>JAZHEH010000630.1:0-10000000 GCA_036589455.1 Ateles fusciceps
GTATTTTGCAAAGCTGGCTTTTTGTCATTAACCTCAGCTAAAGCTTTCACCACGGAAGCTTTCACCAAGTACTTAATTAAAATACCTCTTTCAGTGTAGTCATTCTCAAGCATATCACTCTGTTTAATTTTCTTCATTGAATTTATTTATTCCTGGATTTATTTTATTCCTCATTTATTTGGGGTGCTTGTTTTCTGTATTCTCTCATTAGAAGACAGACTCTGTGAATGCATGTATTTTGTTATAATTATATAGGTAGCTCAAGAATTTCAAAGTGATGTTACATAGCATGTGCTATATACATATTGATAAAATAAATGAGCGACTGTCTCTTTATATTTTGTGCATTTTAATCCACTTTTATAGAAAAATATTGTACCGTATTTATTTATTTATTTAATATTTCTTATTTTTTGAGACACAGTCTCATCATGTTACCCAGGCTGGAGTACAGTGGAACAATCATGGCTCACTGCATGGGTTCAAGTTATCCTTCCACCTCAGCCTCCCAAGTAACTGGGACTACAGGTTCATGCCACCACATCCAGCTAATTTTTGTATATTTATGTAGAGACAGGGTTTCATTAGGTGGCACAGGCTAATGTTGAACTCCTAGGCTCAAGCGATCTGCCTGTCTTTGCCTCTGAAAGTGCTAGGATTACAGGCGTGAGTCACTGTGCCTGGCTTGTGCTTTATATAATTTGCATTTTGGCTACTAGTATGCTTGAATAGTTTTCTTTATTTGGTGTGTGTGTGAGAGAGAGAGAGAGAAGAGAGAACATTAATGTTTTAGGTTTTTGTTTTTGTTTACATTTTTCTTACCTAGAAATCCTCATAAATCTTGTGGGTAGAAATATAGATTAAAAAATCTATTTTAGACTTTCCCTCCCTCCCTCATATTACATAGTTTTTCTTTCCAATAAATAAAACTTTGATTGTTGATAAAATGTACTTTTGGTAAATAAAAACGAGAGTTATTTTTTATTTTTAGAGTTATTAGCACCTAAGTATAATGAATTAGCTCAAATTGCCTTGTTTGGTATACAAAAATGGTGTACTATCATGATACCAAAGTATTAACTGAGATAGTTTGCAGCATGGCCCTGAACACCTCTCTCCATCATGGAAATATTAGGATGATAAGGCAGTTATTTCTCAATTAAATCAGTCAGAATCTAAGACAATTTACTCTTTAACTAGAAAATGAGAGCTACTGTGAAAGTTTATTAGAGAAAAAAGATTGATGAAGAGCGTCACAGAGACTGAAATCAAGAAAGTAAAATTCTAAGTTCAAGAATTAGACTTCATTGCTGAGTTTTGGTTATCTTAGTTTGCTATACCAATTCACACTCCGGAGAGTCTGAGTCAGTTGACTTTTCAATTGCTCTGAAATATCCCCTCCCCACACTAGCGGAGATAAGATAGCCCTATGTTAACATGTTCAAAGGCATTAACATTGAAAGACATGTTATCATTTTTTAAATCATGAATATTATCTTTGTTTAGTATCTTTAAAATGATAACAGTAGTATTTTAATTGTGTTATGATGCTAGATTGTAAAATCATAGCTTTCCAATGATATGCTCCACATGACTTATTAACTTTAAAAAATTCAGTTCCAAACATCCTCATGAGAGAGGGATTTATGTTCTACAGTTTTTTGTAGATTTACCAGAAAGCATTCCATTCATAAAGTGCAAAGGTGGTTGCATGTTTCCCAAGCTAAGGATCCCTTTAAAAATAGATTTTCTCTTAATCAGCATATACATTTTGGAATAGAGATTTAATGGTAAAACTTGTTCCTCCTTTATCAACTACTACCTTTTTTTAACCTAAAATATCTACTATACTGTAACAATAAAACTTTGTTATAACCCACACAAAGATAAAGCTACTTTTAAGTGTTGAAGTAAAGCATATGGAGTTCAGCAAATTAACAATTTTGGCATAATATGTAATGTTTCACCTTTGGATCATAGTTGATTTCATACGTACATATGTATATAAAATCAATTGTGTACATTATATATGTGTATATGTACATATATACACAAACATACATGTATGTATGTAGTATGTGTTTCTTAATGTTGTACTGAAGTTATATCTTAATGTACTTTGTATACCTAATATACACCTTATGCTTTAGTGTAAGGTTTCTTAAACTTATTCTAAAGATTGTATTTATGTGCATTTATTTATTTGAGAACATTTTACATAGTATTCTTAATAGTCTCCAGAGAATTTATTTGCACATTCAAATGCTAACGCTAAGAATCACATTTTAAAAATTTCTGACCACACACAAACAATTCGTATTTATTGGTCATTTCTATGGGCATTTATCTGTGCTGGATTGACCTTAATTCTAAAAGAGAGTATAATAATAAAAAAAGAGGAAGTTATGTTTTCTCACAGTCATTGCTACTAACTTAAATTTCATGCACTCTTAATAATAATAAAAAGATGACAATAAAGATGCTAGCCACCATGTATTGAATGTCTACTATGTGTCAGGCACTGTAGATTGTGCTACAGTCTTAGGAGTTAAGTTTATGTAGCTTCTCTTATCCCAGATATGTGAAAACTCAGAGAAGTTAGGTACCTTTCACAACTTTTTGCTTCATAATACAGGCAGAGTTCTTAACTTTTAATTTTAGTAAATAGAGTAGAATGAATCCTAGTGTTAAATCAAGGCCAATTTGCTGTCATATTTTATGTTTGAACTATACTTATCTTGCTGCTCCTAAATAAGGACACCTACAACATGCATGATGGGTATAGTTTATGAGGCTTTTAAATATTGAATAGTCTAATTTTATAGTAGAGAAAGAACACTTAATATGAAGACCTTAATTCAAATTCAGTGTAATAATTTTCACACAGGCCAGGTAGAGGGTCTCATCTCTCTGTTTCCCTGCAATTTGCAGAAATTACTATCATAACCCTCACAGAATGTATAGAAACTATGAAGTATCTCTTTCCTCTAATAGACTGTGAGCTTGCATTATAGCAGAGAGTGTGTTATATTCATTTTTCTAATACCCCTGAGCATTCTAATTTCTGATGCATAATAGAAGTTCAATTATTAGTAGTTTAATTAATGTATTAATAGACATTAAATGTTTTAATTTCTGTATTTCTCATACATATTAATGAATTCATTTGCTTAGGTGGACATATTATCCCGTGAAAAATTTGAAGCAATATTTCTGCATAGCATTTAGAAATGCCAGCGGTAAAAAATAAAACAGACCCAAGGAAGAAAATTCAGATATTTACAAGTGCATTTATTTTCTTAATGGGAAGCCAACATTAAAGGTCTGACACTTTTTGTTTCTTAAATTAACTATTTGCCTATTTTGCCTATGTGTTATTTAAACATTTTTTTAATGTAACATTTTACAAGTGCTGTTTTGTACTTGTTTTATTCCTCAGTTATTATTAAGGCATAAACATTAATAATAATAACAGAATATAGTATTTACATGGTGCTTATAACAGCCTAATTTTAAGTGCTTTACATATAATCCTCACAATATTCTAAGTGCTTTATATATGTTATTCTCAGTAACACTATGTTGTTGAGAATACAACACACATTATTACTATTATTATCTTAAATTTAGAGAATGAGAAAATGACAGAATATTTAAGTGTCTTGCCCCAAATCATACTTCTAATAAATATCAGAGCTGAGATTTAAACCTGAGCAGAATGAATTTAGCTTCCAGGCCCTTAAACAATAAGCCACATTGCTTTTGCTTATATAAGAAAGCCTTATTTTATTCAAAGTGTTTCACTTCATTCCCTTTTTATTATTTAAGATGGGCACATGTTTTCTCTATGCTTTAAAATTCACAACCTTTAAAGAAATTTAACTTAACATCTTTTTGTCAGTTCTAATCAGAGTAATACAAGAGTTAGTTGCATTAATATATGATATTAAATATCTGTTATTACATAAAAAGTTATTTTTTCCCAGAAGACTCTAGTGAAGGATTTATTATCCAAGACTTAAAGTGCTATTATTGATCTACTTTATAGGGAAGAGTTAATCAGTTTTTACAGCTTGGATTGAAATAAATTTTATAGTCTAATTTTACTTATTATAAGTAAACATCAGATTTTAACATTTCTTAATTCAAAATTAATTCTTAAACTTTTTTTGTTCATGTCTATTCCTCTTCTTGCCTTCTCTATGTCTGATTAAGTGTTGTCACTTAATGAGAAATAATGAAGTGATATTGGGTCAATTTGAATTGGGAAGTTATTCTGAATGGATTAAGCCTAAAATGTCTCTCAAGTGTTCAGAGCAATGAACCAATGTCCTAACAATCCTCATTGCACTATTGGTTCTATACTCTTCACACTTTCATAAGCAAAATTGCTTTTTCAATTGATTCCTTAAATGATTTAAAATTTCATTTATATATTGGCATTTGCACAATGCTACCTAGAAAAATGTTTACTGATTATAACATACTTTGTTCGGCTCCAACAGATTTAAAGTGCTGCTTCTTATGATAACTGAATTGTCCTTCAAATTCAGTATTTATATCATTGAACTTCAGAAAAAATTGCAGTGAGTAAAGTGAAGAACTGGAAAAACAGAAAACAAGTCAGTAATAAGATGGAAAGCAGACATTTTTTCTTTGATGAGTATCGCAGCTCAGTTCTGTTCCTTTTTCTCAGTCATTATTTTTCTATTCCACACACTTCAGTGGTTTCAATGTTTATATGTATTAAAGTCATATTAAAGTCAAAGTATCTCACTGTATACAGTCAAGTTTTTGAGAAACAGATGCTGAGACAAAGATTTATGTGCAAGTAATTTGGTGAGAAAGTATCAAAAGAAATTGATAGGAGAATGGAGGAAGCAAAGCAGAGAAACAGAAGTCAAGTGAGGATGCAATTTCAATCAAAAACTTCATCACAGCCTAATCACATGGAACTCTTTAGCAGAAAGTATACCTTAATGTTTGTCCTACCTGTAGGCAAGGGTGCTGGACATGTGGGGTAGGTGCTGAGAATCACTGAATAACACACATGATCAGTTGTCAATTAGATGCACACTAATGAGAGATCTTACCCAGTTTAAAGCTTTAGTAGTAACATTAATGATATGGAACATCAAGAGGCCTCAACCAAGCAGAGAGAAGTCTGGGATATTGTAAACAGTTCCCCTTGATACCTATAAGGCATGCACCTCTGGTCTTGAATAATAGGTATTTAAGTGAAGTTTCTCACATAGAAAAATATTTAAATGACAAAAAAATCTAATGTTATACCCCAGAAAGGTGAGGAACTTATGTGATATCCATCAGTAAGATATACGCTATAGATTATGGTTTAATTTACCATGAATGACATTTTATCTGAAGCCATTCAATGGATAAGCTCTCTTCATCCTAGGAAATATCTTTAGCTTATATACCTGGAGGGCTAGTTAATATGAAAAGTAGATTAGGTCACCTGCTTTTGTTCCTTTACTCCAGGATGTCTCCTGAGTAAGTGAATCATACACCAATTGGTTTAGCACTTTCTTTCCAAGGTAGAAGGGATTTAAAGAGATCTAGATGGGGAATTGATGGTAACTAGTGCATGGCACATCATAAGCTGACCCCAATCTACATTCCGGACTCCTTCCAATGCCTGACCTGTACATTATACTCCAACACTAACAAACTAATCAAATTTCTTTAAATAAACTTTACAGATTTTATTTCTTTCCTCTTGCATGGTTTTTCTTAAATAGTATTGCATGGAAAACTGGAGATCTCAATGCTAGTATTATGATAGTATAGCATCCATCATAATTGTGTTGTAATAGAATAGATGCTATAATAAAAATAATGTAGAGTGGTGATACACCTAAGTAAATACTTAGATGAAAATAATTTGAGTATTTTAAGGTTTTTTTGGATCACTGATTTAGGTTCTGAAAATTTTCCTATGATGCAAAATGTATTTTTTTTCTATGCAGAATATGGAACGAAGGATCCCTGAATCTCAATCAAAGGCTGAACACGCTGTTAAAAATATATTAGTTTATTGACAATAGACTATTTTATTTCACATTTGGAGCTCATCTTAATCACTGAATATATATTTGGCGTGGAAGGTGATTTTTTAATACATTTAGTATTGCTTTACTTAGAGTCTGAGCTCTCTTTTCCGCAAGTGAATAAGGCACACTCATCATCAAACATCTTACTTTGCATTGACTTTCTTTTTTCATTAAAAAGGGTTTACTTTACCATATGCTAGATACTGATCTCAGTAGATGACACACAGTGACTCTATGAATACCCACCGCAAGCCAATTAAATATTTTCTATTGTTTTTTCCATATATAAAGTAAGAAGTCCAATGCTTAGACTGATTAGATATGTTTCTCAAGCTTGTAAAACTACTAAATATAGTATGAAGATACAACACAAGCAGGATGATTCTAGAGTTCCCACTCAATTTTTGTTTTAGTTTCTGATTTTGTTGTTTTTTTTTTGAGAGTTACAAAAAAGTATATGCTCATATATGTAGATGTGTATGTATTAAGCACCTAGTCTCTATCAACCTAAGACATAAGATGTTATAAATGCATTTGAAGCTTCTTGTGTTCTTTCCAATCATATTCTTTCTTCCCACCAATTGTAACCACTATTTTGATTTCTTATTGCCGTTCCTAACTCTCTACTCTGTTCCAGATGTATTTTTAAACATATATTAATGTTTTGTAGTAAACATTTGCATATATGTTTCCACACTGCATGCATTTTCTACAAGTTACTTTTTTTCTTAAACTTGATGTTTCTGAGATTAGTTTATATTTTATACAACTCTACAATAATTCCTTGAAAAGATATGTTAAAATTTCTTTTTTGTTTTCTTGAAGAATTTTTTACTTGTTTCCAAATTTCAATATAATTAATAATACAGCTGAGAAAAAAAATTTTCCCTTTTGCACAAATGCAGTGTTTTCTTCAGAGTAAGTGTTTAGGAGTAAAATTTATTTTGAAGAATATATATATTTCAAATTTATTATATATTGCCAAATGAATTTCAATTTTTTGAGACAACTTAAAGTTTCAATAAATGTATATGTTTTCGCTTAATTGTAGCCTCTCAATTTTTGGTATTTTTCAGTATTTAAATATATCACATGATGAATATAAAACATATAAAAGTTGAGCAGATTTTAATATATTTATGGCTATTCTTCCTTATTTGTGAATTTACTTCCCATCTAACTGCTGTTTGGGGCTGTTTATATTCAATATTCATCTATACAGACTCTTATAAAGTATTTGTTGATTATTTGCCATGCTTATATCTTATGCTTTGCTCATGGGATTTATCAAGTATATAACTTTAAATTCAATATTATATTAACCTTTCATTTTGTGTCTTATAAATTTGTGCCATGTTTAAGAAATATTTTCCATCCTTAATAATAGTGCTTTGAATTGACAAGCAATCAAAGAGCAAGTTTTCATATTTATTTTGGTCTATTTCTAGGTTTGCTATGTTCCCCCACACATCGATTTTCTCTTCTCATTTCTATTGTAATCTTATAACAAAGTTTTACAATTATTTTGAAACGTAATAAGGCAAGACACTATACATTTGAAATAACTGTAGTCAGGCTTTAGCTAAACTTTTCAATAAACTACACTGCTAATTTTAACATGAAATTGAATTGAAGGGGTTGCTGTGCCTCTTTTTGGAATTTGGTAAATTAACTTCTCAAACCCAATTTTTTGATTTCTGTGATCAGTCCTAGTTCTTCTCCAAAATCTTTGATTATTTTTTCAATTTCCTTTGTAGATTTCTATTCTTGGCCTATATCTTAAATACTGTACTTTTTCCAGCATTAAAACCTTAGTCATTTTTCATCGCTTTCTGTGTTTTACCTATATAACCACATTTTAAACTTCATTTCAGCATCTATTTTTAGAATGATGACTCCCAAATATACATTTCAAAATAGATTTCAAAGAGAACTTTAAACATTTTGTTTACTTGTATCTCAAATGAATCTGTATAAATGACTTTTTTTCCTCACTCTACTTTGAGTTCCCTATTTTGGTGAATTACACAATTTGTCTTATTCCTAATATAAATCTGATTATTCTCATCTCCCTTTCATTCACATCCTTCCATCCAGTTGGTGTCAGGGACTCAATATATCTACTACCTTAAAAATCATTAGATATGTTCCATCTTCTTTATCATGCTGTTTCTTTCCTCTAGCTGAACTCTCATTGTTTTACTTGGGAGACACCACCTCTAGATATGATGTTTCAAATCCAGTGTATTTATTGGTAGTAGATAGATAATTATAAATGCAAAATTAATCATATTATTTCGTGGCTAAAATTACAAATTACTGCCCATTTATTATACAATAAGAACATGCATGCTAAAATATTATGCATTTGTATTCCCAAAGAATTCAAAGAAGTTGGTGTCAAAGTACTATGTAATGGGCTAAATGAGTGATTAATGCTGAGTAAACAAAGTAGAACACATTTCTTTACTGGATTATTTCCCAACTCAAGGAGCTAATGCGCACCGGAAATTTCTAAGTGGAAATTCAGGCTTCATATTTTTCTTTTATATTAGGATCTCTTATTTTTAAAGAAATAAATTTCTTATTAAAGTTAGTATTATAAGGAATACTTACCTCACTTCCTATAGTCCTTATTCAAGCAAAAAAAATCCCACCAAAGGAGCAAAAAGCTGTAATACTTAAAATTATTAGGTAAATGCCACATTGTTTCAAATATACCAAACATACATCCTTTTTTGCTCTTCTTTCAAGAAAAGTCTTCCTGTCTTTTTCTACTTGCTCATCTTTTAAGAAGATGAAAAATAACCTCTTCTCTGAAATAACAACTTATCTCTTGACTCCGAGAAATAATTGGTAACTCCCCTTCATATCTTGCAATTATAAATATTAATAGCATTAACATTTACCGACTGTTGTCTATGACCAATACTAGCAGCTCTCATTTTCTTTTTTAATCACAGGACCTTTTCCACTTTAAAAAATACTATGGACTCCAAAGAATTTTTGTTTATATAGATAAGGTCTATCAATATTTTCCAGAAATATAATTACTCAGAAATTTATAAAAGTTATATATGTATTTATTTAAGTATTAATTATAAACAACACATGTTCACATAAATAAATTTTTCATTGTTTTTGTTAAAAAACTATATTTGCTAAAATAAACATGTAGTCAGAAGAGTGATATTTACATTTCTGCAATCATCTTTAGTAACTGCCTTGATAAAAAACATGTTTTAATGCTCAGATTGCCCAGAAGTGACCACAGCAAGTTGCCCTAGCTGGCCCTGTAAAATAATACAGCTGTCCTTGTGACATGCTGTATTATTTTATTGAGCATGTCTTTATGTGCTGGCATGACAAGCTGTTCCAGACTTATCTTTATGTCTCACCCTGAACTCAGTCATTTCTCACAGGAGCTTTGGTTTCTATAATGAGGAATGGTTATTAGAAATACAAATTTGGGTGTTAGATATATTCCTTACTATTAGAGAATTCTTTCTCCTAGGCCTTTTTAGTGCACACAGCTCAAAAATATATGTATGTCTAGTCATCCAGACCTATGCATATATACATATATACAAACACAGATGCATACACATATACACACATATATACACATTCATGGTAACAGTTCTCATTATTTATGGATTTCAAATTATGGAGTTTGTCTACTCATGAAGATGTATCTGTAACCCCAAAGTCAATACTTAATGATATGATTGTGGTTATTTGCAGAAATTCACAGAGCAGCAGAGAGACAACCATTTGGAGTTACTGACACACAGGATCCCAAGTGAGGTCAAACAAGGTTTAACCTTGCTTTCTTGTTTTGGAGCTCATACTATAAACAAGTGTCTGAGGGTCTATGCCATGTCACATTTTCTTTTGCATTTTTATAGACTTTGCTGTTGATTTCACTGTTTGAAACAGCCCACGAGGGTAGTGCTGAAGTGATGTCTGTGTTTCCCTGTGCAAAATAAGCTTAGAGTGCTGTTGACCATAAATTCAATGTTAATCAATCAACATTATATGCTTGATAATGTATATTTAAATAGAAACACATATAAAACTAGTTTATGTATTGATCTATTGATAGAACTATTGGGACTACAGACTTGCAGAAACCTAGCCATGCTTTCCATCTAGGAAACTGGAAATGCAGTGTGGCAGTTTTCTATGACATACCTTCTGTGAATAATGAGTATTAACTATGTATATGTATAGGTATATATATTTTCACAAATACATATTTTAGAAATCTCAAGTTAACATCAAGGACTCCAATTCTAATCCAAGTTTTTCTTGGCCTTTCCCTATTCCATATCTATAACTGTGTTCTTCCACACTGAGAGCCCTGGCTCCCAACAAGATTAGCACATTCACTTATTTTCTCAATCTTATAATTTATACAAAATAATTCCAATATATTTAATCTATAAAACTATACACAAAACTACTGAAAAAGAATTCAGGGCTTATTTGCAGTTGTCAAGAATTTCATCCTGCCCCAAATTAAAGGAATATATATATTCATAAATATTTGGATTACTTTTTGTTTTTTCCTCTCTTTCCGTCTTTCATCAGTGGGGTCTTAGTGTAACCGGGTCGTGGTACAGGTCGGGCTTAGCTCCTCCCCTGCCTATTTTGATGTGCCCAAGGTTCTTGGGCTCCCTGGTCCCAGGAATGGGGGGAGAGGCCCTGGCAGCACCATGAGCTTACTGGCTAAGTAAATATTGGACACAAAGCGTTTTGCAGAGAGTGATTTATTAGGGAGAGAAAGAAAGAGAGAGAAGTAGAGAGAGCTCCACACTGTTGTGGGAGGGGATCCCAGAGAGGGAAATCCGCACAGGTCGGGGCAGCGCGGTTTTAAGTTTGAAGTTATTCCTGCCCATTCATGTTCTTGTCCAATGAGAGGCATTCTTTCAAACTCAACAGAGCCCCTCCTTCCAGGGCTTTTGGAGGGCTTTCTGAACAAAGGAAGCTTGCAGGGAATTTTACCCAGCCCACAGTTAGACATAGAACTCTCGGTTTGTGGATGAGGAGGATGGAGGCATGGCACTGGGGAAGTTCTTGCCTTTGAAACCACACCCCTTGTGGACCGGGGGAAGAGAAGTTAACACAGTCCCTCCTCAGTGTTCATTTTTAAAAGTTAGGATCATTTGTTTCAGTATGTTTTCATTTTTACATTTTTTGGTTTCCACAGTAATTGTTTAAAATTTAATTTTTTTTTTTTTTAATAGGAAGAACAGTATACAAAATGACATTCTTTTTGTATCATTTCCTTTTTTTTGAGATGGAGTTTTGTTCTTGTCACCCAGGCTGGAGTGCAATGACATGATCTCGGCTCACTGCAACCTCTGCCTTCCAGGTTCAAGGAATTTTCCTGCCTTATCATCCGGAATAGTTGGGAGTACAGGCAGGCTCCCAGCTAACTTTTGTGTTTTTAGTATAGGTGGGGTTCCAACATGTTGGCCAGGCTGGTCTCAAACTGCTGATTTCAGGAGATCTTCCCACCTCAGCCTCCCAAAGTGCTGGGATTACAGGCATCAAGTCACTGTGCCTGGCCCTTATTTCCTTCATATCTTTCACCCCATTTTCTACCATTTGCAGTTAACCAGGTCAATCGATTTTTAATTTATCCTTATTGATTTTTTTGTGTGTGTAAAAAGGCTAGATAAGAAATATTTTATGCTTTTCAAGTAATTTATTACAATATCTGCTCTAAGTACACAGTCTGCCACTGCAATGCTAAAGTAGCTGTAAGACAAAAAGTAATTGAATTGACATCATTGACTCAATAATACTTTATTTCTTAAAAAAAAAAAAGGGTATGGGCTCTATGTGGCTTGTGGGCCAGTTTGCAAACCTCTGAATTAGATTAAAGTATAAATAGGATTAATTAAATATATGGGTTGGCATGTGCTACCTCAAAATAACAGATTCTCATCTCATCTCATATCCAGAAACATGCAACCTTATTGAGATTTCTGCCTCATACCCTCAGCTTAACTCTAGATGTCCTTGTGAATAAGAATGACAAGAATTATCAGCATATTTGGTCCTATGGAACCCAGTAAAACATTGGCATATTGTTTTACTTCCATCTGCAGCCTGCTGTTTCCTTGAGTGTCAAAGTATTTCAAAGTATTATTCTCTCTTCATTAGCTTAACAAATATTTATATGGTATTTACTGGGAAATGGCAATTTTTTGAGGTCTGTATTATAGTGAAAAGGACAATTTAAGTCTTTGCCCTTGGTTGCCTACATCCTAGTGGCCCAAAGCACAACAAAATATTGCTCAACTAGGCATCAAGAGAACCAGCTAGATCTGACTCTGCTGAAAGATATTATGTGATTTGGGGCAAGCCACTTCACCTCATCCAGTTTCAGCTGTTTAGTTAGAAAAGATAGATTTTAAGCAAGATGCCATTAATGGTTTTAACATTATATGAATCTATGTTCTTGGATACTGGCTGGCTCATATCCTCAGACCCACAGGCTAGTAAATTTTAAGTCTACTGCAGGAAACTTGGCAGGCAGAATGATGGTCTCAATGAAAGTCACATCATAGAATATGATTTTGATGTACATTATACCTGATGAGATGGTTTAATTGGCAGACTAACAAACGTTTTCATAAGGAGCCAGACAGGTTTCATTCTCAAAGATATAATGGTAACATTCTAGGCTTTGTGAGCAATATATAGTCTCTGTCACATGTTTTTTTGTATCACCCCCTAAAATAAAAAAAAATAGTTCTTGGTCCATAAGAAAACATTGTGTGGGCTGATATTTAACCCTTGGTTAGTTGGTGGCTGACTCTTGGTTTAGGGAATTTTGGAATATTCTACATTCTTATAATTGGATGAAACCTGTAGAATATCTGTTAATTGGAGAAAAATTACTGTAAAAGAGAAATAAAATCATCATCTTCAGAACAGTTCATATACAAGTTTCTTCACTTGCAGCAGAATCTATCTCTAGGGAGAATAAAGTTAAGGGAGATATTTTTGGAGCAACATCCTAACTTGTTTTACTAAGCAAGACTCTAAGGAATTTCTAGAATTGTATAGAACAAGAAAGATAAATGTCTTTCTGATCAGGTAGTATTTGTGTTGAGCTAGGAGATATACCAAATGTTTCATGTTTATATCCCACATTCCTCATAAGCTAATACCATTTTATTGTCTCATACATTGAGTCACCAGAGCTCTATTCTGTTTCCTTTGGATTCAGACATGAAGAACACAAGGAATAGAAAAGCTCTATAACATATGCAAAGATTATTTGACCTGTACTGACACCTTGCTTTTCATTCGATTCAATACGAAGTTATTAAATTGTAGTGGCTATCTCCAACCTTTATCTATTATGAGTGCCCGTTGTTAAAGCCTATTCTCCTATGTAGACTGCACTGTAATAATATAATAGAAGATAGCTTTTCCCCTAAAGAAATCAAGGAGTATAAAAGAAGATATATAACTGCATAGAAAAATATGAAAAACAGAAAACATGCACATCATGTAGCATATTTTTTTAAAGACAGCTAACAATTGTACTGGTATGCATTAATTTGTCATAAAATATTTGTGTGCCCAAACATAGATTAAATAAATATTCAAAACTTAATTACAGAAGATTTTCTGAAAGCATACATGAAGGGGTGCATATAAGAGCATGTAGTCTGTGATTGCTATATGTTAATATATGATATATGTCCTTGTAGGGATATGTCAGAGAAGCCTGTATGACCTTGCCAGAACCAGTTTCTTGCCACTCAGAACATTCTGATGCTGTAGGAAATTGAATGTTCTTTACACATCCTGGAAAAACTCTGCCTTTCTAATACATTTCTATACCTCATGCCTTGGCATCAGCTCTCAGCCTTTTTTTTTTCCCTTTAGTTTTCCCTGTCTGTAAAATGGAGATAATGTTAATTATCCTCTCCTGGTTGCTGAGAAGATTGAATTATAATAGTAAAGCACTTTACAAATGAAAGCACTTGTGCATATTATTCACTGTAATATTGGCCAAAAGAAAGAGTCATTTGTCTGAAGAGGACATGTGCTATAAGCAGTGCAGTAGAATTAGCAAGGGCAGCAGTTGAGAAATAATAAATTGTAGAAACAAATACAGGAAGGAAGGATTTTAATGCTATGTTTTTCATCATCCAGATCTCCTAAAATGTAAGATTCTTCTGTTTTTACAATGCTCCTAGGAGTTTTTCTATACCCTATATATTTAAGGAGAAAATGTTTATTTTCCGTATCAACCAAAGAATCATTATCTTCAACTATAATGAGCCCAGGTTTTCTAGTTTAAGAAGTATCTGAGTTAGGACTGAAAAACAGCATTTAATATTTTCTAATGTATGACTGCAAAAGAGTGTCTTCATTGAGTTTAACCTAAATCATATACATTATCTTTTGCTGTGCTAAATTATTTAAAGACTTAATGATTATACACACAAAAATTACTATTTTCCCAGAGGTTGTTAAGTATAAAATTGAAACAACCATGGGATATATTGATTACATTTGCCACAGCTATCTCTTGTTTCTCATGCTCAGACAAAAACAACAAAGGCAAAGTCACGGGCCTGACACTTCAGATTTTATATAATCTAATATATAAAACTAAACAATAAAGGAACTTCTTTCTGACAATAGTTATATTCTATCTGTAAGATAAAGCAAAACACAGTTTCAGTAGTTAAACAATAAACTTTATACAGATGGAGAAATAGAATATAATAAGCATTTAAGAACATTGAACTGTTTTGTTAGATAATTGAATTCACTTGCATCACTGAGTCTTCTAAGGATCCCAAGATACATTTAGTAAATGTTGAAAAGAGCCAAATAAATTGACTGAAGAGTCAAATAAAAATCCTATGGACTGAAGCAAAACTGCTAATAATATTCATATTGATAAAAATATTAGTGTTCAGTGATAGTGACTTACTGTTTTATTTTTAAATTAAAGAAAAAATTTCTTTTAATTATTTTGGTGGATTGTAATTTTTTATGGTATTTAGAATACACTATTTGATGTGGGAGAAATATATATATATATATATATTTGTTTATTTGCTTTTATTAGGTATATGTCTGGAATTAAGTGGCTCTGTGCAGAAACAGATAGATGTATTTCCCAGGTTAGGTTTTGTTTTCATTTTAACTCTCCTGTAAATTGTAAAAGACTTCTTGAATAGACTACCTAAATAACTATATGCTTGCTAAAATTGTGTGTAGTCATATTTTTAATAATTTATTCAAATAAGCCATTCACACTTTCATTTTCATGTTGTCTGACATAAGAATATCTTACTAATTAGTATTACTTTTCACTCATCCTACTGTTAGTCTTCTACTGAGGAAATGAAGAAAAGTGTTATATTAAATTGTAATGATCTAGGAATATTCAGCAACCATTCAGTATGTAATACCAAGATATTCCTGTTAACCTAAATTATGAATTTTCATTGACCATACTGATAAGATAACTACTAATTTGCATTTGATAATAACACTAAAACTTAGAGTACAATAAATAACAAAAGATGAAAAAAAGTAAAAAAGAAAAAGATAATATAAATATTAGCAACAAACATTGCAACAAAACAACAAAAAAGTAAACTTTCTTTGTAAAGTTTAAAATGGTTAACAAGTATACTGTTGTTAACATTGTTACTTGCTTTATAAAGTGTGCAATTTATCTTTGTTCTGTTCCAGTTCTTATAGGTAATGCTTTCAACTTTTTCCCAAGCAGTGTGATGTTCACTGTGTGTTTGCCGTATATGACTCTTAATATTTTGAGGTATTTTCTTCAATGCCTAGGTTGTTGAGGACTTCTATCATTAAGGGATGTTGGATTTTATCAAAGATCTTTTTTGCATTTATTCAGATGATCACAGAATTTTTTGTTTTTAATTGTTTATGTGGTGAATCACATTTATTAATTTGCAAATGTTGAATCATTCTTGCATCTCTGGAATGAAATCCACTTAAATGAACTGCCTTTTTAAAGTGCTATTGGATTCAGTTTCCTGGTACTTTATTGAGGATTTTTGCACCTATGTACAACAGGAATGTTGTGGCTGTTGGGTAGAATGTTCTGTAAATGTCTAATAGGTCCATTTGGTCTAGAGTTCAGTTAAGTACAGGGTTTCTTTGTTGACTTTATGCCTCAACGACATGTTTAGTGTTGCCAGTGGAATGTTGACATCTCCTCTATTATTGTATTGCCATTAGTCTCTTTTCTTATGTCAGATAGTACTTGTTTTTTGAACATAGGTGCTATTGTGTTGGGTGCATTTATATTTAGGATAGTTAAAACCTATGGTTTTATTGAACACTTTTTTATGATATAATGCCCTTCCTTGTCTTTTTGTTTACTGTTGTTGGCTTCATGACTGTTTTATCTGACATAAGAATGGCTGCTCATACTCACTTTTGCTTTTCATTTATGTGATATATTGTTTTCAATCTCTTTGAGTCTGTAGATGTCTTTAGCTATTAGAGAGATCTCTTGTAGGCAGACGATGGTTGAGTCTTTTTTTCAAATCAAATTTTCCAGTCTATATCTTTTAAGTGGAACATTTATGCCATTTACATTCAAAGTTAATATTTATATATAAGGCTTTGTTCCTGTCATAGTTTGCTAGCTGGTTTCCTTGGCATCTCAATTGTGTAACTGCTTTACAGGATTTGTGAGGTTTCTACTTGTGTGTGATGTTATGATGGTGAGTATTTTACATTCATATCCATGATTAGAACTCTTTTGAGCAATTTGTGTAGTATTAGTCTAGTGGTGACAAATGTTCTTAGTGTTTGCTTGTCTAGGAAATATTTAATTTCTCCTTCATTTATGAAACTTAGTTGGGCAGAAATAAAATTATTTTGGCTGGCATTTTTTTAAAGACAGCTAAAAATAGGTCCCCAGTCTCTTCTGGCTTGGAAAGTTTCAACTGAGAAGTCAGTTGTTAGTCTAATGGCATATTATTTACAGATGATTTGACACTTCTCTCTAACTGCCTTTAAGACAAAGAGTTTCACATTGACCTTAAAGAGTCTAATGACCATACTCCCTGGTAGTGTTCACCTTATGTAGTATCTTCCAGGTGTTCTTTATATTTCTTCTATCTGGGTGTCTATATCTCTACCAAGATTGAGAAAATTTTTTTAAATTATTTCCTCAAATATATATTCCACAATTCTTACTTTTTCTTTTTTCCTTAAGAATGCCTTCAAAATCCCATATATTTGACAGCTCTGCTCATTTTTTAAAGTTACTTCTTTCTTTGTTTTTATGTGACTTGATGAATTCAAAAGACTTGTTTTCAGGCTCTGAAATTCTTTCTTCTGCCTGGTCTAGTTTATTGTTAAAGCTTTCAACAGCATTTTGAAATTTCTTCAGTGATCTTTTTATTTCCAGAAGTTTTCTTTGCTTTTCTAAAAAATATATCTGTCTCCTCTTTCATCTCCTGAATTGTTTTTCTAGTTTCTTTTTGTTTGCTTTCAACTTTCTCTTGGATCTCACTGAACCCCCTTACAATATATATCTTGAATTTTTTATCATGTCAAAGTTTTCATTTTGATTAAAATCCCTTGCTAGAGAGCTAATGTGATCTTTGGATATATTATTACATTTTTTCCTCATAATACCTGAGTTCTTGTGCTGATTGTTTTTTATCTGTAGAAGTTATTACCTCTTTTCAAATTGCTTTTGTTTGGGTGGGCTTTTTTCATCATTTGAGGTTGTGACTATTGTGTATGTTGGGCATTGTCCTTTGGCTTCATGTCCATGTGTTTTTATAGGGTCAACTGTCTATATAAATTTTGTGGTAATAGCCTTAATGCAGTGGATTTCTTAAATGGTAACTTTCTGTTTGCTTTTTTTTGTAGATTGTGGTAGCAGTCTACAATAAGCTTTGTATGTGGTGAGGCTTACTGTCTTCTACAGAGATGAAGAGGTGGAGGGCTTGAGAGGCTTATTTAGTTCCCCAGTACTGTATACTTCTATCAGCAGTAGTTGTATTGAATAGTACATTCCACACCATACACTAGAAGGTGGTGCTTGTGGGTAAGAGCCAGCTGAGCATTTTACACTGATGTCACCGAAGTTGTAATGGGTCATGCAGTTTGACCTCCTGGTCAGTAGTTGGCACTTACAAGTGACAAACTTATGTGGTGATGGCAGTGGAATTTTACATGGCTTTAGTTGATTGTGAAAGTACTAGAATGCTTCTGGGAATGGGTGAGGAGTGGGGTTCAACATTATTGTACAGTGTTTTCCCACCAAGATGGCAGTAATAGATGGGGCTGGGTTGGGCGCAAGTCCTGATCTTGGTGGGGTTGTAGAGGCAGCCCTCAGGCCACTGAGGGAATGGGGGAGGCCTCCAGGGAATGGGGGAGGCATGTCCTCTTACCAAAGTGCCTAATCAGGGAAAGAGGGGGATAGTCTTAGGCTTTTGGCCTACCAAAGGGCCATGGGGGCTACCCATTTTCTACTCCCCTGACCCCCCCCAGGGGTCTCCCTCCAATGTCCAGTGTGAACAACAGAGCCAACCAGCTAAGCTCATCCCAAGCATTCACACCTAGATCACCAAGCTGTCCCAGGTGCTACAGACTGTAAGACTGTGTACAAAAGAAACCATGACTGTCAGGCCTCCCACCTCCCATGCCTCTTGGCAATCTGGGTTCATGAAAGAAGGGGCAGGCTGGACACAGTGGCTCATGCCTATAATCCCAGCCCTATGGGAGGCCAAGGTGGGAGGATCACCTGAGGTCAGGAATTTGAGACCAGCCTGACCAACATGGAGAAAACCTATCTCTTCTAAAAATACAAAATTAACTGGGTGTGGTGGCGCATGCCTGTAATCCCAGCTACTCCAGAGGCTGAAGCAGGAGAATAACTTAAACCCAGGAAGTAGAAGTTGTGGTGAGCCGAGACCATGCCATTGCACTCGGGCTTTGGCAACAAGAGTGAAACTCTGTCAAAAAAAAGAAAGGAAGAAAGGAAGGAAGGAAGGAAGAAAGGAAGGAGTGAGGGAGTGAGGGAGGGAGTGAGGGAGGGAGGGAAGGAAGGAAGGAAAGAAGGAAGGAAGGAAGGAAGGAAGGAAATATGCACATAGCTTCTACACCATCATGTGAGTATGTGTTATGCTCTTCTCTGTGTTCTGACAAAGGGGACCCTTCTCCAGCATGAGATCCAACCACAATTCTCATCTCTGTACGCCTAGTTAGTGTGCTTGACTACTGGGTAACTGGGACTAGGCAAGTGGACTTGTCCTTTGGCCTTTCAGGGTCAAGGACTAGATGTGATGGGGGAGTGAACTGCTCCCAGGCTGCCCGACACACCACTTAGGTTGGGCAATGAAGTCTATGCTGTGGGCTGCCCCTGCAAGAAAATCCAGGTAGGCAGTAATGGGAGGAGCAAGCAGTAATGGGAGGAACTAGCAGCTATGGGAGTTTGTGGTTCAGATGCACCTCAGATCCAGAGCAATGGTGTTGTGGCCTGTGTTGGGCACCTGAGTGTGCACAGGCCCCCTCTCTCCTGGTCCAGCAAACAACATGAGCTACAGTTGTTTAGGGCAGGACACAGAGACTTGAGAAGTGGGCACTGAGTCATGATTTACTGCATTTGCCCAACACAATGAAGTCTTCTGGGCTCCCCATGAGTTTAGGCAGTGCCTCTCTGTGTTCTGCAGGCAGCTCCAAGACAGTCCAAAGGTCTGTGGGAGTTCTGGAAATGCTTTTAGCTAGGATCTCAGTGGCCCAGAGCAGGAATATGGTGCCATGAAATTCTTTTATTCACTCCTTCCTTGGGTTTGATCTAGATCTGGGGATCAGTCTTGACACCCAGTGATGCCGAGCAGGAAGTCACCTACCTCCATCTTCAATCAAAGCCTCTTCTGTTGTCTCTCTATTAAATTTCAGTATTCTCTTTCAAGAGATCTGTTGGATGGGTGAAGATTTACTCAGCATTTTGGTTCCTCTTTGTAGAAAAGGTATATCCCAGATATATCTAGTCAGCCATATTTATTAATTCTAATACTTTTCGTAATGCCCTTCCTCTTAACTAGAAAGAAAGAAAGAAAGAAAGAAAGAAAGAGAGAAAGAAAGAAAGAAATGTGTAAGAGCTTTAAAAAATGAGAGAAAAAGGTGTAAGTTATAAATGAATAAGTGGTTTCCCATTATATCTAATTTAACTTAATGAGGACTATTCTTAACTTTCAACCAACTTCAATATTTTGTAATATTAAAAATAACTTTTAGAGGAACCTTTTAAAACCAGAATCATAAATCATAGCCCTTTGTAATTTATCCCCTTGATAATAGAATTTCTTACTTAGCATTACATTTTTGAAAAGTAATTATTAAAATATATGGCATTAAGTCTGTTTTTATTATAAAACTTTTATATTAACTAAGAATTGTCTAAGTTGTCAAGGGAATTTACCAATTTGTGTCAATCATTTGGCTTCATAATTAAGCATGATTCTCTTCTTAGATTTTTATATAAAATCTGCAGTTTTCTATCTTGGAGAAAAAAGAAACTAGATCTTAGATATATTGTATCAGTAGCTAGCATGCATTCTTAAAAAATACAGTAGGAAATCATTGGTTTATTATAAATCATCTCAAAGCATCCTGGTCAGTTAAGCATCATGATGCTAAATAGAAGAATATTTCAATTTCAGGTGCAGATCTTTTTTATAGAAAACAAACTCATTTAATTAGAAAATGATGGTATTCTTGTAATAAGAGAAAGTTCAGAAATCAGAGCTGTGAGTGAAACAGAAGAAAAGGGAAGTTATGATTTAAAAAGGAATAGACATGATGCAGTGAAAAGGGCATTTTGTTTCTGTGGTATATTTTTTCTGAAAATTTATTCACTCCAGTTAATCATGAGAAAACAGTAAAACCCAAACTGAAGGATATTCTACAAAATGCCTGATCATAATTCAAAAGTGTCAAGCTTACAAAAATAATAGTGAGGAACTCAACTGGAGAACACTAGAAAAAAATGCAACATGGTATCATAGATTAAATGCTGAAACAAAAAAAAAGATATTAATGGAAAAACTGATAAAATGAGAATAAAGTCTGCAATTTGATTCACAGCATCATCAAATTGATGATGTGAATTTCACTTCATCACCAATGTGAATTTCTACATTGTGATACATGTTTTATGGTTGCTTACAATGTAAACCTTAGAGAACATCAGTAAATGATAAGCAAGAATTCATTATACAATTTTGCAACTATTCTGTAAATATCAAAATAATAATAAAGAGGAAAAATTAGCAAAAAAAATGAAAGCAAGGGAGTAATACAAAGAGTGGAAAGAAATTAAAATAGGACAAAGGGGACCAAACTACCTAAACACAAATTAAAACTGCAACATTACCTAAATATTTTTAAAGATATTAAGGTTTACAGATGAAGATTATAGAAATTCATATCTATTTTGATTTTAATGACATAATGTGTATATTAAGATTAATTTATGTTGTTGTACATTTTATGTATATTTCTGAATTTGCACATTGCCAGGATGAGTAACGAGTTTACACTATAATTAACTCCTTGAGAAATTTCTTTAGAGGAATCAAACAATGTATTTTGACAAGTCATAGAATGGATTACTCAGTTATGCTTCAGGTTATCTTAGTAGGGAGTATGTGAGTGAGACATACAAATCACATCCTAGGGTTAGACTAACTGGGAAGATCACATGGATTTAGAGTTGGAAGTCAAAATTTTTGTTACCAAATTTTGGTGACTCCAGAAGTACAGGAAAGACCAGAGAGAAGCACTAAATGAGGACAATAAATAAACAAAAAGGGATGTCCTACCGACTTCAATATTCAAAGTCTATAAGAAGGACATGAGCCACCGTGACCGGCCAAAATATTGGATTCTAATTAAAGAGTAGGGTTAGGAGGGGTCCAGAGGAGAGCCTCCAAGGGGAGACTGCACTATGAGCATACCTGGAGCAGAGAAGGTATGCACAGGACAGGACAGCTGGCAGCAGGCGCCGCAGGAGGAGCTGAGCACTGCTGGTAAGAATCCAGTGAGCCATGGCATTTTTATCTCCTGATGATGATGCACAGGCACTCATTCAGGTGAATTTGAGAAACAAATGAGGATTTACTCATGTTAGATAATCATGCTCTATGCCCTTCTTTAATTGCTTATTCCTTCAGATGACTGTTGTATATGTTTTTCTTTTCCCTGAAACCTCCAATACCTCCTCAGCCGATCTACATTCTCAGAGGAGGATCTTATTTTCTGATTAACTGGGAAGTTTTCAGTAATTTGAAAAAAAATCTAAAAACTACATTCATCCACCTGCGAATATCTTTATTCATAAGCTCTATCTTCCCACCTGCTCCTGTCTAAAGACAATCCTTCCATTTATACAGCAGATCCTATTTCCTCCCACCTATTTCACATCATTTGTTAGCAATGTTCCCCTTTCTTTTCTATACCATGCATTCTACCTTCTCTACCATTGCCCTCAGCATAAACAACCAATTATTTCTTCCATCTTGAAATACCGTCTTTAACAATTGTCTTCACAGATGCTACTCCACTTCTTTACTCCTCTTTATAGCAAGCATCTCAAAAGAGTTGTCTGTATTCATTGTCTGTATTCTATTTAAAACCACTCCACTGAAATTGCTTTTGTTAAATTACATCCAACATATTTCTAAACATAACTTCAATTTTCAGTGTTCAATATAATCAGTATACAAATTTATCAGCAGAACTTGATACAATCGACTCCTTTATCCTCCTCAGAACACATTCCTCCTTTGGCTTTCATGATACCAAAAACTCAGTTTCCTTCCTGTTTTACACCACTCATTCTCAATCTTTTCTGATAGTTCATTTTTCTCCTCTTTCTTTTCAATGTAAAGTGTTGCAGGGCTCAGGCTTTGATTTTTTTCTTTTCAATAGCTATAATATTTTCCATCTGATCTTGGCTATTTTTCTGTCTTTTTTACCTGTTATAGTTTGTAGCTCAGAATTATTTTCTGACTTCCAGATTCATATGTATATCACACAGCCTGCTTGACATTTCCATGTGAATGTCTAATAGACATTTCAAGCTCTACAAGTCTAAAATTGAACTTCTGGTCTCCCCCATCAAACCTACTCTCTTCACAGCTTTTTCTTTCTCAATCAGTTGCATCTATGCCAATATAGTTGCCCTTAAAAAAAATCATTAAATTATTCTAGACAACTCACTTTTCTTATATCCCTATATTTGTTTAAAATTCTGTGGTCTTTACTTTCAAAATATAGAATACAATCCATGATCTCCAAATCTCCTATCACAAACAGTGGCTGAGGCAACAATGTCTTTAGCCCTGGATTTTTGCAACAGCCTTCTAACAAGTTTCTCTACTTCTACTCTGAACTCTGCTATATTCTTAATACAGTAGTTAGAGGGGTTGATTTAAAATAGAATTCAGATCATATTACTACTCTACTGAAAATGATGCAGTGTTTCCCATTTCACAAAAGCAAAATCTGAAAGCCCTACCGTGCTCTTTGAGATCCTACTTAATTTCCCCCAGTCACATCTTTTAATCAATTTTCTGAGTTTCTATCCTATTCACTCTACACCAAACACACTAGCCTTCCTTCCAGGCCATGAAAGTATCAGCTGTCTCTGCCATAAAGCTTTTCTACAGATGGGTCCTTCTGTCTCAAATGCTTTTCCCCCAGGTATTTGCATGACTCACATCTGAACATTGAGCAAATGTTTCTATGTCACTAAGCCTCCCTTTGTGCTTAAAATTACAACCTACCGCCTACGTGTACCATCCCTTACCCTCTCAACCCTTCCTGTCCAGCTCTACGTAGTTTTTTTTCATAGCCTTTATCATCTTCTAACTTACTTATTATTTGTTTTTAACATTGTAAGTTATTTTTATAATTTTTGTTTTCCCTAATAGATGTTATAAAAGAAACAGGGGATATTTGGCTAATGCATCCCAAGGGTCTACAATATTTCCTGATATACAGCAGGCATTTTTTAAATCTAAATGAAATAATAAGATGTAATGTTTATTGAGCACTTAATTTGTCAGGCACTGTACTAAGTGCCTTGCAGGTCTTGTAGACATTGTCTCTCTCTTTCTGTCTCTTGACTCAGTCTCTGTCTGTCTCTCTCTCTCTCTCTACACACACACACACACACACACACACACACACACACACACACACATGCACACACACAAAATGAGACAGAAATAGATAACGTTGTAAGGGTTTGGGATCATTAACTCATTTTATCTGAAAAACAAACCATACTAGATTGGGCATTACAGAAAACTGACGTCCAGAAAATTTTGTAACTTGCTTAAGGCCACATAGCCAGTAAATTGTGAAGTGGATATTCACATGAAGGCAGTCTGGCTCTGACATCCAAGCTTTTAACCACATGTATACAAATCTTATGCTAGAAAGTAGAAGAGCTGAGATTTGAAGGCAAGTGGTCTGATTCCCAGAGCCCACGTTCATAATTAACAGCATATATTTTATTCAATTCTAGATCCTTAGGAATAAATTGGAGCCCATTGACCAGCTGAATGTGTTCTTTTTCAGTCCTATTGTCAATAGGCAGTAGAAAGAAAAGAGTAGACTGCTATAAATATATTTAATGTCCACAATGAGTTTGAGATACAGGAACTTAACTTCCTATGCTTATTAACCCAGTAAATCTATGTCTGCACTGAATGTTATCCTAAGTGATATGTAAACAATAAGAACATAAGCATGTCACTTAATCACTCTAGCCTGTTTTTTTTTTTTTTAATTTCACCAAGATGCAACAAGTTTGAATTAGATAAATTTTAAATTTCTGATTTTAGCATGTTGTGACTACAGGTGGTAATAGGAATTTACATTATTCTTTTTACTATTTTTCAATTTAAAATGAATCATTTCACACAAAAATTTATTTATAAATTAATTGCACAAAAGCATCATAATCTTAAGCATGTTCACCATCATCGTCAAAATGGGAGCTATTATTTAAATCCACATGTTGAATTTAAAAATTAAGCAAGCTATTTATATTCACAGATGTCAATGATGAGAAAGAATAAATTTATAGGAAGGATTACAATTAAGTCCGCTTGCATTTTTTTCTGCAATGTGACTGTGATTGTGATTTATCCTTTGCAGTTTATTTCATCAGAAATCATGCTCCATTGTTACAATTTGTTAAATATGTTCCATCATAGTTATGAATTTCAGGTTTATGGTGTTGGAAGTCTTCTCAGGAGATATATATATATATTTAAATGAACAACTTTAAATCCTAAATTCCATGTAAGTATTAGGAGAAAGTTGTGTAACTGTGTCAGATAATAAAGGAAATAAAATTTACCATAGAGAAAAGAGTTTCGTCGAAACATCTGCCAAGATCTTGGCATGGAAATTTAAGGAGTTTACTCTGAACATTTTCAGAGCGTGCTATTGTTTATCAAGGCTATCTATCCAGATTTTCTCATAAATAATTGAAATTTAATTTTTCTTCTCAACATAGCTTCAATTTAGAATTATGCATCGCAAACAAAGTAACTGGGAGTTTTCCTCCTAACAAGGGTACACTTTAAAAGCAGCTGATGTCATTTGGAAGAAAACTTAAACATAACTTGATGTTTTATCATTGTTTTACATTTCCTAAGGGTTGCAAGAATTCCAAGAGAAGCTGCCTTCTCAGAAATATAAACTATGAAGTGATCATCAGATTTTGATGAGCATTTTTGAAACACATGATGATATCTACAGTAGAACTTATAATATAATTTGATATTCATGTTGCATAACAATCTTCAAAATTCTCAATTTTTATTTACTAAAATGTGCAATAGATACATAGTGCTACATTTAAATGAAACCACCATGGCACACATTTACCTATGTAACAAACCTGCACATCCTGTACATGTACCCCAGAACTTAAAAGTTGAAGGAAAAAAAAGCATGCATTTCAGGATACCAGGTTTTCTTTTATTTTTCTAAAAATATTTATGCTTATTCAATGTATTAGTATACATATACATATACACATACAAAATACAGTACATGAAGTACTGTATACATAATTCATATGGAGATACTGGACATACATATTTTTTAGAAAATTCCCTGCATTATTTAGAGTTGCACATCTGGCTATGAGCTATATGTTTGCGGCAATATTTAAATAACAAATTGTGAACATTACCAGCAATAGACAGCCCTAATAAAACAAATAAGTGTTTGATATTGTGATAAATGTTTATTATATGAAACCTCAGTTAATCCATACAATAATCCTCATTAGATCAATTTTCAGATGACAAAACTAAGGCTTTGATAATTTGAGTGACTTGACGGAGGTTGGTGCTAGAGGTTCTAATTCATTTCTGTCTGAACATGTGTATATTTTTAATGAATTCAGTGTAAGGGATAAAAATAAAACAAGTAAAGGAAACATATGGGATTGTAACAAACATTTAAACAGTAAAACTATAAATAACACAAGTAAGTTAATTTGGAAATAGGTAACTGAGAATTGGGTAAGAACAGTGAAGTTAAGTAATGTAACTGTGCACATCAGGGACAGGGTTTTGAAAACCATGGGTTTCTTTGTGTAAACACACCAGGAGAAGCTTCCATGTAGGGCTGTTCAATTGGATAAAGGAAGGATGCTCTATAAATTTCCCTCTGATGTTCCTATTTACACTTCTGGAAACCTCTGAGGCATTACAACTGTATGGAAGAGGTGAGAACTAAACTTTGGAACTTATAAAGAGAGGAAAGGTGGTTCCATGTAAGTTCAAAATACCACTACAATGCAATTTCTTGTTTTAATGAATTTGTATCTTTAACAGGCTAATACACAGAGTAACATAGAAATATCATTGATTTTGTCTTAACAGTATACCTTTAGATTGCTGAGGTCTTTATGGCAAAAATTATCAAGTATTGTAATTAATGGTTGCATCAGTGATGTTTTGCCTTTACAATTATCTAATATATGAATATTAAGGCGTGTGTTTATTGCAGCTTAAATATGAAAATAATCCATACTACTTATTTCTAAACATGATTTCACTAAATTTTGTATCATGACAGTTAAAATATATCAATTTATATTATATAAATTGTGCAGTGGCATGATCTTGGCTCACTGCAACCTGTCTCCTGGGCTCAAGCAATTCTCCTGCCTAAGCCTCCTGAGTAGCTGGGATTACAGGCATGAACCACCACATCTGACCATCAGTATATATATATATACACACACACACATATATATATACACACACATATATATATACACACATACACACATATATATATACACACACATATATATACACACACACACATATATATATATAATATATATGTGTGTATATATGTGTGTGTGTATATATATATATATTTTTTTTTTTTTTTTTTTTTTTTTTTTTTGAGATGGAGTCTCACTCTGTAGCCCAGGCTGGAGTGCAGTGGTGCGATCTCAGTTCACTGCAACCTCTACCTCCCGGGTCCCGGTTCAAGCAATTCTCCTACCTCAGCTTCCCAAGTAGCTGGGATTACAGGAACGAGCCACCATGCCCAGATAAATTTTTTTGTATTTTTTAGTAGAGACGGGGTTTCACCATGTTGGCCAGTCTGGCCTTGAACTCCTGACATTGTGATCTGCCTGCCTCAGCCTCCCAAATTGCTGGGATTACAGGCACGAGCCACCATGGCCGGCCCAGTTTATATTTTTAAGATGATTTTTTTTTTGCCTTTTCAGGTTAATGGCAAAACTGAGTTCAAATATGCCCCTTCTCCCCACACATTCACAATCTCCCCAACATGAACATTCTATACCAAGATGGTACATTTGTTATAGTAGATGAAGCAACGTTGACATATCAGTATCACTAAGGCTATAGTTTACATTAGATTTCACCTAGGTGTTGTACATTAATTTTGACAAATGTACCAAGACATGTACCCATTGTTCTAATATCCTACAGATGGGTTTAGTGCTCTAAAAATCCATTATGCTCTACTCATTCATCTCTTCCTCTCCTTTATCCATATCAATCACTGATATTTTTACTGTCTCCATAATTTTGCCTTTTCTGGAAAGTCATATAGTTGGAATCATACAGTATACAGAATTTTTAGGTTGGCTTTTTTGTAATATGCATTTACTTTTCCTCCATGTCTTTTCATGGCTTAATAGTTCATTTCTTTTTAACAATGAATGATATTCTATTGTATGAATGTATCACTATTTATTTATTCATTCACTTACTAAAGGACATCTTGGTTGTTTTCAAGTTTGGGGAATTTTGAACATGGCTGCAATAATCATCTATGTACAGGTTTTGGTGTGTACATTTTCTACTTATTTGTGTAAATACCAAGAAGCACAATTTTTGGATTAAATGTTAACATTATGTTTAGTTTTGCGGGAAACTGTTGAGCCATCTTCCAAAGTGGTTGTATCATTTTGCATTCCCACCAGCAATGAATGAGAGTTACTGTTGCTTCACTGCCTCGCCAGTATTTGGTATTATCAGTGTTCTGGATTTTGGCCATTTTAATAAGTGTGCAGTAGTATCTCAATGTTGTTTTAATTTGCATTTTCCAGATGATATATGGTGTAGAGCATATTTTCCTTTTAAATTTATTTTTAATTGACAAATAATAATTGGATATAACTTTTGGTATACAACAGAATGTTTTGAAATATGTAAACATTGTAAATTAAGCTAATGAACATATGCATTACTGGAAATACTTATTTGTGAAGGAAACTTAAAATCTACTCTCTTAGCAATTTTCAGGTATAAAATGCATCTTTTTAAAGCTATAGTTACCATGTTGCACAATAGATCTCTTAAACTCATTCCTCCTGTAAAACTGAGATTTTGTATCCTTTTGATCTGAAGCATCTTTGCATATGCTTGTCATTTGTGTATCTTCTTTGGTGAGGTGTCTGTTAAAGTCCCGGGCTCAATTTGTAACTGCATTGTTTACTTCTTTATGGTTGAGTTTCAAGACTTTTTTATATCTTAATGCAGGGATCCCCAACCCCTTGTCCGTGGACTGGAACCTGTCTAAGACCTGGGAGGAACAGGCGGCAGCACAGTAGGAGGTAAGCAGTGGGCCAGTGAGCATTACCACTTGAGCTCCACCTCCTGTCACATCAGCAGCAGCATTAGATTCACATAGGAGTGCAAACCTGTTGTGAACTGCATATGAGCGATATCTATGTTACACGCTCCTTCTGAGAATCTAACAAATGCCTGATGAATTGAGATGGAACAATTTGATCCCCAAACAATCTCTCTTCTCCATACATGAAAAAAATTATCTTACTCCAAACTGATCCCTGGTGCCAAAAAGATTGAGAATTGCTATTTTAAAGAAGAGTCTTTATCAAATATATATTTTGATCACCATTGTAATTTTTGTGAAGGTTGTAAGGTTTATGTCAGAAATCATTTTTGCCTGTGAATGCTCGGAAATGCTTGTTGAAAACAACATCTTTTCTTCACTGAATCGCCTTTGATCTTTTGCCAGTGATCAGTTAACTATATTTGTATCAATCTGTTTCTGGATTTTCTATTGTATTCCACTGATCTATTTCTTCTATTCTAGCACTAATTCTATTCTCTTGATTATTGTAGCTTTACAGTGGGTCTTGAAGTCTAGTAATGTCAGTGCTCTGACTTTATGCCTCTTTAATATTATGTTGACTATTCTGAGTCTTTCTTTTCTTTATATATGTTCGAATCCATTTTTTAATATCCACAAAATAACATTCTGAGATTTTGATTGGGTTCTCAATGACTGCATAGATCAAGTTGTGTAGACTTGATATCTTAAAAGTATTTAGTCTTCTTGTCCAGGAACATAAAATATTTCTCTATTTATTTAGTTCTTATTTGATTTCTTTCATCAGAGTTTTGTAGTTTTCTGCTATAACTCTTGAACACAATTTCTTAGATGTATACCTAAGTATTTTTATGAGTAGCTAATATAAATGGTGTTACATTTTAAATTTCTATTTTAATTTTTCATTGCAGCTGTATAGTAAAACAACTGATTTTGTGTATTAACTTTGTATCATTCAAATTTGCTATAATTGCTTATTAGTGATAGGAATATTTTTTGTTGATTTTCAGATCTACATAAACATGTCATGCACAAACAAAAACAGTTTTATTTTTTTCCTTTCAAAACTATATACCTTTTATTTTATTTTCTTGACTTACCATTTTAGTGGGGGACTTTCACTGTTATGTTAAAAAGGATTGGTAAAGGGGATATTCTTGCTTTGTTCCTGGTCTTAGCAAAAAAAAGCTTCCAGTTTCTCACTTTCAGATGGTGTCAGCTCTAGGTTCTTTGTAGATGTTTTTTATGAAGTTGAATGAGTTCTCCTTCATTCCTAGTTTAATCAAAGTTCCATCATAAAAGGGTGTCTGTTGTATTATTGCCAAATGCTTTTCTGCATCTATTGACATGATCATGTGATTTTTTTTCTTTAGTCTGATAATGTGATGGATTATGTTAACTGATTTTTTTTTGAAGTTGAACCAGCTTTGAATACTTGAAATAAATTCCATTTGGTCATGGTATATAATTATTTGATACATACTTTTGAATTTAATTTGATAATATTTTTTTGACGATTGTTGCATCTATGTTTATGAGGGATCTTGATTTGTAGTTTTATTGTAATGTCCTTTTCTAGTTTTGCTATTAAGTTAATGCTGGCCTCATAGAATGAGTCATGAAGTATTGCCTCTGCTTCTGCATTCTGCAGGAGGTTGTAGAGAAGGGGCATGATTTTTTCCTTAAGTATTTGATTAGCTTTAATTAGTGAACCTATCTGGGCCTGGTGCTTTCAGTTTTAAAAGGTTTCAATTTTGCATTGAATTGCTGATTCAGTTTTTAAAATAAATATGAGCATATTCAAACTATTTCTTTTTGTTTGAGTTTTGGTGAATTATGTTTTTCAGGGAATTGGATAATTTTATCTGGTTTATCAAATTTGTGAACATAGAATTGTTCATAATATTCTGTTACTTTTTATTATTTTTCAGATATGGTAGTGATGGTTTCTCTTTCATTTCTTGCATTAGTAATTTGTGTCTTCTCTCTTGTTTTCTTATTTAGTCATTATAGAGATTTATGCATTTGAAAGATACATACATATATATGTTATATATTTTTATATAAAATAAAATACATATACATTTATCCTTGAAAGATATGAACATATATGTGTGTGTGTGTATTTTATATATATATATATATATTTTTTTTTTTTTAGACAGAATCTTGCTCTGTCATCCAGCCTCCTAAAATTCTGAGATTACAGGCATGAGCCACTGCAGCCAGCTTTGAAAGATATTTTAAATGAGCAACTTTTTGTTTTCATTAATATTGTAGTTTTTAGTTTACTGATTTCTTCTCTATTATTATTGATTTTGTTCTGCTTACTTTGGCTTTGTCTTCTTTTAATTCACAGTTTTGCTATCTGAAATGTGAAAAGAGTAGAATATCTTGTGATCTCTTGCTCTAGCCAACTGTATTGTTCAAATAAACTTGAAAACACTAAGGTACATGGTCACATTTAATTTGTTAAGAGAAAAATTTTGCTCTGACAGGCTTGAGTAACACTAAAAAGATAATTAACTTGATTATGAGGCCATTTCTATTATATTTGTTTGTATATAATTAAATTAATATATTAATTTGTTAAACACATATTAATTTAGGCTGGGAAACAAGGGTGACCAAAAACTCATGCAATCTTTCCTTTTAAATAAAGATCCAATGACTCTTAGGAAACAATCTAATGAGAAAGGCAAGCATGAATCAAATAATCATAAACATATACATAAAATTATCGTGTTTACTAGTGTATCCCCAAAGCTTAGAACAATTTGTGATACATAGAAAGTTTTCAATAATATGTACTGAATAAATTAGTAAGCAAAACTATAATATGAAATCATGTTCCATAGTCCCATGAGAGTGCGTAACAGAAAAGTTTATGTTCAAAATTAACTTGGGTCGGCCAAGGTTTTCCATATGTAATAATGCTTGAGCTGAAGTCTGAAAAATTAAACAGAATAAGAAAAGGGGACATTTCAGATGGCGAATACTTCATGTGCAAAGAATTTGTGGATAGAAAGAACATAACCATGAAAAGAAGTGCAACAAGACCAGTGCACTCCAAGAACACAGCACCAGGAGTGAGGAAGAATGATGGAGAGGTAGGTAGTGAACAGTCCATCTTGGATTTCATAGGTAATGTTAAGTATCTTTTATGTTTCTATTTGTAACTTTGACATAGATAATATTTCTTTTCATTGTATAAAGCCAAATGACTGCAATTTTCACATTACATAATTATTAAAAACCTTAATTGGTAACATAATATAAAAATATGATATAATACTTCTTTCCTATTATAACAGAGGTAGGTCATGGGAAATCTATAATCCCCAGTAATGATATTGGAGATAAAGGTAAAAATAAGCCATAGAATGATTATAAGGAAACTAAAAACCTATGCATGCTTTGTTATATGAGTGACTTACAAGCTTTCATATCAGCTGGTAGCCAGTATGTTATCGTGAGCTAACATAATGCATCAAATTGTCAAGTTAGAATCTCAGAAATCAGGCATCTTTCCAGAATCTCAAGCTTTACTCATAATTACAACCAAAAGTCATAGGCAAAGCAGGAGATGTTGAGATAAACAATGTGATTCCTTAGGTTCATTTTTTTTCACAGACACATGCTGTCTCGTCTCTCTCAGAGTAAAAGATGCAGTCTCTATCTGAGATTGATGTGTTATTTTATACATCAAGGTTTTGAAATACTCATGCTGTATTTCAGATGAGGTAAAACACCTTACTTACGTGATATTTCCAGGTTCACCCACAGCAAGATGATTGTAAACACCCCATATTCTGTGTACTTGAGTGTCAACCAAACTGCACTATTCTAACCTCAATCACTACAATTTTTAAATTGTCTTTCATTTCCCTCGCTGGAGTACAAACCATTTCTAAACTGAGCTAGTGCTTGGTACCACAATTACATGAACTGCTCTATTTATCGTCTTTCCTCAAAAGGTGAATATTAGTACCTGGACACCCCCACCAAGTGTGGTCTGATTCACAATTCTTAACAAAGAACTGTTAAGAAGGTGGCTGACACCACCACCTTAAGGGTCAATAGTATTGTCAACCACTTAAGTGTTGCCTTTTCTTAGAAGTCTCTGTTGATATCACCTCCCATCGGCCTCTAAAGTTCAGATTCCCTAGGAAGACATTACAGCAAATCAGGTTAACCTTACATTTTCTATGACATTTTACACACTGCTTTGGGATGTCGATCACTTTGCTCAGCAGCCAGATTTATGACTATAACCAATTTCTCTGCCTCTGATATTTTCTCAGTTCTTTCTCCATTTTTAGCTGGTCCTATCTGGGAACTCCCAGATTAATATACTCTTAGTCAAGTATCATTGCATTTGCAAACTTGAAGATACTTTTGATATAAATGCCAGTCAATATCAAAACATTTCAAGATGTAGAATTGGTAAGTAGGTACCTAAGTTGGTATGGTAAAGATGATATCCAGTTCACTTTTTACTTTGCTTAATTTAGGATTTGGATAAAGGAACTTCATTAGAAAGAACACAAAAATTGTTTGTAAGATACTGCTATAGGTGCTATGAGTGATAGAAAGAATGAAAAGACAAGATTCCCATTTTGATACCCTGACCATAGCAATTATAACACTCCTTTAGGTCCAGACTTATATTCACTTATTACAAAGAAAAATAAATAGACTGTGTTGGTATTTTTGGATGACTTTTTATAGATAGTAAGCAATATCTTAAAACAATTTATTAAACAATATCTGTTTCAAATATTCTTGTTTATAGCTGAAAGAGGAGTTACTACAAATTCCTAATGATCACTGTAAAATAACTAAAACAAGATAAAATCTGACCATATATGTTTTATAAACCAACATATGTGTGTTCACTTTTCTAAAAATAGAACCTCTTGTATTTTTCAAGGAACTTTCATCCTTTCTGAGGCTGAACAAATTCAAACACACTTGATGATTCAGTCCCTCTAAGCAGGGGAAGCTCTTGTATCCAGGGGAAACCAGTCTGGGTTGCCAGGACCTAAAGATAAGACAGGAGGAGCCCCACTGCCTCAGATGTAAGGAAGCAATCTGTTATCTATCTCTTTTAGTCAGGGCTTTTTTGTACCTGTGATGCCTCCTGGCTGATCTGGAAACACACCTGTGCCCCTAGCATGTGTGTTATCTACTGCCTCACCATCCATCCCCACACTCCACCCATGGAGATGATGGTTACAATCAAAAGAAAACTTTTTCAGATCTGTGTTGGTGTCTATGGCTCCACATGCAAGCATGGAAACAACAGCAGGAGCTGTAGTTGTCTTTTTTGAATCACGGTACGAAACTTCTATGATCTTCACATAGCAGCAGCTTTCTTGGAGTCACTCAGTCAAAATCACTGGCCTTTGTTCAATATAGGGTAAGAACTCAAGTACTAGAGTCAGAGTGACCATGATTTGAAGCCTGACTTTGCCATTTACCACCATTCAGATCTTAGTTAAATTATTGAGGCTCCTTTATCTCATGCCATAAATGAGCTGAATGTACAGCATCATATATACAGATGTTGAGTGAATTAAATGTGAGTATGTATTTAAATGGCTATGATACTGCAGAAATAAAATGATAACTCTTTGTAATAATATATGCTAATATTTTGTGTTATGCTTACTCCTTCATCCCTTCTCTTTTTCCACATCTGAGTATACGGAAAAAAGATAAGGAGCCAAATATACTAGAGAATAAGATTTAGGGGAAATGCCGAACTATAATGATTCCATGAAAATCCTAGGCTTAAGATCTGTACCTTCAACTGCAACTACAGGGAAAAAGAGTGAGATAATTGGTCCACAGAACAAATGCTGAGTTTGTTCACTTGACCGTAGGATAAGGCAGTGGGCTGACTCTCACTCAGGCATTGACCAAAGAGGGGTAGATGAATGCTCTGTCCTCATGCTTAACTTCTACCTAAACATGATTGCCTAATTTATGACTTGGGCAGTAGTCTGTGCCTGTTACTATATAAGAGAAGAAACAGATATCACGTGATTCCAGCTTGGGTCCTGATTCTTATCAATATATTAAGGAAGAAGAGCTAGTAGAATGAGGGAGAGAAATAAAGTGTTGTGGTGAATTACCTGAGCTCAGGGGTTTGAAACTAGCCTGGGCAATAAGGTGAAATCCCATCTCTACAGAAAAAAAAAAAAAAAAAAAAAAAATAGCTGTGCGTTTTGGTGCATTCCTGTTGTCTCAGCTACTTGGGAGGCTGAGCTGGGAGGATTGCTTGATGCCAGGAGGCAGAGATTGCAGTGAGCCAAGATCAAGCCACTGCACTTCAGCCAGGGTAACAAATAATTAAACTAAAGAGCTTCTGCACAACAAAGAAAGTATCATAAGAGTGAATCAGCAACCAACAGCATGGAAAAAGTTTTGCAGTCTACTCGTGACAAAGGGCTAATATCCAGAATCTATAAAGAACTTAAATAAATTTGCCAGAAAAAAAAACAAACAACCCCATCAAAAAGTGGGTGAAGGATATGAACAGACACTTTTCAAAAGAAGACATTTATGTGGCCAACAAACATATGAAAAAAATGCTCATCATCACTGGTCATTAGAGAAATGCAAATCAAAATCACATTAAGATACCATCTCACACCAGTTAGAATGGCGATCATTAAAAAATCAGGAGACAACAGATGCTTGAGAGTATGGAGAAATAGGAAAGCTTTTACACTGTTGGTGGGAGTGTAAATTAGTTCAACCATTGTGGAAGACAGTGTGGTGATTCCTCAAGGATCTAGAAATAGAAATAACATTTGACCCAGCAATCCCATTACTGTGTATGTCCCCAAAGGATTACAAATTATTCTACTATAAAGACACATGCACATGTATGTTTATTGCAGCACTGTTCACAATAGCAAAGACTTGGAACCAACACAAATGCCCATCAGTGATAGACTGGATAAAGGAAATGTGGCACATATACACCATGGAATACTATGCAGCCTTAAGAAAGGATGAATTCCTGTCTTTTGCAGGGACATGGATGAAGTTGGAAACCATCATTCTCAGCAAACTAACAATAATAGAAAGCCAAACACTGCATGTACTCACTCATAAGTGGAAGTTGAACAGTGAGAACACATGGACACAGGGAGGGAAACATCACACACTGGGACCTGTTGGGGGGGTGGGGGGGGGGTTGGGGCGGGATAGCATGGGTGGAGAGATAGGTGAGGGATAGCATTAGGAGAAATATCTAATGTAGATGATGGGGTGATGGATGCAGCAAACCACCATGGCACATGTATACCTATGTAACAAATCTCACTTTCTGCACATGTACCCCAGAACTTAAAGTACAATAAAAATAAAAAATAAAATACAACCATAACAAAAAATAAAAATATAAAAATATAAAAACAAATCCAGAACCTGTTTTTTAAAAAATAAACAAATAAACCCTCTATTACTCTAATAAGTCATGGACCAATGAATGTCAGACTCTGCACTATCCACTCCCTTGTAGAGGCAAGAGTAAGACAGTAAGGAGATGATTGAAAGTCCCCTTCTTAGTGTTACTCCTTATGTGGAAAAATTTTCTTCTAGATAGACCAAGACCCCGTCATAAGCAAAGATGCATTAGCCTCTTCTTTTCTCAAATCACAATTAGACAGACAGATGATAGATAGATAGATAGACAGATAGATAGATAGATAAATTACCATCATCCCATCATGATAATCACTACTTTTTAATTATTACCTGATTATCTGAGATCCTTGCTTATTTTGATATTTCACTTATGGACGACTGTGAAAAAGAACAGAAATTTATCCACTACAGAAGAATGCCAAAAAAGTAGAGTCAATAGAGGTCCAAGTTCCTTCCTTCATTGTTCTAGAAAATATTCCATGATTGACACCTACCTGGATCTTGTAGGCACAAAGTATTCCAGGCAACCACTTGTCACTCCTTGACACTGCCCTCAGGCAAGTCCAGTGTACCAAGTTTGCTCACATAAATCATCTATCTTTTCATTCATTATTTACCATCATAAAGTAAACACACATGTGAAAATATAAACAGGTTTTTATTTTCTAATAAAAAGAAACATCCAGAAAAGATGATATAAATTGTAAAATGCACCTTTATTCATACCATGTTAAGGAGCCTCCAATGAAAATTATTTTAATTAAAACATTACCTGATATCTTCTAATAACATTAATTGTGGGATTTAAAATTATTTAATGGTTGTTAAAATGTGAAAAAATGCATCTTAGAAGGAATAAAATGCAGTACATCAGACACAGTATATAATACACATGAGTATAACTGTTGTGTATATCATTATTACCATATAAATATAAATAAATGATGTTAGTTGTCACCCATTTAAGTAATACAAATACTAATTGAGCACCCATTATTCACCAGCTACTGTGCTATAGTTTTCAAATGAACAGCAACTTATTCACATGAATTATCATCGAGGAGGTCATTATTTTCTTTGGGGAAACATTTCAATAAAATGACAGCCTAAAGAAAATCAAGAATGTGTGGTTAGTGACATTATAATCATTCATGCAGTGCAGACACTGTAGGAAGCAAGCAGGAAAATGAAACAGATAAAGCAAGGGAAAAGTGGAGGCACCATTTTTTTCAGCAACAATGTTTCATAAATTTCACTACTTGGTGTACACTGCACTGACTTTACAATCAACAACGATTCTGCTACTATGTTGGCTGCAGACATTTTCTGTACCCTGTTTTGCTCTACCATTTTTGTGAAAGGATGTGAGACATTTATTTTATTGCTCAGAAGTAGAATGTTCTGTTAACCTCTGATCTTTGCCTTATTTTTAGTAAAATTAAAAAAAAAAACTATATACTTTAATTAAGGTATTATACCTCTTGGCTAAATTTTGCTGTTATATGTTTTCATTAAAAAAAAAATTCCAGGCCAGGTGTGGTGGCTCATGACTATAGTCCTAGTATTTAGGAAAGCTGAAGTGGTTAGACTGCTTGAGGCCAGAAGTTTGAAACCAGCCTGGGCAACACCCCATCTTTACAAAACAAGAAAATTAGTCAGGGCTGGTGGCCTTCCTGGCATGTGCCTATAGTCTTAGCTACTTCGGAGGTTGAGGTGGGAGGATTGTTTGAGCCCAGGGATTAAAGGCTGCAGTGAGCTATGAGATCATACCACTGCACTTCAGCCTGGAGGCAGAATGAGACCCTGTCTAACACACACACACACACACACACACACACACACACACACACACACACACAGAATTTTAGGTAGCTTAGAGGACTAAATACTGGAGATAGTTAAAAACAATGTATTTATTTTTGAAAAGTACTAGGGAATTATTTGATTGGTGCAAACTTAATCACATGTTTTGCCATTTGCCATACTTTCAATGCATATGTTAATTAGTTCAAGCCATTCCATTATTTATATATACATGTTTTGCAACACTGTTTTATACACAAAAATGATATATAATTTTTGCCAATTAAAAATGAATCTATGAAAAAATGAACAAAACATATTATTTTAAGCATTCTACCAAAGTACTAATGAAAATATGTGAAAATAAATTGAACATCAGTAAGAAAAGTTTGTTTGAATTTTAAAATACACAATATGTTTAACATGGGAACTACTATTTAAGTAACGGTACATCTTCATCAGAGCTCTTGGGTGACAAAACTAGATGTATTGATAAATGGGCAGTAATATTTTGAAAGAAACTATACACACATGCACACACACACATAAATACACATATATATACATATACCTATATATACATATATACACATATACATATACATACATATATATATTTCTGAGTAGTACTTCTCAACACTGGGTTTAAAATATTCAGTAAATCATGCCGTATCCCAGATTTGTTGTTTCATTTATAGAGCATAGACATAGGAGATAGCATGATAGCATAATTCTTAAGGGCCCTAGGATTTTCAGAATGGTAAACAAGCATTGGCCTCAACTTAAAGTCACCAGCTACATTAGTCCGTAACGAGAGAGTCAGCCTGTTTATTGAAGCTTTGTAGCCTGGCAATTACTTCTTCTCTCTTGCTATGAAAGTCCTGGATGACATGTTTCTCTAATATAACACTATTTCATATACATAGAAAATGTGTTGTTTAGTGTAGCCCCCTTCATCAATTATGTTAGCTAGATATTCCGGATAACTTGCAGAAACTCCTAAATTAGCACTTTCTGCTTCATCTTGCATTTTTATGGTTGTGAAGACAACTTCTTTCCTTAAACCTCATGAGCCAACCTCTCCTACCTTCCACCTTTACTTCTGTACCTTCCTTACCTCTCTCAGCCTTCATGGGATTAAAGAGAGTTAAGATCTTCCTCTGTAATAAGCTTTGATTTAACAAAATGTGACTTGTTTAATCTTCTATCAAGACAACAGAAACTTCCTCTATGTCAGCAAAAAACAATTTCAATTTGTTATCATTCATGTGTTACTGGAGTTAGAATTTAAAGAGTTTGCCTCTTTTCATTGATAAGAACTTTTCATTTGCATTTACAACTTGGCTAACTGCTTGGCACAAGAGGCTTAGCTTTTGTCCCACCTTCATTTTGATATGTCTTCTTCACTAAACTTAATAATTGCTACCCTTTGATGTAAAGAGAGAGACATGAGACTCTTCCTTTCACGTGAACACGTAGAGGCCAATGTATGTTTATTAATTGACCTAATTTCAATATTGTCATGTCGCAGAAAATAGCAAACCTCACAGAGAGGGGAGAGAGAGAGTCCGATTGGTGGAGCAGTCAAAACACACACATTTGTCAAGTAAGTTTGCCCTCTTATATGGGAATGGTTTCTGGTTCCCCCGTAATATTTACAATAGTAACATCAAAGACCATTGCTCAAAGATCACCATAACAGATATAATGATTAATAATAAGTTGAAATACTGCAAAAATTACCAAAAAATGCCACAGACACATGAAGTAAGTACATGCTCTGGAAAAGCTGCAGTGATAGACTTGCTGGATTCAGGGTTGCCACAAATCTTCAATTTGTTAAAAAATACAATATCTGCAAAGTGCAACTAGATGAAACAATAAAACACAGTAGGTCTGTTTACAATATTTGTTTCCATCTCCTATCAGTACCCCAGTGTCTAATAATTTCTGTGAGAAAAGTATGAATATATGTATATTTTATCACATTAGCTTCTAGTTGTTTTTTGTAGTAACACACATGCATACACACATGCACATACACAAATAAAAGTACAACTTTTTACTAGTAAGAAATCACCAGAATTCTATCACATCCTAGAAATTCAGAGAAATCTGGATAAAGAAATTCCTCTAATGAATGGAAACATTCTGCTTCTAGAGAGATAAGCTAACTGGGAAAGAAGCAAGGTTAATTCATTATTGATACCTACAAATAACTTTAAACTCATAAGAAAGTTCTAATAATCTGAGAAGCATTTGTGTTTGTGAAATAACAGCATTGAGATTTTGTAAAAAATGTAAGGGGAATACAAAGCTAAATATTTGGTTATCACAGGTCAGTTCATGTAATAATGTGGATAAGCAAGAAAACATAAAAAATATATGGCAAGGGATTAAGACTAGCTCTACCAAATATTAAACATATTATACCACAAAATAATTTAAAAAGCGAGGTGCCATCATAAGAAAGGATCAAAAAATAAACAGACTAGAAAACACAGCAATATTTTACATCATATTTAAAGATTACATTAAAGTATTGCAGATCAGTTAAGATAGAGTGAATAAATGAGTGTATATTTAGATCTAGATCTAGACAGATAGGTACATAGATGGATGGATAGATAGATATACACTATAATATAAATATCCCAAATAAAAATCAACTATGTTACAAAGGTCAATTATATTAAGCATGTATAAAAATGTTAAAAAATCATATAACATATTGTAAATCTTAATCAAAAATTTGAAGGACAAAAGAATGACATTACCAATTTGGCAGAATAGGAAGACCCAAACCCTTCTTCCTGCCACAGAGACCCTGATCCAACAACAACACACTTACCAAATCCTTTGGTAAGAAATCCAGAAACCAGCTAAAAGTACTCTGCCCCTGAGGAAAGCATTACAGCAGCTTCATCAAAGCCAATAGGACAATTTGTTGTACATTCTTCCCATGGACTTTCCCACCAGCATGGTGCTACATGATCAGGAGAAAACCACCAGCTCTTGGCTTCTTTCTGAGAAGGGAAAGAGAAGACTAGACCACACACCTGATGATTGGACCTTTTTGGGAGGGAATGGGGAAGCTGCCCAAAGGAATGGCTTTTTTCTTGCCTATTTTGAAATGCTTATGGGACCTAGAATACTCTAGATGTCTGGGGCCACAGAAAACACAAGAACAACAACAAAAACTAGGTGGCATACTGTTGCTCCAGAGGAATGTCACTAGAGCAGACAAAGGCAGATTCAGATAAGTGGCCCCTCTCTCAGAGGCAAAGAAAAGGGTGAAGCACATGTGCTACATTATGGATTTTAGGGGGCTGTCCAAGAATGGCTTTTAGGGGGCTGTCCAAGAGACCGGTTTCCATTTTGCCTCTAAGGGTATTGATGGCCTCAACATATTCTAGATTCCTGGGGGACGTTGAGAATTTAAAAGAGCTGGGTGGTGTACTGCTCCTCTACAGAAATTGTTGTATAGCAAACATACACTAGAGGGAGTAAGAGATTACAAATTACTGAAAAACTGGTGACTAGTGATAAACATGCTCAAATACAGAAAAGATATACACAGAAAATGTTTGAAAGGTCTTCAGGAACTCTAGAAGGGCTAATTGCTGAAGGTCCTCTCATATTTGAAATGTGTTTATAAAAAGTGAGAGAAGTGGCTATTTTTCAAATATGTGAATGTCAATGTAAAGTTACATGGGACAAGAAATTAAAAATGGAAAAACGGCCCTATTAAAGGAACAAAATGAATCTCAGGAAATCCACTCTAATGAAATATTAATATATTAGTTTCCTGGCAAAGAATTCAGAATAACTATCATAAAGATATTCAATAATCCCAGGAAAACAATGCATGAACAAATGAGAATGTGAACAAAGAGAATGAGAAAATATATTAATAAATAAATACAAACATTTTAAAGCTGGCAGCAGAAATAAAATACTTTCTTCAAGAGTTGAATAGCAGAAGTTATCAAGTAGAAGAATCAGCCAACTTGAAAACATAACATTCCATATTATCCAATCAGAACAGCAGAGGGGGAAATAATAAAAAAGAGTCAAAGATAACTAGGGGACTTATGAGAGACAACCAAATAGACAAATAAACATAAAATGGGAGTCTTAGGGGGAAAAAGCATAGATAGGGCCACACAATTTATTTAAAGTGACAATGGTCAAAATTGCTCAAATTTGGGAGAGAAATTAACATCTAGATTCAAAAGATCTAATAAATTGCCAAACAGAAAAAAACCCAAAGAAGTCCTCCAAGACACATTATATTCAAATTGTCAAAAGTCAGAGACAAAGGGAATTTTGAAAATGGCAAGACAAAAACATTTCACATACAAGAGAATACTCAAAAGACTATCAGTGTATTTAAATATATTTGGCAAGACTTACATTCAACAATGAAGGAGAAGCAATTACTTTCACAGATAAACAAAAGCAGAGGGAATTTATTACTACTAGGTTTGCCTTACAAATAAATTCCAAAGAGAGTTTTTAAAGTTGAACCAAACAGTAATAATAAAAAGAAATGCAAAAGTATATGAAAGTATAAAACTCACTGGTTAAAGTAAATAGGCCAGGCACGGTGGCTCATGCCTGTAATCCCAGCACTTTAGAAGGCCAAAGTGGGTGGATCACTAGGTCAAGAGATTGAGTCCATCCTGGCAACAAGGTGAAACCCTGTCTCTACTAAAAATGCAAAAATTAGCTGAGCGTGGTGGCATGCACCTGTAGTCCCAGCTACTCAGGAGGCTGAGGCAGGAGAATTGCTTGAACCTGGGAGGCAGAGGTTGCAGTGAGCTGAGATTATACCAGTGCACCCAGCCTGGCAACAGAGAGAGACTCCCTCTCAAAATAAATAAATAAATAAATATATGTAACAACACAAAATATTGTAACATGTAATGATATTGTGTAAATAACTTTCAATTCTGCTATAGAAATTTAATTAAAAAGTATAAAAACCAAAATATAAAAATAAAAATATTATGTATCTATATAAATAATATAAAAATATACAACTTGTGGTATCAATACCATGAAGTGTAGGAGAGATGTAAAAGTGGAGAGTTATTGTATGTGATTAAAGTTAAGTAGTTATCAAGTTAATTTTAAATTGTAACTAAAAAATGTTTTAAGTAAGCTCCATGGTAACCACAAAAATACCTATAAGATGCTAAAAGAAAATGAGAGAAAAATCCAAACATATCACTAAATAAACTCAATAAAACAAAGAGGACAAAGGCAAGAAAGAAAAAGAGAAACAAAACAACAGTAAGACAAAGAAAATTTGAATAGTAAATCTTTCCCAATCAGTACTTTCTATAAATGTAACTGGTTTCAACTCCTCAAAGACATAGAGTGGCTGAATGGACCAAAAAAACCAAGATTCAAATACGTGCTGTCTAGAAGAGACTTACTTTAGATTTAAGGCAACACAGAATGAAAGTGGAAGAATTAAAATGTATATTCCATGCAATTGGTACCCCAACGAGATCAGAAGTCATCATGCTTATATCAGAAAAATGGACTGTAAGTCAAAAAGTGTCATAGAAGTCAAAGAGGGACATTATATAATGATAAAAGGATCAATTCCCCAGGAAGATATTACAAAAATATGTACATGCCCAACATGAGAGTACATAATATATGAAGCAAACATTGTCAGTACTGAATGGAGAAATTGATAGCAACAAAATAGTAGTAGAATATTTTAAAACCACATTTCAATAATTGGAACACCAACTAGACAGAGAATCAATAAGGAAATAAAGGACTTGAACAATATTATAGACCAAAAGGACCTAACAGAAAGGTATACAACATTCCACTCAACAGCTACAGAATGTACACACTTCTCAAGTGCTCAGGAAATATTCTTGAGATTAGATCACATGTTAAATCACAAAACAAGATTTTTTTATTATTGAAAAAATATGCTTAGATTTTTGCTTTTAATTGGAATAGTTATCTCATTTATTATTATTTGTGTTGTGAATAATCTAAATCTTTTCTATCTATTTTGAAATATACAATAAATTATTAATAACTATAGTCATTCTACTGTGCTGTTGAACACTTAAACTTATCTTTTCTATTTGACAGTATTTTTTCACCCATTAGCCAACCTCTCTTATCCTCTCTTTCTCCCTACTCTTCCTAGCCTTTGGTGACCACCATTCTCCTCTCTACATCCATAAGTTCAATGTTCTGTTTTTTGGTTTTTTTAACCTCCTACATATGAGTCAGAACACCTTAGGTTGATTTGATGCTTTAGCTACTGTGAATAATTTTGCAATTAAATATGAAAGTGCAGATATAGCTTTTATATATGTATCTCCTTCCTTTCACATATATACCTAGCAGTGACATTAACATTAAATGGTAATCCTAAGTTTTACAAAACAACTTTTAACAACTTTAAGATGACTGGAAACATAACAAGTATGTCAAATATCTTTTCTGACCACAACGGAATGAAATAAGATATCAATAGCAGAAGGAAAACTGGAAATTTTATGACTTCTGGAAATTAACACACTTTTGAACAACAAATGGATCAAAGAAGATATAACATTAGAACTTAGGAAATATCATGAGATGAATGAAAACAAAAATATAGCATATCAAAACTTATGGCATGTGACAAATAATTACTAAGAGGGAAATTTATATTTGTAAATGCTTATAGTTAACAATACTGAACTGTCCATAAGAATATTTAAGAGGGTAGCTCCCATGTTATATATATTTGCTATTTTACAGAAATATTGAAGGGCAATACATGTTTAAACGTCAATGACTAGAACAATTCTAAAGAACAATAATAACATATTTGACTACCCCTAAATGTTAAAAATACTCCAATTATAGTGAAATGAGAAATTAAAACAGGCAAAGTGATACAAACTTAGACAGACATGTAGGATAAATTAGCAATAACTTTAATGTGTAAAGAATTCAGATAAACCAGTGTACTGTAATGTTATGTTTTCAATTACAGAACAAGCAAAGATGTAACAGAAAATTATCAAAAGAGGCATAACAACTGATTAAACCATGATGCAAAATTTTACCTCAACAATAATCAAATAAATTAAAATTCACTGTGTATTAAAGATATATGTTAGTCACCAATCTAGAAACATTAATAATTGAATATCAAACCTCATTATCCTATATGAATTTATCTCTAACAGCCATGTTAACTGGGTCAACCTAATGGAAAACAGTTAAATTTTATAGGCACACACACATACACACCACACACACACACACACACACATACACACACAGAGTTATTGTAGTAGCAAAGCTTATACTACCAAAAAGTGGGTGGTTGGGGAAATGGGTGGTGACTGAGTAAACTCTTCTCAGATAAATGGAGTGAGTGAGGAGTAATGCTAGGCTGAGTATATGCAAGTTGGTAACATTAATTAAGAACATTACAGTTGAAAATAATATGAAACAGCCCAAAGTTTAAGTAAAACATTAGTTTAAGGTGTGGTGGCTCATGCCTGTAATCCCAGCACTTTGAGAGGCAGAGGTGGGCAGATCACAAGGTCAAGAGATAGAGACCAGCTTGGCCAACATGGTGAAACCCCATCTCTACTAAAAATACACAAAGAAATAGCCGGGTGTGGCGGCACGGGCCTGTAATCCCAGCTACTTGAGATGCTCAGGCGAGAGAGTCGCTTGAACCTGGGAGGCAGAGGTTGCAGTGAGCCAAAATCATGCTGCTGCACTTCAGCCTGGATTACAGAGTGAGACTCCATCTCAAAACAGAAACACAAAGAAACAAAAAAAGTTAGTTTAATTATAAACTATACTAGAATATATTACAGAATTCAAGAAAAACTTTAATAAATAAGCATCAAGATAATGATTCTGAATATCTAATCTCTTCCTCCTTGGCTAATTGGCCTTCTGAGTCTTGAAGCAAGGCTAAAAATTTGGCCCAAAGTCCCTGGATAAAACCCTGCTTGATGCATAAATGCCAGAGACACAAAAAGACAATTTATGATATATTTACAGTGTTAGAAACTAAACAGTGAATACAAATGATTAGACAGACAAAAAAAAATCTATTACAAATATATTGCAACTGCATTTGTTAGGAAGATGTAGGAGGCAAAGACTGAAGATATTTCAAATGAAAAAATCAGATATCCTTTTATAATATGCTTGTGCATTAACTTTTAAAAAGTATAACATTTAAACGTCTATTTGCACAAAATAGTGTGTGATGACACAGCAAATGAATTGTCATGATGTCCATGATTCCATCAAATACAGAAGATTTAGGAAGTCACTAAAGGAAAGCCGAGTATAACCATTTAAATATATTTGCAATGAAAGACCATAGAATTCTGCTGTATGTGGGAAATTCTACTGATAATCCTTACATTGAAAGGTTGAGTTACAGTAAGAAGCTGTTGAATCAAGACTTATTTTAGTAAATTAGAAAGTCACAGTTTTGAGAAAAAAATTAGAAAGGTTAAAAAGTCTCCATAGAAATTAGTTGATAAATACTCTACTTAATGTGTACTGGGAGCAATTGACTTAGAAGAGATTGAGAATAACTTGCAAACAATAGCGATAAGGCCCCTAAAATTAGAAAATCAAATAGCATGAAGCACAAAGGATATGTGGGGTAAAATTGGATCAGAAGAAACTATTGAATCAGAATATAAACTATTCTCTTGGGCTTAAAAGTAAAGATTTCTACACATTATAGTGAAGAAAAACTGAAAGTATTCATCAGAAGCCTACTATTTATTCATTAAATTTATTTCTATATAATTACATAATAAAACACATTTAGGTCTCAATCCACACAGAGTTATATTCTCTACACAATGATTTTTGTCATTTAATGATCAATGGTTACAAAAAAGCCATTCTGGACTAGATAAATAATATTTAATACAGTAGATAGTCTAGTACATAAATTGAGAAACATAGTTAATAATGATTTCATATAATTCAATCATAGTATGGCATTTTTCAGATCTTAGTAAGACTATAAAATCATAAAGTGATGTAGTAGTTATCTTTGAGAGTTTGATGCTTTTACAAATTTTATTATTATTTTCAGTATTTTTCAAATGTTGATAAGTATATAATAGTTTCAAGTAGAAAAAGGTAAAATAAACTTTGAAAATAACTATGTACACATTTAAAATGAGTTGCATATTGAAGCTATAGATGTTTTCTTTATATCTTTATTGATAATCCTTTTCTGTTATATGTATATCTGCAGTGTGGTGGTTGCAAAATATGTCTGCAAATTTCTTGACACAACTTTCATTGGGGAAGGGGTTTATATCCCCTTTCAGTTTTAGTAACTGGTTTTCAGCACATGTCATACTCTGTGACTTCTGATCACACTCTTGGGCTGTTTACTCTAAAGCTAGAAGTCTGACCACTTTGAGACTGTCATGCTGGAAAGACCACACACATTTTGACACTCAGGTTGACAGCCCCAGATGACCACTCAGCAAATGGTATCAATGCCCAGCCAGATGACTGAGCGTTTGGGATGTCTACAGACTAAATCACCATCTATGGCAACTAAGTCAGAGACTCCAAGCCAGAACTGCCCACTGAGTTATTCTTGAAACCTAAAGCAATAAAACAATTATATTATTGTTTTAAGACACTAAATTTCTGGGTAATTTGTTGACAGCAATAGTAGGGGAACAATATTTTTATACAGATAGTACCGTTTTTGTTCAAAACATACACAACAGTATTGAAGGGGCTATAACATCAAAAGGTGATGGCGAACAATCGAATAGTCAACAGACTCAGATAATAAATTTGAAATTCAATGGTTTTTATCCAGTTTAGCTCTATGTATTTAAATATGCAGTTTGAGCAATGTTAATTTGTATTAAACGACAATCATCATTCCATATCATGTGTTTTAAAATTAGACCTACTTGTAAATTCCAGCTTTACCAGTTACTATTTTTGTTACTCAGGGACAGTTATTTAACCATTTTTGGAGAACTAGTTTCATATATAGAAATCATTGATAGTTGTAAGAATATTTAAAAATATGTATATGAAGCAGTTGGTAGTGTGACTATGAATAATATATTTGATAAATGGTAGTTATTATTAATCATAACAAGAGTAAAATGATGCGTATTCTCAGGACATGAATTCTAAAGATAAAAAAACCACTTTACTCTTGATTGAATCCATTATGTTTTAATAATGTTTTCAAGGAATAAAAGAAAAGGCAGTTCTTTAATTAGATATTTATTAATGGTTCTGAGTAAAACTGATATTTTATTGCATTAAATAAATCATCTATAATATTTTCCATTATTTTCAAAGCCCCAAGACTTTGTTAAATTATGTATATATTCTATGTTCTGTCAACATAGATGATTTTCTTTATAATATTTGTAACTCATCCATAAAATAATCTTATTTCTTAACTTACGGTATAGTTCTTAAAGGCCAGAATGCAAAAGAAATTATTTTACTTTCTGTAGTGAGTCATATTGTAGTCTATGGAGCATGAGCATGACACTCATATATTTTGACCATTATACTATATTTTCAATCATTAAATAAATATAATAAGACCCATTAAAATTGCTTAATAAGCAGGCCATTTACTTGAGTCATTAGAGCTTCCATAAAATAAATGGTAACCTAGTGCCTTGAAAGAGTTAATGTGTCTTTTTGGACACATAGGTTGCCAATAGGGCACACCATCTACAATGGGAAAATTAGGATTTACTCCATGCAAGCCAAAAAAGTTCTTGCTTCAAACAGAAACAAACAAACAAACAAAACCCAACAAAAGCACACCTTTCTGGCTAAGAAACATATCAGAACAATAGCTGATTTTTAAAATATGCTTTCTTCCGTTATTTCTAACCCATTTATTCTAAAAAAAAATCTCAATTTTTTATTTCTACTGTCCATTTTGCATGAGAAATATTTGCTGAAAGACACAATTATGACAAATCTAGTTTTACAAATGTTAACTGCCTTTAATTGGCAATTCTAAAATGAAATGGTAGTCTAGACCAAAAATGGTTCAGAATACTCTACCCCTAACACATGTATAGATTATATTTATAGCCAGAAAAAGGAAATAACATACAGCAAACAGAAGTGAGGTACAAAGACAGATGGGTTGGTTAATGCTTAGTTTTGCCTTAAATAACCTGGTTTAAACAGTTGGCCTCCCGCCACTACTGACTGAAGCTCAGCTGCTGTGATTGGCTGAGCTCTTTGTTAAAATGGCAGTTTGTTTACAAACTAAATTAGGCTGCAGTTTACTATGTAGGTTTCCTACGGAGATTTCTAAAATTAACACCCCCTCCCCTTTTTGGTTAGCCTCTCAATTTAAAGAGATTGACCAAAAGTTTGAGCACTGAGGTTATTCTTTGTCATCATTGTAAATGGACTTCTTTGGTCTCAGCTCCCATTGGGCAATAGCAGAATAGTGGGGTTTGTAAGATGGAATCAAGGAAAGGAAACAAACAAAAACTAGGGGAAAAAAAAGATTAGTTAACCTCAGGTTACTGCAGGTTACTTTTTTTGTAAGTGGTAAAGCAGAGGAGAGTTTTCTATTAGGCTGACTTAGCTAGATTGTGTAAACTAGAAATAAAATCCTAAAAGCCCCATCACTGAATGGACTCTCCCTTGGCCAAAGTAACCCCAGAAAAACCTTAAAACTGAGTTCCCGGTCATGATGGCTTGCGAGGATAGACAGGCCTTATTAAAACCTCCTCCCTCTTGTGGTTTAGACACAACTGACCAGCGTTAATCTTACAATAGAGAACACAGACGTACAGAGCAGGCTTCTTGTGGCGATAACATACCACGTTATAAACAGCACCTAAGTCTATATGCCAGGCAAGGCTTAAGTTACGCACCCCTACACTTAAAGAATAAACTATGTTCTAATTGCCACAAGGTTTATTTGTTTGTTTTTTTGCTTGTTTGCTTTTCTGTTTTAGTTTTTTCCTTAGTGTTAAGCACTGGCATTGAGATAATGTTAAAACAATTTGTAGCTTCACCAGATGCTGAATAACTTATTATCCCCAGCTCTAGTTCCACCACCCAAAAAGGCAGCTTTCTTTGGGCAAGAGACTGATTTCAATAACTTTCTCTAGATAAGAAGACCATGGACCACTAACCGGTTCTGGTGGGTTTACAGAGATTTGTGCATTTGTGTGATTCAGTATCTTGAAAAGACATTTTGATATTAATGCATAATTTCTACCCCAAAGTGAGTACGGGTCATACAATGCATGCATTTTTGTTTAATATGCATGAATCAGGACCACCCTTATGAGTGATTGTAGCTCCTCCTGTAACCCGTTGAATATGTTTAACTAAGGTTTTCAGCATAAGGCTCCTACTCTGACCCCCTCCTCCTTTGAAGTACCTGTCTATTGTCTTGGCTGGAGGCATGCTTCCCGGCCTGGTGGGTGGCCGCCTAGCAGCCTAGCAGGCGGTAACCTTTTAGAAGAAATGAAGTCCCCTTTTCTCCTTTCCGAATTTGTAAAATATTGTGTTTGTGTTTTTTAAAAGTTAACAACTGGAATCTTCTGTTTTCCAGTAAAACAAAACACTGGTCTGTTTTGGGATTGATCTGCTTCCTCAATATTTCTGTTTGATTAAGTGGCATTTAAAATGAATTGCTACAGTTTGGTTTAGTTTGGTTTCGTGGGGCCTAGTGATAAAGTTCAAAACAACAGACTCCTATAATTTTGTTTAACATATTCGAAGTATGTAAAAACTTAAAGGATGAAAGGCTTTCAGGCTTTTCATACTTTCAGGGTGACTTTTTCCCCTACTTATGAACTAGACAAAATGATGTTGGATGTAGGGGAAAAAGAAGATGGAAAGTCACATACAGTGAGAAAGAGATGCAAGGTCTTTAAGTAGAAGGAGAAACCTTCTTCCTGAAGAAGACCAGAAAACAGAGTAGAAGTGACTTTGGGTTGAAATGTCTTCAGGTGTCTTCCTGTGTCTCAATAGTCTTTGATGTTCTGAATGGAGAGTAGAGTGTGTGGATATTCTTTGTGAGGATGAGACATTTAAGGAGAAGCTTACCTGCAAACCAAGGTGTTACTGGGTAAACCAATGAGTAGGGTAGCCGGCACTCCTCATCATTGTGACACTTGAATCTGGGATTTGATCAGCAAACCAAATTCACATTATAAAATATGTATGTATTATTAAAAAGCCCTGTAATTTTTAAAAATAAATATAATTTTTAGATTTTTATTCTCAAATATCTCAATTTATTGTTTTGCTTCTATATTTAATATAAGTAAAATTTACCTTTGTTATAGTTGTTTTTGTTCAAAGTAAGATACTTCTGAGTAATCAATCTACTTCAGAGTAAAATACTTCTATTATTATTACCTGTTTCTATCATTTATATGCTACTTGTCCATGGGTATTGCATTAACTATTCCAATACACAGTTTTCTCTCTTTAAAATGAGTGAAATAGCATTTACAGGGTAGTCCTATGTATTCATGGGTTCTGCGTCCATGGACTCAGCCGTAGACCAAAAACATTGAATTTAAAAGTAAATGGTTGGAACTGTACTGAACATGTACAGACTTTTTCCTTTCTTCTCATTATTCCTTAAACAATATAGCATAACAACTCTTTTCATAGCACTGACATTCTATTAGGTATTATAAGCAATCTAAAGATGATTGGAAATATACAAGGGGAAGTGCATAGATTAAATGCAAATACTACACTACTTTATATAAGGAACTTGAGCATCCATGAATTTTGGTATTCATGCAGAGTCCTGGAACTAATTCCCCATGGATACTGAGGGATGACTGCTATTTGTAAGGTGACGGTAAATATGACAGGAATTAAAATCTGTAAAATATGTAAGACAAGAACTGGTAAATGAAGTAAAAATTTTATAAGTGAAACTTTTATTAATATTATGTACATATATACATTTATTTGTAGCATAAAATACATTGTGGCTATTGTTTGAATTCCCCTCCAAATCTCAGGTTGAAATGTGATTCCCCAGTAGTGAAGTTAGGACCTAATGGGAAGTGTTTGTGTCATGGAGTTTGACCCCTCATGAGTTGACTAAAGCCCTTCCTGAGAGTAGGGGGAGTGAGTTTTTGCTATTAGTTCCAGTGAGAGCTGGTTTTTAAAAAGAGGCTGACTGCCTCCCATTCTCTCCTGCTGCCTCTCTCACCACATGACCTCTGCAATTACCAGCTCCCATTTGCCTTTCACTATGAAAGGAAGCAGTTGGAGGCCCTCATAAGATGCAAATGCTGGTGCCATACTTCCTGTGCAACTTGCAGAATTCAGAGCCAAATAAACCTAATTTCTTTATCAATTACCCAGCCTCAGGAATTGCTTTATAGCAACACAAAAAATCTAGTACAACTATATATACTAATGATGCTCATATATGCCTATTAGATTATATGGATAATACTATAATACACTATGCTCTTTGTACTGTATATATTATATATGCATTTATATCAAACATGTGTATTTATGATAAATATTTATAATTTTGTAATTGTCAATCTAACTAGCCCATTCATGAAACCCTGACTATTCTTATTTTATGATAACCTAGTGACAAATGTGGCCTTGACATTTTCCTCAGTTTGATCTAACTTCAGACAGGTTTCTTCCTGCCTTTAGGCCCCTGACTTTACTATCACCTCCAACATCACAGAATCAAGATGACATGAACAGAAAGGGTACTTACCTCCATCTCTATAGAGCATTTACTTTAGAAATTCTTTCTCTGCCCCTTTCAGATGAAAGTCTTTTTTAAAAGTTATTGACAATTTTACAGTTCAGGAATGTCTTTCTCAAGGAACTGAGAGTAATCTCTTTGAAATGTAACCTTCAAAAAGATATTATTTTGCTATGTCCACAGGCAAATCTCATCTTGAATTGCAGCTCCCATAATTCCCACCTATCATGGGAGGGACCTGGTGGGAGGTAACTGAATCATGGGGGCAGGCTGTCCACACTGTTCTCATGATAGTGAATAAGTCTCATGAGATCTGATGGTTTTATAGTGGGGATTTCCTCTGCACGAGCTCTCTTGCCTGCCACCATGTAAGACGTCCCTTTGCTCTTCCTTTGTCTTCTGCCATGATTGTGAGGCCTCCCCCAGACATATGGAGCTGTGAGTCCATTAAATCTGCTTCCTTTATAAATCACCCTCTCTCAGGTATGTCTTTATTACCAGCATGAGAACTGACTAGTACAGTACCTCTGTCTCCCAATTTCTATGGGAGGGTAGAAGCCTGACTTCAGGTACCTTTCTCCAAATTGTGCAACTATCTCCTGTCAGGAACTTATTAATCTTTGCTTTTCTTTGGATAAGGCCGATTAATCAGCAAATGTAGGTAGTTTATCCTATCCCATCTCTTAAACATACTTCTTGCTGACACTGTATCTTTTTAATTAAAATAAAGCAGGAAAAAATGAAAAATTATATTCTTATGTCATACACATTAGCAGAGCTTTAAAACTAAAGCTCTTTTTAATCATTTCAGTCCTTAGCTTGAAAATTTATCATTGACTCAATATGATTACTGCTGATCTGCATTGCAGAGTTGATGACAGATTTTATCAAGACGCTGTAATAAAAATTATGATTATTTAGTGAGCATGACATTCATGTAGAATATGCTGCTAACCATGAAATTAATGGCCACCCCTAAATACTCTATTTAAAAAACTTATCTCCAAACCTGAGACTTATCCTTATATATTTCTTTATATATTAATCTTTCTATTTTGTTTATTATTTCCCTTATTTTTTGTAAAGTCCTTGGAAACAGGAACATTGTCTTTTTTGTTTGCCATGGGATCTCCAGGGTCTGGCCTAGAGGAAGATTCCATAGGTATACATTAATGCATAAATGACTGAGAAAATGGAATCTAAATATGATCAGCACTAAAGTCTCTGGGAAGCTTATTTCTTTCTCATTTATTCTTTCTTCCATAGACAGCGTTTGATTTTACTTCTTTCTTTCTCTTTAAGTTGATTCTTCTTTTACTGTATGCACATATTTAACGTAGACTCAAAAGATAAACTGATATAAACTCAAAATGCCTTAGTTTACATAATCCAAAATCAATCCACTTTCAGAGATGATTAAGGGCTTCTCAGACCCTATTTCAAATTCTTACAGGACAGACTCTGATTAATTTATTCTCAGTCAGTACTAGTCCACTGGCAAAGCAACCCATCAAGCAAGTAAAATCACATCATCAGCCTGATGTTAGGACTCTATACCTATAAATTGGAGAATGTCTCAGCAATATATTTGATAATACATTTGTTAACAAAAGGTCACAGCTAGTATTCTGGAACTTAAGGCAGTTGTTAAGAGAAGTATGTTGATGACAAATTTAAGTGATTTTTATTTTTTATTTATTTTATTTTATTTTTTTATTTTATGAGGCAGAATCTTGCTTTGTCTCCAGGCTGGAGTGCAGTGGCGCAATCTCGGCTCACTGCAACCTCACCTCCTGGGTTGAAGCGATTCTTCCGCCTCATACTCCCGAGTAGCTGGGACTACAGGTGCGCGGCACAACGGCGGGCTAATTTTTTTGTATTTTTAGTAGAAATGGAGTTTCACCATGTTGGCCAGGATGGTCTTGATATCTTGACCTCGTGATCCACCCGCCTCGGACTCCCAAAGTGCTGGGATTGCAGGCGTGAGTTAAGTGGTATTTTTAAAAGATGGCTCCCCCTTTTCTTTATTCCCACCTCAAGAGTAGGATCTATGATTCCCCTTGAATCCGCGAATCTGGACTTTGTAATGCTTTGTAAAATCATGAGTGTCTGTAGACACTTTACAAGTTCAGACCTTAAGAAACTGGCATCTTTTATGTTATGTCCCTTTAGATGTTGCCATTTAAAACTCAGGTGCAAGAAAGACCAACTGGCTCCCTGGAGAAGTCCCTGTGGGGAGAAACAGGCTACCAACTCTGATTTGCCATCCATGTGAGTAAGCCATCTTGGGAGTGAATTCTCTAGCTCCAGTTGAGATGCTGCAGCTGACACTACGTGGAGAAATGAAGAGCTACCCAAGTGAACCTTGTCCAAATTCAGGATTTGTGTACAAAATCAACATATTTTTAAGCCAACAAGGGTTTAGCTCATTTGTTTCACAGCAGTAGATAATTATACCATAAGCCAAAAGTGGCCATGTTCGATGCTTAGTTATTAATACTGTGTATGTAATAGAATCTACCCTGCATTTACATTCTGATTTCACCTTATTTAATTAAACATTTAATCAGTTCAATTCTGTCTTGCTACAATTATTTATTTGAATTTAGTTGTTAAATGAAGGAAAATTAGATGCTTTTTCACAGGGATCTCAAGAAATGCAAATAGCAACGATTTTCTCTCTTTGTTTTAGGACAAGCCCAGTGGTAACGAAAAGGGCCTCGCTGTGTCTTTTGCATCATGATTAGTCTTAGTGATGATTGATATAACAGGGTGTTTTCAATGATATTTTAGCAGAGTTCTAAAAGCAAGTATTTGGTATTAATTGACTGATTAATTTTACAGGTATCTTTTGCAGTTGCTGCTTATAACCTATAAAGTAAAGATCAGCAAAGCTTTAACATATGGAACAAAAATTGAAAAGAAATCCAGCCTTGCCTAATACAGGTACCAAAAAAAAAACAAAACCCTGGAAAATAATTTTGAGCATCTCTGGGTGAAGGTGGGGCACCTGAGTCTACTAAATTGCTACAATATAGGTGAACAGAAGAGGGAAATTATTTCCATCATTTCTATGAATGAGTATAACAGCTGGAAAATACGTCTCTTATACTTCAAGATGATTAATAATTATGTTACAACTTCATTACTTCCTGCCAGACTGTATGACATTGAACATATAAATAATATTTGCAGAAGATATAATAAAATTGAACTAATAATATTCCATTTCAAATTTCATCAGAGGGAAGAGGGAGATTGATTTGCTGTTTTATAACAAAATGTCCATATTCACCTGCCTGCACAAGCTGGGCATAATTGCAGATGGACATTTGTAAAATGACAGTGTTCTATACTTTTCAAATATCTGTGTTTCAATGCCTCATAAATTGAATGGACTGAAAGATGGCAGATGCAGTCTTATTTCTTATTGTGTTGCTTCTCTGTTTGTTGACGTTGGCAAGAATAAATACAACACTTAACTGAAAAAGTCACAATCAGAAATCAGCATACAAAAGCTTCTGAACAGTAAAGAAAATAATAAACAGAATGAAGAGACAACCTAAAGAAGAGGAGAAAATATTTGCAAACCGTACATCTGACAAGAGCTTAACATGCAGAATTTATAAGCAACTCAATTCAATTTCAAAAATTCAAATCAAAATCAAATTATCTTATTTTAAAAATGGGAAAAAGAACTGAAGATATATTTATCAAAAGAAGACACACAAATGGCCAACAAGTATATGAAAAAAATGCTCAACATCACCAATCATCAGAGAAATGAAAACCCAATGGAATTGACCTCATTTCACTTAAAATGGCTTTTATGAAGCAAATAAAAGGTAATTGTTGGCAAGGATGTGGAGAAGATAATCCTTTCACACTTTTGGTGGAAATATGTAAATTAGTACAGCTGTTACGAAAAACAGTATAGAGGTTCCTGAAGAAACTGAAATAGAACTACCATCTGATCCAGCAATTCCACTCCTGGGTATATATCCAAAGAAAATGAAATCAATATGTCACAGTGGCATCTGTGCACTCATGTTTATCACAGCACTACTCACAAGAGCCAATATATGGAATCAACATAAATGTTTATCAGTGGGTTAATGGGTTTTAAAAATGTTGGTATATATAAACAATGAAATATTTTTCAGCTATTAAAAAATAAAATGTCATTTGTCACAACATGGATAATTCTGGGACATATTATCTTAAGTGAAATAAGCCATGCAAAGAAAAATAAATGTTGAATGATCTCACTCATATATGGGAGTTAAAAATGATCTCATGGAAGTAAAAAGTAAAATAGTAGTTACCAGAGCCTGGAAGGGGAAGTGAAGAGGGACATATGGGAGCAGATGGGTCAATGTGTACAAAGTTATAACGAGGGGAATAAGTTCTGGTATTCTACTGTGCAGTAGGGTGACTATGGTTAACAACAATATATTATATATTTCAAAATAGCTAGGAGAGGGGATTTTGAATGTTCTTATCAGAATAACACAATAAATGCTTTAGGTGGTGAATTTACTAATTACTCTGATTTGATGTTATACAACATATACACATATACATCACATACACCACATTGTACTACACAAATAGCCTTGTGCCAACTAAAAATAAAATAAAACTTAAAATAAGAAATAAGCCTACACATGTTTACAATTTTTCTTATTCATATTGGAGGCCAATATAATGAAGAAAAGAGCATTTTTAATTTAATTGTAAGCTGGATAGAAATACAATCTTCCCTATGGATAGAGAATTGCACCCTTTTATTACAACTAGAAGTAAACATATCACAATTACAGAAGCTGCAAATATTGTAAGTAGAAACTATAGAGGAAAAAGTCTGAATAGAAAAATATACTCTGTAGTAATACATTATAATTGAATTTTTAAACTTTCCTTATTAAGAAGAAAATATGAAATTTAATTTTTTATCCAAACACACAAAAAGCAAAAAAGAAAGAATAGAACTTTATGAATAAATGAAACACATTACAGATTCTAACAACTTTTTTGAAAGATCATGACTAGTATATTTTGTAATATTCAGTAGTCTGTTTAAATACATTGTAGGTTTTACAAATGTGTGACTAAAAAAGACAATGTGAATTCATGATTTAGGCAGATAAAACAAAAAGTAGTAGAGAATTTACATTAAAAATAAAAACTTCAAAACATGATTTTCTAAAAAACTGGCTTGTGTAATATTTTAAGTTTTATATGTCAACATGTTATTTAAATTGCATTCTGGTACAGGTGCTCCATGAAATACACAAAAGTTGGTAACAACATTATAAATGTAAGTATCTTTCTGTATCAGGGACCAATTATGTACTGCCAGTATACATTGACAGTGTAAAAGTGTGCCACACACTCTTTCCTAGTGTCATTCCTTTGTAAATAATTGAATTTGTTGACTAAGTCAATCTTATTTTGTGATATTCAATTGGAATATCACATTTATGTATCCATTCTTTCAAGATAGTTACATTATTTTTCTCCCTAGGAGACTGAATTGTTACATCATTTAGTTACATTATAATAAAAATTTAAAATTCTTTATGAGTTTTAAAATAATTTACATGTAATTAAACAATAATTAGTTTTAATTGAATTATTAAGTAAGGACCAACAAAGTGAATAATATTTATTTTATATCTGGCCAATAGACAGAGCAAGAGATGGCCTGAATATGGCCTAATGTGCTTTCAACATTGTATTTGAGACTTTCTTATTGTCTATAGCACATATGGAATAATATATTCTGAAATAATGTGTATTTTAGGAAAAGTTTGTCTTTTTGAATAAATGAAACAATGTAATGTTACAATGTATGTTGTGTGATGCTGAGGTCTGGGATACAAAGGTTCTCATTACCCAAATTGTGAGCATAGCAGCCAACAGTCAGGTTTTCAACCTTTGTCCCTCTTCCTCCCTCCCACCACTATTAGTCCCTGTGTCTATTGCTCCCATCTTATGTCCATGAGTAAGGAATGTTTAGCTCTCACTTATAGGTGAGAACATATGGTATGTGGTTTTCTGTTATTGCATTAATTTGGTTAGAATAATGGCCTCCAGAGCCACCATGTTGCTGCAAATGACATGATTTCATTTTTTTATGACAGCATAGTAGTCCGTGGTAAATAAGCACCACATTTTCTTTATCCAGTTCACTGTTAATGAGTACCTAGGTTGATTCCTTGTCTTTGCTATTGTGAATAGCACTGTGATGAACATCCAGGTGTATGTGTCTTTTTGATAGGATGATTCATTTTCTTTGGTCACTTTACATGCTTTCATACTTCTCAAAGACCTTGTTCATTAAAAAAAATTTTTTTTCTTCCTTTTGTCTGACTGGGTTTGTTCAAAAGACTTACATTTAAGCTCTAAATTTCTTTTTTACTTGTATTTTGAAATTCTTTAAGTGAGATTTTCAATTCTAGAAACTCTGATTTTTTAAGATGTTTATCTCTTCCTTCATTTCCTGGGTTTCTTTTCTATTTTTTTTTTTTTTTTTTTTTGAGACAGAGTTTCCCTTTTTGTTGCCCAGTCTGGAGAGCAATGGCGCAATCTTGGCCCACCCAACCTCCGCCTCCTGGGTTCAAGGGATCCTCCTGCCTTAGCCATGCAAGTAACTGGGATTACAGGCATGCGCCACCATGCCCGGCTAATATTTTATATTTTAGTAGAGACAGAGTTTCTCCATGTTGGTCAGGCTGGTCTTGAACTCTCGACCTCAGGTGATCCACCCACCTAGGCCTCCCAAAGTGCTGGGATTACAGGCATGAGCCACCACACCTGGCCCTCCTGGGTTTCTTTAAAAGTTTCTTTGCTTTGATTTTCAACCTTGTCTTGGATCTCATTGAGCTTTCTTGCAGTCTATGCTTTGAGTTCTTTAACTGTAATTTCTGTGTTTCCATTTTGGTTAGGGACTCTTGATGGAAAGCTAGCATATTCCTTTGGTGGTGTCCCTGCATTCAGATTTTTCATGGTGCCAGATTTCTTGAGCTCGTTGGTTCCTTCTTGAGTTGGTTGATTCCTTCTCATCTGGATATCCTAATTTTTATACTTATTTTCATATGGGTAGGATATTTTCCTTTTCTTTCTTTCCCTATAAGATTATTATTACTTTTATTTTCCTTTCCCTTCTCCCTAGGGGAGTGTGACTGTAGAGAATGCTAAATAGGGTCTTTTGGCTTTGCTTCCATAGCCTTACGCACTTCGTTTGGCAGGGTTTATATTGGGCTGTGAAGTCTGAGCTACAAGCTAGTAGACAGTGCTTATAGGTAAGAGCTACTGTGACCAGTGTGGCTGGGTATACAGTTGATCCTTGTTTGCTGACAGAAGCTCTCTCATACCACAGGCAATGGGCTCATTTGTAGAATGTAGAGTGCTGGCCGGGCGCGGTGGCTCACGCCTGTAATCCCAGCACTTTGGGAGGCCGAGGCGGGCGGATCACGAGGTCAAGAGATCGAGACCGTCCTGGTCAACATGGTGAAACCCCGTCTCTACTAAAAATACAAAAAAATTAGCTGGGCGTGGTGGCGTGCGCCTGTAGTCCCAGCTACTCGGGAGGCTGAGGCAGGAGAATGCTTGAACCCGGGCAGCGGAGGTTGCAGTGAGCCAAGGTCGTGCCACTGCACTCCAGCCTGGCGCCTGGTGACTGAGTGAGACTCTGTCTCAAAAAAAAAAGAATGTAGAGTGCTCTGAGCTCCTTGCTTAGCCCATGGATTGGGGGGGGGCAAAAAGGGCAGGGTCAAATTGAGCAGGTCTGCCTACAGGACCCTGATGATAGGCACTGACACCAGCATGAAGGAAGAAGTTAGTGGGTAGCCACCAAGTGCCCAGATGTGTGAATAGACATAGAGCTGGGAAACCAAGTCAGCTTCAAGTTGTCTGCAGAGGGTTGAGGTCAGTGTAAACTCCTAATCCAGGAGAGTGGGTGCTCCAGATGTCTTGAAATCTCCCTGGGCATGGAGCAGAAAAGGACCCCTGCTCCAAGATCTCTGCACAGGAAGGGTAGGGAGGCTCAGACTGCTGAACCAGGTGAGTAGGTGCTCTGAATTCCTGGAAATTGGCTTGGGCATGTAGCAGAGAGGCCCTCCCTGCCACCACCCTGCATCAGGATCTCTGCACAGGAAGGGTGAGGTGGCTTAGGCTGCTGATCCAGATGAGCAGGTGCTACAAATACCTGGAGATCTGCTTGAGCATGAAGTGAAGTGGGCCTCATCGCACTATAAAGTATGTCTAGGAAGGGTGGGGGCAGCTCAGAGTGCAGAAACAAATGAACAGGTGCTCTAAATGCCTGGTGATCTGCCTGGGCAAGAAGCAGGGAGGGTTCCCCTGATCCAGGATCTCTGCACAGGAGGGACGGGGCAACTCACGCTACTGGACCAACGAAGCAGGTGCTCTGATATCATCAAATATTTGGATGGATATTTACTAGGCACATTCTTATACCTTCCAGATAGTACAAGCCAAACTGGGTTCTGAACTAAGAATTAGGTTAAATTCTCTCCATAAGGGAATGAAAGGATAGCAGAAAAGAAATTTGGCTCTTACGGGGTAAATTCCAACTCTTACAATCGTCATTTTCAGCAATGAAGCTCTGGAAGTATTGAATCAGTATATGTTGCATGTAACATTGCTCTGCGATGTTCAAATGTGTGCCTCACAATGAAGCAAAACAAAATAAAAAGTTTATATAATTAAATTGGTTTGGGCATTGCTTCCAAACATATACAGGGATTGCAAATCACATTGTGAAATTGAATATTAAATTTCCATTTGTGGTAAAATCTTATAAAATTTACCTTAATAACCCTGTTAAACGTTTTGTAGTATCAAGTATTGAAATGTTACAAAATATCCCTAGAACGTTTGCAAATCTAAAACTCTACCATTAAGCAACTCCTTTTCTCCTTTCTCCCATGCCCTAATGTCCACCATTCTTCTTTCTGTGTCTGTAAATCTGACTGCTTTAGATGCCTTGTAGATAATTAACAGTTTTCTTTAAGTTCTGTTTTATAGAAATCTGTTAACACAGATTTTCCATATATATCTAACCATAAAACTGTTTTCCCACAAACACATCCAATGTCACTTGTGGAGCATAGTCTTGTAAAACACTACATTGAGAAAAAACTATGAGCTTTAGAAAAGAACAGTAGTGACACTGTCACTGCATTTTGCTTTGTTCATTTTTAGAAGAACATTTTATAAGTAAAATTTAGAATCTAGAGAAATATAAGGAAAGCTGAGTAGAATTATGAAACAGCAATCAGTGTGCTGTGGGAAGGATCATTGATATTTATAGTGAGACAAGATTTGGGGTTCAAGTTATAAGCTTATATCAATTATTTAAATCTATAAATTTTTTAGCAAAAAAATAAGCGGGTATATAAGTCCAGAGAAACTAATTAGCTTTAAGTCAGTGATACAGATTTCAGATTAACAAAAATAAGTAACAGCCTCTAAAACAATTTGGCTTTCTTTTACCAGAGTTTAAAGTACCCGATTACATGAGTTACTTTAAGCAACAATGGCAGAAGAGATTCTTAATCAGATATAATTAGGTCAAATGCCCCTTAAGTTTATCTAAAGTTATTCTATGGGATTCTAGATTCTAATTTTTTTTAATTATGTCTTTAAGAACTAAATAGGATATGTATTGGATAATTTTTCTTTTTTTTTTTATTGCATTTTAGGTTTGGGGGTACATGTGAAGAACATGGAAGATTGTTGCATAGGTACACACATGGCAGTGTGATTTGCTGCCTTCCTCCCCCATCACCTATATCTGGCCTTTCTCCCCATGCTATCCCTCCCCAACTCCCCAACCCCCCACTATCCCTCCCCTTTTTCCCCCGACAGACCCCAGTGTGTGATACTCCCCTCCCTGTGTCCATGTGTTCCCATTGTTCAACACCCGCCTATGAGTGAGAACATGCGGTGTTTGATTTTCTGTTCTTGTGTCAGTTTGCTGAGAATGATGGTTTCCAGGTTCATCCATGTCCCTACAAAGGACACGAACTCATCGTTTTTGATGGCTGCATAATATTCCATGGTGTATATGTGCAACATTTTCCCTGTCCAGTCTATCATCGATGGGCATTTGGGTTGGTTCCAGGTCTTTGCTATTGTAAACTGTGCTGCAATGAACATTCGTGTGCATGTGTCCTTATAGTAGAACGATTTATAGTCCTTTGGATATATACCCAGTAATGGGATTGCTGGGTCAAATGGAATTTCTATTTCTAGGTCCTTGAGGAATCGCCACACCGTCTTCCACAATGGTTGAACTAATTTACACTCCCACCAACAGTGTAAAAGCGTTCCTATTTCTCCACATCCTCTCCAGCATCTGTTGTCTCCAGATTTTTTAATGATCGCCATTCTAACTGGCGTGAGATGGTATCTCAATGTAGTTTTGATTTGCATTTCTCTAATGACCAGTGATGATGAGCATTTTTTCATATGTTTGTTGGCTTCATGTATGTCTTCTTTTGTAAAGTGTCTGTTCATATCCTTCGCCCACTTTTGAATGGGCTTGTTTGTTTTTTTCTTGTAAATCTGTTTCAGTTCTTTGTAGATTCTGGTTATCAGCCCTTTAATTTTTCTTTTAAAAAATAGTTCATTTCTCTCTGTTTCAGTTTTTAAGAACTATGCAACTATGATACAAGTTAATGTAATCTAATTAAGTCACTTTTTTTGTGTGTCAGATATTCTAAGAATTTATGTATCCTTTTAATCTTCAGATACTTAACTGTGAATTATAACACCTACTACTGTGAAAAATCTCAAGACCTGCTCCCAGTAGGTTTAGCCAATGCTCATGTTGCTATTCCTGGACTATATTTATCTTTCCTAAAACATATCAGTCAGTATAATCTGTTGATGGCCAAATGTTTCCTGGAGTGATTCAGTTTTCTCAATAAATTAGATCTATTAAGTGTTAATTGTAGGAGTCTCTTTATAGACCCAAGAGAATATAGTAATATATCCTGAGTGTTTTCCTTAGTGAAATCTGACTTGTGGGTAGTTTTCTGCTTATACGCTATTTCAGGCTCCTAAATGATACACAACCAGTAAATTTTCCATGTCTCAAGAACTCCTTCGTCTAATTGTTTTTCTCCAAGAAGTAGGAATCATATTCTTTATGGAAATGCAAAACTTTAAAGGCAATACTAAAATTAAAATTGAAGGAAAGTGTTTGGCAAAATCATCTCTTGATATCTGTACTTTTTATAAATACATGCTGTCTTTCAGATATATTTTAATTAAAATGGCATATTCAGCTCCAAAACTATATTAAGGCCCTCAAGTGTTTGAAGAAGGGGGTATATTCTATTTAGATGGAGAACAAATCAAACATCTTCAATAATTTAATATAGTAATAATGAAGGCACTGATTTTTTTTATTTGTTTTTTGGAAGCTATGATTTTATATGTATTTTACCTTTGTGTACTTATTATAATAACCATCTTTGAGAAAAAACTATATGTTTTTTTATTTCTTTTGCCTTTCAGTTTTTGTGTCCTTGAACAAAGTATAATAAAGCAAAATGTCATGGTAACACTGCAGTAAATGGAAAGATCATGACAGAGAACCGCTGGGACACAAGCGAGTACACTTGTACTTGGCAGTGCTCTGTGAACATTTCCCATGCAAGTAACAAAATCATAAACCCTTTTATTTGGTGGGAGTATAGAACGAGAAACTGACTTGACTCTTGTACAAAATGTTCGGTGTTTCTTGGAATCGTTGCCTATATCTCAATTATACTCTGTGGGGGGGGAAATGAATTTGTCTATTATTTGATGTGACATAAAAGGGTAGAATTGAAGAGTTCCATTTTTCACTAGCTCCTATGGACAGTGAAATGGGAAAATGAGTGGCTAGAATTTACAGCCTCTTACTTGTTACAGGCTGTGACTGCTGCAAGGACAGACTGGTAATCAGCTTGTAGGAGTGTGCAGCTCTGAGAATACCAACTTTTAATCCCTTGCATTGAGGAAAAAGACATTTTAGGAAACTGGAAAGCTTTATTTGCATTTGAAAAGCTGTGTTGTATAAATTCAAAGTGAGTTTGTTGCAAAGACTATGTGAGAAAGTGCTTAGAGTGATTAATGGTTCATTTTTGTCTAAATACCATGTAAAGAGAAATAAAACACGAAGTTATGGCATCAAAGTGCAAGGTCAGAGTTGCTGAGGCAGTGGAAATGTTTAGAATAAACAGGCTTAATGTTAACCATTTAAGATGTTGGACACTTTTGTCCTTGAGTCACATTCCATAAAATAATAAAATGTACTCAATGATCTGAGCATATAGTGTGCCTTTCACAATTTCAGAGATTGTAATAAAGTGATTTTATTTTATGAAGCATCTATACAAAACAGTGATGAAGTTTTCAATTAGTGCTTAAAAATTCTTAATTTCACTTTTAGTACTCATTCTGTTAGGACTATTTTTCACCTACAAACTGGACATGAGTTCTGATTGGTCCTAGCCTCCATACTATAAGTTATTTCTGCTTCACATTTTAATAGAAATGGTCAATACTCTAGGTTTAAAAAGTGAATGAGTCTTTCTATCATTAGTTACTGAAATCCTCAGTTTGAATAATGTGTCACACTCATTTAAAAAATAAAATGTGTGGTTTTGTTAATTAATTGTCATTTAATATTGACATATTTGTTTCAATGAATGTTGAAACAATTACTTATAATTATTTTACATGCCCTATAAACATTTCATTTTAAAACAGCAAATTAGAAAATTGGTTTATAAGCAGAATTTTAAGCAACAGCTATAAAAATACACCTGTAAATTTACCATCTGGCACAGCAGTGTGACTAAAAGCAAAGTCTAAAGTAGAATCTAATATGAGTTTTTCACTGATTCTCAGCTTATTGCTCAAAAGGCTATAATCCTCAAAGTTTAAGAGGATCAGAATGCAGTTGGACCAGCTGGTTTTCAATTTTGTGGGTATTTTGGAACTCCTAATAGTGCTTAATTAAGATATCATTTTCAACTGGTGTTCTAGGCAAACTCCAATTTGTTAAACAATATATATGGTACTTTGGAGATGCAAAGTGCATAGACCACTGGGTTTCAGAAACTTTTTACCAGAATCAAAGAACTTGGACTATAAAATTCCTCAGTAGTCAGGGTTCTTAAGGGACTTCTCTGTTCCAACCTTCTAAAATTGGCTATAGTTCTCTTCTAGCTTTAGAATGTCTCCAATGCTAGAAATCACAGACAGATCACCTATTTTATATCTCTCCTGTATCTTGTTACTTATAGTAAACTCATATCTCTCTCGCATTCTGTATTATTTGGAGCTACACAAAAGATTGAGTACAAACTTAATCTGGAGAGTAAGTAGTCATTTAATATAATTAAACTTGGAACATGTAAAGTATAGAATTTCGAAGCCTTATGAGCATATACAAAATAATCTTCTAGAGTGATCCAATCTAGTGAATTGCAAGTGAATTCAACATTCAAGAAAAATGTCAAGATGACAAGCTAAGTTGACAAGTCTTCTATTTTTATATATAATAACTATAGCATTCTCAACTCTATTCTAAAACAATGCCTCAGGCCTGAACTTGAGCAACCATCTATGGGGATCAAGATATTTCAATCCCTGCTGCCTCAGTTTAGATGCCAGAAGGGTGCCAGTTATGCCAACTTTTTTTAAAGATAATATTTAAGTATTTTATGCGGACCATCTGAGGGTGAAGGTAGGATGACAGGAACTTGATACCTAGATCCCTCAGCTAGATATAAACAAAGGATAAACAACAAAAAAAGTCTAGTTTTTTTTAATTTCTAATTTTAAATTTAAACTCTGATTTTTATATCTGTATGCATTTGTGAAAGATTATTTTTAGTGTTTTTGTGATGAGTAACAAAATTTTAGCAGTGTTGAAAGATACACACACTGAATGTATAATAGATACCAGGCATACAGTGTACTAAAATTCTCATAGAAGAGCTACATGATAGACATATTCTATCTAGAACACTTATTTTGAATCCTTATATAGTAAGAGGGATAAGTTTTCTGTATCTGTGCTCTCTTTTTGGTTAATTCAGTTCTGGAAAATGAGAAAAGTTTGGGGACACTTATCTACTTTATGCAGGAATGGAATTTATGATGATACTTAGAAACAGATATAGGTTAGATGTGGTTATCTGTGTTATAGATAGATAGATTGCATGCTTGATTGAACAGACCTTTTACATTCTACTCAGGAGCATAATCTCCTGGTAAACATTTATAACACATTAATTCACAATACATGACAAAACAGAGTGAGTGAAATTTGAGCTTTACTGCATATTTGAGATAAAACAATCAGTTAGAGAGAGAAAAATAATCTGAAATTCTCGTCATAGTATATGTTCATGAACTATGACAATAATCTCATTTTCCCATATTTTAATGCTTATACCTATAAATGAGGTAGCTTCTTCATGAGAGAACATATTTGTAAATATACAAAGATGATGGAATATAAAAATAAGTAAAAACTAAAAGACAACTGTCCCAAACTTAAAAACTAAGAAGAAAGAAAAATTAAAAGTGAAATAAAGTAAAAACATAAAGTATTAATGGCATTATTTAAAATAGTTGCACACAAGTAAAGATTTAGTTCACTTAACTGGTGTTTTAAATTGGACATAGGTGTCTGGGCATGGTGGCTCATGCCTGTCATCCCAGCACTGTGTTGGGAGGCCAAGGTGAGCAGATCACATGAGGTCAGGAGTTTGAGAACAGCCTGACCAACATGGAGAAACCTCGTCTCTACTAAAAATTCAAAATTAGCTAGGTAATCCTATCTACTCAACTACTCAGGAGGCTGAGGCAGGAGAATTGCTTGAACCCAGGAGGCAGTTGTTGCAATGAACCGAGATTGCACCATTGCACTCCAGCCTGGGCAGCAAGAGTGAAACTCTGTCTCAAAAGAAAAAAAAAAAAAAAAAATTAGGCATAGATGTGACTGCCAGAGTAAAAATAAAAAAAAAGAATAACTACTCTTAGAAAATGAGAAAATGAGAAACAGTGGACTTTCTCATAAAGAATATATACTTTGTCAAAGATAAGAACCATTTTGAGATGTTATTATTTAGACTACTTCCACATATTTTTGATAGATGAAATAGAACATCTTACATGTTACATGAAACAAAACCCTACTTGAATTCATCATTAATGAAGTCTTATTTTTAGGATACATATGGAGCATAAAAAACAAGAAGGGCTTCAGGAGCACAACCACACTTATTGGAAAGCTGTTTGTGATACATCAGACTTTGATGACTCTCAACATGGTAGCTTTAGTGTTCTACTTCTGACCACTTATTCTAAGTAAGGTGCTCCAGTGTGACAGGTCATATTCTCACATACAAGTAAAAGATTGAGCTCCTGAATCTAACATGTTTGAATCAAACTTTATTAATTTTTAGCTTAATAAACTCATTAATCTCATCCATAAAAAGTAAAAGTGATATCTACCAAACTAAAGTGAGCTTAAATGTGATAAATATTAATTACTGTTAGTTTTTAATCCATTGTAGTCATGACTCAGTTGTCTACATTAGTAGTTCCACTATTTTTCTTCATTCTACTTTCTCATGACTTCCTCCTACTTTCAGGGACTCATGTATACCCCTACTTTAAAAAAAATATCTTTAAACTACTATTCAGATACCTTAGGAATATTCAAATCCATTATGATGGATGTGAATTGGAAAGGAAATCTCCAAATAACTTTTCAGATCCTTGTCTTTCTCAGGTACTAGCCCCTGAATTTACTCAATCAGAAATCATTTCTGCAAAATTTAGTGGATGTATGATGGATGTATGATGGAAGCTTAGTCTTCCCCTGAAAAATCCTACAGAAGAAATGAATATCAAAATTGAATTAAATACCTTTTTAAATGAAAATACCAAATGAGAAATTAAATTTGGCGTACTCCAAATCTCTTATAAATGTGAAGAAACATAACCAAGATAAGCAGAACTGGTATGACAATCCATTATTGTCTAGACTGCTCACATATGAAAATCAGGGACCAGGATGTAAGTAAAAAATTAGCAGGAAATATTTATTCCCAGAAGGCAAGAACCTCACCATGAATGGGAACTATTATAAGCAGTGAAGAAAAAACATTAAAGACACAGAATATACATGTATTTCTATATATATATATATGTATACATATAAACAAACATTCATATAAAATATTCCCTATGTTTTTTAATATATGTCTGTGTGTGTATATATATGTGAAATTATATTTGTATAAGTTTATATATTATATTCATCATATATACACTGATATTAATGAAACAGATAAAAATGTGATAAAAAGAATTTATTGATTGGAGAGGGAGTGCTAGCCATAGAAACTAAGTGACATCACACACACACACACACACACACACACACACACACACACACGCAATATTTAAGGACACTAGAAAAGATTACTACAGAAATGTTTTTTAAAATATAAGATCATTATATGAAAAAACAGGAAGTTCAAGATTAATATCTTAATTAAGATATTTAATTATTTAATGATTATTTAATGATATAAATAAATCATATTTTAGTGAAAAATGACCTAGAGCTGTCCCCATTGAAACTTTACAGATGAATAATAGATATGCAACTTTAAATACAAAGCCTCCTTTGGGCAGCAAGGCAAGCCGATTCAGTCACTTAAAGATGAGGGAAAATCATGTAAGCAGAGATTTCTCCACAGCAATATATTTACTTAGATTTTTATGTTTCCTGAATATTGCAAAAAATGCCACACTCATAAGGAAATGTCTCAGGAGAACAAAGCAAATACACATTAGTGAGATATAGAATCCCCAAATTTAGTTTTCATATAGTTGAACAGAGGGAATTATTTTCAGCTCTTCTAAGATGGCTTCAGGCAACCAAATCAATATTGATTAAAGATACTGACTGTTTTAAATTTATTTGACATATTTAAATTGGTAGTATACACACACACACACACACAAACACACACGTACACATACACATACATAGACACATCACTTTGGATAAAACCAACAGATAAAACATTATATGATTCATTTGTATTTCAGTGTGCATTATTCAATAAAATACTTGAATATAAAATAAAAATATATTTCTTATAAAATAAGAATAAAATAAAATATTTTATAAAATAAAAATATAAGACTTCTTGCCAGATAGATTAGTTTTAGCATAAACAAATAAACTTCACTCTCTTTTTAATGCAAAAAAAAAAAAAGACTTAATCACAATATCTGTCAAGAACTGTTAAAGGTTTGAGATTTTACTATACTTGCAAGCTAACAAGTTAGCCAGCCACATTTGCTAGATGCTTGCAAAAGACATAAGACTTCTGTGTTAGAGATAAAGGATAGTTTATTATCCACAGTAATAGCAGTAGATAGAGTTTCAGCATTTGTACTGATGTCCTGAGAACCAATTCCCAGGTGACATGAAGAGGGCCCAATAATTCCTGCACACAGTAAAGTACTCAAGAGAGAGGAAACCTGGGCCTAGGAAACCCCAACATTTTATAATGGGCAGTAAATCTACAGGATCTTTGCCTTGGTTGGAGACTATTAACTTTATTATTGCAGAAGCAATGGGACCTGCCCTTTGCTCAAAGGAAGACACTACTATGGCTCTAACTTCCAAGGCATCTGTTTATGATACAAACATTTATAAAAAATAGTCCAGAACAAAGGTATCTCGTGCCTGCTCACAAGATAAGAGGCATGAGACACTCATAGAGAACTACCTTCTAACGGCATCTAACAAAATTGGTGAATATATATCTAAATATTGTTTAAATTTCCCAGTAGAACAACTTCAGAATTCTGTTTTATTTCCACTGTACCAATATTAGATAATATTACTCTTGTAATTGTCAAGTTGATAGTTTAAAATTATAATCTATATGACAGTTAAAATCTTTAATCTAGTTGATACTTTGCATTTCTTTCACTGCTGAAGAAAATTTGTGTGTGAATGTGTTTTAATTAAAAATGCTGCTTATTTTGAAATTCAATAAATGTTTATTTTATTCTTGTTTCTTAACTTTTTGACACATCATTAAAATAATCTGGAATCCATTTTTGATATATAGTATGATTAATAATAAACATGTATTTGAAAATATTTATATAGTTGCATCAGGCACACTTTTTGGTTCACATTTTTATTTCTCAATAATTTTAACCTTTAATTATTAAAGAATTAGAGATTCAGCCTGAGATCACTCCTCTCTTCTATACATCTCACAATATGGGCATTTTATTGTATGAACTGGAATTGCATCATCATAACAAGAACCTTTCTTTCCAAAATTTAAAAACAATCTAGGAGTATTTTTATATTTATCAGATTATTATAACCTGTTTGTTTGTTTCCACTTATTATTAAATTCCTCTTTGAAACTCCAAGAGGTAGTGCAATGATAACACTAATTTTCCAATGTTTAAATTCTAAGTTAAGTGATTTACAGTTAAATAAATGAATTGAATAAATGCACTAACCTTTTGAATGAGTTAAACAAAATAACATTTTATCATCTAATTATTGATTTAAGATTATTAGAGTTATAACAGTTTTGGAAATGTCGTGGAGATGCAGATAAACAAATTGCAAATATACTAAATAAGTTCACAAATGTTAAAATAAGACATATTTTATTTGACTTTAGCTATGTTATATGATGAAAAATGACTCATGTTTCCCTGAACTTACGATTATGTGTGGGAACTGGTACAGTCATACCCTTTACTATTTAAATCCCAAGAAATATTTTCTCATTGCAATTTGTGAAGAGATATTATGTTTTAATTGAATGTGCAATTAGAGAGAATCTGTGAATTTTCAACCAGAAATAGACATCAGAAAATCATTTAGAAGTAATCACTATAAAACTGTATGAACCTTAAAGTAGTAACTCTAACTTACCCGAAGCAAATGTATTACACAGCTCAAAAACTATTTTACTAATACTTTTTAGAAGGTGAGTGAGAAGTGATTCTATTGCTGCTTCATTATCACACTAATTTCCTTCCATTTTAACTTTAAAATCAGTAATTATCTGAGGGACTCGAATAATATAAATAATTGTAGATCACATAGAAAGAGATGATGGGTTGGAAGGCATGCTGCAACTCTAAGAATATTAGTAATATGACCCTGGACACTGGTGAGTAAAAAGAGAAGTGAATATTTTTAAACATGTTTTACATTTATAGCTTTTATGATTTCATAAATATTTACAAGACTATATACTTTCCCAATATTACATATTCTGTAAGACTTCATCTCTCCTAACCGAAGTTTTAGTTGACTGTGTTTGTACAGTGATCTTCAACAAAGCTGACAAAAACAAGCAATGGGAAAAGACTCCCAATTCAGTAAATGATGCTGGGAGGACTGGTGAGCCATATAGAGATTGAAACTGGACATCTTCCTTACATCATATACACAAATCAACTCAAGACTTACATGTAAAACCCAAAAACCAAAACTATAAAAACCCTGGAAGACAACCTAGACAATACCATTTAGGACACAGGCACAGGCAAACATTTCGTGACGAAGATGCCAAAGGCACTTGCAACAAAAGCAAAAATTGTGAAATTGGGATCTAATTAAACTACAGAGCTTCTGTACAACAAAAGAAACTATCAACAGGTTAATGGGACCTATGGAATGAGAAAAAAATTTTGCAAACTATGCATCTGACAAATATCTGACATCTAGTATCTATAAGGAACTTAAACAAATTTACCAAAATTAACAAACAATCCCATTAAAAAGTGTGCAAAGGACATGAACACTTTTCAAAAGAAGACATACATGTTGTCAACAAGCATATGAAAAATAAAAACCTTCAACATCATTAATCATTAGAGACATGCAAATGAAAACCACAATGAGATACCATCTCATACCAGTCAAAATGGCTATTACTATAAAGTCAAAAAATAAGTGCTGGCAAGATTGTGGAGAAAAAGAAACACTTAAACACTGTTAGTGGGAATGTAAATTAGTTCAACCACTATGGAAAGCAGGGGTGGCAAGTCCTCAGAGATCTAAAAACGGAACTACCATTCGACCCAGCAATCCCATTACTGAGTATATACTCACAGGAATATAAATCATTCTATCATAAAAACATATGCACACGTACATTCATTGCAGCACTATTCACAATTGCAAAGACAGAATCAACCTAAATGCCCATCAGTAGTAGACTGGATAAAGAAAATATGGTACATAGACACCATGGAATATGATACAGTCATTAAAAAAAGATGAGATCATGTTATTTGCAGGAACATAGTTGGAGCTGGAGGTCATTATCCTTAGCAAATTAATGCAGAAACAGAAAACCAAATACCTCATGCTCTCATTTATAAGTGGGAACTAAATGATGAGAATTTATGAACACGAAGAAGGAAACAACACACACTGTGGCCTATAGGAGAGTGGATGGTGGGAGGAGGGAGAGGATCAGTCAAAAAACGAACAGGTACTCTGCTTAGCACCTGAGGATAAAATAATCTGTACAACAAACGCCATGACACAAGTTTACCTGTATAACAAATCTGCAGGTATACTCCTGAACTTAAAATAAAAATTAAACAATGAAACAAAAATAAACCTTGTAAATACTTCATTTTTCTTTCTCTGGATTATTTCTAAATTTTATATCTCTCTGAAATGCATTTTAAAAAGTTCAAATACTTTTGCAGGATGCTATACACCATTTTAAAACATAATATATATATATATATATATATATATATATATATATGTGAAAGTGAAAAACAGATTTCTTCTGATGAAAAATTTAGTTATGATTTGTAGTGTAGGAACCAAGGATATAACAATTTGTAACTGTAACTCACTAATGAATAAGTGAAGTTGAATTTTACTACATTGACAGGAAGACTTTTTGTGGTATGTAGACCTATTGAAAATGTAAGTCATATATATTCCTTAATTTTTAATTTTAAAGATAGTCTCCAAATCCTAATATGCCTACCTTTTCCTCTGTCCCTTTATGTACATTTTCTCACACTTTATACATATATACACACAAAATTATTATTCTTACTTTATACTCACATATAAAGACAGAATACATACATATAAAGAAATAATTATTATTTCTACAAATAATTATAATTTTGGGTTATTTTATGGTTTAGATCCTTTCTCCCTCCCTCCTTCCCTCCCTCCCTATCTTCCTTCCTTACTTCCTTCCCTCCTTCCTTTCTTCCTTCCTTCTTCCTTCCTTTTTTCTCTTCTTTCTTTCTTCTTCTTTCTTTCTTTCTTTTCTTTCTTTTTCTCTTTCTTTCTTTTTCTTTCTTTCTCTTTCTCTCTCTCTGTATTTCTTTCTCTCTTCTCTCTTTCTCCAGGATACAGGTGCAAAATGTGCAGGTTCGTTACATATATACATGTGCCATGGTGGTTTGCCACTCCCATCAAGCCGTCATCTAGGTTTAAGCCCCACATGCATTAGGTATTTGTCCTAATGCTCCCTCCTTCCTCCCCCATCCCCCGACAGGCCCCAGTGGTGTGTATTGCTCCCCCTCCCTGTGTCCATGTGTTCTCATTGTTCAACTCCCACTTATGAGTAGAATGTGTGATGTTTGATCTGAGAATGTTAACTTTGCAGGCCTTTGGTTTTCATTTAGCAGTTCCTTGGCAAGTTTTAAGAGAACGTTTTCCAATTAATCAGCCAATAACATCAAGAATAATTCTGAGGAGTAGTGAATTTACCATCTTAAATAATGATATTAATTTCTTTACAAAATACTTTCAAATTCATATCCTTGAAGCATATTTTTGCTGGTTTTTTTTTTCACTTTTCAGGGACACTGTATCAACTACATAAAATTATATCTTCTTTAACTCATTCAGCTCAATACTTAATTTTTTGTGTGTGCATTAAATTTTGTGTGTTGAAGTCACCCTTATGCTATTTAATTGTCCTATGTTCCATTGAATAGGTACATATTGAAGTGTTTTACTAAATATATGTTCTTTATACGATAAATTACTTCATAAACAGCTACCTGACACTCACCCATCCACTCACAGAATTTCACTCTTAACTAACTGCTAGTAGGAAAAAAACCAGTGTTTTTTTTTTTTCTAGCCATAATAGTTTGGAATTAATAGAAAATTAGGATAAAATTAATGTTCACTCTCCTTCAGGACACAGATAAGTATAGTGCCAGATACTCTGTTTCCTGGGATCTAGACACTCTTGCCTCTGGTCTTCAAAATGCCAGATTATATTTAAACAAGTTCTATTAAATACTAGTGGAAAATAAATATCATGTTAATAACATATATTAATCAAGCTCTGCTTTTCTAAGATTGAGAATGGAGGTTGTACGGCATTTTTTTAGGAGAACTGACTGGGCCCTGTATCTTGAGAGGTTTATCCTCTTAAAAATCCTGTGATAAATGCCACTGCCATCATCATCTAGATTTAGAGAATCTTTCCTTAAACTCCCCCGCTCAGGCTTCATGTTATATCCCTTTGTTTTTTATTACATGTCAGATAAATATGGGACATTTTAACAAAAAGCGTAAGATCATAGTAAAAAATAAAAAGAGAGTATCATTTAATTGAATAGTAGTTACACTGTATAGTTTAATCATTTTCAGGTTGTGAAACACTTCAAGGGTCATTTATCTCTGGCCCCTAGATGGTCACCTGGCTAAGAATCTCCTGTCACCCACAAGGAATCAACTCAGACCAAGTTAAAATTCTTAGTGTGGTTCTCAACTGGGGGTAATGTCCCCCTGAGGATGTTCAGCAATGATTGGAGACATATTTTATTGTCATAATGGTGAGGAGTAGAGGGTGGGAAGGAGGTACTACTTGCTTCAACAGATAATGAGCAAGGATGTTGCTGAGCATCCTTAAATGCACAAGAAAGCCCCCCAAAACAAAGAATTATCTGATCCTGAAAGGCAATAGTATCAAGGTTGGAAAACCCTGTTTCAACTTAAAGTCCAAGTCACACGGTGTAAGTTTTCTTTATCTTAGAAAGGTAGAGGTAAGGAATTCCTTCGACTGTCCTCCAGGGTCCTTTCCAAGTCTTTGTTCCTCATAGAAAAGTAACCTCTTCTCAAGATAATTGAAAATGGGAATGACTTTCCCTTTTGTGGTGACTCTGCTTGTACTCACAGAAAGCCTGAATCAAATGATAATCACAGCATAATATGAAATATTTATCCAAAATTTTATCCAAGGACACACATTATTAGGATTATTTTACATGGTTGTCTTACTTTCCAAATAATGGTTTAAAAGTGAAAACTCAACATATGAGAACTTTAGCCATAAATATGATTTTATATATATGATAGTCATTTCCCTTTCCAATTAGAAAAGACTTACTCCTAAAGACTCTATTTGATACATCAATATCACATTTTTAGATCTCACTTCATTTCAATTGTTCTGAAAGTCAAATCTTTACTTCCATAATTCATCTTGAGTGAGATCTTAAGTCTTGGAAATAACTCAGTTTCATTCCTAAAGGACCAGTTTACATAGATACAGCTATGCCCAAATCTAAGATGATGCAGATGCAAACATCCCAAGTCACTGTGATCTAATCTAGTGAGATATTTTTTCTTCAAGTAAGTCAAGTCAGCAATAAAGAAAATAAAAAACAAAAGTTTCTTCTGATGAAATTAATTAATTATGATTTGGAGTGTAGGCACCAAAAATATAATAAATTGCAACTGTAACCCACTAATGAATAAATAGAATTGAATTTTACATGGGAATGAAAACTTTTTGTGATATGTAAACCTGTTGAAACTGTAAGTCACACATATATTCTTTAACTTTTTAAATTTAAAGATAGTCTGCAAATCCTAATATGCCTATCTTTTCCTGTGACTCTTTATCCACTTCTTCTTACACTTGGAGTCATAACTATAAGTAGACTGATGTAAAGCCAGCACATATCCAATGTAGCCAGAGTAGATGTTCTCCTTTCTTCTGTAAGACAAGAGAAAGCACTTTTTCCTCTCTGTCAATCTTCTACCAGATTAGGATTTCTGCAAATGCTTTACTTATATGTATGCTGTCTAAGGGACTTAACTTTATGGAGACCTCTTTTTCTTTCTTTTAAGGTACTGAATTTGCTACATGAAGGGAATTCCTCCATTATATTTTTCATTTCCTTTATTCACTTTCCCGATATTCATACTAGTATTTAATGTCTCTCCTGGATTTCCAGAAAATCTTTCTAGTGGCTGAACTGTCATGAAGCCTCTATGTTTAATTCTCCTGCTTCATTTGGCCACCTTACTATGCCTGTTTCTAAGCCTCCAAAATCCCTTTTGTTTGCTGTTCCATAATCAATTTTGTTTGTTTGTTTGTCTATTTTCAAATATTTTGCTGGCTGAGTTTTCACTTCTATGGCAAAAACTCCTGCATAAGCCATACTTACACATTTTAGTCTTGATCATAGGCTACCCTGAATTGGTTCCACTAATTTTTTTCCATTCTCCAAAACATACTATTTATAAAGCTGACCAAGAAACTCAATCCCGCTATTAATCACTGCCCCCAAAAAGCAAATTATTATTATTTTACAATGCCAAACATGAAAGCACTACTTTTCCAAGGCAGCAAAATAATCTGGTAGCTGGACCTGAGACTTGATTGCCCTGACTCTTGTCTCGACATATTACTCATGGCTTGTGAATCTGGCTCATGCCTAATGCTGCAAACATCATGGACTCAAGGAGCACTTTGCCTCCTTTACTTTCTCTCTCATGTACAGATTCAAAAGAAAAAGTGTCTTCTCAATAATATTGTTAAGATAAACTAAAATATTTAAAACACACCTGACATATGGGATTTTTGTATTATTTTACCCTCATAAGTGTCTACTCATATCTCTGATGTTTAAGTGTCTATTTATTGGGTGATTTGCATAAATAGCTTTGGAGACCTTTTTACATAGTAATAATCACTCTTCTAAGGAGTTCCTTTCCTGTGGTATGCATTTGAGGATTCCTCAGCTGTAATCAAAAGAGAAAATAGACTAGGGACCAAATGCCCTTAGGGTGTCAAGAATATGAGAAATTGCACATTTAAATTTAAGAGTTTGTTTGGCCCACATGGATGAATTTCTCCCTTATTCTCACTTGACAACTGTATTACAGCGGTCATCTTTCTTACCTTCAAGTATTTTTTAGTTTCTAAAATTTCATGGCACAGATGATTGGCAGCGAGAGAGAAAGAGAGAGAGAAGACAGAGAGCTAGAACAAGAAAGAGAGAGAGTAACAGAAGGAAGGGAGGAAGAGGGAGAGGTTAAGAGAGAACCAACATTTTCTCTCTTGTCAGCCTTAGGTTACCCTTGCAAATATTTTGATTTACTACTTAATAGTTCCCTAGTATATTGAGCTTTAGCAAAACAATAAATAAATAACTCAGGAGAGACATTAATTACTTCCTAAAGGAATACAAACTTTCCTAAAATATAAAAATAAGAATTTTTCATAATGCAATATGGTTGTCTAAGCATTCAGTTAAAAGTTACACATGTAAAGAAATACAAATATTGTGGTTTAAATATACCATTCAAATTCCTTATAGTTTTAGAGATAATGCTCATGTGGTTCAACAACTAATAGGACTCCATGACAACATATTATTAATGTGGCATAACTGATAATTATCATATAAATAGATACCTTGTTACACTATGTATATGATCTTAAGTTTTCAGTAATTTAGTAAAACACTTAACTGTATTATCATTTATAAAATATTGTATTTAAAGAAATTAAATGATTTTCTATAAGTGACTACAGAAAAATGTTTGAAAAAATACATTTATCTATGGGGTTTACAGTCAAAAGGCTAGGTAAGCTGCATCCTTTGCAAAATGATATCTTCAAAAACCTTTTTGTAACTAGGCTACCCTACAGCAACCAGTATGTGAAATCTTTGTAGTTGAACATAATGAAAATTCACTGCTAACATCAGAGTCCAAGTTAGTGAGTTAAGAAGGGCCATGTTAAAGTAGTCTACTGTACTTAATTTCTCATAGACCCGAGTCTCTCTATCCTGGATTCAATATTCTCAACAGAAGGCCGTCAGTGTTGCTTTGGAAGAGGAAAAAAGAGAAGAATCATACATTGAACATGTTTTATTTGCCTGGTCTGGAAGTGATTACAACAACATGTTACTCAATTTCCATTGTTCAGGAGCAAGCCCATGTCCCCATATGGACACAAAGTACTAGAGATAAGTAGTCTTCCTTGGAGCACAGAGAGAAAATGAGAGTTTACTAAAGACAGTGTTGTCTTTTCTAATAATATACTGCTATTATGTGGTTTAGCCTATTTTACTTCACTATTTGTCAAAAATTATAGTTGCTAACTTTTTTCTATTGTGATTCTCCTTTCTAGATAGGAGATGCTTTTTTGCTTTGCGCAGGGAGTGGGAAGGGGTGAGGCAATGACAGAACGGGAAGCTGGGAGAAATGGAAGCACAAACAAATCAGTCTTGAATGTTGTCACAGGAGGGAGTATTCTGATTAAAACAAAATAAAATTGCCTTGAAAAAATATAGTTCTAAGCAAGGGACATTTCAAATAGAACATGATTACAAAACAAAGTTTTCAGAAATTTATTCTTGGGACAAAATTTTTGAGTGGTAAAACACAAATTATGTTAAAATGTTCCTTCTAATAAAATTTCTGCTTTAAAACACGATGCCTAAAAACTCCTTTTTGACTGCTTATTTTGAAATTAAATGAGATTTCAGGATGATAGCTGTAGAAACTGGAAATGTTATCATTATTTGGCCTGGTTTACAGGGTAGAACTTGAGATTTGTATTAATAAATATAAATTAATCCCAGAGCACTATTTTCATGTAAGAATTCTGAGTTTGCTAACAATGTCTAAATAGCAAATTTAGACTTCATTTAAATGCCATAAACTAATGTTTCATGTTGGCTTTTTCACAAGTTCAAAGTTGTGAATGTGTTTTCCTGGTTGAAAGGTCCTCTGACATAGCACCTGCTGCAAATGTTTACTTTATCACTCTTGCCAGTGGCTGTTCACACAAGAAACTAATTTCTCTAATTTATTTCTAAATCCACATTAGAGACATTATCTCACTAAGCTTCCCCAAATCCCTATTATATTTATATTACTGATGAGGTAAGTAACACGGAGAACATTAAAGGACATTCCAAGGTTATATGTATAAAAATGGAGCAGGCACCAACCCCCATATTTTCAGATGCCTGGTTCACAATCCTATCTCTTTGCTTTAGTTATTTTGCCCAAAGGAAAGGTGTCCTTTATAACAGACACCTAAACTTTTCCCAGAAGGGAAAACAGTTTAATAACATCATTTTTTAAAATACTGATGCTTTCAAATCCAACCTTCTTCATATCCTACAGGAGAATGCATTATCAAATGTCTAATCTCTCCCTCCTGCTATCAATCACTCTACTAACACTCAGCCTTTGATTCCATTTTAAACAAAACAATGATTTATTCTAAACAAAATCGCTACCAAAACTTTCTTTTGGTCTAGTAAGCCTTTATATATTGTATTATATCCCTCTGGCTTTTCAAATGAAATGAATGTGTGGTTTAAATATACAGCATATATGATTATCCCTCTCTTATTTCTTGACATCGTACTGTACTAGAATGGTCCCATAACTTGATTTTGAATTTTTAACTAATGAAAAGTACCATTGACCTCTTAATTACCAGCACCGATATTTTCTATTCATTTTAACCCCTTACATTCTCTCTCCTTTCTTTTTTCCTCCCTCTAATTTATTGTCCTCTCTTCTCCCTGTATTGCATTAGTTATTGAGTGATTTTCCTTAGAATCCTGAAGCATAACATTGAACACAATACAAACAAAATAAAATACACTGGAAAACTATTAAATGCCCTGCCTCTTAAAGCCCCTTCTCTCTAAGAATCACTTTTAAATATTTGTAATTTATATTAAATTATTACCATAATTTTAGGTAATATGATTATCCTCTATTAATTTTTGTAATGTGTAGTTTAGTTACTGCACAGAAAAGAGATCACTCTAGATATTTCAAATAGATGGAATTATACATATAGAATTACAGGGGCACTTTCACTTTCTGGTATGGCATATAAGGAACTTACAAGTTGTTCCTCTCATCTACTTTAGAAAAATACTGGCATGGTGGCTCGCACCTATAATCCCAACTTTGGGAGGCCAAGGCTGGTAGACAGCTTGAGCCAAGAGTTCAAGATGAGCTTGAGAATGTGACCAAATGCTGTCTCTACACAAAATACAAAAAATTAGCCAGGTGTGGTGGCATGTACCTGGAGTTGGACTTACCTAGGAGGCTGAGGTGGGAGGATTGCCTGACCCTGGGAGGTCAAGGCTACAGTGAGCCATGATGGTGCCACTGCCCTCCAGCCTGGGTGACAGAGTGAAACTCCATCTGAATAAAAAAAAGAAAAATAAAGAAAAATGCTAAACAAACTGAAAATCAACAACTCTTTGTAAATTCGTCAGAGAATTGAGGTCATAGGCAAATTGGGCTCTTGAAATTGAAGAGAAAGACAGGGAGATTAAAAAAAAAAAAAAAAAAAAACCTGCTAGGGCAAAAAACTCCACAGAAACAAATACCAGGGTGAAAATATCTAAACTGAATTGATGAATTGCTGGTGGCGCTGAGTAACCAAGATTGACAGTTAAAAATCTCCAGGATAATCTCAGTCTTAAAGTTGTCTCCACAATATTGTGAGTTCTACTTTCAGTATCTATACCAGAATCTCACAGTGTGGAGAAAAATCCCTTTTGCTTCCAGCAGGACAATTGAAAAGGTAGCTATTTTGAAATTCACCCAGGGTATTCTATTCTTCTGAACAAGGCTTGCTCTCAAGAAAAACTATTTCACTAGACCCCAACTGATCTGGTCTAAGGGTAATGCCCAACCCGTCTCTTCTGGCTTTGCTAACTTACCTAAGGTGAAAGACAAACAGAAATACTGAGAAACATTTGTGAAAGTTAAAGCCTAAGGCACTAGCTCACTAAAAGACTGAGAACAAATCACAAGATTACAGAATAATTCCTCCTCCCCCTCACACCTTACCAGTTCCTGTATTGTAACAGAATAATACTACTGAAAGAACTACGAATCTCTGACCTTATGTAGGAATTCATTAGAAACACCCAAAGCCAAAAGAGACAAGATCAAAAGCACCAAAAGAAATTTTAGCCTCTTACATAATAAATAGAGAAAACAGTAGACACAGCCTGACCTCTAGCCAGATAAATAAAATCACACAGTAGAATCCTATGTATCTCAGTGTATTTACAACAGTACTGTATGTCTAACTTTAAAAATAACAACAATAACAAAATGCAAGGAATACTAAAAGAAAAAAAATCACAGTTTGAAGAGACAGAGTGAACATTAGAAAGATAGGGAATTGTGTACAAACATGTCGGAAAAGCTAGGAGATGAGGCTGAAGAATTTATAAAAAAGAAAAGGAATAATAAAATAATTTAGATGGTGCCAATACTTCTGAAGAGGATGTTGAAAGTCTTCCACAGCTGCAGCACTATAGTAAATGCTTTTTTGTGCAATTACTATTTTAAGTGACATCTGAAATTTTAGCTAGTGCAGCTAGATGAAGGTATTTAAAGAGATAACCATGGGATATAAAGTTATGAAACTCTGTGACAATGATCAAATTGAATTTTGGGGGGGAAACCAAAAAATACTTGAATAAATGACTGAAGATAACAACACAATTTAGATAAATAGGAGGACATACAATTAAATGTACCTATTAATGATGCACACAAAATAACATCCTACTTTTAAAAAATCAAAAAAGTGAAGATAAACTTTTGGTTTAACTTAGCAGAAAATGTGCACAAACTAAGGAAAACTGAACCACTTCATTGCTACACATAAAAGTAAATTTTCACAAGTGGTCTTTCATGAACAGACATCATTCTAAAGATGTTAATTATCCTTAGGGTCAATTAAAAAAAAGAGAGTCTGAATAGCCAAGTCAATTCTAAGCAAAAAGAACAAAGCTGGAGGCATCTCGCTACCTGACTTCAAACTATACTACAAGGCTACAGTAATCAAAACAGCATGGTACTGGTACCAAAACATAGATATAGACCAGTGGAACAGAACAGAGGCCTCAGAGGCAACACAACACATCTACAACCATCTGATCTTTGGCAAACCTGACAAAAACAAGGAATGGGGAAAGGATTCCCCTATTTAATAAATGGTGTTGGCAAAACTGTCTAGCCACATGCAGAAAGCGGAAACTGGACCCCTTCCTGACACCTTACACTAAAATTGACTCCAGATGATTAAAGACTTAAACATAAGACCTAACATCATAAAAACCCTAGAAGAAAATCTAGGCAATAGCATTCAGGACATAGGTGTGTGCAAGGACTTCATGTCTAAAACACCAAAAGCAATGGCAACAAAGGCCAAAATAGACAAATGGGATCTAATTAAACTTAAGAGCTTCTGTACAGCAAAAGAAACTCTCAGTAGAGTAAACCAGCAACCAAAAGAATGGGAAACAATTTTTGCAATCTACACATCTGACAAAGGGCTAATATCCATAATCTACAAAAAGCTTAAACAAATTTACAAGAAAAAAACAAACAATCCCAACAAAAAGCAGGCAAAGGATATGAATAGACACTTCTCAAAAGAAGACATTTATGCAGCCAACAAACATCTGAAAAAAAGCTCATCATCACTGGTCATTAGAGAAATGCAAATCAAAACCAAATTGAGATACCACCTCATGACAGTTAGAATGGCAATCATTAAAAATTCAGGAGACAACACATGCTAGAGAGGTTGTGGAGAAATAGGAATGCTTTTACACTATTGGTGGGAGAATAAATTAATTCAACCCTTGTGGAAGACAGTGTGGTGATTCCTCAAGGATCTAGAAATAGAAATACCATTTGACCCAGCAATCCCATTACTGGGTATATACCCAAAGCACTATAAATCATTCTATTATAAAGACACATGTACATGTATGTTTATTGCAGCACTGTTCACAATAGCAAAGACTTGGAAAAAACCCACATGCCCATCAATAGTAGATTGGATCAAGAAAATGTGGTACATACATACCATGGAATACTATGTAGCCATAAAAAAAGGATAAGTTCCTGTCCTTTGCAGGGACATGGATAAAGCTGGAAACCATCATTCTCAGCAAACTGACACAAGAACAGAAGACCAAACACTACATGTTCTCACTCATAAGTGAGCATTGAACAATGAGAACTTATGGACACAGGGAGGGGAACATCACACACTGGGGACTGCTGGGGGTTGGGGAGTTAGGGGATTGCTAGCATTAGGAGAAATACCTAATGCAGATGACAGGGTGATGGATGCAACAAACTACCACAGCACGTGTATACCTATGTAAGAAACCTGCAAGTTCTGCACATGTACCCCAGAACTTAAAGTATAATAATAAAAAAAGAAGTTTGATATTATATCAAGTATACTTTCTGACCACAATAGAATAAAATAAGAAATTATTAACAGGAGAAATTTCAGATGATTTATAATACATGGAAATTAAATAATATGCTTTTGAAAAACCAATGGATCAATGAAGAAATTAAAATATTTCTCAAACAAAAATGAAAATACAACATACCAAAAGGTTGTGATATAGCAAAAGCAGTCTAAGAAAGAATCTGTAGGCAATAACTGCCTACGTTAAATAATTAAAGATCTCAAATAAACCACCTTTTTGTGCACTTACAGAAACTAGAAAAACAATAAAAAACAAAACCCAAAGTCAGTAGAAGGAAGGAAATAATAAAGATCAAGGTAGAAATAAATGAAATTAGAGACTAGAAAAATCATAGAAAAAAAACAAAATTGACAAATCTCTAGTAAGACTAAGAAAAAAAGCAGACTATAATAAATAAAATGAAAAAGGAGATATTACAACTGATACCACAGTAATAAAAATGTTCAGAAGAAGTTATTGTTAGCTTATGTCCCAAAATTGGATAATATAGATGTGGATAAATTTCTAGAAATATACCTTCTACCAAAACTGATTTAAGATGAAATAAAATATCTCAACAGACCAATATCAGGTAAGAAGAATAAATAAATAATTTAAAAAAGAAAAGTCCTGCACCAGATGGCTATATTGCTAAATTCTACCTATATATATATATTTATTTATATGTATATTTTTTGAGATGAAGTCTTGCTCTGTCACCCAGGCTGGAGTGCAGTGGCAAGATCTGCACTCACTGCAACTTCCACCTCCCAGGTTCAAGCGATTCTCAGGCCTCAGCCTCACAAGTAGGTGGAATTACAGTCATGCGTCCCCCCACACCTGGCTAATTTTTGTATTTGTAGTAGAGATGGGGTTTTCCCATGTTGACCAGACTGGACTTGAACTCCAGACATCGAGTGACCTGCCTGCCTTGGCCTCCCAAAGTGCTGGGATAACAGGCACAAGCCACCGTGCTTGGCTGAATACTAGCAAACATTTAAAAAAGGAACTAATATCAAGTCTTCTCAAACTGTTGCAAAAAATCAAAGAAGAAGCCCTTCTGAACTCATTTTATGAGGCCAACATTTTCCTGATACCAATGCCATTTAAAGACACAATTTAGGAAATAAGAAATATCCCTGATGAACATAAATGTAAAAATCCTAAACAAAATACTAGCAAAGCAAATTCAACAGCACATTGAAAAGATCATTTGCCACAATTCGGTAGGATTTATTGCAGAGACATAAGCATTGTTCAACATGTGTAAGTAAATAAATGTAAATACATTTAACAGAATGAAGGACATATTATTATTTCAATAGATGCAAAGAAATAATTTGACAAAATTTAATATCCTTGCATGAGAAAACTCTCCAACAAATTAGGTACAAAAAACATACTTCAACACAATAAAAATCATATATGGAAAAATGAAATGTAACATCATACTCAAGAAGGGAGAAAGTTAAAGCTTTTCCTCTAAGATCAGGAAAGAGACATTCGTGCTCACTTTTGCCATTTTTATTTAATATAGTACTCCTATATCATAGAGCAATTAGGCAAAGGAAAGAAATAAAAGACAAGCAAATTATAAGTAAAGAAGTTAAATTGAATTTGTTTGCAGACAACATGGTCTTATACATGGAAAACCATCAAAGTCTTCACTAAAAAGCTGGTAGAATGAATAAACTAATTCAGTTAATTTGCAGGATACAAATTATCATACAAAAATCAGTAGCATTTCAATATACTAGCAGTAAACTACCTGAAAAAGAAAAATCAATGCCATTTACAAAAGCTACAAAAAATAAAACGTTTAGGCATATATTTAATCAAGGAGGTGGAAAGTTCTCTACACTGAAAACTGTAAAACACTGAGGAAAAGTTAAAGACACAAAGAGTTCATGACCAAGAACGCAAAAGCAAATGCAACAAGAACAAAGATGGGACTTAATTAAACTGAAAAGCTTCTGCACAGCAAAAGATAATCAGCAGAGAGAATAGACAACCTGCAGAGTAGGAGAACATTTTTGCAAACTATGCAACCAACAAAGAACTAACATCCAGCATCTACAAGGAACTCAAACAAATCAGCAAGAACAAAACACGAATAATCCCAATCAAAAAGTAGTCTGAGGACACGAACAGACAATTCTCAAAAGAAAATGCACAGATTACTGAGAAACATATGAAAAATGCTCAACATCACTAATGGTCAGGGAAATGCAAATAAAAACCACAATGTGATACCATCTTACTCCTGCAAGAGTGGTCATAATTAAAAAATAAAAAAATAACATGTTGTCATGGATGTGGTGAAAAAGGAACACTTTTACACTGCTGGTAGGAATGTATACTAGTACAACCATTATGGAAAATAGTATGGAGAGTCCAAAAAGAACTAAAAGTAGATCTACAATTTGATCCAGCAATTCCACTACTGGTTATCTACCCAGAGGAAAATAAGTTATTATATGGAGAAATCTTAAACATGAAAATAAGACCAATAAAATTATTTTCAAAATCAGAAAAATTTATATAATTAGATAAGTTTACAGTAAGAAAAACAGAAAAGTTTCTTAAATGTAGTCACACAAACGATGCATAAATATTCAAAATATTGGTGAAGTAACATATTTAAAATACAGAAGTTCACAAATATTTAAAAGTTTTTTATTAGACATCATGGCCAAGATTATAGAAAACAGATCATTGCAACTGCTTAGGTGAAAATTTTCTAAAGACAGGGTACAGTGGTTCACACTTGTAATTTTGGTAGGTCAAGGCAGGAGGATTTACTGAGGCTAGGAGTTCAAGACCAGCCTGGTCAACATGTGAGATGCTATCTTAACAAAAAAAGAAAAAAAAACTAGGCAGGCTTGATGGCTCATGCCTATAGTCCCAGATACTTGGCTGAAAAGTGTGTATCACTTGAGCCCAGGAGTTCAAAGTTGCAGTGAGCTATTATTGTGCTAAGAATGAGACCTTGTCTCAAAAAAAAAAAAAATCTAATTACTATAATGGAGAATTTAACATACTATTCATTGCAATCCTATTCAAAATCTCAATTTTTTTGTATATTGATAAATTTATTCTAAAGTTTATATAGAGAGACAAAACACCCAGGGTAGCCATTGTGATATTGAAGGAGAACGAAGTGGTAGGACTGACACTCTATAACTTCAAGATTTCATACAAAGCTACGATAATCAAGACAATATTGTATTGGTGAAATAATAGATGAATAGAGATTAATGGAAACAGAATATACAGTCTAGAAATATATAGTCAACTGATTTTGCAATATCCAAAGATGATCAAAATCTTTAAATTTCTAGAAAATACTATAGTAGAATATCTAGGTACAACATCAAAGACATTTTCTATGAAATGAAAAATTAATAAGCTAGACTTTACTAAAATTAAAAATGCCTGTCTTACAGAAGACACTGTCAAGATAATAAAAATAAAAGCCGAGGGGGAGATGGGAACTCTCTGTACATCTCACTCAATTTTGCTATGCACTTTGGGAGGCCAAGGTGGGTGGATCACGAGGTCAAGAGATCGAGATCATCCTGGCCAACATGGTGAAACCCTGTCTCTACTAAAAATACAAAAATTAGCTGGGTGTGGTGGCGTGCCCCTGTAATCCCAGCTACTCAGGAGGCTGAGGCAGGAGAATTGCTTGAACCCAGGGCGCAGAGGTTGCAGTAAGTGGAGATCACGCCTCCAGCCTGGGGACAGAGTGAGACTATGTCCCCGAAAAATAAACAAATAAAAGTATAATATAAAAAATAATTTCAGTAAACTCTAAATTTTAAATATTGTAGGATTGTTTCTAAAAATAAATGTTTAGATCTGCCTATGTAAACATCAAGATGCAATTTATAGCTCAGTAGCAACAAGAATTAACTAATGCCTCAGTTATGGTCTCCAGGTATCTTCCCCAACTTAAAAGAGCCAAGGATCCTTAAGGAAATGACAAACTCTGGGCCTTTGTCAGGATGTATGAAATTAATCTGGAATATCTTATGCCACAAAGCAAGTAACATATCACAGCTAGATTAAAGGGGTTGCTGTTAGCCAAAGATAGGGTAGTTTGAGCACTGAAGAGAATGACTAACATCTATTCAATAAGGTGAATATATTAAAAATCCAATTCCTCCTGAACAGTTATCTAGGTCACCAAATACTGTAATCTTAAAATTGGCAATCAAAGAAAAATAATTAAAAGTTTATCTTGTCTTTTCTGAAATAACTGTATTTTAGGATAACAAAATAAGCTTTGTTTGATAAGAGAAATTTTGCTCTACAGAAGTCCAGTTACTAATTGTGGAAAGAATTAGAAAATAATAATTTTGAAAGCTCTAACAAAAAAAAAACTCATTTAAACAAATCTTCTTAATGTGCAACTGTTTTACAAAGTGCTTATAGAAAAGTTTGTACATCCAATAATTGGGCTTAACATCACTAAGAATGAGACAATTATCTGTGATGTGACAAAATATGAAGTTCATAGCACCACCCCTAAAAGGTTTCTAATCAAAACATTTTAACCAAAATCGAATCAAGCCACCAGAGTAACATTTAATTCCTACTCACAGGAATATTATGAGTAGAATTTCAAATTAACATCACAAAAGAATTAACAATTTAAATGCTAGTGCAAACAAAGGAACATATGAAAGTATATTTCCCAATCATTTGGAAATAAAATGAAACAGATATCAAGTGACACCACTAAAATATTTTTAATTTTGTTATGGGTGATGATAGTATTGCTGCTATGTAATAAAACAGTCATTGTTTTCAAAGATATAAACTGATTGAAAGAATCAATGGCAGGATGAAGGGGATATGCTCTAAAATATTTCAGCTGCAAAAACCCAACAAACACATAGTAAGGGTGGAAAAAGCTAGAGCTCTAAATTATTGATAGTTAATTATTCTGGGTTATGAGACTTTACAGGTTTATTACACCATTCTTTCCACTTTGATATTGCCTATTTGTATTATTACACGGTAAACAAATAAATTACATGTAAACAAATATACAGCTAAACGAATGAGATGGAAACAGATTGGCAAAAAGAGAAGAACACGGAGTCACAGTTAAAAATGCCTGGTGAAGACAAATATAGAATAAGATCAATGCCAGGAATCCTTAAGTTTATGGTCAACTGACAAAAACAAGCAATGATAAAATCTGGAGCAAGACAAAAAGAAAATCTATCAATGCAATACAGTTAGCTCTCCCTTTGACTTGCAATCCTGAGAGACAGTAGCAAAGATATTTTCCAAAAGTTTTAAAAAGTGTTTAGTTGCTTTATACATAAACTATCAGTTTGGCTCATGCTCTGACCTAGGAACCCGCTACTACATAATGGATCCTGAAGTATCTCGAGCTATTCCTAGTAGAACTTAGGAAGATAAAAATGTAAACAGAAAACAATAACTCCAGTGGAAATCCTAGGATAAATTCCTAAGCACAGGTCATAGAAATTAAAGCTGAGACACATGAATACTAATGTACCTTGGGCCAGATTCATGACAATGCAACTAGTTAAATAAGAATTTCTAAAAGGGACTTGAAATCTGAAGGTCTTAAAATTGAGAAAGTAGGATATCTACGCTGCACAACTGCCGCACGTCCATTCACCTTCCCATGGACAATAGAGAGCGGCTACTTCTCCTAGTCTTAAAAAGACCAATTACTCCCAAGGTGAATTTAAGAGAAGGTTCATTTTTCATGGAATTCAAACAAACTATCAATATAAGAAGTAACAATACAAAAAATTTACCATGCTCTCCAGCTACCCTTTGGCCCACAAAAGGAGGAACTGGAGGACCACTAGATTGAGAAAAGATAGAGTAATGATTTCAACACCCCAGTAAAAACTGAGCAGGAAGTGGCACAGGTCATTGAGATTAGCTGTGGATCCTGCAAGTCACAGAGGAATGGAGTTGATTTTTTTCTAGTCAGGTAAGCATCATGACTTTACAAGGGAGTTCTAACAGCCATAACAAAAATATCACTGACAAGAAACCCTACATGCCAACTCAAACTCCATTGGAAATAAATATGTATGATGATATTCTTAAAAGCCAAAATAATTGTAATCATGATAATTTCTAGTACATCCCTACCATTCAAAGCGTGATCTCCTGGGTCTCTTTTATGAGAACACTAATTTCATTCATGTGGAAGCCACCAACACCAGGTAACCGTCTCCCAAAGGCCTTATTTCCTAATGTTTCATGTTAAGGGTTAGAAGGTCAACATCTGAATTCCCAGGGAGCACAAACATTCAGTTCAAAGCAGGTCTCAAATCTATGAAATCTGGAAATGGGAAGAACAGAACTCTACTTTGTTTTCTGTCAGAAAATGTACAGTATCCTGAGAAATAGAACCTTGCAGTGTTGCAAGCTAGAGACTTCCAATATGTCAATAAAATGCAGGGCTGTATTTTCTGGCTGATTTAGCATATAAGACTAGTAAATCACATGGCTCAGTTGCTGTTTTTTTTTTTTTTTTTTAATTTCTTTCACTGAAAAAGAGGTTTTTAAAAAAATTCAGAAGCAACAATTTATGGTTTAATAAGGTTTAACAGATGTGGGAACATATGAATGAAACTAAAAATGAAACAGGATGGGCAGGATAATATGTCTAATGAAGAATATATCTAATACTGCTAATATGCAGAATATGTATAATCTCTCACTATTTTGGAAAGTCTCCAATGTAATTAATTAGTTTTCTATCTGTTCTTCTCCCCCAAGGTGCCTGCAAAGAAAAAAAAGAAAACCACAGCAGGCATGTAACCTATTCCCTTCTTCTTTGGGGACACCTAAGTAAATGTTGAACTAATAAATTTCCTTGTAAACATGCTAAGGTTATTTTACTAGCAGGAAGGTAGCCAAGGAAATTATCTAAAAATGTTTTTAGCAGGATATTCCTGGTCTATCTAGACTGCTCTTCTGAAATAAACCTGGCTGTAAAGTAGTAGTCATGTACATTCTCTTGCCTATGTGATTCATAGAATATAAAAACTAAGAAGTCACAAATTTAAACAGCATCCTCTGAGCTGACACCTACCTTACATTATTGCATTAGTGCTGGGCTGTTTCTCTGAAAGCAAAGCATCTACTAATGCTGAAATAAACAATTTTAAAATTGTGTCTGATTAACTTAGGCTACAATAGAGAAATGTTATTTCCATGTGTATATTTGTTCGTACCATTTCTATTGTTAGTATATTTGATGACATGTGAGACTGATGATTCCTGAGAATATGCAACAATTTAAATGTTGTGTCAATAAATAAATTATATCGTGGAGTGGGGGTGAGGTGGAAGATTCTCCCACAAATGAGAACATGTTCATCAATGGCATTATCAGATGATATTTTAAGCGTCCATATTATTCAGCAATAGAATTTTCTCCTTTCTACCATTATAACATCTTATTCATAATCACATTCATTGACACATTGAATAAATCCTCAAATCCATTATGCTTATTATGAAGAATTTATCTCCCTTTTTCTGTCACTGTATGGATCACAAATATATACTAAGATGCTGGACTTGGGCTTAGTAGTAGTCCATGAACTATCTTTATTACAATTTTCCATTTTTTTCCAGCCATAATAGCCTGGGGTGAGGGCAGGGATTACTCTTTTTAGTGTAGCCAGCACCAAATAGAGAGCTTTCCATTATTCTCACTTCCTCCAAGTTGGCATTATAATGGTGGCTGTTTTAGTGTGTTCTAGTTCCTATAACAAAAATACTACAGATTGGGCGTCTTAATCAACAAACATTTATTTGTCACAGTTCTGGACGCCCAAGATCAAAGCTCCAAAATATGTAGCATCTGGGGGACAGCTTGCTTTGTAACTTTCAGACTTCACCTTCTCCCTATATGCTCACGTGGCCTAGAGAGATAATCTCTCTCATGCTTCTTTATAAGGGCACTAATCACATTTATGAGGGAATCACTCTCATAGCATAATTATTTCCCAAAGGCCCTACCTCACTGGGGAGGTAGGCTTCCAAATACTGTCACAGTAGGGATTAGGCTTCAATCATATAAATTTTTGGAGAATACAAACATTCAGTTCATAGCAGTGGTTCAATAAATTGAGTGAAGCAGTATACACAAATGTACTAAACTCTAGACTATACTACAACTGTATATCTTCATCATGAAACCCTTATTTTAACACTGCAATATTAATTTCCTCTTTGGAAAAAGCTACAGGAAAAGTTAATTGTTTATGTGAATGTGCTAGGAAGAGTAAAGTACAGGCTATTAAGACAGAAGGACAAGTCATTCTAGAGATTACCAGCAAGGCAAAGGTTACATTTCTGTTGTTGAATTCGGGTCCTTTCTTTTATTCACACATGCACCCAGCCTGATCCAATAGTGTCAGAATAAATACTATTTTGAAGTTACAGGTGATATGAGATAAGATTTAGAAGGATTAAGTACAGGTTACCTATACTCTAGTCAATAAGGAGATAATATAAAAATAAAACCAATAATGGGTATGTGCTTTCCCAAATTAGAAAGAAGTGCTTCTTTCTTCAAAACAGTTTCCTTACAACTGATAAAATGATTTCCATAATAAATATATATGTGACATGTGATATTCATGATATCACATAGGATGGTACAGTGTAACACTAAATAACTTTACATGGTATATCTAAATGTAGTACTTATGTGTCTTATTTTTCTCTCTTACATTTACAAGACAATTATAAATATTAACTATATATTTTTTTCTCTTACCTTTTTCTCCTGTATAATCTAGGTTATTTGAGTAGTGATTAGATTATAATTGGATCTACATGCTATAAAATAATAATATAGAATACCTAGAAGAGAATTTAATGCCACCTAGATATGGATAAAATGACAAATAGGATTTTGGGTCAATTCCATGGATATAAGATTGAGTGTGCTTTCATAATTATGTAATTATGTGTGCCCAGTAAGAGTATGCTTGATGATTACTGGTTCTCTTTTGAAATTTCAGGAGAAACATTTTCATGGATTTTGAACAGGTAAAAATATAAGATGTGGAGATGATTGCAATATACCATATCACACTCCTTCCAGGATGCCTTCCTATACATACCACAGAGTTTTAAAGGTTGAACACTGCACTTCCTATGTCCATGCATTTCCATGAACTTTGTGGCTAGAGTTCTGAATGTAAATAAGGCTTTTACATATTTAGATGCTCTTATACAAGAAGTGGAAGGTACAATTAACATAGAGGTTATTTTCCTATTTCTTTCTGCAAGTTTTCTGCTGTTATGCAGGGTTTTGGAGACATCAGGTTACCCTGTGCTCCTGTTGCAATCATCATTGTCTATCCTCAGTTTCATTCAGAATGAGGTAGTGGTTTTAGCTTCTTTTTATCATTTTATATCAGCTATAGTTAAAGAAGTCTTAAATTCAGAGTTCTTGTGTTGACTTGACCTGTGGAACCTTATTTGATAGGTAAGAATATTTTATAGTGCTCATTCGTGGTGTCCCTCCCTAAAGGCTGATCCTTTATCTTTTTCAACAATATAGTAAATATTTAATATTTTCCAACTAAAAGTTTTTTAATTTAAAACACCTAAAATTTCTTTTATTTATTGTCCTGAATCCAGGATGGTATGGTAGGTGATATGAAAAATGGGTTAAAATGCAAGGTATTGGCTAGTTATTGGTGGAATAAAGCAAAGAACAATAATCATTTGTTAGTCTATTGCAAAATATTTGGTGAAACTGAAATCTGTGTTATTCTCAGTGGCTGTCCATGTTACTGAGAGGTTGAGCATTAGTAGAACTAGTTTGTAAGCCTCAAAATATAACTGTGTGCTGGCTCCTGCTTTTGACTTGAACAAATTACTTTAAGAAGAAAACTAAGCGAGGCTCGTTGTAACATGTGGCTGTGGAGAAGTAGCCTTAGCAAGTAATAATACAGCAAGGGTTTTTAAGGCCTGAGCATTTGTCACAGACAATTGGAGGCAGTCCAAAGCCAAATACCAGGTATAAGATGGGACCTTCCCAGCGAAATCATTAATTTTAGATACCCTAAAGTTTGCCACCATTAATTTAAGAAAGATAAAGGAAAGGGCTCAGCACAAAGGCATTGATGGTAGACAAGAAGGGTTCAATGTTTTGTCTAGATAAGTCCTTCGGCTACGTTCATTTCCCCAAAGAACTGAATGAAAGAAAATAGGTCCAAAGCCAAGTCAGTTTCTAGGGTCTTATATTGCCAAAGAAACCACAAGTCTGGCCTGTAAATGATAGTAGTTGTTCAAATTTTAAAGCAAACCCTGGGCTCTAAACCTGCACCAGATGGAAGCCTGCTGGGAAAGCTGTGTGCAGCCTCATACTTTCGATGCGCCTGCAGATGAGATTGAGTGAGAAGAATTCCTCCAGAAAGCAAAGCCAGGGGCTACAGAACATAGCAGAAAACAAAGTCAACCCAGAGAACAAAACCAGTTTGTCCACAAATATCTTGCTCTACTGCCAAAGCAGGGACTTTCCAAAATTCCTGCCCAAGGATATTTTATAACTCCTATGAACAAGAGACTGTTGGGTGTTTTGTTCTTTTGTTCTCTTAATGAAAATTTTTGTTGAACCTACCTTGTTTATACAGCATAAACAAGGATATTAGCTAGAACGTATGAAGGTACATTTCCATTATATTATCAGTCACTGGGCTACAAATAGCTGCATCCAAACTCATGAAGAGGTCTACACAACACTTAGAAATCTTAAACTTAGATGAAGAGGTGATGATTATCAATCTTTAGTTTTTTCATTTCATGGAGGGTTTTTGTGCAATTGTGAAAGTATTCGTGGATCTTTAGGTAGCAGAAGCAAGAGCTTATTACTATTCTACATGCGATGTCCGTTTTTTTCTGTTGAGTAAATGCCCCCTGAATTTTAGGTAGGCATACGGTGACCAAGCAGGCCAGACATACGTTCTCCCATTGGAGCCACAAGTATGATAAGTTCCTGACAATGAGTATGTGAAGAGAAATTATCAGTTTTTAACAATAGTATAAGAATTTCAGTGGCAGAGATACAATTATATTTTCATCTCTATCCTTTCACCAAAGCTATAGTAATACTTAATTATATTTACTCTACATTCAAAACACTTAAATATATTTTTAGATCTCTGCCCGCTCCTTCTAATTTTGTGAATAAATAAAAATTTTTGTGAAAAGGTAGTGAATGAGAGGTAGAACAGAGGGAGATCAAATGATAAATGAATTCTAGAGAGACTTTTTTTGTTGGTCACAATTATGAGAAATTTGAAGAGTGAAACTTTAGATGGCCTTCCTAAGGACCATGAAATCTGGAGAAAAATAAAGTGTTTGCCATATATTCATGCTTCATTTATACAGATGTAATCTAGGTAATTAGTTAAATTAATGTAAAAAATTTACGTATTTCATTTTCATTTCTGATAGATGGAAGGGTAGAGCTCTTTTATGACACTACTATGTTTCAGACAATAAAGCACGTATCTTTGAAGTCTGACATTCCTTGCAAAGACAAATTTTTAAGTTTTTTTAAAAAATATTTTCTTTGCAAAAATGAGAAATGTGAAGTCATTACAAATATGCTTTTAAGAGTGTTTTGAATTTACAGAAAATACAACGACATGGATGAAAGTATAGGCATACCTCTGTCGCTTAGCAAATTCTCATAGTAGTGTCAGAATCTAAATCTAATGTAAAAGTGACTTGCATTTATGGTAGAAACTCTGCGAACCATTAACTGCTTTGGGTATAAGTATAAGCAGCTTTAAGTAATTTGTGGTAAAAGCTACAGTGCTAATAAATTTTCATATCTTAAATAACTCAGTGCTGGTAAGTTTGTGGAGCCATTTTTAAAATTTCAACCTCAAGACAGTTTTATCTGCTCCCTGCTTATTTTTTTTTTCTCACTATTTCCAAACTTAGTATAGTTATTTATATTTAGTTTATTTACTGCTTTGAGTCTTCACATTCAATCTCTATTTCTATAGATAGTCTGATGAATGCATAAGTACCACAAGAACTATGAAAATTTAAATTTTAGGAGGTACTCTTTCTGAAACCAGGCTAGTGAGCATGGCAATTGTACTAAATCTACCTTTTCTGTAGTATTCCAGCAACTTGGAAATACCTTGACTAGGGTATTTATTTGACTATAACATGCACAGAATGATATACATTTTGGGGCATGTGAACCAACAAAATTTGTTTGATACCCTGTGAGTGTTTTTTTGCACATTTTGTCTATTAGGTATGTACACAGATGCCTGTTATTAAAAACAAATTTGCAAGGAAACTGTATTTCAGTGCTTGGGCATAATAAGAGTATATGACATTTTTTATATATTAACAAAAGAGTGTGTATATATATATATATTGAACATTTTAAAAATATTTATTTAAATGATTAATCTATATAGATGTATTCATATCTCTTTCTTCATATACAGATTACATGTACAGTTATAAACTACATATATATCATTTATCTATTGACTTCCCAGCTTTGGAATATTAAAGCTTACTTCACTAATAGTCCCTCTACTATAATGTTTTCTATATTCATATTATTTATATTATCTACTTAGCAGCTAACTCAACTCCATTAGTTAGTTCAAATTAGCGTATTTTATAGACTATCTGTATTCAAATCTTGACTGAAACTCTCTGTTTTACTCTGTCTTTTATTTCTTTTGCTCTATCTACATAAAAAGATAGCTAGACAAATGATACATAGATATAGATATGAAGATATATAGATGTGTATTTAAAATGTATTTAATTTGAGAAAGTTAAATAATTTTTTTATGTCATGGTTTTCTATTCTGTAATGTCATGTCAGCTACCTATGTTGAAGGCAGTTAATGTGGATTATGTAAGAGAATGCATATGAATTAATTAGACCATGCCTGGCACTTTATAAATACTTAATAAAGTTATCTAACACTATAATCATTATTACCAGTAATCCTATAGGATTATAGCAATATCTCTACAATAATTGCAGTCTTACTTTTGGTTATATCTACTATAGTTAGCTCAGCATCAGGCCATGGTTACCTCCTTGGATTCTCCTATTATCTCTGTCCCAGACAAGGTGACTTCCAATTACATTCAGGCACACAAATTAAGATACAATAATTTAATATTTGTTTCTATGGATATAATTAGACTTGTCATGCTTTGTAGATGAATTGACCTTCAAAATTAAGAATCTTTGAAAATATGATGCTTTCTGCATTATCACTAAGTAAACATTGCTGAATACACAATTCCAATTGAGGAATAGACGGACATTGTCTGTATAACGGCTTCGTTGTCTCCTTTCTTACACAGTTCAAGAGAAAACATCTAAAATGTTAATTTAAAATATTTTTGAATTGTCTAGTATTCAAACATCTGTCCCATTTGCTTCATAAATTGGCCATACTTTCTTTTTAATAATTCACACTTAAGATTACTAATACTTCCAGGCCGGGCGTGGTGGCTGACGCCTATAATCCCAGCACTTTGGGAGGCCAAGGCGGGTGGATCATGAGGTCAAGAGATCGAGACCATCCTGGTCAACATGGTGAAACCCCGTCTCTGCTAAAAGAACACAAAAATAAGCTGGGCAGGGTGGCGAGTGCCTGTAGTCCCAGCTACTTGGGAGGCTGAGGCAGGAGAATTGCTTGACCCAGGAGGCGGAGGTTGCGGTGAGCCACACCATTGCACTCTAGCCTGGGTAACAAGACTGAAACTTCGTCTCAAAAAAAAAAAAAAAAAAAAAAGATTACTAATGCTTTTTTGCTTATACAGTGAACAAATGTCTTCACTCTTTTTGAACTGTCCATCTACTAAATAAAGCTGCAATTTCCAGAGCCTTTATCTTCCTGCTTCCTTCTGACCCAGCTGCTTTCTAGAGCTAAAGTGTGTCCAAATCCAGATAATTTAGTTCATTGCACTTTGATTGTGGTCTAATATTTAATTTGTATATGAATCACAATACTTAATTTTCTTGCTTTTTTAAAGCTTTTTTCTTCTTTGCCTTCACATTTGATTCCTATTTTAGTTATTATTGAATTAAAAATCCCAAGTCATTTTCTTTTAAAAGTTGAGGATATTTCTCCATTATGTTATAGACAACTGTGTAGACAATCTGATTTACATTTTTTTGTTGGTGGTGGTTACCTAATTTCTTTCTCAAATCATTGGAGATTATTTTTATTATAATTCTGAAGTTCAAAGGAGTATATGCTTGTCTGTCAGACTTTTACTACACACAACCTGACCTTCAATGAGATCTTTTTTCTTTGAACACTTATCCCTAACATCAAAGCTAGAATACCACATACTTTTATCAATTCGAAATTGCCTTCTGTACTCTTCTGTCAGATGTTTTTTTCTGAAACTGCTATTAAAGTAAACCTTTATAACATTCATTTTTACAATACTTTGAGGTATAGTTGACATGATAAAATGCACACAATTTGCACAATGTGATAGGAATGTGTGTGTGTGAATGAACTATTTGCCAACAAAATGATAAACATAACTACAACCCACAAAAGTTCTGCTTTTCATCGCTATAAATTAGTTTGTATTTTCTATATAAATTAATTCACATTTTCTATATTTTTATATATTTGAAATAATTTTGTATGTGTTTTTTGGTCTACTTCTTTCCTCAGCATAATTATTTTGAGCTTCATGTTGTTATGTGTATTAGTCATTCTTTTCATTTTTTTTTTTTTTGCTAAATATGATCATCTGGACATTCTACAAATTCTTTATACATGTAGCTGTCTAAGTTTATTAAAATTGTTTACAGTTTTAATGATAACAAAACTTCTCTTTTTTTTCTCTTTAGTAAATACCTGTATTAGATACATGTTAACTTGCTAAGAAAATGTCAATGTCCAGTATTTGTACTATTTGCCTTCCTCCCTCTTCCATCCTTTCCTTCCTTCTTCTCTTTCTCTTTTGTTTTTTCTTCTTTCCCTCCCTCCCTGTTTCTCTCCCTTCTTCCTTACTTCTTTTCTGCTTTTTTGTCTTTTTTTCTAATTTCTTTCTTTATTTCACTCCATTTCTTTTTCTTCTTTTATTTTCTTCCTCTCTTTCTGTTTCTTTCTCTCTTTTTTTCTTTCTTTCTGGTGGCTGTTGCCTGAGTTTCTTTTGTAGTCCTCCTACTTATATTCTGTTTATATCTTAACAACCAAAGTTTCAGTTGTAAATAATTTATTAAAGCATTACTAAATAATATTTTATTTTTATTCAATGGTATGTTGTTTCATAGCGTTGGTTCTGTGTGAGTTAATAGGTAGAGTGGTAGGATTCCTCAAATTTTACTAACTATATTCACATATTGTTTTAAATGCTATTCTGCTCCCTAATTGACTCATTTATCTGGTATTCACTTTCTATGAGTTTATTTTTATCATTCTCTTTATTACTTCTGATTTTCTCTATCCATTTTATAAGTACTGAATGTAGGTTTATCCTCAGCAATAAAGGACTAGGTAGATTAAAAACCTGTAAATGTGCAGTACTTTTCCTTTCCTTTCTATACAATTACAAGATTCCTCAATAAATAGGGGTTAAAAATATACAGATTTGCAATCTGATTTAAATTTTTTGTTGTTGGTGGTTGCAGATTGCAGTGGAAGCAATATTAAATGACTGACTCTAAGAGGTGGAAAAAGATATCTACTCTTTTGTGAAACAAAATACGGTTTTACATAAACTAGAAGAATCACATAGAATAAGCCAATTAAGTGGTATATGTAAACAGCATCTATTTCCAATTTCTACTGTAGGGGAGGCAAAATTATCCCTCTACCATCTTAGGGTTTTACCCTGGGCCTAAGAATTAAACTGACATAAGACAAATTAAGAGAAGAAAACCATACAAATATATCTAATAAGAGTTTTACACGACATGGTAGCCATTGTTTCATATGAATGCTCTATGCCCCCAAAAATTTAAACACAAAATATATAGTAAAGAAATATTTTCTTCAACTGAAGTAGTGAACATAAATTTGGAAATAATTATACAATGTTTATCATCTAAAATGAAAAGTAAAAACATAATTCATACCAATTTTTTAAAAATGAAAACAAATGAGAGCTCTTTCATGAAATTAGAGACAATTACTCAGAAGACTGTGAATGCCAACACTACATAAATCAAAGTATTATTTTAGTAAAATATCAACCAAAAATAACAACGTTTTAAGTTTTTGGTTTTTTTCTAAACTTGATAAAAAATACAATTTTTTTTTTTTTCCAGAATAGCACTCTGTCAACCCAGGCTGGAGTGTAGTGGCATGATCTTGGCTCACTGCAACCTCCATCTCCAAGGTTCAAGCAGTTCTCCTGCCTCAGCCTCCCCAATAGCTTGGATAACAGGCATCCACCACCACGCCTGGGTAATTTTTGTATTTTTCCTAGAGACGGGTTTTTGCCATGTTGGCCAGGTTGGTCTTGAACTCCTGACCTCAAGAGTTCTGCCTGTCTCAGCCTCCCAAAGTGCTGGCATTCTGTGCATGAGTCAATGCACCCGGTCCAATAATTTTCTAATGAAGGATTAAGCATACATTAAAGAGGCCGGTGGGTGGCTCACACCTGTAATCCCAGCGTGGATCACCTGAGGTGGGGGAGTTTGAGGCCAGTCTGACCAACATGGAGAAATCCCATCTCTACTAAAAATACAAAAATTAGCCGGGCACGGTGGCACGCGCTTATAATCCCAGCTACTCGGGAGGCTGAGGGAGGAGAATCTCTTGAAGCCAGGAGGCGGAAGTTGTATCGAGCCAAGATCATGCCATTGCACTCCAGTCTGGGCAACGGGAGAAAAAGTCCATCAAAAAAAAAACAACTTACATTAAGAGCCACAACTTTTTGAAAACTGCTACACTTCAAGTTTGATATACAGAAAATTCTAAAATAAATATAAATTATTAAGTGAAGAAAGGCAGCGATAATTTTCAATTAGTGTATGCCTTGACAAATAGTTGTATCAGATATGTTTCTGGTGATATGTTTTTAAATACCATTGTAAAGATTTTAAAAATCAGTATTTGACCTAAAGAGACTATTAAAAATACCATGTAGAATATATTTTGCTTTATTCATAATTGACTTTTTTTTCCTAAAAATAAATGCTATACTAAAAACCACCTTGCCATTTGTTGCCCTAAGAGTTAGGCTCCGTTTAGCTGTTTTCTTTGAGGAAAGAGTCTGGGGGATGAAATGACAGGCTGCCCTAAGGCAATGCATCTCAAAATGTATCCAGACAGTGTCCTTAATGCTGGAGAAAAGTTAACTTTCACTGCTGACTTATAGCCTGAAGGGACCTTCCACATGCAAAAAGCTTTTTATCAGAATTTACTCTTTAACCTAAAATTTTTTGTGGAATGTTACATTTTGCTATATAATATATGTGTTTGCTACAAAATGGTCTTAAAATATTTTCTGTTAACTAAAAAAAATGTTGCCATGAATTTCTTTAAGGAACATTTCAATTTTAAAGTGTTAGGTGTTTGGAAGAAAAGAAAAAAATACTTCATAGGCAAATAAGACAAATCTCTAGAACTCCATAGCCAATGGATTGTGAATTGGACAACTGTCATTTAAGATATAACATTTCTGGCTTTTGACTCAGATTGGTACAAACATTGGTAATTATGTTTATCCCCAAAACATTAGTGTGGTCTATAGTTAGTTACCAAGTACAATAATGATGCTTGTGGTTTTTGTGTTACCTAACACATGTTAGTTTTGCAAAACTATATAGTTTAATCAATTTTGCAGATAAAGAGCAATAAGAATTAAAGTTGGATAATTTTTTAAAAATAAAAGAATTAAAACTTGTATACATCTTTTCTTATCACTTTCTCATATTTTGCACATTTTCTCTAATTTCTGCTTTATTTTTCATGTTTCGATGTTGTACCCCCATCTGCCTTTCCTTTCTGGGGAAAGGAGACAAATAAAATAGGATGCATGCACAGCATAAAATACTACACATCAGTTGGAAGCAACAAATTAGTTGTTCACATAGAGACATGAATGAATGTAACACACTGCTAAGTAAAAATAAATATATACAGAGATACCATACATACACACACAAATATATAAATAAAAGTAATGGACTAACTTAAATCTGTAACATAATTTCATCTATGTAATGAAAAGCAGGTTGTTTTAAAACCATTTTTATTTTTAAAAATTATTTTCAAACTGCAAATACACATTCTTTTTCCCCATCAGGTTACACAAATTACAAAATTTCTCCCAACTCAAACAATCCATTTGTTACATGTGTGCTCACCATGGTTATGCTCCGACCTCATCTATTCTTAACAAGTTGTCTTTTTCAAAGTGTACTTCATCACTATTTTGTTTGTTATTATGTCTTGGTATTCGCTATGGTAATCCAAAACTACTGTAAAAAATAGACTTAAATTGTACAACAGTTCTAAAAAGAGAAGCTATTTGTCACTCCAAATTTATAGCACTGCTCTTGGATAGCAGGGGCTTTGTTATAAATGGTGATTCAGAGCTCTAGTCTCCTACCAACCTTTGTCTCTATAGTTCCTTAGTGCTGGTATTTTCAAATTTTTCTATACCCCCAAATTAGCTGGAGGACATATTGATACCAAGATTACTTTTACTCCTCATGCCTTCCCATCCAGTAGTTTTTTATTCACAAAGTTAGAGGCAGGCCAGATAATTTGCTTCTAGCATACTCCTAGATCCTGCTAATGTTGTTGCACACCTTGAAAATCCCCATCCCAGAGCATTTGTCTTTCTCTGAATTCTGCTGGGGAAAGTGGTAGGAGAATGCCCAGAAAGCACAACCACTCTTTCTATTCAGGCTCAGGGATAGTTTACCTAGCTCATGAGGAATTTCAAGGCAATCACTGCATTCTATGGAAAAGCAGCACAAATATTGTAAGATAGTCTTTCCTTCTGGTCACCAAAATCTGAATATTTCTTCATACGCAAAGAACATCTACTTTAACATCACAGCTGTTATATACTGCAATGGTTTCCCTAATCTTTCGCCAAAGACTATAGCCATTTGCTCAGGGGTCCTACACTGGGGAAAGGTTAATTCCAGTTACCACGAGGATTACCAGACAAAAGGTCTGATTGACACTGCCACTCAAAGACACAGTTTTTTTTTTGTAGCTCTTTTATTAGAAGGGGGTCTTGTAAGGATAAATAAAAAATGGAGTCCCAGCTAAAGTAGCTAATAGGGAGCCGACTAGGTCTGGAGACTTATCTAGCAGTTATTCCCTTAATCTGCAAGGGTGTAATTAGTACTGTGAGGCTTGACAGTAGGAATAATTCCTACATTGATTCCTTGGCCTGTGGAGTAAAAGCTAAGATGCTAGACGAGGCCAAATATAACTCTAAAACTAGTTCCTTCCTGTGAAAGAACATAATCTCTGCAGGATAGGCTTATACATCTTTTGAGAATGAGTTTGCGGCATATCACTGAGGCCTAGTTGTATTAGTCTGCTTTGACACAGCTGATAAAGATATAATCAACACTGGGCAATTTACAAAAGAGAGAGGTTTATTGGATTTACAGTTCCACATGGCTGGGGAGGCCTTGCAATCATGGTGGAAGGTGAGGAGCAAGTCACATCTTACATGGATGGTAGCAGGCAAAGAGAGATTGTGCAGGGAATCTCCCATTTTTAAAACCATCAGATTTCATGAGACTTATTAATTACCATGAGAATAGCATGGGAGAGACCCGACCCAATAATTCAATCGCATTCCACTGCGTTCCTCCTAGGACACACAGGAATTGTGGAAGTTACAATTCAAGATGAGATTTTGGTAGGCATACAGCTAAACCATATCATTCCAACCCAGTCCCACCCAAATATCATGTCCTCACATTTCAAAACCAATCATGACTACCCAACAGTCCCCCAAAGTCTTAACAATTCAGCATTAACTCAAAAGTTCAGTCCAACGTCTCATCTGAAACAAGCAAGTCCCTTCTGCCTATGAGCCTGTACGATCCAAAGAAAGTTAGTTACTACCTAATGCAATGGGGTGCAGGCATTGGGTAAATACAACCATTCCAAATGGGAGAAATTTGCCAAAACAAAGGGGCCTACAGGCCTCATGCAAGTCCAAAATCCAGCAGGGCAGTCAAATCTTCAAGCTCCAAAATGATCTCCTTTACTTCCACGTCTCACATCCAGGTCACACTGATGCAAGAGGTATAGGTTCCCACAGCCTTGAGCAGCTCTGCCTCTGTGGCTTTGCTGGGCATACTCCCCTTCTTGCTGCTTTCACAGGCTGGTGTTGAGTATCTGTGGCTATGCCAGGAACATGGTACAAGGTGTTGGTGGATCTACTATTCTGGGGTCTGGAGGACAGTGGCCCTTCTCTCACAGCTCCACTAGGTGGTGTCCCAGTAAGGACTTTGTGTGCTGGCTTTGACCTCACATTTCCCTTCTGCACTCACTGCCTAGTAGAGGTTCTCTGTGAAGGCCTCGTCCCTTCAGCAAACTTCTCTCTGGCCATCCAGGTGTTTCCATACATCTTCTGAAATCTAGGCAGGGGTTCCCAAACCTCAATTCTTGACTTCTGTGCACCTGCAGGCTCAACACCACTTGGAAGCTGCCAAGGCTTGGGGCTTGCAACCTCTGAAGCCATGATCTGAGCTGTACCTTGGCCCCTTTTAGTCACTGCTGTAGTGGCTGGGATGTAGGTTACCAAGTCCCTAGACTGCACACAGCAGAGGGATCCTTAGTCCCACCCACAAAACCGGTTTTTTCCTCCTAGATCTCCAGGCCTGTGAGGGCAGAGGCTGCCTCAAAGTCTCTGACATACCCTGAAGACATTTTTTCCCATTTTCTAGGGGATTAGCATTTGACTCCTCATTACTTACACAAATGTCTGCAGCAGGCTTGAGTTTCTCCTCAGAAAATGGAATTTTATCTTCTAATGCATGGTCAGGCTGCAAATTTTCCAAACCTTTATGCTCTGTTTCCCTTTTAAAACAGAATGCCTTTAACAGCACCCAAGTTACCTCTTGAATGCTTTGCTGCTTAGAAATTTCTTCCACCAGATACCCTAAATCATCTCTCAAGTTCAAAGTTCCACAAATCTCTAGGGCAGGAGCAAAATGCTGCCAGTCTCTTTGCTAAAACGTGAAAAGAGTCACCTTTGATCCAGTTTCCAACAAGTTCCTCATCTTCATCTGAGACCACCTCAGCCTGGATCTCATTGTCCATATCATTATCAACATTTTGGTCCAATCCAGTCAACAAGTCTCTAGAAAGTTCCAAACTTTTCCACATTTTCCCTGTCTTCTTCTGAGCCCTCCAAACTGTTCCAGCCTCTGCCTGTTACTCAGTTCCAAGGTTGCTTTTACATTTTTGGGTATCTTTTCAGCAGTACTCCACTCTACAGGCACCAATTTACTGTATTAGTCCATTTTCTCACTGCTGATAAAGGCATACCAGAGACAGGGCAATTCACAAGAGAAAGAACTTTAATGGACTTACAGTTCCACATGGCTGGGGAGGCCTCACAATAATGGTGGAAGGCAAGGAGGAGTAAGTCACATCTTACATGGATGGCAGCAGGCAAGAGAGTTTGTGCATGGAAACTCCCATTTTTAAAACCATCAGATCTCATGAGACTTATTCACTATCATGAGAACAAAATGGGCAAGAGCCATCCCCATAATTAAATCACATCCCACCAGCTTCCTCCCATGACACATGGGAATTGTGGGAGTTATAATTCAAGATGAAATTTGGGTGGGGACACAGCCAAGTCATATAACTAGTAGAAACAGAACACCTTGGCAGCTAATGATTGTGCATATGGAACTGATATTATAAGCTGCTTTCTGCCAGACTCAACAAGTTATGAGGTCAGAGACTCATCAGTAATCATAATGTGGGAATTGCATATCCTGGACTAAGCTTGAGCAATAGAAGACATAGATACACTTTCATGGCTGGGCAGCCCAGACTCTTATTTTTACTACTCTAGTTACAAAACAAACAACGAGAACCTTCTTACTTCCCATCTCTGTATGGGTGTTCCACTGAACAAGAAGGAATAAGTCGTAGGTTCATTTAGGAATGGGTTCATTCAGTATATAGGTGCAAACTGTATGTGGATGGCATCAGCATTACAGACACATTCAGGTGACCATGAATTGCAGTTGAAAGAAATGATTTTCCAGCAGTCAGAGTTGATGAAAGTGCTGGTCTTGTAATATATGTGGTAGTAGAACTGCTCCAAGGTCTATGTAGATTCTGGCCAGTCACAACTAATCTTGCCAGAGGCCTCAAAGAAAAGGAGAGACAAATTAGAGACAAATTTCTCTGGATAGATTCACATGATGGGTGGCATATGGAAATCAGCACCAAGTGCAGATGCCCATTATAAGACACCACCATGAAAGTGGGACTTGATTACTAAACAGACATAATGACCTGGCCCATTGATGTTAGTCAGACTTCTTCCTATGCCATTTTGAACTGGCATGCACCAATAGAATGGTCATGTCTGTTTTCAAGGTTAATTACGGCAGATTTGTAATTATCTTGGGCTGCTTTGCTAAAGTTTGTTTATGACAATGACCCTTAGTCAAGGCACAAAACATACTGATTAATAGTGTTGCTTTGCAACCATGGGTCTGAGGATTTTCTGGACAATTCATTCCAGTTTGTTGGGATTGTTTATTGATAACAATGAGATTGATGATTTGCACCTGGTTTCAGTGACACCCTGGAGGATTCTGCTGATAAAACTGGTTATGTAGCAGAAATATGTTCCATAGCCAGCCAAAAAAAAAAAGTCTCCAGCCAAGATACCATTTTGAGCTTCCTAATTCCAAGATGCTCCCTGCAAATACTGATGGCTCCTGATCCAAGAAAAAAATGCCATTCATGGTCTTTCGAGATGGATTAAAATAAGAGCTCACACCTGATGTCTCCTGAACCCTCGTCGTGAGATAGCATCTGGCTAAAATGCATATTTTTACCTTAATATTGTCACTAATATACTGTACCCATTTTGCAGAGTATACTATTTAATTGTAAATATTTTCATTTATGTCCTGTGAGTCTTATTTAGCAATAGAACCTGACTTCACAGTCACTAACCAAGACCAATCTAGCTACTATCTCTTTGGAATGCCCAATTTTTCATAAACAGATACCTGTTCTGAAGAACTTATATGATGCTACTCCTCAAGTATACCAGCAAGCTACTTAGTAGCAAATAAACTACATTGGGCTTTCACTTTTAGAGTAGAATTAAGTTTGTCTTCATAGACATGGATAGGTACCCCAAGTATGAATTTGGCTTTCCTGCTTATAAAGCTATAACCAATGTTACCGCATGGGGGCTTTCACATGCCTTTTCCACAGGCATGAAAGCTGCATCAGTTTTCTATTGCAGCATTACAAAATTTCACAAATGTAGTAGATTAAAATGACATCCATTTTATTACTTTACAGTTTCTGTAAAGAAGATGTCCAGGCAGGCTCCAGAGAAATTTGTCTCTAATTTGTCTCTAGCTGGAATCTCTGCTTAGAGTCTTACAAAGGCTGAGCTTAAACTGCTGCCTGTGCTCTTTCCTGGAGCTCAGAGTCTTCTCCAAGCTCATGCAATCATGGGCAGAATTCAGTTCCTTGTAACTGTAGGAGAGAGGACCCTGCTGGTTGTCAGCTGGGGGCTACTCTCGCCTTCTAGAGCCTGCCTGTTTTTTCCTGCCACATGCTTTTTAATGCCATAGCAGTTTCCTTCTTTTAGACCAACAGGAGAGCATCTGATGCATCTTCAAATATCTCTGACTTCTATTCTCTCTGCTCTCTAGACCCATATTTTTAAAAATACATCTGATTAGTTAAGACTCACCCATACTCAAGTGGAGGATACTGCCAGTTTCAACTGGCCTGTGGAGTAAGAGCTATCATGGTGTGGGCGGCCAAAAGAAACTATAAAACCATTTCCTCCCCCATCAAGGACATAACATCTGCAACAGAGATTAGTATACCATGAGATATTTCCAAAAAGGCACACAGAAAGTCATAATATTAGAATGCTGTATTCTGGATTATATAGGTGTGCATATGAATTAGTATGAGTCTTGTGGATCACCTTAGAATTCTGCCTACAACTGGATACCAGACACCATTGTATGAAACCTGATACCTCACTTCATAGCAAAGTGGGTATGAGTGTGGTTATCCTGAACCATAGGATCCACTTGTTGTACCACCAGTGTGCTGTTCAGAAGCAGATGCTGTCATGGAGCTGTCTTCTAAAAGCATAGATCAATCACAAGCTCAAAGGCAAAAGTGTTTTTATTTTTTACCATGCGTAATATAATCTTTAAATCAGAAGCTTCTATATAGCTCTGTATGCCCAATAGGAAGAATAAATGGGTCTGGAAAACAATGTGGTAGAAGTAAGGGTGTTCCCAGTATTATTCCCAATGATGCACAGGGGCATTTTCTGCTTTCCATTCCTCAGGGTTCGATGGCTGGATGTTCTTTCCCCAAATAGGGCTTTTTTTTTTTTTTGCCATGGGATGCAGACAATGTTCCATTGAATGACAGCTTCCACCTGAGAACTGTGAACTTCCTGTGTTCAAGGACCATCAACTAGTGGAAGGCACATCATTATGGGAAGTATAATTAACTAAAATAAGGAGGAGGAGGTACGGCTGCTTTACATAATGAGGTCATAGTAATATATATATATGGAACCCAGGTAATCCACTAAGATGACTCCTGCTACTCCCTTGTCCCACTATTTCTGAATGGAAATAGTGGTTACTACACTTGCAGTAACCCAATCTAAAAACATATGATTTTCAAAAACTAATTTTCTACAAAAATGTAGGTTTGGATCACACCATCAAGTAACCTACCAAGACATGCAAGGAGATAGATGAATATGAACAAAATTTAGGATGAATAGCAGAGGAAGGTAGTGAGTACCACTGGTGGCCTTGATACTAATTGCAGAAAAAGGGGCTATATTTATTGCACAGATCTGTCCCTTCCAAGTTTCCTTTTAGGAGAGATGCCCAAGAGAGCCATGGAAGAGTTTTTCTGGAAATTGTGTGATACATATTAGTACGGCTATGAGTCACAAGTGGCAGATTGTAGCGCCCATTGAAATAAAACTCTTGGACTTTGTGCACAGGGAGCCTCTTAATTAATAGCCAAGGAACTACTATTCTGGATCCACACCTGCTTTTGTGCTGAAGCCACATTGTTCGATTTCTCAATGACTGAGCAAGGCAGTGGTACTAAGCACGACCAATTTTACAAGAGGAAGAATTCTTCTAACAGGCAATTTTGGCTCAAGGATTCATTTGCCTGGCTGAAACCTTCTTAAAATACAGTGTTGCAGTTTCAGAAACTTCTTATTTAATTCAATTTTTACCTAATTTCTGACTCCTTCAGAGGAGTTTGGCATGTATTACAGTTGAAAGTCTCTCCTTGCCTACTCTAGAGGCCCTTCACTTTTCTTTAACCGATAAATCTCTTGCATGTGCAATTGTGTGTTGGCATTTGTTTTTTGGACAAAGACAGCTAACACATCAGGTTTCTCCCTAAAACGTTTGCTTCACTGTTAGGAAGGGTAACAGGTAGGTGATACAGCCTATGCAACAATAGTAAAGCAAAAGCCTCAGGGATTCCAAGCGCTGCACTGAGGTTATTGAATTGCACAGCATTTCGGACACATGTAGTCATAGGAACAAGGCTAGATGAGTGATGGTTACGTCAACACAGTGACATCATCAGCTATGAGGTCTCTTCAGGTTTTGAATTATCTAGTCAAGTAGGATCCTAACGAATATGTCACTAGGTTCAATTCTCTGGTGCTGCTGTAACTAATAATTGTAAGTTACTAACTGATTACAAAATAGACCAAAGGAAAAAAAAACCCACAGATGTTGACAGTGATGTATTGCTACTAGGTAAATACATAGTAATCTAAGCATTTCCAAAGATATAGATATATATACCTTGATTTAGAGTTAAGAAGGACTAGAATAAGAATTAAGTCTTCAAGCATTCTTAGGTTAGAGAAACAAGTTGTTAAGCCCTTCTTTCCAAATCTAGTTCTTGTAATTGCTTTAATAGCACTGTTTACTATGTATGACTTTTTAAAGCAGTTTATGAATATTCTCTAATTTGATTGATTTCTTGGCTGATTTGATTTCATCAAATTCAATAATTTTGACCCAAATATCTGTGTTCTTTAAATTTGATTGCTATTTTTTTTTTACTTTGTCCCTTTATGAAGTAATTGTTTAAAAATAGGCTATTTGTCTATTGGAGTTCTCTTTGGAATCTAATCTGAAATAAATTATCTCCTGCCTACCTTCAGATCTGTTATACTGTAAGCTACTGTCTATGTCACTGGAAAGTATATTATACATTCTGGATTCATATTTTTTATTTTGTTTTAGTATCTCATTTTGAAAAATGTATTCTACAGAACTTCCTAAGATATTTGTAAAGGGTGAAGTTTGTGAGCTCTTGAATGTCCAAAGTTGATTATTAGTTTGAAAATCATTTGCTTGAGAAATTTACAGCATTATTTTATTATCTTCTCAACAAACACTGTTGCTGCCGAGAAGTTTGATGCCAGTCTGATTCTCATTCCATTGCTCTTAGTGTTTAAACTACAAAAAACAATTAAGGCAATTTTTCTGTTTTGATACTTTAATTTTAATAATGTAGTATTTAGATTTTTTTAACAGCACAAATCTGTTCTTAGAAAATGAATACTTAATAAAACCTATCATTTTGTCTTCATTAAACAGATCGTTTATTTGTCTGTTTATTTAGAGTTAACTCCTATATTGTCAGTTTTTAGAATTTATCAGTTGTTTTACTCTACTAGACATAGATTTAATATAAATGAGACAACCAACAGTTAAGGGAAAATTTAAAAAGCTAAATTTAAAATTTCCAGTATCATTGCATTGAAAACATTCCCATAAAATATATAGTTAGGTCATAAGTCAGAAATGAAACACATCTGGTAAAGAAATATTTGTTGATGTATAAAACCTTCCTTCATATATAGTCTATCTTTAAAACACCCAAGATAATTGCTTGACCGGAATTTTATGCTGATATTAAAATGCTGGACAGAAAAGGGAAATAATATATTTGTTTCAATTATTAAATATTGGAGTAGAAGAAAATAAAATATCAATCTACTGTCATGCAGAAACTATTCTTGATTAAATAAAATTCTTTTCTTCTTCAAAATGTTAAGATTTTAGTAAAATACTCATTTTTACATTAATCATAAAAGCATTATGGAAACCACACTTGAAATTTACAAATTGGTTTTGCAATTTTCTGATATAAACAATGCTAATTGCCTTTATATGGTAATGTTAAGCCTTTATTAGGTTTGCACATTAGGGAGCTTACAGAAAGACTGACCTTGAACAATTTACTTTAGAAGAACTGCCTTATAGATATAACACAGACCAGATGGGATGCGATAATTTTCTACTTTGTAGTCAAAGACTGTGAGAAAGGTTCTAGTGCTTGCAAATGATTACATCCATATTTACATTGCATCTGCTAGGCATGCTTAGAAGTAATTCTCCCAAATTCTTTGAGTTTTAGGATTCTCTAAATTGGTACACACAATTTGACCTACTGTACTTTAAGCAATCATATAGTTAGGGTAAGTAGCCTAGCTAATTGAAAAAAGAATTGAACTGAAATAAGGAGTTATAAGTTTAACTTCTGTCATCAACATTATCTGTTACTTGAAAACCTCTAAACATAACCTAGTAGATGTTCAAAATCTAATTGTGAATTTATTTATTGCTGTAAACTGAATGTTTTGTGCTTCCCATCCCTTAATTCACATTTATCTCTAGCCTTCAATATGATTTTGTTAAGAGGTAGAAGTTTTGGGAGGTGACTGGGTTTGAATGAGTTCATAAGGATGGAGCCCCATGATGAGGATTAGTGTCCTTAAAGAGGGGGTGAAGATACCAGAGCTCTTTATTTCCACTATGTGAGGATACAAGACAGTAGCCACCTTTAAATGAGGAAAAAGGGCCTATCAAAAAACTGGACCATGTTGACACCCTAAACTCAGACCTCCAGCCCCCAGAACAGTGAGAAATATATGTTTGTTATTTAAGCCACCCAATCTATGGCATTGTGTTATTGCATCAGGGACTATTAACTTAAAATTAATTAAATTAATAAATAATTTATGTGGTTCATCTTTCAACAGTTATATATAACAGTGAAGTGTCTGTAAGGATAAGAAGTAGATTTCTTTTTTTATGAGACAGGGTCTCACTCTGTCACCTAAGCTGGAGTGCAGTGGCTTGATAATGGCTCACTGTAGCCTCGACCTCCTGGGCTCAGGTGATCCTCCCACCTCAGCCTCCTGAGTAGCTGGGACCACAGGTGCATGTGATCACATCCTGCTAGTAATTCTTTTTTCTTTTTCTTTTGTAGAGACGGGGTTTTATCCTGTTGCCCTGGCTGGTCTCAAACTCTTGGACTCAAGTGGTCCCTCCGCCTTGGCCTCCCAAAGTGCTGGGATTACAGGCACAAGCCACAACACCCATTCAAGAAGTAGAATTTTAAATTTACTTTTCACATTAAAAATAATTGTCAGCATTTTTTGACATATAAAATTTCAGTACATAAAGAGTAAAGTAAGACAGACTTATCTGAGATGGAAAGAGTGAAAGAAAATCTGCATGGATTGAAGGAGCAAAGCAGCCCTGCCACTGATCAGGCTGGGAGCACAAATACAAGTAAAACCTTTTGCAAAATTAAGAGAAAACCTTATTTTTTTCAAAGCTATGCGGCAGCTGCAAAATGCCTTAATATCTCCCCTTTTGAGTGATTTTTGCTTTATTATCAATGATGACTCCTCACTTGGCCATTTTCTTGTATGGGTGGAAGAAATCCTGTATGTTCATGGGTTCTGCATCCTTGGATTCAACCAATCAACCAGGGATAGCTATTATTCAGGGGGGAAAAAAGGTGGTTGTATCTATATTAAACATGTATATACTTTTTTTCTTATCATTATTCCCTAAACAATATAGTATAACAACTAGTTACCATTTGCATTGCATTAGGTATTATAAGTAATCTAGGGATGATTTAAAATATACAGAAGGATGTGTATAGGTTATATGCAAATACTATGCCATTTTCTATAAGGGACTTGAGCACTTACAGATTTTGGTATGTGCAGGGGGTCCTGAAATCCATTTTTTGTGGGTACCAAGGGACAACTGCATTTGTGAGAATACCCAATGGTTAAACTCTCCTTGCCTTCTGGTAGCACCCAATTCCTAGTTAATCTCAATTTCTCCTAAGTTCTCTTCAGAAACAGCCTACAACATAAACCCAAACCTTAAAAAGAAGCTTTCCTTACCTCTCTTAGAGTGAATTCCGCATTTCCTCCTGAGATATGTGGCATGCAGCAAGGCAACAAATATCATTTAGTCAGACTACAGGCTTTATCCTGATGATCTCTGGCCGATCAGTCTTTGTCAAAAGAGTGATTCCTTTAAGAATTCTTATGTAAGCAAAAAAATTTTGCCAACAGAGTTAGTTTAGAAGAAGCAAATGTGGACCACTCACTCTATAAGTTATTTATTTTAGAAAAGCAAGTTAGGAAAAAATATTTTCAATTCTATAAATTCTAAACTCTGTGCTCATGTAAGCTGGAGTCAGAGAAACTCAAACATAATGGAACTCAAAAAGCAGTTGTTGAACAAGATACGTTCTTCAGTAAAGAAAGTGAAATAATTTCCAAATAAGAAAATACACTTTCAGTTTTGATTGCTATGAAACAAAAGTCCCCAAAACATAGAGACTTAAAACAGCACACTATTCATCATTACTCTTGATTCTGTGGGTTGAGTGGGGCTCAGCTGGACAGTTTTTTGCTCAGCATTTTTTGGATAGAACTGCAGTCATCTGGAAGCTTGGGTGGTACAGCAGAAATATGGCTCAGCTGGACAATGGGATGCCTGAAATCAGCTGGAAAACTAGAGAGTGAGTCTTCTCTCAATGCAGTTACACAACTCTCTTTTTTGAATGGCCTCTCCAATTAGATAGTTGAACTTTTTACGTACCATTTCAAAAGTGTATAAGCAAAAGATGTCAGGTTTCTTAAGTTTATAACTCAAAATTGGCAGAGCATCATTTCTGCCTCATACTTCTAGTTCAAACAAGTCATATACCAGCAGAGGTTTGATGCTGAAGAGAACTACCTAAGGGCATTAATACTGGAGACAGAGGTTATTGAGAGACCATGTTTAAAGACTAGTCACCATAGTCCTCTCTTTGAACTCTAACAATTCACACCCTCATTTTGCCAAGTGTCTCACTCCCAAAGTTTTATTCCTTTTGGCTAATAAGTTTAAAATCTCATCATCTGAATCAGGCCAGTTGTAGATGAGGATTCTCTAAGTGTCATCCCTTTTTATTTAAACATCTGTTATATAAAGACACAAGTTCTCTGCTTTCAAACACACATATGCATCTGACATACAGTGGTGAGATGACACAGGGGAACACTAGAACCAAGAGAGGCAATTGCATTCCTTGACACAGGGGAAGGGGCTGTAGAAAACTATACTCATCACTGATCCCCAATAATACTAAATCCAGTGAAGTGCATGCAGAAAAGTTCCACAGCTCAGGAGGTGAGGTAACTCTATGGATTATGCCTTAGTTCTGTGTGTCTTGGAGTCCATTTCTGAGTCATTCCTTATTGCTTTTTTTTTATTATTATTATACTTGAAGTTCTGGAATACATGTGCAGAACATGGAGGTTTGTTACATAGGTATGCACATGCCATGGTGGTTTGCTGCACCCATCAACCCATCGTCTACATCAGATGTTTCTCCTAATGCTGTTCCTCCCCACCATCCACCAACAGGTCCCAGTGTGTGATTTTCACCTCCCTGTATCCATGTTTTCTCATTGTTCAACTCCCACTTATGAATGAGAACATGCAGTGCATGGTTTTCTGTTCCTGTGTTACTTTGCTGAGAATAATGGTCTCCAGCTTCATCCATATCCCTGAAAAGACATGAACTCATCCTTTTTTTTGGCTGCTTAGTATTCCATGGTGCATATGTGTCACATTTTCTTTATCCAGTCTATCAATGAGGGCCATTTGGGTTAGTTCCAGGTAGAATGAACAGACAACTCGCAGAATGGGAGAAAGTTTTTGCAATCTATCTATCTGACTAAGGGATAATATCCACAATCTACAAAAAACTTAAACAAATTTACAAGAAAAAAACAACCCCATCAAAAAGAGGGCAAAGGATATGAACAGACACTTCTCAAAAGAAGACATTTATGTGGTCAACAAATATATGAAAAAAAGGTCATCATCACTGGTCATTAGAGAAAGGCAAATCAAAACCACAGTGAGATACCATCTCACGCCAGTTAGAATGCTGATCACTAAAAAGTCGGGAGACAACAAATGCTAGAGAGAATGTGGAGAAATAGGAATGCTTTTACACTGTCAGTGGGAGTATAAATTAATTTGACTATTGTGGAAGACAGTGTGGTGATTCCTTAAGAATCTAGAACCAGAAATACCATTTGACCCAGCAATCCCATTACTGAGTATATACCCAAAGGATTATAAATCATTATAATATAAAGAACATGCACATGTATGTTTATTGCAGCACTGTCTATTTTGCTTTTTAATGGCCCATCTTTGGGTATAAGTTGCTCTTTTGGTTTGCTTCTACCTAAAACTTAGGGCTGAACACACTATATATTTATCTGTCATAAACTCCCTGTGTTATCTAACCTAAGATGGGCAGTTTTTATATTCCACATGATGTTATCTGGAACTAGGTATCTGTAAGCTCTACAAGCCAAGAGCATCCAAGACAGCTCAGTTACGTATCTGACATTTTGTCAGGGACAGATGGAAGACACAGCCCCACTCTCTTTCCTTGTAATCTTAAGGCCTCTCTCTCTCTCCACATGGTTTTCTGAGTGGTCTTTCCTCATAGTTTCTCTTCCATTTTCTTTATCAGTATTAACTCATTTTTTAATTGACAGATAAAAACGCACAGTCTCTTAATGTGCTCCCTCCAAGAGGGTAGCTGGACTTCTAATAATGGTGGCTCACACTTCCTAAGAAAAAGTTGGCAGGATTTCTTAAGGCTTGGGCCCTGAACTTGAACAGCATCTCTTTCACCACATTCCAATGATTAATGAAAGTTAAACACCAGAATCCGTTCAGAGTAGGGCCAACACAGGGCATGGATCCTGCGAGGTATGGCTTATTTGACATCAAAGCTTCAACAACTAACACTTTGGCCAGATAATCAGGACATCATTTAAGAGTTTTCTTTCAGTAAGCTTAACAGCCTAAATCACCCCCTCCCATTTTTTAACCACCATTCTTTATAGTCTTTTGCTATTTTTTCTTCTCAGTTAAGGATACTGTCTATAATTATCCCACCTGATCATTTCACTGTTCTATTATTTTGCTTAATTCCCATAGTTAACTCTTGTGGTTCTTGAATGTCATACTTCAGATTTACAGCTCTGTCTTCTCTCTAACCCCTGGGATGTTGAACCAGGGGTTAGTAGCACCCAGGGTTCCCCATATTAGAGCTTCAGTGTATTCATGAACCAAATGATTTCACATTAAATGTGTCTTCACATAAGCTTTATAAGAGCTTCTTCTCTACTGTATGTGAGTGACTTAGCAACAGTGCCTGGCTTATTTCCAGAAATCAATAAACAATTATAAGATAAATTGATGTATGAAGAGTGTATGTATGTTTGTGCATGTATATTTGCACACATTTTTGGGGGACACTGAGTCTAAAAATTGTATGAGGCTTTCAAAAGGGCCCATAAGCTAAACTACTACTGCTGAATTTCTCTTTCTCAATATAATTATATATTGTTTTAATTTATGTTCTCTCAGATAGACTTTGACACAGGGATTAAAGTCTAAGCATTTTTAAAAGAGTTGATTCCAGGTATCACTTACAAAAGAGTAGGAAAGAGAGAAAGCTAAAGAGAGGTAGTCAATAAAAGGTGTACTATCAGATCACTTACTCGGATTATTAGGGAGTGATCCTACCGGGATTTTAGAAGTCTGTGATGAACAGCTTTATCTCACCGACAAGTTCTGGGATCTGAAGAACTTATATATCAGCAATATTCAGTCAGTCATTAAGGGTTGTTTCCGAGGCAGGATTATAATTACTTTTCTAGTTATCCTAGCTTGCTAAGTACAGAGGCAGAATAGCTCTAGTGTCAGTTAAAAAAAAAAAAAAAAAAAAAGGAAAAGAAAAGCACTCAGGTAGTTTGAGGAGCATGTGGTACACTGCAATGACATGACTTCAGGGTCAGATACAGAAAGCTTCTGCTACACAGCCAACACCCGACAGAAGTTCAAATTCCTGAAATGTTGTCTCTAACTCACCACTGTGCTTCAAGAACTTAGAACAATTGGTTATTAGGGATCATGCAACTGATCCTGAGCTTTTCATAGTTTGATTTTGACTTAAAAAAATAAAATAAAGGTTATTTCCCATTGGTTTTGATATCTTTAAGTGTGTTCTTTTTCAGTCATCACTGGTCTTTTACTTTATATTTCTGTTAAATTAATAATCACTATCATAGATTAGATTTAATCTTTACAAACACCACATGTTTTCCTCATAGGTGGGAGCTGAACAATAAGAATTTATGGACTCGGGGAGGCGAATATCACACACCAGGGCCTGTCAGGGGGTAGGCGGTGCAGGGAGGGATAGCATTAGGAGAAACACCTATCATAGATGATGGGTTGATGGGAGCAGAAAACCACAATGGCACATGCATACCTGTGTAACAAACCTGCATGTTCTGCACATGTACCCTAGAACTTAAAGTATAATAATAATAATAATTATTATTATTATTATTTCACATTTCTTCACTCTGTAGTTCCTTCTACACAATTTTTTTTTGGAAGCCAAGGACAATGCTTTTTATTTTAATTATATTGTCCCATGGTGCTGCTCATGTTTAGAGATCACTTAATTCTTTTTTAAAGAAGCATTCAGGAACTTGTCATTACCTTTGGAAAAGACTGTCATCTAAACAGAAACTGATGCATCAGGAATACAGCCCTTTTCTAGGGGCTTTGCATTCAAGAGTGTCATTACATTTTTAGCATTATATTTTTGTGTATGCTTTCCCCAATATACTGTAATAGAATTTTCTATTTTATTTCTTGGTCATTTCCTTGACACGGTATTACACAAAGATCAAATTTTCAGGAAAGCCTTTTCTATTTTTTAGAATAATTTAGCTTTTCTTAACTTCTTACACTTTCAGCAGCATGTTAACTTTGTTTATATCTTCATTAGTACTTAATTGGTATCATTATATTTATGTTTTACCTATACAGATACTCCATGATTTATGATGGTGTTATATCCTGAGAAACCCATTGTATTTATAAAATGCTTTTAATACACCTAACCTACTGAAATTATATCTCAGCCCAGCCTCTCTAAATGTGTTTAGAATACTATCATTGCCCTACAGGTGGGATAATTGTCTAAGCCTATTTGATAATGAAGTGTTGAATATCTCATGCAATTTATTAAACATTCCAGTGAAAATGAAAAACAGAATGGTTGTATGGGTACTTGAATTATTGTTTCTTCTGAAAGCATATTGCTTCCTTACCATTGTGAAGTTAAAAATTCACAAGCTGAATTACGGTAAGTTGAGAACCATCTGTATATCTCCTGGTTAAAACTTACTTTTTTGAGAGTAAAGAGTAATTTATTCATGAATAAGAATAGAACCATGTAGTATTAAAACTTACTCACTTAGGAATCACATAAATAGACAAAGTCACATCTCATTTTTACCACTTTAAATATGTGTGTCTTTGGGTAAATTACTCTACCTCTTCAATATTATTTATCTGTAAAATGGGTACATTAATAACACTTATTCATACCATTGTTATTAGAATGGAATAAAATAATTAACGATGCCTTAGAATAATGCCTTAGAGATAGTATTATTAAATAATGGCACTTGCAATGGTAACTGTAGACTAATCAAAGTAGTAGCTTTAGTTTTTATTTAGCAGTGTCCATAAAAGTGTTAGTCCAGTGAATGAAACAATAAATGAATTAAATATTGACGGTAAAAACTCACACAATTAACTATTACATTTCTGCCACCGGGGCATATTGACCTCCAAGAGAAAGGAACATATCATAGCACTTTTTACAGTTTTTTCTTCTCGTGATTTTGTAGGCGATGCTCTATGGCACCAACTCACAAGTAGACTTGATGACAGAAAATGAAACACAGAAGGAGCACTTAATTGGCACTGGAACTATTTCTCTGCATTTGTTGGATGGATTTGCAAGATCACTTTCTCCTCCTTCAGCAATAATCCCATATTTCTAGATTTCTCTAACCTGACATGTCCCTGTTCACCATCCAAGACAACAGAAGATTGGGAGCTCTTCTATCAGAAACAAGGGGCATGGTAGAATGCTACCCACTGAGGTGGGGAACTGATGCTGGATCTTTCTATTATCCTTGCACTGTTTTTTCTTGTAATAATCATGTGGAAAGAAAATAACTTTATCTGAATTCTCATTACCATCGCTTTCTAGTTTGGCCTGGCCACTTCAAATGTTTATGCTGTGTTTATTCTAATTGTCCCCTAAGTAAGAAAAACAAATTACTTGGAAACTTTCATTCAACGTGTGGGAAAAAGGAATCAGAATGGTCACCAATAGTTAGCCAGGCTACATAAACAGAATTGACTAAATACTCTGTCCAGTTTCTTCACAAAGAATGGTTATAAAATTATCACATAGCTAGAGTCCTGAAATCTCTTTTCCTTGATCAATAAAATTCTAACCAATTATGAGTGTTGAGAGTATCAATAACCTTGGAACATACAATGTTTTTACTTATAGCTTGCATATAATTTCCTATATAAGGGAAAATGTATGTTTAATAGAATGCATTGATTTGGAAAGAGTAGTTTGAGTATAGAATTTTTGTAAAATATAGACAATGTTAAGAATGAAAAATGAGTCAATAGTAGCATACAGCTAAAAATATGTCAAATATTGTATTACTTTGCCTAGGGCTTTTTGTGTATCACTTACCATATAAATGAATGTGATTTTTCCAGTGATAAAATGTGTACATGCCAAGTGAAAAACATGAAATAAGTGGTTTACAAATAATTTCATCTTATAGTCCTCTATGAGAATTATGATTATTTCACAAGAAAGAATCAATACTTCTTTGACTGGCAGCAAAATGTACATATTGGCATTTGTCTCCCTAACATCTGCTCATATAATAATTACTTAGTGAAAGCAGAATTAAACTGAGGGTGAGGCCTTCGATTTCCAACATGTTCTCTGTTTTCTGATTATAATTGTTGAGCTTTTCCTTTAGATTGTACATTTACCTTGCATTCATACAAATGATTGTAAAGTTTGGGTTGAATGTATGCTTGGGTAAACATCAGCTTTATTTCCCTTAGTGTAGTCCCAGCCTTCAGTACCATCCAGAAGCTTCTACCTAGGCTAAATTCTGCAGCTCAGCAACTAAATGATACAAGCCACAGGGAGTGCATAAACCAATTTTCCACAGTCTGCACTGCCTACCCATTTGCTTAAAATTGCAATTCCAAGATGTTGACTTTACTCTAAAGCTCTAAATAGTTTAGGCTCTTGGCTCCCTCAGAAATCTCTTCTCTCCCTCTGCCATATAATGACAATTGAAGCCAGGCAGTATGCTCCTGAAGAGAGTTCCCAAATTTAAGAAATATGAAGCTTTATTTAAAATGGTAAGAGCATTCCATATTGGACGTGGCTTTCCTAGGAATCCCAGTGCTGCAATAGCCCAACACAGTCTCATTATGTTAACCTTCCGGGCACCTCCTTCTAATGGCCTTTACTTAAAACAGTTATGTGTAACAATGGTATTCTCTAGTGTTTTTCAAAACAATTTCCTGAATATTTAATATTTTCATTTTGTTATGCATGTTCATCTTCTATGTTTTAATTTTTGACACTTTTATAAAGAATACAATTTAATTATAGTATTTAGATTTCTCATTCTTAAAAACTTTCTAAAATCAGCGTAATGGCAGGATTCAGCACATGTAAAAATATTTTAGGCCTTTTTTGGAGTAAGTAATTGCACTTGCGATTTACAAAAATGTTATGACTTGAAATGTAAAGAGAGTAGTCATCAAAACATATCACTGAGGCCTGAATAAATTGTGGAATCTTTTGACATGTGCCAAAGACAGCAGGCACATATGTTTTTTGCCCTTCTGTGAATAATATACTTTAACTAGAATATAATTGTTCAAAAGAAACTAATATAATATAATGGGACGCAGTTCACTTTTTGTCATACTTATGTATTATATTTCAATATATTCTTGTAACAATCAATATTACATTTAAGTGAAGATAGCTTTTGGGATTCAAATTTAACAATTGAAATATTCTAAGAGCAAAAAACCAATAATCATGTAACAATAAATTGGTGATAATTTGCATTGATCTTTTCTTTTATATTTATAATTCAGTCTATGTGCAATTAAGTTATGTTACTAAAATTCCTATTGCTTTATATTTAATTTAAAAATATGCATAATATGCTTTTCTTGGGCATTTTAAAACAATGCACTCTTTTTTAGTTAAGAACCTTTAGTTTTAATTGAAAATTACTGAATTTAGACTTCAAAGTCAAGTTCACAAACCAGTACTAAAATTCATAATTTTAAGATGGTCAGTAATATTCAATCCCCTGAATGGTATAACTGGGAAAGTGCTCTACCTCATTTAAGTGCATTTAAGGGAATACAGAGCATTCTTTATGTTTGGGAAAATCTGAGAACCTGTGGAGCTACACTGAAGCTATGCATTTACTGATTCATGGATTTACTATTTCAATCATTCCCTCAGTCTCATCTTTGAATCATCTTACCATTTCCTTTTACTTAAATTTTACCAAGCCTTGACATGTTTGCTATTGGAAATTCAGATGATTTTGTTTTTACCTATGCATTTCTCTCATTTTCCCCAATCATCGAATTCACAGCTTTACTACTTTCCCAACTAGAACTTTGTATCTGACCCTTTACATACCCTCCATCTTACTCCAATCACTTTCTTTTGACTGAGTTCTGCTCTCAAATGATTCTTCTTATCACACAATTATCAGGTTATTCCCTTGCTCAATAGTCTAATAAGTTTCCAATATCTGTTTATTTTATAACATGTGGACTTAAATCTTCTATATCATTCTCAAGTTTCCTATCTTCCCTTGATGATCTGTCTCTGAGTAATTACTTTTTCATCCTTCAGTATTCAGCTCAATGTTATTTTAATCAGTCCTGGTTACTTTGAGCACTTATCCCTTTAAACTCTTACTGCACTGTAAGTTTGTAACAAATTATTAAACCATTCTCTAGTATATTTGACATATCTTTACCTGTGCTTGTCTCCCCAAGTTAATAAAAATTTGAGGATAGCTGCCATGTCTTATTCAGTTCAATCTCACAAACAGAATATGCTCCATGGCATAAGATAATTATAGAATTATGAAGACCAGAGAAACTTTTGCATAATTTGGTCAATTAGTAAAGATATTTTGGACAATTACACCCTCCCAAGACTAAACAAGGATGAAGTTGAATCCCTGAATAGACTAATAACAATTTCTGAAATTGGGGAAGCAATTAATAGCCTACCACTCCACAAAAGTTAAAGACCAGATGGGTTCACAGCCAAACTCTACCAGAGGTACAAAGAAGAGCTGGTACCATTCTTTCTAAAACTATTCCAAGCAATAAAAATAAAGAAATCTTCCCAAACTCATTTTATGAGAGCAACATCATCCTGATACCAAACCTGGCAGAGACACAACTAAAAAAGAAAATTTCAGGCCAATATCCCTGATGAACATCTATGAGAAAATCTTCAATAAAGTACTAGCAAACCAAATCCAACAGTACATCAAAAAGCTTATCCATCACAATCAAGTTGGCTTCATCCCTGGGATGCAAGGCTGGTTCAACATATGCAGATCGATAAATGTAATCCATCACATAAACAGAATCAAAGACAAAAACCACATGATTATCTCAATAGATGCAGAGAAGGCCTTCAACAAAATTCAACAGGCATTTATGCTAAAAACTCTCAGTAAACTAGGTATTGATGGAACGTATCTCAAAAGAATAAAAACTATTTATGACAAATCCACAGCCAATATCATACTGAATGGGCAAAAACTGGAAGCATTCCTTTTGAAAACCAGCACAAGACAAGAATGCCCTCTCTAGCATTTCTATTCAACATAGTATTGGAAGTTCTGGCCAGGGAAATCAGGCAAGAAAAAGAAATAAAGGGTATTCAATTAGGAAAAGAGCAGTCAAATTGTCTCTATTTGCAGATGACACGATTGTATATTTAGAAGATCCCATCGTCTCAGCCCAAAATCTCCTTAAGCTGATAAGTAACTTCAGCAAAGTCTCAGGATACAAAATCAATGTGTAAACATCACAAGTATTCCTATATGCCAATAACAGACAAACAGAGAGCCAAATCATGAGTGAACTTACATTCATAATTGCTACAAAGAAAATAAAATACCTAGGAGGTTTTGGTCTGAGACAATGGGCTTTTCTAAATATACAATCATGTCATCTGCAAACAGAGAAAATTTGACTTCCTCTCTTCCTGTTTGAATACCCTTTATTTCTTTCTATTGTCTGATTGCCCTGGCCAGAACTTCTAATACTATACTGAATAGGAGTGATGAGAGAGGGCATCCTTGTCTTGTGCCAATTTTCAAATGGAAAGCTTCAACCTTTTGTCCATTCTGTGTGATATTGGCTGTGGGTTTGTGATAAATCACTCTTATTATTTTGAGACAGGTTTCCATTTACAGATAAGAAAATGCTGAGAGATTTTGTCACCACCAGGCCTACCTTACAAGAGCTCCTGATGGAAGCACTAAATATGAAAAGGAAAAACTGGTACCAGCCACTGCAAAAATATACCAAACTTTAAAGACCATTGACACTATGAAAAAACTGCATCAACTAAGAGGGAAAATAACCAGCTAGTATTATAATGAGAGGATCAAGCACATACATAATAATATTAACCTTAAATGGAAACAAACTAAATGCCCCAATTAAAAGACACAGACTGGCAAATTGGATGAAGAGTCAAGATCCATCAGTGTGCTGTGTTCAGGAGACCCATCTCACGTGCAGAAACACATATAGGTGCAAAACAAAGGGATGAAGGAACATTTAGCAAGCAAATGGGAAAAAAAGCAGGTTTTGCAATCCTAGTCTCTGATAAAACAGATTTAAATCAACAAAGATCAAAAAAGACAAAAAGGGCATTACATAATGGTAAAGGATCAATGCAACAAAAAGAAATAACTATCCTAAATATATAAGCATCCAACACAGGAGCAGACAGATTTATAAAGCAAGTTCTTAGAGACCTACAAAGAGACTTAGACTCCCATGCTATAATAGTGGAAGACTTTAATACCTCACAGTCAATATTGGACAGATTAATGAGACAGAAAATGAACATGGATATTCAGGACTTGAACTCAGCACTGGACAAAGTGGACCTGATAGACATCTACAGAACTCTGCATTATTCTCAGCATCACATGGCACTTATTCTAAAATTGACCACATAATTGGAAGTAAAACAGTCCTCAACAAATGCAAAATAATGGAAATCATAACAAACAATCTCTCAGACCACAGTGTAATCAAATTAGAACACAGGATTAAGAAACTCACTGAAAACCACACAACTACATGCAAACTAAACAACCTGTTCCCAAATAACTACGGGTAAATAACAAAATTAAGGCAGAAATAAGGAAGTTCTTTGAAACAATGAGAAACACATTGAAACAATGAGAAACACAACATACCAGAATCTCTGGGACACAGCTAAAGCAGTGTTTAGACAGAAATTTATAGCACTAAATGCCCACAGAAGAAAGTGGGAAAAATCTAAAATCAACACCCTAACATCACAATTAAAAGACCTAGAGAAGCAAAAGCAAACAAAATTAAAAGCCAGCAGAAGACAAGAAATAACTAAGGTCAGAACAGAACTGAAGGAAATAGAGACATGAAAAACCCTTCAAAAAATCAATGAATCCAGGAGCTGGTTTTTTGAAAAAATTAACAGGTAGGCTACTAGCCAGACTAATAAAGAAGAAAATAGAGAAGAATCAAATAGACAAAATAAATAAATGATAAAGTGGATATCACTGCTAATCCCACAGAAATACAAACTACCATCAGAGAATGCTATAAACACCTCTACACAAATAAACTAGAAAATGTAGAAGAAATGGATAAATTCCTGGACACATACACTCTCCCAAGACTAAGCCAAGAGGAAGTCGAATCTCTGAATAAACCAATAACAAGTTCTGAAATTGAGGCAGTAATTAATAGCCTACCAGCCACAAAAAGCCCAGGACCAGATGGATTCACAGTCAAATTCAACCAGAGGCACAAAGAGGAGCTGGTACAATTCCTTCTGAAAGTATTCCAAACAATAGAAAAAAGGGACTCCTACCTAACTTATTTTATGAGATCAGCATCATCCTTATACCAAAACCTGACAGAGACACAATGAAAAAAGAAAATTTCAGGCCAATATCCCTGATGAAAATTGAGAAAATCTTCAATAAAATACTGGCAAACTGAGTCCAGCTGCACATCAAAAAGCTTATCCACCATGATCAAGTCAACTTCATTTCTGGGATGCAAGGCTGGTTCAACATACACAAGTCAAAAAACATACTCCATCACATAAACAAAACCAATGACAAAAACCACATGATTATCTCAATAGATGCAGAAAAGGCTTTCAATAAAATTCAACATCCCTTCATGCTAAAACCTCTCAATAAACTAGGATTTTTTCTATATAAAAATATTTGATGAACATATATATTAGAAAATCAATGGATCTATGGTAGATATAGGTACTGTATTAGTGGTACTGTATTAATCAGAACAAGTATTTATATATAGTGGTACTGTATTAGTCAGAACAAATATCTATATATATCATCTACATATATCTTCGAATAAATACAGTACCACAAGAGGGGATTTATTACAGGAATTGACTTACCCCCTTATAGCGACCAAGAAGTCTCATGATAAATTATACACCAGCTGGGAGAAACAGGAATGCTGGTGGTTTAATTCAGCCTAAGTCTAAAGGCTTGAGAACCTGATATCTAAGGCAGGCGAAGATTAATGTCCCAGCTCCAAAAGAAAGAGAATTCATTCTTCTTCCACCTTTTGTTCTACGAAGGCACTCAGTAGAATGGATAATGCCCACTCCCATATTAATGAGGACGGGATTTTTACACAGTGTACTGATTCAAATGCTAATTTCTTTTGGAAACACTCTCACAGACTCACCTACAAATAAAGTTTTACCAGCAATCTGGGTATCCCTTAACCTAGTCAAGTTGACACATAAAATTAATTATCACAAGTATTTACATACCTCTTATCTTAATGTCTAATTAGTGCATGTGAAAATAATCTACAGGGTCTGGGCCCTATATCTTTCTGTTCAGATCCAGGAAACATTTCTTTCTCTTTGTCCTTTATTGTTAAATGCACTAATCCTGGTTAATTTCGTATTTCCCACAAGATAAAATTGGTAAATTATTAATCACATTCCAATTTTTTTGAAATCTGTTTGAATTAAACCAATACAGACTTTTTATGACCAGTGCAATCTGTAATGATATTTTTAAATTCTTTTAATGACACTGAGTGTGGTGGTCTACTGTGTAGTGATTATTTGCTTTTAATAACTTTCTCACAGGTTTTTGAATGTGCTTCTTTGATAATGATCAATAATGTAAGTCTTACCCAGGGTATGTTAAATAATATAAAAGATAATTCATTCTTTTTGTTAAATTTGTCAAGGAGAATTTTATAGCATAAAGGCAGAACAATACATCTTCCAACCATGTCATCTCCTAAAATTTTCAGGATATGTACTCTGTATTCCTAAAATGTAGCCCACAAAAGGAGAGTTCAGAGGAAAGGCATTGGGAATAATAAGAAGGGCAACCCCATAGCAATGGGGGATGACCTCGCTGAATTCTAATGAATTTGCTCTTCTTTGTATGTCTTAAGCATGTGCTGGAGGACAGGTAAATATTTCTTGATATATAGAATTACAGCAATCCGAAAGGACCATTTCACATGTGGCTAAAGCCTGTGAAGATGGTCAAGAGATTGCCTTGGGGGAATCAGAAGCAGCAGGAGCATAAGTAAAAGGGTACCTGCTACAACCATGGTAATTCTTGTGAGCTATACCTGAAGTGGCACCAGGGTTAGAACATGGACATGTGAGAGCCCATATGGGTACTCACAAATGTGGCTCAAGCAGAAGAACAGTGATTGACCTTTGGTTACCCCAGAGTGCTGACAGCATACTAAGTATAACATGTAATATCATACTAGACCAGGCTGCCACCTGGAGGGGTAGAGAGATTGGTGAGCCCCTCAAAGAGAAGAAACACCTCAGAGAGCACCTCAAAGAGTACACTCAGGTCCCACTCTGGGCTAGGTGAAGCCAACCAAGATGGCACTAAAAGCCCAATCAGTCTCAGTCCACCAGAGCGGCTTAGAAGATATCAAGGAAGATACTCTAGAGTTCAGGATCTGAGTTAGAGCCCATGCTAGTTCCACCTAAGATGCACTGTCCCAAGGAATGGTACAAAGACCTGAGACTATCTGACTTCTTAAGACATAGCTCTGATACTTCCTCATAAGGTAAATCACAAGGCTGCGCATGGTGGTTCACGTCTATAATCTCGAATGCTTTGTGAGGCTTAGGCAGGAGGATGACTTGAGACCAGCAGTTCAAGGCTGACCTGAGCAACATAGCAAGGACTCATCTCTACAGAAATTTTTAAAAATTAACCAGGAGTGGTGACATGCAACTGTAATCCTAGCTACTTGGGAGGCTGAGGTAGGAGGATCACTTGAGCCCAGGAGTTCAAGGTTAAAGTGAGTCTTGATTGTGTCACTGCATTCCAGCCTGGGTGACAGAGCAAGACTGTCTCTTCAAAAATGTAAATCACAGAATCTCACGTTCAGTGATTTTGAAATGTAGGTCTGGAATATATATTAGTCATGGTTCTCCAGAGGGTATTAACCATCACAGAATAGATTCTAGAATTCTTCATTTTTCTGTAATTTTCTGGTAATTCTTTAGTTTTCTGAAGCTTGAGAATTATAATATTAGAATGATGAAATATTTCAGAATACTTATTTCCTAGCTTCAATAAAAATTAATAAATTATCATCAAGAAAGAGACACAGATCAGAAGAATATAGAAATCTCATAGCAGCTTAAATGTCACCTCCATCATGAAGCCTAAAATGAACTCCAGGACCAAAAGCAGGGTTATTTCTGTATACTCTTATAAGACTTTTGCTTACCTGGTATATTAGTTTTCTGTGCCTATGGCAACAAATTACTGCAAACTTGGTAGCTTAAAACAACAGATTTTAGATTTCCTCTCACAGTTCTCAAGGCCAGAATTCTGGAATCTAGTTGTGAGCAGGGCAACACACCATCTAAAATCTTTGAGAGAGTTCCATTTCTTGCCTTTTCCAGATTCTGGTGACTGTTGGCATTCCTTCGTTTGTGGCTTTATCACTTCTTTCTCTGCTCCCATCTCTATACAAACTTTTCCTGTTCTGTCTGTCAAGCCTCCATCTGCCTCACTCATTGTATTTAGGATCCACCTGAAAAACCCAGGATAAACTCCTTCTTTCAAAATCTTTAACTTCAAGATCTCCTTTACAACATAAGCTAATATTCACTCTTTTACCACATATTCAAGTTTCCAGGAATGATGATGTACACTAATCTTTTTGAGGGCTGCAATTCATCTCTTGACACCGAGTAATATGCAGTCATATTTGCTCTTATCTTCACAAAACCGTAGAATGCATGACATACAGTAAGCATATGCAAATATTTTTCAAATAAAAAAGAGTAGATTCCAAAAAAACTTTTTTACATATATGTGTAAGCATACATTGTTAATATGTTTCTACAGACAATAGAGTTTAAAGGGTGAATTCTAATCTTTATAATTTCAGACAACATCAAAGTTGAGTTGTCACCATGAAAAGTTTAATATGTAAACTGGCTTATACATTTCTGCTACTGTGTTATCAAAATACTTATTCTTATGTTTAATTTGTTTGAAAAGAAATAGATCAACTACAATGAAGCTGAAGCCAAATAATTCATTTTGTGTTTAACAAATTTGCATGTGAACAGAGGATAAGCTATTAGGGTTTCTACCAGAATAGAACCCTCCAAGCTACTTTATTGTCCCTTATAGTGAGGATTAATATTCTTAAGTTGTTTTCTATTAGAAGAAACAATTAATAGTATACTTATCTATGAAGAATAAATATATTCAGAACCATCTACTACAAAGCAATAGGCTTTGATCTAATGATAAAAAATAAATATGAAACAACCACTGGTGTGCAAGAATTCCGTATTTAAAACTGTTACATTTAGATATATACAGCTAATTCAGGAATTAGTAAAATGATCAAAATCTAACAAGAAGGACATAGTTCCATAATACAGGAATTAGTAAAATGATTAAAATTTAACAGAGAAGACACTTTTCATGGGAGCACAAATTCCATTGCTTCAGTTGCAAATGGCTGCTTTTTCATCCTACTTAATCTATAAGGATTTAGATACTTACATTTAGACTCACTGAACAGAAGATGGAAAACTCACATTTTGCAAATAAAAAGTGCAATGCCCAGAAAAGTTCTAATCATCAAAGAAGTTCAAATCTTTCAAATCATAAAACTACCTAGGGACAGACTGAAGACTAAAAGTGGAATTACCTGAGTCTCAGACTAGTTCAAATTTCCAGGACATAAAACTGTAATAAAGAAAGGTGTTTCTTTAAAATTTCTTCTTTTTTTTTTTTTTTTTTTTTGCACTTTTACTAAGATTGAAAGTAGTATCTCTTCCACAAAATGTGTAAGTCTTCTTTACCAAGTTAATATTTTTTCTTGGCTAATTTATTTGTATTCAAGTCTTTGTATGCATGCTATTCTTTATGATTTAGTGTTATATTTTAAGTTTTGTAGCTCTTCAAAGTCAAGAACTACTAAACGTTTTTGTTTTTGTTCTTTTGAACCTGAGACAGATGGTGGTACTAAGGTAGCTCAAGCTTTTTATGTCACAGTTTATGGAAATAGTAACTTCTAAAAGTAAAATGGATATTAAACATGTTAGAAGTTATGATAAGTTTTTCAGTACAACAATTTTGTGGTTAACTGGAAAAGCTTTAGGCACAATAAAAGCAAAAATCATAAAATAAGTATAATAAAATGAACCTACTCAATGAACAGGCACATTACCTCTGTTATAAACATTTTCACTTGGGAATTTAATGTTCAGTAAGTTCATATATTCAATAGTTTAGTCCTAGCTTAAAATATTGGACTTTTTAATATTTTCACAGAAACTAATTTTAATTTTATTACTAACTAAAATTCTGAATAAACATGTACAAGATCTGAGGAAACAGCTAGTCTATTTTAAGTAATATTTTTATTACTTGACGAATTTGCCAATATGTTCCATTAAATAAAATCCTGCCAAAGCTTATTACAAAAGTAAAATTTGGAAATGAGAGAGGACTCTAACACCTAGCACATGTGTAATAGAAATTTTGAGTAAGAATAATTATGTATTAAATTTCTCTAGCTAACAAAGGAATGTACACATCAAAAGCATAAGTTTCTATTTCCAAGCAGTACTTGCTACCTAATTTGAGGTAAAAATAGACTGTAGGAATGCTTGATCAAAAAGTATTAAGAATTTCAAGATGATAGCAGCAGAGCATTAAACCAATGCTGGGGCCCTTTAATATGGGAGGGACGGAACTTCACAAGCCACATGCTCATGATCATGAAGCTGCCCCTGTTCACAAGTGTTTCAGTGTAATTCACCAATTTTCCTGCACAGTCTTTCAATGTCAATATTATCAGTTCTTCCATTTCCATCCTTTTAGAGGTTAATATTTTATCATTTAACAAATGGTCTATTCTCATTACAATAGGTTACTGTTTTGCATGTGTGTTCTGAAACTTAGACATTTTTAATAAGTGATTTTCTGATGCTACCATTGTTCCAACTATGCAATTACTGTATATACCTTATTCAGAGAAAATTAGACTTGATTGTTTCGTATTTGAGGTTCCCTTTTATAGTGAATTTTCCATCCAGTGTATATTTATTGAGTTGCTACCATATTCTAGGCTAAGTGATAGCAGTGTGGCGGCAGGCGGTGGGGGTGGGGGAAGACAAAAGAAGTGTCTTTAAGGATCTTATTCCAGTGAAGAACACAGGTTGTAAGCAAAGAACTATGTAATAACTGGAAGTAAGAGCCTCATAAAACAATAAAGGGAATAAGAATATTATAGGGGCCATTGAAAAATGTATGCATTTCAAATATAATAGACATCAGAGGCTCTTTCATTGTTGATGTATTTCGGTCAGCAATTAAGGAAGGAAAAATTGATGATGCAAGAGAGAGAGGATATCCACACAAGGACAAATTTATTGAGTAGATAATGAAAAAAACATCCCATGCATAAGTGGACTATCTGGCCTTAGTAGCTAATTTAGAGATTTCATTTAAACTGGAAATAAGCCAGAAATGAAGAACACTATATAAAATATATGGATCAAAGATTAATTGAGTTTGTAAGGTGAAGATGAAGTAACCCTCTTCTGTTCTCTTTGCTTCTATGAACTAAGAAGTCAGATTATTGTCAGCAGATCTTTATTTCATATATGTGTATGTCAGGGATCTTTTAGTTCTCTGGTGGACTTCTTAGAATGCATGAAATAGTGCCAGGTGTGGTGGCTCATGCCCATAATCCCAGCACTTTTGGGGGCCTAGGAGGATGGATCACGAGGTCAGGAGTTCGAGACCAGCCTGGCCAACATGATGAAACTCTGACTCTACTAAAAAACAAAAATTAGCCAGGCAGGGTGGCTGAAGCCTGTAATCCCAGCTGTTCGGGAGGCTGAGGCAGGAGAATCACTTGAACCTGGGAAGCAGAGGTTGAGGTGAGCTGAGATTGTGCCATAGCACTCCAGCCTGGGCAACAAGAGCAAAAAGAAAAAAAGAAAAGAAATACATAAAATACACAATACTATAAAGAAAAATTATAATTATACTACAAATTTCTGGTATCCAAAATTTTAATAGAAACTAGTTTTTACATAACAATAAATGTGCATTTTTATTAATATATTCAGTTACAGGATTCAATGGCAGATTTTAAATCTATTATCACTTTGAAGCAATGATCAAGATACACATATTTCAATATTGGCAACAATTCTGATGTGTTATTAAATATATGCATTTTTAATAAAGTTCAAAGACACAGTTAGGGCTCAAGTGTTGTTGCTACATTCTTAGTTGAAAAAAAGGTTAAATTTCACTTAGATATTAGTCAAAATATTTCATTTTATTTTCCCATCCAAGTTTAGGCAAACCTGAATTTTCTCTGGAGACCTCAAATGCTTCTCTGAAGCACAGATTAAGAACCTCAGTAGCATGAGGAGGCAGAACAGGTATAGAAATATTCAGCTTGACAAAATAACACAAAATTTCTATTTTTGAAATTGAGAGATGAAATTGACTTGGGAAACATATTGAAGTGTAATCAGCTTAGGAAACATATGAAATGTGTCATATATTTAAAGTGCTCTAACTCAGTGCAGAAAGCATTTTGCTCTAGCCACATTTGGCTGTTCCTGTGACTACACAGGTGGAGAGCAGTTTAACAGTCTAATGAAAAAGGGTGTGTCATCACAAGGTAAGGATTATAATGATGAACTACAGAATGAAAGCAAAAGAAGAAAGAGCTAAGGACATAAGGGTTACAGATAAAAAAAAAGCTGGTGGTAAGAATTGGCTAGATCTCACAAAAGGGGTAAAGAATCATTGCAGTGGAATTGCTGGAATAAGTTAGCTAAAAATATCAGAGATGGACAGAGACTAGGGTACCTGAAATTAAAATTTTGGAGCATTTTATAATTTTTAAAAATTTACTAACATTTCCCTGGTTCAGAGACAGATACTTGATACTGTTCATGTTTAAATGCTAACTTTATTCATTTCACAAGTTATTTCTTTAAAATGAATTCAAATATTAACGCTTCCCTAAATAGCCACAGTAACTACCCAAAGAGCATATGAAATCTTATGAACTTAACTAACCAGATTCCCACAGGCATTTAAAGAGTAATGAAAAACTTACTTAACTGCTTATAAAATATAAAAATAATAAATTATATACATGACTTTTATGTACATAAGAAATGTACAAAATAAGTATAAATTATAAATGCAGTGGAAGTCTTACTATATGGATTTAAATATATTTCTTCATTAGATTTTCTTCTTATACTTTATTTTCATATTTGTCATGGTGACCTTTCATATTTTAAGGAAATTTACCAAATAAAACATTTGTATTTTGCTAAAGTTTCAATATTTAAACCAAATCTAAAAGCAAAATGGAGAAAGGAAGAAAGGGAGGAAGGGAAGAGGAGAGAGAAAGAGGGAAAGAGACAGCAGAGGGAAATGGAGGGAGAGGAGGAAGGAAAGGAGGAGGGAGAGGAAGATGAAGAAAGAAAGGAAAATAAAAAGGGAGAAAGAATAGCCTCATACTGGCTGAGGATGTAGTTTTTTATGATTTTTAGTCTGTTTATGGCACGTCTTTTTGCAGTGGAGGATTATTAATATATGACTTTAGTTTTCTTTAATAAAAACATTGCATTTGTTTTTTCATGGAAATTTTAAGTACTTGACTTTCACATAGATTTTAAGTTTTTCATTCATGGTAGAGTTCCCAGAAAGGAAGTATTATTTGAGTTTTGTGAGGCCAGAATTACCTAACTTACTGTTCTGTCATTGTGATATATTCACCCAGTATATTGTTATAGTTAAAACTTATGTTTATCTTTACAATATCTCTGTAAATAGTCTAGTCACCTAGAAATTTTATTTCAAGGGATTATGACAGCACTGTTAGCTTTTCTCTTTGGGATTTGTAATTAATGTATTATTTTGGAAGACGTCTGTTGTAGTTCCTACTTACCTAGAACTTTTGATTTCTTAATAATTGTCTTTTTTCTAAACATAAAAAAAATGCATGTATTTCACACACACATACATATACACACTAATGTGCTTGTGTAAGAAACAAAATAAAATATATTTATAAGTAGATATTTACTAAAACTAAAAGTGTCTAAATAAACAAAACAATTAAATAAAATTAAATGTATGTTATCTCCACTGGTCTATGTTATTTCAGCTTCATTTTGATCATGTCATAGTGACATTCTATGCTTTCTTTCAGGCATGTTAAATCATGTCTTTCATAAACTCAACTTGTTAGAAGTAAACAGTTAAATTTCTGTTCCTCACATTAGAGATGTATCAGAGGCTTACCTCTTACAATTGTGCAAATCTTCACTTTCTAGAAGCAAATGCCTTAAACTTTTCAGAGACATGAATTAACTCTTCTTTTCCTTTTTTTGGTCCTTCTTTTTTTTTTTTTAAAGCAACTACACTTAAGAGAATATCAAACTAATTCTGTAGTTTTAGATATCAGTCTTGTTTGTTATGTTTATTATAATCCTCTTTGCCATTTTATGTTTGACGTTTTAATTTATCATGTTCTTTGAACACAAAATTTAAATAGGTTTTTTACTTGTTGGCTGGTTTCTTTGTGTGCACATTGACTTGTGAGTTGGATAGCAAAAATATTCTCTTAAACTTACTTCTATCAACTTTATAATTTCATCTTTCATAACTCCACTATTAAGCTTCTAATTCTTCTGTCATTTTCTAATGATGTCTGTGCTTATCAAACTATCTTTTTTTCCATCACCTGTCCATTTTTCTTGGTGACTTTATCATTCGTGAGCATTAGGTATCAGCAAGCTATGGCCTGTGGGTCAAATCTGGCCAGTGGACTGTTTTTGTAAACAAAGTTTTATTGGAACACAGTCGTACTTATTTGTTTATGCATTGCCTGTGACTGCTTTCATGCTACTATGGCAGAGTTAAGTATTTATAACAAAGGTTGTACTCCCCAAGAAACTGAAAGTATTTATTATCTGGTCCTGTGCAGAACAAATTTTGCCACACTATGACCTCAAAGAATTCTTGTAAATCAACAAGGAGAGACAGGAAATCTAATTAATAAGGATTAATAACAATACAGGAAAATGTTTATAGAAATTATAAACCAAGAAAGTTAATAATGTGAAGAAAAGCTCAAAATGTGGTAAGTAGAAAACATAACTTAAAATATCAGTAAAATGTCACTTTTTACCCATTTGATCAGCATAAATCAGAAAGCGTGATAACGTCAAGTGTTCCAAGGGTGTTGAGACATGAGATGCCTTATACTCTGCTAATATGTATGTAAATTGGCACAACAGCTCTAGGGAGAACAGTCTTAGGTACATAATAATAGTTGTATACGTGTATCCTATTACTTACCAATGTTGTTACTGAATAAAACTAAAAAAAAGTATTGCTGAGATCACAAAGAACAAAAATAAGCATATTTACCACAGCACTGATGTGATGTCAGGTGTTGAAAGGGATTTATCACTGTTAGATTAAACAGGAAAAATGTAGAGGATAAACGTCAAGTTTTATCCTTCAGGTGGGAGTGATACATCAGGTCTAGACATCTATGTGAATTTTAAAACTATAATGCTAAGTAAAAATAAAATAATATGATATCTGTAACTTAGTGATATTTATATAAATTAAAATAAACATATACAGCAATATACACTCTACAAGGTAATACACATTAAACATATTGCAATTGTGTGAGTTAGGGGGTAGGAAAAACAATGTGTTTTTCTGATGTTTGGAAGAAAGGAGAAGAATTAAGGAAACAAATTCTTTTAGAAGAAAGAAAAGAATTAAGGAATCAAACAATTCTGTACAATTCAACTTTATATTTTTTCCTAAACTTTAGAGGAACCAAATTTACATACTCAAAATACTTGATCTACATTAACTCTTGTCACCAGAGAAGAAAAGACTAAATTATTATTCTTTGTCTCATGGGTTTTACGGTGAATGAATAAGGTTTCTTCTTATGACATTGGGTTTGTTAGTTTCAATGTCTTGACAGTTTCTGATTTCACATAAGGTCAATCTACTGCTATACTAATAGGGGAGGAGAATATTTTAATAGCTTCTAAATTATAAAATTAATCTGATTATAATATCTCCATCAGCACTGTATCTTAATGAAGTTAAAAGTATTTTCCTTAAACAGGCAGACATATAAATTAAATATTGTAACATGAAAAAGATTCTATTAAAATTGTTCTTAATGCTTTTGCTTTCTTTATTATTAGAAATTGCTATGAATTTAATACATGTTTCAAACCTTAAATAAGCCATGGATGTGTGAATAGTCAAGAATTGAAACCATGATCTTCTTGGGCCTTATCTTGATTTTAATTTTCTATATTTCGAAGCACTTCAAATTTTCTGAAGATATCCTAAACATGAAAGATGTGAACTAAATATGTTTTGTACACTGGAAAGGTAAGATTTTCCACAACTTGGATTCAATTCAGGCTTCTGAAAGGCACTTTGAACTAAATGAAGCTCAGTCAATGTGCTACACATGATTAAGAGGATAAGCAGAGTCATTAACTAAACTGACTAATGGGCTACAGAGCGCTAAAACTCCCAAATGCCATCATGATGAAAGGAAGGCATTTACTTATTAATTTTCCAGCATAGATCTTATTTTGATAGCAAGAGATTGGATTCATTGCTTTACAGCTTCCCAGACTTAGTGTCATTGGCCTGAAATGATATTGCCCTCCTTATCATATTAAAAATTTAAAAAATCCTATCATGTACCTGTTCCAGGTATAATTTCAGACAACCTGCCTTATCTGTTCTTTTCCAGTAGGCAAAATTTTTGAAGATTTCATATTAGTCAACACTGGATAGCAGACTCTATTTTTTAGTACAGAATTTGTTAAACTATGTAAGATTCTGTTAGGCTGAAAACTCAAATATATGTGATCAGGCAAGCATAAGGGCCGTATTTAAAAAATGAAAAAGGAATCTACATAACAACTTATTCCATTTTAAAATATAACATCTAGTTCCATTTTAAAATATACCAACTAAAGACTAGTTTTTTATATCTAGCTTAAAAACATCTATATATTTTGCAGCTTACATTTTTTTCTTTACAGCATCTTTTTGTTTATACCATAATTACGACATAATAAATGAAGTTTTGAAATACTATAATTATTTTTACAACAATAAAATAAACTCCAAAATAATGTATAAAAGTCATACAGGTATATTATATATATACACACATATATTTATATTTATCTATCTATACATATATCACTAACTAGAAACTTAAGTGAAGTTGTAGAGGTGCACAACATATTAGGTCACTGATGAGTTATACAGATAAAAGAGTACTTTTTTATTTATAGAGGATGCTGTAGGCTAGAAGGTTTTTTGACACTACTGAGAAGACAAGTGATACTGGATTCTGGATGAGGTGGTCGGAATGTAAAATAAATGGATGTGAGGTAAGCATTAACAAGTCCCTAGAGATTTTATTAATAGAAAGATGCTGACCTGGTTCATAAAGAGAATAAAACCTTTTGGAAATAAGTATGTAAGGAGGACAATAATGAGTTGTGGAGAGAGTCTCTGTTACTTAACGCAAGTGAGAGTTAGGGCACTGGCCTGTTGTTAAAGAGGGGAGGAAAACCCCACAGGTAGAAATAATGTAATGCCATAAAGAGGGAGCTAAATTAGAAGACGGAAAGCCTATGTTTCAGTTCAATCTCCACACCTTCTTCACTATGACCCTTGTCTACTAGCTGAACTTCACCGGGTCTCAGTTTCTGCATGAGAAAAATGTCACTTCCAGATTGTTGTTATGATTATATGATATATGAATGACAAAGACATTGATAACTTGAAATACTTAGTGATTATGGGGATAAATTTGTTCAGAATAAAGAGTATCAGAGAACAAGAAACCCTTAACTATACATTAACATACATAAACACATAGACATAATTAGACATATATGTAATAATTTGGTGACATCAAGTAATGAGCACATTGATAGTCATATAATTGGTCTGACCCATTGTTACCTATACATCAGAATTTTCAGTAAAAGACCAATAGTATTTCTCCCCTCATGTTCATGATAATGTTATACTTGTCCACAATGCAGAGAAAAACTAAAATAGCTAAGAAGTTTCAAAGTGTGTAAGAACATATGAGAATTTCATTAGTTTTGGAGTAAAAAAATACCCATTGTTACAGCCAATAAGGAAATTGAAATTTTTTTATTTAAAAAATTATATTTAATAATATTTAGCAAAGACAGAGAAAGTAACATCTACATTTATGCCAGAATCACTAGATAGATAAAAATGATTTATTCACAAAATATTTAGCTATTTGATAGCATCGCTCTTATGGGTAATATGTGCCAACTAAATGTCAAAACAATGTAGTTACATTTTAAATCTCTATGGTCTTATTGCTTTATCTGTTATACACAAATAGTGTTTATTTTTGATGCTGCTCTTTGAGTCTAATGAAAACAGTCTCTTTACTGATACAATGGGACATTTCAGGCCCAACAATGGACTGAAAACGTTTTCTGGTGTTTGATTGCATAACCATGCCCTAGAGATTTCATTGTTTTTAAATCAATTATTTATATGCAATGCTAGCATACATAATACATTCTAATTACATTTGACAATAATTTTCATTTCAACAAATTACTCATTTTTAGTTATATTTGATGATGAGCTACTTAAAATCTATTGTTTGCAAGAAATCATAGTTCTTAAATAGATATGCCCATTTAGATTACATTTTAGTTGATTTTTAAATATTTAGTTTTGGTTTCTTAAGGAATAACAAAATGTAGAGACAATGAACTGTTCAAGAAATAGCAAAACTGTGCTTGCTTCGGCAGCACATATACTAAAATCGGAACGACACAGAGAAGATTAGCATGGCCCCTGCGCAAGGATGACACACAAAGTCATGAAGTGTTCCATATCAAAAAAAAAAAAAAAAAAAAAAAAGAAAAGAAAAAGAAAGAAATAGCAAAACTAATTTCTAAAGAAAGGAATTTTACAGATTTAATGCAGCCATTTCCTAATTTAATTTTTAACAAATAATCAGATAAACATGTGTCTATCTTTACAAATTATTTTTATATTGTCTTGAAAAATTGAAAGTAATTTTAAAGATTCAAAATTGAAAAGATGGAGTTAAGAATTAGAATCATGTCACAAGGCAAGTATTCTGATGAGAAACAATTACTTCCCAACCTTTAAAACTTTAAGCTAAATGTGCTACTTGTTGCCAATTGCAGAAAGGAAGATACATACATTAAAATCTGAGAAAGGACACTACTGAACGAAACATATTCTGAAGAGTACCGTTTATCTGCATCATTTTTATGTTTCTCAATGAATTAATTTATATTTTATATTCTTTTTTAAACATCCTATAAAATAATACTTTAAAACATGTTTCTGGTCATTCTGAATACAAAAAAAAAAATTCAATTTTGATATGTATAACTGAAAATTAGAAACAAATTGTTATTTATTTTACAGTTTTAATTTTTGTCTATTAGCTTCAAGCCTTAAGCCATAAAAAAGCAGATATCTTAACTATGATTTATCTTTGTAAATTAGCTAAATGTCAGCTACTACCAGAGCAAGAGATATTTTTAAAAAGTTTTAATATATGATCCTTAATTTATTGTATCTATGTGAATGATATGAAGTAATACATTATATTTTTTGAAACCATTCCCATATATCATGTCACTGCAGAACAATTTGGCTTATTTATTATTTTTTAAACAGTCATCGAATATAGTGTACTGACATGTTTTATTTCCCAAGCAACTTGGACATGGTGTGTGGTTTTTACATCAATCTACAGTTACCAGAAGTTATTTTCCATAGGAAACAATAACAAAAGTAATTGACAAATCGTGTTTGCTAGTGGAAACAACATTGTATCATTTTCTAATAATGAGGGAGCTAGAATACTACCACTGATCAAAGTCCACAAAAAAAGTAGCCAAGTATACTTGTTATAACTCAAGCCTGATAATTGTCAGAGCACAAGAAAAACTCACATTCACTTGTAATAAGCCCCAGAATGGTGGAGCTCTATTTAAGTCTGATGTATTCTGTAGAAAGGTCAGTGAGGCAGCAAAAGCCAATTATTTTTCTGTAGTTGAACCCATATTGATTTTTATACCTGGACTTGTTTAGTGGCCGGTCCGTGAATATCTGCAGAATGTATTTTCATTTGGGACCTAATGGTAGGTAGACAGAGAGACCGATAGAGCAGATAGAACAACGAAACTGTCAAACTACAGTGTTTAGGAATATTTTTTAAAATGGAGCAGTGGAAGTGGCTTCCTTCTCAAAAGGATCCATTAGAAATCAGACAGAGAATGATCATATAACCAAGACATGGAATTTTCAGACCCTAGAAACCTCTTATCATTTTAAGGTAAGTTTTTTTCCTCCCCCGTTTAGATTATCTAAAATACTTCTCCTTAGTCATAAAATATGTGCTTAGCTATGACACTAAACCTGTAAAGACACTAAGTGTTCAGATGAGAGAAAATGACACAGATGGGGCCATTGAATTTGCACATTTACATATAAAGGAAAGAAAAAAAATGGTAAAATGTAACAATATCTGACCCTATGGCTTTGATTGAAATTGATCATTATTGCTATGAATCACCAACATACTCTACCCAGATAAACCATAATTTAGAAAGTTAACACAAAATCATCGACTACAAAGTTGTTAGAGATAATTTATGCTACTTAATCTCCCCACCCGAGTTTCAAGGATGATGCAAAGAGACTATGTCAGTTTCCAAAATTATTTCAGCTAATGATACAACAAAGTCTAGAACCAGTTCATCAAAGGTCTGTGGACACTGCAGTGTGTGCGTTTGTCCATCTCTGTGGGTACATCCACGCCAGTGTATGCACATGAGGGTGCATGAGTGTTCATGTATGTGTGTGTGACAGGAACAAATACATGTCATGAATAAATGGTTTTATGTGTGTAGATCTCATTTTCCAACTGCCTGTTTATCAGAAGCACAGACTAAGCACAAACTGTCTGGGACCCTTCAGCTTTCTCATTGTTGGACTACGACTAAGTCATCTAAAGACTCCAGGCCTTATTTTGTCACTAGTAAAAATGATATATCGATAGTACCCCTCTTAAATTGTTGTTTTCAAGAACAGTGTCTGGAAGAGAATAAGTGCCTTTAAAATATTAGCTATTACTTTAAAATTATTATTTGATTAAATGGAAACTTGGGGTGTTTAAAGTTTTTCAAAAATTTTACTGAAATCATGACACGTTATTTACCCTAAAAAGGAAAAGAATCAACAATAAGGAAATGTGTGTCTTTATCTCTTATACCTAAAAAGCAAACAATCAAGAGAAAAATTTAATGCTACCCCAAAATTTCATTCAGCTATTCAATTACTCAATGTAGTTGTTAATTAATAAAAATGTATTTTTCCCTCCTGGCTGTAATTTCGATTTTATGAAAGTATTCTCTTTGGGCAACATGGTAATAATTCCAAAATGAGTGACTGTATTCTAATTAATTTTAAGAGAAACTATCACGATTATTGTCACCTATTTAATGGCCCATTGAATTTAGCATCCATACCAGTTTCTACTTCTACAATTCCATGAGAATGGATACAATAAAGTCTAGTAATAAAAGTTAAAGAATGTGCAGAAATGATGACAGACTAGTCGTGCACTATGCATGGGTTTAAAGAATTTTCTATGAGCTCAAATTTGTACTTTTTATATTTTGCTCCATATCTTTATATAAAATATTTATATACATTAGGACATTTGAAGAAAGTTTTAAAGTTGTCACATGTATTTGAAACTATGAAGAAACAATTATAAACATTTTTCAAATAATTATTTTACATTAGAACTAGATTTTTAAAACATGCCCACTCCTCATAAAAGAAGTGTAAAAATAAATGGGTTAAGCCAGCTTTAAAACTGAACATTAATATCCTTAAAAAAATAAAACCTAGGCTGGGTGCGGTGGCTCACGCCTGTAATCCCAGCACTTTGGGAGGCCGAGGTGGGCGGATCAGGAAATCGAGACCATTCTGGCCAACATGGTGAAACCCTGTCTTTACTAAAAATACAAAAATTAGCTGGGCGTGGTGGTGTATGCATGTAGTCCCAGCTACTTGGGAGGCTGAGGCAGGAGAATCACCTGGAGCAGGGAGTCGGAGGTTGCAGTGAGCAGAGATCGCACCACAGCGCTCCAGCCTGGTGACAGAGCAAGACTCTGTCTCAGCAACAACAACAGCAAACCCAAAACACAACAAAACAAAAGCTAAAATGTGATCTTTTTCTTTATTAGAACAGGTATTGGCAATCCCTACCTTATGGACTAAATGTGGTCCACTGCTTGCTTTTGTAAATACAGTTTTGTTGGAAGGACAATACTCATTTGTTTATACATTGTCTATGACTGCTTCCATGCTGTAGCAACAGAGGTAACAGAGACAGTCTAGTCTAAAATATTTACTCTGAGGCACTTTACAGGAAAAGTTAAGAACGTACAGATTTTTTAACTACTTTAAACTATTTTAATGTAGTTAGATTCTTTATATCTACTTTAAACTATTAAACTACTTTAGTTCAGATTTTTAAAAATCTACTTTAAACTATTAAACTACTTTAATCTGGTTAAATTTACCACAATTTTTCTCTGGATTCTTGCATAGGTATGTGTTGCTTAAGGACAGGGATACATTCCAAGCAATGTGTCATTAGGCAATTTCTTATCGTGTAAGTATCATAGTGTATATTTACACAAACATAGATGATATAGTTACCACATACCTCGGCTATAAGGTATAACCTATTGCTCCTATGCTACAAACCCGTACAGCTTGTTACTGTACTTAATGCTGTAGGCAATTGTCACACAATGGTAAATATTTGTGTCTATAAACACATCTAAATGTAGAAAAGGAACAGTAAGAATATGTTATAAAGGATGAAAAATGGGACACCTGCATGGGGCCACTTACCACAAATGGAGCTTGCAGTACTGGAAATTGCTCTGGGTGAGTTAGTGAGTGAGTGGTGAATAAATGTCAAGGCCTAGGGCATTATGGTACACTACTGTAGGCTATATACATTGTACAGGTAGGCTGTACTAAGTTTATAAAAAGATTGTATTAAGAAGTTAATCATAACTGATTGTAACTTTGTACTTTATAAACTTTTAACTTTTTTCTTTTTAAATAACACTAAGTTTAAAACAGAAACACATTTTACAGTTATATACAAAATATTTTCTTTGTTTTTATCTTCTATAAGGTTTATCTAATTTTTAAAAAACAACTTTTAAAAACTTTTTGTTAAAAACTAAGACATAAACATACACATTAGCCTAGACCTTCAGAAGGTCAGGATCATCAAGACAGTACTATGCAATAGAAATTTTTCACCTCCATTAAAACCCTATGGGACCATCATTGTATATGTGGTTTATCATTGACTGAAACTTTATTATGTGGCAAATGACTGTAAAAGCATCATAGCTAGTCTGTCTAAATACACATTTTTCTCTATCCAGTATCAAAAAAAAAATGCTGAAAGTACTAAAACCAATCACTCTTAGAACTTTTACACTGTAAGTTACTTTGAATATAGAAGGATTTAATATATTCTACATGTATAAATTGAGGAACATTCTTTTCATATCTCTTTTTTGAGCATTTTTATTGTGAAAGAATGTTGAATATTGTCAGATGATGCTTTTTCAGCATCTATTGAGATGACCATGTGGTTTTTATTCTTTGCTCTTTTATTCTGATATATCATATTTATTGATTTGTGTATCTTGGACTATGCTTGCATTCCAGGGATAAATCCCACATGATCATGGTATATGATACATGAATGTGCTGTTGAATTCAGTTTGCTGGTACTTTGTTGAGAATTGTTTGCACCTATATTCATGAAGGATATTTTACAGTATTTTTTTAGACTCCTGTTTTTGGTATTAAGTTAATGTCAGCCTCATAACATGAGTTCAGAAGTGTACCCACCTGCTCAATTTTTTCGAAGACTTTGAGAAAGATTGACACTAATCCTTCTTTAAATGTTTAGTAGAGGTCATAAGGTTCTGAGATTTTTTTTCTGATATATTTTTGTTACTGATTCAACCTCCACACATGCTATTGATCTGCTGAGATTTTCTATTTCTTCATAATTCAGTCTGAGTATATTTTATGTTTCTAAGATTTTTTTCCATTTCTTCTAGTTTATCCAACTGGTTGGCATAAAATTGTTCATACCAGTCTCTTATGATCTTTGTATTTTTGTCGTATTAGTTGTATTATCCCCTTTCTCATTTTTTATTTTATGTATTTGAGTCTTCTTTCTTTTCTTTAGTTTAGCTAAAGATTTGTCAATTTTGCTCATCTTTTTGAAAAGAAACTCTTAGTTTTGTTTACATTTTCTGACATGTTTCTAGTCTCCACTTCATTTATCTCTTCTTCCTTCCTTCAGCTGACTTTGGACTTATTTTGGTCTTCTTTTGCTAGTTCCTTGAGGCAACATTAGGTTATTTATATGAGTTGTTTCTCTTTTCCAAATGTAGACATTTTTTTTTTGCTTTAAGTTTTCCTCTTAGAACTGCTTTTACTTCATCCCATAAGTTTTAGTATATTGTGCCTCCATTTTCTTTTCTATTCTTTTTTTTTTCAGGTGGGATCTCACTATGTTTCGTGTTTCCGTTTTTATTTGTCTCAAGATATTTTCTAATTTTTGCAAGAACAGTTTCTCCAGGTGACCTTGGTCCAGCCCAGTTCTTCTCCCATTCTTTCTTGTAATTTTCAAGAATAACTGGTGGGGGAGTTGGGGAGGGATAGCATGGGGAGAAATGCCAGATATAGGTGATGGGGGAGGAAGGCAGCAAATCACACTGCCATGTGTGTACCTATGCAACAATCTTCCATGTTCTTCACATGTACCCCCAAACCTAAAATGCAATAAAAAAAAAAAGAATAACTGTAGAATATGCAGAGAACGCAATATCCTCTGTTAGGGAAGAACTGCCTGAAAAGGCTCAGGACTTGTTTCTGTTCCTCCTAGGGAATGTAACGTCTTGAATGAAGGAGAAATAATCCAAGAAATTCTGGGGTTTATTTCTTTCTCCCCTAAAAACAGGATGTCCTTTAATACTTTACCCAGTGTGTCTCATGACCTCTGAGGTATATAACCCAGTGTGGGCTGCATTTGGTGGTCCCTCAGCTGTGGGGCAAAGTTGGGGACATGCAGACAAGACTCCATCCACTGTAGGCAGCTCTTCTGAGCCTTGGAAGACCAGCTTACAACTGATCTGAGATATCTTTTTCCCATGTTGCCTATCTGTAAATAATAAGTCCACACTTCATAACCTGTGTGTCAATGTGTTTTTTCTCAGTAGATTTAGGCAAATAGATAATCAGTGCATGGTGGACTTAAACAGTGGTCCACAATAAAGCATAATTATATGAACTTCTATTTCTAATGGTTGGCACACTGTTGGTCTTTGCTCCCACACAATGGGAGTCCACTCATCGGACTGATAATTAGTAATCCTGCTTCAGAATTTCCCTTTTGATTTTTCTTTGACTAAGTGGTTATTCAGAAGCATGTTTAATTTCCATAGATTTGTGCATTTTCAAATTTGTTTACTGCTGCTGATTTCTAGTTTCATACTATAATAATCAGAAAAGATAATGCATTTTCAATGTTAAATTTGTTAAGACTTGTTTTGAGGACTAATATATGATCTATTCTAGAATATTTTCTATGTACACTTGAAAAGAATGTACATTTTGCTCCTTTTTCATGGAATGTTCCTTATGTGTCTGCTGCATCCAGTTGGTCTATAGGGTTGTTTCAGTCCAATGTTTCCTTATTGATTTTCGTCTGGGATGCTATATCCATTTGTAAAGTGAAGTGCTGAAGTTCCCTACTGTTATTGCACTGCTACCTGTTTCTTCCTTCAGTTCTGCTAATATTTGGTCTATATATTTACATGCTCAGATGTTGGGTGCATATATACTTACAATCACCATATTCTTTTGATAAATTGACTTCCTTATCAACATATAATATCCTTCTTTACCACTTGTTGGAATTTTTTGACTACTTTGTCTGATATAAGAATAGCCAACTCTGCTCTCACTTGGTTTGCATTTACAGAGAATATTTTTCCATTTCCTCATATTTAAGTTAAATGTGCCCATTAAGCTAAAGTAAGTTTTTTTTTTGTAGACAGCACATAAGGTTCAATCTAGTTTTTAAAATAATCATTTAGCTACTCTGTGTCTTTTGATTGGAGAATTTAATCTATTTATATTTAAAATAATTTTTTATAGGTAAAGACTTACTGCCATCATTTTGTTGATTGTTTTCTGACACTACAACCATTACCTCATTCCATTCTTTTTCTCTTGTTGTTTTCCTTTGTGATTTGATGTTTTTGTTTTCCATTTTTTACTTACATGTTTATATATTTTGCTTTGTTTTTGTGTGTGTCTACAACAGGATTCCCCTTTATGGTTTCCATAAATCTTATAGAAATCATCTCATAGTTCTACAGCCTATTTTAAGTTGGTAACATCTTAATTTTGCATACAAAAACTCTGTATTTCAACTTATCTTGTACCTTGTATTTTATATCATTGATATCACAATTTATATTTTCTGTATTGTGTATCTATTACCAAATTTTTATAGTTATTTTTAATACATTTGTTTTTTTAATTTACTTATTAGAGTTAAACATAATAATGAAGCTATGTATGGCAAACCCATAGCTATCATATTCAGTAATGAAAAGCTGAAAGCTTTTATTCTAAGATCTGGAACAAGACAAGGATGTGCACTACCATAACTTTTCTTTAGTATAATACTGGAAGTACTAGCCAGATAAATAAGGCAAGAAAAAGAATTAAACATCCATATTGAAAAGAAAGAATTAAAATTGTTTCTTTTGGTAGATATTAGATAAAATAAACACTAAAAATCCATTAAATATTGGTAGTACTAATAAATAAATTCAATAAAGTTTCAGGGCATAAAATTAACATAAAAATCTGCAATATGTCTATTTACTAACCATGAATATCTGAAAAATAAATCAGAAAAAGAATCCTGAACATATACCCTGTGACTCTAAAATGAAAGTACAAAGTATGGGAAAAAAGTGACTTCCTTGCCTGTAGGCCTACTGCATAGATTTTGGATTTGCCCCAGTCCCACAATTCTGTGAGCCAATTTCTTAAAATAAATTTTACTATATATGCAAAATATGGAAAAAAATGTTTCTAAATATACAGTTTAAAAAAAAAAGAAAAAGAAAATGTGGCATATATATGCAACAGAATACTATTCAGCCTTAAAAAGAAACATTTGTCATTTGACACAAGATGGATGGACCTGGAGGTCATTATGGTAAGTGAAATAATCCAGGCACAGGAAGACAAATATTGCATAATCTCACTTATATGTGGAACTTAAAAGAGCAAAACTCAGGAGTAGAGAGTAGAATGGTGGTTACTAGGGCTGTGATACAGGAACATAAATTGTTTAGAAGGTGCAATGTTTCAATTACATAGGAGGAATAAATTATGGAGATTGAATGTACAGCATGGTGACTATAGTTATTAACACTGGATACTATACTTGAAAATTGCTAAGAAATTGGATTTTAAATATGCTAACAGCACACAGAGAAAATGATAAGTATATGTGGTGATAGATATGTTAATTAGATTTATTTAGTCATTTTACAATGTATGCATACATCAACACATCATATTGTACACTTTGAATATACATATAATTTTTGACAATTATATTTTAATAAACTTGAGGAAACAGTAGTTTGGCAACTTCTCTAAAAGGAAATTAAGTACAACAGAAAAAGCTAATAAATGTGTGAATTAAACATTATTTAATTAAGTAAAATGGAAACCCAATGTAGTAGTTTTATTTATGTTTTCACAAAGAGCTAAAGGAGGAAAATAAGAATGAAGAATTATGTTGAGTGATGTGCCTAGTTAATTACTAAGCTAAAACCTCCATTTATTTTTTAAGAAAGAAAAATAATTATATCCCAAAGTTTGCTTAATACATGATAATCAGTAATGGAAAAGAGGTATTAAGCAATTCAAGTGCCCCCGCTCATGTTCCTTTTAAGCTTGATCATATCAGAAACTCCCATAATCTGATGGCAAATTGAAATTAGAAACCAAAATTTTTCACATATAGAATTACCAGTTAAGGAAGATAGGAAGTATAACTTTACTTCTTGGCCTTTAAAAGTGGCTGCTGGCAATGAGAGTGTGTGATAGTTTGAGAAAACTACTGATAGAGACAGGGGACAGTCAAGTGCTGCCCAGTTGATTGTGTATAGGGACTTGCCTAATCATGCCCACGGTGAAAAATTCTGTCCCTTAACTCATGAGCAGTAAGGGAAATAATCAATGTGGACTGGCTCAGACTAAGGGCCCCCAGTGCACTGGAGGAAAGGAGTGGAGCCATTGGGAATTCATGCCTTTGCAGGCGGGGGAGTTGGACCTCTTCAGTTTGTGTGTACTGGCCTGGTATTCAATCTGTGAGGTGGGAGACTGTTGGCAGAACCTCCTTCTATTTGCTGAGAGCTTTCTTTTAATAAATTCTACTCTGCTCACTTTCAATGTGTCCCCATGCCTAATTTTTCCTAGTCGTGAGACAATAACTTGGTTTTTAGCTGAACCAAGGAGCAAAAAGTCCTGTATCACTACAAGATGCCTCCACAACTACTGCTACCCACACCCAGCACACCCCTATCCAGATGGAATGTGTGGCAAAAAGTTTATAGGGAAAAAATCCTATAAAATGTCACCAATACCTCAGAACTTTGATTTTGATGGATATTTTAGACACCTCAGGATAACGCCACAAATAAACCTTCAAAGTAGAAGTCAAAACTAAATGAAAGGATACAATAACTCACTGTTTTGGAATTTTATGTGCTTGATTGAATCTGAAATGAAGAATTTTTAAAATCACTCAGGACTAAACATTTTCAGGAATAAGTAGAATTTTTCACCATAGAATAAAAAAGGAAAAAAAATCATCTGAAGAATGCCTAGCTATACAGAAAAAACAAAAAAACAAACAAAAAAACAAACAAACAAAAACCCAGAAACTAAGCTTAAATGAAAGAACTTAATCTGCAGAACTAGATGATGGGGATGTATTTGGTGTATAAATAATATGATCTCATTTGCTTCATTCTGGTAGAAATACATAAGTTTATGTTCAATGGTACCCCTCAAAAAAATGTGTGTTTTCTCTGTCATGGGATCACAACAGATTAAGGTGGTAGACATGGTTTTGGTACAACCCAGAGGGATTATAATTATAAGGGGGTCTTAATCAAAGTATCTTACTTCTTTGCATCACAGTTTTCTCCTTCATCTTGCTTTTCTCTCATCCTATCATCTACCTCAGCACAACATATACAAACATGTTATGAAGACACACTTGGAGTTTTAGAAATATATCAGATGTGAAATTAGGCAGACAACCTGCCTTTCCCTTTATTGTTAACTTCTCATAGCATTGCAGACAAAATTTTTGTTTAAATGACTGCTTAAGTGGAAAGTGAGAAGAGAGTTATTTTTAAAGTGATTTTTTAAACTTTAAGATATGTTATGAAAAATATTTTTGTAACTTTAAGTTATTTTAATTATAACTATAATTTTTAGATCTATGCTTTTCTCCTAACACATTCTGCTTTGTCTTTTACAAGAAAATTTAATAAATCAATCTAGTCGGAGGTAAAATGTCCCATTTCATAAAGATTAAATGCCAATTACTGTAACATATGGATTAATGAGGAAGTATTAAAATGATGTGTCAGCTATTAACTTGATCTATGGTGATTTAACAAAAAAAAACATGAAGTTTTATGGTTCTAAACTTTCCACGAATATTTCAGAGATTTAAAGTTCAACCCTAAGGCAATCAATTGAGATCACACCATAAAGATATAATTTGCCAGTCCCTTGTCTTTTATCTGCTGATTCCATTTTGAGTTCTTTTACTTGCAGAGGTTTTGGAAAGGTGGTGATTTCAGTGGTTAACATTTCGCAGAATCTTCTGATAATGTAATGTTAAGTGCCAAGTGTTATTTTAAAGGACGGACAAAGAAAAATTGATTGGGAGAATTTAGGGGCAAAAGAAAAGAGCTTTAGTATTTTTATTATTAGCATAGAGTGTGGTCAGAAGCTTATACTTTGATGGACAGAAAGTAATTTTACAGAAGATGACTTTATCTGTACTCCTCCAGTATTTCCCAGTTTTCAGGCTTTTCTGTAGAAAGCTACAGAACAAGATCTAATCTCATTCATGATCTGTTTTATGCACAGTACTATCCATTCTTGTCTGAATATTGAAAACTTATACTGCTTTAAAATTTAATCTTAGTCCAGGATTTTATCTTTAGCTCTTTTTGAGAAAAAAGATTGTTAATGTTAACCTATTTCAAAAATAAAATAGACATAGAATAATTGCTACCTTAAAACATGTCCACAAGAAACAATATGAATTTATTCAGTTTTAAATTTAACATGTTCTTTTATGGATAAAAGATTAATTCCTCATTCTACAGCTTTGATTGCACATTGTTATTTTTGAATGCTTTGGGTCTCACACTGCTAGAATTCTCTTTTAAAAATAACAGATCGCCTCTGATGAAGCCTGTGTTGGTAGGGACATCTGAGAGTGATGCTGAATGCCAACTGCTCTGATGGTGGTAAAAAAAAAAAAATTAAAAAATAAATAAATAAATAAATAAAAATAAAAATAAAAATAACAGATAGATGGATAAGACCAAAAAAAAAAAAAGATTCCTTTAAAGAACCACAATTATATGTCTATATTTGTTTACATCATACTAAGAATATTCTGACCTTATGAATTTCTACTAAGAGAACTTTTGCACACATGGAGTGCACTGGTTAGATAATGACTCAGAGTACATTCACATTGGAGTCTTCCATTAAGGTTTGCATAGCATAAAAAAAACAAACTATTAGTTTGGTTAGTTTAGTACTATTAATGATTTTTTTCCCTAAATTTCACCTGAGTTTATATCACTAGACTATTGACTTGCTAAATATTCTATTTCTAATATATGAGTCATATAATATTTTTTAAAATATGAGACCCAGAAGAAAGGTGGGATGAACTATTTGTTTAAAAAGGAAGCTTTAATCTATTTTCATTAAATTATTGTGTTTCATATACTTTTTAGGGAATTACATCTCTCTCTCTAGGACCAGGAAGCTGACCTGCAGAGCATATCTTAAAGTTTTTGCTCCAAGTTTGTGGTATCATTATGCTCTCTACAAGAGGGTATTAATGAGAAGGTCAACACAGCAATGTCACATCTCATATGTTTTACTAGGAGCTTTTGGTGATGAATGTTCTCCAAATTGTAATGTCTGACCCCTCCGCATACCTAGAAGAAAGAAACACATTTTTTAAAAAGATCCCTTGCTTTGTGAGACTCCAGTAGTGATATCCATCCAGATTTTTTAAAGAAAATATACTGACTGATATTCAATTTTAATAATATTTCTTATAAGATATAAGACTCAATCAGTACTTGCCAGACTGCCATGGGTTATGTGTTTTATTGGAAGTGACCTGAGTTAAGGAGGAAATATGGTATTTGGTGAAGTGAATAGGATTGCTTTTACTAGATTTCTGCATATTGCAAGGGGGATTTATGGATGATATTATTTTAGTTCAATTAAACTCACCTTTCACAAGTAACCAAAATATTTTTAAAGAATTTCCAAAAATGAATCACTATTTGAATACAATAAGAATATAACAAAAGTGACCATGAAAATGACAGAGCCAAAATTTCTATTCCAAGTAGCCATTTTAGCCTCAGTAAAATACACTGCTAATAAACTTACCTAATATTTTGCTAAAAGTTGCAAAAGACCACATAATTATGTAAAATATAGAATTAAATCAATTTGTCACCAACAATAAACTTTGTCTAACTTTTACTGTGTGTTCAGATAATGGGTAAACATATTAAATAAAGTGTGTGGGTAATAAAAATTTTTAAACATTTGAAAGAGAAAGGCAACCAAAACATTTTTTTCTGCAATAATTTAAAGCCATGTGAACCTCAATCCAAAACTTAAAAAAATATATAATGCTATGTTTAGAATGTTCTTTCTATGTTTCATACTTAATGATCATAGGACAGTTTACTAAGTATTATACTAAATACATTCATGTGTTGGAAAGCACTTTTGAGGTTACTTACTTAAAATTAAAAGAAAGACAATTTATATTCTGACTTATTGTAAAACAAATGGCTCAAATCATACTTAGAAAATACTATGCCATGGGAAACAATTTATTTTCCAGCAAATAAACTTTTTGAAGATAGATAAAAATACCTCTAATGGTTAGAAGAATCAAGTTTTTTAAAAATGTCACTAGGATGAGAGAGTCTTCACAGTGTTGTATAGAAGTACTCTTTCCAGCCAGTCAGAGCATAGTATTTTTGTGTATCAATAACAAAGAACATGAAAAAATGTGTTTGAGGTGAGTCATTAAGAAAAGACACATTGGGAAAGATATATTTCTAAAAGTAAACAATGTATTAAAAAATTCAGTATTTGATGCAAAGCCAAGTATGTATTATTGCTAAATGGAAAAACACATCTTTGATTATAATGTTTAAAAATCATGATACGGTTATATAACTCACTCTCTAGATAACATTTAGTTACTATATTATTAACAAGCAAACTATTACAAATGAGAAGCTTGAATTCCTAACTACTTCATGTCTACAGTAAATCTTGTTACTGACAGTTTTACTTAAGAGAAGGGGAAAGAAGAGATAGAGAGAGAGAGAGGAAAGAGAAAGAGAGAGAGAGAGAAAGCTAAAATACAGGAGACTTTATACCTGAAATAAGTTTCTTAGATAACACATGAATATTGCTCAATATAAAAATATGTTATTCAGTTTACCTTTAAGAATGTACAATTATCTTTAAGTTGAATACTTTTTATAATGATGATAAAGTCTATCGTGTGTATGTTACTTAGTAGATATTTTCAATCTATTTTTTCACTGAAGGTAAAGGTTACTTATTAAAATTATTTAACTTTTTATTTTGAAATAATTTTAGATCTACAAAATTTTATAAAGATAAATAGTACAGAGTTTTCCAATATCTTTATCCCCCATCTGTATTAACACAAGCATCTTACATAACTGCAGTATATTCGAAAAAGACTAAGAAATTAACACTAGAAAAGCACTATTGAGCAAACAACAGTTTTTTTTGTTTTTTTTTTTCTGATTTCACCAGATTTTCACTGCCTTTTCTTCAAATACCCAGTCTAGGAAACCAAATTGCAGTTGACCATCCGGCATCTTTAAATTACTCCAATCTGTGGCGGTTTCTCACTTTCTGTGAGTTTTTCATGATCGTGAAGTTTTAAACAAGTACAGGTCAAGTATTAATAGAACACCCCTTGATTTGTGTTTGGCAGATCTTTTTATCATGACTAAACCAATATTACAGATTTTTGAAAGAATGCCACATGGGAAAACTGCCCTGCTCATTGCCTCACATCAGGGGCTACGTGATAGTGCCATGTTTAGCCACTTAAATAATTTTATATTTTTCTCTCTTGATCATGATGATGATGATAATTTTATTGTATGTTTTTGAGATAAGTTCTCATTCTGTTGCCCAGGCTGGAGTGCAGTGGCACAGTCAGGGCTCATTGCAGCCTCGACCTCCGGGGCTCAAGCCTCCTGGGGTAGCTGGAACTACAAGTGCATGTCACCCTGCCTGGCTAATTTGTTTTGTTTTTAATACACACAGGTTTCGCCATGTTGCCCAGCCTGGTTTTGAACTCTGGAACTCAAGCGATCCACTTTCCTTGGCCTCCTAAAGTGTTGGGATTATAGACTTGAACCACTTGTCTGGCCAGTCATGACATTATAAAAGTTGTGTGAGTAGACAATTCACTTTGTAATGTGTTTATAAATAAATTTTTCTAGATTATAATGTTTAATGTTGAATGTAGAATTTGGATAATTTTTAAAAATTAAGTCCAGTTTGTAACTAATAGAGCTATTGAATAATTATTTTAAATTTGTAGTATGCTCCCTATGCTACACTGAAAGAAGTGCAGATGTGTAAGGAATCTTAAAATAAAACATATAGCATATATTACTTGTAAAGGTTAAATTTTCCCCATATTTCTATTCTCTTTCCATTTGTGATAACTAAAATTAGTGACAATACTAATATCATATCTCAAATTTATATGTAGATTTAAATATGGCAATAATCTCAAATGTATACTATACTTACTGAATTAGTCATTGGGCCCTGAAAATCTTTATCTCAGCCACAGAAACTGAAAATGAAATTAACAAATTTGCTATTTCCTGTTTCACCCATAGTCATTATATAAATAAAGAGTGAAATGAGTAGTGAATTAACCAAACTTTAACAATAACAGAATATAGAAACAAATACTGCCCTTGTTATTAACATTTTGCCACTTGAAAAGACAGTACAGCATAACAAAAGCAAACAGTTTTTTTCTTTTAATTTTTTCTAGAACACCATAGTAAACTATTTTTGATGTTTGGGGGTTTTATGTATTTTATTTTTGTTTCTTTTTAGGATGACTGCTTTTTTCTCCCATACATTTTTATAAATGTCTTGACTTACGCAATTCTTGACAACAAGCTCACTGCTTCTATTATTAAACCAAAGGCATTCATTGTCGGATGTGCTGGAAGCCAGTACTATGACACCATTAGGAAAGCTTTATATTGAAAGTCAATTCACAGGGAGACAAAGGTCAAGCTCAAATCTGTCTCCCTGTGCTGGCTTCAGGGTAGTGTTTTTATTATAAAAGTTTCAGGGAGTAGATTCTGAGATTAGCAGGTGACTGGTAGAAGGAAAGGGGAGATCTGGAAAGTCCCTGGGGCATGCACAGTTATCTCTTCCTGCTACCTGACAAGTCATACATACAATTAAGAGAGTAGTAAGGTAAGCCTGAAATATATGGTGGAAATTCAGACTGTGACATCAGCAAGCTCATTCTACACAAACTCCAATTGCCCATGTTAGTTTCAGTAGATTTCAGTCAGATTTTTCTTGATCTCACAAGGAAGAAGTTTCAGTGTTTCAGCCAGTTGTTTATTTTCTTATCTGGTATACTTCTATCTCAAAAACTTTTGTTATTTGCTGGTTTCCTACTCTTTGGAGCACAGTTTCAGTTTCAGCTTTTCAGCAAGTTGTTTCATTTTTATCTGCCACCTTGTAAGCCCAAAAATTTAGTCATTGGATTCTTTAACTCTTTGAGGCAAGATTTTACTTCTTTATTTTTGTCTATTAGATTATAAAGCATTCTTAAAATTGAAGCTATAAAGTCTTACATAGGCTAGTTATTTCCTATGTGAAATAGGGTAAATCACTGAGCATTTCAAAGCCATTTTTCTCACTCATAAATGTAAACCAAAATAAAATTTGAAATACACCAACCAACTATTGAACCCCTCCCCCTCAGCCAAGGTCATTCCAAATTATCCTGAAAAACTAGTTCAGGCCATGATGGAAAGTGGAGAGTCAGACATGCTTCACAAATATGAACCCAAAGACCTTAGGAGGGATAGAACAGACTCTTAAAATCTGATATAAAATATTTATGATTTACTTTCTCTGAAGCCTGCTACCTGGAAGGTTCTTCTGCATAATAAAACCTTGGTCTCCACAACCCCTTATTGTAACACAGACATTCCTTTCTATTGATTGCAGATCTTTAGATAATAATTCATTCAACCAATTGCCAGAACAGAAAATCTTTAAATCTGCCTGTGACCTGGAAGTCCCCCCACTTCAACTTGTCCCGCCTTTCCAGAAGGATCCACTGTACATCTTATTGATTTATGTCTCATGTTTTCCCAAAATGTATTTAACCAGCTGCACCCTGACTACCTTGGGTACATGTGGTCAACACCTCCTGGGGCTATGTCATGGGAACATCCTTAGCCTTGACAAAATAAACTTTCTATTGATTGAGACCTGTCACAGATACTTTTGGTTTACATAAGGAATTGGGATAATACTAATTTATTCCTTGGAAGGGTTTGCCAAAAGAATTAAATAAAAAGCATAGATAATAAATAAATATTTATTAGCAGTAAAACAATGTACACTTATGGAGGATGGTCTGGCTTGATGAATGAATAAATAAAAGGATGTAAAAAGGACTGACTGGATGAGTAAACAAGCAAGCTGATGTAAGTAACATAATTCAAAGTCATCTGTAATGGCTGTCACTTTGGGACACCTAGGCTTATTTCTTCACCTTGATAGACTGATTCTATCTGATGTCATAGTGGTGGTACAGAATTTTCACCCTTTCTACATTTTCTACCTTCCCTTTGGTCAATAGTCCCGGCATTAAAAACTGAAACTCATTTGTGGTTCATGTAGCCTGTCATTTCAAAATAAAAGCCAAAAAGATCTCAGCAAGTGTTTCTTTCATTTTCATTAAACTGTATTTTTAGTTAAGGTTGTACTTGCTCTCTCACCATTTTATAAAGTTTGGTTAAGATCTGTGTGATTTTGATTTATAAGTCTAGGATTTCACTGATCCACTTTAAGTGTTCTTAATCCCTTTTTCTTTTTCTCTACATATTATTTACCACTTCTGCCTACTAATCAAGGTGCACTAAAAAAGAATGTTCTTTTTTTTTTTTTTTTTTTTTTGAGACAGAGTCTCACTCTATCACCAGACTGGAGTGCAGTGGCTCAATCCCGGCTCACTGAAACTTCCGTTTTCCAGTTTCACGCAGTTCTTCTGCCTCAGACTCCCTAGTAGCTGGGACTACAGGCAGTCACTGCCATGCCCGGCTATATTTTTTAGTAGAGACGGGGTTTCACCATGTTGGTCAGGGTGGTCTCTATCTCTTGACGTCATGATCCGCCAGTCTCGGCCTCCCAAAGTGCTGGGATTACAGGCGTGAGCCACCGTGCCCGGCCCTAAAAAAATGTTCTAATCACCTTTTCGCTCAAAACTGATCTTCTAATATGTTAGGTGATACAGGCATTCCTCTTTTTAGGAAAATATTTTCAGGTTTTATGAACATTTATTTTTTTGGGATTACAAAGTTGCAACTGGAACTAGATTAGATTTTATATCCAATGGAAATCGGAGTTCTATAACATCACCTTAAGGAATCTAAACTTTTTCCTAGTTTTGTCTTTGGTTCCTATGTGCCTTATTCATGAAAATGTACACTTATTTTCATGCCTAATCACATAGACACACAGCTTGCAACTCATTTTCTACTGAAGCGAAATGAATGTGTTTCTTTTACAAATATTATTTCTTCATTTATTAAGAGCATGAATGTCTTGAAAATGGTTTTCTGCCTTTCAAATTTTTTATTACCTGTGAGAAAAATTACTTATAAGCAATGTCTAATTAATATTCAACATGTGGCTGGGTATCATAGATGCTACAATTTTCTCTGCACTTACAAAAATGATCTGTCTTACCATCTTTGAAAGCAGCTTCACTTAGAATGGCTGGCTCACTCTAGAGAAAATCTTTCTGAGTAAGCATAATGGAGGTAGGTATGCTATCTTGATATTTGTACATTGTTCCACTTGGGTTACATGAATGGCAAGTATATAATGTGGTCAAAATCAGAATGAAAGTTGATGTATTTTATTATTTTTATGTTATGCATCAGTCCTTCAGACATTATTTTTTCTTGATACATTTATGAATGCAATTAATTGTCTTATCTGAAAATACAACTTGTAGCATTCTAATTTTTACTCTTGTTGAGTCAACACTTTTAAATTTGAGAAAGCAAGTAAACACCTTCTGATTGATCTCTGTTTGTGTGTATATACATATCAATGTTAATAAATGACCATGGAGAAACTACATGTTGTATAATTTGTTTTCTAGTGAGAATAGTATTTAGCTTTTGTGCAAGCTTTGTTACAATTTTGTTATTGAATTCTCATTTTATTGGCTATGTCACAAAATAATTTACTGATGCAGCTGTTATCGTAGATACTTCTGCAATAGTTTAGGTTTTGAGTATTTCTTCAAACATCTTGCATAATTAGTCTATATAACGCTATCTCATTTCTTCAGTGTTCCTGGACCAGATGCTAAGGTGTTTTGCTAGAAACCAAACCCCTTCTGGTTAGCTGGGTAGCACTGCACAGGTGTTACAAACACTATTGTATGAGATAAAGCTTGCCTTCTTAAACAAACACTGTACATTGAATTTATAGAGAATAAATGGTATTTTAATTAAAAATAGACAAAGGACTTTTTTGAGCAGGAATATAGATAGAGTAGTAGGCATATACATTGTTGTTACATGTTTTATCTTTTTCATTCAGCTTCCTAGCTTTTACAAGATCACATTAACAGGAAAAAAGACTCAACAACTGAAAATATACATCCCTTTGTAAGCAGTAGAAACTACTACTATTTATATAAAAAAAAGTTTCAGTTCATGAATACAGGAAAGACTTGATTTACAAATACATGAATTACAAGTCATTGCAATCCTTCCCTCTCCCAAGCCACCCCAGCACACTGGCCTACCAGTCTCTCTCCATACCAAAACTCCAAGTGTTGCCTCTGTGGGAGCAATTAAGAGACTGAAACAAAACAAAATGAAAACTTGAAGTTTTAGAACTCTATGAATTTTGATTAGGAAAGTTAAAAATGTTTAGAATTTGGAAATACTTAGGTATTGAACCCTAAGAGCTCATTCAACTGGCTGGAGAAAATAATTCTACCTCATATTTCACAAATGCTTGTACTTTGTTCCCTACACTACTTTCTAATACATACATGAGAAATTGTAAAAGCAAATCTAGTGTTGGATTCATGTGTATGCAACTTGTTTGAGGATGTTATGCTTGGTTTAATCAATGCTCTAGTATTTTCGTTCTAGCTGATTAATTTCTACATAGTTTATTAAAATGTCATAAATGCCAACACACATAACAGAATGGTTAAAAACGCAAAGAAAAATACTAAATGTTGGGAACACACAGAGCAACTCTTTAACCAAACTCCAAGTAGATTAATACACACATAAACATGCATGCATGCATGTGCCCTCACCCACTCACATTGGTATGTTAGAAGGATGCTTCTTTTTGGGCCTTTTGTGTTCATGCACATTTGTCTTCACACAAAAGGTAACCTTGCTTATTGCTTTCTGTAAAATTGGCAGATTTCCTCAGCAGCAGTGCAAAGACTGACATGTGCTTAGTAGCTGTTTGTGACCACTATGCCACCCTTCTGGGACTTGGAGATAGGGAACATGATGTTACTCTGCTGATGTTCATGTTTGCTACGCTAAATAATCAACTGTCTTGTTGAATCAGTTAAATCTCATTGTACACTTTTGATATACATAGGGTTGTAATTGGTTTACACCATGACATTCTGCATGAAGCCAGGATTCTTTCATAATAATAAATAAAGTAAAAATATTCTAGGTAGGAGTATTGATTTATCTGTCTTTCGGAAATTGCAGAAATTATTCCAATTCTATTTATTTACTTAATCATTTATTTTTCTGCCAAAAATATAGAGACAGCAAACTGGAACCTTGGAAATTTTATTTATTTTTATTTTGATGTCACAAAGAAGAAATTAGGGTAGCAGCAGGACACTATTGCTGGGAAACTGGGGGAATCAGTTATGTAAACAGTTAACATATGACAATATGTCAATATATATATATGTTTTACATACCTTAAAGCGTTGCCTAAGCCTAGACCTATATCTAGAAAAATGTGGAAATAGCTGATATTTTCTCCTTTCTCTTGACTGTTCTTGCATCAAATGTTATCCCTAGGACAAAAATGATCATGTTGTTACTGCAAATAGATGTCAAATACAAGTAAATTACACCCCAAATGTGAGTCAGTTGTGCCATCTCTGTTTCAAAACATCATGTCCAAATCACCATTTTTGTCTTGCTTGAACATTTAAAACAGCATCCTAACCAATCTTTCTATCTTCAGTTTTGTCCCCTACCATACGTTTATCATACTTGAGGCAGATTGATTTTTAGAAATAAAAATGTAAATCTAGTCTCAGCTCATTCCTGCCAAATGCTATACAGTAATTTTTCACTACTGTTAGTATTTCTACTCCCTACAAATAGAGCAGCTGTAAACACTTTTGTGTTTATGTGTTGATGACCATCATATAAATGCATTTATGTTAGATAGGTAAATAGTATCACTGATCATGCAGTATGTATAGGTCTAGTATGTATAGTGGTTAGCAGCTACTGCTATGCACTTTCCAAAAATAATATAAAATTTTTACTCCCAACTGCGATGTATGAAGCAGTATAATGAGAATTGCTCTGAGTGCTTCCCAACAGTTGGTATTTTTGTTTGCATTTTTAACCTTTCTGGTATATGTGCAGGCAATTATGACATTTTAATAAACTATGTAGAAATTAATCAGCTAGAATGAAAATATTAGAGCATTGATTAAATCATGTATAACATCCTCATACAAGTTGCATACACAGGAGTCCAACACCAAATTTGCTTTTACAATCTATTAATTAAACTCCAAAAAGAATGAGCAAAATACATTGAAATTCTCAGCATTCAGAGATCAAAGTCTTTAAGTAGCATTTTTATATACTGAAAACGCATTTTAACACATTACAAATATTTCCAGATATACCACATTTTTCATTCCAGCTCCCCCCTACCATCCCTGCCATACACACAATATGGACAACTCTACACCTTGTTCAGGGTGTGACACTCAATCAATGGCACAGGAGAGATGGGGGACGGTTTTGTGATGACACTGCTCCACCTCAGATCATCAGGCATTAGTCATAAGCCACATACAACCTAGATTCCTTGTATGCACTGTTCACAGTAGAGTTTGCAGTCTTGTGAGACTCTAATGTTGTAGCTGCTCAGACAGGAGGCAGAGCTCAGGTGGTAATGCTTGCTTGCCTGCAGCTCATCTCCTGCTGTCAGCCGGGTTTCTAACAGGCCACTTACTGGTCCATGGCCTGTAGGTTGGGGATGCCTGCTGTAAACCATGTGCCACCCCTATGTGTGAGTGCGCCCTTCCTCCCACTTGGGTTGATTCCCTTATTCAGCCCTGATCATATTTGTGTGATACCCTCCTCAACTCAGCCGATCTCTGACTTCCCATGCCACGCCCCCAATTCTCACTCTGGGAGATCCTGTTGTACTGCTGTAGGCAACAGCATCCCTCCTTTCCACACCAGAGTACAGATGTCCTTCTGTGTCTTGACTTACTACAGCCTGCATCTCCCCTACCCTCAAATGCTTAATCCATTAACTATGAAATGTGGATTTTAAAAAGTATTATCTTTATTCCATTTCCTTTACCCTTCTGTCTTCCCTTTTCTCCCTACAGCATTCCTTTCCCCCCCCCCTTCACCTTCCTTCCCTTCCCTTTGCCTACCCTTCCCTTTCTAAACAATTAATGCCAAATGCCATTAGGGATACCCTCACAGAGAAAGGCAGACACCTGTGTTCTGGATTGTCGAAGAGAGACGTTTTGGCCCATAGAAGGGCAGTAGAGGCCAAGCAGATGAGAAGGGTGGGTTGACATGGAAAGTCAGCGTGAATGAGTTGAGAAGCATATTCACAGGAGTAGAGTCGGGGGATGCAGAGCAGGGAGGACAAGGGAGTCAACTTAAATGGGAAGAAGGGTGCACTCAAATAACGGGTAGTTTAAGGTTTTCGTTACTGTATAGAATAAGAAGACAGAATGCTTAATTTTGTTTTATTTTCACTCCAGCATTCTTGAGGTATGATTGCCAAACAAAAATTGAATATATTTATGGCATGCGACATGATTTCAGCTCACACAGTTTGCGTGTGTGTGTGTGTGTGTGTGTGTGTGTGGTAAGAACACTTCAAATCTAGTCTCTTGGTAATTTTCATGATTATAACACATGGCTATCAACCACGTTTCCCCAACCAACCCTTCTCCCCAGCCTTTGGCAGCCATCATTCCATTTCTTGCTTCTATGAGTTTGTTGTTTTTAGATTCTACATGTAAGTGAGATCATAGATATTTGTTTTTCTGTTCCTGGATTATTTCAGTTAGTATGATGTCCTTCAGCTTCTTCTATGTTGTTGTAAATGATAGGATTTTCTTTTCTTGCAAGGCTGAATAGTTTTACTTTGTTTATCTACACCACATTTTCTTTGCGCATTCATCCTTCAGTAGACATATAGGCTGATTTCATATCTTGGCTATTGTGAAAAGTGCATCCATGAACATGAGCGTGCTGATATCTCTTTGATGGACTGATTTCATTTCCTTTGTAAACATTACCAGCAGTGGAATTGTTGGTCGCATGGTAGATGTATTTTTAATTTTTGAGGAACCTCTATGGTGTTTTCCATAATGGCTGTACTAATTTGCGTTCCACCAACAGCCAGCAAGGGATTACTATTCTCCACATCCTCATCTGTACTTGTTATGTTTTGTCTTTTTGATCATAGCCATTCCAAAAGGTGTCAGGGAATATCTCACTTTGACTTGCATTTCTCTGATGTTAATGATGTTATTTTTTTTTCATATATCTATTGGCTATTTGCATATCTTTTTCGTCTTTTATTTTTAAGACAGAGTCTTGCCCTATCACCCATGCTGGAGTACAGTGGCTGGATCTTGGCTCACCGCAACCTCTGCTTCCCAGGTTCAAAGGATTCTCCTGCCTCCTGAGTAGCTGGGACTACAGGCACCCACTACCACACCCAACTAATATTTTTTTTTGGATTTTTATTAGAGATGGGGTTTTACCATGTTGGCCAGTCTGGTCCGGAACGCCTGACCAAATTGTTGGGATTACAGGCATGAGCCACCCTGCCCAGCACTTACTTTCTTTTGAGAAATTTCTATTCAGGTCCTTTCTGCATTTTTTAATAGAATTACTTGTCTTTTGCTATTGAATTATTTGAGTTTTTAATATATTTTGGAGATTAATCCCATATCAAATCTTCAGTTTGCAAATATTTTCTCCCAGTGTTTATGTTGTTTCTTCATTTTATTATGAATCATATGAGCACACACAGCTTCCAAAGGTTTATGTGACAACTGTGTTCAAAATGTCATTAAGGCTCTATTTTTAATTTCTTCCATTTAAAATGAATATAAGAAAAATATATAAGGAAAATATCCTCTGTATGTTGAGCATTATTATTTTCCTACTTAAAATTATCTCAAATAATATATTTTTCACTGTACACCTGAAATAAAACATTAAAATCAGATAAAGTGTTTAATAGAAAAGTACAGAAAACTTAAGAAAATGTATTTTTAAAAGTAGTCAAAGTACATTATTTAAAAAAACTGTAAATTTTAGACAGCAGATATATATATTTTTTAATTGTACTTTAGGTTCTGGGGTACATGTGCAGATCATGCAGGATTGTTGCATAGGTACACACATGGCAATGTGGTTTGCTGCCTCCATCCCCCCCGTCACCTACATCTGGCTTTTCTCCCCATGTTAACCCTCCCCAACCTCCCCCACTCCCACTGCTGTGCCTCCCTTGGCCCCCCACAACAGACCCCAGTGTGTGATGCGCCCCCTCCCTGTGTCCATGTGCTCTCATTGTTCAACACCAACCTATGAGTAAGAACATGTGGTGTTTGATTTTCTGTTCTTGTGTCAGTTTACTGAGAATTATGGTTTCCAGATTCATCCATGTCCCTACAAAGGACACAAAGTCATCATTTTTAATGGCTGCATAGTATTCCATGGTGTATATGTGCCACGTTTTCTTTGTCCAGTCTATTGTCAATGGGCATTTGGGTTGGTTCCAGGTATTTGCAATTGTAAACAGTGCTGCAATGAACATACGTGTGCATGTGTCTTTATAATAAAATGATTTATAATCCTTCAGATAGCAGATAAATTTTTAAAAATGAACTATGACCTATTGCCTTTCTAAATGTAAATGTTCACAACATTAGAAAATTACTATTTGCTCATATAACAATTGTAATGAGTATAATTAGATAATTTGGAATCCTAAAATGACATGTTACTCTAAATGCTAGTTCTTCATTCAATTTCAATGGGTCATTGTGAAAGGAAGTAACTACATAGTAATTTTCTCACTCACCTTTCTAAAAATATATAATGTATTATAAAAAGGAATGATGTGGCTATTATTATGTTAAAATAAATTCTATAAATAAGGACATAGTCTTTTATATAAAAACAATAGATAATTTTTTAAGTCACTAGAGATCATGTTCTTTTCACATAAATATTTTTACATATAAAAATTTAGGAATGTATACCGGTCAGAGAGCAGAACATTTTTATTCATTTGACTAATTATTCACATGACTAAAATACAAAGCAAATTGAGGAGGAAATATGACATAGAGAGAGTTGTTAGATCTATAGAGATGTGACTCTCTGGGGAGCTGTGGCCAGATTGAATAAGTTTGTCCGTAGGGGTAATCAAGGCCTTGAACTTCAATAGGTATTCTTTCTTTTTTCCCTTTTTCTCAGGTGATTCCCTTGAGAAGAAGTAAAGAAAAGGAAAGAAATGAGCAACAGGGGTAAAGAGAAATGGCATTTCCATTGGGACAAATCTGAGAGGATTTTTATTGCCTGTTTCCAAGCCCAAAGACAGGCTTTTTAAAAGACTTGCCCCAGGGAATCGGAGAAAAAAGTGTCCTGAAGAGGATTTATCTGCAAGGTCTTGGACAGGTCAAACCATTTTAATGCTTTTGAGGACAGTCCTGAAAAGCTGGTTAGACTTGTGGCCAAATAATAATGAAACAAGTCTTATGTCTTCAAATGTAAGACTAGGAAAATGGGAAGTGGCAATGTGAGTAAGTAAAGTAAATAGTAGGCATTTGACTGAAAAAAAAAAATCTTACTGCCTAGAAATTCTGTGTCCAAGTAAAGGCATTGCCTTTTTGTGATGACATGTTTTAAATTTCACTTATTTTAAGGGAGTGGTATCCTGTCTAGTTGTCAAGCTTATGATTGGCTTAGAAACATGATTTGGAATTAATATGGTTGTGTAATAACAGCTGACTTTTTAAAAGCAGTTTGTGTTTTCCAACATCTTTCGGAGTTTCGCAAATCTGAATAATGAGTGATATGGTTAGGCTTTGTTTCCCCACCCAAATCTTATCTAGAATTGTAATCCCCATTTCACTGTAATCTCCACATGTCAAGGGAGAGACCTGGTGGAGGTAATTGAATTATGGGGGCTGTTCCCCCATGCTGTTCTTGTGATACTGAATGAGTTCTCACAAGATCTGATGGCTTATAAGGGGCTCTTTCCACTTTGCTCTGTACTTCTTTTTCCTGATGCCTTGTGAAGAAGATGCCTTGCTTCGAATTCGCCTTCTGCCATGATTGTAAGTTTCCTGAGGCCTCCCCAACCATGCTGAACTGTGAGTCAATTAAACCTCTTTGCTTTTTAAATTACCTAGTTTCAGGTCATTCTTTATGACAGTATGAAAACAGACTAATACAATGAGATAAAACATCTCTTTTGTACTTTCTATGTAGATTTTTTATTCTGAATGAGTTGAAACAACTTTTTATATGTTTAAAAAACATTTGTGGATTTTCTATGGACTGTTTTTTTAATGTCTTTTGCCCATTTTCCTTTTAGATTTGAGAGCATTTTTTTTTTCTTTTTTCCTTCTATTTTGCATACAAGTGATATTGTATTGGTCAGCATTGGCTACCCTAACAAAATACCACAATCTTGGTGACTTGATGGAAAAACATTCCATGCTCATTGATAGGAAGAATCAATATCACAAAATGTCCATACTATCCAAAGAAATCTATAGATTCAGTGCTATTTTCATCAAACTACCAATCACAATCTTCACAGAATTAGAAAAAAGGAAACTATTTTAAAAGTCATGTGAAATCAAAACAAGAGCCAAATTGCCAAGGCAATCCTAAGTGAAAAGAATAAAGCTGGAAGTATCATGTTACACAACTACCCAACTATAGGGCTACAGTAATGAAAACAGCATTATGCTGGTATAAAAACAGACACACAGACCAATAAAACAGAATAGAGAGTTATGAAATAAGGCTGCACAACTACAATGATCAGATATTCGAAGAGCTGACAGAAACTAGCAATGGGGAAAGAACTCCCTATTCAATAAATGATGCTGGGATAACTAACCATAAGAACAGAATGGAACTGAACCCCTTTCTTACACCATACACAAAAATTAACTCAAGATGGATTAAAAACTTAAATGTAAAACCCAAAACTACAAAAATCCTGGAAGATAACGTAGGTTAACCATTCTGGTTATAGGAATAGGTAAAGATTTAAAGAGAACGGCATCGAAAGCAATTGCAACAAAAGCAAACATTGTCTTCACATGATCTTTTCTCCTTGTTTGCACAACCTTGCTCTCTTAGATGCTATATTTTAATCTCCTCTTCTTATAAGGACACAAATTAGATTAGATTAGGAACCACTGTAATGGCCACATTTTTAACTTAATTACCTTTTTAAAAGCCCTATCTCCAAATATAGTCACATTCTTAGGTACTAGGGGTTAAATATTCAACATGTGAGTTTGTGAGATGATACCATGCAGTGAGTAACAGAGATTAATTTTTTTGTTTGTAATATAGGCATTTTTTAATAAGGGGTGTTTTCCTTTGGTACTTCATATGCTTCCCCACAAGTTTGCCAGTGAGTTGTGTTTTTGTTTGTTTGTTTGTTTTTGAGATGGGGTGTTACTCTGTCACCTAGGCTGGAGTGAAGTGGCGTGATCTTGGTTCACCACAACCTCTGCTTCACAGGTTCAAGTGATTCTCCTGCCTCAGCACCCACAGTAACTGGGATTATAAGCACCCGCCACCACACCTGGCTAATTTTTGTGTTTTAGTAGAGATGCCATTTCGCCCTCTTGGCCAGGCTGGTCTCAAACTCCTGACCTTAGGTAATCTGCTCATCTCAGGCTCCCAAAGTGCTGGGATTACAGATGTGAGCCACCATGCCTAGCCATGAGTTGGTTTTTGTAAGACATAAAACCTGAAAAATGTTGCTAGATTATATGAGCTGAAAACCTCAGAAACTAACATCACCAGTCTGGAGTGCAGTGGCGCCATCCCTGCTCACTGCAACTTCCATTTTCCAGTTTCAAGCAATTCTCCTGCCTCAGCCTCATGAGTAGCTGGGACTACGGTCACGCACCATCATGCCTGGCTAATTTTTTTGTATTTTTAGTAGAGACGGGGTTTCACCATGTTGGCCAGGATGGTCTCTATCTCTTGACCTTGTGATTCGCCCACCTCGGCCTCCCAAAGTGCTGGGATTACAGGCGTGAGCCACTGTGCTGTAGTTTTTCCTCATTTTTGAAGTGTCTCAATATAAGAAATAAATGCATGTGAAAAGAGAAGTGTAGATTATGTAGGTAAAATTAAATTGGAAGTCCTCATTTTCCTAGATCACAGCACATGCTATTAGAATGATATTCCTATAAAAAGAAGAAGAGTGAGGAAGAGAGCTACCTTATAAGAACTAGGACAAATGTTTACGTCACAAGACTTACCAATTTGACTTGCAGAGATTTTACCTAAATTTGAAAAAGTGATGGAAAAATACTCTGATTAAAATATATATTTGCATTCAGTGATAGCACATTTTCATGAAAAACAAAAAACAAAAAAAATCTACTAGAGAAGACTAAATCCATTAATTTTCAAAGAAAACTAGAATCAAAAGGTTGAAAAATAATTTGATTTTCTATGATTGTTATGTATTAATTATCAGAGTATGGATATCTGTCACCCAGTCTGGGGTGCAGCGGTATGTATCATAGCTCACTACAGCCTCAAACTATGGGGCTCAAGGATCTTCCCATCTTAGCGCCCTAGTAGTTGGGACTACAAATGCACACTACTACATCTGGTCAATATATTTTCAAATTTTTTGTAGAGATGGGGTCTTGCCATGTTGCTGAGGCTAAAATTTTAGCACATAAAAGGGAATATACTACTGTAGGCATAATGATATCTTGATAGATATATGAGAAGAATACAGCAATGGAAGAAATAAGGAGTAATTTCCAATAATTAATGGTTTCATAGCTAGAAACTGAGAAATTGAGAACAAAAGCATAAGCTCTTGAAGACTTCATCTTTGACTACATTTTCAATATCATTGTACACCATTGTACGTGATATTCTATATGCCAGCATGGCAAATGTTTGCATTTTCTTAAAAGGGTAGACCCTTACATATCCCTATGTATTTGTTCTTGCTGTTTCTTTCCTGCCACTCCTGGACTTGCAAACACTCCTCTTGATTAGTGGCTCAAGTATTACCACTGAATCATTCTCCCTGGGAGTGGTATTTCCCCTTGTGTTTCATGCCCTGACCTGCTTATGCACAGTTTGCTGTATTTATTCACATGGATCAGCCTTTTGCACAGGAATTATACAAGATTTGTTCTTATTTCCCCAGGGTGTAGATAAGTATCTACCTAAAGGAGAAACTCAGCAGGTATCTGCTGAAATAATAGAATAAATGCTCTGTGAAATGATACCTTTTGTGGATTTGCAAATGTTCAAGGAGCATTAATGTCTATCTTCTGAATCAGGAGTCCTGAAATAATAGGTAGTTTGAACTTAATATGTTTTTAAGTCTATTCCAAACTTAAGAACTCTGTGAATCCCAGAATATACTAAAATGTAATAGTATTATCATATATATTTCAAAATAATTAAATGAAACTGTTTTGTTTTATTCTATATTAAATTTTGGGCATGTAAACTATTCATATTAATAAAAATAATTTATACCTTACTAATTTAAATATTTTATTGCAATGATAAGCACACAAACCTCAGAAGGTGTCATTTGTTTAAGTACATTTTTCACTGACATTTTAAAAGATATTGTAAGTTGATATTTATCAAATTAATTTTTCCCAATATGAAACGTAAAACACATTTTGTATTATAATTTCAATATATTTATTTCAATTACATGAATTATGTATTTGATTACATGACATCTCTGACATGATAATTCTTTTGTTTACTCATAACTAAATTAGAAAACTGTTTCAGATATAGCTATGAAATGGATGTACTAAGATATGCAGAAATATGGAAAGGATAAGTTTAATATGAAAATTTATCTGTTGATTTCTGTTTGCAAATATACGTGATGATAATATATATCAACCTATTTTATTTTTTATAGTACAGCACATTAAAAATAAAGGATGGATTTCCCTAGATATTAACTATATGAATGGGTATAGCATGACCAGCTACATTTTAAGAAATGTCAGTCTAAGGAATAAAGTCTAATTGTTAATACTGAGAAGTTTGAAATGTTGAAGAAATAATGCAATCTCCTCTCAAAAATTTCATTTATAATTATAATCAGTTTTGTGTCAAAGTATTTTGACCTCACCAAATCAAGTTTTAAAATAATAACTGTTTACCACTGAATTAGAATTTTAAAAACATGGGAAAGTATAACTTTGTCCTAAATACAAGTCTGCAGGTTTACAATCAGCAACATTACCAAGAAAGTGATGTGAGGGATTAAAGAGAATTAACAAACAATACCTGTTTCCACTGCACAAAAAGAAAAACCAGAAAACTAATTGTCTCTTTTACTGTTGAACAGAAAGCATGTCACATTTTCTAAAGCTCTTTGCTACATTTGGTACAGTAATCTCCATCAAGGGGCAAATTGGCTTTTCTTTTACAGACCATTACCAGCCACATTCAGCCAATGAGACTTAAGATAAAATACTTAAGAAATAGTCTCTGAATTCTAGCTTTGATTTGTGTCAACGTTGTAAAAGATCTAAACAAAAAGTTACCAGATAAATATTGCCTCCTTTTATGTGATTCATCCTTATTTATATTGGATTTTTAATTAAAAAAAAAAATCCCAAATAAGTAAAACCATTACTTTGGAAAAAAATATTTATTTTTAAAGAAATCAAGATGGACTACACTTTTTTCATTAAAATAATCTTAAAGTTTTTGAAAACATAATTATTAAAAAATTAACTTCCAAAATCAAACATTAATTTGAAAATAATAAGTATTGCTCTTAGAAATAAAAATAGTTTAATTTTGACATAAAAGCTTTCAACACATTTTTCTTTTTGAAGGAAGTAATCAATGTAATTGCAAACATATGTTAGGATCACACTATGTTTACAATGCAGTTTTGATGCTTACATTTTGTGCTGAGGAAAGGAGAGGTTATCTGTGACTCCTGAATTTATGTCTCTAGTCTTGATATCTCCATTGTTCATCAAACTACCTATCAGACTGCCTATTCAGAGTCGCAATGCGGAGTACCCACAGGCAGTTCAAATTTACATGACCCTGCCAGTAGCCTTGATCTCACATTGACATACCTAGTGTAGCTCCCTCCAACTTGTCTTTCCTTCTTGTTAAAGTTGGAAACAGTAGCCATTGATGGTCCTTTTCTACAATGTCCCAATCAAAGCCATTAGTTAGTCTTCTTAACATTCCAAGGTTATTAACCTCTCTGAGTCTCCACTACTGTAAACCTAAGCCACTATCATTCTCAGAATCATTGTAATTATCTAAATATTTCCTTCATACCAGTTTTTCCCGATGTTATTTTCATCCATGAATTTGAGTGGTTAAAAAAATTAGTCTATGATACTTTCAGCATTAAAACATCCATTGTCTTTTTGCTGATTTCAGAATACTTTATTCCCTCTGTTTCTCAACTTTATCTCTCATTCACTAAGTTGTAGGCACATTTCCTTTCTTTATTTTTTAATACACCAAAATTGCTCTCACTTTGCTTATGTGCACATGTTCTTGGCTATGCCTAAACCTAGGTGACTAGATATTTTCACAGCTGACTGCTTTTAGCCACCAATTGTCTCAGTTCAAATGTCATTTTCTCAGTTTGAAGCCTTTTAAGACCAGCCAATCTAAATCAATCTTCCCGGACTTGTCACACACATCAATCACACAATTTAATTAATCACATTGCTTCATTTCCTTCATATCATGTTTCACAGTTTGAAATTGTTTTGTTTGTGTATATATTTAATTGATTAGAATCCATCTAGTTCTTCTTCAAAACCAGGCTCAAAAGATCAGTGTCATGTATTCCATATAAAGAAACATTTGCTGGTATGCAAAAGAGACTCAGTATTTTTTGAATGAATTAATATTGAGTGATCACTTACTGTATATTTGTATTATGTTGAGTATAAGAAGCTAGAGAGATAGAAGACTTTGGCCTTATTAAAAGCGTTATTAAAATTAACTTGATGAAATAACACTAAGGTGAAGAAAAAAATGGAAGCCATTATGTAATAGAGAGTATATAAGACCAAAGAAAAATAAATTTTTCTACCAAAAAGACACATGCACTTCTATGCTCATTGCATAGCTATTCACAATAGCAAAGACATGGAATCAATCTGAGTGCCCATCAATAGTGGACTGGATAAAGAAAATGTGGTTCATATGTGCCATGCAAAATACTATGCAACCATAAATAGGAACAAAGTCATGTCCTTTTCAGCAACATGGATACAGCTGGAGGCCATTATACCAAGGGAATTAATATAGCAAGAGAAAAGCAAATACTGTATGTTCTCACTTATATGTGGGAGCTAAAAATTAAGTACACATGGACATAAAATTGGAATGACAGACACTGGGGACTACTGTTTGGGAGTGAAGTGGTTGTGGGTTGAAAAATTACCTATTGGTTACTATGCTCATTACCTGGATGATGAGATCCACAGCTTAAACCTTGGCACCATGGAATATATCCATAGTCCCAGCTACTTGGGAGCCTGAGGCAGGAGGATCGCTTGAAACTGGGAGGTGGAGGTTGCAGTGAGTTGAGACTGCGCCAATGTACTCCAGCCTGGAGACAGAGGAAGACTCCCTCTCAAAAAACAAAAACAAAACAAACCTGCACACATACTCCTTGAATCTAAAATAAAAGTTAAAGTTATAAAAAATCATAATATTATTAATAATAGAAATCAAAGCCTTTAAAAATAACACATGAATGTTCTTTATTATGGAGTCATGTGCTTTTCATATTTAATTTTCACAAAAAGAAAAAGAAAACAATAAATATTATTAACAAGGGAAATATAGAGTGTAAATAATGTATCAATTCAGTCTCAGTGTGATTACATGAATAGAAGTGTTTGAAATTGGACTTGAGCAAAAAGCCAAAGGGAAAGATCACAGTTTTCTTAAGGAGCAAGTTATGCAGTCAAGAATATATATAAAACAAAAGGCATTTCAAGGAAAAGAAATAAAAAAACTTGCAAACTAATTACATTTTTAATTGACAAATAATGGTTGTATATGGAGTGTAATGTGATGTATAGATATACACACATACACACAATGTGATATGATTAAATTAAACTAGTTAACACATCCATCACCCTGTATGCACAAGAAGACAAATACCACATGATTTCACACATAATTGAGAAATAGAGTTGAACTCATAGAGAAGTAGAGAGTAGAATGATGACTACCAGAGGCTGGGGCTTGGGGTGGGGAGCCAGAGTAATAGGAAGTTGCTGATCAAAGTGTACAAAGTTTGAGATAGACAGGAGGAATTTATTTTGAGATTTAATTAAATACATTTGGGCCAGGCACGTTGGCTCATGCCTGTAATCCGAGCACTTTGGGAGGCTCAGGCAGGTGGGTCACCTGAGGTCAGGAGTTCCAGGCCAGCCTGACCAACATAGTGAAACCCTGTCTCTATTAAAAATGCAAAATTAGCAGGGTGTGGTGGCCCTTGAACCCTGGAGGCGGAGGTTGCGGTGAGCCAAGATGGTGCCACTGCACTCCAGCCTGGGCAACAAGAGCAAGACTTCATCTCAAATATATATACACATATTTATATATATGCATATATTTCATATATACATATATATGCATATATCAAATATATATATAAGTATATAAATACATATACATATATATTTGATAGAGGAGAAGGCTGAGAGAAAAGTAACCTTATCTTGGGTGACAGATAAATAGTGGTTTCATAGTAACAGAAAAAATTGAGAAGAGATTATCCATGGACAATCCCTAAACCCAATTTTAACATTTGGTATCCACTAACTCTCTGATCAAGCTTCTGAAAGTAAAACCACTGAAGAGATTTGTGTTTCATATAACTTCCTCCTTACCAAGTTTTTCTGAAATGATAACAATTAGATCATAAAATACATGTTATAGGGATAGGCATGTAATTCAAATTTTCTTCTCCCTAGCCAAACATTTTCTTGCAGGTGGGTAGCCTACAAGGTCAGTTACTGCAGAGGACTTTTCATTGTCTAAATGAAGAAGCTTTATAGACAGGTTTTAAAACTTTTGTAAATGATTCTTGCCCTGTATAGAGGTCAAAATTAAAGTAAGATAAAGATTATTTTAAAACATATAAAAGATTTCCTTATTTGTCTCTACAATTTTTATTTTGACAAACTACTAGACACAGAAAGGTAGCAAAAATAGTATAAGGAATTTTGACCTTCACTCAGCTTCCCCAAATGTCAAACTTTTACCAGGTGAGCTTATCATTCTCTCATTCTATACGTATATTTTAAAGTTATTTGAGAGTAATCAGAAAGTGAATTAAATACTTCACTGTATGTTTCCTAAAACACAAATATTTTCTTATAGAGCCACAGAATAATTATCAAAATCCTATTATGTAATCTATAGTTCTTGTTCAGGTTTCTACTTTCTCAGCAATGTGATAGTAAGAGGAAATCCTGGATCAGGCTGCACTTCTTCAGTCTTCTTTAATAAAAAACAATTTGTCAATCTTTCTTTATTTTTGTGGCTTTAATATTTTTGAAGAAAACATGTCCATTATTTTGTTTGTTTCTCAGCATATGTTGGTCTGATATTTCCTCATGATTAGATTTACGTTATGCATTTATGACAGGACTATCAGAGCAGTGATGCTGTGAAAAGTTCTCAGTGAATTCTATCAGTAGGCATATTCTATTAATTTCTTTTTATTGGAATACATGTAGGTAGGTATATTGAGATTATATAAATATTACTCATCACATTATTACCTACCAGTTTTATCATTCATCTGGGTTCTGTTATCACTAGTCATTTTATAATTCACCTTACATTCTAAATTTATGTGGTGGTTTGATAATGCGATGAAGGATATTTCCTTCTCCTTTACTTATTTATATAAAATATGTTTTTTATTTATTCTTATTTATTTCAGTGGGTTATAGTATCATTATTTATTCCATGTTCAAATTCTTCCAAATTTGGTCAGCAGAAACCTCGTCAAGTTGACTTTCATGTCTCTTGACATTTTCTCCTCATTTTTGACCATTTCCTTACTTTACATAAGATGTTGCACAATAAATTTGTATTTTCCTCCCTCAGCCCTGGGATAAACTATTTCTCCAAGAAAAATGGGTTTCTTTGACTAGAGGTTGGTATATTAAAGTTATTATTTGCTTCCTCGTTGTGCTCAATGCAACTGGGGTTTTACTGCTTCTAGGCACTCTCAGTGGTCCAAGTTATCAGCTGTGTATGTATGTGTGTGCACATGCATGCGTTTGTGTCTGTGCATAATTGTATATATCTATTTCGATACCTCTATCTTATGTATCTGGATTTAGATTTAATTCAATAACTTTAGACATGAAAAGCCATGATTTCATACTGGCAGTTCCAATTGCAAGCTAGTACCATGAAATTCATTCTAGTCTTTCCCTTTTTTATATTTGTGATTTCACTGAGAAAGCTGTATTCCATTATCTAGAATACATTTACTTTTTTACTAAATCTTAGAATACATTAAATAATTTTAGGATTGGTATTTTATATTTCTGAGTAAAAAATTCTCTCAAACCAGAGTTTAAATTAATTCATAGTGTCTTTAGCTTGAACATATATAATTGACTTAGTCAAAAATTATTTGAGCTAGTTCTCCTTCTTTCCCTCCATTATGGTTAAGTTATTCACTTGAAATTTGAATTTCTTTGTGTCTACTTGTATTCTACTTACAATTTTTCCATATCATTGTGGATTTTATTTTATTTTTTGAGCATGTGGATCATTAACATGGTTCTGAAAGTCAGAACTATACAAAATGTATACTCAGAGAAACAACAAAATAATATTTCTTTGATATTTAATAAAACTTTCTGTATTAAAAATTACACATAAATAATTTATATTTGTTTGTTTTTAAACAAAGAGTAAACATTTGTAACTAAAAGTACAATTTCTGTTTCCATATCCTGATATAATGACATGCTGCCCTCAGACTAATGAAGTTAGTCCTTATAGAGCTAGAATATTGAAAGTATTAATTAAATATTTACTGGGTAAATGTGGAACAGATAAACATTTCCTAACCACCAGTACTGTCAATCGACTCCCAGGAAATATTTTGGGTAAGATACCATCAGTTTGAATAAGAGTTAATGGTTAGAATCATAATAACTATCTCCTGTTATCTCTTTGCTGTGTTTTTGGTATTTTTATCACTCCTATATTCAGGTTCATTAATTTTCTCTCCAGCTGCATCTAATCTGACATTTGAGGCTTTAAAGGACAATAATTTTAAAGACTATATTTTCAAATTTATAAGATATGTTTTCTTTTTATCAAAACTGTATCTTGGTATTTAATAGTTATTTTATTTTATTCCTTATTGGCTTTTTCCTTATTTTGTCTATTTGATCAATTATAAACTATTTATGTTGATGTTTCATATTTTTCTTTTATATTTATTTATATTTTTGTAACTTTGTAAAACTCCGTAAACTTATAGTTGGCATGCATTTAATATTTTTCCTGAAATATTACATGAGATTTTAGTTTTAGAATAGTATCTATAAATGTTTTTTGTGTTTATTTCTTCTATAAATGGAATTGTTCTCCCTATCCCATAAATTTATGGCATAGGTTAAATCCCTGAACGTTAACGTGATAGCATTTGGAAATGGGAATTTGGGGAGATACTTAGGTTTAGATGTTTCATTAGGGAGGTGCTTTCATGATAGAGATAATAATCTTATTACAAAAAACACCAGAAAATGTCCTTGTCTGTCTTTCTCTCTCTTGCACTGACATGTGCACGTGCTCTTTGTGTATACATTGAGAAATGTCCATATGAGAACTCTATGAGAGAGTGGCCATCTTTAGGGCAGGAAGTGAGTCCTTACCAGAAACTAGCTACAGAACTGTGAGAAAATTTGAACATATTATGGCAGTAATTTATCTAGAATTGATGTATCATATGATTACCGAAATTTGAAAGAAAGGAAAACAAATACCAAGGCAAAATCAAGAAAAATATGCCCAATTGTATTGCAGCAAAACTATAGGAAAAAAAATAAAGAGTGAGATCTTAAAAATAACTGATGAGAAAGGAAAGACGACCTACAAAGAATGACAATTTTACTTTAAATAGCAGATAATAGTGACAATGAAATCACCAAGAGTTAATGCAATCTTTAAAGTGCTGGGGGCAAATAATGGTTAATATAAGCTATCGTTCTGAAAGAGAAGGAAATAAAGACAGTTTTATACAAACAAAATCTGAGACCTTAACTAAAAGATCTTCAAATTGATTTATTTAGTGGAGAAGAAGAATATTCTATTAGGAAGGACCATAAGATTATTTTTAAAAGGCAAGCAAATAAATGTTGAAGAGCATAAACAAAAATTTGATTATAAAACAATAAAGATATTGTTTTCTTAGTTGTCTTGCTGCATGAAGCCACTCTAAAATGTAGACTTATTTTGTCTTTACCTGATTCTTAAATTGGGGCCAAACATAGATGTCCTTCTGTTCTCTGTAGTGTCTAACAGTACCAGAATGTTCAAGATGGTGTTTTCCTTCATATGTTTAGAGCCTTACCTGAGATGGCTGGAAGATTTGGGGTCTAAGTGAGGATCTATTTTCTTCATGTAGATTCTCCAGCAGGGTTGTTGGAAATCTACACATGGTAATCTGGAGATCCAAAGAGCACTCAGGGTAGAAACTACAATGTGCAGGCAGTTATAAAGCCTCTGTTTTTATATCATTCTTGCTAATGCCACATTGATTAAACAAATCGCATAACCAAGATGAGCTGATACGTGAGTAGACTATACAAGAATGCATATACCAAAATATGTCCTTTTTGAGAGCCACTAATGTAATAGCCTATCATAATAGCTGAACTGTAGAGTTAAATAAAAATATGTAATTAGGTTTATGGTAAAAATAATATGCAATAATGAAGAATATGTTGAAAATTAATCATCATAAACTGAGCTTTATTTCCACATATAGAGGCTTTCAATAATTTTCAACAGATTATTTAATAAAGTGACTCATTAGACATTGTGTAATATATTTCGAGCCTATTAGTTATTTGTTTACTAAATTATAAATAAGTCTCTAACAGCATCTTTTAATAAAAATTAAAATTCACTACAGAATTGTATACTGTGGATGTAAGTTTAAATCCTTGCTATATCACTTATAATCACTGCCTCCTTTGATAATTTGTATAGCATTTCTCAAATTTAATCTTTTATCTGTAAGTAGAAAACATAATATATAAAAAATTGCTTTATGAATTATAATTCAGATATTCAGATTTCCTAGCAAATTTTCTGTAAAAGGCTGGAAGATAGATAGTTTGCATTATTACTCAGGTCAAAAAGCAAAAAGAAAATAAGCATTTTCTAAGATACAGGGTATAATAGTGTATAACTATGTCTTTTAATCTTCTCTTTCTAGGGATTTTATATACCTTCACTATTCTGCACTTACTACGCACAAACCATGCATGCATTCAAATATACTATATACTTTACTTACTTCTTTTATTAAGGTAAAATTAATATCCATTGTGACAAAAATATAGTCGAGGTAAAACATTGTAAAGGAAAGTTGTTACCTGTTGATTTGTTTTTCTCTGCATATATTACCTTTATCCAATCTTGGCATGAGAAGACACACGCTAGAAAAAAGTGAGATATGTAGTATTGAGCTATGTATTCTTATTGAGGTATGAATTCATATTTTTAGACAGGTATCCAACATTAAAAAAATGATCTCTCAAATTCACATTCAATAATTCTACTCATGGTTACTTAGAGCTCAGATTATTGTGTTACAATATAGAGATTTGATATTATTAGACAACTTCATTGAAACTTGTTTGTTTTTTTATTGTTTGATTGTTTTTCTTTTTTGGAATGAAGTCTTGCTGTGTTGCCCAGGCTGGAGTGAAGTGGCGTGATCTCAGCTTACTGCAACCTCCACCTCCCAGGTTCAAGAGATTCTCCTGTCTCAGCCTCCTGAGTATCTAGGATTACAGGCACACACCACAAGGCCCGGCTAGTTTTTATTGTATTTTTAGTAGAAAGGGGTTTCACCATGTTGGCCAGGCTGGTCTCAAACTCCTGACCTCAGGTAATCCACTGCCTCAGCCTCACAATGTGCTGGGATTACAAAGCATGAGCCACCATGCCCAGCAAGAAAGTTGAATTTTTAAAGCATTAATAAAATCATACACTATTTACTTAAAAATTTTATGAACATGTGTTGCCACTTGTTTACTGTCAACTGTTTTTTTCTTTTCTTTTTATTCTTTGGCCATTTGGTCTAAGATACAAGCAAACTAACACAACCCAAAATAACAGCTTTACCCAAAGTATTTAAAAATATTTTGCAAAACAAAAAATATTCCCAGGTTGTGAGTGACTTCCGGAATAAATATGCAATAAATATATTTTGTAGCTAACATTTTTACGATATGATAATTCTTTTCCAATAATTTCATTCTAGGTATGGACACCATATGCAAAATTAGAAAAATCAAACAAACAAATGTGTACTTAACATAACTATATAATCATGATAATACCACTTAAATATATTATTATAATAATATAAAATGATAATTCATGAATAATAATTGGGTCACAGCACTGTTGTAAATTCTTTCATGACACATATTATTTAGAATTTCCAACAATGCTGTGAAGTCCTTTCTTTCTCCCAGTTTTAGAGAGGAATAGTTAAATAATTTTCTCCAGTTAATTGTACTGTTTAGTAGGGGGTCTGGCAATATAGTTTGCAGTAATATACCAGGTAAAAGGATTAGAGGTCACATGGCTCTGGTTGCTAAGTACATATTTTAACATTAGTTCAGCTAGTGGCTAAGTTGAAAGAAGTAAACTATATTGACAGGATTAGGATAACCTAAAACAAAAGAAAGTGACAAAGTGCCCAATAAGAAATTTTTACTCGTACCTCATGTGGAGCTAAAATAATATCTAACAGTTAAAGCAGCCATTCTGGCATCTCACGTGATGTGTGAGGGGGAAACCTCTGTGTGTGGTAAGGTGTATAGAGGCAGAGAGAATGAGTGGACGTCACAGCACCTAGACCACAGTAGACACATATTTTATAGTCACTATACTTATTTCCAAACAAACCAAGTAGTAGATTGAGGCAGCCTTTATAAGAGGGTTTCAAAATTACACAAGTCTGAACTTGGACGTAGAAAGGATTATTGAGTACAGCTAGATAAGCTGGTAAAGACAAATCTAGTAATATATTTAAGTGTATGAAATGAGGTAAATAAAAGTAAACATTCTCAAAAATAGACTCTATCAATACCCTAGTGTACTTTAAAGAGTTTGTGAAAATAACTAGATTCTGAATAACTTTTATGCAATGCTTTTGGTTTTCGTAGATTGGCTCTATCCATTCTAGAGATGTTGCAGAAATTCCAATATTACTAACAATTATACAATATAAATAATTATAGATAAAAGAAATATAGGAGGATTTTTTGGTGCAAGGGTTGGGTACATAAACTACCTAAACACAAAACAATATTTGGAATATCCAAATACTATTATATTAATATTTTTGATACACCTAGTATGTGAAGAACAATGGATAAAATGGCAAATGAGCTAGATCTAACTCATGCAAGATGCTTTACACAATCCTCTTTCACTTCATCTAACCAATCTGAATACCAGGACTTTGATTTCAGATGATTGGACCTGTGTGTTTAAATAATTGTCTTAATGTTTGTAACAATTAATATTAATATTAATCCTTATATTAGGATGGTTTAGGTAATTTTGAACAATCCTTTTTTCCAAAGAACATTCAGGAAATCAGAATGAAGTATTTTAAACAATTTCATTGGTGACAAAGCTAAAAATCAGTGTTTTAAGAAGAGTTCCAAAAAAAGAATAAAATTCAGACAATTGAAGTGATCATTTGAAGCCATCTTTTCCTTATGGATTTGGCCATGCATCCACAGGCAGCTAAAAGGTTGTGAACCGGAGGAGAGCTTTTGTCAGACTCATGAGTCAAGGACAGAAAATGGAGGCCTGGATGTTTGACCAAACTGGAATTTTATATCCATCAAATATATCCTAAATGCTGAGGTTGAAATAAATAAATTTTTAGAAAGAGTAAAGCTAAAAGATTGTCACTTGAAGGAGTGAACTAAAGAGAATAGTAAGCATGCTCTTGTCACAGCAGATACTGATTTCAGATGAAGGTTTATAGGTAGGAAAGAATGAAAGTAAAATTAAGTGGGAAAATTGAGGTAAATATAGCATCAACAATAATATTTTCTACAGTTCAAATAATATTGAGTTGATATACTTGAAAATTATTTCATGAAGGAGGATTCATATTATGTGTTCTAAGGTCCTAAATGGAACACAAGGATACTAAAAGTTCGAAATAATATTATTGATAAGCCACACATGTATGGTAGGCAGTAAAAATATGTTAAAATATGACATAACTGTGAAGTTGATAATGCACACAAATGAATAATGAAAATAAAAATAGCACCAGTCAGTACAATAGAAGCAGTAGAAGTCTGTAAGTTTTCTGTTGTCACAGAACACAAAGTTAACAATTTAAAACATAAAATGTATTACTTCACAGTTTCTGTGGTGCAGAAATCTAACATGTTCTGGATGGATTCTCTGTTCACCGTCTCATAAGACTGAATTCAAGGCACTAGTCAGATACACATTATTACAGAAACATAACTAGTATCAGCAAAGAACAGTCTACAGAGATTCACCTGGAGAGAGGTGTGACATAATTGTGAAGTTAATAGTGCACACAAATGACTAATTAAAATAAAAATAGCACTATAATTGTAGGAGATTTTTTAAACATTTTTCCTAGAAAATGTTGGATAATGCAGAGGAAAAATAAAATTAAGCAAAAAATGTAAAAGATTTAGACGATACAATTAACTATTTGACCTGATTAAAATGTACAGAATACTTAAGTTATGAAATACAATCTCTTTTCAAGCACACATCATACAATTATAAAATTGTCATATGCCAAGAAGCCTCAAAAAATATAAAAATTTTTAAAAGATACATAGTACTTTTGTCAACGTAGCATTATTTAACACATAATTATTATTTAAAAAGGATAATTCGGCCAAATATACTACATTACATACAAACAAGAAAAATAAAATACAAATTAGACAATATTTTGTTTTGTGTGATAAAATTAATGGATATAAAAATGTGTCTTACAACTAGCGTCCTGCTTAGAGGTAAAATTACAGCCATAAATTCTTGTACTAGAGAAAAATAAAGGATAAAATGCCATTAATTATGAATCCATTTCAAGACGTAATAAAAAAAACAGCAAATAATCCAAAGTTGTAGTAAATAAAAAGAAGTTGATGTGAGGAAAAAATCATAACTAAAGTGATCCATTCAGCCAAGTCAAAATTTGATGCATAAGAAGAATAATGAATTAATTAACCATGTCCAGAAAACTATTTTTTTTAAATGATTGAGATAGCATAAGGAACTAGTGTCAGCAAAGAACAAAATTTTGATTGGTTATGGTGCGAAGTGATTGAAGATGTTAGAAAGTAAGCTTGGGCCAGGTTATTGAGGTTCTTTCAGTCTAAGTTAAGGAAGTGTGATTTTCCTAAACACTTTGAGAACCTCAGTCTCAAGAAATATTGATAAAGGAATACTTAGGAAACTTACTGACACCGATAATAAGTATGATTAACAGAGACAAATTCAGAATGATTAAAAAGGTACAATAAGAAGGATTCAATAAAAAGGCTGAATATTGAGGTTGATAAGAAGGAGCAGATAATAATTCTAAATCTTTTAACCTTATTAACAGGGTGGCTAAAAGTGCATTAATTTCCAAGATTATTTGGAATGAGGAGTATACAAAGATAAGCAGATGGAAAATTAAGTGAGATGAACCAATTTTGGGACATAACAGATTAATGTTGCCTGCAGTCATTCAAGCTAAGATCACATAAGCAGCTAAAAGTAAGTGTGCACCTAAACATTTTTAAGTTACTATAGCTATCTGAATCACAGTTTCTGAGTTTCTCTTTAAAGAGATTAAATAGTGAGACTTTGTACAGCAAGTCTGGATAGTGAAAGATCCTTTGTTATCTGAATCTATTTGGTTCCTGAGTATCAAATAGCAGGTAGAAAGAGCATGAAATATGGTAGTTACTATGGAAGTAAGTAAAATCACCCAGTAATCAGGTGCATAGTAATAAAATAGTAGGGCTGAGGAAAAAAAATCTAGAGATTACTGAACTTAATGTGACGAGCAACAGAAGAGGAGACTTTAAAAAAAAAATGAGAATAAACCCTCTGAGGAATAGAGTGTGGTAATAATGGCTCTGAGAAAGGAGTAGAATGATCTAATATATTAAGTTAACTGCCCGTGTGTGAGAGAATAAGCACAGAAACTCTAGTAGAATTTGAAGTGATAGATTTAAGACAATTTTAAAAGGTAATATAAAAAGTTTATTATATCTGAGACAAAAAGTAGAAAGAGGAGTTGAGAATTAATCCAAGGTTTTTGGTTTGCATGATAACTGGATGGCATTACCACAGTAAGAAAGAGTGTATAGGTGATTGTGCTTTGTTTTAAGGGAAATGTGATGAGTTTTGCTTAAGTTATGTATTTCATTTGAAGTGTCAGGCAACTAAAATGCAAGATTTGGGATATTTATTAGTGAAATTTGAGAGAGAAATCTGGGCTGGATACTGCAAAGGACCAGTGTATTAGACAGCTTTTGCTAGTGTGTTAATTTCCTAGGGCTGCTATAACAATGACCACAACTTTGGTGGTTTAAAAAGAAACAAAAAAATATTTTCACAGTATTAAAGATTTGACGTCCAAAATCAAAGTGTAAATAGGGCCATTCTCCCTCTGAAGCCTCTAGGGAAGTATTCTTCTTTGACTTTTCTGGATTTTATTAACCCCTGGTAGTCCTTGATTTCTGACAGTGTAATTAATTCCATTCTCTGCCTGGTCTTCACATTTCACATGATTGTGTTGCCAAGGTATCTATAACTGGCAAAAATTTTGTTGTTCTTCTTAGGACACTAATGATGTATATGTATGTGTGTGTGTGTGTGTGTGTGTGTGTGTGTGTGTGTGTGTATAGTACTCTAGGTTCTGAGGTACATGTGCAGATCATGCAGGATTGTTGCATAGGTACATACATGGCAATGTATATATAACTTGGGTTATATCAGTATCTATATCACTTGATTTTCCTTTTTTGTTGCTGTTGTTAAGGATGTGTTTTGTTTACTTTGCTCTTCCTATGTTAGGCAACTTTAAATTATATTCTAGACATTATAACTTTTTAGAGAGTTTAGATTCTGTTATTTTCTGTCTAAAGGAAGCTGTTTCCTTTGAATTTACAGTTATCTTTATGAATTTGAACTTGTGACTCTATTTCGTGGGGGAGGAACTCTTATTTTAGTTTCTACTCTGTATTTAGTTAAGCTGTTCTGGGCAGGCAGAGTTCAGAAGTTAGTTAAGATTACAGGTAGACACATCCAGGACATAGGCATAGGCAAGGACTTCATGAATAAAACACCAAAAGCATTGGCAACAAAAGCCAAAATAGACAAATGGGACCTACTTAAACTCCAGAGCTTCTGCATAGCAAAAGAAACAATCATTAGAGTGAATCAGCAACCAACAGAATGGGAAAAAGTTTTTGCAATCTACCCATCTGACAAAGGGCTAATATCCAGAATCTACAAAGAACTAAAACAGATGTACAAGAAATAAAACAAACAAAATCATTCAAAAGTGGGCGAAGGACATAAACAGACACTTTTCAAAAGAAGACATATATAAGGCCAACAAACGTATGAAAAAATGCTCATCATCACTGGTCATTAGAGAAATGCAAAACTAATGATGTTTTATTAAGGGACCACCCTACTCCAGTATGACTCCCTCTTAACTAACTGCATCTGCAATTAACCAGTTCCCATATAAATTCACATTCTGGGGCACTAAGCATTTATCTTTGTGGGAGATACAAGTCAACCTGTAACAACTCAGTTTTGCTACATATGCCAATAGTCAACAGAATTTTCTTCTGAACATGCTTTTTACTCGCTTGACTCATTTGTAGGTAGCTTGAGCTTATTATGCTTCTTTAGAAGAGAAACGTATTTAGTCTCATTTCTCTGACTCTCTTGTCTTGAGTAAATAACCTGCTAAGAACCAACCAAATCAATTTAGAGACTTAAAGTATTTCATGGTGAAGTGTTAGATTTTGTCTATTTCATAAAGCTGAGTGTTTAGCAACCTTTGATACTAGATTCTTATCTTTGATTCATTGGCTGAGTAAAAATTGCATCTCTCAACTTCAAAAGTCCCAGAATTTCTCACGTTTTTCTTTCATTCTCTTTGCCATCTGGCCAGTAATTTTCTCAGCTCATGTCTTTCTTGTAGCTCATCTCTTTCAGGTTAAATGCAGCTTATCTCACCAATACACATTAAATACACAAGTTCAGTTGATGTACGAATTGCTACCACATTATTGCCCTTGGCAGTACTATTTAAAGGATCTCCATTGCATAATATGTTTTCCATATGTCTGGCCTCCAAAACTATGTCTTCCAGTACATTTTATATACTATTATTATTTTTTACAGGCTGCACTGTGATAAAACAACAAATACTATTAGTAACAAGATCAAAGTTTTAACTCTTATTTTTGTTACATGTTGGCTACAGTTAGCTGAGTCAGTGTTCATTTGTCTTCCCGATTAAACGTTACTCTATATTCTGACTTAAAGTTCTTGTAGCAGGGAGAAAAGGTAAAGGTTGGAAACAGTTGTGGTGCTAGAGTGCTTAATTTTTCTGCTAGGACGTACAACTGATTGTTTTGTTCATTTGTATTAACCAAAGCAAGTAATATTTCTAAGTTGGCAAATGAGTTACAGAATGTTATTTCTCACATATGAGCAGAGCAGTAATTTGAAAATTAACAGGAATGTAAAATCTTACATGACGGTCAGTGAATGTCAGCAAACTATATACTAGTTAAATCCATTATAGTTTGTATGAGAAGTAAAGATATAAAAATCAGGAAAATAATTATCTCTTCAAGAAGTCTGGATGAAAAGAGAAGAGAGAACAAGTTTAATAAATAGTGGAGTGAGTGGGGTATATATGTATTTGTAGGTGTTTCATTGTAGTTCTACCGTTTGGTATGGTTTTAACAAAAACATAAAAAAAGAATATACTTACAGACTGACAAAGAAAGAGGGGAAGGCTGAGCATTCATTTTACACAGGAAAAAGAATAAGTCTTAGGTTAATTGCTTAGTGGAAGAGTTATTTATTCAAGTTAGAATAATCACTTGAATACTAGATAAATCATTATGGGTAATAGAAGAAGTAGTTGAAAATTTATAAGTAAGAGGATTGCTGTAAGTAAGAGGATTGCAAATTCTAAGTTGTAGAACTTGAATTTGTAGAGTTACCAATTGAAACAACACAGTGGTATCATCAACATTTAGTGGATAAAATGTAATTAAAAAAATAAAGGTGCTAGTACTTCTAGAAAAAGAAATGTAAACAGTAAAATGGGAAGGCATAAAACAGAAATTAAAAATTGAAACATCATTTCAGATGTGGAAAAGAAAAGAAAATTGAGGTTAGAAATGGTGTTAAGAAGATATTTTCTTTACATAAGCAGAAAGGAAGCATAGAGAATTATTAAGAAATATGGCCTGACTAATTTTTGGAACCCCTACAGCTGCAGCAGGAAAAAAAAAAATGACCCTAAATGTAGCCAATAATAATAAACCAATTTATGTGGAAAACCCATTAATGCCCCCAAAATTCATTATTAATCTCTGACTCCCCTTTTTCAATAACATTTACATGAAACTGGAAATATTGTACAATTAGATTCTGGACCAATGGGTGTGCACTAGGTGCATGTGTGTGTATGGGTATGTATGTAACATTATTCACCAAGAAGGTGAAAGAAACATATCTACATTAAAAGCTATAAATGATTGATCAAAGGAAGTAAAAAAATATGCAAATAAAGAAAAGATATTCCATAGTTATGAATTGAAAAAATTATTATTTTTCAAACATTCATAGTACCTAAAGTAATATATAGATTCAATGTAATCTCTATCAAAAGACCAGACAGTTACCTTTATCAAAGAAAAAGAAAATAAATTTTAAAGTGGTATAAAACCACAAAAGACCTTTAATAGCTAAAACAAGCTTGAGCAAAAAGAACAAAGCTAGAGGAATCACACTACCTGACTTCAAAATATACTACGAAGACATAGTAACCAAAATAGCATGGTACTGGCATAAAAACAGAAACATAGACCAATGTAAAAAAATAAAAAGAGCCTAGAAATAGATTCATTAATTTATGGCTAGTTGATTTTTGGCAAAAGTGCCAAGAACACACAATGGACAAAAATGTTAACAACTGGAAAAAAATAAAATTTTTTGAAAAGAAAATTTCTTCAACAATGATATTGGTAAACTAGATATCCACTTGCAGAAGAATAAAATGAGACCCTACCTCACACCGTGTATAAAAATTAACTGAAAATGGGCTAAAGACTTAAATGTAAGACTCAAAACAGTGAAACTACTAGAAGAAAACATGTTGGAACATTCCATGACATTGCTGTGGGCAATGACGCTAAAAGCACAGGCAACAAAGGGAAAAATAGACAAATGGGATTACATCAAACTATAAAGCTTCTGCACAGCAAAAGAAACAAAGTGAAGAACAACCTGGAGAATGGGAGAAAATTTGTAAGTTATGTGTCATATAATGGGTTAATACCCAAAATATATAAGGAACTCAATTCTATACTAAGAAAACAAATAACTCAATTTGAAAATAGGCAAAGTACCTAAAGAGGCATTTCTCAAAATAAGACATACAAATGACAATTGATAACGAAAAAAAAATCCTCTCCATCGCTAATGGTCAGGGAAAAGCATATCAACAGCACAATAAAACAACACTTCAAACCTGTTAGAATGACTGTTATTAAAAAGACAAAAGATAATGAATGTTTGTCAGGATATGGAGAAAAGTGAACCCTGTTGGTGAGAATGTAAATTAGTATAGCCTTTATGAAAAATCACATGGAGGTTCATCAAAAAATTAAACATATAACTACCATAGGATTCAGTAATCCTACTACTACTGGGTACACATCCAAAACAAATGAAATCAGTATGTCAAAGATATAGCTACACTTCTATGTTATAGTTGTAATAATATTCACAGTGGACAAGAAATGGGATCAATACAGGTGTCCATCAACAGATGAATGGGTTAAGAAAATAGAATAGATGTAAGTAATTGAATAATATTCAGTCATATAAAAAGAATGAAATTCTGTCTTTTGGTAACATGGATGAACTTGGAGGGCGTTATAGTAAATAAAATATGCCAGGCACCGAATGACAAATACTGCATGCTTTCACTCATATGTGGAAAGTAAGCAGTTTGACATAAAAGTAGAGAGTAAAATGGTAGTTACTAGGGGATAGTGTGGTGATAGATGGAATGGCAGACATTGGTCAAAAGTTACAAACTTCTAATTAGATGAAAGGAGAAAGGAATAAGTTCAAGACACCAATTGTACAGCATGGTGACTATAGTTAATATTAGGTTATAATCTTGAAAAGCACTGAGAGTAGATGTAAAGCATTTTCACCACAAATGTGAAACTATGCAATGTCTGCATATCTTAATTAGCTTCATTTAGTCATCACAAAATGTACATACTACAAACTATCATATTGTACACAATAAATGCATATTATTTTATCTGTCAATCTAAAACATAGAAATAAGTAAAAATAAAAGTTTATTCAATAAAGAAATGTATTAATGGATAAACTGTAAAGAATATAGTAAAAGCAAAGTGTCTTTTTTAGGTTAGCATGTTTGTGTTATTTGTGGAATAACAACCTAAAAAAATTAAATGCATGAAATTTGAATAGCCAAAGATATTTTGCTATTTATCATCTATCTACCTATTCACCTATCATCTATTTACCTATTCAGGTATCTATCATCTATCCTCTACTATATCTATCATCTATGTATGATCGATCGATTCATTGTTAATCTTTAGTACACAGGAGCAGACAGAAAAATATTTTGAAAACAATATGTTTTCTTGTCTCACAGGCATGTGTTGGACTTCCTGCATTATTGAATAAGAACACTTTTTAAAAACTTTTTCATGATTGTCAGCTCCAGTAGCTGCCAATGATGTTTTTTATTGAAATGATAATTGATGAAATGGAAAATGTAATGTGAGTCCTTGTCTTTAGATGCCATCATAACTTGGTGATGTTGATTTAGTGCTATTTTCTCTCACCTTAGCACTGTTTTGCTTAGATTGTATTTATTGTCTATATGAATTAGTCTTCTTCATGGCTAGTTCTTGTTTTCATATGGAATTTTATTTCATCTAGTAACACCATAGGAGTTGATCCAGGAAAAATGGGTGGTAGTTTAAGAAAAATAGATACAGATACAGTACAAATCTTAAATACTTAGAATTTTCAAAGATGTAATTAGTTGCATGGAAATATTATAAGTTTTTTTATGGTGTACATAAAATCATTGTCCAGAAAATTACTTATGAGTACAGAAGAATAAGATCATATAATTACTAATGTGGTATGTTTTTAAGGAAGGCAAAAAATATCTAATTAAAATTGGTATCCTTGTTATTACAAATCATTTTACCTACTTTATAGCCCTGAAAATAAAATTATCATAGTGGCTATTTGGTAAAGTCATTTACTTTTACTTTTTATAAAAAAAAAAACAAAGTGACTGAAAAGTAACAAAAATAGTAAAAAGATACTGTCATGTACATTTCATTTACATATTCTTCATCTAGTTATTAATATTTTATTAGTACTCTATCATTTTCTTGCTCTCATATGTGGTATATGCTGATATATAATGACCCATTAAAGCTAAATAATTAAATGTTTATTTCCAAAAAAAGGACATTCTCTTCTGTAGTACAACCCTTCAAAATAAGAAAATTTATATTAATAATTGCTAACATCTTTATAGCAAATGGATTCAATCTAGATTCAGGAGGATGATCTTTTCATATCTCTTGAAACAATCAATCTAAAATTATTCCAGTCTTTTCTTATCCTTTAGAATCTTAAATTTTCCTTATAGGCTAGTTATTTTGTAAAATGTTCTTCAGTTTCCGTTTGTATAATGGTACCTCATGATTAGATTTACATAATGCATTTTAGTATGACTATCACAAATGCATTCCTGTGTTCTTCTTAGTGCGTTCTATAACACATGACACAGGATGTTGATTTGTTTTATTACCAGCAATATTAACTGTGATCAACTTTTTGCAGGGACTGCCTTCTGTTTTATCCATGCACTTTTTCGTTAGTGCACAGGAGCAGACAGAAAAATGTTTTCCTAAATTACCACCCATTTTCCATATTTTCTAGTGTATTTAATAAGGAATTTTTAGGGAGATAATTAGAGGTTATGAAAATAGGCTTTTCTGATCAAACTAAATTTTAGCATCCATTGATCTTTGCTAAACAATCAGTGCTGTTATATTTTCCAAACAATTATTTTCAATTTCATTTTTTCCACATTTACTAGTTGCAATAGTGCTATAAGTAAGAGCTAACTTTTCTTCCCATTTGTTTCTTTATTTCAATTATTATGAAGGCATGTATTATTCATTAAATTATAATTTGCTACTTAATCGTCCTGGGTTTGGCCACTGGGAGCCTTTTTAAGCTGACTTTTGTTTTCCTTGGACAAGACTCCATTTTTCTTTGACATTCTGTGACTTTTTGGCACAATATTTTCCCACGTCTTTCCCCAGTCGTGGAATCAGCAATTTTTAATAGAAGGCTTGATTCTTTTAAGTAAAAGGTGATATTCAGAAGTGAAGATCTGGGCATCAAGTATGATTATTGTGAATGAACTGTAGCTACTCTCATGTCCTATGTATACATGCAAACGTGTGTTTGTATACATACATATGAACACACAATACACTTCATAACTATATCAATCCACAACTGTAGCCATATTTGTATTTCTATCGATATTGTAAAGTAATGAAAGTTTGTCCTATTACTTTCAAATCTAATCCAACATTGCAGGGTTTATCGTAGTCACTTTCCTTTCTATATTTGTTACATGCTTTCCTGATAGTGAGAAGCCTGATTTTTCTATTAGATTTTTGTTGTTGCTATAACAAATTACCCTAAACTGGAGGGGTTAAAAGGAAGACAAATTTATTATCTTACTGTTCTAGAATTCAGAAGTCTGACAGTTTTCACTCTGCTAAAATTAAGGTGTCAACAGGGCTGTGTTCTCTGGAAACTCTAGGAGAGAATTGTGTGTGTTTCTGTTGCGTGTTTTGTTTACTTTGTTGTCTTTTCCAGCTTCTAGAGACTATCTAAATTCCTGAGTTAGTAGCTTCTTCCTCCGTTGAAACCCAGCAATGGTGCTTTTTCTTGAATATCCTTCTATAGTCACACCAGTGCCTCCTTGGCCCTGACCCGGTGCAGTCTGATGCTTCACTTGTTACCTCTTGACTGACCCTATCTCCATACCAGCTGGTGACTTTCTCTATAACCTCCCCGTTTGTCTCTGACTTAGGCCCAGTGGCTGACTCACAGGGCTACTTTTTTCACTTGTCCCTTCACCCCAAGACAGCTGATGCCCTACTTTGCCCCCTCCTTTTTCTCACAATCTTGTTCTAGAGCAGGCTGCCCCTACAAGAAATGTGTTTCAAGGGGAAGAGGAAACAGGAGGGGCAAAGGGTAAGTTTTTATTTCAAAATCTAAGGGTGATGTGAAAGCAATATATAAATAAATTGAGTCTACTATTTACTATTGTTGTTGGAGAAGACAGTTATATATTTTCTAAACTTCAACTGTTTCAACTGTAAAGTGACAGGTTTGAATTAGGTTACCTTTAATTGTTATTCATGACTAACATACAAGGATACTATTATTTGTGTTTTTTAGGAACTTATACATGGTACCTGCTATATACTTCCATTTGCAGACTTACCTACCTATAAATACATACTTATAGAAGAAATATGTTTGTTTCTAAATTCAAAAATGCTTGTAATTAACCTATGTAGATTTTGTCCTTCTGATTCTTGTTGTTATTATGAAAGAATATGAGGTAAGCCAAATTTTAAAAATTGACCTATTATTTAGCATAATCAAAGCAATTTCACATAACACCTTGTAAGAGTTTCCTGGAGTTGCCATAACAAGATGTCACAAACTGAGTGTCTCCAAACTACATAAATTTATTTTCTCACATTTCTATGGAAGTTAAAAGTCTGAAATAAACTTTTAAGAAATGCCATGCTCCCTCTGAAACCTATAGAAAAGTGTTATTTCGTTCCACCTCCAGTTTCTGGAGGGTCTCAGCCATCCTTGGCATTCCTTGCTGTAGCAGTATCATTCTAATTTCTGACCCAGGTCACATGACCTTCTCCCCTGTGTGTATTTCTGTATGTCCTGTCTTACGGGTTACTTGATTTAGGACTCACCCTAATCCAGTATGACCTATATAAACTAATTACAACTGAAAAGACCTTTTCCAAATAAGATTACCTTCTGAAGTTCTGGGTAGACATCATTGTTTTTAATTCAGGGGTACAAGTTCAGATCTCTTACTTGCATATATTGCATAGTGAAGAAGTCTGGACTTTTAGTGCACCATCATCAAATAGTGAACACTATACCTAATAAGTAATTTTCAACCCTAAGCACCCTTCCCTCCTCCCGCCTTTTGAAGTCTCCGGTGTCTGTTATTCCACTCTGTATGTCTGTGTGTATCCATTGTTTACCTCCACTTGTAAGTGAGAACATACAATATTTGACCCTTTGTTTCTGAGTTATTTAAGTTAGGATAATGGCCATCCACATTGCTGCAAAATACATGATTTCAATTCTTTAGTATGGCTGAGGAGTATTTCACGATGTATACATATATTTTTTTATCCAATCCTCTGTTGATGGATGCTTAGGTTGATTCCATGACTTTGCAATTGCAAATAGTGCTGCAATAAACATATGAGTGCAGGTGACTTTTGGATATAATGGGTTTTTTTCCTTTGGATAGATACCCCGTAGTGGGATTGCTGGGTCAATAATAATTTCAGTTTTATTTATCTGAGAATTTTCCAAAAATTAACTCACGGTGGATTGAAGGCTTAAATGTAAGATCTGAAACTATAAAAATCCTAGAAGTAAACCTAGAAAAAACTTTTCTGGACATTGGCCAAGCCAAATAACTTATGACTTAGACTTCAAAAGCAAAGGTATTTTTAATATAAATTATTTACATCTTTTAGAAATAGTATTATTACCCATTTTTACATACTGAGCTGTGGAATATAGATATATAACCATTCTCCTGGGAAAGTAATTTCTAGATTCTAATTCTGGGCAGATCATATTTTCTTTTCAGTACATTGAAAAGTAGAAAAAGCCAAATATTTAAAAAACTAAAAATGGTGAAAATAATTTTGAAGTATGAATAATAGTAAAAGGGATAAGAATGTTTAAACTTTTCTATTGCATAATTCAGCTTCCAGAAAGAACACCCAAACCTGTGTTAGAACATTATCTAGCCTATCCAGTATTAAATTAAATGTGTAGGTATAATATCTTGTATAACCGTTACCTTGTAAACACTTGAGTTATTTTCTGCACCATATATTATTAGTGAAGTTTTAAACAATGTTTTATTTCCAAATGTTTCTTGATATTTAAAATAATATATTTACCTATGGTAAGCAGAATAATGAGCCCACACTAAAGATGTCCATTTCCTGATTTCTGGAATCTGTGACTATGTTAGGCTATATGGCAAAGAAAATTAAAGTTGTAGATGGAATTAAGGTTGTTAACAATATGACCTAGAGATGCAGATATAATCTTGGATTATCTGGATGGTCCAATAATTCTCATAAATAAGTGAAAGAAGGATGCAGAGAGAGAGAAACAAGGAGGTGGCAATGTGAGAAGTATTTGTTTTTATTTGCTAGCATTGGAGTTAGAAGAATGATACTCAACCAAAGAAACAAAAGTGAATTTCAGAAGCTGGAAAAGACAAGAAAAGCATGTCTCCACTAGAGCCTCCATAAATAAATGTAGGTCTCTCAGCACCTCAGAATTAGCTTACTAAGACTCATTTCAGACATCTGACGTCCAGAATTGTTACATAATAAATTTATGGTTTTTGAAACACTAAAATGTGATAAATAGTTACAGCATCAAAAGGAAACATGCACATTTCTACAATTATTTTTGAGATGATGTAGTTACAATTACTAATGTCTTTTATAGGTTATATAAAATGTGGAAGTGAGCTATTAATTAGCCCTTAATGGTTGTTTATATTTTTATGAGACAAAATATCCCATAGAAAGATTTTTAAAATTTCAACATTATTTAATTACAAATTCTTTTAAGACATACCAAAGAAGTGAAAAAGTTTGGGGGTTTGGAATAAATTGGGGAGCAGCACAAAATTGATTTTGTTTAAAATGTATTGCATTACGAGGTAGAGAGAGTGTTCATTAGTCATGTGGAAATATTTCTTGGATCTCACAAAGCAAATTTGTTTACAAATCTAAAATTCTTACCTATATGATGCTGGCTATTTGTATGTTTGGATCAGGAAAGTTCAAGAAAATGAAACAAAAATAAAAAAAGAAAATACATAGAAGTTCTAGGAATAAAATGAACAAGCAGAATAAGGTTATATTATGACCTTACACATGGAAAAATCAAATAGATAATTATTACAATGGCCTAGAAAAAATACCCTGAAGAAGCAGATTATGATTTTCCAGTAATGTAGAGAGGTTGAGGACAAAGATAAGTTTGCAGAATTTTGCAGCTATAAAGCTTTGATTAACTTGAAAGAAATAATTTCAGGTCGGGTGTGGTGTCTCACACCTGTAATCCCAGCACTTTGGGAGGCCAAGGCGGGCAGATCACCTGAGGTCAGGAGTTTGAGACCAGCCTAGCTAACATGGTGTAACCCCATCTTTACTAAAAATACCAAATTAGCCAGGCTTGGTGGCACATGCCTATAATCCCAGCTACTTGGGAGGTTGAGGCTCCAGAAACCTTTGAACTTGGGAGGTGGAGTTTGCAGTGAGCTGAGATTGTACCATTGCATTTCAGCCTGGGCAACAAGAGTGAAACTCCATCTCAAAAAAAAGGGGGGGGGGGGAAAAGAAATAATTTCAGAGTTTTGAAGACTGAGCATTTATACAATTTTGAGGATGGATTCAATGGTGAAGTGAAGAAAGACATTTCAAACATTGGAAATAAACCTTTTGGTGGGGTTAGGAAAAGAAAGTCTTCAGTAGGAACTTTAAGGACAAACCTGATGCAAATATTTAGATGATACAACACATTCAAAGCCCTGTGAGCTGTATAAGAACTTGCACTCTACCTTCACCTAGCACACAAAGTCCTCCCCAAGTCTCCTGGCCTTTGGCTTATTCTCTGACATTATTTTCTACACAGCTTCCCTTTATTCGCCACAATCATATTAAGACCAATCATATTAGCCATAATAGAGTATCTCACCACTGTATATTTAAAATCAATTTTAGGGCGTTTGCACTTGTTCTGTTTCATTTTTATACTGTTGGAAAACAAGTAATGTATTCACACTTTAGCAAAAATACTGGAGTATGAGTTTCCTGGAGGTTCTATCCACTTCTTATGTATTTTGACTTTGTTACTAAATCTACTGTGTAAGAGATTGTAAAGTATTTACTAAATTTGATCATAAGTAATAAACACATTCTCAAGGTATGTGGAGTCTTTAAAGGAATGTTTTATTTGAATTTCTGTGTTGGGTAAGTTTAGAGGAAATAATCTTTTGATGAACCAGGAAAATCTAGATTAAAATATTAAATTTTGAAATATTATTAAGAGAAAACTATGCAAAAAATATTTTGAGTTGACATCATTGTTTTAATATCTCAGAAAATGATAATTAATTTTTATTCCAATAATCTATATAAGGACATCAATCTATTTAAAAAACATAAATGTATATTTTTCATCTATATTTAACAAATTTAATACATACAAATATATATTTTTTTAGTATATATTTTTAACATAATTGTTTTATTCTATTGGGGAAAGGTTGAGTGTTTTTTATAAAGAGATCCAATTAGCAAAACAGATTTCAAAACAGTACATTTGAATTAAATATGGAAATAGCATATGCAAGATGAAGTAAGCCTAGAATATGCAAATAACATTAATTATGAATTTTAGGCAAATGTACTGTCATAATCAAAATCTTTTCAATGTTAATTTTATTATTTCAAAACTGACCATTTCAAATTGACATACATTTGAAGTTTAAAAATAGCTTATTTTAGATATCTTAAGGCTTTTGTATTGACAGTTTTAAAAATTGTAATGGAAGCAAAATGGTCACTTGTAGAGGTTAACAGAGGCAGCCTTTCATCTTAGGATAGACAGTCCTTGGACACATTTATCAGAAGTTTTAAATTTTAAGGAGCAAAGAGGGCACAGATGAGGACAGATTTCATTTTGTTTTGTTGTGATATCACTGTTATTTATTAGGTTTTACTTATTTATAACAATAATAAAAGAAAGAGAGATAGCAATATCAGAAAGGTGGATTTATAAAGCAGGTATCGTAAGGTTGAAAGTCAATATTTAGATTAGAAAACTGTGGGTGCAAATAGAAAGGCTCCACTTCTTATGGTTGCTGTTTATTTGGGAGATTAGATAATCCACAGCTCTTATCACCAGAGAACATTTCTTTTAATCTGATTTTTTCTTTTTATTGTACTTTAGGTTCTGGGGTACGTGTGCAGATCATGCAGGATTGTTGCATAGGTACACACATGGCAATGTGGTTTGCTGCCTCCATCCCCACGTCACCTACATCTGGCATTTCTCCCCCATGTTATCTCTCCCAAACCTCCCCACCCCCTTGCTGTCCCTCCCTTGGCCCCTGCAACCAGCAGACCCCAGTGTGTGATGCTCCCCTCCCTGTGTCCATGTGTTCTCATTAGCCTTTTGCCAGATGGGTAGATTGCAAAAATTTTTTTCCCATTCTATTTGTTGCTGGTTCACTCTAATGATTGTTTCTTTTGCTGTACAGAGCTCTCAGCCTATATCAATTTTACTCCAAAATTATTGAGAGATTCTAAGTGGGGTTTCTGTGTAATGACCATAATAGGGTCTACATATAGTTTATCACAATGTACTATAAACATTCACAAATTATTTTATGCCTGCAATCATTTTGTTGCACAAATTGTCATATAACTTTAACTCTCAATCTTACTAAAATATTTGTCTAAATTTGACTTGTAAAGATTTGTTTTTGCATTAATTTGAACTGCACATGAAAATTTTGTTTAAAAAGACAAACTTTAATTAGGTGTATCTAGCAACTTTTGAAATTCGTTCCAGAATCTTGAATCTATAATGTCATAAATGAAAATTTTATTGACATCAATTGTGATAATATCTAATTTGATAAACAATAATTATTGGCTGAATGATTAAATTGCAGAGAACTTTACATGACTAGTTTAGTCAAACTTTTGTAAAAGTAAAACTTGAACTTAAATTTTGTATCATTGTACCAAATTTAAAGTCTCATATCTGATAGCATTCTCAGATGAGAATAGTATGTAACTTATATTTATACATTCACAGATCTAATATTTGTAGCTAAACATTCTATGATTGGTGGGTTAGATGCTAGAACATTATCACAGTTTATCAAACACTAAGTGCAAAATGACTGGGCACAGTTGAGATGAGTTTCTCTATAGAATGGTTTTAAATTTGATAAATAATCTTGTTCAATTCCTTCTATGTGTTTGGTATAATAACAGAGCAAATACTAGAGCAGATTATTGAGGCAAATGAAAGGAAATTTCAATGATTATGATATGCATATTGGTATGGTGCCTCGGATGCAAAGGACTTGTTAGTTAGGAATTTGAGCACAATATCTATGTTTCAGGCCTTGGTTTTTCTAAGCATTTCTGTTTAAGGCACTACTTCTTCAGCTACCTCAGGGTAAAGAAATATAGCATCTACCTGGTAGGTTAGAAAAATAATATCTGAAGCTCTATATACTCTTGTCAGCAATGTGCAGCAATTCCTATAACAAGGTTGATTTCAATGGAAAAGCAACAGAGTAAATAAACATTTACTTTTCATGAATGAACTGATCATTGGAAAAATTTTTATGTGGTACAAAAAGTACAGATTTAGGGTATAAACAAGTCTTGCATCTTAGCTCCGTGATAAGATATATAACCTTGGAAATAGAAGAAATTACTGAATTCAGAACTTTGATTTCCTCAATTGTTAAGTGACAATAACAACCTTAATTTCACAACATTTAGTGAGTCTTATATGGAATTAAGCATGTATGTTGACCAGCTCTTGATATTTACTAGTATGCTGGGCATGTGCTACTCTCCATCATAGACACATTGTGACACAGGCTATCAGAGTCTCCCAAACCTTGTGCTAAATGCTAATGTAAAAAAAAAGGACTCAGTGCTAGTTATATATACAGTATCTATATCTTCTGCCTATAGTCAAGATATCTTATTTGTAATAGAAAAGTTCAGAATTAAAAAAATTTTTTAAGCCAGAAGATCATGTTTTTCCATAGCATAACCCAAATTGTGTATGCTCCTCATGTTTTAGCTATATTGGGCACCCATTTGGAGCAAGGGAGAACTATCATTGCTAATCCCATGCTAGATACTCAATAAACACACTCATTGAATCAGAAAATATGTTCATTATTCTGTGCTTTATGGTTAAGCCTAATAAAATTTTGCATTAAGTAAGACTCTATGCCTGGATAATAACTGTTTGCATATTAAAATTTTGGATCAAACTGAGTCTCAGATGTAAAATAAAAGGCTTATGGAATTCAAACTTCATTCTGGGATTCCCTAAGAGATTGATGAAGGTGGACTTATAAAGTTCTCTTCAGCTTGATTAAACTTTACACATAATTTTTCCTGACTCTAGGCTCCTGATCTACATTTTCATAAAGCATTTTCTTTAGAAAATTTGTAATTGTAAATTCTTTCCCTCCCCCTAGAAAATGTAGATATTTATCTTGCCAGTTTTACAAACCAGGAGTACTTAAATTTTTTAACTTTTAATGTCAAGGATACATGTGTAGAATATGCAGGTTTGTTACATAGGTAAATATGTGTCATGGGTTTTTTTTTTTACTTGCATTTTAGGTTTTGGGGTACATGTGAAGGACATTCAAGATTGTTGCATAGGTACACACATGGCAGTGTGATTTGCTGCCTTCCTCCCCATCACCTATATCTGCCATTTCTCCCCATGCTATCTCTCCCCCAACTCCCCCACCCCCCCACCGTCCCTCCCCTTTTTCCCCCAGACAGACCCCAGTGTGTGATGCTTTCCTCCCTGTGTCCATGTGTTCTTATTGTTCAACACCCACCTATGAGTGAGAACATGCGGTGTTTGATTTTCTGTTCTTGTGTCAGTTTGCTGAGAATGATGGTTTCCAGGTTCATCCATGTCCCTACAAAGGACACGTACTCATCATTTTTGATGGCTGCATAATATTCCTTTTTACAGATTATTTCATCACCCATGTATTGAGCCTCGTATCCATTAGTTATTTTTCCTGCTTCTCTCTCTCCTCTCACCCTCCACCCGCTAACAGGCCCCAGTGCCTGTTGTTCTCTTCTATGTGTACATGTGTTCTCTTCATTTAGCTCCCACTTATACATGAAAACATACGGTACATGGTTTTCTGATTCTGTGTTTTCTGGTTTCTTGGTTTTCTGTTTCTGTTTTTGCTGAGGATAATGATTTCCAGATCTATCCATGTCCCTGCAAAGGATCCTCATTCTTTTTATGGCTGCACACTATTCCATGTTGTATATGTAACACAGTTTCTTTATCTAGTTTATTATTGACGGGAATTTGGGTTGATTTCATGTCTTTGCTACTGTAAATAGTGCTGTAATAAACATATGTGCACATATTTCTTTATAATAGAACAGTTTATATTTCTTTGGGTATATAATCAGTAATAAGATTACTGACCATCAGACCCAGGAGTGATTTTTCAACAACTGGAGAGACATCCCTTTGAAATGTAATCATCCAGAGAATTAGAGCCCTGTCTCCACGTCTTTTTAGGAGAGTAGGAGCCTAATTTCTGTGGGTGCCAATTATCAAAAACAGGTGACCTAATTACAGAGAAAAAAATTGCAAACTTAGTGATTACTCAATGTGCTAGATATATGCCATTGATCAGACTCTTTACAAACATCCTCCAGTACTTTACCACAGCTGACCACAGCCTTTAAAAACTCTTCTGACCTTTGTTTCAATGAAGTTGAGCTCAGGCTTAGTTCTGATCTTTCTCTCATATTAAAATAGCCATGAAGAAAGCCTTCCTTGCCTGTTTTTGTCCAGTGCAATTTGTGCTTTGAAAATAGGTTAATTTTCTTTTAGGCAAATTAGCCATAAGTAAAGGTTAGCCTAATTCAAAATAAGATAGATCATTTATTTTGTTTCTAATAAAAATTGTTGTTTTCAACTTTTGTAATTTTAAATTATATGTAGATATATGTGTGTGTAGATATATCTGTATGGATATATGTGTGTGTGTCTCTTTTTAGTCTTTCAATTGTTTTCCACTCTCCCTTTTCCTCCCTTCCCATCTTCTCTCCTTCCCTCCATCTCCAATCTAAATCATGCTGATAATCGTAAGGCTTACATGCCTTATGCAGAATGATCCTTTTTCTAATCTTCTGGTGATTATATGTGGTTTTATTTAGGTTGTTGTACGTCGCTACTCCCTTTTCCTTGTCACCTGGAAGTTATTATATTTCTAAAATACTGATGGATTTCATTTAAACGATTGTGGCTAGAATCCAACACAGGTGATATGCACTTCATGATGTACCACAATAGAAGACATAATAACTAATTGACTCATCTTCTGGGTGCTAAGATTGGCCTTGAATTAGTGTGATTATATTTTGATTCCTCTATTATAAAGTTATTTGCAAGTAGAAAGTATAATGTGTAATGATACTTTGGCATGAAATGACCATTCAGTTTTTTAAATCAACCACTCTGATCTGTTTTAAAACCATTAGATATGCTTGCCTAAATAAATGCTTTATCAAGATTATAAAAGGAATTGTTTAATTTATTTAATTATGTCATTTCTTATATGTAGATTAGCTGACTTCTATACACTGTAAATCATCCTCATCAAGTAAAATATTAGGTTATCCCAGATTATTGTCTCCAATGGAAAGCAGACACTTGCATATTTTTTTCTTTATCAATTTTCAAACAATGCAATTGTATGAACAGCTCTTTAAATGTAATATAAATGGTATAATTTTTAGAACCTAAGAAACATCGTTCACTAATTGGTGACAATACTCTTTCACTAATTTTAGACCCAAACTGGGGTCTAGAAATGAGAAATGCTCTGCTGTGGGAAGTCCAAGTTAATGTCACAGTCTCTTTTCATTTATATATTAATAAGATATATACATTGACATATGTTCTAATGATTTTGATGTAGCTATATATTCTATAAACAAGAAAATAAGTTTTCATGCCATGAAATATTTAATTACAAGTTCTCCATGGTCTTATGAGACAATTTTGCAGGCTTTAAATTATCATCCTATTGTAACTTATCTGTAGATGAACGCAATCTCAATCAAAATCCCAACAACATATTTTGTAGATATCAACAAAACTGATTCTAAAATTTATATGGAGGGGCAAAAACCTCAGGATAGCCAACTAAATATTGAAGAAGAAGAACAAAGTTGAAGAATTGATACTGCCCAACTTCCAGCTTTCCTATAAAGCTACAGTAATGAGGACAATGTGATACTGGAAAAAGAATAGATAAATAGGTCAATAGAGCAGAATAGAGAGCCCAGAAATAGACCTACATAAATATAATCAACTGATCTTTGACAAACAACAAACACAATACTATAAAGAAAAGATAATCTTTTCAGCAAATGGTACTGAATCAACTGGCTATGTGCAAAAAAATAGTAAATAAATAAATGTAGACACAGACCTTATAATAATCACAAATAAAGCCTCAAGATGGATCACAGACCTAAATGTAAAAATAAAAACTTTAAGACTGATAACCATAGGAGAAAATCTACATGCCTAAGCTTTGGTGAAGAATTTTTAGATACAGAATGAGGGGAAAATCCATCAAACAAAGAATTAATATGATCAACTTTATTACAATTTTGCTCTGCAAAAGACACTGTCAAGAGAATAAAAAGAAAAGCCATAGACTGGAAGAAAATATTTGCAAAAGACATGTCTGATAAAAATCAATTATCTAAAATATACCAAGAACACTTACAACTCAACAATATGAAAACAAGAAACCCACTTATAAATGAATCAAAGACCTTAAGAGTCACCTCATGAAAGAAGATACACACATTGCAAAGAAAAGCATATGAAAAGGTACTGTACATAATATTTGTCATATTTTATCAGGGAAATGCAAAGTAAAACAGCAATGACTTACCACTACACATCTATTAGAATGGCTATAATTTAGAACACCGACACCTCCAAATGCTGGTGAGAATGTGGAGCAATAGGACCTCTCATTTATTGTTGGTGGCAATGCAAAATGTGGGTGGTTTCTTATCAAAACTAAACATAATCTTAGCATTTGATTCAGCAACTACATTGCTTAGCATTTATCCTAATGATTTGTAAAACCTATGTTCACACAAAATTCTGCAAATCGCTATTTATAGCAGCATTATTTATAATTGTAAAAAACTTAGAAGCAACCAGGAGCTCTTCAATAGGTGAATGAATAAATAAAATGTGATACATCCAAACAATGGATTACTATTTGGTACTAAAAAGAAGTAAACTATCAATTAATGCATGAAAAGATATACAGCTAATTTAAATGTGTTTCTAAGTGAAAAAGCCAATCTGAAAGACTACATGCTGTATGATTCCTACCATGCGACATTCTGAAAAATGTTAAACTATGGACACGGTAAAATGATCAGCAATTACCAGGAACTGGGGAAAGGATGTGATGAATAGGTGTAACATAGGGGATTGTTACATAGGGGATTGTTACAGCAGTGAAAATACTCTGTATGATACTATAATAATGGATACATTTTATTATACATTTGTCCAAACTCATACAACATACTACACCAAGAGTGAACCCTAATGCAAACTATGGACTTTGGGTGATAATGATTTGTCAATGTATGTTCATAAATTGTAATAAATATACCATTCTGTGGTGGATGTTGATAGTGAGGGAGACTATCCAGGGGTGGAGCTGAAGGACATGTAGGAAATCCCTGCACCTTTCTCTGATTTTGCTGTGTAATTAAAGGTGATCTAAAAAATAAATTCTTAAAAAATCATTATTGTATATTTATTTTACCAGCATTTATAGAATCTTAACATGAACAGCAACTATTATAGATACCAAAGACTCAGAGGTAGATTCTGCCTTTCAGGTACAAGAAACAACCAAAGTTGTGTTGTATTATATCCAAATGAAAAAAAAAGTCATAAAAAGAATAGAAAAATGAGACATTTTAAGAGACATTCTAAGAATACTAGGAGATTTGGTAATTAATTGCATGCCTAAACTTGTAATACTATATATGCCCCCACATCAATTTGGCAGATACTAAAGGACAAGTACTTGGCCCTACATGCTCATATATGAGGAGAAATACATTTGAATATATAAATTAATATATTTTAAATTTGTGAGTTCCCAAGGATGTTGTACACAGCCTACACAACCACTTTAGTTTTCTTAATTAAGATGATCTCTATGAAACTCACTTATGCTCTCACATTCTACTTATAAAACTATATTTGCATATTATTTCATTAATACATTAAATGTTAATATCACAAGGGCAAGGAGACGATGTATTTGCTCATACCTGGTGAGAAGAGTGTCATATATTCTCAAAACAAATTTTTTTTTTTTTTTTTTTGAGATGGAGTCTTGCTCTGTCACCCAGGCTGGAGTGCAGTGGCATGATCTCGGCCCACTGCAAACTCTGCCTCCTGGATTCAAGTGATTCTCCTCCCTCAGCCTCCCGAGTAGCTGGGACTACAGGCGCCCGCCACCACACCCAGCTCAGTTTTTGTATTTTTAGTGGAGACTGGGTTTCACCGTGTAAGCCAGGATTGTCTCTATCTCCTGACTTTGTGATCTGCCTACCTCAGTCTCCCAAAGTGCTTGGATTACAGGTGTGAGCCACTGTGCCTGGCCTCAAAAATTATTTTCTATTAAATGATTCTTCAGTTATTGTCTTAAAATATTTTTTGAAGTATCTATTTTGTGGTGGTCAGGTTCAAACAGTGAAGATAAAGAATGATTAAATGTAAATCTCACCTTGGAGAAAGTTAAAAATAGGATAAATTGTGGCGTATCCCTGCTTCTTCTGCTTTATAATTTATTAGAGTAGATGTAGGATGGAAAACAATGCACTAGAAAGTATTCGGGTTAATTATTAACTTGTAAAACATGTGGAAACATTTAATGATGTAGGTGTTCTACAGCTATTAGCTCAATGAATCAACGAAATACAATAGTGCTGAAGGTAAAAATGTGTTTCTAACTATTACTTTTATGCTTACATTGCATACTCCTTTATACCAGCAATATTAGATAAAGGTCATCATGCAGTCATTTATTTGTCTTCAGATGTAGACCTGAATCATGGCCCCTATTCCGTGCCCAGTTTAACATTCAGATTGTAGTGTTTATCTGTTTCTTCTTCTTCTTATACCTTGAAGATTTTTGTTACCTGGAAGTTACTTTGTATTAACTGTTACCTCTAATATAAATCTGAGACTACAGGAGCCTGCCACCATGCCCAGCTCACTTTTTGTACTTTTAGTAGAGACAGGATTTCACCATATTAGCCAGGATGGTCTTGGTCTCCTGACCTCGTGATCCACCTGCCTTGGTCTTCCATATCAATTATGTTTTCTTCCATATCAGTTATGCATCTTACATGTAATAATTATGGACTAGAATTCAACTGAGTAGTCACTGAAATGATGGTATTATTTCTGTAACTGACCAATCAAATCAGATACTTCTTTAGCTCTGTGATTGCTCTTATTTTTCTAAAAGTTCAAATTAGCATTCAGATTTTGTATTAAAACAGTAACTTACCAAATCACCTTGGAAATTTTCAGAAATCACTATGACCTAAACTATAAAATTTGATAGAAAAATGTACATTGTCTCATTCTAGCTATTTAAGCCTTCTATTCTCATACGTAGTCAACTTGAATACCTACCTTATTACTCTCCTAATAAATTCCATATTTTCAATGATTGATTAGCACAAGCAAAGGTAGTACAAGGAAATCATGATATTTATTTGCTAGAGATTTCTAGAAATACCACTAACCTAACTAAGGAGGAATATTGGGAACACTATTTCTGAATTGCATACCCAGGGCCTGAACTGCCAGGCACTTCCACAGATGAAGGTTTGGCTTAGCTCCATATGCACTAGCCTGATTACTCTGCTACCATCTCCAAATCATAACATTAGAAAAAGAAAGAAAGATCTTGTCAACCAGAAAACTGAATCATTTGAGCATGTCTGAAGCTACTTTAAATCTTACCTGAGATACTATCAGAATATCTTCTTTCATTAACAAGCCATCTTTTAAGGGCAAGACTGCATCAAGTGAATTTCTCTCTCATCCCTTGAAGGAGAGCACTCTATCTCACAGATTAGGCTTCATGGCTGGATCTCACCATGCCTTTCTGATTTCAAGTATCCCTGATACCAGCAGTGAACTTTTGCAATGATGTCTGCTGATTCAGGGTATCCTGGCCCAAATTACTGCCTACACTTGGTTTGTATTACCTCCCACAGTTCTGGATGTGCTGTGTCCCATACCAATTCCCTGACAAGCACCCTGCTTCCTATTAGATCTTAGCACAATGCCAGTGTTTATTTTTAGCGGACACCTTATGTTCTTTAGGTAAAGATTACCTATAGACTGTTTTTCTCACCTTGCCCTTTTGTAACTGTTATCATCAGTCAACAAAAAAAACAAACTGAGTAGAATTGGAAGTAAGAGTTTTCATGAGGTTTTCTGAACTCATCTATCCTAATCTGATAGAAACTGAATCTATTGACCTTCAAGTGTAAAATACACATCTTTGGTCTCTGGTTCTTACAAACTAAATCTTCTTTCAGTTTTTGAATCTGGACTGCTATAGCATTGTTTTCATCAGAAGAAAAGTATTATTTTAACATAGTAACGGAAATCTCTGACTACTTTAAGCATATTCATTTGATAAGGTTCTCAAAATAGTTTACAATCTTTTTGTGAAAATCACAATATTGCCATTTTCTTCCAAAGTGCACTTTGAAGAAGTATTTCAGCAGAAAAGAACAGTAATGCTATCTTGATCCAAAAAGATCAATTACCAATTTCCATGCTTTTTGTAAATGTTGGAGGGTGTATTAGCCAGAGTGTGGATAAATGCTCCTAAAAGTTAGCCTTGCTAAGCACATTTTAGACAGAAATTAAATCTCTAATGTCCTCCTTTGCCTTTAAAATGTGTTTTTTATTTTTATTTCATCTTTTTATCACTCATGAGAGCTTTATAAGCTTGTTAGAATGGAAAATCAATTAAGTACATTTGGTTGAGTAAATCTGTTTGTGTGTGTGTGGTTAAAATGCATTCTTTATTTAAATGGAGTGAAATGTTAAAATGGAGTAAAGCATACTGTTTATATGCAAATCATGAGAAGATGAAATTTTTATTTCTACATTTTTAAATTGTAAAAGTTATAAGAACTGCACTTAGATACTTTTTAAAGCAACAAAATAATTCTTTATAATTAAATGAATCAAAAGTATTGAATATTAATGCCTTATGCTTATATGTCTTCTCTCTAGAAATGCTTAAATTGAGATTCTTTATAATTCTCTATCAAGGAGTTTACTTCAAACACATGAATAGTTTTAGAAGACACAGCAACTGATCAGTAACACTCATCAGAATAGAAAGAATTGGGAAACAAAGTTGAAGTGCGTGCATCTTAGAAAATTAGAAAACTCTAATAGCACAAGTAGTTTTCCCCTCACCTATTTGCTTAGAATCAAATAGGAACCCAGACATACGTATTACAATTCTGAAGATATTGTTAATTTTATATTTACTATGCATCTATCTATAACTGGGCATTAATAATCTGGCAAAGGAGGTAAGTTACATTTTGTAGGCAGCAAGTTTGTTCATTGTTGCTAAAGATATAACCTTAGTTTGTTTTTTCCTCCTTCCACAAGTGAGACTGACAGTACTCACAGTAAGTGTAAACAGATTTTACCTTTGCTTAGTGATTGTATGTAAGCAGAATGTGACTTCCTGGAGACACTTAACCATTATCCTTTGGTTTAAGTCTAGGAAAGAAATCAGTATAGTGATTGATAAAATTTGTCTTTTTCCTATTTCAAGGAAAAGCGAAAACAATTTCCCAAAGAAAGAAATTAAATGTCCACCTTTTAAAACAATTATACCTTATTCTTTTGATTATGTAATTATATTTGCTTAATATTTTAAGTGTTTTATATATTACAGTTTATATATGACCTTTATAGATTATTTTATTGAATTTTCTTAACATTTCCCTCAAGGCAAAGATAGGCTTAGTGAGTAGTGAATAGAATACTTCTGTCTTTGAGAAACAAGACATGTCAAAGGTATATAGATAGTACCATGCCTACCACCAAAGAGACAGAACATATATTTAATAAATGTTCCTTGCATAATAAGATGTTGAGAAAATAAAGCCTTCCAATGTTTTGTTATCTGCTTTTCAGTACTGCACTATGCTATTTCAAAATACCTTCTTTACCTGCAAAATGATCTTCTGACTAACTTTAACAACTTTTAAAAGACGCAATTAACAATTCAAAAACAGAATACACCATTCCCCACCTTAACTTCAAAACATAGTTATTTTCTAGAGAATCTTTATATCCTCTGATTACGGTATGAGCTGCCTAATCAACCAAACCAGAAATCTGAAAGCCCTTCATTTTACCTTCCTCTTGTTTATTTTCTACAACAAATCAATATTTGGCTGAATTAAATCTCCTGTCTTCTTTTTCATCTCTCTAACGGAATCTGCATTGCATGTATTTATTTCAACATATTGTATCATACCACTTAGAATATTGCATAGACTCGGCATTGACTTCCTTCTTTATTGTCTTGAACCACTTCAAACTTTACTTTCTTTTTTTTTTGTTGTACTTTGGGCTCTGAGGTACATGTGCACTTCTTGCATCCTGCAGGATTGCTATATAGGTACATACATGCCATGGTGGTTTGCTGTCTCCATCCTCCTCCAACCCATCACCTACATCAGGCATTTCTCCAAGTGTTATCCCTCCCCATCCACCCCCTGCCACTGTCCCTCCCCCTCTCCTCCCCTCCACTCCCCCTAACTAGCCCTGTGAGTGTTATTCCTTTCCCTGTGCCCAAGTGTTCTCATTATTATCATCTGCCTATGAGTGAAAACATGCGGTGTTTGGTTTTCTGTTCTTGTGTCAGTTTGCTGCAAATAATGGTTTCTAGATTCATCCATGTCTCTACAAAGAACAGGAACTCATCACTTTTTATGAGTGCATAGTATTCCATGGTGTATATGTGCCACATTTTCCTTGTCCAGTCTATCGTCGATGGGCATTTGGGTTGGTTCCAGGTCTTTGCTATCATAAACCGTGCTGCAACAAACATACATGTGCATGTGTCTTTATAATAGAATGATTTATAATCCTCTGGGTATATTCCAAGTAATGGGATTGTTGGGTCAAATGGAATTTCTATTTCTAGACCCTTGAGGAATTACCACACTGTCTTCCATAATGGTTGAACTAATTTACACTCCCACAAACAGTGTAAAAGCGTTCCTATTTCTCCACATCCTCTCCAGCATCTGTTGTCTCCAGATTTTTTAGTGATCACCATTCTAACTGGCATGAGATGGTATCTCAATGTGGTTTTGATTTACATTTCTCTAATGACTAGTGATGATGAGCTTTTTTTAATATGTTTGTTGGCTGCATAAATGTCTTCTTTTAGAAAGTGTCTGTTCATATCTTTCACTCACTTTTGGATTTTTTTTTTCTTGTAAATTGTTTAAGTTATTTGTAGATTCTGGATATTAGCCCTTTGTCAGATGGGTAGATGGCAAAAATTTTTTCCCATTCTTTTGGTTGCTGGTTCATGCTAATGATTGTTTCTTTTGCTGTGCAAAAGCTCTTAAGTTTAATTAGATCTCATTTGTCTATCTTGGCTTTTGTTGCCATTGCTTTTTGTGTTTTAGTCATGAAGTCCTTGCCTGTACCTATGTCCTGAATGGTGTTGCCTAGGTTTTCATCTGGGAATTTTATGGTGTGTGTTCTTATGTTTAAATATTTAATCCATCTGGAGTTAATTTTTGTATAAGGCATAAGGAAGGGGTCCAGTTTCAGCTTCCTGCATATGACTAGCCAGTTTTCTCAACACCATTTATTAAACAAGGAATCCTTTCCCCCTTCCTTGTTTTTGTCAGGTTTGTCAAAGATCAGATGGTTGTAGATGTGTGGCATTGCTTCCATGGCCTCTGTTCTGTTCCATTGGTCTCTATCTCTGTTTTGGTACCAGTACCATGCTGTTTTGGTTACTGTAGACTTGTAGCATAGTTTGAAGTCAGGTAGTGTGATGCCTCCAGCTTTGTTCTTTTTCTTAGGATTTTCTTGGCTATGTGGGCTCTCTTTTGGTTCCATATGAAGTTTAAAGTGTTTTTTTCCAGTTCTCTGAAGAACGTCAATGGTAGCTTGATGGGAATAGCATTGACTCTATAAATTACTTTGGGCAGTATAGCCATTTTCACAATGTTGATTCTTCCTAACCATGAGCATGGAATGTTTTTCCATCTATTTGTGTCCTCTATTTCCTTGATCAGTGGTTTGTAGTTCTCCTTGAAGAGATCTTTTACATTCTTTATTAGTTGTATTCCTAGGTATTTTATTCTCTTTGTAGCAATTGTGAATGGGAGTTTGCGCATGCTTTGTCTCTCTGTTTGTCTGTTGTTGGGGTATAGGAAGGCTTGTGATTTCTGCACATTGATTTTGTATCGTGAGACTTTGCTGAAGTTGCTTATCAGCTTAAGGAGGTTTTGGGCTGAGACAATGGGGTCTTCTAAATATACAATCATGTCATCTGCAAATAGGGACAATTTGACTTCTCCTTTTCCTAATTGAAGGCCCTTTATTTCTTTTTCTAGCCTGATTGCTCTGGCTAGAACTTCCAATACTATATTGAATAGGAGTGGTGAGAGAGGGCATGCTAACTAATTTCTTGTATACAGTAAACAGATAATAATATTGCATTAGACTAAGTATAACTAAACAAAAAAATGCAATAATTCCAATTCCTTTGTGAATTTACAGTTTACGATTCCTAAGATTTTTGAAAAGTTTTACAGAGCTTCTCAGCATGAATTATGTATGATTACAAATTCTGTATTGTTTAAATAGCAATATAAAGTTAGATATGGATATAGGTTTAATGGTAAAAGTGTGGATTGGTTTTTGGCTTAAACACAATATTGGCATAGAAATAGATATGTACGTATATCTACGTTTGTGTATATATATATATATATATATATACACATATAGATAAAGAAGATGTAGATATATATTTGGCCTATATTTGTAGCCAGAATAATTATTTTTTTGACACCTATAAAAATTAAAACAAATAAAATAGTGAAGAGAATTAATCTCAAGTTAAAATAAAATCTTTATGCACCATATATTCAATATTTAAATAAATATATTGCTTAATTACCAAGTCTAGAGTTTTTATTTTTAAAGTCTAAATTTAGTAAGGGATGAGTTTATTACCATAATTCCCCAAGGCAATAATTCTCCAACTTCAGTCCAACTGAATTGTTTAAAAAATTGAATGATGACTGAGCACAGTGGCTCATACCTGTAATACCAGCACTTTGGGAGGCCAAGGTGGGTGAATTGTCTGAGGTGAGGAGTTCAAGACCAGCCTGGCCAACATGGTGAAACCCCGTCTCTACAGGCATGGTGGCATGTGTCTGTAATCCCAGCTATTCCAGGGGCTGAGGCAGGAGAATCACTTGAACCCAGAAGGCAGAAGCTACAATGAGCCAAGATGGCGTCATCACACTCCAACCTAGTAGACAGAGCAAGACTCAGTCTCTAAAATAAATAAATTAATTAATTAAATAATAAGTTTTATAGAAATCTAAATTTCCATTAAATTTCAAAGTACATTCTTGATAAGTCCTAAAGATTTACATGGATGTTTGTGTTTGGCTAAAAAATTCAGTATGTTTATTCAACAAAATTGGCTTATTACTTCAAGGAGTATAGTAAATATTGAGATATTCTCCAACTTATCATGGCTTGACTTATGATTTTTTGACTTTAAGATAGTGCAAAAGTGATACGCATTCAGTAGAAACAATTTTTCAACTTTTGAATTTTGATCTTTCTTCAGGCTACTGATATGCAATAGGATATACCCTTTTGTGATTCCGGGCAGCAGCGCCCTGTCAGCCACCTGATGAGAAGGATGAGCAACAGATGCTCAACAGTGCACTGTGTTGCCAGATGCTTTTGCCCAACTGTAGGCGAATGTAAGTGTTCTGAGCATGTTTAATGTGGGCCAGTCCAAGCTATGACATTTGGTACGATAGATGTATTAAATGCATTTCAACTTAAGTTTTTTTCATTTTCGATGGGTTTATAGGAATGTAACCCCACCATAAATCGAGGAGCATCTGGATTTTTACTGCTGTTTCATTTACTTGAACATTTTGTTTAAGTGTTTCTACCAAGAAATTTCTTAATAAGAAAGCATCTAAAACAAATTTTGAAAGCAAAACTCAATATGCTTATTGGCACAATTTTGAATGACGGTTAATTTCTGAATTGGTGACAAATACTTCTGTTTTATGTGCTCTAGCATTTTTTCAATTGCTGATGATATGATTGGAGAACACAGATGTGCCTAAATATTAATAATAACAGTTACTGCATATTCAGAGAGTGTGTGCATAATTTGGTAGAGCTTAATTGCAATATGGAACATATAACCATTTGTTTATCTATGAAAACCAAATAATACCTATTCAGAGAAGCATTTCATTAGCTTGCTTGGCAGTGTTTTTAGAAAGAATCAATGCCAGATGTGGACACAAAGGAGAGAAGTTGGAATTAAACCAAGGAAATTCTTGGCTACTGTAAACTCTTCATTTGTGCCTAAGGATATTTGCTTGCTGTGCTTTTAATTTTTAATATATACAAATTTTTCTTCCTCCAGATACTTTCACACACTAGAAATTTTTTTTTTTTGTTCTAGATACTGTATCCTAGAAAATAAAATATATTTTTGAGATAGTTTCTCTCATGTGAAATAATGATATCATGGAATGAGATGAGGTGAAGTATAATTAACTTTACTTCATAATATTTATGTATCAATTCACATAGTTTCTCTTCATTTTGGATTACACATGTTAAACTTTTTGAGAACAAGCCCAATGTATAAATTTATTGTTAATTTAGCCTATAAAAATTTCTCCTAATTTTTGACTGTGGAATGGAAGTAATATATGAATTTGCGTAAAATTAAATTACAAATACATCTGTCCCTGGCCACAAGATACTCAAGTATATATTTACTTAATAAATTTACAATAAAACATGATAGGCATACTGAAATCATAATATTAGACAATGATACATTCAATAAATAATCTTAACACCTAAAAAGATGAGATGTTTTAATATTTCAAAAAAAGGATATTTAGTCATTATTGATTTGCATTATTTTATAAGTTCAACCTAAGTTGAACTTATTTTATAAGTTCAATGAATCAGTTTAAAAACCCATTCACAACATTTTCAAATATTAACACAAATTTAAATTAGCAACTAATATTGAGCAATAACTTTTAGACATAAATGTAAAGCAGAATAATTGGGTATTTTTGAAAAACATAAACTTTCTGCCCCCCTCAACAACTACTGAATTACAATATTTGAAAGTTAGAGATTCAAAATATGTGTATTAAAACCTCCTTAGCTGATTTTCTTTGCATAGTACAATGGAACAAACATATTCTCCAACGAAATGAGTAGGTTTATTGGCCCTTATTTAGACACAGCTAATATACTCCAGATTTTTTTCTTAATGCCTAATGATTCTATGCTTTATAAATGCTGTTAAAGTGTTCAAAGGACTTTTCTTCTCTAGAGCATAAATATAAATAGTAGAAGTTAAAAATAGTAACTCCAGTATCTTAAGGTAATAAAATAAATGATAAAAGTTACAAATAACAAGTCTAATACCTGAATAGAGGTAAAATAAATGAATATTATGTTGTAATGCATTTTGGCTATGCAAAATGACATGGGTGTGCATGTGTATGTCCGTGTGTGTGTATTTGTGCACCAGATTTTTCTATCCACTTTGAAGATGTATAATTTTGACACATCATTGGTAGTTGCATTAAAACTTCATTATATTATTTTATATTATGTTATATAATCAGGTGAAATAGGCATCTATTTGTAGCACAAAAAATGAAATAATTGTACCAAGTTATACTTGCATAATTTTTGTTAAGTCATTCTTTCAGGGGGCATGTTTAAAAGCAAGCAGAGGCATTAAAACTTCCAAAACACCTTAGCTATGACTGAAATTAGCTACAATACTTTTATTGAGAAACTTTGAAGTCTACTTTCATAATTTAAAAATAAAATGATAGCATGATTCATTCTATGCGAGGGTGGTACTGATAAGGTGCATTTGAGTTGAAAATTTCATGCCTAGTTAATACAAGTCACATCAGGAGTATCAGTCTCTCTGAGCATCAGCTGTTCTCATGCCTGGATTATCATGGATCAGATCTTCCTGCAAACAGCACTGCAAGATTGATGAGGCAAAATGAAACAGCTGAAGTATGCAGATGTTAAAACAGGCAGCAACACCCAAGTGTGCTCCCTACGAATATAAGGAAAATCTAGTACCTTTTGATGAACTTTTCATTTGAAATATTGTATTTGTTGTTCACTGTCTGGGTCCATCAAAATATGTGATGCTGTCATTATCTATTACTGCAATTAAATTCCAAATTTAATTACAAATTAAGACACTATTTAATTTTATTTCTTGTGAGATTTCCTCATTTTGAAATAAAAAAATTATTGAAGGGAGTTCTGATCTTTTTTGAATATGAAGATATCCAATGGCTGTGAATAGTATCTTATAGTTCCCAAGAGGCAGAACATTATCTTTAGCCCACTCCTATCTCATTCTTCTATTCCATAATAAGAGAATAGAATAAGCTAGAGGCAGAATTTTATGTCTTCACTAAATATAACATAGGTTTTTCTTTTGAATTTCCATGAATCAAGTTGATATGGTTTGGTTGTGTCCCCACCCAAACTTTATGTTGATTGTAACTCCCACAATTCCCACGTGTCCTGAGAGGAAACTGATAGGAAGTGATTGATATATGGGGGCATGTATTTCCTGCACTATTCTCGTGATAGTGAATGAGCCCCACAAGAACTGATGATTTTGAAAAGAGGAGCTCCCCTGCACAAGCTCTCTCTTTGTCTGCTGCCATACACGTAATATGTGATTTGCTTCTCCTTGCCTTCTGTCATGATTGTGGGGCCTCCCCAGCCACATGGAACTGTGAGTCCCAATAAACCTCTTTCTTTTGGAAATTGCCCAGGCTTGGGTATGTCTTAATCGACAGTGTGAAAGTGGACAAATATACAAATACAATGAAAAAGTGTGAGAAAATCTAAATAGGCTGAAAAAAATACAATTGTACCTCTAAACACCTGCCTTCTATGAAAGACTGAACAGCATTGGCCTTGTCCACACAGTGTTGATTTAGTCCAATTTTTAATATATTAATTGGACTAATACTTAAACAATTTTTAATATGACTAAGCACATTTATCATATAAAAGACATTGTAAATGAATATATTATTTCAATTTAAAATTTTGTAATTAAATTAGTTTACTATTTATTGCATATATGACATATGAGATAAACTAATCATATTCTTTTTTCCTTCACAGTCAATATTAGCTGCTGTGGCCATGATTACAAGTACTTCTAATGGAAGAGTATGTTGCTTCTCATGAAAGTCACTCTTTCTTGCTATTCTTCTGGTAATAGTATCTTATATGGCAAAAGGTACTTTGCAAATATAAAGTTACTAATTGTAATCTTAATTTCATTTTTTAACACCTTAAATCTCATCTCATTTTAAAACAATGCTATAAAAATAATGAAACATTACCTCCACTCCTACTTCTCCCATGACCCAGGAGGTGACTGTCTTGGGAGGAAGATTAATTGAACATGTAATTACCTGCTTACCTATTAAAATTGGCCCACTTTCACTAAGAGATGTTTCTGTCCTGGTTGTTAGCCCAGAAACTCTCTTTTCCTATTATTGGAATGGACTTCCTAGGTTAACAGGAAATTTCATACACTACTGGTAGGTACCACCTGGTGGGAACCAGTTAAACTTCTGATAAAGATGTGAATGGTAAATAGGACACAGTGCCAGCTAATACAAGGAATCCAAGAATTATACATATATAAAAGACAATTACACTACAGTATCACTGATGAATACAAATGCAAAAATTCTCAATGAAATACAAGCAAATCAAATTCAACAGCACATGAAAAGTATCATACACTATGATCAAATTCGATTTACTTTTTAGATGAAGGATGGCTCAACATAAACAAACTGTCATTTGGGTGATACACGATGAACAACTGGGCCCTTTACTGCCAGTCACAGAATACCTCTGACTTTAACTCCTACTCTTTTGGGGTGCTTTTTCCTTCCCTGGAAATAAGTTCCTATCCATACCAGTCTCAACTACACATTCTCTGGCATGTTACCCTAGCCCTATATTACTTATTGGCTGCCTAAGCTCTTGTTAATACCTGTTGGTACCAAATTTTACAGATAGCCACCCAAGGGCCATAATATTACTAAGCTAACTAAACAGATAAAAGAAGAAAAAATATTTTCTTCTCTCCCATTCTCCTGGCTTTCCCACCACTAAATGGGCAGTTTCGCTGCAAATGATCTTTGAAATCCTAGTTTGTTCCCTGACAGGCATTTGAGTCCTAAAGACACTTTATCACTAGCTCCAAATTCAAACATTATAAAATAACATAATTTAGATTATAAAACAAGCTGGGTTCAGATGATAGATTGCTATAAATGAGCCAAAGATGGTATATTTCATCTTTAATTTGTCAATTTTCTTACTGCATACTAAGACCCATTAGCTTAAAAGCCTGCCAGCATCAAAATCAACTTTTTTTACACATCCAACTCTTAAAAAAGTCAAAACTGGCAAAATTTTTGTCACTTAGAGCCAGCCTAATTTGTACACCCAACAAAACCTTGCCCAACAGCTGTTACCAATAAATAAGTGAGGGTCTTGCAGTTAGAAGGCTGCAAATTGTTGGGACTTTTTTGAACTCTCTGACCCAAGTCTCTCCATCATGCCACTGAGTGACATCACCTATACATGTAAGCCTGTTCTCTGATCCCTCTCTCTCCCAGGAGTTCCCTTGTTCTCTTCTCCTGAGTAATGACTCCCATTCCCTAAGCCCCAAGAAGATCTCACTCTGTGAGGGACATCACCGTCCATGCAACCCTGTCCAAGTGCCATCAGTAAAGCTTGTTGTATGTTACTGCTTCTCCCAGTCCTGCTTTTTGCTGGTCAGCCCAAAATCTCTCAAGCCTCCTATAGAAGGATATTATTCTAGATTATCTAAGTGGGTCCAATGTAATCACACAAGCTCTTAATATCAGAGCTTTTTCCCAGCTGATGGCAAAAACTTAAAGAGATGTTGCAGACAGCAAATTAAGAGAGATTCAAAACACAAGAAAGATTAACCCATCATTTTTTGTTGTGAAGATAGATGATACCACAAGCCAAGAAATGAAGATAGCCTTCAGAAGTTGAGAATGACCTCTGACTGATGAACAGCAAAAAAATCAAAACCTCAGTTTTGTAGCTGTAGAGAACTGCCAAACCGAATGAGACTCCAGAACTTCCAGATAAGTGCCAGGAAGACAGAAACTTTATTTTGTCCTTATGAGATGCTAAGTAGAGTACTTCTCTGAGAATTCTGGACGTCTGACTTACAGAACTGTGAGATAATTAGTGGACATTGTTTTAACCTTGCAACCTTGTGGTAAATAGTTAAAGAAGAAATAGAAAAGTACTAACCTTCTTACTTAAACCTTTAACTGTTTTCTAACTCTACTATTTCCAATGTTGGTTAAAATCAACATCTTGGTATACTTCTTACTTGCACCTAGCAGTTTCATGGCTGAAGAAAATCACAAGTCTATTGTTACTGTTCTGACTTCATATCCATGATCATAAACCTTCAGCATTGCCAAGAAGTATTAGTTCATTTTCATATTGCTATGAAATAGAGATACCCAAGACTGGGTAATTGATAAAGAAAAAGAGCTTTAATGGACTTACAGTTCCACATGGCTGAGGAGGCCTCACAATCAGGGTAGAAGGTGAAAGAGCAGCAAAGACGCGTCTTAAATGGCAGCAGGCAAAAGAGTGTGTGCAGGGAAACTGCCTTTTATAAAACCATCAGATCTTGTGAGACTTGTTCACCATCATGAGAACAGCATGGGAAAAACCCACTCACATGATTTAGTCACCTCCCCCCGTGTCCCTCTCAGGACATGTGGGAATTATGGGAGCTACAATTCAGTATGAGATTTGGGTAGACACACAGCCAAACCATATCACAAGATAACCTGGAAAATCTTATTCTTCTTAGCATATCTCATAATAAACTTCTCTTTCTCTGAGATCTCTATTTTACAACTTTCCTTTCTTCTCAAATAACTTACATTGTACTCTTTCTTATTTGTTGAAGTTGTTTATTCTGAAATCACTGAAGAAAAGTAAAAACATGATATTTTAAAAAACATTCCATATCCAAGTCTACCATTCTTTCTACAGTTCTTCTCATATGTTTTGGTTTTTCTCACTCTTACTTTGACTAAGGTCTAATCGATTCACTAGACTGATTAGTCCAATCACTTTACTTGTACAGTTATCATGTCCCCATTGCCTACTCAGTGACATCAGTCCTGCAACAATCCCCTAATTCTCCAGCTTCATCGACTATATCTGTCCTATGAACCTTTCCCAATAACATTCAAACATGCTGATATAGTTTGAATGTATGTCTCCACCAAATCTTATGTTTAATTGTAATCCCCATTGTTGGAGGTGGGGCTTGGTGGGTTTGTGTTATGGGGATAGACTCCTCATGCCTTGGTGCTGTCCTCATAATACTGAATGTGTTATCATGAGATCTGGTTGCTGCAAAGTGTGGCACCTCCCCTCTTTAGTCTCTCTCACTGCTTCTGTTTTTCCATGTGTCATGCCTGCTCCCTGTTTGACTTCTCCCATGACTGTAAGCTTCCTGAAGCCTGTCCAAAAGCCAGTCTGATGTCAGCATTCTGCTACCTGGAAAGCCTGCAAGACTGTGAGTCAATTAAAGTTCTTGTCTTCATAAATTAAAGTCTCAGGTATTTCTTTATAGTAATGCAAGAATGTCCTAACACACATGCTATAATATTTTCCATAATATACAAAACCTTTCTTGACATTGTATCTTGATCCTATAATACCAAAACCATCTGAGTAACCTTTAAATAAATCTTTCCCATAAAGTCAATTATACTCACTTACTTTACTTCCTCACCTTCCACTACCTCTCACTCTGTTCCAGAAACACTTTCATTTCTACCACTCCAATTAAGATTGTCTTAAGGAAACCAAATAATCTGTTTTGTAAAACCCGTACACCACTGCTAAGGTCTCCTTTTAATCTCAACATTATTTAACACAGTTGTTCACTTTACTTATCTTAAAAGATGTTCTTTACTTAACTTCCAGAATCCTGTATTTTCCTTACTTATTGCTATTTCATTAGTCACTTATTCTAAGTATCCTGTAGGGGATCTTTCTTTTACTTTTTATGTCCAAATGTTCAAGTGCCCTAAAACTTGTTTTGAGGATTTTCTTTTCAACATTTATTATAATCATTATCACATGAAAGGTGGTATATAGTGATTCAGTACATATGATCAATAGGTTTGATGATTCAAGCTTGATTACTTATTAGCAGGTAACCCTGGGCAAGATATTTAACCTCTCTGAGCATATTTTATAAACATTTTTAAAGTGAAGACAGTAATAGTGTCCATTTATTAAGGTTGCTATTTGAAATAAGTGAATAAAATTATTTAAAATGTACTTGAGACCTAATAACAGCTCAGTGGATGTTAGTTATTAAGATATTTTCCGAGGCTGGGTAGAGAGGTTCACACATGTAAGCCCAGAGCTTTGAGAGACCAAGTTGGGAGGAATGCTTGAAGCCAGAAGATCAATACCAGCCTGGGCAACTTAGTGAAACTCTGTCTCTACAATAAATTTAAAAGAGAAAAAAAATATCCAGGCATCATGGTGCATGCCTGTATGCCCAGCTACTCTAGAGACAGATGTGGGAAGATTGCTTGAGCCCAGGAGTTCGAGGCTGCAGTGAGTTATGATTATACCACCGCATTCCATCATGCACAACACAGCAATACCCTATGTATATTAAAGAAACTAAAAAAAGACACTTTCTGGTCTTGTAACTGTATTCACCATTAATATGCTGATAAGGTCAACATTTTTATCTCTAGTATAAACCTCATTCCTTGGCTTCCAGTCTCACATCACTAACTTACTTAGGAGACACCTCAAATTTAGCATTTCCATAAACAATTTTTTTTTACTTCAGAAAATATCAACTCCTCTGTTAATATTCCTTATCATTAAATAGCACCCACATTCATACAGTTGTTCTGGCAAAAATATGTTTATCACTATGAAGAACGCTGAGTATCTATTTTAGGACAGGAGGATGACTAGAATCTACTACCTCAGGGCATTTCAACTAAGCTCAACTTCTCTAAAAATCTCTTTTTTTTCTGTGTTAAGACTATGTGCCCCTTCACAATAGACCATCTCAACCTCCCTCACATATTCATTAACATTAGACACTATAAAGACAGTGGGGAGGGATGAAACATATAATAAAGACAACCCTGCTAGCCCTTCTTTTCAGAAATGGAAATGTGATAAGAAAGAGAAGGGAGATTTAAAAAATTTATAACCTATTATCTCATCACCCCTAAACAGTCAAAGCCATTAAACTGAAAATTGGAAAAATGTATGTTGTTGATCATGTTACTCTTTGGAAGCTAAAGCTCTTGCTAGGTCTCAAGGTCTGTGCCAAAGTTTTCCACAAAGCTCTTGGCTGACATTCACATGCTTCAAAGCTAAACCTTTGCTTGATGAAGAAAAAACACTGAGTTGGCATTCAGTCCACACCCCCATCTGCTCCTGCCTTTTCCAGCTGCTTCCCTTATGGTCCATGGATTGGGAAGAGGCATAAGGGTCTAATTTAACTGAAATGGGAGTGGTAGCTTCTTCTGGGCATGCTGTTTCTATTACATCATGACTTTAAATTCCTGACTGGAAACCTGTGGAATTTTTATTAGTTCTCTTCTGATCATTGACAATCTAAGGTATGGACCTTAGATCAGATTTGCATAAGAAAAATTCAATGATTTTATGAAAATTTGAGTTGCCTTAGATGTGACTACATTAAATTTTCTTTCTTTCTAATATAGACTGAAGCAAAATTCAATAAACATTATTGAATATCTACTATGAGGAAGGAAAGCAGGCATTTCTTAATCTAGAATATTTATTTGCTAATTCACATACTATAGAGAGGTATTCAATGAATAATCACATACTAGTAAAAGTGTTTAGGGAGCTGTTATTCACAAATCTATGTGCTTAATCAGATCACTTTTCTAACAGTGTAAGGGGAATTGGAGATTTAACAGTGGCAGTAGGGTGAATAATTAACATGAGAGTGTGAAACACTTGAGGAGAGATGTGATTTTTTTTACAACTTTGGATTACATTGAATTTCCAGAATTTTTCCCCCTCCTGGGCACAGCTGCATCTACCCAAACCACAGCTGCACACCTGGACCTCCAGTTCCACAGAGTATGCAGGACCCTCACCCATCCAGGTGCAGCTGCAGCCACCCAAATAGCAGCTGTTGACACAGGCAACCCTGCACTATTTGGGGCCAGGAAGGCCCCCTTGCCCTTGCAGGCTCAGAAGTGCCTGCTCTTGCTGCCTGGCTTCTCTCTGCTGTCAGTCCTTGTCAGTCCTGATCTTGAAGTAAAGTCAGGGCTGAGCCCAGGCACCATGAATAGCAGCAGGAGGCAGACAGGTTCCTTAGGGGGAAGGGGCAGGTGCCCACTGAGGCCCCACCTTCAGGCCAGGGAGGACCTGATGGGTGTGGGGCAGGCTTCCAGTCCCAAGGACCAGAGTGGGAACTTGTGGTGTCTTTTCTGGGCCCACCAATAGCCATCCATGGACCTATGGGTGCACACTTCCTCCCCTCTGAGGCCCATAAAAGCGCCAGGCTCAGTCAGAGATGAGCAGTTGTCCAGATGATCAACTGCAGAGAGGAGATACCCTTTCTGCTGAGAGCTGCAGGGATGCTGGGATGACCTACCTGCAGAGAGGAGCCACCCATTCCAGGCCTCCTCTCTGCCAACAGCTGCAGAGATGATGAAATGACCTGCCTTCAGAGAGGAGCTTCCCACTCTAGGGTCTCCTACCTGCTAGGAGCTGAATACTTATCAGGACACCCTGGATGTGGAAAGAGGCTACCCACTGTGGGTCTCCTCTGAGCTGTTCTACGGCTCAATAAAGCTCCTCTTCATCTTACTCACCCTCTACTTCCATGTATCTCATTCTTCCCGGTAGCAAGGAAAAAAACTTAGGCCCACGAATGGTTAAGCTAAAAGAGTTGTAACACAAACAGGGTTGAAACATGCTCCTTGATTGCCATGTTGCAGGTGAAGAGAAGAGAAAAACTGCAGCCCTTCAGGGAGCTCAGAACTGAGAGCTCCCTGAGCCAAAGCTGTGACTCCTTCTTTGGGCCCCATGGTTCCTGCATCTCCAAGCTTCCAGGCCCCACCACATTCCCTATTGGCAGCCAAGGAAGCTGCATGCGGTGCTCCTGGTCCAGTCACAGCCTTGCAGAGAGCTGGCACCCATGCAGGCACCTGGAGCTGCCTTACCTGTAACAGTAACCAGCATGTCTGACTGAATGGTAGTTAGACCCCACGCTTGCTTCCACACCCCTTGTCGCTCCACACCTGACTCAGTCTGCCTTAGAGGTGTGGGATCCAGGTCAGTAGTGTGAGCTAAGCACAGCCTGCAAGGCTGAGTAGGTAGAACAACCCGTCTGGCCCTAGCAAAACTGAGGCAAAGGCACAACTGGCTACAGGTTTCTGGCCAGAAAATTGACATTCCAAAGATCCCATAAAAGTAAGATGCTGAGAATCTTCCTGAATGAAATCATATGCAAAAAAAAATTGGCTAAGAAATGAGTTGTGGAAGCAGAGACAAGTGTAACAAAGTCACAACAGTTAAAATCCAGAATCTAACTTTGCTGTAGGAAAAAACACAGTATCTCATGTTCATGAACCACGATTCACTTGAAGTGTGTGTGTGTGTGTGTGTGTGTGTGTGTGTGTGTGTGTGTGTCTGGCAGTCATAGGGGTGATGGAAACAGGGATACCTCTTATGGAAATATAGATGCCCCTTTCTGAAGTTCATGCTAAATAAACATTATTCTGAAAAGCTATTTACTGTTTGAGGTACACTGCTTCTGGAGAGGAGAGTCCTAAAGTGGAAGTGGACGTATTGGTCAAATGGAGACCAATATGTTCCCAGTTCATTGATAATATTAAGTTTTCTTAATCTACTAAGCTCAGGGTCAGTTATTAGAACATTTTCATTTGTTTTAAATCCTTTTGCCATTGTGCTACTTCATGCTTATACTTTTTGGTCTTGGAAACATCTTTTAAACTGTGGAAATCTATTACTATAATTTTAAATCCACTTTCTGAGAAATTATTATATCTCAAACCTATAAATGAAAAGACTCTATGAGATATTCAAAGTGATTGTATGTTACAACTATGAACATATTATATTTGAATGTTGTTGATATTTAAATATGTCAAAATAGATATAAAATATATTTTTTGTAATTTATAACTCAGTTTTAATGTTATAGTGTAAAAATGCTATGTATGTATATATAGTGGTTCCAGCACAGTAATTGTAAGGCTGACAACTGAATGTTATAGCCAGAGAATGACTTAGCAATTTTTAATGAAATAGCATGAAGCCAGGAGTGGTAATGCATTCCTGTAGTCCTAGCTACTAAGAAGGTTGAAGCAGGAGGATAAGTTGAGCCCAAAAATTTGAGAACAGCCTGGGAAAAATAGTGAAAGATTCTACCTCTGTAAAGGAAGAGAGAGAGAGAAAGAAGAAAAGAACAAAAAAGAAAGAAGGAAGGAAGGAAGGAAGTGAGGGGAGGGAGGGAGGGAGGGAATGAGGGGAAGAAGGGAAACATAGCATTTGTCATTATAGTTATCCTCATTCAAACCCCTTGGAGCTTTGCAGCCACCATTAAGTAGAAAAGGAGGGGAAGGAAGGAAGGAAGGAAGAAGTGGGAGGGAGTGAAGGAGGGGAGAGAGAGAGAAAGAAAGAAAGAGAAAGAAGGAGAAAGAAAGAAAGAAAGAGAGAGAGGGAGGGAGGGAGAGAGAAAGAAAGAAAAAGAAAGAAAGAAGAAAGAAAAAGAAAGAAAGAAGAAAGAGAGAAAAAAGAAAGAAAGAGAGAGAGAGAGAGGGAAGGAGGCAGGAAGAGAAAGAAAGAAAAGAAAGAAAGAGAGAGCATGTGTGCCAAATATAAGACAGAGCAGACATTTTAGTCGTTCCCTTTGTGCCCTATTTCCATTACTGTCCTTGGTATATCTTTCACATTAAATCAACAATGCAAGATTGACAAGAACATCAGTAACCCATCACTCTCCTGGAGTATGAGATAAGTAACAAAGTTTGTGCTTAATGCTGACTAGGATGGGGCACACCTAACGCAGGACTGGTGGGTCTCCGGAAGCCCTTGTCACAGAGTGTAGGTGTAGACCATAAGGGGTGGTGATTACATTCAAGTATAACAGTTCTTAGGCAATAGCAACAGTTGGGAGAGAACCAGAGGAGGTTATTTATCCATGAAGCAGAATTGCTGGAGTAAACTAAATTCTTGGTTCATACAGCAACTGGTAACTTTAGAAAGTGAAAGCAATCACTAATGTTTGTGTCTCTCCTTTCAGATTGCCAGGCAAGTAGTTGATACCTCAAGGGATGTGAGTTCACAAAGAAAACTGAACATCTGAGGAGCTCAACTGCTATATACAAAGATTTTTTAAAAATAAAAACAAACGTAAATAATATTCTGGTACGCGTGAACCAGTCGCAATAAACCAAACCAAAAGAAAATGTATAATGAAGATGTTAAATACTCTCAAAGAAATAAAGGCAGATATTGGAAATACAGAGCAGGAACAGTGTCGAAGTAAAAATCATGTATCTCATAGAAAAACCAGAAACGTAAACATGCAGTATTCAACTATAAAACCAGTTGAAAATAAATTATGACTTCAATGAAAACTGGAAAAATGAAAAAAAGAAAAAGAAACTTAAGAGAACTAGAAACATAGAATAAAATAACTGAAAATTGTAGAAATGATAACTACATATATATAAACTAATAAAAAAGTTTTCTCGAACTTGTTTGAAATGTACACTTATACATAACTGACCTTCACACAGAGACACATATTCACAGAGAAAAATTCAGCAATAAATTATCTAGAAGAGTCTTTTAATTCAAAATAGATTTTGGAAGTAAAGAGATATGAAATTATACCAGGGGAATAGGAACCAATAAATCCCTATGGGATACAATTTACATTATAGAAACTATTTTTATTGTAAAATCATTCTAAAGGATAATCATGAACTTATAGACTAATAAAAATAGACATAAAATATTTATTTAAAGTAACTATTATACATAGAGCTATGCTTAAGTTTGAAATTATTAATAATCCTATCTACTATTAATACAGCAGAGAACACATATGGGAATAAAGCCCTTTGTACATGATTTTAGTTCTCCATCAAACAAATGCTCTATTATATATTATTTGAGAAGCCATTTTTTTTAGAAATAAAGAAATATCTAGAATCAAAAACACTTTTGAATATTACCTTCCTTATAATCCTTAGAGTAACTTGTTGAAAATAGAATCCTGAACTAAAATAGAGATCACAGAATGAAAATTCAAGAATAAATAAGTATCTTATTGTTAACTACAGCTGATGAATTCCTCAAATGTTTAATGAGTTTTTCTTAGGTGTAAAGAACCTTTGAGGGGCTATGCATATAAGATTATACTTAATACTATGGGAAAAATAGATATTCTAATGTAAATTAAGATAGTTAAGGGGTGGCATTAAAGTAGTAAGCTTTATAACTGGCTGAGATTTGAGGAGAAAGGGGAGAAAATAGGGCATTTTGAAACAGCACAAGGAAGACTAGAAAGAAGGGGCATAGAAACAAGAGTTAGCTCAATATTCACCTCCTTTTGTCATCTCTCAGAAAAATTACACTAGGAGACACTTTAAAATACGTATTATATGAATGTGAATAATAAATATGGACATACAGCTAATGTGTGTGCCTGTGCGTGTGTCTCAGTTAATCACCCCATCCATATAGTGGGTATATCACTGCCTTTAGAAATCTAGCACAGTTTGAATGGAGTTACAATGGCAGCTTTCAATACTAATTCAAAATGGCATTGAATTTTCACTTACAATTTTAATAAAACTTTTGGTCATTTGGGCCATCCACTTAAAGTTATTCCCAGGGACTTGACAGTGATGTTGGTATAATGGAATGCTATAGGAAGTCTTCTAACTCCAGCTTGAAAACACAGTTTTTTTCCTCCAAGATTAAAAGTGAATTTTATGGGCTATGATTAATTTTTGCTGATTATTTACACTGAGACCATATAAACTCAGGAATTTATATGTGGCTATTAATGGTCATGTGCCCATGTGGAAGATGATAAATATTTGGATAGAAAATAAAGATATTGGCATATGGTAGAAAGAACAAGATCCAGTGTCCACGTTAAGGAGAAAAATTGAGAAGAGATTCCTACCTAATATTTCTGCTGTTGGTCTCTAATAAGGTCTCAGCACACTTCCTTTTCTATTCTCAGTTACCTCAATAAAGTATAATAGCTTGTAATAAAATATTTCTCTATCTTTTTTTTCTGAAATAATCTTTTGTTTCTTGTAAACAAACAAAAGCAGTAAGATACCTAGTCAAACAAATGTTTTTCTGTAGCCTGTGATGTTGAATAACATGGTGTTTTGACAATTTATCCATTTTGATTGGATTGAGGTACTACTGGTGCCACACAGACTTTTTAATTTTGTTTTTATGTTTGTTTTTCTTTCTTTGCTTTTAGTAAGAGACTAGATTAGCTCTAGGAAATTTACCTAATAAAAAGCATTACCAGGCTAGTTTTCCTAGTTAAAATCAGGGCTTAGGGGAAGTTATAGGCAGTCAATTTTACTGGTTGGGAGAGGCTGGGGGGATGGATTATGGGTAAGACCTCATAGCCTGAAGGTTGACAGACAAACTCAGCCAGGTTTGCAGGAAGTGAATCCTGGATTATTTCTCACTGGGTGGGTGATGCTGAACAAATTACATAACTACACTTTTGCTTAGTTTCTTTGTGTATAAAATGAAGGAAAATAGAATGTAACTTATGATCTTGTACAGAGAAATTGTGAAGTGAGCATAAGCATGACTGGACTATACTAATTGTTAAATAAGTATATTGAAACTGACTGCCTAGACCAGTAGAGGGGCTTAAAGTGGGTGGACTATATAAAGAGACTGTCCATAGCAAAGTCTAGTTAGAGGGCTCCATTCCTTTAGGAAAGGGAAAAATCCAAAGATAATGATGTGTGAAAAGAGATGGAATTATGCCAAAGACAAAAGTGTTCTTCTCAGAATTCATAAATAGATAGCTACTAGAAAGTTTCTATGAGCATCCTGAATTATTTATGGGGAAAAAATTTAGAGCACGCAGAAAACTGTATTTTATTTTACTTTATTTTCCATTTGTACTCAGCATGTTTATTTGTCCCTAGTATATTTTTGCTTGAAATGAGTCATGGGAATCAAACAGTAAAAGCTTAAATGAAAATAAAAAGTATTAGAAATTAAAAAGGCCATGAGGAAACCAATATAATTAAGGTGTTTTTCTTTCCCACCTAACATCTAGTCTATTGCAAATCATGTCAACTCTACCTTCAAAATATCTCAAGATCCGGGCTTTGCATGATGGCTCATGTTAGCAATCCCAGAATTTTGGGAGGCTAAGGTAGGAGCGTAGTTTGGGGCCGAGAGGTTGAGGACAGCCTGAGCAACATAGCAAGACCTCCATCCCTACAAAAATGGAAGAAAAAATTAGCCAGGCTTAGTGGTGTGTGCCTGGAGTTTCAGCTACTCTGGAGGCTGAAGCAGGGGGAATCACTGGAGCCCTGGAGATTGAGGTTGCAGTGAGCTAAAATCCATGATTGCACTTCAGCCTCGACAACAGAGACACCCCCCTCTAAAAACAATTAACAGTAATGATAATAATAATAGTAAAATATATAGCATGGTATTACTCCCCCACCTGCACCTCCTTTACTCCTGGCTTATTTCAGGAGCCTCCAAACTGGTCTTTCTCATGCTGCTTTTGACCACTTTTCATTTATTTTCCACAGAATAATAGAAGATAATTTTATAAAACCTAATAATTCCATGTCATCTTTCTGCCCTAGCCTTTCCACTGGTTTTCTGTCTCACCTAGAATAAAAGCCAGATTCCTTAATACAGGCTGAAAGGCCACCATGATCCCTCAACTTCTCCCTCTCTCTCGATTTTCTGCTCTTCTCCTCTTTGCTCACTTAACAGTTTCCCAGAATATTGACACTTCTAGAGTCTACATTTTTGGGTTTCAATGAGAAAACCTTCTTGCCCAATCTGTAAAATATCAGCTTTCTCTCACTATCTCTATATCCTACCTGATTTTTTTTTTCTTTGTGAAATGTTACTCATTACATTAAATGATAGTTTACTAGTTCACTATCTGTTGCTCTTCACTAAATTTTAAAACTCATGAGATTGTGAAAACCATGAGAGAGTTTGCTTGGCCTTTTTTTTTATTTCACTGCTTATTCCCACCCTTGGCATGGAGAAGATAATCTATAAATAACTTGTTGAATAAATTAATGTAGTATATGTTTTTAGAGAATCATTTTCTCCCCCAGTTTGCCCTAACTTTTGAAATGATCTTACATCTTTTCATGGTTTAATAAAATATTTTAATGATGTTCTTCCCACATTTGCCTGTAGCTCAAACACAGTCCATGAGGAAACCTTGTAGCACCTTGGATTCAGAACTATCTCTGGGGAACAAGATACCAGAAATAAACTGTGGGAGAGTTGAAGATTGCATTTTCATAGAGTTACAAATTCAAATGTATCAAAACTTATTTTGATATTTGTGTGCCATAAAGCAGCCAAAAGGTTTCTTCCAGAGGAGAATGCATTTCAATACATGGGAATTTGTTCATTTTGATTTAACTTCGTGAGCTCGTGGAAAACTATGGAGTTCAAGCATGCTGTATTAGTCCATTCTTACAATGCTAATAAAGACATGCCTAAGACCAGGTAATTTATGAAGGAAAGAGATTTAATTGATTCACATTTCCACATGGCTGGGGGAAGCCTCACAATTATGGCTGAAGGCAAATGAGAGCACATCTTCCATGGCAGCAGGCAAAAGAGCTTGTGCAGGGGAACTCCCCTTTATAAAACCATCAGTTTTTGTGAGACTTATTCACTATAACAAGAACAGCACAAGAAAGACACACCCCCATGCCCCCATGATTCAATTACCCCTCACCAGATTCTTCCAATGACATGTGGGAATTATAGAGCTACAATTCAAGATGAGATTTTTTGGGGACACAACCAAACCATATCACATGCTTAAACTGAAACACAAATTTTAATTAATGAAACACATACGGTCCTTTTCCTTTTATTCAGAGATCTCTTAGGCTAAAGTTTATGTATTCAGTATCAGCTAAAAGCTAATAAGAAGTTATTAGAAAACCTTAAAATTGATAAACCAGAGTGTGTTCCAGTGTATGTGGATATGTGAATGTAAATGTGGGGGTGGCATGTGTGTGTGGTACATATATGTGTGTGTTTTTATGTGTGTGCTATGTGTATGTGTTTTATGTGTGTGTATATGTGTGTATATATTTATACACACACAAAGATTTTTTTTTTTTTTGAGATGGAGTTTTGCTCTTATTGCCCAGGCTGGAGTGCAATGGCATAATCTGGGCTCACTGCAAGCTCCGCCTCCTTGGTTCAAGTGATTATCCTGCCTCAGCCTCCTGAGTAGCTGGGATTACAGGTATGCACCACCACACCCTGCTAATTACGTATTTTTAGTGGAAACAGGGTTTCTTCATGTTCAGGCTGGTCTTGAACTCCCGACCTCAGGTGATCCACCTGCCTCAGCCTCCCAAAGTGCTGGTATTTCAGGTGTGAGCCACAGTGCCCAGCCGTAAAGATGGGTTTATATATGAAAAGACTTATTGATCAAGTGGAAAGACTACAATATGAAAGTATTTATTTTGCTGAATAATTTGGCTGTATGAGTCAAATTCCTGGTTTTGCATCTTCCTTACTACTTATGGATTGGTCTAGCAAGATAAGTTATAGATAGCCAAACATAATGAAAATACCTGCAGTGTTTAGTTCTACCATCTTCTGCACTGTGAATTTTTGTTTAAAGGCTCTTTCAGCAGAAAATAAGAGTAAGATTTCTAATTACTTCACTGCAAAGAAATGTGCAATTTATTTATTCATTTATATATTTATTGTAAATGAACTTTTGAAGGATATAAAAATGTTTACATAATTGCTATCATTTCCTCAAACATCTACATAGAACTTGGGTTGATTTATTACAAAGGAAGTTTGCTGTTTTTTTTATGAACTGTGGCATCTAATTTTTAGATTTGAGGCCGTATTTTTGATTTATGTTGGTGTTAATAACATTGACTCTGTGAAAATCACCATTCCCTCCTGGTTGGCCACTACCCTTGGGAGGATAGGTCAGGGCTATCTAACAGCAGCATCCACAGCTGTTCATGCTGACGCGGGTGTGAGTGTTATTTCTTTGACAGAGGTCACAGGGGAAGCAGTAGAAGATAATTTTATGAGGCGTCTGCTATATTTGTGGTTATACTCATTCTTCAAGATTGACCTACAAACTTTAGTTTCTGCAAGAAAATAACATTAAATCAAGATGCAGGAGCTTATAAATGGAAAGCTGTAACAAATGAACTTTCATGTGAATGCTATGCTATCTTCAATTGAAAAATCAATATAGTTAAAATCATAAAATGTTGGTTTCAAAGGAGGTTTAAATAGAGGTCAAAGTAGATATATTTATCTTGAAAGCTTTAAGGTATAATGTAAGTTTCCAGTTAGAGTACACTGTATGCAAGTATAAAACAGTTAATGCTTAGGTTTATCTACAGAATTTAGCTAGAATATTTTATTTAATATTTTCATTTAGGGGGAAACCACTGCAAGTAAAACATGATTACAATGAACCGTTTTGAACTGTCTAACTTTCAAGTTGTCAATGCCAAGTTTGACCAAAGTAAAATCTATTCTCAAAAATAATTTACAAGAAATAAATTTTAAAAGTCAAAGACTAGGTCTCTAGTGAATGATTTATTTTTTCTCCTGAAGCTTTTTCTTTGGGACAATGGGCATCTTCTACTAATACCAGAAGAATATTGGCTTTGAAGCTAGAACAGCATTAAAATGTTGCCTGTTAACTGTTTGTATGACATTGGGAAAGTTACATAAGTCTTTCAAGCCTCAGTTTCTTCATCTATAAAATAAATATTAAAATATAGTATTTATAAACAAAATATAATGTTTATACACAAAATAATCCTGTGAATATCAAATAATGAAATGTACATAAAATTATCTAGAAAAGTGTCTGTTATGTTTAAAACAAAAATAAAAGACATAAATTGTCTAAATTATCTAACCTAATTTTAAAGAAAATTCTCAGATTCAATATCTTACTGTTGATAATAGTGAACAAATGACCAATTTTGCCTGCCATTCAATATTTTTTCTTATTAAAACCCACTTATGGCTAGTGTTCCATTATTGGAACTCTAATCTAAGCATGTGGGAATTATTTCTATCCTGCTCAAGGTCATCATCAAGTTCTGATTTTTCAAATTAAAAAAATTGTAACCTTAGGCAGAAATGAATTAATCAGTTAGTCATTTTTTTCCCCTGAGGAGAGAGTTTCTATTTTCTTTTTTTTTTTTAATTTATTTTACTTTTGGTGCATACTATAGCTATAATTTCTCCCCATGTCATCCCTCCCCACCCCCCAGTTGTCTCTCCCCCTATCCCCCTAACTGTCCCATGTGTGTGATGCTCCTCTCCCTGAGTCCATGTGTTCTCGTTGTTCAACACCCACCTATGAGTGAGAACATACGGTGCTTGTCTTTCTGTTCTTGGGTCAGTTTGCTGAGAATGATGGTTTCCAGATTCATCCAAGTCCCTACAAAGATGCGAACTCATCGTTTTTTATGGCTGCGTAGTATTCCATGGTGTATATGCACCACATTTTCTTTGTCCAGTCTATCATTGATGGGCATTTGGGTTGGTTCCTGGTCTTTGCTATTGTACGCAGGGCTGCAATGAACATACGTGTGCATGTGTCTTTATAGGGAATGATTTATAGTTCTTTGGGTATGTAACATCTTTATTTCTGCCTTCATTTCATTGTTTAGCCAGTCAACATTCAGAAGCAAGTTGTTCAGTTTCCAAGTGGTTGTGTGGGTTTGAGTGTGTTTCTTGATCCTGAGTTCTAGTCTGATTGCACTGTGGTCTGATAGACTGTTTGTTATGATTTCTGTTCTTTTGCATTTGCTGAGGAATGATTTGTTTCCAATGATGTGGTCAATTTTACAGTAAGTGCAATATGGTGCTGAGAAAAATGTATATTCTGTGGATTTGGGATGGAGCATTCTGTATATGTCTATTAGATCCACTTGGTCCATCTCTGTATTTAAGTCATGGATATCCTTATTAATTTTCTGTCTCATTGATCTGTCTAATATTGACAGTGGAGTATTGAAGTCTCCCTCTATTATTGTGTGGGAGTCTAAATCTCGTTTTAGGTCGTTAAGAACTTGCTTTATGTATCTGGGTGCTCCTGTGTTGGGGGTGTATATATTTAGGATAGTTAGCTCTTCCTGTTGGATTGATCCTTTTACCATTTTGTAATGTACTTCTTTGTCTTTTTTGATCTTTGTTGGTTTGAAGTCTATTTTATCAGAGACTAGGATTGCAACCCCTGCTTTTTTTGTTCTCCATTTGCTTGGTAAATCTTCTTCCATCCCTTTATTTTTAGTCTATGTGTGTCTTTGTATGTGAGATGGGTTTCTTGAATACAGCACACTGATGGGTTCTGATCTTTTATCCAGTTTACCAGTCTGTGTCTTTCGATTGGGGCATTTAGGTCATATATATTCAATGTTAATATTGTTATGTGTGAATTTGATCCTGCCATTTTGTTACTGGCTGGTTTTCTTTCTCATTAGTTGACTCATTTTCTTCATTGCATTTTTGGTCTTTGCCAACTGGTTTGCTTTTGCAGTGACTGGTACTTGTTCCTGTCCATGCTTAATGTTTCTTTCAGGAGCTCTTGTAGGGCAGGTCTGGTGGTAACAAAATCTCTCAATAATTGCTTGTCTATAAAGGATTTTATTTCTTCTTCACTTATTAAGCTGTTTGGCTGGATATGAGATTCTGGGTTGAAAGTTCTTTTCTTTAAGGATATTGAATATTGGCCCCCACTTTCTTCTGGCTTGTAGAGTTTCTGCCAAGACATCTGCTGTGAGTCTGATGGGCTTCCCTCTGTGAGTGACCTGACCTTTCTCTCTGGCTGCCCTTAGCATTTTTGCCTTCATTTCAACCCTGTTGAATCTGACGATTATGTGCCTTGGGGTTGCTCTTCTTGAGGAATATCTTTGTGGAGTTCTCTGAATTTGAAATTTGGACTGCCTTGCTAGGCTTGGGAAGTTCTCCTGGATAATATCCTGGAGTGTGTTTTCCAGCTTGTATTCATTCTCCCCCGTCATATTCAGGTACACTGATCAAGCGTAAATTAGGTTTTTTCACATAATCCCATATTTCTTGGAGGCTTTGTTCATTTCTTTTCACTCTTTTTCTCTTGCATTGCCTTCTCTTTTTATTTCATTGAGTTGATCTTCAATCTCTGATATCCTTTCTTCTGCTTGATCAATTTGGCTATTAAAACTTGTGTTTGCTTCACGTAGTTCTCATGCTGTGTTCTTCAACTCCATCAAGTCATTTATGTTCTTCTCTAAGCTGGTTATTCTAGTTAGCATTTCGTCTAACCTTTTTTCAAGGTTTTTGATTTCTTTGCATTGAGTTAGAATGTGTTCCTTTAGCTCTGAGAAGTTTCCATAAATTCTTTGCACTCCTTCTCAGTCAAGTTGTGATCCTGTGTTGTTGAGGAGTTGTGATCCCTTGAAGGAGAAGAGGTGTTCTGGTCTTTGGTGGTTTCACCTTTTTTGCGCTGTTTTTTTCCCATCTTTGTGGATTTACCTGGCTGTGGTGTCAGAGAGCTGCTTGATGAAGTTGCTTGTCTGCCTGTGGGGGGTGCTACTGGGTTTCTAGGGACTCCTTCAGGTTACTAGGGAAGTTTCCTGTGTCTTTTTTGTTTATGCTGGGAGATTAGGCCCACCTCTTTCTCTGACCTGTAGGTGCTGCTGGGTTGTCAAGAACGCTGTCCCATTGCTACATAGGCTTCCTGTGTTTTTTGTTAAAACATGTAGCCCAGTCCCACCCCTCTGGTGGTGGGTTGTGCCCTTCCTCCACTGGGCTGGATCATTCGGTTCATCTCAGACTGGGGCACTGACTATGCAACCCACTAGAGTTAGAGCTTCAGCCCTGTGGGGTTTGTGGGGGAGGTTAGGGACCTGCCCAGTGGCACCCAGCAGTCTCCCACTTTCAGCTTTCTCTCTCTGGTCATGGGGTAGGGGCCACCCAGCTGCTCCGCTTACAGCTCCCTCTCTCCGGGTGGGGGGAGGGGGTGATAGCCCAGTCTGCAGACTCTTATTCAACTCCGCACTTGTAATTCCTGGCGCTTGACTGGCAAAGATCCGCTGTTCTGTGTCTTGCTGAGGCTTTGGGGGAAGTGCTGTATCTGGACCGGAGCACCAGAGGTGGACTCTCTGACTCGCCGGTCCGATGCACTTTCTGGGTGAAGCAGCACCCCTCCCCACCTCGGTCTGCCCTGAGTGGGCTTTGCTCACCCTCGGACCAGACCCGTTGAAATGCACCTGGTACCTTGGTTGGAGCTAGGAGATCTCTGGGTTTCTGCATCTCTTTCGCTGGGTGTTGTGTGCTGGAGTTGTGTCGAGTTTCTATTTTCCTATCATGTTCCAGGAACAAAATTCTCTGATGAAGATATAATGACATATAGTAAATAGTCCCTGTCAACAAGAGAACTATAATCTAATAAGATATATTTGTGTATAAACAATTCTACCTTATGAAAAATAATATAAATTTATATCATATGTACAGTAAAGAGAATATTTAACTCTGTCTGGAGACAGGTAGAGGACAGTGGGGGACCATTTCACTAGGAAAGCTTCACCAAAAGACATTTGAGTGGTGTTTGAAAGGTAAAGAGGATTTTTCCTGGCATGAGGTACAGCAAGGACAGAGGAAGAATATGCCTTAAGCAAAGGTTACTTCAGATTGTATCTAATATTTGGGAAAATATAATTTCCTCAGTGAAGGAGTATAAAGGTAAAAGAAATACACACAGGCGATGTACCTTTTGCATGGAAAACCTTAATTTAATCCTGAAACTAGTAAGAAACTTTAAAGTGTGTTACATATACTAGATATATGTATTTGTACAATAATCAAAGCTATTGTGCAAATTAGAGTAAAAGTGTAATCAGCATAATGTGACAAAATAAAAAGATAAATAAATCTTTACCCTTCACCTGTACAAAATAAAATCTTTGAACATTTCAGACTGAGAGATTAAACACTGAAAATATACTCAAATATTTTTATTAAAAATTGGTCTTTATTACTTTCTGTTTACGACAATTATACCTTCTTTTTATCCAAAGGGATATTATTTCCCTGAAGTTTATAAAGTATATTTCAAAATAAATCTGCTTAAATAGTTCTTCCACATTAGAGAACACCACACACTTGCTTCTTATGTTCAGAGAGCAAGAAAAAGCTTTATGACTGACTTTTCCACTTTTAAGAGACTTTCTAAGGAAACTAATGAGGCTTTGTAAACTGAGGAAAAAAAACGTTGAGAAGGCTTCATAATTCTTTTAGAAATAAGAGTTTTTTAATTGCTGGTAAATGGCAACATTTTTGTGTATGAAAATCAGTTAAAATTAAGTATAACCTAGGTATTTCTCATTGATTCAAACAGTAAGTCAAATGGAGAGTTAATAAAATAACATTGGCTTTTCTATTAGTATCTAAGCTTTGAATTATAAATTGATGATCTAAGAGTCATAACTTAATTGAAATGGTGCCATTTATCACTGCACTGATATTTGGTTCTTTATTTCAAGATATTAAAATAACTGTACAATGTTAAGAAATTTTCACTGTGACATATTTGTAAACACCAATTTTGTGTTTCACAAGTATCTCAAGTTACATTCATAATAGCTAGATATATGTAAGAGAAGAAAATGCATTTTAAGTAATAGCCAACTAGAATCACTGCAAGTTGGAAAGCAAAGGATTAGAAAGATTTGGGAGAAATAAGAATACTTTGAACAAATGCACAAGGAAAACCAAGCCTGTCACTGGACTTCTTGAAGGAAAATAAGAAAGGGGTGAGGTTTTCTTTTTATTTTCCATCCATTTATATAAAAAATATAATATGCTTGGTCTCTGAGAGATAAGACATGCGAAGATGTGTCAAATTCCAACTAATTACTGGATATTACTACACATTGCTTTGGTATGGTTTGTGAGATTTGCTCAGAGAGCAAATATTTTGACAGATATTTGGAAGAAATAGAAAGGTGGTAAATTGGTGGTAGTTTAAGTGGTGTTAAAAGTTAAAAATAATGCATAGTTAATGCCTGTGATTGATCAGCACTGGGAAACATTAATAAATTATAAAAATCTGGGACATTTGTCAAGCTATATATTTAAATGCATAGTAAGTACAAAGATACAAAAGGCCTATTTTCATTGCTTTTTAATTCAGAAGGCAGTGTTTGGGCATGCTTTGAATAATAAAAAATTTCGGTAGATAAATGCAAGAACAGTGATTTAACATTTTAAATGTCATGGAAGTTGTTCTACTTAGTGAGTTTCTATGTGAAATTTAGTTTCTGATTGTATTAATCTTAAGTAATATATTGTAAAACACTATTTGTTATTGACCTTGAGAAATGAAGTGTGATTTCTATTGGATTATAATTTCTTTTAATAATTTACTAAGATAAAATATTCTGTTTAACTACAACAAACCCTTTTGCAACAAAGCATGATCAATAGTGTAGAAAGATTGGTAGTCATAACCTAAGAGAGGTCAATGTCCAGTCTTCTCTCTTCCTTTTGAGAAATTTCTATGCCCTGTCCTATATTTTCTTTTAAGAAGTAATAATGATATTTTAATTTGGCCATATGTTGCATGTTATTTTTTCATTTTAAAATCCATTAAAATTATCACTACCTAATTACCTACTGGAAGATCTACATGTATTTTCTTTTTCTTAAGATTATTTTTTAGAGCAGTTTGAGGTTCACAGCAGAATTGAGAGTAAGGTATAGAGATTTTACATATATCCCCCTCACCCCACTCCTGCACAGTGTCCCCCCATTATCAACGTATCTTGCAGAGTGGTGCATTTGTTATAATTGATGAACCTACAATGGGACATTGTCACCACTCAAAGTCCATAGTTTAAATTAGGATTCATTCTTGGTAGTGAACATTCTGTGAGTTTGGAGAAAGGCATAATGATGTCGATAGTATCACATGGAGTACTTTTCACTGCCCTAAATATCCTTTTGCTCCATCTATTCATGGCTCCACTCATCCCTTAGCATCCACTCATCTCTTATTTACTTTTTACTGTGCCCATAGTTTTGCTTTTTCTGGAACGCCATCTAGTTGGAAAAATACTGTATACAGAATTTTCATATTAGTTTCTTTACTTAGTTATATTCCACTTAAAACACCTCCATGTCTTTTCAGGGTTTTGTGGCTCATTTTCTTTTAGCAATCAATAATATTCTGCTGTCTAAATGTACTACAATTTATTTATCTGTGTGCCTACTAAAGAACATTTTAGTTGCTTCCAAGTATCAGCAGTGATGAATAAAGCTGACTTAAATATATGTGTGAAAATTTTTGTGTAGACATAAGTTCTCAACTCTTTTGGTTAAATAGAAAGAGAGTGATTGCTGGATTGTATTATAAGAGTGTGCCATTCTAAAAGGTGTGCAGTGGTATCTCATTTAAATTTGCAAATTCCTAATGATATAATTTTGAACATATTTTCACATGATTACTTGAGATATGTATACATTTTTTATGGCTGCCTATTCAAATATTTTGTTCATTTTTAATTATGTTTTTCTTGTTCTTTTTGTTGGGTTTTAAGAGTTTTTTTCATATTTTACATAATAGTCCTTTATTAGATCTATCTTCTACAAATATTTTGTTGCAGTCTGTGTCTTTTCATTTCTTGAAATTGTCTTTTTAAAAGTATGAGTTTAAGTTTAATAAAATATATTTATCAATTATTTCTTTCATAAAACATGCCTTAGGGTAATATCTAAAATGTATCACCCATTCCCATCACCTAGGTTTTCTGTTATGTTATCTTTTAGGAGTTTTATAGTTTTACATTTTACATTCACATCTATGTTTCATTATGAGTTAATTTTTGTAAAGGGTGTAAAATTTGTACAGTCATTTTTTTTAACATGTGAATATTCAAGTCTTCTAGTATCGTTTGTTTTAAATACTAGTTTGTTCTGTTGTATTAACTTTGTTCCTTTTTCAATTATCACCTGATTATGTAGATCTCTTTCTGGCCTCTATATTTTGTTCTGTTTGTCTATCCTTTTACCAGTACAACACTATCTTGATTACTGTAGCTTTGTTGTAAATCTTGAAGTTGGATAATCTTCTCCATCAAGGTTTGTTCTTCTCTTTCGATATTGTTTTTTTCTATTCTGGATCTTATGCCTCTCTCTCTATAAGCTTTAGAATCAGTTTGTTGATATACCCAAATTAACTTGCTGGGATCTTGATTGTAATTATGTTGTTTTTATAGATCAATTTGGGAAGAAATGGCATCTTGAAAATACTGAGTCTTTATCTCCATGAACATGAAATCTCTCTCTTTCTTTCTTCTTTGATTTCTTTCATCAGATTTTGTAGTTTTCCCTGTGTAGATCTTATGCATATTTTGTAAAATTTATTTCTAAGTATTTCATTTTGAGAAGTATTGATGTACATGGTATGCTACTTTTAATTTCAAATTTTGCTTGTTCATTGATCATATATAGGAAAGTGATGGACTTTATATTCACCTTATTCTATCACCTTGCTATAATTACTTATTAATTCTAGGAATTTTTGTCAGTTATTTCACATTTTTTACATAATCATGTCATCAGCAAAAAAAAGAGTTTTATGTGTTTTGCCCAATAAATATAACCATTTACTTTTCTTGTTTTATTTGTATTAGCTAGGACTTCTCATAAGGATGTTGAAAAGAAGTAATGAGAGATCACTTTCTGTCCTTATATTTTATCTTAATGGGAAACCATACAGTTTCTAATCATCAAGGATAAGGTTAGTTGGGTGTTGTTTTGTACATGTGTTCTATCAGACAGAGAAATTTCCCCTATATTCTTAGCTGCTGAGAGTTTTTGTTATGAATGGTATCATGTGCCAAATGATGTTTCTGATTCTATTGATATGTTAATGTGATTTTTTCTTCTTTAAGCTTTTAATGGGATGGATAATATCATTTGATTTTTGAATGTTGACCCAGTCTTGCACACCTGGTATAAATTCTACTTCACTGTAGTGTATTGCTGAGTGTATGATGGACTATATTGTTTGCTGAGAGCGATGGCAAGGAAAACCAAGCCAGACCCCCCAGGCAGAAAACTGCTCAGGGCATTCTAAAATAGTAAACAGTATGTCTATATCATACACCAGTTAAAACTAGCTCTTTAAGCATGGGATATGTGACCCTGCCCCCGTGGCTCCCTCCTGGTTAAAATGTGACAGATTTGATATACTTCAGAGACCTGCCCCATTCCAAGCAGTTTGAACTGTGCATTTTCCACAGGCCAAGAAAGTGGCCAATGTTGGAGAGAAATAATAGAAACAATCACTCCAGTATCTACCAATCCTTTAAATTTCTTTACCTGAACTGTAATTTCACATGTAGGATGTGTATCAGTAATTTGATTTACCCAATATGCTGCTTTGCCTTGTTTGTTTGTACTTCCAAATCCTCCAGTTCTTTTACTTTAACTTTTTCCTATTTTCTCATATGGTATAACTAAAAGTGGAGATGTGTTCCCTAGGCTCAGCACCCACCAGAATGGAGGAAGACATCACAATTTGAATTTCCCCATGAAGTCTGCCTCAATAACTCCTGTTTGAACTCTAACTTCTTGTACATTAAGACTAGATCTCCCTAGAAGTAAACCCGCTGTTCCGGGCAGGGGGTGGGTAAAGGGCCACAAATTCCTGTAGATATTTTTTGCAGTGGCTCTCCTGGTAAAATACTTTTTGCGAGTTGCACACATCTACTGCTGCACTCCCAGCTGTGGCAGGGAACAAGCATTGTATAGGGATGAGAGAATAGCTCACACTGGATAGGCCCCAGTTTGCATCTCAGGGCTGGAGGCGGGCCCCTCAACCCACTTTCTGAAATCAGATTTCCTTCATTGTCAAATCTTCAATGACATTTGTTTGCCCAATGCCTTCCTTTTTTGCATCTGAGAGGTTATAACTCGGGCTCAGTACTCTTGTTTCAAAAAAGGTAAAGGCCTTGTTTTTTGCCCTTTCCTACATTCCTTTTTTGTATGACCTCTTTTCCCACAGTTGAAACACACCCCAGGAAAAAATGCATATCCTTTATTTATTTTGAGTCCAGCCATAGCTTGTGCCAACAAAGTAGCTTTATGCAAACTTCCCCCTATTCCATCATACACCTTAATGTAATCCACCAAGTGAGCTTTCCCTTTAAGTAGCCATAAAGCAGCCCGGCATTCAGAATTAGCATTGTCGAACACTAGTAAGTGTAATACAATACACTGAGCCTCTGTGTCTGATATGGCCTTTCTTATGGCTTCCTGCAATTGAGCTGTACAGTAGGCATGTGGCTCTTTCAGCCTTTGCTTAACAGCTCTGGAAGAAGGATTTTTTTTCACTTCCTGATGTAATTTTCTCCCAAGCTCTTAAACATATCTTCCTAATCTGCTCTATGACTAGGTCAGCCATAGTGGCCAGTGCATGTAAAGGAGCCCATACACCAGTTCCTGCGAGCTATTCTATGGCAATATTAATCAGAGGTTGAACATTAGCATTTACATTAGCTTGAATATTAGCCTTGTCAGTCCACCAGGTCTTACATTGTAAAAATTGAGAGGGAGATAAAAAAGTTCGGGTTAAAATATCCCAATCTATAGGAATTAACCAGACGACAACTAGAAATTGCCATGCTTCTACATCTGCCTCTTTTCTTGCTTGTTGAATTACTACCTGAATGGAATCTGTTACCGTAGTACTAGGAGTACATGCAGTAGCGGAAGCAGAGGTAGAAACATCCGGAGCATCTGGCCATCCCATGGCAAGATACTGATGGGCACACCTTGTCCTAATTTGACTTTTCATCCTTTTTCTCTATAATTTCTCTGTATATTTCATCATATTCCCCTTCCTCTCCTGAATCGTATTCCTCATCATCTGTCTGAAATGGCTCTAAGGCAGAACGCATTAAAGCCCAAACAGACCACAGTAAATAAGCCTCATGTTTGCTTGATCTTTGTCTGATTGTTAGCCTGATACTTCCAAGCTCCCCCAGCTTACCCTGGGAGATTTTTTTCAAGAGTTCTTGGGATACTTCCGGGATTCCCTTAACTCACCTGGGAAATTCTTTCAAGAGTTCCTGTGATAATTCCGGGTTCCCCCTAACTCACCTGGGAAATTCTTTCAAGAGTTCTGGGGACACTTCTGACATCCCCCAACTTACCCTGGGAGATTTTTTCGAGAGTACTGGGGTTACCTTCAGCTTAGCTTCTCCTTTCTCTGTCACTCAGGTGACCCTTCATCCTGGGTTTGAGCCCCATGTTGGGTGCCACTTACTGAGACCAGCTTGGTCGTAGAGACCCCCACCCAGGCGGTGCTGAAGGAATTAAGAAACAGACACACAGACAGAACAGCAAAGTGGGACTATCAGTGGTCCAACAGCCTTCTGAGCTGAGAGCCTCAGTGGGCTGACAGCATTCCAGGCTGAGAGCCTTAGCAGACACTGACCCAGGTATTTATTCTCTCTGTGCAGTTGATTATTATTAACAAACAGGTGTTCTGTGTTTTCTCATAGAACAAAAATAAACTAGGCAGGCAGCTGGTGCCTCCTTATCACTGATCAAAGACAAACTAGAAAGTATTCTCCATGAGGAAGCCATGGGGGCAAGGTCACATATCCCATGCTTAAAGAACTAGTTTTAACTGATGTATGAGATACACATATTGCTTACTACTTTAGAACACCCTAAGCAGTTTTCTGCTTGGTGGGGTTGGCTCAGTTTTCCTTGCCATCACTCTCAGCAAACAATATAGTCCATCATACACTCAACAGTGTATACTTATTTTTATACATTGTTAAATTGCTTTTGATAATTTTTTTTGTTGAGGAGTTTGAATCTATGTTCTTGAGCAGTGATATTGATTCCTAGTTTACTTTCCTTGTAATGTCTTTTTCTTTTTTTTAATATATATATTAAGATAATGCTGGCCTTATAGAATGAATTAGAAAGTATTCCCTTTTCTTCTGTCTTCTGGAAAAAATTGTAGGTAACTGATATGATTTATTCCTTAAATACTTACAATTCACTACTGAACTCATGTAGATGGAGTTTTCTCTTACAGAAAGTTATAAGCTATTGATTAAATATCTTTAATAGAGATAGACCTATTGCAAATTTTTTTATTCTTGTGAAAGGTTTGAAAAATTATATTTTTTCAAGTAATTTTCTACTTTATCTTGGTTATCAAATCTGTGGGCATAGAGTTTTTTTAAATAAGATTTCTTTATTATCCCTTCAGTATCATTTCATGTTAGTAATGTTCCCCTGTTTGAGTTCTGATATTAGTAATTTTTCTCTCTCTCTCTCTCTCTTTTCTTTCTCTTGTCTCTCTCTCCCTCCTGAACTATTTTTCTTTATAGCAGCTTTATTGAGGTATAATTGATGTACGAAAGAACTGCACATTTGATATTCACAATTTTCTGAGGTTAAACCTATGGATACACCAGTGATCTGTCACTACAATCAAGGTAAGAAACTTATCCATCTTGTCCAAAATTTTCCTTGTGTGCTTTTTAAAAATACTTTTCTAGTAACAATGCTTAACATGAGAGGTACCCTTTTATCAAAATTTGAAGTGCACAAATGCATGTTAACTAAGAGACATCTGAACTCCTGTGTGTAGTGCAACATTGTTCACAATAACCAAAATATGAACAAACCACAATGTCCACTGATAGATCAAAGGGTAAAGAATTTTTTTTTGTGTGTGTATATACAATATATATATATGTGTGTGTGTATATATATATCTCACACACACACACACAATGTATATGTATACATACATAATTTCCTTCTTAAAAAAGAAGGAAATTCTACCATTTGTGGCAACATAAACCTGAAGGATACTATGCTATATGAAATTAGCCAGTCTCAGACAGACAAATACTTTATGATTCCACTTATAAAAGGTATCTGAAATAGTCAACTCTCAGAAATAGAGAACAGAATGATGGTTTTCAGGGGCTGGAAGGAAGGAGAAATAAGGAGTTATTGTTCTGTGTGTCTTCTTTCTTTTTTTCTTAGTATATACTTGCAAGGGGTTTATCCATTTTTATTGACATGATCACTTTTTTATTCTTGTTATATAGATTCATTTTGCCTACTCCATTATAGAAATTTAGGTAAATGAAATTATATTGAATGTATTCTTTTGTTTCCAACTACTTTAACTTGACATAATGCTTTTGAGATGAACCATGGTTTTGCATGCAGCAGTAGTATATTACTCTTCCTTGCTGAGTGGTAAATTATTGTATCAAGATATTGTGCTTTTTATCTGTGATCCTGTGGGTGCTTTTTGACTTATCTTTTGGTTTTGGCAATTTTGATTATGGCTGCTATAACCATTCTCTTAGAAGTCTTTCTGTGAATATGTATTTCCTTTTCTTGTGTAAATTCCCAGCTATGGAATTGCTAGGTCACAATATAAATATGTAAGTTTAAATGAACACCAAACAGTTTTCTTAAGTGATAATATCATTGTGCATTCTGACCAGCAGGGCACCAATGATTTGGGTTGCTCCACAACCATACTTACATTTAATTTGTTAGTTTTCAAAAATTTCAACCATTCTGGTAGGTGTGAAATAGTTACTACCTTACATTGCTCCATAGCCCTTCCAAAATCTTTGAACCCCCTCCTCACACATGCCCAGCAAAAGACTTAACTCCTAAGGGTATATGTGAGAAAGGAGGTTCAAAGATTTAAGGAGGACAATGAAGCAATATTAATCATTCAAAGAGTGTTTCCTCTATAAATATGCAAACCTACCTACATTTGCACACATTCCCTTTTATTCTCCCATCACAATGGAAAAATGATACTCTTCCTAATTTTACCACCATGATCTGCATTGTATGCATATTGCCCATAATCAGCTTCCTTAATAAAAAGTTCATGCTATTGATTTAACTGTCTTATTTTTATTCAGATAATATTAGTCTCTTTATCAGTATTTAACAAAGCTTAAATCTCTTAAATTAAAAACTAGTACAATTAGCACAATATCTACCCCCAAATATTTACCACACACTCTTGAAAGCTAAACATTTTTTTCAACAAACGTATCTTTATACTTAAATATCTCATCATACCATCCAATCTACTATTGCTCCTACTTCTTCACAGACACTGTATTTTTGCTAATGCCACCTGTGACTTCTATGTGGCTAAGTACAGTTCCAGTTCAAGACCTTTAACTTTCTTGTTTTATCATCAGTGTTTGACAAACTCAATTTCATCCCCTTTACTGAAGATTTCCCTATCTTGGTTGCTCTTAACAAATATCCCATGCTCTTGGTTACTTTTTACTTTTCAGTACATTCATTCATAGTTTTTTCTGTAGATGGTTATACATGCAATTTAAATTATTCTTCTCTGTGCATGCTGCATACTATTTCTATGTTAGCACTATTTTCTCAACTGTTCAATCCTAAAACCTGGGATATAGCATTGATTTCCAATTATTCATGACTTTCTAACTTCACACTGTCATCAATTCAATTGCAATAGATTGGCTTTTAAAATATCTGTTTATGCTTCACAATTCATCAATCCATTTATAATCTGCCATTTGACCCTGCTCAGTGTATTTCCTGTATATTTTGAAAACATCCACTGCTTTCTATACTCATGCAAACACTTCATTCCTTCCTCAATTACAACTTAACTAGAGTATATCTCTCTACACCTTATATTTCTACCCCACAATGTTTAATCTATTCTATAATGACAGTCACCTTTAAAAATCACAAAGCAGAATGTCTCACACCTATGTAGAAAATGCTTTAATGGCTTTTCATTGTTCTTGCCATACATCATCCTCACAATCTGGTGCATGTTCTCATCTCTAGACTTCTTTCTCACCTATATCTATATAACTGAATTTACTTCATCAAAACAATACCTCTGACTTTATAGAATGTTCTCTAAAATATGAGTCTTCACATGATTTCCTTTGAAGGAGATTTTCTTTTACCCATCCTTATATATTAAATTCACCAGGCAACTTCTGGGCATCCTTTTGATCTCAGCTTAACCGTTAGCTTTCAGATTAATTTTCCGTATTTCCATGATAGATTTGCTCTTAAATACTGAATTTCTTCAGCGAACTATAAAATTCATGACGACATAAACTGTGTCTGTTTCCTTTCCTGATGAATTTGTAGCATCTAGATGAATGTCAGATAAAGAATGGGCACTCATATATCACATATTGCAATGATCAGTAAATCAGGATGTTTAGTCAGTCATATAATATACCTATATTGCATATAGATGACTATTGTCTGCAAAGATGTAGAACTGATTAATCCTGCACAAGCATGACTTGTACAAGAGAGTTTCAGTTATCATTGTTAGACTGGGAACCTAATTTAGCAATTTACTAATTTAAAAACAGCAGTCTATCATGTTGCAAAGTTTTAGAGCACTGATTACAAAAGAGAAAAAGTATATTTAATAGATGTTAAAAATGTCTCTCATTAGTTAAGGAATGTATAAAACAAAACTGAATTTGATTGACTTCTAAATCTCTTTCATTTTCTCAATTTCCCAAATATAGTGAGCATAATATTTCACTACAATGTACATCATATGAACAATATGATTTACAGAAATATTGCTTCCTTAGAGATTTATATCAACAGTCAGGCTAATTAGTCATTGAAGAAACGAAATTAAATCCCACTAAATAGAAAGAATCATCCACTGAAACGTTCAATTAGAAAGTGAGCAGTAAATAATATATCACTAAGCTGGAGATTTTTGTTGCTCCCTTAAAAGCTGGATATTATTTTGTGCAATAAATATGAATAAGAATAAATTGCATTAATTAATTTTATATTTTCTAGATGTAAAAGATGGTTTTTTTCTCACAGAAAAGATATAGAAAATAAAACAATGAGAAAATATATAAAAAAGGAAAATCTAGATGTCCAACATACCACAAATAAGAGTTCTAGAGAGAGAGATAAACAAACAAAATAAACATAAGGTATCATCAAATTAATATGGAGGAAAATACCCCCAAACTCTAAGCATATTATCATGTACTTAAAAAAAATGTATAAAAGCTTCCAGATTAAAAAAGATTCTTTACAATGGAACAAGTTTTATGTTAACATCTTACTACTCATGAGCAATGACAAATGAATGTCATTAAAATTCTGCAGAAAAGTCTTTAACCTTGAATTCTAAAAGGGGACAAACTTCAGCTGTGCACATATTCTGGTTTACCTTTATTGAACCCTTTCTGAGGCAATTACTTGAAAATACACTCCAGTAAGATGAGGATGAAATCAAGAAAAAAGAAGACTTGAAATATAGCAAATGATGTGATATGCCATGCTACACTGAAAAACAAAAACAAAAACCTGCAGGATGAGACTTATGGAGGGTTCTAAGAAAACAATTTGTCTATAGCAGAACAAAATCAGTGGGATCAAAGGAGAGTGTCTTAAATGTACTTCCCACATTTCATTGTATAAAAGATTCTCTTGGAAATTTGTAAATGTTGACTTGATTCAGTAGGACTGCAGTGAAGCCAAAGATTCTGCTTTTCTAACAAGCTCCTAGTTGGTGTTGATGCTGTTTCTCTGTGGGCCATACTATAAGTAGCAAAGTTTGCCACTGAGCAATAAATTCAATCAGTTTAAATATAAATTGGATTAAGTAGCTCATCCCGCTAAAATCTGTCACATGCTGCACTTCATTGCCTTTAGAATTAAATCTGTATTCCTTTCCTTGGCTCTCAGGGTTCTGTATTACAGTGACTTTATTCAAACCTCAGCCCTTGTCACGCTAAGCTTGACTGATTATGCTTAAATCATACTGGCACAGTTTCAAGTATATTCTGACCTCAGGGTGTTTACCTTTGCTGTTTCCACTCCTCTTTCTTCTTCTAATACTTACGGAAAAATTTCAATCTCAGTTCTGAAAAGTTCTAATTGGCAAACCTGTTATTCTATTTTACAGCCCTACATTCAGTTCTACAACAGTACTTAATACAAAGTTATGCTAAACATTCTTACTAATAATTATAAGTACATTTATGTATTACTTACAACTATCCACTAGCTCTCCTAAAATACTAGATACTTGTTAAGCACTAAATTAACACTTAATAAAGAAGGATTGTGGTGGCACTATGTTGAGTAATAATATGGAAATCTTTAAGTTATGTGAGAGACTATACTAAGAATAAACATAATGTGGTAGCATGCAGTGGAAGAGGAAGAAAGAATAAATTATAATCAAAGTTGTCTTTTCAACTGCCTTGAGACAGTGCATTACTTCTTTCATGTTTTTATCTTTTATTTAAAATTCTTTATTTCTAACTTATTTTTATTTTTTGCCATTTATGCTATTACCTCTAGGAAGTCAAAATAACTGTGGTTGTCATTCAAGTCCAGAACAGTACCCTATAATATAAAATAATCCCCATTGGTTAGAAATGTGTTTAGCGCAAAGCATCAGTCCATCTTCTCCTCAAACTAAGGGTAGAATAAGGCAACGGTATGAGAAAAACAGTATGCATGGTATTTATTGTACTGCTGTGGACTATGAACCTAATTTGTAAAGGTAAGTTATCAGGGAAGCTATGAATATGGTAATAGCAGAAGCTATAATAGTTTACCTATTCAGTGTGTCAATAACGTAACACATCATCAAATAAAAAGAGATCTTTTTAATTGCAAACCGGCTGTATTTCAATAATAATACCATATTAGATAAAAACATTAAATATATATATAACATCATACATATTAAGTACATATAAGTATGTTTAATATATCCAGATGCTAGAATTATATAGAAATACTGAAATATTTCTCTACATTGTTAACTGAACTAAAATTTCATTGTTGTCCTGTAACTTTTTCCCAAATATATTTTTTTTAAGTGCTTGCTCAGTGAGTTGCAAATTTCCCAATTTGTCCTACAGATTCTTACATCAGCCTGGAGATCACTGACTTTCTAAAGCTGTTGGTGTAGATATTCAAAGAAATTGCCTGTGCATTAAGTTTAAATTATCTGTAATCATTATGCAAAAATAATGAGACTTTGAGCAAATCATGTAATTAGGAACAGCTTTCACATCAGTATCATATTTTCTCCTCTGTGTACTGCTAAATGTGCAATTTACCTAAAGAGGAAAGAAAAAGATAACAGTAAGACAAGAATTCAGTGAACATGTATAGTGTCAATTCTGTGACTTATCAATATTAAAATGAGAAATTTAAAAATACCGTTATGAATGTGCTATGTGTAATATAGATAAATATAATGTCAAACATGCAGCCAATTGTCTACAAGAAGAGATGTACAGTAAGTAAAGTGTCATTAATAGTTTTCTAATGGGATATCTTGATAATGAATCCTAGCCAAAAATTAAAGATTATTTTCAAGGGTAAAATATAAGCTAGTTTTTAGAAGGAACTTATAAATTGATAGAGGAATTCAGTTGAATATAATATTGACCTTTTTTTTTTTTTTTTTTTTTACATAATTTGTTACTGATACTTTAATTCTTTTTTTTTTTTTTTTTTTTGTCATGTTATGTTTTTATTTTCGTGGGCTTTTGGGGAACATGTGGTGTTTGGTTATCTTTAGCGGTGTTTTCAGAGCTTTTGGTACACCCATCACCCAAGCAGTGTGCACTATGTCCAGTGCATAGATTTTTCTCTCTCACACCCCACCCACCGTTCCCACTGAGTCCCTAAAGTCCATTATATCATTCTTGTATCTTTGTGTCTTCATAGTTTAACTCCCACATATGAGTGAGAATATTCAATGTTTGGTTTTCCTTTCCTGAGTTACTTCACTTAGAATGTTTCTCAGCATTCTGAATTTTGACTCATTTCTAGCTGCTTCTAAATGTCACTTCTGCATCTGTCAATTCACCATATTTTTGTTATATTCTTATGTCTAACACTTTTTCTATAAAGCACTGAAAAAAGTATAAAATTTGGAATGAAAGAATTGGGTTTGATGATAACTTTCCCCTCTTTCTTCCCTTAGACTTCAAATAGCATCATGGAACTTTATCCTTTACCATGAGCTATTCACATACTTCAATCTGGCTTAATCGTTTGCCATATTTATCTATTCATAAAATTTTCATCCACTTAACTATGCTTTTATTTTTCTCATTTTTATTTATGTTTCCATGCCTTAATCTTTCTTCTTTCCTTAAAATATTTTAGTAAAGTTAAATTGATTAAGAGTTATTGAGATGCAGATCGAATTGGCAATGATAAATTGGTAAGAAGGAAAAACAATCATATGAGGCTACTTTGGATTTTATAAACATTCCATGAAACAAAAGGGGTTTCTCACTTACCTCCCGCTCTAGTCTTTAGCAGGAGCAACTTAGACAATGGAAACGTTTTAACCCAAAAAAGATAATCCATTGACAGGCAAAAGGCCAAAGACATTACCTTTCTTTGCAATTTGTGTTATGAGAAAATGATGGACAGTTACTTTGAGAGCAGAATAACAGAAATAAATATTCTCCTTCTAGGGATATGAGAACATCTCAGGTCATTCTGAGGATTTTTGCCATGATTTAACTTGTTGCATAGTACAGGAAATTTTATCAAATGCATTTTTATTATTTATTTAGTCATGTTTCTGTTGTTCATGATAACTTTCTCAAAGGTAGACTTATCCCAAGATAAAAGATTGATCCAAAATTCAATGTAGTAGAACTGAGAACCTATATTTTATAGTTTACTGTATATTTATGTGTCCCTTAGATGAGCCCCTCATATATACATCACTCATCCTGTGTGGCCCATGCAGTAGGATGGAATATAAATCTGGTCAAAGCAAACCACATTGAACTCAATGGGTACTTCAATATGAGAGTTTCTAACTATTGCACTTGCTTTTGTTATACTCTGCTACATTTCGTATAATATAGTCAATGTGGTAGAAACCTACAAAATGTGTGTTATCTAAAGTTAAGTTGAGAACATTAGTAGTGCATAGAAATTATACTGATCCTTTGATCTGCTCATGCTTTCCCTTGTATTTTTTTTCTCCTAAATGACAATGTGGTAAGAATGACTAACTGCACAGTGCCTACTTTCAACATTTCATAAATTGCAAATAAGTTTATATAATAGATTAAAACAAGGATGATACAATTAATGACATTTTGATTTAAACTCCCAATTTATGTTTTATATAATGTATATGCATTAAAGTGATATTTGTTAGGGACATTTGTTAATATGTTTCAAAATAAAGAACATTCTATTAAGTTATTTTAAAATAGTAACACTCTATTTGATCAAGAATGAAAAATGTTTATTATAGATGTACACATAGTATATTAATAAGTTTTATGTAACAAGCATATTAATTACATATTTGATTACCACATAAAATAATAAACATATTATAATTGGTTTATTTCACTTTTTATCATTTTTAACAAATGGTGAAATGATTTTTATTGTTTTTAAGAAAATTAATAATAATAAAAACCCAGTATAATTAAGGAGTAATAGAAAATTTATTATGTCTCCAAGATGACTGCAATTCTAAATTCAATTTTTTAACTTGTCTAAAAATGAATGCTAGCGAAGATAAATTTTGACAATATTGATGTAACAAAGTCCTTGAAAAGACAGAATTTAAAAAAGAAGTAAATGTAAACAGTTCAACTTAAAGTTAAAAGATCCAGATTATTATTGAAAAAATTATAATGCTTAGCATTTGGATCATCTACAGTATAATTAAGGTTATTAAGATAACTGGACCCAGTCCTGATGAAGGAGGCAACACAGTTTGTATCTCTGTGGTTGTTTGGGACTGAATTGTGCTGATCCTTTAATGAGACTTTAGTACTTCATGATATTCCTCACATGGCCTTAATTATTATCTATTATTTCTGTACCCAGGAGAAGGAATTTTAATAATGAGACTCATAGATAGGAAAATGAGAATCAGAAATCAGAACACAACCGTACCTCTCAAACTAATTATTCAGGTTTTTTTAGGCATTAATAGATTGTTGGGTCGAGTCTTTACAAAAAACTAAGCTAATAGATTTAATAATATGGTGGTACATTTTACTTGAACATGAGTAGAATTGTTACATTTATGTCCCTATTGTCTATTTATGCCCCTATGCATAATTATACATATTTCTGAATACTTTAGGCGTTATAGAAACAAACAAAGATAGCTTTTGTTTTCAAGAATATTATAAGCTATTTAGGTAAATAAGACCTTCTCTGAATAAACTACATAAAAATTTGAGTCCCTCTGATGATAAGTATGGAAAAAGTATGTTACTCAGCAAATTTGTTATTACTAAGGAAATCCAAGATAGAAAATACAATTTTATACATTTACAAATGAGTACAAAAATACAATTGGAATGAATTTTTATTTCTTCACTGCTGCTCATTATATTAGTGAGGTTCTTGGTGAAAAGCAGCAACTATCTATTAGGCAGGCCAAAGATTAATTAGTGTGGTTTAAAACAGTTGTAAAAGATAAAGTGTGTCATGCAACTCCTCTCTCAGAAATGAAGGAATTATTCTCCCCACATGCTTGAAATGCTGTATAGGCATAGGCAAGGACTTCATGACTAAAACACAAAAAGCAATGGCAAGAAAAGCTAAAATAGACAAATGGGATCTAATTAAACTCCAGAGCTTCTGCACAGCAAAGGAAACAATCATTAGAGTGAACTGGCAACCAACAGAATGGGAAAAATGTTTTGCAATCTATCCGTCTGACAAAGGACTAATATCCAGAATCTACAATGAACTAAAACAAATTTACAAGAAAAAAACAACCCCATCAAAAAGTGGGCAAAGGATACGAACAGACACTTCTCAAAAGAAGACATTTATGTGGCCAACAAACATCTGAAAAAGGTGCTCATTATCACTGGTCATTAGAGAAATGCAAATCAAAACCACATTGAGATATCATCTCACTCCAGTTAGAACGGTGATCATTAAAAAATCTGGAGACAACAGATGCTGGAGAGGATGTGGAGAAATAGGAATGCTTGTACACTGTTGGTGGGAGTGTAAATTAGTTCAACCATTGTGGAAGCCAGTGTGGTGATTCCTCAAGGATCTAGAAATAGAAATACCATTTGACCCTGCAATCCCATTACTGGGTGTATACCCAAAAGGTTGTAAATCTTTCTATTATAAAGACACATGCATATGTATGTTCACTGAGGCATTGTTTACAATAGCAAAGACTTGGATCCAACCCAAATGCCCATCAATGATAGAATGGATCAAGAAAATGTGGCACATTTACACCATGGAATACTATGCAGCCATAAAAAGGGTGAGTTCATGTCCTTTGCAGGGACATGGATGAAGCTGGAAACCATCATTCTCAGCAAACTGACACAAGAACAGAAAACCAAACACCACATGTTCTCACTCATAAGTAGGTGTTGAACAATAAGAACACATGGGCACAGGGAGGGGAACATCATACACTGGGGTCTGTTGGGGAGTTAGGGGGCTAGGGGAAGGGATAGCAGGGGATGGGGAGATTGGGGAGGGGATAACATTAGAAGAAATATCTAATGTAGGTGACAGGGGGATGGATGCAGCAAACCACAGTGTCATGTGTGTATCTATGTAACAATCCTGCCTGATCTGCATATATACCCCAGAATTTAAAGTATATATATAAAAAAAGAAAGAAATGCTGCATAGGCAGAGAGCACTTTGCTGTCAACCCTCTGGTAGAATTGCCTGAGATTAAGTCCCATACTCAGAGGAGCATATTCCAGTTAGTCCACACAGACAGCAACATGGTCTAGCCACTTTACTCCAATTGTACAACTATGATGAAAACTTAGCCAAAAAGTATTTGCCAAAACCAATGTCAAGAAAGCTATTTCCTAGGTTTCTTTTTATGATTTTTATAGTTTGAGTTCTTACATTTAAATCTTTAATTCATCTTGAATTAATTTTTGTAATTAACATTTAAATCTTTAATTCTTACATTTAAATCTTTAATTCATCTTGAGTTAATTTTTGTAAATGGTGAGAAGTAAGTGTCTCATTTCATTATTTAGCATATGGCTACCCAGTTTTCCCAGAACCGTTTATTGGATGGGGGGTCCTTTCCTCATCGTTTGTCTTGGCTGGCCTTGTTAGGTGAGTGGCTTTAGTTCTGAGTTTTCTGTTCTGTTCCATCAGTCTAAATGCCTGCTTTTATACCAGTACCAGGCAGTTTTGGTTACTGTGGCCTTGTAACATAGTTTGAAATCCAGTAGTTTGATGGTTTTGGCTATCTTCTTTTTTGTTTAGGATTGCTTTGGCTATTTGGGCTCTTTTTTGATTCCATATGAATTTTAAAATAGTTTTTTTTTTCTAATTCTATGAAAAGTGACACTGGTTATTTGACAAGAATAGGATTGAATCTGTAAACTGCTTTTTGCAATATGGCCATTTTAATGATATTGAGTCTTCCAATACAGAAACATGGAATGCTTTTCCTTTTGTGTGTCATCTCTGATTTCTTTTAGCAGCATTTTGTAGTTCTTACAGAGAACTTTGGTAGATCTCCTTGGTTAGCTGTATTCCTAGGTATTTCATTTTTTATGTGTGTGTGTGTGGCTATTGTAAATAGGATAGTTTCTTCTTCTGTTAACTTCATTCTAGAAGGGTACCCACCAGATGTCAGCCTGGGCTCTCCTTTATGAGGTGTCTCTTTGGATATACGGGGTTGGGAAGCTGCTTGAGGAGACAGTCTGTCCCTTATAGGAGCTCAAGTGCTGAGCTGGGAGCTCCGTTGTTATGTTCAGAGCTGCTGGGCAGGTATATTTAAGACTTCTGCAGTGGAACTCATAACCACTTTTTTTCCCAGGTGCTCTGTCCTGGGAAGGTGGGGTTTATTTATAAGTTCCTGAGATGCTGCTGCCTTTTTTCAGAGATGACCTGCCCAGCAAGGAGGTAGTACAGTCACAGTTTGCCAGCAGAGGCATTGGTGCCCTGCCATTAGTTCGGCCCAGCTACGGTGTGAACTTCCTTACAGTTTTGTTTACAGAGGTACAGTTAGAACTGCCTAGGTAATGGTGGTCTGCCTCAGTAATGGTGGACTGCCTCAGTAAAGGTGGATTGCCTCAGCAATGGCAGACTGTCTCAGTAATGGTGGACTGCCTCAGTAGGGGTCGACTGCCTTGGTAATGGCTGACGCCCTTCCCCGCATCGAGCTGGACCATCCCAGGTCCAGCTGCGCTTGCCTGTGAAAGCGTTTCAGATTGTTGGTCTTTGTGGGCATGGAATCCACTAAGCCAGATAACCTGGCTCCCTGTTTCAGCCCCCTTTTCTCCAGTTGAATGGGCAGCTCTGTCTTCCAGGCATTCCAGGCGCCAGTTGAAATGGCCACCCAGATTTGTGTGAGTTTTTGTGTGGAGACCCATGGTGCCGGCTGAATCAGCTGTGCTGGAAACTTGTGGCACTTTTCAGCCCAGGAATCTCCTGGTCTGTGGGTAGCACCAACTTGTTTGGAAATTCAGTGTTCATCCTCTGCATTGTTCTCTCTGGGAACTGCACTCCAGAGCTGTTCCTATTCAGCCATCTTGGATCTTTCTCCAAATATGCATGACTTTCTAATAAACTCCAAATAAAGTAATCTTTATTTTTTTACATTTTTACACTTATTAACTTAGATTTTAAAATTGTCTACTTGAAATATTTATGATTTAAGTCTCTTAAACACAGAACCTATATTCACTTATGTTTGCTACGTATTTCCATGATATCAAAAGCATGTTGTTATGTATTCATGAGAGATTCCAAATCATATTATTATATTTAGGATGTCAGACAATTTGTAAGAACTTAACTATATTTTTACAGTAAAACACACTGAACCATAAAATTACTCATAATTATACATGAATTGGTTTACATTTTTTAATAATCAGAAAAATATATTTTATGTTGTTTTATAATACTTAATCTTACAGTATACATTCTCAAATAATTTAGAAAATAACTAAAATGAGTGAATTATTACAATAAATATGAGCAAATATTATCTTAGAAATACTAAGGAAGGCTGGGTGTGGTGGCTTACGCCTGTAATCCCAGCATTTTGGGAGGTCGAGGCAGGTGGATCACCTGAGATCAGGAGTTTGAGACTAGCCTGACCAACATGGTGAAATCACATCTCTACTAAAAGTAAAAAACTGGCCAGGCATGGTGGCACATGCCTGTAATCCCAGATTCTCAGGGGGCTGAGGCAGGACAATCGCTTGAACCCAGGAGGCCGAGGTTGCAGTGAGATTGTATTCCAGCCTGGGCAACAAGCACAAATCTCCATCTCAAAAAAAAAAAAAAATAGTAAAGAAAATGAACCTAAGCTCATTATTTATCTATCTAAAAATCTGAATTGTTAATACAGTGTATGTTTTTAAATCTATGCATCAATTTTATTTTAGACAATTTTATACAGTTGGATGAATCACATTAATATTATTGTGTGGTTTTCTTCCTAAAGGTTTTTACATGACAAAATTTCTTATATTATCTCATTTTATCTTTACAATAATTACACTACTTAGGTGAAATATTTTCTCAAGATGTAGAGAACCTCTGGCACTTCAATTGTCCAAAGTCACCTTGGTACTTATTAACTAAAGTGTGTATCAAACTTGTATTAATGACTTCTAGTCCCATGATTTTTCTGCTATATTACAATCATTACCATTCTTGACATTTCTTAGAAAAGCATACTAATTAAAATCTCAAATATAATAGCCAATGTTATATTAAGAAGCAGGATTATATCAATATATTTCACACAGTTCTTTGTATTTAAACCTGCCTCATAACCTTAAAATCAGAAATGGCATACAGAATGTCATCAGACTAAATTAAAACATTCCATTGTGAAAATATCAAGACATTATTTAATCAAATAATTTCCAGTTATATATATTTTAATCCAGAAAGTATTAGCATTTCATGAGATGTCAAAATCAGGATGAAGGTACAGCCACTCTTCCCTCAATTCTGTGTTTAATCCATGAGGCTATTAATAATGAGGCACTGTGACTTAATTAATTGCAGTTAGTTTATCAGTAAAACAGGCACTATAAAAATTTATAAGTATTTTGTCCAGAATTGTGTAATCAATGAATAATATAAGCTTTCTTACATTAACTTCATTAATCTTTATGAATTTATAAATGAATTATATGTATAATAACAAAAATGTTTTGAAAATTTCTAAATTATATATGTATATTCATCTGTGCATATATATGTGTGCATATATGTGAAAGTTACTTTTAAATGATTAAATATATTAATATGTAATAAATACCCCATTAGTTGCCAAATTTGTGAAAGACACATAATAGCAATGTGAGGTAGTTGAGATTTCTTTTAGGAATACAAGTCTATAATTTTTATTATTCACTAAGGAAGATAAATGGCATTGGTAATTTATTACTGGTACAATACAGAGCTTTGCATAATGTGGGGATTTGATAAATGGGGAAAAAACACTGTGGAAAATATACTATTTCCTTCTCTAAAATACATCATTTGTTGTTTTAATAATTTACCCTCTGGAATATACATAAGCATTTCTTATTATAATATTTTTTCTTTCAAATTTCTCTTTACAGTTTTACATTACGTATATTTACAATTTTTTTGCCATCTTGCCCAGCCCCTGCTATTCCTCCCCAAGACTCACACCCCTGAGGCCATGGTGTGTGAAGTTCCCCTCCCCTGTGTCCATGTGTTCTCATTGTTCAGCACTCACTTATGAGTGAGAACATGCTGTGTTTGGTTTTCTGTTCTTGTGTCAGTTTGCTGCAAATGATGGTTTCCAGTTTCATCCATGTCCTTGCAAAGAACATGAACTCATCATCTTTTATAGAGGCATACTATTCCATGGGGTCTATGTGCCACATTTTCTTGATTCAGTCTATCACTGATGGCCTTTGGGTTGGTTCCAAGTCTTTGCTATTGTGAACAGTACTGCACTATACATACATGTGCATGTGTCTTTATAATAGAATGATTTATAATCCTTTGGGCATATATCCAGTAATGGGTCAAATATTTACATTTTTAAATATAAAATTTATCTCCCCCAGTTAATTGCAAGTACCATAAAGGCTCATAGTGAATGCTCAAGAAGCCAGTGGGTCTTTTAATGAATGTGTAAAATTAAATAACACAATATCTGTAAACCAATTATTTCAAATATGTGTATTACTTAGGTACTAAGTTATCTCAGAACTGTAGTCTATATATAATTAATCTGAAACACAGCATTAAAAAAAGTAAAATTCTAAGTTAAATTTCAAGTAAACTTGAAGTTAGTCCATGAGTTTTACATGAAAACCACTCTACTGTCTATAAAACAATCCTTTCTTTGTTGGTCTCTACCATCCTGTTATGGGTTAGAAAAATGTTCCTCTGGTTCTCTTGTCTATAGCAGCCTTTGTGGCAAAATAGGAATTTTCCCACTGAGCCCTTGTGAAAAGTGAAGACACATAATTGTTTCCAAGATTAATGATTTCCCACTCTTTATCAAAGGCTTATTTTTAAAGGAAATTCCTCATGTTTATCTTTTGATCCATGGCAATGTAAAACAACAAAATGCTTTTTATCATAGTAGATTTTATAGTGATAGGCTTGCTGTTGGCAGGTGCAAAAAATCAAATGTGGGAGGGAAAAACACTTTTTTCTCCCAGGAGTCTATTTCATTGTCTCTGACTTTTTATCTAAATTTCAAAAATACTGATTTTCCACATTGAAACAGCAGTTGATTTTTAAAGAAAATTGCCAACTTTTTTACACAAGAATTAGCCACATACTTCATAAAAATATGTATGTTCCATTGAACATGTCTTTTGAGAATAGTCTGTTTGGTTTTTGCCCTATAGGTAATGAAAAATGGTTTTGCAAAACGGTAAATAAGATCTAGGGTGTGCCCCAGCATCTGGCACATAAATGACAACATCGTAATTATTCTCATCAGACATTGACACACAAGTCATCAACCAGACAGAAAACGTGACAGTAACTCAAATGAAAAAGTTTAGCACCTATGAGGCACGAGAATAGGGTCTAGAGGCAGGGAACCAAAGGCCGATTCATGGTAACTTCCTTAGACCTAAATCAAAAGGAGAACTCCAAATTTCCACACTTAAGTAACAAAAGAACCTTAGGCTACTCCCTTTGCAACCTTACTACACGCACCTTTCTGCCTGGCATATGGAAAATACTGAAAGTACCTGTGATGGGTTGCTTTCGGCAACCAATCAGATGTTTACATAGGAGCATACTTTGTAACTTCACTTCAGCCTCTGACTGGTTGCTTTCCACAACCAGTCAGACTGATTGCAGGCCACTATTTCATTTGCATAGGGTGCACACTGAATGACCAATTGGACACCTCTAAGGGATATTTGGAACCCAGAAGATTCTGTAACCAGGGTCCTTGAGCTTCTTCTCAGGCTACTCCCACCCTGTGGAGTGTACTTTCATTTTCAATAAATCATTGCTTTCATTGTATTATTCTTTCCTTGCTTTGGTGTTTGTTTTGCCCGATTCTTTGTTCAAAATACCAAGAACATGGATAACTTGCATTCAAAACCCTCCAGCAGTAACACTTATTTCAGACTTTAATCTTTTAAATGGGCATCTCATTGTTTCAATGACTTAAATTATAATAAAACATGCATTTTAAATATATTATTGACTGCACAACAATTTTTCCTAATCTTGAACCTTTAAAGACAATATTTTAAAAACATACAAGAGTTAGGTTTCTAGATAGGGGTGCTTTCATTTTCATAACTAAATGAATTAAAATAACACAATTTTTATATTTTGAGCAAATGTTAATTTTGTTTCAGGTCTTTTGTGCCAAAGCATAATACACTTTATCTTAGTTTTCCTGTTTCTCTCTCACCTCTCTCCTACTCCCACAATTGATGTTTCCTTTCTTTCTCATTCTGTGCAATATGGAAACATTATTAACATTTTTGCATACTAAGAACTGGAAACAACCTTCTATATCCCTTTTGCACTTCTCATTTTGTACATTGAATTCACTGTTTCCCGAATATACATTATATATTTTCCTAATTTATGACAGTTGTATTGTTACTTTAGTTATCTAATCAAATATTACATAATCTGCTAAAATATTGATGTGAACGTGGTATTTTCTGTAAAAACAATTTGGATTTCAAACAAATTATGAATAGAATTAATTAAGTACCACTACTTTGGAATGCATAGGTAAAATATTGGTAAAATATAAGAATAAGTACTATTAACACTTTTTTCTCTAATATTCATAAATAGCTTTTAAATTACATATATGTATCTAAATATATATTATATATAAAAAATAAGTTGTAAATATGATATATTTTCCCTTTTCATTCAGGAATATATTATTTGTGTCTTTGTTTTCACTTCAAAGCATTGGTACATACTTACTACATGGATTTTAACTGATGCAGTAAAGTTCAAAATTATTACCTAGGGAGGTATTATTTTTTAAAACATCCCTATGTGGTTAAGAAAAGTATAAATTATATAAAATATTAAGAGGCTGTGTTCCATTATTTTATTTATATTTGTACATATAAATATAAAATATATAAATAAAACAGTGTATACTGATTTCTTATTAATAAATAAAATTAGCACTTTAACTCTTGCCAACACTTTCCCTCACTCTAGAATTCAACCACTGTGAATTACATTGTTACAAATCATCAAGAAATTATGAAAAATCTATTCTGCATTTTAAGTAATATTGTACCAAACATTTAATAGCAGTTTTGACTTTCAAATATGTTAACACTCTTATTATCCCTTTATTAATTTGAATTATGTTTTAAATAATTATGTTTTAAATAATTAATTATGTTTTAATTAATTCACTATGTAAGCTTGAGTCTATGTAAATGTCTGCTTTATATCATGCTGACCATATATAATTTATTAGCCAGTCCAGGGCATTTTTGAAGGTGAAGTGGAAATATTAACATTTTCAAGAAAACTCGTGTTGTAAATTTCTGGCATTCATGAAATTTGGGAAAAATTTAGCTGTTATTTCTTCAAAATTTTCTGTTTAAATTAAATTATATTCTAGACATTATAACTTTTTAGAGAGTTTAGATTCTGTTACCTTATTTTTTTGTCTAAAGGAAGCTGTTTCCTTTGAATTTACAAACAGTTATCTTTACGAATTTGAACTTGTGACTCTATTTCATGGGGAGGAACTCTTATTTTAGTTTCTACTCTGTATTTAGTTAAGCTGTTCTGGGCAGGCAGAGTTCAGAAGTTAGTTAAGATTACAGGTAGACACATCCAGGACATAGTCATAGGCAAGGACTTCATGAATAAAACACCAAAAGCATTGGCAACAAAAGCCAAAATAGACAAATGGGACCTAATTAAACTCCAGAGCTTCTGCATAGCAAAAGAAACAATCACTAGAGTGAATCGGCAACCAACAGAATGAGAAAAATTTTTGCAATCTACTCATCTGACAAAGGGCTAATATCTAGAATCTACAAAGAACTAAAACAGATTTACAAGAAAAAAACAAACAAGCCCATTCAAAAGTAGGCAAAGGATATGAACAGACACTTTTCCAAAGAAGATATATATGAGGCCAACAAACATATGAAAAAATGCTCATCATCACTGGTCATTAGAGAAATGCAAATCAAAAGTACATTGATATACCATCTCATGCCAGTTAGAATGGTGATCATTAAAAAATCTGGAGACAACAGATGTTGGAGAGGATGTGGAGAAATAGGAATACTTTTACACTGTTGGTGAGAGTGTAAATTAGTTCAACCATTGGGGAAGACAGTGTAGCAATTTCTCAAGGACCTAGAAATAGAAATTCCATTTGACCCAGCAATCCCATTACTGGGTATATATCCAAAGGATTATAAATCATTCTATTATAAGAACACATGCACACGAATGTTCATTGCAGCACTGTTTACAATAGCAAAGACTTGGAACCAACCCAAATGCCCATCAACGATAGACTGGACAGGGAAAATGTGGCACATATACACCATGGAATACTATGCAGCCATAAAAAATGATGTTTGTGTCCTTTTTAGGGACATGGATGAACCTGGAAACCATCATTCTCAGCAAACTGACACAAGAACAGAAAAATCAAACACCACATGTTCTCACTCATAGGTGGGTGTTGAACAATGAGAACACATGGACACAGGGAGGGGAGCATCACACATTGGGGTCTGTTGGGGGGATCTAGGGGAGGGACAGAGAGGGGTGGAGAGTTGGGGGAGGGATAACATGGGGAGAAATGTCAGATATATGTGATGGGGGAGGAAGGCAGCAAACCACATTGCCATGTATGTACCTATGCCACAATCTTGCATGTTCTTCACATGTACCCCAAAACCTAAAACACAATGAAATATACATTAAAAAAAAAAAAGATTACAGGTAGACAAAAGATGGAGATCCTTTTTTGTCTAGTTGCTTTCCTGAATTCCCTCACTCTTCAGTGGCTAGTTTTCCCCGGCTTCTGTTTTCTGGTTTCTTTGGACAGAAAGTTACCAAGTCCTTTTCCCAAGAACAGCAGATTGGAGGGGGGGTGGGGGGGGGCAGGGAAACTGTGTTTTTAGAATAACATGACTTAGATATAGAGGAGCTGGATTAAAACATAAACCATTTTTGTTGTGAGCCCCTACAAATCTATTTTCATATGGGTAAGCAAGAATGAGTGGGAAATCTATTCTTGCCTCAAACTTACACACCTATTGAATTCTATCTTTTGAATAATTCAGTCTATTAACAAACTGAATATTAGATAGGTTTGGGCTTCCATACTTTCTTGTCTTAGAGTATATTTTTCTCCTTATTTGTGGCAGGATCTCTGATATGCCTCTAATAATAAATAGATTCCAAGCCCATAACTTATTCAAGATAAATCTCTGAGATTAAAGAATTCTTAATTATCTTTTTTAGGTTAAAATTCTCTTTCAAAAAAGTTGACAAAGAATACAAAAATTTAAACTACCTTTTGTACACACATGCAAAAATCTTAATATACTACTTATGAAACAAAACCATCAGTGCTTTTAAAGAATATTATACCAGAAGTACTTCATTGCATGAGAGTTTGAAACACAACAGCATAGCTCCTCACAAAAGGTTAACTTACAAGCTAAATTGTTTTCTATAGTTTAATCCAGACATATCTTACTTACAGATTTTATAACTAGTGTTTTTTTTCAATAATAATCAATGTCCAGTTGCTTACTTTTCATAAATATTTGAATAGTAGGGAAGAAATTACAGTTGACCCTTCGAATAACAGATATTTACTGTGCAGATCCATTTATGCATGGATTTTCTTCTGCTTTTGTCAGCCCTAAGACATCAGAATCAACTCTTGTACTTCCTCCTCCTAAACCAACTCCAAATGAAGATGATGAGATTTTTATGATGACCCACTTCCACTTAATGCATAGTAAATATATATTTCCTTCCTTACGATTTTCTTAATAACATTTTCCTTGGGCTTACACATTATTGTAAGAATACAATATGTTTTTATATATGTATGTGTGTGTGTGTGTGTGTAAAGTTGTGTATTAATTGACTATGCTATTGATAAGGTTTCTGTCAATAGTAGACAATTAGTACTTAAGTTTTGAAGGAGTCAAATGTTACACACCCATTTGCTGTTGCATGGGAAGTTGGTGCCCTTAATCCCTGAATTGTTCAGAGATTAACTGTATATTTTGTAATTATTCATTTTTGATATATATGTCATATTTGTGTGTCTCTATCAATCGCTATGCTGGTTTTCACATATAAATTTTTACATGTGAAAAATTACCTTTGGAAAAATATAGTTAACTGATAACATGTTTGCCTTTAGGACACAGAATCCTATGGAAAGGGATGAGTGGGAAACATATTTGACTGTTTTAATCTTTGACTATTGTTCATTTCTGATTCGACTACCTTCTTTAAAAAATAAGTGCTAAAAAGAGTTGAAAACAGCATATAGCTGAATCATGTTTATTCCCACATATAGTCTCTGTTTTTTGATAGGTAAGCATTTACACGTTTTAATTGTTCACACTTGATTTTAGTTTTCTCATTTATTTTAGTGTATTAACATGCTTCCTTTTTGCATTCTTCATACTTTTTATAGATTATATGGGTTTGTTCAAGTTTTCCATACTAACACTTTTCTACATATCGTTTTCTCCAACATATCTGTAGTCACTATCTGATTTCTATTTTTAGCGGATTAACTTAGAAGTTTAACATTTTGTTCTTAAACATCTTTATTCTGCTATGTGAATTTGGTTTTTATCCATATATTCCTACATTTTCATATTAATATCAAGTAGACATTTATTACTTTTTTTACTTCTTATACTGCATCCAAGTAGTTTTTGTTATCACTTCAAATACCAGATCTACCCTAGTTATTTGTTCTGAAATATTACGATTCTATTATTTTCACTCAGTGTTTACCTGGATCTTGTTCAAAGATTATTTTCATATGTCAAAACTTAGCAATTTGTTTTATATTTTCATGATCACCTAAGTGATCTAGCAACTCAAGACGCTTATGATGGCTCTAGGCTCTAGGCAGTCCTAGAACATGAATGTCTCTTTCTTCTCTACATTTGCTAAACTTTTGAAATGTTTAATGAAGGTCGAAATATGTTTTGACCTGATTTTTGCTCCAAAATATCCATTGACCTGATTTTTGCTCCAAAATATCCATTTGGCTACGTCCAGCTTATATTTTTGTCATACTGCCCATCGTATCATGGGAACAACACATGTCCTCAAGGGAAATCTATGTCACTGCAAAGTTCATGTCAGCAGTAATCAGACTGACTGACATGTAAGTTTCACTGACAGGTGCAGAGAAAGAAACATTGCCATTTTCTCTTTACTATTCAAACTTCTGATTAGTGATAAAAAATAACAATTGCATCACATAGCTTAGTAATTTTTGCTCTTTTAAATCATCCACACAAGAATTTTCTTTGTATATGTGTGTGTGTGTTACTGCATATCATTCTGCATGTTTCTCCCAAATAAGTTAAAACTATTATTTTCTAAACTCAGGTTTTAAAACAAAAACAATGAGTTTAAACAAACAAATGTTCAAACAAATGAAGATAAATTTTCATTTGTTTTAACAAAATATTTAATGGACAATACCAATGTCCATTAAAAGTGAAATCTTCATATCTTTTTGAACATTTTATAAGTCAGAATATAAAATTTCCATCATTGAACTCATTATGCATCAGCATTTAGATTAATAAATACTAAACGATAAACACTATCTATGTAGAGGGAAACCAATGTAGATAAAGTTTTTTGCTAATTTAACGTCATAAACAACTTGAATAAACTTTAGAGTGACAGTCTTCTTCCTGACACTAGGTCCCTGGCCTCTCTTGGATAATTTACTTTAGAAAACTTGCAACTGCAAACTCTTTCTGTGTCCCTTTGAAATGTAAATCCTCTTCTGTCCTCTTGTTAATTTATAACCCAGAAATTTCTGTATGCAGAAGCTGGAAGACAGTCTTCTGAGATAAAATTATGGAAGTAGATAAGGTCCCTATCTCCCAGTCTCTGTGGGAGGGTAGGAGCCTAACTTCTGTAAGCAATGATTAGCAAACATTGATTACCTAATCACTCTGACCAAACTCCCTGCTAAAGTCTTTTGCACTAGCTCATCTCAGCAGTTAAAAATCCCTCTGCCTTTTGTTTCAGAGGAGCTGAGTTCAATGTCTCCCTGGATTATAATAATCTAACGTAATGTCTTCCTTGCTTGTCAGCTCCTTCTGGTGCATTTTTTTTCTTTGACACTGTTACCATAAACTTCAGTTATTACTTTGAAACTTAGATTTTAAAAGTATGTATCTACTTTAAAAGTATGTTTGGGTGTGTGTGTACATGGCTTGGTATTAATCAGGTGTTTGAGATTTGAATGCTCATGTGAAGCATTTTGTTGTTTGAAACAATGAATCTTTAAGAGACAAGAAGAAATATAGAGGAGTATAAGAATCAGAAATCTAGGTAGGCTAGCAGGGTCAGATAATGCCCACCTGTCAAAAAATATTAATAAGTCCTAGAGTTCGTAATTTGATGGATAGACTCATAAGAACAGGCCTCTAAAGGGATAAAGAGATCAAAAGATCATTTTATGAAGAGGGAAGTAAAGTGGCAGATTGCAGGAATGATTAGCCAGATGTTCATACTTTAAGGACTTGTCTAAAAAAGGGCAACAGGTAATCTCTTACTTGCTTTGTAATTTAATGTACGTAAGTATCTTAGAAATTAATGAAAAAGTTTGTAGCAAAAAGCAAAGCTCTGTATTGTTTATATGCATCGCATTTTCTTTATCCAGAATGAATAAGATCGAGTATTTGATAGCACAAAAGGATGGTCATATTCAATAGTAATTTAATTGTAAGTTTTAAAATAAGTAAATCTAAAAGAATATAATTGGACTGCTTTTAATACAAAAGATAAATGTTTGAGATGATGAATGTCTGGTTTAACTGATGTAATTATTACACTTGCCTGTCTGTATCAAAATAACTCATGTGTCCCGTAGATACATACACCTATTGTGTACTCACAAAAATTAAAGATTAAACATTTGAAAAGCCCTGCATTTCCTAATATTAATTTATGGTTGACTAAAGCATGGCCCTGAATGGGCTTTTTAAATAGTATACAGTCAGCAGTTTGAGCCTAGTTTAAGTCATATATTTTATTTAAAATTCATGGGCAATGATGAAAAACTTATGTACATATTTAAATCTCCAATATATTATCTTCTTTTTTCATTATATTCTTATGTTAAAAATTTAAATATTCAGAAAATGTAACATTAAATTCTGTTGATTCCTTGATTTCTACAGTTGTTTATAACATATGTATCTGAAATAAATTTGGTGCTCAAACTATTTCATTTATCCTGAACTCTCCAACCAAGAATTAGTTTGAACCACCATTTATGCAATTGGTCACATAAGAAAACAGGCCAGGTGCATGGTGGCTCACGCCTGTAAGCCCAGCACTTTGGGAGGCTGAGGCAGGCAGATCACAAGGTCAAGATATCGAGACCATTCTAGCCAACATGGTGAAACCCTGTTTCTACTAAAATTACAAAAATAAGCTGAGCATGGAGGCACACCTGTATCCCAGTTACTCGGGAGGCTGAGGCAGAAGAATTGCTTGAACCCGGGAGATAGAGATTGCAGTGAGCCAAGATCACGCTACTGGACTCGAGCCTGGTGACAGAGTGAGACTGTCTCAAAAATAAAATAAAAAACAATGTTTTTTCTAAGAAAGTTTGTGCCTTAGGGATTTTTAATGGGTTTCTCTATGTTTAAAATATATTCTCCTTGTTTGTATATTGTATACATTATAGTTTATCTTTTACATTTGATGATTAACTTTGCTATAAACATCTTTTGGTTTAAAATCTATTTTTCTCAAATTTTGAACATATTACATTAAGAATAGAAATTCTTAAGCAGTGAGTATTTCTGAGAAAGTCTGAGGCCAGCCAAATTGTACCTTGGCATCAATAGGATAATTATCTTTCTTAAAAATAAAAGAACTTACTGGAATATACTGTAATAATTACCATTCGGTATTTTTTAATCTACATTTTATTTTAGAAGAGTTTTGGATTTTTAAAAGCTGTGAAGATAATACAGAGTTTCCTTAAGCCCTCATTGTTTCTCCATTGTTAACATCTTACATTACTATACATTTACTGCTACTAGGGAACTAATACTGACATATTGCTATTAATCAAATTCTATACTTTGCTCAGATTTCATTAGTTTTCCTCAAATGTCTGCTTTCAGTTCCATAATTTCATTCAAAATGCATTTAATCTTTAATCTTCATTTCTTTTTCTTTTCTTTTTTTCATTTTTTTGAGATGGAGTCTAGCTCTATTGTCCAGGCTGGAGTGCAGTGGCATGATCTTGGCTCACTGCAACCTCCAATTCTGGGCTTCAAGCTATTCTCCTGCCTCAGCCTCCTGAGTAGCTGGGAATATAGGCACCCACCATGGGTGGGTGGGTGTAATCAAAATACAATAGAAAATAATTTTTATATTTTTAGTAAAAACAGGGTTTCACTGTGTTGGCCAGGCTGGTCTCAAACACCTGACTTCATGATCTGCCTGTCTCGGTCTCCAAAAGTGCTAGAATTACAAGCATGAACCACCGTGCCTGGCCTAATCTTTATTTCTTCTTAGCTTCCTCTGCTCTGTGAGTTTATTACACTTTTCTTGTTCCTGCATTGCTAGTTTTGATGAGTGCTAATCAAGTATTTTGTATAATGTCCACTAGTTTTGTTTTAGCTAAAGTTTTACTTGTGGCTGGACTTGAGTTATGGGTTTTGTGAAGGGTGACCACAGGGGTGAAGTGATATTTTCAACACATCATATCAAGATTATGTATTATTATGATGATTTATTACTGATGATGTGGGTATACACCATATGACTTAGTATTGTCCAGATACCTGTATTATAGGGTAACTTTCCCCCCATCCTTTTTATCTGCTATTTGTGAAGGTTAATTTCATGCAATAACTTGATGTGGTCATAGGGTCCCTAGATATTTGAACAAATTTTATTTAGCCTGGAACCGCACCATCAGTTTTCCTGTGATTTCAGATTGCTAGATGAAAATCTTGGGTTTGTCAGCCACCATAATATTGCATGAGGGGCTTCTTTATTATAAATCTTTATACACAGACACACACACACACACACACACACACATACACACAACCTATAGTTCTGATACTTTGTAGACAGAACAAAGACATACTTGTATGTGTACTAATTCATGTATATGTACATATCTATAATTATTTTTGTGTCTATCTGTCTCTAGTTTATTAAGCTAAACATGAGTTTATACTGATGTCTCTGAATCAAAGTATGCTACAACGCAGTTCATTTTCTTGCATATCTGAAGCCTGCCTCCTCAGTAATGAGAACCTTGGCTCCCACCCTTTACTATTATTAATTATTTTAATAGTTAATAAACTATTTTGGAGTAAATCGTGGTATCTCTGCAACTAATCAACTAATAATCTTGAAAACGGTTCTTCCAAATTGAGCATTCTCATATGAAAACTGTGGGGTAAACTATGTTTTCTTTCAGGTTCAGCATCTTGTGATTTTAAATACATTTTAAAATTTCAAATAATAATAGAAATACTATTACAGAGCAGGCTAATGAGTGAAAATAACACTCTATTTCCAGTTAACATTCATCTTAACATTCAATTAATTAAGAATTAAGAATTTTCCTCCATTTGGTTATTCATTTTTTCTAACCCATCATTTGTATTTTCTCTATTATTATGTTTTCATTTCCTATTCCCTAATTCTTTCTTTATTTCTTCCCTTAGTACTGAAAGAGTAAAATTTAAACAATGCTACATCCAACATGCACATGTACTTTGCTTACGCAACACATTGTCTTCTCTACTTCCCCAACATGGGCTAGTCTTCATAGAGCAGCCATTATGATCTTCATAAAGTTAAATATGCTTTTTGATTGTGTGCATATGGTTTCTCTATAGTTCCTAATACCTTCTCCATACCTTCCAATAACTTCTGATAACAATTGAGATAAAATCCAAAGCCTATACATGACTTGCAGTGCTGCCAAATATCTGGACATTAGCTGCTGCTTGCATCTCAACACCAGTCACTCCTTTCTTGCTTGAACCTCTCAAGTGGCACTGGTCCTCTTGCCTGTCCTCAAGTGTGAAAAGCACACTCCTGACTCAGTTTTACACTTTTATTTTGTTTTACTTGTGAGGTTTTTCTCTTTCTGATAGCAACATAACTAAATGTCTCACTTACTTTAAGAATATACCCACCGTGCCTTTTCAAATTTTTTAAAGTTTTTCCTTATTATGGGTTTTTGATAGGTACATATAAATATGGGGTCCATGTCATATTTTGATACATGTGCTTTTTTAATAGAGACTTTTCCTGACATACATCACAACTAAAAATACATTGATTTTTCAATTTATTTATGAGTTGTCTTCACCGAATTGAATGTAAGATCTATGAAAAACTAGATTCACTGCTGCATTTTTAATGTCCAGAAAAGTTCAGGAGCATAGTAGGTGCTCAATAGATACGTGTTCAATAACAATAACAACAACAAAAAACTAAAGAAAGGAACATCTACTTTTCAAAATAGTTTTGCCTATATGCTACATGTCTGTATGTTTGTGTATTCTAATTGCCATTTAAAATAATTTAACAGAAAATTAAATTACCTGTTTCCTCTACATTTAGAGTTAGCTTCATTTATGTATAGTTAGCTACGTTTATGTTTTATAATGAGGAACCAAATTGTTATATGCCATGATTTGAAGAATTTCATTCTTTTATTCAGTTAGTCAACAAGTATGGTGCTTACTGTCTATCAAAATGATGTTCTAAGTACTGGCAATATAGCACTAAAGGAGAAAAAGCATCTAATCCTTTGAAAGTTCCTTTTTACTAGGATAGACTTAATAAATACTCAAATAAATAAGAAGCTATGCAAACTAATATCCTTTTATAAGTAAACTGCAGGTAATTAAAATGAGGATATTATCTACAAAAGAAGAGATATGTAGATTGGTTAAGGGATAAGTATCACATTGAAGGCAACAATTGAAAAATTGTAAAATACTTGTTTTTGACAATTCCTAATACAGTTACCCTGATAAGTGGATGATTGTCTTCTTGGAGAAAGCTGGGATGAAGTTTTTGCAGTATAGATTTTTATAGTCTAGCAGTATTCTTCCTCAAGGAGTCCAGATTCCCTTTCATACAAGGGGCTTAGAATATTTAAAGTGGCTCAAGTCTGGGGATTAATTTAGGAGCTTTGTTTTTCTATTTTGGTGATTAATAGGATCTAATACCAAGAAATTCAAATATTAAATTGTTTTAAGTCCTTCAGAATCAATGTTGGACTTTATAAATTAATTCAGTAACAATATGAATATTATTTTAATAGTTAATAAACTATTTTGGAGTAAATTATGGTATCTCTGCAACTAATCAACTAATAATCTTGAAAATGGTTCTTCCAAATTGAACATTCTCATATGAAAACTGTGGGGTAAAAGTAAAAGTAAAAATATAAGCTGTTTACTCTCATACATGCAGAATAAATAGAAAACAATTTTACCTATTAACAATGTATCAGTGAATATTTAAATAATATAATTTTGGAAGATTGAATAATATTTCCTCCATGTAATTACTGAAGGTGCAATGATTCTTTGACATTTCATGCGGTAGAAGGAGGGGAGTATCATGATTTAGGCGTTATACTCAAAGAACTGCTTAGTGCTAAGACTCAGTATCTATGGCAGAGTATTTCTTTCCATCATCAACCAAGCCCTTTGAAAAGTATTGGAGGAGAAAATAACCTGGTGAAAGACATAAAAAATAATAATAGAAAGTCTATCATGTGACCTAAGGAGAACTGCATATGAATGCAAACTGTGTACTACAGGAGTAATTGTGGAGTACAGTCACAGGCATGGAAGAATAAGAGATGCTGCTGCTGATTGGTTCCATCTATTCTGGTCTTTTAGCTGTCAGCTTATGGTTGACAGGTTGAATAGTTGGAAAATGTGTCTGTTGGCTTAAAATAGGATGTTTGGTTTTATGATTTAGACAGTGTTTTTTTAACCTGGATTTTTGAACAGTATCTGAAAAAACAATTAGGCATCTATTTTTAGTCTCCCTAAATTGTAAAAGTAAATTACTTTTTCTTGTGACAAATTCTGACAATATAAACTGTCTGCTCCTTACATAGTACAGAGTTTGAAAGGGGCATCTGATCTGTTAAAAACAATATAGTGGTGAATAGCATTTAAACATCTTTATAGTGACATATGTGCTTTTACTTTTTTATAAATGTGCTTACGTGTCACATGATAATTTTTCATATAATTACTTATTATTGATGAACAACATAATTATTCTTTGAGTAAATGCATGTATAATTTAGTGCTACTTATGCTCACACAGCTGCTGCTACTGCAGTAACATTCATAGTTCTATGTTGCTTTTTTAATATTTCTTGTCTCACCCATAGAGGCATCTACTTTTTCTGCTTCTATCATCCCTTTATTTTTTCTAGGGTACTTCACCACCATTCCATGTAATGAAAAGCTGCCCAGGTACCACATGTGTGAGAATAAATTACTCAAGTCTAGCTTTTTGTGAAAAAGAATAGATTACAGATTTATTTTCTTTTCAAAAATAGTTTAGCTGAATGACGATTATAAACTTATTCTTTGTTTTAGAAAATTGTGTTAGACATTATCCCTCCCTCAACATATACATTCCATTCTTTTGCAGAGTAGGAAGAAAGAAAGTGAGAGAGGAAAGATGAGTAAAATGGTAGGGGACACAGGTAGAAAAAGATGAAGAAAAGAGATCAATGACACAATCATACATGAATTATACTTTGTGGTGGGACTCAAGCAATAGGTAGTATTCAACGGGTTATTTTAAAGCAATCAATAGGATCAGTGGCTATTTTGTTCAATGAATAGTTATATATTTAAACTTTATTTTTTTTCTTTTTCTAGGTGGAGTCATGTGTGGCAGAGGATAAATCTTATTAAAATTTTGTAATATTTTAATAAAATAAGAAAAGTTAATACAAAATATCATATCAAAGAATCTTTTTATATAATTGTTGGTTAATCATATTTCACAGTGAATAGTATTAACTCTGGAATACTATATTTTTATTAATATATTAAAAGTATTAAGTTAACTGTATTATTTATTCACATGGCATGCATTAGCTCCAATGGTTATTATACGATATGAGGACACAGAGAGAAGACTGACATCTATAAACCAGGAAGTGGGCTCTCAGGCAACACCAAATCTGCTTGTAGCTTGATTAAACTAAAGCAGTTATCAATTAAGTAAATACACCACTCTTACAATTGATGAAATTCATCTCATACCCCTTTTACAGTGGACTTGTACTGTGTTAAGCATTTCTTTCTTTCCATAGCTATCTAGGCCACTAAAATGATTGTTAAAAATTTTATTGTCAGAAAAACTTTCCTCTCTTTAGGTATTATGTATAAATCTTTAACAGCTTACATTTATCATCAGTGATAAGTAAAAAATATTTTGCCACAATATACATATGAATATGATACGTTACATTTATTTGATCCATTGCTGTGTGATCAAGGATAATTCAGATTATGGTTGCACTAAACATGTGAAACACTGCTTCATTTAATACATTTCTTTGAATGGGGTTTAATTAAGATGCACACATTAATTTGAATTACCATAATTTGTTAATCTCATATTATGCTGCTTTCTCCATGAATTTGGTTGGGAGTCTTTGACAAGTTATAGCACTAAAATGCAGCACACAGATTTTCTATTAAAAAAGGGAAGTTTGTACTTTCTACAATTTCCCATGTTTTATATTTATTGCCTTAATAATTTGCATGCTTCTGTTTGGGTGTGATTGTATATAGTTGTAAGTATTGCCCATATTTGTCCTTTGCATTAATGAACTAGTCTTTTATTGCTTTTGTAAATTACAAAGAAAATAGAAAGTAGGAGAACTTTTGTTTTTAATTTGTATCTAGCTACTGTGCTAACAAACATTTAGGAAAATATACTGTAACATTAAAAGTAGTAGACATCAGTTATAAATCCAATCATTAGTAGGCACAAAGCTGTTCTTGAAGTAATGGCTAACCAACTTATTTCAACAAATGCTCCCTTTAGAATTTATTTTAATATTGTTTTGTAAAGTAATCTTTGGTTACGTAAAGGTGGAGTTAATTAAGCAAGAGCTACTTTGTAAAGAGAGCATGTAAAAGGCAATAAAATGTTTCCTACAGTGCTGATTAAGACCTAGAGTAGTTTTCTTAATATAACTTGTGTACCAAGTATAAAGGCATTTGTATAACAAACTATGCTTGTAATGCATCCAAGTGGTTTGCTCCGGTTTTAGACAATCATGGCATATAGACCTGTTAAGCAGTTTGCAACATTTTTGCTTGTTATTTTGATAAAGAGTATGTTTATACTATCCATGAAAATCATATCTCATAGACCCAGTTGTGAAGTATGCAAGACACTGAAAAAGCTTGTTCCCATATCTATTGTCCAGAAAATCACAGTATAAAATTGGAGGGAATGAGTTGTCGGGACACAGAAAATATGAGAAATGGAACCCAAAGAGAAAATATGTAATGTTTTTTTAATATCTCATGTTAGATATCAAAAGTTATCTAATCAGTCACCCAATATTCAAGATTAATATGTAAATCTAAAATTAGTGATGTAGCTCATTTGACTATTGAAAACAGTAAAATTGTCTCATAGCGGAATGACATTGATAGAACTGATTTTTTTTTGAGATGGAGGGGACTGGAGGCTGTCCCCAGGCTGGAGTGCACTGGTGCAATCTTGGCTCACTGCAACCTCCACCTCCCTTCTTCAAGTGATTCTCCTGCCTCAGCCTCCCAAGTAGCTGATACTACAGGCTTGTGCCACTACACCTGGCTATTTTTTTTGTATTTTTAGTAGAGATGGGGTCTCACTGTGTTAGCCAGGCTGGTCTGGATCTACTGACCTTGTGATCCACCCGCCTTGTCCTCTCAAAGTGCTGGATATACAGGCGTGAGCCACCGCTGGGCCTGAACAGATTTTTAAAAGAAAAAGAGTGCATGAAGAAGTAGCAAATGGGCTGGGTGCGGTGGCTCATGCCTATAATCACAGCACTTGGGGAGGCTGCAGGCAGGCGGATCACGAGGTCAGGAGATGGAGACCAGCCTCACCAACATAGTGAAACCCCTCCTCTACTAAAAATACAAAAAATTAGCTGGATGTGGTGGCAGGCACCTGTAGTCCCAGCTACTCTGGAGCCTGAGGCAGGAGAATTGCTTGAACCCAGGAGGTGAAGGTTGCAGTGAGCCAAGATTGTGCCACTGCACTCCAGCCTGGGCGACAGTGCAAGACTCTGTCTCAGAAAAAAAAAATAGCAAAGGAAGAAGCCGCTAGTTCCAAAAGTTTGAGGGGACTTGAAAAATTAGTTAATCGTGAATTACAAAAATATTTAAGGTAGTTTAATATAATCCAGTTATGGTCAGGCACAGTGGTTCATGCCTGTAATCCCAGCACTTTGGGAGGTCAAGGCGGGTGGATCATTTGAGGTCAGGAGTTTGAGGCCAGCCTGACCAACATGGTAAAACCTGGTCTCTACTAAAAATACAAAAAAATTAGCCAAGCATGGTGGCACAAGCCTGTAGTCTCAGCTACTCAGGAGGCTGAGTCAGGAAAATCATTTGAACCTGGGAGGCAGAGGTGAAGGTTGCAGTTAGCTGAGATTGTACTACTGCACTCCAGCCTGGGCAACAGAGGGAGACTCCATCTCAAAAAAAAAAAAAAAAAAAAAAAGTCCAGTTATGATTTAGTTATAATGAGTGACAATCGCTTCCCTTTTTAGCATATGAACATCCATATCTTTACCTCTGTTAGAGTTTACTTTTGTTCAGAATACTTAGGAACCCATTCCACGTGGCCTGCCAGTATTAATGGGGGTGGCATTTCTCACACTGGTGACAACAACCTTGATTGTGTGACTTGTTTAAGCTAACGAAATATAAAAATGACATGTGCTAATTCCAAGCAGAATATTTTAAAAATAATGACCCAACCATCTCTCTTTCTCTCTTAGGTAAATACATACCATAAGGACAGGCTGTTTTTTATCCTTGAATCTATAATAACATAAATCAGGATTGAAGATACAGTTGATCCAAGACAAACTTTTAACACGAGCAAGAAGTAGACCTTTGCTGTTGCAAAGCTATAAGAATTATTTTATGTTAGATCCAAATGAGTATATCTTAGGTCATTTGACAGATGTACTCTGCATTAGAATGAAAATGTAGATTGGAAGTATCTTTACATTTCACCTTGTATCTTCCAAAACATAACTTTTTAAACTTACAGTTTCACCACTGATGCATAAAGACTCAGAAGTCGTCACTGCCATACTTACAGTAAGAAAAAGATGAGCAAATTGAAAATCAGTAACTTTTCTTGGACATATCAGATAATTGAGATCATAGGGCAAACTTTCTCCCTGAAATCTAAAAGGACAAGAAATACAAAGAATCACAGTGGAAATCATTTTAGCAGGAGAAGTAAGCACAATAGAAACACATAATTAGTAATTTAGACAAAATGCTGGAGACTGATTTGACTACTGTGGGAGACTCTTAGGAACCACAGAACTAGGCCATGTTTCATGGGTTCGCCTCAAGAAACTCCTAATATTCTTATAGCAAAGAATAAGAACTAATAGTGAAAAGCCAATAAAAAGTCTCTTGACAGAGGAGAGGAAAATTAACCACTTTAAAATAAATCCAAATTATTCTTCACAGCAAACACCTACTCTCCACAGGAAAAGATATAGAGGAAAGGACATTTTCTAATCTCCATCCTGCACTTTTCATTCTATTTCACCTGAGGGGAACTAAAAGGTCAGAAACATTTGTGAAGTTCACAGCCCATGTATGTATACCCAAAAGAAGATAGATTTAATCATAAGATTATAAAACAGTTCCTTTTCCATACGTATCTAACATATCAAACTGTCTTCAGTATAATAGATTACAGCTTTAAGAGCTATAAGACATGACTCTATTTAAGGTTTAGTTATTTGGGAAACCTAAGACAACAGGAGAGAAAATAATACAACATTACAAAATTTGAATCTTTTGGCATACACAGCCATACTAAAAATTAAACAGTTTGGTGGGTATAGTGGCTTTCACCTGTAATCTCAGCACTTTGGGAGACCAAGGTGGGTGGATCACTTCAGGTCAGAAGCCCGAAACCAGCCTGGCCAACGTGGCAAAACCCTGTCTTCATTAAAAATATGAAAATTAGCCAGGCAGGGTGGTGCACTTCTGTAATCCCAGCTACTGGGGAGGCTGAGGCATGAGAATTGCTAGAACCCAGGAAGTGGAGGTTGCAGTGAGGTGAGACACACCACTGCACTCCAGCCTGGGCAACAGAGAGAGACCCTGTCTCAAAAAAAAACAAAAAAAAATTAAACAGTTCAAATTTCAGTCATCTTTATGTTTAAGGAAACATCTTATTAAAGGTTTTTTACCTCAGTTCTTATTAAACAAAACTTCATGCCCTGTTCTCAATAAAAAATTACAAACTGTACTAATAGACAAGTAAAAAATACAGTGAGAAGATACATAGCAAGTATCGGAACCAGATTCCAATATGACAGATTTTGAAAATATAAGACCAGGAATTCAAAGTAACTATGATTGATACATTAATGGCTATAATAGGTAAAGTAGAAAACATGCCAAAAAATGAGTAATGTAATCAGAAGATAAAACCTCTAAGAAATAATGAAAAGAAATGCTGGAAATCAAAACACTGTAAAGTACTTGAAGATTGCTTTTGATTGGCTCATTGGTAGACTGGAAATGGATGAGGAAAGAATTAACAAGCTTGAAGGTATGCCAATAGAAATTTCCAGAACACAAAGGTAAAAAAAAAAAAAAGGAATTAACAAAGAACAGAATAAGAACTGTGGAATAATCAAATGAATATTAGCAATATATTCTGTGGTTGTACCACACGAACAAATGGAATATATTACAGCAATCATGTAAGAACGGGAGATAAGGATGGCAGCAGTGGGCAGTCCACAGCTGGGTGGTAGTAGTGGCAGAGGCAGGAGTGAGTCCGGAAGCAGCAATGGCAGCGCTGGGTTCCCTGTGCCCCGCCTCCATTAGCAACCAAATGGTTGCTTCCACCCTTGTCTGGCTGGGCGAGACCCACACCCAGGCCCCAACTCTCCATGGCTCTGGACCCTAGCCCCAGCAAACCTGTCCCTCCCACAGAACAGAGGCTACACTCCCCCGAGGAAAAGTTTCTTCCTCCACAGTCACCACTTGAAGCCAAAGCTCACAATCCCCGGCTGCCTGCCTATGACTGCTTCCACGGAAAATAACTACATCCTCCTTAGCCACAAAGCTGCAGTGTGGCTCCTGCCCCCACCTTGGGCAGGGGACAATGAAAATCACCCTACCCCCTGCCCACCTCAGGCCACACCCACACACCCTATCTGGGGACTGGGATAGGCTTAGCCTGGCTCTACTCAGCACCAATGTCTAAGGGCACAATCCAAGGACCTAAGGGTTACCTTTCCCCATCCACCACCATTGATTAAAACCTAAACACTTCTTCTATGGGCCTCAGCAGAGCACATCCAAACTGCCAATATTACCACAGTTGGTACCCACATGGAGTTTCCATCTGTGGGCCTGAGCACAAGCCTTCCCAGCTGATATGTTTTGGCTGTATCCACAGTCAGATTCGTTTTCTATTGTGGTTTCTGTAATCCCCACATATTGTAGGAGGGACCAGGTGGAGATAACTGAATCATGGGGGCTGTTTCCCTCAGCCTGCTCTCCTGATAGTGAGTTAGTTCTCATGAGATCACATGGTTTTACAAGGGGCTTCCCCTTCGCTGGGCTCTATTTCTTTCTCCAGTTGCCATGTGAAGATGGACATGTTTGCTTCTTCTACTGCCATGAATTTGTTTTCTAAAGCCTACCCAGCCATGCAAAATGGTGAGTCAATTAAACCTCTTTTCTTTATAAATTACCCAGTCTTAGGCAAGTCTTTATTAGCAATGTGAGAACAGACTAATATAGGAAATTGGTACTGCAGAGAGTGGAGTGCTTCTATGAGGTATCCACAGATTTGAAGTGGCTTTGGAACTGGTTAACAGGCAGAGGTGGGAAGAGGTTGGAGGGCTTAGAAGAAGACAGGAAAATGTGAGAAAATTTGAAACTTCATAGAAATCTGCTGAATGGATTTGACCAAAATGCTGATAGTGGTATGGACAATGAAGTTGAGGCTGACGTGGTTTCAGATGGAGATGAGAAACTTGTTAGGGACTGGAGTAAAGGTCACCCTTGCTACGTAAAGAGACTAGTGACATTTTGCTACTGCCCTAGAGATCTGTGGAACTTTGAACCTGAAAGAGATGATATGGGGTATCTGTCAGGAGAAATTTCTAAGCAGAAAACTGTTCAAAAGGAAGCACAGCATAAAAGTTTGAAAAATTTGCAGCCTGATGATGCAGTAGAAAAAAAAATTGCTGGAGTAAAATTCAATCCAGTAGCAGAAATGTGCATAAGCAACAAGGACCCAAATGCTAATCACCAAGAAAATTGTGAAAATGTCTCCAGAGCATGTCAGAGACCTTTGCAGCAGCCTCTCCCATCACAAGCCCAGATGCCTAGAAGGGGAAAAATGGTTTCCTGGGCTGTATGCAGGGACCCCCTGCTCTATGCAGACTTGATACTTGTTGCCCTGCATCCTAGCCACTCCATCCATGGCTAAAAAGGGAAAAGGTACAGCTTGGATCAGGGCTTCAGAGAGTGCAAGCACCAACCTTGGCAGCTTCCACACAGTGTTGACCCTTTGGGTACATGGAAGACAAGAATTAAGGTTTGGGCACCTCTGGCTAGATTTCTGAGGGTGTGTGGAAATGCCTGGCTATCCAGGCAGAAGTTTGGTACAGGGTCAGAGCCCTCATGGAGAAACTCTGCTAGCAAGGAAATGTGGCATTGGAGCCTTCACACAGTCTCTACTGAGCCACTGCCCAGTGGAGCTGTGAAAAGAGGGCCAGTGTTCTCAGACTCCAGAATGGAAGATTCACTGACGGTTTGCACCATGTCACTGAAAAAGCCACAGACACTCAATGCCAGTCTGTGAAACCAGCCAGAAGGTGAGCTGTACCTTGCACAGCCACAGGGAAGAGCTGCCAAAGGCCCTGTGAGCTCACCTCTTGCATCAGCATGCCCTGAATGTGAGACATGGAGTCAAAGAATATTATTTTGGAACTTTAAGGTATAATGATTGTCACATTGGATTTTGGACTTGTATGGGACCTGGTGCCCTTTGCTTTCACCAATTTATTTATCCCATTTGAAATGGGTGTATTACCCAATACCTGTAACTCCATAATGTCTAGGAAGTAACTAAACTAACTTGCTTTTGATTTTACAAGCTCATAGGCAGAAGGGACTTGTCTTGTCTCAGATGAGTCTTCAGACTTGGACTTTTGAGTTATTGCTGGAATGCATAAAGACTTTGGGGGACTGTTGGAAGGGCATACTTGTGTTTTAAAATGTGAGGACATGAGATTTGGGAGGGGCCAGGAGCAGAATGATATGATTTGATTGTGTCCCCACCCATATCTCATCTTGATTGTAGTTTCCATAATCCCCAAGAGTCGTGGGAGGGACCAAGTGGAGATAACTTAATCATGGGGGGTGGTTTATCCCATCCTTTTCTCATGATAATGAGTGAGTTCTTATGAGATCTGATGGTTTTATGGAGGGCTTCCTCATTCACCGGACTCTTTTTTCTCTCACCTGCCACTATGTAAAGAAGAACATGTTTACTTCCCCCTTTCACCATGATTGTAAATTTCCTGAGGCCTCCCCAGCCATGCAAAATGGTTAGTGAATTAAACCTCTCTTCTTTATAAATTACTCAGTCTCAGGTATGTCTTTATTAGCATTATAAGAATGGACTAATACACCAGCCCTATCTGCCACTGCCAACACTAGCACAAACTGCTTGGGAGACAGAAAGCTGTCACACTACTGCTCCCTCCATTATCCCTTTTATTCACTCTTCCTAGGGGCCTAAGAACCCACTCATTCACTGGGCCCAGTGATGCCACTGCCATATACTGAGCAAGCCACAGGGAGGACCAAGGTTGGCTCACTCAGCCCAATAACACTGGTGCCAATGTGTGGCAACTGGGGGACTAATGACAGACATGTTCAACTTGGCACTGCCACCACTGGGACTTGAGGATGGTTTACCTGACATCCCTGTCCCCAGAAAACCTTCACCATAGCCTCCACTAACAATGGCACCATAAACAACAGAGGAAATCACAAAAACCATTGATGCTATTTGTGACCAAAGAAAGTGTATGGAAAGTATACACTAGTATATGTACCCAGAATCAAAGTCAAAGTGCTTGCTCTACCCAATCAACACCATCAATAATTCTAAAGAAAAAGCCCCAATGAAAGCAAATCTAAAAATTTGGAAGAAGCAACTGTTACTCTAGATGCCCAGATATCAATGTAAGGAAACAAGAAACATGAAATTATAAGAAAATATAACACCTCCAAAGGAACACAGTAAATTTCCTGCAAAAAATTATAATGAAAAAGAAATTTATGAAGTGCTGGAAAAAGGATTCAAAATAATGTTATTAAAAAAGGTCAGTGAGATACAAGGAAATACAAAAAAAGCTAATAAATCAACGAAAAGTTCAGAATGTGAATGAGAAATTTATCAAAGGGTTAGCTATTATGATAAAGCACAAAACAGAAATATTTCCTCAAGGATCTAGAAATAGAAATTCCATTTGACCCAGCAATCCCATTACTGGGTATACACCCAAGGGAGTATAAATCATTCTATTATAAAGACCCATGCACATTTATGTTCACTGTGGCACTGTTTACACTAGCAAAGACCTGGAACCAACCCAAATGCCCATCAATGATAGACTGGACAAGGAAAATGTGACACATATACACCATGGAATACTATGCAGCCCTAAAAAAACAATGAGTTCATGTCCTTTGTAGGGACATGGATGAATCTGGAAACCATCATTCTCAGCAAACTGACACAAGAACAGAAAATCAAACACCGCATGTTCTTACTCACAGGTGGGTGTTGAACAGTGAGTACACATAGACACAAGGAAGGAAGCATCACACATTGGAGTCTGTTGCGGGGGCCCTAGGGGAGGGACAGTGAGGGGTGGAGAGGTTGGGGAGGGAAAACATGGGAAGAAATGCCAGATATAGGTGACGGGGGGGGATGGAGGCAGCAGACCACATTGCCATGTAAGTACCTATGCAACAACCCTACATGATCTGAGCATGCACCCCAGAACCTAAAGTACAATTAAAAAAAAAAAACTTCTAGATCTGACAAACCACCTCAGCAAAGTTTCACAATACAAAATCAATGTAAGGAACAGATACCATTACAATACACCAACAATGTCAAAGCTGACAAATCAAAAAATGCAGTATCATTTAAAATTGTGACAGGAAAAATTAAAATACATAATAATACAGTTAACCAGGAAAGTGAAAGGTCTCTACAATGAGAATTACAAATCATTGCTTAAAGAAATCAGAGAGGACGCAAAGAAATAAAAAACATTCCATGGCTCATAGATAGGGAGAATCTATATCATTAAAATGGCTGTAATGCCAAATGTGATTACAGATTCAACATTATCCCTATCAAACAACCAATGACATTTTACACAGAAATAGAAAAAAGTATTCTACAATTCAAATGAAACAACAACAACAAAAGAAAACCTGAATGGCCAAAGTAAAGCCTAAGAAAAAAATAAGAAAGCTGGAGACATCATGTTACCTACTTCAAATGAAATTACAAGGCTACATGAACCAAAGCAGCATGGTACTGGTACACAAAGAGATATGTGGACCAATAGAATAGAATAGAGAGCCCAGAAACAATGCCACACACCTATAGCCATCTGCTCTTTACAAAGGCAACAAAAACAAGTAATAGGGAGAGGGTTCTCCATTCAGTAAATTGTGTTGGGATAACTGGCTAGCCATATGTAGAAGAGTGACTCTGGACCTCCTTTACACATAAACAAAAATCAAATTAAGTTGCATTAAGGACTTGAATGTAAGTTCTAAATCTATAAAATCTGCACATAAAAAAAGGAAATACCTTTCTGGACAGAGGCTCTAGCAAAGATTTCATGACAAAGATGCCAAAAGCAGTTGCAACAAAAAAATTTACCAATGGTATCAAACTAAACTAAAGAGCTTCTGCACAGCAAAAGAAACCATCAATAGAGTAAACAGACAACCTACTGAATGGGAGAAAAATTTTTCTAACTATGCCTCCAACAAAGGTCTAATATCCAGTACCTATAAGGAATTTAAACAAATTTACAAGCAAAAAAGAAAAAGAAACTCATTAAGAAGTAGACAAAGAACATGAATAGACACTTTTCAAAAGAAGACATATATGGAGGCCCAAAAGTATATGAAAAATTGCTCTACATCACTGATTATTAGAGAAATGCAAATCAAAATCACAATGAAATACCATCTCACACGAGTCATAATGGCTACCATTAAAAAGTTAAAAAAAAAAAAAAAAAACTAACAGATGCTGCCAAGGTTGTAGAGAAAAGGGAATGCTTATATACTACTCATGGTTATATAAGTTTGTTTAGCCATTGTGAAAAGCAGTATGGCGATTTCTCAAAGAACTTAGAACTACTATTTGACCTAGCAATCCCATTATTGGGTATATATCCAAAGGAATATAAATCATTCTACCACAAAGAAACACTCATGGGTGTGTTCATCGCAGTGCTATTTCTAATAGTAATGATGTAAAATCAACTTAAAAGCCTATCAGTGGTAGACTTGATAAAGAAAATATATTATGTTAATTTTATTTTTTCACATTGAGTTCTGGGATACATGTGCAGAACATGCAAGGTATATGTATATACCCTGTTAAATAGGTATACATGTGCCTTGGTGTTTTGCCACACTTATCAACCTGTCACCTAGGTTTTAAGCCCCACATATATTAACTATTTGTCATGATGCTCTCACTCCCCTACCCCCAACCCATGACAGGCCCCAGCGTATGTTGTTTCCCTCCCTGTGTTTCTGTGTTCTCATCGTTCAACTCAAACTCATGACTGATAACATGCAGTGTTTGGGTTTCTGTTCCTGTGTTAGTTTGCTGAAAATGATGGCTTCCAGCTTCATCCATGTCCCAGAAAAGGACATCGTCTCATTTTTATGGCTACATAGTAGTCCATGTTGTATATATACCATATTTTCTTTATCTAATCTATCATTGATGAGCGTTAGGTTGTTTCCATATCTTTGTTATTGTGAATAATGCTGCAATAACATATGTGTGCATGTATCTTCATAATAGAACAATTTATATTCCTTTGGGTATATATTCTTTTGGGTATCCCAGTAATGGGATTGTGGGGTCAAATGTTATTTCTGTTCTAGATCTTTGAGGAATTACCACACTGTCTTCCACAATGGTTGGACTAATTTACACTCCCCCACAACTGTGTAAAAGCATTTCTATTTCTCCATAGCCTCGCCAGCATCTGTTGTTTCTTGACTTTTTACCAATTGCCATCCTAACTGGCATGATATGATATCTCATTATGGTTTCATTTGCATTTCTCTAATGATCAGTGATGTTGAACTATTTTTGTATGTATGTTGGCCAGATAAATGCCTTCTTTTGAAAAGTGTCTGTTCATTTCCTTTGCCTAATTTTTGATAGGATGTTTGTTTTTTCTTTGTAAATTTGATAACGTTCCTTGTAGATTCTGGATATTAGACCTTTGTCAGATGGGTAGATTGAAAAAATTTTCTCACATTCTGTTGGGTGTCAGTTCACTTCAATGATAGTTTCTTTTGCTATGCAGAAACTCCTTAGTTTAATTAGATTCCATTTATCCATATTGGCTTTTGCTGCAACTGCTTTTGGAGATTTAATCATAAAATATTTGGCCATGCCTATGTCCTGAATTATATTGCCTAGGTTTTCTTCTAGGGTTTGTATTATTTTGGGTTTTACATTTAAGTCTTTAATCCATCTTGAGTTAATTTTTTTTGTATCAGGTGTAAGAAAGTGGTCCAGTTTCAGTTTTCTGCATATGGCTAGCCAGTTTTCCCAGAACCATTTATTTAATAGGGAATCATTTTCCCATTGCTTGTTTTTGTCAGGTTTGTCAAATATCAGATGGGAGTAGATGTGTGATCTTATTTCTGACAACTCTATTCTGTTTCATTGGTCTATATGTCTGTTTTCATGCCAGTTCCATGCTGTTTTCGTTACTGTGGCCTTGTAGTATAGTTTGAAGTCAGATAGCATTATGCCTACAGCTTTGTTATTATTGCTTAGGATTGTCTTAGATTTCAAAATAATAAGAGCTATTTATGGCAAACTCACAGCCAATATCACACTGAATGGGCAAAAGCTGGAAAAATGCCTGTTGAAATCCAGCACAAGAAAAGGATGCCCTATCTCACCACTCCTATTTAACATATTACTGGAAGTTCTGGCTAGGACAATTAGGCAAGAGAAATAAATAAAGGATATTCAAATAGGAAGAGAGGAAGACAAATTATCTCTGTTTGCAGATGACATGATCCTATATTTAGAAAACCCCATTGTCTCAGCCCCAACACTCCTTAAGCTGATAAGCACGTCGGTAAAGTCTTGGGATACAAAATCAATGTGCAAAAATCACAGGCATTCCTATACACCAACAATAGACAAACAGAGAGCCAAATCATGAGTGAACTCCCATTCACAATTGCTACAAAGAGAATAAAATACCTAGGAATAAAGCTAACAAGAGATATGAAGGACTTCTTCCAGGAGAACTACAAACCACTGCTCAAGGAAATAAGACAGGACACAAACAAATGGAAAAGAATTCCATCCTCATGGACAGAAAGAATAAATATCATAAAAATGACCATACGATCCAAAGTAATTCATAGATTCAATGCTATTGCCATCAAACTACCATTGACATTCTTCACAGAATTAGAAAAAACTACATTAAAATTCATATGTAACCAAAGAAAGAGCCCATATAGCCAAGAAAATTCTAAGAAAATGTTTTACATATACAGCATAGAACAGTACACAGCCAAAAAACTTGTGTCTTTTGCAGCAACATGGACGCAGTTGGAGACCATCATCACAAGCATATTAACTTAGGAACAGAAAATCAAATACCACATGTTCTTATAAGTCAGAGCTAAACATTGAGTAGACATGAACAGAAAGCAGAGAGGAAAACAGGCCGAGGGGCCTACTTGAGGGTGGAGGGTGGGAGAAACATAACTGTCAGAAAAACTACCTATCAGGTACTATGACGAAATAATGTTTGCACCAAACCCCTGTGACATGTAGTTTACCTATATAACAAACCTGCATATTTATGCTGAACCAAAATAAAACTTAAAAAAGAAAAGAATTTGTTTGAGAAGTTAAAAAAATAAATAAAATTTTCTAACTGACATGATGGTACAGTAGAGAAATATTACCTGAAAATAATCTAACACTCTTTTATTATAAAACCTCTAAGCAAAATTAAAATAGAGAAAATTTGTTTCAAGTTGGCAAAGAAAATCTCAAAGAACACACTTAGCATCATATTTAATGTAAAAAACTGGACAGTTTCTCTTGCTAAGATCAGAACAAGGCAAAAGTTTCTACTCATCACTCTTATTCAATATTACACTGGAAGACCTAGGCAGAACGATCAACAAGAAACATAAACTAAACTATGTATATAAGAAAAGAAGTAAAATTTTCTTTGCTCTCAAATGACATGATTATGTATCTCAAAAATCCCAAAGATATCACAAAAACCTGGGACAAATAAGCAAATAGAGTGAGATCTCACAATATAAGATGAATATACAAAATCAATTGCCTTCCTTTATATATATCATCAATGAACATTTGAAATGTAAGAGTTATAAAACCATACAAATTGAAATAGCACCAAAAATAGGAACATCTTCATATAAACTTCTAACAGAATACATATAGGACCTATATGCATAAAACTTTAAAATTCTGATGAAGTCACTATCTAAATAAATGTAGAGATATTCTGTGTTTTTGAATTGGCAGGTTCAACATTAATAACATCTTAATTATTCCCAGATGGATCTATAGATTCAGTATAATTCCAGTCAAAATCTCAGATGTTATTTTATAGATATTCCAAATCTTTTCTAAATAATACATGAAAAAGCAAAATTTAGAGAAGTGCAAACACAACAGTGAAAAAAAAGGGGGTGGGCCTCTATACCTGACTTCAAGACTTACTCTGAAGCTACAGGAATCAAGTAGTGTTGTACTGGTGAAAGGGCTGTCAAATAGCTTAACAGAATTAAGAGTTTAAAAGTAGATGCACACAAATATAATAAACAGATCTTGGGCAATAGAGCAATAACAACTCAATAAAAAAGGACAGTTTTTTCAAGGAGGTACTAGAATAATTAGACATCCATATACTACAAAAAAAAAAAAAAGAAACAGAAAGACATTTAGATACTGACTTAAATATTTCATTAAAAATAACTTAAAATGGACCATAAATTCAAATGTAAAATCTAAATAATACACAAAACTATTTTTATGTTTTATTTTTAGAAGAAAACATAGGAGAAAATTTAGGTTATCTTAGATTTGGGAATGCATTTTTAGATTCAACAACAAAATAAGCCTGATGATCAAATAAACAAAAAAATTGATCGAAATGGTCTTTGTGAAAGTTAAAAACCTCTGCTTTATTAAAAATACAGCTAACAAAATGAAAAGACAAAAAACACTATACAAATTATTTTTCATACACATATCTACTAAAGGACTTTATACAGTGTTAAATAGTGTTTCGCCAAAATTCAGGTGTCTCTGGAAACTTTAAGTTCAATTTCCTACCTTTTTTGAAAATAAGGTATTTTCTAACATAATTAGTTCAAATGAAATCACTTTGGATTAGGTACTTCCCAGGGCAATCTCTAATCCCGTGACTCAAGTATATACAGGAAGAGAAAACAGACATAGACACACAGTGAATGCCATGTGATGGCAGAGTCAGAGACTGAAATTATGTTTCTTTAGGGGTCCTGCCTAAAGCACATACAGTTTAGATCACAGCAGTCAAATCCTCTCTCATATCTGAAAAGCCATCCCAAGAAGGACAGTACAAAAAAGTCCAGGCTGCAAAGGCTACAATGAATACCTAACTCTTCAAGCCAGACCCAGACAAACATGTACAAGTATCAAGGCGATCCAAGAAAACAAGGCCGCACCAAGTGAACTAAGAAAGGCACCAGGGGAAAAATTCTGGAGAAATGGAGATATATGACCTATCCCTAAAAATGTCAAGGATTGCCATCAACCACTTGAAACCAGGATGAGGCAAGAACAGAGTCTACTGTAGAGCATTGTGAGGAAGGACAAGTGTGCCAATACCTTGATTTTGAACTTTTGCCTCTAGAAATAAGAGAGAACAAATATCTGTTGTTTGAAGCCACTAATTTCATGGTATTTTGTTACAGCATCTCTAAGAAATATATACAGAGTTACTGTGTATTCAAAATATACAAATAACTTTTTAAATTCAGCAACAATAAAATAACCTAGGTGAAAAACAGGCTAAAGATTCAAACATGTTACTAAAGAAGATACACAAATGGCAAAAAAGCATATAAAAAGATGACAGACACCATTTGTTATAGGTAATTTTGAATCGATATGAAGAATTACCATGATATCCTCTTAGATGAAGAAAAATAAGTTAATTAATAAAACCCCCAAAACCTGACAATACCAAATAGTGATGAGGTGTTGAAGATGTGAAGGAAGAGAAGATTGTATTTATTCAACAATAATTCATTACCAGTATAAGAAACGCAAAATGGTATGGCCACTCTGGAGGATAGTTTTTCACTGTCTTTACAAATGTTATTACAGTGTTACGATGCAGGACTCATGGTACTACATTTTTACCCAAATATTTTGAAATTATTTTTCTGTATAAAAACCTGCATGCAGAAAGTATTACCACTTTATTTGTAACTGCCCGAAACTGGAAGCAACCAAGATGTCCTTCAATAGATGAATAGATAAACAAGCTGTCGTATTTCCACACAGTGCAATATCATCCAACAATGACCAGACCAAAAGTGCTACCAAGCCACAGGAAAATGGGGACATGTGTTAAACGTGTTTTGCTAAGTGGAAGAAATCAGTTTGAAGAGACCACATACTGTATGATTCCAATTATATGACATTTTTAAAAGCCATTATAGAAATAGTAAACAGATCGGTGGTTTCTGGGGGAGAGTGGAAGTAGGGGTAGGGGGTGATGCGAAATTTCACAGGTAAAGCCCAGAGGACTTTTTTTAAGTGGTAAAACTATTCTCTATGATCTGGTAATTGTTGATACATGACACTAATGTATTTGGCAACACAAAAGAGAACCTCACATCATAAAGAGTAAATGTTGATATATGTAAATTTAAGAAACCATTTAGGAGGTGAAGAGATACTAGGATTGAATGCCATTATGACAAAGCAATCTACCTGTGTAAGAAATGCATGAAACATTCTGTCTGAATAAGAGAAGTGCTTTCCTAAGTAACACTGTGAATGAGTGCAGATGACAAAGTTAAGGCAAAATGAACTACGCACAAATATCATAAGCTAGTTGATAGAGTCATTTTCTGCAGGGATATAATTCAAGTTGGCAATTTGAATACTTCTATGTATGTAAACTGCAATTGAACAACTGAATAATTGGATGATAGATACTGAAAGCCAGATTTCTCACTGTTGGAATGGAAGATAAGCAAAAGAGTAGGAGGCTAGAATGATACATGTGATAATGGATTAGTTTTGGTGACATCTATATAGCCTCATATTTAGCTTAATATAGATATAGATCATTAAATGGATAAGTAATTACAGGTATGTGCATACACACAATTAGTATACTAATATATATTGCCTTGTCTATCAGCCAAGAGAGTTTGGAGGAAGCACAGGCCTAAGTAGTAACAGTCAGACCTGTGTTACAGGATTTTCTTTTCATATATATATAATCTGCACATGTACCCCAGAACATTAAAGTGCATATAAAATATATATATAAATATATATATATTTTATATGCACTTATTATATAAAAATATAATAAGCACTTCTCCTCTTACTCAGAGAGAATGTTTCATACATTTCTTACACAGGTAGATTGCTTTGTCATAATGGCATTCAATCCTAGTATCTCTTCACCTCCTAAATTATTTCTTAAATTTACATGCATCAACATTTACTCTTTATGATGTGAGGTTCTCTTTTGTGTTGCCAAATACATTAGTGTCATGTATCAACAATTACCAGATCATAGAGAATAGTTTTACCACTTAAAAAAAGTCCTCTGGGCTTTACCTGTGAAACTTCACATCACCTCCTACCCCTACCTCCACTCTCCCCCAGAAACCACCAATCTGTTTATTATTTCTATAACGACTTTTAAAAATGTCATAACCTAAAGTACAATAAAAGTGTATATATATATATTTTATTCGGGTATTGGGGTACATGTGCAGATCATGCGGGATTGTTGCATAGGTACATACATTACAATGTGGTTTGCTGCCTGCCTCCATCTGCCTGTCACCTGTATCTGGCATTCTCCCCATGTTATCCCTCCCCAAACTCCCTACCCGACTCTGTCCCTCCCATAGTCCCCCTCAACAGACCCCAATGTGTGATGTTCCCCTCCCTGTGCCCATGTGTTCTCATTGTTCAACACCTACCTATAAGTGAGAACACCCAGTGTTTGGTTTTTCTGTTCTTGTGTCAGTTTGTTGAGAATGATGGTTTCCAGATTCATCCATGTCCCTACAAAGGACACAAACTCATTTTTGTTTATGGCTGCATAGTATTCCATGGTGTATATGTGCCACATTTTCTTAATCCAGTCTATCATTAATGGGTATTTGGGTTGGTTCCGGGTCTTTGCTACTGTAAACAGTGCTGCAATGAACATAAGTGTGCATGTGTCTTTATAATAGAACGATTTATAATCCTTTAGATATATACCCAGTAATGGGATTGTTGGGTCAAATGGAATTTCTGTTTCTAGGTCCTTGAGGAATTGCCACACTGTATTCCACAATGGTTGAACTAATTTACACATCCACCAACAGTGTAAAAGTGTTCCTATTTCTCCACATCCTCTCCAGCATCTGTTGTCTCCAGATTTTTTAATGATCACCATTCTAACTTGCATGAGATGGTATCTCAATGTGGTTTTGATTTGCATTTCTCTAATCACCAGTGATGAACATTTTTTCATATGTTTGTTGGGCTTCTATATGCCTTCTTTTGAAAAGTGTATGTTCATATCCTTTGTCCACTTTTGAATGGGTTTGTTTGTTTTTTTCTTGTGAATCTGTTTTAGCTCTGTGTATTCTGGGTATTAGCCCTTTGTCAGATGGGTAGATTGCAAAATTTTTTTCCCATTTTGTTGGTTGCCAATTCACTCTAACGATTGTTTCTTTTGCTGTACAGAAGCTCTGGAGTTTAATTAGGTCCCATTTGTCTATTTTGGCTTTTGTTGCCAATGCTTTTGGTGTTTTAGTCATGAAGTCCTTGCCTCTGCCTATGTCCTGAATGGTTTCGCCTAAGTTTTCTTCTAGGGTTTTTATGGTGTTAGGTCTTATGTTTAAGTCTTTAATCCATCTGGAATTAATTTTAGTGTAAGGTGTCAGGAAGGAATCCAGTTTCTGCTTTCTGCACATGGCTAGCCAGTTTTCAGGATTTTCTTTTCATACAATTCTCCAATAAAAGGTATCTCGGTGACTTGAATAAATAGACTATTCTATGGATAAGCAAGAAATACAAAGGATACATCTAGGGGATTTGTAGTTATGAAACAAAGAATTGCTAAAAAAAGATCCAGATTGATGAAACTATGACAAAGAAGGAGACACAGGAGATAACTAAATGAACTTCTAGTGGAAAAACCGGAAGAGTTTGAAAAGAAAAAAATAGCATTGGATTTGAATGCAAGCATAAAATTAATATGAAATAGCTAATAATAAAATCAGTAATGAAGGAACAAATAAAAGATGTGGGGGAAGAAAGAGAATCATAAGAATATACTTGCCTCCGAGAGAGAGATCCAAGATGGCCGATTAGCAGCAGCTCAGGATTGTAGCTCCCACTGAAAGCGCAGAGAGTGGACGCCACATTTTCAGATGAATTTTCATAGCCCACGAACCAAGAGATTCTTGGAGGAGGAGCCCCACGGGTCGCCAGCGTGACCCTTTTGGAGGGCGCGGCCGTTTTGCAGGCGCCCCGACGTGGCGGTTCTCAGTCCGGAGTATACGGGACTGAGTGCCCTTTTGGTTGGCATTTGGAGTTCCGGGAAAGCAGAGTCTCCCATTCAGCTGATTAAAAAGCGGACTGAAGTGGGGAATCAGACAGGGAGATTCCCGGGCAGAAAAGCACCACGAATCTTAATGCCGCTGTTTCAGCTGGCGTAGTGGGTCGCCGCAGGGGAAGGCTGGTACACCCCCTCCACACACACAAAAAAATAAAAACAGCGGTTGGAACTGCTGAAGATTGAGAGTTTCACAGCAAGTGCAGCTGAACCCAGGAAGGTCCAGCTCTGTGGGGGAGGAGCATCCGCCAAAGGAAAATTAAGAAATAGAGGAAACTTTATCACCAGCAAGCTGGACGTCCACTCAGAGACCTAATCTGAAAGTCAGCAATTACACAGACGACAGGTGGATAAATCCACGAAGATGGGAAGAAACCAGCGCAGAAAGGCTGAAAACACCCGAAATCGGAATGCCTCTCCTCCTACAGAGGATTGCAGTGCCTCATCACCAATTGAACAAGGCCTGATAGAAAATGAATGTGAGGAATCAACAGAATCAGGCTTCAGAAGGTGGATAATGAGAAACTTCTGTGAGCCAAAAGAACATGTTCTAGCCCAATGCAAGGAAACTAAGAACCTTGAAAAAGGTTTCACGAAATGTTCATGAGAATGGACAATTTAAAGAGGAATATAAGTGAATTAATGGAGCTGAAAAACACAATACGAGAACTTCGAGAAGTATGCACAAGTTTTAACAGTCGAATTGATCAAGCAGAAGAAAGGATTTCAGAGGTCGAAGACCAACTTAACGAAATAAAACGAGAAGACAAGATTAGAGAAAAAAGGGTAAAAGGAATGAGCAAAGTCTCCAAGAAATATGGGACTATGTGAAAAGACCTAATCTACATTTGATAGGTGTACCTGAATGTGACAAAGAGAATGAATCCAAGCTGGAGAATATTTTTCAGGATATTATCCAGGAAAACTTTCCTAAACTAGCAAGGCAAAACAATACCCAACTCCAGGTAATACAGAGAACACCACAAAGATATTCCTCAAAAAGAGCAACCCCAAGGCACATAATCATTAGATTCATCAGGGTTGAAACAAAGGAGAAAATACTACGGGCGGCCAGAGAGAAAGGTCAGGTTACCCACAAGGGGAAGCCTATCAGACTCACAGCTGATCTCTCAGCAGAAACCCTACAAGCCAGAAGAGAGTGGGGACCAATATTCAACATCCTTAAAGAAAAGAACTTTCAACCCAGAATTTCATATCCAGCCAAACTAAGTTTCATAAGTGAAGGAAAAATAAAATTTTTTGCAAACAAGCAAGTACTCAGAGATTTCATTACCACCAGGCCTGCTTTACAAGAGCTTCTGAAAGAGGCACTATGTATAGAGGGGAACAACCAGTATCAGCCACTTCAAAGAACCCATCAGTAAGCTGCATCCAGATCCATCTTACATGCAAGGATATACAGAGACTCAAAACAAAGGGATGGAGGAAGATTTGCCAACCAAATGGAGAGCAAAAAAAAAAAAAAAAAAAGCAGTAGTTGCAATTCTCATCTCTGATAAAACAGACTTTAAAGTAATAGAAACCAAAAGAGATAAGAAGGACATTGTATAATGGTAGAGGGATCAATGTAACGGGAAGAGCTAACGACCCTAAGTCTATGCGCACCCAATATAGGAGCACCCAGATACATAGGGCAACTTCTTGGTGACTTACAAAGAGACTTGGACTCCCACACAATAATAGTGGGAGACTTTAACATTACATTGTCAATATTGGACAAATTAATGAGACAGAAGGTTAAGAAGGATACCCGGGACTTGAACTTAAACCTCAAACAAGTAAACTTAATAAACATTTACAGAACTCTCTATTCCAAATCCACAAAATATACATTTTTTTTTCAGTAACACATCACATTTATTCTAAAAGTGACCACATGGTTGGGAGTAAATCACTCCCTAGCAATTGCATAGCATTTCATAGGTTTAAATGAAATATTGGTTGGCTGTTTGTTTGTTATTTTCCTCCCTTATTCCTTCCTGTCTCCATTGTATAACACAATTATTAGTATAAAAAAAGCTTTTAATATCCATTTGTAGACTGCATTCTAGCCTGGGCAATAGAGCAAGATTCTCGTTCTCTCTCCCTTTTTTTTTTCCTTCTTCTTTTTCTCTTTATTTCATTCTTTTTTTTCTTCCTTCTTTCTCTTTAAAAAAAAAAAATGCATGAAATTTGTTTGCCCTTAAGTTTGTAGGGAAAAGAGGATAAACAAGCAGAGAAGAAGAAAGAAAAAAAAAAAAGAAATGACCATGAGTTATAATACTATGCATTTCTTTAAGGATTTTTTTTTAGTAATTTGCATAAATGACTCAAAAGGTGTCCATCAATCATCCTTTATGTTCTATCTGTAGCCTGTGAACCCCACTGGAGAAAGACCATTTAACCACTTGTGTCAGGGTCTCCCAAGATCAACTATAAAAAAAAATATATATATATATACTTGCCTCCATACACACAGACACAAAATAAAATAATCATCTTGTAAACCTATCCATAGACAAAGGGCAAAATATTCTTCAACAGATACAAAGAAAGAGAGACAATGATAATTCTTATTTGCTAGTAGAAAGACCTGGATAAAATAATGAGAAACTGTGTGTATGATAAAGTGAAAACTTTCTGATTAGAGCTGTCATTAATGCTATGCTCACAATTTCTTTTAGATGACCTAGATGAACAGCTCCAATAATACAAGCAGTGATGCCAGATATTTTGCAGCCTTTTATAATATCCAATAGCCAGAAGAAAGACTTTGTTGATGTATTTATTTGACATTTTTTCCCTTTTGTTCTGGTACCTAGATGATTTTTCTTAATTCTTAACCTTCAGTTTCCTCCATGTATATATTCTTCCTATACTGCATTTATTTTTTTGACATTTTCCTGTTTTGATTCTCAGATCTTCCTACTGACATTTGAGTATCAGCTTTTTTTTCTGGACATTAGAAACTTACCTATTATATCTACTATTGAATCTGTCATCAACTTTTGTCACCGTGTTCCTTTTCTGAATCACTATTGGGGTGGCTGTTCAGTCCTCCATCACGTCTCACCTAACATGACTGAATAGGTCAGTATATGGGATGAATGATAAAGAGATAAATCTCAGTGTGTTCTGAAGTTTAAAAGGTTTGAAAGAAGTATAAAATTCTGTAGATAGATTTGTTAGCGAGGCCCAGAAAAAGAGAACATTCTGCAAGTTCGGGATATACAAGAGTCAGTAACAGGGAACAATTTGAAGAGCTTTGCAGACACAAAAGGATAATCAAAATTGAATCTTTTGGGGGGAGAAATTTGTCACAATACAACACTATTGAATAATGCCAGGCACACTAAATGTAGACAAATGATCTTAAGTGGAATGGGGTTTGGAATCTATCATTGCTTCCAAGAGTTTTCTTCAGTCTTTTGTAAGACAGCTAAACTGTTTCTTTTACCCTTTTTCTTTACTTCTGATTTTTGCTCCAGGATTTACATTTTGGTTGGAGAACAGAGCCAATAAGTTTATTAAAATACCAGTGTCCTTATTCTTCTGGCATGCATTATCTTAGCTAGTTTAGGGTAGAATAGTATTGATGTAGAACATTATATATCAACTGCAATGACATTTGTAAGAATGAATACGTAAATGCCCCTATTCATAGTTAATTGCCACATGGAAAAGATGTACCATGTTAAATTTAGCACCTATTATATAATTGAAAGGTTTTTCCTAATTACAAGAAAAATGTACATGAGAATAATAATCAGAAAGACGACAATCATGAAGACCATAACGGAAATAATTATAAATGGAGTTCATAGCAAATTAAACAGAACCAAGAGTCTAGGTTGCTGAAAGAAGTCTAAGTTGTATTGGCTTCTGTGAAAAAAAATAATTTTGAAAATGAATTAACATTCCAAAATGGATTCGTAATTTTAAATTTAATTTTAAAATTAATTGACACATATAATTTATAAAGATGCTCATTCTTAAACAAGAATTCAAGTCTGAAAATAAATTTTCTAAATAAGAAAGAAATTAAGGCTATCCAAAAATATTTTCCTACTTTAAAAATGCCACAAAGCAATTTCCAAGAGTTTCATAAAAAAATATTTTGTTGTTGTTGTTTGTTTGTGTTAAAGAATGTTGATTACTACATTTAGCATGGCATTAGAGAACGACATCTACTTACCTACTCTCTGTGTATAGAGCATGCAAATAAATACAAATTCTTTTACTAAACACGTATTTGTTCTGTATCTGACATTCAGTACAACTGGGTGTCCTGAATTTTATCTGCCAACTCTATTATAAACTACAAGTTGTTGAAAAGTACTCAAATTCCTCCTGAAAAACATGTCTTACTTTCAGAAATCAAGACAAAATTTCTTAAAAAGAAAAAGAGCTCATAAAAAATAAATAAGGAAATTGCAAGATAATAAAAAAGAGTCCACTGTTAGCCTTGTTAATATGTCTATGAATAAATGATTATTACAAATATGATTACAAAACCAAAGCAAATATCCTAAATTATTATTACAACAGAAATGAATAATAAGATATACTTTTTAAAGAGACATATTAATACATTTATAATTCTACTAAAACAATGATGGTTATAACATTGACAAGCACATAAAAGTGAAAAGTAGAGCATGAGAGAAATCTCAATCTGTTGAGTTGCAGAGATTAGGAAGCATAACAAGATAAGACAGTTGGGACAGAAACATAGACTAAAGACTATTTTAAAACACAAACAGAAGCATCAGTAGAAATAAAATCAGAATGTAATGTACTTCTTCAAATTTTTAGTGAAAAAAATAAAAGAAATATATATAATACTGGCAACAAGAATTCGGAATACAAAATAGAATCCCAAATGAAAATGAGTTTGATGTTATTTTCCAATCATTTATTTAAAAATATCTTTAAAGTTCCTATTTATGACATGTCTAGGCCTGGGGTTTCATTCTGTCATGAGAATCAATATAATTGGAGGAGATAGATATAAATCAAGTTGGCACAGTTAATATGTAAAATTACAGGTATGGTCATCACCCTGAATTAAAATGTATAACACAGTATCTGATCCTACAGATCCAGGAGCACTTTCCTGATTAAGTGACATTTGACCTGGGGTCAGAAGGTAAAGAAGAGCGAAAAAGCACTAAAAGTTGAGTGGTCATAGAGGCAAAAGTGTTGAAATGAGAAAATGTATGGAACAATGGGAAAAATATTTCTACTACAGGGAAAAAAAAAAGAATTTGTGTTTTTTTAACAGATCTAAATACACTTGCATGTTTTCTAAAATAAATCTCTGTGGAAGTCAAGATAAAATCAAAGGGCTAATAAGGAAAAAATAGTTACATAGGCTCAGTTTAAATTGTGTTTAACAGAACTGGTTATGAGTTCTTAGGAAGAGTAATTTTAATAGACTTGAAAGGGGATGTTAAAGTGAAAAGTGAATGAGGTGATCATAGACCTTCTTATGTAACATTTTAATGAAACAGTGGAAAGCTTTCACTTAAAAATGCGGATTTAAAATGTCTAAAAATAACTTTATAAATCTAAAAAATAAGAACACAACTGATAGTAAATTCATAATCAAAATATTTCTCACCACCACCGTCTCTGTTTTCATAGCACCCTAAGTTGTTACCACGCATCTATACTTTTCTTCCTACAGTTTAAAGTCCACATGACAGATGCTGTTAAGATGTAAGGTAGATCACACCACTCTTGTTCAAAATCCTCCAGTTGCCTCCTATCTAATTCAGACTAGAACCCAAAGCCCACAGTGTCCTATATAATATGCTTCTCTCACTCATCTTCAGATAGCATGTGGCCTTTTGCTGTTCCTTGACCATGGGATCTATGAGCCCACCACAGGGCCTTTGGATTTGTGGCTCCCTCTGCATTCAGTAACTTCTTCAGCTATTTATTGTATCACTTTCCATTTTATTTGTGTCTCCACTAAAATTATATGTAATAAACAAATATTTTATGAAAACCCTATCTAAAATGGAATTCTCATCATCCTTATTTTTCTTAACGTTTGCCTCCACTGCCATATACCTATACTTTTGGTTGCTTATTGTCTCATTCCTAGTAAAATAATGTAATGTCTGCGAAAGCAGGAACTATGTTTACTTCAATGATACATTTTCAGCACATGAAAAATTACCCAGAAAGTAATAGGTATCTATTAAATACTTGATAAATTAATGAATATAAATATGACTATCGAGGAGTGTTACATATGTATTAAATTAAAAATAAGAATGTTTATAAATAGTGTGGACTTTGTTAGTATAATTCCAGTTTACCTTTAGTAATATGTGAATTTTATCAATTATTTTTTGCACTCCTGACATTTCAAGAGTCTGGTCAGGTTATCTGAACTCTTGATGTTAAAGCTCAGATGAACAGGACTTTATCATGGAAAGATATAGAAAGGTATGGATGTAATCAATTATACTTCAATGCTAAAAAATGAGTTAGGAGTTTTCCTTTGTCTTAATGCCACATATAACTTTTTCCCCCTCCATTAGTGTGAATAATTGAGAATTGGATATATATTTAATCATTTTTACTCATGCTTTCGTGAATTTTACCAACTGGAAAATAGTGTTGTTTCCACATGCTAAATGAAGTATATTCTGGATCTCACCAATAAGAATGTACAAAGAAAAACATATGTAGTTGGCATATATTATTAAACAAGTTTTAAATAATAGCTATATATTAAGATTTTCCTATATGGAAAAACATATCATTTCAGGTAGAAAATAAAGAATAAATTATAATAATATCTAATATCTAAGTTTAAGAAACAAAACAAAGAAATGATTATATGTGTGTTGATAGTATCATAATTGTAACTGTGTTGTTTGAAACTAGATGTTTAAATTGTAAAAGTACTTTAAAATACTAATTTTTTGTTAAATGTGAGAACCAATTTAATTGCATTAGTTTTAGTATATTAATTTATACAGGTTTAAATATTTTGCAGAAAATTCAAATTTTATTTCTTCTATCTTGACTGTGGATATACAGGTTATCATTATTAACTATGTTTGATGCAGAATATACTAAATAAACAATTTAAAAAATATTTTCTAAACTGCACTCACTCTACACATTGCTTTTTCCTCCAAGTATTTTGGTGTTGTTGTTTTAAAATTGGTTATTTAGTGAAACATCACACAGGTATAGTCAAACAAATATATATGTTTTTTCAAAGCCAATAAATAAGAATTAGCATTGGCAGAAACTTGCAGGGATATATGATTCATATTTATCACTTGTAGATAATTGGCTAAGGGATATTTCTAGAAAGTAAAGTAAAGTAAAAATATAGTTTAATAATGTAGCTTTTACTACTTGTTGTCTTATTCACAGATCTATTGACAGAAAATTTACTATGACAAATTGAATTTCCCTCTTTAATTGAGGTATATATCATGTCTGTATCGTAAACCCAAGATGAGTTTTTGAAAGACATGAGATGATAATTTATTTCTGTATATATTATTGTTTATTTATTAAACTGTTTAATATAATTTTTATCATTTTGTGGAAAGATGTGGTCATAATATTTAAATACAGAGCATTCATGATAAACAAAAATTGTTAAATGTAAAATATATATGAAATCATTTAACAGTGTTGTTGCCAAAATTATTTTTAACTTTTTTTGGGAAATTAGATGAGTTCATAATAATTGTTCTTTCCTTACAGAAAGCTGCATCAACCTTTCTAAATGAGTACACAGAGAGTTGAATCTGTCTGAAGTACTGTCTGTGGATGAGTAATAACCTGTACTATGGGCATATTGGAACACAAATTTATTCTAGAGATTTTCTTAACTTTGAACACTGATTTTCTTGCTTTCTATGTCTGCGTCCATCTATGCTTCATCATTTGCCCATCTGATGCTCACTCTTTCAAAAATGGCTATTATAAGGGAATAATACATTGTAAAGTAGTACTGGATTCATGACAAACTGCACAATAGAGGAGGCAATCATCACAACTAATTGTTAATGTGATGTTGTAATGGAGGCAGGTAGCTAATAGTTTAGACATTTTGATTTTCATACATTTACAATTTAGCTACTTTACATATTACTACCTGGAATAATCTTATTTTTATTTCACTTGTGAGCCTACAATGAAAATATAGAATACCATGGTGAAACCCCGTCTTTACTAAAAATACAAAAACTGGCCTTGTGTGGTGGCACATACCTATAATCCCAGCTATTCAGGAGGCTGAGGCAGGAGAATCGCTTGAACCTGGGAGGCAGAGGTTGCAGTGAGCCAAGATTGCACCTGCACTCCAGCCTGGGTGACAGAGTGAGACACTGTCTTAAAAAAATAATTATATATATACACACACACACACACACACACACACATTATATTTATGTGTATATATATATACATGTCTCTTACAGCTTGTGCTAGTCTTAATTCTTGAGAGAAAAAGAAGTGATAAGATATGTATACATATGTGTTAAGACTAGTGCAAGGTATTGGCTCACACAATTATGGAGGCTGACGGTTCCAAGAACTACATTCAGCAAGTTGGAGGTCTATTGGAGCTGATAGTATAATTCCAGGTTTAGTCCAAAGGCCTGAGAACCAAAGAGCCAATGATGTAAGTTCTGAATCCTGAAGTCAGGAGAACATCAATAATCCGTCTCAACGATTGTCAGGCAGAGAAAGGGCATTTTTTTTTCTTACCCAGCCATTCAATTTATTCAGGCCTTCAATGGACTAAATGAGGCTCACTCACACTGGGAGGACTATCTGCTTTATTCAATTTATGATTCAAATGTTATCTCATTTAGGAACACCCTCATAGACACACTAAGAATAATATTTAACCAAATATCTAGATTCCTGGTGGCAGTCAAATGAATATATAAAACTAACCCCTCACACAGCTTCACATGTAACTTGAAAACTAAGAAGTTAGCAGGCTTTGGGCTGACTGGCAAGATGGCCAAATAGGAACAGCTCCGGTTTGCAGCTCCCAGCGAGACTGATGCAGGGGGATTTCTGCATTTCCAACAAAGGTATCAAGTTCATCTCACTGGGACTCATTGGACAGTGGTGACAGCCAATGGAGGGTGAGCTACAGCAGGGTGGGGTGTAGCCATACCCAGGAAGCTCAAGGGGTTAGGAGATTTCTCTCCCCTAGCCAAAGGAAGCTGTGAGACTAGGAAGCTTAGTGTAGTGGGAAGAACTGTGCATTTTGGCCCAGATACTATGCTTTTCCCATGGTCTTCTTCACCAGCAGACCAGGAGATTCCCTGAGGTACCTATGCCACCAGAGTCCTAGGTTTCAAGCACAAAACTGGGTGGCTGTTTCAGCACACACCAAGCTAGTGGCTTTTTTTTTTTTTTAATACCTCAGTGGCACCTGGAATGCCAGCTAGACAGAACCCTTCACTCCCCCTGGAAAGGGGACTGAAGTCAGGGAGCCAAGTGTTCTGGCTCGGCAGGTCCCAGCCACATGGAACCCAGCAAGATAAGATCCACTGGCTTGAAATTCTCCTGGCAAACACAGCATCTGAAGTCGACCAAGGGCAATCCAGCTTGGTGGGGAGAGGCATGTCCGCCATTGCTGAGGCTTGAATAGGTGGCTTTTACAGTCACAGTGTAAACAAAGCTGCTGGGAAGTTTGAACTGGGCAGAACCCACCACAGCTCATCAAGGCCTAAGCAAAAAGAACAAAGCTGGAGGTATCACGCTACAGGACTTCAAACTATACTATAAGGCTACAATAACAAAAACAGCATGGTACTGGTATCAAAGAGATATATAGAACAATGAAATAGAACAGAGGCCTCAGGAATAACACCACACATGTACAACAATCTGAGTGTTGACAAACCTGTCAAAATAAGCACTGGAGAAAGGATTCCCTATTCAATAAATGGTGTTAGGAAAACTGGCTAGCCATATGCAGAAAGCTGAAAAGGATCTCCTCCTTACACCTTATACAAAAATTAACTCAAGATGGATAAGATATAAATGTAACAGCTAAAACTATAAAATCCCTAGAAGAAAACCTAGGCAATATCATTCAGGACATAGGCATTGGCAAAGACTTCATGTCTAAAACAGCAAAAGCAAAGGCAACAAAAGCTAAAAAAGACAAATGGGAGCTAGTAAACTAAAGAGCTTCTGCACAGCAAAAGAAACTATCATCAAAGTGAACAGGCAACCTACAGAATAAGGGAAAAATTTTGCAGTCTATCTATCTGGCAAAGGGTTAATATCCAGAACCTACAAAGAAATTAAACAAATTTGCAAGAAAAAAACAACCTCATCAAAAAGTGGGCCAAGGATATGAACAGACACTTCTCAAAAGAAGACATTTTTGCAGCCAACAGACATATGAAGAAAAGCTCATCATCACTGGTCATTAGAGAAATGCAAATCAAAACCACAATGAGAAACCATCTCACGCCAGTTAGAATAACAATCATTAAAAAATCAGGAAACAACAGATGCTGAAGAGGATGTGTGGAAATAAGAACCTTTTACACTGGTGGTGGGAGTGTAAATTAGTTCAACCATTGTGGAAGACAGTGTGGCGATTCCTCAAGGACCTAGAACTATAAACACCATTTGTCCCAGCAATCTCATTACTGGGTATGTACTCAAAGGATTATAAATCATTCTACTATAAAGACCCATACACACATATGTTTATTGCAACACTGTTCACAATAACAAAGACTTGAAATCAACCCAAATGCCTATCAATGATAGAATGGATTAAGAAAATGTGGCACATATACATCATGGAATACTATACAGTCATAAAAAAGTATGAGTTCCTGTCCTTTTCAGGGACAAGGATGAATCTGGAAACCATCATACTCAGTAAACTGACACAAGAACAGAAAACCAAACACTGTATGTTCTCACTCACAAGTGGGAGTTGAACAATGAGAACACATGGACACAGGAAGGGGAACATCACACACTGAGGACTGTCAGGGAGTGGGGGACTAGAGAGGGATAGCATTTGGAGAAATACCTAATGTAGATGATGGGTTGATGGGTGCAGCAAACCACCATGGCAGGTGTATATCTAAGTAACAAATCTGTACATTCTGCACATGTATCCCAGAACTTAAAGTATAATAAATAGAAAAAAATAAGTTAATATCCTTACAAAATTCCAAAGGCCAATTTTTGTTTAGCATTGGAGAGGTTATGCTTTTTCTTTTGAAAATTAAGCATCACATTTTTTTAAAGTGATTCCCCTTATAATTACATCTGCACATTTGTAAAGATAAAGCTAATAAATTGAAAGCTACTTTGCTTAGCAATTGTGTTAATTTAGACAAAAGATTGTATACTAATTTTTTATTTGAATAATGAAAATGTTTTCCCAAATAAATGTGAACAGCACATTATTCACATGTAGCATGACTAAATTAATATATTTACCAGTTATGTAATAAATTAAATATTAAACTTATTCATATTTTATAAATTTATTATTTAGTACAATTACAATTTGTATTGAACATGCTGTCATTCTATTGAAATTGTGAAGGTCAAGATAAGAATTAGCCATTCTCTTTGGGGTTTTGCAATTAGAAAATTGTCTTGATCTAAACAGGGGAGGTCTCTTAATAGAATAATGTGTGCAGAGGAGACATGAAAGCTTAAAAGGAAATTAGCTCTGAGCAATCGTGTATCATGTAAGTAAAGAAAACAAAACATGAAATAACAGTTGAAACATTGGAAATCGAGTCTGACACCTAAAAAAAACTCAGAATATGAGACATTCCCAGTGGAAATCTGCGAAAACCAAAATGTAAAAAGGAGATTAGTTGTCTCATACCACATATACCTAGTTTCTCCTGAACAACATTAGAACAATATAAACAGCAGTGGTAAAAATAAAAATGAATCTGAAAGACTGGATTAATTTGGAAGCAGCTGAATTAAAACTGATTATTTTGAAGTTCCAAACTGCTTTTTCATTCTACCCATATTGCCAATGTCATGCCAAATCTTTGGGAGACTGTGAAGAAATTGCTTTATTGTTTGTACAGGGGAAAATAGAAAACTTCTGCATTGGGACTAAATTGTAAACTCTTCTATACCTTACAGAGACTGTTTGTGGCCCCTGTTGTTTTTATCCCACCTTTACATTAATCAACAACAAATAATGATTTACTTAATGCACATATGATATAGGTTAAAATATTAATATATGATTTAATAATACAATTTATTTCTTCAGATAATATTAATTAAAAAAAGGTCTTTTAAGAATAACTGGAATAATTCTGCATGTATAACTTTACCTGAAACTGATAATGACTAAGCAATGAAAAATATGTAAAACTAATGAAAATAGAATTATTTATGTTTTTATAAAGTAATGTTATAAACTTTTCAGTTACAGAATGTGTTTGTAACATGCCCAGTAGTAAACTAGTAAGTTCAGTTTAATTTGGCTCAGAACACTTATTACAATTTTTCTATGAACCTGTTAACAGGGTTATTAGTATAAGACAGTACAAAAATTGAAGATAACCTACTGGGGACAAAACAAGGATTAGTGCAGCTTTGCCTTATTTACTTTCCTAATTATTATTAAAAGAGAGTAAATGCAGAGTCAGAAAACTCACAGATGGTGCTAAAAGGAAAGGTAGAGAAAATACTAATAAGGATAATGGAATAATAAAATGTGAGAAAAACATCTTATGAGATAATACGAAATAGATAATGATACTTTTTGCCCTCAACATTACAGTAAGAATATATGAATAGATAAAATATATTCAAGAGAGAGCTTGAGGAAAGTTAAGAGAGGACTTAAAACACTTCATGAAGTATAATTACAGAAGATTTGGCAGGGCGATGAAGAGAGGCATAAGGTTAAAACATTGGTAGACCAGATTCCTGAAAAGGAATTCAATTTATTAGACATATCATTTGGATATGAAGAAGATCTCTCAAGGTTTTGGCTGGGGTGAGGGTAGGGCAAAGAGTGAGGTGTCCCAAAACAGAAAAGGTTATTTTTGAAATGTAGTTTCTTGCTAATGTATAATTTGTATAACACCTATTTGTGACAATTTAAGGCCTGGATATATGATTAAACTCTATGATCATAAAATCTTACTTTTATCATTAGAATAAAGAATTATTTTGAGATAATCTGTGAATGTTAAGTGTGAAAAAAGTATGAGCTCAGGAGACAGATAGATAAAGGTTAGGATTCCCAACTTCTTATTAGCTGGCTGAATTAAGTTATTTAAACTCTGAATTGCAATTTTCTCATATATAAATGGAGCCAGTCCTCCTGACACAGCTGTAATAGTTTGAAGAGTTCACATATGTAGCAAAAATACAGTATAAGGTTGTATGAAGATTAATGAGACTAATATATGTAAAGTACCAGAGCTGTAAATGTCAAAATGTGTGGAATTTATTTAATTGTAAATAGTGTGTCAGAGTTATATGCCCCTTAGAATCTGATGATTCTTTTGTGGGCCAGTGATGTTCCATCAATACTGAAAGAACTTGTTGCCAATGTTTTGTCTCATTTGCGAAGCTTGAAAAAAATTTTAACCACCAATAAGATTTCAAATCATATGTATTTTCTTTATATTTGCATATTTATAAGTAGTAGCTTTCTTTTTTTAACTCAAGTAATGTAAACATAGTTTTAGATAAAAATACTATTTTTTAAAGGAGATTTAGCAGTAGGACCAAAATGTGAGTTGAAAATTGGTTGTTTTGAATGGCTAGATCTAACCCAAACACAAATCAAATGATAAAACCTGGTAGGTGTTTGCATTTTTTAATGGAGAGTTTGCTTGATTAGAACCATCTGACTGTTAATTCTTAGAGAAACAAAGTTAATAATAATGCATTAGGTGAAAACAAAATCCTCTAATTTCAGGGCTGGGAAACTGTATTATGAATATATCTAAAATTAAATATTAAAATAGTTTAAAGTAAATTATCCTTTCTGTGGATATATAATTAACAAAAAATTTTCTATTCATAAATAATGTTATGCATGCTTCTTTTCCTAAAATTTGTTAGAGCTTACTGCAAAATTATCTTAGTTATTTCAGTCATGTCATGATGTTTAAATATCAAAATGTATTCAGCAGTTTAATTTAAACTACTCTTTCCTCAGTGTGAAAGAGTTATTTAAAACATATAGTTTGTCCTTTTGACAATAGCATGAATATATACTTGGTAAAATGGCAAAGCGTTGGTCTTGTTATGCTCCTTAAAAGATCAAAAAAGCTGGTTATCAACTTTCTCTTTATATAATTCCATGTATACAACTACTTTCATATTTTAGATCTAGATGTCACTTAGATATAAATGTCAATAATTATATTAATGTTTGATATTTAAAACAAGAAACCAAAACCATTCACCCACCCATAGAGAAAAGCTTTAGGTTTCAATCAGAAGTAAATTTATATACCGCATTGCATCTGAATCTAACAGAATACCACAAAAAATTGTATAAGGTAAAGAAAAACAAATATCAAATATTTTACATACATGTCATATTTATACTTGACTTTAATTTTTTAAATATTTTCATAATAATATCTCATTCTATAGTGCCATTTAAATAAAGATTTTATAAGAAATTTGGCATTGATACATGATTCAGCATTAAGTAGCTCTGTATTTTGATAGTATTTCTTTTTTAAATAGAAAAGTATATACATACATGCAAATATATGTCATAAATATACATATACTTATGTTAAATATATACATGTGTAACATTTACATAAAATGCAAGTATTTTCTTTCTTTTAAGTGATAATACAAAAAAAAACAAATCCAATGTGATGTCTACAATGTTCAGATATATTTATTTTGTTTCATAATTGTTGTATGGCTTTATTTTCTGATTTCAACTGTCTTTTCTAGTGTCAGTGATTCTGCTACTATATTCCTCATTTCTTTTGCTGTTTCTCATGTTATGACCTAAAATCAAAGCTAAACCAGTATAATAAGAATTTGACTTAATGGATATAAACAGACCATGGAAGTATTAGATTTTTTAAAAGTGATACATGTGTGAATTAATTCTAAGTTTTAGAAAGTGTCACTTTGTGATAGTTAATATAGGCCAAGGACTATTTTTAAAAATCAAGTTTGAGCTTGTGTTCCAGAAAGTAACATTTGCTGGAAGTGTGACTCTAAGATAAATGTATATAAATATAATTGGTTTAATCTCTAAACGTGGTTACCTTATATTGCTTTTGAAGAGGTGTTTTTACTCTCACACAAAGAAAAAAATGTGTAAATGCATAGATTTCTGTTATACCACATTTTACCTCTAGAGGCTGATTTTGATCTAGGTTAATTTCAAAGTTTGGCTTTGTAGGGAATAAGGGCTGGATCCATATTCTCAGAATATAAAAGAATGTCTTCTGGCACCGATGGAAATAGACAGCCATTATGCAAACACAGGCAGCACACTGTTAGACTACACTTAACTTTAGTCCTCTGAGGTATGCATCATGGGTATTGAGTTCCCTCTAATCTCCTGATCATCTTGTCTTTGATATGGAAAGCAAACAGAAAACTTTCTTTTCAAACCGTTTTTCCTTTTTTAATTTTTCCTGTTGCTAAAGGTAATTCTAATTGTGCAACATGTGAGGATACTCATACACAATCTCAGTTTGTAGAAAGGAAAGAAGTTATGGACAGTGGCGTTCATGCCTGTTTCTCTAGGTAGATAGATGTCACTGCTATTTGAACTAGATACGTCAGAGATATAGTGATATGGGAAAAACTTTAATTCCCTTTATATCACAGATGCCAAGTTAAATAATAAACATTAACTTTTAAAGCTATATTTATTCAATCACTCAAGTTCTTATTCTTGGCTAATGATTTCCCATCCAGCATTATCTGTAGGTTTTCTCTTTATCTTCATGAGATTCTGTGGTACAATTTAATTAGTATCTTTTATTTCAGATCTACTCGCATGTATTTCAATGAGGTAAAGGTCAATATGTTGTGAAACAAAGGTTCTCTGAAAAGGAATTTGGAGGAAAGAGACTTTATTCCAGTGAACAGTTTACAAACTGGGAGACACAACCTTTGGTGTAAAATGAAGGTGCATTTCAGAGAAGAAAGAAAGGGTTCAGGTTTTACATAAAATGTTTCTGCCCAGGTTCTCAATCTGATCCGTTTTTGGAAATAAAGAATTAAAACTAGCTTAGTTCAGAGTGGTAGGTGTAGCTGAGTTATGATTGGTTAAAAAGCTGAAACCTGATTGGCTGGGGCAGTTAAAGTCTGACTGGTTAGTGTTCAATCCCCAAACCGGAAGACTCTGTCAGATGTTTCTTGCAGATGGTCTGCAGTGTGGTGGATTTCCTGTGCCGTCTATTTTGATGCTGATAACAAGATCTGATTTGGTGTATAAATAATCTGATTTGGTGTAGAAAGGAAGGCCCTGTGATACTTTCAAAACATGTGGGGACATACTTTAACAATATAATTAACACTTTTATATTGTTTATTTTTCTAAAGCATCATGGTAGTATGCGTTAGTAAAATTGACATGATTCTTTACAAGAGCCATCTGTATTCCTCATTGGAATTTTTTTTGTCATGATTCAATTTAAGAAATATATACTAAGAAACCACTATCTACAAATAAAACTATGGATTATAAAAAACATATTTTATAAAGGCAGACATACAAAGACTTTGTTGAATCATTATCATTATAAATCATATTTTATGTATATTAATTTACTTATTCAACTGTAATTTGTTAAGTTAAATGTACATTTCCCTTTCTCACTTTGGAGGAAAATATGAATAAATCATATTATCTCTTTTAAAGGAAAGTATAATTATTTTTAGGGTTAAATATATAAACAATTATGTGTTATTTGAAGTACTAAAATCTATGACATAATACAGAATATACTGAAGAAGGATAGTCAAAAGTAATAAGAAGTAATTGCTAGATATTAGAGCAGGACAGTGATCTAAATACTTTGAAACTTTTATGCTAAAAACATAAAATAATAAAATAAGTGTAAATTAGGTAGCAATATAAAAAATATAAAACAGAATACCTGGGGTATGCATAATGTATAACTTAACTGTTTAGATATTAGCACAAGTTTTTAGATATCAAAAATCATAATGAAGCCAAAATTCATAAAGTAAACAGATGTAGATTATAGTGTCTGACAATAATTTTTGCTCGACTAAAGTTTAGTCAGGCTCTTGAATCTTTTTCTAGGCCCATCTTTGCACTTCCTTGTAAAATTAAGTTTTTGTAAATACTCTGCTTAGTTAGCTTTGCAAGAGCACTCCCACTCTCTATGTCTGATCACCTTGGATAACTGACCAGGTTCCTCAGCCTCTAATATAACCTGGATGATGCCTGATCACCTAGACCTGCCTTCAGCAAGAATTGTGTTAGGTCAGTTTAGCCAGAATCCTTCTTACACCTAACGTTTCCTTTTAATAATTTTTTATATACTGACTCCCCCACCCAATCTTGCTAGTTGGCTATCAATCAATTCCCACTTGCTCAAATACTTTCTGTGTTTGAAATTGAGCCCAATCTATTATCTCACTGCAAAATCCTGTTGCAGCAGTCCCTATAACTACTGTAGTGGTATTGAAAAAAGTCTGCCTTACTGTGCTTTAACAAAAGTCATTGGAGTTGTTTTTAAAATATCATTTCCCCAGGAAAACATGCTAATCTGTAGTATGCCAGACCTCAAGTATTAACCAATAGGGAATAGAAGAAAACAAAAACAAAATAGAAAAAGAAATATGACCAAATAATATAAAGAATTAGTTAAGAAGCCCAGCATACATTTTGGCCAGGTCTACAATATGTAACCTTGAAAGAGACTATTCTTAAAAAGAGAAATAGGGAAATTTGTAATCTCAGCACTTACTCTTGATAAAAAGGCAAAATTTTAAATTATGTTCATTATTTTAGAAAAACCAGTTGCCTTGCAGAAACAAATGGACTTTCTTTCCCCCTATTACTACACACCTTTGACCTAAGACTCTGTTAATTTCCCCCAGACACAATTTCTAAGAAATATGAACTCACAATTCATTAAAAAATATCAGAAAGAAAAGACCACATATGAACACAAAGATAAGACTGATAGCTAATGTCCCACCATTAAGAAGAGAAGACAGATAAGAGGGGTGAGAAAAAGTTCTGAGTAAAAATAAATGCTGACCTATAACTATGTATTAACTAAAATTATGTTATTTGTAAAATAAAAATTAAACATATTTTAAGGAAAATGTGGTCTTTATTGCCAATAAATCCTGACCATAGGAACTTCCAAATCATATGAAAAACAGAAAATAATCTCAAGGAATTGTTCTGGCAAAAAGAAAGCATGATGAGAAAAGAAAACAATGAATATATGATACTGTAAAAAATGAAAAAATAATAACATCTAACTTGATATTTTGGGGATAGAACAATTAAACTAGAAAACAATGGCATTAATTGGGGGAAGTATTTAAAAGGAGTTTAAGTCTTCTAAGCTCCCTAAAAATGGTGTTTAATAACAGATTTTGTTACTTTAAATGTGCATGTAAACTACCTAGAGTTACAATTAAAAGTGTAAAAATAGTGGATATAATTTCCAAATTAATTGTGGGCAAATGCCAAAGGATGGTAGTAAAGGAAGGGAAACAGAAGGTTGAAACTGAAACAATGATTTTATGATTTAAAACCAACAAAGGTTCAGAAAAGCTGGCTCCTCCTTGTTCCTCATTCATCTTCTTAGCGGGATTTCTGACTCTGAAATTCCAGAACCAAATGCGAAATAGATATCTACAAATGCATCTATAACTGACTATTACAATTTTTTTTTTTTTTTTTTGGTCTTAGAGATCTCTCTGTTAAGAGAGAGCATCCATAAGCCAAAATAGCTACTCCCTAGGAGAGCTCTGACTGGGACAAAAGTTACCTTGGAGTACATTTATCAGGCGAGACACAATCAGAAGGTGAAACCAAAATGCATGAGATGGAAGAAATTTTTTACTTATATATATTAGAGAGACTTTGGGTTTTGATGAGGACTGACAGGAAGTCTGGAGGTTGCAGGGAGACATACCAGTGGGTGGGGAGGGAGAAGGAGAGAGCCCTTCATTGAGGTGCATGGTTGTTATCCCATGCCTTTTTCCATGGGAGTTGTAGAGTCACTAGTTTAAAACACACACACACACAAAGGGAAAAACTTATTTACATAATTCTGGTATTAACCATTAGATTTATCATAGTAGCTGTGTGTGTGTTGACTTTTGGATCAGTGAGATGAGGAACAAGAAGACTGTATCATACACAACTGCATAGGTAGGGTTTTTATTTTAATTTTTTAATTTATTTATTTAGACAGTTTCACTCTTGTTGCCCAGGCTGGAGCGCAATGGCACCGTCTCGGTTCACCAAACTTCACCTCCTGGGTTCAAGCGATACTCTTAACTCAGCCTCCCAAGTAGCTGGTATTACAAGCATGTGCGATCACACCTGGCTAATTTTTTGTATTTTTAGTAGAGACAGGGTTTCTCCACATTGGTCAGGCTGTTCTCGAACTCCCGAGGTTGTTTTTTTTAATAACTTTTATTTTAAGTTCCGGGATACAGGTTTGTTGCATAGGTAAACTTGGGTCATGGGTTTTTTGTTTGTTTGTTTGTACAGGTCATTTTGTCACTCAGTTATTAAACTTAGTACCCATTAGTTATTTTTCCTGATCATCTTTCTCCTCTCACCCTCCCTTCATGATAGGCCCCAGTGTCTGTTTTACCCTATCTGCATCCATGTGTTCTCATCATTCAGCTCCCCTTTATAAGTGAGAACATGTGGTATCTGATTTTCTGTTCCTGTGTTAGTTTGCTAAGGATAATGGTCCCCAGCTCCATTCATGCTCCTCCAATGGACATGATCTCATTCTTTTTATGGCTGCACAGCATTTCAAGGGTGATGAGGTATGCTTGGCTTCCATATAACTCATGTGAGACCTAACAGTGGTTGCTGAGGCAGAAAATATATTGAACAAATATATGACACTGCCTCACTTTGTGATGGTACCTATTATTCTTTAACTTTCAATAAATCAGACCAGAGTTTAGAAAGGCTTCTGAAGCATAAAATGCATGCTAACAATTGAAAGACCATATACTGGTGTAGATAGGTGTAGAGATTTTTAGACATACCATCATGCACAAAAATACAGCAGTTCCTTCTTATCCACAGTTTCACTTTCCACAGCTGCAGTCAACCACAGTCCAAAGATACTAATTGAAAAATTCCATATATAAACGATAAGTTTTAAATCACATACTATTTTAAGTAGTGTGATAAAATCTGTTTCTGTCCTGCTCTGTCCCACCCAGGACATGGATCATCCTTTTGTCCAGTGTGTTCATGCTATTTATGCTATCTATCTGTTAGTCCCTAAGGAGTGGTCTCCGTTATCAGATTGATAGTCCTGGTATTGCAATAATTGTCTTCCAGTAACTCTTATTTTACTTAATAATGACCCTAAAGTGCAAGAGTAATGACGCTGGTGTATTGTTATAATTCTTCTATTTTATTAGGTATTGTTGTCAATCTCTAACTTACCTAATTAAACTTTATCATACGTATGTATGTATAGTAAAACCAGTATATATAGGGCTTAGAAATATTGAGGTTTCAGGCATCCACTGGAGGTCTTGGAATGTATCCCATGAGGACAAGGGGAGACCGCTGTATTATTATAACAAACACTTATGGAATCAGGAGCAGCCCTGCATGCCCTGCATACATAACTTCATTGAATCTCACAACTTATATCAAAGTATCCTTTTATTTATGTTTGAAAAAGGGAGTTGGGAAATTACGATCACCATAATAAAGTGGGGAAGACCAAATTAAAATCCAGGCAATTTATCTGCTACATTGGTATTTCCCAGTGTGGGTTACACATTTTGCCTCTCATACATTTAGATGATAATGCAAGTACAGAAGGAATGATGCTAGAGGGTAGGGGTAGGGCTACACAGGAAGTAGAGAGAAAGACAGGAAGAAAGTATGGAATAAAAAGAGAAAGAAAAAAATGAAAAATTATGTTGACACTTTAAAAAAAAATAGAAACAGGGTCTCACTCTGTAGCCTAGGCTGAAGAGCAATGGCATGATTATAGCTCACTGCAGACTTGAACTCTTGGCTCAAGGAATCCTCCTCTCTCAGCCTCCTCAGTAGCTGGGACTGCAGGCACATGCTAACAAACTCGGCTAATTCTTAAACATTTTTGTAGAGACAGAGTCACACCATCTTGCCCAGGCTGGTGTTAAACTCCTGGCTCAAGCAATCCTCCCACCTCAGCCTTTTAAAGTGCTGCGATGACAGGTATGAGTCATTATAAGTGGCTGACACCTCCATGCTTAATTAGCTGTGTAGGCCACTGTGGCAACCCTCCCACACACTCACATACAAACATGTTCTATTGGTTGCCATTAACCATTGTCTTCATGAGAGTTTTGGGACAGGAGTGAACTAGTCATGGTGGGGTCCCTTACAACTGGGTCACTGGTCTGGCACTGTGGCTCACACCTGTAATCCCAACACTTTGAGAGGCCGAGGCAGGTAAATCATGAGATCAGGAGTTTGAGACCAGTCTGGCCAACATAGTGAAAACTCGTCTCTACTAAAGATACAAAAAAAAAAAAAAAAAAAAAGAAAAGAAACTAGCCAGGCATGGTAACACAATCCTGTAATCCCAGTTCCTTGGGAGGCTCAAGCAGGAGAATCACTTGAACCTGGGAGGTGGAGGTTGCAGTGAGCCCAGATCGCACCATTTCACTCCAGCCTGGGTAACAGGGGGAGTTTCCATCTAAAAACAAAATGGGGTCACTACAGCTCTGGGCCAGGTGCTTGAGGAGGACCCTGGCCCAGCCCAGTGGAGGAAGTTAGGGATCAGGTTCTCTAAGACAATATCAGGTGACAAGGTGCCACTAAATTCTAACTTAGTTTCTGCAGAGAAAACAACATTTGAAAGTATAGAACAAATGTCTGAGGTACACCAAAACTGGATTCTAATCTTGGCTCTGCTACATATGGGATGTGAGTTTGACAAGGCAATAATCTTTCTGAATTTCAGGGAACTTTTGGACTGTACCTAATTATGTGTTACCTGGGACTAAATTAAATCAGATGACAAAATACTGGAGTATCTCATCAAGAGAAGACATAAAGAGTGAGTGTCAATCTGGAGAGAAAATCTTCCAAATTTTATTTTTATTTTTATTTTTGTGATGGAATCTTGCTCTATCACCAGGCTGGAGTGCAGTGGCATCATCTTGGCTCACTCCAACCTCCCCATCCTGGGTTCAAGTGATTCTCCTGCCTCAGCCTCCTGAGTAGCTGGGACTACAGATTCGCATCATCATGCCTAGCTAATTGTTTTGTATTTTTAGTAGAGTCGGGTTTTCACCATGTTGGCCAGAATGGTCTCCATCTCTTGATTTGCCCGCCTCAGCCTCCCAAAGTGCTAGGAATACAGGCATGAGCGACTGCGCCTAGCGCAAATGTTAATACATAGTAGAAAGTATACAAAAGGATTTTTGTGCAGCAATTCAGAGGTTTATAAAAGATTTTGGTACATAAAAAAATTACCAGAAAAAATTCTATTCATATATTTACTCAGATATGAAACATAAATTTATAACTTAAGATATGCCTGACATAATATACCAGGCATTGAGAATTAACAGTGTTGGCTCTAATGCCTTGAATATTGCAATTCTGAATGTCATAGACTTATTTAAATCATTAATTATTTAAAAAGGCACATTTTATAACACAAGGTAAAACTAAGTTTATACAAAGGCTGGGATACAGACAGATAAAGGGTTTCATTTTGGTATGTCTCTTTATAAATATGTTTTACACTACAAACCATAGAGAAAATATACCCTCAGAAGCAACTTCTTCATTGTTAAAATTACCAACATTAAACAAACTTTCTTCTACTTAGCAGCAAATGATAGCACAGAAAGGAATAGAGACAAATATGTCTGCTTTATTAGGAATATTAACATGTTTATGATTGCTGGTATGATTGTGCGACCACTAGTAATTTTTCTAAAACATTTGTTTCTGAGAGTCAATATTTAAAGAATATGCTTCATTTAAAGTGATATTTCAAAGTAATAGTAAAACTATTCACGAAGTAGAAGGTAACTCTATTATATGACATCATCTTTAGCTTCAAAAGCACATGCATATTTTATTTCACCTCTTCTTGGAGCTTCTAATTCTACCTAACTGTATGCAAAATATTTGAGCTTAAAACATCAATACAGTTTCATAAAAATGGCCTCAAAACATCTCCATATTCATAATTCAGTAAATACAGTAACTCAAAAATCTTAAGTATGTGACTTGTACATCTACTTAAAAAAATAGCTTTCTTAAGGAAACAGCTGTGAGCATTTCACTTAATGGTCAAAATCATAGACAGAGGATTATGTTGTGAACTGTGCATAAAATAGAAGTAAGAAGACTAAAAAAATGCTTTTTGAAAATACAAGGAAAAGTTTGAAGTGCTCAGGATATAAATCGAGACATACACACACATACAATATACTGTAGTCAGGTTTCAAATTGTGTAACATTAATATTTTTCTGTTCTTGTAAAATAATATCATCCATTGCTATTATGTTTCTGTTAAGTTTCTGGTACATCTTTTGAGATAGCATCTTATAGGTATAGTTTCAGGAGAATGATTTAAAACAAAGTTTATCCTCCATTTCAACTGTACTAACAAAAGGTTAATAAGGTTCATTACTAAGGAAACAAATTATTATACATTTTGACAATAACATATAGCAACATACGTAAAACATAAGCTGGATTAGTCACTAGTTATTTTTTCAGATTAAAGCTATCGTATTCTATTATTGGTTTTTTAAAGGAAATCCAAGAATATAATAGGATGTGGTTGACATTACTAAGGTAGAAAGATTATAGCATTGAATCTTTAATTATAAATGCATGAATATATAGTTGTTATAATTATACCTTAAAATGTTCTCATCTTTGGATATTATGGAATATTTATTCTGTCATATTAAATTCTATAACAACCTAAGATATAAATATCTAAGACAAGAACATTTTTTTTTCCCTCTATAATACTATTGTTTCTCTTGGAATTTTTTTTCAATCACTCAGTTGAATTTAAAATGTACTTTATTGGTCTTTGAAATGCAGTGTTATCAAGTACATTTTAATGTATTTATACTTCACTAGTAAGGTTTTTAATTTTTCCATTACATTCACTACTTAATACTCTGATATTAAAATCAACATATGATCATTTTTATGATTTGAGAAGTAACATGGTGTAGTTTAATTTTAGAATGGCACTTTAAAGATTCACTGCATGTCTGCATGCTGTTACCTTTCCTATCACAGTGATAACATTTACTGCCTCTTTACTGCACACACTATTTTTCAGTTTTATATGAAATAATTTAAAAACACTTTTTCAGAGAAGTATAAACTCTGGAAATACATGTTATCAAACTTCAGCCACTCACAGATTTAGCTATTAGAATCAGAGTGAAAATAAAAGTTATCTTAGCTCACATGTGAGATATATATGTTCTGGGTATTCTTTTTAACCTAAGAAATAATTTATTTTTGTTAACCAATTATTTATTTTCTCTACTTCAAACAACATATATTTTATATGTTTTAATAGTAAAATCTTATTTCTGTTGTGAAGATGATTAAACAATAAATAGTATGAATACAACTTTAGATTGTCACCAATATAAGAAGCAATGCATTTTTAAAAATAACGATTACATTCAAGCTTAAAAACTTGAGTTAGTAAAAAAAATTAAACTAAGAAATTTTGTTTCTGATTCATACTTGCCTCTCAATATCTATTACTTTGGTGAATAAAAGTGCCATGGGCCAAATGTTTGTGTTCCCATAAGTTTATTTGTTAAAATTCTAGAAATTTTAATTCTCAATGTAGTGGTATTAGGAGGTGGGGTCTTTGGGAGGTAATTAGGTCGGAAGGTAAAATCCTCATGAATGGGATTAGTGTCATAAAAGGGATTACAGAAAACTGTCTGTCACTCTTTCCCACATGTAAGGGTATAAGAAGTAGACAGCAGTCTGCAACACTTAAAAGTGCCCTCACCAGAATCCAACAATGCTGGCACAGTGATCTTAGATTTCCAGTCTCCAAAACTGTGAGAAATTAATTTATGTTGTTCAGAAACCACCCAGTTTATCATATTTTGTTATGGCAGCCCAAAGTAAGACAAAAAGTAAAAGGGGAAAGTTAAACTAATAATAATCACTAAAAATTATATACTACCAAACACCAAATTAGGAGGTTCCTATGACATCCACAAAATATAGCATTGTTATACATAGCCATGTCTTTATTTGATAACATGAAGTTAATGTGAATTATATTTTTTAGCTTGAATTAAAATAACATATTAAAAGTGATTTGACAGGTATAATTCAATAATATGGGAAACTATTTTTTTAAAATATCAATAGCAAATACATTAATCAAAATAAAGAAATTACATATAGCCAAGCTGGTGGTAGCATAATATTTGGAATAAAGCTGAGGTCAAGTGATGATGTAGATAATGTCCTGAGAACTGATTACAAATGTCAATAGCCAAAACAAGACTTTTAGAGACCATAATTCACAGACTAGAACATAGCAGAAATAGGAGTAAATAAAAGTTACTAATTGTGGTCTGAGAAACATTATAGTTACCACAGATAAAGTAGTGTAATAGAGTAGGTAAGAATTCTTTGGGTAAAAACCCAGTTTTAGAACATTGTTCTCTCTATACTCCATTGACTAATAGTCTACAAATATCAAATTTGACATATGGGCACACAAACCAAAAGGACAAGATGACTAGATTGAAATGCAGAGAGAACGGCAGATAAATAATGAGGACATTTAATCATGAACCAATCCGAAGGAGAACATTCCAACGGAGAGGAAGCAAAAGAATTAGATCCATGATTAAAAGTATGTCTTGTATATCTTAAGATGTTTCATGATCTGATAATGACCTGAGTGTGTGTGTGTGTGTGTGTGTGTGTATATACACACAAACACATATACACATATGCATACATATGCACATACTCTCAGTATATTATCAGATATACATAAATGTTTGCCATGTTTCCAGCAAACTTATAAAAATGAATAAAGTGAAGTGATTCTTAAAAAGGCTTTTTTTTCTCCCTATTTGTTTTGGTGCTGTTGTATATTCCCTTTTAAATTACAAGAACAAGAACAAAATTAAAAATATTGCAAATATCCCAGATTGAAAATAACCCAGATTTTTATAAATATCAATCATAACCAGAAGAATACATTTTTAAAAATATTTAGTGTGTATTTACAAAATTTACTTACATAAATGTAAAGCATTATCTTATTTCTTGTTAAATTAATTTCTTAAACATATTGCATATTTAGTAGCCTATTCTCACATAGCAGAGGAGCAACGAGAATAAAAGAAATTTAGTTATTAATACAACATGTCTTCAAAATTTTTGCCTAATTATCAGTCACCTAATAGGACAAGAAGAGAATTATGTCATACTAACAAGTAGGTAGACTTATATACCTTAAGCAAATTGTTATTCTTTTGACTATACAAAAATACTCCTGTGGTATTTGCAGTAAAAATTGTTATCTTTATTTTATCATGGCTTCACTTACTTTGTTTTTCATTCCACCCATGCTATTCAAAGAGGAGAAAATAACTATGGTAATTCATAATACACAGGAAAAATAAAAATTAAAAATAATCTAAATACACTAAAAAATTATTATACACTTCTATTGTCAGACCAGTGGTATTTCTATTTGATGGTGCAAAATGTAGTTCATAAATACTAAATTTATGGTTAACTTTTGTTTCATTGTGTTGTAAATTCATCTTCTTCTTTGTCATGATGTCGTACATAAATTCTTTGATTTACTTTCTGGGGATAAATTTGCTTGTATCTATTTTTTAATTTTTAAAAGATGGGGGTCTTACTGTGTTGTCCAGGCTGGATTTGAATTTATGGGCTCAAGTGATCCTGAGTAGGTGAGATTACAGGTATGTACCACTGTGCCCAGCTAAATTTGCTCATATCTATTAATTGGCCCAGATACATTTAATTATTTCACATCTTCTTTTTCTGACTTGTATATAGAGTTTTGTTTCCTGACAATACATGTCCAATAAAATATTGAATTTATTTAGTATATAGAATATAGTCATCAGAACAATTTATTTTTTCAATTCAATGTATTGACACACATTACTTATGTACAATAAGGTAAACACATGCTTAATTTTTTTTTTAAAAAAAAGCTAAACAGAAAAAGAAAGATATATTACATACAAGGGGAAAAAAACATTATAATCATCACTGATTTCTCTCTGCTATCATTTTCCTTAAGTTTGAAATTTTTTAATTAACAATTCTTTTGGTGCAGATCTACTAGCACAAACTATTCCCAAGGTTTTTTGTACTGTTTTGTCTTGGCGTAAAATGTTTTTATTTCATTTTAATTATAAAAGACTGTTTTGTTGCATATAAAATTCTGAATCAGCAGTTTTTATTTTTGTTTTATGGTTTCATTTTAGTTTCAGAATGTCTATGATACTATTTTATTGTCTTCTTTTGTCCACATTTTCTTAAAGATAAATCACAGGAGATTCTAATTTTTTCTCTGTGTGTCATATATATATATTTTCTCTTTGTCATTTTTCTCTTTATCACTGATTTTCCACAATTTTATCATGATGTACTTTAGATTAGTTTAACTTTTATTTTTATTATATATTCTCCTTAGAAATGGGCTCTTTAATTCCAAACATTTGAAAAATTTGAAAGTATTACTTTGTATTTATTTATAATTATTTATTTTACATCACCTATTTTTTAACTTATAGAATTGAAGTATTATGCAAAACAATGTACCTTTGTGTCCCAGAAATTTTATTTTACTTTAGACAGTCTGTTTCTACAAATCAGCTGATATTTCACATTTGTTCATTCATTAAGATCATTGTTTACTTTAAATCCTTAAATACTATCAAAGCTGATTCCAAATACTTAGCTGCAAATTTCATTACATTTTCCTTATTGTTCTCATGTCTAATAAAGTTTCCTTGACATGGAATGTATTTAAAGAACTCCGAAGAGATTTGGTTTTGGTTATTTTCCTCTGAAGAGGAAAATATTTTTGATTTTCATTCAATCATGCTGTTATGTTAAGAAAGGTAACCTTATACTTGTTAAAACTTATTCTGCACTTTTAGAGAGCATGACATTTCAAAAATCTGAAACATTTATGAACCCCTTCTAACTTGGTGGACTTCTCTGCTGATTGTACTAATCCAGAACATAACAAATTTTATGCAGATAGTGGGCCTCATCAGCTTTGATTGTTCATTCTTGAATTTACCTGCACAATCACCAGTTCCTGTGGACTCTACCACCCCTAGTCAATAAGTATGCAGATTCCTCCATGATTTTTTTTATCATAAATAAAGGGTAAATCAGAAAAAAAACGAAGCTAATAAGTGTGGACATTAATTAGTGTGCTTCTGGTCTTTCTAGAATTAAATTTATACATTCTTTCTGTCTATTATAATTTCCTAGTGTCTTCCTTTTTATGCATATATTTTAAAACTCTAATTCTTACTTGCTGAAATGATTGTTCAATATAAGATCACTTGTCCCTAATTCAATTGTATTTTCTATGCTGCATTTCTCCTAAAATGAATTACATGGGACAGAGATCCTATGACTCAAAAAGCCTAAAATATTTACTATCTGGCTATTTACAAAAAATTTTGCAGATCTATGATGAAGACAGTAAAATTACTTGAGGGATTTTTCTTCCCAAATGCAATAATAATACAATGTAAATTTCTTAAGAATAACTGTTTTACTCATTTTACTTTTAGCTTACAAATTTGAAACCAAATATTTATCATCTTTTTCATTTTAAGAAACAAATGTGCAGAGGTGACTGGCAAGATGGCTGAAAAGGAACAGCTTTAGTCTCCAGCTCCCAGTGAGATCAACACAGAAGGTGGTTGATTTCTGTATTTCCAACTGACGCACCCAGCGCATCTCTGTGGGACTGGTTAGACAGTGAGTGAGTGAATGAAGCCAATGGAGGGTAAGGCAAAGCAGGTGGGGGGCATCCCCCTCACCTGGGCAGTGCAAGAATTGGGGAACTCCGTCCCCCTAGCCAAGGGAAGCCAGGAGGGACTGTGTCATGAGGAATGGTGTTATGTGGCCCACCTACTATGCTTTTCCCACAGTCTTCACAACCCACAGACTAGGAGATTCCCTCAGGTGCCTACATCACCAGGGACCTGGGTTTCAACCAAAAAACCAGGCAGCCATTTGGGAAAACACTGAACTAGCTGAAAGAGTTTTTTTGTTGTTGTTGTTGTTTGTTTGTTTGTTTTTGTTTTTCATACTCCAGTAGTTCCTGGAACACCAGTGAGAAGGAACTGTTCTCTCCCCCTGAAAAGGGGGCTGAATCCAGGGAGCCAAGTGGTCTAGCTCAGTGGATCCCATCCCCACAGAGCCCAGCAAGCTTAGATCCACTGGCTTGAAATTCTTGCTACCAGCACAGCAGTCTGAAGTTGATCTGGGATGCTGAAGATTGTGGGGAAAGGAGTGCCCACAATTACCGAGGCTTGCATAAGTGATTTTCCCCTAACATTGTAAATAAAACCTCCAGGAAGTTCAAACTGGATGGAGCCCACTGCAGCTCAGCAAAGCCACTGTAGCCAGACTGCATCTCTAGATTCCTCCTCTCTAGGCAGGGCATCTCTGAAAGAAAGTCAGCAGCTCCAGTCAGGGACTTATATGTAACACCCATCTCCCTGAGACAGAGCACCTGAGGGAAGAGGCAGCTGTGGATGCAGCTTCAGCAGACTTAAAGGTTCCTGCCTGCTGGCTCTGAAGAGAGTAGCATATTTTGCAGCACAGTTCTCAAGCTCTGCTAATGGACAGACTGCTATCTCAAGTGGGTCCCTGACCCCTGTGGCCTCCTGACTGGAAGACACCTCCCAGCAGGAGTTGACAGATACCTCACACAGGTTACTTCCAGCTGGCATCTGACAGGTGCCCCTCTGGGATGAAGCTTCCAGAGGAAGGAACAGGCAGCAATCTTTGCTGTTCTGCAACATCTGCTGGTGATACTCAGGCAAACAGGGTTGTGAGTGGACCTCCAGCAAACTCTAGCATACCTCCCTCAGAGGGGTCTGACTGTTAGAAAACTAACAAACAGAAAGGAATAACATCTGTATCAACAAAAAGGATATCTACTCAAAAACCCCATCCAAAGGTCACCACATCAAAGACCAAAGGTAGATAAACAAAGATGAAGAAAAACCAGAACAAAAAGTCTGAAAATTCCCAAAGCCTAAACATATTTTCTTCTCTAAAGGAACACAACTCTTTGCCAGCAAGGGAACAAAACTGGATGGAAAATGAGTTTGACACATTGACAGAAGTAGGCTTCAGAAGGTGGGTAATAACAAACTCTTCTGAGCTGAAGGAGCATGTTCTAACCCAATGCAAGGAAGTTAACAACTTTGAAAAATGTTAAAGGAATTGTTAACTAGAATAACCAGTTTAAAGTAGCACATAAATACCTGATGTAGCTGAAAAGCAAAGCACAAGAACTTCATGTTTCAATCGCTGAATTGGTCAAGCAGAAGAATAGGATATCAGATTGAAGATCAACTTAATGAAATAAAAAGTGAAGACAAGATTAGAGAAAAAAGAATGAAAATGAATGAACAAAGCCTCCAAGAAACATGGGACTATCTGAAATGATCAATCCTAGGTTTCATTGCTGTACCTGAAAGTGACAGGGAGAATGGAACCAAGTTGGAAAACACTCTTCAGGACATTATCCAGGAGAACTTCCCCAGCCTAGCGAGAAAGGCCAACATTCAAATTCAGGAAACACAGAAAACAGCACAAAGATATTCCTCAAGAAGAGCAAACCCACGATATATAATTGTCAGATTCACCAATATTGAAATCAAGGAAAAAATGTTAAGAGCAGCCAGAGAGAAAGATTGGGTCACCCACAAAGGGAAGCCATCAGACTAACAGCAGATCTCTCTGAGGAAACCATGTAAGCCAGAAGAAAGTGTAGGCCAATATTTAACCATCTTAAAGAATTTTCAACCCAGAATTTCATATCCAGCCAAACTAAGCTTCATAAGTGAAAAAGAAATAAAATCCTTTACATATAAGCAATTGAAAAGATATTTTTGTCTCCACCAGTACTGCCTTGCAAAGTCTTCTGAAGGAAGCACTAAATATGGAAAGAAAAAGTCAGTACCAGCCACTGAAAAACATACCAAATAATAAAAACCATTGACACTAACAAGCAAAATAACCAGCTAACATCATCATGAAAAGTTCAGATTTGCACATAACAATATTAGCCTTAAATGTAAACAAGCTAAATGGTCCAATTAAAAGACACAGACTGGAAAACTGGAGAGTCAAGACCCATTGGTGTGCTGTATTCAAGAGACCCATTTGACATGCAAAGACATACATAGGCTCAAAATACGGAGGAATATTTACAAAGCAAATGGAAAGCAAAAAAAAAAAAAAAAAAAGCAAGGGTTGCAATCCTAGTCTCTGATAAAACAGACTTTAAACCAATAAAGATCATAAAAGACAAAGAAAGGCATTACATAATGGCAAAGGGATCAATGTAACAAGAAGAGCTAACTATCCTAATATATATGCACCCAATACAGGAGCACCAGGATTCATATAGCAAGTTCTTAAAGACTTACAAAAAGACTTAGACTGCTACACAATAACAGTGGGAGACTTTAACACTACACTGTCAATATTAAACAGATCAATGAGACAGAAAATTAACAAAGATATTAAGAACTTGAATTCGGCTCTGAATCAAGTGAACCTAATAGATGTCTACAGAACTCTCTACCCCAAATCAACAGAATAAACATTCTTCTCAGTACCACATCTCACTTATTCTAAAATTGACCAAATAATCTGAAGTAAAACACTCCTCAGCAAATGGAAAAGAAATAAAATCATACCAAAGAGTTTCTCAGACCACAGTGCAATCAAATTAGAACTCAGGATTAAGACTCCCTCAAAACTAAACAACCTGTTCCTGAATGAGTACTGTGTAAATAACAAAATTAAAAAAACCAATGAGAACAAAGACACAATGTGCCGGAATCTCTGGAACACAGCTAATGCAGTGTTTAGAGGGAAATTTATAGCACTTAGAGCCCACAGGAGAAAGTGGTAAAGATCTAAAATCAACACCCTAACATCACAATTAAAAGAACTAGAGAAGCAAGAGCAAACAAATTCAAAAGCTAGCAGAAGACAAGAAATAACTAAGATCAGAGCAGAACTGAAGGAGTTAGAGACATGAAAAACCCTTTAAAAAAATCTGTAAATCAAGGAGCTGGCTTTTTGAAGATTAATAAAATAGATAGACTGCTAGCCAGCCTAATAAAGAAGAAAGAGAAAACATCTACTATCAGATAATATTATAAACACCTCTACACAAACTAGAAAATCTAGAAAAGTGGATAAATTCCTGGATAAATACACCCTCCCAAAACTGAAATAGGAAGAAGTCAAATCCCTGAATAGACCAATAACAAGTTCTGAAATTTAGGCAGTAATTAATAGTCTACCAACCAAAAAAAGCTGAGGACTGGACAGATTCACAGCTGAATTCTTATCAAAGTTACAAAGAAGAGCTGGTACCATTCCTTCCGAAACTATTCCAAACAATAAAAAAGAGGGACTCCTCCCTAATGCATTGCATGAGGCCAGCATCATCCTGATACCAATATCTGGCAGAGACACAATAAAAAAAAATGAAAATTTCAGGCCAATATCCCTGATGAACATCGATGTGAAAATCTTCAATATTTGCTTTGAAGACCATGGGGGGAGAAATCTTCAATATAATACTGGCAAACTGAACCCGGCAGCACATCAAAAGGCTTATCCACCAGAATCAAGTTGGCTTCATCCCTGGGATGCAAGGCTGGTTAAACATATGCAAACCAATAAACATAATCCATCACATAAACAGAACCAATGACAAAAAAACACATGATTGTCTTAATAGATGCAGAAAAGGTCTTCAATAAAATTCAACACCCCTTCATGCTAAAAACTCTCAATAAACTAGGTATTGATAGACATATCTCAAAATTGTAAGAGTTAGTTATAAAAAACCCACAACCAATATTATACTGAATGGGCAAAAGCTGGAAGCATTTCCTTTGAAAACTGGCACAAGAAAAGAATTCCTTCTCTCACCACCCCTATTCAACATAGTATTAAAAGTTCTGGCCAGGGCAATCAGGCACGAGAAAGAAATAAAGAGTATTCATATTGGAAGAGAGGAAGTCAAATTGTCCCTGTTTGCAGATAACATGATTGTATATTTAGAAAACCCCGTCATCTCAGCCCCAAATCTCCTTAAGCTAATAGGCAACTTCAGCAAAGTCTAGGATACAAAATCAATACACAAAAATCACCAGCATGCCTATACACAAATAATAGACAAACAAAGAGCCAAATCATGAGTGAACTCCTTTCACAATTGCTAGAAAGAGAATAAAATACTGAGATATAAAACTTACAAGGGATGTGAAGGACCTCTTCAAGGAAAACTACAAACCACTGCTCAAGGAAATAAGAGAGGGTACAAATGGAAAAACATTCTATGCTCATGGATAGGAAGAATCAATATCATGAAAATGGCCATACTGCCCAAAGTAATTTATAGATTCAATGCTATCCCCATCAAGTTACTATTGACTTTCTTCACAGAATTTAAAAAAAAAAAAAAACCTACTTTAATAGGAAATAAAAAAAGAGCCTGTATAGTCAAGACAATACTAAGCAAACAGAACAAAGGTCAAGGCATCATGTTACCTGACTTCAAACTATATTACAAGGCTACAGTAACAAAAACAGCATGGTACTGTACCAAAACAGATATATAGACCAATGGAATGAAACAGAGACCTCATAAATAACACCACACCTCTCCAACCATCTGATCTTTGACAAACCTGACAGAAACAAGCAATGGGGAAAGGACTCCCTATTTAATAAATGTGTTGAGACACTGGCTAATCATATGCAGAAAACTGAAATTGAACCCCTTCCTTACAACTTATACAAAAATTAACTCAAGATGGATTAAAGACCTAAACGTAAAACCTAAAACCATGAAAACTCTAGAAGAAAACCTAGGCAATACCATTCAGTACATAGGCATGGGCAAAGACTTCATGACTAAAACACCAAAGCCAAAATTGACAAATGAGATCTAATTAAATTAAAGAGCTCTGCGCAGCAAAAGAAACTCTCATCAGAGTGAACTGTCAACCTGAATGGGAAAACATTTTTTGTAATATATCCATCTGACAAAGGGCTAATATCCAGAACCTACAAGGAACCTAAACAAATTTATAGGAAAAAAACAACCCCATCAAAAAGTGGGTGAAATGTATGAACAGAAGCTTCTCAAAAGAAGACATTTATGTAGCCAACAAATGTATGAAAAAGCTTATCGTCTCTGGAGAAATGCAAATCAAAACCACAATGAGATATCATCTCACGACAGTTAGAATGACGATAATTAAAAAGTCAGGAAATAATAGATGCTGGAGAGAATGTGAAGAAATAGGAATGCTTTTACACCATTGGTGGGAGTGTAAATTAATCCAATCATTGTGAAAGACAGTGTGGTGATTCCTCAAGGATCTAGAACCAGAAATACCATTTGACCCAGCAATCTCATTACTGGGTATAAACCCAAAGGATTATAAATCATTCTACTATAAAGACACATGTAGACACATGTTTATTGCAGCACTTTTCACAATAGCAAAGACTTGTAACTAACCCAAATGCCATCAATGATAGACTGGATAAAGAAAATGTGTCACATATACACCATGGAATACTATGCAGCCATAAAAAAGAGGATGAGTTCATTTCCTTCACAGGGACGTGTATGAAGCTGGAAACCATCATTCTCAGCAAACTAACACAGGAACAGAAAACCAAACACTGTATGTATCACTCATAAGTAGGAATTGAACAATGAGAACAGCTGGACACAAGGAGGGGTACATCACACACTGCGGCCTGTTGGGGGCTGGTGGGGCTAGGGGAGGGATAGCATTAGGAGAATACCTAATGTAGATGATGGGTTGTTGGGTACAGCAATCCACCATGGCACATGTATACCTATGTAACAAACCTGCAAGTTGTGCACATGTATCCCAGAACTTGAAGTATAATAATAAAAAAAAATATATATATAGTGTGTGTATATATGTGTGTATGTGATATATATATATATATATACACACATACACACACACACACACATACATACACACACATATATATATAATATATCCTTTAGAAAAAATAAACAAAAGTGCTGGGAAATACTGAATAGAGATATAGATACCGAATAGAAATATTTCCAAAATAGGCAATTTATGCGTTTGTATATATAGAGATTTTTGTCACAATATTAAATGATTTTCAACTCTCCAAAATAATATTATAAAATGATTCTTTGTAAATATTTATAAATTTAATAAATGCATGATATATTTACTTTGGTTAAATTTCAGAATGAATACCTGTATGTAAAATATTTAGCAACATATTTCTCTTTGTCCGTTTTTTATTTCACACATACATTTTGGAGAAATAAATATTTTTTTTTTTACTTCATTCCAAGAATCCTCCCCCACACATATGATGTTTTTATTTTTGTGCTTTAATATAACTATGCACAGATTTTACTAAGTGTAAAGTGTTACCTCTTTGAGATGAAAATGATTGCACATTTCCAGTGTTTCAAATGTCTGATTATCTAAAATATGACTTTATTATTCATTTAAGTCACTATTTCTCCTTCTTACCCACAATATTTTAGCTCCTTTTTTAGATTTAAGAAACTTACTTATGACTTGCCAGACTTATCCATTTGAATTTGATTCATCACTCTGTTTACCTTTTCTTCTGCATTAGCAGTGAATCTAATACATTTATAAACTGATATTTTATACTCAACATTTTAATATTTGCTGGTGACTACTGTTGTAATTAAGGAAAACATATGTGAATTTTGCTGTATATTTTAATGCATATATATTATTATTTCCAGAAAAGATGCAAGCCTTAAAATGACCAAGAAAAATGATCAAACTAATAATTTGAAATAAATTATTTAATTACATTTTTCCAAAAGTGAAGACATCAGGCAGGGACAACTAAGGTGGCCGACTAGATGCTGATGACAAACATCTCTCTTACTGAGGGATACCAAAATATTATATAAACTATCACACTTTAAGCAGATCTTCTGAGATAAAGAAAAAAACTGAAAGTTGTTAGAGAGGTGAAAGCTGGGAAGTTTGCACAAAGTTACTGAGTGTTAGGACTGGCTCCAGTCCAAGGAAGGGGAAAGTGAAGGAACTCTAGGGCACCACAGTCCTGCCATAGATCTCTAAGATCATAGCTGCAAGAGATCTCATGATCTCACATAAAGATTTGAATGTCCAGGGGGAACTTCCTGGAATGTAGGCAGAGACAGAGCTCAAATTTGCAAGGAACCCAGAACGTTTCATGGTGCACAATGCTGCTGCAGTGGAATGTGACCATAGGGGTCCATCCCCCAAGGCTGTCCATCTCACTCTGATTAATAATAGCCCTGTTGACTGCCAAGTAGGGAGAGAGAAGGGCTGCCTTTCCCATGGACTGGGGCACATCTGATATACACATCCTTTCGTTTACCAGACCCTACCAAAACCATCTACCTGGTTGTTTCTACAGGAGGATGCCATAGGTAGTCTCTACTGACCTACCCAAGTGTTTTGCTGGCAGCCTGAGAGCAGTTCAGGCCCCCCAGCTAGTGGCTGACCCTGAGAGACCAGAGAACAAAATCATTGGCCCAAATACTAACCCCCCCCAGGATTTGGGCACACTGCCCAGGGGTATCAAGCTGAGATCTGAGGCCTGAGCTGTAGCAGGGGGAGGAGCTACACCATAGAAAAGTGTGACCTTGGTTTCCGTCCTGACAGGGGAAATTGACATCCCCCGCTATGCAACATCAGCCTGGGAAAGGTGTAGCCTATTAACCAGCTGCAGCTTTTCCCCAGGGAGGCTTGCAACCCAGCTATCTGGAAGGAGGAGTGAAGCCTGTCAAATCCCCAACCCTTGTCCTAGCCAAAGCTAAGGAAATGCAGGCACAGCATCACTAGTTAGAATGGTCTCCACCAAAATTTTGGAGTGGACTTTACAACAGAGTCATCTCTTGTACCCTTTCTCCCTTTCCCAGAGCACTGCTGCAAAAACACTGAAATATAAAATAGGTACAGAACTGAACAGGAGCTTATCTGCTGACCATTACTCTTAAGTTCCATCTACTGCATCACAGCCTCAATGACACCACCAAATAAAAATTTCTTTAGCACACAATTCCTGTGAAACCAAATGCAGGAAACAATCCACAACTAAGGAAAACATACAGAGCCTTGACGCTCTGAAAGTCCCCCAGAAATGAAGCCATTTGACTATATAAAACATACACCACAGTTAAATACTAAATATAAATACAAATATTTCTATAATATATATTATATAGAAATATATTTATTTATATATATTCTATTATATATATATGTGTGTATATATATATATATATATATCCATCCAAACGAAGGAATTTCGAAGAGAAAAGAAACTTAATCCACTCCAAAAATTCAAAAAGTCTGTGGTTTTCTTAGCTGTAGAAGATTGCACTAGCTCCCTGGCAAAGGGTTCTAACCAGATTGAAATGTATGAAATGACAGACATAGAATTCAGAATCTGGATGGCAAGGAAACACAATAAGGTTCAAGAGAAAGTTGAAATCCAATCCGTGGAAGCCAGAAAATGATTCAAGATTCATATGAAAGATGACATAGTTATTTTAAGAAGAAACAAACTGAACTTCTACAAGTGAAAATTTCACTGTAGGAATTTCAAAATACAGCTGGAAGCCTCAACGACAGACTATACACTAAGCAGAGGAAAGAATTTCAGAGGTCAAAAACTGATTCTATAAATTAACCCAATCAGAAAAAAATAAAGCTAAAGAATTTTAAAAAGTAAACAAAGCAGCTGATACGGTTTGGATGTTTGTCCAGTCCAAATCTTATGTTAAAATTTTATTTCCAATGTTGTAGTTGAGGCCTGGTGGGGAGGTGACTGGAACATGAGGGTGGATCCCTCATGAATGACTTAATATCATCGCCTGGTGAAACGTGAGTTCTTGCACAGTTAGTTTACATGAGATCTGGTTATTTAAAAGAGTCTGGGACCTCCCCCTTCTCTCTAGCTTCCACTTTTGTCATGTAGTATGCCTGATGTCTCTCTGCCTTCACCATGATTGAAAGCTTCTTGAGTCCTCACCAGGAGCAGATGCTGGTGCCATGCTTCTGTACATCCTGCAAAACCAGAAGCCAAAAACCCCCTTTTTTCCTTATACTTACTCAGGCTCAGTTGTTTCTTCCTAGCAACACAAAAATGGGCTAATAAAGCCTCCAAAAATATATAAAGAAAAAAATGCATAACTCGTTGACATTATTTAGAAAGAAGACTAAAGAGTACACAATTTGGAAAACATATATTAGGATATAATCAATGAAAAAATTTTCAAGCTTCATTAAAAAGTTTCTTATGAAAATTCAAGAAATTCAGAGAACCCCTATGAGATAGTATACAAGATGAAGATCCTCAAAATCCTGAAAACCTGTCAAGGTTAACATTGACAGGTGAGGTTTTGATCCTGTCATGATGTTGTTAACTGGTTGCTATGTAGTGTCAATTATGTAGTTTCTTTATAGGGTCTGTGGGCTATGTATTTATGTGTGTTTTTGTGGCAGCATGCATCATTATTTCATTTCCATATTTAGAACTCTTTTAAGGATCTTTTCTGAGGCTTGTCTAGTGTTAACATATTTCATTAACAGTTGCTTGTAGCAAAAAGATTTTATGTCTCCTTCACTTTTAAAGCTTAGTTTTGTAAGATACAAATTCTTTGTTAGAACTCGTTTTCTTTAAAAGTGCTAAAAATAGGTCCCATTCTCTTCTGGCTTTAAAGTTTCCACTGAGACATCTACTGTTAGCCTGATGACGGTCCATTTTTAAGTGATATGAACCTTTTCTCTAGGTACCTTTAAGATTTTTTTCTTTCACATTAATTTGGGAAGCATGATGACAAGCCTGAAGGAAGTGAACAGAGGTTTTCCTCGTTGCCTACCACAGGAGAAACGACGGGGTTGTTTTAATACCAACAAGTTAAAGAAGCTGTGTGATAGAGTAAAATATGTCTCAAATATGCTTAGAGGGAAACATAACATAAACAATTACACTAGAAAAGAAGCAAAACTTTAAATATTTGAATAAAACATTTCCTAAACTTCAATCATATTTAAATATTACATCTATATTTAACAAAGGATGTACATGTCCCTACTCATAAAACACTCTTAAGAAATTTAAAGAAGATTTTAATAAATGAGAGGACTTATCACCTAAAGAATTGGAAGGCACGTTTTTTCATGAGAGGGAGTTTTCACTCTTGTTGCCCAGGCTGGAGTGTACTGGCTAGCAATCTCGCCTCACTGCAACCTCTACCACCCGGGTTTAAGCAATTCTCCTGCCTCAGCCTCCCAAGTAGCTGGGATTACAGGCATGTGCTACCAGGCCTGGCTACTTTTTGTGTTTTTAGTAGACATGGGGTTTCACCATGTTGGTTAGGCTAGTCTCGAACTCCTGATCTCAGGTGATCAGCCCACCTTAGCCTTCCAAAGTGCTGGGATTACAGGCGTGAGCCACTGCGCCGGGCTGGAAGACTCATTTTAATATATCAATTCTATCTAAATTAATAGATTTAAAACAATGCGAAATTTTTTAAAAAGGTATTTAAATAAAATTACAAGTATATAGCGATCTTTTGGTAAACAGAAAGCACCTAGCCTGAGAAAACAACAAAAAAAGACAAAGAAAAAAACAAAAACTTGTTTGATTATTACAATGACACATTTATTCATTACTTCATTCATGTATGCACTTTTAAATTGACTTTACAGAAAATTGTATATATTGTGTGATGTTTTGAAATATATATATATATATATATATATATATATATATATATACACAGACACATATATATTGGTCTCATAGAAGTAGAGAGTGAATGGAGGTTATTAGAGGCTGGGATGTTTGGAGGTGGGGGTTTGGAACTGCGATTTGAGGAGATGTTAGTCAAAAGATACCAAATTGTAGTCAGGTGAGAGGAAATAAGTTCAGGATAACTGTTGTGCAGCATGGTGACTGTAGTTAAAAACAAAACAAAAAAATTGGAAGTTTGGGGAGGATATACCCTACTTTCTATCATTATACAGTAATCAAAATTATATGGATAGGTGCAAGCATAGAAAAATAAATCAATTAAATAAAATAGATACTCCAAATATAAATCCATCAAGTGTTTATGATGTGCAGGTTTGTTACATAGGTAAACATGTATCATGATGGTTTGCTGCACTTATCAGCCCATCACCTAGGTATTAAGCCAGCATCCATTAAATATTTTTCCTGATGCTCTTCTTCCCCCCAATCTCCAAACAAGTCCCACCGTGTGTTGTTCCCCCAACCTGTCCATGTGTTCTCACCGTTCAGCGCCCATTTACAAGAGAGAACATGTGATGTTTGTTTTTCTGTTCCTGTGTTAGTTTGCTGAGAATAATGGCTTCCAGCTCCATCCATGTCCCTGCAAAGGACATGATCTTGTTCTTTTTAATGGATGCATAGTATTCCATGGTGTATATGTACCATATCTCCTTTACCCAGTCTATCATTGTTGGACATTTGGGTTGATTCTATGTCTTTCCTATTGTGAATAGTGCTGCAATAAATGGCATTATTTATGGGTGCATGTATCTTTATAATGGAATGATTTATATTCCTTTGGGGGTATATCCAGTAATGAGATTGCTGGGTCAAATGGTATTTCTGCTTCTAGATCTTTGAAGAATCAGCACACTGTCTTCCACAATGGTTGAACTAATTTACACTCCAACCAACAATGTGAAAGCATTTATTTGTCTCTGTAACCTCACTAGTATGTATCTGTTGTTCCTTGACTTTTTAATAATCACAACTATGATTGATGTGAGGTGGTACCTCATTGTGGTTTTGCAAGTCAGTTCTGCCTCCCATTTGCCATCTTCCCTCCTTTCCTAGATTATCTTTTAAAAAAAATCTTAATAACCGCCTTACAAAGTAAGCACAATCATAATTGCCCATTTGCTGAAGATAGGATTGAGACTTAACTATTTCCACATGATCTCAAGACTGGTCAAGTATCAGGTCAGGGTTAGAACACATACATCCAAATTCCAGAATGTTAAACATTAAATAATATGTTGTTAATCCTTAGACTCTAATATGATGCCTAATATGGACATAAAAATTGGTAAAATTGTTTGAGTATATATGGAAAATCTCATACTCTGGAATCTAGAATGTTCTTCAACCTTGTAAATCCATTTGAAGTACAAGTCTAAGAGAAAGGCAAAGGTAGCTTCATAAATTGCAGAGTCTGTCTGCCTCGTTTATGTTGCTGAAAATGTAAGAAAATTAAAAATCTGAAATCAGGAAAATTATTAAGCATATCATGTTATATCCATGAAATTTAATATTATTATTAAAATTATATTCTCTTTGGTTTAATGACCTAGAAATATGTTTCATATGTAGGCATATGTAATAAGTTACAGTATTACATGATAGTATTAATAAAATTTAATGAATATAAATGGCCCAATTTAATGAATATAATTGGGTATATACAAAATTGGGTATATAAATTTATATGTATATTTAATGAATATAAATTTAATGAATATAAATTTATGAATTATAATCTCAAGTATAAAAATAACTAAGATATACTGGGGAACAAATTTCAGAAATATTAATTCTGCATAATAGGTGACAATATCTTGTTTTCTAAAATTATTATTATAATAAATTTCTGGGATACATGTGCAGAACGTGCAGGTTTGTAACATAGGTACACACGTGCCATGGTAGCGTGCTGCATCCATCCCCCGTCATCTACATCAGGTATTTCTTCTAATGCTACCTCCCCTAGTCCCCACCTCTGCCATCCCTCCACTAGCTCCCCACCCCGCCAACAGGCCCTGGTGTATGGTGTTCCCCTCCCTGTGTCCATGTGTTCTCATTGTTCAACACCCACTTATGAATGAGAACATGCGGTGTTTGATTTTCTGTTCTTGTGTCAGTTTGCTGAGAATGATGATTTCCAGCTTCATCCATGACCTTGTAATGTAATGGACATGAACTCATCGTTTTTATGACTACATAGTATTCCATGGCATAAATGTACCACATTTTCTTTATCCAGTCTAGCATTGATGGGCATTTGGGTTGGTTCCAAGTCTTTGCTATTGTGACCAATGCCATAATAAACATATGTGTGCACGTGTCTTTATAATGGAATCATTTATAATCCTTTGTGTATATACCCAATACTGCTGGTTCAAATGGTATTTCTATTTCTAGATCCTTGAGGAATCACCACACTGTCTTCCACAGTGGTTGAACTAATTTACACGCCCACCAACAGTGTAAAACTATTCCTATTCCTCCACATCCTCTCCAGCATCTGTGGTCTCCTGATTTTTTAATGATTGCCGTTCTAACCAGTATGAGATGGTATCTCAATGTGGTTTTGATTTGCATTTTTCTAATGACCAGTGATGATGAGCTTTTCTTCATATGTTTGTTGGCTGGATAATTGTCTTCTTTTGAGAAGTATCTGTTCATATCCTTCGCCCATTTTATTTTTTTTTTATTTCAAATAGTCAACAATTTTGATGCATAATTTTAAAATGCAATTCAATAATTAAAGAAGTTTTGAAGTATCATTTTATTTCACTTTTCAGCAACATATTGACACCCCAAAGTAGCTTATATCTATATTCTAGTCTGTGGAAAGATATATATTTCCCTATTTTTGGAATGTGTGTAGAGATGAGTGTACCAATGTAGAGAACTCTGTCTGCATTGTAGCCTAAATTTATTCCTGAATTCTTTGATGGCCTAATACGTAACTGGTTTATTAATATGTGTAAAATATTAAGAACATGTAGAAAATTTGACATGTTTCATATTGAGTCTGTAATAAAATGTCCAGAGACAGACAATTCTAAGCAGATTTCTACACTATATCCTACATGCAAAACAGTTTAGGATAAGCTTTTATTAAAAAGTATGAAAATACAATGAGAAAGCATAGCATATTTAAGTTGCTAAATAAATACATTGAATTTGTTATTGGATATTCATTAACAAAATGTTAATTTGGGGCAATTGAAATAAAATTTTGAACATTACAAATGGTCACTTTAGAACAAATGTTTAACATGCAATGTACATATTTTTGAAAATCATCCTATTTTAAGAGTGTTCAAATTTTTATGCAAAAGATATGCTATTTTACTTATATGTTTTATCTTGATAAAACATAAATGTTATATACAAATGTCATTTTACTTATCATATGTCTGAGATTACAAAGTCTTTGACAGACTTTAGTTTCACAAGCAACATGATTTCATTTTCTATCTTTTCAACACTGCATTTAAGTAAGCCTTTTAAATTATAAATAGCTGCATTATATATTAGGATTCTATCAAATGACATTTCTGGGAATTACTCTTTGTTTGCTGAAATCATTAAAGCCATTTGCTGCAAGTTATTTTTCTATCTTTAATTTTTCTGGAAACAGTCAAAAAGTTTCCTGGTTTCAAGTGTGTGGACTAAATGTGTCCTACATTCTTTCTTTCCCTACATTAAATTTCTAAAAATAGTATAAAAACACTATTAAATATTAAAATTATGAAACTTAGTTCTAAAAAATAAGACAGGGAACTCCGGCTGGGCATGGTGGTTCACGCATGTAATTCCAGCACTTTGGGAATCCAAGGCCAGCAGATCATTTGTGGCCAGGAGTTTGAGACCAGCCCGGCCAACATGGCAAAACCCCATTTCTACTAAAAATACAAGAAAAAAAATTAGCTAGGAGTAGTGATGCATGCCTGTGGTCCCAGCTACTTGGGTGGCTAATGCATAAGAATCACTTTGAACCCAGGAGTCATAGGCGCAGGTTGCTGTGAGCTGAGATTGCTCCACTGCACTCCAGCCTGGGTGACAAAGGGAGCCTTCGTCAATCAATCAATCAATCAAGACAGGCAACTGTTACTGATCCAGAGGATCCAAGGATTCTTTATAGGCTTGAAAATTCAGCCACAGCTGCAGAGCTTCAGCCAAACAGAAGAAAGATCAATATTCTGGACTTATCCTTGGTAGAAGGTAAAAAATAGGGGGAAGAACATCAGCAAAAAGCTGGATGATTATTTTGGATACTTTAATGGAAGCAGCAGGTGCTTCAGAGTTTTGTCTTCATTAGAAAAGCAATGGCTGTCTGTGTATCTATCTTTGGGTGTTCACTGAGAGTTTGAATATTTGACATGAACCATGGCATGACTGTTATTGCCTAATAGAATTGGGGAAGAGTCAAGAAAGAATCACACAAGATGGTTATATAGGAGGTTACATTAACAACTTGCAAATTAAAAATATATGTGATTATTTATATCAATAATATTTGGATTAGAAAAGTGAACAGGACTGGAGAGTAATTAATACATGGAAATAAAAATATGAATTTTTTCAAAATGTGGCTTGAAAGAGAAGTTAAGAGAAACTAAGAATAAGTCCGTAAGTTTCAAAATCCAGCTAAAAATAGTAGGAAAAAAAGATCCAAAGCTTTTAAGAAGGGGAAAAATATTTGAAGTAAATATAATCCCATACTTTCCGTAAAGAAGATTTAAAAAGCATTGTTCGGCTGGGCACAGTGGTTCACGCCTATAATTCCAGCACTTTGGGAGTCCGAGGCAGGAGGATCACGAGGTCAAGAGATTGAGACCATCCTGACCAACATGGTGAAACCCCATCTCTACTAAAGTACAAAAATTAGCTGGGTGTGGTGGCATGCACCTGTAGTCCCAGCTACTTGGAAGGCTGAGGCAGAACAATTGCTTGAACCCAGGAGGCGGAGGTTGCAGTGAGCAGAGATTGTGCCACTGCACTCCAGCCTGGCAACAGAGACTCCATAAAAAACAAAGTATTATTCATAATAAAAGAATACAGATAGCCAACTGAGATTTTTTTTTAAATGCCTACACCTAAACACACTGTAATAAAACATTGAACGTTTTGTTTAAAGAGCAAATCCAAAGATCATCCAAAAAAAGTCAAATTTCTTTTTATGAAAGATACCAGATGTTTCCTAGCACTGAAAATTTCAGGAAGAAAAAATGAGAAATGACTTTAAAAACAAATATTTGACTGAGACTTGTATAGAGATTTAAATTCAGAAATTTTCTGACATGCAAGGACCCAGAAACTTATCAAACACATAGGCTCTTTGACAGAGTAACTAGAGAATGTAATACATCAAAAAGGAAATCTCAAATGATACAATACAACTGAAAAAGTAGCCAACAAGTATAAGTACATATATTATTTTTGTGTTAAAAAATAAAAAAATAAATAAACTGAAGACAAATAAAAGGTCAGAAAACAACAGACCGCAATTTTCAAAAAGTACTCTCAAGGAGAAACAAGAACTGTGACCCATTTGCTGTAAATAAGTGCAGAAAGTACAATAAAATAGATTTTGTTAGATTTGGCAAACTATACAAATCCTTCCAGCAACTGTCTTATGATGCAAAATTCCACTGTATTTGCTTAGATATATCTTAGAATGGTACGCTGTACTTTAAAATTATTTTTAAATTTATAATTAAGATTTTCTTCCTTTTATGCAATGAAAAAAAAAAACACTAAACCCAAACTACTTTTTTGAGAGTCAAGCATTCCATTCCTGACAAGGTTTTAGATTAATACGGTGTGTTTTGTCATTACCTGATCTTACAACTTATTCTGATTCAATGACTCCATTTCAGTATGTTGGATATTTTAAGTTATTATTTGACTGGCTACTCTGTGTCTGCTCTGTATAGCTGTCTTAATTATAGTTTTTAAACATATTTTCATGGCAGTGACAAAATCTGTGAAGGAATATGTGAATCAGGGTCCACTCAGGTAGACTGGCTTTAAATGATCATTATAGCAATGATGGAAGACAAATTTTGGGGTCCACTTTTGCTTTAAGTCTTACCTAAATGTTGGCTCCTCTCAAAGGGAAGAAAATACACTTGATGTTTGGAGGTATGTAAATAAAAAAGTCTTAAGACATGTTCCTAACATGTGAATAAAATTTATTTTCTCTGCTTTCATCCCTCTCAAGTATTTTATGATTACCAGTAATCAATGTCATCAGTGATAGACAGAGTAACAGGAATAATGTATGTGTATTAGAAATCTAGGGGTCACTTCTACATTTTTACTGATCCATGAGTGCTATTAAGAAGGTTCATAAGTGTCCTACTGGATATTGAAGGATGTATAAATATTAGCTGGAAGGTTATTCTGGCATGTTTTCAAGAACTGACCAGACAAAACGAGGAAGAACATTTCAAAAACATACAGAATGCTGTTTATTATTTGCTGTCTATTTAAAAATGCATGGGAAAGTGGAATATTTAACTCATGTATATCTGTATTTTAGTTTTTGACAAAATGCATTAAGGATATCTATAATTTATTTAAAATCATGAAGAGACCAAGTCAAGAGATCAAAATATACTTACAAGACTATAAGTAATGATTAAAACTTCAGTATCTTATGCACTTTGAATTGATTGGAAAAAGTCACCTTACAAAGGTTCTGTCTTTATTATCACTGGACTTCTTTCATTCATTCATCATTTTTAACTGATAATATAGGAATTTTTTGGACGGTAATATTAGCTGTGCTTCCAATGCCTCCCTGCCCGAATTTCCTTTTTTTTTTTTTTAACAACAAAATTTAAAAAATTAAAACAGATGGAACATAACAGGATGTCTTGGTCCATTTGGTCTGCTGTAACAGAATGCCTGAAACTGAATCATTTCAAAATAATGAATTCATTTCTCAAAGTTGTGGAGTTGGAGTCTGAAACCTCCAGAAGTCCACGTTCAAGGCATCAGTAGATGCACTGTCTGGTGAAGGAGTGTTACTCATAAAAGATTCCTTTTTATATGTCTTCAAATTGCAGAAGGGGCAAACAAGCTCACAGGAGTTTCTTTTATAAGGGCACTAATCCCATTCATAAGGGTGGATCCCTCATGAACTAATCAGTTCCCAAAGGCCTCACCTTTTTCTTGAGTCTTGTTCTGTTGTCAGGCTGGAGCACAGTGGCGTGTTCTCAGCTCACTACAAGCTCCGCCTCCTGGGTTCAAGAGTTCTCTACCTCACTCACCCCAGTAGCTGGGATTCCAGGCATACGCCACCACACTCAGCTAATTTTTGTATTTTTAGTAAAGACAGGGTTTCACCATGTTGGCCAGGATGGTCTCCATCTCTTGACCTCGTGATCCACCCACCTTGGTCTCTCAAAGTGCTGGGATTGCAGGTGTGAGCCACTAAGCCTGGCCAAGGTCCCACCTCTTAATACCAACACAATAAAGATTGAATTTCAGCATATGAGTTTAGGGAAACACAAACCCTGAGACCATAGCACAGGGAAAAAGGTGATAAATGAGAGGATATGGTGCATTTTCTAGGAATCCCAAATTTCAGGCAACTGCACTTGAGTTCAATCACTGATCCTGAAGGCAGGGAGTTCCAGCCAGGAGTTGCCCATGCCATGAGGTAGATGGGACATAGAAGCCAACTGCTTGCTCCCTTTATGGTCATACAAAACAGTTTTTACAGTAACATTGGATGTTTGTAAGAAAGATTTGAGGTAAGATGCAATTATTAGAATGAGGCTGAGTTATAAAAATGTATGGAACATAGATGGAAAGTGAGTGAGAAATTGCTGGAATAAACAGAAGAAAACATAGGAATGAGTTAACCGTCCTAAAGGGACACTCAGATTTATACATTTGCATTTTGTTATAAATACAATAATCTGATTTTGTGAATATGAAATTTATACGGATTCAAATTAGTTCATGCAGCATACGTATTTTTCCCTTATTATACTGACATACCATCTATAATTTTCTGGTAAAACAATATGAGATTAAATGTTAAGTTAGGACTGAAATGTCATTTTGTTAATCACAAGTTATACAACTTTTAATTTTCTATATTATCTGCATATATGATCATATAATGCAATTTTAATCTTTTTAAATGTCTTATTTATTTATTTATTTTGAGTTGGAGTCTCATTCTGTTGCTCAGGCTGGAGTGCAGTGGTGCAATCTCTGTTCACTCCAACCTCCATCTTCCAGATTAAAGGGATTCTCCTGCCTCAGCCTCCTAAGTAGCTGGGATTACAGGCACATGCCAGCACTCCTGGCTAATTTTTTGTATTTAGTAGAGATGGAGTTTCATCATGTTGATCATGTTGGTCAAGCTGATCATGTTGGTCAAGCTGGCCTCAAACTCCTGACCTCTAAGATCCACTGCCTTGACCTCCCAATGTGTTGGGATTACAGGGTGAGCCACTGCTCCTGGCCTAAATTTTTTAATATAAATTAAATTTTATATTCAATATATATTTACAATAAAAATAGGATTAGACTGCTCTCCACATTTCTCACTTCTCTTGAATTTTTCTAATTATTTGAAACTTTCTTCCATTTGTAATATAAGCATTACTACTGTAAATTTTTCTTTTTAGCTGTATCTCACGTATATTGTTTCTGTACTTAGTTGAGTTTATTATATTTTGTAATATTCATTTTGATTTCTCCACTGACCCAGGAATTATATAAAAGTAGCATTTTTAATTTCCAAATATTTGGGAATTTTAAAAACATCTTTTGGTTATTAATTTATAATTTAATTTCATATTTGGAAAGTAATCACATGTCATGTGATTTCAATTTTCTTAAATTTATATAGACTTGGCCCAGAGTATAGTCTAGCTTGGCAATTGCTTATGGACACTAGAAAAAAAAATATGGATTCAGCTTTTTGGGTAGAGGGGTATTCTCTAAGTGTTAACTAGTTCAAGTTGCTTGATAGTGTTGTTAAAATCTTTCAAATGCTTACTGATTTTTGTATATTTGTTTCAAAACAACTCAGGGAAGAATGTTAAATTTCTAATCATAATTTTAGTGTCTTTAATGTTTTTTGTTTTCATTATTTTTTTCTTCATGTATTTTGACTTTCATTGTTAAAATAGATCCACATTTAGAATTGTCACATCCTCTTCATGCCCTCTTGATAAGTTCATATCTTTTTTACTGGAAAATATATTTTTTATCTCCAGTAATGTCTCTGGCTGTAAAATATAATTTATTATTAACATATCCTCTCAAATTTTCTTTTGATTAATATTTTCCTGGTGTATCTCTTGTCTTCCTTTTTCCTTTTAACTCTCTTTTAAAAGAATACATACAGAGATTTTTTTTCATACTGAATGGGCAAAAGATGGAAGCATTTCCTCTTAAAAACGGGCAAAAAATAAGCATACCCTTTCTTACCACTCCTATTCAACATAGTGCTGAAAGTCCTGGCCAGGGCAGTTAGGCAAGATAAAGAAAAAAAGGGCATCCAGATAGGAAGAGAGGAAGTCAAACTATTTCTATTTGCCAACAACATGATCCTATATCTAGAAAATCCCCCATAATCTCAGCTCAAAAGTTTCTGAAGCTGATAAACAGTTTCAACAAAGTTTCAGGATACAAAATCAATTTGAAAAAATCACCAACAGTACTATACACCAGTAATAGTCAAGCTGAGAACCAAATCAGGAACAAATGTCCATTCACGATTGCCACAGAAAGAATCAAATAGCTAGGAATACAGATAACTAGGAAGGTGAAAGATCTCTACAGGGAGGACTGCAAACCACTGCTCAAAGAAATCAAAGATGATACAAACAAATGGAAGAACATTCCAGGCTCATGGATAGAAAGAATCAATATCATTAAAATGGCCACACTGCCTAAAGCAATTTATAGACTGAGTGGTATTCCTATTAAGTTACCACTTAGATTATTCACAGAATTAGAAAAAAGTATTTTAAAATTTATATGGAACCAAAAAAGAGCCTGAATAGCCAAGGCAATCTTAAGCAAAAAGAGCAAAACTGGAGGCATCATGTTACCTGACTTCAAACTACACTATAGGGCTACAATAACAAAAACAGAATTGTACTGGCATAAAAAACAGACATATAGACCAATGGAACCAAATAGAGAATGCAGAAATAAGACTGCACACCTACAACAATATGATCTTTCACAAACCTTACAAAAACAAGCAATGGGGAAAGAATTCCCTATTCAATAAATGGTGCTGGAATAACTGGCTAACTATGTGCAGAAGATTAAAACTGGACCCCTTCCTTACACAATATACAAAAATTAACTCAAGATGGATTAAACACTTAAATGAAAACCTAAAGCTATTAAAAACACCCTGGAACACAACTTAGGCAATACCACTCAGGAAATTGGCATGGACAAAAATTTCATGACGAAGACACCAAAGGCAATTGCAGCAAAAGCAAACATTGACAAATGAAATCTAATTAAACTGAAGAGCTTCTGCACTGCAAAGGGAATTATCCACAGAGTAAACAGACAACCTACATAATAGTAGAAAAATTTTGTAAACTATGCCTCTGACAAAGACCTAATAACCAGTGTCTTTAAGAAACTTAAACAAATTTACAAGAAAAAAAACCACTGCTTTAAAAAGTGGGCAAAGGACACAAGCAGACATTTTTCCAAAGAAGACAAGCATGTGGCCAACAATTATATAAAAAAAAAAGCTCAAGATCACAGATCGTTAGAGAAATGCAATTCAAAACCACAGTGAGATACCATCTCACACAAGTCAGAATGGCTGCTATTAAAAAGACAAAATTAACAGATGCTGGCAAGGTTATAGAGAAAAAACAACACTCATACACTTCTCATTGGGAGTGTAAATTAGTTCATCCATTGTGGAAGACAGTCTGGTGATTCCTCAAAGACCTAAAGACAGAAATACCAGTTCACCCAGCAATCCCATTACTGGATACATATCTAATGGGATACAATTCATCCTATTATAAAGACACATGCATGTGTATGTTCACTGAAGCACTTTACAATAGTAAAGACATGGAATCAACCTAGATTTTCATCAATAACAGACTAGATAAAGAAAATGTGGTTCATAAAAGCCAAAAGTAACAAATGGGATCTAATTAAACTAAAGAGCTGCTGCAAAGCAATAGAAACTATCATCAGAGTGAACAGGCAACCTATAGAATAAGAGAAAAATTTTGCAATCTGTCTGTCTGACAAAGCTAATATACGGAATCTACAAGGAATGTAAACAAATTTACAAGAATAAAACAAACAACCCTATCAAAAAGTGGGTGAAGGATATGAACAGAAACTTCTCAAAAGAAGACATTTATGCAGCCAACAAACATATGAAAAAAAGCTCATCATCACTGGTCATTAGAGAAATGCAAATCAAAATCACAATGAGTTACCACCTCACACCAGTTAGAATGGCTATCATTAAAATACCAGAAAACAACAGATTCTGGAGAGGATGTGGAGAAACAGGAAAATTTTTACACTCTTGGTGGGAGTGTAAATTAGTTCAACCATTATGGAAGACAGTGTGGTGATTCCTTAAGGATCTAAAACCAGAAATACCATTTGACCCAGCAATCCCATTACTAGTTACATACCCAAAGGATTATATATCATTCTACTATAAAGACACATGCACACGTATGTTTATTGCAGCACTATTTATAATAGCAAAGACTTGGAACCAACCTAAATGCCCATCAATAACAGACTGGATAAAGAAAATGGGGCACATATACACCATGGAATTCTATGAAGCTGTAAAAAAGAATGAGTTTATGTCCTTTGTGGGGACATGGATGAAGCAGGAACCCATCGTTCTCAGCAAACCAACACAGGAACAGAAAACCAAACACCACAAGTTCTCACTCATAAGTGGGAGCTGAACAATGAGAACACATGGACACAGGGAGGGGAACATCACACCACACTGGGGCCTATGGGGGGGTTGGGGGGGACAAGGGAGGGAGAGCATTAAAACACATACCTAATGCATGTCGGGCTTAAAACTAGATAATGGGTTGATAGGTGCAGCAAACCACCCTGACATATGTATACCTATGCTATATAACAAACCTGCATATTCTACACATCATGTGTCCAGAACTTAAAGTAAAATAAAAATAAAAATAAAATGTGGTTCATATATAATATGGAAAACTAAGCAGCCATATAAAAGAACAAGATTATGTCCTTTGCAGGGACAAGAATGGAGCTGGAGACTATTATCCTTAGCAAACTAACACAGGAACAGAAAACCAAATACCACATGTTCTCACATATAAGTGGGAGCTAAATGGTGAGAAAACATGGACACATAGAGGGAAACAACACACACTGGGGCATATCAGAAGGTAGAGGGTGGGAGAAGGAAGAGGATCAGGAAGAATAACTAATGGATACCAGGCTTAATACCTGCATGATGAATAACAACAAATCCCCCTGACACAAGTTTACCTCTGTAACAACTTGCACATATACACCTGAACTAAAAAGTTAAAAATAACAACAACAAAAATATATATGTATAATGTTTTTGAAGACGGCATATAGTTTGATCTTGGATTTTCATACACTCTGACAACATATATCTTTAAATTGATATATTTAAACCATTTATATTTAAAATGTAGTTTTTATTTTTTCAAAACTTAAGCATTTTCTGAATCACTGTTTTTATTTTCTCTGCTTAGTCAGTCCTGTTATTTTACTTCATTGTGTGTATACAGTTATCTAGACACTTTGCCAAATCTTATGTTTGAAAAAATGCTGGTAGAGATCATTTGAGGACTATATATCATGATATACCTTCCAGGCACATTTTTATTTGCTTCTGTCATGGGGGAACTACTAGCTGAATAATCTTAATTTCAAGATTTTAAAATTTTTCTTTCTACTTTCTTGTCCTGTGATTTGGACGAGAACACTCAGCACTTTTCATGAAGAAGAGAAGACTACATACAAAATTCAAGAAAAGAAAGCATTTTATTTTGACAGTCTGCCATGGCCATGGCTGTTTCTGTGAGGCATGAGCACTGCCATTTGGCAAAGGCTGTCTCTGAGTAGTCCAATAGATGACACTTGTCTACTGTTCTTGAAATTCTCTTGGAAAAAAATCATCAAAGATACAAAAAGTTTCCTTGTGGAAAGTACATCTTGTTACGTATTCTGATGCTTATTCATTATTCCCTAAAGGACAATTACTATATCAATATGGCAGGGTGCAAAGTAAACATCAAGTATCAGCCACAATAAGAAAAATAAGATTTACTACATGTGCTAATGGTGACCCCCAGAATGGAGTATCCTTTACTCAAAATGTTTATTTTACAGATTTTTTTCTTCTTTTTAGTATCATACCACGGTTAGGTCAAATTAGCTCATCTCTGAGATGTATCTTTAAGCTGTTTGACAAGATTTTACTATTAATATTAATATGTACTTTAGTATGATAGCATATTTAAATGCCTAATATTGGGTGTTAATTAGTAACTTCATGTATTCTTAAATTTTGTATAAATGTATTTATTTTCAAAACCATTTCTATTTACTGTTTGGAAGAACAAAATATTCATGATATTTTCATTGAAGGGCAAAATCTGGATTCTTTTGCTGTATATATTGAATTTTATGAGAATGTCTTGTGAATTGTGTCTATTAGTTGTATGAAAATTAATTCATTCTAAAATTATTTTGGATTAAACATGGATAGAATATTTAAACAATAAATTGTTATTTACATTAAGTGAAATTACTCCATGAAGGTGATAAGCTATAGAAAAGAATCAATATCAAAAAAGTGCAAAATCCATTTAATCTTTTATAGATTAAAATGGTAACTTATAATGCAATAGAGCCATTAGGAGAAAAGGGATATTATGCCAATAATAACACCTTTCTTACATATTGTTTAGATGGTTAGTATTATTATGTAAAAAGCATAAAATAATATTCAGCATAACAGGTGGTGGCTTGACAAATAATTATCCTTATTAGACATTATGGTAGAAATAATTAGCTGTCTAACAAAATTGGTTTATTTTCATATTATCAGTTTGTGAACTGAAAGTGTTTCTCAGCCAAAGACAACATTATACATCCTCTTTGCAGTTAGGTCTAGCTAGATGATGATCATGACCAATGGAAAATGGGCAAAATTAAGATATATATGATTGTGACATATCTACGCTTTTCTTTGCCTTAACTCTAGAGTGCATGCGCACACACACACATATCAATTTATTATAGCCTAACCTACCTACCTAAAGCAAACATAGATTAAAATTTATAAATTTAAAGTCATTTATTAAATTAAAATTGTATCATTTATTATATTTTTCAATTTGTTTCATAAAAATCTAGGCTTCAAGTAGACTACATCTGTGAGAAAATAAATCAGAGTACATTTTTTAACAGTACATATTCATGGATATGCATTCATGAAATTGTGTAGGAATTCTTTCTGTTATCTAAAAGACTATGGTATTCTTAGTTTATTTGTATTGTAATTTTATTTTATTCTCTTCTTTCAAGGCAAATACATGCAATATTTAGTTTTATTCAAAGACAATAGTAAATTATATTTCTTTGATTTTTTAATCCTCGATTTTAATACTTCAGATAGGATAAATTTTCATATGGTTCTTCGAGCTCTTTCTTAAATACAAATGCTAAGTCCTATGGTTTGAATGTGTCCCCTCCAAAACACAGTGTCATAGTATTAAGACATAGGGCCTTTAAAAGGTAATAAGTTCATGAGAGCTCCTCCCTCTTGAATAGAATTAAGGTCCTTATAAAGAGGTTTCATTATCTTTTAGCCTTTTGCCAGGTCAGGACACATTTCTTCTCTCTGGAGGACACAGCATTCAAGGCACCATCTTGGAAACAGAGAGCGGACACTTACTGGACAACCTGCTGACACTTTAATAATAAACTTTTCAGCCTGTAGAATTAAATTTAGTAGTTCTAAATGTAGAAATAAATTTTGTTCTTTATAACTTATCCAGTCTACAGTTTTTATTACACATACCTGCACAAAAGAAACCAGACATATCCATTTTTCATGAGGGGCTTGAAATTATCACGTAATAAAATATTATTAATTTGAAAATAATTCTCAGAAATTATATTTGATAGGTTACTAATGATATGGCTTCAGTGTGTGATAACTTAAACTGATGGTGGTAGATGAGAGTGATTTTAATGAAAACTGGCAATTGAATATTTTACAGTAAATTCATTTGTACTTCTTTTTTCTTCTGGTGGAGAGAATATTGCTGTCTTAACAATGTTAAATCCGTTGATACATGGAAAAGGAATATTTTTGCAGTTTTCTTAGATCTTTTTTTAATTGTTATCAGAGTCTAAGTTTTGTATTTCTTTTAAAAAATTTATTCCTAAATATTTAATTCTATTTGATGCTATTGTAAATGGAAATTTTTTTTTTATTGTACTTTGGGCTCTGGGGTACATGTGCACATCCTGCATCCTGCAGGATTGTTGCATAGGTACATACATGCCATGGTGGTTTGCTGTCTCCATTCCCCTGCCAACCCCTTGTAGCCTATATCAGGCATTTCTCTGGGTGTTATCCCTCCCCATCCTCCCCACCCAACTACACCCAGCCACTGAACTAAAATTTTTATTGGATTTAGATCACCACAATTTAAGATAGGAGACTATCTGTTAAACATTGTATATAATAACTTAATTTATTATTTATTAATAATATAACTTCTAACTAAACTGTGAATAATTATTAGCATATTGGGGAAACTTTTGAAGGTTATTACGTAATTTTGCAAAAGGACTCAATTTTAGTTAAAACTAACTTGATTTCAGTTTAGTTAGCATTTTACATACATTTTATAAGATACATTTTTTTCGCAATTACTTTTATAGTTTATGTTTATAATAATAACATAAAATTGTATCATGTATATCTATATCTAATAGCTATATCTATATTTAACTTATCATACTCATGTAAATGATGCTTATACTGAATGACATTTTATTGATTGTTAATTTTGATATTAGAAATAATAGTTTCTAAAAACATACAAAGTACATGACAAAATGATTGTTACAACACAAATTATGTACCTGTTGAATAATATTTTTAACTGAATATTAAAAATTCTACTCCAAGTCACTCATATTAAACCATAAGGCAACTACTTTAGTATCAAGTTATTAGAAAAATTAAAAGAATTTCTCAAAGTTTTTCAATAATTTCAAAAGAATAAAGATTAAATCTGGTCAAAATAATACTTTATCTTCACCTATTTATGTATAAAGCATTTCTTTATGCACATTTGAGGAAAGAAACTTAAAACTGTAGTAGCTTATATTGATTTAATGTGTCCTATGCACGGGATCAAATCTAAGCACTTCACTGAAATTATATTTCATTCACAAAGTAACTGTAGAAGTTAATAAAATTATTTTTGTTGTACTAAGAATGTATGCAAGAGAGTGGCTAGAATATGAAGCTTGAAATTTAATCTAATCAAAGAAAGAAGGTCCTGATAGATTTTAAGAATTGTTGAAGGTGAAATGTTAGGGTGAGCTTTAAACTAAAACAGATTTACAAGAAAAAAAAAAACAAACCCATTCAAAAGTGGGCAAAAGACATAAACGGACACTTTTCAAAAGAAGACGTATATGAGGACAACAAATCTATGAAAAAATGCTCAGCATCACTGATTATTAGAAAAATGTAAATCAAAACCACATTGAGATACCATCTCATGCCAGTTAGAATGGCCATCATTAAATAATCTGGAGAAAATAGATGCTGGAGAGGATGTGGAGAAATAGGAACACTTTTACACTGTTGGTGGGAGTGTAATTAGTTCAACCATTGTGGAGGACAGTGTGGCAATTCCTCAAGGACCTAGAAATAGAAATTCCCTTTGACCCAGCAATCCCATTACTGGGTATATATCCAAAGGATTACAAATCGCTCTATTATAAAGACCCATGCACACATATGTTCATTGAAGCACTGTTTACAATAGCAAAGACTTGGAACCAACCCAAATGCCCATCGATGAAAGACTGGACAAGGAAAATGTGGCACATATACACCAATACTATGCAGCCATAAAAAACGATGAGGAATTCATGACCTTTGTAGGAACATGGATGAATCTGGAAACCATCACTCTCAGCAAACTGACACAAGAACGGAAAATCAAAGACTGCATGTTCTCACTCATAGGCAGGTGTTGAACAATGAGAACACATGAGCACAAGGAGGGGAGCATCACACAGTGGGGTCTGTTGTTGGGGACTATGGGAGGGACAGCTGGGGATAGGGAGGTTGGAGAGGGATAACATGGGGAGAAATGCCAAATATAGGTGATGGGTGGATGGAGGCAGCAAACCACATTGCCATGTGTGTACCTACGCAACAATCCTGCATAATCAGCACATGTACCCCAGAACCTAAAGTACAATTAAAAATATTTTTAAAAAATAAATAAGTAAACAAAAGTAAGAGTTAGGTCATAATTGGGATGCTTACAGTCAGATTTTAAATGACAAACATTTTGACTTTGACAATGAAATTTCTTATGTAGACTGGAATGTGATACATGGAGTACATAGCTGATGGAACTTGGGATAATCTGAATTCCTTTACATGAGTGGACCACACAAATGCTCTTGGATTCTATGTGTATCATAATATGAAAAAGTTTGGGAAGCAATGGGCTAAATGGCATATTTATCAGTTTATCTTCTCTATGAGACAGAAATGCAGAACATTGAGATTTACCTATATAATAATGCAAAGAAAAATTATGTCTGCTCAGTAGTCAATCACTTTTTAAATTTTCCTATATATTTCCAGTCCCCTATTTTTTTATTATCTATCAACCAGCGATAAAGCTAGGAGTTCCTAGTCCTATCTCAAAGCATGTAACTATATGAGAATTATCCATGTTTCACTTCAATTTCATATGACAGAAACCATTCTATTTAGTTTAAGCAGAACAAAATGTAATACAAAACATTTTCACTCTTTCAAAACTATTGAAAGCCCATCATAAGCAGATGCTAACATGGGTGGGTGGAGGGTCCAGGAAATTCTCTGACAACTACCAGGGTAGATCCATGAAGGAATTAGCCATTCTGTGCGACCTTCTCATTCCATAGCTACAAGACAGGGACTGAGTAGACACCACTATGGATTTGATTCCAAGGGGTAGGGTAGTTGCTACAATCTAAACTATTAAAGCAGACACTTGTTGTATACCATCTATTTTGACACTTACTAACCAACCAAATGTAAACCATCCTGGATTAATCCAAACATACACGTTAAGTGAAGGAAATTGACTTTTACTGTTCCAGTCTCTTCTTTTGATGAAGGCACACTAGAAATAGTTTAGAATATATGTGAGTGAGCCAATCTATTGTATCTGCTACAATTACCTTTTGAAATTCAAATTATCTTCTCCTTATTTTGAGTTTTCTCAACTATATAATTAGGTGGCTATATTAGAAAATACATAAGATTAATTCCATTTGAAGCATTCTATGAATTTAAGTTGTATGTAAAAGCATAGTAAGAGATGGTCATAGCTAGGAATAGAACAAGTCCAAAAAAAGTACATTCAACAGGAAATGTTGGAGACTATGAGTATTAAAATACATGTAATATTGACTAAAATTATAACAGTATCTTTAACAAATGAGCAAGTTGATTTTTTAAAATAATCATTAAGACTTTTGATAGAAATGTGAAATTTATGCTTGTTCTGGAATCATAATTGCTAATCTAAACAACTTCTTCCAAGATTCTCTTGTGGGTCGTCAGTATAAATACATACATGCACACATACAACCTTCGCACACAAGGCATGTGTTTACATCATTTTTACTTAGAAATAAGATGAAAGGATTAAAATGAGATGGTGTTGTCCAAAACCAAACGATTTCAAATTCTTTTTGTTTAACTTATGAACAGCTTCATCCAATACTTGTAAATATAATTTATGCCTTTTGGCTGTGAGTCTAAGTAACAACAACACAAATACAAGGACAATTTGTATTGCCTTATCTAAAATAAGTGATCATGATTACAATTTGTTTACAAGTGGAAATTCCATTTTCCTGCCCTGCAATTAGTAGACTAACACAGATAGCATTTGAGAAGTATTGCTAATTAATTGCTAACAACCTGCTGGGAACATAACCAAGACAAACACCAAATTGCAAAACTAGTTATCAAGTGTGCTGGAGCAGAAATGATTTAAGAATTTTAATCAGAATTTTTGGTACAAAGTACTTATTTAGCTTGGCTACCTAAATGAATGAAACATTAAGTAGAGAAAATGGGGATGGCCAAGCTTAATTTACTAAGCATAGAGTTCTTTGTACTCTCTTAGTTAGTTAACACAATTTTATACGGCTTGGTTTCTTTATGATATGATTTGACAATTTTTGCAAGGTATGACTATAAAATTGGTTGCAATTTCACTTTTTGATTTTGCAGATTTAAAAGGTCGTCAACCACCAGGACTGACACATTTTTAATTTATATTAAACTCTGAATACATACAAATATATGGAATTTAAGAGTCGGTGAATAGTATAACCAATTCTGTAAAGTCAATTTAAACTAGCCTTTATCAAAATAAATAAGGCATAAAACACAACATTAACAAAAGCCCCAGAATTTTTTTGATACAGTCCCTTTGTTCTCTCCTTGTATTTTTAAGATATTATGCATCATAATTTGGCGAAGGTTATATTTTTCTCCTCCTCCTGTCTATTCTACTTATCCCAAATCACTCACTACTTGTTTCTCCATTTTTATTTTTACATTAAACTCTCACTGTTTAATATTTTCTCATATATTGATTTTATGAAGTTAAAATTTAGGAGAAAATTAGTCCATATTATGTTTTGCTATTGAAGCAAACTGGCAGTTTATTTATCCACTGATTGATTAAACTCATTATTATTACACATCTTTATATTTGAGGTGCTGAACCAAAAACTGGGGCTAAATCATTGATTTTAAAAATTATGTCATGCCCTTCTTAAGGTTTTAATTTAATGAAAAATATACTTGATATAATGTCTGCCAATGATGGATGTTTTTAGGGAAAAGTAAAATGCATCAATGGAATAGAGCGCGGAAAAGGGGTAGCAAGAGTTGCCTTTTTAAACAGGCTGAGCAAGAAGGACAAAGAATAAAGATATTGGAAAGTTCTCTAAGAGCCACAAAATACGAAGTCCTATAAACCATTATAACCACTTAACACTTATGTGTTATGTGTAGCCATTGGTGGCATTTTGAGCAGAAGATGAGACCATTTTATTTTCTTTTTCAAAGGATTGCTTTGTTTGAAATTTACAAAGTTGACTCTGGAGGCAAAATGGAGATTGTAGTCCTCTTTGTAGGATATTTCAGGGGTCCGGGTGAGAGACAAAGAAGTTAGAATAGATATATTGAGAAACGGTTAGTTAAAACATAATTTGCAATGAGATTGGAAACATAAACTTTAAGCACAAGGTTAATGAAGACTCTGATAGCACTCTTTTTAGCTTCTCAGTAGAAAAGCATTGTAAAGCAAGGGATTTATTGATCACAGCTGGACTCATCATACCTCTCATGAACATATATAGAGAGAATTATAACAGACTGCTTCTAGATTGTTTTTCTATTTTTCCTCAATAATTCTCAACTTAATACTCTATTTCTATAAACTTTTTGCTTTATTTTATACTTACTTCCCAATTTTATATTTATGAGTTGTATTTTACATTTAAAATATACCTTTAAACCATTTTTCCAGAACTGAGCCCTTTTCTAAATTTTAGAAATAAAATGTATTTCAATTTCAGACTAATAAGTTATTTCAGAATATTGAGACAAAATAGTTTTATACTATTTATTTAAAATTAGTAAAAGCATTTTTCTATATTGAATGCATTCAAGTAGTATAAAGAGAAAAATGATACAGGAAGAAAATGTTCGTGAAATGAGAGATCAACGATTACTTCTGAGAATCAACTTCATCTAGTCTATGCCAAAGGCTACCAATACTTAAAATATGCATTAAAAACCACATGAGAAACCAATTATAAATATCAAAAATTATAAAATTGATCAAAGTTAATCTAGAAAAAATTTTTGTATGGCACACGTAAATTTAATGTGAGTAACACATGTGAAGTCAATTATAAAATTTGATAAGATAAATAAAATATATTTTCCATGTAGGCTCTGTGTATAAAGTGATAAAGTAAACAGATGTGACATGCCATGTCAGATCTTATGTCTTATTAAAGGACAGAGACATCTAATAGGTAAACACAAATGTAACAATTAATGTCAATTGCGAAGTGGAAAAATGTGCAATGAAGTGTATATAAAGAAAACTACTGGAGAGGTTTAATGTAGATTAAATGATACTTAAGAGTCAGATGTATTTTGAAAAAACTTGTTTATCGAGAATCAGAGAATAAATCAGGGAAAATGTATAAATTCATCAGAGATTAGCCAGGTTCCACCAAAACTAGAAGGTGCATATATGTTTTATAGATAAGGAGAGAAAGAGGGTCACTCAATGATTTTGAAGTAGGTGATTCAGAACAGGCATAATGGAAGGGTTTAGTTGAGCAGGTATCCTGGGAGATTCGATTCACAGAGGCGTTTGTATTTTAGTGCAAATAGATAAGCAGACAGGATTAAACATATGATGGATATGATGCACCAAGATTATCATGAAAATGAGGAGGCTGAATTGAGGAGAAAAATTGTGCCTCCAGCTTTGTTCCTACGGCTTCATAAAAGAGATGCAGCAGGTTACAAGGCAGTTTCCTCTGTCAGTGAACAGTTACCAGAGTATATCCACCTTCTCGTGTGGTGGCATTTACAGATTTCACAGAAGCATTTGTGTGTAGGTGAGCAAGGAGCATTTCATTATTTGCAGGAGTTTGAATTTTCTAACCAAAGGATCCACGCCAATCAACTGGAAAGTGATTAGTTTTAAAATGAGATTTCCACAAGGGAAACAGATACGTCAACAAACAGAAATATACATATGTATATGTGTATATATATATATATATATGTATATGTGTTTTTTCATTTATCAACAATAACCTACTACATATAATGAAAAAATATTTCATTCATGATAAAAAGAAACACTTTGAAAATGTTTCTAATAATACATTTTAAAACAAAAAAGAAAGGATATAGTTAATGAACATTTATTTAATACATTTCTGAAGAAAAATGACAGTTTATATAGACTGTTTTACTGAATGGGATGACTTAATATATTTTAAAAATATTATTAGTCTCTAACTTAATGAAATTTCAACAGGTAAACATAATTTTTAATGAAATTCCACAGGTACCAAAGTTTACCTGAAAGAGAAAATGTAATCAAATAGCTAGTTCAGTTTTTCAAGAAAGCAGAATAATTAGAATTAGAAGGCAATTTATTGATTGTATAAAATATACTATATAACTACATAATTATAGTCATTAAGACAGTTTTGTATTTCTATTGCTATAGAAATTTAGAAAGACAAAATAGAACAGGCAGTTCAGAAGGAGACAAATATTTGTATGATTGTTAAAAGGAACACACATATAAACATATACACAGTTTGAAGAGAAGAGCAAGCATTATAACCAGATTCAAATATGGCAGAGAATTTCAAACTAAAGATGGGGGAATTTAAAATAACTATGATTAATATGCTAAGCTTTCTAATGTAAAAGGCTGACACTATGCAATAATCAATGGGCATTATAAGCCGAGAGATGAAAATGCTCAAAATTAATCAAAAGGAAATGCTAAAATCAAAATATTATAACAGAAATCAAAATGTCTTTGCTGTATTTATCAGACTGATGATAGCCACGAAGGATAATTGAGCTTGAATATGTGTCAATGGAACTATCAAACCTAAGATACAAAGAAAAAATAAGAGAAACAAAAAAGACTGTCCAAGAATTGAGGAACAGATATAATGTATAACTTACAAATAATGGGAAAACTGGGATACTAGAAAAAAGAGTAAAGAAAGCAAGAAATGGAATAATCGTTGAGAGTTTTCCAAAATGAATGCCATAAACCAAAATAAATATCCAGGAAACTCAGAGAATGCCAAACAAGATAAACATTTACAAATCTACAGTTAGACATATCTTATTTAAACTATAGAAAATGTAGGAAAAAAAGCCAGATTTTTTCAAAAGAAAATCTAGAAAGTCTAGAAATAATCTATATTTAAAAAAAAAATTCTAAGAGACATTATCTATACAGGAGAAAGAATAAAAATTATGTGAGACTTATTTTCTGAAACCTTTTAAGAAAAAAGGAAGTATAATTAAGTATTTAAAATGTTGAAAGCAAAAAGCACCAACCTGGAATTTTGAATTTGGTGAGATTTTTCTCTAATATGTAAGGCAAATGTAATAGAGAAATTATCAATAAGGAAACAGATAACTTAGACAACACTCTAAACCAATTGGAACTAACAGCACACAGAATATTCCACCAACAAAAGCAAAATGTACATTTTTATCAAGTGCACATGGGGTAGTATTTGGGGATGCACAGTGCTCTCTGAACCTATGCTACCTTTTTAAAAGTCTATTAATTTTAACAATAAAAAGGTTGATATTCCTCCCAGATAAGAAGAGCATAGACATGTAGTCAAGTGTTGGTGAGGTGTCTCCATATTGTCTTCAGGGACTTAAGTTTCTATAATTTTCCTCTCTCATCCTACCATAATATCATCTACCTTCATGTTTTCAAGATGGCTACTGGTTGTGTTCCAGCCTAAAGACCACAGCTCACACCATAAAAAGAGGTAGGGGAGGAAGAAGAGCAAAAATTATGGTGTTTTCCAAGAAATTTTCTGGAAGATCTGCCAGAGACTTACATTTTATAAGTTCTTGAAAACTGAATTGTATTAGCACCACTAACTGCAAGGTAGGCTGAGAATTCTAACATTTTACGTGACTATTTTATATTAAATAAAATCAAAGTAAGCAAGTAAAGAAAAAAAAAGAACACAGAAATTAAATTGGCAAGGACTTGTCCCTGTCACAAAAGTGTAACTATATGTTAGAGAACACAGCATAAATTACTTCAAAATATTATTCATTGTTGGTTGCAGGAAAATAAGTGGAACCATGAATATTTGACATTGGAACTTTTAAATATATTTGATATAGCAAGAAAATGTGATTATACCATGAGCAGAAGGAAGATATTAATAAATGCAATTATTTGCCCATGTCGAAAGCTATATAACATAAAACAAAAGAACCCAGAAAGCTGTCAGGGTTAATTTTCACCAATTTCTTATTTTGTCTTCAGGTAATGATTCATATCTATGCTCACTAGCAGTCTTGAGTATGCAAGAAAAAAAGGACCAAAACTTCCTCAGATTTTAAAAACGGGCAAAACGAAAATTTCAGGTGCTAACTGAAAACTCCTTCAGTCTACTGGATTTCACCCAACTACAACCAAGCAACCTCTGTTATCATTTTGCTGTCAAATCTCACTTAGGCAACTGTTCAGTTGTTAAGTTAATGCTTTCTTTCTTCCTTTTTAATTTTTTGCTAAATACTATTTTATTCATTAACTATGACAAAATGTTACATTGTTATTGATTTACACTGCAAACATGGTTGTCCTGGTGTAGAAGAAAAATTGTTTTGCCACATGGTACTTTATTGCTTTACTTATTCTATTTTGCCATATGGTACACATTTCTTTATTTAATAAACTTACTGTGAAATTGTTAAATATTTGTATAATTGAAATTGTAAATGCTTTCCTTTATTCAAGTTTGTTAAATAACTTGTTAAAAGAGTTTTAATTGTATATGGGGGAATTGGATGGGAATTTTGCTCTAAATTATTTCTTCCATTTAAAAATAAGAGAATATGTACTCCTGTTTTCTGAAAATTACCTGTCCAACAAATTTGCAGGAAGAAATGAAAATACTGAGGAATGCCTGTATTGGAGAAAAAGTTTATTTGCTGATTGCAGGTTTATTGTTTGTTCAAATTAAGTGGGAAATGTCGATATTTATTTGGTTGTATGCTCATAATTATTTTGCACATTAATTTACAGCTCCTTCTTTTTGAACTGCAATCTTCATTTGCTTTCACTGCCGTCTTCCTATTGATATCCAGCCCGCACAAACACTGCTTATACACGATCCCTCTTATCATCCTTATCACTTATCTAAACTTTAAAATTCGGAGCATTTCAGGTTCTATTCTTTGTTCTCTTATCTACATAGACTTGCTTCTTGGTGATCTCATCCAGGCCCGCATCTTTAAATATACAATTCATGGACCCACGATTTCAAAACACATATCCTCACTCATAAGTGGGTGTTGAACAATGAGAACACATGGACACAGGGAGGAGAACATCACACCTCGGGGACTATTGGGGGTTGGGAGAGCTAGGGGAAGGATAGCAGGGGGTGAGGGGATTGGGGAGGGCTAACATTAGGAGAAATACATGATGTAGATGACGGGGGAGATGGATGCAGCAAACCATTATGGCATGTGTATACCTATGTAACAAACCTGCACGTTCTGCATATGTACGCCAGAACTTAAAGTATAATAAAAAAGTAAGAAAGAAAAAACATATAGGATCACCCTCAAACTTCAACTCACATTGTGATATCTACATCCATCTGAATTATCAGCATTTTTACACGGATATCTAATAGATAGGATGAACAAAAGCCCGTTTTCTATGAGCATCTCCAGTTTTCTTTCATACCATGATAGCTAACAGTACTCAATTTTTAAAACATATATCCTGGTTTGTATAATAAAGTGTATGGTGAGTCTACTAAGCTGATAAGATATTGAACTTTATGTGTCTACAACCAAAGTCATAAAAAATGTTATATTTGTGTAAAATATCATCAAAGAAATGTTTTATAGACAGATAAGATAGACAAAATATATTCATTAAAAGTAGCAATTATATACTATAAACCTGCTACATCAATGAAGAATTAAAGCATTATCAACATATTTTAATTCATCTTTATAAAACTGATGGAACTTCATCCTCAGCATTCTTTCTGAGGCATATCTAACATTCTGAATATGTATATCCCATCCTCTTGCTTTTCTTTAGGGCTTACTATTGTGACTCTGAATATTTATTAGTTTTGCCTGAGTTTGAGATTGTATTAATAGAATTATGTTCTATAAAGTTGTAGAATAGCATACTTTGCTAGTGGTAATTTTTAGCATTGATTCTGGTTAGTGCAGTTCTATTGAATTCTTAGTCACTTATCTGAAATATTTTTATGTTTACACTTGCATATTATAGATGTATATGTGTTTCAGTAAGGTCAGCCATTTGACTTACTCAGTTTTTATGCTACCATGAACCTGGGGCTAAGATATATTGTACATGTACCCATTTTCGAATTCTTTTAATTTATATACCTAGCAGTAGAAATGCCACATTGTATGTCATATACATGTTCACCTTTGATGGGCAATGCCAAACACTTGAAGAAAATAATTGTAGCAATGTATTCTCTTTACTAGTGATGTATTGCTTTTTTAAAATTCCAAATATTTATGTGCTTTAAAAATGGAAAGTACCCAATCTTAGAGTGTGGAATTATGTTTAGTAAGGTACATTAGCATTTTATCAATCAATAAAAATGATCATGGTTCCTCTGTGAAGTGCTATTTTATATTGCTGATTTTTATATTGAAAAGTATTTTTATTTCTGAATAATCACATTTTAAAACATTCTCAATAATAAACTTTTCAGATCTTTATGTTGAAAGTATCTCCTAATTTTGTTGTCTTTCCATTTTTTTCATCACATGTTGATGAACAAAGATTGCTATAGTTGTTTTAGAAACGTTTTCCTTTATAATTTTTGTTGCTAAAAAATATTTAAGGCCAGATCCAGGAAGTTGAAGCAGATTTTCTCTGAGGAAGTTTTTGGTAAGTTCCTGGTGCCAGTCTGCCACAAAATAAGGCTGTAGAAGGTAGGTATGTATATCCTTTGGTTTGGGAAGTTGGTGATAAGATACTCTGGAGAGTAAAGTTTACTCATAGTGTCCTCCTTTCTGATTTGGGCCAGAGATCATAGAGAGATCTTCAAGTTATTGACAGCTCTCAGACTCACGGACAATATTAACAGTACACAAATATGGCAATGTATTTAGAACATACTTAAATAAAGCTCTTGAGCAATTCAGTAATAATAATACAATAAATTTACTACAATAAAGCTCTTAAGCAATTCGGAAATAATAATACAAACCACAAATAAAAATGGACAAAAACCTTAAAAGAGCACATAATAAAAATTTATATGTGAAAAGCTAATATATTTGTGTATATATGCAATATATTTTGAAAATTACAATTATAAAAAGTAGCATACAACAAAATGGAGACCTATGAGCCAATAAAAAAAGCCTTAGGATGAAACCTACCTTGTCAGCACCTTGGTATTGGACTTCTCAGCCTTCAGACTGTGAGAAATAAATTTCTGTTGTTTAAGCCACCCAGCCTATGGCATTTTGTTATGGCAGCCTGAACACACTAATATACTCTTGTAAACAATAACCAACCATGAATGGTTTTATCTTTGGACACAAGAGAGACCAACCAACCAATCTTCAAAGCTAGCACAGTTATAAAAGCTAAATTTTCTGATAGGTAACTCCATGATGGATACCTATATCAAGAAAAACCATGAAATCAACAGATTTAAGCAACATGTGAAGTGCAGGGGCTTTTACTGTGGTGTCTTCGACATTCAGAACAATGCACTGTACTTGGCATGAAGTAAATCAATAAATATTTGTTGAATAAATAAATACATGAAAGTGCTGACATCAATCATGGTTAGAATTAAACTTTGCAGAAGGATTTTGGGAAATAGTTTTACTTTCTCAATCTCTGGGAATACATTAACAGTAGATGTTAAAATGAGAGGATATATAGGCTTACATATTATTTAAATAAATAATATAACTGTTTTTTTTTAAAAAGTACCACTTACAATATCACAAAAATTTAAATACTTATACTTAAATCTTACTAAATATATGCAAGATCTATAGCATAAAAACTAAAAAATGGATTTAACAAAAAACAAATAATTTCTAAATAAGTGGAAAGAGATGCCATGTTCATGAACTGGAAGACTCAATATTGTCAATTCTCCCCAAAGGTATCTATAGATACAGTGCAATTCTACTCAATCAAAATTTCAAGATTCTTTGTTGTTACAGACAGAATGATTCTAAAATTTATATTGACAGGTAAATAAATTAGAATAGCCAAATCAATTTTGTAAATAAATAACTAAATTAGAGCACTTATACTACCTGATTTTCAGACCTACTATAAAAGGTACCCTATGAAGAGAGTATCATATCAAAAAATAATAGATATATAATGAATAGAATAAAAGAAAAGATACACAAATAAAGACATAGATACTCAACTGGTTTTTGGTGAAATTTACAGAGATTTAAAATTTTTACATTTATTTAAATTTATTTTTTAGAGATAGGCTATTGTTCTGTTTCCCAGGCTAGATTGCAGTGGTGCAACAACAGTTCACTGAAACCTCAAATTCCTGGGATCAAGCGATGTTCCTGCCTCAGCTGCACTAGGAGTGGGGACTATAGGTTTGCACCACAATACCCAGTTAATTTTTTAATCTTTCGTAGAGATAGGTTCTTGCTGTGTTGCCCAGGCTGAGCTCAAACTCGGGCCTTAAATGATCCTCCCACCTCAGCCTCCCAAAGTGCTGCCATTATAGGAATGAGCCACCACACCCACCTTAATTTGAAAAGGAACATTCTACTAATGATTATAAAACAATTAGATAGTCATATTCATAAAATGATGCTTATGAATGCAAACAGTGGTTGCCACAGATCAAGGATGGAAGTAAGGATTGGGTATAAAGTAGCACAGAGAAATCTGAAAGTTTCTCCACTTCTTTGCATCAATATTGTTATTGTTTTATTGAACTATAAATACCATAAAAATTACCATTTTTAGTTAGGTAGCTTGATGACCTTAAATAAATCTATAAGGTAGCATAAATATCATCACAATTAAGATGTAAAACATCCCCATTTTTCCAAAAAGGCCTATTTTTTTTCTTTTGCAGTCAAATTCCTTCCCTTCACACTAGAATTTGTCAACCACTAATAAGCATCATATTATTTTGTGTTTTCCAGAAAGTCATATAAATAAAATCACATATTATGTGACATTTTTTCATCTGGCTTCCCCATCAGCTCTATTAAGGTATAATTAGCAAGTTAAAATAATATACATTTAAAATATACAATGTGAATTTTTACATATACAAATACATTATGAAATTATCATCAAGCTAATTAACACATCTGTCACTTCTCATAGATACTTTTATGGTGAGAACACTTAATGATCCACTTTACTAGCTAATTTTGTATATATACTATATTATTGTTAACTATAGTCACCATGTTGTACACTAGAGTTTCTAAATATTGATTTTGATGATGCTTAAATGAACATATATATTCTTGTTTTCCAAAATAAATGCAACATTTTCTGGTAGTTTTAATATCTGTGTAACTTTAGGGAGAAAGTTATAAACATAAGAAATCAAATCATAATTCTTAATTTAAATCCATATATTTATTATTTAATGATTCAGTATAAATAATTGGGATTTATTTGAAAGTTATTTTTAAATAAGTGGAAATCTTCCATCATCTCATCTTTCATTAAGAATCACAGTAAATGTATTTTACTTCAATTTTCTCATCTTTCTATTTGGTGTGTATGTATCTATGCATACATACACACACACACACACACACACACACACACATATCTTTCTAGAAATATAATCAAGACTGATATCTAGAGACATAGTACAACTATACAAATCAAAATTTTGTGCTTATCTAGTAAACATCTAGTCAATCTCATATATTAAAAATTCTAAGACAATTTCATAGTGTCTTCAGTTTTTGTAATTCTGTGATCCTTACTGAATGAGAATATTTTCAATATATTTTTGGTAATGTTTCACTTTGAGGTATGCAATTCCACTATGATTTTATTAAAATCATTATATAAAATATAAATATTTTGTCCTATAACACAGATTATAATTTTAATTCACAGATTATAATTATAATTTGCTCTACTGTTTAATTTTATGTAGTTGACCAATACTAGAATTTATTTAACTCAACCTGTCAATAGTTTCCATCTTAGATAAAGATTGCTATGAAAATGACAGATGTGGAAAGGAATACTGTTAAAATATGTTGAATAAAGTAAGGAAACTTTCAGGATTTAGGTATATGAGAATAACGAAAAAGCAGAGAGGGCAGAAAAGCCAGTCAGCATAATCCTCAAAGCAACAGATTTGATATAAGAACTTAGAGAAGTACTAATCTAGGAGGAGAAAAACAACTGGGCTTCTGAGTTATATTGACTATGAAACAAAAGCAAGTTCAGGTAAAGTGGTGACCTGCAAAGATACTCAGCTTACAACAGAGGTGAAGGTTTTAAATAATATTTAGGGAAAATTTGCCTTCTTATCATGAACCAGTTGCTCCAGAGTTCAGAAGTATAAAGTCATGTCAGAGTCCACCATGCCCAGAACATTTTGAGAATGGCAGTGAAGTCAAGAAATAATTAAACCTGGAGGCTTGTGTTTAAATGTTGATCAACACAAGAATGAGTAATATCATGGCCTGGTTTTGTTTTTTGTTTTGTTGTTGAGATAGGGTCTCCTTCTGTAACCCAGGGTGGAATGCAGTGGCAGGACCTCAGCTCACTCCAACCTCTGCCTCTCAAGTTCTAGCAATTTTCCTGCCTTAGCTTCCCAAGTAGCTGGGACTACAGGCAACCGCCACCTTACCTGGCTAATTTTTGTATTTATAGTTGAGACAGGGTTTCCCCAAGATGGCCAGGGGTCTCCAGCTCCTGACCTCAGTTGATCTGCCCGCCTTGGTGTGAGCCACTGCATCTAGCCTATGGATTTTTTTTATAGCTTTTTGAAAAAAAGTGAAAATTTTGTTTCTAATAGAAATCAACTTGAATTTCTGAAGTTTAAGGTGAACTGATGTTCTCCTGAGTAGCAGATGTTAACTGTGGAGATTGACAAAGCTGACAGAGAAAGCAACAACACAGACCAAAGTAACAGAGTAAATCGTCCTGAATTGTGTCATGGACAGCACTCTGAAAGCACACATAAAATATTTGCTTCACTTTTGTCAATCATTTTATCTTTACCAATAATGAATGTTTGAATATGTCCCTTCCAAAATTCAGGTACTGCCAATGTGATGGAATAACAAAGTGGGGACTTTAAAAGGCAATTAGGCTGTGAGTTTCACAGCTTCCCCTCCAGAGGATTGAAGCCCTCAACAGACAACAAGAATAGACAGCACCTTGATCTTGGACTTCTCAACCTCCAGAAGTATAAGAAAATATATTTTTGTTTTTATATAAATTACCAAGTCTCAGGTGTTTTGTTATAGTAGCAAAGAGTGAATTAAGTATGTATGAACATGTATGTTCACTTTTTTAGCTTTTTCTGGTTAGTTTTGACCAATGCCAATCATTCCATGAATTTAAAAATACATTGCATTATTATGTTGTTTTGTCTAGCCAATTGTTAAAAATATGTCTATATCTTTAGCAATCAACTCTTACACTGTAGAAAATATGCCCTTTGGAGGCATTTTTAGAACACCAAAAAAATGGCTTATAATAATTTTAGGGGTCCAATCTTCTCTATGAATTTTCCCTTTATGTGGTCATATGTATTATCATCTTAACATGTTTGGTTATCATTGCGATTTTCCTTATATTTTTAACTTTTAAAAATGAGAAGTGAATTTCCCAAGCCTAGATTTCCTAAGAAACAAATAACTGGAATTTTTCATTTTCACTGTATAGTCAGCTTCTCTCTCCGTCTCTCCCTCAATTAAATTGGTTCACTATTTCAATTTTTTTAGTTAAACTGTAATGTAAACTCTATACTCTTTTGTAGAATTAATGTTAATAAATTATTATTTATTTTTTGATAACTTCCAATTCCATTGCATCCTTTCTTCAGTAACTTCAAATCTCATTGTAAAGTAAAAAGCCTGACTGTGAATCACACACAATTATACAACATATTAAATGTATATTTATGCTTGTCCTGGCATTGTTTTCCTTCACATAACTTTTTATTCTTTATGGGTCTTAATTCTACATTTTTTTGTACTTTTTGTACTATATAAATTATTTTTATATTTTTTCTCAAGTAATTTATTAAATGAAATAGAGTATAATTACTTTGGGAAAAAATACAATCAGTCAGTTCAAGGAAAAGAAATGTGCCTTTAAATGTCTTCTAGAGATTTGTCAAATGATGCTTATTTTTTAACTTTTCTATCATTTGTTTTGTGAATAGATTGACTAAAGTTGTTTGTAAACCACTAATCTCTATTCCATGCTTAAGGTTAGTAATGATTTCTGGTGGAGAAGTAACACTATGAAGTTCTTAACACTATGAAGAACTTTTTTTAATGACCATAGTAAAGAATCAATAAATTCCAAAAAGCTATATTTGTTCATCTTTAAAAAGGATCCTATAGTGATGCTACTTTGAAAAGTAAAAATAGAAAGTGGAATTAAAATTAAATTAAAATATCCTCATTTAATTACATTCTAAAGGTATTTCATTTCCACCTTTTTTTTTTTCCAAAAGAGCTACCAAAAATACCAAGTTCCAAATGGTTGAAAGTTTGACTCCTTAAAGGGTCCAAAGCTACATTTAATTTATATCTACAAACAGTACAAGTAAAAGAACAGCATTGCAAATGAAAACACACATAGGTAGTCAATACAATTTTCTTTGTTATTCATTGAAAGATGTAGCAAAGATTATTTAAATGGCAGTTCATGTTGAAAGTGGTCATCTTATTAATCAATATATTTTTGTTTGACAATTTTTTTAAGTAGTGTTACATATGTTACTGCTTCTTAAAATGACTTTCAGTCATTGGATTCTGTTTTAGAGAGAAGCTACATGGAGAGTTAATGAATCCACAAAAAATGTGGTAGGTTCAAGCATTTCCGTTCTCATAACAGCCAAGCCCCTGAGAAATTGATTTGATCAATGCATAATCATTTCCTTCCAGATGAATGTGCCCCCATAACTAGAATGTTCATTTTGTGGTCCAGTAATTTTGGTTGACTTAATGACACAAGTAGAACAACTATGAGTAACTGTGCAGTATCCAATTAATTTCTTGGTGATAGATTTTCAAGGAGTCAATCTAGTCAACCACATAGCATGACATACTTTCAAATTATCTCACATAATCTAGTGAAATTTATTGCAAGAAGTATTTACTGCAGATATCTTGTCTTGTATACAGATATATTGATATATAAGCTCCTTGAAATCACCTTTATGTAAAAATAAGTTATGACTTTCCTTCATGTAGTGATACATCAATTATGCTTATTTATAGAAATCAACCCCTATTTATATTTGTGGTAAAAGTAGCAATGAAAACTACATATGCTAGTAGATGAGAAAGAAACATGAAGTGGAAGAGACTTTAACTCTGTCAGACAAATCTGTGTGAGCTGACATTCTTATTGTTAAAGAGAATAAAGTCTTTATACATAGACAAAACCTGTTTAGGCCTAATAATTATTAAGTTATGAGATAGCAATTTAATAACATTACATATTTAGAGAGATATACCTATGAAGGATTCACTACTTACTAGGCACCAGTGACATAAAGATAAAAATATTCAGTTTCTTTTCTTTACGTAGCTTAGAGTCTGGTGTCTACCACTGACCTGTGTAAATGTGTGAGAATGGGCAATGAGGCTAGTGAATTCTCACCAATAGATTACAGGCAATTACTGAAATGAGACATGAAACAATATATTTTTTTAAATGAGAGAAATAAAATTGAAAAATAACAAAGCTCTAAGTCCAAACTATAAAAGGAAGATTGGGAGTAACAGGACACAAAGCAACCAGGGCGTAGCAAGTTAATGCAGGAGAATAGATCTTTATGTGTTTAAACATTGTTAGATGTAATATGCCTTTGCAGGGTCTTTGAAAATACAGCAATATTCATATTATTTTTTTCTTCTTCTGAAAAAGTTACAAAAAACATGGGATAGAAAAGTAAATAAAAATCTACTTTTGCTAACAATGTAAACATCCATTTTTTAAAAAGTCAGTTATCAAATTGGCTTAATTCTATAGATATCATAATGATGTGAAATAATTATACAACTGAAATTATGTTGTGTCTAAATTTATCATGTTGAAAATAACAAATATATTACTTTATGCCATTTAAATCATACGGTGTTTAATTTCTGACTTCAGTTTTTAAAAAATATAACATTGTTTCATTCTAAATGTTTTAAATGTAAAGTGACTGAATAAGTTTTATTGAAAATGCACACTTTTAAGGCAATTAATAACTGTGATGAAATATGACATTGAAAAGCCACCCTGCTGATATTTTATCAAAAATCAAGACAGCTCACAATCTATAATTCACCATTTTTACTTTGATCTGCTTAGGAAAGAAAGCAAAAGAAAATAGCTTCGTCTATATTTTACAGCTTAGAAATCAATATTAATAAATCAATGTCAACAACATTATTTTGCAAACTCTATCATATTACTTAAATATGTGACCTAAACATGGAGCATGTATATTATTCTTTGTGGTTGGAAATGTGAAAGTGAGGTTTGTGAAACATCTTTCATTACAGACCACTGTTATCAGTCAATCACCTTTTTATAAATAGATATTATTTAGGATGAAATTTTTATGCTTAGACTTAGCCTGCAGGTTGATTTTTTATGTCTAAAGAACATTTTTCCAGTTGTTTCTGAGCTGTTACAGAGTAGAAAAGTGGCTTTTTCCTATTTATAAAGTTTCTAGGGTGACAACTTCCAGATCCATCTTTCAATCAAAAAGAAAATACCAGTCTGTGAAAAGCATGGACTGGAGAATGTCTGTCTTTTAGAATTTTAGAGTATAAAATTGATATTGGTCTGAGCAAATATATAATGTTGCTGAGATGTAAAGGCAACAGCATTTTTATTATTTATTTTACCAAAGGCATTTATGGAAACAATATATTTGTAGGTCTGAAAATGATGGGTGGCTGCACTAAACATCACGCTTCTTCTACTTCTAACCTCTCCTCCTTCCTCGATTAAGTGAAGAATAGATTTAGAAAAAATGAAAAAAAATGGCAGATTTTAATTAGAATTCTATAGAAAAGACATGAGAAGAAAATGATAATTCCAGACTGTGTAATGTATAAAAATGGTAAATCTATAAACTGGAGAAATAAAATAGAAGCAGAGATGTGAGATTAAGTCTCCACTCCATTAATGATTATTTTATTTTCCATATATATCATGTCAACCTTACAATGTCAATTTTCATCTATCTGCCTATTTATCTATCTATCTCTACCTAGCTACCTGTATCTATCTATCTTTGCACCTCAGCCTGGAATATAGTTCAATAAATAGTTGTTGAGAAAATAAGTGAAAAGGGCAATGCTTTGGGAGACATTTCAATTCATGAAAAGGCACAGTTGAGGAGACACAGAAGTTTAGACAAGTTAGATACTTTATTATTTTATAAGCATCTAAAGCAGATAAGCAATAGATAAGATCCACTTTTAATATCCATCCCAAATTGATATTTTCTGATTAAATTCTTTCAAATTCCTGTCCACATCAGCCCCCCAAAATTAGTTTTTTTATTATAATACTTAATTCATAGGTGCACTATGTTGTATGCCTTGTAATCATTTGATGGCTTATATATCTATTTCACTAAAGTGTGCTTGAAGACCATTGGCGTGTTCATCATTGTTTAAAAATACATGGTTATAGCACATATAATTACATCTAGAGCTATAATAATACTTACTGATTTCACGTAACTAAGTTAAAGAATGGAGACTCTGAAGTATGTATTGATATTAGGCTACAGAGGGATCCTGAAGTCTTCAAATTAGAAATACAGATCCATTATCAAAGGGAACACATAAATAGTTTCATTTTATTAATTCTATTAATTTGACTAAGCAACTAATATTTAGTGTGCCCCCTTTTATTACTATACAGGAATAAAAAAAAAGAAACATAGTCTTTGTTTCCTAATGCTTATGGCCTAAAAATGAAGATGTAATTTGTATTTATGATAGCTAAAAGTGATAAAAAATATAATTTTTTATAAGTGACTTGAAGGAGTATAATTGTGTACTGATTAAAAGATAACAGGAGTTGACTTACTTTGTGGGTACCAAGAAATAACTTTCTAAGGTGGTGACTTGAAGGATAAGGAGTCAGATATGTGTGGAATAAGGGAAAAGACAATTTTCAGCAAGAGATAAAAGAATAATTAATTCCCTGAAGGTCATATCTAGTTATATTCTAGAAAGTGACAGGCAAGAGTAACTGAAGCACAGTGAGTGAGAAGAAACAGCATGAGATGAAGTTTTGAGGAATTCAGGAGCTAGATGATATAGAAATCTAGTAAGAATTTGAATTTAACTTTTAATGAAATCAGAAGTCTTTGAAGGGGTTCAAGCAGGGTACCATCATTCAATTTGTGTTTTCTAGAAATTATTATGATTCCTCAATAAAATACATATCAAGAGAGTGAAAGCCAAACATATACAAAAGTAATGCACACATACGTTCCTGTAATAATACAGACAAAAATGGTAAGAGCATCAGTCTGTAAAATAAGCAAAATTGAAGAATACCCAAGGTATATAACCAATACAATGGAAAATAAAGTTTGTTATATGATACATAATGGAAAATTATACACACAATGAAAAAGAATGAACTGAAACCTGATACAACCATATAGATTAAAGAAGCCAGGTGAAAATGAATACATACGAAAAAGTTCCATTTATAGAAACTCTACAAACAGGCAACACTAACCTGTGGTGTTAAAAATAGTGATAATGGTTAACCTTAGTGATTGGTAACTGCAAAGAAATAAAAATGTGGTAAGGGGCAATTCTGAATGTTGAATATTTTACTTCTTCATCTGGATGCTATGCATGTGTTCAGATTTTGAAACATTCTTCATTTGGGTGTATAATGGGTATGAGTAACTCTGTAAGTTATATTCACTATGAAGATTAATTTATAAAAGATTTGTTTCTTGATAATGTGGGAATTGTGAATCTGAGTGTGATAAACTTGATAGCAGAGACACCAGTTAAGAAGGCTTTCAAGTAACTCATGAGAATGTTGATACATCTGGGGCTATCAAGAGTCTGGAAAATGGAAGTGATACTTTAGAGTTATTTTGGAGGTAGCTAATGAATTAGATATGGGAGATGAAAAAGAAGAATGTGTCAAATATAATTAATTACATTGAGTAATTGAGTGATGGTGATATTTATTAAGTTGGTAAAAATGCTAAGAAATATACATTTTTGAATGAGGATAGAGCATTGTCATAAGAAACCAAGAAGAAGAATGCCAGAGGAAGGAAGTAAAAGTTTAGGGTAATACCTTAGAAGCCAAGTAAAATGGTTTGAGAACAAAAGCAGTTAATATATTATATGCTGCTGAAATGGATTAAATAATACTGAAAAGTTTGATATGAGAAAAACAAAAATTTGTTTGTTAAATTTAGCAATATAAAAGTCTCTTGGTTATTTGAAAAGAACATCTTAAATAAGAATTTTTCAGAGTGTATAGTCATAATTCCAAAGATATGCTCTGACATAAGTTTATTTGGCAGCAAATGATACAAGTAAATTGAAGATATTCAGGTATTCTAGTGACCTTGATTGTATTCCTTTAGAATGATTTATTTTTACAAAAGTAAATTGAATAACCTCTCCATAATATCTCAGCTTTAGTTTGCATGAGGGAGTTACACTTAATGGTCTACCTAAGTTTTATTAATTAGCAAGCAAATATACACTATTTAGTTATCTCATGTGGTTTGTAACTTTTATCTTACAAAAGTTTACCCTAAGGAGGTTCTCTCAATTATCTTTATGTAATATTTTAATCAATGAATAGCCAACAGACCAACAGTGTAGCATCATTTTATATCCTCAGGTAACCCAGATAAGACTCAAAGCATTCAATTACAGGTAGACTCCAGTACATCACAATATAGAAGCAGATGACACCACAACTAAATGATTAGAAAAATACTCAGAAATAAATCATATTTAAATACATGTAAATAATAAAATTTTAAAATAAATTAATTTGCCAAGAAAATTTCATCAATATGAAATGCAATACTATAAACAAATATGAAAATGATATTTGTAAGAAATTTGGAAAGCATATTCAAAATAAAATATTTCCTTAAATAATAGATTATAATGTTACATACGATAAATTTTCAATTATATTGCACTATATAACTGTACTCTACTATAGGTAACATATATTTATCCATAGGTAGAAGGATTATAAAGATGCGGTATAAAATGTGATATCTGCTTAGAAATTTAAATGACATCAAATCAAATGTAAATATCAGTGTAATCACCGATTTTGTATAATAGCAAGATTATGTTAATATTGCATGTAATTTTGTGTGATTTTTACTCTTTACTTTCATAATTGCATATTTTTATATTTCCATAATTAAAATGTATTATTTGATTAATCAAAGAACATATAAAACTAATGTTAAATATCTAAAGAATAAAAAAATTATCTCATAAAATGAAAGGGTAAATTAAGGATATATGAGATTAAACTGAGAATGCATATAGTGACTTTTTCCTAAAATATTGGGAGAAAATGAGTAAAAAATGAAGCATTTCGATAAATATTTTGTGGTAAACCATTTTTATGAAAATAATGTAAAGACAATTTTGTGTATTAGCAATATCTAGCTATGGTAATATTTGGATCCTCATGTAAGTATATCTGACATCTCATTCAGGTCAACATAATTTCTAGTAGTTTTTTTATGACTTCTATTAGCAGGTTTGGGGAAAAATAGGTCAGTAACAAATAAGTCTCTGTATCGTATATATGATGATGTCAAGTAGCTGTAAGAGTTCTGGATAAGAGGTAAAACTAATGTAGCTGATAAGAGGTAAAACTAATGTAGCTGACATGTATTTTTATATTTGGATGATGTACTGAATTCCCTTCAGTTTCTCTGGACAAGAGTTTTAGCAGGTATCCAGAAACCTCAAATCACCCAGCAGTCTCACTTCTGCCTCCTAATACCTGTTTCCAGATTTGAAGACTGTGATTACCCGAGTCCTTAAGAGACATAATGAAGACAGCACTTTGCATCCTTGCATTTTACTCACTGCATACAGTAAAGAGGAATCTTTTGTGCTTCTATTTGGTTTCTTTATTTTTTTTTCAATAGCATCTGATAATTAGTTCTCAATGTGATTAGTCCTTGTGGAAAATTTTGTTATTGCAAAATTGTGCTAAACTGCCTCTTTTGCTCTTTAAATTATCTGGTTAATTCTCAGTGACAATTGAGAGGGATTATCTTCAAAATATATTTTGCAGATATTTTTCAAAATGTTGAGTATTTTAAAGAGAAAGAGTTAATATGACAAGAAAAGTTTCAAATCTAAAATAGTAAATGGATGCTGGTGACAATTACTAAAACAAAAATAAATAAATTGAATCAGGTTCCATTATTCTGATGATAGTTCAGATAAATCCAAAACAAATACACTGACTTTCTTCACTTTAGTAAGCCACAGTTGGAAAACTGTTAGTATCTAAATTTAAACTATTTATTTTGAAAGGATTAAAACTATAACTTTTTGTATTACTATTCATTTGTAAATGAACACTATATTCATATTTAAGCAGTTTTACTCAAAATTATAAAGCATAAAATGCGAGAATAAATTTTCATTATACAGAACAGTTTCTTGTCTGCATACTTAAAATGAATTGGTCCTAATCTATGATTGAACCTACTCCATAAATATTTGTTGAATAAATGAATAGTAAAACTGTTTGGGAAATTGTATCTCCATTAATGTGATTCAAGACACAGAGGTACAGACTCCAAAAATTTAAATAATAGAGCTTTAAAATGAAATTAAGTTCAATAAATGTTTAGTGAATACTTACAGGCATATATCTATGCTAAATGATGCTAAATTGATACCATATAATGATGCTATTACCATTATAGACTTGGTCATAGTCAAAGCAAAAATTGTACTGGATAAAATCAAATATATAAGGAAGGCTGTATTGAAGCCTATTATAATTGTGGAGAGAGACCACATCTCAGACTGAGCTCCACTCTGCTATAACAAAGGCCTTTAGAGTTTGTAAGAGCGGAGGTGGGGAATGATAGTCCATCTCTGTTTACTAATTGGCTTTGTTCAAACAAAAGTAAAATTCCCTTTATCTTTGTGACAGTAAGTACCTTTACAACTTAAAGCAATTCTTTTAAAAATGTTAGACTTCTACTCTTTCACAAAAACTGCGAGATAGGAGCACTGTCTTCATTGATAATTACATTTCAAAGGAAAGGCTGCCAATCTTTGAGAAGGCCATTCCTGGGTTTTAAAAATGGAAAGAATCTATTGAAAAAAATGTTTATATCAAAGGAGCAGAGAATAAATTTACAATAACAAATTTTGTAAGTAAATGCTCTAAGAAAAGGGAGGTCTGGGGCCTACAGTTGGGAAGAAGCCTGTCTGAAACTCAGTCAACCTGAAGAGACTTGAAACCATCTTGGTCATTGAATGCCACAAAAATCTTGAAAAGTCACTACTCTAAGCCATTTTTAAGAAAGAAGAAGTTACATTCTTCGTTGATCCCAGAACAACTTGCAAATGAAAGAGCCAATGAAGAATGCCAAGTGTTATATTACAAATAGTTCAGTTTGTGAAATCAAACCCACAAGAATTAAGAGATTTTACAAACTATAGAACCATACTTATTATTCAAATAATTCAGACAATTGTGAGATATAGATGAAGCATGGAGCAGTTTTAAACTTTCAGAGTTCTTTCTCAACTCCTTTTTCATTACATTATGATAAATTTCAGTCCAGATTTAACATACGTGGATTTATACAATGCTTGCACTAAAAACAGCGATTTAGTCTTGGATGATCTCCACTTTATGATCATTATTATATAATTTACATGACATTTTTTGGCCAGGTGCATTGACTCATGCCTGTAATCCCAGAATTTTTGGAGGCCAAAGTGGGAAGATCACCTGAGGTCAGGAATTTGAGACCAACCTAGCCAACATGGTGAAACCCTGTCTCTACTGAAAATACAAAAATTAGCTAGGCATGGTGGTGGGCTCCTGTAATCTACAGTATTACAAACATACACTTCCTTATCTCCCTTGTGGATTATTAGCCAATTTCCTCTTGGTCCTGTTTATCAATCACAGCAGCAAACCCTATAATTCCTTTTTTGGCTTATAGACTCAGACGCATCAGAGTGCAAAGTGGCTGAGGGGAAATCTGCACTTCAAGTTGAACGGGATCAGTGTTTTTTTCTCCTAGTAGAAGCATTCCTCTCTCTAAAAGATCTAAAAGATTTCTAAGATATCCAGACCAGCAGAGCATGAAGCTGTGGAAAAAGAAAGCAAAAATTCTCTGACTCACTAGGCATAATGGTGAGTAATGCCATTTCATTTTTACCCCATGATTTCTGTACTTATACATATTAGCTATTGGAGAAACATCATTATTGGACACTAATTCAAAGCATCTCCAGGCTTCTGGAGATCTCTACTGTAGCACTTTAAGGCAGGGGTTCGCAAACCCCAGGCGATAGACCAGTCTGTGGACTGTTAGGAACCAGACCACACAGCAGGAGGTGAATGCTTTGCCTCCTGTCAGAACAGTGGTGGCATTATATTCTCATAGGAGTGTAAACCCTATAGTGAACTGCACATGTGAGGAACCTAGGTTGTACACTCCTTATAAGTCTTGAATGCCTGATGCTATATCACTGTCTCCCATCACCCCCAGATGGAACCATCTAGTTACAAGAAAACAAGCTCAGGGTTGCCACTGATTCTACATTATGATGAGTTTTATAGTTTTTTTCATTATATACTACAAGGTAATCATAACAGAAATAAAGTGCATGATAAAGGTAATGCCCTTGAATCATCCCACAATCATCCCCCACCTCTGGTCTGGGGAAAAATTATCTTCTCCAAACCGTTCCCTGGTGCCAAAAAGGTGGGAGACCACTTCTTTAAAATATGGACACCTAGAAGACACTATAACTGAGTCTGTAGAAGGGTATTTCACTATTCTGTGAAATTCGCTGCCTTAGCATGGTGGAAATCTTGGTATGATCAGTGAATTCCATGAACAGGCACCCATTAGCAGAGTACTTTAGCTGTGAAGTGAATTCCTTGGTCAGAAGCAATGTTATGTGCTATACTGTGACAGTAGATGAAGAATTCTTTAAGCCCATAGATAGTAGTTTTGCAAAAGCATTAAATGCAGTAAAAACAAAACCATTTCCAGAGTAAATGTCTATTTCAGTAAGGATAAAGCATTGTCCCTTCCATGATAAAAGCAATTCAATACAGTAAACCTGACACTAGGCAGATGGCTTATCATCCCAGGTAATGGTGCCATAAGAAGGGTTTATTATTTTGTAGTGTTTTGTTTGTTTCTTTGGTTGGTTGGTTTTTTGAGATGGAGTTTTGCTCCTGTTGCCCAGGCTGGAGTGCAATGGTGCGATCTCAGCTCACCGCAACCTCTGCCTCCCGGGGTTCAAGCGATTCTCCTGCCTTAGCCTTTTGAGTAGCTGGGATTACAGACATGCACCACCACGTCCGGCTAATTTTGTGTTTTGAGTAGAGATGGGATTTCTCCACGTTGGTCAGGCTGGTCTTGAACTCCCAACCTCAGGTGATCCGCCCGTCTCGGCCTCCCAAAGTGCTGGGATTACAGGCGTGAGCCACCATGCCTGGCCTGCTCATTGTTGATCTCTGCTGCTGAACTCACTCAAAATGCAGCTTTTTAGGTAACTCAGTAAATGAGCTAGTGTAACACACCCAAATGAGGAATATGTTGTCTCTAAAATAAAAATAATCCCACTACATATTATCAGCCTTTCTTGTTGTGGGAGGAGCCAGATGCAACAACCTCTCCTTTACCTTAGAAGGAATATCTCAGCATGTCCCCCACTGAAACCCTAATAATTTGACTGAGAATAGAAGGCTTCCGAATTTTATTAGGATTTGTTTCCCATCCTCTGGCATCTCTTACCAATAAGTCTAGTGTAATTGCTACTTTTTGCTCTCTAGGTCCAAACAACATAATGTCATCAATGTAATGTACCAGTGTGATACCTATGGAAGGGAAAGGCACTCAAGATCCCTGTGAACTAAATTATGACAGAGAGCTGGAGAGTTGATATACCCCTAAGGTAGGAAAGTGAAAGTGTCTTGCTGACCTTGCCAGCTGAAAGCAAACTGCTTCTGGTAGGCCTCATGAACAGGTAGGTAGAAAAAGGCATTTGTCAGCCCGGTAGTTGCATACCAGGTACCAGGGAATATGTTATTTGCTCAAGCAATAAAAGTACATCTGGTATAGCAACTGCAATTAGAATCTCCACAAAATATTTTATACAACAGTAAACTCATTGACACACAATACTCAAAAAATGCAAAATTCTGGCATGTCTCGTATTTTTGATATCTTCATTACCTGACGAATATATGATTTTACCTCTTCATCAGTTACCAAAAAAACTAACATTTTACTGCATCTTAGAAGCTTAACCTAGAAACTATATTCCTGAAACATTTCACAGTGTCTCTTGCAACTCCAAATTAATTCACAGAAAATTATTTTATACATTTCTATGTTATTCATTATATCCACTTCATATCTATATTTGAAATCTATCCCCCTGCTCTTGCCATATGGCATTCTGTCTTCAGCCATCTTAAGCATTATTGCCTTTCCTTTTACCCTGGGTCTCTTAGATCCAGAAGAATAAGTAGGTGTTTGTTTTGTTCTCAAGTGACATATTTGCATTTCTACTCTTTTTTCTTCCTAAATAGCTGTGCTTTTATAGTTTGTGATAGTAATTTATGTTATGTGTTTGCTTTACTATGGTCATTGTTTAATTTGCTTCTCATTCACCCATTTATCAGCTTATTTTCAATTTTGTGCATTATCCTTAGTGATATTATTCTAATTTATATACTTAATACCATGTTAAGAGAGAAACCTCAACCAGCAACTGGAAACTCAATATAGGCACTTCAAAAGCATTCATTTATCTACATGTCAGAAACCCACTTTCCTAGTCATACTCCAGATTTTCAGTGTTTAATGAGGGGATTGAGTAATGAGAAGTGGATACAGTGACTGAGATAAATTTTTAATTTTAACTAATATAAATAATAAAAGTAGAGTGAAATAATTTTCCATTAAATAGAATGTAATTGTTTTGGTAGAATTACATTCTATTAAAACCATTACAAGACATAAGATAGTACTGTCATACATTAGTACATTATTCAGACCTAGGCACTATTTCTGATATTATATATAAACACATCATCATAGGTTTGATGTAAATAGATTAATTTCACATAAATTACTTCTGTCCATGTGATGGCAGCAGCAGGCCATCCAGAGTGGCCACTGGCATCCCGGTGGCTGCAGCAGAGAGGCCAGGGAGGTGGCATTAGGAGCAGCTGTGGGAGCAGCAATGGCTCAGTGGGTCCCCTGTGGCCCACATCCCCAAGGCTAATTGTGCTGTTCTCACCCTCGCACAGCCTGGCAGGACTTGCTCCCAGGCTCAGAGTTTCCGTCACTCCAAACCCTTGCCCCACCTAGTGGTTCTCACCTTGCAGAGGAGTTGCAGGAGGAGGTGGAACCGGGCCCAGGATGGTGCCACACTCCATGGAGTGGGCAAGAGCCCCACCCTACCAGGCACAGGACCTTGGCATTTCTGCACTCTGCACCCTCAGGAGCCCAGGAAGGCCCTTCCTGTCCCCAAGGGGTGTCTTCTTCCACTGCCTGGCCTCTCCCCACTCCTGGCACCTGCTCTGATCTTGAAGCCGGATCCGCGCTGTCACAGCCCAGGTGTGTGCACACTTGGAGCAGCACTGGCACGCCAGCTACCTGCCGTCTTGGCCCCCCAGACTTCGGGTTCTAATGAACGTGAAGGGGAAGCCAAGGAGGGGCTGAGGGCAGCTCAGTGTAGACCTGCAGGTGCCCTTGACACAAGCAGCCTGGGCACCATGGACAGCAGCAGGAGGCTGACAGGCTCCTGGGTGGAGGGAGCGGGTCCCCAGTGAGGCCCCACCTTCAGGCCATGGAAGGCCTGAAGGTTGAGGGCTGGACTGTCAATCCCATGGACTGGAGTGGGAACACGTCCCTTTGTAGGCCCGCCCATTGCTGCTCATGGACCAATAGGTCAGCACTTCCACCCCTCTGAGTCTTATAAAAGCCATGGCTTAGCCAGAGCTGAAGAGACAGTGGGACAACCAGCTGCAGAGAGGAGCTACCCTCTTCTTATAACTGAACGCTACTCAGGACGACCAGCAGCAGAGAGGAGTTGTCCTGGGACATCTTGCCTAGCAGAGAGGTGCTACCCTCTGCTAGGAGCTGAACACTCATTGGGACACCTTGACTGTGGAAAGGAGCTACCCCTGTGGGTTTCCTCTGAGCTGTTCTATTGCTCAATAAAGCTACTCTTCATTTTGCTCACCCTCCACTTGTCTGCGTACCTCTTTCTTCCTGGTTGCAGGACAAGAACCCAGGATGTACCGAATGGCAAGCCTAAAAAATCTGTAATACAAACAGGGCTGAGACATGCCCCTTGCTTGCCACATTATGGGCAAAGAGAAGGAGAAAGAGCTGCGGTCCCTTTGGGGAGCACAGAACTGGGAGCTCCCTGTGCCAGAACTTTGACTCTCTCTTAGGGACCCTGCAGTTCCTGGCATCTTCAAGCTTTCAAGCACCATCATGTTTCCCAGTGCCAGCTGTGGAAGCTGTTTGTGGTATACCTGGTCCAGCTGTATATTCTCCTTCTCTTTCTCAGCCTTGCAGAGAGCTGGCGCCCATGCCAGCACCTAAAGCTGCCTACTTTACTGCAGCAGCTGGAATCTGACTGTGCAGTGTCTGGACCCCACACTGGCCCATACACCTCCTTGCCACTCCATGCCTGACTCGTCCTTGGCAGGCATGGGACCCAGGCTGATAATGTGAACAGAGCACAGCCTGCCAGGCCGAGTGGGCAGAAAGAGCCCAGTGGGCCCGAGCAAAACTTGGGCAAAGGAGTCACTGGCCACAGACTTTTCCAGCCAGAAAAGCGACACCCCAAAGATCCCATAACACTTGCATGAATGTCACATGTGATTTATTTCCATGTGTTATGCAAATAACATAAGGTAATGTGTTAATTATGACATTAGTAATCGGCAATTAAACTGGATGATTTCTTACATTTTTAATTGTAAATTAAGTAAAGCATTATAGGTGTTAAATTTTTAAGTCTTCGCATTTTATTTAACAATACATGTTCATCATAGGCTTTGTTCTCTTGCTAATGTTTTGATAAGCCTATGACACTCTTTTGTAGATATTGAGGGATATGTGTTAGTCTCATTTTGTTGTATCATTTTTGTTTTTATTGTAAAATCATAATGTAAAATTTACCGTCTTATCCATTTTTAAGTGTATGGTTCAGTAGTGTTAAGTATATATTTATATTGTTTTAAAACAGATCTCCAGAACTTTTAAATCTTGCAAATCTGAAACCCTATACTCATTAAATAAAAGCTCCTTTTTCCCCTTTTCTCTCTCTCTCTCTCTCCCCATCAGCAAAACCTGGCGACCATCATTGTGCTTTCTATTTCTGTGAATTCTGCTACTTCAGATATCTATTTTTAGATACATGATTTGTAAATATTCTCTCCCATTCCCTTTTACTCTGTTGATTGTGTCCACGGATGCACAGATATTTTAAAACTTGATATAGTCCTATTTATCTATTTTTGCTTTTGCTTCCTGTGCTTCTGGTATTATATACAAGAATTCATTGCCACGTCTAATGCCATGAAGCTTTTTCCTTATGTTTTCTTCTAGAAATTTTGTATTTTTAGGTCTTACATTTAGGTCTTTAGTCCTTTTTATATATGGTGTAAGACAAAGGTGTAACTTTATCCTTTTGCACATGGATACCCAGCTTTTCCAACATCGTTTCTTTCCTCGTTAAGTAGCTTTGGCATTTTATAGACATTTTTAAATCTTAAAACCAAAGCACACTAATAATGTAGACTTGAGTGGAGAATGCAGAATCTAGTAGTACAACTAAAATAGGGAAGACAAAAAGATATTGGAAGAATTGTTTTTGTTTTTTGCAGATTTCACAATGTCTATTACTTGCAATTAATTGTAATAGCAAAATGAAAGAAAACTCATTATTGTATAAAAATATTTTAAAAGATTAGAAAGTATATAATAAACATATTTATTGTAAATTCAAAGTAAATTGCATTAGATATTTCCTCTCAAGTAAAAATCATTTAATAAAATTAATCACATAATCAGAAATAAATGTCCAACAATAACTTCAGTTTTGAAAGATTTTCAGCTTGCAGCTCTCAGAATATATAAAGGACTTGGATTCCTACACACACACACACACACACACAAACATGCACACATATAGGCATTTTTGGTTGAAAACATGGTAAATTTTCATTACCAGAAATTTTGTTTGAAAATTATGAGAAATATAATAAAAATGATATTTTATAAAAGTGAAATGTCTTGAGTTTTCACCAAACAACTGCTGATAGAATATAAGACTTTCCTAATATCAAACTTCAATTAATTTAAAATTTGAAAAATTTAATATATATTTTTCAGTTCTGTGAGTCATGTACTATGAGACATTGTAATTAGTAATTTACGTTTTGCATCGAAGGACTTCCAAGTTATTAAACAATGTGTAATTGTGGCCTCAAAAATCAAACTAATCACAAATATTTTTAATAGCTTCTACATCTGACAAAGAACCTAAATCTTATATATGAAAATAAAATAGTTTCTACCCTGATAGATAGTGCTCCAGTTATGATAAATTAAACAGCTGTATATATTGGGATTTTAAAATAAGTGCCTGATATTTTTATATTTCCTTATTGTTTCACACGACGGCGTAGGACATCTTAAAACTATGTTTACTCTGTTTTCTAAAGTATCATCAGTGAAAGATGTCTTAGATACAGTTATTTCAGGAAATTTTCCTAAATGCTTTCAACCATTTCAGGAAAAGTTCCTAACTGCTATCAACCATTTCAACTTTAGAGTCTTTGTTCAACTTATAAGATATGTCTTTGAATTCAGTGTTTCTAATTTCAAGATTAAATAATAGATATATTTTTCCTCCAAAGTCAAACCAGTTCTTTCAAATAGATAAAACAATTGCATAATATATAAATGTTAAACTAAAAATTTTGACAGTTTATTCAGTGATTAGAATATATAAATATTTAGAATGATTTTAGCAAGTACATAGACTTTTTTTTTTTTTAAATGAAGTCTAACACTATCACCCAGGCTGGAGTGCAGTAGCGTGATCTCGGATTACTGCAACCTCTGCCACCTGCATTCAAGCGATTCCCCCTGCCTCAGCCTCCCAAGTAGCTGGGATTACAGGCACGCACCACCACACCCAGCTAATTTTTGTACTTTTAGTAGAGATAGGGTTTGCCATGTTAACTGGGCTAGTCTCAAATTCCTGTACTCAACCGATCCACCAGCCTCAGCTTCACAAAGTGCCAGGATCACAGGCATGAACCCTTGTGTGCCCACCTAAATCAACTATTTCAACTTTATGTATTACAAAACTAAAGTACAGATCAAGTATTTGTAAAAAAAAAAAAAAAAAATTCTTTGGAATTGAGATGTGATGAGTATAAAACACACAATGAATATGAAAGATTTAGTATGACTAAAAGAATGTAGATTGTTTCATTTATTTTATATAGATGGAATGTTGAAATAATATTCCTGATATATCCTTTAAAATATACTGTTAAACTTAACTCATTGTTTCTTTTTACTTTTTTAATGTAGCTGCCACAAATTTTAATGTTGGCTCATATATTTAAATTTAATTTTAGTTTCTATGGAATCTCAATGATCTAGACTTTGTTGTCATCAAAAACTGCTAAATCCTTATTTCTGCTTTCTGCTGCAAGAATACACCTCCAACTTTACTCTTCACCTTATATAATTTTGTGCACCACTGCTACATAACCTTCTTGAGCACTTGATTTTAATGCTTTCAAAACTGTCTCAGAGACAGTGTGGGACTTCTCTGTCCTTCTTATCCAGTGTGCATCTGGAATGACTTCTTCTTAAGAATTCATTTTCAAGTATCCAAAACTCTTTTTCCTTCCCAACCTTTCTTTTCTTTTCTTTTCTCTTTTCTTTTCTTCACTTCTTTCTTCTTCTCTGCTTTTCTCACATTCCTCTTCTAATATTCTCTTCCTCCCCATCCAGCTATCTTGCCTAAAAATCTCCGTGACAATTGAACCTACCTGCATACACGTTCCACATGTTGTCAAACAAAAAATCTCAGCTTAGATGACAACTTTAATTTCACAACATTTCCTAAAAAGCTTGTTAGCTTTTCCCTGGGGATGACTACTTTGCATTATTTCCTTTTTCCACTTACTCTATATCATCACTTACAGTTGGTAATTTTTTATATTCATGCTCACATTGAAAGACTGCCTGAATAGAACCCATTCTTCCCATTACAGAGAATAAACTTACATCAATGTTTTCATCTAATTTGATCTTCACTTTTGCCTTTGATATTATCTACTCTACCCTATTCAAGGATGTCACTCCTTACTTATCTCCTCAGTAACGTGTGTCACCAAATTCCTCCACTTGCACACACACTGGACAGAGATGTTTACAAGACAATATAACTTACCTACAATTTACCTTACTATAACTTATCTACAACTCAATCCTCAACATTCTACAAATCGGTGTCTTTCTCTAACAGGCCATTGAAATTGTACTTTCCTAAGCCACACTCTTCCTAAAATATATTTATGGACATACTTTATTACCTTAATTAATCCCCCCCCATTGATTTATTAATATCACAAACTATTTTTCCTCTTATCTCTCATGACAATCTAAATTTTATTTTGTGTATCCTCTTCCACTTTACAACTCTAATACTTTCTCTGGATTAGATCTGTGACCTCTTTTTGTTTAACCACAGTCCTAAAGAGGCATTATGACTTTTACTGCTTTTTGTAATGCTTCCATTTTGGAAGCTCTTATTTCTGAGCTCAAGTAATTGATTTTGGTTCAGATTCTTTTTTTCAACTACAATACATTTTTGACATATCCTCTTAGATATCTTATAGATTTGTCTGAATTAAAATATTTATTAGGAACTCCAAATTTTCCACTTTTCATGTGTGTAGGTACCTACACACATATTATTTTCATCAAATCAGCAGCTAGACCAAACTTATACAAACACAAATCAGATATCGATATTCTCTTGCTTAAAAAAATGAAAAAGACAAATATGTATCTTCAACAAATTCCTTTTATACTTTGAAAGGGGAAAAAAATGACCAAGTTCAGTACAAATGATGCTGCTTAGAAATAAACTTCATTTTAGCATGTTCCACTTCAAGACTTATCTTATGTGTTAAAAGTTAATTTTACATATTTTTCTTCAGTCTCTTATACAACTATTTAAACATGTATTGAATTAATCCCCTGTATCTGATTAAAGTAGTACCTATCAAAAAATAATAAAAAATTGATATCTGTCTGAGTGGTGTTTCTAACAATGCTTGCCAATATAAGACAAATGAATCATGGTGATAGGTGAACTACATTATTAAAACAACAAAAACAATATATTTTCCAGGATGGCCAGTATTTTATCTCTAAATGAATTGCAAAAATGTTGTTCTAATCAAATTATTGCTCAAGAAATACTTTCCCTAAGTTTACATGTCAAAACTTTTATGGTTTCCAAAAAAGAATTAAAGATGTAAAAACAATTTTGTACCATACTTTATGTACAACTGAATTGAAATATATACAGTTTATATAAAACCAGAAACTGAATGTGGATAAAGGTAGATTTCATGCAGTGTCATGTGGATGTAAATCACTACAAATGCGTCTTCCAACATTAAATGTTATGCAATATTATTTAAATGTTAGTAATTTTAACCTGAATGTCATTTAACAGAGACTCTAACTCCACATTTTTTCTTCTTTTACAAATCTTAAAAAGCTCAGATAATTTTAGCACAGATGGTTTCTCTAATATTCCTCCAATGGGATATAGGCAAATCAGTAATTCATACTTTATTTTTAGAGTGCAATTTACAAGCTGCAGAGCATGTAGTGGGTGCTCAATAAATATTTGCTGAAGAAATGATTGATAATCTATGATATCTTTAAGTTTCCAGCAAAAGCAAGATGCCAAAACAAAACAATATTCTCATTTATAATTGGCAAGTTATCATAGCAAATGATGTCTGCAATATTAATTACAGGGCATAATTTACTAGTCACTATCAATAAGAAATTATTATTGAAAAATAGAAGGAAATAACAGTTATTGATTTGTTAATCATTATAAGTAGGAGTCTATGCCTTTTAATTCTTATGTATGTTTATCCAAGCATTGCAATTTTATTGAATGGCAGAATCAGATCAAAGTGGTGAGAGACAGAAGTAAATAAGTAAGCACATTCCTCATAAAAATCTTACAGTAAAACTATATTGATAACATAATTTAAAAAATATATTTTGCTTAGTCAAATTTTAAAGGCATATGAATGAAGTGAAAACCACACGTGTTTTACTCATTAGAAACATGTTTTAGAGGCTGTAGATGGTATGAAAGCATTGCAAGACAGTTTGATATTGAAGATTTTTCAGATCCTTTCCAACTGTATTATTATAATATTTCATAGATTCTGTTTCAACTGCCAACAAGGAAAATGTAATTTAGCATACATAAAACTTAAACTAACCATATCATAATTAAATTGATAGAAATTTTCAATGTGAAATATTTTGGAAAAAAATCTTGCTTTAGATTCCTATAGATAAATTTTAAAACTATACTAGGTGACCTCCTAATGGCATATATTTATGATTTTATTTTAATATTTTAATGACAGAATATTTTATAATGAATTATTTGGACTTATTTCTTTGTAGAAAGTCTTTAATAGTAAAAAAAAAATAAAGAATCTAAATAAATAATCTGCTCTCTTGTCAAACCTACAATAAAATGCACATTATATAGCACACTTCTCTGCTATACCAATTCAGTAGCAAATCACAGCACTGTATTTTATTCCATACTGTTTTCTTTTTCTCTTCTTTCTGCTTATTTACAGTGACATAATCTCTAAAGAATTCAAAAAAAATTATATGTCATAATTTTATAGGCAAGAAGGTATTTTAATAAGTCTTTGTTTTGTAATAATATTTTACATTCAAGTTTATTCATTTTCTTAAAATCTACTGATTTATTTCACATACTATTTAAAGTAATTTAATCTTCAGATAATAGAGAAAATATTCTGTGAAATAATCTGTAAAAAAATAGCTGGCAATTAATAGTACCACAGATTGTACTAATGACAGGAAAATTCTTTTTTGGTGCCTTTGCATACCATATTCCTCTTGTAGACAGCTTATAGAAATTTTACTTTGCTATCTGTCTACTTTAATATCCTACATTTTATGTCATCTGCTTTGCCTCAGTGATAATAAATTTTATCTCATAGTTCACTGGGTAAAATTTTCATAAAAATTCATATGATCCCTCATGTCTTGGGCTTGTTTCACTGGGCTTAGATAGAGGTGACTATTGAAACTCATTCAAATTTCAAAGCAAGAAACAAACAAATTTGTTAACTTTGTTAACAAATTACAGGAGCAGTATAGAAAGCTTTTCAGACCTACTTCTTAAAGTGAGATACTGATCAACTGTGTGTTACAAGACATAACATACTACTGAAACTAAATGATAATATTTATTGTGGAATATGAAATATTATTTTTAAAATTAGAGTGAAAAGTTTGGCTTTTTATGCCAATGGGGAGATCTATGGGAGAAACAGTCCTTCATTCAAGAGCAAAATAAGTCAATAATGTCAACTTAAGTAATTGTTTTTAAAAATTAAAACACCAACAGTCATCAAATATATAAGAAAAACTGGAAACATGAAACAGAAAATTCAAGAAAAGCTAACAACTTATAGGAAGACAAAGAAGAAGAAGAAAACTATCTTACACAGGGAATCTTGGGAAGTAATTCAACAAAAACAATAGTGTATTAGTCAGGGTTCTTTTAGAGTGACAGAACTAGTAGAATGTATATATATTAGATTGTGCCCACCAGATTGTGCCCACTAGATTAAGGGTGGATCTCGCTTCCCCAGCCTACTGACTCAAATGTTAATCTCTTTTGGCAACACCCACATAGACACACCAAGGATTAATACTTTGTATCAGTCAATCCAATAAAGTTGATACTCAGTATTAATCATCACAAATAGTAAACAAGAAAAACAGGGGGGGGGGGGGAGAAGGAGAAAAGGGTGAGGAAGAGGAAAGAGGAAAAGAAAAAGAATAGAAGAAGGAAGAAGGAAAGAAACAGAAGAGGAGGAGAAAGATGGGGGATCAAAGAAAATATGCATTGGCAATAAAAATTATGATATATATGCAATGATAAATGCTTTAAAATGGCTAGAATATAAACTTAAATATGTTTCTCAGAGGACAGACCAAATTGACAAAATATTTGAGAAAATATATAATATAGAATACATAGAAGAGGTTTAAATAGAGATCCTGAAAAAAAAAATGAAGGTATGGATAGGGAAGAAATTATCACAGAAATAATAACACTGAAGAAAAAGTAGATTTTAAAATGATAGAGATGATACAATGCCAATCAGAATGAAAGAAGAAGGCACCAACCTAGATATGTCAGATCAATTACTATTTTGGAGAAAATAATAAAAAGCAACATTAGGGAATCTGTAAAGAAAGTGGAATCTGGCTTCAGCCTATTAATGAAAACTTTTACATGCTAAAGAAAATCAAAATCCTAAAGTTTTATTTTAAGAAAATCCTTCAGTTGTGTGGTACAATTTGAAATACCAACCACAGATAATTCGCTATTCTTGGGATAATAGCGAATGTGGGCAAAAGGAGGTTCCCAATAATCTTAAACAAATGAAATAAAATAAATAATGTATAAAAATATGATCTGTAATCTTAGAGACACATATTTAGCTTAATTTGTCTTTGAATTAGAAGAAGCAAATGTATTTTATTTCTACTACATAAAAGAGCTAATTCAAATCAGTAGATATATATGCCATTTTGATATTGCCAGTTCGCAAGATTTTAATAAAGTATGTTTTCTTTTTATTTTGACTTTTATTTTAGATATAGGGTATACATACAGGTTTTTACCTGGGAATATTGTGTGATACTGAGGTTTGGAGTATTCATTCCTCACTCAGGTAGTGAGTATAGTACCTGATAGGGAGTTTTTAAAAGATCAATTAGTCCATACATGATTTTCTTTGAAGGATGCTTAAAAAATTGTGTAAATATTTAGAGTGCACTGTTTAATTAAACGAGTCTTTAATATGAGAATTTGGTTTATAATATCAAGTACACTGTTAAGAAGAAAATATAATGTCAATGATAATGATAATACAGCAAATAATGGTCCAACATTGCAAAATTTAAAATTGGATATAAAATATTTTACAATATAAGACACATATGTATATTTCTCATTATTAAAACTAATATTAGGAGAACAATCATAATAAGATCCTATTTCATTTTATTTTTAAATTATTATTTTTAAATTTTTATTTTAGGTTCAAGGGTGCATGTGCAGGTTTGTTATATAGGTAAACTTATGTCATGGGGGTTTGTTGTACAGATTATTTTGTCTCCCAAGTATTAATCTTAGTACTCAATTTTTCTGATCCTCTCTCTTCTCTCACTCTCCACACTCAAGTAGGCCCCAGTTTCTGTTGTCTCTTCTTTGCATGAATGTGTTCTCATCCTTTAGCTCCCACTTACAAGTGAGAACATGTAGTATTTGATTTTCTGTTCCTGTGGTAGTTTGCTAAGGATAATGAACTCCAACTCCATTCGTGTTTCTGCAAATAACTTGATCTTATCTTTTTTTGGCTGCTTAGTATTCCATGGTATATATGTGCCACATTTTCTTTGTTCAGTCTGTTATTGATGGACATGTAGTATTCTTGGTATACACGTATCACATTTTCCTTTATTCAATCTATTATTGATGGGCATTTCATGTCTTTGCTATTGTAAATAGTGTCACAATGAACATATGCTTGCATCTGCCTTATGAGAGAACAATTTTTATTACTTTGGGTATATACCCAGGAATGGGATTGCTGGATCAAAGGGTAGTTTTGTTGCATAAGCATTACATATTCTCAGCAAACACACCAGCATCTATTATTTTTTTGACTTTTTAGTATTAGCTATTATGGATGGTGTGAAATGGTATCTCATTGTGGCTTTAATTTGTATTTTTCTAATGATCAGTGACATTGAAATTCTTTTCAATTGCATATATGTCTTCTTTTGAAAGATGTCTGTTCATCTCCTTTGCCCAGGTTTTAGTGGAGTTTTTTGTTTGTTTCTTGTAAATTTGTTTAAGTTTCTTATTGATGCTGGATATTAGACCTTTTCCAAGTGAATAGTTTGCAAATATTTTCTCTAATTTTTAGGTTTTCTGTGTACTTTCTTGATAGCTTCTATTGTGCAGTAGCTCTTTAATTAGATCCAATTTGTCAATTTTTGCTTTTGTTACTTGCTTTTGACATCTTTTTCATGAAATCTTTGCTGGTTCCTGTGTCAGAATAATATTGTCTAAGCTTGTCTTTCAGGGCTTTGATAGTTTGAGGTTATATATTTAAGTCTTTATTCTACCTTGAGTTGATTTTTGTATATGTATAAGGAAGGGAACCAATTTCAATCTTCTGCATGAAGCAAGCAAGTTATACCAGCACCAATTATGGAACAGGGAGTCCCTTCCCCCATTGCTTGTTTTTGTCAGCTTTGTCAAAAATCAGATAGTTTTAGGTATGCAACCTTATTTCTGCACTTGCTATTCAGTTGCCATTGGTCTATGTGTCTGTTTTTGTGCCATACCATGCTATTTTGGTTACTGTAGCCGTGTTGTGTAGTTTGAAGTCAGGTAGCATGATGCTCCTGCTTTGTTCTTTTTTCTTAGTATTGCCTTGGCTATTGAAACTTTTGTGGTTTCATATGAATTTTAAAAAGCTTTGTTGTTGCTGTTGTTGATTTTAAGAAGCAGTCTCACTCTGTCACCCAGGCTGGAGTGCAGTGGCATGATCTCAGCTCACTGCAGTCTCCTCCTCCTGGGTTCAAGCAATTCTCCTGCTCCCCAAGTAGATGGGACTACAGAGGTTCTTGCTATCCATGAGCATGGAATGTTTTCCCATTTGTTTGTGTCATCTCTGATTTTCTTGAACAGTGTTTAGTAATTCTTATTGTAGAGATGTTTCACCTTCCTGGTTAGCTGTATTCTTAGGTATTTTATTCTTTTTGTGGCAGTTGTGAATGGGATTGCATTTGTGATTTGGCTCTTGGTTTGGCTGTTGTTGGTGTATAGGAATGCTAGTGAGTTTTGTATGTTGATTTTCTATCCTGAAATTTTGCTGAAGTTGTTTATCAGCTACAGGAGTTTCAGGGTCAAGACTATAGGGTTCACTAGATACAGGATCATGTTGTCTGCAAACAGATACAATCCTCTTTTCCTGTTTGGTTGTCCTTTATTTCTCTCTCTTGCCTGACTGTTCTGGTCAGGACATCAAATACTATGTAGAATACGAGTGGTGAGAGGGCTTCATTGCTTTGTGCCTGTTTTCACTGGAAGTACTTCCAGCTTTTGCCTATCCAATATGTTGTTGACTGTAGGTTTATCATCATGGAGGGCTTTTATTATTTTGAGGTATATTTCTTCAATAACTATTTTGTTGAGAGTTTTTAACATAAAGAAGGGTTAAGTTTTATCAAAAGATTTTTCTACATTGATTGAGATGGTCACGTGTTTTTTGTCCTTAGTTCTGTTTATGTGTTAAATCACATGTGTTGATTTGCATGTGTTGAACCAACCTTGTATCCCAAAGATAAAGCCTACTCGATCGTGGTGGATTAGCTTTTTGATGTACTGCTGGATTCAGTCGGCTAGTATTTTGCTGAGGATTTTTGCATCAGAATTTACCAAGGATATTAACCTTAAGTTTTGTTTTTTTGTTGTGTCTTTGCCAGGTTTTGGTATCAGGATAATGCTAGCCTTATGGAGTAAGTTGGGGGAAGAGTTTCTTTGTCTCAGTTTTTTGAAATAGTTTCAGTAGAAATGATACCAACTATTATTTGGATACCTGGTAAAATTCAGCTGTGAATCCATCTGGTCCAGGTGTTTTTTTGGTTGGTAGGCTATTTATTACTGATTCAATTTTGGAGCTCATTACTAGCCTGTTCAGAGATTCAATTTCTTCCTGGTTCAGTCAGGGATGGTGTGTATGTCCAGGAATTTATCAGTTTCTTCTAGATCTTCTATTTGTTTGCATAGAAGTGCTCGTAGTAATCTCTGATTACTATTTGCATTTCTGTGGGGTGAGTGATAATATCTCCTTTGTCATTTCTAATTGTGTTTATTTGAATCCTCTCTCTTCTTTATTTGTCTAGCTAATAGTCTGTTTTATTAATTTTTTCAGAAAACCAACTCCTGGATATGTCAATCTTTCAAATATTTTTTCTTGTCTCAGTCTCCTTCAGTTCAACTCTGACTTTGGTTATTTCTAGTCTTCTGCTAGCAGTGGAGTTGATTTGCAACTTCTTCTCTAGTTCTTTTACTCACGATGTTAGTTGTTAACTGAGATCTTTCTAAGTTTTTGATATGAACATTGAGTGCTATAAATTTCCCTCTTAACACTGCCTTAGCTGTGTTCCAGAGATTCTTGTATGTTGTAACTTTGTTCTCATTAGTTTTAAAGGACTTCTTGATTTTTGCCTTAATTTATTTATTCCAAATTTATTGTTTAATTTTCATGTAATTGTTTAGTTTTGAGTGATTTTCATAGTCTTGCCTTCTATTTTTATTGCTCTGTGGTCCAAGAGGATGGCTGGTATTAATTTGGGTCTTTTGCATTTGCTGAGGCTTGTTTTATGTCCAATTGTGTGGTCAATTTTAGAGTAAATGCCATGTGGCGATGAGAAGAATGTCTATTCTGTCGTTAATTGTGTGGAGAGTCTGTAGATGTTTATCAGATCCATTTGGGTCAATGTTTGTTTTAGGTTATTTGGAGGAAAGAAGACACTCTCACTTTTTGAACTGTCAGAGTTGTTGCACTGGTTCCTTCTCATCTTCGTGGGTTGATGTTCCTTCAGTTTTTGAAGTTGCTGTCTTTTGTATAGGTTTTTTTTCTTTTATTCGATTTGATGACCTGAGGGCTTTATTGTGGTACAAAGTGATTTCAGTTGACTGGTTTTGTTTCTGGAAGATTTTAGGGGACCAAGGCTCAGTTTATGATTCCTGGATTGTGTACTGTACTCTTTGAGACTGATATGGGGCCCCAATATGGTTCTGTGGCTTCTTGAGGGGCTGTAATGGAGGGGCTGAGGAGTTCTGAGACTGCTGGTACTCCAATGAGTAGTGCCAAGAAAAGCACTTTGCAGTGTGTTGGCAACTAGATTTGTCCTTGTTTGTACATGCCAACAGCTTCAGTAGTGGCAATTAAATAAAATCTAAGACTATAATATTATAAAATCTAAGACTAGAATATTATAAAACAAAAAAAATTCATACCAGGTTAAATGACTTAACTTTTATACTTTTTGGTAATATAGACAATCACTTTTTAAAGAGAGTAACTTGAACCTAATTGGAATTGGGAATATCATGTTTTTATTATTTATCAGAAGAATATATTACATATAATTTTATTTAAAAGTATGAATTAAATTAACCTTCCTCAATAAAACCATTTTTCTTGTTTGTATTGCCTAGAGTTAAATAACGTATACGGATATATTCTATGCCCAGGTAAATCATATATGTGTGTGCATATTCATTTCAAATTTAAACCATTTTATTATCTTCACCAGAAATATACTGCTGCTTAATATGACAGCCTAGTAGGATATATATGTTAACTTATTCTTTTGGTGCATATTATATGTTAGAAAATCATTCTTGCCACAGAATTATACTAAGAAGTTTAAAGTAAATTACACATACCAACCTTTTCTGCATATAAATTTAAACAAAAACATCTCTTCTTACACAAAATTCTCTGTTCTTCTTGTGTTTTTTGATTTGTATTCTTTAGATGAGCTCTAATTGATTGTTTATTAGGGACAAAAAGCACACTTTTATTTCTGTCCAACTTCACTTACAAAGGGAACTTAGTTGTAGTCTATAGTAGACACTCTTCTGAAACCTAGAGCTAAGAGAGAAGATTTGGAATGCTTCCCAGCATGAAGAAATGATAAATGTTTGAGGTGATGGATATTCCAATTAACCTGATTTGATCACTACACAATGTATGCTTGTATTAAAACACTATATGTGCCCCATAAGTATGTACAATTATTATGTATGACTAAATGTTTAAAATAAAAGAGTTTGATCCATTCTTGGGGTATACTATCACTTGGGCGCTGACCACCCATTTTTGTGGTTAACTATGAATTTCATGCTGAACTAGTGCTAATTCTGAGACGAGAAGGAGACATTATAATGTCCTTTTTCTCAGAGTCACCATCTGTTTCTCCTTTCTCCCAAATGCCACTTGCTCTTCTGCCAGGAAGAGACACATTCACCCTCCTCTGAGACATATTCTCATCAAGCAATCCAGATTCTCTTTCCTATGACATTTCCACCCACAGCATTAGCATGTAAGGGCTTGCAGTTAGGAGTCAGGAATGGAAAATATCACTTAGAAAAAGAGTACCACTTCTCAATGGAATAAAGAATGGAAAAAGAAAAGAAACATAATAGGCAAATTTTGAAGCTTAAATTATGTGATTATTCAGGAGGGTCAGAATCCTCTTCATAAATTAAGTGGAAGGAAGAGAAGAGGCTTAGGTGTATAGGATTTAATAACTATACTTTACAGTACCCTAAAGAATCAGAGAGAAAATTGCTAAGCTGCAGAGACCACGCGTTAGCCTTTAGAAAATTTAAAAATTAAGGGTATCTACTGTGAAGGGATTAAATAAAACAATGATACTTGAGTCAAAGAAATTGATAGGGTATAATCAAGTAATGAAGTGCTACAACTGTTATATTAAGAATTTACAGTGGATCTGGAAGATAGTTTTTAAAACCTCAAAAAGACATGTAAGAGACATACAAGATAGCAAACAGCATACAAATAACCAAAAATAAAAATAGGATCTAAAGTAATTTTGGTCACTGATTTTACTAAAGTCATAACATTATATATATATTACATATATGTGTGTGTATATATATATATATATATATGTTCTTTCTCTCAGCAGTAATTCAGGACTGTTTTCAGAGTATTTGTTAAGATTTTTTATAGCAGTCTCTGACTGAACATTTTTAGATTTAAGCAACCCACCATGATATGATTTTGACAGAACAAGTCTACTAAAGGATGATTACAATTTCAAATAAAGAAATATGAAACATAGAACATTGAAAGCTTAGTCTGTAAGTGTATGTAACTCCCATTTTAAATTCAGTGCAAAAAGGATGGCTTATTTTCTCTTTTACAATCTACTGAAAGTACAGCTGTCAAAACCAAGGAAAAGATATGACAGACTCACCCACAGTACCCTAGATGGATAGTTATAGAAGTGACATTAGAGTTCTGTTACTCTCTCATGTGATTATATATTCCCTGTGTTCACCTAACAGGTTAGAGTTGAAACACCTCCATTGAACAATAGCAGTATATTTGAAATACATATCTAGTTAAATAATTTTAGAAGTCTTTACCACTGCTTTTTAGCAGAAACAAAAATATCTTTCTTTTTAATCCTCTAGTTTTCCACAAACATTGAAAGAAAATATTCCACTGTGAGTCACCTTAATACATTTTCAACAAAGGAAGCTCCAGAGACAGCCTGTTTATGCTTTTATTTTCTAAAGGGGCATCACTAAGTATCTGAAAAGATCAACTGAACTGTCTGGAATATACAATTTGGCAGATGTTCTTTCTTGCACTGGATAATTATGCTGTTTGAAAAATCAGAATGAATGAATACTATTTATTTGAAAGTCAAAGTCCATGGTAGAATGGGAACATACACATGAAAAATAATCAGTAGCTAACATTAACACTCACATACATACCTCAAAGTAGGTGGCATGTATAGGAAAGAAATTTCTTCGCATTAGAATTTCCTTTTATTTGTGAGAATTCTAACACAAATAAGTTCAAATGCCTCAGAATCAGTAGCATGCTGGAAAAATTTTTTAAACTGACTTTTGAAAAGTATGTGAATATATATAATTTAATGTAATTTCAGATATTAAATATATGAAACACCAATGTCTAAATAGTAATGAAATATGTAACAGTTTTTCATTAATTCCACTTAATTGATTATCTCTCATAGAAGGCTTATATTACTTTTTGTCAAATACTTGCATCCTTAACCAAATTATGGATGTGTTTAATGAATGAGTATAATTCTAAGATAAACAGATCTTGATGATTTTCTTTAACATTGAAGAGTAAGACAAAAGTGAAACAATAAAGATACACCTTTGTTCTATACTTATATTTTCAATGATATCAGCCACTTCTTTCTAAATTGTTTAATAGTTTTCAAAAACTAGAAGAATAGTTTCTGAATTTTTTTGTGTGGTATTCACACTGTGCTAACTACTGATATGAAACATTTTAAAGTTACATTTGCTTTGTTAGTATTTTACCTTTATTGTCTTAAGTCTAGACAAGCCATAAGTATTAAATCATATCCCAATTCTCAGCTTGGTCTATTGTCTGTGTTTTAAAGACTCTTGCCCTGAACAACTGAAGCTACCAATGTAGTGTTATTAAAAGAGTATGGAAGAAATTTGCCACCATTGTAAGATAAATCCACCTGACAAACACATCATGTAAATAACCTCAAGCACATAGATAATGGTAAAACTTTAAAAAATAGTGAGTTTTTAGTATTATTGCCTCTGTTTTAAATATAATTTAATTTTAAATTATATAACTTACTTTTAATGAAGGCTGTTTCACAACTGACTGATGAAATTTCAGAAAATTTAAGAACTGACTACCTTGGTGTATTTGAAGTCAGCACCATCATACCACTGGGCAGAAAAACATGTGATTACTTTTATTGATTGATTGATTATAGAGATACAAGGGTTTTCTTCTCCTAGATAACCTGAAAAGTGATGGACGACAACTGAGATCTGTATATGTGTTGATCTTTCTTAAAATATTCCTGAGTCCCATGAAAATTTTGTCAATCATTGGCTTGAGAAATGGCCGTATTTATGAAGGGTAAGCTCAGAACTGTATACACATGAAAAACTATTATATTGTCATCTTTTTAAAACAGTCTACTATTGCTCTTACTAACAATATCTATATTTCTGATACTTCAAAAGGGGTTGTGCATGACTGTCCTTAAGAGTAATTATTATTCAGTAGTAATTTTTAAATATTAATGACATTAAATGTCTTATAATCAGTGGCTTTTCTATTTAATGGACAAAAAAAACAGTATGTTGCATTCTTTATTTGCATTTTTCACACATTTACTTTCAATTTCTTCCAGTTATTTGTGCTGCTCTGCTTGATAGCATATATGTCCACAGTGGTCCCACTTAAGGTGGGTCGTTTTTATACTGACAGAAAAGAATTCTAAGTTTATTTGAGTGAAGAGATCTGTTTTCCTTGCATGTAAGAAAATTTAACACACTGTATTCACCATACTACTGCTACCATAAAGTATCAAGATCAAATTCTTTCTCTCTCTGTTTTATTTTAGATGAACAAGTGAGAAAATTTTCATTAGAGTGACAGTTTTTATATTACATAATTAAAACCTGCAGGTGTTTACTTGCATCTATTTGCATATTTCATTAATTTTTATTACTATACTTATTACTTTACTCTTTTTACTTTCTTTGGGTTTTTCTATAGTTTTTCCCGCCAACCTCTTAACATGTTCAAATTGTTTATTGTCAAACTTTCTTGACTTTTAATGAATGAATGATCCTATAGAGATAAATTTTTATTTGCATTCCACAAATTGTTACTTGTAATTATTTGTTTGTATTAATTGGTAAATGTCTTATAAATCTCTGTTATTCATGAGCTATTAAAATTATGTTTTATAAGTTCCACATGTAGGATTTAAATATGATAGCCGGTTACTTGCAATAAATAAAGTTAAATCTCTACATTTATTTTGAATACTGCAATATTTTCATATATATCTATCAACTTGTTTTAGGTTTTCTATTTGATTTATTTTTTATTTACTTATTTTTCTTTAACTCTTATTTAGATTTGGGTTTGTTACCTGGGTATATTGTGCGATGGTAAGTTACCAATGATCCCATCGCGCAACTACTAAGCATAGTACCTGGGTAGTATTGCTTTTTGTTGTTGTTTTTTGGTTGGTAGGTTTCAATTTCTTCCTGATTCAACCTTGGGAGATTGTGCATTTCAAGAAATGCACACATTTTCTTTAGATTTTCTAGTTTGTGTACTTTGAGACATTCATAATATTTTTAAAAGATCTTTTTATTTCTGTGGGATCAGTTGAAATATCATCTTTGTTCTTTTTGACTGTGGTTATTTGGATCTTCTCCCTTTTTCTGGTTGTTAATCTAACTAGAAGTCTAATGATTTGTTTATCCTTTAAAAAAATTCTTCTGTTTCCATTGATTCTTGGTATAGATTTGAGGGGTCTCAATTTTATTCTGTTAACTTTGTTCTTGTTTTTCTGTTACTGTAGGTGTGATGCTAGATAATTTGCGATCTTTCTAATTTTTTGAGGTAAGCATTTAGGACTATAAACGTTCCTCTTAATGTTACTTTTGCTTTATCCCAGAGATTTTGGCATGTTGTGTCTCTGTTTTCAATTATTTCAAAATTTATTTTTCTTTATTTCATGTCTTAATTTTATTGTTTACTCAAAATTCATTCAGGAGAAAGCTGTTTCATTTCTATGTAATTGGGTTGTATTGAGACATCTTCCAAGCATAAATTTCTATTTTAATTTTACTGTGTTCTGAGAGTCCAGTGGTATGATTTCATTTTTTAAACAATTTATTGAGACTCGCTTTATTATCAAACATGTGGATGATCTTGAAGTATGTTTCATGTGCTGATAAAAAAAGAATGTATATTCTGCAGTTGATGGGTGGAGGATTCTATAGTTATCTATTAGGTCCAATCAGTCCAGTGTTAAATATAAGTACATAATTTCTTTGTTAGTTTTCTGCATTGATCTGTTTAGTGCTACCAGAGGGGTGTTGAAGTCCCTTCTTATTATTGGGTTGTTGTGTAATTCATTTACTAGGTCAACAATTACCTATTTTGTGAATCTGGGGTGTCCCAATGTTGAGTTTGTATATATTTAAAATAGTTAAGTCTTCTCTTTGAATTGAGCCCTTTATCATTATGTTTTTCTCTTCTTTATTCTTTTTTACTGTTGTTGGCATAAAGTCTGTTTATTTCTTTTCTTTTTGTATTTTTATTTTCTTCTGTCACCCAGGCTGGAGTGTAGTGGCACAATCTTGGCTCACTGCAACCTCTGCCGCCCAGGTTCAAGTGATTCTCCTGCCTGAGCCTTCCAAGTAGCTGGGATTACAGGCATGTGCCACCACACCTGGCTAATTTTTGTATTTTTAGTAGAGACGGGGTTTTGCCATGTTGGCCAGGCTGGTCTCCAACTCCTGACCTCAGGTGAGCTGCACTTTGGAAAGTCTGTTTATCTAATATAGAATAGTGACCCCTTCTCTTTTTTTATTTTTGTTTGCGTGGTAGATCTTTCTCCAACTCTTTACTTTGAGCCCATGGGTGACATTACATGTGGAAAGCGTCTATTGAACACAACAGACAGTTCTTGTGTTTTTAAGCCAACTTGCTACGCTGCGCCTTTTAAATGGGGGGTTGAGACTACTTACATTCAAGGTTAATATTAGTATATGAAGTTTTGATCCAGTTTTGATGTTATCTGGTTGTTTTGTAGTTTCTATTGTATGGTTGTTTTGTAGGGTCTGCAAGCTGTACAAAGTATGTTTTTGTGATAGCAGGTATGGTTCTTTCATTTCCATCTGAAGAACTGTTTTTCTAGAAACAATTTTATTTCTCCTTCATTTATGAAACTGAGTTTGGTGGGACATGAAATTCATGGTTGGAATTTTTTCTTTTTTTTTAAGAATGCTAGAAATTAGTCCCCAGTCTTTCATAACTTAAAAGGTGTTTGTTGAGAAGTCTGCTTTTAACCTGATGGGGTATTCTTTGTATGAGAGATGATCTTTTTCTCTAAATATCTTTAATATTTTTTCTTTAGCATTGACTTTGGACAGTCTGGTGACAACATGACTTGATAATGTTTGTTTTGTATATCTCTCAGGTGTTCTCTGGATTTCTTGTATCTGGATGTCTATCTCTCTAGCATGATTAGGAAATTTTTCTTAAATTATTCCCTGAAATATTTTTCCAGGTTGTTAACTTTTCCTCCTTCTATCTCAGAAATGACAGTAAGTCATAAGTTTGATTTTTTTAACATAATCTCATATTTCTTGAAGGTTTTATTCCAAAAAAATTATTTTTGACTCACTATTTAGCTCAAAAGATGAATCTATAAGCTCTGAAATTCTTTCCTCTTCTTGGTCCTTTGATTAATAAAGTTTTCAATTGTATTTTGAAGTTCCTTAAGTGATTTCTTTTATTCCAGAAATTCTGATGATTTTTTAAAGATATTTACTTCCTTCTTTATTTACTGGATTGCTTTAGAAAGTTTCTATGATTTTAAATTTTGTCTTGGAACTCATTGCGCTTCCTTGCAATTCATGCTTTGAATATTTATGTTGTTTCTCAGTTTAGAGACCATCGTTGGAGAACTAGCGTGATTCTTTGGTGATTTCACTACATTCATAATTCCAGAATTCTTGTGTTAGTTTCTTCTCATCTGGAAATGCTGGCACTTCTAACTTTTGTAATTATTTTCATACGGATAGAATTTTTTATTTTTCTTTCCTTCCCTATTATATTATTATACTTTCCTTTCCCCCTCTCCTCTTTCTAGGGATACAACTGTAGAAGTTGCTGGGAAAAGTCTTTAGTTTGCTTCTATAGCCCTATGGACTTGTTTTGGTAGGTTTTATATTTACAAGCCTGAAGACGGCACCTGTACGTAAGAGTCAGCTGCAGCCAACATGGCTGGGTATATACGTGATCCTTGTTTACTGGCAGAAAATCTTTGTCTCAGACAATGGGCTGATTAGTGGAATGTACACTGGTCTGAGCCCCCCTGCTCAGACCCTGGGGGACAGAGGCCACAATTAGTGGGCTGAACCTGGAAAGTCTGCCTACAGGTCCCCTAATGGCTGGCACAAACAGCAATGGTGATGGAAAATCCAGTGAGTAATTACCAAGCATCAAGTTACGTGTGTAGATGTAAAGGTGGGAAACCTCTTCAGCTCCAAGTTCTCTGCACATGGTTGAGGGCAATCTAATCCAATACAGGAGGGTGGGTGCTTCAGATGCCTAAAGATCTGCCTGAGCATGGAGCAGAAAGGGCCTCCCTCCATCAAGATCTTTGCATAGAAGGAGTGGGGTGACTCAGGTTTCTGAACCACACAAGAAGATTTTGTTAGGCTGTTCTTGTTTTGCTATAGAAAATACATGAAACTGGATAATTTATAAAGAAAATAAGTTTAACTGGCTCATGGCTCTATAGGCTATACTTGAAGCATAATGCTGACATCTGCTCAGCATTTGAAGGGGCCTCAGGAAACTTACAATCATGGTGGAAGACAAAGGAGGAGCCGGCATGTTACATGGTGAAAGCAGGAGCAAGAGAGAGAGAGAGAAAGAGAGCAAGATGCTATTGGGATAAGTCCTAATGTGTATGATAAATTATATTTTTTGCTGAGAATGATGGCAAGGAAAACCTGGCCGCCCCCCATCCCATGTGGAAAACTGTTTGAATGGAACCAGTTACTATAGTACTAAAAGAGCACATGGCAACAGGAGCAGCTAGTTTCACTTTCGAGGTAGCTGGTCATCCCTCGGCAAGATCCTGATGGGGAGCTGATGGGCACACCTTTTCCTCTTTGACTGTTCATCCTTTTGTTCTACAGTTTCTCTGCATACTTCATCATATTCTCCTTCCTATTCTGAATCTTCTTCCTCATTGTTCATCCAAAACAGCTCTAAGGCAAAACACACTAAAACCCAAACAGACCACACCGAAATAGGAATGTCCTTTGCTTCTTTTCTGTATACCTTTCTTAAAGTAGTACCCACATTTTCCCATCTCGGGCTACTTCCGAGCTCCCCCAACTTACCCTGGGAGATTTTGTTCAAGAGTTATTGGGCTACTTCTAAGCTCCCCCTAACTCACCTGGGAGATTCTTTCAGGAGTTCCCAGGCAACCTTCAGCTTAGCTCCTCCTTTCTCCATCTCTCTTAACCCTTCATCCCAGATTCAAGCCCCATGTTACCAAGACCAGCTCAGCTGTAGAGACCCCCACCCAGGCAGTGCTGAAGGAATTAAGAAGCAGACACCCAGATAGAACAGCAAAGTGGGACTATCCGGGGTCCAACAGCCTTCCAAACTGAGAGACTCCAGGGCCTGACAGCATTCTGGGCTGAGGGCCTTGAGCAGATTTTGACCCACGTATTTTTTCTCTCTGAACAGGTGATTATTATTAATAAATAGATGTTCTGTGAACCAAGATAAACTAGATAGGAAGCTGGTGCCAGCTTATCACTGATCAAGGACAAACTAGAAAGTACTCTCCATGAGGGAGCCACAGAGGCAGGGTCACATATCCCATTCTTAAATAATTGTTTTAACCGATGTATGATATACATAAACTGTTTTGCTACTTTAGAATGCCCCGAGCAGTTTTCCATTGCCGGGGGAGGGGGGTGGGGACAGCCATGTTTTTCTTGCCATTGTTCTCAGTAAACAATATAATTTACCATACATGTTAAGACTTGTTCCAATAAGGTGCCACACAGTTTTGAACAGCCAGATCTCACAAGAATTCAGTCACTATCATGAGGACAGCACCAAGACGATAGCGCTAAGCCATTCATGAGAAATCTACTCTCACTAGGCCCTACCTCCAATACTGGGAATTAAAATTTAACATGAAATTTGGGTGAAGACACATATCCATACTATATCACATGTGCTCTGAATACGTGGACATCTGCTTAAAGCATTTAGAAGAGAGACCATCCTGTACCAGGTTCTCTGCACAGGAAGGGTGGGGCTGGTCTGGCTACTTATTCTGGTGAATGAGTGCACTATATGCCTGGAGTTCTGCCTGAGTACGAGGCAGAGAGGACCCCACTGCACTATGATCTATGTTGATAAAAGGTGGGGGTGGCTCAGGCTGCTTGTCCAGGCAAGTGGTTGCTCCAAATGCCTACATTTATATATGGGGGTGGAGCAGAGAGAACCCCAGTGCACCACAGTCTCAGGAGAGCAGGCTGAGGCACTCAGTAATGGCACATACAGGCTGGTTCCAAGGTTGCCAAGCTGGCCCCAGCTGCAAGTGTCACAACCCAGGAGAAACCACAACTGTAGCAGTTCTTCTGTTACAGTTCTTCTGACAATTCCAGTGCCTACTGCTGAGGTACTTTCCACAGTTCTGGCTGTGGAGACCTCTACCGCACTCCAGAGCAGCTGCTCCAATCTCTGGCCCAAGACTAGAATCCCCCACATTGCCATTCCGCCAGGTCTACAAAAAATGTCTTACTTTGTGTGTACCTAGATTAAAAATAGCTTCCTCTTCTCAGTACTTGGTAATCTCTGCAGCTTTTTCTGGTGTCTTTCTCTGACAATGTCTCATAGCCTGTCCCCTCAAGTTAATTCCAGGGCTTGGGAGAAACCAAGTGCTCTCCTTGAGTCTAGGTTGCTCAAATCTTCAGTGAAAAGGCAAGTGACAGGGAGAGACTATCTGCCTTTCTCACTTTTATCAGCTGGACATCATCATGGGTCTGTTTGCTGTCATTCTTCTTCCCAGGACCTAAAGTGTGTTTCATGATTCCAGCAGATTCCCATTTTCTTTCTTGAATGAAATCTCACAGTTGATTTTCATGCACTATCTTGCTGTTTCCAAGTGTCTGAGGCACACTAACACCTTCTAATCTGCCATCTTGGAAAAAATGAGATTGAGTTGTCCTGACTTACACTGGATTTATATATCATTTATTTAAATCTCCTTACACTGGTTCGTAGAAGATCTAGATGGTATTTCTTTTGCAATTTTATTTTTCATTTTAAATTTCAAGCCAAAAAATTAAGTCAAAAACAAGTAAAATTATGCTTGGTTTTTGTGTTTATGTTAGTATTTAGATTTACACACTTGGCAAAGCTCTTCATATCTTGTATTGACATACATACTCAGTTTAACTAATTCACATTGATGGATTGTTTGCCACCATTTTTTATCTAAATGAAAATTCCACCATTCTCTCATTTTTTCACTTCTAAGCAATATTTAGTCATAACAACTTTATTGTTTTAGTATTTTTGTGGTTTTAAAAACAGTGCATTCATAAATACAAAATATTAACAAGAAAATATAAATTTTGTATTTACAATAATCTCATTACTAAAAAGTTTTTTCTTTCTTTATATGCTTTTTGTCCACTTGTAGAAGCACTTTTCCATGCATATAAATTTGTATGTCTTGCTTATTTTCAGAACAATGTTTGTTTATATTGTTGTGGTGGTATTGATGATGAATTTTCTTGTGTGTTCTACAATCTTTTCCATATAATATTTAGATATTGATCAAAACTATTTGCAGTATACTTTTGTAATCTCTTTGAGTAAAAATTATTTTCCTTAATTTCAAAAAATGTATTGAAAATTTTCTCATAAGTTTTGCTTCTTTGGATTTCTTTTTAAAATATTTTTTTCAACTTACTAGCTATATTGTTGAGTTTTCAATACTTGGAATTTTAAGTCACTGTAGTGCATCATTGTATTTAGCATCAAGTAGGAATGCAACCTACATTTCTCTACTGTTCTGTGTTTTCTAAATCAGCTACTAACAATGCATAATTTCTCAATGGGATTATGACTCCTAATTTGTTCCTGAGTTCTATATTTAGTTTTATTGATTTATTTGTTCCTACAAAATTAAATGAGCTTTTATTACTAACTACAACTTTGGAACATACTTTAAATTTGTGAGGATAAGACATTTCCTTACTGTTTTTGGTCAAAGTTGTATTATTTTTAATTGAATTTCCACAATTATATTCTAATATAACCTTTAGAATTCATCTAAAATCATATAGAAGAAATTTAAATTAGAATTGTACTATATTCATTATGAATATTGAGCTATGTATCTTATTATAGTATTATATCTTTCCATCCATTAACATAATTAATATCTTTACTTATTTTTCTATTTGAAAGTTAATATTTCCCATAAAATTACTGGGGTTTGCCTTTAGAACAATTTTTAAATACTTTATGGTTATTGTTTTTAGTTTGAATGATTTTTTTTTATTATATGTGTTACCGTGATGGAAAAACCCTACTATTTTTATATTGACAGTGTGTGTGTGTGTGTGTGTGTGTATCCTGTAAAGATGTTGGGCTTTTTTATTTTAAAAATGTTGATTTCTTTGTTATTTCTATGTGTAATAACATAACATCTGCAAGAGAAATTGGTTTATGTCTCCTATTTCAAAACATGTCCTTCTTGTTTCTGTTTAGTTTTAGTACATTGTTTATACACTCTAATACTGTGCTGAATAACAGCAACAATGGGAGCCATTCATGTTTTGCTACTTAATAATAAAAAAGTGTATCTAACTTTTTTCCCCTGGAATATCTTTTTAAAAATGAGTTCAACAGCTGCCTTGTATAAGTTAACAAGTTCTTTACTTTCCCTATTTGGGTATTTTGTCATAGAAAAAACACTCAGAAAAAGAAAATTATATCTCAACTCACTGTTGAATGACCCGTGCATGACTGGGACAAAACCTGCATACCATTGTATAATATCAGTCTGATAATTATTCTTTGCAGATATATGATATTCACAGCAGATTTTAAGGTTTTCTCTTTAATAATATTTTGCAGTTTTACTCCAACAGATCAAATTTGGATATATATGTTTCTTTATCTTTTGTGTGAATCTGAGTATTTGTGGCTTTCATAGATTCTAGAAAATATCTGTATAAGGACTGATTACCTTCATTCCTTATATTATCTTTTTCTATAAATAAAGCATATATCAAATTTTTCACTGTATTCTTTATAACATCTTTCATGCATAGCATTTATTTATCTTTTATATTTTATATCTAATTTCCTCACACTTATCTATTCTTTGTTAACTTTCCTTTAAGATTTATCTAATCTTTTAAATCATTCTATTGAAGTCTAGTTAAAACCACTATTATTCTTCCTAAATAAAAGTTAGATTTTTTTCATCAGCGCCTCATCACATGAATATTCTCATAATTTATTTGCCTAGTCATTTAAAACTTCATATGTAGTTATAATTATTACATATTTTAATGTTTGAGTTGATAAATCTGTGTACTGTTCTATAGTTTGTTGTATTTTATATTTATTTTATGCATGTGGACTTATATTCTATAGCTTTTATATGGAAATTATTTGAGGTTTTTCTTTTCCCTGCTCCCACCACATATCATACACTCTATTTCTCCTATTGTTAACATCTAAGTTAACATGGTACATTTGTGACAATGAATGAAGCAATGTCAACACATTGTTATTAAGTAAAGCCCATATTTTATTCATAATTTCTTTTTATTGGCTTAGCACCCTTTTTTGATGTAGAATCCCCTCCAGTGTTTCATATTATATTTAGTCAATAGTTGTGACAGTTTCTTAGACTTTTTTTGCTTATGATGACCTTGACAGGGCTGAGGATTATTGAACAGATATTTTGTCAAATGCCCCATAATTATATTTATCTGATACTTTTATCCTAATTGTATTGGTGTTATGAGTTTGAGAAAGGATGACCATAAAGATGAAATGCCATTTTCATCACATCATATCAGGATACATAGTAACAACATGACTTATCACCGTTGATATAACCTTATTAGTTGGTAGAGGGTAATGTTTGACATGTTTCCCCATTGTAAACTTACCGTTTTTCAACCCCTTTAAAATTCTGTACTATCTTGAAGGAATTTGCTATTCACAGCTCAGACTGAAAAAGGGGTAAGCTCCCCCTCTCAATGAGGCGGGGGTATCTACATACATTATTTGTAATTCTTCTGAAAATTGGACCCTTTCTTCTCCCCAGTTATTTATTTATCCATTTGAGCATTCATTTACATAAACATGTGTATTGGTCAGGGTTCTCTAGAGGGAAAGAACTAACAGGATATATGTATATAGGAAAAGGAGTCTATTAAGGAGAATTGACTCACGTAATCACAAGGAGAAGTCTCACAATAGGCCATCTGCAAGTTGAGGAGCAAGGATGTCAGTAGTGGATCAGTCTGAGTCCCAAATCCTCAAAAGTAGGAGAGCACAAGTAGAAGTCTCACAATAGGCCATCTGCAAGTTGAGGAGCAAGGATGTCAGTAGTGGATCAGTCTGAGACCCAAATCCTCAAAAGTAGGGAAGCTGACAATGTAGCCTTCAGTCTGTGGTCAAAGGCCCAAGAGTTTTTGGCAAACCACCTAGTATAAGCCCAAGAGTTCAAAAGCCAAAGAACTTGGAGTCTAATCTTGGAGGGCAGGAAGCATCCAGCACAGGAGAAAGATGAAGGCTGGAAGACTCGGCAAGTCTGCTCATTCCACCTTCTTCTGCTTGCTTTTTCTCCAGCAGCCGAGAAGATGGTGCCCACCAACATTAAGGGTGGGTCTGGCTTCACCCCACTCCATTGACTAAAATCTCCTTCGGCAACACCCTCATGACACACTCAGGAAAAATATTTTGCATCCTTCGATCCAATAAAGTTGACACTGAATATTAACCATCACAGCATGACGCAGAAGTTGTGTATATTTTGGGTTAAAATACAATACTATCATATTTAATTCATTGTTCAAGTGAGTCTAGCTTTTTCTGTTGGTAATTTCTTCATCTGGCTTCTGTGTCCCCATGACATAATGCCTTTGTTGTGTTGTGTGTGTGTGTTGAGGATTTTCTCACTTCCTGCTACTATCGGATGCTCCAATCTAATTTTGTATATTTTCTGTTTCAGTACTAGATTTGGCCAATTCTCCTGATTTCTTTTATAAAAAATATTATTTAAAAGTATGTTAAGGCCATTGGCTATGCTTGTTACTAATAGGGTGTCATTGCTTCCAGTCCTGTGACCAAACAGAATAAACATATATATATATATGTACTAAAACTTTTATAAACATATAATCACAACTATTTTTACTTGTCTCTAAATGTTTATATATGATGCTATGTGAGTTCATCTGTCACTAAACCCTAATCCATTGACACACAGATCTTTCTGTCCTTTTCCACTTGATTATGTGTAAACTCCCATTTCATTATTAAAAAAACTTGTTCACACCATCTGTGATTTTTTAAGCATTCATTTCCAATAAACATATATTGTATCAAAATTGTTCATCATTACCCTGTGTGACACAACTTTATCAACTAGAAGAGGGTTCTTATGTAAAGTTTTTGTTTGTCATCAGTTTTACAGACTACTCATTTCCAAAGTTACTTAGGTCAGCACCTATTTATCCTACCACCTTTAGTTACATACATTTAGAATGTTTTGTCACATTTTTCATTACATTTTGTGTCCTCACAATTTCCTAAATAATTTTTAATGAATACATTGATTCACACTTTTTGCTGTAAAATTCCATTTATTCTGATAAATGCTTAAGTTCATGTATTCATTATTAGAGTAAATTGCAAATAGTTTCAACTATAAAAACTCATGGATTTTTATTTATATTTAATACTTTCATATCAATTACTTTAATTTTCTTTTGTTCAAGAATCTTGGTTTATTTTTGTGGAGACTTGTATCTTGTAACCAAGTTCTAAACACAGTCTAGACCTGTTGCTGTTTTCATGGTTTTATGTACAGAATAACAGCTGTCTTCATTCTTTATTCAGGATTAGTTCATATCTTCACGACACTAAAATTCATTCATTCCTTTATTCAACATTCAGCAAATAGCTATTCAGTATCAGATACTTAAAAGATGCTTTTAAAAGAATTAAGTATATGACACTGATATCTATATCTATATCCATATCTATATCTGTATGTCTATCTATTTAGCTATGTATACATTTTATTGACAAAGACAAAAAAGAAATACATAAAGATAATACAAAATGTTATATAGCGATAAAATCTATTAGAAAACAATAGAACAGAGTAAGATGATAAAAAGTGATAAAGGCCACTGCTATATTAAATACTGTGATGAGGGAAGCCTTGAGTAAGTAAAATTTGATGGAATAATTTATTATAACTCTCACTAACATTATTCTTAGGCAGAAAAATCAGCAAGCACATATGTTCTGAGTTAGAACCATGTTGAATATGTTTAAGAAGTCACGAGAAGGGTATCTGCTGAAGCACAGTGAAGTAGATAGAGTGTAAAACAGATGGAATTAGTTAAGGCCTTTTACATATTTAGAGATTTTTGTACCTTAGTTAAACTTTTCGTTTTTTTCATGTATTATTTTCAAGACTCTATTGAGTTGTCTATCTGTTTTCTTGTAGCCTGCTGAGCTTCTTAAAACAATTAACATGGATTATTTCCCAAGCAATTTATGAACCTCCATTTTTCAGGGTCAGTGACAAGACAAGCATTGCATGCTCCTTTGGTGGCATCATGTTTTCTTGATTTTTCATGTTCTTTGAAGGCTTGCCTTGCTGTCTTCACACTCGAAAACAGTCTTCTCCCCTAGTCATTACTGACTGGATTTGGGAGAGAAACAATTCACCAATCTGCCCAGCTAAGAATTCTGGGGCAGAGCTGAAATTCATCCTTTGGTACACTTAGTAAAATTCTCTTACTCAAATAAAAACAAAATAAATTGAATTCAAAGAATTATATACTATGTCAGTAAGTTTTTAAAATTAATTTCCCCTGAAAAACTAAACATAGATTTACTAAATGAGAAAACCTATATTATTATGTAGCTTTTCCAAGTATTAAAAAATTGACCAGAATAGATAAGCATCTGGTATCATGCTCAATGCTTCATGAATTCCTTCTTAGGCTGTACATCAAGTGGATTTAGAAGGTGTGAGTAAAATGTTTATTCTGGGATTCCAAACCACTGTGGCACTTAGTAATTAATTGGTGTTGACAAAATGATTGTCAGTAAAACAGAAAACAGAACAAATATCTTTTGTTCAAATCCCAGTCCCATTAAATCTTTCAGACAGATCTTCCTTTGTGGAAAATTTATAAATCCCAGGTTCCCTTTTAAAACAGTAGGTGTGAGCCTATATGAGCCATAACTCTTGCATAATTGGGTGTTCTAGGACTCTTTCCAAATTTTCTACAATAGGCATAATTTTTCAAGAACAGATCTGCCATAAGTGAAAAAAACTGCAACAATTAACCAAGAAAACAAAATCATGTGATTAACACAGTTAAAAATTATATGAATACAGAATCTTTGACATGTGATGTGTGTTAGGGAAGGGGATGGTGGTAGTATGTCATTTTGCATTTTTATTTATTTTTGAAAATAATGGAAATGATATAATTTCTACTAGTTTTTTTCTCATTTTTATTCAAATGTATTCATGATGGCACAGGTAGCTCTGAATGTAAATTCTGAACATATAAAGTCACTGTCTCTGATATGATTTAAAATAACTGCTCTTTGAAAACTTAGCTATAAATAAATCTATAACGTAAACTCCAGTTTCTATGAAAAGTAGCACATACTTCATAATTACTGCATTATTTGGTGCTTACTATTCTTCCATCATCATTATGTTGTTATAGCCATTGTTTGTGGGCTTACACTTTCCCCCAGTTGTGTGGTTTCAAGAAAGATATAAACAAAAAACAACTACCAAGTCATGGACTAAATATTAAGTAATGAATTCGTCAAATATCAAGTATTTAAAAGAAATTAATTATTAATTACACATTCATTTACTCAAAGGTGTTTATTAAACTGCTGCTGTAAAACAGCCACAATAGGCCGGGCTCAGTGGCTCACACCTGTAATCCCAGCACTTTGGGAGGTCGAGGTGGGCAGATCACGAGGTCGAGACATAGAGACCATTCTGGCCAACATGGTGAAACCCCATCTCTACTAAAAAAATACAAAAATTAGCTGGGCTTGGTGGCATGTACCTGTAGTCCCAGCTACTCGGGATGCTGAGGCTTCAACCCAGGAGGCGGAGGTTGCAGTAAGCCGAGATCGCGCCACTGCACTCGAGCCTGGGTAACAAGAGCGAGACTCGTCTCAAAAAAAAAAAGAAAAAGAAAAAAAAAAAAAGAAAAGAAAAAGGCCAACTACTATAAGTGTAATGGCAGTGAGTGTCTTTAGGTGAGTACTATCCAGTTTCAAGACTTCCTTAAAGAAATGGCATTTCTCCTCTTGGCCAAGGGAGCACCAGAGTAACCTTGAAAACGGAGTTCTCCCACATGACCTAGGATGGGAGGTCAGGCATGTCTTATTTACAGTCTGTCCCTAACTAACTGCCGTTAGAGTTTCTTCCCTAGATGCGACACAGAAAACAGCCTTTTCCAAAGACTTCACCACTGATCCCAATCTCCTGATGCTGCTCCGCTTTTTTTGTCTGATAATAGAGGACAGAGTGGTTATGGCCAGTCTACATAGAACGTGCCCAAGAAGGGTTTTTGTGTCCTATGCGTCACCTTTTAACATCTAAGGTCCTAAAACTTCAACATTGGATCACGCTAATGCTGCTGTTTTTTTGTACATGGGACCAACAGAGGGGCATGACACTCAACTGCATATGTGCACACTTCTGCTCTCATAAGTGTTTGTGATTTCTCCTGTAATTTATTAAATATGTATATTTGACCACCCTGCTCAGCATAAATTTATGCTCCCTTTGCCTTTCCCCTCCAAGTGTCTATTTCTGGCTTCCAATCAGAGACTATGCTTCCCAGCTTGTCAGAATGGACATATTGCAGTATTTATTAGAAATAAAACTCTCCTTTTCAAATTTAAAAGAAAAAAATGGCATTTGATTTGGGAACCTAAGAAAGAAGAAGAAATATGAAGAAAAATGAGGAGGGAAGTATGGAGAATAATGAGGAGAGAGAATATTCCAAGTACATTGTAATCCTGGGACAGAAAGGAAACTGGAATTGAAAGTCATTGACCAAAGCACAGTAGAGAGGAGGCACAAATGCGTAATGAGTGAGAAAATGGAAAGAATTCACGTTACAGAAGAATATGGGCCACGTAAAGTGCATTGCTCTTTATGTAATGATAAAAGAGAATATAATGCAAGGTTTTATATTAGGGGATTACATATTCAGTTTTGTTTTTTTACAATTCTTTTTGCTATACTGGTTAGCATGGTTTACAGAGGGGTCAAAGTTAATGCAGAAAGATAAATTGGTAGACTACAATAGAGGGCCCTAAAGGAGTAAAATAGGAGACTAGATATATGCAGAAATAAAACTAAACAGATTGGTTGATGGTAAGACATAGCAGATAAGATAAAATATCAGAGTTGACTCAGGAAAATGGATATAACCATTGCATATATTGTAGTACAGAAAAATATTTCAAGAACTAGTAAAATAAATGGGGTTATAAAGTAGGCCAAAGGAGTTGAAGGCTCGAATTAAGGCATGATAGTACACTGATGGACACTTAACCTAAGCAGAAAATAGTTAACCTTCGAAAAACATGAATATGAACTGTGCAAGTGTGCTTACAAGCAGATTTACTGCCATCCCTGAGACAGCAGGACCAATTCCTCCTCTTTCTTCACAGAATTTTCTTAATAATATTTTATTTTCTCTAGCTTACTTTATTGTAACAATATAGTATATAAAGTATGTAACATATAAAATACGTTTTATTTGTTTATGCTATCAACAAGGCTTCTAGTCAGCAGCAGGCTATTAGTAGTTCAGTTCTGGGGGAGTCCAAAGTTATACGCAGATTACTATGTGGAGAGTTGGCACCCCTAACTCCCGTATTGTTCAAAGTTGACATATACTCATCTATTTGGAAAGGTTCAATTTTCAGCAAATTTAAAATATTGCCTATTCAAATGTGAATATGAATGGTTAAGGCAACATCTTAAAGAATGTTCACTGCCTAATTGTCTCTGAGGCCCAGAGCCTGTAAAGCAATTGTTATTTAATATACACTGGACAACATAAAGATTCTATTATATGGAACTATATGAAAAACACCTGAATGATTAAGAGAAGTCAGAAATAAATGATATTAGTAACAAAGAGAAAATTAACATTTCAGATACAGTGAAATAAAAAATATAATAGGAAATATGGTAGGGAAATACCATGAAACATTCTATACTTTTTTTTTTTTTGAGACAGTCTCACTAGGCTTACTGCAACCTCTGCAGAATCCTGGCTCCAAGAGATTCTCCTGCCTCAGCCTTCTGAGTAGCTGGGACTACAGGTGTGTGCCACCATGCCGGTTAATTTTTGTGTTTTTAGTGGAGAAGGGGTTTTGCCATGTTGGCTAGTCTGTTCTCAAACTCCTGATCTCATGTGAACCACCTGCTGCAGCCTCCCAAAATGCTAGGATTACAGGAATGACCCACATTTTCCTTATCCAGCCAACCATTGATGAACACAAAAATTCCATCTTTGCTGTTGTGAATATTGCTGCAATAAACATATGAATGCAGGTGTCTTCCTTATCAAATGATTTATTTTCTTTTGGGTAAATACCCACTAATGAGATTACTGGGTAGAATTGTAATTATATTTTTAGTTCATTGAGAAATCTCCATACTGTTTTCCATAAGGGTTGAACTAATTTACATTCTTACCAACAGTGTATAAGTGTTCTCTTTTCTCTGCATCCTTGCCAGTATCTGTTGTATTTTGACCTTTTAGGAATAGCCACCCTGACTGGTGTGAGATGATATGTTGCTGTGGTTTTAATTTGCATTTCTCTCCTGATTAGTGATACTAAGCATTTGTTATGTTTGTTAGACACATGTGTTCATATCATTTGCCTACTTTTCAATGGGTTGTTTTGCCTTGTTGATTTGTTTGAGATTCTTATTAATTTTGGATACCTGTTCTTTGTTAAATGCATAGTTTGAAAATACTTTCTCCCATTCTGTAGGTTGTCTGTTTAGTCTATTGTTTGTTACTTTGCTGTGCAGAAGCTTTCAATGTAATTAAGTTCCATTTGTCTATTTTTGGTTTTGTTGCATTTGCTTGTGGGGTCTTTGTCATAAATTTTTTGCCTTGGCAAATGTCCACAAGAGTATTTTCTCAGTTTCTTTCTAGGATTTTTATAGTTTCAGGTGTTACATTTAAGTCTTTCATCCATCTTCACTTAATTTTTGTGTACAGTGAGAGAGAGACATGCAGTTTTGTTCTTGTTCATATGTTTAGTCAGTTTTCCCAGCATCATTTATTGAGTAAGGTGCCCTTACCCATTTCATATTTTTGCTGACTTTGTAAAAGATCAGTTGTTTGTAGGTATGTTCTTTCATTTCTGGGTTCTGTTTTTGTTCTATTGATTTATAGGTCTATTTTTGTACCAGTATCATGCTGTTTTAGTTACTATAACCTTCTAATACAATTTGAAGTCAGGTAATTTGATGCCTCTGGGTTTTCGTTTTTTTGTTTTTGTTTTTGTTTTTTTTTTTTTTTAGGCTGTTTTGGCTATTCTGGCTCTTTTTCAGCTCTATATGTATTTTAGAATTGTTTTCTCTAATTCTGTGAAAAATAACTCTGGTAATTTGATAGGAATACCATTGAATCTGTAGATTGGGCTTCACTCATTTTAGTGATGTTGACTCCTCTTATCCATGAGCATGGAATGTTTTTCCATTTTTTAAATGTCATCTACAAAGAAATCATTCTGTAAACAAGAACTCTAGTGTCTTCAATCACATCTGGTAGCTTAACTACATCAGACTCCTCATGAAATATAAGTAAGTAAATATTTTTTTGTTAAACACAAGCATGCAAATTCAGAAATATTGCAGGTTCAGTTTCAGAAAACCCCAATAAAGCAGACACACACTTTGGTTTGCTAGTACATATTACAGTTATGTTTGTACTCTTTCATACTCTATTAAGTATGCACTAGCATTATGTCTAAAAAAACAGTGTTTATATTTTCATTGTAAAATACTTTATTACAAGCCTCTGTATACCAAGGGAAATATAAGAGTAAAGAGAAAATCTGTTAAATAGGAGAAAATATTTGCAAAGTATTCTCCAACAGGGGACTAATATCCAGAATATACAAGGAACTCAACTCAATAGTAATAAAACAACTAATGCCATTAAAAATTAGGCAAAAGACATAAGTAGATATTTTACAAAATAAGATATACAAATGGCCAACAGGTATATAAAAATGTTTCCTCGTTACTAAGCATTAGGAAAATTCAGATCAAAACCACAATGAGATATTATCTCATTCAAATTAGAATCACTATAAAAAAGACCAAAATAACAGATGCTAGCACGGATCCCTGAGGAGAGAGAGAAAGATGGAGCAATGGCTGGTTGGTGGAGTAGTGAGAACATATATAACATTTATCAGTTAACATTTATCACAAACTTATGTGGGCATGGTTCATGGCTCCCCAAAATAATTACAATTATAACATCAAAGATTACTTATTGCTTATAATGGGCAATATAAATCCATGAGTGCACACTCAGTGGTTTAAAAACAGTGTTGCCTAAAAAAGACTGGTTTAGCCATTTCCAAATAAATGCAAAGATTTCTTTTGTTGATGTCCTTTCTAGTATACCAAATCTTGGTTATGCAGTTTTAATTAATGTGCCCAAGTATATTTCTTTTGAAAATAAAGCTTTCTCCTGTTGAATACATGGCTGTGTTTATTATTATCATTTCAATATATACAATATTGAACGAAATAAAATGTAATGGGTAGAGTCTACCAGCAAAATATGCAAACAAGGCTATGGGTATTCTACTTTATATATTAGAAAATTATGAAGATTTGTGGTATAGATACCACTACTATTAAGACTTTGAACCAAGGGAGAGAATTCTCTTATGAAAGTTTTGGAAAGATTTGATTTTAAAATACCATTATCTCATTCTCATTCTCCAGATTTGAGGGTAATAGGGGCAATAACATTTCTTACTAATCAGAAGACCTTGCACAGTTATCACACATTTCATGTATAAGATGAGTTTGTCTAACACAATACAGAATTGGAGGTATTTTCAAATTGACAAAGACAAAATCAATATATATTTTTTCCAAGAGAAAACAAGCAGCTTTTGATGAAGAAAATGTCAAATAACCAGAAAATTTGGAATCTATCACTAAGTATGAAAGTCTTGTTATTTAAACAACTCAGTAAAATCTTCAAATAGTCTTTACTTGGGTGTGTCTGGTATTCTGCAACTTTTTTTTTTTTCAGAGTTAATGTACTTAGAAGTAACATAAGATTTTGACAATCATTCAGCCTCTTGGGTAACATTTCTCTGAAAATATATTTGTAAATTTGAAAAGAATCTCTCCTGCCATTGAGGGGGTTACTTGAGCATGAGTGGACCAGAGATTTACTTAGATGTTATCAAGTGGGTATGTTTGCAATGCCAAAATTTATTGCTATGCATAAGAAACATTTGAAATACAAATATATTTTCACTGTGTGGATTCGGATAGTTGTATTTGCAAAATTCCTTTTGGATTCATAATGTCTAATTGTGTATATACCATTACTATATACATAGAGATAAAATCCATCTCTTGTTGGTAGTCAACTGTAGGACAATTTTAGGTTCTAAAATAGTACATTTATATGTGCTCTGATGTTAACCATTGAAATTTTCTGTAGGATTAGAATATCTCTAATAAGATATTATTTATTTTACTATACTGTTATTTAAATTATTATTTATGTGATTTTTTAATATTTAAGAAAGTTACAAACATTGTTTTGTTCCTAGAAAACAAAAAAGTAAATTCAGCAAAGTTTATCTTGTCTCAAAGTCTTTATCCAAATCCCCCCCAAAAGATTTCTTGATGGTTTGTAATGTATGTCATCAACAAACAATACACAAGTTGTTTAAAAAACAATAGTTAATGACAGGGAAAGCTTTGAGTTTGTATAGATATTACACTGAAAACTCATCTTTATCAGAAAATATAAAGTTACTGGATTTATATTGAAGTGGCATTTACGGTTATGCGTAAAGAAGGTGATAAACACAGTTAATGGCATCATGTCTTTCTTTCAAGAGGTACAGAGTATATTTCTAGAGGTAATCCTTTTTCAACTGAAGAAACTATATAATACAAAATGAGACTGACAACCTCCTGAGTCTTTTATTAATTTAGTTGTCAGCACTATTACATGCACCAAAGCAGAGTAATCTCTAGCTATCAGATTACGTAAAATTAGGAAATAAAATTGTCATGAATTCCCTGTTCTTGAGTAAAAACATTTACAACATTACCTTATTTATATGAAAACAGTGAGAAAAGATGTTAACATAATTAAGAATATTGAAAAAAATGGTGTTGCTGTGATAGCTAATTAAGAAAGAAAATGGACCAAAAAACCACAAATGGCTTAATGGTCCTGTATTACCTGCCCAGTGACACACTTAAAGAGCCACTTGGATTCCAAGGTTTATTTTCCTGCACTTGTGTGTATTGTCATCACTACCAAAATAAGAAAATATACAGGAAAGTGCTTTGTCAATAGTTTAAAAAGTATGCATATGAAGGAAATATTAATGAAATAAAAGGCCTATTTGGAATTAAAAATCAAGAAAGGGATTACTTTCATCTGTTTCAATGAGATACTATAGTGGCTAATCCAATTAATATAGGGAGAATACAAGTTATTTTAGGATCTTTTCTAGAATAAGGGAAGGAGAGAAACGATATGAATGGCCATCTGAGGATTATCGAAATTGCCAAAAATTCTTTAAAAGATTTATTATCCTAAAAAATTAATATCAAAAATTACTTCAAGAAAAAATTTATTCCTACATGGAAAATATAAAATCCAAAACCAGTAAAAGGTGTCTAAAGATTACACACACACACACACACACACACACACACACACACACACATAGCTAGCTTACAGTGACATTTTTATAAGCACAGTAGCACTTAACAATATCTACATGTTAGTATACTCCATAGTATTAATTTTAGCTTTAAAAGTATAGTTCTATAGGATTTAATATTTATAATTGTATTATTAAGTTAAATTAATAGTAGATACATTAGCTTTTCTAAAAATGAAAAACATTTATTAAAATATTTTAAACATAAAAAAGAACAAAAATACACTCAAAGACCAATAATATGCTTAGCGATTGTTTTGTCAACATTTATAAACTTTCTGTTATTAATTTACACAATTATTTAAACATAAGCAATTAAACTCACAAAGATAAATGTATGTTACACTTTTTATAATATAGTTAATAATTATGGATGACAATACTTAATACATTTGTAACTTTCATTGTGGAATATATTAACCTTATCAGGCATATTATATAAGAAAATGCACTACTTTGAATTTACTAGTTAAAAAAATATCTGTGTGTGTGTGTATATAGATATGTATATACTCTCTATATAATCATTTAAAATTTTTCAAATTTTGTTTAAAAGTGCAGAGGCTTTTAAAGCATTTTTATCTATTTGGTTGACTGATTTGAATTTTTTCACTTCTCATTTTGTGACTTAGCAATCAAGACCAATTAATGTATAGCTCTGTGTGTGTGTGTGTGTGTGTGTGTGTGTGCATAAATGCATAGTCACAATACAAGTATATGTAAATATATTTTTCCTTTCAGTTAGAGCTTCAGAAATGGCTTGAACATTTTTTAAAGCACTATCATATTTTTTAAAAATAAATTAATATTTTTTATTCCTGAAAATACTATAATTTTATTATTATATGTGTGTGTGTCTGTCTCTGTGTTTATATGCATATTCATAGTCAGGCTTTATTTGCCATTCAAAATATAAACTATTTTAAAGTTAAGATATGCTTTCTGAAGATGAAGCAATGTATTCCTATTGTTTAGAAAATATTTCACTTACAAAGCAGAAGAAATTGCTAAAACCCTGAGCCAAATAGGGAACTATGTCTGATTTTGCAGCTATTATATTATATACTGTTTTCTTAATCCTTGTCTAATATATTGTGATTGTAACCAGTGGCTGAAGCTTAAGGTCTGCTAGCAAAGTGTTGGAGTTGCAAAGTTTTTCCTCTCTTATTGAATGTAATTCTGTGAAACTTTTTGGTTTTATTTTTTCTGAGAGAAGAAGTTTTGTACTTTTTTGAAATACAAAATGTGTACTTAAAACTCTTCTGCTTTTTTGTGATGTCAAGTGTTTCCAGTCTGCAATGAGTCTACAATGAGATACCACTTCACATCCACTAGAATGGCTATAATCAAATGGACAGATAATATTAAGAGTTGGCAAGGATGTGAAGAAACTGGAATTTTCATGTGCTGCTGGTGGACATGTAAAGTGGTACAGGCACTTGGAAAAGTCTGGTGTTTCCACAAATGTTTAAACACAGTTACTATATGATCCAGTAATTCCACCCCTAGGTTTATACCCCAAAGAAATGAAAACACATTACCATAAAAAATTTGTAAATTAATGTCATAATAGCTTATTTATAATAGCCAAGATGTGGAAACAACCCAAACATACATTAAGTGATGAATGAGTAAATAAAATCTGTTATATTGATATATTTGGCAATAAGAATAAATGCTAAAAAATTGATAAAACTTGAAAACATTATGCTACGTAACAGAATAGAGTCACCAAAGGCCATATATTTTATAATTCCACTTATATGTCATATACAAAATAGACAAATATGTACAAACAGAAAGTGCTTTTAGTGGTTGCCTAGAACTAGAAGGATAGAGGAACTGGGGATAAGAGCTAAGAGGTGTGGAGTTTCTTTTGGGGGTAACTAAAATATTCTAACGTGCTTGTGGTAACAGATGCATAAACTTCTGAATACACTAAAAGTTGTTGACTTGAAATGTCTAAGTAGGTGAATTGCATGGTATATTGGTTATACTTCAATAAAGCTGTTTAAAAAATGTGAAAGCAAAAATAATCCTTTTATTCCACTGCTGTTCTTATTCCAAAGAGACAGACGTAGGCTCTCTTACACACATGTTACACAAATCATTAAATTTTTCACTTTTAGGTTTACAAAATTCAATTTCTTAAAATTTTTAAATAATTTTTTTTCTACTTTGAATTAGATCTTTTTATAGTATGGATATGTTATAAGGATAAGATATCCTTGTAATATGGATAAATTCTTATGATTGAATAATTTCCAAAAGCATTATATCAATTGTCAGAATAATATCTCAGTAAATGATATAAAGAATTTCCCAAACTCAGAACTAACAAAGGCTAAAAGCCTAACTTAGCTATTGTCTTGTAATCCAGTAGCTTAACAATAAATAACCTAATTCCAGGAATCCACAAAACAGGAAAGACAAACAAAATTGATAAAACTAAAGAAAACTAGGTTCTGCATTGATGATTGGCTCATTACAGAAAATTTGTTCCCTCTGCTAGTCCTCCTGACAGAGACCAGATGGTCAGATGATTAAAACCAATCTTCGTTGGCATCAATTGGGCAATAAATGCCAGATTATCTTTTTTAATCTGTCTATCTATCTATCTGGTCATCAACCTACATATATACAAAGCATACATGGACTTACATATATATAAAGCATATCAGATTCAGCTATGAAAGCAAAATCACTTTATTGTCACAAAAAGAGGCTCAACAGTAGGGCTTAAGTGTGGATGAAGTGTCTACTCAAGATGCCTGTTTCTGTGACTATAATGGAGAAAGTCATGCAGGCAGATCTGTGAAATTTTCAGAATTAACTGACAGAGAACAGTACAGCTATAGTAGTTAGAAATGCAGGTCAGATTTACTTAAATGTTAATCAGATTAATCATTTGTGACTGTCACCTTTCAAAAGCAAAAGGCAAGGCAAGGTTTATATATATAAAAAAAAATACGGACTGTGTGCCAGTGAGTTTTTGTTTCATGGGCATTATGGGTATTATGGTTTTCTCCCAAAATTGGTGATTTGAGCTATGACAGTACTTGATAGATGGACTGCTAAAGCCCTTCAATTGGCATATCCAATTAGGTAGACCAGGACTTTACCATATCCCTGGATATGATAGGGGAGTGCTGGGAAGGGAAGATCGTGGTCCCGTTAAATGATATGGAAGTGGGGAAGGGAAGCGCTGGGTAGAGGAGAGAGTGGTCCCTGGCTAGGTCTCTACCCTCAAGGACCTAGGTGAGGACAGGCATTTCTGCCTTTATGCCCAAATGTTGCATTTTCCAGGACCACCGTGGCCCACCACGCCTCCATCCTTGGCCTATAAAACCTGAGACCCCAGCAAGGCGGAGACAGAAGCTGCTGGCGGGAGAGGAACACATCGATGGAAGAAAACAAGCAGCTGAGGTGGGCACTGTGGCTCAGGCCTGTAATTCCAGAATTTAGGGAGGCCGAGGCAGGCAGATCACCTGAGGTCAGGAGTTCAAGACCAGCCTGGCCAAAATGATGAAACCTCATCTCTACTAAAAACACAAAAATCAGCCAGGTGTGGTAGTGCGTGTCTGTAGTTCCAGCTACTCGGGAGGTTGAGGCAGGAGAATTGCTTGAACCCTGGAGGAGGAGGTTGCAGTGAGCCGAGATCACCACCACACTCCAGCCTGGGGGACAGAACGAGACTCTGTCTCAAAAGAAGAAGGAGAAGGAAGGAGAAGGAGAAGACGAGGACGACGACAAGCAGCTGGACATTGAGAAGATGTTGGGAGTACACTAGTGGAAGAGCACACGGACAGATGCCAGCGTGCCAGTAGGCCATCAACTGGTGGAACAAGGTGCATTTTGGCCAGGGCAGTCAGAGGAGAGCTGAGGGGCTGCCAAGCGGCCCAACTCCAGAGAAAAACCATCTCTCTTCTGGCTCCCCCCATGGGCTGAGAGCTACCTCCATTCAATAAAACTTTACACTCATTCTCTAAGCCCACTTGTATTCTGATTCTTCTGGTACACCAAGGCAAGAGCCCGAGATACAGAAAGCCCTCAGTCCTTGCAACAAGATAGAGGGTCTAATTGAGCTGGTTAACACAAGCTGCCTATAGACGGCAAAACTGAAGGAGCACCCTGTAACACAAGCACACTGGGGCTTCAGCTGTAAACATTCACCCCTAGACACTGCTGTGGAATCTGAGCCCCCACAGCTTGCCTGTCTGTACGCTCCTCTAGAGGTTTGAGCAGCAGGACAATGAAGAAGGGAGCCTCACCCTTATCACAAGCTCTGCAAGGAGAAAGAGAACCTTTCCCATTTCAGATACAAGTACTCAACAGCTACATATATATATATAACTTCTTTATCTCCCTTCCAAACCACCAACAATATATATGATTCCAAATTTGCTATTCTCATAGATATTGAAATAAATGACTTAAATTCATAGAAGTAGCATTTTTTGGAGTAGAAATCAAGCACTGAACATTCTGCTTACTAAGACTTACTATTTCTACTAAATTATATTTATGCTTATCTCTCAATTTTGTATTATCAGTAGCCTCCTCTTCACTGCTGTCACATGATCTTATCAAAATAAGCCGTATCAAAGAGTTAAATTAAAATTTAAATGTAAATACATATTTCAACTAAACATTATAACATCATAAAATTCATAAATCTTCCTTAAGAAAGATAGTATACCTATGACTGTATCTTTTCTTATTTAGCCATGAAAGATAGGATTTGATTTTACCAAACCTTTCTGGAAAGCATGAATTTATTATAATGTTCTCTATTTAGAAATAAAAGAGAATAGCATAATTTTTTTTTACAAAAGTCGGGGTCTCTATTGCAGTGAGGCACACTTGCAAAACATAAGCAGCACCATTTCCACTAATCCAGCATTATTCACAATTAATTATTGAGATTTATAAGCTAATCAGTGAGGTTTTTTGAAGTTATATGCTTATTAAGGTTATTTATGGCTAAGTTGAGTTTTTCTTTAAAACATCAGTTCAGTGAGCTTTAATTTTATTTTGATTTTTTTGAGACAGGGTCTCACTCCATCACCTAGGCTGGAGTGCAGTGGCCCGATCTTGGCTCCTGGCATCCTCCATCTCCCAGGTTCAAGTGATACACATTCCTTGGCCTCCTGAGGAACTAGAATTACAGACTTACAGGTGTGTAGTCACTATGCCTGGCTAATTTTTGTACTTTTTATTTTTTTTTTTAGTAGATACAGTTTGCACCATGTTTGCCAGGCACCAGCCTCAAACTCCCAGACTGAAGTGATCCACCCACCTTGGGCTCCCTAAGTGCTGGGATTACAGGTGTGAGCCACCACACCCAACCTCAGCAAGCATTTTTGAACTGTCATGTATTGAGCTTAGCATTCACTATGCAATATAACATATTATATTATATATAACTATAATATATATTTATATTATATATATATTGCACAGTGAATGTGAATATATATTTCATATATATATATATATATATATATATATATATATATATTAAACTGAGAGTAACCCAAGACTGGCCATATGAGTCTTCCTGAGTCGGTATTGCAGATGAAGACTTTGTATGATTTTTAAAACTCATTATTATTAAGTTTCTAAGACTATATTGGCTGATACTGACTTAGCTGTAGAAATAGTAATAGTGTCAAACAATGCAATCTAAATACATTTAGTTTAATAGTATTACCTACATGGGCCATTTTTGTCACTTTAATTGAGGTAAAATTATAAAATCAATATATTTTGAATTACTATATATTTTTTAGTTCTAGAATTGAAAAATTATGAAAAGATTATTCACTTCTGATTCAATATTAGTAATTTATTATTACTATCATCATTTTTTTAGAGATAGGGTCTTGCTCTATTGCTTAGGCTGTAGTATAACGGTACAATCGTTATTCACTGCAACGTCCAACTCCCGGACACAAGTAATCCTCGCATCTGAGTCTCCCAAAATGCTGGGATTACAGGTGTGAGCCACTGCATCTAGCCAATATTAGTAATTTAAGATGTTTTTACAGTGCAGTAGTGAGATTGTATTAGAATTATAGAAAGAAAAGAAATCCCATTTTCATAATCAGATTTAGGATGTGAATGTGTCAAAAAGAGCTACTGTGGTTACTATTTTTACTGTTTATTCTTTATTTCAAAATAAAACCATAATTAAAAAGGTAATTAACTAAAGTGCAACACTATTTTACTGAGTATAAGAAATTTTGTATCTGCTGAAGGACTTTACGAATGAATGCAGCCAGAAGGTTTGCTTGCAACAAAGGTGTCAGTTGTGCCAATTACAATCTGTCAAAGTTAATTCATTTGATGTCTGAGACAAATCATTGTAAATAACATTGATACATATTTAAATCTGCACACTCTGGAAATGACACATTTACGATGAACTGACTTCCATAATATGGATATATTTAAAGAATGATTTTTTTTAATGCTTTGTGAAGATCAAAAAATCTTCAAGCTAATGATGCTACTTACATTACATTTGAAAACATTATCCTTTGCTATTTCAAAATAACATACAGCAGGTCCTCAAATAGTAATATTTCATTCAAGATCATTTTGTTATAAAGTTGATGAGAAAAGGAAAACTGTTTAGCAGAGGGGAACGCTGTCTATGTGGATCTTGCATGCTGTCCCCATGACTGTGGGGGTTTTCTTCAGGTATTTTGGTTTCTCCCACACACCAAAGATGTACGTAAACTGACATATCTAAGTGGTTCCAGTCCAAGTGAGTGTGGGATGTGTGTGTGTGAGTGCATGTTGGGGCAGCACAGCCTGAAGTCTAGGGTGGGTTCTGATCTTGCACCTGATATTCAAGAATAGGATCCATACACCTGAGAACCAGAACTGTAATAAGTGGGTTGAGAAATAAATGGACAGCCATAAAAAAGGATGAGTTCATGTCCTTTGCAGGGACATGGATGAGGCTGGAAACCATCATTCTCAGCAAACTAACACAGGAACAGAAACCCAAACACCTCATGTTCTCACTCATAAGTGGGAGAAGAATCATGAGAACACATGGACACAGGGAAGGAAACATCACACACTGGGACCTGTCCAGGGGTGTGGGGGCCAAGGGAGGGACACCATTAGGAGAAATACCTAAAGTAGATGACAGGGTGATGGATGCAGCAAACCACCATGGCACATGTATACGTATGTAACAAACCTGCACATTCCCCAGAACTTAAAGTATAATTTTAAAAAGCAAAATGAATGGATATGACTGATTATGAAATAAAAATATATAAAGTATACAATAGTCATCCAAATGCATAATAATAAATCATGTAGTACAAAAGTGCTCAGTAAGCCTGCCATACTTGTTATTATTTGTTTTTGAACTGTGTTCTCCTTAAAACTTTTACTTTTTAAACATGTGTTTCTTGAACCTACTACCACTATGACTGCTATCACTTGCTGATTCATCAGAAATTATAAATAAATTTCTTAATCATTTTTATTATTCTACCTTAAATGTATTTATAGCTCACATTTTTTTCATATTTCAAATTAGAAGTATTTTGAATCTTTATTAAAAGTTTGATGATGCGTTTGTGACCAGAAATATGACATACACACTTAAGTCTTATTTATATTAATTAGCCAGCCTATGGCTAAATTGGTGTGCTACACCTAAGTTTGCTTTAAGTTTCAGTTTCCAAGAATCAATTCATGGCATTCAATGAGAATTTACTGTACTTTCATCATATAATCAATCACAGGCTGACCTATATATTGAGCTACTATTTTAATGAGTATAATATTCACTCATTCCTCTTTATTTGCTCTCAAATATGGTAACAACAACCAAGCAAATATAATAATAATAATAAACAACTTTTCTGAAAATAATGTTCCCTCTACAAGCTGCTTAGTATAAAGTGGAAGATTGGCTTATTTGATAATTCTGATTTTTTTTTTTTTTTTTGAGATAGACTCTCACTCTGTCACCCAGGCTGGAGTGCAGTGGCGCAATATTGGCTCACTGAAAACTCCACCTCCCAGGTGCAAGTGATTCTCCTGCCCAGCCTCCGGAGTAGCTGGGATTACAGGCACCCACCACCACGCCCAGCTAATTTTTGTATTTTAGTAGAAATGGGGTTTCACCATGTTAGTAAGAATGGTCTCAAACTTCTGACCTCAGGTGATCAATCTTCTTCAGCCTCCCAAAATGTTGGGATTACAGGCGTGTTATTGGTGACACCCAGCCAATAATTCTGATTTTTTAATTGAAGGTATTCTCATGAAAATATTAAAATTTTAGTAAGCTAAGGACTAAAGGAATAGTGTTTTATTTTAAAGAACAGAAAAACACAAACATAACTTACATTAAGAAAAAGTGGTTCATCAAACTTCTTTTGTTGAAATAGAGATCTAAAATAAAGACACTAATTTTAATGCAAATTTATTTTTCTTTATTTTTCTAGGAGAAGACATTGCACAATTCTACTCCCCCTGATAAACTTTCCCCACTCCTCAATCCCATTGCATGTATTATGAGGGATGTTTTAATGTAAAGATCTAGTATATTGTCTGCATTTGAAATTATAATTACCTATGAATACACTCCAGGAAAATCACTGAGAAAACCCAGAAAACATAAACTACTTGACATTTTAAATAATTTTCCAAGCCAGTCACTTTACATTTTCCAAATCAGTGAATGCATCAAGATTAAAAATCCTGATTTTGTTTTCTTGAACAATTAGAAGACACATACTAAAATAAAAAAGTAAAAGCACAAATTTCTCAGGAGTATAGGACTAATTTTTTTAGGCTTTTTATGCATTGTTGATTTTCTTGTGTGTGTGTTTCAAAAGTGAATATTTCAAGATAAAAGATTTTTACTAAATATAGAAAAATTTTCTCAAGTTACAAGGATTTTCCAAATGAACTTTAACTAAACCAGGATTTTGTTCTAGTATGAGGACAACCTCAAGAGTAGTTATTTGTAAACCATCAATAAGTAATATTGTAAATGTGAAGACCATAAACTCTGGAGTGAGAGGGTTTTATTCTTGCTCTGCCACTGTTAACTGTGCAAATATCAGCAAGTTAGGTGACATTTCTATGTCTCAATTTTCTTATCTGCAAAATGGAGATTAAATGTAAGTACCTACCTCATTGCTTATGGGAGAATTAAATGAGTGTTCATGTGTAAAGTGTTTAACAAAGAACTTGATAGTTACTGCTACTGTTTATAAAGAATATTCAAAATGAATTAATAAGTAGAAAAACATAAGTGAAATTCAAATTTTTAAGTTTTGGAAATATTAAAATTATATTAATTGTATATTTTCATTAACCATCTGAACATGAATTTTTTTCCTACACAAAATGTATGCTTCAAAATATTTTATATTGAATAGATTTAATTATATAATGATCTTTAATGTAATGTACTAGAAAACGCTATAAAAATACGATCATTTTGAATTTGACTTCTCTTCTTATTTTACTGAGGTATAATTGACAAATAATTGTATATATTCATGGTATATCACATGATGATTTTATATACATATAGATTGTAAAATAATAACTGTGATCAAGCAAATTAACATTAACATCATTTGTGTGTATAGAGAGAGCACATACAAGGAAAAAACATGTATTAAACTGCAAAAGATTTCATGAAATGGTTTGAAAAGTAAATTAATGCAAATACTATCATGACAAGCAAAAAATAAAATGATTTATTTTTACTCTTATAACCTTAGTCAATGTCTGAAACAAAGCAGTAAATTGACCTATTTGTGTATTTTTATCAGAAATCCTGCTGTTTTGGTTACTACAGCTTTGTAATACATTTTAAAAACAAGCAGTGTGATCTCTCCAGTTTTGTATGTTTTGTTGAGGATTGCTTTGAGTTTGTGGGGTCTTTTGCAGCTCCCTATGACTTTCAGGATAATTTTTATTCCTCTATTTCTGTAAAAAAAGCTCACTGGTATTTTGAAAGGAACTGCCTTTAACATGTAGATTGCTTTGGCAGTATAATCATTTTAACATTAATTTTTATGATCCATGAGTCTTTTTATTTGTGTTCTCTTTAATTTCATTCATCAGTGCAATACAGTTTTTGTTGTAGAGGTCTGTCACTCCCTTGATTAAATTTATTCTTAGATTTTTTGGTAGCTATTATAAATAAGATTATATTTTGTCAGCTAGTTTCTCATTGAGGCATACAATTGCTATTAATTTTTGTATGTTGATTTTGTAAGCTGCAACTTTAGAGAATTTGTTTATCATTTTTAAGAGTTTTTGGTAGATTCTTTGGGTTTTTCTAGGTATAAGATTATGTCATCTGCAAAGAGAGACAATTTGATTTTCTGTATTACAACTTAATGCCTTTTATTTCTTTCTCTTGCCTGATTGCTCTGGATAGGACTTCCTGTGCAGGATGCTTCGGTACACACAGTGCCAGCAGTGGTGGTGGTAAACAAACCCTTGGACCACTGTGTAACATATACAGACACCAGGGGTACATGCAGCATTGTAGTTCGGCTGGTACCCAGGTCTCCAGGAGGTTTGTGTAGCTGCCATTGGCAAGACAGATGGTCTATTCCTTATGCCTCTGGACAGCAAGCACATAGACAGGTGGTGATGGGCAGGATGGGCCTATCCTCAGGCACCCAGACAATGTTTGCAGGCAGCAGCATTGAATGAGCAAAGCAGATACATCCCTAGGCACTTGAATAATTTGTGTAACTGTGGAACCAGTAGTAGGAGAAGCAAGTCTGTCTTCAGACCCACAGCCAATGGGCATGGGCATTGGTGGTGGTGGGCAGGGTGAGTTAATCTCCAGGCTCCCAAACAATTCATCTGAGTGCTGGTGGCAATGAAGTAGCTTCCTGGCTGGATGTGGGAGGACATCAGCCTGGCTGGTTCTAGGAATGTGGAGATGTATAACTATTGGTCCCAAGGCAGGACGTAGTCTTGTGGGGAGCTGAGCTCTCAAAATAGCATCAGGCTGCAGTTTCTTGGGTCTCAAGAAGTGTGTGGGATCCAACACAATTTCCCTCTCTGGAACAGTGCCTTTGTGAGGACTCCAGGGAGCTTCCTCTGCTAGTATCAGAGTCTGTGAGGGTCAAAGAGCTCCCCCATGACTAGAATTGCAGGAGTCCATGATGGGAATGTGGACCACCGGATATCTCTTGCTTACCTTTTCACCATAAAGGGTAGTTTCTCTTGGCTTCTGACTACTCGCAGGCAGGCATGCTGTCTCACTTCCTTCTCCTTTCATATTCCAGAGGTTTCCAGTCACTTCTCTGCTGAATTCCAGTGTTTTCTCTTAGAAGGTCTATTTGACAGGTGGTTATCTACTCACTGTTTTGATGCTTCTTTGTGAAAAAGGTGAGTGCTGGGTCCTTCCATTTATCCTCTAATTTTCAATCAGTGATCTATGATGCTGCTATTGTGATTGTTTTAGGGTGGCATGAGTTTAGCCCATAAAATATGACAAACTTAATCAATAAATATTATGTGTTCTGACTGCCCTACCTATCAGTCATCCCCTGCCTCTCTTCCTCCCTGTGGGACTCCCTGTTCCCTGAGACATGAAAATGTTAAAATTAGGACAGTTAATAGTAGGAATATACCATGGCCTCTGAGTGTTCAAGTGAAAAGAGAGTTCCACATCTCTTTCTTTAAATAAAAAGCTGAAAATAATTAAGCTTAGCGAGGGAGGCATTTGGAAAGCTGAGCAAGGCCTCTTGAGCCCAACAGTTAACAAAGTTGTGAATAAAAATAAAAACTTTTTGAAGGAAAGTAAAAGTACTATTTAAAAATAAAAACTTTTTGAAAGAAAGTAAAAGTACAAATGATAAAAGAATGAAACAGCCTTGTTGCTGAGATGGAGAAAGTTTTAGTAATCTGGCTGGAAAATCAAACCAGCCCCAACATTTCCTGAACCCAAAGCCTAATTCAGAGCAAGGCACTAACTCTCTTAAATTCTGTGAAGGCTGTGAGAGATAAGGATGATGCAGACAAAACGTTTGAAGCTAGCCAAGGTTAAACCATGAAGTTTGAAGAAAGAAGCCTTCCCTACAACATAAAAGTACAAGATGAAGCAACAAATGCCAATGGAGAAGCTATAGCAAGTTATCCAGAAAACTGAGCTAAGATAATTGTTGAAGGTAGTCACAGTAACCAACAAATTTTCAAGAAAGATTAAACAACCTTATATTAGAAGGAGATATCTAAGACTTTCATAGCTAGAGAGGGGAAGTCAATGTCTGGCTTCAGTGTGGTTTTATTAGGGACTAAAGCACCTATTGATTTTAAGTCTCAGTCATGCTCATTTACCATTCCAAAAATCCTAGAACTTTTAAGAATTATACTAAATCTAGTCTACTTTTGCTCTATTCATGAAACAACAAGGCCTAGATAACATCACATCAGTTTACTGCATGGTTTACTGAATATTTATTTTAAGCCCTCTTTTGAATCAGAAAAAAAGATTCCTTTCCTGGTATTACTGTCAATATTGATGCTTATTGACACTGTATCTATTCATCCAAGAGCTCTGATGCAGATGTATAAATATATTAATGTTTTCATTTCTGTGAACACAATGTCTATTCTATAGTCTATGGATCAAGGAGTAATTTTAAATTTCATGCCTTGTATTTCAATAAATACATTTTGTAAGGCTTTAGCTGCTATAGATAGTGATTTTTCTGATGGGTCAGAGCTCAATTGGAAACTTTCTGGAAAGAATTTACCATTTTAGATGCTATTATAAACGTTTGTGATCCATGGGAGGAGTTCAAAATAGCAACAGTAACAAAGTTTGGAAGAAGTAGATCCTAATCTTCTTGGATAATTTTGAGGAGTACAAGACTTCAGTGAAAGAAATAACTGCAGATGAGGTGGAAATAGTGAGAGAACTAGAATTAGAAGTGAAGCCTGAAGATGCAACAGAATTGCTGTGATCTCATGATAAAACTGGATGGATGAGAAGTTGCTTCTTCTGGATTAACAAATAAAGTGATTGCTGAGATGAAATCTCTCCTGGTAGTAACACTGTGAACATCATTGAAATAGTAACAAAATGGTTTAGGGTATTACCTAAGTTTAGTTGATGAAGCAGTCACATCATTTGAGAGGACTAATTCTAAAAGAAGTTCTATTGTGGGTAAAATGCTATCAAATAGCATTGCATGCTACAGATAAATCTTTCATGAAAGGAAGACTCAATCAATATATCACACTTCATTGTTTCCCTTTTTAAAAAATTGCACAGCCCAACCTTCAGCAGCCACCACCTTATCAGTCAGCAATCATCAACATAATTAGCAAAAAGATTATGCCTCACTGAAGGTAGAGATGACTGTTAGCCTTTTATAACCATCAGGAATGTTTAAACGTTGGTATGTACACTTTTTCAAACATAATGCCTTTGCACACTTAATAGGCTGCAGTATGAAACAAACAAACAAAAAAACCTGTGTGACTTGCTTTATTGTGATATTTGTTTTATTGCTGTGATCTGGATTTGTACTGTAATACCTCTGAGGTATGCCTATATTAAGTTTAAATTTATGTTATCCATTTACCTTTATGCTGAGAAATATTCATTTTCTCCTAGGGCAGGGGGTGTGTGTGTGTGTGAGAGAGAGAGAGAGAGAGTGCGTGTGTAGCAAAAAAAAAAAAAAAAAAAAAATTCTTTAAAAATACCATATCCTTTTACAACTCATCCTTCTAAACTTATTTTTCCAATTTTCTGGAATTTTCCATCAAACATTTTTCTGTTTTCAGTTTTATAATCTTTTACATTATTTTAGAATCTGGTCAAATAGCACCTTCCTACTAAAACTCTCCCCTGACTTATGAAGAAAAATTAGCTGATTATCTGTGATTCCTTAGCAATTAAACTATGTTTGCTATGTTACATTTCAACATTTTAGAAGCTGTCTCCTTTAGCTATTCCTTCTTTTCCTGAGCCCCATTTCAATGTTATAACGTACAAGCTCCTTGTACTACTATGATATTTGAGTTTTATCTCCAGGACTTGGAATAGTTTCTCATAAATATAAGACACTGAACAAACAAAGGGTAAATTAATTTACAGGGGAATCTGAAGAATTGCTCTTGAAGAGAAAAAGCTCAGTGACCAGATAAAACACTAGTGAAGAAAACTATTACCATAAAAATATCTTCAAAATGGTGTTCATGTACTTTCTCATTATTTTTATTTCTTTTTAACTCAGGCAAGAGCTAACTACCAAAAGGGTTGGGGGAGACGTTAATAAATTAACCTTTATTTTGTATGCCATCTTATTTATCATTATATCAGAAATCAGTGAATTACGTTAATTACAATTACCCAGAGAGAAAATAATTCTGTCTTCTAACTGCTCTGTTGATTATGAATTCAGTATCCTGAAGAACAATATTCACATATGGTATATTTGGAAAATACAGAAATATGCTAAAGTATTAATATTACTTCACACACAGAAATTTTTTTTGGCTCACTTCATCAATAGCATTATCAGTATAAAAGCAGATCCTGAACAACCCTTTTCTGTTTGTTGTGTCTCCATTAATTAACTCTGAATGTGTGAAGGATATATTTTCAAACAATATCAATGATTTCAAATTTTTTGTAGAATATATAATATGCTTATTCATCCTACACATTTAACCAGTCAGAAGCACTTGCAGAAACAGATGTTCGTGAGAGTATATGAGTGTACAGACGTCAGTGTTATACTTATTTCATATATGGAGCCTTAGTTTTTAAACTAGTACTTAAATCAACATCACAGAGTTTTTCAGTGATTTATATAGTCCTCCATTTTAGTAAACTAGAAACTAGTCCTCAAAAGCAGCCAGCCATGTAACAGACCTAGATGTGCAGAAAAACTACCAATGGATTTTGCCAAATAACCAGATGCTGTCTTTGGAATAAATTTTCCCAGCTTGGCATCAGAAGTTTGCAATGTCATCCAAATGATTCCTCCACACTTCAGAAGACAATATTTTCAAATAACTTAAGCACATAAAAACCAATTTGAATAGCACTTAAGCTAAACCCTAATTAGTCTTTGGGGATTAGATTAAGATATACAACATGCTCCTTTATCACTGTGTTATATTTTTTAATTTAGATTTGAAAAATAACAACTGTTTATATTTGTTTTAAATGAAATTATGGTAGAGATGTGTGTTTAGAAGAACCAATTGTGTGCTTATAACAATGTTCAGTCCTAACAATCTTCAAAGTTTATGAAATTATTTTACAAGTCTATTACACTCATGGGATAAAATAAAGAAATTGGAGTGGTATTTTTACTGGGGAATTGCTCTGGACAAGCGTGTGCATGTGTGTGTTTTCTTTTGTGTTTCACATTGTTATGATTATTATTTAAAAACCTAGTAAAATTAGTAAAACTCAGTTTACTACGTATATGTAAGAAACTAAAACATACATAAGTGCGCAGAACAAAAGAAAATCTAGGACTGAACAGAAACATTAAGTGACCTTTTATCTTGCATACAAAATCCAATAGCAGTTAAATATTTTAGAGCAAATTATTTCTCCTGAATTGGACCATTAATATAAACCTTTGATTTTTCATCTTGCACAGTGTTGAGCAATTTTGATTAAAATTTTTATACTACTCAGAAACTTGCACAAAATTTTAAAAGTACCCATTTAAAAAAAATACTTATTAATTTACATTTTATTAAAATATTAAATGAGCACATTCTAGCAAAAACATGGAAAAAACATTTTCTATATTTATCTATCTGTGCAAACATATTTAAAAATGTTTTTGGCTAAATGAGAATTATTTGGGTTTTTCAGGGTATATGAAAACACCTCTGTTATATGATCAGATCAAATTGATTTAGTCAATGTTTGAGATTGTTGCAAATTTTGGAATATATCTCCTGTATCCCTAAAAGTAATATGTATGAACTTTGAATAATAATGAAAATAAATTTATTTAAAATGTAGTTGCCTGACATTCAATTAAGAAATTATAAATTATAGTTTATAATAAATTATATATATTTATAATAAATTAGTTATAAATTATAAATTTCCTAATACTGAAATAAATTTGGTTTATCATAATTTATTTTTGAAGCAATGTGAAAAAGAATCATCCGAAGATACAGAGAATAATTTAAGATTATCTTAAGGAAAAGTGCTTTGTACCATTCTTTACTTCTACACGAAAAATGTAGATAATTTTTTTCTTAGAGTGCTTTTCATAAAGTGAGGACAAATTCTTGTGGACACAGGTCATTCAGAGGAACAAAAATGACAAATTTCAACAAATAGGACTTTTAAAGTAGTTTATCAATGTCTGATTTTGTGGGCAGGTCACCAGAGCCTGCTAAATTGATATTAGCACGGTTAGCAGTGGAGTCAACAGATCTAACAGCCCCATCCAAGCATCAAATGAAGAAAGCAGCCAAGAGCTTTGCATAGACACAGATGTTAATGCTAAAAAATTTATTTCAGACCTTGGCATCAGTGTTCTTTATCTATCAGAGATGTCCTTTGTGTGGCTCAGCTGCTGGTTCTGTAGAGGAACATAAAGAGCAGGCTAGTGTGGGAAAAGAGTATTAGTTACATTAATTCTTTTCTATAAAAAAACTACCAGAGTTTAGTAAATTTTTTCATATCTTATAAAATAATGAGGGACATAGGTATTTCATATTTATATTATCTATGAATTAAGGACTTTTATATTGAAGGAAAATTTAGTACTTTAGATAAAATATTTAAATAAATCATTTTAATTGTACATATTGCTAACTTTATTAAAATATATTTAGAAACTTTTTTTATTACAACTAACTCCCCCAAGAAGTTAGGGGAAACCAAGAAAACTATAATATTCATAATTTTACAAATTAAAATATAGTCCAGGAAATTGATGTAGCCATTTTTTCAATAAAAGTGGTTATAATTTTAGAATACATAAATATACTTTTATTGCAAAATAACATTTACATAGTAATTTAAGTAACATTTACATAATATATATTTTTGACAAATGTAGTAATTTCTTACCGGAGACTTAATTATTTTTCAAGTCCTACTATTTCTTCTAATATCACATTTCTGGGACTCAGGGCAACCTATTCATTGCTAGAGCTACCACCACAGCCCTCTCCTTAGCTAAATAGCAGCAAATAAACAGTGACTAAACAAACCTTTATTAGTAATTATTTCTTAAGTTAAAATTTCATAGGAACAACTCATTCTTAGTTACAATAATTTATCATTTTATGAACATAAAGCAGATACAAACTGCTGATGGAAACTAAAAGAAAGGACATTTTCTTTCTCCTTTCAGAAGTGATTATCCGCAAAGAAGTAAGTTATGGTTGATGTATAAGGTGAGATTTTCAGCAGTTATTAGGTACATATATTAACTGTCAGATAACTAGTGTTCTATTCACTCTACTTCTTCACTTTCTCTACATTGTTCCCTTGAATTACCACAATAGAAAAAAAAAAAACTAAACTAAATAAAGGAACCAGAGTAAATCTGAGAGGAGAAGGACAATGTAAGAGTAAAATAATTAAATTGTATTCAAAGCTTACTGCATGGCACCCTACATGTAGCCTATGTTACATATCTTACTTACTGAATCCATAAAACAGCCTAGAGAGTAAAGTGCGTAATACTGTTTCCCAGTAAAGGCATGGGGACTTTCAGGCCTTTGGTGATCTGCAAAGGCTACCCACATCCTAAGTGGCACAAACTGGACTCAAAGCTTTTGTGTATATCTCCAGATTTCATGCTCTGTCATGGTCGTAATCAGAGGATGGTGGGAAATGTTTAACCAATATCTCTTTGAGGAGTAAAAGGGAGAGCTATGATTCCTAGTCATCCTAATTATCATGGAGTATATTTTCCTGCAGTTGATTTTAAGAGACCAGAGTCATCAGTGAATCTGACATTCAGAGAGGTGCACAAGTGTCTTCTCAACAGCCAGAGAAAGTAGGATCTAGAATCCCAGTGCAACTTACAGTAACATTCTGTTTTGCTGTTTATCAACTAAATAAAATACACATCTGTTGTGAACTTTATTAAACAAAAATGTTACCACCTTATAAATAATTGTAGTAGTCCATCAGCACTGAATTTCTTATTTCCTAAATTTAGGAACATAAATTACTTTAAAAATATTTGCAGTTACAGAGTGTTTTATGTAAGTCTGGTGGCAATATTTAATCTAAGTCATTATATCTTACTGTAATAATTCAGTTAAATGGGCACCTATCTTTGAACCTGGACTGAAATTTTGGGCAAAAATTAAACTGGTAAGTTTAGTTCATATTCTTTAACAATCTACTTTGGAACTGCTATAGTTTGAATATATATGTCTCCCTAAAATTCAGATATTGAAACCTAAGACCCAATGTAACAGTATTAAGAGAAAAGGCCTTTTGCGGGTGATTAAGTATAAAGGTTCTTTCATGAATGGGATTAGAACTATTAAAAAAGCTTAAGGGAACTAGTGAGTTTCGTTTTGCCTTTGCACTTCTTTCACTATATGAAGATATGGCATTTATGCACTCTAAAGGACATAGCAGCAAGGCACCATCTGAAAACCAGAGAGGAGCCCTCACCAAACTTCAAACATTGGCACCTTGGTTTTGGATGTCCCAGCCTCCAGATCTGTAATACATAAATTTCTACTATTTATAAATTTCCAGTCTATGGTATTTTGTTATAGCACTACCAATATACTGGGACAGGGACTTATTAAACTGTCTGCATCATCCTTTTTACATGGTTAAAAGTTCACACAAACATGTTTATGGATGAAAATTCAAATAAACTACATATAAAAAGAAGTTCTCAACCTTTGGTAATTGTGTATTATAAAAAGACTTTATGTGTAATCTTCAAGAACTTCATGCATTTGCCAATACACATAATTTTTTCAAAAGTAGAATCTTACTGTATATGCTGTTGGGAAACTTGATGTTATGACTTAATAATCTATCTAGGAGAACTGTCACCTAAGCACTTTGGGGTCTCTCTATTGAATAAATCATTTAACCAGTACAAATCATTTAACTAGTTCTTTATGGAATTGTATCAGGTCATTTTCTGGGTTTTGTTATTGCAAACAGGGTTGTATGGTTTAATCTTACACATATAACTTTTAGCAAGTTTATCCAGATAACAAATCACTACCAGTGGAATTTCTGGGATTAAGCGCTTGAGCATTTAAACTTTTATGTATATTGCTTAATAAAAGTTTGCATCAAATCCACAACTCAGATTATGAATATATCATTCCTAGATTCTAATCCAACTTCTGCCCCTTACTAGTTGGAAAGTTTGGATTTTAGTTTCTACTGGATATGGGGAAAATAATTGAAAGAAATTCATGGTTTATTGTGAACATTAAGTGTATTACAAAAATATTTGTACAGTTAGTACCTAGCACATAATAAGAAATATTTTGTTGGAAATTACTGAGATGTTACATAAGCGTTATTTCTCACTGTGGCCCTGTAACAATTATCTTAAAAAGCACTGCTCTAGCACATGTGCATTTCTGGCTATGGTAGAGTATGAGGAAGCCTAACATTGCTTCTGATGCAGAAGTGGTCTGTATGGAGCAGCTGCTGCCATGATGCTGGCTGCAGTAGAGAAGGCACTGCCAGGGCAGCGCACTCCATGGAGCCTGTGGGAGCTGGGAGCAGATAGCAGCACCACTGTCTTCCGAGATGGAGGAGTGGGTGCCCCACCCTCCTGGGTGCAGCTGCAGCCACCCAGCTGTGGCTGCATATTGGGGCATCTATGCACTCTCAGGGGTCAGGAAGTCCCCTGTGATGGTTAATACTGAGTGTCCACTTGATTGGATTAAAGTATAAAAAGTATTGATCCTGGGTGTGTCTGTGAGGGTGCTTCCAAAGAAAATTACCATTTCAGTCAATGGGCTGGGAAAGGCAGACCCATCCTTAATCTAGGAAAGCACTGTCTAATCAGCTGCCCATGTGGCTAGAATATAAGCGGGCAGAAAAATGTGAAAAGGGAGACTGGCCTAGCTTCCCAGCCTATGTCTTTCTCCTGTGCTAGATGCTTCCTGACCTCGAACATCAGACTCCAAGTTCTTCAGTTTCAGAACCCAGACTGGCTCTCTTTGCTCCTCAGCCTGCAGATGACCTATTGTAGGACCTTGTAATCATGTGAGTTAATACTCAACAAACTTTTATGTGTGTGTATATATATATATTCCATTAGTTCTATCCCTCTAGAGAACCCTGACTAACACCCACTTTTCCCCCATAGGCTTAGAAGTGCCTCCTCCCACTGCCTGGCCTCTCCATGCTCTCGGTGCTCAACCTGATTTCAGAGCAAAGCTGTGGGCAAGCCTGGGCACTGTCATGACCTGATCAGGTGTTCACACACTCAGGGCAGAACTAACACAACAGGACCCTGCTGCATAGGCTCCCTCCAGACTTTGGGAAGTGATGAGCACTGGAAGGAGGACAAGAGGGAAGCTAGGGGTGGCTCAATGTGTGCCTGCAGGCACCCCTTGGCACAAACAGCCTGGGGCACTGTGGGCACCATGGATGACAGGTTAATGACAGCAGGAAGCAGACAGGCTCCTGGGCAGAAAGGAGCAGGTACCGGGTGAAACACCACCTTCAGGCCAGGAATGGCCTGAGACCTCGGGGGTGGGCTTCCTGTCCCATGGACCAGAATGGGAACTTATGGTGCTTTTTCTGGGCTTGCCTATTACTGCCTGTGGACCATTCAGCATGCACTTCCTATTCTCTGAATCCCATAAAAACCCTGGACTCAGTCAGACTTGGGCAGTTGATGGGATGACCTGCCTGCAAAGAGGAGCTACCAACTGCATGTCTCGGATCTGCTGAGAGCTGAGCAGAAAGCAGGACAACCCACCTGCAGAGAAGAGGTACCAACTGTGGGTCTCTAATCTTCTGAGAGCTGAGCAGAAAATAGGACAACCTGCCTGCAGAAGGAGCTACCCACTACAGGTCTTCTCTGAGCATTCTGTCACTCAGTAAAGCAACTCCTTTGCCTTGCTCACCCTCCATTTGTCCATGTACCTCATTTTTCCTAAATGTGGGACAAGAACTCGAGATCTGCCAAATGATGGGGCTGAAAGAACTGTAATATGAACAGGGCTGAAACATGTCCCTTGTTTGCTATGTTGTAGGCAATGAGGAGCAGAGAAGAGCTGTGGCCCTTTGAGTAGCCCAGACTTAGGAGATCTCTGAGCCAGGGCTGTGATGCCCTTTTTGGGGCCTTGTGTTTCCTAGCATCTCCAAGCTTCCAGGTGCCACCACTTCTCTTGTGCCAACTCTGGAAGCTGCTTGCAGTATGCCTTATCCAGCTGCAGCCTCACAGGGAGCCAGTTCCCATGCTGACACCTGGAGTTGCCTGCCCCACAGCAGCCAGTGCACTTGGCTGTGCCCCATGGCCAGACCCCGCACTCACTAGCTCACACACCCCTCACTTCTCTGTGCCTTGCTCACCTGTGGCAGGCATGGGATCCAGTCCTATAGCACAAGCCAAGCACAGCTAGCCAGGCCAAGTGGGAGGAATGAGTCCAGTGGGCCCAAGCAAAACTTGGGCATAGGCGCCACCAGTCACAGAGGTTTCCGGCTGGATAAATGACACCCCAAGAATCCTGTGACACTGCTACAAATAACTATTAGAGAAGTTTGACAATGTGTAAAAATGTACTTGAAAGAAATTAAAAGTTGATAAGGAACACTTACAGTCCAGAGAAGTCTAAGTAGTTGTGATGAATAAGTGTCATGTGATCTCACAAATGGGCTATTAGTACATAAAGAGCTTTAGGTAAATCTAAAAAATAAGGCATGGACATCAGACAAAAATAACAATAATTAATAATAGCGGTTTTTTTAATTGTTACAAATGTACCAAATAATGTAAGATGTTTATAATAGGAATACAAGCATATGACAACTCTCCATACTATAGTCACAACTTTTTATGTAAATCTTAAATAATTTTAAATTTCAAGGTTTATTAAACAGAAAGCAGGAAAAGGAAAAAGAGCATTTCTGAAAAGAAGAAAAAAAGTATTGAAGTAATTGAGACAACTGGACTTGAAAACAAGTCTCAGAAAAGAGTGAACTGCCAGACATAAGCACATATTCTGTTGTGACATTCCCTATCACCCCCCCAGACATCTGTCGATTGTGCTTAAGAGACAAAAATGTGAAGATTTAGGTAAAGTGTCAGAGAAACAATCCTACAGTTCAGAGAAATAAGGCAACGTTTTGTTGGTCTCACAAAGTTAAGATAGTTACATAGATGGTAGATGGCTGATAGATAGATAGATGATAGATAGATAGATAATAGAAAAATAAACAATGTGAACATTCAAATTCTGGTGAGAAAAAGGGGCAGAGAAAAGTGACAGTGTCAAAATCTCTGTAGACACATTTTTCAAATTCCAAAGCTGTTAAAACAGAAGGTTAAAAAACTAAGCTTAATTATTCTGTTATTATTTGAAACTGTGGAGAAGAGAAGACCTTAAAAAGGTCTCAGTAGGCTCTCAATTGTAAGTCTTAAATAGCTCAGCCCTTGGAGCAGTGATGAACTAGTACCAAAACTGTCAAAACCCTAATCAGGCAGCCTCTAATTGGATTAAGGTAATTTTCTGCCACTCTTACCTACCTAGGAAAAACAGAATGAACCCTCTATGGATGGTTATGAAATCAAAAGCCTGTATGTTTTATGAGTGTTACATCATACAATTAAAAGTTACTATGAATTCAGACAACAATAATTAAATACTTGAAAGTAATTCATTTAACTAGTAAAAGAGGAGTTTACATAGTATGATTAACATGATTCAGATACAAAAATAAGAGATAGATAGTAAATTAAAGCATGGAGATTTCAATCAAAGAAGTGTAATATGCACAAAAAAAAAAAGGCCCTACATAGGACCTATTGTAGGACCTTGTGATCATGTGAGCTAATACTCAACAAATTCATATATATATATATATATATATATATATTCCATTAATTCTATCTCTTTAGAGAACCCTGTCTAACACCCACCTTTCCCCATAGGTGGTTCTTTGAAAAGTTAAATGAAATTGATAGACTGTTAGGAAAATTAACCAAGAAAAGAAGTTTGAAGATCCAAATAAGTACAAAGAAACATGAAATGGAAGACATTACAATCAACACCACAGAAATACAAAAGATTATTCAAGACTACTATCAACACATTTATGGACATAAACTAAAAAACCTAGAGAAGATGAATAAATTCCTGGAAATATACGACCCTCCTAACTTAAATGAGGAAGAATTAGAAATGCTGGAAGAGACCAATAACAAGCAGCAAGATTGAAATGGCAATAAAAAAATTACCAACAAAAAAATTCCAGGACCAGATGGATTTACAGCTGAAGTCTATCAGACATTCAAAGAAGAATTGGTGGGAATTCCATCAACACTATTTCACAATATATATAGAGAGGGAATCCTCCCTAAATCATTCTATGAAGTCAGTATTACCCTAATATCAAAACAAAGAAAGGACATAACAAAAAAAGAAAACTACAGATGAATATCCCTGATAAACAAAGATGCAATAATCCTTAACAAAATAATAGCTAACTGACTCCAACAGCATATCAAAAAGATAATCCACCATGAACAAGTGGGTTTCATATCAGTTATACAGGGATGATTTAACATACACAAGTCAATAAATGTGATACACCACATAAAGAGAATTTTAAAAATAATCACATGATCACCTCAATAGATGCAGATAAAACATTAGACAAAATTCAGCATTCCTTTATGATTAAAACCCTTGGCAAAACTGGCATACAAAGAACATACCTCCATGTAATAAAAGCCATCTATGACAAACCCACAGCCAACCGAATGGGCAAGAGTTGAAAGCACTCCCTCTGAGAACTGGAACAAGAAAAAGGTGCCCACTGTTACCACTTTTTTTTTTTTAGATAAAATCTAGCTCTTGTTGCCCAGGCTGCAGTGCAATGGCATGATCTCAGTTCACTGCAAACTCTGCCTCCCAGGTTCAAGTGATTCTCCTGCCTCAGCCTCCTGAGTAGCTGGGACTACAGGGCCTGCCACCATGCCTGGCTAATTTTTGTATTTTTAATAGGGACAGTGTTTCACCATGTTGACCAATCTTGAACTCCTGACCTCAAGAAATCTGCCTGTCTCGGCCTCCCAAAGTGCTGGGATTACAGGCATGAGCCACTGTGCCCAGCCCTTCTAACCACTTCTATTGAACACAGTACTTAAAGTCCTAGCCAGAGCAATTAGACAAGAAAAAGAAATAAAGGGCATACGAACTGGCCAAAAGGAAATTAAACTGTCCCTGTTCACTGTTGATATGATTGTAGACCTCAAAAACCCTAAAGACTCATCCAAAAAGCTTCTAAAACTGACAAATAAATTCAGAAAGATTCAGGATACAAAATTAATGCACACAAATCAATAGCTCTACTATACACCAGCAGCAACCAAGCTGAGAATCAAATCAAGAACTCATCCCCCTTTAAATTAGCAGCAAAATAATAATAATGATAATGATAATAATACAATATTTGGGAATATAGCTAACCAAAGAGGTGAAAGAACTATACAAGTAAAACTATAAAACACTGCTGAAAGAAATTATAGATGATAGAAACAAATAGAAACACATCCCATGCTCATGGATCAATGGAATCAATATTGCAAAAATGACCATATTGCCAAAAGCAATCTACCAATTCAATGCAATTTGCATCAAAATACCACCATTATTCTTCACAGATCTAAAAAAACAAAATTCTAAAATTCATATGGGATGAAAAAGGAGCCTGCATAGCCAAAGAGAGACCTAAGCAAAAAGAGCAAATCTTGAGGCATCAGATTACTTGACTTCAAAGTATAGTTTAAGGATATACCCACCAAAATAGCATGGTTTTGTCATAAAAATAGGCACATAGACCAATGGAACAAAATAGTGAACTCCAGAAATAATCCCAATAATTACAGCTAACTTATCTTTGACAAAGCAAACAAAAATATGAAGAGGCAGAGAGGACATCCTATTCAACAAATATTGCTGAGATAATTAGCAAGCCACATGTAGGAGGATGAAACCGGATCTTCGTCTCTCACCTTATATGAAAATCAACTCAAGATGAATCAAAAACTTAAATCTAAGACCTGAGTCTGTAAAAATTCTATAAGAAAACATTAGAAAAACCCTTATATACATTGGCTTAGGCAAAGACATCATGACCAAAAACCCAGAGGCAAATGCAACAAAAACAAAGATAAATAGGTGGGACTCAGTTAAAGTAAAAAGCTTCTGCACAGTAAAAGGAACAGTCAGCAGAGTAAACAGACAACCCACAAATTGGGAGAAGATCTTCACAATCTATATATCTGATGAAGAACTAATATTCAGAATCTATAAGTAACATAAGAAAATTAGCAGGAAAAAAACAGTTCCATCAAAAAGTGAGTTAAGCACTTGAATAGACAATTCTCAAAAGAAAATACACAAATGACCAACAAATGTATCAAAAAATGTTCAACATCCCCTTTATCATTTTTTATTGCATCTATTCGATTCTTCTCTCTTTTCTTTTTATTAGTCTGGCTAGCAGTCTATCTATTTTGTTGATCTTTTCAAAACACCATCTCCTGGATTTACTGATTTTTTGAAGGTTTTTTTGTGTCTCTATCTCTTTCAGTTCTGCTCTGATCTTAGTTATTTCTTATCTTCTGCTAGCTTTTGAATTTGTTTGATCTTGTTCCTCTAGTTCTTTTAATTGTGACAATAAGGTGTTGATTTTAGATCTTTCCTTGCTTCTTATGTGGGTGTTTAGTGCTATAAATTTCCCCTCTAGACACTATGTTAAATGTGTCCCAGAGATTCTGGTACATTATGTCTTCATTCTCTATTGTTTCAAAGAGCATCTTTATTTCTGCCTTCATTTCATTATTTATCCAGTAGTTATTCAGGAGCAGGTTGTTCAGTTTCCATGTAGTTGTGTGGTTTTGAGTGAGTTTCTTAATCCTGAGTTCTAATTTGCACTGTTGTCTGAGAGACTGGTTGCGATGATTTCCATTCTTTTGCATTTGCTGAGGAGTGATTTACTTCCAATTATATGGTCAATTTTAGAGTAAGTGTGATGTGGTGCTGAGAAGAATGTATATTCTGTGGATTTGGGGTGGATAATTCTGTAGATGTCTATTAGGTCCACTTGGTCCAGATCTGAGTTCAAGTCCTGGGTATCTTTGTTAATTTTCTGTGTGGTTGATCTGTCTAATATTGACAGTGGAGTGTTAAAGTCTCCCACTATTATTGTGTGGGAGTCTACATCTCTTTGTAGGTCATTAAGAACTTGCTTTACGTATCTGGGTGCTCCTGTATTGGATGCATATATGTTTAGGATAGTTAGCTCTTTTTGTTGCATTGTACCCTTTACCATTATGTAATGCCCTTCTTTGTCTCTTTTGATCTTTGTTGGTTTAAAGTCTGTTTTATCAGAGACTAGGATAGCAACGCCTGCTTTCTTTTGCTCTCCGTTTGCTTGGTAAATCTTCCTGCATCCCTTTATTTTTAGTCTAATTGTGTCTCTGTACATGAGATGGGTCTCTTGAATACAGCATACTGATGGGTCTTGAATTTTATTCAATTATCCAGTCTGTGTCTTTTACTTAGGGCATTTTGCTCATTTACATTTAAGGTTAATATTGTTATGTGTGGATTTAATCTTGACATTTTGATACTAGCTGGTTGTTTTGCCCTTTAGTTGATGCAGTTTCTTCATTGTGTCAAAGGTCTTTACACCATTTGGCCCATTTTTTTGCAGTGGCTGGTACTGGTTGTTCCTTTCTATGTTTAATGCTTCCTTCAGGAGCTCTTGTAAGGCAGGCCTGGTGGTGACAAAATCTCTCAGCAATTGCTTGTCCGTAAAGGATTTTACTTCTCATTCACTTATAAAGCTTAGTTTGACTGGATATGAAATTCTGGGGTAGAAAGTTCTTTTCTTTAAGGATGTTGAATATTGGCCCCCACTCTCTTCTGTCTTGTAGGATTTCTGCCTAGAGATCCACTGTGAGTCTGATGGGCATCCCTTTCTGGGTAACCTGACTTTTCTCTCTGGCTGCCCTTAGCACTTTTTCCTTCATTTCAACCCTGGTGAATCTGATGATTATGTGCCTTGGGGTTGCTCTTCTTGAGGAATATCTTTGTGGTGTTCTGTATTTCCTGGATTTGAATGTTGGCCTGCCTTGCTAGGTTGGGAAGTTCTCCTGGATGATATCCTGAAGAGTGTTTTCCAGCTTGGATTAATTCACCTCGTCACATACAGGTACACCAATCAAACATAGATTAGGTCTTTTCACATAATCCCATATTTCTTGGATGCTTTGTTCATTTCTTTACACCCTTTTTCTCTAATTTTGCCTTCTCATTTTATTTCATTGATATAACTACTGATTCCACAGAAATATAAACCATCATCAGAGATTATTACAAACAACTCTATGCAGATAAACCAGTGAATATACAAGAATTGGATAAATTCCTGGGCACTTACACCCTCCCAAGACTAAACCAGGAAGAAGTTGAATCTCTGAATAGATCAATAACAAGGTCTGAAGTTGAGGCAGCAATTAATAGCCTATCAACCAAAAAAAGTCCAGGTCCAGACAGGTTCACAGCCAAATTCTACCAGAGGTACAAACAGGAGCTGATTCCATTCCTTCTGAAACTATTCTAAACCACACAAAAAGAGGAAATCCTCCCTAACAAATTCTATGAGATTAACATCATCCTGATACCCAAACCTGGCAGAGACACAATGAAAAAACAAAATTTTAGGCCAATATCCATGATGAACACAGATGCAAAGATATTTAATAAAATGCTGGCAAACCAAATGCAAAAAGCTTATCCAACATGATCAAGTCAGCTTTATCCCGGGGATGCAAGGCTGGTTCAACATATGCAAATCTATAAATGTAATCCACCACATAAATAGAACCAAAGACAAAAACCACATGATTATCTCAATAGATGCAGAGGCCTTCAAGAAAATTCAACAGCCCTTTATGCTAAAAACTCTCAATAAACTAGGTATCGAAGGAATGTATCTCAAAATAATAAAAGCTATTTACAACAAACCCACAGCCAAAATCATACTGAATGGGCAAAAACTGGAAGCATTCCCTTTGAAAACTGGCACTAGACGAGGGTGCCCTCTCTCACCATTCCTATTCAACATAGTATTGGACGTTCTAGCCAGAGCAATCAGGCAAGAAAAAGAAATAAAAGGTATTCAATTAGAAAAAGAAGAACTCAAGTTGTCTCTATTTTCAGATGACATAATTCTATATTTAGAAGACGCCATCATCGCAGCCCAAAATCTCCTTAAGATGATAAGCAACTTCAGAAAAGTGTTAGGATACAAAATCAATGTGCAAAAATCACGAGCATTCTTATACACCAATAACAAACAAACAGAGAGCCAAATTATGAGTAAACTCCCATTCACAATTGCTAAAAAGAGAATAAAATACCTAGGAATACAAATAACAAAGGATGTGAAGGACTTCTTCAAGGAGAACTACAAACCACTGCTCAAGGAAATAAGAGAGGACACAAACAGATGGAATAACATTCCAAACTTATGGTAAAGATGGACCAATATTGTGAAAATGGCCATACTGCCCAAAATAATTTATAGATTTAATTCTATCCTCATAAAGCTACCATTGACCTTCTTCACAGAACTGGAAAAAACCACCTTAAACTTTATAGGGAACCAAAAAATAGCCTGCATAGCCAAGACTATCCTAAGCAAAAAGAACAAAGCTAGAAGCATGACACTACCTGACTTCAAACTATACTACAAGTCTATTGTAACCAAAACAGCATGGTACTGGTACCAAAAGAGAGATATAGACCAATAGAACAGAACAGAGACCTCGTATATAATGTCACACTCTACAACCGTCAAACAAATCTGAAGAAAACAAGCAATAGGGGAAAAAACGGTTTAATAAATGGTGTTGGAAAAACTGACTAGGCATGTTCAGAAAGTTAAAACTGGATCCCTTCCTTACATCTTATACAAAAATTAACTCCAGGTGAATTAAAAATTTAAACATAAGAACAAACACCATAAAAACCCTAGAAGAAAACCTAGGCAATACCATTTAGGACATAGGCATAGGCAAGGACTCCATGAATAAAACACCAAAAGCAATGGCAACAAAAGCCAAAATAGACAAACGGGATCTAGTTAAACTTAACAGCTTCTGCACAACAAAAGAAACAATCATAACAGTGAACCAACAACCAACAGAATTGGTTGGGAGAATAATTTTTGCAATCTACCCATCTGATGAAGGGCTAATATCCAGAATCTACAAAGAACTAAAACAGATTTAGAAGAAAAAAACAAACAACTCCATCAAAAAGTGGGCAAAGGATATGAACAGACACTTTTCAAAAGAAGACATTTACATGGCTAAGAAACATGAAAAAATGCTCATCATCACTGGTCATTAGAGAAATGCAAATCAAAACCACATTGAGATAGCATCTCACACCACTTAGAATGATAATCATTAAAAAATCTGGAGACAACAGATGCTGGAGAAGATTTAGATAAATAGGAACACTTTTACACTGTTGGTGCGAGTGTAAATTAGTTCAACTATTGTGGAAGACAGTGTGGATCCTCAAGGATCTAAAACTAGAAATACCATTTGATCCAGCAATCCCACTACTGGGCATATGCCCAAAGGATTATAAATCATTCTATTATAAAGACACATGCACACGTATGTTCATTGTGGCACTGTTTACAATAGCAAATACTTGGATGCAACCCAAATGCCCATCAATGATAGACTGGATCAAGAAAATATGACACATATACATCATGGAATACTATGCATCCATAAAAAAGGATGAGTTCATGTCTTTTGCAGGAACACGAATGAATCTGGAAACCATCATTCTCAGCAAAGTGACACAAGAACAGAAAACCAAACATGCATGTTCTCACTCATAAGTGGGTATTGAACAATGAGAGCACATTCACACAGGGAGGGAACCATCACATACTGGGGTCTGTTGGTGGTTTGGGCTAGGGAAGGGATAGCAAAAGGTGGGAAGATTGGAGAGGGGATAACACTAGGAAAAATACCTAATGTAGGTGATGGGGGGGATGGAGGCAGCAAACCACCATGGCATGTGTATACCTATGTAACAATCCTTTGAGATCTGCACATATACCTCAGATCTTAAATTATAATAAATTTTTTTAAATATTCAACATCATAAATGATCAGGGAGATGCAAATCAAAACCACAATGCAATATCATCTTACTTCTGTAAGAATGGTCAAAATAAAATTTAAAAAATTAAAAATAGATGTTAGCACAGATAAGGTAAAAAGCAATACTTTACACTGCTGGTGGAAATGTAAACTAGTAAACCACTATGGAAAACAGTGTGGTGATTCCTTAAAAACTAAAAGTTGATCTACCATTTGATCCAGCAATCCCACTGCTATCTACCCAGAGGAAAAGAAGTCATTATACAAAACAGATTCTTGCACATGAATGTTTATAGCAGCACAATTCACAATTACAAAAATGTGAAACCAGCCCAAATGCCCATTAATCAATGAGTGAATAAAGAAACTGTGGTATGTATACTAGGGTATACTACTCAGCCACAGAAAGGAATGAATTAATGGCATTCACAGCAACCTCGATGAAGCTGGATACTTACTCTAAGTGAAGTAACTCAGGAATAAAAAATCAAATACCATATGTTTTCAGTCTTAAGTGGGAGCTAATCTAGGAGAATGCAAAGGCATAAGAATGATACAATTGTCTTTGGAGACTCAGGGGAAAGAGTGGGAGTGGGGTGAGGGATAGTAGGCCACAAATTGGGTTCAGTGTACACTGCTCAAGTGATGGGTGCACCAAAATCTCAGTAACCACCACTAAATAACTTGCTCATGTAACCAAATACAACCTGTTCTCCAAAAACTTATGGAAATAAAAAGTTTAAAAGCAAACAAAAATAAATAGTTGTATAACTTTTAAATCCACAATTTATTCATCCATTCTCTTTTTGACTAATTTTTTTGGTTATTGCTGTGGTTTTGCCCATTCAAAGTGTTATAGGAAACCAGTCTTGTACATATAATCATACAAAGTCTTATTTTTGTGCATATGATAAACACATCTTGCCAAAAAAATACAGTTCAATAGAAAATATCTAGACTACATAAAAGAAATTAAAAGAGAGAAGAGAGTGTTAGTGGTATTAGTACTCAAGCACAAAAGCCTAACATATACATAATTTGAATCCTAAAGGGAGAAGTGAGAAATGAAGTGGAAGTGGCGTTTAAACAGATAATTGCTAAGAACTATTTATGATGAAAGATCCCTAGATTTAGCTCATTTATGCCAGAGGTTGCAAATATTTTGTGTGAAAAATTGCCCTTTGGTGATGACCTTGGGCAACAGGTCATCAAGCTTAACTTAACATCAATAACTCCTACTAGCTTAGCATTCTAATAATGAAACACAAGGCATATGGGTTAAGGAGCACTATCACCTTCCACAAAATTAGTTTACACATAAAAAAGGAGCGAGAGAGAACAAGAAAGGAAGAAAAAAAGAAAAGTACACCTATTTCTATTAAAGTAAACCTGCTGCATACAAAGAAAGCAGTCTAAAAGCAATCAGAAAAAAAATTAAGAAACCAAATACATTACCTTCAAAGGAACAATAAAATGGACAACTGACATTTCAACAGAGGCAACAAAAGTTAGAAGATAATAGAATTAAAGATTTGAAAGAAAAAACTTTTAACACAGAAGTTTCTACTCAGTGAAATAATTATAAAAATTAGGAAATAAAAAGTTGCAAAACAAAACAAAACTTAGAGAATTCATCTTCTATGGTAGAAAGATTAAAGAGAGCTTTTCTGGCAAATGGAAAGAGAACCCAGGTGGAAACACAGAAAGAAAGGTGGGCTAAAAAAGCAATGAAAAAAGCAACTAAGATTCTACAGAGCTTTGTTTTTCCACTATCATGATATGGGTCTCACCTTTATTATATTTGACTAATTGTCTGTCTGGCTTATAGAACTGTCACCTGTATTAACTCAGGGATAGTCCATGCTTTGTGTTGTCTCTAGTTACTTATGTAAACATTTGGTGATCCTTGTTTGTGATTTTAATGTTGATTTTATCACAGCTTTTCTTATTTAATGCCATAATATGGCAACCGCAGTTAAAGCTTACCAAATACTCATGTTTCTATTTTCAACCTCTCTTTAGATGAGACCTAGATCATGTAACTAGTGATGGTCAATGAAATATGAGCATAATACCAGTTTACAAATTCTGTCCTGAGGCAGTCAATTGCTTGTTTTCTCCTTCTATTTCTCTTCCCTGGATGAAAATTTGAAGGTCATAGATTCATTCCAGATGGCAAAAATTTATGATGTAAGAGCTTGTGCCCACATAAGAATCAGTTTGGGTGAGAAATAAACCATAATATGTTAAACTACCAAGACTTGAAGTTTATTAGTAAGAGAGAAAACCTAACATACTGATAGACATGTATGCATGATCTCTTTCTCTTTCTGTCTCTGAAATGTCACTTCAAAGGCATAAATGATGGCATATGAAATACATTCTGAATATATGATAATGTTTTCCTCTAACTAACAGAGTATATTATTCTCACATGCTATAAATTTTGAACAATTGCCACGGAAACTGAAGAGTTGCTAAATATCCTAAGATTTTGATATATAGGTCTGTTTTTAAGGTTTACTGTGTGTGAAGACACTTTCAACTACAATTTTGTTGTTTTACAACAAATAGAAAAGCATCTTATTTCACAATTTTGAAAGCTTATATACCACAATAGGACAAAGAAATTTATTTACTGTGGGATTACTAGGTGGTGACATTTTAGTCATACAAAATAAAGTACAAATGAATGCTATGTACAAATTCTGCATGATGGATTAAGAGATATAACTATACAGTAATGGTGTTGATTGTACATAATTCTGAGGAAGTAAAGTTAATGATTCTTAATTACATTTCTATCTATGTATACATACATGTCTAACTCTAGATATGTTTTATAATGAATCAAACCAAAAATTTTATGAACTTAACACTAGGCATAATTACAGCATCTCAGAAGGGATAGAGATAAACTACACAAAACCTAGAAATGAAATGGTAAATGCTTATTGAGAGATGCCAGTATTGAATACTACAACAACAAATAGGCCAGCAACACTTTATCATTCAATAAAAGTGAAGCAAGTCAATGGTGGTAAAATAAGTGTCACTGCATTATGTCACAAAACAGGTATAAGTTGTGAGAGAATCATTGTGACAGGGTTTAAAAAATATTTCTTTAGAATTATGTAAATTTTCAATAACAAGCTAAATATTATCCCAGATACTGAAAGGGCTAAAAATGAATAAAAATAATCTCTATAATCAAAGATAATAAAATATAAAGAATACAAGAGACAGGAAAATATTAACAGCATTTACTTTATCTTCAAAATAATGTGTGATTGTAAGAACATTAAAAATTACTGATGTGCACAAAGTAAAAGGGATTTCCTCCTCTAACTGACACTCCATCCCAGTGTTCAGAAACAAAGCCTGTTTTCAGTTATAACTTTACAGATCTTTTGCAAGTCTTTTGAAGCACCTGAGACTGGTAAATTTATAAAGAAAGGAGGTTTAATAGGCTCATCATGTGCAACAAGCACACAGTTAACTAGAATAATACATGCAGAGCTAAAGACAATAATTTATTAGCAATGTCTCACTCTGATGTGTATAATTAAAAAGTTAGATGATTGCATTGAAGGATTTATCTGACAGTTGCAGTTATTTTAAATGTTATCTTAGAATGTTTGTGTATTATAAGATTTGATTTTCATTGATTTGAAGATTTTTTTCCATTTTTGATGAAATCATGCTTTGCTCTCTAAGTAATATGTTAAAAAATTGTTATACTTTTTGTTGCATTGGTATTTTATTGTTGATATAACAAATTATCCCAAATTTTGGCACATACAAATACCCACAGCAGAAAAAATCTTAGGGTCTTTAGTGCCTTTAGGACAAGAGAAGTCCTTTGGGAGTAAAGAGGAGTAACTTAGGAGGCATGTGGCAATGATGACCTATGCACAAGCGATATTGTAGCCACAACAGGTGAATTGAAAGGCTATCAGCACAAGGGAAAATTATCAGATGTTTATTTTTACAATTAAAGTGTGTCTTCTCTGATGAGAGCACTCTGGGGGATTTAGAAAGAGTAACTAGGCTTAATAAACACAAAATCCATTATTATCTTATAGTTCTAGAGATCCAAAGTTTAAAACAGTCTCACTGGATCAAAATCAAGCTATAGACAGGGCTATATTCCTTACTTGATGCTATAGAGGAGAATTTGTTCCCTTGGTTTTCAAGCTTCTAGAAGCTGCCTGAATTCCTCAGCTCATGGCTGCCTGCCAACACACCATTCATTATGGCCTCTGCTTTCCTAGCCATGTCTCCTAAAAGACTCTGACCTTCTTGCTTCCTATATTATAAAGATCCTTGCTAACACATTGGGCCTCCCAGATAACACAGGATAATATATCCATTTTATATCAGTAACTTACATTCACAAAGTCTCTTTTGTCATGCAGAGTAGAAAAATAAAATCAGATCAAATTAAGAAAAATCTAAAATTTTTTTGTCATACAAAAAGTATGTATAGAGATCCTGGAGACCTCAAACTGAAAAGTGATAAGAAGCATGTCTTTACAGGATGTCTTACAATGAGGAAGTCACTTAAGCTTTACAATGATTGGATATTACAATGGGTGTTTCCAGATGGAAGAGGATTTCTTGCAAGTGATTATCTTACACGAGTTTTGGAAGATGACTTAAGTTTTGCTTATAATTATTAGAAGGGTTTACACAAAATAAACTCAAAGTTTCACTTATGTTCAAAAGTCAACCTAGTTTAATTTTCAGTTATGTGGCTAGATTCATCTGTTCTCACACTGCTGTAAAGAAATACCTGAGACTGGGAAATTTATAAAGAAAGGAGGTTTAATAGACTCACCATTTTGCAGGTTGTATAGGAGTCATGATGCTGGTAACTGCTCAGCTTCTGGAGAGAACTCAGGAAACTTATAATCATGGCAGAAGGCAAAGGAAAAGCCTATACTTCATATACAAATCAGGAGAAAGAGAGAGGGGGAAGTGCTATATATATTTGTATTAATATATCACATGTACTCTACAAATATGTACAACTAGTATGTATCTATAATAAATACAAATAAAAATACTTTAAAAAGAAGAATATGGGCCCTTGTTGGCATTGTTGAACTCATCCAGAAACTATTTACTGTCAGAATTCTCTTTACATGAGAAAAACGCTCTTTGCCCTTTAAGTCTCTGATAAATGAGTGTGTGTGTGTGTATGTGTGTGTGTGTGTGTGAGTGTGTGTGTGTGTGTATGTGCTTTCTAAATTTGAAATCAAGCATTTTCTTACCTGATAAACATGATAAGAAACTATCTACTGTGGTGGAATTTGAACTGACAAGGTGAATAACTGGCAGAATAATACATGCAAATATCTGAGCAAGAACTGTCCAGGTAGAGGGCACATACAAACAACCACAGCAGAAACAAATTTAAAGTCTTTAGTGCCTTTAGGTCAGAGAGACATCCTTTGGGAATAAAGAGGAGTAAGTGAGGAGGCATGTGACAATGATGAGCTATGCAAGAGCCATATCATAGCCATAGCAGGTGGATTGAAAGACTATCGACACAAGGGAAATTTATCAGATGTTTATTTTTACAATTAAAGTGTTTCTTCCCTGATGAGAGCACTCTGCGGGATTTAGAAACAGTTAACAGTGCCCCAGTGTAGCAGGCTTTTTCAGTAATCCCCCAAAAAGATAATTATGCCTGGACCCGGGTAATTGTTGAGATATTTAAAAGTGATTGAGTTCAGAATATATTCTCCAAGTAATTGCTAGTGGGACCAGAAGATAAGTTGGGATAAGAGTTATGACCTAAAGAGAGAGCTGCACAAAGAATAAAATTTGGTTCAAGGATCTAAATAAGTGATGAGAGAGAAATGGAAAAGTGCGTTTAGGGGATAAGGATAAAATAAAGAAATATGAGGTTTACAGAAACATAGAAAAGTTTGATATATCTATTTGATACTCAAATGAATATAATGAGTAGGCAGTCGGATGTGTCTGGAATTCAGAGAGAAATCTATTTAAAGTCTTGGTCTTTAGCTGTATCTCTCAGTGAGGTTAGAACCCATCATTTAGATGTCAGGAAGAGACACAGAGAGAGAAAAAAAATAAAGAAGAAAGAAAAAGCAACCAAGTCTCTAGGAAAAAAATATGTATTCTTTTTTAAAAACAAAGCAAACAAATGCAAAAAAAATTCCCCTATTTATATAAAATTTACTTAGCAGTAGGTAGAACAGAATACAATAATAAAGTTCTACAACTATCGATTACATATAGGAGCATATTCAACTATTTAATTGTTTAAGTCGAAAGGCAGCCTATGAATTTAGTGACTGCAAGCTGTTTAATGTCAGACTCCAGTAACACTACAGTTACAGAAATATGAATCAAATATTTGCTTCCTCAAATTTAAATAAGTCAAGCATTAACAAGGAAGGATACAATGGCAAAAAGCCAAATATATTTGGAAGTTAGAGAGTGACCAAAAAAAAAATTGATAAGGTATTGAAAAGAAGCCTATGGATAGCTGATGTGTGTGTAAGAAAACCTCATAATAGCTGAACCATACAACTATGAGTTTTTATACAGCTCAGAGTATATTATCTCCTTTAAAGAAGCAAACATTCAAATGTATTACATTTTAGCTGAGCACAGTGGCTCATGACTGTAATCCCAGCACTTTCAGAGGCCAAGGGGGCATATTGCTTGAGACCAAGAGCTTGAGACCAAGAGGTTGAGACCAGCCTGGGCAACACAGTGAACCCCAGTGTTTGGTATTACAAAAAATACCAAAAACAAAAAAAGTAGCTGGGTGTAACAGCACACATCTGTATTCCTAGTTACTCAGGAGGCTGAGATAGGAGGATTTCTTGAGCCCAGGATGTGGAAGTTACAGTGAGCTGAAACTGTGCCGGTGCACTCCAGCCTGGGTGGCAGGGTAAGACCCTGTCTCAAAATAAAATAAAAATAACAAATAAATAAATACATTTACTAAGTTTTAAAATAACAACAAGAATAATTGAAAGAATTAACAAAAACATTTATACTTCAAAAGGAAAATGACAATTTTTTTGTTTAAATGCCCTTATTCCTAGTCTATTCTTCAAATAATTATTCTTAAGATAAGCACTCTCAGTCAAGGTTCTAGGTTACAAAAAACACATCTGACTATCTGATTCTTTATGTATTAAGTAATAATAACAATAACAAAATGTATATGATATAATGGCAATCATAATTGTATATGAGAAGGCTATTTAAGGATTGATGGAATAATCAGGAAGCTGGAAATCTATAAAATATGCTGAGAGAATAATAAATTCTGAAAGTTTATAAGCAGTTGCTGTTATAAAGGGCCATGTCTGCAACAGCTTAATTCACCATCACTCAAAACTCAAAGTTTCTGGAATAGAGTTTCCAAATGTCTGAGACACAGACATTTGTCTATTTCCTGAGCTGTGGCAGAGCAATGAACAGGGTAATCAACCCCTTGTGCTTCTGAGGTGAATGCAATGCTCTTCTCCCATAAACGTTATCTCATTCGAGTGGAATAAGGGGTGGCAAAGGAAGGGTCTTGGGATTTGATTGATGGGCAGCCAAAAAATGACAAATATCTTCTACAGTCATTCAGTCAGAAGAGAAAGAAATATATACTCTCAGTCAGGGAAGGCTAAGTAATTATGCAGTATCAATAGCAACAAAGCCTTTGTCTTTAAACAACAAAGAGTTACTTTTAGTTCATTGCTTCCACCATGGTTGTTCTTCAAGGATCTAGGCTTATAGAGTACTCACCGTCTGCAACACTGCCAATCATCCTGGAAGAGAGTATATTTACTGTAAGGACTGAGAGTAGCAATAATATGTAATATTTTGTTATTTTAAATAAATGAACACAATAAATCTTGTGCTTTTTCCTTCCACTAATGTCTTCAAAGAATAAGTCTAAGATCTTGCAATTTACCATTGCAAAGAAAATAAAGATTGTTGTATCAGTTTTATGTTTCTAGTGTGATATTTTATATAGGGAAGGTTTTAAGTTACATAATGTTGAAATTCATCTAGGAAGACAGAAATTGCCTGTGATTTTACAAGATGATTTTGGTGGCCATCATTCTCATGGTGTTACCCACACATCACCTAGCTCACAATTATCTTTTAACATTTAAATATGCATATTCATAAGACCTATCAGAAAAATAGTTAGAATCTCCTCCAGGAAGCTGCATTTTAAACTAATAACTGCCCAGATAATTCTTAAGCTGAATTAAATAGAGAAATCTTTTTAGGTGGTTCATGTAATTCAAAAAAATGGTCATATGAGTTATGAAGTATTTTTACATGACAAACTAAAGATGAACCAATAAATGATATTTATTTTCAATGTAGTTATGTTTCTATGAAGAATAGATATCTGTTGGGGTAGGGAAGTGATATCCAAGTAGGCTTCCTGGATATTGTATCTCTGTGTTCTGGCAAGAAGAGCCATACTGTAAGTGTTAGGAGTACACATCATTATTCAAAGTCTCTGTTTAAAACTTGGTTTGTAAACCAAATAATAATTCAGGCAGGTCTTGATGCAGAGATTTGTTTTGCCAAGGTTGAAGACATGCCTAGAAAAAAACACAAAACACAGTGGTAACATCTCTGATCCCTGCTTTTCTAAAAAGGGTTTTGAGAATTTCAATTTTTTTTTTCATTTTTGAGATGGAGTTTCGCTCTTGTTGCCTAGGCTGGAGTACAATGGCACGATTTCAGCTCACTGCAACCTCTGTCTTCCAGGTTCAAATGATTCTCCTGCCTCAGCCTCCCTAGTAGCTGGGATTACAGGCTCCTGTCACCAGTCCTGGCTAATTTTTTGCATTTTTGTAGAGACAGGGTTTTACCATATTGGCCAGGCTTGTATCAAACTCTAGGCCTTAAGTGATCTGCCCTCCTTGGCCTCCTGTGGTGCTGGGATTGTAAGTGTGCACCACCGCACCCAGCTAGATTTCAATGTTTGAATGGGAAAAAGCAGACAGGAGGATAAGGAAGGAAAAGAGGGGGAGGGAGATAGGAAATGAGGCAAGTAGTTACATTCTTGTAAGGCTTTGATTAGGGCTCAGTGAATCTACACTTTACCTGAGAGAAAGGGGTTGTTAGAAGAACTGTCAATTGTGCATTCCTCTTGCATGGAGTAAATCTACATTTTATGTAAGATACAGTAAACATATGAAAAGATAAAGTAGAGAAAGAAGTAAATTATGCATTTGTCATTCCTTTCAGGTGGGCAGAAGGATGATTTTCATTCTTGTTTTTGCCCCATGCCTCTGAAGATAAGCTGTTAATTTCAATTGTATGGTGAGAATTAACAGATCTCTGTTTTAGGACTATTTTATGGGAGATATATATTCTGAAAGATTTTGGAGTCCACAAGAAATTTCCTTGTGAGTGGTTTGTAAGGGAAGCCATCTGGGGAGATATGTGGCCTTCTATCATCACAGCTATCTGTTTGAGAACAAAAGGAAAGCAGGTTTTTTTCCGCATGAATCAATTTCCATTATAAGTTTGGGGTCCTGAGACTCTGTTTTGTTTCAGTTTCTATACCTATTAACTTATTGTCTTGGAAAATTAATGTAAACCATCAGGGCCTTGAGTTCTGCATCTGCAATATGCAGATAATATTAATATTTTAACTTATGTGGTTAAATTGTCTAAAAAATCTCATGCTTTGTTAATCATATTGCTCATAATCATTATTAATATGTTTAATAAAATGTACTTGCATACTTAAATGTAACCTTTGCCTTGACAAAGATTTCCAAACTGCTGCAGTGCTGACAGTGAATATCTGCTATCATTTAAGCCAAAATAAACCTGGTAGGACATGTGTGTTTGAGCTAATCTTTGGTTTCTATTCTTTCTGCTGTTATTTTATTATTTTATCATTTTAATACGCACCTCTAGCAGATTAAACTTTTAGCTTTCAACTACTTTATTTCTCACATAAACTGAAGATTATTCTCTGCTGAAATTATTTCTCAGACAATTATGTAATATATTTCCTAACACATATAACTTGAAAAGGATTAATTATCATTATGTCACCAATTATGTGATGTTGCTGATGGGATTTGGTACAATTATTTAAAGAGATGAACTGCATGTCAAATAAGACGATTAAAAGCTCATAACTATGTGTTGGCAACTCTTTCTTTTCATTGCCTTCATTTTAAAGGAGCAGGGATAATTTCCAACTTTTAGACAAGTTTTAAGCTAATCTTTTCATAAATACTGATTTCATAGAAGATATTTTAGAATACATGTCATTGAGAATATATAGTATTAACCTTTTCATTTTCAATTATCAGTGCTGTCAAACAAAAACTATTATAAATTCTATCATATTTAATAATTTTGACATAATTAACAATTTGATAAATCTACTTCAAAGGCTATGAGTGACCTGCCCCCACATCTGTATATCAGCTGCCATGTTGCTGTAGTGCACAGTGAACCATGATGGACCTTTGCACTTCCAAAGCTAATTTATCATATATGTTGACAATTATGTGCAAGAAAGTCATATAGCAAACAATGACATAGAGTTCAAAAATGCTTATCACTCCAAACAAGACAGATTTTATGGCCACAGGCCCCTTAGAAGCCAAAGAAAACCATTTGAAGTGTCAAATATATGTATCGTGCAATAATGAAATATTCCTTTGCAATCACTTTATGTGAAAGAAATCTCTAGAAAGGCAGCAATTTAAAAGGCAACCCATGTTATGGAGGCATGAGGCTGCTTCAGCGGAGATATATATGGTATTTTGGAGGATTTAATTGCAACTGAGGAGCATGAGTCTTACAGACCACCATCTACAAGTACTTCCATATTGCATGGCCAGAACTTCTCCTAGATCAATCTATACTAAAGCTATATTTTCCATAGGAAACATTCCCTGCAGTTTATCCCAGTAATATCTTCTTGTTTCTGAAATTTTATTTTTTTAATTATGTATTTTAGAACTGAATTTAAATGGTTCATTCTTGATCACTTGCTGTTTCCCCAGGGGGTGAATTGGTAACCATTCTATTATACAGAAATGAATTTGCACCTCAGTGAGGATTCACACCTGGTTAGGTGGTCAGGCCAGGTTAAATGGATTTCGCCCCAGGGAAGAGAACAGAGTTATCACCCTGTTAAAGCAGTTTCCACTGTTTGAATGTGAATCTGAGTCAGGGAACTACCAAGGGTCAACTAGAAGTGTGTGAGAAGTAACCTACTTAGATGCTTTTGCGGCATAGGCTTATACTAGCATTTAAAATGAGCATCTCTAACTTAGAATGTATTTAATATGTCACAATTTTGAATTGTATTTCTCAGTTGAAACCATATTTACAGACAAGATTATTTTTCTTTTCCCCTCCCCACAATATTAACCTAATAGTCAACAATGACATTTCTAATGGGTAAAAATTTATATTTAAAGTTAATATATAAATGTAAATTCCCAAAAAATATTATCTACTTTTCCCATATCAAATAAAAACAAATCTAGACAGACTTAGGTAAATAAAAGCTTTATACAAAAGGTTTATTTTTTAAAGGGGAGGCGGCTATTGCAATACAATCATGCATCACTTAAGGCAGGGATACATTCTGAGAAACACATCATTAGGTGACTTTGTCATACAAACCTCATAGATCATACTTACACAAGCCTAGATAATATACCCTATGACATTCCTAGGCTATGTGATATAGTTTATGGCTACTAGGCTACAAACCTGTACTGAATACTGTAGGCAATTGTAGTAAGAGAGGAGGTAGAAAGAAACTAACTAGGCAGATAGTTAGGGCAAAGAGTCCTTGGCATAACTTCCCTTCTAACAAAAAGCAGCCCAAGAAATCACTTATAACAAAGGGTAGCCTGGAAGATTGGGCTGTAAACATAGACAAAAAGCATCCCCAACACAAAGTTGGAGCTTCCTGGGTAATCAGCAAGCTTCACACACACATAGTAGGACTCAGTAAGCACAGTGGGCCTTAGTAAGCACGTTCCTTTCTTTGTTGGGGACATATTTAGATAAGGAAGCTGGAAGCGTGCATGGGGTAGGCAGATGCCTGCAGCTGCACCAATAGAAAGGACTACTTTGGGCCAGGCACATCCCCAGTGTCTACCCTCAGCTCCCGCAGTTTTCTTAGCATATGCACAGTAGGAAAGAGATAAGCAACATGGTGCAGCTCAGGCTAAGGACCTGCCTGCAAAATAAAACCTTGGGTTGGAGTCTGCTAGAGATTGGTGCTTTATGAAAATGACACACCTGATTAGAACCAGTTTTTCATGCCCTATATAGATAAGGTACCCCCTTCCAGTAGCTTCTTTATTAAAACTCTTGCATTTCACTGTGAAACAGCAACTTTTTGGGGGACCCCTATCTGAAGCAGAGAGTTGTTCTCTTTCTTTGACCTATTAAACTTCTACTCTAACCTCACCCTTAGTTTGTCTGCATCTTTGATTCCCTTGGCCATGACCAAGAATTTTGGGTGCCACTCCAGGTAATGAGGCCATTTCAGCAACACAATAGTAAGTACTTTAACATAGAAAAGGTACAGTAAAAAAATTAATATCTTATGGGACCACTGCTGTATATGTGGTCTGTTGTTGGCCAAAACGTCATAAATAATTGATATATGTAAGTGAAAATCAATATGTTTTTAAATGAAGCAAAATATTAACCTCTCTTTTAAAACAGGCAAAAATTAAAGTCATCAAAAAGAAATGTTTATTTTTTCACCAAAGATTATCAGAAACTGATCCTGTATATCTTCCCCAACAAAGTATTTTTATAACTCATAACCGAAAAGAATAAATAATTATATTCAATGAAGTTATCTCCTTTTAAAATGTCATACTGTTTACTTATGTTAAAATGAGGAATGGCTACAGAGAATGCTCATTAAAAAAATACAATAAATTAACTTTTAAAAATTCTGTGCTAAATCTCATTTTTGATTCTTCTATTAACAATTCTATTGACTATTACTTTAAACTTTTTGGTGTCCATGTGCTCAATGTGCATTTTTAAAGGATGTTTGCAAAACCTAGATGCAGCACATATGTATGCCTTTGACAAAGAATGATTCAGAAAGATCAATTTCAAAGCTTTCAAATGTCACAATAGTCATAATTACTTTAGTACTATAATATGATATTTTATTTCCACAATATTAAACTGTTTTCCTTTATCTGTGTTTCAAATAAATTGCTATCCTACTTTGACCTGGGCATTTTTAATTCATACATAAATTATATTTTGCTTTTGAAGTCTATCAGTTCCTGTTATGTTGAAATTACATACTTTTAAAATAAAATGTCTTATAAATATGAAATTTCCCTTTGTGATACAGATTCTAATCAAACTTACTTTATAGTCATATAAAAATTGAGAAAATATTCTTACCTTTAAAAAATATAATGAGAACATGTCCTTATCATTAACAAGAAATCACAAATAAAGTTCCTTATATGTAAGACTGTATTGTGTGATTCATATTAATATTGAGAATGTGACATTTACTAAATTGATGAAAATGTCATGTGGAATTGTCTCATAAACAAATTAGAATTCTGTTACATTTTCTCCACTATGACTTTATGGTTATGTCAAGTTAGTTTAATGTAATATGTAAGTTTTTGTGCTAATATTTAGAAGAGAAATTCAAGCCATTAAAAGAAGTTTTCTTTTTATAATGTTTGTTTAGGTCAAGAATAGTAACTTATAGCACAAAGGAAAAGTATTTACCTCCTCCATTCCTCATTTGTCTTATATTGATAACAGAGATACATTGTCATTACTTATACAATATGATATTGAATATTCTTACAGGCCTCTGAGACTATATGTTAAATATGAATATATTCTTAAAACCAATGTTATAGTGTGACTATTTCCTCTACACATTTTGGAACTGGTCTAAAAATATTTTCATGGAAATAAATAAATTGTTTGGAAAGTTGTAGTGTGTTTCCAGAAACAATAGGCATTTTGACATTGTATAAAAATAAATAATTTTTATAAAAGAAAAAAATTGTTACATCCTATATTAGAAAGTATTAAAATTTACAGAATGTGTTTTTTGCTACTTAAATTGTTTTTCATTTTATTTTGTATTTACTCTCACAAGTATTTTCCCATATGAATGAATCTGAACAACAGGTATATGAAACAAGTAGCTGTAAATTGTTCTTCCTCAAATAGCAGCTATTTCACACAAAAGATAAGAACAAATCAAAGAAGGAAACCATTCATTTCTATTGCTATGTATTCAACATACATTTATTGTTTGCCTTCTATATTCTGAGTAATGTGCTGGATAGCAGGCATAAAAGTTGAATGATGTAAGGAATTATGCACACAAGTTGTTATGGTAACATAAAATAAATATGCTACCCTCTTGGGAGGTGAGAGAAAAGTTCAGAGAAACAGTTTCCTTGGAACTCAGTTATGAAGTAGGAGAAGGAGACAACTATACAGAGAGGATAGAAAGTCATTCGGAGCAGAGAATAGAATGTACAAACTTTTGGTAATATAAAATACCCTGATGTAGGTTGAGAATTCAGTAGTTGTCTATCACTGGACAGCAGTGGGAAGAAACAAAGCAAAATATAGCTGAGGATTAAAGTGTGAAGATCATTAATTGCTAAGATAGATTATTCCAAAATTTTTCTTAATGATATTAGGGCATTTTAAGAAAAACAATATCATAAATTAGCATTTAAGAAGAACTACATGTAATTATTTAAGAAACAACTTTAAGAGTGAATAAATTGGAAGTAGAGATATGCTTTAGGAAGGTATGATAATAATAAATTCAAAAAGTAATATGTACATAAATTAAATTGCCATACATAAGAAAAGAAAGGGAAGAAGGATATAAAAGATATTAAGGTGGTAAAACTGATCAAATTTGACTGGTTAGAGGATTTATGATAAGAGAGAAAATCATATTTGTAATGGCTTTTAATTTTCTGGAGCTGGCATCTGGGCAAATGGAGATGTTAAACATGAGGGCATAGAACAATGAAAGGACAATAGGACATGAGGAATAATGATGCTTTTAGATTGAAGTACACTGGGGACATCCTGATGAAAATTACTCTTTGTCATATACAAGTACACCGTATTACTAAGTAGAGATATGATAAGTTGTATATTATCACTTTAAATTTAATATGCAAGAAATATACACTTATGTTAATGTTTTAAATAAGCATGGCTTTAAATAAAATATCAAAAATTTTTGAAAATTGTGTGAATTCCATGTACTTTATTGACAAGAGAGAACATAAGTGAAAGGAAAGGTTAAATGTTAGGGTAAAAGAGGTTAACCAAACTGAAGAATTATAACCTGGTCATTGTAATTAGCAGCATTAAATGTTCACTTTTCCAGTGAAATTTGGGGAAATGAGAGGTAGCTTGACCTAGAAAACCATAATTATTTTGAATCAAAAGTTCTATAGGTTTCAATTTGCCATTTATTTTGGTCAGTTGTTACTTGAATTAAGCAATGAAGAATGTCTCTGAAGAAATTTATCACTTTAATGCTTCTAAGTCCAGGATTATGGATAGAACTGGTACAACTGGATGTAATGCCTAATGCCATTACATTTAGGAAAAAGAAACAGTGATTATATAAAATACTTGTCAGGATAATTTGTTTATACATTAAAAAATACTTAAGTACACATGGCTTAGATAATGAGTACATGGTAGATTTAATATAAGAATTCTGAAGATCAGGCAACTTTTTAGATGTCTACTCCTCTATCCTTAGAATCTTGACTTGTTCTCAGATTAATCTCTCTGAATTTAAGGTGGCTGCAACAGCTTCCAGTTCTATGATTCCAATGGAATGAGGAAAGGGATATTTTTCTTTGTATGTTCTCTTTGAAATATAGATAAAATTTCTTGTCTGATGCTTATCCAGAATCATCTTCCTGTACCATTTTCCAGGCTTCATTCAAATGCATACCATTAAACTTACCTCTATCAAAGAGTAACAGGCTATGCAATGGAGATAAGAAAGAGGGATATTCTCTTATAACACTAACCATGAACAAATCTTGAGCTATGTTATCAATAAAATACATAGAAATGACTGCTGGATTGACAAGCAAATATGTTTGCCATATTTTGCTATATCTAAATATATTTTAGGTGTATTAATATATATTGATAACTATAATATGCCATTTGGACAAAATTTCTCCTAATATACTGGAAACTTCTTAGATTTCTTAGTTTAAGTTTCTTCAGAATGTAGCACAGGAACTGGCTCATCACAAGTACTTAAGCACATTTGTATAGAATGAATAAATACATCTGCAAGATAGCTTCCATTATACACTCCATCTACTAAAAATAGCAACAAAATACCCAGGAAGTCTTCAATGAAAATAATGACGAAATTTCTGAAAACTCTGCTGCAAACATACTACTGTCAAACTTCAATGTCTCCTCAAAATGTAAACTTAACATTTACCATTAAAAGAAGTATTTCAGACTTCTTATTACGATAGATAATAAGGACTGAATTTACCCTCTCATCTGAATGACTAAAAACATGTTAGAAATAATATAAGAAGATGCAATTTATAAGATATTACAAATTAGGCCACACAGAAAAATAACCTCCAAAAGATGGACACAAAACAAAGTACTCTTTTTTGTTTGTTTAGCTAACTAAACAATATCTCTAATACTTTATTCTTATTCCTTCTTTTTTATTTTAATCAATCATCAATTCTTGACATATGTAGGTAGATCTCCATGGGCCAACACTCTTGTAATTCTTTTGCACATGTCTTCAGCTTCTTTTTTTCTGTTTTTCACTACTAAAAATATGCAGCCATGTTGTTATAAGGTGAATTATGCTCTTTTTTCCTTAGTCCATATATTAAAACCCTAAAACAATATCCCAGAATATGACATTATTTCAAAATTGTGTCATTAATTAAGATGAGGTAATGTTGGGAGTCTCCTAATCCAGTACAACTGGTATCCTTATAAAACAGGGGGAATTTGGATGCAGAAGCTTCACACATGTAAAGATAAAGGCAGATATCAAGGTGGTGCTTTTACAGCATCCTTAAAAATGACAAAGTCATGCCAAATGTTTTCAGCAAACCATCAGAAACCAGACAAGAGGAACAGAACCAATTTATTCTTTTTTTTAATTGTACATTAAGTTCTGGGGTACATGGGCAGATCATGCAGGATTGTTGCATAGGTACATACATGGCAATGTGATTTGCTGATTACATCCCCTTGTCACCTGCATCTGGCAGTTCTCCCCATGTTATGCCTTCCCAACCTCCCCACCCCCTGCTGTCCCTCCCCTCTTCCACCCCTCAACAAACCCCACTGTGTTATGCTCCCTCCCTGTGTCTATGTGTTCTCATTGTTCAACACCCACCTATGAGTGAAAACTGTGGTGTTTGATTTTCTGTTCTTGTGTCAGTTTGCTGAGAATGATTTCCAGATTCATCCATGTCCCTACAAAGGACACCAACTCATCATTTTTTATGGCTGTATAATATTCCATGGTGTATATGTGCTACATTTTCCTTGTCTAGTCTATCATCGATGGGCATTTGGGTTTGTTCCAGGTCTTTGCTATTGTAACCAGTGCCACAATGAACATACGTGTGCATGTGTCTTTATAATAGAATGATTTATAATCCTTTGAATATATACCCAGTAATGGATTGCACCCAAGTCAACTCTTGAATGTTTGCTGCTTGGAAATTTCTTCTTCCAGGTACCCTAAATCATCTCTTTCCACAGATCTCTAGGGCAGGGGCAAAATGCTGCCAGTGTCTTTGCTAAAACATAGCAAAAGTTACCTTTACTCCCGTTCCCAACAAGTTCCTCATCTCCATCTGATACCACTGCAGCCTGGACTTCACTGTCCGTATCACTATCAGCATTTTGGTCACAATCATTTAACAGGTCTCTTGGAAGTGTTAAATTTTTCCTCCTCTTTCTATCTTGTTCTGAGCCCTCCAAACTGTTCCAAACTCTGCCTGTTACCCAGTTCCAAAATTACTTCCACATTTTCAGGTATCTTTATAGCAGTGTCCCAAACTCCTGGTACCAATTTTCTATATTAGCATGTTCTCACACTGCTATAAAGAAATACCTGAGACTGGATAATTTATAAACAAAAAAGTTTTAATGAACTCACAGTTCCACATGGCTGGGGAGGCCTCAGGAAACTTAGAATCATGGTAGAAGTTAAGGCACATATTACATGGTGGCAGGAGAGAGAGAGAGAAGTGGAAACTGCCACAAACTTTTAAACCATCAGATATTGTGAGAACTCATTCACTACCACAAGAACAGCATGAAGGAAATTGCCCCCATGATCCAATCGCCTCCCACCAGGTACCTTCCTGGGCACATGGGGATTACAATTTGAGATGAAATTTGAGTGAGGAAAGAGAGCCAAACCATATCAATCCTAAAACAGTATGTTTTGTTATGGTCTTATTCTATGTTATGTTAAATTTATTCTCCTCTGCTGGATCATTTCCTCCTAGATTCAGTCTTCAGTCCCTGCTGGACCATTTTCCTCAGCATTAATCACACCCTAATTCAGGAGTTGATACTGATGGTTTTGTTTATCTTTTTCTCATTTTACATTGATAGTTTACCGTATCTTCATCGATTTATATAGTAATCGATGCAATTTATTGTATTTACTTAAATCCATATGTACATACACACTATATAAATTGCCTAGTTAAAATGACTATTTTGATGATGCACAGAAATCCACAACTTGGAACTAAAATAGTGATTTTCCTAAATAAATATTTTTCTAATATTCTTTTTCAAAATGTAAAATATCACCTACTTATGAACTAGGCAAATTTGTTAGCCATCTCTAGCACAATCATCCAAAGCCAAACTCTGACTTGACTAAGAAGTAGGCACATGACTAATAGATTTGCTACTTATAATTTGAAGCATTTATGAAATTATAATTATGAGGACAAGATGATTATTACTGACACTGAGATCTGTTTTTTACTCAATATATCACATATATGGTATAATAGATTTAGAGATTCTTAATGGTATTAAAATCTCAAATTCTCAATAGTTTACAAAACACAAACATGTATTTATCATGTACTTTGTGTATTTCTTGGAGTTGGCTATCTCTGCTTCATATCTTTTTATTTTTCATTCTCTAGGACTAGTGTCTATCAGAGAATATTATTCTATAAGAGAGGGAAAAGTGTAAGCAGAATTTTATCTGGCTTTGATGTGTCTGCTTAAAAGTGAAATACATTACTTCTCAGAATTTATTGGCCAAAAAAGTTGTACCTGAAATGCTGAGGCCAGATGAATAATCTCCTTTCAGAAATAAGCCTGGCAGTGAGGGTAGCATAGAAAAATGAAATTTTTCTTTATTATATAAGTTTTGGAATACACAGAAAAGAGAATTTTGTTTTACAGTGAACTCCCATACAACTACTTTCTTTGTTCAGGCTGCCATAAAAAATAACATAGACTGGATGGCTTACACAGCATTTTTTTTCTCTCCCAGTCCTAGAGGCTAAAGAGTCCAAAATCAAGGTATCAGCAATTCAGTTCCTCGGGAGGCTCTTTTTAGCTTGGCAAGGGCCAGCTTCTCCCTGTGTTTTCATATGGCAGAAAGAGAGCTCTGGTGTTTCTCTCATAAAAGCACCAGTCCTATCCAATTAAGGGCCACCTTTACAACCTCACTTAACCTTTATTGCCTCCTCACAGACCCTATCTCCAAATACAGTTACAATGGGGATTAGGGTTTCAATGCATGAATGTTGAGTAGACACAAAACTGCAGTCTGTAATAATCACAATCTAGACTCCTTTATTAACATTTTATTATATTTGCTTTATTAGAGACCTTTCTATATTGATCTCTCAATTTATTTGTTGATGGATTCAAAGCAAACTGTAGACATCTGTACAGTTTATGCTAAATGCTTCAGAATGCATGTCATTAACTAAAGCAATATTATTTTAGTTTATCTGTTGCCTTAAAATTTCTTTGTCAGGAAATAGACAAATCTAAGTGTTTATTCCTTATGCTTTGACAAATGCATACACCTGAATAACCTTAAAGTGTATCAAAATATAGAACATCACAAGAACCTCAAAGAGTTCCCTCATGCTCCTCTCCAATCAATCCCCATCACTACTGTTAGGACTTTTCCCAGAATAGATTAAATTTGCTTATTGTATTATTCAGTATAAAGTCTTTCTTCCTTACACTTTTATCATTACTTCTTTAACAGTGAAAAATGATTCTGACACCCATTCCTGTTGCCTTTCACAGTTTACCTTTCATTGTTTTTAATTCTGAGCAGAATTCCATTACATAAATACACAATTGTTTTACCCTTTTCCTCTTGATACACAGTGGGCTTACTCATGTTTGGTCTTCTATCATAAAAATTCAAGAAACATTTTTGTAAAAATTTTATTAGAAGATAATTTTAACTTGGAAGGAGATTATACCAAGGATTGGAACTGTGTATGTTTAGTTGTTTTTTAAACAAACTTTCAGACCATTGTCCAAAATTATATATATATATATCTCTATTGTTTTTAATGTCTTAATTCAAGTAGTGTAAGCCCTCCTGCTTATTTTTCTTTAACCGTCATTTTAGCTTTTTTAGGTCTTTTGTATTTACACATAAAATTAATAATTAATTTATAATATTAGGGAGACATTAATATTAACTTCTGTAAAAGAGATTATTAGAATATAGATGACAGAACTAAATAAACTATTTTTTTCTGTTTCTTTGAAATATGTGACTGTTTCTATAAGAATAAATAAGTTGAGGATATGTAAATTCAACTGTGGAATAACATAAAATCAAGTACATTTTTATTACAAGTATATGAAATCCTTATGTAAAATAGTGAATTTTATTCCTTACCTAGATGAATCTCATATAATACTGCTAAAGAAAATATTGTTTCAAAGTTACTGAAAATAGATATAAAGATTTACTCAGTATTTGAGATTCATAAAAATTATTTCACAAAAAAAATCCTGTTTTCATTGCAATTGCTTTTGTAACATATATAGTAAAGTTATGTTGTTGTATTGGATGTATACAACAAACCTAAAATAAAACTACCTAAGTTTCAATGAATTCATTATGTCATTGTCTACGTAGTCTATGATGAAGCTATCAGAAACACAAAATACATTAAGATAAATCTCCAATTGTAAGATGGGAAAAATGAAATAAAAAAGATTTTCTAAATTCTGAAATATATGGGGTCTTAACAAATATTTGACTATTCAGACTAAAACATTATTCTAAAAGCTTGTCAAATTTTTTTTGTTTAAATATACAAGATATTTCATAAAATTTGAAGAATACCATCACAACATAAATTAGACTTCAAAAAGTAAAATCACGACCCACACCTGTAATTCCAGCACTTTGGGAGGCCAAGGCGGGTGGATCACCTGAGGTGAAGAGTTTGAGATTAGCCTGGCCAAATGGTGAAACCCTGTCTCTACTAAAAATACAAAAATTAGCCGAGGGCAGTGGTGAGCACCTGTAATCCCAGCTACTTGAGCGGCTGAAGCAGGAGAATTGCTTGCACCCGGGAGGCGGAGGTTGTAGTGAGCTGAGATCGTGACAATGCACTCCAGCCTGGGCAACAGAGCAAGACTCCATCTCAAAAATAAATAAATAAATAAATGAAAAGTAAAATCACTTAGGAGATAAGCTGCATGTATTAATCAAAATATGTTACATAAAGTAGGCCAGGTGCCGTGGCTCAAGCCTGTAATCCCAGCACTTTGTGAGGCCAAGGTGGGCAGATCACTTGAGGCTACGAGTTTGAGGTGAGCCTGGCCAAAGGATAAAACCCTGTCTCTACTAAAAATATGAAAAAAAAAAAATAGCCGGGCATGGTGGCACACGCCTGTAATCCCAGCTACCCAGGAGGCTGGAGCACGAAAATCGTTTGAACCCAGAAGGCTGAGGTTGCTGTGAGCCAAGATCGAGCAACTGCTCTCCAGCCTAGGCAATAAAGGGAGACTCCATCTCAAAAAATAATAGTAATAATTACATAAAGTGTTATGCAGTAAATTATTCTCGATAGCCTGGGCATTAGTTAAAATTATTGTCTTTAATATTCTCTTGAATAAATTTTCCTTATTGACCAAGTAAAAAGGATTTAAAAAATTTATGCATTTTCTATTAGAATAAATAAATTTGCTTCTGATTCAATTCACGTCGTTTTATCTTCTTTTACTATTCTCTAAATCCATCTTCCTATTTTTTCTGTTATAAAAGATGTAAAACAAGGTAATACTAGTCAATATGAGACCATCATATTTCTGCAACAAAGTGGTTTTTGTTTGTAACTAAAATATTTGACATAAATAAAATTAAATCCACCTTAATGCTAAAACTTCCTTCAGTCTCTTTCTAAATTGCTAAACATTAGTAAAACATGAAGTGTACTGAAGTGCTATAATTTCTACATATACACACATATCAGTGCATTGTTTTAAATGTAATAAGAACATGCTATCTTCCCTCTCAACACATTTTTAAGTGCACAATACAGTATTTTTAATTATACAGGCACATCAAATCTTTAATATTTACTTGAATTGTTTAACTGAAATTTTACACATGTTGAACAGCTCCTCCCAATTTTTCCCTCCCTAAGCTCTAGAAAACTACCATTCTTCTGTCTTTCTCTAAGTGATTATTTTATATATATTCTATCAGTGAATTTATGTAGTATGTGTATTTCTGTTACTAGCTTATTTCATTTGGTACAATGTTCTCTGGGTTAAATTTGGAAATGATTATAACTTCTTGACATTCCCATAGGAAAAACATTTTATCCTTAATTTTAGTTTTCAAAATATGCAGATTGAATGAGTTAGAATATGAATCTAATAATAAGAATATTGTCAAATTAAATAATAAATGTTTCTTCAATAAAATACAAAAATTACCTTAACGTTTTCTGTTAAATGATGAGTCTCTTTGATTTTTTAAAATATTTTTAATGTCTCTAAAGAAAAGCATTAAATGGAAGTGAAGTTTTTAATGTAATAGTAAGTATATTTTTATAAATATACATGATATTACAATATCTTGCATAGATGTTGCCTGTTGTAAAGTAATAAAAAAACAGGTACACACTTTCACTGAAATTGCATTAAGAAAAATGGCATGAAAAATATAAATAAATAAATTATTGTAGAAACTAGAAAATGTTCTTTTATAAATCTCCTGTTAGCATTTCTTATTTCATTTTAATGAGGGCGTCATAATTTAATTTATTGTAATAAACTGTTAGAGAATAAATTAAGCAAAATCAAACTTATAATGAGTTAATTTAGGAGGGAACATGTAGTTGTGATGAATTGCTAAATACTTAGAAAGTAATTATTGAAATTATTAGATAATAGATGTAAATTTCAGTAAAATACTGGAGCTATTACAAGAACAAAAGCAGTTTCTGATAGTTTTCTTATTGATCAAGACTAGCATACAGTTGCCATTGAATATAATGTTGTTGCTGCCACACTGTGTGTGTGACTTCCCTAAATTTGAGTTTCATTTCTTTTCTTCAGATTCATCTACTCTGCCTCATCTAACATTTTTGTGTGTGTATGTCAGAATTTGACACACTAGAGAAGGTTTACACAAGTTGACACAGCTCTTTGTTAGAAAGCATATCTAAATGGTGAGAAAGGATGTGAATAAAAAACAAAACAATAAAAACCCGTATCATGTATTCTGTTTGTTCTCTTCCCATTGTGGTATTAATGTCTGCTGCTTCCTTTGCCTAACAACACAAATTATTTTTTTATCCTTTGAACAAGATAACAAATATGCTAAGAATAAAGATGAGTGTGAACATTAAAGAAAAACAAAAATCAGGATGCCAAAATTCTTATTTTATTTTATTTTTGTTGACACATGGTAATTGCACATATTTATGTTCTATGTGATGTTTTGATAAATGCATATATTGTGTAATGATCAAATCATGGGAATTAACATACACATCACCTTAAACATGTGTAATTTCTTTGTTGTGAGAACATTTAAAATGCTTTCTTCGAGTTAATTGAAATATACTATGCATTATTACTAGCGATAATCACCCAACTGTGCAATAGAGTACCAAAATTTATTCCTCCTATCTAATTGTAACATTGTACCCATTGACCAGCTTCTTTCTATTCACCTTGTCCCTTATTTTCCCAAGACTATGGAAATCACTTTTTTACTTTTAATTTTTATAAAATGAATTCTTTTAAATTTTACATATGAATGAGCTTCTGTGGTATTTGTCATTCCGTACTAAACAGAATTCCATTGTGTAAATACACACAATACCATAATTTCTTTTCTCTTTCATCTGTTGGACATTTAGACTGATTCCATACTTTGGCTATTGTGAATGGTGCTGAAATAAACAACTGAGTTCAGATGTCTCTTCAACATATTTCCTTTGGATATATACCTAGTAGTCTGATTCCTGGATCATATGGTATCATATGTTACCTCTATTTTCAAATTTTTAAGGAAACTGCCACATTGTTTTCCATAATGGTTATACTAATCGACATTCCCACCAACAGTGAACAAAAGTTTCCCTTTCTGCAATCACTGACAGAATTTTTTTTCTTTTGATCATATATAAGTAATCAAATATATATAATATATATAACAAACATATATTATATATATTATATGTATATTTGATTATATATATATTATATATATAATCAAATATAAAATATATATTTGATTATATATATGATATATATTTGATTATATATAATGTATATAATATACATAAAATCAAATATATATTTATATGTACATTTTAAAGTTATGTTTAAGTTATATATATTAAACTGTTTAAGTTATATATAGTAATATATATTTTATATATAATATATGTTATATATGTTATAGATTATAATATATATAATATATACTATATATAATATATACTATATATATTTATAATATATATAATATATAAATATTTAAATGTGAAATATATATTTTATATATATATATAACTTAAACATAAGTTAGCCCTAATTTAATATTATCAGAGTAAAAGAGCACATATATAAATCAGTCTAAATTGGAGCAATTGCCTTTTAAAGTTAGATATGTAAAAGATTTAGCACATTGTATTTTATCTGATTTCAGTTTTCATATTATCATCATTAACTACAAATACCCTTAGGAATTTACCACCTTATAACTTATATTCAAATAACCAATATCTCTTAACAGTCATTAAAGTACCATTAAATCACCTAATGGAATATATATTATTATATATAATATGTATTATATATACAATTGAAAAGACAAAAAATATTTATTATGTATTATATATATAATCAAAAAGAAAATAGTTGTTTGTGTGTGTATGTGTTTTGGAAAAATATCTATAAATAGATGTTGCCCATTTTTCATTTGGATTTGTTGTATTTTTGCTATCGAGGTGTTGGAGTTCCTTATACCTTCTGGATATTAACCTTTTGTCAGGTATATACTTAGAAAATATTTCCACGAATTTATAGGTTGTCTTTTCACTTTGTTGAATGTTTCCTTTGCTGTAAAGAAGCTTTTTAGTTTGATGTAGTTTGATTTGATTATTTGGCTTTTCTTGCTTCTGCTTTTGCTATCTTATCTCAAATATCCTTGTTCAAATCAATTTATATAACATTTATTTTTTAGTAGTTTCATGGAGTCAGTCTTTCATCCATTTTAAGTTGGTTTTTGTACATGGTGACAGATAAGGGTCATGTTTTACTGTATGTATGTTGATATCTAGATTTCCTAGCACCACTTATTGAAGAGACTACCCTTTCCCTATTGTGTGTTTGTACTTAACACCCTTGTTGAAAATCAGTTGCCTTTAATGAATGGACTTGTTTCTGGGCTCTCTTTTCTGTGCCATTGGTCTATGTGCCTGTTTTTATGCCAGCACTGAGTTGTTTTGGTTACCATAGCTTTGTAGTGTATTTTGAAATCAGGTAGTGTGAGGCCTCAAGTTTTCTTCTTTGTAGTGTATTTTGAAATCAGGTAGTGTGAGGCCTCAAGTTTTCATCCATCTCATGGATGCTTTGTCTATTTGATATCTCTTTTTGTGGTTTCATATAAATTTAAGTATTTTTTCTACTTTTGCTAAGAATTATATTAAAATTTCCATAGAGATTGCATTGAATCTGTAGATTGCTTTGAATAGCATGAACATTTTAACAATATTAATTCTTCTAATCCATAAACATCAGATATCTTTCCATTTATTCTTGTCCTCTTCAATTTCTTTCATCAATGTTTTATAGTTTTCATTGTACAGATATATCACCTGCTTGGTTAAATGTATTTATTTGTTATCTATTATAAATGAAATTGCATTCTTGATTCTGTTCAGTTTGTTATTAATATATAGAAATGATGCTGATTTTTGTATGTTGATTTTGTATCCTGTGACTTTACTGAATTTATTTCTTCTAACAGTTTTCTTGGTAGAATCTTTAATATTTTGTATATGTAAGAACATGTCATATACAAAGAGAAACAATTTGACTTCCTTCTTTCCAATTTGAATGTCTATTTTTCCTAATTGTTTTGGCTAGAGCTTCTGTTGCCTATATGAGATTGCCTTCATCCATAGGACACATACCAGCTGAAAGTGAATGGATGGAAAAAGATATTCCATAAAAATGGAGAACAAAAGAAAGCAGAAGTAGCTATAGTTGTATCAGATAAAATGGACTTCAAGTAAAAAACTATAAAAAGATAAAGGTCATTATGAGTCATAAAGGGGCCAATACAGCAAGAGGATATAATGGTCATAAATATATATGCACACAACATCAAAACACCTAAATATATGAAACAAACATTAACAGATCTAAGAGAGTGATAGATAGCAATACAATAATAGTAGAGAACTTCAATACCAATCTTTCAGCAATGGACAAATCATCCAGACAGAAAATTAGCAAAAAACATTGAATATAAACTACACTCTAGACCAATGAACCTAAAAGATGTTTTACGGAATAGTTCTTCCAAGATCTTCGAAATATCCATTCTTTTCAACAGCATGTGAAACATTCTACAGAACAGATCATATGTTAGTCCACAAAACAAATCTTCACAAATTTAAAAAAATCAAAATTTTATTATGTCTTTTCTGATGATAGTGAATTAAAACTAAAAATTAACAGCAGGAAAAACTTCAGAAACTGTACAACTTCATGGAAATTAAACAGTATTCTTGTAAACAACAAATGGGCCAATGAAGAAACTAAAAGATACATTGTAAAATTTGTTGAACAAATGAAAATGAAAACACAACATAGCAAAAATTATAGGATACAGCAAAAGAAGTTGTTAGTGGAAACTTTATAGCAATACAATCATATATATATATATATATATATATATATATTTCATATAGGCAAGAAATAACTGGATCTTGCTTGTTTAATCCATCCAGCCACTTTGCCTTTCAATTGGAGAATTTAATCCATTCACATTCAAGGTAATTATTGATAGGTAACAATTCAGTACTGCCTTAGTGTTCCTTGTCTACTGGTAGTTTTATGTAGCCTTTGATTTTTTTCCTTTCCTTTTACTGTTTTCCTTTGTGAGTAAGTGATTTTCAGTATCAGTATGATTTAATTTCTTGCTTTTTATTCTTAGTGTATCTATTAAAGGTTTTATCTTTGAAAGTGCCAATAGGTTTACAAAGGACATGTTATAGAAATAACAAGTTATTTATTTTGTTTGTTTTCTTTAACTAATAATTTACATTCAGTGGTATATGTAAAGGTTTGTTATATAGGTAAACTCAAGTCATGGAGTTTTATTGTACAGAATATTTTATCATCCAGGAATTAAGCCCAGACCCAATATTTATCTTTTCTGCTCCTTTCCCCTCCTCCCACACTCCACCCTCAAGTAGATCCCAGTGTCTGTTGCTTCCTTCTTTGTGTTCATGTCTTCTCACCATTTAGCTCATTCTTCTATGTGTGAACATGTGGTACATGCTTTTCTGTTCCTGCATTAGTTTGCTCAAAATAATAGCCTCCAGCTCTAACCATGTTCCTGCAAAAGATATAATCTTGTGTTCTTTTTTATGGCTGTATAATATTCTGTGGTATATGTGTACAATATTTTCTTTATCCAGGCTGTCATTGATGAGTATTTAGGTTGATGCCATGATTTTGCTATTTTGAATAGTGCTGCAATGAACACTTACATGCTGAATCTTTATTTTAGAATGATTTATATGCCTCTGGTTATTTACCTAGTAATGGGATTGCTGGGTCAGATGGTAGTTCTCTTTTTAGCTGTTTGAGAAATCACCATACTGTTTTCCACAATGGCTGAACTAATTTACACTCTACCAAGAGTATAAAAGTGTTCTCTTTTCTCTGCAACCTTGCCAGCATCTCTTATTTTTTGACTTTTAGTAATAACCATTCTGACTGGCATGAGATGGTATCTCATTGTGGTTTTCATTTGCATTTCTCTAATGATAAGTGATATTGAGCTTTTTTTTCATATGCTTGTTGGCTGCATATATGTCTTTCTTTGAAAAGTGTCAATTCATGTCCTTTGCCCACTTTTGATGGCATTGTTTTTCTCTTATAAATTTGTTTAAGATTCTTATAGATGCTGGATATTAGATGTTTGTCAGATACATAGCTAGCAAATATTTTCTCCCATTCGGTAGGTTGCCTGTTTACTTTGTTGATAGTTTCTTTTGTTGTGCAGAAGCTCTTTAATCAGATCCCATTGTCAATTTTTGCTTTCGTTACAATTGCTTTTGGTATCTTTGTCATGAAATCTTTGCCTGTCCCTATGTTCAGGATGGTATTGCCTGGTTATCTTCAAGGTTTTTTATAGTTTTGGGATTTACCTTTAAGCCTTTAATCCATCTTCGTTGATTTTTGTATATGGTGTAAGGAAGGGGTCCAGCTTCAATCTTCTGCATACTGCTAGCAAGTTATCCTGGCACCATTTATTGAAAAGGGTATCTTTTCCCTATTGCTTGTTTTTCTCAGCTTTGTCAAAGATCCAGTGGTGATAGGTGTGTGGCCTTATCCCCAGGATTTTATTCTGTTCCATTGGTCTATGTGCCTGTTTTTATACGAGTACCATGCTGTTTTGTTTACTATAGCCCTGTAGTATAGTTTGGAGTCAGGTAATGTGATATCTCCAGGTTTGTTCTTTTTGCTTAGTATTGCCTTGGCTATTTGGGCCATTTTTTTTTTCTTTTATTGTTCCATATGAATTCTAAAGTAGTTTTTTCTAGTTCAGTAACAGGTTACTTTGAAAGCATTATGACTTAATTTTGGTTTTAAAAAAAACACAAAAAATCTGATCTTTTACTATCCTACATATTTCATTTTTGATGTCACAATTTATATTTTTATATTCTGTATCCTGTAACAAATTATTGTTGTTATTATTTTTTATTGTTTTGTCTTTTAATTTCCCCCACTAGGGATGTATATTAGAGTATTCTGAATTTGTCTGTGTATTTATTTTTGCCTGTGGATTTTATATCTTTGGATGTTTTTGTGTTACATATTAGCAACCTTGCATTTCAGTTTGAATAATTTCTTTTAGCATTTCTTGTAAGGCACACTTGGTTAAATAACGCAGACACAGAGAACCATCTTCTTATAGTTCATGTATTGCTTTACTCTTTTTGCAGTCTAAGGGGGTTTCAAAGTCTTGCTCATGTACTCAGTTTCCCTTAAATTTTGTGACTTTTTTGCATGTGTATAGTTGTTCAAATTGATCTTCCTATTGGGAATTACTATAGATATTTACTCTGCCACTTTGCTGTACCCTGTACACAAAAAAATTATCATTTTAAATACTGCCAAAATGATGTTTTGAGCTAAATTGTAGAAATGGAAAAATGTAAATTACTTTGGCAGTCATACATCTTTTTCATACGTTGTATGGATCATATGGATTTTGGAAAGCATTCTAAATTTAGTAATTATATATTAGGCATAGAAAACCTGTGTAACATATATTTTTCTGATTCTAATAGCTGAGTCATTGTACTAGAAGCACACATGTGTCCAGGATTTGCATTCTTCATTTTTTAGGCACGGATCAGATCACTAATGATGCAGCAAATATTTGAGTGCTTAAAGATGTATCACAAAGACAGATACTGAAAAATTTTTTTAACTGTGCTTCTTCAGCTCCAATAATTGTGTTCACTACAAAGTGAGTACACAAGACAGGTCTATTAACAATAAATGAGCAAAGTTTCTAACCCTCTAGCTTTGGACACAATGTGAGAAAATAAGTTATTGAAACAAAGTAAGTATTGTACCTTAGGCAAATGCAACTTTACTTTTTTATCAAAAAATAAAACATTACCATGTTGTTGCACTCCTATCCTCCTTTGTCCTATTTCCACATCATGGGCAAATATGTCTCTTATTTTCTCATCATTTACCTATTAATGCATTGAATTTTATTTTATTTATAAACTTCTCGATCAAAAAGAGAAAAAACTTGGCAAGGTATGGTGGCTCACAATGGTAATCCCAAGTAATCCCAAGACTTTGGGAGGGCAAGACTGGAGTATTGTTACAGCCCAGAAGTTCCAGACCAGCTTGGGCAACATAATGAGACCCAATCTTTTCAAAAAAATGTGAAAAATTCACAGGACATGGTGGTACGCGCCTGTAGTCCTAGGTACTCGGGAGTATGAGGTGGGAGGATCACTTCAATCCTCCAACCTCACAAGCCCAGGAGATTCATGCTGCAGTGAGCTGTGATCATGCCACTGCACTCCAGCCAAGGTGACAGAGCAAGACCCCGTCTGAAAAAACAAATGAACAAAACAAAGACAACAACCAAAACTCTTTCCAATGTCACCAATAAATATGTAATAACTGTATTAACTCAAGTAAATTGTTTAGATATTTATCAATCATTTTCTTCATCACAAATTATTTTATTTCATATTGTTTGGCCATTTCTCTGTTTTATTTGCAGGATATCCACTCTTTTGCATATGTCTTAAATATTGTTGTTTTACAGAATTCAGCCCAAACTTATTTCTCTCCATATACTATCTCTTTGATCTAATACATTTCCAAAAACTCAATGGTCATATAGCTTTCTTAATATATCTTCAAATACCTAGATTTTTCTTAAGCCCAGCTCTTGAACTTATGATAAACATATGAACTTTGTAACAGAAACGAACATGTCCTAAATTTTACATAATTTTCTCCAAGATTGCATATTTGGAAAAAAACAAGTATTCTTAATTTAGTTTTTCTTTCAGGAAAAAATGAAATCATAATCTCAAATTTCTTCCTCATATTTACTCCTCCAATGCGACCATTCAGTCCTATTAAAACTTTACTACAAATACTATTCTAATCATCTATCCATCACAACCATTACTAATACACACCATTATACTGCTGTCTAGTGGGTGGCCTCATTATACGATTTCCATCAAAACAAGAAGTGACTGACTGATCTTAAAAGAACTTTTCTTTTTCCCTAAAAGCAATTTTGTAGTAAGCAAGAGAAGATCTCTTAGAGAAAGTAATCAAAGTAGCAATGTGCACATTTCAAATATCCTCCAAATGACAAAATAAATATTGTAACCATGAAAGAATAACCAAAATATGATTTTCTTTAATAATAATTGGGAACATTTATATAACTAATAACCTGGTATTAACACCAATAATAACCCATAAAATAAATAATAAAGGTAGAACTAGTCTCAAATACAATCATTGTAAGACACAATATTACAACAATACCTAATGAAGTAGACAATGTGAATAAAAATGTAGTTGGTAATATCAATATGTAAATATACATTTTATCTATATATACTACACATTAATATATTTATATGTATTCTTTAATGTCTTATAATATATCCTTAAGATACATCATATATAAAAATATCTCACAACCTCCCTGTTTGCTTTAGATTAAGCCAACATCTTTCTTTTTCCTGCTTCACTTTGTCACCTAAGCAAGGGGTTGGCAAGCTTATCCATGAAGAAACAAGTAGTAACTATTTTATTCTTTGCTGATAAGAAAGCAAAATTGAGAATATTATGTAGGTATAGTTGGTTCTTATGATTTGCAGTAACTATGTTCTATACAGTTTCTAAGAAAATTGCATTAGCAAATGCTGATACATTGCTTCTAGTTGAAGTACAGTGTTAGATTCAACAACCAATCAATACAGAATCTTGTTTTATTTGTTTTTCTGTTTAAAGACACCTTGTTTGTTGTATATTGTTCACTTTTTAACATTGAACTTGTAGCCAACAGCACTATAACTTATGCCTGAAAAAAACTTATCGAATACACATGTTTTCTCCATAAAGTCTATGGGCTTGCTCCTGTGGCCATTCTTTATTGGTCTTTAGTAATACCAAGCTGTCTAGTATTTTTTAAATCATCTTTCACCACTTACCCATTAAATACTAATACTTTTAATCTTTCATCTTTGCAAATCATAAAACAATTTGTAATTTGACAATATCTACTACCTTACTACTCAAGTATGGTTCATAGACCAGTAGCACCAACATCATATTAGAAATGCAGAATAGCAGTCCATATTCCAGAAACAGTGAATCAGAATCTGCATTTGTATAAGAGCTCCAAGTGATTTATATGCCTAATCTATTTGAGAAACACTGTTCTATTATTTTTCTGACAGTGTGCTAAGATGGTGGGATACTCATCTGAAAACTAATGGCATGTTTGTTAAGTGTTTACTCAATACATCTGGAAGGATATATAAGTAAAATTACAAAACAATGATTATTATTTAAAAATGTGCAGGAAATACTGCTCTTTGACTACTCTGAAGGACAACAAATATATCCCAAGAAAGACAGAGAAAGCTTCCCAAAGAATGTGCAGTCTTGGCAACTGAATAAAGAGGGAAATGTAGTTAGTATTACTTCAATGCTTGACATATGAAAGACATGGCATTCTTCCTAAGGAAGGGGTTGATCATTTGTATCTTCTGTTCCCAGTAATTCCTGATACTTAGGAACTATTCATTGAAAGAATAAATAAATGGATGAATAAATTCACTTTGTCCTCAATGCTTCTCTTCACCACTAAATCATTGCTAAAATAGTAGCCATAAAATGTGAAAATATATGTCATGTATCTTACATGTGGAACCAGCATAGTCTTCTTCATCCAGAAATATTTTCTTGATTTCCAGAGCAACTAATTTCTCATTCTAAAAGTTATTTTCCAAAAATTAATATGATAAAATTGAACATTAGAATGTTTTCTAATTATTCTATATATGTTAAGACTGTTTACTTTGTTGCACTATCTGTTCTAGGTCATGGTCGTATTTGTGCCTCTGAACCAACATGCTGGGAAACATCCTTGATTTGGTATTTTGATGTAGTTTTTGCCTGACTTGGGAATGGTTAAAATAGGAAGAAAGTGACTGCAAAATTATAGCAAGATGTCCAAATCCACAGTATCTACCAATGAAATCTCCGATTCTGTAAACTATTGAAAATGTTTTAATTATTAAAAAGATTGTTACAAATGAATTTATCTCAGTGATTGTATTTGCATTTTTTGTGCCACATGTATACAGAACAATTAATGCTTCATTAGTCATTTACATTTAAACAAATGTCTACCTCTATTTTTTCTTTTAAAATTTTAACTAATATAAAAACAAATTTTTTTCATATTATACTTGTCAACTACATGTAATTGTAGTAATTCAATATAAATAACCTAATAGCTGCATCCCTTAGTGTTTCTCTTTTAAAATACAGTTAAAATCATTTTATCACAATACTCACAATAAAGGTTCTTCTAGATTTAATGCTCATCATTATTTGTTGACTATATTCTGCACATAAATCACTCAAAATTAGAAAAAAATACCTTTGCAAATTATAATAATCTAACGGTTAGCAGAAACGTGGTGTTTTCAGGTTGACTTAGGTGTGTACAATGTTCTGTAATATAAATTGCCTTGAATTTAATAAATTTTATGCGCCAAAGTTAATTATCCTTGAGCACCTAGAAAAAGATTGCCAACCATGTTTTAAACTATCTTTAATATGTCAAGTACAACAATGATGAGGAATTAATGCTACTTTCAATTTCACTAATCATATTAAATTGCCATGGCTAATTATAGCTAACAAGTTCACTTAGAAAAAAATAACTTTTGTACTACATTTGGGGCAACAGTTTCTTACCTACAAGCTGTAATTTTTACCAGTATATGAAAACCAATACTTATTAGAGAAAAGGGCCTATAACAAGTAGAATGTTACAATTTTTATTGGGTGTTCCTTGCACTATAATCAGACCTGCAAGTAACAACTCAGGCTTCAGTCCACATTTGAGGAAGATTTTGATATATACTCATGTCAAGTGTATGGTTGTGGTTTATATTTTTCATCTAGAAAATAAATTGCTATTTCAAAAATTGTTTTTTTTTCCTTATTACTTCTATTGCTTCTCTACTACTTTAAATTAGAGTATCTAGATATATTGATGCCACCACAAAGGCTTTACCTGCACTATATTATAACAGATGACATTAATGGAATAATGAGACATTATAAAATCTTATAAAGCACATGGTAGCTTTGTCATATTTTAAATGTCAGTTTGTATTTAATTGATAATTTATTTTTAAAATCATCATAGGATGTTTTCTCTGTTTCTTGATTCTTACATATGTAAAACAAGTGTTTTATTACTAGTTGAAATTTAAACCACAACTTTGTCTTTTTATGCTTAGAAAAACTATTAGCTAATATGATAACAGTTTTTTTTTTCTTTTAATCTTAACCCATTCAGTTTCATTGGGTATATACAGAAACTGTCAAAAAATGAAAGTAAGAAAAATAGCACTCAGTAGACTTCAGGATAAGTAGTGAGAAACATATTTATTTTATAATACCTTTGTTTTAAAACCTGCTGGTCTTTGACTTTTATATGAATTATATGACTTTTAAGTAGGTTAAAGTTACAATTAGAAAAGAATTATTTCAACCCTATGAAGATTATTATATATTCGCTGTGACTTTCTAGTGAAATTCAGTGTATATGATAAAAAGAAAGACAATAAAAACATGTACATGCAGTTACTATTATTTAAGAGAACAAGATCTAAGATAAATAAAAACGACTTATACTTGCATTTATTTGCAGCAAAATAAGAAAAAGAAGAGCTATGAAACACCTGCAGTGTTAATAATTGAGCTCTATAACTAACGTCTCCTAACACTGAATTAAATACCTTGAAAAGTAATGATTCTAATAAGTATAAACTTGCTGCTATTAAATTATTTTTTAAATTTTACACAGAAAACAAGTTGGAGTTGCCATCTGTTTATTGATTACAAAATAAGGGAGAATAAATATGAAATGGACAAAATCAATAGAGATTAAAATTATGTTTTGCTGGTAACATAATGCAAGACATCAGCTGAGATGATGATTAAAAGGCAGTGTTTCTTTATCCTAAAGATCCATACCAAATTTTTTACTCTTTTCAGTTTGCTTTCCAAAAGGTAGCTTATATTGGAATGCTTACATATCTTACTCCTTGGCAATCTGAACATGTAGCCTACTCTGTTTTGTTTTAAGCGCCCTAACAGAGAAGTATAATGTCAGATAGGCCTTATTTTATTTTTTTTCTCTTTGAGGATACCTTTTTTTGTTCCATATGAAAGTCTATAATATTTTCTCTTAATTGATATTACCAGGATACTTAAAGGTGAATTTTTATTTTTCTTATTCTGACCTAGAATTCTGTGGTACCCTAATACGCCATCTGAGACCCCTAGCTCATGGACATTTCCTTCTATTGGTTTAATTACTGCCTTTTCTCCAAAAGTATTAAGATGATAACTTACCTGATTAACTAATTCATAGTGTCCATAGAACTCCAAGGGCAAAGGTTATCTAACTACATTTACATTTTTGGTCCTCTCTCAGAGCTTCAACTTATTTCTCTAGGTTCTTACCCATTCCATAGAGTAGAAAATATTACACTGGTTTTCTCTGCCAGAGCACTAACAAAGCACAAGACTAATCCAACAAGCCTAAGGTAGATAGAGAATGTTAAGGACTTCTTAAAAATTCAGAGGAGAATAAAAAAAGAAGTGTCATTATTATTGTTTGGAGTGGAGTGCAGAGGAGGAAGGAAATGTTAAAAAGTATTAAGATGTGAAGTTTTATCGTTTTTTTCCCACAAGCTTTTCTGTTTTAAAGTCACAACTCAAATATTCAAGACAGAACTAATGAGTCAACCTATCCAAGTTTCTTATCTCCAACAATGTATTCTGATAATTCCAATTTCCAGTTAACAAGAGAATGGGAGAAATTTACAGATGATGTAATATTTTCTACTTCCCTATTTCCAAATGGAAGCTTCTTTTTTCCATCTTCTTCTAATTTTTTTCTTTTCTTTTCCCCTTTCTCCTTATCTCCCTCCCTTCAAAATACATATAAAATGAATTAGAAAATCTGCTAGGCCAAAGTTTAGGGGATCAATTTAAGCTATACATTCAACTATTACCATTTCAGTGTCTTTTACAATTTGTATATCTATTTTTGCTTTATTTTCTGGTCTTTCTAACTTAAGGATACAGTTAATTATTTACATTTCCCACAGGAGTCTGAAAAATATAGATGCTGACCAAACAGCTACTTTCCAACAACAACTTCACTTTAAGGAAAGAAGATACAAAACTTTGGTGTTTAGTTTTTCCTTCCACATCAAGAAAGCACTATGGCACATTTCATATATTAAGGTTCACCTGAAGGGCAATGCAAACAAAATGTTTATGCTACATTTCCCATTATTCTTCAACTAAACTGATCTTTTCTTTAAGTATATTTTTGTAAGGGAGTTCATGGTTCACCACCAGTCTCTTACAAATTAAGTAAAATGTCTTGGATATAAAGTTTAAAATCATGACCTTGACTAAACTTTTTAAATTGAGATGACAGTTTTATTGATTGCTATGCATGTTTTGTAGAACAAGAAGGAAAGCTTATTGCATCTGCTTCATTCATTTTCTTTTGAGAAGATATAGTGCGAATATGTTTTTAAACTTGCTTATTCAAACATACTTTTTACTTGGCTGCTGTGGAAAAGCAAGAAAAATGCCCATTTTCAGCATTACATGTAGGATTTAAACACTTGCAGAATTTTCAACTCACAGAATGAAGTTATTCTAGAATTTTCTATCTTTACTAATGCCACTAGGAAATCTAATACCTCTAATGTATCTTGCAGCAGAATATTGAACAAATAATGTGAGTTCTGTGGCATGAGGAAGAATGCCAACACTTACTTTGGTATTTTTTTCCAAGTTCTCATTTATCTTCTGATTGATTTGCAGTGACATTTATTTCAAATCCTAGATTACCATTTTAAAACATGTTGCATATATACTACCACTTCATTATCCCAGTTCTATTGCAAGCAATATTAGGTTGCAGCAATCACTCTTAAGGAGTATAACCATTATTTCACATTCCTTCCAACTCAGCCATATAGACAAATACTACTAATTTATTTCAGTTAGAAAGATAGGCAAAATTATTTTTTTCACTCCAGTGTTCTGTTGGTTCACCCATCTACAAAACACATACTATCTACCCAATGGTCCAAAACACGTACCATCTACCCAATGGTCCAACCTTCTGTCTTTGTTAGTAGTTTCATGAATGTTACTAGTAAGTATAATTTTCTAGGAATATATATTTATTAGTAAGGGTACAAACTAGACTAACTTTTTTAATGCTAGGGTTTAAGTAAGAAGTTATTTTTCATTCACATAATAATCTAGAGGAGAGATTATTTATGGGCTTTAGGGCAATTCAACTGCTCGTTATCAAGGGAATCAGGCTGTAAATTTGGCTGAGTTCCCCAGCATTTTGCTCCCCCCTTCAGAGTTCTACACAGCAGTCTTATCATCTCTTAACAAGCAAGAATAAGGGAAAACATAGTGTAGGTTATATAACTACATCTTTAAGGAGATGATCCAGAAATTTTGTAGTTATTATAAGGCAGGATAGTAAACTCTTTTTTAGGTATGTAACAAGGTGCCCAAATATACTCGAGAATTCTGTTTCTAAAAAGAACTAATGGATGCTAGGGATAATTACAATGCTCTGCCCCATGTTAGGAACAGTAGATGGATGATGATTGTCATGGAATAAAAGACTTTTGATATTTTTATTATTTATACACAGATTTTTAAACTGCAAGAAGAATGATATATCTACACTTGGCTTTTTAGGATACAGCCTCCCTCCTGGCTGTTTTCACAGGCTTGTGTTGAGTGTCTGCAGCTTTTCCAGGGACATGGTGCAAGCTGTCAGTGGATCGACCATTTTGGAGTCTGGAGGACAGTGGCCCTCTTCTCACAGTTCTACTAGTCAGTGCCACAGTAGGGGCTCTGTGTGGGGGCTCCAATCCCACAATTCCCTTCCATATTGCTCAAGCAAATGTTTTCTATGAGAGACCCACATCTGCAACAAACTTCTGCCTGGACATCCAGCTGTTTCCATACATATCTTCTGACATTTAGGCAGAGGTTCCCAAACCTCAGTTCTTGGCTTCTGTGCACTTGCAGGTTCATCACTTCATAGAAGCTGCCAAGGCTTGGGGCTTGCACTCTCTGAAGCCATGGGCTGATCTGTTCCTTGGCCCTTTTTAATTATGGCTAGAGCAGTTGGAACACAGGGCACCAAGTCTCTGTACTGCACACAGCATGGGGACCCTAGTCTCGCCCACAAAACCATTTTTCTTCCTAGGCTTCCAGGCCTGTGATAGGAGGAGCTGCCACGAAGACCTGTGATATGCCCTGAAGATATTTTCCTAATTGTCTCGAGGATTAACATTAAGTCCCTTGTTACTTGTGCAAATTTCTGCAGCCAACTTGAACTTCTCCTCAGAAAATGGAATTTTCTTTTCTACCACATTATCAGCCTGCAAGTTTTCTGAACTTTTATGCTCTGCTTCCCTTATAAAGCTGAATGCCTTTAACAGCACCCAAGTCAACTCTTGAATGCATGGATGCTTAGAAATTTCCTCCATTAGATACCCTATATCATCTCTCTCAAGTTCAATGTTCCACAAATCTCTAGGGTCGGGGGAAAATGCTGACAGTCTCTTTGCCAAAACATAACAAAAGTCATCTTAGCTCTACCTCCCAACAAGTTCCTCAGCTCCATCTAAAATAACCTCAGCCTGGACCTTATTGTCCATATCACCATCAGGCTTTTGGGAAAAGCCAGTCAACAAGTCTCTAGGAAGTTTCAAACTTTTCTACATTTTTCTTTCTTCTTCTGAGCCCTCCATACTGTTTAAACCTCTGCCTGTCACCCAGTTTCAAAATCACTTCCACATTTTCAGGTATCTTTTCAGCAGTGCCCCACTCTACTGGTACCAATTTACTGTACTCTATTTTCACACTTATGATAAAGATGTACCTGAGACTAGGCAATTTACAAAATAAAGCGGTTTTATTGGACTCACAGTTCCATGTGGCTGGGGAGGCCTCAGAATTATGGCAGAAGGCAAGGAGGAGCAAGTCACATCTTACATCAATGGCAGCAGGCAAAGGGAGAGAGATTGTGGAGGGGAAACTCCCCCTTATAACACCATCAGATCTTGTGAGACTTATTTGCTATTAAGAGAACAGCATGGGAAAGACCTGCCCCCATGATTGAATTATCTCCCACCAGGGCCCTCCTACAACATGTGGGAATAATGGAAGCTACAAGATGAGATTTGGGTGGGGGCACAGAGCCAAACCATATCACTACCGAAAGGAAAAGGAATCTTTATATCAAAAGATACCTGCATTCATAGGCTTACAACAGCACTACTCCCAATGGCAAATATATGGAATCAAACTAAGCTTCCATTAACATCTATTAATGATTGGATAAAGAACATATGGTGGAATGAAATGGAACACACAATGGAATATTGTTAGGCTATAAAAATAATGGCATTATATCTTTTGCAGCATTATGGATAGAACAGAAGTCATCATCTTAAGTGAAACAACTCAGACACGGAAAGACAAATGCCACATGTTCTTATTTGTAAGTGGATGCTAAATAATGTGTACACATGAACATAATGTGTGGAATAATAATCACTGAAGACTCAGATGGATAGGACAGTAGGAGGGGAGTAAGAGATAAAAAATTAATGAATGGGGACAATGTACATTATTCAGGTGATGGTTACACTAAGAGCCCAGAGTTCACCCTAAGCAATATATCCAATTAAAATCACACTTGTAACTCTTAGATTTATACAAATAAAAACAAATTCTGAAGTGATATTGACAACTTAATATGAGAGTTTCCAAACTTTATACTGTGTCCCAAATAATATCAAAATAGGCTATACACTCGTCTAGTTACAAGAGCCAAGTGCAAATGTCTGCTCTGTGCTGTATTCATAATCAGATTTTATTTTTCCTCTGAGGGTGTAAGCTTACCTCCTTAAATCACATTTGTAATGAATTGAAATTAAGATGTCAGATATTTACTTCACTATATATTGACATTGCATTATTAATGTTTGTTGGAGAGCTATGATTTTTACTATAAACTTATTATCTGGTGTTGCTAATAGGTCACTGTCACCTTTCTTCTTGTCTAAAGTTGTACCAACATGCTCACAAAGAAGGGGCAAAATCTGAAAGTTTGGATTCTGCTCAAATATAGAATTTTGTATGTAAAATATGTTACATTCTTATATAGTACACTACATGTTCATTAAAAATTAGATAATTTAAATAATAATATATTTAATGTAGAAACATTAAATTGCCTTTTAAAAATAAATTTATACCCATTCCAAGCATTAAGAAAGATGAAACTAGTTCATGTGAAACTTTATAAATTATGAGATGTATGATGAAAACTTGAAATGTCTTCTTTAATAAATATGTAACTAATAAATATGACAAAATATAATTTTGATAAAGTCATGTGACTCTCAGAATTTTTTTTCAATTTCTAATCACAACAGATGATAGGTAGTGGCATGTCTATCTACTTGTCAATAAACATTAAATAAAATTGAGTGATTGCAATTATAAAATAGGTTTATATACAAATACTTTTAATGAAATAGCTTTTCTATATTATAGCATCCTATTCCTTCTATACTCACTGTAAGACCAAGCTTCCTTTGCTCTAGAAACATGCACAATTCTTTTTCTCTCTCCACTGGACCATTGCAAATTGGAGGTGGAAAAACATAAATGAAACCTAAATGTTTTGCTATATTTGTTCCTCAGTTTAGTCTCCTAAGCTTTCTGTCTTTGAGCTTCAAGTTATTAGAGAATGAGACAGAGAACATAAAATAAGAGACCAGTAGACCTGACAGACCCACAGGGCACAACTAAAAAGTGTGCTGCTTTTATACCCTCATCTTTCCTACCAAATGAACACTTTTTCTCTGCTATTTTATTTTGTGTAGCTTCTGCCAGAAAGAGATAGCATTCTTCTTCTCATTTAGCACACAACTGTTAAGTGCTGTTAACTTTTGAAAATACTTTCCCAGTCTAATTAGTTAAAATTTGTAATCATTATTTTAACACTTTAGTGTTTCCATAGATCTTTAACTCTATACAATTCCCCTTTATCTCTTTTTTGATTCCTTCATAAGGATATCAATTGAGCCAAGTAGGACTTAAAGTCAACAAATTAATACTATAAAAAGTTTCTTCAGATTTAAAGGAAAAATAAAATAATAAATGTAATAACTGTAATCCCTAAAATGTTATGTAATTAGTAATTTATGTGATTAATTTGTAATACCACATATTCTTACAGAAAATATTCCAGAAAGACAGTACAGCCTACGTCAAAATTTTAAAACAGTTTCAGAATGCTGAATATGTCATCTCTGTATGTGTGGTGTGTGTGCATGTGTATACATCTTATATCAAGTATAAGGTTAACAATCAATCACATGATATAAGGGTAACAACCAATTAATGTATTTAGATACACATGCATGCACATACACACACACACACATATAATTTCTGGCTATTGTATTGAAAGTCATTAAATTATTGTTGCCCTTAAATATCTTCTAAGATAAAGTAGGCCATTTAGATAAAAAGATTAAAGATTATTATATAGCAATAAATTTATTTTCTTCTAACATAAGCCAATTTTTAATAAGGATGAAATACAACGATTATGACACCTAAGAGAAAAAAGTTAAAAAGATTGTCTGTTAACCACAATTAATGAAGGGAAGCCATTGGGTGTGAATACATGCAAGTTTATGCTTTTTTTATGTATCTTATTTTCCCATCTTTGGAGAGGGTGATAAAGTAGAAATGAATTTCCTTACTGTACCATACTAACACTCCCTTAAAGTTTATCTTTCAGTAAGTTCATGTTCAGTGTATTAAACAAAGACTAATGTAGTTTAACACAATACTTCAGTTAAATTGCTTTGAGTTAATGATCATGATAATTCAAAGTTATTTATCTTATTCCAGTAATGGTAAATTGACATTTGATTGAAAAATCAATAAAAAGAAGCATACCTGTGTGTCTTTAAAGTGTGTAGTAAGAGGATAAATGACTAGAAGAATAGAAGACTGAAGAGACACCTTCAACATGTTGATGATTATCAATGAATTAATCACGGAGTTGATTCATAATAATATGAAGCCTGTGGGTCAAGTAGGTACAGATAACTGATTTCAATATTTTATATTTTCCTTACAATAGCGTTTACATGTGATTCTTTGCTTAACTATAATGACAGACATATAACAATTTATCATTGCTTTTACTTTGGTGGCTGCTTTGTATTAAACAAAATTTTAAGAATAAAATTCAGAAGAGCAATAAACAAAATACTTGCCTAAAGTGCTTAATTTGCCATTATTTATGAGACAGCCACTGTAAATTATCTTTATTTGACACTTTCACATTCACATTTATATGTCATCCGAGTGATTCATATTTTCTTTTCCTCAAAGAACTCTAATTACCTGTTTGATTACTTTCTTTATTAATTCCAAAAGTGTTTATTGAACACTACAAAAATATAAAATTCTCAAAATTATTATTTCCTGTCTTAATTTGAAGACGACTTTGTAACTTTTAATAGAAAAGGCCAATCTTTCTGTCCTGCCTATCACTAATATCTGTTCCTTTGTTTCTCTAATAATATTAGTAATCCAGTAACTCCTCAAATATTAATGATTAGATGATGAAATGGATATATGTTTTTCAAATTTTTGATTGTCTTATTTTACCAGAAGAACCGATATACCATTTGTGTTTCTACAGCCTCTGATTACTATTATCAATTACTTGATGGAAAATAAAACGATTATGTACAGAGGAGAATGGAATAGAAAAGTAGAACAAATTGTTAGACAAGTATACATAAGTGAAATTTGGAATTGATCATAGTACAGTTCATTCACTTAAACCAGTGATCATAAATTGGGTGATTTTTCTAAGCTCTTCAGCTCCACAAACCACTTCGTTGACAAGCTTTGAGATTTTTTTTTTTTTCTGTGCTTAATGGTTTCCAATGGAATTGCCATCTAAATTGATGAATGTGTATGCATACTAAGAAAAGATGTTCAGTGTGTCTCTACACCCTTCCAGGTGAGTCTAATCCCAGAAACTTGCTCTAAAAACATAGGTCAAGAAAGAAGATAGATAAACTATCTTTAAAAACAAATAAAATAAAGTTAATGAGATAAAATGAGGTTACTAAATACATTCATGAACAGTTATAACAATAACTAGGAACTAACAGCCATTATTACATATTCAGGGCAAATTCTCACCTCAATATCTTTACATTTCACGTAGATGTTTAAGAAGATTTGTATCCACATTTAGTAATTAGATACACTTTTTGCTAAAGTGTTTGCAAATGCACAGATGGCTGCTCATAATAAAAATCTTTTTTTAGCAAATAGCTTTGAAAGATTAATATGTGAAAACCATTTAACATATTTGACCTAACAACCTTTGTATTTAAAACCTGCTTCATGGGCCTAAAAAAAATGGAAATAAATGGCATGGTCTTGTGGTTTCTTAACTTTTCAAAATCATGTCATGCTGCAGAGAACAAAAGAGGTTGAAGGACAAGCACAGTGATAGAAAGCCCAGAAGTGTCCATCAAGTCACAGAGTATGCCATTGGTCGGGAAATGTAGACAGATTTGCCATAAAGGTAATTGAGTACAAATAACCAAAAAAATGCTTCACCCATATTGATTTTACCAACATCTTATGATAAAAAATGACTCAGAAATAACGTTCATGTAAAACATCAAATTAATTTGCATAGCAGAAATACTCCAATTGCATTTTGTTAGAAATATTTTAACTTCTGTTAAAGAATAAGAAAGAATATCATTCAAAAATAAAATCATACTGGTAGAAACACTTGTTCAAGCAATTTAGAATCATGAAGAGTTTGAATAATGTAGATTTGCTTATAGATACTGATACTTTAATTTTGATCACACCCTATGCAGACCTGGCTTTATGAGCAAGAGACGTGCAGTTGTATAGGACTCCATGCTCTGAAAAGTCTTGCTCTGGATTTAGTGCTTACCAGCAGTCATACAATAGTTCCTTCATCTCTGTACTCTCCTATCCTCTTGCATGATTATTTCATATTCCCTTTCTCTTTGAAACTCTAGTTCCCTGATTTCAACTTCACTCTCCTATGATGACTATTTTTCTATTTCGCTTCAAAAAATGGAACCATCTATATCATTACTGCCACAGCTCCAACACCTAAGGTATCTACCTATCCTTATCTATGGCCATACATTATATTTTTTCTTTGATTGCTATACATTAATTTCCAATTTCTCTAGCAAAAGCCAACCCATCTACCTACATACTAGGGATCATCTTTCAATTAATTCAAACATGGATCCAGAAATTCCTTTCTTTCTCTCTTGAATCATATTTTCAGTTTTTCCTGGCTCTTTCCTAATGAAACATACCTATTATAATTAACCCCGTGTTTAAATACAAAAATCCCAGTCATAAATTCATAACCCTCTCAAGTTATTAACCCATTTCTCTATTTTTAGGTACAGTGAATACATTTGTTGCCTATTCTGACTCTTTAATTTCTCTCCCAGTGTTTTCTGTAGAACATACTGAAATCAGAATAACACCCTCATTATTTGTTACGGTGGCATTGTTCTTATTTACTAGCTAAACTAGAATTATGTTTTCCAGAACCTCCTTCCCTATGGGATCCTGGGCTAGAGTTGGTCATGAGTTAAATTTGTGCAGTATTTCAAAAGTACAATAAGCATTTATTTTTATGCTCTGAATTTTGGTGTAGGATATGGTGCTGTGGCACCTCCTTCATGTCGTAACTTAGCTTTTAACACATCTTGTTGATAGGAGATAGTAAACAGACCTATGCTTTTTCCAAATCAAGACAAATTTCCTCTTGCAACAGCTTTGAATCCTGGGCCAGATGTGTGTGTGGACCTGTAGTCAAAGGTGCCAGATACCCTGGAAGTCACCATGCCAACAAAATTAGTGATGGTGAGATAGAGATGAGGCTGCCAGTTTTTCCACTTTGTAAGATATTCTTAACCAATAATTATGTAAGTCCATGAATAGATAGAATTTGATTGCAATTACATTATCTATGTTCAATGTAAAAAGAAAATTAGCATTCTTGTATATGAAATCAAATTGTTGAAAAAAGTATTAAGATGTGCAAATATGCGTACATGAGTGGGTGTGTGCTTGTGTGTGTATCTTTCTGTGTCTGTGTTTAGGCTCAGGGCAACAATTCTGCTCTGATAGAACTTAATGTGAATTTGGGTGAACAGATTCATGTTATTCCTCATTCTACTTATACCTGACGTTATCTAAATCTTTAGATACCTATTCTGCTTTTCTTTAATAAAGGGTAGAATTTTAATAAAGTGCATGTGTACTTGAATGTATGACAATGAGATGCACCACTGTTAGTAATCGTACCATATAATCATTGAGAAAGTAATGTGTTTGTGTACATTTGTAAGCTGACTTCAATGATAATATTATTCATAAATAGATGCTGTTTGTTATTGCTTTTCCCTTATATTGTTATCTGAAACTTTTTGCCAAAAATTACATCTTTAAATTTCTGTGTGTTATTTTACAGTATTACATGTTATGGAGATGCCAATTTATTTTCTGTGATTTAACTAATGCATATAATCCCACAATTTTCAACATAATTTTGATATGTTTTAAGAACAATCTAAAAGTTAATATTTTTTAAAGCTGTAAGGAAAATAAGAATCTCTGGAGAGATGGAATATTCAGGATTTAGTTATAAGTTGGCCCATTATAAAATTTTTACTAAATTAATATTTAGATTCTATCGATAGACAATTTTAAGAGATAAAACCAATTAAATAAAATAATCTTTAAAGATAAATTATGGAGCAAAGGTACATGTTCAGCTATAATACTCTCATTTGGAGTTCTTTGTCAACTTAAGGAAATTCACATATTTCACTTTCCAATTAAATGGCATACATATAGACAAGCCTAAGGCCATGATCTCCTTAGCAGCTCATTGTATTCCAGGCAGCAAGAAAACAGACATCTACTTGTTCTTTTCTGTGTCTCTTGTACAGTCTGGAGTAGCTGCAACGGTGACAGCCTGTCTGTCTTGTTGTTTCTTATGCATTCGTTTTAACAGCTGCAAACAGAGTCTATGCTTGTAAGAATTTGCATAAAAATTCCATCTTAATAAAGCAGGTCCCAAATATTAATGCTAGTCTATATACTGATATTAAACTTTTTTTATGGATTCAAAGTAACTTTATTTTATATATTTTTTATTTTATTAAAATTTATTTAAATTGGCAAATAAAAATGTATGTTTTAATCATGTGCAACATGATGTCTTGGAGTATATACACATCATGGAGTGGTTAAATCTAACTAATTAACATATTCATTACCTCATGTCATTATAATTTTTGTGGTGAGAGCACTTAACATCCACTCTTAGCATTTTTTAAGGTTATGATACATTACCGTCAGCTATAGTCACCATGCTGTAGAATAGATCTCTTGAACTATCTGGCTGTAGCTCTTTTTTTTTTTTTTTTTTGGAAGAACTAGTTTTGTTTTGTGAAAATTAATTATTTTGTGTAGTGATCACTTGCAGTGCAAGTTAAAACTTATGAGTTATAAAAATGTGTATAAAATAAACTGAATAAGAAGTGTTATCAAGAATTACATGGGACTTTTAAATGTATGCATATTAAACATATATTACAAAATATGTTAAACATAAGGCTGTTAGAAAGGGCAATTTTAAACCTGATTGTACTTCATTCAAAGACCATAAAAAAGGGGCGGGGAGATCACTAATAAGAAATTATTTTTGACTATAAAAAAGAAAAATTTAAAGATGTTTTAACTGTGTTGAGGTGTTCTAATTTACTTTGAGAAATATTTCCATTAGTGATATAAATCCCTGTGATACACTATCAAACACCTTGATTACAGCTTGATTCAATAAAAACAGATAATGATCACTATCCATGGTTCTATGTCGTAAGAACAAATTCATCAAGTATATATAACTTTGATGGAAGCCATCAACCTCAAACACTATTTTCTTAAAAGAAAAAGGAGATCCCAGTAAAATCCATGTGAAGTGAAAATGCTGCTATGACAAAAAATGCCACTTGAATGCATTCAGATCAGCTAACTTCAATTTCTATGCTGAGTTCAGCAGCAGACAGTAGCGTAGCTTAATCCAAAGGGCACTGCAAGTTAGCAGACATATGTGTTACTGTGAATTCGGGGCCTAAAAAATTTCTGTCTACAAAAATTACAGAGTGTTATGACCTTTTACAGTCATTTTGAAAGTAAATAGTATATTTTTGTGTCATAATTTGTCATTTATTATGCACTATTCAATTTTAAAACTCAAAGAAAGAATGAGGGATCATTTAATCCCTTTGTTTTAATAAGAAACTGTACATGAATTAAAGTAATTAGTTGGATGGGGACTGGAGGAGAGAGGGAGGGAAGCAGGAAAGGATAGAGTTCAAGTCTTTTCAATCAGAGCTCAGAGAACTCTCTATTTTATATCATTTTTTAAATTATTACCCACTGTAATGCCAAAGTTACTCTCTGCAATTAAAAAAGCCAAAGCTTATGGACTGATAATCCACAGAAGATAAACTCTAACCTGTAAATAAATTCATTATTTAAGAGATGCAAATTAAACTCTGAATGTATTACAATTTTTTACTCATTAAATTTATGAAATTTGGCAATAATTACATAAAAGACCCGACAAGCTAGGATAAAATTAACACTCTGATGTGCAGTGGTATATAAAGCAGTAGAGCAAATTTAGAAAACAATTTAATAACATTTTTCAAACACTTCAACATACTTATGCTAATGATGATGGACTCATGAAATTAATAATCTTTTGCATCAGTAGTGAAAATTGTAAAGATGAGCCCCCTACATGAAACAAAGGACATGGATTCAAATTCTAAAAGCTAAAAGCCTGTAGGAGGAACTGATAAATACACAGAAAAACATTTCTTTAAAAAAAGCAACCACAAAATACCTGTGAAGTATCTAGCACCAATGCATAATGATTAAAAACAGATTTAATATACAAACTTCATTCTCATGAATTCTAGATAATATACCATTTATTTCCCAAAAATATGATTTTATAGATTAGGATGTGTACTAAAAGATACTGTATGGGGATATATTTCTCATTGAAATAATAATTAGGGAAGTAGTACTTGGCATTACTTTTTAAACCTTCATTGGTAGAGTAAGCGTCTGTCTGGTTTTTAATAAATTTAGATGATGTCAACCTGTTTGATGGCATTGGATTGCCTGTGCCCATGGTCCTGCAGGGTCATGTGTCAATTAGGTCTTATATTCCTTTAAGATGTCTCCTTTTATCCAAGATAACCTCTAAATTATTTATCATGGTCAGTAATTCACTAAAAATGTAAAGTCTTTTGAATTAAAAATTAGGATATATAGGTTTCTTATTTACTGTAAGTATGCTTCAGTATTAAACATGTATTATATATTGTGTAGGTATCAACTTTTAATTCAGAAAATCCAAGGATTTTATCCAATGAGCTATGATATACACTCAGGTATCTTTTGCCTGCACATAATTATTCAAAGAGAAAAGAGCAGGAACAATTTGTACAACTCGTTCCTGCACAAAGATGTTCAGCCAGAAGGGTTAATAGCAGTTCTGCTTATGAAATTATGTGGTGCCGCATCCACAAAGAAAGACACTTAAAAAAAAAATCATTTACAAAAAGATCACATCTTCTGAGAAAGAAATGTGCCTATCAGCCTAGAACATTCAAAAGATTTAATTGTTGTTTTGGATTTTTTTTTCCTTCTAAATTTAATGAGGAACCATAAGGCCTGAAAACAAATTCAATGAAAAATAGTATTTTGGCTGAGTTCTTTGTGTGAACACTTGAGAACTGAGTAATTAAAAACTTAAAAAAATTTTTGCAAGTTATTGTTGTGTATGCAAGGAATTATTGCTGTACTTATCTTGCATCAGGCCCCCTAAGTATGCCTTTTACTAAATAACTAAAAGTGGTGGTAAAATGTATCATAAAATACATTTTTAACTAAAACACTAAGAAAATAAGAACACAGGAAAACCTGAGAGTCTAATATGAATAAATGTGTTAATTTGGAAAGGCAAACAAAATAGATTTCTATGTTGACCATGGAGGCATGCACCAACCCTGGTGCTACTGAGATTTCATTTTAATCACAAAGTGCAGGGGTAAAGGACAGCACCTTCTACCTGGGCAATCTAAAGAGATCTGCTATGTAAATCTGCGACCAAATGAACTATCATGTTAAAATGACCTGGATGGAAAGAATCTGTGAGTTTCAATTTTATTGCTTGATCACAGGAAAGAAAAAACAACCTGAAAATCATAATCACATGCCAGTCATCATACATTTTTTGAAGTCTAAATTGACACTTCCAATATGATTTAAATAAATTCAAGCTGAAATGTGATAGATTACATGTACATGTAATCTACAGTACATGGCAAAACAAATGAGACTCTCTCTAGTGGTATGCACCTTTAACTCAGATAATATTTCAAGCAAAATAAATTGCAAGACAAAATTAAAAGAAGAAAAGAAGAATTTACAGAGAAGGAAGACAAGAGAGAGCATAATCATAGCCCATATATTTTTAGTGTTAAAATGATCAGAATCAGACTATCATTTGATGTCAGAATATCATATGTTTAACATGTTTATATTTAAATAAATAAAAAGAAGTAAAAAATAAAGAAACAGGCATTAAAACTTAGCTAGAGATTTCAAAGCAGAATTAAATAGAACTTCTAGAAATATAGTATTGAAATTAAAGACCCAGGTCATGGGTAGAACATTATTTTTGACATTGAGGAATAAAATAATAATGAACTAGTAATTAGAATGGACAAAATTATTCAAAATGCAACAGAGACAAATAAAGAAAAGGAATATTTATGAGACACAAAAGGTAGGTGAGAATATCTATGATATACCTAACTCAATTTTTAAAAATCACTAAGCATTTCTTCAAATTGGTGGAAGACCTTAATCTTCATATTCAGGAAACACAATGACAGTGAGTCAGAAAAATTAGAAGACATCCATACTTCAAGTAACATTGCAGGCTAAAGATGATAACAACACCTCAGAGAGCAAAGAAAAGATTTTCTACGGAGAAACGATGATTTTATTGAGAGATATTTTCTCATAAAAATGGAGGCTATTAGACAATAGAAAAATGTCTTCAGTTTTCAAGGAAAGTAACTGTCAATCAAAAATTATATTCTACGCTCAACTATCTGTTAAAAATAATTATAAAATAAAAGCATTTTCAGAAAATATATATTTTTTAATCAAAAGGCCTCCATTAAAAGAAATTCTAAAAGATGTGATTTAAGTAGGAAGACATTGACCTCAGAAGAAACGTCTGCAATGCAGGAAATAATGCAAAGAAAGCAAGATGAAAAGTATTTAGGAATTCTATGACTGACTAAATATATATTAAAAAAGCCAATAACAATACCAAGTTGGAGGTTTAAATAGTAAGATTTGCCAAAAAAAAAATGCTTGACCTAATATCATCTACACTTGAAACATTGTGTGCTGAGCTAAATGATTTTATGTTATTTTACTGTTTGGGAAGAAGGAAGCAATTTCAATAATTCATTCTTAAACTGAGTATACATTAAGTATTTTTTTTAATGTAACCAAAAAATTAGAAAACATAGGTATAAATGCAAACTTTCAGGGGGAAAAACAGACTGAGAAAACAATATGAGAACGCAGAAAAAGACAAATTTTATAGATATTAGTCTTTTTAATTTTAATGGTAGAAATCATTATCAGCATTTGCTTAGATGTTCCGGGAAGTAGGAATAGACAGAGAAGGAGCACAGAGATTTTTGGGGGTGATGTAAATAGCCTCCCTCTATCTTGATTGTGGTAATTGTTATCTGGGTATACACATTTGTGAAAATTCAGAACTGTAAATGGAGCAAACTTTATTGTTCATAAATTAAATTCTGATATAATTATTTTTGTAATGAAAAAAATCCACTAAGTAGGCTAAAAAGCTAAGTGAATGAGGCTGAGAATTGCACATTTTAGTTGAAAAAAAAAAAGCAGTTTTGGATATTTCTCAGAAAAGAAAATTAAAAGGCTAATAGACACTCTTCCATCCCTCTTGCATATCTCTTTCAAGAAAACGTAGCTGCAGTAAACAGCTAAAATAAGTGTTCAAAGCTATTGGGTCTCAAAAATAAATATCTCTTTCCTACCACTACTTCCAGGAGAATATGATAGTTCAGCCCCAGCTTCTTTTGTGCAGGGATTTCATTTCCACCACAGCGGCCCCTTCAGATTTGATCCAAAATGATCCCATGGTTCCAGTCTCCAGGTTGTGCAACTGCCCCATAATAGATAAAACTAAGTCACTAATTCATTATTCATTTATTTTTACTCATATAGCTATTTCTCAACGATGGGATGCTCTATTCTGTCTCACCAAATATTTTCTCCCACAGTTTTTTAGCTTTCTCTTGCATGTTTCAGATACCAGTCAACAATATTCCTTTACTGGTGACTGCATATCAAGCTCTCCAAGGATGAAGCTGATAGTCCTTAAACTTAATATGGAGTTAATGTCTAGGTAGCTCATCCCTGACTCACTTTGGAAGAAAGAGTTAAAACTCCAAGTATATATTCATTCACACAAAAAAAAATCTCTATAAATCTCTCTCTCTCTCTTCACAGCTCTCAGAGGAGATTGGAGAGTCCTTGAAATTGTTCTAGGACATGTTCTTTGTTGATTTTGCTTAAAGTGCTCATTTACATGCTCACTTTTTGGCTATCATATTGTTATCAAAATTGAAAGTGAGGCAGGTAGATTCATAAGGATAAAATCGAGTTCGTTCCATTAACCAGTAGGTCAAGAATACATTTCTTCTTTATGTACAGGGTCATCATGCATTATAAGAAAAAGAGCAAATAACGGAGCTAGTGGATTGGGAAAAGTTTTACAGAGAAGGATGTATTGCAAATATACCTTGGAAGAAAGCAGTTTTCCAAGCAGAAGTGGAATATTCTACAGTGCAAAAGGAATGATACAAGCAGCATGACGTCATTCTCAGAAAAGCAAATAATCATAGATAGCTGGAGTGTAATTTTGTGTGGAAATTTGAAAATTGTAAGAAAAAGTAAAATGGAAAATGTTTTTTGCTGTTCTAGAAACTTTAGATTTTGTCATATAAAAACAGAGGTTCATAGACAACCCATTATCAGTGACAGAACATTGGCTGACATTTTGTAATTACTTAAATATATGAGATTTATTGTGAGGATGATTACTATTAAAACTTTTAAATAATTGCATTGCAACTTTGAATGTGTAATTTGAAACATAATGACAGCAGTGTGAAATATGAATTGAAGAACCACAGACAGAGCTGTCAGTTAGAAAAATCATTTCAATGGATTATATGAAATGGTGAGAGCTTAAATTAGGGCAAGGTCTCAAAATAGAGAATAGATGGATTAAAGTATCTGAGCATTAGTATATAGCAAGATTTGGAACACAAGGATGACACGTGTCCTTTGTGGGGAATTTGCCGAGAGGTGGAGCCCATGGGCATCTTCTATTTTCTTTATCTTATGAAAAAACAATAGTGTGAAGAGACAAGTACAGTGACTTAAGAGAGAAAATATTGTACCCAGTTTTATGTACAGAGAAACTTGGTGTGGCACAAATTCACATGTTTTCTGTGAACCAAGAAGGAATTACAAATGTTGGAAGCATACTTGGGTAGCTTGTCAGCCCTAAAAGAGCCCTCCCCTGAAACCAAAGTGACCACCCCAACTTCAGCAGAAGACACTTATGGAATGGATCTGATTTTGAAAGAAGAGGCAAGATATCATTTTCATTCATAGGATTATACATGGAAGAAGGACATTTGGGAACACACAGAGCCCACAGAACAACTTAACACATTGCCCCCACCCCCAATATGTTGATTCCTGTACATGTGAGGAGAACACCCATGAGTTAGACATGCAAGAGGCCCAGTGGTTTTGCAAGTTTTCTGTAGAAGGAAAAATAGGATAATCTGCTCACGCTCCACTGTAGTCTGCCAGACAGTGATTATTATTAAACTGTTCACTCAGGGAGACTATAAGCAGAACATGGAGGATGGGAATGGAAAAAATATTCACAAGGAGAGTGGAATTGGAGAGAGCTTTGAAAATAGTGACTAATTTGCTGAATCCTGATTTGGAATACACATTTTCCAAATGCATATATTTCTACATGGGAACATGTATGCATGTATCTGTAAGTATATGCTTAAATATATTCCATATACACACATTTACAAATGTATATATGTGTGTGTTTGTGTGTGTGCATGTCTACAACCTAAAATGAGGACTTGTAGAAGAGTATATACAGTAAGTCCTCACTTAATGTCATCTATAGGTTCCTAGACACTGTGTTTAAGAACAATGATGCATAACAAAACAAATTTTACCATAGGCTAATTGATATAAACAAGAGTTAATTTCCTGTGGTATATTTTCAGTCACAATAACATCATCAAACTTCTAAATAAAGATCAAAACACTTCTAATATTAACCATTGAAATAAATGTGAGCTATACATACATTTAAGAAAGAAAGATCAATAAAAACAAGTAGATAATTATTTATCCAATTATTCCAGTTCAGAGTCGCAGTTGGCCAGAGTCTATCTAGGCAGCTCAGGATTCTAGGTGGGCATCAGCCCTGGACAGGACACACCATTTCATCTCAGGGCACACGCACGTGGACATACACTTTGGCGCTCTCTCTCTGTCTCGCTCTCTCATCCTGAGACATTGTGGAAACACCAATTAACCTAACATACACATCTTGAGGATGTGAGAGGGAAACCAGAATACCTGGATAAAATCCACGAGGACATGGATAGAATGTAAAAATTCCACATAGACAATGGCCCTAGCGAGGAATCTATTTTTTTTTCCTTTTCATCAAATCATAATGAAACTGACATTATTTGAGGACCTGCTGCACACATAAGCAAGCACTCATATGTGTATCTGACCTATGATATATAGAGTGGGTCTTTATTATTCATGATTCTGCATTTGCAAATTTTCCTATTGGCTAAAATTTGTTTTCCCAAAGTGAATACTGGCTGCAATTTTTTGATCAATTGCAGAGCTCAAGTAGCAATAAATTTGAGTTGCGTAATGTGCACGTACCTAGCTGCAGTCGAATAAAGGCCAGGTTCTGCTTCTTGTTTCAGTGGTCATACAGAAATGACCTTAGGATGAGGGTGGTAGGGATAGCATAGTGTGGTGTAAGAAGCACTGGTTCTGGAGAGACTTAGGGCTTTAACCTTATTTTCTCTTTTGTAAACTGAAGAAAATAGAATCTACCAGGGTGAGCTGTTTGTAGAATATAAGAGTATAACCTATGTAAGACAGTAGATGAGATGGTAAAATATCTGATTTTAACTATGACAAAAATAAAATATTACAATTGCATACACATCTGATTCAAGAAAGTATGTATCACCTCCCGCTTCACTCGCTCTCTCACCTGCTGCCCATGTGCTTGCTTCCCCTTTGATTTGCCCTATCATTGTAAGTTTCCTGAGGTTTCCCAGCCATGTTTCCTGTACAGCCTGTGGAACTGTGAGTCAATTAAACCTCTTTTCTTCATAATTACCCTGTCTCAGGTAATTCTTTATAGCAGTGTGAATATGGTCTAATACACCCTCCATGAAAAACTGGGCTTTACTGAGAATAGAGACTTGGTCTTTGATCAGTTCTCCTACCTCATAATCCTTAGTAGTCTGCTATGTATGTCTGTGTCTCTTCGCCACACTGCACTTGAGAAATAAATGACAGGTTCTTACTTGGAGAAATACAACAATATCTAGCCGTTATTTTCAAATGTTTCTTAAGAGGTCAAACTATGTTTGTAAGTCTTACAAGTCTTACAATCTGTGAACTTGTACAAGTTATTCAGCCTTTTCTCCTGCAGTTTTTTCATTCATAGATTAGGATAACAATACTTAATCCCTAGGGAAATTTAAGTATTAAACATATATGTATTATACTTTAAACTGTGTCTATCACGAGATAAATGTCATATACATAAATATTATTACTATCAATATCATTATTATGTAAATAAATCTTAAATAAAATATGCAAATAATCAATAATGACTATGGTTGAAATGTTAATTAAGGATAGGAGCCTGGCACAGTGGAATTCAAAAAAACATGATAAATATATATTTGAGTAGAAGATGATCCAAGTAGTTTTAAATGGACTTTTTAAATACTCCCAGTGATTAGTGTATCATTTTACATTCAGATGCATTTGTTTCTTGCAGCATACCTCTAGGAAGCAGTTTATTAGCCAAATGTCCTGAATTGAAAATACCATTTTGCTTCACCATAGTCCTGCTAAATATTCCTAAACACTCATCATTAATAAAATAGTCAAACCACAGTAACTGTGTTTCTGTTGCTCAGTTTTTCCCCTAATCATAGATTAATTTTTATAACTATTGTAGGAATCTTTCATAGCATAACCCTCCTAATCCATATATGTAATCTGAACACTGAAGATTTAATCATCCATTATACATAAAATACCACAATTCATTCATTAAGTCTTTATTGAGAGACTGTCTTATGACATGTGGTATACTAAAGCCTGTCTTTTAAAATATCAATATTGTCTAACTTCTACCTGGAATGTTGATAAAATTGAAAGAACATTTCTACACCTATGAAAAAATGCTATACAATCTGCAAATGTACAAGTTCTCTTGAGTGCACTAGGGAATATCACTGGTAAACCAACTGACCAAAATTTAATGAAAGACAGTAACTTTCATGAAAACATCAGGTACAAGTAGTTACTTTCGTAGAGAAGACACGTCAGGATAGTGAGAAAAAAAAAGAATTTAGCAAGAATTTTAATGATTTGAAAAAGGAAAAGTGTGGACTAGTGGGAGAATATAAATCCCTGGGGGATGCAAATACAAATTGGAAATTGTACTTTTTGCAGAGCCTCACACACACACACACAAAAGTAGGGGAAAGTGATAGTACTAGTAAATCAACACTCTTGTGCAGGCCTTGGGGAGGGAATAGCAGCTGCTGCTTGAACCCACATAAACACTTCTACCATGCATTATAGAAAAGAGACCTTAAAATAATAGAACAGGACAAGAAACTCTTTTGCACTTATGGCATTGGTGAAAACCCATTGCAGTTCAGTAAAAAAAAAGAGGTGAGGAATCAAAAAGACCTCTCTACTGAAAGGGGAGGGGCAGAGATATACCTTGAAACCAGATACACTGGTTGATAACTAAAAGAATCACAAAGAAGGCACCACAATTCAGGGCCAGGGATACAGTGCCTATCTGACCCTTACAGTGAGTAAGAACAATAAAGAATAAGTCTCGTACACCCTCTGCACCAAAAGAAGAGCAAGCATGAGGTGTCAAGAAACTACAACGCGCTTTTGGAAGATGGAAAAGATTTAAGGTGCTACCTTAAGATTCGGAAAAGAATAACAAGTTAAAGCAAGCAGAAGGAATTCTTGAAAAAACAAATAAATAAAGACAATTTTAAAAATTAATATCTGGACCGGGTGTGGTGGCTCACAACTGTAATATCAGCACTTTGGAAGACCAAGGCGGGCAGATTACTTCAAGCCAGCAATTCCAGACCAGCCTAGCAACATGGCAAAACCCCATCTCTACTAAAAATACAAAAATAAGCTGGGCATGGTGGCCTCCACTTGTAATCCCAGCTAGTCGGGAGGCAGAGACATAAGAATCACTTCAGCCTGGGAAGCAGAGGTTGCAGTTAGCCAAGATCGTGTCACTGCACTGCAGCCTGTGTGACAGAGTGAGACTCTGCCTCAAAAACAAAAACAAACAAATAACAGCAAAAAAACTAATCTCTGGTTTTTTGAATAAAATTAACAAAATCCATAAAGTTTTAGCATAACTGACAAAGAAAATTTTAAAGAAATAAGATAAAAAATATGCATAATAAAAATGAGGTGACATCACAGAACATACATATATGAAAAGAATATGAATTTAAAAATTCAAACAACTCTGTATTCATAGATGCAACAACTTCTTTAAAATGGGTAAATTCCTTAAAATATTCAAACTACTCCATAGGAATTAAATAATCAAAATATTTTATATCTTTTAAGATTTTAATTTGTAGCTAATAATTTTCTAACAAAGAAAATTCTAGACCCAGATGGCTGTCCTGATGAGTTATACCAATTATTTGAGGAAAACATAATACCAATTTAACACAGATATTTTTTCTGGAATATGGAAGAGGAAAGACTATTTACCAGTTTATTTTATGGTGCTAGAATTATACTGATAGCAAAGCCAAACAAAGAGAGTAGGAAAACCAAACTATCAAGCAGTAAATGTCATAATATAGGTGAAAAATGTCCAAGAAGAAAAAAAAAACTAGGAAAGCAAATCCAGTAATATTTGCTTTTAATATTGAAAACAATAATATATTGTGTTCTAGTGGGTTTTACCTGGGGAATGCAAAACAGATTTAACAATAGAAAATCAATGAAAGTAACCAAGTTAAATAGAACACAAGAGAAATACTACGTTAACATTTTATTACATGCCGAAGAAAAAATTGACAGAAAAAGTCAACATCATTCATGTTAAAAGTTCTCAGTACACTGGCAATAAAATACTCCTCCTACATAGTGCTAATGAGTAGAGACTAAATATCATACTTCATGGTGAAAGACAATGCTTTCCTCCTGATTGCTGTCCACATCCGAGCATAGACCTGACAATTTGTCACCTATCTCCCAGCGGGGCAAAATCCAGAGAAAACGTTCTTTGAGTTGCACAGCTAAATTGTCAGGAAACAAACAACACGGTTTAGACAGCACCACACAAAATTATAGCACAAGAGACAGTGAAAAGTGGATACATAATAGCCATCTTCAAGAAGAGTCACAGTATCCAAAAAACTAGTTCTCACCAAAATTTTCTCCTTCAAATCAAAAATTTAGAAAATACCCTTTGGGAAAAAAAATAGGAGTGCCTTTTATTGCCTTTGCTCAGGATCCTAAGCAGAGATTCAGGGGTCTGACTGGTAAAAGGTTTACCTTTGCCAGCTTAGTCATAGTATCCAATATCTCAGCAGGAGTCTTAGGGTAAGCTGAAAGTCTAAAACAGCCCCCTCCTCCTTGCCAAAACTTGGCAGGAAAATTTTCATCTTACAACTTGGGTCTAGTGTTTGGGGGCCTGCAAATGAAATGACAATATACAGATTAACAGAAAAAAAAAAAAGACAGGCTTTTAATATCTACAAATGTATAAATTTCAATAGCTTTTGGGGTACAAGTGTTTTATGGCTATACGAATGAATTTTATAGTGGTGAAGTTCAGTTTTCAGTGCTCTTGTCACCTACGTAGTGTACATAATACCCGATATATAGTACTGATATAGGAGTTAAAAAGAAATTAGGTAGGCAGATAGTGAGGGTAAGGATGTCCTCTGTAAGGTTTTCCTTTTAATGAAAAGCAGCCCCCAAATCATTTTCTTTTCTAACAAAGGGCAACCTGTAAAATTGAGCTGCAGACATAGACAAGCAAGCTGGACACTTGCATGGGTGAATGCTGGCAGCTGTGCCAATAGTGGGACTAGGCATGTTCAGAATGGTGGCTCCATCTTCCCTTCTCTTTGTCAGCCACATGTACAGTAAGAAGCAGACAACACAACATTGAGGTCAAGTGAAAAGCCAATTTGCATAATAAGATTAGGGTGGGGTGGCCAGTCTTTCCAATTCACTATGTAAATATCACACCTAACCAACCAATCTTTGGGCCCTGTGTAAACCAGACACCTGTCTATGAAATCTGGTGCAGTCTGCCAAAGGCCCGCTTTTCCCTTTGGGACACGCTTCTCTCTCACACACACAGAGAGCGGTTCTCCTTTCTCTTCTTTTGCCTACTAGCGTCCAAGCGTCTACACTAACCCCTCTCGCATGTCTTTGTCTTTAATCCTCTTGGTGCCAGAGAACAAATCCCGGGTATTTACCACAGACAACGACCCACTTCAGTATTTTATCCTTCCTCCCCACCTACCTGCCTCTGAATCTCCTAAGTCCATTTTACCACTCTGCATGCCTTTGCGTACCCATAACTTAGCTTCCATTTATAAATAAGAACATTCTCTGTTTGGTTGTCTATTCCTGAGTTATTTAACTTAGAGTAATGGCCTCCAGCTCCAACCAAGTTGCTACAAAAGAATTATTTCATTCTTTTTAATGGTTAAGTTGTATGCCACGGTGTCTATATCCCACATTTTCTTGATTCACTCATAAATTAATGGACACTTACGTTGGTCCCATTATCTTTGCAGTTGTGAATTGTCCCACAATAAACATATGCATGCAAGTGTCTTTTTGATATAAAGACTTCTTTTCCTTTGGGTAGATAGCCAGTAGTGGGATTGCTGGATGGAACAGTTGATCTACTTTTAGTTCCCATAAAGATTGTACTAATTTGCATTCCCATCAGCCATGTATACGCATTTCCTTTTTACTATATCCATGCCATCTATTGTTTTTTGAATTTTTAATAATGGCCCTCCTTGCAGGGGTAAAGTGATACCTCATTGTTGTTTTAATTTATGTTTCCCTGATGATTTCTGATGTTGAGCATCTTTCCATATGTTTTGGCCATTTGTATATCTTCTTTTGAGGAATGTCTGCTCATGTCATTTGCCCACTTTTCAATAGGATTATATGGATTTTTTCCTTGCTGATTTGTTTGAGTTCCTCATAGATTCCGGTATTAGTTCTTTGTCAGATGCACAGTTTGCAAATATTTTCTCCCATTCTGTGGGTTGTCGGTTTACTCTGATGATTATTTCTTTGCTATGCAGAAACTTTTTAGTTTGATTAAGTCCAGTTTATTTATTTTTAATTATGTTTGCCTTTGGGATCTTAGCCATGAATTATTTGCCAGAGTAAATATCCAGAAGTTTTTCGTAAGATTTCAACTAGAATTTTTATGTTTTCAGGTCTTAGATGTAAGTCCTTGATCCATCTAGAGGTAAATTTTGTATAAGGTGAGAGATAGGTATCCAATTTCATTCTTCTGTATGTGGCTTGCCAGTTTTCCCAGCACCACTTATTGAATAGGGTGTCCTTTCCCCAATTTATGGTTTTTCATGCTTTGTCAAATATCAGTTGGTTGTATTTGGCTTTATTTCTGGGTTCTGTTTTCTGTTACATTGGTCTATGTATCTACTTTTACACCAATACCATGCTGTTTTGGTAACTATAGTCTTGTTGTATAATGTGAAGTCCCGTAATGTGATGCCTTCAGGTTTGTTCCCTTTGCTTAGGATTACTTTAGCTATCCGGGCTCTTTTTGGTTCTATGTGAATTTTAGAATTGGTTTTCATAATTTTCTAAAAAATTATGTTAGTATTTTTATCAGAATTGCATTGATTCATTGTAGATTGCTTTGGGCGGTATGGTCATTTTTTAAGATATTTGTCTTTCAATCTATGAGTATGGGATGCCTTTATATTTGTTTGTGTCATCTATGATTTCATTCAGCACTGTTTTTGGCTCTTCTTACAGAGATCTTTCAGTTTCTTTGTTAAGTATATTTCTAGGTATTTTATATTTTTGCAGCTATTGTAAAGGGATTGAGTTCTTGACTTTTTTCTCAGCTTGGTCATTGTTGGTATATAGCAGTGCTGCTGATTTTTGCACATTCATTATATAATTTGAGACTTTATTGAATTCATTTATCAAATCTAGAAGTCTTTCAGAGGCATCTTTGGAATTTTCTAGGTATATGATCTTATCATTGGGAAACAGAGATAGTTTGACATCATTTCCAAATTGGATCCTCTTTATTACTTTTCTTGCCTGACTGTCCCAGCTATGAGGACTTCCAATATTATGCTGAATAGAACTGATGAAGGTGGGCATCTGTGTCTACTTTCAGTTCTCAGGGGAATGTTTTCAACTTTTCCCCATTCAGTATGATGTGAGCTGTGAGCTTGTTATGAATTTTTTATTTTTTTGAAGCATGTTTCTTCTATGCCTAGTTTGTTCAGAGTTTTTACCATAAAAGGATACTGGATTTTGTCAAAAGCTTTTTCTACATCTATTGAGACAATTATATGACTATAGACTTTAATTCTGTGTATGTGATGCATCACATTTATTTACTTGCTTATGTTAAACCATGAGGTTTACTCATGTGTGCACTGGCTTACAGGCAGAAAGACTTAGTGTTGTGTAAACTCCTAAAAACAAAAAAACAAAAAACCAGAAATAATAGGCTTGTGATATTCTAAGTATTGCAAAATGAGTGGGGAGAGTTTAGTGTTTCACTGGGGAAATATGAAAAGTCATTTTTTTTATGCAATATACAGCTAAATTTGTACTTCCCCATGCTAAGGGTTCATCTTTTCCAAACCAGAAACTCTCTGAGAGGAGGGTCAATGGCAGCTGGATTTTTGAGAGGTTCTGTTTAAATTTACATTATCTATCTTTTTTTTTTAATGTGGCTGCTGATTGTTCAGATATTTTTACTTTTAAATAATTTTCATAGCACTTTGGTGGGCTATTAATCCCTTCAAAGATTAGGTGTTTATTCTCACCACTCATATTTTACATCTTACTGGAGATAAAGCCAGGGTAATACGGTAAGAAATAGAAATAAATGTATATACACAGGAAAGAAAAAAAATAAAGTTGCCCTCTTTTCCAGGTTTCATAAACGTCTACATAAAAACACAAAAAGAAGCTACAAAAATTGTATGGAACTGAGAAATTAATTTAGCAAAGTGGAAAGGCACAAGTCCAGTATGTTTTTTTAATCATATTTCAATATAATAGTAAAAAATTAAAAATTAAATTTTAACATAGTACTATATTAATAGCATCAAAACTAAAACATTTAGGTATAAAACCTATAAACTTATAGAAAACATCTATCTGTACACTGAAAACTGCAAAACACTGATAACAGAAATCACAGAAGACCTAAAGACTGACTTATAGCATGTTAATGAATTAGAATATTTCATATTGTTGATTACCATTCTCTAAAATTTAACTTATAGTCTTAACGCAATTCAAATCAAAATCCCAGCAGAATTTTTTTCTATAAATCAACAAGCTGATTCAAAATTATATGAAAAGAAAACAGAATGAGGAACCCAAGGAAGAACAAGTAGAACAAAGTTGGAAGACTCAAATTTCATGTTTTCCAGGCACTAAGAAGATTGTGTTAGTCAAGACAGCGTGGTTTTGGATAAAGAGAAGACACATAGATCAGTGAAACAGAAGAGAGTTCAGAAATAGAGCCATGCATATATGGTCAACTGATAAGGAAAATGAGAAAGGTCATTCAAGGGAGAACAGACAGCCTTTTTAACAGATGGTGCTCAAACAAATGGATATGTACATATTTTTAAAAAACTTCAATTCTAATTTCATAGAGTATTCTAAAATTATTATTTTGAACTTAAGGCCAAAAACATATCAGAAAGTCTTTATACTCTGGGGCAAGCCAAGATTTCTTATCTTCCGTATTACACACCAGCTTTTTTTTTTTCTTACTGTAGCGGACTTTATCAAAATTAAGATCTGTTCTCTTAAAAGTACTGTGAAAAGGACAAAAATACAATCCAGGACTGAGAGAAAACATTTTCAAATTATATTTCTTATGAAGGACTAGCTTTAAGAATAAGGAACTCTAATACATAATAATAAAATTAATAACACAATTTTTAATAATTGGCAAGATATTATAATGTTCATTCTACCTAAGATGTATGGATGGAAAATATGCATACAGAAATATGCTTATCATTATTAATATTTTTTGAGACAGAGACTTGCTGTGTCACCCAGGCTGGAGTGCAGTGGTGCAATCATGACTCACTGCACCTTTGACCTCACAGGTTCAAGGGGTTTTCCCATCTCAGCCTCTCAAGTAGCTGAGATTATAGGCATGTACTAGTATGCCTGGCTAATTTTGTTTATTTTCTGTGGACACAGAGTTTTGCCATTTTGCCTAAAATAGTCTCAAACTTCTGGGCCCAAAGCAATATGCTTGCCTTGGCTTCCCAAAGTGATCTGCCTTGACCTCTCAAATTAATAATACCACTAATCTCAAGGTAGCAGTATTAATATTAATATAAACCATATATTAATATTAAACCATTATTAATTTTTAATAAAATTAAACTAACAATGATATACCTGTGATTCTCATCTATCTATCTATATAGATAGATAGATAGATAGATAGATAGATAGATGGAATCACAGGTATATCATTGTTAGTTTAATTTTATTAAATATATACACACACACACACAGATAGCATGACTGAGAATCCTGAGAATAGCAAATGCTGGCAATGGGACAGTACAGGAATATCGTATATTGTTGATAGTAATGCAAAATGGTATAGCCACTTTGAAAAGGTATTTTTCAGTTTATTATGAAGTTAAAACAAAAACTTACCATATGACCTAGCAAACCAACTCCCAGGTATTTCCCAAGCAAATTGGTATGCTCAGGCCAGGTGTGGTCATGCCTGCAATCTGAGCACTTTGGGAAGCTGAGGCAGGAGGATTGCTTGAGGCCAGCAATTTGAGACCAGCCTAGGAAACAGACAGAGACACTGGCTCTACAAAGATTTTTAAAAAAAATTAATCAGGCATGGTTTTGTGCTCCTGTAGTCCCAGCAACTCAGTAAGCTGAGGCAGGAGGATCCCTTGAGCCCAGGAATTTATGGCTGTAGTGAGGTCTGATCATGCCACTGAACTCCAGCCTGAGATACCTAACGAGACGCTGTCAATTGAAAAAAAATAAAATAAAAGATATTTTCTCACAAAACCCAGTACTTGAATGCATATTAAGATTTTATTTGTATTTTTAAAAATAATTTAGATAATTTAAAAAAATACCCTTAACAGAGGAAAGGATGCACACATTAGGGTACATCTTACAGTGAACTACTACTCAACAATAAAAAGCAACAAACTTTTAACACATGCTGCAACAAGGATTAATACAAATGCATTATGAAAAGTTAAATGGAACCAGACTCAAAGGATACATATTTTAAAATTTGATGTATACTATGTTATTGGAAGAGTTAAATTAGAGAAATGAAAAACCAATTAGCTGTTACTAGGGGCTGATTTTGGGGAAGAATTGACAACGAAAGGGCATAGTGAATTTCTTTATGTTATGAATGTATTGTTTATCTTAATTAATAAGATAATGTAATTACCACCATAATTAGTTACTACATTTGATAAATATTTATCCAAACTTGCAGAAGTGTTTCTAAAATTAAGATTATAACTGATATTAAATTATGTCTTATTTTAAAAATTGGAACAAATCAATTTACAAAAAGATCAAGGAATAAAACTCAATTTCTAATTTCGAACACCTTTGTGGTAAAGATAGATACATACATATTGGAAAATAATAAAGTGTCTAACTCAATTATCAAACTAGGTTGGCTTTATTAGACAAGAAAATAAAAGGAATGCCTATCTCAGTCACAAACCTGAGTAGAGATACTTCTCTTTAGAAAGAAACCTCAGGATGAGAGAAATGATTACTGCAGATTGACTGGAAAAGGTAAATGCATTAGCAAAGAAAGAGCAATATTATACAACAAAACTTGATTTTTGTACTGAGAGGTTAAGTGCTGCTCTGATTCAGAGTATGGGTCAAAGAATTGTAGAACAGAAATCTTGGGAGTTAGGCAGGAACAAGATTATGTATTTTTTTATTTTAGTACTTTAAGGTTTTTTGTATTTTATTCTGTAAGTGATGGAAAGCCATGAAAGGTATGTAAATATGAAATTATGTGATTAAATATTCTTTTTGAAATAATTATTCCTTTCTTTTATTACTCTCTTCCTTCCATTTTTTCTGTGTCTTGCATACATTTATGAGCACTTATTATGTTTAAGGATAAAATGGTCCACAATATAATAGAATAGTCTCTTTCTCTAATAGAGATTAAGCTGAAAAAGGTAGTGACAGAAAATATATTAGCTAATTAATAATATAATGCAATATGATATAATTCCAGGCAATGATACATGCAAAACAGAATAAAGGGATAGAAGGAATAATAAGATTTAAAGTATTTTAAAAAATAATTATTAATAGGTGATTAGCAAAGACCTTTTGCAATATGATACATGAGATAACAATAATAAAAGGGAAATTAAATATGTGAATATTGTGGAAAGAACATTTTAGCAGAGACAATAATTTCCAGAGGCATTGAGGCTGAATTGTACTTGACCTATTGGAGGAACAGAAACAGTAGCAGATAAAAGGAAGCTGGGAGAATAGTGATAAGTTTGAAGAACTTTTTGAACAACCATGGTAAGGTCTCTACATCTATGGTAGGAAGAATTTTATGATGATCCAAGATTCCCATCTGCTTGTGTACTTGCCCTACATAGCCCTCTTACCTTGTGTGTGAGTAGGACCTATAAATATGGTAGATTCGACTCCCATGATTATGTTACATTATATGGGGAAAGTAAAGGGATTTTTTTTTTTTTTTTTGCAGATAAAATTAAAGCCCCTAATGAGTTCAACTGTGAGCCTCAAGAGGAAGATCATCTTTCATGGATCTGACCTAATCAGTCAAGCCTTTTTATAACAGGGTCTAGAGGGAGGAAACTTGCAGCAGCCAAGAACCTCTCTTGGTGGCATTGAAGACATAAGGCACTATGAGTTTTACAGCTAAAAGAAAATGAATTCTACTCACAATTATGTGAGTTTGAAAGGAACCCTGAGCCTCAGTTGAGACCACAGCCCTGGCTAATAAGTAGATAGAGCCTGTCACTATCAGTTTAGTGGTAAGAGAGTCGCTAAACTATGTCTGGGGTCCTAGGATACAACTGTGAAATAATAAATGGTTGCCGTGTTAAGCCACTAAGTTCACAGTAATTTGTTATGCAGTAATAGAAACTAATACCATGTCTATGTCTGATGAAAAGTTACTACAGTTAAAAGCAGGAGTGCTTCTATGAGAACAATTCTGATTTCATAATAAAGGTATGAAATGTAAGATTTTCTGATTGTTTGAATGTGAAGAATGAAAAATAAGGAAATCCAAGCTGACTTCAAATGAATCTTGTTGCCTTCTACTGAAATGAGGAAATCTGAGTTAAAAATAGATTTGGGATGAGATTTGGAATTCAGAATTTTGCTTTATACATGTAACATTTAGTATATGCCATTTAGACATCCATTTAGATGTTGAATAGACATTTGTGAATGTAATTCTGGCACTTGGGGGAGAACAGATTAAAATATTAAAGTGTAAATCTTTCACAAACATGGGATATGTAAAAACATGAACAAGAATAAGATAATCTAGGATGTGAAGGAATATTCACAGGAGCCTAAGATCAGAGTTCAAAATTGTGAGAACATTTATAAGTAAGCACAAAAAGGAGAACCTGTGGCAAAGATCAAGAAGGAGTACCCAGTGAGATAGAGGGAAAAATCAGGAATATATAGTGTTCCTGTATTTGAAGTGAAATATTCCTTTAAAGAGGAAAGGTAATCAACCATACAAAATACTTCCAAGAAATTAAATGAAATGAAGACAATGAATAAATCACTAAAACTGGCATGATGGAATTCATTGTGATGATGTGCTACAGAGATGAGATAATTGCATCTGATTACTTACATGTCCTCATAGATGAAAAATTTCTGTGTTCTGTGTTAATCATCTGAGAGTGGGATGCATGATGAAGTTTGGGAGAAAGAAGAAAGTATACATTAGTAAGTTGACTACGAAGCAGCATATTATGTAAGATTGTTGGTGTTATATTTGGCTGTTTCATTTTAAAGACTAAACAAATAGAAACTTTAGTGACAATTTTGAGTTTCAGTTCAATCCCTATAATTGTGGGAAAAAGGAGGCAAGCAATTGAAGGCTTTTATAATGGAAGAATTTTATTAAAGGAAGAGTGGGTTGCTTTTTTTTTTTTCCATCCTATTATGTTCTTCAATGCAGAGGAACAACTATCAGTGTGAAGCTTCCAGACTGTCTCTCTACTTCCTAACATACTCTGTCCCAGGAAAGTAAGCATGATGAGTTTAGGATAGAAAAAACAACAGATTTACAAGACAAACAAAAACAAAAACAAACCCATTCAAAAGTGGACGAAGGACATGAACAGACATTTTTCAAAAGAAGATATATATGAGGCCAATAAACATAAGAAAAAATGCTCATCATCACTGGTCATTAGAGAAATACAAATCAAAACCACATTGAGATACCATTTCACACCAGTTAGAATGGTGATCATTAAAATATCTGGAGACAACAGATGCTGGAGAAGATGTGGAGCAATAGGAACACTTTTACACTGTTGGTGAGAGTGTAAATTAGTCCATCCATTGTGAAAGACAGTGTGGCAATTCCTCAAGGACCTAGAAATAGAAATTCCATTTGACCCAGCAATCCCATTACTGGGTATATATCCAAAGGATTATAAATCATTTTATTATAAAGACACATGCACATGTAGGTTCATTGGGGCACTGTTTATAATAGCAAAGACCTGGAAACAACCCAAATGCCCATTGAAGATAGACTAGACAAGGAAAATGTGGCACATATACACCATGGAATACCATGCAGTCATAAAAAATGATGAGTTGGTGTCCTTTGTAGGGACATGCGTGAATGTGGAAACCATCATTCTCAGCAAACTGACACAAGAACAGAAAATCAAACACCACATGTTCTCACTCATAGGCAGGTGTTGAACAATGAGAACACATGGACACAGGGAGGGGAACATCACACACTGGGGTCTGTTGGGGTGGACTAGGGGTGGGATGGGGGAGGTAGGGAGGTTGGGGGAGGGATAACATGGGGAGAAATGCCAGATATAGGTGATGGGGAGATCGAGGTAGCAAATTGCATTGCCACGTATGTACCTGTGCAACAATCCTGCATGATCTGCACATGTACCCGAGAACCTAAAGTACAATAAAAAATCAAAATTTGTAGATGGACGTAGGTTTTTTTTTCCTTTGGCTATTATGAATAATGCTGAAATAAACATGAGAGTTTATTTTTTAAAAAAAGGAAGAAAATGCTTGCTATTCCCTTTACTCTTCCTCTCATCTTTGTCTTGGATACTGACGTTCTTGAAAAAGCTTATTTCTTTGATTATCTTTGATTGTGTCATGAGCCTACTACAGCTTAAGCTTTCCAGGACTGCTGGTGTAAACTGAGTTTTTAAATCTTGAATATCAGTATTTTGATTCCACTTGCCTACAAATGTTATCTTTTCTAATATGTATCAGATAACACAGATCTCCATGTGTTTTGTCCTATAGGATTCTAAATTAATTCAGAACTTATTTGAGAAAAATAATTTAATGTTCCCTTGAATAACAAAGTGTAAAAAAGAAAAGAATAGAAAAAGCAGGAAGGGGAAGACCGAGATAGACATTAGTCTACAGAGAATTCTATTTATGAAAAAATCTACAGTGAACAATACAGATGGGTGTGGAGGTAGAGGTGGCGATATCAATGGCAAATTTGGTTATATTTTAAACACTCAATTTTTAATGAGTATCTTTCTATTTTTTTCAGGTTTTCTTTTCTCTTTCAATGATGTTTTATAGATTTCAGGGAATAAGTTTTGCATTTTTTTCTTAAATTTATTCTTAGATAATGTATAATTTTTGCTGTTATTGTTAGTGGAATATTTTTAAATTTTATTTTGCAGAGTTCACTGTTAATGTATAAAAGTAGAATTGATTTTTGGTATCAATCTTATATTCTGCGATGGAGAAACAGGAACCATTGCACACTGCTGGTGAGAGCCACTAAGGAAAACAGTATGAGAGTTACTCAAAAAATTAAAAAATAGAACTACCATATGATGCAGCAATTCTACTATTAAACATATGCTGAAAGATATTAAAATCATTATTTTTAAGAGATATCAGCAATCTTATATTCACTGCAGCACTATTCTCAATAGCCAAGGTACAGAATCAACCAAAGTGCCCACTGATAGCTGAATGAATGAAAAAAATTATACACACACACACACAGAAATACTATTCAGCCATTAAAAAGAAGGAAACCCTGTCATTTGGGACAACACAGATGAAGCTGGAGGACATTATGCTAAGAGAGATAAGCCAGTCACAGAAAGGCAAATATTCCATGATCACTTGTAAGTGGAATCTAAAAGAGTTCAGCTCATAGAAATAGCATAGATTGGTGGCTTGCCAGGAGCTAGAGGTAAGGGAAATGGGGAAATGTTGGTCAAAGGGTATAAAGTTACAGTTAGAAAGAGGAATAATTCAGGAGATTTATTGTATGTCATAGTGACTATAGTTAATGTAATTTATACTTGAAAGTTATTAAGAGAGTTCTAGTTTTAAATGTTCTCATCTCAATAACTGATAAGTATGTGAGGTGATAGACATGCTAATTAGCTTGATTTAACTATTTTACAATGTATACATATATAGAAATACCATGTTTTATATATATAATTTTTATTTTTATTTGTTAATTATACCTTCATAAAAAATTGTATATCCTGCTACATTGCTAAACTAATTTATTAGTATGTGAAATCTTGAAAACTCACAATTTCAAGAATAAGTTTTCTCATTTAATTCAATCCAAGAGCAAATTATAAAAGGCTTTTGCTGAAAGTCTCTTTAATAGTATCTTGTAATCAAGAGCACAAACATACTTATTTACTAGTGTCTGTAGAGTCTCTTAAAGTCTGCAGAGCAGGCAGTTGGGAAGAAAAGACAATATAAAGGGGTAGAGGGAACACAATCCCTCAGGGATGGATTTGTGCCCATGTCAATGTCTCTCTGACTAAACTTTGATGATGGTAGGTGGTGGTGCTCTTTGATGGAGAAACAGGAACGCTTAATCACAGAGCTAAACCCATGTCCTGACCGCAAAATCACAGAAGCTGAAGGAGTTTCCAAAAATGTAGTGGAGCAGTTGCAGACTCATCTGTGACATGGAGGTGAGCCTGAAGATGCACCACAATACCTATGTTCTGCAATAGCACTTGGTGACCATGTACTGACCTCTCAAGTGTGCAAACATCATGGCTGATGCTTCACTTTCACTTCAAACCTCATACAAATAATTTCTGTGGCACCTCTGAATTTTGCTTTAATAAGTTCAAGATAACTTTTAATATAATCATCAGAGTGGCTTGTAATGTGTCCAATTGGATAGGCTGACGTCATTACTCAGAATTCCCTTCTCTGTATGCTCTGATGGTTTGCTTATGGCCATTCTTGTATGTTTTCACTCATTAGTGGGAGCTAAGTATTGGGGGACACAAAGGCCTAGAATGACACAATGAACTTTGGGGGCTGGGGTAAAGGGTAGGAGGTGAGTGAGGAATAAAAGACTACACATTGCGTATAGTGTGCAGTGCTCCAATGAAGTGTGCACCAAAATCTCAGAAATCACCACTAAAGAACCACTAAATTACCACCAAAAAACTTATCCATGTAACCAAACACCACCCTGTTCCCCCAAAACCTATTGGAATTAAGCAATAATAATTTTTTAAAAACATATAGAGAAGGGAATTCTGAGTAATGTTAGCCTATCCAATTTGAATACATTACAAGCCACTCCAATACTAATATTAAAAGTTACCTTGAACATATTAAAACAAAATTTTTAGAGCCCTAAGGACATTAAACAAATTGTGCCAAGCCATGTTGAAGATATTTAAAATAAGTGGACATATCCGATAGCTAAACTCACCCTGAGAGTTATTCAGCATAATGTTTACCTTTGAGGAAGCAAAAGTAAATAATATTTTTGAAATTGTTTCCTATCCTTTAATGTAATCTGCCAATTCTAAGTTAGTAGCTCTAAAATCTGGTCCTTATTTAGTTTGAAAATCTGGAAACATATGACTGAAATACACATGCTAGTCTTCTCTGGCTTTTAGTGACCTTGGATAATTAAAGTATCTCTTATCTATTATATAACTTTTGAAGCTATTATTTACAACATGAACTTTCCTAAAACCAATCAATCAAACAAAAATATTGTGAGAAGGTGGAACAAGCACTCATTTGAAATTTGCAAAACAATTTGCAATGTTTTGCTCTTTATTTTTTATGTCTCAAAATATGTTTTTCTGATAGTATTATGTCTTTTTTTCCCTAACATAAGCAAACTTGTTTGGGTATACAGATATGTGGCATGCATTGTAATTTACAACTCATTATTTCCTTTTTTCTAGGATCATGAAATTTTTAATTGGCTTAGGAAATATGTGTTACAGAAATGTGCTTACTTCTGAGTAAACTCTGTTTATTTCAAATTTTAAAAGATATACCTTAATCTAAGTGAGCTTATGTTTTTGTTATGTCTTTTCTCATATACTGATAAATGAGTGAATCAAAATCAAATTTAAATAATTTTTATTATACTTTATTAGTTTATTTAAATTACATACATATGTAGTATACATATATAAATTAAAATAGTTAATATTTCTTTTTTTTCTTTTTTCATCTCTAACTTGTTTTTTTTTTAATTATTGTACTTTATGTTCTGGGTACATTTGCAGATCTTGCAGGATTGTTAAATGGGTATACACATGCCATGGTGGTTTTCTGCCTCTATCCCCCATCACCTACATTAGGTATTTCTCCTAATGTTAGCCCTCCCCCACATCTCCCCCACCCCATGATATCCCTCCCCTAGTTCCCACCCCCAACAGACCCCAGTGTGTGATGTTCCCCTCCCTGTGTCCATGTGTTCTTCTTGTTCAACACACACTTATGAGTGAGAACATGTGGTGTTTGGTTTTCTGTTCTTGTGTCAGTTTGCTGAGAACGATGGTTTCCAGCTTCATCCGTGTCCCTGACAAGGACATGAAGTCATTTTTTATGGCTGCATAGTATTACATGGTGTACATGCGCCACATTATCTTAGCCAATCTATCACTGATGGGCATGTGGTTTGGTTGCAAGTCTTTGCTATTGTAAACAGTGCCGAAATGAACATACATGTGCATGTGTCTTTATAAGAGAACAATTTATAATCCTCTGGGTATATACCCAGAAATGAGATTGCTGGGTCAAATGGTATTTCTACCATTAATACCATTTCAAAGCAAAACTCTTAAATATACTCTGCACTTAAAATGTTTAAATTATGTTTATTGATTTGCATATGTTGAACCAGCCTTGCATCCCAGGGATGAAGCTGACTTGATCGTGGTGGATAGGTTTTTTCTGATGTGCTGCTAGATTCGGTTTGCCAGTATTTTATTAAGGATGTTCACATTGATGTTCATCAGGGATATTGGCCTGAAGTTTTCTTTTTTTGTTGTTTCTTTGCCAAGTTTTGGTATCAGGATGATGCTGACCTCATAAAATGAGTTAGGGAGTTCCTTTTCAATCCTTTGGAATAATTTCAGAAGAAATGTTACCAGCTCCTCTTTGTACCTCTGGTAGAAGTTGACTGTCAATCTATCTGGTCCTGGGCTTTTTATGGCTGGTAGGCTATTAATTACTGTCTTAATTTCAGAACTTGTTATTGGTCTATTCAAAAACTCGACTTCTTCCTGGTTTAGTCTTGACAGGGTGTATATGTCCAGGAATTAATCAATTTCTTCTAGATTTTCTAGTTTATTTGCATAGAGGTGTTTATATATTCTCTGATAATAGTCTGTATTTCTGTGGGGTCAGTGGTGATATTCCCTTTATCATTTTTTATTGTGTTTGAGTCTTCTTCTCTTTATTAGGCTAGCATGTAGTCTATCTATGTTAATTTTTTATTTTTTATTTTTTTTCAGAAAAACAGCTCTTGGATTCATTGGTTTTCTGGAGGGCTTTTCATGTCTCTGTCTCCTTCAGTTCTGCTCTGATCTTGGTTATTTCTTCTGCTAGCTTTTGGATTAGTTTTCTCTTGCTTCTCTAGCTCTTTTTAGTTGTGACGTTAGGGTGCTGATCTGAGATCTTTCTAGCTTTGTGATGTGGGCATTTAGTGCTATAAATTTCCCTCTTAACACTGCTTTAGCTGTGTCACAGAGATTCTGGTATATTGTATCTCTGTTCTTATTGGTTTCAAATAACTTCTTGATTTCTGCCTTAATTTCATTATTAACCCAGGAGTCATTCAGGAGCAGGTTTCTCATTTTCCATGTAATTGTATGGTTTTAAATTAGTTACTTAATCCTGAGTTCTAATTTATCACACTGTGGTCAGAGAGACTGTTGTTTGTTATGATTTCAGCTCTTGTGCAATTGCTGAGATCACCTCAGCCCCAAAACTCCTTAAGCTGATAAGCAACTTCAGCAAAGTCTCAGGATACCAAATCAATGTGCAAAAGTCACAAGCTTTCTTATGCACCAACAAGAGACAAGCAGAGAGCAAAATCATTAATGAACTCCCATTCGCAATTGCTAAAGAGAATAAAGCACCTAGGAATACAGCTAACAAGGTATGTGAAGGACCTCTTCAAGGAGAACTACAAAGCACTGCTCAAGCCAATAAGAGAGGACACAAACAAGTGGAAAAACATTCCATCCTCATGGATAGGAGGATCAATATTCTGAAAATGGCCATTCTGCCCAAAGTAAGTTATAGATTCAGTGCTATTCCCATCAAAGTACCATTGACATTATTCACAGAAATAGAAAAAAAAAAACTACCTTAAATTTTATATAAAACCCAAGAAGAGTCTGTAGAGCAAAGACAATCCTAAACAAAAAGAACAAAGTTGGTGGCATCATGCTACCTGATTTCAAGCTATACTACAAGGCTACAGTAAACAAAACAGCATAGTACTGGTACCAAAACAGACACATAGACAAACGGAACAGAACAGAGACCTCAGAAATAACACCACATATATACAACCATCTGATCTTTGACAAACCTGACAAAAACAAGCAATGGGGAAAGGATTTCCTGTGCAATAAATGGTGCTGAGAAAACTGGCTAGCCATATGCCAAAAACTGAAACTGGACTCCTTCCTTACACCTTATACAAAAATCAAGTCAAGATGGATTAAAGACTTAAATGTAAAACCCCAAACCATAAAAACCCTAGAAGAAAACCTAGGCAATACCATTCAGGACATAGGCATGGACAAAGACGTCATGACGAAAACTTTGAAAGCAATTGCAACAAAAGCCAAAATTGACAAATGTGATCTAATTAAACTGAAGAGCTTCCACACAGCAAAAGAAGCTATCATCAGAGTGAACAGGTGACCTACAGAATGGGTGAAAATCTTTGCAGTCTACCCATATGACAAAAGTCTAATATTCAAAATCTGCAAGGAACTTAAAACAAATTTACAAGACAAAAACAAACAACTCCATCAAAAAGTGGGTGAAAGATATGAACAGACACTACTCAAAAGAATACATTTATGTGGCCAGGAAACATGAAAAAAAGGTCAACATTACTGATTATTAGAGAAATGCAAATCAAAACCACAATGAGATACCATCTCACACCAATCAGAATGGTGATTATTAAAAAGTTAATAAACAATAGATGCTGGCAAGGCTGTGGAGAAATAGAAATGCTTTTATACTGTTGGTGGGGAGTGTAAATTAGTTCACAGGGAGGGGAACAACACACACTGGGGTCTGTTGGGGTGTGGAGGGTGAGGAGAGGGAACCTAGATGATGGGTCTATAGGTGCAGTAAACCACCATGGTACACGTATACCTATGTAAAAAACCTGCATGTTCTGCACATGTATCCCAGAACTTAAGGTAAAATATAATTTTTTTTTCAAGAAATGTCCGAATTGTAAAGCACTGTATTAGGCTGCTATTGTATTGCTATAAATACCTGAGACTGGGGAATTTATTTAAAAAGAGATTTAGTTGCTTCATGATTCTGCAAGATGTTACAGGAAGCACAGCAGCATATGTTTTTGGGGAGGCCTCTAGAAGCTTACAATCAAGGCAGAAGGTGAAGCCAAAGCTTGCAGGTCAAATGGCAAGATCAGGGGCAAGAGACCAAGGGGGAGGAGGTGCTACACACTCTTAAATGACCAAATCTCAGGAGAACTCACTTACTATCCTGAGGACAGTACCAAGGAAGACTGTGCTAAACCATTCATGAGAAATCCACCCTAATGATGCCATCACCTCCTATCTCAGGACCTACCTCCAACATTTTGGATTTCATTTCAATATGACATTTGGGTAGGAACACATTCAAACTATATCAAGCACCAACTGGTAGATTCTTTGATAAAAAGAAACAACTAAAAATATAACTAGATAGTGACCATTTAAATTTTTTAGCCATGTTAATTAAACAAAGAAAATGTAGTTTGAATCTAACATTGAAATTAATGTTACCATGCATATGCATTTTTGTTAAGTATTATTTAAACATGTTTCAATTTATACATTCTGTTTTTATCATGTTAATGTTTTTAATATGAATTGTAACATACTGTATTTTATGAGTGTTATGGTATATGTTGGAACTGATGGAGCTTTGATCCATTACAATTTACACCTATAGCCTATCTGTGGCTCAAGGATCATTGATTTAATTGATTTTAATGCCTCCCTTTTATTTTTTCAGAACATATGCTATCTGATTTTTATTGAATTTGGGAGGCTTATGTACCGAATAATGACACCTAAGTGTGTGCATTTAAATGTAGAGGAACTAAATTATATGTTAAAATTTTCAACTTCGGGTAATTTTGCTTACTTTAAATAAGACAAAATTTTCTAATTTCTACAGTAACTTGTTTTATAATATATGTTTTTACATTTTAAAAATCAGAGTTTTGTTAGTTGTTACATTCATATATTAAAAAATAAAAAATGCTACTTATAGCATATACATAACTGTCATTTGCATCCCAAACAAATAACTATGGATGAAAGTAGAACTCACATGCATTCTGTAAGTAGAACTAGAGTGTACTAATAATAATCAATTTCATTATTTTACCTTCTTTTGTAAAACATATTTTAAATTATTTCCATCTTTTAATGGCATGCTCAAGAAAGAAAATAGATTTTGGAGAAAAAAATATGGGCTTAGTTTTAATTTTACCTGAGTAGAACCAACTAGCTTATACTTTACCAAGGTCACTTTTGGGGAAAAAAAAAGTGAGTTTGCCATAAGAATAGAAAAGCTATTGAAAATTCATACCTTCAGGAGATAGATATTGCACTTTATAACTTTTCTGAAATCAAACCAAAATACTTCTCCCATTTTGATAAAAATAATTTTCTCCCAGTAGAAAAGTTACAGGATAAATATGTTCAATGTGCCAGGAAGGGATTCATGACCTGGCTTCTATTAACAGAAATGGGGTGTCTTGCAGCTACAACTCCATAAGTTGAACTGAAAAATACCTCTGTAAGTAAAGATTCAACCCAAGGGTTAGTTTTTACTGCAAGTTATAAACTTCAAGAAACTGGGTATGTAATGGAAATGATGACACAACCTTAAAGATAGCTGCTTGAACAGAGCAACGGTAATCCTGCAACTCCTTTATTTCCAAAAGTATGAGTGTTTATGTTGCCACTGGATAAAAGAATTGATGGGGGAAGTTACTCATGCTTGGTGAATTGCAAGGTAATAAAAGAAAATCTTGCTAAATAGAGCTTTGGGTAAAATGGAATATGAACTCAATATTCCCTACAAAACCAGTTTTACAAGTTTTATGTTTTACTAGTTATGTTCTACAAATCCTGCATTTTGTGTCACCTAATGCTCTGCATTTCATTTGCAAACACTTCACTGATGAAATAACTTATATGACAATAATGAGATGGTTCACTTTGGACTTTCAGGGAGCAAATACAACAGCAGGAAAAATAGCTTTTTAAAAAATATCATAAACACAAGTTTTCAAGTTTTATGGCCATTTAAATTTAAGTTTCTAAAAGTGCTTTGACAATCATAGGTGTTCATGTAAAAAATTACTAATGTTGTGCTAAATATCAGTTTATAATTTTAGAATAGAAGAGCTATATATTTTAGAAAACATTCCATATAAGACATTAAAAATTAATAATATAAAATGTAAAACTTTTATTTTATTTCTCCCAGAATTTTATTACTTTAAGTAAGAAAATAAAAACTCGTTAATAAGACTTTTTTTCTAATTTACGAGTAAGCACAGTATAAGGCTTTTCAGTGTGGTGTTTAAATGTCAGAAATGAATTATTCTCTTTATTTACAGCATTATTACTGAAAGCCTTTGGGTAATATGGTTGTGGGATTGCAACACTAACTGTGATATAGTAATATTTGTTCTCAAGTATTCTAGTCTAATGGGAAAGAGACATGAAAACATGGAAAGGGATATGATAAGTTCTTTCATAAGAATATACTTGGGATAATAAGGAATATAGCAAAGAATAACAATATTAGATTTCAGAGTAACAGAAGAGGACACATGATGAGGAAATATTTCTAGTAAATTTCGAAAGACAAGTAGTAATTCATCAGGTAGATGAAAAGGGCATTTTGGGAGAGCAAAGGTGAAGAAGAGATAAAGAGAGGAATACCATGAGTTAAAAACAGAATGAGGTATAACAGCATGTGACAATTGCTAATATATCCATGTAGTTTGTAGGGTGCCTGTTTATAATGATGAGAGGAAATGTTTGAAGAGTAGAATGGGGTTCTACCCAGAGGACTTTCGAACTGTGTGAAGTAATTTTGTATATCTTGCTATATGGGATAAGAATAATGGTTTAAAAAGGTCAGGTATGGTGGTTCACGCCTGTAATCCCGGCACTTTGGAAGGCCAAGGTGGTTGGATTACTTGAGGTCAGAAGTTTGAGACCAGCCTGGCCAACATGGTGTAACCCAGTCTCTACTAAAAATACAAAACTTAGCTGGGCATGGTGACACGTGCCTGTAATCCCAGCTACTTGGGAGACTGAGGCAGGAGAATCGCTTGAACTTGGGAGGCAGAGATTGGAGTGAGTTGAGATTGCGCCGCTGCATTCCAGCCTGGGTGACAGAGCAAGACTCCACCTCAAGATTAAAAAAAAATGATAATAATGGTTAAAAAAAACAGAACTGAATAAAGAGGGGAAAAAAACAGTTACAGGCATTCTATATTTTTAAAGAATAAAGCCAACTATTTAAGAAATGAATAAAATGGACTCAAATAAAAAGTACTCAAGAGTGGCCTTAGACTAAAGACATGGATTCAGGAAAATAAATAGAGAATGGAATTGATATTTTTAAATGAAAATTTTTAGTATGTCCTAAAAATAACATTAATCTAAGTGTTTGAAAAATTATAGCCAAGATGAAGAGTTGCTTTTAAATACACAGCTTCAGATTTGAATTCTATTTTGAAATGTATTAATTTATGAGGAAGGTTTCCCTTAGTAATTAATGGTTCTATTATAGAATTTTTGCATTAATTAAAAGTGAAGCATATGTAGAATGCTTTGCCTGTAAGAAGTACTCAATAAATGAGCTTCTGTTTTTATTTAATGTGAACACCCACAGTGTTTTCTTTCTCTTTATTTTTTAAGTCCACTAGACAGTAGAGCAATTGCCCTTTTAAAGTGCCTGTCCTAGATGTTGGATTGAGCTGTGACAGATGGAAGCTCAATAGCAGTCATGTAGAATATCTGCCAAATGGGACAGGCATCTGAAGAAGATGGCAGTAATAGAGTTCTTCACTACAGGACCCAAAGACCCACTGCTATTCATCAATGACTATGGAAAGTGCCTGATGACTGTGTCCATAACAATACCAGTAAACATGAAACAATCTTTGCTAAAGATACTAAGAAAAGAGAAGCTGACCTTCCAGTTAAGAAGTTATTATTTCTTCCCCTTTCTTTCTTTCTCCGTCTCTTCTCCCTTATTCCCTCCCTCTTCCTTTCTCATTCAAAAGTGCAATTAAGGAAGACTGAATGAGAATATTAAAATTTAGCAGAGGAAATATTCCAATGACAATATACAGAGAACTTTTTAACTTCTGAAAAGATTTGTAATTTTGATCTCTTACTTTTCTAACTCTTTTCCAGAATCTTTCTGTTATCCTACTTTGGAACTAGCTTCATTGCTTTTGTAGACTGACAGGACTTCCTGCTGGTCAAATAGTGAGTTAAAACAATAGTGTCAAGTAAAAGCTAACTTCTTCTCTCAAAGTTTTAATTTAATATTTAATATTTGAATTTGTTTATGAAAAAGAATAAGACTCTAACCAGGGGTGAAAATAAAAACCTATTGGTACTTTAGGCTGGAAGGTTTGGGGAGTTTTTGTTTGTTTTGTTGTCTTTAAAAATTCAACATGTAATAACTTTTAAAGGCTGATTATTATTATTCTATATTTGAGTGGAATTTTATACAGCTTTGTCAATTTCTATGGTGTCTTGAAATTACGGTGTGTTAATCATAAAAATATCACTGAGAGTAGATGGAAGTTCTGGGTGTCCTTGGAATTATGCAGCAGTGCAGTTGTTAAAATTTTCACTGATGTTGAACTCAAGTGAGATAACTACAAATGGGAATTAACTGTCTAGAGTAATATTTTATACATTTGAGAGATATGAAGGAAATAGTAATTACAAGGACTATGGAATCATATAGGAGTTGTTGGATACTGTTCATGCCCAATGGAAAGTCAATAAAAGGCTGATTTAATATGAAGTGTGAAAACCAATGGAATTCCTTGGTAGCTTATAAAGCTAATTTCATTCCTGCATTCAGAGGGCTAAAGAAGTCTAGCATCAAATGTAGATATCAGACTTGAGAGTAGCAGAGCTCCAGGGATGTTTGAATTCTTCACCCAATCAGGTCTGTTGCAACAAAATCAAGGTTCTGATTATGAAGGAACAAGACCCCAGGAATTCAGATGAGTTCATTTGAAAATCATCAAGATTCCAGATTCTTCTCAACTCTCTTAAAGGGCTAAAGCGGCTCACTCTTTCCTATTAAATGCCAGATCCTTCCCTACCTGAACATGATGTAGAGTCACCTGCCTTGAAAGAAAATATAAACTTCCTTGGAATCTATCCCCATTTTCCCTCCTGGTCATAAGATAAATAACTAACACAGCCAGGTTGGGGAAATGCCATTTTCACTAAGGAAGAAAAGGAAATAAAAGCCAACAAAAGCTACAGAACAAGCCAACATATATGGGCTAGAGCCAGGAGACTATGTATAGAAATGAGATCTGAGGATGATGATCAAAGGGGGGTGAAACATAAAGTTGAAACCAGAAAGTTTATTAATATGACATACTCTCCCAGGATTCTTGATTTATTACTCTGATAAAGATACAGAGAAGAAATGGGATTTGGAAGTTTGAGGAAAGCAATGGCTTCCTCTAAATGATATAGAAATTCTAGAACAGAAAACAATGGAGGAAAGGATCAAAAGGTACAAATAATGTATCATGCTAACTGGATTTATTATGTAACCTCACAAAATCCACTGTGATACTATTATCCAAGAGAGGACTCAGAGGAAACACTTCTTACTGAAGTATCAAGGAATTTGCTAAAGAAAGGGACACCAGCATGGCAAAGAAGCTCAGTAATGAGTGTGTATTTGCAGAATAAAGCCAAAAATAATGGATGTTATTACATAACTGGATTTCTTAGTAATAAAAGGAATGGGATATTGAAGACACGTGGCAGCATTTAAATGTTAGAATTTAGATGGGTTCAATTATCATAACAAGTTATAAGACCACAGTGGAAACTAGGGGGGATTGTCTAAAAGAAACCAGTCAAGAAACAAAATAAAGTGTTGCTTAAGACAAGATAAATCAGTAGCCAACAAAAGTATTCTTCATTTACAAAATCAAAAGTAATCAGAGATTGATAATCAGGTAGATGACGGAGGTTGGGTTAGTAGGAAGTCATTATTTCCTACTCAGCTTGAAAACTTGAACAAAATTTTGGATGTGGCTAAGGGAGAAACAATGTGCCCGGACGAAGGACACTTGCAATACCACAGTAAGTGCTTGTAATTATGATTGTCCCAGATTCTACCCTCTTCCCAACAAAATAACCATGACATTTACTCATGTAACCATACAATGGGAAACAGAAAATTGCCAGACATTTTAAGGACTGTTAAAGACAGGTCCTAACTTGACATCAAATATTGAAGACTGGAAGTATCAGGATAGTCAACTTTTAAAATCAGAACATATAAGAGCAAGATAATAAATGAAATCCTGGCCTACGTTTGGTTGACAGTTGGTCTACTGTGTTTAGGTAACTAATCCTTGGTGACTTTTCAGAACTTGAATTAGATTATTCTATTATAGTTTTTTAAAATAGTTTTGAAAGAAAATTTCCCATCAGTCTCCCACATTTCTGCATGTATTGAGAGCAGAGGCATTGGTTGCTTTGTTCTGTGGTAACTTTTCAAGGATAGTTGTACAAGCAAATACCCTTTGCTGAATAAGATAGTGCCTAATTTTGAAGTACAGGACCAGTTTGTTTATTGCCCAATTTAATAAAGAAAATGTCTCCACTCAGGGCAAAGCCAAGGCATGCAAACTACTCATTATCAAAAATATGTGTTCTCTAAGCTTCATATTCCTCTACTGTGAAACAAACCCATTGCACAGGTTGCACCCACTTAGACCACTCTGCATTGCCCCTATAGGACTTGGAGAGCAGGGAACTCATGTAAATACTGAAGCTCATTCTGCTTGGTCTACTGTGCATAATCAAGTTATTTTTCTCTAAGGCAGAAGCCTTGCATCCTCTGGGTTAACTTGCATCTAGGGTAAAAGCTAAGATTCTTCGCAGTTATTCACAGGTAACAGCAATTTCACACCAGTTTACTTACCTGTGTGGTCATAGCCATTATGGTGGTGTAGGCAAAAAGGAAGACTCTGAGTCTGTCCCTCTTTTTCAGGCAGGAGAAACATCCAAATTAATATCACATCCAGAAGGAAATGACCCCTTAAAGATGAGGGTAGTGATCCCCATTATATCTCTAATTCACCAGTCTGACCCCTAAGAAAAGGTGAATCTAAGGAAAAGAGAGTTTACTATCACACACTCATCCAAGTTTCAGCGCATATAGTATGAAGGTACCATAACAAATGTGTTTTTGCTAGAACACATTAACATTGCCTCAAGTACATGATAAGTTGCCATTGATCTAGCAAATCCATTCTTCATTTTTTAATATCTGTGCATTCTTTAGCAGAGCACATTGATTCATATGCTGATGACATCTTGTTGTTTAGAGACAAATCAGTCACTTGTTGGTAAGTTGATTATATTAGACCCCTAACACCATGGAAAGGGTTAAAATCCATATTGCATGAAATCGATGAATATTTTTTCCTTTGCCTTCCTGCTCACCAGGTTATCCCCAAGGCCTAACAGAATATCTGATCTGTTCATAGAAATGTCTCATAACACTGCCTCTGATCAAAGGAACCATTTACAACAGAGATGTGGCCATGGATACATGAGGGTGTGATCCACTACTCATCAAATACTGCAGCTTTAAGACTATTGACCTGACAAAGCAGGGGAATGGCCTCTTAACACAACAGCTGAAGTGCAAGACAGCAGTTGGTATTTTGTGAGGGTGGGGTATCATACTCCAAGATAAATCACCAAAATTTAGATGGTGCTTTTTTCCCAAGGTAGAAACCAGGAAGGGTAAATAGATGTAGAGTTGTTTTCTGTTCTTCCAGTTACCCAATGGAAGTACTTTTTGTTCCAATAACTTAGGCTCTATAGATCTAGAGGTGCTAATTTCCAAAGGGAGAGGGTAGGAAACTTTTGGTAGAGGACACAATAATAGTCCCATTGACCTTTAAGTATTAGTCTGTTTTCACACTGCTAACTAACACATACCCAAGACTGGGTAAATTATAAAGCAAAGAGATTTAATGGACTCATAGTTCTATATGGCTAGGGAGGCCTCACAATCATGGCGGAAGAGCAATGGACGTCTTACATGGCAGCAGACTAGAGAGAGCTTGTTCAGGGGAACTCCCCTTTATAAAAACAATCAGATCTTATAAGACTTATTCACTATCACAAGAACAGCATGGGAAAGACCTGCCCCTATGATTCAAGAGCCTACTATTGGGTCCCTCCAATGAAACATGGGAATTATGGCAGCTAAAATTCGAGATAAGATTTGGGTAGGGATACGGCCAAACCATATTATTCCACCCCAATCCCTCCCAAATCTTGTGTCCTCACATTTTAAAACCAATCATGACTTCTTAAGAGTCTCAACAGTCTTAACTCATTTCAGCATTAACTCAAAAGTCCACTGTCTAATGTCTTATCTGAGATAAGGCAAATTCCTTCAGCTATAAGCTTGTAAAATCATAAGCAAGTTAGTTACTTCCTACATACAATGGAAGTACAGGCATTGTGTAAATACAGCCATTCCAAGTGGGAGAAATTGCCCAAAACTGAGGGGCTACAGGTCCCATGCAAGTCCAAAACCCAGTTGGGCAGTGAAATCTTAAAGCTCCAAAATGATCTCCTTTGACTCCATGTCTCTCAGCTGGGTCACGCTGATGCAAGAGTGAGCTCCCGTGGTCTTGGGCAGCTACCATATGATCATTTCAAGTACCTTGTACTAAAGACCTGCAAGTAAAGGCATCAACATACTGGCAAGATAATTGACCTACTCATCAGTAAGTGGTAGCGTTATTGTTAGAAAATGCAAGAAAGAATAAGCTTGGCCTTTTCTTTAATTCATTGAGACATCTCATTGGTACCTACTGTACTACATTTTTAATCTTAAATGGATAAGTGTATAAGCCACAGACTAAAGAGGTTATTAACAATAGATAAAAGAAAACTTCACCTCCCACATAAGCCATCTAAACCAACAGAGATGCCATCCAGTGTGAGAGGAATGTTGAAAAGGTATTTGTCCTTGAGAACAATGCAGTGGAGAGAGAGAAGATGTAAATCACTCCACTAGCATGCATATTATACTTTTCCCCCAGGATATGAGACAAAATAGAATCTTAGAGAATCTGAACCAGGTGGAGGTGAGCTTGCTACTAGAAACATGAATCAAAATGGGACAAAGTGGGTACTGTAGTGGAATCCATGATGTTTCCTGCTTTAGGATAAAGCCCTCTTTCACACAGCTAGTATTGGCAGTTGACAACTCACAGCTCAGTCTTTCTCCTGGAATTTTCTTGTCTGAAGGTCAGCCTTCATTCAAAGCATCCTTGATACTGGGATACAGAGGCTCAGACCTCTTGTCTTTGTTTTGGACAGTTCAGCCCTTGGGATCAGCTGAAGCATTTGCAGTACATTTTAACTTCAACCTCTGCCCAGTCCTGCTTCTTTCACTTACTTACAATTTTTCTCAAGTGCACATCCCAAAATTTGCTGTATAAATATTTAATTCAAAAAGCTTCTTCCAGGGACCCCTGCCTCAAATGTTCCCCAACTTAACATCAACTAAGGAGTTATATACAAATATTCATGTAGATAGTAAGCATTCCTAATGGCAATTCATGCACTTTATAAAATATTAGGTTGCTATGTATAATTTATCCCTGAATGAACAAGCAGGAAAAAGAATTAAAAAATTGATTCATAAAATAATACCACAGAGATACAAAAATGAGAAAACATACAAAGATTCAGAAGAAGATAATATTGATGAAATTATTTGTAATCAAAACCATAAGACATTTTAGAAAGTTGCTTGGCTTATTGTAAAAAGCATACATTGATTTTAATTTGAAAGGAAAACTCAATAAAATGTACAAATAAAAGACCAAAGAAATATTTTTTCATCTTCCATGGCTTGCAAAAATAATAAGACTTCTGAAAACAGCATCACAAAGCTATTTATATCTGGATAATCTCTTCTACTCTTGAAACCAACACATGCTTATCTTGATGAGCAGCAAATCAATTTATCTTGCCTCCATCTCCACCTGAACTTCAAAATTTTATACATAATTTTTAACTGTATATCTCCATCTGAATATTCAGCAGGCACCTCAAAATCAACATTTACAAAACTAAATTATTTCTTTATCATTATTTTTGCCTCCCTCTCCTTTCCAAACTGAATTTCTTTTCTTTAAATTTTATATTGGTCAATACCAAAACATAGAGCTGCTGTAAAAGTTTGAATCTTATTCTTGACTTTGGGCTCTTTCTCATTTTCCACATCTTATTATTCTTCAAGTCCAGCCAATTGACCTACATTAATGTTTCCCTTTCCTTCTCTCTCTCTCTCTTTTTTTTTTTTTTTTAAAGATGAGGTCTCACTCTGTAGCCCAGGCTGGAGTGCAATGGTGCCATCTCAGCTCACTGCTACCTCCACCACCCAGTTCAAGCGATTCTCCTGCTTTAGCTTCCGGAGCTGGAACTAAGCTAAGTTTTGTATTTTTAGTAGACACGGGGTTCTACCATGTTGGCCAGCCTGATCTCTATCTCCTGACCTCGTGATCTGCCTGCCTCAGCCTCCTAAAGTGCTGGTATTACAGGCTTGAGCCACCAAACCCGGCCACCTTCTCTTTTTTATGCTATGAGGCATTATAGCCTCTTACTATCTTTAAACTAAACTACTGTAATAGCATTCTTAGTTGGATCCTTGCTTCTCATTCTTCATCCATCATAAATTCCTTACATAAATACCAACAGCATGAGATTTTACCTTGATGAAATTGTTTAATGACCCTCTGTTGCCTGTAGAATTAAAAAAATCCTTAGTATGCCACACATGATCTTTTATTATCTAGTGCCTGACTACTGTTTCATCCCCCATTTCTCACAACTCTCTTAGGTGGTATTATTTACAGTTCATGCTTTGAATCATACGACTACTTTTTCATCTGGCTTCAAAATTCAACTCAGGCATTCTCTAATCCACCAGACACAAAACCTGTAAACGTACTGAAAATCAATGTTTGTATCTATATTTTTCTCCTTCATTCTTATAATATTGAAAGCAGTTCTTCCTCCAGCAAACCTTAACACTTTTATATGCTGTATGAATTTTATTCCTTTTGAAGATAATCCATTTAAATATGAACATAAAATGATAAATTACATTTTTTAAAGTGTTTTAGCTGACAGAAAGGTGGCTCTCTGATATCTTCCTATTTTAGCCCAAACTGTTTTCTGAGACTTAAATCATAAAATCATAATAAAGTTCTGCCAAAGTTATCCTGATTGACTTATTTTTTATGCCAGGTAAATAAAAAAGAGGGTTCATGGGACTCAGTTAAAAAAATGGAGTGTCTTGGTGCTACATGTTGTGATTTGCAAGTTCAAGTCACCAAACTGAATTGCAAACAATACATGTTTAATACATCATGTGATTTTGAATGTTATATTACCTAAAGCTTAAAACATATATTTAAGAATTGTTTTTATAAACTCCTCTCAGAATACTGTTAAAGCAAACTCACTTCATGTTTTGGAAATATTCTAAATTATTTCTGATGAAAACCGTGATGACTATCTGCCATATCAATAGGCTAGATTATTTTCCATTATACTTCTAGTTTTCCCATCTTCTCAGTAAATTTGCAAGTAATAGAATACTCAATGGAAAGATTCAGTTTGCACCACCTGGATTCAATAGATATGACATTCTGATAAAATATCATAGACTGAAAGTAGAAATTGAAAGCGATATGTAGAGCATGTTTCAAAACCCTTGATCTCTTCACCTAATTCAATAATATAAAATATAAAAACGGTGGAACTTCAGGAAGAGAATTTTAAAGCAATATTTTGAGAGAGAGCTGCTATTACCCCACCCTGCATTCCACCACCAAGGGGCAAAAGGGAAGACATTGATAGGAAGAAAAAATGAGTTTTAATAATTTCTCATAGAGCTTAGCAGAACCAAGAACATAGTTTTCACCCATCCCAGGAAGTGTGAAGGATAGGAGTAACACACGGAGATTAACTGCTTGGGCAGCATGGCAAAGATGGGTCACTATTATGTCTGGAACACAGGGGTACTTTTTGAATGGAGCCCCACATTTTCAAGTATGTTTTCTCTGAATCAAAGGTGGACCTCATAATACAATATCCCTTTTTGAGGCCAATTTAAATTCAGCACAAAAGGAACCCGTGGAAAAAGCAATAGAACTCCAAGTGTGGGCTCAATATGGAGAGAGAGAAATCCAGGAAATGAATGCGAAGCTGCCTGCAAATGAAATGCACTGCCAGCAATTTAGGGTGGGAATTACACAAGAGAAACTGAGCTATTAGCATGACTAAGCCCAGAGAAAAAGGTTCCACCTTGTGGACATTTAAGAACTTTCAGCCCTAATGTGGCGCTCCTTCCCAGACTAAACTTACAAGAATTCCAGGTAAGGGAGGGGGAAATACTTGACACTAAGTTAACTTCACAATTTTGACTATTTACTGCAATTAGAATTTATAATTACTAAGTTCAGACTGTGTTTGAAATTTTAAAAGATCTTAGGAATTTCCTTTTTGTAAGAATAACCAGAAGCAGTAACAAAACCGTTAGAGGCATTTGAAACAGAGCAACTCCATCTTGAATAGGGGCTTGGTAAAATACAGCTGAGACCTATTGGGCTGTATTCCAAGGAGTTTAGGCATTCTAAGTGTGATGGGATAAGAGGATGGCACAAGGTATGGTCACAAAGACCTTGCTGATAAACAGAATGTGCTAAAGCAACCAGTTAAATCCCACCAAAACAAAGAGGGTTATGAAAGTGACCTCTGGTCACCCTTAGAAGCTAATTATAAGGCATTAATATGCTAAGAGACACTCACACCAGCACTATGACAGCTTGCAAATGTCTTGGAATGTCAGGAAGTTATTCTACATGGTTTAAAAAGGGGTGAACCCCTCAGTTCTGGGAATTGCCCACCCCATTCCTGGAAAACTCAAGGATAATCCACCCCTTGTTTAGCATATAATCAAGAAATATCCAACCAATAATAAAAATAGCCAACCAGCAGCCCTCAGGGCTACTCTGCCTATGAAGTAACCATTTTTTATTCGTTTACTTTTCTAATGAACTTCCTTTCACTTTATGCACTTGCCCTGAATTCTTTCTTGTGTGAGATCAAAGAACCTTCTCTTGGGGTCTGGATTGGGACCCCTTTCTAGTAACAAAACCTGTCTAAATTTTCACCTAAGAGCAGAGAAAAATTATCTGAATTAATACAAGTGGGAGGCTAAAATAAAGTTGTGTTTACAATATTGCCCTTGAGTCATACTTATTGAGCCTATCAATCAAAACTTTGAGGATTTTTCCCTGTTATCTTCTCTAATTGAATCTCTTCAAATCTTTGGCACCATCCTATTACTATCAACAGCTCACATAATTTAATATCCTTCATGTGTAAAACAAGATGAAATATAATAGCAAATAAAAACTTTGGACCTTTTGAAACCGCCTTTGCAAAAATTATAAGAGAGAAATTATGACAGTGTCAGAGATCTGACCTACCTGACTCCATCTTGCTTCTAACTTCCAGTCTGTCCTCGTTCATTCCTTGGCACAGGCCAAACTAACTTTAGGAGGAACTTAGTTTATAATTTAACTTTATTTTATTTTATTTTTTAGCTTTTATTTTAGGTTCAAGAGTACATGTGAATGTTTGTTACATAGGTAAACTCGTGTCACTAGTGTTTGTTGTACAGATTATTTCATCGCTCATGTATTAAGCCTAGTATCCAATGGTAATCTTTTCTGCTCTTCCTACCCTCCAACCTCAAGAAGACCCCACTGTCTGTTGTTCCTTCATGTCCATAAGTTCTTATCATTAAGCTCCCATTTTAAATGAGAGTATCTGTTAATAGACAACATAAAGAATGGAAAAAAGTATTTGTAAACTATGTATCTGACAAAGGTCTAATATTCAGCATCTATAAGGAACTTGAACAAATTTATGAGGGAAAAACAACTCCATTAAAAGTGGACATACATGAGGCCAACAAGCATGTTCAAAGAAAAAAAAACCCTCAATATCACTGATCATTAGAGAAATGCAAATCAAAACCACAATGAGATACCATCTTGTATCACTCAGAATAGCTATTACTAAAATGTCAAAAAATTACAGAGGCTGGCGTGGTTACAGAGAAAAGGGAACACCTGTACATTGTTGGTAAGAGTAAATTAGTTCAACCATTCTGGAAAGCAGTATGGTAATTCCTCAAGGTGCAAAAAGCAGAACCGCCATTCAACCCAGCAATCCCATTACTGGATATGTACCCAGAGGAATATGAATCATTCTAGGATAAAGGCACATGCATACAAATGTTGAGAAATGTTAAGTTTATGAATATTGATGAATGCTGAGTGTATGATAGAATATATTGTTTGCTAGGAAAAATGATGACAAGGAAAACCTACCCACCTCCTCACCCCAAGTAGAAAACTACTTGGGGCATTCCAAAGTGGCAGGACAATGTATAAATATCACACACTGGTTAAAACAATTCTTTGAGATATCTGACCCTGCCCCCATGGCTCCCTTATGGAGAATACCTTTTAGCTTGTTTGTAATCAGTGGTAAATGGGCAACAGCTGCCTACTTGGTAATTTTTGTGTTATGAGAAAATACAGAACACTTGTTTGTTAATAATAATCACCTGTTCAGAGAGAATAACTATGTGGATCAGAATCTGCTCGGGGCCTTCAGCCTGGAATGCTGTCAGCCCCTGAGGCTCTCAGTTTGGAGGGCTGCTGGCCCCCCAGATAGACTCACTTTGCTGTTCTGTCTGGGTGTCTGCCTCTCATTTCCTTTAGTGCCTCCTGGGTGAGGGTCTCTCCAGCCAAGCTGGTACTCAGCATACAATTGTTCATTACAGCACTATTCACAAGAACAAAGACAAGGAATCAACCTAATGCCCATCAATGACAGACTGGATAAAGAAAATGTGCTACATATACACCATGAAATACTATGCAGCCATAAAAAAGAATAAGATCATGTCTTTTGTGAGAACACGGATGAGCTGGAGGCTATTTCCCTTAGCAAACTAACACAATAATAGAAAACCTAATATAGTTTAACTTTGAAACAAAGATAATAATAGCCCTTCACTGAAATAAGACCCCTTCTTGCCTGGGGACTAGACTGCCTTTATAGGACTAACAAATTAGCTGCAAGATTAGAAATTATGGTTTAAGAGTCATGTAGCTGAAGGCTGCAAGATTCCAAACCTCCCAATCCTGAGAATAACATAACTATCATAAAAGTAAGATTAATGCTTGAGATGTTTTTCAGACCTTCCACTTGATAGATCACCTGGCAGAACCCAGATACATAAATTGGCTTATCTGGTCTTGTGGCTCCCATCCAGGAACTGACTTAGTTCAAGTGGATAGTTTTAACTCCCTGTGCTTTCACCTCTGAGCAAACTAATCAGCACTCCCCACTTTCTGATCCCCTATCCGATCCCCCACATTTTTAGGGAGACTAATTTGAGTAATAATAAAACTCCAGTCTCCTGTACAGTTGACTTGGCATACATTACACTCTTTCTTCATTGCAATTTGCCTGTCTTGATAAATCAGCTGTCTAGGCAGCTGGTTAAGGGTAGTTACACTCTCATTCACATATATCTACTGCCTCAAGCCTCCTCTTCAAAGAGGCATCTACATTCAGTGCTTCCACTTCCTCACTCTCCTCATACCACTCTTGCCAACACTAGACTTACATACATGTAATTTGCATATTTAATCTCAACTTCTTAAAAATGAATTACTGATTTTTAGCTTTCAAACCTGCCCCACTACCACTTTCCATATTTCAGAGATGACAACTACTTTCTCTAATTGCTCAGGCCAAAAATATTAATGACATTTTGGTTCTCTTTCTTTGTCTCATATTCTATATCTAATCCATCAGCTAATTATATTTTCTTTACCAAAATACATCTAGAACTCTGCTATTATTTTTTTGTCAATTCCACTGTAGAGACTCAGATGTGAAACACAATTTCTTTTGACGATTAATTCAGCAGTTCTCTAATTCAGGGAAGTGCAAATATTTTCTCTAAAGGGTCAGATATTTTACATATTTTTATTAAACATTTTATAAATATGTTTACTAATTTACTAATATATTTAATAATATATTTTCTAGTATTTTATTAGTATAGTTAGTAAACATTTTTGACTTTAAAGGACAAGAGGCAAAAACCAGGATATGATGTAGTTGTAAATAGAGCAAAAGAGAAAATATTTTTGTTCACAAAATTCAAATGTAATAATACTAATTGAGCACAATTTTTAAAATAACACGTCTAATAATGACAGAACTGGAATCTACTCCTGTTAGTATTTCCCATCATCAAGTCGATTGTCAATTTTACCTGAAAAAGGTTTTTTCATTCAAAGCCTTACAAAAATAGGCAGTGGGCTAGCCTGTGAGATATATACTAGTTTTCTAGCATCTACCCTTACACCTCCAGAGTCTTTTCACCACAGAAAAACTAGGGTAATTATTTTTAAAACACAAATCAAATGATGCTATTCCACTAAATCTATCTTACTCAAGGTAAAAGCCAAATTTCTGACAATGGCCTGCGAGGTCCTAAATGATTTGGCGTTCCTATTTATTGATGGTCTTTATCCCTTCCTACTTTTCTATTACAGGTTTCATTCAGCCACACTGCCTTTCCCCGTGAGCCTCTTGTACTGGCTCTTTTCTCCAGTTACACACATGTGACTGACTTTTGTCCTCCTTCAATGAGCTTCCTCCTTTGAGTTTCTCCACAAATGCCTACTTAATGATTTCTATCTTACTAACCTCCTTAAAATAGCAGTCTCCCAACTCTTCCCCTTACACTCCTGGTCCCACTTCCCCAGCTCTGCTTTTAATTTCACTTTTTCTTTCGTCACCTTCTAATATACTCAATGAGTAATTGATTTAATATGTTATTTTTTCTCGTTTGTTTTCATGAGGTGATAAAGGCTCTTTATTGGTTTTGTTCCCTGATGTTTCCCAGGGACTTAGAACAGTGTCTAGCACATGGCAGTTGCTCAATAAATATTTATTGAATGAATAAATGTATATATTATTCTATTTATTCAGGCTTCTTCCCATAGCATCAAAACTACTCTCATTGAGACCATTGATTAACTTTCATAGAGTCAATTTATTCCTTCTCTTAGAAAGTCAGTTTTTTAAATACTCTGGATCACTGGTTTTATAACCTCCTTACTCTATGTTTTTTTGTTGTTTTTTTTTTGTCTAATTTTCTCCAATCTCAGTGCATATACCTCCAAGGCATAAGCATTATTTTTCTAAATTATATACAGGTATATATGTAGATATGTATATTTATATATCTTTCTCTATTTGTATGTGTTTATAAATTGTATGTATGTACATATCTCCCTTTTCATAGGACCCTGAATCATCTGTCTCCTGACTAACTCATAGCCTTCTCTCATGTTTTTACTTCTTCAGCACCATGCTGCAGTTATACATTCAAACACTGGCCATTGATTCTATAAATATTTTCCATCCTGAAGGACAGCTCTCCAAAGAATTGTTCTGTAACTGGCTTTTAGCTGAGTGTTCAACAAGTTATTCCACTATTACATCAGGCAGACTCTTTCTGAATGCTGATGTATTTCATAATATTAGGGCATCACATGGTTATTTTGTAAAGGCTTTCAAATTAGGTTTAAAAAACCACACCACTTCTTCCCATATTTATAATTAGTCTTTCCCTCATATTGATGAAGTACCACAGCCTTTGCAAAAGCCAACACTTCAGCTTTCACCTGCACCCTTCCCAATGAAGCACAAGTGACAGTGTGCATAATTATGCCATATTGCTTCATGCCAGAAGTTATTGCTTCTGCAAAGGATTATTATTGCTTTTTGACTGCTGAATAATACAGCTCCACAGTCCCATCCCAAGTGTCTACTATTTAAATGTATTTATGGTACTCACTGTCTTAGCCTGGGTTTTTCTCCTGAACAGTGTCTATGATAAAAATTTATGTATGAATAGTCTATTTGCAAATGCTATCCTAAAGAGTTGGCAAGGAGCAAGCTGGGGGATGGAGCAAATAAAAATATTTATACATCAGCTCCCATTTCCCACTGGGCAAGTGTCACAGACTGTTGCTAACAGTGCCTTAAGTCCCCTTCACTTCTGAGCTCTGTATGTATAAGGCATGTTTGCATAGCTGAATTGATAAGACGAGAAGAAAGTTGTGCCTGAAAGATAATCTGGTTTTGCAGACACAGCTGCTGTTTAGAGCCTGTGAGGGACTAAACACTGCCCTGTGGCTACAATGGGATAGGGCCTAGAGGATATGATGTTGTATGTAAAAGAGAACCAATGCACTGCTTATTAAAATCTCTATTAAAGAATTATATATTTTATGTGTTGTCCTGTAACTTGACATATTTGTATGAAGCTAAGGTCTGACCTCTTCACTGCTATTGTGAGCTAGTAGCTGTGTACCTAGCATAGAATATGTTATAAAGATACTTTTGCTCAATATTTTTGAAACAAAAATGAGAGATTAAAAAATTACTTTTACATTAAAATCTTCACTATGTTTTAAGCAAAAATTTTCTGTTATAGAAAATGAAATTTTATTTCAAAATTGCTTAATTTAACTTTTAATAATGCTAATCAACTGTCTACTTAAAGATCTAAGATGTTAAATCTTAAAGAAAATGATGTATATTTTTATAGAGTTAAGGTACAGAATATTTTACTAACATAAAATATTTGCAGCATGAAGGTATACAAATATCTTACAAATATACATTTATATAACTGATATTTTTAAATTGAAAATATTAATGTTATCTCTGACAGTTATGATAGGTAGTAATAGTTAATAATACATGTATTCTTTCTGATTTACCAGAATTTCCCTGTGAAAAGTAATTCATGTTTCCTGAAATATGTTAAATGTCTTTTAGCAGTCAGAGGTATGTTAATAAATTTATTTTAGGGCAATTTTCTTCATGTTTTTATTAAAGATCAGAATGTCTTATTTAACCTCATGACTTTATATGTAGGATATTGTCATTATTTGTACTCTTTGTGCAAGGTTCTGTATAATGGGATTTTGTTAAGTCAATAGGCTATACGACTTCTGCACTTACACAGGATATAAAAAGCTTCACTTTACCTGTTAGCTGTCTGCTATCTACCCACAAAATGACCATTCTGCATTCTGCTGTGCAAAGTTATCAATATTTAACCAAAATTGACAGGACACTTGAAAACCAAGTGAACCAAGACTTATTACAGTAAAGCTGAAGGTCTTCTTTACATTACACATACCCCATAATAACCAGTGATCTATATAGCTGTAATGTGCTTGGGTCACTCAAACAAATGGGAATACATTTTTGGTTTTCATGGGTAGATATATTGCTATAACTCAAGGAGTTTGAACCAGAAAAGAAGTTAATTGCATCTGATAAGAGCTTGAGAATTATATTCTCCTATGACCTTGTGGATTTGCACAATGAGGTATTTCCACAGAGATCACTACCACAAAGGGGTCCTAAAGACTACAGTAAATTTTAAATTATAAAAAAGCAAAGCAGCCTGCTTTGTACCAGTTTAGCATTCCATTAAGAAAAGCTTCAGGCTGGGCAAGGTGTTTCAGGCCTGTAATTTCAGCACTTTGGGAGGTTGAGGCGGCAGATCACCTGAGGTTGGGAGTTCAATACCAGCCTGACAAACATGGAGAAACCTCATCTCCACTAAAAATACAAAAATTAGTTGGGCATGGTGGCACAAGCTTGTAATCCAAGGTAATACTAAGTATTTATATATATATGTATATAAAGTAAATACTTAGTAAAGTATATATGTGAATACAAAGTAATACTTAGTAAATATATACATATATGTAAATACTTAGTAAACTCCTTTATATAATATATATGTATATATATTATATAAATACTTAGTAAACTTTTATATATATACATATACATAATATATATATTATATATTATATATATACATATATATAAATAGTAAACTCCTTTATATAGATAGATAGATATAGTATATATATGTATATAGATAGCTATAGTATATATACATATATACTCAGGAAAGTATAGATATATATGGGAGTGTATATATGTGTGTGTGTGTGTGTGTGTGTTTGTGTGTGTATATCTCCAATTAAGTCTTTCCTTCTAGAGAACTCTGACTAATATACCTGTCTTGTAAGCGTAGATTTCCAGAAGAAAAACAATATGAGCGTGAGTAGGGTTAGTTAACAGATATGTGATGTCAAGCAAAGGACATGGTTGTTATCCTGGGCACTAGTTTTCCAAAAGAAAAAATAAATGTACTCACAAATTTCAACTCTAATTATGCAATTGAAAATAAAGAATCATATGCTACTAAATAATTCACAGCCTAACATGAACTGCAGAAACCATTCTCATTTACTTTTAACATAATTATTTATTCTTTAAGTCAGTCTGTTACCTTTTTTAAAGAAAAGATTGACTTATATATTTTTTTCCTTTCATTTCAAAAATGTGCAGGGGTCAGCAAGGAAGGACTAGAGTCATTTGAAGACAGACAAGGTTCCTGATCTTGTTTCTTCCTTGGATTTCCCCTGCATAGTTTTGTGTTTATATTTGCTTCTAACTTTATCATTAAAAAAAAAAAAAAAATCCTGGACTTCCAAACTGCTGTATTGGACTTTGACGTATTCCTCTATTCCTGGCTCAGTTTGCCCTTCTAGTTTTAACAAATTCTGGTTTCAGATGAGCAAAACCAACCAACAAACCAACCCAACAGCCAACAAACAACAAACATCATCCCTGTAGTGCTAGCTGCAGCTACAGAGATCTACCATGTGTCACCCTCCGCAACACAGGGGCACTGTCTGGCATCAATTATTAGGTTTTGACTATGTGCCTTGCAGTAAGATTTGTATTCATGTTACCTATAAGTCAATTACAAAAGCCAAAATGTACTGGCCATATAATTGTATTATTTTATAGATTAAAAAAACCTGATTAATTTAATGGAGTATTATTGTCAAAAGGCAATAATAAAAATAATTGTTTTTCCTCTCGGGATAGAAAAAATAAATTTGTTTTTCTCACAAATTATTTCTCCAGAATTTGAAAAGAAAGCTCACTTTTTACAAAAACTTTAAATAAAACCAAGGTTAAATAATTTTAATTATTACAGAAGGGACAATATTCTGGTGAAAAAGGGCCGCTAAACCTCATTAGGTCACATTCTGGTTTCCTGTCTGTTTATCTTACCCTGGGGATTTCCAATCAGTTAATATGGTAATACATAGTTTTCAAGGAGCCCTGCTTTCGCTTTAATACACTTAACTGCTTGACCCCATTATCCGTTCCACCTGGAAGAGATGAGATCAGGCAAGACATTAAATCAAAATTTTATTAGGCCTTCGGTGATAACAGAAGTGTAAACGTGAGAGAGTACAATATCCATATGACCCTCAACCTGATTCCTGTGGCAGAGCCATTTGTTATCTAGGTTGTCCTTAAACATGTCTACCCCTACACAGTGATATATAATACTTATCTTCCTAGTTTCAGTTCCTTGTCTTAACATCCATCTCTTTCCTGGATGAATCATAATCTTTTCTGGGAAAAACGTATACTGTCCAATACCAGTATGCTTGAGAGTAATTTGCTGAACTCAACCTTCCTCCTAGAGTTACATCTATGCTGTACTATGGAATTACTTTAAAGATTGGGCAGTTTAGTAACGAGGTAGAAGTACTGAAAAAATAAACTAAATATAATTGAGAGAATAATGATCCTTGTACTGAATATAGAACAACAAATCATGTGATAGAACAGTACAAAACATTTAAAGATATTTTCATGAGCTCAGAAGTCCAGCTTTCTTTCTTTCTTTTTTTTTCTTTTTTTTTTTCTTTGGTTGAGACAGAGTTTCACTCTTGTTACTCAGGCTGGAGTGCAATGGCACGATCTCCGCTCACTGCAACCTCCGCCTCCTGGGTTCAAGCAATTCTCCCACCTCAGCCTCCCAAGTAGCTGGGACTACAGGCGTGCGCCACCATGTCCGGCTAATTTTTGTATTTTTAGTAGAGATGCGGTTTCACCATGTTGACCAGGATGGTCTTGATCTCTTGACCTCGTGATCCACCCAGCTCGGCCTCCCAAAGTACTGGGATTATAGGCATGAGCCACTGTGCCCGGCCCAGGAGTCCAGCTTTCTATGTAATCATATTGACCACAGGATTCATGCACAATTCTTATTTTGATTTTCTTTACGGAGATTGAAAAAATACAAGATCATAATTTTTGTATAAATTGGAAGTGTTTGGATATTGAAACTATTAGGTCAAATATAAAATTAATAGTTTTGTGGCTCTAAAAAAGCCAAATTAAGCAATTGCCTAATGTTCAATCTAATGATTCATGAATCAATGAATGGACAATGAATTATAATATTAAAATTTATTTAAAATTTTAAAATAAACTGTGTCATAATTTATAAAAATTTGACTCCTTTATTACCACAAGATCATTGATGAAAAATGATTAAATCCTGTCCAAACAAGCCATCATAACTATATAACTTAAATTTCTTGATTATTTACTATTGCACACAATCATTTATTAAATATCTATTTAATAAATACCTACTATGCTCTAGACAAGTAGTACTTTGTTACAAATATGATAATAGAATTAGTGACGATAACTTGATAAAGTTCATTCAGCATTAAGAAGCAGAATTGGGACATATGCTTTTAATGACCTTTTTATACATTTTTGAGCCATAGTTTCACTCTTCCTTTATGTTTTTAACCTTGTGTTCCAAATGTAAAATTCATGAAGTCTTCACACATAGGCCTTAAAAGCATTAATATTATGAGAAATAATCATTTATATAAATGTTATCATAAACATTTAAAAATACTTTTGTGATTCTTTTTGAATATGTTATATAAACACATTGTGATGACAAAATATTTTCAGTTATGATGAGATGATCAAATTATCTATCATTGCTTAGCACTATTCTGCCTATACAACGCAACTGACATTGTTATCTCTTTGTCTGCAGGTTAAATAATATTAGGATAAACAAAACTTACAAGTGTTCAAAATTGCAGTTTTATTCTCTTACCTTTATAGAACAATAGTATTTCAAACCTGCAAACAACTTTTCTTTGTGACTGATGTCACTACTATTTAGCCCTTTGAGGTTAGCATTTATTGATTTTGCTTTTACTTTGATTGGATCTTACCTACCTCGGTGCTTCAGTAAATTGAAACCTTCTGTAGTTCATGGAAGAAAGCTGAGAGCAAGGCTATGAGAAAATGTACACTGACCTCAATTTGTTTCAGACTATATTGGTAAAATCATTGTTGCTGTGTTACAGAAGTGACCTTGGCTGGATTTGTGTAAATTTAATTCATAAGATTCTATACAGCTGATGAAAAACTGGCCTTAAGGGTAAGAATTAAAATAAAATAATTTTAAAATTAAAAATACAAACACTTGTGCTGTTTTATGCAAATATTGCATTATTTCTCACATGCATTAACTTCTGTACTTCCATTAAAGCTGTTCAACACAGCTGAATATTTACTGTGTTATAGGCAATGTGCTTGTTGTGGAGGTTACAGAAGAGATTATTGTGTGGTCTGCCTCTTACAGAGTTCACAAAATAGTAAAAGACAGACCCAACTTACTTAAAAATTATGGTATATTACAGCAAATGATAAACATCATGTGAACTGTGGGAGGACTGATTAGCGGGTCATCGTGTAAATTTTGGTGTAAACTGGGACTCTGTTATGGGTAAAATGAGAGTCATTATTAATAATTATGCTGCAACAACAAGAATAAATCAAAATTCTATATGCAAAAATTGGATAATGTGCATGTTAGCTTAGTAGAGGTAGAAGATTTCTCAAAACAATTTGGAATTTAGCCTGAAAGTAGAAGCTATTCAATACACAAACAGAAAAGATATTGGGGAGAATAGACAAACAGAAAATAAATTCAAGTCATATGGCCCAGCATGAGTAGAAGCACTGAATTGAAAAAGGAAAAAAAAAAAAAAGGACTTGGGAAACCTGCTAAAAAATACAGCAAAAGATCTAGTGGTAAATAAGATTGGAAAGAAACTGAGACCAGATTGTGAAGATGATGTTCTGTTTTGTTAAATAACTTGATATTTATGCTATCCAGTGATTCAAATGTAATGTAGAGCACAGTTAAATTCCCAGACTTTGCGGCTCATTAGAATCACCTGGGAAGCAGGTGCCACGGTAGCACACTATACTAATTAAGTGACTAAGTTCAGGGGTAGAAAACAGACAATAGTTTTTAAAGATCTCCAGGTGAATACAATTTGCATTCAAGTTTGGGAATCATCAGTGAAAGTCATATCGTAACTTGTTTCAAAGCACCTGGCAACTTTTAAATGAAATATTCAGAACAGTGTCCAACTACATGGACCTTCTTTATATTTCTCCAATATGCCAAGCAACAGTTTGAACACATTTGCAGTGCCTGTTTATTCTAACTGGAACCTTCTTCAGGAAGATATTTTATATGAGACTCTCTATAATTTTATTCAGATTTCTGTTAGATATAAACTATTCGAAGAAACATACCATGACCACTAAAATGAATATAGTAACTTTTATCCCTTTTTCATCCAATACACAAATGTATTTGTCTTCTTGTTACTTAGAGCTATCTGATATTATGTATGCATTTATTTGTTTAGCTATTTATTTCTGCCCCACACATTAGACTGTGATTAATATATATTATTTATATATACATTACAGATAGCTTTGTCTAAAGAGTGCTTGGCAGAGAACACATACTCAGTAAATACTTGTTAAATGAATAAATCATCATGAAAATAACGGAGACTAATGTAGCCATCCTGTGTCTCTGATGCAGTTAGAATATTCCCTTTTTTTTGAAAAAAAAAAGAGGCTAACTCCCCATTAGTATTAAACTTGAATTCTATCATTTCTCTGTTTTCTATTTAAAATTGATGTGAGAACATAAACTTAAATTTCTTCTTTTTGAGGGTTATGCTAAGTAGAATGGAGACTTGAAGTAATAATCTAGAATCCTTTGCTGAATTTGGAGAATTGGTAGTATGTTTTTCAGTTTTACCAAACACCAACTGTGTTGGAAGCTGCATGACCCCCAGATGGTAACCTTTCCTCTCATAAATCTGGTGTTCTGAACCAATGTGACAATTCTGCCACAATTTTTTAATCAACATTACATTTTTAGTTATCTAACATTTCCAGATACTGAGAATTCAATTTAACTTCCATAGATGTAAAATTAAAAAAAAAATCACATCTAGTTGTTGTCATTTAATATGTTTCTCCAATTCTGAGTTTGGATGCTCTGAGATGAGTTGATCAAACTGACATAGTTGGCTTTGCCTCTACTAATTGGTAAGATTTGACTTCAAGAGGCTTCTTGAACATCTAGTTAGTCCTCTAGGTCAAAAAACTACCCAATTCCTTCGTGCAGTTTCAAATAGTGGCAATATAATTCAGACACAAATATTTTAATTTGGGTTTATAAAGTATTCTATTGAATATTGGAAGGTACTGACATTTGAAGAGTGAGGAAAGTAACATATTTTCTAACATATTTATGTTTACATGTGGAAAAATTAGAAATTTTCTGTCAGGCTGAGATATAAAAGGGGCTCTTAAACAAAGCAGAACTAGACTCAAGCAGAACAATCATAAACAGAACAACCACTCTTTAAAGCAGAACCTGTTAAGAACTGTATCACTAAAATACTTTCAGAGACATATTAATACTGCTTTGATGATTGAAGTCCATTTTTACCTTGCTTTTTACCATTTCTCTGTTTTATTTTTGAAATTTATGTGACAAAAATGAATACAGATTAGTTGAAATATAAAATTATTTTTAAAATACATGTATTTGTATATAAATGCATGCATGTATATATACACATATGTATTAATAAATATATAATCTATTTAATTAATGTCTTTTACCCAAGTGTAAACCTTACATGACCATATTTTTATATACTCTATATGGATACTTTTTCTGAAACACCTGAACCACCATCTCTAGAGTGAACCTCTGACAAGTATTATGAACAATTTCCTCGGATATCAGTAACTATCTCCAAAAGATATCCAGTTTAGCCACATCTTCCTTTATGTCTTTATGCATACAAGGTGAAGTGAAGAGAGTCTTCTATCCTGCTTCCTCAGGAAAATGAGCATCTTTCTTCTTCTGCCCCCTACCATTTCCATGTTCCCATTTCATTTCTGGGAACCAATTTTTATGGTCTCATCATACATGTCAAATTTGCCAACCCTTTAAATTTAAATTTTATTATAGAGTTTTAGAAGAAAGATAAAATTAGGGAAAAAGTGGATACCTTTTCTACTATAGTGAAATCTTGCCAGCCTCATAAAACTCCAAAGAATGATTTATTTCTCTTAAAAAATGAGCAACCTGAACCCAATAACTTTTGTAAGAATATGTGGCAAAGTATTAGGTTTGTTACCTTTAGTTTTCAAATATCAAATCTCATTTTGTGCTTTTATGAGGTGGGGGTGAGGAGACCATTTTATTTGAAAAAGTTTAGTCAAAATAAATTAATGTCAAAGTAGAACTGTTGATAAAATAATGACATAATTCTAATTAATTGCTTTTAAAGAGAAAACCTAAGCCCAAATTAACCAGAATACTGGTTTTGAACATCTATTCATTGTTATTCATTGCAATTGCCAATTTTTGAAATATAATTTGCTTCATCCAGTCAGTTATGTAAAGACCTTGGAAATCATTACTCCTGTCTTCCTCACAACAAGAAAAAATATTTTAAAAATAAAAAATTACCAACTCTTCTTAAATGTGTCAGAAAATTTAGATCACAGGGCCAGAATAATTGGTGAGCTATATAGGCAGATAGATACAGAGAATCACGGTTTACTTGGAGCTGAAGCCCAGAAGTTAAAAGCTCAGAAGCAAAAGGCTGAAGCTGGAGCCAATACTGGTAGAAACATCTTAAATAGTAATTGACAAATTTCTGAATGTTCAGTATAGACCAGCTTGAGAGTTAGCAATTCTGATGGGGCCCAGTCTTACGCAAGCTCCTATACTTTTGTGTTTTATTTGCATAAGCTCTATCTGATTCTTACTGTGAAGATGGATTTCGGGGGGAATCACCTGGTGCTTCTACCAGGGAGAAGGGGCGGAGTAACTATTTTGAAAGTACTCAGACCCAGAGTTCTCTCTTTCCTTAACAAAGCCTACCCTCCAGGAAAGAGAGAACTACTTTATTGAGGCCTAAACCACTGGAGTTTTACAAAAGCCTAACTGACCTGGGGAAAGGAAAATACCCAAATGCCAGGGCTCTCTAGCCTTTGAGATGAAAAAAGATAAACAGTCAACTCCCCTGCCACACACACATCTTATCATCACATCAATATTGCCCCTTTATAATAACAGGGCATTACAGTTAAAATAACTCCAAATCTCAAGTCCTACTTAAAGAATCTCCAGGAATACTCAAAGACAAATACAAAGACACTAGAGAAAATGTTAGCCTAAAACACCATAGCTACTGCAAACAGTAAATGCAGCCTAACTACTCACCAGGTAAGTATAAAATATCATATTAAAGGACTGTCTACCTCAGTTCTATCTGCTTGATAAATCATATCCTGCTTTGAACAAAAAATTGGAAGATATGCTAAACGGAAAAAAATACAGTCTAAAGAGACAAAGCAAGCATCAAATTCAGGCTTAAATATAAAGATTTTAGAATTATCAGACTAGAAATTTAAAATATATATATATGCTAAATACTCTACTGGAAAAAGTGAGCAGCATGCAAGGACAGATGAGAAATGTAAACAGTGTGAAATTCTAAGAAAAAGTAAAAAGGAAGTGCTAAAAATCAAAACATTTTAACAGAAGTGAAGAATGGTTTTGATGGCTGTATCAGTAGACTGGACACAGAAGAGAGAGAGAAAACAAAAACAACATTGAGGTAGAATATATGTCAATAGAAACTTCCAAAGTGGAAACAGGGAGAGATAAAAGAATTTAGAAGATGAAATAAAATATCTGGCAACAGTGGGACAAATACAAATATGCAATGTACCTATAACAGGAATACAAGAAGGAAAAGAAATAGAAAAAGAAACAAACAATATTGAAAGTAATAATGACTAATAATTTTCCAAAATTAATGACAGGTGTCAAAACAAAGATCCAGGAGGCCCAGAGAACACCAAACAGACTATAAACCAAAAACCTACACCTAGGCCTATCATATTCAAACTGAACAAAAGCAAAGACATAAAAAGAAAACCTTGAAAGATTAAAATTATAAATATAAATGATCTAAAATAGAACACCAATCAAATAAAAATTTGGTTATGTATTGAAGTAAGACATTTGAAGATGAACCATTTTATTACAGTTTTGGAGATCACAACTCTTGTTAGTGATATTCATGACACTTTCAAGACTTTCTTTTTATATCTTTGCTTTTGTTCAATTTAAATATAAAAATCAGGCTACTTTACAATGCACTATAGTCCTTGATCGATATTGAGGGAATGTGTACTCTTTCCCGGTCCATGAGGGGGCGTGATTTTAAGGGCAAGAACTTCCCAGTGCCATGCCCCCCTCCCATCTCTCTTGATCTGGGAGATTTAGCATCTCATGTTTGAATTTTGAGAGCACAGGTAGAAACTAAATATCAATCACTCCAGTGGAAGTTCTAAAAAACTCTTCATTGGCTAGAGAAACTTAGGAAGGTGGGAATTTCTCCCAGGATAAATTCTCCTGCTTTTTCACCCACACTGGATTTCTAGCTTTCTGGAATCCTCTCCTACACATTGGGAGCTCCCTTTCACCTCTGGGATTTCCCCTCTGGAATCCCCTTCCACACTCTTCGTGGAACCCTTTCTCTTCTTCTCCTTTCCTTCTCTTTCTCTACCTAAATAAAATCACCTTTCTGCAACACTTCTTGGGTCTGATATTTACTTTTATGAGCATAAAGCGCTCCTGCAGTGGTCACATTGCTTATTCTTTAAGGGATTGGAGGCCAAGAACCCACAGCATTTTTCGGGGGTGCTGTGCCTCACCAGCACCCAGGAAAAAACTCGGTTACAATATCACACTCCAAATGAGGACTATGACCATTTAGACCCTAACACTGTTAAACTGCCTATGTCATTTTAACCTTAACTTAGTTAATTTGGTTTGGTTTGTTTCACAGGAACTCTTATTAAGGACTATGCAATGGCATTTTGTTCTTATCCTTTTGATAATCATAACAGTCCCCCCCTCATGGGCTGCATTCTCTTAAATCTTAAATGTTTCTAGTGCAGTCATCTGTTAAGAGTGGAATGGTCTCAAGAACATAAAGAATCATCAAGAACTGGGTCAGCAGGAACACAAAGAATCATTCAGCTGGTACAGAGCTGTGACTTGTGAATTCCACATTAACGCCAAAGAAGACTTGTGAAGCTCCATACTGAAACTAAAGGAGACTTGTGAATTATAACCTGAGACCAAATAAATTTTTATGATGGTGACAGAGTGGCATCAATAGCTAAAGTTTTGATCAATCTCTCTAAATTGAGAGGCTGCCAAAAAAAGGGGAATTATTAAAGCAAACTATATACAGCCTGTGAAGGACGCTGTACTTCTATATTTGAGTCCTGGATAAACTGTAACCTAACTTAATAGGTAGACAAGATTGAAAACATAACTTAGGAGTATGTACCTGTACCAACAGCTGGGTCTTGGCCATTCCCAGCAGCCATACTTCAATCATTCATACAGTTGTCTCAAATACATGTTATAATGATAACTCTTAGAAATTTTTAATTTTGGTGAAAAACCTGGTAAGTTATTTTAATTATATGCTAGGAGTGGAGCTTAGGACACCAGACAGAAGTGCAGATAAGTTTTGACTCTTTTCAGCATAGCTAGGTGTGTGGCTAACTCCACATGCCCTCAGACCTTACCTAGCCATACAGCAGGGAAGTTGAACAATTTTCAAAATTAAATAAGCAGTTTATGACCTTAAAGCATTTAGCAAACCCAATATCTGATATGCTTAAGTTAGATCAAATGTCTTATTTTACCATTAATTTTTAAAGTTGTTTTTATTTCCCAAAGATTTTTGAAGACACATTAATTAAAAGGCATTAGGTTTCATTTTTCTTTTAAAATATTTGATTTAAGCACTTATTTTTCTTTAAGTCAATTAATTAGAGCTTTTTTACATAAATATCACACATGCAACACATATAACTACACAAACAGAAGAATAACCAGTAGTTATAAGATCATTAATTTGCCGATTTTAAAGTTGTTTAATTGGATTACTGGGTTTAGGGTGGAGTTCATCAAGTAACAGAGCCAGGAAAACATGCAGTTTCTAGGGCCTAATAAGCAGGTACAGCTGGAAGATAAAAACAGATCTCCAAAACTTAGGATCTCATTTTTATACCATATCCTGGAGCCCCCCAAAGAGAGAAATGCTACAGGACAAGACAATGCAATGCATTTACCATGCATTTTATTGCATTTCAACTCAAAACCAATTAGCCCATTTTGCAATTAGGCCATCACTCTGGGAGTTTTATCTGTCAGTGGGAGATGGGGGACATTTCCATACTTCCTAGGTGACTAAGAGCAGACTTCCCTGATCCAAAGGTGCAAAGAGCTAAGTATTTCCCCATAACTGCCATTAGCCAGTCCCAAAAGTCTATTGCCTACCTAGTTATTACACACCAAAGCTCTCTCATAATATGAAGTAATTTCTGATACCCTGCAAACTAAGCATCAGATAACATAATACAAAACAGAACAGAGCCTTGGGTTTTGAAATGAATTTATTCACTTTCTGTTCCTGGAGTTTCATGAGAAAAACAGAGTCTTTTTTTTTCCTCAAAACTGGGTTGTGGTACCTCCTCTGTTTCTCCCAAGAATTCCCAGGCTATCAAAAGTTGTCTTAGGGCCCCTCATGTGTGCATTAAGAGTGGCAAGACAAAATGGAGAAAAATAATAATTATGTCAATCAGAAAACAAACAAGCAAAAAAAGAAATACCCTTTTCCCAGAAAAACAAGATCCAAAAAGAGAAAGGAAAAATTAATAAACAAACAAACAAACAAATAAATAAATAAATAAAGGGCTTTAAAATATACCTATAGCTTAGATATCCACTTTTAATTAAGCTGACATTTTTTTTTTTTTTTTTTTGAGATGAAGTCTCACTCACTCTGTCACCAAGGCTGGAGTGCAGTGGCATGATCTCAACTCACTGCAACCTCTACCTCCTGGGTTCAAATGATTCTCCTCTCTCAGCCTCCTGAGTAGCTGGGATTATCATAATCCTCTCTAAAAAAATGTTCTTTTAGTTTTTTATTATGCTACTTTTGCCAGGCCAGACAGCCAATATTTGGGGCTTTTAATCTTCACCAAAGGTAACTTCACAAGTGAAACTATTAAGTCTCAACTAAGGTTGTAATGTAACTATGTGTGTATGAGGTATTTTCAAAGAGGTGGTAAGCATATTTTATACAATCTAGAGTCTTTCAAGGGAGGTTAAGGTGAGGAAAATTTAAGAAACCAGAAGTTTTTCATAGAGGGGGAAGAGAAGTAACAAATAATAAAGGTCACAAAGGTATTAACCAGAAAGTACTCATTCCCTCAGCTAAGATTGAACCAGGCTGCTATCATAAAATGATGAAGCCTTAGCTGCTGAACTATAGCATTTGGGTAGTTTCCATTGCTTTTTCCAGAAGGAGTCTAGAGCAGTCAATTTTGAACTTGCAATAGCTTTTAACTACCTAAGGTAATTTTTAGAGCTAACTATAACATGAACCCCAGAACTCCTGTTCCCTAGATGGTGGAGACCCAAAGAAAGTACCACCACATGGTTACAAGGTCACGCTCCCAAGGACCAAAAACAAGATAGAGACCTCATCCAGTTTTTTGTTTGTGCTGGGGACTTGTAGCAAAGTTTGTTACTGACCAGTTTGCTTGGCTGTTTTGAACAGCAAACCTATGGGTTCCTAAGCCCATGTTCTAACCTAAGCTATCCCTATTCATGACAGAAGGACAAAGAAAAACAAATTCATAGCACAAAATACACTAGATTCAGTACAGCTTAAGACTGGCCTCATGAATCCTTTTTCTCATTAATTAAAACTTTGTGAGAGATAATGATTTTTATCATTCCCACAACTGGTTTGCCCAAGAGAGAGAGAGAGAGAGAATAGCATTAACTGAGGCAGGGTGGGGAAGGCAAGAAGCTCAGGGAGGCCAGAGAAAAATCCACACATTGCAGCAATACTGAATCAAAAGTTCAGGTGACCAGTTTTCAGTTATGAAGGGATGTTTTTAAGCAGTCCTATCAGCTCTTCAGCTCCTCCCTAAGAAGAAAAATGTTTCCTGGGTCCCATGATCCTGTGCATGCCTAATCCCAGTATCCATTACCATCAGCAAAAAGTACAAAACAAATTTTTTAAAATCAATTAGCTGCTTAAGTTTTTATTTGCCTTTTGTAAAGTCTTTAAATAAAAACACTGAAATTGTTTTAGAAACTTCTGCATGTCAATAGGCATCCCTAGATAAGACTAATTTGGAAGACCTGATTTTTAAATGTACTTCAGTGTATTGTTGTTCATTCAGAATGTTCCACTGCAAGTTATCTTTAGTAAGGTTTTTGCCATTTCTGTAAGACTTTGCTGCTTCTGGGTTCTTTCTGGCTTATATACTTATGCATGTATAAGCCAGAAAGAACTCAGTTATTCAGAAATTAAAGATCCCATTTTTACCTAAGATATTGGCTTTGCTTTCTACTTCCCTTTCTCAACTTGGCCAATGATTTTTTTTTCCTACCTAAGCAAACAAGAAAAATGAAACAAAGGGGTAGAACACAAAAATCCCTGAGAATTTTCAAAAACCACAGTTTACAATTTTTGCAATTTTACCATTTGCTACCAATTTCTTTCTGACCCAGTCAGATGTCAGAGACCTCTAAGTGGATCCAACCCAGTTAATTACCACATCTAATCCAATCCTGGACCCAGTCCAGTTTCTATCACAACTTCCAAACCCAGTTTGGAACAGAAATTTTCTCAAATAAACTCTGAGAGCTCGAAACACAAATCTGTGGAGCTTCAGAATCCAAAAGAAAACTTACCACAAATCCTCAGCTGCCCTGAAAGATCGGTGGACACAAGTGAGTCCATCAGGTACCTTGTTTGGTCACTCAGCATTCCTGGGGATCATTAGAAGCTCTACTTTGGATCCCCACTTCTGACACCATCTAATAAAAGAAAAACTTAGCAGAATTAAATTTATAGGCATTTAATTGAGCAATGAACAATTCGTGAATTGAGTTGACCCCAGAATCACAACAGATTCAGAGAGACTCGAGGGATGCCTTGTGGTCACAACAAATTTATAGACAAAAAAGGGAAGTGATTTACAAAAATCAAAATGAAGAACAGAAACAGTTGAATTGGTTACAGTTCTGCGTTTACCTTATCTAGACACAGTTTGAACACTCTGCAATATATGACTGAAGTATGGCTGCTAGGACTGGTCATGTCTCAGTTATTATTACAGGTACATACTCCTAAGTTAGGTTTTCAGTCTTGTCTACCTATTAAATTAGGTTATGGTTTGTCCACAAGAACTCAAATATAGAATTTATTCTCAGGTAATATTTAGTTCACTTTGGCATATATTTTAAAAATTCAAAGAAATCAGAAGAAATATTCCTAGACATAGTAAGTGATTACAGTAAAAGCATAGTATACAAGTGTAATATACAAATTCCAATTGCTTTTCTATATACCATCAATGAGGAGTTGGAAACTAAAATAAAAAAACACAGCACAAGTTTTGTTATCTCCAAAAAGAAGAAAGAAGAGAACAAGAAGGTGAAATAAAAAGAGAGGGAAGAAGAGGAGGAGGAAGAAATCTAACAAAATATGTACAGGATATATATAGAGAAATCTATACAATTGCAATACAATAAATCAAAGATATTAATAAATGGAGATATTTTATGTTCATAAATTTGAAAACTAAATATTGTTTAAGATGTTTTTCTCCCAAATTGCATCTATACATGCAATTTAATCTCAACAAAAATCTCAGCAATTTACTTTGTGTATATCAACAAACCATTTTAAACTTTATACAAAGAAAGGAGTCTAAATTACCAACATCATATTGGGGAAAAATAGCAAAGTCAGAGAACTAATACTACAGGACTGACTAGTAAGATTTCAAGACCTACTATTCAGCTAGAATAATAAAAACAGAATGGCTTTAACAAAAGTATACACAAAAAAGATGAATGGAATAGAAATATGAGCCCAAAATACCACCCACACTAGAACAGTCAACTCATCTTTGCCAGAGGAGAAATGGAAATCTGACAAATGGTGCTGAAAAAATTAAATGTGCACATGCAAAAAAAAAAAAGGAATATAAACACAGATCTTTATAAAAACTAACTCAAAATAGATTATAAACTTAAATGTAAATGCATATCTCTAAAGTTTCTAAAAGATAGCATGTGAGAAAAATCTATGTAACCTTAGGTTTGGTAATGCATGTTTAGATATAACACAAAAGCAAGATCCATAAAAAAAAATAGACAAGTTAGACTTCATTAAAACTGTAAACACTTCTGCTCTGTGAAAGACTGTGTTAAGAGAATTAAAATACAAGTCACAACTGAGATAAAATATTTGCAAAACACATGTCTGATAAAGTATTCATATCTAAACTATATAGTAACCTAATTAAAAAGTGGACAAAATAACACAAAATGATAAAATATCTAGGAACACAGCTGACAAAAGAGTTGAAAGATTGCTATAAGGAGAGCTCCAAAACAGTACTGAAAGAAAGCATAGATATCACAAATAAAAAAAAATTCAAGGTCATGGATTAGAAGAATAAATGCAGTTAAAATGTTCATACTGCCCAAAGCAATCTAGAGATTCGGTTTTAGTCCTATCAAATGATCAAAATCATTTTTTACGTAATTACAAAAAACTATTCTGAAATTTATATGGAACCAAAAAAAGCCCAAATAGCCAAAACAATTCTAAGCAAAAAGAACAAAGCCAGAGACATTATACTATCTGACTTCAAACTATACTATAAAATGATATTTACCAAAACAGCATGGTACTGGTACAAAAATATACCACATAGATCAATGGAACAGAATAGAGACCCAATAAATGGAGCCACACACCTTCAACCAAATCATCTTCCACAAAGTTGACAAAAATTAGCAATGGAGAAAGGACTTCCTATTCAATAAATGCTGCTGGTTAACCATATGCAGAAGAATGAAACTGCACCACTGCTTATCACCATATGAAAACATTAACTCAAAATAGATTAAAGTCATAAATTTAAGCCCTCAAACTATAAAAATCCTAAAAGAAAACCTAGGAAATACCCTTCTGGACAAAGAACCTATGGCTTAGTTCACAAAAGAAATCGCAACAAAAACAAAAATTGGCAATGGGATCTAATTAAAGAGTTTCTGCAAAGCCAGAGAAACTAACAATGGCATAAACAGACAACCTACAGAATGGGAGAAAATATTTGCAAACTATGCATCCAACAAAGGTTTAATATCCAGACTATAAGGAACTTAAACAAATCAACAACAGCAACAACAACAACAAAAGTGAGCAAAGGACATGAACAAGCACTTCTCAAAAGAAGACATACAAGTAGTCAATAAACATATAAAAACATGCTCAACATCACTAATCATCACAAGAATGCAAATTAAAACTACAATTAGATAGTATCGAACATAAATCAGAATGGCTAGTATTAAAATAAAAGAATAGCAGATGTTGGCAAGGCTACAGAGAAATAGAAACACATATTTAATTTTAATATGAACTTTATATATGAGCTTTAATATAAATTTTAACATAGAACTACCATTCAACCCAGTAATCCCATTACTTGATATATACTCACAGGAAAATAAGCCATTCTATCAAAAAGACACCTGCATTCATACGTTTATTGTAGCACTATTCACAATAGCAAAGACATGGAATCAATCTAGGTGCCCATCACTGGTGGGTTGGATAAAGAAAATATGGTACATATACAACATGGAATACTACACAACTATAAAAGAAGAACAAAATCATGTCCTTTGCACCAACATGGATACAGCTGGGGGGCATTATTGCAAACAAATTAACACAAAAACAGAAAATCAAATATCAAATAGTCTCACTTATAAGTGGAAGGTAAACTTTGAGTACACATAGACACAAAGATGGGAACAATAGATGCTAGGGACTCCAAGAACAGGGAGGGAGGGATGGGTCAAAAAACTTCTATTGGATGCATATGTTCACTATCTGGGTGACAGGATCAATAGAAGCCCAAATCTCAACATCACAAAGTATATCCTTTTAACAAATCTGTACATGTAGCCCCTGAATCTAAAGTAAAAACTACAAATAATTTTTTTTTAAAGTAGGCAGAAGATTGGAAGAAATATCTCAACAGAGAAGATATATAGATGGCAAATGAGCATTTAAAAAAATGATCACTATCTTATGCTATTTGGGAATTATAAATTGAAAACAATAAAAGGTTACCATTATATATATATTAGAATAGCTAAAATCCAAAACACTGACAGGACAAAAAGCTGGTGAAGATGTAGAACTTCAGGAACACTTACTCATTGTTGGTAGGAATGTAAAATGCTACAGCCACTTTGGAGGACTTGTGGCAGTTTCTTTAAAAACTAAACATAATTTTACCTTATGATCTAGAATCTCCTTGGTGCATACACAAATGAGTTCAAAATTAATATTTATACAAAACTTGCACACAAATGTTTGTAGCAATTTATTTATATATAATTGCCAATTATTGGAGTGACCAAGATGTCCATCAACATGTGACTAGATAAACTGTGGTACATTCAAATAATAACACATTATTTAATAACAAAAATAAATAAGCCACTAAGCCACTTAAATAAATATTTATAAGTGAAAGAAGCCAGTCTGGAAAGGCTATTTACTGTAGGATTCCCAATATATGCATTCTGGGAAAGGCACAACTATACTAACTTTAAAAAGTTCAGTGGTTGCAATGGGTTCATTGACAAAGTGGAAGCAATGAATAGAGGTGCATGGAATTTTTCAAGACGGCGAAACTATTCTGTATAACATAGTCATGTTGTAGACACAGCATTACGCATTTTGAAATACTCAGATCACTCTACAACACAAAAAAATAAACCCTAATATAAGCCACAGAATTAGTTATTAATAATGTCTTAATAGTGGCTTATCAATTGCAGCAAATGTACCACATCAAAACAAGATGTAAATGATATGGAAAGCTTTGGGTAGAGGAGTGTAAGGGAAATTCTTTTCACAATCTGCTAAATATTTTATTATATTTGAAATATTTCTAAGAAATAAAGCCTATTATTTTAAAAAATTGCTTCCATATGCTTATGATAGTGGCAATATAAAAAAAGAAAAACAATAAATGAAATATGGATTTCTGACTATTATGTTTGTCATGACTAATGTATTAAACAAAAAATTGTTGCAATACCTTGTAATTTGAAACACAGGGGTTATTATTTATAGAATATTATTGCTGCCAAGACAATGAATTATTTACTATTATTTTTATTCATTTTTTAATTTATCTACCATTTTGTTAAAATAACTTCATTGGGCACAATGAGGAAAGGATATACTTATCTATAACTTTACTCCAAATCTAAGTTAAGAAAATAAAGATATTTTTAATAGATTGAGTGCTTATGTCCCCTAAAAACTCATATGTTAAATCCTAAACCCTTAAAGCGATGGTATTAGGAGGTGAGGACTTTGGAGGCCCCATTCACAAGGGTACCACTCTTATGACCTTGCTATGAGAGTGGAGCCCTTGTAAAATGGAAAAAGATCAAAATTCTTCCCTTCTACCATGTGAGGACCACGCTAGAAGGGGACACGTACAAACCAGAAAACAGGGTCATCAGCAGACACTGAATCTCCCCCGTGCCTTAATCTTAAACTCGTCAGATGCCATAAATGTGAAAAATAAATTTGTGTTGTTTATAAGATTCCCAGTCTATGATACTTTGCTGTAGCATGCCTAATGAACAAGACAGAAACAAAAGTTAATGAACAGTATGTTCATAGAAGGAGTGATCTTCCACACATGTTAACTGAAAGAAAAAATAAGATACTGATAGAATAATTCAAGTCCATGATATTTTATTATTTCTATTTTTGGTGTCTTTCTTTTCCCACTTATCTTGAATTCAGCAATATCAATTCCCCTAATAAATGATTAAGAAGTACTAAAATTTGTTTTGTGTTGGTTACAGGTATATTTTAATAAGCAACAATGAAATTTATGCATCAAAAAGTGAGAAAGAGAATACAAAGTAGTAACAATGGCAAAAATGGTAGTGTTTGAAAGTAGGCACAAAAGGTTTTTAATAAATTTTTCTGAAACTATATGGTTGGAGAGAATTTGGAAACTGCCGTAAGATAAAGGGGATACAAAATGAAGTTTATAGCTTATTGAAACACTTAACATCAGGACAAACATTGTTTACATGTAAATGACACATTTATTAGTTATTAAACAAAATGCCTTGCCTTTAAAAATGTTTTTGTACCTGTCAAAGAATTTCGTGCATATAGCTGCAGCCATTTTGCATATAATATTCAATGGCTTTATTGCAAATTTTTCTTTTTTAACTTATACATTCATTTATAAATAAAACTGAGAATAAAGACTATGGGGAAATAAAAAGTTTTCTTTTCTACTGCATATTTTAATTACTCCATGACAAAGGATTTTTGGTTGTTGTTAATCTTAAAATCTTCATTTTACTTTGGTTATCTTTGACCTTCCACATAAGATGGGGCTCCTGGATCTCAAATCAAGTTATGTTCATCAACCAAAATCATATTATGTCTTACTGAAAGGAATATGATGGATGAACTATGACAGGGGCAGCCAAATATGACACATTAGCTTCAAAATATTAATGCCTTTGTATGTGTACATGAAAACAAAATAATTCATTTGGTTTTAAAGGCTTGGGGAAAATAAATTTACAATCTATAATAAAGGCAAAGCTCCATTTGGTTTATCAAGCAGTTATAATACTCATAAGCCAACAGATTGCAATTATGAGACTGTTATTATAATACACAGTTAGCCCTTGAAGAATGTGAGTTTAGTGGCACCAAACCACTGTGCTACATTTAACTTTTGACTCTCCAAAAACATAACTAGTAATAAATTAGTAATTATAGTAATGAATGCTATAACTTACTAGTTATAACTTAGTTATTAGTTATTACTTAGTTAACAGTAAGCTTTACAAAAAACATAAACAATTATCACATATTTTGTATATTACATGAATTATATACTGTATTCTTTTTTATTTTACTTTAAGTTCTGGAATACATGTGCAGAATGTGCAGATTTGTTACCTAGGTATACATGTGCCATGTTGGTTTGCTGCAACTCTCAACCTGTCATCTAGGTTTTAAGCCCTGAATGCATGAGGTATTGTCCTAATGCTCTCCCTCTCCTTGTCCCCTACCCATCAACAGGCTGCGGTGTCTGATGTTCCCCCCCCTCCCCTGTGTCCATTTGTTCTCATTGTTCAACTCCCACTTATGAGTGAGAACATGCAGTGTTTGGTTTTCTGTTCCTGTGTTCGTTTGCAGCTTTTTCCATAACCCTGCAAAGAACATGAACTCATTCATTTTTATGGCTGCATAGTATTCCATGGTGTGTATGTGCCACATTTTCTATAGGTAATCTATCACTGATGGGCAGTTAGGTTGGATTCAAGTCTTTGCTATTGTGAATAGTGCTGCAATAAACATATGTGTGCATGTGCTTTTATAGTAGAACAATTTATAATCCTTTGGGTATATACTCAGTAATGGGATTGCTGGGTCAAAGAGTATTTCTAGTTCTCGATCCTTGAGGAATCATCAAACTGTCTTCCACAATGGTAGAACTAATTTACACTCCCATCAACAGTTAAAAGTGTTCATCTTTCTTCACAGCCTCACCAGCATCTGTTGTTTCCTAACTTTTTAATGATCTCCATTCTAACTGAAATGAGATGGTATCTTATTGCGGTTTTGATTTGAATTTGTCTAATGTCCAGTGATGATGAGCTTTTTTTCATGTTTTTTGGCTGCATAAATGTCTTCTTTTGAGAAGTGTCTGTTCATATCCTTTGCCTTTTGGCCAAGATGAAGTGTAGTATCTGTTCTTATCAGTTTAATATACTATATTCTTACAATTAACTAAGCTAGAGAAAAGAAAATGTTATTAAGATAATTATAAGTAAGATAAAACATATTTATCATTTATTAAGTGGAAGTAGATTATCATAAAAGTCTTCATTTTAGAGTAGGTGCTGGAGTAGGAGAAAGAGTAGGGGTTGGTCTTGCTATGTCAGCGGTGGCAGATCACGAAGAGGTGGAGGAGTCGAAAGGGGAGTTAGAATCAAGCACACTTGATATAACTTTTAACAAAAAAAAATCTGCAAATTAAGTTGGAACTTATTCATTCCAATGTATGTCATTCAAGTCAACTGTATTTAATATGTTTTATTTTTTAAATAATAGAATAAAATTAGATAATAATTAAAGAAAATAATTTCAACCATAAAGAGAATTCATTAGAGTATTTTTAATTAAATGTATGCTGAGATAAAGTACTCACTCATAGTTAATTTGTTTTACAGTATGATACATGTTTTGTTTCATGAGCTGCATGTTAAACTTAATATTTTGTAAAAATTATTTAAAAAGTTAAAGGAGACTAAAAAACAGATATTTAAGTAGTAGTGTTATATAATTTAAATACTTTAGAAAACTAAAATTTGAAAATTGCTCTACTTGCAAGATTTTAGTTTGAAACATATATTTATCAATTATATGCTATAACTTGATCATAGAATTGTCTTTTCCTTCATTCTCCTCCATACGTTAAATACTCTGTATATTTCAAGGATATTGGAATGGAAACAGAGCTTAATAAAAATTGTGCCTAACTTCATAATATATCAAATGAAGAATCCTACAGAAAGTGACTGACTTGTTCATGATTATATAGTTAGCCATTATTAATTCCAAAATTTATTCTTTAAAATGAAAACACTTATTTGTATATAATCTCTTCATTATACAAAGAAGTCATTGGAACTTAAGTTGTAAAAAATTAACACACTGATATTTTTATTAAATATGTGAATCATCACATAGTACTTTTAGAGTTAAAGTGTACCAGGAAAAGCTGATGCACAAAGATGAACATTGTATACATGTGTGTACATACATGTATATAGTGAAAATGTATAATTTAAAACGTCTGGCATCTATGATTAATCAAGATTTGGTGATTTTTAGAAATGCAAGAGATGTATGTGCAATAACATACATAATGTTAGATTCTGATTACAGACATAAAGATAACATGAAATGGAAAACAACGCACCTTTATAATAATCCAAAGGAGGTACATCTATATTCTTATGCCGCATTGAATAAAATAAAAGACAAAGCCATTAAATCTCTATTGTAATGATATTTTTATTTTCTTCTTTGTAGGAAATTACTATAATATATTCAGCCTGCTGACTTTCCAGAAATCCTCTCTTTAACAATAATAATAATAGTGATTCTACAGTTTGATAGATTATTTGTCTTCCAAGATACTCTGTGTTTTTGTGTACATTGCCTCATTTATTCTAACAACGGTCCTGTAAAGACAGTGAGATCAGTCATTATCTTCTTCATTTGCCGGTGATATAAAGGGAGCAAAGTGAAGCTAAAAGACTCGCAGAGTAAGTGGCAAAAGTGAGTTTAGAATCCAGGTACGAATTCTCAGTATTCATACTTTTTAAATAATTAATCACCCTTTTTTCATATTTCCTTCCAATACGGTTACCAAAATCCAGAAAAATTTAAATCCAGGAATTAAAACCCCCAAAATATTGTTGAAAGAAATAAAATATCTAAATAAATGAAGATATTCCGTAATCATAAATTATTCTAAAATTTCTACATAAATACATAGCTGAAATATTTTTTTTTTTTTTTTTTTTGAGACGGAGTCTTGCTCTGTCGCCAGGCTGGAGTGCAGTGGCACAATCTCGGCTCACTGCAACCTCCGCCTCCCGGGTTCAAGCGATTCTTCCACCTCAGCCTCCCGAGTAGCTGAGACCACAGGCGTGTGCCACCATGCCTGGCTAATTTTTCTTTGTATTTTTTGTAGAGATGGGGTTTCACCCTGTTGGCCAGGATGGTCTCGATCTCTTGACCTTGTGATCCACCTCGGCCTCCCAAAGTGCTGGGATTACAGGCGTGAGCCACTGCGCCCGGCCAGCTGAAATAATTTTGAAAAAGAATAAATAATTTGGAAGACACCAATTCCTTATTTCAAAACTTACTACACAATTAGACTAATAATGACAATGTGGTATAGTATAAGAAAAGGCACACAAATTGGTCAAGATTTCCAGAAATTAATTCATTCATTTACAGTCATTTGACTTTTTAACAAGGAAGCCAAGGTAATTTATTAAATATTTTCAATAACTAGTGCTGTGACACGTAGACAAATGTGTATGCAAAAGCATCGCTTGGATTCCAAATTCACATCAGCCACAAAAAAATTACCAAAAATGTTGACAGGTATAAATGTAAGAGCCAAAACTGTAAGAATCTTCTTGGCTTGGTTTTGGCAATGGTTTCTTAGATATGACACCAAAAGCACAAGTGGCACAAGTAAAAAAAGGTGAATTATATCCAAATTAAAAATGTTTGTATCATAAAGATATGATCAAAAAGTACAAAAGACAACAGACAGAATGGAAGAAAATATTTGCAAATTATATATTTAATAAGAAAATTTATCCGTAATATGTAAAGAACTCTTATAACTTAATTATGTAAAGTAAACAATCCAATTTTAAAATAAGCTTTAAATTATTGAAAAACATTTGGACAGTCATTTCTCCAAAGTAGCTTTTCAAATAATTAATTAGAAATGAAAGGTTGCTTAACATCATTAGTCATTAGAGAAATTCATATGAAAATCACCATATACCACTTCATATCCACAAGGATGGCTCTAATTAAAAACAACAACAACAACACAGGCAATAACAATTGTTGGCAAGGATGTGCAGAAATTCAAACTCTCATACATTGCTGGTTTGATTATAAAGTGGTAGAGTATGTTTGACAGTGCCTTGACCGTTCCTCAGATCCTAAATATAGTGTAAATGTAAACAGATAACCTAGAGAATTACTGAAATTAGACTGATAATGCTACAAGTTAGCAAAGATACGAAGTCACCTTACATACTGGTAGTAGAATACAATGGTACAACCCATGAAGATATGGAAGTTATTTTAAATTAAATATGGGCCACATCTGTCTATAAATCCATGGTTTTATCCTAGGTTTTTATCAAAATACATAAAAATGTATCACTGAAAAAAAAAAAAAAAAAACCTTCACAAGAAAGTTCATGGATGTTTGCTTTAGAAAAGCCAAAATGTAGAAAGAGTTTGCGTCCCTATGACTTAGAATAGGTGTAAATTGTTTATTGTAAACTATGAATTAATGATACTTGCAACAACATGGATGAATCTCAAAAATATTCTGAGTGAATTATTATTCAAAATAGTACCATTTGTAAGATTTCATATACATTTAATTAGAAGAGGCTAATCTAATCTACAGAGTAAATAAAACAGAAGACAGATCTCCAAGGAACTAGGGTTGGGAAGTGAACCAAAATAACTTTTAAGAAGAAACACAAAAGAACTTTCTAGGGTGATGATAGTGTTATACACCTGTAGAGATGTGGATTTAAGAGTAAATGTATTCAAAACTTATATATATATTTATGATTTGTGCATGACATTTTATGTAAACTTTATATCAAATTAAAGAAAACAGTAATAAATACTGACCTTTAATTAATGTTATCATAAAGATGTATTGGGGAAAATATACAAATATTCACAATTCATTTTGAAATGCATCAAAAATGAAAAAAGTTGATAGATGGATAGAAGACAAGTTGATATATATGTGATTAAACAAATGTAAAATATTATTCCTAGACTCTAAATGATGAAAATATTAGTGTTCACTGTAAATTATTTCGACCTTGTATGTTTAGAAATTTTTATAATAAAAATCATATCTAGAAAGACATTAACAAGAGTTTAGGTCTCCTCAGTGGCCCTCTTCACTCTTTTTTATTAATATTAGAATATAAACAAAAATAATTTGTGGAGATTTGGAGAGAGATAAAGTATGTTTTATTATTTCATAACCTAACTTTATAAATGTAGTTATGTTATGTTATTTGTTTATTTTGAGAAAAGTTCTCACTCTGTCAGCCAGTCTGAGAAACCACAGTTCATTGCAGCCTCAATTTCCCCAGCCTCAAGCAATCCAAGCAGCTGGGACTACAAGTGCATGCCATAATACCTGGCTAATTTTTGTATTTTTTATAGAGATGGGGATTCACTATGTTGCCCAGACTGGTCTTGAAACTGCTGGGCTCAAGCAATCCTCCAGATCCAGCCTCCCAATGTACTGGGATTACAGGCATGAGCCACTACTCCTGGGCTTTTATAGGTAAGTAATTTTACTTTTGAATTGGGTGACCATACTTTTGAGCTTTTTCGGGCCATTCTGTTTATTCCTATTGCTCTAGTGTATTTATGAATAATGTTATTTTTATGTTTAAAATAAAATATGTTTTTATTATAATTTGACATTTTCTAACGTTAGGGATTAACATTACATGAATGCTAGGAATCCACCTAATCTTAAAACTAATGTTTACAATTAATTAGCATTCTCTAAAATTTCAAATACTGAAGAATTCTGTACTTCATCAATTTTATGTTAAAATATTGTGTATTATTTTAACTGACCGTATTAAAAATTTATTTAAGATATAATGCTATGAAATACTGGTGTAACCAATTTAGTACTAAATTAGTATTCAGTTAATAGTAATAAAACAGTATGTGGTAATGACACACACTTTTGTTGCAACAAAGGAAAACAATATTTATTATTAAAGTGAATTTTTATACATATACATGTGTATATGCATATGTATACACACATAGTGTGGTTAAATTGAGTCTCCTGGAAAGATTTGTTGACATCCTAACCACGGTAATTGTGAATGTGATGTTATTTGGAAACAGGGCCTTTGTAGTAATGAGTTCATTTAAGATGGGGATCTCATATTAGACCAATGTGGGCTGTATACTGGATATTACTTGTATCATTATGAGAGGAGACACAGAAACACAGGGGAGAATGCTATGTGAAGACAGAGACAGAGACTGGAAAGTGTGTTGACAAGCCAAGGAACACCAAAGATTGTCAGCAGCCACCAGAAGTTGCAAGAGGGGCCAGGGACAGATTCTTCCTCAGAAATTCAAGAAGAAACCAAATCTTGTTGACACCTTGATTTTGGACATCTAGTTTTCAGAACTGTCCTTCTATGTTATGATAAAAGAAAAACTTCATTCAAATTAAATTTAAAAACATTTAGTTGAGCAATGAACCATTCACGAATAGGGCAGCCTCCTGAGCCATAGTATGTTCACAGACTCCAGCACAGCCACATGGTGGAAGAAGATTTATGACCAAAAAAAGGAAAGGAAAGTACAGAAAATGGAAGTGAGGTACAGAAACACTGGATTGGCTACAGCTCGCTGCGTGCCTTATTTGAACAGTTGGCTACATTTGATTGGTCAAACTCAGTCATTGGCAAAAGTATAGGCTATGGTCTGTTTACATCTTCACTTGTTATAGTTCACAATGTACAAAGAAATTTTAGGCCAAAGTTAAAATATGTAAGGAGGCAGCTTTAGGCTAAACTTAATTTAACACTACCAAGTATGTGGTAATTTGTTTATGGCAGTCCTAAGACACTATACACACACACGTGCATTCATACATACATGTACATATGCATGTATATACATAGACATCATTAGGATTATAAACAATATAAATGTTTTTGCATGTGTGGGTACATATAGATGCATATGCATACACATATATGTGATTATGAAAATTTAATTCATTGACTTGCAAATCATGCCAGAAAGAAAATTTATCCATAAATAGAAACATATGTACATAATCAAATCAAATATATCATCCTTCAAATGTACACATCATGGCATAATTCTCAAATCAAACATAAAATCAACTGAAAAGATAATTTTCGAACTATGTTTACATTATAATGTCCTAAATATATGAAATAGATAAAAACTGTATGTAATCTAGACCAAAAATAAACTTTCACAAAGACAATTTTTAAAGCTTATTATTACGTATGAACACTGAAAGAATTTTGGCATGGTGTATAACTGATTTTCAGCAGTTTTATCCCTGAAAGATACTAAAGAAAGACGCAACTAGAAAGTAATAAATGTAAGAGCAAATATAGTAGTGCTAACACTAATGTATTTATGACTTTGATACTATTTTTCTCAAATTTTAAAGTACATTATGTTAAAGAAAGTATTTGGTACATAGTAAAAACTTAAGAAATATTTCTTCAATGATTAAATTATCAAATTAAAAATTATTAAACTCAATATATTTGTATTAAAGTTATTGTTATGAACACAGAAGAAATATCTTAATGTTGATATTTTTGTAATGATATTATATTATATAAAATATATTCCCTAGATTTATATAGAAAACATAATTTTAAAATCAACTTAATATTAAGCCTACTGAAATTTTAGGCTTATTTTCATTTTTTAAAATATGTGTCATTTTAAGCTAATATAAAAAAACATTTTCAATAAAGATTATATTTTATATTAAATATAACTTTTTGTTTTCTTAGAATATCTTATAAATATATATATGGAAGTATAGAATGCTAAATAGTAAATTTAATTATTTCACTTTCAAGAAAGATTGAATTTCTTAATATAATTACATCATATCTTACAGACACTTATACATGATCATTTTCAAACCCACACTGTTGCTAGCACCTTTTCCTCTCTTTGTGTGTCTTTATGTGTGTCTATATGTTAATTTCAATAAATTCCTATTTGGTAATTACTAAAATAAGCTTTAAAATATTTATAAGAAATATATTTCTAATTTTCAACATTTTTCTTCAATTACATTCTTTTAAGTATAGTTTCTCAAAAGTAGCAAATAGACAAAATAGGCAAAAAGATAGATGCAAATCTATAGGTATCGTGTTAAAACCAATCTTAAACATACTATGAATCAGTGCTAAGTTATATACCAGGCTGGCTTCAAAAATGATTATCAAACTGTGTAAGGATAACTGAAACCAGTAACAGAGTAAACACTGTGTTAGGATAATAGGGTTCTGACAGTGCAGATGCCTTCCAGCTGAATCATTTTTCCATTCCTGGAAGATTTTGAAATGGAGAATTAAGCATTGTCTACCTCAGGGTTACTCAGTCAGAATGTATTTCTGCAGATGAGCTTGCTGATATGACACAGAAACGCACAGTGATTATTCTTACGAGTCCCAGTGCTTGCAGGCATGAGTCCTGCACATTGAGCAGGCTGGGTCAATGCTATATCCCCAGTTTGCTCTAGACAACGACAAATAGAAAACACCGTGTAGCTGTAGAAGAATACTTGATGGGAAAATAAGCCAAGCATTATACTGTGGTGTCTTATGACACAATTGAGAAATGAATCCCTTAGGGGGCCTGTGAGAAATTCATAAATATGTAAAACAGTTAAGTTTTTGGAAAGTATATTACTTTGTGGGATTAGATTTAGAAACAGGGCAGGCTATAGCTTTTTTATATATACAAGAGCTTTGTGACTGAAAATAAGACTTTTGATAAATAGCACAAACAATGGCAAACGGCAAATCAGGAGATGCAATCTATGAATTGACATCTAGCTGGTGTAATTGAAATATTGATTATTATCAGTGCATCCAAGTCAGTCATGTTAAGAATCTGCTATTTCTTCAATTAAACCATAGTGCAGGAACATACCTACTTATTTTCATGCTGCATTTTTAATTCTCTAGATTGACTTCCTTCAGACCCCAGTACACAAAGAACATCCTTGATCTTGTTTGTATACAAGTTTTCCCAGACAAGGCAGACAATTCATGCTTTAATTCAAACATAATATATACCTGATGATTATTTATTCTATTGCCTCAAATAGTACTAAATATTCCATACTGAAATGTAAATGGTTTGAAATGATTTGTTTTTAGAATTATGCATGCCCCATAATCCATATACAGATAAGAGAGATTTACCCATTTCTGTGTACATAATTCTATTTTACTATGAAATTCTGAAAATGAACTCTCTTGAGCTATAAAACAACCAAACAAATGCATGTATAAATGCTTTATCTCTTCAACAATATTATATTAATCAAGTTAAGCTTAGTACTTGCAGCAGGTATTGTAGTGCTTTGAGCATAATAGACACTCCAAAAGTGTTGACCCGACAATTCAATTTAACCATAGAGAAATGCTTTAGACAAAATTTAAGAACAGAATCTATAGTTTATATAAATACACATAATGTGATGTAGCTGTGCTGTGCTGTAAGGAAGCATTAGTAAGCAGATAATAATATGACCAAACTGTGTAAGCGCCAAGGGATTCTTTACAAATTCTTATAAACTATGACAAGGAAACAAAGCAAAATACACTTTCTTTTTAAAAAAACAAAAACAATGGCCATGAACATATGCTGTACATGAGAAAAATCATAGAGAATTCTTTAAACTCTTGGAAACTTACAAATATTATTTTTTCTCAGCAATAACAAAAAAACACTTAAAATTTTAATTTTCTTAACTGAAATATTTTAAAACAAGATAAACTCTGTAATTCTGAGTTATCAGGGATAATTTAGCAAGACATACATACATAAAATAAGCAAAGCAAGACATACATAAAATAAGCAAAGACAAAAGTCAATTGATTATTAAATATTAAAATTATAAATTTAATGATAAATACAGGTAAACAGAGGTAAGAAGATTAAATAATTTAAACATTAAAAAGCTGACTAGTTCTCCTTGAAGAGGTCCTTCACATCCCTCATAAGTTGTATTCCTAGGTATTTTATTTTTTTTGCCGCAGTTGTGAATGGGAGTTCACTCATGAGTTGGCTCTCTATTATTGGTGTATGAGAATGCTTGTAATGTTTGCTCATTGATTTTTATAACCTAAGACTTTGCTGAAGTCGCTTATTAGCTTAAGGGGTTTTGGGCTGAGAAGATGGGGTTTTCTCTATATATACAATCATGTCATCTCCAAACACAATTTGACTTCCTCTCTACCTATTTGAATACACATTTCTTTCTCTTGCCTGATTGCCCTGGCCAGTACTTCCAATACTATGTTGAATAGGGGTGGCAACAGAGGGCATCCTTGTCTTGTGCCAATTTTCAAAGGGAATGCTTCCAGCTTTTGCCCATTCAATATTATATTTGCTTTGGGTTTATCATAGATAGCTCTTATTATTTTGAGATGTTCCATTAATACCTAATTTATTGAGTGTTTTTAGCATGAATGGCAGTTGAATTTTATTGAATGCTTTTTCTGCATCTATAGAGATAATAATACGTAACTTATTGAGTGTTTTCAGCATGAAAAGCTGTTGAATTTTATTGAACACATATTCTGCATCTATTGAGTTAACCATGTGATTTTTATCATTGGTTCTGTTTATGCGATGAATTACGTTTATTGATTTGCATATGTTGAATGAGCCTTGCATCCCAGGGATGAAGCTGACTTGATCGAGGTGGCTAAGCTTTTTCCTGTGCTGCTGGATTCTGTTTGCCAATATTTTATTGAGAATTTTCACTTCCATGTTCATCAAGGATATTGGCTTGAAAATTTCTTTTTTTGTGTGTCTCTGCCAGGTTTTGGTATCAAGATAATGCTGGCTTCATAAAATGAGTTAAGGAGGAGGTCCTCTTTTTCTATTGTTTGGAATAGTTTCAGAAGAAAAGGTACCAGCTTCCTTTTTGTATCGCTGGTAGAATTCAGCTGTGAATCCATCTGGTTCTGGGCTTTTTTTTTTTTTTTTTTTGGTTGATAGGCTATTAATTACTGCCTCAGTTTCAGAACTTGCTTTTTGGTCTTGGCAGGGTATATGTGTCCAGGAATTTAACCATTTCTTCTAGATTTTCTGGTTTATTTGCATATATTCTTGTTTATACTATTCTGATGGTAGTTCGTATTTCTGTGGGAGAAATGGTAACGTCTCCTTTATCATTTTTTATTGTGTCTATTTGATGCTTCTCTCTTTTTTTCTTTATTTAGTCTGGCTAGTGGATTATCTGTTTTGTTAACCTTTTCAAAAAACCAGCTCCTGGATTCATTGATTTTTTTTTTTTTTTGGAAGGTTTTTCATGTCTCCATCTCCTTCATTTATGCTCTGAAGTTATTTCTTGTCTTCTGCTAGCTTTTGAATTTGTTTGCTCTTACTTCTCTATTTTTTTAAACTGTAATATTAGAACTTTACTGCTTTCTGATGTGGGAATTTAGTGCTATAAATTTCCCTCTAAACACTACTTTAGCTGTGTCTCAGAGATTCTGGAAAGTTGTGTCTTTGTTCTCACTGGTTTAAAAGAAGCCACTTTATTTCTGCCATAATTGTGTTATTTACCCAGCAGTCATTCAAGAGCAGGTTGTTCAGTTTCCATGTAGTTGTGCAGTTTTTAGTTTCTTAATCCTAAATTCTAATTTGATTGCACTGTGGTCTGAGAGACTTATGATTTCCATTCTTTTGTATTTGCTGAGAAGTGTTTTACTTCCAATTATGCAGTCAATTTTAGAATAAGTGCTATGTGGTGCTGATAAGAATGTACATTCTGTTAATTTGGGGTGGAGAGTTCTGAAGATGTTACCTATGTAACAAACCTGCATGTTCTGCATATTTAAAGTATAATTAAAAGAAGAAGAAGAAAGAAGCTGACTTAATATTTAAAATTAAAATTACAAAATAATTTATCGGATTCTTGGAATTGTTAGTTAATGTGTTTTGAGAAATAATCTGTAAATAAATGTGACAGAATAATTTTACACTTTGAACAGGAGTCTTCTGGTGCTCCTCCTTATCTTGGTTTACAGTCCTTTGAACACATAGCAGAATTGTACCTTCTTGCAAGTAGGTGGAGCTATGTTACTAGTCCTGGTCAGTAGCTGTAAAAATTATCATCATGGTAGAGTGATGATAGATATGACATTCTGTGTCAAAGCATTTAATTGATAGTTGAAGACCCAAGTGCTCTCCTCACCATAAGTGGTGATGAAGAGAACTGGTTATTTAGATGCTCCCATTACCTGATGCTAGGTCTCCCTCAGAGTATTTTAAAGTGATAAAGTAGAATTATCTACCAAACCATGATAGATTTATATCATAAGTACTAAAATTTTATTGTATTTAGCCACTAAGATTGGAATTGTTGGTTACCATAGAATAATCTAGCCTAATGTAATCAATCCACAGGTGCTACATAATTGGAATGGGTCTAGTCTAGCTTCATTCAAAGGCTTAATCCTCACATGTTGAAAATTTTAAAAATAAAAATAATAAAAGCTTCAGCCTTGTTTGATGATAACTTTTTGCATTTCATAAGAATAGTTTGAAAAATTAACATTTAAAGTAATTAAATTGTTTCAAATGAGATCATATAATTAAGTATTCAAAATAGCAAAACTATACAAAAGAAAATATAGACATATGAATACTTACTCATTATAAAAATATAACAATATTTATTATTACATAATATAGTCATTATTCTTTTGTTTGCTTATTTGTACCTAAAAAGTACAAATAAGAAAACAGTAAGAAGCTAAATGATTAATTAGTTAATGGATCAGGTATATAAATATATACATATATCCGTGTAATGTACACATAATACATATACATATGAAGAAGTATAAATACATATATAATATCCTGCTATCCCCAATTATAATTTCATAGCAAAAATGTGGAACAAGAAGCTGAAAAAAAATACTACTATCTTGAAAAATTTGTCCAAGGAGAGGAAAATTATGTAGAACAAAAAATGGACATGAAGGTCACTTCACGCACATGTTCAGTGATTGATGGTATACTTTTGAAGACTTTCCTGCAAATCAAGAAAAAGGTGTTATAAAGAAATCACAAGAGTGTAATGAATTATAGTCAGAATGTAAGAAAAAATTGTGTAGTTCAGCTCATGACAGGATTCATAGAAAAGGGAACCTGAATATAGAAAGTTAAAATGCCCGTGATATTAATGCTGTGTCCTTGAAGGGATAGAGGGAGAAAATGGGGTGTGTATACCTATATACACACAAAGTCCCTAATGCATGTGATAAAATCTTTAAAAATATTTGGAAAATTAATATGCAAAAAAGTATTTTGCAAAGGTATATTACACAGACACCTTATCCCTTGTCCTGGCCATACTTCTGAGAAGCTAAAATCAAAAATATTCCTCTTGTGCATTAAATTTAATACTCTAACAGTTATTTTCTATGCATTATCATTTGGAATATCGATTGTGAAATTAGTATTTTTAAGAAAGCATAGAAATGTTTTATGTTGTAACTTTTTAAACAGTTAAATATTTAATATTTAAGATAAACTAAAAATATTTAAAATAGTTATAAAATAAGTGATGGACACTGACATACAAAGTCAAATTTATTTACAGATTATGACATCATGGTACAGATATCTCTGGGTCTGTGAGGTATTACTGGAAAAAAATCATAACCAATGTGGTAAGTGGTATATTCTCGTGTGAACTTGTATACATTTGTGTATGTACATGTTTATATGTGTGCATGTATGTTTTGACAAGTACCTAATATAAACATTTTATGATATGTTAGTTTATCTTATCCTACTGTCCATGTTAATCCATTTGTGTAAGATATTGATGATTTCGATAAAGTATTGTCAGAAAATAAAAAATGCATATCATGGAAGAAAAGGTCTCAGACACAAATTATTTTGCAAAGTATGACTAGAAAAAAAATACATTCAATTGGAAAGACAATATATTTTCAAACTATTTTTTGGAAGAAACAACTTTCCCTACTACATACAGATATGTCTGTAAAAATAAAGCTAAGAGATAAAATTTGCTTTACCTAGAAATTCAAATGAATGGAGATAAGTTATAAAGTAATGCTTATAAGAATGACAATTTCAGTTTGGGTTCTCTTTGCCTAATCCACTGACGACCTAACAAAAAATTAGTGTTGTTTTGTTTTGTTTTGTTTTGTTTTGTTTTAAATACTGACCTTCTATCAACCTTGGCATTTGAGTAATGATGGAAATGATGGATACGTGAAGGAATAGAATTTCTCTCCTAAATGTACATTATACAATGCTAAAAAATCATCATACCAAATAATTTTATAATGGAGAAACTGAAACTGAAGGATTCAATAAATCTTATCCCTTGTCACCTCCTACTTATTAGCAACCTCAAATTTAAGTCTAGGCTACCTTTGGGTCAGAGTAGCAGAAGTTGCATAATCTTTGGAGCCCTAAAGTTGTGCGTTTGCATATCAAACCCTGAGCCTGCCACATAAAATTGTAGGTGTTGTTAATAACAATACATTTTTTGAGTTCAAATTTGCCATCTTTGTAAAACAGTTATGTTAGAATGTATGATTCAGAGCTAATTTAAGGATCTGGATATTCTAGAATTTCTAAGGATAAATGTTTTAGTATAGGCATTTTTCCTTGAATAAAGCCCTTAAAAATAAAAATAATATTACTGTTGTGATTATCAGTGCAAAATGTTATTCTGTATGTTATTCTGCACTTTTTTGACTTGAGCGTATATGGTTTTAAATAGGGACTCAGGGAAAATGAATTATGTCAATATAACTTCATTCATCTCTTGAAAAGCAGGATCTGAGGCATGGGAAATGAATGACCAATGATGGGACAGTTCAAGGGTCCATGCATGAGAGAAAAAAAGGCAGAATTTGCTTTCCTTTATGCTGACTTCTTTTACAATTTCAAATGGATGACTGATGACAATAAATTGTGATAGAGGCACAGTATTCTTTTTCTCAGATAATAATGAGAGAGGCTTTGATAATGCATGAGGAAAAAAGGTAGAAATTTACATGACATTAAAATTTAATTATATCTGTTTCTTATCATTTTGTATTTTTACATAATTCAACTGATCATTCAGCTTATTTAGAGTTTTTACCAAGGCTTAATATTTTAGTAGTACCAAATAATTGCTATTAAGCTGTCAGACAATAAATTTTTTTTTGTAAATATTTAGATGCATTACTTTACTCATAGATACTCAATATATTTTAAGGTAGCTAGGCTTATCAAATGAATTTGAGCACTATGAATTTATTTCTATCAAGATATTCAGTTTGTAAAATATTATTATGCAATCCATTTCCCAAATGAATGCTTTCCATAAATCTGGATATTTACAAAAGAGGAAGAAATTTAAAATGCCTTTAATAAATGCAAATATGTATATTTAGTCTAACTATTAGTAGGTATTAATAGCCCAATGTGTTTATTTTATTTTATTTTTTAATTATCCTCAGCAAATACACAACAGCAAGCAACAGCAGCAACCTGGTAATCTTAAGACTCTATGATTTAAGGCTTTTAGTGTGTATATATTCAATAAGTAATCACATGAAATCATGACATTAAAGGCAAACAAACTAGAACAAAACAACAACATAAGAACAAGATCTACAGCCTTCACAAATAACATTTGTCAGTCATTTCCACTTAATTCTTTTTCACAGCAAGCAAATTAATGAAAGAAATTGAGGCCAGTGACCTTCTCCTTCTCTTTCACTCTCTCTTTCATTTTTCATTTCAGTCTCTCAAGAGTCATGCTTGAGGCAGAGATCTTAAAAAGTAGTTGAGGTTAAAAGTCCTACAATGACTATGATCTCATTTTGCCCAGTATTGATTATTTATCCTGTTCACAGTAATCATATGAGTTGATTACAGAGTAATTCAAATTTGTCTTTACATTGTTAACTTCACTCAGGGAGAGAAAAAGCTGACCTTGGTCCTGTAGTTTCGCTCAAAGTTCAAGAGGAACAGAAAGAAAAACTGGATTAGCCTTTACACCATCTCAGCAAGCATCTCTTTCCCCAACTTGTTTTTAGCCTTTTGGGAAACTAAGCGATCTTTTCTTGTTTTTAGAGACTCATATACTTTTAACCACATTCAACAGTAATGAAGAGAACTACCAAAATCTAAATAAAAGTTACCTTAACAAGCAGCTAAAGGGTAGTTTTTTAAATCAAAAAGTCCACTCCTGTACTCCAGCATCTTAGCCAAACACACAATTCTTCTCTAACCCTATTTTCATATAATAATAATTACTATAATTAAGTTGTCACTGGATTTCCAGACTGCTGGATATCAGAGATGAAAAATACATTTAAACTCAGAAGAACATTGCTGCCATCTGAGCACTCAGGTGTCTGTAGAAACTGCTCTTATCCTCCTGGTGAGAAATCTGCTATTGCCTCTGTATAAATAACAGAACGAGAGTCATGATCTGATGCACTTGCTACCTAGTCTGAGATGTTTAAAGCCACAATTGGTAATTTATTTCACCGTGAGTATATGTATACAAGTATACAATTTGAAAATTATATTTTAAAAGGTAGTGTCATATTTTGAAGAACTTAACTTCAAAGCACAGGGAGGGCTGTGTTACACTAGTGGTAGCAAAAAAAGAAGATTAAAAAAGAAAGTATGGTAAGAGTGAAGACGCAAATTTTAACATATCAGACCATACATACATAGCTTCGTGCACACATTAACTTTCTAGATGTGAAAATAGTTCCATGTGTGGAAGGATGGGGAGGTGTTGTAAGTTAGGGATATGAAGAGAAGTGGTAAACTTTTGTCATTAGACTATTGGAAAGCTTTTTTGAGTACAGCCAATTCTTGTTGTTTAATAAAATTGAGTAAGCAGAGTCTATTAAGATCATAAACTTTGCATTATGACAGAAATGTAAGACTTTCATCATGTAATTTTGTGGACAACAGGGTCCAATTGCATCACTTATGATAGAAGAAATGCAGAAATAGCTTTGGACCTTGAAGTATGCGAATGATAGCCAAGGGCTGTGTGTCATTTTTCTGTGATCTATAACATGAAGTACCTGGATGGGAATTCTTTTTGATTATAGGGTGTTTACATGTATACAAATAGTAGCAATACAGGAAGAGGAAATAAGTTGAAAACCAAAATCAGCTTTGAGTACAACTATTTTTACCACTGACCTGCTCCTGGAATTATAAAGTTTCAGATATTCCTGCATTTTAGTTAAATATTCTAGTAACAGTAAGCCTTTTATCTCCCTCAAAGGCTTCCAAATTCTAATAAAATTCCTGGATTTGTTTCCAAATTGGAAGTAGTTTCTATTTTAACAAGAGAAGATTATTACCAAATAATCATTGGTAATAATCAAATTATTTTATCATTTTCTCTAAAAGAACTACTATGTCTCCTTGCAGAATATAATTAACAGCTGTGGTGAGGGGAACTTTCACAAGTGCTACTACATTGTGTGTGTGTGTGTGTGTGTGTGTGTGTGTGTGTGTGAGAAAAGATTTTCTACTAGTCTGCTATTGATAAAATTGCTGAATTTATCCAAGTACTTATTACAAATTAATGGTCTTCTTACTTCATACTATCAGCTTACTCTTCTTATTGCTTCATATTTGAATTATTTAAAGTTCTTTTTTTCTGTTAGAGCCCTTAAATTACAAAAGACTGGGAACAGACTTATGAGTATGAAAAGAATGAACACAGAGAACAAAGACCACCTCAGCTTTAAATAATCTACTTTAAACTCCTTGAATCTAGACACAAAGATTCTGCAAATATCTTCTCATGGACTTCCCCCTTCTGAGACTCGTGTAGAACTCTGGCAAAGAGGTGATTTACTCACTATGGTAACTTTCTTTGATGGCTAACTTATTCTGGGTACCATTTGTAAGAGTCAATAGTTAAGAATATTTTTACATGTTCTGAAAAGAAATTTCTAATGATCCTTTTGGTTCTTCCATTTTTAAAATATGAACCAGGAGCAATGACTCATGACTGTAATCTGAGCACTGTGGAGGCCAAGGCAGCAGGATTGCTTGAGCCCAGAGTTTGAGACTAGCCTAGGCAACATAATGAGATCCCATCTCTATGGAAAATAAAAGAAATTGCTGGGTGTGGTGGTGTGTGCCTGTAGTCCCAGCTGCTCAGGGGACTCAGGTGGGAGGATAGCTTGAGTTCAGGAGTTCAAGGTTGTAATGAGCTGTGATCCAGCCACTGCAGTTCAGCATGAGCAAAAAAGGAAGAATTTGTTAAAAAGGAAGGAAGGAAGGGAGGGAGGGAGGAAGGAAGGTAGGAAGGAAGGAAGGGAGGGAGGGAGGGAGGGAAGGAGGGAGGGAAAGAAAGAGATAGAAAAAGAGAGATAGAGAGAAGGGAGGGAGGGAAGAAAGGAGGGAAGGAGGGAAGGAAGGAAGAAAAAGAAAACAGTGCACAATTAGTATTAGAAATTGTTTAACTCTCAAATATAGAGCTAATGGGGCTACATTTTAACATTTCAGATGGGGCATGGTGGCACACACATCTAATCCCAGCACTTTGGGAAGCAGAAGTGGGTGGATCACTTGAGGTCAGGAGTTGGAAACCAGCCTGGCCAACATAGTGAAACCCTGTCTCTGCTAAAAATACAAAAATTAGCAGGGTGTGGTGGTGAATGTTTGTAGTCCCAATTACTCAGGAGGCTGAGGCAGGAGAATAGCTTGAACCCGGGGAGGTAGAGTTTGCAGTGAGCAGAGATCACACCACGGCACTCCAGCCTGGGTGACAGAGTGAGACTCCATCTCAAAAAAAAAAAAAAATTATAAATTGTGTGTGTGTATCAATTTTCTTTCAAAAAAATTTTCCTGAGATATACAAATATATGACTATCTATTTAGAGTGATAATTTACTTTTCACTGGATCCAGCTCCATAACAGCTCTAAGTAAGTATTTTCTATTCTCAGAAAGATGGGTATGATACAACTGGGGATTTACATAAGAAGTACAGAGGATGGCTTGCAAATGTGTTTTCCTTTATGTAGGCTGTATCACTTACTTAATTGTTTCCTTTGCTGTTCAAAAGCTTTTTAGTTTAATGTAATCCCACTTGTCAGTTTTTGCTTTGATTGCCTGTTCTTTTGAGGTCTTTTTCAAGAAATCTTTGTCCATATCAATGTTGTGAAGCATTGCCCCAATGTTTTCTTATAATACTTTCATAGTCCCTGGATTTTACATTTAAGTCTTTAGTCCATTTCAATTTGATTTTGTTTATTGTGAGAAACAGGGGTTTAGTTTCATTTCTCTTTTCCACATGGATATTTAGTGTTGCCAGCTTTATTAATTGAAGAGACATTCCTTTCTCCAATGTATGTTCCTGGTGCCTTTCTTGAAAGTTAGTTGGCTTTAAAGGCATAAGTTCATTTCTAGGTTCTTCATTTTGTTCCATTGGTCTATGTGTTTCTTTTTATACCAGTATCATGCTTATTTGGTTACTGTAGGTTAGTAGCATATTTTGAAGTCAGGTAATGTGGTAACCTCCAGCTTTATTCTTTTTGCATGGATTGCTATTTGGCATTTTCTTGTGGTTGCATAGGAATTTTAGGATTAATTTTACTATTTTTGTGAAGAATGGCATTAGTATTTTGATAGAAATTGCATTAAATCTGTAGATCACTTTGGATACTATGGACATTTTAACAACATTAATCCTTCCCCTAATCCATGAATATTAGATAGTTTTCTATTTTTCATTATTTCTCTTCAATTTCTTTCATCAATGTTTTACAGTTTTAATATATTGTTCACTTCTTTGGTTATTGCTTTTCCTAGGGATTTAATTTTTAGCTATTATAAAGAAAACTGCTTTGTTTATTTTTTTTTCAGGTTGTTCACTATTGGCATATAAAAATGTTACTGATTTTTGTATGTTAATTTTTATCCTGCAACTTTACTGAATTCATTTATCTATTCTGAAAGGATTTTTTCTGGGGGGACAGGGTTTTTAGGTTTTTCTAAATGTAAGATCAGATTGTCTGCAAACAAGGACAATTTGACTTCTTTCTTTCCAACTTGGATGTCCTTTATTTCTTTTTCTCTTGTCTAATTGCTCTGGCTAAGTATCTCCAGTACTATCTTAAGTAGAAGTGGTACTGGATTAATAACCAGTATAAATAATTCAAACAATAGCAATAAACACAAATAATCTAATTATTTAAAAATGGGAAAAAGATCTGACATTTCTCTAAAGAAGACATACAAATGGCCAACAGCTGCATGAAAAAGTGCTCAACATTACTAATCATCAGGAAAATGCAAATCAAAACCAAAATGAAATATCATTTCAGGCCAGGTGCAATGGCTCACACCTGTAAGTCCAGCACTCTGGGAGGCCAAAATGGGCAGATCACCTGAGGTCAGGAGTTCAAGATGAGCCTGGTTAACATGGTGAAACCCCGTCTCTACTAAAAATACAAAAATTAGCAGGGCATGATGGTGGGTACCTCTAATCCCAGCTACTCGGAAGGCTGAGGTGGAAGAATCACTTGAACCTGGGAGATGAAGTTTGCAGTAAGCTGAGGTCACAATACTGCACGCCAGCCTGGATGACAGAGCGAGACTCCATCTCAAATATATATATATATATATATATATATATATATATATATATATATATTTGATCAGATATATGTTTATATATATATCATTTCATTCCAGTTAAAATGGCTGTTATCAAAAAGACAAAAAAAAAAAAAGCAGATGCTAATGAGGATGCAGAGAAAGGAGAATGCTTGTATACTGTTGGTAAAAATGTAACTTTTTACAACCCCTATGGAAAACAGTATGGAGTTTCCTCAAAAAAACACAACTAGAAATACCGTATAACCCAGCAATCCCACTGCTGGAAATATGGTCCAAAGAAAGGAAATTAGCATATCAAAGAGATATCTGCACTCTCATATTTGTTGTAGCACTGTTTGTAACAGCTAAGATTTAGAAGTAACCTAAGTGTTCATCAATGGATGAATGGATAAAGAAGATGTGGTATATGCACACAGTGGAATACTGTTCCACCATAAGAAAAGAATGAAATACTGGCCTTTGCAGCAACAGGGATGGAACTGGAGAGCATTATGTTTAGTGAAATAAGCCAGGCACAGAAAAATGAATATCACATGTGTTCACGCTAATATATGGAAGCTAAAAAAATTGATCCCATGAAAGGATGAAGTAGAATGATAGGGAAAAGGCTGGGAAGGGTGAGAGGGGGTGAAAAGAGGTTGGTTAATGGGTACAAACATACAGTTAGATAGAAAGAATAAGTTCTAATGTCTGATACCATTGTAGGATGACGATAGTGAATAAAAATGTACTGTATATTTTAAGTAGCTAAAATAGAACATTTGGAATGTTTCCAACACAAACAAGTGATAAATGTTTGAGGTTATGGATATCCCAACTACCCTGATTTGATCATTACATATTGTATGCTTGTATCAAATTATCACATGTACCACATAAATGAGTACAGCTTTTACCTTTCAGTTTTAAATAGGAAAAAATAAATCCAAAGTGATAAAATAGGAAGAAATCTTATAATCTACTAAATAAAAAGTAAAGGAGATTATTTCCTTAACTTGGTATCTCTGCTTTGATATCCCATCTCTGCTTTTCTACATATTCACTCTACTAATATGATTGTGTTATACATGATTAATATGATCTCATTCATAATGTTCTCATTAGTGCATATCTGTATTTTATCCTTATGTTCAAGATTTTCAATACATGGCAGCTCCAGAATCTTACGCACTACAATCACTCATTAATTTGCCTTTCTTTGCTAAGGTTACTACTGTTTATTGTTTCGTCAATTCATTGCATTTTTCATAACTTCAAGCTTTTCACATACAGATATTGCTCAAGCTATTTGTTAAAATAATGAATAAACAAATTTTTGGAGAAACATGATACGCACTCTATGTAAGGTCAATTTTTACATAGCCCATAGCCCCAGATTTCAAGTACAATTTTCCAGATAGGGCAGATGACACAAGAAGACTTTTTGAATTCTTCGTATAAAATAAGATATTAAGAAACTCATATCACAGTTTTGCTATTAATAATAGTAATAATAATAGTGATGAAATAAGCAAAATGCTAAACATTTTTGTGTATAATGTCATATATTATTCTAAAAGTTATTCATTATTATCATCTTTATTTTATAGAAAAATGTATCAAAGCTTTTCAAGGTTTAAAATTTTGTCCAGAGTTACATGAATATTGTAGGACTTGAATTTGAACCCAGGTCTGTATTGCTCATGTTGCTAAGTAACACCAAATATCACTAACTCCTTTGAAACAGATAATGACTTTAAAAAATGTTAATAAAATGTATTTCAAGGATTTGCTTTAATGATATTTCTAGCTTAACACATATAGCTTCATTTCACAAGTATGCACTTAATAGAAAATTAAGTTGAGTATCTTTTCTCATGTTTGAAACAATACAGGTGTCAAACTAATAGCATAATTTTTGTGCCATTTTAGTAAAGATTTTTATAATGTTTGAATTTTATTTATATGTCTAAACTGTGTAATCTTGAAACAGGTACTTTTATGTTTGCTTATTATGTTAGAAAAACATTTAAATAAATGATACTGTTTAAATGTAGTTTATCCATAAGATTCTTGGAAACTTTATACCTTGATACAACATCATAATCTTCAAAGCACAAAACTCATAATACTTTCCTTATTTTTTTGCTTATTTGACTAATATTCACAATTGCTTCTTCTACCAAGCACACTTCTACAGTAATTAGAGCAAAATAATGTATTCCCTTCTCTCAATATTTATATCTATAAGGAAGATATAAAAATTAAAAATAAATAAGTTAACATATAAAATAAAATAGGGAAGATATATTATACCTGGTTATTCTGCATCTAATATTATAGAATTAGGTATGTTTACAAAACTATACAGATAAAAATGCAATGACAGTCTTTGTTTGAAGTTATTATGATAAAAAATGATAGAAAGCACACAATTTGTGATATTTCTCTTTCACTGCTTTTTTTTTTCCTGGTGTGCTTGCATGTTTCCATCTTGCTTTGTTTGTCTCATTCTAGTGCTCTTACTGCAATTTCCACATGTTCCTATCTAGTCTGATCTTTACTCAGCATTACCTTGACTCATAGCTTATAACTATGAGTCTCAAGGTAATGCTGAGTAAAAATCAGAATCTTTCTCCCAGTTCTATGAGGAAGTTAAGAAACTTTACATCAAAAGTTTATGACTTAAACAGGAGTAATAGAACACAAAATAAAAACAAAAATAAACAAACAAAAACATGACAGAAAAAAGTTCTAAGTGCATCCATGAATATATTCATTTAAACAACAAAACATACTGGTTGATCCTTGAGAAGTAACAATAAAAGACAGTATATGCTGACTATAGATAGATAGATAGATAGATAGACATACATGGCATGCCCCCGATTTAAACTGTCATGCTATTGTTTTGATCTTACAATTAAGACATTGTCATTGTGTAGAAAGGGATTGGTGGGAGACAATGATCCCTGGTTCTCTTATGTTTCTGTACATTTTGAGAGCTGGGACACTTAATTCCTCATTGCCTTTTTTAAAAAACAAAACTATTAAATATCTTTTCAAGAATGTTTAGTGAGATGCCTTGGAAGATACAGTATTTCTTTCCATAGCAAAGAACAAACTTTTCTGGGCTTGACATGCAGTATTAGTGACTTTCTCCAGAATAAAGAAGGTATGTTTACTGCCTATTACAAAAGTGGGTTTCTCTGAGTTTAAGGGATCTCTCCTATAAGCACTGCACGTGTATGTCTCACCTGGCCCTCTTGACCTCACTCTGCATGACTGCAGCTCAGGCTATTGTAATTTCTGAATAAGAACCTTTGTATGTGACCCAAGAGTCTTGTCTCTTCTATCAACATCCATGTAATGGTGTCAGGCTAACTTGCTAGCTTTCAGGTAAACTGAAAAATCTTGGCTACATCATAGTTCTTTAAGTGGGCAGCTGAAACTAGACTCCTATAAGCAAAAATCTCAAGATGAATTAAATATGTAAATGTAAGACCCAAAACTATAAAAATACTGGAAGAAAACCTAGAAAAAGCCCTTCTAGACATTAGTCTAGGCAAAAAATTCAAGACTAAGACTTCAAAACAAATGTGACAAAAATAAAAATAGACAAATGGGACTTTATTAAACTTAAAAGCTTCTGTACAGCAAAAGAAATAATCAACAGAGTGAACAGAAAACCTAGAGAATGAGAGAAATATCTGTACACAATGCATCTTACAAAGAACTAATATCCAGAATCTACAAACAACTCAATAGCAACAAACGTATCCCCCATCAAAAAGTGGACAAATGATATGAACAAACTTTTTTTACAAGAAGACATACACATGGCCAATAAGCATATGAAAAATGCTCAACATCACTAATCATCAGAGGAATGCAAATGAAAACCATAATTAGATACCATCTTACACCTGTCAGAATGGAGATTACTAAAAAGTAAATAAAAACAGAAGTTGTCAAAGCTGCAAAGAAAGGGAAATGCTCATATACTGTTGGTGAGAATTTAAACTTGTAGAACCTCTATAAAAAACAGTATAAAAATTTCTCAAAGAATTAAAAATATAACTACCATTGGATCCAGCAATCCCACTACTAGGTATCTACGCAAAGGAAAATAAATTATTATATCAAAAAAAAAAAACACTTGCAATCATATTTATTGTAGAACTATTCACAGTAAGAAAATTATGGAATCAGTCTAAGTGTTTATCAACAGATGATTGGAGATATATCTAGACAAATGGATAGATTAATAGATAGATGTACACCTAAATGTATATATATATGATGTATGTATATAGACATGTATAATTAGATGTACACCTAAATGTATATATATATATGATGTATGTATATAGACATGTATAATTAGATGTACACCTAAATGTATATATATATATGATGTATGTATATAGACATGTAGATATATACATACATATCTATACACAGACATATATACACATACATCATGGAATACAACTTAGCCATAAAAGAAAAAAATCATGTGTTTTTCAGCAACATGGAGAGAAATGGAGGCCATTATCTTAAGGGATATAACTCAACAGAATGTCAAAAAAATCACGTTCTCATAAGTGTGAGCTGAATAATGTGTACATATGGATTTAATGTGTGTAATAGCAGATATTAAAGACTTGGAAAGATGGGAGAGTGGGAAGGGGTTGTGAAATGAGAAATTGCTTCATGGGTACAATGTACACTGTTTGGGTGATGGCTACACTAAAAGCCTAAATTATACCACTAAACAATTCATTCATGTAAAAAACCAGCAGCTGTAACCCTCTTAATCTATACAAATAATAATAAAAAACAACAACCACAAGTTATATCTTCTAGATGTCCTTGTTTACACAATAAGATATGCTGAGAAAGTAATTCTTTGTTAGATACAATAACAACTAATTCAATAATGTCTGCCTATAACAGCATCAAATAACACTGGAAGAACTGACTTTATGCATACATTTACGTGCACAGTTCATAAAAATTAGATCATTAACTTAAAATAGATTATATTAAGAATGACAAGAATAAAAATTTGTTAAAAAAAAAAAAAACTTTCTAAAAGTGAGTGTTTTCCCAAACTCTTCCAATATCAATATCCATATAGGTAAAATTTTGTGCTTTTATACCATCAGAGAAAAGTGTGAAGGGTATTATTTTAAAGCATTTGACTACAGGAAAAACAAAACATAGAAATATAACTTACTGCCCTTTTTTTCAAGGAGTAAAGAAAATAAATGTGGGCACTTTGCTTTGCTTTGTGTCTAGATTTAAAAATGTTTTTCAGTTATTTGTACAATCTACTTTTACATTTTCTGTGGAGAATGCAAACAAAAGGACACAATGTCTCCTCTCAGAGAGTATGCAATATTTAGGAACACTTGACATAGTCACATACAAATCTACTAATGTATATAAGGATGCAACTAAACTATGTACACAAAAATGATTAAGAAAGTTATAAAAACCATCACTGTCTTTTTCTTTGAGATTGTCATCATCAATATCATTAGAAATGTGTAAATTAATTCTTACTATACTTCAGTGACAGAAGTAATAGAAGTCTTAAATACAAATCTACTTCTTTACTACTATGTGAAAGTTCTGCAACAGGGATCTTACATCAGTGATATTTATCTTTCCCAATGTCACAATTAAGTTGATATTATTATGTATACCATCTGTATTTTTATAGTGGAAGAAGCATAAAATAAGGAAAATACTTTCCCTTTATTTGGTGAATAATTGAAGGGCTGGGAGCAAAAAGTCAACTACATAGTACAGACATAAAAGCTAAATTTTGAACTCTAAAATCTGAGCCAGGGATCTCTCCAAAGTGCAATTCTTTTTTTATTTTAGTCTGTGCACAGATCTGTGATTGTAAGGGGTTAATATACTGTCACTTCTCCAGGATTCTTTTGTTTTAATAGCACCTCTTTATACTTAGCATCTTAAGAATCATTTTCAAGTAAACAGCATTCTATGATTTAGAAACAAACTAACAAATGAAAAAATAGGCAAATGATTGGATGAATGAATAAACAAATAAATAAAAGTAAGAATTTACAATTTTTATGAAGTAAAAGGGAATTTTTTTAACTTGGACTTAGTATAGAGCATTTTACTAAGCATAATTACTTATATTTATCTAATCAATCTATTTAATTCTTCTGGACTTAGGTATTATTTTCACCCTCTTTTCAAGTAAAACTGATAATGAGAGATGGGCTCAGAATAAAGTATGTAAATAACCAGTTAAAATATAATGTAGCAGTTCCTATGATAAAAACTGGAACAATTTTAATGTCAAGTAGTGAAGTACATTGTTCAAGAAACTATGAAATTCAAAAGAAAAGTCATGGTTATTCCAATATATCATAATTTATTTTCATTTACCAACTTGTAGAAAAAGACACTCTGAAATGGATGAGGCTATTTAAATACTAATAACAATATCAATAATCATAATCATAATAAATATGTGAACGAATATACTGGAGTACAATGCTTCATCCATACATGTAATTAGAATTCTTCAATGATCCCTATAATTGTGATTAAATCAATGTCTGCCTATTCTATAATTTTAGTCTAAAGAATCAACTCATACTTTTTAAAACTATGCTTGACAAATTTGTAAAATCTTCAATTGCGGTTTATATTCAGAAATTAAATCAAATATACAAAAATATAGATAGAAGAGAAAAAATATACTTTTGTAATGGGAAATTACAAAGCACCACATATTAACAAACAAAATAGGGGAAAAATAAACAAAGCAAGAAAATTAGGAAAAAAAAACTCAGGAAACAAGAAGCAAAACTTTAAGATAATTTTGCCATTTTAAGAATGTAGAAATGTAGAATAATAGCTAACTTATATGTGACTATCTTTGTATAAGACATGAATAAAACAAACAAACCAAAGAGCTAATCGATCAAATAAGGGAACCTCAGGTCCTCCCTTCTGGTGTGTGATTTTTAAAATTCCAACTCCTTAAGAAAGTAGATTAATACAAATATAGTTGTGACTTTGCTTTCATATCTAATAATTTACACATAAACTCTCATAATTGCATATAAATATAAAATTATTTTGTAAATATAAGATAGATAGTTCATATCAAGAAATATTCAGTATTACAAAATTAAAATTTGCAGAATCACAATGTAATGAGTTAGAAACATATATATTTCCAAATTTTAGGCAATAGGTTTAATTTGTTTTAAATTTCAAGTGTTGCTTTTGTTTAAAATACTAGCAAATCAACTGAAATGAATCTATTTTGCTTTTTAACCTATCTTATTTATTTGTATTATTTCATCAAAATGTTTATGGAACTCATAAAATGTACAAACACTTTAGTGGTATATTTTTAGGTGACAGTGTTAGTTAATCATTATTGTATATCTATACGTACAATTCTGAAATCTTCATTGGATGTGCTATTCTAATACACCCAGAAAAATCACACCCAACTTCAGGGTTCAAAGGAGGTTCATCTCATTATACTTCTTTATTTTAAGGCAAGCAAACAAGTTAGATACTTGGAACCTGACATAAAGAAAGAACTATTGATGGAGTCAGAGCAGATAACAAGGACCAAAATGTCTTCTTTGGAAATCAAATTAAATTGCTTGGTTCCTTAATTCTTAAATTGTCAAAAAAGTATTCACTTTTTCACTTATGTTTTTCAGAAATGTGTGGAGTGATATCTGAAGAACTGAGGATTTTTAAGCCAAAATGCTCAATGAAAGATAAAGGAAGATTAAAAAATAGTAAGCTCAATCGGGTTCAGTGGCTCAGGCTTGTAATCTCAGAACTTTGGGAGGTCACAGTGGGTGGATCACCTGAGGTCAGGAGTTCAAGACCAACCTGGCAAATATGGCGAACCCTGTCTCTACCAAAAATACAAAAATTAGCCGGGCATGGTGGCAAGTGCCTGTAATCCCAGCTACTTGGGAGGCTAAGGCAGGAGAATTGCTTGAATTCAGGAGGCAGGGGTTGGGTTGCAATGAGCCGAGATAGTGCCACTGACTCCAGCCTGAGCAACAAAGCCAGAATCTGCTCTGTCTCAAAAGAAAAAGAAAAAAAAAAGTAAACTCATTCATTCAGCAATAATTTTGAGAGTCTACTACTCTATGACTGTTTAAGCCCTAGTGATAACTCTCAAGCTACTCTAATGAGTCACAACTATTATAGACAATTTTATCATTTGCAAGAATATAAACATCTTTGTAGAAGATATTACAAATAAATAAATTAATAAATGAGAAATATTAGGTCTAAAATTTGACATGAAGAAGATGAAAAACGTTGATGTGACAGAAAATAAATGGATGTGGTGATGGGTGTTTTTAAGTCAGATGTAATCTCTATAAGGGATATGACATGTAAACTGAAAATTTGTAAGTTAGGAACGTGACAAACATAGAAAGCACTTGGGTAAGTGAAATCCTAAGGGTTAAAGGCCTGAGAAGTAATGTTCAAATAAATGAAAGAAGGTCAGTATGGTGGGATGGTAATATGTAGGGGGCAATGATAGAGTTCATACTTATGCTCTGTGCCAGGCATTATTCCAAGCATTTTACCCAGATGAACTCATCTAATCCTATGAAATATGCTGTGAGCCAGGTACAATTATGATGCACCCTTTACAGATGAAAGAATTGTGCAATAAAGCAGTAAAATAATACACCCAAGACTATACTGTAAATAGTTGGTAGACACAAGATTTTAATACAATGTGTCTGCACATGAAACCAGAGCTTTGACTCTTCCCTGCTGCACATAACTGCCTGTTAGACTGGCCAAATCACTGAGAACTTTGGAAATAAACACTGGGATTAAAACACTAAATGAAATGTGAATCACTGAATTATTTCAAGCCAGGGCATTACATAATCTGATTTCACTTTTCCATGGGCTCTGGCATTATGTACATTTGTATGGGAAATTTATTGAAATTAAAAAGAAAGCAAATGAAGATGAAATAAAAATTAAATAGCAAGCATCAAGAAAAAATAATGTGAAGAAATAAGCTAAGGTTTTTCAATCAGGAAAATATGATGGTAGTGGCAGAAGTCACTGGCCAGTGTCTGCCAGAAAGTTACGTGCAGTGGGAAAGGAGTCAAAGCTCTGCTTTCATGTGTAGACTTTCTGGGTTAGAATTCACAGGGGGGAATCAGCCCTGCATTTCTGAGCCATTCAGGACCTGCTTCTCCTACTAGATATTTGTGTGCTTTTTGGTAATTAGCTAAACTGTTCTGTAACCTAGTTTATGTGAAGTGAGGACTTAAAACCACTTTAGTGTTTCATAATTCAAATATACTACAAAAAAGTAAACTCGTTTTAAATTCTCCACTGCTGACCTAAAGAAGAAATAGGAAAAGTGGGCAAAGCAGGTGAGTATCACTATATTCATGAAGAGAAACAAAAATAGAAATAAGTGGTAGACAGAGGTTTTTGCCTTATCCTTGAGAAACTGTAGAATAGATAATCTCTATAGTCTTTATTTTTTTAATTCTATGATTCTATAATGAAGGTTTATATAAAGAGTAAACTTTTAAAACTATTTTATGTAAGAAACAGTTTCTCCTATACCTCAAAAAAATCTAAGAAGAAAAACTGTGCTTACATGAAAAGCAAAGCAAATTGAATCCGTTAAAATAACTCTAGGGCACCTCTAGGGCATCCAGCATTGAACCCAACATTGTTCCCTGTCAAAATGGGTGCAAAGAAGAGAAACTATAAAAACTGTGAAAAAAAAACATTCACTTACATTAATCTAAGATGGCATCGGCTGTTATTGCTGAAGCTCTGTTGCTATCAGATTCAGGGCTGTATGACCTTGAGAGAAAAAGTACAGAAGTTTTTGCAAGGAAGAAAAAAAAAATCACTGACATGTTTTCAAATAGTGAATTATGAAAACTTCTTAAATTAGATTCAAAAATGTGTTAGATGTAAGCTTGAATACAATGTATTTACAAAATGAATTAGAATGTTATTTGATTATGCCATGAACATATAAACATATGAACATTATGGGGAAAATTATTTCTCCAAGCTTATGAACCAACTTTTGCCATCATATAAAAATACATGTTTATATAATTATATTGGAATACGTATAATAACAATTTTAATATACATGTTTTGATGCCAGACATCTATGAAATTATACAAATGCAGCTTCCTCTCAAATGTGTATACATATATGCAAGACTTTACAAGGTCAATAATACATTAATTATGGCAATGATTTTAAAAGAAGTTAGACTCCTCTAGCAATCAATTTTTCTTGGAGTTTACAGAAACAGTGTTCTGGACTGCGATATTATAGATCACAACTTCTTAAAAGGTGAGGTGAACTAAACCTCTAAAAATAAACACATAAGCCAGAACTGGCAAAGGAGGAAATAACAGTAGTAAGATACATACATTAAGTTAAAGCACAGTGTTCCTTAAGAGCACTTAGAATTGCAGTATAATTTAAAAATGAAATTTATAAACTGTGTTTAAATCTATTGAGTGTCATTTATCATTAATTATTCTCCTTAAGAACATTCATGTTGGTTTTCTTCTAATTTTGTCTATTTATTATTAATTTAAAATAAAAAGCATCATCAGTCCTTAGTCCAGAAGAAATACTTGATTATTTTTCTGAAATAATAGAATAGGATTAATACTTTCTTGATGTGAGCATACATTGAAATTATAACATTAAACATATTAAAAGCAAAGTTACATTGATATAGATTTGAAGGCATCTTGATATATATTTATGTTCACACTACGTTAAGTTCTATGTCTTTAAACTTATCTGTTATTCTTTTAAAAACATACAATATTTATTTTTACCCTCCTTTTCACTTAATACAGCTTTTTGTTTCAATAATGCTTCATATTTATTTTAATATATATTTTATTATACTGCTTGCAAAGATTTTTTTTATATACTAACTTTCTTACACAGAGGAAATAAATAATTATTCTTCATTTATAGATTGTATAAATTCTTCCAAGTCTTTGAGGTTCTCTCATATGGCAAGGAATATGTTTTATAAATATTCAGTTGAATTCATTTGCTAATGAAGAAATTTGGTGACTTAGACCAAACCTAAGTAGGCTAAGGCTTTAAAAATATATATAACTATGTTGGAGTAGTCATTTAAAGAGAAATAGTAGCAACTTTAGGAGAAAACAATTTAAAGTAGCTTCAGAGATACTGTTACTTACTGCTTTTGTAGTTGAGCTATAAGATACAAGTTGATTACTAAACTAAACCACATTTGACAAGAAGGAAAAGTGGATAAATGGTAAGTATAAAATACAATATAAATGTTACAGCTTTTTCTACTATATTAAAAAAATTCGTGTTAATTGCTTATAAAAACTTATCGTCTTCCTACGGTACATATGAAAATTAACATTACCAAGAGTTTGCATTGTTATTATCTGATATCAGAAAACTGCTTTCCACTAGAGAAACCTATATCAGCAGCAGAAATACTGTGTCGTAGATACTGCTATAGGCAGAGCTGACTTAAGCATCTCACCGTGACATGTAGACCACTTCCTCCAAAAATTGACTTGTATGAGTGTCACAATACTATGGAGAACACACTATTTTTTCTCACTGCTAAGAAAGTCACAATTCTAGAAAGTGGCAGTATTTCAGCAAGAAAGGTAAGTATAAAACAAAACTCAAAATGCCAACAGGTGTTTGGTATGGTCTAGCCTCATTAAAAATGTATTTAATTAAGTCTTATAAAAATTTACAAAGGTGTATGCTACAGCAAACTTAAAAGAAAAGAAATAAGACCAAAAACAAGCAGTGTTTTGTAAATGCTGTACATGAACTTTTTATTCCTCATAATCGGCTTCTCCCATATCATCATCCCCACGTAATAGGAAAATGACTGAGGAACAAAAAGAACAATAAATTTTGTAAGATAACACAGCTAGCAAATTTTAAAAAATATTTCTTAATTCAGAGCCTCTGCATTCAATAAATTTCCAGACATTATAGCTTACTAAATCCTCATGAATAAGGTCCAATTATAATTAATAGAAATTATTTAGTATATGCATTGATTACAGGGATTTCACCTTGCAGCTAAGAAATAATCTTTTTAAATGTCTATGAGCTTTTACTTGTTAAATAACTTGCACTTATGAAATACACATGTGACATACAAAGATCTAGGACCACATTAATGAAAGTATTCTTTCTGAGAAGACAAGAAAAGTTATTACATAGTAATTATTTTTTACCTAATTTGAACTGACACATTAATTTACATAGGTCAAACTGATAGCATCGTTAGCATGTATATTTCATAGTTATTTGGTTTTTGCACATACTAGTATTTATATAACATACTTCTCTAAATTAAAAAAATGTATAGAAATGCATTTGGAATAAAGAATGATTCTTTAAAATCAGGGAAAGTAAATTCTCATCCAGGATTTCACAAAATTTACCATGAGATCTTTGACAATTTATTTAGTACATATTATGCTTTTACTTAATCCATAGGGAAAATAAAGAGTTTAGCCTAAATTGTAGTAAGATTCAGTTTACAAATCAAAATATAAATGAGTTTGACATATTTTGGTACATTCTTAATGATTTTTTCATCTAACAATTTTAAAGTTCTATTTTCACACACAAGTCCAACACACACACACACACTTTATTTGATCCATGGTTTTAGTAAGAAAAATAAATTTGCATTAATTGTATTTTTCATGGAAATATGACAAAATTTACAACCTAGCTGCTACATTATAAATACATTGTGGCCAATTTGAGGACTTGTTTTATGCAAATTGTCTTTCCTATATCATTTAACGTTTTATATAAGATCTTATTATTCATCTGTGAAGCAGAATTTCACTTTGTGAGGAAAATCAGCACAGTGAAAAGACAGCAGCTTTGGAGCCAGGCATATATGGCTTTATACCACAGCTATATCATCAGCACTTCTCCAAGCTTGGGCGAGTGCCCTGACACCTCTCACATCTCAGTTTTTTTGTTCTTGTTGTTGTTTTGCCTGAACTTTATCCAACTTGGCAACATTTTCTGAGGAGTATATGACAGCAGCTCAAAAAAAGTAACTTTGATGATTAAAATTTTATAAATTTTTGTTTTGAGGGGATAAGAAGCATGTAGAAAAAGTATAACCAATGGATATGTTTTATTTATTCAAAATTTCAATAACAGCAGTGTTCTAAAGTACTCCATATTTTAAATAGGGTTAATGAGATTAATGAAGCTATACATAGATGAATGAGGAATTGATTTAGGATATGAAGATGTAAACAAAGATTATAGGTATATTCTTATTACAACATCTAACTCAAATAAATAGCAATATTTCCCCTTCCCCCATTCTGTGACCAGTCTCTTAAGAATATTTTTCTCAGCACTGTAGAAATTATACTACAGTGAAAACTTTTAAGTTCTTAGATAACATAGAATTCTTCCTAGTAATGAAATAGCAAAATAACTAAGATGTAATAAGTATTAGCACTTTACATATATTATCTAAATTGTTGTAAAGTATTATTTTTCGCTTACTTTATATTTTATATTTACTTATTTACAAATATATATCACTTATAGTTACATATGCACATTTAAAATATATAAGCAGATACAAGAATATATTACTTAAAAACATGCATACACATATATAAAATGCTCATAAAATAAAACATGTATGAATATATTTATATTTCCTTATGGAAATTTTTATATTTTAATTAGCTAAAACTAAATGTATTCATTAAATTATTTACATATATTAAATCCAATTACATTCAAAATAATTAGAATGAAATAAATATAAACACTTTACATAGGGTAATAAACTTATTGTAAAATAGATGAATGCTTTAACTACATAAATTGATTTATTCTTCAAAACAACTATGGATTCCCCTGGGAGGGTTCACAGACTGAGGGGAACTCAGAGCAGAAACCTTGTGACTTTTCCAAGATCATATATCTTGTAGGTAGCAGAGCGTGATTTCATACATACATACATACATATATAATTTTGGAATATTCTTTAAATAGGTATTTGTACCTCTATATATTCTTAATGATACTACAGTTAACTTGGTACTGTTTTAAATAAATTGCTCAAATCTGCTGTGGAATCAGAATTAACTAGACAGACAAACTTTTTGGCATTATTTTCCTAGGAAGATCAGAAATATCTGAATGAGAGCCTAAGGAGCTCTTCTATGAGTAACATACATGGACTTCAGTGCTTAATCCTTATAATATCTAATTTGGCAGCTCTGAGAAATTATTTGTTCCATGCTTCTTATTTGCCCCAAATTGAACTCTTTCATGCTTCAATGGGTGCTTCTAATTTTAATGTACTTTTGGTTGGATGACTATGCCTTGCTAATCCTATCCACATCCCCCATTGGTTTGTTAAAGTCTCAACAGTCATAATTTCAATGGGTTCTTCACATCTGTCTATGACTACACACAGCAATAATTTTCTGCTTTTAAGAATTCCTGCAATAAGAAAGAACCCACCTGTAAAATCAAAACTAATTTGCCTAACTCAGCACCTATCCCTTTAATCACATCTGCAAATTCTATTTACTATGTAAAGTAAAATGTTCATGGGTATTGAGGTTTAAAGCATGGCATCTTGGGGAAGAAGAAAGGATAAGCTTAATTCTACCCATCACAGGAAGATGAGAAATAAACCAATCCTAGATTGGATCCCAAATCAGAAAATGAATGTTAATGGTGAAATCCAAATAAATTCTGCTGTTCAGTTAATCATACCACATGACAAGGTTTGGCTGGGTCCCCCTCTCAAATCTCATCTTGAATTGTAGTTCCCATAATCCCCATGTGTTGTGGGAGGGACCTGGTGGGAGGTAATTCAATCACAGGGGTGGTTACCCTCCTACTGCTTTCATGATAGTGAGTGAGTTCTCATGAGATCTGATGGGTTTATAAGGGGCTACCCTCCCACCCGCCACCATCTCCTTTGCCCACATTCTTCTCCTTCCTGCTGCTCTGGGAAGAAGGATGTGTTTGCTTCCCCTTCCACCGTGATTGTAAGTTGTCTGAGGCCTCCCTAGCCATGCTGAACTGTGAGCTAATTAAACCTTTTTCCTATATAAATTACCCAGGTATGTCCTTATAGCAGCATGAGAGCAAACTAGTATACCATACCAATGTTCATCTCTTAATTTTGGTAACTTTTATGTAAGCCTTAAATCTCAAAGCAACAAGTTAGACGAGAAAGTACAGATAGTGGTTGCCTGGTACGAGAAATAGGGAAAAGGTGAGAGAATGAGAATTAACAGTTAATGAACACGATTATTGAGTTTACAAATGTTTTAAAACATTTTTATGGTAAGTATTGAATTGTATACATTACATTAATGAATTCTATGATATGTCTCAAAATTTGTGTATGTTTTAGAAAATATAGAGTACATCTAGTTTATGTTTTAATATTTTCAAAGCCTACTTTTAAAAGCTTAAATTAACATTTAGACTATATTAGTACCACTTTTGCTTGAAAAATTAAATAGAATGGAAAACACTATCTCCTCTTACATCCTTAGGTATACACATTTGTGTGACTTTAAAGACATGACGTATTATTTGGTATTGAAACTTCTCAAAAAAATCAGTCTATTCCATTTGAATAGTACAAATCTTTTTTTGTGAAATCAATTGAATTGCCCTAGAGAGTCTAGTAGTAACTACATAGCATAATTTATACCCATATTACTACAGCTTTAATTAATAAAGAAATATTACAGATTTATGCAGAAAAATCTACCAAAATCATGTTCATAAAAATGAGAGTACTATACTAAATTTCTTTTAACACCATCTTCAATAACCTAGAACTTTATGTAGGGCAATAACTTAAGAAACTGTATTTTTAAATGAAGTTACTCTGGAAGACAAATGCCAATTATAATTGAATAAAAATTATTTTAAATTTTCATTAAAATGATCAAAGTGACTGTCTCTCTTTAGCAGTATTATATGTTTACGTATTATGTGCTTATGTGTAACAGTACTATGTGTAGGTTGTTCATGCATCCTGACAGATGACAGTGTTATGTGCTTATATATAGGCTATTCATGTCTATAATATTTTCCTTATATTTAAAATCTTTAATTTCTATTTCAAAATTTCAAGATGTGGAATTTGAATTTCTGTAAGTAAACAAGGTAAAATTCATTAACAACTTGATGAAATATTTCCTAAATTGTATCAACTCAAATATGTGACTTATTTCTTAGTGCTCTATAACTTTTTATTTTAACTTCAAAAAGAAATCTCTTTTAAAAGCAATTCAAGTGATATTTCTTCAATGTCAAAAGAAAAAATATATTCGAGATTCCTACTAGGACAGTGTATTGGGTATATGGATTTTTAGTATGGTAACATCTTTCTTTATATTTGAGTCCATGAGAGGCATATAAAAAGTGTTTTAACATGAGGGTCTTGAGTGTCACCAATTAAGATACAATTCTAAGTTTACCATCCCATCAGTCATTAGTTCTTAGTACTATACAGGACATTTAATATTTCTTTAACTCAGTTTCTTCATTTGTACAAAATATAGTGATCTAAATGAAATAATGAAAAAGAAGTAATCTCAAACAGTATTTTTTAAATATAATGAAAAACTCTTACTAATTATCTCTAAAATAAGCCATTTGTTTCTTCAAAGCGCTCTAACAAAAATTTAAGTAAAATTTCCCACACTCATTTGATATTAAAAAAATAGTCTTATTGACTTGTCTGTATTGTAAGAACTTTGTGCATCATCAAATATGTTTCTAAGAATCTTCCAAAATATGGTTGCTTTTACAGGTTCACACCTTCTAAGTTGCAGTTAATCTGTCTAGTAGGTACTGATAAATAAAATGCTCAAACTGTAATTATTATATAATTTGTTATGTTTTATTAGAAAATAAGCAGATGTGAATTCCAATTAAGTGTTGCTCATTCAATTTTAAAAATAAATTTTGTCTAGGGTTAAAAGACTAGCCATAGGAGAGGGCATAATAGTTATTTTACCACAATACTCAAATATTTGAAAATAAAGAAAAATTGTTTGCTCAGCTCTGGAACTGCATAAACTTCATCATTTATTTTAAGATGTATTCATCCTAGCTTTATAATATTACAGCATTATTGACTACTTGCCTGAAATATTGTCATTGGGAATATAAAAGAATGTTTTAAGTCTTTGTAGGTACCTCCTTTCATGCTTGATGAGACAACTGTTTTGGTGGCCTTCAGTCAAGTGACCTCTAAGAACACAAAATGGGGGGGGGGAGGGAATGCTTATCTTGCAACTATAAAAATGAAATTTTGGTATTTATTTCATGAAACAAAGTGTAACCAGGTATTCCAGGTTCTTGGCCCCCCTGCCCCAGGAATGAGGGAAGAGGCCCTGGAGGTGTGGTGGGCTAGTTCAAGTAAATATTGGACCCAAAGAGTTTTTGCAGAAAAGTGATTTATTAGGCAGAGAAAAGAGAGAGAGAGAGAAATAGGAGAGAGAGAGAGGGAACTCCCACACTGTCATGGGAGAGGATCCAGAGTTGGAGTCCACACAGGTGAGGAGCAGGGGGACTTTTAATCTGGGAGTTACTCCCACTGCATTCAAGTTCTTGTCCCATGAGAGGAGGAGTTCCCTCAAACTTCAGCTGGATTGATTGATTTTTGACTTTGACATCGGATTGGTTGTTTGGCCCAGCAGTCCTCCCATAGCTTTTCGATAGCTTTCTAAATAAAAGAAGCTCACCTTGACAGTCAACTGGTGCATGGGAAAGTTAGACAAAGAACTCTAAGCTTCCCATCGGGGGTGGTGGGGGTGGATAGAGGTATGGTGCTGTGAAGTTCTTGCCTTTGAACCCGGGAAGAGAAGTTAACATAGTCCCTCAGAAGAAGGATTGAATGCCACCACATTTACGACTTAGGCTTTTATTAATTTTATATTCCTATGTGGATGTTGCATTATGTTAAACCATATTAAATAAAATATTGTTATCAAATATGTTATAAAAACTATGCAAATGGAAAAATTATATTTTATAAATTATAGAAATAGTTCAAATAAATATGTAAATATATTCTGATTAAAGCACTCAAGAATGGACACTATAATCATTCTAAGCTCTGTATTTCTTACTCATACTGTTTACAGAATATATAATGCCTTATATATCATATTAAAGTCCCAAAGCAAACTTTTTGTATTCTGTCAAAAATTCAAAGGAGTTTAACTGTCTTTAAATAAAAAATAAATTTATTGTCTTCTGTTTTTAATAAAATTAAAATTGTCTTAAAATAGGAAAAAATATGAACTTATTTTCATTAAAATGTTTCCTTTTAGAATTATATCTGTATCTATTCTTCCCTTAATATAACCCAGAAGATACAATTACAACATGTTACATCCATAGTAAAAAATGTTTAGGATCTGTGATTTTATGCTACTTGCATCCTAAAAGTTTTGCCTACCACAATCTTTTGCATGCTCTAAGACATGAGACTTAGGAATCAAAGATTAAAAATGTTATAAGTCACAGATCAGTCAGCTTCATGAGCATCAGCATCTGTGTTGCCTTCCCTAGAACCCAAGCCCCAAGGAAACAACACATTATGGGCCCAGATGGACCCTTGCAGTAGATTAGCTTATAAGAGAGGAACTGTGAATCTCCTATATTGGGCAATAAGCATGACTGCCCCTTTTTTCAGGAAGAATATATTATCTTTACAATACTACATGGTCAGCATGATGGGGCTTGGTTCTAGAGAGAGACACTATTAATCTTCTAAGAATGTATGCTATAAAAACATTCATAGAAAGATTGTGCACTGCTAAGGACATCAAGTTACTTGTTTGCAAGATATATAAACACAAGAAATCCAAGGAAATTCTTACCGTGATTTAATAACTTTTTGGCTTATGCATCTTTTTCATGAGTATACCACTCTACTCCAATTAATCTAACTTAGAAAGCCTGGGACCATATCCATTTAATTCATGCCATACAGCATTCAATTAATACTTTCAGTAAGATTCCATACAGGAAGATGAAACCAACCTGCAACATTGACCTCAACAATGCCCCACTCCTGAGTTCCACACCTAACCAGATCCAAAAAAAAGAAAATCCCATAAACTACTTCACTGACTTCAACTTGGTTTGTGAGAACAAAAAGTAGAGAAATTATATCATTCATAACAACCCTGGTCAGAGTTGAGACTAATCTAAATCACTTTGGGGACTGAAGAGGTGTTACTGATCACTTCAATTGAATTCAGGAAGAATCTTTCTACTGTCTTTTCTAATTTGATGACTCCCATTGTGGAGTTACTTTCCCAAATGGTAAGCATAAGTAATGAGTCACTCATGCCACAAGAAAGCTCCCACAAAGACCATTAGAGCCTCATTTAGGAGAGGAATCTGTAGTCATCTGAGGGCTACATGATCTACCGCTTGTGCTTCTTTAAACTCCTATAACAGCCTCTTTGGTTTAAGACTGTGTTTCCAGGAAAGAAGGACGTAAATGCTTTATTTTTACATAAGAAGTTCAGTCCTAGGGCACATATGATGACCTTGGAAACATTGTGTTGAGAAAAACTGTTGAGGCTTCCCAGGTGAGACCTGTATCAGACAATGATTCCAATCTGGTTTTCCAGACAGCTAGCAGGTCTTTAAATTCCTAGTTTAAAGTATTGAATATCATCATATTTCAATTAGAAGACATCTACACAAGCCTGTCCTTTCTGTTTACTCCATCATCCAGGTTGCATTCATGTACTACATAGAATAATTAAGAAATGGCTATGGAATTCCATGTGCAAATGTCATACATAATTACTGCCAGGTGTTTTGTGTGGGAGGGACAATATCTGGGTCCTCCTCCTGATGTTTCCAGAAGACTTCTTGGTAATATTGATGGATATGTTGATCAAATTATGATTAGAATCATTTGGCAGGGGGATGCAGACCCAAAATTCAGGTAAAATTAAGGGGTTTATAATAGTTTAAAGAAGCCAAATCAGATTATTTCTCTTTGAGAGAAAAGATTAAGGGGCAGGTCTGCAAGACAAGATCATTAATATGCCTCTTTCTCTCCTGTATTTCTCAAGGTCTAACGTGCTTCCTACGCAGATGCCTAAGGTTGTTGCTCTCTTTCCACTATGACAGAAATGATGTGTTCTATTCAAGTAACTACAACTTAATTTTTTTCTCAAATATCACATAATTACACCCGGATTTGTCATTTGGAGGGATTGGGTGCAAGAAGTACAAGCACAGTTTTATAAAACTTAAAGAAATCTGTTATCTCCACAACCATTTCCCTCTTGAGCCAGTTTTGGTGGACTTGGAAAACAGTACACAACCAAGTACTCAATCATTATTTTTCATAACTGAGATCAAGTCGGTCCAACTAGTGAATGCAGATGCTTCAATAAGAATTAAAATTAAATCTCTTAGACCCTATTTTTGCTAGGCTGTCACTTTGGAACTACACCAACCAGATGGTCTAGGTGTGGCACTAAGTGAGGAAAAAAAATTATGTCTAGGAATCATAAAGATTAAGTCCTGAATATTCAAAAATATTTTGATAAACGTCCCTAGTTCTTTAAAAAAATTGTTTTTCAGGAAGTGGTCAAGAGAAGATCTCTTGCTTGTAACAACAATATACATACAGCAAATTGGCTTATTAAGGTGTTTGGCCCTGGAGGAAGTAGAGAGAGACAGTGTTAGAAAATTTTTTTTTTATTTGGCATTTGTGTAGGTCCAGAAAACCAGAATGATGGTAGGCATTGTGGATATCCATCAACAGACCTGGACTACCAGCCCATTTTTGAGTGACACATATATAAAAATGTGTCCTTATAGCATATATATGTTATATATAATATATATGTCTGATAATAGGTTAGATTATGTTATATATATATGTACATATGTTATATATGTCTGATGTATATAACCTATATATATATAACCTATATATATATTATATATAATATATATGTTTATATAACAGATATAGGTTTTATATTTATATATAGGTTATATATAGAGTATATACCTATATATGCTATATACACAGATAACATATATATATTACATACACATATACATGTATATAATCTGTATATAACTATATACATTAGACATATATATGTATATCAGACATAACGTATATATATCAGACTGTAAAAATAACATATATATAAAAGAGCACATAGTTGCAAAGTCCTGTACAATGTGCTTTTCTCTTTACAAGAAAAAATAAATTCTGGCAGTAGGTTAAAGTTGGACATATAGCAGTAGCCTTTATATTACAAACATATCATCTTATGATTTGTGATTAGCTTATGAGAGTGGATGTGTTGCAATGAATGAATATTATAGGATAGTTAATCTAGGTATCACTGATGGTTATCTAAGCTTGATCAGTAATTTAATTACAAGTGTATCAGCAGGCCTGATTCTGAAGCTCTTCATAAATGACCTAGGTACTTTGTCCAACAGCAGAAATTTATTTCCACAATTCACAGATATTAAAAAGGTTATCTTCAATCTGCTAGTATGCTACTTTCCAAATTGGAAACTAAATAACTGTCATTAAGAGTAGTCTAGTAATTTGTAAAATATAGCAAGGGAGGAAAAATAGTTCCAGAATGATGGTGTGATAAGTTCTCTCCCCAGTAAATAACCATAATAAATTTTAAAAAATAAAAATACAGTTTCCAGAAATTATTCTAAGTGCATACAAAAGATAAACACTTGTTCACAAAAATGTACTAAATCTTTGTAAGAAAAACAAGAATGTGTAGATTTGAACCATGAACCAATCTTTTCCCACTCTGAAGGGGTGAGCCAAAAAGATAGAGATTATTATTCCCCAGCTCCCAGCAAAGGGCAACAGTATTACTTGAGGAGAAGCATACCACTAGCATTTTTCATTCTGCCAAGTAACATGTGGCAGGGGTTATATTTCAAATGAGTCTATATTAGAGATAAGGGGCTTACTTTCTCCACCCCATTTAGAGGGTAGGATTTCAAACCAGGTATCGAAAGCTGAGAATAATAAAGGCCCTCACCCAACTCACTCAAAAGGCAGAGAGGTTCCATACTAAAACAGTCAAGCTGAGAAGAGAAGACATTGAGATCCCAAAAAAGTTCTCTGGTCATGATGCAAGTGTGTAACTAAAAGAATTGGACCACTCTCCCTATTCCAAGCAATGGAGAAGTCATGCAGAGATTTTTCCCAGGGGGGTGAAATAGGTCATAAGGCAGGGTAGTTCCAAAGCATTCTTTAGGAGAATTGACTTCATTTAGAACACAATGTAGGGAACTTAAAGGTATTTACAAAACAGAGATTTTGGTGGTAAACAATTGAGGCGAGTTTAGATATCTCACGAGAACAATAGAACAAACTATAGGCTACCAGGATACAAAACACACATACACAGCAAGAAAAGGAAGGTAAAAAGACCATTCATGTGGTAAAAACAAACCTCAAAAACTAGCCTGAAAATACTGTTTCAAAGAGACTTTGAAGTAATTTGTGCCACAAGAATTGTTGAAATCAATAGAACAATCAGGAGGCAATTTGTGATGTCTGCCAGCTAGGAGAGATACCAACAGAGGTAGACAGGTTAACAGAAATATTAGGGAAAGACTACCTATGAAAGCCCTGTAGAATCACTATTATGCCAGGGTGATAGTCCTCACACACAGACAATCTCCTTATACCTTGGAGGAGTGACAGCAGAGGTTTATACTGTATAGAAAATACACTTTACTAAAATAGTCTTGCCCAAGTTTCTAAACAAATAAACATGCAATGAAATAAAAACAAATGCAATCCCTGGAGAAAAAGAAAAGGGAAATCAATGTATAGACTTGATGCAATTATCCAAAAAGTCCAACTGTAAGCAAAAAATTGTGAGGTACCTAAACAGAAAACTGTGACCCCAGAAATGGGAGATGGAAAGCAGCAGTGAAAAAAACTAGATATGAGATGGCCCAGATGTCAGACTTAGTAGATAAAGTATTCAAAATAACTATTATAATTACATTTGAAAGCCCAAGGAAAACCATGCTTAAAGATGTAAGGAAAGATAAAATATCATTGTTTCACCAAATACAGAATATCACCAGAGATATAAAAAACATAAAGAATCAAGTTAAAATTCTGGAGTTGAAAAGTACAATATTTGAAATTAAAAATTTACCAAAGGGGCTCACAAGTAGATATGAATTGGCAGAAGAAAATATCAGCAAGCTTGAAGACAAATCTGTAGAAATTATGTGCCCTATAAAACAGAAAGAATAAAAGACACATAAATAGAACCTCAGAAATATGTGGGACACCATTAATCACAACAATATATGGGTAAAGGGAATACCAGAGAGAAAGAGAACAAGAGAGAAAGTAGCAGATAAATATTTGAAGAAATTACTTAATTAACAATTTTATAAAAGGCATTAATCCTCACACCAACAAGCTCAATGAACTCCAAGTAGAAAAAGTGCAGAGAGATTCATACTCACATATATTATAGTAAAAATACTTCAGGACAATGACAGAGAAAAAATCTTTAAAACAGCAAGAGAAAAACATTTCATCACATTCAAAAGAGCCTCAATATAAGAAACAGCCAATTTCAGAGCAGAAACAATTGAAACCAGAGGAAATGAGAAGACATACTCAAAGCTCTGAGAGAAAAAAATATCAAACAAGAATCTTATACTAAGAACAAATGCTTTCAAATGTAAAGGTGAAATAAAGAAATGCCCAAATAAAGAAACCTTAGAGATTATTTATGAGCAAAACTGTTTTACAAGAAATAATAACGGAAGTTCTTTATGTTGAAAGCAAGTGACGCCAAAATGTAATTAGAATCCACATGAAAAAAACAGATCACGAGGAGAGAGATCCAAGATGGCCGATTAGCAGCAGCTCAGGATTGTAGCTCCCACTGAAAGTGCAGAGAGTGAGTGGACACCACATTTTCAGACGAATTTTCATAGCCCACGGACCAAGAGATTCTTGGCAGAGGAGCCCCACGGGTCGCCAGCGCGACCCTTTTGGAGGGGCGCGGCCATTTAGCAGGCGCCCCCGACGCGGCGGTTCTCAGTCCGGAGTATACGGGACTGAGTGCCCTTTGGTTGGCGTTGGAGCTCCGGGGAAAGCAGAGTCTCCCATTCAGCTGATTAAAAAGCGGACTGAAGTGGGGAACCAGACCGGGAGATTCCCGGGCAGAAAAGCGCCACGAATCTTAACGCCGCTATTTCAGCCGGCGTAGTGGGTCGCCGCAGGGGAAGGCTGGTACCCCCCTCCACAAAAAAAATAAAAAATAAAAACAGCAGTTGGAACTGCTGAAGATTGAGAGTTTCACAGCAAGTGCAGCTGAACCCGGGAAGGTCCAGCTCTGTGGGGGGAGGGGCATCCGCCAAAGGAAAATTAAGAAATAGAGGAAACTTTATTACCAGCAAGCTGGACGTCCACTCAGAGACCTAGTCTGAAGGTCAGCAATTACACAGACGACAGGTGGATAAATCCACAAAGATGGGAAGAAACCAGCGCAGAAAGGCTGAAAACACCCGAAATCAGAATGCCTCTCCTCCTACAGAGGATTGCAGTGCCTCATTACCAATTGAACAAGGCCTGATAGAAAATGAATGTGAGGAATCAACAGAATCAGGCTTCAGAAGGTGGATAATGAGAAACTTCTGTGAGCTAAAAGAACATGTTCTAGCCCAATGCAAGGAAACTAAGAACCTTGAAAAAGGTTTCACGAAAATGTTCATGAGAATGGACAATTTAAAGAGGAATATAAGTGAATTAATGGAGCTGAAAAACACAATACGAGAACTTCGAGAAGTATGCACAAGTTTTAACAGTCGAATTGATCAAGCAGAAGAAAGGATTTCAGAGGTCAAAGACCAACTTAACGAAATAAAACGAGAAGACAAGATTAGAGAAAAAGGGTAAAAGGAATGAGCAAAGTCTCCAAGAAATATGGGACTATGTGAAAAGACCTAATCTACCTTTGATAGGTGTACCTGAATGTGACGAAGAGAATGAATCCAAGCTGGAAAATATTTTTCAGGATATTATCCAGGAAAACTTTCCTAACCTAGCAAGGCAAGACAATACCCAACTCCAGGTAATACAGAGAACACCACAAAGATATTCCTCAAAAAGAGCAACCCCAAGGCACATAATCATTAGATTCATCAGGGTTGAAACAAAGGAGAAAATACTACGGGTGGCCAGAGAGAAGGTCAGGTTACCCACAAGGGGGAAGCCTATCAGACTCACAGCTGATCTCTCAGCAGAAACCCTACAAGCCAGAAGAGAGTGGGGGCCAATATTCAACATCCTTAAAGAAAAGAACTTTCAACCCAGAATTTCATATCCAGCCAAACTAAGTTTCATAAGTGAAGGAAAAATAAAATTTTTTGCAAACAAGCAAGTACTCAGAGATTTCATTACCAGCAGGCCTGCTTTACAAGAGCTTCTGAAGGAGGCACTATGTATAGAGGGGAACAACCAGTATCAGCCACTTCAAAGGACCCATCAGTAAGCTGCATCCAGATCCATCTTACATGCAAGGATATACAGAGACTCAAAACAAAGGGATGGAGGAAGATTTGCCAACCAAATGGAGAGCAAAAAAAAAAAAAGCAGTAGTTGCAATTCTCATCTCTGATAAAATAGACTTTAGAGTAATGGAAACCAAAAGAGATAAGAAGGACATTGTATAATGGTAGAGGGATCAATGTAACGGGAAGAGCTAACGACCCTAAGTTTATGCGCACCCAATATAGGAGCACCCAGATACATAGGGCAACTTCTTGGTGACTTACAAAGAGACTTGGACTCCCACAAAATAATAGTGGGAGACTTTAACATTACATTGTCAATATTGGACAAATTAATGAGACAGAAGGTTAAGAAGGATACCCGGGACTTGAAATTAAACCTCAAACAAATAAACTTAATAAACATTTACAGAACTCTCTATTCCAAATCCACAAAATATACATTTTTTTTCAGTAACACATCACATTTATTCTAAAAGTGACCACATGATTGGGAGTAAATCACTCCCTAGCAATTGCATAGCATTTCATAGGTTTAAATGAAATATTGGTTGGCTGTTTGTTTGTTATTTTCCTCCCTTATTCCTTCCTGTCTCCATTGTATAACACAATTATTAGTATAAAAAAAAGCTTTTGGTATCCATTTGTAGACTGCGTTCTAGCCTGGGCAATGGAGCAAGATTCCCGTTCTCTCTCCCCCCTTTTTTTTTTCTTCTTCTTTTCTCTTTATTTCATTCTTTTTTTTCTTCCTTCTTTCTCTTTTTCTCTTTTTTATAAAAAAAAAAATGCAGATTCCCTGCATTTTTTTCCTTGGCCCTATTTGTTTATGTCATCTTATGTAAAATATGCAGATTCACTGAGCCAGACAAAGGCATGAATGTCTATTTTTCCCTATCCCCCCTCTTAGAAAAAAAAACAAAAAAAAAAAACAAAAAACAGATCACAGGTAAAAATAAATGTAAGTATGAATAATAGTAAAAATGCATATTTCTTCTTCTTATACACTTTACTAACTTAAATTGTATTCTATAAATCAATAGGTATACCATTTCATCATTGGGCATACACTATATATAACCATAGTACACTTAACAATGAAATCACAATTACATTACATATATGTGGATTAGACAAACTGATCAAAAGTCAGAGAATGTGAGACTGAAAAAAAATCAATCAACCAATCAACAAACAAACAAAAACAAGACTCAAGTCTATGCAGTCTATAGGAGAAATACTTTAGATTGAAAGACACAAATATATTCAAAGTTAAAGGGCAGAAACTGTGCTTTATGCAAACAGTGAACTTAAGAAAGCTGGAATAAGTATATTAGCAGACAAAATGGAGTGAATTTATTAACAGACAAATGTTTTCAGATGTATAGAAGAAAAAAAAGAATTATTTTATAGTAACAAGGAATCCATCCATTAGAAATATATAACAATATAAACAAATATGCAATCAGAAATAGAGTGCCAAATTTGCTTTAACAAAACCTTACAGAATTGAAGAGAAACAGACAAATCAATAGCAATAGATAGAAAATTTAATAGCTCACTTTCAATAATGAATAGAACGAACAGTAAGAAAATCAACAAGGATATAGAAGATTTAAGCTTTACAAGTCAGTTATACCTAACAAACAGACATCTATGAAACATTCCATTCTGTGAAAAGTTAAAAGTTCCTCTTCAAAGTTTTCCTTTCTGTTAAAGAATAAATAACAAGTGTTACAAATAATAGTTTCTTTTAAAAACTAGCTTCCTTCAAGCATCCTTGCTTTATACTAATAACTCTTTGTTAAGCCCCATGTAGCTGCTAAATATAGTAAAGGAATAAGTACATTCTATATCCTTGTATTTAACCAAGTTATTTGTTTTGGCCTATAGCCTGCTCAGACATGTCCGAACATGCCCAGGCATTTCCTGACCTCAGGTAATCCACCTGCCTAGGCCTTTCAACATTCTGGGAGTACAGGCGTGAGCCACCATGCCCAGCACACAGGGTTTCTTTTTATGATGATGAAAATGTTTTAACATTGTTTATGTTGATAATTACACAACTCTTTGAATATACTAAAAACTATTGAATCTTATACTTTAAATTGGTGAAATATATGTATGAATTATATCAGAATAAAGCTTTCATATAAAAAATGCAATCCCAAAATAAAAACAATAGCATGTTATATATTCTTAACCTCAAACCAAGGGTCCACGGTCCCAGCAAAGTAGAAATTTTGATATTAGTAAATTTAACTACAATTTTCAAACTTATGTATCAGCTTCTTGGTATGTTTTAATAATGCAGTGTGTGTGTCTGTGTGTGTGTGTGTGTGTGTGTGTGTGTGTGTGTTTGTGTGTAATATTGCCTAGGCACTTAGGTGAAAGTCTGTAAGTGGAGGGCCCCTTCATGCTATTGCTTTTTCTTCATATGGTGAAATAGGAGATAAAAGTTTCATCAGAGAGATAGGTGCTACTATTTCATGCATAACCAAGTTGCTATGGGGGCTGTCTGGATGCATTCTAGAGTATATCATCTCCATTTGACTAGTGAGATTTCTTGTATACTACCCACCATGTTAGTCATGAAATGCAAGATGATCCACGGCAAATTGAGAATTTCAAACCAGAGAGTCAAATGGCCTCGTTGGGTCAGGTATGTAGTTTCAACAAAATTCCAGTAGCAAGCCAAGAGGTGCTTTTTTGAAAATGGTATACCTGGTAGCTTTCCACAACTGGACCTTTTATGGATAGGCAACACATTCAAAATTCTAAAGGGTGCTTCTTGGTGGAGGTGGCCTCCATTTGCCAGAGGTTCTAATCATCAAAATATTCATAGTAAAGGATTTAACACATAGGTTTCATTAGTATTTTGGAATATTAAAAATACAAGCAGTTCTGCACATCTAATTCCCCTCAATCAGGAGAATCCTCTCTGGGCCTTATGGGATGGGGAAGAGGGAGCGTACAATACAATATGAGAAGCCATTCACAATACATCAAGTCTTACTGCAAATTTAGAGATAGAAACAACAACATACATTACATGGTCCTAAAGGGTACCACACACAAATTCACGTTAGCATGCTTTCTCCACTGAAAAACTTCTCCAAACTCCAGAAACTTCTACGTCTGTGTCTAAAAGAGACAAACAAGTTTGGTTCTCTTCACTCCTCAAATTTCTCTGAGAATGTATAGCCATCAGTCACTTTTGGAAATAAGGAGAACGAATCTCCACCCCTTTCACGTTAAAGCAGCTGAAGACAGAAGAAAATCATCTTTCATGTTAAAGCAGCTGAAGACAGATGAGAATCAACAGAGGACAAGAGTGTCTCCAAACCAGTGATTAAGTAATATTTACTTTTAGTTCCATGCGGCATTATGGTTGCTTGATGCTCAATCTAATTTATAGTGTTTAGTTCTAATGTTTAGTACCCCATATTGACTGTAAAGGCATTACCAGCACCATCAACTTCTACTTTGAGGATCCCTTGATTCATCGATCACAGCCACATCTCTTTGCTTTTCCCTGGAACCAAACAATTTACCTCTTTGGCTTACCAAGCCTTATTTTTTCCTTGCAACTTTTATTTTAGGTTCAGGAGGTACATGTGGAGTTTTGTTATATGGGTAATTTGTGTGCCACAGGGGCTTGGTGTACAAATTATTTTGTTGCCCAGCATAGTGAGCAGAGCATCCAATAGATTATTTTTTCATTTTCACTCTACTCCCATCCTCCATACTCATGTAGGCCCCAGTGTCTACTGTTCTCTTCTTTGAGTCCATGTGTACTCACTGTTTAGCTCCCACTTATGAATGAGAACAGGCAGTATTTAGGTTTTTTTGTTCCTGCATTAATTTGATTAGAATATTGGCCTCCAGCTGCGCCCCTGTTGCTGCAAAGGACATGATTTTGTTCTTTGTTATGGCTGCATAGTATTCCATAGTGTACATGGCCCACATTTTCTTTGTCCATTCTATTGCAAATGGGCATCTTGGTTGATTCCATATCTTTGCTGTTGTGAATTGTGCAACAAAGACCTCAAAAGCAATTACAATCAAAAACAAAAATTGACAAGTGGAACCTAATTAAACTAAGGAACTTCTGCACAGCAAAAGAAACTACTAATAGAGTGAAAAGAAAACCTACAGAACTAGAGAAAATATTTGCAATCTATGCATCCTACCAAAGGTCTAATATCCAGAATCTATAACGAACTTAAATAGTCCCTTTTAAAAAGAAGTTTATTTTTATCTGGGTCATTTTCTGCACAATTGTCCTGATACTATCTCTCATATTTCTGGCCAGATTTAACTCAATATAGAGGGATGTTTTTATGCTACAAGGGATGACTGCAAGAATTTGTCTAGATGTATTTAGGTCAGTTGCTTATTCTCTTGCACTTCACTTCATTGTTATTTTAAACCTGATTTGGAGCAATGAAATCTACAATAGTATTCAATGCTTTATCTGTGATTTCACATGAGAGTTGTCTGTCTCAGAGAACTTTTCCCAAGACTGCCAAATCAATTACAGTACCCCATACTTACTGCCAATAACTCAATAAAGATTATTTATGTATTAATTAGTACAATATTGTCATGATAGAGGACTCTGAACTGTACAATGGCTCAGTTCTTGCCATTCTTTCCTAACAAGCACCTCTTTCTCTTCCAATGACTCAAAGTTTTAAAAATTCTCTGACTTTTGGCCCATAGTATTCATGAATTTTCTTCTATTTTGTACAGCAGAGTTAACGTATCTCTGTATCCATAGTCAGATGACCAGATGAGAGAAAAGTCAGAACCTCCTACCCACCCCGCTTAAATAATAGTACTAATTATTGCAATGGAGCAAACCTATCTGAATGCCAGATAGCAAGAAAATGTCCTTTCTGGGAGCAGAGTTTCCACCAACAAAGACAACACTTAGAAGACGGATATTTGAACAATTTTCAAACAATTATGTCTCAATTCCTCTTTACTAAAAGTCAAAAAAATCCTGGAGCATATCACCAGTTTTCTTTAAAATTGATATACATGTTTGCTACTAATTTCTATGGACTCCCTCAAATCCTATGAAGCGTCCAAAAAATCTTCAAAAAAGCCATCTCACTATGAGCATTCACTTTTTTACACCAAAAAGTCAAAGAATAACAAGGATCTAAAAATGTATCCTACCTGCCAATTAACTAGTTAGTCTGACACAATTTCATAGATACTGGCAAAAGATACAACACTCATGAGTCAGAGAGAAAGGACCTTATTACTCACAGCACAGCAATCAGCCTGAATATCAACACATGATATTCGGCCAGATCTCACAGATTCAAGGCAATGTAGGCTCAGATGGATACCTATATATGAAGTGGTTCGCATTAAGGGATAGGGACCCTTAGCTTAGAAAACCATCATGATTTAGTATGCTTGGTCTTTGCTTTGCACTGAGGCATTGCATTTATTGAAATGGAGAGTAAACACATTCACTGTCTGCTACAGAGGGAAACACTATCTCTACATTCCAATCCTATAAGCAAATCTTCCCTTTTCCTCAAGGAAACAGATATTTATCTATGTATTCCAAACCCACTTAGGATACAGACATCTTCAGAAAGATAACTCAGATCAATAAACAGAATTGCCTCATTCTCAAGATGTTCAGAAATGCAAGACAACCATGGAAGATAGTCTCTCAAAAATCCTTGCATTTTGTGTTGCATATCTCTGCAAACTTAAATAATATTTATGAAAAATAGTAGGATTTAGAAAAATGAAATATATACCTTTTCTTAATAAGGTACCATTACCCTTATATATGTTGTTAAGAACAAACAGTTCCTCTTCAAAGTGTTTTGGTTTCTGGTTCTTTGTTCTTTTAGAAAGTAATCTTAGCCATTCATCTATCAGCCCTCCCTATCTCTGCTGTGACCAAACACACCCAAGCATTTCCCATCACCTATGTAACCATGCTTCCTGTCAAAAGCCCACCTTTGCTCCCCTGGATGATGTCAACAGCAGCCAATAGGAATTAGCCTAGGTCGTGTGGTCAGACCTCAGTCCAAGACGGAGGACCAAGAACAGGGTTTGTGTTAGGGGATTAAAAACTGTTGCTCTCCTTTGTTCTAGGTGTTTTCTCTTGCCTCTGCCTTGCATGCAGGAGATGCACTTCTATAGAAGTAAATTGCCCTGCTGATAAAACTTTTGCCTGAGTGTTGGTTCCACTTTTTGGCACCAAGCATTCTTATCTTCAACATATATTATAATGGAACTTCAATAATATTTGTGTATGATTTAATAAAATTTCTGTGTTATAAGCACAATAAGCAAATACTCATTTTTACATTATTATTATTTCTTACACTTTTTTAAACAATGTTACCTAAAAAATACTTAGCCTTAAATCATAAGCAATAGAAATTTATGAATTACTCAGTGTAAATTAAACTTTTTTAAGATGAGGAAATTGAAGAAAATTGAGCTTAAATATGAGATTGTGATAGGAAAAGGTAATGACTAAGCATTTGGCCTTAATGGGCAGGTACTTGACTTCCTATGAATTCCTCTGTGAGAAAATAATGAAATCCCAAGCCCCTACATCACTGAATAAACACCCTATTGGCCAAGGGAACCCAAGAGAAACTGTGAAAACTGAATTCCCAGCCATGACAGAGCAGGAAGCTGGACATACCTTTTTACAACCAACCCTTTACTAATCGCCATTAGGCTTTCTTCCCTAAGGACTAAACAGAAACCAACCCTTTCAAAAGGCTCCGCATAGCTGGTTTTAAACAACCATCTACTAATGCTGCTCCTCCCTTTTAGCAGCTTCAATTAAACAGTATTCCTTCCTGATAAAAGACAACCAACCAGGAAGTGGTTCTGATCAATGTATGAATAACGCACAGTGAGGATTTCTCATGTCCTCTGCTTCACCTTTTGACTTCAGAGGGCCAGAAACTCCACCATTGGATTATGTTAATTTTTTGGACATGGGACCCACAGACAGGCATGAATCTCAGTTGTGTGTGCGCATGTTTCTCCTTTTATAAGTATTCATGACTCCTCCTATAGCTTAATAAATATGTATATCTGAGCATCCTGCTTAGCATAAATTCCTGTTCCCTTGCCACTCCCTTGAAGTGTGTTTCCAGCTTCTGACCAAGAGCTATGCTTCCTAACCTGTCAGCATGGCCACACTGCAGGCTAAAACCTTTTATGAGAAAGAAAGTCCTTCTTTCCAAATTTATTTGAGTTTATTATTCAGTTAATGCCTATTATGTTTTTTAAACATATTTTTCCATTTGCATGAAAATATTAAAAAATCAAACAAGGAAAAATGTGTATGTTCATACATACACATATATATTCATACATATATAATAAGTAAAAAAGGAATGTTAAATTTATGCCAAAAAGTTAATTTATGCAGAAATGTATGCATGCCATTTAGCAGGAAATGTACAGTGACATTAAAAGTTCCATTTAGATGAATCACTGCCACTATATTATTGAAGCTAAGGAGGATCATCTACATTTATAAAACCTTATATCCTAAAATAGCCCTACTTAAAATTGAGCGAAAATGTAGACTGTATATTTATTCATTATGTATATGAGCTAAAAATTGGAAAATGGAGATTGGTAAAAACATCAAGAGATATTCATTTCACATCTCTGTTGAATGACAATTGCATGAGTATAAAAATTTAGAAGTCTTTAGAGTATGCATAAAATAAAATGCAAGATAATTCTCTTCTCATGAAGAGTTTACAAAATATATTAGGTGAGGAAATACAAGAGAGAGAAACTATCTAAAAATAATAAAATAATATTAAAAGCAAAATAGTACCATAGAAACACCTCCATACTAAGAAAGGATTTTTAAAGGATAATATATTTAACTTTTTTCTATAGCTACTGACTCAGAGTGTCTGTTTCCTATCTACTTTACCATCTACTTTATACTATCTGCTTTGCTTCATCCCATACCTTCTCCTTCCTTTCCTCCTACTTCCCCAATAAACTCACAACTGGCATCCACCATTTGTCTTGCTGAAAAAGTCATTATAGAAATACTATTCTCCTTATATTTGGCACAGAATTTGACTAAAGACAAATACTTTAAAAATTCAACTTCATGACAATGAACCTTAAACGCATGTTTCATCTTGCTAGGCAATCATCACTGGTTGAGTCATTGCTACCGCTTCCCACGTGATTATTTTAAAACTCACCTTTCTCCTCAAATACTCAAAAACTTCTCTATTCTTAGTTCCTAGGTGATCAGCTTTCACTTTTTTTCACCTTATATGTGTTCATTATGTTCATGATAGTCATAATAATGGTCAAAAAAATGGTAATTTCTCTGACCAAACCTTCATTTTTATTTTACAAATTTTGACTTCTTCCTCTTTGTTACATGTTATACCATTGTATTGAATGTTCAATAATAATTGTATCTTCATGAGCAAAAGTTTAGTTTATTCATTATTTTATAATAATGGTATAGACAAAGTCATATGGTGATAAAAATTCAGTGGGTTAAGCACAATAATTTATAAAATTAGTTAGAAATATCTTAGAGTCAAAATTTATCACAATAATACATATTTTATTTTTATAGTGAACTAGATTTTGAAAAAGATTTTCTTGAGGTGGGGTGAATATATAGAAAATTGAGTTTCTATGTCTTTAGTGTGAAACACAATATTGAGAAATCTGACACTACATAAGAAGACAGATTCCTAATATTTTACAGAAAGAAAAACTATAGCTGATATAAAAAGGGACCAGAAGTACATACATTGCTGACTTTATGGGAGAAAGTAAATTACCCTTTTAATTAATAAATGGGTACTTTTATGTTAGACAAAGTGAGGATCTTTTTACTTTGTTTTGTTTCGGTTTGGTTTAGCTCATAGTAACATCTCTGATACAGGTCAATGGCTAGTTTAGTACTAACAGGTATAGGCCACAAAACTAGATCAATAGATAGGGAAGATCAAGGGAAGGTGAAAGAATTGATCTATGCCACTAAAGATTTTCAGCAAATTTCCACTGAAGGACAATTGAAGGTGAATAAAGGTATACTAGTTTCCTAGGCTGACATATAAATCATCACAAAATTGGTAGCTTAACAAAATACAAAATTACAGCTAGACAGGAGGAATTAGTTCCAGTGTTCTATACCACTGCAAGATGGCAATGGTTAACAATAATATACAGTATCAAATAGCTAGTAGGAGCATATTGAATGTTCCTAATGGAAAGAAATGAAAATGTTTGAGATGATAGATGTGTAATTATACTACTCTGATTACTATACAAAATGTATATAAAAAGATTGCCTTGTACCCTGTAAATATATGCCATTATTAAATTTCAATTAAAAAAATTTAAGAAAAAAGAAATGTATTCTCTCACAGTTCTGTAAGCCAGTGGTCTCATATCAACTTGTCCACTTGCTTACATCAAGTGTTCCCCATGAAGGCTTTGGAGGAGAATCCTTCCTTGCCTTTTTTGGCTTATGGTGGCTCCAGGTATGCCTTGACCTGTGGCAGTATAACTATAAGAGACCTCTATCATCTCATCCCTTTCTCCTCTGTGTTTCTCTTCTTCTCTTATCTAATAAGAATATTTGTCATTAGATTCATGGTCTACATTATTCAGTATAATCTCATCTCAAGGTTTTTAACTAAATTTTACCCGTAATCATCCTTTTTCCAAAACAGGACACAGTCACAGATTTGGTATAGACATATTTTTGGGGGGACCACCAATCAAACATCTACAATAGTGATGGTTCTATTAACACCTAGAATTTTTAGTTACTATATTTAATTTATGCATGTATGTAAACAGATTAAGATAGTATCTTATTTAGGACTATTAATATTGTAGATGACAAATTCTTACCAATTTAGAGATGATTTGTATTCTACTACAATTGAAATAATGAGATTCTTAGATAAGACCTAATTTAAGTATATGTATGAATATATTAAGAAAAATCTCTCCAAAATGTTTACGTGGTGGCCCAGAATTAGGTCTATATGCCCAACTCTCTGCTGAAGTTCATCTAAACCATAAACACAGTTTATGGAGATAAAATTAATCAATTTAAGCCTACGTTATATATCAGAATAACTGAAACATAGTTGTTTTGAGAATCAAAAATAGAGTTATAGATGATATCCAAAATCACACTTAGTAATAAAAATTAAGCATGGTTTATTTAAAAAAGCTTTAAGTATAATTATATGTTATGTAAATTAAGAAGAACAACCAAGATTACATTATTCCAGTGTTGTCACTGATTCTAGGCCCTTTCAGTTGATAGAGCTAGTAATTATATATTTACACTAATTCATATATACATACTTATTTATAATTCTTTCTATATCCATCAACCTGATGAAAGCCAGCTATCTACTGGTAGATGTCTGAGTTAACCATGTAAATATTCAAAGGTTTTTGCAAGTTTTTATATATACGTACATACACACACACACACACACACACATATATATTAAAATAAACATGAGTTCTAATGATATATTTGACTCTAATCTAGCACCAGAGAGTTTATTATAACCTCCGTTTCTTGCTTTATTAAATTCTTATTCTGGAAGTGAGAAACCTGGCTCCCATTATCTATAATTTATTTACATATTGGCACAAACTTAGTATACATAGAAAGTAATTTCAAAATTAGTAAACTAGACTCCTGCATTCCTGTGAGAAACAAATTTCCCAAGAAGAGTGTGCTATTTATGGCTGTTTTTTTTTTCTTAGCCTCAGAGTTATCCATTCAAACAATCTTTCAAGGCTGCTTATCCCTCCACCATCCTCAATTTAATTATGTTATAAAGGTGGATTCATTTGTCACATTTAGCATTCCATGTGGAGACCTTTGAAATCTGTTTATTATTTCTTCTAAATATGTGTATAGTAAGTGTCACTCTTTAGAGGTATTAACAAGTGATAGTCAGTCATACAATACCCCATAGCCTACAGAAGAAATGAATTGCTTATTTTTAATAGAGACGATTAAGTGTAGTAATAAGTTAAAAGCCTGAGAATCTTAGCATGAGAGTTATTGAAAAATAAAAAGAAATACATTTGATTTCAGAAAACAAAGAACAAAAATTACAATGGGGAAAAGATAAATTATATCAGTCAAATACCACCAAAAAAATCTTAAATAAATTTAAACATAAACAGGAACTGGGTGAGGAGCCACAGATGAAATATTTAGGTGAGAAAACGTATTGAGAGAGGCATTGCCACAGGCCCTTAGCCTCCATGCACCCTCTTGCTGAATTTGCCAGAATGCCAGGCTTAGCTATCTGAGATAGTAGTCTCTATGACTAGTCACACAGGCAACTAAAAAGATCAAAGAAACCAGAGTGTAAAAACTTTGAAACTGCATGCTCCCTGATGGTTGGAGGACTGGTTTATTGGCTGCTAACTACATTTGCGGCTTGTTTGAAAAGTGCTAGGCCCTTGGGCCTGGGTTCCTCTGTAATCCAACCTACTGCATGTACCAGTAATCATCTGGCTTTCTGCATGGCACCTGAGGGACTTATGGGAAATGTAAACCTGAACAAATATGTTGATACAGGTACTGCTTGCTATTCCAACTAGAGTATATTTTTATGACTCCTCACTGAATTTCTCTCCCAAATTATTGCTTTTCTTATCTGTTTGTACAAATGTATTTTAGAATAATATTCCTAGATATTTTGTTGAGAGTGCATTAATTATATAAATTAATCCAAGGAAACATAAAATCTTTACCATAGTCAGTGTTGTTTTCTAGGATCACTCTATTGCATGTGTGTATATTGTGTGCCAAGGAGTTAGACAATGAGTTGGTCCTGCTCACATACATGGATATAAATGATTTTTCATCTATTCCTGAGTTCTTAAGACCCTCAGTAAATTTTACCATTTTTGTCAAGAGCTCTAAAGAATCAGTTCTTTTTCTACATAAGAGCTGTTTTAATTTTCTGTTGATTCTGTACCACACATTTAGCAGCTTAAAACAGCATCTATTTAGTATCTCAAATCTCTGTAGGTTAAGTCTAACACCAGTCTTACTGGGCTAAAGTTCAAGATATCAGCAATGCTGTATTCCTTACTGAAGGTCCTGGAGGAGAATCTGTTTTCCAAAGCCTTCAGGTTATTTCTTTTCAGTCAGTAGATGGGTGATCCACAGATCAATAGCAAGCAATTTATCATAAATACTGCATTAAAATAGATTGGCAAAAATGTTTACTATCACCCACTAAAATGACAAAAATAAAAAATTCTAAGTAATTTATGGCAAGAATTTAGAGCAACTAGAACTTTCATACACAAATGGTGGGACTGTAAATTGTTACAGCCACTTTGGAAAACTGCTCAAAACACCTACTAAAGTTGAACATATGCATTTCCTATGATCCAGTAATTCTACTCCTAGGCATATATCCATCAGAAATGCATACCTAAGAAGATATGTACTGTCTATTCATATTAACACTATTTCTAATAGCCACAACCTGATAATCACTCAAATGTCCACCAGCAGTTGGGTGGATAAATAAATTGTGACATACTAACATGCCAACTCTCTAGTGCAATGAGAATGAATGCTCTCTCTGCATATGAAACAACATATGAATCCTTCCAATATACTCTTCATCAAAAAAAGCTAAAACAACAAAAAATTATGATGTATAATTATATTTTTATAAACCACAGAAACAGGTGAACTTGTCTATGCTTTTATCCTTGGGGTTAGCTATGAGAAAGAAGGGCAGCAGGGCCCTGAAGGATGATATTAATTTTCTATTTCTTGAGGTGGGTGCTGGTTACATAGGCATATTCTATTTGTAAAAACTTATACAATTATGAACCTACATATGATTTGTGCCCTTTTAAATGTATATTATACCTAAATAAGTGATTTTAAAATATAGCATAGAATCTACCTTAATTCATGAAAAAAATCTGCATTTTTAAAGCAAATAGAATTGAAAACATTAGTACATGATGATGATAGAATAGACAGATAAGATAGATTAACAGATATCCATGTTAACATATATAAAAGTAAATTCTAGAGATATTAAAATATTGTATAGCAAAGTAATAAGAAATCTATAAATCTACAATGTAAGACTGTAGACTGTCAGAAATAACAAATAATGTGATAAGTGTGAGATAAAGAGATTAAAGCAGAGAGAAGTAAGGGAATATAAAACCTAATTTCTCAGGGGCCTGGCCACTAATGACCTGCATTGGCAAATAAATAGAGACCATTAAGTTTGGAATTTGCCTGTGATATTGATTTTAAATTACATCTATGTAGACCTTTGTGTTTGTGGCGGATAGTACTCATCAATGTCAGTTTCAAAACTGCAGGCTTAGTCATGCATACAATTCCACAGAATATGATGACCTGATACATGGAATATTTAACTTAGTCTGTGGGAGAAACATTCCATGGAATCAATATCTATATTCACTTTATCAGGCTTTTGGTGGTGTCTTTATGTTCCACAGTGTTATAGACAGAAAGATGCTATTTCTACTGTTAAAAAGGGATGTCATTTGACCAACTAGTAAGATCTCTCTGATCTACTCAAGTTCATATTTTGTAATGATCTTAGATCATTTTATCATAACTTTTGTTCTTTTATATTACGTTGTGTGTACTACAGCCTCACATTAATGCTCCATAACTGCATCCATATCATGGACCTGGTCCTAATTTAAATAATTGATCATATTATATTAATTCCAAACTACAATGTAAAGAGATTTGACTAGGAGATTAAAGTATTTGCCCTTTATTTTGTACAGAGTAAGAAGCCATTGATTGAACATTTTAATTAATTGGGTAACACAAAATAGTGACTTAGAAAAATAAATACAGCAATAAAAGTAAATTGGGATGATACAATGTTAGGAAAGAGAAAATAGTCATATTCTTATTGCTAAAATCATTACCTAATATAGGAGCAATAACAGTTGTAAAGAAAAAATGGAAACATTTTTCTTTGTGAGAAGAATAAATAATATTTGGTGTATAGCAAATTTGGGGTATTATCAGAGAGATCAAACATACCACTGATTATCTAGTAAAGATGTAAGTGCTTAGGTTAATCTATCAGTAGGCAATCAAGGGTCAAAAATTTACTAGTTTAATGAGTTAAAGGGATTTTCAGGAGTTCCTTAGGGGTATATTTTGGGGAGGGGATGGGGGAGTACAGTAAGGAAGCTGGTTCTGAAGTCATCTATAATATTTAATATCTATGTAAACATTAAAATATCTAAAATTGGAAGATATTCATATCTGTTAACAGGCCTTAATTAAGTATTCATCTTCTTAATGTTTTTACTGAATAGTTTTAATAGGTAATCCAAGCATAAAACAATATATTAGAAGTCTTACTCCAAATTTTTTCTTTAAACTTCCCAATGCTCCTTCCCAAATGAAACTACCTCTACCAGCTTCTTATAAAACATTTCATATATACTCTATATAGAGCTGTACTTCAATATTGACCACAAATACCATATTAAATGCACTTCTGTGCACCTTGTTTTGTTCATTTAATAGTATATATTAGAGATTCTTCCCTATGCAAATGTATAAAACTGCTTTATTCTTTTTAAAAGCTATATAGTATTCTATGTATAAAAGTTTTTAGTTGGTATCCAGTGTTTCAATGTCAACCAATGCTAATAAGTATATACCACTATGTATGAATACTCCCTGCCTCAGCATTTGTTTGTAAGATAACTTCTAACATTTTAAATGGTACTTCAGAAATGCATAGATCTGGAACATATCTAGCACCCTGAAACATAGAATCCAAATGTCACAGGATCCTTAGGGTGACGCTTTTCCAGCCGAAACCTCTGTGACCAGTGGGACCTTTGCCCAAGTTTTGCTCAGGCCCACTGGGCTTGTTTGGCCCACTTGGTCCAGCAGGTTGTGCTTGGCTCACATTACCAGACTGGATCCCACACCTGCCAAGGGCAAGTCAGGTGTAGAGGAGCAAGCAGTGTGTGAGTGAGCAAACATGGTGTCCAGACACTGCACTGCACACAGCCAGGCATGCGGCTGCTGTGGTGGGGTGGGCAGCTCCAGGCACTGCCAGAGGCACCAGCTCTGTACAAGGCTTCAGCTGGATCAGATGTACCACAAGTGGCTTCTGCTATGGCCACCCACATCTGGACCAGGAGAAGGTGGTGGCACCTGGAAGCTTGGAAACACCAGGAGCCACAGAGCCCCAAAGAGGGTGTCACAGCCCTGGCTTGGGGACCCCCTAAGTCTGTACTCCCTGGAGGGCTGCAGCTCTTCTCTCCTTGTCACCCACAATATAGTGGAGGTGAAGGAGGGGGTGTATTTCAGCCCTGTTTGTGTTACAGCTTTTTCAGTCATTTGACAGGTCCCACATTTTTGTCCCATGTCCAGGAAGAATGAGATATGTGGACAACTGGAGGGTGAGCAAGGCAGAGAGGAGCTTCAATAAGCAACAAAACAGCTCTAAAGAAGAACTGAAGTGAGTAGCTCCTTTCTCAAGCAAGTCAACTCCACAAGTGTCCAGCTCTCAGCAGAGAGGAGACCTGTAGAGGGTAGCTTCTTCTTCAGGCAGGTCATCCTGATGAAGGAGTGCATCTGACTGAGTCTGGGGTTTTATGTGCTCAGAATGGAGGAAGTGCATGCTGATTGGTCCATGGGCAACCAGCAGTGGGACTAGAAAAAGAACCATCCAACTGGCTGAAGGTCATCAATGAAGTTCTTACTCTGGGAGCAGACTTTGCTCAGAACTGACAGTTCAGACCCAGGCTTCAGGCTGTCCCTGGCCTGAAAGTGGGGTTTCACTAGGGACCCACACCCACCTGCCTAGGAACCTGTCTGCCTTTAACATGCTGTCCACGGAGCCCAGGCTATCTGTGCCAAGAGGTACCTACAGGCCCATGCTGAGCTGCCCTCAGTGTCCCTGACTCCCTTCCTGCTCTCATTGGTACCCAAAGTCCAGAGAGGGCCAAGGTAGCAGGGGGGTGGGGTATTAGCACCACTTTGAATGCACGCACATCCAGCCAGGTTGTAAGCACCCAAAATTGGCCACAACTTTGCTTGGCCCTGGAGTGGGCACCAGGAGCAGGGAAAGGTCAGGGAATGGGAGCAGGCATTTCAAGCCTGCAGGGACAAGGGTCCTCCTGGGCCCCCAAAAGTACAGTGATGCTGAGATATGGAGCCATGGCTGGACAGCTGTGGTGGCATCCAGGAGTATGAACTCCTGCCCTGCCAACTCGGTAGGTGAGATGGATCTTGCCTATTCCCAGGTCCCACTGGCTTTGCAGAGCATGCAGTGTTTCCCCTGCCTCCCCGGCTGCAGCTGCCATCTTTATAGCAGCTGTTCTAGATGGGCCATTTTGACATCAAAAATAATAATATGGCTAGACATGTTGGTTCACACCTGTAATCTCAGCACTTTGGGAGGCTGAGGTGAGGGGGATCACCTGAGGTCAGGAGTTCAAGACCAGCCAGGCCAACATGGCAAAAATCCTTCTCTACTAAAAATACAAAAATTATCCAGGTGTGGTGGCAGGTGCCTGTAATCCCAGATACTTGGGAGGCTGAGGCAGGAGAATCACTTGAACCCAAGAGGTGGAGGTTGCAGTAAGTCAAGATTACACCACTGCACTCCAGCCTGGGTGACAGAGTGAGACTCTGTCTCCAAAATAATAGTAATAATAATAACATATGTTTGAATACAATACCTTAATTTTGAGTCTACATAAATTTTTTTTAATTTTAAACTACTCTTAAACCTAAATATGCAGTACAGGAGCGCTTAATAATGTGGACCCTGCTGTGATTTGGCAGTAAGCTGGCTATCTTACTAATAAATAAAAAATAAAAAAGTTTTTGACATAGTGCTCCTCAATTTTTGTGGTGCAAATATTCTCAACATGGCATCATGACATATTTCAAACTACCAATGGTTTGATCATTGGCTTTCACATTTTCAGGACATTTAATAAATGACTCTTGAGAATTTGAGGTAGATCTAACACCCCAGCATGAGTCAGTTACCTAGATTCATATCTCAGCTATGCAGATGATTTGCTGAAATACTCATGATTATTTATTTAATTCTGTAAGCTCTCTAATCATAGTGCACTCTTACCTCTAATGTGAGATGTGTGCAGAAACTGCCTTGTAGGACTACTCTAAGAATTACTTGATGTAATTTCTTAGCACCAGTTTACTCCTCAGCTCAATATAATGAGTTAAATCCCAGTGCCTTCATGAAACAATTCCCCTGAGATCTTGAATTACCCTCTACCAGTTATAATTAGTGAATACATTTACCTTACTTAATATTTTATTATCATTCTGCCAACACTCATATTCTTGAAACATGTGTCTATCTTGGTTGCCTTTGCATTAACATCTTTATCTCCTAACATGTCTTACTACTCTTTGTAATTATTTGTGTAGTGTGTGTGTGTGTTTTTCTTTTTACTTATTCTCACCATTCAGTGTTGATATTCATTAAGTTAAATCTTCAGACTTTTCTTCTCACTCTACATAAACATTATGAGTGATCTCATCCAAATCTATGGCTCCAGCTACACCACTAATAATTATGAGTCATGATTTTAAAAAGCCTAGTAAATTTTTCTTTAAAACAATTCTCAACTTGGTAGATATTTTGCTGGGAGCCACAAATAGAAAAATAAATATGTACTTTTTTCCCAAAACTTTTCAATCGATTCAGAGACAACCGTGCAAAAAACAAAATATAATGTGACATGACAAGTTCTATGTCCCCAGTGTATTGAGTTGTTTCTCATTATGCATATGGAAATAAGACACTCTATCAAACTGCCTATTTTCTAGACTCCTCCTGTGGCTCCCCCTTCTCCACTATGTACTGTCCTAAATTTAATCTTCTATTTGAAAATCTCTGGCTTCCTCAGACAATGTTAGGGAATCTATACCCTGTACTCTATAACATATCATGAAAAATTTTAATAAATTAATTTTTAACTATTATGTTTATTGTTTTTCAGTGACAGGGTCTGGCTCCATCACCCAGTGCAGTGGTACAATCATAACTCACTGCAGCCTTAAACTCCTGGGTTCAAGCAATCCTCTGACCTCAGCATCCTGAGTAGCTGGAACTATGTACATGCACCATCAAACCTGGCTACTTTAAAAAAATTTATAGATACAGGGTCTCACTATATTGCCCAGGCTGATCTTGAACTCCTGGTGTCAAGTGATCCTCCCTCTTTGGCGTCCCAAAGTGGTGGGATTACAGGCATGAGCTTTCATTCCCTGCCTAATAAATTAATTTTATAGATTTCTATTTGTATTTGTGCTTGTCTCTACCTCTTCATTAAATAATGAGTTTCTTGGAGTCTGAAACTTTATACTTATCTTTTTGTATATTTAGAGGGTAGCGTAATGTTAGCTAAAGGGGAAGTACTCAATAAATGCAATTGTAATTGAATTTAATTGAAAAGTTTAATTTGATGTTTTTAAGGGAATTCAAGCACAAAAAGAGTGATTAAATTAAATAACCTTAAATATCCCTTCCAACTCTGAAATGCAGTAAAATGATTCTTTGATATCAAAATTATGGATTTGGACTCATTTCTAGTGAAGAAGTATTTCTGGTATACTTAGAAAATAGAAGCCAAATACTTATAAAAAGTGGTCCAAGAAGTGCAAGCTTATGCAGGAGACAAGTTTTTTCTATGCCAGTTAAAGCTATCTGTATTTGTGTATACATTTCAGTTATCTAACAGGTGAGTAAGAGTGGCCTGGAATAGGGATTTATCTACTCCTTCCAAAAAATACATTGAGAAAGTGCAACATTATTTTGTTTCAGGGAAACAAAAAAATCGGATTAAAAATAATGCATTGAGAGATGACAGAATAGAAGGTAGTAATCATTAGTTTAGGAGCTATAGCCATGGTTTACAAATTTTGGGTCATAAGCAGAAATAAATGTAGTGTCCTTATAATAATGCCTAACACATGGTTGGGTTGCTGTAAACCAGTGCATACTGTATGTAAAGTGCCCAACATTACTCTAAATATAATTGACATTATCATTGTTAGTAAAATTAAATTTGGTTCCCATATAACGGATATTTGTTCTTTCCTCTTACATGCTTCTTATGTTTGTTCTTGTTGTTCTTGCTGTTATTATTCTTTGATTGACAAAAAGGCAGTGAATATTTGTTTAGACAGGACCAGTTTACAGTGAACTAAAAATCGGCTCTAACAAGAACATATTTTCCCAGTTTTCTGAGAAATATTCCATGTGAGTTAGTACCAAAATCATTGCTCATGTCAAGAAATATTGCATCTATTGCTTGCCCTTGATTGATCAAGTTTAGATTAGTTTGATTGGACTTGTACTTTACAAAGCCATTGTTGGTATTAACTAATTCCTTGGGTAAATTATCTCTTTAAAATAGACCAGACTAATTCCCCTGTTGACTGGCCAGGAGGCAAACTTGCTGGCGAAAGCAGGAAAGTATTACTCTCTCTACCCAAGAAAATTACAAAAAGTGACAGTTATTCTTCAGGTTGCTAAGCAAATCAACAGTCACTCTCAATTGTAGTCTTGACCTTCAGAATAACCTTTTCTCATCCAGGTACTGAGAAATTCATTTTATTACACATTTCTTTTTTTTTTTTTTTAAGTAAAAGAATTAAATTAAAGGATCACTAATTTGAAGTGTTATGTATTTTCTGTTTTCAAAGAGTGATCACAACATTTTCCTTGGACCAAAGTATTTTAAATATTTACAAAAATATAGTGAAGCAAATAACATGTTTTACATTGGTTATGTTTTATGGTTTCCTATATGATTCGTTTTAATTCATTTCCTCTTAGTTTAGATATTTTGTCTATACTACCATCATAAAATACTTTTTCATATTTTTTGAAATTTGTGTTAAATTGTGTTATATTAACAATTCTCAGATTTAGTAAGTAGACAAAAAAATGGTTACCTATGGAAAAAAAGATGTCAATCTTGTGCAGAGGAAACTTAACCTCCATAATTTCTTAGTTGGAATAGACCCCTGTTTCAAAAGACAGACTAACAAGGGAAAGACAAAGAAAAGTTTATCAACATGCACATTTCATATATACACAGGAGACACCAGAGAATGAATCGTTCTCAAAGAGATGACTTTGAATTGCAGCATACATTGCATCTTCAATAAAGTGAAGCACATATTTAGAGAAGTGACAAGACAAAGGAAAAAGAGGTTGAGTCTTTTGAGGAAAGGCAAGTAAATGGCAAATGGAAAGGTAGTTGATAAATTTTTTAAATGTACATTCCCATTACAAAAGAGGAAAGGGTAATAGGACCCAAGAAGTCCAAAATCTAATGGAAAACAGCCTTAAATGTTAAGGCTGGAGAAGAATATTCTTTGACTCCATGTTCTGCCTTCCAGAATCACTGGGGCACCCAAGGTTGGACACCAAATGTTCCGGGAAACCTTACTACCACAGCGTTATTAGACACAGCACACATTCCAGTTCTCACAGGTTGGAGTCTTGTGCCTGTGCCTCTGCCAGGCTAGAGTTGTACACTGGCCACTCTTCAGTGCTGGGATCCCAGAAGTGGCCCTATTTCCATGGCTCCACTAGACATCACCCTAGTGGATGCTCTCTACAGTGGTCCTGACCCTACAGTTCCACTGGGCAATGCTCTAATTGAGACTCTCTGTGATAGCTCCAACCCCATGATCCCACTAGGCATTGCACTAGTAGAAGACCCCTAGAGTGGCTCCATTCCCTTAGCAGTTGTCTGCCTGCGCAGAGTTAGCACCACAGGGATGCTATCAAGATTTATTGCCTGTGCCTCCTGGAGGGACAATCTAAGCTGCATCTGGAGATGCTTGAGCTTCATTTGGGTTGGCTGAGGAGCACTGTACCAGAATGCATGGGGCAGAAAATTGAAGAGGCCCTGGATAATGAATCCTGAGGTCCCACAGGTGCCCTGGGCCCCTCCCTTTAAATTATTCTACCATCAGGCCCTGACACTCTCTGAAATACCTTTGATTTTATTATGCTATTGTTTTAATGAATAGCATCTGGCATCTTTCTAGTCAAACTCATCTCTTCTTCAGGTGTTCCTTCGGTTACACCTTTGGTATTCCATCCTAAACACACTTTCTCCTTTACAATGAGGCCTGACTGAAAATTTTCCAATTCATTAAGTTATACTTTGCTTTTAATTAAAAATTCTATGTTTTTTTTTTCTGTCTTGCGTTTTACTATAAGCAGTCAAAAGAAGCCATGCCACACCTTTAACACTATTCTTAGTAAATTGTTTCCATCAAATATCCTAGTTCATCTCTCTTAAGTTCTGCTTTCTACAGAGTACTAAGACAGGTATATAAGTCTGCCAAGAAAATTGCCACTTTATAACAAGGATGGCCTCTCCTCTAGGTTCCAACATCATGTTCTTTGTTTCCATGTGAGATTTCATAAGAAATGCCTTTCCCATCTATATTTCTATCAACATTCTATTCATGACCACATAGATAATCTCTAAGAAGATACAGTCTCTCCCTACAGTTCTCGTTTTCTGAGCCCTCACCAACATTTCCCAATGCTTCATTTACAGTAATACAGACCTTTCCTGGCCTGCACTTCTGAATTATTCCAGCCTCTACCCATTACCCAGTTCTAAAGTTGCTTCCACACTCCACTCCTTGGTACCAATTTCTGTCTTAGTTCCTGCCGCTATAGCAAAGTACCTTAGACTTTTCTAAGGGCAAATTATAAACAATAAATATTTATTTCTTACTGTTGTGGAAACTGGGATGTCCAAGATCAAGGTGACAGCAGATATAGAGTGTGGTAAGGACCTGTTTCTCATTTACGGTGGCTTCCTCCTCTTTCCTCAAATGATAGGCGAGCAAAAGCACAAAAAGAGACTAACAAATTCCCTCAAGTTCTTTTATAAAGGCATGAATCCCATTCAAAAGGGCAGAGCCCTAATGACCTAATAATCACTGCCTGAAGGGCCTACCTCTTAATAATACTTAATTGGGTACTAAGTTTCAACTTGAAATTTGGAGGGGCACAAGCTTTCATATCATAGGAATTATCTAATGCATTATATATTTTCATATTGATGGTGTCCCTTATCTCTTTCCAAAATTTTAGAAAGTTTATGTGAAAATAAGCATTTTTGTTTATTTTATGTAACGTTTGGATTCCCATAAAAAATGCTTGGGCTATAGCAAGTACTCCATACAACAACAGAAACAGTCCACAGAATAGATCTTCTTCGATCATCTGTTTATTACAATAATTAGTCAACATTCAGAATGGAAGGAAACATTTCTATTATATTAAGCCATTTTAAGTGTTCCATCTACAAAACCCAAGCTTCCTTGTAACCAATTTGTATTCTCAATAATTTCAAATACCTAATAGTTTACAAAACAGTTAGCAGCTCTCTATGAATCATAGACTGGTACTTCAAAACAATTCCCCTTCTACAGTGGACAGCAAAGATATACAGCTTGAAGTTTAGCTCATTAAAAGAGATTCTATTATTTATCATATTTCAAGAACACCCTCAAGTGGAGCTTTAATGCTCTGATAGTCTAATCCCAGCTGGTGCTAGCATATTATGCAGAATGCATAAATCAAAGCCAATTGTTTCTTCTTCAGGCAAAAGATCTTAACAAATTTATCCTGGAATCCTAGGTGTGTATTGAGGAAGAAGTGTCACTGAATTAGAAGTAGGTGCACTGAAAGCACAAGCCACATGTTCATTCAATATATTAATATAGTCAAAACTTGCTTGAATCTTTCCTTGCAGAGGCAACTTCCAACTAACAGTAGAATCTTGCTACTACATCCACCTGTATTTATGGGATTCTGTATAACACCCTGCTCAATATGGCTAGCTCATGTTGCATGTTTACATGGTAACTTACTGTTAGAAATTCAGGATTGTTCAAGACCTAAAAAAAGTCCAGGAGTTTTTCAGAAAGAAAATATGTATCTTCCAAGGAAGAAATAAATTTCCTAAAAAAAATCTAAGTCTTTGCTGTTTATTCTATGTTGCTTATCACTCATCTGCCAAAAGCATTTCAAACATTTTTGGATCTAGTGTGTTATAAAGTCCAAGTTAAAAGGCCCAAATGGAAAAGGACCAGAATTTGCATTTACATTTCTTCTTTGCAATAATTATCACCTAATAGGTTATATCATTTCATACAACCATGTATACTACTTCTCTTCCAAACTTCATGCCTTCATAAAGACAGGTCTTTCTGTCTGTTTTTTCTGCAATGTTTATATCCCAGCATGCAGAACAATGGAATATAGCAAGTCCTCAAAAAAGCAACTTGCCTTTGTCTTTACTTGGATACAGTAGCCCAACAAATTCAAATTATTGTATCTCCAGAAATGTTTTAGAAAGTCAGACCTCTACATTTTCAAAAGAATAACATCATCTTTTTGCAAAAGAGGTTTCCATTAGCATAAGAAGGTCATGTATTGGTAGTCCATGATTCACATCTAGTTTCTTGAAATACGTGTTTTGAATAAACCAAAAGCTGAGAGACGTTATGATAAAAAGAGAAATGCATGGTGTGTGAGACAGACTGAATTTCTAATTGCATGGAATCTATAGAAAAAGAAAATGTTATTGAGTGATTATGTCCAGGGCGTTTATTACCATGTTAAGCAGAGTCTTGGGACCAAGCACTATTTTAGGCATTTGTATCTGCATGCATCAGTGAAAAAAATAGACCACATTTCTACATTTATAGAATTTACTTCCTATCAGAAAGAAAATACTGTTATCTATGAAATGCATTACAATACCATTGGGAAAGCTAAAAAATAAACTTTAGTTTGGATTTTAGAAATGACATTGGAATTATTCTAAAGAACCAGGTAGCTAAGGTAGCTTTGGCACCCTATTTAGGAAGCTGCCATAACAACTTCTAACTACATAACTAGGATGAGACAAACACAATTTAAGTAAGGCAATTAAGATTGGAAGCCACCATGATCAGAAAATGTGAGTACCAGGAAGCTGAGAGAAAAACAATGAAAATATCCATGATGATATGTGCCTGAAGAAATAGCAAGAGTGGCCTACAAAATATTCTTCCCTTCCATTTGTCAAAATTGCAGGAGTATATCTATGTGGTGTCAGTTAAATCAAACCAAGAACAACAATGCAAAGGACTCTGGGAAATATGGTTTTTAGATTTTTAATTTTGCCAAGGAAGAAAGCATTTTAGAAGAATATTGAAATGGATGGTGGCTAACAAGCCATATTTTCTACCCCAATTTTTTTTGTCAACTTCTCCACATTTACTATGTGTCAGGTAGGAATCTTCAAATTATCATGAAAATGGAGGAGGTTGAAACCTGAGTAGGTTGAGGCAGGTATTTCTACAAGAACCATGAACAGCAGCAGTAATGAGAGTTGAGTATATACAATCAGACCGGTCAAACAAGCACATTAATTTCAGATGATTATATACGCTTTTTCATTGAGAAAGAAGAAAGTCACAAATAAGGGAGAAAACTAAACATTGTAATTTAGAATAGAAATTGGAGATGTGAACTTATAGTTTCATACGATATATATATATATACACACACACATATACCTCCATGTATATGCGTATATATGTAGATATATACATACATGTGTGGAGGTGTCTATATGTGTAAAATATATACAGCACAGATATGTTTATACATATGTTCTCCCTTAAAAGGAATCCTATTTTCCTGGAGAAATGACTGTTTCCAAGGCTGAGTAGAGAACTAGAAAATGACCTGGAATATAGTGTGTGTGTATGTGTGAGTGTGCTTGTGTGTGTGTGTGTGTGTGTGTGTCTTCCACACACATGACAGGAAGTAAGACTGTGCAAGTCCCTTCAAGGTAGCTTGTGCCCGACTTTGACATGTTTGTATTACCTGTGAGCCCATTCTTACTTGGTGTCATGTGTGTGGAGCATGTAATGCAAACATGTCAAAGTCACACACAAGCTACCTTGAAGAGACTTTCACTGTACAAATATGGGAAAAATCCATTATCAAAACAAATGATGATAATAAGGGATTTTGCCAATAAAGAAAATAGACATGTATGAAAAGAGACTATAAAAATAAGTAAATATTAAAAGTTTGATGAAGAATTAGATAATTCTATAGTCTTAAGCTACTTCCCTGGTATTATTTGCCTGATTATAATGATTGCATCAGGTTTTGTAGGGTAACATTTTTAGTTATAATTAACACACACTCAAGTATTTTTAGACAATGAGGCATCATGTCAGCAACTTACACTCAATTAGCTCATGAATAAGAATGTTATTTGTGCTATTTTTGCAACTTTCTGTAAGTTTGAGATTATTTAACCTTAAAAAATATTTAACAATAAATCTAATTAGGTGAACTAATGATTCCTTTGATAGATATTTATTGCCATGCAACCCTTTATTTCATGGTACTTTTAGTTTCATAAGTATTTATAATCATAAATGACAATAAATTTAGATTTTATACCAAATACCTAAATCAACTCTATTATTTTATTTACATCAGGGTTAAATTATACATATTGTTACCTTATTATATATACCAAAATATGAACAAACAAACAAAAAGCAACCTTTTAGTGTTATGAATATGGTTCTTTAAAACCACCTAAAAACTTCTTGTCTTTTTATTTGTATGTCCGATTAGTAGATATTTTATTTAAATAATATTTTCCTTATACCTTTTCTTATATCTTTATGAGCCATTTGAGTAACTTGTAACTCTATCTTCTTTCTTAATAAGGCTAAAACATGTGTTCTTTTGTGTATAGAATAAAGTCATATTAGAAATGTTTATTTACAGTTTGAATTATTTTCTGAGAATATTAAAACATCTTTATACAAATTATTTACATTTAATTGGCCTTTTTGAACAAAAATTTATATTCCAATTTTCTGAGAAGGAAAATACAAGCAACAAAATCATACATCTTGTATATTTTCTAATGTCTTCCTTTCCTTTATTTTTACTAAACCTTCTTATCTGTTGCTCTATATGTTGCATTATTTAAAGACTGACATATTTCCTACTTGTGGAGAGCTAATTCAAGAACAAAATTGCTTTTAACATGCTGTGATAGATTTTCAAAAAAAATCAAGTTCAATTATTTATAGACTAATTTTCTGTTTGCTGTCTACTGAATGGCAAAGTGAAAAGTTCACAAATCCAGTTAGATGACACTTTCCTCCTCATATTCTAGGGCACTGACATTTCTTGGTGGACTGACAGTAAATCTTAAGTCCCTAGGCTGCTCGTTAACTTTTAGAAGTTGATATAGTAACTTATAAGTTTGATCTCTTTTGGATGACCATGAATTCTGCTTATGGATACTATAAAAAAGTAGTTGGGACACTAATAAATGGTGCCTCAAAGACTAAATTTAACTGTGGTGTACTTGGACCCTAATCACTACTGATAGTTTCTATGAACATCCACATTGATGCTTTAGACGCTTTAGGGACAACTCTATTTTTCACATCAGATAAATTGTATTTTCATTTCAGACTATGTCACTATCAGACCTATGGGCAGCTATCAATCACTTTGTGATATCTGAGTCATGCATCACTGTTATTAGGGTACTGCTAGCTTTTAGTTAAAAAAGAAAAAAAAGGGTGATGGCATTACACGTAGAGAAAGATAGTGCACTAAAAAAACATCACTCAAAATAAATAAATAACAAGTACATTTTAAGAACAAAGTATAGGCACAGCAAATACATTTTAAATAGCATAGTAGATTTATAAAAGATTTCAGACATATAAACAGATTTCTTATGGTGACACTTCAATTGTTAGTAATCAATACATTATATGTAGCAGTCTTTACAGAAGTATAAGAAAATATTATATTTCCTAGATCAATAAGTAATGAAACAAAGTAATTTAGAAAAATTTTATTCAGTGTTTCTGAATATACATAAATATATTGAGTGCTTTTATCATATAAACCTTGGAAATTATTTCTCTGGCCAAGTATTTTATATTTAATCACCTACAAATTGTTCATTAATACCTCCTCAGTGATTCTATTTAAAAGTTAAGATTAATAGCAAGTCTTAGTCCATTTTGTGTTGCTTTAACAAAGTACTATAGACAAGGAAAATTAATTTATTTCTTACACTTCTAGAGCCTGGGAAGTCTAATATCAAGAGCCAGCATATGGTGAGGGACTTCTTGTGGCATCATTCCATGGTAGAAGGCATGGGAGCATAAGAGAGCAAGCAGGAAGACCAAAATCTCTTTTAATATAACTCACTCTTGGCATAACAAACCTACTCCCATGATAATGACATAAATTTATTCATGGAGGTGGAGCCCTCAGTACCTAATCACCTCTTAACAGTTCTACCTCTTAATATCATCTCAATGGCAATTCAATATCAACATGAGTTTTGAAAGGGATATTCAAACCACAGCATTTTACTCTTGGCCCCTTAAAACTAACATAATTTCTGTATACTAAAATCATTTATTCCATGCCAATAACCTTAAATGTCTTAAATCATTCTAGCATCAACTCAAAAATTCAAAATCCAGAGTCTCATTTAAATCAGATATGGATGAGATTCAAGGAACAATTTATTTGAGGCAAATTGCTCTCTAGGTGTGAGTGTGTGAAATTATCAAGCTGTGTGCTTCCAACATACAATGATGGAACAGCATAGAATAGACATTATCATTTCAAAAAGAAGAGATAGCAAAAAGAAAGGGGTAATTGGTTTCAATTAAGTCTAAAACTCAACAGGTAAAACAATAAGTCTTAAAGCAAGTCTCCAAAATAAGTCTTAAAATAAGTTTCCAAAATAATCTCCTTTTACTTCATCTTGAGCACACTAGGGTGAGGGTTTGGCTTCCAAGACTTCAGGCAGTTCCATCCTCATGACTTTAGTGGGCTCAGTCTACTCTTCACTCTCTCAGGTTGGAGTCTTGTGCCTGCAGATTTCCCAGGCTGATGTTGCACAGTGGTAGCTTAACAGTTCTTGGGTATCATTTTGAGAGTGTTCTCACTCCCACAACTCCACTAGCTATTGCCCTACCTGAAGTTTCCTTCAGTGACTCTGTCTCTGTGATAAGTCTCTGCCTGAGTCCCCAGGCTATCCACAACTTCATTTGAAATGTAAGTAAAGGAATCCTTGTCCTGGAGCTCTTGCATTCTGTTTGCCTGAAGAATTGGCACCATGCGGAGTCTGTCAAGGTTTATGGCTTGCATCTCCTGGAATGGCATGTGAAGCTAAGTTGCAACTGGACCCACATGAGCTATGGCTGGAGCTGCCAAGACGTATTGTGCCAGAATATGGGAAGCAAATAGCCAGGGTGGCCTTAAGCAATGAGCCCATGGAGAGTGTCCTGAGCCTATCCCTCAAAACCATTCAGCTCTTCTAGATCTCTGGGCCTGTGATGGGGGAAAGACAGGATCCTTGAAGATACCTGAAATTCCTTTTTTTTCTGTCATTCTCCCATTGTGCTGGTTACCTCTTCTGTACATACTGGTCTCTGTAGGGATCCATGAGCCGCACATTGGGCACCAGAATGTAGGGAACCAGCCCTACAATACCCATGGGTACCCCAAGTTCGGTGGCAACAAAGGAATGAGAAAAAGACAGATTAAGAAAAAAAGTGGGACCAGGGGACCATCACTTTATTACTCTGGAGGTGACAGTGAAGGCCCTGAGCTTTGATGATCCACACTACTTATTGATTACAATCACTTTGATCTACAGGGTAGGGGTGGAGTAATGGTAGAGTGAATCAGTGAGTGTAAGTGAATTAGTGGGCTGGAACTGGTGTGTCATCCTAAGGACTGATAACAGTGGCCGTTTGGGAGTTTCACAAAACAAGAACATGTGGTTATATTTAGCCTGTTATCTACGTGCAGCTGATGGAAGGCAGGCCTTACAAGGAGCCTACAAGTCTGGTTACATCATAGTGCTACGAAGGGGTTTTGCGTCCTTAAGCACAGTGTTTATGGTAACAGAGGTTAGGTCACCCTGCACCAGAACATGAGGCATGGAGAGGCATTCCTCCTCAGAGGCCTCCTGCAGCCTTCCGCAGTTTGTTGTTCCTTGTTTATATGTTACTCATAACCAATTTACCTGGGCACTTTGTAAGTCCTTTCTCCTTTGCAGTGTTTCCCCACCAGTCTCTTTAGCTAATGGTGCTTTGGTCATATACTTGGTATATTTACCTGAAAATGCTTTTTTATTCTTTATATGGCTATGCTGAAAATTTTCAAAATCTTTCTTTCTTGTAATTAGAAATTGCAAGTCTAAATCATTTCTTCCCTCTTGTATCTTACTATATGTAGTTAAAAGTAGCTCCACAGCTGCTTTGGTATTTTGCTTAAAAATTTTTACCACCAGCTATCGTCGTTCATCAGTTTAAAATTCCACTATCAACAAAGCCCTAGAGCATGCACACAATTTAACCACATTCTTGGCCACTACATAATGAGGATGATATTTACCTCAGTTTCCAATAAGATATTTCTCTTTTACATCTGAGACCTCACCAGAATGACCTTTATTATCCATATTTCTGCCAACATTTTCATCACAACCACTTAAATAATCCATAAGAATTTCCAGACTTTCCCTACAGCTAATCTCTTTTGAGCCCTCACCAAAATTGTTCTTATTACTCAATGCATAGAGTGTTGCCTTTTTATAGCCTACTCTGCCAAATTCTTCTATCCGCTACTTATTAGCCAGTTCCAAAGCCACTTTCACATTTTCAAGTATCTGTTATAGCAACAGCTCCATTTCTTGGTACCAATTTTCTATCTTAGTCCACTTTGTGTTGCAATAATAGAATGTATAGTCTGGGTAATTTATAAAGAAAATAAATTTATATCTTTTGCTTCTGGAGGCTGAAACGTTCAATATTAATGTGTCAGTAGCTGGTGATGACCTTCTTGCTGCATCATCTAATGGTGGAAGGCAGAAGGCCTAGAAAGTCCAAGAAAGAAACAAGAGAGAACTAAACTTGTTTCTATAAAAACTCACTCTTGTGATAAAAACACACTCCCATGATAACAACAGTTAACCCACTCATGAAGAGAGTACCCTCATGACCTAATCACCTCTTAATTATTCCATCTTTAATATCATCACAATGACAATTATATTTCAACATGAGTTTTTAGGGGGACATTTCAATCACAGAAAAGCAGCAATAATAAAATTTTCCCAATCATTCTTATTCAGTAATATTTTTTGATGGAGAAAATGGGAAATGCATATTTTACTATTGTCTTTCATGTTGAAGTAATCAATAAAAATTTTCTGAAATACTTAAAAACCTAAATATCTGTAGGCTCTTTAGTTTATCTCTACTGACAATTAATCTTATGTTTAACCCCAAATCTAAAATCATATCTAAAATTATGCATTTTCATGAACCGCAAAAATACTGGATACTAGATTGGTGGATAAGCAGTCTAGAAATCTTATTTGATAACTTTTTAATCTGAATATTGAAAGCAAATTGCTAATTATTATAAGGTAACTCCAATACTCATTGTTTAAACTTTTAGAATTTAAATCAAGTAATCTGTAGAGTATCTTTAAAGGACTCCTGGCTTACAAATTCATCTCTATATCTTGTCATGCATTCAGTACTTCTGACATATTTACTAGTCATTTTCTTAAATCTGCCAGTTTGCATGATACTTTTGCTTTGCAAATGCCATTTCTACTCTGGGAAGCTTCTTTACTTCCTGCTCTGTCTAATCAAATTTACTTGTCCTTAAAATCTAGCTTAAATGCCATTTTTCTGTAGAAACTTTTTACATAGTTGTTCTCAGTCTTCCAACCCTAATGGAGGTATTCATTTATTCTTCTGAGTTTGGGAAGCTCTTTTTTGGTAAAGTGATACTTATCTCATCCATCTAAAATTTCCTCTTTTTCTCTTATTATCTTCCTTACCATATTCATCAGCATCTCTACTGCCTTATAGTTCTTATATCTATTCATCTTGCACTGAGCCAAGAGCAAGATGAAAACACATAAAGCTCTATTTTTTTTTTGCAGTCTTCTCTGCATCTTTCCTTCATCTGTTTTATGAAATAAATTTTATTTTTAGGATAGTTTTATCCTTACATAAAAATAAATAGAAAGAATAGAGTTCCCATGTATGTCCTGTCTCTCCACATACAGGTTGACTATTATTCACATCTTGTGTTAGTGTGGTATACTTGATATAATTAATGAACCAATATGGATACATTATTATTAACTAAAGTTAATAAAGTTCATAGTTTAGGGTTCACTGTGTTATATATTCTATGGGTTTTGGCAAATATGTAACTACTTCTCGATTATCACTGCATTGTACAAAATACTTTTACTGCCCTACTCATCACCTGTACTCTTTTGTCTCTACTCAAATCCCCATAACCTCACCAACTACTAATCTTTTCTCTGCCTCTATGGTTTTACCTTTTACAAAATGTCATATAGTTGGAATCACACAGTATGTGTTTGTTTATTCATTCATCTCTTGAAGTATATGCTGGTCATTTCAAAGTTTTGGCAATTATAAATAGAGCTGGTATAAACATTTTTGTGCATATGCAAGTTTTCAACTCATTTGGGTAAATACCAAGGAATGCAATTGCTGGATTGTATGGCAAGAGTATGTTTACTTTTATAAATAACTAATGAAAAGTCTTCCACAGTGGCTGTACCATTTTGCACTCCCACCAGCAATGAATGACAGTTCCTGTTGCTCCACATCCCAGCCAGCATTTAACATTGTCATTACTGAAAATTTTGGCCACACTAACGGATATGTAGTATTATCTTACTATTGCTTTAATTTGCAACTCTCTAATGACCTGACATATAATGTTGATCTTCTTATATGCTTATTTGCCATCTGTGTATCTTCTTTGATGACATAACAGTGCAGATTTATTGCTCATTTTTTAGTTATGTTTTTATTGAGTTGTATTCTTTCTTTATATATTTTAGATACCAGTCCTTTATTACAACTATTTTGCAAAAATTTTCTCTGAGTCTGAGATCTCTCTTTCCATACTTTGATAACTATTATTTGCATATAACAAGTTTTAATTTTAATGAAGCTCACCTTTTCAGAATTTTTCATGGGTTATGCTTTTGCTTTTGTGTGTGAAAAGTGATTGCCAAACCAAGGTATCTACATTTTCTTCTATGTTGTTTTCTAGGGGTTCTATAGTTTTATAATTTATATCTTTGATCCATTTTCAATAAATTTTTGTGAGGGTATAAGTTCTGTGTCTATATTCACTTGAAGTCATTATTTTGTTATTGATATTATTGGTATTTTTATTTATAGTTAAATGAACAATAAGAAAAAGGACACAATTATCATCTGAAGTGTTATTTGCAAACCCTAAGGGATAGAATTGGATTTGTACTCAAGTCTATTTGGTTTTAAAGACAAACAGATTAATTATCATGCAGTATAGTTCATTCAAGGCTCAGTAATCTTTGCAAAGCATAATATCTAGCATACTCTCTGGCACGTAGTAGGTCCTTAATAAATCTTTGATCAAAGAATGATTAATAGTGTAACAAAGAGACAACGTTTGTGTGACATAATCAAATACCAGAAAAATAAAATCTGTTATTTTGTTGTTGTTGTTACATTCATTTTGAAATGAGCTCAAGTTTTTTAGTGGATGCTTTATTAAATAAAATAGATAGAGCTTTTTGTCCATAAATACAAAACAATTAAAATATATGTAGAAGCAGTTTAAAAGTTAAATAGTTGATAAATTATGACAGATCAATAGAAAACCGTGGTGGGTTTTGAATTAAAGACATTTTAAACATTTTTCCTTAAAACAAACAATAAGCACTGACTATTACTGACACTTAGGAAGACAGAGAAAGTTTTTTAAGTGTTTAAGTACATATTAACCTTCAAATGGAAGATACTTGGTTAAAATAATCAATTTTGTAGCCTTAAAATTATGTTGTCATAATGATAATTTTACTCAAACAATAATTGCATTTTTTAGATGGGTTAATACTTAGCTCATTTGCATTCAGATTTAGGGATCTACAAAATTACTAAGTAATAGCTACAAAAGGAGAAGATGTTTGTCATAAAATTGCAGGCTTTCTGTGGAAAGTTACTAAAATCAGTAGATATTCTTTTCACCTAATTAATTTTTGGAAGCTGTATCCTCATTAATCATCTGACAGGCTCACAATAACAATACATGCCCTTCTGCTCATGAAATTCAGCATTATGTCTTTTAAAATGCCTTTTTCCAGAATTTCTATGAAACTGGCAATTTGTGCAGAGTCAAGCAGCATAATTGTTTATAGAATAAGAGAAGCATACTTGAGTTTTGCTATAAACTTTTGTAATATGTATTCATTTTTATGTGTTTAATGACACTTAACATTCTTATAGTACTAATATCTTTAAGTTAGCATAGTTACACTGAGAGAAAAGACATAAAAAATATTAGTATGTTTTCTAATACTTTATGAGAGAAAAGACATAAAAAATATTAGTATGTTTTCTAATATTTTATGAGAGAAAAGACATCAAAAATATTAGTATTTTTTCTAATTCTTTGTAATGCATATTTTTTTCAAAGAAAAATAGCGATATTTTAGGTTCACTTTAAAAATGCAAATTTTTCTTATTTCCTACAGTCATAATTAACCCAACAACTAGGCAAACTGGTTAGCTATTCCTGATTTTAACTGAGAGGTACTACAAGACACTTTTCTCAAGTTTATCTGCCTTGAAATTATCTGGTTTATTATTTCTACCACTCTAAAAAGTTTCTATAGGATTTAGTTATGTCACTGAGGAAAGACAAGTCTTTCCCAAATTTCTCAATGTTCCTTCAAAGTCCTGGTCTCCAGCATTATGAATATTATGTTATGAAATAGAATAGGTTTGCTTTTATTTCTCCTAGAAATATTGTTCCTTACATGCGGCAGGTCTTAGCCTTGAAGCCATTTGTTTCCTTAATGTTAAAACCATTTGCTTTCATTCAAAAGATGGAAATCTTTTTCTTATCTCTTTTTGTAACCGGGTCTCAAGATGGGAAGGGGCTCAGCTCCCTCTCCAATTGAATGTGCCCAAGGTTCTTGGGCTCCCTTTGCCCCAAGAATTAGGGAGGGGCCCTGGCACCCGGTGAGCTTACCATTGTATAAATATCTGATTCAAAGAGTTTAGCAGAAAGCAATTTCTTAGGCAGAGCAAGAGAGAGAAAGAGAGAGAGAGCTCCCACGCTGCCATGGGAGGAGAATCTGAAGGGGGATATCCACACAGGTAGACAGGGAAAGATAGCTCCTACCTTGTTGTGGGAGGGGATCCCAGAGAGGAAAATCTGTACAGGTAGAGATGGGGGAGACATGTCCCAAGTTGCAGTGGGAGGGGATCTGGAGAAAGAGTCTGCACAGGTAGGGGGCAGTGGGGTTTTAACTTTGAAGTTATTCCCACCCCATTCATGTTCTTGTCCAATGAGAGGAGTTCTTTCAAACTTCCTCTGCAGTGACTGATCTTCGACTTTGATACAGGATTGGCTGTCTGGTGCCCAACTAGAGCCCCCTCCTCCCAGGGCTTTTTAGGGACTTTTTAAACAAAGGAGCACACCTAGAATTTTAGCTGGGATGTTAGACAAAGAACTCTAGGTTCCCGGATGGGGAGGTGGATGGAGGCATGGCGCTAGGAAGTGCTTGCTTTTGAAACCATGCCCCTGTGGACCTGGGAAGAGAAGTTTTTTCCTTAACAAAATCCCACATTTTGACGAGTTAAGTTCAAGAAGAAGGGTCCTGAATTGATGGAAAAGGTAACTGAATAGCCAAGAAACTTCCAGAGCGATTTAGTGAGTTATCTTCCTATGTTATTATATTCCAAAGGGGATTAATCCTATGTTTTAAATTTGAAAACCCCTCTCATATCTTCCCCTAGAGACACTTATTAACATTTCTAAATAATAAGAACCCGAGAATCTTTCTCACATTTTTTGAGAGGAGAATTTGTTTACAGTGTGGAGTGTTCCTCTTTCTTCTTCAGGAGGAGTGAGGGTACAAGGGTTCCTCTGCTGAATAAACATCTAGACTCTATTTTGGGGTTCTCACAGTACAGTCATAAGTAGGTATAGCAAGACATCTGGCTGTCATTAGGTTACCCCAGAGCAAATGGAAAAGATGAGGTTAGTCCTGAAGTAAGTAATTTTTCACTGTTCCAGAAATATTTTGTCTACTTTTAAAATAATATTAGTAAACATAGATATTAAAATCTTATCTTAGGCCATTACCTCTAGAATCATACACCTCTAATATCTGGAAGTAAAGAAACTATCATCATTTTGCATAAATATCTCTAATTCTCATATTTTTCTTCCCAGTTCTTCCTAGCGCAGTCACCTTTATTCCAAAGTCTCTTTGCCTTCATCTTAGGCCCTCATATGGCATTTCTAATGAGGTCTCCTTATCAGGGAAGAGAGGAAACTGAAGCTTTTGTCTTCTCTGACTCAATTCTCAGTGATTTTCCATACCTAGTTCCTTCCTTCACCTTTGTCCCCTGACCCCCCAAAATCCTTAAAACTGCTGGAGCCTTTTTTGGAGGCTCTCTCCACCGGGAGATGACCCGCACATCATGCTGATCCTCCTGACCCTGCACTGCACTGCCATTCTATGAAAGAAAATGGATAAGAGGGAGTTGGCACTTTTTCTGGTTTTAGCCACTTGTTAAAGCATGACAGTGAGTGATGAAAGGCTTAATTCTTTACTTCATGACTAGTTGCTTCAATTAGATACTTAACACTTGATAACCCAGCTCTCTCCATCTCCAAATGCATTTAAGCTTCCCTCAAAAGAAGTGGAATAGTATTTACACTGTGAGCACAAAATATCTGAGACAGGTCTCAGTCAATTTAGAAAGTTTGTTTTACCAAAGCTAGGGATGCACCTGTGACACAGCCTCAGGAGGTCCTGAGGACATATGCCCAAGGTGGTCAGGTATACATTTTAGGGAGACAGGAAATAGCAATCAATATGTGTAAGACATATATTGGTTCAGCCCCATAAGGTGGGACACCTGGAAGGGGGAAAGAGTCAGGGAGAATTCTAGGTCATAGGTAGATAAAAGATAAATGTTGCATTCTTTTGAGTCCTTGATCAGTCTTTCACTGAATACACAATTTAGTCTAGCTCAGTGAATCTGAATTTTTACATACACAATACAGCAGAGGAAGAAATCAGATAGGCATTTGTCTAAGGTGAGCATAGAGATGACTTTCTGTCTGCAGCACCTGTGAAGGTAAGCTATCAGTTTACATTGCCAGGGTGAAATTCAACGGAATTGTTTTAGAATAAAGGTCTCGAGGCCCACAAGGAATTTTCCTGTGGGCAAATTATGAGGGAGGTATGTTACTCTTTTGTCTTTTTAGCTATCTTACTTAGGAATAAAATGGAAGGCAGGTTTACGTGACCTGGCGACCAGCTTGACTTTTCCCTTGGCTTAGTTACATTGAGATCCTGAGATTTAATTTTCTTTCACAATGTCAAACATACACGTTTCTGTCATTGATCACAGAAGAGAGAAATACTCACTTAGACTCCCTGTGATTGCCTCTCCAACCCAGCCAATCAGCACTCCCCACTTCCCTAGCCTGTCCCCACTAAACTATCCTTAAAGATTCTGATCCCCCAATGCTCAGGGAGACCAACTGATCTGAGTACTAAGGAAACACCTGCACAGCCTCTCTGTGTGAATTACTCTTTCTCCATTGCAACTCCCCTGTCTTGTTAAGTCAGCTCTGTCTAGGCAGCAGCAAGGTGAATCTGTTGGGCAGTCACAAAGCCACATAAAGTCATTTACAGTATTTTGGTATCTTGTATGCCAAAATAGAGTGTCTTTAGAATATCTGCAGGGACCATTAATGTTATATCAGAGAAATGTGATGCTTTAAATTTATAAATTAACATGTTTGTGATAGGAAAATGACAAAATGCAGAAAACTGTAATGGAGCTAAAATCATTCAGAGATAAATTCCATCTCTTTGTTACGTGAGTGTGTTTATGCATATGTGAATATGCAATGTTTTATACAAGGCATGATTTGAATCAGAGTGATATAGTTTTGCATACCATGTTACTTAATTTTGACATCAAACATTTATGAAATGCATTCAATATGCCATTTCCACGTGTCATAAAAAATTATTTAGAACCACAATTTTTAAACTGCAAAATATTATCTCATCAGAAAGATTCAACCTAGTATGTTTAAAAATTCCATTGTAGAAATAGACTGAACTCTCTCCACATTACAAAAATGTTAATTATATTTGAAGATACATTTTTAAATATTTATCCAAAACAGATTCTAACAATTGAAAATGTTGTATCAAATAATATAAATATATTTAATATTTTGATACATAATCAACAACTAGCCTTACAAATACTTATACCAATTCAGACTTACAATGAAGGAACAAAAATTATTGCAAAGATTTTTACCTCCCCCAGCGTTATATATGAGAATGTTCATTTCACTGTTTTTATGTCATTATTAGAAATAATTTTTCTTTTTAGTTTTTTATGTGAATTGTATTTTTTTCACATAATTATCTGTATCCTATTAATGGAACTCCTGGATTTATGAGAGCTACCTATGTGGGTCCATTTTATTCATTTTTAAAAAAATATTTGTTAAATCTACATTTTTCTCCCAGCCAATTCTCACTTTATGGCACCAGAGAGCTATATCTGACTGAATGCAAACATGTCCTCTGGAATATTAAAAGACACTTTAACCTCAAAATGACCAAAACTCAATTGATTTTTTTTACTACAAGTTTGAGCAAAACTCTGAATTTTATATTTTGAAGATTCCCATATAGCCATCTCCCACTGGGAGTTTAACTTCTTTCTCTTCTTTACACTTTGTAACTCACTTTCACTTATCCTTTTCTTCCTACCTTCATGCAAACTGTCTTAAACTATCCCCTCATAATTTCTTGTTGGATAACTTTGCCTAGTATAATGTCTGTGAATAGTATAGTAGATATTTAATTAAAATGTGTTAATTTCATTAAACAATTAAAATCTTCTTGCATGTGTTCCCTTGTTTAATAAAATGAAAGGGACAAGGCCATGTCAAAACTCTGCTTATAAAATGCACTATTTTATTCAATGATATCTGGATATGAACCAATTTTTTTTAGCAAAGCTTATTTGGCTCATTATTTTCCCACTGTTTACCCTCCAACCTTATTCTTGTACACTTTGCCTTACGTATAATGTACCTTCAGTCAGTCTGAGACTTTTTTCATGTTTCTCTAGCCTGATTTTCTATCTGTTACTCTGAAGCAAATGCTAACCTACCTGCTAAATGCTGCTAAGTGGAACACTGGACGCTCAATGATGCTGAATCTACTGAGTAATATCATCCCCAAAAGGATTGTTGGAAAGCAGATGAGGTTCTCAAGGAGATTGTATTTCTGAATATATCTTCTAAAATTAGAGCATTCTGAGGTAATAAGTTAATACATATATGACGAAAATTCATGAAGGAAAGCAGTGTAAAAAAATACATTATGACAGGGAGAAATAAAGGCTAAAAGTTAATCTGATTTATGTACATGCCCACATGAAACAGAAGCACAGATCTTGCAGAGGTCTATGTCCTCATTTGTAGGTCCTCCCTGTATTCTCCACCAGATTTGAGATCTGTCCCTCTCCCCAACACACATATTAAAATGTAAAGAAAACTTTATTTTGACACAGTTACTCTATACAGAGTCATTGTGCTGGGTTATTCTGTCTGTAAACACGTACTTTCTCTTTGAAATGATTGCTACTTTAAAAACTAAACATTGTTGAAACTAATTAAAGTTGATTATCTATGTAACTGATAAATAATGCTAGAGAAGCTGAGGTATGAACATAGTGCCAGAGATACACAAAAGAAGAAACAATGCTAGGAGTATAATTTAAATTGATCTAATTCATTCAACTTGAACACTTGTATTCTAACATTTCACCAGCCTTCATTAAGGTTTATGAAATACTTTTTAAACAGCTAGTATTTGCCAGGCACTAAGATGGACTCTAGGAACAAAAATTCCAAGAAAACATAGCACATGCCCTCAAATACATTTTGTAGAGGAGAAGATTGGCAAATAAATACTTAATAAATATGAAGAACTCTAAGATAATTTGAGGATGTTAAAACACCAGGAGTACAAAAGTTATGTGACTCAGAAAAAAAGCATACTGATGGATATGATCTTTAAGTTTTTTAAATGAATTGGAAAAATGAAGTGGCTGGATGAAGGAGGGAAAGGGTCATCCAGGAGGAAATGAAACATGTAAAGACACTAAAATGAAAATGATTACTGGAGTCTAATCACATCATCATCATCTTAGTGCTGTTGTCACAGAATACCTGAGACTGAATAATTTATAGCAAACACAAATTTATTAGTTCACAGTTCTGAGACTGGGACATCAAAGGTCAAGGTATCAACAAGTTTGGTGTCTGGAGGAAGGTTGGATTCTCACATGGCAGAAGACAGAAGAGCCCAGCAGCAAAAGGGATCTGAACTTACTCTTTCATAATAGCATTAATCCCACTCATAATGGCAGTACTCTCATGGCCCTATTATGTCTGAAAATTCCCACATCTTAATATTGTTACAATGGCAATTAACTTGTTCAACATGTTTGGACAAACATTCAAAACATAGCAGTCGTGTACCATATGTGTATTATAGTGTTCAAAATGAAAGAAGTCCTTAAAGTTTTATATACAGAAAGGTCATGATCCAATTTGTATGGAAGAAGACAAGGGTGATAGAATAGACTTAAAAATTGACAAATTTTAGGAGTTTGAGACCAGCCTGGCCAACACAGTGAAACCCCATCTCTACTAATACAAAAATTAGCCAGGCATGGTGGTGGGTACCTGTAGTCCCAGCTACTTGGGAGGCTGAGGCAGGAGAATCGCTTGAACCCAGGAGGTGGAGGGTGCAGTGAGCAGAGATCACATCATTGCACTCTAGCCTGGGCAACAAGGGGAAACTCCATCAAAAAATAATTGCAAGTTTAAATCCTAAAAACAAGTAGGAAATCATAAATTAGGGAGAAATTAAAATTAGGTAGTGGCAAGAGAATGGAAAGGAAAGCACATATATTAGCATTATTCAGGAGTTCCTCTGCAGGACCTTAGTAGTATTCATTAATATGATTTGCACTCAGAGATGTTATTTTTGTTGGAAACAAATGCTTGGTACAGCAAAGAAGGACAAGTACTCAGGCAAAAGTTTTCTCAATGAGGCAATTTACTTCTGCAGAAGGGTGCAGCTTGTGCCAGTCATGATTGCAAGAGCACACTGACCTGGGTAGGGCAGGGGTTTTTATCCCTAATGCAGTTCCTAGCACTTCTGTGTCCTTTCCCCATTGGCTGGGGTTGAACCATCACAATCTAAGCTAACTTGATTGGCTAAGGTTTATAACTGAATAGGGTCTATTAGGCAGGAAGGAAGACGGACTGTCTGGTACTAGGCGGGAAGGCATAGCTGGACTTGTCTGGTGCGGCAAAGGGGCACAGCAAAGGTGGGAAGGTTGTTTACGGAACAGGTAACTAGGAGACAAGGAAGTTGGTCTTAAGAAACAAAGAACAAGGATCTAAAGCTTTTTGAAGAGGAATTTATCATCTCTGACACTTCTTAATCCTATCTCTAGCTCTGAATTTTCTTTGACTAGAAACAAATTGTAAGCAGTTCTCCTTATTAATTGATAGGGTAATGATTATTTACTCTAAACATAATTCCTTAGTAGAAAATATGGCTTTTTCTTTAAGTATAGAGTCAAGTTATTTTTATAGACTATGGGAATGTCTTATTTCTATATTACTTTCTGAAAATTTGCCTTAAGAAACATAAAATGTACAGCATAGTTAGCCCCTTAAAGAAGAAGGAGGAGGTAAACTGCTCTGGAATTCTTATTAGATAATTAGAGCACTATAGATTCTGAAATGATTTTTTAAATGTTATATAAGAAAAGATTTACAACATTATTCTAATTGCTTGACATTCATACTAAATTCCCTATTTCCCATAGTTGGTATTAGAATGCTTAGAACAAATTTTAGATGATCAAAATTTCAGGTCTTACACTGTGTTTGTAATAGATTTCAAAGGGTCACAAAAGCTATTGTTTGCTTCTGTGAGTTCTTGTCTTTCAATCATATGTTGTTCTATAATAATGAGGATAATCAAAATTATGTGTTTATGGTAAATATTTCCAATTTCTTGTTTTCTAATAAAGGATTTTATCATATATCTCTAAATGTCATCATAAAAGAAAAGAATTGAACTTCAATAATAATTAGGAAATGTCATCTTAGTAAATATCTGACATTTATCATTATAATTCTAGGTCTGTGAATATTTTCAGTGAGGTTGTTTCAAGCAACTAATAAGAAACAGTAAAAGGAAAACATTTTGGCTTTCTAGATTTCACATTTTTAAATTTTTTTTTTAAACTTGGTTATCAATGATTTCTAGAAACCATTTACAAAATGTTGACTCAATCAAATACATGCAATGTTTTCGAATATTGCTGATGCCTATAAGGATATTAGCAATATTTTTTTCTATAAGATAAATTTGCTTTGGGAAAATTTGAAATTATGAGAGTTTGCTGATCTGCTTTTATTTTTCATTTGACACAAGCACACACACATACATAAGCAAACACAAAACAAATGCAGTTTTTAAAAAATAAAAATTACATGTTAAATGTTCCTCAAATGACTACCTGCCATATATTATAGGATGCATCTACATTTTTCCCCCACCCCATATACTTTTTATTAGTTTATCATCTCCACCTGGGAGAGATTTATCTTATGTCAATACTAATAGTATTGGTTTAATACTATTCATATTTATCAAATAATATTCATATTGTCAAATAGTATTTATTAAATACTATTAATATTTCCTAGTACTGTTCAGAATGGCCTTACTTGCATTCTCATTGGTATAAATAAATAACCAGCACATGTAACTACACTGGCACATTTTGCTATCCTGAGGTGCCTTCTGATGCACATTCTTCCTGTATATAGAAAGGATAGAAGACAGAGTCAATGTTTTGTTAAGAATACAGAACAATAAACAAATAAATAAATAAATAAATAAACAAATACAGAAAAAATAAAATAACAGATATTCTACCATCCTGTTCCCCAGAATATATAGTTTTAAACTATGTATTCTAGAATGTGTATTTTGTGTGTACACTATATGAAAATTTCTTTAATTAAACCTATAGAACATTTCTCAGAAATCTATTTTCTTTTCCTTTCAGTCTAACTAACATGCAGGAAAGAAAAGAGAGTAAAAAGTGTGTGGAGGAAAGAAAGTAGAGATGACAGAATTACATTTCTTTTCACTTGAATCACAGAACTTACCCAGTTTACCTTACTATGCTATATTTTCAAGTGTCTTGTATCTTAATTTTTTGTTGATTTAAGGCACAGTTCAGCAATTATTTTTTTTAAAGGATTAGGTGACAATAAGGCAGGCTTTGGTGGCATTACAATCAACTTTTCCATTCTGCCATGGTAGAGCAAACATAGAGATTATACACAAATGATTCGGTATGATTATGTTCCAATAAAACCTTACTTGCAAAAGCATACGGTGGACTAGTTTTCCCCATGGGTCATATTTTCTAACTGTCATTTGAAGTTACTTATATCTTTATGTCTACTTCATCTGCATAGTGAAAGGAATAATTTCTAGAACCAAAGGGGCCTTAGATTCAGGCCAGTCACTAGACCAGTAGTGATAATGTAGGCATTTTCAAACTTAACTGAGACAGCTAGAGCTAGCTGACTATGGCTGAAGAACTCATCTAGCATTATCTACCACAATCTCAGTATTTGGAAGAGTGCTTAACGTATTGATGTTAAATAAGTGAAGGTACTTTGCTTTGAAATAGGACAATAATCCCCAACCCAACTACTACTAAAGAATACTAAAGTAACCATTAAATGCAAACAAATACCTTTGGTCTCACATCTATTGCAAATAAAACTTTCCTTTCATGTAATTCTGCTATTTAAGAAATCAAGCATAAAATAAACATATATGCCTTTATTAGAAGACATATATTCCATTAAAAATGTATTATATATTTTCAATATATCCAATATATTTCACACTTTATATAATTTTTATGCCAATGATGAAAATGTATTTGTTCATGTGAAAAAAATAACTACATGGAATTATTGTGATGTTCCTTTTCTACCCTGGAATTATTCCCCAGCTCATTCCTTCTGTAAATAACTGTTCACTCTTTTCTTTTGAATGACCATCTTCATCTGGGAAGAATATGCTCACTTTTCTTTACCAGTTATTGTTTTGGCAATAGAAATGCTGCTAGTTCGGGCAAGTGACATGGGGAGAAGTGTCTGTTAAGGATATTTCTGGAAAAGTTTCTCAATTCTAAAAAAAGTGAGAAGTCATGAATCTTTATATTTTCCTACTACCATGTGCAGTTGAATATAATATCTGGAGTTGTTGCTGAATTTTAAGCCCATAAGAAGATAAATCTTAGGATGAAGCTAAAATGCTCAGAATGGCAACATGTAAACTTGGACACACAAGGCTCCTGGCAACAATACAAGTTACTGAATTAAGCCAAGGACTACTCTATTTACAGGCATCTTGTTATGTGAGGTAATAAACTCTTCTGATGTTATTGCTTGCAGCCTTAAGCACCTTAACCCCATCCACAAGTCTCGATCTTCACCAAAGCAGAAGTCTGTTTCTCATGACACTCAGTGTTTTATGATGGCATCAATGGCACATTTATGAAAGCTTTGAATTATAAAAGTAGAACTAATATCAGATAAAGAATGTAGGATAGGAAATAAGCAGTAGAGCTCAGAAAATGGAGATTTCAGAAGAACTTAAGATACAAGTAAAATTATCTAGCTCAATTGTGAATACAATGAGAATGCAGTTATAAATATGGAAGGGTGAAAAACGTATCTTGTAGTTTTTGATGGAAGTTGATTATGCACATGTGCACACACACGCAGACACACATACACACACATATATATAGAATACATATACACATGAAAAGATGCTTACTATCATTAGTAGTTGAGGAAATGCAAAGTAAGCCCACAGTATGAAACCATTAGCAACAATTAGAATGTCTTCAATTAAAAGACTGGCAATATCAATTGTTGACCCTTTATGTGATAAAACTGGAAATCTCCTGCACTACTGGTAAAGATTATAAATAATACAACTGTCTTGGGTAATACTTTGGGAGTTTCACAAAATATTAACATCAATTTACAATGTTGTACTGCATTGTAGTCTCAAGTGTTTAAGAGAAAAAAAAATACTCATAAAAACTTGAACACAAATGTATACAGCACTTTATTTGTAGTAATTTGTAGTAGCTAAAACTGAAAAACAATGCAAAGGTAAAGGCAAAATAAATTTTGGTATAGTCATACAATGGAATGTTATTACTAATAACAAAAAATGAACTATTGATGAAAGCAAGAATAGAGATAAATCAGAAAGTAATTATGCAAACCTGTTAGCTTACAAGTGAGAAAACCTCAGACCCTTCAGTTTCTTGACACAGACAAATCTAAGTAAACATAAAAACATAGAGATGAATCTCTGAAATTAATATTTTATTTGGGAATAAAGAATCTCAAGGACATACATGCAGACTAGTGCCCTTTAATATGTTCATAAAACAAAGAGGCATTTAGAAATTTTACAAAAAGGAGAAATGTTATATATTGCCCTTTGAGAAAGTTTATTGGCACTAGTAAGGGTCTGGGGAGCTAGCAAGTTTAGATTGGTGAGTGATGGAGGTAGATAAATTAGTCTTAGAGTTATGCAGTTAGTCATTTCAGCAGCTATTAGATGAAACCAGTTTCAGATTACAAAAGGCAGTTGCAGCAGAGAGGCCTGCAGAGAATTAAATTTTTGGGAAAATGTTCTGAGTCCCGAGTACTTTTACTTTCTGGCTTTTTCAACTCTGTTTTAGTTAAGAATCACAAGAATGATCCAATACTTATGATCAACTTTTACATACAAATACACCAACTTATAATTGTATAAGTGGTATTTGTATAATTGTATAAGTTGGTGTATTTGTATGTAAAAGTTGATACACCAACTTATACAATTTTGCATTTTGCATATGTGCAGTTTGTCAATTAAATCCTAATAAAGCAGTTAATACAAATGTATTAAATGCATCTACACTTTCAGATTATTCCAAATATTTCCAAAAAGTTGAGTTTTCTTAGAAACATTGTTAAAAACTTCCATAGACATATTATTTGTCAGTTTGCTCCCTCAAATACATTTTGATATAAATATGGTATACATGTTTTTCTTGCAATCAATTTTATCATAGTTTTTTTTTTAGAATTTTTTAGAATAATCTGGTTTCTAAGTAATAGTATATTACTTTAAAAACTCTATGCAAGTTAAGGAAATTTACTTATAGTAAACTCAGTTTGTTGTAATTAACATAAAAGTATATTGCATGAATTGAAAAGCAAAATTGAAAAGAAATTTTGGGGATATTAATATCAAAGAAACATTCTTTAAATTTTCCTTGTAGTTGTAGCAACAACTATGCTGCCATAACACTGTCCCTGTCCATTACAATTAAAATCATCTGCATGTTGATGGACATTGGAAAAGTGTATAAAATGATTATAATATATTTATATCAAGACAGTTTTTGTGTAGATATAAATTTATAGAATACTATATGCAGGGTAATATTGTTAAATAAACATAAATGAAACTTTTTTTTGTCTTTGATAATTATTTGGTGACTATTCATATTGGTTTCAAGAAAATTTTAAAGAGAAATTAAGTGTAAATTTTTGTAAACTTTTCCACAACTCACCCAAATAAGCATTGACAAGAAAACACAAGATTTATAAATGTATAGTTGTTTTTTTTTTCACATTTTCATAACCTAGCCATTATTCATACCATTTGGATATATACATAATGCACTCTTTATGACTGTACTCATGACATAGTGTCCATTTCAGAGAACTGAGCACAAATGTTTAATACCTACCATGGGGGAAAACATATTCAATAAGAGGACTATCTGCCTCTTGTATTAAAATCCCAGGCCAAAATTTTTGCTATATAGCTAGAGAATGGTCAGATAATAAAAAATATTTTTAATATGCTGAAACGAAAATGATTGTAAAACATCTGTGTCAAAGGTTTGATTTCCTATGACACAAATTGATTACATTTCTTCTTAAATCGAGATGTCATTTGAGACAAAACATATGAGCAACATTAATTTGTTAATGTCTCATGTCATGCACTCAATCTAAAGAAAACTACATACAATTTTTCAAATTTTGAATGTCAATCTATGATATTATTAACTAGGTTTTATATTTTATAGGCAATTAATTTTTTGAATGCTTAATATCTCACTTAAAATTTTTTTTCTTTTCTCCTATATTTCTAAGATGTATGCAATTTAAATATTAAGTTAATATCTAATCTAAAAAGTGTTTTATTATTTGTGTTTTGCAGCTCTCCAAATTTATAAGCTCAGATTTTGTTTAAAATTATGAAACTTCTGTTCAACTTTTAATTCAGATTTTAGGTGATGAGTTTTACTGATAATTTTTGACTCATAAAATTCACTATGCCTATGCTAGTAATATCTTTTAAGAGTGTTCGCTTTATTATCTTTAAAGTTATTGTGCAGAGAAGAACTTTTACTTTTTTTTATGCAGTAGTGAATTGCAATGCCATTCCTCTTTCTCTTTCCTCCTCCTCTTCCTCCTTCTCCTCTTCTTTTATTCTTCTTCTCTTTTTACTGCAATGGTCCTAGTAATAGTTTCCACATCTTCAGTTGATTCTGCCTCAAAAGTATGCATTTATTTTAATTTTTAAAAATGTTTATACTTAATTTGTACACTAAAAATATGAATTAAACTATATTATGTTGTAGGTAGAACAGCAATCTTCCAATATGGCCACGTCCTAATCTCCAGAACCTATAATCATGTAAAGTTACATGGTATACTTGGGCTCCAAAAGACTATCCTCACTTTCAGTAATCATTGAGAGTAGAATTCATGCAACTCATAACAGGGAAATAACACAGATTAAAATCAGCAAAGCAAAAAGGTACAAACGGTACAGTTCAGAAGAAATCAAGCCCTAGGTTCCAGGTGTCTCCTCACAGAGGAGTCTCACAGGACACACTTAATTCACCCAGCAATGATGTGTAGCAACACATTTTAAATGTTGCCCACAAGGGAAGCTCTCCTGAACCTTGAGTCCAGGATTTTTTGCAGGGAGGTCACTCACATTGGCATACAGTGCCTGCATGACTGACCTCATCTGCTCAGATTCCCCGACTCCTAGAGTAAAAATAACTGTTCCCCATAAATTCATATTTTTAGTATAAAACATGTGATCAAATAAGTATAGTGTGAGCCAAGGTCAAAAGCATACAAATACATTCATATCAGGTAGAAGAGTCCATAGAATTCAAGAGCTGTTCCCAGGAACCAGGCAGGGGCCAGTTCTTAAAATAAGTCTCTCTTGATAATGTGCAGGGTGTGTGCCAACCCAGGCTGAGTTCATCTCTTTACATGTATGATAATAGGGAATTAAGGTAGCAGTTGAAGTCAAGGTTGAGGTGGAAAGATTACTGTGTATTATCTGGGTAGGCTCAAAGTAATCACTATTGTTCTTCACTGGAAAAGGGAGGCAGAGAGAACCAGATAATCAGTAGGATGAGAAAAATGGATCCTAATGCTGCTGCCTCAGAATGTAGTGGAACAGAGTCATGAGCCAAGGAATGTGGATGCCCACTAGAAACTTAAATAGGCAAAGAAATGGATTGTGCCCTGGAGATTCCACAAGAAGCTTAGCATCATCACCGACACCTTCACCACAGCCCAGTGAGAACCATTTTGGACTTCTGGCCTCTAACACTGTAAGATAATAAGTTTTTGTTATCTTCAGCCACAAAGTGTGTGGTAGTTTGTTGCCACAGCAATATAAAACTAATATATAGTATAATTAAAGTAAAGGGCATTTTGATTTAAAATTGTGACTTGTATACGTATCACTGTGATTCATGCTGCCTACATGAAATTTCAAATTAGTTTGTTAAAATCTTACATCATTGTGCAGGAAAAATTTATTCTATCCGAATCCATTTTTTTGGACAGCAATTAGTTTAGCTAGGTTTATGTTAAAAATTTGGTTTCTCAATAGTAGTAAGCGCATATCAAGTGCTCAATACCTATATGTGGCTAGTTGCAACAATGTTAACTAACACAGCAGAGTACTATAAGGAAAAACTGTAAAAACCTTTGAAATGGGCCAAAGAAAATTACTGGTAACTAGACATATAGGCATTGTCTAGGGCATCCTCTCTGGTCATCTTTGCCTTTCATTGTATGAGCTAATTTACAACTCTATAAATTCTTTAAAACTGATAATACAAACAAAGCAAATGCAAATTAACTTTCCTGTGGAAAGTAATTTTATAGTTTTGCATCTATTTCTAAATTTATGTCAGTCTACTTTTTTGTTAAAATATATGTGGGTCTTTGGATTATCCTTTGAGCCACTTGTGATATCTTACTGGTGCCATCATTAATTAGTGAAATAAATAATGTTTTTGACATAAAATTGTTGTATATTTTTAAGAGTTATAATTTTTCTTTTAAAAAATCATTTTACTAATATATAAATGCAATTAGAATTTACTTAGAAAAAAGATGACAAAACATGAATTTCATTCCTTTTGAACTGCCCCAAGAAATTAAAATATATTTGAAGCCAAAATAAAGCTCAGTGCATCTAGCCACAATTAAAACATGACATTTTCCTATTTCAAATACAGAATGATATAGACATCTTTCAGGGTCAATACAACCAAAAGAAAGAAAAGACTTTTTTGGAGAGCTGAATCTTCTGTGTTATGAGCACTGATATTCATAAATATAGCAGTGTATTTTATTTCCTGTTACAAAGAAGAATAATTAGTGCTTGAAACTTTAAAGCATATTGTATTCATTTCCTAGGACTGCTATAAAAAAGATTGCCACATACCAGGTGGCTTAAAAAACAGAAATTTATTGTCTCACAGTTTTGGAGACTGTAAGTTCAAGAATAAAGTGTTGGTAGGTTTCTCTCCTTTTGAGGTTTGTGAAGAAAAATCTTTTTCAGTCCCCTTTCCTAGCTTTTGCTGCTTTGCATGTTCCCATGTTTCTGTTGCATCATTCTGATCTCTGTCTTCATCTGCACGTGGTGCTCTCCTTGTGTGTACTTGTCTCTAAATGTCCCTTTTTAAATAAAGACACAAGTCATATTGGATTAAGGGCTCAACTATTCAGGAATGACTTTATCATAACTAATTAGTTCTGCAATGATGCTATTTCCAAATAAGGTCAGATTCTGAATGAAGTACTGGGAGTTAAAAGTTCAATATATATCAGTTTTAGGGGGATATGTTAGTACATTCTTGCATTGCTATAAAGAAATACCTGTGACTGGGTACTTTATGAAGAAGAGGGGTTTAATTGGTTCACAGTTCTGTAGACTGTACGGGAAGCAGATGCTGGCATCTGCTTGGCTTCTAGGGAGGCCTCAGGAAATTTTTAATTCTGGCAGACGTCGAAGGGGAAACAAGCACATCACACAGCCAGAAAAGGAGCAAGGGGTGCCACACTTAAAACCATCAGATCTTGCAAGAACTCCGTATCATGAGAACAGCACCGAGTGGATAGTGCTAAACCATTTATTAGAAATCCACCCCCATCATCCAATCGCCTCCCACCAGGCCCCACTTCCAATACTGAGTACCACAATTCCTCATGAGATTTGAGTGGGAACACATATCTAAACTATATCAGGAGACACAATTTAACCCATAATGCGTAAAACATAGAAGAGTCTACCAAATACTCGCCTGTGTATGGTAAAAATTCACTCATAATCTATCAAAAAATAATTATTGTTGACATATGAGTTATTTCTATTTTGAGTTGTGCTATGATATATGAGTGTTATATTAACAAAAGATACACTTTTTTTTTCTGTATATGCACTTTATGGCCTTTTTAAAATACAGTACCATGACATTTCAAAAACTGTTTCATAAAGATGTTTTAATGGCTCCATAGACACATTTGTTTACCCAGTTGCCCATTGCTGGATGTTTTTGCTGTTTCTAGAATTTAGATTATATAAAAATTATTCAAAACTGCATTATTCATATATTTCTGTATCTTTGATAATTTTTCAGAAAACTATGCCCAGAGAGTGGAATTGTCTAGTGGAAACTAGACAATAACATTTTAGAGCTTGTGAATATTATATGATGCTTATTAAGTATATCTGATAGACCAGGCTTCAATCTAAGCACTTAATGGAAATTAAAGTGTTTAGTATCACATGTCCTCATTAGGTGCGTAGTATTACTACCATTTCAACTCCTCAGGCATGGAAACTGAGGCAAATGGGAGGTTCAACAATTTGCTCAGGATCATGGGGCAAGTATGCAACAGTGTTGGACATTTTCTGCACCAAAACTCACCTATTTCTAGGGAATTCAATGACTATTGATTTCATACATATCGCTGGGTTGTGTTGATGACTGTTGTGAAACTTCAGTTCTTGTCTTCTTAGTTTAAAAAGAGTTTTAGAGATACACAGCAAGGAGATGCAGCATAGAGCGATTTATTGCAAAGGAAAAAGAATACTCTGAAAGTTCGGTGCAGAATAGACAGTATACTCTGAGAGAGATGATTCAGAGCACACTGCTCCTAAGGATGAGACAGTGTTGACTGTTTCTGGGGAAACTCCCCTTGTGTGAGTCTGACATGATTATTCATAAGGAATGGAAAGAGGTGTTACTAGTAAGCATGTTTTGAGTGGTCCTCTGTGGGCACAAGCACAATAGCTGTACATGCTTGTTCATACATTGCATGTCTTAACATCTTAAATCTCCACCCAGGGATGTGTTTTGACTATTATAACAAGCAAAGATTCAGTCTGAGGGCAGGTAAAATAAAAATGTGCATGCTTTCTACAGGGGAAATTCCTTACTGGAGATAGCTTTGCTTGAATGAGTTTGACAGATGCAAATTTTGGGCTTTTTGGATTGATGGTGTAGTCTCCATGATTGCCATATCCTGAGAACATGGTTGACTATCCTGCCTCAGTTTCACTTTAGAATATGTATTGAATTACTTCCCTGTTAGGTAAGTCCTAGTGACCAATTTTTCCAGCGTCTTCAAAAAAGTTAATATACTTTATAATAATTGTCAATTTCAAGGATAAAAAAATTATACTATAGACTCCAACTGTATTTCTTTGATGAATTTTGAAAATTAAAAAAAATTGTATACATTTATACAACTTATATTTTTCAATTATCAACAGTTACTGGCTTGCAATTTTTATAATGCCATAAAATTGTAAAATAAGGCAGGGTTTTCTAAAAGCATTAGTTTCATTCTCAAAATTAAGTTTTGGCTGCCTACTAACAATTATCTGGTTGTTCTCAGGCAAATTTCAGGTTGTAGTGAGCTTACCTATATCAACTTTTCTTAAAATTTACATCCTTACCACCCTTCCCACAAAAAATCCACATTTTCTGTGTATTCTCTTCTCTCAGAATCTTGTAACTAGCCAAACACAAAGCAAAGCAGAAAAATTAGTTCCCTTCTTAGCAGACTATTCTACCATCTACTTATTAGAAAAATTATTTTTATTTTATCAGAACTGCATTTTTAGTAATGACTTTTTATTTATCACTCACCTATTTCCAAGGGATATTTCAAGTACAAGACTGAGGGACTGTGTTAGAGGAACTTCCAGGGTTGGCTAGGGTCTTTGTTTCCAGTGCAGAAATTTTCCCACCTCAGGCTCAGTGACTCAGGGTTTTAAAACAGTAACCAACCTAGTAAAGGATTCAAAGATCAACTGATCCAGAGAAAGTTTGAAAAACCCCTCTCATTGGATGAGAACAAGAAGCGTGAGGGAATAACTCAAGGGTATAAGCTCCAGCTGGTCAAGCCTTCAGCGGCACCCCCCTCAAGGTCCCCTTCCACCAGTGGAAGCTGTCTTTTCACTCTGCCTAATAAACCGCATTACCGCATACTCTTCGGTCCACGAGTTCTATCAGAGCTATAACACTCCCCTGGACACGGAGGCTCCCTTTCCCATGTCTTGCAGTTGGAGAGGCCACTTCCAGAAAATCTGGTGGCATCTAATCCAGTTACAAGATGATCCACCCATTTTTATCTAAATGATAAAAAATAAAGATTAACATTTGCTTACTTTGTTCCTGCATAAAGGAGTTCTACTCAGTTCCACACATGGGAAAGTACACAGTATCTTCTACCCTAAAATCTATCCAAAGATTACATTGATAGTGAGAACATAGTGTACCAGTAGTTTAATTAATATGTGAGTGTCTGTCTTAGTTTATGGTATGCCAGACTTCAAATAAATGCTTTTTGAATGATGAGTAAGTGGTGCAGAAATAGATTTAGGTTCCGTTGCTATATTTTTTTGAATCACAAGTCTTGGCCAAACATGTTTGAATCCCTGAAAATAAGGCAATCACCTCTAGGCTATCTAGTCAAAAACGTCAATATCCGTGGCACAAATTTCTTAATACAAACTTATCAGCGATAGTATTCAAACTACTTTGAATCATGAAACGGAGTGATGCAGGTTACAACTATTTAGTAGAATACAGGTGTGTATATATACAATCTCATTTTGTGGTGTGTACTTGCCACTGTACCTTACAAATTGCATTCTGAAAGCAAGAAATATCAGTGGGTTTGCTTTGTCACTGGTCGAACTTCAGATAAATTTAATTGCAATTATGAATGTTAGCTTCTGGTCTTTTGCCTAAAAAGCAACCTATAGAAAAGTGCAATATCTTTTTTCAGTTGCACACTTGAAATCAAACAGCTCTCCTGTGAAGATGAAAATTGCAATGTGTTGAATGAGTTTCAATCTCCCATTTCCTGAAAATGATAAAATGAGGTTCTTTAAAAACCCACCAAAGGCAAGCACAATTCCAAAATCTCATTCATCAGTGTCTGGCTGACCTATATCACTATAGTGCACTCAGAGTACCATTTGGTAGCAACTTAAAAATAATTTATTCAATCATCCCTCTTGCTCAATTATTTCACATCTGTGGAGCCCTAGGTAAAATTTACACGATCAACATTTTAGCCTCACAGAGGAACTGACTATAATTCACTTGGGCAGGCAAGGTTTTCTTACATCTTTATTAACTTTTATTTTACAGTGAAAAAGTTAGTGCCTTCTGTGGTATGCAAAGGAATCCTAGAAAACAACACATGTGACTTTTTCTTAAAAATACTAAAATCAAAAAGAACACTTCTCATTTGTTTAGATTTCTTTCTTGGCATGAATATACGGTTTGTTCCTTGGGGACTTTATCTAGAAAGGATATGTCACTTGCCAATCTCCTTTTAAAGCCATTATTATGTCTAAGTGAATCACCGTTATAGATACTTTATCACTTTGCATCTCCTAAATTGCTCCCATACAACAGAAAAAAATGGAAATAATAGTTATATTCCAGAGCATACACAGGATTTCCTTTAATTGAAATCTTCATGATAATCTGTTGTTATCCTCCAAGTAAAGAAGTTGCAGTAGTATGTCTACTACTGAGAATACATTCACAAAAATAGTGTTTATCATGTTTCAGAAAGCAATTCTCAGTTATCAGCTTGCTTTTTTTTTCCCCCTGATAAAGCAACTAACCTGGCTGGCATCTGACAGATATAAAGTATTATACATGTGCTCCTCCATGGGACGCCTGTCAAAATCCCTCAAAAATATTGGTTTCCCCCAGCCCTTTTGTTTATAATTCCTCTAACACTAGGCTATCAGGATAGCCTATATGTTCCTACAGATAAACCAGTGACTAGATACATTAGCTCTTTCTGAGGTTGTCTGAAGTTTTCACTTACTGCTAAATCCACCCACAGGGCAAACAATAGCACTTTCCTTTCTCAATTTAAACTGTTTACTGTGTTTTCTCCAAGAACTTTTCATCAGTGAAAGACAAGCAGCAATCTCGAGAGTTTATATATCCTGACAATTTTATTAAAATTCACATATGCATCACTATCAATCTCAAAACAGCAAAAACTCTCCCCTCAAAAATGGTAACATCAGAAAGTATAAGAGAAAATATAAAAATCTGTAGTTTTCAAGCTATTGCTAGTTATTTTATTGGGAAGCTGATTTTGTCATTTAATACTTACCCAGTGATAACACATCAGTGTTATCAATGAAAATAATAGACCCAAGTCAACAGAAGAATTAGCTTAAACGTTTTAACAGAAATAGAGCCTAAAACATTTTTTTAATTAAAAGAAAACAAATTTCTCCCTTAAAACCATTTTATTGGTGTTTTTGTCCTTCCTTAAAATAATCTCATATTTATAACAAAGAGCTATCTCAGAAAGCCCCTTTTAAGGTGGTATGATAACTTTGCCTTCTTTAAAAATTTACTAAATAAAATTATTATATAGCTTTTAAAGCATTTCCAATCAGTAGAATTTAAAAGATTTAGGAAATTTTACTTAAGTAGAATAGAGTAAAATGTCAGTGATCAGTAAGTCAGACCTAAATGACAAATAACAACAAGTCTTTAGTTCCCTATGAGTTTCCAGATATGTCACTCTGTGTCAAGAGGGCATATAATGTCCACAAAGTACTTCTAGGAACTCACTAATTAGCTGAGCTTTTTGGAAATTCCAGGAAACAAGGGTAGGTTGAGATGAGCCTCTTCAGAATAGTTCATGTGTCACTTCTGTTCATAATATAACAGCTTCCTGTGTCAAACAGCCAGATGATAACTGGACAATTTAGTCACCTTTCCAGTTCTTTCTCAATTTCTGAATACTTTAATTTCTCAATTTATATCAGGGTAGTCAGAGGTATTTTTCTTTTCTTTTTTTTTTTTTCTTTTGAGTCAGAGTCTCATTCTGTTGTCCAGGCTGGAGTGCAATGGAATGATTTTGTCTCACTACAACCTCCGCCTCCCAGGTTCAAGCAATTCTCCTGCCTCAGCCTCCTAAGTAGCTGGAATTACAGGCGCCTGCCACCACATTAGGCTAATTTTTGCATTTTTAGTAGAGACAGGATGTCACCATGTTAGCCAGCCTGGTCTCGAACTCCTGACCTCAAGTGATCTACTCGCCTCAGCCTCCCAAAATGCTGGGATTACAGGCATGAGCCACCGCACCCTGCCCCCGAGTTATTTTTCTATAATATTTTTTGAGATTTTAATTACAAATCCTTGAAATCCTAGTACTTTTTTTCTGCTTGGGATAATAATGGGTGAAAAGTGAGAAAACATAGAGAAGATACCTTAGAAAACAATAATAAGAATAAAATTCACAGTAAGGGGATGAAATGGAAAGAACGTCTTATCTTAGGATATTTAAATATCACTATAAGTCACTAGAATGCAGCTATGGCTAATATGGAGAATAGAAGCATCAATGAGACTTTACACTGATACATTTATCTTGTGTATATTTAAGTAATATAATAGGTGTATTTAAACAAACAGATGAGTAAACTAGGAGTCAGAGAGGTTAACTAATTTCCACAAAGTTATGTAGAATGTGAAATTAAGTAGTATGGCTTAAGATTCCTGGAATTGAATCACTTTACTGTATTACCTGAAGGTGTGTCTTTGGGTAAATCTACCACTGACTTATTGCAAAAGTACTGTTAAGTGTATAGTCAAATAAAATATGTGTATTATTGCTGAGAGTAGACTGCAGCATTAAACTTAATAATAATAATAGCAAACCAAAAATACATCCCTGCAACTTCACCAATCATTTAAAGGCTTACAATCATGAAGTAAATTCACAAACAAGAGACCACTATATTGTTTAATATTCACTGTTTGACAAAAAATTTTAATTCATTTTACAAAAAAAAAAAATACAGAGACAGAAACAAAGGTAAGATGTGATGCAAATTTATTCAATTAACATGAATATAATTGTCAGCTCTGTCAAAAAGCAGTTTTGGCAGTAATTTGTAAGGTTCAAGTGTGTTTCTTCATTGTCAGATACAGGGGTACCATGACCTCATTGAGTTAACATTTTCTTGATTTTTGTCTTAATCTTAATCATTTTCTGTGTGATTTCTTCTTGGTGCATGGGTTATTTAGAAGAGTATCACATAATCTAGAGACTAGTGGATTCTTTTGTCGCTTATTTATTTGTATATCAATTCTGTTTTGAACCTGAAAAAAATCAGTCAAGTAGTGTTCCTTATTTTTCCAGTCTGAAAGATTTTATGTATGATTTAATATTTACATCAACTTGGCAATGAAGCTATTGCGTCTCATTTTTGATAGACAAAGTTTTTGATTGTTTATATTTGTTATATAGAATACTTCTGTTTAAATTTTCCCTTGAATCCATTTAATGTTATATATTTCTAGAAGTTTATATATTTATACAAATATTCAAAATTTAAAGTTTTCCATAACTTTTTAATTAACTTTCATAACATTTGTCATTTATTTGAGTATTATGTTTCATTAAATTCTGATGTTTATATTTGTATCTCCTCTCCAAACCTCAAAGAGCCAGATAACAATGATGGGGGTGAATAGAAGTCTTCCAGAGTTAGAGCTCGCAATGCAGGAGTTGGAGGTGAGCAGTGCCCCCCTAAAATCTCTCCCTTGCTAATTCCCCTTGTTTTTCTTATTCTTCTTCCCAAATGCTTGCTATTTTCGTTGGGCATTTTACACACACACACACACACACACACACACACACACACACACACACACACACAACTCTATTTTACTTCTTATTGACTATCTATATTATTCAATTTTTTCTCCACTATTTTTATTTTCTATTTATTCTTTCTTTTCTATTTTAAAAAATTCTCTTAATGAAGACCAAATTTAAGATATTTGTTACTTGTATATTTTTATCTAGATTTACTTTACTTTTAAAAATAAATGCTTAATTTTCTTTTACTCCTTGATAATCTTTTAAATCTTTCTAAAATTGTAGGAAAAAATCAGTATTTTTAGGAAAATTACAAGTTTACCTGCCTCTTCTGTGATGTGTGGTCTCGCCATTAATAATTAGTTTAAAATATTTTTAAAATTTTATTTATATGTCTTCTTTGACTCATGAGTGACTTATAACTATATTTTTATTTTCCCAATTATATGGATATTTTATCTTTCTCTTACTAATTTACAACTTGATTATGTTGTAATCAGAAAACTCAAAATATTTTCTTTTAATATTTTAAGTTTTTGGTAGATTTGATTTATGACACAGTACATGACCAATTTATGATATATATTAAATGTATTTACAAAATAGCTGTCCTGCTGTTGTGTGCAGTTCTATACATGTCCATTTTGTCAATTTCCCTGTGTTATTCACAAATTCAACATCTATATAGATTTATTATGTGCATTTACTATAAATTACTGAAAGAAGTTAGTTGAAATCTTCCACTTTGAAGAATTTTCTGCTTTTATTTTTTAAAGTTACTAGGTTTCTTTGTTCTATTAGCTATCCCTCATGCAAATCAGTTGGCATGTTGTTAGATACGTAGAGTTGTAACATTTTTATAATTTCTAGAAGAAATTCCCTGTGGAAGGGAATGGGTGGACCAGAGTGATGAGCAGAAGAAATCTATCTCTGATATAAGCCTGTCATTTTCAGGCAACCCCCTCAGGTAGCCCTGGAGCTGAAATGTCTCAATTCGTGCCAAATCATCTGAGACTTACTAACTCTGCCTCATGTAGTCATTTGATCTGGCTGCTCCAGAAAGGCATTATCACTGGGGGAGGTGGCTGTGTGCCACTGAAGCCATTCCTGAATCCGCTAAGAACTGAAAACTGTAGCCTGACAGCATTCCCAGCAACCAGGGAAACAAGTCATTTCTTGAAGAGAGCTATGGGTTAAGAATCTCTATATTCACCATATAGACCTACAGTGCTTTTCCTTTCATTAATTTTTGTATAAGTGATCTCTTTACTCAATGTTTCTGTTACATTTCTATTTTTTCCATATAGTTCCATTATTTTCTTTTAACTGGAAAATTGAGTACAATCATCACATTTAATTACATTATTTACCTATCTGAAATTTAATTTAAAGATTGCCTTTTTTTTTTTTTTTTTTTTTTTGGTAGGTTGGGATCTGAAATGACTTCTAACACTGATATGATTTGACTCTGGGTCCCCACCTAAATCTCATGTCCAATTGTAATCCCCATGTGTTGGAGAAAGGCCCTGATGGGAGGTGACTGGATCATTGGGGCAGACATCCCCATTGCTATTCTTATGATAGTGAGTGAGGTCCCATGAGATCTGGTTTGAATGGTGTAGCACTTTCCCCTTCAATCTCTCTCTCTCCCCTACTGCCATGTGAAAATATGCTTGCTTCCCCTTTGTCTTCCACCATGATTGTAAGTTTCCTGAGGCCTCACAGGCATGCTTTCTGTATAGCCTGCGGAACTGAGAGTCAATTGAACCTCTTTTTAAAATAAATTACCCAGTCTCAGGGAGTTCTTAATAGCAATGTGAGAATGGCCTAATACAACCACTTTAATACCTGAGAGATATTTTCACTAGATTAAAAATTCTAGGGTGGCATTTATTTCTTTTAGCACATAAAGATGTAATTTCATAATCTCATTGTTTCCACTGTTGCTCATAGGAAGGTTACATACAACTGTTGCTACTTTGAAAGTAATTTTATCCTCTCTCACCCCAGACTCTTCTAAGATTTGTTAAATGTCATTTCTTCTCTATAATTTAATAAGATGATTTAGGTGTTTAATTTCTTCATAGTATCTTTACAGGGATCCACAGAGTTAACATGGGCTTAACATTTGACTCTGTCTTTCACAAGTTGTCTTCTTTACTAATGCTTCCCCTCACAGGGTCTGGTTTGTAACAACTGTAAATAATATGCTTCTCTCTTACTATAAATAGTAATATGCTTCTTCCTCACTATAAATGGTAATATATATATTTACATATATAAATATACATATATATTAATATATATTTCATTATGGAGTAATATGCAACCTTGAATGGGGTTACACTTTTTTGAGAGATTTTAAATTTGCTTTGACTAATCACCTGGAGATATAACTAGTCTGGAATTGCCTTAATTAAAGCCAAGACTTGATTATACATTGGTTAGCAAGGCTTTTAAAGCCTAGTTTTAAATTTTGCACTAAGACTTGACCACTTGTATTGTTTGCTTAACTTAGATGGATCTTTCTTTTGTGCAGTGGGTCTTCTGTTAGAGCACCACTCTCTGTGGCTCTTATTTGGTTATTTTTTTAATTTATCTTTTGCCCTATTTCTACATTAGAAGATATGTAAAAATCAATACTCCAGACCAAAAGTACCTACAGGTTGTTTTGCTCTTTGGGCAGTAATGATTTTTACAATTCATCCTAATCATTTATCACTATCTTGTTAGCTATTAGATGGTTTTTAAAAGATTTAAAAATATATACTTTATCCAATTTCCTAGTTATTTTCAGCAAGAGAGTTTTCTCAGATAACATAGACTGTTATTTCTGGAAAATGGAAGCTCACACATACACATGAACGAAGACAAACATATGGGTATTGATTATTAGCATGACCTATTTCTCAGAGCCATAGGACAGCAAAGGATTTGCTGCTTCCTCAGTAAGGGATGAATTCTTTTCCCAGTCTCTAGTAATACTTAAATACAAACTTAAAATTTTCTTCTTGATGTGATTAACATACAATCCCATTTCCATAGTCAATCATGAAAGTTCTAAAAGACAGTAAATTACTATGTACATATTGTAGTGAAAAAGGATTTTTGCATGTGCTTGAACTGTTAATTGGTAATAAAGCAACTGCCTTTATACAGTTCAATGTTGGTGAAACATTTGGTATCCATTATGCTGTACTTTTCTTTATGGAAGCATTTAAAGACACTGACATGACAGTTTTAATTGAAATCTAATTGTTTATGTAATGGCTACACTGTACAAAATTAAAAGTGGCCACAATATCAGTCAGTAATAATGCACATTCATGCTGAAAAAGACTTTCTTTATAACCATAAGAGAAAGCATATTTACTAATTTCACAAGTTTAAGATCATTCAATCTTTTCAGTCTTCCACAAACAACAAAGAAGCAAATGTGGAAACAAATTAATGCATTGTAGCTGAATCTGTTGCTCTTTAATGTCAAAACAGTGTTCAGAGCCTTTCACTCCTATCACTTGGATACATCTGTTACAGACATAAAAGAAAGTATGGGATTCTTTCAACATGCATTTGCTTGTTGAATCTTACTTTGTTAAATCTTTTCCTGCATATTCCTTTTCAAATCAAAGTCTTTTTAAAGACAAGTTTCAAATCTATTCTCCATAGTAGAGTCATGCATATTAAATGTTAATCACAGCCAAATAAATATTTACAATGGTTATTTCCAAAATTAAACTGTATTTTGTTTTTGCAATACATTTTCTATATTGCTCTCTTACTTGGATGATCTAAGTTAGGACACAGAACATGAAATAACAAATTCTGAAGTCATTTTTAATAATGCTTTCTGTAATATAGTAGTCATTCTTAATAAATGCTCACATATTCCTCTTAAATAATGGAGACAATTAAAATAATTATTAAATTTACTTGAAATCACACTGTTTTCATCTAATTATTCAATGTGTTTCTTTTCAGAGAAAAGTTAATATTCAGACTTTACTGTAAGCTAGTTCAGTCAACCAAGAGTCAGATTGTCCTAGATTAAATGGCAAACTTGGATTATAAAATAATCTCATTTCTCATTACATTAAATTACAAATTTTATGTGAAAACTGAAACATTCTATTATTGCTTGTGGTTGTGGTTGTGCATCTGTCTCTGCCTATATTTTCCTTATTACCCTCTACCCCTGTTTGCACACCTCTTTCACTGGAGTGTAAATATGGTATACCAATCTTAACTTATGTTTAGATCTAATAATCACCTTTGTTTTCTATTTTTTAAAAAATTTACATTGGGTACATTTAAAAATATTTTGTGTGTGTATATATATGTGTGTGTGTGTATATATATATATATAGATAGATAGATAGATATAGATATAGATAGATAGATACAGGATCTCACTCTGTTCCCCAGAGTGGCATACAATGGCTTAGTCATAGCTCACTGCAGTTTCAACTTCCCAGGCTCAAGCGATGCTCCCATCTCAGACTCCCTAAAAGCTAGGACCACAGGTGCACACATCACATTAGGCTATTTTAACATTTTTTGTAGAGACGGGGTTTGCTATTTGCTCAGGCTAGTCTCAAACTCATGGGCTCAAGTGATTCTCCTGCTTTGACCTCCCCAAATGCTGGGATTACAGGTGCAAGCCACCACTCCCTCCAAGGTACATTTTAAAAATAATCTTTTTAAAACAAATCTAAATTGAATACTAGATGGCATTTTTCTACATTAGCAATGGGTGTCTTAAGTTGATTTTGTAGGACAAAGATATTTTAAGCACCAGTAAAGATAAAATGTCTTTTTTCTAATTTTTATGAAAATATAGAATCACTATATTTATTCATTTCTATTTTGTATTCTATCAATTATGCAGTTAATTTGAATCAAAAATTTTAATTCAAACCAGAAATGAACACAAATTCTTACTTGTTTTTCAAAGTCGATCCATTCAAAAAAAAATATGCATAATACATATAATCTTATAATTTTCCATTTTCTTTTCTAATTTTTTTTCTTTATAAGCATGGAATTTTTTTCTCTCTTTCCACTCAGGTACAAAAATAGTCACTAACTGTTTGGGAATAAGTTTTCAATCCCACTGTGAAATTATTCATAAAGGCATCCTGCCTTCACTAGTAAATTGAATCATACTGTGATGACTATGAGAAGCAGCACTCCCATCAATTAGATGAATTTAATCTTTAAAGATAAGCTCAGTTTGATAACCATTAAGTGAACCTTAAATTAAAAAAATATATATATCTTTTGTCTCAGCAAGAATTAACCCAAAATAGATTATTAACACAATTAATATGTCATAGTTAGGTTTGGATGATGTGTTTGGATAATCTGTTTAAATCAACATGGGCAATACATGTGTGTCATTAATTAATGGATTGCCTTCTCCATTCAAACTATGTTAGAACTTTATAGGTCTGTTTAAACATTTTAAAGCTAATTGTGTGTTCATTGAATTTGATACACCAATTTAAAATAGATTTGGAAAGAGTTGTTTAGATTATTTAATAAAAATACATAAACAGCATTGAGAAAAGAGTCCCAATATAAACATGGTTTATTGGTCTGAAATTTACAATTTTTTCTATATCTCTTATTTAGTGAGCCATTTAATGTATATCACAAATACTCAGGTTTTCTTTTCCACTTTTTTGTTCTGGTTAAACTAAAAAAAATCTTTAAGTTTTACCGAGGAAAAATGAAAATCACCCGGAGATCTATTATATTCCCAACAAGATACGGACCTAAGCTAGGTGGAACTGACAATCTACAAAGCGATACTGTGCAATAAAAGTAAAAGTTGGTCTGAACGGAATGCCTGAATTTTAAATGACTAAACTCAACATTAGTATGTTTGTGAGCACATGAGTGAGTGTATGTATCCCACATCTGGGATTCTATCCACAAGCATTCTTATTTTAAATGTACATATTAAATTAATTTTTGCAAGCCCACCAAAGACTAGAACACTGCTATGTGCCAAATCAAATTAGAGTTCACATTTTTCCAAAGGCGTTTTCCCATCATTTTTACCAAAGTGCAGTTTCTCTCGACAGCATGTAATGCATACAAAATGGCATCAGACTCACTTCTGAATACATTAGCTTAATGTCCAACTAGCCATGCCATCCAGCACAGATGACCCTTTACAAGTAAACTATCCCTTTGCCAATAGAGGCAAAACATTGCACGCCATTTATTTACACTACTGAATATTACTAATGATAACTTAGTCAAACCTAAGAGATATATGGTTCTTTATTTTTAAATTTTTTCCACAAACCTGGAGAGTTCTGGAAGCACATTGTACTAAACACCAAGACATTTATCTGCAAGAACAGATAATATTGATAATAAATAATAATATGAAATACAGTCCCACATTTCTTACAGAAATACAAATATCATAAGAATAGTTAGAAACAACAGCTCATAATTATTTTAAATCTACTTATCTGGTTTAATCATTTACTACTTCTTTAAGTATACTATGCCTTAGTTATAATGCTATCGTTTCAATGTTAGTGTCAATCTTTCATACGTATTTGCATTTACAACTTTTCATTTACCGTAAAATGAACTTACATCTCCTTCTGTCCCTGAAAATTTTTATTTTTTAAAATGAGCTGAAAGTTCATTCCTTTAATATACTATTTGTCTGTCAGAAATTAATCTTTAAAGCTGTGCACTATTCTTTCAAATCACATTCTTCTTATAACTCTTAACACATTGCAATATAATTATTTGTTCAAATATCCCAAATCTGTCTCTGCCTGCCATTCAATGTGTAAGCATTAATTCCCATATTTACTTTTGTTTTTCTTTGTCAGTCTGAGTCTCTCATTATTTTTTACCCCTTATTCTGCCCAATTTCCACTTTGTCCTGTGGTACACTTTAGAAAATGCAAACTCTAATTTTATTTGGCACATAGCAGTGTTCTAATCCTTGATAGATTCTGAAAAATTAATTTAATATGTACATTTAAAATAAGAGTGCTGTGGTAGAATTCCATATGGCGGATACACATATTTATGATTTAAGAGGAATGAAGCTATACTATGAAGAGGTGATCAATATTAGCAAGTGGATGATTGTATTGTTTTTGTTTTATCTGATCTAAGAATATTAATGATGTAAATAACCTCCAGTGACACACATACTTCATGTATGTGGTATCTTTAATTAGGCAAGAAGAGACTAGGATAGAGTAAGGAATGTGAATAGTTAGAAGTAGAGAGATCAATGAAAAATATAGAAATGGAAGGAGATCAAAGTGTAAAACAAGCCTGCAGGTGCTTATCTGAGTTGCACTGTGTATAAACTGATGGATGACATACAGGGACAGGAAACAGAATGTGGCAGATAGTATAATTTGTCTGCTCAAGAGCCATTTTCTTCTCTTTTTAGGGTGGCAAGACTTCTGTGATTGTCCCATTCTCATTAACATATCCAGTTAGAAGAGGACATATGATTTGACTCTGGCCAGTCATAAGAGGACATTTTCCAATCTGCTTTGGGAATGTTTTTATTTATGTTCTTAAAAATAATTTCAAATGTTCTTTATTTCTGTTGTACATTTTAAGTTCCATATTGGAGTTTTCGAGGTAAGTCATTCATTTTTTTGTCCAGCAAGTAGCTGTCTGAGTTGAACATACTAAGGACAAAACAGGAAAATGATCAAAGATTCTCATTTCTTGACTTTGAGAGCTGTTTATTTAATGAAACTAAAGCAGTCCTGTCAGTAGACTTTTTCAAATTGGTAAATATTATATATATAATTTCTCCAAATATTACTTCCTCTTTCCCCCTAGAACTCCAATTAAACATATTTAAGGCTGCTTGATAATGTCGTACAAGTCAGTGAAGCTCTGTTCAATTCTTTTTTCAAGCTTATATTTCTCTGAGCTACAGTTTAGATAGTATAATTGTCTTCAAGTTCACAATTTTTCCTTCCTAATTTTTAATTTTCTATTGACCTCATTCTATTAATATTTCATTTCTAATATTGTGTTTATATCAAAAATCATCTTTATGATACAAACTAGGAAAAATGAAATAAAAACACACTCACATCCATGCATACACATGTACATATACACACTTGAGGTCTTTAAACATGCCAATATTCTAAAGTTTAAATGAGTAATTCATTTCAACACTGCCCTCTCATTTCCTTTACCTTTTCATTTCTAATTACATTCTTTTTTAAATCACCTTTCTTCTATTTTCATCAGTACACAATGTACCTTCTTTTCTACTGGAAATATACTATGATTTAATTGATTAATAAACTCTGAAATACAAACCATGCCTTCTATTTCAACAATTACTATTAACTTTTTAGTCTCAAATGGACCTACCAGGCTATATCTGTTTACTTCATATATATCTCTTTAATGATCTGCTTATTTATCTATTTATCTTTTCTGTTGCTCATGTTTCCATCTCCAATTTTAAGTCAAGGATCTGTTGCATCACCTAGAAATTTCTGTTATCCATTTCCTTTTTCCTGTATTATGCTACTATACTAACCTTGAGTGTGGAAATGAAAATTTCAAACTCAGCAGAATGACTTTCTCTATATTTGCATTTATATTACTGATTAGAGAGGAATATAAAAATCACAGAATTATGCAGAGAGAAGTGATCACCTTATCTGAGTGCACTTCTAGCGTAACAACTTTTATCTTTAGATTTTCCCAAAGAATATCCAAAGAAATATTACATTTTACGGGAAGTTTTATCTAATTCTTACAACCTCTGGTCTATGAGATAATGTGCTTTTGTCATGTGTTCTCACGCTATCATGAAATTTTGATCTCATTTTAAAATTATTTTTTAATCTGACTTTCGTCGTATGAGTGTAAGCTCAAATGAAGACAAAATCTGTCTATATTTTAAAGCACTCTCAGCTAGGCATGGTGACTCACACCTATAATCCCAGCACTTTAGGAACTGGAGGCGGGCGTATAACCTGAGGTCAGGAGTTCCAGACCAGCCTGGCCAACATGGTGAAACTTTGTTTCTACCCAAAATACAAAAATTAGCCTGGTGTGGTGGTGGGCACCTATAATCTCAACTACTCAAAAGGCTGAGGCAGGAGAATCACTTGAACCTGGGAAGTGAAGATGGCAGTGAGCTGAAATAGCACCACTGCACTCAAGCCTGGGTGACAGAGTGAGACTTTGTCTCAAAAAAAAAAAAAAAAAAAAAAAAAAAAGCATTCTCTCTCAAGTGTGATGTGTAATACCAGTAAAATAGATGGTAAATTATAAATACCTTTTTAGATTCATAATATATATATATATATAATATATATACTATGCATGTATTATGCATGCTTATATATACATATTTCTGTAAATATATAAACATATACATACATATATATTATTTACTCTTTATTATAGTGTGAGACAGAATAGTGTAGTGACTACCAAGGTTGTAGACTCACGTTCATACTGCCTGGCTTTAACTTCAGCTATTTAAGCTTTATGACCCTGAACAAATTTGCCAATGTTTCTTCTGCTTCACTTTATGAAAGTTGAATGTAATGACACAAATTTTTCATACTTCTTTAAAAGCGATTTAAACATTTTTAAAGTATTTTTGAGGATAAAATTTGTTAACTCTAAAAAGAACTTAAAATAACATCAGCATTATGTTGTTGCATTAGCTCTCATTATTACTAAATATTTGCTAAACAAATAAGTGAACGATTATAAAAATTAATTTCAAAACTAAAAGAATGAATTAATTTCTTAGCCAGGCATGGTGGCTCACGCTTGTAATCCCAGCACTTTGGGAGACCAAGGAGGACAGGTCACTTGAGGTCAGGAGTTTGAGACCAGCCTGGCCAACCCTGTCTTCACTAAAAATAAAAAAATTAGCTGGAAGTGGTAGGGCATGCCTGTAATTCCAGCTACTCAAGAGGCTGAGGCACAAGAATTACTTGAACTCAGGAGGCAGATGTTGCAGTAAGCTGAGATTGTGCTACTGCACTCCAGTTTGGGGACAGATGAGACTCTGTCTCAAATAATAATAATGATAATAGTAATAATTTCTCATGAAAAGTAATAACACTGACACCTTGTTTTTCTCAGACACTTGCAGCATTTACTATAATATTTGGTGCAATGTTGGTGTTACATACATTTTAGATATGAAAATAATGTACTATATAATGTAGAAACTAAGTAAATTGAAATTAAATTTATTGTATTAGAAATGGAACAGAACAGCAGTGCTGCCAAAATGAGTACAAGTCGGGATGAAATGTACTAAAGTAGAACACAAGTTATGACTCTACAGTTTTAAGTATCAGGTAAATTCTGAATATGTAACTAAAGAAGTAATACAGACCTGGAAAGATATAATTTTTGACCAAGAATTTAAACGTCTTGTTCCAAGAACAAAATAAACCTCTATATTCAATAATTTAACACATATTTACCTTATTAAATACCTCCAATGGCTTTTTAGTTTCTCATTCACCTGTATGATTATGACCAGTCCTTTAACAGAATCAGCAATGTATTACATGATCTGCTTCCAATCTGGTATTCCAACCTTACTTTTGAGAGTTTCTCTACATGAATCATGACCATCAAACATTTTGAGCCATTCACTGTTCCCTGAAAGCTCATTCACACCTCTGTGCCATGGCACAGTTGGCTTAGTCTTTTCATCCACTCTCCTCTCTCAATTCCTATTCTTCTTTTAAGACACAATTCAAAGTTTAACACTATTATTAAGACTTCTTTGCAGAAATAATGGGTTTAGGATGGGAAGAATGTGGACATATCATATAAAAAACATGTTAGAAGTAATGTGTGAAGACCTCATCTCCAGTCATGGCTTTAATATACTTTATATTTCAATGCCCCCAAAGTAATATTATCAGTTGAGTTGGCCACAATGTATTTCACCCTTGTCAATCCAATTGTCCCTTGATATATTTTATGTATCTCCAAGATACATCAAACTCAACAAATCCAAGAACAAGTGTATGGATTTCTCTCAATATATTTTCTATCACAAAACCAACTTTTTTCTTTAAAATATAAAACTGAATTTCATTGGGCTCATTAAAACTTTTTACAAACTCATCAGTGGTCATAGAATACACACCAAAATCTCTGGCAGGGTCTTGAATGCACTGGGCCCTCTCTCCTTCTCCAACTTTATCTCATGTCACGTTTCCTTTTGTTCTTGGTGCTGCAGTCACACTTACCATTTTACTGTTCTTCAAATGCATGTGCTTATTTATTTATTTATTGAGATGGATCTTTCTTGCCCAGGCTGGGGTGCAGTGGCATGATCTAAGCTGAGTGCAGTGGCATGATCTAGGCTAACTGCAACCTTCGTCTTCCGGGTTCAAGCAGTTCTCTTGCCTCAGCCTCCTGAGTAGCTAGGATTACAGGTAGCCACCACACCCAGCTAATTTTTGTGTTTTTAGTAGAGACGGGGTTTCACCATGTTGGCCAGGTTGGTTTTGAACTCCTGACCTCAGGTGATCTGCCCATGTTGGTATCCCAAAATGCTGGGATTTTAGGTGTGAGCCACAGCGCCTGGCCAAATGCACATGCTTATTTATACTTGAAGAACATTACAAAAGCTATTTCCTTTGAAAAAGTTTTTCTTAATATAATTACCATCTCTTAATCTTTCAGACAGCATTACAATAAGCTCTTCCTTGGGAATTCTTTTGCAAATTTTAAGTCTAAGTCATGCTCTTTGGTTGACAGTCCTTACAGAAGCATAATAATACATTTGTTGTTTTTTTCAAAGCATGTACCTTGTTTACAGTTTATTAGAAAAATTTTAAAGTATTTTTTTAACATTATAATCTCATTGAACACCTGGACTCATCTGTTTTTGCTCATCATCATACTACCAGCACTAAGCACAGTACCACATACATTATGGGTGTTTAAAGCGTTGGTGTGCTTCAAGAGAAACCAAGAATAACGCAGTTTTTCTGAATATGAAATTATTTCCAAAGGAAATAACATTTTATGAATTTAAGGAAGTTTTAGAAAAAATTAATGATGTAGGCACTGGTTTGCAGGACACAAAATATTAACTTAAGGAATAATTTGAGACTTGATAAATGGAAAATGTAAAAAACACAATACTCTCAAATCTTTTTCTCCTCACTCAGTAGTTAGCACTTTTCATTGATTATACTTCAACAATATTTTCTTATCTTTTTTTTTTTTTTTTTTTGAGACGGAGTATCCCTCTGTCATCCAGGATGGAGTGCAATGGCACCATCTTGGCTCACTGCAACTTCTGCCTCCTTGGTTCAAGCTATTCTCCTGCCTCAGCCTCCCAAGTAGCTGAGACTACAGGTACACCATGCCCAGCTAGATTTTGTATTTTTAGTAGAGATGGGGTTTCACCATTTTGGCCAGGATGGTCTCAATCTCTTAACCTCATTATCTGCCCTCCTTGGCCTCCCGTAAGCCACTACGCCTGGCCAATATTTTCTTATCTTTGAAGGTACATGTCATCACAACAAAATTCAATGAATGTATTGTCAACAAAATATGAAAATGATACAAAAAGCTAGAGTCTTCTTTATTAGATCTCTTAGGAGACTGCTCTGTCTGTACTTAAGATTATAAATAGTTTGTTTCTATGGCATTCATTAGTTATTTTCTGTGTACCTTATAACTGATCAAGTTTTCTCTCTATCCTGGCTAATGAAAAGTGTATGAGCAAATTTTTGGATACATCAAGTAAGTATATACATTTTTATGAAATGCATATTTTTTGCTTTTAGTATTTTTGTTTCTTGATTTGTAACCTTGGTTTTCTTACAGGTTCTTTTATTTTTTCAGTATATTACATAACACATTATAAGTTACTTTAAATTTTTCCTGGAACAAGGTATGGTAAACACAAACAAACAACACACACACACACACACACACACACACACACACACGAGACAAATAAAATTTAATTTTAATAAACAAACAATAACTGCACACATTAATGAAGGTATCACAGCACAACTGGAAACCAAATACAATCAGTTCTGGTGGCTTGAAAATGACAGCAAGCAGTGTGTGGATATGAGGCATGAGGAGATAAGACATCTCTGAACAAAAGTGTTGCTTTGATTGTGTTACAGAAATGGTAAGTACACAGCAACAAACCCCACAGAAAGAGTAGTAGAGTATTTGGCATTTTGTTCTGAGACGAATATGAGCCATTGACCAATGATCATTATATCTATAATCACCTCTGCTCTGTTGTCTTCATGTACACAATGTAAGGATATATAGAAAATTCTTATGTTAATATGTAATCAAAGGTACCTTAAAAATTAGTAAAGTAATACATAACTGATGTTAACTTTTACATCTTTTTTATTTTTTATAATTGGTTATGACATCATGTAACATTTAAAAAATTACAATATTTTTAAGTTATATCTAAACTTACTATCAGATTTTTGTCTATCCCTTGTTCTTTTGTTAACTTACAACCTTGTCTTCCATATTCTAGTTCTAATCTTCCTTAATTTACCATACCCTTACCCTGCTCTGAATATTGTACTGTATTATAGATACAATCTAATCATAGATGCAATTATGCCATTACTTTTTTCAGTATCTCTTCAATAACTACCACTTGCCCATGGTAAACGCTTGACCTAGCACTCTAGGCCCTCTTGGCTCTAGACTTACCTTTTCCTTCTAATATTCTCTATATTTCAAATTAGATAACAACAAATTTTAAAGTACACCTCTAACGTTTGCATTATTGAATTTTAATGCAAATGTTCTGCTTGTGGTGCTATATCTTCAGTATTTTATAGACTCTGATACACAATTTATATTTCACTTTCATGACATCTTCACACATTTGTCTAACAAAATAACTTCCACCATACCCCCTTAGCCATATCTTTCTCTCTTATTACCAAAGCACTATCAGGATGATGGTATAAATATTTATCCCTATATCTTAATTTTCTCACTTTTTTACTAAGTTATTTAAATAAATTATAAGCATCTACCCTTTTTTCATCTCCCATAGAGAGAAAAATAGTCTCCTATACAAAATAGACCCTCAACAAACATATACTGTGTTAACAGTGTGATACCTATAATGCCTAATCACAATATTAGAAAATGTCATTGTGCATTAATTGTATCTCAGGGGTGATATACGCCATCCTTATTTTTCCCACTAAACTTTACTGAGAAATGCCCACAGGAGTGCCCTGGAATAATGTAAGGACAATAAAAATTTTGACCTGTGGAATCTTAGGTGATTTCATGAACATCTGTTGTCCCTAATATCAGGAGAGTCATGCAATGATTTATAGAGATAAGCTATCAGAATTTACATGTGATGAAGCTTTATAAGGATTTTACCTATCATCTAAATTTCTTCCTTTAAATACTAATTTTAAAGAAATGGAAGAAATCCCTGATAGAATCTCATCAGAGGCCTTGTCTCCTTTGATATTTTAAGATGAAAACCAAAGCCAATAGTTTGGACGATGTTCTTTAAACCAGCAAATTACATGAATTTTACATAATGGGCAGCTGGTTGTTATCAAGTGAATAATGGAATAGAAGTAGTGCTCTCATGTAATCAGTTGGGGTAACAAAAAGGAAAAGGAAAAGCTATTATGCAAATACATGGCTAGGTATTGCTAATCTACTTTGAGGCACTTTAATGTAGGATATGGGAGAACTGTGGACTGAAACATTTTCTGCCAGCGATCCAATTTTATCTTAAGAGTAGACATTTGTATAAAAACAAATATTTCATAGCATAATAAAAGATTATAAAAGATTATCAGTGATAATTCTAGGTGACGTAGGTGAGTACATATTATATCTCTGTTTTGTTACCACCATTCTTTAGTCATTTCTTTTTCTTTTTCTTTTTTTTTTGAGATGGAGTCTTGCTCTGTGGCCCAGGCTGGAGTGCAGTGGTGCCATCTGGCTCACTGCAACCTCTGCCTCCTGGGTTCAAGCAATTCTCCTGCCTCAGCCTCCTGAGTAGCTGGGATTACAGGCGCCCACCACCATGCCCAGCTGATTTTTGTATTTTTAGTAGAGACAGGGTCTCACCATGTTGGCCAGCAGGTGATCCACCCGCCTTGGCCTCCCTAAGTGCTGGGATTACAGGTATAAGCCACCGTGCCAGGGCTTCCCTAGTCATTTCTAATGGTGTCTCATCATAGAGGCATTAAAAGTGACATTTATCTCAGGAAATTTTGGCATGCATATTTCTATATCTTAAATTGTATGATTTGAAGTGTAGGTAACAAGTAAATAATTAAACAGTAATAAATATTAAATAATATATATTCCAGTGCTAAATTTACAGTGTGAATGAAAAGTTAATTATTAAGTATTGTACTATATAAAGAGGGTAACAATCAGCCCTAGTAAAACAAGAGGTATCTTAAAAAAAACGTTTAATGAGATTGAATTCATTTGCAATTCAGAAAACTTAATTTAAAAATTCTGTTTCTTAAAATACGGCTCAACAATACAAGTTCACGTGGATTTACATTCCAAGTTTTACTACCCATGGTTCAATATCAGACTCAAAGTCTTCCAAGAAAATAAGTTATATACACAAAGTAAGACACTCCTTTTAAGGCACTCTAATTTTTATTATCCTGCACAACTGTCTTGACAAAAATGTAAAAAATAAATGACTATGACTTCCAAAATCAATGAGCCATTAGAACCGGAAGTGATGGCTTGAATACGATGAAAGCTTAGGAAAGATGATTAAAACGAAGAACCGTACCTAGTGAATAACATTACTGCTGCCTCTTCAGAAACTAGCACTTCAGCATATTTAGCAGGAGTAATGGCTTTTAAAAGTATTTTTTAACGTAAAGGATAGCATTATATTTTCTGTAAATTATCTTTGAATCTTTATAGTAATTTTATTGATTTTTTTCAAAGGCATCTAAAGGCTATATACGGAACAGAAAATAGAAAATAGAGCATTCCACCTTTCCCCGGCATTTTTCCAAACTCATACCAGATCAGAAGCAACTGAAAGTGTCAACAGTGGGAGGAAAAAATTACCCAAGGTCGTGAGTTATTAGCAACGGTTACAGAAAGTTCTATTGTGAAATTCCAATCTATAAGAATGCTAATAACATCTAATTATGTAGAGAAGCCTGAAAATAAAATGACAATAATTATGGTAGAGAGCATAAAGCATAATATTGATATGCTCATAACAGAGAAATAGGGACTAGAAAAACTACTTTCTCATTTTTATTAAATTATTTATCTAAAGGTATAGTAAAAATGGGCCAGTTTGTCATGGAAAGCAACCAAAAAGAGGACTCTATGGATTAATTAAGCAGTGCAGAAAAATAGTAATTCCAAATTCACATCATTATAAAGTGACTATCACCACCAATTATAATTCATTTGAATGTAAATTATCTATTTTAAACAAGGATTAGAGACTCTTTGTGTGCTACAGTTAAGCGCATAGATATAAAAGAAATGTAATAACTAGGTTATATTGCCATTATGAGGATATAATAATCTAATTCAATTCAAGTCCATAGAAGACTGTCTCACACATATACTCAACACATATTAGCATTTATCAGTATTATTCTTGTTTATATTATTCAATTTTCTATTGTGGTTTTGCTATTGTTATCATTTGAACTTATTCCCAACAGAGAAATGTAAAATATACATTCATTAAGAGTTTAATAACAATAAAACAAAATGTTAAAATGCAACTTCCTTTACTTGCTTCTTCATTAAATCCCTGCCTTAACTTTACCTATTCTCTAGTTTATAACTGTCTTAGAGAAAGAGGTGTCCTATGTCTGAGGCAAATTCTAATATCTGTGTTTCTAAGTCTTGCCTCCTATCTCTTCTTGGATCATATTCCATTAATTTTCTTGATTCTGTCTTAAATATTTAGTTTCTCCCTACTTATCTTTTGTGTATATGTCATGCCAATTAAAAACAATAATGTAACCTTCAGATATAACTATAGTTGTATAATATTTAGGGAAAAAGATATGACAATTGTCTTCTCCTTTAGCTGGATAATTGAATTATTTTATGGGAATTCTATTTTAAGGGAAACACAGAAATATGCAAGAATGGAAGCTGAAGAAAACATTAATTATTAAAGCAATTTAAATCAGAGTAAAAAGATTCAACTACAAGAAATATGTGCCAGAGACAATTCTAGAAACACGTGATAGTTGTTTATAGAAAATTCAGAATAGCCTTTTTGATGAAACTTTATAATTTTAGTGAAGGATAATTAAAAAGAAACAGTTAAATAAATGAAAATGTCACATTGAAATAGTGATAGCACAACTTTGAAGATGAGAAGGAGTAACTGAGTTGTATACTGAGGGAATAAACATCTTCACATTAAATAAATCTTTTATGTGAATATGAATTTTTAAGAATGAATTCTCTTTGTGGGATAAGAAATGAGGGTATTAAGTTAATTGAAAGGAATGGACTGGTTCTCTTTATATAATTTTCTTTGATTTTCATTGACATTGGCATCCAATGTTTGAACTTACTCTACATCCCTTCTATGTGTTCATTCATGTTCATTTATATAAAAAGAACTGAAGGCCCATAATTTCATGCAGAAGAGCTGCATTCCCACTCTGGAACACTTAACCTACCCATAGATAACAATGTAGGAGACATTTAACGTCTATATTTTTTGAATCACTGTATGTTTGAATCTCTGTTTATAGTAACATAACCTATAGCCTAACTTATACTTTTAGAGAATGAATAACGTTTAAATAGAGTTAAAAGCCTTAATCCAAATTTAAAAAGCATTTTGAAAACAAAAATTTATCATATAAATAGTAGCAATAAAGGTTTATTGTTTATTCATAAACTTTGTTTATTAATTATAAATAACAATTTTACAAAATTAACTGGATTGATACATTTAAATTTAAATGCAGGAAGTGTATATTTGAAAGTGAAATTATTTCAACTACTTATTTTATATAATACACATTTGATATATTTAGATTTGTAATAAAAATAAAATTAAAACCACCTAATATTCCTACCACCAAATATATTAAGAATGTCTTACTACTGTGTTCATGCCCATACTAACTATTCTTTGAGAACCACTCTTCCAAATGACTGAGCCTTCAGAGCCATGTATGCTCTTGGGACAATGCAAACAGACCAAGGTTAAAAACTCGGTCAAGGCTAAAACAATGGATAATCTCCTCCAGAAATTTGAAATTGGTCTGTGTTAATGGCTAGAACTGAAGATCAGTATGGTGTGGAGTAAACATATTAAGTCATATGTACATAAAGAATGAAAGAGAAGAAGATATAAGTGACACACAAGTTTACGGTGAAAAGCAGAGAAAAGAGACAAGGCCATGCTACCCTGAAGAGGTCTTAAGAAATTAGCTGCCTTGGGTCTTATTTCTAGTTCTAGATTCTGATCTTTATCTGTAAATGCTAGATGTACTTTCTGCCTTGGTGTGGAAATACTATCCTACATATTTTAATAAACAGCTGGCCAATCAAGCATACTTAAAACATATGAACCATGCTTTAATACACAAATCCTTTTTGTTACTCACCCAGGACAGCTGCTAATGTACTAATCAATTCAGCTCAAACACATAGTTTAACACAAATAAATCCTCCAAGATTAGCTTTTGAGTATAAAGATGAAAAAATTAGAGATGGAAACTTTAGAATTTCATATTGACAATAATTATTTTGCGTAAGATGGTTCTTATTGCAGAATGAAATTTTTTTCTTATATATACAAATCCTTGATTGTTAAGTGAATTTGTTACAGACTATCAAAGAGCAATGTAGTAAGAGATCGTTTGAAAAACTGTATTAGAGAAATGTACAAAAATAAAATGGATTCTATTTTAGATTGAGTCATTAGGCAAGGACTCTACAAGTAGGTAACATCTAAATGATAAGCAGTATCTGGCTTTTGCGGGTCTTAGAGTAAGAGGCAAAGAGAAGCGGAAATAGGTTTGCATTTTTGAGGAACTTTAAGGAGAACAAAACATTATAAACAAAATGAACAATAGGAAGTGCTAAACAGACTGTTGCGGAGCCCAGTAAGTCAAAGCAAGTATTTTGAATTTTGATTGATTTTTTTCTTCCCTTCCCATCCTTCCTGGTTTTCTTTTTACAGACAAAGCTTACAACCTTTACTTTTTCCAACTGGAAAACCAGTTTTTCCAACACTTTTTAAAAAACAAATTATCCTTTTATCATATGCTGAAAGACCTACCCACAACAAGCCCACTTCTGCGTTTGACTCTGTTCACTGACCTTTCATTTACTTCCTAAACGGATCCTTTTGGTAACTTTCAGTGAAGAGGTGGCTTTAATAAATACTTTCTCCAGACATCTCCACAACCTTTGTGTGGGTCAGGGTGAGAGGTGCCGCCAGGACGTAAACAGCTGAGTCCTCCTGGTAGGCGCCGGGTGCGATCTCCACAGACGGCGTCTGTGGAAAGCACGGACTCAGAGGCGCTCCCCTCAAAATGTATCCGTGTCTCCCTCAGAGCACACAGGCGCCAGGGCCCGGTGGACAGGGCTAGTTCCCGCGTTTGCACGCCACTTCCTGGGCTTGGGGGGTGGTACACCAGAGGCTGCCCGCAGCAGGAAGCCCACGCAGAGGCCAGAGCCTCTTGTTCCACTTGGCAGAGACCCCAGAAGGAGCCAGGCGGCAGTATCAGAGCCTCGGACCCTGGCAGGGAGGGGACAAGAGCACAGCAGCTGCAGGTCATTGGCAAGGCCAGAAGACGGTGAGTGGAAAACCGGGGGCGCGAGGAGAGACCCGGAAAGGGGCTGTTTAGCTGGGAGTTCTGCATCTGGTTTGTGTTTTATCCAGCAATTTTGAAACCAGGTTTTTATCTGGACCTCTGAGAGCTGCATTTCCGCTCCAGACGGCCCAGGTACTGGTGGTGCCAGAAGACGCCCTCCAGGGCGCTGACCTGCTCTGTGGTGAAGGCTGTGCGGACACAAGTGGGAAGGGGGCAAGGGCCGCCAGGGGTTTGGTTCCTTACTCGAGCCAGCCATGGTCCTCTCCGGCGCAGGCAGATTTGAGGACCTGTCCTCCTTGATGCTGACGGCTTGCGGGGGATTCCGGGTGCTGAATGCCTGGCCCTGACCAGGGGAGGCTCCCCAGGGAGGTGTCGGCAGGCCTAGGGGTGGGGGTCGGCCCTGGGCAGCTGCTCTGGGAGAGCCAGTCCACTGGGCCAAAGCTGGAGGGCTGCTACCAGCCACGAGGTGGGGGAGGAAGAGAGACACATGGAGGTCAGGTGGGCCAAAGGGAAGGCCGGGTGGGGCTGGCCAGGCGCGGGATCTACCTCGATTGATTTTTAACAGGAATCTGATAAACAGATAGAGGATATGTTCTATTTCATACTTCAAAAGTCTTGCTGTTATATGGAAAGTAGATACAAAGGGGCAGCAGGGAAATAGATCATTAAGAAAATTGTTGCAATGGTCTAGGTGTAAGATCATGGTGGGTTGATTTAGGGCACTAACAAAGAAGATATTGAGAAACTAAATGGATGCAAGATACACTTTAAAGTTAGAGCCTCAATTTTTTTCAATAGATTAATAAGGTGAGTGGATAGAAAATCAGACCTCAGACTGACTCCTAGAATTTTGCTCTGAATACAAGAGCATGGCATCAATCATTTACACAGGTGGAGGAGAGTGAAGGAGGAATCTGTTTGAAGATTAGATATGAAAGTTTTTTATTTAGACATTTTAAATTTGGAAAGCTTTAAGATATCCAAATCAAGTTTTCAATGAGATTGTTGAATGGATGACTCTATACCTTAGTTAAGAGATCAGAAAAAAATTATATTTAGAAATCATTGGTATGAATAGCATATATATCTGTGTTAGTAAAAGAGAAAAATACAGAGAAAATCTATAGATTGAGAAGAGGAACCAGGAGTCATCCCATAAACAAGTGTTATTTGGAGGCTAAATGGAGTTAGAGCCAACAAAGAGAACTGAGAAGAAAAAAATTTAGTGGAGCATAAAGAAATAGCCAAGAACCAAGAGAATCACGGAATAAAAAGAAATAAAATGCGTCAGACCTGAGAAATGGCCTGACAAGATTACGGAAAGTGAGGAGAGAAATTATAACTAAAGTTAGTAACATACACATCATTAGCTAGAGGGGTGTTAGAAATGGAATAATTAATGTAATGTTAAATTCACAATTGAGATCTGTGGTTAGTCTTGGTTATGCTATTTTTCTACAATTCAAGCTACTTGATTGTCATTATGAAAGTCTTTAAAAGTTGAGAAGCAATATGAGTTGATGAAGATGGCAGAAAAATGCCTAACATGGCAGATTATAAAACCCAATCAGGGTAAATATAGAAGTGGAAACATGAAAGAGATTCTGGATTTTTAAAAATTGATAGAGGAAAGGATTTCTTAAAGAACCAAAAACAGAAGTGCCATTTAATCCAGCAATGGCATTTTTGGGTATATACCCAGAGGTATATAAATCGTTCTACCATAAAGACACATGCATGCATATATTCATCGCCGCACTATTCACAATAGCAGAGACATGGGATCAACCTAAATGTCCATCAGTGGTAGACTGGATAAATAAAATGTGATGCATATATATATCATAAAATACTATGTTGTCATAAAAAAAGAATGAGATTGTGTTATTTGCAGCAACATGGATGGAGTTGGAGACCGTAACCCTAAACGAACTAAGGTAGGACCAGAAAACCAAATACTGCTTTTTCTCACTTAGTAAGTGGGAACTAAACATTGAGTACACATGGACGCAAAGAAATAAACAATACACACAGGGTCTACTTAAAGGTGGCAGGTGGAAGGATCGAGACAATTGAAAAACTGCCTATCAGATACTGTGCTTATTGCCAAGGTGACAAATTAATCTGTACATCAAACACCTGTGATATGCCATTCACCTATATAACAAACCTGCATATGTACCTCTGAACCTAAAACTAAAATAAAAATAAATAAGTAGAATATGGCCTTCATAGAATTGAAGAGACTCAAAGATACTCCTTTCTCTGGTGGAATAGTAAACAAATGAAATATCTGACATAAATGGAACTAAGGAGAAACCAACTGTAGCTAGACACCTTTTTAACAGTTATTTGTGGGATAGTGTAACAGATTAGTGTGTCAAGGAACCCCAACCGCAGTGTGAGTCAGTGAGAACAAGCCACTTTATTCCCAAGACTATTCACTGAGCGTGTTAAACATCTAACCCAAAAGTCCTGCATAGGGTAAAAGAGGTTAAGAAGGTCATGTAAGGCATCTGGTATCTATCCCAAATCCAAGATATCTATACCTTAAGGCAAGTTGGAAGGAAACATTTTGGAAAGGAAAATAGTTTAAAGAGGAGATATTATAAATAGCATGAATGGATACAAACTATATGAAATATATGCCTGGGCATGAAGAAAAACAAATAACTTCTACTTTGAAGGGTTGAAAATAGTTTCCATACTGAATGTTCAGTTTACAGCTAAAACAAAAAGAGGAAACACTCCTTCAGAGAAAAGACTAAGGATGTTAGGAAATTGTAGATAATATTCTTTAATTTCAGGACAGCACAGTTTAATAGTTTGAAAAAGTGGGAAAAGAGGAATATAGAGTCTGAGCTCAAGAGACACTGAATAGTATGAGAATATAGATGCAAGTAATGATGGGCATCATTCTTGCTTTTCTTAGATTCCTTGTAGTAACCAAGTTAACCTGAGACGCCAGGCATAACATTTGTCCTAATGGTCTTTTAGCAGTTAGAATTCATACTTTTTAGCTCATTGGGCATCTTTAATAGGATTTATATGGGCTCACTACGCATCTTTTCCTTTCTTTATTTTCAAATACTGTGTTTACTGAAAGGTTGTGGAAAATACTTTAAACTCAACTAGTTAGGGGCAAGAATATTCAGAAAATATTTGAAGAACAATCTAGTTATATATTGTAAAAAGTGGCATAGAAAGTTCTGCAGATGCTATTTGTCTTTTTTCTTTTTTCCTGAGTTCTCCTGCAGTCATCTGAGTTCACCCGCAGTCACATGCACAGTTTTCCACCTTAAGTATCTCTCTCTCATCTTCTCAACTGTAAAGACTTCCTTAGCAGTTTGGCTTTTTTGGGAAAGTACTGTGACCTCTCCACTTCCAGGGGATATAAATCTGAAACAAGATAAACACAATTCAACCCATGCCAGGAGGACCTAGTCCTAGGTGCTCATAGATGTAAGTGATTCATTAATACAGCTTGTTTGGGCTTTTTATACTTCCCATGTGTCACTGTTCCCATTTTGTCCCTTGACTTCCTGGATTCCTTCTTAAATAATCCTACTTATATTAAATTACTTGTCCCAGATATGTTTTTTCAAAAATCATAAAGCTTTATATGAAGAAATGACAAATCTTCAAAGTAAATAAAGATAAATTTATGGCAAAATGAAATAGAACGAATTTTTATCCATTAAATATAAGTATATATTGGTAATATTAAATATAATTGTATATTTAAAACATAGAATTAATTTATACTAGTAAAACATTGGAAACTTACCTCAAAGAATGTGAATCAATTAATTCGAGATGAGTAAAAGTACTTAAATATGAAAAATAAAACAATAAAGCAAATTATGCTAGAAAATGTTTAGAAGCTAGAGGGACTTCTGAAAATACAGATGACATCCAAGAAAAAGTAGGTGCATTCAGCTACATAAATTTTACATCTATCTTAAAAGTATATAAATTAAATTATAAATTATGTAAGTTATAATTTAAATGTTTATAAATTATGTAAGTGTATATATTTATTTAGAAAATATAAACAAAATCTATAAGCAAACCATATAGTCATGGGGGATGGGGCTTGAGACGCAGGCATTTAAAATATCTAAGGAGTTCTCAAGAATTGACAAGAAAGTACAAATATCCTAAGAGAAAAAAATGGCAACTGATATGATTCCGAAAAGAGAATGTCCAAATAATTGCAAATATTTCTAAAAATATTAACAGCCAAGTAAATCCAAATTAAAGTAATGAGATATTGCTGCATACACATTAAACTGGCAATTGTTAAAATGTGGCATGAGCTTTCATGTGATATGAAAGCTACTATTACATAATGAAGATATGAATTAGAGAGTGAGGACATGTATTGAAATGTAGAACACATATGCATTTCTACATGGTCATTCCTGAAATCTACCCATAGAAATATAATTTCAGTAAATAAAGAATAATGGACAAAAGTATTCTTGCAGCATTTTTAGCAGAAGCAAACACACTGAAACACACATACAAATTTGCACATGCTGGATGGAATACCCATCTACAGAGAACTTGTTGAGTTAATGGTGATTCATTTGTGCCATGAAATACTATCCAGTCATTTAAAAGAATTCATTGATTTATATTAGTTAATATGAGAATTCATTATATTTATAAATAACAGAGTTGTATCGGAAGGTAATGTTTATTCAGTGAAAAATGAAATAAGGAGGAAAGGATATACTCTATGATTCTGTTTTTGGAAAGCATTTGGTAAAAACAACAATAGCAGCAACAACAACCACAAACCCTGCATTTGTAGCATAGGAAAAGGAAATCAAAATTCTGTATTGTTATTTTCATGGTTTTAAGGATATGTTAGTGGGATCTAAAATTTGAGAACTGAGGGTCTTGAGAAGATACATGTTCTAGCTATCTATCTATCATCAATCATGTATCTATCTATCTGTATCTATCAATCATCATCATCACCATCTAACTCACTGTATAACATATGTCATATTCACAATAACTATTTTTGGCAAAGTATGGGAATATGTATAAATACATTAAAAATTATCTCACTATATTCCAGTCACAATCACCTCTATGCTATTATTGGAACCTGCCAGGACTCAAGGCCTTTGCATACACTATTTTCTCTGCCTGTACCTTTTTTATTCCAGATGACCACATGATTCTCTCATACTTATCTGCTTAATTGACATCTTCTTTATCTCCTTTTCTTCTTTACTTTTATAGCATTTATTATCATGGAAGATGCAATATATTTAAGTGATTTATGTGTTTATCACTAGTTTATTCCTCATTAGAATGTAAGTTCCATAGTAATAAGCATTTTTATCTAACTGATTCACTACTGTTTTCCTAGAATTTATCACAAAGCATGGCATATGGTACACCCTCCAAAACAGTGTTAAAAAAAAAGACTGACCTTGACTACTGGACTTTGCAATTTGAACCACTTCTTCTCTTTTTCTTTTATTGAGTTTTTTCGTTTATTTAGTTTTCTTTTATTTTCTTTTTAGTTTATTGAGGTAAAATGTACATATCATAAAATACACGTTTTGGCCAGATGTATGAATTTTGAGAAACACATGTAATTGTGCAGCTAACACCACAATAAAGATATAGAACAGCTCTTTCTTGCTGCTTTTTAGTGAACCCCTCTCTCTCATTCTCAGCTCTAAGCAAACATTGATTTGTTTCTGTCCCTTATAATTTTGTTATTTCAAGAATAACATGTAAATGGAATAACTCAGCACAATGCTCTTGAGATTATTCCATGTCATTGATTTTTTAAATGGCAAATAATATGCCATTGCATGTATAATATACAATTAGCTCATCTAACTTGCTGATAGACATTTCCTATTTTTCCATCTTTTGGTGATTATGAATAAAACTGCTGTCCGCATTCACACATAAGATTTGTATCATCATATGCTTTTGTTTCTCTTGCATAATGCATTAGGGTGGCTTTGTCATACAATATATAAATATATGCATAACTATATTAGAAACTGCAAACAGTTTTATAAAGTGTTGCACTATTTTAAACTCCTGTTAGCACTACATAAGATTTGTAGTTACTCTACAGCCTCACCTTTCATTTGGTACTATTATTTTTAATGCTAATCATTTCATTCTAGTGGGTATTTAGTGGCATATTAATGTGATTTTATCTGCATTTCTCTGTTAACAAGTTATTTAGCCTGTTATAATGTTTTTGACCGTCCTCCATCTGTTTATATTATCTTCATCTATTTAGATTTTGTCTAAATTTTACTAGATTTTTGTTTACTTGTTATTGAGTTAGGAGAGCTTTTTATATATTTTGGATAGCAATCCTTTAACATACTTATACATATATAGTGTGTTATATATATATCCTTTATATATATACTTATATATATGTCATATATATCCTTTATATATAAAAAAAATATATATACTTTATATAGGTATCTATATAAATATATCTATAAAGGATATATATATTTATATACATTATATATATAAAGTATATATATCAAGGATATCATATATAAAGTATATATATCAAGGATATATATATAAAGGATATATATTATATGTATACACACATGTATATGTATATAAAGTATATATATATCATTTGTATATATAAAGGATATATATACACCTATATATATATAAGTGTATATGTAAAGGATATATATAACATATATATAAGTATATATATAAAGGATATATATAATGTATATAATATATACAATATATATAATTATATATATTATAATATATATTATAAATTATATAATATATAATGTATATAATGTATATAATATATAATGTAATATATATTGCATATACATTATATATATCCTTTATATATATAATTATGTTAAATATATCCTTTATACATATATGTGTGTTATAACATATATCATATATATAATATAAATAAATATATATTATATATATTAAATAGGTAAATATATAATATATAAATAATATATATAAAAATATACATTTGCATTTTTGCCTAGTCTGTGTTAGTTTCATTTTCTCTCTCAAAGGAGAAGTTTTAAATTTTATTAATGTCCTATTTATCTATTTGTTTTATAGATTGTTTTTCCATAGCCAATCTAAAAACTTATTCTCGACCTGAAAAAATATAAAAATAAAAATGCACAGCTAGCTGAATGTGGTGGCTCATGCCTATCATCCCAGCATTTTGGGAGGCCCAGAAGGGTAGATCACTTTAAGTTATGAGTTCAAGACCAGCCTGGCCAACATGGTGAAACCCTGTCTCTACTAAAAATACAAAAAATTAGCCGGATGTTGTGGCATGCACATGTAATTGCAGTTACTCAGGAGGCTGAGGCAGGAAAATCACTTGAACTCGAGAGACGGAGGTTGCAGTGAGCTGAGATTGCACCATTGCACTCCAGCCTAGGGGACAGAGTGAGACTCTGTCTCAAAAAAAAAAAAAAAAAAGAAAAGAAAAGAAAAGGAAAAAAGCACAGCCAACACACTAACATAGTTTATGGTGAAATATATAATACCTGCCTCCCAAAATTGGAAACAACACAGTGGTATCAATACTCATCATTTCCATTCAGCTTAATACTAGATGTTTTAGCCAGTGCAATAAGACATAGAAATACAATGTTTATAGATTGAAAAGAAAGAAATACAACTGTCTTTTTATGCAGAAAAAGTCTATAATTGTCTATAAAGAAAAATTTCAAATAATCTATAAAAGGTATTCCTAATAAGTTAGTTTAGCAAAATTTCAGGATATAAGGTAGTTATTATAATATCCATGGTACTTCTATAGATTACCACTAGAAATTTGAAATTGAAATTTTTTACAAAGCACCAAAAACATGAATACTTATATACAATTCTAGGAAAGTATGTGCATGTTCTGAATACTGAAAACTACAAAATATTGACGTGCCTTGTTAAACAAGACCTAATAATGTGATAGATATAGTGTGTTCATAGGTTGGAAAACTCATTATTGGGTAGATTTCAGTTCTCCCCAAAGTGATCTAAACTGAACTGTAAAAGGAAATGCTTGTTGAAATTTACAAACTGAAATGCTTTACAAAATTTCCTTTACAAAAGGAAATGCTTGTCGAAATTTACAAATGTAAAAGGAAATGTAAAGAATTTAGAATAGCTAAGACAATTCTGAAAAAGAAAAACAAAGTTGGAAGTCTCATACTGCATGATTCAAGATTTTTTAAAAACTTTAATAAGGTAGTATGGTAATGGTGAAAAAATAGTCACATAGGTCAAGGAAACAAAATGGAGAACTTAAATACAGGCCTACGTGTACAGGGTAAATGGATTTTGGAGGAAAGTGCAAAGGTAATTCAATGGAGAAAGGATACTCATTTCAACTACTGGGCGTGCATACTGAAAGACATAAACTTCACCATACCTCACAAGATATACAAAATTTGCTTAAAATTCATAATAGATCTAAATGTAAAATGTAAAACTTTAATATTTCTTGAAGAAAACATTGATTAATTATGTCAGTGAGTTTGTGTTAGCTTGCTCTCAATTACTGAAAATATTTTAAACCAAGACAGAGCCTTTAGTGGCATTTTGCTTCTTTTTTTTTTATTAGGAGACAGTTTTTGCCCCCTGTCCAATTTTCCCCCTTGTCCACCTTGTCTTTGTCACCAAATCTTTCAGAGTACAAGGTCCCCACTTAATAAGGAGAGTAGCCAGGTATTATAGAAGAGTTGCATTTTACACAACTATAAATGTTAAAGTGAATATATGGAAGCACATTCATGTATACTTCAAATTATCTATAATTAATCCCTTCAGTCATCCATAAATTTCACTATTATATTGTGTCAAACAGCAAGTTCAACACAGATTAATTCTTCATGTAGAAACAGATGTCTCTTAGCTCTTATTTACTTGGGAGACTCACTAAATGAGGGGAATCTACTGCTATATTTACATTTTTATTTTATTCCTTCAAACATTATTTCCTCTGTCCTTTTTGCCAAAGAATAGTAATTGAATTTGCATATAATACATATAGAATTGATACTAATCCACCAATTTCCATTGCATTCCATTTACTTTGAGTTAATGTGTTATTGATCTTATAGGAAAATTATATCAATTGCTAGATTCAAATGTATCGTTTGTTCTGTCTTTCTATATATGCGCCTACCCATCAAAATATGCCTTATGAAGTGTATGTGTAGAAATATGTTTGTCGTATATTCAGAGGGGTTGGGTTATATGAGTTTTTTAAAATGAATATTTCCTCTTGGAGATTTAATAATTACATTACCATATTCAAAGATCAATGAAGTCCTCCGTTAACAAACTAATATAATTTTGTATAGTCCACTTTGTGAAAACTTATTTGCCTTTGGAAAATGTAGTATAAGGCTGGAATACTAGAATTACAGGATTTCAAGTTAACTGAAAAGCCACAGTAATGCAAACAGTATGGAATGAGCCTGAAGATAGTCATATGGGTCAATGAAACTAAATAGAATACAGATATAGGTACACATACATAAAATTTAATTTTTGACAAAGATAGCAAAGTAAGTTATAGAGAAAGCATGATCTTTCAAAAAATTGTTCTGTATCAAATTTTAAAATAATCTTCAATGCTTCCTACAAAATATGCAAAAAGTAACTTGAAATATTAATAGATTAAGAATATAACTGTAAAAGGTAAAAATAACAGATTTGTTCTTGGCTGGAACTAAAGGACAAGCAATTTACTGGCAAAAGTCACAGGAAGCTTTTTGAGGGAATGGAAATGTTGAATATATTAAAATGTTGAATATGTTGATTGTTGATTTCCTTAAGGTAGACAATTGTTATGACTTACAAACCTAAACACAATTGTGTGTGTGCACGTGTGTATGTATAATCGATAAAGTCTATCTAAAATAATGTATTTAATTGAAGAACGCTTTTTCACCCAATACCTACTCTATTAGGTGGAAAAAGATCTCAGTAAAATATACACAGAAAAAAAAAATACAAACAAAAATGGTCTTGTTATTCTCTTTCTACAGTAAAATGAGAGGTCTTACACATCAGCATCCTGATTATATAGTTAGACTTTCTTGTAAAAAGTAAGCCTCAGCATCTTCTACATAGTTTTATCATCTTATAAATTACATATTTAAAGATATGTAACATTTCACACATCTGGATCTGTGTGTGCATAGTTTCTTTCCACAGTGTCTCAGAAACTTCCCCAAATGAATAAGGAATTTAGAAAGGTATACAATTTGCCAAATCTACTCATGTTACTAAAAATAGTATATGTCTATGCACTATTTACATGCACCCAGAGGTAATCTTTCTGATTAGTATAAGGAAAATTATTTGGCCAAATCCATAGCAGGATTCCTAAGTCCTGTTTGGTTCTCAGTATAACTGTGTCAGCACAGATTTGACCAAACAGCTTAGCAAGATCTCGCCAGAGTCAAACCACGTTCCTGTTCAGCTTTTCAATCATGCCCTCACTAACCCTGGCCACTGTGACCCAATTTCTTCTCTACAGCATTATAGAATTTTGAGCCATGATTTTTCTACTTCAACTAGTATTGAGTGTCAGATAAAGTTTTCAAGGGATCACCACAAACAATTTTATTTAGCTTATGAAAGTTCAAGAGTCATGAGGTGATTTCTCACTCTACTGAATCTGTTCTTAGCCAGCCTTAAGGAGTTAGCCACAAAACAGAGTAGAATTTTCTTGTTAAAAAATATTTTTCTTGCTGAAATTCAAGGAAAAAAGAAACTTAAATCCAAAGTAACCTTTGTAAGTTTGGGAAGTTGTTTATTACAAAAAGGATTTATTGTTTCTTATACGTAGGCCATGGTTATCTATTATGAAGTCCAGTAGTTTTTTCTGTTAGTAATAAAGTATCTAAGTCATGCAAAGTAACTTCAAAAGTAATTTATAATACATTCTGTCTAAAAAATACCAGAAAGAATATTTTCTATATGTTTCAATGGAAACTAATGTGCTTGCACAAAAACACCATACCTATTATTTCTCAATAAAATGTCTCAATTTATTATTTATTTATTATTATTTTTATTTAAAATGTCTCTATATTATCTTGGCTCAATCTCAAAGAGAGCTGGGGAATTTTAAAAGACAATAAATGTCTCAAAATTAGAACTAAAACCTATTAGGAAAATCTATTAGGAAGTTTTTGGAGTGGTTTGGATTATTCATATACCCTCCCCATTCAACATGGTGCTTCATTCTGAAATTAAAGAACTCTGGTTAAGATCTGGTTATCATCTTATAAATATATTTTTCAAATTTACATATGAAAAAGCACATATTTTATAGAAATGTGACTATTTGGGTCACTATACTGTACACTAATCATCTGGAAAAAGAATTACACCTCTTACAGAAGTATAATACATACATTCTTGGAGTACAGTTTTGAAGGTAAAGTTAATCACTCATAAGATACTGTATGTGAATAAATTTTGGAAGTTGAGATCTTTATTATTCTTAAAGCTCAATAGTAAGCTGAGTGATGTTTTCTGGCTGACTAAATAGACTTGCTGCTTTATGATTTTCAAAGTAAATTTGTAGGCTTAGATAACCTTTAGTGAAACTCAGCAACAACTTTTCTTCCCACAAAGTCTCAGTTAATCTAATTGAATCTCTGAAATTCCCTAGAAACAATGAGGCATATTTTGAATAAATAAAACATTTTATTTACATAATTAGTTCTTAAACTTTTAGACATAGTTTTTATAAATTAATATTAATTACATAGTTTGATGATCAATATAAAAACTCAATCATGAGGAAAAATGTCAACGAAGAAATCCAGGAAGATTTCTAAAGTTTATTTCTCTTGCTACTCATTTTATTTTAAAGCTGAAATAAAATATAATTTAATCACTCCATGCAAAATCCAAACTTCAATTTTTTGTGTATTCTACAAATATGTATTTTATATATTATTTTACATATATTCTACAAAAGATTATATATTTTATAAAAATTCATGAAAGAAAAATTTTACATTTTAGTCATGCTTTAAAAATAGAGGAAACATACTTTTTGGACCAATTGATTTCAATTGACATCCAAATCTTATAACTTAAAACATGGAGTGCTTATTGATACATAAAGAACTGCTTTTGCATTTTAAATATTTAAATCAACAACTTGTTAGGATATTTTCTGTAAGACTGTAAAGTTTAATTTGAGTGGAATGTATGCATTATTACAATAGAAACAATATATGCATAATATTCAAGCTTGAACTTTATTTTTTTCTTTTAGTCAGATACAAAAAATATCGATATCCACATAAGTAAATGAAATATTTAAACTGTATTCATGTGTACTTTCATAGTCTAATAGTCATTACCTACATATTCATTTAACTCAGCTCAAAATTAAATAGCCAAAATTCTTCACTTTTGAAGCACAAATTCCATAACAGTAAAGGTGACACAAAAGAATATAATGTATAGTAGACTAATTTATATATATATATTATTTTTCACATTTCATAGTATATACCAATTCTGTCTAAAGCATTTTTATGTAAAAGTATAGCCACATGCATATTGATTAAAATAAATGGAGCTTGTTTTTTTTTGTTATTGTTGTTTATCTTATTTTAAAGTTTTTGCCTTTATTCGCTACTTAATGCATCTAGCACCATTTATAATCTGGGACCATTTATAATACAACTAATGTTAGACTATAGTAGCATATAGGCGATAGGGGTAGAATTTGACATGTTTTGCTCTGTGAAATGTGAAAATCTAATTTTCAGACGATCCTGCTGCATGCTACACCAGAACACCAGTTTCTTTCTCTTTTTGTCCTTTTACTTTGAAAACTCATAGCCTTTAGTAAACCAATCTATGAAATGATAGTAAAATAAAAGACTAGTAACTTGGATGGAGGAAGAATAGCAGAGATTAAAAAGGCCAAGGAAAGAGAAAGCCAAACGTAAAAAATGTTCTAGACAGACCATAGTGGGTAGGGTCAAAGGGTAGGGATGGGAATTGGATGAAGGATGCCTAAGAATGGCCAGTTACAAACATTGCATCCACTAGATGAGCCTGCAGAATATGCTGTTTAGAAAAGCCAGTCTTAATTTTCCAAGTAGCATAGAGTTCCAGATGAATAATATACTAGTCACACTGAACACTGATGGTGGTTTTCTATATGCTTGATCAGTTAACATAAGAAAGTTTGGAAACATACTATCAAGTATTCCTTTCCATGCCTATGAAATTAATATTAGATGAAGTTTCATGGGTAATATGCATATCAACATATATGCTTATGTATTTAGAAGTAGTGTGTATGTGCAAGCAAGTTAAAAAATAAAGACACATGCACACAAATGTTTATTGCAGCACTGTTTACAATAGCAAAGACCTGGAACCAACCCAAATGCCCAGCAATGATAGACTGGACAAAGAAAATGTGGCTCATATACACCATGGAATACTGTGCAGCCATAAAAAAAGATGTGTTCATGTCCTTGGTAGGGACATGGATGAATCTGAAAACCATCATTCTCAGCAAACTCACAAGAACAGGGAACCAAACACCGCATGTTCTCACTCATAGGCGGCTGTTGAACAGTGAGAACACATGGGCACAGGGAGGGGAACGTTACACACTGGGGTCTGTTGGGGGGATGGGGGCTAGTGAGGGACAGTGGAGGGTGGGGAAGTTGGGGAGAGATAACATTGGGAGAATTGCCTGATGTAGGTGATGGTGGGATGGAGATAGCAAACCACCATGGCATCTGTGTACCTAGGCAACAGTCCTGCAAGATCTGCACATGTACCCCAAAACTTAAAGTACAATAAAAAAAATCACTAAGAATTAATTCATTGTAATAGTGCTTAATTAATATACAAGATTTTGGATGTCTTATTTACAGTGATTTATTTTCCTGTATTTTGGAATTTTCTACAAATATTGTGTTACTTTTAGGTAAACTTTTTTTAAAGAAAGAAAATTATTTGTTTCATGTGAAGCCAAAAATAAATGTTGGAATTATAAATTCTCCAGTTATTTAAAATGTGATGGCCAATCATTATGACTTTCTATTATCCTTACATTTTAGCTAGAATTCTTTACCCAGGAGTACATTCCAAATATTCATATCTGAGCTTTTGGAATTACTGCTCTTTTAGTCTTTTATAAACTATGAATAGGTATGTTAGTATACCACAGAATCCTCCAGGTTCAAACTATTCTCTTTCCAGTAACACTAACTCTCTTTAGCAAAGCATGACAATCAGTCTAACCTGCCTCTCTATCCTCTTTTTCACTATATGCTTGGCAGGAATTATTTGAAATGGCCAGGTATCAATCTCAGTCATGTTTTGAGGCTCCTGATTATATTCTGTTATCTGAATTTTTCTCATTTGATTGTGAACACCTTCGAACAAATGCAAATCTGATTCATGAAGATAATGGATAAATTTTTTTTAAGTGTCTCATTAAATACATTATTTCAGTATATCAGCTTCACTTCTACTCTTTGGTAACTAAATACATACATGCACAGGCAAACACATACACACACGTAATTGAAGAAGCAGCACAATATATTTTTCTCTGGTTGAAACAATTTATAATATTTTGCCAGACAATATTATTGATATTGTTAATCTCATAGTTACTTATTTTCAAACAAGTTTAGATGCTAAAAACTATGAGTATCATTTATATAATGATAAGGGCACCCTTGAGGATTATCATAGTGGTTGGCAGAGAGCATAATAATAGCATAGATAAGAGGGTTGGGACTGTCTGGTCTGCAATATTCTGGTTTTTATCTTGAACCCATGACTGCATATGCTACTTGGACTTCATGATAAGGAGTCACTGAATAATTTCAATCTATGGCTAAATTGGCCAGACAATACTTAATTCACAATGTCTGCTCAAGTTGCACAATTCCTAAGTTTCCCATTGCTAATCATTTACTACACAGCAAAGCTCTGTAATGGCAAGGAAAGAATAATTTTTAAAGAAGTACACTTATTTGGTGAAATTGATACGGGCTCATTCATGAAACTTTGAGCTTCTGATGGGATTCCTTTTAGGGAAATTTCCAGGCTTCATAAAGCATCACAATCTATGAAGCATACCCCAAGTCCATTAAATCTTAACAGCCAAAAGTATCAAATGGTAGAGAAGTTTACCACATGAACTTCAAAAATAATTTATAATACATTCTGTTAAAATAAATAGCATATAGAATATTTGCTATATGTTTGAATGGAAACTAATGTGGTCAGCTAGCTAGTTATTCTAGTCCTCATTACCAGCCACAGCTGGTAGTATTTTAGGTATAAGTAGATGAATAAGAACAAGACAGTGGAATGCCATATACTTGCCTCAAAAACTCAAAGAGATTCACCCGTTATATTTGAGTCCTAATTTTTGGATATTTTATGTTTGTTTCTGTTAATCTACTCTCCACTCACACATCACCCTGTTTTGTGTCACAGGATGCCAAACGTTTTGGACTGAATCAGTGAGTTTCATTGCCCTCCAGTAAGTTTACAGACACATAACTAATTCCCAATGCCAGGAGTTTGGTACATTTTCCAAGAAAAGAGACCACATCTGGAACAGCGGCAATAATTGGAGTCACTACCCGATTAATTTCTTTATTGTGTATTGTCATTTTTCCATACATGCCAGACTGTTGTAGTTCAAACCAGGGAAATTAATGGATAAGCATATTCAAAGCTGCATCATTCAAAATTTTTTCCGTGACATTCATCTCTGTGATTCCCACGGGGATGGATTATTTCATTTGGACTGCTATTTTAGTAAGTAGGAAGAGTTCTAATTGTTTCCACTTGGCCTTTCCTGCTAATGTGGTTATCCTGCCAGCTTATAAATGTATTGATTTAAATTCTGCAAACAAGAAAAGGTGAAAAACAAAGAATGCCAGTATGAAGCCTGTAAAAATTACAGTTAATTTTAGCTGCATATAAAAGCAATGACGAAATTTTTAAAACTTAAAAATATTTAGACATGATGAAATTTTTTTTTCTTTTATTTTGTCATAAAATTTAGGAATGAGACAGTCTATGTAAAGTTTACTTCAGATTCATCAAGGACCCAAGGTGTTTAATCTCTATGACTCCTGCCCTTGACTTCCTTTCTTCTACTTTCTCCAGGCTATCAGATCTCTAGAAACACCACTGAGTTGGCGCCACTCACCCTGAATGATATGGTTAGGCTTTCTGTGCCAACACAAATCTCATCTTGAATTTTAATACCCATAATCCCTATGGGTCAAGGGAAAGATCAGGTGAAGATAATTGAATCATGGGGCAGTCTCCCCCATGTTCTCATGATAGTGAGTGAGTTCTCATGAGATATGATGGTTTAATAAGGGGCTCTTTCCCCTTCGCTCACCACTTCTCCTTCCTGCCACCTTATGAAGAAGGTACCTTGCTTCCCCTTTGCCTTCTGCTGTGATTGTAAGTTTCCTGAGGGTTCCCCAGCAATGCTGCACTGTGAGTTAATGATCTTTCCTTTATAAATTACCCAGTCTCAGGCAGTTCTTTATAGCAGTATGTAAATGAACTAATACAATAGATTTTTGTGCTTAGTCTCATGCATTCTGACAAACATAAATCTTACTGAATTATCAGGTGTTACAACTACTTCCAAGCCACTTCACTATTGCTTTTGATAAGATGTTTGCTGCCTAAGATGCTTTAATAAATCATTTTATGTTCAAACTAGAAGAAGTGAGGCATTTTTTTCTTCCTTTGTTTTGCCTTTGGAAATTTGACCAGTTTACAGAATAACCTAATACAGAGCCTGACAAAGATTTTGGCAAATAATCACTGAAAGTCAAAATTCATTGTGTCTGTAGATATAAACAATAAAAGAGAAATAAATACAATGACAGAATCACTCAATTTTCAGGTATGGTTCAAAATTCCAGGAATATAAAATGGCTCAATATTGGAAAAGTATAATTTATCTTTGGCATGGTAATGTGGTGAATTCTATATAAATAGAGTTTTTATAATTCTTGGAAAAGACTTAATCAAAAGATCATATTAAATAATGCTTTCAGGTATCTCACCAAAAATCAATAATTCTATTTTATTAATATTAGCAGGAATCTCATTTGAAAGTATAAAAACAAACATAAATTTTTCTTTATCTTTATTTCTTCTTAAAAAAAAAGGATACATGTGCAGAACATGTAGGTTTGTTACATAGGTATATGTGTGCCATGGTGGTTTGATGCACCTACTGATCCATCCTCTAAGTTCCCTCCCCACACCCCCCAACCCCTAAAGCCCTGGTATGTGTTGTTTCCCTCTCTATGTCCATGCAGCTCCCACTTATGAGTGATAACATGTGGTGTTTAGTTGACTGTTTCTGTTAGTTTGCTGAGGATGATGGCTTCCAGCTTCATCCATGTCCCTGCAAAGTCTTTGCTCATGCCTATGTCCTGACTGGTATTGCCTAAGTATTCATCTAGGATTTTTATGGTTTTGGGTTTTACATTTAAATCTTTAATTCATTTTGAGTTAATTTTTGTATAAGGTGTAAGAAGGGGTCCAGTTTCAGTTTTCTGCATCTGGCTAGCCAATTTTCTCAGCACCATTTACTTAAATTGGAGATTCTTTCCCCCATTGCTTGTTTTTGTCAGGTTTATCAAAGAAAAGATAGTAGTGGTTGTGTGGTGCTATGTCTGAGGTCTCTTCTGTTCCCTTGGTCTACAAGTCTGTTTTTGTACCAGTACCATGCTGTTTTAGTTAATGTAGCCTTGTAGTATAGTTTGAAGTCAGGTTGCTTGATGGATCCAACTTTGTTCTTTTTGCTTAGGATTATCTTGACTATATGGGGGCCTTCTTTGATTCCATATGAAATTTAAAGTAGTTTTTCCTAATTCTGTGAACAATGTCAATGGTAACTTGGTGGGAATAGCATTGAATCTGTAAATTACTTTGGGCAGTATGGTCATTTTCTCGATATAGATTTTACCTATCTATGAGGATGGCATGTTTTTCCATTTGCTTGTGTCCTCTCTTATTTCTTTGAGCAGAGGTTTGATCATTCAATATGATATTGGCCATAGATTTGTCATAATAGCTCTTATTATTTTTAGATATGTTTCATCAATACCTAGTTTATTGAGAGTTTTTAACATGAAGGGATGTTGAATTGTATCAAAGGCCTTTTCTGCATCCATTGAGTTAATTATGTGGTTTTTGTCTTTGGTTCTGTTTATGTGATGGATTATATTAATTGATTTGTGTATATTGAACCAGCCTTGCATCCCAGGGGATGACACCAACTTGATTGTAGATAAATTTTTTGATGTGCTGCTGGATTTGCTTTGCCAGTATTCTATGGAGGATTTTTGCATCGATGTTCATCAGGGATATTGGCCTGAGGTTTTCTTTTTATATAGTGCTTTTTCCCAGTTTTGGTATCAGGATAATGCTGTCTCCATAAGATGAGTTAGGGAGAAGTTTCTCCTTTTAAATTGTTTGGAATAGTTTCAGAAAGTACCAGCTCCTCTTTGTACTTCTGGTAGAATTCAGCTGTGAATCCCTCTGGTTCCGGGCTTTTCTTGGGGTAGGGGTGTTGGTAGGTATTACTGCCTCAGTTTCAGAACCTGTTAGTGATCTATTCAGGGATTCAATGTCTCAGTTTAGATTTGGGATGGTGTATGTATCCAGAAATTTATCCATTTCTTCTAGATTTTCTAGTTTATTTGCATAGAAGTGTTTATAGAATTCGTTGATGATATTTTATATTTCTGTGGGGTCTGTGGTGATATCACCTTTATCATTTTTATTGTGTCTATTTGATTCTTCTCTCTTTTCTTCATTAGTCTAGCCAGCAGTCTATTTTCTTAATTTAAAAAAAACAACAACAACCAGCTGCTGGAATCATTGATTTTTTTTTGGAGGGTTTTTCATGTCTCTAAGTCCTTCAATTCTTCTCTGATCTTAGTTATTTCTTCTGTTTTTCTAGCTTTTGTATTAGTTTGCTCTTGCTTTTCTAGCTCTTTTAATTGTGATGTTAGGGTGTCAATTTGAGATCTTTCTAGCTCTCCTATGTTGGCATTTAGTGCTATACACATTTCCCTCTTAACACTGCTTTAGCTATGTCCCAGAGATTCTGGTATGTTATCTCTTTTTTCTCCTTGGTTTCAAAGAACTTCTTGATTTCAGCTTTAATTTCATTATTTATTGAGGAGTCATTCAGGAGCAGATTGTTCAATTTCCATGTTATTGTGTGGTTTTAAGTGTGTTTCTTAATCCTGAATTCTAATTTGATTGCACTGTGGTCTGGGAGACTGTTTGTTATGATTTCTGTTCCTTTGCATTTGCAGAGGAGTGTTTTACTTCCAATTATGTGGTCAATTTTAGAATAAGTGCCATGTGGCACTGAGAAGAAAGTATATTTTGTTGATTTGGGGTAGAGAGTTCTGTAGATATCTGTTAGGTCCACTTGATCCAGAAGTGAATTCAAGTTCTGAATATTCTTGTTAATTTTCTGTCTCATTAATCTGTCTAATACTGAAAGTGGGCTGTTAAGGTCTCCCACTATTATTGTGTGGGAGTGTAAGTCTCCTTATACGTCTCTAAAAACTTGTTTTATGAATCTCAGTGCTCTTGTGTAGGGTGCATATATAGTTAGAATATTTAGCTCTTCTTGTTGAATTTTTCCCTCTATCATTATGTAGTGAAGTGCCCTTATTTGTCTTTTTTATTTTTTAATCTTTTTTCAAATTAAAGTCTGTTTTGTCAGAGACCAGTATTTCAACCCCTGCCTTTTTGCTTTCCATTTGCTTGGTAAATTTTCCTTCATACCTTTATTTTGAGCCCATGTGTGTTGTGGCATATGAGATGGGTCTTCTGAATACAGCACACCAATGGGTCTTAACTCTTTATCTAGTTTGCCAGTCTGTTTCTTTAATTGGGGCATTTATCACATTTATATTTAAAGTTAGTATTGTTACATGTTGATTTGATCCTGTCATCATGATGCTATTTGTTCAGTTTGCACACTAGTTGATGCAATTTCTTGATAGTGTCATTGGTCTTTATATTTTGCTGTGGTTTTGCAGTGGCTGATAATGTTTTTTTCTTTCTATATTTAGTACTTCTTTAAGGAGATCTTGCAAGGCAGGCCTAGTGGTTACAGAATCCTTCAGCATCTGCTTGTCTGTAAAGGATTTTATTTCTCCTTCTTTTATGAAGCTTAGTTTGGCAGGATATAAAATTCTGGGTTGAAAATTCTTGTCTTTAAGAATGTTGAATATTGGCCCCCTAATCTCTTCTGGCTTGTAGAGTTTCTGCTGAGAGATCCACTGTTAGTCTGATAAGCTTCCCTTTATATGTGACCTGGCCTTTCTCTTTGGCTGCCCTTAACAGTTTTTCCTTCAATTAGACATTGGAGAATCTGATGATTATGTGTCTTGTGTTAACCTTCTTGCGGAATATGTCAATGGGGTTCTCTGAATTTCCTGAATTTGCATGTTGGCTGGTCTTGCTAGGTTGGAGAAGTTCTCCTGAATAATATTCTGAAGTGTGTTTTCTAGCTTGTTTCCATTCTCCACATCTCCCTCTGGTACTCCAATCAGTCATGGGATTGGTCTTTTTATGAAGTCCCATATTTCTTGAGGCTTTGTTTATTCCTTTTCATTGTTTTTTTTTCTAGTCTTGTCTGCTTGCCTTATTTAAGCCAGGTGGTCTTCAAAGTCTGATAGCCTTTCTTCCACTTAGTTGATTCAGCTATTGATACTTGTGTATACTTCACAAAGTCCTGGTGCTGTGCTCATGATCTCCATCAGGTCATTTATGTTCCTCTCTATGCTGGTTATTCTAGTTAGCAGCTTCTCTAACCTTTTATCGATGTTCTTAGCCTCTGCATTGGGTTAGAATGTGCTCCTTTAGCTCAGGATGGTTTTTGATTATCCATCTTGTGAAGCATACTTCTGTTAATTAGTCCATCTCATCCTCTGTCCAGTTCTGTGCCCTTGATGAAGAGATGTTGTGAACATTTGGAGGAGAAAAGTCACTCTGGCCTTTTGAGTCTTCAGCATCATTTTGTTGATTTTTTATCATCTTTGTGAGTTAATCTAGTTTAGATCTTTGAGGCTGCTGACTCTTGGATGGGATTATTGGGGGTGATTTTGTTGTTGTTGATGCTCTTGTTGTTGCCTTTCTGTTTGCTTTTTTTTTTGTTTGTTTGTTTGTTTTAATACTTAGGTCCCTGTTCTGTAGGGCTACTGCAGTTTGCTGGGAGTTCACTTTAGGACCTATTTATTTGGCTCACTCTTTCACCTGGCGATGTCACTCAAGGAGGCTAGCAAACAGCAAAGACGGGTGCTTGCTCCTTCTTCTGGGATCTCTGGCCTTGAGGAGCACTAACCTGATGCCGGTAGGATCGCTCCTGTATAGCATATCTGACAACCCCTGTTGGAGGGTCTCACTCAGTTGGGTGGCACAGGGAAAAGGACCATTTAACAAAGCACTTTGTCACTTGGTAGAGTAATGTGCTGCACTGGGGGGAAAACCCACTCATCTGGGCTGATGAAAACCTATTCCTCACAACTACCAAGAGTAAAGACTAAGTCTGCTGGTCACCAGAGAATGGGACCACCTTTCCCCCTAAGGTCTCAGGCCCAGGGAGATCCTGGGGGGAAAAGCACAGCCTGGAGCTATAGAGATGGTTGCTACCCTAACACTTCCCTAGGAGCTTAGCATGTTAGGCTGTTGTGAGTCCAACTGCTGGCTGCTGTCCCTCCCAAAAGGAGCTCAAATGGCTTAGACAACAGGCAGCCTCAGCTGTGGTGCTGGTTGCCCTTCCATCTGGAAGTTCAGTAGGCTTAAGCAGATTCCAACTGAGAGGCTGTTGAGAATATACATGGTTCCAGGGTTGGGACACTAGGCCCCCATTACATGGGTTTGCGAGTGGGATCTTCTGATTCATGAGTTTCACAGTTCTGTGAAAAATGCATGGTTTCCCCAAGTGGGTAGCACACTCACTCACTGCCTTCCTTGGCTTGGGGGGGGAGAAGGCTCCCCTACCCCATGTGGCTTTCAGGTGGGCTGCCGCACCACACTGTTTTTCCTTCTTTTCTGATCACACCAGAATCCTAGTCAGTTCTGATGAGAGAACCTGAATATCTTGGTTGCCAGTGAAGGATTTACATAATTGTTATGGCCTCTGAACACTGCCGTTTCTAGTTGGGCATCCAAATTTCTCTTTCATCAAATTTATTTTAATGAACAACTTGTAGCTAATGAACTAAGATATAGAGGTTAAATAAGAAGTATAAATATTATAAAATAGTTGAATTATTTCAAATGAACTGATTTCAGATTTAAAAACTCAAAATACAATAAAAAATTAGCAAATGCACAAAAGCAATAGCTTTCTTCCATTGCAATAATAACCAACTAGAAAATGTAAAAAAAAAAAAGGCAATACTTTTGAGAGATATAAACATCACCCAATCTTAATACAAATTCTGGATCCAATAATAAATTGTGATTTTTATATTAAAGGACAGACAGCAACTTGAAACAGGAGAACAGAGATATAATTGACAATGATTAGTGTTTGGACAAGTGACTAATCACTTTTCAACAAAATAAACTTTAGACAGAAAATATAGACATGAAATACTATAAGAAATACAAGTAGAAGAAAATATCAGCTAGTTATTTTATAACTTGGGCTGCAAATATATTTTTAACTATGGAAAGAAATTTTGATAAAACTGATAGAATTTAAAAGAATAATTCTAAAAATCATGTACAATAAAATAAAAATTAAAGACAAAGATTTGCAAGCAAAGATAAAGTCCTTAATGATTACTGGTTTCTTGTTTAGCATGAAAGGAAACTAGAATTCTCCACTCCAATTTAACAAGTGAAATAATGAAGAAACTAAAAAATATACCACTCCTTCTTAGATCTGTCAGAAAAGTGAGGCCACAGATCAAACTACTGCCCCGATACTGTCCCCGTAATTTGGAGACACAGATAAGCAAATACACAAAAATCACAATTTATCACAGCAGAAACCCACTTACAAATACCTTCATAGGAAAAAGTGCCAGGGTAGGAAAACCTAACTTGAATCAATACATTGTTAGAAACTCAGTGTAAACAAGTCTAAGGGTTAAACTCCAGGGAAACCTAGTCATAGGGTGTCCTCATACTTTTGCGAGTTTTACCTTTAGAAGCTTGACTGCATTCTCAACAGTGAATATCAGATAAAAATAAAAACGATGACTTCGTGTCCTTTGTAGGGACATGGATGAACCTGGAAACCATCATTCTCAGCAAACTGACACAAGAACAGAAAATCAAACACCACATGTTCTCACTCAGGTGGGTGTTGAACAATGAGAACACATGGACATAGGGAGGGGAGCATCACACACTGGAGTCTGTTGAGGGGAAATAGGGGAGGGACAGTGCGGGGTAGGGAGAGATAGCATGGGGAGAAATGCCAGATATAGGTGATGGGGGAGGAAGGCAGCAAATCACACTGCCATGTGTGTACCTATGCAACAATCTTGCATGTTCTTCACATGTACCCCAAAACCTAAAGTGCAATAAGAAAAAAAAATACAAAAAAAAAATACAGCATCTGGCATATCCTATTATAACAGATCAACAGTTGATGGGGGGAAAATAGCTAAATATAAAAACATAGTTTTGCAAAAAAAAAAAATATTCATGAGCTTATGACAGAGGAAGGTGGAAAGTAACTATTTTGAAATAAGACACAGCATTCTATTCTTTTTAACAAAGTCTGCCCTGAAGAAAAACCACTTTACCAGAACCTAAACCATAAGAAAATTTTGAGAGCCTAGCAAACCTGGGAATAGAGAAATACCCAACTCTGCCCCAATCTAGAAATCCTGTCTCAACTAAGGGGAGCTGAAAATGCTTATGAAGTTCACTGTCCAGAGGCACAGGCTTACTAAAAGATGAAGACCTAAAATCATCATTGTACTAGAGGACATGACCTCACTTCCTGTGCTTTAACTCCACATTACTAAAAGCATATTTACTCTACTTCTTTTTACCTAGTACATCATTTTCTAGTATCAGAAAAAAATTGTGAGCCATACTAAAAATAGAAATACACAGTTTGAAGAGAAAAAGTAAGCATTAGATCCCAACTCATATATGCAGGGGATGTTGGAAATATCAGACTGGAAATGTAAAAAACTATGATTAATATCCTAAGGGCTCTAATGGATAAAGTAGAGAACATGAAAAAAACACATGGACAGTATAAGCAGACAGATGGAAATCTTAAAGAATTTTTTTAAATGTTAGATATCAAAAACACTAATAGAAATAAAGAATATCTTTGATGAGTTTGTTACCAGACTACACATGGCTGAAGAAACAATCTCTGAGCTTGAGGATGTCTTAATTAAAAAAAAAAACACTCCAAAACTGAAAGTAAAAAGAACAAATACTGAAAAAATAAAATTCATTAAAGAAAATTCAAGAACTGTGAGATGATAAAAGTTGTAAATATGCAAAATGGAAATACCAAAAAGAGAAGAAATAGAGAAATAAACAGAAGAAATATTTTAAGAAATAATAATCAAAAAGTCCCTTGAATTAATGACAGATATCAAACCACAGGTCTATGAAGCTCAGAGAACACCAAGGAGGATAAATGCCAAACAACAACTACAAAAATACCTACGCATATCAAACTCCTTAAAATCAAAGATAAAGAAAAAACCCTGAAATATGCTAGAGAAAATAAACATAAACAAACTTCTTATCTATAGGAAAGCAAAGATTGGAGTTCTTATATTTGATTTATCCTCAGCAACCATGTGAGCAAGAAGAGAATGAAGTGATATATACAATGTTTTAGAGAAAAATCCACCAACATAGAATGTGTTACTCTGAGAGATTATTTTTCAAAAATGAAATAGAAATAATGTCTTGCTCATACAAATACAAACTGAGGAGTTTTTTTTTACCAGTAGGTCATCCTTGAAATGAATGTTAGAAGTTTCTTAAAGAAAATAAAAATGATATAGTCAGAAATTTCCATTTATATAAAGATTTTTTTTATTTTTAATTGACTATTAGGGCTAATAATTATTATTATCCTGATTTACCTAATAGATAACAGTTTGTTCAAAATAATAAATCAAAAATGTATTCAATCACAGATATGCAAACGTGTGTGTGTGTGTGTGTGTGCGCATGTATATGTGCATATATAAGAGAAGTGAATGACCGCAATAATACAAGGGTTGGGATGAAGAAATTAGGATTATCTTCTTGTCATAAAGTACTCACACTCCCTGTGAACTACTATATTTTTTTAAAGTGGGCTTGGATTAGTTGTAAATGTACATTGCAAACTCTAAGACAAAGTCTATTTTTTAAAGTATATAATTAATATCCTAAAAAAGAGAAAAGCGTATTATTTAAAATGCCCAATTGAAATAAAAAAGACAGAAAAAATGTGGAAAAAAATAGAAACAAGAAATAAATGCAACAAATGGAAAATAATTTACAAATATATTGGATATTAATCAATAATCACTTCAAATGTCAAAGGCCAAAATACACCAATGATAGGACAATGACTACCAGAATATATAAATAATTAAAACACAACTGTATTTTGTCAACGGGAAACCCACTTAAAGACATATAACTAAAATTAACTCCTGATGGATTAAAGACTTAAACATAAGACCTAATGCCATAAAAACCCTAGAAGAAAAGCTAGGCAAAACCATTCAGGACATAGGCATAGGCAAGGACTTCATGACTCAAACACCAAAAGCATTGGCTACAAAAGCCACATAGACAAATGGGATTTAATTAAACTCTGGAGTTTCTGTACAGCAAAAGAAACAATCATAAAAGTGAACCGGCAACCAACAGAATGGGAAAAAATTTTTGCAATCTACCCATCTGACAAAGGGTTAATATCTAGAATCTATAAAGAACTAAAACAGATTTACAAGGAAAAAACAAACAATCCCATTCAAAAGTGGGCAACGGATATGAACAGACACTTTTCAAAAGAAAACATTTATCCAGCCAACAAACATATGAAAAAATGCTCATCATCACTGGCCGTTGGAGAAATGCAAATCAAAACCACATTGAGATACCACCTCACATCAGTTAAAATGGCGATCATTAAAAAATCTGGAGACAACAGATGCTGGAGAGGATGTGGAGAAATAGGAATACTTTTACACTGTTGGCGGGAGTGTAAATTAGTTCAACCATTGTGGAAGACAGTGTGGCAATTCCTCAAGGACCAAGAAATAGAAATTCCATTTGACCCAGCAACCCTATTACTAGATATATATCCAAAGGATTATAAATCATTCTGTTATAAAGACACATGCACATGTATGTTCATTGCAGCACTGTTTACAATAACAAAGACCTCAAACCAACCCAAATGTCCATTGTTGACAGACTGGACTAGGAAAGTTTGGCACTTATACACCATGGAATACTATGCAGCCATAAAAAATGATGAGTTTATGTCCTTTGTAGGGACATGGATGAATCTGGAAACCATCATTGTCAGCAAACTGACACAAGCACAGAAAATCAAACACCACATGTTCTCATTCATAGGCGGGTGTTGAACAATGAGAACACATGGATACAGGGAGGGGGAGCATCACACACTAAGGTCTGTTGGGGGACCAGGGGAGGTACAGCGGTGGGTAGAGAGGTTGGGGAGGAATAACATGGGGAGAAATGCCAGATATAGGTGATGAGGGGGTGGAGGCAGCAAACCCCACATTGCTATGTATGTACCTATGCAAAAATCCTGCATGATCTGCACATGTACCCCAGAACCTAAAGTACAATAATATATATATATATGACATATAAATAAAAAATAAATGTACAGAGAAAATATACCATAATAACACTCATCAAAACAAAGTGAACGTAACTATATTAATTTCAGACAAGAAGACTTCAGGATAAGAAAAATTATGAGAGATAAAGACACCATATAATGATAAAGAAGTCAATTATCAAAGAGGACAAAACCACACCTAACTGCAGAGAATCCTAATATGTAAAGCAAAAACTGACAGAATTGCAAGAAGATATAGATTAACCTAATAGTATACATGGAGACTTCGGATGGATCCAGTAGACAGAAAATCACTAAGAACATTGTCCAACTCAACACATCATCAGTCAATGTGATACAATTGACATCTATAGACTATTTTATCAAACCATAGCAAATTATGTATTCTTCTCAAGCTCAAGTGGAAAATTTACCATATAGGCCACATTATGGGCTCGAACATACACCTGAACAACAACAAAAAAGATGAAAATTACACAATGTCTGCTCACATAACACAATAAAATTAAACTAAATAGTAATGATAGACAAGTGGAAAATCCCAAAATATATAGAAATTAAACACATAAAGAAGAAATCTCAAAAAAAGTAAACGTATTTTGAACTAAATGGAAATGAAAATACTGCTTATCAGATTTTGCAGGATTCAGTAAAAAGCAGTGCTTACAGGAAAATTTCTAGCATTTAGAACATATAATAGCAGAAAAAGAAAGATTTAAAATCAATCATCTAAGTTTCCACCTTAAAAAAAACCTAGAAAAGAAGTGCAATTAAATCCAAATTAAAGACAAGAAAAAAAATAAAAGGGCTTAGAAATCAATGAAATTGAAAATAAAAAATCAATGAACTAAAAAGCAGTTTATTTGGAAAGACCAAAGACCTGATAGCCTCTATCTAGGCTAATTAAGAAAAGAGAGGACACAAATTGCTAATATCATATGTGAGAGAGCAGAGAAGATGGAGGATAAGACAGAGGGTTAACATGCAGCTCTCACATGGATGAATGGAACAGCATGTGGAGATTCACACCATGACATTTCGCTCCAAGAACTACTGCAGGAACATGCCAGAAAAACCAAAACAATTTACAGATCCTTTGAAAAAAGCAGCACACTACTGCAGGTTTCACAAAACAGGCAAAAAACTGAGCTCCCAAAGTGTGAGAGGGGAAATATCTGCCTCTGAACACACATCACTATTGGGGAATCTGAAAATCCAGATCACAGGAGAAGGATTTAACCTTACCTAGAGATGAAACAAATGTAGGGAGTCACATCAAATTTAATAATAAAAGTAGCAGTGGGGGAGCACCTTGCAGGCACTCCCAGGCTCCAGCTTGAGTCCAGGGAAGTCATTCCTCACTATGTGTTACAGAGGTTCTTGGGGAAGTCAGCCAATGGAATTGAGGAATGGTTGGGGGATAAGGAAGCTCCCAACTGAAATCAGTAGTGGTTCTAACTGGGTACAAATTTTCTTGAGTAGAGTCGAGGGACAAATGAGAGCTGCTACAGGTAAGAGTGCAGGCATGCAGGAGCAGCTGATGGACTTGGCAGACGGGGTGGGGTATGGTATTCTTAGAGGCCTGGGGCAAGGTCTGAGTGGGGTACTGAAGGAATGAGACCAGCCTCATCAACTGCATGGGATCTATGTGAAGTCTCTTGCTACTGACTATACCCCACTTTCCTGAACTATATGACACAGCAAAGACAGCCAAGAGCCCCTCTGGAACATAACCCCATTGGCCTGAGAACCAGCCCCCATCTACTACAGTGGTGGCAGCAAGTCCTGCCCAAGGAGAATCTGAGCCCAGATCCACCTAACACTGCCCCAGGCTTATGGTATTTCCCTACCTGCCCTGGTAGTTGAACACGAAACACAGAAAGTCTTGGGATCTATAAAGACCTGCCCATTGCTTGAGAAACCAAAATACTTACCCTGGCCATCTTACAGCAAGGACAAGCTTAGATTCCCCTACTACTAATGTAACTGATGCTCTCTTGAAAATGCCACCTCTTGATTTGAGACCAATCAACTTAGACCATCATAGCAACTAATGATAGAATAACCCTGATTCCAGAAGGAAATGTCCATACCCAATTCTACTGCTTGCAGCATTCTGGCTAAGCAGAAAACCTGAGCATGTCCATATGACAACTTCATACTAGCAAAACCAGCATTGAAGAAAGCCAGAGCACTAAACATATCTAGACCCAAGGACTCTCACAGTCTTCTTCACTTCTCTGCCACCTCTACCAGAGCAGGTGTTGGTATCCATGGCTGAGAGACCTGATGATGAATCACATCAAGACTCTTTTAGACATCCCCCAGGACCATCCCAGAGCCTGGTAGCCCCGATAGGTGGCTACACCAAGAAGAGCAATAGGAATCACTGCAGTTCAGCTTTCAGGAAGCCTCAATCCGAGGGGAAGGTTGAGAGCATGATATCAAGGAATCACCCCATGAAATTAGAGAATCTGAACAGCAGCCCTTGAGTTTCAGACATCTCCACTGAAATACTCAACCCAATGAGAGAGAGACCAGAAAAGTAATTCTGGTAATATGAAAAATTAGGGTTCTATAACACCCCTCAAAAATCATACTAGCTCCTCAAGAATGGATCCAAACCAAGAAGAAATCTCTGCATCCCAGATAAAGAATTCCAAAAGGTATTATTAAACTACTCAAGGAGGCACTAGAGAAAGGGAAAACCAACTTAAATTAAAAACAACATACAGGATCTGGATGAAAAATTATCCAGAGTAATAGATATCATAAAGCAAAAGTAATCACAACTTCTGGAAATGAAAGACACACTTAGAAAAATACAAAAATGCAGTGGGCAGTTTCAATAATACACTAGAACAAATAGAAGAAAGAACTTCAGAGCCTGAATACAAAGCTTTCAATTTAACCTAATCACACATATGAAAAAGAATTTTTAAAATGAACAAAGCCTCCAAGACCTTTGTGATTATGTTAAACAGCTAAACTTAAGAACAGTTGGTGTTCCTGAGAAAAAACATAAATCTAAAAGTTTAGAGAACTTATTTGAGGGAATAATTGAAGAAAAAAAACCCAAATGCAAGAAAAACAAAGATAAATAGATTAAACCTAATTATACAAAAAAGCTGCTGCACAGCAAAAGAACTAATCAGCAGAGTAAACAAACAACCTACAGAGTGGGAGAAAATATTCACAAACTATGCATCTAACAAAGGACTAATATCCAGAATCTACAAGGAACTCAAACAAATCAGCAAGAAATAATCAAATAATCCAATCAAAAAGTGGGTAAAGTACATGAATAGACAATTCTCAAAAGAAGATATACAAATGGCCAACCAAAATATGAAAAAATGCTTGATGTCATTAATTATCAAGGAAATGCAAATCAAAACCACAATATGATACCACCTTACTCCTGCAAGAGAGGACATAATAAAAAAAAATAGATGTTAAAATGGATGTGGTGAAAAGGAAACACTTTTACACTGCTTGTGGGAATGTAAACTAGTACAAGGACTATGGAAAACAGTATGGAGAGTTCTCAAAGAAGTAAAAGTGGATCTACCATTTGATCAAAAAATCCCACTACTGGGTATCTACCCAGAGGAAAATAAGTCATTATATAAATAAGACACTTGCACATGCATGTTTATAGCAGCACAATTTGCAATTGCAAGAATCCAGAACCAGCCTACATGCCCATCAGCCAACAAGTGGATACAGAAAATGTGGAACATATATACCATGGAATACTCAGTCATGAAAAGGAATAGAATAATGGCTTTCACAGCAACCTGAACAGAGTTGGAGGCCATTATTCTGTGTGAATTTTCAGGAATGGAAAACCAAATATTGTATATTCTCACTTACAAGTGGGAGCTAAACTATGAGGATGCAAAGGCATAAGAATGATATAATGCACTTTGGGGTCTCAGAAGAAGGGGCAGTGGGTGTGAGGGACAAAGACTATACACTGGATACATTGTACACTGCTTGGATGATGGGTGCACCTAAATCTCAGAAATGACCACTAAAGAACTTACCTATGTAAGCAAAAACCACTGGTCCCCCAAAACTATTGAAATAAAACAATTAAAAATTAATAAAATAAAACATTAAAAAATCAAAAATGAAAGAGCAGAAATGATGACATCTTTTACTGATATTAAAAGATAATAAAGGTATACTGTAAATAACTATAGTCACAGACTTTCTAAACTAGGTTAAATGGACTAATTCTTTAAAAGATAAGATCTGCGAATACTTACACAAGAAATGTGCAATCTGGATAGGCCTATATCTATTTTTATAATTAATTAATAATTAATAAGCTTCCCAAACAGAGATAGCCAGGCCCAGATGGATTCCTGGGTGAATTCTACAACAATTTTAAGATATTTTATCAATTCTCTACAAACTCTTTTAGAAGATGGAAGCAGAGAAAATACTTCTTAACTTAGTCTATAGCCAGCATCATCCAAATACCAAAACAAGACTGAGACATTTCAAGAAAAGAAAACCACAAAAATACTACAGCTAACATTATATTTAATGTTGAGGAACTAGAATCTTTTCCAGTAAGATAAAAGGCAAAAATGTCTCTTCACTAATTTTTTTCAACATCATATTAGAGGTCCTAGTTAATAACAGAAGACAACGAAAGTTAATAAAAAGATATACTGATTGGGAAGGAAGAAATAAAATGTTCTTCATTTATAGATGATTTGATTGTCTATGTAGAAAATCCAGAAGGATCAACAAAAACTCTTGGAACTAATTAGTCAGTGTCAGAGTTGTGGTTCACAAGGTTAGTATACAAGAATCAATCACATTTTATATACTGGCAATGAACTAGTGGAATCTAAAATTAATACCACTTACATTAGCACTACAAAATATGAAATGCTTAGGTTTAATTCTAACAAAACAGGCATAAGGTCTGTATGAGGAAAATTCTAATGAAAGAAATCTAACAAGAACTAAGTAACGTAGACGTAGTCTCTGTTGAGATAGGAATACTCAATATGTGAAGTTGTCAGTGCTTCCCAACTTGATTTATTAATTCAACATAATTCCAATCAAAATCCCAGTGAGTTATTTTGAGGGTATCAGTAACTGATTGTAAAGTATATATGGAGAGAGAGAGAAAAAAAAAAGACAGAATAACCAGAGCAGTATCGAAAGAGATGAATGAAGTCGGAAGATTGATGTTATCCAAATTTAGGACTTCTTGTAAAGCTCCAGTAATCAAGAAAAGATGGTATTGACAAAAGAATAAACAATTATATAAATGGACCAGAATAGAGATCCCAGAAATAGACCCACATCGATTTGGTCAACTGATCATTGACAAAGGAGCAAAGGCCACGCAATAGAGCAAAGGTAGTCTTTACATTCATGGTGCTGAAACAACTGAGCAAACATATGAATACAAATGAATCTAGGCACAGAGCTTAAGCTTTTCACAATAATTAACACCAAGTAGATCACAGACCTAAATATAAACAAAGAACAAAACTTCTAGCATATAAAATAGGAGAAAATCTAGATGTCCTTGGGTTTTGTGGTCACCTTTTGGATAAAATACCAAAGTGGCTGTTCATGAAATAACTAATAAGCTATACTTCCCTGAAATTAAAATATCTGCCGTGTGAAAGACAGTGTCAAGAAAATGAAAATACAAGCAATTTACTGGGAGAAAATGTTTGTAAAACACATATCTGATTAAGGGGTCTTATTCAAAATATACAAAGAACTATTATAACTTAATAACAAGAAAATAATTCAATAAAAAATGGCCAAACACCTTAACAGACATCTCCCCAAATAAGACGCATAGATTGCAGATAAGCACGTCACAAGATGCTCCACATCATACAGAATAAGGGAAATGCAAATTAAAACATCAATGAGATACCAACACGCACCTATTAGAATGGCTGAAATTTAGAACATGGCAACACCAAATGCTGGCAAGAGTATGGAGCAACATTCCTTGTTGATGGAAATGAAAATAGTTAAGATGCTTTGGAAAGCAGTGTAGCAGTTTCCTACAAGATTAAATATAACTCTTACCACATGATTCAGTAATCATGCTCCTATGGGTGACCAAAGAAGTTAAAAACTTACGTCCACCAAAAAGTACACATGGATGTTTATAGGAGTTTTATTCATAATTGCAAAAATTTGGAAGCAAACAAGATGTCCTTCAGTAGGTTTATGCATAAATAAATTTTGGTAAGTTTAGACAAAGGCATTTGCATGCACACTGAAACTAAATAAGTTGCCAAGCCATAAGAAGACATGGAGAAAACTTAAATGCATATTACTAAGTGAAAGTAGACAATCTGAAAAGGCTATGTACTATATGATTTCAACTGTATGGCACTTTGAAAAAGTCAAAACTGTGGAGACTGTAAAAAGATTGATGGTTGCTAGAGGATGGGGGAGGAAGGCATAAATAGGCAAAGCATAGAGTATTTTTAGGGCAATGAAAAAGTATATGATACTATAATGACAGACATACTCCATTATATATTTATCAAAATGCATAGAATGTACAACACCAAGAGTGAACCCTAAAATAAACTATGGACTTTGAATGATAATGATTTATCAATGTAAGTTTACTGATTGTAATAAATGTATCCCTATGGTGGGAATGTTGATGAGGGAGACTATGTATGTGTGTGGCCTGTAGTATATGGGAAATTTCAGCACCTTCCACTCAGTTTGGCTGTATGCCTAAAAAATAAAATCTTTTAAAAACAAATCTTGAACATTAAAAACATTGAAGATAAAGATTACAAACATAAATGAAACAGTTAAGTCCTAAATAATTAACATGTCATATAAGTATATTAATATCAGAAAAGACTTCATTAGAATAAATGTACTCAAAGGAGAAAACTTCCCATACCAGGAATCCTCCCTTAGGATAGAAAAAAATTAGAGTTCGTTGAGCTCCCAACATTCTGACTTTACAGGGAGCTGCATGAAGTACTGGTTTCTGTCTCACTTGGTGGAGTCCACAAGAGTTTGAAAGCTGCTGAAAACAGGCACGCAATGTAGCACATTAGAGCTGCAGTTCTTCAGGCAGATTCCAGGGGGAGCAAGAGATTACCAACCCTGAGAAGGAGAAGCAAGCTGATTAGGAAATTTGAAACAGTTGAAACACATGCAAGAGCCAAGAAAAGACACATTCTCAGATAATGTTTGAGACTTCCTGGAACCTCTATTGAAGGTTAATGGTGAAGATCTTCCCCTGCACAAAGACAACCTAAAAATAATAGAAAAGTATTGTCTTTTTCAAATTCCCAATTCTCCATAAAAGATCAAAAAACAGAAAAAACAACCCAATGAAAGAAACAAAATAAACCTACAGAAATGGACCCTAAGGAAATGTAGACATATGAGCTGCCTGACAAAAAATTTTAAATAACCATCATAAAACCCTCAGGGAGACAAATAAAGCATTATATGTCTAATTAAAATTTAAAAATGGTACATACATAAAATAAAAATATCAACAAAGAAAAACTATTTAAAAAACAGAACCAAATGAAATATAGACTTGAGAAATACAATAACTGGTCAAACATTATTTGTACAAAATAATTTACTTTTAAAAATACTGTAACATGTTTAAACACAGCTAAAGTGGTTAAAGTAGTAAAAACAGATTTTATTCAGAAATTTCAAACAGTAGCAGCAGGTAGAGATTTTAATGGCTGGAGTCATTTTAGGAACAAGATCTTATGTTGCTAGAAACTATGCTAGAGCTTGTTCAGGTCTCTTAGCACAGAAGTTTGGATAGAGTTATCATGTGCAAAGAGTTCTGTAATCTTCAAACTGAACTAAAAATTTCACTACAGAGATTCAACAATAGACTTGATCAGAGGAAAGAATCAGCAAACCTAAAAAAGACCATTTGAAATCACTAAATAAGATAAGCAAAAAGAAAAAAAAAAGATGAAGAAAAATAGAGTGTAAGGGACTTATGGGACACTATCAAACCGACAAATATAGCCATTATATAAGTCCCAGATGGAGAAAAAATAGAGAAATAAGAAGAAAGTTCATTTGAAGATATAAATGCCAAAGAAGTCCCAATTTTGAGGAAAGACATTGTCATAAAAATTTAAGAAGCTCCGTGTAGTTTAATTAGAATAAAACTGATGATTCCCACATAAAGATGTATTATAATCAAATTGTCAGACAGAGACTCTTGAAAGCAAGGTAAAAGTATTTCACTATAAGGGAGCTTCCAAACGATTAAATATGCTAACCCTCTCCTTTCTGGCTTTCAAGATTTCTCCTCAGATAATATATTCAAAGTGCTAAAAGAAAAGAAAACAGAAAAAATTAACCCTACAAACAAGAATACTATATCTTACAAACTGAAGAAAAATTAAAACTACTCCAGATAAATAAAACCTGAGGAAGTTCACTACAATTAGACCTGTTCTACAAAGTTGTTGAAAAAATATAAATACATGGACAAAAATGGTAACCTGTATTACCGCAATTTTGGTCACTTCTAATTCTTGTATAAAATGTATAGGACAAAAACATTGTGAAAAACTATAAATCTATGTTAATGGTTACATAATATGTAAGTTATAATTTGTTTCATTAATACCATAAAGTATGGGGTGAAGTTGTAAAGGAGTACAGTTTCTCTAGGTAATTAAAGTTATTAGCTTAAAATAAAGTTATATTAGCATAAAATAGAACGTTAGAACTTGAAAATGATTTTGTAATTGCAATGGTAACCACAAAGAATGTATTAACAAAATATACACAAAAGGAAATGGGAATGCAATTAAAGCATGTCACAATAAAAATCAGTGAAACACAAGGCAGGCAGTACAAGAGGAAAGAAGGAACAAAGAAGTTGTAAAACATACAGAAAAAAACAATGAACAAAATAGCAAGAGTCTTTATTAATAATTATATTACATGTAAATGGATGGATTATATTACATGTACACAGAGTAGCTGAAGGGATTTAAAAAGAAGATTCAACTATATGCTCTCTGTTAAGACACTCATGTTAGATCTGAGGACCCACAGAAGTTGAATGTAAAAAGATGAACATAGATAAGATATCCTCTTCAAATGGTAGACAATGAAAGAACAGGGATGGGTATAACAATATCATAAAAATAAACTCTAAGTCAAAATCTGATATAAGAGACAAAGAAGAACTTATGATGAAAGTGTCAATTCATCAAGAATATATAGCACTTATACATATTTATGCAGCAAATGACAAAGCCTCCAAAATATAAAGCAAACTCTGACAGAATTGAAGGAGAAATGGAAAGTATTCCAAAGTTGTAGACTTCAATATCCTACTTGCAATAATGGATAGAACAAGCAGACTGAAGATAAATAATATAATAGAAAACTTTAACAAAAATATAGACCAATTAGATATAAGAGACATATGCAGAATACTAATCCCGCCCCCCCCGACCAAAAAAAAACCACAACATAACTTCTTCTCAAGAACACATGGGATTTTTTTATAATAGACCACAATTTAGGCCACAATGTTTTAATAGATTTTAAAAGATTGAAATAGTACTCTCTTTTCAGACATCAGTAGCACAAGGAAAACAGGAAAATGAAACTAGACATCAATAGCACAAGGAAACTAAATATCAGTAGTACAAGGAAAACAGGAAAATCCACAAATATAGAAAGTTAAAGAACATTCCTTTTTTTTTTTGAGCTGGAGTCTCACACTGTTGCCCAGGCTGTAGTGCAGTGGCGCAATCTCGGCTTCCTGCAATCTCTGCCTCCTGGGTTCAAGCAATTCTTCTGCCCAGCCTCCTGAGCAGCTGAGACTACAGTCATGCATCACCACACCCAGCTAATTTTTTTTCTTTTGTGTTTTTGGTAGAGACAGGGTTTCACCATGTTGGCCAGGATGGTCTTGATCTCCTGACCTCGTGATCTGCCCTCTTCAGCTTCCCAAAGTGCTGGGATGACAGGTGTGAGCCACCGTGCCTTTCAAGAACATACTTTTAAATAGCCAATGGGTTAAGGAAGAAGTCAAGAAAATCTCAAAAATACCTTGAGACAAATGAAACCCAAACCACAACCTACTAAAAGTTAAGTTATACAGCCCAGCAGTGTCACATATAACAAGTATATATTAAAAACAAGAAAGATTTCAAATCAGCAACCAAACTTACATTGCAAGGAATTTGAAAAAGAAAAAAATAAAAACAACCCAAAGCTATTAAAAGGAATAAAATAATAAATATTGGAATAGAAATAAGTGAAATGGAGAAACAATAGAAAAACAAAACTAAGAGTTTTTCTTTTGGAAAGATCAACAAAATTGGCAAACCCTATATTAACTAATCAATAAAGAGAGGAGACCCAAATAATTAAAACCAGAAATAAAAGAGGAGTCATTAAAAGGAATTATGAGACAATGATAAACAACTGTATGCCACCAAATTGGTTAACCTAGAGTAAATGAAACACATAATGTACAAGGGCTAATTCATGAAAAATAGAAAATTTTTACAAGTTTGGGATCAGATGGCTTCCTTGGATATGGATAATTCTATCAAATATTTAAAGTTGAGTTAACATCGTTTATCCTCAAACTTTTCCAAAAATTTGAAGAACAGGGATTACTTCCAAAATCTCATTCTGTGAGGCCAGCATTATCCTGATACCAAAGCTAGAGAAAGAAACTACAAGAAAAAAAAAAAAAAACTATTGATGGATATTATTGATGAATATAGATACAAAGATCCTTAACAAAAGTTCTAGCAAATCAAATTCCACAACACATTAAAAAACAATTATACAGCATGTCCAAGTGGAATTTATAGATGAAATGCAATATATTTCAACATACAAATATCAATCAGTGTAATGCACCACATTAGTAGGATGTAGGATGGAAACCACATGCATAAAAAGCATCTGACAAAATTCAACATTCTTCCACGATAAAATCACTCAACTAGTAATGGAGGAAGTTAACTCAACATTGTAAAGGCCATGTATAAAAAGCCCATAGGGAACAATATACTCAATGAGGAAAGACTAAAAAGATTTTTCTCTGAGATCAGAATGCCCATTCTTACCACTGCTATTCAGCCTCTATTGGAAGTCCTAGCCAGAGTAGGCAATTTTTAAAAATGCATCCAAATTAGAAAGGAAGAAATAAAGTTATCTGTTCACAAATGACGTGATCTCATATGTAGAAAACCATAAAGATTGGACAAAAAACTGTTAAAACTAATTTTAAAAACTTTGCTAAGCTTCATGTTAAAAAGGAACATTCAAAAATCAGTTTCATTTCTATACACTATAAATAAATAATCCAAAAAGAATGTTTAAAAATTAAAATAGCCTCAAAAAGTATAAAATACATAGGAATAAACCTAACCAAAGTATTGAAAGACTTGGATGCTCAAAACTACAAAATATTGCTGAAAGAAATGAAAGAAAAACAAAAATAGATGGAAAGACATCAAATGTTCATGGCTTGGAAGATTTAATATTGTTAAGATGTAAATACTGCTCAAAGTGATCTGGAGATTCAACCAGAACCCTATAAAACTCCCCAAGAGCATTTTCTACAAAATAGAAAACAAAATCCTAAAATGTATATGAAATCTCACAGTACCGCACAGAAGCAACCCAAATGTTTATTGACAGATGAATGAACAAACAAAATGTGATATATACATACAATACAATATTATTCAACAAAAAAAGAAGGCAATTCTCTCACATGCTACGACATGGATAAACTGAGAATAATATATTAAGTGAAATAAACATGCCTCAAAAAAACAGATACTGTTTGACTCCACTTTTATAAGGTATCTAAACTAGTCAAATTCATAGGAAGTAAAGTAGAATGATGGTTACCAGGAAATGGGTAGCAGAAAAGATGGGAATTGTGGTTTAAAGGGTATAGAGTTTCAGTTTTATATGACAAAAAGTTTGAATCTGTTTCATAAGCATGTGAAAATAGTTCACAGTACTAAACTGTACACTATAAAATGGTTATGACGGTAAATTTTATAGTGTGTATTTTCATCAAAAAAAAGACATATAATTTTAAGTCATAAATTGATCAACAATTTTTTTGAAAAAAATTTGTCATACCTGTTAAAATTCTTTGAATATATATTGAAAGAAAAACAAGAATGTAAGTGTGGTATTCTTGAGTTGTATATGTGCACATTTTAAAAACTATGAGAAAATATTTTTATAAAGAACTGAATAGATTTTTATCTGATAATATTTTTTATTTTATAATTTCTACAAACTTCTTCACACAGTTTTCTATTTCTTATATCATCATATGTATTCAAAGAAATAATTTCTTTTTTATTTTTATTTATATTTTTTATTATACTTTAATTTTTTGGGTACATGTGCAGAACGTACAGGTTTGTTACATAGGTAAACACGTGCCATGGTGGTTTGCTGCACCTATCACCCCATCTTCTACATTAGGTATTGCTCCTAATGCTATCCCTCCCCTATCCCCCCACCCCCTAGTATCTCTCCCCTATACCCCCACCCCCTGACAGGCCCCGGTGTGTGATGCTCCCTTTCCTGTGTCCATGTGTTCTCATTGTTCAACCCCTACTTATTAGTAAGAACATGCAGTGTTTGGTTTTCTGTTCTTGTGTCAGTTTGCTGAGAATGATGGTTTCCAGCTTTATCCCTGTCCCTGCAAAGGACACAAACTCATCCTTTTTGTGGCTGCATAGTATTCCATGATGTATATGTGCCACATTTTCTTTATCCAGTCTATCATTGATGGGCATTTGGATTGGTTCTAAGTCTTTGCTATTGTGAACAGTGCTGCAATAAAGATACTTGTGCATGTGTCTTTATAAGAGAATGTTTTATGATCCTTTGAACATATGCCCAGTAATGGGATTGCTGAGTCAAATGGTATTTCTATTTCTAGATCATTGAGGAATGACCACACTGTCTTCCACAATTGTTGAACTAATTTGCACTCCCACCAACAGTGTAAAAGCATTCCTATTTCTCCACATCATCGCCAGCATCTGTTGTCTCCTTATTTTTTAATGATTGCCATTCTAACTGGCATGAGATGGTATCTCAATGTGGTTTTAATTTGCATTTTTTTAATGACCAGTGATGATGAGTTTTTTTCATGTTTGTTATCTGGATAAATGTCTTCTCTTGAGAAGTGTCTGATCATATCCTTCACTCAATTTTTGATGTGGTTGTTTGTTTGTTTCTTGTAAATTTGTTTACGTTCTTTGTAGATTCCGGATATTAGCCCTTTGTCAGATGAGTAGATTGCAAAAATTTTTAAATAATTTCAAAACACAGTTGCAAAATTATGTGTTAAATTTATTTTTATACTCATTACATCTCATAAATTAGACTGCCCTGTCACTAAGATCCTCTTACTAATACAGATATTAAGTGACAGTGCTAGATCCTACGAATCATAATTTTTAGAATAACAAAAAGCATATTGCTATATTTCTCATATTTAAAGAGAATCTATGTGTACCTAAATCAATGCTTGTATATCTGAATCAATATATAGATTATTCACTACTCATATTGTAGTGTTTTGCTATTTGAAGCTAAGGATGTTGTAATACATTTGGAACATGATTTAAAAGCTATATAGGGCTGGCACAGTGGCTCATGCCTGTAATCACAGAATTTATGGAGGCCAAGTCAGTGAATCACTTGAGGTCAGGAATTTGAGACCATCCTGGCCAACATAGTGAAATCCTGTCTCTACTTAAAATACAACAACAAAAAATAGCTGGGTGCGGTGGCAGGCCCCTGTAATCCCAGCTACTTGGGAGGCTGAGGCAGGAGAATCGCTTGACCCCGGGATGCAGAGATTTCAGTGAGCCGAAATTGCACCACTGCACTCTAGTCAGGGCAGCAGAGAGGGGGCTCTGTCTCAAAAACAATTTAAAAAGCTATGTAGCTATTTTATTGTACGTAGTTTTATCTATACTGTTCAATTTATTTATGTTCATTAACATTTGATAATTGTATTCTACATTTTGAGTTCTTTACAAAATCATTCTAGATTTTTATTGTTGCAAACCTTAAAACTTAGGGTTAGCTGCTTTCAGTTTGCAATTCAAATATGTGTGCATCTGTGACTTACAATGTATAATAGCATCTGGTGATGTATAAAAGCTTCTGATGCATAGTTACCCAGCATTTCTCTAAAATACTCATAGTGATCCTCTAAAATAGAAAATATTCAACAGCACACAATGCTAAAACTAAAAGGCAGCAGAGTATTAGAATTTGGACAGAATATATTCTAATCCTAAGGCTTGTGAAAATGGATTGAAGAAAACAACAGTTTAAGTATGTATGAACTCAATAAACTGAACTTGAGAGGAGAAATATGAACATTTTTTGCCTTTCTGCTCATTCAGTCCCATACTTAGAAATCCATTTTCTCTACCAACCAGAAAGTTGGGAGACAGTGGTCCTTTATTGACTCATTAAAACATAATTACATATTTTAATTAAAACATAATTATTTTAATTCATTCATTTTGTTATTCATAGGAATAAATAAATCATGATCAATAATCAATAAATTATTGGTTTATTAATAAGCCAATACATCATTTATTCTTGTGAATAGACGATGCCTGCACATAGTATACAATTCAAGGGTACACCATAAAAATTTCTCTATTCCCCTATTTCTAGTCAGCCAGTTCCCCCTCCCCAGAAGTAATTGCTTTACAAAGAATGTCTATGCATGACAAACTACTTAAATGCTATTTTTTTAAATGAATAATCAATAGACTTTAGTGACTTCTAGGTCTTTCTCTTCATCATAGTAATTTCTCAGCAGTCCTTCAAACAGTAGCTAAAGGAAATTAGTCATCCTCATGTCTGGGTTCTCAGTTATGCTGCAAGAAAAGACCTTTCTCTACTGTATTCACAAAGCTATGGCATAAAGATTAGGAAATTTTTGCTAAGATAGTACAGCCATCTAACTCTCAAATCCCATTCCAGTTTCATCAGATGTTCCAATAGTGAAATAAGCTCATTCAAGATCATGGATAGTTTTAGTTATGGTACTTCTTCAATGTTATTCAGTCTAAGACAGTTCTCAGATTTTGAAGATTATCGGGCAGTTATTTCATACAGTGCTCATTAACTTTGACCTATCTGATATTTCCTTATGATTACATTTCAGATTCATTTTATGTATTTTTTATAAGAATATCACAAAAATGATGGTTTGTTCTCATTGAAACCTGATAGGTATTTGTTTTTCTCTTTTCCTATTTTGTGTGCCAAACACACATTCTCCCCCTTTCCCCAACTCTCTTTCATTTTTTTCTCCCTGCTGAAAGAGTTCACCTCATATTTGTGTGCTTATATTTAGATATTAATTTTTATATTATGCATAACAATTATTTATGGTATTAATATTCTGTATGTTATTATGTTTCGAGTTTGTTTTGTAGAGATGGGGACTCACTATGTCGCCCAGGGTGTTCTTGAACTCCTGGGCTCAAAGCAATCCTCCTATTTCAGTCTCCCAATGTGCTGGGATTACAGGCATGAGCACCACTGCACCAGGCCTTGTTTTGAGATCTTTAAAAAAACCTTCTAGCTAGGAAGAGATCACCTCTCCATAGACTAGTCAATTCTTAAAAATTGCAAAGGGCCCAGCTAGAATCATGCCTTTGATGTGCACCTTAACCAAACCAATAATGTGTCTACTATCTAACCTGCGCACCCCAAGAGGCAATATTCTTTAATTATTGTAGGACCAGGTGCCAGACAACTAGAGACTACCCCTATAGCTTAAAGGCTGCTGAAATTACTCAAACGAATCAATCCTAAGCTATTTTCCCTGCCCTGCCTTGGCTTTCCCCAGCAAGCCTCTGATAAGTCCATGGCCTAAGCACTTCCCCACTCTTTCTTACCTTCTAACTCCTGAGCACCATGGTGTCTTTCCTACCTGCTCTTCACCACATTCCATGCCACCTGTCTCTAGGTGAGTATCATAAACATTGTTTATATAAGCCTTTCCTGTGTCTCTTCTTGTGATCATGCCCAACTAATCATCACATCAAGAAATACAAAATGCTTTCTTTTACAGAGGCCAGAAAATGCCAGAAAGTCAAGGACAGTTAACTAGCTTTAGGTGTTTCACCAAAATACAAACAGTTTTAGGCATTTCACCTAGCTTTAGGCATGTTCTCTAAAATACAAATAGAAGACTGCATTAGCTGTCCTAGGCAAGTTTTTTTTCTTCTCTCATATACAAAAAGATTTTTCAAGGAGAATATACCTTCCTTTTTTTGGAGGCAGTGTAGTGAACATGTTGCCAAGAATCAATGGCAGGTATCCAGTGATGCTTTAGGAAAAGACAGAACTAAAGCTGAACACCTGTTAACTGAGAGGAATATGAAAAACCCCTCCTTTATCTCAATGACATCATTGTGCTTCTAAAGTAATCAGAACCCTTGAATCCTTGTTACGTGAGGTAAAGAATGCCCTTATTGCTGAAGTCATTGTCAGTTGGGTTGTTTGTTACTTGTTGCTGAAAGTGTGCCATCTGGTTCTCATCATTATCTGTCCATGATGGTATTTACTAAACATTCATCATCTTGTCATGTCCTTAGTCATCAGTGCATATGGGCTGCCACTGAATCATCCTTCATTTCTATCCTCAAAGTCCCATTGAAAGAAATCATTCTCACACTTCTGCCTAGAAATCATGAGATTGTTTAAGATCTACTTAGGTTCTTCATATAGCCCTTGATTTTTTTTTCTTGAGATTCCTAGCTCTTGCCTCTCCATCCTCTTGTTCTACATGAAAATGAAAATCAGTATTGCCTCAACTATTAAATTGTACAACACTTTCAGGGTTGTTTTCATCCCTCTTGGACCTGGATCATGGATCAGGAAAATGATAATTTTTTCGATCTACCCACTATGCATTCATGCTCATGTCCTACTTTCAACTTAGGCATTCCTTTCCCAGTCTGAAGAGGCACTGCAATCACCTGTTCATGTCTGTCTACAAAAGCCTATTGTTTATGACCTGAATTATTTCCACTTTCCTCAAAGACAAATTATGTGAAATTCAACAATTAAACTTCTTTAGACTAACTTCTCTTTCCCTGGAGCAATGAGCATAGAGCATTTCATGATGTTCTAGTAAAATGAGCAAAGGAGCAAGCAGTATCACAAAATATGAAAATTTATTACATTAATATTTCAAACTTATGAATTTGGCATACAGATTTATAGAGTACAGATTCATTCTCAACAAATTTATTTGTTGTCTTCATTTAGTCCTAAGTGTGTGGGTTGAGTGAAGGAGGTTTGGTATATTTCTAGGATACTGAAAACAGATCTCCTGAAGTTCATTTTCTGGCACTGAGGGTAAACAAACTGTTTATATTTTCAACCATATTAAATATCGCCTTAAGGCTTCTTCAGTTTGACTATGTTTCAGTTGAAATATATGTTATATTCTGCTGAAAAGACTAAGTTTAGAGATATTTATAAAGCACTGTTACAAACAGTCTTCTGAAGCTGGGCTCCAATATCAAATAATTGATAACCAGAATTAAAGGAACGTAATTCCAGAGTTTTTCGAGTAGAGACAAAATTTGTTGGGGTGAAGGTTATCTTTTGAAGAAAGTGGGAATATGAGAATCACTTAAATGGGCCTTTCGTGATAGAAGTGAGAAAGAAAACTTTTTAATAGAAATAAGGTTTTGAAACAATACCAAAGTGTTCTGCATATTAATGTCTAAAATTTTTTCCCTCTGGGCAAAATGCCTCCTTGCAGCAAGATTATTATGATGATGATATTGAAGTCTATTTTGTAGAATTATGCAAGGGATTAAACAGTTTGTTTATTTTTTTCCTCACTTAGAGTGAAAGGGGAAGTTGAGACCTAGGCTTTAGTTGCAAAGGAAGATTATTAAGGAATTTCTTCAGTTAAAAGGAAACAGACTTCTATAACTGAACAATAGTCAGGAGTCTAAGGAAAAATAAGTCAATGACAATTTTGTGTCTTGGATAGAGTCTAGGAGACATTCAGTTTCATGTTTTTATTGTTCTTAAAAATTCCTGTATTGTATCCTGTTTATGCTTCTCAAATTCTCAATAAAGTGTTACTGGACTTTAAGACTAGTCTTACCTATTTTAGGGTTCAGGATTAGGTGTGATTTCATAAGGAATGTTTCTATATTTTGACAACACCACTAACCAGAAGAACAATTTTGAATAATGTCATAAGTGGTAACTTGTAAGGAATAAGGCAGCTTTCCACTGTGGCTAGCTAGTTTGGCCTTTAAGTTATTAATAGAGCACTCAGGAATTCCTTGGGAAGGATCACCTGTAAAAAATAGTTCTTATTGTTACACATATAATGAGGGCTTTTATATTGCTTGTAGTAGCAGATACTCTAGATGACTCAGTCACCATCCATTTCCTCTTTCTTCTTTTTCAACAAAAAGCTGATTTTTAGCAAGGAACCCACTAACTTACATGTATCCATTAACTGTGCAATAATAGGCACAGCAATTCTAATTCTCCCTAGTACCCCCACTGCCCCCCACAAAATATTCAGCAGTTGATACTTCAGAGGCATCCACCAGTTGGAATGGAGGATTGCTTTAACACTGGTTGGAAGTCTAGAGGCTTCTCACTCTGAATGTGAGAGGGCTGCCTGTAAGAGTTGAAGAAGGAAGAAAGAAATACGAAAGCAGCTCAACAGTCAAAGGGCAGGTTTATTTTGGAGAATAAACCTCAGAGAGGCTTCTGGATGAATTAGGTTAGGAACACTGTCTCTTACAGACTAAGAGTATTTAAGTGTTCAGGGTGGGAGAGCTTGTTACAGGCTCAGAATGTTTCTGTGTCTCTGTCTTGCTTATCTGGGAGGAAGAATTTTTTGTCTGTTCTCATACATCTTGCAGCTGCAGGCACTGCCTGTCAGGTGCTGCTGAGGTAAGAATCCTAGCAACTCTAGGTGGGTTTGCATCAGTTGTTTGACAAGTGTAGGAAAGAGAGAAACAACTTTTTTTCTCACCTGTTGAAAATTTCATGGCTGACACCCATATTAGTTTGTTCTTGCATTGCTATCAGGAACTACCTAAGACTGGGTAATTTATGAGAAAAGAGGTTTAATCAGCTCACAGTTTGGTAGGCTATACAGAAAATATGGCTAGGGAGGCCTCAGGAAACTTAGAATCATTGCAGAAGGTGAAGGTGCAGCCGGCACAGCTTACATGGTGGAGACAGGAGGAGAGAGAGCAAGGGATAGGTGCCAAACATAACCAAATCTTGTGAGAGTTCTATCACAAGACAGCACTAGGGGTATGGTGCTGAACCGTTAGAAACCACTCACATGATCCAGTCACCTCCCACCCATCTCCACCTCCAACACTCAGGATCACATTTCAACATAAGATTTGGGTAGGGACACAGAGCCAAACCCTGTAACATACGTATAAGAAAGATAAACAAGAGAAAAGCCTAACAACAAATTTATTCAATAAAAGCTTTATATGACATAACAGACTTCAGGAATTATTCCCAAAGAAACAGGGAAAACTGTATGTTTATGCTTAAGTTTGATGAATGGAAAGTCATGTAGAAGTATGACTGGACAAAGGGAATACAATGTAATGATAACAACCGAGGTAAACTTAACAATGTCTATTTGCTCAGATTCTTTGTGGCATTTGTGTGTCTTTATACCTTTCCTCAGGGTATAGGGCAGGACACATGTCACATGAGAGGCTCTCAGAGGAGAAGGGAAGAAGTTGTTCAGATCTTTCATTTCCACTTTTCTCAATTTCCTTCAGCTTAAAATGGTCACTATGCCAAGTGACCATTTCTCAATTTTCTTCAGCTTAAAATGGTCACTATGCCCTAAAAATAGGACATTGTGTTCTGAGCCCCACCACAAGTAATCTATAGGTATTTCAATATTTATCAAGTGGAAAGGCCACATGTGGGTGCAACTCCGTTAAATACCAACCTTTCTCAGTTCCCCTTACCAGGAAATAGGGAGTTGTTAGAGTTGTAGTTAATGAGGTGTGAGGGGAAGTTTGCTGAGCAACTTTTAGCGAATGAAAAAGAAATCTTTTTTATTCTTAAGGGTTGAAAAGAAACACATAGTAATATACAACTCTCCACAACACACACACATACACACACAAAAGAGAATGAATACACACATATATATGGTGGATGTTGTGGTGTTCTTATGTGCTAGGAGAAACTATAATAGCCATTTTGTGATTGTAAAGAGAGGCAGCTAAGGACAAAACTGATATAGTATATAAGGGGTATTAGGTGGGATTCTTAAGGATGTAAATTTAAATGTTGAATTAAATAAACCTGTAGCTACTTGTCCTATCATAGGAATGTCTGTTATGCAATACTATGTATTTCTATGTTTTTTTTTGTAAAAGTCACTTTAAATAGACATATTTTCCTGCTTCTTTACTGCCTAGCATTTCTTTATTAATATAGTTGTATATCATAGGAAGGAATGAAAGAAGGTTAGAGATAAAGTGTTATTCCAAGGATTAGTCAAGTGAGGCTTAGAGAACTTGTGAAAATGGTTTAAGGTATAGCTAGAGAAACACATCTCAGCTAGTTCCCTCTGCAGTCTACCGCATCACATACATAACAGCAATGTTACAACCATGGCAAAGCATTACTATAAATAAAAGTAAATACTTGATCCCTAAAATGTAATATGTGAGTAAAAGCTCTGTGATGATTATGTTTTAGTTTTAATCTGTTATTTCATTAGCCAACTTTTATACTTAAAAGAAAAATTTCAGCTAGTATTTCTAGATTACAAGCCTTCATAAATACTTATATATAAACAGAAGACTTGATAACTGATACTGCATGCAATTATTGTTTATCAATTCACTAGCATAAAAATGTGTAGAAAGTAATCTGCGAAATGAGTAATAAAAATCTCTTTAAGAATAATTTAATTAATAGAATAAGTCACATAAAATATTTGAGGAAATATTCTCAATTGCCTATTTGTTATTTAGGTAATAAGAAAGAAAATACTTTTCTTTTATCAATTATAAAAAATGTTACATATACTTTTCTGTTTTAAAAAATATATTCGTAATGCATCATATAAATTTTAATTTTTTAAACTTCACTATATTTTAATTACATTTAATTTTTAAAAGGGCAGACAGAATGACTATGTAACAAGATAAAAAAGAATGGCTTTTTATTCAGCTTTCTTTTAACCAAAATAAAACAGGCAAATAAAACCAATATGCTAGAGCAAAGAGAGTAAGATAAATAAATACAAGTGCTACATAAATGCAATTATGTGTGTAAGAATTCAGAGTGAGTATTTTTTGAAAACACAAACAATCACAGAGTTTCTAATTTGGGACCTGTGTGAGAACAACACACATAATTATTATCTAATAAACTGAGTCATAGATGCTTATGCATAAACAATACTAAACACCTTACAAATATGTATTTCAATATGTAAAATGCTATGGATTAATTACTGTGGCTTGTTCTCAGAATAAGGATTCCTCTCCGAGTATTCTATCAATTTGATTAAATCACAACTAACATATGTTCCTGATTTCAGAGCAAAGAACAATTTTAAGAGACAAACATTTAGTAGTCATACGTTTTCCTGCCTCTTCCAAGTACAACTCCTCCCACAGAAACATTCATCAAATATGTGTCTGATGATAGTAGAAGTTTGTTGGCGAATTAAACTTCTATTTTTTACGTTGTGTGTTTGTGTGTAATAGCACATCTTTATAGTTTTCCCTTCTGGATAAGGTTATTTTTAGAATTTTTTATTCCTTCTATTGGCTGCCTAGAATTTTATGGTAGTTGTTGTATCTTTTTCTCCTTGAGAACGCGTACAGAATAAGAAATTCCATGACAAGATTGTGGTGAAATTTTCTGTATCTTCCTTTAGCCAGTGGTGATTATGCTCTCTTGAGTGTTTACTTTTGATTCAGTTGGATTACTAATTTATATTAGCAAATGCCACATGAATTACATATGATCAGCTTATTTTTGAAGTTTAATAATATTAAACTTCAAACTAATTTGGACAAAAATACTTCATATTTTGTCCACTCAAACAATTCTTCATTTCATAATCACAGTAAATGGTTGTTTCATTTTTATTGAAGTCAAAAACTTAGTGTTGTGATTAATACCTTTAGTTCTCTATTTTACAATCCTAATACCTAAGTAAATACCGCGGACTCTACCTTCAAAATTTGTACAGATTCTGACACTCAAAATCTCTACCTAAACACTACCACCCTCATGAAGACACAGAGAGGCATGAGTTACTGGGTTATTTCTTAGTCTCTTTCCTGCTTTCATATTTGTTTCTTTACAGTTTATGTTCAGTAGAGCAGCTAGAATAATCCTTTAAATGTGTCAAGTCACTTCCTTGCTCTGTGGGAGTCGCTCCAGTGTAGAGACCCCCAAGAGTGTCTCCGCTATAATGGAGTTTGACCCCAGAAGCATTTTCCCCCTCCTGGAGGCAGTCGAGCTATGGGAAAGCAGGAACTAAGGATGAGGAATCTTGTAAAAGTGCTATTTTAAACTTCTAGGCGCTTACACAGTGGCCTGGTGATGGCTGTGTGGTTTTACTAAGACATTGTGTTTTGTCTCGGTTCCTGCTTTGGGCTAGTTTTGTGACTCTGTTTATCAAGTACTGCTTGAACCCTGTTATTATTCATGTAATTCTTTAAGATTACTGTTCCTGGAATTTATGGTGGGACTGACCTTTAAAGAATGTTACTTTGATAAATATAAAACTCTTTCACAATAGATAATAAGAAGAGCATCTGCTTGTTTTGCATCATTTTGTTACTTTAAAGACTTCAGTACTGTTTTCTTTTAACTTGTATCTTATCTAGTTTGTCAGATTTTGTAACCTTCTGTTCCCTTTAATGTTTTAACTGAAACAATGTGGACTGACGTCAGTGTCTGAAAGTTGACAGTATATATTGGGACCCTATGCACAAATAAAATTGCTGTTTAGGCATTGCTGTTTAGGCATTGCCTTTCAGCCCTCCAGACTCTGCTTCTCTGTCTCCTGTGTTTTCCTGTGCACTCTCTCTTCCAGGTATTGGGACCCTCTTGCTGGCCGAGAGTTCCCCGGCATTAATGCCGGGGACCCTCTTGCTGCCCGAGAGTTCCCCGGCATTAATGCCGTCCCCGACATTGCTCAACACGAAACTCTATTAATTCTGTATCACACACAAACTAAAACAAATGGCCTTATGCTGACCTAGAAGAACTTCACCACACTTTACCTGTGACTTATCTCCTATTTCTCTCTTGTTCACTCTGCCTAGCCACAACAACCCCCCTTGCTGCTGCCCAGGATCACCAAGAACAATCTACATTAAAGGGTCTTTGCACTTGTTCTTTTCTCCAGATAGCCATAAAGTTTTCTCCCTCTAATCAAATGTCACCTTTCCTTGATTGTCCAATGTAACATAACAATTTGTCCCTAACCATAGAAATTCCTATTTTCCTTATCTTGATTTGTATATAGTATGCCACTCACCAGCTGTCACACTATACATTTCATTGGTTCCCAGTTTATGACCTGCCCTATTTTATTAAAATTAAGTCTTCACCAAGACAGTGTTTCACCCTTTAATGTTATGCTCCTAGAGCTTAATGCTGGGTCTGACACATAGTAGGCACTGAGCTATTTGTTGAATTAACTTCACACTGGTTAAATAAGTATTTCTCCCCTCAACTCTTGGCTGCCACCTAGATTTATGTAAAGCTTAAAATTTAATGGAAAACTTAAAATGAACAGTTGAGTCTCTCTCAGTTGCATTTTCGTTGTATTAATATACCCAATAGTATTTCATCATCACATCCTGTTCTTAGTGAGTTTGTAGCTGTGTGATTATGAAAAAGTCTAGTATTTTTGTTGCTGTTGTTGTTAGTGTGTGCATGAAGTTGTATAAATTATAAGAATAAAATATATAACTATTGTTTTGCCAAAGGAAATAAATGCAAATATAATGCAGTACTTCACTGATTTACAAATATATTGACACTGTAATATGAAGATAAATGCACATGTTGCATAATGATTTGCTATAAAACATTTAAAAAACATCATCAAACAAGAAAAGCAGCTGATCTCTATAACGTCAGGCTGCATCACATTATGCATTATCAACAATACTGGAAGATTCAAAATAGCATATGATGTGGCTTGTCTTATTTATAAAATATTCAAAGACATTTGGTTTCTTTAGAATGCAACTAATCACTCCAGGTTCTTAATGAGAGAGAATGGAGCTGTCTCAGTCTCCTAATATTAAGTAGCTAGATTTACCAATTTTCCTGAGACAGTCTGAGGCTTACCAATGTATCCCAGTCTCTAACCACAGAGAATGGGCTTCCTTAGATTATGACTGGAAGATGTACAAACATAGAGGAATGACCTGGTTCATTCCAGGAAATGTAGGAAAGAATATGTATGACATAGGCAGTTAAACGAAAAAATATCTCTCAGAAGGTGTCAGTTAGCAAAACAATTACTGTTATTAAAAGCATATACCCTAAATTTTTCTCATTATAATAGTAACTCATACATAATATGATAAGAACAGAAAGGTGCAGAGAAAATAATACTTGCTCCACCCAAGTATAAATATTTTCAACAGTTGGGTAAATGTTCTTCTAAATATGGGGTGTGGAATGGTAAAGAATAGTCATAATGTGTATAATTTCATAATAGACTTTTACCATTTCATAATATAAGCTTTTTAAGCATATCATTAAATGTTCTTAATTAATCATTGTAAAATCCATTGCTAGTTTCATATAATTAAGCCATGGATTTGAATAGGTAAGATAGTATGGGGGTGGAGGACTGCAGTGATAAGAACTTATAGCTAACTCCATTTTATGTACCTATCTACATTATCATTTTAGGGTTTCCCCACCAAACTTAAATATTCCATTCCATTAAATATTCCACTGGGCTAATAGTTTTTTGCTAAAACACTCAACAGCATCCATCAGAATTTTTACCCTTTGAATCTCTCAGAAATGTAATCAATTCAAACTTGGACCACTATGGCTCTTTTTGAGAAAACATTGGTGATTATTACCAGCAGACTCTTTATTTTACTAGGGCAGTGGCTGAAATGAATGGTCCTGTCATCAGCTTTCCCTTCTGTCCCCTCTTTACTTTTATCCTACTCTTTCCTTGGGCTTTGGAGGGTGATGGTAGGGAGCAGAGAATTACCAGTCTCATAAATGAAATATTCATATTTGGTGAGAAAAGTTCTAAAATGATAATTCAGACATCTGGGTAAAAAATTGAGCTAGGTGTTAGCAAAATATAAAATGAAATAAAATAAAATAATAAAATAAAATGAAAGTAAACATTGCCCAGCCTCCTATGAAGCTGCAGTTTCTTCTCAGGTATCAATGAGAATCTATTGAAATATTTGGGCATATTTGGTTTTCTGATACAGACACTCCTCTTTCTCCTTGCCATGTGCTTGTTCATCTAATGGTTGTAACCAGTGCTATAAGGCAGAACATCACTATGAAACAGGTGACCATGAGTTTTATAGTACTCACTAGGGATGATAGAGCAGAAAGACAGAAGAAGCCCGTGAAATGATGATCTCATGACACTGATGAACTATCCCAAGACTTCTGAACTCTGACCTTTTTACATTAAAAAATGAGTTTTCTCTTTATTTAAGCCAATTTTATCTGTTAACTACTTCATGAAGCTGCAGGCAGTCCTCAATCCTTCCAAACTCACTGTGTTTTTAAAAATCTTATTCCACAGGTAAAAACAACCAAAGAAAACTGTCATATGCTATTAGAATTTTCTCTAAAGAAAATTTACAACTATAATTATGCAATTATAATTATAGTGTAGTCCCTTCTTGTTGTCTTACCTAAACCCAGACCAAAACTACACATACTGTTTTCCTGCAGCTTTCTTAAGAGACTATGTTACTTTCCCTCATCCCTCATATCATAGAATTTGAGAGAATCTGAGATGAAAGAAACTCTCTCCTCTCACCTCACTGCTCCTTCTGCACAATGACATGTCTAACAATGTATACAAATGTCTTCCCTCCTTTAAGATCACAGTTTGACTATTCTCACATATATTTCAATTTCTGGGTTTTTTTCTGATTTCTTCTGCTTGGCCTTCAGTACTGAAATAATACAAATGACTGCAATATTCACACATATGATGTCTATGCAAATTATTAGATTCTTATTACATCCAGATGTTGATGCTCATTATTTCAACCACTTGGTCCCATATATACAAGGCAATTTCAACACCATCCATACGGCTTCATTTCTAAACATTTAAATTGAAGATTTATTGTTCTGAGCATAATTCCATAGAGCTCTTCTCTACTTCTTCTTTATCACAGGAGCCCTTCATACTCTTGACTCTTCTTATTAGAAGAGCCTATATAAACATTCTTTTCTTTCTACTTTCTCTCCTACTCATACCTATGGGCAAATACTAAAACTTCTCTCTGTTGATATTATCATTATTTTTCCTTTATTCTTTTTTGATATCTGCTGAAAAAAAAAACCAACGAAGATCAATAAAACTGTCTGCTTTCTCCTCCCTTCTATAGCCAGGTTACTTAATGGTTTACCAAGGAAAGTACATACTGTGTTGGCTATGCTGTCACGAAATTGTAACCTCAAACTACAGTTGGGCCTGAAAAAATGTCTGTAAGTCTTATGCATATTCTACACCCTGTGGCTTTTTAATAGCAAGAAAAGCAATAGAAGCAATTAATTCTGCTTGGTGATGAAATTTTTCTATATTCCCCAGTGTTCCAAAGGATGCCTGTTTATTTGCATGCATATATATATATACATATATATACGTATACAGACATATATGAACATATTATTGAAGATTAAAATATAAAAACCAAAGGAAAAAGATTGTGCATATACATATATATTATATATTATGTGTGTATATTATAGATACATAATTTTTCAAAAACTGCATGCTATCTGTTGTACCTAAAATGTATGAGATTCATTTATAAGATGAAACTGGCCTATGTATGGAAGATTTGTTTACCATCCTTGAGCATTTTCCATTTTAGCTTATTATAAACAATAAGCAAAGAGAAAAAAAAAGATTGTGAACAAAAGAATAGCAAAGATTATATATGTATTAAAGTAGCTTCTTCTTGCAAAGTAAAAAATGCTTTCAATTTGTAAATATTTCTTAAATCAAAAATGCATACAGTAATAACATAGCAGGAAGATAAAAATATCAATTGGAGTCATATTTTGTAGGTAGTCTAATAGTTTTATGTGTAATTACAAAAAGTAGATCATATTGGACTTTTTTTTAACTTATTTTTTCTGTATGAATATATCATAACTATTTCTTCAAAATTATGTGAAATAATGCATATGTTAATTAATAGATTTAATAATTCTACCATGTGTATAAGTATATACACATTATTATGTCAATTAAAAAAATAAATTTAAAAATAATTCTAAATGCACAGTTTAAGGATGTCACTCAGTTCCATAATATTAATGTTTGAAATAAAGCTACACCATCTACTATTGACATTAGTTGATTCCAGGTTATAAATACTAGGAATAATGCATCAAGAAGTTATATATATGTTTATATATATAGAAATTTATCTATATTCCTATATAGAGAACTTTTATATATATATAAAGTTACATATATATAATATGTATGTAACTTTATGCAATTTATTATTTATTTAGAATTAACAAATTTATTCTGCTTAGAATAAACTTTTAGTAATAATATTTTAGGTTTTTAATACTTGCTAACAAATAATTCTTCAGAAATATTGAAATAATATGTCCTATAATATATATTTGAAGATTCAATATTGTACAGATAAAAATTCTTTCAAAATTAAATTATCACACCACAATAATCTGTTACAATTCAAAATGGATTATTTTCTAGAAATTGGCATGGTGATTTTACCACTTATTTGGAAAGACAAAAGAGCAAGAATAGCCGAAGTAACTTAAAGAAATGAACAAAAAAGTTGAAGTACTTCAAAATTTATTATAATGCTACATTAATCCATATATTGTAGTCTTGCTAAAAGGTTAGACAAATGAATCAATAGAGCAGAACACAGAATACAGAAATAGACCCACTTATAGATGGTCAAATGATTTTTAAGGATGCCAAAACAATTCAATGGGGAACAGAAAATCTGTTCACCAAGTGGTGCTGGAACAAGTGATTATCAAAATGGGAGGAAAAAGGAAACCAATATCTAGTTAACACAATTCACAAGAATCAATTTTAGATACATCAGAGTCCTAAATGTAGAAAATATTTAGCATAATGTTTTAGAAGATAAATAAAAATGTTATCTTTATGACCGATTGTTTAGCAAATATTTCTTAAACCAGAGAAAGAACTATAAAATAAAAAAGAGAAAATTTATTAAAATTACAAATATCTTCTCATCAAAAGAAACTACAAATGAAATGCATATATATGCTAAAGACAAACAGAGAGCCAAATCAAAAGGAAACTCCCATTCACAATTGCTACAAGGAGAATAAAATACCTAGGAATACAACTAGCAAAGGAGATAAAGCACCTCTTCAAGGAGAACTACAAACCACTGCTCAAGGAAATAAGAGAAGACACAAACGGATGGAAAAACATTCCATGCTCACGATTAGGAAGAATCAGTATTGTGAAAATGGCCAAACTGCCCAAAGCAATTTATGGAATCAATGCTATCCCCATGCAAACTACCAATGACCTTTTTCACAGAACTGGAAAAAAAAACCCTTTAAACTTCATATGGAACCAAAAAAGAGTCTGCATAGCCAAGGCAATCCTAAGCAAAAAACACAAAGCTGGAGGCATCATGCTGCTGGACTTTATACTACAAGGGAACAGTAATCAAAACAGCATGGTATTGGTACCAAAACAGAGATATAGACCAATGGAACAGAACAGAGGCCTCGGGAGCAACACCACACATCTACAACTATCTAATCTTTGACAAACCTGACAGAAACAAGCAATGAGGAAAGGATCCCCTGTTTAATAAATGGTGTTGGGAAAATTGGCTAGCAATGTGCAGAAAGCAGAAACTGGACCCCTTCCTGACACCTTTCACTAAAATTAACTCCAGATGGATTAAGGACTTAAACATGAGACCTAATACCATAAAAACCCTAGAAGAAAACCTGCGCAAAACCATCCAGGACATAGGCATAGGCAAGGACTTCATGACTAAAACACCAAAAGCAATGGCAATAAAAGCCAAAATAGACAAATGGGATCTAATTAAACTTCAGAGCTTCTGTACAGCAAAATAAACAATCATTAGAGTGAACCAGCAACCAACAGAATGGGAAAAAATTTTTGCAATCTACCCATCTGACAAAGGGCTAATATCCAGAATATACAAAGAACTAAAGCAGATTTACAAGAAAAAACAAACAAAACCTATCCAAAAGTGAACAAGGGATATGAACAGACACTTTTCAAAAGAAGACACATATGAAGCCAACAAACATGAAAAAATGCTCATCATCACTGGTCATTAGAGAAATGCAAATCAAAAGCACACTGAGATACCATCTCACATCAGTTATAATGGCGATCATTAAAAAATCTGGAGACAACAGATGCTGGAGAGCATGTGGAGAAACAGGGAACACTTATACATTGTTGGTGGGAGTGTAAATTAGTCTCAGCCATTGTTGAAGACAGTGTGGTGATTCCTCAAGGATCTAGAAATAGAAATTCCATTTGACCCAGTAATCCCATTACTGGGTATATAGCCAAAGGATTTTATCCTTCTATTATAAAGGCACATGCACACATATGTTCATTGTGGCACTGTTTACAATAGCAAAGACCTGGAACCAACCCAAATGCCCATCAATGATAGACTGGACAAAGAAAATGTGGCACATATACACTATGAAATACTATGCAGCCATAAAAAATGGTGTGTATATGTCCTTTGTAGGGACGTGGATGAACCTAGAAACCATCATTCTCAGCAAACTGACACAAGAACAGAAAATCAAACACTGAATTTTCTCACTCATAGGCGGTGATGAACAATGAGGAGACATGGACACAGAGAGGGGAGCATCACCATACACTGGGGTCCGTTGGGAGGGCTAGGGGTGGAATAGTGGGAGGGAGGTTGGGGAAGGGATAACGTGGGGAGAAATGCCAGGAATAGGTAATGGGGGGATGAAGGCAGCAAACCACCTTGCTATGAATGTACTTATGCAACAGTCTTGCATGATCTGCACATGTACCCCAGAGTCTAATGTACAATTAAAAAAAAAGACTAAAAAGTACCTGAGGACAAAATATATTATAAACTACTGCAAATCAATTATAAAAAAAAAACCCAATAAAAATGGGCCAAAGGCTAAAACACATTTCAGAGTAAAAAAAATCATAAAGAAGGGTATGAAAAGTGTTCAACATCATTAGTCATCAGAGAAATTAGATTTTTTAAGTCACAATGACACAGCAAACCTACCCTCTTAATTGATTGGCTTAAACAAAATAGATGAACATCTTCAGATACTGTATATTAGACTGTGACCCACATGCACTGCTGGTGGAAGTGTAAAATAGTACAATTGCTTTGGAAAACTGTTTATTGTTTCTTAAAAAGTTAAACATTTATGTACCCTAATATCTGTATATTCCAAGTCTATCCAAGCACACTGAAAGCATGTCAATATTACAGAATTATTGATAATAGCCAAAAAGCCAGTAGCAGCCCAGATATAAATCAATAATAACTGTATAAATTGTGCTTTGATAATCCAATTAGTAATACGCAACAGTATTGAGGAGTTCAGTAGAAATGTAAGTGTACTAAAAACTGAGGATCTCATGCAACAACATGATCGAATCTTAAACGTGCTAAGTGCTAGAATCCAAATAACAAAATATGTACATACGAAATCACAAAAATATGCTGTGTGATCCCATTTATGTAAAATTCTTGACTTTAGGCCGGGCACGGTGGCTCATGCCTGTAATACCAGCACTTTGGGAGGCTGAGGTGGGCAGATCATGAGTTCAGGAGTTCGAGCCCAGCCTGACCAACATGGTGAAACCCCCTCTCTACTAAAAATACAAAAATTAGTGGGGCATGGTACGTGTACCTGTAATCCTAGCTACTCAGGAGGCTGAGGCAGGAGAATCGCTTGAACGCAGGAGGCGGAGGTTGCAGTGAGCCAAGATCTTGCCACTGCACTCTAGCCTGGGTGGCAGAGCAAGACTTCTGTTTCAAAAAAAAAAAAAAAATTCTCGACTTTAATAATGAACATGGATTTTCTACTTGTCAGCATATGACTTTTAAAAAATGGAACAGAAAACCAAATACTGCTTATTCTCACTTGTAAGTGGGAGTTAAATGATGAGAACACATGGACACATAGAAGGGAACAACATACACTGGGGCCTTTTGTAGAGTGGAAGGTGGAAAATCAGGAAAAATAATTAATGGGTACTAGGATTAATACCTAGATGATGAAATAATCTGCACAACAAACACCCATGAGAAAAGCTTACCTGTGTAACAAACCTGCACTTGTACACCAGAGTTAAAATAAAAGTTAAAGAAATAGACATATTTCAAATATTTTATAACCTGCTCTCCAGCAACAGTGTTAGCCACTGTAGCAGCAGTAAGGGCAGATAGTGGTGATTGTTTCTATCAAAGCAGGTGAGGTTAGTGGTGGCAGAAGCATTCTGACAAGATTGTCCCATCTCTGTATAGTACACTTCTGTAAACACAAAAATGTCAAGTGCTTGTCTTTTCAGATAGTTGAAAAATGACTGCAGCAGTCTGGATGTCACAAAATTTTATTAATTAGAGTAGTATTTCAATTCTATGAATCTTTTTAAACAATTATTAAAAACTTCCAGAGAAGCTCAGCAACAGCTGCTTCTCAGTTCCTAGTCACCAAGACTAAGATTCAGAGGAACCTGTAATAATGAGATTCTAAAGTGGTAGAAGAAATATCTGTGGAAAATCAACCAACCATGTCAAGCACAGTAGTCAAGTTTAGCACTTATTTCATGAAATGTATCTACAGATATGCCAAATATCCAACTTGATCATTACTAATCTAAACATATATCAAAATATCACACTATATACCAGAAATATGTATACTTATTATGCCAGTTAAAAATAATAATAAAATGTTTCTAACCTTAGGTCATGTTCAGAAAAACCTCTCTACCTTTTTATCCAATTTCCACAGTTTCAATATTTCATTACAAGACTGTTTTATCCGGCCTTGCTTTGGCATTTGGCTTAAGTCATGGGTAAAACTTTTCTAAAATGTTACATAATTTTTTCTAGACCACATCCTTCAAAACTATGAAATGCTCTTTTTGTTAATATATTAAAATCTTACATGTAGATTTTACTTTCTTGAAGTCAAAGTCCTCCTTGAACCTACTTCCTATCAAAGGGATCATTAAAACACATACAGTAAACTTCCACTCAACTTTTCCACCATACATCAAACTCTGGCAACTCTGAACTGTGACTCATTTGCTTTGCCATCATGCAGTAAAATCACTTGCTAGTCACTATCATTGGCAAAAAAGAAAAAAAAGTATACATTATTTTGGTCCTCCTGTATTTATTTTTGTGATTATTTGTGGCAATGCTAAATTTTTCTCCTTGGATACTATTTTTTTGTCTCTCGGAGGTCAAAGAAGCATGAGGCTCCATCGCTTACTGAACATCACTATGTAGCATTTGTGTCGATGCTTCAGGAACAGGCTTCTCTTACATCTTTACTCTCATTTCTGTTTTCCACACTGCCTGGGATTTTAATGGAAAATCCTCCAGTGTTTCAAATCTAAATGTGATCATATATGTTGTTTTCAAATGGACATATATTTTAACTATGTCAAAGAAAGAGAATGATGTGAAATTCTTAGAGTTGTCTAGACTTATAGAGAATGTGTGGTTGCCAAGGTCATTACGTTATTAAGAGTTTTCAACTTAATGGTGGAATGTATTGAATTATCTCTTCAGCATCCATTGACTGTTCACATTTTATGTTGACTCTTTTTCTCTATTAATATTTAAATATAATATGTTTATTAATAAACTATCATTTTTGCATTTTGGAAATTGCCCTGCTTAATCTTGGTGTCATAATTTATATGAAACATCAGAGATGATTTTTAATATCACTTTTTTAGTACTTTTGCTTCTTTATGTAAACTTGATTGAGTTTCTTTATCTTTGATGCAAACTTTCAGATATCAATATGATGGTAAGTTTTTTTAAAGAATTGAGGCAGCATCGATCTTGTTCTATTCACTGGAAAACTTTAAACCCCATAAGAATCATTTGTTATGTAAGGCTTGAAACATATTGATTTTTATGCTCATTGAATTCAGAAACTTTGTAGATAGTTGATTGCCAGTTCCCCCCCAAGTTTATTGCCTATGCTTTTTTCTTTTAAATTAATTAAAATGATATACTTTTCCTAATTGATAAGATATAAAGTATGCCCAGCAAAAGAGATGAAAAAAGATTTACATTAAGTCCCATCAATTGAAATTTCAGATTGCAAGTTTAAAATATAATATGATGAAATCATCCAGAGGGAGAAAACAAAATTATGTCAGGGCAGGTGATTAACATTATAATTCTATACCTAATTAAATATTGAATCACTATTAAAGATAAATAGAGACATTTTAAAATAAGCAAGATCTTACAACTTAGGGAGGCATTCTCAGGGAGCAAAGCATCAAGGTTCTGATATCCAAAAAACAAGAGATCCACATAGTAAAGGTTTTGGGGAAATTCCTATTGTGGCACTAAAGGAAAATCACATAATTTCTGTTCTGTAGACAAAGAAAGTAATTACTCCTTATTGTAGCATGACAACTGGTAGCTCTAAGAGAATGTCCATGTAGATGAAATTGAGAGAAATCTGATGTTTTCATTTGGATTGGATAACTGGAGGGTGGCTCATACTAAACATACACTAAGTGATAGTAAGTTAACTTTGGGAAAATAAAATGTTATAAATGAAATACGTTAACCTTTGACATGTTTCAGATATGGATACTGTTTGCATAATCTACCAAGGTACATAGTGAATATTGATATAAACAATAGATATGATTTCACCATTTCGGAAAGTCATAGGGTGGGATGCAAAGGAGTGGGTGCTGGAGACCTTAATTTTCCTATTTCATAGTAAAAAGTAAATATATAATGCCTACCTTGAAAATTAGGACCATAAACAAATTACTTGAAAATACAGATATTGAAGCTACTTAGTATATACTTCAAGTCATTTTCTCTCTTCACATATTATAATAATATTCAGTTATGTATATACTAATTAAACATAAAAACTTCTTTTTCCATTAAGGTTTTTTTCCTAAACATGGCTAAGAATATATGCAGAAATGGCTTTTCAGTTTTTTCCAGAAAGTTAGACTATAATATTATTCTTCACTTTTCTATCTCCCTTCTCTTGTACTAATTTTTTGAGATATTCCTCAAGCAAAACTGCCTTTAGGGACCAATGTGAATATCTACACCAGCTGGATGTGTGTGTGTGTGTGTGTGTGAGAGAGGAGGGAGAGAGAGAGAGAGAGCGCTACAGAGAGAGAGAGAGAAAAAAATAAACAAAATTTGCATTCACAGTATAGTATATGGATTGATTCCAATAGCTGTTCATTGAATTGCAGGCAAAACATAAATATCTGTGACTTTGGGCAAGTTACCGATGTTTAAAACAATACATAGCTTATTGTATTATAGTGAGTATTAAATGGATTAATTCAAGTAAAGACATTAGAGGAGCCAGACCACCATTCCACCTTTTTATATTTCACATTCTTTAAACACTGTTTCATTGCATTCTATGACACTACTCCCTTGCAGTTTTACCGATACACCTATGACAGCTGATTCTCCCTTGGATTTGTAGATTCTTCTTATCTGTTCAGTTAGCTGCAATTTGATGATTACTCCAAGAAATAACTCTTCAGCCCATACTTTTAAAAATTATATTTAATTTTTAAATATAATTGCACACTTCACCAAGAAAAGCATGTAATTCCTCAATGACAACCTATTTCTTCTACAACATTGTATATCCTTCCCTTGGTTGAAAATAATATATTTTAAATAATTATTTTTTTTGTTTCCCTCAGTGCCAATATATAATGATCTAATAGAATCTATTATACTTCCTAAATGTGTATTGAACCAATACACTTTTCTTGATCATTTGTCCAAGTAATCTATAAATGTTTCTTAGGCTCTATGGTCTATGCCTTTCTAGAGCTAAAATTCAAGGAGATGTGCTGGAGTATGTAGAAGTAAAGAAGGAGATGTTGATTAATATATACAAATAGCACATACATCTACAGTGTAGATGCTATCAGAAAAGGCATCTCAATATTCTGCAGAATATCACTCACTTCTTGCCAAGATGCTACATTTGGGTTCATCCCATCAAACAACCTTAAAATTAAATTTTACAAATGAAAATTACGTATAGCAAATATTTATTTTGTGCATGCTATATGCTTTTATTCTAAACAATACATTATATTTCTTATCTCATTAAAATGTATAATAATGCTAGATAAAATTGTTATTCATATTTTATATATAAAGATATATTATCAGAGGACTATGTTTATAAAGAGCTAATGAATGATGGAGCAGGTTTTCATACCCAGTTAACTCCAGAGTTGCACAAATAACCACTAAAGTATACCATCTCATATAGGTAAAGAGTATAACATAATTTTATATATAATATATTTTACTAACAGAGTCACAGAAAAGCTAATTACATTTAAGCCTATATTTCATAAATTTATGAAACAAATGTTTGTTCCAGTTTCCAGTTGATTTCAGGCAGTGAATACCCAATACACATGCAGATTATTTAAACTGTGAAAAACTTACTTTTAAAAGCATAGTACTACTGGGTTATGTAAGTGATGGTGCTGGGTTGTTTCTTTTCTTTCTGGACCTAGCAATGGTGCCCAACCAAGGTCTGTGAAGAGAGAGCCTCTTCTGTGCTCCATACAGGCTGGAGAATGCAGCTCTGACCTGGATGGACACAGCAGTGTGTGGAGGCCCGCATTGTGAATTTTGGCACCAGAACAACTACAGGAATATATCAGGAGACCCAAGAGGACCAACAGACCCTCTGAAGGAAATGAATTGGTCCTGCAGGACCTGGGAGACACCCCAAAAACTGTGCTGGCATCCACAGCTGAGAGAACCATAGATGGTTCACATCATAGGACTCCATGCAGAGAATCCCCAGTACCAGCCTGGAGCCTCATAGACATGTTGGGTGGCTAGACCCAGAAGAGAGATAATAATCACTACAGCTGGGCTTTCAGGAAGCCATATCCAAAGGTAAGGAAAAAAGTATTACATCAAAGGAATATCCTGTGGGACAAAATAATCTAAACAGCTTCTAGCCCTAGACCTTCTCTCTGACAGAGCCTACACAAATGAGAAGGAACCAGAAAACCAACTCTGGTAATATGACAAAACAATATTCTTTAATACCCCCCCAAATTATTCTAGCTCACCAGCAATAGATCCAAATCAAGAAGAAATCCCTGATTTACCTGAAAAAGAATTCAGGAGGTTAGTTATTAAGCTAATCAGAGAGGCACCAGAGAAAGGCAAAGACTAGTGCAAAGAAATCCAAAAACTGACACAAGAACTAAAGGGAGAAATATTCAGGGAAATATATAGCATAAATTAAAAACAAAACATCAGGGAACATTGGATACACTTACAGAAATTCAAAATGCTCTGGAAAGTCTCAGCAATAGAATTTAACAAGTAGAAGAAAGAAATTCAGGTCTTCAAATTAACCCAATCCAACAAAGACAAAGAAAAAAAGAATAAGAAAATGAATAAAGCCTCCAAGGAGTCTGGGATTATGTTAAATGACCAAACCTCAGCATTCCTGAGGAAGAAGAGAAATCTAAAGTTTTGAAAACATATTTGGGGGAATAATCAAGGAAAACGTCCCTGGCCTTGCTAGAGACCTAGACGTCCAAATACAAGAAACACAAAGAAAGCTTGGGAAATTGATTACAAAAAGATCATTGTTTAGGCACATTGTCATCACGTTATCTAAAGTTAATATGAAGTAAAAAAAAATTAAGAGCTGTGAGACAAAAGAATCAGGTAGCCTATAAAGGAAAACCTATCAGATTAACAGCAGATTTCTCAGCAGAAACTCTACAAATCAGAAGGAATTGGAGCCCTATCTTCAGCCTCCTCAAATAAAACAATTATCATGAGCCAAGAATTTGTACCCAGTGAAAGTAAGCATCATATTTGAAGGAAAAATGCAGTCTTTTTCAGACAAACAAAAACTGAATTTGCCAATACCAAGCCACCACTATAAGAATTGCTAAAAGGAGTTCTAAATCTTGAAAAAAATCCTGGAAACACATCAAAATAGAACCTGCTTAAAGCATAAATCTCACATGACCTATAAAACAAAAATAAAATTTAAAAAACAAAAACAAAAAAACAAGGTACACAGGCAACAAATAGCAAGATGAATGGAATGGTACCTTACATCTCAATAATAACATTGAATGTAAATGGCCTAAATGTTCTACTTAAAAGATACAGAACTGCAGAGTGGCTAAGAATCCACCAACCAACTATCTGCTGCCTTCAAGAGACTTACCTAATATATAAGGATTCACATAAACTTAAGGTAAAAAGGGTGGAAAAAGGCATTTCATGCAAATGGGCACCAAAAACAAGCAAGAGTAGCTATTCTTATATCAGACAAAACAAACTTTAAAGCAGTAGCAGTCAAAAAAGACAAAGACAGACATTATATAATTGTACAAGGCTTTGTCCAACAGGAAAATGTCACAATCTTAAACATATATGCATTTAACACTGGAGGTCCCAAATTTATGAAACAATTACTATTAGGCCTAATAAATTAGACAGACAGCAACACAATAATAGTAGAAGACTTCAATATTCCACTGACAGCACTAGACAGGTCATGAAGACAGAAAGTCAACAAAAAAACAATGATTTAAACTACCTTGGAACAAAAACAATGGATTTAAACTATACCTAACAAATGGACTTAACAGATATATGCAGAAAATTGCATCCATCAACTGCAGAATACACATTCTATTCAACAACACATGAAACTTTCTCCAAGACAGACCATATGATAGGCCACAAAATGAGCCTTGATAAATTTAAGAAAATTAAAATTATATCAAGCATTATCTTAGACCAGACTGGAATAAAACTGAAAATCAACTCCAAAAGGAACCTTTGAAACTATGCAAATACATAGAAATAAAATAACCTGCTCCTGAATTATCAATGGATCAAAAATGAAACCCAGGTGAAAATTAAAAAATTCTTTGAACTGAATGACAATAGTGACATAACCTATCAAAGCCTCTGGGATACAGCAAAGGTGAGGAAAGTTCATAGCCGTAAACATCTACATCAAAAAAAAAAGGACTGAAAGAGCACAAACTGACCATCTAAAGTCACACCTCAAGGAACTATAGAAACAAGAACAAACCAAGCCCAAACCCAGCAGAAGAAAGGGAATAACCAAGATCAGGGCAGGACTAAATTAAATTTAAAAAAAAGATAAATGAAGCTAAAAGCTGGATTTTTGAAAATATAAACAAAATTAATAGACCATTAGCAAGATTAACCAAAGAAAGAGAGAAATCCAAATAACCTGAATAAGAAACAAAATGGGTGATATTACAACTAACATAACAGAAATACAAATGATCATTCAAGGCTACTATGAACACCTTTATGTGCATTAACTGAAAACCCAGAGGAGATGGACACATTTCTGGAAAGACACAAAGCTCCTTGCTTAAATCAAGAAGAATTAGGTATCCTGAGCAGACCAAAAACACACAGTGAGATGGAAATGGTAATTTTTAAATTACCAACAAAAAGCCTTCAGGACCAGATGGATTCACAGCAGAATTTTACCTGACATTCAAAGAAGAATTGGTACAAATCCTGTTGACGCTATTTCACAAGATAGAAAAGAGGGGGACTCTCCCTAATTTATTCTATGAAGCCAGTGTCACCATAATATTAAAACCAGGAAAGGACATAACCAAAAAGAAAACCACAGACCCATGTTCCTGATGAACATAGATGCTAAAATCCTTAACAAAATACTAGCTAACTGAATCCAACAACATATCAAAAAGATAACTCACCATGACCAAGTGGGTTTCATACTGGAAAACAGTAGATGTTGGCATGGATGTGGTAATCAGGGAATATTTCTACACTGCTGATGGGAATGTAAACTAGTGCAACCACTATGGAAAACAGGGTGGAGATTCCTTGAAGAACTAAAAGTAAACCTACCATTTGACCCAGCAGTCCCACTACTGGGGTACTGGGTATCTACCTAGAGGAAAGTAAAAAAGATATTTGCGCACACATGTTTATAGCAGTACAATTTGCAATTGCAAAATTGTGGAACCAAACCAAATGCTCATCAATTAAAGAATGCATAAAGAAACTGTGATACACACACACACACACACACACACACACACAAACACACAATGGAATACTACTCAGCCATAAAAAAGAATGAATTAGTTGCATTCACAGCTACCTGGTTGAGATTGGAGACTATTATTCTAAGTGCAGTAACTCAGCAATGGAAAACCAAACATCCTATGTTTTCACTGATATGTGGGAGCTAAGCTATAAGGACCCAAAGGCATGAGAATGATACATTTGACTTTGAGGACTTGAAGGGAAGGGAGGGGAGGGAGGGGGAGGGGATGGAAAAGACTACAAATAGGGTTTCCGTGTATACTTCTTGGGTGATGGATGTACCAAAATCTCACAAATCACCACTAAAAAACTTACTCCTGTAACCAACCACCTGTACCCCAAAAACCTATGGAAAAGTAAAAAATAATAAAGGGATAGTACTGTACACTACACATTTTAAAATTTTGTTTTAAATGTATTTGTATAATTAAATGTATTTTACATATATCTTAATGTACTTATATAAAATATATTCTTATACTGCAAAAGTAAAATGTTTAGAAAATGCAAAACAGTATTAAAGGAAACATGATAATTTGTCATTTGTAAACTATAGACAAATTATTTCCAGCCTGTTCTGAGTTTTGTTTTTGTAGTATTCTAAAATAAAATGCCCTTAAGTTTCATGTTACTCCTTTGGGCATGATATATTTGAATTGTTTTACTGCACATGTGACATTATTTGTGTTCATTAAAATTCACTGAACTCAGCTGGGTGCAGTGGCTCACGCCTGTAACCCCAGCACTTTGGGAGGCCAAGGCAGGCGAATCATGAGGTCAGGAGTTTGAGACCAGCCTGGCCAATGTGGTGAAACCCCGTCTCTGCTAAACACACAAAAATTAGCCAGATATGGTGGCACATGCCTTTAGTCTAGCTACTCGAGAAGCTGAGGCAGAAGAATTGCTTGAACCTGGGAGGCAGAGGTTGCAGTGAGCCGAGATCGTGCCACTGCACTCCAGCCTGGGCAACAGAGTGAGACTCCATCTCAATTAAAAAAATGGAAAAAAATTCACTTAATTCTAAAGTTCTCATAGGTAAATATGAGCCAGAGAAATAATAGCTTGATACTATTTCTATACATCCCTAAAAAAAATTCTGAACAGATATAGTTTATAGAAATAATATTTAAATTGTGCTTACCTACTTGGTTTAATGAGCAAAATAATAAATAGAATAATTTTAATACATTTGTTAATCTATTTCAATTATATTGTGTGTGTGCCATTTTATTCATTCTAAGTCACTGAGTAGTTTTAGGAGGTCAGTCCAAATTATCATATTTTATCTGAAAGAATAAGTAATTAGTGTTTTACCTTAGATAACAGGTGTGAGTTATTTGCAACATATCTGTTTCCTATCTGCTACTACATATGATGCTTAAAGTGTTAAACAATACACAACAATAATTGTCCATATAGATAGTTTCTCAAAACTTTTTTGGGTAGGATGAGGAACATGTAAGGATTCAATAAATTCATTCTACATGTTGAAAGATAAAATTATACATTTTGTTTAAGATCTTAACTGACTTTTATTTGTGATTTTATATATATTTAATATAAATTATATATTTACTATATATATTTTGTGTGTGTGTGTGTGTGTGTGTGTGTATACAGAGAGAAAGAGAGAGAGACTTGTCTTGCTCTGTCACCCCAGGCTAGAATGCAGTGGTGTAATCACAGTTCACTGAAGCCTTGATCTCCTGAGCTCAAGTGATTCTCCCTCGTCAGCCTTCTGAGTCACTGGGACTACAATCATGTTCTGCCATGCCTGGTTAATTTTTTTTACAATTTTTGTAGAGATGAGGTCTTACTGTATTATCCAGGCTCATCTTAAACTCCTGGACTCAAGTGATCCTCCCGGTTCAGCCTCCCAAAGTGCTGGTATTAAGGGTGGGTGCCACTGCACCCAGCCTATTTTAATCCTGGAATCAAGCAACGCCTCTTTTTTTTTTTTAAGATGAAGTCTCACTCTGTCACCCAGGCTGGAGTTCAGTGGCATGATCTCAGCTCACTGCAACCTTTTCCTCCCATGTTCAAGCGATTCTCCTGCCTCAGCCTCCTAAATAGCTGGGATTACAGGTGTGTGCCACCATGCCCGGCTAATTTTTGTATTTTTAGTAGAGACAGGGTTTCACCATGTTTGTCAGACTGGTCCTGAACTCATGACCTCATGATCTGCCCACCTCAGACTCCCAAAGTGTTGGGATTACAGGCGTGAGCCACCACACCCAGTCAGCAAGGGCTCTTTGTATAAATTAGAATGAGTCTTCTGATGAGCCAAGCAGAGGAGGTTGGTTTCATGGGCAGAAAAGGACTGAAGAAAGCAGAAACAGGACTGGCAGTTTAAAAGTTACTTCTCATATAAAAGTTAAGGCAGAGACTTCCTTATCAGGCTGGTTATCTCCTTGATTTCTCTCAGAAGTTCAGATGAGGATCTTATTTTCCTTGGTGGCCTGGAATTTCAGCATGCGTAACTCCACTTGGGCATGATCTGTTGGGCCTAGTGCAGGAGCTTACTCCAAACTTACGGCCTCCTATAAATTTTATTTAACATACATACAATTATAACATGAATTCATTTTATTTGGATTCAAATAAAATAATTCACAGTAGAACAAAACAGAAATACATATCTAATATCAATGTCATCTCTAGGATTTTCCATGTATGTGTATATGTATGTGTGCATTTATACTTGTGTGTACATGTGTGCCTGTGCATAAACATTTTACATTTTAGAGGATAATATGCAAAATGTTAGTTGTTATAGAAACGATAACATTAGTTCAAGAAGAGAAATATATTTTATTACTTTATATATTCATTTGCATTAGGAGAGGAAAATATTATCCCCAAGCTGCTATGCAGTCTATAAGTCCTTAGTTATTTTGTCGGCTAAGAAATTCTAGTCTGAAATGAAATATCTCACCCTCACCAATGGGCTGACCTCATGAGCTATAATGCCAAAAATTCAAGTTGTTTTATGCTTCTTGTATCTCATACACAGGTTTGATAATGGAGAGCCTGCAGAGCTCTCATAGAAACCATTATTTCAATAACAAGGCTTGATACTAACACAGAAAAGGAAAGGGGTTGTTGACCCTCTTTTAGTAGTGAATAAGAAAGCCTTTATTATAAGAGTTCTTCTGATTCTAATAGAGAGTCACTAAGATTAAAAATTCAATTCTTTTTTCTATGTACCTACTTTGTGATTATGATCAATTTCATTTAAATTGCCTTTCTTAACTGTAGTGCAAAAACAATGCATAACTGCAGCTGAGCCACTCTGTTGGGGCTGGTACACGTAGGGTTCAAGTTACCATCTGGTACTAAGTTAATTATTTTAAACAACTGAGGTTTATTTATTACACTATTTACTACCTCACATTTGCATTTGCACATTTGCCTAAAAATATTGTGCTATCATAAAAGACTTTGTCTGTTTTCAAAGATGTTGATTGATTTTGTCATATAGTTTATCTTTTCAGAAGCATGATTCTCTATTGTATTACTATCAGTACAAAATGTTTATCTGGTTACTTGAAAAGCCACTGAGTCTTTAATTTTACTGCAATAGTCACATCATATATGCACAACAAATGTCCATGTTATGGTCACATCTGTTTATTTCTGTCATGAACATGTAATATTTGTACTTGAGCAATTCAGTTAGAAAGTTTGTCTTTATCACTGAATATAGAGAATGAATGAATTTACTAGGAATGAGCCCACTCTGCCAACCATATATAGAAATGCTTGGGATGTCACAAATCACACATATTCAAGAAAATATCATTCTGATTATTCTAGACACTGACATTTCAGTATGATAGAAATATTTTTATGGGGCCTAGAAGAATTATATAAACATTCAGGAATGACTGTCCAAATACTGCCAAATATTTTGTGTCAAAATAATTTAAATCACTATGAAATTTGTGTTAGGTAAATATAAACTAGTAGTTGTTATTAAAAATAAATGTGCTTTATTCAGTATTGCTCTTTGAAAAAATGCAAGTTCTAATTCATATAGTATTGGCAACAATAACATGTTCATATAAATGTGATTTAATTTTATTTCATGCCACTTTTAGAAATCACAAACCTCAGTATTCAAGAGCTGAGTCAACAATTTTGAAAACAGAGTAATAAAACAACCAATGCAATAATTTTAATGTTGATGTTTAAATTTTTAGGTTGCAAATTGAAGGTGATAAGCACTTCTTTGTTTTAAGCTATTGATACAAAATAAACAAATATGTCTTAAAATTTTTCTCCATGCTAAAATTAGCTTATAGGTTCTCTTATCTAGGAACAGTTTAATGATTCTCACAAATGCACCTTTGTCTTAGTTTAAACAATCAAGCGTAATAAATGAAGTAATGTGGTACTTGCTGAGTGTGTTCAAGGTAATTGAAATTTGCCTTTATAGACACAAACTGTTGACCTTTGAGGAAGTTACAGTAGATGGGATTCTACTGGTCTTTAATGACACCAAAAGAGAACATTCTCCTTTTACCCTGCTTATTTTTTGTTTCCAACATGAAAAAAAAATTGAATAAAATTAATTGACTTTGCTGTATTTTTGTTATTTCACTATATTAGGTAAGAAGATCTTAACTTGTAACTGTAAAGCCCTATAAAATCATAATCAAATACAGATGGAACCAAATACATCTCATTAACTTGTAATTAAATCAAATTTTGATGTTCAGGAAGATACAAGTTTGAAGATGTACATGTATTGTTGATTAGACAAATGCTTTCAATGTTCTCTTCCAAAGAACATGCAAAATGAATACTTATTAGTGTACAATATGTAAAACAATCAATCTGAAATTCAAATATTTTATTTCCGAGCATGTGCAAATTTGCATCAATTTCTCAGGAATATTTTTCTGTGAAGCCATATGCTTGAAAACAACCTCTGATACCCACATGACAATTTACCTGTTATAAAAAAATTTTTTAAATATCTTCTTAATACTCACTGCTCCTATAAACTGTATTAAATAACTTTAAATTATTAAAATTAACTTTACCATGGAATTTAAATTGCTGCATTTGTTAAGAGGTTTTTTTTTTCCTTGAATACTTGCTTATTATTCCCCAATATGCTTATATTCTCCTGACTAAATAAGGCCTTCCTACAATTCCTTAACAGGAATTAATCTGTTACTTCCCTCTCTTTTCAAAGTACTTTTTTTTTACCCTAATTATAGTTCTTAGTGGAGTAGGTCTTACTGGTTACGCCCCTGGATTAAAAGAAACTCTCATTTAGACATATTTGTATACTCCAGGAATGCTTACATATAAAAGATGTACAATAACTGCTTGTTAAATTGCATTGCAAATGAAGACTCTGATTTTTGGAAACACTTTTGCAAAGAGAAATATATTGTAATCATCTTGATAGATAAATGTTTCAGCAACGCTAAATAGAAATGTGTACATACATACTTGAATAAGTGAATGAATAAACAATCACTCATTGCCTGTAAAGTTAAAAAGTTATTACTATACATAAATGTATTTATGTATGATCTATTTTAGAAAAAAGGGGGGTAATATTGTCTAGAACAGAACTATTAACCTTAGCACTATTAACATGTGCTGAATAATTCTGTATTTGGTAGCTGTGTTGTACATTGAAGGACATTTAGTAGGAGATGCCTATAACATCCTCCAAAACATGGCAGTTGAAGTGTATTTGCATGCCAAAGATCTGCAGGGACAATATTGTCTGGTTGAGAACCACTGTTCTAGGAAAAGAAGCCGTTGATCAATCCTCACTCTCAAAGTTGAGCTTTTTACTACAAAAACTTTCCCTTGAGCTTATCAAATGACTGAAAGGGCCAATTAAGCACTTTTCTCTAAGGAAAATCACAAAGGAAAAAGAAATAAAGAATTATCTTTAATCAATGAGATTATAAGGAAGAAAAATAAAGAGAATTAAGAAATTGCAATATAATTCCCAGTGTGAACTCTCTCTGAGTTTTGGACCAAAGTAAGGAGACTTGTGAGGTGGTTTGGGAGATTTTATAAGGAGAGAGGGCTTTTGCCGTGTAAATGTTTGGGACTTTGGAAAACAATAGGCTTGCAAGCTGTCCGTAACAATCACTGTGTGGCTGCATTAAACTAAGATTGCAGTTGGAGAGTGAAGAGACAGTAGGAAGGCCGGAGTTTAGCTTTCTAAAGTCTCTTTCAATTCTTGCTTGTAGTTTATGGGAAGTTGAATTCCCTGCAGAGGGCATGTAGAGGTTATGTAGGTAGTGATTCAATGGGCATATTAAGGAATCTGTCAAGGTAAGAAAGAGTAGCCTGAACCAACTGCCTGTCAACTCTTGATTCCCTAAAAAAAACTAGGAAAACAAAACAAAAACAAGTGCAAACAAATAAAACTTGATCAAGCGTGCCTAAGATTTTAGACTTACTGTGGTAAGAGAAAATATCAATTTGACAGAGTCTTATTACTATCTCAAAAGTAAAAAATTCATTGGAAAATATTTTATTTGGACTTAGGAGGATACATGTTATGACATAATTGTTTTGAATTGGTGAATAAAGTGAACATGCTGAGGTAAGAATCTTGAGGCAAATCCTGATGAACTAACTGTTCTTAAAGAAACTATTTGAGGTGGTTCACAGTGTTATTATTCAGTAGCAATTATTTCCTGGAGAAAGTAATTAAGCTTCTTTTACTTATTCTCAATATTGTGTTAAATAAGGGCAGGTAAATTATGTTGGTTTCAGTTATCATGCCAAATGGAGGACAAGAAAAGAAGCATATGTGTTTTCAGTGAATCAAGAAAGGGCTACATCATCCAGAAAAGAAGCTAAAACATTTCTAATGTAAGGGAGACAAGGACTTGAAGTAAACTGTCTTAGTGTGGGGTGATGTTACTGATAATACTGTGTGGATTTCCATATCTATTTCTCCTCAATCCACATATGATTTTTTAAGACTTACTATCCCAATTACCAAACAACATTTGGGCAAAGAGTGACAAGGGAGGGCTTAGAGAGAAAAATCTGAGAATTTTACCTAAAGAACTGTTTGAATGATTGTACCACAGGAAGCTTACAAGATTGGGGCAGCATTTTGTTCTTCTCCACTGCTATACATAGACTCCATCCAAACAACTTTAAAAAACAAAAAAACCTATTGTCTTTATTTTTCTGTGTACAATGTGTTTTAATTTGTGAAGTCTTATAGTAAATAATTTGGAGGAACAAATTTTCGTGTGATCTATAAGGAGTGATGAAGCAACATACAGAGGCCTTGAAGCTACTCCAAATTTAAAATCAGGGGGAAAATAATATTCTAGAGAAAGGAAAATCTAAGCAAGTCATGAAGATAAAAACCAATTGGCAGTTTTAATATTAAGGCCTTATCCAGAAAATGGAAGCTATGTTGGATATCTCATCTGGAAAGACTTAAAGCAGGGAATTGATTACAAATTCACTCAAAATCAGGACAGCAAAACAGTGATGGCTGGGAGAGAAAAAGGGAAATGATTTGTTATCCAAAAACCGGGAGCTACTTCCACTTGTGATCTTGAGTCCGTAAGCTTGAATGGTTTACTTCTCTACTGAATGCAGGGCTGTTGGTAGTGCTGCTGTGCTCTCACATGGTGAAAAGAGGCAAATGGTCTGTCTTGAGCGTCTTCATAAGGACATTATTCCCAATTATGCACTCTGTTCTTGTGACCTAATCATCTCCCAAGGGCTCTACCTCCTAATAGCATCACCTAGGACTTTAAATTTTTAGAAAATGAATTTTGGTGGAACACAAACATTTAGACCCTAGCATCCATGTTATGAATGGTTTAATGGTGGGGAAATCAATCATATATGTATTCCCTGTATTTGTGATAAAATGTAGTTGATGTTGTCTGTGTACTGTGTATGTTTCTATACTTGTAAAAAAAAATAATGAAAAGTTTTTAAAATATTCTCTGCCTATATCCAGTAGAAACAGCAAAAGTCTATGAGATTATGACATATTCAAGTTAGTGGTCATTTAAAATTTATAGTAATGTTTTAACTCAAAATTATTTTAGTCTTTGTAACTACGTAAACATGTATAATTGATATCCGGTAATCAAATTTTAAATGATTTTGCTATTTTTACAAGTAACATTATTTTATTTAATTAAACATATCTGATGAAAATTAAGTTAATATTTCTAATGAATGTTTGAATTCAAAAACCTATAGTACACTGATCCTATTTGAAAAGAACTGTGCTAAGCTACACAAGTAGCGGGCATAGGCATTGCTACTAAAACAGTCTTTACCTTTATAAAACAGCCTTGCCCCATCACATGGGGTGGCTATACTCTGCTGGCAAGGGCAAAAGGCCATGTGATAGCCTTTCTCAGGACCCACTCTCAGGGGTCCTGAGCTCTTGTCCAGCAACCAAGAAGTATATGAATATGCAGACAATCAAAGAGTGAGCAAGGTAGGGAGTTTTTTTTTTTTTTTTTTAAGATTGAGTCTCATACTGTCACCCAGGCTGGAATGCATTGCTGCGATCCCCATTCACTGCAACCTCTGCCTCCCAGGTTCAAGTGATTCTCCTGCCTTAGCCTCTCAAGTAGCTGGGATTACGGGCACCCACCACCACCACACTCAGCTACTTTTTTGTAATTTTAGTAAAGTCGGGGTTTCACCATGTTAGCCAGGCTGGTCTTGAACTCCTTACCTTGTGATCTGCCCACCTTGGCCTCCCAAAGTGCTGGAATTACAGGTGTGAGCCACTGTGCCCAGGCTTTTCTTTTTTTTCTTTGAGATGGAGTTTCACTCTTGTTGTCCAGGCTGGACTGCAATGATGCGATCTTAGCTCACTACAACCTCCACCTCCTGGCTTCAAGTGATTTTCCTGCCTCAGCTTCCCAAGTAGCTGGGATTACAGGCACCTGCCACTATACCCAGCTAATTTTTTGTAGTTTTAGTAGGATGGGGTTTCACCATGTTGGCTAGGCTGGTCTTTAGGTGAGGAGTTTTACTGAGTGATGAAACAGGTTTCTGTGAGAAGTGACACAGGGTGGTTCCTCTACTTGAAGGTGGGAAAGTCCCCCCCCAATGTGGATGAGTCTGAGGTTTTTATGGGCTCAGAATAGGGGAGAGGGAGGCTGTAGGTGGTATTGGAAAAGGCAACATTCAATTGGTTAAAGGTGTTATTCAGAAAGAACCAATCAGGAAAGGGTAGGCAAACAGGAACAGAAGATGTCAATCTGGGTTGTGAGTTTCACCTGGGACTAGCAGTCCGGTCCTTCGGCCTTCAAGCTGTTTTACGACTTGAAGGTGACATTTCACCAGGGACATGCTCTTATCTGCCTAGATATTTGGCTACCTTCTGTTGCTATCACAACCTAATAGGATACTTGTTGAACATAGGTCAAGGTGATTAGACATCATCTGGAAGATAATATAGGATGAGGAATCTTATTAGATATTAAGAGTGATCAGATATGAAGGATGAGGGGTTGTTATTAAACTGACTTAGCAGAGTTCTTGATAAAAGGTAATTTTACTAGAAGGTACATAGATGGATGAGCTTACAAGAAAATTCATAATTATATCCCATTTGTCTATTTTGGCTTTTATTGCCATTGCTTTTGGTGATTTAGTCATGAAGTCCTTGCCTATGCCTATGTCCTGAATGGTTTTGCCTAGGTTTTCTTCTAGGGTTTTTATGGTGTTAGGTCTTATGTTTAAGTCTTTAATCTAGCTGGTAATTCCGAATTCCTTGGGTGACTGTTCTGTATATATGAAATGTACATGTTATAAAGGTGAAGAGAATTTTTCCTCTTCCTATAAATGATTGAGTTTGCTGAAATAAACTGACAATATACAGATCAACAGGAGAAAAGGTATAAAGATGTATTAACATCCTTAAGCACAGGAGCCACACAAAATACGATAGTCAAAGTAGGGCCAGTTAATTGAAGCTTAACCACTCTTGTAACTGCCCAATGAGTTCACCTTGCTCCCTGCCTAGACAGAGCCAACTATCAGTACAGGGGAATTGCAATGAAGAAAAAGCAATTTACATAGAGCTGGCTATGTGAGAGACTGGAGTTTTATTATTCTTCAAATCAGTCTCCCTGAAAACTCAGAGATCAGAGTTTTTAAGTGGCTAGGGGGCCAGTGAATCGGTAGAGCTGATTGGTTGACTCAGGGATGAAGTCATAGGAAGTCCAAGCTGTCCTCTTATGCTGAGTCAGTTCCTGGATGGGGGCCACAGAACTGGATAGCAGGTCCAGGTGGGGCTATCTGGTTGTTAGATATGCAATAACTGGCAAACACATCTTGACAGGCCAATCTTAAGTTCATAGTAGTGATGTTAATCCTCAAGAGTAATTGGGGAAGTTGCAAATTTTATGATCTCCAGAATAATGGTTGGTAATAGTTGGAATTGCAGCCCCTCTCATCCTTACTTTGTGACTGGTCACCTTTCATTCATTTTACAAGAAAAATTTAGTTTTTGGGAAGGACCGCTATTTAAACTAAACTAAATTCCTTCCCAAGGTTAGTTTGACCTACACCCAAGAATGGGTAAGGACAGTTTAGAAGTTACAAGCAAGATGGAATTGGTTGGGTCTGATATCTTTCACTGTCATAATTTCCTTAGCTATAATTTTGCAAAGGCAGTTTCACTGTTTTCACAGGGGAGACGGGAGTGGGGAACTGGAAGCAATTTTAGAGGGGGAAGGAAAATTTTAAAGAAAATGAATGGACCCAAGAAGCAGACATCATTTTTTAAATGATTCTCTGGAATTTAAATGAGCATGAGAGACAGGCAATATCTTGTGACAAACTGTTCAGGTGTGATTACATTTCTCATTCTTCTACCTGAAATAGTGAAATTTCAGGGAGGGGATAAAATGCAATTGTGTTTTCAGTGGTAGGTGTGGTTTTAACTTAGTAAGGAAATGTCAGAAAAATTCCCCTGCTGGGCGGTGAGAGTAAAACAGAAAAGGTCAGAACGTTTTTGAGTTCCAGGCATATTCTAAAGCCATCCTATAGAAGTTTAAGATGTTCAGCATACCAAAGCAACAAACTCTGTGGGTATTATTTTCTGAGATGCAACAACATGGGTAATGTTTTGTTTGTCTTTCTCTCCTTAAATCTGTCTTATATTACAGGGTTGCTTTCTAAGAACCTATGAGAGTTGAAGAAAAAATTAATTTTCTTACCTTTATACGATTCTTGGTAAAATAAGTGAATTTATTTTATTTGAATAGCAAATTTTATTGAGATGATTGGGAAACAGCAAAATATTTGGGAAATTTGTAATTATAATAGTTAATACATAGCATGAAAGGATCTAATGTAAGTGGGAAATAGCATGAAACAAGAAGGCTAATAATGAAAGTCCAGATTCTCTTCAGTAGATTCCATTTTACCATTTGACAAAACCATATATAAAAGCAATAAAGAGAAAATCATCTGCACATGTGATTAAGGTAAATTTAGGGGTTTAAGTGAAATATTTGGACAAGTACCAAAACCATTTTATAAAATTTGCAATGAAATGGACTTTTGGGTACAGCTATAAAGTTGGATATATACCTGCATAAACTAAAATTTAACCATCTTATTTTAGAATGAAAATAAATTTCAATTACTTATAATATTTTCTGAAACGTAAAATAAACGAAACTTAATTTTACTTTTCCGATTTGTAACTCCTTATTTAAGTGACAGACAACAACCTATCTAAATAATGTGCTCCTGTTAACTTTCTTTAATATGCCAAATCAGTTTAATTACAGTTTCTATAAATAATCTATGCAAAATACTTCCCTGAACAGAATGCGCTTTTCCTTCTGTGTGTAGCAAATTTTAATACTTTAAAGCATTAGAACAGATGTTAGGTTCCTGCTAAACTTGTTTTCAGTTTTCTTTTATTTATATGTTAATGAGAATTTAATTACTTGATGAATACTTAAACAACCTGAGGGTGCCTGATATCATTAGCTTGAACATGACAAGCACCTCAAGTGACCACATGGGAAGACAAAAATTGCTTTTAGTTTACTTGAAGACAGAAAGATGAATTCATTTCACCCCCTGCTATGTTTTACCTGACACACAAAACTGGAAAAGCACAGACTCTATCTTGCTTCAACATGACTGAAAGGATTTCAGCAAAGCACTCAAGAGCATAAATTCTTCCTATTTGGTTTTGCTTCCATGTCTTTTAATAACTACTCTAGCAATACTCCGCTCTAAAATCTTATTCCACTTGCAAGTGTTTTGTTAAAGCAAGTCACCCTATTTTATGTATTATTTCTATGGCAATCTTAGCAGAACTGTGAATATTTTAAGTATTATTTATGTCACTAAAAAATTTCTCCATTTAAGAGCAATTGAAAGGTTTTATTTAGCTAAATGGTAGGAACTCATGTAAAGCAAATAGCGTTTGTAAATCTGTGCGTATTATTTTTACTGCCAGAAATGGTGATTAAATACAATTGCACTAACATTGGTTATAAAATTTTTACATATATAAATATGTATTAAATAATTCAACAGTCATCGTACATTCATTTTAAAATATCTAAATTTTCATAACAAGATATTATAAATGAATATTAAATATTGTCCTCAAGAAGGTGGAAAATATTCAACACATCAATATACACTTTTATCAGCTACATAATATCTGGAATGCAGTGGTAATTTTAAGTAATAAAATAAGGATCCATTAGAGATAAAAAACAGTATTCTAAACAGGGAAGAAAATGTAGAAAATTTCAAAGGAAAAGGCCTTTAAAAAACTATTTAAAAAACATGCTTTTTGATCTTTGACATAGTTAAATTTTCTATAGTTAACCCAATGTCCCTTGTATATTTGAAAAATTATCATAATTTATGATTATAATTACCTGGCAGGGGAGATGCCATGATCACGAAGGTGGTTTTCCCAGTGCAAGGCTTATCCATTGCACTCTGGATGTGCTGACCTCTGTGATTTCCCCAAATGTGGGAAACTGGACTGCATAATTTGTGGTAGTGAGGGACTGCGTTCACGCTCTCCCCCTCGTCTCTTAACTCTGTCCCCAAAGTAGACTTTGCTCTCTTTTATTTTTTCTTTATAAAAATAAAAAATAAAATAAAAAATAAATAATTTGTGATTAAGAAATATTTTTCTAGATTTAAAGATATTTCTATGAAATGTTATTATATTTTCTTTCTATTTGTTAGGAATAAAGATTATAGCTTGTAGAAAAAGGTAATTTGCCTTAGAATAATATTTCTAAAAGATTTTCCCAGAATAGGTTTTATTTAAACAAAACACTTTTTAAATATATGCTGAAATTAAAAAGAAAAACAGCAAAACAAATAACAACTAAAGGAATTAAACAGTTTTCCTAAGAGTAGAATTTATCCAAACTTTTAATAGAGTAATATAATTTGTGAATCTCTCTGAAGTGTCTGTGTCAGATTTTTACACAACTTGAGCCTAGGCCATGATGGGGTGTCTTTGAGCTCTGGGGCTTTACAACCCTGGACTGGTTTAACCTAGCTGCTGTGGACTTGAACTTCATATTTGCTTCAGCTAAAACTGCTATGGCAAACAAATAATATAAAACTCTGCATGTGCTATAACAAGGCGACATTGGCATTCCTGGCCTTCAGTCTGCAAAATTTCTCAAATTTATCTGATTAAAATCTCTCTTGGGATTATTGTACTAAAAAACACTTTGGAACTAGTAGGCAAGAGTAATTTCTTTTACAACATTCTTTATCTTATGGAAAGGTAAATTCATTTATACTTCAATGCAATGTATTTTTTTACTCCATAACAAAATACCATAAAATATTACATATATGTAAAATTACATATATATATATATACACATACACACACACACACAAACGAAGTTTACAAGAATGATTTAATACATATAAATACCTCTTATGGGAGAAAATCAAATAAAGGACTGTTATAAAAAATTTTATTCAAAAACATTCCATGTGACAAGGCTTTTAAAGATCATTCTAAGATAGAAAAGGAAGAAGGAATGGTTTTTAGGGCTTTATTAAGGCAGATTGGGGGGTGTCACAAAGTTTCAGAAAGGAAGACCTTCTTTCTGATTTGCTGATTGCCAGCCATTATTTGGGCAATTTGGATTTTACCAAGATGGATAAAGAGGAACATCCCGGAACTATGGTGGAAAATTTTCTGTCTTTCCGTGTCTATCATAATTCATCAAGAAATTATTTTATTGGGCCTACTGAGAGAAGAGTCAAAATATTTTTATTAATAATGTAATAAACATATTTTTGTATTTTGCCAGAAATATTTAGCTTCACTTAATGCTCACTGGATTTTTCAAAAAGTAATTCATTCTTGAGCTTCTTTTTAAAAACTTTATGTCTTATCATTCATCCAAATCAGAGATTTTGCAAATCATGACAACTAATTAATAGCTGTTATTGACAAGATCCACATAAACCCAAAATTATAATAGAGTTGAGTAAGAGAAGGAGCAAAACTATCTTAATAAAAAGCAAAACATGTATCTCCGGAGCTTAAACACAAAAGGAGGAAATTGTTTTTCACTGTTGGTTTCTAGTAAATGTACCATTGTTCTTAAAATTAATTTTCATACTATAAATCCTTTAAAGGATGTGTAAATGGACAGACCCTGCATTGACAAAGAAAAATTTGCACTGGACACTTGTTAAAAACAACAATGAACTTACTGCAATAATGGTCAAGACCATTGCAATGTGGGAGACAACTTGTACTCTACCTCTTTGAAATAAAGAATGGAAGAGGTTTTAGCACCTTTGTGAGCTTGTGAAAAAACTATAGAGAAAATTGAAAAAGTTATGGAGAAAGTTGGTGAATATGACAAGGCCATCAGTATTTGCTACTTGATGCTTATTGAAGTTAGTTTCTAACTCTTCCACAGAGACTAGGAGATTGGGGGCTATTTTTCTTGAGGATTACCTTTCAGAGATGGCTCCTATGTTCTTAAGAAAACATTTCTGAGTTGAGGAAGACTTACATCTGAAAGGGGCAGAGAAAGAGTTTGCAATAGCAAGTTTTCTAAGAAAAGAGAGGTCCAGGGGGCCTACAGTAAGAAAGAAACATGTCTCAGGTTTAGTCAAGTTGAAGGGAACAGAAAAAGCTGTCTTGGTCAATATCAGTCAACATTGAATATCAAATAAAATTTGAAATTACCTGAAATGGAAAAGAAGCAATATTATCTTTCTTTGTGAGCAAAGCTCACATAGTTATTTGATGAAAATCTTCAGTTTAAAATACTGTATGTATTTAAAAACTCTGGTACCAATCCAAATAATAAGTGGCTAATCTGAAAGACTCAAGCAGAGAGAAAAAATAGGTATTTAGGACAAAAAGATTTTCTAACTAGCATCAATCAATGAAAGTCTATTTCTCATTCTTTCAATGAGAATAAATAAAATAAAATGCCATAGTCTTAACTACAAAGTCCTATAATTAAATCACAATAAAGCACCCATATAAGTAACCTGTTGTTATGCTAGGATGTAAATGCCTCAGAATATTGATTGTCTATAAATATGGTAGGTAACAATTAATTGCTTTGTATGTAAGATTATATGCAATTTTCATGTCTTTGACATTTAAGGTTCAGTTATTCTAAGTTTCCAAATCATATTAGAAAAGGAACTTTAACTTTAAAAAATGCTGTTATCTGTAAATATAATTTTATGTAAGAATTGGTTTAAAACGTTGCATTAGAGAATGAATACTGTTAAGGAAAAAATACTTATTATACTTGTTTAAAACAGTAGGCAGACTTTTTGTTCAGGACCATCATGATAGGTATAGGGACTGTCTTAATGAGAATTTGCAGTAAGAGGGAGAGATCCTGCTCATTGTGCTCATCTATGAATACAACAAAGAAAAGTGGAAATTATATCCAAGGAACAGGGTTTGGGTCAGTGGATAAAAAAGGAAACTTCAAGAGCAAGGGAAGGTTCTGGATAAACTAAACTGACAGAATTCTTGCTGAAGGCAGGTCAGAGTTACCAAATATTACTGGGGGGGATGGTGGAAATTAGTAATTTGTTAAACTATTAAAGGTAATTAGATATCAAGGGTGGGGTCTTCTGGCTAAATTGACTTAGCAAGATTCTTGCTAAAACTGTATCTACAAAGACACAGAAGGCCAAAGTTGAGCCAAGTCAAAGGGCTCAGAGAAGCCTGACTAAAATTTGGTCAAGGAAAAATATTTGTCAGTTCTATCTATGAAATTAGGTTTCATAAAACAAGGGCCACTCTACCAGGGAAGTGGTAACCACAAAGCCATTCAACATGATATGTCTCTATATATTCCTGTTTCCATCTTGCTTTAGGATAAAATTTCATAGAAATATTTCTATACTTAAAATTTAAGTATTATGTTAAACTAGCTGAAGGGACACAAAAGGGCCCAAGCTTACCTCTTCCCCATTCAATTTACCCATAAAAAAAATAACCTAATGATGATAGTGATAGTTATGAATAAACAGGCAGACAAATGGATGGAGGGTATTAGAGCTCAGAAAATGATAGCCTAAAGTATTGAGCTTTGGCATGCTGACTACTTTCAACTGAAAAAGATTGCAAAGCCCAAAATTAGCTTCAGAAGAAAAGTCTCTCTCTGAACTCCTGCCCCAATCTCTCTTGTTCCCATTTCTCTACCAAGGCAAACCATAGAAACTAGAATTCCTCTTCACAAAGGCAGGTCATAGAAAAAGAAACATTACTCTAACATTTTTCTACCCTTCTGTGTAGGATTGTGCCAGAAGGAAATTCTCTGACCCGCCTTGTCCAATGGTGGGTCCTAAGACTTCTCATTCCAGAGGATCTTTGCCTTATATCCAGGAAGAAGTAATGCTACATAGAGAGGCCAAGGATAATCTAAACAGACAGGCCTTGCTAGCCTTCCCTGCTCAGTCTGTTGCCACTTAGTCCAATCCCATTTCTACACATCTGTTCTTTCTTCCTCTAATCTAAGCATAAAGTAGACACTTCTCCTTGGATCTTTGGGTATTTATTTTTGAATTCTTCCATGTCAGGTAAAATTTTGATTAAATTATGTTTTTCTCTTGTTAAACTGTCATTGTTACAGGAATGTCATCTGTGACTGTTATGGGTAAGGAAGGTATCACACCTTTTCTGACTCTTCAATAGGTAGATATAGATAAACAGATAGGCGATAAGTCAAACACTATAAAAGCCAACAAATTATGCAACACAGAATGTATGAAGATAATTACTAGAACAATGAGCATAATAAATATTCCCAAATGAAATAAGAGAGAACACTGTTACATGAACTAGGAAGATTTTTATAGTAAGACAGTTAATTGCATATGAGAGATATTATATTTAACAAAAGGATCCCAAATAATAAGGCCAACAGGTAAGAAATGCATTCTTGTGAGAGCAGCAGTAGGCAGACAAATCCTAGGCAGACAGGGACAGGTCCCAGTGAAACCCCACCTTCAAGCCAAAAACAGCCTGAAACCTGTGATCCAGAGAGAGAACTTCTATTCCTGTTTACCCACTCTTTTCTGATTCATTCTTTCTGAATAATGCTTTTTAACCTATCAAATGTTACCTTTTCCATTGCTACCTACAGCCCACTTATTCCAATTCTGTGCCTATAAAAGTCACAGACCCAGCCACACTGAGAGAGAAACCACCCAACTCAGGGTGGTTGACCACTCTCAAGTCCCCTCTCTTCTGAGAGCTGTTTCATTGTTCAGTAAAATTCTTCTCCATAATCCTCATCCTTCAATTGTCAGAGTTTCCTCATTCTTCTTGGATGTGGAACAAGAACTTGGAAACCGCTGAACATGGATGTGAGCTATAACACACGTGGGCTGGGGATGAGCTGGTGTGCAAGCCAGATGTGGCCCCAGAAGGCTGAGTGGGCAGGCTGCCTCCTCCAGTTGGTAATGCGGCCAAGTGAGACCCCAGCCAGGTTTCCTCAGCTTACAAAGTAAATGAGAAAAACCCTGTGCCATTTCAACTAAAAAACACAATAAAAAATTTTTCCAGAAGGCAACAGGAAATCTTAGAGAAATAACATATAAGAGACAATGCACGATACCAAAAAAAGAAATAGAATAACCAAGATCTAGATGTTAAAAATACAAAAGAAGCAGAAAAAAATTGAAAATGGGAAAAGATAATTAATGACATAATAATAACAAATTTCCCAGAACTAATGAAAATAAAACTACTGAAAATTGGGGCTCACAGAGTACCAAATAGAATTGACAAGGAAAATGACTAGTCACCTTAGAGTAAAATTTAAATACTTAAACACATTGAATTCAGAGAAGTCTCCCTTTAAAGGAAAAAAGATTCTGAGAATCTGACTGATATCAAACTTTGCAACAATACCATCTGTAAAAACACAATGAGGTAATATTTTGGAAGTGCTGAAGCTAAAGCAATTTGAACAGAAAATACTTATGCAGTCAAATTGTCATTTAATGTGATCATGCAATTAATATAATCTACAGCATATAACCCTTTGAAATATTTGGGTTTATTTATTTATTGTTACATGTTCATTACATATTTAGCATTTTATATTGTTTGGTAGTGTTTTTTAAGACAAAGTCTTGCTATGTCACCCAGATTGGAGTGCAGTGGTAAGATCATGGCTCACTGAAGCCTCAAATTCCTAAGCTGAAGTAATTCTCATGCCTCAGTTTCATGAGTAAAAGGTACTGCAGCTACGTGCCAAGATGCACAGATAATTTTTTTTTATTTTTGGTAGAGGCAGGGTCTCACTATGTTGCCCAGGCTGATCCTCAACTCTTGGGCTCAGGCAGTTCTCCTGTTTTGGCCTTCCAAAGTGCTGGAATTACAGGCATGAGCCACTATGCCCAGCCTCGTTATATATTTGCTGAATGCATGAATAAATGATTATAAAAACAAATAATGGTTAATAGTTTTCTGCAAGGTATTGATATAGCATGCACAAAAATCATATTTAAAAGAACCAGTCTCTAAGTGACAATAATTGGAAACCTAACATAATGACTTTCAGCTCCATTCATGTTGCTGCAGATGATAACATTTATTGTTACTGGCTGAATAATATATCCACTTACATTATCTATTCACTATGTTAACTGAAATAAGCCAAGCACAGAAAGAAAAATAGTTCATATGCTCACTTTTATGTAAGACATGAAAAAAATGGACTATAGACGTAGAGAGTAGAATCTTAATTATCAGAGGTTGGGAAGAATGTGGAGTATGGTAGTAAAGAGAAATTGGTTAAAAAGTACAAAAATACAGTTAGATAGAAGAAATAAGCTGTAATATTTCAGTAGTACAGTAGAGAGACTATAGTTAACAATAACTTATTGTATATTTCAAAATATTTAGAACTAAAATGTCCTCAACAGAAAGAAAAGGTAAATATTTGAGGTGATGGGTATTCCAATTACCTTGATTTGATCATCACACATTATTTACAGACATCAAAATATCACATGTACCCCCCAAATATGTACAAGTATTGTATATCAATTTAAATTATTGAAAAACTGGTTTGGGGGCAGGAATGATCATAAAGTTCAGGCTCCTTGACAAATTCTTAAGTCACTGTATTTCTCAAAGTTAGCTTTCTGCTGTTGCTTTTTTCTGTCACATAGTATATCTCCTGATGTTCAAATACAATACTTTAAAAGATAGTCTTAATTTTTTTCATAGAAAGAAACTATTTTATTTATTTATATGTTTTTAATAGATTTAAGGAGTATAAGTGCAGGTTTGGTGCATGGATGTATCACACAGTGGTGAAGTCTAGGCTATTAGTATAATCATCACCTGAATAGTGTACATTGTACCCATTAAGTCATTTCTTATCCCTCACCCCCTTACCACCTTCACACTTTTCTGGAGTCTCCATTGTCTATTATTTCACTCTCTATGTCCATATGTACACATTATTTAGCTCCCACTTGTGAGAACATGCAGTATTTGACTTTTGTTTCTGATTTAGTTCACATATGATAATGGTCTCCAGTTCCATCCATGCTGTGTAAAAGAAACAATTCTTTTTTTTTATGGCTAAGTAGTATTCCATGGTTTGTGTGTAGATAGATAGATACAGATATAGATATATGAGATCTATATACAGATATAGATATATGAGAGCTGCATAAGATAGATATATGATTATCTATATATAGATAGAGGTATATGATTTCTATGTGTAGATATATGATATCTATATAGAAATAGAGACATATAATATTTATATCTTTTTACAAAAATCTAAGCATCCATTGATGGACATTTAGGCTAATTCCATATCTTTGCTCTTGTGAATAGTACTTTATATACATACAAGTGCAGTATCTTTTTGATATAAACCCTACCCAAGTATACATAATCTCTCACAATAAAGGTCAATTCATCTCAGGTTCTGTTACCTCATATGTTATGTCTGGTTCTCAATACCAGCAAGAAAAACTATGAAGTATGCTAGAAGGCAAAAAAATATATTTTAAAAAACCAACAGAGGAAATATAAGAAACAGAATCAGACTCAGATATCAGAAATTTTGAAATTGTCAAACTAGTAATTAAAAATAATTATGAGGAATTTGCTAAGGTCATTAATGGAAAAAAGTGAACATAAAAGAATAAATGGTGCTTTATTTGGTTTTCTGTTGTTATAACTGAATGCCCAAGACTTCATGTAATTTATAAATAAAATGGTCCTTGGAGGCTGGGAAGTTCGAGGTTAGACAGCTGCATCTGGTTGGCTTCTAGTATTGTATCTCAACAAGGTGGAAGGCATCATAGGGTGAGAGGAGGCACTGGAAATTCCAACTTGCTTCTATAACAAATCCACTCTTGTGACAATTTATACCCTGATAATCTATTAATCTATTAATCCATTAATCAATTAATTTCTTATGATCCAGTTACTTTTTATAGGTCTCAACTCAACATTGTTACACTGGAAATTAAGTTTCAAATGAGTTTCAGAAAGGAAAGGCAATCAAACCATAGCACATGGGTAATATGAGCTGAGAGACTGAAATTTTAATAAATAATCAAAAGGCAATGTTAGAAATTAAAAAATATCTGAAGAATTCTTTTGATTCCTTCACCAGTAGATTGAACCCATTCAAGTAAAATATCAAATGATCCTGAAGATATGACAGCAATCACTTACCAATCCAAAATGAAAAAAAAAAAAGAAAGAAAAGAAATCTAAAAATGGAAAAATAGAACAGAATATCCAAAAATTGTGTAAAAATTTAAATAGGTAAAACATGCATAAAGGGGATAAAGAAAGAGAAAAAAAATGAGTAATGTGTAGAAGAACTATTTGAAGTAATAATGACTGCATATTTCCCAAAACTAATGACAAAATTCAAGCCACATAGTCAAAAAGCTCAGAGTACAACGAGAGGAATAAATACCAAAAAACTCACAGCTAGATATAACATATTCCAACTTCAGAAAACCAAAGACAAAGATAACATCTAGATAGAGACCATGGGATAGGGAGAGGAATGCCTAACCTATATAGAAACAAGGGCATAAATTACATTAAACTTTTCGTCAGAAACCATGTAAGAGTGGAGTAAGCATTTAAAACCTTGAAAGAAATAACTAAAACACAATCAATATAATAGTGAAGAATAAGTTGGAGGACTGACATTATCCAACTTCAGAACTTAATATGTAGCTTCCAGTAATCAAGACAGTATGATATTGACAGTATGACCTGGAAAGAATAAATAAATAGATTAGTGGAACAGAATAGATAACCCAGAAATAGATCCACACTAATATAGTCTATTTATTATTGACAAAAAAAGAAACGGTAATGCAATGGAGAGAGCTTTTTCAATAAATGGTGCTAGAATATTTGTACATGTATATGCACAAAACCTAAAAGAGAAACCAATTCACACTATATACTTTTAACAAATTTAACCTAGAATGGATTATAAACCTAAATATAAAACACAAAACTCTACACTTTCTAGAAGATATTATAGAACAAAAATCTATGTGACATTTCATTTGGAAATAAGTTTTTAGAAATAGCACTAAAAGAACAATGCATAGAATAAAAAGAATTAATGTTAGACTTTGTTAAAATTAAATATTTCTGCTATACAAATAACACTGGTAAAAGACAAGCTACAGACTAGGAAGCAATATTTACAAAACACTTATCTGATAAAGAACTTACATCAAAATATGTCATATAACCATTACTAATCAACAATAATAGTACAAACAGTTTAATCAAAAATAGACAAAGGATCTAAATAGACACTTTGTCAAAGAAGATATGCACATGGCAAATAAGCATGTAAAGATTCACAGTGTCATGTGTCATTAGGGAATTTTAAATTAAAATATCACTGAGATACCAGTACACATCTATTAGACTGGTTACACCCCCTCAAACTCAGAACTAATACTGTAAAGAATTTAGAGAAGTAGGCTTATTCATTTCTTACTGGTGGAACTGTGAAGTGGTACTATCACTTTAGACATTCTGGAAGTTTATCATATAGCTAAACATATTAAAATTACATTTCTTATAGCTAAATGCAGTTTTTTCACCTTTGATTTATCTAAGTGAAGTGTAAATACTTGTTCACACAAACACTGAATACTGATGTTCATAGAAGCTTTATTCATTCATAATTGGCTAAAACTGAAAACAACAAAATATTGTCTCAAAAGGTGATTAAATAAACAAATGTTTCTATGCAATGAAATATTACTCAGTAATAAAAAGAAATAGATGCCAAGCTATGAAAACACTTGGAAAAACCTTAAATACATATTGCTTATGGGAAGAATGTCAGTCTGGAAAAAAAAATATTACTGTATGATTCCAACTATATGACATTTCAGAAAAAGGCGAACTTGTGGAAACATAAAAAGATTAGTGGTTGCCAGGGGTAAGAGGGAGAGAGGGATGAATAAATGGTGCACGGGGATTTCTAGGGCACTGAATTATATTGTTTGATACTATAATTGTGGACACATGACATTATACATTTATCAAAATCCATAGAGTTGTACAACACAAAGACTTGAACTCTAGTGTAAACTATGAACTTCAGTTAATAATAATGTACCAATATTGCCACATCTATTTTAACAAAATGCCACACCTAATGCAATATGTTAATAATAGGAAACTGATTGGGAAGAAGTGGAGGTATATGGGAGATCTGAACTATCTCCTCAATTTTCCATAACTGCTCTAAAAAATGAAGCCTATTCATTTAGAAAAAAAAGATCTTACAATAAGGACAGTACAAATGTCCTTAAACTCCAGATAAAAGGGCACTTAGTATCTCTCTTGCAAGATGTGCAAAAGTGTGAGCAAGCTATCAAGAATTGTGTCTCAGCATTTGGGATGACATTAGCAATCCAAAATTTACTTTGCATGTCTCAGGTGAGCATTTAGGTGAGATAAGCAATTATCTTTTAAATTGGCTGAAACTGAGCTTCAATAAAAGGTCCACATAAATGATAATTGTGAGAAATGCTGAATGCATGAAATATATTGGCTTCAAATAAATTCTACATTTATTTATAATGCTCCAAATTTCACACTCCAAATTATCAGTTGGTGATGGAACACGTTTTTACTAGGGCAAATCTATGAATAGCCTGCTTGAGTAAAAACAAGATGTCTTTATGGGAGAATGCTTTCCAATTCTCCTGAACAATGATCAATATGCCAGATTCTAAAATGAGTGAATATGGCTAGTATTCAAGAAGAAAATAATACTTAAGTAAGATTCGGCTAAGCAATAATAGAATACAATATGGATAAAACAAGATTAGATATAGGTAACCGACACTGGAATTGACTCACCTTTATCTCACCTTTATATGTGAAGGTATAACAAGTGAGTGGCTAGGACCCACATTGGAGAAATTTTCTAACTTCCATTGGCTCTACTTTTATTTCTATCTTTCATGAGTTGTGTTGCTTAAACTCCTTCAAGTTTAGTGGTGGAACCACAGTTGTCCCTCTTTTTCACTTGCTTCTCTTGAGAACACCTTGACACAGCACAAAATCTTGAGAGTATAACTAAAGAAATGGGGGTAAATCACTCAGCCTTATCCTAACAGATTTGATATATCCTTTTTTACCTTTACTTTTTTTTTTTCTTGAACCTATCAGAGAAAAAGAAAAGAATAATAACTTTATGGAAATGCCGGCAAAGTTCTAAAACGTGGCTAGCAAACAGTATAGGTCCAAACTAATAAATCGTAAAGATGAAGTACTAAGACCAGCCCAGAGCTTAGACATATTGACTATGTCAAGGGAAATCCATAAGATTTCACAGAAGAGGAGGATTTTAACTGCATATAGAAGGATGAATAGTTATTTATCCTACAGCAAAGATGGGAGGGAACATTTCAGCCACAGAGATTACATTGTTCAAAGGTAGGGAATAAAGAGGAACATGGGTAATTTTAAGTTTCTGTGATAGAAAAATAGATTTCATGATGCAGATTTGTGGAAACTGAGACTGGAGAGAGTAAAGTCTAGAATTAGAAACTAGCCTTCTTTGCCATGAAAAGAAAATTGAACTTCATCCTATAGTGAAGGGCTGCCAAACAAAATGCAAAATAAGGGTAAGAATAGTAATAATTTATTTTATAGAAAGAAAACTAAATTTGAGAATAAAATTTAAGCATAGGAATCCAGATGTTGGATTCATTATTTTATAAAGTGATGGTGCCTTGACCACAGGCTTTAGCAATGAAATAGGGCAGAAGAGACTTGCCTGGGCGTGTGTATTTCTGAGATGAAATCAACATTACTCCAGGAAACCATCATAACAACTTCTGACATATGTTTGTTTTTATTTCTTGTTAAAAAATTTTCATTAGGCCCAGTGCAGTGGCTCACACCTCTAATTCCAGCACTTTGGGAGGCTGAAGCAGGAGGATTCCTTGAGCCCAGGGGTCTGAGACCAGCCCAGGCAATATAGGGACACCCAGTATCCATAGAAAATACAAAAATTGTCAGATGTAGGAGCACATGCCTGTAGTATCAGCTACTTGGGAGGCTGAGGCAGGAGGAGAGCTTGATCCTGGGAGGGTGCAGCAAGATGTGGTGGTCACACTCCCCACCAGCCTGGGCAACAGAGTGAGATTCTGTTTGAAAAAATAAATAAATAGAATAACTTTCATTTTTATCTTAAAGATAAAACCAATACACTGAGAGATGTAAGTAACTTGTAGAAGTGCCTGTTGATCTTAAATGTAGGGTTTAAATCTGAATTTTGAACTTCAAGATCAAGACTGATTACACTCTAATTTGAAAAATGTAATCATGCAGCTTGGGCAATGCTTTTGTTAATTTACGAAGGCAGTTGGGGATTATTAAATAATTTATTGTTAAAACAAGAAATAATGCACATACCAAAATGTACCTCCTCATCCCCAGAAAACCGAAGGACTGCTCAGCAATTCTCACAAAATAAACACATCTGTATCAACATACAATTTAAGAAATAGAATGTCAAAGATGGCTCTTGAATGGGCAAAAGCTAGAAGATTTCCCTTAAAAATTTCACAAGACAAGGAAGCCCTCTTTCACCACTTCTATTCAACATAGTATTGGAAGTACTACCCAGAGCAATCAGGCAAGAGAAAAAAAATCAAGGGTATCCCAACAGGAAAAGTCTAACTATCCCTCCCTGTCTGCAGATGACATAATCGTGTATCTAAAAAACCCATAGTCTCAGAACAAAAGCTCTTTCAGCTGATAAACAACTTCAGCAAAATCTCAAGATACAAAATCGACATATAAAAGTCACTAAGATTCCTATACACCAACAACAGTCAAGCTGAGAGCCAAATAAGGGATGAGCTCCCATTGACAATTGCCACAAAAAGAAGGAAACACCTGGGAATACAGCTAAGCAGTGAGGTAAAATATTTCTACAAGAAGAGCTACAAAACACTGCTCCAGAAAATAAGAGATGACACAGAGAAATGAAAAAACATTCCATGCTCATGGATAGAAAGAACAAATACAGTAAAAATGACCATACTGCCTAAAGCAATTTATAGATTCAATGCTAGTCCTATGAAACTACCACTGGCATTTTTCCCAGAAGTAGAAAAAACTATTTTAAAATTCACATAAAAGCAAAAAAAAAAAAAGACAGACTGAATAGTCAAGGGAATAATAAGCAGAAAGAACAAAGCTGGAGGCATCATGCTACCTGACTTCTAACTATACTATAGGACTGCAATAACCAAAAGAGCATGATAATCGTAAAAAAATAGATACATAGGCTAGTGGAAGAGAATAGAGAGCCTAGGAATAAGGCCACATACCTACAACCATCTGATCTTTGACAAAGCTGACAAAAGGAATGAGAAAACAGTATCCTATTCAATAAAACACCACCCTAATCAATAAATAAACTAGCTGGGATACTAGCTAGTCAAGTGGAGAAGCCTGAAATTGGACCTTTTCCATACACTATATTAAAAAATCAACTCAAGGTAGATTACAGACTTAAATATAAACCCAAAAATGTAAAAACCTCAAATGACAACTTAGGCAATACCATTAAGGATATAGGAACTGGCAAAGAATTTATGAGAAAGATGCCAACAGCAATCAACAAAAACACACATTGAAAAATGGGATTTAATTAAACGAAAGAGCTTTTGCACAACAAAAGAAACTATTGACCTTCAGAATGGGAGAAAATTTTTGCAAACTATGCATCTGACAAAGGCATTCAGCATCTACAAGGAATTTAAACAAATTTCCAAGAGGAAAAAAAAACTTATTAAAAAACAGGCAAAATACATAAAAAGACACTTTTCAAAAGAAGACATACATGTGGCCAATAATCATGTTAAAAAAAGCCCAATATCAGTATGATGTTGGTCTCATAAAATGATTTGGGAAGGAGTCCTTCTTTTTGTATTGTTTGGAATAGTTTCAGAAGGAGTGGTACCAGCTCCTCTTTGTACGTCTGGTAGAATTCAGCTGTGAACCAGTCTGGACCTGGACTTTTTTTGGTTGGTAGGCTATTAATTTCTGCCTGAACTTCAACCCTTGTTATTTGTCTATTCAGGGTTTCAACTTCTTCCCGGTTTAGGCTTCGGAGGGTGCAAGTGTTCAGGAATTTATCTATTTCTTCCAGGTTTACTGGTTTATGTGCATAGAGTTGTTTGTAGTAATCTCTGATGGTAGTTTGTATTTCTGTGGAATCAGCGGTGATATCCCCTTTATCGTTTTTTATTGCATCTTTTTGATTCTTCTCTCTTTTGTTTTTTATTAATCTGGTTAGCAGTCTATCTATTTTGTTGTTCTTTTCAAAAACCCAGCTCCTGGATTTATTCATTTTCTGAAGGGTGTTTTGTGTCTCTGTCTCCTTCAGTTCTGCTCTGATCTTAGTTATCTCTTGTCTTCTGCTAGCTTTTGAGTTTTTTTGATTTTGCCCCTCTAGCTCTTTCAATTTTGATGATAGGGTGTCAATTTTAGATCTTTCCTTGTTTCTCATGTGGGCATTTATTGCTATAAACTTCCCTCTAGACACTGCTTTAACTGTGTCCCAGAGATTCTGGTAAGTTGTGTCTTTGTTCTTGTTGGTTTTGAAGAACATCTTTATTTCTCCCTTCATTTCACTGTTTATCCAGTCGACATTGAGGAACCAGTTGTTCAGTTTCCATAAAGTTGTGTGGTTCTGAGTTTCTTAATACTGAGTTCCAATTTGATTGCACTGTGGTCTGAGAGACTGTTTGTTATGATTTCCTTTCTTTTGCATTTGATGAGGAGTGATTTACTTCCAATTGTGTGGTCAGTTTTAGAGTAGATGCAATGTGGTGGTGAGAAGAATGTATATTCTGTGGATTTGGGGTGGAGAGTTCTGTAGATGTCTATTAGGTCCGCTTGGTCCAGATCTGAGTTCAAGTCCTGGATTTCCTTGTTGATTTTCTGTCTGATTGATCTGTCTGATATTGACAGTGGAGTGTTAAAGTCTCCTACTATTGCAATAGCACATCCAAAAGCTTATCCATCATGAACAAGTAGGCTTCATCCCAGGGATGCAAAGCTGGTTCAACATATGGAAGTCTATAAATGTAATCCACCACATAAACAGAACCACAGACAAAAACCACATGATTATCTCAATAGAGGCAAAGAAGGCCTTCAACGAAATTCAACAGCCATTTAGGCTAAAAACTCTCAATAAACTTGGTATTGATGGAACATATCTCAAAATAATAAAAGCTATTTATGACAAACCCACAAAAATATCATCCTGAATGGGCAAAAACTGGAAGAATTCGCTTTGAAATCCGGCACTAGACAAGGATGCCCCTCTCTCACCACTCCTATTCAATATAGTATTGGAAGTTCTAGCCAGAGCAATCAGGCAAGAAAAAGAAATAAAGTATTCAATTAGGAAAGGAGGAAGTCGAATTGTCTCTATTTGCAGACAACATGATTGTATATTTAGAAGACTCCATCCTTTCAGCCTAAATTCTCCTTAAGCTGATAAGCAACTTCAGCAAGTCTCAGCATACAAAATCAATGAGCAAAAACACAAGCAGTCTAATACACCATAAACAAACTGACAGAGAACCAAATCAAGAGGAAACTCCCATTCACAATTGCTACAAAGTGAATAAAATACCTAGGAATACAACTAACAAACAATGTAAAGGACTTCTTCAAGGAGAACTACAAACCACTGCTCAAGGAAATAAGAGAGGACACAAACAGATGGAAGAACATTTCACGCTTATGGTTAGGAAGAATCAATATTGTGCAAATGGCCATACTGCCCAAAGTATTATAGATTCAATGCTATCCCCATGAAGCTACCAACCACCCTCTTCACAGAACTGGAAAAAACACCTTAAATTTCATATGGAACATAAAGAGAGCCCACATAGCCATGACAATCCTAAGTAAAAAGAACAAAGCTGGAGGCATCACGCTACCTGACTTCAAACTATACTACAAGGCTACAGTAATCAAAACAGCATGGTACTGGTGCCAAAACAGAGATATAGACAAATGGAACAGAACAGAGGCCTCAGAGGCAAAGCCACACATCTACAACCATCTGATCTTTGACAAACCTGACAAAAACAAGCAATGGGGAAAAGATTCCCTGCTTAATAAATGGTATTAGGAAAACTGGCTAGCCATGTGCAGAAAGCAAAAACTGGACCCCTTTCTGACACCTCACACTAAAATTAACTCCAGCTAGATTAAAGACTTAAACATAAGACCTAATACCATAAAAACCCTAGAAGAAAACCTAGGCAGTACCATTGAGGACATAGGCACAGGCAAATACTTCATGACTAAAACACCAAAAGCATTGACAAAAAAAGCCAAAATAGACAAATAGGATCTAATTAAACTCTGGAGTTTCTATACAGCAAAAGAAACAATCATTAGAGTGAATCAGCAACCAACAGAATGGGAAAAAATTTTTGCAATCTACCCATCTGACAAGGGGCTAATATCCAGAATCTACAAAGAACTAAAACAGATTTACAAGAAAAAACAAACAAACCCATTCAAAAGTGGGCGATGGATATGAACAGACACTTTTCAAAACAAGGCATATATGAGGTCAGCAAACATGAAGAAATGCTCATCATCACTGGTCGTTAGAGAAATGCAAATCAAAACCACATTGAGATACCATCTCATGCCATTTAGAATGGCAATCATTAAAAAATCTGGAGACAGATGCTGGAGAAGATGTGGAGAAAAAGGAACACTTTTACACTGTTGGTGGGAGTGTAAATTAGTTCAACCATTGTGTGTGGAAGACAGTGTGGCGATTCCTCAAGGACCTAGAAATAGAGATTCCATTTGACCCAGCAATCACATTACTGAGTATATACCCAAAGGATTATAAATCATTCTATTATAAAGACACATGCACACATATGTTCATTGTGGCACTGTTTACAATAGCAAAAACCTGGAACCAGCCCAAATGCCCATTGATGATGGACTGGACAAGGAAAATGTGGCACATATACGCCATGGAATATTATGCAGTCATAAAAAATGATGAGTTAATGTCCTTCATAAGGAAATCCATGAATCTGGAAACAATTATTCTCAGCAAACTGACACAGGAACAGAAAATTAAACACTGCATATTCTCACTCATAGGTGGGTGTTGAACAATGAGAACACGTGGACACAGGGAGGGGATCATCACACACTGAGGTCTCTTGGAGGGGGGGGTGGGGAGGGACAGCAGTGGGTGGGGAGGTTGAGGAGGGGATAACATGGGGGAGAAATACCAGATATAGGTGACGGGGATGGAGGCAGCAAAGGACATTGCCATGTATGTACCTATGCAAAAATCCTGCATGATCTGCACATGTACCCCAGAACCTAATGTACAATTAAAAAAAAAAAGCCCAATATCACTGATCATTAGATAAATGCAAATAAAAAACACTATGATATACCATCTCACACTGGTGAGAATGGGTACTGTTAAAAAGTCAATAAATAACAGGTACCAATGAAGTTGTGGAGAAAAAGGAATGCTTATACCCTGTTGGTAGGAGTGTAAGTTAGTTTAACCATTGTAGGAAATAGTGGCGTAATTCTCAAAGACCTAAAAACAGAACTATCCTTCAACCCAGTAATCTCATTACTGGGTATACAACCAAAGGAATATAAGTCATTCTATTGTAAAGACACATACATGCCTATGTTCATTGCAATACTGTTCTCAATAGCAAAGATATGGAACCATCCTAAATGCCCATCAATAACAGATTGGATAAGGAAAATGGGGTACATATTTATTACCATGTAATACAATGCAGCCATAAAAAAAGAATGAGATAATGTCCTTTGCAGGAACATCGATGGAACTGGAGGTCATTATCACTACCAAACTAAAGCAGAAACAGAAAACCAAGTCCTATATATTCTCCTTTACACATGGGAGCTAAATGATGAAAACACATGCACAAATACAAAGGATCGACAGACACTGGGACCTATCAGATGCTGGAGGGTGGGAGAATGGAGAGGATCAAGAAAAATAACTAATAGGTAGCAAGCCTAATACCTGGGTGATGAAATAACAACGAACCCCCATGACACAAGTTTACCTATGCAACAAACCTGCACACCTATCCCAGAACTTAAAATAAAAGATAAATAAAAAATAGAATGATACTCTGCCATCTCCCATCCTCCTTTTTAGCCCCTATCCTAACCACTATTCTTCCTTACATCCTTTTTCCCTTCCAGGTAGCAACTATCTTGAGATTTATGGTTATCACTTTTCTGCTTTTTCTTGCACTTTTATCAGCTAAATTTGACTTTCCATAACATAATTTCTTTTTTTGTTGTTAATTTTAACCTTATTTAAATGGAATTTTGCATTTTATATTCCTTTGTGTTGGTTTTCTTGGCTTAATGTTTGTAAGTTTTATTCATGTGATGGTATATATTTGTACCAAATACGCACAGACATTATAATGTCATATATAGTCATAGATGCGAAGTTTTTAAACACAGTATTAAAAAATTGAATTCAATAATAAACAAGAGTAATATACCACAACCAAATGGGATTTATCCCAGGAATATGGGGTTGGTTTTCAAAGATGAATTTGAAAATCAATCAATACTCTTTATTATATTTGTAAACTAAGAAAGTAAAATCAACAGGATCATTTAAATTAACACAGAAAAAGCAATTGACAAGACTGAAGTTTCCTGCTCATTTCATTTTTGAATTCTAGAATTTTTTTTTACCTTATGATGTACTGTTCTCTGCAAATGTTCTCAATTTTTTAACCTCTTTGATTGTTGACAGCATAATTAATTTGAAATTTGTGATAGGTTAACACCTTGATTCTTCATGAATCTCCTTTATTAGCCTTTTATTTTTATGCCTTGCTATTTTTCCAAAAGACTTTGTTATCTTACTATAAAAGTGGTTATTTCTGATTGTGTCACAGATATTTTATTTATGGAATTATTTGTGAGCAACCTTTTTAGTACTATGGTCATATTATTGTTTTCCAGAGAAGAATTATCACTATTTTTGGCACACATTGCTTATCTTTTGCTACAATTACCATCATTTCCTAGGAAATTTGGCATTTTCTAAATGTAACAGAATATTGGTGATGGAATGAACTGCCAATCTCTCTCCCAACAGTGACAGCAAAAAGGGAACACATGAAAACTCTAAACATAATTTGTCTATAGTACTTCTTGCTCCAACCTCTGAACCAGTCACTGTGATTGTCAAGTGTTTTACTCTGATTAGCCAAAACTGAGTCACACACTTGACCCTGGATACAAAGAACATTCACCCAATCTTCAACTAACAATGTGAGAATGAATTATTTTGAGGAAAATTATGGTGTATTAGTAAAGAATTATTGGATGCTAGATGGGAAAACAAAAGATGTTGACTAACATATGATTTTCATCATCTACTCACTTATTTAATGGATCCATGACCTATGTCTTGACTTTTTATATAACCAATTTCCGTTCAGTTTTTTAACTTGTACCTCATGTCTTTTATTTAATGAATAACTTATTTTTCCCCTTACCAATTACGCTGCTTCAAATGCACTTGCCTTTGTATCTTCTCTCCCCCTCTACCACAGATATTCTTTTCTTTTGTCCTTCTGAAAGGACATACTGATCCTTCAAACTCTTCCAACATTGCTTCTTTGTGATTTCTTGTTTCCTTGCATAAGAAAGCTAAGGAGAATGTTCTCATATTATGTAAGTTAACTTATGTAATTTAGTTGCTTTCCTCTTTTTTTATTTGATTTTATCTTTTTGACTGCTAGTTGTCATTTTTCTCTTCAAAATTTATGATATCTGTCAAGCACGTTGTTGATTCTAAATAAATGTTTCTTCAATAAATATATGTTGAAAATCCTAGATGTGGGATTGTGGAAATATTTGCCTTAAATGGTGTCAAAATATAAGCTAAAATATATATTTTTAAATTACGTTTTCTATAAAACTAATTTTTAGAGCATAAAATTGAAGGAAGAAAATAACAATACGGGAACTGGAAATGGATACTTTTTACTTCATTCAGGTGGAGAGGCAGGAAATGCTTATTTTGGAGAGGAGAAAAGCAAAAAAGTGAATATGGAAATTGATAAGAGGATGTGAGATTCTGTGGTTCCAAAGATAAAGTGAGAAATTTGTAACGTAAAACCTGATACCCTAGTGGGGCCTGTTTTTTCTTACCCCTTGAGTTGTGTAAGATATCTTGTTGAGTTATGGTAAATGTCCTTTTTGTTCAAATATATCAACTGAGTTTGTATTACTTGAAATAAACAAACAAAATTAACAGACTATATACGGTATGTTATTTCAAACTGAGCTCAACTCCTTCTTTCATATTTCATTCACATTTTTTCTGAAGACTTACTTAAAAAAGCAATATAAATTTTAATCTTTTCATCAAAAAGTGGGCGAAGGATATAAGAACACTTTTACACTATTGGTAGGAGTATAAATTAGTTCAACCATTGTGGAAGACAGCGTGGCCATTCCTCAAGGATATAGAACCAGAAATACCATTTGACCCAGAAAGTACATGACTAGTATACACCCAAAAGATTATAAACCATTATACTATAAAGACACATGCACGTGTATGTTTATTGCAGTACTATTTGCAATAGCAAAGACTTGGAACCAACCCAAATGCCCATGAATGATAGACTGGATAAAGAAAATGTGGCATATATACACCGTAAAATACTATGCAGCCATAAAAAGTATGTGTTCATATCCTTTGCAAGGTCATGGATGAAGCTGGAAACCATCATCCTCAGCAAACATACACAGGAACAGAAAACCAAACACCTGATATTCTCAATCATATGCAGCTGAACAAAGAGAACACATGGACACAGGGAGGGAACATCACATATCCAGGCCTTTCGGGGGTCGGGGGAAAGGGGAGGGTGAGCATTATGTCAACCACCTAATGCATATGGGACTTGCAACCTAGATGATGGGTGGATAGGTGCAGCAAATCACAATGGCACATGTATACCTATGTAACAAACCTGCATTTTCATCACATATATTCCAGAATTTAAAGTAAAATTTTCAAAATATTTAATCTGATATTTTCATTTGGAATTTTTTATGATAATTATTCAGCACTCTTTTGAAAATATCTGAGAAGTAAGCATAAACATTTTTTTCTAATAGAATAAGCTAAGTAATTTTGAATGTCTTAATGAGAAAAAAAATTGACTTACTACTTTATTTGGACATAGTCCCAATGTTATGCTGGTGAAATTTAATCTAGTTGTATATTCTGAACAATTTTCTCATTTGCAATCTTATTACCTGAACAATTTTCTCAGGATGTGGTGCACAAATCAACTGGATCAAAACCATATTATAGAATGGTATTACAAAATGAAATTCCTTTGTCTTATCCTAGTTACTAGATTAGAATTTTTAAATGTAGGATCCTAGACTAAACCCGTCTAACAATTGCTGTCAGTGATTATTATGCATATTTAATATATAATATGTTAGTGGAAATAATATTAATCAAAGTGGAAATAATATTAATCAATATTTCATTTAGTATCTACACTTTACCCATGTATTCTGTTCTTATATTAACTTTAAAGGACAAGCCATATGTTTCATTTTTTTTTTCCTCTTCTAGTAATAAGTATTTGGGAAAGTAACATCAGTGTTATAACACCATCAAGTAAGTATGTATTTTTGAGAAAGGAGATATGTGTCTTCCTCAGAACTACCCTGGTACCCAGTACAAGTTTATGCAAATACTTTGCTCCCTGTTTTTCTGCAGAGGTGTTTTAGATATGTACTTAATATTCTGTATGGGTTTCTTATGACTTCCCTTTTCAGTTGGTTTACCATTTGCATCAGAATCACATGGAGTGCTTTATAGGAAGGCATGTTTTATTGAGTCTCATGAACAAAAACCTTTTGGAGTTATGTCTTAACATTTTTTAAAACAATCTACAATGTTTATACTTCTACATAGTAGAGTTTAAGAATCAGTAATCTAAAGCATATGTCTACAAGATATTTTACTGCTTTCAGTGTTTACATATTAAAATTTTTCCACATTTTAAATTCCTATTTATTTCACTAATTTTATTTGAGTACAAGTTGAATTGTTAGAACAGCATTCACTTGAAGAAATTAAATCAAGGAGTTGGTCTAAAGATGGCCAAAAATAAAATGAATTAATTTAATGAAATACCACACAGCAGATAACTTCATTAGAGGGAATTCTTAGACTTAAATAAGCCCTACAGAGTTTTATCAAATAAGCAATATTCTCCAATGCACTTGACCTTTAATAATCAAACTCTTCTTATATACAGTAAAATCTCCCAGAGGCTGACTTTCCCTAACAAAGGAAAATGTCCACTTCATTCAAAGCAAATAAAATTGAACAAATCTTAAAACCACTGTATGCCACAAATAATCTTAACTAAAAGGAAAAATACTTTAATAAACTTTCAAGAAAATAGGGATGATTTACACATTTTGAAATAGGTGAATGAGAAATAGGAATCTCCCAGACTTGAAACAGCTCATTATACACACCTGCCAACAGCTACATTAAACATTTAATAACAGTAGGATACACCTTACTCTCACAGGTGATAAATGAGGACATTTTAGTATTTTCCTTTTTCTGTGATTTTTGTCTTCTTTGCTAAGTTGCTAGTTTTTAACCTTCAAAACAGCATTATTTGTGAAAACACAAAATTTTACCATCCTTTATAGATATATATCTTTTCTTAAATTATAACACTACAAGTGATTACATTTATGTGATTTTCATTTTGTGTGTTACACCTTCAAGACAACTCATGTTGATTATTTTCAATGAAAAAATGTAGAAGGTTGCTGTTTTCTTGTTTTTTTTTTAAATGCATATTTTTATTCGTGAAGAAATGTCTAGAATGTTAAGTATCAAGTTTTAAAAAAATCAACCATGGATATGAGCCAAATTCTAAATATCCCCTTTACCTCCCAATCAAATAAATATAATGCAAAATTTTAACAATTGAATGTTAATAATAACTCTTCCTTTTTGGGTTCAATTCATATGCACCTCACACTGACACAGTATTCATTTTTCTGGAAAGGAATCAGAAAAGAATTGGCAACCCAAATAGAGAGGGGCCAAGAAATCACTTCCCTTGTGGAAAAAGAAAGAATGAACAAAAAAAAAAAGAAGAAAAAACATGAAAAAATGTGTAGAAGAGTTACCTCAGCCTCCTCATATTTCTTTTCAATGTATACTGGCTCTGTTGTAAAAGAACAGAATGCTAAAAACCTAGTTCTGAATTTTAATAAGAACCATGTGGTCAAACATACTGAAATCTCTCTGCACAAGGGTAAAGCATGCCAAATGTTCTCATTGTAATCTCAGAAAACAATTTTAATTTTCATGAATTTAAGACAGATATCTTCAGAAAGTACAATCACAGATGATTTCCCTCATCCCACTCACATGTAAGAATCATATAAGATTCAGAATACAGTAATCTATTAAGAACATATTATTTTCTTTTTCCTAAGTTACTAGCTTATAGACAATAATTCTCTTTATTTTTCCAAAGAACTGTGAACCAAGGTTAAACACCTCTCATAGAATCTGATAGAATATTTTCTAGGATTGGGAAGTGTAATGACCACATTTGTTTTGTTTTGTTTTTGTTTTTGAGACAGGGTCACTCTGTCACCTAGACTGGAGTGCAATAACATGATCATGGTTCTGTGCAGCCTCAACCTCCTGGGCTCAGCAATCCTCCCACCTCAGCCTCCCAAGTATCTGGGACTACAAGAGCATGCCACCACACCCAGCTGATTTTTGTACTTTTTTTTATGGAGAAATTGTTTCACCCTGTTGCTTAGGCTAGCCTTGAACTCCTGCACTCAAGCGATCCACGCACCTTGGCCTCCCAAAGTTCTGAGATTACAGATGTGAGCTACTTGCTCAGGAAGTGACTGCATGTTTTTAGTGGCAAATAAAATATTATCCCCTTTCTTCCCTTACCACACATGCTATATAAATGTTCTTAAGATGCTCGACTACTCTGAACTGAGTCATACAGTCTCTATTATTTCATGGCTAATGAATCACATAGTACAGACAATAACCAACTACAGCCTGTGGGCCAAACCTCACTGGTGACTGTTCTTTTCAATAACTCTTTTTTTTTGAAATACAGTCACACCCATTTGCTTATACATTGTCTATGGCTGCTTTAGCTCTACAAGCAGCAGATTTGAATAGTTGTGACAAAAAACATCTGCCTGAACAATTTACCATCTGGCCCTTTATATATATATAAAATCAATCCCTAAAATAGAACATTTTCTGCCAGTGAAATGGTATTTCTGAACATCCCATCATACCAGTTATGTATAGTTCTCTAAATCATGTAAATTTGTGTGGGCAAGTTTGAGATCACTGGACCAGGAATCAGAAGAATTTACTTTGCTCATATTCTTTCTATTAAGAAAATACGTGCACTGGGGAAATTAACAACTTGTCAGATTATCTTATCTGAACTTTCTTAAAGCCTTAACAATATCTGTACCTATGAAACACTTCATGGAAACATAGCATATAAAAATAGATGTGCTCTTATTGAAGTGGAGGTAGGATCCTCAACCTGGACCACTTGGCTACTCCATTACTCCTGTGTAATGCTTGAGTGGACATATAGAATATCCATACAGCTAACTATTTATTCTATTCTACTTACATGTCCAATAAACATCTCACATTCTACAGGTGACTTATATGAAGAAGGATGTCTTCTCTTTATCTACACCTTGGTTCTGTGAGTAGCACTGCAATCCATCATAATACTGCTTAAATCATAATATTGGTTGTCATTCTTGACTTTTGCCCACCTTATGTTCTATAGAAAATTTGTTACAGAAGTGTCCATCAATTTTTCCAATACTGTCTTTTTTATGTTCTATAGAAATTTTGTTACAGAAGTGTCCATCAATTTTTCCAACACTGTCTTTTTATCTACCTGTTGTGACATGGCTCTGGGTAGGGCTTCATCATCTCAAATCTGGGTACCAGAAAAGCCTATTAAATGATCTTCCTGCCTTCAGTTTTGCCTCAATGTATCTTTTCACTGATGCAAAAGTTGATTTTTTCTAATGAAAAATGATAACATCATAAGTCTATGTAATTTAATTTGGTCGTTTTCTTTTGCCTTTAAGGAAAATTCAAACTCCTTGACATGATATACAAGGCCTTTTGGTATCTTGCTTTTGTATTTTTCTCTAGCCTCATTTCTTGTCACTTCCTTTTTCCCAGACATTGGCTTATTTTATACACACTGGAACTATAGAATCATATGTGGAAAAATATCTAGAAAAGGTAACCACAAAATCTGTGATAACTGAATCCAATATGCTAATTTCATCATTTCAGTTCTTTTTATAACTTTCACCTGGGAGTTCTTATATATGTAACTTAATAAATACATTTTTATTTTATAACAGGAATGACATCTCGAATTATACAAAAAATTATAAAGGTGATAGGGTTTCTTTTTTTTCCATCAGGCAACTAATTATATTAGAAAACAGGGACAAGAAAGAGATTTTCTATCTATCTATCCATCTGTCTATCTACCTACTTGTTGGTAATCATGTTAACATTAGCTGACAGATTCCTGAGGGGGAAACCTATTTGGAGAGAAAGGAGATAATGTTTTTGGGATATACGGGTAGAACTGATTCATAGCATTCTAGAATGTTAGAATTATAAAGGATCTCAATGATAATCTACCCTAATTAGGAACGCTAAAATGTTAAGGGATTTGACTAAGGTCTCAACAAGAAGCTATCACATCACTCATGTCTTAAGCTCTCAGTATTTTTGTTAAAAGTCAAGATCTGGATATGCAGGAGATTTGGTAGAAGTTGAAATTAAAAAGCAGTGTTTGAGAGTCTTCTAAGAATTTGAAGCTGTGAAAAATTGATGAGAGTCACCAAGATATAAATAGAAAAATAAGGTTTTAAAAATTGTATTGTTTGTTTGAGTTCCTTGTGGTCACAGTTTATTTCTGATTATTCCTTTTTATTGACCACCTGACATACTGACTGAGGGAAAGAACAGGAACAATCAAAAGAAAAAAAACAAAGGCAAGTACAGGGTTACAGATATGAAGTAAAGAGAGTGAGATGAGTGAAGGTTGGTCAACAACGTCAGTGTTGTAGAGGATGAAGTAGAAAGAAAGAAATGTTCTGGAATTTTTTGATTTGCAAATTAATCATGAACTTGCTAGTCAGAAAAACCCTACCAATGAAGGGGAAAACTAATATTATCTGGTCGTATCAAAGAACTCTTAGAAAGACCTTCTGCTTGAAGACAGTGACAAAATATTAGCCTCTAAGAGAAGGAACAGGCCACTCATAAACTGACTGGCTTGAACATGAGGACATTAGTCTTCCCTAAACTTTCATTTTATGAAGATTATCTCTCATATTGTTCATTAAATATATTTATTTATGTTTTTTACTCATAATGTAATATGAATTTAAGGATAGGGAGCATCTATTCTAAAAGTAATTGTATTCCAAGGAGTTTTAGCTCTGGGTAAATATATTTAGAAATAATGAGCTCCTTTAGAAGAGTGAATGTGCTCTAAAACCATACCTGGTAAAAATTAACTCAATAAATAAATAAATTTTAAAATGTCATTGACCTAAAGATTAAATAATACAAGCCCTCCACCCCATAAAACTGCTATTGTATCTCCAGAAGCAAATCTTTTCAGAACTTGCCCAAATCAATGAGTTATAAGCAGCCGTTTTGATTTTTTATAAAGGCTGAGAAAAAATTTTTTTAAATATACTTTAAAAAGCTTTAATGAATGCAAACTGTACTGCATACAAATCTGGGTTATGAGAATTATAAAGTTAAGTATTTAAATGTAACTCAGTGTAAAAATCCTGGGTAGTTTAAAGCTAAATGAAGTTAATGTAATAAAATATAAAATAAGTAAATGACTATAGTGATCTTAAGAATAAGAAACTTATAAAACAGTGGTTGCTAAGAATAATCAAGCAATTGTCATTGTCTGGGTTTCACTGGACAACTGTAGCATTGTGCTGATGGCTTACAGTGCTCCTTCTCAGAGTAGAAACAGTATATTCCTTTTGTAATCAAATGTCACTTAAATCAAAGTTAAACATTTAACCTGAGGTATATAGAAGAACATATTGTTACCGTATAATTATAAGATGTTCATCTAACAGTGGAGTTAAGAGTAACAAAACATTTTCTGAAAAGGGAAACACTATGCAATATTTATTATTGTAAATTATGATATACTAACAAATATTATTTTTGAATAGTAAGCAACAATAAAATAAATCTCTCTATATGATATTTTCTCAATAAGTCTGTAATTCTACTACTAAATAAAAAATATGCACTGCAGAATACATTGGAAATAAATTAATGACATTTCTATTGCTGTGTACATGATTACATCCATTTCAAATCCCTGTGTATCACTTTTTACTATGCCACAGAGATGAACAGCAAATTATTTGGCTGAACAAAAAGGGGAAAGCATGAAGCAACAGCTTAACTGTAAAACAGTTTGGCAGCAAAATGCAGTTCGACAATTTGTTATAGTCAGATCATTAGGTTAATATGAAGTTGTGTGAGGAGGATGGCTGAGGGGAGGTTTATATGTCTAGAAATATTAAAAAGCAATTTGCACCAGGAACACATCGTCACCCTGGACTGCCTTTGAACATGTTTACAATCCAGTAAGAAAATCTGATGTACATTTTATTTCAGAATTGAGTAAAACAGGTGTTAGTGCAGTCAGGAGTGGAAAGACTGAAGGGATGTGAAGCTGCTTGTTAAGCTTCAATAGAATATATCAGTCTGTTAAATATTTATGTGAACTCATGTAATATTTTTCCTACTTTTTTCAGCAAAATATCTCACTAGCTTTTGAATTCCTCCAAAAGAATATGTTCAGTTTTCCTCCAGCATATTTCTATGGTGCTTCTATTTTCTTCCCAGATTTTAAAGAAATGCTTAGAAATCAATAAAAATTAAATATGACTCTTCGATTTTTTTTTGTATTTCTGACATGGATAAGATTTATTTAGCAAAATTATAACCCAGAATGAATATACAATAGATGAGTTTGCCTCTAGGAAATACTATATGCATATACGATATCCTAAACAAACAAATGTATAAGAGCTTAAATATAGCTAAAAAGCGCATGTCTTTGAGCTTGCTTTCAGAAAAACCATTAACTGATATTATATTCAAACCTCCCTGTTGGCCTTGCATCTTTCTCATATGTCCATTTTTCTTTCTTCTCTAGGCTTACTCATCTTTGTTCATTCCATTATTGGTTCGTTTTTCTGCCTTGACCTTGTATGGAGTGGTAGGTCCAATCTAACTGTCTTTTTTAATCCAAATTTCTTGAAAGGGAGTACATACTTGCTCTCTCTTTACCTTACTTCCTAGTAACTCACAGGACAACTAAAATTGGTTTTCATCAATATGTTTGCCAATGACATACTTAAGTTATAAACAATATGCTAGTTGTTAGTTTTTCTTTTCTTGTGTCTTCTGCTGCACTAGTGGATGTTCACTTCATGAAATCTCTACTCCCATACCTAATGTGATACTATGCTATCCTCCCTTTCCTTACACTGCTTTGATTAAGGCACCATTTAATCTTCATGGGACTTTTTTTCTCTGATGATCCACTAAATAATATTTTTACTCAGTTTTATTCTTAGCCCATTCTTCTGCTTATCTTGTATGTTTCCCTCAGACAACTCAGTATAGACCAGCTATACTCTACTGATGCCTCAATTAAAGGACTTAAGGTCTTGACATCCCAAAATATCCCAACCTGTTATATTCATTTGAGAAACAGCAGATGCAGAAAGAACTATCTCTCTTGTCCTCTTCTGTTCATAGTAAGCCACAATAGTTTCTTTGACTGGCTGATTATGGTGGCTCACGACTATAATCCCCGTGAGGCAGGAAAATCACTTGATGTCAGGAGTTCAGGACCAGCCTGGGCAACACAATGAGACCCTTCTCAAAAACAAAAATAAGTACCCCCTCCAAAAATGTATTTGAGAAAGATACTCTTTCTGCACCAGGATGAGAAAATAACACTTGCCACCAAAGATTGGGAATTGATGCTGCAAAGAATCTCTACAAATAAACTTACTAAACAAATTAATATCTTTCACTGGCTACATCCCCCCACCCATATATCTTGCAGTGACTTCTTCACAATTTACTGTCCCTAGGCCAAACCCCTTTGTCTTACCCTTTCTTCAAAAGGTATCATTTCTTTGTCTAAAAAGGTACAAAAGCTTTGTGCTTTGGCTATTTATTCAAGTCTTCACTCACTTGTGAAGGTCTCTGTGTACATGTAAAAATTAATAAAACTTGTATGTTTTCCTCCTGCTAATCTGACTTGTGTCCATTTGATTCTTAAATTTAACCAAAGATCCTAACTAATTAAGATAAATAGGTATGATTTTTAGCCTTCCCAATATAATTCAGTTCTCCAGCTTATAGCTGTTTTCTGACAAAGAAACACATCATTTTATTAGTTTCTGAAGAGCTCTATCTGGATTTTTCATGGGCACCATAAAATCAACATTAAGACTTATTTTTATTTTGCCTTTTAAAGTTCTTGTTCTGCATTTTGATTGGAGACACCTCTATCGATTTAGTTATCCGAGAGAAAAAACTGACACATCTTAGACTACTCCTATTACTATATTCATAGCATTCAATAATCTCAAAACCTCCCACATTCATAAAACCGTTATATCTTTGTCTGTGTTCTAGACCAAGATGTTTACTTTTTTTGACTATATGACTACAAAATGTCTTAATTGTTTTGTCTGCAGTATTATTTTCATCACATAGGTTTTTTTCATAGCTAGAGTTAACCACCTTAAAACCAAATTGAATTCTGGCATATCCCAGATAAAATTCTGCAATTATTCTTTATCTTAGCTAGTGTAAATTCTCAGTTCCTGAAGCTGACAGGAATGTTCCTTCAGGTTTTGCATTCTGACACCTGCCCACATTGTCATTCTCAGCTCAACACTCATGATCTTGAAGCCTAATCAACTCCCAAGACACTCCCTATCCTATTTTTTTAAATCTATGTGTCTGTGTTAAGGCAGTTCCTTATCCAACATCTCTCAACTGTATATGACTAACACCTGCTCTTCATTAAGTATTAAAAGGCCTATTTTCTGAGAAGTCTTTCTTGATTTTTTCACAATACCCTGTGTATGATAGTTCATTGTCATATCATCTTAGGACAGCAGAGGCATTAAGAGTGAGTGGCTTTTTTGTATATCTCTGGTTTTTTATGGACAGTTAAAGTGACTGGAACTCTAGATACAGGGAATATCAGGAGCTTCTGACATACTATATAGTTCTGAAAGCGACAGAGATAATGCTAGGTAGCTAAGTCTGTGTCACTGGAGATGAACACTCTGTAGATGGTCCTCAGTCCAGATTAGCTTTCATCCTTCTACTTTATAGCATGACTATTAGGTGCTAGCTTTGGCTAACCCTACCCAATCTAAAGAAAAATATTAGCAATATCTTAATGTGTGAAATATTAATGAATGAAAATACTCACCTTTGACTACTATTACTTGTAGTAAAAATCAACCTAGTATCTAATGCAGGCACCGACTCAGACTGCTGCTAAGAGAATTTTCAATGTCTTATTGCAACCAACAGATTTTTTCCTAAAACAGATTCCAATTGACAGACTTTTGTATGCAAAAAGTTTGAGACAAAGAAAATGGTTTTAAATGTCTTGAGAGAACTATTTTTAATTGATGTGATAGAAAGTTCCATTATAATAAAAAATATTATCTAATAAACTTACTTTAAAAAAATTTAACCTTAATAGAAATGCCAAAAAAAAGTGTAAAAAGAATATGTATCCTACAGAAAGTCTTGTGGTTTTTCTATGTAAAATATTTGAGTAATTCGTGAATTACAATGTTATAGTAAGAGAATCCTTTGTGACTATGACAGCAAATATGGAAAAGCTGAAACTAGAATCATTGTATTTGGCTGCAAATTTTTTTCTAGCCAAACTGATGAAAACTTCTTCTCAAACAGTGTGTTTCTTGTGGAAAGATGCGTCCAGTATTTTAACCCACAATATTTGCTGATTTCCATTAGGCAGAATATCACAGGAATATGTAGTGGCTATTATTCAAATATCAAACAAATGTTCTCCCCTTTAATATATGAATTTTAAGATTTATATTATTTGTAAATATTACAGTGTTTTATTGTTTTTGTTTCTTTTATTTTGCAATGTGCAGAGGTTAATCTTAGAAAAGATGGCTTTAAGTCAACTACTTATATCCTTATACAACCAAAACGTAGTGAAAGGAACAAAGGAGAACCAAAGACACTGATATCTTTCTACTTTGTTTTCTTTGTGTATTTTTTGACATTTATTAAAGTAAAAAAATTACCATTTATGCTTTGTCTGCTAAATACAGATTCAATTATACATCAAACTCAAGTTTCTTTGAATTTTATTGCTAAATAGAGTCAACAAGAAACTTTTAAAATCTTGGGACTCCATGTTTGGGTCCCCTTCCATGAACACTCTCTTTGTGGAAGCCATCTTTCTCTCTCCTGGATTTCCCCTCTGGAGTCCCCTTCCACACTCTCTCATGGAAGCCTGTCTTCCCCTCCTAAATGCCATCTCTCTCTATTCCCTTCCACTCAGTGTGGAAGCTGCTTTCCTCTCTTCGATTCCATCTTTCTGGATTCTCCCACTCAATGTGAGAGTTAACTGTTTCTTTTCTCTCCTTCTCCTGTTTCTCTCTCTAAAAAAAAAAATAATAAATAAAATAATAAAAAAGAAAAAAATCTTACTATTATGTATTTGAAAAGATTAAAGCTAAGACAAAATTACATGGAGTACAATGTAAAGATGATATCTTACGCTCTTGGAACAAATTAATTTCAGTTTCACAGTAAAAGACTAATGAAACTTTAGGCAATAAATTTTATTGACACTATGTTTTTAAGATTCAAACACTTAGACAATATTATTTGTATAAATTACTTCTTATTTGAGGGGTGGAATACTATTTAAATATAAAAACCTCTTTTAACTTATGTAGCCTTTGATGCAAGAGGTTGATTAAGATTATTAGCATATTTTTTAAATTTCATAAGAAGTTCCAGTGTTACAGTTTTCTAGTCAATGGAACATGGTATGTCAGTTACAATCACACATCCCTTAATGAGGGGAATACATACTGAGAAATACATCCGTAGGTGATTTCATTGTTGAATGAACATTGCAGAGTATACTTACACAAACTTAGATGGTGTGGCCTACACACCTAGATTGTATAGTATATCCTATTGCTTCTAAGCTATAACCCTATACAACATGTTACTATATTGAATATAGTAGACAATTGTACCACAGTGGTATTTGTCTGTCTAAACATATACAAACTTGAAAAAATAGTTGAAAATGGGATATAAAAGATAAAAATGGTACAGCATAAGGTATCATAAATAATATTTGGTCCTTACAGGGCAATTGCCATGAATGGAACTTGCAGGACTGGAAGTTGCTATGTGTGTCAGTGAGTGGTGAGTGAACATATTACTAAAACGCCAGGGGTCCTATCTAGGTCCTGCTGCTTGCTGCAGAGAAAATCAATCACCAAGACAATGTTGGTGTTGCCAGGGAATAAGCCTTTATTTGGGTGCTGCAGCCAAGGAGATGGAAGAGCACTCTTAAATTCATCTCCTCAATTGACTAAAATTATGGGTTTGTATTACAGGGAAGAAATGTAACCATGGGTAGGAAAATAGAAATTAGAGAGGGTTACGGAAGAGGAGTTGGTCAAAATGAACCAGATGGTCAGTTAGGCAATCATGATGGGTGAAGGTATGGCATTCATTGTCCAGTTGCAGTGATCTGGTTAAGTTTTCAGTCCCTGGATACAATTTGGGAAGCCTTATGGTTGGTTTCCTAAGAAAGAAATTCAGATAAGACAAATGTAGCTTTTTCAAGTTTTAGAATGAGGGGGTCCATTTATATGTTTTTTTCCAAAAGAAACCATAAACATCAGTTCTATGGGAGAGTTGGGTGGTTTCAAATGTGAAGACCTAGGACATTACTGTACACTACTCCATGCTTTATAAACACTGCACACAGACTACACTAAATTTATTCTAAAATTTTTTCTTTCTTCAATAATAAATAAAACAGCTTATTACCATAAGCTGTTTTTAATTTTCAATTAAAAAATATTGATTCTTGTAATAACATCTTAAAACACACGTACAGTGTAGCTGTACAAACATATTTTTCTTTATATTCTTATTCTATAAGCACTTTTATTTTTCAAATTTTTATTTTATTTTTTTCATTGTTAATCTTTGTTAAACACTAAGACACAATCACAAACATTGGCCTAGGCTTATACAAGTTCAGAATCATCAATATTACTGTTTTCCATCTTTACAACTTATTCCACTGGAAGGTCTTCAGGGGTATTAAAATATACAGAGCTGGCATTTCCTATAATAAAAATGCTTTCCTCTAGAATATCTCCTGGATGTCTTGTCTGAGGCTGTTTTACAGTTAACTTTTCTTTTAATAGGTAGACTTCTCTATATTTAATAGGGAGTATACTCTACAATAATGATAAAAAAACTATAGTATAATAAATACAAACGTAACAGTTGTTTATCTTCATGATCAGGTATTATGTAGTATATATAATTGTATGTGCTATACTTTTATGTAACTGGCTGTGTAGTCACATAGGTTTGTTTACACCAGCATTACTACAAACTCGAGTAATGCATGTCTGTATGGTTTTTATGATGGTTACGGTGTAATTCAGCAATAGGAATTTTTCAGCTCCATTATAATCTTATTGGACCACCATGATATGTTTAGTCCATAGCTGACAGAAGCATCATTATGCAGTACATAACTAAACTTCTACCTAGGATCCTAAAGGGAGTCTATCCATCTGAAAAACACTAAATGATATTGATAAATTCAATTGTTTTGGAAGAATATTTTAAACGTTAATTTGAACAATGAGTCTGTTCTCATGCTGCAATTTCAGTTTGTATAAAAAGCTTTTGCTTCCTGACCAGTGACCTGCTTTCTTTTCCCCCCCACCCACTTTCAACAGCTGAAAATATCTTTAGTCTACTTCTATTTTTCCAAAAGAGTCATGCCATTAATTTTGTACTCAAAACTCCCAGTCATGAACTCCCAAGATCAAATGCAGCAGTTGTCAGTATCAGGTCAGGCTGGTAATTTAACTCGATACTTTCTACCCCTTTGCTTCACTTTAATTTATTGTTTACTTTATTGAAGCATCTATAAGCTTCTCTTTTTTCAGGTAGCTTTGCTTCAGTATAAGTGCTTCCAAGTTAAAGACAGTTTCGAAATTGCAAGATAATCTGTAATTTTTTAGAAAAGTAAATTCTCTCTGTGTCTGTTCCATTCCTTCTCTCTGTACATCTATTACTTACCACTTTTGCTACCCTGGTTATTTATTCAAGTGCATGCAAGCCTCCACCATTATCCTCTTTCTACTTTTCATTTGCAGCATTGATTAAAATTGTACAGGTAAATGGGAATTGCAGAAATTTAATGATGTATTATGCTGTCTGCTGTAGTCTACAGCAGGTAAGGATACAGCACCATCTGAATATATGAAGTTTTTTGTATCTTGCATTTTTTCTATAGCATTCTTATACCTAATATTTTTCTATTTGCTGATAAACTCTCTATGTACTTCTAAGACTATATAATATTTGAAATAGTTGGATCTATGTTTCAGACTTAACAGATATTAGAATATTTCTCAAGCTTGTACAAGAATAAGTAAAATATATTTGTTGATGTTTAGTCAGACAAATGCAGGTTTTCAAGCAGCAGTCAGACTAAGGATCTTGGGGAGTTATTCAGCCCAAAAATAAGATCTACATTTCCCCAGTTTCACCTATTTCTGCTCATTTTCTATTAGCCTACTGTGTATATGAGTTTATTAGTATGACTGAGCCAGCATACCTATGCTTTGACCTCTACTTCTAACCTCAAATGCAGCTTCCAATATAGAGTTTACTCCTTGAGGGTTAGAATTGACACTAAACATTTTGAGAATTATATCACTGACACTACCACCTATATTATTATCACTCCAAACCTGCAATTGAAAGGTCACTGTATCATAATAATAAGGTGGAAAGGGAAAAGATGATATCAATTTATATTGTTTAAAATTGTTTTGTTGGTATAACTAAACTTTTACTACTAGAGTGAATGTAAAACTAAATGTTTAAGTTTAAACAATTAAAATGTAATGCTTTTAACATTTAAAAGACAGCAGGAACCATGGAGAAATATATATAGATAGATGGATAGATATATAAACCAAGGACAAATTTATACATGTTAATAAGAAGAAACTAACAATACAATACCCCATTAAGTTAGCCAAGATTAATAGCTAATGCAGAAGCCCATTTATATCTGGCTATCAACACTACTGGAATGATAATTCGATCTAGCTCAACTTGCAACTCCTCTATAATCCATGTGCTCATTTTCCATCATACTGAAAAATCTCTCCTTGTCCAAACATCCATGTAAACACAGTATCTGTACAAAAATAAAATATTTTAGATATTTTGTCAAAACTTTTGTGAGATGGTCTTTATCCTAGAACCAGATGTATGTTTCTTCTTTAAACAGGTTCCTTTTCTTCAGTGGTTACCAGTTAATCCAATTTACTGATGTAGAACAGTGGTTTACAGATTTCACTGGCACGAGTTTGTATTGGGGTTATTGTGTTTAAATTTCTAATGACTCCCCAAGTGATGAAGAATGTTGCTTGTTTGGGGCCATAGTGATGAATATATTGGTAAAATAATTGTTGAGAAGATTTAGCATTCACAAGAAGCTATAATATATAAAATATAAAGAAACTTATACATATATCTAATTTAATCCTTATAATGTTAAAAAGTGATGGTACCCATTACTACCCATATTTGAAGAAAAGAAAACTTTCTAGTGAGTTTACTTCACAATACTAGTTTATACATATTACAGTCTGTGATTTTCAAAGCTATTGAATTTTATGTAAGCTTCAAGGGCCTAATTTGGAGGTTCAAAACTGGACATTATTTCTTTTTCTTTGCATTCCTTTGATAAGAAACCTATTTTACCTTAGAGCCATACATATACCTCTGAATAAGTGGGGAAATTCTCTTATATACGGGATTTTGGAGAAGATTAATATTTTAAGATATCTTGCTATATACATTCATAAGAAAAAGTGTGAAAGTATTTCAAATGTGAAATCAGTTACTAAAACTAGCTCAATTGATTTGGAGAACATTTAGAATAATAAACTATTTCTACTCAGAGCCTTACAAATCACCACATTCTAACCTTCCTAACTATGTAAAGAAAACCTGTTCTAGATTGCATTCTATTCTGATTGTCTTGCTTTTGGAATTTCAGGCCCACCTAATACCAACATATGTGTATTCATTCCGTGAACACTATTATTATCACCTTACTATCAATGGATGATCATTGTCCCATCTCCTTTTTATTTTCTTTATCCCCAAATTGTTCTGTGGATCTTGTTGTCAACATTATAATTGCAGTGTTTCCTTCTACACCAAATGGTAACACAGTATATTCTAGAGTACCCATGACATATTAAACAATTCTGCTTAACACTTAAGGCTTTGTAATATCTCGACAGGATATTTTTATATCTGATTCTTGCCTCCACTGAAAGAAATCTTCAGCTCCTAGGTGATATAGTTCATATAATTTCCCCATGTAAATCTCATGTTGATTTGTAATCCCTAGTACTACACATAGGGCCTGGTGAGAGTGATTGGATAATGGGGGCTGATCCCTCATGACTTGGTGCTGTCTTCTTAGTGAGTAAGGTCTCAGAGATCTGGTCATTTAGAAGTGTGTGGCACCTCCTCCATTTCTCTCTCTTGCTGCAGCTCTGGCTATATAATATGCTCGCTCTTGCTTCACCTTCTACCATGAGTAAAAGCTTCATCAGGCTTCTGGAGAAGCAGATGTTGGCACTATGTTTCCGGTGCTGCCTGCAGAACTGTGAGTCAACTAAACTTGTTTTCTTATAAGTTACCCAGTTTCAGATATTTCTTTATAACAATGCAAGAATGGCCTAATACACTAGATATCACTTCCACTCAAATTCTGTCAAAAACATTTGTTCCCTTTTCCTTGTTCAGTATGTAGATGATTTGACGTTCACCTGTCTCCCCTCTTAAATGTTTAAATTCTTGATCCTCCACACCTGTATAGAATACTTCCAGCCTCTCAGAATTGCTCCAATCTACTAACCTTTCAACACACTCTTCAGAACTAATTGAAGTCCTTGGCACCCAGCCTATTCTTTTTGTTGACGTTACTGTTTATGTGAATGACCAATGCTACACCAGAATCTCAGCATTTTAAATTTTCTCCAACTCCCTATATCTTTCTCTATGCTTCTAGGTAGCTTTATATAGCCAAGACATCAGTTCGGATATTGTCACTATCTGCAACTGCTGTCAGTTAAATAAAACTTAAATGTTTCTCTAACATTCCTTTTTCTTTCTTTCTTTTCTTTTTTTTTTTTTTTTTTTTGAGACAGAGTCTCACTCCATCACCAGGCACCAGGCTGAAGTGCAGTGGTGCAACCTCGGCTCACTGCAACCTCTGCCGCCCAGGTTCAAGCAATTCTCCTGCCTCAGCCTCCCAAGTAGCTGGGACCACAGGCGTGCGCCACCACGCCCAGCTAATTTTTTTGTATTTTTAGTAGAGACAGGGTTTCACTATGTTGACCAGAATGGTCTCGGTATCTTGACCTCGTGATCTGCCTGCCTTGGCCTCCCAAAGTGCTGGGAGTACAGGCATGAGCCACCGCGCCCAGCCTCTAACATTCCTTTTTCTAATCATAGACTCCTATTTTTCTAGCTGACTTTACCTCACTTTCACTACATCTGTTTGACACTGTTATGTTATCTTTCCATTTATTGGATTTGTAAGCTCTGTATAATAATTGTTGTTATTATTCACCAGGGACTGTGTGATGGGTCCTTTCAAAGGCTCTCTGCTTATCACTCTGAACCCAATCCTACATGTTTTTACCTGGTGATTTTTTGGAAAGCCTCCAATAAAAGTTTAGGTCTCAAAGTTATAATATCCTGAAAAACCTGGGATATGTTACATTATTATGGGATATGTTACATTATTATGATAATTAAGAAAGGTCAACATATTTCCAAAATTAAAGTAAGATGTTTATTTTTCTTTTGCTTCTAACCAAGAAACCAGGAAGAATACAGATCTTTGCAATGGTGGCTCACAAGTGGCTGTTTTTATTTTAACATTTTATTTTTTATTTTTATTTATTTATTTTTTGTTTTTTTAATTTATTTATTTTACTTTAGGTGCATACTATATCTGGCATTTCTCCCCATGTTATCCCTCCCCATCCTCCCCTCCGTCCCACCCCCCCATTGTTTCTCCCCTACCCCCACCAATTGTCCCTGTGTGTGATGCTCCTCTCCCTGAGTCTACATGTTCTCGTTGTTCGACACCCACCTATGAGTGAGAACATACGGTGCTTGGCTTTCTGTTCTTGGGTCAGTTTGCTGAGAATGATGGTTTCCAGATTCATCCAAGTCCTTACAAAGGACACGAACTCATCGTTTTTTATGGCTGTGTAGTATTCCATGGTGTATGTATCCCACATTTTCTTTGTCCAGTCTATCACTGATAGACATTTGGGTTGGTTCCAGGTCTTTGCTATTGTGCACAGGGCTGCAATGAACATAAGTGTGCATGTGTCTTTATAGTAGAACAATTTGTGGTTCTTTGGGTATATACCCAATAGTGGGATTGCTGGGTCAAATGGAATTTCTATATCTAGATCCTTGAGAAATCACCACACCGTCTTCCACAATGGTTGAACTAATTTACACTCCCACCAACTGTGTAAGAGTGTTCCTATTTCTCCACATCCTCTCCAGCATCTGTCTCCCTATTTTTTAATGATCGCCATTCTAACTGGCGTGAGATGATATCTCAGTATGGTTTTGATTTGCATTTCTCTAATGACCAGTGATGATGAGCATTTTTTCATATGTTTGTTGGCCTCATATATGTCCTCTTTTGAAAAGTGTCTGTTCATATCCTTTGCCCACTTTTGAATGGAGTTGTTTGTTTTTTTCTTGTATATCTGTTTTAGTTCTTTGTTCATTCTGGATATCAGCCCTTTGTCAGATGGGTAGATTGCAAAAATTTTTTTGCCAGTCTGTCTCTTTTAATTGGGGCATTTAGGCTATTTACATTCAATGTTAATATTGTTATATGTGAATTATATCCTGCCATTTTGTTACTGGCTGGTTTTCTTTCTCATTAGTTGACTCATTTTTTTCATTGCATTTTTGGTCTTTGCCAACTGGTTTGCTTTTGCAGTGACTGGTACTTGTTCCTTTCCATGCTTAGTGTTTCTTTCAGGAGCTCTTGTAGGGCAGGTCTGGTGATGACAAAATCTCTCAATAATTGCTTGTCCGTAAAGGATTTTATTTCTCCTTCACTTATGAAGCTTAGTTTGGCTGGATATGAGATTCTGGGTTGAAAGTTCTTTTCTTTAAGGATGTTGAATATTGGCCCCTACTCTCTTTTGGCTTGTAGGGTTTCTGCCTAGAGATCTGCTGTGAGTCTGATTGGCTTCCCTCTGTGGGTGACCTGACCTTTCTCTCTGGCTGCCCTTAGCATTTTTTCCTTCATTTTGACCCTGGTGAATCTGGCGATTATGTGCCTTGGGGTTGCTCTTCTTGAGGAATGTCTTTATGGAGTTCTCTGTATTTCTTGAATTTGAAATTTGGACTGCCTTGCTAGGCTTGGGAAGTTCTCCTGGATAATATTCTGGAGTGTGTTTTCCAGCTTGGATTCATTCTCCCTGTCATATTCAGGTACACCAATCAAGCATAGATTAGGTTTTTTCACATAATCCCATATTTCTTGGAGGCTTTGTTCATTTCTTTTTACTCTTTTTTCTCTTTTCTTGCCTTCTCTTTTTTATTTCATTGAGTTAATCTTCAATCTCTGACATCTTTCTTCTGCTTGATTGATTCGGCTATTAAAACTTGTGTTTGCTTCACATAGTTCTCGTGTTGTGTTTTTCAACTCCATCAAGTCGTTTATGTTCTTCTCTAAGCTGGTTATTCTAGTTAGCATTTCATCTAACCTTTTTTCAAGGTTTTTGGTTTCTTTTCATTGAGTTAGGACGTGTTCTTTAGCTCTGAAAAGTTTGTTATTATCCACCTTCTGAATCCTGTTTCCGTCAATTCTTCGCACTCCTTCTCGGTCAAGTTGTGATCCTGTGTTGTTGAGGAGTTGTGATCCCTTGAAGGAGAAGAGGTGTCTGGTCTTTGATGGTTTCACCTTTTTTGCACTGGTTTTTTCCCATCTTTGTGGATTTACCTGGCTGTGACGTCAGAGAACTGCTTGATGAGGTCGCTTGTCTGCCTATGGGGGCGCTACTGGGTTTCTAGGGACTCCTTCAGATTACTAGGGAAGCTTCCTGTGTCTTTTTTGTTTATGCTGGGAGATTAGGCCCGCCTCTTCTGCTGACCTGTAGGCGCTGCTGGGTTGTCGAGAATGCCGTCTCATTGCTACGTAGGCTTCCTGTGTTTTTTGTTAAAACATGTAGCCCAGTCCCACCCCTGTAGTGGTGGGTTGTGCCCTTCCTCCACTGGGCTGGGATCATTCAGCGTTCCTTTCAGACTGTGGCACTGGCTACGCAACCCACTAGAGTCAGAGCTTCAGCCCTGTGGGGTTTGTGGGGGGAGGTTAGGGACCCTCCCAGCCACACCTGGCAGTCTCCCCCCTTCGGCTTTCTCTCTCTCCGGTCATGGGGTCGGGGGCTGCCCAGCTGCTCCTGCTTACAGCTCCCTCTCTCTTTGGGCAGGGGGAGGGGGCAATAGCTCAGTCTGCAGACTCTTATTCAACTCCGCACTTGTAATTCCCGGCGCTTGACTGGCAAAGATCCCCTGTTCTGTGTATTGCTGAGGCCTTGGGGGAAGCGCTGTATCTGGACCAGAGCGCCAGAGGTGGAGCCTCCGACTCACTGGTCAGATGCACTTTCTGGGTGAAGCAGCACCCCTCCCCGCCTAGGTCTGCCCTGAGTGGGCTTTGCTCACCCTCGGACCAGACCCGTTGAAATGCACCTGGTACCTCGGTTGGAGCTAGGAGATCTCTGGGTTTCTGGGTCTCTTTTGCTGGGTGTTGTGCACTGGAGTTGTGTCTAATCTGCCATCTTGGATCCTCTCCTATTTTAACATTTTAAAGTGAAATCTAGGTCTTGATTTGTCATGTATGTGTTTGTAGGCATCTAAAAAATATTAACAGATTAAATAAAACTAAAGAAAATGTTATGATTCTTCAAGCAAACATATCTATGAACTGCTGTGGTAACATGACAGAAGGAGGTTGTTTTCTGATTGGCACACTTGGGAAAGCCTTCACAGGATAGCTGCAATTTTTATTGGAACTTGAATGTTGAATAAAAGAGAATCATTAAAATTTCTGCAAGAGAAAACTGTAAACTAAATCAGAGGATGAGAAAAAACAAGAGAATTTGTGGAATGGTGAATACTGCCAAGCAGGTCCTTTGAAAAATAGTAGGCACAAGTGCATATTATAATCAGCAGGTAGCCTTTCCCAACAAAAGTGATTACCTATAGAGAGGGCCCTTACTTTTCTGTTTCTCAAAATCCTTTCCTCTTTTACCTTAGCCTCTTTTTAAAAAATTAATCCACAAATAAAAATTACATATATTCAATATGTACATGATGATTTTATATATATGTACACTAGTGATTACCACAGTCATGTTAATTAACATATGATTACTACAGTCACACTGATTAACATCACCACCCAGAATTACCATTTGTGTGTGTTTGGCAGGTGAAGCCACCTAAAATCTGCTCTGTTATCAAATTTTAAGTAACAATATAGCATTAACTATAGATTCTGGGCCCTTGTAAGACTTGAGTAAGAAAGCTCTGATGTTTTTTCGCAGATAAACGAGTGAGAGGAGGTGGTAGCAGAGATGAGACTCCAAACAAAAGTTGGAGTTTAACTGGACAAAGCCTTAAACATGCCTTTAAATTTTATGCTGCAAAATAGGAAGGTGGCTTTAGGAGGAAACATTATACCTAGTATACCAAATACTTTCTGACCAATACCCAGAAAGACTGTAAACTTTTTAATCTGTGTGCTGTATTTATAATAATGAAGTTTAAAATAGCATTACCTATTCAGGCCACCATGTCACAGACTTGGCTGAAACAGAACATACAGAAAATAAAGATTACTCAGCATTTCTTAAAGTCGATTAATTTTCTGGTTATATACCTTTACAGTTTTATTTGCTTTTGTGTTACATAGAAATTGAATTTTATGCTTATATTTTATGTTTTAATTTTCACTTTAACCAAGACTAATAAACTCATTCAGATTTTTTTAATTCAGTATTTTTCATAAAAATCTGCTAAGACCTAGGGACAGTTGTAGACATTGGTCTTTTGGTACTACAGTTTTCTCATCCTCCCAAATTTGTAACATTTGTCTCCTCCTCTGATTGAAGTTGGTAGTAGACATTTCCCTTCTTACTAATCTTGATACTTACAGCTTCCAAACTCTACATACCTTAGTCCTGGAAATGTTTATTCATGGTATTAAAAACGAACTCAAAACCTTCTAATTACTTTTTCAGTTTGTATTGTCTTACAGTTCTTTTAAAGTATTTTTACAATGTGTCCTTAAAATACCTTCTAGCTTAAATGTAACATTTCAGCTTGGAATCACTCTGGTTTCCAACCCCTGAATACATATTCCTCCGTGTCTGGATCTTTGATCCTTCTCTTCCCTCTATTTTGAATCATGGTTATACTCTCCCTATTTAAGTCTAAAGCTGTAACCATCGTTCCATAAAGTTTCTATTTAACCACCAGAAGTAGTAACGATCGCCCCTACCTTGAAAAATATATATTATATTGTTTAAAAAATTATATACAGAATATATATTATATATAATTTTATGCAAAGACTATACTAATTCTATCTAAATATTCAACTTTTATATAGAGACATGATTGTCTCCATATAAAGTAAAATTTTAAAATGTCTTTAATTCAGAAAAATAAATCTCTTGAAATAACAAATTTTTTAATAACCAAAATGTGATGATTATGACACTTATGAAGCAGCAAGGAATTTTCTAATAATATATTTCAGGAGTCTGATCTGGTCTTTGTTCTATTGAGTAATTTAAGTAATAATATGAATCAAATTGAGAGAGAACACAAAATTTACGAATGATACAATTCTGAGAGGAATATCAAATATATTGTACAATATTTGCAGGGAAGGGAAAATTGAGAAATAAGAGAAAAGAGGATTAAAAACTGTAAAATAAAATCTCATTGGCTAGCCACATTATACTGACTGGACACACTACCATCTTTCCAACATATTAAATTTTCTTCCTTTTCATAGCCTTGACCCTTGTTTCCTTGTTTGAAATATTACATCCCAATAACTATATGGTTAATTATTCTCTTCTTGAGGTCAGGGCCTAAATACCTCCGTATGGGAGTGCAGGCCTTCTTTGATAACCTGCTTTATGCTAGCATTCACATTCACCATCTCCATGCTTTTCTAGGCCCCGTTGCCTTCCTCTATTTTTTTGGTCTGAAGAACTTGCTAATTTTCTAGCATAGTACACAGTTTATTCATTTGTTACTTTTACTGTATTGTCTCTGCAACATCTCTACTCTCAACCCATAGAGACATATACACACTAAATGTAACCTTGGTGAAAGCAAAACTTCTGATATTTTCTCTTACTTGAAACAATGTGGCAGTTCTTCAAAATATTAAAGATGTTATTTCCATGAGACCAATAAATTCCAAAATTCCAAACCTGGGTATATATAGAAAGAGGTAAACATGGAACACACAGAAACATGCAAACTGAATACCTGCAACTACTGTGAAAAATAATTTTTAGATATTGAAATGTTAGAATTCACAAAGCTAGTATTTTTAGACCTAGAGACAAAAAAAAGGTAATTTCCTATTTTTTGTGATTTGAACTTGTAAAGAATAGCAAATAATTTATTATTGTGATTTATAGAGAAAATCAAATGTAATATTAAATAGAATGATTTAGACATTTTGCTATCATTTTTTTTACTTTGTAAAATAATTTATGTAGTGCCAAGTTTATTCCTTACTCATTAATGTGTTCTCTTGACTCATTTTAATATATTGCTTTGTATTTGCATTTCTACAAATTGTCAGGTAATTTTGCTTTATAAGTAAGTAAAAATATTTTAAATTTAGTTTTCTATGAGATATTGTAGTTGCTCTCAGGGCATTACACTCAAAGACTTAGATGATTCTTTTATGAAACAATAAACATTTGTATAGTTTGCCTTATTAAACTATTGCCAAGATTTTGCAACAAAACATTCAAAAATAGTCTGTTCTTCATAGTGTTTTCTGTTATGTTATTGACTGCATGACTTGTTGAATCAATGTTGCAGAAATTGGCCATTTATATTGCAAACATCGGATTCAATTGAAAACCAGCTGATTCTAGTTTTGTGAGAGAACACATATTAGATTAAAGTGACTTGTTTGCATAACCCCTAAAAGAAATTCTAAACAATGATTTACATGCTTCATACCTTCTTTGTATTTATTATATATTATGTTTTATTTTGTTTTTGATGTAAGTTTATTTTAAATTTTGGGCTTGTATTTTGGGTGCAGTGTGGCAGGGCTACCCTTGAGGTGTTATTTAGTTTGAAAAATAATTGAGCAGTTAGCAGTATCATTGCTTCCTTAAAATAAACTGACATTTTCAGTGTAAACTTTATAAAGCTGATCAAATTACTTCTGGGATATGTTGTTAAAAAGGCACTTTACTAGAACTCAATATATTTCAGTGACCTTATAGAGAATAAATAAGGTTAATTTAATAATGGAATCCATTTTGTCTATCTGCATTAAAAAACACTCAAAAATTTTGTGACTGAAACCAATAAACTCTGGTCAGGAATTTAGGCAAGACTTGAGTAAGTAATATTATCCATGAGGTGGTGCCCATGGTCACTGAAGCTACTCAGTTGGTTCCTGGGCTGATCTGGAGATATTAGAACATCTTAACTCACATGCCAAGGCCTCTGCTGGAATATCTGATAGCTAGCTCAAGCAGAACCTTCTTTTTAAATTTTCCTAGTGGTTTATCGAATAAGTATGTTACTTGCATGATGACTCAGGGTTCCACAAACAAATTTTCCAAAAGTATAGGACACAGGACTTGCCAATTTTGTAAATGATAGACCTAGAGAACCAGCATAGCATTATTGCCAGATGTGCTCTGTTGGCAGGTAACTAATCAGCCCATTTTTAATGGGAGGAGTAATAGAATGCATATTTTGATTGGACAAGTTTCAAAGAATATGTATCCATTTTTATCGTGAATTGAATTTTAAGTCCATGGACAAATGTTCTTTATGCTGCCTTTAATATATAATCAGGGTATTAAGAAATACCTCTTTTTCTCTTTGTATGACGTTTAAAAATCCATCTTTTTTTTGAATCTCAGGAAATGTTGAAGTAAAATTTTATTTCAAATCCAATAGCATGCAAACTCAGCTATTTAGGACTTCAATTTTAGAAAAAGTCAAGTTTATCTAGACCCTTGTCAGGTTTCTAAATGAATTGTTTCATTGTTTCTGGATTAGCAGAGACCTAGGTTCACTGTTTCAATTTAGTTGAGCCGCCCAGTTTTTATAACAAATTCTTGAGAATTCATGGGGCTTTGTGATTCTATTTGAGTTCATCTCCATGTTTCTTTGTAAAATATGACAATACTTGTCAAAACCTTGTGAACCCAATAGAGTTGGCTGAAGCTCACCAGTTTTAGGTTTATTCGGAAGCTTGCTTGGTCTTGGCTGAATATGAAATGTCAAGCTAAATGTTCTTAGTTTAAAATGGTAAAAGTGAAAGCAAATACATTAATGCAAATTCATGTAAATCAGACACTATAAGTTACTATTAACTTCAATAGCAGTTAAAAATCAAGACCATCAGGAAGTGAAGAATCAGATCCAGAAAAATTGATAAAGTTGATGAAATTTGTCCTCGAATTTGTCCTCAAAGAGTTACCTGCTAACTCTTTCTGTATAACTTAGTCTTATTTTAACCTGGATCTTATTTATAAAATAGTCATGCTTTCCCTTCCGGTGGCTGTACAAGGTCTTTTACACTGACAACCTTCTCAACAAATTCTCTGTGCTCTGAGAATCTTCTACATCTCTTTTCTATATTATAGCTTAAGTGATATTTTTTATTTATATGTATGTATAAGTATATACATTTATATATAAGTATATATGTATGTATTTTATGTATATATGTTATATATCATATGATATATGTTATATTTACACGTATACATATACTACATGTATTTTACATATATGTATGCATATATATGTATTTTACATATATGTGTGTGTGCATGTATATGTATCACCTTGAAATTAACTGACCATGAAGACAATGAAGGACCACATCACTAATTTGCTCTCACACCTTAGTACAGAATTTGACATTACAACCATCAGCAAATATTTTATTTTTCTTTTAAAACAAATACGTTAGTATATAAGGCACTTTATTTTGAATATTATACCTTACACGATGCACACAGTTCTGTCATTGTAATAATATATTAAATAAAAGACAACTGTATAATCCATGCATAACGTATACTTTAAAGTCATTCTTTAAAATCGAACTAAATCTAATTGTTGAATCATTTAAATTTCATCAGAGAAACAAATTGGCAAAGAAAGTAAAAAAGCTTATTAAAATATTAAAAGTAAAAAAAGTTAAAATGATGAGAAGTTAAAATGCAAACCCCATTTTAATTATTTTTTATTTTTTTTACTTTAAGTTCTGGCATACAGGTACAGAATGTGCAGGTTTGTTACCTAGGTATACATGTGCCATGGTGGTTTGCTGCCCCTATCAACCCCTCATCTAGGTTTTACACCTGGCATGAATTAGGTATTTGTCCTAAAGTTTTCCCTGCCCTTGTTCTCCCTGCCCCCCTAATAGGCCCTGGTGTGTGATGTTCCCCTCCCTGTGTCCATGTGTTCTCATTGTTCAACTCCCACTTGTGAGTGAGAACATGCAGTGTTTGGCTTTCTGTTCCTACATTAGTTTGCTGAGAATTATGGCTTCCACCTTCATTCATGTCCCTGCAAAGGACCTGAACTCATTCTTTTTTAATGGCTGCATAGTATTCCATGGTATGTATGTGCAAACCCCATTTCAGTTGTACCCAGGAATCAGACCTTCCTATTCTTTTAAAGTCCCACAAATAAAAAGATTAAGTTGGTTACTAGTATCTTTCTGTGTTACAAATCATTCTACAATAGAGGCACTTATATACAGCAACAATGTGAGTCAGAAATTAGGAAAGATTTAACTCCAATTTTGCTTCCAAGTGTCTCAGTATTGCAGTTAGAACGTGGTTAGTGTTGGAATAATAGGGGTCTGGAGCAGCTTTGGTGAGTAGCTAAGCATCTCTTTCTCTTTCAGTAGTCTCAGGAGCTCTCCACGTGTTGTCTCTGCATGGGCCAGTGTAAAGTTCTTCACAAAATGCAGGCTCCAGAACAGTCGGCAACTTTGCTCAGTTTTCTAAGAGCAGGTGCTGTAGTAACAACAGAGAAATGCATCACTTTAATGGCTTCACCTTACAAGTCATGCAGCATCATTTCTGCTACATTGATTTAAGTGCCAGTGAATCACAGATGCATCCAGATTCAGGAAGAGGGAACAAAATCCCTCTCCCACCACACAAACACAATGGGTGTCAAGGCCAGTTTTAAAAGGAGCAGATGAAATGAAAGGCTTATTTGACACAAACCGTCTTGAAATAGGTATGATAAAGAAGGAAGTGAAATATTGATCTTCAAAAATATTGATGAGAAGCAGGAGTCTAGAAATATTTAACTCTCTGCTGCACAGAACCAGAGATAATTGACAACCCAGGGAGGAATATACACTTCTGCCTATTTATTATAAACTATTATAAACTGTTCTCCTTATTGTTAATAATTCCTCCACTCTAAATCAATGCATAAGTTTTTTTCCAAGTGGACTCTTTATTATTTTTCCAGGCACATTCTATAAAATGTCTCACAGTGTGTTCAACAGGTTGCTATTTTTTGTGAAATTGTGTACCTTCCTTTAGACATAGAAAAATTCACGGAAAAATCACTAAGATATTTGGTCTTCCTCTAGACTCTATGTCAAAGTATAGTCTCAATAGCTTTTTTATCTTTATTAAGGGATTACACTGTAGTATTATTATTATCATTCTTATTGTTGTTGTTCTCGTTATTACTATTTTACTTATATTCCTCCCTGAGTTGTCAAACTTTAAAATGTAAGAATTCTACATTTGTATTCATTGTATTTCACATCAGTGAAACGTACTACATTTTTCTTGTTAAGAAAGAATGCTAACATTTTTTTTTCAGTATCTTTCACAAAGCCACTTAAGCATGCAATATAGGGAATTTCATTTGGTCTATAATTTCCATTTGAGCAGGTACAAGATAGAGCTGTCATGAGTTTACACCTTTTATATTATATGTCTACTATAAATGAATAGCTGGAGTAACTGTAGATAATAGCCTAGCCAGCAAGTTTTCCAGAATTGGAGTTTTTTAGAAAATGGATTTTCACCACTCTTTTATGTTCTGTATACTACCTTAATTTAATTGCTCTTTGTGAGTTCTAACTTTAATCTCCGAAATTTTGCTTTTGCTTTTGTCTTGTCTTTCTCAATTTAGTCATGACTTTTTGAAAACCATGACTCCTAGGCAATTCTTTTCTTTCACTGTATAGCTATGCTAAATAATATGGTGTGACTAGGTATGATCAAAGAGTGATATTTATCTTTGACTAAATAACTCAAAAAATAACAAAAGGAGGAAATATTTTATCTATCAACAAAAAATGTTTAACCAAGCAGTCATTCCAAATAAATACCAACAAAATCCTAGTCTTGTTAAACTATTCTCAATTGTCTGAACTATCAGTAAAATAAGGCACAGAATTTAAAATCATCTATAATATATTTGAAAGACACAATATTTTACTTCTTTAAAGAGATTGCAAGGAAGTTGTATAAGTACTGAAAATAAATTGTAAACCAGGAACTGTTTGGCAAGTCATATAGCTTCCAATTATTTAATCTAAAATAGAGGAGACCAGAGTGAGAATCAATAAACTATCACTCAGTGTTTTAAAAATATGTATCAATCAGTTCTCTCATTACACACCTTAGTGAATACATGTTAATATTACATTGGGGGAAGAAAGTAAAATATGATATTCTAAAACCACAGTGAAATGTTTAGGCAGTTCACACTGATATTCCTGTCATATTGCTGATTCTCTTAGTGTGACTGATTAGTCTAAGTTTCTGAATATATCAAAACAAGATGGATAAAATTAAACAAAATAGCATTAATGATACAAAATTGTCAAAAACTAGTATTCAGTCTCACCCCAGTGTGACGCTGAGAACCACATCTTATTTAATCAAGATAAAAAGACAATCAGGCATTTATGTTCTTTATTCAAAAAGCCTAATTCTCTTGCTTCCAATCATCCCACTCTAAGTTTCCATACATAATGATCCTAAGCCAAACTCAACTTATGATGCTGATACAACATCTTTATTAAACACAGAACATAAGGATATAACATTAATACATCTTGGCACAAGAAATCACTTTGCATTCTTATTTGTCCAAGTACTCATATCTTGATCCATCTTTCTTTACATCATGAAGTCTAGCAGAATTCCCATTTATAGCCTAGTATAAGTCACACTAGTATTTTATTTTAGCACCTTCACTGATTCCAGAAGTATGCTTAATGGCATAAAAATTGAATTGTAGACCTCCATATCATCTGCATTAAATGTATAGTTAAAAGTGACTGATAAATAACACATTAATTGTTCATATGAAAGCCACCAATATAAAGGTTCAATAAGGAATCTAACAAAGTCAGCTTAAGAGCCTAACTCTTAAACTAGATGAATACACGACGCAATTTTAAAATGTCATCAAACAATTTTATCCCGTAAGATCATATTAAACTGTGTGCCTGCATATGTGTGTGTGTCTTGATGAAGAAAGGAACATCTAGTAAGTTTCTTCCCATGAGCTAAGTAATTGTTGTGCAAAATGCATGTGACTCTTTCCCCAGATGTGTATACAATATTTACTAGCCTCACATGACTAGATTACCTTAATTCCTTGTCTACTTCTTAGTAAAAAAAAAAAAAAAGATAGTAAGAATCAGATGACTTTTACCTACAATCATTATGAACATATAGGAGCTTACCATTTTTGCATTAGCTACATAATAATTGAAAAAATGTTTTTACAGATAGTCTCTGAGAAGTAGAAGGATTTAGATGTAAATGCACTTTACTATGAATAGGGGAGGAGGCTGGGAGGGAGTGCTCAGAAAAAGACAGAGAAAAGAACAGTCTGAAAAGTAATAATCCTATCTGCTATATTGCCTCTCAAATTCAAACTTTCTCAAAAACATTGACTTAACAGGGACATTTTGTTTCTGATTACTGCCTCCCAGCAAAGGCTGTGTGTTCCTGAGCAAGGTTGAGGAATTTCCTTCACTGTGAATCTTTCATCCTAGAACAGACAACCATCTGTTTTAGAAAGTTTAGGAGGAAGCACTACCCCAGTTATGAACAACAAAAGAAAATGAAACTTGCCTTTTAAAAATTTTTGTCTGCCTTCGGTCTATAATTTCATTATCTTTTTATACCTAACAGCACAGAAGAGGACACAGTTATAGACGTACCCTCAGGGCTAGATTCAGGCCTCTTGCACTTTGAATTTATTCACAACATCAAAGTATCTAGAATAACTCCTGTTCAGTTATTTCTCTCTCTGTGTGTGTGTGTGTGTGTGTGTGTGTGTGTGTGTGTGTGTGTGTGTGTATTTCAGCCACCCTCTGTTGCTCAGGCTTTTTGTATTAAAACAATCATCATCCATCAGTCTTTCCTCTAGTTTGAGTTACGTGATGCAGAAGAATATTCACTCTGCTCTTATCCTCAGGAACAAACATTCAGATGGGATTGCCTTCCCCAATGACCCATAAAACATTGCTTCCATTATTATCTCTGTGTGGGCATTTGAATGTGAGGGATGCCATTTTCTTTCTGTTTTATTCATAAGCACATTTCAAAATGCCAATCAAAATCACTGGAGAAACTGCTCCTATTTGGGGTGAAAATGATGGTCCCTGACAATATTTCAAATTTTTGGTTATGCTCCTCAGTGATACATTTTTATTTCTCTTTAGTCAGAATAACAATTTGTAAAACCAGTGTTTTTAGCAAATGAATTCAGGCTTTGTTCTGAAATGTGTTAGAATTTATATTTAAGAACTACATTAAGTAATGTTTTATGTGTGATACAGCCCTATCACCATATTTAAAACAGCTTTGTAATATTTTAAATGGTAACCAATTTGCTGTTTATTCCATATTATAAATTGTTTTAAATAAAATATTAGTAGATTAGTCATTAATAAAGAATATATTTTTCCATTTTGTTTCAAAAATAATTTTCAATTTTTTGAACTGCAGGAATGGAATTAGAATTACATGTATTTCTAAGATCCATTCTCTTTCAAAGGGAGAAACACAGAATGTAGGTTCTGAATGCCTAACTCTAGTAGAACTAAACTTTTTCAATTATTTGATTTGTGCCTGTGGGCCAGTCTTTTCACTCTCACCACTGTGGTTTTTTCCTGGCTAGAAGAGAGGTAATGTCACACGATTACTGAAATGCCCAACCTTGCCCTCACATAGGTCCCAGTCAACTCTAGCTTCTTGCTCCCTTCTGCTTCCCTGCACACACCTCAGTGTAATGGTGCTGATCTAGTGGAATTATATACACACAAGAGTGTTTTAAACTGTATTTAATCAAAACTTTTACATTAATTAACTTATTGAACTCAGCAGAGATGCAGAATTAATTTTCAGTTTACAGGGATAGGATTTAAAAGTTAGTCCATTAACTTTGTTAAATAAAAATAACAACTTTTATTTTTGTTAAATAAAAATAAACAACTTTTCCTTTATATTACAGAAAAGGTTTTTGCTTTTAACCTTCAACTTTTGTTACAATAGTTGAATAGTTTTAATGCTTATACTTATTCTATTTAAATTATGATAGTTAATCTTAAGTGACCAAATTGGAAATGTCATTTGGGAAATTAAGTATATAATCACTTTCATGTAAACTCACATTATAGTTTGTGAATGGTCTAATTCGTCTAACTCATTTTGCAGTTAGAGAAACTAAGATGTAGAATTATCAAGGAAGTACATGGAGTCCTTCAGAATAAAATCATCAAGGGAATTTTTTAAAAAATATATTTTTTCAACTAATGAGTTGACCTAGGTCCACAGCCCAGGCTATTGATTATGAGTGTTTTTTTTTTTTTTCAGCCAATACTTCACAGCTCACACATATACAAGGTCATAATATATTTTGAAGGTAAAAATCAAAACAAAACAAGAGGATCATGTATTTAATAGATCTAAATTAATAACTTCACAAGTCATATGTATGTTTCTGCTTTGGGTGTGTAAGATGACCACTAAAATCGAGGATTACATCGACATTTAAAAGCCAAGCAGGACTGATGAATTTTGCATCTACCTCATATCTACCTTATAATTCTACATCTAATGCCGGGCGCATTAGTTCATACCTGTAATCCCAGCATTTTGGGAAGCCGAGGCGGGCGGATCACGAGGTCAGGAGATCGAGACCATCCTGGCTAAAACTGGTGAAACCCGTCCCTACTAAAATTACAGAAAAACTAGCCGGGCTTGGTGGCATGTGACTGTAGTCCCAGCTACTAGCAGGCTGAGGCAGGAGAATCCCTTGAACCCAGGATACGGAGGTTGCAGTGAGCTGAGATTGCACCATTACACCCCAGCCTGGGCGACAGAGCGAGACTCCGTTTCAAAAAAAAATGTACATCTAGCATCTTGTTAAGTAGAGATTTAAGTATTATTAAGACACATAGCAAGACAAACACACATTTTATGCAAATACTAATAGGAATTTTGTAGGTACAATAGTAATGCAATATTTTATGAAAGTTTGCCTAGGAGAGCTAAAGGATGAAGATTGCAGCTAGAGTTAATATCTCTGAAACAGAAAAAATTTATAGACACCTGAGAAATCTCTTGGAAACAGCACATTTTCAGGTAATTTATTTATTAGGAGTGGTAATTATGTGGGTTTTCCCATTACTTATAATGTCAAAACTACAATTACGCTTGCACCAACCTAATATTGAAATGGTATTATTGACAACAGTCATCGTGACTTATTTTTAATACCAGTGAATAATTGCCAAAGGAGATTTCCTGGCAGTGCTTCCCATTGCCCTTTTAGCCTCCAATCCAAGGCTTAAACAGGCTCCTCTATGAGAAACAAAAGACAACTACACCAACACATTTGTTGACTGGCCCAGGTATCATTACTTTTTCTCAGAATTCAGTGTCTTTGAAAATGGTATGATAGAATCACTACACCTGTATATATCACAGGGAGCACATGAAAAAAATATGGGGAAACTTGAAGGATAAGATTAAACTTTTAAAGCAGAGTTGGATATGAGTCTTTCAAGCACAGAGCACTATGAGAAATTTGGGGGAAGCATGGAACTATAAGACTAACTGGGAAATGACAAGTAAAGCAGTATTCTTTACACTTATTGGACACAAGAAAGCTAGAAGTTAAATAATTGGCCCAGCGTTTCCCAGATAGTATATTAAATAAGACTGAAACCTGTTTTCCTAACATCTTATCTGTACTGTTTGAACTATTTCATATTCCAAGATGCTCTATTGAAAAATTGCATCAAATCATTTGTGTATACTTTTAGGAAAATGTCTTAGGCATGATTTCATTGCTTATTCAATTATATATATATTTTTTTAATTTTCAAAGTAAAATATCTTCTTTGGTCTCTATAACAAAGATTGTGCTGCTATTCTTTGTTCGTTTATTTTTTATTGTGGCTAAAAAAAGTAAGATCTATTTTTTAACAAATTTTAAGTATACAATGAAATTTAGCTAGCTATATGTGCATTGTTGTGTAGCAGATTTCTAGACACTTTTTATCTTGTATAACCAAAACCCTATACTCATTGAACAGAAAATATTTCCCCCTTCCTCTGACTCCTGACAACCACCATACTACTTTCTGCTCCTATGAATTTTACTATTTTAGGTATCTCATGTAAGTGGAATAATATAATATTTGTCCTCTGTGACTGTCTTATTTTACTTGGCATAGTATCCTCAAGATTCACCCATGTTGCAATATATGCTAGAATTTTCTTCTCTTTTAAAGCTCAATAATATCCTATTGTATGTATATACCACATTTTCTATATTTATTTATCCATATATGGACATTTAAGTTTTTTTCTGCTTTGTGGCTATTTTGAATAGCCCTGCAATAAATATAGGAGTGCAAATATTCCTGTGAGATTGTGTCTTCAATTATTTTGGTTAAAAATCTAGAAACAGGATTGCTAGATTATGTAATACTTCTATTTTTAATTTTTTGAGGAAGTGAATACTGTTTTCCATAGCAGCTAGCTGTGCTATTTTACACTGTCACCAACAGGGCAGAAGGGTTCTAATTTCTCCACATTCTAGCCAATACTTATTCTCTGCTTTCTTGATAATGGCCATCCTAAAAGGTATGAGCATGAGCTGATATCTCATTGTGGTTTTGATTTGCACTTACCCTATGATTTAGTGATATTTAGTATATTTTCATATACCTGGTGGTCATTTGTGTGTCTACCATGGAGAAATGTCCATTCAAGTCATTTGCCCTTTATTAAATTGTTTTTTAATGCAATTGAATTGTGGCAGTTCTTAATATGTTTAGGATATTAAACATTTATCAGATATATGGTTTGCAAATACTTTTGCCATTTCATATGCTGTTGTTTACTCCATTGACTGATTCCTTTGTTGTGCAGAAGCTGTTTAGTTTGATGTAGGACCACTGTGTATTTTTGCTTTTGTTACCTGTGATTTGGATGTCATATCCAGGAAAACAGGAAAACATTGCTAAAACTAAGACCAAGAAGCTTTCCTCTTTTGTTTTCCTCTAGGAGTTTTAGGGCTTCAGGTTGTATGTTTAAGACTGAAATTCACTTTGAGTCATTTTTTGGGTATGGTGTAAGATTAGTGCCCAATTTCGTTCTTTTGCATGTAGATCTCTACCAATGTTTTCATAGTAAGTGAACACAGTAGTTGCAAAATGGTCTGGAGTCATCATATTTAAATAAAGTGCACAGTAATTTTATAAGGGCTTTCTCCCAGTGCATTGCTCAACCAAAATATATAGAAACACATTCAAAGAGAACTTAAAATATCTGTACTATATGAGAGGTCACATCCTTTTCTTAATATAGTTGCTTTTATAATGAAAAACTATGTAGAAATGAGAATAGGGAAGTCAGAATGTAATTAAAGCAAGTGTAAAACAAAGTTTTGAAAATTGTTTGGCAGTATGTTAGTTGTAAAGGAAGTGTAACATAGCTCCCAAAAGTATAGTATTAATAGAATTATAGTATTTAGAGTGAGATATTGATAGCTCATTTGTATTTTAATTCTTGGACACTATATGTTAAAAGTGGTAGACAAATTAAAATTTGGACAATAGATAATGAGAATAAGAAAAGAAATCATATCATAATAGGAAATGCTCTAGAAGTTGACTTCTTTTTACTCTGGAGAAGAGAAAAATCAGGAAAATGTAGTGAGATACAACTATAAGAAATGCTATTATAAGGGAAAAGAATGACTTCCTCTTTCAGAGGTCAAATCAGAAGTAGTTAGAAAAAAGCGCTTTAAAAACTGAATTGATACATTACAGGATACATTTTTATGAGTATAGATTAATAGAATGTTTACAAAAGGATAATCATGCAATTTCTACTTAATAGTGTGTTATTCAGATGGTCATTTCTATACTTAGTCATCAGATTTGTTCATGATTATTTGTGTTAGGTTATACATTAATTGCCAATTAATCACTTCCCAGTCAATCAGATTCACCATGTGGCAACCTGAAATGACCATTTAGCAAAAGGAAATATCTTGGTAAATACTTTGTGTTCTAATTATTTATATTATTTAGAAATGGGTTGTGTTAATAATTTCTATATATTACAATATCTTTCTGTATAGTACTTGAATATAAAATATAGTACTGGTATACAATAATACCAGTAATATTTCTACTACTTGTAGAATTCCAGTACAAATCAAATGGCACTAGATGTAGATTCTAAAATCTGTCTCAAAGATAAAGCTATATAGTTGAAAAAATGCATAAATCAATGGCGCCTCAATAGTTTAATGTGCAATGTGATGGTTTCTCATTTGTGTTGATGCAGTTACTTTTTGTTTTATCACAACTCTTATAACAAACAGTGTTCCTATAATTTAGATAATTCCAACCCCAGCATAATCTGTCTAAATAAAATGGAGTGGAAAATTGAAACAACAACAAATTTGATGTCTCAGTTTTTATGTGTAATTTCTTCACCATTTTCTGTGCTAAAGACCTCATTTTATAAGAGACAGTTTGAGGGTAGAGTATTTTTTCTTTCAAAATTACTTTTATTCTTAGTGAGTTTTTTGTTAATGTTTTAATCACTCCTAAATTTGTTCATTATCATAAAAAGAGAGCACAAAGTTGCCAAGTATACAAAATGACATTGCGGGAATCACGTTGATAATTCCACTCTTATTTCCATTTCTATTACATGAAACGCCTGAGTGTCCTTCCAACAAATTCTTTTTTTTTCCTCTTAAGTAGGTTTGAATTTGTGTTTCTCTCACTTGCAACCTGGAGTACAGATAACACAATTATAAGAATAAAGGTCACAGGAATTATAAAAGAGGGGAGTGATAAGGCTCTGAAGTGTAGCGGCAGAAATAATGTTCCTGTAATTCTCTTCAAAAGAAATACTTTGCTGGAACAATTGATAAAAACTAACATACTTAGGAGAACCAAAATTTTCATTAATATGCGAGTGTCACATTGGGGAGAATTATAGGATAAAACATAGCCCAGATAGCAGATTCATGTAACACATTTAAATTCATTAAAATTCTATTGTCTTGGCTACATGATGCCAAATGATGACTTTGGCTGAATTTTAAATCTTTGAATATATTATTTTGTTCCTGGGTAGATACAAAATTTGGAAGCTGCTTTAGTGAAGAGATTCTTTGAAGTGCTAAATTTAAAATTTACTAAAAATTTCCAATTGGCATGACGGTGTTATTTTAACTTAGGGTACTAGTTTAGAGCTCAGCCTGTTTTGGCTTTCTTCCCAATAACAATGTTACCAGCGAACAAGATCATTCAGCAGTCAACAACTTTCATTCAACCCAGAAGTCCACACAATTTTTCTGTAAAGGACAGATAAATATTTTAGGCTTTGCAGGACATAGGGTCCCTGTCGCAGTACTAGAGTCACAGTGGGAAAGCAGCCATAGACAACACTTAAACAAATGAGCTTGGCAGTGCTGCAATAAAACTTTATTTATAGACACTGAAATTTGAGTTTTCTATAATTTTTATGTGTTTCCAAACATTATACTTTTTTGATTTAAAAATAAAATTAAGTACAAAGCATTTTTAGTTTAGAATGTGACAAAATAATAAAAGTGGACTGGGTGTGGCTTGCAGGTCATAGTTTGCCAGCCAGTAATAGACAGTTCTAAAAAACCAAAAACTGATTAGCTGTTTCTAATCCATTTATTTAGATATGGTTTTAGTCCCAAGATATCTTAAAGGACTTGAATATAATTGCTTCATAGTTATATAATATTTTCAGGTATATTTGTTTCTTCTTTTACCAAGTATTTAGCATACAACATGTAGATGTTCAAAAATATTAGTTTGAAAAATATCAATTCTGAATTTGCTAACTCTATTTAAATATTTCTCTGCAGTAGTTGTTTTCCTAACTCTAATAAGGACAGCATTCCAACATCTTTGTTATGGGCTTAATCACCTGACAACATATGCTTTTCTGGCCTACAGCAAAAGTTCCAAGAATTTTTCTGAGTTAATTTATTTGGTTCTAGTGCACTTTTTATTTTTAAGTTTTTGTTTCTTTTGCTTTTTATCCCAATATTGTTAACGTGCCTGGCTGCAATGCAGATACTTAGAGCACCATCTAGAGATGAAAAGTTAAAATTAACATAAAAAAATTAGGACCTAGAAGCAGTGTAACTGGAAGATGACTTTGCAATTTACAATTAGTGTGCAAACTATACTTTCAAATGATTGGCTCTAAGAAAGTCACACATTCCTAATTGAAAGCAAATACTTGTTTAATGTTGATTCTCTGCCTGACTTTTCCAAAAATACATTGATTGAATAGCTTCAAACTATAATTTGGATTCCATACAAATAATTAAGATAATGAATAGATTACTGTGTATTTAATCGTATTCATATAAATCTCTTATGTTGAGTAGTATACTTAAAAAAATTTCCTAAATGCCACACATATAAACATAAAAATACAGAGCAATAAAAATTGGCATGAAGAATCTCTTTCCTTAAGCTCAAATTATTTATCATATATGTAAACATAAATGCATATATATATTGCCTACTGTACAGATGTATATTCTAGGTTTATGAATATAAACAGTACTGATTTTCTCCATTTGTAGAAGGTAGTAAAAGATTTGCAAATACATTAAGGAGTTTAGCTGAATTTCCCTATTATATAAACATCTTGATCCAGAATGAATCAATAATATATCTATTGTTCTATTAATTTACTTGATAGCAAAGTGATTGGGCTTATTTTCTCAATTAAAGAGCTAAATGAAGAAAGGAATACTATTATTTTAAAATAATATCTATATTGTAATAGATTATGTTGGTCCAAGCAAAATAATACCTCCCTAATTTTGACATTTCAATTCCCTTATTTCCTGGATAATCAGTTTTGTTCCAAGAAATTGCTAAAGTATTGATAGTATTTGTTGGGAACATAAGTGACAGTCTAAACGGACTCCCTTTGGCCATGAGTTTATAGTGCATCTATTTTGTCTTAGTTGTACATAAAATGTTATGTATCATCAATTCCCTACCCAAAAATTTACAAAGTAAAAAATAAATTTGTATTTTATAAATATGGAAATTAAGTTATTGAAATTACAGACATATGAGGATAGATATGTAACCCAGTTGTGCAGTTGTGTCTGACTTCAAAGTAAGCTATGTTTCCATTTTTCAGTTCTGCAAAGTCCTGGGGCAAGATCAGAGGCCTACTGAATGTGTAAAATAAATTGAGTCTAAGAAATTTATCACACAAACTGGAAGTCAGATTACCAGAGATCTAAGCCCAGGATACTCTTGCCATTAGCAAGATAAATTTACAAAAGTAGCTAAAGCTTTCTAAAGCATATGTACTCATTTATAACGTGGAGATAGTAATACGATTTTTGGTGGTTTTAAGAGAAATAAATGTAAACTATTTGATAAACACATGGTGGAAATAGATAGATATAATTAAATAAATTGCTTTGGGAAAATAAGCAGAGCAGGGATCTCTTAATTATCTGAGTTCTGTAAACCAGAACTTGGATGAGTAGACATACTTTGATTGCATGGTAGTTGATTAAAAGGAGAGGAAAAGCAATTCAAAGAAGGAAGAGACTATTGAGATCATCCCACATTACCTATTCTTGATGTTGATTAGAAATCTGAGATCCAGAGTGGAGGCAGGACTTTTCTGAATCTCAGCAAGTGCCTGGGGGAAGAGGCATCTCTCTTACTTAAAACTTTACCAAGTTTTCTTCAACTCCATCATGTTCTTTTTAACCCAGACATTTAGTGTAAGTGGACCAAAATGTATGCCTTTTTAAGTCTGAGTATATTCTTGATGTTTTTTTTTCTCAGATAAAAGTGTACTAGAAGTAAGTGTGCTATCACTTTAAGACTTTTCAAAGGTAGCCCAGAATTTTAGACAAGTTCCTGTTCTGCCTTCCCATCATAATTACTAAATACTTAGAATTCAGGTAACAACTGCCTGAGGGTCTTCAGTCTTCAACAGAATTTACCTTCCTGGTGTGCAGATGCTTTTCCAAACATATAGATCACATGAATAGTAGGGTGTGCCCCTTTCCCACCCAAAAGCAAATGCAAATTTTATATAATTCCATTTTTAAATTTGGATATTTTTATTTTAAAGATTTATATTGTATAGCATCATATATAAAATTGGTTTACGAAGCTTTATTACAATCACAAAATAAATGACACGTGAAAACTGAATAAAGGATCTACATATCAGAATTGAAAATTTCAGATTTGTTTTCTGACAAGTCTATTGCTGTCTAAGTGATTGACAGATGTGTGATCTTGAGGTAGAGTAAGGGAAGAATCAGAAAGATACTGATTTAAATGCTTGATTCCTGATTTGGGGGATTTATGTTTTTGAGTTGGTTGCTTAATAAATCTGAAACTCAGATTTTACATTTATACATTGAATATAATATCTGACCTACTTAAATCTCACGTTAAATTAGAGGCTCAAATTAAATATTGGATTAGTAGATACCTAATATTTTTGAGACCTAAAACTGTGTATTTATTACTTAAATCATTTCACTTCTGTATACTTTAGTTTTTCAGCAACTAATTTAAGAATAGCACATTCTGTTTCCAGAAAAGAGAAAGAATAATGAGGTACTCTGTGTGAGAGAGACAGTCAACTTAGATCCAGTATTTCACCTTGAATCCCTCTCAGAGTACAATAAAACTGAGGTTGCAGTAGCAATAAGAGATCATGTGGGTGGGGGTAGGGAGGAAGTCTGGTGTACAAATCTTTGGAGACTGTTTTAAATGAGAACTTTGGGCAATTAAACACAATTTCAGACAAGGTCAAATTTTTCTTTGTTAATTGCAAAATTAAAAGACCTCAAGCAGAATTTCCCTTAGAGGTTATAATAATGAATAAGGTTAAAACTCTAGTTGTTTATCATTTTGGTTTAACTATCATTATAAAATACGGAAAAGAGGAAAACTGACAAGAAATAAAGATCCTCCTATACTTTTTCTATCTCCCTAATGTTTTAATAAAGAGAAAAAGACAATTTACCCATCTACCCTTACAAAATAGAAGCAGTTAAAGACATCTTAACTTAGCAGTTACCAGAATAGTTTTACAAAATTTTCTCTCCTAATAATTTGCAATTAATAGAACACTCTGAGATTTAAATTATAAAACCAGTGTGAAATGAATCCAAGAAAAGATGTTAAGGCCATCAAAAATTGCCTCTTAAGGCTTTAAAATTAGAATTAAACAATAACTTGATAGTGATATTTAAATATCTAAAAAGAATACTCTGTTGGAAATGTATAAAATAGAGAATAATCACAAATTCTTATATTACCTACTGAAAAATTGTCTAAGAATAAGTGGGTTCTGATTCAAAGGGTAGACTTTTCTGGTTCCAAGTGTGTCCTCTAGTATGGAGAAATTAGTATCAAGATATCTTGGGCAGCTGAAAATAAAATTGTCAAATCATACTTCCCTTTAAGAAAGGCAGTGTAACATGTTGCATATTAGCAGCGACTCCCAGACTAGATTACTTAAATTCAAATTCTGGCTTCTCCAATTATCTAGTTATTTTACTAAGAATTAACCTCTCTGACTTTTAGTTTCCTCATCTGTGAAATGAGGTTACTAAGAATATCTTCCTCATGAGATTCCTGGGAGAGTTAAATTAGATAATGCAGGTGAAGCATTTAAAACAATCCTTTACATGTAAATGTACTTACATAGTAGGTGTAATTTGACTTCCCTGTCGAACGTCTGTAGGGAAAGATGAGCTTAGCCATAGAACACCCTTCTTATCCCGATGTCAGCCATATTTCTCACACTAAAGGAAATATTTCCACTTTCTTTGAGCTTACCTAACCTGAATGCATCTCGCACAGACAGATTCACACTCCTGGGCCAGTTGCTGGCAAAGCAGGTTTCTTAGCCTTTAAACTAAGGGCTGGTTTTAGACTGTGTTGAATTGAACAAGGTAACAGTATTCTGGGAGATCAGCCAGGATTCTCCATGAAGTTCTCCTTCATTTCAAATGTAAGCTTTCTTTGAACTACATTAGGCCACCTGAGTCTCCTTTTACAAATACCTAGTCAGGGAGAAATAGGAAATAGATTCTTACTCAGTTTTCTTTCTGTTGACATGGATAATGTCCAGTAAAAACTGTTTCACAATCAGAAGTAAACACGATAAATTCTCAATTCCAAAAGACATCTGACAACATTTGAATTTTTCTCTCGTAGTGCTTGCTTTATTTCTGTTGCCAGATTACATATTACTTTTATTTCTTTTTACAGTGATTTTCATTCATTTAAAATAAGTGAATCAGAAAAAAAATCCTTTTAATTTATTATTTAAATATTAGAAATCTCATTATTGGAAATCAAAATATGTAGGTAGATAGATTTAAACACTATCAACAGACAGTCATTAATTTTTTTCACCCACTGTCAAATTGGATTTATTTTGCTATATTTGATAAAATACTTACCACTAATTTGTTTATCTATCATCTATCTCTCATCTCTCTTCCTCCCTCCCTTTATCTTTTTATTGTATTACCTAACTGGTATCAACATAGCTGATATAATTGCAAAAAAACAAGAAAAAAAGTTATATGCAGATTCATTACAGCTTAATAAAAGCACCACTAGGCTTTTTGAAATACTAAATATAGCTGCCTTCCTGGTTTTCATAAGGACAGTCATTTTGGAATCTGGGAAATCACTGTGTTAAATTTATGATATATAATTTTTCTCCATTTTTCAGCATTATTCTTTTCTTCTATTTGCCTTAAGATAGAGCAGATAATTTTATGTTTGATAATATTGATATTATTATAAAACTAATAGCTACTAAAAAAATAGCAAAACATTCCACAAAAAAAAAATTTTTGTATGAGAGTTTCTTCAAAGAATGTCAGGAAGTATTATATCACCCATCCACAATATTTACAGACAGAAGCCATGCTACTTATTTTTTCAAATAAGTTAGAAAATACAGGAATGAATAAATAGATAAATAATCCAAAACAAACTACATCCAAAACAAACAAACTTTATTTTCAATAAATATATTCAAATATAGTTATTTCAAAATAAATCCTATTTTGGTGAGAGAATTTATCAAGTTTTCATATATTTGTTTTTTTATCCAACATGTTCTCCTGCATATAGTGATTGAATGTCAATTATTTTCACAATGTGCATGCACACTGAGGAATAAGCCAGGGCCACTACCCTAAAGAGGCTCATATTCTAATAGGAGAAAGAATAAGGTAATGAATAGCTCAATGTCAAGTGCATTACACAGGCTTATAAGTAATACAGCGTTGTCTCAGAGAAGTAAAGCATCAGTTTCTCTGAATTTAGGTCAAAACATATCATAGAGAACTGAAAGAGGACTGAGCTGAGATATAATATTTTTCTGTTTTAAAAACTCTTCAACCAAAATATGTCTATACATCCTTTCTTATTATTGTACCCAAATCATGCTATTTTTTTCTCTCCTTATGGCTTGCTGATGGTCTGTTCACTCCCTACATCGACCCTCTTTGACCCTTTTTGTACTGTTTCCTAATAATGTCTGTCTTCATGGCTGTAGCAATTGCAGAATTTTTATCTGCACATGACCACATCCAAAATAAGTGTTCTCTGACTCTCTTTTGAAGAATTAAGTGACTTCTTTTCCAGGAATATCTGTCAAAGTTCTCCTCATTTCTGATTTTTAAGATTTGGATCATTTTTATGAACCTATCTGTTTTGCAAGCTGAATACCAACACAGCAATCGGCCAGGCCTGGATACAGAGTTAGTGAAATTAACTTTATTGGGTTGAGACAACCATGGCTCCTTTCAGCTGAGAATGGGAATGTTTTGTACTCTTCTCACGACCTTTACATTGTACAAAATTATTCCTTTGACCAACACTTAAAAAGGATGAAATTGTATCAAGATAAAGTGAATATTAAGGAGATTATTTCACTATGTAGTGAATAAGCTGCACTATGTCAACCATTCTAAAGGATAGTGATGGACAAGCTAGATAAGGCCCCTCCTCACATGAAATTCATTTCATTTAATGATGATTTGCCTCTGAGACTATTCACTGATATGGAGATAAATTTTAGGCTATCTCAAGATTAAATGAGTGCTAATGGATTGGTCTTTAAAATGTGAAAGCTTGCCATAGGCCTCAGAAAGATCTTAGGCACTTACACATTATTAATAGAATACATTTTAATGAATGATTATCAAAAAATTACATATGTATGAATTTTAAATGTACTTATTTTCTCATATATGCGTATTATATGTAGATAGTGTGTGTGTGTTTGTGTTTATATTTTTAAAACTGGTAACAGTGTATTTTCTGCTTTAGGAAGAAGGCCTAATTAATTAATGTTCTGAAAAGGGATTGAGATTAACCCAACACAGCATTTAAATTTTCTAATTGTTAAAACACATTTCAGACACTGACAAATTTTTTCACTTGTATCAGTCAAATGTATGAAATAAACATTATTGAGTATAATTATGAGGTGTAAAATGTATATACTCTAATAATCAGCCTCATGATTTTTAAGAACCAAATGTAACAAAGAAGATAAATAAAACTTGTTCTTTGACCTCCCTAAGGATCAGAAAAGTGGTATGTAGGAAGGATATCAGTATGCAAGTAGAACAGGCTTCATTAGTTTGCCATCTGTCATTGTAGATAGCTGCTAAAATGTTGCCATTGTGAGGTTCATTGAGTGGTAAAATTATAATTAAAAATCATACATAGATTTAAAGTCAAAACCCCCATAAATAAAGCAGCTGCCATGTGTTGACAGAGATTCTATGTCCCTTTGAAAAGATGAGATGAAGGAAATATTCACATGAGTGTGTGTATGTGTACATGCATACATATATATGTGTGATGAAGAAATTATATACACACACAATTACAACTCTATGTTTCTTTATAAATAAAGATCAGCATGGCTAGCCCTTGGCATTAATTGAAAACAGTTAAGAGAACAATATCTAATATTTTCTACAAAGCCTAGGAAATTAAACATATATTAAAGCAAATGATTGTAGACAATTTTGTTATGATAGTTTCATTTAGTGCTCAATGGACATTTTAAAAAATAAAAGGCATGGTGCAGTGTAATACATCAAATCATAACCAAAGAAGCTTATTTTTCTTTTCTTTTCTTTTTTTGAGACAGTCTCGCCCTGTCACCCAGGCTGGGGTGCAGTGGCGCTATCTCTGCTCACTGCAACCTTCAAGCAATTCTGCTGCCTCAGCCTCCCGAGTAGCTGAGATTACAGGCATATGCCATCATGCCCGGCTAATTTTGCATTTTTTAGTAGAGATGGGGTTTCTCCATGTTTGTCAGGCTGGTCTAGAACTCCTGACCTCAGGTGATCCACCCACCTCTGCCTCCCAAAGTGCTGGGATTAGAGGAGTGAGTCACTGCACCCAGCCAGAAGCTTATTTTTTCAAAAGTGCAATTAACCAAGAGTTTATTTGCAACAATTTTAGAATATTTTAGAATAATTTAGAACCATTATTTCATTAACAATTAATATGTGCATATGAGTGTGTATTTTATAGGGCTTAAAAGGAACTATTAAAAATATAATAGAAAATGTGAAGAGCTTGGATTTTTGGGATCTTGAATAAATCAAAAATTTGCTTTTTTACTCCACATCTTCTCAAACAGGATTTAGCTTCCAGTGGGTTGTATATATAAAGCCCATTTAATTATTACACTTATTTTTCATGACTTAAAAAGGCTTGCTGTAACCAGTAGGAAAAAGTTGTATGTCTATACACTAACAATGAAAAATGCATTAATGTATTTAAGGAAATATTTTTATTTACAATAACATCAAAAATAATAAAACGTACATAAATTTAACAATATGAGCACAATAATTATACACTAAAAACTCTAAAACATTACTGAAAACAATTTAAAGACTTAAATGAATTGAAAGACATTTTACATTCCTGGATCAGAAAATTGTTAAGAAATCAATACTCCCTACATTGATATACAGATTCAATAAAATATCTGTAAAAATCCCAGCTAGAATTTTCTTAGAAAATGAAAGGCTGATCTCAAAATTCATATGGAAACCCAAGGGCTTAAGATTATCAAATCAATCCTAAAAAGGAAGGACAAAGTTGGAAAGGTCACACTTCCTGATATCAAACCCAATTACAAATCTACAGAAATACAGACTATGATAAGGATGGACTTGTACATAAATGGAATAGAAGTGGGAATCCAGTAATTATCCTTCTCATTTATGGTCAATTGATTTTTGATGAGAGCACCAAGACCATTCAATAGAAGAAATAATTACCTTTTCAACAATTGATATAGGGAAAATGGGACATCTACATACAAAAGAATTGTAAAAGGGGAGTTCCCTGATCTCCTTTGCAGGACAGGTGACAGGGGTGAGACTCATCTGTTCAGCCTCCACTACTGCTCAAACCCCTTTCATGAAGGGGAGCAGACAGATGGGCAGGAGCAGGAGTGGGGGCTAGGACTTCTGGGCTCTGGCCCCATGGTGACATCTAGGGGTGTGTGCCTGCCATTCTTGAAGTCCCACTGGGAGTGCTACAGTGCTCTTTTAGCCCTGCCATCCACAAACGGCTTAGGTGTTAACCAGCTCAGTGCACTCTTGGTACTGGGGTTCTTGTCCGGTGTCCAGGAAGAATCAGGTCACATACAGACTTGAAGGATGGTGAATGTGAGATCTTACTGAATGATGGAGATGGCTCTCAAGGAGATGTATAGGGTACTGGAAAGAGGATGCAGTGGGAAGATGATCTTCCCCCTGGAGTTGTCTGTGAATGATCTCCTCTCTGACCATCTCCAGTTGAACTCCTCTCAACATTCTGATGTTCCTTTTCTTCTCTCCTTCTCTGACACACCACTCTTTTACTTTGCTCTTCTGCTAGTCTGCTCATCTGCTTGTCTGGTCATGGTGCCTGGGGTCTGGGGTTGATATGGATACAGGATAGGGGCGTGGTAGGCCAAAAGGCTACATTTGGGGGCAAAAACAGAATGCCTGTGTTCATTTAGGGCCTGGGCTTTCCAGGCTCGGAGATGGGGCCTTTTGATATGGACAGAAGACAGGGAAGTACTGGGTAGAAGAGGGCAATTACTGGGTAGTAATTTGATATGGACAGAAGACAGGGAAGTACTGGGTAGAAGAGGGTAGAAGTTTGGTATTGATACATGCTACAACATGTAAGTATCCTGAAAACACTTCAATAAGGGAAGGAAACCAATAACAAAAGAGCAAATATTGAATGATATCATTTATTTGAAGTGTCTAGAAATCTACAGAAACTGTAGATACATTAGTGGTTATTAAGGTTTGAAAGAGGGGGGTTAGGATGGGAAGTGACAGCTAATGGGTATAAGGTTTATTTTTAAGAAAATAAAAATATTTTAAAATTTACTGTGGTAAAGTTTGTGCAAATTTGTGAAGCTATGAAAAACCACTGAAATTTATAATCAATGTAACATTTAAAAACATTGAATTGTATAGTTTAAGTAATATGGTAAGGAAATTGCAAGTAATTGTATGATATGCAAATTTTATAAACCTATTTGAGAACTTTTTACCTTGGGAAGTTATTTGTATTAAGGGTTTTGTTAAGATTTTGTTTTCTGAATTAAAATTCATTGCAATTATAAAGTTAAAAATGTTTTGCAGCTTAAATTGGTTTAAAAATCAAAGATTTGATCTAAAAATTTTAACCTTATAATTAAATCATTTGGATACATATTTTATCATTAAGTGTTGAATATACAGTCATTGGTTTGTTACAATACATTGAAAATGATGAATGCTTATTTTTTTATTTGCATACATTTAGTTGAATAGATGTCATATATATACTTGTGTTTATAATATGATTATATACTAAAAATATTTGTGTTTTAATGAGTGTATGAGATATGCAAGCAATTTATTATCCCAAAATTTGTTAATCATGAGAAAATTTTGTAAATATATCTAAGTTTATATACTACTAAAAAATGCCAAATAAATTCTGCTTGTCATTGATGATGTCAAGCTAAGTTTAGAAATATTAAAATATGAAAGTGTTATAAAATCTAATTGATATTTTAAAATTTGTCTCCAATTTAATATTATTTATAGTCATTAATTTATGAATTTTCACTTTTCTTCCACATATCTATTTTTTAAAGCTTCGAAGTCAGCAAGACATTTTTGAAATAATTATTTTTTTTAAGAAAGTTGAGGTAAACAAATGCTTTGCAAAAGAAAAGAAAATAGATTATGGGATGATAAATCTTTAGTATAGAATAGGATGGGCCTCCAGCTCCATCATGTTGCTACAAAAGACATGATCTCATTCTTTATTATGACTGCATAATATTCCATGGTGTATATATAGTACATTTATTTATTCTGTCTATTATTGATGGGCATTTAGGCTGTTTCCATTATCCTAAGCAAACTAAAGCAGGAACAGAAAACCACATACAACAGGCTCTCACTTAAAAGTGGCAGCTACACATTGAGTACACATGGACACAAAGAAAGAAACAATAGACACTGGTGCCTACTTGAGGGTGGAGGGTGGGAGGAGGGTGAGGGTCGAAAAATTACCTATTGCATACCATGCTTATTACCTGGGTGGTGAAATAATTTGTACATCAAAACTCCCACAGCACTCAATTTGCCTATATAGCCAGCCTGCATGTCTACCCCTGAACCTAAAATAAAGTTAAAAAATAAAAAGGATAGGATGGGAAAGTAGAATAAAATAGAATAGAATGTAAGGCATCTAATTTGAATTGTTTTTAAACTTCTTTTGAAGTAATTTGGCTCTGAATAATGTTCAGTATTTTAACTTTGCTATTAGGAAAATACTGTTTTTCTATGTTTTTATTAGATTAATAAACAATAATTGAGATAATTTCATAAAAAGACATAAAATAGTAACAATAACAATGACATTTATTTAATGTAAAATACATTACTAACAGGCCCAGTGGTAGGATTCTTACATCAAATTTGCTATTTGGTTATCACAACATCTTTGGGTAGGTATAATTTTTAGCCTTCATTTCAAGGAACACAAAGATAAGATTTAGAAGGACTAAATTGTATGCCCACATTACAAAGCTATAAATGTTAGAACTGTTTTTTAAATCAGAACATCTGAATCCAGACCCTACAATTTTAATCCCCTTACCTTCACAAGTTCTTCTTTTGATATATGAGAAGGAATGCCAACTCAACTCTTTTTTCAAAGAAAGAAGGCAGTCACATTTTCTAAGTTGTAGCTGGAAATATTCTAAAATTATACCCACTTTAAATTCTGTTTCAGCAGCAATCATCAAAGTCTCACAAGCCTCCTTCTTCATGTACCTCCATCATGAAAGAAGCCCACTGGGAAGACTGTATATAGATTTATAAAAGTTCATAAATATTCTAAAGGAAGTAATATAATACTAAATCTTCCCTATTATTGTCCAAGTCAGATTCCCTTTGTCAATGGGAGAAATTTCTGTGGTCTGGGTTATTACTGAAGAGGAATTTATCATAATGACAGAGTGATGGGAGATAGAGAGTTCACCATAGAAGGAAACGTGTCTCAAATATTCCTTAGACTCAGAAAATTAATTAAGATCAACAACGAAACCCCCAACGCTTATCCAGATTCTCCCAATGCAGAAAATCCTCCAGTCATCTTCCTAATACCCAACCATTCTGATTTCCTTTCTAAGTCAGGAACTTTACTGAGACAGTGTAACTAATCTTATACTGCTTTAGTAGTATTTTAAAGGAGATTGTGCAAACATTTTACAGAACCATGGAGACCAGAACAGTTCTTTAGCCTAATATTTGTTAGTTGATTAATTTTATAAATATTTACTAAGGATTCATTAGTAGATAAGGGTAAGCACAGTGACTCTGGAACATGCTAGGTACAGGTACACTACCTAAATAAAACACAGATTCCTTTTTTTTTTTTTTTTTTTTTTTGAGACTGAGTTTCACTCTTGTTGCCAGTCTGGAGTGCAATGGTGCGATCTAGGTTCACTACAACCTCTGCCTCCTGGGTTCAAGAGATTCTCCTGCCTCAGCCTCCCGAGTAGCTGGGATTATGGGATTACAGGCATGCACTACCATGCCTGGCTAATTTTGTATTTTTAGTAGAGAAGGGGTTTTCCCCTGTTAGTCAGGCCAGTCTCAAACTCCTGACCTCAGGTGATCCACCTGCCTCGGCCTCCCAAAGTGCTGGGATTACAGGCATGAGCCACCGTGCCTGGCTGAAACATACATTCTTATAAAAGAGGCCAAAGAATCAAATAAACACAAAAACAAATATGGTACTACACATATGCAATGATCAGGAGTTATAATATCTTATAATTGTGGGGTCACTCATTCAAAAAGTTGAAGTAAAACTAATTTCCTTGAGGAAATGATACGTGAATTGACATCAGAATTGTGAGTAAGCATTAAGTGAATAGAGGAAGAAAGAACATTTGCAGGAGGGAGAACAGCATGTTTAAACACGCTTTGCCTGGAGGGAATGGGTATCAAAAACATAATGATGGCTTGTATAGAATGAGAGAGGGGAGAGGGAATGTTGTAAAGTTGAACATGGGTATGTGACCCACATTATTAAAGGTTTCAGGAAACATTGAAGGTTAAATTGTTTTTCATGGTGTAAATCTAGAAAACACACACACTCTTTTTGAGAAATCTTTGTACAGTTGGTGATTAGAGTTTGTATGAAATAGCTTATGGAAAGACTAAGGTGTGACCAGGGGAACAACCTGGAAGAACTCCAACATTTGAAAGGCTTATAAAGTAGTATGATATTTTACACAAAATGAAGAAGAATCAATTAGTCATGCAGAAGTAGAATAAATCAAATACTGTGTCATACACATCAAGAAAGACCATGCTTCAAAAAGAAGCATCTATCTGCTGTGTTATTTCAAAAAGGAGGGAAAAGTAAACAGTATTTAATGCGCTACAAATCTTAAAAGTAGGACTGAATTCCATCCCATGGAGTTAGGACCATGGAGGTCATCTATCACTATAGCAAAATCAAGCCTGGAATTGGATTTGGATTTGGATTTGGACTCAACAGGGCTGAAGAGTGAATAGGAGAAAGAAATATAAATATGTTGAATATTTAAGAAAAAACTCTGTTGATAGTACATGTGTAGGTTTGGAAATTAAGACTATTCTCCTACAGTGTATATTTATTTAATGTACATTAACTCACTGTTGACAAAAATGAAATATTAGATGTTTAATTTATAATTTATATTCATATGGAATTTTTGCAGCACTTTAATATTTTTCAGTGTTCAGGATCAACTTTTTCCCACAATTAAAACCAAAATCTTACAAATACATACAGGCCTTTAAAAAAAAAGATGAGGCCTGGCACGGTGGCTCAAGCCTGTAATCTCAGCATTCTGGGAGGCCAAGGTGGGAGGATCACGAGGTCAATAGATAGAAACCATCCTGGCCAATGTGGTGAAACCCCATCTCTACTAAAAATACAAAAAAATTAGCTGGGCGTGGTGGCACGTGCCTGTAGTCCCAGCTACTCGGGAGGCTGAGGCAGGAGATCGCTTTCATCCGGGAGGCAGAGGTTGCAGTGAGCCGAGGTTGTGCCACTGCACTCCAGCCTGGCCCCTGGCGATGGAGTGAGACTCTGTCTCAAAAAAAAAAAAAAAAAAAAAAAAGATGAAAATCCTGCAAAACTGTTCTTTTTTTTTTAGTGTAATTTGGTGACTACAAGATCAGCTTCAGTTTCCATTATATTGAATTATCTGCTGTATTTGAGAGTGATTTGTTTTCTATACATGTATCTAGAGTTAAGTTAAAAAATAGATTTTTAATTTTATTGAAACTGGTTTTTGCAAGAAACAAATGCTTGCTTAAAGAAACAAGCAAGGTTGCAATGACCGACTCATTAGAACTCCAGGTACAAATACCAGTGGAGATTTTAACTCTGCTATTAACATTATTATTGGCATTGTTATTATTTTGGTTGCTAAGTCTATATTTATTGAATTGTTCGACATTAACCCCATTTTTCCTATCTGCTGTGTTATTTTTGGCATGTGATTGCACATAATATATTTCAGGAATGCATATATTGTCTTACAGTAATAACTGTGTATGATGATTTGACAGCATTAGAGCCAATAATTATTTAGTATTTATTATGTACCCATCATTGTTCTAAGTAATTTACATATAGTAGCTTACTTACTCTTTATGGCAATCACATTCTTTTAAGGTTTGCAGTAGCATTAAATGCTGTTTACCTGTCCTTTTTTGAAGCATGGTCCTTTCTTGATACTATGGCATATTATCATTTCTCTCCTTTTATAGGTGAGGAAACTGAGGCATAAAGATGTTATTTGTTTCTTTTTTTACATAAATTTGCCCATCTTTAAAGCTGAAGAGTCATTGTAAGTTCCATGTGTGTGTTTTTGTTCAGCTGGCTTCTCTACATGTAGCATCCACTGCACTCCACTGTCTAATATCCACTTATCTTTTAAAGTTCATCATGGCTAACTGGAAGCCTTCTAAGGCAACTCCATTCCTGCCCCCCCAAGACTGGTTAAGATGTCACTCAATATCAATTTAAACATGACTAAACAGCATTCTCTATATTTAGCAGAACATAGGAAGGTACATTTAAGTAAAAAATATAATTTTGGATAATAATAACCATCATGAGACTATCATATTGCTTTATTATTTTTAAAAATATTGTCTAAAAATGTGATACTTATCTAAAATTTTTAGTCCTTTGATATCCCTAAGATAGCATTAACAGGAACTGCATTTCCTTTTTCATGGATGAAACTAGCCAAATGAGAGCTGAGAATAACAATCAATGTTACAACACTGAAAAAACTAATAGAAGACAGGAACAGTAAACAATATGGTGTATTTCTAAACTAAATAGAACTTGGGAAATTGAAATAGTGAAATTAAAAACTACTGAGGCATAAAAGGGAATTTCCACAGTCTATCAGTCACAAAAACATTCTAATATTATACATTTTCATTATGCCGTGATCAAAGTAAAGACAAACAAACCAAAGTTTGCAAGAAACAATAAATATTTCTTTGTCCTAAAGAAATAATAAAACCTCCAATTAAAAGCCATATTAAAAGGTAACCAATATGTCTGAAATATATTTGAATTACAAAGCTATTTCTTTTATTCTTAGAAATTCTTTATACCACTTAACCTCTGAAGTAAATTTAGAAAGAAGTTACTTCTATCACATTTTGAAAGAGCCATTTGAGGTTGGGAATGCTTTGTGCAATGAAAATAGTATTAGTCTTGCCATTTTAAAATCTTGGTTTTTGTTTTCATTGCATGCCTTAATCACTCCGTGACTTTAGGTAGAACACTTGAAAGCTTTTGATCTAAATTGTCCCCTGTTGTCAACAGAGAGGGATACGTGCCCTGAAATTTTCCTACAGTGAGGATTCAGTGAATGTCACTTTACAGGTGAAAAAGCACTCCACTAAGGTCAGGCAATCCTGATAGAAATCCTGTTTCTCCCAGGTCTCTTGTGCCCATTATACACATATCATTTTATAACTTCAGACTCAGGGACTTGCATTCTGATTATATTTTTATTGAGCAAGCAATCTCTTATTTCAAGTCAGCCTTTTTTCCTCTAGTAATTTGCTAGGTAAAAAAAATTAAAATTAAAAAATTGGTGAGTCTTTCTTATAAAATGCAAGCAAGATAGATTCAAATGAATTGTAGCAATTCGCCAACATTATTATTCAGTTAGGAAATAAAGACTGTTTAAAAAACACTATAAATAAATGTTTAAAACTGTCTAATTTGACAAACATTTCTATGGATTTAAATTTTAAAAAATTATTCCTTGGATTAAAAGCTTCCCGGTGGATTTTGACTTATAGAAATGTAGATTCGACTTATAAAAACAATTTTTTTGTTGGCGACAAACTCTAGTCAACTTTTGTTATTTTAATATACTTTTGGCTGTTTGTGATGTAACAGCTTATGTATTTTTATAAAAGAATAATCATATTTATAGTATCAACAGTTTTCCCTGAAAACATTTGTTTACATTCAAACTAAAAGGGAGTTTCTTTTTAAATTTATGTTTGGAAAGTTCTTCAAGGTATTTGCATCATAGAGCTCTGGATTGAAATTTAAACCTGAGGTCAGAAGTGATGTTGACATATATTAAAAATTAAAATATCAAAGCACACAGCATGGCACAACTACAGTAATGAAGAACACCATGAAACCGAAACCTTATATTAGTGACAGTTAACCTTAGTGAAGTTAACCTTTTATTCTGTGCATTTTAATGTTTGCTTTCATTTTTCCCTGTACTTTGACACTGACTAAAATCCATATATTAATGCATTATAATTTATGTCTTGGACCTCCTAGAGAAGGAGGGAATTTTATCTTCAGATAACATTAATTAATTCAGTGTCAATTAAACTGAGTAATTAAAGTTGCCCTATTGAGATATCATAGCTCTTTTATGAAAAATCTTTCCTTTGAAATATGTAACTTTTGTAAAAGTTAAGAGTGGATGTACTTTTTGAGAGTTCTAAATCATGTTTCCTAATTTACCAAAATTATTGCAGCTTTAATTACATGAAATCCCAAACTTTAGGCAGCCAGACTAATAAAATATAAGAAAAATTATGGAAATGAGATAAATATATGACACCTTGTACTCAGCATACTGTACTCAGTGACAGAATGGCACAACATATGGAAATCTAAGTATAAAGCAGTATAAGTATAAATTTGAAATTAAATAAACAAGTAGTTCTGGGCAAGCAACTGAACTTGAGAAATCTGACTACAGATGTCATTATAGAAACAAATCCAGCCCAAAGTTGTAGAAATTCAAAGCAGGCAGCTCCAATCTGATGTCTATGTAAATATATGTATATATGTAGGTAATATATGTTTTTTTTAAACAAGCATAGCAAAACCTAGCCATAAGAATTTTTGTTGCAGGTCACATTGGTTGACCTGCATCTCTGCATTATTAATGAAATTTCAGCAATTGTTCTTAAGGAGAAGTTGTATAGATTGAATTTATTCTGTTTTTCCCTTCTCCCCCTACCCTGATTACCACCTAACTGCTCTATGGTAGCAGCCCATACTGTTTTTAGGCAAATGTTAGAAAAATCTGTAAGTAGTTCACGACCTCACCCACATACCAACACAGCTCAAAAAGTAAATTTCTACTGGAATCAAGAGAAAATGAAAGGACACATGGGGACCTTGGTTTAGCAGGTGACCATTTATGGAGAGATTAAACTTCTATTGGAAGAAAGTAGTTTAAAGTTTATGATTGTATTTTCAGCAGAAAGAACTAAATTAAAATAAATTTAGAAAACCTACACTTAAAATCTCAGTAAATACAAATACTTCAGAATAGGTGAAGTAAATTTTCATGTAAAATGTGAGTAAGACATGACACTAGAATAATAAGATATGCGGCTTGAGTAGTAAATTGAGTTTCTATTGTAAAGAACCTTGGAGTTTATAAAGAAACATTTACATTTAATTTGGTACACAAGTCTGATCCACTGGCTACTGAATTTAGTTCTCCAGCAGATTAACCAGGCAACATCACCTAGTTTGGATTAAAGAAGAAAGGGGGTACAAGTTGAATAGTCGCTGAAGAGGTTATTAATGCAGGAGAAGGATAAATTGAGAATTTTTATTTTTGTTAAGACACATTCAACAATAGTGGAACTGACAGTTCTCAACAGGAGACATGGAAGAAGAACAGTGTAAAAAGACCCTGAATATCTTTTCAACAAAAGAAGGCATGACTCAGGTCTCATCTATAGAGAAAATCTAAAGCCCCTAAGATGGACACCTGAGTAATTCTGCATTAAGTCAGATAGCTCAGAGCAACAACATCAGAACTGAGTACCTGAGCATCATGGGTACTGAGATTAATGTTATTAGTTCTATTAGGTTCTGGGCTCTTGCTTTCGTTTCACTGCTAAATCGGGGCTTGACACCTGCTGCCTGTCTCTTTTGATGCCTATTGTCTCTAAGCCCTTGTCCTGGTTTGGATCTCTGAGTACTTCCTGCTCTGAGGCTGCCTGCTGGAACCCATCTGGACTGCCAGATACATCCTGCCACAACACTGTCTGAGCACTGCATGCTGTACAACTGGCTGGCCTTTCTTATATTTCTTGTAACTAATTTGTCTCAGTGTACAGAGGCGTTAAATATTCACTTCCTGTGTATTTCCAGGCTGTCTTTTCATCCAACCTACCATGCTCTACATTGCTGTTTTCAAAGCTCCTTGGAAATCACTAAGATGTAAGAAATAAAGGGAAATCAGAGAATAGAAGCAAAAGGGTAAAAATGTAGTTTACATGTTCTCATACACAGAGACATGTACTAGTACATATTTGCAATGGCTTTCAAAGTATAGAGCAATAATTAAAAGGACAGAAGACTTGTATCCTGCAACGATAATCTTATAATATTTTTAACTAGTACTAAACCTCTCAGAAATTGCTTTTGTTATAATTAATAGCATTACTTTTATTTATTCAATATTTAGCATCTTCTGTGCAATAGATACAATTTACTTGCTTAGGTTTCAAAGACTGTTGTATGATAAGTGCTCTAATAATTGAAAGAGCATTATGGTGTATTGTTAAAATGAGCAGTAACAACTATGATTTTTCACAGGGAGAGAAATACTCTATTTGAAGTTCTGAGAAAGTTTTCACAGACAAGGGAAACACTTGAATATAAAATGTTTATTGGAAAGACTATTACATAGAAAGAGAAATTTCTTATTTTTTTAAAAATAATAATTACTTTGGAGTCTTCAAGGACAAGAGAAATTCTGCCTGTTAGAGAAAATGGGAAAGAACTTACTGGTAGGAAAGTCCTTTGAGAACTAAAGCCTAGAGATATAAAGCTAATACTTCTGCTGAATTTTAGTTACAATTAATACATTTTCACCTCTACATGAAAATCAATGGATCTTTCTTTCAAGATAGTTTCTCTAATAAAAATGTACCCAAGTAAAAAGGCATTAAAATAGTTTATCTAAAATAGTCTCCTATTCTGAGAAAGAACTCTTATGGAATTCTGTTGAGAAATGCTGGATGTATGATAAAATATATTGTTTGCTAAGAACAGCGGCAAGGAAAACCTAGCCACCCACCCCCCTCCCAAGTGGAAAACTACCTGGAGCATTCTAAAGTAACAAAACGGTATATGTATATCATACACCGGTGAAAACAATTCTTTAAGCACGGGATATGTGACCCTGCCCCTGTGGCTCCCTCGTGAAGAATACTTTCTAGTTTGTCTTGATCAGTGGTAAGCAGGCACCAGCTGCTTACCTAGTTTATCTTGGTTCTGTGAGAAAACACAGAACACCTGTTTGTTAATAATAATCACCTGTTCAGAGAGAATAAATACGTGGGTCAGCGTCTGCTCCAGTCCCTTAGTCCGGAAGGCTGTCAGCCCAAGAATTTCCATGGAGGTAAGTTAAACTAGAACAACACAAGAAATGAGAAAATAATTATTGCTTGACGTAGATGTATATAACTCTACTTGGAAAACTGTGGCGTGTGTGAGTGTGTGTATTTGGGTAGTGGGGGGTGGTGGTTCTGTACTGGTTATACCAGAAATAAAAGCTAAAGATGCCTGATATACCGTAATAAAAATAACATGACGATTTATTAAAGTGAACTTTTATGAAGTAAAATGTAAAATATCATGTGTCCTGACTTCAGGAATCAGCTTAGGCAAACCATTTTGTTTTGATCTTTATAACTTATTGCTAAGATCTCAATGTATTCATCATGTCTTTAAACTGGTTTTGACCAAAAGCAATACAATTCCCTCACTTGTATGATCCAGTAATTAGGATATTGACAAAATTTGGTAATTCCACAGATCTCCTCATTATTTAGGTTATACAATGCTTTACAGAATTTAATTATACTGCATCTTGAATACAGTCTCTTTGGAAAAACAAGGTCAATAAATAAAATTCAGAAATTGCTAATACATAAAAAGAGTATTCATCTTTAAGCAGAAGTGTCAACATGGATTTCCTAGAAAAAAAGCCTTTAAAACATTTTTATTTCTTTTTTTATTGAAATAAGGTTATTTCAAGATTCTGCCCAAACAAAAACAAAAATAAATGATTTTTTTTTTAGTAGAATACTTTTAAGAAGCCATTGACATTAGCATAACAAAGTGCAATACTATTTCTTGGGTGACATGTTAGTTTATTAAATTATAACATGAGTAATTTAAACCCAACATTCATTATAGATTCTAATTAATTACATAACCAACCATAATAAAAACATGAAAGAATGTCATTTATAATGGTGAATGATAATAGCAGTATCTCGTCATGTTTGGGTTGCATTTAACCCATACCAGGCTTTTCTAATGTTTCTTATAATGTAAAAATTGTAACATCATTCAAGGTCCAATGTGAATTTTATGTCCATGAAATTTCTTAGTATTATGGCTTTTTGCCTTTTCCTCTAAATTCCTTCATGTTTTTACATTCTGAAGGAATTTAGAGGAAAAGGCAAAAAGCCACAATACTAGGAAATTTTGTAAAAATTAAAGTGAACCATATGTTATTTTTGTGTACTCCATTATAAATAATGCAAAGATTACCATAGAGTAAGTACTGATTGCATTTTTTAAACTGCTTATTTTCATTTTAAACTACTCAATTCCTTGTAATCTTTGCTAACTAGACGAAATTCTTTAGTGTGGCCATCCAGGATATGCTGCTTTTCCCATTCATTTGAAAATGGCCAGAATCATGAAGACATTTTTAGAGGCTATGGGCAAAATTTACTTTGTTTTAGCAATGATGCTTCAGCTTACTAATGCCTATTTCAGCAGTTAAATTCATGCATGCCTTGGCCGTCTTTTGTGAGCAGCACCTTTGTCACCTCTTGGTAACTACTGTCTCTACCTAGACTTACCTGCCAGCACATCTTTAAACTTGCGATAAAGTAAGTTTGACAGTAAATACTTTTGTTCAATGACGAAGCATCTTTTCAGTTAAATATAACAATAACAGCAATTGGTTTATATATATATGTCATATCGACTATAAATTGATGGTTCTTTTTGAGGGCTCATTAATTACGTTTTTTCTTAGACACTATGAAAATGTTACAGGGATAATATAATTTTGTACTTGCCACCACCCAAGTCAGGATTGTATTATGATTATTTTATCTAATTAAATGATAAGCAAACCAAAATTTATAAATGTTAAGTAATTTGTTCATAGTATGCTTACCAGTAAGTGACAGGGCAGAGACTCAAACCAGGGATTGTGGTTCCAGAGCTCAAGCTGCTATAGACAGAATTGAAAAGTAGAATATTAAACAATCAGTATGCATATACAGCTAATTTAAAGTTGTGAAAATAAAACTAAATATTTTGAAAAGGAAAATCATGTTTTAATCTCATTTATTTATTACTTTTCTCATTGCTCTCTTCTAATATACTGTTGTATAAATCCATTGACTATGGGTCAACATCTAAGTCTCTTCTGGAGTCAGAAAATAACAAGCAATAAAATTCTATAGTCTGTCACTCTTAGAATGGTATCTCCACTAATACATTAAATATTTGGTTGAAAATATCTTGGTTAAAACATTATAAGGTAGAAATAGTAATAAAAATATGTTGAAGATTAAATACTTCTTTAGTGTGGGAAATTAAATGTAAATACTGTATAAATTCAAGCCAAATATCTTATTTCAATTTCTCACATAGAGCACATTTATGATATTAAGTATGGAGCACAGAAAGGGAGGTCAGTGTTGTGAATGGTATTTTTTTTTCTGAAATAATGTAGTCTCTGCCCCCATAACAAGTAGTATCTCTTCAGTGACAGGGCCAACTATTACTAACCAGAATTAGCAATGTGTTTTCTTGTACTAGGTATAGATCAACAGCTTTCATTCTCTATCTTACTGATACTTTTTTCCATTAGTAGTTTTACTTCAGGTTGCAATCAGTACTTGCTTTCCTGCCTTCTTACCTAGGAAATATTTCATCTGAGGTTCTATTTTACATGTCTAATATAATCCAATATGTCTTTATTTTGTAATTTGACTTATTTAGTTCTATGATTATCTGTTGTTATCCCTTTTCCTTTTTTTAAGTTACGGGTGCTGATTTTTATGGAAAGATCCACGATATGCCCTCTCAATATATGAATTGTACATGCATTATATGAATATATTTTTCAAATTTTATATAAGAATTATAAAAGTAGTGCTTCATTTTGATTTTGGATGATGATTAGTTTGCATCCCTCTACTTGGGTAGTAGATGTTGGCAAGTAGTTAAATATCAGGATCTATAGATAAAGAAATCCTGTGGCTCCTATTAAGTTTAACTTTGGTTATGACTATATATTTTGGTTTGAAGTATATGTGGTCCTGAAAAATTTAGTGTAAAAATAATTGCAAACACAAATAAGCTTCTTGAAATCTAACATAAATGTCTTAGATTTATTTTTCTTACAGATTATCGATCTGTTTCTTCCTCAAAAGAATACATAATTGAGATATAATCATATATTTGACTTTACAACAGAAGTACAAAAAAAGCTAATTCGACAATAATTAAGTATGCTTATATTTAAAACATACACGAAAAAGAACCCTATAAGAAAGAGACAGAGGTGGCCATACGCAGTGGCTAACGCCTGTAATCCCAAAACTTTGGGAGGCCAAGGTGGGCATAGCTTGACCTCAGTTGTTTTAGACCAGCCTGGGCAGCATGGTGAAACTCTGCCTTTACTAAAAATAAAGAAAATTAGCTGGACATGGTGGCCTATGCCTGTAGTCCCTGCTATTCGGGAGGTAAGGTGGGAGTGAGGGACTCCTCTTACCGGGTCCATGAGGGGCATTGTTTCAAAGGCAGGAGATTCCCCGGCTTCACGCCTCCATCCGGGAACCAGAGGGCTTTCAAATGTAAAGTTCTTTGAGCTTCCTGCATGCACCGGGGCTAGGTAGAGAGCCAGGTAAGACTCCGTTGTCCCAAAAAACCCGCTGAAAGCGCTGAAAGGAGGGGGCTCTGTAACTCAGAGTTGTGGACCAAGCAGCCATTCCAGTATCAGAGTCAAAAATCAATCACTCCAGAGGAAGTCTGAAAGAACGCCTCTATTGGATGAGAATATGGATGGAGAGGGAATAACTCAAAGGTTAAAACTCCAGCTGTCCCTTACCTATTTGGATTCCTTCTCTGGGGTCCCCTCCCACGACAGCGTGGCAGCTCTCTCTCTCTCTCTCTCTCTCTCTCTCTCTCTGTCTCTCTCTCATCTCTCTCTCTCTTCTCTCTCTCTCATAAATTGCTTTTCCACAAAACTCTTTGGGTCCACAATATTTATTGGAAGTGCAAACTCACTGCACCTCGGGGGGACCCTTTCACCATCGTTAGGGTTAATGAGGCTAAGAACCTCTTTGGAAAGGGGAGCTGAAGTATGCTCCCCAATACAGGATGGCTTGAGCCAAGGAGGCAGAGGTTGCAGTAAGCTGAGATGGCGCCACTGCACTCCAGCCTGGGCAACAGAGCCAGACCCAGTCTCAGAAAGAGAAAAAAAACAGGAAAGAAAAGAAAAGAAGGAAAGAAAGGAGGTAATTTGTGCAAATGCGAAAGAGAAAAAAAACAGGAAAGAAAAGAAAAGAAGGAAAGAAAGGTAATTTGTGCAAATGCCCAGGTAAAATTTTGCTAGACAGCTTATTTCAACTATAGCTGACTTGAATTCCAGTGAGCCCAGGTCCTTAAATATACCAACCAAATTGCTCCTAAAAATTAAATCTCTGTGATTGCCAACATCTTCCATGAAAGGCAGGCTTAGTTTCAAGGAAACTGTCTTTACTGAAATTGTCCTTAACGGTTTTGCTCTTATTAATTCCCATAGGTTTTAAAGAAGAGAATTACTTCTGATATCAGTTAAACACTGAGTTTACCAATGAGCAAATCTCAAAATTATCAACTCAGATACTCAGAGCGCTTGTTGTACTTACCAGGAGAACCCTTAGGAAGGTTCAGAAAATTGTGTAATTGATTATGTATAGCCCAAAGGTTTCCTCCTGAATGATTCTGTATTGTCATAATGTTTTCATTTATTATGCTTATTTAAAATAAATATATAGAATTAGATAAACATATTTGGTATGGTATGTCCAATGTTATTCTTTCCATTTTAACTTAATAATAACATTAAAATAGAGGATTTGTGAAGTCTATTATCAAACCTATTTTATTAAAATTTATTCCAGTACAGCATTGTATGGTGGATATCAAAAGGAGAACTATATTAAAATGCATAGGTGTTTTTATTAATAGAATGCATTGGGCTTTCAAAAAAATTGCATCTAGTAAGGCCCTCCAGGATTAGTTTCAGGCCCATAGCTATTTAACATATTTATTAACAATCTGGATAGAGTGCTGAGGAGCAGATGATTCAAAATTGAGAGGAAGAGCAAATTCCTTGCTAGAAGATTTAAGATTCAATGAGATCTAGAGAGATTAAAAGAATGGGCAAAGGGGTGCTTAAGTAAGCTTTAACACATGCATTAGCAAAGAAAGAAGTAAACATTTTAAATTGGAAAAATTGGAACTTAAAGCAGACTCCTCTTTTGCAATGGAGAGATTTGCAACAACATGTTCTAGCCAAGCAGCATTCAGTATGTATCTAATGAAATTGTCTAATTATGCACATTATTATTTAAGATGCATGCCTATGTTGTGCAAAAAGAAGACTCTGCTTATTCAAATATAAAACAATGACTGAATCACCACCACTGGATAACTATGTGCAAAAGGCAAATTTTATCATACAATGATAAAAAATTGAACAGTTGATTGTAGAACCAGAGACATGAACTTAAATCATAATGCAGGATTAAACCAGAGCTGAGGCATGGTTCTCCTGTTCTCTATAAAGAACATACTAACAGTGTGGAAAACATATAGAGACGCCCAAAGAGAAGAAGAGTCATGAAATAAATCATATTGTGAAAAATTTAAAGAGTAAAATGTGAGTGATGAGAACAGATTATGGTGAATCAGAAAAAACGAGTAATTATGAAGAAAGATATCCTTTTATTCTATAGAATTTTCTGAAATAATTTAATTAAAACTAAGAAAATACAGGTAGACTTTTTGAGGCATTTTAAATTCAACAAAATCCTTTGTTATCCGTAATGATAAAGACTCACTGCTCTGGGTTTCAAAACATGTTTTTGTGTAGTTCAGACAGTTCATTTTCCTATTATTTTCCAGACATGTTACTTGTGTTTTGCTAACTAATACTTCAGTTGTCCAGTAAACTCATTGTAGGAGGAATTTTAGGTTTAAAATATCCATTTAAGAATATTTCCCAATATGTTTTATTTGGCTTTTAAAAAATTACTGTACATTTTATTTAAAGAATCTGAGAAAAAGAGCCAGAAAAATAGGACTAGAAAAACTGGGACAATTCATTATAAAGTTATAGCAGCACTAGCCTATATTATATTCACACAAAAGATGATATAAACAATGAAAACGGAGACATAACTTTCAGAAGAAAAGCATGTTGATATCTAATGATGTCTAATGGAAGTATTTAAAATTGGCTAGATGTTAGAAACTGCATAAGCATGCACTGAGAATATTCAGGACTAATTAGGCATAGAGAATATTAGGGAGTGATTAGGAAGTTAATGTGATGTATCAATTATTTTAAAATGAAGAGAGATATAAATGCATTGAATATAAATTGTGATTTCTAGACAATAGAAAAACTTGATACGTGTAGATCTAGTAAGGTGCTGTTTCATTTCAAAAATCTCATTACTATTCTAACCATAAATTCCATGTTCTGTATTCATTATCTAAAGAAAATTTAAGAGAATATAATACATTATTTTAGATGTTTGTTGATTTTAAAGTAACACCTATTTTTAAAGGGACTGGTTATCCCAGAATATGCATAACATTTAATAATATGGTTTAAATAAATTTAAGGAAACTAATTTCTACACTTTGGGACACACTGACAGGCAGGAAATGAGAGATGTAAAGATGAAATGGTGTTATCAAAAAACTAGGAAAAATGGAGAAAGGCTCAGGAATTACTGCGGAGGTTCTTTTTTACTTTGACAATGTGTTAAAGTCTCCAATTTAACTGTTTTAGTGGTCTGGAATGATGCTTCCATGGAAAGGCTTTGGTAAACCTCAGAGGAAGACCAGTGATACTTGGTGAGGTATTTGTGATTTGAAAAGGAGAAGGGAAGGCAAGTAATTTCAATTAAATGTTAATTTAATGAGGATAAAACATCAGAATTATGTTTAAAATGTTACTCTGGACTTACCAGTGTATTAATACTGGTATTCATACACAATATCAGTAAAGACAGGATGATTTCTGTCACATCACATCCATTCTCCAAGAAATTATCTCATGTAACAATGACAGGTTTTATGACTTACCTGAATGCTGTATATTTTACCCATCTTGTCCAGAGTTTTCTAAAGGTTTTTTTCCCCTTTCTGAATGACAGTTACCTTTTGTTGAAGCCTAATCCTTTATAACCTTCTGTTAGAATGTAGTCTTTTCTTATCAATATTTTTTTCCTTTTCTGGTTGCTGGTTAGCACTAATACATCAATGCATAATTAGGTTTAAAATACTCTTTAAATGTATTCTGCTGAAGATATTACCACCTATTAAATTTGAGACAAATCTCATTATTAAGCACACAAGCCCAGCCTCCTCTTTGGTATCCAATAAAAAATATGAGATTATGATTCTTAAAATATCATTTAAATGAAACAAACATTTTCTAGTCTCATTAAAATCTAAATTTTCCCCTAGGAGTTTAATTTAGTGACATTCTCTGATCTCATATTACCTTTGGTTGCTATTCAAAAAATAGAACTTAGTTTTAATGTTGTTTTTATTACTTAAATAAAGAACAAACGTTTCTAAGCACATTTTCTAAATGAAAGTTGCGTTTAAAATAGATACATATATTTTATACATACATGCCTTTAATTTTTAAGTAGTTTTTTTTATAATTCAGAGTGACAGTATTAGTGGATTTCTCAAAATTATAACTGATGTACATCCAATTATATCAGTTAGTGCCAATAACAAACTACTATTCAATAGCTTTTGTGTATTTAAGGTTATGTTATTATGCATTTTTAAAAAATTATAATGATAACACCTATACATGCAAAATGCAATGGGATTTTCAAAAATATAGGAAGAAACTCTAATAATAAAAAATACCATGAACAAAATAAAAGGCAACGTGAATTGTGCTTTAGACATACATTTTCTGTGTCTATGTATATGTGTGTAAAAAACTGAACTTATGCTCATATGAAGTGCATACAATTATGTGTAAATTTTCCTCTTAGGCAATGTGGTGATTGGAAAATTTCTGAATTACATGCTTATTACAACTTTTAAAATACAGTACTTGAGAGTTCTGATCCAAAGATAAAAAGGTATTCTATTTAGCTTAGTTTTACTAACTTGCAGAAAAATATAAAGGAAAAAGTATAATTGGACTTAACATTGTTACCTCTTTTTTCCACGAACACATAAGCTGAGCTGACTAGTTTAGCACATAGATGCTGGACGTGAAATAATAAAAACATGAACTCATCAACCATTTTCATGGCTTTTGTTTATGTATCACTTGTTAAAATTTTAATACCTTTACTACATGAATTTTCTATAACAATTTTTTCAAATATTAAATTTTTAGAATTGATTTATTTAGTTATGATTAATAAAGATTAAATATAGTATGAACTATGCAATTCCATTTGAATTTATAAAACAACCCTGTTTTCTTGACCATAATTATCAAATTGTCATTAGCATACTACATCTAGTATTATAGAAGTTGCACATGATGTATTTCTCAAAAATAAAAAACTAATACTCAACATATATATATGTAAAGAAGGAAAAAGAGAGCCTTTTTCTAATAGTGAAAAAATATTTCATGAATATCTATTCATCCACTTCTATTTTTGATTCTTGAAAAACTTTAATATAGTAGGATGATATTTGAAGATATTTGAAATGCAAAATTTACTCAATGAGACTTACTCCCCAAGGTCATATGTCTTGCAGCTTTGCAAGATGCTGTTTTTGGCACATAGGAACCAGGGCTCTGGTACCAGTGCCTCATTAGTTTCCCCTACAAAGGGATGAATTCCCTTTCAGAAGAATTAAATGAAAAGTCAGATAAAACTAGGGCAGAAATTGCTGCCATGGATACAAACCTGGACCCAGTACTATAGTTGCGTTATCTGAACAAGTTGTCGCACAAAACTGCAGGAAGAGCAAAAGAAACAAATAGGAAGTGCTGCTGCCAAAAGAAAAGTATTCCAAGGACACAGTGGCAAGCATGACCCTGGTTTAATTTAGCTCTCTCCCAGTCAAAGTCACCCTCACATCATTAGCATGAAAAGACTGGTAATGAAGGAGACTGTTAGGGGTGAGGAGTACATCAAAATCATTCTTGAGACAATCGATAGTAATTTTTACAATATTTAAATGAGGACTAAAATCAATACACCCTAGAAAGATATTCAGACTGCCATACAACTAAAAGAATGGGAAAAACAAGCTGATAAAAATTAAATACAAACTGTCAGATTTAAAAGATGAAGATAAAATAGCACAAGTTTGGTCAGCAAAAGAAGAGATAAATTTCAGTAATATATGGTCTTCCTTGAATGTAACACCTTCCACAAAAAAAAAAAAACTTACACTTACACAAAACAAAATAAAAGAAAACTTATTGGATTAAGTAAAAAGTAAAATTATTTTATAATAAAGGGTAAAAAACACATTTTATACCTTTATAGCTATTTTAAATATTCTGAATATGTTTGTAAAATTAGGAGAATGTCATGTAATAAAGTAAAATAAATAAAAATACTAAAATAAACTTTCTGAAGGGAGAGATTAAATTGACGTTGCATATTGTTTAAGTTTCCGTTGTGTTATTCACTGAGGTAGATAATGCATGCATTTGGTGTGACTATTATGAGATCATCATTTGTAACATCTAGAATGTTACATATATTCCTTAATAATACTAAGTCATTAAGAACATGTGGCTGAGAGAACATTAGGAAATTAGAAATTAGAAATAGTAAAGGTGGTTTTAGTGGGATACAATGCTTTAAGCCATTGGGAAGTAAGGAATTCTAGAGAAAATCACACATATTTTAAATAATACTTAATGTATTTCTGAGGGACCTGTGTAGAAGATATGACAATTGAGCTGTGTTGATGAATAAATATGTGTTTACCAGATGGTCAGGGTTGGAGTAACATTCTAGTTGATGTGTCCTAGCAAAGTCATTGAGGTATGAAACAGCAGTAGTGAGTCCAGGCAACTGCAAGTTGTCTTTTACATTCAGGGAATAAATTGAGGCAGCTTTAGTAACACCATGGAGGAGGGTTTTAATTCACCTGTAACTACAATCACCTCTATCTTCTGAGACATACCAAATAAACATACATTTTAAAGAAAAATATTTCCTATGCCAAAGACTAAATCTTTTAGCACAACTTTTCAGTCAATGTGCCATTTTCAATGTTCTACCAAATAAAAATTCTAGATCTGTGCTATTCAATAGGGTAGCTACCAGCTGCATGTGGCTCTTTAAATGTAAATTAAATTAAATTAAGTATTCATTTTCCCAGTTTCACTAGCCACATTCCAAGGGATTAATGGTTAAATGGTGATATACAAGTGGAAAGTGCAGATATAGAACATTTTCATCATCTCAGAACTTTCTATTGGACAGTACTGACTTTGAGTGGCACCCTTGAAGGGAACAGAGAGAGAGAAAGGAACGGAGTGAGAAGAAAAACTGGAAATCAATTCATGACTGAGAGAATGGAGGACTTTTCATGACAGATTAAAGCCTCATGGCATTCTCCTCTTGACAATACAAGACAGTAAAATAAACTAGCTAAGCATAATGAAAGGATTTGTATATCAGAAAACTTAAAAAATTCTGTAATTTATTGAACTTCTATATGTATCATCTTTGTGCTAGTATTTTAATCCAGTCTTAGCTATTTTCCCACCTGTATACTCTGTGATATAGGCATTCAAAACTACTGTCAGGTCTATGATAGGGACATAGGATCTCACACCTCTGACACAAACTTTCTTCATCTCCCTTCAATCCCAGTGTCCAATTATTCTTCTATCATCAGCAAAGACATTGGTTCTGTTGGAAAACTTCTCTTAAGTATCCCTTACACATGAGAGTATTCTTTATTTTCCTTCTTTTACTCCCTCTTGGAATATATTATACATAACAGCATGAGCCATATTTAGACTGTTCACTATTTTATTTATACCACATTCTACAATGATGGATACAAAACAAATATATGTTTTTCAACCCTTAACTACATGTAGTCTTAGTAATGGTTTTAAGGTAGCTATTACTGTGTCTCATACTAGCAATCCAAATCTTAAATAGGCTAAGTAATTCACTCAGGTTCAGTCAAATAACAGACTAAACAGGGAAATTTGAAACTAGGTAGATTTTTTTAAATTTTACTTGTACTGTGAAGACTGGATTATAGTAGGGGTGACAGTAGATTCTGACAAGCTATTTTGAAACTATGGCAATAGAATGTGTAATGATTAGAGTTTAACCAAGGCAGAGGTATGATAAATAGAAAAAATAAAAGGGTCATATGAGATATTACAAACATCATTTCCACAGAATATTTTCACTGTTGGGATGAGGAGATGGCAGTGCAAAATCTAAACTCAGCAGTTACTCCTAGATTTCTGGTTTGGATGACCAAGGAAATAAAGCTGTACCTCATAAATACAATGATTGTAAGACAAACAAAAGGTATGGAGAACGAATATTGGTATGTTGTCTTTGAGCTGCTTTCAGTACATTTAAATGGACAAACTTAGTAATGAGAGAGCAGGAGAGACAGAAGAAAGAGACAAAGAGGACGAGAGAGAAAGAGCCAAAGAGAGCAGAGTTCTGCATTTTTTAGCCAGAAAATAATTAAAACATTATTGCTTATAAATGCAAATGACCAAAATCAGTTAGACAGCTCCTAGAGTGTACATCTAAAGTAGGAAGAAAAGTAACTGAGAACAAACCAAAACAGCATTAAATCTGAGGCATACCATTTAAGTTTAAAACAAAACAATCAGAATCAAATGCTTTGAATATAAGAGAGAAAACAGATGAAATAAAGAATTCAAGGAAGAGAGACTGTCAACTCTTACAAATGATGGACAATGAATTTAGTTATGGTATAATTGCCAATGGCATTTCCAGAACATAATCAGGGTTGTGATAGTGCTATTGTAATGAATTGACAATTATGATTACATAGTGTTTACTTTTGTGCATTTTATAGCCTCAAAATTGGGTTTTAGTGCCCAGTAAGGAAATATACATAGACACACACACGACTGATAAAAAAGGTGAGAAAACTGGATTAATAGGCTTAATCATAATTTTTCTGTCTTTGTAATTTTCTTTTTTGTATTTTCAGATTTATTTGAAAATGTTTAAACTGTAATTCTTTTAAATTTTATATTTTATTTTATTTTATTTTATTTTATTTTTTTTTGAGACGGTGTCTCGCTCTGTTGCCGGGCTGGAGCACAGTGGCGCAGTCTCAGCTCACTGCAACCTCCGCCTCCAGGGTTCAAGCGATTCTTCCGCCTCAGCCTCCCAAGTAGCCGGGACTACAGGGACATGCCAAAGGCCCAGCAAATTTTTGTATTTTTAGTAGAGACGGGGTTTCACTGTTTTGGACAGGATGGTCTCCATCTCTTGACCTCATGATCCACCCACCTCAGCCTCCCAAAGTTCTGGGATTACAGGCATGAGCCACCATGCCCGGCCTATATTTCATTTTTATATGCCATTTTAACAAATATTTTTGTGTTAAATGTTTTGAGTAACAATATTTACATATGAAAGAATTGAGGAAAACTGAAATATAAATTAAAAGAGAAATTAGTTTTAAAGAAGTATAATTTCAGCAAAATAAATATTTATTGTTGATGTTGTTATTAATTTTCTCAAGAGAATAAAGACCAGTGAGGATAATGATAATATGTGAAAATATGCACACAGATTTGCCTATTTCCTTCTGCTTGACTTTGTATACCTCTTTCGGACTTACTGTCATTCATGACTAGAGAACAGCCCTTCTTTGCTCATTGTTTTCAGGTGCCATTATCTGCATTTCAAAAGAAACAAACAAACAAAAACCATGCATGCACTTTTTCTTAGAAGCCCCCTAACAGCACAGTACATAAGGCTTCCTCATATCTGCAATTTCTTCAGGGTTCCTTTATTTCTGTAGTTTCGAAGATTCACCAAATAAGAGAAAATATATTGGTATAGACAGATATAAGGAGATAGATACAGACATAGATAGACGTAAAAGTAGACACAGACATGGACAAAGGCAAGGACATCTGCTTGGGAGAGCTCGCTCTGCATGGTTCAAGAAAGTCATCTCTCTCTTAAGCCTCTTATTTTTCCAAAATAAATTCAAGAATCCATGTATTAGGCAAGACTCTGAGACTCTTCTATGTAAAACAGATCGCTTTAGAATTTAGATCTATATTTATCTGTTGAGAAACAAGCTTTAAAAATTCCATTATGAAAACTTATTTAACTATTATATATTACTATATTTTATCTGATAAAAATGATTTAACAGACGTATATTGTTTTTATGAAGAGAATCTGAATAGAATATATTAATACCACAATAATCTTATTATTACTTTGATAATGCAAGTTCTCTATGATCTGATGCTGGAAAGCTTTGACCCTTGGAAACCTGGCAAACACCAAATGTTTTAAGAACAGCAACCTGTCACTTACAATTTGATATTATATGGAGAAATATTTCAAACTCTTGCTGATGAAAAGTAAACTGTCCAGCAATATTGCTTTTTCAAATAACTAAACTAGAAAGATAGGATGACATTGTCTTTAGCTTTACATAGTGGTGGTTGAAGGTGAGAGATGTGTGAAAAAAATTGTTCCCTATTGTTTTTGTGTGCAAAGAAATACCATGTGGAAATTGATGACATAGTCTTTTTTTTTTTAAACTTCTGAACAGAGAAAGAATATGTTAACTTTTTAAACTATTTATGTTGCATAATCTAAAAACTGTTTACTGTTCATAGGACTTAGCTTTTAACTTGTTCTGAAAAAAAATTCCGTTTGTATTCTCATCACTTATAATTTTACATTTTTAGTCATCTCCATCTCTTTATCCCATGACTTTATGATGCACATGGTTCACAACTTTATACTCAAGAGTTCAGACACCTCCTTTAACCCTAGGTCTAAATTGAGTATCTTCACTTGATATTTTTCTAGCATTATTTACTATTCAATAGTAGATGGTACTATTACTCCAGTTAAAGATATCTAGCATGAGATATTAGAGAAATGTGAAGAACAGAAGGTGGAGTCTTAGAAGAATTGCTTTCATCAGGAGGGAGGGTCAATTATGTGAGATTTTTTGAGAGATTTAGAATGGTAGTTTTGGATGTCCTCCTTTGTATTTGGAAATACAGAAATCTTGGCTACAGCCAACAAGTTTGTGTAGGTGGAAAATTTAGGGCTTTAAATGATATTACAGTGGATGCTTTCAACAATGTAAGCTATGTACTATTATTTATTTTGCAGTTGAGAATACTGAGACAAGGGGTAACTGCCTATCCCCAGCAACCAATGTTTAGATAAAGGCCTTTCAGTGAAAGTGTATTAAACATAAAAGTCCAGGTTCATAACCATTGTACAATATACACTTCTATACAACAGAAATCTGTCTGATTATTTACATATTTTATTTGGACTCTCAGTTTTCATTGCTGTCTAAATGACTTAGAAAATATTCCAGATACTTTGAGACTGTGCACATTCTGCTTCTTTTGGAGGTATCTGCCTTTTCTATTATTGAAAATTCAACTCAAGAATTATCTCTCTTGAAATGACTTAGTGTAACTGTTACTTTCATCCTCCTCTGTAACTGAAGTGTTCTTTTTCTGTTCTTACACAGCACGTGTTACATATCTATCTCTATAATTATAGCCATCAATATGTAATATATTATTCATTTGCATACTTCCCCTCTTAGTCTATATCTTCTTGTAGTCAGAAACTGTATTATATTCACATTATATTTTCACTATGTTTTGTAATACACAAAGTCCTCATCAATTAATGAATGTGTCAATGACGCCCTGAAATTTTTCAGTATTTTTAGTGTTAATTCAATGCATTGTCTGCCTTCTCTATATTTATTCGCTTATCTTTATTCCAAGAAGAAACTATTTGAAAAAGTTACTATAATTAATTTTTCTCCCATATTTAACAGTATTGGGAGAAGAGAATGCTTAGAAAACAAAATTGAACATAAATATGTGTGACATTATATTGTCCTTATTCATGTGTCACATTTAGGTAAAACCTTGAGACTGTAATGACATTTGAGATCTTACTTCCTTGATTTATGTTTACAAATAGGGGGAGAAAGAATATAAGGTTGTTTTTACCTATTTGCTAGAATGTAAGTTTCTTCTTTTTCTTTTTTTTTTCTGCTTTCTTTTTTGTTATCTGGTATTATTTAAATAGACCAGCATTGCAAGTATAGAAGAAAATGGTGAATAAAAGTACAATTATGTTTATAATTTTAGATTGTCTACCAAAAATGTAAGTTATCTATTCAGATTATATTGCCTATATAGTTTATACAGATTCATTTGAATAATATTTTCATAATTGTCATTTTACCCCCCCTCACTGCACTCCCCTCCCTGGAATTTCATTTGTTTTTAGGATTATTTAAAAATATTAATAAGAAACAAACAAAAAAGAAAGACAGTTAATAGCTGGTGGAATTAGTTTAACAGTTTGTTTCTCCTATGTATTTTTTATAGAATTTACTTTAGTACAGAATTTATTGTGACATCAGAGAAGTAATGTTGTGGTATAGCTCATATCTGCCCAGAATTTCTCTCATTATCAAAAGTAGCTCTAAAATTTGCCAAAATATATTTACATATTTAATATATCGACATATTTAATCTTGAATTCTCTATTAAGGGTGATACCTAATTCTGAAAATTTATTATGTGGAATTTATGTGTCACATAAAAGATTTATTTAATGTGTTTTGAGTCAGGAGTTCTAGTTTTGGTCACACACTTGTGACTTTAGGCTATATCAACTAATTTTTTAATTCACTTTCCTTTCTTTTTCTTTTTTTTTTAAGAGGGAGTCTTGCTCTGTTGCCAGGCTGGAGTGCAGTGGCGCAAACTCGGCTCACTGTAACTTCTGCCTCCGGGGTTCAAGCGATTCTCCTGTCTCAGCCTCCCAAGTAGCTGGGACTACAGGCATGCGCTACCATGCCCAGCGAATTTTTGTATTTTTAGTAGAGATGGGGTTTCATGATGTTGGCCAGGATGGTCTTGATCTCTTGACCTTGTGATCCACCCGCCTCGGCCTCCAAAATTGCTGAGATTACAAGCGTGAGCCACCGTGCCTGGCCTCTTATTCAGTTTTAAATGAAAAAGTTTTTGCTAGACTATCTTGTAATATTTTGCAGTTATAAAACAGCATGGTTCTACATAGTAGAGGGAAAATTGCTTTAGATGTGACTAGTGTACTTTTTTAACAGGTATTATGATATTAAGATATTCCATTTGGTTTCTACATATGTTGTATCATTTTCTTACCTATATGCGTATTTAAGGTTAATTAATTTGGATATGGGTAAGTAGAATCAGGTTTAGTTAATAACTTCTATTTTTATATTTCCTTTTCTGTCAAGTGTTAAGCATATGATGAATGACCTCTTTTGTACCAAAGTTGCATCCACAATGAACTGCATCCACAAATGCAGTTGGAATATTTTTATTCATATGTATTTTATATATTGTACATACATATTCAGATGTTCATACCTTTTATACTAAAATTTGAATGACTTAACTGCATAGTTCTGTAGACCTACTGGCAAGGTAGAAAGATTAAATTATAAAATAAAAGGCCAAAGTTACTCAGAATGCATCTTTGTTTTGGCATGGATAATCAATAAATTAAGAAAAAAAGTCTTATGTCTCAATTGTAGTCTGACCTCTGTCATAGAACAGAGTAGAACACTATTATATTCCTACTGGCCTAGACCTGACACTGCCTGTGTCTCTTTGCAGGTAGTCTCTAGTCATATTTGCTAGTCCTCTTTAGGCAAAATGAGAAAGTAATGAAAGGTGGACATAGGAAAAGAGATGAAAATAAAAATCCTACTAGAGTGAGTAAGTGCACCTGCCTACAATACAAGCTGTGTGCCCGTGTGTGTACTAATATGTGTGCATAGTTTTGAGGCTCTAGCTGAAGGCATGGCTATATCCCAAGAGCATATTGTGCTTACATGCAATGTGTGGTACCTGACACAAACTGTTTCTAAAATAAGATTGTTCAAGAGAAAGAAAAATGTGTCCCTCTAATGTATAATTAGACTTCCTCAAAATGATGTATAACAGAATATAAGAAGAAATAAAATTGAAAACTCATGAAATAAATATATATATATACACATGTATTTTTTATTGTTTTCAATAACTGGTACTGTGGTACTTCCAATACTTAGACATTTTTCATGAAATTTTTTGGTCATGTGTGCTGCCAATTGTTACGTGTGCTGTTAATTATGACATAATAATTTCCCTTAAAACAAATATAGCTACAAGAGGTTAAAAATGTAGTGAGTAATAAAAGTTCAATTTGATGAACATGCATGTCATGTATTAAATATCCATTATCTGTAAGACACTCTGATCCCTTCTATGTGCAATATTTCCTTTACTCTTGCTTCACCTAGAATTATCTTTCTTCCTTCAGTTGTAAAAGGAATAACAGTGTAACATGTGAACTTAATTATTATTTCTGTGTAGCAAAAGATAAAAACATAACAGCAACATTAACCATAATTACACATAAAATGTACATTTATTGCAAAAAGGATATGAGAAAATTATCCTAATACCCATAGATAATTGCTATTAAGAGTTGTTATAGTTCTTTAACACTTAAATTTAGGTATAGTATCATAAACTATACATGTATACACTTTGTATAAAGGTATGATTATGCCATAGCATTTAGAGCTTGGCTCTTTTTTAAACCTGGTAGCAGTTTGTAAACATCTCGCAATGTCAAATATCTGCTTTCATAAAATAATGTTATATTTACCATAATTTTATTCTATAAATTTAATCTGTTTCACTCCATGTGTGCTACTGTGACAAAATGTCTGTGACTAGGCAATTTATAAAGAATAGAAGTTTATTTCTTACATTTCTGGAGGTGAGAAAATCCAAAATTAAGGTGCTTGGTGAAGGCTGCTCTCTGCTTCCAAGATGGTGCCTTATTGCTCTGTCCTCCTGGTGGAGAGGAAGGCAAGAGAGAGCACTTTCTTCAAAATTGAGCCATTTTATAAGGATGCTAAACCAAGTAATAAGGGTGGAGTTAACCACTTTTCAACAGCCACACTTTTAACACACACTGTTGCATTGAGGATTAAGTTTCAACATGAATTTTGGAGGAGACACCATCATTCAAACCATAGCACCATCTTTTGGGATCTATGTAAGTATCTATCCACTTTGCAGTTGTTTCGCAAATATTGTTAATAACTTATTTCAAATCAGCTCTTAACAGTGGATCTTTTGGTAGATAGTGCTAAACTATCCTCTCTTATAATGGCAATAGCATTCTCAAAGAAAATTTGTTGAGTTTTACACAAAACCAGTTTCTATGTTGTGGTTCTAAGAGTCAGAATCGCTACATTGAGTCAGAATTGCTACACTGTGATATAATTCCCTTTCATTGGGGTTTTATTGACTTTCTGCTAAAACCAGAAATATTTCTGAGCTCATGATGAAACTTGGTAAAAATAATCTCTGAATTTGACTTTGCCTCAGACTCTGAATGTCCAAAATATTATACATCTTAGGCTCTCCTCAGATCATATTTTAGATGCTTTCTTATAACACACAAGCCATATCTCACTGCTAACTTATCTTAATGGGTCCCAACTCATTCCCTGTAAGTGACCAGATGATGAGGATTGAGTTATTCCCAGCTGCTTGTGTTTCTTACTCGGTGGGGGAGGGGAGGGCCTTAGATCACTACCTGTGGAAGCACTCAGCAAATTGAGTGCCTCCAGATGAGGCTCCACATGAAGCTGCATACGTTAATAACTATGGGAATGATAGTCTCTGTTTACAGAAAAAACTCCAAGATTGCAAGAAAAAGTGGGATAAGCTATTTATTTTCATTACAAAACTTAAGCAAACTGCAAGTGGAATACCAACAGAATATATGCGGTAACAGTAAGAGAAACAATGAAGGTCTGTGTATTATAAAATAAAGACAGTTAAATTCACACACACACACACACACACACAAAGTGTTGGTGAAATATGCTTTACATGACTGACAAAAAAACAAACATAAAAAATGCCAAATACTTATAAGGGAGATACACTCTCTCTCCCATGACATTTGTTTCCTGCTCACCCAACACCCCTAGAAGAGATGAACTTTACATAGGATTGCTTGGAGAATAAGAGATTGGACTGGATAGAAACTAATAAATTGCATGATCAAAGTAAGCACTGTTGTGTAACCTGTGTTCAGAACAAAATACATTGTCATTATGAATAATTTGTACAATAAATCCTAACTTTTCCTTAAATATCACTAATAGGAATATGAGACAAGTATGTGCATGACTAATTGAGAAAAAACTTAAAAAGCCTCATTACTTATTTTAAGGGTAGGTTGTAAAAGTTTACAAATTAAAAGAAAAAAATGTATTTTTTAGTATGTCTGTATTTGATTTCTAAGTAAACTTCTAAGTTCATTAAACTTTTTGTGGTTAATAATCTTAGATTCTCAGATGTGTTGCTTATTCAGGCCCACTGCTAACTATTTCTGATAAATAAAAGATTGTAATGAATAATTTGAAGATATCTATTTAGTAGGAAATGATTTTCTAAAATTACTAGTATATATTAAAAGAATAAACATATTTACTTTTATAAATAAAATAGTTCTAAATAATTTCAAAGGCAAAATATTACCAAATTTATTTAATATAGTTTATGTGTATTTCTATATCTAGATACACATGCATATTAATAACCACAATTTAAATGCTTGATAAATGAATAAGCCTCACACACGCACAAAAAGTTTTCACCATTCTTCCCAGAAAAGGTTTAATGGAACTGTCTTTAAATAGTCCAGAATTACATAAACCTTAGCACTTTCTCAGTATTTAAATTAGATTGCACATTTATTGTACACTAAATACATGATCTTGTAATAAACTTAAATGAATAAGAGTGAGTTAATTTAGTTGCCATATAATTATCTCAACAAGAAAAAAGCAAATGTGTTTTATTACCCTAATTAATACATTAAACATGCAAAGAATTTGAACATTTAACTGGTATTTAACAAAATAACTGTAGTGAGTTGATTGGATATCAATTAATTGCCCCAAATTAGCATATTAATTAGCCTGTATTCTACCATAATGGTAATTATCTAGGATATTGTTAATTGAAAGACTTTAAGCTTTTATTTTCAAAGAAAGGTATTATATTGATAGTCTTACTTTTTTGGAAAGTCTATATACTAATAAACTGTATATACTTTATACAATAAAACTCAGGAACTGGCAGATAAATTAGTATTTAATTCTCTGAATTTATTAAATATACTTAAATATATGTCATATGGTAAAAAATAATTTAGATCTCCATTTTTTCTAAAGCAGGATACTTATGTCAGCTTTTTCTAATGTTTGCAGCACTTTGAAAAGTGTAGAGATGTGCTAGAGTTCAAGAAGGATATCTTATCTGCTTACCTTAATCCAGCTTGGATAACTAATCATATATGCTTATCAGTTATTTCAATTTAATCTTAGAATTTAATTTACCACATAAATCATTCTCATATGTAATAACATTATTAACTAATCACTGCAGATACACATACTTTAACAAATATATGAAAGAGATGGATGGAATTCTTTTCTTGGGCAAAATGGTCTTAAAGTCTATGTAAAGTAAGAAGGAAAACAAAACAGAACAAAACAAACAGGCTCACATATCATATAGCTACCACAATAACAATAAAAATCAGGCCTACAGTTTTGAACCATTCAAGGAGACCAATGAGGCACCTTAACTATGTGGTTTTATAGCAACCATATATTACAGTCTTTTTGTTGTTCTTGAAGAGAATAGAAAATAAGGTGCAGTTTATAATCATTATAAATGTATCATCAACATAGTTAGAAAGGAAAGAGAATAGTCACATATATTGAGGTTCTAATACTTTCCCCTAGTTCCAGTATTTTACATATTTTACTTTAGCTTCATATTAGTTCTAAGAGCCATTGAGTTCCTAGATCCATATCTAGGATCTGGTGAATTTATTGCCTTTTCTGAGGGTAGAAATGCTGTATCTCAGAGTGGTTAAGTGACTTTCCCAAAACCATATATCTATTATAGTTATTTGCTGCATGACTACATTTATGTCAACAGTGGACCTCACAAAGGAGAATGCTAACATGAAATTATAATGAAAATTTCCTATTGCATAGTGATGTTGTAGCCATCATAATGCTGAGCAATGCATGACTCATGTGTTGGTGGTACTGCTGTTGTAAACCAACCTACTGCATTGCCAGTTTTATAAAAGCATAGCACATACAATTACATATAGTACATAATATTTAATAATGATATTAATTGACTATGTTGCTGGTTTAGGTGTTTACTATAGTTTTTAATCATTATCTTAGAGTGTATTCTTTCTACTTATTTTTTGAAAAGTTAACTGTAAAACAGTCTTAGGTCCTCCATAAGATATTCCAGAAAACAGCACTGTGATCATAGGAGATGACAGATCTATGCATGTTATTGCCCCTGAAGACCTTCCAGTTGGACAAAGTGTTGAAGTGGAAGATTGATATGAATGATCTTGACCCTGTGTAGGGCTAGGCTAATGAGTGTTTGTGTCTCCATTGTAAAAAAAAAAGAAAAATTTCAAAAATTTTAGTAATAGAAAACAACTTGTAGAATAAGGATTTAAAGAAAGAAAATATTTTTGTGCAACTGTACGATGTGTTTGTGTTTGAAGCCTCATGAAAATCAAGAGGTTTAAAAAAATAAAATACGTATAAAGTAAAAAAGTCAGAGTAAGCTAGCATTAACTTATTATTGAAAGAAAATATTTTTTATAAAGTTAGCGTAGCATAAGTGTACGGTGCTTATGAAAGTCTGTGGTGGTATACAGTAATTTCTGGTGTCCTCACATTCACTAATTACTCACTTACTGACTCGGGCAAAGCAGCTTCCAATCCTGCAAACTCCATTCATGTTAAGCATTCCATGCATTTTGTATCTTTTATACCATATTTGTACTGTACCTTTTCTATATTTAGATATGTTTAGACACACAAACACTTGTCATTATGTTACAGTTGCCTACAGTATTCAATACGGTAACATGTTGCACAGGTTTGTAGCCTAGGAGCATTAGGCTATGCAATATAGGCTAGGTGTGTAGTAGGCTATACCATCTAGGTTTGTGTAAGTATACTCTATGATATTAACATAATAATGAAATCACTAGACAATGCATTTCTCAAAATGTATCCCTGTTGTTAAGCAGCTCATTACCCTAATAGGAAGAACCAGTGTTGGAAGTGAGGTCTGCCTTGTCACAAAGCTTATTGTTTTTCCCACTGAAACTTGTTGTCTCCTTTTATTTACCAAAAATCCTTGAATAATATTTCAGTAGAAATATTACTTCTCACAAGCAGTACCTCTCAGAGTTTGTGATGTGATTTTTCTCTCAGAGCAGAACAATAACAGCAGTAGCAAAACAACAACAACAACAAAACAAAACAAAAAAACCAACCCAGACGTATCTAGAGGATTATTAATAGTCACTTAAGGGATGCAGAGTATTTGTTGTTGTTTTCCAGGGAGAGTCTCACTCTGTCACCCAAGCTGGAGTACGATAGGATGATCACGGCTCACAGTAGCTTTGACCTCTCGAGCTCAAGCAATCCTCTTCTCACTTCGGCCTCTCTAGTAACTTGGACCACAGGTGCATGCCACTACGCCAGACTAATATTTTGGATTTGAGATGGGGTTTTGCCATGTTGCCCAGGCTAGTCTCAAACTCTTAGTTTCCAAGGATCCTCCCACCTCATCCTCCCAAAATGCTCTGGTGCAGAGTTTTACTCTTTGTGTAGTGCCTTAGCACAAGGAACTCCTATCAGACAAAAGAGGCTAGTGATTGATTTCTAAACAGACATATAACTCCAATGACTGTAGGTAAAACTAAATTTAGTAATATTAAAAATAACAGAATGGTGTTTAGATTTTTTACTAAGTAGTTAGAGATAGAAAAAGGACACATTATACTTTTACCTACCTTTTCTAAGCTACTGTCTTTCATCACCTATTTCCAGCCAATCCAGGAATCTGGGATTTACAAAGCATTTGCCAAAAAAACTAACTGAATTAGTGCCAATCCATCTAATTTCTTTTAAACTTTATCCAATATGTGCTGAATTGGCACATTACGAGACTTTGAGTAAGTAAGGAAAAAGCCCCATTCTTAAATGCTAACTGATTAGCATATTCTTAACTTGCTACTAGCAGTTTCTTATCTCTGAAAGGTTAGCAATTGATAGGGAAAATAAGTTTTTTTTTTTTATAATAACACCACTGACATATTTTACACCTAAATAGCCATAACTATATTAATAAAAAATAATGATTGTTTTGGAAACTTAAATCACATGACTCATCATGTATATTCCCATCTAAGTGAAATTTCTCATCGTGATCTTAACCCAAGGTGAAGGTTTGAGCAGTTCTTTTATGGTCTATAGGGTTTAGCCATATGCTAGTTTAGGCTGATTCAATCGAACTTAAACACCTAATCTGAATGCAGAAACACTGGCTGTCAGTGAATGATACTGCCTAGCTAAGAAAGGTGAGATGGGCTGAACGAAGTTGCTCTTGGAAGATTGTAAGTATTTAACAAAAGAAATTATAGCTGGTACAGTGGCATCTTCCAAAAACCAGAATAAAAATAGGATTTTTAATATTGTTTTCATATAACTCTTTAAAATATTTCTCAGGATCTCTTTAAAATTTTGTAGTTACTGTAGATCCTGAAAATATTTCTCAGGATCTCTTTAAAATTTAGTAACTACTAAAATCTGTAGTTAATGGCTACTACAGATTTCCTTTAGCTTAGCTTCTAACATTCTTCTAGTGTGTTACTTAGACTAGAAAGCTAAAAACTACATATCGCAGGCACTCTGACAGATGAAAACTTTGGAGGGAATTAAATTTGGTCAACTATAAATGGAAGACAAAGTAAAATAAATACCATCTTCCCAAAATTTTGATTCTTATTGCTGGCAAACGTATTCCTAAAGACGTGGAATTTTTATGCAGAGGAATTAAGTGTTGAACCACTACTTTTGTGGGTACTTATGGTCAGTTGCTATGACAGCAGTTGCCAGACTAAAAATCTGGGTATCAAGAATCAGCTTCAGAACAGTGACAATAATATAATTTTTTAATCTTGGAACATAACAACAATAATATATTTTTTAAATTAATATTTAAATTTACCTGCAGTATAAGTCACTCTTTTTGATATCCAGTACTACTAGTTTTTAAAAATGCAAAAAGTTGTGTAACATCACTACAATCAATATGGATAACGGTTCCATGTATTTGTTTTCTATTGCTGCTGTAACAAATTATCACAAAGTTAGTGACTTAAAACAGCACCAATCTTTTTTAAAAATCTCACAGTTCTGCAGGTCATAAATTCAGAAGTCCAGCTGTGTGTTCTGCTTAGAGTCTCATAAGGCCAAAATAATGATTGAGAGGGTGATTTGGACTCTGATCTGGAAGTTCCAGGGAAAGAATCGACCACCCAACTCCTTTAGATATTGACAGAATTCATTCCTATGCAGTTGTAGGTCTGAGATTTCCATGCTGACTTTCAACCAAGAATTGTTCTTAGCTTCTAAAGGCTACTCACATTCCATGGCTGGTGGGATCCTCCATGTTCAAGCCACTGTTAGCATGTTGAAACCTAATCATTTTTTAACCTTTCTGACTCTTCATCTGCTTTTAAAGATTTATGTGATTATATTGGGCCCACTAAAATAATCTATTATAAAATCCCTATATAAGACCTTTTGATAAGTAACCTTAACTACATCAATAAAGTCCCTCATGTAATGTAATGTAACATATTCACAAGGTCATTAATAAGTGACAAATGTAATTGAGGCTGAAGTTCTACTTATATGCCATCACCCACAAATTTATCTCCTCCTTTTTCTATTATTTTCTCTACTAATCCCATTGGTTGGATTTTCTAGCAAAATGTTGAACAGTAGTAAGGATGGCAGATATTTTGTCTTCTTCCAATAATCAGTAATATCCTTTTGAATTTGGTCAAATATATAAACTGTCACTGAAGAAAATCACATTAATAAATAAACATTTTTATTCACTTTGCAGAGTTAAGGATTCATAACCATATGAAGAATTAAAAATCGTAGAAGACATTTATCGTTGTTGTTATTATTGCTATTATTTGGCCACGTGGCCTCCTACCTGTGACAGCAATAATAATAGTGATGATGATGATGATATGACAATAATAATGAGCATTTATTGGGTCAATAAAAGAGATATTTAAAGCTCCCAGCACAGTGTCTTGCATATAGTAAGTACGTATATTATAATCATGAAGACGATTGAAAGATACTCATGCCTGACATTTAGTTCTATAATATTAATTATGTGTATTCTTTGAAAAATTAAGCAATTACTTTTGGGATAAATACTTAACTTAGACCCTCTGCCCATTGTATCACCATCCAGTTTTTTCAAGTAGTAAGCATTTATTTTTTCTGTGAGTTTTCCATATAATTTGAGGTTTTAAATATACCCTCATCACTTTATGTTCAATGTCAAAAATATTTATGAGTTGGTAAAATGCATTTAGAAATAGTCTGATTAAACACTTCATCTAGATCAGAAATGACTTTTATTGAGTAGCAGATGATTGACTTTTGTCTTTCTAGCCAATAAACAACACTGATGACCTTTGGAGAATAAGAAATAAGCTGTCAAGCCTATTCCTGATGTCCCTTAAACAATATTTTTTCAAATAATCTGTTTTAGTGAAAAGGCAATGCTCCAGTAAAACTCTATAATTAACAGAAGAATTGATTTACTATGTATTTTCTCAGTCCTTGAATAATGTCCTTTTTATGTACTTGTAGGCAGGCATGTTACATTTTTATCCCTTACTAAGGCCTAGGAAATTACAGTTTGGTGTGCTACATGACCTGAAATTAATTTGTGTATCATCAAACAATTATTACCTAGTGACTTCCAGTACACTGAGTAATTGTTTATTTTACTGCCTATCCAGTAATTACAGTGTTAGACTTTAAAAAGATGCTTCCTTTTTTTCCATTCTTTATCTTTTAAGAAAAAATGATTTTAAAAGAAATTATTCACTGGATCCATGTTGTCAAAATACTTAGATAGTTTTTCTGGTCATAGATCATTGACCCAATATTCTGGAGTCATTATGCTCATTGGACTCTATTAGATGCCAGACATGTATGGTAGTAGCGCAAATAAGTTCTCCAAGTGAAGACAAAAATTGTCAGTCTGCCTCTAAGGATAAAGTACATAATGGGTTGAACCAAACACATCAAGTGAGTATAGCCAAAATCATGTAAGCATAGCCAAAATCATGTGCAGTCCTTCAAACTTGAGATAAAATTTTGAGTCACCTTCTACTTCATTTACATATTCTCCTTACATCTAGTATCACATAGTTTCAAACCTACCAACTGAAATAGACATTCAGCATTTATTTTATAAATAAGGTAGAGTATTTGGCTCCTAAATAAAGGAGAGTATTTAGCTACATTTGTTTATGACTGTTGCCTGAGTTAGGGCTACATTCACAGTATCTTGGAAACACACAATGAATATGGAAAACATATGCTGAGTTAGGTTTCTGTATCAATTCTGAGTGTGTCAAGAAAACTATAAAGATCTTGTAATATAGATAAACCCAAGTTTCTCCAAATTCTGATAGACTGAAGATACTTGGATGGATAAAAGAGGTTCACATTAAGTCACAATAGTATCTTTTCTTGATTTGCTTTTGCTTGTCAAATTTTGAGACCTCTTTTGCATTGAAACATGATTTGAGTACTACAGATAGTACTCAAGGACATTTGCCAGGTATTCTTCCTAATGTTCTCTATCCTGTATTAACCAACTTTCATGGAACTCTTTTCTCTTGGAAAGTTATTGCCAGGAATTTCAGATTGTTGATATAATAGTTCTAGTTCCTGCTCCCGTATAATGTTTCACAATAATATCCTTGGACTTCCCACCTTGCAATATATTTGTTAATCTTCTGAGGGCAGGCATCATATCTCTTTATATTTTAAACAATTGTATCCCCCAGTGCCAAGTATAATACTTACACAGTATTTTTAATGAAATTATATAAAATTGAGATTGTATGCTTCATTTTTAATCAACAAATACAAATAGTAATTATGTTATAAAACATAATGATTTAATATATGTATACATTGTGGAATGGCTAAATCAAGCCATTTGATATATGCATTATCTCACATATGTATCCTTTTGGTGGTGAGAATATTTAAAATCTACTCTCAGCAATTTTCCAGTGAGCTATATATTCTTTTTAACTATGGTCGACATGATATAAAATAGTTCTCTTGTAAATCAACATTGTCTATCTTCTGTTCTTGTCAATATTAGGGTGGATTATGGATCTTATTCCTCTGCTTGTGCTGCATTCAGGCACCAGGATTCCAATCATCCTCTTAGATTCTATGTTGATAACAAATATCCTGTGTTAATAACAAATATCTAGGAGCAAATACTTCTTTATTTATTTAATTTTTTTTCAGTCTTTCTTTTAAGGTCTCTGGCATAAATATCACTGTTCCTTGTTTGATCTGAAACATTTATTCCATGAGTATAAGAGGGAGGGATTATTTCTAAAGATGATAATGAAAGTTAGGTTACAAATGTTACTTTCAGAAAGAGAACATTATTTCCTTCATAGGGGTAAAGAGAAGACTTTAATGTCGGCCCAAATCTATAAAGTGAAACTTGTCTCTGGTTAAAATTTCATGAAGATTCTTGGGCTCTAGAACATCAGAGGTCATTGAAGTGAAAGGCTCACTGCATTTCACTTTTGGATTTTTCAAATATATTAAAAGTATTTATCTATGATGTAATTATTAAAACTTGTTTCTAGTCTGTAAAATATCAAAAAAATACTTTTTAGTGACTTGGAAAATGATGAGTTGTACTGCTTGACAGGTTAGAGTTAACTTTTGGATGTTACTTAGTATCTATGCATAATTTTCTTACACATCAGTGGAGATAACAGTGAATGTAGCAGACAAATTGAAAAGCAATAGATCTTTATATTTCCCTTAAGAAGTTATAAAAGATAGACATATTATGTAAATTTATATATGCATAAGGAAACTGAGAACAGAAGATTTTTCCAATTTTCTTATCCTACTTCTAATGAAAAGTCACTTCATTTCTGTTTTTCAAAATTCTAGCAAATGCTGTTTCTTTATTATGTGTTTAGTTTTTATTATTTGCTTTTGTAACCATCATTTGACAATTTCAGAATAATTCATTAGTGCTCCATCTAAGGGGAGTTGGAGCAATCATTATTACGACCCATGAGATTTTTTGTTGTTGTAGCTAAATATACAGACTGATCAATCTTTTTATATTTTAATGTATGTTAAACAATTACAGTCTTAACAATTTTTAATGTTCAGTATATCTCATAGCAGCCACTTAAGTTTGGCACCTAGGTACTGTGGATGCAATCCCATTAGTCTTGTTCAGCTTTCATTTTGAAAATGTTCCGATCCAAAACTAGAATCAGGTATTGTTCCTGGTGGAAAATGGTACACAGAAATATCTGAGGCCCTCAGGTTTCTTGTGTCTTTTGGATTGGAATAGCTTGTAAGAGTTTTCAGTAGGCAGATTTAGGAAATCTCTGTGATGGCGACATCCCTTTCTTTGCTATGTTGGTACACTTTAAGGAAATGTCCTTGCTTGAAGCTGAAGATGGAGGCTGTGGAGATCATGAGTCAGCAAAGAAGTTGACATGGAAAGCAAACCTTACATGCTTTGACAGATTCAGAAGTCCTGTCATGCTCCATCACATTAAAATGGCAGAGGGAGCAACATAGTTGATACTGAAGCAATTGAATGTAACTGTCTTATAAGTAAGACCATATTGATGAATGAGCCAATACTAATAAACACTCTTTACGTAGATGAGATAGTATTGTTTTAGCAGCACTGTCCATAAGGCGTACTTATGTCACAGGAGAAAAAATGCCTGGTCTCAAATACTCAAAGGACAGGCTGACATTAATGTTCAAGGTTAATTTTAAGACTTAAGTTAAAATTATTAATACAATATTACAAAAGTGTCTAGGCTGTCAAAGAAAAGACCAAACAAAAATTGCCAATTATTTTGAGGCTAAATTTACAAAGCCTGAGTGAGGAAAGAGGTTTTTTTTAATCTACATAAAATAGTGTTTATTTCCTTCATAGTGTATTGTTATACAACAAAACAAATTTTAAAAATAGGTCTTTCTCAACATTGACAATTCTCTTAAATACATGGCCTGTTTATTCAGCATAGTTATAATTTTAAAACTATTTTCTTACTCTGAATATGGTGTTTAATCCATGGACCAGAGAAGTAAGGCACATTTGCTTATTACTAAGATGCTATCTTCCATTATGTGTATGCCAGCGGAGGTCTTTGAAAAAGATTTGACTGGTAAAAAAAATCTCTAGGGTTTATTGGAAAGGCTCAGCAAAAATTATCTCCAAATTCTCTGTAGAGGAAATGATTCCTGTACCCTATCTCCATTTCCAAAACCCTAAACATATGGCAAACATGGAGATAATGTTGTTTTAGGTTTAAAGACATTGATTAAAAAAAAAATGTAGATAGGTTCAGGAAAGCTTATCTCTAAGAAAGTAAGAGTGACTGAATTTGTCTCATCAGAATGCAATGACAATGAAGCCAAAAAGGAACAGGCAATCAAACAACCTGAAATTTATAAGAGTGTCTGAATTGTATTATGCATTATTACATTTTACTTGAGAGGTTGCAGAGACCCTTCATTAAGAGAGTAAAATTTACTACAGGAAATTTCCTGGTTTTAGTTGTAATTTTTTCTGCCCTTCAAAAAAATAAATTTATTGATGACCATTATAGACATGCTATATTACAAATGTAATATTATGACACCAAGTGCAAATAGTACATGTAATTGCATATACCACAACTGCTTGAAAACACTCATTTATATATTGGCCAAAGATATCTTATTTTATATGCAAACAATTATTAATTACATTTATATGTGTTCATGCATGTATGTGTAAAGATAGATAGATAGATAGATAGATAGATAGATATTGTTGCATTTTAGTCATGTTCTAGGGTTTTTCTTGGTGTGAAAAGAATTAGATATTTCTTTTTTTCATTTTACAATAGTTGTAAAGGTTTCTGGTCATTATGCTAATACAAATTCCTGTTTTGTTTGGGAATTGATTGCTGTTTAAGTGAAAGATCTCTAGTATACTTTGAAGTTATCTGAAAGATTTGTCTTGTGTAGTTATGTTACCGAGTAGCTACATAATTAAATTCATTTCATTTAGTGTTTCTTTAATGTTTAGGATTTTACAAACTCTCTTGGCCAGACTCAGTGGCTCATGCCTTTAATTTTAGCATTTTGAGAGGCCAAGGTGGGAGGATGGCTTGAAGATTGTTGGACTTCAAGACCAGCTGGGGCAACAGAACAAGACCTTGTCTCTACAAATCTGCAAAATTAACTGGGTGTGTTCACATGTGCCTGTAGTCCTATCTACTCAGGAGGCTGAGATGGGAGAATCACTCCAGCTTAGGAATTCCTGGCTGCAGTGAGCTATAATAATAAGATTGCACTTCAGCCTGGTTGACAAAAGGAGACGTTGTCCCCTGCCAAAAAAAATCTTTTGCTTTTGATTTTTACTCAAATCAAAACAGTTAAAGCATATTCACAGAAACTGTATATATTTTACCTATTTGATAAAAATGCCTCTAATTCTCCCTCCACTTTCTTTTCTCTTTTATGCTATAGATTACCATTTTAAATTAATTTTTTCTTTATCTTTCCATGACTTCCTTTTGAGACCATATCTAAACAAATATGTTTGATTATACCTCTCTTTAGAACATATGATGTAGTATGCTATAAAGGCTTCTTGGCAACATTTTTTTTTTCTTTTTGCTAACTTTTTTTTTTTTTTTTTGCTAACCTATGTTGTGAAAATCATACCTAACAGAATAGAAGATTATCCTCATTCTTTTTTTCTTAAATGTTTTCTTGGCAAATGTATCATATTTAGTAAGTTCTCTACTTCTGTATATTTGTAATATTGTTATGTGAGCAATTAGGCCATTAATTCCAAGCTCATTTTACATTTTTGCTAGTGTATCTTTGGGGTAGATTCCTGAAAGTAAGATTTAGGTTCAATCATATATAAAATTTCTCTAGTTCCTGCAGAATTTCCTTCATCTGAGTGTGCACTGCTAATTTTCCACCACTGACAATAACATCTATCACTTATTAGAAATTCTATGATGAGCACAATTTGGCTTTTATGATTTTATTCATGGCAACATTAATGTAAAGATCATCTTTTGATCAAGAAACTAGGACTCTTTTCTGGTTTCCGGAAGTTCCATTTTCTGCCATATCAGTGACCAGCTCTAACACATCTTAGGTTAAACTTACCTTCAAAAGAATGACCTTTCAGTTTCTTAACTTCAACTTCTTTAACTTTCTTTTCTCAATTCTCTCACTTTCCCCATCCAAATGGTTTTGTTTTATTTCTTTAAATATTATTTTTTTCTGTTACTTCAAACTCCTAAAATCCTTTAACCTACCTTACAATATTTTTCAAATCACGTGACAGAATTATCTGTATTTTACACAATTGCTAGGTTATCCTGATATAAGTTACTGCAGATTTGTGCTATGCTATCCCAGCTGGAACTTTAAAAAATACTCAGTATTGCTTCTCTTTTAAATTTGCAACGTTGTGTATAAAGTGCATGCCTTGGAGTTGGATAGCTGCCTGGGCTTAAATTCTAGTCCCATCTACTGACTGATGGCCTTCCAGTACTATACTTAGATATTCTAAGCCTGATTTCTTCTCCTGCTTGTTGCTTCATCAATGTCTCTCATTTTAAATCTTTTAAGTGTCTCTACTATTATTTTCTTCTGTTGCCTTGATTGTTTACATGACAATTACTTTAAAAACCAAAGAGGATACAAAACAGTTATTCAAGTGATGATTGAGTTAGTACTACTTTCTGATCCCATGACTATTAGTCACAATGTTCTCATAACACTCAAAAAACACTCTTTATATCCTCTATATTACACTTAAACTTTTTAATGATATTTTCTTCTAGAATTGTCTATTTATCCAGGCTTCCATACTCTTAAAGTTCTAGTTCTGCATTCATAAGTATTGATGAGTGTTTATGCTTAACCATACCATTTCAGATTAAGTGTCCCATTCTTAAACTGGAATAACTATATTTTCCCATAAATTATTTTTTCACTCACATCCCTGTTTTTAGATGGTATCACTACTCTACCTGTCATCTTATATTTACTTTGTTCTTTATATCCCATACAATCATTTACTGTGTTCCTCAGCTCCTTTATTCCACACAGACTTTTCATTCATTTATTCATAAATTCATTTTGTAATAAATACTCATTCTGAAAATATTATATTCCTATCATTTATATTAAAAACACTTTAGGTATTAGAGGATCAGTGGTGCAGAGCCTCCTTTACAGAGTTTAAAATAGAATGCAGAGAACAAATAGGCATTAAAATGAATATAGTAAGTTCTATGGTAAACAACATGCAGGATTTAGGGAGAATAAGCCAATACTGCCAGCATAGGCTGTGAGAAAGGGCCTTGCAAGAAAAAAGAAACTGACTTTTAAATGAAGAAGTGAAAGTTTAGTAGGATTTAAGCAAATGAAAAGGAGAAGAAAAAGTGTCTTAAGTAGAGAAAATGTCTTAACTTAATCATATGCAGAATCAAAAAGGAACACGATAATATTGAGAGAAAATAGAACAATTTTTATTGATTGGGCCATGATAGGAAATGGGAAATGGTAAAATTTAAAGCTAGAGAGGGGATGGAAAGGGATACAAGGGAAAGAAAAACCAGATAAAGGGGGACATTATGACTAGGGTAAGAAATTTTTTAAGTTTATGTTGTGGTAGATGCCGGGAGATGACTTGATCAGCTCTTTATATTTAAATATGTCTTAGTAGTCTCAGTAAAATGTGGACTATACGTTAGGCAGATCAGTTAGGATGTTCTTGGAACCATATCTCAAAGAGTTAAAGAAACAAATGACTACATTTTGGGATTTATAAGATAGGAGATAAGAAAGAAACAACTTGTTCAAAAGCTGACACTGTAATTGTACCCCAAAGAGTAAGAAACCAGTAACTAGCAGAAATTCCTCTACTTGTGATATTAAAAAAAAAAAAAAATCGTTGGAACAGAGATGACTAACAAGAGTTTGCAACAAGACGGCCAAGAATGAGCTTGCTGATGTTATAGCCTGATTTCCACTGCATGTTTCATATTAATTGCCCCTCAGATTTGGACAAGCAACCCATGAGGTAGTATGAAGAAATACCTGTACATAACCAAGGACTTTCTAGACCTCTTCTTTCCTGTCCCTTAATCATCCACTAATCTCAGAACCCACCAGCTATACCTTTTATAATAAAAATACTGCCTTGACGCCAACCCAAGGAGACAGATTTGAGTTTGATGACTCCTTGTGAATTGACTTTAAACATAAAGTGTTTCTTTCCTCTAAAAACCTGATGGCATAGTGTTGGCTTCTGGTGCATTGGGCAATGGCTCCCTTTTGTTTAATAACACTTATCAGTCACAAAGTGATAAATGCTACATGATATTTATCTGAAGTAAGGTAGTAATACTTATGATGTTAATACAAACAAAAAAAAATACAACAACAATAAAAGATTCCCTTGAATTAAACTATGAGTATAGGTTGTCAAACTATGGCTTGGGGGCCAAATTAAAAGTTTTATAGGAACACAGGGCCATTCATTAGTATATGTATTGTCTATTGTCGCTTGCATACTACAATGGCATAGTGAAGTTGTTGGAACACAGACTAAAACATCTTAAAATATTTACTATATATCCCTAAGGAAAAAGTTTACCAACTTTGTTAATCCATTTTCTGTTATTTGCAACAGAAAATCTAAAATTGCATAATTTGTAAAGAAAAGGAATTTACTTTTTACAGTTCTAGAGGCTGAGTAGTCCAAGACTGAGGGGACACATCTGCTGAGAGATTTCTTGCTAGTGGGGGACTCTCTCAGAGTCTAAAGGTGGCATAGAACAGCACATGGAAAGGGGCTGAGTCTGATAGTAATAGCTCAGGTTTCTCTTCCAATTTTTTTTCTTTTTTCTTGATGGTTTTTGTTTTGTTTTTGTTTTGTTTTGTTTTGTTTTGTTTTGTTTTGTTTTGTTTTGTTTTGTTTTGTTTAAGACAGGACCTTGTTCTGTCTCCAAGGCTGGAGTGCAGTGGGGCAATCACAGCTCACTGCAGACTCTCCCTAATTTGAATAAAGCCACCAGTCACACACTCATGATATTCCATGAGTGCATTAACCCATTATTTCATTAATCCATGATTGGATTAATGTATTCATGAGCCTTCATGACCCAATCACCTTTTAAAGATCTCACCTCTTAATACTGCTACATTGGGGATTAAGTTTCAACAGGAGTTTTGGAGGGGCCAATCATTCAAACCATAGCATTCAGCTCTTGATCCCTGAAAACTTATGTCCTTCTCACATACAAATATATTTATTTTTATTTATATTGATATTCCCAAAACCCCTAAGTTTTAACTCATTCCAGCATCAACTCAAAGGTCTGAATTCCAGAGCCCTATCTGTGAAATCAAAACAAGTTATCTACTTTCAAGACACAGTGGCAGGATAAGCATAGAATAGGCATTCTCATTCAAAAAAGGAGAAATGGGCCTAAAGAAAGGGGTTCCAGGTCCCAAGAAAGTCCAAACCCTGAGGGCAGACACTAAATCTTAAATCTGGAGGGTAATCTTCCTTGACTCTATCCAGCATCCTGCACACACTGGTGCAGCATTTGGGCCCTGAAGGCCTTAGGCGGCCCCCTCCCACAGTTTTCCTGAACTCAGCTCATGTCTTAGCTTTCCCAAGTTAGCACTGTACCTTTGTAGCGCTACAGTTCTGAGTTCTTGGTGGTGGTCCAGCTTCCGCAGCTCCAGTCAGCATTGCCCTGGCAGGGGCTCTCTGAAGTGACTCCACCCCTACAACAAGTCTTTGCCTGGGCCCACAAGCTGTTCAATACATCCTTGAGATATAAGCAGAAGCTGTCATTCCCTCCATAGCTCTTGCATTCTGTGGGCCTGCAGAATTAACACCATGTAGACACCCTCAAGATTTATGACTGGTGCCTCTTGGAGAGGCAGGTCGAGTGGCACTTGGGGCCTCCTGAACCACAGCTGAGGTGGCTGAGGGGGTGCTGCAGTGGAATGCACAGGGCAGAAGCCCAAGGAGGCCCTGTGAAGCAGGATCATTTTTTATTCAATTTTAGGTATTAATAATATAAAGTTTTAATAATCTAAATAATGTACATTATTTTAGATTCACAAATTCAACTAAATGGATAAATAGTGAAATGAATTTCATGTGATCAAACAAAGGATTTTAGAAGTTTGAGTCAGTATTTCTGGAGCTTTGATGAGAGTTTTGTTTGTTTTACTCAGTAATTATTCCTTACAACATTCTACAACTTGGCAAACTAAGATTATTATTCTGTAAACAAATGCAGTAGATAAATTTCTCAGGCCATTTGATTTCTATTTTGTGGAATAGGAAGTGAAATGTGTATATGTTTGGATTATGTTATCAGTAGTTCATTTTAGCTTTAAATAATAGTTCTGCATTTTTTATTCTTGCCAATATAACATTCTTCATGTGATGTATAATGACAAAATGCATTTATTATCTATTTTATTGATAAGTATTTCAGAACACACTTGTTAGGTAATCTTCTTGCAATGCCAGACAGAAATACTGAGCCAATGCTTCTCGTATACCTGCTGGATAAATATTGACTGTGATGCTTCATTTATTTCTAGGAGATCTTAAATTAGCAAGAAATAATTTAATATAGATCAATAGTTGAAGTGATAAAAATAAGATCATTTACAGATGTGTCATGAAAAAAGTATAACAATTAAAGTAACAATATGGATGGAGATTAATGTTTGGAGAAGTGAACTCTGATCATTTTCCAAGATTAAAAATTTCATCAAAAGTGATTCCAACATGTTCCTTTCCTTCTCCCTCAATCAAACTGAATGATTTTGCTACCAGTCTAAGTCATAAGTACTATTACTCTGCCTTAAACTCCACTCTATTCTAAAGTGGATATTACTTTCTCATTTGCCTCTTCTAGTACATAGTTTACAAATTCACTAATTGATTTGAAGGTAAGAAAGGCAATGCCATCCTCACTAATCTCCATCTACTGTTTCTCAGGAAACTTGTCTCAAATCCTGAATGCCTTTACAACCTAGAACTTCTATTTTTCTTCATCACTGTAATATTGTCACAAGCTTTATTGTCTTCTCCTCTGTTTCTGTCACCCTCTGTCTTCTCAGCTACCCTTGAGATTCACCACATGCCAAAGTAGGCAAAGGCACAGAGAAGAAAAACATGACACAAAATGTTGGGCTCAGCAGGATGGAGTCTCCTGCTCCCTGGAATCTTGGCTCCTTAGACTCTGGCTGCCTTGGCAGCACTGGGAAGCCTCCAAACAGATTTTTATTTTTTTGGATTTTTATCCAGGTTTTCTGGGGAAACTTCATCTGCAACAAGCTAGTAGATATATTAAAAAGGTATAATTCTTGATTGAAATTTAAAATCAACTTTTATAGTGTATAGATTTTGGTCACAAGCCAGAGCATTCATCCAACACATGCATACATGTGGCTGCTCACTCCAGCATTTTTGGATATATTTTGAAGGTAGAGTCAATGGGATTTTCCCAAGGAAAGGATACAGAGGGTGCAAGTGAAGAGCCAAGGATGATGAAGCTTTGTCCACCGCAACTGCAAAGTTGGTATTGCATTTCCTTAAAGGGGCAAGTCTATAGGAAGAGCTCTTGATGGGAGGAAATTATGCAGGTAGCTGTATGAGTCTGAGATTAAGAATACAGATGAGGGTATAGATACAAATCTAGGAATAAACAAATTCAATTTCAATTGATGAGATTTATAAATGAATCTCCCTATTGACTTTAATATCATAATACCCCAGGTACATGTAATCAAAATAGAAGCCAGAATGGTGAGACTCCTTTATCTTAAGCCCTCACAAATAATGGCTGTTCCTGGTTTTTTTTTTTTTAATCTTGCAACCTTTATAAGTCTAAGACTAAAGATAGAGTACAATATTCCTTAATTCTCACTGTTGCTTTTAATCAGCTTTTTCTTCCTTTAAAATATGCAACACAGCCTGAGGAAGAGAGTTGTGATACAAAAAATTTAGTTGAGATCACTAGCAAATGAGAAGGACAAAAGATCTTTATAGAAAGTTTATATTGTTATCACATTTTTGGTTTTTTGCCTGAGGGGTTCTTTTTGTATCATTGTACTCTGCTGACTTTCAGATAAAATCCAAATCATCAGATTAGCACTGGACATACAATACATGCAGCCATCTATCCAGTGACCACTAGGTTACTTTTCTTCACTTTGCAATGATTTTTTAAAATCCTGTCTCAATGTTATTCTCTGAAATCCTATTCTGTCTTAATATTTAGTGATTTTAACATATATGTAGACTATCCTTCCCACACTCTCGTCTCTTTACTCTTGTCTCTTGAGTTCCATGAAATATTGTCTTCCATTGTTCTTATCCTTCACCATGTCATAGTCATTCACTCTAGGTCTTGTAATGTCTAGTAGCTTGAATTCTTCCATAATTTCATTTTTAAGCTTCCCACTATCTAACAAAAATTAGTTACCTCTTATCTTTACAACTCATCACCTCTGTACCTCTAATCCAAAAGTATTTCATTCTATAATCCAGTGTTTCCAACAACTTTTCAGTTTCTTACACCCCAAAGTGTCATTTACTTTTTCCGTATGTTCAGAAAAGGGTTAACAATAGCAAACCTGAGACTGCTTATCCTCAAAAAAATTTGCTCTTAAGGTTGGCCTCTGACTGGTGTCTGGGAACTGATTTTGAGCCGGATTCTACTACCATAATTGATAAAAGTGGGTGATTGTGTCAAAATTGTTTGTTGAAACAATACGGTTTGTGCTGAACACCTGCATACCTTCTGAGAGTCTGACATTTTTCTATACACCAAACAGAGGGTACTCACATTTCCAATCTATAAGAGAAACCCTGGGCACTGAGCCTGTAATGAGCTTCCCTGGTAGACAATATTTTGTAAATGTTGTCACAACTTTTTTCTGGTGGAATTATTTGCATCCTGTTTGACTCTATTGGAAGGGACCTTTAAAAACTGGCACCTTGTTTAACCTGCATATTGCCCCATGCAAATTTCCCTGCTGATTTTGCTTTGCATCCTTTCACTGTAACAAATCATAGCCATGAGTATGACTAGATGCTGGTACTGGGGAGTCCTCCTACTGAATCATGGAAACTGATGGCAGTCTTGGAGATCAATATAGCATTCTCAACTTAAACTTTATGATCTATCATCACAATCATTCTCTTGCATTTTCTCTCACTTTTCTTTGCCCAGCTCTCTCTTCTTTTAACTTATTGTCAGCATCTAATTCTGGCTAAATCGACTCTCCATTTGTTTTGTGGTAGCTCCCATGTCAATGAGTGTTGGTGCAGGGAAGCACAAACTATAATAATTGACTTCACTTTTATTTCATGGTCATACCACAGAAACAGGCTGCTATTTGTAGGTAGCAAAATGTAGCTCCATTTCTCAAGCACAGTGGTTACCTGTTTTCCTAGCTAAACATTTCACAGTGTATACTTCCTCAATACTTTACCTAATTCTTCCTTATCCTAATTCTCACTTTTTAACTTTGTCTGAGAAATTGAAACATAGAGTAGTGAATCACATATACACTATACACCGGCCTAAGAATATATGCTTTCCTGATTGTTACTATATACGAACTTCTATTCAAGGAATTCCTCCTAAACCCAATGTTTTTGCTTGTGAACTACGCTGCACTTCCTCTTACCTCCAAATGCATGATTTCATAGTTTCTATTCTGTATCATCAACATTCCAACCCCCTAGTTTCCCCCCTCTGCATAAAAAATGCTCTTCTTTCTTGTTTTTATTTTAAAAACTTTCTTAACTGCACTTCCTAATTTCAAAAAAAATTCCTCAATATTTGCTGTTATCTTGATGTTTCTTCTTGCTCAATAGAAAGTCTCTATTATTTTATTTTCCTTCTATCTAAATCTTCACTAAGCAGGAATTTCTCTTCAAAACCAGTTAAATTCTTCATGTCAAGGTCATGAATGACCCTAACTAAGATTTTGGTTAGAATATGTGTCGTGTAATATAACCCAGGAAGAAGCCAAGACACATATTGGTTAATCCGATAGCTAATTTGTAATTTTCATCTTAAATGAGCTTTCAGCAGGTTTCCAGATTGTTGACTACTTCCTTCTTGACACATGTTACTTGGCTTCCAGGATACCATTTCCACCTGGTTTTTCTTCAACTTCAGTGGCCACTTCTAAGTTCTGCTGTCTAATTCTCACTCTTTACCTTGATCTCTTTATATTATAGTGATCCATAGATCAATATTGAGGGCCCATGTTTTTCTCTAGTTAGCTAGATATTTCCTATGTGTTCATCCACATCCAATATTCATCTCCCAGCACTCTGCTTTGTATCCCAGAAAGCCAATATCTATGAGTGGACTTGGTTCCTTTGCCATTTAGATTTTAGCTGGATTTGGCTAATGGCAGGAAAGCTTGAATATAATAAGGATGGAGTATTTACTTGCCTACTGTTCTCCCTCCAGATTTTCTGAGTTAGCTGCCTCCATTCACCAAAGGTCAACATTCCTCTAGAGAAGTGGATGTCAAACACCTACTCTTCAGACTCTGGTAATTACACTATTTCCTTGTTATTTTTTGTCTATTGCTGATAAACCTTCCCAACTTTCTAGCTTCAATATACTGTGACATCTTTGCTATTTCTTTTTACTTTGCCCACATTTTTTAAGATATCATTTTATTTTCCAACTTTCTCCTTGGAGTGTGCCAAATTTTGCTTGTTGAGATCCTAACTGGCACATAGTAGCTGCACAAACAAAAGAAATTGTAGGGATGAATCAACAATTGAATTAATAAACAAAATATCTCCAATGCACCAAGGATAGAAATGCAACATGGCCTCAAGAATACCAGATCCAGAAACTGGAATATAATTAGAAGTCACCCAAAGTTTATCAGTCCTAATGTGTTACAAGTTTCTTATTGCTTCAGACCAACTTCATGGCAGAATGTATCTGCTGAAATATATATATTTTGTGAAATTTCAAGCAACTAAATTGTGATATTTTCAGTCTGGAATCAAAATTTCTGTAACTCTTTTTTATTGAAAAATTAAGGGATGTTAGAGAACTGTACATGTTTTAAATGTCTACACAGGGTAGCTGCAGTCTGAAAGTTAAAGTAATGCCTAAAATATTGAGTTATAACCTGCAAAATAGTAAAGGGCAAAAAAAATTGATTTGGAAGTCAAATATATGAATTTTTCCAACAATACAAAAGGGTATTGCATGTTATATACAGGGAAAATACAAAATACTTTTACAAATTATTTATATTTATAAAGTTATCAAAAGGAAAAATACCAACCATAATCTAATGCTTATTAATGGTTCAACGTCATTTTCAAATAATGCCTTCAAGTTTAATTATTTTTGTCCAACAAAGTTAAGTTTATTGATGTACTGAGAAACTGAGAATACATAGTGTACTGAATACTTATTCATAGAAAATAAATCTGCCCATATGATTTTTCATAATAGAACACTATATTTGTAGGACTATATATTAAAATTAGAAAATTTAGCCAAATAATTTATTACAGAATAAAATGGATTTTTAATGTATTAAAGGAAATGCTTCATATATAGGCTTTTAAAAAATTATCTTCATATGTCTAGTAAACACAATTTTCCACACAGACAGCAATAAATAGAATAACTAGTATTAAATTTAAGTTATATGTGAATTGAAATAAGATCAGTGAAATTTGAGTAACAGGTTTGAAGAAAAAAATAAAATTTTAAAAGTGTAATTCAATGTTCAGAATTATTCTGATTTCTCTATTGCACTTAACTGTTTTGAAAATAGTTATAGAAAAATAATAAAGAAAATTTTATGTGATAAGATTAAGTGTGTAGATGAGAAAGATAATGCTAAAATATAAAACTCTGATGTCATAATTATAGAAAAAAATTAATATCAGTATTGGAATCATGATTTGATAGTAATTCTACAAAATAACAGATAACATGTATATCAAATCATAACTTTTACATGTAACAAATAATTTAAGCATTATTTGAACAAGGGTGCCTGCTTTAATGTATCAGAGGAAATAAAATTCAGTAAAATAAATTCCAACCCATTGTACAATTATAATACAATTGCTATTCTGTAATTGTATAATTACAGAATCATAAAAAAGAACAACTTTACAAGTTTTCAGAACCAGTAATTCAAATGTTTGTATAGCTTTACCAAAATGACACTATATATTCAGCAAATGACTGAACAACAATCTAGTTAATACAACAGATATTCACAAAATGCAAACTCTAAAGTAGAAAGCTGATATTTATTGAGTTTTGACAATGTTACAATTTATTAATTATGTTTAAGGATAGAAAATGTGGGTGAGTTGGAAGTGAACATGAGAGAGTGAGAGAGATATTTCTGACTGTAGGAGTTTCACAATGATTGTATATAATCAAATAATATTTGTAAAAAGGCAGTATGAGATAATGTTTCTAAGGTGTATTCAAATGGTGCTGGGATAACTGGCAAGCCACTTGTACAAGAATGAAACTGGATTCTCATTTCTCACCTTATACAAAAATCAACTCAAGATAGATCGAAGACTTAAATCTAGGACATGAAACCATCAAAATTCTAGAAGATAATACTGAAAAATTCTCTAGACATTGGCTTAGGCAAAGAATTCATGACTAAGAGCCCAAAGCAAATGCAAGAACAACAAAAATAAATAAATGGGACCTAATTGAACTAAAAAGCTTCTGTACAACCAAAGAAGTAATCAGCAGAGTAGACAACACACAGAGTGGGAGAAAATATTTGCAAACTATGTATCTGACAAAAGACTAATATCTAGAATCTAAAAGGAACTCAAATCAGTAAGAAAAAAAAAACAAAATAATCCCATCAAAATGAGTGGTAAGGACTTGAATAGACAATTACCTAAAGAAGACATACAAATGGTCAACAAACATGAAAAAATGCTCAACATTACTAATTAGTGAAATGCAAATCAAAACCACTAATCAGGGGAAAAGCAAAAATTCCACTAATCAGGGAAATGCAAATAAAAACCACAATGCAATACCACATGCAAAACTGGCCATAATTTAAAACAGCAAAAAAAATAGACGTTGGTGTGAATGTGGTGAATGGTAACACTTTCATACTGCTGGTGGGAATGTAAACTAGTACAACCACTATGATAAGCAGGATGGAGATTCCTTAAAAAACTAAAACTAGATCTACTGTTTGATTCAGCAATCCCACTACTGGGTATCTACCAAAAGAAAAATAAGTCATTGTATGAATAAGACGCTTGTACAAGCATGATTATAGCAGCACAATACACAATTGCAAAAATGTGGGCCAGCCCAAATGCCCATCAATCAATGAGTAAACAAATAAAATGTTTATATATATATATACTTAATGTATATTATTGCCATTAGAATACCAGTGGTATTCCACCAAAGGTATTAGAATACCATTATTTTATATATATATTTACACATTATATATATGCACACATTATATATATATATACACATTATATATATACATTATATAAAAGTTATTAAATTTTAGGTTAGATTAGGGTTAGGGTTAATATATATACATTATATATTGTATATACATTATATATTGTATATACCTATATATATATGCATACATTAGAGGAATAATATAATAGACAATTTGAATAATATAATAGATAATTTGTTTAATAGACTAAACAAAATAGAAATTTGGATCTACAGAAAGAAATAAAGAAAAATAAAAATGGAATTATGTGAATTATTGCAAAGCATTATTTGAAGGCTTTTTGAAAGATGGTTGACTGCAGACTGTAAAAAATATAGTGATTTATTGTTAGCCTAATAACATATATAGATATAAGATATCTGACAATGGAACAAAATTCAAGAAGCGATGAAAGAATTACGTTGTAAGTTTTTAATAATATATGTGGAGTAGTATAATGTTTATGAAAGCTGGAATGTATTAATTTAAAAATGTAGTCTATGAAATGTAAGGAATCACTGAAAAGGTTAAACAGAGATTTTGATAAATGGTGAATAAAGGAGATAAAAATAGCATCATGAAAAATGTACAATTAATTCGAAAGAAGTTGTTAAATAGGAAAAAGAAAAAATGGTAAAAATAAACAACAAATAACAAGATGTTAGGGTTAAACCCAACCATATCAATACTTACATCAAATATACATGCTATTAAATTCCAAATTAAAAGGTAAAGACTGTGGTATTCAACAAAAATGTGATTCAACTGTATATTATTTTTAAAAATCACTTTAAATGCAAAGATACTTACAGGTTAAAATGTTAAAGATGGAAAGAGATAGATCATCCTCTTACCAAAATTAAATTCCAATGGTGGCATTTTTTTTTCAAATTAAATTTGAATTGGCTCAAACAATGAACAGCTGAAACTTTAAAAATGCTAGTGAGATATGCAAATGTGAAATTCTTAGAAATATATTTAACAAATATGTAGGGATATATTTGACAAAAGACATGCAAGACTGTACCCGGATTTCTATAAAACATTGCTAGGAGATAAACAAGACCTTAATAAATAGAGAGATGTACCATATTTGCGGTACATATCAGAAGGCTCTATATAATTACTATTTCAATTCCTTCCATAATGACCCACAGATTCAACTCAATCCCAGTGAATATGTGAGCAAGCTTATCTTTAAATATTGAAAAGTTGATTTGAAAATGTATATGATAAATGCCACATAGCTAGAATAATTCAAATAATGTTGAAAAGAATAGTTAAAACCTATAGCACCTTCCCTCAAAACTTCTTATAAAGTATAAGTGGTATTGTACCAAAAGTGGACATGTATATCAGTGGAACACAATGATTCCAGACATGTAAGACCAATTGATTTTTGAAAAGCATGCCAGAGTAATTCAATTTGGAAATGTGGTTTTTTGTTTTTTCAACAAATGGTGCCAGAACAATTGGAGAGCCATATACATTTTTAAAAAAAATCTTGGCTTTTGCTTTATACCATATTCAAAAATTAACTATTACAAATGTAGCATGGCTATAAAGGCAAGAATTAACATTTTAAATATCTAGCAAAAATTTAGGGGAAATTATAATGACCTTAAATTTGGTCAAAATTTTTAAAATATGATTTCAAAAATATGAAAAATTTCAAAAATCAATAAACTTGATTTTCTGCAAAAATGAGAAGGCAAGGGACAGACTGTTCTCTTTGCAAAACATAATTTTAACCAAAAGATTATATTTAGAATATATAAGGAATTATTATTCTCAATAATCATGAAAAAAACAACCAAATATTATAAATGGTTAAAGGATTTGACTCATGATAAATACATCAATTACACATAATTACATATAAAGATACTCAACATCATTAGTCAAAAAAAAGAATTGTAAGTGAAAATCACGAGATACCACTGGACACATATTGGAATGAAGTACAGGCAAGGCTGAGGAATACTAGAATTCTCATACTCTGTTGCTGGGATACAAATTGATACAACCACCTTGGAAAACATTTCCTGACATTCCATGTCTAGGTATTTATCCAACATAATGAAAGCATATGCCAACACAAAGATGTGAAGAAAAATGTTCATAACGGATTTGCATGTATTATCCAAAACCTAAATAAATATAACCCAAATGTCCGTAAGTAGGCAAATGGATAAACAAAGTTTGGAATACTAATATAAGAATACACTACTCAGCATTTAAAGAAATTAAATATTTAATCTATGCAACAATATGAATGTATCTCAAATAATTAAGCTAAGTTAAAAAGAGATAGAAAAAGTTGTATATATTTTATTATTCCATTCATGTATATTTCTAGAAAATACAAATTTATTTTGAACAACGGAAAATGTATCAGTTGTTGCCTAGGTACAGGAGGAGTACTTGGGAAGGAATGGTTTGGAAAAATCATAAAGAGGCTCGAGAAAAGTTTTGGATTTTATGTGTATGTTCATTGTCCTTATTTTGATGATCTTTCCATATGTCACTTGAATGTCAAACTCTATCATTTTGTTTACTTTAGGAACAATTTGATAGCATGTTAAATATTCTGCCTTTAAGTTTCTCAGAATGTCAATAGCTTATATTTTACATGTTCTCACCTGAAAAAAATATGTGAAGAAACACATGTTACATAGCTTGATTTAGCTTAATTTAGCCATTCCACAAAGTATGCATATGTGAAAACATCACATTGTACATCATAAATATATACAAATTTTACATGTCTATTAAAAAATAAACTTAACATAATCTAAAAATGTCAATGGTTTAATTGAGGCTACATCGTTAAGTTTGGAGAAATGCTCTCAAAGAATACTTCTCACTAGCATTAATTTCATTTATAAATGTGAGATTATATATTTATATACACATATGCATCACTAATTTTATTTATGCAAATATCATTAAAAATTATAATTTAAATTGTTCATTCAGAATACAACCAATTTTCATTTATCTGACAACTCTTCCTCACCCTGAGAAAAGTCCTATGACAACCTTGACCCCTTTATCCCTGGCCATAACTGAGGGAAGAAGGCACCTGATCCAAACTAGACCAATGAGAGTCTGTCTTAAGAATGTATAATAGAGTCTGAGAGATACCTATGGTTCTTTCTTAATGACTTCTTTGTGGGGCTCCCACATTGAGTTGTGCATGTAGAGAACTCTAGAAAGCTAACCCGCAAGAGAAGAGACAAATGGAGCCTGTGATCAGATAAGAGCTATGACAGAGTGCCATTCAACTCTAGAAAAAGAATCTGAAGTCACATGTACCTTGGGACACAAAAGCTTTCCAGGTCCTAGTCTAGTCTCAGGAATTTGGACCATATGTGAATGAATTATCATCTATGTTTTTATTTTAATAATATATTTTGCTTTTTTCCCTCCCTTCCCTCTTCCCTTCCTCCCTCTCATTCTCCCTCTATTTTTTCTTTTAAATAAGGTTGAATAAAATTCCTGTTATTTAGAAACAAAAGACTCCAAGAAAAGAATTTCATTTTCATAAAGCTCATTTAAAAGTCAATTTCCTTAATATATATGATAATTTATAATCAATTACATTTGTGTGTATGTATATGAAATACATATATTTCAGGAAATATATCTATATATTTTATGAAATGAATAATTTCAAGTTTTAGCCATTCTTTTCCTCAGATGCCAAATATTGAAATAAGAAATCCCACTTGGATTCAGAATAGCTTATAAGACAATTGCTAAAATGACTAGTAAACTTGACAAAGGTAACAGAGTTTTAAAATATATATATCATACAGAAATAATGTATCTTGCCTTTTCTCACTGATCTGAGATGGAAGATAGGCAACAATTGCTTTAAGAAAATTGAAGAGATCACTGTGCAACCTATACCTGTAACAAAATTGCACATGTACCCCACAAATTTATACAAATAATTTTAAACAAAGAAAACTGAAGAGATGATTTATGTTCATTGGAGGCTAATGTGGTTGTGGTCCTCAACATGCAAAGACCAGGTTTCAGTCAATAGCACCACCAACCAAACTATAAGGGAGCTGAAAAAGCCAATGTTTAGTCTTTGCTTTTCTTAGAAGGTGCTGATACTATCATTTTTAATAGGCATTTGATGAAAACATATTGGATACCACTTTATACATACCAATATCATGGCTTTTTCTAAGCCTTTTTCTTTCTTCTCAAACAGGATGTGCAAAACTATAACCTACTGCCCAATTTTAGCTTTCTGTTTTATGGATCTGTCCCTCAGGCTGCATGACAGCTTTGCTTAAATTGAGCCAATGCATCTCAGATGATCACACACAGGGTGGTCTGTCTGCTGCTTTCACTTTCCAAACATCCGTGACTATGCGAAACTGTTTTGTGTTGTGCTAGGAGCACCTTCTGCCCAAATGCCTGTGGCTTCCCTATTTCATCTCATCCTTCAACAGCTGTTGGGGATTCTCTCCTACAGTCATTGCCACCTTTACTTATGAAAAAAGTTCCCCCTCGTTTTCAGATTTTTTCTTATAATCCTACTGGCTAAGTGATTCAACTGGAGAGCACAAACCTTATCTTTTTTATATTGGCACTCTAAGCATCTTGTAGAAGTGCAGCATTTTGTACAAAAAGAGGCATACAACAATGTTTGGTGCATTTAGATGAATCTTATATTTTGGATATGGAGAAAGAGAGCAGACTTTTTTCTTTCAAATTTCTTTTCTATGCCTAGAATATCCTGGTAAGGAACAAAGGTAATTCAGGATTCTTTGAGAGTTAAGAAGTGAAGTCATCATATATACAGTTTATGGTCACCTATTAATCTCTAAACAAGTTGGTAGACAGTAAATACAAACTAGAGTATATTAGAAACAACCTTTTTGGAGACACTGTGGTAAATTGAACAAAGATTTGAGTTAGAAGACCCATATATTACACCAGACCCTGACAATCTGCTGTGCTGGAGCTTTTCTTGATGTATCCCATGGTCGCAATATAAAAACTTAGAATCCTGGCACACAAACTCCTCCTCAAATTTCCCGGTCCCACTCCTTGAATAATAGTTCCCCTTATTTATTTCCCATATAAGGCACTTCTACAGCCTCTCTAAGTTTCACGGAAAAGTCATGCTTCCTGGTTTCAACTTGCTTATAACCCACTCAGATAGGTTTGGATATATTTACCACTCAAGAAAAAAAGTGAGTGTTCATTTCAGGTGCACTCTGAAATTGTTTTGGCTTCTGTTACTTTAGATTTTAACAACAAAATTTCGTTCTTCGTAAAGCCTCTCTCACTTCTGTTCCCAGGGCCACTCCCCACTCTGTTCCAAAAAAGAAAAACTCTTTTACTCTGGCAACTGCTGTTTGTATATGAGCAATAAAAAAACTTAGTTATGATGTTGTTGGCACTGACAAAGAAAACTTTGCCTCTCATTTTTGTTTGTTTGTTTGTTTTGTTTTCTTAGGAGCAGGGCTCAGACAGGGAAGCTTCCTCACCATAGATTACTCTGATACTGTATACTAGGTTGAAGAATGAGAAGATTTTCACAAAAGGATTTCTTCCAGACCTCAAATAATAGATATTTCTCCAATGATTCCACTTGTCTCTAGGCCTGAATACTGAATCGTGTATCTGTATGGTAAAAGGTAGAAAGTCTGTTTTGGTAGTGTCCAACAAAGAAAGCATTTAAAGACAGATGTAGTCTAGAGTGTAAGTTTCCCCACAGAGTAACTCTGTGATCTTAAAGAGGTTACTCAACTTCTCTAATTTTCTCAAAAAGTAATAGTACTTACTTTATTACAAAAATTAAATGGGATCATGCATAATTATACTTTGAAGCTCCTCGCATTTAACACATACTCAAAAATTGCCTACATATATCCTTAGTTTATTAGGTACAATAGTTAATATCTAAAGTAAGGTAATAAGATATGTAGCCCTCTGAGATAATATTGGATAAATTTTCTTGATCCAGAGCAATCATATCTCTTGGTAGGTCTTCATGACCTCACTCATTTTGAAATGTGCTCACATATTAGTCATAGGGATTATTTACTTAATATCTTTGGTGAGAAAAGACAGTATACACATCTGGGACACAAAGATAAAGAGAAGTATGGAGTTGAAAAGTAACTGGCAATTTACTTGATTTCTGGAGGCAGGTTTCTACATCAGTAGAATGAGTTAGGCACTATGCTGGCACTAGAAAGACAGAAAAAGAGTCAAAAACATAGTTTTCTGTTTATCCTGGAATAGACAAATCTGCACTAAATTATTAGAATAAATTATGATAATGTTATGACATGGGGAAGAATATAAAATGTGTAGGAGGAATAAGAGAGAAGCAGTTTTCAAAATTTTGGATGTGCTTCAAACGGGCAGGTCTTGGATGTTTCCTTGAGGAAATGAGGTTATTGCTGGATCTGAAAAATAAGTTAGTATTAGCCAGGAAGGAAAGTGAGATGGCATGCTAGAAAGATAAAACAGCATGTACGAAGATTTGTAGTTAGATGGAGCAAAGTATGTTTTACAAATTCAAGAACAGTCATATCACTGGGGCAGAGAAAGGGAGACTATTAAGGGTGATGATTTGGAAGTGTAAATGGAGGCCAAGGTCTTTCTTGGGATTTAGGTTTTCTCACAGGCAATAAAAGGACATTTAAAGGACACTAGCAAGAAAATGACATGATCAGGTTAGGTCAAAAGAAGACAATAAATTAGAAAAGGTAAAAAAAATGCAAGTAGATTACTTGGGAGGCTATATTAGCAAACAGGAAAAACAATGGTAGTCCATACAAAAGCAAGAGTTATGGACAGCTAGATTCGATTTGCTGACTCTTTCTTCAGGTAGATGTGACTTACTGAATTAGTCCTAAGTAAGGGCATTTGAGCAGAAGTGATGTGAACCACTTTTGAAAGTGGTTTCTAAAAAAATTCGGCATGAACTCTACCATGCTCTCTCTACTTACCAGCTTAATGCAGATGCAATAAAATTACAAGGAAACTGAGAGATGGGGTGTACCTGGTTGGCAGACCCTCCCTCAAACTAGATGCATCTCAGAACCACCATAGGAGAGTGAGTGTCTGACAACCTGTCCCCATCTTGAAATATTTTCTGAACTAAATATTATTTTATTTATAATATCACACATTAGGGAAGTATTTGTTACAGCAATCTAAGTGCGCTTAATAATGCACTATTTAGTTAAAAGAATAGCCAAGTGGAGGCAATTGCTTGGTTATGTGTGTTGAGAGCTACGTGATTGTATAGAATATGGTGAGGGCTCTAGAGTCAGAGTACATGGGTACATAACTCATCTTGGCAATTTCATAATTATTTTACCATGAGGAAGTTACAAAACTAATTGGAACTACAAGTAATACTCAGATTATAGAGTAGCTAGAAAGAATACACAAGTATATATAAATAAATTATTAAGAATATTGTCAAGTATACAGAAAGCATACTGTATATTATCCTATTATCATTTATGTCAGTATATTAAGGTTTAAGTAATATAATATGTTAATGTATTTTATATTATGATCAGCATCATGCTGGAGGGGAATCTGATTTAAGGACAAAGTTCACTAGGATACTCTTTTAAGTCTTGAGTATAATCTGCCATTAAGTAACCAAGCAGAGACGTCAAATAGGCAACTGGATATAGGGGTCTCATACTCAAGGGAGGTGCAGGATAAAGGTATACACCTGGAGATGATTTGCTAGCATCTTATTATTACAGGTAGGTGTATGGATGAGTGTGTCTAAGGGTATAGAGGAGAAAACGTAGAGAGTAGGGTCTAATGCTGATCTTGGGTAATTAGAACATTTAATGGCAGGACTAAGGAAGATTATCTTGCAAGGAGACTGAGAAGTTAGGCCAAAAAGATTGGCAGAGTTATTGCCACAGAAGCCAAAGAAAAAGTTGTGTTTAAAAAAAAAAAATCCTTGATTATATCACATTCTGCTCAGAGGGCGAATAAGGCAAATTTCTTGATAACTGATCGCAGACTTGTTTTGAACTTTGGTTCACGGCTAAGTAAGTCCTTTCTGGTTTTTCACTTTAAACCAAGAGTTATTCTGTACATTTTATTTTATTTTTTCTATAGATACATAGTGTTGTGATTAGTTTTTAGTTTATTATTCTTATTGATATCTAGTGTTCTTATAATTTGTCATAAAACCTTGTATGTTTTTAGAACTTTATTTTGAGTACCATTGTGATCTAATATTTGCTAAATATTGTCATGTTACAAGTGTGCTCAATAAGCATAAATATCCTCTGTTGTAAATATAGACTTACTGGCCAGGTGTGGTGGCTTACACCTATAATCCCAGCACTTTGGGAGGCCGAGGCAGGTGGATCGCAAGGTCAGAAGTGTGAGACCAGCCTGGACAAGATGGTGAAACCCCATCTCTACTAAAACTACAAAAATTAGCCAGGTACGGTAGCAGGTGCCTGCAATCTCAGCCACTCGGGAGGCTGAGGCAAGAGAATCACTTGAACCCAGTAGGTGGAAGTTGCAGGGAGCTGAGATTGTGCCACTGCCCTCTAGCCTGGAGACAGAGCAGGACTCCATCTCAACAACAACAAATATAGACTTACTAGTTCTAGGTAATCATTAATTCATTTACATCTTCAACAGATTCATCAGTTTTTTTTCTTCCAAACCAATCATTCTTTGAGAAACAAGTGATAAAACCTACAATGACATTTGATGATTTATATTGCTCTTCTCAATATATGTTCATAGTCATTGTATTTTATTCAGCAGATATTTCCCTTACTGTATAAAACCCTTAATTTTTTCTAATGGTATTTCTTTCTTGAACTCTGTTTTCTGATATTAATTTGTTACCCAGGTAACATCTTGTCTGGTGAGAAGGTACAGCCAAGATATAGCCCTGTTCTGATAGCTTCTCTCATCTGGTCCCATGTGGAAATGTACCAAACTCCTTTAGCCCCCTTAGGGAATTCTGCCTAGGTGAGAGCTCCCTGTTTTAGCCCAGCTGCATCTTTTGGTTGTATCATTCCATATTGATGGGCGCAGGGAGGATGGTCAAGGACTGGCTTAATGTTGTGCTTTTGGTTATGGGATATTTGGGAGAATAGGATTAGCATTCCCACTGTATCCAGCTGTCCGAAGGCTGGCAATTCTATTATTCTGCCTTTTCAGTGATGACAGGGTGAGAAACAAGGGACTTAGTCCAATGTGAAGGTCAAGAACTTATACAACAAGAAGATTCTTCCCTACCCATTATCTCGCTTACCCCCTCCCCTGGTCTGGGCTGTCATTTCTGAGATCCATGCAGATTCTTTTCTCTTACAATTTTTAAAAAATAATTTACTTGAGTATCTCAACTCTGTTAGTCTCCCTCCTACAGCATCTCTAGGGTTGCAATTGAGAGAGGGAGTGAGCAGCCCACATTAATTTGTCATCTTATTAAGAACCAGAAGTCAATTTTGATATACTGTAGAAATCTAATTCTTCAAACTGACAAAATTGATATTTAAATCAGGCTATTGTAATAATCCTCAAGCAGATTGCATTGCAGGTGTCTAAAAATCTTATAAATAACCTTTTCTAACAAGCAGTATGCTGTATATCATCCAAAATGAGAAAGTAGAGTACGTGCTTTAAAAAGTGCACATTTTAAACGTCTACTCTGTTGAATTATGCACAAATACCAACCTTAGATTCAGACATTGGCAGTGTCTTGAAATACTATTAGGCCTCAAGATACCAGAACTTTACTGATACTAACTTTAATCTATTCAATATTATTACTGAAATGAATAATCAACCAAACAAAACAAATAAAATTGGAACAAAGAATAACAAAGAACCAAAAGCAACTAATGTGGCAGCAAAGCTTATTCTCTAAGCAGAGTTTTTAAATATATGCATATGAGATAGCATTTATGATGCATAGCCAAGGACAAATTAAACAACAGCATGAACTCTAAGAACGTAAGAAAAACAATAAGTAGAAAATTTAGCACCATTTCTGGATTAGGTGTTGTCTCACATAAAGATAATCCAGAAAGAGCAAAACTAGTCATTTTCAAACTTGCTTTTATTAATATATTTTCAGTCAAAGACACTGTTTTCAAACTGGAAAGACTAGAATAAACATGGACAAAGGAATTAAAATCCCCAAGTGTGTGAGAGACAGTTACATTAAATTATGTTATTTCTCTGGACCTAGATGTATCTCAACTCAAACATAAAGAAACAACAACAAACAACTACACCCCTATTATGAATGATTGACTGAACTCCATCTGTAGCCCTGGCCAATCGGAAAGAGTTTTCACAATAGAATTGACTGATCACATGGAGAATACCTGGTGGCTCATAAGTGAGGAGACCAGAAACATAAGCAGTGAGGTGGTGGTGGGGAAATAATAGTCATGCCAATAGTAGTAACAATCCTGCCAAATAGTGCTGCCAAATAATAGTAAAGGGTTTTATTTTTAAGGCAGTTTAAACTTGGTAAACATTTGCTGAATGTCAGTCACAACTTCACTTATTTTCAGGGCTGCAAATGAATTGACTGCTGTAAATAAAGCCAAGGAAGTTGCCCCTGAGTACCAGATTGAGGAATAATACTAATACCCTGTAGTCAAATATTTCACAATTTGTAAAGGCAGACAAAGAATAAGTAAGTACTTATAATACAGTGATGTAAATAATATTTGAATGACATCTATATAGAATATATCAAGCACACAGTTTAAACTCTGTACATAGTGCAAAGACACAAAAATATTTTCAGCTAAGACATACTTAGAAAGATAATCATTGTGGAAGTTTTGCCTAAATATCACTTTCAGATCATCCTGTAAGAGAAGATTTTATTCAAGCTAGCTTCTACAGAGGGTTTACAGAAATTTAGCAGAATTTTCAATTCAATTGCTCTTTTTAAATATATATAGTCAATTCTTAATTATTCCTGGATCAATTTACTACATTACAGATTAACAGTGATTAAGGAGTAGTTTCATTCTGTACACAAATGGACTCTCTATTCTCCTCATTCTGTAGGTTTCCCTTGTATGTTGATAACTGCCAAATCAATATCTCTAACACAGATTTTCCTAAATTCTGTGTTCAAATAGACAACTTTAGCCCACCATTTCTGCTTGGATGACACAAAGTTCCCCCAAACCCAAGATTTTTCAAACTAACGATATCCTCTTTAAAAATTAGTACACTCCTTCGTTTGTGTCTTTATCCACCATGACTGAAAACTTAAATATTAGTTTGAAATCACTCTTTTCTTAACTATAGATGATCAACCATGAACTCTACAAATTTTGTGAACTATATACAATTGTTGTAGGCACAGAAGATATTTTTAAATCCATTTATTTATATGCATATTACATATTTATATTAATATTTACATATACATATTTATATGCATATTACAATATGCCCTTACCAGACATCACTTTTGCATAATGTAAATATTTCCTGTAAATATTTTCCTTAATAGAGAAGAATTACTTTTTTTTACACAAGTAAATACATCATTATAATACATGTGACTTGCAATTAAGTAAAAGTTTGAAAGCATCTGCTATATCTATGCATACAACATAAGTTAATACTCATATGAAACAGTGAATTTGTAGAATGTTGTGTTATGACACCATTAAAACAAGTGAAGTAACTCATTGCACTCAGTTGTGCAAAAATATTATAAAATTAAAATGTATATAATAAACTTAAGTGATTATTATCAGTTTTATATAGTGGAAGATCTCTATAAGTATCTTTTACAAGCAGTTTTCTTTCTTTTAAGAGGTAAACAATTTCTTCTGGATTGCTGAAATAACTTGTAAACAAACACATCAATGTAAATATGGCATTCTAAATTCTATTGAGGAAATATTGTCTTATCCTGCACTATGAATGAAACTTGAGGACCTTATGTAGAGTGAAATAAGCCTGTCATGGAAAGATAAATACTGTATGATTCCACTTATATGAAAAAATATTAGAAACAGAAAGTAGAATGGTGATTGCCAGAGGTGAGAAGATGGTGGGTGGGGGCAGGGGGAAGCTAATTGCTCGATGATTATAGAGTTTCATTATTGCTAAATGAAAAAGATGTAGAGATGTATAACCCAATGATGTGTATATAGTTAACACTAGTGCATACATTTAAAAAGGATTAAGTTGGTAAACTTTAAGTGATGTATTGTTACCAAAATCAAAAAGAAATACCTAGGGGAAAAAAAGATATTTGAGGAAATTTTGATATAACATTTATATGCTCATTAGAGTTATTGAAGGTAAATAACAAGGCTAAGAAATACATGTTTACAGTTTGGATTTGAATGTATCCTAGGATTCTAAAAAGTACAAATATATCTTTGCCATCAGAAGATAGTGGTTAGTTTAGAATCCACAGTTAAACTTACTAGTTATTTTGCCACACATTCAAAGAAACTCTGAAGACTTCTGCCTGCTGTTTTCTATCCTCTAGCCTGCTTATCTAAAAACTGCCTTAAATTCAGTATTTTTTTTTTTTCTGGTTAACAACTTCATGGGTTTTATTAAAATTTTTAACTGCAGGTTTTAAAGCCTGAATTTATTTACCTATTATCCAGTTAAACTATGATTTAATATTTTTATGTTAGTCTCTCTTATAATTTGTAATCAAACTTTAATATGTTGTTTTTTCCATGTTTTATGAAGGATTTAATTTTCTACTATGCAGATTTTGGAGAAACACATTATTTCTTTTTAAAATAAGCAAAACATTGCCAAAATAATAGGCTTTCTTTCAGTTTGTAGAAAACGTCTTAATTGCTTTGAAATCATGTGATTACTATAAAGTTACATTTAATACCAATATTGTTTTACAATATTAACTTACTTTATTGTTTCAAATAGTTTCTTTGCTGTTCTTTGTCCATATGTAATAGACTTAGAAATTTATTTCATTAGATAGCTTAATTTGTGGCTCCTCAAGTCTAAAAACCCTTTTATAATAGATTACCATCTGCATATTATTGAATAACATATGTAGGAGTCCTGAGATATATTATTTGTAATGTAATATTCTTGCCAAAATTATGTTTTTAGTAGTATGTACTTTCTTAATGTTTCTGCACTCCCAACGTGATTGTTCTATTATTTCAAATTAGTCTAAAATGATGCAAGTGCGGGATCAAAATTTATCTTGGTGCAATCAAAATACCAAAGTTCAGTTTTCCTCCACTCGTAATGATGGCTTTCCTTACTTGATACTTGGGTCCAAAGATTTACTTACTGTACTGATTATTTAATTGGTAAAGGGAAATATAATAAGAACTGCCAAAATGCAGTGGTCCATAACATTATCCACCATCTTTTCTAAAAAGTTTTTTTTAGTTTTATGAAAATTACTAATGATGATGTGACTATTCTGTATCAGTAAAATAGACACATCAGCATCAAATTTAGATGACAGAAAGAGAGAGAGAGAAATGTAAAGAGATTGAGAATTATATTGAAAAACAAGTGAAAAAAACAATTTTCATGAAATGAAATATTACTGAAATATATGACTATGTCTGGTTTTTGGCAAACTTATTTACAAGTATACTGGTCTCTTATTTGGGGTAACTTTAAAGAAAATTAGTGTGCCAGTTAAATGCATTAAATTTATTTATAAGTAAAATAATATTGCTTTAAATTTGATTTCTATTCATTTAGCTAATGATTGTATTAAAATTATGAAGAAATCTATATAGTACAAAATATTAAAATGCCTTGTATAACCAAGAATATAGGAGTTGATCTGAGACGTTCCAGAAAATTTAACATCTAAATAAAGTTATCTCAATCCTTTTCTTCCCATATCTTTTCTAACAGTTCTGTGGAAAGTTACCCAATCACTTCCCACTAAGGTTCATCTCACTACCCCAGTTAATCATGCAGAGAAAACAAAAGCAAACAATACTACTGCTTATCAAGTAGGAGCTCTGTATCACATGAAATCAGAAAAGGAGTACAAAAAGGAATCCGTTAACTCCACTCCTGTGGACATACAGTGCCTATTACCTAATATTGCCCACTCTTGTGATTCTTTTCAGAACAAAGCTTGCCCACTTCAAGGCACTTGATATTGATATATCTACATTTGGTATTGCTGTATCATAAATGATTATGGTTGATAATTTATACATAACTATACTTATTTATGATTAATAAAAGAGAAAGAAACATTCAAGCTAATAAAAATGGTAATTCTCAAATGTTTCAAGTACAACAATATGTCCCTGAAACATGAATTGAAATAATAAAGTATGTATGTAGTGAATGGCAATTCAGAGTAACACGCAAAACTGCTTAACTCCAGCTCAGTATCTTTTGTACTTGATACTCTAGAAGATAGTTATGTAGGCAAAAAGATTAATAAAAGAAACATGTTTCATTAACCAAAATCTTTGAATAAATCTTGGGTGCAGGCACTGTATTAGGCACTGGGAATGTAACTGCAAGTAAAACATTAGTGCCACTACTATTATAGACTTTAGGAGGGCAACATCAAACAACAAATATTACATTAAATATTAAGGCACATCTGGGATAAATATCTGCTATAAATAAGCAATGCAATAAGATCTCATAACAAAAGGATCTAATATGTTATGGCTTAGAAAAAGGTGTTTTTTTTTTTGAGAAAGTTACTTTATATCTAAAATTTGAAGGACCAGTATCAATAAATATTTAATCAATTACTGTATTCTTGAAATTTACTCAAGTAAGATTAAGTCATCAAATCCTTTTTCTAGAGATATTTTGCTGGTTAAAAATAGCACTGTCCAATTAACCAATAAAGCTGATTCTTTCTTTATCATCTGTGAAAATGTAAATCATACCTGTCACTATCACTCCTTATTTTCCAGCAATACTAAAAACATTTCTCAAAAAAGATGTGAAAAAGAAATTTGAAAATCTTAAAACTGTACAAAATTAATGTGGTTATATTTCGTGTTTCTCCTTTATACCTGATTATAAATGTCTAAGACCTCTACATATAATTGATGTAGATGGCATAAAGAAGAATTTAATAGGCTTTATGAACTTACTGTAGCTTTTCAGTCCTGTCAGTTTATAAATCTATTATCTTTTCTAACCATTTTTGAGCCAGACTGCAGTAGACTCAGTTAGATTAATTCAACCCTCTCAACAATCAATAATAATTTTGAAGCTCAGGACTATGGCTTACTCATTATCAACTGAAGCCAGACAGTCACTTAAAGTTAAGTAAAACGAGATTTGATCAGGTTTATAAAAAAATGAAAAAAATTTTGATTGCATGTTTTCTTTTTTTAATTCAGCTGCTATAGCTGAAGATTTATAAATTTCTTAGATCTTAAATTTGATTGTAGCTTTTACTTATTTTTGTTTTGTGCAGAATATGAGAAAAATAACATGGAGTGTGAAAATTATATGAAAGTAAGCTTTAAATGGCATCCCTTCACTATAAACCAAATGTAACTACTTCATGACTATATCAAAAAAGCAGCAGGCATTTTTTCTTACGACAATTGATATTCAGAATGTAAATTTTGTATTTTTGAAAGTAGTTATTTTTTTGCACAGGGTTGATTTGGATTTCCTGGAGTTCTCTTTGAAGAAAATAAATGTGTTCAGCTTGACTGATCTACAAATAAGTATAGCATGATATCCATCTACTGGTATTCGAAAGAGTAAACAAAAAGAAATGAAGAAATTTAGGAAGGATAAAAATTAGTACATCAGTATTAGGGATAAAACGGACACCAAATCTCAGGTTTAAAAGATTATGAATTTAATTTTCCACTGAAGACTATATATTCTTATTGACAGACTCGTAATTACATTATTTTAAAATATTCGCAAATATGTATTGAGACCATTTCTCTTAATCTCTACAAATACACACTGTAGCATGTTAAATTATGTTTTTAAAGTGATATCTAATGCAAATGTTTTTCTCTTATATTGCAATATTTTGAAGCACTTGTGTTACCTATTACTTAATTGTTCAAAGTTTAATTATATGACAAAAACATGATTTTGAATTGCAGTTAGATGAATTAATGTGCAAAGTTACAGTTAGTGGTCTGTTAGTTCTCAAAATTTCCTATTCATTGAAAATGTGATTTTCTTCTCACTTCTCTCTCCACAACTCATCCATACCTTTATGCAGGTTTTCTCGTTCTTTGAAAGAAAGGAGAGGGACTTACCTTGTGAGTTGTGCCACACCAAAGCCCAGTCTGGCCATAAAGCCCAGGGAATATGTAATATACTTTATCCTCTTCTTCTTCCCAAGGAGCATAAACTGAGAGTAAAATTGAACAAATAAAGTTTAACTAAATTATAGTTACTGAAAGGAGTAGGCCTGAGGCCACAGTTACTTCCCCAAAATTCCTGTATCCCTTTTGGTTATATAAAAAAAATATAAAAAACTGGGTTAATCACAAACTAATAATGACTATTCTGAGAAGTTTGGTAGCCGTTAGTCAGTCATCTATTAGCTTATTTCTGTTAACCAATGACATTTCCATATGAATAGACTGAGTCAATTTTTTGCCATACCTTCAAAATTTGCATTTAAAAATCTACTTAATTTGAAAGTGTGTTTCTTGGGTTGCAATCCTCAAATTGGGACCACATAAATTCTCCACTTACATTCATTTTGCCTCAGTTTCATCTTTTAAGTTAAAAAAAGTGACACTACTATTTATAGTTTTCTTCTATTGCAAACTACCTTTTTTAAATTTTAAGGTGATACAAATAATTCAGAACTCTAATGATTTAGTGAGATGTATATTATCAATGAGACCCAAGAAAATATTAAAGGAAATAGTCTTATATCATTGGATAAAATAAAAACCAAGTAACAAGTTATGATTGAAAATTTCTACCAGAAGTTGAAAAGGAAAATCTGGGAAAAAAAACAGAATCAATCAAGAGTAATTGTCTAGTAACCTAATTTGTTAATAGAAGAACTCAGTCAGGAAATCTAGACAAGAAATTAATTCAACAATTTCTAGACACTGACCAAAAAGCCATCAGAGTAAACTGACACATTTCTATGGGAGACATCCTTGTGACTAAAAATGAAGTGGAATATGTAGACAGCTTCCAGAAAGCAAGTGGTCTATGGCAAAGTTTGTTTGGCTCTAGCTTACAGACAAGCCTCCAGAGAACAAATTAAGTGGTGAAACTGCTATGCGTATCAGTCACTTTCTGGCTGGTTTCCTGAGATTTCTTCCATGGCATAAAATAGATCTTATAAAATCACTGGAATATCTAGCTGAGTGTATGATGTTTAGAAAGTGTCACTCTAGAAAGCAATAAATAAATAGAAGTCAGTTCTGAAAGTACTAATCTCAATAAAGTCCTCTTTAATCTTTGCAGTAGTGTAAGTAGAAGTGACTAGTGCAAAATATCTGAGATTTTAGCTAAGTGTTGCTACTGGCATTTTAGCAAAGAAGTTTATAAAAGTTTAAGAGGAAGGTTAACATCAAAGAGAACAATGAACATATTTATATTCTTGCATGCTACTCTTTTTACTTAATCTACTTCCATATGTTCTCTGTGTGTGTGTGCCTCTCACAAGCCTCTGTGTTTTGTTTAAAACAAATTTGTTTAAAACAAATTTTAAAAGAGAGGCTTAATTCTCCCTGTAGAAAACAGGACAAGATACTTTCCAAGCCTCTTTATTAGCACATTTATATTAGAAATTTTTAAATTATAAAGCCTAGTCTGTATCTTCTAAATTAATATAAACTGATTTAAATCAGGCTTGTCCAATCTGCAGCCCATGGGCTGCATGAGACCCTGCCCAGCTTTGAATGCAGACAAACAGAAATTCATAAACTTTCTTAAAACACTGTGAGATTTTCTTCCATTTCTGTTTTTAGCTTATCAGCTATAGTTAGTATGCTTTATGTGTGGCTCAAGACAATTTTTCTTCCAAGGTGGGCCTGGGAAGCCAAAAGATTGTACACCCTTGGATGCTAAACCTTTTTTGGGGAAGTCTCTTGCCAGCTTTAGGATCCAGGTATATCTTTCTCAAGAACCTAAGAACTATCTGTTTGAAATGTAATAATTACGAAAGATTAAAAGTCATTCTCTCCCGTTTCTGTGGGAAAGTAGCAACCTAACATGAAAAGAAAGAGTCCCTCCAAGTTTGCAAAAGTACCTACTGTCATAAAGATATGAGAAAATGATTCTTCCTTCAGGTAAAGCCAATTAGCAAGCATATATGGCCACCCCAATTACCAGGTGAATCTAGAAAGAACTATATGTGACAAATGGTGTTGTCAAGACTTCTTATTTGAGGACCAGTTATTCTTTACCTTGAAAATATGTCAATATTTATGTCTACTTGGATGTATAAAAATGATGTAGTTTAGATGTCCCTTCCACATTTCATGTTGAAATATAATCCCCAGTGTTGGAGGTGGGTCCTGGTGAAAAGCGTTTGTTTTATGAGGGCAGATCCCTCATGGCTTAGTGCTATCCTCATGATTCTGCATACGTTCTTATGAGATCTGGTTGTTTAAAACTGTGTGGCCCCTCCCACCCACTGTCTCTCTGCTCCTGATCTTTCCATGTAATATATTTACTCCTTCCTTGCCTTCTACCATGATTGAAAGCTTCCTCAGGTCTCTCCAGAAGCCAAGGAGATGCCTGACTCCTTGCTTCCTGTACAGCCTGCAGAACCAAGAGTAAATTAATTATATTTTTAAAAATATATTACCAAGTCTCAGATATTTATTTAGAGCAATGAAGGAATGGCCTAATACAAAAACAGAAAAATTTATTTTGTTCTTTGAAATTTCTTAGTAGAGTGCCTATGATGTTCACACATCGTGGTTCAATGCTTATCCAATGAGAAAACCGTTTTATTTCCCTTTTTTCTTTATGAAGAGGTTTTCTGGGTTAGCAGGAGATTTTGTTTTTAATTATATTTTCCTAATAGTGTATGTATCTGGTTGTGGTCCTTTTAAAAACCATATTAAAACCTTTCTCTTTGATTTTTCAAGCACTTTTTACTTTTTCCAATTATTTCAGAATTAATTGCCTTGTGATTTCACTAGAAATCATAAAGATGAAAATATTACTTAAGGCATATTTTGGCTGTTTTTCTGTCTGCCAGCAATGTTTGAGAAAAATTCCCTATAACAAAAATGGCATGAGCATAGTAAGGCAAATCTTTTCCACTCTTAATTTTTTTCAGAAATTATATTTATTCAATTTATGATATATCACATGAATTTATGTTGTTAATCTACTTGGAAATGTAGAATTAGGTAAGTGCCCTAATATGTACTTGTATGGCAGGCACACTGAATTTCAGTTTCTGTGCATATGGAGTAATTAAATGGAATGCTAAAGGAGATAAATACAAGAGAGTTAAGCCACTTATATCCCTAAAGTCATTCTGTAGCTGGTTCTATGTGTAATTACAGGAATTATCTGGTTTTTAAGTATTAACACCGCAAAAGAGAAATAAAGTCAGGGTAAGTTCTCCCCCTTCACAGACCCAGAGGGAGAGATAAGACAAACCATATTAGCTTCTCTAATGTTAGTGTCATAAATTAACACAAGTCAATACAGTATATTATCTTCAAAACGTTGAATGTGTGCCACATGTAAAGATTGAATATTCAGGAAGCAACAGCTGTTACTGAGAAGAGTGTAAAAAGGTGTACAACACAGGTAAGAAGAAAAAAAAGAAGACAGTATCCACATGATTGGCAAAGCAAACAAACACACCTAAAATATGATGTGAAATCAAAAACAAAACAACTGAAAACTGATCAATACTAAATAAGGTGTTTGCCTAGTAAACATATTCTTGTTGTTTACATCTCTGCTGGCTGTCATGCCATTATGCGTGGCTTGACTGAATATAGTCTGGCACAACAGGAATGGTAGTTATGTGGTAGCAATATTTTAAAAGGCTGAAACTATACAGTAATACTTTGTAAGCAGTATTTGTTAGAAATGATTAACATTTAAATCTAAGCTCTTTTGAAATACATATTGTTTAAAAATAAAAACAATTTTGAGTAATTGATAAATATATCTCATCATTAGTTAACTTATCTTAGTTATCTATTTCTTTTATTTTCTGGAATAGGATATATTTTATTTGAATACAAAATTAATTTTTATAATTTTCCTGTTAAAATCAATGCACATTCAATTTAGAAATATTACAAAATAGAGAAATATATACATGAGAAAACAAAAAAGCTTATCCTACTACAAAGAAATAATGACTCTGAAGGTTCTTATATATGTCCATGAAATATTTTACACACTACAAACTTTCTTTAAATACAAGTTGTCTTGCATTGTTTCTTCCTTTGGCACTATTTTGGGAATCAACAAATACTCTCCTTCAACAATTTACCAGTATGAATAACATTCATTCATATAGTTTAAATACTCTCTACATTTTTTATGAATTATTGCCCAAATAATACTTTGGTGGAGGGGGAAATAGGTAAATAGGTAGGTAAGTAGGTAGATAGACAGATGAATGAATAGACAGATAGAGATAGAATATATCTGTAATAAGGTAAATAGTATCTTATGAAAATTCACTCATCCCACCATTACCATTTACTAACTTTTCAACTCCCGAGAATAATGTTTAGAGGGAGAAGAAAAGCATCATAAGAACAGTACAGTTTTATCTAATGGGCTGTGAGAAGCTGGGAACGTGATTGTGAAGTATAAGGATAACATCATGCATGGTTGGACATGACAGTAAAGAGAAGAAAAAAGATAAACTACTTGACCACAACTGTAATGGCATGTGACAAAGTCCTGTTGAGGTTAAAGGTGAAGCAATATTGAGAGATTTGGAGCACCTGGGAATAATAGAGAAGATTATACAATTTTAAGTGATTTTGTATTACATCATTAAATATGTTGATATTCAACAGATGCCCAGATGTCACCATAATCAGAAAAGAAACAGGAAAACAAAGAAAATATGATCACTTCCAAAATAATGCAATACTTATCTAGCAATAGATTCCTATCAAAAAGAAATTTTTGAACTCCCAGACAAAAACTCAAAATAATGATATAAAGTGACTAGGTTAAATATAAGATAACTCAGGTAAACAGCAGAAAAATCAGAAAAACAATTTTAAATATAAATGAGAAATTAACCAAAGATATAGATATTATGAGAAATAACTAAACATCAGTTCTGACACTGTAGAACTACCTGAATGTGACAGAGAGAGTGAATCCAAGCTGGAAAACACTCTTCAGGATGTTATCCAGGAGAACTTCCCCAACCTAGCAAGCCAGGCTAACATTCAAGTCCAGGAAATACAGAGAACACCAGAAAGATATTCCTCAAGAAGAGGAACCCCAAAGCACATAATCGTCAGATTCACTAGTGTTGAAATGAAGGAAAAATGCTAAGGGCAGCCAGAGAGAAAGGTCAGGTTACCCACAAAGGGAAGCACATCAGACTCACAGTGGATCTCTCGGCAGAAACCCTACAAGCCAGAAGAGAGTTGGGGCCAATATTCAACATCATTAAAGAAAAGAACTTTCAACCTAGAATTTCATATCCAGCCAAACTAAGCTTCATAAGCAAAGAAGAAAGAAAATCCTTTATGGACAAGCAATTGCTGAGAGACTTTGTCACCACCAGGCCTGCCTTCCAAGAGCTCCTGAAAGAAGCACTAAACAAGGAAAGGAACAACCAGTACCAGCCACTCCAAAAACATACCAAATGGTAAAGACCATTGACACAATGAAGAAAATGTGTCAACTAACAGGCAAAACATCCAGCAAGCATCAAAATGGCAGGATCAAATTCACACATAACAATATTAACCTTAAATGTAAATGGACTAAATGCCCCAGTCAAAAGACACATACTGGCAAATTGGATAAAAAGTCAAAACCCATTGGTGTGCTGTATTCAGGAAGCCCATCTCATCTGCAAGGACACACATAAGCTAAAAATAAAAGGATGGAGGAAGATTTATCAAGCAAATGGAGAGCAAAAAAAAGTAGGAGTTGCAATCCTAGTCTCTGACAAAATGGACTTTAAACCAACAAAGATCAACAGAGACAAAGAAGGACATTACATAATGGTAAAAGGATCAATGCATCAAGAAGAACTAATGATCCTAAATATATATGCACCCAATACAGGAGCACCCATCTACATAAAGCAAGTTCTTAATGACCTACAAAGAGACTTAGACTCCCACACAATAATAGTGGGACTGGACAAGGAAAATGTTGCACATATACACCATGGAATACTATGCAGCCATAAAAAACAATGAGTTCGTGTCCTTTTTAGGGACATGGATGAATCTGGAAACCATCATTCTCAGCAAACTGTTACAAGAACAGAAAATCAAACACCGAATGTTCTCCCTCATAGGTGAGTGTTGAACAATGAGAACACATGGACACAGGGAGGGGACCATCACACACTGGGGTCTGTTGGGAGGGGCCAAGGGAGGGACAGCGGTGGGGTGGGGAGGTTGGGGGAGGGATAACGTGGGGGGAGAAATGCCAGATGTATGTGGCCGGGGTATGGAGGCAGCAAACCACATTGCCATGTGTGTACCTATGCAACAATCCTGCATGATCTGCACATGTACCCCAGAACCTAAAGTACAATAAAATAATAAAAAATAAAAAACAAAAAAAATACGTAGAAATATTTATCAGTAGATTAGATAAAACAAAAGTAATAATTTTAAAACTTGAATATAGGTCATTTGAAATAACCCAGTGAGACAAAAATAAGAAAAAAAAAATGAAAAAGAATGAACAGAGTCTATGGGATGTATGGGACACCATAAAGAAAGCAAATAAAATTTAGTGTCCCGGAAGGCAAAAAGAAAGCAAAAGGGGTAGAAAATCTTTTTAAAAAAAATTAAAAAAAAAAAAAAAGAACCCTAAGAAATGCCTTAATCAGTGAATTCAAAATAGGTAAAATTTGGAAAGTCTTCTTCATGGCACATTATATTTAAACTATCAAGTCAAGGATAAAGAGATAATTATAAAAACAGCAAGAAAGAAATATCCAGTCATTTATATGAGAACACCCATTAAAACATCAGTGCATTTCTCAGCATACCACTTACCAGAGGAGAATGAAATAATATATTCAAAGTGCTAAAAAAATAAATGAATAAATAAAAACTACTAGCCAAGACATACTATATTCAGCAAAGTCACTCTTCATAAATAAAGGAGAAATGAAGACTTTCCCAGACAAGGAAAACCTGAGGGAATTATTCCCCAACTAAATTGGTCCAATAATAAGTACTAAAGGAAGTCTTAAACCTAAAAATGAAAAAAAAGTATTTAAGATAATGAAAACACACAAAAAAGTAAAAAATACACTATTAGAGCAAACACATAAATTAGGAAGAAAAAGAATTCAAATATTGCCACTATGGAAAACCACAAAACTACAATGATAAATAAGAGAGAATATAAAAGCAAAGGATATGTACAATAACCAGAAATCAAGTAATAAAATCACCAGAAAGTCCTCATATGTCAATGATGACCTTTAATGTAAACTGATTAAACTGCCTCTTATATGAATTAGCTAAATGGATTTAAAAACAAACAAACACCCCCAAACCTAAAATGCAATAAAATATATATATAAAAAAATAAATAAATAAAAAAAACACAATACAGCTATATGCTGCTTTCAGGAAACTCATCTCACTGCTAAGGATACATATTAACTCAAAGTAGCTATACTGATACCAAATAAAACAAACTTCAAGTAAAAAACAGACAAAAGAGACAAAGAATGCAATTATATAATAATAAAAAGATCAATTCAGCAAAAGGATGTAACAATTGTAAACATATATGTACCAAGCACTGGAGAACCCAGGTATAGAAAGCAAATATTTTTGGATATGAAAGGAGAGACTGACTCCAACACAATAATAGTTGGAAACTTCAGTATTCTACTGTCAGCATTAGACAGCTTATTGAAACAGAAAATTAACAAAGAAACATTGAATACAAACTGAACTTACAACAAATGGATGTAACAGACCTTATCAGAACATTTTATCCACAACTACAGAATAGACATTCTTTCCATAAGCATATGAAGCATTCTCCAATATAGACCACATATTAGGACAAAAAAGAAGTCTCAAACAAGTTTAAAAATCAAAATCATATCAAGCATCTTTAGTCTAAAATAGAATAATACTGGAAATCAATAACAAGACAAATTTTGCAAACTCTAAAAATACCTGAAATTTTTAAAAAATTCTCCTGTATGACCATTGGGTCCAAGAAGGAATAAAGGAGGAAATAAAAAAATTACTTGAAACAAATGAAAATGGAAACACAACATACCAAAAATTATGGAGTACTGCAAAAACAGTGCTATGAGGGAAAGTTATAGCAATAAACACCTACAAAAAAATACAATAATTTTAAATAAACAATCTAAAAGTGCACCTCAAGGAACTAGAAAAGCAAGAACAAACCAATTCACAAATTTGTAGAAAATACATTATATTTATAAATATATAAAGAATATATAATATATATTTTGATATACATAAAAAATGTTACATATATTTAAATAACCATTATATTAAAGGTGGCTATTACATATATATATAATAACAGATGTTATTATACATATTATATATATATATAAATAAAATAACATGTTGGTGAGTATGAAGAGAAAAGGGAACTTTTATACACTGTTGATGTGGAATGTAAAATAGTATCGTTACTATGGAAAACAGTATGAAACATTTTCCAAAAACTAAAAATAAAACTGCCTTAGAGTCCAGCAATCTCCCCTACTGGGTATTTATCCAACAGAAAAGAAATCAGTATATCAAAAAGGTAACTGCTCATCCATGTTTATTGCAGTAGTATTCACAATAGCAAAGATATGGAAACAATCAAAATGTCTATTAACAAAGGAATGGACAAAGAAAATATGGCATATATATACAATGAAATGCTATTAAACCATAGAAAATAATGAAATCATATTTGCAACAACAGGGATAGAAGTGGAGGTCATTATGTTACGTGAAATAAGCAAGCCAGAGAAAGACAAATATCACATGTTGTCATTCATATGTAGGAACTAAAGGAGTTGATCTCGTGGAGGTGGAGAGGCTAGTTGTATGGTTGTGGCAGAGGGTGGGGAAGGGGGCAGGCATAGAAGGGGAGAATAAAGAGAAGTTGTTTAATGGTTATAAACATACAGTTAGATAGAAGGAATGAGTTATAATGTTTCATAGCAGAGTGGGGTGGTTATAGTTAACAACAATGTATTATATGTTTCAAAATAGCTAGAAGAGAGGCCTTGAAATGTCTGCAATGCATAGAAAAAATAGTTTAAGTGATCCTTACCCTAAATACCTTGACTTAATCAATACACATTCTATCCATGTAACAAAATATCACCAACCCATAAATATGTACAAATATTATATCTCTATAAAAGTGAAAAGAAAGAAAGAAATATAAAAGAATCCAGTAAATTAATAACTCACTAACATTGTCAAATGGTTGTTTAACTAGGATATTTGTAGACATTTTTGTTATGATTAGCTACTAGAGAAAACAAGCTGATCAAGGTCATGAATCAACCATCTTTCGATGAGTTCACCTCAGATGAACTTACCTAATGAATTATTTTATTAATTTTCCTCAATATGCAGTTTTCACTTGCTGCTCTAGATTTAGCCTTGGAAGCATCAGAGACTTCAAAAGCAGTTTCTGGGTTGAATCACAATAATGAAGTCTCAAAGAATTGAAAGATAAATATTCTTTTCTGCCAATACCCCATCTCTACAAAAAAAAAAAAATGGATATGATTAAAGTCTATTATCAGTTGGATTTAAGTAGAAGATCATTTTAGATAATATACTTGGGTCTCATTAATGAGTTGAAAGTTATTCAGAACAGAACTGCAGCTTCATGCTGAAGAAATTCTGCATGAAGTGTCAGTTTCTGACAATAGTGTCAATCCTTTCATTCTGACAACAGTGTCAATCCTTCCTCAGAATTCCAGGCTGCCTTTCCATACAGCCTGCCTTATGCACTTCAGATTTGACTAGCCAGCCCCAATTATTTAAGTTGATTCCTTGAAATAAATCTCTTAGTATATGCCTCTTAACATGCTGTTTTTCTCTGGTTAAGCGACTATGGTTACATTCCCTCATTTTCTTATGGCCATATTTCTCTAGAGTACTCCTGACACATTGCTTGCATGCAACTCCAGGAAACATAACCTAAAATGGTTCTCTAATCATTCAATTTTCTTTGTCAATCTGTCCAATTAAATGAAATTATTACTTGAACCAGCAGCTTATATCCATAAGTTCTACTGAGTAGCTGATTTTAGAAAACCTCTGAATAAAATTGTAGTTATTTTAGGCACATCTATTATTATTATTTTTTAATGTGACTTTCACTTTTTCTGAGTTTCCTAACCAGGTACTTATTTGATTTTATTCCTTTCACAACTAATGGTCAAATTCTTTTCTTCATTCTAATTATATCGTCTTTTATGACACACACTTTCCCCAGAAGTTATAATACTTTTGAGTGATCAGCTTCAGTGAAATCCTCAAAGCTCCTTAACACTATTTCTACAATCCAAGTTAACTCTCTTTCAAATTCTTCACAGTGACTATTTAAAAATGTTTTAATTATCCTCCAACATTCCTTTCCCTTAACTCTGAGAAAGCCTTTTAGTTCGCCATTTTTTAAACAGAAATAGAAAACTTCAAACTGGAGCTCACTCATATTTCTATGCCAATTATGCATTCTGGCACTGGGGAAATAACAACAGGGTGAGTCTGGGGGACCCACTGGACCCACTGGACCAGCTATAAGTCAGACCTGAGCTAAAATTCCATTAATTACCTGACCTCCATAAGCCCCCACTTTAACTGGAGAACCACAAAGACATTTTGAGCCCCCTGGAATCAATGTCAGCTCAGAGCCAGTGTCCAGTAGTCCACAAAATGTCTGATCACACCCTTTCTGCAATGCAGTTATTCCAGTAAAAGGCCAGAAGTCTCCTTGGGGAAGAAAGATTAACAGCATAAATTGTTGGTAGTGTAGTGGGGTCCTTTCTCAAGGGGGCCCCAGCCTTCCATTTATTCAAGGAGTTCTGGATCTGTTAACTGGCTCAAGTCTGGAAATTGATTGACGGGTATGATTCTTTTTTTTGTAATTCAGATTAGTTTTTTGTGCATTCAACCTGGAAGTTTTCTGCTTATATAAATTAAGTAGGAATGCAGAGGGCTTCCAATCATTTTCACTTCTAGGAACCATGATTAATTAGCCAATGCCAGAGCTCTACATGTGTCAGACTATTCTGATTACTGCTTTGCCTCTGCTGTCCATTATGGTAGCTATCCCCACCTTGTCTTTGATGGTTGAGTGGCACCACTTGTTCCCTGTCACCTTGGGATCCAATTATTCCCACTGTATTTACATTTGTAGTTGAGTGACTGTAGTTCCCACTGTTAGATCTGACATACAGAGAAGAGCAATTACAGGGCTCTACAAAATGCAGGTGCTGCCCTCACAAACCTATTTTGCAAGGCATCAGTCAGGAGTATATCTTCTGGACCCTTCCAGCTAGGATAGGTAGGTCTGAAGTCACTAATACATTCCACATCCTAATCTCCCTAAGCCTTTGATCCCTTCCTCTACATTAAACCAAGAGAGATCAGGCATTTCCAGCTCGCTCACAGTGGGGCACCTTTTAATTTCTATTTCAGCTAAGCAAGCAAATAAACTATTAGAACCTTTTTTAACTCCTCAAGCTGCAACGTTAAATGCAGAGTCCCTACTTAGTGAGCCCAAATCAATAAATTCAGGCTGATCCAACTCTATGTTCCTTCCACCATTATCTCACACCCTTAATATCTATTGCCAAACCTGTTCTCCAGATTTCTGCTTACATAAATTAGAAAATTCAAGCAGTTCTTTGTGAGTGCAATGTACCTATTCATGGGTCACACTCTGAACCTCACCTCTAGGGGCCCACCAGGACTTTAGTTTCGGGTCTAGAAGCAAACAGAGAAGTTGGGCATGGCTCCTGAGGAGAATCGATATTATCCTGCCTGGCAACTGTCTTGGGGGATCAACAGGCCATCACTGTTGCCTCAGGCAGCACAGAATTCATCTGTTCAGACAAAGGTGGAAAGGCTGACGGTAATGTGGGTTGTGGAAGGGATGTTGCCCCTATTGGGCATGGGGAAGCTGTTTTTTTCTGGCAAGAAAGTTAATCAGAGTTCACAAGCTCAGTGTCCGCAGCTTCCTTAGGGTCTTCCCACACATCCCTATTCCAAGTTGCAGGGTCCCATTCTTTTCCAGTCAATGCCCTCACTTTAACAGTAGACACCTGGCAAGTGTGTGCATGCACCTTTCATTGCAAGTCAGCCACTTACATAAAAAGAGCTTGTATTAGATTTTTCACAATTTCAGCTCGTTCTCTACAAAAGATAAGACTCTGACTCAGGACAGTCTTAGATTTGAGGCTTAGTATCTGCTTCTGAAGCTGGGAGTTAGAATCCCTGAGTTCATCATTTACTTTCATCACTTTGTCCAGTTGAACTTAGGAGCAACCAACCAGCTTCATTATGTTCCTTGGTTCTCCACATATGGTCAAAGGCATTATGTATAGAGTGACTAAACTGTTGCCTCTCATGAGCAGTGAATCAGCAGTGTCAAATGCATTTATTTTGCCTAACTCTAAACAGTTCCTGACAAGGAGTATCAGTGCTCTCCATATTATTAGAAATAGAGTCCTTAGCATTTTTTGGTCTAATCATATAGAGCAGTCAACTCCAGAAACCCCAAAAGCAATGAAAGAACACCTTCCTTAATGTTCTGTTCCTCTAGAACCAGTCCGGGTACCAAAATCTGTATTAGTCAGGGTTCTCTAGAGAGAAAGAACTAACAGGATATATATGAAGGGGATTTTATTAGGTAGTATTAACTCACATGATCACATGATCACAGGTCCCACAATAGGCTATCTAGAAGCTGAGGAGCAAGGAAGCCAGTCTGAGTGCCAACATTAAAGAACTTCTAGAGTCTGATGTTTAAAAGCAGGAAGCATCCAGCACAGGAGATAGATGTAGGCTGGGAGGCTAAGCCAGTCTAGCCCTTTCACATTTTTCTGTCTGCTTTATATCCTGGCCACGCTGGCAGCTGATTATATGGTGCTCTTCCAGATTAAGGGTGGGTTTGCCTTTCCAAGCCCACTGACTCAAATGTTAATCTCCTTTGACAACACCCTCACAGACACACCCAGGATCAATACTTTTCTTCCTTCAATCTGAGTTGGCTATCAGTATTAACCATCACAATGAGTTTCAGCATGCATGCATTTTGGAGATGTATATAAATTCTAGTTGCTTATAAATTTTAAATTGAAAAAGAGGCCTGGAACCAGGTGACAACTTTAGATAATAAGAAAATCTAATTATAAATTTTCTCAAATAAAGAATTTTTTGTCTCCAGATGGCCTGCTTGATGGTCACCAGGTGGTCTGTGCTCTCTTCACTATACTTCTGAGTTTCTCAGATGAGGAGTTTGTTTCTGGGGCCTGCTTATAGTCACCAGCTGATCTTTGCTCTCCTCAGAAAATTTATTCAAAGGGATGCTAACAAAATTTCTTAAGTTCAGGAAAAATAATCAATATCCAGTTACAAGAAGTTTATAAATCACCAAGTAGATTGAACCCAAAGAAGGCCACCTTAAGACATTTAATAATCAAACCCTGAAAGGTCAAGGATAAAGAAAGGATCCCAAAAGCAGCAAGAGTAAAGAAACAAGTAATATACAAAGGAGCTCCAATACTTCTGGCAACAGACTTCTCAGTGGAAACCTTATAGCCAGGAGAGAGTGGTATGACATATTTAAAGTGCTAAAGGAAAACAAAACAAAACAAAAAAGACCCTTTTATCCTAGAATAGTATTCCAGCAAAAATATCCTTTAAACATGAAGAAGAAATAAAGACTTTCACAGACAAAAACTGAGAGATTTCATCAAATCTTTCTCATTCTTTCACTCTTGTTTCTTATGCCCTCCCCCTTTACTCTCTCTCCTGGTTTTCCCACAAATGATTTTACTTCTCACACTTATAATTTAAGAGCCTAGAAAGCTGTATTGTGAACAAGCATTTTTAGTTGATCCCATCACCAGACAGAGGAGAAACTATCAGATTTTAAAGGTTATCTGATTTTTTTTCCTTATAGGATGACATAATCTGTTTGTCTTACATTATCTCTATTCCTCTTCTTTTATTATACATCAAACTTGCTATTCTGCTATGTGGATTTTGTTCTGTATTTTCTCTCTAGAGTTTCTCTTTATTAACAAATTCTGATAAACCACAAATGTCTTAATGCTGTAACAGAGGCTTCCTTCCTTGTTGTCCTATTCCAGTCATTATCTTATTTCATCCAGGTGCCAAAAAAGAATAATTGTAAGGCAGGCAGTGGGCTTCAAACCCTGCATTATTAGCAAACTTGAGCCTGGTAATGTCTGAATTATTCACGGAAAATAAGTAAAGAGATTCAGAGCTAAAATGTGAGTGTTGATACTCTCCTTAGTTTCATCATAAGAAAACACTATGGAGCTACTCTTCTTCCAAGGACATACACATTTCCCCAAAGAGTTATATTAAGAATATCATCCCTGTCATAAACATGGGTCTTATTCCAGGCATTAGGGTATTGTTATATTGTTACCTTACAGACTATCTCATTGGACAATATTTACTGTCTATTGCTTGAGCCTCTCCCAGTATTTTGTTGCTGAGAAACGGTTATTCCTAAGCATGTCTTTCCCACTAGGACCCAAAGTATCTATTATTACAAATATTGTTACAAACTTCATATCCTCTTTAGGTAGACAGACCACAGAATACACAATCTAAATTAATTGTTCAGGAATATATTTAATAAATAGTTTCAAAGTTTCAGGGATAACCTAGTTCTCTTATAGTCAAGAAAAATAAATTTATTACTAAATTGATATCTAGAATTAGAGAATGTTAATGATTACTTTAAATTATTGGAATAAAGACTACATGATTTTATTTCAGCAAAATAATTGTTTATTTTTCAAGCAAAATATTTTGAGAAACTGAGTTCTTGGGGACTGGGACATCTCAAGTGACGATGGCTGAAGTTGAGTGATTTGGACCTCCATAAGACAATATGGTTTCTATTGGTAGCTGCCTTAGGCACTCTTTCCTGTCCCACAGCTGAGCAGCATTCAGATGATCATCAGCTATCTCCAAAAACTAAATTTTTTATGGTCATTAGAGCCAAATATTTTGTGAATAACAAAAGAAGCTTCTAGAAGCAGATTAGAAATTACTGATTTAGTCTAAATCCTGTATTTTAAATAACAAGCCATTAGGACATATACAATATTAAGTGACTTACTTAAGATTAAAAAATAACAGCAGGACTCTTTCCACCATATTATTCAGCTCACCCTTTGACAGTCTCTGCATGATTACTCTGCCATGAGAATTATGAGAGATAAGATATTTAGAATGTACAGATAAAAAAGTCAGGTCTGCATGCTATTCTTCTTATGTTGGAAACATTTTTGTGATTTTAGGTGGCTAACAAACACCACTGAGCTATGATGCAGAGATAAATATTATTTTCTGCCATTGTGATGATTTCATGAAAGTGCAGGAAGAAGCTGCTCTCTGTGGTACATTCTCCTTTAGCTTTTCCAGAAGTGCTTGAACCCCAGTGAAAAAGTGATTAACCTATAATACTCCTATTTTCAAATTAGATATTAAGTGGAAACTTTATATTGTAAGAGAAGAAATCTTTTCTAACTAGTGAGATTGAATTGAAAACAAGTTGTATTCACTAAAAATAAGTATTTTCTTTGAAGAGTTAAATTATTTCTAACAATATTTTGCTATATGTTTTTATGATTATTACATATATAGAAAATGCTTTACTTTTTGTGTAAATTGAAGAAATAATAAACAAGATATAAATCAAAGAACAGCACCCATAGCAGAAGCTTAGCATTAGCTGCAAGCTATTTCCCACTGTAAGATATAATAGTTACATTCTCAAATCAAACTATTATGTTTACTGTGCTGTGCTTGACTTCTCACCCTTTGTAGTTTACTTTTAGATATTCAGCCTTGATATAGTTATCTGTAGCCACTAAATATCTCATGATTCTCACTTCATATCATAAATTTCTCAAGCATATGTGAGAGTTCAAAAGAAAATGGCAAGTCAGGAAAAAGGATCTAGCCAATAATATATATATATCTATAACCTCAAAAACTGACATAATACAATTTTTCTCATTTTTTCTTGTTTCCTTTTAACAACCTTGCCAATAACCTTTAAAAATCAGTTACAAAGTGATACTATGTGGCACTTTACTATAGCATCAGTGAGTATGTCATGCATAACCTATCTACAGAATGTTCCATGAGTCCTTTTGAATGACTCCAAAGTAGTTGGTTGGTGTAAAACAAACTGAAATAAAAGCCTCTGGCAAAATATTGATGTTTTGATCACAGCTCATGTGAAAAATAAGCACTACTAGTGGTTTATGACAGTCCCACAAGAAAACCTTACATGGCGTATGAAACATAAATGTAAAAATGACAGAAACCTAAGTTAAAGGACATTGAACATGAATACCATATTTGCAAAGTTTGTTTGCCCATATCTTTCCTGTCATATTTAACTGGCATAATACTTGATGAGCAGATAAGGAAAATACATGAATATAGCTTTTGGTAGCTGACTTTAACACAATTCATGAGCACACTAACATTAAAACAAGACCATCTACATTCGCTATCCAATCAGAATCAGAACGTTCATCATTTTCCATTAAATTTTATCGCTTTTCTTCATATTGCTTTCTTTTTCTTTTTGGTAAATTTATTCCTATTTCCATCATCACTCTTCATTCTTCTCTATGAAAGCTACAAATAGGAGCATTATTATAAATTCATATTCAAAAAATTGCTTATTAATATTGTTTTCAAATACTAATATTCAGTATTTTTGGTACCATGAATGTGTAAATTATACACACATAATTTAATTCCATTCTAATAACTGAAGCTGTAACTGGTTTATTTAAAATGTAAAAAATAGCCTTTAATTAGGTTATTTGTTAAATATTTTCTTTCTTCACATTAGTTTTTACATATAATTCTGAAATGCACTTCTTAAATTTGCTTGAAACTTGTTATATTTAGTACAATAAAATAAATGTTTTGTTTTGCATTTATTTCCATTGCATTTTTTTCTTTACATTTGTGTGTACAACTCACTATAAATGAGAATGTATATTTTTTGTAGTGATAACCCATAAGGATGTGTATGTGCAATTTATTTAATGGATAATGTATGTCATCCATTTTAACAAACTCAATTAATCTTCTCCAAGTCTCTGAACACTTTTATAAGTATGACATACTTTTCCCTCAATGATTTCATATAAGGTTTAGTTTCATGTATTCATGAAAATTGCTTTGACACTTTCTCTTTGTGACATACACTATAATAGCACCATAAGGATACAGACATGTCAGTCCGAGGTGACAGAGCTAAAATTATATGTAAGAAATTGCCAAAACACAGATCACTTGTTTGTTCTATAGTTTAATAGTTTCCTTTTTTATTGACAAAGGGGAACATAAAACTATGAAGGTTGTTTTATGTTAGTGTCTTTTGTAGGTTATCCTTACAAATTCCACATCCTTCTTCTCTTTACTTTAAACTGTCAGACATCCCACTGAGCCTTCCTGTGGATGCCTCATTGAAAGTGTCTCCATGTGTTTCTGAGTGATGTGAAATCCATGAGGTGAAAAAACATAAATTACTTCTTTTTACTGGGGGACTTGCATATCGCCCAAGGTTCAGAGGTAAATGTGTTTTCCAATAAATATGTTTCAATAAAATGAGAGATAATAGCAGAATGCATTACTTCAATTCAATTTAATTTGACTCAATTATATGTACAAAGCACCATTTTGAGGGTCTACAATATCTTTGATGGAGATTTCCTCATCAAAAAAAAAATGAACACAAAAGAATAATCTTTTTATGTCTATCAAAACCGAGGCAGTCATAGTTTATAACAGATGTTGAACTAAACGGAAATAAGAACAGAATTAAAGCTTATGAAAGTATTGAAAAGTTGTCCAATCTATAATTTCAAAGTGAAATAATAAAACAGAATAGGAGCATAGAAATAGGATATTTGATAAGTTTTATACTAGCATCAAGCAAAAATTGAAAATCACAAATAACAGGATAATCAATTCTTAAATGCATGTCATTACTAAAATATATCATAAATGACTTGATCATATTCATATCCAATCACATCAGCAAATATACACTGAGAAAATTAACACCAATCAGAAAACAGAAATTTGAACTTTTGTCTTAACGTTGAACCCTTTAACTGAAAGCCTCATCAATTCATCTTTATAAGACTGCTTTGTAAACTTTATTAAAAAGTGTATTACTGTTAAATTTATGTTCATTAAATTAGTTCTCATTAAAATTTTTAAGTCTTAAATGGAAAAAAAAATACGACTTCTGATGCCTCACATGTATTTTTCTCCTTAAGTGTGAAAAAGAAGTTTATTTTTGGTTTTGTTGTTGATGTTACTATTTGGATTAATAACAGAAAAAAATAACAACTTAGAGCCTAATATTTTCAATTTTATTTCTGAGAGGCAATGAGAAATAGGAAAGTGTACTAGCTTTGACATGATGCCGATACATGTTATATTCCAGGTTTAGCCAGTTGAACAAGTTTGAGACCTGGGTCAAGTTACATACCTTCTCTTTGCCTTGTAGGATTACTTTGGTACAAAGCATTTAATAATCTTTTTGGATGTTCAGGGGAATAATAACAATAATTCTCTTTACCATCCTTAATGGGACCAGTTGTGGCAAAAGATTTAGAGATATGAAGAACAAAACATATTGATCAATATAACAAAACAGTATCAATAATGGCTAACACTTAGATATCGTAGGTATTTTGCTTATTGCTCTTCTAATTGCTTTGCACATATCAACTAATTTAATTAAATCTGTTAATGTTAACCATGCCTATATATAGAGAGAGAGATAGAATAAAAATATATATTTTATATATATATGTATATATAATATATATAATATATAAATATTTTATAGTAGTACATCTTCTACATTCCCAAATAGTATGACTCTCTCTATGTATATATAGATATAGATATATCTCTCTATAGATATAGATAGATATATAGAGAGATATATTTCTCTATAGATACAGATATATAGAGAGATATATCTCTCTATAGATATAGATATACAGATATATAGATATACATATAGAGAGAAAGAGATATCTATATATCTATATATATATAGATAGAGAACAAAGACTGGTTAAGAGGACATTGTTATCATCTAGGTGAGAGAAACAATGTCTTCAACTAGGGTTGTGGTAGCAGAGATTGAAGGAGATGGAGAGATTAGAGAACAGTTTAGGAAGTGAAATGAAAATAACATGTTGGTGGATTGTAGTAGGTGAAGAAAGAGAAGAATGAACTGATGCTTAAATTTGTGACTTGACCAATTAGGTGAATCATTGTAGCATTCATTGAGATGGGGGACATTTTAGCAACATTAGGGAATTCACTATGATTTAGATACTATATTTCTTACTTGTCTATGAGAATCCAAGTAGTATTATCCATTAGGCACTTTGGTACATAGTTTAGAGCTCCCAACAGTGATCTGGAATGGAGAAATAAATATAGGAAAAAATAGTATTGGGTCAGGAGGTACTAATCACTTACTGTTTTCTTGTTTGGATAAGATATCCAGGAAGGGAATACAAAATTAGAAATGAGCATAGAGGAGAATCCTGAAAATTTATCAATATTTAGAGAGAAGAGACTATTACATGCAAATACAAAAACCCAGAGTTTACACAAGTAGATATTATAGAAATTGTCATGTCACCAATAGTTTTATAGAAGCAGAAAGGATAATACCTTTTGAATTAATAGGCTAAGTACAAAAATGATACTTTTTTACTCTTATGCCACTAGGAAAAACAATGCTTACTAATAAGATTTTACTTACTAAATTTGAAAATTTAACTTCAACTTTTCTACTTAATAGACATTATTCAAATATAAATGACTCTTGCTCACACCTTCCTTTTGGACATGGATGTATATATTTTTCAAATATGCACACTTCAGAAGTTTTTCTTCTAAATGTGTAGACAGTTAAGATAGTTTGACATTTGCACAGCACTCAATTTGCTTCTAATATGTTAATTCTGTAATTGGCTCAAATTATATTTAAAAAACTTTATGTTTAATTAACAAATAATAGTTTTGTATAATTATAGGGTACAATGTGAAGTTTTGATATGTGTTTACAATATGGAATGATTAAATCAAGCTAATTAACAAATTCATCACCCCACATGTGTACCTATTTTTTGTAGTGAAATCATTTAAAATTTATTTTTTAGTAATTTTGACATGTACAATGCATTGTTTATTTTAGTTACTGTTCTATTACAATAGATTGCACTGCTAAAGCTTAATCCTCCTATTTAACAGAAACTTTGTACCCTTTGATCAATATCCACATTTTTTCCATCTCCCACCTCTTCTAGCCTCCAGTAACCCCTATTCTCTTCTCCTCTTTTATGAGTTCAACTTTTTTAAATTTTATATGTTAGTGAGATCATTTGTTTTGTTTTTCCTGACTTACTATAATTACCATAATGTCCTCTAGGTCCCTCAATGTTGTTACAAAAGCTTCCCCTTTTTCAGAATGAATAGTATTTCTTGAATATGTAAGTTAAGCAGAACTATCTTGACGATTCTGCTATGGGAATGGATTTCTTCATGTGTCACAATAAAGTGAACCACTCACATTCATTAGGACATTAGGAATATATAGGAAATAAATAGAAGGGAAAGATTTTTCAAAGGCTTTGATTACTAAATTTGTATATAAATATTACACACACACTTAAATATCTACAAATGTGTTACGTAATTTCACATACTTTCTAGAACTCGTATGAAAAACAAACCAAAAGCAGGACAAATTGCTTTGTATTTGTTCAAAGGTAACACCAGGTGATTACTCTGGTTGTTTCTGGTTGCATTTCAGGTGTTTTTAAACAGCTTTACTAAGTTAGCAGAATCATGCTATTGTAACATTTTTGTGAAATGTATATCAAGACACATTCTTTTGTTTCAATTATAAGAACTATCCTAATGGTGTTCTTATAAAGCATATGGCCCTTATAGACCATAAAGGAAAATGGTCAAATCTAGATATAAAGCACTCATCAAAGTGATTATTGTGTTAATCTGTTATTTATCCTTAAATAAGCTATCACTGTAAATTTTAGTTATAGCAAATGATCAGAGATTGTATGATGTGGCCTGATCGCCCTTCAAAGGAACTTAAAATTGTTTCAAAATACTTTAATGCCCAAAGACTATAAGTGCAGTTAAAATAATGAGAAAGAGAATTTTAAAGCAGTACTTTGAGCAGAACTTAGAATTTGCCTGCATTTAAAACATATGATGGAGATAGAGTCTACACAAATATGGTAATATAACAATATAGATTGGAGCTTATCCTATGCTGTGAGTATATTTTAATTACAAATTTTACAGCTATAATTAAGATGTTTAAATGCAATCTTAACATGATTTAAGCTTGGCATTATTTCTCTCACTAATCTTGCAGAGTTTTATAAAAAAGTAATCAACCATCACAACACCTTATATTAATATAGTATTAGTTCATTTTTTAAAATGAGGACACTGCACCACACACTAGTTAATTAACTTGAGAAAATGAAGAATTAATGAGAGCAGTGACTCCCGCTTTAGTGAAGGTTAGCAAGGCAAACTGACAACATATCCACTTGTGTAATTTACACAGTCCATTTATTTAGCCTAGTTGGTGTTAATTCTACAAGGGTTATGATCCGTACACTTCAGAGAAGTAACCTAGTTCCTCCTAGTTCTAAGATCAAAAGGTGACCTATCATTAAAAATGGCTCTCCACAGGGTTCAACAATTTATTGCCCAAAATCATTCGCTCTGGCTTCCCAGTAGCATTTATTGAGAAACAAGAAAAATGAGTTGGCAGAGAAAGGCAAACTGCAGTATGCTCTATGGATAATTACTTTTATTACTTTCAGTTAGTCATGTGAAGTATAGGGCCAGCAGTCTTGGGCTCAAAATAAATATACTTTGTGGCATGTATAAATCGTTATCAAATGTATTTTTGGCAACTAATGCCAGATTCATCTCTGCATTACCTCATCTTCTCGACAGGTAGACACTTCTGTCACTCTTGAAGGATTAGTATCCTCTCAGCTATAGGGCAGGGCTTCTTTTTAAATTTGGTCCAGTTACTTGCATCATAATTATATGGGTTGTTAATCAGCATGCAGATACAGATACACACCAGACATGTTTAAGGATAATATTTTATGATAATCACAGAAATCTACCTTTTGAATCAACACCGTAGGCAATTTATTTTTCTTTTTTTGAGACAGAGTATTGCTTTGTCATTCAGGCTGGATTTCAGTGGCTTGCTCTCAGCTCACTGCAACCTCTGCTTCCTAGGTTCAAGCGATTCTTCTGTCTTAGCCTCCCGAGTAGCTGGGTTTACAGGGGCCCACCACCACACCTGGATAACATTTTTGTACTTTTAGTAGAGATGGGGTTTCACCATGTTGGTCAGGCTGGTCTCGAACTCCTGTCCTCAGGTGATCCACCTGCCTTGGCCTCCCAAAGTGCTGGGATTACAGGTGTCAGACACTGCCCCATCCAGATTTTTAAAAGCATTATAAATATTCGCTTAAGAGTGATCATAACCTGAAACCAAATATACATGAAATTCCTGTAACTCATATTTATAGAATACTCAAGGAGAAAACTAAAGTGATTTATTAATTAATTTCATCATGCTTATTCAATATTAAATATGTTTTATAGTTTTCAATTTCATAGCATGTGCAAAAATAAGGAATAAGCCAAATTTGGCTTATTCCTGGAATTTCTAACTTGGAATTGTATGTATGTATCACTAAAATCTCTTTTAGATGCAATGTTCTTGCATTCTGTAGACTAGTCTCTGTTCATAATCTTATTTTAATTCCAGAACTACTACCCAGTGGCTATTAGCTTCTGCTTGCTGACAAGTAATTTATCTTATGGAAATAATGTTTCTAGTTTCTCTTCTTCTGTCTCACCCATGTTTTCAGAAATCCTAGCATTTGGCTACTCACCTTTAATAAAAAGCACACACAGCTGTATCCCTTGGGTACTATGATAGACTGTGGCATATTTGTTCATGGGAGCAGAAGTTCAGCTCTCTCAAGACTTGTGCTAATGGAACAATTTATAGGATAGAATCTTATTCACTATAATAGTAAGTACAATGCACAGATCTTTGATGTGCTTTGAAGATTTATAAAGTGAAACTTATTAAACATCACCTTTATGCTGAGACTATAGATATAAAAGGATAAAAATCCCCATTTCAGCTAATGAAACTTAGTAGTCTAATTTAGCCAAAAGAAAGAAAATACAAACAAAATATCTAAAAAACCATAGAAAAATATCCAAAAATTAACATCTATTGACTATCTATTATATTATAGGCACGTGTGAGATAGTTTAGTTCAAATAGATATGTTTAAGAAAGTAGGTTTAATTCCTCACAAAATAGTGGGGAGGATACATGCATAAGATATAATAACTACAGTATAGAATTGTGCTGCCCAATATGGTAGCTACTACCCTTGCCACTATTTACTTTTTTAATTAAACTTTTTATTTGGAGATAATTATAGATTCATATGCTGTTGTAAGAAATAACACAGATGGATCTCCTGTATTTGTGTGTGTGTTTTTTTTTTAATAAGTCTGGCTCTGTCGTCCAGGCTGGAGTGCAGTGGCACGATCTTGGCTCAGTGTAACCTCTGCCTCCTGAGTAGCTGGGATTACAGGCATGTGTCACCACCCACCGCTAATTTTTGTATTTTTAGTAGGGATGGGTTTCACCATGTTGGTCAGGCTGATTTCAAAAGCCTGACCTCAGGTAATCCACCGACCTCAGCCTCCCAAAGTGCTGGGATAACATGCGTGAGCCACCACACCCAGCCTCATGTACTTTTTGCACTGTTTCTCCCAATGGTGGCACTTTACAAAGCAATATTGCAATATATATCTGAGATACAGATACAACTGTGTTATAAAATATTTCTGTAACTAAAAGGATCTCATCTGTTGCGCTCTTAAAGCCACAACCACTTCCCTCCTTCTCTACCAGCTCTTTAGTAACGGAAAACCGCTCATCAGTTTTCCATTTCTATAGTTGTGTCATTCAAAAGTAATAAAACATGCAATCACTTGTGATTGGATTTTTTACTAAGCAAAATTTTCTGGAGATTCATCCAGTGTGCTGCATATATCAACATTGTATTCCTTTGTATTGCTCAGTAGTATTTCATGGTATAAATGTAACAGTTTGTGTAACACTTTCTAGTTGAAGGATACCTGGATTCCATTTTTTGGAGTCACAAGCAAAGCAGCTATAAACATTTTTATATATGTTTTTGTATGAACCGAACAAAGATCTTCATTTCTTCAGGAAATCCACCAAGCCATTTTTCAGAAGTCTATGAGAGACACAGTTTCTCACCAATATTTGATACTGTCAGTATATATTTTTAAAATTTAATTCAATGTAACTATTTTGATAAATGTGGAGTGGTATCTCATTGTGGTTTAATTTGCATTTCCCTGTTGGCTGATGATGTTGAAGTTTTCATGTCTTTATTTGCTGTCTGTATATTCTCTTCAGTGCAATATCTATTAATGTCTTTTGCTCATTTTTTAAATGGACTTTTTAAAACATGAGTTTTGAGAGTTTTTTGTGTATTCTATCCTTTTATCAGACATGTGCTTTGCAAATGTCTCCCAATCTATATCCAGTATTTTCATCTTCTTAACAGAGTTTTTCACAGATGAATTATTTTTTGTTAAATTTGATGGGAACAAAATTATTTTAATTTTATATATAAAATTTTTGATATCAAGTCTAAAAACTCTTTAGCCATAGACCTCTCGTTTTATTTTCTATATGTTTTTACTAAAAATGTTTGTTAGTTTTCTTGTTTGTTTACGGTATGAGTCTTAGGCCAAGGTTCAACTTTTCTTTTAGCATGAGGATGTCCAATATCTCCAGCACTATACATAGAAAAGTTTACACTTCTCCAATTGAATTGGTTATTCATCTTCATCAAAAATACGTTGAGTGTGTTTGTGTGTATTTCATACCTCTGCTGTTATCAGAATTGATGATTGCTACAGTTAGATATTAAATCTTAAAACCAGGTAGATTTATATTTTCCACTTTATTCTTATTTAAAATTGTTTTACCTATTCTAGCTTTTTTGTCTTTTGATATAAATATTAGAATAATCTCATTTATGTTTATGAAAACATGTGCTGGGCTTTTGATAGAAATTGCAAAACTACTGTATATAAATTTGGGAAAAATTAACATCTTCAATTTCCTGAACATATGTCTTTCCATTTATTAAGGTCTTTTTAAAAAGTACTTTGACTAGCATTTCATACTTTTAAGCATATAACTGCTATACATATGTTGTTAGATTTATACCTAGTGTATTTTATTTTTCTGGTCATTGTAAATAGTATTGCATATTTTTTAAAAATTTAGTGTCTGGTTATTCATAGTGGTGTATAAAAATACAATTGATTTTTTAAATGTATATCTTGGTTTGTATCACATTTCTGAATTCATTTATTAGTTCTAGGAAATTTGTTGAAGATTCTTTGTGTTTTTTTATAAAGGCGATAATGTCACTTGCCAATGGAGACAATTTCGTATCTCTATTTTTGTTCTCTATGCCTTTGATACTCATTTCAGCCTTACTGTATAAACTAGAAGTTTTAGAAATATGTATATATATATATGTTATTAAGAGTGCTAAGAGCATACATTCTTACCTTGTTCCTAATATTAGATAAGTATAATAATATTTAAATATAATGTAACTATTGATTTCTTGTTGAGTATTTTTATTAAGTTGACAAAATTCTCTGCTGTTCTTATTTTATTGAGAGTATTTATCATATGTTGTAGTCAACTTGGGCTTTCAAACAAGAATACTGTAGACTAGGTGACTCAAGCAACAGAAATTTAGTTTCTCAGAGTTCTGGAGACTTGAAGTTCGAGGTCAGGGTGCCAATATGTTTGGGGTATAATGAGAGGTATCCTCCAGGATTACAGATGTCTGCGTTCCTACTGTATTCTCATGAGGCATGTCCTTGGTACATGTGCATGAAGAGAGAGATCTATAAATTTATTGCTGTAAAGTTTTCTCTCATCTGTGCTTTCACGGTGTCCAACAAATTTTGAAATATTTTTATTTTCTCTCAGTTCAATCTATTTTGCTTTTCCTCAAGAGTTCTCTTTTGACCTAAAAATTATTTTAAAATATTTTATTTCATGTGTTTTGAAATTTATTCTTATCTTTCTGTTATTAATGTCTAGTTTGTTTCCATTATGGTTGGATAATTTAATTCATATTGTTTTAATCTTTTAAATTTGTTGAAGTTTGTTTTATAATCCAGTATATGATCTATTTAGGTATAAGTTATGTGACATTTGAAAAGAATCTGTATTTTGCAGTTGTTGGTGGAATGCTCTATAAATATAAATTAGATCCTATTAGTTGATGTTGTTGAATTCTTCTATATCTTTGCTGATGCTTTCTCCATTTGTTTGATTAAATATCAAGGCAGGTATGTTGAAATTTTTCATGATAGTGGTTGGTCTAGTTATTATGTGTTATGTGTATAGTTTATCATAGCTTTCTGGTGTTTTTATTTTGTCAGTTTGATTGGAGAATAGAAACATCACCTACATTTATGTCTCTTGCCTTCTTCCCACTTCATAATATAATTTCTTTAAATATTGGGAAAGATATGGACATCTAAGAACATGAAAATCAAAGTTTTCCAGTTACAACCCAAAGTGGACTACACTGAGGTGTGTTATAAGCAAACTGTCAGTAACCAAAGACAAAGATAAAAATTTGAAAGTAGAAAGAGCAAAGAGATGTGTCAGATACAAGGGAATCTGGAAAATTTCTCAGCAGAAACTTTGCAGGTCAGGAGATTAGAATGATATATTTAATATATTGGTGAAAATTTAAAAAAAAAGAAAAGGAAGAAAGGAAAGAAAGGAAAATAAAAGAAATATTTTATGCAGAAAAGCGTCTTTCAGAACTGAAGAGAAATAAAGACCTTCTTCCAACCAATAATATTTTACACAGAAAAGCTGTCTTTCAGAACTGAAGGAGAAATAAAGACCTTTCCAGACTACTGAAAACTGAGGGCATTAATCACCACCAGAGCTTCCTAACAGGAAATGCTAAAAGTTCTTCCAGCTGAAAAAAAAAAAAAAAAAGAAGAAGAATACTTATTAGTAGCATGAGGACATATGAAAATAAATAACTCATTGGTAAAAGGAAGTAGATAGTCATATTTAAAATACTCTAATACAATAATGATGTTTAAATTACTTTAAATCTAATAAAAGATTAAAAGAAAAAATATTTAAAAAACTACAGCTACAATAATTTGTTAATTAATGCAGAATTTAAAAAGTAAAGTGATGTCAAAAACCTTAAATGTTTGTGACATTGTTAGTGAAAGTGTATGTTTTGTTTTCAATTGAAGTTGTTGTTAGTTTAAAATAGACTGTTATAACTATGAGATATTTTAAGTAAGACCCATGTTAACCACAAGACAAAAAATATATAGTAAGTACACAAAGAAAAAGAGAAAATAATTAATATTATTATTCAAAATCATCAAATTACCAAGGAAGGCAGAAATAGAGAAAGAAAAGAATAACCACAAAGCAGCCTGGAAATAATTAACAAAATAGCAATAATATGTCCTTATGTGTCAATGTTTTAAATGTGAATGGAGTAAATTTTTTAATAAGAACACATAGAGTGGCTGAGTGGATTTGAAAAAGACCTAACTACATGTTACCTACCAGACAGTCACTGTAACTTTAAGGACACATATAGATTGAAACTGAAAGGTTGGAAAAAGATATTCCATGCAAATGGAAATGAAAAGAAAGCAAAGACAAATATGTTTGTATCAGATAAAATAGACTAAGTAAAAAACTGTAATCAGAGATAAGGAGGGTCATTATAGAATAATAAAGGGGTTAATTTTTCAAAAGTATGTAACAACTGTAAGTATATATTTACACATCAGAACACCAAAGTATGTAATACAAATATTAACTTATCTTCTCTAGCTCAAGAGATCATTCTGGAGATTAGACCATAATCTGGGTCACAAAACAAGTATTAAAAAATTTAAGACTGAATTATATCAAGTATCTTTTATGATTAAAATGGCATGAAACTAGAAGTAGATAAAATAAATTTAGGAAAACTTACAAACAAGTGAAAATTAACACACATCTAAACAACTAATGGTTAAAAGAGGAAATAAAATGAATAAATATTAAAAAATAAAGCACAACATACCTAAACCTAAGGAATGCCTCTAAAAAAGTTCTAAGAAAGAAATTTATAAAGAAAATGCCTACATGAAGAAAAATGTATCTCAAGTAAATAACACAAGAAAATGGAAAAAGAAAGATAAACTAAGCTCAAAATTTTTAGAAGGAAAGACATAACAAAGATCATAGCAAAAATAAATGAAATAATGGCCTGAAAAATAATAGAAAAGACAAATAAAACTGTTTTTTAAAAAGAAATAAACAAAATTGACAAGCCTTTACCTAGAGTAGGAAAAAAAAGGTAAAACCAGAAACAGGAGGAAATACAATTGATACCACAGAAATACAAAAGAGAAGAGACTACTATGAACAATTAAATACCAGATAATTGGATAAACTAGAATATATGGCTAAATTCCTAGACACATACATTCCAATAAGACTGAATAAAAAAATTAAAAAGTTGAATAAACCAATAATGTGTCAGGGCATTGAATCACTAATAAAAAGTATCTTATCAAAACCCAGAACCTGCTGACTTCATGAGTGCTTTTTAGCCAATATTTAACAAATAATTAATATTAATGCTTATAAAAATCTTCCAAAATATTGAGGAGGAAGGAATACTCAAGTACTCACTTTACAAGGTCAGCATTACTCTGATACAAAATCCAGATAAGAACACTACAAAAAAAAAAAATTATAGGCAAATATCTCTGATAAACACTGATGCAAAATTCTCAACAAAATACTAGTGCAGTAAACTAAATAGCAATTTAATATGTCATACACTACGCTCAAGTGAGATTTATGCATGGGATGCAAAAATGTTTTAATATTACAAATAAAAACTGTGATAAATCACATTAATAAAATGAGGGAAAAAATCATATGAACATCTCAATAGATATGAGAAAGTATTTGGCAACATGTAACATCATTTTATGATAACCAACTCTAAACAATTTAAGTATAAAGAGATGTTTCTCAACAAAATAAAGGGCACATATAATAAGCTCACAGCTAACATACTCCATAGGGAAGAGATAAAACTTTTCTAGGATCTGTATCAGCAACATGATTCCTAATTTCACCACTTCTTTCCAAAATAGTACTGGAAGTCATAGCCAGAGCAATTAGGTGAAAAAAAATAAAAATAAAAAAGCATCTAAATGGAAAAGCAAGAAGTTAAATTGTCTCTGTTTGCAGCTGACATTATTTTTATATATAGGAAGGCTTATAGGCTTCACCAAAAATCTTCTAGATTTCAGTAAATACAGGATACACTTCACACAAAATCATTGTGTTTCTGTACAACATAGAACTAGTCAAAAATAAAATTAAGAAAATAATCTGACTTACAAAGCGTCACAAAGCAAAAAATCCTTTCTTTTGGTTGAGAAGTAACAAGGAGGGACAGAGGGATTACGCTGGGGCCTAAAGGAATTGCTGGGAATGATGAACATGTTCATTATCTTCATTGTGTTGATGGTATCATGTAGGTAAACTTATGCTAATACTTATCATATTATACTATTTAAATATTTGTGTTTTGCTGTTTAATTACATCCATAAATCTATGAGGAAAAATCTTAGGACAGTGCTGGCATGATAACTATATATTACTATCATTATAACAATTATGTATATGCATTTACTAGTTAAAATATATATTTTATTATAGATATTTAAAACATATGTTTCTGTATCTATCTTCCAATTTTTTTAAAACCAGTAATTCTGTTTTCTGTTTTCATATTTGAAACAATTTTTCAGTACTTTGACTCTAGTCCTGGAAGTTGAAATGAACTGCTTTTCTGACATTTAGGCTAGTTGGAAGGTTGACATTTCTTCTCTCTTCAAACAAGAGTGCAACATAAACATTAGCTAGCAGAACCTGGACTTTTCTAAGTAATAGCATCACCTGCAAAGAAAATAATTTGGAATTATGCAATTTATTCTGTTTATAGCTTTGGAATTGATCAGATGGCTAATGTAGAGTATGAATATCAATTAATTCAAATTTCAACACCAATAAAAGGTTCTTTGTGTTCTAGTCACCATCATGACCTTTCTTCATTCTCTTTATTACCTGTCATTCTCATTATGTAACACTCATTGAAATGTGTTCAGTTATGAAGTTAATCCATAGGTGTCTAGTATAATTTTCTTATTTTCTCTTTACCTGATTAGATTCTTTTATTCTCACACTTACTAAAGAATGGAACTGAAAACATATAAAACTATAAATAATAGTTATCACATGTTTTATTGATTATATAACATTAAAATGTAAATGTATTAGGGAAAGACCATGAGGTTAAAAGTGAACAGTGTATTAATTGCCTGAAGTGATTGACGGTTGCAAGGCATATGAATTCTCCACAGACAGTTTTTAATAGGACTCAATGATTTTTGTCCTGTGATCTCAGGTTTCCTAGACTTGGAAATGGACATATTATATAATTAAATTAGTAACTTTAATGTGGATAAAGGCTTACTCTCCTATTTTAACTCAAATACATTGAATAAAACACACAGGGTAAAATAAGCACAACATTTCATGTGATCATATACAAAAAAGGCTTTTAATAATTCCCAAACAGAGGAATATTATTTTCATGTATGAAATTGATGTTTGACACCAGCACCATAAGTAATGAGAAATACAGAAAACTTTGACTACTTTTGATAATAAACAATCATTTGTTAATTTTAATCTGCATATTTCCAAGGTATCAAAATATTTTACTAATGAAAAATAAATACAGACACTCAGACATTTATTAAAAATCTACAAAACCTGCAAGACTCATTCAGGAATTGAATTTGTGTCAGTGAACAATATGTCTTTGGATGTGTTTTTAAATAAAAATAAAATTCTAAACCCCCAACCATCTGAACAAACACCACCTCTTAGCCAGGGACATTCCAAAGTTAACCTGAATAACTAGTGAAGGCCATGATGGCAAGACGGGGTATGACATACCACATTATACCCTCTTCCTTTTTGGAATTCAGGAAACGTCGACCAGTATTAACATCAATACACACCTTAAGTCTGACGAGAAACATTTACAATCAACTCTCTCTGAAGCCTGCTACCTGGGGGCTTCTGCTGCGTGATAAAACTTGGTCCCCACAATCCCTTATAATAACCCAGACATTCCTTTCTATTTATTCCAGTTCTTTAGAAACTAACTTCTTTAGAAAGAAGTTAGTTTCTATTCTTCAGAAAATAACTTATCTATTTCAACCAATTGCCAATCAGAAAATCTTTAAATCTACCTATGAGCTGAAAGCCCCTGCTTTGAGTTGTCCCACATTTCCAGATCAAACCAATGTATATCTTACATGTATTCATTGATGTATTATGTCTCCCTAAAATGTATGCAAGCAAGCTGTACCCTAATTACCCTGGGAACACATCAATATCTACGAGATTGTGTCATGGGCTCATCCCTTACCTTGACAAAATAGACTTTTTAACCTGTTTGAGACCTGTTGCAGATAATTTTGAGTTCACATGTTTTAATTCTCAAAATAAATTAGATTTTATAAACTTAAAAATTGTTCCCCAGTTTTGTTTTGTTTTGTTTTGTTTTGAGACTGAGTCTCCCTCTGTTGCCGAGGCTGGAGTGCAGTGGTTCAATATCACCTCACTGCAACCTCTGCCTCCTGCATTAAAGCGATTCTCCTGCCTCAGTCTCCTGAGCAGCTGGGACTACAGGTGCGTGCCACCACACCTGAGTAATTTTGTATTTTTAGTAGAGACAGGGTTTCTCCATGTTAGCCAGGATAATCTCCATCTTCTGACCTTGTGATCTGCCCGACTTGGCTTCCCAAAGTGCTGGGATTACAGGCATGAGCCATCAGGCCCGGCCAGGTTCCTCAGTTTTGAAGTAGAGATATTCTCTGTCATCAAGACGGCATGAATTAAATAGAATTTAAGTCCATGTAGAATTGTTGTTTCTCATCTACAGATATGTAATCCATTCATCTATATCAGCATATGCGTGTTATTGACTTCGGCAAGAATCATTATATTCAGTAACTTTGAATTAAGTCATTTAAACATACTTCAGATATTTCTAACTCAGCAACGCTGGCAATAGTAGATTATGATAAAACAACCAACAAGAAAAATAAAAGACCTAAAATATGGGCACTGTTTAAAAATACCTTTTGTCACTCATATCACGATTGACCAATGCATTTATCTAGGAAGCACATTTATTTAGCAATTAAAGACTACATTCTTGAGTGCCTCTATTAATTTGTAAAAACACAAGTATTTGAATGTGCATAGGAGAAATCATTAGGGTTCATCCTGTATGTTAAGTCACCAGTATTTTTGCTGGTCACAGGAAATTAATCATTAATTTTATAGTAAGTTAAGGAAAGAGATGGGTCTCTGTTGTACTCAAACTTTATAAAAGTGGTGCTGAACATACATTAAATAGTGGAAATATTGGCATTTTTCAAAGCTGGCCCACAACATACACATTTACTTGCTTCAAAAAAAAATTAAATGTGTTGAAAACAAGAAATATTATCCATGTAATATTTATGGTTTCTTGTACCAGAATATACAGCCTGCACCACAATATTGAGATTCTAAGGGCACATGAAACTTCAGATTTTTATCCACAATAATTGGGTATAAGACATCATACTCTTTATTAAGGTATTACAAATCATATATAGATGACAGAAACCCTATTACTTTTTACAGTAAATTCAAGTGTTTTGAAACCAAAAGACACAAATTTATAAAAGATTTACTGAGTGGGCAATAGACAATTTAATTCAGTCCAAAATGTTTTAATGGGTAGTGCTTGTTTGCTTTCTTTCTTTTTCTTTCCAGAGGCAATCATTTCACAAGGATAATCTCAAGGTTTAAAGGCATTTTGCTTTTTGACTTATTGAATACATTTTTAAATATTGTTTATATGCATATACGTGTGAAGAGATTATGATGGATAGCTATACTTGCTTACTTATTATTCACATATCATCATTACACAACTACGAAGACAGTCTCATTCAAAAAATTCAGAATACATCTGCCAACAAAGGAATAAGCTTGTTATCTGATTTTGCTTTATGTGTCATCACTTTTGCTTGAAGACAGCAATTGTGCCAGGATACTAATTTTATTGATTTGTTTCAATACTGTCAATTTCAGGTGTGAATAACCAGTATTATCAAAGCTGTTTACTATTTCAATCAGAGGCAGAGTAAAAATTACACTCATGTATATTACAAAATTGCTTTTCCTAATGAATAGAAAAATAAAACATGAAATTATTATTTTGCAAAACTTATTTCTTTTTAGTCAACTTTAGGACATTATCCACTGAGAAGTTATTTTAATATCTGTGAAAATTGAAAGTGGGTTTTGAATCATTAAGCTCACTTTAGAAATAGTCATCAAAACTTGTCATATAATTAATTATAAAGTATAAAACATATATTTAGAGAGTACAGAATTTAAATGAATTATTTTAAGGGAAAAACATCTTTTAGTTGACTTTATAAACTCATTACAACTAAGGAATCTCCAGAGTATCAGAACGTTGAGTGATAGAAATGTAATATTCACTACATTGCTGAAGGCTTTTCCTAATTTTTGGTCAAGTAAATTAAAAGTCACAGTTTAGTACTAAAATTACTTACTTAAACCAAATTATAAAGGTATGGGTTTAAAGGTTCCTCATTAACTATATATATGTATGTGTGTGTGTGTGTATATAATCGTTCAAACATTAGAGAGGATTTTACTCCTCTGTATTAAATTATTATAAATTAGAATAATGACCATAATTTTCAAAAGATGTTTATAAAAATACCTGAATTATGTAAGTTTAGGTTTCTAAATTGTATTAGCTTAATAAACACACACAGACACAATCACAATCACATTTCAAAAAATGTAAAAATCACACTCCAAACTTTTTCAACCGGGTCATGGAAAAGATATTTTTAAAAACTGAAACCAGGTCTGACCTCTGGGGAATATCACTGGTTCAAGCTAATTCCAGATCTGTTATTACCATCTGTTTAACATTATCCTCCTGTCATTTGGGGGTTACTAGAATATCAGTTTGCCTAATATTCATGTTTTTTTAAGTTCTTGAGGATTTTTCTGGTGATGTAATCAAAACCCTTCTTGAAGTACATATAAATTTAAATGATTTCTACTTATAATTTCATCTTTGAGTTAAATTTTTAGACTGATTCTTTTTTATAAAGCATCTTGATTATAACACAGAAACTCTTGCTATTCACTTTGTTTACAAATACAATGAAATTATATATTTTGCTTTTTAAAATCTATTAGTTGCACATTTTATTTTCTAGTTTATTTTAATGTTCCTTTTGTTTTTAAATTAAAAGTATATAACAGACAATATGGCACTTATAAATGTCTTCAATATTTTAAATATCTTCAATATTTTAAAATCTTCAATATTTTAAATTTACACATTTTAGAGCTCTGTTGTTTAAAAATGAATTTAAAATGTTTCATGGCTTAGGGGCTTTAGTTTTCCACATTTTTATCATAAATACCACTTATTCTTAAAGTTCTAACTTAGAATTTACTTCCCCTGTTTAATGAAACTATATGTCTTTTAGGTTTCCTGATACTACTTGTATACAATTTCACATATTTTATTAGTTTGTTTTCAATATTTTGTGATATTTATATAAATGAAATACTTCTAATAAATAATTGAATACAGAAAAATATTTCTAATGTTTCATTGTCAGTTTTCTTATAACATAGAATGATTCAAGTTTTTATTGAATGATGAAATTTATACTTTTTAAAAATAAAATTCAAGATTTTTAATTGTAGCATTTTTAAACACCTGAGTTTGCTCAATGAAAATTTATTGTTTCCTAATTGAGCATGCAAAAGTTATAAGTCATAAGCTTAAAAAAGAAAAAAAGGGATGTAAGTACTCATTACATCATTTTTTCCTGTGTTTTATTGAAATACTTTTTACTGAAAAGTCTTCGGTTAATCATTCTATAAATACGATGTAGAATATTAGTAAGAAAGTAATAATACAGTGAGAAAGTTTGAAAATTTTGAATAATCATTATTCTCTAATGACCAGTCATTAATCATATATTTATGACTTATTCTGCTTCATAAATTATCAATACATTTCTGACTACATCTGAATTTGTATAATTTAGCTGACATAAACTTGACTCATAACAGCAAAGATTGTGAATGATCATTAGGGAGGTCGATGGTCCATGGAGGAAAGGAAATATCAGAAAAATATTCTCTACTCACTCTGTACTGTGCTTCTGTATTTCATGTTATTGTATCTGGCATGGGTACTCCAACACTAGTACTTTTGTGACTCGATTCTAGACCATATAAAAATATTAAAAGTTTTTTTTCCCTGTTAATTGAATTTAAATGTCAAAAATTAGACGTGGTGATGATGCAAGTTAGAACCAATAAATTTTCTGTTATTCTTTCTCTGAGAAAATATATTTGAGAAATAACCAAATAATGTATATATTGAGAAATAACCAAACAATAATAAAGTAAAAATGTGGACACTGTAAAATCAAGCCAGCAAAAACCAGATTATTTTTACTCTTTTACTGAGAAATTATATAGTTATGCACTATTCTAAGTGATAATTAATAGAATCCTCACAATCCTAGAAAGCACATCAGATTAAATCGCTTTGCAAATGTTATGCCATTAGGAGCACTGTGTGTGGAAACATTTCTTTCCCTCACTAGGAATGTTGTCCAATAATCAATATGTCTGTTAAGCAAATGCTAGTTATCTTTAAATGATACTTGTAGTAGATATCCTTCATTTAAATTGTGTGTGATGTTCCCCTCTCTTCTCAGAAAAAGTTGTTTATTCTAAAAAAAATCCCTTCCTTGTTTCCATTATGTGGTAACAGCTGGAAAATTCAGATTCTTATTTTCCTTTGTTTTCTAGTCAGACAGATTAGTGGTTGGCATTTGTTTCTAAATAAGTTAATGATTACAGTCCTTTCTCTTAGATAAGGTTGACTGGTCCAAAAATGGCCATTTGACCCAAACTAAGATAGTCAAATTTCTTCCACATTTTTCTCCAAAAATTAAAACTGGGAAAGAAAAAACCAGAAATGTTTAGATTTAGAAATACTGACAACCAAACCACTTTTCACTTATAAGAGGTATGACCTTTACGAGGAGAGGCTGGAACGCATATCCAGAATGAAGCAGAAACAAGTAACAGAAAGTCATGATATTAGTTTTATATTTCATTGTAATTATTTCTGAGGCTCAGATAAATTGTAGATGTTCCTGTTACAGGATTCTTCCAGTGCTGCTTCAGCAGCCAGAAACCTCTGCAGCCACTGCCACCTCTGGCTGGGCCTCATTCAGGGCCTGCTGGGCTCACTCTACCTGCTCAGCCCAGCAGGCTGTGCTCAGCTTATGCCCACTAGGATCCCAAGCCTGCTGTGACTCTACACTCAGTCCATGGCTAGACTGGGTGTGCTGTGAATGGCTTCTGCATTGGGCACCAGCATCTGGATGAGGGGGAACACGATGGCACCCAAAACTCAGAGATGCTAGCATTTGCAGAGCCCCAAGGGGTGTTATCGTTACTGCTTAGGGAGTCCTGAGGTCTGAGCCCCCAAGAGATGTCACAGTTCTTCACTCTCATAGCTTGTACCTTGTTGAGCAGCAGCATGTTACAGCTCTCTTTCTCCCATATTCTGGTGAATGGGAGCATGTTACAGCTCTTTTCACCACCACTATTCAGCGGGTTCCAGGTTCTTGTCCCACAACAAAGAGGAATAAGGTGTGTGGACACTAGAGAGTGAGTAAGACAGAGAAGAATTTTATTGAGCAAAAGAAGGAAAGCTACCCACTCTCAGAGGGGACGTGAAAGTGGGTAGCTGAATGTATGGCTGAGTCCAGTGATTTTATGGGTTTAGAATGGGGGAATGCAAGCTGATTGGTCCATGGGTGGTCTTTGAAAAAGGCACCATTCAATTAGTTAATGGAATCATCCAGAAGGAACCAATCAAGGGGAGAGAGAGAGTGAGTAAAATGGGGGATAGGGGTTCTCACTCTGTTCATGGACTCCATCCAGAATTTGGCAGTTTGGTTTTCAGGCTTTAGGCTGTCTTTGGCTTGAAGGTCAGGTTTCACTGGAAACCTTTCCCTGTCTGCCTAGGAATTTGTCTGTCTCTTGTTGTTACCATTCTCATAGATGTTTGAGACCTCAAAAACTTTTCCCTTTTGATTTAGTTATTTAGGAGGCTTTTTACAACTGCAAAAAAAAAAGGATTATAATGAATACAAAACTTTTTCCTTCAATTGCCTGCATGCCAAGGATTGCGTGGGTTAACTCATCAATTGACCAAGCCCCCCAAAATAACAAAGAAAACAATACTATTTTTTAATATAGGAAATTGATTTTATTATTATATATGGTATACATAAAAACAGCATTAGAAAACTGCTGTTATAATTAATTTGCAACTATTAATATAGTAGCACTTGCTCTAAGAAGTCTGTTTTATGACATGTCCTAAAAGTCCAGTCTCTCATACACATTGCAAGCTCGAAGTCCATCATACATATGGACTGCTTAAAGTCCCTTAAACATAGAATTTTTCCAAACTTCCCTCTGCTAAAGGATATTAACCAGAAAAGGGAATCTGAGAGGACAAATAGATATGATTACCCGAGCTTATTCAGGTGTGATTTTTCAATTGACAAACTATTTGGCTAGTATCTGTTTATAGCAATAAAAAAAGAAGAAGAAGTTGAAGATTTTTGCATATTGGAAACAAATTTAGCAAGTAACTCACAAAAGATATTTCAGTTTTAAGAAAAGAAATAGACATCATTTAAAAAGTTTCAGATACAGATATCTGCCACTGAAGCCACATACTTGCAGAGAGTAATTACCTTAAGCTTTAAAAAAAAAAAAAAGATTAAAAGGACATGTTTTTTTTTGTTTGTTTGTTTTTTTGAGGAGGGAGAATGCTGTTTTACCTTAGGCAGCCAGAGAAAAAAATGCCACATATATTGAGAGAAATCAATGAGGGCAGAATCTACATGGATAACTCTAAGGCTAGAGTTTCTTCTTCAAGCAATGACTAAAGCAGAATTCATTGTTTTCAAGATTGTTGCAGATCAAAATGGACATTTTGTTTAAAAAAACTGGAGAGAAACTGATTGCAAATTTATGTGAGCAAAGGGACAGTCATCCCAGCTTAGCTATGATCCTGAGGAAAACCTCTCTTGAGCAGTAGAGCCTCACTCACAGCTGCTTCATAGATAAATATACCCATTAACACATCCATTTTTGTTTATTTTTCAATGTATCATTTCCCTCTCACACCTGCACATTCTATGTCAAAAATTTTAATTTTGTGGGTCATAGTATCCAAAGTATTGATTCTTCCATTTTCCTTGCCATACTACTTTTACCAAATATTGCTACACATGCTACTTCCTAACTCTCTCTCTTTTAACCTCCACTATCTAAAAGAGACAGTCAGAACCAATGACAGAATGTTCTACTATGAGTAATGTGACTTGGCACTAAATCTCACCAATGTCACAGTAAGCCACATAAGCTTATAAGATTCCTAAGTGGCTAATATCATGCCATACATTAAATGCCAAATAAATACTTGTTCATTCAAACCTCAAATAAAATAATAGATAGATGGATGATTTGACATTCCTGTCCTTCTTTTTTGGTATAATGATCTTTTTCTCTGTAACATGATGCTGACAAGAAACACATGAAGTAGAAAACACTAGACGATACAGTTCCACATTCAACAAACTGACAATATTTCTAAGGTAACAATAGCAGGGATGGATAAGATTACTGAGAAGTTTGTATAATCATTTTGGAAGACAGTTTGACAATATCTAGTATGTTTACAGCATAATGATTCTACCGTAGAGAAACTTTCACAAACACATTCGGCCATTGTATTAGTTAGAGGTCTCAAGGGAAACAGAGCCAACAGATACAGAAGAGAGAGAGAGACAAAGAGAGAGACAGAGAGAAAGAGTTTAAGGAATTTGCATATGTGATTGTGAGGGCTGGCAAGTCTGTAATGCATAGAGCAAGCTGGCAAGCTAAATTCAGTAAGAATTGATGCTGCAATCTCGATTCCAAAGTCTGTAGGGCAGGCCAGTCTGATGCTGGAAACCAGGTAAGTTTTTCATGGACAGTCTTCAGGCAGAATTGCTTCTCCAGGAAAGCTTTCTTTGCCCTTAAGACTTTCAAATGATAGAATCAAGCTCATCCACATTATGGAAGGTAATCTACTTAAAGTTAACTATAAACATTAGTCACATTTTCAGGTGCCCTCACAACAATGTCTAGACTAGTGTTTGATCAAACAATTAGATAGCATAGCCTAGGGAAGTTGACACATAAAAATTAATTATCACAGTCATATTTTTAAAAAGGTAAGTATTTCATCAAAAATTACCTGAATGAGTTGTACGTTTTGGGTTTTTATGGCTTGCCAAGGCATCATACATAATAAGCCTAAGAGAGTGTCTTTATTAGAGAAAGTTAAATTATGTTACAATTTCATACACTGAATAAAATTTTAAGCTGTATGTATTTTATTCCTATGAGAAATTTAGAAGTAGTTTAACATATATTAGTATTGTTTGTGAGGTTAATATCTATTATTAGCAATTTATTAATGTTGTGCCATTTTTAAAAACTACAATCTACCTCTCATTATTGTCAATTGGTTTCCCATTACATGGCCTGAAAACACCCAAGATAGTCCTAAGAAGTAGATGATATTCTTGATGAGAACTGACAAATGCTGATTGCAGTGTGATAATATTAATGTTCTGGCCAAATTCACAAAGGCTAATTCTTTGAACGAGCAAACAATGCACACTAAATGCCAATTAAGTTTTTCTTCTAAATTTATCTTGCATGTCTCAACCCCAGTGTAGCAGACTATTTCAAATACAAGGTCAAAATAGCCCTAGTACTTACATTGATCTAAAATGTGCTGTTACTTAATTAACAAAAGGAATCTGGGGGAATATAGCAGAGCCACTCTGGAAACAGAAAAACATGCATACATGGACAGAATTACTGTAGACTGATATTAACAATAATAATTGATAAATATCTACTCTCTTGAGTTACAGAGAAGTCCTTGTTTCATTTGAACACAAGATCACTAATTACAATTCCACTTTGACAGTTTGAAAAACAAAACTAATAACATTGTGGTATTGTTAATATAACCCTTCTATTATGTTTTCATATATAAGTAGCTGACACAAAAACTGAAAAAAAATAATTTTTAAAAAGTAATTTAAGCATTCTAAATAATTTGCATCCTTTATCAGTATTCATCCCATGTGAGAGTTAGCCCTGGTATAAAAGAAATTGATTGCATATCAGTGGAGGTAGATTTTTACAATTGTCATGACTCACTGTTTTCTAGTAAATGCAGAAATAGCTCTGAGGTTAATCTTCCATATCAAAATAAAATGAGCAGCCACCTGCTCTAATGGCTTCTCACTGCTACGAATGGGCTGACAGGCCAGAAGAGCAGCTGGAGGAGGAAATGCCTTGTGATGCCAGTAGTTTGTTTACCTAACACTACTTCAACTCATTTTACTTTATTTTTCAAGTGGCATTTATGGGTGTCCTCTGGATATATATTTCCATTCAGAATATGCACATAAACTGTTACATCCATTTGCAGCATTCAGAAATTTAGCAAGTAATTAATTTTCTTATATTTCAGTGTATGTATATTTTAATTTAAAAATTAGAATAACATCATGCATATAATTTTCTACCCACATCAATTCATTTAAAAAATTGTGACTTTTATGATATTAAAATATTTTCGAAACACACATTACTGAACCTATAATATTTCTACCTTTGCCAATATGATTATTTATCTAACCAATGTGTATTTAGATTGCCTCAATTTCTAGATGTCGTATTGTCTTAATGAACCCATTTAGGTATACATATCTCTGAATATTAAATAGGAAGTTAACCTGTAAGCAAGTTTTTTTGTATAAAGGTTTTTGAAAAATTCATAAGCTTGAATGTACTTGCCAATTTGCCTTTCAGAAATTTTTAATCAATTTATACTTCCACCAGCACTGAATGAAATTATCCTCCAGATGTGTCATTCTGAATGCTATATTAGCTACTGATTTCTATCTTTTCCAAGTTAACAAGTAGAAAATTATACCACTTTCTTGTTATCATTTTCCTGTTTTTTAAAAAATTTTTTGTAGTTAAAATTTTATTATTGTTTTAAATGTATTTAGGGTGCCTATTCTTATTCCTTTGCCAATTTTTGTAGGGTACAGTATATTCCCAAAACAATATTATTCAGATTATATGTATATGGTTTAAAAATGTTCATACCATTTATCATAAATATTTTAAATATAAGGATTTAATAAATTGTAAACTGTACATATGCTATATTTTACATCAAGCTATTTTTATATTTGATTATTTAAACCACCTATTCCCCCTGTTTTGATCTTTTCCTTTATTTTATTTATAGATAGATAACTCCAGAAAAGCTATTTATATGTATATCATTTTTTTGTTTTAATACATACATATTTTAATTTTTAAAATTAGGCTCATAGCATACAATTTTTTATCCAACTAATTTAATAAAAGATTGTGACTCATTTATGACATTAACTATTTGGGAAATGCATGCTGTCTCTCTATTTCTGTCTGCCTCTCACTCTCTCTTTTTTTTCTAACCCACTTTACCCTCCCTTTAATTTTTGCTTTTGTTTTTGAGTTTGGTGTTGTGTGTGTATGTGTCTGTTTGTAAACCAAATATCTTTTAAGGATGTGTCAGTATTTATTTTATCTGGAATATAGTTGCATTCTCAAACACTCAATGTGTGTTTCACATTATGACTGTGTGTTGCCACAATGTGATCTCAAACATTGTATTTATTTTAATGATGCTTTCAAAAATTAATTTTAAAATAGTAACTCAATTATTTTCAATTTCTATTCTCAGGACATTTATGGTTCTTGAGGTTGAAATTAATTGATCCATATACTTTTAATATTATGTCTTCCTTTTCATATCTTTAATTCTTTATTCTTCATTTAAAGGAACTTACTCAAATTTCAAATGTCAGTCACAATTGACATCAGTGATTCTCTCCCATAGTATGTCTTATCCAATGTTTGTTAAAAGTTTTCCATTGCTTTTCATTTTCATTATATTTATGTAAATTGTGTATTTTACATTCACTTTGTCTTGTTCCATTCATCTCTGTATGCAGCTTTATTTTTGTTTCTGAATTCTATTTTATTGAAGCTGTACATTTTGTATATTATTGCGTATTGGTGGAGGTAGTTGTTAGAATTGTCCTGTCAGTCAATATGTCTCACAACTGTTTATATATATAGTTTTTCTGTTTGATTTCTTCTGAGTATCGATATAAAGTTTTCTTTTTTCTTCATTTTTATATGCAGAATGTATTTCTTTTGGGTCATTCTTAAATAAAAATTTTCAGATTCTGTATCTGTTAAAAGCCTCAATGACTATCTAAATACTGCTTTAAATTCCTTTGAAAACATATTATTTAGGAAAGATGCAATGCCTGAGCCTAGATTGATTGGGTCCATATCTAGACTTCATCAATTATTGCAGGGAACCAGCCCCACAACTCACCCGTGGGTACCCTGAGTTTGGTGGTGACAAAGGAAAAGAGAGATTAAGAGAGAAAGTGGGACCAGGAGGCCATCACTCATTACTGGAGGAGACAGTGAAGGCCCCAAGCTCTGATCATACATATTATTTATTGGTTACAATCACTTTGATCTATAAGATAGGGATGGAGTGATGATGGGGGAGAGGGTGACGTGATGGTGGAGTGAAATAGTGAGGCAGAACTGAATCAGTGAGCAGGAACGGGTGTGTCATTCTAAAGACTGATAACAGTGGCAGTTTTAGGAGTTTCACAAAACAAGAACATGTGGTTATCTTTAGCCTGTTATCTATGTGCAGCTGGTGGAATGTGGGCCTGACAAGGAGCCTACAAGTCTGGCTACGTCATAGTTCTGCAAAGTACATGTATAGTGCATGTTTATGGTAATAGAGCCTAGGTCACCCTGCACCGAAACATGAGGCATGGAGAAGCTTTCCTCCTCAGAGGCCTTCTGCAGCCTTCTGCAGTTTGTTATTCCTTGTTCACTCATAACCAATTTATGTAGTCACTTTGTAAGAACTTTCTCCTTGCTGCTTCCCCCCAACAACTTATTTCTAGTTCTTTGAAACAAAGGACTCTAAAAAAATTCAAATTCTTGGCCTAATATACATCCTGTCTTCACTTACTAGTCTGATTTTCCTACCAAAGTCTATAATTTTAGTTTTGGGGGTTTTATTAACTTTTGTCTTTTTTTGGATTTTCTAGAAATTTTAGCCACTTATGGCCAGACATATTAAAAAGAATGGATACACTGAGTTTTACTTTAGATCAATTATAGAAAAATCAAAATGTCAAACAAAAAAGTAAAACCACAGAATGCTCTGCTTATGTGTGTGTGTGGTGGGGTGGGGATAAAGGGGCAGAGACATGGGCACTAATATCAAAAATCTAAATGATACTATAAAGCTATTGTAACCAAAACAGCATGATACTGGCATAAAATAGGATAAGCATCACCTGCCCACAGCAAACTGAATGGTATTACAAGGTAGAGGAAAAGCATCTCCAGTTTTGGTGGACTACAACTTGTCAGTAGTCTGGAAAATCAAAATATCAATATTTTATAAGAATTAGATAGTATATATGTATACATTATATATGTTATAAATATGTGTGTGTATATCTACATATATATATGTATATATATCTGACATGTCATCTGACCCATAGAAAGTGATTAAATAATTGGTGTCGTTGCTGCAGTTTCTTAGTATTCAGGCATATTCTAGGGCATAGTCGTAAACTTTTCACTAATGTTGTTTCCAGGTATTTTATGAACTCTTGACCAGTGTGGCTCACCTGGTTACGTTATCATTTACATTTCACGAATTTAATCATTAAAATCGCTATTTCATGACAGAATAAGCACTGTACCTAATTAAAAAGTTTGTCTTTAATGGAATGGACATTTATTTCAATAATGACCAATAATGACTATAATAATTCAAGTGCAAAGGAATCCAAAGGGTGCTTTAGGAAAGTGGAAAGTGTATTTTTAATAACTAAATTTTAAAAATCCATGTATGTGAATAAAGTTTGTACTATATTATTCTCGGTTTTTAAATGTGTGTTTTAAATGTTACTAAAAAAATCAGAAGTTATGAGAATATGCTTTCCGTTTAGACAATTTTTTATTATTTATATTATTTAATATATGATGATATAATATAATGTTACTCTATTAAAGTTATAATACTGAATATTATACAATATAATAATATTAATTTTAAAACATTTTTATTATTGGCATTTTAAGACCTTTTCTGCTATGGGAATCAGATTCATTGGTTGTTTTTATAAATTGTTTATTTTAATACATGTATTAACATATTGATCAAATGTTCTTAGTCCAACGCTGACCAGTCATCAAGACAAATATAATTCATAGGACTGTGCTACATTTACATATTTTGTAATAATTTATTTCTGGTTTGAGTAACTATCTGTGACTTCAGAGCATGTAGACATTTGGCATTGAACAGACAGAACTTTATGCTGTATGTACAGGCCTAACTTGTTTCAGCCTTAAATGTCTTAAAATACTTCAATAGGCTGGGCGCGGTGGCTCATGCCTTTAATCCCAGCACTTTGGGAGGCTGAGGCAGATGGATCACGAGGTCAGGACTTTGAGAACAGCTTGGCCAACATGGTGAAACCCCATCTCCACTAAAAATAAAAGAAAATTAGTTGGGAGTGGTGGCACACGCCTGTAGTCCCAGCTACTCAGGAGGCTGAGGCTGTAGAATTGCCTGAACCCAGGAGGTGGAGGTTGCAGTGAGCCAAGATCGTGCCACTGCACTCCAGCCTGGGAGAGGAGTGAGACTCCGTCTCAAAAAAAAAAAAAAAATTTCAATACTGTCAGTTTTTTAGTAAAAGTGTTTTCATGTATTTAAAGCCACGCTCAATGTTTTATAAGAATCCTGGCATGAAAAACTGAATGACTGATATTTAAAAGACAACCATAGAAGTCATTTCAACAATAACATGTTGAATGAGTCTGCATTCTGTTTTTAATAATAATAACTCCTATAAAGCCCAGTAAGTATGTGTATGTGTATATATCTATTTGTATACTGACACACACTTGTTAGATGTGTATGTGTACCTTAGTTAGGGTCTAGGCACATTTATTGAGAATTACATTATAGGGAGGATAGTTGTCATCTAGAAAGTCAATATCTAAAACATAAAACCTATATAATAAATCCTATGGCATAAAACTGCAATATTTGAAGTATGAACAAAGTATTACAGAAAAAGAAGGTAGCAAGCAATTAATTCTGTCTCAGGGGGAGACCATAACTTCAGACACTTTGGTCTTGACAGAAAAGTGGCAATCTGCCAGAATTAGAAGTGGTAATGTGTGAAGGGAATTTTAGGGAGGGTACATCTGCATGGCCAAAGATAAGGAAGCAATGAAAGGGAATGTGTTTTTGAAAAGGAGTATAATGTATTGTCCCTGGGGAATTGTCTAAATTGTTGGTCAGAGGAAGGGCATTCATACTCTAGATATGTAGACTGAGACATATTATGAAGGCATTTAATACGAAACTGAGAATTGCAAATGTTATTCTCCACACCAAGGGGAGTTCTTGATCTGATCATGGTAATCCCATGATTGTGTTGAGCCAAGGAAATTTTAGCTGGCATACAAAGGATGCATTTAAAGGCAAGTAGCCAGTGAGAAAATTTAGAAAGCTGTTATGTAAGCAAGTGCCTTTAAAAGAAAAGCTAGGTAATTACCATAGGAATAGAGGGGATAAAGTGAAAGATATTTTATAAACTATATTAGTAACCTTGTGGAAAAGACATACTCTGAAGGTCTAGATAATTATTTTTTTCTCTCCTAGATACATATTTTCACCAAGGCTAAAGGTGTTTAATTATACTATTTAGGACACTAGTGGTCCTGTGGAACTTCTGACATCAAAGACATATGTATATGTATACATATTTACATATATGCACACACAAATATATGCATTAGATACTTACATATTTACATAGTATGCTTCAAACTACAAATTTTGTTAAATAATCTTGTTATAGCCAATTTAGGCAATGTTTTTTACAGCTGCAGCTTACTGAGTTGCAAGATTCCTTAAAAGGAGTAATCATTCTATTATTCCTGATAATTTAAATTTTGTGATTTTTCTTTCTATAGACACATATCACTATTCTATACATCATTCTGGGGCAAATTGCTGTGTTGTTAGTGAGAGAATAAAATACTTTCAATGATGATAAAAATTCAAATTTAGATCCCAGGGTGCTTTTTCAAAATGGTAAAATTTGATCCGACATTTAGAGAAGGAAATATATTAGGGAGCCAGGGAGGGCACAACAGTGTATCAGGCTAGGAGAATAGTAGCTATACTATTGTTACCTGTATCTGTCATTGTTAATACATGTAAATTTAACTCAATTATAACAGAATTATATACTTAATATTCTACTTTTTGTCTGCATCGATCATCACTTCAAGTAGTAGGATTAATAGAAATTTTAAAGACAAAACTAAAAAGCAAAGAAATAATAATATATCAATCCTAAATGAACCAGGCTACATTCAGCTTTTTAACAAAGCATCATTAAATAAACTAAAACAACACAATCTATTTCCAGATTCCTTTTCCAATATTTGTCTTATGTATTTATATTCACATACCAATAACTTGGATTTTTTTTTGCCATTCTATAATGTTCTTCATCTTGACTGTGATATACCTCTGTTATTGACTTCAATTAATATACATGCCTGTTAAAATTCCACTTATCCTCCAAGACCTGGCTCATATTCTGCACTCTAAACATAGCCTTCTGAAATACCAACCAATAGAAAGCAATCTTTCTCTGTTCTGAACAACAGGAACATGTTGCAATTTTTATTATGCTTTCCAAATCTAATTTCTAACCCACTCAGACAAAGGATCTTGGTCTGCTTAACATATTGGATATAATCAATATGTCCACGTAGTGCAAGATACACATGGTCATCAGATTGGTAAAACCTACACATATAAATGCATGCACATATACATATAATATCTAGATCACACTTGAATATAACATCAATGTCTTCAATATAGTATTTAAGCACAAATTATATAAGATTCTAAACTATTTGATAAAAACTAAAATCCTCATCTAAAATATTTTCGGTGAAAAGAAAAAAAATATGCTTTTAGAAGAATTGGTTTCCTTATTTTTATTTTGTGAATAACCACTTGCTACTGTTAGTGACATTGCAAACTGGTACATCGGTATTGATATTAGTAATACTATTAATTATTAGTCTTATCCAGATAACATATTAGAGAACATAATCCTAGAGTCAGAGTCGAAATTACTTTTAAGTATTATGTTTATTATTGATTGTTATTTTTTTCTAAATGCTTGTGAGGATAAAGCTTCATAATCTGGAGTTTTGTGGAACTTCATATTACATACATTGTTTTATTCGCCCTACATGAGTTTTGACAACCCATTACTTACAGAAAACATTTCACCCATTTCATCCCATTCCAAAATATTTTATTGTATTCTAAATTCATATCTTACTTTAAAATGATACATAATAGGTCCTCAAATAACGTACAATAACAATATTGCATTATATCTAAAGTCTATCTGCATCATTGTGAATTTCCTCAGTATATCATCTTGTCTAATTTGTAGTAAACAGGACACCTTTTATGACTACCTCTTTGTTCTGAATTACCTGTATGGACAGGCATTATAAGCAGAAAGTAAAAAATAAGTGTTAGTGTTGGAGTAAATGCACCTTTTAATATAAGTCGCATGAAGAGAATCTTAATAGCAAATGAAGTTACAATGATTGCATAATGTCTTTTCAAAATGCCTACCCTCTTGTATTTCCGGTAATGGTTTAAGGCCTTTACAGTAAAAAGAAAGAAAAGGTGAATAAACAAAGATAAAAATACCTTCTGGCAATAAAGAATATTGCTATGCTCTGTAAGAACCAGATGAGTGGAAATTGCCTTATAACTTTTTTCACATTACAGGGAATAATTCTGCATTGAGGCTAAAAATGGTAATATAAAAACTATCCAGAACAATAGATGTTGTAAGGATTTTATAGCTAAAGGTGCAACATAAATCTTGGAGGATTCATTGTGATCCAAAGCAGTTACTACAAGATAGTGCAGGACTTAAAATAAAATTGAACTAGTGCAAAATTCTTTAAAATGCTTTGGAAAAGGAAAGCATCCTAACATGCATTGGAATAAGCATTCTAATATAGTAGGACTCTTTATTATTTGCCTTGCATTATTTGTAACACACTTAAAAAATAATTAGCAGACTAAATATACTTTAAATGATTGACTATATTATCCAAGTGATACATTAGCAATCACTAATCAAAGTTAAAGATCACAGGAAAAAACAGTAAGTAAACTAAAAGCTCTTTCACTATATGCTGCTTATATCTACTGCATAGTATGTGATCAATAATTATTTAGTAAATTCTATTAGATTGGCAAACCATGCACATAGAAATTTATGTACAGATATACATATCATATCAGACTTGCATATCACAATAATACCTTTGATACACTATTTAAATACACATGATACAAGATCATACACTATTTGATACAACTAAAGCCCTCATCTAAATTATTTTTATTAAAAGGAAAAAATATTTTAGAAAAATTGGTTTTATTATTTTTATGTTGTGAATAACCAATAAGTACTGCTAATAACATTTCAAATTAAAGTGAAGCGTGTTAGATTTTTATAAGTAGGTTTATGCTTTATTTCTCCTTGAAATAAAGGAGAACTTTCACTACAGAAAATAAAAGCTAGCATTTATCTTATAATTAATATCATCAAGGGGAAACTCTTGATTCTCACATTCCCATTCCCTTTTCTCATTTCAGTAACTGGTATGATCATCTCATCTCATCTCTAAGCTCACACCAATAAACAAAACAACCAAAAACTCACTCAACAGAATCATTTTTCATTGCTTTCTTTATCTAGCTCAATCAATTCTATCAGTTCTATCTAAAAAATATACACCAAAACCTTCCACTCTCTCTATATCTTAAGCAACAACCTTGAAAAAGCCACCACGTTTTGTCCTAAACCAGTTTAATAGCCTCCAAGACCGATCTTTTACTTGTCCTTTTTAATTGAGTCTTGTTCTCTGTACTCTCTAAATTTCAAAAAATGTGATCTAATAATGATTACATAATAAATTAAGTAGATCATTGATTCTCTGGCTTAAAAATATCTGTTGCTTCCCTTTAGCCTTAGAATAAAATTCTCTCTGATCTCACTTTACAAGCTCCTACATAAAGTGCCTTCTGACTTTCTTCGGCCTCTCCTATTCATCTCCGGATATATCTCTCCTTTAGCCACATTGACTTTCTTCCTACATTAGTCTCCCCCTTATCCAATGGTATGCATTCAAGAATTCCAGTGGATGTCTGAAACCCAAGACAGTACTGAAGCTCATCTATATGTTTTTCTATACCTAATAGCTATGATAAAGTTTAATATATAAATTAGGCACAGTAAGAGATTAACAAACAAGGAAGGATCTTTCACCTTTGGCTTTTCTGAATTGCCAGCATCTCACTGTTGTGCTTTGGAGTCATTACTACTTGGACACAACAACTTAATATAGTCATTCTGATTTCCAAGCTGGCTACTAAGTGGGTAGCATGTACAGTGTGGAAACTGTGTGGAGACACTCTATGAAGAGAAGATTCACATTCTGGGTGACATGACTTCATGTCAGAATTGTGTGCAATTTCGAATTGATAAATTGTTTATTTCTAGGATCTTCCTTTTAATATTTTCAGACTGCAATTGATCACAAGTAACTGAAATTGCAGAAAGTGAAACCACAGATGAGAGGGTCAACTGTATTGAAAGTTGCAGTGCTTTTTCTGCTTCAGGATTGTGACACTGGTTTCCTCTTCTTGGTAGAAAGCTCTTTCCTCAGACATTTGCATGGTTGACTTGTTATCTGGGTCTTCCTGAAGAGGATACTCTTGAGAAGTCTTTTCTGACCATACTCTCTAAGTCAGATTACAAATGCTCTCTATTATATTTCTCAAATTTATTTTGTGTTTAAGATATAACAATCATCTACTTTCATAGCCATTTATTTATATACTTGTCATCATTTTTGTCCAACACTCCACTACATAGGAGCTCCACAAAGCAGATAATATGTCTTTTTCACAATTTTGAAGAATGCCAGAAACCTCCAGGGAGAGTTAGAAAATGAATTTTAATGAGAAAGAGACTTAATAATTCCAAGGGTAGTATAGAGGATGGACAGGTAATTATTCAAAAAATATTGAATAGAGATTTTTCTTTGAAAGCTGGTGTAATAGTCTAATTTTTCTTTATGTGTGAGTGTTCACAGTTTTCAAGCACCACTCTTCTGTCTTCTGCTCCTGTCTCCCTTCTAGGCAAGAAAATAAGAAAGCATGACACTCTCTCCCTTTTTGCTGTGTGATGTTCAAGCTAAGCATGCACCTATCTACTTGAAAACTCTCACCCTGTCCTCAGTCTTAATAAAGACCATAATCACTGGCTCCTTCATTCTCTGAAGTCACTCAAGCAAATTCTGGACCACTTTAGGCATAGCCCTGTTCTTCACAGAAAGTCCTACTTTGGGGTAATACATTTTTTTCATACCTTCTTGGTGCTGTCTGGATTATTAGTATTGACATCTGACATATCAATTGAAAGGGAGTCTATACCATTTTTCCACGGTGACCACAAGAGCTCATCTTCTCTTATTGAGAATCCTAATATCAAAACCTATGAAAATCATATTATATCACTATAAAATGTTTTGCTTATATTTTATGCAAAAATAAAAGTTAACAAATACTTTAAAATTGTCTATTCCCTAATACATTCATAACTTCAGAGAATGTTGTTGATTTTTCACTAAAAATGTTTAGAGTTTATTTTTTTCACTTAAAGTAAATTTAGAGGCTCTTAGGTTAGTATCAAACCTGTGTGAGTTAATATTGTCTTAGTAATATTAATTCGAAAGTTACCAAGATGGATATTGCATTTACGTGATTAGAATCATAGCTTCCTAATTACAGTGTATTAACTTGGTTATTAAAATTAATATTTTGCAATGAAATGAATTCATATTCATTATTAAACTGTGTAATATAAACATTTGCTAAGAAATTACCAGATAATTAGTTCCTACAAACTGTAATGTGGTTACAAAGATGTTGTGAAAAATAATATTCAAGAATTTACTAGGGAAAGAAGAAAAAGTTGGCAAGATGTGATTTGAAAGTTCTATGCAACCACTTTGCTACAATTGCATCTGATGCTTATGAACTTTATTACAATAATTTCAGATAATATAACCATAAAGTTGGGAAATAGTCACAGGTTTATCTATAGTTACTAAAAGAGTTCAAGAAGATATATAAAGACCAGCACATACAGCTGACTTCTAAAAGGCTGGTGTTAATCCAAATTGTGTTGATGAGCATTCATTACTATAGTTGATAAAACAAACAGCATATACTTTAGTTCATATGTTGAGGTAACAGAAAGAAAGTATTGTTATTATGTCTTAATTTCCATTTCTCTAGGAGGGAATGAGCTTCCTACAGGAAAGAGAAATGTGCCCAAATATTTGCATGTGCATTATAGAGAAAGTTGTGGGAAAAAAATGACTTTCTTTCAATGTGGAAAGTCCTTAGTTTCTATTAATTGCTTAATAATTTAACAAGGATCAAGGCCAATATGGTTTCATCTGTGTCTTGTAAATTCAGTCCTAATTCCATATATTATATATTACATATTTGAAGTATGCAAATTAGTTAAAATTATTTTTTATTCTGATTTATCTTTGTCACATTGAAAGGCATATTATTCATTTTTAAAAGCATATTGAGTTTATTAGGCAATTAATTTAGCAGACATTTATTGGGAACCAAGTATATGTCAGTCACTATGCTGTGGTCTGAAGATCCAAAGTTAGGAAAATCAACTTAGGTGAAAGATTTTTCCAAGAATTACAAAACACTGTTGAAAGAAATTATAGGTGACACAAACAAATGGACAAACATTTCATTCTCATGGATTGGAAGAATCAATATTGTTAAGATGACCACAGTTGACCACAGGAATCTGCAGATTTAGTGCTATTCCTACCAAACTACCAAATGTCACTTTATACAGAATTGGAAAAAACTCTTCTAAAATTTATGTGGAACCAAAAAAGAGCCTGAATAGCTGAAGCAATCTTAAGCAAAAACAACAACAACAATGATAACAAAACCCCACAATCCAAAGCAGAAGCATTACATTACTTGATATCAAACTGTACTATAAGGCATAGTAACAAAACTAGAATGGTACCAGTACAAAACTGAAACATATGTAAACCTAGGGATTATTTAAAACACACACACACACACACACACACACACACACACAAATACATAGATGATGGAAAGAAATAAAGCACCCCAGAAGTAAAGCCAAACACCTACACCCATCTGATCTTTGACAAAGTTGACAAAAATAAGCAATGGGAGAAAGACTCCCTCATCATTAAATAGTGCCGGGCTGGCTGGCTAGCCATATGTAGAAGAAGGAAACCTGGATTCCTATCTTTCACCATATACAAAAATTAACTCTAGATGGATCAAACATTGAAATGTAAGACCTCAAACTATACGAATCCTAGAAGAAATGCTAAGTAACACCATCGGGACATCATCCTTGAAAAAAAAATTGTTGAAATTGCAACAAAAACAAAAATAGATAAGCAGAACCTGATTAAACTAAAGAGCTTCTGCACAGCAAAGGAATCTGTCAACTGAGTAAACAGCCTACAGAATGGGAGAAAATATTCACAAACTATGATTCTTACAAACATCTAATTTCCATAATCTACAGGAAACTTTTAAACAATTGAACAAGTATCAAACAAATACATTTAAAAATGGGCAAAATACATGAACAGACACTTCTCCAAAGAAGATATATAAGCAGCCAATATACACATAAAAATGCTCATCCTCACTACTTATCAGAGAAATGCAAATCTAAACTATAAGGAGTTACCATTTTATACCAGTCAGAATGGCTATTAATAAGTCAAAAAACAACAGATGCTGGCAAGGCGTTGGAGAAAAGTGAATGCTTATGCAGTGTTAATGGGGATATGACTTAGTTCAGACACTATGCAAAGTAGTCTGGAGATTTATCAAAGAACTGAAAATAGAACTACCAATCTAGCTATCCTGTATGGGATATATATCTGCAGGAAAATAAATTATTCTACCAAAAGGACACATGCAGCTGTGTGTTCATCTCAGCAGTATTCACAATAGCAAAGAAATGGTATCAACCTAGGTGCCCATCAATGGTGCATTGGATAAAGAAAATGTACTACATATACACCATGGAATACTACACAGCCATGAAAAGAAAGAGATCATGTCCTGTGAAGTAATATGAATGGTACTGGAGATGATTATTCTAAGCAAATAAATTCAGAAAACCAAATAGCATGTTCTGACCCATAAGTGGGAGCTAAACCCTGAGTACTCATAGAAATAAAGATGGCAATAATTGGGCAGTCATGGTAGCTCACGCCTGTAATCTTATCACTTTGGGATACTGAAGCTTGCAGATCACCTGAGGTCAGGAGTTGGAGACTAGCCTACCCAACATGGCAAAATCCCACCTCTACTAAAAATACAAAACTTAGCTGGGTGTGGTGGCAGGCACCTGTAATCCCAGCTACTCAGGAGGTAAGGCAGGAGAATCACTTGAAATGGGATTTGAAGTTTGCAGTGAGCCAAGATCATGCCACTGCACTCCAGCCTGGGTGACAGAATGAGATTGCATCTCTATAAATAAATGTAAAAAAAGAAAAAGATGACAACAATAGACACTGGAGACTACTAGAGGAGGGAGAGAGGGAGGAAGACAAGGATTGAAAAACTACCTATTGAGTACTATGCTCAGTACCTGGATGATGGGAAGGATTGTACCTCAAATCTCAACATTATGCAATATATCAAAGTAATAAACCTACACATATAGATCCTGAATCTAAAAAAAAAGTTAAAATCATAAAAAATAAATAAATTGGCCAGGTGCAGTGGCTCATGCCTGCAATCTTAGCACTTTGAAAGGCCAAGGCAGGAGGATCACTTGAAGCCAGGAGTTGAAAACATGCATGGTAAATAAAGCAAATTATAAAAACAAATTAGCTAGGCATGGTAGTGTGCCCCTGTAGTCACGGCTACCTGGGAGGCTAAGGTAAGAGGATTTCATCAGCCCAGGAGTTTGCGCTGCAGTGACTTATGGTTATACCACTGCACTCCAGCCTATGCAACAGAAGGTGATCCCATGTCTTAAAAAGTAATAATAAATAAATAAATAAGTACACCATCAGAGTGATTGTGTTTAACACATCTGACTCAATAAGTCAACACTAAAAGAAAAAAAAAGAATTAGATTGATATCATAGAAATTATTTTTTGACCATCATACAACTAATTTACAAATCAATTTTTAAAAGACACAAAACTGCATTTGAAAACTCAAAATGAAACATATATGATACATAAATCAATTAAAATATTAATGAATTTCAGAAATATTTAGAACTACATGATGTTGAATATACATTATCATTGGTTGCTTGAATTCTAGAGATGTAGAAACATGGGAGCCTTACATTCTAAAAGCAAAAAACAATGTTTGTTTTAAACAAGCTGTTGGGAAAAGCAGCAAAGGAGAAAGGACTTACAGAGTACCTACATAAATTGGTTATGAACATATAAACATGGAACAACAAACTGCAGAAGGCCGCAGGAGGCCTCTGAGGAGGAAGGCCTCTCCATGCCTCATGTTCCGGTGCAGGGTGACCTAGGCTCTGTTACCATAAACATTGTGCTCAAGGATGTAAAACCCCTTCATAGCACTATGACGTAGCCAGACTTGTAGGCTCCTTGTAAGGCCTGCCTTCCATCAGCTGCACATAGATAACAAGTTAAAGATAACCACATGTTCTTGTTTTGTGAAACTCCCAAACTTCCACTGTTATCAGTCCTTAGGATGCCACACCAGTTCCAGCTCACTGATTCACTTCTGGCTCACTGATTCACTCCACCATCACTCCACCCCTACCCTGTAGATCAAAGTGATTGTAATCAACAAATAGTGTGGATGATCAGAGCTTGGGGCCTTCACTGCCCCCTCCAGAGTAATAAGTGATGGCCCCCTGGTCTCAATGTCTCTCTTAATCTGTCTTTTTCTCATTCCTTTGTCGCCACTGAACTCGGGGTACCCACAGGTGATGCAGGGCTGGCTCCCTAATTTCTGGTGCCCAATGTGGAGCTCATGGATTCCTACAATCTGGCACCAATGTGTGGGGCTCATGGATTCCCTACACAAGCTAAGTGTCCAATAAGATAAAATAATACAAAGGAGAAGAAGTTGGAGGAAATAAACTATAAAATAAGTTTAATCTTATGGGTGAGGATAGCATTGCTAACTCAGAGAGAATTTTTAAAGATTAATTGAATTAATTATTGTAATATTTAAATCAGTGTGTGGTAGTATAAAGTTTTCAGCAAGTGTTTCCTGATATTAAATTAAATGAAAAGGAAATAAGCAAGCATTTTTAAAGTAAGCATTCCACACAGACCTTAATTTAACTGATATTATTATCTAGTGTAATGGAAGACTAGGTAGAACAAACTTAAAAATGGGTGCTGGTATCTAAGACTGGTTAAATAATAAATGTAGTGAAAAAAATGAAATAATCAGGGGATACATAAGTAGGGAAAGAGGAAGAAAAATGTGGATAATGTGGGAAGACTGATTGAGAAAACTTTAAACCAAGATTTGTTTTTGAAGTTTCACCTTTCTTGCTGGATTTTAAAAATAATCCTATAATGTAACCAATGTTATCCCATTTTACAGGAGTGGAAAATGATACTGAAACAGTGTGGTTTACTCAAGATAAGGAACTTCAAAAGTAATAGAAGTATTAGGATTGAAACCATATGTTTTAGCCCATGCTATCAGTACTCCTAAAACCTCACAATGCAAGGTAAACAAAAAATCTATCACTTAAAATTTAAACCATTTTGGAACCATCAGTAGAGATTAAGATATTTTCTCTAGAAACATGTCTTAGACAGCTCATTCCACTGAAAACAAACAAGTAACTAAAATCAATGGCATTTAATGAATGATGACAACACACAGGTATTTGAAATAGCATTTCCTACTAAAAGAAACCAGAGGTATTTGGAAACACTGCTTATTCCAAGTCTTGGTGGTAAATATAAAATATAAAGTTGCTTGATATGGTAAACAACAAGTAACTATTGAAAAATTGTTTCTAGACAAAAGGACACTAGAAGTCCAACAGGCAAAAGAGAGGATAATACAAATAACAAAAAGATTAATGTCTATAATTGATCATATTAAATATGTATGTTGATATGGTTTAGCTGTGTCCCTACCCAAATCTCACCTTGAATTGTAATAATCCCCATATGTCAAGGGCGGGACCAGGTGGAGATGATTGAATCACAGGGGCAGTTTCCCCTGTACTGTTCTTGTGATAGTGAATAAGTCTCCTGAGACTTATTCCGATGGTTTTATAAATGGTAATTCCACTGCACCAATTCTTTTGCCTGCAGTCATGTAAGACGTCCCTTTGCTTCTTCTTGAAGAAGTCGTCATGATTGTGAGCCCTCCCCAACCATGTGGAACTGAGATTCCATTAAACCTCTGTCCTTTATTAGTTACCCAGTCTTGGGTATTTCTTTATTAGCTACATGAGAACTGACTAATACATATGTGTAAATATATATGCATGTATGTGCATTATTTGCATGTGTTAATATGGTATAAAGTCATAATTATGATAACAAGTTATAGTTAGGCAGACTAAGTAATATAAACAATTCAGGAAGCATTCTTACTGTTCTTCAGGCTTAACCACTTCTATGTTTTTCACTTTCCACAGATAAATGTTTTCTTTTAGTGCCTACCTGTGTAAAATTTGTACTTCAAAATGACCTACTTGCTGTTACTTTCATATACTTCAAAATGACCTACTTACTGTTATTTTGCTTAGATTAATAATTCCTGAACTGTGACTAAATATTTTTGCTGGATCATTGACTTAAAAACCAAATAAGATTTTGTTTGATGAAACTTACTTAGGAATCAACTTTTTCTGTCAACTTTGATAATGATTGCTTTTTAATGAATGTCTGACAATTTAAAGGTTGTCATTAATTGTACAATGTTTAAGAAAAGGGCTATTTTTCTTAAGATTAATTTTTAAAAAGAGGATATTTTTGCATAATTTTTAATTCTCCATGTAAGCCTGCTAGCTAAATTCAATTTTATTGTTTATTAGTCTAGAATCCACATCTTTTGTTTTAACTGGTAACTGAAATTTTAAAAATTTACTTTTCAAATGGAATGCTTTTCATATGAAATCATTTAGAAAGGTCTTTTTTAAAGAAAAATGAACATATAGAAACTTCACGAATAATATTGAATGTATACTAATAAAAATGTTATATTGACTTATCAAGATAGTAAATTGTGAAACTATATAGGAAACTAAGTTTATAAATTCATTAGTTTATAAATGAATACAAGAATAACATAAACTAAATTGGCAATTTCTTTATTCCATAAATAAGTTGGCTGATGTCAGATACAGATAGATTTCATGTTCATTCTTTTGAAATTTTAAGGAAGGAGAGATGCTGTAGTTGGACATTATTGGTAGATTAGAATTAAGACAAAAGTATTTGATTTGCTGAAGTACTTGCCCTCAATCTTTTTTAAAAAAGAAAAAAACCCTGAAATATGCATGTATGCATATTTATCTATCTAGCTAGCTAGGTAGCTAGAAAAATGTACTCCTATATTGCATGCTATTAAATGATGTTGGACTAATTCTTAAATAGAATTCACAAAAGGAAAAAACAGCTAGCCAGACAGCTTGGAAAATATCTGCACATATATCACTCAGCTGGCCATTGAAATGAAAAATCCTCCTCATGGCAGGTGAACAGCCTGGAGGATGTACAGTTTGTCATAGTAGATAAAGGCTTTTTTTTTCCATATTGTATTAATTTGTACACAACAATAGCAAAAGATAGATTGAATATTTCATATGAGCCCAGAGCATCATATATGTTTTAATGACTTAAAAATTCTCTTGAGTATACTCCTGTGGTTGTTTTTGTTCTTCCCTCTGATAATATTTTTATGCAGTGCATTTAATGAGAGTATAATATTTACCAAAATTTCTAGTAAATATTATGAAAAAGGAATAGCCCATAGGAAAAGAAATCAAGCCTTAAATGGCAAACAGGATGACATATTAGTTCCTTGTGACACATTGAGTGCAAATATTACTAAAAAAGACCCAGTTACAAAGCTGCATAGTCTATCCCCCTGTCCTTACTCTATTTCATAAAGGGAATTATTCTCCAGGGGCATCTACTGAATGCATGTAAAAAAAGAAATGAGGTTAGTTTTATTAATTTACTTTCTTTACAACTGAATAGCCATAGCTTTATTCTCTCATTCCCCTTGGCACTACTTTGTTCTTTTCTTTAATAACAGTAAATGTGAAAAATCAGGATTTATTTTATTTGGCTTCATTTCACTGGGAGTGCTGTAGGGAGATGAGATTTGAACTATTCACCACAATGTATAGATGATCTCTAGATTCACTTTACTGATGATGTGGTATCATTGTAAATTGCTCACTTTGGAATGTACAGCTTTATTAGAGCATTAAGTCTTGAACTCCTGACTCCCTTTGAGTGGCACTGGCAATTGCTTAGGAAGAATTACTGAGATATATAAATATATTCCTTTTTACAATGTTCTGTTGTCAGTGCAAACTGGGTTTGTTGGCAAATACAGTTAGAGCCATGAAAAGTAGAACAATTGGTATATTCTATCATACACTCAATCATTCACAAATATAAGGGACTTTTGTTGTTGCTGTTGTTGTTTGTTTTTCTACAAAGAAGTGAATTCACATGATAACCGGAATATCTAGGTGAAACTCTTCAGTCTGGAGCATCATTCCTCTAACATAAGTACTGAGAAAGTAATGATAATTAAATTGGTCAAAATATGTATTCAGATGTCACTTATTGTACAATGTGAGAGACTAATAATGAACAAGAAGGCACATGTGAAATATATATATGTATATAGACATACATAAACATATATATAGTTGTGAAAGAAAGACAAGCCAAAAGTGTTGAGACATACTTTATATTGAAAAATTGGTGAGTATTTTGTGAAACAAGATTTAAGTGAAAAATTAAAGTTTAGAAAAAGTCATTCTTACATAATAAAGTAAGATATTTTTATGCAAAAGTGGCAACATACATAGAAGCCCTGAATTTTAAAATCTGACTATTACCACAGAATTTCAGAGATGTTCAGCAGAATATGAGAGTAATATCACGCATCTACATTTTTATTCACCCACATCTATCAATTACTTTCTAAAGGCTAGGCACTTTGGTAGGCATGAAAAATGTATTAAATAAAGGCTAAAAACTTGTAATTATGTGGCTCCTACCATAGCAGAAAACAGAATAGAAGAATAAGCAAATGAGAAATTAGTGAGTTATCAAAGTAAAACAAAGTCCTTAAATTTGCTGCTTCTCAGTTTGCCCAACAATAAATAAAGCATTAATATTATTTTGTGAAGTTAAAAAATCTATAATCAGAATAAAGGAATTATCATTTAAAAAATTGTATGATATCTTATTTCATGTTTTTAATTTTAATATTACTGCAGAAACTCTTATAATTTCTTATAAACTCCTGTACAAAATGAAAATAGACACTAAAAATTGGTTTGCTATCTTTTGTAAAAGCAGAATTTAAATTCAGCATTTTTTGAAGAAGAAAATTGTTCCTTTTGGTCTTGAGAGCAATTTTAACAGAGCTATGTGAGCTTTCAACAGATTGAAAGAGGTTACAGAGAAAGCAGGAAATGGAGGTGGGGAAAGTGTAGGCTACAACTTTTGGGAGAAAAAAAAGAAAATTGTTCCTTTTGATAGTTTTCTACTATAAAAGTGCATATTACTGCTCACAGTGTTTTTATACATGAAAATAAATGTATCCTTAAAAGAAACAAACATAATCTCTTTAAAAATACTGATATATTACAGACAATACTATAGTTCTTTTTTTCTCCAAACTAGTTACCTACTTGTTCCCCAGTTATTATCCATTTGAACATTTTGCCAAATGTATTTTATGCATATATATTTGTAAACATATGCTTATAAAATATAATGTATAGTATATTTAGATTTGTAATGTATATTCATCTTACTTTGAATACATTTATGGCAATATGTATGGCTGTCATATGACGTCCTTATAATTTTGTATACATAATGCTGTTATTCAATTAAAATACATTAGGCATGCAAAGAAAACAGAACTGCAAAATTTTAAATAAGAAAAGAAAAAGACAATAGAAAAAGATCCGCAATAATCCAGACCTTTTGAATGAGCTGATAAGGTTTTTTAAAATAACTGTTGCTAATGATACCTGTTACAGAAAGTAGATGAAAAGGTGAACTATTTCACTAGAGAAATTAGACTTCATAAATTATGATTCTAGATGACAGAATATAAAATATAAAATTAAAAAATTTGCTAGATGTGTTTATCATTATAAAAGACCTTCTTTGTCTTTAGTAGTTTTTGTCTTGAAATTTATTTTGCCTAAGTATAGAGACACCCACTCCTTTTTTCTTTCTACATGCCTATATAAACCTACTATGTACCCAAAAATTTAAAAGAAAAAAAACTTTAAAAAATTTAAAAATAAGAATTTGCTGGATGAAATTAAAAGCAGATAAAATACAATCAAAGTCGGGTGCATAGAACTGCAAAATGGTCACAAAGAAACTTCCAAAACAAAATACTGAGAGGAAAAAATATGATAAAAAAAACATTGGAAAGAGCAATCAAGAGACAAGAGCAATTGTAGGTTCAATATTCATGTAATTGTGTTCCACAAGGGGAGAGGGAAAATAGTGGAAAAAAATCATATTTTAAAAGCGTCATTTGTTTTCTAAACTGATGAAATACATTAACTCAGATTCGAAAAGCTTGGCAAACTTCAAACAGAATGTGCTGAGTCATAAAAAGTAGAGTTAAAGGAGAAATCTTAAAGAGAGAGAGGAAAATAAATAACAGAGCAATGGTAAGAATAAAAGCTAATTTATCAACAAAAGTATAGAAGTATGGCATTTTGGATGCCAATTGGTTGGATTAATTAAAATTCTAAATGTTAGCCTAGTGGAATTTCATATCTAGCAAAAATGTCTTCCATAATCAAGTGAGGTAAATATGTTGTCTACTAAATACAACAGAGAGAATTTGTCACTAGTAAAACCTTACCTAAAAGAAAAACTAGAGAAAATTTTATTAGAATGAAACGTTTGTAGAAAGGAATATAGAACAACAAAAAAGGTAAACTAGTACATAAAATTAATGGGCACTTTTTCAATATTGACTTTTAAAACAGTGATAGTAATATACCGTGAAGTCTAAAATATTTGTGGAAATTGAAATGCATTATAAAGTATCACAACCAGGCAAATAATGCTATCATGTTTTAATATTCTAGTGTTATTGAAGAGTAGTAAATGTGGTAATTTGGGTTAAATTGTATTACTTTAAAAATAAACTTTATAATCTGAAAGAGAACTAATAAAATAATAGGAAATGAACGTGTAAATACATTTCAACTACAGTGAAATATACTACACACTCAAAAGAATGACTAAATGAAAATCACAAAAAATGTCAAGACAATAAAGCTGTTAAGGGCTTTCTTCACACTTGTACTCTACCAGTTTGGAAAAATTGTTTGCCAAGAGATCTACCAAAACTCAACATAGGCAGGCATGTCCTATGAACCAGAATTTATATTTCTAGGAATACAGTCAGGAAAGACACATACATTTATGCATCATAATCTAGTCATAATAGTCAAACTGGGCTAGACATTGGGATATACTTATAAAATGGACTACTAAACAATGGACATAATTAAGGTGCAATAGTTCACAACAAGGGTGACTCTTACATTTACATGATCAAAGAAAGCCAGAAAACATTTGATATATTTTATAATTCTATTTCACTTAAAGTTTTAAGATTGGCATGACCAGTTTATTATTTTGGAAGTCAGTATACTGCTTACATTTATTTAGAGTGAAGGCCTACTGGCAGTAGCTTGCTGGGGATCTTATGGATGTTCAGACATCTAATGGGGTTCTGATGACATTCTTGTATGTTCATTTTTTGAAAAGTTATTGAGCTTTTCTGTATGTATAGTGTAGTTTAATGATATTGAAAATTCTAAATAAATATTTTTACACTTTTTTTACATTTTTTGTTTTACCAAAGAAAAACTGTTTCCATTTGTTTCAGGTTGATTAGAATTGTTTGTAGTCATTTTGTTTATTGTAAGTCATGAATATATGTTAAAATATAATAAATGCCTTCTCACCTAATACTGAAGTTATATGGATTTTCTTTTTATTTCATAATATAGTAAAAAATCATATGGTAAACCTTTTTTGAATGCTTGAAAACTCACAAATTTATTTTGATAGGCTACTTTGTTTGATTTGCTCACTTGACACATTTTATATATTCCTATATTTTCCTCATCATTTTGATAATTGAATTCACACTAAAAATTCACTGCAAATTGTGCTTCTTCCTATTATGTTTTTTCTCCATAATATATTGTATAAAAAGGAATTATCACTTTGTTGAAGTATTGGTAGAACCCACGTTGTAAATCTTCTGGCTCTGTTTCCTTTGTGGGATTGTAGTCTTCATTACTCTTTCAATATATTATGCTATAAGTTGCCATTGAACTTTATGCTCTCCTCACCCAGGCCAACTCTTGGTTCTTAATATTCTGTAAATTTAAATTTGAATTTTTTGATATAAATCATTTTATACATGTGTTTGTGACTATCTAAATGTTTCAATAATTTTAATACTAGCCTTATATTACTAAGATCTAATTTTATTAAATTTGTGTTATTGACTACGCTTTTAACTTTCTAAAATGTGTCCACATTGTTTTTGTTGACCAATGTCACTTTTCATGGTCCATATTTGGTAAAGATGTGTATTTTCTTTGTTGGGTGGCAAGTATACGTTTTACCAAGGGTCTATTGTGACTAGACTGAAATTTTCTTTATTGCACTGTTTTCTTGAATTATAAATTAGCAGAGTACAAAATACTGGTTTGAGGATTATTTTTCTCGGAATTCTTCATTACCTTGACTTCTGTATTATTAATTAAGGTGTCTTAGAGTCAAATTGTGTCTATGAGTTCAAGGTGCTATAAGGTCAAATTGATTTCTTATGCAAGTAAACTCTTTTATTGCTAATATTTTAGAAAGATATTTTCTGTGTCATTGGTGCTCTGCCATTTTATTAGAATAGGTGATATCTTTGTATATCTTTCTGGTATTCACTGTGGTTTCCAAATAGGTCATGTGAGTATTTAAAGAATTGCAAAAGTACTAAGCCACTATATTTTCAAATATTGCCTTTCTTCTATTGTTTCTAGTTTCTCCTCTTATGACATCCATTCCTGTTATATATATTAGGTCTTCTCATTCATTCTGCCATCTACATCTGTTAAACTTCTTCTTCTATTTTTTTAAATTATCTCTGAGTTACATCTGAAAATAAGTTTTTCAGATATATCATCTAGTTTATTAGTTATCCTGTCATCTATTCTATTTCATTTATCTGGTCAGTTTAATTTAAGTAATCACAATTTTTGTTTCTGAAAATTCTTTTTCTCCCCCTCCAAATATTCCTGATCCTTCTTGATAGCCATTTGATCCTTATTTTTATATGTAATGCCTTACATTTTTATTCATTTTTATTCTTGCTTATTTTCTATTCTGGTTTTGACTTAACAATTCCAGTATACCAGTATCTAAAATTATCAAGCTTATAATACTACTACTTTTTGTTTCTTTGAATTCAAATTATGTTGGCTCTATCTCTTATATACTTAATTTTCTTTAAAAAATTATTCATTTGTATTTGGGTTAATTTCTCAAATGGAACATTTTGGATTCCTTGCTTTACCTCTAGTTTATTGGCTTGAGTTTCTTAGGTCACAGGTGTGGGCTTTTTGACTCACACTTTTCATGAGAACGAGATTGACAATTTTTAAAGATTTTGTTTTATAATATTTGTGGTTGTCATAATGTTTTAATGAGTGAGACATCTTTTTTAGTTTGAGTTCTTATTATTTACACATCTCTCACTTGTTCAATAAACAGTCATATAAATATTCAAAAGTCTGTGATGCTCAACATATGCTAAGGAACACAATTTATTATTTATTGAGTTCTTAATATTAGTGAACTTGTCATTATTTTCGTTGATTTGAGTGTCGTAATTGACAATATAGTCATGGTCTCAGTTTTAATAAGCTTAGTAACTGAAATACACAGTAAACAAATAATTAAAGATCATTATCTATTATAATTGTAATAATACAGAAGAGAAATACAAGGGTGCAACAGTAGAGCAACTTGACCTAGGATGGGGAGGTGTCTAATTAGTTAATATTTTCTTAGTGAAAAGAAAATTGAGATCAAATTGAGTAAGTAAAAGAAGCAGTCATTGCAGAGAACAAAGCATTTCTATTTTTAAAAAACAGAAAGAGGGTCATTGTCAATGTAATTCTATAAATGAACAACTATAGATTGAGTGAGCTAGAGAAGTGGAAGATGAAACTTAGCAAGCGAGGTGGCAACCAGGAGGTTTGTGTACTGCATTAAATATTTGCACTTTATTCTAAGTTCAGTGATTAAAAATTGATGTGTTTATCCAGGAAATTAATATAATTTTTAATATATATCTACTATAATATAAATATATATGTACATATCATTTTATGTATCATTTATTACATACATATGTCTGTATTTATATGTATACATACATATAAACATACATATATAAATGTAGAAAACTTTTAGTGCAATAAGTGAAGCATTATCTCTATCTTCAAGTGACTCCCTAATATGGTTTGGCTGTATCTTCACCCAAAATCTCATCTTAAACTTTAATCCCCTTAATCCCCACATATCACAGGAGAGACCTGTGGGGAGAGAGGTGGAGGCAATCGAATCATCCTGGCAGTTTCCCCCATGATAGTCTCATGATAATGAGTGAGTTCTGAGGAGATTTGAAGTTTTTTTTTTAAGTGTTTGGTAGTTCCTCCAGTGTTCATTCTCTTTCCTGCTGCCTTGTAAAGAAAGTGCCTTGCTTCCCCTTAATTTTCTGCCATGATTGTAGTTTCCTGAGGCCTTCCCAGCCATGTTGAACTGTGAGTCAATTAAACTTCTTTCCATTATAAATTACTCAGTCTCGGGCATGTGAAATAGCGGTGTGAAAATGGACTAATACACTCCTTTTGTGCAGTAAATGAAATAAGCAGTGTGTGTTTCTGGAGATACAAGTACCAGAATAAAATATTAAAAGTGTATTGTGAGATTTTGTGTTTGTATGTGTCTGTGTGATGAATGTATTTTCAGTGGAACAAGAAAAGTGAAGAAAAGGCAGAGAGTATATAAGTTAGTTGCTAATCTTCCTGCTAAAAAAGAACAATATTAAGTACAACTTGGTCTTTAATAATGCAAGGCTTAAATGATTCAACATCAAACTTATTATTGCATTTATTGTTAACAGAAATCTAATAAATTTTCTATTTTGGAATATCCAGATATTTTGTTATAGTGCATGAGACACTTGGATGTGATGATACCTTTTTCTATTTTTACTTCATATATATTCCTCTTGGTTATAAAATGAAACTTGTTTAGGGGTTATAGTTTTCTCTGGTATTTTGACATGCAGATACAGATTCACTTATTTTCCATGAAAATGAAATTCAAAATACTATTCCAGCTCTTTGGTATTTACATATTTTTCCAACCTTAGCTTTCCCTTCTATGTTCCTCTTTCCCACCTTGATAATTAAATCAGACCTTACTTTTATAAAACTTCTCATAGTTAATGTCCATATAATAATGACCAAATTATGTGCCCAATTAACAACTTGGTTATCTATGAAATAATAATATCAACTACTTCACAGTGTTGTGTTAAGTAATAATATCACCATCTTTTTTTTCCATTTCTTTTATTTCAACATTTATCAAAACTGCCATATTCTTTTACAAAAGGTGGCAAATACCCATAGACAGTATTTTGATCCATTTGCAGTGATAAATGCTTGTAAACAACATTTTTCATTTGTGTATGTTTAGTAGTTTTGTAAGGTATAAATAATACTAATAAAAACATATTAATATAAAGTATACTTGCCTGGGCATGGTGGCTCACGTCTGTAATTCCAGCACTTTGGGAGGCTGAGGCAGGCGATCACCTGAGGTCAGGAGTTCAAGACCAGCCTGACCAATATGGAGAAACCCTGTCTCTACTAAAAATACAAAAATTAGCTGGGTGTGGTAGTGCACCCCTGTAGTTCCAGTTACTCAGAAGGGTGAGGCAGGAGAATCGCTCGATTTGGGGAGGCGAAGGTTGCAGTGAGTCGAGATCATGCCATTGCACTCCAGCCTGGGCAAAAAGAGTGAAACACTATCTCAAAAATATATATATAATACATTGCATATATAATATATATAATATATATGATATAATATATCATAAATATGTAATATAGCATATTATATAGTATATATGATATACATATATATTAATATATTACATATATAAAATATATTTGATAAATTTTGAAAACTGGTTGAATTCTAGCCTTTTTGAGCAATGGGTAAATGAAAGGTTTAGTAGAAATTAGCTAATTATCTGAGTCCAAGCTGAATTGATATGATAGAGCTACTTGCTATCCCCACCTATATATATTCCTATTATATAAAATTAACTACTTTCAAAAATTATCCTATAAATGATTGTTTTCTCATTTAGCATAAAATGATTGTTCTCTTAAATTTTCACAATAATGTGATCAAATTATATTAAGCATATTCTACAGTTTTATCTTTGAATATTATATATTTTAATATTGCATGCACAAAAATAAAGATTTATTTGGGGACTAATTATCAACATTTATCAAAATTAATTTTTGACCTGAGTCAGAATTGGTCTATTATAAATGGATAGTAATAATGAATAAGCTAAGTAATTACTTTTGCTTCTTATAAGGAGATTTAATTTCAATTGTCCTTTTTAAGACTCTACAGCATACTTACTGAGTGAATTTTAACACTTATAGATGCATACAAAACAAACCACTTACATATTTTCATCTCTGTCCAGGATGCTGGTTAAGAAACTGTTGGCTATTTTATATGTGAAACTTTAAAAAGAGTCACAAAACTAGTTACTTTTCCTTTTCACTAAATAACTGTCAGTGAAATGAAAAGTCTTTGACTAAACAATTTTCTTAATAAAGGATTTTTGAAAGATATTTTATTTTGATTTGAGTACCTTGTTGGCAATGCTATTTATTTAAGATTGTTTTCATACACGCATCTGCTTTACAGCAGTCTCTGTGGTTACAGAATTGCTTCTCTCTTTTCTTATAGAATCCTCCCTGGGTGAACCTCAGACTCAGTTAACCAAGTATGAAGCTCAAAAATACAACCAAGTATAAGTTAAAGTACAGTAATTACTTTTGCTTCTTATATTTTATTTTAAGAAGCTCACTGCAGGTCAAAATTCACAAGAAGTACTTTCTGATTATTTCTAAGAGTAAAATTTGTTTTCTAATGAAATGTATCTCTTACATGATAAATATATACATAAGTTTCCCAGCCATGAGTGCAAATGAAGTCATAATAGTATATACATGCAAAATTTTGATTCTGACCTCCTAATTGTTACAAAGGAACCCAGACAAAGGCCATTTTCCATATGCCATGAGAGGGTAATGGATATTATCACCTGGCCACTATGTGGTAGCTCTTGGGTATAGATAATTCCCTGCCAGGTGTTAGAGTTGCTTCTGGTGCTGTAGTGCAATTCCTCAATGAGATTGATGCACCATACATGGCTAACAAAGCTAAAAAACATTTGCTGTATCATTATAATACTATTAGGTAATGGTTTTTCAGGAAAACTTTTAGATTAAACTTATCACTTAGAACATTCAGAAAAACTCGACACAATTAAAAAAAAATTTTAAATGCCTTTGAGAACTACCAAGGTAAGAAAGATATGTGGGACTAAACTTTAATCTGGTTAAGAAACAATGTTCAGAGAGGTGAGTCAACATTGGGCAATATGTTCCTCTAGATGAATTTGTCTTCTAGATGAATTTGTCATTTTTTTACAAGGAGTAGCTAAAATGCTGTGGACCTGAGCAGAGATGTAGGCAGGTTTATAGAACAAAAAGCATAAAAATTAGAGATCAGAGACTTCCCAAACTTTTTGTCTACACTTGGAAATGCTATGCCCTTGGACTAATGATGAATGAGATAAAAACTAACTCTCACTGAGACTGAAACCCAGTTTCAAATCTTATGAATTTTCTATTGACTAAGTGTGATCTAGGATTGCAAGGGTCATTAATCACTAGAAGCAAACCTACATTCCTTCCGGAGTAAGATAACATTATTCATCATCAAATTACCTGTAATTTTTTTCTAATGTAATATCTTGTACTCTATCAAAAACAACCAGGAAAAATAAAAAAATATGGTAAGTGAAAAATAAAATAAAAGAGCCAAAAATTATGAATATACTCACAGAATTTCCATATAATGGAATTGTCCTGTAAGAGTTTTAAAGTATTTGTGATTAAATTCAAAAAATTAAAAACAGGTAGACTATTTCAGCAGAAAAAAGAATCTATAAATGGAATCAAATAAAAATTTCAGCATATAAAAATTCAGTAACATGAATTAATTAATAAATATCTAGACAAATAGCAGATTAGAAACACATGCAAAAAGGATTTTTAAATATAAAACTAGGTGAGAAGAAAATCTTACACTGAAAACAAAAGAATTGTAAGTAGAGAAAATAATATGAGATACTTCACATAGAATAAAAAGTTTTAATAAACATAGCCTTGAAGTACTAGAAATAGAACAGAGTGACAGAATGGAACTAAACCAATATAAATAATAATAATTTTTAAAGGGCAAGGCATGGTGTTTCATGCCTGTAATCCTAACATCTGGGGAGGCTGAGGTCGGAGAATTGCTTGAGCGCAAGAGTTCTAGACCAGCCTGGGCAACAGAGTAAGATCTTGTCTCTACTAAAAACTTTAAAAAAATAAAATTAGCTGAGCATGGGGGAGTGTGTCTGTAGTCTCAGCTACTCTGGAGGCTGAGGTGGGAAGGTTGCTTGAGCTGGGAAGACTTTGGCTACAGTGAGCTATGATCATACTACTGCACTACAACTGGGATGTTAGAGTAAGACCCTATCTCAAAAAATATTATTAGTAATATTTTTAAAGAACATTATGAAACTCATGATAGACTCTAAGATACAAATTCAAAAGGCACCATAAACTCCAAGATGGACAAAAGCCAAAAAAAAAAATCACAATTTAGCATACTACACTTGTCACTATGTAAACTTTTATTACATATCAGTTACCAGGCTGGTACACAGATGTCCACACTACTGTGACTCTCACTTGTCATTTGCTCAAAATTACCGTTTCTCCAGATAATTGCTGTCAGATAAAGGGAGCCAATTAATTCAGGAGGTTACTCCTCTCCCATGGTAGAAGCCCTCATGCAACAACTCACTAACCTAGTTTGTGGTGGTAGCAAAGGTTTGGGGTTCAAAATCTTGCCTGATGGTGGCTCCAACTCAGAGGTACAATTCATGCTGCAGGGCTTTCTAAAATATCAAGGCATGCTAGATTGCTTTGGATATTGCTTTTTAATTTAATTTAATTTTAGAGATGGGACCTTGCTCTGTTGCCCAAGCTGGAGTACATTGCTGTTGTCAGAGCTCACTGCAGCCTCAAACTACAGGGCTCAAGTGATCTTCCCACCTCAGGCTCTTGAGTAGCTAGGACTATAGACATGTGCCACCACACCCGCTAATTGTTTAAAATATAATTTTTGAAGAGAAGAGGTCACACTATGTTGTCCAGGCTGGTCTTGATAAGCTGGCCTCAAGGGTTCCTCCCAGTTCAGCCTCCCAAATTGTTGGGATTACTGGTGTATTCCACCATGTCTGGCCATACCATATTTTTTTTAATAAGTTTTTTTCCTCTTTCCCTATCTTGCTTTACTCTCTCCCCCGTCGTCTTTCAAGAACACTCCCATAGTAAATTACTTGCACATAAATCACTAACTTTCTTGAGTTTTGCTTCAGAAGAATACAACCATAGACATACATCATAGTATGTATTTTAAAAAGTAAATATAAAGTCTTAAAGGGAATTGAAAAAAATATATGCTTCAAAAGAGCATCAAGAAGAATGAAATCTGACTTCTCCATAAAAAAATAAAATCCAGCGGTCATGGAAATGAGGTCTTTCAAGTTCTAAAAGAAAACAGCTGACCCAGACTTCTATATACCACAAAATTTCCCTTTAAATATGAAGGAAAACCACATGTATTTTGAGAATGAAGAACATTCTCGGTAACCAAGATTACTCCAAAGGGAAAGGCAATTACTGTTGGAAGAGGCTGGGAGAGATGCCAGACTACAATGCAAGTCTGACCCCACATGAAGGAAAGAACAAAGGAAAGAAAGCTAAGAGGGTGCATCTTAGTCTGTGCTGCTTAGGCTGCATCTAAGGACAATTTAGCAAGATGGCAATCCTCTAGTCAAAGAGAAATTCTTTATCCCTCAGGAATCAGCCTGTGCCAGTAACTTCTGTCATGGTCAGTTAATGACTGGAAGCAGCTCATGGGAAGTGTGATCTTGTGTGAAAATACGAATCAATTTCAGAGTTAAACCATATGATTCACCGATGCCAGTACTGGCTATATATCCCAAGAAAATGATGTCAAGATCTTGAAGAGATATCTGCACTTCCATGTTCATTGAAGCAACAATTCACAGCAGCCAAGATATGACATTAGGTTTTGTATATATATATTTTTAATTTTGAAGAAGTTAAGTTAATGTTTGTTTTCCTTTGTATAAATTATGTTTTTGTTGTTGTATCTAAAAAAGTATTTGTCTAAACAAAGGTCATGAAGATTTTATACCTTGTTTTCTTCTAGAAATTTTATAGACATAGCTTTTTCATTGAAGTCTGTGATCCATTTTGAGCTAAACTTTTGTATGTGTGTAGTAAGAGTATAAATTCATTTACTTGGAGTTAGATATACAGACCCTCTCCCATGTGGGTACTGGGACTAACGTTACCAAGAATAACACTTTTGTACGAAATTTCCCTTGCAACTTTGTTGAAAATCAACTGCCAGACACCTGTAGATGTATCTAGATCTCATGCTTTTGTTTTATTTGTCTGTCATGACATCAATACCACACTATTTAAATGGCTGTTGCTTTATAAGTATTGATATCAGAAAGTGCAAGCCCACAAATATTGTTCTTTGTTAAAGTATTTATGGCTACCCTGAGTTATTTTAATTATTATTAAAAAGGAAGTCCAGAATAGCTGGTGATGTGCTGGAACCAGCTCCTACCAGCTCACAAGAGCAGACTGCTAAATGTTTGGGAATTTTGCAGGCTGGTTGACATCATATGGGTAGCTTGACATAAGCTGTAGAGGGAGAAGCTACACCATGGAAATTAATAAGTTCTACAAATGACATTATAAGTTTCTCTGAAAATTCCTGTTGGAATTTTGAAAGGGCTGCTATTAAATTGATAGGTCAATATGTGGAGAATTAGCATGTATGCAATATTGAGTCTTTCCATTCATGAACATGGAATTATCTCAGCTTATTCACACCTTATTAAATTTCTCTCAGGAATATTTTGTACTTTTCAGCTTTTAGCCTTGTACTTGTTTGGTTAAATCTATTCCCTTGTATTTCATTTTTCTTGATGCTATTATAAATCAAATTGGTTCCCTAATTTAATGCTCAATTGATTTTTGCTTGTGTGTGTGTGTGTGTGTGTGTGTGTGTGTGTGTGTGTGTGTAATATAAATAGGTTAAAGATAGTCCCTGTATATTGATCTTTACGCTGTTAAGTTCTTTACAGCTGGCTGGGCCTGTTAGCTCAAAAGCCCACAGACACTAAACAAAATTTTCCATATACAATACCTTTAAATATAGACCAAATAAGCATACTTTTGGTCATGTAGAGCTATTCTGCTTTGCATCCCGTGCAGAACTGTACCCAATACATGCTAACCATTTATCAAACATATCCTCAGTCTAAATAAGGCCCCACCTCACTGCTGCCCTTCTGGTTTCTCTAACCCAAGGAATTTCCATCCTGCTGCTGAGCAACATCACCCAGACACACAAGCTCTCTCTCCAATTCCCCTTTCTCCTGTGAGTCCCCTTACCCTCCTCTACCCTTCTGGGTAACAGCTTCATACCACTCTCTTTGGATAGTGCTTTGACCAGTTGCATAAGAGAGTATTTTCGCACAGAAGGAGACCATCCAAACAGCTCCTTGTAGGAAATTATCACCTTGTCCTCTGGACAGAAACATTAGATATAAATTGATATTTATATATCAATCTTGCATCCTGTGATCTTACTAAATTTAAATAGTTCAAGTAGCATGTGTGTGTGTGTGTGTGTGTGTGTGTGTGTGTGAATTCGTTGTATGTGTTTATTCCTTATGATACTTTAAATGAAGAACCATGTTATCTGCTATTAAAGACAGTTTTACTTCTTTTCTAATCTGTGTGCCTTTCATTTCTTTTTTCTTGCCTCATTCAACTGGCCATAGCCTTCAGTAAAATTTTCATAGTTAAGATTGCTTTCTCTTTACAGTTTACTCCATGGGACCCCACCCTCCACGGGCATAGGTGCAAACGGGGATGAAGCACTAGTGCAAGAGTGGTGATGCAGTAATGTATGGACTCTGAGGTACCTGCTCATAGAGATTATTTATGGCATCTTATTTCAAGTGGCTTGGGCTATATTATACCACATACTAGTGCATAAAGCAGGATCCACCATAAAATTAAACAGAACAATGATAACAAAATATATTTAGAAAATCCCTCATTTTTAAATCAAGCAATACACTTTTAAATAAGCCATGGATCAAATAAGAAACAGCTTTGGCAATTACAAGCCAATAATCAAGAGCCAAATAACCCATTAGCAATATTTTGAGGGAGATTTTAGCAGGATCTGTGAAAAAGATACCCTGATGACCACTGGAATTCCTGATCCTTCTAACTTAAGGAGATAATAAAAATATTGTAAATGAAATCTAAGAGGTTGTTTTGGTTCTATGTCATTGTGTACTGCCACCCATAAGTTGTAATCATGTCCTGTGGCATTACTACAGACTTTATCCCAGTATTTCAGCATTGTACATATTTTCAGGTCTTCTCTGTGTAAACTTTGTAATAATCTCATGTGATTGAATTATTTATTTAAGTTGCATTTAAAGAACTTAAAAACTATGACCATATTGACCTTTCACGAGGTCCATGCCAAATGTAAGAATATTCACATAAAGTGAAATAGAAGGCTGAGTTTACATTTTAAGACATATGCAGCTGGGCACAGTGGCTCATATCTGTAATCCCAGCGCTTTGAGAGGCTGAGGCCGGCAGATCACCTGAGGTCGGGAGATGGAGACCGTTCTGACTAACACGGTGAAACCCCGTCTCTGCTGAAAATACAAAAAATTAGCTGGTCATGGTGGTGCATGCCTGTAATCCCAGCTACTTGGGAGGCTGAGGCAGGAGAATTGCTTGAACCCAGGAGGGGGAGGTTGCAGTGAGCCGAGATTGCATCATTACACTACAGTCTGGGCAAGGAGAGCGAAACTCAGTCTAAACAAACAAACAAAACAGACTTATGCAGAATTTTCTTTGTTTATTTATTTATTTTGTTTGTTTGTTTGTTTGAGATGCGGTCTTGCTGTGTCCCTCAGGCTGGAGTGCAGTGGCAATTTCATGAATCAGGGCAGCTTCTCATTCCTACACTCCAGCATTATCCTCCCAAGTAGTTGGGACTATAGGCATGTGTCACCCTGCCTGGCTAATCTTTTAATTTTTTTGGAGAGACCCGGTCTCACTATGTTCTCTAGGCTGGTCTTGGACTCCTGGCCACAAGTGATCCTCTCACCTGGGCCTCCCAAAGTGCTAGTGTTGCAGGTGTGAGCCATCGTGCCTGGAAGATTTTACTTATTTTAAAAAGGGCAAGCTACTGTCAAGTTGGAAGAAAAGCAATCAAAATCAAATCAATCACGATGATATAGATTGTCTATGAACTTAAAAATAGCTTGCTCTTAATGATTCATATTTATTAAAATGTTCATTATTTTTGACATATCAATTACAATTATTTTCTATTTCACTTACAATTCTACCTTGTATAATTTAAATCTTCTGATTGTGTGTTCAGTGAAGAAATGATTTAATTGTTTCAAAAAGAGCATCTTTAAGACCTTATTAACATTTTTATTTTCTTAAGCAAGTCAAACAGATTTTCAAGTTGTTACATTTGATGCTAGGAGATTTTCTAATTATCGTCTTTAACATCAAATGTCATCAGTCTAGAATATAAATATATAAAATGTTCTGTAAAACACAAAATGTGTTTAATTGCCATATATAACGATATTAGGTAAGAATATTGCCATTGAAATATGAATTATTTTTAATATAACAAAAGTCTATGTATCACTTTCAATTCAATTTTGAATTGAATCATTGATAAACATTTTTTATTTTTTCATAGTTTTCTAATAATGCTACATTATATGAAATAGTAAAAATATTAATCTCATATCTTTAGTAAATTTCATTTTCACTAAGTTTAATATAAGTATTTGCCACAGTAAAAAGAAAAGCCATTTTAAAAAAGTAAATACATTATTTACTTATTTATAACACTGGGGCAAGGTAGAAATAAGATGAGAGAAGAGAATAGAGATATTTTTCAAAATACATTGAAAATCTCTAACAGGACAGAGCTTCCTGTTATGCTTTCTTGTACTTTCTAACATCTAATGATCACATATAATAACTTCTATGAGTTAACGTTCAAGTAACTGCTCCCAAAACTTTCTAACACTAATCCAGTTAAGTGAATGTGCTCCGAATAAATGAGAATATTAAAAAATGTGAAAATACAGCAATACTTTTCAGTAAAAAAAAAACGCAACCCCAAATCACTACATGTCAGAAAGGAAAAAAAATGAAGAATGACTGAGAAACTATACAAACTACAGATCCTTTAAAAATGTTCTCTCATTTTAATTTATATTGTATACCCAGGGTATGACACTCAAAGAAAAAGTGATAGCTACCAGTTTAATAGCAGAGTGGATTAAAATACAACCTGTTTATGAAATTGCCATGAAATTGAATTGAAGGATACGCTGAACTAGACAGATTGCTTGGAAAATATTCAAGTACAAATCTGTTCTTTTTTCAGACCTGCTGAAATCTAAGCTGATTTTAAGAAACTGGTTTCAGATATTTGCTCTGCCATTTAAAGCAAATCACCTCGAATGTGGCAAGAGTGTTTAGGGAATATTTATGAAAGACCTTGGCCCATTGACAAAGGACAGCGTATTAAATTTTCATGCTAAATAGTAGCCTTAAAAATGCTACTAAAGATAAGCATTATTGAAAGAAAATAAATACACTTTTTCAGTTGATAAATTTTTATGCTTTTTTTTTATTGCATGGAAACAGATCCAGAACATATTTAAATGTATATAACCTTCATCTTCATCCTGATTTACTGGCATATACTTCCATTTATACTTCCATTTAGCTTAATTTCTTCCCTTTTGCTACAGTCATTATAGCTAAAATCACATGTCCTATTGTTTCAAATCCAGTTACTTACTTAAAGGATGAAATAGGTTAAAATCTGTAAATACTGTGTTCATATTTGCAAAGAAAATACAGTATTTCTTATTTTAACTAATGCAATCATCCCAAAACATCACTCTATTATGTTAATATTGTTATATTATTTTCGTTTAACAATTTATAGTATTATAATGTGTTTTAGTTCAGGTTGCTTTTTGGATGATTTAGTGTGGTTTGGGTAAACACTTCATCAGGACAGCTTCTGAGTGTAGAGGTATAGAAACTCATGACGATGAGAGAAAGAGGATTCATGAGCTTATACTAACATCTGTGTCCTTGTACTTAGAAAAATTCTGACCTGAAACTGTTGTCAGTTCCTGAGGAATGATTGTTTCCATCTAAAGATGCTTACAAATGTTTGTACCTACTGTAAGGTCATTACATTCCCCAAGATACCTCCCTCTTGGAGCATTCTGCAAGCTCTCTGACAGCCCACCAGGAGATTTGCTTTCTCTCAACAAAAACACAAAAATTTCTGATTTCAACATATTCCTTCACTGCCTTCTGACAAAGCACTACTTTAACAACATGCTATGTTGGATATTATTTATGTCCTGAGTTTCTATGGGCTGCAACATCACTAATTTATGCCAAAAGATAAACGATAACAGTCCAAATAATATTCTTTGGTTCTCACATTCTTATTTTGATATTTCTGATATGTTCTTTGCCATCGACTCTTGTTCTTTCCCCTTGCCCTTGTAAGGTCAAGTGCATATGACTCCCCCTCCCCATAACCCAATCTTCATTTTAGCTCTCTTTTCAGTAATTTTCTTGGGAAAAAGAGGGCAAATTTCCAATTTCCTCTTTTCTTACAAAGTGACTAAATCTTTCTATGTTCTTTCTTCAAGAGGGCAATAAACTCCACAACTCTGGTTTAGTAATATGTACAAGAATATTATTTTTACCTTATGCAAAAACCTCCTCTAATCTGTGTCCCTCAGGCATGGCTCTGGAAATGAAAGTTACAGAAATGTTGATAAATAGGAATTACCAAAGATAAAATGTATTAATTTAATACCCCCCCCCAAAAAATTACTGCTTCACTAAAGAGACTAATTGTGATTCTATGTAATTCTCAAGATATTTAGAATTGAGACAACTTTTCTTTTCACCTCACTTTAATTTTCTTCTCCAGATCTAATTCATGAATATCTGTTTGCCCTATGACTAATCTATAATATTGAATGCCCCATTTGGCAATGGAGTTTCTGATCTTGACTTCTTATAATCTAGGAGTTGGAAAACAGTTTTATTAAAGCAAAATTGCCATGCACTAAACTATATACTTATTAAATCATAAAATTTAGTAAGGTTTGACATATGTATACAACATAAAATGATCAAATCAAGACAATTTTATTCATAGCTCCAAAAGTTTTTTGTGTTCCTTTATAATTCCTCTCCTGTACTTCATCTCACCCATTCCCTTGGCAACCACTGATTTACTTTCTGGTACTACAGATTTGTTTGTATTATCTATGGTTTTATATAAAGAAATTTATGTACTCTGCAGTCATTCATGTTTGGCTTCTTTTTTTTTTTTTTGAGACAAAATTTCATTCTTATTGCCCATGCTGGAGTGCAATGGTGCAACCACAACCACAACCTCCACCTCCTGGGTTCAAGCAATTCTCCTGCCTCAGCCTCCAGAGTAGCTGGGATTACAAGCATCTGTCACCATGCCCAGCTAGTTTTGTATTTTTAGTAGAGATGGAATTTCTCCATGTTGGTCAGGCTAGTCTTGAACTCCCCCACCTCAGGTGATCCATATGCCTTGGCCTCCCGAAGTGCTGACCCACAGTGCCCGGCCGACTTCTTTCTTTTTTAATTTTTATTTTAAGTTCAGGTGTACCTGTGCAAATTTGTTAAAAAAGCAAACTCATGTCACAAGTGTTTGTTGTACAGATTATTTTATCGCCCAGGTATTAAGCCTAGTACCTATGAGTTATTTTTCCTGATCCTCTCCCTCCCCCCACCTCAACCCTCAGCTAGGCCCTAGTGTCTGTTTTTCCCCACAATGTGTCCTTATCACTTAGCTTCCACTTATAATTGAGAACATGGAGTATTTGGTTTTCTGTTCCTGAATTAGTTTGCTAAGGATAATGGTCTCCAGCTCTATCCAGGTCATTGCAAGTATGAATAGTTTGATCCCTTCTCATTACAGGGTAGTCTTCCATGTCATGGACATACTATAATTCCTTGATACATTTACCCGTTGATGGAAATTTCATATTTCCTTATTATTTAATTTTACTTTGCAATTACAAATAATGATATTATAAATATTTATGTTTTGTGTAAAGATATGATTTTTTTCTTTTTGGAAAATTATTGAGGAGCAGAATGGAAAATTCTAGGGTAGATTTTTGTTTACATTTTAAGAAAGTGTTTTCCAAAGTGGCTAAGCCATTCTACCTTCCCAACAGCATTGGATGAGGTTTCTATTTGATCTTCATTCTCACTGACATGTGGTATGATAGTCTGTTTAATTGCAGTCATTCTAATAGGTCTGTAGTGATAGTCTTCATGGTCTTCATTTTGTTTTTCTAATAAATTCTTAAGTTGAATATTTACTTGTGTAGTTACTTGCAATCTGTACATGCTCTTTGGTGGATTTTATGTTCAAACATTTTGTTCATTTTCAATAGGACAGTTTATTCATTTTATTGTCATAGTTTTTTACATAAACATTTTGTTCATTTTCAGTAGGACAGTTTATTCATTTTGTTGTCATAGTTTTTTACATTGTCTATATCAGTTTTCAACCTGTAGTAATTATGCAATCTCATAGGACAATTGTCAGGATTGTGGAGGTTTGGAAGGTAATATTACTAGTATCTAGAATATAGAGGCCAAAGATGCTGCTTAGGATCGCTTACAGAAATAGGCCAAAAAGTCCATAATGCTGCTATTAAGAAACCTGTTAGGAATAAGTCATTTATCACATATTTAGTATGCAAATATACCCTCCCAGTCTGTGGTTTGTCTTTTAATCTTCTTAACAGTAAAATTTGAAGCCTGGAAGTCTTTCATTTTGATGACATTCAAGTTATCGAGATTTTTATGCATCATGATTTTGGCAGTATCTCTAAGCAATATTTACCTAGCCCCATATTACAAAGATTTATTTCTACATTTTCTCCTAGAAGTTTTATAGTTTTAGGTTTAACATTTATTTACATGACTTAACTTTTGTCTATGATGCAGGGTATGGAGCCAAATTTAATTTTTTTGCATAAAAATATCCATTGTTTGAGATACCGTACTCTCTGAATGGAGTCACTTTTGTAGTTTTGTTAAGAATTACTTGTCTAAATATGTGTGCAATTATTTCTGGATTGTCTATTCTTTTCCATTGTTCTATTTTCAAGCTTTATGCAATGCCATACACACTGACCTACAGATTTCTAATAAATCTTGAAATCAAGTAGTGATTATTCTGTATTTATGTATTCAAAATTTATTTTGTGTATTTCATGTCGTTTGCAGTCTTATATGAAATTTAGAATTATATTTTTATTTCTTGTTAATTTGTCAGTGGTAATAAAGAATACCTGACTCCATTTTTTGATGTCTGACTGCTAATAGCTCTTAAGCCTCTCCTCTCATTCTTGTGTTTGTATCCAACATCAGAACAAGCTGATAAGAATGCCTGATGCTCCCTCCTTTGGTTCTGTGGGAGACTCAAACTGAACGGATCCCTGAACCACTACAGAAACCCTTACCCTTGCCCCACTATCTAACCACAATAACAAATCCTAGTCAATCTCCTTTTCTTACTTTGTCAAGCCTTTTTAGACCTTCTTTGTTGTTTGTTTTTTATTTATTTAAATTTTTTATTTGTAATTATTATGGTTTCATAATAGTATATATTTATGGGATTGGCATGCCCTGTTCTCCCCAGACACATCAATTATATAAGTAGTAAACATTTTCATGCCATCTTGGTGTATGTGTGTTTGGCTTCTTCAGTCTTGATAACCAAACCAAATTTTAAGTAGGGCTCTCTTCTGTCATTATAGAATGACCACAGTAATTGACACTATGATCAGGATGTCTAGGCAATGATTACCACCTGGTAATAGGGCCTGCTGCTGGAGGTCAGCATGGACTTTGAGCTGCTGCCTGCTGGTTATCTTGAGCTTTAAGCTGTGCTGCTTTGTGTTATACTGTTGAATCCTACCCAACCCCTGTTATAGATTTAGCTAACCTAAGTTGAAAGTTTCAATATTTGGCATTTAGGGACAGGGCCGTGTGATTGGAAACCTCTTAAAGGGTTCTGGGTCGTGTTTCTTGGTCTAGACCTATCTTTGTGTCTTAGAGTAAGATTGTGACTCATGTTGGCTAAGAGGAAAGAATATGTATTCCCTGTGACTGAATGATTGTGTGTCTCAACAAGGAAAGATAGTATGTGAAATGAGCCCATCAGCTGGTTGCTTATAAAACAGTAGCTATTAGAGAGTATGAAAAAGAGAAAGAGCAAAAGCCAGGGTTGGTGGGGGACACATGGTGGCAGGGGAGAGAGACAGAGAGAGAAACTAGGGGAAAAAAAGCCTGAAACACACATTCTTAATTTGATCCAATCAGAAATCTAAAATTTACCAAAAGAATGTAAGATTTTGTTGTATCTCTTTTATACTCCTATTAGCTAAAACTTTTTTTTTTAATTTTAATCTTTGCTAAATGGTTGGTTAACAATATACATATATTTTATACACATATAATGTATTACAACATAGTTACAGTGATACTGTATCTTGAAGGAAAGTTTAAACTTTATTTCTAAAGGTTTAATAATTGAGTTTACCAACAAAAAAACTGACATGAGGCAGAGTAACAGAAGAAAGACTTACAAATTGATTAATGCACAAACACACAGCAATCACACAAGTATGAAACCTCCAAGAAGGGCCAGATGGTTGCTGTTTAAATACCCTCCTCATAGGAGAGAGGAAAGTGGAGAAGGTAGACAATTTTAGAGAAAGAGTAAATGATTTTTAGGGGGAGATGAATGGGCCCAAAGAGCAGACAATACCTTGGAACAAAGTTCCTCTGGGCTCTGGGAGAGGGAGCAATAAGTTTTGAGAAGGCAAAGGACAGAACTGCACTGTAAACAATGGTTTCTTATTATACAGATAAAGTCTCTCAGGTGACAGCCCTCAAAACACTGGATGAAAAGTCTGTTCATGTGGGCATGCTGATGACCTTTAGTGTCCTCTTTGGTGATTAACCTTCCCTGGGTAATGACATTTCAGACAGAAGATTGAAGGCAATTATGTTTCTTTTGGAAGAACTTCCCTCAGTCAGATGAGGGAACTTCAAAGAGCCCCTCTCTATAGTTGGGGGAGAGAAACAAGTGAAGATCAGAGAGACCTTGATTTTGAGGCTACTTTTAAGACCTTCAATTTCCTTTAATTCAAGGTGCTCAGCATGCTGAAGAGACCCAATAAGTCCCTCTTACAGAGTATAGGAATCTTGCAATAGAATACTTCTATATCTCCCTTCTCATAATGGATACTGCCTTTGTTCAGCTTTTTAATAATATATATGTTAAAAACATGTTTCGTTGGTGTCATTTTTTGATTAAAAGTCAATTATTCTTTAAAAAGATTTAAATATAAGAAAAACTCCAATGGTCTTTCTTTCTTTCTTTGCTTCTGTGTGTCAACTTGCCTGGGCTACAGGATGTCAAAATGTTTGGTTAAACATTATTCTTGGTGTGTCTGTGAGAATGTTTCTGGATGTAATTAACCTTTAAATTTGTATACTGAGTAAAGCATATTGCCCTCCCAAGTGTCAGCTCGCCTCATCCAATCTGTCAAAAGTCTGAATAGAACAAAAATCTAAGCAAGGGAAAATTTGTTCTCTCTGACTGTCTTTGAGCTGGAACATTGATATTCATCGCCTTCAGGCTTAAACTTGGACTAGACCTTGCACCATTGGCTCTCCTGGATCTCTGTTTTGCTGCCTAAAGGTCTTGAGACTTGTCAGTCTCCATGGCTGTGTAAGCAAATTTCTTATTATCTATCTGTCTGTCTATGTCTCTTTCTATCATCTACCTATGTATCTCCTATTTGTTATCTATCATAGATAAAAGATACATAGATAGGAGATCTCCTTTCTGTTCTGTTTCTCAGAGAGAATTCTGACTAATATAATAGACCAGAATTTTATTCACAGGCCATAATATTGTGTGTGAATCCATTCTAATTCTGGGAAAATATCTAACATAAAGCACTCTGTCTGACTGGATATCGACATGTTACCAATACTGTACTATTTCATGAAAGTTGGAGGAGTTTTTACACAAATACTTTGTGATTTTATTAATTTATCACCTATCATATCCAAATTCACCCTTTCTGCCTGCCTTATGAAAAGGAAATGGAGTCTTTAAACATTGTTTTCCTCTTCTAGGTTGGATAGGGCTAAGCTTTGTCAGCAGAGGGCAGTAAAAAAACGCTGCAGTAGGCATAGGGCTATTGCTGCCTGGCTGTCCTGTGCTTGCAGAGCAGACTTCTTTAGTGTCTAGCTCTTGACATGCAAGGGGGCCAGCAGCATTCATTGTCCAGTAGTTCTTTTTCTAGTGTGTTCTTATTAGAAGGATTTGTGGCTTCCAGCACGTTTGGAGTATTGCCATTGCAGAAAGCAACAGTGAGGTACCTCTACATGGACATTATATATATATATATATATATATAGTTCGTGACTACTTCATCAAATTTTTTATTTTTATTTTAGATTCAGGGGTATGTTTGTAGTTTGTTTCATGGATATATTTTGCCATGGTGAAGTCTGGATTGCACTCCTTAGTGCACCCATCATTCATATATTGAACTTAGTACCCAATAGGTAACTTTTTTAAACCTCGGCCCCCTCTCTACTCTCCCATTCCTTTGCAGTCACCATTGTCTATTATTTCCATATTTATGTCCATTTGTACCCATTATTTAGCTCCCACTTGTGAGAATTATGTGGCATTTGATTTTTTGTTTCTGAGTTATTTCACATAGGATAATGGCCTCTAGCTTCATCCATATTGCTTCAAAGGATGTGATTTAATTCCTTTTCATGGTTGCATTAGTATTTCTCTCTCTCTCTCTCTTGCTCTCTTTCTCTCTCTCTCTCTCTCTCTATATATATATATATATATACACATCACATTTTCTTTATCCAGTCAGCTGTTGATGGACACTTAGGTTGGTTTCATGATTTTGCTATTGTGAATAGTGCTGTTATAAACATATAAGTGCAGGTGTATTTTTTAATATAATGATTTCTTTTCTTTTGGGTAGATACCCAGTAGTGGGATTGTTGGGTCAAGTGGTAGTTCTTTTTTAGTTACATGAACAACTTTCATTGACAGCCTTGAGGCTATTTCTGACAAAGTCCAAAGGATAGGTTTCCAGAGCATTTTACAGATACAGAACTACAGCAAATTCTTTGTATTCAGTTATTCACGGATGTGTCCCTCTCCAACCAGGTATGGAAGTCAGACAGCCCTGAAGGTAGGCAGTTAGGACTTAATGCTCTATCTTAGTCCTAAAGGTAGTGCTGATTGCTTATATACATTATTCACCTTATTCTAGAATTCTCTATACTTGTAATTCTCTGTGCTTCTTTCTTATTTGCATATCCTTCATTGTTCTAATTCCTTGTTAGAATTAATAATTCTTTATGCTAAACTTGCCCTGTTTAAATTATCATGCAGTAGTTCGCACTTGTTTGGACACAGATTGGTTGGTGCACACTTACATAGTTGAATATTCCTAAAAGCAGTCTGCTTGCTCTTCCCTGTTATTATTTCAGTTACATTTCTCTCAGTTTTTGCCACTGCCTAAATGCCTAGCTGCTTTTGTGTCCCCATTGCAATTAGAAAAAAAATGCAAAAATCTTAAAATGGCATTTAAATTTTTATATGTTGCTATCACTACCTCTATACTATTATCTCTTACCACACTTATCCTCATTTACAAAGCTGCATATATGTTTGCCTTATCCCTTAAACGTGAAAAAATTTTTTTCTTATGCCTGCTGTTCATTATGCTTACAGTGCTCTTCCTGAAGATGTGTACGTGAGTGGTTCATGATCCTCAATAGATCTCAACTCAAATACCGTCTCCTCAGGGGGCGTCTTTCCAAACCATTCTATTTAAAATATTCAAACTTTCACTCTCAGTCATTCTTTATTACATTATTTATGTGATTGTGTTAATAATAATTATGAGTCTCTGAAATTATCTCCTTAATTTTTGTTTTACATATATTAAAGATAATTCTTTCCACCTCTCTCCCACACAGTAAAATATAATCTACACCTGGAGAAGTGAAAGAAACTTCATTTTTTATTCTATATTCCTATTGTGTAGAAGACAAACTAGTACATAGGTGCATAATAAGGAATTTTTAATTCGATTGATGAAAAAATCTGATAATAATATCTTCATTCCAAATCTATGAAAACTCCAATTTTGACTTTTATGCTCTCATAGTATATGGTAAAAATATCATGGCTTAATATATTTGCTAAATAAGTTATTCATGGTTGAAATATGATATTTGATTTATAACACCTCATAATAAACATATGATGCCTAATTTATTTTGAAACTAAAGATAGCACGGTGGGTGAAGTAATATACAAAAATGAAAATGCTTACTCACTTTTTTTGCTTCATGAGAAAAATATCAATTATGTACAGAATAAGTACTTGCTGAAAATATTTAACTATTTAATTAACAATGTTAGATTACCACCAACTTTAATATCACGTTAGCATTGCAGTTTATGTTATTGTTTTCATATGTGTTATTTTGTATAATACTAATCTAAATCCATGTTTAAATACAGAGGATCTACTCTTCAACCTCCCCAGGTTTTGAAATAAGCATACATAGGTTGGTATCTAGGCCCTTCTTTCTCTTCTTGTGTAAAGATTAGGATAGGTAAATGTTCTGTAGGATTTCTCATACCTACCTCACAGTTATATTACTCACCAGAGGTCTCTAGTAGACTGCAGTGTAAATGTTAGTGTTCATCCTCTTTCTTAGTGATACTCCCAGGGGTTCTTCTTCCTGAGTGATAAATATATGTAACTTTCTAAACTAGATAAACCTTGATCATTGCTAAGTAATGTTATTTAAGATGAGAACATACCTTAATGAAACTTGTTAATCATTCTCAAGATGTTCTGAACGTGATCTTATCTTTTTGTTAGTTTGAGAGTTAGCTAAATTTGGATTTCTATTAATAAAAGCTGACATTTATAGATAATTACTGAAGGCTAGATATTATCTTATATTTTCCATGTATTATTGGTGCAATTTAGATATTAATTAATACTGACATAGAGACTACAAGAAAAGTAGCCCAAGGTCACAAAGTTGTAAAGAGGGAAATCAGAGTATAAATCTAGTCAGCCTACACCAGACACACAGTTGAAAACAGGATTCTAATGCCTCCCTAGAAAGACAACTTACCACACTGAGCTATTCAGAGTTCAATCAATGACCTGGACATACTGTCTGAGCAATTTAACCTCTAGTGGATTTTCAGCCATTCTTAAATTTTGAAAAGGGAGCCAGGTTACTAAGTATGGATTGGGCTTCTTAGTTACTTTACCCTACATGTCAGCCAGGTTGAAGCTAGCAATATGATACAAGTTTTAGAGTCAAACTACCTGAGTTTGGAGCTCAGGTACTTTAATTTCTAGTTAAATTGTAACTTTTGATCTCCTAACTCCCTATCCCCCCTTCCTGGTTTTCTTTTTCTTTATATTGATTTTTACTTTCTTCTATAATATTTATTTCACATATTAATAGATATAAGTACTACATATTAATTTTTAAAATGTATTCTTTTTTAATTTACTTTATTGGTGTATAACCTATATAAGTTAATAATAAAAATGTGAGGGAGCAAAGAACAGGAAAAATCTGACTTTCTTCTGTGGAATTCAATGATTACTGATTATTTCTAACATTTTTCCCCATTCTTTCTTGCAATCTTTCATTGTTTCCTTTTATTGTAAGGACCACTATCCCTCAGGGTTTTTACACTTTCTCCTGGTGACAGACCAGAAAAGAATAACAACTAATTATTGTTAATCAGAGATTCTATATTTATGTGTATTGTCTATAGAATTTGCACAATGTGAATCCATTTTTGTCCTTAGTGATATACAGGTTTTCAAACACTTAAGCAGCAGCACAAAGTTATAGTAAAGAGATGTTGTTGTAAACACTAAGTTACACTAAATTAAGTAGTTTTGACTTTAATGCTATAGGACTTTCAGAAAAATAAAGTGCCAATGTGAGCTCCAGTCCAGGAAACATATGTGGGAGTGGTAATATTTGAAGAGTTTTTCTTTGTTTTATTTTATTTTTAAATACAGAAAACAAAAACTACTCTAATTATTTAAATAGAGAAAATTTAACATACAATATTGAAAAAAAAAAGATCAGAAACAACAGAAGGAATGGTTGGACAGTCCAGAGATTAGCAACAGCATGAACTGCTGATCACTCTCAAGCAAAAATAGTAAAAGGAGTTAGCAAGGTTAGTGGAGCTGTGATTACTTTGTGGAAGTTGGATTCTGGAGCTGAAGCTAACTGACAAGAGCTGGAAGCACAATGGTAATGTAACAGCATCTGCCTAGGGCAGAGTAAGGGGAGAAACAGGTTGCCATCTTGCTTGCTTTGTCATGACCTTCCATTGGCTGAATCCAGTTGAAATAATTAGGCAAAGTAGCCTGGGAAACACAGACTGCAGGAGTCAGGGTCTTTGATGCAGAGCACACCTAGCAAAGTCAAGGAGGAGTATGAGGGGAAATTAATCTACAGGAAATAAGAGCAAAACTTAATAGTAAGTATGAATACCAGAGATTAACAAAGGTATTGGAAGGCTCAAGCTGAACTTTCATGTTGTGAGAAAGTGAAAGGCTTAAGCAGAGCTTTCATCTTAAGTGAGAAAGTGAAAATTCATTGCATAGGCAACATGAAGTAAATGAAGAAAGGCATATCTTTTAAAGAAAAGGAGAAAGGAAGGAAAGAAAAAAAGGAAGGAAGAAAAATGAAAAAGAGGAGGGGAAGTGATGGCTGTTAGAAAAAGCAGTTCTGAATCTGCTTTTAAGTTGTGAGCGTGGAGAACTACCTTGGTAGTGAATTGAGAATAACACAGGAGATGTGAAAACCAGTTTGTAGGCATAATCAAGACTACATGGTAATTTGTTGTTCATGAACTATGAGATAATTATAGAATTTTAATCCTGAGGAACAAATGCCTTGTATCCTTAATAGATAAAACAATTAGGTGGAGTATCTCCTTTGCTCAAATGTGTTCAAAATTTAGTTATCTTATAGTTGGATTATGAATTCTGGAGAAACAATATTTTGCATGCCACTTACTAGATTTGTGATTTTGGAAATGTTACTTAGTCATTCTATGCCTTAATTTATTCATCTGTGAAATGAAAATAATGCTACCATCTCTTTTATGTGATTATTATAATGAAATGAATTAATATTTGTAAAGCCTTCTTAGCTAGTGATGCTATACGTGTTATTACATTGAGTTTGAGATTGAAGCAGGAGCGTCCTTAAGAAACAGACCTCTCCAACACCAAACTGGCAAGGAAGGGGTGATTTATTCAGGCAGGAGCAAGGTGGCATAATTGCCTAACAGCCAAGCCCCTTTAACAAAGGAAACCTCTGCCTTTATATAGGCTTACAACTCTAGGTATTAACATATGAAAGGGTCTTGGGTTTACAGTTTTAGAAAGTGCATGTGAGGGGGTCGTGATCCCTGAAGTAAGCCTTGGGGTTTGAGCAAGATTGAATGGGAACAATAAAGGGCGTTTCTCCATATGGCCCCCACCCTTAAGATTGCCTCAGATCTTCATCGGGGAGGGGTGTTAATCTTTAACCTCCAGGCCACTGACCTCATGCCTGCTATGTCTCAACTTTTACTTCCTCCTTACAAGAGACAGGAAAGAGGGATTTCTTTCCTCAAGTTGACATCTTTGTAGTGATATCTCATAAACAATTATAGGTTGTGCTTTGAAGGATTCATATGGAGATTTTTATTGGAAAGTTGGAAGAGAAGTGCTGGAGAAATCTATTAAAAAACATGATCTTACAGAGCAAGATTCTGAAAGGAAATATTAACAATTGTGGAAAAGTGATTTAGTAAAAATATAAGGCAATAAGGCAATAAAAAAGAGGAGCAATTTGAAAGATCAAAAGAAAAAATTACAAAAACATACAACAACAGAAGTCATAAAAGCATAACACTCTAAGTAAGAATGATGACCTGATACACAGGGTCAAATACTGTGAAAAGCGAAAAACAATACAAAGTAATAGCTTTTGCTGAAAGAGGAGTATTTAGAATACTAGAATTTCTCTTCAGAACAAAGATAGATAATAGATGAAAATAAAGTAAAGCAGACAATGAACATTCTTCATCAGTAAAGCTTGCTAAGATAAGGAAGATAATAGGGAAGATAAGTCCCCAATATCTAGTTGAATGCTTCTTAAAGTGATAAGCAAATCACTTTAGAGGATCCTAACATACAAATTGAAAAAAATGTGTCTTGAACAGATTTTATTTTTTCTCTAGCAGATTTAAGAACTTTCTTCTTGGCCCTGTGTTATTTAAGTTATGTGGACAGATAAAGACAATTTGAAGTTTAGCTGTCATCTGGTCTAGTTTAGAAGTTTCTCTAGTTACCATGGTCCCATTTACATATTTGTAAAGAGCACATAATTGAAGCCCTAACCAACAGACACGATGAGGAGTTTAAGAAAATGTATGGAATAGTACTAATAATTTTTTAAATATAATTGAGAATTATAGAGTCCTGGGATTTAAATTTGATATTAAAAAGTCATCACATGAAATATACCATAAAACTGGGTGTCCAGTATTTTCTGGAATAATGCAAGTACAACATTTTTGCAGGAATATAGTTTTTTTCTAAATTTTCATTAGTTGTAATTACACATGTTTAAACATAAAAATAGGAAAATACAACAATAGAAACAATAACCTATTTTCTTCCAATGCTATTCTCAAGATAAATTTCAACTCTTTCAGTTGTTTCTGATAGATTCATTTCTCTACCCTAAATATATAAGAACAACCTTATATACAGCCATCCCACTTCTGTATATATATCCATAGGAATTGAAATCAGGGTCTTGAAGAGATATCTACACTCCCATGTTCATTTCAGCATTATACACAATAGCCAAGATATGAAAACAGCTTACATCAAATGTCTATTGACTAATAAATGCATAAGGAAAATTGTACAAGTACATATATATATGGGGAGAGTGTGTGTGTGTATACATATATATGCATATGCATATGCATATGTACCCTCTCCTCCCACATTATATATAGGGTGAGAGAGAGAGAGAGAGAGAGAGAAAGGGAGAGAGAAACATTATTCTGATGTAAAAAAAGAAGGAAATTTTGCCATTTGCAGAATGAATGCACCTGAATGAACCTGAAATACCTTATTTTAAGTAAAATAAATCAGGAAGAAAAAGACTAATGCTAAATATTACCACTTATACTTGAAATCTGAAACAGCCAACTCATAGAAGCAGAGAGTAGGACAATCAGGGGCTAGGGAGAGGAGGGAATGGGGAGATGTTGGTCAGTGTTACAAGGTTTTAGTTATGCAAGATTAATAAGTTCTAGTAATCAAATGTATGATAATGTGACTATAATTAACAATACTTTATTGTATACTTGAAATTTGCTAAGAGAATAGATCTTAAGTGTTCTCGCCACAAAAAGAAAAAAGAAAGAAAAAAATGAAAGTAAAAGGAACTGGTAGCTCTCTGTGATGATGAATATGTTAATCAGCTTGATTGTGGGGGATTTTCTCATAATAAATATGAATATCAAATTATTAAATTGTACCTCTTAAATATATACAATTTCTAATTGTCAAATATACTTCAATTAAAAAAGAAGCTTTCAAAAATAAAGAAAAAGACTTTAATCTAAAAAGTGAAATAAATAAAAATTAAAACTGCTATATTTTGAATTATAAACAGTATCTATTATTAAATGTATCTTATGTTAGATGAGGACTGTAACTCTGTTATACACCTTTCCTCCTCCTCATTATTTCCCCAACATAGTGATCCAACAATTTTTACTTAAAAAATCTTTTATTTTGATTATGAAAATATTCTTCTTTACTGAGACAATACCCTTTAATTCCATTTCCACTATGTAGAAGTTTCTGTTTTACACAAATGAATTATTGTATTTTTCATTTGTATAACTTTCTTTGAATTCATGGCAACATATTTTCATTCTTCTACAAGCTCTTTATATACTTTCCATCATAAGTTTCTACATATGTATCCCTGTTGAATAATGGAATAATTCCTTTTCCTTATTAGAGGAGGAAAACGTGTGCGTGTGTGTTTTTTCCTCAGCTGTTTTCAGAACAGCTGTTCTTTCTCTTCCACTATAGATTTAAGATTTCCTTTTATTTTCCACATGGGAATCATTCCTCTATCCTCACACCCCCATGCCACACCTATCTTCTTTTCATGTTGAGTCCATGCCTCAAACCCGTCTCATTTTTGCTTTTCTCCTTTGTAATGTGCTGAAAAAGACCTAGGACAGGTAAATTTGTGGTGCCTGCTCTTCTGAGAATACTTTTTGTTTTGAACCCGAACACTTGGTCTGGGTATCAAATCTACATTAAAATATATTTTACTTCATACCACTAAGAAATTGCACCATTGAATTCTAGTTTCCAATCGTGATCTTCAGAAACCAGAAACAATTTTTATTTCAAATCCTGCTTCAATGTGACCTGATTTTGGTGTGTTGCTAATTATAAGGACTTTACATACTTTTTTCCCTGCATTTCCTCTGAAATTTGACAATCATGGGCCCTCATAGGAGTCTATTTCATTAACTTAGCTGAGCAGTAGTTATGCCCTTCTCATCTGAATACTGATTTCATTCAGTTATGCTGTTTTCTTTTATTATCTCATTGAAAATATCCTTGTTAAACCCCTCTCTCTTCTTCCTCCCACAAAGAATTTGTCTTAGTTGAATTTTGAACTGCCTGGTTTGGTCTTCTTATCATTTTCACCTATTGTCTTTGTCTTTCACTTCTAACCTTTGGGAGATTTCTCTAACTTTATCTTTTACATTTTTTGTTTGTCTATCTCTGTATATTTCATGTATCAAACATTTACTATTCAAGATTTTTAATGTTCTATGATTTTTTCCTTCTCTTCTAATCACTTTACGTCATAGATATAATACAGTTTCCTACCTCTGAGGTTATGATTTTGAGTTCCTATTCATCTTTTATCCTAGAGGTGTTTTGTAATTATAGTGCTAACATGCTTATTTAGAAGTGAGTCATGAAAGTGTTGATTGGAACATCTGTGTGCATTGTGGGCTTCACTGTATTACAATCAGGTGGCTAGTGAGCATTTTTAATTTGAGGACTCAAAATGTCAGCATGTGCAGGTAATTCAGTAACTTCAGACAATAATTCTCTAATTTCTTGTTCAGAATATGTTAACTGGTTGTCAGAAATCTGAATTTGTGATAGAAGCTAAAAAGAGTTGGGAGTTGTGTCATCAGCATTATAGGCAGCAGATCTGGAATTGATCTGAACTGCCTTACTGTGATAACACATATACATGGAAGGCTCTGACTGCTGGTCAAGGCATGAAACATATTGATTATCAGGGTTGCTTTCAAATCATGGGTCAGAGGCAAGTTTCTGGACAAGTTGTTACCAGTTTCTCAGAACTGTTTATTGATAATAGTAATACTAGTAATTTGCAGCTAGTGTTGCCAAGATTGGAGAGGGGGTATGCCTTTAGGGTGAGTTATACTTTAAGAGATGGGTTATATCTGAACATCTGTGTGTAAGAAACCACAGACCAGACTTCATCTTTGTTGGGAGTTGTTCTGTGCATGTGCTGGTGATCCCTGATATGAAATAGAAACCATATCCTGTATGACCCCAACTTGAGAGAGGAAACAATTGTAGCTAACACCTGTCTATGATGCACACTCTTACTCCATTCTATCATTGCATTACATCATTTATTAGCAGCAACTTTAAATTTGTGAGCAGTGTCATTTGAGTCCTATAAGCTTTTGAAAAAAAAATTGGGCCCTATGTGCCACTGTTAGTGCAAATGTACTGTCTTAAGATATTTACATTCCCTTGTTTAGTTTTATTCCTCATGGAAGCTTTTTGCTATGCTTTGGGTCCCTGTACCTTCATTCTTTGGCTCTGTATCTCTATAGGACACTCCTTCCAGTGTTTTTTTGGGAACAGTTTAGTTTTGGGATTCAGTGATCAGTTAGGCTCATCATACTGATGTTCTATCAGATCTTCATGTTTAGACCTTGGTTGCTTTAATCCAGCTTTCTTTGACATGTGCCTATACTTCCTGACTCTTTTGTGGATTTCAGGGGGAAATCAGTTTACTTTTTCTGATATATCTGATAAGTAATTTTTCATTTTTATTCTGCTATCCAATTACACTTTATCATAGATTGTGATTGCAGGTGTCTTCCTTTTTTTAAAAATTGAGTTTGTGCTGCTGCTTCTGAGTGTGTTGGGAAGTAGTGATTTCTTAAAGAAATATATAGCTCTCTCAAAATGAGACACCCAAGGATGCAGTTTTGAGCCCATACTAGATCAGACATAATGCTCTCCCAACAGTCAAAGAAGTCAATACATGCCCTAAGAAAAATGCAAAAAGAAAGCTGAATACTATTTTCTTAACTAGGCTTTTGTTTAAAATTAAAAGGCAAAATTCCCTACTGAATGGGTGTGAACCATATAGCCAAGACTGGAATTGTGTGTGTGTGTGTGTGTGTGTGTGTGTGTGTGCACGCGCGCGCACGCGCGCATGTGTGTATTTGTGTGGGTGGTGGTGGTGGTAATGTATAGTGGGGGTTTGTCTGGGGGGGTTTCTGTTTTTCCCCAGTAATTCACACTCAAACACTAGTATATTGTGGAGGAAGAGAAGATAAAAACAGGGAAAGGTTTAAGGATGCCAGTAAAAAGGAAGAGTGATGGGGGCAATGCTTCTTCCATGTGGCAAATGCCTAGCTCAATTTCAGAAATGTGTTAAAAGGAAACAGAAGAAAAACATTGCCTTGTACATATTCTTTTGACACTAATGATTCTCACCTACAAATCAATGTCACTCAGTTTGTGACCTAAATTCTAACAATATCTGTGAGTATATGTGCCACTTCAGTAGGAGTAAGGGGTGTGAATGCAGATTGACAGAGAGCTTTCTTTTCTTCATTTATTTCAAGGTAGCCTACTTGATTGTCATGAACTTTTAACTGTGCCAAAATATACCTTCTTGAAAATCCTGCTCCTACAGTTTAAACCTAACTTTAGCACTCTTCCACATAAATTTCCATTTTCTTCTATAATAAAGTAGAGATATTATTTAGTCATATCTCTATGCATTCTTATTCTGACATAGTTATTCATTATTTTCTTCATAACTGTTTTGATTTTGCTCAAAATTCTTGATGCCCTTTTAAGATCTCTAGTCTAGCATATCATACAGGCTTTTATGTATCAAATGTAGTCAGGATTGGGGAGAAGTTCTATAACTAATCCTCTTCCTCCTGGAGATGCTGAAGGCAATGTTGACTGCACAAACCATCTTGTAAACATGTTTCAGTTTAGAATTTATTAGCAAGATGACTAAGGAACTTATTTTAGTTTTTCTTAAGCAAAATCCCTGATATGCTAAAATGGCTTATTGAAAAAAAACTATGGAGTAGTGGGACCCAGCTGTCTGGAGAATGGAAATTAGTCACTTAGTTTCTTAACTTCATGACAAAAAAGAGAAAGTATAAAAATTATGTTTCAATCTTAAAGATTTCTTAAAGCTAAGTGGTACCATATCCAGAGTTAGCACACTTTTCATGGTTCTTGACATAGATCAAAGGACTTTTTAGCAGCTACATCTTATGGGTCCGGACCATTCCAGAGATGCTGCTAAGTAGTTTGCCATTTTTGCATGTGTACTTAGGTCACTTAGTATTATCCAGTGGTGCTGGATGAGATTCATGATTAGTATGAGGTTGCTTTGCAGATTTATGCCTTTGTGGTACCGTAGTATAAAGATTCAAATTTTAGCTTCATTGAAAATCAGAAGGCATTATAATTTATTTTGAATCTCTAACCATCCAAAATCCCTTCAAAGTTATCTTTCATTTAGTAGTTAAGTCATATCTTTGTAAACCTGTATTTTTGTTTGTGTTACTTTTGAGTGTGTGTGTGTGTGTATGTGTGTGTGTGTATAGTGATGGGATCCAAATACAACAGTTACATTTTCCTGTAACTATGATCTTTATCTCAAAATAATAAGAGCCATCTATTATTTTGTTGTCTATTTCAACATTTTAATCATATTATACTTGATTCATTGCATATCTAGTAAGCAAATTTAATGATTATTTTATCCAAATTCATCATAGCATCATTAATTTAAAAATTTAATTTAGTTTCATGATACATTTGCAAGTTTGTTATATAGGTAAATTACACGTCATAATTGGTTTGTTGTACAGATAATTTTGTCGCCCAAATAATAAGCATAGTACCCAACAGGTAGTTTTTCAATCCTCACCTTCCTTTCACCCTCCACCTCAAGTATTTTAAGTGTGTATTTTAAGTGGGACTTATAAGTGAGAACATATAGTATTTGATTTTCTGTTCTTGCATTACTTCAGTTAGAATAACAGCCTCCAGCTCCATCCACATTGCTGCAAAGAATATGATATCTCATTCTTTTTATGGCTGAATAGCATTCCATGGTGTATACCTACCACTTTTCTTTATCCAGTCTACTGTTGATAGGCACTTAGATTGATTCCATGTGTTTGCTATTGTGAATAGAGTTATGATAAACATACATGTGTACATAGACTTTTATGTTAGAATGAATTATATGTGTTTGGGCATATAGTCAATATGTGGTTACTAGTGGAACAGTAGTTCTGTTTTAAGGTCTTTGAGAAATTGCCAAATTGCTTTCCACAGTGACTAAACTAATTTACATTCCCACCAGGAGTGTATACATATTCCCTCTTCTCTGCAAACTCACCAGCCATCTATTATTTTTTGACTTTTTAATAACAGCCATGCTGATTTATGTGAGATGGTATTTCATTGTGACTTAGATTTGTAGTTCCCTAATTATTAGCGATGTTAAGCATTTTTTCATATGCTTGTTGGTCACATGTATGTTTTCTTTAGAAAAGTGTCTGTTCATGTCCTTTTCCCAGTTTTGATGGGGTTGCTCACTTTTTTACTGGTTAATTTTTTTAAGTTCCTTGTACATTCTAGATATTAGGTCTTCGTCAGATGTACAGCTTGCAAATTATTCTCCCGAGAATAAGTGCTTTAGTTTAATTTGGTCAAATTTGTTGATTTTTGTTTCTGTTGCAATTACCTTTGGAATCTCATCATGAAATACTTGCCAGCGCCTGTGTTCAGAATGGTGCTTTCTAGGTTTTTCTTCGAGGGTTTTTATAGTTTTAGGTTTTGCATTTAAGTCTTTAATCCATCTTGAGTTTATGTTTGTATATGGTGTAAGAAAAAGGTCTAGTTTCAATCTTCTGTGTATGTCTGAGTTATCCCAGCACAACCTATTGAATAAGCGGTCCTTTCCCCATTGCTTTTTTTGTCAACTTTTTAAATTCAAAGAATATTAGATGGTTGGAAGTGTGCTGCTTTATTTCTGGGCTTTCTATTCTGTTCCATTAGTCTATTTGTTTATCTGATTTGTATCTATTTGTATCTGATTTGTTGTTGTTGTTGTTTTTACCAGTACTATGCTGTTTTGGTTACTGTAACCTTGTACTATAGGTTGAAGTTGGATAATGTGATGCCCTCAAGTTGTTCTCTTCACTTAGGATTATGTTGGCTCTTCAGGCAGCTTTTTGGTTCCATATGAATTTTAGAGTAGTTATTTCTATTTCTCTGAAGAATGTCTTTGGTAGTTTGATAGAAAGAGCATTGATTCGTAAATCAATGTGATTTTAAAAATACTGATTCTTCCTATTCATAAGCATGGAATGTTTTTTCATTTGTTTGTGTCATCTTTGATTTATTGGAGCAGTGTTTTGTAATTCTAGTTATAGAGATCTTTCAAGCCCCTGGTTAGCTGTATTCTTAAGTATTTTATTTTATTATGGCTATCATGAATGTGATTGCATTCTTGACTTAATATTCAGCTTGGACATTGTTGGTGTATAGAAATACTAATGGTTATCATACATTGATTTTGTATCCTGAAACTTTGCTCAAATCGTTTATCAGATCTAGGAGCTTCCAGGCAGAAACCATGGGGTTTTCTAAATATAAAGTCATTAGCCTATAAACAGTTTGACTTCCTCTTTTTCTATTTGGATGCCTTTTATTTCTTTCTCTTGACTGATGGATCTGGCTAGGACTTTCAGTACTCTGTTGAATAGGAGTGGAGGGAGTGGCGATAGTGGGCATCCTTGTCTTACGTTCTCAAGAGGAATGCTTCCAGCTTTTGCCCATTCAGTATGATGTTGACTGTTGGTTTGCCATGGATGGCTCATATTAATTTTAGGTAATGATCATTTATTTTTTAAGAGTTGAAAGGATAAAGATAAGGACTACAATTTTGCTTGGGAACGATTCTGCTTGATTGATTTCTCTTTATAGTCAGTGATCTCTGAATATAGTCAGTAATCTCTGAATATGATTTTTTAAAGATCCCTGAATTTGATTTTTAATTTAAGTATTATACAGGATTTATTATTATACCTTGTGTTGAACATTTTATGAACTTTTTTTGGCCAAATGAACATTATGAATATTAAAATTTTTGCAAACCACTTTTGTTAAAAATAGTATATGTTAAGTCTATGGTATTGGTCTGATATGTTGCAATAAACCTTCAAAGGGTGTTAATTTCCAGAAGTTGTTCTTAGAAAACTCCTGTTGATTCCTAGTTGGGCATTTCTTTGTATTTTATTTATAAATCAAATTTTTTAAAATATTACTAATCACCATATAGATATTTAGATACTATAACCTGTAAATAATCTATAAAAAGGCTAATAAAAAACATTTTTTGTTCAAAGAATATGTAACCTATTTGATTAAGAACATATAATGAAGACAAGCATGCTATCTTTCTAGTAATTATTTCTCTATATCTAATAATATTTCCTAAATATAGATATAATCCTATATCAAACAATAGAAACAGCCATAATATCATCAGCTTATCTTTATATTATCATGCCACTATAAAAAAGTCATAAAACATGTTATAATTCTTTAATGTTTTCAAAATACATTTTATAAATTCATAAATACTCTAATTTATACAGTTTGAACATTATTCATTTTGTTTCCAGACTGCTTATGGTTTTCTGAATTTCCAAATTTTCTATACATTTTCAGAACCCATTTACTTAGAGTATTACCACAAAACATTCATCACATACACAGATTATTTTTACTTTTTTCTTTATTAATGTATCAATTGATTCTGTGTTTTCTATCAAAATGTAAGATATTAACTGATTTGCAAGTAATAGAAACCCCTAATTCTACGCACAGTACAATTGTAAAAATGTAATTAAATATAAAATGTTCAAAAGTATGTTAAAAATAGGTGTTAGTTCCCAAAGAGCTCAAGACATTGTATAAAAATTCCTTAATTAAGTCACATTATGTTTAGTATTTAACCTCCTATGTACTATATCATGTGGAGGGAATCATTATACCATTATTAAACAATAAATATAGATAAGAACATTAGTGCTTACTTGCAGGTATTTAACTTTAATTCTATTAACCTAGATTATTTGAAATAAACTTCCAGTAGACAAAGGAAGTGTATTTATATTTATAAATAAATCCATGTACTGACATAAGTTTTTAAAATTATGCAAAGAATTTTAGAGGTGTTATATATAGTGTTTGCACAGGTAAACCAAACTGGTTTAAATAAAAAATATATTTAAAATATTTTAAGGCTTGAATTGTATTATTTCTTTAGTGTAAATATCCCAACCCTGACTGAATAAAAGTATTTTAACTACTGACTTACAAAATTTCTGATTATTTAATGATTCATTTTTAGAGACCAGTGGAGTCAGCACACTGCTGACTCAAGGCTGAGCAGAATATTTTAAGATAAGCATCAATGGTTTCTTAAAAATGGCTGAAATTTTTATTCTAGAAATTTATAAAGACCTACATTTGTCTTTAATTTACATTATTCTGATTTTGAATAGTGCAGGGATGGGGTGGATTTATTTTTCTTACTACATTAAAGAGTTCTCCACTTACTTCAAATAAAATTCAACCTTTGCAAAACATAGTCAAGACTTTTAATAATTTTTTAAAAAGTTGTTTTTGTTCTTTACATATGATAGTGTGGAGCTGATAGGTTTGAGTATGATGATCATCCAGTAAAGGTTAATTTTTGATCATATTCCATGCCTAGTAATTTCCAATTTTACTTTAATTGTATTTTTACAGTTATCTGAATTTTCTACCACTACCCGTATATTTTAATGTAAAGGCATTTAATTAACTAAAAATAAGTATAATAAATCTAAGTCCCTCTAAAAATAAATTTAATAATAACTATAAATAATAAATAGGAAGTAAGAAATTATATATAAATATTTATAACAATTTTCATAATTACAAACAAATGTGTTATAACAAATATCTATAAATATGTTAGGTCTTTATCTCTTATAAATAATAAATAATTATGTTTTGCTTTCTAAATTCTTTATGTGACAGCATATCATGCATATCATTCTCTCATTTCCTTTTTAAAATTTAATATTTTTAATTTTGAGTATTCATTTATATAACTGCATGCAATTCTACTTACTCAATTTTATGTATGTGCATGTTTTTGTGTTTATCATAATTTTTATTTATTAATTCTATTTGATGAACTTATAGACGTGTAGATTGTTTTCCATATTTCACTGTTACATGTAAGTTTTAATAACTACTTATGTGCTTGAACAACCATTTTTGTTTAAAAAAGGTAGAATTTTTTGCAGAATTAGGATTTAAGTCTTCTACAGCTTTAACTTGCTTAGGTTTTTCTAAAATTTTTCCCTAATGACATGCATTAGTTTATACTCCACCACTGGTATATAAGAATGCCCTTTGCTTCACATTCTTGCTAATATTTAAAAATGTCAGTCTTATATTTTGTTAATCTCATGGTTGTGAAATGGATTCTCTTACTCCATTTTTCAAAGTTTATTTTCTGTGATAACTGATACTGCTTCTGACAATTGTTTCCCATTTCCCCACTATCCGGTATATGATAAATCTGCTTTCTCTGGCTTATGTTTTCTAGTAGGTTTCCTAATGCTGGCCAATAAATGCTTACAGCAAAAGGTAACACATATAAGTTCTGGTCTAGATCATTTAATTGTCAATACAATACATTTTCTTTTTAATACAGGAGAGAGAAACATTTGATATGATGACTGCTCCATCAGTTTGGGGCTCTGTGTGATATGGTCAACAGACCCCTCTTGGAAGAAAATGATTGAAAATAAATGTTTGCTGTTTTAGGTCACTGAGATTTTACAATTGTTTGTTACCATATGAAAATCCAGCCTTTCTTGACTGTTCCACTTTCTTTAAAAATACAAGAATGTTAATTAAATTTCTACAACATTTTATAGTTTAAAAAAATTCTTGACATATGTTAATGCTTCCCCACAATAAATCAGTGCATTAGATAGTCTTCTGATTTCACAAGAATGGACACTGAGGCTTAATGAGGTGAAGTCATTGTCTTAACATAGTGGATTTTTCAATTAAAAAACAAATATTTCACACACAGATCCATTTTCTTTTGTATGATATTTCTCTAGCCCTCAATTTCTACTTACTCTAACCCCACCACCACAACAATAAAACTGGTAAAAAAAAAAAAAAAAAAAAACTTTTAAAATAGCTACAACTGTCATATTTTTTTAAGTGTTATATAAAATAAATAAAAATGTCCCCTTTATAGGTAAAAATTTTATTCTTTGGTTTAAATGTATTTCTTTGGGAATATTTTGAAAACATTTTTTCTTCTGCCTTACATTATTGTCAGGTATAAGGCTAAAATTACTAATAAAATAAAGATCTATTTAGGTATCCATGAAGTTTTGTCAATGTACTCAGCATAGTATCTCCCTGAGTACTCAATCAATTTGTCAATTAGATTCAAGTGCTGAGTTTCTATTATGAGCAATGATGTAAAACTCAGAAAGCAACTAGTAAATTTTTCTCTCAGGTTGTGCCTGCAGCATCAAGTATTAAAAATAATCATAAACTCAGTAAACTTGATGTGCTGCTCAAGTCTGAGAGGATAAATATAGCAGCCCATAATGTCATTTTCACAGTTACATTTCACACTATAACCACATATTGAGGAAAAAACTTTTAGCTACATAGCAACCTCTAAAGACTTGTGGCTTTGCTAATGTTTTTTAAGATGTGTAATATCTGAAATACTTAGTAATTAAGGATAAAAATTAGATTGTAACATTTGTGTGGGAATGAAAATAGAACAAAAATTGTCACTTGATATTTGTGTATTGATATTCTGTTTAGTGAGGAAATTACTCTGTACCGACCAATATTTATTTATTAGTACATTGATAACCTATGAATTAGCTCATTGAACATGCAAAATATAATTAACACTTTTAGTTTATTATTTTCATAACAATTTGAAAGATTAATTTTTGATTGCATTCAAATTTCTACCATTGAAACTGTTTTGATAGATTTTAATTTCCTCACTCTAACTTATGATTTATCCTCATCTTTCTGAATCATGTGTGGTAAATGATATCTCATTGAGTCTGGAAAAGCAGATTGGCCCCCATTTTCTTTTAATGAGAAGAGAGAAAATTTATTCTATTTAGTAGTGAAGATACAAGTGCTATTCATTTGGAGCACTTACTGTATTTCATATACTAATACTGGTAATGTAGAATCTAATTTAATTATAACAGTAATATCTATAAGTTATGTATTATTTCTATTTACATATGAATACATTGAAGGGGTTTTGTGTTCTCAGTATCTCGATACCTCTTTCATATATTTTACTTGTTTATAATTTAAATCAATATGTCTTGATAAATAAATAAATCACAAGCTATATAAATTATATAGCACAAAGGGTAGACAGTGAACAATCTTTCTCCACTCTTTCTACTAAATAATTATCCTCCACAGAGAATATGATGGTGAATGCACACACACACACACACACCCCTACATTTATTAAGGTACGTGAAATTCATCTTGGTGAGTTCAATTTTCCCCAGATTGCTACTTACTTATTTATCCTAATACCTTTATAATCCAATTTACTTTTTGCTATTAATTTGATATGGCACATATATAATACAGTCCTAAAATTTCATTATAATTGAAAAATTACAAAAAAGGACAAAAATATATGCTTACCATGTTCACCATTATTCTTTTATACAGATATGATAACCAATTGAGGGAATGTGTGCTCTTTGGGGTCCATGAGGGGGCGTAGTTTTAAGGGCAAGAATTTCCCAGCACCATGCCTCCCTCCCATCTCTCTCCATCCAGGAGATTTAACAGTTTATGTTTGAATTTTGTGGGCACGGGAAGAAACTAAGAGTCAATCACCCTTGCGAAGTTTAAAGGAACTCCTTTCACTGGCCAGAGGAATTTGGGGAGGTGGGAATTTCTCCCAGGATAAATTCCCCTGCTCCTTCATCCACACTGGATTGCCAGCTCTCTGGAATCCCCTCCCACATGGTGGGAATTCCCTTTACCCTCTGGGATTTCCCCCTCTGGAATCCCCTTCCACACTCTTTGTGGAAATCTTTCTCTTCTTCTTCTTTCCTTCTCTTTCTCTACCTAAATAATAGCACCTTTCTACAACACTTCTTGGGTCCGATACTTACTTTTACAAGGATATGGAACACCTGCAGTGGTCCCATCGCTTATTCTTTAAGAGATTGGAGGCCAAGAACTGACAGCATTCTCTCGGGAGAGCTGTGCCTCACCAGCACTCAAGAAAAACCTGGTTACACGATCATCGAGCACATGTTAAATGACATCAGTGGCAGTAGTTTTAGTGTTAATAATATGCAATCACAAATGTTTAACACTCCTAGTTTTCTCTGTTTATTGCAGTATTTTTAAGTGACTGTACAGATTTAAAATACTGAATTTATTGTTTATATTGAGAGGCATTATAACCTGTTAAAATATAAAATATGTTTACTTTGAAGCAGTCTAGTGTCACTGAAGCAGTCTCATTTTCTGAGGTATTACCTGGAGTTCTTTGTCTCACAACAAAGAAAATTAAGGCGTGTGGACACCCACGGTGAGGTTGGAGTGAAAGTTTATAAGTGAAAGAGGGGTCCTGAGAGAGTTGCCATCACACAGTTGAATGCAAAGCCTTTTATAAACAAGCTAATGGTGGGAGGTGTTTCATTTGCATAAGGCGCAAACTGGTTAGGGCTGGGTATCTTATTCTCATAAGGTGCAAATTACTGTTAACTCCACCCCGTTCCTCTAGTGTGTATGCATATGCAGGTTCTTAGCCTGCCCATATTGCTTCATCTCCCACTGCACATGCGTCAGAAGATGGAATTTTCCACTCTGGTTGTGCCTGGTTCTGTGTAACTTTTCTTAACTCTACAGTGGCAGAACTGTCTTAAGCAAGACCCTTGTGCAAGTTCCTCATCTGAGTATGCCCCAAAAGGAAAGGAATGTGCTCACTGAAGCCCACAGTGTATAGGTGGACCTTGCACAACAACCAAAGGCATTGTACCTTGCTTCCTTATCAGCACTTGCAGCTTGATTTCTTCCAGGCTGCTCCTTTGTTGGAAAGACTTCTAATGGGGGACCTTGTCCTAACTATCATCCTAACTGGTTCCTTTCTCTCTCCTCTCTCAATTTCTAGAAATATAATTTTTTAAAATTTTCTTAAAAAGTCAGTTTAGTGGCAGATAATCCGTATACTGAAATCCTATATAAATAAGTTCACATCATCTCTACTTTCTATTGAATTTATTGATCTTTTTTCTATTCATGTATCTGAAATTTATTAATAGAATTCTAGATTTCTTATATATATTTAAATCCAGTAGATTGATTCTCTCCTCAATCATTTTAGGGTTTTTTTGTTTGTTTGTTTGTTTACTTTTGGAACTTGTTTTTCTGTATGAAATTTAGAGTCATCTTGCTGTTTTATTTGAAATAATGTTTAAATTATATACTAACTTAGAATGTATATCTTATGATGTTGGTATCTTCCTCTTCAAATTTATATTATATTTCACCAGTGGTTCAAATGATAATGATGTCAACACTTTCTTTCTGATTTTTTAACTCTCCAGTTAGTTGATTATCACATTCAATTGCTTACTTTTTAAAAAACTAAGGAATATTTTTAATTCTCATTCACATTTCCAAATATACTATTAAATTCATTGTATTCTAAGTGATTAATAATACATTATCAATGAGTTACTTTCAAAACCTTTTTCTTATCTCCTTTGCTAGTGGCTAATAATAGAATATAAAACACAGTATCATTTTGAAAAATTAAAAATACAAACAGGAGATTTCTGGTTCTCAGCCCAGCATGTAAGAATTTTGGAAGTTGCTACTACATCCTAACAATAAATAAATAACTGAACAAACTGAAAAATCCACAATTCTTTATCAATCTATAAGAGGAATAAGAACACAGGACAACCTACTGCCCCCAAAACTGGAGAAACCAAAAAGACAGATCTAGAGAGAATCACAACTTACAGGAATAGAAACTCAAGCAGAAACCTCTTTGGGGAACCAGCCCTTTGCAGGAAAACCTGAACTGTAATTGAGGAATTGCTGGAAGCTCACTGTGGACAACTCTGAGGGTGAAAATCTCCAGGAAACCCAGTCATAGGAGGGTGTCTACATTTTTCTAAGTTTTAACTCCAGGAGTTTCACCTGGTTCTCATATTGACTATCTGGGAAAACTCTCTTTATGTTTCTGGTAAGGTGAGGAGAAAAGGAACCATTTAGAAATGCACCAGAGCATTCTGTTCTTCTTAACAAAGTCTTCCCCTCAGAAGTGACTATTTAACTAGAACCTCGACTGCTGGCATTTCAACAGAGCCTAATTGATTGGTGACAAGATAAAATATTCGACTCTATCTATCTATTTCCCTTGTAGAGGAAGGGAAATACCCAACTCCAGGCAGTTCTAGCCATTCTGTCTCTCTTAAGGGATGGGAGGGCAGAAGGTGAGAAGCATTGATAAAGTTAACCGCCCAGGGGCACAGGCATACTAGAATGTTGAGATCTTATTGTAGGGCTATGGAATGCTTCTACTCCGCACCCACCCCCAATCCTTGCACTTAACATCTCACTACTAAAGACCTGCTTACCAGAGATCCTTTTACCCCATATATATGTCTGACTATCAAGAAAATATTGTAAGGCATACCAAAAGGCAAATAAAAACCAGAACTCAAATAAATGAACAAACCTGTTCCATATTCTAAAAAAGAGACATAATTAAAAGCTTATGGTCACCCTAAAGTCTACATACCAATGCTTATAGCAGCTGTATTCAAAATGCCAAAGCATGGAATCAACGAAAATATTTCTTCAGCTGAATTGATAAATGTGGTATATCCAAAAAATGGAATATTATTCATTGCTGAAAAAAATAAACTATCAGTCCATAAAAAAAGCATGGAAGAATCTTAAATCAGTATTACTAAGTAAAATAATCCAATCTAAAGAGGCTATATACTGTATGACCCCAACTATATGAAATTCTGGAAAAGGCAAACTATGGAAACAGTAGAAATAGTGGTTTCCAATTTCTACTGTTTGAGTGGACTTGAATATATGGAGAACAGAGTGGGGTTGAGTGGGGTTGAATATATGGATAACAGAGGATTTTTATAGCAGAGAAAATATTCTGTAAGATATTATACTGATGGGTGCATATCATAATACATTTTTCCAAACTCATGGAATGTACCACACCAACAGTGATCTCTAATGTAAACTATGCATGTTGAGTGATAAAAATGTTTAAATGTAAGTTCATCAATTGCAACAAATAAGTCATTTTAGTGTATAATTCTAAATTTAGTGTAAAATTCTAATTTTATTTAGGATAAAAATTCAAATTCTTAACCTTTAGTGTACACAAGAGGGAGGCTATGCATGTGTGGGGACATAAGGTATATGGGAAATCTTTGTGTCTTTCTCTCAATTTTCCATGTACCTAAAACTGCTATAAAATATATAGTTTATTTTAAAAGAAAAAATACATACACACAAAGCAACAACATGCTTAGTACTCATTGAAACAAAATATATAAATTAAATACAATGGAAGAGTGGGCCATGTGTGGATGAGAATAAGGATGGATTAGAAGAGTAAAAGATAGTAAATAAATGAAAGGAAGCAAAAGAGGGAGGGGAGGGTAAGAATAAGAGAGGGAAGAAGGAAGGCAAGCGGCAAAAAATGACATGAAGGAAGAATGGATGAAGACAAGATGCAAGAATGAGTGATGATTTACAAAAGTATATGCTGTGACTACTTTTAACTACTACTTTGATAGTACACAGTCTGAATTTTAATGCAAATACTTCTAATATTTTCCCCAAAGCATGAGGATTGCTCTTAGGTTTAATCAGATAAATTTTACAATAATAAGAAATTATCCACCTATATTTATTTTATTGATTTTTTAAAATCAAAAATACATATTAGATTTTATCAAGTTTCTGTTCATGTTTAATAACAGCCTTATTAATATTGAAGGAAACCTAAAACATTAGAATATACTTGATATAATATATTATTTTTATAATAAGTTTCTAAATTCTATTTCCTAACATTTTCTTTAGGATCTTATGTCAATTGCCATATATGAGATTGGCTTGTAGTCTTCTCAATGTTTTTTTAGGTTTCAATGCCATACTTTTTAGAAAGAAATTGAGAGTTTTCTACCCACCCCTCTCCCAGGTCCTAGAAGTATTCACATACCATAGAAAGTACCTGCCCTGGATGTTTCTTATAGATTCTTTATGAAAATATATATAACTAATCATTTTTGGAGAAAATCATTAATCTTTCATCATATTTTAGTTTGGGGTACAGGTGGCTTTTGTTTACATGAATAAGTTCCTTATTGGTGATTCGTGAGATTTTGGTGCACTCATCACCCAAGCAGTGTACACTGTACACAATATATAGTAATTTATCCCTTACTGCCCTAACCCCTTCCTAAGCCCCAAAGCCCATTCTATCATTCTTTTTTCTTTGCAACCCTATAGCTTACCTCCTATGCAATGTTTGGTTTTCCATTACTGAGTTACTTCACTTAGAATAATGGCCTCCAGTTTCATCCAAGTTGCTACAAAGACCATTATTTTGTTCCGTTTTATGGCCGAGAATTATTCCATGATGTATATATACCACATTTTCTTATCCACTCGTTGGTTGATGAGCATTTAGTTTGGTTCTATAGTTTTGCAATTGCAAATTGTGCTGCTATAAGCATGCATGTGTATGTGTTTTTTTATATAATAGCTTTCATATATCTATCCTTTGGTAGATACTGAGTAGTGGGATTGCTGGATTGAATGACAGTTCTACCTTACTTCTTAAAGAATGTTCATATTGTTTTCCATAGTAGTTGTACTACTTTATATTCTACCAGCAGTGTAAAAAAGTGTTCCATTTTAACTACATCCACACCAACATTTATTATTTTTTAATTTTTAAATTATGACCATTCTTAAAGAAATAAAGTGGCATCTTATTATGGCTTTGATTTTTCTGATAGTGATGTTGAGCAGTTTGCATTTCTCTGATAGTGATGTTGAGCAGTTTGTCGTGTGTTTGTTGGTGTTTGTATTTCTTCTCTTGAGAATTGTCTATTCATGTCCTTTGCCCCCTTGATGTGATTATTTTTTTTCTGGCTGATTTGTTTGATTTCCTTTTAGATTCTGAGTATTAGTCCTTTGTCAGATGCATAGTTTGCAAATATTTTCACCTACTCTGTGGGTTGTCTTTTAACTCTGTTGATTATTTCTCTTGCTGTGCTAAAGTTTTTAGTTTAATTAGGTCCCATTAATTTATTTTTGTTTTTGCTGCATTTGCTTTTGGATTCTAAGTCATGAATTCTTTGCCTAAGCTAATGTCTAGAAGAGTATTTTTTATATTATCTTCTAGAATTTTTATGGTTTTATGTCTTAGATTTAAGTCTTTGATTGATCTTGAGTTGATTTTTATATAAGGTGAGAGATGGAAATCCAGTTTCATTCTTCTACATGTGGCTTGCCAGTTTTCCCAGGACCATTTATTAAGTGTTTACATGTTGTATTAGTGCATTGTTATGGTGCTATGAAAAAATACCTGAGATTGGGTAATTTATGAAGAAAAGAGTTTTAATTGACTTACAGTTCTGAATGGCTGGGAGGCCTCAGGAAACTTACAATTGTGGCAGAAGGCACCTCTTCACAGGGTGGCAGTAGAGAGAATGAGTACACAGCAAATGGGGAAGCCCCTTATAAAACCATCAAATCTTATAAGAACTCACTCACTATCACGAGACCAGCCTGAGGGTAGCTACCCTCATGATCCCATTACCTCCCTCTTAACACATGTGGGGATTATGGGAGCCATAATTCATGATGAGATTTTGGTGGGGGCACAGCCAAACCATATCACATGCTATCCATTATCTGGATTCAGATTTAGTAAATTGCATTTTTCTGGAGAGATTCCCAATTTATTCAGGTTTGATAATTTTTGTAAGCATTTAGCAAAGTAGCTATGACCGATACTCTCTTTTTTATTACTATTCATTCATTGAATAGATGTGAATAAATTATTCTGCTTTATTAGCTAAAGTTTTTATGTCATAATTTTATTTAAAAATTTGCCCTTGTTTAATCAGAGAAATGAGCAAGAACATTTTCATGGTGAAGTACTCTCTGGTAAAGTATTCCCAGATGATTTTCAGCCAAAGATTTAGCTAAGTTTCTCAAAACATTCTCAATGATAAGCAGATGATGTTCTTTGGCCTTCCAGGAAGTCAACAAGCAAAATGGCTTGAGCATCCCCAAAAGCTGACATAACTTTTGCTTTTGACCAGACTGCTGTTCTCTTGACTGGGCTCCTACCACATTTTGGTAGCCAATGCTTTAATCATGCTTTGTCTTTAGGATCATACTGATAAAGCCATGTTTCATCTCCTGTTACAATTCTTGGAAGAAATACCTCAGCATCCTGATCCTGCTTGTTTAAAATTTCCATTGAAAGTTCTGGTCTTGTTTGCAGTTAATCTGGTTGCAACAGTTTTGGCACCCATCAAACAAAAAATTTGCTCAATTTTAATTTTTAGTCAGAATTGTATAAGCTAAACCAAGGAAAATGTCTGTGATGTTGATTAATGTAAGGCCGGTTGCCTCACCGGGAGCTCGGACACGCCCACCCCCTCCCTAAGCCTGGAAACTACGTCACCATTCCACACTTACCTGAGCTCCATCACGTAGCTTCCCTAGCGCCCACTCCTGCACCCCCCACCCAAATCTGCACTCGGCACCTAGCCCGCCAAAAACCCCGCCGAAATTTGAAAACCCTGCTTCCCAATATCCAATCGATTGCCCCATGCTTTGTTTCCCAATATCCAATCAATTACCTCTAATGCCCGCACACCGAAAATCCCGCCTACCTACCAGTAGCAGCTCGCCCCATCCAAGCTCGATTTCCCAATACCCAATCAATTACCCTATGCTTTGTCTCCTAATGTCCACCCAATGGCCCCTGACCCTATAAAACTCCTTGCCCTGGGAAGTTGAGCGCGACTTCTCTTGGCCCCCCTTCCCGGACCATAGAACCTCACCCGGGAGCTCAATAAATTGGCATTTAATTTTCCTCGGCTGATTTCAGTTTCCTCATTTTAAACTCAGCGATATTCCTTACAACTAATGTTTCCTATGTGCATCTTTGTTCCTCTTCAATTAGAATACAAAAAAATAAATTTTTTCTTGAAAATCGATGTGGTTATCCTGCCCTGCAAGCTTCATCTTCAACATTGTCTTGTCCCTTCTTTTTTTTTTTTCTGAACAAAGGCTTTATTCAAACTCTTGGGTGCTAACATCTCCAAAAAACTTTTAACAGAGACCATCATTTCCCTCCAGGAATCAATGCATTTTATTTTTGTTGCATAGGTACATACATGGCAAGGTGATTTGCTGCCTCCATCCCCCCCATCACCTATATCTGGTATTTCTTCCCACATTATCCCTCTCCACCCCCTGCTGTCCTTCCCTACCTACCCCGATGTGTGATGCTCCCCTCCCTGTGTCCACATGTTCTCATTGTTCAATGCCTGCTTATGAGTGAGAACATGCAGTGTTTGGTTTTCTGTTCTTGTGTCAGTTTGTTGAGAATGATGGTTTTCAGATTCATCCATGTCCCTATGAAGGACACAAACTCATTGTTTTTTATGGCCACATAGTATTCCATGGTGTACATGTGCCACATTTTCTTTATCCAGTCTATCGTTGGTGGACATTTGTGTTGATTCCAAGTCTTTGCTATTGTAAACAGTGCTGCAATGCACATACATGTACATGTGTCTTTATAATAGAACAATTTATAATCCTTTGGGTATGTACCCAGTAATGGGATTGCTAGGTCAAATGGTATTCCTATTTCTAGGTCTTTGAGGAATTGCCACACTGTCTTCCACAATGGTTGCACTAGTCCCTTCTTAAAATGAGTTATCCTTTTATAAAAACTGCTAATTTCCTGGGGGCATTGTCTTGATGAACTTTATGTAAAGCATCAATGAGTTATCATTGTATTAGTTTGCTCTTGCACTACTATAAAGAAATACACAAGATTGGATATTTATAAAGGAAAGAGTTTTAGCTGACTCACAGATCTGCATGGCTGGGGAAACCTCAGGAAACTTACAATCATGATGAAAGAGGAAGCAAGCACTTTCTTCACAAGGTGGCAGGAGAAGGAAGTGAACAAAGAAGAACTACAAAACACCTATAAAATCATCAGATCTTGTGAGAACTCACTCACTATCATGAGAACAGCATGAGGGGGAACCATCCCCGTGATCCAATCACTTCCCACCAGGTCCTCCTCAACACCTGGGTATTACAGTTCAAGAAAAGATTTAGCTGGGGACACAAAGCCTAACCATATCATTCTGACCCTGCCCCATTTCAAATCTCACATCTTTTCACATTTCAAAACCAATCATATATTCTCAAACTCCCGTAAGTCTTAACTCATTTCAGCATTAACTCAGAAGTCCACCATCCAAAGTCTTACCCAAGATGAGGCAAGTCCCTTCTGCCTAGGAGCCTGAAAAATCAAAAACAATTTAGTTATTTCCTAGATACAATGTCTGTACAGGGATTGGGTAGATATTCCCATTCCAAATGGGAGTAATTGACAAAAATAAACAGGTCATATTGCAAGTTCAAAATCCAGTGGGGCAGTCATTAAATCTTAAAGCTCCTAAATAATCTCCTCTGACCCTATGCCTTATAATCAGGGCACACTGATAACAAGAGGTAGGCTCCCATGGTCTTGGTCAGCTCCACTTCTGTGGCTTTGCAGTGTACAGCCTCTCTCCTGGTTGCTTTCACAGGGTGGCATTTAGTGTCTGCAGCTTCCCCAGGTGCCTGGTGCAAGCTGTTCATGGATCTTCTATTCTGGGGTCTGGAGGATGACTGCCCTCTTCTCACAGCTCCACCATGCAGTGCCCCAGAGGGGAACTCTGTGTAGGGGCTCCAACCCCACATTTCCCTTCTACACTACCCTAGCAGGGGTTCTTTATATGGCTTCACCTCTGCAGCAAACTTTTGCCTAGACTTCGGGCATTTCCATACATCCTCTAAAATCTAGGTGGAGGTTCCTAAACCTCAATTCTTGACTTCTGTGCATCCACAGGCCCAACACCAATTAGAAGCCACCAAGGCTTGGGGCTTGCACCCTCTGAAGCAATGGCCTGAGCTGTACATTGGCCCCTTTTAGTCATGGCTGGGACCCAAAACACCAAGTCCTGAGATGACACACCCTGGGTGTGGCCCAGGAAGCCATTTTATTCTCTTATGCCTCTGAGCCTGTTATGGGAGAGGCTGTGGTGAAGACCTCTGACATGCCCTGGAGACATTTCCCCCCATTGTCTTAGTAATTAACGTTTGGCTCTTTGTTACTTATGTAAATATATGCATCTGGCTGGAATTTCTCCCCCAGAAAACAGAATTTTCTTTTCCATTGCAACATCTGGCTGCAAATTTTCCAAACTTTTATGTTCTGCTTCCCTTTTAAATGTAAGTTGCAATTTCAAATCATCTCACTCAAGTCCAAAGTTCCACAGATCATTAGGGCAGGGGCAAAATGCTGCCAGTCTCTTTGCTAAAGCATAGCAAACATGACTTATACTCCAGTTCCCAACAAGTTCCTCATCTCCATCTGAGACCACACCAGCCTGGACTTCACTGTCCACATAATTATCAGCATTTTGGTCAACACCATTCAACAAGTCTCTGGGAAGTTCCAAACTTTTCCATCTTCTTATTCCTATCTTTTTCTGAGCCCTCCAAACTGTTTAAACCTCTGCCTGTTACCCAGTTCCAAAGTCATTTCCACATTTTTGGGTATTGTTATAGTAGTATCCCGTTCTCTGTGGTACTAATTTACTGTATTAGTCTGTTCTCACACTGCTATAAAGAAATACCCAAGACTGGGTAATTTATAAAGGAAAGAGGTTTAGTTGACTGAATAATAATGTCCAATTATATTGGAGATTATTTAGAAGCTTTAAGATTTAATGACTGCCCACTAGATTTTTAACTTGCATGGGCCCTGTAACTCAATCTATTTTAGTCAACTAAAGGAAAGATTTACTTGACTTGCAGTTCCGTATGACTGGGGGAGGCCACAGGAAACTTACAATCATGGCAGAAGTGGAAGCAGACACCTTCTTTACAAAGCAGCAGGAGGGGAGAAGAAACGAACAAGAGAGGAACTACCAAAGACTTATAAAACCATCAGATCTCACTCACTGTCATAAGAACTACACTGAAGTAAATGCCCCCATAATCCAATCACCTCATACCAGGTCTCTTCCCTCAACACCTGGGAATTACAATTCAAGATGAGATTTGGGAGGGGACACTAAGCCTAACTGTATTACTCATTCTTCCATCCAAACTTCATGAATTTGATGTTTGTTCATGCTTCAATTTTAGCAGAATTCACATTTCTCTGATAGAAACTCTTTTAAAGCTGATGTTTTATCCTTTTCAGTGCCTCAAACTATATCCTGTTCAGACATGTTATAGCAAGTTAGTACAAGTTTATTTTAGTGCAAAAATTTTAAATCTGTGCATAGTTTTTTCATAAGACAAATTTTTCATTAACTTCTTGGAGACCCCTTTTATATATTTTCCAGTTATATTTGCTGTTCCAATTTTAGTAATTGAAATAAAGAAGGCTTCTATTTATATAGTCTTAGAATTATATTATAAATATTCAAGATGCTAAAAATACAGTTTAAAATTTAATTTGATACAAATAACCTTGGTAAATATGAGTGATACATAAGCAAAAAAGTTAAATTTGGAAACTTTTTGATAATTAGGATCATATTTTAAAATAAATCTGTTCCTAAAAAAAATGTTGTCCCAATATTATGAATTCAATAGCCAAATAATTCATTTTTTATCATTTTTCTTGTATTATCACATTTTGAAACACTATTGAGAGATCTTAGGTACCCAGTTTGAAGTCTCCTTATGTATATATACTCAGTTCAAAACCAAAATAAGATTTCAAGGGGCCTCATCAGTTGGAACTGACTTTACAGCTATTTCCTCTAATGATCATAGCTGTCTTGGTGCTGCCTGACTAGGAGTTATGTGTCCTCAAATTGGAGGGGATAACTGAGCTCTGTTTGGTTTCCTCCACTTGTTCTGCCTCCTGGAAACTCTACAAATAAACTGGGAGCAAATATACGTCCAATAGCATTTCTTTCTCCTCTATCATCAATTAGTCTCTGAGACTGCCCAATGTTCAGTATTTCAAAACAGCTCTTTTATGCATTTTTGTCATTTTTCAGTTGTTTTAGGAAGTAAAATCGAGTTTCTGTTATTCTAAATTGGTGGAAAGCTCACGTGTAAGAGAAGATAGAATTTTAAGGACACAAAAGATGTGCTCAATAATACCACATTCTAACATGAGGTCTGGTAAGGTATGAATGAAAAGTGTATTTTATTATTTTCTGCATAGGTGTTCATTGTTGAGGAATGTTTTGAGCTTGGTAAGAAATTTTCATTCCGAAAGACTGGGTCTGACAATAAATTTTCATGTATTGTCAGTAATACATATTTGCACCAGGTTTTTTTTTTTCCCATGTTCTTTTCTACGTTGGTTAGTAATTACCAAGCTAGATGACCTTCCCTTAAATGTCTTTGACATTCCCCTTTCCAAATAATAGAGTCACAAAAGAAAACTAGTTACAAGGTATTTTAAATACTAAAATGTGGTTGAAATAAAAATGTCCCATAATATTTATTATGATTATTACATAATTCCTGGCACTATAAAATTGATTGGAGATAGATAACCATTACCAATAATTTGCCCATAATAAACTCATGTTTTAGCCTGTGTAAATACTATAAATAGAAATATTATTGTACAATATGGTATTTGCTATAATTTAATGTGAGAATAAAATGTATCTTGAATGCAGACATCCTGGTTACATAGTTACGTGGATTATCTTATTTACATGTTAATGTTTGTTTTTTTTCAAACTGACTCAGCTAAAACACATAGGCATATTTTTGACAATTCTCACTTTGAAAGTAGATAAGATTTAAATTTCAAGTTCTCTTGTCAAATAAGAGGTTGCCTTCATGAAACATTTATAGTAAATGATAAAGAATGATTTCTTAATATAACACCTTGCTTCCTGGGATGACTATAAAAAGCATTCTATTTTCAAGGCAATTTCCCACCCCCCTCAGATAAAGACAGCTATGGCTTTGTCTGCTTTTATAAAATGGCAACAATGGCACCAACACTAAGGCAATTCTTCCTGTCCTCAGCAAAATTTCCTTATGTTTCTTTCTCTGCATGTCTAAATCTAAGACCATAGTTTAAAACACCAGCAGTAAATATAATGGGTAAACTTGAAATGGAAAATATATTTTTAATATGTCTCTCAAATTCTAAATGATTACTTTACCTGTCTTAAGACAAAATAAAGCTGGTTATATAAAAGTAATACTTATATGTTATTAAGTATGCTATCTATAAAGGCCAGATAATATATAAAATTAATTCTTTTAGATTATAAACATAGTAATAAAACATATTTTGAAAATTTTTTTCTCTCATAAATTGGTTTTTCCTATGGAAAAATAAATTGGTTATTTGAGATGAGATTAGGCATTTATTTGTAAATGAAATCTCATAAGATAACAAACATGAAATAAAATTAAAATGTACATAAAATATCGGACAAATCTGTAAAAAAATGCATTTTTATTCTTAAATTAATAACAATGAAAATAATAAATTTAAAATTGTCATAACATATTGGACAAGTAAAAGAATATATTATATAGTGGGCTCATATCAACAGTTATTTTTCCAGTATTTTAAATAAAAAATTTCTTTATCAAAATATCATTTACTTTAGTTCCAAAGTTACTAATATATTCTACATAAATACATTCCACTGTATTAAAGACATATGCTATTTTAATATGCTGTGTTTTGTTTTGGTAGTGTGCTTATTTTTTAAAAAAGCAAATAATAAATGTCATATAGGTTGGTGCAAAAGTAATTACGTTTTTTGCCATTTCCTTCAACAGGAAAGACCACAATTACTTGCACCAACCTAATGCTTTCTTTTAATCAATTAATGAAATGATAACCAATGTAACAGTATACCTTGATTCTAATGGTAAATCAGGATTTATTTTCTATGCACCAGAAAGAAGACATGGTGGCAGGTTTATCACCTCAATGGTTCAGAAAGGAAAAAGTTGAGATGCTATGCTTGAAGTTCATTCATTCTGTAGGTAATTCTTGGCATCTAGTACATGCTTGGAATATAATTGTGAATTTGAATACAAATACTTCCTGCTGCCAAGGATTTGCAGTATAGTGGGAAAGACAGATATTAATTGAATTATTACATGAAATTTTGACCATGGAAAGGTATTTTAAATGAGAAGTTCATGGTGATATGAGGCCTATATTAGAGAATGATTAGTCACAATCTCATAGAAGTATTTACTAGGTAAATGAATTTCATCTGAATTGAATGAATATAATCTTTACAAAAAGAGGAGAGAGGATGAATCCAGACACAAGAAACATGAGGCACTAAGGCCCTATAGTCAGAATGACCATGAAGTACATACAGATTTGAAAGGGTTTTAGGATATTGGAGAGAATGGGCATCAAAATCTCCTGACGTGAAGCTGGATGATAGCTTAGACTATCACACAGCATTAACAACGAAGGAACTTGTGTTTTGGGTTAAGAGTTTTTGCCTTTATTTTTGAACAATGAGAACACTATTTTCCTTTCATGATGAATAAAATGATTGATTTTCCAGTTCAACATGAACATCTTGGACTAAGTGTAAAGAATGGATAGTAGGAGTTATTAAATAAATAAATAATTCCAGTATTACTTCAAGAATATACCTGAGAGATGATGATAGTTCAAATTATATAGCAGCCATAGTGACACAGATAAGTGAAAATATTTGAAAAAGAATTAGGAAGTAAAATTTATACAATGTAGATATCTATGATAGAAATGAGAGAATTCACCACAATTTAAAGCAATAGCAGGCACTGAACTGTACACTAAAGTATTTGAATTAGATGAATTTGGCAAAAGAAAACCACTTACTATTCAAAGTTGGTGGGGGCCAGACACGGTGGCTCATGCCTGTAATCCCAGCATTTTGGGAGGCTAAGGTGGGAGGATTACTCAAGCCCAGGAATTCAAAACCAGCCTAAACAACATAAGGAGACTCCCCATGTGAATTATGGCTTTAATCATGACCCCTGAGTTTTTGACTCAAATATTTACCTTATGTGTGTAGTATATATCTTCCTGGAACTGCATATTCATTTCTAATAAATTGAACCAATGGTTTCAAACTTCATAAAGTAGCCCTTAATTTAAAAGGCAACTTACTATCAGAGAAAGATTTAGGAATACCCTGAAGTTCATTCCACCAATTTTATTATTTTATTATTTTTTTAAGACAGAGGCTCACACTGTTACTCAGGCTGGAGTTCAGTGACACAATCATTGCTCACTGTAGCCTCAGACACCTAGGTTCAAACAATTCTCTTGCCTCAGTCTCCTACATAGCTGGGACTACAGATGTCTGCCACCATGCCTAGCTAATTTTTTAAAATTTGAAATCATTGGTTCATTTTATTAGAAATGAATATACAGTTGCAGGAAGATATATACTAGAGACATAAGGCAAAGATCTGAGTCAAAAGCTCAGGGGTTAGGATTACAACCATAATTCACATTAAAAGATCAATATTTTTAATGTGTGAATGAATACACAAATGAGGCAGAGAATAGTGATCAGTGTCATTGTAGGTAGTCAAGTGGTTTAGAGTGAGAAAATATTTTTCTGAGAAACTATTGATGCAGCTATAAGAAAGTTACTTATAATCACTGAAGGAGTATTTTAGGGAAATTATACTGCAGAAACAAGAGAGGAAATAGTAATAAAATAAAATGTAGCATGACTATTATGTGAAATAAAGTAAAACAAAAAGCAAAAATCGCCATTGTCTGATAAAATTCATTACATTTAGTAAATTACCTTTTTTTATACTTAGTATCAGCAATCTACATGTTCACATTAATATAAATATTTCTATATTATGTTTATTGAATATTATTTTGTCAGTTTCAGTGCTCATTTAGCTTTTTGTATTTTATGTTGTCAAATAATTATATGTTAGAATTAAATATGATGATGACCTTTACATTTATTAATCTATTGAGAGCAATATTATTTCAGAAGAATGTGACTGGTTTTTCTAAGGATATGTAATATTTCTGTGGCTGAACTATTATATAAAATTTGAACTTTCGTCTTAATCTCTTCGCCTTATATTTTCGTTGTTCAAAGTCACCTGTGCTATTTTGCTTATACTTCACTCTTTAGTATATTAGGTTAAAAACCTCTGCTATTAGAAAGAGGGAAAATATTGGATGTATTACATATCTAAATTTCCTACCTGGTATTATGCTATTGTAGCGCTATTGGAGAATTAATTTTTTTCAGATAAAGAGGAAGTACAATCCATCTTATTTCATTTCCTGCTAGGTTTATGTATTCATGTGTATGTCGTGTGTGTGTGTGTGTGTGTGTGTGTGTGTGTGTGTGTGTGTGTGCAGTGATAGCCTTGAGAATTGTCCACAATCTACATTGTGTCTTTGTTAGGAAGTGGTTCAGAAAACAACACAGAGAGCATTAGCTATTAAGGGGAACGTTTCACTTCAAGCAAGTTGTCTTATTTGTCGATTCCTTTTATACCACCAAGACATACCACTTTGTATGCATTATTTGTCTGATAAGTGTACTTTAAAAGGATCCCAGTATAGCTTTGATGTAACTGATGTAAACACTGGCTTTGATAGGGAAACGCTTTGTTCTTATTAAACTTAAATAGCACATATCTGAAGGTTGAAGTGTTAAAGGAACATGGAAGCTGCCTGGTGCTTTTTAGCTTCCACCTACCATGCTTGCTGCTTTGAAATATTTATGTCCCTCATTGTTCTGTCTAGTATAAGACGTACTTGTTAACATTTAGACATAATTTAGGACGCATTTCATAAGCAAACTGTTAAATATTTATGCCTGGTGCTTATTACTTACCAAGCACTTCACATATGCATCCATGTTTCAATTATTAATGAAGAGTTTGGACAGACCTTGTTTTTATTGATCTGTTTTTTCTGAAGATTAAATTTTTCATATTCTTCCATAATAATATCCTGAGTTGTTTATTGCTTGGTTTAGAAATATGGTCTCTTCCTTTACACTAAATTTGTTTAGTGCTTAATTTCTAGAAAAGTAGATTTAAAAAGAACAGGAAAATGATAATATGAAATTAAATCCCTTAGATAAATGCATACAAACCCATGTGCACATGTGTGGGATGTCTAAGTTTAACAAAAATATTAGTTTATTTTTGAAAAGCAAATATAATTCAACATTTAACAAGGACATTTACGAGACCGTTTAGCCTTTTAAGCCACATATGTCTAACTGTAATACCATCTGTAAATATAATGGATAATAATATTCTTTATTTGTTTGGTTAATTCAGTTAGAAGCCTCTTACCCACAGTTACATAAGTGGAACCATCTGAGCAAAGGAAGAAAGATGCATTCTTAATATAATTTACACCTTTAAGCAAAATTTTGGCTGATTATCTCTTTCAGCTATGTACTTTTATGAAATTAAAAGTTTTTAATAAAATTTTAGCTGAATAAGCATAATGTACTGTGAAATCTGATTCAGGTATTTGACTTTGTTATGTGTCCTTGTTAAAACCAACATAATAGCTTCTTTGATTTACTTCCCTAGAAGGACATTGTATTAGAGTTATTTGTCACAAATTGTTGTGAGTCCTTTTCAAACTCACCCCTAAAATATTTTATAAAAGGATCATAGTACCCTTCAATTTACAGTCAGGTAAATTTAAGATAAAATAGAAAACTACATTTTTGCCCAAATCAGAAAAATTACATTTAAATACATATGCAGTTAATATCTCTATGATGGCAGAAATGGGATCTGAATCCAGGTAGACTTGTTTCATGATAGCAATTGAATGACTACCTCAATGCTTAAAGATAACTGAATGATTCCCTTAAAGACAGATATGAAACAGTGCTTACAATCATGAAAAATTAGATTTTTATTTATAATTAAATATTTAATTACTCAAAGTATATTTTTTATCTATTAACATACTTTATTTCAAGAAGTATCATAGACTAAAAGTTAATTTTGACATCAAGAAAAAAATATTTACCTGTTTCTCTATTAAACTTATAATAAGTTTTCCCCCCAAAAAAATCTCTATTTAAGCTCTGAGCTAAAAAAAAATCAAGATATAACCACTAAATATACGATTTTAAAAACATTTTTATTTGAAAGTAACTATATACAATTCAGTTCGTGTCAAGTCAGTGAAATATTAGTAGGCAGGTAGAATGCTAATAATTTATTCATAATAACAATAGAAGTGTGTTCATAATTAATCCTTTTTTATCTTGTTTATTTCTACTTAAGAAAATAATTTCATTTACCTGTTTTTTCCTTCTGATTTTTTAAATTATACTTTAAGTTCTGGGGTACATGTGCAGATTGTGCAGGACATAATTGAAATTGAAGCACAATATATCTGGAATGTGACAGCAGGAGTGAATGAATGGCAAATACTACTTATTTCTTCAGAGAATTATATTTCTAAGCAAAATCACAGGAATAATACATTGTGGTGTGTTTAAAATAACTGCATGACAAGAAGTGTCATTGCCTAATGCATTCTCCTCATTCTTAATGCAACATTATGTCGAATCTCTTTGTTAAATGTAAATAAATAAATAAACACAGAAGCAAACTTTTGGATTATAAGGAAGTTGCACTGATAAAGACTCAAAACTAGTCAAGGAGAGAAAAAAGGAAGAAATTATCTTGATGCTATCACCTTTGGAAAAATTTCTGTTTTAATTATTGGACTCAGAAGTTATTTAAGTATTTAAGTTTCTCACATCAACAGAAATTACTGCATACAATTTTTTTAAATATCACTTGCAGTATTGATCTTTTAAAATGCATGAAGACCATATAATTAATCCACCATTTTTAGTCTCTAACTTAAGCTTTAGGAAACCTGACATTACTGTTAATTTTATTTCTGGTAGATCCATGGATTTATGTACACCTCTGTCTCTGAATCCTTAAATAAATACAACCCTAATGGAAAAAAAATTAGGAGGATTTGATTCAGCTTGTCTCCCTGTGTATTTTCCAGTTCTTAATTTTGGAATATCTTCATCATAAAGAATGCATTTCTTAAACAGCTATCACTGAGGCAAATTCATTTTGGCTTACATTTTTAATGGAATTCAACCATTCTCTAATAATCAACAACTGTTTAGAAGAAACAATTATATCATGTTAAAAAGAAAAGATGTGATGTGTGATATTAACATTATAAAATATTAGAGAAAGAAATAAATATTAGCAGAGATACTTTAAGTACTTGAACAATGAAAAAGTGATTTGGTTTCTCCAGTTTTTTGACATGTATTATTAAACTTAAATTAGTATAGAAAAATAGACAAATATGTTTCAGGCAGTAAAAATTGCCATGGATAGGGAGACGAAAATGAATGAGAATTAACACATTGTGTTACAAATCATGTTTAAAAAAGATTTCTCTAAAAAGAGAACATTGACCACTTATGTGAAGAAAGTGAGGGATCAACTAATATAAATATTTCAGGGATGTGTTTCCTAGTCAGAGACAGCAGCACTTACAAAAGTCTGAGGCATAGTTTGACTGATCACATTCGAGGGATGCAAAGAAGGCTGCTGTGACTTTAAACAAGTGACCAAGGGAAGCTGGTTAGGCTATGATAAGGAAAGAACAAAAATGAGTGTAGAGAGGAAATGTTAATTTCCTCTGCAAAAGTTAGGAAGAGACAAGTAAGAGTGCTTGGTCCAGGATGGAGGGATTGGGAGGATGGTAAGGAGAGATCTGATAATTGGATGATCTGTGAAGCCATGGGAAAAGATGAAATCACATGGATGTATTATAAATACAGAATTAGGAAAAACATCAATGAAATATTCTTTGAAATGTTTTCTAGAAAATTCAGTCTCTGAGGACAAGAGAGTAAAGGGAAGTGACTAGGAAGAGAAAAGGAAAAGTAAGAGAATATGGTAGTTGGAGGCTAGTAGTTCAAGAAAGAGGGAGTGGTTTTGGAAAAGTCAGGTTTAGTGACTGACAAAGTGAAGTCAAATTATAACTGTAGTGGATTGGAAAGGTTACGTGAGAGAAAGCAAATATACAGAGAATATAGAACTTCTTCAGTCTTTGGCTTCCCTCTAAAGGACAAATAAATGGGACAGTATTAGATGTGGAGTACTGCATAGCAAGAGAAATTACTAGCAGGAGTGTTAACATATTTTTCTACACTTACAGATGCATCAGGTGGAAGGGTAGAGGCAAAAACACCTGATTATGAATAACATAAGGGGAAGAGTTTCAGGGAAAAATTCTGGATTACATTTTAGATAGGTATTTGAGGCATATGTGTAAGACATGAATACATCTGTATTAAAAAGATTGAAGACAGATTATGTGAACACAGATACAAATAAAAATGCTTGGGTGTAGGCATGTGAAGTTTCTCTTGTGATTGCTTCCAGAAACAAAACATTGTCATTAGCTGATATGAATAACCACCTCAGAGAGAGGAGAGTGAAAAAGTAGAGACATATAGTAGGATAACTGGACAGAATTAAGGACACATCTGAGCCAGTGATTAAATTAGAACCAGATTTGGGTAGTGAGAGATTTTAATAGTGGCTCTAGGAGTATAGCCATAAAAAACAAAGTGAGAATATACAGAGAAATGAATAAAGTTACAAAGGGAAGAATCAAAATATTAAAGTTCCTGATGATGTAAAATAGTTGGAATCAAGGTTTTAATTGATCCTATCTGGAAACATAAAAACAGGTGTACAGAGAATATATTTGAAAATTGTTATTATAAGGTAGGTGCAGTTATTGGTGGTGACAGTTTCTGGGTGTGACCATAAAACTTTGACACTCAAGAGAAGATATAACAATATTATGGGAGGAGGAATATAATTGATTATTAAATGCTAAAATCACCAACAATTTAGTCAGAGAAAATGACAGAGAGAGAGTGAGGCACTTGATAAAGCTTCAAGGAATTTGAAGTGACCAAAGTATACCAAGAATTGTTGCCAGTGCATAAACTAACATGAATCTCAATAGACCTACGGGACATTTTTCCTCTGTCTTTCAAGATTCTCCTCTTGTCTTTGATATTAGTCAAGTTAAATTTGATATGCCTATATGCAGGTTTTTGAGTATTTATATTGCTTGTGGTCAGTAAGCTTCATGAATCTCTGTTTTGCTGTTTATCATTAATCTTGGAAATTTTTCAGTCATTATTGCTGAAATATTTATTTCTGCTCATTTCTATCTTTTCTTTCTTGCATTTGTAGTCTGTGTGGTTTATAAATTTTATAATTGTTCTACAGATTTTGGATATTCTGTTCTGTTTTTTTCATAATTTTTTCTCTTTTCATTTCAGTTATGCAATTATCTATTAACATTTTCTTGAGCTCACTGATTCTTTCCTGAGCTTTGAACAGTATATTGATAAGCCAATCAAAAGCATTCTTTATTTTTAATAAGAAAAGCAATTAGCTACATAAAATAAAATAAAATACCAGTGAAAGATCTCTATAATGAAAATTATAAAACATTGATAAAAGACATTGAAGAGGGTAGAGAAATGTTCATGTTCATTAACCAGAAAAATTAAAATTGTTAAAACGTCCACACAACCCAAAGCTATCTACAGATTCCATGTCATCCCTATCAAAATACTAATGATATTCTTCACAAAAATAGAAAAAAACTTAAAATTTATATAGAACCCTAAAAGACCTAGAATAGTCAAAGCCATCTTAAGCAAAATGAACAAAGCTGAAGGCATCAAACTGCCTAACATCAAAATAGACCACAAAACTATAGTAACCAAAACAGCATGGTATTGGCATAAAAGCCGACACAAAGACCAGCTAGAGAGCCCAGAAATAAATTCATGCATTTAAAGCCAACTGATTTTCAACAAAAGGACCAAGAATATACTCTGAAACAAAGAACACCCTCTTTAATAAAGAATGCTGGGAAAACTGATTGTTCTTATGCAGAAGAATGGAACTAGACCCTTGTCTCTCACAAGATACAAAAACCAATTCAAAATAAATTAAACCCTTAAATACAAAACCTGAAACTATGAAACTACTAGAAGAAAACACTGAGGAAATGCTTCAGGACATTTGTTTGGACAAATACTTTTTTTTGAGTAAGACCTCAAAAGCACAGGTACAAAAACAAAAATAGGCAAATTGTATTATATGAAGCTAAAAGCTTCTGCCCACATGCCATGCACACATACACACACACTGACACACACACGTGAAGTGAAAAGACAACTTACAGAATATAAAGCATAGGATAATATATTTGTAAACTGACCATTTGACAATTTAATAATACCCAGGCTATATAAAGTACTCAAATATTCAACAGCAAAAACAAGAGCAAATTACCCACTTAAAAAATGGACACATCATCTAAATAGGCATCTAAATAGGCATTTTTCGTAAAAAGGCATGCAAATGGCCAAATGGTGTATGAAAAGTGCTCAACATAACAAACCATTAAGGAAATGCAAGCTAAAACCATTATGAGATATCACACCCCAGTAAAATAGCTATTATTAAAAAGACAAGAAATGACAAATGCCGGTGAAGATGTGGAGAAAGAGGAACACTAGTACACTGCTGGTGGAAATGTAAATTGGTACAGCCACTAAAAAAATATATGGAGATTTCTCAAACAACTAAAAATAGAATTACCTTAGAATACAGCAATCCCACCATTGGGTATATATCCAATGGAAAAGAAATTGATACATGCATCTCCAATGTTTGTTGAAGAGATATTTGTAGGCCCATGATTATTGTGTCACTAATAATAAAGCCAAGTATGGAACCAACCTAAGTGTCCATTATGGATGACTGGATTTAAAAATGTGGTATACATACACAATGGAATAGTATTCAGCCATTAAAACGAAATTCATATTATTTGCAGCAACATGAATGGGTTTGAAAGACATTTTGTTAAGTAAAATAAGCAAGGCACAGAAAGACAAATATAGCATGTTCTCACTTATATGTGGAGGCTAAAATTTGATATCATGGAGGCAGAGAGTAGATTAGTGATTACTAGAAGTTGGGAAGAACAAGGAATGTTATGAAGAGATATTGGTTAATGTGTACAAATATACAGTTAGATAGAAGAAATAAGTTCTCATGGTTGATAGTACAGTAAAGTGACTCTGGTTAACAATAATTTATTTTATATTTCAAAATAGCTGTAAGAGAAGCTGTGGATTGTTCCCAACACAAAGAAATGATAAACGGTTAAGGTAATGGATTTCCCAGTTACCTTATGTGGAAATTTACTCAGGGTGGTGACAAAAATACTAAGAGAAAAATAGTAGAGAAAGTTATAGAATATAGTCTCAAATCCTTTTAGAAGGCCTAAGGGTTTTTTCTATAGTTCTTGGCTGAAGGCACCCTTGCTCCCATAGTTAAATTAGACTAGAAATAAAGAAATGTGGGGGGCTTTACCTAACTAACTTGTTTTCTCATTAAACTTTGATCATTCCTGATGGCTCTCTTGGAGGGTAGGTCGAACAGGGATATTACCCACTAATAATATTTGCTTTCGGCATTGAAACCTGTCCTTTAATCTTCACTCTAGTGGTGTTGACTCAAAGCTTTTGTCATTTAATGTGTACTGAATAAAGGTTGAGGAGTCCAGGTTGCGGGGGCCAGTGGTCGCATCTGTTTATTGCACTCTCCAGGGAGTCTGTAAGTGGCCAGGGACGTTCAGTTGAACTGGCAAAGCATAATATCTGTGTGTCAGTATACTTTATTCATCCGTTGCTGAGTCAGGGTCTGCAGGACAGACACCCGCAGGTGGTGACCCTGACACCCTTATTTGATCATTATCAAAATATCATATATCAAAATATCCCATGTACCTCAAAAATATGTGGAATAATTATGTATCCATTAAAAACTATTTGTTTCTGTTAGGGTGGGTTTTTTCTTAGAGTATCCATCTCTTTGTACATTAGTCATCTGTTTTTTCATTTTGTCCACTTCTTCTGCTAGAATTCTTAGCATATTAATACTTACTGTTTTAAATTCAACAGCGATAATCCAACAGAGATAATACAACATCTCTTCCCTAGATATGGTGATCTGGTTCTGACGATTGACTTGTCTCTTCATCCTGTTTTTGTGTTTTAGTATGCTTCATAATTTTTTGTTAAAAACTGGACGTGATGTTCTGGGTAAAGTAATGGAGGTAAATAGCCTGTAACATGAAGGTTTATATCTATTTTGTTAGGAGTTAGGCTGTGCTTACTGTTGGTTGTAACTGTAGATTCAAAGGCTACAGTTTCCTCTGGTGTCTTTGTGTTTTGTCTCCCCTGTTTTCTTTGGGTTTCTCTGTAGATTTTAACATCTGAAATGTGCAGTTCATTCTGTTTTATTCCCCCTGTTATTCCACAGGAGCCTTAGGGAAGGGGTGGCAAGGGGTGGTGGAGTGGAAGAGCATTGTGGAGTCCTAGGATTAGGACTTGTTTTTTAGTTGGCCGGTGTCCTTGGCTGTGGCCTTCACAGGTGCTTCTTTGCTTTGCTTTGCTTTGCTTTGCTTTGTTTTCTTCCCCTTTAAGTGAGGCAGGAAGGATAGTAGGGGCTGGAGTAGGGTGTTTCACCTCCTCTAGGTCAGTTAGGCTCTCATAATACTTTTGTCAGTTCGTTAGGCTCAGGAAAACAGTTTCTTTAGAGACAGCCTCGTCAAGAAGAATAGATGGCTGTTAGCATATTTCATAATCTATACTTTCCTCATTTCCCTGCTTGAAGCACTGGTGCCTTTTCTCTGATCTTCAAGGTGAGAATCTTGTAAAATTACTGAATGTAATACTCATGAAAGTGTGTGCCCCCATCCTCCTAATTATGACCCAACCGCAGAATTTTTCTGAAGTGTGGACAACTTTCAAACTTGTCCACATTAAACCTTCAGTAATTTGTCACTTACCACTTAAGTTTTCCTAACCTGCTATTGGTTCCCATGGAGTTTTATGTTTGTGCACATAGGTAAACTGCAATTCTCTGTTTCCATTGTTCTGTCTCTTCAATGTAGGGAATAGTGGTTTGCCCTGTGACTTCAGTTCTCCGATAGATCTAGAAGAGTTGTTGATTTTCAGTTTGTTCAGTTTCTGTGTGTGTTGGGTATGGACAGGAGTGACAAATTCCAAGCCCTCTACATGCCAGACTGTAAATCACATGTTCTCTAAAGGTTTTTTAGAAAGGAGCAAAGAATTAAGTATAGGACTTTAAATTAAAAGTTTTAATTAAATCCAATTAAAATTAAAGAGCACACCAATGAAATGTTGTGTGTAGTATGAGAAAGAACCTTATATCCCAAGTTGGTCAACATGATGCCTCTTTCTAATGTATATGATAATGGAAAAAAAATTGAAAAAAAATTTAAATACTGTAGCATGTATTGTACTTTAGTTAATAAAAGGAGTTTTGAGTATAATTAATATTATAAATAAGTAGTTTTAATTGTATACTTCTAACTTGGACATATAATTTGCTGTAAACCACATAATTGAATTCTAAAACAGAATGTCTCAGCAAGCTTAGCAGGTTTCCTTCACAGCTCACTAATCCTGTCTAGTGGTTCCCAAGCTGTACTATAAATATCAGAGGAGGTCACCATCCATCATGGGTGCACTTATATCAAGAGGACTCCTGGGTCAGGATATGGAGTCCACATCAACATTTGTGGAGAAGAATGCCAAGTACACATTTTTGGAATATCCATGAACAGCACTGGAGAAAATATAGACAGGCTGTAAAGGTGATAAAATCTTGAAAAGTCCTAAACAGGAAAAAACTGCAAAGCTATCAAAAACATATTATCTTTTAGCAAAGCACAAATATACTGTTTAGCTCAGCTGGAATCCTTAGCCACTGACTTAGGCAACTACAGTGCTAAAATGAACAAATACTTTTGTGGAGTCTGTTTAGATGTAGGAAGCGGCAGAATGAAAAAAGGACAAAATTAAGGAATTCAGGCACTGAGAGAAGGAATCATCAAAGATAACCAAAGTATTCTCTAGTTTTAGCAAAGCAGAAATGGAGGTTTTGCAGCTGTTACATACAGGGTTTTTGGGATTTTAAAACATTATTATGATGATCAAATAAAGAGAGTTTTTATCCTTCATAGCATTTATAATTTTTAAAGGCTTATCTTTGGGAAAAAAATCATTTGTAAACATAATTCCAAGGGTAACAAGTCAATAGTTTCTTCAACCTGTCGTCTTATTTATTGCATATAATATGCATTTTTCCTAAAGCTATGTGAGCATCTTTAATTCACAAGAATATAGACAAGATGGTATAATACTACACTTTCTGGTCATTTTTCATTTTGTTTTTCTCATTACTAATTAGTATTTTATTTGTAATAGTGAGTATTAGAAATACTCAGTTTGCTTTAGAGACTGTAATTTTTGAGTTTTAGAAGTAAGATAAACCACCTATTTAACTTAAAAACACATGCCTGCAATCAGAAGTAAACATATTTCCAGTAGTATCTAAATTCTATGTTCTGACCAGAACCACTGAAAGCGATGAAGGAAGAAGTTGAAGTTGTTATAAAATAGGGACATTGTTTAGGGATATCAATTATACAAATCAAAAAGAATAATAAATACATGGTGGCATTTTAGAAGATACAACTTTGTATCAGTGAAAGAACATTTATTCAAGGAAATTTCATAAAAATGAGTGCAAAGCATGTATATGCAGAATTTACAGGTATGATTAAAAGAGCGTTCAATTCAATGTCCTTGCAAACTAAATGTATGAGGAGTTAAAACTTCACAAATTTAAGCAGCCTTAAGAAAAACTAAAAGTAGAAGGTCAACTTAGAAAAATAAAAATTATGTAGACTTTAAGAGAGGAGAGCACCAAATTATTTTAATTGAATATACCCTCAAAACCCAAGGCTGAGTAAATATACGTAAAAAGAGATTAGGTGCTTTAAAATCTTTTCAGGATTATTGCAGGAAAAAAATAAAATAGAAATTTTAGTCTTAGAAATATGGATATAGTTTACTTAAGGGATGATAGAGATCTGTTTTTAAAATTGAACAAAATTTAACAAAAGTTGACAGTCACTTTTTCAGGCAATATTGTAAATACAGTTTGAATGATGACTTAAAAGTAAGAGAAAATCTCATTAAGATATAGAATAATTGCATTATAATAATATACTTTCTAATTATGAAATCACATTCCAAGAGTGAAACCACTGATGGTATCATGACTATAATTTTTTTACATTATAACCAGATAACATGTCTAATTCAGATGTAGACACATGATTTTTATTATCTAGTTTAGAAGTAAAGCATACCATCTACTCATTCTTTATTAATTGACACATTCTATAATTCGCATCACCTGTGTTTTTTCCGGAGCTAAACTATATAAAAAATTAAAATAATTCTTCCAGCAAATACAAAATAGCATTAATTTCCTTTGAATAGTGCTATCACCCTAAAGACAGTGTAAACAACTAAGTGTATGCCTGAGTAGAGGTGGCTAAAGAAATGTTAATAAACTGAATAAAATGAAAATAAACTTTGTGATTATGTCCTCAGGTTCCAGCATTTATTTAACATGTTTATATAGTTAGTTTATGTTTATATGAAACCACAAAGATGGGTTGAACAATTAGTTGAGAGCTGTTCCTTTTCATAATGTCTTTATAAAGGCAGTTTTTTTCTAATTTGTTTTGTGGGGGGTTAAGAATTTCAATCCAAACCCTGAAGTAAAGACTTAACTACTTCATCACACATTTGCAAAAAAGGTAATGCATCATTAAGGTGTTGAGAAAAATATGCTCAAAGGTTTAAAATATTTATCATCTTATACTGTATTTGGATCCATGTTTATCTGATATCAAAATACAAGTGTTTTTATTCAGCTCCCTAAAAGCAGCTCACATACTAATACATCTTAGTAATTATACATCTCTCTGTTTATATGTCTCTCTCTATCTTGATAGATAGATAGATAGATAGATAGACGGATAGATGATAGATGAAAGATTTAGATATGCTGCAATAGATATTATATGGAAGTGCTTGGTAACATTGAATTAATTGTTAAAAATCAATAATCCTATTATTATGCATTTTATCATTGTTTTATTTTATCATTTTATCATTATTTTATCATGCATTTTATCATTATTTTATCAGTTGTAATGGCAAGTCCCAGTGACAAAATAGTAACTTGTTTTCTGACTCTTTTCCTGCATCTCTGCTCCTATTACTTTATTGGTTCCTTTCCCACTTCTGATGCAATCTGACAGGTATCCAGTATGGATTGTAACTCTGCTCCCGGGTATTTAAGCCCTACATTTCAGTTTCTAGTTGCCTATCTTTAGTGCTCGGTACATGTTTTAGTCAATTTCTTCCACTCTCCTGGTGCTCTCAAAATGTTATTTCCACTCCTCTTTAATTTCTTGGATGGCAGCTTAGATGAAGTCCAAATATATGCTTAAGTATTAAGCATGCTTAGGTAATAACAAAAAACCCTCAATCATCCCTTAGGTAGATCTCTATTATTCAAACTATAACTTATCTATTTTCTTTTCACCCAATCCTGATTAATGGCATATGTTACTTGAGACAAGCTACAGAGGACTTCAGGAGTCTTATGAATGACTTCCTGGGCGTGGTTATTAGGAGGATCAAAATACCTAGTACATGGTGTATTTTAAATATTAGATATACCATATACCTAGTGTATGGTGTATATTAAATATTAGACTATTTCTCAACACATTTTCTGAGTTCTCCTGCATCCTCAGCCTCAAATCATGTTAAACAGTTGTATACCTTCTACTTGTACAAGTTTGTCTATTGCTGACCTTTATAATTATCACTGATTGTTTTTGCCTATTCTCCTGTTATGGTTCAAGATAACAGTAATCTAAAAACTATATATACCTTTATTAGCTGGCATTGATATCATGGAATTTATTTATTTTTATTTTATTATAAATTAAGACAAAATGTAACATGAAACAACTTTCTTTTTTATTATGAATTATTAACATTACAAGTAGCATTGTGTCTACAGGAGATATAAATCTGCATTTACCTTAAAAACCAAACCGTATCAGGTGACAAGCATCAGCAGTTGAAGGAGCACCATATAAAAATATAAATGTCCTGCAAAACAAATTTACAGCCATGCTCATGACCAAGAGGTTTTATTAGAGTGGATTAAAACAGCATCATTCGAAACAAGGAAATCAGTTTGAATGAGGAATACCAGTTTTATGATTTTTTTGACGGAGTAGAAACATAAAACAATGTCTGCTTCAGTTTTTTCTTATCAGAATGCAGAATCTGAATATTAAAATGATTGCTGTGCCTATAGTTGATTGAAAGAAACATGATCTTAAATAAGAAACAAACTTCTTTACTAAAGCACAACTCTTTACTTTCAAACTTTATACATTTACAATCATGCAAAGACCCAGGCAAACCACACCTAAATACAGAAATAAAATATTGAAACAAATACTGGGGCATATTGAACACATGCACACACAAAATTCCATTGATTTTCTTTTGTGTGAAAAGTTCCAGAGGCAAAGTTTGATCAATTATGATTATCTGTAACTTCATTGTATAAAATCTTTTGAAAGCTTAATAGTAATATCTACAGAGGAGTTTTTTGCAACTCATTTTTATTGACTTGTCTTTGTTTTCAGTGGTTGTTATTGAATTGAATGTGATTTAGCTGAAAATGGGCTAAACCTGATTTCACAAAATCTGTGTATTATTCCCAGCCTGCCGTCCCAAAATAGCCTAGCTCTAGATCTAATTTAGGAAGCATAAAATTGACTTCTGAAAGGATAGTTAATGATCTTGTGCCTCTGTGAATGTCCAATTTATAGACTATTCTCTGAGTAAATGAGATATATATTTTTCTCAAATATGTGCAATCTGGAAGCTCGACAAATTCTGTTTGGACCACTTCATATTAGTTTTGGTACTGGTAAAACAGGGAAACTAGAAATAATAAAAATAATACTCATTCATATTTATGGTTTTTGTATTTATTTAATTTAACTTTAATAGTTCAGATCCTTCCATTTGAAATAAAGAGTGTTAAAATTTGCTTTCCTAAAGCAAGAGAAAAGTGGGTCATTATCTGCTAGGACAGAAATAATATTGATTACAGACTGTTCTTACAAAATAGTATTAACCAAAGTTAACATATATTTGTTTTGGTTTCATGGAACAATTAATTTGTGTCTGGGGTTATTGGGGAAATAATCAATAAATTCAATTGAAAAATATTTTGTACAGAATACATGTTGAACTTTGTAGCAAAATGAGCTATTGTGACTAAAATATCCTATCCATTACTTTATAAATTTTAGCTAATTGCCTAAGACATTAAATTAAGGTACTTACAAGAATGAAAATAATTCTGAGGACCATTTCATCAGAAAAACACATTAAATACAACTCTTATTAAGATCATATGCATAATACATAATAATATGTCTTATTAAGATTATATACTTAATACATAATAATACAAGTCTTATTAAGATCATATGCATGCTAATTTGTCATCTTGTCTTACTGTCTGTCATAAGTTTTTGTTTCCTTTGTATTTACTGCTCAGTGTGTCTCCTGGTCATGCCTACCAATACAACTTGCTTATTTCCTGATGGTTTCTCATCTGAAAAATGGCACAATAGCAGTGCCCACTTTTGAGGGTTGTTGCAGAGTTTATGCATTACTATACATAAAGTGCATAGAAAAATGCCTGGCATATAGAAAGCATTACATAGTTTTACTGTTGTCTCTTCATTTTAACTTATTTTATCCTTCCCTTTTTTATCCAAATCACTGAATAATTTACGTTTCTGTTGTCTCTTATAACATAAAGAAAGAAAGGCCCTTTCATTTTAGAATGGCTGGCTCTGGGATATCAGTGGGTTCATTGAATTGAAGAACCAAATTTCCCTCCCATGGTTATAGCAAATGGATATTAACAGGTTGAATATAGCATGTAGCCCAAATGTTATCTATTTCAAACAGTACAGTATAACAAGATGATTAAATAAAGTACCTAAACTTCATTGACTCTGTTCTTTTTACATAGCTATTGTGCTATGATCTGTTGTCATCAATGTATTTCTGGGTTTCCATTGTCATCTGTGTGTCTTACGCTTCCTCCCAATATTCCCCTCATAGTTTACTAGGTCAAGGATTCTTGACTGTGGGACATGATTTTGTCCCCCCGAGGAACATGTTGCAGTTTAGAGACATTTTGATTTTCACAAGGAGAGGAAGAAGAGTTCAACCAGCACCAGTGGATATATTTCAGAAATGCTGCTAAACATTCTGTCATGCACAGGAAAGTCTCCCACAACAAAGTGTTTCTAGTGCAAAATGTCAGTAGTGCTAAGGGTGAGAAGCTCTGCTGAACATCATTCCTTAATTCTCTTGACTGCTGCCTCCAAATTCAATCCTACTGGAGCCCTCAGTGAGAATGGTATTCTCAGGATGCTCTGCTCCACCATCTTCCAGATTGTATAATCTTTAGGGTACAACAAATGGCACTAGTTTCCCTACAGTCTCTCCTTCACCAGAGAGAAGATTTAGCTTTGAAATGGGATGACAGTCCTTCAATCTGAAGGGCCTTAGAACTAGTTCATAAGAACAGACACTATAATCATCTTTTCACCTTCCTGGAAACTTCCAAGATTTAAAACCCTTGAAACTTCACTCAAAATGCCCTGAGTTGGCTATCTAATAATCAATGCACACAAACCAATTCATGTAAGAAGACTCAAGGGGTTTGCCAGATCATTAATACTTCAGACTCAGCAAAGTTTAAATCACAGTTAGGACTACAATTAAAGTATTATTAAATTACTTTTCTTTTCAGTAGTTCATATGCCTTTTGTGTGAGGTAGAATTATGCTGTAGATGTCAAGGAGATTCTTTTTCAAATCCTTGAGCTGTACCTACATATTTAATAACTGAGAGAAAAACTTATTTATTTGACATCACCAATCTTCACTCAGTGCTCATCTGCAAAGCATAAATAATAAGTTAACTTTTCTTATCTTGATGATCAAACGACACGATAAAGTGACTAGCACTGTAATTGCACATAGAAAATATTGAATGGTACTTATGTTTATTATTGTAGTTACTTCTACTATCATAATGAGGAATAAAAGTTCTATGATTGGTGATTTTTTTTTTCCCTGTCATTGCCTACAGAGTATTAGTGGGCTACTATCCTCTCTGAAATCACTGCTCCTTTACCTTTTATATTTCAATATACCAGTGAACTACTCAAGTCTACTATTCACTACTCTCATTTCTGCCCTCTTGGATACTGCCCTAGTTTATTGAAAATTCAGCTTCTGACTCATATTTATGCTCCAACTCTGAGTATCATCATTATCCACTGACATGTAATTTTCCTGACTTCCTCATTTTCCATCTCTCTCAAAACCATCCATTTCCATGACCATTTCTTTGAAATTTATTTTCACTGAAACGCTAACATATCTAGAATCTCTACCAGTTACTTCTTACTACAGCTTACCTCCCCTTGTGTGCACCAAATGAAGGAACTGTTTTCAAAAATTATTTAACTTTTTCATGAATATTCATTAACTCTAACACTCCCTAAACACTTTAAGCCTCTTTATGCTTTCTAGTTTTGCTTGTCCAGCTAATGATCCATTATTCATCATTCATAATTATAATTACTTTATTAAAATACATTGATGATGTGACACTCTTTATCTAACATAGTCACCTGGCAAAACTATAACCCTGATTTAACTTGAGCTATACATTCTCAGGATGTAAAAATTGACAGTGCTGGAAAATATCATTTAATGAAACAGGCTGGCTATACTTTAAATTAATAATTTCAAACATAAAATGTTTCCTCATCACTCCTCAGCATTCAGAAACTAAATTTCTAGAATGCTTACATTGATATTACTCCCCAAAATGACAGTTTCAGTCTTTTCCTCTATTTCCAAAATTACCATATCCTCATTGATAATGTTCAGCTGATTAACATTTGCTCATTTTGTATTCTTAAAAAAACAGAAATTATTATGTAGGTAGTCTCTTAAATTGTGACTGCTAAATCTCCAAACATTTCTACAATCATCTTATTCTGTACCCTTCTGTTACAACCTAGGCAGTCCTCGCCCTCTTATCAAGGGCCAGACTCGCAGATTAAACCTGAATTTTCTCTCTTCTCCTCTCATATCTTCTAAGAGTTTACTCCTTCAGTCTTTTTCTCTCTTTGACACTCTACCTACTTCCTTGATAGATCCTTTTACATCCTTAATCGTTAAAGATAACCACAATGACCTCTGATTCTGAAATCATTTACAGTCAAAGGAACGTTTACAGCCAAAGTTCTTAAAGAATTGTCTGCAGACATATCCAGTTCCTTACTTCTCCTTAATTCTTCAAGTTAGGACAGTCTGCAGTCTACTTCCCACTGCTGCAGTAATTCTTATGTATATGGATGCCAATCATTTTCCTGTTGTCAAGTGCAGTGGAACCTTAGTGCACTTACCTTGTTTAACCTCTGATGTGACTGCTACAGAGGGGCCATCCATCCGGAGACACCTTCTTCTGTTGACTTCAGGGGCAACATAACGCTCAAAGCCTTTCATGCATTCTCCTCCTCTATCTGCGGTTTATTATTGCCCCTTTTCTTCTGTCTCACTATTCTCTCAGTTACCTCATCTTCCTTTTCTTAAAATGTCTTTCAGTTACATGCTGCTGCCACTTGCTCAGTTTAGAGCCCTTGCTATTATTTGTGATCTCTTCCTCATCTTTTATTTCTAAGTCAATTATTTCATAACATGGTATGTGTATTTCTTTATTTTCTTTCTCCTTTGTCACCACATGGGTTATTGTATTATCTTCTGAATACTAGGCCATTGCTTTGCCTCATGTCTTCAGCTTCCCGTATAAACTTCTCTGAGCTAGTTCTCACAAAGTAAAAGGAACCATTTTTCAAAAAATAAATGAAACAACATTGTACCTGTTAAAACTCGAAACATGGTTGTTTATTCACCTGGGTGTAGGCAGGCTGAGTCCAAAAGAGAGTCGGCACAGGGCAGTGGGATAGGAGTTGGTTTTATAGGTTTGGGGTAAACAATGGAAAGTTACAGAAATTACAGTTCAGGGCGGCTTTTGCAAGCTGGGAGGGGGTCATAGGTTCTGGAGTCACGAGATTGACTAAGGTCTGTACAGAGACCAGTTGTCTTATCAGTTTAGGCGGGAATAAGGAACAATAGAAGAATGTCTCAAAGTTAATTAGGCACCGTAGGGGTTGGTCATTCTTCCCTTTTGTGGTTTTCCAGTTATTTCAGATTTTTATTTCCAGGAACTCACCTGGAGGTGTACATGCAGGTCACAGAGGTTACCATGCTGTCCATGGTATGGTCAGTCACCAAAAAAGCCTTACAATACCCAAGTGTAAGACTCTTCAAAAATTCCCAGTATGTAACAAATGAAATGCAAACTATCTCACCGCAGACAGAAATACCTACATGGTTAAGGTGGCCTATTTCACTTCCCTCCTTTCTTTGTTTCCTGTAATACTCCTTACTAAGATTTGATTACACTAAATGCCTCGATTTTTCTATATAGCATTCTCCCTTCTGCCTCTAGTGTTTTATGTTCCATGCTATCTTCTTTAAATACATTTTTCTTTATCTGTCCCATCATTGATTTCTTCTGTCTTCTAATTCTTACCTTTGATTTCTTTCCAGACAAAACCTTTTCTGACCATCCTATCTAAATAATCCCCTACTCCTTGTATTTTTAAATATCTGCACTGTTTCTTTCACAGCATCAGAGTATGGTACCATCTGTTACATTTACATCTTTATTTCTGTTCTTAATTATTTACTTCTGTGTATATTTCTCACATTAGACTATAAGTTCTATGAATCATAAATTAAGTCTATTACATTAACCTCTGTTTATCCAGCTCTTAGTAATCTATCAGGTATACTACATGCATTAAAAATGCATACACACACACACACACACACACACACACACACACACACAGTACAGAAATAACCCCCTAAATTCTTCAGAGTTTAAAATTATCTGCTCCTTTTCTTGAATACATTTTTAGAAAACATTAGATAAATAATCTAGTAAGAGCTAATGGAAACACAGCATAAACAACAAGAAGATTAAGGATTATTACAATATAAAGTTAATTCTTATTATCTAACTCATTCAAAAGATCACATTTTGAAAACATGTTACATAGGCACTCTTGTTATTATTCTATTAAGTCAGGCAAATAGAGATACATTCCCATCAATCTTTTCCTTTTAGTTTATGTGACTTATTTTTTCATCATGTCCTGTGTAGGGAATCCATGAGCCCCACACATTGCGTGCCAAAATGTAGGGATCCATGAGCCCCACATTGGGCACCAGAATGTAGGGAGCCAGCCCTACATCACCCATGGGTACCCCAAGTTTGGTGGCAACAAAGGAATGAGAAAAAGATAGATTAAGAGAGACAGTAGGACCAGGGGGCCATTACTTATTACTCTGGAGGAGGCAGTGAAGGTCCTGAGCTCTGATCATCTACACTACTTATTGATTATAATCACTTTGATCTACAGGGTAGGGCTGGAGTAATGGTGGAGTGAATCAGTGAGCTGGAACTGAATCAGTGAACTGGAACTGGTGTGTCATTCTAAGGATTGATAACAGTGGCTGTTTGGGAGTTTCATAAAACAAGAACATGTGGCTATTTTTAGCTTATTATCTTTGTGCAGCTGATGGAACGCAGGCCTTTCAAGGAGCCTACAAGTCTGGCTACGTCATAGTGCTACAAAGGGGTTTTACATCCTTGAGCATAATGTTTATGGTAACAGAGCCTAGGTCACCCTGCACTGGAACATGAGGCATGGAAGAGGACTTCCTCCTCAGAGGCTTCCTGTGGACTTCCGAAGTTTATTATTCCTTGTTTATATGTTACTCATAACCAGTTAGGCACTCTGTAAGTCCTTTCTCCCTTGCTGCTTTCCCCAGCAGTCCTACACATTTCTGCATGTTAATAACACACTCCTGGTTCTTCCAAAGTAGAGAAAGCTAATTCAATTTAATATGATTATTTTCAACATTGTCAGTGTATCACTGGAATATCACATTTTAGAGATTAGAAACCATGACAAACAACAAACCATGAGGTTAAGTGATTTAATATGTATAACCAAGTAATATACTAATGGTAATTGTCACATTAACATACATGCTTCTGAATTGCTGTAGCTTTTTAAAAAAGTACTTGATAGTTTTATTTTAGGTTTTCAGAAGTAATACTTTACTTCAGATCATGAAATGCATTAATCTGAACACATGACATATCAAATTTAAATAAGTCAGAGATTTTCCTTGTAAAATCACATTACTACATTACAGAATTTATAGTTAAGCTGTATACTTTTATGCCTGGTGCAAACTCTCTAACCATGCAAGATTATAAAGAATACTTGGAATGTCAGGAAATATTTTTACTAGTTTGGAGATTGTGTTGAGTTTATCAGGAAGCTATTGGCTAGTGAAAAATTCATATTCAAGGAAACAATTACCATAGTTTAAGAGCTAATTAATTCAGTAGCATTTAACTAGATCAAATTTCTCTCTTCCGCTGAAATCTATTAATGTTATGAAAACATAAAATCAGACATACAAATACTGCTGAAGACTTACTGTTTTATTTTATAATATCATTTATGTTTTACACTTCTGTCCTTCCCTAGCACTACTAGCACAGCATGGGACATTATCCTGAGAAGGCTCAAGAATAGCAGGTGGAAGTAAGCTGGGGCTCTGCCTGCCAGATTGCAGGCATCTTCAACCTCATAGTTTCTGTGTAACTTTGAGTGTCATTGTTTTGTCATCTGCAAAGTAGGAATAATACTGAAAATCAATTATTTGGAATGTTTTCAGGATTAAATGCAAACTACTTAAAATGTATGGATCAAAGTGGATGCTTTATTATTGTTCTTATTAATAACTTTCAAACTGGTCTATCAGTTTCCAGCCGTGATCCCTTTCATTCTATACTTTCTCTCCTTTGAAGTCCAATCAAGATATAACTTTGTTTTTAGGATGCATTCTTTCCTCTCAGATCTAGTCTGTGTAATTATGATGAGGGTCAATTAAGAGGTTAGAGGTGCAGAAGTATCTTTTTCTCTTTGATCATAGGCCAGCATTATAGCCTGGTAAAATGAATATTGAGACTATGCCATCATGGCATGATTGATGCAAGGAACAGTGTTCTTTAGCTTTCAAAGCTGCTTAAGATGATAGGTGGCCCAGAGGTGCCTAAGGATCTTTGCCCTAATCTCAGAGTCCTATGGGTTTCCTTTCCTCAGAATGTGATATGAAAAGACAATGTATATGATAGGAAAAGAAGGGAGAAATGTACCATTTCTGTGTTCTTTTCTTTAATCTCCTTTTCTGGAATAAATATGAACTTTTAATCCAGATCAATATATGATAGAATTTTCACCCAAATTCTCATCATTTGGATACTCAGTGAAATTCATTAAAAACACAATTGATAATTGTGCTAAAAATGTGTTGCTAATTTTAAATAGAAAATCTGGAGTATGAGTCAAAGAACATCTCAACTATTACTCTGTAGTTTGGATTTAGCATCATGTAGTGTGAAAATCCATTTATTCTTTACTGATTATAAACTGTTTTATTCTTTTCCTTGAGGGATTCTTATCATGTATGTAATGCATGCATTGCTTCAAATTATTATTCATGTTTTAATAAAAATTATATATATAATATTTTGTTTTGTTATTGCTTTTTGTTTTTGCTTTGTTGTTGGTGGGGATGTCAACAATATCAAAAAGCAAGATAATCGAAAAGAAAAAACAAAATATTATATATATAATATTTTGCTTTTTTATTACTGTATATGCACAATTAGCAATTATACGTTTTAAGATAAACATCTAAGTAATGAGTCAAAATTCTTAAAAATAGAGATTACAGTGTATGTAAACTTGGATGCATCAAAAATCATAAAATGTTACTGGAATGTCTAATGTTTGGGGAAATATACCTATCTATCAGGTACTGGGCTTGATTGTGCAGTGGGAGACATAATTATACAAATAGTTTGCATGCTTAAATGGCATAGTAATGAGGTAGAAATTTAGGTGAGCACATAAGTAGGCAGTTCTGGACTTAAGTAAGGTAAGAGAGGCAACTAGGGTGGGTGGGATGTCGCAATATTTTCTAGAAAAAGTGACATTGAAATTGCTCCAAGAATTGTTAATAGTACGTAACTTTGTTCCATTGATCTATCTGCCTATTTTTTTGCCATTACTGTACTGTTTTAATTATTATAGCTTTGTAATACATTTAGAAGGCGGAAAGTGTGATATTTCCAGCATTGTTCTTCTGATTAAAATCACTTTGGTTATTCAGGGCCTTTTGCTTTTCCATGTAAATTTTAGAATATTTTTTCTATTTCTGTAAAAATTGTCTTTGAAATTTGATTAGGAACTGCATTGAATTTTTAGATCACTTTGGGAAATATGGACATTTTAAATATTGATTCTTTGTATCCATAAACATAGAATGCCTTTTCATTTATTTGTATCTGTTTTAATTTCTTTCATTAGTGTTTTATAGTTTCCATACAAGTCTTTTACCACTTGCTCAGATTTTTTCCTAGTTTATTTTTTTGATGTTATTGTGAATGAGATTATTTTCTTAATTTACTTTCCAGATTATTAATGGTTGGTGTATAGAAACAAGTGATTTTTGTACTTTTTTTTTTTTTCTTTTGTATCCTGCAACTTTCCTGAATTTATTTATTAGTTCTAACAGTTTTTTTAAAGAGTCTTTAGAGCTTTCTATATATTAGGTCATGGTATCTGCAAATACAGATAATTTTATTTCTTCCTTTCTGATTTGAATATCTTTTATTTTTTTTTTCTTGATTAATTGCACTGACTTGGAATTTCAGTACTTGCAGTATATTAAATAGACATGGCAAGAGTAGGCATCCTTCCCCTGTTTCATAGCTTAAAGAAAAAGCTTTCAGTTTTTACCATTAAATATGATGTTAGTTATGGGCATTTTATGTATGCCTTTTATTGTGTTTAGATGAGTTCTTTCTATGCTTTTTTTGTTAATGATTTTTTATCATGAAAGGGTGTTGAATTTTGTCAAATTCTTTTTCTGCATCTATTGAGATCATTATGTGTTATTTGCCCTTTGTTCTGTTAAAGAAGTGTATCATACTGAATGATTTACAAATGTTAAATCATCCTCGCATCCCAGGAAAAATTCTTAGTTGGTGATGGTATATGATCTTTTTTTTTTTTTGTAAAGTAAAAGCAAGTTTACTAGGGAGGTAAAGAAACAAAAGAAGAGTTACTCAGCCAGGTGTGGTGACTCACACCTGTAATCCCAGTACTTTGGGAGGCTGAGGTGGGCAGATCAAGAGGTCAAAGGATTGAGACTATTCTGGCCAACATGGTGAAACCCTGCCTATACTAAAAATACAAAAACTAGCTGGGCATGGTGGTACGCACCTGTACTTCCCAGCTACTCGGGAGGCTTGGGCAGGAGAATCGCTTGATCCCAGAAGATGGATGTTTCAGTGCAGTGAGCTGAGATCACAGCCACTGCGCTCCAGGCTGGCAACAGAAGAGCTAGACTCCATATCAAAAAATAAAAATAAAAATAAAAATAAAAAAAAAAGAGCTACTCCATAGACAGAGCATTAGCTAATACCCTGTTGTGAATTTTTGCATCTATGTTTATCAGAGATATTGGCTTGTATTTTTCTTTTCTTGTGATGTCTTTGTCTGGCTTTGGGATCAAAGTGATGCTGGTTTTATACATACACATATGTGGTCAACTGAACTTCAACAAGGGTACTAAGAATACACATGAAGAAGTGATGTGTCTTCAATATAATGGTTTTAGAAAAACTGGATATCCAAATTCAAAAGAGTGAAATTGAACCCTTATGTTATGCCATGCACAAAAATTACCTGTAACTAAACACTTCAAGAAGATCTGAAACTGTAAAACTGCTAGAGGCATATGTAAGGGGAAAGATTATTGACATTGGTTCAAAAAAAATCAAAAAATGGATATTTATTTGATATACTTTTCATTTTTACCATTGCAGTATTATGGTTGATATTAGTTGGAGAAAGTTAATAACTTTTCACATTTTGTTTTGTACACAAAGGCTTCTTACTTGATTTTTATTAAATATTTTCACCATCTTTGTTGAGGTAAAATTAATAAGATTGTGTATATCTGAAGTATACAATATGATAAATTGTCATATATACATTGTAAAATAATTACCATAATCAAGTTAATTAACACATCTGTCACTTCACACACTTCTTTTGGTGACAGTGATTAAAATCTCCTTTGTTAGCAAATTTCAAATATATAAGACAATGTTCTTAACTATAATCACCATGTTGTACATTGGATCATGAAAACTTATTAATCTTATACTTAAAATTTGTGCCTTTTGATAAACATCCTTTCATTTTTCCAACTTTCCACACCCTGGCAACCACCATTCTACAGTTTGTTTTTAATAGTTAATCTTTAAAAACAATTCCACATATAAGTGATATCATTTAATAGTTGCTAGTCTCTGCCTGACTTATTTCACTTAGCATAACATCCAACCAGGTTCATTCATGTTGTCACAAAATGAGTACTTACATTCTTTTTAAAGCTGAATAGTATTTTATTGTGCATATATACCAATTTTCTTTATCCATTTATCTATAAATAGACAGACTGTTTCTGTATTCCATTGTTCCCTCTTGTGAATAATGCTGCAAAGCACATGGGAGTGCAGATGTCTCCCCCGAGGTACTTATTTCATTTTCTTCAGTTATATAATCAGAAGTGAGCTTGCTGAATCTAATGGCAATTCTCTTTTTAATTATTTGAAGACTTTCATACTGTTTTCTATAATAGCTGTATCAATTTACCTTCCCACCAATAATGTACAATAATTCTTTTTTCTTCATATCCTCAATCAACTTTTTTTTATGTCTTGTCTTTTTTACAGTAGCCATCCTAACAGTTGTGAGTTGATATGTCATTGTGATTTTAATTTGTTTCACTGATGATCCCAGTGGTTAGCAATGTGGAGCATTACTTTTCACATATGTGTTGGCCACTGGTATATCTTATTTGGAAAAATGCCTATTCAGGTCATTTGCCCATTTCGTGATCATATTACTTGATTTTTTGCTACTGAGTTGTATGAGTTACTTATTTATTTTAGATACTAACCTCTTATCAGATATATGGTTTGCAAATATTTTCTTCCATTCAAAAAGTCCCTTCTTTGATAAGGGCCAATTTCCAAAATATGTAATGAACTATTGCAATTCAATAGCAAAATTATAACCTGCTTAAAAGTTAGTTAGCAGAGGGCTCCAAATAGAAAAATAATATGGGCAAAGAACTTCAACGAAGATATGCAAATGACAAACAGGTATGTGAAAAAATGTTTAATATCATTAGTCATCAGAGAAATGCAAGTGGAAAACACACAAAATATTGCATCACAACTATTATGGTTATTAGTTTTTATAAAGATAAGTATTGGTGAGGTTATGAAGAAATTTGAACCCTCGTTCACTGTTGGTAGGAGTATAAAATGGTGCAGTTGCTTTGGCAAACAGTATGTAAGGTCCTCAAAAAGTTAAAAATAGAACTCTCATATAATCCAGCAATCCAACTCTCACTATATATACAAAATAATTGAAATAAATATCTTAAATACGTATCTGCAGTCCCCCGTTCATGGAGGTATTATTTATAATAGCCAAGATAAGGAAATAATTCAATGTGCACCAGCTGATGAATGGAAAAAGAAAAATGGGATATATGCATATAATAAAATATTATTCAGCCAAAAATGGAGGAAATTGTACCATCTATGACAACATAGATGAATACGGAAGACAAATGCTAAGTGAAATGTCAGTCATAGAAAGACAACATGGTTCCTCTTACATGAATCATCTAAAATGATCAGACTTATAGAAAATAGAGAGTAGAATGGTGGTTACCAGGGGATAAGAGGAGACAGATATAGAGAGGATATTCTTTTTAATAGGTATAAAGTAACAGTTATTCAAATTAACCAGCAGAAAACTATTGTTCAGCACAGTGCCTATAGATAACAATTATTTATTGTGCACTTAATTTTTAATAAAATAACAGGTCTTCTGTTACGTATTCTTACTATAGCGAGACAAAATAAAATTTTAAAAAATGACAGCAGAAAAGGTCCAAAGAGATACAAAAAATTTTGGTGAGCTGATGCATGTATTTATTTTCTTGATTATGGTGATACTAACATGAGTGTGTACATATGTTCAGACTCAATAGTGTACATTGATTATGTTCAGCTTTTTGTATACCAATTAAACCTCAATAAAGCTGGAGATAAAAATAAACAGGTAATACATGAGAGAAACAAAAGGGCAAACTCTAGAGTTAAGAGTATTTCTACTTTGCTTTTACTTCCTAGACTTAGTTGTGCCACATTTTAACTCAGGGCTTTTGCACAAGCTGCTCCCCTAAATTTGGGATATTTTTTAAAATGTATTTTCTCATGATTAAGTTTCCTTTAAAGCTTGTAATTTCAGCTCACTTGCCATTTCATCAAAGAATTTCATTCCATTCTGAGCCTCCGGAATATATGAAACTTACCTGTCACAGCATTAGTAGATTCAGAGTTTGTAATTATAGATTGCTGTCATTCTTTATTTAATATCAGTCATCTGCTGTAGATAATGAGCTACATGACAGCAGAAAAATGTTTTTTCTTTTTTTTTCTGGCTAAAAATTTATACCCAGAAATCCTGCAAATATATACTGAGTACTGAATATTAGTTGAATAAATGAATGAATGAATGTCCTAGGTAGAGAAAATAGTATAACAACGAGTGAAATGCATGTATTTCAGAATGGTTTTATATTACTTCTGAGGCTATTCAAAAACAAAGCTTCTTTACAACACACTGTATTTTAGTTCCCCTGTTTACTTATCCCTTCCCTTCCTTATAGCAATCCTACAGGTAGAAACTTTACCTCATCATTATACTTGCAATACTTAGTATAGTGTCCATATTAGTTAAGGTCCAGACACGTATAATGTCTGTATTAGTTGGAGTCCAGACAGCAAGCAGAAATCATATGAATTATTTTATTTTATTTTATTTTTGAGATGGAGTCCTGCTCTGTCGCCCAGGCTGGAGTGCAGTAGCACCATCTTGGCTCACTACAACTCTGCCTCCCAAGTTCAAGGACTTTTCCAGCCTCAGCCTCTCAAGCAGCTGGGATTACAAGCATGCACCACTATGCCCAGCTAATTTTTGTATTTTTAGTAGAAACAGGGATTTATCATATTGGTCAGGCTGGTCTCCAACTCCTGACCTCAAGTGATCTGCCTGCCTCAGCCTCCCAAAGTGCTGGGATTACAAGTGTGAGCCACCACCCCCAGCCATATGAATTATTTTAACAGAAGATAATTTGATATAAAAATCATTAATCAGGCATTAGACAATTATTATAAAAATACCTAGGATAAAAGTGAGGTTTTGTAGAATTAATAATTGCAGGGACCAGCCACCAGCCCTATAAGTAAACAAAGGGAAAGCTATGAAATTCTTAAAATTGAGGAGTGGCTTCATGGAGCTGAGAGACCTCAGCAATGAAGGATCAGCCAGCTATTCTGGTGTCTCTGAGGTACTGCAGTGAGGCTGTTTCTACCTGAAAGCTGAAATTGATTGCTTTTACTTGAACCAACATCATTGCCAAGGTGAGAACGATTGCAAGTATGAATCTAACAGGAATAGAAAATAAAAAGTAAGTAAGTCCCTTCTTCCACTTCTATCCTTCCTTTCTCTCTCTAAAATCCTGTATTGGCAGGATCTAAACAAGATCCAACTGATAAAGTATAAACGTGGTTCGCAAAAGCCCATCACTAGCACAGCTAGAATACAACAGGGTAAAATTGAAGGTAAAAGACAACAGATAATTGTCTAGTACAGCATCCACACATACTGTAATAACAAAAATAACTAACGATTTTTCCTAACAAGAGGCAATTTTTCTTTGTACAAACAAAATCACTCTTGTACTTTCCAGGAAATTACACAAAGTTTTCATATTCACTCAGTAGATTCACGTCTGGAAGACAGTTACAGTATCCATCTCTGGACTATGTTAACTGCTTCTCCCATTCATTCACAATCTCTTCTGAATATTTTTTACCTGCAGACTAAATTATAAAATAACCACTAACAATCCTTGTATGAAATAATTAGGGAAGGACAAAAAGAAAAAATATATAATAAACACAGATGTACATAAACACATATATGACAAGCAAGGGCAGATATATACATAAGTGGAATAATTCTCCTTCTTGACTGTGTTCATAAATCTGTAGTTTATCTGCCATTACAGAGTCAATTTATTGTGTCCTTTGTTCTAAGATTAGAGCTCCACAGGACTAGGTCTTTACCTGCTAGAATGATGAAAATTTTCATTCCTGAAGACACTGAATCCTTAATTGCTCTTTCTTTGTTTGTTTGCTGTAATTTTATATTAACTTTTACTATTCAACATTAAAGGACTAAGAGGCATCCTGCAGAGCTTCCAGATATAATCCTCCCAGACCCCCTATTGAATAATAGCATTGCTATTCTCCTTGTGATCTTAGTCAATCACCCAACCAATTAAGTAACTGTCTTTTTTGTCTGCTTGTTAGAAAGAAAGAAAAGAAGGAAGGAAGGGAGGGAGGGAGGAAGGAAGGAAGGAAGGGAGGGAGGAAGGGAGGGAGGGAGGGAGAGAGGGAGGGAGGGAGGGAGGGAGGGGAGAGAAGGAAGGAGGGATGGAAAAAGGAGAGAAAGAAGGAAGGAGGGAAGAAGGGAGGGAAGGAAGGAAGGAAAGAAGGAAGGAAGGAGGAGGGGAAGGAAGGAAGGAAAGAGAGAGAGAAAGAAAGAAACAGCAACAAAAGCAAACTAATAACTGAATGGCAAACTCAGTTTCAATTCCATGGAATTTCTTTCTGGAAACATTCCTCTTAGGAACCAAAATTTCCACCCCAGCAGAGCCGAAACTTGTGGAATGAAGGGGAAGAAATGAAGTGAAACATTATATGTAATCATGACAGAAACTATTACCACTTTTACTGCTTCGTTGCCAGATGCATACAGTCTACACGATACATTGGTTGCTAATTAAAAGGATATACTTCAGTTTGTATTGTTGGGGCTCAGAAAATAATACCCTAAAATGAAGACCTCAGAGGCAAAAGTTTTTCTTTGATTTTCTCCTGCCCTCCTGTCTCTGTCTCATTCTCCTCTAAAGGCTAGCCAAAGAAATTAGAACCCCTATTCCCTAAGGTGCGTCATAGAAGCAAGAACTCCTTTTCCCCCAACTAACCATAAAACCCAAAAACATTACTCTCACTTTCCCTCCACCTTTTTGTGTAAAAACTGACCATAAAGAAATTATATGACCTATCTTGTTTGAATATAGGTTATGAGACCCTATTCCAGAGAGAGTCCTACCCATACGCAGACCCCCATTCCAGAGAGGGTTCTTTTCCACACCTCAGAGAGGCCAAGAAGAATCTAGACAGATGGGACTTGCTGGATTTCCCCTACTCAATCTATTAGCATTATACAGTACACTTTCTGTCCAGTCATATTTCTACATGACTGGCCATACTTTATTGAACCTCATTATAAAAATAGCTAGGTTCCCTGTCTCTTTGGGTCTTTATGCTGAAGATTCCCAGGTGTAACAGTTAAATAAATTTGTATGCCTTTTCTCCAACTAATAAGCCTTTTGCACATTGATTTTTCAGCAGACCTTCAGAGGGCCAAGCCATGGACCCCTACAACATGATAAAATCCTATGCTTCAAGGATCTTTTCTCTCAACTGACAGGCATTGTTTGAATCTTCAAAAGGTACGTGCTTATTCCAGCAGACCAGTTGCTTATGGCTAATGGGGCATGCGGTAAGACCTATGAATTCTATGGACCAGAGCCCATTGCTTTACTATATATGCTGTAAAACCTGTTTCTTTATCAAAATCAATTGTGTGTACAATACCATGATGGTGAACAACACAGTTGATAAGGTCATAGATGATAGGCTTCAAAGTGTCTAGGCAGGAAAGGTAAGTCCATATCCACAATATATTTCTGTTTCTGTGAGAACAAAAACTGTAACTTACATGATATAATTGTTCTAATGCATTCAGTCTACCACCAATAAATGGTTCCACATAGAAAAAGGTGTTCTTCTCTACTGTTGACAGATTAAGTACTTGATATGGCAATAACCAGGTAAGTTTGGTGAGGGTAAATTCTGTACTGACATCACTATTGCCATGAATATTTTTTACATAGATTTGTTGCAGAGGCACAGGGTGGCTTTAAAACGAGACTAAGGCCAGTGCAGTGGCTCATGCCTGTAATCTCATAATCCCAACACTTTGGAAGGCCAAAGCAATTGGATCACTTGAACTTAGCAGTTCAAAACTAGCCTGGGCAACATAGTGAGATGCTGTCTCTACAAAGAATATTAATAATTAGAAAAAAAAACAGCCAAGCATGGTGATGTGTTCCTGTGCTTTCAGATACTCAAGAGGCTTAGATAAGAGGATCAATTGAGCCTGGGAGATCAAGGCTACAATGAGCAATGATTGCACCACTGCACTCTATCCTAGATGAAAGAGCAAGACCGTATATCAAAAAAAAAAAAAAAAAGAAAGAAAGAAAGAAAAAAAAAAGAAAAAGAAAAGAGAGGGACTGAATTATATGCACAGTATACATCATTTGGTCCACTTTATTAATGAAAGACCCTTCTATAGAAGGTGATCTTTGGTTAGTATACAAATGAAACTGCCCATGAAGCAATGTCAGTCTTTATTCACAGTAATTTCTCAGTTCAAACTAAGTTGAAACCGGATGTTCTACTTGAATTTCTACTAGAAAGACTTATCTGTCCCCCTCTATTGTCCTTCAGAGCTACTTTTGGATTAGGATGCATGTCTGCTGTATTCATTTCTATTCATAACTGGCATTTGATGTAGATTATCGATAAACCAGAAACATTCTCTTTCATCCTCAGTCAATGGGACAGAAGGGATGATCCATGAGACCACAGGTCTGGATTAGGGAAGATAGACATTGTCAGAGGGATTTGATATAATATGAGCCACCAGCTCTTGAAACATTCATACATCTTCCAAACTGACCTTTTATCTCTTGTTTTCACTAGATGACTGATTGCTTTTCCATAAGTACAAGCTTATAGTTTGTGGAAAAGACACAGGCAATTTATGATAAGCATCTTAGTTTACATGATTATTTAATGTCCTATTATTAGAGTGGCTACCAAGGTTGAATAGAAATACCAGGGCTATTTCTCAAAAAGGCAATATTTATTAGCAAAAGAAAGGAATTTAGCCTCAAAACCTAGAAGGCTGTGTTGTTACTCTTGTATAGGGGACCTTTAGGAGCTTCATACAGCAGTTATATTTTTCACGGAAATTTCGAATATCTTGAATATACTCTCAGCCTCTATGAGTGTTGACTAAAAGCTGAAAGCTGTGTCTCAGAAGAATAGTTATCTCCCAAAAAGGATAGGAAGTTGCTCCCAAACCCTAGAGTCCTATGCTACTATTCTCCTACTGATTTCCATAGGCTCAATACATCATGTATATTTGCCACAGTAACTTTCCATATCATTGGATATGTTGGATATTAATTCCCAAGTGGAAGAACAACTTTCACTGTGGTCTGGACTTGCTGCTGAACCTTCTTTTATTCTCATCCTTACTTAAAACTAATGACATACTTCATAAGTGGGTTTGAGGAGGAGCACACTCAAAGCATCTCTTGGCAAAGAGTGAAAGTTTATGTAACCCCAAGACAACAATGTTAAGTTGTACTTTTAGCCCTGCAAGGTAACACTCAAACTTTAAGGAGGCCTTACAATTGGTATAGAGAGGGAATAAAAGCAAATTCTGGTGAACAGCCTCGTGGCATATATTAGGACTAAATTAATAATTTTCCTATTTTGAGCAACAACCAGAGTTGCCTTCCGATTTAGATAATTATAAGATAGTTATTCATCAAGATCCATTTATTTTCTGCACAGGACAAAGAACTGCCCTATGTTAATTTATGAAGAAATAGAATGTTGCAATTTGTAGAAGCCAAATCTGGATTTCTTTCTTCTTCATTCTCTCCATCCAGGAGTCCAACCAATATCTATTTAATTCTTATTTTACAGTTATTGTGAGGTCATTCATAGTTGTGCTTGGATTAACCAATTAATAGTTAGCTCAAGATAAGTTTCAGTCAGACTTTCTGAAAGCAGAAATTTCTCTAGATACTTTCCAAGAAAAAAAACTTAGCAAAGAAAATGTATGTTTACAAAACAGTTGAAAAGTCTTGGGAAGAGAAGTCAGAACTATTCCTGGCTTTGCAAACACTGAAGGAAGCTAATAATATTTCCCTCATTTGCCAGTAACATTGAAGCAGAGATTTGTAACCTTGTCCAGAAGCTTCTATTGACCTCATATTTGCCCTCAGCCAGCATCTGCTACCACGGCATGAGTATCCTAGGTTTACTTTCTGTTATGACCTCCTGATCTTGAGTAAGTGCTTCTCCTTGGAAAAATAAGAACTAAAATTCTGTTGAGAAGCTAGTTGACAAACTTTCTATAGCAAGTTTGATCACCAGTTGCTTGGGACTGTCACTGCTTAGCTGATAGGGCCCATTATCTTTGACCTCTGTTCAGGGACCACCTCACCAAGACAGTGGCACAGTGCTCAGTCACTTAGGTGCCATGGGGCTCTTGGGACTGATACTCAGTCTTGGCTCTGTTCACTAGCTGTGTGGCCATCAGTGGGATAGTTATCTTCTGTGGCTTCAGTTTATTCATCTGTAAATGTAATTTTTAGCTTTCCATCATTTGGTATCAAGAAAGAGCTTAAGAAGTTTGGTGTACTGCTAAGTACTGATCAATATTTAACACAGAAATCTTCAAGTTTGTGAGAATCCATAAATCAGATTAGAACAAGGATATAATTGGAGTATTCAAAGCAAGTAAATATTTACATCTTACCTTGGCATTAAAGCATCCGTTGCTAAGGCAATAGTATAGTTACTGTCCAGGTGGCATTCAACAGATGACTCAGTGGCTATAAAACAAATGGCAAACAAACAAAGAAACATTAAGAAAGCACTCACTGATCATCTAAAATAAGGAGGAACAAGAAACTATCTTTGTTGAGCCTATAAGAATCCTTTAGTTGGCTGGGCACAGTGGCTCACGCCTGTAATCCCAGCACTTTGGGAGGCCACAATGGATGGATCACCTGAAGTCAGGAGTTCCAGACCAGACTGGCCAACATGATGAAACCTCGTTTCTACTAAAAGTACAAAAATTAGCTGGGCATGGTGGCAGGCACCTGTAATCTCAGCTACTTGGGAGGCTGGGCAGGAGGTTGCTGGAAGCTGGGAGGCAGAGTTGCCAGCGAGCTGAAATTGCACCATTGCACTCCAGCCCAGGTGACAACAGCAAGTCTCCATCTCAGGAAAAAAAAAAAAAAAAAAAAAAGGATCCTTTAATTAATAGTAGTAAATCTCTCTACAATTTTATTTATTTATTTGTTTATTTTCAGTCATATGAGATTATAATTATTTTGTCTTGGCAAACCTTAGCAATTTCTAAGAGAAAAACAAAATCAATAATCTATAAAATAAATAATAAAATATTTTAAAATAAAAATTCTAAAACAACATTGGAGTAGACAATTCACCATCAGTAGACTAGAAATTTTGAAGAGCTCCTAGAAAATAGACAACTAATTGGATATGATTAAAGAGAGCTGGAAGAAAAAAGTCAGAAAATATGGGGGATAGAAAAAAACAGAACTAAGAAAACTTTAGAAAAAAATAGCTGAAAATTGGTAGTAATTTCAGAGAAAGTTTATTATTAGAACAAAACTTATCAAAGTTGTAACTAATATTAGGTTTCTATATATAAAATATTTTATTAAACCACATCCAATATCATACTGAATGAGCAAAAACTGGAAGCATTTCCTTTGAAAACCAGCAAAGACATGGTTGTCTCACTCACCATACCTATTCAATATGATATTGGAAGCTCTGGCCAGGGCAATCAGACAAGAGAAAGAAATAAAGGCATCCAAATAAGAATAGAAATCAAACTACCTTTGTTTGCAGATAACACAATCCTATATCTAGAAAACACTCTCATCTGAGCCCAATAGCTTCTAACGCTGACAAAAAATTTCAGTAAAGTCTCATGATACAAAATCAATGTGAAAAAATTGCTAGCATTTCTATACGCCAACAAAAGGCAAACCAAGAGCTAAATTACGAATGAACTCCCATTCACAAATGCCACAAAAATAATAAAATACTTAGGAATACAGCTAACAAGGGATGTGAAGGACCTATTCAAGAACTACAAACCACTGCTCAAAGAAATCAGAGATGACACAAACAGATGGAAAAACATTCCATGCTCGTGGACAGGAAGAATCAATATTAGAAAAATGGAGATAGTTCCCAAGGCAATGTAGAGGTTCAATGCTATTCTCATTAAACTACGATTGGCATTCTTCACAGAATTTAAAAAAAAAAACTATTTTAAAATTTATATTGAACCAAAAAAGAGCTTGAATAGCCAAGGCAATACTATGCAAAAAGAACAAAGCTGAAGGCATCATGCTACCTGACTTCAAACTATACTACAGGGGTACAGTAACCAAAACAGCATGGTACTGATGTAAGAACAGACCTGTAGACTGATGCAACACAGTAGAGAGACTAGAACAAAAACTACACACTTCCAACTATTTAATCTTTGATAAACCTGACAAAAACAAACAATGAGGAAAAGATTCCTTATTTAATAAATGGTGCTGGGAGAACTGGTTAGCCATATGCTGTAAATTGAAAATAGATCCCTTCTTTCACCATATACAAAGATCAACTCAAGATGGATTAAAGAGCTAAATGTAAAACTCAAAACTATAAAAACTCTATAAGAAGATCTAGGCAGTATCATTCGACACATAGGCATGGGCAAAGATTTTATGATGAGGGCAACAAAAGCAATTACACTGAAAAACAATTGCAACAAAAGCAAAAATTGATAAATCAAATCTATTAAACTAAAGAGCTTCTGAACAGCAAAAAAAGTTATTTGACCCAGCAATCGTATTACTGGATATATATCCAGAGGAATATAAATTGTTCTATTATAAAGATACATACACACATATGTTCATTACAGCACTACTCAAAATAGCAAAAACATGGAGTCAACCTAAACATCCAACGATGATAGGTTGGATAAAGAACATGTGGTACATATACACTATGGAATATTATTCAGTCATGAAAAGGAACAAGATCATGTCCTTTGAAGAAACATAGATGGAGGCCATCATCCCTAGTAAACTAATGCAGAAACAGAAAACCAAAGACTGCATGCTCCCACTTATAAGTGGGAGCTGAATGATGAGAACACATAGACACATTGGGGGAACAACACACACTGGGGCCTGTCAAAGGGTGGGGGGGTGGAAGGAGACATATAATCAGGAAGAATAACTAATGTATGCTGGGTTTAATACTTGGGTGATGGGATTATCTGTGCAGCAAACCACCCTGGCACACGTCTACCTATGCGACAAACATGCACAACCTGCACATGTACTCCTGAGCTTAAAATAAAAGTTGGAAATTTTAAAAGTTTAAAAAATCATTTATTTATGGAAGAAAGCCAAGCTCACCATCGTATTGCAAATGTAAAAAAGTCATTTATTCATATATGTGATCAGAAAGTGGATAATGCTTGCCAGACATTTGAGAATAAGTAATAATTTAAAAAAGAACCAAAATAAAGCAATTGATTTCATATAAATAGTATAATTCAGATAACAGAAAAGAACATTAAAATAATTCAACACTGCTCCTTATGTATTAATAAATTTGATAGGATATTTCATATATAAATTCAAAATGTATTAGTTATAAGAATATTCCTTGAAAAAATAAAATTCTTAAGAAGGGGTTAGTAAAAAATTAAGTACAGGTTATAAAGTTGGTAATCTGAAATGTACATCCATAGAGTGAGAAACAAAAAAATAAAATTTAAAATATAGAACATAAAAAAATAAGAAATACAAATTAAAGTAAAATCTCTATGAAATCAATGAGAGATTGGAGTGAGACATTATTTTAACACAGGTTATGAGGAAAAACAAGGCAATAATTTCAAATTTCTAAGCAAAATTTATTTTGAGCATTGATCTATCTAGCTAGAAAAACTAGGATTAGAATATTTTTGACGTAGATTGGCAAAAGTTTAATTTTATAACAACACTTGTGGAAAGTATATTACAAAAGTCATGTTTCAAAAAAAGAAAAGAATGATTTTGAATAAGAAAAATGTATAAAAAATAAAATTAGTTGACAAATTATGATTTATTTATTTATATTTATCAATAGACAATGATTGTGGATTGTCCATGTGATTGCTAACATATGTTTAAAATTATGTGAATGTGAAATCCGGATCATCTCACTGTTAAAGGTGATTATATCATGTTATAAATGTATTTATCAATAAAATATCAGTAATAAAAAATTTTACAATAACATGAACAAAATATTTTGTGTGGTTAATGCCATGTTGTGTTCTTTTCCCCCCTATTTAGCCAGAGATTAATTCTTCACAAGACAGAAAAGTATCCATTTTAATATTAACAACTTATGAGTAATCATTAGATTTCCTAGAAAAAGTACAAATGTATTCTACATCACTACAGCAAAGTAGAAGAAAAATTATAATAACAACAATTCATCCAACAAAAATCAGAAAAGAGTAAATACAGTAAAGAAAATGACAAAAAGGAGAATAAATTAAAAACATAAATTTTGTTTACATTATAAATTTATTTCTTTAATTATACTTCTAATTAGAAATAACACCAAATATATTACTTACTGCAGACATTTAAATGAATGAAAATCCCATTTAAAAAGCGGAGCCTCATACAAGAATAAAACTGACCTAGCAATATCCTGTAAACCAAAGACATAGATAAAATAAAAATAACAGAATAAATTCTTTAAACAGAAAGATTAAAATATTTACCATTTTATTAACAAATAAGAACTAGTCATATTGATAATAAATTAACAGAATGCCAAACCAAAAGCAGAAAATTTAACAGACAGAAATATTTTGTTTTGATAAATTTTAAACCATGGAGATTACAAAATCATGAATTACTGTGCACGTAATGATACATATTTGAAATGTATAAAGGATAGCATAAATATACAGAAAATGTCCAATGCACAATCACAACAGGCATTTAAAGCATGGCTTTTTGAAAGCAATAAATAAAATATTTAAGTAATATGATCTAAAAGCCTTATGTAACACTATGTAGCCTTATTGTTTTGCAAAAAATTAAATCATATTATAAATTTGACAAGGTAGGCCATTCTCTTCTCTCTGTCTCTCTGTCTCTCTCTGTTTCTCTTTTTCAAGCAAAGGATACAACACAAAAAAAAGAAAACTGATACAGGTTATCTTTTACCACAGTTTAATGGAATTACACACCAAAACCTTTTATTTGTATATGTATGTTTATCTATACAAGATAAACAAGTGAAGTTCATAGGATAGGGGCAGGTGATAGCAACTTTTCAAAGGGGGAAAAATTTGGGGAACTTCTAGAGGTAGCTGTAAATGTGTGCATTGTTTACTGTCTATGTAGGTACTGATAAAAGAAATTATAATAAGTATTGTTGAACTGTAGCTCATGGAGTTTGAGAGAGACAAGTAAATTGTTGAATTTTAAAACATTTTTAAAGATGCACAGACTATGCTTTCTTGACTTAAATCATATTCCAAGACTTGAGTCATGCAGGTTGAGACTTACAAGAATTATACCTATCAATTGGAAAATTGGAACAAAATGTTTTGGAATGATTAAATTTATTCACTTATTAAATAAATGAATAAATGTTTATTGAATATTTACTGTATCCTAACTATTGTTTTAGGTGAATAGATAAGGAATTTATTTAGAAAATTAAATCTTTTAGACATATGATGGATTGGATATGGGGAGAAGCAAGAAAAAATACAGCAAGGAACACATCATCAAAATATCATCACAGTAAAAACTGTAGAGTTTTAAGTCTTTATGTAAAGGTTACAAAAGAATTATAGCAGAGATCCCAGAAATGGCTTAGAATATATTGAAGTTTTCATTTTTCAAAAGTCCTGCTTTTAGGTAAAGGCATTCTACCATATTGTGCAATTTTTCAGAATTAATGCTCAGATGTGTCAGTATGTATGCATAGAAACAGGATACTCGAAAATTAGTGTTTTCTCAGCAAAGTGCAAAGTAAAATGCTTAATAATAACTTCAAAATAGTGATGATAATGCTGAATCATAATATCCAAGCTGGAGAAGTGGGAAAGAAAAGTAAATCATGGGCAAGCTGAAATAGCTCAGGTTTGGAGAGCTTTAGACTGAAGAGAGGTAATTTAAAGGCTACAGACACAGTATATGAAAATTAGAGGATAAATAAGACTGACAGTCTTGGTGAAGTTGAAGAATTCTTTGTAATATGGATTAATAGGGAGTTTTGTTGAAACAGTAGAATGCATGAATGGATGATTTTGGAAAATTTCCAGGGTTTTTGTTTTATTTTGTTTTGTTTGCAGCAACAAGAGTTAGAAAATAGACATGGAACTGGGTTTGAAGGGGGAGTTCAGGAAGAGGTAAGTTACTGAAGCCACGGTTGGAAGCATCCTTTATGTAAATCGTAAGATTATTGAAAGTAGTGAGCAGAACTGAGATAGAAAATTGAAGCAAGAGGTTAAATGTTATTGTTTATGTGATTAAAGTTTTCTAGCATATACTAATGGATGAGAAAAGGAGGTACAATAAGACTGCTTGAGCTCCATAGTAACATGGATTTTCAAATGATTGAAGGTGAGAAATGGTCTGAAAATGACATTAGGAAGCAGGAAACACAAGAACCGTAAGTGTGAGAGTTATAAGCTTTATATGGATGATAAGATTATCATACAGCAAGATTTCTGTTAAGAAAAACAGGTAGAAGAAACTCATGGGAAGATTTTTGGTACTACAGGGGAATTTTCTGATTATGGACTAGGATACTCAAAGCTCAGTGGAAAGAAGTGGTGTAAGGAGAAAAAGGGCAATAGGCTACAGCATGGCATAAAGCAAGAGGTATCAAAGTCAGCCTGGGTACACACAGGAGAGTAGGGTGAGGTGGGCTTGGACTCCTAGGGGTAATTAACATACAGAGAGGGAACATAAAAGAGGTTCTTTCATTTGAGTAGTGGGAGAGGAACATGAAAATAACACTGAGTTTCTATAAGATTGTTCCATCGATTTATGGAATATTGAATACCTCTTTATTGTCTCAGTAAACAAGCTACCATTAGAGGAAGACAAGAATTTAGATAGCAGGTCAGGAAAATCGTAGGTAGAGGTATTCTAACTGGAAGCCCAATAGTTTACTAAAATCATGGAAGGGGCTTTCTATCAGCCTGCTTGGGGACGTTTGACCTGCTTTTAAGTGGAGCCACACACCCATATGGAGTGATTCAAGTGGCAGAGAAAAGTGTGCTAGTGGCCTTTTTAAAGATTAAAAAGTGTACCCGTAGCCTATTGGCAGTTGGTGGGAAGGTCCTTTATTCTCTTGGGTGATGTGTAGTCCAATGAGTCCAAAGTCTGTCTGTGACCCAAGTAATTGATCATTTAAGTTAGAAGAAATAAAATTTTCTTACGATGATATCGTAACTAGTATACATCATAAATTACACTTGTTCATAGGATAATTATAAATGACATCAAACTAAAATCAATAAATATTTTATTTATAAACAGAGGTATTTACTGACCTTGTTAATGTAAGGTTTGTCTTTAAATAAAATTATTGGTATTCTTAATGAATGCATAAATTAAAAAAGACAATAAATGTGATGAGAAAATTCTTTCTAGTTTCCTACTTTGACTTCAGTTCCAATTCTTTACATTGGGTGTTTGTCTACTCTGAGAAATGTCTGTATGTAAAGCTGTCATTATAGAGCAAGTGGCTACATTTCTACACTTAGAAATAGAGAAATCATTCATTTCTAGTTACCTCATAGAGGAGTAACTGGACTTGGTCGTCTTCTGCTACTTTTAGATTATCTGAGATCATTTAAGGTTACGCAATGAACAAAAGAAAAATGATAACATAATTTTATTCTGATAAATGGATAAAGGTTTGAGAGATTTCAGATAATAAATTTGCATGATAATTTAGATTCTTCAGAGGTATAACATTTATGACAACATTCAGTTTGCAGATTAATCTCACAAATTCGGTAGTATCACTGGTTTATAATTTACCCAAACCATGGTCTTAAGCATTTTTAACTGACTATGCCACCACACTAATGCAAGTATAGGCACTAAGAGTTGGAAGTTCTCAATTTGTAATTTGATTGTTCATTTTTGTATCTGGAGAAGCTGATAGGAAAGCGTAAAACAATGTTGGAAAATTGAAAAACACTCGATGAATTGGGAAAGAAATGCTTGTTGTCTTAGGAACATATCATATTGTTTTAAATCAGAAAATCAGTATAGCCACTAGTATTCTCTTTGAGGAATCTTACTAGTGTAACTCTCCTTTAATTAGTGTCTTGCCATTTAGACAGATTTCCTACAGAATTAGCTTTCTATAAAAACAATAATAATCAGCCTCAAAATACATTGTATTGAAAACCATTCAATGAAGCCATTCAAGACATGAGTTTCAGAATGAAGCACATTTGAATTTAGTCCTTGCTTTTTGTCACTTATTAGCTAGGAAGCCAGGAACTAATTGAGTTCTCAGGATAATTTAATTATCTTAAAAGAGAATAGCACTCTGTACTTTAGAGGAGATACAATGATGTTTTGAAAGATAATACAGTTGTCCCTCAGTAGCCACAGGGGATTGGTTCCAAGACCCTGGGCAATACCAAAATCCACTGAAGCTCAAGTCCCTTATATAAAAATGGCATAGTATTTGCATATAACTTATGCACATTCTTTCATTTCACCTCTAGATTACTTATAATAATCATTATAAATGTCTCTAGATTACTTATAATACTTATGTGATATAAATGCTATAGAAATAGCTGTTATACTGTATTATTTGTATTATTTTTTATTGTTATTTTTATTTTTAAAAATATTTTCAATCCATGGTTAATTGAATTGCAGAAACAACCTGTGGCTATGGAGGGCTGACTGGGTGTGTCAAATGCTTAGCTTATTGCCTAGCCAATCATAAGGAATCAGGAAAGAAAGTTATTATTGGATATTATCACCAAATTCATTTATTATCATTAGTTAAAATTATTTTCTAAGCCATCATCTTAGATCTATTGTAAAAGGTAATATTTTTTGTTGTTTTTCTACATTAGTGACTAGATCATTGATTATCACACTCCAAAGAAGTAGTTTTCCTTACAGTAGAAAATAATGATCAAATTTTAAGTAAAGCACATTATGTAAACACTAGGTTACACATTTCAGAAACTAATTGTAAAAGACAACACAAAGAAGAGAAAAATGAACACTTGGAAACATTTAAATAACCAAACTTGATCACATACTTCACAGGCAAATGGTTTTCAGTCACATTTGATTTTCAGATAAAAAACTGGGCATATCATACTCAAGAAATGTAGCAAAAACGCAAACAAAAGATCATGTTATTGTAATTTATGCATTTAACTCATTTTCTTTGTATACCCAGTGTCTGCTTTTATGTCAGTTTAATAACCTAACTGGATTTTAATAGCTGATGCTTAAATGTCTATGTATGAAAATACCCACAAAAAATCTGTATAAACAATCTCTCGTATCTTATTTCTACATTGTTTTTATTTATATAATTCAAATTATTTGCTTTTGATTCATTTTAATTATAAAATTAGTTTGATATAAAATGTCTCTTGTAAATATTCTGTTTTACGCATATACCATGGTAGGACTAAACTTTTGATATAATCTTTTTATGTGCCGTTGTGGGATCTCATCAACCTCATCAGTGTATTACCAGTATTTAAACCAGTATGAACCTTATACTAAATCTCATTATTAACTTTAAGTATTGACTCAATACTTAGTAACTCCAACAACTAATTTTCAGTGCTCCATTACTGAAATAGCGTTATGGTTTTTCAGACCACATTATTTCATATGATTTGTGTAGATGACGACACACCTATGATAGTAACAGGAGGCAGACAGATTCCTAGGCAGATAGGGGTGAGTCCCTGGTGAAACCTGACTTTCACAACGAAGACAAATTAAAGCCTGAAAATCAAGCTGCCATTTCCAGGTAAAGTCCCTGACCAAAGTGAGAACTTCCTCCATGCCTTTTAGCCAATTGAATAGTGCTGTTTTTTCCAGGCCACCTATGGACCAATCAGCATACACTCCCCCATTCCGAGCCCATAAGAACCACAGACTCAGCCACACACAGGGACTACCTGCCTTTAGGTACCTAGGGACTACCTGCCTTTAGGTAAGAGGTACCCACTTCAGGTGGTCTCTTTACTGAGAGCTATTCTGTCACTCAATAAAACTCTTTATTGCATTGCTCACTCTCGGTTGTCTGCATAACTCCATTCTTCTTAGACATGGGATGAAAACCTGGGACCTACTGAATGAACAGTAGGAGAGAAAAGGGCTGTATCACATTCCTGGCCAGCTCACAGAGCTGCAGGCAGTGACACGCTTCTGTTCACCGAACTACAGGAGAGAAGGGCTGTGACCCTTCTAGGGACCCAGACTTCAGGGCTCCCTGAGCCACAACTGTGACACACCATAACACTCCCTTGAGGCTTCTGCTGGTTGCTGGCATTACCAAGTTTTCAGGTGCCACCATGTTCCCCTTATCCAGATGCCAGCACCCAAGGCAGAAGCCGCTTGTGGTATGCCTGTTCCAGTCACAGCCTCACACAAAACCAGCATCTGTGCCAGCTCCTGGAGCTGCCTGCCCCGCTGCAGCAGGTGGCTTGCCTGGCTGTGCACCATGGCCAGACCCTGTGCTCACTTGCTCACATACTCCTAACTGCTCCACACCTGGCTTGCCCACAGTGGATGTAGGATCCTGGCCTGTAGTGTGAGCCAAGCACAATCTGCTGGGATAAGTGGGCGAGTGAAACTCAAGCAGAGGTGCCACTGGTTATGGAGGTCTCTGGCTGATGAAGCGGCACCCCCAAAGAATACTGTGTCATCTAAAATAATAATCTAACATGCTTATAATGAAATTCCTACTGCTCAACATCTAGTTATCAAAATTTCTCTAAAAAGAAATAAAAAGATTGAAACGGTTGCAGTAACATGAGATGATGAGAGGGTGGCAGGACATGAAACAGCTAAATTACAATAGTCCAGAAACAGCGTTTTCCCATTAAAGAAAACGAAAATGATGACTCCTCAAGATTTACTAGCATTTAGCAAAACCATCATAGTTGTGTAACTGTAAGAAGCATTCTATTTGCCTGAAAAATAAAAAAACAATAAGTGGAAAAGATGTCGACTGTAACATATAATATTGGGAATGCTTTAGAGTGTGGTATAATTATAGCAGCCTTTATTTGAATTTCTAAGTATTGTTTTATGTGAAATTACAGTGAATGTTGTTTAGGATAGATTACAAATCATATCTAACAATAAATAACAAGCTCTTATAATCTGTAAACATCGTTGTTACCTCTACAGCGTTATATATTTATTTTGTCTTCTTCACTTTATTTCTAAACAACTAATATAAATATTATTGCTAAGGGTATAGTAATAACTAATATATGTACACCATGTGTAAAGTAACACACAGTTATACCATATATTATAAAAGATACTATATTTCAATTATAGACAATAGGTTTGCAATACAATTTTAAATATATAGAACTAGACTTTAGAGAAAGCCAACAAACTTTTCCAAGAAATCAGCACGGCTTGCCAGTGTAATATTTTGAATGTCATCATAAGTAGTAAAACACCAATGAGAAACAGTGCCCTCTTTTGACCTTTCTGTTTCATAATATTAAATTTCAAAAACGTTGCTTATTTTATTATTTTTATTTTACTCCCAAGTAAATATGTCTACATTGATTTTTTTCATCTCAGCTTTATGAAAACTCTCAGTTCTTACATAAATATCAAGTATAAATTATTTTTGTTACATGTTCAATAAAATTGTCCATTGCATGAAAGTATAAAGACAAAAACACTAACTATAATAATAAAACTATAAGGCAAATAAAGGTGGGCAGAATTAAGTAGTAAGAACATCTTAATTAATGATGTAGATAATTTAATAAATGAATTATATATAATTTTAAAGTCAAAATACAGGATTGATGTATTTTTCAAATTATGCATTCATAATTTTATATTTACCCACATCATTTTCACATGGACTTTGTTTTCCTGCAGGGGCCTACATATTTTACACCACAAATTGTACTTTCTTTTCATCATCTCTTGTTTTATTAGTTAAGCAGCACTGAAAAACCATGACTCATTCTGTGCTCTTTGCATGTGACAGAAATCCAACTGTAACTTACCTAAGCAAAAAGAGAAACAGATTTGTTTGTGTCATTAAGCTCTGAGTATTGTAGAATGGAAGTTAGCCTCAGAGAGAACTAGGATAGGGATAAGGTGGCTTCTCTCTATGCTTTTCTCTGTTAATGTAATCTGCTCTCTCTTCTATTAGAGATAGACTTTTTCACTCCTGCTGAGGATATTATCTCTGGCAATTGAATTTTAGCTTCAGCATTCTACAGAAATGCACTTTTCCCCCTACTTCTTACCTAGGAATCCCAGTAAGAATGCTGCTTGTTGTAGTCCAACTGGCCAAAAATTACCCTGGCTAGAAATACGGAGTGTTGTAACTGCCCATCCTGAATCCAATCACTCTGCCTAGGGTTTAAGGTTATATAAAAGACATAGATTTACATTTGGTCCACATTTAAGAGGAGGGAGTAGGAGAAAGGTAGAAAGATGAGTAATCTCCGAAAATAAGAAGAAGAGTGGAATAACCCAAACTTGACTTCTAGTAAAATAAGTTATAGTAAAATGGAATTGATCCCAAGTTACAAGCTTTTATCAATCTACTAAAATCTGCCTATTGACAAGAGTGGTTTAAAAGATGGAAGTTTCAAACCCATTATGCGTATTCTTAAGAGGTCATATTTTATGGTATGTTTGCTTTTAACATGGAGTTTGGCCGTTATATATGTGATGTTTTCTTGTATCCCATCCTTTTATTTTTCTCATTTGTATTAATGTGAAATGAGAAGAGTAATGAGTAAGCTGCTTCTGTAAGCTCACTTGATTAACAAGGCAGAGATTATTAATAAAATGTGGTGTCAATGCTACCCCATTCTCAGTTAATTTTTTTACTTTTAAACTTTTAGAGATAAGGTAAAGAATAGCAAATTTCTCTGAAGCTTGAATAAAATCAAGTTTATGACATCAAGATTAATCATTTTGTAACAAAATAAGAGAAAATGTATCGCTTAACCTGAATAGTTTCCTTCCTTCATTCTCCTCACTCTTCTCCACAGCATATGCCTACTGCTTGTACCAGTAACAATATTAGCTAATGAACAGAAGCCAAATGTTTGCTGCTTAAATAGCTTCGATTTTTATAATAGCAAGAGACTATAGATCCTCTCCAAATTCTCAATTATTTTATTTTGTTGTCAATAAAGTAGCGCTTCACACGTGTTCCAGAACACCTTTTTCAATTGCATTCACAGGGCAATTACTCTTTCCTCTTTCTTACCTGCTGACATCAGAATGACTTGGGAAAATGTTGTTTTCATTGTCACCAGTCATGAATGTTGATATTCAAACATACAGTACTTGCCAGACATTGCCAAAGGTGCTAAGTTCTCTAATATCTGAGCAGCCCTTTGAATCTCTTGAGACTTGGGGGAGAGGGCTTCTGTTCCAGTGCTCATCACACTTGGCCAGACTTCCTGCTTGTGCCCAGATTATTCCCCCAGTGCTCATCACACTTGGCGAGACTTCCTGCTTGTGCCCAGATTATTCCAAGTATCTCTTGAATTGTTTCATCAACTTACTATATTCATTCTTGCAACCATAAGGATTCAAATCCATTTCTGACGTGGTGGGAATCGTGGAAGAGATGCAAGCAATACTATGATCTTAACTCTCTCTTCTATTCATCGCTACTCTCCATGTTGAAGAAAACCCCTCTTCTCCTCCAGTTACAAAATTGAAGCTTCAATGCCAAAGTTTCCTGAACTGAAAAAGAACCAGGGCATAAAAGGAACTGCTGTTCCTATAAGCGCAATTTGGGCCTTAGTTCAACCAGCCAAAGAAACCTAACAAGAAAGTAATGCTCACTTAACTGCACCACAGCATACTCAAATATAATTTCTCAACCATCTACATTTATATCCAATTGATTATTCTTACATTTGACATGAAATGTGCTTGAAATGCCCGCAATACTTCCATTTCTAAAAATATTCATTTATTCATTTATGATTATGCACAATTCAGAACTTCAGAAAAAAAAATTAGCATAGGGAAGACTTCACAATATTGGGCAACAAAACAATAGAATAATCACACTGCAACCATCCGGAAACCAGTAATACTACATTAGCGCTGTATTTCCTGCATAAATACTGTCTGTATCCAGATTGTGTAGATTTCATGTGCTGCAACTATACTTTATCATCATAGTATTCAGGAAGGGGTACTATCTACATAATGTTTCTACTTTAGGAACCAGTCAATGGTCAATGACATTTTCTGTTGAGGTTCACTCTATCCAGATGCCTTTAGCCAGACTTCGTAATCACTGTCTGGTAAAATAGTGCAATGTACAGGACATAAATAAAGGAACACAATAAAACTAGAATGAACTTGACAAAAATGTTGAGTAAGCCTGCAGCACCCCTGCTAATTTTATAAAGCTAGCTTCAGTGAATTTTAAATGCATTTTTTATTTTATAAATTCTATTAACTAGATATTTAAAACATGCTTAACCAAATTTAGTGTATAAAATGTACCTTGCTGCTCTTTCTAAAAAATTTTATGTACGTATTCTATTGCCACATTACTTTTTTCTTCAAAGCAATTTTTTTGCTATACATTTCTTAATTGAAGTGGCCAATGTGGTGATAATGCAAAGAAATATTCATTTCAGTCTAAAAATTTGCAAGAAAGAAACTTTTGAAACAACAACAAATGTAACTATCTATCTATCTATCTGTCTGTCTATCTGCTATCAACTTTCTCCATTTACAGAGAGATTTATTTTCCTCACTTGTTCTGTAAAATTTTAATGCTCATGTGCTATTAAGTTTATTCATGGTCTTCTGCTTCTCACTCAGTTGTTACTGTATTTCTCTGTTATGGGTAGATGTTAAGTGTGGTTGGGATAGGGTTCATCTTTAAATCATACAGCTAGAGGCAGAGAAGCAGATTCTAAATATGTATAACTCCTCACCTTCCCTTTGATTTTATCAAAGAAATTTCTGCTTACACAAGACATTCCATTGGTAACACAGTTTTATGGAAAGTTGAAGTAGCAGAGACATTTTTATTTTACAGTAACAAAATATCCTAAAAATAGAATATTCGACTTTATGGTCTTTAAAGTTGTTTTAGCCCGCTGCTTCTTAGACCTGTCATGTGGGCTATGTGTGGGATATCTGGCAATCTCTACTCCTTTATTTTTCGACCCTATGTATGTCAGTCTTTAAGAAGGAACATCATATCTTATTATTTAAGGCAATTTCAGTTTTCAATTTTAAGTCTACTCCATACTAAACTTAGGGCCCATGTTTATAAACCAAAGGATTTATTAATGTGTTAAGGTAAACAAGGCCTTCTTCTCTGATTCATTTCCACCACAGAACTTTAATTAGCTTTGATAATTCAGTATTTTGCTTTTGCTGTTGTACCTGTTCTAATATTTGTAAATCAAAATAAGCATTATATAAATTTTGTTCCTACTGATAGTAATGAATAATACCATTGTACCCTTCATCCTAAAGGGCCATGTCAAATAAAATTATTTTTAAAAGTAATATCAAATTTTATTTTAGATTCAGAAGGCACACATGCAGGTTTGTTGGGTAGATTAATTGACACTGAGGTTTGGGTTATGAATGATACAATCGCCCGGGTACTGAGGTTTTTAAAAATTTGAGTAATATTTTTTGCTCATTATATCATTAAATGATAATCATGAAAGAATTATTTTCAGAAATTTTATAATGTGTGAGTAGTTATTACTACTTCAGTAATCATTAACAGAAGTTAATAAAAATTATGTCTAAAGAATTTCCTATATAAAAGTCACTTATTTGGAAACAAACTGTTCTGAATTTTTATACATAATGTTACATCTTGATAAATTTACTACCATATTTTCTTTTTTATTTATTTATTTTGATTATTTATGTGTTTGTTTATTAGAAACAGCTTCTCAGTCACCCAGGCTGAAATACAGTGATGTGATCACAGCTCACTGCAGCCTCAAACTCTTGGACTCAAGTCATCCTCCTGCCTCAGTCTCTGGAGTACCGGGGAATATAGACATATGCCACCACACCCAGATAATTTTAAAATATGTATATATAAAATTTTTTTATAGAAATGAGGTCTTATTATGTTGCCCAGGGTAGTCTCAAACTCCTGACCTGAAGAGAACCTCTTGCCTCAGCCTCCCAAAGTGCTGGGAATACAGCTATGAGTCAGCATGCCCAGTCATTTTATCATATTTTTTTAATACAAAGATAAATCCTTTTATTAAAAATGTTTAGTTTATGTCTCCATATTATATTCAAATTTAAATCTTTAAAATAAAAGTTATTTCTGTAACAAGTGAAATGACTATGCTATAGCAAAAAGAAGTAATCAAGGGCAGAATGTACCAAAATATTTTGGTAGCTTCAAATGAGGGTAATCTGTGTCTGATATGATGGGTTCTCGAATAAGTTGATCTTAGTATAAGTCTATGAAATGCCATTCCCAGAAAATAGAAAAGTTTTGCTGTAGTGTATGTCATACAGTGAGCATACTCCAAATTTCCTTTGTTTTATTAACTGGAGACATGTTCCAAATATATTAAAGAAGTGTAAACATTTTTGTTTTGATTTCACTGAAGTAAGTCACTGATGTCTTTTAAGTAGTAAAATAATAATCTGGATTATGTCACTTCATAATAAGTGAAAAGTATTAATGAGCCATGTTCTCTCCGTGGCTATATGTTATACAATGAAAGTGGCAGTTAGCACTAGAATAATGGCGTATATGGTTCCCCAATGTTCTCAGTTTATGAGCTTCACTGAGCCGGCAACAGTGACTTGGTTTGGGGAAGAATGAAACCCAGGAAATTAAATATTTTTTCAGTTGATGAGAAGTTACTTGCCTGGGAATTGTGGCTTTTATTTTTCAACATAACAACATTTTAAAAAGGGAAAAAATGAATAATGAAAACACATGGAACAGTAAAAATTATAATATATCTCTAATATTTGCAGTCCCATTCAAATGAATGAGGTAAGAGATGAATATTTTCTGGAACTTAATTTAATGGCAAGAAATGTACTATTTTATGTTTTATTTAAAAAATAGCTCTTATATTTGTTTTTTGATTCAAGCCTCTGATAGTAATATTACATTAAAATTAATTTAATGACATGCTTTTAAAAGCCTTTGAGTTAACCTCTTCGTGATACCACTACAAATAATATTAATAATACTGATAATAATGGCTAATCATAATTTAGTGTTTACCACAATCATAATTTATTGTTTACCATGTGCCAAACAAAATCTAAAAAATTACCTGTATTAATTTATGCAATCTTCCCAGCAATTTAGGAGATAGAATTAGTAACCTCATTTAACTAAAGAAAACACTGAGGCACAAATAATTTAAATAATTTGCCCAAGATCACGTCACTAGGTAGAATTAGGCTTGAACCCAGGTGGTCTAGTGTTCCAGAATTTGAGTAATTAACTACTCTGCATGTTGTTTCCTATTTAATTAAAATTGACATTTTCAGATTGAACAGTGTTATGTATATCTTTGGTAAATATTAAAGAAATTGAAAAATATTTTAATAGTTATAAAACTATGTCACAGGTATTTCCAGTTGGAGCTATTTCAAAGCCAAAACAAGTAACACATGCAAACTACCTATTAAATGTTTATAATTTTCTGTTTTATTTAATGAAGAACCAAATAAGTGTTCTAAATAGCAATTTTGTATTTAAAAATAAATCTAAACTCTACTCACCATTCTATTATTATTAAATAATAATTAGATTTATTATTTAATATTTATTATTAAATATTTATTTATTTATTTATTTATTATTTATTATTTATTTATTATTTAATATTTATTATTAAATAATAGATTTATTTATTAAAAATAAATCTAAACTCTACTCACCATCTATTATTATCATTAATTAAACTTCTTTGACTTTCATATTAAAATAATGAAAGAACTCAATGTTGACAATGTAATATATCTTTAAAGAAGCTATTCTTATTGTGTAAAGGGAGAAATTATATCAGCAGAGAAGTATTCACGATCTGTGAGACAACAGCATGCAAGTTCAAAATATCCGTTATAAAGTGTCTCTGTGATATTAGTTATAAGGGCCCCTCACTGTAATAGTTTGACAATTGTAAGAATTTTACATAAGAAAATAGAGTAGAAAGTATAATTTCAAATGTATGTTTTCTTTTTCTGTGATTACCTATATTTAATACATTTTAAAATCTGAGTTTTTCAAAGGAAAAAATAAACAAGTTAACAATAAATGGGGAAGTAAAATGTTGATAAGGGTAAACTAAAATAAGTAGCTTATGTGTGAAGAGACATAATAGCTCAGAGGTAAGCTGATCATATTAAAATAAGTATATACATTTTTTAAGTTCATAAAACTGATTTTGTCCCACAAATTAGAACTAAGTATCTACAACAATGCATGCATTTGCTCTACAAAATTCTCTGTCAAAAATGCCTTGCCAACAGAATAACATTAGCACACAAGAAGCATAGTTTACTGGAGTTATTTAGCAGAAACGAGAATGTCAGTCACTTCTCTACCTGATCTTGTAAAAGAGTGAAAATTAGGGGCTTAATTGATTATGTGAATTTCATTTCCTGTCTCTTCCAATCCCATTCCTTGGTAGAAAGTGCTAATGAAAAATGAAATGACTGGAGAGTGAACTGCAAGAAAGAGAAAAAAGTGTGGTCCATGGTTAATCACAAATTAAATTGTGGTTTTTTTCCGCTGCCTTCCATTGACTTTCTGAGGTAAAATTGATCTTAAGTTAAATCACTGTTTTCTAACTGTGAGTACCCTAAACATTTACTTTAGTGGAGATTTCTACATAACTATTTACTGGATTTCATTGATGTTCAAAACATTTAAATGGAATTTATTAGGTTAAAAGTCATTACGTTTTGCACCCAGAATCTTGTGGTCTTCCAGGTTATTATATGTTTGGCAGGGTTTTTTTAATTAAAGAAAAGTAACTCCTGTTTATAAGACAATTATCAACTGCAGCAACATTAACATTCTAACTAAAAACTTGAATGTTCTTAGACTTTCCAGAAGAAAAAAGTAATAATATATTTACAAGATATAGAAAATAATTATATTTCTCCCAAAATGTTAAAACATAGCAAACTAATTTTGAAATAATTGTAAGTACATTGTTAGCAGTTTCAAACCAGTGCTATAATTGCACAGTGTACAGTTAAAGATTTAATTCAAAGAGAGTCAAATTTCTTGAATAGGTATGTAAACAAGCTCAGCATACATAATATAGAAATCTAAATATTATAATTTCAAAAATAAAAGAATTGTGTCATCATTTTAGTAGGAAAAATAATTGTATGTGTATGTCTTAGTGTGTAGGTACACAGCCCACACATATGCTCAGCACTTAGTGGTCTGGCACTGCTTTTGCACACTTTTTCTCTAGTGTGACTACTGTTAGTACTTTCCAAATACCTACTCCCAGTTAATGCTCTCCAATGAACTTTTTAAACATTATTAACTTTTTACATTTATTTTTATTTATAATTGACACGTAATAACTGTACCTCTGTGGAATACAATGTGATGTTTTGATGCATGCATGCACAGTGTAATGATCAAACAGGTAATTACCGTATCTATCACTTTAAACACTTATCATTTCTTTATGGTGACAATATTCAAAATCTTCTCTTCTAGTTATCTTGAAATATACAAAATCTTGCTGTTTGCTATTGTGTAACAGAACACCAGAATTTATTCTGCTTTTTAACTTATTATCAGTGTTTTACCTCTGACAGTCCTCCCTTTCCTCCAACCCTCCACAGATTCTACTAACAACCATTCTACTCTCTACTTTTATGAAACCAACTTTTTTTAGATTCCACACGTGAGTGAGATCATGCAGTGTTTGTCTTTCTATACCTGGCATATTTCACTTAACATAATGTTCTCCAGGCTCATTCATGTTGCAGCGAATAACAGGACTTTATTCTGGATTGCGGCTGACAACTTTAAGGAGTCATTGTTATTCTCCCTTTTGGATATTTTATTATCTTCTCTTGAAAGTATTAAATGACTACTATATAACAATGATTTGGTGTGTAAAGTATGTCTCCCTTTACATTTAAATTTCAGTTTTCCAAACTTGAAACTAACTGAAAATAAGATTAAATTCCATGTTTTAATCATTGTGTTAGTAAAAGTGTTGTGTTCTCCATGTTCTTTAGCATATGCTGTTATCTCTCATTTGTAGTCAAAGTTTATTGAAAGGAAAAAAATTTATATTGTTTATTTTTACAAAACAATTTACTTGAGTCTAGGACAATAACATAACTAAGCATTTGCATATACATATAATAGAAATTTTATCTTTAAAAAGCCATTGGCATATTAAGCATATTACACATTAGTATAATTGTTTTGATGAAGAGAAAGGCAGGATTATTCTATTTACCCATCCAAGGCATTTAAATTATATAGTAACAAATAAGAAAAATCACACAACAATGTCCATATGTACTTTGCTTTTACTATGAATCTCATTTTATTAAAATCAGAACATAAATGTGATTTTCAAAGTACTTAATATAACAATTCTGGAATATTTTTAAAAGGGGAAATATACCAATTTGTATAATAGTAGAGAACTTTTCATTTATACGTGCTTTATATTTTAAATATGATATTGCTAGGAAGCCATAGTAGTTGATCTTCATATAATGACACAAAACATCAATTTGTAGCTTTAAAATTACTTTGGAAAAATCAATTTTAATAAATGTTGTTTAACAAAAATATTGTGAATACACTTAGGAAAATATATTCTTTTGTGTTTATTTTTGTTACTATAATGAATTGCATGGAGAAAAGCACTTTAACCATAAAGACCAAAACTTTCAGGACAGTCTTAAATAGAATTTCAAAACCAACCACCTTACATTACAGAAGATTTTAAAAAATATTATTTTCTTTATAATTGCAAATAAATACCCATCAGAAGCATTTATTTTCACATATGTGACTATAAACAAATAAATATGAAAACTTACCTATAAAATCAGAGTTGCCAACTACAAATTGCTGCTTCAATCTCTCATTCTTTGAGCACATTACAAAATGGCAAGACACTGATGTTCTCCAAAAATACGCTTTGGTCCTATCCCCTTATGGGTAATGTCTGTTGCTTGTTGAATACAGCATAAACTCTTTAGCTTCCCCCAAAGTTCTCTGTGCTCTAAGCCCAGCTCATATGTTTAACCATGTCTTTAAACAATTCAGTGCCTACTGTCTGCCAGGAATATCAATATGTTTTATGTATTTAGTGATGTCCATGCGTTAAACCAAACATGGCCATTTTATAATAGACATACTAGTGTAAGGTTACTTTAAGTTTCCCCAAATAATAAATTTTTTAATTAAAAATTGACTGAGTTCCTCTCCTTTCTTAGGTCTCCTCTAAAGTAATCCTTATAATACCTGAAGTATTTGTATGCACTTTCACCAAGAATTTATGCATGTCTAATTATAAGAAACAGTACATAACAAATATTACTTAGTTACATTACACATAAATTCTGAAATTTGTGGCAACTACAATTTACACAACTCAATCACCTAATCTTCAGCAGTTCTTTCCTAGCTGTAACTTTGCTATGGTTTTAGTATATTTGTTTTTAACATGGCTTAATGTTCCGATTTTCTCTCTATTCAGACCCACTCTTAACACAGGATTATTGAGTTATCAATTCAGATGAATAAGACTAGTTACAAATTGTACATCATGAACACTTATCATTTTATATTTTCAAACAAAGCATGAGTTCATTAATTTGCTCCTGTGATCTTACTTAATCCTCAAAGCAACTACATGAGCTGACCATTATTTTTATCAACATATTATAAATGAAACCAGTGAGGTACAGTGACTTACCCAGTATTGCAACTCCAGTAATGGCCAAGCTATAACTTGAAGTCAGTTAATTGTCAAAGGCAATGCCTAAGCACTAACGGATATTGTCTCTCCAAACATTTATAGCCAATTCTAGATGCATAATCTCTAATCAAGCCTTAATTCCTTAATCAACTCACAGTTGACTGCAGGAACTTTCAAACTGATAATTCATATTTTCATTGCATTATTTTATAGTACATTTATATTGAATAATTCTTTATCATATTGCTTTCTCTGCTTTGTCAGAAACTTCTGTATATTGCATTTATTCATTCTCAGCTCAGTATCTCACTTGCTTCTTTTCAAGGTTATCGATACTCACTATAGAGTTTAGACATTTGCAATGCAAAGATAAGACTTAGACATTTTTCTGTAAGATATTCTAGCTCTGACCATATGAAAACTAAGTAAACATGATCATTAGTAGCATCTTTGGTAAGCTATAATCATCTTTTTCTCAATAGCTGAGTAACAAAGTTTTTATTTTATAATCAGATAGATTTCAAAATACAGACTTCAACATTGCCACTATATATCTAACTATGAGTATCTCCTATAAATTCTCTGAATGCATTTCCATTCCAATTTCATTTTATAGCTGGGATTTTTGACACAGTACTCTGTCAGGTCTTAATACATACACTATTGGAAGCATGACCTATGATTTCTTCATGGTTGGTGACTGGCATGAGATGGATGTGGGAAATTTTGCAGGTCAAACACTATTTGGAAGATTATTTGTAAAAAATAAACAAAAACATATTTTCTAGTGGTTTTCAATTCCATTTGGAAGCTTTCCTCTTTGCTATTTTTATCTTTCATGGATTAAAGAAAATACTGTTTTCCACCTCTGGAGTACAGCTCAAAACTCACTGGAAGTTGGTTTCAGTCCACTTTAAACACTCCAACCTTCTACTATTGATTACTTGCATTCGTTTTGCATATTTAAATATTATTTTGTTTATTTCTAGAGTATGTATTGTTTCTTAAATTATTAACTTATTTAGATGTGATTACTTTCTGTGTACTACGAAGTAATTCTAAAACATATATTTAAACTTTTAAAGGCTGTAATTATATGCAGACAAATAAATTAGGTAACATGTAAGTAATTTAATAGATCATTAAGTTGCTTGATATTCTTATCTACTGAAATCTCTGTTTAAATATTTACCCTTAAAATAAACCATTTGAAAATGTTTGTTAAATAAGTCAAAGCCACATACTTTATATATCACACATCAATGAAGGTTCTGTAAGATAATATCAATTCAAAGTAACTTATTAAGAAAAATTACAAAACATACAAGAATAGAGAGAACAACAACATGCGCCCATTGCCCAGCTTGAACAATTATCTATTTGCTTTTCATATGTCCACTTACTTTCTTCTTCTTTTCCTCTGAGTTATTTTATTTTGTTTTATTTACTTATATTTGAGATAGAGTCTCACTCTGTTGCCCAGGCTGGAATGCAGTGGAATGCAAGGCTCACTGCAGCCTCATCCTCCTCACTCAAGTGATTCTCCCACTTCAGCTCCTCAGTAGCTGAAACTACAAGCATGCATCACCATATTCAACTAATTTATTTCTTATTTTTTGTAGACACAATGTCTTACTATGTGGTGCAGGCTGGTCTTGAACTCCTGAACTCAAGTGATCCTCCAGCCTCAACTTCCCAAAGGGCTGGGATTACAAGCATGAGCCACCATGCCTGACACTTCTGAATTATTTTGAAGCAAGGCTTTACAACTTTATATATGTGAATATTTTAATATCCATCTCTAAATGTAAATACTCTTTGTAATACTATTCAGCCAATGTTAATATTTCCCTGATTGCCTCAAATATATTTATAATAATTGGTTTGGCCAAATAAATAACTAAATAAGAATAAATATTTGAATTAGTTTAAATTTCTAAATCTCTTTTTATCTGTAAGTTCTTCATTCATCCTTCTCATCTTTGTTTTCTTCATGAGAGTAATTTGATGAGAAAATGTATCAAAAGGTTTTAGTTTGCTGATTATATGTCCATGGTGTCCTTTATATACCTCTTTTTCTGATTTCTCTGAGTGTTAGTAGTCAGATTTAGGTTTGATTATATTCAAGTTTGAAATCTTCCTGTGACTACTTCACAGAGGGGTACATTTTCACCAGGAGACTCATAAAGTCTTTTTCAGTGATAATATAAGGAATTGATGATCCATTATTTTATTAGTGTTTGTAAAGAGAAGTTTCCATCACCCAGGCTTCAATTGTTTCTTGGATCATTCCATTAAAAATGTGCCCTTACACTGAGGTATAATCTGTATAGAAAAGGCTGGATAAGTGCTTGCTTCCTTCCACGTATTTACCAGTTTTCAAACTAACGAGTTGGTTTATCAGCATTATCTAAACATAACTAAGAAGTTTTTTTTATTTATATGTTTCAATTAATTCTAGTTATTATTCCTGTTAGTGTTCAAATCTCTTCTTTGTCCAGTGACAGCCTTTTCACATTGGTACCTGAGTAATTTTTATTATATTACCTTGGTGGTCATAATAGCTTTTGTTCTTTCTATTATCACAAACAAATATGCCAGGCTCATCTCACTTATTTACTGACCCAGCCTTTGAATAAACCATTTCAACAAAGACCATGGGCTTATTTTAGATGGAAATTATATCTAGATCCCAAAACATGGAGCTAGAACTGCTCTTTTCTATGGAGTCTTTTCAATAGATAAAGAAACAAGTATTTTTAAAATAAAAAATTATTGATATATACTGATTTCTCCAATTCAGATTCAAAACCAGTGTTTTCACATAATCTCATTAACTTTATATATTTTCTCCCACACAAAAATCCAGTAGGATTCCTGTCTTCAAAATTCCAGTTAGATAAATTTACAAAGAGAAAGATACTTAGAATGAGACTACTGTCTGCTTGTATTATTATAATAAACTTTAATTTTTAGAGCACTTTTATATTTATGGCATGCACCTATAGTCTCAGCTACCTGTGAGGCTGAGGCAGGAGAATCATTTGGGCCTAGGAGTTTGAGGCTGCAGTGCGCTATGACTGTGCCACCGTACTCCAGCCTGGATAACAGAACAAGATTATATATACATATATGTAAAAATTAAAAACATGCACACACACACCCCAACACACACACACACCAGAATGGTACATTTATTATAATTGACAGTTAGTGAACCTACCCTGACAATATAATTATCAAGTCTGTAGTTTACATTAGGGTTCACTCTTTGTACTATACATTCTGTGGATTTTGACAAACATATAATGAAATGTACTCAACATTATTATATCTTACACAATAGTTTCAATGCCCTAAAATTCCTCTGTGCTTCACTAGTTGATCTCTCCCTTCCTCTAACCCCTCGCAATTATGATCTTTTTACAGGATCCATCGTTTTGCCTTTTTCAGAATGTCATATAATTGGAATCATATACAATGTAGCCTGTTCAGATTGACTTCTTTAACTTAACAATACACATTTAAGGTTACTCCATGTCTTTTCATGACTTGATAGCACATTTCTTTTTAGTGCTGAAAAATATTCCATTGTCTGCTTACATTATTTTTCATTTTAAGCATGACCTAGAATCCAATTGTGTTTTACATATTGGATTTAGCTGTTACATCTTTTGTTGTCACCCAGTCTAAAATACTTTATCAACCTTTCTTTGTTCATTACAATATTGTTTATGTTGAATGTGTCTGGCTCACTGTCCTAGAATATGCCCTGCTTTTTGCTTGTTTTCTTATCGCTTCTCATGATTTGATTAATGTTGAAGTATTCTAGCCAACACTGCATAGGAATGGTGAATCACATCAAAAGAACTCATATTGTCATGCTATGGCGCTATTGCAATACTGTATTTAGACACGTAAATTGGTTATACTGTGAGATCTCTTAATAAAACTAATATTCACCTTTGGAATTCATGGGCAAATAGTGAGATTGCAATTTGAGACTGTCCTATTTACCTAAAACTTTCAACTCAGAATTTTGGCATCAATTGAGGATTCCTGCCCAACCCAATCATGGGGGTTACAAGATTATAACTGTCTAATTCTACTATTTCTTCTAGGTATATTAGCTGATGTAGCTGGCATTCCTCTGAAAGAAAAACTTTCCAGTTTCAGAATTTTCTCTATGTTTCATTTATTTACTATTACTAAAATCTCAGGGACTTTTATGTAATCAGCTAATTAAAATTCATTACCCTCAACATCTCATTATAAGTTTTGGTGCTCAACTTCCTGGATTATTTTTTAGACATCATTTAATTTACTCTTTTAGAAATTTCGTAAAATGAGCAATCATGAGAAAAGCAAGTGAAACATTCTAACAAAGGATGAGAATACAAAAATAAAAAATTTTAAATTTCTCTTTGTCCAATGTTCAAAAAAGATCCTTGTGGCTGGAGCATCCTGAGGTTAACTAGAACATGACACAAGATAAAGCTTGAGATTTAGGATGGCACAGATCGCATACATAGAACCTTGCCAATAAAGGTAAGACATTTAATGTTGTTAGTAGTGTATAGGGAGGTTTATATGAGGACAAGATCATTATGGCATTTGTATTTTTAAATGTCCCCTTTACTCTTCTTCACAGATTGGAAGAGAATTGACTAGAGGTGTTAGCAGCAAGTGAAAATATAAATAAATAAATTTAAGATTTTTTTGAGATGAAACTGAAAGCACTTGCTGATGGATTCATTGTGAGGGAGAGGGAAAAGAAGGACTCAAGAATGATGTCTACTTTTGTTTTGTTTGTTTGCATGAGCAATGGGGTCACTAAGACTGAATGAAACAGATTGTGGGGTGATGGAAGAGAAATAATCAAGATTCTAATATATGTAGTTTAAATTTTCCATACCTCTGAAAATTTCCAATGTAGAGATAAAAGGTTGATATTTATCAGAATAGATATAACATTTAAAGCCATGTGATGAAGTGAGATGATCTCAAGAGAGGCACAGATTGAGGGAAGTGCCTTGGGACACTCTAAAATGTAGTAGAAAAGGAGAAGCCAGGAAAACAGTCAAAGAGGAAACACCCAAAAATGTGACATATGTGAACAATCTAGAATTCTTTAGTTTGCTTGATATTAAAAATAAAACTATTAAAATTTTACTGTCAGTGGAAACATCAAAATGTGATATTTAAGGTTAACATTAAGGTTCCTACTGAAAGCATTCCACCTTCGTATTTTGGATATCATCTACAACTTGGTTTAACAAATGATTTCTGTTGAATACTAAAGTATACACAATCCTTATTTATTAACATTTTTGTTTGTGACACTTTAGGTAATTTTGATGTGCAAAACTGTATTACATCCATCATTACAACTGTTAAAACTTCCCACTCTCTTTCACTATTATGAGCTAATTGATTTTTATGGAGGGAAGAAATCTGCAAAGAGCAATTTTGGAGGGAATTTGAAATCATCTGAGAATAGTAAGCTTTTGTTTTAAGTTTAACCACATCATCACAAATATCCTGAGAGATGATTTTAAAGCTTAAAATGAAAATTGCTCCTGGGCTGAAAGCTCATATGCCAAGTGAAATTTCACTAAAGTAGGAGTTTGTAAGTGCTGACAAGTTCTTAACTACAGCAATGCTAAAAACATTACTATTACAAGAACGCAACAGAAGCTATTAGAACTCTCAAATATCCTCTTCAGTGTTCACTTACTAAAGTAAAGCACAAATATGCAACAAGAGAATGGAAGAGGTGTTATTTTTCAGAGGGAAAGGCTATTGAAATTTTTAAAATCACTTTGGGATATTACAGGAATTCATCATATAATAGAAGAGTTTCTTTTCTACCCATGGGTGTCAGGGCAAAACAGAAAAACTGTGATGACACAGAGATTTCTAAGACTCTGTTGGACTTCATAAACATTATATCGTTTTATTAAAAGTGAACAGCTGGCAAATTTAATGTCCCTCCATACTGGGATATAATACAAACTTAAGGGCTCTTCCGATTTCCTGTTATGAGATTAATTTAGTAATGGCAAGCACAAGCATATATAGGAAATACAGTACTTCGAAAAATGAATCATTGATTGGCACATTACTTTCTGTGAAACAGTAATCATTTTTCATCTCATCTGTTTTAATTTCAAAAGAGTATTCTTAGCTCTTTTGTTAGAAAGGCAAGTCTAATAACAAGTGTGATATCCTCATGTTATGAAATATATCCCCATTGCCATTATTTAGAAATTTCAAGTTAGAGCTCAGCAATTTATTCTTCGTAAGTCAGAATGAACTGAGTGTCTCTGAAACTAGTAAACATCCATCTTACCTCAGTTTTGTCCTTCAGGAAGAGATTTACTTTAGGCTGTTATATGCTTTTGACTAAATATGTTCTTGATCTTAGCAGTATCCTCATTTGTTTTTTGATAATATTCCTATGTATAAATTAGATTTCCTCTTTAATAAATCCAACAACATAAAAACACACCAAACAAAATTGTTTTTAACTTCTTTATGTTTAGGACTTTTGATTTATAGTTAGGTGAAATAAGTAACAGGTTTATTTTAGCAGAACTGGGAATAGAAACAATTTCTTGGCATGAAATGCTCAAACTTAGTGAGAATTTTGGACAAAATAATAGGCCAGAGGGGAATAAATTTTTGAGGTAGCAGATTTTTATTGCTTCTTAAGTTACTGTAGAAAAAACCCTTACATACTTTAGTATCTCCCTTTCCACCAACTCTTTCAGAATCAGAATGTAAACATACTCAGACCTGTCATTTTCTCCCATGTTCACAAATAAACAAACAAAATATTTTCCCAGATTGCTTTTAATTTCCAAACTCTGAATTTCGCTAATTTCCACATTTCTTATCAATTTTTAATATTTTTGTTCCTTACTGAACTACAAGTTCAATAGGTCAACAATGCCTATAGTTGGTATCTATTTATCACTTTGTCTGTACTTCTGTATCCCTGGATTTGCAGTTTTGTCTTCCTCTGCAGATTGCAGCTTCATCTGTGGACTAAGTTGCAATAGCCTTTCAATGAAAATCTCAAATGCCTAAAACGGTACCTGAATCACAGATGATGCTCAATAAACATAGGTTGTCAATGCAGTTGCTTATCTAAGAACACTTTTTAATGATCATTTTGGCTTGGTAAGTGATGTATACCTCCAATCTTCATAACCTTCTTAGAAGTAGGTATTCTATCACTTAATTTTAGTTGAGAAAACCCATCTAAAGAGTTAGAGATCTAAGTAACTTAATCAAGGACACATATAAATAAATAGACCCTGTGTTTGAATTCAGTTTAGTCTGACTATAGTCCCTATTTTCTTTTTAAAATACCATGCCAATAGAAAATAACAGTATAGGAAAGAAGGAAAAAAATGAATCACAACTGTTTTTTTTGAGTACCTTAACCACTGTTTGCAATTGTTTCCTGCACACCCCCAATGCCTAATTGATGTTGCTGAGTCTTTAAATTTAAGACTTGCAGATGCAAGGTAAATTAACTATTACCAGGGTTGGCCTATATTCTTTGAAGGGTACTGGTTACTGGATTTAAATTTCATGTTAACTAATTAGACCTAGGCCATATTCAATTTCATTACCCTACATGTTCTAATGAATAAATTTTTCTCATGCAAGGATATAATTTGCAAAGTTTTTTGTTTGGTTTTGTTTTCAGTCAACATGACACTGCTCCCCTCTATATTGTTGAATGGAGATTTTAATATTGCTGAGTGGCATAATATATTTCAAATTTGTCGATGTGTAAATGTCTAGCTATATATTTTTTAACATTATGTTTGCAAGAAATGGATTAGATTCTGAGAGGAAAGGGGAGAATATTATAAAATATAATTATAATGTAAAATAAATCATTTAAATTCATATGGATATGGAGTTTTGTTTTGTCTGGGCAATGGATGTATTATAGATAATTACTAAAGAGAGGTCAATGTAAAGAGTAAAGAAAGCCATTACTTTGTATATTTATTAAATAACATCTGGTTTATTCCAAATCAGTTATAATGACAAATCATTTAAATAGAGTGTCTTAATTTTGTAACAATTATTAAAGCCTGCGATAAAGATTATATGATTATATTTTTGCACTTTGAATATTTTAGAAGGCATCTAAGGCCTATTTTAGGTAGTCCCCAATTTGGTCTGGTATTTGAGCTCCACCTCATGAGTAGAGTACTGCCTCCAAGCTCAATAGGAATCAGTGTTATAGGTTAGAAAGATAACTAAAGCAGCAATACAGAGGTTGAGAGAAAAGGATTATAACACTAGAGATTAAAAGATAGCTATACTACAAGTTTGATAGTCAAAGATGACTAAGGCTTGGTCTAGAGTATTGGCAGGAAGTATTTAGTGGAAAGGATATATTGGGGGAGGAATTAAAGGGGTTGCACTGAAAAAATGTTAATTACCCATTGAATTTGGGATAATAGGGAGTCTGAAAAATAAGGTTTTAGCATGGGTATCTGTATGGGTATTGACAGTGGAAATTTGCAAAGAGGAAGGAGAGCATGTTATGAGGTAAGAAAATAAGAAGTTTAGTTTAAAAATGCTGTTTAAAGTCCTATAGGACTTCTGTGGTGACAATTTTTTAACAAGGATATAGACATTATATGAGTTGTTTGGCTTAGTATATGTATTTGAGAATCATCAATTTATGAGAGATAATTAAAACAAAGTCCTAAATAAAATGAATAGTAATTGAAAAAAGAATAAAACATCTAGACTTTATTTATAAACCTATTAACAGATGTACTTATTGCATTCTGTTCAAAACTTTATTTGTAATACTAGATTTTCTATCATTTAATTTTTTTTAATTAGGAGAGTGGATATCTTTTCCATTAACTGTAATTTTAAATGATTAATTTTATGATAAACAAGCGAATTACTGGTGCTGTAATAATTTTATTACTTGGTTTTTCAGTGTTATAATAGTTGGTATTCTCCAGAGAAATAGACTATAAAACTAAAACAGGCAGAAATAGAGAGACAGAGCGAGAGAAAGATTATGTATTTTAAGGGACTGTCTCACATGTTTGTGGGGGCTGGCAACTTCTGTAAAAATAACTTCTGGCAAAATCTGTAGGGTAGGTCAGCAAGCTGGAATTGCCTTGAGCATCCCACAGAATCTACAGAATATTGCCATGACATTTGCTCTTGATGGGTCTGCTTTTGCTTTGACTGGACAACTTCTGCCTCTTGGTAGCCATTGCTTTCATTGTACCTTGTCTTCAAGATCATACTAGTAAAGCCCTCTGCTGTTACAGGTTTTTGAAAATATACTTCATGATCTTGATCCCACTTCTTTAAAATGTCCATGGAAAGATCTGCTCTATTGTGCAACTTATCTGGGTGTAATAATTTTGACACTCCTGGGTGAAAATTTGGTCAACTTCAATTTTCAGTCAGAATTGTGTAACCTGATTAGTTGAGATATCTGTGGTGTTGGCTATTGTTTGTGTAATTAGAGCACATACAACATGAGTGTTTTTATTGAAACTGGTGTGGAAGGTATGTTGCTATAGGCTTCATCTTTAACATTGTCTCTTCTCTTTTTAAAATAGTTATACATTCATACACTGATTTGTTTGAGGCATTGTCCCTACAAATTTTTGTAAAGCACAAACTATTACACCATTATTTTACCCAAATTTTACTGTAAATTTGATGTTTGTCTTGCTTCAATTTTAGCAGAATTCATGTTGCCCTGATATGGGTTCTTTTCAAACTGTCTTATCCTTCTGAATGCTTCATACTAGATCTTCAGATATGTCATAACAAAGTTAGTACAAATTAATTTGGTGTATATTTTTTTATAATATACATTTTCAATATTTTTGACTACTGCTTTGATATGTGTATATGTATACATATGCACACACAAAACTCTTATATGAATATTGGCAGTGCCTTTGTTTATATGGTTCTAAACTAGTAGCCACCTAAATGTCCATCAATGGGTAAACTGATTAAAAACTCATGGTGTAAACACACAAATAAATGCTATCAATGCATGTAACAACAAAACAATTATTATGCTAAATGAAAAATGGCAGACACAAAGACTTGCGTATGAGTCTTTTTACAGGAAATTCTTATAAGTGGCAAAATTATAGTACCAGAAGGTAACTTAGTGCTTGCTAGTGGCTGAGCATGAAAGTTAATAAGAAATAAAAATTAATAAGCCTTGCCTGTATTTGCATTTTTGCTTTTCTCATTTTACTTCCTTCTGTCCAATAAATCTTTGTCTTATTCAAGGCCATGGTGGTTTTCTTCTAGAGTTATTTTTATCTTACTCTTTCACACTTACTGTTATACTTTTATAGTTTAACTCATGTTTATGGCTCTTACTCATTTTGAATTGATAGTGTGAGGAAAAGATCAAGGATCTCTTTTTACTGTTACTTTGTTTTGTTGTTGTTTTTACTTTTAGGTTATTGAGTCATTTCAACACCATTTGTTGAAAAATAAAAAGGTTAACCTCCGTATTTAGTGATCTTGGCATCTTTTTTCAAAATCTATTGACCATTACATTTAAATCAACTTCTTGACGCTACTTTGTTTGATGGGTCAGTTGTTTATTCCTTTGAAATTCCAAAAATTATAGTGTGTTTGGTAACCTTGTATTAATTCTTAAATTCGATTTGCTTAATTAATTGATGTTTCAAAAATAGTTTTGGACATATTTTATCCTTACATTACCACATAAATATTATAATTAAATTGGTGACTATCCTAAGCAGCTTGATTTATTTAACTGTCCTATTGAAGTGTAATTCACATAACATAAAAGTCACCAAATTTAAGTGAACAGTATGATACTTTTTTAGTTAATTGCAGAGTTGTGCAGTCATCATTCCATCACTGTGTAATCCAGTTTTACAACATTTGGAGTCTGATGGGATTTTGATTGGTACAGCATTGAATCAATAGATGTATTTAGAGAGGATGGACATCTTAACAAAAGTGACTGTTTCAATAAATAGAATAAGAAAAAAGAGATGGTGTCCCTAGTTTATTCTTTACTCTTTAAGCAGAATTTACCAAACTCTGTTCTGGTGTGATACATAAGATTCCTAAAACATATCCGTAGGCATTTAGTAATAAGATAATTTATCAAACAAAGTTACCAGGTTTGTTTACTAAACAATTCCTATTAAAAATGTTGTTTTTGTAAAAGACAAAAAATCACTTGTCAGAAGCTAAGTTATGCATATTTAATTTTGATCAGTTCGAATGTATGCCCATAGCCCAGCTACGTGGAATTGTGGAAATGAGATGCTCAGTTATTGACACAGTATTAACAGAGAAGGGAAAACAGTACATTTTATTCTTTCATCCTTTGTGTTCTTCAGCTGTCCATGAAATTATGTTTCATCTTAATACATTTTAGGTGCTCAGCATTCTGGTAACCATTCAACCTTCTCCCTCATAATTAGTGTCCCACCTCTTCCAGGCTAACAAAAGACTAAAATGACTAGTACCTTTGGGAGAGCTTTGGAGGTTGGAATGAATCTTGGAAAATATAAATGAAAATGTAAACCAAAAATAAAATTCAAAGCTCCCCCCAACCATCTGAATATACTTCCTCCTCATCCAGGGGTCTTTTAGAATCTAACCTGAGAGGCTGTTTCAGGCCATTGCTGGGAAGTAGGGGTCAAATATGCCTCACTATACCTCTCTGGCATTAACATCAACGCAGACTTTAAGTCTGATAAGTTTACATTTACAACCTATTATCTCCAAGACTGGAACCTAAAGGCTTCCTCTGTAAATAAGAACTTGGGTCTCCATAATCCTTTATCTTAACCTGAGCATTCATTTCTATTGATACCAGGTCTTTAGATAAACTCAACCGTCAACCAGAAAAATTTTAAATCTACCTATATTAGATTTGTACCTCCCCACCCCCATCCTCGCTTCCAGTTGTCCTGCCTTTCTGGACCAAACCAATGTATTTCTTAAATGTGCTTAATTGAAGTTCATGTCTCCCTAAAATGCGTAAAACCAAGCTGCACGCCGACTACCTTGGGCGTATGTTCTCAAAACCTCCTGAGGGCTGTGTCATGGGCCTTGGTCAATCATATTTGGTTCAGATTAAATCTTTTCAGTATTTTACAGAGTTTGACTTGTTTCATCAACAGAAGCAAAAATGTGTCAATTATTGAATTGCTTTTTATAATCTTGCAGAATTCTCTTCCACTTGCCAAGACTGACTGTGGAAAGCATGTTTCCAAATGGAGCCTGTCTTAGCCTGTCTCTTCAAAATAAGGTTGCTAGGAACAATAATGGGAGGACCTCAAGTCAACTTGCACTAGGAATGTAGTATAGGAAAAATTGCTTTTATGTTTAGTTACTGAATTTTTGTGTGTACGTGAAAGGATATGTTTACTGCATTACAGCCTAGCTCTCATAACTCATATAGACCTCTAAATTTTCTATTATCTATGAAGGTCTGCCTTGTGGCTTCAGGTTTATTTGTTTCATGTCCAACAAATGTATTGAGGAAAGGAAACGTTTTAGATGCTTTCTCAAGCATCAGAAGATGCTTCCTGATGTCTGCCAATCAGAGGGCTGCTCTCAGACACATGTACATGAACCACTGAGTCAAACATTGCTCTTCTACAACTTGGACATGGGGATATGTTTTGGATAGCAGGGCGTTGTCATCCTCTGCCTTCAGATCATTCCAGATTTTCAAGATATAGTGGAGCACCTCTTCCAAAGACACATATGACATTAGGTTTTATCTATCTCTTAGCACAACAGTTTTTAAAAGTTAATAAGTTTGATTTAATTTTTTATCAATTTTATAATCTACAATTGAGAAACATATGACTTAGCAAACTACAGTTCACAGGCCAACTTGGTCTGCCTCCTGTTTTCAAACTTTCTATTTTGAAATATTTATGGACTCACTGGAAGCTACAAAAATAGTACAAAGACAAACTGTATATGCTTCATCTGGATTACCCGAGTGGTAACAGTTTAGATAATTACAGTAAAATATTATAACCGGGACATTAATTGGGACAATATTACCAATTAAACTACAAACTTTAATGAGATTTACTGTTTTTGCATGCAGTTATTTGTTTCTATATGTGTGTGCGTGGATTATTCTAGGAAATTTTACCACGTGATAGATTTATCTACCTACCACTACAAATAATGAAGATATAAAACTGTCCAAAAACCATAAAACAAATCTCATGCTGTTTATATTTACAACCACTTTTTTTCATCCCTAACTATTGGAAAGTACTAATCTGCTTTCATCTTTCCAATATTGCCAATTTAAAAAGTATCATATAAAGGAGATTAACCTTATACAACGTTTTAAGATTAGCTTTTAAAAAAATTCAGTGTAGTATATTTGAAATTCATCCAAGTGATGTATTTCAATATTTTGCTTCTTTTTCTTGATAACTGGCTCTCCACGGCATGAAAATACCACAGGTCATTAAACCATTCACCTGTTGAAGGACAACTGTTGTTTTTTTTTTCATTTTACATGTTGTTATTTCAAGTAACTACAATGAAAATTTTTCTGAACATAAGCTTTTCTGGGATAAATGCCCAGGAGTGTGATCATTTGGTCATAAGATAATGTGTATTTAATTTTATTTGAAAATGCCAAATGATTCTTCAGAGGGGCTGCAGCATTTCACATTTTTTACCAGCAACATATGAGAGATCCAGTTTATCCACATCCTCTCCATCATGTGTTTCTGTCATATATTTTTTTAATTTTAGTCTTTCTAATGGATGAGTAGTTTCTCTCATCTCTTATCTACCAGCTGGTCAACTTCAGGAGGGGAAACTGGCACTTGCATAGCAACACATTTACCCAACTCCGTCTTTTATGCTATGAACTTCATTTACTGAGACATTCTGTTCTGTTATTACAGTGTTCTAAGCAGTGTGTGTGTGTGTGTGTGTGTGTGTGTGTGTGTTTGTGTGTCTGTGTGTGTGCTTGTGTGTATGTGTGTGTTCTAAGCAGTATATATATGCTCAGGGAAAAAAGAATTTACTCTTCAAAGCAAGGTAACTTTGTTTCCTAGTTTATTTGCTTTGGAAAGTAAACTGATTTCTTTGGTGACTCTCCCCTCGAGGGAAGACAAATACTTTGGGTAGCAGCAATGACTTTTAACTCAGTGGATAGAAGGTCTGAGATAGAAGAAAAATGCATAGAGGAGAAATGCTTAATTATAATACATAATTTTATCTGCCTACATTATTGCTAATATATATCATGAATGTCCAAGGAAGAGCTACATTAAGCAAAATTAACTGTACTTTTTTGATCACTGAATGCTTTAATACAGAACAGCTAATTAAACAACTCACAGCAGTATCTTGGAAAATATTTCTGGTGGACTAATAATATTGGATGTATTAGTAATATTTATAGTAGGTCATCATGACATGGAACAATCATTCTCAAACATTTGTTCACTGGAATCATCTCAGGCACTTGCTAAAAAAAATGCAGACTTTTGAGCTTCAACCACACAGATTTTGTTTTTGTCTTTGTTTGAGACAGAATGTCACTCTGTCACTCAGTCTGCAGTGCGGTGGTGCCATCTTGGCTCACTGCAACCTCCACCTCCTGGACTCAAGTGATTCTTCTGCCTCAGCCTCCCAAGTAGCTGGGGCACAGGCTACCACAGCTGGGTGATTTTTGTTTGTTTGTTTGTTTGTTTTTTGTAGAGACAGGGTTTTACCACATTGCCCAGGCTGGTCTTAGACTCCTGGGCTCAAGGGATCCTCCTGCCTTAGCTCCCAAAGTGCTAGGATTATAGGCATGAACCACCACACCAGTCTATAATTTTATTTTATTTTAATTTTTTGAGACAGAGTTTCCCTCTGTCACCAGGCTGGAGTGCAGAGGTGTGATCTCAGCTCACTGTAACCTCCTCTGCCTTCTGGGTTCAAGCGATTCTCCTGCCTCAGCCTCCTGAGTAGCTGGGATTACAGGACTGTGCCACCTCGCCCAGCTAATTTTTATATTTTTAGTAGAGATCGGGTTTCACCATGTTGACCAGATGGTCTCGATCTTTTGATCTTGAGATCAGTCAGCCTTGGCCTCCCAAAGTGCTGGGATTACAGATGTGAACCAGTGGCCTGGCCTCTGATTTTATTTTTAATCACAAGTTTTAAACAGTTTGATTATGATGAGTCGTGGTATAAGTTTTCCTGGTGATTCTTATACTTGGTTTTTATTGAAATTATCAAATATTTGGGTTTATAGTTTTCAGCAAATTTGGATTATTTTGGTCATTATGTTTTTAAATATGTCTCTTTCCTTCTACTCTCTCCTTCAGATGTTATAATTACATCCCTATCAGGTAATGCTTTTTTGTGATTTGCCTCTTTTTAATTTAGAAGAATGCGTATTTCTATGTCTACAAGTCCGCTAATGCTTTCTTCCGCAGTAACTACAGAACTATCAGTCCCATTTAGTCCATTTTCTATTTCAAACATTTTATTGATATATCTGAATTGGGGCTTTCAAAATATTTCCCATGTCTTTATTTGACATGTTCAATTTTTCTTCTAGTTTCTGAATACACAGAACACAATTATATCAATTTGGTGTTAATAACATGTTTCTTTTCTAAGAGTTTTAGATTTACATAAAAGTTGCAAAGATCATACAGACAGTTTTATATAGCCACAGGTACATCCAGTGTCTCCTGTTATTAACAATTTACATTAAATAGCACACTTTTAAAAAATAATGAACAAATATTGATACATCACTGTTGAAGTTCATAGTTTATTTATGTATCCTTAGTTTTCAACAAATGCCTCTTTTCTCTTCCAGGATTATAACCAGGACACCACATTATACCTAGTAGTCATGTCTTCTTAGGATCTTCTTGACTGAGACTATTTCCCATATGTTTCTTGTATTTCATCATTTTGCTGGTTTTGAGGTGTGCTGTGCAGGTATCTTGCAGAAGGTCCCTCAATTAGGCTTTGTCTAGTGTGTTTCTTCTAATTACATTGAATATATGCGTTTTTGGAAACAAACAACAAAGGTAAAAGCTATTATCATCACATCATATCAAGGGTGCATGCTATAAAAATGACTTATGGATTCTGACCTTAATTCCATGGCTGATAAAGCATATTTCAGATTTCTCCACTCTATAGTTACTTTGCCTAATTCACCTTTCCATAACATTCTTTTTGGAAAAATAGAGTGCAGCCAACACATACAGAGTGGAGAGATATTTGAGATTATTTTACATAACAGATTTGTCTTTTGACTTTTTTTTCCAAAGGCACAAGTCTCTTTTCCCACCATTTATTTATTCATTTTCATATTTTTATGGACTTACAAATATTTATTAAACACATGGGCAAGTAATTTATAATTCACTAATTTTGACGCTCAAATTATTCCAGCTTTGGCAATTTTGAGCTCCTTCAGCTGGCTGTTTTCCCTTTGTTATAAACCCATTATTGTGGGTGCTTATATTTGCACATTTCCTTAATTTCTGGCACTGAAAAAAGTTCCAGATTCATTATTAATTATTTTTATTATTACATTTCCTTCTCTGGTATAGAATCAGCCAATTCTCCAAGAAAAAGCTTTTCCTTATTTTAGATTTTATTAGAAAATATTGCAGTAGAAGCCATGAGTACTAGGTGTGCTGGGCCCTCTCAGGTGATAGAGCAAATATTCATATCTGTGCATATTAAGACATGTGTATATACACATATTTATAGATGCTTCTGTGTATATTTATAGTAAGCTATAAAAGGAATATATATGATAGATTCAATTCTAATCCATTGCCACATAGATCATTCTAACCCTTTAACTCTTAACTCCCTTTTCAACAATGAGAATTATATTTACTTAATTGTTTAATGCCAGTATGTGTGTATAATGGTGTCATAATTTTAAACTCATAACCCCTGAGGAAGAAATGTTATTAAATGCAGTGTATTTGTTGTTTATTGACAGTTTCCTTTGTCATTACTGTTAAGAGTCCACTCATTTTCCATTACCAAGGTAAATACCTTCCCCACAAATACCTCAGTGAGGTGGCTTATTACATTTGTTCTAAAGTTAAGTTGTTTTGTCCCATTTTGCATTTCATTCAGGGATGCTCCTGAGTTCCTAAATAATTTTCTTCTTTTTCAGACATTAATACTAACTCATTGTTCTGTAAAATTTTATGAATTTTGGTAAATACATAATGTCACATATCTACCATGACAATGTTTAACAGAATAATTCCACCACTGCATAATGTCCTGTGCTTCACCACATCAACACTCTCCTTACCCCTAACTACTTGACACACACTGATCATTTTACTATTGCTATAGTTTTGCTTTTTACCAGAATATAAAATAATTACAATCACATGACCTTTAGCGTCTTTAGACTGGCTTATTTCACTTAGCTGTATGAAGGATGGTTGCTAATGAAAAGTCTGCTGTAATTCTAATCCTTATTCCTTTATCGGTATGATGTTGTGTTTTGGTTTTCTTTTGCTTATTTTATTTTTTTCTTGATTTCAAATGTTTTCTTTTTCTTTTTGGTTTTTAGCACTTTTCAATGTTACATTCCTAGATGTAGATTTTTTTTTTTTCATATTTATCCTGTTTGATCTTCTCTGAGATTTCTGGATATGTGATTTGGTGTTTGTCATTGATTCTGGGAACTTTTGGGCCATTTTTAATTTCAATATTTCTTTTGCTTCTTTCTCTTTATTTTTTATTAAAGTTTTATTTCTGGCATGGCTTTTGAAATGACCCCATAGTTCTTGAATATTCTGTTCTATATTTTTCTTTTTTTTCTCTGTACATTTTACTTTGTGGAGTTTCTATTGCCTTTCTCAAGCTCACTGAGTCTTTAACTGGCCATGTCAAATCTACCACTAAGCTCATCAAAGGCACTCTTAATTTGTCTCAGTATTTTTGAATTCATTTTCTCTTGATTCTTTCTTAGAGTTGTTGTCTCTGCTTAAATTGCACATCTGCTCTTGCATATTGTCTACTTTTTTTCCCATTAGAGCCCTTAATATATTAATCATAGTTATTTTAAATATCAAATTTTAATTTCTTTATTTTATACTTGTGTCATTTGCAAATTGGCCTCCAATCCTTGTTTTATTTTTATATTTTTGCTTGTGTGTGTGTGTGTTTGTGTGTGTGTGTGTGTGTTATGTGATGTGTTTTCTTTACCTTTACCATGCCTTGTAATTATTTGTTGAAAGCCAAAATGATGTATTAGGTCATAGAAACTGAGGTAAACAGTTTTTCCATGGTAGGCTTCACATTAATCTGGTTAGAAGTTTTATGTTTAATTTTTGGAATATCTCTAGGTTCCAGTGGCTTCATATTTTCTCTGGTGCCCTGGTTTTCATCTCTCTTATTGATTCTGCGTTTCTTTAAGTATTCCTCTGAAAGTTGAAGTTTTTTCAGCTGTAATCCGATATTATTGTACTGGAGCCCCGTTTCTCCATTGCTAAGGTACATGTGGGAGAAAGTATTTTATAATCTTATGATTAAATCTCAGTCTTTTAGTGCATCTGTGTCCCTGAGATGTAACTACCTCAGGTGTTTCTCAGCATTTCTCTCCTACTCAGATGAGACAGGAAGACTCCAGGGGAGTGGAAACTGAAAAAGTGCCCTTTTTCCACGTGGGTTAAAATTCCAAGAAATTCTATTTTTCTCGGGAGTAGGCTCTTGCTTTGGAGCACATTTTCAGTGTATTTCATCATGATTACTCATTCCATACCCCCGCCAGAACAAATAACTATTTTTTTCTTCAGATCTTTGCGTATAAATTTGGGAAGTTTCTTTCTGGTGGAAAAATACAGAAAAGTATGAGAGCCCCACTAAGGATTTCTCACTCTCATGCTAATCTATACTCAGATTTCAGTGGTTCTTCAATATTAGCATTTAATTGTTCCACAGTTTCTGGCTTGAGCAGCTTCTGTTTCAGCTAAACACATCTTAGTTGTGATTCTCTAGATTTTTTTGTTTCTACAGATTTTGACATCATGGTTTACATTGTGACTCCAGGCATCCTATGGGCTTAAGAAGTCTTCATTTTCTGTTTGTTCAGCTTTGCATTATCAGGATTGGAGTGATAACTTCTAAGCTTTTATATACATCAGAGCTGAAGCCTAATAACTCTTTAAAATATTTTCCTAATAAGTCTGTCATCCCTCTCACTTCTAGATCAATTTCAGTTTATTTACCTTTTATCTTCTTTATGGGCCCTGTTTTCCTCCTCTTTGCATTTCTGTTGGGATTTTTGAGAATTCAAGGCTTCCTTTCTTACACAGGTAAAAAGTTTAGTTTAGAGTTTATAGTTTTATTCCCGAGCAGTTTCTGATTATTCTGTTCAATACCTTGTGCATTATGAAATATTCTGTTGTGGCAGCTGAAAACATGAACTAGTTCTTGTGATGCTGGAGGTCTAGGAATTTGTGCTTATGTTCCTTTTGGATGGTTCTTTATCCCAGGTTGGGTATTTTCCTTATACAAGTCTGCTAATCAGTACCCAGATAAATAGTGAAAGGAAACCTTCTGCAGGTTATTGGTGTTTTCTTTCTATGTAGCTCTCTGTTTTCCAGTATTCCAGAAGCCTTGAGTCTCATGGAATGTGCCACAGGTTGATAGCTCAGGAAGATCATCAGGTTCCACCAGGGTTCTACCTCCCTGAGCTTAAGTCTTAAATTTCTCCTTAAGAAGTAAACTGGTGAAAATTTTAAGGCTTGAAATACTTCCTAGGGCTTCCATAACAAATTAACATAGACTTGAATGGTTGAAAACAATAAAAATGCATTGTCTCACAGTTCTGGAGGCTAGAAGTCTGAAATCAAGGTGTTGGTGAAGAGGGAGACCCAGGCATCTGAGATCAACTTCCCCTTTGACTATCACACTGCATTTCAATAGAAGAAAAGGCTGACCAACTGGTGCCTCCTGTTTCACCATCCTGTAGGTGGCAGGCTTGGTCTTGGGGAACCTCTCCGGAAGGCACTACTTTCACTTAAAACAAGATCAAACCAGAAACTTTTTTTTTTCTTTTTCTTTTTTCTTTTTATTTATTTATTTATTTATTTATTTTTTATTATTATTATTTTTTTTATTGCATTTTAGGTTTGGGGGTACATGTGAAGAACATGGAAGATTGTTGCATAGGTACACACATGGCAGTGTGATTTGCTGCCTTCCTCCCCCATCACCTATATCTGGCATTTCTCCCCATGCTATCCCTCCCCAACTCCCCACCCCCCCACTATCCCTCCCCTTTTTCCCCCTGACAGACCCCAGTGTGTGATACTCCCCTCCCTGTGTCCATGTGTTCCCATTGTTCAACACCCGCCTATGAGTGAGAACATGCGGTGTTTGATTTTCTGTTCTTGTGTCAGTTTGCTGAGAATGATGCAAACCAGAAACTTTTGCACGTGTGAGTCCTAAAACTGTAAACCGGAACCCTTTCATATGTGATTCCTGAAACTGTAAACTTTTGCACGTGTGAGTCCTAAAACTGTAAGCTGGAACCCTTTCATATGTGATTCCTGAAGCTGTAAACTGAGACTCTTTTCATATGTTATTTCTAAAGCTATAAACCTAAGATTCTTCCACGTGGAATATCTAAAGTAGAAGCCTACATAAAGGCAGAACCTTCCTTTGTTAGATGAGCTGAATCTGGATGGATCATTTCCTCAGGTCCCGGCTGCAATAAACTCTTTCCTCCTGTATTCAGTGTTCAGGAGATCCCTTTCCCTCTGCCTTTCCTGTTACATTGGCAGTATTATGCCCTCTCTAAATCTCTGGAGAAATGTTCCCTTGCTTCTTCTAGCTTCTGGAGTTATTGGGAATTCTTGGTGTTCTATGGCCTGTAGTGGCATACAATCTCTGTGCCCTTCATAACATGATGTTTTCCCTGTTTATCTTTGTGTCCAATTTTCCTCTTCTTATAAGGATACCATTCATTGAATTAGGGCTCCTCTTACTCTTTATGCCCTCAAATTAACTTTATTACATCAGCAAAGACCCCATTTCCAAATAGGGTCACATTCACAGATTCCAAGTGGTCATGGCTTTTTAGGTATACTATTCAATCTAGTATAGAGTTTAATTTACTAGTATCCCATCTTTTAAGAATCACTGTCTAAACAATGTTGTCTCATTTATTTTTGTCAATGTTTTAGTAGTTTCAGGTAGAAGTGTAAGGTTCCCTTTACTTCAGCTTGACCAGAAACAGTTCTCTCACATGTTTACCTAGAACAACTCCTACACTTTAGTTGAAGTTCAGGGAATAATTTTCTTTTAAGAAAATGTTTCACTGTCTGAAACCTGGCTTAAATATATAAAATGAAATTAAAATATATGGAAAAATTATGGTGAGAAAATATTATAATGTACTAATTAGCTGTAAGTTGAATTGGTAAACATTGAGATGTTAAGAAAATCATTGAGGTATAGAATGCATTAATTGAGCAGTGCTTTGAGAAGGCAAATATGATAGTACACATTGAAGGAATACAGAGTAAGAAAAACAAAAAGTAAGGATTTCAGAGAGGATTTGTTATAGTACTCTAAGACTATGAACCAATCTGAGCAGCGTTATTGTAAAGAAAGAAAAACAGTTGAGTCACTGTTAAGGTTGGATTGAAAAAGAAGTCACTAACAACACAGTGGCCACAGCTAAGTGATGAATAAATATTGTTATAATGAATTAATGATTACAATAATAGGAAATTGTTCCTGGAGATCTACTCACAACTCCTCATAAAATGGTAAAGTGAGGTAAAGCATAGCCATAGTGAATTAGTGACATAGCTATAACTAATATATATCTTTACACCCAGAATTCCATCTTGTTCTACACTAGAGAACTCTGTCTTTTCCTTTTTTCTATTATGTCAGAATTTTAGGACATAAAGAATCTTTGACTGAGTCATTGCATGAATTTCAAAGGGAAGACAAAATATTGTCAGGGAGTTGCCCACTCCTTTAGATGTCTAATAAATTTCAGATTTTAGAGTTAAGACATGGTTTATGTATTTATGAAGACCTTTTCTTAAGCAATATAGAAAATCTGACAGTGTGTGAAATACAGAAGTTGACATTTCATCACTGGAGGAACATTACTCTTGTTTAAAAATGAATCCAGAAATTTTATGCATGTAATATTTCACAGAATAGTTTTTTATGTCACAGGAAAATTTAACCAGAAAAATTATTTTAATAAGAAAAAGTAAATTAATATTACTTGGATTTTATAATGCTTTAAAAGCTGAATGTATCAATATCTGTTAGAGGAACGTATAAATCTCTTCATCCAGCTAGGTGTCCTAAACTGTTTTTCAACTCTAAGAAATTTTGTTTCTTATGTTAGTAATCAACCATAATGTCTAACTTAACTTTAATCATTGGTATTTTATTAAAACCTTAAAATTATAATGTATTAAGTTATACTCTGTATTCAAATTATGTTGGAGACCATAGAATACACAAAACTTAAAGTAATGAGTATATACTTGGTGTTCTATTCAAAGACTTTTAATTAGTAAATGCAGTGTACTAACTATACTTAGCAAGAAATTGTTCTTTCAGTTCAGAACACTCCATTCAGTGAGTAAACATAGATTTGTAATAATTAGATTTGTAAAGCAGTATGATTAAGACTGTATTAAGTGTTTCAGGGTGCTGATTTCAAAGAGGATGAAGTCCTAGTTCTGCCTAGACAGAAAGTATATTCTTCATAACTTTTAAATTGTGCCTTCAGCAATAAACATGTATTCTCCTGAAAGAGATTTGGGAAAGGTGTATGCAAAGATGAAAGAACAGAATGTATAAAAGCATGGAGGCATCAATTAATTTACATTTAGGGAAAGGCAGAAACACTGACTGTAAAGAGTACAGGAGAATAATAATAAAGAGTAACAAGAAAAGTATGTTGAGGTTGGTTACTTCATGCTCAGTGGAGTTCCATGTGCAGGTTATACCTGAACCTACTGACAAGATTTATTTATATAATGTAAGAATTATTTTTTGGTTATTACTGAATGTAAGGAGCCAGAAGAAGGAAATAATCAAACATATATCCAAGCTTTCTAGCTAAAATGGTTGAAACAGAATTTAATAACTAATATTTTTAAATGAGTGTTTATAAATAAATCATAATTCTAATGTGTGTCTTTTCCTTGAGGTGAGAATGGGTAAGGTAGATAAATGAAGGTATAAAAAATTAACTCACAAAAGAAAAATTTGTCGTATTTAAGATAAATATATTTATTGTATGTAGTGAGATTTTTTTATGATCTTCCAATGCCTTTTAAATCCCCATTATTCAGAAAAATAAATGAAACTGTAATTTTTTTTCTTAATAATGTATTTCGGAAATGGAAACCTCTCCTCTTCAATGAAGTATGGAGAAATTTGAAGACCAACTTTGGAAACTCATGGTCTCATGAATTGCCAGATTTTGCCATGTCTCCTGTGTAACTATTATCTACCTTACTTTTGCCAATATAGATTCATTTATAATCTGAATTATTTAATTTGGCATAATAGCCAAGCTCCCAAACTTTGCAGTCAAACAAACATGAGCAGACTTACCAGTCCATTTCCTTCTTGTTTTGGGAGGTAAACAAGGTTTTTTGCATCTTGACTCCACTTTTTTTTCAACCCCAGTACAAAGTGAATAACAGAATCCACTTTATGTTGTTGGACGGTAGCTACATAAAATTCTGCATGTGAAATTTTGCCAATACTTGGCATATGATAACAGTTTAACAATTTGTGAACCTTATTTTTTGAGAGATATATTGTAAATGAGTCTTACCTCAAGTAAATTGTGTATTTTGGTAGAAACAGCTTTGAAACTGGGTATGCTTTACTCAGCAGCTTGCTTCTTAAGCTACTATTTCAATATCTTCTATTTAGAAAAAATTAATTACAGGTTTATCCCACAGAATGTCAAAAGTTTTAAGGAAGAGCTACATGTAAATAATATAATTAGTAGACACTCATATATGTTAGCTCTGACATGCCTTTGTTTTAGAATTTTTGTTCTAATATGTTCCCATTCAGTATAGTTTAACAGTATCTATTAGGTGGTAGAAAGTATCCCACTCTTAGGGATTCAAATAAAAGTATCCTAGTTTTTGCAATCCAGAGACTTACAGTCTAGAAGAGAAATATAAACACAAATAAATAACACAATATAATATAGGGCTTTAAAATGTAAAAGTACAATTGGAGTTAACATAATTTAGTATATTATTTAAACATTAAATAGTACCATGGAAATCAAGCATAGAGTGGAGTGTGCTAAACCCAGGAAAATCAAGAAATGAAACACTTCAGTGCAATTAAACAAAACATTTAATATGAAAAGGGGTTAAAATAGAGTCTTAAACTTAAAAATTGAGTCTAGGTGTTTTCCAAGAATACTGAAAGTAAACTATGTGGGAGAGAATAGAAAATATAGAGAAACTATTATAGGGATGTGCAGAGGCATAGCACATGCAGAGACACACTTTTCCAATGGCATTGTGTCTGGGGGCAAATTTGAATAGTATACACCATTAGGCAATGGTACTGTTGAAATTTGAAATATTTTCTGTATTTTTTCTCATTCTTTAATCCACATCTAATTCTTATTAATTACACTGTATCAAAAAGAATGTACTGTGTTGTGACGGGACAGTATTGGGGATGACCGAGACACAAAATAGATATTAATGTATATAAAATATATTACCACCATTTGACTAATGTTTGTATGTTTCTCCCTTTTGTAAATATGGCAAGTATCATTTAACCTTTCTCATCATCTTTGTCACAAGAAGAATCACTTCAATGTTTTACGTTCTAAGTTCCATGTCAACCAACTTTCTTTCCTCTCCTGCTTCTCATTGACTATACAATAAACTATTAGCTTACATAGCATACAATATATATATATATATATTTATTTCAAAAAAATATTGAACTATGTGAGAATTATTTCTTATTATTTTAATTATAACTTACCTAAGTACCTTTGTCTTCTTGGCTCTAAGTTTCTGCTCTTCCCCAATCCATTCTCTTTCCTTCAAATATTGTTCTCAGATATAATTTTAATACATTTGATCTTCCCTTAGAGGACTTTTCTTTTTGTTGGAGCCTTCAATATATGTTCAAAAACTCACCCTACCCAAAGCCTAACCTTGTCTTCCTTCTGTCTCTAGTCATATTGCTATCCATCCATTCCTCAGAAGCTATGTATCAGTCATGTAGTCTTACATTCTTTTATATGCATTATGCTGTTTCAGCTCTAACACACTGTGCATATGTTTCACTTTGCTCGAAGCGTCTTTTTTTTTAAACATGAATAATTCCTAATGAGCCAACAAAATACATCTTAGAGTATAGTTTCTCTAGGAATTCTTTGATTTTCATATTCCCCAGTTTGGGTTACTAGCAGTGACCAAAATGTATTATGTAATACATTGTAAATTATTAATATAAATTTTGTCTGCCTTTCTGAGTATAAATACTTCATTCAAGCTAATTCAAAGCTTCCATTGCTTATGGGAAAATTACAGAAACTGTAAATGCTGACATTAAATAATATGACCATACAATCACAAAATCCTTGCAAATCATGTTATTATCTGTTAACTTTCTAAAAATTTAAATATATCCCAATTCAGCACAGCACAGGTTCCAGTCACAGATTTTACTGCTATTATAGAGAAGATATCCCTTTTCACTTATAACAATTTAGTATGCTCTGTGGTTATAGGATAGAGCCTAGGGGGAAATAAACTAGTCCCACCTCATTTCCAAGCCCAGAGAAATTGGGATGAAAAGAAAGATTGATTAGAGTGAGTAAAACATGGGATTACTGAAGACAGGAATGCATGATCTGCTAGAGATTTGACCTCGGAAAGATACTGAAAAGCCCAAAGATTGCTTGGTTGCAGGTGAGAGCAAGTCATCCAGAATATACTACCTGCACCTCAGTAAGTCAAGAGGACTAGCTTAATGGCATCAATTGTCAAATATGACCAGTGTAAAGGCAGCAAAGCTCCACCTTTATCTTGTTAGGGTCTTCCCTGGGTCCAGCACAATACATGTTTATTTATTAAAGACTGGAAGACTTCAAAGAAGCAATTAGAGTCAGTTACTTAAATACTGAATTGGACAAAGAATAGTCATTTGTTAAGTTGTGACTAAATTAAATGAGGAGGCTTAAAAGAAAAGAGTTATTTGTGAAAGGTCAGTACAGACTTCTCTTGGTCTTGACTTCTTGTCCTTGAAGATAAGGATGTTGTTTTTCCTTCTAGTGTAAGAAGAGCAGCTTTCATACAGAAATTCTGTTTTCTACTTTGAGAAACAGCATAAAGATCAGAGTGATCTTGCACCTGCTATTTTTCAAGTGTCTCTAACTTAAATAGTCAATATGCCAGAAGAGCATACTTTAACTACTTCACCAGGAATTCAAGCAAGGGAAGTGATGTACCTATGGGAAAGGGAATTTTCCCCAAATATGTATTATATTTTGGAGAAAACAACAAATCTCCAAATGCCATTATGAAACCCAGTTGTCCTTATCCTCTATTTCCACGTGGTTGCATAAGCTAAATAAAGAAACTAAATAACCTAAATAAAGAAACAAATAACCTTATTTTAGAGAAAAGAATGAGGGAAGAGAAGCAAAGCTAAGAGTTGTGGTTGTTTTTTATTTTGTAAGTGAGAGTAAACACTAATCTGCAGAGAATATTTATATTATCCCATATACTTTACTCATGAAATATTTAGTTTATATAATTTCCCTAGTAATGTGTTGGTATGTATTTAGGGAGGAATTAGTGTTAAAATAAACTGAATTCAAAGACTTTGTTTCATGTCCTTCTTTGTCTCTTTTGATCTTTGTTGGTAAAGTCTGTTTTATCAGAGACTAGGATTGCAACCCCTTCTTTTCATTTGTTCTCCATTTGCTTGGTAAATCTTTCTCCATCCCTTTATTTTGAGCCTATGTGTGTCTTTGCATGTGAGATGGGTTTCCTGAATACAGCACACCAATGAGTCTTGACTCTTTATCCAATTTGCCAGGTCGTCTTTTGATTGGGACATTTAGCCCATTTACATTTAAGGTTAATATAGTTATGTGTGAATTCGATCCTGCCATTTTGATGCTACCTGGTTGTTTTGCCAATTAATTGACGCAGTTTCTTCATATTGTTGATGGTCTTTACAATTTGATATGTTTTTGCAGTGGTTGATACTGGTTGTTCGTTTCATGTTTAGTGCTTCATTCAGGAAATCTTGTAAGGCAGGCCTGGTGGTGACAAAATCTCTCAGCAGCTGCTTGTCTGTAACGGATTTTATTTCTCCTTCCCTTACGAACCTTAGTTTGGCTGGATATGAAATTCTAGGTTGAAAGTTCTTTTCTTTAAGGATGTTGAATATTGGCCACACTCTCTTCTGCTTGTAGGGTTTCTGCCAAGAGATCTGCTGTTAGTCTAATGGGCTTCCCTTTGTGGGTAACCCAACCTTTCTCACTGGCTGCCCCTAGCATTTTTTCCTTCATTTCAACCCTGGTGAATCTGATGATTACGTGCCTTGGGGTTGCTCTTCTCGAGGACTACCTTTGTGGTGTTCTTTTTATTTCCTGAATTTGAATGTTGGCCTGCCTTGCTAGGTTGGGAATATACTCCTGGATAATATCCTAAAGAGTGTTTTCCAACTTGGTTTCATTCTCCCTGTCACATACACCGATCAAATGTAGATTTGGTCTTTTCACATAATCCCATATTTTTTAGAAGGCTTTGTTCATTTCTTTTCACTCTTTTTTCTCTAATCTTGCCTTCTGGCTTTATTTCATTGAATTGATCTTGAATCTCTGATATTCTTTCTTCTGCTTGATCAATTTGGCTATTGAAATTGTGTATGCTTTGCAAAGTTCTCATGATGTGTTTTTCAGCTCCATCAAGTCGTTTATGTTCTTCTCTGCACTGGGTATTCTGGTTAACAATTCCTCCAACCCTTTTTCAAGGTTCTTAATTTCCTTGCATGGGGTTAGAACACGCTCCTTTAGCTTGGAGCAGTTTGTTATTACCCACCTTTTCAAGCCTGCTTCTGTCAATTTGTCAAATTCATTCTCCATCCAGTTTGTTCCCTTGCTGGTGAGGAGTTGTGATCCTGGCTGGAAGAGAAGAGGTGTTCTGGTTTTTGGTGATTTCAGCCTTTTTGAGTGGTTTCTTCCCATCTTTGTGGATTTATCTATCTTTGGTCTTTGAAGTTGGTGACTTTTGGATGGGGTCTCTGAGTGGACGTCCTTTTTGTTGATGTTGAAGCTATTTTTTTCTCTGTTTTAGTTTTCCTTCTAAAAGTCAGGGCCCTCTGCTGCAGGTCTGCTGGAGGTCCACTCCAGATCCTGCTTGCCTGGGAGTCACCCATGGGGGCTGCAGAACGGCAAAGATTGCTGCCTGTTCCTTCCTCTGGTAGCTACGTCTCAGAAGGGTACCCGCCAGATGTGAGATAGAGAGCTCCTGTATGAGGTGTCTCCAAGTCAGGATACACAGAGGTTAGGGAGCCACTTGAGGAGGCAGTCTCTCCCTTATCAGAGCTCAAGTGCTGTGCTGGGAGATCCATCGCTCCCTTCAGAGCTGCTGGGCAGGGACATTTAAGTTTGCTGAAGCAGAACCCAACAACCGCCCCTTTTCCCAGGTGCTCTGTCCCAGGAAGGTGGGGGCTTTATTTATAAGTCCCTGACAGGCTGCTACCTTTTTTCAGAGATGCCCTGCCCAGCAAGAAGGGAGTCTAGTCACAGTCTGCCTGCAGAGGGCTTGCTGAGCTGCTGTGGGCTCCGTCCAGTTGCTGTGTAAACTTCCCAGCAACTCTGTCTACACTGGTGAGGTTCAAACTGCGTACCCGAGCTTCAGTAGGCTCAGTAGTAGTATACACCCACAGTAATGGCGAACGTCCTTCCCTCTACCAAGCTTGAACATCTCAGGTGGAGCTCAGACTGCTGTGCTAGCTGCAAGAATTTCAAGTCAGTGGATTTTAGCTTGCTGGTGTTCATGGGGGTGGGACCTGCCATGCCAGATCACTTGGCTCCCTGGCTTCAGCCCCCTTTTGTTCAGGGGAATGAGTGGTTCTGTCTTGCTGGCGTTCCAGGCACCACTGGTGTATGAGAAAAAAAAAAAAAACTTCTGCCACTAAAACAGCCACCAAGTTTTGTGCTGGAAACCCAGGGCACTGGTGTTGTAGGCACAGGAGGGAATCTCCTGGTCCTAGATTGTGAAAACTGTGGGAAAAGCACAGTATCTAAGCCAGAGTGTCAGAGTGTCCAGAAAAGTCCCTAATGGCTTTCCTTGGCTGAGAGAGGGAGTTCTCTGGCCCCTTGTGCTTCCTGGGTGAGGTGACACTCCACCCTGCTTTGGTTTGCCCTCCTTGGGCTACATCCACTGCCTAACCAGTCCTAATGAGATGAACCTGGTACCTTGGTTGGAAATGTGGAGATCACTCGCCTTCTGGCTTGCTCTCGCTGGGAACTGTGGTTGGGTTATAGTATGAGTTATTTTGTAAATTTGCTATGTGATTATCTATTTATTTATCTGTTTTCTTATCCAGAATGTAACTTCCTCAATTGACAAGCCATGCCATATCCATGTATCTATCTCCATGGTATCTAATGGTGAACACACATTAGGTACTCACTCTTAAATGTTTGAGTTAAGAAATGTTGAATGGAATGAGAGATGGTTATAAGATCAAAGAGCATATATTACATTTGAAGAATTATTTACAAATCTATAGTGATGGAAAGCCATTGGGGAAAAATTAAATGAAGTGGTAACATAATAATACTTACATTTTAGTAAGGTATCGTAGGCAGCACTCCAGAGAATGCATTCAAAAAGAGAAATATTGGAATAAGAACAAAATTAGAAGACTATTACACTGATCATGAAGATAAATGTAAAAATTTCCTATAGTTTCCTAAACCAAGTTTTTATATTGTATATTGAAAATATATAATATTCACCTCACTGTTCTCAACTTGTCGATATCTTTATCCTATAGTTATGGGTAGGAATTTTTTAATTTCTTCTCTAACATGTATTTAAATGTTACTTTCTCTTCTGAAAAGAATGATTGCACAGTATTACAGAAAAATTTGTATTTAAGAATTCAAAAAAATGAGTACTTCTACTGCACTGGCATGAATGTGTGCATGGTGGCTGCCAGCCCTGCACCCATCAGCACCCTGCCCCCATGCCAACACTGCCACCAGTGCGAATGTGCACAAGGAGACCAGATTCCATTCCCCCAACCCCCTTCCCCTATATCACCATCAGTGCTTCTGTGAACACCCACATGGAGGCCAATACCCCTACACCCACCAGCACCCCACCGCAGCTGATGATCATGCATTCTGTCATGCTGCCACTGTTACTGGTATGTGTGATTCAGCATAGATCCTTCTGCTAACACCTGACAAAGTGCTTTGGTTGGCACCATCCATCAGAGTGTTGTGGCCAGCAGTTGAACACATTGGCCCCTCCAGTGCAGCAGGTTTCTAGCCTCGAGAGACCACAGAACAAAGCCTGGGGCCAATACCAGCCCCCCAGAATTAGAGCATGGAGCTCAAGAGTGATGAATTGACCCTTGACAACCTAAAACCTTCCAGAAACAAAGCCAGTTAATTGAACCCACCTTATACCACAACCAAATCCCCAATGATATCAAAGAAGATTTTAAAAATTCAAAGAACAGTAACTTCAAAGATTGAAGGAACATCAGCTCACAAAAATGAGGAAAAAAACAGTGCAAGGCCTCTAACAACTCAAAAAGCCGGAGTGTCTTTTTATTCTTTTTTTCTCCAAACCTTCACACTAGATCCCCAGGAATGGTTCTTAACCAGGCTAAAATAGCTGAAATGATAGGAATAGAATTCAGAATATGGATAGGAAAGATTATTGAGGTTGAAGAGAAAGTCAAAACCCAATCCAAGGATTCTAAGGAACACAATAAAATGATATAGAAGCTGAAAGATAAATGGCTATTAAAAAAAAACATATCTAATAGAGTCAAAAAACTCACTTCAAGAATTTCAGAATACAATCACAAGCATTAACAGCAGAATCAGCCTAGCTGAGGAAAGAATCTCAGAGCTTGAAGACTGACTGTTTCTCCAAAATAATTCAGTCAGACAAAAATAAAGAAGAATTTAAAAACCTCCAACAAATATTTAAGAGATTATTTAAAGAGATAAAATTTATTCCCTATTGGCATCCCTGGAAGAGGAGGAGAGAAAGCAAGCCATTTGGAAAACATATTTCAGGATATCATCCATGAAAATTTCTCCAACCTCATTAGAGAAGCAAACATTCAAATTCAGGAAATGCAGAGAACCAGGACCATCCCCAAGACACACAGTCATATTCTCTAAGGTTGAAATAAAAAGGAAAAAAAAATGTTAAAGGCAGATAGAGAGAAGGGGCATGTCATCTAAAATGGAACTTCATCAGGCTAATACCAACCTTTTAACAGAAACCACACAAGTCAGAATAGGTAGGGTGGCTACATTCAGTGTTCTTAAGAAAAAGAATTTTCAGCCAAGAATTTCATATCTAGCCAAACTAAGCTTCATAAGCAAAGGAGAAATAAGATCCTTTTCAGACAAGCAAATGCTGAGAGGATTTGTTACCACCAGACCTGTCTTATAAGAGGTCCCGAACAGAGCCCTAAATTTGAAAAAGAAAGACCATTATTGGCTACTACAAAAACATACCAAAGTACTTAGCCCAGTGACCACACAAGCAAGTCTGCATAATAACCAGCTAAAAACAGAATGACAGAAACAAATTCATACATATCAATACTGACCTTGAATGTAAATAATCTAAATGCCCCAATTAAAAGGCACAGAATGGCAAGTTTGATAAAGAATAAAGACCCATTGCATGCTGTCTGCAAAAGAATTATCTCACATGCAATGACACCCATAAGCTCAAACTAAAAGATAGAGAAAAATCTACTATGAAAACGAAAAACAGGAAAAAGCAGGGGTTGTTAGTCTAGTTTCAGATAAAACAGACTTTAAACCAACAAAAATGTGAAAATTACAAAGAAAAGCACATAATGGTAAAGGTTTCATTTCAAGAAGAAAACCTAACTATAGTAATTCTATACAAACCCAGCACAGGAGCACCCAGTTTCATAAAGCAAGTTCTTAGAGATCTATAGAGAAACATAGGTAACCACAAAATAACAGTGGGAAACTTCAACATCCCACTGACAGTATTAGATAGATCATCAAGGTAGAAAACTAATAAAGATATTCAGGATCCGAACTTCACACCTGACCAAATGGACCTAATAAACATTTACAGAACTCTCCACCCAAAAACAACAGAATATACATTCTTCTTATCACCACATGGCACATACTCTAAAGTCAACCACAAAATTGGGCATAAAACAATCCTTAGCCTATTCAAAAAAGTGAAGTTACACCAACCATACTAAGACCATGGTGCAATAAAAATAGAAGTCAATACAAAGAAAATTGCATAAAATCGTATGATCACATGAAAATTAAACAGCCTGCTCCTGAATGACTTTTTAGTAAATAGGAAATTAAGACAGAAATCAATAAATTCTTTGAAACTAGTGAGAACAAAGACAGAAGATATGAGAATCTCTGGGACACATCTAAAGCAGTCTTAAGAGAGAAGTTTATAGTGCTCTTTCTCTGCCCTGCCTTTTCCTTCTTTTCCCTTCCTTCCCTTCCCTTTCCTTTCCTCAATATTTTTTCTTTCTGAGAAAGAGCAATTACTTTTGAAAAGGAATATAATCACTGGTGTGTTGATAAATGATTAATAATCAACTGGAGGTCAGTAGGAAGGAAGCCTTTATTTGTGCTATTTGCTGATTACCATGATGTAAATATTTTCTCACATCCAATTTCAAGCTACCAACCTGATATAAAGGCTAGCAAAATTCCTAAAATTTCAATGCCAATTCAGTACCGAGAGGCAGTTCAATCTTGCTTCAGCATACTACTGCTCACTTTAAACAGCTTAGAAGAGAGACATTTGAGACCATAGTCTCAAATGTCTAGGAAGGGCTATTTATGTAGAAGGTGAAGGGTATTTGTTGTCTAATGCTAGAGGTCTGAACTTATACCAGTAATGTACACTTGTAGTTCTACAGGGGGAGAAACACAGGGGTGTGTGTGTGTGTGTGTGTGTGTGTGTGTGTGTGTGTGTGTGTTTTGTTTAACTGGAATGATTCAACAAAGAAATGATTCATGTAGTTAATATGTCAACTGCTTCTACTCTAATAGTGTGTTTGCTGATTGGGAGGTGCTTCATGAACTCTAATGTAACTAATAATTTTTAAATATCATGAAATAGGAATTGCTGTTTGAAGTAAGGTATTCACCTAGATTGGTGGTTCAATATTTATGTCAAATTGTAATGTTAATGAAAAAATTCAGGTTTTCTTTACAATGTTCTGTAGCTATTTTCACTTTTCAGAGTAGCCAATACATTATAATTTTCCCTTTGTTAATAAAGAGAAAGTTTTCATTCAGTCCCCAGAATGTCTCAAAAAGCAACAATGGAGTTACTCTAAAACTTGATAATCAAAGGCTTTGTGCTACTTCTGATAATAGATAATACTATTGAATATTTATTAGGCTAATTAGTACTTTATGCTTTTCAAAATATTTTAACAATGAAGTCGCACACACGTGTATACATATTCACCTTCTGGTACTAAATGAATTGTTACACATACAAACTTGCTTCTAAAATTTATTCCTGTGTTCCCTCTCTGTTTTAGTTTGAACATGTTTATGTATGTGATTTATTAACAAGTAAAAAAGTTCTTTTTATGAAGTTTTGCACAGGGTATGGCATTATTTAATGTGTTATGGTGGTTATGATATTTAGCTTCAGTATTTATTTTCATAAAGACACTGGCTTGGAAGAAGGGTAGGAAGAAAGAAAGGAAGACTATATTTTAAATGCATAAATATTCCAGATAATTACCAGTCCACTTTCCTAAGAACACAGGCATGAAAGCAGATTTGATGAGGATGAATGAATCCTTTCTCTTTTTCTAAATTTAGTTGCTAACTACATTAGTGATGCCATCAATAGTATGATTAACAACAGACCTTTCATCTCATGCAAGGAGCTGATGTTTCTTTCTGACTTTTCTCTTTGATTGTGCTGCCTTATTTGGTGTTGCAAATCAATGCTTGTGCAGACATAGAGCAGGTCAGACCTTAATGCTTTACCTGGGGGATCAAGAAATGTGGAATAAAATTCAAGAGGGTAGCAAGCATGCCCTGATTAACAAAGGAGATTTTTCTTCTTCCCATACTGGTTGGTATATGTTACTCGATTAAAATGTAGCACACTCACCTCTATTGTGTAAATCATTCATGTAGTTTTTCACAGAACCAAAGTTTTAGCTTGCTCCAACTTACCATCTCATTAAGATGTATTTATACTAGTTAAAAAAAAAAAGACCCAATTATTAACTGATTATTGATTTCATTAGAAAAGGAAGGCATATGTATCATTGAAGATGATCAAATATACAAAGAAACTATTAAATTAATTCAAAGTTCAAAGTCTAACACTTTGTTATTTAAAAATATTTATTACTTTCTAAATACACATTTCAGAAGTGCATTTTACAGAAAATTAATTACACTCAATTTAAATGTACAGTGTCCAGTTTCACAAGTTTTGACAAATGTGTATGTCTAGTCAGTCACCATCCCAACCAAGATATAAATTTAGTCTACCAAAGTGTTTCATTGTGTCCTTTACAAACAATACTTCCACTGATACACAACCTCAGGCTTTCTGTCACTACGGTTTTGCCTGCAGTAGACATCCATATTACTACCATGCCAGCAGTGTATGAGTTACAGCTGGTGAACATCCTTGCCAATACATGATATCCACATTTCACCAATGTCATAAAAACTTCAGTATTTGTTATGCTATTTGCTCATACAGTAAATATACAGGTATGGTTGCAGATCTTTTTGAAATCTGCTGAATGTTTCTGCCCTTCTTCATTGGGTTGGTGGCCTCTTTCAAACTTAAATAATTACATTCAGAAAATACAATTAATTCAGAAAATTAGATTCAAGTCTATTCAAGTACAAAGCTTGAGGTTTGTCACTGGTGGAAAGCATGGACACTAAACAAATAGGATTGGTGTTCTGCAAAGTGGAAAAGTTAAGTTTCAATTATGTAGGCAAAGACAGAGAAATTCTAGCAGGATTACATTTTCCATACAAGACCAAGTGCATACACCACAGCAATTTGACTGGATACAGATGACTACATTTCGAGGAAGTTTAAAAGACAAAAAAACAACCCAACAAGTTGCAGCTACAGGCAGCATAACTCAGGTTGTAAACCTGCATTCCTCTCAAGGCTCAGGATTAAGTTACAACAGCTTTAAATTTCAATTATTTAATTTCATATCTTCTTATTAGTGAGCTTAATGCATTTTTATGTATGCCTAATGTAAATTATTAAATATGTATGTGTCATAGATATTCTAATGTATTGATAGATCAAATTTGATAAAACTAGGATAATTTTAAACTTTTTCAATCTTGTATGCAGTCTGTGAATTGTTATGATTATAGGTCTGTGAAAAACTATTTCAAGCCTTGGGAAATTTCTGATTATGTATAGCAACGTAGAATCCTAACCCCAACTGAAAGTGATCTCTATGCTGATCACCTTCTCTTTTCAAATTTTGCTTTACAAACTCCAGACTTCTTAGCCTATCCAAATTCAATTATCTCTACATTTCAGTAAGTTATTTGTTGTGTTTCATTGCCTTGTCTGCACTAAGATCAGGAAACTGTCTCCAGACAGAAAGTTTGGGTTGGCTCTGGCACCCACAGTGCTAATTTTCCTTCTCTCATTGGTCATTGTTGTATGCTTCTTCTGATTCAAGACTTAAAAATTATTGTTTCAAATATTTTGTGCAGTTTTCTAGTTATTTTTGGAGAGTAGGTAGATTTGTTAGTCAGTTATTTTATTATAGTTGGAAACACAACTTGCAGTACCAAATATTTTTACTGTTCATTTTCTCGTGTAGTTGTTAGGTTTATTTGTGTTTTTAACATACACATATTTTTATATTAGCTCACTAAATACAACGATCCTTATTATGTCCACTTTCCAGATGAGAAAATTGAAGCATGATAAAGTCAGGTTATATACCAATGAGGGAGCCAGCATTTGAAACCAGAAAATCTTCCTTCAGAGGCAGAATTATTCATAGGTTCATTTTAGTGCTTACATAAGCTAATAGCTCTTAAATCATTTTACATTACACAGCATTTAGTAAGTGTTTGGTATTTTTTTTCATAACTTGATTGATATTGGAATAGATTGAACAGAACCTGGGAGATAAGACCTAGTTTGGAAACACACACACACACACACACACACACACACATACACACACATGCGTGCACGTGTGAAACCTACTTCATTTGGAAAACTACATCTTTTCAGATGTGAGTAACATAAGAATCTTCAGATGAAATCCTTCTGAAATTAGAGGGGGCCCTACATGCAATGAAGATGTCCCTAGAAGATCGAATCGAGAGGGGAGATCTGGACAAGAAAAAATACAATGGAGAAGGCCGGGTGAAGATGGAGACTAAGACTAAAGTTATGCTACCACAAACTAAGGAATGCCAAAAAGTTCAAGCAGTAATCAGGAACTGGGAGGGGGTGGGAGAACTGGGGGAGAGATCTTTCAAGGCCTCCAAGGAAACAGACCATCCCAAAAACTTGGTTTTAGACTAGTATCCAGAACTGTGAAAGAATTAATTTCTGTTGTTTAAAGCCATGTGGTTTGTTGTAATTTTTGTGACAGCCAATGGAAACTAAAATAGGCATTATTTTTGTTCATGGTATTGTATTTACCTTTTTGCCATTGAGAATAAATATGTTAATAGTTTCATAAAATTTCAGCTTCTTCTATACTGTATATAATATAAAGCATTAAATTTTTTATCATTAAAGCTAATATCTCTCTCTACATAAGTATATTATGGTTTTCTATTTCTTTATGAAGCATTTATAACTATTATTTATGCCTAAAGAATCTAGGCAAGTAAAAGACAAAAGACCTTACCAATGAGATATTTGCAGTTGTGTATCACTTAAAATAATTTGTCATCTTAGTTGCATCTTCATTTTTAATTTGTGTCATGGAGTAATAAAGTACGAAATTAAAATTCCACAGGTTTTTTTTTAGTTTATAAATAAATTAGTTGTAATGGTTAAACATTTAGTTCTAACACATAGAAATCTTAGGTACTTTATTTTATTTTTCTATTTAAAATAAAAATAGCTTCTAAAATATTATTCTTGACTATACTTTGGCCATCATGAAAAACATCAAAATGTAGGGACTCTTAACTGCTCATAAATATTCTAGATAGCAAGAAGAGTTGGAAGATTTCCCTGATCTTAAGCAAAGATTTAGAACCCAGATGGAAGAAACTCAGAGAACTGCTAAAACAAACATTGCAAAACTAACTTCACCAAGGCATATTGTCATCAGACTATCCAAAGTCAACAGGAAGGAAAACGACTTAATTTCAATTAAGTTTTGATTCAATAATATATATGTGTATATTTTCATGTTGGGGTGTTGTGATGAAATAGTCATTTAGATGGCATTACAACATGTAATATGATACATTTGTTAAAAATGTCCTGTGAACTTCCCCTGCATTAATCATTAAAGGTAAATTGTCTTTTATGAAAAAGAAGGAAAATATATAAACATGCAAATCAACCAAATTAATACATGAATACTTGTTTTTTCTAGTTGAATTGAACTTTACTATAATGTATCTTAAAGGACAATTTTTACCTCTGAGATTTTATTTATACTTATTGAGCAGTAACAATGATATAGTTTTTAATAAGGAATTTGAATGTGGTGGAAGTATAGCAAAGCAGTTAGTTCTGCTAACTAGATAAATGTTGTGGAAAGTGGATCTCCTACCACCCTGTGGTAGTTTAGAATCATTGCATATTAGCATACTTCATTTAACTAGCTCTACATAACCGATGCTTCCCCAGTGATTTTGCATATCAAATGATATTTGTGATTTATGAAGAAATCGCACAACTGAAACAAAGTCCTGCTCATTCTTGTTAAGAAAAAAAGTTTGAAAAAAGAACCCTTCTGCATTCACAGACAAAGTTTTTGGTTAAACACCAGCAATAACACTTTCTCACTTGCCATTAATAATTTAATCAGTAGCCCACAGATGCTTTAAATTATACTTATTGTAGAGATATCTCAAAGAAATTATGACACTAAACCCAATTCATTTCCACACTAAATTATTTAAGACAGAATAATCTCTTTTGGAATTTTCTTGAGTTCTCTTTATTATCTGTTATTGTTTCATTTCTGAATCAGGGTAAATTGCATTTCTTTTTTTCCCCAAAGAAAAATATGAAATATATTTTTTAAGATCATTTATGATTACTGAATTACTTAGAAAATCTTGTGTGGGATTTTTTGTTTATGTTCTTATATATCTTTTGCTCAAATTATTAGTTGATGACATATTGATAATAAACTATGATATATTTAATTTATATTTATAAATTATTATTGACCATTTATTATATCAAGCTATTATACTTACTATTGTAATAAAAATAACAATAAGAAGAAATAAAATGTTTATTCGATTTGTGGGATCTCAAACTCAGATAATATCAGGATCTGGACAGGTAAAACAGAGTATACAGAAATGGTAAAGAGAAAGAGGGATTGAAGACTCAAGGTGTTTGAAGCATTTTTGTTTTGGCTAAAAAACTTATAGTGTTGCCTTTATTTTACATTTGGCTGTACATATGAGACCTGAAGGCTGACTACATTTTTAAATGTTTTCTGTATTTTTATCTTCCTTACCCACATCCTTTTACCTTACTCCCCACTCTTCTGCTACCTTCCCAACCATAGCTCTAAGTAAAACATGACATTACATCTCAAGATAAATTGCGTACATAGGATTGTCTTTCTCTTAAAACATGCTTAACACCTGAAAGTACAACAAAAATTTATAATAGAATATACAGTGAAGATTCTATGATATATTTAAATGCACAAAATGAGCAGGTTCCTTCTGAGTCTGGCAAGATATTTCTAGAGGTAGGCACAAGTTTTTTAAAAAATATATTCCTGTGTTTATTGTCAGAAAATAGCCAAAATTAGAAGATAGGTTTTTGGCAATTAGAGTCTAGCCATGCCTAATTTTAAAGTTGTAATTATTTCTATACTTTCAACTAGCTCTTTCTTAATAGAAGCAGCATACCATCACAATCTAAAAGTTATAATTCTCCTTTGACATTTTTCTTCAGTGACTGGGGCATATTAACATACTTAGTACTCATTTAATGTTTGTTTAATGTTAGATAAATGAATAATAATAAAAATAATTATTATTAATAAATAAGTCAAAGATAAGAGGATATTAGAGCATTACCTTAGCTGGAATTAGAAAACATTAATCCCTTCTTCTTTAGGTTACATCATGTAGAAGAGAGACATATGTTGACATTGGGATTCTATGCACCATACTGTCCAACCTAATGCTTGTAATTATCAGAAAAACTAAGAAAAAAGCCCAAGAACTGTGTAAAATGTTCAATTAGCATTCAATTGAATATAGAAATTAACATATAAAATCAGTGGCTGCAAAAATTCCTGTGTCCCACATTGACTTGTGAGCAGTTTTCCTCAATGATAAGTAGCTGGAGAGAATCCCAGTGAGGTGTTAAATGAGACTGTCCAACTAGCATCGAGGGACACTGATTACAGCATCACATTGTCATGTTGGTGTATTTGGAAACTCAAAATACCCCAAATGATTGTTGCATGAAGCTAAAAGGATAATGAGCACAGAAGATGGATTAAAGTATTTGAATATATCCTAAAGCATAACTTCAGATAATTTGAAACACTAAGAGAAAGATAAAAAGAATTGTTGGTGTTAATAAAAGCTTGTGCTCAGAGATAATATTCTTTCAGCAAACTGAGGTAAAAAGTAAAGCAATCATTTCTTCAGAACCATTTTCTTACTTTTTCATTGTTTGAGAAGCCACACATTTTTGCAATTTCTTTTAAATTGGACTCTTCCCTACACAAATGTGTAGTAATTTCTCCCAATAAAAGTGATACTATTAAACAGAGATTAGAATAAGAAAGAATGGTGTTCAATATTAATTGAGTGTCTGCCATGAGAATAGATTGTGCAATTTTCTTCTGTGCATTCATTAGCCTATTTAGTCCTTACAATAGCAAACTCTGAGGAACATAGATTTGTATCATGCACATTTTCCAGAATAGGAAACAGGTTTATAAAGATTAGGTAACTTGTTCAAAGATACAGATCTAGCCAGTGGTAATATTCTGGACTCTACTTGAAAGCCAGATCTTTACATTTGCAACATAATAAATGAATTTTCCTAGTTTTATCTGTCTATATTGTTTTGTTTTAAATGTAAGTATATAAATAGGTTATACTACATGTATACTGTATAAAAAATCTACATATGCATACACACATAAAAACACACATATATATGAATATATATAGACATACATATGAATATGTATATGCATATGCATAAGAACATCTATAAATGTATATATATAATCTATACATATATATTGTTTATACCATAACTAGTTCAGCTATATCTATGAATACACAAATGTCCAGAGTATAAATACTGAGTTTATGCAATTTGCTGGTTATTTTCTGTGCAAAATAAATTATCCTTCATATTATTCAGATTTATAATTGTGTATACTTTTGTTCTATAAGTGAGTACTATAGTGAGTCACTAAAGTGACTTATTTAGGACATTTCTAACATTATTTTTATTATGCATTTTTCTAGACAATTAAAGCAACACCTACCATATTTTTCTAAGTAATGAAAAGAAAACAGGGGAGGGTCATCACTATAACACATAAAATCCAAACACAAAGCAAGAAATGTATCTAGAAATCAAGAAGATTCTATAAAAGCTAAGGAGATTAAAGTGACTTTTCCACTACTTTTACGCATATCAGAACCTCTAAAAGAATTTTCCCTGTGTGATTTTCTGCCCATGTACTGAAAAACACAATGAACTTTTCTTATTTAATGCTTGAAAAGCTGCAGCTTCAGTTTCATGGAAGATGATTTATTATTTATTTCTGGTATTTTTAATGCTAAATTCAACCTGTAACTGGAGGAGAAATAAAACTTCTAAATTAATATGTCTCTTTGTCAGTAAATTGCCTATTCTTAAATAATTCCATGTGCCTATAGACATAATGTGTATATAAATGTAATATGCAATAGCTCTGGCTATCATGGAGAATACCAAATACCTAAAGTTTGATCTATGCCTAATAATAGGCTAAGATTCGTAATGAGAAAAAAGGTAAACTATCATTGATTTTCTTTTACAGATTTCCGGACTCTTATTTTGTGCAAAACTCATATAAGCTTTTCTTTGACAGTGCAGATGTGGTCAATTACCTAAGATCTTACACAAGCATCTATCTAAGAAACCTGAGCAAGAAACAGAAGAGACTGAATAAGAAATATCTAGTATTATTTTCAAGCTGCAACCAGAAAAAAATTTATAAAAAACAAAATTCTAAACTTTACATGCATAGTCAAATGTATTTTATTAAGTATTTTATAATTAAAATATAATAATATATAATAAGAACAATATTTGCAATAATTTTATACAATCCCAGGTGTAAACCTTTATTCCCTGAATAAAATGGAACACATTAAAATGTTAATTGTGGTATCAATACTTTCCATACATATTTCAGCTGAAAATATAGTAAGTTTCTGTCTGTTAGCTGGGAACAGATTTCTTGTAACAAATACTCTCAAAGCATTTTTAAATCAAATAACAAAAAACTTTCTTTACCGTAATGGAATCTAAGAAAAGCGTATGAGATGTTGCAAGAGATGTTTTTTAGTATAAAAAAGAACCAACAGAATTGTGTACATGTTTTTGGTAAGATATATGTTTTTATAATTTAATTCTTTATTCATTTATAATTAAAATATCACATGCAGACTGCTGGAAGGAAACTCTTCTAGCACTTCTTTAAGTCTTTGAGGAATCAAATAATACTAACATAAAATATATAACTGAACATTGTAGCCAGTTTTGTTCATGACCAAAAATTATAATGGCAGAAACATGTATTATGCTAAAGTAAATGGGTAAGAATATTGATGTCCAAGCTGCATCTGTCTTTTCTATCATGACGTCCCTCCTCACCTTACGGAGTGGCTCATCATGGGTGATACTTTTGTTGAAGAATAAAGAGTATGTCCATTATTGTCAATCATAATCTTAAGGAGAGGGAGCACCAATTTGACACTGCTACTAATAAAAAGGTTTCTGCTATGAACAGTAGATATTTAATAAATATTTATTTAATGTACAGAGTTCTTTAGACTGAAATATTCTTCAATGTGAATGAGAAATGTTTTTCAAACCTACAGCCTGATGAAAACATCCCTTAAAATTATCCAGTTTCATTTGCTTGAACTAGATTAGCAATTTCTCATCTAATTTAGTTTCTACACTAGAAGTAACCATGGTGAGGAAATGATTTGAACAGACAACCAGTAAACTGTACATACACAAAATACCATTTGGTATTCTCTTGGGACTAATTGTTGTTAATATCTAACTTGGAGTCCAAATATTCCTCTCGATGCCTCTGTGTTCACCAATATATTTAGATACTTTGAGGTAAGGGGCAAAGCTTACAATTTCATCCATTCCATGGCCATGCCTAACACAGTTATTATACCATAATAGACATTTTACAAGTATTTGCTAAATGATCAAATAAATCGATAAATGAATGGAAATAACTACAAGTGTGGAGACAAAATACTACATGAACAATATGAAAACTCTTGCTCTGCAATCAGCAAATTATTTCTTTCAAAAATCATCTTACCTGTTTCATTTAGCTCAAAAAGAGTCATCTGGTAATTTGTCTTTGTATTATGATTAAATTAGTTGTATTTTTTGAAAATTTAAAATGTCTATGTTTATTGACTTTTTAATTCATTATTCATTAATTAAATATTTATTAAGATATTGAATGCCTACTGTGCGACAGAAACCATTCTCTGAGCTTTATATGATTAGGAATAACATCTGTATTTTTTATAATTCATGTATAGAGATAATTATATGCAACTGGAATCTAAAATACTTGTAAAATATTATGACAAAAATGCTTTACCAACATTTCATCAACAATTAAACCAAATTGCTGTCTTTAAAAATTATATATATCTGTAAAATTTTTGAGAAACAAATCTATAGGACACTTCTTCAATTCCTGCAGTGATTCACTATCTGTTAAAATTTCCACCATAAAATGTATTAGTGTGTCTTCCTGAATAACCTATGCATTAAAATATTATTTTATCTATCCATTTTTATGATGGACAACAGGCATTACTTCTTACATTGTAAGAAAAATTTTTCAGTTTTATTTTAAATTATTGTGAGTACATAGTAGATGTATTTATTAATGGGATTCATGAGACACCCTGATACAGGCATGCAATGCATAATAATCACATCATGGAAAATGGGGTATTCAGCCCTCAAGCATTTATACTTATTGTTACAAACAATTCAATTACATTGTTTTAGTTATTTTTAAATATACAATTAAATTATTCTATTGTGCCATCAAATATTAGGTCTTATTCACTAATTCTAACCATGTTAATTTTGTACCCATTAACTATCACCACTTTCCTTCCACCCTCCACTACCCTTTGCAGTGTCTTTGGTAACCATGCTACTCTTGATCAATATGGGTTTAACTGTTTTGTTTTCTAACATCCCAAAAGTATGTGAGAATATGCCAAGTTTGTCTTTCTGTGTCTGATTTATTACACTTAATAACCTCCAGGTCCATCCATGTTGTTGCAAATGACAGGATCTCATTCTTTATTATGGCTGAATAGTATATACGTACCACATTTTCTCTATCCAGTAGCTCTGCAGTATAATTTAGTCAGGTAAAGTGATTTCTCCAGTTTTGTTCTTTTGCTCAGGATAGCTTTGGCTTTTCTGTTTTTTTTTTTGTTGTTGTTGGTTTTTTTTTTTATGGTCCCATATAAATTTTAGAATAGTTTTTTCTATTTCTGTGAAGAATGTCATTGGTATTTTGATAAGGATTGCTTAGAATCTGTACATTGCCTTAGTGGTGATTTCTGAGATTTTAGTGTGCCCACCACCCAGTATACACTGTACCCAGTCTTTTATCTGGCATGCCCCTTCCATCCTTCTCCCAGAGTCCCCTGAGTCCCTTATATCATTCTTACGCCTTCCTTTCTTCATAGCTTAGCTCCCACTTATCAGTGAGAACATATAATGTTTTGTTTTCCACTCCTGAGTTACTTCACTTACAGTAATAATATCCAGGTTGTTCTGAATGCCATTATGTCACTCCTTTTTACAGCAGGTAGTATTCCATTGCATATTTATTTATTCACTCACTGGTTGATGGGCATTTAGGCTGGACCCATATTTTTGCAATTGAAAATTGTGCCGTTATAAACATGCCTGTTCAAGTATTTTTTCATATAATGGCTTCTTTTCCTGTTGTAGATCCACTTTTACTTATTTAAGTAATCTTCAGTTTTCCACAGTGCTTATTCTAGCTTACATTACCCCCAGCAGTGTAAAAGTGTTCCCTTTTTACCACATTCACACAAACATCTATGATTTTTTTAAAAGTTTTTAATATTGCAATTCTTGTAGGAGTAAAATTGTATCTCATTGTGGTTTTAATTTCCATTTCCCTGATCATTAGTGATGTGCCTTTTTTCATGTTTGCTGGCCATTTGTATATCTTCTTTTGAGAATTATCTATTCATGTCCTTAGGCCACTTTCTGATGGGATTATTTGCTTTTCTCTTGCTGAATTGAGTCTTTGTAGATTCTGGATATTAGTACTTTATCAAATGCCTAGTTGGTGTGTATTTTCTCCCACTCTGTTTACTCTGCTGATTATTTCTTTTGCTGTGCAGAAGCTCTTTAGTTATTATGTCCCATTTATTTATCTTTATTTTTGTTGCATTTGATTCTGGGTTCTTCATCATGAACTCTTTCACTAGGCCAATGTCTAGAACGGTTTTCCAAATGATATCTTCTAGGATTTATATGGCTTTAGGTCTTAGATTTAAATCTTTGATCTATCTTGAATTGATTTTTGTATAGCTGAGAGAAGAAGATCTAGTTTCATTCTTCTACATGTGGCTTGCCAATTATCCCAGCACCATTTGTTGAATAGGGTGTTATTTCCTCACTTTATGCTTTTGTTTGCTTTGTCAATGATCAGTTGGCTGTAAATATTTGGCTTTATTTCTGGGTTCTCTATTCTGTTCCATTGGTCTACATGTGTGTTTCTGTACCAGTACAATATAGTTTTGGTAACTCTGGCCTTGTAGTAAGGATTGAAGTTCAGTAATGTGATGCCTCTAGATTGGCCCTTTTTGCTTAGTCTTGCTTTGGCTATGTGGGCTCTTTGTTGGTTCCATATGAATTTTAGGATTTTTTTCTAGTTTTGTGAAAAATGATGATGGTATTTTGATGGAAATTGCATTGAATTTATAGATTGCTTTTGGCAGTATATTTTCCTGATATTGATTCTACCCATCCACAAGCATGAAATGTGTTTCCATTTGTTTGTGTCATCTATAATTTCTTACAGCAGTGTTTTGTAGTTTTCCTTGTAGAATCATTTTACCCCTTTAGTTAGGTATATTCCTAAGTATTTTATTATTTTTTTGCAGATGTTATAAAAGGGGTGGAGTTCTTGATTTTATTCTCAGCTTGATTGCTGTCAGTGTATAGCAGTGCTACTGATTTATGTACATTTATTGTGTGCACTGAAACTTTACTGAATTCAGTGCTCAGATTTAGGAGCTTTCTGGAGGAATCTTTAGGGTTTTCTAGGTATTCAATCGAATAATTGGTGAATAGGCATAGTTTGACTTTGTTTTCACCTGTTTGGATGCTCTTTCTTTCTTTCTCTTTTCTAATTGCTCTGGCTAAAACTTCCAATACTATGTTGAATAGAAGTGGTAAAAGTGAGTATCCGAGTCTTATTCCACTTCTTAGGGGGAATGCTTTCAACTTTTCCCATTCAGTATTATGCTGGCTGTGAGTTTGTCATAGATGGCTTTTATTACCTTAAAGCATGTCCCTTCTTTTTTTTTTTTACATAAAATTTGAATTTCAATGTCCATAATTAATATGTAACTAAAAGACAAATATGTCTATGGACTTACTTATTGCCTATGCTTTTTTTTTTTTTGCTAAGGGTTTTAATCATAAAGTGATGCTGAATTTTGTCAAATGCTTTTTCTCCATCTGTTGAGAAGATCATATAATTTTTGTTTTTAACTCGGTTTATGTGGTGTATCACATTTATTGGTTTGCATATGTTAATCAAATCCTGCATCGCCAGTATGAAACCCACTTGATAATGGTGTATTACATATTTGATATGCTGCTGGATTTGGTTAGTTAGTATTTTGATGAGGATTTTTGCACCTATGTTCACCAGGGATATTGGTCTGTAGTTTTATTTTTTTGTTATGTCTTTTCCTATTTTTGGTATCTTGGTAATACTGGCTTCATGGAATGATTTAGGGAGACTTCCATCTTTCTCTATCTTTGGAAATATTTTCAGCAGGATTGCTACCAATTATTCTTTGAATATATAATCGAATTCAGCTGTGATTTTATATGGTCCTGGACATTTTTTGTTGGCAATTTTTTTGTTACTCTTTCAATCTCACTTCGTTATTGGTCTGTGCAGAGTTTCTATTTCTTCCTTGTTTAATCTAAGTGGGTTTCCAGGAATCTGTATATTTCCAGAAATTTATTCATCTCCTATAGGTTTTCTAGTTTGTGCACAGAAAGAAGTTCATAGTACCCTTGAATGATCTTTTGTATTTTTCCAGTGTCATTGGAGTATCTCCCATTTTGATTAGAATTGAGCTTATTTGGATCTTTTCTCTTCTTTTCTTGGACAATCTCATTAATGGTCTATTGATTTTGTTTGTTTTTACAAATAACCAGCTTTTCATTTCATTTATCTTTTCTATTGTTTCAATTTTATTTAGTTTTGCTCTCATTTTTGTATTTGTTTTTTTCTGCGGGGTTTGTGTTTTGTTTGTTCTTGTTTCTCTAGTTCCTTGAGGTGTGACCTTAGATTGCCTACTTGTAGGCATTTCAGGCTATGAAATTTCCTCTTAGCACTGCTTTTGCTGTATCCCAGAGGTTTTGATAGGTTGTGTCATGATTATCATTCTGTTCAAAGAATGTTTATTTGTTTGTTTGTTTTTGAAATTGCCCAGGCTAGAGTGCAATGGTAAGATCTCAGCTCACTGCAACCTCTGCCTCCTGGGTTCAAGTGATTCTCCTATCTCAGTCTCCCTAGTAGCTGGGATTACAGAAACTCACCACCACACTTAACTAATATTTTTTGTATTTTTAGTAGAGACTGGGTTTCGCTATATTGGCCAGGCTGGTCTCAAACTCCTGACTTCAGGTGATCTGCCCGCCTCTGCCTCCCAAAGTCCTGGGATTACAGGTGTGAACCATTCCACTCAGCCTCAAAGAATGCTTAAATTTCCACCTTGATTTCATTGTTGACCCAAAGAGCACTCAGGAGCAGTTTATTTAATTTCCGTGTATTTGTGTAGTTTTGGGAGTTCCTTTTGGAGTTAATTTCCAATTTTATTCCACGGTCTGAGAGAGTACTTGACGTAATTTCAATTATTTTAAATTTATGGAGACTTGTTTTGTGGCCTGTCATATGGTTTACCTTGGAGAATGTTCCATATGCTGATGAGAAAAATGTATATTCTGCAGTTTTGGGGTAGAATGTCCTATAAACATCTGTTAAGTCCCCTTGTTTTAGGATATAGATTAAGTTCATTGTTTCTTTGTTGACTTTCTGTCTTGATTGCATGTCTAGTGCTATCAGTGGAGTACTGAAGCCTACATTGCCCCTCAAGTTTACTTAGGAACCCAGGGTGCTTTAGCCGGCAGTGGTGATGCTTGCTGGACCTTAGGCTCCAACTGCTATGATGGGCGATATCCCTCTGCCTAGGGCCAGTCCAAATGAGCCCTGTGTGAGTGGGCATCAGCGGGACCCAGCGTGGTTCTGCTTTCCGCTGTGACAGGGCAGAAGTGAGTTCAATGTAAAGTGCCCCAGTGGCTGCATTCTTCTTGTCTCAAGCAGAAAGATTTTCCACACTGTGCAACTGTTGCCTGGGGGAGGGGTGAAGGATGGCATCAACAGTTGAAGACTGTATCGCCTACCCTCTTTAGTTCCTTTCTCAGCTATATGATAAAACTAGGTACTGCGAGTGCCCAGCTGATTTTTGGTTTTTGTGATGGTGACTTTTTCTGTAGTTGTTACAATTTGGTGTTCCAGTGGGGGTAATGGGTGGGGTAGGCTTCTATTTCGCCATCTTACCTGCTCCTAGTTAATTGTTTTTATAAAAGGAAAAACACCAGACACACCTCCCAAACAACATGTATTATATATAAAAACATAGCACAATGGTTCATGTCCAGCCTTTGTGACTTACTGAAATGCACTGGCATCAACAGTATTTATGGGTATCTATTTTATTTCACTTAGAATTATAAAAAGTATTTGGAACAGACACCACAGAATTTTTTTTTAGAAAGGTATTGTGTTTAAAAGACATTCTTGGCAATGATTGATCAAAAATTCTTTGCACTGGTAAATGGCCCTGACTTCCTGTAGAAACTTCCAGATTTCATAACTTACTAAAGAAGTGTTCTCAGGAGAATGCTGCTGGAAGAAGTTACCTATGTTCTTTTGCATAGTTCTAAAAAGAACTCAGTTATTTTGAAGCATTATATCTGAATGTAAAGCATTTTATCATTGTTTAAAATGCTTTATTTGCCACCTTTAGGTTGTAATGTAGAATTTCTCAGATCACTATGGGAGTGGGCAAAATGAGTTTATTTTTATCTACCTTATTCATAAACTATAACTGTATATATGCAAATTAAGCACAATTAGTTCTCAAAGACAGTCCATTGAGCCAATGCTAATGACTAATTACCACTGTAATTCTAATACTTCATCTTTTTATAGAAATATTACCTTCATAATATTTTACTGTAATCTATATTTATTAAGACAATCTAGATTTCGTTCCAACTTCATCTTCTCAAAATGGACTGTGTACCCATTATCCAGGGTTATTTGCATGATAGGACATTAGCAATGATGTGGATACACCTTATTCTTCAAGTTTTGTCTAAGGCTTACTCTGTGATCATAGCACTACCTTTCTCATTGTCTTTTTGGATGACGACTCAAATAAACTTGTCTTCATCCTACCAAAGCAAACCCTAATAAAAGGAGATTGTTTCAATAAACTCTTATCTTTAAAAAAAAATCTCAATTTAACACCAGGATGATTTGGTTTTCTAGTGCCCAGCAGCTCCTGTAGAGTTACTATAAAGTCAGTTATTGTTATCATAATTTGTCATCCAGAGGAGATGACAATCACAAAACATATCTTTTGTAAGAACAATTTATTGAAATTGGATGGAGAATAACAATTCAGATAATGTTATTATAACAATTGAAATTTAGCCATATATGTTTATACCTGCTCCTAAAATAACAGTTTAATAAAGCTAAATCTTGCCACCATTTACACACAAAATAAAAACAAAAATACTGGTAAACAAATTGCAGTTTATATCCATGAAAAAAGATATTTGAAAGTGAAACTTAGCATTGCCAATAATTTATTTTCCTTTCAAGTCTCCATTAGAAATGTATCTACAGACAGATGTTATTAACTTCTAGAATATAGCTTTGTCTACAGATTTATAAAATATTACCAATTAATCACAACACATATAGCTTATTTTCAAATATTTTTCTAGTTAAACCCATCATTTATATAACCAATTATATTTGATATTAGTTAAAATTTTTGTATTAAAAACCTACCAAATCATTTTATATAAGAAATAAAGAACACATCTGCAATTAGACATCATTTAAAAATGTTAATTTTCTCACTCTTTTAAAAAATTAGTTTTAAAAAAAGTTATCAAAAGTGGAGAGATAATCCTAACTTTAAAATTATCTTAATTTGGTGATTCCACTATAACTTAAGAAACATTTTTAATTTCCTTTATATATTAAAACAAAATTAAATTATTCTTAAATCTATGGTTGTTAGTGTTAATGGTTACAATTATTTAAAAAGTATAAAAATTTGAACTTTTTTATTATCTTTCTACTCCTTTTTTATTGTCTTTCTACTCCTTCTTCTGTAAACATTATGTTATAAACCTGGATTTGAGTCCTTTTGCAGAATCTGTTAGTGGATTTTCTGTGCCACTTATTTCTGCTTGAATTTACTCATTTACTATCACACCAGAATGCCATGCAAGAATAACCTTTCTGGTTCCTGTTTGGAATAACTGAAACAATGACTTTCATTTTTATAGTTCTTTAAAGATCACAAGATGTTTTCACATATATCATGTTTTTATTGTCACAAATGCTCTGGAGGTATTTATTGCCACATCCTTTTTACAGATAAGAAAGTAGAAACAAAAGAGTTATCTAATGTCATACATCTCATAAGTTTCTTTTTAAAGCCTTTGAGTCAAATGAGTTTTTCTGATTTTAAATCTGCAACTGTGCATTTTTCTAATAGCCTAATTGCAGAGGATGTAATCTCAGTCTTCCTCTTTTCACTGCATTTTCTTAAAAGTGTAGTTCATTTAAAATCATTCTCATCATCACCAAGTGAGGAACTATGTCTGCTTTATTCAGCAGACTTTGACTTAAAGGACAAAAGAATCACTGGTTACTGGCTAGTAGTAACAATTCAAAACTTCTTTTTTTCAAATGTATGAATGAATTCTTAAGGGTAACTTGCTTCCTGAGCAGCTATCACCATTCAGGAACCAACTGGGTATGTGAGACATGTGGAAATTCATCAGGTTTGAAATTTGTGCATGGAAGTTGTTGTTTTTATTATAGTAATTATTATTAGTTTGTTCAGTAATTATTTACAGAATATTTTTTTAAATATCAAGTTCCCTTTATTTTTGACATTTTGCACATCATATTCCTGTAAATAGTTTACAATATTGCATTGTAATATTTATGATATATACACACAACATCTCTTTACAAACAACAATTGTTAAGTAAGAAAAATGTGTGTTCTTTACGTGTATTGTCTACTCTATGCCAGGTACATTTCTAGGCCCCAATAACAGTGAAAGAGCAAAGAAAAACCCTGATCTCCTACAGTGTTTCTTTAGAAAGAAAAAAGACACACATACATGTGAGGAAACTCCAATATAAGCAGTCTTTTTTACCAAAGACATATCTATTTCTCTTTGTTTTCATAATCTGAATTTTTCCCAATTGTCACGTGGAATTTTTGAGGATGTGATTTAGCATTATTTCTCATCTTCTCTTGATAGTTTGGCCCAACAAGCTTACTATTAATGTTTTCTCCTTCATTATGTCCAAAAGGCTGAGACACAGCAAATAGTGTTTTGTGATGTGTGCCTCTTGAATACTTGGACTAACATCTAGAATATAATGTATAACATCTTACCTTTAGGATTGCTAACTGAAGCAATTTTGCTAACCACTCTTTTATTCTTTTTTGGAGTGTTACTTTATGTACATTCTATATTTTATTGATTTGTACACCTCACAGATTATAGGATGTACCCTTAGGTTACCTACTGTGACATGGTAAAAAGCCCCACAAACCTGCATACCTCAACCATACCTCGGCTTTCTGTTGAAACTGCTCTCTATAGCCCAAATATGAATAAGTAATTAAGGACTGTAATTGCCACCCTACCCAGACAATATGTCAGCATATGCTAATCTTGACTTTTGTGAACCACTTAAGTAACAATCAGAATGTCAAAAAGTTCCCTGGCCCTCGGAATGTCCGGAACCCCTCACCCCCACCCCCGCCCCTCACCCTCATCTCTGCCCTGAAGGTGATTTACAGAATCCACTAGCCCTCAGAATGTCTGAAGTCCCTCAACCCCACCCCCGCCCCTCACCTTCACTCCCAGTGTGATTTTTACGGGTATAAAAGTTCTTGACATCCTCCTTTCGAGGCCACGGGTTGGAGAGACGCGAGTCCTCCTTGGCCGCCGGCAACAAAGACCCTGCAATTTGGCATACTTTTGTCTTGGTGTTGACTTTCTATGCTCCGGCCAGTATAACAATACAATGCAGGAAGGGAAAAAAACTGCTCTTAATTAAATTATAATGTTTCCATCTCAATGCATAATCCATAAAATGGTCAGCCTGCTTTTGTTTGTTTTGAAATTTCTTATTCTGCTTTGTAGAATTTCTCATGATTCTAGTTGTATTGTTTGGTGTGTGATATCCTTTTTTTTTTTTTTTTTTTTTGGTAACCATCTCAAAAATAAAATGTTGTCAACTTTATTGCTGTAATTTTTTTTTCTTTCTTAGGCTTTAGAAAGCACTTGGTTATTGCTTTACAGGAAAATATGAAATTGTATATGATCCTCTAATGATAAAAATTTATTTCTCTGCTCTGTTTTTTGCAAACCTAATAACTAACGTTTTTATTGCTGAGTTATGCTTTAATTTTTTAAAGGAAAATATAATTAGTAATTAAATTCTGATCATATATTGTGAAGAGTATACATAACTCAATTGTAGTAATGAAAATATAAATAAGTCTGCTGCCCAAACTTACATGTGCACAATGATAACTAATTAATAAGGGTTTGTCTAAATATAGCTTTAAGTAGCACTGGTATCAGAACCATCCTATTGCTAATATGTGGAGGAATAAAATATGTATTATAAATGTCATAGAAGTGATAAAATGTGATAGTATAACTGTGGATATTCTGTAAGTATATACTAGTACAACAGTACTGATTTGTAAAATATTAAAATAATTCTAAACTGGTTGCTATATAGCTCCTTTCCCTGAGGTGCCCATGTAATCCCACCGTATTGCCCATATAAACCATACCCTAGGAACTCAGATTCTGGTTGAAAAGTAAAATGTGACTCAGTATAATCCTCCCAAGACCCTGTTTCAGTGTTATGGCTGCTATCTAAATTAATATTAAACCTAAATTTAATTATTTTCATTAAATTAATATTAAACTTTAAAGCTCTGTCTTCTATATTCAGGATTATCATAGATCCTTTCAACATTTTTGTATCTTTTCATAGCTCTGTGTCAGCAATTATTACATACACATAAAATGATCAAAAACTTAGCCTAAATAAATATGTGGTCTCAATGCATTAGCATTTACATTAGACAAATCTACGTGATAATGTACTGAGTAAAAGTATAGGCGTTTGTATCATCCATATAATGTATGAAACACAATTCTACTATTTATTGCAGAAGAAATTGCCAATATTTCAAAATCATGTTGCCTCATTTACAAGAAAGGTATATTACTGTCACTATCAGAATATGACACGATTTTTGACCTATGTAAACATCAGATATTTTTATTTTTTATTAGGTTCTTTTTTTAATGCAGGAATCATAATATTTAAGCCGATTACTAAATCTTTGAATTTTACATTTCTTATCTGTAAAAATTATTTGTAGCTTACAGGTTTATTTTGAGCATTTTCTGAAATAAGTGTGTCAAAATATTAAATAATAGAGCATAAAAATTGTTTAATATTCTTTTTATATATCACATAGAGAATTAAAGTGGTTGCTATGATTTTTAGATACCATATATTCACCACAGTGTCTTGATTATTATTCTTATTTTCCAGGTGCCTAGAATTTCCAGGAATCTTTGAGTCTTAGAATTAGCTCTTGCTAAAAAAAAAAAAAAAAAAAGAATTAGCTCTTGCTTTGGAAGTTAAAAAAATAGTTTAATAGAAAAAGAAAACAAAAAAGGAAGAAAATAGAGATATAAAACATGTAGATAAAATCATGAATATAGATTGAGAAGTACAGACTGTGATATTAAGATTAAATAACGTCTTATTTATTTATTTTTGAAAAATAAAGATGACAAAGCTATTGAATAGAGAAAGAAATGCATTTTGCACACATGGTTCTGAAACAAGAAGGAAAATAAACCTCAACCTTTACCTCAAGCAATATGCAAAAATGACCTACATGTGGATAATATAGTCAGACACAATTGTTGCCACTATAATCTTCAAACACATAAAAAACTACATTTTGACCTTGGAGCAAAAAACAATATTCTTATAAAGAACAAGAAAGCACTAATTATTAAAAAAATTTTAAACTACATAAAATTTTAAAAACTTCTGCTCCTCAAAATATATAGCTAAGAAAATAGACTGGCAAGCCATTGACTAGGAGAAAATATTTTCAACAGTATAAATGACAATGGATTTATATTCATAATATGCAAATAATTTCTAAAATCAATAATAAAGTAATAAGTAACCTCATGAAATAGAGATAAAAGACTTAAACACTTTATAAGGAAATACAAAAATTCAATTCTGAATTACTGGGTATTGATAAAGAAGAAATAAAAACATGTCTATGTTGTACACTTGTACACAAATGTTTTTAGTGATTTTATTCTTAAAAGTCAAATATCAGAAATAAACCCAATATCTGTCAATTAGATGAATGAATAAACAATTTGTGGTTCATATTTTGTAATGTTATATTAGAACTAAATGGAAAAGATTTCTGATACGCAAAATGAATGAATAAATCTCAGAAGTTTTCTTAGAGAAAAAAGCCAGACAGAAGAGAAGCTATATATTTAATTTTGGAATTTAAAAAAATCTGTATGATAGGATAATTCTGTAACAGATTAAATCTAAATTATTGTATAGTCTTTTTTGGGTAGAGAAATTGGGGATTGATTTGGGATGGATGTAAGGCAACTTCCTTGGTTAATTGTAGTTATCTATATCTAGATATGTGTATGGCTTACATAAATTTATATGATTGTGAAAACATGCCAAACTGGAACACTTAAGATCTGTACAGCATGTAATTTGTGCCTCTACTAAAAAGTAAGTGATAAATAAAAACTCTTATGCTATGATTATAAATACTCAAGAATGTATTTACATGGTTTAAGTCACCATTTTAATTGTTTATTTTATTGTCACTGTGCATTAAATACACATAGAACATATTTAATATCTATGCATGACTAACATGTAAACTATTTGTTAGTGATATGATAAATCTTGAATCTTTATAGCATTACACTTTGGGAATTTACCATTAATATTAATATCCTTAATAATTTAAAATTCTGGAAAGTAGATAATCCTGTAGTGTCTCTACATTTCTCCATTTGTTTTCATTTTATTTGCTTATTGCTTTCTGAAAATAAGCCATAAAAGCATGGCAACATACATTACGTACCTACATACATTATAAATTTGATTAGAAATAATTCATCTTTTTTTCTGTTTTTTATTGAAAAAGTAACTTTGTTCTAAAAATTTGTCTTAAGATTTCTGATACTTTAGTAAATAGTGAGTTCAAAAGATGGTTACTATGTTTCTAAACATATTTTTACAAAATTATTTTATTAGTATAGTCGGCTCATTTTCATCTTCAAAAAGTGGTAAATTCTACTTTTAAATGAAAATATTGTTTTCCGTGACTCCCTAAAGTAGTCTTATTGTGTTTTTAACCATGAATCTACACTTCTAAGAACCTCAACCTGGAAAATTACTTAAATTGTCTCAGACTCTGAGACAGTCCACAGCTAGTTAGTTATTTCCTGTCTGTTTTATGGGAAGCAGAGTATCTATCGAGAAGAAAAAGAGATAGAGGCAGTTTAACGTGATTTGTGGAATACTTTTGTGGTTAAACATATTACAATAGGGATTGTCATTAATAATTTCAAAACATCTGATTTCCCATAAATCACTTTTGGAAAAACTGAATTACTTTCTTTGAATAAACTTTTCCAATAAATTCAATCTTGAGTTTGAGTAACATTGTGTGTACATTGGTTCATGGTGAAGATACTAATGAATACCTAAGTTATGTTGGTGTTACAGAAGATAAGGCATCTGAAACTTAGACTTTGAAAGAAGTTATCACAAAGGCCAAATCCCATTGTGTGGGGTTTCACTCAGGGTGTTAGTAAAAATATTTTCCCCATTTTAGCAATTTCCATTCCTCTGATAAGTCCAATCTTATTTTGAGTCACACTTTTGATTCAATACATTGTGTTTTGTGATTTGAAATAGGATTGCTTTCAAGTTTCCTACATTGTTAGAGTTCATATCTTATTTTTTTATTCCATAAATCCCCTTGAAAGAGTTATAAAGTTTATGTATTTTGTTAAAGTAGAGTAAGTTAAATTTAATTTCAAAATATTTCAAGAATATTATGCTCCTTGAAAGAAATGTAAAACAGATTAGGTTTTGATAGATTCTGTTGAGAAGATCTGAAAAACAATACAGGATATAAAACAAAGATTATAAAACCTGAGGATATCAATTCATTATAACTGGAAAATTTTCCAATTGTTTAGAGATACTATAACTGAATGTGGTATTTCTCTATAAATGGTGCTGACCATCTCAAACTGTAAAAAAAAAAAAAAAACACCATTGTGAATTTTGAGTAACCCATCACTGAAAGCTGAAAAATGACTAAAAACTGTGAGCATCTGCGGTACACCAGAGTTTTAATGGTCCGAACAAGAAATCTCTTCCCTGATCAATGAATAATGGCACTTGTTTTAAATAAACCATATATAGACATATGAGTTCTTTATGGTCTATCCAGAGTGCAAGCTTTCAATTCTCATTTAGCACAGCTGTAATAAACTTTCATAACTTTCTGAAACATACTCTCCCCTGCCCCACCATGTTCTCCTTTAGTAACTAAGTGAACCAATCTTTCTAGCTCTTGTTGTACTGGTTTGTGTACTCTACCCTGGCAAGTAAACTGATGCTGTGTGAAACTATCTCCACTCATACCCCCAGCAGTCTTTGCATTACTCTTCCACATCTTGTTCTCTCAACTGTTTTGGCTTTCAAATATGAATGTACTTCTAAAACTTCATGAAATTTGAAATTATAAATAATTTTATATTAAAATTAATAGTTACGTTTATTGAAAATATAAAAAATAAAAACTTTATTTCTCATTATATTCTCCATCAAGTTCAACAGACTTTTTTAAGTCATGACAGCAGCCATTTAACACTTCCCTAAATAAGTAAGAGTCCAATGCAGTCTTTTTCACATTAATAATAACAAAAATATGGATGCCCTTTACATTTTTTTTAATATTAGGAAACAATAAGAAGTCAGAAAGAGCCAAATCAGTATTGCAAATTGGATACTTAATGATTTCCAATGGAAACTCTCACAAAATTTCCCTTGTTTGATGAGAGGAATGAGCAGGATCACTGCGGTGGAAAAGGACTTCCTGGCAAAGCTTTCTCTGGTGCTTTTCTGCTAAAACTTTGGTTAACTTTCTCAAAACACTCTCATAGAAAAATGATGTTAGAAAATTAACAGTAAAATACCTTGACTATCCCCCAAAAATTGTTGCCATGACTTTTGCTCTTGACCAGTTCACTTTTGCTTTGACTGGACCACTTCTGCCGCTTGGAACCCATTGCTTTGATTGTGCTTTGTCTTCAGGATTATACTGGTACAGCTGTGTTTTATCTCCTGTTACAATTATTTGAATATGTGTTTCAGAATTTTGATCTACTTGTTTAAATTTTCCATTGAAAACTCTGCTCTTCTCTGCAGCTGATCTGGGCACAACAGTTTTGGTATCGATTGAGTGGACAGTTCGCTCAATTTTGACTCTTCAGTCAGAACTGTGTAAGCTGAACCAGTTAATATGTCTATGTTATTAGCTATTATTTGTGCTGTTAATCATTAGTCCTCTTCAGTTGGGGCATGAACAAGATGAACATTTTCCTCACAAGTTGGTGTGGATGGTCTACCACTTCAGGTTTCATATTCCACCTCATCTAATCTGTTCTTACAATAAGTCATCCATTTCTAAACTGCTGATTTCTTTGGGGCACATCCTCACAAAGTTTTTATAAAGCATCAATTATTTCATTATTCTTCCACTCAAGCTTTACCATAAATATGATGTTTGCTCTGCTTCAATTTCAATAGAAGTCATGTTGCTCTGATTGAAGTGTTTTCAAACTGATGTCTTATACTTTTTAATGCCTCAACTCATATCCTGTTCAGATATTTTATCTGAACAGTTAGTATGAGTTTACTTCGGTTACAAAAAAATTGAAATTCATACCTAGGATTTACATAACACACATTTTCCAGGAACATTCTTAAAAACATTTGTACTGCCTTTATTTCCATTTTATATTTTTATTATCATACAAACAGAGACACGCACATGAGAAAGATATTACTACAAACATTTTTTTCATATTTCTCACCTGTAGATTTTCTCCAGTTACCTGCACTGTGGCTATTTTCTTACTTTTCCACTATCTATTACTCTACAATAACTCCAAAGATTGATAGATTAAAATAACAATTATTTATTTTATCTTACAAATATATGGACTGACTGAATTCAGTACAGTAGCTCTTCCTTGGAATCTCTTATGTAATTGCAGTTAGATATCTCCTGAGGGTCGCATGATCTGAAAGTTCAGCTGTGCTGGATGGCCAAGATGAGTGAATCACAAAGTTGGAAAATCATACTGGCTGTGGAATGAAGCTTCATCTAGAGCTATTGACTGGACCACCTATATTTGGCCTTTCCATGAGGTTTGTGCTGCTATAGTATTGTTGCTGACTGCCAAGAGTGAGTGTTCTAAGATTGAGTGGTCTTAGAAATAGAAGCTAGAAGCTACCAGACTAGGTAAAAGTCATGTCCAGTCTGACATAGAACCATTTCATCATCTGCTATTTCACAAAGCAGACATACAGCCAATTCAGATTCAATAGGATGCACAAATAAAACTCTGTGTTCTATTGTCACAAGTTCACATTTAAAAAGAGCATAGACGCTGGGTGTGGTAGCTCATGCCTGTAATCCCAGCACTTGGGGAGGCCCAGGTGGGCAGATAACTTGAGGTCAGGCGTTTGAGACCAGCCTGGCCAACATGATGAAACCCCATCCCTACTAAAGATACAAAATTAGCCAGGTGTGGTGGCACACACTTGTAATCCTAGCTACTCAGAAAACTGAGGTGGGAGAATCTCTTGAACCCAGGAGGTGGAGATTGCAGTGAGCCCCGATCATGCCACTACACTCTAGCCTGGGCAACAGAGCGAGACTCCATCTCAAAAAAAAATAAAAATTAAAAGGCATAAATAGGAAGATGCTGCATTGGACATTTTCCATGCCACTTCTTCTTTTTCTACCTAGTAAACTGATTAAACATGAAGAGAGACAGGGACAGCAGGGAGAGAGAGAGAGAGAGATGCCAAAATAAAGAAGAGCCAGTTATCTGTTACCACATATTTTTGCTTAATACTTCCCTCTTGTGCAATTCTTCATCAATATTACATATATACTTGACAAGGTAGTTTTTTAAAACATAGCAAACATTTGTCTTTTTATGTCTACACTATTCTGTAAAATTAATATATGACAGTAATCAAAGTATTAGCCAGACGATAGTCACACATGCACAGACTTTGCACTTTGGAACTTCAAAGTGTAAAGTCTATGTTTGTATCTTTAAATATTCTAGATAAGACCACGGTTTCACAAATTTCAGTAACCTCTGAGTCTATCTTTGACACTAATATTTTCAATGACATTAGCCTCAAAGCCTGAGTATACACATAAGACTTTTCTAGTTTTGTGTAGTCTGTTATGGATCAACCATCCATGAAATTACCCAGCCCTTTTGAAATCAGCTTATACTTTCAGATTATGCTACTATTTTGGAGTAACTCATTCTGCGTATCATCTGTACATGTTCATGCTGAGACAGCATGCCAAACAATATTATCTAGAGTGAATTTCAATATAGAACTTCCCAATATATATTTTTTTCTTTTCAGTATCCCTCTCACAACAAGAGCATGCATGGCTAGATTCCAGAAATCATAACATTTATTCATTTAATTTGTAAACAGAAAATTGTTGAAACTTTCTGTTTCATAAGAGTTAGATGGGTTTTCTTCAAAGGACTAAAATGCTCACAATGTCTGAAGTATTTCCTGGTAGTTACAAAACCTATTTAATCTTCAAGTATCTGTTGCACTGACAGGTTGAGGTAGTGCACAACAGTCATGATCATTTTGTTCTGAATTGTACCATGTTTCCTAGTATTAGAGCTTGCAGATATTAGGAGCAAAAAGCTCTTCCTATGGGTAAGCCCAGTTTTTTTACTTGGTGGAATACTAAGAAAATGATAATTCTTGTGTTTTTTTAAATCTTTGTTGAAAGGGATAAGATACTGCAAAGTGGCATCAGAGATTAATTGAGAAATAATACAGAGATAAATTTTGCTTTGTTTTCTCTCTTAAAAAAAAAAACCCTGTTAGTATTGAATTGGCATAGTTCTTTGAGTTCACCATTATTTTATGTAAAAAAAATTCAAGAAAAATGCAAGTTACATGAGATGTAAATTTTGTCATTTTAAACCTCAATTTGTAATTAGGAAGAGACAAGCAAATATAATGAAGATAAACTATTCTTAACTTTATTTTTGTATAGAATGATTGGCTTTTAGATAAACAATTAAAACTCTACCATCTCATTTCAATAAATATGTATATAGTTCAAGTTTATTGTATTTCAGTATTGTTGATATTATTTCTTATATTTGAATTACCATTTCTCTTTTGCATAACATTTGCTTAAATCTGCAATTATCAGAAATGCCAAATTCCATTGTGTGGGGATTCACTCAGGGTGTTGGCAAAAATATTAAGGGAAAAATATTAGAAAAAGTTATAGAATATAATCTCCAACTCTTTTGAAAGCCTAAGAATTTTTTCTATGGTTCTTGGCTGAAGGCAGCTTGTCTCCTTCACAAAGGAATGCGGTGAGTTCCTAACTAACTTGTTTACTCATGTGGTCTTAAAACTAAACTTCCATCCTTTCCAGGGTGGAAGGGGGAGGCGGGGGAAGGCAGGGGGGGTAGGGGGGTAGGGGGAGGTTGACCAGGGATATTACCTACTATACACATTTGCTTTGGGCATTGGAACCTGTCCTGTAATCTTCAAACTCTAATGATGTTGACTCAGAGTTTTTGTCATTTAATGTGTGCTGAATAAAGGTCCGCAAGGCCAACATGTGGGGGCCAGCGGCTGTTGTCTCTTTACAACACTCTCCTTGAGTGCCTGTAAGTAGCCATGGACAACCAGCCTGCTCATTCACTGTATTCTGTGTGTGAGCAGATTCATTCATTCATCACTGAGTCAGGGTCTGCAGGACAGACCCCTACAGGTGGTGACCCTAACACCATTGCATTTTCTATCTAGTTTTTTGCAAAGTTTACATGATGATAATTTTAATATAAGGTGAATTAAAGTTTACTTGAAAAATAAAGCATAAAATTTTCATCTTTTTTTTTTCACTTTATAGCTTCTTTGAGTGTAGAATCAAAACATTATGCCTTAATATGATTCTAGATTTCTGGTTCTATATCCTAAACATTTCATGTAACTTTTATATATTTTGTTCTCATCCATTCTTGCCATTCTTCATTCTTACTACTAACTCATTATGCAATCTAATAATATGTTAAACACATACTATGCAAATAAATTTGCAACTTGTGTTTTGAAATACCATTTTTTTATTACTTCTGGCCATGGGAACTTTTTTGAGAACAGAAGCTCTCGTTTTAATCTTCTTGATTCTAAAGCTATAAGAGAGAATCTGACACAGATGCAGTGCACAATAAGCATTCGTAGAAAGAGACTTTTAGCTGAATAAACTTTTTTTTTCCTGAGACAGAGTCTCACTCTGTCACCCAGGCTGGAGTGCAGTGGAGCGATCTCAGCTCCTTACAACCTCCACCTCCTGAGTTCAAGTGATTCACCTGACTCAGCCTCCCAAGTAGCTGGGACTACAAGTGCATGCCACCATGCCCAGAGTATTTTTTTGTATTTTTAGTAGAGATAGGGTTTCACCATGTTAGCCAGGATAGTCTTGATCTCCTGACCTCAAGATCTGCCCGCCTCTGCCTCCCAAAGTGCTGGGATTACAGGCGTGAGCCAACATGCCCCACCTGAATAAACATCTTTTAAAGGCCTCTGATGAATGTTACTATAAATCTATAAAGGTAATGCATTTATCTTAAAGTATAAATAACATGAAGCCTATTCACACTTGTGTTACATTCTTAAGTAGCACATAGCAGTAATGCCTATTTATTTGTATTATTGATTGCCGAAAGTTGCTGCTGTTTAATATTATCCTATTGATAGAATATGGAAACAGAAAATGTTTCATTTTTCTTTAAAACACCCATTTCAGAACAATTTTTCTGTTGTTCTGACAGTTAAGAACCTAAGAACCTAACAATTGTTCTGTACCAAATTTTTGAAATAACTAATAATAAAATCATGTAAATATTTACTGTGTATGTCTGCCAATGAAATTCTTTCATGTAGTTGTAACTCAATAAAATTCAAACAGACTGAACCCATTTTATGATTTTTTAAAAATCTTAGAAATTTCAAGTGATTAGAGATGTCGTACTAATGCTCTTTGATGTGTGGCTGCTTAACCCCTGCCTCATGTAGTAGCTAAGATTGTTGAATGTGAAGAGAACTATTTCCCAGTGCTCTTAGGACCCACAAAAGTTTGCCTTGAGGCAATGCAAAATTTTAACTCGTTTATTCCAAATTAGAAAGTTTAATGATGAGAATAAAAGTTTAAAAAGGGAAAGAGCAATTAAAATGCAAGATATTATATACATTAATGTATGTAATAGAGAAGGTAGATTAGTAAGATGATCTCTCAGGAGAGGAGAGATAATAAATAGAAAAGATAAATGTAAAACAAAAACAGAGAAAAGATACATTAAGTGCAGTAAAGACAGTGGCATATTGTTTTTACTTTGAAAAGAAACAGATACATAGGTACCCTGGGATAACTCAAAAAATAAGGCAATAAAGACTAATACAGACAAATATATTGAGAGACATACACATTCAGAAATGTGCTATCTCAATTGATTTTATATCTGTGTTTGGAGGAAGAGAGAGAGAGAGAGAGAGAGAGAGAGAGAGTGTGTGTGTGTGTGTGTGTGTGTGTGTGTGTGTGTGTGTAGCCTTCCTTTCTTTTGTTTCATTCCCACTCCAAACTCTACTGGCAAATTTAAAACAAAAATACATAGGGAAAACTGAAGTTCAGAAGAATTGAAGGTTTTTTGTTTTGTTTTGTTTTCCTGAATGTAAATAATAATAATATTTATTTTGGGTATAATATAATAATAATTACTATTTTTGTTTTACTAGAGCACAATTTTTATTTAAAAATTTCTGAAAAGTGAATGTCATTCTTTTCCCCTCTATCTGGCTATTTTATTCGAGCAGGAGCATATTAGTTTTACTAATCATAGATCCAACCTACTCTTACTGCACATAAAGACAATATCTGATATCAAAGTACTAAGTAAATTTTTTTAACACCTAAAACATTTACATCTTTCTAATTCAGAGATGCAATAATTTTCTCTATAAGGTTAATCATTATATTGATATTAATCATTAATTGATGAAGAAAATATAAATGTTATCAAATTTATTTGCTTCCATTTTAACCTCTGAGAAAATATGTACTCTTTTCCTTTGTAAAGTTTAAACTAACTATCATGTGTATACACACAAATATACACTTTATGTTTTAAAGCACCCAAGAGAACATATATAGCTATTAAATTTGTCTTTATAAAAGTGCAATTTTACTGTGCTTTAGAGATTCAAAACATAATACACTAGCAATATGTATTGAACAGTTTTCTGCATAGAAAAACAATGTATTCAAAAAGCAAAAAAAAAACTGAATAAATACTTTTTAAATACTAATTGTATATGAAATAGTGTGATAACTTCTTGCAGAGGGCAAAAACATGAATAATCTGTCTGTGCTAGAAGCTCACAATTTACTAAGTAGGAAAATGCAGTGCACAAATGCTTATCTCAAATTGGAAAAGGGATAAATGACTCAACCAAAGTGAAAAAAAAGTTAATATGGAGAAATTATTAGGGTGATGCAAAATAATTGTGGTTTTCCCCGTTAGTTTTAGTAGCAAAACCCACAATTATTTGTGCATCAATCTAATAGCTTAAACTATGTTTAATGTAATCTTCTAGTCCTTTGTGTTCTATTAGTTATGTTAGGATAATTAACAGAAAGTGCAAATATACTTAAGTTCCCTTTTGTAGCTCTAACTCTACTCCATAATCCAATATATATTTTTCCCTCAAGACGTGTATTAATTACTTGCCATGCTTATTGTCTTGTCAAAAGATATCAAAAGCATTGCTTTAAATACACTGACCTACTTCCTTTAGAATATGTTTGTAAAAAGTAATATGACTAGACTGGGCGCTGTGGCTCACACCTGTAATCCAAGCACTTTGGGAGGCTGAGGCAGGCAGATCACCTGAGGCCGGAAGTTTGAGACCAGCCTGGCCAACATGTCTCTACTAAAAAGATAGCCTGACCAGCCTGTTTCTACTAAAAATACATAATTAGCCCAGCGTCGTGGCGTGTGCATGTGATCCCAGCTGCTCAGGAGGCTGAGGCAAGAAAATCTCTTGAAACTGGGAGGCAGAGGCTGCAGTGATTCTAGATAGAGCCATTACACTCCAACCTGGCCAACAAGAGTGAAACTCTGTCTCAAAAAAAAAAAAAAAAGTAATATGACCATCAGGTATTAACATAACATTTTTTGCCGTTAAAAGTAATGGCAAAAACCACAATAACTTTTGCACCAACCTAATAGACTCCATTTATTGCTAAATGCTTTATTTTGCTTCATGTTTAGAGTTCATTAAAGTTCATGAAGTATCATTCTTTATTAGTACAACCATGCTGGCCTCTTTACTTGGATTGTCCTTCCCTTCCTTCACTTATCCTCTCTCATTTATCTTTCAGCATTTAGCTGGCAAGTTACCTCTTCCTGGAAACCATCCCTATCATTTCTCCTCTTTGCCGTTTGCTCTTGCCTTTGTATTATGTACATGTTTCTATTGTTGTAGTTATGTAATGCTAAGTAACAATGCATCTTCCACTGGAAGGGGCGAGGTGTGGTGTTTTCATCTTTGACATCTGTTTCTAAGCCAGTGTCTGAAACATAACTGACATACAATAAATGCTGATGGAATAAAATAATGGGTTTTATTAGGATTAACATGCTAGCAAAAGAAAGGGAAAAGGAGCAAGACTAGACATCTCAGTCTCCCCCACTGGGTAGTTGCTAAGGAAATTGCTGTAAATTTATTATCAATTCTACATGGGACAGAACTGAAGTACAGCATATATATATTCAACTCAAAGTGACTTTTAATATTTTGGGGCCAACTGTTAGCTTTAGAAGTTAATTTTCCTCCAAAATATGTACATCTATTATGTTCAAAAAATAAAATTTAGAAAGACATTTTAAAAGTTAATTGTGTAATGACTGTTTATTTCTGCTAAAAACATTGAATAGAGTGAAAGGAAATTGATAGGTACCTTCTTTAAGCACCTTAAATGCAGACATAAATTAATAGTAAATCAGTTTTCAAGAGACTAGAGGAAAAAGACTCTTTCGTAATTAGAAATTCAAATAATACACCTATATACCTGTGTATAAGTGAAAAGAATTTCTATTTGCTTTACTTTTTTTCAAATAAAACATATTAAAATTCCATTTTAATGGAATTAAATATAGCTTAGATGAATTAGGATTTACCCCTGATGTGACAACAGAATCATTTAGTTTGTTTCTGATAACTGAGCAGGCACAAAGGGTGACAGGATAAAACTGAGTTTCTCTTAGCCAAATTGAGAGGAGTAGATATGAATGGGAAAGTACTAATGTTTGCTAATATAAGTATTATGTTAGTAGAAACCATATAATATCACATTATAAGAACAACCTAAACAATATACCTCAAAATAAATCCAGAAAGAAAGAAACCTTCCCAATTTCCCAAGGATATTTTCAAAGCCATGAAATCAGATAAAGAAAATCATCATTGGTCATTCTGGAAATGTTAGTCAAATGATGAAGTTCAAAAATCTGAAAGTATAAAGTAGAATGACATACTTATGATTATTTTTATTTTAATATACCCATTTCCTGACATTAGGGAAAAGTACAAGAAATTTTGAAGTAGATAAACAATGCTAGCATGTATATTAACAAAAACTTTTCAATCATGGTTGTTTGAGTTTTGTATGACCCTGGAGAACTGTGATTGGATTTTATTCACCGTATGAATAATGCATTGTCTAAAGCTTTTGGCTTGACCATTTAAGATTTAAAATTGAATACATAATAAATGTCTTGAGAATTCATGTTTACTTCTCATAATCCCTCTTTCAATGACTATAGCAACAGCTGCTTCTTTTCCTGAATTATTTCAATGATTATGTCTGTACAATCCCTTGTTACAAGCTAATTTCAGTAAGATCTTTCCACACAATAGCATAATGTTATTCTTCTCTAAAATATAAACAACTGAGATGCTGCTATATTGAAATTTAATAACATGCTTCACTGAATATAATTTGTTCACTTGTTTTCTGTTTTATTTAATCTTCAAAAGGTACAGATCACCTAAAATGTAATATAATTATATTGGCATATCTAAAATATAAAATATTAATTTCACAGTAAGAAAGTGGATAAGTGTTTATTTTTAAACCTGCATGGTCCATAACAACTTTGAAGGATATTTTGTTCTTAGTGTATTTATTGTGCATGTAGTAACAGCGTTTGGATATAATTTTGTTACCATATAAATTTTACTGTCATAGGGTGTTTATTTTTTCATTTATACATGCAAACTTAATTTGGAGAAAGCTTTAGTGCAGATCTATGAATATTGCATGTGTATATTAGAAGTAAAAAAATGGTAGTTGCTGTATACATTATTGAAGACTATTTTAGTAAGAGGTTGCACACTGAATAATTTTTTTCTCTTCAAATTCTACTCATTTTCATGTTAATGTCTTTAGAAATGTCACTTCGGTACTTCTGCTGCTACAAACTTTTCAACAACTACCCATAAATAATGCATCAGTGACAATATTGTTCTAATAATTTATTTAGGACATAACTAATTTACAGCTCTAGGCATATTTAAATAAGGGTTTTCTTTTAAGTTTGTAGCTTTCAATGCTGCTTGTTTAGCCAATCTGAAAAAACAAAATTCAAAACCAAAATAGTATGCTTACTATGTATATAGTTGGTTCATTATAATCTACAATAAACATGTGCTACTAAATAAATTATCTGAAATACTTGAATCTATGTATGATGTCTTTCCACACCCTCCCTTTAGTTTGCTTTGGAGTTTTAATTGCTGTCTATGGTTTCTCTTTCTATCTCCTAATTCCCACTTTTCATGCAGAGAAGCTAATGGGGTTATAATCTAGTAATTAAAACAGATAATTTTAATTTCTCTGATGACTATTATAATAATCTTGTTAAGATTATAGTGTTTCATTTGTTGCTACATGTGAACATTTGGGTTTGTGGAGGCAGCCTGTGCTATTGAATCACTAAATAATTAAAACAGCAGAACACTCTAGCCAGCGACGGTTAGCTGCTAATGTAAGATCAAAGTTAGATCTAACTATTTGTAAACCTATTAAATGAACAAGATTGGACATATCACATATTTAATAAAAGTCATCAAAGAAGATGATGCTTCATTAAGCAAATATCTAATTTCATCATTAATAAAGAGTTGTCCTTTCTAGATTGTATGGCAGTATATTGCTCTCCAAAATATGAACACAAAAGACAACTCAATTAACAGATGATTCAATGCAGACAAAAATAAAAAATAAAACTCATTAACTAATTTACCAAATATAGCAATATTAGAACATTAAAATTTCTCAAATCCTAAGCAATAATTCATATACATGATGCACTACATTAACAAAAAGGAAATTTAAATTTATACTACTAGTTAAGACAGTGTACTTCTGAAAGAATTATCTTTGATTGTATTAGAATTCCCAGTGGTCCTTGAACATGGCTGGACTTTGAGAGATAACAGTCAAAGGCAATAATGCAATGAGTTAGCAGTATGTTTTCATAAACTATATGCGCTAAGTGCATTTATAAGCCCTAAAATATATATTGTCAGTTTAACATTGCATTAGTCAGGATTCTTTAGAGGATCAGAACTAATAGAATATATATATATATATATATATATATATATATATATATGATGAGGAATTTATTAGGAATATTGACTCACACAATCACAAGATGAAGTCCTACAATAGGCCATCTGCAAGCTGAGAATCAAGGAAGCCAGTCTGAGTCCCAAAACCTCAAAAGAAGGGAAACCAACAGTGCAGCCTTCAGTATGTGGCCAAAGACCAGACAGCCCCTGGGAAATCACTGGTGTTAACTCAAGAGTCCAAAAGCTGAAGAACTTGGAGTCTCATGTTTCAGGGCAGGAAGCATCCAGCAATCCAGAAAGATGAAGGTCAGAAGACAAAGCAAGTCTCTCTCATTCTGCTTTATTCTACCTGCTTTATTCTGGCAGCTGATTGAATGGTGCCCACCAGATTAAGGGTGGGTCAGCACCTCCCAGTCCACTGACTCAACTGTTAATCTCCTTTGGCAACAACCTCACAGACACACTTAGAAACAATACTTTGCATCCTTCAGTCTAATCAAGTGAACACTCAATATTAACCATCACAAACATATTCTATTTGGCGTTATTTGGGAATATTTAAAGTTACTTGTGTATAACTATAATCCAAAGTTTTCTTGAAAGATTGATTACTATATCCCATAATGCATGTATTAGTTTCTTCTCTCTCACAAACTTCTTCAAACCTCTTCAATGTCTACTCTTTCTCACTGGCCTACTTGGAAACTACTATTAGTCTCTTCAAATACTACTATCATGTCAAATAATTTGCTAAAAAATTAAAATTAAAATTATAACATGTTTTTGAAAGCCCAAGAACTTTTCAACAAAATATTTCTTTCCAGCATGTGTTTAAATTTGGTTAAATATTTATTTAAGCAGTATTTTAAAAATACTAAAAAGTTATAAATGTACTTTCTCATTATATATAGCCAGCACGAATGTTATTGAACCTCCCCACTTGGTATAAACTGTACATTTCATGCTAGTGGAAATAACTATAAGGTCAACAAATATAACTTTCACAGTAATAATGCAGCCATATTTTATAGGCATATATTCCAGTTTGATATGTTTAGTCTTCATAAACAATTCTAATGATATGAAAATACTTATTAAGTATGTATTATGCACAGTATTTTGGAGTATATAAAGAAATTTAATATACACTTGGACATTTAAAAAGAAGGAAGGTGTGTAGACTCACACAGACATCAAATCACTCTTAATGTAAGTGTATTGTGCAATAAAATCAAGAAAGTGTTTTGGTAGAATATACAAAATGGCTGCATTTACTGACAAGGAGCTGACTAAAAGTGACATCACATGTATATCATTAATTTATAAACTCACATCAATCTTTTGATTGAAATATACCAATATGGATTTTTAAGCATCTATCATCATATTCAATAGCACTGTATGTTTATTAATTAACTGTTCTATGTAGAAAATTAGGCATATAGTCCAGGCATGGTGGCTCACGCCTATAATTCCAGCATTCTGGGAGACCTAGATGGGTGAATCATATGAGGTCAGAAGTTCCAAACCAGTCTGGCCAACGTGGCAAAAGCCCATCTCTACTAAAAATACAAAAAAATTAGCCGGGTTTGTGTGCCTGTAGTCCTAGTTTCTCAGGAGGCAGAGGCAGGAGAATCGTTTGAATCCAGGAGGCAGAGGTTGCAGTGAGCTGAGATTGTGCCACTGCACTCCAGCCTGGGCATCAGAGTAAAGACTCCGTGCAAAAAAACAAAACAAAACAAAAAGGCAAAACCAAAGTAGTCTTTAAATATATCATTTGCCATGTTTGTTTTAGGTTACATAAATTTCAGTTGATAGATTTTTTTAGACTGTGGAGTTTGAATTTGATTTTAGAAGCAACCAGTGACTGTTGGTAATCTAAGCAAGAGGGTGATCTTGTTTCAATTGAGTTTACAGTAAAATACATAGATATATAACATTCCAATCTGAAAATAGGAACCAATACATGTGATACAGTTGCCAGTGGAGTAAGAAGTCATAAATCACAGCTAAATAATGTGAAATTATTTTTTAGTACTGCTGAGCATCAAAAGAATAGATCAAAGAGCAAAGAAATAATCACAGAAAAAACATCAGGAATTTAGTAGAAGTTTATGAATATTTATATTGGGAAGGATATTATAACTGAAAGAATGAAATTGGCATGTGGTCTAACTACATATTGGAAATCTGTTCTTACTAAGTCAACAAATATTAAGCAAAAGCTTCATGTCAGAAGTATGTGGCATACTGCATAAATGTATTTAAAGAAAAAAAGTCTCTTTGTGGTCAGAAAAAGAGATAGTTTTAAAAAATAAAATTGTTAAAATAGTGTCGCATGTTCTATAACTGAAATGTATTAGAGGCTTAAGAAGCTTAAAAGAAGAGACTACCTAGTACTGTCATGAAGAAATTACAAAGCAAGTATTAGGTAGATTGAACCTTGAAGAATCAAGAGAAGGGAGGGTATTTTAAGAAGAATGATAATCATATAAAAATATAAATAATACAAAAGAGAATGTACAGCCAAGGGACTAAGAGTTATTCTGTAACTATAATGTACAGCGATGTGTCAAAGTATATAGAAGTCTTCACAAAGAGTGAATAAGCTGGCAGAAATCATATAATGAAAAGTCATATGCCGTGCCGTCACACTGGGAATGTGAATCAAAGGCAGTAGAGGTCTGAGTCTTTGACTGAAACTCCCCCACAGAGATGGCAATGCACTGGCTGTACAGCATGTCTGCTGTGAGGAGAGTAGCTTTTCTCTGTGAGGCCTGCCAGGTAACTTTGTCATTGCCTTAGACTGTCCTGAAAATCACACATAGGTTTTTGGCAAGGAGCTGAACTCTTCAAATATCATTCGAATTATTGACCGCCATATATAGAAATCATTCTCTATCTTCTTATTCTTTTAATAGATTGTCTTTAAATTTGTATTTAGTATTTGTTCCTCTCTGTATTATGTAGTATCAATATTTGTATAAGTGCCAAAGAAAATCTGAAAAGTGTCACGTATTCAAAAATGGTCACGTTGTGTGAACTATGGCACTATACTTAATATGCAGAAGTTTAAATTCAGTGTGTTATCAAAACACCCAGCTCAAACGTTAAAATCCTTTTCAATATTCAAAAATTATAAGTGATTTCTACTATCCTTCAACAGAATATTATAATTTAACATGAAATAATTCCTTTTTGCTTACATGCAATTAAAGGTTTATACATGGATAATTGAATTCGATGGGGAAGTTTTCATTGGCTATTTAAATTTTTTAATCCTGAATATAAAGAGGCAGTGATAATGGTAGTAGTGTGAATTTCGTGCAAGTACAGTAATGAATAATTCATCCAAAGGTCAAACGCTACCAATGGTCAAAAGTTTTACATCATATTATTCATTAGAGTATAATAAAGAACACCTTAGAATTAGCTCATAGGTCTCCAACTACTTGGGTTTCACTATATTGAGAATGCATTAAAAATTAGAATATATACTCTTAAAGTAATCCTAAAAAGACTTTATTGTGCACTCAATTTGTAAATTAAAGGCTTAGGTTTTAGCAGTTTACGTGATTTTAATACAGGTCATGAATACCTTTATTCTCTGTAAGTGAAAAATGTATGTGCAAATTTTCAAAAGGCAAACACCATTAAAATTTATGCGTGCATGTTTTTAGGTGGCCCACGAACTTTATATCAAGAAATATTACATAATGAAATAACTTGGCAGATTAAAAATGCTACTCATCTATATATTTAGGAGTAAGAAAATAGGAGTGAATAACATATGTTTATCATAAGGAAATATTTAAAAACATTACATACATCCATATAATGTAACACTTTATAGACATTTCAAGTGATATTATATATTTACAGTCTTTGATATGGAAATACATGTATAATACATAGTTGAATGAAATTAAATTCTACAAAACATTAATTGCAATGGAGTTTCATTGAAAATGTTTATACACATGTATATTAACAACTATTGTTGCTGTCTAATGAAAATCATCTAAATATCACTACTTATACATTCTGGAACAGCAGCAGGATTTGTGTTAAGAATTTTTTATTTTTAGAATCAGATTGTGGTAGTCATATTCTAAGATACTCTGCTACCCCCACCCTTACATTCTGCCTTTCATATTTATACCTTGTGTAATACCTCTCTCATCTAAGTACAGGTGGGATCTACACCTTACTTTTAATCAATAGAATACGGAAAAGATGAATGTCACTCTATTATTATGTTGTAATATGTAAGGTTTAATGTTGTTTTCAAGCTTGCTCTAGAAATTCTCCTTGCTTGCTTGATGAAATAAGCATTCATGTTGAAAAAGCCCCATGACAAGGAACTTCAGGCAACCTCCAGAAATTGTGGGCAGACACTAAGAACAGCAGAGAACCCCACAGGCTGAGAACAGTGTCCGGCTGATAGCCAGCAAGAAGCCTAGGATTTCGGTATTGCAACTGCAAGAAAATGAATTGTGCCAAAAACCTGAGTTTAGAAGCAGATGCTTCCATTCAAACCTCCATGTGCAAATCCAGCCTTAACTGATACTTCATATCAGCCTTGTGAAACATTGAGCAGAGAACCCAATCAACTGTGTCCAGACTCCTGACCCCAACCCTGCCACATGAGGTTTTAGGGTGCTACTTTTGTGATAGTTTGTTATGAAGCAATAGAAAATTAAAAAAAAAATCTTAAAATGTATGTTGTATATGAGAGGAAGTTTCAGAGCTAGAGTGAAAGAAAAAAAAAAAGAAACAAAAGCAACTAAAACATTTTCAATAACAAAATGATGTCAACTTTTTCATGGCTAAAATTATGAGATAGTAAAAATTGAAAGAAGTGTGGAAGGAAGAAAATTACTTGAAGCAAATTGAGTAGGCCTAACATAATGGCAAGAAGTTAGGATGGGATGAGTGAGGAGCTCAGTTGTAAAGAAGTCAGTTTTAAGGTATTTGCTCATAATCTGGAATATTTCCCTCTGCTAATTAAATCCCTGCAGAAAAGTACAGGCATGCCAATGTAACCAGGGACGGGGCGCAGGGAATCAGCTCCCCTCCCCACCTGCCAAAGATGTAACGGGGGATGAGAGCAGAGCTGGGAGGGTGTCCCAAAGAGGCTTCCTGTTCTCCAATCTGATGTTTTCCCCTATATGCCCAGATCCTTGTCCTCTCTTGCCCCAGGAATGGGGGAAGAGGCCCTGGAGGCATGGTGAGCTTACCCTTTGGATAAATATAAGGGACCTAAAGAGTTTAGCAAAGAGTGATTTATTAGGCAGAGAAAGAGAGAAAGAGCGTGAGAGCTCCCACGCTGCCCCCACACTGCCACGGGAGGGAATCCAAGGGAGGCATCCACACAGGTAAGGGGCAGGGGATTTTTAACCCTAGAGTTATTCCCGCCCCATTCATATTCTCATCCAATGAGAGGAGTTCTTTTAAACTTCTTCTGGAGTGCTTGATCTTCAACTCCGATACTGAATTGGCTGCTATGTCCAGACAGAGACCCCTCCTCCCAGAGCTTTTCACGGTTTTTTTTAACAAAGGAGTACACCTGGAATTTTTACCTAGCCCATGCTGGGGAAAGTAAGACAATGAACTTTACATTCCCGGATGGGGACGTGGATGGAGGCACTGCCCTGGGAAGCTCTTGCCTCTGAAACCACACCCGTTGTCGATCCTGGAAGAGAGGGTTTTTTCCTTAACACAGTCCCTCACAAATAGGCAAAAAAACACATGGTCTAAAAAGACAAAGCAAGAATGAGAACCAGAATCAGGTATGACATAGATTTTAGAATTATTGTCGGGAATTCAAATAACTCAAGATCCAGTGAAAAAAATCTAGACAGGATGCAGAAAGAGAGATGTAAAATTATTAGAGAAATAGAAACTAAGAATTAAAAGGGATTGCTAGAAATAAAAAAGATTGTGATGGAAATAGTGAATGTCTATGATGGACATGGCTGAGGAAAGAATAAACATGTGTCCATCTAAACCTGATGACGTGCCAGTCAAAACTATTCAAATCAAATTGCAAAGAGAATGATAGTGAGAAAAAAGCAGAACAGAATATCCAAGAACTTTGGGACAATTAGAAAAAGGCATAATATAAGTATCATTGAATACCAGAATAAGAAGACAGAAACAGAAGAAATATTTGAAGTAATAAAGGATAAGAATTTTCTGAATTAATAGCTTACAGCAACCCACAGATCCAGAAAGATCAGAGACTATCAAACAGGATAAATATCAACATATTTACATTAAGGCATCTTATATTTAAACTGCTGAAAACCAGGGACCATCAGGAAATATTGAAAGAAGCCAGTCCTGGAGCTCTTCCATATATAAAGCCAAGGTTGATAGATATGAAGGGAGAGATAAACTGCAATGCCAAAAAAGAAGGGGGACTTCCATACCCCACTTTCAGCAATAGACAGATCAGTCTGACATACAATCAGCAAGGAAACACTGGGCTTGGGCTACACCTTAGACCAAATGGACATATACTGAATATTACATCCAACCACAGCAGAATACACATTATTTTCAAGCACACATGGAACAGTCTCCAGGATAGGTTGTATCTTAGGCCATAAAACAAGTCTTAACAAATTTAAGATTAAAATCATATCAATATTTTTTCAGACAACAATAGTATGAAACAAACAATCAATAACTAAAATGAATTAAAGACTCTAACATAAGACCTGAAATCATAACACTACTAGAAGAAAACTTAGAGAAAGCTCCATGAAATTGATCTGAGCAATGATTTTTTTTTATATGACACCAAAAGCAAGAATAGGCAAATGGAAATACTTCAAACTAAAAACTGCACAGCAAAGAAAACAATTGACAGAGGTAAGGCACAACCTATAGAATGGAAGAAAATTTTTGCAAAATTTGATAAGGGATTACATCTGATAAGGGATTAATAATTAAAATATATGTTAAATAAATAGCACAAAAAAATAAAAATTTTAAAAATGGGAAAAGGATCTTAACAGACATTTCTAAAAAGAAGATATAAATGGCCGGCAGGTATTTAAAATTGCCTGCTGTAGGCAGAAGCCTGGGGTTGTGTGGATCAACCTAGCCCTAGGTTGGTCTGGAACCAGGGGCAGGCCTAGAACCTTGAACCACAGAGGCCAGCCTGACACTGGGCAGGCCTAGAGAGTCTTGTCTGCAGGGGACAGCCTGGAGACTGTGTCTGCAGGTAACAGTCTGATGACTAGTGCTGTTGGGGCCACCGGATCTGGCTTGTCCCTGTGTCTGGCCTAGAGTCTGAGTCTGCGGGTGCTATCCTGACACTGGAGGTGGCTTGAACCCCCGCACTGCTGGAGCTAGCCTGTTGTTGGGGCTGCTGAAGTTGACCTGGCAGCTTGGAACTGGGAATTCAGGGTCTGGCCTAGAGCAGCCACAGGGCTGGAAGGTCAATCCACAGGTGCTGGCCTGAAGCCTGGGGCCATGGGGACCTACTCAGTGCTGGATTTTACTGGAGCAGGCCTGGTGGTAAGGTCCCAGGCAAAGTCTAGTGCTCATTTCTCCCTCCAGGCTGTGGTGCCTGGGTTTGGGAGAAGGGTGACACAGGTATTAGCAAACTCTCCTTTGCTCCTTTTTCAATGTGTCTTTTCTTTTCTTTTCTTTTTCAATGTGTCTTTTCTTATTTCTGTGCTACTTCATTTCTTTAGCTCCTTTGAAGGTATTTTCATGTGTGAATACTTACTCAAGTTGATGTTTTTGTAGAGGAAAGGGAGGGCTGGAAATTCCTATTCAACTGTCTTGTTAATGTTGTTATTTATATTTTTAAACTAAGACTAAATGTTGTTTCAAAGGCAGATTTTTATGGGAGTTTTCTGTAATAATCTCTGAAGGGATGCACTTTGGTTTGGACTGAGGAGAAATTATAGGTGAGGAAGAAGGTAGATCAACAATAGATATCTCCTCAATAGCCTTGTTTTTAAGAGTAGCAGAGAAAGGGGCAGAATCCAGAGAGGGACTTGGGGCAAGAATGGGTTTGTTTATTGTTAGATTGGTTTTAAAATGGAAGATTCCTTGGGAACATTGTGTGCTAATGGAATTATTCTGATAGAGAGTGGAAATTATTGATTTCTCTTCATCAATTTTCATTATCAGTCACTTAGCCACTTGTTGAATCCCTTAGAAAATATAATCTTATTATGTGAGACAATTTGAAACTATTTGAAAATTCTAAGATAAATGGGAAAAAAATACTCATTTTTAGCAGGTAAAATATCTGAGAAAAGTATAAGGCTTATACTTAATATGAGCTATAATTGTTTATGTTATTCATAAATATGTAAGAGAAGATGAAACTATATATACCTATATAAATAGAAGCATCTAAATGAGGTAGAAGAAAAATGAAGCAAATATACTTTAAACCACTCTTGATAATTTATTAATGCCTTTGAGAATAAAACTGCATGCAATAACTTGCATTTTATCTTTAACATTCTTCTAAGCAGCACTCCCTAATTATTTTATTTTATTTATTTATTTTTGAGACTGAGTCTTGCTCTCTTGCCCAGGCTGGAGTGCAGTGGTGTGATGTTGGCTCACTGCAACCTCCAATCTCCTAGGTTCAAGTGATTCTCCTGCCTCAGCCTCTTGAGTAGCTGGGATTATAGGCATGCGCCACTACGCCTAGCTAATTTTGGTATTTTTAGTAGAGATGGGGTTTCACTGTGTTTGTCAGGTTGGTCTCAAACTCCTGACCTCAAGTGATCCACCTGCCTCAGCCTCCCAAAGTAATTATTGCAGTGGCCTCTTATTACTGTGTTGTTTAGTAGGTTCCTGGTCATGGCAGAGGTCCTTGATTATTATAGTAGCCTTCTAACTGTTCATAACCCCTCCCCACCCATCATTGCTTCTCTTCAGTGTCTTCTGAACACTGCAGTCAGCATGATTCTGTCAAATCATAGGTCAGATTATATTACTGCTCTGCTGAAAAATGTTCCTGTGGTTTCCATTTCACACCCAGTAAAAGCCAAAGCAAGTAGCATACCATTCCTTCATTGTCTGGGATTAAATTCTCATGCTCTCCTACTCTACTTTAGCCAGACTGGCTTCCTTTATTTGCCTTTGGCACTATAAATAGAATTCCTCTGCAGGCCTTGGAGTTTGCCCATTTATTGGCTTCACACATGTAAGTAATTTACTCTCTCGGTTCTTGCCATCTGTTCTAAAATGGCTCATTCTCTATAAAGTTTCCCAAACCCTCTTTAGAAATGCATCTGTCTGTCAATACTCACTTTGCTTTTAATTCGTTTATTTTCTCTCTTGTCTCAAAAGAATGGAAGTTCGTTATGGTAGGGTTCTTGCCAGTTTTATTCAATGCTAGATTCATATTTTCTATGTTCTAAATCACAAAAACACATATGTACACAATGAGTGAATCTCTATATGTATGATTAAAGTATCAACTCCTGAATGATCTAAAAAGAGACAAGTATATCTGTTTGACCTCATCATGGCTGGAAGATTTTGAAGGGAATTGAAATTGTTGAGACCAAGCCCATTCTGATGACTCTGCTGACTTGGAAGCCCCTAAGCCAAAGCTGATCTCTGAGTATTTTGCAGACCCGATATCTTTCTCAGCCTTCCCCACTTTGATATTTTAGCTAAATGACTCTGACTTTGAGAAATTTAAAGTAGGAGATGGCAAGGTTCTCCTGTGTGGAAGAGCTTGTCGGAAGGGGAGAGTAATATATTCTATAGCCAAGACAATCTCTCTAGGTAGATGGTGGGATTGTCCTCTGGTAGGTGTGCATATTTCAACGTGGCAGTTTGTATGTAATCACCTTTGATAAATGTTCAGGTTTGAGGATAGAGGACAAGATAAGAACTATGATGGATTAGTGAGGGCAGTTTTCCTTTGCGTTACACAGATTGTAATGTGAGAAAATTTTCATAGCTCCCACGTTATAATGGCTTTGGGGAACTCTAATTCTTCAATTTAATCTGATAACACATTGAGCCTGGAAATGCAATAGTGGGGGCACGTTAGGGATATTTACACCTACAGAAACAGGTACAATTCTTCAATTTAATCTGATAACACATAGAGCCTGGGAATACAATAGTGGGGCATATTAGGGATATTCGCATCTACAAAAACAGGTACAGAGAAAGTCACACTCTGCCAAACGAGGCTGTTCACCAGGAAATTACAGCAGGGTAGGGAGTAGTAACCCACAGGGCAGTTAGTAGCTAGGAACACATTGTGGAGTAAATGGCTCAGTTTCTGCAGAGGGGAGAAATTCTTTTTTTCCAAAATATATTAGAAAGTTTGAATATTGAATATGGTGGGGAAACTGGCAAGTGCTACAAGTAGACTATTTTCTTCATAAGACTTTGTACCCTATACATAATACTTGAATTGAAGAATGTATGAGACTACAGCCTCACTTCAATTAATGGAGTGATTACGATGTACTCATTTCTAAAATGTCATAAGTATTTTAGATCATCTTGTTCTGACAATGAAAGTAGCATAAGACACTAGTGAGTTACAGAGATTATAAAAAGGTATATAACTGTTCTCTGTTTTTGGTTAAAAATGTAAAATCACCTGAAAAAATTAAGAGTAAATTAAAGGAATGGATGTTAATTGTTGTCGTTGCAATTGTTCCAAGCTCATAAATACTCATCTTTCTCCCATTTATTTAAACAATTGAAAATTTATTGGATAATTTTTTTTACTATCAAATATTACTTAATATCCTTTTACAACCCTTGACTGATGATTTTTCTAAAGAAATTAAATAAGCAAATAGAACCCTATAACTTTTATGCACATATATTATAAATACGTAAAATGAGCAGCTTTACATGAGCAATTTAGTTTTTAATTACTTAGACTACATAGATAGATTTATGCTACTTAACATATTTCACTTTCTTTCCTTACCAGACTTGTAGTTCGAACTTGGACTCTTTAATCATTGCTCATTGATTAAGCACAATCTATAGCCCTTGAACACTGATAAATAAAATAATCTAGTTTTTACTATGTGAACATTTTATAAGAAATACAAATCTTCAAAAATATTTATGAAAACAAATTATATAGACTACTTTTGGATAAGCACACCAAGGTTCATTTCTGTGGTCTTTGACATTTTAATTTTTTTTTTTACCCCTTTTAGATATGTCTCAAGAATAAATAGTAGATAAATATAGAAAATAATTTTATTACCTTAGTTATATTTAACAGACAGAAGGAGAACTAGAAAATTATCTACATAATATTTGAGACTAAACATAGATTAAATTTTATATTATTTTTTTTCCTTTTTGGTAAATTGACATAAAGTTTTTGGTTATTAATCCCAAAACTTTATAGTAACTTCTCCAACCCCTTTCACTAAATATGTTGCTATTTCTTAGCAATCCACTGACTTAGTATTTAATTGTATCTATCAGGTATATAATCATTCATGTTCCTTTCATAAGATCTGAGAAATCTGTAATCAATCCCTTATAACCTCTGTAATCCTCAAGAAACAGAAGTTAAAATAATAAGGTTTAAATACTAACTTTAACTAATTATTCTTTAAAAATTTGGTATAGCAATGACACAAGTTTTCCTTTAAATGTATTAACCCACAAACAATAATATTAAGGGAGAAATGGGGATTCAATTAAAACAGCCATTAAAAAATGTGAGAATAAAATGAAAATCATCATTTTCTTTTACTTGTTTGTATTATGCTAACTAAAACTTAGAAATAGTTCGATTCCTTTTGTTTTATGTATATGAAAATCAAATTAATTATCAAAATATGAACAACCTAAATTGAGTTAAATTTTAAGGTTATAAGCTTTTTTAGGGTTATTTGAATGTGCTATTTTTATATCAGTGCTATTTCTGTTAATAGAATAAAGATTAGTAAATCTGTGAAAACATCATACATTTTTCATATTCACAATATACTATTGTTATATTTACTATAAAAGTCAATTGCTATTTATGCCTTTCTTTAAATAAATCTTTTAAATAATTTTGAGTATTTTTTAAAAATTAAGACAAACTTTGATTCTTTTCAAGATTATTGTGTATGCTATTTTCCTCAGGTGCTTGAAACAATGATAAAGGGAAAAAATGGTAGTAATTTTGTAGCATTTCCCTAATTTACATATTTTGCCATTTCTAGATGTTTTCACCTGGAGATAATTCAAGATATTTTAGTCTGACTTTCTTTTTAAGAGATTAGAAAATTGAGCACGGAGACATAAAATGATGTGACAAGTTTACATGCTAAATTAAAGGAAAATTGATAAACAGAGATGTAAAAACTTAATTTGACTTAGAAATGAAAATATTTAATAAATACTTTAATAAATAAATCCTATTTTTGGATTATAGCTTATGCATTTTATACTAGTTTATGTGCTTTATATGAATTCATTCAATTCTCACATCTTCACATTAATATTAACTGAGGAAAAAGTTATCATTATTTTCATTTATGAACATGGGCACTGAAGTACAGATAGATTTAGATATGTGTCCAAGACCACATAGCAGATCTTGGCTTTGAAATCAGTTACCTTTGATCTCATAACCTAAACTATTAAACATAACTCTATACATGAAGATTTCTGTACATGGAATTTATACAACTGTAGCAAATTGTGTCTTTGTGCAATTTCCTTTTCTGTCTATGATATGGTTTGGCTGAGTCCTCACTCCAAGTCTCATCTTGAATTGTAATCCAAATTGTAATCCCCCACGTATTGGAGGTGGGACTTCATGGGAGGGGATTAGATTATAGGGTGGTTCTCCCATGCTGTTCTCATGATTGTGAGTGAGTTCTCATGAGATCTGGTGGTTTTATGAGGGGCTTTTTCTCTCTTCTGTCATTCTCCTTCCTGCCACCATGTGAAGGACATATTTGCTTCCCCTTTTGCCATGATTATAAGTTTCCTGAGGCCTCCCCAGCCTTGCAGAACTGTAAGTCAATTAAACCTCTTTCCTTTATAAATAACCCAGTCTTGGGTATGTCCTTTTTGCAATGTGAGAATTGACTAATACATTCTATAATCTCTGCCAAGTCTCTTTGTCAACACCAATTTTTTCAAACTATAATGTTTATATTCTTCTCCTTTTGAATATTTCTTCAACTCCCCCATCCTACTCAAGCCCTGGATAGTGCTAGATCATTAAATCTTGGAATTGGATGGGACCTTAGGTCTGCTCTAATGCTCTCATGTTACATATGAGGAAACTGAAACCTAGTATTTAAAATTACTTGCCTCAGGCCATACAACTAGTAGATCGTAGAACTACAAATAAAACCATATCTTCTAAAAGGTATATTCTTTTGACAGTATACTTCTTTCCCTTCACATAATGTTTATTTTACAATGGTAAAAGCATGTCAATCTAAAATTGGATAAGAATAATATTGAAGGAACAACATGATTTTTAACTTCTTTTCAAAAAATTACTTATTAACAAACTTGAAATAACAGGCAGAAAGAGTAAGCATTGACCTCTTAAAATATTGGTTGCTCTCTTATAATGTAAATAATAACAACAAATACACTATTATGAGTCAAACCAGTAAGTAATAGCTAGTGTATAAACTATTTCAAATATTAGAGACTTAATGCCATAAATAATTATGTCTCCCTCAAATCGCAAGTGGATGATGGTTGCATAACTGTACTGGACAGATCTCTTCAGTGGCAATTGAGGGTAAAAGTCTTCTTGTTTCATGCTGCCCCTTGCTCTCCTCTGGACTCCTTAAAATCCTGTGGTAGATTTTCTGCATTCATCTAGCCAGTGTGCAAAAGCAGAGATAAGGAGGATCCTGCAAACTCTTTAATGACCAGGTTTGGATTGATGCACATGATTTCTGACCACATTACATTTAGCCAGACTCCAGTTACATGACTCAAATATAATTATAAGGAAGAATAAGGAAGATAATTTTTCAGTGTCTCCAGGAGTAGAAAATAAAATTGGTGAACATATTGGTATTACAGACATCAAACTAAACTCTATTTTGGTACATCCCAGAATGGAATAATACTCTAATACTTAAAGTTATGCTTTTGATATATCAAAAGAATCCAAACAAAATGAATGAAATTATAGAATTTTTAAAAATGCATTTTAGAAACCTGTAAAATAAAGCTTATCTAAATACATATTAGTTTTTGGTTCATACAATTTACTCAGTTATGCATACCCGAATAATTCTATGCCAGCTGATTCGTAACTGTCATTCATATACCAGATGCTTTATATAATATCTGTGTTGCTTTAATGTGAATCTTTGGTATATTTTACTACATATGGCTAAGATCACAATTTGAAATGATAAAAATGGTATACCTTTTCCTGCTCTTCTTGAGGACATAGTCAATTCCTCTCTAAACATTCATAAATTTTAAATATGACCTGTTTGCCTTCAGAAGAATTAACCAACTAAAAGTGGAAATTATTTCCTATCACTAAACATTCTAGTTAAAGTGAACTCAATGAATAGCAGAAGTTTGGCATCAGAAGTTGGCTGTGGAAGCTCGCTATGTAAAGTACAAAACATTTTGTACCTTATTTATATGCCCTAATTGGTCATTTAAATAATAATTTGTAATAAATAATAATTTGCAATTGTAAAATATCAAAACCACAGAAAATAAAACAATAATACAGACCTACTAGAATATTTACCTGGCTTATACACATCCTTTTTCTGTGGAAAATGAATGTTACTCATAGCACTGAACCCCCCTTAAATCACATATAATTATATGCCTCTGACTTCAGACTATAGCTGACTTGGCAATGACAAACAGTGGAGACGATTTGAGCCAATTAGAATTTATCTCCTAAAAACATGAAGTGATTTATGGACTTAGAATTTAAGTTTTTGATTTTATTTTTTAATTGTTGTTGTATGGTTAAAAGTTTACAGCTTGAACATAAAAATTCTGAAAATTTGGATTATTCATGTTCTGTCCTATGAGTTAAGTTACTCAAAACGAATCCACAAAAAGAAAAAGACAGGAAGTTGATTTACGGGGGAAAAACCTAAAATGTATAAAGATCCCTGGTTAATTTATCCAATGAATTACTCTAGTTTCTGCCCAACATTGGGGTCTGTAACATTCCCTGTGGATTAATTACCTTATATTTATTGTTTAAATCTGGCCAAGAAGGTTTATTTATTTACGATCAAAAGATATTTACCTGTAACAATTTTATTTCAAAACATCTCTCAGAAATGGGTAAGTTGATTACATGAAGAGGTATGCCCATTTAAGGTTATAGACACTCTTTAATTTGCTTTGAATAATAAATATAATGAAGAGAGTTAGATCATATTAAGTAGAATAACAAAGCAGGAATAATGTTTGTCTTCAAATCTCTAAAAAGTCAAACACATTTTGAATTTCCAAGCATCAGTTCAAACATCACCAACATTGAAGTGTCTTGCCTAAAATACTACATATATTTACATACATTATAATGTATTATGCCCATACACATATATGTAATCTGTTTTCTGAATGATTTCCACATATTTATTGCCCTTGTTTCCTACTGAGAATTAAGCAAAGGCATAAGAAGAAATGTATTGCTCAGAAGGCTCAAAGCGGTTGGAGAATTGGCCTGTAGAATTCATTAGGGAAAATCCTACTTTAGCTCATCCTGAATGAACCTTAGTACTAATGAAAAAACTTCTGGTCTCAAATTGCAGAACTGTAATTTTCTCTTAGTTATGAGCTATAATTGGTGAGTGGTTAATATTTGTGACTCTTATAGAAACATACTATCACTTGTTATTACCTTCACAAATACATGTAACAAGACATTCTTAATTCACTGGCAGGTTATGACATTTCAGTGTCATGGTTTGTTTAAAAGAAATGGGATATCATTCTTAGTTATAAATGTGAACATTCCCCTAGCTAACAGGATTATAGCCGGAAATACTTCCCAAGGACAAAATTACAGCTGCCTATTCATTTATCAGGGAGACAATTTTCTGTAAAGTGGACCTCTATACTCTAGGTAGCAAAGAATGCAATTAATTAATTTTTAGACTTAAAATAAACAAACCTTATTCAAGAAATTAATAATGCCAAGCAGGAAAGCCTATTATCATTTCTGAAAGATATATTGGCTTTTAATAAAGACCAAACCATTAACAACAAAAAAATGAATCTAAAGAAAAAACAATTCTTTCGCCAAATTAATAGTGTTTTTCTCCTTCCCCATTTTTTCTTAAAGAAAGTTAGATTTCCATTTAAATTGATTTCATTTAACATTTTACTGACTGTCACAGCTTGCCCCTAGTGGCAGTAAAGAAAGTGTATTAATTGAATAGTAGTTTAGATGCTTTATGGTGTTCTTTAATAAAGTCCTATCCTTAGCCTTGCCCTTCTCCCAGCTAGTCTTTCCTAATTCAAAGTAAAGAAATTGACTTTGTATAAAACTGTTGAGGAAATCATGGAAAGCTCTAGTTTTTAAGCTTTTCCTTCCTTCCTTTCTTTTTGCCTTCCTTCCATCTTTCTTTGCTTTCTTTTTAACTGGAGAGTCTCTCCTTGATGATCTAAGCTAAATTTAAACAAAATTCTACACCCTTGGGGCTGGCCCTGAAGGCCGCTTTCGAGATATTAAATCATGATCCCATCTGTTCCATTCATTATATTAGGAGTTAAAACATTCAAAGTAAGTAGCAATAAATGATGCAATGTTTAATTCTAGTGTTTATCTTCACTGAATACAGATATACCCACAGGTCTGGTTTGCTAATCCTCAGCTGAAAAAAACAAGCAAAGATGATACTATAAGATTAAAACATCATCCCTTGAAAGATTTACCTTTGCAGGAAAGCAGAGATTACATTTTTCCTGTTTACCACCTTGGCAACACCAAGCCTCAGATGAAAAATAAAACTCTAAAGATAAAATACATAAATTTTCTGTGCATGCAGGTATGTACAATCAAAGACAAACGTTTGCTTGTTTTTCGTATCTACATGATGCTCTTTTGCATATTTCCACAACGGGCTCCTTACTCCCTTGGCTGATTTAACTAGAAATTGGAAAGTTTATGGAAGTCAATATTAAGGAGCCAAATTAAGAAGCCATAAAGTTTTCATCCTTATAAATTCTAAAATGTGTAGTTCTCTATATAAGATAGATTTACCTTTCTGGTTGTTATCTTGTTACTTGTAAGGTGTAAGCACATACATTTGCAATATATCATGTAGTAAAATTGGATTAGTTATATTTCATGTTAATAGTTGGACAAAAGGGTCCAGTAATTATATTCATATCTGGAAACTGAGTGTTTTTAACAGGAAAGAGAACACTTTCTGTAGAAAAAGATCACCTTCCTTGTAGTCCAAATGTTTCTATCTTTACCTTGGGTTGGCCATTATATTGTTCTACAAAACATGGGCCACCTGTTTGGGGCATAATCTGTCTGCTCTGATAAATGTAGAAATTGATCTGAGAAATTCCCTAGTTCCATCTCTGTTTAACTATTATTATTTTTTTAATTCATCAAATTTATGCATGTTCATAGATTGAGGAAAACAAAAATCATAAACATTGCCACCAGAAAATGGAAGTCATTTTATGCCTACTCTTAGAAGTTATCACTTCTATATTTCCTTTAAGTTATTTATGTATTTGCCTCTAAATCCATAAATAACATAGTGCTTATTTTGATATTTCAAGGAAGAGCATAAGCTATTGACTCCCTAGTGTGAAATAATGAGACCTGCCTCTCCTATTTTCTCCAGATCTATTCAATGTAGTATTTATGAGTATTCTTTATTGAAAAATAATGTTTCAACAGGAAATAATTATTTTGTCCCATTTGTTTAAATTTTTATTCATTTATTACTAATTTATCATCACACATTCCAAAATATGTATGTGTGTTAATATGTCTCTTGAATGAACTGTGTATGTGAAAAAAATTACACAGACACACACACACATACATATGTAAAATACACAGTGGATTTTATATATGGAATGCTGAATAAACCCTTCACCCTCTGTAACTGTGATCTCTATGCGTGATTAAGATTCCACCTGGAAGATAGTGCTTTACCCTCTAGCTAGAAGATTGACACATCATTTTGAGGGTATTTTTCAGAGGAATCTATCTAGTTTAGAAAAAAGGACTTACTGATATTGACCTGGGAGTTCCCTAGGATAAGTCAACCAGACTAAAATTGAGTAAAGCCAATAGTCATCTCTCTCTATATATATACATATGTATATGTACATATATGTCTGTGTGTATATACACACACTTGTATATATACTTGCCTATATGTGTGTATGTGTATATAACTGTGTATTTTTTACTCCCTCAAAAACAAAACCAATCTACTTTTCTACTTGCTGGGGAAAAGATGTTTACCTAGATAAAAGGAAGTGAGATACTGCTTCTTAAAAAGACTTTTAATTTTTAACGTCATCTCCTCTCGTATTTCAACATTCTTGATGTTTATAATTCCAAGATTTTGGACCATTCCACAATTTATATAATACTGATATTGCCCCTCTCAATTGAACTAGCCTATCTTCATGTTATGAGTTAGTACTATTCTATCTCCTTATGGCTATGTTTCAAAATTTGAATCCTGTCTCTTCTTTCTTTATTCTTATTTATTTTTGGGGGAGGGTGGGGGAAGTTCATGCTATTTGTCTTTTACCTTCACTGTGAAGAAATAGAACCTTTTCTATATAACTCATCATATTTTTAAATTGAAAGCAAGGTATAGAATTTAGGATAAGAATGTTTCATGATGTCACCAAATTCACACTCATAGAAGCCAGATTTTTGTAAGTTCATGAATCATTAGGCTAAAAAAATCAAATTATTACATCAATATATGCAGAAAAAGCATATATACATATATGTGTGTGTGTATACATACATATATGCCTGTGACCAAACTTGACACCCCTTCTTGATAATAATAAAAAAACCCTCTCAGTATATAGTAGAAACAGAGGATAACCTCAAACTGATAAAGAATATCTACAAAAAACCTACAGTTAATATACATCATTCTTAATGGTAAGAAATGAAGCATTCCCATCAAGACTAGGAAGAAGGCATGGATGTTCTCTATTGTCAGTCATTTTAAACATCATACTGGAGGTCCTAGCTAATGCACCAAGAAAAGTTAGTAAAAGGCATATAGTTTAGGACAGAAGAAATAAAACTGTATTTAATAGCAGGCGACATGATGATCTGTATGAGAAATTCCGAAGAACCAACCAAAAACTTCCAAAATTAATGCTGTTGTTGCAATTTTATAGAATACAAGGTTGATACAGAAAAGCCAATCACTTTCCTATGTACAAGCAATGAGTAAGTAGAATTTTAATTTAATTACAAAACCCCATTTATATTAGCACCAAAAATGAAATACTTAGATAAAAATATAACAAAATATGAATAAGATTTAAATGAGGAAAACCATAAAATTCTGATGAAGAAAATCAAATAAAACATAAATGAAAAGATACTCTATGTTAATAAATAGGAAGACTCTATATTGTTAAAATGTCACCTTTTTCCAACTTGATATATAGGCTCAATAAAATCACAATTAAAATTCCAGAAAACTGGTTTATGGATATTAACAAGCTGATTCTAAAGACCAATAGCTAATATAACATTGAGGAAGAAGAACAAAGTTGAAGGACTGACACTACCTAACATCAAAAATTACAAAGAAGCTACAGTAGTCAAGGCAGTGTGGTATTAGTGAAAGAACGGACAAATAGATTAATGAAACCAAATATAGATCTTAGAAGTAAACTTGATAAACATAATCAACTAACATTTGACAAAGGAGCAAAAATAATAAAACAGCAAAGATTGTCTTTTCAACAAATGTTGCTGGAAGAATTGGACATCCTTATGCAAAAACAAAATAAATATATATATGAACCCAGACCTTACACCCTTCAGAAAAAGTTACTCTAAATGGATCATAGACCTAAATATAAAATGTAAAACTATAAAACCTTAGATGATAACATAGGAGAAATACTAGATACTCATAGATATGGTAATGACTTTTAATATACATTATCAAAGGCAGATCTATCTAAAAATTTGGCACACTGGACTTTATTAAAATTAAAACCTTCTGCTCTATGAAATACAATGTCAAAAGAATAAGAAGATAAGCCACAGACTGGGAGAACATATTTGCAAAAGACACAACTAATAACAGATTGTTACACAAAATATACAGAACACTTAAAACTGAAAAATAAAAAAAAAACAATGTCATTTAAAAATGAGCCCAAGACTTTAACAGACACCTAACAAAATAAGCTAAACAGAGAGAAAATAGGCCATCTCAGCCTGGATGTTGTTGTATGCTAATTTTTGTATATTGATTTTGTATGTTGAAACTTTACTAAAGTTGTCTATCAGTTCTAGGAGCCTTTTGGCAGAGTCTTTGGAACTTCCTAGATATAGAATCATACTGTCAGTAAAGAAAGATAGTTTGGATTTTTCCTGTCCTATTTGCATGCCCTTTATACCTTTCTTGACTGATTGGTCAGGCTAGTAGTCGTAACTTTGAGCATTCTTCTCTTGTTCTAGTTCTTAAGGGGAATGGTTTGAGCTTTGGGCCATTCAATATGATGACAGTGGGTTTGTCTTACATCGCTTTTATTATTTTGAGGTATATTTCTTAATGCCTAGTCTGCTGACGGGTTTTTCATTAAGGGTGTTGGATTTTCTCAGAAGATTTTGGCCTCTATTGGATCATGTGGCTTCTGCTTTTAATTCCGTCTAAGTAGTGAATCACATTTACTGATTTACATATGTGGAACCAGCCTTGCATCCCAGGAATAAACCTGATTGATCATGTTGTACTACCTTTTTGGTGTGCTGCTGCATTTGTTTTGCTAATATATTGTTGGGGATTTTTGTGTCTATGTTCATGAGGAATATTGGCCCAAATTTTCCTTTTTTCGTTGTGTCTCTGCCAAATTTTGGTATCAGGCTGATGCAGACTTCGTAGAATGAGTCAGGGAGGAGTCATTCCTCCTTGACTTTTTGAAGTAGTTTCAGTAGAATTGGTATCAGTTTTTGTTTGTACACTGGGTAGAATTCAGCTGTGAATCTCACTAGTCCATGGCTTTTTTTTTTTTTTGGTTGGTAGGTTTTTTAAATTACTAATTCAGTTTCAAAAGTTGATATTGGCCTATTCAGGGTTTCAGTCTCTTCCTGATTCAATCTTGAAATATTGTGTCCTTCAAGGAATTTATCCATTTCCTCTAGATTTTCTAATGTGTATGCATAGAGTTGGTCATAGTAGTCTCTGAGGATCTTTTGTGTTTTTGTGGGACCTTACAACAGCAACACACACAAAAATGCAATACCTAAAAATACAGCTAACCAAAGTGGTAAAATATCTCTATAAAGAGAACTACAAAGCAGTACTGAGAGAAATCAGAGATAGTAAACCTTCCATGCTCATGAATTAGAAGAATCAATATTATTAAAATGGTTATACTGCCCAGTTATTTCTATCAAATCGCCAATGGCATTATTCACAAAATTAGAAAAAGCTACTTAAAAATTCATGTGGAAGCAAAAAAGAACCTGGAGAGCCAACATAATCCTCAGCAAAAAGAACAAAGCTGGAAGCATCACAGTAACTGACTTCAAACTATACCACAAAGCCGCAGTAACCAGAACGCTTGATCCTAGTGTGAAAATAAACACATAGACCAATGGAATATAATAGAAAACTTAGAATTAAAGCCGCACATCTACAATCATGATCTCAATAAGGCTGACCAAAACAAGCAATGGGAAAATAATTCCTTACTCAATAAATGATTTTGGGATAACTGGCTAGGCATATGCAGAAGAATGAAACTGGACTTCTTCCAACACATACAAAAATTAACTCAGAATAAATTAATAATTTAAATGTAAGACCTCAGCCTATAAAAATCCTGGAAGATAATCTAGGAAACACCCTTCTTGACATTGGCATCGGCAAATAATTTTTAGCTAAGTCCCCCCCCAAACAATTGCAACAAAAACCAAAATAGACTGCAGAACAGAATTAAACTGAAGAGCTTCTGAACAGCAAAAGAAACCATTAACAGAGTAAACAGACAGTCTACAAAATGGGAAAAAATATTTGCAAATTATGCATCTGAGAAATGCCTAATATGCAGATTCTGTAGGAAACTTAACCAAATCAACAAGCTAAAACGAATAACCACATTAAAAATTGGCAAATGACATGAACAGACGATTCTCACAAGAAGACATATAATTGGCCAACAAACATATGAAAATATGCTCAGCATCAGTAATCATCAGAGAAAGGCAAATGAAAGCTACTATGAGATAAGAAAGGCCATTATTAAAAGGTCGAAAAACAGTGAATGCTGCCAAGGCTGTAGAGACAAAGGAATGTTTATGTACTGTTGATAGGGATATAAATTAGTCCTGCCAATCCTGCTTTCCAGTCCTGTAAAGCAGTCTGAAAGTTTTTGAAAGAACTTAACACATACTTATTGCTTTACCTAGCAATACCATTACTGGGTATACACTCAAAGGAAAATAAATAATTCTACCAAAAAGACATATGCATTCATATGCTCATTGCTGTGCTGTTCACAATAGCAAAGACATAGTATCTACCCAGGTGCCCATCAATGGTAGATTGAATAAAGAAAATGTGGTACATACATGCCATAGAATACTATGCAGTCATAAAAAAACAAGGAAATCACGTCTTTTTAGCAACATGGATAGAGCTGGAAACCATAATCTTCAGTGTACTAACACAGGAACAGAAAAACAAATAATGCATGTTTTTACTTATAAGCAGAAGCTAATGTTGAGCACATATTGACATAAATATGGAAACAATAGAGACTGCAGACTACTAAAGGTTGGGGTGGGGAGGAGTGAGTTAAATAACTACCTATCAGGTTCTATGTTCACAACCTGTGTGATGGGATCCATACTCCAAATATCAGCATCACACCACTCCCATGTTATACACCTGCACAGGTACCCCAAGTATCTAAAATAAAAGGTGAAGTTTTTTTAAAAAGTAGGCATATGAAAAGATGCTCCACATCATTTGTCATTAGGGAAATGCAATTTAAGACAACAATGGAAGACCACCACATGCCTTTTAGAATGGCCAAAATCCAAAATACTGACAGCATATGCTGGTGAGAACATGGAGGGAGAACTCTCATTACTGCTAGAAATACAAAATAGTACACCTACTTTGGAGGACGGTTTTGTGGGTTCTCACAAAACTAAACGTATCATTTTCCTGCAATCCAGCATTCATATTCCTTGATGTTCACACAGAGAGCTGAAAACTTATGTTCATACAAAAACCTGCACATAAATGTTTGTAACAGCTAAACTCATAGTAGCGAAAACTTGGAAGCAACCAATATGTACTTCAGCAGGGGAATTGATACATAAAGTGTGGTATATCTAGACAAAGTAATGTTATTTAGCACTAAAAATGAATTGGCTACCAAACCATGAAAAGACATAAGGGAAACTTAAATACATATTGCCAAGTCAAAAAAGCCAATATAAAAAGACTGCATACTGTATGAATCCAACTATATAAAAATCCTGGAAAAGGTAAAAATATGGAGACATAAAATGTTTAGGGTTTGCTAGGAGTGCAGGGAAGGGAAGGCTGAATAGGTGGAACACAGGAAATGTTTAGGGCAGTAAAAATACTCTTTATAATACTGTAATGATGGAAACATACATTTGTCCAAACCAGTATGAACTTTGGGTCATTATAATGTGTCAGTGTAGGTTCATCAACTGTTACAAATGTACCACTCTGGTGGAGGATATTGATAATGGGGGAGGTTATACATGTGTGAGGCCAGAGAGAACACTTGAAATCTGTGTCTTTCTCTCAGTTTTGCCAACTTAAAACTGCTCTAAGAATAATGAATACTTTAAAAAACTGCATGAAGAAATTAAAAGATAAAAATCATTAGAAAGAAAAATATAAAGCAAAATTTTTTCCACAAATTCAATAATTATTTTGATAAAAATTTATAAATAGAGATCTGCGAGTATACAGTTTGATGACTTTTACAAAGATCATGTAACAAAGCAACCTCCATCCAGGACAAGAAGTAGAATGTTACCAGCATGTAAGGCACTTACACCTGGCCTGCAGCACAAACAACCTAGGCAATGGCAGCCGGAAGGCAGATAGGCTCCAGAGTGAAAAGAAGCAGGTCCCCTGTGAAGCCCCACCTTCAGGGCAGGGAAGTTCACCCAGCCGTGGGGGCTGGGCTGATGGACAAGAATGGGAACTTGTGCTTTTTCTGGGCCTTCCTATGGCCTCCCCTGAACCAGTCAGCCTGCATTTCCTTCCCTCTGACGCTTTCCCCGGAACCAGCCAGATTCAAGGAGACGATTGGACCACCTGCCCTTGGAGAGGCACTATCCTCTTCAGGGTCTCCTCTCTGCTGAGAGCTGAGCAGACATCAAGACTTCCAGTTGCAGAGAGGAGCCACACACTCCAGAACCTCCTCTCTGCTGAGAGTTGAGCAGAGGTTGGGACTACCAGCTGCGGAGAGGCGCTACCCACTCCAGGCTCTCCTCTCTGCTGAGAGCTCAGTAGAGTCTGGACTACCAGCTGTGGAGAGGAGCTACCCACTCCGGGGTTTCTGCTCTGCTGAGAGCTGAGCAGACTTTGAGACTACCAGCTGCAAAGACTAGCTACCCACTGCAGGGCTCCTCCATGCTATTCCTTCTTCCTCCTCTGTCCTCTCTTCGCAGATGGGTAATCGTGTCTCTGTACCAAAGGACGCTCCCCTCGAATGCACAAAAGTTTAATTTGTAACTGAGCAATCTCTTGAGAAAGACGATTTTAACGCATGCAGAGAAACTCTTTGTCTGCCTCCCCTTCACAGGACTCCAGGATGGATAGGGCTCCATAGCTTGGGGGAAGGGAACTGGGAAACCTGATGTGCTTGCAAAAGGGTAAAAATTCTTACCAGTTGAACTTCTGGCTTCTCTCTCTGTCTGTGAAAACGGGTTGTAGAATTCTCTGCCCCTCCATGACTTCCCTTTTACTGGGAACCTATAGATAAGACTCAGAGAGAGCTGCCTGCCATTTTCCCCAAAACCACGCCCCGTGTCAGTACGAAGCTGTTAGATACACCTATTCAGAGATGAGACTGATGGCAGCGGCAGCCCATCTGGACCGGCCACTGCCGTGACACTGGCTAAAGTGTGAGAGGTTTAGCCGGGTCTGTGCACCCCACGGAGCTGGTGGGATCTGGGAATAGGTGAAAACGCTGCCCCCTTGTGAGCTGGCAGGGCAGGAGCCTCCTGCTCCCTGGCTGCAGTTGTGGCCACCCAGCTGCAGCTCTGGAACAAGGCATCCCTGTGCTCTTGGGGATTGGGAGAGAGCAGGAGCAGAGCCCCTCTTTCCTGGGTGCAACTGCAGCTGCCCAGCCATACTGTGCTCCCTGGCATCTCTGTGCTCTCGGGGGCTGGGAGGCCCCTCTGCCTCCTGCCCCATAACCACGCCAGAGCCTCCTCTCTGCTGAGAGCTGAGCAGACGTCACGACTACCAGCGGCAAAGAGGAGCTACCCACTGTGGGCTTCCTCTCTGCTGAGAACTGAACACTTATTGGGACGCCCTGCCTGCGGAAAAGTGCTATCCACTCTGGGTCTCCTCTGAGCTGTTCTGTCACTCAATAAAGCTCCTCTTCTCCTTACTTGCTCTCCATTTGTCTCCCTACCTCATTCTTTCTGGACACAGGACAAGAACTTGGAACCTGCCGAATGGTGTAGCTAAAAGAGCTGTAACACAAACAGGGCTGAAACATGCCCCTTGCTTGCCACATTGTGGATGAAAAGAGGGAGAGAAGAAAGGAGAGAAAAGCTGCAACCCTTTGGCAGACCCAGACTTAGGAGCTCCCAGAGCCAGGGTTGTGACACCCTCTCTGGGGCTCTGTGGTTTCTGGCGTCTTCCAGCTTCTGGGCACCACCGTGTTCCCTGGTGCCAGCCGTGGAAGCTGCTTGCAGTATGTCTGGTCCAACAGCCTCACAGTAAGCCGACGCCCATGCTGATGCCTGGAGCTTCCCACACTGCCGCAGCTGCCATGCCTGGCTATGCACAATGGCTGGACCTTGTGCTTGCTTGCTCATATATCCATCCCGCTGCTCACAACCTGTCAGGCCAAGAGGGTGGAATGAGCCCAGCAGGCCAGAGCAAAACTTGGGCAAAGGCATCAATGGCCGAAGAGGTTTCCGGCCGATGATGATACCTCAAAGATCCGTGACAATATCAATTTTCTAAACACACATTTATAATGCATATATAATTGGAAAACTATACTGCTTTTCAATATAAATCCTAATTGGAAAACTTACGTGAGGAAATTCATTGCATTTCAAATGAGATTAATCTCTCTTGAAAATTATATATATATGTGTGTATATATATATACCAAAAGATGTGTTTTAAATGAAATATGTTCTAACACATTATTTTAATTAGAGTTAGTTATTGTATCTCATGTGGTAATTTTCTAAATGTTTGATATCTTACAAGTGTTTTACATTCTTGCAAGGAACTATGGCATAAACAAAACATCACAAAACAAAAAAACCTAAGCCCATGCTATTATTTTAAGCCATTCTGTTTCACTACAATGGCAACCATAGTTATAATGTGAACTCATTTAGCACATATTATTTAGAGCCTATTATATGTCGGGCACACTAATCATGAGACAAAAACCTTTGAAGAGCTTGTAGTTGATCAGTCTATAAAAGTTAAATTTAACAAAGGACTGCAATAGTTCTATGGATTATATACTAAATGCAAACAGATCATAATTTTTTGTGTATAATTTCTTCACTCATATAAGTTTCTCTGTATAAAACTTACCTTTTGGAATGCATTCCAGCATTTCACTATTAAGTAGCAATCAACAGCTGATATTTTCTTCTTTTCTTTTCTTAATAGAATACTATAATTTATTGTGTGTATTATATATATATATATATATATAGTATAGGCCCATATTTTAGGTCTCTTTAAACAGACAAAATTATGTGATAGACTGCTATAACTTCTTATATTTGAAAATTGTAAGAATGTTTTCTTCTATACAGTAGCACCAAAGATTGGTAGTAGCGGTTGTAAAAATTGCACTTCCAAAACATCATTCATTTATTTCCTCTGTTTAGCAATCTACTCTTTCTATGACCTCATCTTATACATTGTGTCTACTTAAAATTGCAACTATAAATTCTAAATTTATCTTTACCCTCATTGCTTATTATTACTCCAGACTAATATCCTGATTTCTTCTTCTCAGTTGATAATGTGGCTTCAAATTCTATCAACAAATTTCATTAGTAGTTTAGTTTAAAACAATTTGGTTAATATAGAAGACAGTAAAATTAACCTTTACTGACCACTCAATGTACTGTGTAAAGAGTGCTCACATAAATTTGTTTTCTCTTCTTTTTTTTTATTTAAAGAAAATACCAATCAATTAAAAACAAATAGTAACAAACTCCAAATATCCCTAAAGGCTTGTGCATTTGTTGGAGAAGGTTAAAGAGTTTCTAAAAAATAGATTAGAGGTTAAATAGAATACTGCAGAAAATAAAATCGCCTGGAGGAACCTAGGATGAGGAGGTCAGTTGATTTAACCTATTGTGTTGATCTAGAGTTCTGGGAAAGGAAAATGCCCTTTGGTGAAAACCTGCACAAATGTTCATAAAGATTGAACCTGAAACTCACATAATCTCATTCCACAACTTCCATTTCATTTTAATATTCCAAGAGATTGATCTCCTTTGAGCCATATTTTTTCTTTATGTAATATTGTGTGCATAATATGCTGATGTAGGAGTTTATGTTTTTAAATATCAATAAATATCCCAATTGTTAAATAGTGCTAAAGTGTGATAATCTAAAAAGTGCTAATCATAAATATTAAAATGTTTAAAACAGAAATGAATTTATAAAAATCTACACGCAATACAAAAATCACAACCACTACCAAGTAAGAAAATAAATTATTTTTATGGTAATAATTTTTTTATTTTCAATGTACAGATTTCCCAAGAAATTAAAAATACAAAATGTTAGATATGTAGACCAATTACACAAGTACATGAGTCTGTAGATCAATTACACAAGTACATTTAAATCTAAATATAGTCATATTAATATGTTAATATCAGTGAAAATATTACTCTAATATTTGTGGAACCATCAAACAAAAGCAGTAAAGTAAATAAGTAAACGCAGTATTTAATTTTAATTTGTTGTCATTGCTTTATGAAAAACATTTTGAAAGAAGGGTAGAGACTGTTTATGAAATTGTGAAGGATATTAGTTATCCTTTCAGGCACTTTAGGCATTGATACCACAATGATTCTTTAGGTAGGCTTAATTTTGCTTTAAACTCACATTTTTTCCTTCTCTTTGAAATGGGTATAATTTTTAACCATTATGAAAAATTGTCTCACAAACAGAAATACAAGTGGCAAAGGGACTTTTCTTGTAGAACATAGACAAGAGCTGAAAGAGAAAAAGAAAAACATGAAATGTGATTTTGAAATATTTAAGATGATTGGTAGAGAAACTGTTAAATTTTAAATTATTCAGTAATTCTGTATAATACAGTAGCTGTTTTTTTCATAAATAATTATGTTCAGTTTCCTGTTTGATCACCCAAAATGTTTTATTGTTTTAATGTCATGTATTCTTCCATATTTCACAATATGCTTCTTGTTTGTAATAGAAACCAGATTCAATAGTTACATATCCAATTAACTTCATATACACTAATTTCAATAGACTTCAATTTATTTGGCCCTAAAATAGCTTTTTCATTGTTTTTCTCTTGGTAGAAAACACCTTATTTCTCCATATTCCTCTGTTTCTATTGGCATTGTTATTAAATAAAAGGAGAAATTATCTACAGGCACATAATACCTAAGATCGCATCTCTTCTACAACTCTTGTCTCTGTTACTTAAATTTCAGTAGCCACAAAATGACATGTTACCTTTTCAACTGTACCTGTAAAAATTATTTACAAATTTTCAAAATAAATTTTAGTTAAAAAAATTATGTAGTCGCTTTATGACATTCTCTGGAATCGCTGTACAGCCTCGATGAAAGCACATTTGAACCCTTTTCCATCTGATCGCTAAATTAAAAAAAAAAATTACGTAAACAAAATGTTTTACCCAATGAATAAACTAAGATATGTGAAATGGGTTAAAATTATTATTTATAGACTAAGTAAATATCTTATGTTTAACCTGCCTTAAATTCTTTATCTTTCCTATACCTGTTCATGTAATATTGAACACACAAACATACAAAAAATCTTTTATCAGAGTTTATAGTAGTCAGTATAATGGTCCTGCAGAGATATCCATATTTTAATCCATGGAACAAGCGAATGTGTAACTTTTCATGATAAAGTGGTATTAACATAGCAGATGGAATTAAAGTTCCTCATCAATTAGCCTTAAAATAAGGAGATTACATTGAATTATCTGAAAAAAATTGAGTGCAATCACAAAGATTCTTAAATGTGGACGAAAGAGGCAAAAGAGGAAATTAGGGTGATGCAATGTGAGTAGAACTCAACCTGCTGTAGTTGGGCTTTGAAGATGGATGAAGAGGTTAATGAGCTAAGGAATATGGGCGCTTCTAGAAGTTGAGAAGGGAAAGAAAATGGTTTCACCCCTACAGCCTCCAGAAGAAAATGCAACCTTGCTGATGCTTTAATTTTAGCATAGGGAGACACATTTCAGATTTTTTTTCTTCAAAAATTAAAGTAATAAATGTATGTTAAATTACTAAATTTGTGGCAATTTCTTACAGCAACTATTGAAAACTAATATACTATCTCTAGTTAGTAGGGAAGGGACTCACTGAACTTAACAAGAAGTTAGACAGATTATAGTTGAGCAAAGCTGTTTAAATTAAAAATACAATATTTCACATAAAATCATTATATCAAAGAACATTAGAGTTTCTATATCTTTCATCTTTCTCACTGTACTCTGAAGACCAAACATGTCAGTTATGGTTGATAGTTGTAAACAACAGAAATGGACTTGAAGGTTTTTAGCAGAATGATTTTTTGGAGGACATTAGATGATTCATGAATATTCTTAGAAAATAGGTAGAAATTAACAGAAGTGAGACAGCTTGAGGTTTAAAAATCACAGCAAAAGACACCCAACTTTGGATACCACTTCTGTCACAGATGGATTGCCAAGTCCACTCCTGCAGCTCCTCCTGGGTATGTCTTAACAGTCCCTGCCACTTTAAGAGTTCTCTTACTTGCTCCTGAGTCATTGAGGTGTTCAGTATGCAAAGTCCCACCCAGGTGTAAATATCTGGAAGATCAAAACTAATGCACGTACTCACACTTTAGATTACAGGATTGTGGAGGTTTGATATAACTTCTTTGGAAGAAGGTTGGTCCCTGTCTTTTTCAAGACTTACAGAACGAGAGCTCCTCAAATAACAGAGGAGTCTGTATGCTAAGTACCTCCAAAGCACTTAAATTTAACTTTAAATATATATGTATTTTATAATTATTGTCATTCCATTGTAAAGATGAGGAAGCTGAGGTTGAGATAAATGTTAAGAAATTTGCCTAAAGCCATGTAAATAGAGGTCAGAAACAAAGGCAATCTTTAGAAGCCAGATTCTCATTTGCTGCAAGCATGGTGCCTAAAATTCAGCATTTATGTAATGTACTGAAGTACAAAAATGACTATTAAAAAAAAAATATGGCTTTTCAGTAGAAGATAAGTATTTCCTGTTTACTTAAAGTTCACTTGTCTACCAAGGTTGTATTCTCTCTCTGCATTTATTTCCAGGCTCTGGGTACACAGAGAGAGGATCATTTTCCATGTGGAGACTGAGGTTGAGTATGAGGGTACCATACCATTTCATATCTGTTTTTTAATTGACTACTCTGGGTTCTTATGGCCTCCAAATTTAATTCAGAAAAAAACTATGCAAAGAAATTGCATAGTTAAAACATAATCTGTTTTATGTATTTTATACAGCATATATAGAAAAATGAATTATCTCCACTTTGTAGTCTGTAATAATTTTCAAAATTTATACTTTGTTTAGAAATAATAAACTGACTTCTGATAACCTGTATTAGATTCTATCACAAAGAAATATACATTTTAAAATACCTTTTATTATGCATCTGTCAAATTTGCTTTCTTAAGCACATATAACACTTAGATTGTAGCCCATGTAAAACTTACTGAAGCTAAAATACTTTCACATAAAGCACTTTTAGTTAATCAGTCTTTCAGAGCTCTTAAAACAAGTGCTTCTGTAAAACTGCATCACATTTAAATGCTGATTCCACCATATACGCTTCGCACTCTTTGTTGCCTGTGAAGATTGATTGGCTTCTGTTGCAGTACAAAATGAAATTCAAATTTGTAATTTAAATAAATGTAGCTTCCCTTACATTGCTTCTGCTTGAAACGAGAGCTTCCACCCTTGTCCATAAAATCTTCCTTAAAGATGAGACTGTATTTCTCAGCTTACTGGTGGGCATCAGGTCATCAAAATGAAGGCCTTAGAAATGAAAAACTAATCTTAGCAATGCTGGCAAGGCCCTCAGGTGGTATTTGGAATACAGGAAATCCTCAATGAAAACAATCACAAAGACTAACCTTTGGCTTAATGACACCCAATTTCAGTAAAGTAAAATTCTCAGGATGAGTTCACTTGGCTATACCGCCTATGAGATCAATGAAATAGCAAATTATTCAGCCAATCCTCAGACTTGTGGAAGAATTGCACTACCCAGAAGAGTTACACAGAATGTTGAAGGCTGTACTACACAAAAAGAACAAAACTACAACCTCTTTGGGGGGCAGGACTATTTCTTATATCTTGTTTACAGCGAAAGCAGTTTGGACACTCCTGGAGGAGAGAGAAAGTGAAGACTGGCCAGACGCAGTGGCTCATGCCTGTAATACCAGCACTTTGGGAGGCCGAGGTGGGCGGATCACCTCAGGGTGGGCGGATCACCTGAGGGTGGGAGTTGAGACCAGCATGGAGAAACCCTGTCTCTACTAAAACTGCAAAAATTGCTGGGTGTGGTGGTACATGCCTGTGATCCCAGTTACTTGGGAGGCTGAGGCAGGAGAATTGCTTGAACATGGAAGGCGGAGGTTGCGGTGAGCTCATATCCCGCCATTGCACTCCAGCCTGGGCAAAAAGAGTGAAACTGCGTCTCAAAAAAAAAAAAAAAGGAGAAAAGAAAAAAATGTGAAGACGTTATCAAAAGTCATATGGAAAATGGGGATGGATTCTCATGAACAGGAGCTCAAGTTTTTGTGTTGACGGATATGACCAGAAATGGAAGTAAAGGGATGAAGCATTTAGCTCTTGAAATCTTTAAGGCAGAAAACATTGCTGGTGTGTGTGTGTATGTTGTTTGTGTGGGTCTGTGTGTATTCATGGTTGGAGAGGTGCAGAGGTACTAGATACACATGGAATTTCCGTGGTTCCCTTTCTACCATTACTTATGCCAGCCTGGGGAAAATATCTTTTCTTATGCATGCCTGATCTTTAATTCAAAAATTATAGATAGCTATTATGAGAGTCACAGTTTCATGATCCCCAAAATAGTAAAGAATCCATGGATGATTTGACACTAACAACTCCTAATTTCTTTGTTTCTACTAGTAAAGCTAACTCTTATGAATAAATGCTAAAATGCCAAGACATGAATCATGTCATAACATGATAGTCATAGATTAAATACATTTTCATAGTAATTCATAGAATCTGACTTAAAATAGTCTTTCTTCTACATTGCCGTATTAGAAACAAGATTTCTAAATTATGATGTACCTATGGAATTTAATACACTCATACATATAATAGAACTTGGAAAATATAATACCATTGCTATTGCAGATGGACTCATTAAGATTGTATATAATGAGTCCTGTGCTAGAAATGCCGTATCGTGACCTTGCAATGTTTGACTGCAATTACCCTAGTCCACTGGCCTATATAGGAAACTGCTTTTTCTGCTATAATCTTATGTGAGGGTAAACTTCTGGTCATAGAGACATATTCTCCTTAATGATATAATAAAGTGAGGACATAGCATCAATATTTACAAAATTTTAAAATTAATACCTACATATCTGGTGAAATATAAATTATTTATTTCTCTCTTTTTGACAGGAATCCCTTTCATTCTTAATTATATGCAGCAAAAAATGTAAAAACATAGTACATAATTAAAAAAAAAAGATAAATGCAGGAATTTACCATTCTTGAAAATCACACAATAAGGCAGCATTTAAGTTTGTTTATTAGTGGATAAAAAGATATGGTTTTCTGCCCATAATTGTTAATAACTTATTTCTGTATGTAGAAATGTGGATTTAATATAAGCATTAATAGAAACAAATGTATTTATTATTTATTCTAGAGACACTGAATATTGTGTTTTTAACTTAAATTAGTTCTCATTTCAGTTAGATAATACCAACAAAATATGTTTTAAAAATTCCATAGTCTTAAGATTATACACATACGGTGTATAATATATATACACATATATACAACAAACATGTCAAATGGAAAATGGGAACGGGATTTTGTGTATGCTGTATATATGTGATCAACTACATTTAAATAATGCTTATTATTTTGTAGGCACTGTGATAAGATCTTTACATGCCTTATTTTAATTAACTGACAAAAAAAGCATAGTAGCTAGTATTAATTTACTCTTTTAGAAAAGGAAACTGTGGTTTAGCTTACTTTTATAATTTGTACAACTTCACCCAACTAGAAATCATGGGAGTCAGTTTCTGAATACATGTTTTGTTAATATATTTGTCATAATAAATATTCAGACACATTTATTTTCTATGATTCTCCATTTCATCATTCTTATATCCACCATTTTTCTTAATTTCATACACTTAGCTGTAGCTCATAAGACAAGAATTTTAGCAAGAAGGTAAGGACAAGAAAATAGCTTATAGTGATTTAAATAGGAGATGAGAAATGTGTTGTGGAGGCCCCTTGTACATATAGGAATATGAAGAGTTTGTAGACATGAGGGGCTTGAGTTTTGTCTAGAATGAAAGAGCCAATAGACAGAAAGAAAAATCCATGATAAAGAGAATTATCTGATCAAAAACATACTGGGGTAAGATGATAAGTGATTTTAAAAACTAGTAAAATAATTCTCTTACAAAAGCCTCAGGAGAAAGTAGACAAGAGAAGACCCATCAGAAAATTAGAAGATGGATGTAAGGTATCAAAAAAATGAGGCAGAAAAAAGGGAAGTTGAGTGAACATAAATCATTAATTTGCACCCAAAAATAAATCAGGAACTGAATTTATGCTAAAGTAAAAGGCTTGGTGAAGGCTTTTAAGGATGGTGATAAAAGGTTTGAATTAGGTACTAATGTAGAAACTATGCAGCTTAATAAGAATAAATAGAATGATTGGCAAACATCACTGGGCCATTTAGAAGCACTTTAAATTTATATTAAATATTTCACTTCTGAGAAATTAATTCCTTTAATCTTCATATCTTTCTCAGTGACATGCATAGAGAATTGTCAACATGTTGAGTGACTTTTAATTTTCTAGATGTTCATAATTACATGAACGGAAACCTTTTTTTTTTGTTTGCAATACAATGCATTTTAAATATTACACATAATCTTATCATTTACCTAGACCTGCCAATTGTGTGCTTGCATAGATAAAAAGGATTTTTTTAAGTTGTAGAAATTTTTAAATTAACAAAACTCTAAGTACTCTTCAAACAAAGCTGATGTTTTGCAGTGACATAACTAATTCTCTCAAATAATTTTTAAATAAAATAGAAAATATCTGTATATTATATTTTAAAGGGAAAAAAACCTTCTTTTTGAAAATATTTCAAGATTTATTTTGTTAGAGTCAAAGAAGTAACTTGCTTTCTGCATGCTCCATAAATGAAAATTTTTTATAATAAAAAAATTAAAATTAATAAAAATTTAAATATTCTTTAAAGTATTTTAAATAATATTTCACATGATAATAATTCAGTGTACAGTATGACATTTAAAAAGAAAATACCTTTTTCTATCATCTAACAACAGTGTTTCACAAAAGTGGCTGTGTTCAAAGAAATGAAACCTACTAAAATAGATTTTCGTTATAATAATATGTATGGGGATAATTAAGCTAACATAATAATGTTGTGAAAAGGTCTATTTCTTGAATAAAGAAAAATTTGTTGGTAAAAACATGCATTAGAAATCTCAGAAATTTTTCAGGGGCAATTTTCTATATGATTGAAAGCAGGCATTTACAAAAACAATGCTGAAATTATACCTAAGTGTTATTCTTTATTTAATTTCATAAATACAAAAATACTTTAAATATTTATGAGCCAACTGCAATTAATTTCCAAATACATTGCTGTGCATATGGAAGAAGTTTTACATGAGATGTATTGTTTCCTTAATTTAGAATTGAGCTTTTGCAGATTTTTATTCCACTTTAATAATATTTTCTTGCACAACAAAAAATATATTTCATGCATATATAGAGTATATTGATGTACAAATAACATCAGTATACTCACTCAAGCTAATCTGAAAAATGTTACTAATATTTTTGATAACTTTTGCACAGATATTTCAAATTTTTATATTTTATGTTTTTTATAGATTACTTATTTTATATATTTACATATATGTTATTACATGTTATATGTTACATGTTATATGCATTATTACATGTTATATATTTGAATAATTTTGAATGTAATATATATATAATACAGCATACTGTATGTTTCACCCATGTTTTGGTAATGCATAATTCTGTTTTTGAACTTGGTGTAGCTACAGTTTGGTCATAATCAAGCATTGTTAGGGTCACATTGATGAACATGCAAATATTGCTATTTTTTCATATGAAAATAATGAGAAAAATATAGCATGTGTAGAATTTAGTCATTAATATATAAATTTGCATACCATCTAGACTTTAAGTAACATTGATTTCTGTAAAATATAAGGCTGTACTATTATTTTCTCAATCTATTATATCTTTATTGTTTATTATTTCATTAAATAACTGCTATATCTTAAGATTTGAATATTGCTTGATTTTTAATTATGGACAAGAGAAAAAACAAAAACAAAAACATAAAAATATTACAAATATATGTGCTTCATAAATTATAAAAACGCTTATGTACAATCAGGAAAAAGTTGAAACAATAAGTAACTAATAAAATTAGTTTTGTGTGCCTCAAATTGTATTATTCTGATATTTTTATAATGTCAGTTTTGAAAGAAGAATTTTTTAAAAGTAAATTATAGAATTTTGTCCTAAGCATAGTCATTTAATTTTTATTGATTCAAATTATGCATCTCGCTAATCATATAGTACATATAAAGCTAAATATTTAAAATATTAATCTAAAATTATGTTAAAACAAAAAAACAAAAATTGAAGGTAAAACTGAAATTCACACATTCAACTAGGAGAAAATGTTATTAATTAATAAATTACTAAACTCAGTAATTTTAGGATATAACCTGTCACTTATAGAAATTAAGAAAATAATAATTAGAATGCACATATTTTCTAAGTACATACAATGTGCCATTTTCTGTGCAATGTCCAATATGTGGGACAATAATCTGAGCCAGAGAAGATTAAAGTCTTTAAAAAGTGTCAATTCAGCTGAATGTTGGATAAGTAACTTCAAATTCATTACTATTTACCTTACACCATACTACAGACTTAACAATAATAATTAATATTATTAAGCATTGGAATTATTAGGATTATATCACTGAAACATAGTTTCCTCAGTCATAGATTGAAATGACATATCTGGCTCATTTTATACATTTTTTTAGATTAGGATTCTTTCCATAGTCTTTGGATACTAGAAGTTAAGGTTTGGGAAGGCTCTGGAATCCAACTTTATATTTATAATGGAGAAGGCCTTTAGGTTTGTGCCACATCCTTTAAGGAATCAGTGACTTCTTAAGAAATTTGTAATCATTACTGTAGAAATGTTGAGGCATGATTTAAATGTTTTCTACTTAATAGAATAGAAGCTTTTTAGTCCCACATTCACACTTTTTATATATTTGAAAAGGCATGGAAGAAATACTCATTCCATTTCTTTATCTGGGCTACAGGAGAATAATAATCAGAATATAAATCCAGAATTGAATTCATCAATTCAAATTTAAAAAACTGACATTTTTGAGTGTTAACTCTGTACCAGGCATTCTAACAAAATACAAAATAAAACATTATCCCTGACCTGTAGCTTTTAAGAGCTAAGAAAATAAGACCATCATTAAATGCATATTTTCTATTTCATGTAATGAATAAATAAATTCTAATGTGGTAGATTGACCTAATTTACACATTTATCCTGTTTTTAATGAGTAATACCTTGTCAAAACAATTGAATCATGCACCATGATGAATAGAAACAAATATGCAAACTTTGCTTACTCTTTTTTCCAGGGAGATTCAGGATACAGTGAAAAGAAATCTAAATCTAAATCAATAGGAGACCAATTAGACAAATCAGAAAAAATAATGAGAGGTAATATCACTCTCCTGGAGTTGTTCATGATCAGCAATTGAAGATTTTGAGAAAGGTAACATAGAATTTTAAGAGGGATATCCAGTTATAGAAGTTACAAGGAACTTACTGAATACATGACCTAGAAGAAATCAATTTCAATGGCTAAGTTTCTTGTGAAGGACTAAATCTAAATATTCAATAAGGAAAGATACTGCTTTGTTTGCTATACATACATAGATTGTGAGAAAGTGACTTGAAACACTAATCAAAATTTCTAACCTCTGCAGATTTTGTGGGGGAAAAAAAGGCACCAATATAAGTGTCCTTGAAAAGAGTCTTCCATATCATGGAGAATAAACTAAATGTGTGGTAGTTGTTCATGAATACCAAATAACTAAAATAATTGAGGAATTCAAAAAATGAGAGATCTCATTGTAACTGACATTTATGTACCATGAAATACAGAATAATTCCCACAACAGAGTGAATATATGTAATCGAGTGTTCAAAATAGTGTCATAGATACCACTCTGGCTTTGGCCCTAACAGAGAATAAATTTTATTTCTACTTTCTTTTACCATTAAAGTAACAATGATAAGTAGGGAGGACATGTAGTAGGATGGATAGGACTATACACTGAGATTTTTGTGAATCACCTTCAAACCATGAGTAGGCAGACTGTAGACCCATCATATGCTTGCATGTCCCATATGCAAAACTTCAAAAGAAAGAAAGAGAACTAATAGTCATATGTCTCCACCGTTTATGATATGTTTTTTCCTTAAGACAGTTTATGATATGGCGTTTCTCATGAGACTACACTGATATGGTTTGGCTGTGCCCCCACACAAATCACATGTTGAATTGTAGCTCACATAATCCCCATGTGTCATGGGAGGGACCTGGTGGGAGGTAATTGAGTCATGGGGGGCAGGTTTTTCTTGTGCTGTTCTCATGAGAATGAACAAATCTCACGAGATTCATGGTTTTATAAAGGGCAGTTTCCCTACATGCGCTCTCTTGCCTGTTGTCACATAAGATGTGCTTCTGCTCCTCCTTCGCTTTCTACCATGATTGTGAGGCCACCCCAGCCATGTGGAACTGTGAATCCCTTAAACTGCTTTTTCTTTATAAGTTACTCAGTCTCATAGCAGTATGAAAATGGACCAATACATATAATCATGTTTGCAGGAAGCTACTTGGGAGGCTGAGGTGGGAGGATCACTTGAGCCCAGGAGGCCAAAGCTGGAGTGAGCTATGATTGCACCGTTGCTCTCCAGACTGAACTCTGACTCAAAAAAAAAAAAAAAAAAAAAAGAACAAGGAAGTCTTAAGTCCAGTGTTGTCCTGGGACTGAAAAATTGAGGATATTTGGGTATGTTTTGCAGGATCAGATCAGAGACTGGATACTGTTCAGCAAAATTATTGCTATAATGACAAACCTAGTAGTCCTTTCTTAGGTCTCATCCCATTAAATGTACAAGCAGTATTCAACACATTTGATTAATTCCCTACTTCTTGAATCACTCTTACCTTGACTCAAAAGGTAAAACTCTTTTATGGCACTCCTACCTCAACAAATAATTCTTTTCAGTCAAACTTACTTGTTTCTTTTTATTTTTTTACCTAGTCCTAGAAAGAGCCAGGCACAAGTCTCTAATCAGAAATACACATCCGGTCACATGGTTTTATATATCACATATATGCTGCCCATTCTCTAATTCATATTATTTGTCCTAACCTTTCTCTTGAACTCCAAACTACTAAACATTTCTACTTTGCCACCTAATAGTTGATTCTTTGTGTTGATTTTACTTATTGAATTGACTTGGCCACACAGTGCCCAGATATTTGGTGATCATTATTATTGGCGTGTTATTGAGAGTGTTGTTGAATGAGATTAACATTTGAATCCATTTCTGAGTAAAGCAGACTGCCCTCCATAAAGCATATTATTCAATTAATTAAAGGCCTGACTAGAATAAAAAGTCTGACCTTACCATGAGTAAGAGGGAACTTCTGCTTGATTGCTTTAAGGTGATTGTGGTCTCTTCCTGCCATCAGACTTTTATTGTAACATCACCTCTTTTTCGTTCATCAGCCGGCCAATATTTTCATTGAAACTTACACCATTACTACGCTTGGTTCTCATGCCCTTAGCCTTGAACTGGAACTACAGCATTAGCTCTCCTGGAACTCTATCTATCTAGCAGATCTTGGGACTTCTCAGCTTCTATAATAATGTAATCCAATTCCTTATAAATATAAGTGTGTGTGTTTGTGTGTGTGCATGTGTGTGTGGGGGGGGGTATGTGTATATGTATCTCCCTTATTGGTTCTGTTTCTCTGGAGAAACCTAATAAACTTGATATTCCACCTGTGTTGCATATCTGCAATTTACTCCTTTGGATACATTTTCCACAATTTTTCCTTTTTGCTTTGTACCATACAGAATGTAATTTATATTAACAGTTTCAACAGTTTCCTTTGCCTCCTTTCTTTTAGTTGAATTTGCATAATGAAAGGCACAAGAATGAAGTCTAGAGAGTAAAAGGAGATTGCATTGGAGCCCTCTTACTAAGATCAGCATGTGCTGGTTCACTTTAATGAAGATCACAGCTTTCTTCAGACAGTTCTACTTATGGAAATATTCCCTATCATTTGCGTTAACTGCCCCTTCTCTTTGTCTCTTCAGACTTAGGGTTTATAGTGCTAATCACCACCCTAATCACAGTTATTACCCTCCAGAGTATTGCACAAATCTTTCTTGATTTTCCTAGACCTTGGTAAATAATCTCACCTCTTTATTAAATTCTCTTCAAATTACCCAAGTTGAGTATGCCGTCTGTTTTCTGCTGAATGCTAACTGAAACATCCCCCAAAGTCTTCATCTCACCGACTCCTTAGGAAGTAGCAAATGCATTTAACAATTGTCAAAGAAAATTTCTGAAGTTATCTTTGTTTTCTCTCATTTTTTTCCTCTTCATATCAAATCCACCAGTAATTCTCACTGGATTCGCCTTAAAAATATATTCAGATTTTGATTACATTGCATCTATTCTCCACTCCTAGCACTCTACTGCTCTGGTTATCTACATCCTATTCTCACTGCAGCAACCAGACTGATCCCTTTAAAATAAAAAATATATTATGTCACTTCACTGTACAAAACCTTAAAGAAGCTCCCATCATACTTAGAATAACAGCCAAATTTTCATCATATTCTAGAACATGGTATGGTGCTCATCTTGCAAGACTCTCTTCTTCCTTCATCTGTACCAGCTATATCAACTTTGTTATTGATCCTTGAATATCTCAAGCATGATTTCGCCTCATGTCTTTGCTTATTTTTTGATTAAAAAACTCTTATTTCTGATATCTCCATTACTCCTTTCTTCATTTACTGTAGACCTATAATAAAATGTTTCTTAGCAGTGAGCTATTTCCTGGTAACTTTACATACATGAAAAACTATCATACCATTTTATTTCACTTGTCTTCCTTGATTTAATCTTAAAAAAATTAAGATCTTCCATACATATTACTGACTTCTTTATTATTCCTAATGTTCTTTTGTTTAGTTCTACAAATTTTAGTTTCTATTTAGTATCATTTGTCTTCAGCATAAAATTTATGCAAGCATTTATTTTTATAGTGTAGTTCTGCTGGTGCAAATTCCTTAAGCTTTTAGTTTCCTGAACTGTATTTTTTTTTTCAGACAGGGTCTTACTCTGTCACCCAGACTGGAGTGCGGTGGCACAATCTTGGCTCACCACAACGTCTGCTTCTCAGGCTGAAGCGATTCTCCTGCCTCAGCCTACCAAGTAGCTAGGATTACAGGTGTGTGCCACTACAGCCCGGTTAATTTTTGTATTTTTAGTAGAGACAGGGCTTCACCATGTTGGACAGGCTGGTCTTGAACTCCTGACCTCAAATGATCCACTTGCCTGGGACTCCAAAAGTTCTGGGATTATAGGTGTGAGCCACCCTCATTGCGCCTGGCCCCTGAACATGTATTTTGAAGGATATTCTTACTGAATATTGAAAATGGATGAACAGCCTTTCTTTTCTGTTAACTATTATCTTCTGTATTATTTTCTGACCTCAAATGTTTCTAATGTGGTCAGCTGTCATTCTTATCTTTAATACACTGCCTAAAATGTGTCATTTTTCTCTTCATGTTTTTGAGGTTTTCTCTTCATCTTTGCCTGTTTGATCATGATGTGACAAATTATGGTTGACTTTGTATTTATCTTGTTCAGGTTTTGCTGAACCTATTAAATATATAATTGGAGATTTTGATCAAACTTGGTATTTCTCAGCCATTAACTGATTCAATTTTTTTGTCTGTTTCTTTATTCTCTTCTCCTTCAGGTACATCCTCTTATTACCTTTATTTAGACTGTTTAATTATCCCAGAGCTTCCTAAACCTCCATGCATTTTTCTTCAACCTTTTTCACCCCATTCTGCTTTACATATAGGAAAATGTCTATTCACCATTATTTAAGGTCACAGAATTTTTCTTTTCTTATTCTTCCCATTTATCCGCTAAGATTCTATCCACTCATTATGATATGCTCCCTTTATTTATTTGAACATGTTTATAATTACTTATTTAACATCTTTGTCTCCTAAAGGCAACAACAATTAACCATCTTGAGGACAGTTTTTTATTGACTGATTGACAGATTTGAGTCTGGGGATACAGAGCACCTGTTACATAAGTAAACCAACTTAGAAAGAGACTCCAAGTTACACTTCATAGGATATTTTGCCAAGAAGGACAAGATATTTTGCTTAATAAAATAATTTTAAAAAGACTGCATCTAACTAAGTTTTAAAAAGACTGCATCTAATATAAACAATCACATTTTCCCACTATCAGTCCTCATTAGAGGACTCTGTGACCATAAAGAGAACAGGGCTTCAACAGCACTGGCATCTGCCACTGACGGCTCTGCCCACATCAAAGTCTCTTCCAGGCAAGACCCAGGGACTGCCTGGCCTAGACCAAGAGATTTTTTTTTTTGTCTTCATCATTCTCCCTGGTTTATTTGTTAACCTGTCTGTCTCTTTCTCTTTATGTTAAAAGCAACTTTGTTTGTTTGTAGAATATTTAATCTATAACATTTACATATTACTTAGATGTACTATTATGTATTGTTTGCAATATTGACTACTTGAGGAAAGGCTTGAACCTAGGCACCCTTGGCTCTGATTACCAAGTGAATGGGAAGTACTAAGGAGAACTGCCTCCTTGGGAACACCAAATAACATGTGACTTTTGAGATGCAAATAGCACCAGTAAAAGTCCAACATTGTGGAAAACGCAAATGTGTTGACCTGGTTATCTCTGACTTTGCATTGTTCATGAGACTGGGTCATATATTTCTATTAGTTTACATGAATGAAATTAATGTTTGTATACTACATATTGCTAGTAATATATGAAGAGACTCTGTACTCTGTTCTATTCTTCTAAAAATTGTTTCTTTTATTCTAGTAGATGTGTCATCTATTTTTAATCACTATGAACTTCAATAGGTTTGGTTTACAAAAATAGGGCAGACGTGTCTATAAAGCTCATCATGTTTTCCATGCCCCTGAAACATGATGAGACTGTCAACTTCCAAACTGTATGCCCATCAGTTCTTCTCAAAACTTGTATTTAGACTTCCTTAGAGCAAGTCCAGAGAAGAAGGTATTATAGTTTGTGTCTCAGTTTCAGTACTGGAGTAACAAAAAAAGTTACAAATTTGCAGTACTTGAGTAGTGACAGATCTTAAATATTTGCCAGCATTGCCTAATATCAGTTATCTCTGTTTTGCTCTTACATTTCCAGCAGCTGCTCTCTGATAAACCTTTTGTACACTTGTTCTCCATATTGGAAGCCCAGTCTTAGGTCAAGGTCTCATGGTTAACTTCTAGGTAGATTGTTTCCCCCACCCCATGGAGCTAATTTCTCTCCAGTGACCTGCCCCATGCAGTCTAGTTACCTTAGCTGCCCCAATCACTGATAACTGCTTTTCAGCTTGGTAGTACTGCCATGCTCTCATTAGTTTCCAGCTCACTGCACTGTGGTCAGGAACCTATCTCCAGGGAGAGCTGGTATGATCATGGGCCTTGATTTATGAATTTTTATTCCCTAAGGACCAAAATATTAAAGACTATCTGCTCTAGAAGGCCTAAAATGAGTTAACTTATGTATTTCATACACTATGAGAAAGAAAAGTAGCTAGAGCAGTCTGAAAATGTGCAGTATACAACATTTCTAAGGCCCCTAAAACAAGAGGAGCCCTCACCACCTACCCCCAACTCATACCCTTGGGGAAATTGGGGCAATTATTTAAAGGCATTTCTTCCCTTACTTGGAGTTTCTAGACTAACTGATAAATTATATAAAATGCCTTCACAAGTTCTACAATGTGAGTCTTACCCATCATGTTCATGTTCCTAGAGTCTGCAATACAAAGAAGAATGTATAGCCAATTGATAGCTTCTGTTCAATTTAGAAACTGTCCCTTCTTCTTTCTTTTAAAACCTACTAGCAATTGCTGCTAATCAGAGCATACCATCAACCTGTGTCTCCTATGTTGCAGTACTCAAATTTGTCCCAAATAAACTCTTTACTTTTACTAATTTTGCCTTAGTTTCTTTCTTTAGGTCAATAAATGTTAAGGTTTTTTAATATTGGGATAACTAGTCTAATAAGTCTATCTATCTGTCTATCCTATCTAATCTTACTAAGCTTCATCCTTAGAAAATATGACGTTAGGTGAGTAATGAATACGCTGATGTTTGTAATAACTTAATATGAGAAATTAAAGCAACAGATAAAAAGGAAAACAAAACCCCCTCATTTCTATGAAACATAATGTTCCAGAAAGGAGCTTATATCAGGACAAGCAGGATAGGATATGATGTGGAGCACTCTAGGAACCAGCTTAGGTTTGTAATTGGAACACGGAGGAGAACTTAGCACATCTTTGCTTGGATGATATCCTGAGATCAATACTCTTTCACTGACTTTTTTTCTGCGACAAAGAAAATAGTTTGTCTAGATGAAAATATTAATCTAAAACGTTCTGATTAAAATATTGTTGAATAGAGTCAGATGGCACAAATGAGTTTTCCCTGGTTTAACTGCACCTGAATAATTTGAAAAAATAAAACAATAACATTAGAAAAGAAAAGATCATGGATCACTGAAAAGCAGTGTCTATCAGGGCTGTATCTTCTCTACCTGCATTCATTCCAACATCTAGTAATAGACAGAGTCATTGTCTACATAATGCCTACTGTAGACGGTGTATGTAGAGTATGTAGGTGCCCCAAGCATGCAAGTTTCCAGAGTATATTCTATATCCTCCCTGGCCTTCAATCACTATATAGTTTTTTATTTTTGAGTATGTGCTAAAGAAACATAACTGTTTATATAAATCACCAATCACAATGATAATTCTCAAAAAGCAGTTATATTAACATTTTTGCTTAAAGTGATTACTTTGTTGCTATGACAAGGAGAAAGAATGTACACAAAGGTTTTATGTCAATAATAATTTGCCATTTGCTGTGAATCTACATAGCCTCAGACATACTCCTCACTGGCCCTGTCTTTTGAGGCTTACAGTGTAAATAGCTCTGAGCTGGCAAGTTGTCCTGATGGTTCATTTCCTAGTTTTTCTTTCAGGTTTTACAAAAACATTAAGCATACATCAAGATGTATTGCCTGAAGGCTGCTTTATATTGTCCTGATGTGACTTCAGAAGACTTTTCTATTTTGTTATGTTGGAGAATTTGACATTTGCCATCATTTTATTGGTATTTAACATGTTTCCCTGGGGCTAATTGGGAATAGAATTTTTAAATTGCACTGTCAAACCAGAGGCTGGTTACAATTTTAACTACCTTAGATTTGGGCTATATTTTAGCTATCCACTGTATTCACATGCCATCTGCTTGTCAAACCTGAAAGTGATTATTTAAAGTTTTTACTAGTTTCAATTCTGAGCTTTATAGGTAAAATATTAATTTTTCTGCTGACAGTATCACCACCAAAATGTCCCACACATTTGCTAACAATTTCTTTTCTAATAATATTAACCATGTAAGTGAATATATGTTGAATCTTAATTATGTATTTATTCATTCATTTATTTATCAATATATAAATATATCTTGTTTCTTTCTTGAGCAAATTAACAAAATACTTTTCTTCTCAAATCTTAATGTAAAAAAATATACCAGAGATTATAGGTGAAAATTTTATTTTTCTTTTCAGTAAATAAAAAAAACCCTCAGAATTTACATTTGAAAATTCTGAGTGAAAAAAGTTATTTTGATTTATCTCATCTTATGTCTCCTCTTACGTATACATAAACATATGTATACACACACTTTTTCAAGATTTTAAATTTTATATAAATATAAATTCATAAGTATATAAACTCACTGAATGCTGTTTTGTTCAGGGTCACAGATCCATTTGAGATATTGTTTACATAACTGCTTCCAAATGTGACTGAAAATGACAATTATTCAAACACTCAATAAATGAGTACCTATTATTTTCATGTCACTTGAGATACAAAGATGACAATGATGTGATCTTTATTCTTATCATTTAGGAGGCAAAGAGGATGGGTAAACGAATAACTTCAGAGCAAAATTGCAAGTGATTTATGTACCAAAATGTTCTAAGAGTACAATAGAGAAAATGACTAAAGAGACAAGAGAATGTTAATGAGGAATTCAGAGAAAGTGACATTTGAGATAGGTTTGAAAGCATGAGTTTCTGTTCAATAAGAAGTCAAGAGGGTATTTCCATACAGGGAATTTATTTCCATAAGGCTTTCCACACAGGCCAAAAAAAAGAAAAGGCTTTTATAGAGATAGAGAGGTGAATGGGATAATTTAAAAAGTTGGTGATTAACTTAAAATTTGTGGAGCATACTTTATTTAAACTGGAGAAAAATATGAGGACAGTTTGAACAGAAATTGAATGTCAAATTAGGATAAGATTAAGATGCATTTAGAGTTAGAAATATTGACTGGGACCAGATTATGAAGGGATATTTGCCATTCTAAAGGGTGTAAATCTTAGGTTTGAGATAATGGGAGACCATGGAAAACTTGGTTGTAGGGGTAAAATATGTTTTAATCCTAAAATATCAAGAAAATAAATTTTAGCAGAATACTGCTTTCATCTTTTCTGTTTTATGTAAAGAAAACATTGCAAATATGTTTTCTTTTATCACTCTCACCAACCACTGCCTCCTGCCCCTACTCACACACACCTCTCTCTGTCTCTCATGGAACCTCATGATTTTCATACCATGTGGTTGTCATTTGGTCCACTGTTTTAAATAATTTGGTACATGCTCCAAAATAGTATCTAATATGCTTCTGATTATCAGGAAGATCTGTGGATGCATGTGTGTGTATATGAGGGTAATTTTAATCATGATATTGAATACTCAATGTTTAAAAATGTCTCTTGCTCCTGGAGGTCTCCACTGTGCTAGGTTTCTAGACTCGACTTTATGGCACAAAGAACTGCTACACCAAAAACAGAGCAATGGTTCCAAAATAAAACTGCAACATAGTTATCTTCAGGGTTCTTGCTATTTTGAACTTCTCATAGGTAAATCAAGGCCAATACAAATGGCCTATGTAGAAGTTTATAGTCTTGCTATACTTTATGCAAATAATCAGGACAAGTATAAGACTAAAGTCTATTTTGCAAATCACTCAGTCCTATGATGATTTTCCTTTAACAAATATGAGCACTAGGGAGAGCGAAATTATGTTTCAAAACTTATCATATATTTGTCATTACATTCTAAACTCATTAGTTGTTTTAAGTTTTCACCTGCATTTTAGACCAACCCTGCTTGTTCCTGTTAACAAATCAACGATCTCTGGCTTCAGCTCAACAAAACATGAGAGATGGGTAATCTAAAAATCTGACTTAATATTCTAGTTCTGAGCAATTATACTGCAAATCCTGCCAGGTGACGGGAATAAGTAGAAATGCCTATTACTCAGAGGTTTCCTGTTGGTAAAGTATGACCAAGGGAGCTAACCAAAGCAAAGCACCATGCCCTGAAATCCTAGCAAGCATAACTATAGCCATCCAGTTCCTGGATGTGTCACAAGACATCCTTTCCTCTCCCCTGTTGAAGAAGGACTCAGTTCCACAGTTTCACCTTAGCATTTGGCTTATGATAAGGAGTCTATGCGATGCCTCTGAGATACATTTTTGTTCTAGACTTGATTCCAAGCTTCGAGTCACACAGCCCTAGAAAGAAAACTGGATCTAAGAGATCCAGAGGCAGACAGCCACAGAGTTTTAAAGGCACAGAGCAGGTGAGCGTGGCTGAGTCCTGCCAATCAAGCCAACCCCAAGCTTCCTGTTTCATAGTTAAAGGTCACATTAATATCCATGGCATAAATGAGGTCTAATGAACTCCAAGCCTACTGATAGCAGAAGGGAGAGAGACACAGGTGAGAGCAAATAATTCCTATTCTCTAGGCCCTCCCTGCTTCAAGGGTGCAAGCCGCTTTGACACCCATGGTGGCACCTGCTGATGTCACTCGGGACTACAAGGACGGACAAGGGAAAGAGAACACTCTTCCCTCTCTCCCTCATGTACCCCGGTATCTGCTAGGAAGAGAAGGAAACCAGGAATTCCCTCTTTCTCGACGAGTAGCCATTCATCTTCAGTCTGTACCCCTTTCAAATGCATCCTGAACCCTTGGGACTCCTTTAAAAAACGTCTGCTTTTCCTTTCTTCTCCTCAGTTCTCTCTTTACTGATAGGTATTTGTGTCTCTGTACTACAGGACACTCGCCTTAGATGCATCCTCCGACCTGGAAAGAGTGAATTTCCCAAACCCTAAACTGGTTGGCTTAGGATTGGGCTCTGGGAAAGGGAACCCAGGAGCCCAACATGCCGGCAAAAGGGTAAAGGTTTTTTTAACCAGTTGGGCTTTTGGCCTTTTTCTCTCTGTGCTAACTGGTAAAAGACCTCAGAATGTTTGAGCTGTCCTTACCCCACCCCTTCTTTCATTTTGATACATGTTTTCTAATAACCCTGTTTGTCTGTTCTTGCCTTCAGGCCCTCGTTCCAAACAGTCATGCAACTGGAGCCTCTAATGATGGCCCCTTCTGCTGGGAACCCTTAGATAGGCCTCTGAGGGAGCTCTGACTGCTGTTTCCCCAAAACAGTGCCCCCTGTCAACAGGAAGCAGTTAAGATAGGTCTTGGTCCTTATCCTTGATCTAAGGGTAGTTAGATGTACTTCTTTAGAGGGGGGTCCCTGGGAGAAACTCCAATCAGCCTGCCCACTGGGGTGGAGCCTCAGGAAGTTCACAATGTTTGCAGCAGGGAGGAGCCTGGCCCCTCCTCTTCCTGGGTGCAACCTGCCATTCAAACCGCCAGGTAGAAATCTCTGTAGCAGAGGAACTCTGGCCTTGCCAGAGTCCCTCTTTTTTCCCTTTTTAACCAGTAAAACCCTGCTTTACTCACCCTTTAAGCTATCTGTGAGCCTAAATTTTCATGGCCATGCAATGGACAAGAATCCCATCGTTAGCTGAACTAAGGAAAAGTCCTGCAACATTGGGGCTCATTTTCTTCCTCATAAACCTATTTTTAGTTCTAAATATAACAATAGATAATGTGGCATTCCAAAGTCATAATAGTCAAAAACACAATTATTAAAATACGCATTAGAGTTACCCACTTGATAAGGAATCCCAACTATATGAGAAACTTCTCAAAGGTAATAATGGGCAGTGGAAAAAGAAATTCATAAATGCTGACATGAAAACATGAGGAGTTACTAGAAGAAAAATAGTGGAGTTAATTATATTTCCAACTTTGTAATATTTCCTCCTTGTTTTGGAACAATTATATATACAATGTTTATCACAGACAACTTTAACATTGACTTCATAATTTGCAGATTAGCACAATTTAATTATAAGTGAAATGATAAAAACAAATCTTCAAGTAAGCATATAAAACATAATATAATTTAATTAGGGAGTTGCAAATAAAAACAACCATGGGATATCACTACACACTTATTAGAAAAGGTAGAATCCAAAACATTGACAATACTCAATGCTAATTTGGATGTAGAAGAACAGGGAATACTTCTTTGTTATGGGTCAAATGCGAAATTGTACAGCCACTTTGGAGAACACTTTAGAAATTTCCTACAAAACTAAATATACTCTTACTATATGAACTAGCATTCATGCTTCCTGCTATTTACCCAAATGAGTTGAAAACATGTACAAGCATAAACCAGAATATCCATAGCAATTTTATTCATAATTGCCAAAACTTGAAAGCAATTGAGATGTCTTTCAATATGTGAATGGGTAAGAAATTATGGTACATCCATACAATGGAATATTATTCAGCAATAAAAATAAATGAGCTATTATGTCCTGAAAAGGCATGAAGAAAACTTAAATTCATATTGCTAAGTGAAAGAAACCAATCTGAAAATGCTGTATACTAGAAGATTTCAAATGTGTCACATTCTAAAAAAGACAAAAGTGTGGGAATAGTGAAAACTAATCTGTGATTTTAACAGATTTGGGGAGAAACAGGGTGAGCTGAATAAGTGGAGCACAGGGAATTTGTAAGGCTGTGAAACTATTACATATGATACTGATATTATACATTTGTCAAAACCCATAGAATGTATTGTAAAGAGAATGAGCCATAATGTTACTATCTACTTTAGTTCATGATAATGTACCAATATCAGCTTATCAATTGTAACAAATATACCAATCTAATGAAAAATATTAATAATAAAAGGAACTGGGTAAGGGAGACATGGAGATAACAGAGTATAGATAAAATGCTTTGTATTTTCCATTTACTTTGGTAAAATTTAAACTGCTAAAACATCTTAATTTTTAAAAAATGAATCTTCAGAATGCTACCTAAAGATCTTCTACTTAGAACTAGACGAGTATGCATAATATTTAGGGTTCTTTTATTTTAGGTAAAATAACATCTTCTTAGGGATAGATATATTATTATATTACTTAGAAATGTAAAAATAGTCAGAAGAGAGTTTTTGGTTTTGAGCAGCAAAAGTAATAAAATATAGTGATCACTTGTCACTTTTGCTATTTGGCTTAAAACAACTATTTCTCAGAGATACCAATCCCATATTGTGGACAGTAATAACTTAGCTCCTAAATCAGAAGGCTGAAGTGGTGAGCTAAGTCAATCAAATTCTCAGATCTGAAAGTTTGAATCTAGAAATTTTGATGAAAGAATAAAATTAAATCTAAATTTATTGATAATGGCAATAGCAACTATGTTTACTGGAGTTAGAAATTCTAGAAATTTTATACACACATTTTCTTGTTGCTAAGTGTTCTGATAGTTTCATTCATGTGCAGTTCCAGCCTACAATCAATACCTGATCCCTCAATATACATCCAATACATAAAACTTTTGCTTATAATAGCCAGAGCCTATTTCTGTGGCTTGTGACCAAGAATATGAATGTTATTTTTATTGTTTTATTAACATTATCTTTTTAAACCATTGCTTTTTAGAGTTTATACAAGGGGAAGAAAAAAATACAACAGACTATAGCAAGAACAGCAAAAATTCTGCCCTAGTTTTTGAAAACAAAAAATATTTCAACCCTAAATACATGTTGGCATATTTTGAGATGGCTTTTCAGAGAGCCTCCAAATATAAGTAGCCCCTTAAAGTAGTCTTTTGTGGGGAAGATTTCTATCTGTAGAGAGAATCTGCATTGATGCAGCTAGGTTTTATCTGAGGCCCTCCCTTGTCCTGATCTAGAAAAGATTAAATTAGAGTCTGACACCTTTAAATGTCTGAAAGAAACATATACTATGTATTCTTTCTGAGGGCTGCTGCCTGTGAAGTTTCATCTATGTACCAAGACCACTTTACTAGCCAGGTCTCCAGTTTTCCCCTCCCATAAACTATTTTGGCACCAGAGCCTGTTTTGCCATACTCTAAGCCCCCATTTTTCCTGTAACCTCAAAATGGTATGTAAGTTTCTGGACCCCAACAGGTGGTGGGGTAAACACTATGTTTCTGCCCTGTGTGCATGTTCATAAATGTCTATGCCACTTGACCCATTGATCTCTTTTTGTGAGTTGATTTTTCAGCAAAACTTCATAGAACAAAGGGAACTCTTTTCCTTGGCCCCTACATTTTTTTTTTTGCTAACAAGTAGGTTAGCCACTAGAAAATATAAATATTTTGAAATAATAATTATTTCCCCAATTTAAAAATTATTTGTGCTGTGGACTGAATGCCTGTACCCCTGTCTACCCCCCCAAATAACTTTGTATATTGAAGCCCTATCTCCCAACAAGATATTTGGAGATAATTTAGAAAGCAATTAGGGTTATATGAGATCATGAGTGAGGGTGGGGCTCCCATGGTGAGATTGGTGCCCTTATAAGAAGAGACATCAGAGAGCTTTCTCTCTTTCCATGCACATGTGAATCATGTCAGCAAACAAAAAAAGGTGGCTTTTTGTAATCCAGAGAGTTCTCACCAGGACCTAAGTATGCTGGCATCTTTATTTGATAAGGTCTAGTTTCAAAAACTGTTGGAAAATAAATTTCTGCTGTTTAAGCCACCCAGTCTATTTAATTATAGCAGTCCTAGAAGACTAATGCAATTTGAATTAACAAAAAAAAACACATAAATATCTGCATTCTTTTGTGAAGTTAATAAGAATTATCAGCCAACATATTCTTCAGGAAGAAAAACTCAAAAGTTTTCTCATCAATAAAATTTCAAAGTCAGCTAAACAGGGCGCTGTGGGTAGCACTACTCATTAACCTTTTCATAATATATACAGCCCTGAAAGCCTTGCCATTTTATTATTAACATATCTTCATTACGCAGCTGTCAATGTCTGTGCACACACTGAACTCCTCTGAATCCTCGGTGGCAATTAAAGTGCTGTGATCACAAAGGGGAAAGGGTGAGAATAGGCAGGCGTCTTTATCACTCTAAGACTTTAATGCTTACATATGAATACAATATTTGGACTAATTTAAGTTATAAAAATACCCAGCGTATGCCATGATGACATACTGAATGAACAAAATTGAGGCTTCCACCTATCTCTCTAAATAAATGTGAGTATCCATAATATATTTGTCTACTTGGAAATATATATTACAAAGACAAGCATTAAAAGTATCAAAAAATGAGGTTTCTACTTTTATTAAATAAGTGCTTTATAACATTATATGGAACTTTCTATATCTTTTGGAAGGCTCAGGCAGAGAACTTGTTAACATGATTCTACAGTTCAAAGGCAGAAATTAGAATGAGGAAAACATAATAAAAAAGCAAAAAGTTTCTGTGTGCTATAAAATCTTAAAGCACAAATTATTGATATTTGATGTTACACTTATATAGAAAATAATTCTAAATTGCTGTGAAAGCAAAAATTCAAATCCTTGTGGTTACTTTGATACTCTCCAGATAACAATACTGTCATGTAAAAGGTATACAAGTGAAAGAATTTTAATAAATAGTAATATGTGACTAATTTATATCAATCCTGCCAATTATACAGTTATCTGGTTGTGGAATGTGGTATATATACGTAGTCTTTCATCCTTAGTTCCTGGCTTATAACTCCCATACCTCTTGTTACAATCTTTTGTTATAATATGATTATGAGAGGCCTCAGGAAACAGAATTTACCCCAAGAAGAACTCTAATCTTTACAAGACTTTCTGATTGTGGGTCATAATCTCAGATACAGTCTTCTGGAGAGCTTCTGGATAGCTGAACATGTAGAGGCTCCTGCAGGATGGTGTGCCCAGGAAGGGCATGGAAGCTCCATGGCTCTTCTCCCATACCTCACCCTATGCATTTCTTTATCTGTATACTTTGAAATATCCTTTGTAATAAAGCAGTAAACTTAAGTGTTTCCCTGAGTTCTGTAAGCCAGTTCAGCAAATTAATCAAACCAATAAAGGGAGTCATGGGAACCCATCTTGAAGCCAGTGGGTCACAAGTTCCTGAGGCCCTGACTTTTAATTGTTTTTAGGTTAAGAAGACTTGAGCCCTTAACCTGTGGGATCTGACACTATCTCCAGATAGTATCAGAATTGAATTCGGGGACACCCCAGCTTGTGTCTGCTGCTTGGTGTCAGGGGAAAAAACTCTACATGTTTGGTCAAAGAAGCCTTCTTCTGTATTGATGACTGCTATTGCATTGGTGTGAGAGCTGAGGAAAAACATGGTTTGAGAGAGTTTTTCCTTAAACAGAGACCTACTATGATGTTTCTTGTGCATAAATGTTTAAAATATTATGGTCATTTAAAAAATGTATAGTACTTCTCTGTTATTGTAATATTATCAAATGGTGTTTTGTCTCAAAGAGTGGCAAGAATCATGGAAAGCATGCCATTTAAAGCGAAAAGGGAAGAACTGTGAACTAAAAAACATCTATGCAGAAAAAAGAAGTGACACAGAAAGAAAAATACTACATGATCTCACTTGCATGTGGAATCTAAAGAAAAAAATGTTGACTATATATAAACAAAGTAGAATGGTGGCTACCAGGGTGGGGCGGGGGAAGGAAATAGGAAGAAGTAGTGCAAAGGGTGCAAACTTACAATTACATAAGGTATATAAATCTGGAGATCTTGTGTATAGCAGGAGAACTATAGTTAATAATGTGTTGTAGATAGAAAATGTGCTAAGAGAGTAGATTTTGGTATTCTTAATACACACACACACACATGCACACACACACAGAGGAAACTGTGGAATGAAATGAACATATTTATTTGCTTACCAAAATATAGTTATCATTTACTATGTATCTCTATATAAAAACATACTGCACACTTTAAATATCTACAATAAAAAGTAAATAAAAATAGATAAATGTAAAAGGAAAAAAAGACAACCATTGCTTTAAAAGACATGAAAAGATATGAACAAAGTAGACATTTCTTTTCCTTTTTTTAAATACATTGCAAATACCAAGGAGGCATAATCTCATTGCATTTTGAATAAGAACATAATTCTGTGTAAGTAATGACTTTTGTGAGATGTGAACACATTTGACTAAGATTTTATTTAAATATTGAGAAATTCCTTTAATTAAATTCTAAAAAGCAATTTACGCTGCTCCTAATCACTTTAAATCCTCTAGGATTTTCTGTATTAACATTAAGGACTCACCTAGGGTATTTTATTTAGAATTTTCCACAATGTTTATAGCCAATGAAAGGTAAGATAGTGGAGTAGATGTATAATACTACATCTGACTCTTGAACAACACATGCTTGCATTGCAAGGGTCCACTTATCTGCAACTTCTTTTCTGCCTCTCCACTCCTGAGGCAACAGGACAAACTCTTTTTCCTCCTCCTCTGCCTAATCAACATGAAGACGAGAAGGATGAAGATCTTTATGATAATTCACTTCTACTTAATGAATAGTAAATATATTTCTTTTTCCTTATGATTTTCTTAATAACAAGAAAATTTTCTTTTCTCTAGCTTACTTTATTGTAAGAGTACAGTATATAACACATATAACATACAAAATATGTATTAATTGACTGTCCATGTTATCAGTTTTGGGGGAGTCAAAAATTATATGTGGATTTTTGACTGTACAAGGGTTGGTAGCCCAATGCCTGAGTTGTTCAAGGGTCAACCATATAAAAACTATAGAGCTGCATGGAATTTCAATGTGTCCATACATGATTTAGTCAAGGAATAAATGTTTAAACTGATGAAGCTCTTTTCAATGTTAGAAATTTTGGTAATGTAACTTTAATTTTGTTGAAATTTAGGCTTATGTCATTTTTAAAATTTATACAATCTGTGTTTTTGTTACATTGTTTATCTTTGCCTGTCTCACTTTGAAATATTTGACTGTTTTTGAATTTTATTTTTATTTATAATCTGAATTCCTCTTGTTTGTTTTCTTTGCTTTATTACAATCTAGGGAACTTTCAGTAAGATGTTGACAAGGAGGGCTGGGATTGGGCATCCACATTCCAGATCTTAGGGGGAAACATTCAGTATTTCACCCATAAGTACCATGTCAGCTATTGGTTATTCATAGGAGCCATTTCTCACATGGAGATTGTTTCCAAACATTCTTATGTGGGTGAAAGTTTTTTGTTACGTAAATTAGTAAGCAGGCATCATTCAACAAACAATTTTGTAATTTTTATAGACTATTTTATAAGGTTGGAAATTTTATTTTTCTGTCAAAAGATTCTTCTAAATGTGTTAAGTCAACAATTTTAGAATATATTTTGACTATGTCAGTACAAGTGCTATAATTATGACTGTATGTTTGAATAGAGATTTTACAATTACCTGTTTAACCTGGTCAGTATTTGGAACTGATGCCAACACCAGGCATCATCTTCTATGACCAGGTTTTCAATCTTTAATGGCTTAATAGCTTTACTTTTTTCATAGAATAATCTGAATTAGACTCTACTATCTATTTTTATTTCACTCCCCACTTTGCTTTTATCGCCATTAACTTTCAAGTTTGACAAGCAAATTTTATAAGGCTTTAACAATTTTTAAAGTGGTTCATAGGAATTTTCATGCATAAATGCAGCTAACAATAATGTTAACGAAGTTAATGAAGATATATCTGTTAATGAAAAATTGTGTTGAATATGTCACTCTTACTATTTTAGTCTCCTTTGTGTCTTCATAAAGTTGTCACTGCTACACTTCACTGACAAAAATTATTTCAAATAAGGAAAAAAAGAAGTAAAACTTTCATTAAACTTTTCAACTTTAATAATTCCATAATAACTGCAATGTAAATTTTTATGCCTTTTATAGCAACACTTACCGCCTGTATAGCATTTTCTTTTTTTTTTAAGAAACATGGTCTTCCTATGTTGCCCAGGCTGGTTGGTCTCCAACTCCAGGCCTCAAGGAATCCTGCATATCAGACCCAGAGCAATTTTTAATACTTCTTCCAGAACATGTTTTTTTCTTTTTTCAGAATTTTAAATGATCAAATACATAAATAAGGAGATTCTGTCTTTCATTCTTGCTTCTACAAATTAATGAGATCACCATGGTCAATAGAGATTAACTGTGCTGTACAAAATACTATTTTAGGTGGGCTATCAGACATGTTACACAGTTTGATGTGATTTTTTTTAAAAAATGATGCAATAAACATGCCAACAAAGTTGCATTCATTCTATTAAAAATTTGGATATTTGATATTTACTCTTGCTTTATAATTTCTGTAGGTTTTGAACATAAGGCCATGAATTACTTTTCTCCTTAGATTTAGTCTGTCTTTAAGTATGTTCTGACCATGGCTAGGTAATCTAAATCCAAGCAGTCATCAAAATAGCCTGGAGAGCTTGTGCTCAACTCCAGAAATTCTGAGTCAGTAGTTTTAGTGTGGGTCCCATTAATTTGCATTTCTAACAATTTTCTAATTGATGCTCATGATGCTAGTTTTCAGAGAACACTTTCAATTGCACCAGCTATAGTGTAATTCATATACCATATCAACAATATACAACATAATTGTTCTTGTTTTCCTCAAAGATTCTAAAATGTTTTGTATCAAATAATTAAAGTATCCTAATGTATAGCTATGTATTAAAAATTACGTCTGAAGTGAAATTTTAAAAGGTATAAACTCATAGATAAAAGATGATAACTTTCCTGTTAATATCAGCATATGCCTTCTAAATTACCTTCATTGAAACCACCAGTAATTCTCATGCAGTTTACTGGAAAGCATTTTTTACAGTCCTTTCTGCCTATGCTCTTATTATCATCTAATTAAATATGCCTGTTGCCTAATTTTTCTAAAACACAAATCTGACCAAGTTATAAAAACTTTTTACTCAACATAAAGTCCAAACTTCTAAATTTGGCTTAAAATAACTTTTGTGTCTTAGTCTCTGGTTATATTTCTGCCTCAGCTCTTATTAAGAATTGAGCCCTTTTCTGCCTTTAACTTTGGAAAATCAATTACAGTTCAATTGTTGACTGGTCAAGACGTTACTATACCATTCCTCCATCTGGAATCCTTTCCCATTTCTCAACATTCATCCTGCTAAATTTGTGTTGAGAACTCTTACTTATTTTCCAGATATCACTTTCTCCAAGAAATCTTGCCTGATCTTTCAAAGACTATTAAGATTTTTTTTCCTATGGGTTTCTGAGGCCTCCCTTTATAACCCTAGCTTTGCAAGACCGAGGTTGTTTTATAATTTTCCATTTAGCGCATGGGTTCTGCATTGTACTGTCGACTCCTTGAAAGCAAGGACACTAATTTTCTCATAGAATTCTTTCTCTCTTTCTTTTTTTTTTTTGAGATGGAGTTTCGCTCTTGTTGGCCAGGCTGGAGTGCAGTGGCATGATCTCAGCTCACTGCAACCTCCACCTCCTGGGTTCAGGTGATTCTCCTGCCTTAGCCTCCCAAGTAGTTGAGATTACAAGCTTCCGCCACCACTACTGGCTAATTTTTATATTTTTAGTAGAGATGGGGTTTCACCATATTGGCCAGTCTAGTCTTGAACTCCTGACCGCAGGTGATCTACCCTCCTTTCATAGCTAAGAATATCCTTCAAATAATAGAAATTTCATAAACAGTTGCTAAATGAATGAATTGTTATATGAATTGACATTGAAACATTAAAAATTAAACAGGGAAAAATGAGAAAAGCAACTCTTCAGGACTTTGCCCTTATTCCTATCTACTCTTCAGATTTTAACCATTATCAATCACAAACTTTTAATAATGACTTAAGACTTTTATTACATGTTCTTTCAAATTATCCCTAAATCTAAACTTGAGTCAACACACACACACACACACACACACACACACACACACACGCACACCCTCAAACAAAATCAACGGCTGGTAGTCTACATATTTTATGCAGACATTTTTCATTTAATAAAGGTAGTAAGAAAAAGATTACTGTTTCTTTTTCTTTTAATAACCCTCAATTATCTGGAAAACCCATGAGGATCTTTACAGAATTATTCCCTCATTTTAGAGCATATACACCAATGACTTGTCATGTAGGTTCATTACAGATAGCTTATAATTTTCTCATTCTACCATCTTTTTTTTTCTTTTCCTATTTTGTGTTATGTTTTAAGATAGAATACTCAAAAGCGTCTTTAATATTATAGTTTTCTAGCACCAGTGTGATTCTGTAGTTATTTTGTAACCCTCTTCAATATAATTCTATGATAAGTTTAAATAAGGTTTTGATTTCTCTAGTTTTGATTTCTCTAGTCCAAATGGTTATCGAAAACCAGAAATTAAGGTAAAGGGAGAATATTTAAATAATTTAAATAAAGATTTAATCTACATATCTATGGATAATATCTGCAGATAAAATCTACAGATACTGGCTAAAACTTAAATTGTGTTTGCTAATTTTTGTAATACTTTGCATATATTTATATATTTATGTCCTGCAGTCATTCATTACCTATGGTCAATGAGCAGTAAAAGGTTTTATGCTACAAGGTCAAACAACATTAAGAAAATTCATTTTTTAACCATATAATGTAAGTTAGTTTGTAAAAACAAGTAATATGTTCAAAAAATATTTTAATAATGGTTGTTAATACAGTAGCTAGTAAATTAAGAACAGATGCAACATGAAATGTATGCCCTCCCTATGCTGTGTGTACCAGCCATATTTAACACAAAGGAAAAAGAAGAAAGATTTCTTGACTTGTTTTTCCTTGATTTGAATGGTGCTACAGAATTATCAATAAATGTTGAAGACAGCTCCAAATGAAACCTAAGCCCAACTTATAGGACTGCATACTTACCTAGAATGACAGTGGCAACTGGACTGAAAGTTTACAACTGTTGAATTGTGCTGCCCAGTCAGATTTTCTGGTTCTTCTTACTGCCACACTGAATAAAGTGATCTCAGGTGCTTGCCCTCTTCCACTCCTAACTGGAGAGGGGAGAAACACAGGAGCATGAAGTTGGAGCTTTCTTTAATGAGTAATAGAGTATACCTGAGAATCTGGCCCTAACTGATTCATCCAAAAGCAGTGTTATCTTGATTGGTCAAGCTACTTATTTTTCTAAGCTTAAGTTTTCTCATTTCCAAAATTAATATTATTTATTTTATGTTATTTAAAGAGACAATAAAACAAATAACAGAACCCAGTTTTTGGCACATGGAAAATCCTTAATACTATTGGCTGTAAGCTTCTTACATTTTGTAGGAAGCTCATTAGGTTCATCCTCATTTATCTAGTGTGACATATTTTTTGCATTGAATTTAATCCCCTTTATTTGCAAATACAAAACATTATTTCATCAAATTTTGAATCCTAAATATAATAAACATAAAATGAAGATAACTAACATTTTTCTCTAAATAATTGAAGGATTTCTTTCAATACAAATAACTTTCTTTTGAAATATTTTATTTTACCTATATTTTATAAGTAATCTCTATATCCATGTTAAATGGATTTCTGTAAATACAAGTGTCATTTGTATTACATGCACTGGGATCAGTTGGCAAATTAAAACACAAAGCAGATTTACTTTATGTGTAAGGAGTAATTTAAGAGGAATCATAATTAATACATTTATTTATCCATTCCATTAGGTTAAAGAAAAAGATTCTATAATATGGTACTCATTGAAGAGTGATAAAGTGGGTATCTATCAAAGAGTGATGGTGAAGATCGAATTCTTTCTGAAATACTATATCTGAATTTGACAAACATAAGTGGTCTTTCCTATAAATTAAAAAAATTAGAGATTCAATAAAACATGCCAGCTCCAAAAACCTTAGGCCTATTTATATTTATGACTTCACTACTTGGTTTTACAACAAATTTAGAAAAAAAAAAAAAAAACGTGTATTCTTATTAAAAAAAAAAGAAAGTATAAATTTTAAATATGGAAATAGCTGCTCAAAGCTAGTTTTCTTAATTTGAAAAACAGAAATTTCAAACTCTCACATGGTATTTAATTGACAGAGTATTTATTTTAATAATATAAAATACACTAAGCTTTGTGTATTACTAATATTTCTCACAGGATTTTATACACAGTTAAGGTGTAGTAACCTTATTTAATAACAATATAAAAGCAAAATATAATTTTCAAGAAAATTTTAAGAAAAAAATAGGTGTTAAACTATTACTGGTTTTTCTTGTCCTCAGGCTTCTGCAATTGTTCACACAAACATAAAACAGAGATGCCAATTGTTTTCACTAACTTCGCGCTGTAAATATAAATGGCTGGACAAGAAGACAAGGTTAGCAATAAAAAATTTAATCTAAGAAGAAAAAGAATAAAACCAACTGAGAAATACATATTTTGCCTTCAAGAAAACTGCAGACCATCATGAAGGCACATATTTTTTTCCTCTATTTCAGTGGATTTAACTTTGTGATTATTTCTTTGTTGTCTAATGTGAATGTCTCTTCTTTCTCCAACAGTACTGTAAGTTTTTAAAGACTGAATTTATAGTCCTGCATTTCTTTTGTATGTTCCATTGTAATAAGTATAGGAAAGACACTAAAACTTATCAGCAAAAGCTGGCTGAATGAATACAGTTACAGATGTAGGTAACTACACAGGTGAGAAGATGAAAAATAATGACTTGAAATGTGTTTCCAGGTATATGTTTATCAAGAAATAGTATTTAACTCAAACTATTTGGAACTATGCTCCCATTTTTTTTCCCCAAATAGATAAAAAGGGAATAGATGCCTTTAGCGTAAAGATTTAAAAAAACAGTTATCAGTTTTAGAATGGTGATATGAAAGTACATTAAAGAATTTTCATAACTTTATAAGAATTCTACAGCAATGCTTAGTATATTCCGAATTCATTTTCTTTCTTCCATTGATGCCAATATCCAAAAACATTGGCATCAATGAAAAAAAAACAACAAGATACCATGTCCTGGTTTTGACCCGTATAGTGCATTGGGTGGTGGCCTGCTGAAATCTTGTCCAGATCTTGTCCATGTGGTCCATTTTAAAATGGGATTTTTGCAGATGTAATTGAGTAAATAATCTCAAAATGAGATCACCCTGGATTATCTGAGTGAGCTCTAAATCCAATACTGTGCACTAATATAAGAAAAGAAAGGAAGAGGAAGATTTGAGATCTATACCAAGGAGAAGGATATATGAAGTAGAAGTTAAAGATTGGAAGCAGAGATCGGAGATATCCATTACACTGGAATGTAAGCAAATCTTTGCGATGAGAGAGGAGGATTTACTGTACTGGAATGTTTCTGGAAAGGGAGATACTCTCAACATATAATTCTTATGTTGTTTCTAAATGCCTTTGTTCCAAAGGAACATGAGAGATTCTAGTGAGAGTTGGATCCCAGTAATCCTCTTCCCTAGATACTGATACATCCCCCACAGGATGTATAACCTCCCCCCATGTCATATTGGTACCCACATATGTGATATTTCTAGAGCTTATTTAATAAAGACATGGCTAGTTATAATAGCCCAAACTGTATCTTATTTTGAATTTATTATAGAAGAATATAGCATGTGGCAAATAAATCCTAGATTATTTTCTTTTATAGGTAGTGGTTAAGATTTGTGGTTGGTAATCCGTAATGACTTTGTAGATCTGGAATTATCTTCTGAGATACAAAAGGATATATTATACTTCTTAATTTGATTATAGTTTATTGTCTGTGAAAAGCTTACTCTGACTCTAGAAAGAGGGACTTGAAACTTTTGTACAGATTTTTGCCATGTATTAGGGCAGGCATATATATACCACCAGAACTATGTCTTAAAATGATAAACATGCAATCAATGTAAGTTTCTTCAAAGTAGCTATAAGATTTCATCTGACTTAATATTAAAAGGGGTAATATACAAGGCTACTTTCAAGTACAGCAACGCTTGATGTACTAATAACTACAAAAAGTCAGAGAACTATCTAAATCATAATTTAAAACAAAATAAGTAATATATCAAGAAACAAATAGTTTTAAATCAAAGTTTTATCAGACATGTGATATTTGATTAGTAGCAAGTCAGATGCCAGGCTTTAGACAGACCCTTCTAAATCCTATATTCCTTAATCCTTAAAATTAAGTCAGATGAAATTTTCATCAGAGTGTACGTTGCAGATTGTAAATTATTGGGATCAATAACAGGTGATGAGGAAAGGCAAGCAAAATAACTAGAATATTTACTGGAGATCCAGATGAAGTCACACAATTAGTACTTAGCTATAGTATAATCTTTTTTGAATGTCTATTCTGCCTCCAGAAATGTATGGAATATGGGATTTAGAAGGGTCATATTTAAAGCCTGGCATCTGACTTGCTGTTAATCAAATATCAAGTGCCTGATAAAACTTTGATTTAAAACTATTTGTCGACTAATGTATTACTTGTTTTGTCCTAAATTAAGATTTTAATAGTTCCACGTTTTTTTGTAGTTATTAGCATATCAAGCATTGCTGTACTTGAAAGCAGCCCTGTATATTACCCTTTTTAATTTTCAGGAATATGAACATAATCATATTTTAAGTGTTTACAGTAGTAATTTATCTGCCTTCATAAAGTAATGCACATTAAAAGGAAAGTGGAATCTACTAGAAACACTTTGAGGAAGAATGCTATAGATTTTAGAAGTTATGGCTGACTTGGTTTTATTTTGTGCAAGATGCTATTGCATTTTTAACTGATGTCAATTGTTATTTACTAAGAAAATAATGCCTCAAATTTTCTTTGTCCAGACACCAGCAACATGTTGGGAATTATTTTTTTTCTGAAAATGTCTCTGTTTTCATATAATTTTGCTCATTTCTATAACACAAGTTGAACTAAAAATGGGGCTAATATAAGTTTCTTGATGTTATGAAAGATCATGGAACTGATTTTACTCAAGGTTCAGAATATTTATGAGATACAGTGGCATCACTCTATTAATCAAATGGTAAAGTGCTATGACAAGAGGGATTAACGGCAGCAGAGCGGTTAGAAATATCTGCTTCAGAGCCATGTAGTTTGTTTCCCATTGTACTATAATATAAGGAGGCAATATGTTTTCATTCACTTCTTGCTTTTTTAAGAATGAACATTTGCTATTTCACCTCCTATCTGTATAACAAAAGCAGAGTTGTAATATTTGGTGTCATTTTACTGAAGTAGGTCAATATATATACAAAAAGAATAGATTCATATAAAGAAGATATAGGGCATTTATTGGATTCTAATATTTGTTTTTTACAAATGCACTGCATAAAAACATTCTAAATACTTGAATACATAATGTATTTTTACATTATTTTTCTACATAGTAGATGAATGTAATAAAGACTATGTTTATGTCTATATGTGTATATGTCCTTTCAGAGGAATTAAGTATTATCTTAAGTAATATCATATTTACTTTTTGTGTACTCAATATTTTTCATCTTCTAGTAGGTCAATTTTGATATTAAGATAATTAAAACTCTAGAAATGCATTATACCAGCATATTCAAATGCACAGCTTGCCTACATACTTGTCAATCTCATGCTAACACTGTTAGCATTCATAATGAACACTTAACATTGCAAAATAAGAATAAAGGAAGTCTTTTTAATTGATATTAAGGTAGTGCTCATAAATTAGAAAAATTAAGGGGAAGAAATTATTGAAAGATGAGCTATATGAAGTAGACAGACACTTCATTTATTTTATTTTTATAAAATAAATAGCTATCTAGATTTGTTTTTACATATTTACAAACGGTAAAGTTGTTTTGAGGTTTTTATTAATAATTGATTTACACCTAATTGTTATAAATGATCAAATGAAGCTTTTAAAAATATAGTCTTATTAGTATAAGTTCTTTATTATCTTACAAGTTACAATTACAAATAACCTGTTCCAAGAGGTTTGTGGTGCTAAACATTTAAACTTTATATTATTCAAAAAAAATTTTTTTTTTGAGACAGAGTCTTGCACTGTCAACCAAGCTGGAGTGTAATGTCACGATTTTAGCTCACTGCCACCTCTGCCTGCTGGGTACAAGCAATTCTCCTGCCTCAGCCTCCTGAGTAGCTGGGATTACAGGTACATGCCACCACATCTGGCTAATTTTTGTATTTTTAGTAGAGAGGGGGTTTCACCATGTTGGCTAGGCTGGAGGCTGGGCTTGAACTCCTGACCTTGTGATCCACCCACCTTGGCCTTCCGAAGTGCTGGGATTCCAGGTGTGAACCACCATGCTCAGCTTATTCAGACTTTCGTAATTTATCTTTATGAGTTTGTATTATTAATTTAAATGGTTACTTAACGAATTTTAGGTAAGCTAATCCTGTGTAACAGACACTGACTTAAGTCCTGAAGATACAACAAGAGACCAAACAGACAAGAAACAACAAAGGAAAATTAAAAAGTTTAAGGAACAGTTGGTTTGGAAGAGTTGGTTTAGGATGTCAGGCAAATCGTGCAGAAATGATATCGGGAGCTATTTCTATAATGAGTATATGATACAAAAATAACCTGGGTCAAACTATTTTAATATAATCTATATGTAAATTAATTGATTACTTAATATCAAGTAGACAGAGAAGACTTGCTCTTATATAACAACATTCTAAATTTCAGACTTTAGAAATTTTCTATTAAAAAATAGCATTCAAAGTAATGTTATTCCTTGCTATACTGTACTACACAGAAGTGCTTTGGCCTACATAGAAAATTTTTTTATAATTGTGTTTTTAAAAGGCTTTCAACTTGTGTGAAAACTAGGAGCTTGCAGAATGCTTGTGTTCATTACAAATTTGCTGTTTTATTTTATTCAACCCTAATGATTTTCATTATCTCCTTAGTTGATAGAATCCATTTCCAAAACCAATAATCTCTTGAAATCCACTGAGCCACAAATTACTCATTAGAGAAAATTTTCAAAGATCATTACCTTTACTATAGATGTTTTCATCTCCTGCATACTCTCTTGTAATGCTCCTTATAATAAGGGGAGGGGAAATTATGTAGTTACAGAGTGATTTCAATGAAATACAGACCAATGGCTTGTTTACCATTTGAAACACTGCATTTTATTAAAGGTCAACATTGCATTGTGTTTAACCTTAATTTTATATTTGCAAATCTAATGTGTTATCATTAAAACATAAATAAGACCTTAGTTATTCTATTCTGATAGTTTCCGAGGTGTTTTGTGATTTTATTATAATTTTGAAAGGAGCAAATGTGTATGAATATTTGATGACCTGCAACAGTTGAACACTAATTTAGTCTGGGAATTATTTCCAATTTAGAACATTTCTTATATAATAATATAGCTTTATTTATGAATTACTCTCATTACCCTCAAAGCTGCCTTGAAACCTCTGTACCTATATTCTAATGTTTTACATGTGGAAATAATTAGAAGTTCAATAAAAATCTAAATATTTTTATCATATAACAAATATTGCTATTAAGAAAAATTACATTCAACCTAATATATCTTTGTTTATTAAAGACATAGCAAAAGAGAGATTTGATAACCATGCCTTTAGGAAATCTTGGTTTAAATATTGACAGTGTTAATTATTGGCCTTGTGATCTTGGACAAATTATTGGTTCCTTTTTTTCCTCCATTTTCTCACATACAAAAAGTAAATTGGACTTTATCCTATGAAGCTCTGACCACAGTACCTGCCCCATGGACATTTTAATGGATGTTTGGCTTTTTGCTTTCCTAGGCCTCCATTTGCCATTTGAGGCACCCTCTATGCTTTGAATGTTAGCTGGCAGCAAACACTGCCTCTTGCTACAGGAGCACACAGTGTTGGTGCCTCCTTTTCCAGCCTCCAATTCCAACAGGAAACAAGCAGAGGACCCAGGCATTGCAGACAGATGCATCATGCCAACGTGCATTCAGAGCTACTGGCAGGTAAAGATTAGGAACAAGAAATTAAGTTTTTAAAAGTTATTATAATAGGAAGAGTAGCAACAGGGAACACATCTATTACCAGAAACAATTTTTGGGGTTTTCTTGTAGAAAATGTTGATATTAACCAAGATATACCATTATATTTGTACTGGTCATTAAAATAAGGTTTGGGGCACTTTTCTTACTGCTTAGCATCTGGCCTAGTTCCCAGCCTTCCTAATGATTCTGTGAGCTGCCTGATATCCTCTTAATAAACTCCTTTTTTGCTTAACCCAGCAAGCATTGCTTGAAATGCTTACAAATAAGACACCCTCTGATACAGAAAGTGGTTACTGACTGTTAATTATTGTTTTATTATAAAGTGGAGCAATTAGTTCATAGGATTTTTTCAATGGACATATCAAATCTTTCATTTTTAAAAAAGTAGGCTGCATTAGATGACCTGACCTGTACATCTAATAGAATTCTGGTGATTCTGTGATAACACAATTGGCCGGCCTTCCCTATCCCTGGGTTCAACATGCGTGAATTTAACCAACTACAGATCACCAATTTTGTTAAAAAAGCATCTGTACTGAACTTGTGCAGGTTTCTTTCCTTGTCATTGTTCTCTAAACAATACAGTGTAGTAACTATTTACACAGTGTTTATGTTGTATTAGGTATTATTGGTACTCTAGAGATAATTTAAAGTGTAAAGGAGCATGTGCATAGGTGATATGTAATACTATGCCATTCCGTATCAGGGACTTGAACATCTGAAAACATGGGTATCCATGGGGAGTTTTAGCACCAGTTACCCTTGATTACCAAGGGACAACCTTATGAGAAATTTGTTATATCTATTCTATGTGAATGATAAAGAAATTGAGTAAAACATCCTTGTACAACCACAAATAGGAAAGAAACAAAAGGACTAAAGAAAATGCTGAATTTTGACAAGTAAATGTGACATACAAAGGTTTACTAATGTGTGTTAATAACACCTTGTACTTTACAGCTAGGCTTTCTTTCAAAATAGGTAAAATAACATTTGAAAACATTCAAGAAATGATTCCATTTTAATTATTTTATGTCATGCTTACATTAGATAAAAGAGCCTGTTTCATGCCACTTTCCTACATAGTCCTGGTGCTAATTAATTCGGCCATACAAATCCATAAAATGAGCACTAAAAAGACATAAAAAATAATTGACCTCCCTAAGGCAGCTTTCTTGGCTTTTGCTGGTAGGATATAGATTCATTAAAGTACTTGCCATTATGCGTATTCATTAAAGAAGGAAACAATCTATTTTGTCATCAACAAATCAAACAAACTTTCTAACCTCTTGCTAGTTCCCAGATAACATTTAGTTTAATTGGTCTGACCCTGACTATCCTTTAAGGTTTTTCAAGAAAAAAAGTAGGCAGACACATGTGGAGTGAAATTAAGTGGGCCTGGCACAACCTCCTGAAGTTGCTCTGGTAACAAAAGATTCAGAATACACAAAGTTCAAGTGAATATGACTTGTAAGTGACTGCTGAACTGCTAGAGATCAGAGCAAAATTCAGCAGTTCTGGATACTGTTAGTAAACATTTTATATTTTTGACTAATACCAAACATTTTTACATTATTGACAATATCATAAAATGTCATACTATAGAATATTTGTAAAACTATGCATGCAAAAATATGAGAGACATAGACTTAATATATTATTGTCATTATTTTATGAAAGTTGATACTGGAAAGTTACTGTGGAATAATCAGTCTTATACTATTATCTAGGATACAAAACTCTCTGTAAAGAAAGCACCAGGAGCCCTTAAAAATGTATTCCCTTGGCAGGGTGCAGTGGCTCATGCCTGTAATCCCAGCACTTTGGGAGGCTAAAGTGGGTAGATTGACTGAGCTATGGAGTTCAAAACCAGCCTGGGCAACATGGTGAAATCGTGTCTCTACTAAAAATACAAAAATTAGCTGGACATGGTGGCAAGCGCCTGAACTCCCAGCTACTCGGGGGAGGCTGAGGCAGGAGAATCACTTGAACCCAGGAGGTGGAGGTTGTAGTGAGCCGAGATCACACCACTGCACTCCAGCCTGGGTAATAAAGCAAGACTCAATCTCAAGAAAAAAAATTATTACCTTTAACCAAGTGATTCGACTTCAGGAATCTATCCTGAATTGATAATAGAAATTTTGGACCCCACATTTGGACTATTGCCTTTTTTATAAAACAAAGCATAAATAAAGTTGTAATAAAATTGTTACAACTTAGTTTTAAATGAATAAGGTTGAATTAAAAAGTCTTCTTATATAGCATGGCCAAAATATATGTATAATCATATACGTACCTATGTATATGTGTGGATATATGAGATACCTTTATACCTGAAACTAAAAAATAAAACAATTCAAGGGAATATTTAACATAGGTATATCAAAAAGATACAATTTCAGCTAATTTACATTTTTAAATGATATTCTTGTTTTTCAAAATTTCTATATTGAGCGGATTATTTAATACATTATAAAATATTTTTAATATGTCTGTAAATGAGAACTTCAATTCTAACATCTTACAAAGAGCAGAGGTAAAAGAGAAAGAAAAAGCTGTTAATCTTCTAAAACTGTTCATCACAAAATTCTCATGCTGGGTTGTTTTGCACTTGACCATTCCATGGGAAAGTTGACAGACCCTTCTTTCAGAACATTTATATACTCTGGTGGAACAAGAGAACCTGTGGTCATAAATGCTTATTATGTTTCCCTCACTCCTTACCCTGTAAGATCAAACATAGCCCTCCCACCCTTGAACTGCCTAATTCAAAGTGTTATTTTTAGTTGAAATTGAATTCAAATGCAATCCGATATCTGGTTTCCTGATTTACAGTGGCAAAATAAATGGAAAATATAGAAAAATTTTTGAAGGAAGGGTGTGTTTGTGTCTGGTGAGAGTGCTGAGTAACAAAGAAGGCCATATTCCAAAAAGAGCAAGAAAACACAGGGATATTTTTATAATGAAAGACAACTTAAAACATCCTTCTCTTTTTTCTTACATTTCAAAAATTTAAACAAGGTAGCTCTCTCTGTATTGGTAATATCATGACATACCTTGGTGGTCTTTGAATATGTTGTGTTGATTAAAGTCTTCCCTGATGTATTTGTGCCTCCCATGTTCAAATTTCTTCCTCTATGCAGTGTTTATTTAGTTAAGAAGCTGAATTACTGATTTCATAAACATTTCTATTCAGGAAGAGTTCCCCTTTTCTGTTTTAATTCTCCCACTGTCTTCCTAGTGTCTTCTGTGGGAACATTGCCTTCACATATCACGTATCTTGTATCCTGTCTCAGATTCAAAACTTTTGAGGAACCCAACACCATGTACTTCTGCAGCATAAAAAGTGATAAGACGTTACTTTTTAATAGGATGTGGTTTACTGGTCTGTTAAAATAGGAGCACAAGAATCGTAAATGCCACTGTTATTTGGACCTGAGAAAATATTTTAATATTGGAGCTTATCAAGAAAACAAACAAAAATGAGAGAAATAAAAGGAATAATTAGGAAAAACTATCATGAAATGAACTATGGTGAAGATTTACTAAACAACCTATGTGTGGCTGTTTAATCCATCTCTTCTATGTCCCTCTATTTTCCTTCATCTTCTGCCTTTTCCTTCGGTTCTGGCTCAGGAAATTGATCTGTAGTAGTTCATCGATAGTGCTCTGTGTCTATGGTTTCAGCTGGGTTCAGACAATGGAAAGCCTCATTAGGAGATTGTAGGGTGGGAGATGAAATTATAGTACTTATTTTCTCATCTACCTTCCTATTAAGTTGCTTTAAGCTTCTGACTTCTATGCTTGGCAAAAATTAGATTTATCTCCAGGCCCCTGACCCTACTTAATGCTCTTTTCCTCTGTATTCTACATGTTTCTGATATGCTATAGTATCTGATTTCTTAAATATGTTCCTCTTCCTTCTTAGGGTCTAGAGATGATAATACCTTGTTATTACCAGTGCTCAATTACAGTATCTTTGTGGTTCCCTTAAAATTATATGTTTGTAAATAATTAACTTTGTAATTAAACTCTATTCACATTAGACTACTTCAGTTTGCCATCTTTTTCCTTTTAGAACCTTGATAGTATTGAAATGGGAAAGGTTCCCTTGGCCCCCTCACAGCTTGTGCAATGGGGGTGAGGCTTGCTTCTTCAGTGCCCCGCTGCTTAAATCTCTAGGGGAGCATACAGATGGGCAAGCAGTGAGGTTCTGACCCCACGGCAGTGTCTAGGAGTGAATGTTTATAGCTCTTGAAGCCCCAGTGGTCGTGTGTTACAGAGTATTCTCTTAGTTTGCCGTCTATAGGCAGCTTGTGTTAACCAGCTCAATTAGATCCTCCATCTTGTCACAAGGACAGAGGGCTTTCTGTATCCCCGGGTTCTTGCCTTGGTGTACTAGAAGAATCAGATCACACCTGGGCTTGGAGAATAAGGGCAAGGTTTTACTGAGTGGAGGTAGCTCCAGGGAAGTCAGAAGGGGATGGAGTGGAAAGGCTTTTCCCTGGAGTCGGGCTGCTCAGCGGCTGGGACTCTCCTCTGACTACGCAACCAAAATCTGTGTTGTTCTGCTTCTGCTGGTCAGTGGCACGCTGGTCGATGGCCTGTGGGCTGCCAGTGCCTGTCAAGAGGTTCAGCTGCCTGTGTGTTCCTCCACTGATGTGCTCCTTTCAATGTCCAGCCACCTGAGTGCCTGCCTGCTAGGGTCTAGGGGTTTTAATGGGCACAGGATGGGGACATGGCAGGCCAAGTGGTCTTAGGAAATGCAACATTTGAGCAGGAGATACCTGTCCTCACCTATGTCTGTGGAGGTGGAGCCCTAGCCAAGGATCACCCTCTCCTCTACCCAGTGTTTCCCTTCCTCACGTCCATATAATTTAAAGGGACCACGCTCTTCCCCTTCCCAGCACTTCCCTTCCATATCAGCATTACGCTTCTAAATTTATGAATAGCTTATGATATGTTCATAATTTTTTTCTTTCTATGTAACTGACCCAAATCTTATTTCAACATCTCTTCTTTTATCACTTTCGATTATTTGTATATGTCTATGTTCTATGCTTTTTCTCATACAATTCTAAACAATCTTGTACAAGTTTTATCAATATGTATCAATATAATTCTTTTTCTGCCAGTACTTTATAATCAAATTATTGTCATGTTGTTTTCTTAAATTCACACATTAAGGGGAAAGATTTACTAAATTATATTTTTGTAGCCCCAACTAGCACTATTCCTTCTAGATACTGCTTAATTTAAACAGCATTGATTTACAAGGATTTGTATTCCTCTTTAATATGTTCTGTACAGTTGCTATGGTTGCCAATTTTTGCTGAAAATTACTTCTATCTATGTTGCATCTCTAGGGCTATAGGAATTCCAAATCTCACTATTTAGAATACTCCCCAGTCTTTGTGTTTTTATAGTTTGGTCTGTTTTATGAAACAGGGGAAAGAAACATTTCCAATTTGTATAAAATCTTTAAAAATCTTCCAATAGGGAAAAACCATTGAAATAAGAAGTAGCCAGCAATAGTTGTTTAAACATTTCAAGCCCTCCTAATGAGCTTTAAAGATGCATGTTTTTTGATCTGTAGGATCCTTTTGAGTAAGTAAATATAGTGTAAATATAGTAAATAAATATAGTGTAGATCTTTATTTTTTATTTTCACATTCTATTATACATAATAAAAATTACATATTGCATTGTCATCTCTAATTAAAAACCTAAAAAATTATTTAATTGACTAACTTATTCAATATTTAATTATATGGAAAAATTGACCTATTTAGCATATATTTATTAAGCACCTAATGTATGTTAAGCACTAGACTTAAAGTACTAAGAAGAAATAGCATCTTCTCAGCTATAGAAGCCATACAAAATCTTGAGTTTATTCATACAATATTCAAACAAATATTTCGCATAGATAATAGGAGACAAAAAAAAGCAATTCTTCAAAACTGCCCTATCCTTTATGATTTCCACTTATTATTTTTCATTAATCTACTTTGTTTATCTATATTCCTCTTCATACAACACTTCTTTGGCAAGGTTATGCCTAGTTTTTCTATGTATCAGAGACCCTCCTCACAGATCTTGTCCCATAGATAGTGCCTGGTTCATTATTGTGCTTCTCAGTGCTCTCTCAACTCCAATCTTGCCAGTTTAAAGAATGTGCAGCTAGTGTTTCTTCCTCTAGCCAGAAAGAATAATAACTAAAGATACATTTCTTAAACTAATTAAAAAAAAATCACATGCATTGCTTGAAGTTTTAAGCTTTAAGGGTCTTGTGAAAAAGAGAAAAGTAATTAAATCCTTCTGTTCTTCCTCCTGTTTTTTTTTCTTTTGAAAAATTAAAAAAATATTTATTTTTTTATTTTTACTTTTTTGTATAATTCATTTTGCATATTGGTACTAAGTCTGAAAAGTTGAATAACTCTTTATCCTTGGTTTATGCCATATTGTCAGTATGCATCATGTGAAACTCCTCAAATTATTTATTCATGCATCATCTATTTATTTATTTCCATTCTTTAACTCCATTCCCCTCCTACTTCCACAGAATAATCACTTATAGCACTTACATCAAAGAAATTGTTATCTATAATGAGAAAAATATTTTACAGCTTCACATTTCTTAAGAATAAAATTAAATTGAGACAGTGATTCAAGTGGGTTCACAACACACTTACTGTATGCTAAATGATAGTTTTAGAAACTGTGATTCTTAGGAGTTCTTATGGAAGGAAATACTACACAATGAACACAATGAAAGAATAATAGAGACTTTGGAAAAACATTAGAAATTGAAACTAAATTATTGAAAGTAGATGCATTTTATTAGAACGTGAGAAACAGCAAGCTAGGCAAGAAAAAATGTAAAGCGGAAAAACAGATGCATAAGGTATATGGAAATAATGAATTATTGAGCCTGTCCAATTAAGGTAAGTTGAAACTGCAACTCATTGTAAAACAGACTAAATGTGCTGGGTATGCTTTGACTTGACCTTGTAATTCCATCTACTTGGAAGGCTGAGGCAAGAGGATCTCTTGAGACCAGGAGTTTCTGGATGCCTTAAGCTATGATCACACCTCTATATGCCAGCCTGGGTGACAGAATGGGAACCCATCTCTAAAACAAAAACCCAAATCATAAACCAAAAACACAGATTAAATAAATATCCAATAACTTCTCCATTAGAAAAAAAATAGAACAAAATATACACACTAACATATTTCTCCAAGTTATTTTAGCCATTGATGTTTGATTTGATAATTCAAGGTTAATTACAAAAATATGTTTGTTACCTTTCTAAGTATAGCCTCACAAAGCCTATTTGAATTTTCAAGAATGTGTCTGCAAAATTGAGTACTTTATCCAGAAGAGATTATTATTTAAATTGCACAATTTAGCTTATGGTTATAAAACATGCTGCACACACATATCGATATTTACTTTATGATTCCTTATGCATGTGTCCACCTTTAACAGATATCCATTTTGTATGTAGTGACTCCAGAGAGAGAAAGAGAGAAAGAGAGAGGTGTCCTGCAGTCACACATCTCTTCATAGGCGATGACCAGTGTAGGCTTAGAAAGGAAGTGCTTTTTAATAGGTATGGTCACTCATTTGACTACACATCAGTGATCTACACTTGGAAGAGCAAGTTAGAAGTTAAAGGGAGGAATTTATTTGGGGAGGATTTTTCAGTGTGTTGCCCTCACTGGACTCAGTGTTGCATTGGACTCACTTTGTTCAGTGAGTCCGTTATCTATCCACCACTTCACTCCTTTCTCATGGAGGAAGGATGATAAGTAATGTGCCTGCTTCCTTCCCTCCCATAGGTGTATTAAGAGAGGCTTAAGCAAGCCCCTTATTGAGGTAAATTTGTAAATCTTGTAGTGGTGGTGGGGGATGTACTGGATTAGGAACTTAAACCTGCTTAGGGAATCTAAGATAAGAGACTCATCTTCAGATGTCAGAAGAAATTCAGAAGAATGAATGAGAAAGAACAAAAGAGTGAAAGCAAGTGAGGAGAGAGTGAGAGAAAGAGTTTGCCCACACATAAGAGAGAAAGAGAAGAGAGAGAGAGAGACCTGTAGTCGGGCATCTCTTCATGGGTGACAATCAGTATAGTCTCACGGGGGAGCCCCACATTCAAGAGATACCTGAGCTACTAGGGGCTTAATGCTGTGAGATTAATATGTTGAAACTCTTAAGAGTGACATATATGTTTTTAAAGGTAAATCCCTAGGAAAGTGGATTTGGAGCTTCACATGTGGCTCTGCCTTCTAACGCCTGCTTGAGATGGGTTTTTAGTAGCTAGATTCTTATCTTTCGGTGCTTAGGGACCCACTAGCCTCGCACTTTCACCTCTGCCCCGTGTCCACTGTCACTGTCTGCTCAGAGTGAACTCCAGCTTGTATTGACATGGGAAGCCCTCTGGTCTGCCACTGTTGTCTGCCTTAATAGGGAACCTGAACACAGTCACGGAAATTTGCAGGGTTTTGTGGACACATAACTGTGGCATCTTGGGATGAGGCATGTTGCAGTTATCCCTGCTCTAGGCTATTCAGTGCCAAAGTGCATTCAGACATTGGCTTGAAGGGGCAAGTTGCTAACTACCCCTGATCCAAGGTTTTATTGTAGCTTGATACAGAGATTGCAATTCCTTGGTGGTTTGCTTATATGCCTTGTGTGAGTGTGGTGGGTCCAGCCCAAGCCAGTACACTGTATCTGACTAGAAGCTTAAAGAGAGGTAACCCAGCAGGCAGTGGGCTTCTCCTTGAGTTGTGTCACAGGCCCCCAGCTACCTGTAAAGATCTACATGCATTCCCTAAGTATGCCCATGTCTGAGGAAGCTTGACATTAAACAGCAAATTTTTTTAAATGACAGGTAGAGAGACTTTGGAAGAGGAGATTCTTCTCTTTTTAATTTATTTGGTACATTTAACAGAATCTTTCTTTTTTTCAAAGCAAAGGTTTCTATATTTAAATTCTGCATTAGAGTCAACCCTTTCTAGCTTATATTTTCACTGACTATGGAGGAAAAAATGCTTACATTTTCTTATTGTTTCTTTTTTCTATTCTTGCTGGTTTGTTTATTTGCTTTATTCACCAAATACATGTCACATATCAGAGAATGGGAAGCTATAGGCATCCTAAGTGATTTCCTTAATGTTGCTTAGAAAGGGAATACCCGTCAACCCCTTAACAAATACATAAGAAGGTGACTAGAATGCCAGATTTTTCAGGCTGAAAGATTTGTAAGTGATCACCATGAAGAAAAGATATTTCACATGTCAAAGGAAGTTTAGTTAAATATCCCCAGTGCATATCTCTGAAGAACTCACAAATAAGCTCCCCTGAATACACCCACAACCAAAAGAATAAAGAAGGTTGCTTTTACTATCTGCCAGGCCAAGGAAGGGTGTGTTAGCCTAGTGACTGTCAAGACCTAACTACATTGATGCCAGGAAAGGATGACCTTTTTGCATCTTACCTCTTCAGCTTTGCTCTCTTCTTTCAAATCTGGTATCAACAGAAGCAGCCTAGTGAATGAAGAAGGAGGAATAGGATGCTAAATAGGTAGACAGAGAAGAAACTGGTCCAGATCCCTTTCCTTCCAAAAGGCTTGACTAGCACTGTGCTTAGGCTGGACAAGGTGCAAAGATTTAACTTGGAATAAAGCTTGGAGTTTAGTTATTATATTGGACTAGGTCTATTGATTAGATGGCAAATATTCTTCTAACTGAAAATGAACAGAGGATTCTTTAATACTTGAGAAGAATTGAAGAAGTTATTACATTTAGACTAGACGATATCACAGGGGAAAGTGTCTAAAAACAGGCACATAGTAAAGATGAAGCTGTACCCTGTGACTCATTAGTTTAACTCACTATTACATACCTCTATGGACTTATCAACTAGCTACTATTTGTCAAAACAAATCCTTTATTGAAGTAAGTTTGAGTAAATAACTTACGCAAGTTTGAGTAAATACTGTACTGGATATTAATATAATTTTTACTCTTTACTTATTTCTGATATTAATAAGATTATAAGTTGATCTTAATAGAAACAGTATTAAATGCTCTGAATGAATAAACATAATTTTATGACTTATTATAATAAATGCTAAGCTATAAATTACTATTTTTAAAATTCTAAAACATTTGGTAACAATAAATATTCCATTTAGCTCTATAAAATAATCAATTTATTATTTATCGAGAATGAATTTAAACATGTCTAGACTAGTATTTCCTCCATGAGAACTAACTCTAAGGAAAGCAAATGGGAAAGTAATTTTTTTTCTGTACTCAAGAGCTCTGGCCCCATTTAAAGAATTTCCAAACCTTACCTGGCAGCTAATCCCACTGCCGACATTGACACTTTTCTACATGTTTCTCAGAGTCTGTAAATAAATCTTCTAATGAGATTTTAGGAATAATTATTCTACCTGAGTAAATACACCCTAGGGCTGCTCAAATATCTAAACACTTTGGGTAAAAACATTTGCAGAAAAACTGTACATTCACAAGCTATATGTTGACCTGCAATGGATTTGGGTTTTGTTCTACTCTGACATCAACTTTCCAGAAAAGAAAACCAATGCTAACGTAAAAGAACCTTTCGCTGCCCTATAGGGTATAGATAGGATAAAGCTGAGCTTATGCTGTTCCCTAATACAATTAAGAAAATCAAAATCAAAATAACGAAATGTTGTATTTCATTGTTCACACACACACAAACACACACACATATATAGTTATGTTATACATATAAAATATTTATTGTTATGTTTATATATATATATAATCACAATATTGACTGGAAAATAACATATCTATACAGAAGTTAACGACCATGTGTTCAAGTAGCAGACACTGCAATAAAAATGATGGACACATAAATATTTTAAGCAAAATTTAGTAGGATAAGCACAATATAATGTACATGCACAAATTATTTTGAAAATATAAGTGGAAATTATTGGAAATATAAGAAATAAAGGAAGAAAGGAGTATGTTTGACAGAAGAGAAGATATTTTACCAAGACCTTAAAAAATAGAGATTCACTAGTAAAGACAGAAGAGCAGTACATTGTAAAATATAAACAAATGAACTAAAAATTAAGTGAGCATCTTGATTTCAATTAAGGAAATTTTGAGAGCGTCAGTTTGTGCACACTATTTGAGTATGGGGAAGATTAGAATAGAAATCTAGTTAGATACCAGTTATAGGCTTTCTCATGCCAATACTTTTCCCACTTTATCATATGGACCAATTAGATAAGTTTTTTCCAACAGATAACTGAATACATTATGAAAAGTTATTGCAAGAGATAAATAAATAGTAAATGATTTCATTTAGCAACATATTGTAAGAGCCCATAGGAGAGAATGCTGTGAAATCATATTATGGTATAAAATATGAAAAGATGCGGATTTGAGAGATATTTGATTGGTGGTGTTGACAGAATTTAGAAACCAGGACACACATTGGAAGAGAGTGATGAGAAAAATTATAATCATGAACAAGGTTCCCAATTTTTATTGACAGCCGAGACAATGCATACAATTAAGTAAGTTAAAACAAGAGAAATCCTCTAATTCTTACAACTATTTTAAGTATTATTTAATCTCCTCAAAGCTTGGACTTAGTCACCATGTCCTAACTCTCAGGAGGCGACATTCTCTCCTATTTTAGATTGTCACTTTGTTGGAAGAAACACTCTTGGCTTTCCGTCACCAGTTGACCAAAACAGTCACTGATCTTCCTACCTAGCTCTAATCTCTCTACCTATACCTTTGGGCCATTCCTGTGCTTGCCTTTCCATTTAATAATTTTTCCCTACTACTATATTATTACTCTATCCCTTTCTAAGTATGTCACCTTAGCATTTAAACTTGTCCAAGTCTCTCACATTTGGGAATGAGGGCAGCACCCTATTCTGCATTCGCCTTAACCTTTTATTTCACTTTACAGACAAAGATTTTAAAAAGTTGTCTATATTTGTCCTCCACATATTTTCATTTTTTAAAAAATATTTTTATCTTCCTACATTTTGATTTGTACACCTGGAACTATGATAATAATCTCCATGTTACTAAATTCAAAAAATACATTTTGATCTAAGATATTAATTCATTTTGGCATATTGTGGACTATCTCTTCCAGTGGAGTAACTTATGTTAGGCTTCCTAATACCATATATTTTTCTTTAAATTTTATGAGGAATAGTAGTCTGACCTGAAGGTTTTTTATTAGAAACATTTCTTCAGTCTTGGATTTTATCAGTCCTAGGTGCACACACACTTGCTTACTCTCCCTCCCTCCTTTTCTCTCCCTCCCTCTCTCTGTCTCTCTCTTTTCCTTTTATATAATATGCTACAAAACATGGCCTGTGAACCATAACTGGGCCAGAAATATGTGTTTGACACATAGTTTTTTAAAATAAAGCTTTAATTTTTCTTCCGTAGAGAAGATGTTTAGCTGTCCAGGACAGATCGTCCACACTTTTTGGAGGGACTTTCACCACTATGTAGTGATAAGAGGATGCAGTGCCTTTCGCACCATCCAGAAGAAAGACATAAATTGCAGGAGAGAAATGGGGACAATCATAAGTAGGTAAATCCACTTTATTCTTGCTCACAGCATATGAGACAGAGGACATTGGCTCTAATCAGTCTCTCCCTTTTTGGAACTTTGAATACAGATTTGGGTGAGTAGAATTGGATCTAAGCTGATGTCAACAGTATGTTGAAGATGTTTTGATCAAATTGCATATAAGGTTTGGCCTCATAGACAATTTGGTCAAACCTCTTTAGACCCCTTGATTCCTGTCTACTTTCTAAGATGAAACACTTTTTAGTCTCTCATAAGTTTTGTAAAGATACACACAATTACAAAAATTTTTCTTTTTATGTAAGACATTCAGAGACCATTTCATTGCTGCTGAAAGAATGACTACAACATACGATGGTTTATGTAAAAAATATAGACTTTTGGCTTCCCTTCAAAATGTGACGCTCTGGCAACTCCCTAGTGTTAAAGACCAGCTGGCTTCATTACGTGAGGCACGTGGCCTTCACTGCCAAAGCATCCCTATTACTTTTACATCTGGGAAGCTTGTTTTCAATATCTGAACAACCAGGTTAGTCATTTGGCTTTGTGAACTTCAATTTACACTTTTCCCCAAACATCTCATTCATTCTTACTATTTAAGATGTCATATATATGTTAGAATTCCATAATCTAATATATTAACCACAGATCATATATTTGAGTCACAGATCTATTGTTACAATTGTCTTTTAGATGTCATTTTTACTGGCCTAAAATTAAAGAAAATAATAAAAGCAGAGATCATCACTCATCACAAAAATATTGCTATTCTCTCCATCTTCACTTATCATTGAATGCAAACATAAAAAAAGTTAGAGAACTGAAATGCATCATTAACTTTTCTCTGATCCTTATGATTAATTATAGCAATCTCCCGATATTATATATACTGCCCAATATTATATATATATATAAGTGTCTCTCACATTTATTTATTCATTTTTTAAATCCCATTAACCTGGTCCAGGGCACAATAAATACTTGTGTAAAGTATTGCATTTTAACTTCCCATATAGTACATTTGCCTCAAATTTTTATTTCCAACAATACTTTCCCACATTGCAGTTAGAGCATGAAACCCCGTTAAATAACTTATCTTTTTTATGTAATATCTACCCTTCTTAATAACATTTAAAGATCTTATTCTCATCAATCACATCCCATGATACTCAGTTTTTGTTTTTGTTGTTGTTTTAATCAATGTGAAATATATAGAAATGGTTGGATATTTGTAGATGAAACCCAAGTAGATGTAATCTTTATTTCTAAATCACTTAGGACTGAATATGTAAAACCGAGATTGGTTGTGGTATCTATTGCACTGTTTCAAGTAACCAAGAGGAGGTTATTATTTATCCTCGGGTTCTTATAAATAGGGGCTTACTAAGGTAGTCTTAGATGTCTAAAAAAATCTAAATCCAAGAAGAGCTCCCAAAGTATTCATTAGTCTAAAGAGGTTTAGGAGAAAGAATATGAGTGTAAGACAGTGGGAAATTAGGTAAACTAACATTTTGAGCCTTGTAATGTACAATACTTGCCTAGATCTCTGGTATTGAAGACCTTACAAATTAAGGGCAGGCACATGCATTTTAAAAATACACAAAAGTGTAATAAATAACATATGATTTGGAAAATACAGAGTACTCAAGGAGTATATCACTTTATTTTGCCATACCAAATGTGGATATTCACCTACCTAACAATTTTCTGTAGTTTTTCTTACAGTGTCATACTAATTGCACTAGGATATGGAAGACAGTTTGAGAAGGTACATAGCTATTCCCATCCCAGCAGTCCACTTCGATGTGCAATACCACTGAGCTTGCCATAGATTCAGAGATACATAAAACAGAAGATGATATAATCAGAGAGATAATGAGGAATGAGATTATGCAGGATGTTATAAGTCATTGTAAGCCTTTGAATTTCACCCTGAATGAAATGGGGGAACCATTGCAGTTTATTGCAGAGGATTGACATGCTGTAAATTACACTTTTGAAAGATCATTATGGTAGTTATGTTGATAATAAACTGTGGGAACTGTGGGGGAAGGATAAACAGGTCTGAAGAAACTAGTAAGAAAACCATTGCTGTAATTATGAGAGTGGTGATGGCTCAGTCTAAGAGGGTTAGTAGTGAAGAGACTAAGAAAAATATGGATTTTTGATATATATATATAAAGGTTTCTTTAAGAATAATATATTTTATTTTTCAAATATTTATTTTGAAATAATTTCAGACTTTCAGAGTTCTAAAAATAGTACAAAATTGCCCTGAAACTTCACCGGAATTCCCTAAATGTTGACATTTTACTGTGCTTTCTCCATCTCTTTTCTTTCATTCTCTCTCTTTTTCTATGTCTATATCTGTTTTGATCTATATGTGCATGCAAACATTACTATTATTCTTTTTGTATGATTTTGGAATAATTTGTAGATATAATGACACTGTGCCTTACATACTTCTCTGTGTTTTTCCAAAAGACAAAGTCACTTTCTAACATAATCAGAGTTTAATAATCAAAATCATGTAATTGCATCCAATACTGTATAAATTTCATTTCTGGTATATTATAGAGTTAGAGTACACAGGATTTCTTGCCAAATTAAAGCTGGTTATGAGTAAAAGAGAAGAGTCAAAGATGACACCAAAGTTTTTGATCTAAATAGATGGAAAAATAGCATTGATATTAGTGAAAATAAGAAAACTGTGGGTCACACAGGTTTTGGATGGGGATGGCTGAAAATCAGGAGTTCAGTATTAAATGTGGTCAGTTTAAGAAGTCTCTTAGCATCTAAATAGAGATAAGTTCTGGAGAGCTGTCTAGAAAGATGTCCTTGGAAAGAAAGAGAGGTAGTCCTTTCTGCATAAGAAAACAGATAATTATGAACAAAGATGTAAAGTAATTCAATATCTAAAAGTTAATTGATTAGTGTCATGAGAGATGATTGTTATTTCCCCCAAGAAAATAGTCATTGAGAATAGTTTTTTAGAGGAAGATTTTGGAATTAAAGAATGCCAACCATTTGGAATACCTTACAAAACAACAGAGAAATAATCACAAATGTGGACAATATTAATCTTTCAGAAATGTATGAGTGGAGCATTGACAGAGCTGAGAATCCTGGTTAAAGCAGTGCCTCAAAGTGTACATGTTGGTAGAAAAGAAATAAAAGGGGAGAGGGAATAGAAATGTAAGAGCAAGGGAAAAAAAGCTAAGGGACTAGAAGGGCATAAAAATATGTGAGAATAAAATTAGTGAAACTGAGAGATATATAAGCCTATCCAAGGACAAGAGAAGTAAGCGGTTTTATGTTTCAACTGTGGAGTTCATATTGATAATGAGGTCTAAAGTGGGGGATCAGTTGTTGAAATGAAGATGAAGTTTGCTGAAATGGAGGAGGCCCAATTTAGGAAATAGATCTAAGAATATCTGGCAGGGTCAATAGTCAAAGAAGAGCAAGTGGCAGGGTTTCAATTCTGCATGATTAATTCATTTAACTTTTCCTCTGACAGAAAAGGCCTAAAATTATATGACATCTACTTTCTTATTCCTTTTTTTCTCTTTACCACCCCATCTAGGATATTTCTTCTTACATCTGAAGAGAATTTTCCTCCTCGCAAGACTGAAAAATCTTCAGTTTCTATTTATTTGCTTCATTTCCAAGTAAAGTTTATTTGTATTCTTTATATTCACTGTGAGTCGATAAATAGAATCAAGTTTCAGGGTGCTCTCATTTCACCTAGCAAGTATCTCTTTCAATAACACTATAAAAGTGCCTGTCTCTTATCTTTATAAATTTGTATGCATTACATTTACATGATAAGCTGTGGTTCTCTGATAAGTCAACAACTCTAAAATTTCAGAATCTTATCAAGGCTCTTTCAGTAACTGAATCTCATAACTGCTAAGGAAAAAAAATCAAAGATTCTACCATTATACTACCAGCCTTATATATCACTGAAAGGATTTCTAATTTGGGTATGTTATTTTGAAATAGACCTTTTTATCATGTTTTCTTCCCCACCAGTAATCTTAGGCTGGTGTCTTCATCTGCCATGAGTAAAACTACTATTACTTGCTAGCTCATCATTAACGTCCAGCAGTAGTATAATAAATTACACCATTTCTCTGCAATTTTATTAGAGCACTATTTCTTGCTGAAATGTATGAAACTGGAAAAAAAACCTTGGACTTCTACTTGACACAAGAGCACAGAGATATTTTATAACTGTCAAGGTTACTAACACTTTTACAGTGAGGGTAATCATGTTGTTTTTGGCCTACTTAAAGAACAGGGCAACAAAAAGTACCCAATTAAATGTGGGGCAAAATCAAACTATATGTGGGAATATGGCACAAACCATTTTTGAATATATTTGGTAAAAACAGTGAAGTTGTGACATTTATTCACATTAGGGTGGAGTCCAATATTGCTAAATTACTCACTCAAATGTTCAAAGCAGAGAAAATCAAGGTGATGTGGGTCATAAGATTTAAAAAAATTTTTGTAGATTCATGCACAGGTTTTTTACATTGGCATATTACATAATGATTAGGCTTGAGCTTCTATGTTACCTAAATAGCACCTGAAGAGCAAACATCACACCTACAGCCATCTTTTCCTCTTTTAAAAAATGTCCTTACAATTTTTCTTTTTTTTTCCTAAAAATCAACTTTAATAAAATGTTATTTTATTAGTTCTATATATATGCACTATAGGCAAAATATTATCCACTGGAATTAATTTATAGAAATGTAAAACATAATACCAGATTCTGATCCTAATGAGACCTGTTGAAAATGTCTCCTGAGAAGGGCTAACAGCTATACTTGAGTCTATTTATCTTAATGATCACTTTAAATTAAAATGTAAAGAGACTAAATCACTAATTCACCCCTTTAATTTGTTTTCCTAACCATTCAAGATTACTATATTAAGAAACCTTTTCCTACAAGTGTTACGGAGTTTTTTTTTTCTCTGACATCTTACAAAAGACACTATTCAGAACAAAATTTGATTATGCGGTCTGGGCCATAGATCCTCCATGAGATTTTCTCAGATCCGCTCCCACGGACACTAACTCTTAAGAAGCCACATGTCTCTTGGCTCTATTCCCATGGAACTCAGAACCTTGGCATTACCTCTAACAATTTTGATTAAAATTTTGATTGTGCCCAGTAAACCAGTGTTTTATGCTTGTCACCTTCAGAATTCTATCTCAGCATTATCAGGATCTCATGATATCATGTAGGCATACTTTCTTGTATGGCTGTGTTTTGTTTTTGGCTGGTTGAGAGGTCCTTACAATTTTTCTTACAGATTTTTTTTTTGGCGAAAGTTTTTGCAGGTAGTGGGAGACTACATGAATGATGTTTTATGCTTTATTTCTTTCTGTAAGTCATAAGAAGTAGAACTAGGACAAAGATATTAGACAGAACACCTGAAACACATTAATTAACTGTAGAAATATTAAATTATTCGTTAGCACTCATTTCCACTCCCTTTAAGTGTCAGGTAACAGAAATTTTGCAGAATGTCTAATGTAAACTTTTACAAAATAGTACTTTATATTTTATTGTATTTCAAATTGCTTTCAGAATTGCCTCATTTTATGGTCAGAATAACTGTGAGCTAATATTCACGTGCTTTTATTCTCTCTCTGATCGCCTACATATGATCCAATGGTTAATCGTCGCTTATAATCACCTGGTGCAATAGTAAGAAAGACTGATCTTGTTTTTCCTGAGCCTCATCTCAACAGCCTCAGCTAAATCTGGAAGCATGAATTATAGTTGAGGTAGTTATTTTGCTTCCTGGAAAATCCAGTGTAGTGTGTATGTTTGAAACATAGATAGCCTCCAGTATGAAAAATATCAAATTTAGATTTAAAGGTATCCAGCCTTCCTAGAATAAGGTCTATCTAAGCTAAGTGCCCTCACCATACTTTTTGCATGGTATTTACTATGTTATTTTGTAACTGCTAATTTATTGTCCTGCCGTAACAATTTGTGTGTGATTTCTTAAAAGCTGAAAATATGTCTTTTATGTCTGGATTGTGTCTAGTAAAATTCATAGTACCTTTTTGATAATCAGTAACTTTTTCTTTATTCATGATTGGTACTCTCTCCTCTTTGCTCCATATTAACCAATATTTTTTTTCTATTATCCCAGGAATATTTATTGGAATCCCAATTGATTCAAGGATATTGAGGCTTTCTCTTAAAGTCAATTAAAAATCTGGAAAGAGGCCGGGCGTGGTGGCTCACGCCTGTAATCCCAGCACTTTGGGAGGCCAAGGCGGGTGAATCACGAGGTCAAGAGATCTAGACCATCCTGACCAACATGGTGAAATCCCGTCTCAACCAAAAATACAAAAATTCGCTGGGCGTTGGCATGCGCCTGTAGTCTCAGCTACTCGGGAGGCTAAGGCGGAAGAATCGCTTGAACCTGGGAGGCAGAGGTTGCAGTGAGCCGAGACTGCACCACTGTGCTCCAGCCTGGTGACAGAGCAAGACTCCCGTCTCAAAAAAAAAAAAAAAAAAGAAAGAAAAAAAGAAAAACCTGGAAAGAAAAAGAGTGGAATAAAGTTGGGTAGTGCCCTAGAAAACTCTTGCAAAGTTCTTTTAATTCTTCCTTCTTTTCTTGGAACACCACGAATGCCCTGTTTTGGGAATGGTGCCTTTATTAACAAAGATTAAATCCTACGTATGAGGCATAGGTATTTGACATAATGCTCTAGAATTTTGCTTCCTGACTTTCATATATCAAATTTGCCACAATCTTCTATTGTTAAAACTGTTCTTTGTTTATACTAATATTATGTCCATGTTAACTCTGAATATTTAATAATGGATCAAATCCTGTATCTCTTTTATATAGTCCAATATTTCCTGGTTTTGGATATTAAAAACCACATAGTCTCAACTTTAGTATCTTTCTTCTAACTTTTATAATAATAATAATTATTTTTAATTTTAGAGGCAGGGACTTGCTCTGTCATCCAGGCTGGAGTGCAGTGGCTTGATCATAGCTCACTGCAACTTCAAACTCCTGGGCTCAAGTGATTCTTCAACTAAGCCTCCTGAGTAGCTGGGGCTATAGAAATATACCACCATCCCTCATTTTTTTTTATTTGCTATAAAGGTGGCAGTCTCACTATGTTGCCCAGGCTGGTATTGAGCTTCTGGCCTCAAGCAATTCTTCTGCCTTGGCCTCCCAAAGTGCTGGGATTATAGAAATTAGTCCATGCCTGGCCCAATTTTTATAATTATATGCTATAGCTATATGTCAGCCATACATTTCTCAGTATTTTAATTTGCATTCCTGTTAATTGGTGATCTGTATGTAGTGCAGAGGCTGTAAAAGGCCTGTGAGTGATTTAAATATAATTAGGGTACTTTCATTGGCAAAATCCCTGATTTTCTTCTAAATTTCAATCATTTATAGAAAATATCTTACATCATAAAGGGATATTGTGTAAAATATATTTCGGAAATGACATTTTGGCCCCTAGAGTTGTTGATTTGGGGAATTTATGTTATGAAACAATAAACAAAAATACGAAAATATTGTTTTATTAAAAAACAACTCAGGACTATAGAGATGGTAAACAATCAGTGGTTGAAAGGTGTTTAGGGTAGGGAAAGCAACAGAAGGGAAGCACAGAAGATTGTTTAGGGTGGTGAAACTATTCTGTATGCTACAATAATTTTAAAAACATAACACTATGCATGTACCAAAACTTATAGAACTTTACTACACAAAGAGTAGATATTATATGCAATATTAAAATATAATTTAAAATTGGGGGTAGATCACAGAGTTAAATGCAGAATGTGACAAAACAGTCTAACTGTATTAAATACACTTGAAATAATCTCGCTGACAGGATAGAAAGAATAGATGCTGAACTAGGCAACTTTGGAAATGAACAGAGTCTGTAAATAAAGTCATAAGAAACTATACATAAACACTGTACTCTAATTGATAAAGTTATTTCCAATGTGAGTGTAGTAAACACTATAGATGTGTGCTGGTTTTGAACAATTAAGTAAAAGAATAGTAGATAGTGGGAGCTAGATTTCTCACTAGTAGACAGTTGAGGTGACACATAAGCAAGGAGAAGAGTCCGAAATGATCTATATCGTAATGAATTAGAGCTGAACACATTAGTTTAAACTCACATTTTGCTTAACATAGTATAGATGTATCTCTCTCTATATATATGTATATATATGTGTATGTATATAAACACATATGTGTGTGTGTCTGTGTGTTTGTGTATATACATTTGCATTTATATATTTCTTTGCTGTGTCAGTTGATAAGGCCTAGAAACAAAGACACCTGAGTAACAACCCTGGTCAAGATCTTAGTTCCTAATACCATTTTTCAATAAAGAAAAGCATATTTCCTTGAATACATGGTTGATTATAGGAGAAGAACAGAAAATATGCAAGATAAACCTAGAGATCTTGGCACATACAGTAAAATAGTGACAGCAGGATCAACTACAAAACAACGATGAGTGCATGTTAAAGGGACATAAGAGCTAACTAAAAGTGCTACCCATTGCCAGTGGTGGAAAAATTTGAGCAACAAAATAAATATAAAAGTATTAGATTTTACCAAAAGTATAAAATAAATATCCATAAGTCCATACTTATATAAGTAAATGATAGAATGATAAATAATTGAAGCAGAAGGTAGAAATCATCCATGAAGAATTCCAAGTAATTTATGAGGACATTCTATCTTCAAGGCAGTGGAGCATAATTTCCTACTCTTAACTGTGGGCTACACATAATGACTTTCTTCCAAAGAGTGTTGCATGGAAAGCGGGGAGAACAGAGCTTCATTGCAGTGAAATATGACACACACTATTTCAAGTAGGAGATCAAGGTTAACATCAACAGTGACAATGTACATTTGATAGGATGGTGATGAGAGTAGTGTTTGACCTCAGTGCTATTCCTTCAAAAAACCCATAACCCAAGTCTAATTTTAGGAAAAACATCATAAAATTTCCAATTGGTGAACATTTTACAAAGTACCTGACTGTTTACAGTCTATCTTTTTGACAAACAGTGTTGGTGGTGCTACTTCTTAGCTTTTGATTGACTTTCATTGCTTTTTTTTATTGGATTTTATAATATTGTGCTGTCTTTCTTTATAGAAAAGTTGTAAGCAGTTTTTCAATGGGTTCTTCTAAATAATGGTATCCTTCAGAGTTTCAAGCTTGTTTCCCTTTCTTCCCATTATAAGCACTATGATTAATGATCTACTTTGTTCCAATGACTTTAACAAACATTTCTAAGTATAAAGTTTGAAATCTTTATGTCCTGTCCAGATATGATTACTTATATTCAGAACCACCTTCCCATTAGCATCTTACATCAGGGCTAAAACTCAATTTTTTATTTCATTCAAATCCCCTGTCTTCACATTCACTTATTTATTCCTCCTGTGTTTGTGATTTCAATATTATTCTATTAGTTTATTCAACAAATACTTATTCAGTATTTATACACCAGGAAATTTTCTATGCAGTAAGGAGACAAAAATGAACAAAAAGACTAACATTCTTGCCACCTTGGAGTTTATTTCCATGTGAGGTCTGGTGGGAGTACTGACAAGATAAATAACTAGATTATGAGTTTGACAATTGCAATAAATTAAGCAGGAGTTAAGAATATGAACTGAAATGTAGATGACTTTCCATTTAAAATAAGCTTAAAATAACTGATCATTTATTCAAGAACTTAAAGGTGGTAAGAGATTAAAACATGAGATCCTTCTGTTAACTCTTTCTACATTCAGGTTTGCAGATGTGTCAGAATGGATTAGTTCCTACAGATATCCAGCATAGAGAAACAACAACAGAAGTGCTAGAGTGTGCGGTAAAAGCAATATCATGCATTTGAATGAAAGTAGTATCAGTCTACATTTGTAATATGTGATACACCTTCTTGATTACTTTTATATTTTTAACATTTTTACCACATAGTGGTCAGTAAGTACTATCATTGACTAGGTCAGTTTGTTAATCATTAAGTGACATTTACAAAATGAAGAAGAATTAATTGGAGCATTCAATTATACGTGAAATCCAATGAATAAATGAAAGAATAATTTCAATGTTAAAATGTAAGTACAAATAATTAAAGCAAGCAGAAGGGCTTAGTACACAAAATGAGAGCAGTCAGTTTTAATATGATTTTCAGAGGTGGATTTTAAGGATCCTCCAGCCACAAAGATGACTGCAAGATCATTTGGTAAATACTCTTATTTCATAATTTCATAAATTGCTGAATGTTTATTTTAGTTTATCCTATCTGTAACAACATCTAAGCAATCAAAATAGTTATTCACAAGGCCTTTCCTATAATGTACTTTAGGTAATGGTACAGAAAATGCTACCAATTATTAGATCAGAGTACCTCTAAATTTTCACAGTATAACAATTATATGTTTCTATTTTTAATTAGTATTTTTATCTCATACTTAAGGACAATGAGTAGGATTTCTTAATCTCTGAGGTTAGCATCTCAAAGTGAAGAATGGTAAAGTTTCAATCTTTTGAATCACAAAAGCTTTTTTAACAGGAGAATGTCATCCACACCCCTACTGTTCTTTTGAAAATAATTATTCAATATTAATGTAATAAGTGGCTTATTTAATTTTAGAGCTTCTTATTTTGTACTTCATTCACCAAAACTATAAAGTTAAAAATAATCCTGGAATATGTCTGATCTAGCAGCTATTTGTCCATACTCAACAGGAAGTCCCTATTCCAAGCTCAGCATCTATAGCAAGTGACAGAAGACAGAGAAATAGAAATAAATCCTAGCAGGGTAAAGTTTGGTCAGCATTTTTTTCTTATATAACTTTACAATTCACTAGGTATCAAAAACTATTCTAGGATTATTGAGCAGAATGAATTGCAAATTAATGAACACATTTAAAAATGTCTAAGCTTTTTGTTTCTCCAGGTCTTATCATTCTTGCTCAAGGTGCTGGTTCTGCAATCCTCAGACCCATTCTATCACCACTACTATGAATACTTTTATGTGTGAACTACAGTGGTAGATTTAAAATGAATGTGAAAGATATGCAGACAAATTATTTTATTTGAAGAATTTAGAATCAAGTAAATCACAAAATTTTCATTCATTGTTTCTATTATTTAACAGCAAAAACAGCTTCTGGTAGATACTTTTAAACATAAAATATTTTAATGCTTATCTAAGATGTTAGTTTTTCAACATATACCACACTTCAGTGTCATATCTTAATATCAATGAATTGATGTTTTCAGGAAAATAAATATTATATAATATTTATCATGTTCTTTTATCTTTACTAAATTTAAAAAATTAATAATGCTTAATACGGAAAATAGGCTCACCATATCCAATTTTATTGATGAGATGGGCATTTTGGAGAGCACATTTAGATTTCTCATTCTCCTCTTCCTAAAAATTACAGTTTCGTTTGAAAACTAATTTCATCACCTAATTGGTGGTGAACATTTTAGGATACGAAAAGAAAGCTTATTAACATTACTTACTCAAATTGAAGTTCATATAAATGAAATTGGATGTATTTTGATACAGTATTAGGTATTATTATGTGGAACTAAAATATGACTATGTCTGTGTAGGAGATACTATTAAGAGCGGTGTTCACCATCTCAATAAAATAAAAATGCTAACACGTATAATAAATATTTTTGAAAGGTGGAATTTAAGTACTATGTGTTAGCTGACCAAGCCAGATAACATTTCCTATTGAGTCAATTCAGGTGTGCCTTTTATAGGACTGGGAATTTCAGCTGCACCATAAATGTATGGCTTCTTGGTTCAGATTTCATGGCATATAACAGAATAGATAATTTGGAAAGACAGGGATACAAAAGCAAGCATCAGGTGATTAAAATTTTTTTGGAGTAGCTGGAATTGCAGGCTCTAGTCTTAACTTCTGGAAGCAATTTCAAATTACCAGAATTCACTATCTAATTAAAAGAAAATATTGGTTTTCTAAGGTGATATTGATTGCTTTGCTCTAAAACTATCAGAGCCTAAGCTATGTTTCCTCTATTACTGTCTGCCTAAGGTTACATAGAGCGTACCGTCTGCAATAGACACTTCAAGCACAGTTAGATCCAGGCTAAATTAAAACTCTATTAGCACTGCATCCCAGAACAGCTGGAGAACACTTTCTTGCTCTAGGTATCTCTGTATGCTGAGACTATTAATGGTCATTATACGAATGAACTAGAGCAACACATACAAACGGTGATACATGTTGACTCAAAATTCAGAGACTTGTCTTAACACTTTCTTATTAATACTGGGCTCAGGACAAATCACTTTGTTATTCACTTTGAAGAAGCTATGTTAACATGCCTCAGAAACCTGCAGCTCAGACATGGGGGGGCTTTAAATTTTTATGTATGATACTTTCATCTTTAGATCACCAATGCTGTGGGTCAGCATAATGAAGGCCCTTGCACATGAAGCAGAGCTGGAAAACTGATAAAGGCCAGAGCAAAATTATAGCTTTGAATGAAGCTTTTTTGTTGTCATTGTCCATGAGAAAGAGACTGCATCTATTTTTCCCAATGTATTCTTATAGAAACAAACCATTTACAAAATCATTGGCTATTTGCCAGATACTTAGCTGTATTGATTTATCCCACCAAAGAGTCTGTATCTGAAACATAAGTTGAAATTGGAGTCACTACCTAATTTTGTCTACAATTATTTATTGTAACTCTTCAGGATTCACAGCAAAAATCCAAATGATAATTAAGTGGGGAAGTAGAAGAACTTTCTTACTTGGCTCATTATCACTGGTCATCGAATCAAAACCACATTGAGATACCATCTCACACCAGTTAGAATGGCGATCATTAAAAAATCTGGAGACAACAGATGCTGGAGAGGATGTGGAGAAATAGGAACACTTTTACACTGTTGGTGGGGGTGTAAATTAGTTCAACCACTGTGGAAGACAGTGTGGCGATTCCTCAAGGACCTAGAAATAGAAATTCCATTTGACCCAGGAATCCCATTACTATGTATATATCCAAAGAATTATAAATCATTCTATTATAAAGACACATACACATGTATGTTCATTGAGGCACTGTTTACAATAGCAAAGACCTGGAACCAACCCAAATGCCCATCAATGATAGACTGGACAAGGAAAATGTGACACATATACACCATGGAATACTATGCAGCCATAAAAAATGATGAGTTCGTGTCCTTTGTAGGGGCATGGATGAAGCTGGAAACCATCATTCTCAGCAAACTGACACAAGAACAGAAAATCAAACACCTCATGTTCTCATTCGTGGGAGGGTATTGAATAATAAGAACACACGGACACAGAGAGAGGAGCATCACACACTGGGATCTGTTGGGGGGACTAAAGGAGGGACAGTGGGGGAGTAGGGATGTTGGGGGAGGGATAACATGGGGGAGAAATGCCAGATATAGGTGATGGGGGGATGGAAGCAGCAAACCACCTTGCCATATATGTACCTATGCAACAATCCTGCATGATCTGCACATGTACCCCAGAACCTAAAGTATAATAAAAAATATATTTTAAAAAATATGTTAGGTGCTATAGTAATATAATAAGTACTTATATTTTCCTGTTCTTTGGTTTACTTTTTTGATAGTGAAGCATACTTCCAAAAAATTTCACTTGGTCTTTCCAATCATAATTATTCTTTCAGCTAAAAATGTACATTATATACTGATTTAGCATATAAGGCTGTGGAGATCTTCTAGAATGTAAAGAACAATGTACAAAAAGTAAATATCAGATGAAAGAGCCATATCCGCATCTTTATAATAAAATGTCCAGTGGTAAAGAAAAAAGTGGAAGGATATAAATAATCAAAAATAATAGAAGAAAATTTTTGTAATCTGATGATAGTTATCGGTCTTCTGGTTGAAAATATCTATGAACTTGTTCCATAAAACAAGTAGCAGATGGTAATTAGATGCACATCTGTAAAATAGATGATAATTAAGCACTGTCTATTTATTTATTTTTTTGTAAAGATGCAGTCTCACTCTGTTGTCCAGGTTAGAGTGCAGAGGCATGACTATGGCTCACTGCAGCCTCAAATTCCTGGGCTCAAGTGATCCTCTTGCCTCAACCTCCTGACTGGTTGAGATTACAGGTGTAAGCCACCATGCCTGGCAAGAATTGTCTTTTAATTTATAAGAGAAAATTATTTTGGATTCCCAAGTTTACATTTAACTAAAATATAAATCTAATATGAGAGACAAAATCTGGTGTGTGAAAAAGAGATAATTTTTTTTTCTTTCAGATATGCAATAATTCATACATTCTTCCCATTGAGAAAACTGCATGCAGCCACTATGTCTATACACATCACATACCTCAGTAAGAGAAAAAATATGCTCCACATTCAGAGATAATCTTAAAGGCTATGTCTACCATGGCAATCGTTTTCTATTTTTTTTCTCATGTTTTTATTTTTGTTCTTCCTCTTCTCCCATTCTCTTTGACGTTAATTGAATATTTTTTGAATTTTCTATTAAATCTTCTAATGAGTTTTTAAGTTAGAAATTCTGGTGGATCTATATTTATAATTTGTATCCTTAACTTCTCATAGTCATCCTTTGCTAAATAGTATAACACTTTGCAAATTTGTAGGAAGCTTACCACAGTATAATTATTTTTAGTCCAACACAACCTTTGTGTAATTGCTGTCATGTTTTACTACTTAAAAATTAAATCCTACATTGCACTGCTATTATTTTTGTCTATAAATCAACTGCCCTTGAAATAATTATAAATATGGAAATATTATGTTTATTCAATACAGTGTTTTTTATTTCTTTTAAAGTCTTAAGATTTTTCTTCTTTTTTTTCCATAGGATTTTGAACATTCCTGCAAAAATTTTCAAATAAAGATACACTTTTCTCTATAGACCTTTTCTTCATTGACAGAGATAATATTGAAATTTCCAAGCATAACTACCCAATATAACAAAACAAATTGTGTTGCTTCTCAAAACGCAATTTCTGTGTCTCGTACTTAGATCCACTTTTGTTGACTCCTGTAGTACATCTAGCCAGGCAATGAAGATCATTTATTCTTGTTGATTGTTTCTGAAACTGTTTTGTTTCCCAGTCAAGTCTGTTTTTATTTTGTAAATGTGCATCATTTTTGTTTTTGTTTTTTAGGAGCAATGTTGGGAGGCTAGTTTTTATTATATTATCTGACCATATGGGCTTTTTTCAAGTGGCAGACAATGCTGGTTGTATCTTTGTGTTTATCCTTTTTGTTTGTCTTAGGGATTCAGATACCTCCTGATATTTTAGATACCCTTCCCTACAACCCCATATCATGAGAACATGATTTAATAAGATAGGCAGCTGCTGATCTCTACCTAATGCAAGGATGGCAAAGTGCTCATATTATATATCCAACCACTGTGTATAACTTCATTATTTTCTAAAACTCTTATTAATGTTTTTGTTGTTTGCACACTTTTGTGAACTCAAATCACTAAAAAAGGGCTAAATTTAAAAAAGACAATTATTTCTGGAATGAAAATCAGCTACTGGTTCAAGAAACGTCTCAAGGAACTTATTCATGTCTTTCCAACCATCCCAACATGAACCTGCTGCAACTGACTGGTGAATTTTGTTGAGATGCAGACAATTGTTCCTATAAGTACATTTGATCAGTGGCTGAAGTTGATAAACTAAGGCTGATGGCTCACTATAGTTTGTGTGTTTGTGTGTGACTAATTTTTTGAAGCCTTTCTGTTCTTTAAAAAGGAAGATATAAAGGAAGATATATAATAGTTAATTTTTAACTATACCACTTCTGTGTCTATGGTTGGCTCCTTTTAAAAACGTTTGAAGATTAATTGGTCATATAAATCTTTTGTGTGTGTGTGTGCTATAGAGTAACCTAAATGGAACAGATCTACCATCAAAGGGGTGAAATGTATGCAAAGTTTTAAATATTGAAAATATTTTTGCATGAATTAGAGAGCAGAGAGCTCTGACTAAAACATGGCTTTTTTTTTTTGTTTGAATGAAAATTGTACGAATGAGTCTTAATTAATGTCAGAATCAAATGCACATGAAATGAGGAGTACTTGTAGCATGTGAAGTAATCTTTGCCTGCTTTATATTTCAGAAGAGTTCCAATTGCGGGACTATTCCTTTTCTGAAAAAACAGAACACAAAAAAGACACTCAGAAATACACAAAGTCTAAGTAAAATGTTTACAATGACTCTCTGTCTCCAAAAAATATTAAACTTTGTCTTGACCTACAATCTCTCTAGGCTAGTACTTTAATAAACAACACATATGGAATAGTGAGGTGTATCCTCCCACTCTAATTCTATTATCCTGAATTTTCCTATCATTTAAACTATGTAATAGAGATACATTTTTACTTGGGGCTCAGTCCCCAATAAAATGAGCCATAAACCACAGAGAATCACCATCTCCAAAATTCAACTAGCTTGCCTGAGTAGTTAGTAAGACTTGTCTGTTGTCTTACATTACAAAATATTTTGTTATTATTATAAAAAGTATTACTCATTAGGATATTCTCCTAAACAAAAGCGCAACTTGAAAGGTAATCATAGGAATACCCCCACCCATGTCACCACACAACCATGGTGCCTCCTGCAGCCTTAACTTGGTTCTAGTTGGTGCTGTCTGAAGTCAGCAACCTCTGTAGAATTTCAACTCATTAGACAGAAGGGGACAAAGACAGGCAGAGTTTCAGCCAAAGCCTAAGCAGAGGAACTCCCAGTCATCCAATGTGAGAGCTTGTTTCAATTCCTGGTTTCAGTCTGGTTGGTGGACGAACTAGATTGTGAGGCATGCAACGCACAACTATAGATTTCTGGGAGAGCAGGGGGTGCAGGAACCAATTCAAGGAAATCTAATGGATGCCATTTAGTCCATTGTATGTCATTCCACTAGCATGGAACTGGAAGCATGAATAGAAGTGTCAGTAAATAGAGAGATTCTCAGAAAAAAACATAATTTTGCATAAAGTCATAAATAACATAGATTTTCAAAAATATTCCTTTCCTTTTGTCCTATAGGTATGGATGTATGCATCTTCTTCAAGACAGAAAAGAAAAACAAAGGTAATTTCCAGAATGTTGGCCTAGTGCAACTGAATGCAAATTTTGCCATCTTTTAGAGACACTTACTAAATTAGGTCCTCCATGTTCATGGGGGATTTGTTCCTGGTCCCTATTCTTCCTTCCTCATCATAAACAAAAATTTGGGCATACTTATGTCCCACAACTGGCTCTGTTGAACTCACATATTGGGAAAGTAGGTCCTCATATCTCTAGGTTTTAGATCCTGTTATGCTATATTTTTGATCTGCCTTTAGTTACTTATGCAGAATACAGATAAGGGGAGCTGACTGCATTTATTGAAAAAAAATCTGCATATAAGGGGACCTGCACAACTCATGTTGTTCAAGGGTCAACTGTACTATGCCATATAAATCACCTGGGGTTATACCTTGACCATCTGTATACCTGTAATCACAGCACATAAGTGATTTCAACAATGAACTCTGGAATCAAAAGAAATCCACCCTAAGATTGAGGAAAGAATAAGGATAGTGGCTAAGCGGGGAGTCTTGTACCAGGTACTGTCCTGGCTGTCTTCATGAAGGGTATTGCTGGAACCCCTTTTGGTAAACCTCCTTCTTATCTGAGATTTTGCTTTTCATGGTTTCAGTTACCCTCAGTCAACTTTGTTCCCAAAATATTAAATATAAAATTACAAAAAATTATAGCTTTAAATTGTACACCAATCTGAGTATTGTAACAAAATATTTTACTGCCATCCTGTTCCATCCCTCCCAGGATATAACTTATTCCTTTTTCCGCATGTCCATGCTATCTAGGCTACTTAGTAGACATCTTGGTTACCAGCTGTCACAGTATCACAGCAATTGTATTCAAATAACCCTTATTTTACTTAATAATGGCCCCAAAATACAAGAGTACTGATGCTGGCAATTCTGATATACCACAGAGAAGCCATAAAATGCTTCCTTTAAGTGAAAGGTAAAAGTTCATTACCTAATAGGCAAAGAAAAAAAAATGTATGGTGAGGTTGCTAAGATATACGGTATGCATGAATCTTCTATCTCAAAAATTGTGAAGAAGGAAAAATAAATTATTGCTACCTTTGCTGTCACACCTCAAACTACAAAAGTTAAGTTACGGCCACAGTATATGACAAGTGCTTAGTTAAGTGGAAAGGCATTTAATTTATGTGTGTACTAATAAGATATTTTAAGAAGAGACAGACTATATTTACATAACTGTTTAATATAATATTGTTCTAATTATTCTATTTTATTATTGTTAATGTTTTTGTTTGTTTGTTTGAAACAGTCTTGCTTTGTCACCCAGGCTGGAGTACAGTGGCTTGATCATGGCTTACTGCAACCTCTGCCTTCTGGGTTCAAGCAATTCTCTTGTCTCAGCCTCTGAAGTAGCTGGAATTACAGGTATGCACCACCATGCCTGGCTAAATTTTGTATCTTTAGTATAGACGGGGTTTCACTATGTTGACCAGGCTGGTCTCAAATTCCTGGCCTCAAGCCATCCATCCACCGACTTGGCCTCCCAAAGTGATGGGATTACAGGAGTGAGCCACCTCCCAACCTCAGGCTGTTGTTAATGTTTTGCTGAACCTAATTTATGAATTAGCTTTATTACAGATATGTATGTACAGGAAAAAGAATATAACATATTGTATACAGTTTGGAACCATGTGTGGTTTCAGGCATCCACTGGGGAATCATGAAATATATTCCTTATGGAGTAGGGGGGTTGCTAGTGTATGCAAGGGCAATTGTTGGGCTTTGAAAATCAGCAACCGCTTTTGGAACCTAAAGCAAAAGCCACCACAAAATTAATTTCTGCAGGAGTAACATAGTTATCTGAAAAATCCAGGTTATTTGATTTTAGGCATTTCCCAAAGTCTGGATTTTGCAGATTACAAACTCAATGTAGAATTTTTTGTTTTTCTTTATTGTTTGAGATGGAGTCTCACTCTGTCATCCAGGCTGGAGTGCAGAGTGTGATCTTGCCTCACTGCAACCTCCACCTCCTGGGTTCATGTGATTCTCCTGCCTCAGCCTCTTGAGTAGCTGGGATTGCAGGCTAATTTTGTATTTTTAGTAGAGACTGGTCTCCTGACCTCAAGTGATCCACCTGCCTCAGCCTCCCAAAGACCTGAGATTACAAATGCAAGCTGGGATTATAGATGTGAACCACCACGCCTGGCTTCCATGTAGAAATCTTCATGCTCCTTTGTCTTCTATCTTTCATGAAAATTGGAAGGTGGCTCTAAAAGTGTAACGGATCTGATTGTATTTATTTAACAAGACCATTGGTGATGTTTTAGGCTTTTATATAGTGATATGTAATGTATGGTTCTCTTTTTTTTTTAGGATGTTAGCAGTCACTTGATGCTCAAATGTAGGTCCTTCATTCATCAATTTAATGGTTTATTTTTGTTTTTAGCTCGAGTATTATTATAATTCTCTTCTTCTATTATTTCATTACCCAGTGATAAAGTTGAAATAGGAAGAAGAAAATCCCTGATTTTTTTTTGATTTTTTAAGTTTTCCAGATAGTTGATTGGTTCTGTATTATCTAAGAAGGTGACTAATTGGTTTTGTTATTCTCTTCATATTATTACTGAATTATAAATTTAAACATTTTTTGATGAGTTTCAATCCATTGTAGTTCTTTTTGAAGCTCAAATTACCTCTTTTGCTAATAGAGCTCACTTAAATTTGACTTTTAAATTCTTTTGACACGACCTCAGAGTTTGGTAAGTTTGATAGCATCCTTATTTTCTATGAGGTCTGGACACTAAAGATGCTCATTGCTACTGGGTTGGTCATCACAAATTCAAATTCTTCTTTTTTTTTCCTTAAAGCTCAAAAATGTATATTATTTTAATTTTATAATTAAATATATTTGCTTACTGAATAACATTCCCTAACATGAAAATAAATTCCATACTTAGAATCTGGATATTTTTACTTTTTCTGGAGTGCCTGATTATACTCACTTGATAATTTTAAGATATTAATAAAGAGAAAATAAAAACAGTTAATTAATATTTTATGCCTCACACTAAACAATTTTTCAATTTAAAATAAAGTGATTCTCTTCAGCGATACTTTTGTTTTAGCTAATACAAATAAACTTTCGTAGGTGTAAGAGGATCAGTTAATCAGTGTGATAGTTAAGGATTGAATGACAGCCTTGACATTCGGTTGTGCACATAATTGGGTTAAATTTTTTTAAAGATTTTTAGTAAGGTTCATGTTGATGATAAAACAACTGTGTCAAATTTACCTTTAAATCAATTCAATTTTATAGCTTTGTTCATCACAACTCAAAACTACCTGTATTACAGAAGAACAATTAGAATTTATCCAGGTAGTTGTTACAGAATACTAATCTGCATGTATTAAAAGGTAACAAAATTAACAATTTCAATGTAGTTAAATGAAGAAAAAAATAAAATCACTGAAAATAAAAATAAAGGTGTCTAGAGACACCATAAACTTGGAAAGATCAGGAGAATTCTTACATAGAAGAGAGAGTCATCTTGAGTATATGAGAAAATGTTTGTAATTTGGTGAGAGTAGAAAATGAGAGGTAGAGATAGGATTTATGGGAATTTCAAGTTTGGGTTGTTAAGACTTGCAGAGTTACTATCAGCTTGTCTACAACAGAAGCATAGGAAGGAAAGGCAATGGAAATAGAACAGAAATCTAGACACAGAACAAGGGCAAGCATTTATTCAGAGCAACTTGTCAAAAATGTAAATTAATATAACAAAAATATTAGCAGGAGGATGAAGTAATGTTTTTTAAAGAGTCTAAACTTTGGGTATATCAATGAGAAAATAAGAGTAAATGAAAAGTAAGACAAGGAAAATGGTAACAAACTGTAGCCAGCCCAGTGATAGCTATTCTCTCAAATACTTGAATGGTGATTGTTGGACAATGGGGGTGGTATAATAACCACTTTGCTTTCTGTTTTTTCTATTTTTTATTCTCTTTCTCATACTTATACACAAATACAGTCGTGTTAAAAAATGCTCATATGCAATAATCCAGCAATTTCCGTGTGAATATTGAAATTACTGTGATTTGTTTTCCAAATAGATTAGCTACAACTTAGGTGTAATTCACCAAATGGCTTGAAAATCTTTGTGTAGTTTCAAGAGCGTCTATTTCGCTACAAGGGAGAAAAAAGATTATTTCAACCTGTCTGTGAGCACATTAATTGTCAACTTGCCCATGCAGTGTTTACGAATAAATCCAAATAACTGCTGTCTATGAATAATCCAAATAAATCCAAATCCACTTAGCACCACTTCATCTCAAGGAGTAATAATCTGTAAGTGGAAGAGCTAGTAGAAATAAGCAAATCCTTGTCCTATTATGCAAGGTAAACTTTTAGTATGTGTATTTGTACTTCACTTCCCAGAGGAAATCTACCTTTTCAGACAAACATAAAACCCATAATTGTTTTACGGATCATAGTTTCTGGAGATCATTTTCCACCTGACGAGAGTACAACATTTAGCACACCTGTTACATAATTCAAAAGCCAGGTCTCTACATGTTACATTGTTTTATTCAAAAACTGCAACCTAGATACCTTGAATTGCCTTTCCACATGGCATAGAAAAGCTATACTCTTACTTTTTTGTTATATGTTGTACTGAAATTTGCTTTTTTCTGGGTAGACTCTACTAAACAGGCAAAATCCCAAAGAGGGAAATCTCTTGGCATATGATTTTAATTCAAGAAGACTGGATATAAGATTAATGGTTTGTGTCAAGTGCTACATCTTAGAAGGAACAAGATAATAACAATAGCTAATACTTGTAGATGCTTTGCTGCCAGTTTTATTTTTTTGAAGTTATTGATATATAATTCACATATCATAAAATTCGGATAATAAAATATGCAATTAAATGGTTTTTAGCATATTTGTGCATAAGTAAACCCATCAACCTAGTCAATTTCAGAACATTTTCATCACATAAAGAAAACCCTTATCCTTTTTGCTATCATTCCCATATCCACCATTCATTCCCCCTCCATTCTAAGGAACTATTAATCTAGTTTCTATATCTACAGATTTGACTATTCTGAATATTTTATATGATGTGTGTTTTCTGTGACTAATTTCTATTACTTTGCATAAGTTTGTAAGCATCTAAAGTCACGTAATGTGTCCCTGTACTTTATTCCTTTTTATGACCAAATGATACTATACCATGTGGATATACTATATGTTGTTTTTTACTTATTAATGAACATTGCGATTGTTTCCACATTTTGGCTATTATAAATAATGCTACCATAAATATTCATGTACACCCTTTGTATGGATATATGTTTTCATTGCTCTTGAGCATATACCTAGGAGTGGAATTAATGAGTCATATGGTAACTCTATATACATAACTGTTTCAGAAACTGCCAAATTGTACAACCAAAGGCCTGCACCATTTTATGTTCCCACCAACAGCATGGTAGAGTTTTGATTTCTTCACAATCTTGCCAGAAATTATTTTCATCTGACTTTGTAAATCTAGCCATTTAAGTGGATGTGAAGTGATAATTCATTGAGGCTTTGATTGACATTATAATGATAAGTGAAGAGGTGGCATTTTCATGTATTCAATGGCCATTTGTATATCTTCTTTTGAAGAAATGTCTATTAAGATCCTTTACCCATTTTTAATTGGGTTATTTGTCTTTTTTTGATGCTATTGTAAATGGAATTTTTCTCTTAATTTTGTTTTCAGATTGTTCATTGAAAGTGTCTAGAGATACAATTGATTTTTGTATGTTGAATTGCATTCATAGGATAAATTCCACTGATCTTAATCTATAATTATATGTTTCTGAATTCCATTTTCTAGTATTTAATTTTTTGGCATCCATATTTATAAAAGATATTGGTCTATACATTTCTATTGATATCTTTATTGATCAGCGTGATACTAGTCTCTTATTTTGTAGAGGAGTTTATGAAGAATTGGTATTATTTCTTCTTTAAACATATGGAAGAAAATTATTTCTTCTTTAAACATATGGTAGAATTCAGGAGTGAAGTCAATATTTTCTTTGTTGTTTTTGTTTACTTATACAGTATTTTTATTTGTTATGCTTATATTTAGATTGTCTACCTTTTCTTAATTTTGATAATGTCTAACTTTTTAGAAATTTGTTTATCTGTACTTTCTAATTTGAGAGATATAATTATTCACACTATTGCTTTATAATTACTTTCATTTCACCAAAGTCAGGAGTAATGTCCTGTCTTTTATTTCTTTTCCAGTCATTTATGTTTTCTCTCTTTTTCTTTGTTAATCTAGTTTGTCGAATATTTTTGTGTCTCAAAGAGCTAGCTTTTTTAAAAAATATATAAAAATAACTTTCTATATTGCTTTTATATTATTTAATGTATTTCAGTCCATGCATGGTGGTCCATGCCTGTAATCCCAGCACTTTGGGAGGCTGACGGAAGAGGATCATTTGAAGCCAGGTGTTTGAGACCAGCCTGGGCAATAGAGCAAAACCTTGTCTCTAAAAAAATAAAAAATAAATAAAATATCCAGTGTGGTCATGTGCACCTCTAGTCCCAGCTACTCGGCAGACTGAGGCAGCAATGTTACTTGAGCCCAAGAGTTGAAGACTGCAGTGAGCTATGATCACTCTGGCCTAGGTGACAGAGTGAGACTTTGTCTCTTAAAAATAAATAAATTTAAAAATAAAAATTAACATATCTACAATAATCCTTATTATTTGTATATATAGCCTCAGCAACAGGTAGATGTGGCCTGGATAAGAACTGCTGAAATTCTGTCTCTCCCATAAAGATAGTGTTTTTATTGTTACTTGGGGGAGAGGGATCTGCACCAGTAAGGAGTGGAGTTTCTGTCTCACTGAGTGGAAGAAGGGAAGAAGGAGAGGTCTCAGTTCAAGTAGCACAGACCTTGTTGTCATTATCAAACTGCAGTAAATATTCTTGAATAAATGCTTCTTTGTTTGCTGTGTATACTAAGGACAATTTCCAGAGAATTTAGTTTTTAACAAGTATATGTAATTTTTATCAGTTTATCAGAGAAATATGTCCACAGAGCTTCTCAAACTGCCATACTTAAATCTTTCTCTCTTGTGAAGCAGTTTTAATTATTTAAATATTAACTCTTCTTTACAACAACACTTTGTGGTAGGTTATTTTTATTATCACTTCCATGTTACATATGGAAAATATAAGGTACAAACAAATTAAGAAATTTCTTTTAAATTCACTATCTACACATTTATAATTTGCACAAATAAAAAGAAGCAGAGGCAGGATTTTAACCTAATGTGATGGTTAATTTTATGTGTCAACTTTACTGAGTTACAACATACCCACATATTGTTAAACATTATTTATGAGTGTGTCAGTGAAGGTGTTTTTGGAAGAGATTAGTATTTGAGTTGGTTGACTGAGGAATAACCTCCTCAATGGCGTGGATATCATCCAGTTCACTGAAGGCCTGAACAGAACACAAAGACCAATGAAAGACAAATTCTTTCTTTCTGCATGATGACTCAGCTGGGATATTTGTCTTATTCTGTCCTCACTTGGTATTTACTTCATAGATGCTACTAACTCTCATGCCTTTGGACTTGAACTAGAATGTGTACCATTAATTCTCTTGATTTTTAGGCCTTTAAACATGGATTAGAACCCCTGACTTTCCTGGGTTGCTAGCTTGCAAATGTCAGATCAGGGGACTTCTCAGCTTTCATAACCAGTGAGTTAAATGCCTATAATAAATGTGTATATATATGTGTGTGTGTGTGTGAGTATATATATATGTGTGTGTATATAAATGTGTGTATATATATGTATATATACACATACACACACACGCACGCGCACGCATGCAAACACACACACACACACATTGTTGCTATTTGTTGGGTTTCTCAGGGAAATCCTAATATATCCAGGCACCGTGACTCAAATTTTTTTCATACTATGCAAACTTATGCTTTTCAAGTTGCACAAAATCTTCTCTTTCATCACTATATTTGAAGATAATAGGCTAAAATAAGATATTTTAGCATAGTACAAAAATCACAGATTTTGGTAATCAGATTTACCTGGAATCAATTACTATATTTGTCACTCAGTATTATGTGCAAGTAGATAAATAACTACCACTTATGTAATTGCAAACTGAAAAAACCAACATAATTCTAATGAAACCTGAACTTATTCATCACATATGATGTGGTTAATATGGTTCTAGGGATGAAGTGTTTGTTGAAATGACTCCATAATAAGTAGACACTTTTGGCAAAATATGTCAGAAGATTTAGATTTATTATTTAGTATTTGCTGGAAATATTTTGTGACATGTTGATATACACAAGAGTACTTTATTAAGCGTCAATTTACAGAAACTACGTAAACTATGTGTGCACTTGAATTCTGACACTTAACAGCTTTCAGCAGCTTCCCTCTGTTTACATATATTTAATGAGCCAATAGATGTTACCACCAATTTCAGCAAATACTCTACAAATTATTGTACCAGCTGTGTTTCAAACTATGCAGTGACTAGTAAAACCATATATTTAAATCTAATTTTTGTAACATAGGATCTGCCCTTTGAAGTTTAGGAGGCAAAATGAACTACATAGTGGACAACGTGAAGCTGTTACATTTGTGATATTGCTACATATATCACTGTACTATGTACTTTTCTATATTGGACTCATTCACTATCTAGGACTCCATTGGCTTATGAGTTAACAAGTGCTATGGCTGCATATACACTTTTACATTCATGATAAATATGGAAGAAAATATTTTACCTTGGATTTAGGATGATGTGGCGAATTTTTCATTGAAGCATGCTTATATATACATGATATTTCTATTAACATAAAGAGTGAAATTCTGACATTGTTTTATCTAAAACCTAACAATTTTCTACCTTGTTAAATACTAATTTATCTATATACCCTCAAAGCGTTCAACATTTAGCTTCAAGAGACTTTTTTTGACTAGAGCTGAATTAAATTGAGGGGGAAATGAAGCAAAAATATTCTTTGGTAATTCAATTACTTCACTTGATTTATGCAATGCATTGTGGATGAGGAGATATGCATTTCAAGAAAATAACAACAAATAAAATACTACTTTATTTCTATAAGAATGCTTTTTTCCCCAAAACATCTCAGGTTGATAGCATATACATGAAATGTATAATATAAAGGCAGAGTAATTTATAATGGCTTTTAAAATGTATGAACAGGGTTGACTCCTATCTGATTGGTGTCAGATGCTAGAGGATGGGCTAATACTAGATTAAGTTTTATTAAGATAGATATTTTATTGTTTTTAATTGTAACTCACTTAAAAGGTGACTTTATAGTTCTGGTAAAGAGTCCAGTGTGTGTAAGCATAGTCTAGGTCTTTGCTGATTAGATTCACTGATTAGGTTTCTGTGGCTAATTAGTTTTCCTGGGCTAAATATAGGTCAAACTTGAACTAGCAGAACTTGTGGCATTTAAATGTTCTTTTAATGCAATTAGTCTATAGGCATTTTTTTATGTTCCAGGTTGTAAACAACTTGAAAATATCATATGTAGCTATGGTTACCAACTGGTGATTAACACTAGATACTAAAATTTCAACAGCAGTGTAATTCAAACAAACAAATTCAATTTTTACAATGTTCCCTATGTTAGCTTAGCTCAATAAGCATAATTTGTTGATTTTGAATAAGTATTCTAAATTTCAGGTTTATTAAGAGATTTTCTTGCCTATGCCTATGTCCTGAATGGTTTTGCCTAGGTTTTCTTCTGGGGTTTTTATGGTGTTAGGTCTTATGTTTATATCCTTAATCCATCTGGAGTTAATTTTAGTGCAAGGTGTCAAGAAGGGGTCCAGTTTCTGCTTTCTGCACATTGCTAGCCAGTTTTCCCAACACCATTAATTAAACAGGGTATCCTTTTCCCATTGCTTGTTTTTGTCAGGTTTGTCAAAAATCAGATGATTGTAGATGTGTGGTGTTGCTTCCGATGCCTCTGTTCTGTTCCATTGGTCTATATCTCTGTTTTGGTACCAGTACCATGCTGTTTTGATTACTGTGGCCTTGTAACATATTTTGAGGTCAGACAGACTGATGCCACCAGCTTCGTTCTTTTTGCTTAGGATTGTTTTGGCTATGCAGGCTCTCTTTTGGTTCCATACGAAGTTTGAAGTGGTTTTTTCCAATTCTGTGAAGAAGGTCATTGGTAGCTTGATGGGGATAACATTGAATCTATAAATTACTTTGGGCAGTATGGCCATTTTCATTATATTGATTCTTCCCAACCATGAGCATGGAATGTGTAAAATTTATTTTTAATTTGAGTGGCATTTGTCTTCTTACAATTATCAATGTGTATGTTACTTATCTCTTTCTGTGAATAAAATATTGTACAATAAAAATTAGAAATAATAAAATGATAGAGTTTATTCTTGAGATCATTGAGGTAAATGTTTTGAATATATGATTTAATACTCAAAAAAAGGACTAGAATCAGATATAAGACCTACACTAAAAATTAGACATTGTCATTTTGTCTTTGTGATCTTTGACAACATACTTAGACTTTAATAAGCCAAACAATTTTAGTTAAATAATAAATATTAAATAACATTATCCTTTCAAAGTTCTTGAGAAGAAAAAAAGAAATGATTTTATCCTATATGGAGTAACTCAGTTCTCTAATTACTTAATAAATACCCGATAATGCATTGTTTATATTGATCTTACTAAAAAGTTAAACTCTACTTTGGCAAAACAATAGGGATAATAACAATAAGAACTTTATTCTCATTAAAATTATTTTCTGACTTTTTATATTTTTAGTTATAACATATTAAATTTAAACGTTATATTTATCCCAAATATTTAAGACCATATACTAATGAAATGTTTGCTGAGGATCAAATCTTTTGTTCATACTTGAAAGAGAGAATAGTGTTAGGCATAAAATAATCATAAATGTCAAACAATTCCTAGGGTACATATGCACATATTATTTCAAATTACATTTTAAGTTTATGAAAATCATGAAAAAAGCTTTTTAAGGCTCTTTTGCAATTATATAAATTTTCCTATTCCAGTGTTTCATCTGATCTAACTTATTTTTTCTTTTGTATCTCTTATGAAATTTAAGATTATGAGACAAGCAGGTAGAAGGAAATTACTGTATTGCTCATGGCAGAACCTGAACTTTTCTCAAAAATAATTTCACAAATTGGTCTCTAACACCAGGAAAATGTAGGAATGTTCTTCTGTGGTTTTATATTTTGTTATCTGAGATAAAATATTCTTAATGCACATTATTTATTCTGTTAAGAAAATAATTGGTACACTTGAAGATTATATGCTTTTGTTAGAAGATGCTTCTATTAAGTCAAACTAGATTCTTGTTACTGAGAATCAATCATAATAGTTAGCATTAGTTCTGTTTTTTAAAAAAATCTGCCTTGTAATCTTAGTCCATATTTCTTCTTTCCTTTTGTTATTTCATATCTTATATATGTAATAAAAATATTATACTTCTTTTGTTATTCCTTAATATTTAAACAATTTGATATATAATTTTATTATCAGATTAACCATTTTGAAACCGATCTAGATGAAATTATAATAGATTTAATAGGAGAGATTTACAAATAGTAAAATATTAATTATATATCCAAAATATTGTATCATTTTTCAAAACTTTTCTTAAATATTTTGAGTCTTGTCATAGAACTGCAAATATTTCAAGTTAATAGTACATATACTGTGGTTGCTCATGGAAGTCATGGTTATATGTTTAAGAAGTATTTTAATCATCCTTAGGTAAAATGCAAAAAATAAGGCATCCATTTTCAGAAATAAAAGGTTGCCTCAAATGTTTTTACAAGATGGATGAAAATTACCTTTAGGATTTACAATAAAGAATCTAGATAATTACCTCCACTCAGATGAAATTGCTGTGTCCTTAATTACATGCAATTTTTTTTTATATTATGAATGTTACACTTTTGTGTTGCTATTTCACAGCTTCACGTCTCTGACTCTCAATACAAGAAGAAGATATATCCAAATTGTTTCTTGAATTATTCTGTGAATTATACCTCTACCCACATAGAAGAAGCATTTTTTATGATTATCTTAGAGCTCTACAGTGACATGACCAATTGAACTGGCAGCTAAAGGTCATAAGTTTCGTTCTGCAATTGTTGATAACTTCTGAAATTCCCAAGTATAATATTCAAGAACTAAATTTAAACAATACTTATGTCTTAGTAAGAAATACGTTTCTTTTATGTGTATTGAAGGGAGAGAACATAAGATGCTTCTAACTATCATCTTATCTGAACTTGAGGAAATTATAGGCTTTTGCCATAATGTTATTTAGAAGGAGATCAAAATATTGGAACAAAAATGTTTTCAGTTACTTAAAGTAGGCTTTAAATGTGTATGATATTCTACATCAGGAAATTGGGACTTGAGGCTCATGGATCGTTTAAGTCTCACCCACAACTACTCCCAAAGAAATCTGAAATATATATTTAGTAATTCTGGAGTTTGTTGTAGGTCCCAAGGTGTCTGGACATCTCAATTTTTTCAATACTTATGAATTTAAAAAAGAGTTTATATTGCCAGGATCTCACAGGATGGGTTCAGATCAGAGGCATTCCAATACAAAAAGACAATGTTGTTAGTAGCAATCTATTTCTTAAGTTTGCCTCCAAATTCCATCATCCCAAATAGACGTTGTTAAGCTCATAGTGTTTTTTTCTAAGGGAAGTGACATTTACACAAGTCAACTTTGGAAGTTCTTGTAATTGAATAATTTTAGGATATTCTTTGAAATCCACAAACTTGGGGGTAGGGTTGATATGGATCCTGACTCAGATGGTGTAGGAAATATTCAGGAAGAAAATATATTTTTATATTCTATGTTTATTGGTCTCTGTCTTGGCTTATGTGTTACTCCTCAATCATAAAAATCATATAAAATGTGGTCAGCCGTTATTAGTTTATCTAGATTTAACTGATAACAAATGCTTGAGAAATATCGACCACTTTTTCATGATGTTCGTCAAAATAAAATAAATATTACTATTATTTCAGGTAAGGTTAATTTTCCAAAACAAAAATATCTGCATTTTAAACACAGATTTATTACAGAGGTATTTATATACAGGGGTATTTTATTATACAGGGGTATATTATAATATACAGGAGTATTTTATTCCTGGGAATGTATCATAAAAGTGTTAGTTCTATTTTTTTTTAATCTTCTTCAACTTTGTATCAAGGAGAAAATATTTTTATACACTACCATCTAGGAAGAAAGGAGTGTTTGAATCACCATGAAATGCCAAAATAATAGCTGAGTTATACAGATTTTCTACTAAGTCCCTGAATATTAATTTATACAGTTAGAAACACCAGACCTTCTAAATGTGGATAATAACCTAAGAGAAAACCAATTATATTATTTCTTTTCCAATCCCAAAAGGTCATTCTAAATTTGTCAGTGAAACAATGTGCACTCTTAAATGGAATGATTTATCTGACTTGCAAAGTAAAATAGCAGCATGAAGGTAAGGAAAGCTCACTTTTATTTAGCAATTGTCACATTGCCAAGTGCTACACATTGTTCTAAGTATTTCTTATTACCTTATTTGACACTTTCAATATACCTATAAGGTAGGTAAGTTTCATTATCCTCCTTATTTTCCAGATGAGGAGACTAGGACATCCTGAGGATAAGGACCTGTCCAAAATGTTAGACTAACAAGTGGCAGGGTTGGGCAATCAACTCAACTACTCAACTTTCAGAAACTTGAGTTTTAAACAATAAATTATGGTAAATTTTATCAGAAAAAAATGACATTTATGGAACAAGTTGTCAAGAATAATGTCCTGTCTTCTGATAGCAACACTGTACACCAGGTCTCCAGGGAGGGATTAAAAAACAAAACAACAACATTATAGCTCTTTTGCTCTCTTTATGATAAAGTAAAATAACTGTATTTTCTGGAACCTCAGTTGCCACACTTGTAGAAGATGAGAAAGTAGTGTGCTTGACTTCACCTACAAATAATTTGTTGTATAACCTAACACACTAAGAGGCCTTTATTCCTTATGCATGTATTAAAATGCTATATACTGTTACTTTTGAAACACAATGATTAGTGAAAATAATATTTCTTACCATGCTGATTAGAAAGTTACCTATAGAAGTCCAGATACTTAGTGATCTAAAGAAAAATCTACTTACATAAAAAAGTTTTCAACATATAATAATAAAAGGTGGCTATCCAGGTAGTTATACCAATTAGCCGATACAATCTATAATGATGGGAATTTGGGTGGTTGTAAGCACTTTCTTTGACTCTTCCTTTTCATTTCTTTTGCCTTGAAAATAAAGTGGCACAGCAATAAATTCAGGTAAAGTACACACTGGTGATAATTCTATATTCAATTCATGTTCATTTGGTCATGTTAGGTTAAGTGCCTTTATTAAAACTCAACATTAGTTCTTGTACATTTTATTATTTTGATTTTTCTTTCAGAACTCAACTATATAGGTATTCCAAAATATATCTAGATAGATTCCCAGTGCTTTCTATATTCTAAATGTGTAGAACCATCATGGTTTCTTTTTGAATTACACATATTAATATATTTTCAATTTCATTTTTCTCATAAACAACATATTTCTTGTCTGTTTTGTTATCTGCTTTTTAGTCATAATTAAAATGTTACTTTAAGTCAAAAAAAGCTACACAATCCACTTGGATTATATGCAGGGCAAACTCTGTGAAAGTGACAAATTGATTTTATGGATGTCTAATCATTATTAATCATATTTCTACTTTTGTCAGTAAATAGCCAAATTAATACAAACTTTAGAATATATCAAATAAATGAAAGTAACAAGTTTTAGTAATGCAGAATTAAACACATAATAGGAAAACATGTATAGTTTGAAACTACAGAGAAATCCTCTCTTAATTTAACTAAAAAATATTGAGAGTAATATGATTGATTATGAAGCAATATTAGGTATTACTGAGCCAAATGTTTTTCTATTTTTTGGCCTTATACTGGGTTATTAAAATCCTTAATCAGTTCCCTTCCCCTTTATCACAGGCTCTTTTTATTTCACAGACCATTTCCCTAACTTCATAGTGTTTTTCATCTCATGGTTTATAACAAATTCCCAAAATAAATTTGGATCAATTGTAACATCCAATTTCTTGCCAGAGTAAGCCTGACCTATCCTATTCTCACTTACTGTGCTCAGCTATATTATTTGCAACCTTTCCATCTTCAGTGTCAAAAAATGTATATGAGAGAATGCCCTATAAATGGCATATTGAGAATAAAGTGATGAATAGAAATGACATGAAAAATATCAAATTTCAAATACCCAGGAAAAATGTTAAACATGAGGCTGAAACCCTAAAACTTCACATAAATTCAACTTATTTAAATAATTTTTGCTCTCAAAGTTGATTATTTACAAATATAGAGTGTGGGTCACTAGTTTACAAGTACTAAATAGTCAGTATGAGCAAAGATCAACAAAAAATTGCTTCCATTAAGCTGTCCCACTAATATAAAGTAGATGATACTTATTCATTGATTGGCTTAATATTTATTACATAGTGGTATATAATTTTTTTGTATTTTAACTAAATAGTCACATTTATGTATGCAAAAGCTTGTCTTATCTCATTTAGCATACATGACAATGTATTTGGCAAAACAAAAATTCAGGAATAATAAACAAGAGATCCATTATGCACCATGGTGACTACAGTTAATAACAATATATTGTACCCTTGAAAACTGCATTTTAGAATGTAGATTTTACTTGCTCTCAACACAAAAGAATACTAAGAGTTCATGCATACGGTAAGTAGCTTAATTTAGTTATTACACAGTGTATACAAACATCTAAACATCATGCTGATAACCACAAATATATATAATTTTCGTCAATTCTAAAAACAAATACAATGCAGTTTTGACATCCTTGCACAATTAAAGAGAAAGGAGAAGATAAGTGGAGTCCATGGGGCAGATACTGAGTGAGTTCAGATACTGGAGTATTTGTGCTGGAACAAAACAGGACTGTAATGAAATGTCAGGCCTGAATGAATCTTGATTTTGATGACTGCCTGACCTTACTTCCACAGGCATGTTCACAATCGGCCTCACTGAACCACATTTGACTAATATAATTTAGCTCACAACTATGTTCATCTATACCACTAGGTGAAGCAATTCTTTTTCTGAGGAAAATAAAAGTCACTCTGTTATGGCTTTTATGAGGGGGAATCAGCTATAAGCAGTTGAGGAGGAAAATTCCATGAGCTGGCATCCTTGCCTCTTCCTGCTTGCCAGAAGAGGTAGAGCAGAATAAGGACTGAAAACCTTAGTCACAAGTCCAAGGAATTCTACCCACTTTATTATTTTTTATTTGTAACTTGATGTATAGTTTTTACTTTGAAAGAATGTAACTATTTCCCGTATTTCATAAAGTATTAATAGCTGAATAGACCAAGAAACAAGGATTTTCTATCTGCTTTCTATGCCCACTCTTTCACTTGCGGCTCTTTTGCAGTAATGGCCAATAGGACTACCGAGCTCTTTTCCTTAATCTCTGCAAATAAGCATACAAATCCTTTTAGTTTTAAAGGAAATACTCATTGCCAAAGGGAATAGGCAGAGGATAATACAACATAATGAAGAAAGCTTCTGTTTCAGTTGGGGTACATAATGTTATGCTGTGACAACAAACAAGTCTCCAATCTCAGAAAGTTAAGATTTAGGTAAATTTCCTCGCAAATCTAGGTGGTTGTCAGAGCAACTATCCTTTATTACCCAGACCAAAAGAGGCTTAACCATCTGGTAGACATATATCTGAACATACAACTTTCTATTTCTGTGGGGCAGAGAATGAGTAAATGAAAGACTCAAATACTAGCAATTAAATTATTTCACCCAGAGGCAACATATGTCAATTCCACTCACATTTTTTTGGTCAAGAATCATATAAGAATGCTAACTTCAGGGATCAGGTCAATATAACATTTATTTGCAACTAGTATAGAAAAAATATAGAGACAATTTCTGCCACAATTCTAATCTTACAAGCTCCTTAATCTATAATTTCTGAACATATTTTGGAATAATAAAAGAAAGTTTATAAGTATGAGGTTTCACACTTGATTATCAAATAATAAGGCATGAATGAGAATATACAGGTAGGGCTAGGATGCTTGACTGGAGCTAGAATGTAGAAATTATATGTAATAACACACACACACACACACACACACACACACACACACACACACACATGCAGTCATATACCACATAACAATGCTTCCATTTACAGTGAACCACATATATAACGATGGTCCCATTAGATTAAAATACCATATTTTTACTGTACCTTATCTATGTTTAGATACACAGATACCTATAGATGTGTTACAAGTACCTATAGCACCCAGTACAGTAACATGTTATATGGGTTTATAGCCCAGGAATAATAGGCTATACTTTATAGTTTAGGTATGTAGTAGGATATCCCACCTATGTTGGTGTAAGTACACTCTATAATGTACACAAAATGATGAATAGTCTAATGACATATTTCTCAGAATATATCCCCATTGTTAAGTGAGACATAATTGTTTATATATATACACACACATACGTACTCACATATACACAAGCATACCTCATTTTTGTTGTGCTTTATTGTGGTTTTTCAGATACTGTGTGTTTTAAATAAATTGAAAGTTTGTTGTAAACCTGTGTCGTGCTAGTGGATTGGTGCCTTTTTCCAATAGCACATGCTCACTCGCTGTTTCCGTGTCACATTTTGGTAATTCTTGCAATATTTCAAGCCTTCTAAATATTATTTTATCTGTTATGGTAGTCTGTGATCAGCGATCTTGGATGTTATGATGGTAATTGTTTTGGGGTATCATAAACTGCATCCATATAAGAAGATAAATCTAACCGATAAATGTTGTGTGTGTTCTGAGTGTTCAACCAATTGGCTGTTACTCCTTTTTTGGACCTCCCTATTCACAGAGATACAACAATATTGAAATTAGGCTAATTAATAACCTTACAAAGTCTTTAAATGTTCAAATGAAGAGTCACATGTCCTTCACTTTAAATCAAATCCTAGAAATAATTAAGCTTACTAAGGAAGGCATGCTGAAAGAGAAGACAGGTCAAAGCTAGGCTCTTCTACAAAACAGCCAAGTTGTGTATGCAAAAGAAAAATTCTTGAAGGAAATTAAAAATGCTACTCCTGTGAACTCACAGATGATAAGAGAGTGAAACAACCATATTGCTGATATGGAGAAAGTTTGAATGGTCTGGTAGAGGATTAAACAAGCCACAAAGCCTGAGAGTTACAATCCTTGCTTTTTCTCCAAGCCAGAAAGATCAAAGCCTAATTCAGAGCAAGGCCATAACTATATTCAATTCTACAAAGACTGAGAGAGGTAAGAAAACTTCAGAAAAAAAGATTGAAAGCTAACAGAGGTTGATTTAGGAGATTGGAAGAAGAAGTTGTCTCCATAACATGAAAGTGCAAGCTGAAGTAGCAAGTGCTGATGTAGAAGCTACAGAAAACATACAGAAGATCTAGATAAGATAATTAATAAATGTGGCTACATTAAACAAAATTTTCAATGTAAATGAAAGAGACTTCTGGAATAAGGCACCATCTAGGACTTTCATAGCTAGAGTACAGTCAATGTCTGGCTTCAAAGCTTCAAAAAACAGGTTGACTCTTATTAGGGGCTAATGCGGCTAGTAATTTTAAGTTGAAGACAGTCCTTATTTACCATATTTACCATTCAACAAATCTTAAGGCCCTTGAGATATACATGAAATCTACTCTGTCTATGCTCTATAAATAGATTATCAAAGCCTGGATAGTAATGCATCTATTTACAACATGGATCACTGAATTCTTTGAGTCTACTGTTGAGATCTACTGCTAAGGAAAAAAAAAACGTTCCTTTCAAAGTATTACTACTCATTGACAATATGCCTGGTCATCCAAGAGCTTATAAGAGAAGTACAAGGAAATTAATGTTCCTATACCTGCAAACACAACATTCATTCTTCAGCTTGTGAGCCAATTAATAATTTTGACTTTCATGTTTCATTGTTTAAAAAAATATATTTTGTAAAGTTATACCTATCAAAGCTAGTGATTACTCTGATGGATTTAGGCAAAGCAAATCAAATTTTCTAGAAAAAGTTCACTACTATAGATACCATTAAAAACATTCATGATTCATTGAAAAAGTCAAAATATCAACATTAACAAAAATTTGTAATAAATTAATTCTAACCCTCATGAATAACTTTGAGGTACTCAAGACTTCAGTGGAGAAAGGAACTGAAGATGTAATAGAAATAGCAAGTGAACTGGAATTAGAAGTGGAGCCTGAAAACGTGACTGCATTGCTCCAATCTCGTGTTAAAACTTGAATGGATGAGAGGGTTGCTGCTTATGAATAAACAAAGAAAGAAAGTGGTTTATTGAGATGAAATTTAATTCTGGTGAAGATGCTGAGAATATTGTTTTAATGCCACCGAAGGATTTACAGTATTCCATAATACTTGGGATACTGATAAAGCAATGGTGGAAGGTTTGAGAGGATTGACTTTAAATTTGAAAAAAAATTACATTCTATTGTGGATAAAATACCTTCAGACAGTACCACATGCTATGGAGAAAACTTTTAAATAAGGAAGAGTCAATCAATGTGGCAAACATCATTGTTCTTTTAAGAAATTCACATAGCCATCCCAGCCTTTAGAAATCACCACTTTGATCAACCAGCAGCCATCAATATTGAGGCAAGAGCCTCCACAAGCAAAAGAATTACAATGTATTAAAGGCTTAGCTGAGCACTAGCATTTTTTAGCAGTATTTTAAATTAAATTATGTAGATTGTGTTTAAACATACTGATATTGCACACAATAAACCACAGTAAAATATAAACATAACTTTTGTATACACTGTAAGACCAAAAATTTTGTGTGACTCCCTTTATAATAATATTTAATTTATTGCAGTGGCCTGGAACTGAATTTGCATTATCTTTAAGGGGGGGTGTGTGTGTGTGTGTGTGTGTGTATGTGTTTGCCACATCAATAATGTACTCCAGGGGTAAGTTGGTAAATGTGACAATAAAGTCATTACACTTCTCTGGCTCATAGTCCACTGAGCCATACACATCTCATGTTCCAGACTAATAAGTTCAGACATAACTTTTTTCAAGTTTCTTCTTTGTGAACCAGCTAAGTTTTAGATAGATGACAAAGTAGAGGTTATGGTAGTTCGTGTAAGGTGAATGAAGTAGGTTGAACAGCCAGATGTGGAGACACAGTCCAGCTGTAAAAGTTATTTTTACATAGAACAACTTATTGTACATATTTGTATCCATGTAAACAAATACTTATGTAGTGCAGGAGACATGGCAGTCTTCCTTGTTAAAGAAGACACTTCAAGTTCAAAAGAGGCACTTTTCTATTTTAATGTTGCCCTTTAAAATTGAGGAGTGCCCTTTGCCATCCTCTTGGAGAAAAAGTGAAGCATCAGGGCGAAGAGTTTTCATGACCTTGTGCACTATTTATAATGACTCTTCTAAATGTTACTTATTATTACATAGCATAGTTCCTCCACATTTTGTTGATCTAGTTTCTAGTAAAAGATCACTTACATTTACTTTTTATATCTCTACTAACCCATGTGCATGTACACACATACACAAAAAGCCATGACCAGTATTTTTGTTTTATAAATATAATCTATAGACTTTGAAATAGCTGTAGAAGAACTGAGAAAATAGCCTAGTGACGTAAGTGAGAAAGAAGAAAGATCAAAACAAATATGAGGCACAATCTCCTCTTGTTTTGTTTTAAGGAATAAATGAGCATTCTGGCAGGCCTCTAGCTGCAGGCCTGTGGAAGAAGGCCAGCCAGATCTCTAGGATCTTCTCTTGAGCACAACATACAATTTGAAGAAGGTTTAGAATTCAAACCCAAGGGAGGGTTTGAAGCTTTAGACTCTGGGAGGGGTTGAGAATTAGGAACTCTGGGAGGTGGGCTGGGTTCCACTGGTAGATCTCCCCAGGTGTGGTCCCTCCTTGCTCCGGCATTCACTCTTTCGTCAACACTCTTGCAGCACCCTGCCTCAGCTTCTGCCTAAGAGATGGCTTATGGCTTGTACAGGTTAGGAAACTATGACTCTTCATCTATACTATAATTTAGGACACCTGAATGGGGATAAACAAGCTACACCTGAGTAGCTTGGTTACTTTTGCCTGGGTCTTCTGTGCCTGCCATTTGTCATTGATTTATAATCCTATTACCTACTTAATTAGTCACAAGCAGAGTACTGAATTTTGGAAGGGAGATTTCACCCTGTTCAAATGCAGTAAGTCCATATGGTAGTTGCAGGAAGTAAAAAAGAGGGAAGGGGTATCTAGGTCACTTCTTAGGCATACTTTAATCTATGTCTTGAGCCCAGATACTGTAGCAAACCCTATACCAGAGCACATATGCCTGACAATAGCTGAACATGAAGGCTACCCCCAACTACCATTCTACCTTCTATAGAGCATGCAAGTGTTCTGGGGTTATTGCCAATATTAGGTGGGGCTAATGCCTCATGACATAGAGTACTATTAAGAACAATGGTAAAATTAGTGGAATCATTGCAAGCAGGGTGAACAGTTTTCAGTATGCCTCATAATGTAGGAAAAAGGTGATGGTAGGACATGGCCATGCCTAGCCTAATGTAACCACAAATAGTCCCAATAATACAACAAAAAACAGAATGTGAAAAGATGAAATTGTTGCCTTTGTACTTACATTGCCTCCCAACTTCTGACCCCTACTACTACTTAAAATAGAAGAGAAATCTATTTGGTTTATTTTCTCTAGAAGATCCCTCTCTGCTTGTGGTTCTGTTTGAAGGAAAGAAAATATACTCACATGTCCTTGTGAATACAAATTGTATCTGATTTGTGAATTATGTGAAGATTTGAGTAAGAAAATAAAGTGATACTAACCTCAAATCCAAATTACTGTTTCCACCTGCCCCCAAGCCTGAACCAGAGTTTGTAATTTGTTCTTGCACATTCCTCTCGGATTCCCTTTTCAAAACCAACTTTCTTGATTCTCAATGTGTTAGGTTTGCATCTTTATTCTTTTTAAAATTTTGACATTGAATGTGTAACTCATTTTATTTATTTATTTATTTATTTTGGAGACAGAGTCTTGTTCTGTCACCCAGCCTGGAGTTGGAGTGCAGTGGCACAATCTTGGCTCACTGCAACCTCCACCTCCCAGGTTCAACTAATTCTCCTGCTTCAGCCTCCTAAGTAGCTGAGATTACAGGCATCCAGCACCATGCCCAGCTAATATTTTGTATTTTTAATAGAGACGGGGCTTTCACCATGTTGTCCAGGCTGATCTCAAACTCCTGACCTCAGGCGATCCACTGGTCTTGGCCTCCCAAAGTGCTGGGATTACAGGCATGAGCCACTGTGCCTGGCCCTATTTTGGAGATTTTTAAATTTGCCTTTAAAGCTGTTTACTGAAGTATAATATAAATACTTGCAAGTAAATCACAGTGTAGGTCAAATCATTTTAACACATTGCATTGTGTAACTAGCACCCTAGATCAAAACTCTCAGAAGCCTTTTCATATTTCCTTTCAGTTTCTACTCTCTTCCAAAATACTGACAAATATAACTGATTTTTTTTTCTAATTTTTTCCCTCAAATATGTGTGTAGTATTGGATCTACTATTAATGTGCTTTCTATGGTTAAAAAATCTTTGCTTTTTTAGGCCTAAACTGCAGTCCAGTTACATTTGATGCACATCTCTATAGCCTTATTCTGGTGAGTTTAATAGCTATCTTCAGAAGTATACAGTAATTTGGATCCAAAGACATAAGCAAATGGAAAATTTACTTGTAACATACTCTAGGAGATTCCCCACAAACTAATTACCCTTGACTTTAATGTAACCCCCATGTAAATATAACTTAATAGCTAACCTATCAAATGAATTCCTTTAAGTCATAATAGTCTACTGACATGCCAAATTTATTTAACAGTGTGCATTTTTCACGCTTGTGAAGTAGATAAAATTTCATTGTATATCTTGAAGTTTGGATTTCTCTTACTGTTTATTTTCCTCTTGCTAAGCATGTACCTTCCTCTCAGGGTAAAATCAGTATTGCTTTTGAATTTCCTTATCTGTTTCTTTTCTTGATATTTTGTCAATTAATATGTTACCCTCACACTAAAGCTCAATTCAAAGTATCAGAGATGTGAGAATCCCCTACTATTCAATGAATCATCTTCTGAGATTGTATTCCTTAGGTAAATGCAAGTTAAATCTGCTTTTCACTGATATGATTATGCCAAATCTTACACAAATATTCCAAAACAGCAGGATAAACACACATATTATCAAATGTATGGGAGGAGGAAGAAACTATCACTTCGAAGACTAGTCCCTGTGATAAAAATTTGCAGGGAATGTGACTGGCACATCACATCTCCGACCTTAGTCATTTTTCAGTGAGCCATGACTCACCGATTGAATAAATAAGACTTTATATGCGATTTCACTCTAAGGACAAGCAAAAACAACACAATAATAAACTCATACAAATACTCCCATATTTTATAATTTGGATTGCACTTGTATAGTTACTAAAAAACTCTACAGGTTTATTTCTTAGATGCCACAAAATAAATGTGGATTTGGAACTCATAGGTTGAACTGGTAATAAAATACTGTAAGCTGTGCACAAACTGTGCACATGATGTAAAACTGAATACTCCCCCTATTACAAAATTTATAATGCAATAATAGACAATAGACACCTAACAAGAATTAATTTATAAAAAATGAAAATTACATATGGATATTTGTTAACTTGTCTTATTTAGATTTTCAAAACATATTCTCTAAAGCTTTTCTCCTTTAATAACAATTTTAAACACATGTTCTCTAAGCTTTTCCTCTTTTATAACTATTAAATGGGACAAAAAGAGAGACTGGACATAATTAAGTTGAAAAGGAAGTGGCAGATGACCTGAATAGAAAAAAAAATGAAAAAAGGTTAAAATTATATAAACACTCATTTGCTGTAGATGTCATTACAACTATATATCAAAATATGTATATGCACAATTTATCGAAACCATAAAACCCTACCAGCCATACAAAATTGATAGTATGAGATAGGTTTCTCTCCCTGATACCACCCAGGATATTTTATTTACCTTATATATTTTCTTAAAACAGGGTGAAATTACAAGCCACTTTACTATAAGAATTTTAGAAAGATAATTTTTCATCTTTTCTCTATGGCAGAGTGTTAAAAATCCAAATAGTAAGAATATACAGAACAGCTCATTCTATTATACCTTTTGCTGAATTTCTTTATTATTTATTAGTTTGTTTTTCAACTTATCCAAGGCTTTCAGTTGTTGTAGCCTCTGGGAAATATCCTCATATTATAAAATCCACATAAAATTTAGAATGATTGACAGGCTCCAATGAAGAGGGATCAAAACTGGACCGGCGGCGGCGGGGGAGGTGGAACATTACATATCAGGGATGCTGCACAACAGTATCCCAGAAATTCATAGAATTTTTAATATATATTTTACTAGGCATATATTTTGCATTAATGCCTAATTTGATTAAATCTGGGAAATATTTCATGCACTGAGAAGAGTAAATAATGAAGTAAAACTGAAAGAGTAAAATGCATTGACAAAAAGCACAGTTGATGGCAGAAGATGTGCTGTACCGAAAGTGAATAAAACAACAGAAGATTCTTTCACTATTTCTTTAAAGATAATGTGATCAATTATAGAAGACTCTGAACAACCAGGGGATAATGGAAGGAGGTAAGTAATAACAGAATAGAATATGTAGACAAATAATAAGTTTATTTTTGATGTTATCATGAAGATGTCTGGATTAAAAACAAAGCTTCAAAGAAGCAGCATGAATATTTTCTTTAAAATAAACACATGCAGTTTAAGACAAATGCTGATGGACACAGTAAGGGCTTCTTGATCATGAAATACATGAATAAAATCAAACACCGTTTTAAGAAAAGTTTTGAACGCAGATGGCTGTGAGTTAATACAGTAAAAGCACAAGTTCTTAATTGGTATAAATACTTACAAATATCATCATCCCTGTAGTAATTACATGTGGAGCTGAACAGAAGATATGCAGGACAGTGAACATTTCTGTGGCATTTTTCCTCATTAAGAGTTTACTTCTCTCTTTTAATTATTTTCAAAAACATTTTTATGAATACTTTTTTTACTTTTAACATAACTTTGTGAACCTTGAATGTGAAACCAAGTTATAACTCACCAATGTCATCATGCAGTAAGACTTGCTTTTAGAAAAGACTTCATGAGTTTGGGGGCCGTGCGGTACTGCCGAGTTTACAGTGGGAAAGACCCCATAATTGAGTTAATACTCTGCTATTGCTGACTGGAATTTCTTAATTTTTGAACAATGGGCCCCACGTTTTTACTGTGTGCTGGGCTCTGCAAATTATGCAGTTGGTCCTGTAAGCGTTCCTTCAAAGTTAAAAATCTATTTTGCTCTCTTTTCCTACTTCCCCACAGAGAAACATCTAAGGAAAATTCTATTGCCATTAAAACCATCTTTAGGATGAATCACTATTACTCTCTCCCTCATTTCCTCTTTGTGGAAAATTTCTGAGGGATATTCTAAAATGTCTAGAGATGTATCATTATATGATTATTGTTGCTGCCTAGGGATTCCTCCTTATTGTTTTTCTCAAGTGTTTTATTGCTATAAATTAAGTTAGGAAACTCAGGGGCAACATAAATTTGTGAGAAAATCATGAGCATGATGCTTTAAAATTAGTATGGGACATTCATTGGGAGATTTCTGAAGGCATTTGGTGAAATGATCTGGAGTTTAGGAGACTGGTTCAGGGTAGGAGTCATCAGCCTTTGTTTTTCATGAAGTCATTCCTGTGAATGTCAGCACTACGGTTGAGTGTATATACTGAGAAGTTCAAGGCCAGATACCTGGGACATGCTGACTTAAAAGGTTGCAATGAGAAGCTCATACTAGACAAAAATAGCATACACAGGGGTAGAATGAAAGAAAACAAACAAAATCAAAACTTAGAGAACACAGAAACAAGATTTGGGATATTTCAACTCCTTTATATGTGTCTTATGCTGTTGTCAAATTGGGCTGCGTTCCACTTTTTTTAAAGACACTATCCCTGTTCATTTGCCATAAGTCACCACTTTTTATTGTCAAAATCTTATTCATGTCAAAGATCATGCTCAAATATCACTCTTCTTATGCCGTATTTCCTGATTCTCAGAGAGAGATATTGTGATGCCCCAGAAATTTACTTCTGCCTCTTTTTAAATTATTTCTTAGTTTGTCTTGTCATGGGAGTTTTTGTGCTTTTCTTATCTTTTCTATTGCATAACAGATGGCTTTTGTGCAAGATCCTTGGGGAAATATCCCTCTATCTCCAACAGAAAGTAATATAGTCCAGTGTACATGTGAATATGTCCATGAATGCTTGTTGAATATAAATAAATTGTTAGAATTGAACTGAGTCTAGCTGGCAGAGTGGCGTAGCTGGTGGTTGTGGTCCAGAGCCTTCGAACACTGGGGCAGTCTAGTCTGAGTCCTAGAGGGGCCAGTCCCACACAGGAATGGCGCCACTGGAGCAGCCACCTTGAGAGGCCTTAACCCTTGCAACATGTCAATGCCGGATGGAAATGCACCCCCCCCACCTCCATCCTCAGGCCCAAATTTTCAAGCCTGATGCCAGAATGGGGCTTGCCTGCCATAGACTTTTCTTATACTATGGAGTGTACTACACAGTCTTCTATGTTCTCTGTGGATGGGCTCACTGTGAATGATCTTGCAACTTAGTTGGAACATGGAGCAACATGCAGTAAACAGCAATACCTCAACACAGAAGATTGCTTTAGAGACTGGACAGATTCTGCAGCAGGAACAGGAGTACGCTTTAATGTTCCAAGTCAGTAGAGGCCTGTTAAATCACACCAAGTGCCAAATTATCATTGTCCAAGCCGTCCCTGAGGGACAAGGCTAAACCATCATACAAGTATCTGTGTTTGAGACACAGCCTTGTAGCAGATACAGTTGGTCTTGTGGAAATAAATCAAGGTCTGGGGGAACAAAAGCAGAGGTTAGAGAGACAGAGGGAAAGACTTTACAGGTTCAGGGCCAACAAGACCAGACACAGAAGATCATCGTCTAGCAAGTGCAGACAGCCCTCACCACCAGCCAGACACACAAAGCAACAGATTGCTATCCAAGGGCAGCAAGTAGGACAGATTATGGTCTACCAGCCAGTTATTGCAGATGGCACCATTCTCTAGCAAGGCACAGACACCATCTCAGCAGCCAGTTTGACAGTGGCACAGACTTTTCAGACAGGAGCCAATACCAACACAACCAGTAGTGGGCAAGGAACCATCACTGTAACACAACCAATGGCAGATTATGTGGTCACTTGAGGAGAGACGGTCATGATGGTGCCTGGGCTGTCTCTGTGACTGCCATTCAAATAATCTTTCACCTGGGACAGAAATAGAAAGACAGCCTCCCAGTGTGAATGTGAATAACAACTAGTGACATCATCTTTGAAAAAGGAGGCAAGCCTACACTGAACTAGAGGTATAAGGAACATTTCTAAGGGAAAAAAAAAAAAATATATATATATATATATATATATATCTCTGCATAATTCATGCCATGGCATAAAAGTATGGCAAAAGTGAATGATTTTTTTTTCCCAAAAGAAAAGAGTAGTTCCCATATGCAGGTTCCAGACCAAGTAAATACAGCAGCAATGCTATGTAGAATTTGAGTGTTCTCAACCTAGGCCACATGATAGAGATATATCCTTTGTGAATGTATTCCACTGTTCCAGGAAATTGATCAACTATTCCAAAGGGACACACATGATCACATTCTGCTCTTTTCTGCAGGATGGCAACTTAGTTTTTAATGAGAGGCTCAGTATTATAATTTAGAAACAATTAGAAAAGTAAAATTGTCTTTTCTGTTCTGGGCCTATTTCATACTGTGGATAATATTGACGGTTCTTACATTGGGATAAATCAAAGAACCTATGCCAGCCAAGGAGCACCACATAAGCACTTTTGCTGATGGGTGAAGCCAGCCATTCATCACAGCAGGGGGAGAGTAATGTTTTCAACCTAAAGTCAGGGAAGCTATAGTCCACACCTTCCTATAGAAATGTGTTTGAGGACATCTGTTTTTCTGGTTGGGTAGTTCAGTCTACCTAACTAGATACACATTTAATATTTAGAGATGACTTCCAGAAGAGGAAGTTTGTCTTGTGACATGAAAACAATGAATCCTCTGAGATATAATAGATATATACATACATAAATTGTTAATCTTAAAGTGGTGATTTTCAAAAAGCAGTTTAAGAAACCACGGTTCAGAGTACAAAAAGAGTTGTCAGCTTATAGCAGAGAAGGAGTCCTGTAGCCAGTAATTTTGGTAAATATGTTGCAAACTCAAGCAGGGTTCTAATACTCTAGGACTTATCAAATATTCTGTTATATTCAAACTTTATGAATCTTAAAGAGGGAGATAGAGTGCAACATTTGTCAAAATTATTTAGACATGAAATCAATGTATTCATTTCAAGAATCTTATGGAACCAATTTTCCTATGAAATATGTTTTGGAGAATATTGATTTAATTATTTCTTATAGAATATAATATGAATATATATGATGCTAATTTGGGCATATACATGTGAAAGGCATGATATTTTGTTAAAAAATCTTTTTGATAAAAATTAATTAAAGTGGTATTTGATCAGATTTCTATACAGGACTAATGTTTTCCCTATGTGAATAATATATATGTACAATATTGCATTTACTGGTTACTGTAGCATATTTGTGTCTGTGAAATCATAACTTTTACTATTTCACATTCTCAGCACCTACTCTTGTTCTTTTTTCTCTGTCTTCCAATTCATTACTTATGTTATCTGATTTCATTAAGAGTTCTTATTTTTGATCTAATTATCTCTGTCTATTTTTCTATCTGTATTAACCCCAGAAAACAGGAATACACAGAGGCCACTCGAACCATGGACATTTGCAGTGCCTAGAACATTATGCCAGTGGATATGTGAATGAATTATTCCCGGTCCGCCACCTGCATGCTTTATTCCATTTTCCTCCTAATTGTCACTGTATCAGAGGGGTATTTCTTGACTCCTAACCACATTAGCACCATCCTGTCACTTGCCTTTCCCTATCTCTTATGATTTAGATCATAGTTCTGGAGTCTTTTTAAGATATAGTATGTGGGAGCAGGAAGCATAAGAGGAGGTCATGAGCAATAGCATGAGAACTTGGGATGCCTATTCCATGGAACTTAAGACTTTTTGCTGAGGTTCCAGAGTATTATCAAAAAATTTAAGAAGTCAGATTTTTACTATAAAGAGCATATCGTAGATGTGGTTTGTAGTTTGCAGATGATAAATAAAAAATATGCAAAGAACAATTAAGAGAAAACACAAAATTTCAAGAGATAAATTACAAGTACTTGAAAAAAAAGCAGTGATGTTTCATTTTGTCCAGTGTAATTTAAATAATTGATTGTCTACCCAGGGTCCATTTTCCATTTGCATTATTCTATCTCACCCATCCACTCCATGTGCTGTGGAGAAGGTAAACCACATCCCCGGCTGGGAAGAGAGGGCAGGGTTGATTTAAATTAATATTTTGTATCCGATTGGGCAGGCCTTGATTAAATACTGGACATACACAAAATTACTTTTCATTCTTGCTGGGAATCCTGGAACTAATGGCTCTGACTCTGGGCGTGTATAAGACCCAAAATTGCTACAACCATTAGATAACAAACTAAAAAAAATTATCACACAGTTGAAAAATCACAGACAAATACAGCAAAAGCCATGATTGAGCCATGACTTGTCACAACTCTGCTTATAACTTAAGCCAGGTTGTACTGAGCATTGGCTACTTTTGTATTATCCAATATGATAATGCAAATACATTTGGAATCATCTAACTGTTTCATAATCACTTCTAAATCATTGTTTATATCTCCTTTTAGAATATCTGGTGTGTTTTTGCCCTCTGCAGGTTTTAAAGGATAATTACATTTTGGCCAGGCGCGATGGCTCATGCCTGTAATCCCAGCACTTTGGATGGGCCGAGGTAGGCGGATCACAAGGTTAGGAGTTCGAGACCAGCCTGGCCAACATGGTGAAATCCTGCCTCTACTAAAAATACAAAAATCAGCTGGGTATGGTGATGTGTGCCTGTAATCCAAGCCATTTGGGAGGCTGAGGCATAAGAATTGCTTGAACCCAGGAGGCAGAGGTTGCAATGAGCTGAGATCACTCCATTGCACTCCAGCCTAGAGACAGACTGAGACTTGTCTCAGAAAAAAAAGAATTATTACATTTTATAAATCTATGAAATTGAATAAGACAAGTTTAGGCAGAAAGGGAAGCATTAACTTTCGATGTCCTTGCTTAGGCTCTTATCAGACCCTTAAAGTTATTTTTATATTGTTTTGGTACTTAATTTTTTATAGCATTTGAAAATGTATTTGTCTGTCAGGGCCTGGAGAGAATTACAGAGAAGGCTGACAGATGATTCTGTCATCACTCTAAATGTCATTAGCCTGCCAGTTTTCTCCAGAGCAAACGAAAGTACTTATATAAACAGGAAAAAATTGGATGGTAGTATAAATATTTTCATAGTGATTTAATAATATCTAGTCACTTAACAAATAATGTTCTCTACGTGCCGCATATTTAATACATAAATTAAAATGAATGTTAACTGGTAGTGTTTATTTTCTCTATTTTCCATCGTGAAGATACTAACAATAAATATTTGGCATAGCACATGAGCATAAAATATAATTTTTTTTCAAAACCTATGGTGGATGACACATAATTTTAATTAGAAATGTTAAAAAAAAAAGAGAGAGCTGGTTCTGTAACTTTCTAGGTAAGCATTTCACTGCTTTAAAATGTATAGCTATCCTATTTATCATGGAACACAAGTACCAAAACCTTTTCTAATTGATAATAGTCTATCTAATGTCCAGCTTAGACATATTTTTCCTATTTTCTTTTTTCTTCAGGCATTCATGCTGTATATTATTGCAATTTCTTGAAAAGGCTACACATAGTCCTTCTGCTTGAAAAGCTTTTTTTTCCTACCTAATCTAACTGGTGAACTGTTCCTTATTTACCAACCTTAGCTCATATTTTACTTTAATGAAGTCTCTATTGAGTACCACAGGTGGCAGAAGTAATAGGCTCCTTCCTGGAACATTTAATGAGATGGTAACTGTGTATGAACAAGTATTCTGACCAATAGTGTTCCCACAGCACATTGTATATATCACTATTATAATGCTCATTATCAGCAGTTAATTTACCATAATGTGAATAAAATGTAGGATTCACAGCCCCTCAATTTAACAGGCATCTTTGAAGCACCTATAGATGATTTTCTATTTGTATTCAGTATCATTTTTCTTTAAAGAGCATCTCCCAAATTGTATACATTTCAAACATAGATGCACAGTTATTCCTCACATTGCCTCATAGTTATCCATCATCCTAGTCTGAGCGACTGTCAAGGATAAATTTCTTGTCTTATGTATGTTTATTCCTTTAGTGATTATCACTGTCTTTATACAGCAGTCAATAAGGATCTGTTGAACAAGTCATATCATTGACCTCGTGATAGATGTGGATATACAATGAATCAAAAAAGAGAGAGGCAGAACATTTATTTAGAAGCAGAAAAAAGGAAAAAGAAAAGTTGATAAATATACTTACTTGCCACACCTGGAAGGCAGAATTAGAAAGTTCCCATATTAGCCTATATAGGTGTGTAGCCAAGTCGAGCAGTAAGTTACTGTTTTAAAAGAGCAGCTTAAATTTTTGAAATAACATGGAAATTATGTTGTTCATTGTGCCAGCAGTGTAGTTGTGTTTAGCAGAAAATTCACTTTTACACATTTTCACAATATGGGAAAGCCTTCTATAGAGTATTAAGTTATTAGGTTATTCCTTGGGGAAATCAGGAAGTGTGATTTCTGTTACTTTGACATTACTTCGTCCATATCTGTCTGCTTTGGGAATCAAGTTATAAAGTAGGCCTTAGTCTCAATAATTAGCCTGTACTTGTATCAGTAGGGGAAAGAAAAATTATCTGTCATTCCCTTGTAAGTATTTGAAGGTCAAGCTCAGTTGACCCAGAAATAACCTCCAGAACATACAGTGATTGAGAACTTGATAATTTAACTTTTTAGAAAAGAGATTACACAATTATTAGTAGTTTGATCTTACATCCTCTAGAAATGTTTACTCAACTTCTAGTGATAAGAAATAAAGTGAATTATATTATATTATTTTATTTTATTAACTTTTATTTTAAGTTCAGGGGTGAACATGCAGGTTTGTTACACAGGCAAACTTGTTTCATGGAGGTTTGTTTAACAAATTATTTTATTATTCAAGTACTAAGCCTAGTACCCATTAGTTATTTTTCCTGATCCTCACCCTCCTCCCACCCTATACCCTCCAATAGTCCCCAGTGTTTGTTGTTGCCCTATATGTGGCCATGTGTTCTCATCATTTAGCATCCACTTATAAGTGAGAACATGCAGTATTTGGTTTTCTGTTCCCGCATTACTTTGCCAAGGATAATGGCCTCCAGCTACAACCATGTAGCTGCAAATGACGTGATCTCATTCTTTTTTATGGCTGCATAGTATTCCATTGTGTACATGTACTACATTTTCAACTAAAGTGCCCATTGTATTACTCTTCATTTCTCTTATTTTCTACTTTTCAGCCATTTTTCCTCTTAGAACATTCTTTTAAGGTTTTATTTCTTTCCATACAACACACCAGTTAAGCTAGAAAAAAAGAAAAAAAAACTTAACAATTAATACTATTATCCTTAAATGAATTATTTTTCATGGTTTTAAATTGAAACATCTGTTTTAACCTAATTATTCTTATACACTCATATTTTCATTTTGTGCTAAATTCTGTGCTTTGCTTTTTTATTTTTTATTTGTATTTCAATAGTTTTTGAAATACAGGTGGCTTTTGGTTACACGGATAAGTTCTTTACTGGTGATTTCCGAGATTTTGGTGCACTTATCACCTGAGCAGTGTACACCATACCCAAGATGTAGTCTTTTATTCCCTACCCACTTCCCACCCTTCCCCCTGATTACTCAAAGACCATTATACCATTATTTTGCCTTTGCATCTTCATAGTTTAGCTCCCACTTACAAGTGTGAACATAGAATATTTGGTTTTCCATTCCTGAGTAACTTCACTCAAGAAATGGCCTCCAGCTCCACCCAAGTTGCTGCAAAGGCAATAATTTCATTCCATTATATGGCTTAGTGGTATTTCATGGTGCAGAATTTCACAGTTTCTTTATGTACTTGTTGGTTGATGGGCTTTTATGTTGCTTCCCTATTTTTGCAATTGCAAATAGTGCTGCTATCAAACTGCATGTGCATGTGTCCTTTTCATATAATGACTTATTTTCCTTTAGATACCCAGTAGAGAGATTGCAGAATAAAATGATAGTTCTACTTTGAGTTCTTTAAGGAGTCTCCATATGTTTCCATAGTATTTGTTCTAGTTTATATCTCGCCAGCAGTGTAAAAGTGTTCCCTTTTCACCACGCCTATCCAAACATCTATTATTATTTTTTATTTTTTTATTATGGCCATTCTTGTAGAAGTAAGATTGTATCTAATTTTGATTTCAATTTGCATTTCCCTGGTAATTAGTGATGTTGATCTTATTTTCTTATGTTTGTTGGGTGTTTGCATATCTTCCTTTGAGAATTGTATATTCATGTTCTTTGTCCACTTTTTGATGGGATTATTTGTTTTTTTCTTGATTTGGTTGAGCTCCTTTTAGATTCTGGATATGCATAGTTTGCAAATATTTTCTTGCACTCTGTGAGATTTCTGTTTACTCTGCTGACTGACTATTTCTTCTGCTGTGCAATAGGTTTTTAGTTTAATTCAGTCCCATGTATGTATTTTTGGTTTTGTTACATTTGCTTTTGGGTTCTTAGTCATGAATTAGTTGCCTAAGCCAATGTCTAGAATAATTTTTCTGATATTATCTTTTAGAATTTTTGTGACTTCAGGTCTTAGAATTAAGTCTTTGATCCATCTTGAGTTGATTTTTGTATAAGGTGAGAGGTGGGGATCCACATTTATTCTTCTCTTTTCCCAGCACCATTTATTGAATTGGGTGTCCTTTCTCCACTTTATGTTTTTGTATGCTTTGTTGAAGATCAGTTGATTGTAAGTATTTGGCTTTTTTTTTTTTTTCCCCAGCTTCTCTATTCTGTTCAATTGGGCTATGTGCCTATTTTTTATACCAGTACCATGCCGTTTAGGTAACTCTAGCCTGGTAGTATAATTTGAAGTTGCGTAATGTGATGCTTCCAGATTTGTTCTTTTTGCTTAGTATTGCTTTGGCTGTGTGGGCTCTTTATGGGTTCCTAATGAATTTTAAGAATTTTTGTTTTAGTTCTGTGAATAATAATCGTGGTACTTTGATGGAAATTGCATTGAATCTGTTGATTTCTTTAGGCAGTATTGTCATTTCACATAAATTCTGATCATTGATAAACTTTCTTTTCTCAATAAATGAAGAAATTTATAAATTAGAGCAAGACCCATATTATTCTATTATTTATTAAATATATCTTAGATGTCTTAATAATGATCTGTCATATATGTATAAACACACCCAAACACACACACACACACACACACCACACACACTTAACTCTTGAACAACACAGGCTTAGGAGTGTTGACTCCCATGCCATCAGAAATCCACAAATAACTTTTGAGTCTCCCAAAACTTAACTACTGATAGCCTACTGTTGGCCAGAAGCCTTACCAATAACATAAGCAGTTAAGTAATACATTTTTTGTGGTTATATGTATCATATGCTGTATATACAAACTAAACTAGAGAAAATTTTATTATGAAAATAACAAGGAAGCAAAATATATTTACTATTCATTAAGTAGAAGTGGATCATCAGAAAACTCTTCATCCTTGTCTTCAACTTTGATAGGCTGACAAAAAGAGGAAGAGGAGGGGTTGGCGGTGTTGTCCCAGGAGTCACAGAGTTGGAAGAAAATTTGCATACGGGTGAATCTAAATAGTTCAAACCTGTGTTACTCCTTTTGTTCAAGGGTCAGCTATGTGTTTGTATGTATGTGTTTGTGTGTGTGATATTTTCTGAGGTCTTATGAATGGAAACATAAGCTCAAACATAGGGGAACAGGTAGATTTTGCGTTATTACTCTCCCTTATGATGTATTAATAATAAGCTTCAACAATCTTAATTACTTCAATGACCTTCTTAATTTAACAGATTCAACCTTCTCTGTTTGTAATTTTGCCAGAATAATTGGATAACTAGGCATTGCATGAACCTAAATAAACTAGGTATTTAAGAAAAAACTCATTATTCACAGTTCATTAGACAGAAAGTTAGATTTATTATTTTCAATCATACTACACCATACTTTGTGTTTTAGATTTGAGTTGTTCACAATGTAAAATTCAAGTCAATTCTAAACTAGTGATAAGGCATTTATATTGCATTGAAAGATATCATTTAAAATTTTCTGAGTCTGAAAGAACTTAAGATGCAGTTGATCAAATCTAGGTAGTAGAACTAATGAGAATTTAATTTATTTTCCCTTTCCATTTTATTTGCATGGAAAATTGTATGAGTTTCATGGATTCTAGTTTGGTTGTCACAAATAGTTCATGTTTCTAGAGCAAGATGGCTTTAATATTTCCCTCAGCTTGACTAAACTTTAGATAGGTTTAGTCCTGACTCTAGGCCTATAACCTTCCTATTCTTAAAGCACTTACTTTAGAAAACTTGTAAATTCTTTCTCTGCCTCTTTGAAATGTAAATCTTTTTACAAGCTTCTCAGTAGTTTCACAGACCTCAAGAACCTGGGAACTATCTATTTAAAATGCAATCAACAAGAAGGAAATAAACTCTATATTCCTATTTTTGTAGAATATTAGAAACCTAATTTGGCAGACATCTTGCTCCAAGTTGTCAAATGATCTCTTGTCATGAAGATATGAAAAGTTTGCTTTTCCTTTGGGTAAGGCCAATTAGCACACACAGATGGCCTAAGACTTCCCCTTTCCATTTCTTCAGCTCTGAAGAATCCTTCTGCTTTGTTTCAGAGGAGTTGAGCTCAGACTGAGACTTGGCATCTGGCTCCTATTTCAATCACTTTAATGTTTTCCTCACCTGTTTTTGCCTGTTGTAATTTTTGTTTTGACATCATAGATTATTTATATGCCCTCATGTTTTATTTTGATATAAACCCTTGAAATGTTAGATGAGTGTTGTTCTTGAATACAGAGTATAATTTAATACTCCTTTAAATAAGTTCATTTGATGTATAAACTTCCCACAGGCAGTGATAAAATCCAATATACCTCTATAATCCTTTTCTTTGTATTACCTGTTATAATGATTCTCACATAGAAAGCTTAACAAATCTATAAATTAGTCAACCTCAAATAATAAATGTTATTAAAAATTACTATTGTGAAAACATTTGATAATTGTAATACTTTAAAAAAGTGATATCACCATGAAACTGTAGATAAGGCTACATGGAAATACAATTTCATATCATGCTACCCTCCCTCTCCCCCACAATTAAAAAAAAATGATCAAAGCAATACTTGAAATGACTGTGAATGCATTTTTAAACATGGAAATAGTTAAAGAAATGAAGCTTAACTCATTCAATCTTGGCATCTTTATCCAATGCATCTATACTAATGATTCAGGCAAGTTTGGGAATCTAGAGGATTATCAGACTCTTGCACTTTCAATTGCAGGTAACCAAAACTCATCTCAAGCTGGCTCATGTAACATCAAGCACCAGGAAAAGCTCTGGCTTGAGCTGAGCTGCATCCACTTGCAAAAATTATATTTTCAGAACACTTTCCCTCTCTCCGTCTCTTGGTTTGGCCTCTGTATGTTGGGTTTAGTCTTAGGCAGTCTCTCTCTTACTGGCAAAATGCATTTTGAAGTTTACATTCCCTCACATAAGCAATTTCCCACCTGCCTCAGTGTCTTAAACTAAAATATCAATTTCCTAATATGTTATTCTACTGAAAGTCATCAGTTTGAATCTTTGCAGACAGGCTTGGTTGAAAAGCAATCCCTAAATGAATCAATGTGGTGGGAGAAATGGAGTATCTTGCCTGGAATATAGACTTGTTCCTGTGTCCTGGGGGTGGATTCCTACCTAACAAATCACAGGAACTTAGAGAGAAAATTTGGAGATACACATTACAAGGAACAACAACTTATGCTCTCCCTTTGCATTTTGCTCTGAAGAACTTCATGAGGAGAAAATTCTCTCTGAGGAAGGACATGGTAAAGGCACTTGAGCTGGCCCACATCAGTGGTTATAGTTCTCAAAGGTAGGCTCATACTTGGTACAACTGTTGCTAGTGTTGTCTGTTTAGGTTATCCTCTTGAAAACCCTCAAAATTCTTCACATAATATGGGCATTGGGAGCTACAATAAATACAGTAAAAATATAAATTGAGAGTTCTCTCTTTTTCTGAAATATTTATAGAAATTGCAGACACAAATTCTTGGATGCACATATATTTACTGGATTTCTGTGGTGTTCTAGTCATACTAATGGGCAATAGAATAATAACAATAATAAAACAACTAAGTAGATATGATTCCTGACTGCGAGGACTGCATTCTACAGAAGAGATCAATTACAAACAATTAAAAGGTTTAGAAAAACTTTTATTGAGATGGTTAACCTTGTACAGTATTGGACAATTGGTTGCACATGGGATTACTAAAAAATGGCGAATCAGCAGAAATCATATTTAACATGGGAAAGGCTAAAGACATTGTCGCACATTCTGGAATTTGGCAAACTCTGCATAAACAAGAGAAACAAAAAAGGAAAAATGACAAATCCTGCATTGTAGCCAGAATAATTGTTTGTTCATAGCTTAACTGAATGAAGGAACTTGAGGGAAGGAAAAGTAACAGCAAATTTATGATAAGGTGATGAGACAGTGCAATGCTGTTTTGTATAATTGCATTTGAAAATATGTCTGAGTTTTGAGACAAGCTATTCAGACTAGGGGAAATTAAAAGTTACTTTCTGTTAAAAGATAATACTTCCTTAAAATAATGGATTTAACACTTACATTGAAACTAAAATATTTTCCACTCATTTTCTTTGTCTCTCTATCTTCCTTTTCCCTTTGTCCCTCTTTTTCACTCATTTCTTTCATTTTTCACTTTCCATATTTGCCCAAAGGTATTTTATTAGTATTGGTGGCTACTACGTATTAGAGAGATTAGCTCTAATCTCCATATCTACTAATATAACATATAAATAATCAAGATAAGGAATGTTATCATTCAAATGAGTGTTGATGAAGCTGCACACTATGTAAACTGTTGATAACAAAAGTAACAATGTGACATAGAAAACAAGAAATCAAATTAATAGCTGTGTAAAACCATGAGTATGTATGTCTGAAGCATGAGTTTGAGAAAAACTGTAATAGGCTTGACATGTGTGGAAAATCTGTGACTTAGATCTTAGCATCATTAGTCAGGTAGAAAATCACTACAAACTAAATCAAAGACAACCAACACTACAAGTCTGGAAGTAAAGCAAAAAAAGAATTGTCCCCTTGCCTCCTGCCAATATACCTTTAAGGAAATAGTGCCATGGGAAATGATTTACTCACTTCAAGGATAAAATGGGAAGAGAGATGGTAAAAGTTCAATAAATCATTGGTGTGTTAAATGATGACAATTAATTAAACTCAAATCAACAGAATATAGGTTTCATTATTGTCGATTTCTGAAGCTGATACTACATAATTAATAGTTTAATACATTTTTTACTTTATTTTTTTATTTCTCCATAATATTTTTGAAATGTTAGAACCTTAACTGCAATTGTTTATTTGAACACTGACTTCCTTCCTTGCTTGTTAGAAAGGGGATACTGCTCATTGAAGGGTTCATTGCACCCCTAATTTTTACTTATGTCAATCATAAGCCTACAGATGATTTTGAGTTCATTTACACAAACCATTTAAATGCCAAATCTCTTTGTGAATCTCTTTTGTCAGATAGAATCACCCTACAACTATAAAGATACTATATATTCTTTGGTAATCTTTCCTGTGGCTTTCTTTTATTGTTTTTGATGAAGTGAGTGAACATTCAGCACTTCTTCCTAAAATTACCCATGCCTCCCACAGCACTAAGTTTTAAAATTAATGGAAAGACAAATATATGCACTCACAATCTATCAGACTGTAAAAATTGTATCCGTATGATGGGTCATAAATATTAGAATTTATTCTATTCTATTATAATTCTTTTGATGAATAACAAATTACCAATACAAATAATGAGTAGTTCTGGGAATAGCTTTTTTAAATATATAACAAGAAAGAAAGGGATTTGTTAGTTTTCACTTTGAACACATCACACACTTAAAGTATAAACAGAAAAGATTTTGACCATGCTACAAATCCCTGACTGAGGTTTATTTTGACAGAGGAAAACATGTCAGTGGACACATGACATTTTACAGGCATTTCTCAGAATAATTAAATCTCTTAAAATATTTTTTAATGATTTGCTTTATGAAAACTTAATTTTCAATACAATTTATATGAAAAATCATTTTAGCCTAACTCCGCATTAATAGTATTTCAGGGAATAATTTTAGAAATAACAGCATACTCAATGTTACTGGTACTGAATTATGACATATTCTAAAATACTTAAGACTACCATCATTTAACGAGGATAATTGTTAATATCTCTGGAAATAATCTTTTGTAGAGATATCGTCATGTCAGTAAATCATTGTTGTTGCCTTTGTTTTGGTTCTATCTGTCTTCTAAAGCTTGTATGATATAATCCCTATGGACCTTATTGTGGTGTGAGAAACTTACTAGAATACTGTATCTACATGCTGAAAACTACGCGAAGACGGTAACTAAGAGTATTAGAGACGATGTTAATATTGTTCCAAACATATATATATATATATATATTTATTTTAAGTATTTTTTTATGCAGAGATGAAAGTAAATAAAACTATTTTATTAGTAGTTCAATGAAATTAATTTTGTTTTTGAAAAGAGTTATGAGAAGACCAAGGGGAATCTTGGCAAGTTTAGACAGTCTTATTCAATATTATATTTTCAAGGGTAAGGGCAAATACAAATTAAAAATAACAACCCTAATTCTCCTAATTGGAAATAAGTGAAGTAATTTTCATCTCTGTTTTTTTTCTTTAAATTGTAATTGCAAGTACTTAATCCTCTTTTTGAAATGTATAAACATTCTTTTCAAAACTAAACAGTACTTTTGAAAACTGAATAGACCTCTTGTTAGCTTTATGCCCTAGGAATGTCTTTTTCATGGACCTATAAATAGCAAGAAAGATAGCACTCCTTTTTCCCAGGATAGGACGCTAATTTTAGTGGAAGCCTCGATCCAAGTGGCAAAGAAACCCGCCACCTGTCATAAAGCTATAAGAAGTGTGATTTTCCTCTGGACAAAAACAATAAGCTAGCACAAATGGTCACCCCAATTGCTACACTGAATCTAGGATCACTGCTTGTGACAAATGGTGCTATCAAGTCCTTTTACTTGAAGACTAATTTATTGTTTATCTTCAAAGCACGTATGTAAAAGGTTATATCTGCTTGGCTACAAAAGGTGAGATTTCTTTATCTTTGTCATCTCCTAGTGGATTGTCGGAATGCACATTAAAGTTTGGTTTAATGCTTAATAATAAAACTTTTCTTTTTTTTTTGGAGGGAGTCTCACTCTGTTGCCCAGACTGGAGTGCAGAGGTGCAATTTCAGCTCACAGCAACCTCTAACTCCATGGTTCAAGCAATTTTCCTGCCTCAGTCTCTTGAGTAGCTGGGACAACAGGTATGTGCTACCATGCCCAGCTAAATTTTGTGTTTTTAGTAGAGACCTGGTTTCACCATGTTGGCTAGGCTGGTTTCGATCTCCTGACCTCATGATCTGCCTGTCTTGGCCTCCCAAAGTGCTAGGATTACAGGCGTGAGCCATCATGCCCAGTTTTTTTTTTCTATTACCTTTGTGGAAATGTTTTATTGGTTGGGAGATTTTGCTTTTTATTTATTTTCCTAAAAAGGGTCATTAACATTTTTGTTGCCCTCCCCCGTGATGATTTGTTTAAAGATCAAGAGGTATAAAGGGATCACTATATATTAACATTTACAGAAACAGTAACATGGGGAGAGATATGCAACACAAATATATTTTATAGAACCACTGTAACATAGTTTTGAGTTTCACCTGTAAAGGTCTTCAATCTTTGTTAAAGTGATTTTTCCCCCTATTGAATGGCATGTTAGAATCAAGGTAAACTGTTGAAAAAGATCCTATATCATATTTTAGGAATATTAGTATTTCTTTGAGAGGTTATTCTTGGCTATCAAAATAGCCAAGAGGTTATTCAAAGTCTTGGCTATCAACTTTGAAAGCCCACATGTAATTTCTGGCCAAATCTGCAGTGTCTGATGATTTGCAGATACGCCATATGCCCTGCAAATAATCTATGCAAGACAACTTCCTGACTACTTCCCAAAAAAGTGATTTTCTCATAAGAAGTATATCCTAGATGACTAAAAACTCAGGAAGACTCCTTAAATTTATGAGACTATTGTCAGATATAATACATCTAATACAGTCTAAGATTGAGGAGAGTAAATAAAATATTGAACAAAGAAACCAATGATAACATAGATATCAAGTTCATCAAATTATATTAAAAATGGTATATTCAGTTCTGCAAAACGTATTTTAAAACACATTTCAAAATGAACCTTTATAAACTTTAGTTCTTCCAAAACAGAACTGATAAGATAGTGTGAAATTCTCAAACTATGTCACATGAAGCACCGACTTTTTACTCCATCTTAAAATTTTTATCACTTACCATTTGCAAATGATACAGGGAATATTGATATGAGTATGTTAAAGGTATTTTTCCCTTTAGAGGCTTTTCACTGAAGTAGAATGGATAAGACATATTCACAAATATTTGTGTATAAGTAGATTTATTTAGAAGCCAAAATAGTCTTCGACTAATTTATCCTTCAGTCACTTTCTCTATGCCTCAAGAGGATAAATAAAAGGTGGGGGGAGGCAGTTCTTAACTTCCTTGTGTGGCTAGTTATTTGATTTAATATATATAACTGGAAGAAAGGGAGTATATTAATTTCAACATCTCCAATGGATGAGACCCACTGTAATATGGCACTGTACATTCAGTTAGAGCTAATGCATGCTGTAGTAAAAGTAATCCCAAAATATCAGAGACTAACCAAAATGAAAGTTTACATCTCATTAATATGAAACTTTCAGGTTTTTCTTTAAGACTTCATTGGAAATCCATCCCTCATGTGGTAGCTCACCATCTATTTCTATCCATGATATCTACATCATGGAAAACTTACTTGAATTCAATGTGGATCAAAGTTTGAAATTGTTTACCCAAAAATTTGTATTATTAAGTAAATAGGTTGCAATTATTAAACTACTAGTGACTGACTCTATATTTCTGAATATTTTAAGATATTAGAATGCATCATCATAGAACAAAAAGTGCAATAATAAAACCATTTCTATTGTAAGTTAATTAAAACCTTACTATTTAAGTGAAGAATAATACATCAATTAGTTTAAAAATCCATTTAAAATACATTTTCCTAGAAAATATTTTCTAAAATCAAAATTTTCTAATTCATAATTAATATTTAATATTTAATAGAAAAAGGTTTTTCTCAGTCTAGAATATAGAAGATATTAAACTCAGTTTCTTATATACTCTCACTCAACAGTAATAATTAACGCAGAAGACTTCTGTGACTATATGTGAAAGGGCTTCTCCCCCCTCATCAAACAAGCAGTGAATTTTGGAGTGGACACCAGCTTCATGTCCTCTAGTTCAATTCAGATATTGTGTACCTGGAGGTGTTAGATTCCACAGGTTGATGGCTGAGTCCCCAAGACTGCTCTCCATCTGCCAACTTCTGATGACACCAAGTTATTTTGCCTGTGCTTCTGAACAATAGGCTACAAGTCGAGGTTTCCAAAACCCTCTTCTCAGGTTCAATTAGTTTGCTAGACCGCTCAGAGAACTCAGGGAAACACTTACTTACATTTACCAGTTTATTACAAAGAATATTACAAAAGATAGAGATGAAGAGATACATAAGGCAGGGCATGTGAGAAGGGTCCATTGAGGAGCTTCTATGCCCTCCCCAAGGCCTCACCCTCTAGGAACCTTCACATGTTCAGCTCTCAGGAAGTTCTTTGAATCCCATCCTGTTTGGCTTCTGATGGAAGCCAAAAGTCATTAGATAAGCATGATTGACAACTGAGAAGAAATGTGATTAAACAAAAAGAGTATGATCTAATACTAATAGACTAAGATGGGAAATCCAGCAAAGCCTCCCTGTTCAATACTTCTTTATTTCTCTGTGCAGCATCTCTTCCTCTGGGTATGGGGCTGGACCTCTTCTGAAATGAGGTTCTTACGACCTACGATCAGGCAAGGTATGTCAGAGAGTTTCCCTGTGGCCAGAAGCAAAAAGAGATTAAAATGTATTTTTTGTTTCTAAGGCCTGCTTTCACCTGCTCTAAGGAACAAGTGAAAGGAGGTCGAACAAAAGGGCAGAGAGGGAGATTGTTTTCTGACACCTGCTTCTGAGCCCTACAGCACCCTAACATTATAACAAAATACTGTAACAAGGGCTATGAGTTATATAGAATATATTATATATATTATTATGTGTGATAGTATCACACTTAGACAGCATTATATTGTTTCTTTTAAACTAAATTTGAAGTTACTTAACTTCTGCTAGTTATCAAATAAAAATTTTGCTTAAACACTTGCTAAACATCAATATACATATGCTTTTATTTATGCTTTTTATTTCCCGTCAACCAGAAAGTTGGAAGCATTTAACGCCAACATTAACAACTAAGCCATTTAGGCTCACACTGGTTACCTTTGTATCAGCTTTGAATTGAGTTTGTTTTCTGACCATCTCATCTCCCATGGGCTATAACTTCTAGCCCATTATGAAGATTGCTTCTGCCCTTGCTGATCTAATACTCATTTATGTTATCCATGATTCAGCTTGGCTTAATTTTGCTAGCAAAAACTTGCAAGGACAAATTTGTAACAAGGGCCCAGATACACATACTCTGTGGAAGGAATACAATCCATTTATACATAAATGAATTTCAGTATTAGGAGATTGGCCTACATAAGGAAATTAGAAGCCTGAAACTGCTTGATTGAATAAAATATTTAAAAGTTGAGAGCCCATTAAGTAATCAATGTATTCATTTCTCACACTTCATCACTGTGAGAGTCAGAACAATTGATTCAACATGAGAAAAATGCTCAAAGCTCAAATTTGTCTTCAACTCATTCATCCACTTTCTGGATGAAAACTGCTAAAAACCCCTGTGGATAGGCTTGAGGGAACAATAGCAAAATAAAATCTTTATCAATAATGGCAAAGAAGAAAGAAAGGACAGGTGACAAAGAATAGAAACAGATCATGTGGCCACTTAGACAATATTTGTATTATTATTTAATTTATTGTATGATTCCAATATATGAGTGCACCAAACTCATTAAAGATATGAGAGCAATTCTTTTGAATCAGTATGCTTTTTCTTTGTCCTAGGTTCAAACAATTTCATTAATGTGTCACAAAGAACAATCTAATAATCAGTTAAATAATGAATTATAAGAGACTCTTAGAACAAACATATTAGCATGACAGCACAGCATGTTAGGAAATGCTCAAAGAAAACATTTCAATATAATTTTTCTTTTTGTAAATGAAAAAGAACACAGACTATTTACAAGCTGTCATTTTTTCTTCTAATCAGGTACATACATGATACCAACATGTGCCTCATTTCGTGATCAGTTTTGAGGGAAAACTATAGTTATATGATAAAGAAAATTATCTTCAAAATGAGAGAGTAGGTAAACAAGCCTAAAAAGAATTGAAGCAGAAAAGTGAGTAGTTAATAAAAGAACATCTATATAAGCTCACGTATTTAGTATTTTCACTTCAATTTGTTAAATATCAGTGTATTAAAAGCACTGGCAAATGCAAATGCAATCCCAAAATTTCTATCTTAAATGTTTTAACGGGTTATAAGATATGGGAGATACATACTGGAAACAGAAATTAAGGTTTATTTATGAGTTATAAAACACTTCCTAGAGTAATTTAATGAAATAACCTACTATTACCATCATTTTCTTAAAGGAAGTACATTTTGCCTCTGAAATATAGAAAACTTACAACTTCAAAATAAGTCTGACAAGAAATACATTTACATTTATAAAAATCTAACCACGTAGTTTTCGTATCTCTCATTTTTCTTTGTATATTAAGAAAATGTTACTCTTTGGCATTTAGGAATCAGTGACATACATTGATTTCTAAACTTAGTTGAGATGCAACTTCTAAGGATCCGTATTCCATGGGAAACATTTTGGAAAACACTTCTATTGACAATGTCTCATTAAATTTTGTGATCAATTACTGTTACAAAGACACTGAAAACAAGATATTTATCTTGAGAATAATACATCTGGAAGAAAAAAGATACATGGAATAAAAGATTTTTTAAGACATACGGTAAGATAGAAATCAATAAGTGCAATTTAAAGGTACAAATGTACAGTTCTTCGTTTAGCTAAATACAAACAAAACAAACCACAAGAAGATGTAAATTCCTGATTTAAAAAGTTTCATGTAAAGATGTTTTCTATAAAAAGCAAAGTAGAAATAAACAATGTAGCATATTATTAGGCTCAGCCAGCACTCAGTACACCAGTATTTGTAACTCATTTTTAGGAAATAGTCACACCCATTCACTTATATATTATCAATTACTCCTTCTTCCCTGCTACAATGATGGAATTGAGTAGTATTACCAGAGACAATATGGTTCACAAAGCTAAAAATATTTAGTATCTGGCCTTTATTGGAAAGCATTTGCCCATCCCTGTGCTACACATAAACACTCTCCACTCTCCAAATCAAAAGAAGCAACGATCTCTATGTAATTTTTGTTGCTCTGAAAACAATGCATTTTTCAGATTTCACATGAAAAGTCACTTTGTCAGTGAAGCATTTCTGACCCCACACTCATCCAATCCAAATAAAGTTCCTTATGTTTAAGTCATTAGAGTCATTCTTTTTTGTACCTGTATTTATCACAATTATGAACAAACCTTCTGATGTTATTATTTAAATTTATCTTTTCTTCCTCATAAGTCAAAGCTCTATAATAGAAGATATATGACTATTTTGCTTATCACTCAGTAACTGTTTATTGAGAGAACAAGTGAATAGTATAAAAATTAAAAGGAATATATAAAAACAAATTAAGATAAATGTAATTAAAGAAGTAGAAACATTTCCAGTATTTGAAACTATGAGGAATTACCGTAATAAAAAAAAATCATTATCTCTCTCATTTATACCTAAATAGGAGAATAGATGTTGGATATGTGTGATTGGAAAATGTGGTATTAGATTATGGCCAAGCAAATTTGCTAAAACTTCATCTCAAAAGTTAAACAAACTTTCACATAGAATCATTTGCAGTTATACAATAGGACTGCTACAGAGAAGTAAGCCATTTTTCACAAAGAAGGAAGAGACCAAAATAAAGATGCTTTGCAGAAGGTATATCTAACAACATCAAAAACACCAGTTTCCACCAGTAATTTTTAAAATTTCATCAGTCAAATCAGTCCTAATTCCCTCAGAAAAGGTGAGAAGGCAGTGAAAAGACATAATAGCTTTATTATATGGAAAATCACTCTAAATGATAAATATTCAATCACAGGGAAAGGAGAGTATGCCTTATACTTTGGAGAGTATGCCTGAATATACTTCCTTTACCCTTTCCTCCTTACACTCTGAAGGGGTCATATTTAGTTGGTTAAAAAAGGGAAATGACAGGAGAAAGTGGAGTTACACAGCTGAATGGAACATTCCAATGTTTGGCTCCTGACACAAACAGCAAATCGAACTATACCATGCAAGAAAGCACACCTCCATAGGAACCAGAAAAGCAGCTGAGCAACCATAGTACTTAGTTATAACATCATAACAAAGAAAAAGGCATTGAAGAATGTAGGAAGGACAATTTTGCACCGTCGGCACTGCCCCTCTGTGAATTCCAAGCAACACAGGGCAGAGACAGTGCATGCTCTTGGGGAAGGGAGAGCAAAGTGACTATGAGACTTTGCATTAGCACTCAGTGCTGCTCTGTCACACCAGAATACAATACAGGGTGGAATTCTGCTGGCACCTACAGCAAAAACCATCTACAGCAACCATGGGCCAAAGGAAAATCTCCAGCAAGCTAAAACCAAGTCCCAGGTGGCTTTGCTACTAGCTGACTAATGTGGCCTAGGGCACCAAATAAATTTGAGTGGCAGTCAGGCCACAGGAACTTCAGTCCTTGGTGAAGCCCTGGTGTTATTCTATTCTCAGAGGCAGTGGACAGGGGGTATGATTCAGTGTGGCAGCAGCTGTGAAGGCTATGAGAGTGCCTGCAGCACCCCCTCTCCCAACTCCAGGCAATGCAGCTCAAGGAGATTCCTTCCTGTTGGGGAAAGGAGAAGGGAGAACAAACAAACAAACAAACCGAGAGGACTTCGTCTTGTATCTGTGGACAAGCTCAGCCACAGTAAAATGAAGAACGAGGCAGACTTCTGAAGCTCCCAATTCCAGGCTTTTGCTCTTAGATGGTCCAGGAAAGAATCCACTATATAACGGGATGAACCTAGTCCTGGCAGGATTTCACCATCTGCTCACTAAAGTGCCCTTCATTCTTGAATAAACATCAGCAGCAGTCAGACAGTACTGGCCATAAGCCTTGGGCAAGTCCCAGTACTGTGCTGATCTGGAAGGCTGTGAGCTTCACATGTGACCCAGCATTGTGCCAGCTATGGTGACCAGGGGAGAGCCCATGTCACTCTTCCCAACTCTAGGCAATACAGCACAGAGAGACCCCTTCTGCTGGAAAAAGAGGAGAAGAGTGAAAGACTGTGCCTGGTAAACCAATGAATTATTTCATCCTACCCAAGTCCACCAAAACTGTATTTCCAGGAACCTGTAAGAGTCTCACTGTTCCTGGGCTTAGGGTGCCCTCTAAAGCTAAAATGGCTGCAGTGACCACAGGCTTAGGTCACAGCACTCAATCCCTTTTGAATTCTTTGAAAGTCCTCTTAAGAAGGATGAATACAAATGAACCCAGACTGCAAAGTTTGAAATAAATACCAAAATCTTCAATGCCCAGATATAAATAATGGTCTACAAGCATCAGGAACCTACAGGAAAACATAAGCTTACCAAACAAATGAAATAAGGCACTAGTGACCAATCTGAGAGATACAGGGATATATGATCTCTCAGAAAGAGAATTCAGAATAGTTGTCTTAAACTTGCACAACAAACTTTAAGATAATACAGAGAATGAATTCAGAATTCTGTCAGAGAAATTAAAAAAGAGATTAAAATAGTTTTCAAAAATCAAGCAGAAACTCTGGAGTTGATAAATTTGATTGATTAACAGAACAGTTTATCAGTCTCTCCATAGCAAAACTGGTCAAGCGGAAGAATTAGAACAAAAACAAAGACTTCCAACCTAGAGTAGTGAATGCTGCAGAGTTACTCTTCAAACATGAAGGAAAAATAATGAAAGAAAGAAAGAGGAAGAGAGAGAGAGGAAGGAAGAAAAGAGAGAGAGAGGAAGGAAGAAAGAAAGGAAGAAAAGAAGGAAGGAAGAAAAGGAAGGAAGAAAAGAAGGAAGGAAGAAAAGAAGGAAGGAAGGAAGAAAAGAAGGAAGGAAGGAAGGAAGAAAAGAAGGAACGAAGGAAGGAAGGAAGGGCTGAAGATTTTAGGGATTTTCTCAGCACCAGACATGTCTCACAAGGTGTGTTAAGGGAGTTCTTCAATCTGAAAGAAAAGATTGCTAACATGGAACTAATAATTATCTGAAGGTATAAAACTCATTGGTAAAATTAAGTGCACAGACAAATACGGAATACTCTAACACTGTAACTGTGGTATATAAGTCACGTATATCCTGAGTGGGAAAAAGATAAACCTATCAAAATAATAATGACAACAATTTAAGAGATACATGATATTAAAAAATATACATAGAAGCAACAAAACATCAGAAGCAGGGAGAATATAGTTAAAGTGTAGAGCTTTTTAGTTTTTTCTTTGCTCATTTTGTTTTTTCTTTGTGATCACAGTTAAATTGTCATAAACTTAAAATAATTTATTATAAAATGTTACTTTTGTTAACTCATGAGAACTACAAAACAGAAACCTATAATAAAAAGCAATAAATTAAAATGTAATTCCAAGAAAGTCACTTTTATATAAAAGAAGACAAGAAAGAAGAAAGGGAGTACCAACAAAACAACCAGAAAACAAATAACAAAATTGCAGTAATAGGTTCTTATCTATAAATAATAACAATGAATATTAAAGGACTAAATTCTCTGATCAAAAGACATAGAGTGGTTGAATGGATAAAAATAAAATCCAACTAGATGTTGCCTATAAGAAACTCAATTAATCTGTAAAGACACAAATAGACTGAAAATGAAGGAATGAAAAAACATATTCCATGCGAATTGGAAACAAAAATAGCAGAAATAGCTATACTTATGCCAGATAAAATACATTTCAAGAAAAACAAACTAAAAAGGGGAAAGAAGGTCATTATATAATGACAAAGGAATCAACTTAGAAGGAAGTTGAAAAATATGTAAACATATATGCACTAAACACTGGAACATCCAAATATATAAAGCAAATATTATTAGAGCTAAAGGCAGAGATACACCCTAATACAATAATAACTACGGACTTCAACACCCCAATTTTATCACTGGACAGATCATGTAGACAAAAAATCAGAAAATAACAGCAGTTCTTGTATGGTACGTTCTATTAATGTCAGTTAGATTCATTTGTTCTATAATGCCAGTTAAGTGTGATATTTGTTTTCTGATTTTCTACCTAATCTTCACCATACAACATAAAACAATCTCCAGGATAGACCATATGTTAGCACACAAAATAATTCTGAAAAATTTCAAAAAATTAAAATAATATCTGTCACTTCTGATTGCAATGGAATAAAACTAAAAATCAATAATAAGAGAAACTTTGGAAGCTACAAACACATGGATTTTAAACAATACACCCCTGAATAATCATTGGATCAACAAAAATATTAAGAAGAACATTTAAAAAATTTCTTGAAATACAATATGTTAAAACCTATGGGATACAGAAAAAGCAATATTAAAGTTTATTGCAATAAATATCTATATCAAAAAAGTAGAAAAAACAAACAAAATAATGATACTTCTCAAAGAATTGTAAAAGTGAGAGAAAACCCAACCCAAAATTAGCAGAAGAAAAGAAATTATAAAGATCAGAGCAAAAATAAATAAAAATGAGACTAAAAAATACCATGAAAATGACACAAAAATTGGTTTTTTGGAAAAATGAACAAAATCAACAAACTTTTAGTCAGGCTAAGAAAGAGGAGAGAAGATGCAAACAGTTGGATTTGGAGACAAAATAGGAGATTACAACCAATACCACAGAAATTCAAAGGATTATCAGAGAATATTATAAGCAACTATATGCTAATAAATTGGAACACCTAGAAAAAATGAATAACTTCCTAGACAAATAAAACCTAACAAGAATGAACTATTAAGAAATCCCAAACCTAAATAGAGCAGTAACAAGTAACAATATGACAGAAAGAGAGAAAACTTTTGCAATTTATCCATGTGACAAAGCTCTAACATCCAGAGTCTGCAAGGAACTTAAACAAATTTGCAAGAAAAAAAAAGAAAACAACTATATTAAAAAGTCAGTAAAGTGTGTGTGTTTTAGGCCTTCTTTACTTTGTGGCTCAAAGTTTATCATGTATATGTCCAGCCCAAGTCCTAGAATTAGCCATTTCTCTAAGACATCTGATACTCTTTTATTGGACAACAGTATCATAAACCAAGATTTGTTTGTTAGGTGAGGTCATTGCCATTGGGTTTTTATTTATTTTAGTTCCTTGAACTGGCAGAGCACAGATATAGCTGTTAGAAACCTAGCTGTAACCATCTACTATCCATTTACTTAATTGTTCAATTCCTGTTAACATATTTAGCAGTATCAGAATTGTTCATGCACATTCCCAAAGGAACAAATTTTATTGACTAGAATATATTGCTTACATGCAATTTATTTTGCCTTTTGTGTTACAGACCCCACTCATTTTCCAAGTTAATTAGGCCATTACCTTTGCCACCATGTTTTCCATGGAGACTGTTTCATGTATTTGTTATTCATTTACAATTTCTTTGCCACATTCTGAACTTGTCCTGGAATCCTTTGACTTCTTAAATGATCCATCTTAATTTGCATATATTAAGGTTCTACTCTTTGCTGTGAAGTGGGTTTTGTCAAATGTATCATGACATGGATTCATCATTACAGTATCATACAGAAAAGTCTTACTGTCTGAAACACCAGTATTCTCCTCCATTCATCTTTACCCTCCTCCGCCAAGAATCTCTGCCTTCACGGGAGCAAATGCTGATACTATGTCTACTGCATTTACTAGGAATAATAAAGCTTCTTTTTCTCTGAGCCAGAGATCTTGAGTTTTCTACCTATGAATGGGTAGTAGGAGAATTTGTATACTAGCAACTATTATAAAATTTAAAATCCCTTCTCTATCTTGACAATGAAATACAAATATTGAATTAAAATGCATAATAGAAATAAATATGAAACATTTAGCAAGTTTTGTGAGACTACACAGAAGTGTATCTTCATGACTTTGAAAAATGTCTTAAACAAAATACATACATAAAATTATCAAATTTAAAAAAACTTCAATTATATCTGGAAACTTAATTTCATCAGCAAAATGCAGAATGGGCCTAAGGAAAATTTTATAATTAGTATTGCCAGAAATAGGTAAGGAAAGCAGAAAATACTTTTTTAGTTTATGTCATAGACATGGAAAGGAGACAGAAGTGACCTCATTTCCAGGCAGAAGGAAATGCAAAATTTCTTTGGGAAGAACCAACACCAAATTAGAATCTGAGATTTCTACAATTAATCTCAATCAATTATGGGATGAAAATATTTTTATCTGGAGTCACTTTAGTGTAATGTGACGTCACATTGTTCTTGTGCCTTTAAATATGTCTATTTGTATTTCTTAAAAACAAAGCCATTTTCTTATATAATCATGGTGCAGTCATCAAAATGACATTAATATTCACCTAATATTATCACTTATTCTACCAACTTTTTTTCAAATTTTCCAATGGTCCCACTAATGTCCTTTAGAGCAAAAAAAAAAAAAAAGGAACTAGAATAAACCCTGTATTCAAGAACCCTATATAACATACTGTCTTCAGTCTCATATCTCTTTATTCTCTTTTAATTTGGAAAATTCAGTCTTTCATTGACTTTACTTATCTTAATATTTTTGGAATAGCATAAGACATTATTTTGCAAAGTGTTCCCCAGTGTGTAGCAGTCTGGCATTTCCTTAGGATTACATTACAGTTATGTATTTTTTGGCAAGCATATGACAGAGGTGATGCTGTATTCTGTTCCTTGTATTATATTAAGAAAGCTTTGATATTGGTTTGCCTCACTATTAGATAGTAACTTTGATTATTTGAATTAGGTAGCTTATGCCAGTGTTCTCCACTATAGAGCTACTCTTTCTCCTCAGTGTAACCAACTTTATTTGGGGAGTGATACTTGATAAATATGTATATGTTATTATGCATCAAACTTTTGCTCATTCATTTCAGCATCCATTGATAAGTATTGTCTATTTTAGAAATGCTGATCTTTAAACCTTATTGTTTCTTTTACATTATTAATTGACATTAAATTATAAAAAGTTCTTCCTTAAAATATTCAAGCTAACTGATGTTTTGAAAAGCTAGGTCCTATTTTTGCTGTGGCTTTACCTTTTCTTTGAAACATTTCTTTATAGGTTGGGTGTATGTCAGTTCAAAAATAAATAAGAATATAATCTAAAACATTTTATGTATGATTTGGTTATATACCGTTTGCATGAATATGTGCCAAATGTTTTACAAATTCTGGTCTATTAAATATGGCTTCTGATCAAGAGAACTGGCCACTGAAATTCAAACTACAGTGCTGAAGCACAGTCAATGAACCCATATATTTCAATTAATTCATCAAAAAAAAAAAGATCCCAGTTAGAGAAACACAAACTTATTATATAATTGTTCTGTCAAATGAAATTGGCTCAAGGGCTATAGATTGACGAAGTGAATTAATTAACCAATTAGTTAATCCAACTATATGTCAGCCCCATGTATCTGGGCACCATGAATCATTAAATTCATATTAAGCAACTAATTTGTGAATAAACAAAAATATAACACGGGCATAATTATCAACTCTGCCAATTTTCCTCAAGTTTTACTAGTTTCTTTTACTTCAATGGGCCATAGTGTACTGTGTACAATGATTACTATTTGCATATCAAATTGACACACTTGCTTTGAAACTATAGAGAGTAGTGCTCTAGTATTCAAACTTCTATCTCAGTATGTGTCTATGGTATTTTCTCTATTAAATATTTTACACAAATCTGGGTAACATAGTGAGATCCCATCTCTACATAAATAAAAATTTAAAATAATTAACTAGGTGTGGTGGTGCATGCCTGTATCCACAGTGACTCAGAAGGCTGAGACAGGATACTTGCTTGAGCTTGGAAGGTTGAGGCTACAATGAGCCATGATCACACCAATGCACTCCAGCCTGGGCAACAGAGGAAGACCCTGTTTCAATAAATAAACAACAAAAAATATTATACAGCTGTGCCACTGTCATGAGTTAGCACTTAACAATGTATTTGAAAAGTGGAAGATGTTAAGAAATCGCATGTACCTAAGCACATGTAAAATGTAATTATTTATATCTTAAAACCCTATCATTTTATATCTATTGAAAATAACATGCAAAAATGTTGATGTGCAACACAGTTTAACTGATCAATAATATTGCATAAGAAATCACTTTGGAGAGTATAACTGAATATCTTAGCTTTAAAACACCTTTTAAATTATTTTCTCTAAACTCAGAACATAGCTTTGAAATGCACCTTAAAATTCTTTGTTTCTTTCCCTTTCTCACCAGACACTCCCTTATACCATGCATGCTTATCTAATGATATACTTGTTTAGTATCGCAGGCATGGAGCAAACCAGATATGGAGACCCAACTGCAGAACTCTCCCTAACCTAGAGATTGCCTCAAAGTAGATAATCTACAACCCAGTTGCAGTCAAGTTGATGCCAACTGGAACTCTGGGTAGACAGTAATTCAAGATAGCCATCAAAAGATGTGAAGACCTACAACCTGCACCATTTTGGCTTTTGAGCTGCGAGCAGCTAGACTTGCATTGGTTTATAATTGAACATTTTGGAAATTAGATGATTCTGAGGCAACTTATACAATCAAACTTTATAGAATGAGTACTTCAAAAAAATGCTAAGAATGACATACTCATAAATTAATTACATACTGTTATTATTTCTTAGAAATAATTTTAATATTCCATAAAAATAGGGTTGCTCTAATTTAAATATGACAGTTTAGATTTTCCAACATATAGATTTTATTTTCTGAAGGTATTGGCATCACACTACCTGACTTCAAATTATACTACAAGTCCACAGTAAGCAAAACAGCATGGTACTGGTACCAAAACAGAGATACAGACCAATGGAACAGAACAGAGGCCTCAGAAGCAACACCACACATCTACAACCATCTGATCTTGGACAAACCTGACAAAAACAAGCAATGGGGAAAGGATTCCCTGTTTAATAAATGGTTTTGGGAAAATTGGCTAGCAATGTGCAGAAAGCAGAAACTGGACCCCTTCCTGACACCTTACACTAAAATTAACTCCAGATGGATTAAAGACTTAATCATAAGACCTAACACCGTAAAAACCCTAGAAGAAAACCTAGGCAAAACCATTCAGGACATAGGCATAGGCAAGGACTTCATGGCTGAAACACCAAAAGCAATGGTAACAAAAGCCAAAACAGACAAATGGGTTCTAATTAAACTTCAGAGCTTCTGTACAGCAAAAGAAACAATCATTAGAGTGAACCGGCAACCAACAGAATGGGAAAAAATTTTTGCAATCTACCCATCTGACAAAGGGCTAATATCCAGAATCTATAAAGAACTAAAATAGATTTACAAAAAACAAAACAAACAAACAAAAAACCACCCATTCAAAAGTGGGCCAAGGATATGAGCAGGCACTTTTCAAAAGAAGACATATATGAGGGCAACAAACATACGAAAAAATGCTCACCATCACTGGTCATTAGAGAAATGCAAATCAAAACCACATTGAGTTACCATCTCATGCCTGCTAGAATGGCGATCATTAAAAAATCTGGAGACAACAGATGCTGGAGAGGATGTGGAGAAATAGAAACACTTTTACACTGTTGGTAGAAGTGTAAATTAGTACAACCATTGTGGAAGACAGTGTGGTGATTCCTCAAACACCTGGAAATAGAAATATCATTTGACCCAGCAATCCCATCATTGGGTATATATCCAAAGGATTATAAATCCTTCTATTATAAAGACACCATGCACATGTATGTTCACTGTGGCACTGTTTACATTTGCAAAGACTCGGAACCAACCCAAATGTTCATCAATGATAGACTGGATAAAGAAAATGTGGCACATATACACCATGGAATACTACACGGCCATAAAAAACGAGTTCGTGTCCTTCACAGGGACATGGATGAATCTGGAAACCATCATTCTCAGCAAACTGATACAAGAACAGAAAACTACACACTGCATGTTCTCACTCACAAGTGGGCATTGAAGAATGAGAACAAGTGGACATGGGGAGGGGAGCATCACACACTGTGGTCAGTTGGCGGAGTGAGGGGAGGAACAGCAGGGGGGTGGGAAGGGTGGGGAGGGACAACGTGGGGGAGAAATAGTAGATATAGGTGATGGGGGGGATGAAGGCAGCAAACCACTTTGCCATGTATGTACCTATGCAACAACCCTGCATGATCTGCACATGTACCCCAGAACCTAAAGTACATTAAAAAAAAGAAGAGATTTGTTTGTAAATATGTTAATCTCCTTATATTAAATTAACAAAGTATTAATATTGATAAAATTATTTTATTCAAACATCTTATATTTTTTAATATAGAGTAATGTGTTGCAGAAAATTCCTATCAAAAAAACACAAAAGTACAATAAATGTAGCTTATGACTCTGTTTTATTAAGTCAGGTTTTCACTTTGTTGTGCAGGATGTAATTCAGTGGCATGATCATAGCTCACATCAAGTCATAGCTATTGCAGCTTCAAATTCCGGGGGCTCATCTAATCATTCTGCCTCAGCTGGGAATATAGGCATACTCAGCCACACCCAGATAGGCTTTTTTTTTCGCTTTTTAAGAGATGAGGTCTTACTATGTTGCCCAAGCTGGTACTGAACTTCTGGCCTAAAGATACTCCCGATTCAGCCTGCTCAGTAGCTGGGATTACAGGTGTAAGCCACCACACCGTCGTGATGTTTTTCCATAAGTTATTTAATATGTAATCAACTTGAAATTAAAAAATAAACCCAAATCACTTCAAGATTATAGGGTAACATTTTTATGTTGATTATATATAACAAAAATTAACTTCATATGTGTGTAGCATCTAGAATCAACTACATATTTTAATGTGCCCTTTGATTTCATTTTGATGTGTAACAATGTTTTATTTTATAAAAGTTACCAACAATTTAATTTACATTTATATGTTAATATACTGACAGAGCATTGCCTTCTAATAGTTGTTTATGCTTTCAAAAATAAAAAGACAATATTATTTATTGACAATGTGCTTACTGCAAAGAGGACAAATAATTTTAATAAACAAATTATTAGACTTGAGTAGATATTTTAAAAGGTCCAAATTAATGAAGATTTTGTATTTATTTTTATGTATTATCAAATTGAATGCGATGATTAGTATTATTGCCTCCAGATTGAGGAAGAAGTATAATTTCCATTTCCCAATTTTCTTATCCATGAAATGGGACCATGACAAATTTAAAGAAGGCATGTATTGTTACCAGCATGAATTTAATAAAATCTAGCTATTAAAATTACTCTCGGTATTATGAATATACCTAATTTATGAAACCCTTCACATTTAATCAGTCTTGCAAAAGTCTGTATCTCTCCCAATATGACAGGATAGATGATATAGATGACACAGGAACCCTGATGAAAGAAAGTAGATGAGAGAGAGCTTTGGATTGTAGCTTAGAAGGAATAAATTCCAGACCTGTCTCTGGCTCTAAATTTAGTTGCTATTTGAGCAAGTTAAGTAACTTCTGCCTCAAGATCTTCATCTGTGAACTATGAGGTACAAATGAAAGTTAGAAAAATGATATCAAAATATATGGCTTCAAAATTCCTAATTCCCTGAGTCCTTTTCACTTGAAGGGGAGAATAAAGCTCATTAAATGTGTTTTGATGTCTACCCTTGAAATAAGGTAGAGATCAAAGTGAGGACTTCCTAGACAGTATTTATCAAAGTAGAACTCAGACTTCTCTTAAGGAATTGTTCTCGGTAAGATTTGCTTTCAGCCAGAAAAAGAACTGTCCCATTTGTCCTTTTCTTTAACTTCTTCATGGTCACTAGTTTGTAACACTTCACCCTCTGGAGAAATAACTGCCTGCTTCTGTCAGTCTCATTAATACTCCCTTTAGTGAATTCCTGGCTGATGACCAGCTAGGGGGGTGCTTTCCTTCAAATGGAGCTTGGCAATAATGTTAGAGATAACTGATTAGATCAGGGTTAGATTTTTATAAATCTGGTTTCACAGCAAAGTCAAACAGCTAGCTAGTAGGCCAGGTGCTAGTAACGAATTCCTGCTTTGAAGAATGTAAAACTAAACAAGTAAGATCATTGTCTATTTCTCACACTGTTGATTCAGATCTTACATTCTGAAACACAGTCATTGTGTTCTTCCTTAGAATTCATTTTTAATAATTTAAACATATTTTATATGTATTTCATTTGACTTAAATTTAAAAAACTGAATTCTTTAAAATGCTATTTACCAATTTGATTTTCTAAAAATGCTAGAACTTTATAATCACAATTCATAGCAAATCTGCAGATAAACCAAGAAAAAATATTGAGGAAAACCCATCATACACAAACACTGAGATGAATTCTTTAGTTCTAATTTTGTCATGAATTACCAATATAGAATCATCTTTCTGTACTTTCGGATGATATGTGATTAATAGTATAAAATGTAAATTGCAGTATATAGTAATTATACACATCTAGGAAAAACTGGTAGACTTTATATGTGTACATTCAAGATTTTTTTAAATTGGAAATCTTTATTTGGAAAATTGGTACATAAAATTATACTGAAGAAGCCATCAAAGTAATCTGTTCATTTGCATTTAGTCAATTTACATAAACATTTTTAGAAAATGAAAAGGTGGATTTTATATAAAAGGTGCATTTGCTTAATGAATCTCAAAATAATATCTTCTATTCATTTTCCACAGAAAGGCCAAACTACAGCTTGTTCATTATAGGTTTTTTAACCAATTTAAATTTGTGAGAGAGATATGAACACTTAATTGAACAAGAGTGGTATCCTTTGCAACCATCCTTTAAAATGCAAACACGGTAAAGATAGCAACAATTTATACCAAGCAGCTAGAATAAATATTTTTAATTTATTTTTATACTTTACAATAAACAAGCATATGCGAGAAACTTGTTCTTGTGACCTCCTCAAGTAAATAAAGTCTGACATTTTAATAGAATAAGAAAATGTGTGAAGTATTTCACTAGCCATCAAAGGCATGTTTGTAGCTGTTTCTGCTTTATAAACTGAAGTAGCACTTATGCTTGCCAGAAGACCTATTATTTGGCTGATTCATGGATGCATATTATATTTTAAAGGTCAGAGTTATCCATTAAACTTATTAACACAAAGCAAAATGCATTTAATCAAAACTTCCTTCATACTTCTGTGTCATGAATGCTAAAGAAAAGAGAAAGATTTTAATATTTTTAAAGCATAATAATCACTATTAAAACTGAATGGGAATGGCAGTTATCAAAAATTGGAAGAAGAAAGACACTGTTTTATTTTTTAGAGAATAATTGAGAGAAATTGCTTCACCATGTTACCAAAATATTGTTTAGTTTTCCATTTCTCTGTTTCAGAGGAAATTGATTAGTTCTTCCTTGCTCAGGAGACACATTTTTCCTTTCTTGCACATTTACCACCTTTTTTTTTTTAAAAGAGAATATTGATAAAGATCTCAAGATTGTAATGGAAGATAAGATTTTTGTTCATGGCAGTGTCAGGGAGAAAAAGGAATATATTATTTTCTCACTCATGGCAAATTTTCTGACAGAGACCTCAATAACAAAGGACTGATTGACAAGAGAAAAGCATATAAATTCATTTAAAATAAGTTTCATGGGAGCTTTCAGAAATGGAGAAACAGGGAAGACTGTGTATTTTTATGCTTATGTTTGATGAAAAGTGGACAGTTTCATGGAAGGATACTTGGACAAAAGTGCATATGAACTAACTGCAATAAACTGGGGAGAACTCAGGAAGGATTGTTCAGATTCTTCCTTGCTTCTATATGTCTTCATTCCTTTCCTCCCAGGTAAATGACCCTGTCACATGAGAGTCTTCATGAGGGAGTGAGAAGACAGAGAGTGACTTTCCTAAGTTTTGTGGCCTTCTTCAGGGGAGAAAGCTAAGAAGAAAGTGAGAGTCGCCTCCTGTTTCTTCTGTTTTTGTCACTTCCAAGTTGCTATATTTTGGGGCAGCACATATTGCACCTCATCAGCAACCTGCTCCCATTCCTCAGCCATTTCTAATTCTTTCCGACTGAGATCTTTCTAATTCCTTTCTTTAAGACCTCAGTAACTCCATTTATTTTACTCCCATCAAAATTTACCCTTTCACTCTTACTTCCCAACACCCTACTACTAATCTTGCTTAGTCTTTGGGGAGATGGAAAAAAGAAAAACTGGATTGGCAAGCATGTATCTAGACTGTCCTTAGATGATGGCTACCTTGAGTCAATATTTCTGATCTAATGAACAGAGACAGAGGTGCTAGCCCACAAGGACACTTAGATCTGCTACTATTTTAGACCCTCATTACTTCATTTGGTGAACTGATAGTGCCTTTTGGAAAAAAAAAAAAAGGTGCTCTTTCCTTTGACTAAACATAGCACTACATTTCGATACAAGATTGAGTGAGCAAAGAATGAGCTGGATTTAGCTGGTGTCTTTGTGCAGTGCCCAAACTGCACAAAAACAATCAGCTTTAGAGTGACAGAGGAGTGAGATAGGCAGATACACACAAGGTGTGTATTTTTGTATAAAACCTTGCCACATTAATACGACAGAAGTGTATGATACTTTAAATGAATTAAACCTAATACTCAAAATGCTATTAGAAAGAATACTATTGTTACTACTCTAAAGGCAAAGACAGTGAACTTTAGGGAATTTAATAAGCTGTACAAGTTTACTCAAGTAGTAACAGTGTTTATCTTCTCCATTGAACTGAGAACTTCTACAGAAGGTTCATTTCTATTTATCTTTGTATCTGTTCTCTTCTGCAATTCATAGTAAATGCCCATTTAGTGTTTTTAAATTAAATTATTAAATGTAAACTATACTCATTGACATTTTAAAAAATATTTTGTTGCAGATTCTGATTATTTTTAAATTATTCATTCTTTGATACTTTCTATTTTTCAGATATTATTAATACTGTCATTGTAGAGGATATTTAAGTATTACTCTTTGTTACTGATGAATATATCAGGCCATTTTAAAAATGCCAATTAAGAACATATAGGAGGAATATTCAAAGCTGATTTTGTAAAAATGCTAGCATTGTGCTTCCACACAATGTAAATCTATGCATTGACATCCACATTTTTTTCTCTTGAATGTGTGCATGTTTAATACAACTTAAAAATCCATGGTGCACCATAGCAATTAACTCATTTTTCTAATCAGAACTTTCATGTTTTACAGATTGAAACTACCAATGGTTTCATTTCTCAGTGACAGTTTAGATTAGAGTATGGGCTTATTCCTTACACCCACATTATCCTTTTATAAAAGATTAGGAATCACACAGAGAGTACAGTTGTACCAAGCATTAAAATACTAGTTCTTTATCAAAGAAACAACAAATTTCCAAAATTATAAAAGAAGAAACTGCCTCAGTTTACATATTCACTAGTTGTGTGAATCTGTACGTTCACATTTTGCAAGACTTTAGTTTTTCTTCTCTTTCAAATTTCTGGAGTTACAGGGCTTGGAAAGGATTTCACTCATCAGATTACTCAACATTTTGTTTCGGAGTTCAAATTTAATTATTCTTTTATATGTTTAGTTTTTAAATTAGATTCAGTATCCTTTATATTTTTTTCATACATTTATCTTGAAAAATGATTGTGAATAAGACTCAAGTATGAGCATTACTTTATGAATTACATAGGATAAATTATGCTTAACTAAACTGTGAGATAATTTTTAAATAGCAAAGGAAAGATGTGAGGTAGAAAAGAGGCTCTACTGAAAGCCTCTGAAAAAGAGAATCATAGAATACGTGTGAGAAAGACTTAGAACCCAGTTCTCTATACTTCTCTTATAGCATTATCCTCGACTTTTTAAAAGTGCAATACTTAAAAATGTTTAAATTATACTTTTTTCCCTCTGGTTACTCTTTGTCTTGAAATAGTTAAAGGACTAAACTAAAGTTCAAAATTACAATTAAATATGATAATATTTTGAGTGATTTTAGAGTTCTCTGATACTTTCTGCAATAAACTGAGTCTGTTGTATTGAAAACAAAAAATACAAATGTATGCTTATGTTTCCATGTATATATATACATAAGTTATATGAAACATGTAAATCATATATGACAAATAAGTTATTCTTTTTATTGAATATATATTCTCCAATATGTCTTCAAAAATGTCTGTCTTATTCATAAACACACATACATAGGTCCAATAAATCTATATTACATTTGCAATCATTAATGACTTTATTGCACAACTTATTGACATAAAAATAGAAAAGCAGAAGAAATTTTAAGTGAAGCTATTTAAAATATATAGAACCTATGACATATGTGGTTCACACAGTACATTAATTTCTTAGCATACTGTTTATAAATACAGATCAGGAAAAGTTAGTCAATTTCATAGTAGAAGCAAAGATTAAACTTCAATAAAATCCTTTTTGTAAGAAAAAGACCCGATGACTTTTTAAATTACCACTGTTATATTTTGTCTGGTAAATATTATAATCTTTATTTCATCATAATTACCATTTAGATATTCTTGTTTTATGAACAGATTTTCATGCGATAGTTATGTGCATTTCAGTCAGATAATTTCACAGGAAGAAGAGAAACAATCACGTAATTGTTTATAGCTGGATTGTATGAAAGTCGAATCTACATAGCTAAAGCAAAATAAATATATAAATAAACACCACACAGTGTTGTTTATTATGTATCAATCCTTTTTCATGTTAATGTCAACTGAGAGGAAATGTTTGTAGATCATAAGCAGAAATACAGTTGGTTCATTCAACAATGATTTATTATCTGTTAGTATGTGCCAGGTCCTTGTTTAGCAGGGTTGGAACTCTCTATCCTTGAGGAATTGCCCTCTAGTTCTTTGAAAGCAACTATGAAACTAGAGAGTACCTGTCAAGGAGGGGGACTTGTTACGTGCAATGAGGACAGTGAGTGGAGCTTCTGAATTCTTAGTATACATCGGAGGGTTCGATATATGTTTGCTTAGACATGGAATCAATCTCAATGCCCATCAGCAGTGGACTGCATAAAGAAAATGTGGTACATATACACTATAATATTACACAACCATAAAAAAGATCATATCTTTAGCAGCAGATGGAGCCGGAGACCATTATGTTAAGCGAACTAACGCAAGAACAGAAAACTGAATGCCAACCAGGCATGCTGGCTCACACCTGTAATCTCAGCATTTTGGGAGGCTGAAGGGGGTGGATCCCTTAAGGTCAGGAGTTTGCTACAAGCCTGGCCAACATGGTGAAACCCTGTCTCTACTAAAAATACCAAAATTAGCTGGGCACAGTGGCAGGTGCCTGTAATCCCAGCCAGTTGGGAGGCTGAGGTAGGAGAATTGCTTGAACCTGGGAAGTAGACATTGCAGTGAGCTGAGATCACATGGCACTGCACTCCAGCCTGGGCAACAGAACAAGACTCCATCTAGGAGAAGGAGAATGAGAAGGACAACGAGAAAGAGAAGGAGAAGGAGAAGAAGGAAGGAGAAGAAGGAATGCCACATGTTATTACTTATAAGTGGGATCTAAACATTAAGTACACATGGACACAAAGAAAGGAAAAATAGACACCTGGGCCTACTTGAGTATGGAGAGTGGGAGGAGGGTGAGGATGAAAAAGCTGCCTATCAGGTACTATGCTTATTACCTGGGTGACAAAATAGTCTGTACACCAAATTCTGTGACACACAATTTACCTATGTAAGCAACCTGCACATGTACCCTGGAGCCTAAAATAAAAGTTGGAAAAAAAACCCAGAAAACAAAAAACTAGAATAATAATAATAATGATTTTAAAAACTTAAATAATTGAATATGCTATCATACCTATATTTTATAAATATGTCTTCAAAACACTTGATGTTAGGAATCAATTCCTTTATCACCAGTATAAATCTTATGAACCATAATAGCTATTAATCAACTTGAAAACTTATTCATTTCTAATAATCTTCATAAAAATTAATGAGCTACCTTTTTATAAAGAATGTACAGAAAAATAAACTTTATTATAAAGTTTTAAAAAATAATTCAAATATAAAAATTAACAATAAATTTATTGTTTATATGAAAAATTATGAGTGTTTTTCTTTATACAAAGATGTTTTATTATAAAGAATTATTACTACGAAAAATATTGTAATGGGTATTTTTAAAATTATGTAAAAGCAAACTTTTAGAGCTAGAGAAATTCAATAGAAATTAACATACATTGTGCTAAATTAAATTTTCTCTGATTTCTGTGCTATTTTTGTCTAATGCTAAGTTAAAAAAAAAATCCATGTGTAGAAATAATAGTGAACTCTATATGGGACATTAGTTAACACTGCTTCAATAATAGTCACTTCTCATTAATGTATCATCAGCAGTTACTTTCTGGAAAAAAATAATTTCTCTTTAAACTAATATTGTTTCTCCCATAATGGAACAGAAATTTCACCCTAATACTTCTCTTGAAGGATTTTACTATATCTTTCTCATTCATTTTATAACCACATTTTTGAAGGTCGTTACTCTTTGGTCAGGAGTGAGTAAAATATGTGAACTTGCATTCATGTCATAAACAATGAAAAACATCTAATAACAAAATATTTGTAAAAACAACTATGGTCACTGAGAAAACGGGAACAAATGAGATGAGAAATGCCATTTCTTAGAGTTTTGGCAATTCCAAGATTGTGACACAGAGTCTGGAAATCTTTACCAATTCAGACAAATGTTGAAGTGTGAGATGTCAAAGTGGCCAGAAATGCCAGGGCACATTATATGAAAGAAGGAATTTATACTAAAGAAAAATTACAATAGGAATTTTTGGTCTTTGACTAAACACCAATCTACACATTTGTAAGGTAGAAACCCATGAAAAGAACAACTTCCAAAGAATAAACAATGATCAGATGGTTGTAGATATGTGGTGTTATTTCTGAGGTCTCTTCTGTATCATTGATCTATATTTCTGTTTTGGTACCAGTACCATGCTGTATTAGTTACTGTAGCCTTGTAGTATAGTTTGAAGAAGTCAGTTAGCATGATGCCTCCAGCTTTGTTCTTTTTGCTTAGTATTGTCTTGGCTATATGGGGTCTTCTTTAATTCCATATGAAATTTAGCTTTTTTTTTTGAATTTTATGAAGAATGTCAACAGTAGTTTGATGGGAATAACACTGAATCTATAAATTACTTTGGGCAGTATGGCTCTTTTCAGGATATTGATTTTTCCTACCCATGAGCATGGAATGTTTATCCATTTGTTTGTATTCTCTTTTTATTTCCTTGAGTAGTGGTTTGTAGTTCTCCTCCTTCACATATCTTGTTAGCTATATTCCTAGGTATTTTATTCTCTTTGTAAAAATTGTGAATGGGAGTTGATTATAATTTGGCTCTCTACTTGTCTATTGGTGTAATGAAATGCTTGTGATTTTTGCACATTGATTTTGTATCTTGAGACTTTGCTGAAGTTGCTTACCTGCTTAAAGGAATTTTGAACTGAGATGATGGAGTTTTCTAAATATAAATTCATGTCATCTACAAACAGAAAATTTGACTTCTTTTATTTTATCTGAATACCATTTATTTTTTTCTCTTGCTTGATTGCCCTGGCCATAACTTTCCATACTATGTTGAATAGGAGTGTTGAGAGAGGGTATCCTTGTCTTATACCAGTTTTCAAAGGAAATGCTTCCAGCTTTTACCCATTCAATATTATATTGGCTGTGGTTGTGACATAAATGGTTCTTATTATTTTGAGATGTTTCATCAATACCTATTTTATTGAGAATTTTTAACATGAAGGGATATTGAACTTTATCAAGGCCTTTTCTGCCTCTACGGAGATAATCATGTGGGTTTTGTCTTTGGTTCTGTTTGTGTGATGGATTATGTTTATTGATGCGTGTATTTTGAACCAGCCTTGCTTGCAACTCAGGGTGAAGCTGACTTTATCCTGGTGGGATAAGTTTTTTGATATACTGCTGGATTTGATTTGCTAGTAATTATTGAGGATTTTCACATCAATGTTCATCAGCGGTATTGGCCTAAAGTTTTCTTTTTCTGTTGTGTCTTTGCCAGGTTTTGGTATCAGGATGATGCTGGCTTCATAAGGAGCATCACACACTGGGGGCAGTTGAGCGAAGGGATAGAGGAGGGACAGTGGGGGGGTGGGGAGGGTGGGGAGGGATAACCTGGGGAGAGATGCTGGATATAGTATATACCTAAAGTAAAATTAAAAAAAATGAGTTAGGGAGGAGTCCCTCCTTTTCAATTGTTTGGAATAGTTTCAGAATAAATGGTACCAGCTCTTCTTTGTACCTCTGGTAGAATTCAGCTCTGAATCCATCTGGTCCTGGACTTTTTTTGGTTAGTAGACTATTAATTACTGCCTCAATTTAGGGTCTATTCAGGGATTCAGCTTCTTCCAGGTTTAGTCTTGGGAGGGTGTATATGTCCCGGAATGTATCCATTTCTTCTAGATTTTCTTATATGCACATTGAGATGTTTGTAGTATTCTCTGATGATAGTTTGTATTTCTGTCAGGCAGTGGTGATACTCTGTTTATCATTTTCATTGTGTCTATTTGATTTTTCTCTCTTTTTCTTCTTTATTAATGTAGCTAGCAGTCTATCTATGTTGTTAATTTCTTTCCCAAAAAAAAAAAAAAAAAAAAAAAAACAGCTCCTGGATTCATTGATGTTTTTGGAAGGTTTTTCATGTCTCTCCTTCAATTTGCCTCTGGTCTTTGTTATTTCTTGTCTTCTGCTAGCTTTTGGATTAGTTTGCTCTTGCCTCTGTAGCTCCTTTAATTGTGATGTTATGTTATCAATTTGAGATCTTTTTTAGCTTTCTAATGTAGGCACTTAGTGCTATAAATTTCCTTCTTAACATTGCTTTAGCTGTGTCCCAGAGATTCTGGTACCTTGTCTCTTTGTTCTCATTGGCTTCAAATAACTTTTTGATTTCTGCCTTAATTTCATTATTTACCCAGGAGTCACTCAGGAGCAGGCTGTGCAATTTCCTCCATCTGATCTTTGACAAACCTGACAAAAACAAGCAATGGAAAGTATCTCCTATTTGAATAAATATTGCTGGGAAAACTGGCTAGCCATATGCAGAAAACAAAATCTGGACCCCTTCTTACACCTTATACAAAAATTAAATCAGGTTAAATTAAAGACTTAAATATAAAACTCAAATCCATAAAACCCTAGAAGAAAGCCTAGGTTATACCATTCAGGTCATAGGCACGGGCAAAGACTTCATAATGAAAACATCAAGAGCAGTTGCAACAAAAGCCTAAATTGACAAATGTGATCTAATTAAACTAAGTGCTTCTGCCCAGCAAAAGAGACTCATCAGAGTGAACAGGCAACCTACACAATGGGGAAAAAAAATGTTTGCAACCTAACAATCTGACAAAGGCCAGCATTTACAAGGAATTTATACAAATTTACAAGAAAAAAATCTCCATCCAAAAATGGGCAAAGGATATGAAAAGACACTTTTCCAGAGGAAACATTTACATGGCCAACAAATATATGAAAAAAAGCTCAACATCATTGATCATTAGAGAAATGCAAATCAAAACCACAATAAAATAACATATCATGCCAGTCAGAATGGCGATTATTTAAAAGTCAGGAAATAATAGATGCTGGTGAGGCTGTGGAGAAATAAGAATGCTTTTAACACTGTTGGTGGGAATGTAAATTAGTTCAACCATTTTGGAAGACAGTATTGTGATTCTTCAATGATCTTAGAACCAGAAATACTCCTTGACCCAGCAACCCATTACTGGGTATGTACCCAAAGAAATGTAAATCATTCTACTATAAAGACACATACACACATATGTTCATTGCAGCACTATTTACAATAGCAAAGTAATAAAACCAACACATATGCCCATCAATGATAGACTGGATAAAGAAAATATGGCACATGCTGGAGCCAGGCAGGCTGGATGGCTTGGTCCCAAGACTTGTCCCACAGCCCAGTACATTGGCTTTCGGAGCTGCAGCCATAGTGCCTCTTCAAACCTACTCTGTCCCATCCTTTCTCACTGGGGCTTCCCTACAGTAATTCCAATAACTCAATTCAGCTCAAGGACAGATCCCAGATCTAGAGAAACAAGAGCAAAGTAATCCAAAAGCTAGCAGAAGACAAGAAATAACTAAGATCAGAGAAGAATTGAAGGAGTTAGAGACATGAAAAACCCTCCATCAGTGATAGACTGGATAAAGAAAATATGGTATATATACAACATGGAATACTATGCAGCCATAAAAAGGAATGAAATCATGTCCTTTGCAGGGACGTGGATGAAGCTAGTAGCCATGATCCTCAGCAAACTAACACAGTAACAGAAAACCAACACCACATGTTCTCACTCATAAGTGGGAGTTGAAGAATGAGAACACATGGACACAGGGAGGGGAACAACACACACTAGGGCCTGTTGGGGTATGGGGCCAAGGGGAGGGAACTTAGAGGATGGGTCAATAGGTGCAGCAAATCACCCGAGTACACATATAGCTTTGTAACAAACTTGCTTGTTCTGCACCTGTATCCCAGAAATTAAAGTAAAATGAAAAATTAAAAAAAAAAGAACAGTAATCACAAATTTGTAAGATAAACAATTCCCAAAGTTCATACAGTGCATATTAACACAAGCGTTCCTCTATTCAGAATGGAGAATTCTTGCTAAACTGATGGGACATTTATGAAGACTTGCCTTAATAGTGAGACAAAAATAGTTCTAGAATGAAGTCTGCTGTAGACCTGCCATAAAGCAGCTAAATATTGCATATCAAAAACAGCACAAACTGTTGTATTAGGAATGTAATTGCCTCCCAGAAAAATCAACTATTTTTAAATAAATTAAATAAAATTCAGCACTTTTACATGTAAAACACAGTTTTAGAATCTAATCCTATATTACTATACATATAAAGAAGCAGGAAAATGTGACCAACAACCTGGAGCTATAACAGTTAATTAAGAGAGAACTAGGAATGACAAAGAAAATTGAATTGATAAAAAAATATTAAAACATCAATTCTAAGGATTTGTAGTATACTTAGGGGTAAACATGATGAGGAGAGTAAAGGATAGTATAGAAAAGACTCAAATGGAATTCTAGAGGTGAAAAACACAGTATCTGGGAAAATGCAATTGAAGAGATTATAAAATGAGTTAAACAGCACAGGACAAAGAAAACTAGTGCACTTAAATATGTAGCAAAAAGACCTTTTTAAAAAAAGAAATAGACACAAAGAATATATGTGAAACAAAAATAAGGTTTGTCAGTAACTTTTGGTACCAAATAACAGAATCTAACACACACACACACACACACACACACACACACACACACACACACACAGAGTTCAAAAATGAGGGATGGCATGGTGGAAAAACTATTTGAATAAATAATAACTGCAAATTTCTAAATTTGGTGAAATATGTAAACCCTGGGATTTAGAATCTAAATAAGCTCCAAACAGAATAAAAAAGCCATACCAAAGCACATCACAGTCCAAAGGGTAGAAATCAGTGATTGGGAGAAAACCTTAAAAATAGTAAATAATAAAACGACAAATTACACAAACAGAGAAAAAAAAGTAATGGCAGACTCTTGTCAGACATATTTAAGGAAGACAATGTAGTAAGCCAATTAAGGAACATAAGGAGAAAAATCTCTGAGATAAAATGTTATATCTATTAAAATACATCTCCATGCTATATCTATTAAAATATATAAAGGTGAATAAAGACTTTCAGAAAGCGTCGCTAGAAGAATTTCATTACAATAAATATAAAAGTTAACATCCTTTAGATGGAGGACAGTACCACCTAGAAAACTGGATCCACAAATCAGAATCAAGAGAGTGAAAACGATGAATATTTGAGTATATTTAAAAGCTCAAAGGTGGTAAACACTTTCATTAACTCCATTTTCTCATCTTCTCATCATTAATTCCATTGTCCATCTTTCAGTGGACAGCAATCTGGCACCAATCCTCACATCCCCCATTTCTCTGATAAACTTCCTAATAGCCAAATCCAAAATTATTGTTAGGGTTTATTTACTTGTTCTTTCTTCTATATTGGATGTTCATGGCTAATTCTTTCTTGGAGACACACGTGACTTTATCTTTCCTGGTTCTCCTCTTCACCTTCATATATTAAAAGATTTATCTGACTTATCTTTCTCTGTACATCCCGTTACACAGTGTTGATTAGTATTTGCAACTGACCATTAGGTCTCTATTAGATAGGCATTTTCCACACCAAAATCATTTACTCACATAGTTTTTGTTAACCACTTACATGTTAATTTTTTCCAATTACTTATCTGGCGTTTTGAACATCTGTACTAGCTAATGAACCCATATATTTCTTTGTCAGACTTTATTTAGCACCACCGAGCCTCAATATCAAAACAACTAAAATTAACACCAACCTTCAATTGCAAAGTATGCATGTACACTTCACGTTCATTATGTTGCTGAATGGTACCATCATTTATCTACTTGGCTAACTGCTAACCAAAAATTAAAACTCCTCCATTCAGCTTCTTGTCATTGATTTACCAAAATGTACTGAACACTTTCTATATATTAAGAACTTAAATGTGCATAGTAAATACAAAAGCAAAAATAAATATCTGTTTTGCTGGAGAAAAGGCAGGTGGGAGACAACAAACGAAGTTACAAAACAATGGAAAAGAGGTGAGGAAAATAAAGGTAAAGACATATCCAGACTTATTCTGGAGTGATCATATCATTTGAGACCTCACAGATGAAGTAATATCATAGCCTACTGTTGAATGTTGATTGGGGTTTGAGAAGACGAAAAAGAAAATGAAACAAACAAACAAAATAAAAAGAGAAAACAAGATGTCCCAGGCAGAAGACCTCTGCAAACCCATAAAGTATTGATACAGAAAAAGAAAGTAGTTCCATGAATATGAGTTAGAGGCATTAATGTAGATTCTGGTAGACCTTAAAGCACATTTTTAAGAGAATATAAACTTCACTCTTTGTAATATAGAAAACATAAATGTGTGTACACATATATGTATTCTCATGAGAGAATTCACCTCATGATTTTTGGCAACATCTTGTGCCTTAGAAATATTACTTGCCATTGTATACATAATTTATTATATTGATTAAAAGTATCAGTGAGGTGGCACAAATTTCCATCTTTAAAAAAACTTTTATCTTTAGAGTTTTGGCTTCCTTTACATTGCCACTCATCTGCACTCCAAAGGGAGAGTAATATACTAACTTACTTGCTCCAATCTAATTCTCATTTTGCTAGCTGACTTACATGGAATATTGAAATAAATCCACAGTCTAAAGTGGATATAGTTAGTATTTCCAGTAATTAACATGGGAGGAAACAATTAGACAAAAAAAAAAAAAAAAAAAAAAAAAAAAAGAAACAAAACACCTTATGAGGAAATCACAAATCTTTTGTGAGGTTTGGATATTGGTTAAGTCACCATTACTGCAATTGGTATTATAGGTTGCAAAGTGATATGTGGTATTCCTGGCTTGGGTCTTTAACTGGTAAAAACTTGGAAGAGATTCATTTGGATCATACAAGACTAGTTTGGGGCCTCAAACTACAAGCCATTGGAGTCCCACCGTATGGGGTCTTTCACAGCAGAGGCACCACCCCAATACATGAGGTTGTCAGACCCACAAGGCAAGAAAGGGAAGGAGGGAGGGAGGAAGGAAGTCAATTCATACAGATCTTGTAAATAGATGTTACCTCTAGCAAATCAGTTTCCTCTTTCTTCTTTCTGCTACAAAGTGTTTTGTTAACACAAAATGATCATTCCACATGTGCTCTTCATTAAATCCCCTTTCACCTTCTCAAGTGCTTTTTCCTCTACTACCACTCATTCTTTGGAATTGTTCCTAATTGCACACAAATACTACTTAGTATTATTTGTATTATAGCATGTCTCCAGTTTATTTGTTTAGTTGATTTTTTATCTTTCCTTCAAACTAGATTATAAATTTTATTAGGGCAAGAACTATCACTATTTGTTAAGCCTTGTAAATCTAGCCTATATATCAGTGTCAGAAGTCTAAACTGCATCTTGAAATGAATAGGGAATCAACAAAAAAACTTAACCAGGGAAAATGACATGATCAAATTTGCATTATCTATTATATATTGTTTAGGGATCTATTGGAAACATTGATAGAAGAGAACATAGCTGTGAAAACACAGATTCATTACACAACTATCTTCTGCATCATAAATTTCTACTCTGATAGATCATTTTCATAGCATGAAAACATGATATCACATATCTAAAAGACATCTACTGTGACCCCACATCACTTCCAGTAACGTCACACAGTTTGTACGCTCTTTCAGAACAGCACAGACTCTTCCAACATTAAATATATACCCTTGCATATTTCTAATCCCATTCTCACCAGTTCTTAACATCTCATTCTCTCAAATGTTTTAAATTATTTATTGAAGTACACCAAAAATACAGAAAAGTACACAAATTATAAGAATGCTGGCTGATGAATTTTTAAGAAATGAAAATGTGTATTCACCAACATTATTATGACTTGGAAAATTTCCAGAATGTCAACATTTTTCTGTGTATTTTCCCAGTTATAATATTCCAGAACCGGAAAAATAATACTTCTAAAAGCATAGAATATTTTCCCATTTTAAAATATATTTCATGTATTAGTAATTGTTTTTCATTTCTATATAAAATAAAACTGTGAATGAGCCATGACCTTTACATATATACAAAATTGATTGATATTTTGGTTAAGCCTTTTCTATTATAAAAAATTTTATTAATATTCTAGTACATGTTGTTTGGTACATATATGTAAACATTTCTGTTAGGAGTCTAATTCCACATAATTATACAATTGTTTACCACGATATATGAACATGTTACAATTAAGCATATAATGGACAAAAATACATCAATGCATTTATACTAATTTACCATGCCAAGGGAAGAATATGATGGATTCAGTTGCTCCAGATACGAATACCATATATTGCAGTTATTATAATATAATATTAGATATTGAGGTAAATATATAAGGAAAATTCCTTGTGGTTTTCACTCATATTTCTCTTAAATTGTTATTGTATAGCTTTTCATATGCATTTTAAAGATCTTGATTTCCTTTTAAGAAGTGGTGGTCCAAGTCTTTCATCTATTTTGTATTAAGTTTTTGGTCTTTTCTTATGGTTTTTAGGAGCTCCTTTTTGTACACTACAAAAACATTTGCATTGGTAAATATGATTTTGCTGCTTTTAGCTTTCTCTGTCATTTAACCTGCTGGAATTTTGACTGGTGTGACATTAATTTTTGAGGTGAATTTGGGGGGAGTTGACATGTGTACGATATTGATTGCTACGATATATGTACACAAGTTGGACATGGTATATTATACATTATTCTTTTCATCTAACACTGTATTCTTTGTGTTGATATTTTGTTAGGGTTATATTCCAGCACCAAAACTTTTTGTTGGGTCTGTGTAATCTTGAACATCATTAAACACTGAATGGCACGTCATTGAAATGTTTTACTTTTTTTTACCATTTGAGGTTTTAATTTAAGGTTTTAATCCTCTGAAACTGCTTTTATTATGATGGTATCAGGTGCAGATGCAGGATTTTTTTCTCTCATAAGGATACTCAATTTACCATCACCACTTGTAAAATGTCTGCCTTTTGTAATGACATGCAATGACACCACTGTTGTACATCAAGCTTTATGTATCAAATTAGGTTTTAGAGTCAGCTTGTCAGTTTCTATACATACACAATTTAATTTTGATTTTGACTGAATAGCAATGAACCTACAAAGCAATATGGAAAGAAGAGATTTATTTATGATATTGAATGTTCCAATTGTATCATGCATTCTTAGGAAAAGTCTTGCACATATATTGCAAGATTACTTACAGGTTATAATTTTGTAGTTATTGTAAACAAGATTAAAAATGCAGTTATTATGCTTCTGTCAGTGTGTAGAAGTTCAATTGTCCATTTATATTGATTTTTTTAATCCAGTATAATGGATATGACTTTGCTAAGCTTATTAATGCCCATAATTTAGCTGTACATTTTTGTATATTTTCCAAATAGAAATATGGAATTTTTAAATATTAATTTCTTTTCTAAATATTACTTTTTAAACTTTCATAGTGCATAACTGAGTAGAAGGTATAAGAAATATTTTATTTTTCTTGATCTTAAATGAATTAGATTAATATTCATCAAAGTCTTATTTTGACATAGATTTCTGAAATTATCCTCATCAGGATAAAGAAATTTACTCCTATTTCTACACTATTACGAGGTTTTATCATGAAATCATGCTGAATTTTATAATTTTAAAAAATCTATGTGACAACCATTTCTTTTAAATTCTTAATATGCTGAGTTATTATTACTTGATTCTCTAACATTAATAAATCTTTTGTTATTGTTTTTGTTAATGTATTACTTGGTTTCATTTGACTTTTTAAATGAGGAGAGTATGTTTTATAATGTTTCTTTTTTGTACTATACCCATTGGGTTTTATTTGAAATGAAATGAGGAGTGTTGGTGTAGCGGGCCATATATACATATGTACTACTCTCATCTTCTACTGCAGGGAGAAAAATTGCCTGTCTCTGAATCCACCACTATATACACAAAAAGAATACACTTATCTGAGGTGCTCCTAGCCAAAAAACTGAGCACAGCAGGATTTAAGTGGAGGCCCATTTCTTCACAAACTGGAACTGCTCAAACAGGTGACTTTGGCCTCATCCGTTTGACTGAAGCTGTCTTCAAGATGCCCTGCCATCTGAGACTTTTTAAATTCAAATTTCCTTCCTTCTCCCTGTAGTTTTACAGATATTGAACCTGCTTTGTATTCTGAAGTCTATCTCTACCTGTTTCTCTTCTTTCTCTTTAATATTACTGGGGATTCTCTCATAACTCCTTCATACATCTACTTCTTCCTCTGACAGCTGTTCTTGGAGACTGTAAACCAGCACAGATGGCATCAGTATATTATAAGTGACAAAACAAATTTCGTACATAGACCCTTCAAACACCATTTAGTAAGAAAATTTTCTAACCTCAACATCCCATTGGTACTCATAAGCTTGATAAGAAACTAGAGTTTACCAGGACTTTCATCTGATGATATGGGAGAGGCTGCAGATAAGTAATTAATTTATCAACAAGAACAAGAAAAGCAGTAATAAGTTCATGTTGAATAAATTTAGCACTCTTTGTGTGTGCATAATATACAAATATTTAATAGACAAGCTGACAAGGACTCTGCTATGTTAGGTTTGCCAAGTTCTATAGTGAATGCTTTACTTGACATTCTTAGATTAAATATTTATTAAAATGTTACCCTCTTTTAGATTAAGAATCTGTGGCACAGAGAATAAATAAGTTATATCTGTGCATGGTGCTATTCAATGTCAAAACAGAAATTCAAATGGACCTGTATGTTTCCAGCTCAGCCTACTTAAAGTATTGTAGCGTTTTTTTCTGATTAAAATTGAAGTAGAAACACTTTTGACAGAAAGTGTATTCCATATTGTTTTATCTTTATCCTTTAACAACTCTCATTCCAAGAAAAATATTCAAAGGCAAGATCAAAGATTTACATCATAAGATACACCAAGCTTACAAACATTAATTATATCCAATTTATAATTGAGTGCATGTTACCTATATTTCCAAATAAATGTAAAAAGAATTTCATAAAATTTTTAAAATGAAACTTCTTAGCTCTTTTATGAAATCATTGCTATTTCATCTGAAAGCTCATTCAATATACTTTGGGCCATAGCAATATAGGACAGAAGTCTTTGAATATGTTGCATTATCTTAGCTCAGATTCTATTTATAAACTTCTTAAAGATGGTGCTAATGATAAAATAGGACATTAAACAAACAGGGGAAGAACTTTTCTTGTAGACTTAATATTCTGAACCAATATTAGGGCTGTAATAGTTGAGAATTATCTTGATTCTACTACCACATTATTTATTTCCATTAACTTAATCAATAACTCCTAAAGTATGAGATAGGAACTAAGTTAAACTCTGCCAATGTGAAAATAAATTTTATGAAACAGTATATTGGAAATACTTGTAAAACTGGTAATATTTTTGTACAAACTTTTTAAAACTTGCCTATTGTTTTTGTCTATAGCATACTTTATAATGTTCTGTCCAGTTTGGCCCAATATTTCATTTTAAGATCACTTTGTTTTACTCCATCCACCTAGTGGTATAACTAACCCAGAGTATTTCTGTGCATTTTTTCATGTTTTGCTTCCCAGAATTATTTTTTCTCTTATCCTCGCTATCTGGGTCAAATTATACAGATTTTTATAAAATTCCTTTATACCCCAACAAAATGCAAAGTAAATAGAAACAATGAAAAATAGAAATTAATTACTTTACTCGTCCATTACTAGTAATAAATGCCTTCTTTTGAAACGTGTCTGTTCATTTCCTTTGCCCACTTTTTGATGGGGTTGTTTGTTTTTTTTCCTGTAAATTTGTTTAAGTTCTTTGTAGATGCTGCATATTAGCCCTTTGTAAGATGGGTAGATTGCAAAATTTTTTTCCCATTCTGTTGGTTGCCAGTTCACTCTACTGATAGTTTCTTTTGCTGTGCAGAGGCTCTTAAATTTAATTAGATCCCATTTGTCTATTTTGGCTTTTGTTGCCATTGCTTTTGGCACTTTAGTCATGAAGTCTTTGCCCATCCCTATGTCCTGAATGGTATTGCCTAGATTTTCTTCTAGGGTTTTTATGGTGTTTATCTTATATTTAAATCATACAATTTCTCAGACCACAGTGCAATCAAATTAGAATTCAGGATTAAGAAACTCACTCAAAGCTATGCAACTACATGGAAACTGAACAACTTGCTCCTGAATGACAACTAGATAAATAATGAAATGAAGGTAGAAATAAAGATGATCTTTAAAACCAATGAGAATGAAGACACAATGTACCAGAATATCTGGGACACATTTAAAGCAGTATATACAGGGAAATGTATAGCACTAACTGCCCACATGAGAACCGAGGAAAGATCTAAAATTGACATTCTAACGTAATGATTAAAAGAACTAGAGGAGCAAGATCAAACAAATTCAAAAGCTACCAGAAGACAAGAAATAACTAAGATCAGAGCAGAACTGAAAGAGATAAAGTCACAAAAAATCCTTCAAAAAACTCAATAAATCCAGGAGCTGGTTTTATGAAAATATCAACAAAATAGATAGACGCCTAGCCAGAGTAATGAAGAAGAAAAGAGAGAAGAATCAAATAGATGCAATAAAAAATAGTAAAGGGGATATCACCACTGATCCAACAGAAATACAAACTACCATCAGAGATTACTACAAACACCACTATGCAAATAAACCAGTAAATCTAGAAGAAATGGAAAAATTCCTGGACACTGAAACCCTCCCAAGACTAAACCAGGAAGAAGTTGAATCCCTGAATAGATCAATAACAAGGTCTGAATTGAGGCAGCATTTAGTAGCCTACCAACCCAAAAAAGTTCATGACCAGACGGGTTCACAGTCGAATGCTACCAGAGATACAAAGAGGAGCTGTTACTATTCCTTCTGAAACTGTACTATTCCAAACAATTCAAAAAGAGGGAATCCTCCCTAACTCATTTTATGAGACCAACATCATCCTGATATCAAAACCTGGCAGAGACACAACTAAAAAAGACAATTTCAGGCCAATATCCATGACGAACATTGCTGTGAAAATCCTCAATAAAATACTGGCAGACCGAATCCAACAGCACATCAAAAAGCTTATCCATCACGATCAAGTCAGCTTCATTACTGGTAATAATGTTCTAATTGTCTTAGGGTTTCCAATAAAATTGGATAGCTTGTAATTTTCCCACAAGTATCTATGAGTTATAACATTTCAAAAACTTTTTAACATATACCTGTATGCTGAGGAGGCTTATTACTTCATGGCTACAAAGTTTCTGAGTTTCTGCTTACATAGGTGAAGTTGTGACTTTCTTTGCAAGGTTTCTCAAAGTTAAGTATGCATAAGAATCACTTGAGAATCTTAGTAAAAGGAGAATTCTGATTCAGTAATTGGGAAGGCATTTAAGAATATACATTTCTAAAATCTATGAGGCCACTGATTTGTGGGCTACACTTTCAGTAGCAATATTGTTGAGTACTACAACTCATGTATTAAATTAATCCCCTCTTTATTTCCCACAAACAAATATTTCCATGTACAATTTGTACAGAAACTATGAATGCAGTATACTCTTCAAACTTCTGAGGAAAAATTGGCAAGTGTTTTAAATTAAAACACTATAAATTATTTTAAATGAAATGAGAGAGCCAATCACTCTTAAAGTACCCTTTGTTTTTTATCCCCCCAAATCAGGAGATTCAATAACTTTTCACCCTGTATAATACTAGCCTCTTTTCGTTTAGCTGGCTCTCTCTACTGCTCTACTTTTTTCTTCTTAATTTGTCCTTTGAATCAGCCAACGTAATCTATGCAGCGTCTTACCCATTTTAAGAGTACTGATCAGACACTTTTACACAGAAAAATATATTGCTCTATAAGGGAAATTCTGGAACCAGTTATCAAGAAAATAATTGTTGCCTTGTTAAATAATATAGATAACATAGAACCAGGGTCTACAGAGATCTTTATATGTCTTGAGGACATACGCGACTCAGCAAAGGCTTTTTAAAAAAGAAAGACAACTCTAAAAAACTAAATCTACTTACTCAAATTATGTGAAAAAAATAAACATTCTTCTTGTTATAAAAATGTATGTTTAAACATAGATACATGTATGTTTGGGCAGGTTGGCTCATGCCTATAATCCCAGCAGTTTGAGAGGCCAAGGCGAGTGTGCATCACTTGAGCCCAGGAGTTCAAGACTAGTCTAGGGAGCACGATTAAACCCTATCTCTGCAAAAAAATACAAACATCAGTCAGTCGTGGTCACATGTGCCTGTAGTCCCAGCCACTCAGGAGGCTGAGATGGGAAAATCTCTTAAGCTCGAGAGGTTGGGGCTGCAGTGAGCTGTGATCGTGCAACTGCACTTCAACCCGGGTGACGAAGTGAGACCCTGTCTCAAACAGAAAAAATTAACTTTTATGTTGGCATGAAAACATCTTTTTAAAAAGTGTTTTATCTTTTATTGAAATACTATTATTGATGTACCTCTGGATAAATAGCCATAACTTCTGATGATTAATAAAAAACATAATTTTCAGAAGTTACTTTTTTCTATTAAATTCACACAGAGCAAGAGTCTAAAGGATGGCAGACTTAGCACTCTGTTTGTGTGCAGTTTCTTCACAGTCAGCTTGTTGCTAATATAATAAAAATAATAGATTGATTTTCAGTGAAAAGCCATCTGAAACCTACATAATGATAAATTTATCTTTGTGCTATTATTCTCAGTGTTCTTTGGTTCTTGGTCCTTTTATTGAAAAGTAGCAGTCCTTTTCTCGCTCTCTTCTGCTAAAAATAGTCAGATCTTTCATCATATCCGCCAGCTTTGTGACAGACATATCAACTTCTGTTAAGCCTATAGTTTTATCACACATTCTCTTATCCACTTAAAGGAAGTACATAGACAAACTTCACAAGCAGAGTAACATTTATCTTCTAAGTTCTTCACTTGTTGAAAACATATTCTCTTATGCTAAAAATATCTTTTTACAGAAAGAAAAATAAGTTGAAATGGGAAGCCAATTCTCAGAAGGAGGGATTGTTCAAACATAAATGACCTGATTTTTTTTTTTTACTAGGAATATATTTTCTACTATAAGAAAAGACAGCAAAGAGTGATACATTGGTAATATTAGAAAGGGGAAACTTGCTGTTATAACCCATAGAATTTGGACATTAATGTACCAAAGCATACATCAAATATATTTTTTTACTTGCTTTTACAATGTCTCATGGTTAAATAAATCTAAAGAAGTAAGGAAATAATATATATTCAAGCTGCTGACAGCAGAAGTATTTTCATATATATGTATATATACATGGTTTTTTTTCCAGGATTCTTTTCGTGGCCTAGTAGTTTCAGCTTAGAAAAATTATAAATGCAAATCAAAAAATAGAATAACAAAGAGAAAATATCTGGTACCCCCAGGGATAAACCTTGAATGAGGTACAAAGAACATTCTTTGTTAAACTTATAACTGTATTTTGTCTAATATAAGACTTAATTGACTGATCTATTAATGGTAATTAAAACACAGTTTTATGGCTAACAAAACTTAGTATTATTACCTCCAAAACGAATGCTACAATTTCTCCAATAAATCAAAGGACTCCATATAAGTTTGTCCTAAAGGTTTGGCATTCTGGAGATCCTTAAAATTTTGTAAAATGACTGAGAAGAATGAACACAATGATTTAGTTCTCTCATCAAAGTTCAAAAGCTATAGTACCCACCATTAGCTCTACAAAGAGAGAGCTTTTGGAGCAGGACATCCAATAAATATGGCAGTTTGGGAGCTACTCTGCCAAAAGCAAAGGTCATTCTGGTTACTAGCGTGGGATGGTGAATAAAATTAATGAGGAACAAAGACTACCAAGTTTTGAGGCCTGAGTGGTGGCTCATACCTGTAATCTCAGCATTTTGGTAGGCTGAGGCAGGCAGATCACTTGAACTCACAAGTTTGAGACTATCCTGGGCAACATGGTGAAACTGCATCTCCACAAAAAAATACAAATGTTATCTGGATATGGTGGTGCACACGTGTAGTCGCAGCTCCTCAGAATCTGAGGTGGGAGGCAGAGATTGAGTGAACTGAGGTCACCCAACTGTATTCTTGGTCCCCGGAGGCAGACTGAACTGAGATCACTGCCGGCCTGGGCAATAGAGCCAGACCTTTATCCAGCCAAATGCACACATACATTCACACACACACTCTCACACAAGCCTGAACTAAAACTGACTCTATTAGAGTCTATTTAGCACCTAATTATCAGCATGAAAGAACAGAATATTCTCACAAAATAAAAGCATATTCCTCAGTACCCAAACCTGATACAATTATATAAAAAAATTAAAAAGAATGAAGCTACCAAAGGATGTAGCCAGAATCCACAGAGCTTTAGAATTAGGGCATTTTCTCCCCTAAGAAGAATCAAAGCCTAATCAAGGAATGTTTCTTAACTTCAATGTATAGGTCCCTCAAAGTATCTGTCCTTAGAGATTTCATACTTGCATGAACTAACAACTTCCATGCATTTCTATTTTTTTCATTTCTGAATATGAGTATTTTATATAGAATCTTTCTATTCAAACATTGTATATTAAATGTGTTAATGACAGATTAATTTCTTTAGGTAACAGGTCTTTCGATAAGAAGATACCTGTTGAGAAACAGGTCATTAGTGAGGGTTCCGTGACTTTGAACTTGAGTCTGTAATTGGTTGACACTTTATGGTGATTGAATAAATGTGTTTTCCATGTGGAAGTCTCTTATATAGTTCTGTAAGAATATAATTGTTTCCAAATGCATTAATTTAGATGTAGTCACGCAACTTACTTTGGCTAGGTTACTGTGAATGAAAGGAGGATGTAGTTTATTCTAGGAAAAAAAACACTTAAGAGTTGATGTATCATTCTCCATATTATCTTTCCATGCCTGAGAGGACTATAAAGTTTTATGTTGTAATGGTGGTTTCATTACATGAAGCAGTTTTTTTAGCTAGGTCTCATGAATGAATATGGCAAACACAGCTCCCCTAATGACCAACATTTTATTATGGTGTTTGATATGCACTGCTAATGAGAAATAAATATTGCTGTGGAAGACATTGACATTATTCTTAATTTCTGTCTTTTGTAAGAAAATGCTACATTTTAAAAAAATTGGAGAGTTTTCATCTCTTGTATGTACACAGGCATCTACTAACATTATGCAAACATTATTGGTATGATTAGCCTTTTAAAAATTAGAAAACCTTCAGCTGAAAGAAGTAAAAAATAATTTGCATTTTATTAAGATAATTTTCTGTGTTGTCTTTATTAGGTTTTTGTTTACTTTGAAAAATTGAGCTTTAAAAGTTATTATTTTTAATTTATATAACTTTCTATATTGCTTTTGATATATTTTGATTATCATTCTGGTTGAATGAATATTATTAATTGGTAAAATATATATATTCAATTATGGTAACCTGTTATTCTGTTGATCAAGTGTTTGAAACTTTGGCATCTGTGGTCAGCTTCCTCAGGATGAAAATTCTAAATTAAGTCCTTTTAACCTATAATTAACTTTGGTATTTTTTTTCAGCTGAGCTCCTGGAAAGTCTCAAAAATTATATATCTCATTTTGTAGAGATATTAAATTATTGAGCTTATTTGGTAAGTTATTTGGTAAGTCAAATGGAAAGTGACACTAAATCTTTTAGTTACATTTATGGGTATGTTATTGACATGAGTCTTTCAAAAATTATATAAATTCATAGAAATCTAATATGTTATCTGTCATAATTTTTGTTGTTTTGTGAAATCCATTATAAAGTTATATTTGTTTGGATATGTTACCCATGTGAGTATTCTAAAAATCATGCGAAATATATAAATGACTGATGATCCTGATGTGACACTGTCAGTTATGATTCAGATTATCTTAAAATGCTGTATGTGATAGAAATACGTAATTTTTATTGTCAATTGCAAACTTTCATCGGATTTTTAACCATGGCTCTTCAAAGCTTTTTTAATCCCCAGTTAACGTTTTGATTTATCTCTAAATGCATTTATAATAATATTTATGGAAAGGACTCTCACAAGTATTCTTGAGCATAGATTTCTTATAGCTTTAAGACCAGTGTACCTAATATACAGTTTTTCAGGACTCTGAATAAACAAACTGATGTGACCATAAAATTGCAAATCAACAACAATCAGACAAAAACTAATTATGTGAAGGTAAGTAGCTGAAGATAATATTTTTATGACTTTTATTTGAAACAAACATTCTTGGTTCTTTACATAAATATTGTTTTTTTCAGATTTAGAAAAAAATTTCTCTTAGGCTATCTATAATTTCCAACCATTTGGTAAAGTATATTTTCTAAACAAAGGTGAAAAGATTTGCTTTTCTTTCTACTTGATTCTTCCAAAATTCAGAAACTATTCATGAGTATTCTTCTATTTTCTTATGACTATGGTTATTTGCATAAGTTCAATATAAATCTGTTATCTCTTTATGGTGGAATATAACATTGGTTTTATTACCAAGGTTTGGACTGAAATATATTTGATAGTTTGGTTATATTACCAAGGCTTTGACTGAAATATCATACTTGATAATGTGCATAGAATGTTCAATTTCAAGAGTTCCCAGCCTTACAGTGAATGAGAAAAAAAATCACTTCCTAGCAGACCCAGGAACCTTGATATAAGTGAAATCTAAAGTCTGCCTTGGTTTGACTTCCAAGGCTGAAGAGTTTTTAAATTTAAAAATCCTATGTGCTCAATGTAGAGAAAAAATTATGTCTATTAAAAAAACTATAATATATCTGCTTTTAGACTGTAGCCTTATCCATTATTTTTAATTTCTTGTTGTCTGTCTGTATACTAGACTAAATTCTGAAGTCTTGTAGATCCCTTCAATTCACCCATCTTCCAGGGAATTAATAAAAAACAAAACCTGCTCTTTTTATATGCTGAAACTGGATACATTTTAAGGGATAAGCCTCATGCCTGATGTATGGGCCACATAAAAATTTCACCAAACCATGTAATATGACCCTCAGAGACACTGAAACTGAAAACCCAGACAAGAAGTTAATGTTTTCATGCTGTAGGCAGCTTTTCCCAAAATGTCAGAAAAAGCCTTCCTACCACAATGAGAGTCTTACCTCCCTTAATGCTACTTTTTGCATTTGGCAGGGTGATAATGCAATTTCAATTTTAGAATCAGCTTGTAACTTGAGGGAGACTGACCTGAAATATCCTTTAGTATTCATTGGTTAAATAAGGAAATGTCTATGCTATTGTTAATACTACATGCTGTACCTAAATTCCTCTAGAACAATTGAGACCCATGTGCACAATAAAAAAAACAGGCCACATGGTTACAACAGGTCTCACCTACATTCTATGGTCCTTGGATTTACTCAATTAGTTGCCTTTCAGCCTACGTTAATGAACATTTATGGATTTGTCATATTACTATTAACTTTACTTTGTATTTTCTCTTTTTAAACTTCATATCTGTTACTTATTAAATTTTGCAGCAGTACACCTCCTAGCAGGTTAATGTTAGCCCTGCATTTTGAAATGACAGCAAAAGACAGCACAACAGACAAAATTGAACTTAATAATACTCCAGGTAGACTCAGCCTGAGAATCATTCCCTTCAGACGTTCTTTATTGCTCAAATATGGCTGAAAGGGTTTTGACACTGACTCCTAGTTGTCAATTACTCCCCACAATGAGGGACAAGACCAGGAACCAGGATCGGTCCACCCTGGCACTGAGGGACATCCAAACATAATGACAGATGATTGATCAACCATGTTTTTGAGAATAGTCTTGATCAAATGGAGAATATGTGACAATTGTCAGAACCAGAAGGAAGTCACTCATTTTAAAAATAAATTTTGACAAATGGAACGAGCAAAGGCTATGAAGAGAGGGTTTTCATGCTTATATACCTCTTAATAATCTATCTCAAAAGACTTTGTTAAAACCTAAAACTATACCCTTGCACAAAGGCCATGACAACCTTACACAAAAATTACTTCTTCAAGGTCAAGTGCCCAGAAACTGCCTGTCTAAACCCACACTGGTGTGGTCCTTGTTACAGATCTTTGCAGCCAAGGATAATCATTTCAAGACAATTATGTAATCCTCTTAGTTTTTACTTTAAAAACCTTTGTTTTCATTGACCTTCCTGAATATCCACATAGTTTAATGAGACATGAGTATTCCCACTGCAATGCTCTATTCTTCAATAAACATTATTTTCTTTTAGAGAGCCTCTCTTTGTTTGTTATTTAGTTTGACAAACATTTCTGCCTGATATCTTCTTGGTCTCAGACTTCACTCACTTCATGTCTTGTTTTAATAATCACCTCTATAAGAAGTAGCAATTCACAGAGGACAGTTTCTGTAACATGTATTAATAACTTTTACTAAACAAGTATAAAATTACACTTTAATTGATTTTTAATTAGTGAGAAAAAGTGACACAATACTTTGAAAAGTTGCTTGCATTTCTGTATATATTATGAGACAGAGTTTCTCTCTTTGCCCAGGCTGCAGTGAAATGGCGCTATCTCGGCTCACTGCAACCTTGCCCCTCAGGTTCTGGAGATTCTCCTGCCTCAGTCTCCTGAGTAGCTGGGATTACAGGTGCCTGCCACCACAACCAGCTAATTTGTGTACTTTTAGTAGAGACGGGGTTTTGCCATGTTGGCCGGGCTGGTCTTCAACTTCTGACCTCAGGTAATCCACCTGCCTCAGCCTCCCAAAGTACTGGGATTGCAGGCTTGAGCCACTATATATTTTTTGATTTCAGCATATTTTTAAATTCAGGTGTACTTCATATAAATGCTATATACTTTTTACCCTTTTGCACTGATAATAAATTTTAATTTTCCTATTTATTACATATTAACTTGGAAACAAGAATATAAAAATTATTTGTTAGTCTTCTAAGGATTACATAAATGTTCCCCATATGAATGACATGTAAAAATATTTGCTTAACATTAGTGGATTCTATCTACACAACAACAATTTTAACAACTTATATACATTTAATATAGAGCTTAAATACAAATAAATAATTAAATTCATATACACTGACAAATTCTTAACCCCTCAAAGTAGTTTTACTTGGTAAAATATATTGTTACAATAATTTCTAGAATTATTTCCTTTTTATGTGCTCATTTTTCAAATAGTTTATGTAAATTTTTACAAAACTATGTCTTCTGTGCAAGGTCATTAAGAGACTATGCAGAATTCAGGTTGCTGGAGACAACACAGCAATGTAGAAGAAATATTATTCATGAGAAATGCAGCTGTGGTAAAGTCCTATATAACACTCACTAAACAGTGGGCAGCACTTGCGGAAAAAACATCATGGTAGGACTGCAGGCTTTAGAAGAAGCAAAACACAATGAGACTGGTGTTGAACAGAAAGCAAGCTGATCACAGGAGGAGGTGCGTGCGGAAGATTAGGAAAGATCTTTGTTGTTTTACATAAATAACACTGTGCCAGAGGTATATAAGATCACCCCACCTCTGAGTTGGGATCACTAGATGGAATCACTAAACTTAGCATATAATTGTTCTCATGGATCAAATTTGCTATAGCAATGTAGTAAGGATACTTAGCCATATAATAAGAGGAAAATACAGGTGTGTTGTGAGGAATTCATATGCAGGCTTCCTATGTTTTCTCCCTCCTGTGAATAGTCACAGTCTTTCCTTAATAACAAACACTCAACAACAGGTGTTTATATAGGTTCCACAGGAAGTTCATCAGAGATGTAGTGACTACGGTTTTTATTTGGGCTGATAACATAGGCACCCTCTACTTAGCACCAAATAAAACTCCAGAGTCCCAGAAGGAAGATAGATCCTCAGCATAAGCACTATTGTTAGCACTGTCTAGGGACAATTAACCTCCTTTATCAGTCACCTGTTGATTGGGAACACTACAGGAGCTGGGCTCCCAGATACCAAACTTGTAAGCAATCTTTTTCAAATGTAACAGTTTCAAGCCTCCTATATTAACATTTTATGTATGCTTTCTATAATCATTAACATTTCCTGTAAAGTTACTAAAGTTTTGAAATATATGTGTGCTTCCATTTCTTGTAGAAATGACTTAAAGGTTAAAACTTGGCAAAATATGTGTGCACTTCTATTTCTTGCAAAAACCCCTAAAAAAGTAAAATTGTGAAAAAGTAAAATTTGAGGTGTGGAGATTTATTTCAATTTATTTACTGGTCAAGTCAGGGATGAAGAATATTATTAGAGACACACCATAAAGCATGTCATCCAAAAGACACAGCACACCCCAAGTTACGTCCTACACTCAGAAAATAAAAAGGTCAGGAGACCCTTGGATTATATTTTTGGGGATCATCATGAATAATGAAATACATCACCATACTCAACTAAATATTAAACTTGAACACCACAGACTAAATTAACCTCGGAAACAATGCTAGCCAAAGTATAACACACACTGTGAAGCTGTGCAGACCAGTCTTCACTGTGAACATGGTGTACATCACCTCAATCTCCTGGGGAAAGCAGCCTGTTATCTGCTCTGAAATTTGCATTATAAACTTTATAATGAAAGATGTTTTAGATGGATTGTTAAGGCATACAACATTATAAGAATGTACAAGAGAAGTGTAAGGATGATCACATGAGGTAAATGGATTGAGGTCAAAGTTTAGCCTGTCTCAAAGACATGTTCATTATTTTGATTAAGGACCTCTACTCAACAATGTCTGTCCCAGCATTCACTGTGTGGCTGGCTACTAAGTTAGAAATGAAATTTCAAAATGCTCTCAAATGCTAGAGACACTTACAGAATGAAAGGTTCCAAGAAATAAAGAGAAAGTGTTGAACTGTGTTTAAAGAATAACTTCAATATATTAGTGAGTCAGTTATTTCAACAAAGAGAATTTATGAATTTTAAACTAATTTTTCAGAAACCAGAATTTAAAATTATACATGCTGTTTTACTTATGCATCGATTGGCTTAGAATCATACTAGCTAACATTGTTCAGTTACCAGATAGTTTGAAAAACCAAACTTCTACTTTGAGTTTCTGATTATTCTCCAAGTAAAGGATAAAATTCTTCATACATATGTTTAGGATATAAAGATTTAAAAACTAAGATGAAGCTACAGAGAAAGGTATGAAAAAATTTGTTATTGGATCAAGCTGCTAAAAAATACTTTATAGTAAACCTGTATCGAAAAATCTTCAATTGTAGCCACTTGTATGCATTCAGATATTGTTTGTTCTGTAGTTAATCCCAGTAAAGAAGGAAAGAAAAAGAAAGGAAAGAAAGAAGAAGAAAGAAAGAAAGAAAAAAAGAAAGAAAGAAGAAAGAAAGAGAAAGAGGGGAAGGGAAGAGAAGGGAAAGGATGAAAGGGGAGGGGAGGGGAGGGGAGGGGGAGGGAAGGGAGGAAATAAATGAGAGAAGGAAGGAAAATATATCACAATGACTTGAAAATTGAGAAATAAATACTGATTGGAAAATATAAAACAAAGCAAGTATAATTTAATATCTTGAAAAAAATACTTGAGGAATGTAGCAAACAAAGCCCAGGAGATAGAGGTTTAATTGGTCACTTAGCCCACTGATGTGCTTGTTGTGGGAAGCTTTTTTACAAATACAACAGATATGACAAATCACATTTCGACCCATTTTACTAAGCTCAAGAATATTTCACTTTTCAGAAAAGAAAACCCTTCAGAGTCTAACCCTCTCACTACCACCATATTTTTTTTCATGACTTAGTCTTTTTAACACTTTAAAACATTATGATATCCAAACATACGTACACATTTTCTGTTTTTGTTATTTAGTTCTATGTATTTTCTTTAAAAAGACAAAAATGATTTGTGGAAATTGAATAAACCCCAAAATTACAAACTACCATCTCCTTAAAATATTACAAATAACATTCATCAATTAAGTAGTATGAAACAAATCGTTCATATAGTGAACTTAGTTTTGAAAAAGCTAATTTGAATGCATTTCTCTCTCAAAAATGAGAGAGCAGGCTTTGTTGTTAAAATAAAACTTTAACTACTGGAAAAAATAGGCCCCCAAATAAAAGTAGAACAAAAGTAAGGAAGCATTCTTAAAGAATATTTGGCAGCCATGAAAATGCACTTGTTCTTTTTTGAAACAAAGTCTTACTCTGTTGTCCAAGCTGGAGATGGCCTGTAGTGGCTCCATCTGGGCAAACTGCAACCTCAACCTCCCGGGGTTTAAGTGATTCTCCTGCCCCAGCCTCCTGTGTCGCTGGGATTACAGGCATGCACTACTGCACCCAGCTAATTTTTGCATTTTTAGTAGAGATGAGGTTTCACCATGTTGACCAGGCTGATCTTGAACTCCTGACCTGAGGTTATCCACCTACCTCAGCCTCTCAAGGTGCTGGAACTCCAGGTGTAAGCAACTGCACCCCACCGAAAATCCACCTGTTAATCTAGGGGGAATTATAATTGACCCCAGGATCCCTGCTACTAAACGCCAGTCAATCTCCACATTCACATCCAGGCCCAGTTTCCAATATCTCTTCCCCACCAAGGACCAGGTGTTTCAGGGAAACTAATGCTGGACCTTTACTGGGAGATGGGATTCCTCTGATGGGCAGTTTTGATTTAACTGCATATTAACCTTTCCAGAAGCTCATAGGATAACACTGCAATCTGACAAAATTCCATTAAAACTTTCTTCTTGCTCAGTAAGCACATCCTTTCTCTGCCACAAAGATGATGTAGGACTTGAGTCAGGGTCTGTTGATTCTCCAGATCACCTTTGAATTTCTCCTAAATTCATCTTTCAGGTGTGTGTGTGGTATTCTTTTTTTGTTTTTTCTTTTTGGTTTGGGAAAACATTAAGATTTACTTTTGAACAGACAGCATCAGCAGATACAACTACAGGAAGTTCTGCTCAGTTCATGCATTCACAGGACATTATTAGCTAAACAGTGAGAAAGTCACTGTTGTGTTTTCTGTAACAATATCCACCTCACAGTGTAAATACTATTATTGTGTTCTCTTACAATTTTAGAAAAGACATAACTTGGAAAAAGAAGGGATATCCTCAAGTCAGGTGCAATATCTAAGAAACAAAACTTTAGCTAACAACATTGGATCCACATTTCAATCAGGGCCTTCCACATAGAGGGGGAAAGACTTTTATATCAGAAGTAAGAGTCTTTCTTTCTCCTTTCTTTTTAATTCATTACAGAGTAATATTTTGTTTGCTCAATATTATTACATGTACAAAAAGAATAATTTTTTTTCTAACAATTTCATTGAAGACCTAATCTTATTATGGTGTCTGCTTCATGGAAGACCTGTATTAAACAAAATTGTATCTTAATTTATAATAGCAAGAAGGATCCCTAGGGAGGAGAGAAAGAAGAATGAAAGCCTGAGAAACTATGCATCTTGAATGCGACACAATATGCTTCTTATTGGGGTCTGAGGAGGGTTAGTCAAACATCCAAGGGGGTACTGACATTGATAGTAAAAAAAAAAATGGGGCAGAAGGCAAGACAATAGAATGGAATTTTTACCTATTCATTTAGGTAAAATTTAACCCAAATGCTCCCTTTTAAATAATATATACACAAACTTTCACAGTATCCCTAGAATACAGAAGTTATTCTGTAAGAACACAGAAGTTATTTCATATCATTGTATTTGTGTGGTCAGCAAAATTTTTCTATAAATGTGTAATAATAAATATTTTAAACTTTGCAGGCCACATACAAGTTCTCTGTTGCTTCTTCATCTTCTTTGCATTCTTCTTCTACTCTTCTCCCCTTCCTCCTTTTAAACAATAAAATGTAAAAATACTTTTAACTTGCAGGTAGCACAACCTGAATACAGGAACTAGACAGTAGTTTGCTGATTTCAGCCTTCGATGGAAAGAAAGACAATTTCACTGTCACATTATTCTATCAAATTTGAAAAAGAAAATAATTCAAGTGGGGATTTAGATACGAGCTCCTCCCAATCTCTGTGAAACATTCTGTAAACTTAAATTTTATCTTATGCTAACTCCTAACCTCATTCCCCTATTTTTTGGAAATCTCACTGAGCTAGTTTGAATTATGTCCCTGCCAAATCTCATGTTGAATTGCAATCCTCAATGACAGAAGTGGGCCTAGTGAGAAATGCTTTGGTGGTAGAGGTAGATCCCCCGTGGCTTGATGCTGTTCTCATAATAGTTCTCTCAAGTTCTCTAGCGATCTAGTTGTTTAAAAGCTTGTGCCACTCGCCACCCCGTATTTATTTCTCTTGCTCCTGCTCTGGCCATTGACAAGCCTGGTCCTGCTTGATCTTCTTTCATGAGTAAAAGCTCCCTGAGCCTCCACAGAAGCCAAACAGATGCTAGTGCCATGCTTACACAGCCTATAGAACCGTGAGCCAATTAAACCTCTTTTCTTTATAAACTACCAAGTCTTGGGTAATTTATTAAGACACTATGTATAGCAATGCAAGAAATGCCTAACACATTTATGTAACCAAATATGAGATGGCTTTTAAAAAACTAAGTACACACACACACATACACACATTTGTGCATTTGTGCACACTTATACATGTCCACACATGCACGTACTCAACTATATATGACATACTGTGTTATTTCTAGTGGCCTGCACAAAGCATGTTATGTACACTCCAAATAAGAGACATAGTTATGTAGAAAACAGAATATAGTCCCCTGAAGGCTGGCTATTTATAGCAAGAACATTCACTTTGTGAGAACATGAGATTTTTAACCTGAAAAATATTATGGAATTATTACAAAACAAGATGGGAAAAAGAGAAATGTTCAGAAACAGAAAATAACGCCTGGAAAATTGAAATCTGGCCTTTATATCCCTCAAATTACTATTAAATTCTGTAATTTCAATTATGAATGAAATGTCATAAGTCTAAGTTACAATATTATTTAAAAATATATTTTATGACTATAAAAAAGGGAAATTATAAAATGGTCTTATTACATAAGAAAAACAATTTTTTTCAAATGAATCATGAATAGACATGTAGAGATTTGGAACTCTATAATTTCAAATGTCAAGCTGAAGAAGCAAGAATTGAAGAGGGATGGAGTGCTTTTCATTTCATTATTGTATGCTAAGTAAGGCTTTCAAAAGACAGAGAGAAATAGTGGTCTTACCCTTAGTTTGTAAAAATAAAACATTTAATTGTGATATAAAATATAGTAAACAACACAAAGTATAATGAATCTGCTTAGTAAATTTTTATGTATGTATACTCAAGAGTAACCTGTAATAAGATCAAAATATTGATGATTTTTCTGCAAAGTAGACATTAGGAAAAGGGATATCTAATACAAATTTTGACAACTTATGTATTCTAAAATTCCATATTGAACTTTTACTTTAACATATTATATAAGAGACATAAAATGAAAAAGACAGTGTCACAAAAATGTATTTTCTCATTTTGTTTTAAATATATTCCATTTCTACTTTTAGTTATTTGACATTTAATCTCAAGATAGCTTAGGCTATATCTGTGCCATGCCAAAATATTTGAGTGTGGCAAAGTAAAAAATCAATCAATACAGTCTGAAAATAAGCCAGGATTGTTGTGGTATATACAACCTTACTCTAATATCCAGAAATCTAAAGAGTTTAGAAAAATCTTTTTCTCCCCTACATTGACTGATGCAAATGAAGACGTTTAAATTGCTGTGATAACCATAGCACATACAGATAAAATTTTAAAATATTAATTGCATCCACTTCAACATATCGTTTGATTGTCATGATGTGTATTTTGTGCTACTGATCTACCAAAATACAATTTTTAGGTATTTTTGGCTTTTATGAAAAAGAGTTGGCCCAATTTCCTACCTTCAAATTATCACAAATTTATGATTTCTATCCATCTATGTTAAATAAAGCTAGTAAAATTCTATAATTTTGCTACCTAAGAGATGGCAAATTTATGTGACACAATATAAGTCACCTAACTTCATTCTACATATCAGAAAAGCAAGAGAGCTATTTAAAAAATTTGTTTTTTGTATTGTTAATTAAGTAGAGAGTGCCCTGATATTGCCCATTTCAGTCTAGTTGTCTAAATAACAGTAGTAACTAGAGGCAGCTTTTAGCATTCCAATGTCGTTAAGGTACAAGGACAAAGTAAGATGAGATGGCTCTCAGAGCACCCTAACATGTATACTCTGAGGTTTTGTAAGCCAGTTAAGAGACCGTCTGAAATTACTTGTGATTTCTAAGTCAAGGGAAAATACGCCATAGAAGCAAATTAAACTTACAGAACACAGCAGGGCAACGGAGATGAGATTCCCATGTATAAAGTCTACACTAAAGACATTAATTTTAAAAAAATAGGATTAAAAGTATCTCATTCAAGAAGATTGCCTGTCATGGTGAAGTTTTTCCTGCAAGAAGAGACTATATACTGTTCACATGTAAGTATAAGCCAAGGGGACTATGATGTCACCAGACAGTGTACTTCCTATTCCAAGGAAATCATCTCATAGGTCCTTGGATGCACTGAGCAACCAGTAAAAACAAGGTATCAAGCCCAGCCTATTATAAAATAGTAATTAAGATTTTGTTTTTGTTTACATCTTCCTCTGTAGTTTGTTCTCACACTGCTATAAAGAACTAACCAAGACTGGGGAACTTATAAGGAAAAGAAGCTTAATTGGTTCATAGTTGAACAGATTATACAGGAAGCATGGCTGAGGAGGCCTCAGGAAACATACAACCATGGCAGAAAACGAAGTGGAAGCAGAGTATCTTCACATTACCAGAGCAGGAGAAAGACAGAGAACTGGGAGGTGCTACACGCTTATTAACAATCAGATCTCATGAGAACTCATTCACTATCAACGAGAACAGCTCAGGGCAAATCCAACCCCATGATCTAATCACTGCTCCTCCAACAAAGGAGATTACAGTTCAACATGATATTTGGGAGGGGTCACAGATCCAATTCACCACACCCTCCATATGTCAACCTGGAGGAAATAAAGACAGAAGAAGAAGAGCTAGGAGTGGGAAGAGAAAGAACCCTGAGTATACATCATCTCCTTCCCCATTGCAGGTTTCCTAGTCAGATTCCAGCATAAGCCAACCAAAGGAAAAACGCTGTAAATTGAGTGTGCCAGGAAAGCTTTTCTCAAATGTAGATGAAACTGGTTACTTCAATATGTAAAACTGACAGATAGCTAGTACTTAAAAGTAAAGTAAAAGCTATGAAATTTACTTGAAATATCAACCATGGGTAGGAATGAAATACAAACAAAAGTTGTAGGTTCAAATGACAAAGGTGGCAAAAAAGGAAGGCAATTTGTTGTTTACCACTAAGGGGTCCATCTCATTAAATAGGCTAGTTACAAATAAATGTAGACTTACTATTTTTCTAATGTGAAAATTTGTACATGGAAAATATGAAAAGAAACCGAGATTATAATTTTTCTGACATTTTGAAAATATACTAATGGGTATGATTATTTCCTATTTCAGTTTAATGGAAGACAGGACTAAATAATTAAATGCTTTGTAAGAAAGTACACTTAAAAATCAGAACATGTTTATTTTAACAAGTAGATTTAAAATAGACATGTTGATTCTTTAAATGGCCAAGAAAACATAAATGTTTTATTATAATAAATAAAAAATATATATTTTTTCAGAATAGTCTTCTACGAATGAGAACTTTTTACAAAATTTTTAAATTAACTATATTAGGAGAGATGTATTGAAAAAAAGAAGTATTTACTAGAAAATCTCTTATTAGTAAAATACTAGAAATTAGGAAGGGGAAAGAAAAAGATCATTTGACAAAGTAACAATAACAACAACAAAATTACTTTTTGCTGAAACTTTTATGTTCTTGTCAAGTTTCCTTAAGTATTAATTTTGACCCCAATCAATCCAAAAGACCTGTAGACATATTTAGAAAACTAATGAATTGAATGAACTTGGATAATTAGGTCAGGTGTAAGAAAGTAGTTATTAGATGAATCAGCTCTGGGAATCTAATGTGCAGCATGTTGACTATAGCTAATGATAATGTACTTTAGTTGACATTTGATGAGAGAGTGGTTAGGTGCTTTCACCACACACAAACACACATTTGCATAAATGGTAACTATGAGTAGTAATAGATACGTTGATTTGAATGTGACAATCATTACACTATATATATATGTACATATATATATATATATACACACACACATATATATACACACACATCAAATCATCTTGCTGTGCAATTTGAATGTATATACCTTTTATTTGTTAGTTAGATGTTTTTAAAAACGAGGAAGTTGTGCCCAGGATGAAGACCAATAATCTTTACCAATACCAAAGCCATGAGAGAAAAATCCTTGGGTCAGAAAACAATTAGGAGGATGGCAGATTTTTACTTTGTTCTCAAATCACTCATTTACTATAGGGCACCAAGAGAAAATCCTGACTCTGAGCATTTTGTCTGAAAATGAAGAAAAATTACGAAAATAAAACTATGGCAATAATGATTATATAAGTACAAACATATATAGATGTATATATTCATTATTGGGAAATGAAATAAACTGTCAGAAAAAAGTAACAATTTCAACAATTACATGGGATTATAAAATTATACACGACTATTCATTAGTAATATATTTCATATAAAAGATTTGTTAAGTTTAGATTTGTAAATTGCCTTGTCATTTTTTCCTCTCTTTAAACTCAAATCCAAACCATAAGTAAACAGATAGAAAATTTAGGAAGACAACTAGAAATAATTGAAGAATTAGATTTGCTTTCTTGTAGGCATAGAATTAGATTCAGTGAAAATTTTTATTTTCTCAAACATTATTTACCTTAAGCAAACATAAAGAACAGAATTTGTCATATAAATAATCTAGTGGCCAGTTCTCTGGGTCTTGATTTTTTATAATGCTTTTAAATAAATAAATGTATCATAGTGATATATAATTTATCTTTATGAACAATAAATATGAATAATTTGTCCAGGGTTGAATTATGCAACAGACAGAAGACTACTGGTTATATTACACATATTTAACAATTATTATTTAATGTTGCTTGTCTTGTTATATTTGCTAAGTCATATCAACTCTTAAATTAAATTAAATTTGCCTCTGTATGTAACGAACTGTAATCTAACTTAGTATTTAACAAACTGCAAGTGAGCTTAGGAGTATATTCTTGTAACAAGTAACCAGCTGCTAAGCTTTCAGCCAATCACAGCAGCTAAGCATTCAGCTAATTGCAGAATGCAAACTGGTCAAACAAGTTCAAATAAAGTAAATGCTGAGCTCCAGCTAATCATGCTATTTCTGTATTCCACTTTATTTTTTCTCTTTATAAATACTGCTTGCCCACTTGCCAGGTGACGTTCTGTGAACCTTTACTCCTTCAGGGTGCTGCCCACTTTATAAATTATTTCTTTGCTCAGATAAATTCTACTAAATATAACTTATCTAAAATGTTTCCTTTAACATAACTATAATGAGAAAAATATCATTTCAGTTTTTTAACTTATAATGAAAAGAAAAGAAGGTAAAATTTTCATTGCTCAAAGCAAAATGTCACCAATATTATAAACAAATGGCAGAATTCTCAAGATGGAAAATCAAGTACTGAACAATAGAATGTTCTACTGGGTTAAATGTAAATAAATACATTCATAACTTAATGCAGACCCTAAGCACTTTAGGATGCATTATTCATATGTCTTTTCATTGTCATTATATTGAGTACGAGACCAATTATTTGAGCAAATTATTTAATTGTACGTGTTATAGTAGTGAATACAGCTTAATTTCATTGAACAGTGTTGAAGCTGTAAAGTTTCCTGAAACTAAAATGTATTAAACTAATGAAAAATTTGATTTATCATAAAACACTGACTCAACTTATAGGCTAAATATATTGATATGATTTAATGTGTTTTTATATAAGGTTAATTTAGTAAACAGGAACAAAACAAAAGAGAGCCAACATAAACTGTGTATTAAAAGCAAGTTGTAGAGCAATATGCATAATGTAATTTTATTACTATAAAAATACACAGACATATGTTTAATATGGAAGGAGTTGTTACCACATAGGGAGAAGAAGATGTGGGAATTTAGGAAGTTTCATTTTTATAGCTTTGCAATTTTTTAATTACAATGAGTAGACTGTAATTTGAATTTCTTTAAAAAAATTCAAATCTACAAAAGGTGCTGAAAAATTAGATATTCAGATTTTTCAAATGAGGTTAGATATGTATCTTAAATGATGCATAGAAGTTAACTCAAGGTTTATAATAAAACTAAATATAAAACCCCAAAAATCTAGGAAAATAAAAGTAAATACTATTTCAACCTTGGGTTAGAAAATGATTTCTTATATAGAAATCTGTAAACATGATCTATTAAAGGCACTCAGCCAATTTATGCCTAGTGTTCCATTAATGGAACGCTAAGCATGTGGGGGGCTACTTACATCCTACTGCTAAAGGTCATCACCATGGTCTATTTTTCAAATTCAAAAAATTGCACCCTCAGGCAAAAAAGGATTATGAAATGAAAAACACTAGCTACAAGTTGCCAATTGTTTTTTTGAAACAGATATTAAATCTATTCACATAAAAGAAATAAAAGTTGTATGCTGATGTATGAACAACAAAGGAAAGTGTGCATATTATTTTAAAAACAGAAAAATGGAGCAAAATTTTGTAAAATAAGTAGGTGAATCAAAATACAAAATATAAAAAGCATTTGTCATAATTATCACTATATTATTAAGTCAAAGAAAAACACTTGCTGGATATTTAAGAAGATAAAGTTCTTATACAGAATTTGCTGTACAAAAATTAACAGTTACCACTCCTTTTGGAAGTGTTCAAGCAAAACAACAACAAAAAAGTAAGGAATGATAAAAATAAGAAAACTCTTATAAAGGAGCATACTTAGCTGCCTGAAGTTATAGAACACTCAATAAGATCTGGCTATCATTTGGCTTTTAATGTTAATTTTAATATATTTTATATATTATATTACTAAAATCACTTACTTTGATAACTGGCCACATCCCAAGCTACACAGAAGCTGGTGGTAGATGAAAGACTTAATTAAGCTCAGCTCTTATGCCCCCAATTCGGGCCACCTTTCCCCTGATGGCCTTTCAGTTTCCAGGTGCTGCCTCTCCACTTCTCCACTACTGGAAGGCTCTTTTCAAGGCTCCCCCATTAGAAGAATGGGTAGTGTTATGCTGTCTGGATACTGTGGAAAAGATTTGAGAGTTCATCTAGGCCCTTGAGAAAGCAGGTATGATTATTCAGTTTGGGCTGGGGCTCTGTGGTGTGTGTTGTGGGTCTTTGATCATTGTCCTAGTGACTCTACTGAATTTAGTTTGGTAATACTGAGAATACTCAAGAAACTTTATGGTGCTCTCACTCTTTTGCCACTTTTTATACAGTCTTCAAGAAAAATAAGGTAGGGAGAGACAGGGAGTGAGAGACAGACTCAGACACACAGAGAGAAGTAGAATAGATAAAAAAAGAATGAGTAAATTTTTATTTGTTGGTAGATACTCTACCATCTAAAGGAATAAACAAATTGAGGATTTAAAAATTCCTTGAAGCTTTTTGTTTTTTAAAGTAAAGGCCAAATTTAACTGCTATTTTTAGGTGTAGAGCTCAGGTTTTACAGTCAGATATAACTAGCTCAGAGATTCTTACATTTTGGTAATTACTAGATACCTAAAAAATATTTCTTTAAGTTGTTGTGCTTCTGTTTTATATATATATACGTATCTCACAGAGTTGTAGTGAGAATGAAGGGATACTACTGGGCCCATATTATACAACGTTGTTTTTCATCTTTCTTTTTCTTGAAAAAGTCTTTCATTTTCAAGATTTCTACAGATTCAGAAAGCCTCCTGTTGTCTAATTCCAAACCATGAGAATTTCAGAAGGATATTTCACAGGGATGAAAAATTGGACCAGCATTCAGTGACAACTTTTCCTGAATACATTTATATTTGTAGTGTTCATTTTTATAAATAGCATCAACATTGACGTACTTTATAAAATATTATTTTATAAAATTGTAGCAAACTAGCTATAAACAGAAACTGAATTGAGGATGGTGTCTTTTCACACAGACAAGACAGTAATGTGATCTATTAAAAGGTTAGAATAGATAATTATTCATCATTTCATGAGTTTTGCTATTTGATTGCATTTGATAAAGTACTGCTGATATATATATGTGTACATAGCCAAATGATAGAGATAGGAAGTCAAATGAAGATCAAATCTGTTTGCCTAATGGATATATTTCTCTTCATCAATGTCAAATTCTTCTCTTTTCTCCAGTGAGCTGATAATTATATCATTATTTGCTTTTAAATTTGAAAGATAATCTATTTGGCTTCTACATCTGGTAATTTCTGCCATGGAAATAGATGAGGACAGTCTTGTAGATTTATCATCATAGCCACAAGAGATATTACTGCACAACTTTTATTCACTAAGGAGACTTGAGGATGTTTGGCAGTACACTGACATTCACAGTCAAGGTCATGTAGAATTAAAGCATGCTTGCTAATTCTTCCTATTGTGATTAATGCAGAAAGTCTTTTTGTTTGCATAAACTTATTAAAAGGAATTCTAAATTGACCTTTCATTAGCTTAGCAAGCACCTATTTTACAATTCTATTGACTCCAAAGTATACTAATATTGCAGTGGCCTGGGATCTATTTATGTACCATTCCATATTGTTTCAGTGCCCTAAAATAGTTCAGATCTAAGAAAGTAATATAGGTTAACAGTAATGTATAGTTAAGTGACAAAATACTGCTTTACATTTTACTTATATTTCATGAGACTGAATAAGTATGATTATAAAGTTATTCACATGTTATCATAATTATTACTTTGTTAATTGGAGTGAGTCAAGAGCAACTTAAAAATAAAAATTAAAAATAAGTATGTTAAATCAATTGTGGTTAATTCTAAAATTGTCACATGTATTCTCATTATATCTCATAAACATTGTTATAATTAATATAGAAAAAATTTATATTGGTGTGGTTGAGAATTATGTCTTATTATTATTGATTATATTTGACATTTCATTTATTTTCATCATAGAATTATGACAATTTGTAATTCTTGTCAGTATAAAACAAATGAGCTATGAAAATGATTAGATTTAAATAATTGTATTATGATTAATTTGGATGACATAAAATTTTGAAACAATAGAAAATAAATCTCCATTCTAGTTCTAAGTATTGAATATTTCTTGGGTATAGTAAAATAGTACAATGTTGAACAACCAACTGGAAGTAAAAATGTTATATTTATTTTCAGAGGAAACTCATATTGTTTGTCTTTACCTAAACTAATATAAAAGACATAATTTTTCAAATATTCTCTTTATTTGTGCCCATCTGAAATCTATAGGTAATAAAGTGCAAGGCAACCATAGAATTAATTATATTATACTTGAAACATTGGATTAAACACTTTACATTAGAGGCAGAATTGTTGGAATAGGGAAGTGAGGCAAAATTTAAATATATTATGTCTAGAAGAGAATGCTTTTAAATATAAACACACATATAGTTCAAAATAAATAGAAAAACATATCATTCAAATACTAAGCAAAAATATTGGAATGTCTATATTAATATTAGGTATATGTTAAATAAATGAAATTAGAAGACAAAAATTAAGAAGAGCAATGATAAAGAACATTTCATGAGTAGGGCATATCAATTAAAAATATTGTCAAATTTTAAACTGTTATGAAACCCTACAAGTTATAGGTATTCCAGAGGGAGAAGAAAAAGAAAAATTTATGAAAAGTCTATGCTAGAAAATAATTCAAGAAAACTTTCCTGGTCATGGGAGAGATCTAGACATCCAGATATAAAAATTTCAGAAAAAGTCCTGCAAGATACAAGCAGTCATCAGACTATCAAATTCAACATGAACGGGGAAAAAAAAAAAAAAAAAAAAGACCAAGAGCAGAAAGAGAGAAGCATCAAATCACCTATAAGGAAAATCCTGTTACACTAACAGCAGAGTCCTTAGAAGAAATCCTACAAGCCAGAAGAGACTGTGGGCTTATTTTTAGCTTCCTTAAAGAAAAAATACATAGCCAGCTGAAAATATTATACCTTGACAAACGAAGCTTCATAAATGAAGGAGAAATAAATTTTTAGACAAATAAATGTTATGAAGTTTCTCACCACTAGACTGGTCCTCCAAGAAATGCTCAAAGGAACTCTAAACGTGGAAATCAAAGAATGTCACTCACCATTGTAAAACGTGACATAAGTACAAAGCTTAAAGATAGTATTATTACACAATTGAGACTCCAAGGCAACTAGCTAATAACACTATGACCAAAATAAAACCTCACATATAAATATTAACATTAAATGTAAGTAATGGAAATGCTTCTCTTAAAAGTTACAGAGTGGCAAACTTGATAGAAATAAGACCAACAATTTGCTGACTATAAGACATATGCCTACTGGCTAAAGATAGCTACAGGCTCCAAATAAATGGGTGGAAAAGATACATCACATAAATGGAGAAAAAAGTGAGCAAGAGTAGCTAACATAATGTCATATAAAGTAAAATTTAAACAAACCAAAGATTTAAAAACACAAAAAAATGCATTATATTATGATAAAGTGTTCAATACACCAAGAAGATTTAACTATTCTAAATATATATGTCCCCAACACTGGAGCCTCAAGATTAATAAAACAAATAATACTATACCTAAGGAAATATATCAATAAAATACAATAATAATGGGGACTTTAACACCCCATTGACCTCAGCAGACACATCATAAACACAGAAAATCAACAAGAAAGTTTGGACTTAAACTGGACTATACACCAGATGAACGTTTTAGACATTACAGAACAATCTATTCAACAACTACAGAATATACATTCTTTTTACCCCCACATGGAACATTCTCTAAAATTGATCATATGCTTGACCATAAATCAAGTGTTAATAAATTTGTAAAAAATAAAAATTGTGTCAAGTTTCTGCTAAAACCACAGTGGAATAAAATTAGAAATCAACACCAAGAGGCACTCTGAAATCAACACAAATACAGGGGAAGCTAAACAACTTTCTATTGAATGATCTTTAGGTAAACAATGAAATTATGGCAAAAATTTTTTTAAAAAAACTTAAAACAAATGAAAAGAGAGACACAACATATCAAAACCTCTGGAGTACAGTGAAAGCAGTGCTAAGAGGAAATTTTATAGTGTTAAATGCCTAGGTCAAAAAGATAGATCTCAAATTAAAAACCTAAAATCAAACCTCAAGGACCCAGAAATACAAGAACAATCTAAACCCAAAGCTAGCAGAAGAAAAGAAATAACAAAGATATCAGAGAAAAGAACTAAATGAGAACAAGACTCCCCAAAATAATTAATTAATGAAGTGAAAAGTTGGTTTTTTGAAAGGATAAAATAATTGGGAATATGATCAGATATGAGAAAGGGGACAATACAGCTAATGTTTTAACCATGGAAAAACAAAAGATTATCAGAGAGTACTGTGAACACCTTTATACACAAAAATGAGAATAACTAGAAAAAAATGGATGAATTTTTGGAAACATACAAGCCCCTGAGACTCAACCAGGAAGAAACAGAAATCCTCAAGAGACCAATAAAGAGTAATAAAATTCAATCAGTAACAAATAATCTTCCAACAAAGAAAAGCCCAGTGGCAGACAGATTCACAGTGAAATTTTACCAGATATATAAAGTAGAGATGGGTTCCAATTATTACAGAAAATTGAGAAGGAGGGATTTCTCCTTAATTCAGTCTATGAAACCCGTGTCACCCTGATACCAAATTAGGCAAGGACACAACAACAGCCAAAAGAACACTATAGGCCGGTATTCTTGATTATTGTATTTGAAAAATCATCAACAAAACATTAGTAAGCTGAATCCAACAGCACATCAGAAATACAATTCATCACAATCAGGTGGATTTTATTCCAGTAATGCAAGGATAGTTCAACATCCAAGAATCAGTCAATGTAATTCATCAGATAGTTTTCTGGGACACAGGTGGTTTTTGATAACATAAATAAGTCCTTCAGTGATGAGTTCTGAGATTTAGGTGCACCCATCACCTGAGCTGTTCACTGTACCCAATATGTAGTATTTTAATCATTACCCACTCGCCCTCCCACCCCAAGTTTCCAAAGTCCATTTTATCATTCTTTGCATCCTTGTAACTTAAAACTTAGCTTCCACTTACAAAGGAAAATACAAAATATTTGATTTTTCATTCCTGAGTTACTTTACTTACAATAATGGCCTGCAAGTCTGTCCAAGTTGCTTCAAATGCCATTTTTAGTTTTGTTTTATGGCTGAGTAGTATTCCATGATGTATATACATGACATTTTCTTTATCTACTCTTTTTTGATGGAGATTTAGTTTGGCTTCACATTTTTTGTGGTTGTGAATTGTGCTACTATAACCATGCCTGTTCATGTGTATGTTTCATATAACGACTTATTTTCTTCTGGGTGGATACCCAGTAGTGGAACTGCTGGATCTTATGATAGTTTTACTTTTAGTTCTTTAAAGAATCTCCATGTTTTTCCACAGTGGTTGTACTCCTTTTCATTCCCACCAGCAGTGTAAAATAGTTCCCTTTTCATCACATCCACGTCAACATCTACCACTTTTTGAATCTTTAATTGTGGTCATTCTTGGAGGAGTAAGGTGGTATCTCATTGTGGTTTTAATTTACATTTCCCTGAAAATTTGTGATGTTGAGATTCTTTTCATATGTCTGTTGGCTGTTCGTATATCTTCTTTTGAGAATTGTCTATTCATGTCCTTAGCTGACTTTATGATGAGATTGTTTGTTTTCGTCTTGCTGATTTCTTTGAGTTCCTGTAGATTCTGGATATTAGTCCTTTGTTGAATACACAGACTGTGAGGATTTTCTCCACTCTGTGGATTATCTGTTTACTCCGCTGACTATTTCTGGTGCAGTGCAGAAGCTTTTTAGTTCCATTAGGTCCCATTTATTTATTTTTGATTTTATTGTATTTGCTCTTGGGTTTTTAGTCATGAATTCTTTGTCAAAGCCAATGTCTAGAAGAGTTTTTTGAATGTCATTTTCTAGAATTTTAAATGTTTTAGGTCTTATATTTAAGTCTTTGATTCATGTTGAGTTGATTTTTGTATAAGGTGAGAGATGAGGATCCAGTTTAATTCTTCTACATGTGGCTGGTCAGTTTTCCCCCATTTATTAAATAGGCTGTCCTTTTCCCACTTTATTATTTTATATGCTTTGTCAAATATCAGTTGGCTAGAAATATTTGGCTTTCTTTCTGGGTTCTCTATCCTGCTCCATTGGTTTATATGCCTATTTTTATACCAGTATCATGCTGTTTTAGTAACTACAGTCTTGTAGTATAATTTGAAGTTGGGTAATGTGATGCCTCTTAATTTGTTCTTTTTACCTAGTGTTGCTTGGCTATATAGGCTCTTTTTTTGGTTCCATATGAATTTAGGATTATTTTTTGTCTGGTTCTGTGAAGAATGATGATGGTATTTTAATAAGAATTGCATTGACTCTAGATTGCCTTAAGGAGTATGGTCATTATGGATTCTACCCATCCATGAGCATGGGATGTGTTTCCACTAATTTGTGTCATCTATGATTTGTCTCAGAACTGCTTTGTTGTTTTCCTGTAGAGATCTTTCACCTTCTTGGTTAAGTATATTCCTAAGTATTTTATTTTCTTTTTTGTTGCTATTATAAAGGGGATTAAATTCTTGATTTGATTCTCAGCTTAGTAGTTGGTATACAGCAGTGAAACTGATTTGTGCATATTCATTTTGTATTTGAAATTTTAATGAATTTATTTATGAGATATGGGAGCTTATTGCATGAATCTTTAGTGTTTTCAAGGTATACAATCACATAGAGAACCGTGACAGTTTGATTTTTTTTATTTTTTCCAATTTAGATGCTCTTTATTTTTTTTATCTTGTCTGATGGCTCTGGCTAGGACTTCCAGTGCTATGTTCAATAAAAGTGGTAAAAGTGAGCATCCTTGTTTTATTCCAGTTCCTCAGGGAAATGCTTTCAACATTTCCCCATTTGGTATGATGCTGGCTTTAGGTTTGTTATAGATGGCTTTTATTATTTTTGAGTTATGTCCTTTCTATGCCAAATACAAACAAATGCTGAGAGAATTTGCACTACCCAACCAGCTCTACAGGAAATGCTAAAAGGAGTTCTAAATCTTGAAACAAAGCCTCAAAATTCACTAAAACGAACCTCTCTAAAGCATAAATCTCAGAAGGCCTATAAAACAAAAACACAATGAGGAAAACAAGGTATGTAGGCAACAACTAACATGATGAACAGAACAACACCTCACATCTAAATACTAATGTTGACTGTAAACAGCCTAAACACTCCAGTGAAAAAATACAGAATGACAGAATGGATAAAAATTCACCAACCAAGTATCTACAGTATTCAAGAGACTCACCAATCATATATGGACTCACATAAACTTAAAGTAAAGGGGTGGAAAAATATATTACACACAAATGGAAACCAAAAGTGAGCAGGAGTAGCTATTCTCTTATCAGACAAAACAGACTTTAAAGAAACAATATTAAAAACATGACAAAATAGGACATTATATAATGATAAAAGGATTAGTCCAACAGGAATATATTATAATCCTAGATATAGATGCACCTTCAACTGGAGCTCTCAAGTATATAAAAAAAATTTCTACTTCACATAAGAAATGAGGTAGACAGGAATCCAATAATAGTGGGAGACTTCAATACTCCATTGACAGCACTAGACAGGTTATAAAGACAGAAAGTCAATAAAAAAAAATGAACTTAGAATATACTCTAGAACTAATAAACTTAATTAATATTTATAGAACATTACACCAAACAACTGCAGAATATACATTCTTCTCATCAGCACGTGGAACATTCTTTAAGCTAGACCACATGATTGACCACAAAACAAGCCTCAATAAATTTTGAAAAATCAAAATCATATCAAGTGTTGTTTCAGACCACAGTTGAATGAAACTGGAAATTAAGTCCAAAAGGAATCCTCAGAACTGTATAATGGAAAATAAATAATCTGTTTTTGAATGATCTTTGGATTAACAATGAAATCAAAATGGAAATTTAGAAATTCTTTGAACTGAATGATAATAATGACACAGACATCAAAATCTCCGGGATACAACAACAGAAGTGCTATGAGGAAAGTTCATAGCATTAGATGCCTACATCAAAAAATCTGAAAGAGCACAAATAGACAACTAATGTCACACTTCAAGGAACTAGAGAATCAAGAACAAACTAAACCCAAACCAAGAATAAGAAAATAAATAACAAAGATCAGAGCAGAACTAAATGAAACTGAAGCAGACAAACAAACAAAAATAAAACAAAAAGAAATGAAACAAAAACTTGGTTTTTTGAAAAGATTATCAAAAAATTGACTTAGATTCACCAAGAAAAGAAGAAACAAGATCCAAATAAGCTCAACTAAAAACAAAATGGAATATTTTACAACTGATACCACAGAAATAAAAAATAATAATTCAAGGCTATTATGAACAACTTTACACACACAAAGTAGAAAATCTGGGGGAGATGAATAAATTACTGTAAAAACACAATCCTCCTAAATTAAATCAGTAAGAAATAGAAACTCTGAACAGACTAATAACAAGCAGTGAGATTGCATCAGTAAAAAAAAATAATTGCCAAGGAAAAATGTCCAGGACCAGATGGATTCACAGTTGAATTCTATCAGACATTTAAATAAGAACTGGTTGGTACCAGCTCCTATTGAAACTATTTCAAAAGATAAAGAAAGATGGAATCCTTTCTAAATTATTCTATGAAGCCAGTATCACCCTAATACTAAAACGAGGAAAGGACATAACAAAAAAAGAAAACTATAGTCCAATATCCCTGATGAACATAGATGAAAAAATTCTCAACAAAATATTAATACTATCTAACTGAAACCAACAGCATATTAAAAAGATAATACATCGTAATCAAGTGGGTTTTATACCAGGGATGGTTTAACATATGCCAGTCAATAAATGTGATACATCACATAAACAGAATTAGAAACAAAAATCATATGATCATCTCAATAGATGAGAAAAAGCATTTGACAAATCTAGCATCCCTTAATGATAAAAACCCTGAACTAAACTGGCCAAAAAAAAAGTGTATCTCTATAGGAGAAATTGTGAATCTTGTGTCATTCCCTAAACTCAGTACTCGCAGGGTGTTGTCATCAGGATTAGATGTTATCCGTGCATGCAGTAGGTGCATCCAAGGAAAGAAACCACAAAATTATGCAACTCTGATATTATATAGGACTGCTGGTGATCTGCTCACTTTCCATTCCAGAAATACAGAAGAAGTGGGTGCATGTTTGTGTGTGTGTGTGTGTGTGTGTGTGAGAGAGAGAGACAGAGAGAGAAAGGAAGAGAGAGAGAGAGGAGAGAGGACAGTAGAGAGAGAAGAGTACAAAGAGAGAGAAGAGACACACACACACACACACACACACACACACACACACACACACAGAGAGAGAGAGAGAGAGAGAGAGAGAAAGAGAGAGACATTATCTTCATCTCAGAATATAAGCAAATCTCCCTTGAAGGGAAGGCTAGGTGTTTATGCCTTATCTTGGCTACCTCGGTACATCATCCAGCAGGGTAATGTCTCTACACTTTACTATCCTATAATGCCTTGTTATAAAAATATCCTTCACTTGGCTACAAATGTCTTTGCTCAGAGGACTTAGAACATACATAAATATGACATATTTATAAAGAATTTTCTCAAATAGGTATTATATTTTGTATATCTAGTTTATAAATTCAGGATGGTAATATTTGTATCATATTAAAACAATAATTATCTTCAATAAGCATGGAATTGAAAATCAGAGATGAAACTTGCAATCTTTAGCTAATCTGTTTCAAATTTATTTTCACATATTATTGTGATTACTATTTAGAGAAAATCATCATTTATAGAGCTAAATGCCAGTAGCAATAGGTTTTAAAGCCTGACTTGTAATATCAGCCTATGCGTACACATTTCTGAAAAAAAGTAGGAAATTTCTGTTTTAAAGTGAAATTACCACCTATGTGAACAGTGCACAAAATTCTTGTCATAAATATCAATATTAAACAAAAGATATTCAAAACTGCAAAACGGCACTGAGACTTTGTGTGGATGAGAGAACTCACAAACCAGAAATTCCTAAATCTAGTCTAGTAATTTGGTACAGCACAGTATATATTCTCTGAAACACAGCATTTGTTAATCAACTTCAAGGAAGCAACAAGTCAAGGATCTGGACTTAAAAATGAAGAGTTATGAGTCTGTATCTTATTTGTAATAAAGAAGCTAATGATAAATCTCTGATACAACCGTTCCTAAGGAGAACCAACTAGCTACCTGGTTAATAGTTGTATATTGGATCCCTTTCTGCATGAATGGACAGCAACTTATCCTTATTAGAATAGTCATTTACTTTGCATATGGATTTATTTCCCTGTTCACTGTGATTCTGCATCACCATGAGAAGCACTGTAATTCTTCTTGTTTTGTGGGTCATGGCCATATCTAGGTTTCTTTTAAACTTATTATCTTCTTCTAATTCTATCCTAATAATAAGCTTAGACTTACATAGAGTTTTGTAAAACGATGTCAAAAATTTTGTTCTTCTACTTTGTCTTTATAAGCCAGTAATTCTTGTTTCTAAGTTGGTTTTCTAAATTCTCCCATTTAATCTTTATATTTACAGTAATAAGCTGACCTTAGCTGACAAGAATATACCAATTATCTCAGCAGCATTGTGGAGAAAGGGACTATTATCTCTTTTTGTTTGATGAGACACCTGTGTCAATGAAATGGGAAATCACAGCCGTTTTATTTGCTGAGAGAATACATTGCAAATTCTGCACCAATGTGCTGTCATCAGGATTTCAGAAATCTGGTATCTCTAAGACCCAAGCTGAATTAAAAATCATCTATTTGTTCTTATTTTTTCTTTACGCAAATATGGTAATGTGTTATTTCATTTATTTATTGCTGCATATTGCTTCATAACAAACTTCTTCAAAAATTAGTTGCTTAAAAGGAAGATTGTATTACTTCTCTAGATTCTCTAGGCTGGCTGGGTACCTAGATTATTTATTCTGTTAACCTCGCTTGAAGTCTCTCAGACATTTCCATCTATGTGTTGGCTGGGGCTGAAATATCTAAAGACTACTCCACTCACAAGTCGGGAGCTGTAAGCCTCTTTAGTGTCGCCTCTCTTTTCTAGTAAGATACCTGGAGTTCTTAATGGAGTAGCTACTGCTTCACCGTGGAAGCTTGGAAATCTCAGAATATCAATCGAACAGCGCTATGTTGTTCAAAACCAGGTTAAAGAGTGAGAAACAGCTTACCTATAGATGGGGAGGAGGCTACTCTTTTTGTTTGTTTCTTTGGTAGGGAGGTGGCAGTTTTAGAAACTGTCTGCCAAATTTGCCTTGTTAAATTTACATTCAGATAGCACTAGACGAAAATAAAATTCAAAGAAGAATAGATTTCAGGGTTTTGTGTAGTTCTACTGATTAATAAAAATTGTGGTAGAATTTTGTTCAAATAGCACTAGACAAAGATAAAATTCAAAGCAGAATAGACTTCAGGGTTTTGTGTGGTTCTTTCATCCTAATATTAATTAAGCAATAGATGTGTATGGAGTTGTTCTCCATTACAAAGAAGATGAGAACTTTGGAAATATAATGTAGTGTTCTAATGTTTCCCACTATAGGGGTGGAAAGTTGAAAACATTCAGTTTTAAAAGATAGGATTATGTTTCTATAATCCCAAGAAATTTATGGCAATAGTAATAATTTTCCCATTAAGACCTACTTTCTTCCAGGGCTCATGGACCACTTGGCAGGGCAATAAACTATTCATTCCCCTTTGCACTTACTAATTGCATGTGTCTATATTTGCTGTGTGAGCACAAGGGGTGGGTCCAATATCTATCTAACTTTCCTAACAGTAAATTGATTAGCCTATATCTCTTCTTTTCCTTCTTTTCTGTTAATTGGAATGGTGATTGAACAGAAATATTTGTTTTTGGTTTTTGTTTGTTTTGTTTTGACAATTTAGCAAGCCTAATGACAGAAATTAGATGGAGCAATAAGAATGAAGAAGACAGAATCCTCGAATTTTGCAGATTACAGCAGGCTTCCAGGCTAGATAGGAGCAAAACTTTTAACCGACAGAGTAATTGTTCAGTTTTTGGGTTGGTGGTGGTTTTCCTCAGCCCACTCCCTAAGTTTGGTGGGGTGTTTAGTCTTTCCGTAACTAAAACAAAATTCTACCACAATTTTTATTAATTAGTAGAATCAAGCTCATTTGAAGTCAATGTAAATTTAGGCGAATTATTATCATTGGAAACACAAATATGAATACAAATTATGGAAACTGAATAGCATGTATGGATTAAATAATGAAATAAATATGGATGATATTTCTTACTTTAAAAAATTTATTTTAGAAAGTCATATTTTTCAGTCTCATAAATTTCCTGCATTTGATTTTTTAAATTATAAGCTAATACAATAAGAAATAAGGATATACAAAGTGCTGGCATTTATTAAGTGCACACCAGAGCCTCTGTTCGTAAAATAATTAATAAATTACTGATAATTTCAAAATCCTGTGAAAGCAAATAATAGAAAATAAAAAGAGAAGACACTGGAAATCATTCAAAGGAAATATTTTTTCAGAAAGTTGTCCACATCTAGCTCAACCGAATTCATTGCTAAACAATGAGAAAAGAATCAGGTTATCATTGGGTACTCATCTTCAGATAAAAAATTTCAAATAAAAGCAACAGTAACATAATAACTTAATATAAGATCTTTTATTTTAAAATATTTACCTTTACTCATCCTTCTTATGTATTGCATATGTATGTTACAAACTGTAATGTACACATTTACATATATATTTATTTTGATGTATCTGTATATATGTGTGTTTGAGTGTGTGTATGTATCTACTATCTATCTCTCTTTCTCTGTCTATTCTGCTATCTATCCAGCTACTTAGCTATCTAGCTATACATGCACAAACATGAATATAGAAAGACGGAATTTTCCTTTCAGAAATGATAAGACAAAATTTTCCTCTATAAAGTTTGATTCCTTTTTTTCTTTGTTTCTCAAATCTATCTGTAGTATTCAGAAGTTTTATTAAATCCAAGTGCTTTCCGTTTGTCAATTACTTAAAATTTTTCAATTTGCAAACTCATGATTTACAGCAATTAGTTTTTCACATATTTCCTCTTAACTACTACTTTTTTTTGTCTCCTTCTGGATGTATTTTTTGAATTATGCTAAATTTTAGACTTCAATTATCTTTATTTCCCATTTTTTATATATTAGTACTGTATTTGGTGTTATCCTTTAAATTTTTCTTTTTTTTTTTTTTTTTTGAGACAGAGTCTTGTTCTGTCACCAGGTGCCAGGTACCAGACTGGAGTGCAGTAGTGCAATCTTGGCTCACTGCAATCTCTGCCTCCTGGGTTCAAGCAATTCTCCTGCCTCAGCCTCCCGAGTAGCTGGGACTACAGGCTTGTGCCACCACACCCAGCTAATTTTTGTATTTTTTAGTAGATGGGGTTTCACCATGTTGGCCAGGATGGTCTCAATCTCTTGACCTCATGATCTGCCGGCCTCAGCCTCCCAAAGTGCTGGGATTACAGGTGTGAGCCACCACGCTTTTCACCTCTTTATACACCTTTTATACACTTTTCACCTCTGCATAATCTGTCATTTTGAAAATAAATGCCATTATCTCCAAAATTAGTTCTTGATTTGTGATATGGTTTGGCTCTGTGTCCCCACTCAAATCTCATGTGGAATTACAAGCCCTAGTGTTGGAGGTGGTGACTGGTGGGAGGTGATTGAATTTTGGAGGTGGTTTCTAATGATTTAACACCATCTCCCCAGTGCTGTCTTGTGATAGAGTTCTCACAAGAGATCTGGTTGTTAAAAGGTGTTTAGTGCCTCCCCTTTTTCTCTCTCTCTCTCTGCTGCTCCACCGTGTGAAGATGTGCCTACTTCCCCTTCACCTTCTGTCATGTTTGTGAGTTTCCTGAGGCCTCCACAGACTTGCTTCCTGTACAGCCTGTGGAACTGTGAGTCCATTAACCATCTATTTTCCTCATAAATTACCCAGTCTCAACTAGTTCTTTGTAGCAATGCAAGAACGGACAAATACAACTTAGATTTTTGGTCTTATTTTTAAAACACTTTTTTATAATTGTATTAGTCCATTTGTTCTGCTACGACATAATAGCACAGATTGGGTAATTTATAAATAATAGATATGTGTTTCTCACAGTTCTGGAGGCTGAGAAGTCCAAGATCAAGGCATCAGCAGATTTGGTCTCTGGAGAACTGCTGCCTATTTCAAAGACAGCACTTTGTTACTGCATCCTCCAGTGGGCATGAATCATGTGTCCTCACATGGTGGAAAGAATGGGAGGGACAAACTCGCCCAGTCAAGCCTTTTTATAAGTTACTAATTCATTTATAAGAACAGAATCCTCATGGCCTAATCACTTGCTAAGTTCCCCAGTCTTTATATTGTTGTATCAGGGATTAAGTTTCAACATGACTTCTTCAGGAGACACAAACATTCAAACCACAGAAGTTAAAACTCACATTTTTATTCATAAATAATAGAATTATTTACATTATAGTCTTTCATGTTGCTTTATCACCGCTATTCACTCTAATGTAAGTTTTCTGGTTTGTCGAGTGTATTATTTCTAATTTTGTTGGCTTTCCTCATGTACTTTGAAATACTTGATTTTAAAGTCATTTTAATCAGAAGGCATCTTTTGCTTGATCTTGCACACTTTCATGTGTCCCATCTTGGCTTGAGCTTCCTAAGTTCTCTGTTTATTGTTTTAGGAAATAAGATCACTATTATGTTTAGGTGACATGGTATTGACCCACCCTTCCAAACTGTAGACTGACATCTCTGCCCAGGCTGTGGTCCTTTTTGAGAGAGCAGAGTTGTTCTAAATGCCCACTTCACAGTCTTCTTAGCTATAGACACAGTCAGATAGTAAGGCTCCAGTCTTGAAATATGAGCCTTATAGGCTACCTCTTTCTTTGACTTTCTTATGTATGGATTAACTGCATTCCCTGTGTTATACTGTGCATTTTGATGTGCTGCATTTTTAAAAGTTATATTTATATATTTTTAAATTTATTTCTAGATACATTCCATATTCTAGTGTGCGTGTGTGTGTGTGTGTGTGTGTGTGCATGTGTGGATCTTTTCTATGGTTTTCAGCAAAAAGAGTAATTTTCAACATGTTTTTAAGATTCCATCTTAAATAAATTATTCATATTTCAGTCATGTTCACACTTTTATTCTTTTTGAGACCTATCAGAAATATATTTTCTAATCCCCTGGTAGGAACTTTAGATATCTAGAGCACACATTTTTACCAACAGGAATCTAATACTTCTCAGTTGCAACCTCAGGTTTCATTTTCAAAGTGTAACAATTTTCAGTGTTCCAAATGGGAATATTATAAATCTAAGCCATATGTTTATAAATATAATACTGGCTTTCATTTTGCTACCACTGCAGACCCTTTTTGCCAAAATAATTGAATCCTGTGTGCTGCTGCTGGCCACAGTATAATTATTTATCACCAAGAGTTATGGTATGTAACATAAGGGTATAAATAAAATACCATGAATTGCTCTGCAGGTATATTTTACTTTCATTCTGTATTGTAATAATTGGTTCAAGTTCTCAATTTGAGCCTTTAAAAGTTATTAGTAAAATCTATAGTGCCAGAACAAATTTTCCCCTCATTATAAATTGTTACAGCATTGACATGAGGCTGCTACAATAACTAGATATTAGCTTAAAGCAGCATCTCAGGCAAAATGTTCCAAGTAATATGAGAGACTAATTACTTCTGCTTGCACAGAGTCTTCTTAATGGAAGAAACCTGAAACTATGATTTTGAGTGAAAAATTAAAATTTTATGTTGTAAAAATATCTACTTAAATCTTCTTTATTGGAGAAAAAACCCCTAGGTTGTACTGTATTTGTAAAGGATATTTATATCACTGTCTGTTCCTCTTAGCAATGTAGCTAAATGATTTATCACAGCTATGTGAGCATTCATCTCCACAAGGTTTTCTAACAAACTATGGAAAGGCATGCAAGTCAGAGTGAATCTTTATGACATAAATCAGTGTACATGTGTTTGGTAGCATAAATGATTAATATCTTCAAGATATATATCCAAGACCCTTCTCTACACTGGCCAAAGCATATCTAAATCTATTAAATTTATTTAGGAAAGAATATAGTTGTGGGGGGCATGTGCATGTACACACATGCTTGCGGATGCATGTCTCAGATATTCTTAGGGTAGTTCCCTTGACTTTTCAAAGTGATAACTTCTTATTTCCTTCAGTTTTCTAAAACATTAAATGTGAATTACCAGTATAGTGAGAAATGTGAGACATGTAGCTTTTCTTTCTGAATGGTGTTAAGAAACAAAATTATTCTTTTTTCTGTTGAACATAGAAAAATTAGTGTGTGGGAAAGGAAAAACTGATATGCACAAGTTTGGATTCATTATAGGAAATTCCCTAGGGTTGTGAGGGTTCCAAGGGTGGTAAACTGTTTTATGCAGATCCGAAGGAAAGTCCCTATCAAAATTACTTAGACCTTTTAGGAACATTGTGATATTTTCTAAGGTTTCTAACCTCATTCACAATGAGGTTACCAAAAGTCCAGAAGAAATACATTCTTAATATTTCTTTAGCCCATCTGCCACTTATTCCTCTGTCACAGAGAAATTCAGTATGGCATTTGTACTCCTCCGAGATTCCTTCACACTTCCAAAGACATGCTATATATTTTCATGCTGTGACATTTTCTCTAAAACATGTCTGAGAAACCTTTTTCCTCCAACCATATTGTCTACACATTTGATAGTTATCCCAGTAGAAATCATGGTAAATATTTAAGCCTAGTGATCCCCAAATTCTAGTCTGTGGGTTATTGACTAGTTGACCATGGAATGAATATCACATAAGAATACTAACTATAGATATTTTCCCGATACTACTCTAGATATTCTTGCTCCATCCTCAGAAATATGGATTTTTATCCCTAGATATGTTCAACCACCACTGCAGTTTTAAAATATTTTCATCATTCCTCAAAGAAAGTCTGTACTCGTTAGCCATTACCTGCACTACCACCCTTAGCCCTAAGCAGCCCATAATCTACTCTCTATCTCTATAGATTTTCCTATTTGATACTTTTATACAAGTCACATAATATGTCATTTTATATAATTCACATACTATGTCATTTTTTGTTAATAGCTTCTTTCACTTAGTAAAACACTGTCATGTTCCTTCCATATTGTAGGATGTATCAGTATTTCATTCATTTTGTGGCTGAACAATATTAGATTGTATAACTATACCACATTTAGCATGCTTATCCAGTCACTTATTGATGGATATTCAGATTGTTTCTACCTTTTAGCCATGATGACTAATCCTGCTATTAAAATTCATGACCAGGTTTTGTGTAAATATGTTTTCCTTTCTCTTGAGTATACAGTTTGGAGAGGAATCGCTAGTTCATGTAACTGTATATTTAATCATCTGAGCAACTGTCAAACTGTTTTCTAAGATAGTTGCAACATTTTACATTTCCACCAGTGGAGTATGGGGATTCAAATTTCTCCACATTCTTGCCAATACTAGTTGTTATCTGACTTATTATTACTAGTCATCTTAGTGTGTATGAGATGGTGTCTGCTGACTAATGATGTTGAGTACCTCTCCATGTGCTTATTGGTAATTTGTTTATCTTCTTTGAAGTAATATTCTTTCAGATCCATTGTCCATTTTTCTATTAGTCCCCCAGTGTCTGTTGTTCCCATCTTTATGTCTTGTGGACCCAGTGTTTGGCTTTCACTTTTAAGTGAGAGCATGTGCTATTTGGTTTTCTGTTCCTGGTTAATTAACTTAGGATAATGGTCTCTAGCTGTATCTACATTGCTGCAAAGGATATAATTTTATTCTTTCATGGCTGCACAGTATTTTGTGGTACATAAGTACCACATTTCTTTTATTTAATCCACCACCAATGGGCACCTAGGTGGCATCTAAGTCTGCATTCTTGATTCTTTCTTACATGTCCTTTTATATTCTTGATGGTCACTTTTGAAGCATGAATGTTTTTCATGTTGGTGAAGCCATTTTATTTATTTTGCTGTATTTTATATCTTGTATTTTTCTTGTTTGGGTATTACATCTAAATATTTCTGGTCAAATGCTAGATCATGAAGATTTATCCTTGTTTTTGTCTAAAATTAGATAGTTTTAGCTCTTACATTTAAGTATTTGATCTATTTTGAGTTAATTTTTGTTAATCATGTGAAGTTATTGCCTAATTTTATTGTTTTTCACGAGACTATCCAGTTTTCTCTGCATCATTTGTTTAAGACTATTACTTCCCCATAGAGTGGCTTCAGACCCTTGCTAAAAATCATTTGACCATAGACACATGGGTTTATTTCCTGACTCCTTTGATGTATGTCTATACTTCTGTCATCACTATGTTAATTTTTGTTTCTTGATTTGTGATTAGGAAATGTGAAATCTTTCATTGTATATTTATATATTTTAAAAGCCCTCCTATGTCTCTTATAATATATGAATTTTAGAATCAGCTTGCCAATTTCTACAAATATGTCAGCTGGGATTCTGATAGTGAGATTGTTTAATCTGAAGATAAGTTTGGAGTGTTTTATCATCTTAAAATTAAATTTTCCAACCAATGGAAAGAGGATTTTTAGGAAGTTTATTTAGAATTTCTTTGAAGAGTCTTTATCCTTATAAAAATCTTGAGTGTAGTATTTTAGGCCTGATCATAGGCAAATTACAAAGAAAACAACTGGTAGGCCGCATGGGGGAAACTTCCCTGCCCATACCAGACTTGGTGAGTACCACCGTGCTGCAGCAAGAACTCAGGCCCCTGTAACAGGTCATAGCTGTATTCCTACTGCAGGCATCTCTGTATGGAAACCTCCTTACTAAGGGCTTGTAAGAGCAGGTTCTATCAGGCATTTCTGCTGAGACTACCTTATTAGGTTGTCCTTAATGACACATTCTTCACTCTGAGTCAGTACCTGGTACGTTTCCACTCTTAGCCCTTTCTACACTCTGTCCGCTGGCAGCAGGGTACACAAAATCCCGAAGCCTTTTGTTCAGGGCTTACTCAGCAGTGGGAGGATTCCACATGTGCATTGACCCACTTGGCCCTCACAAGGCATCAGTCCATAAAGAAAATGGAACATAGAGGTGATCTTTATGTCCTTAGTCTTTTGCTTATAAGAATAAGAGGTTAAAGAGTTGCTTGATGGTTACATTCATTTTTAGTTTGTTATCATAGTTGACTATTTTGACACCTGGCAGCTGAGTTCTTGACATACTTTCTTTCAGCAATAATTTTTAGATTCAAGAGTGTAGGTTATACACTTCTTTTGTTAAGTGCATTCCTAAGATTTTAATCTTTTTGATGCTACTGTGAATATAAATTTTTCTATTTCATGTTAGTTGGGGAATTAAAGTCTGCCATTGTTTGTATTTATTGTGTGTAGTTTTGTTCCTCCATTTTTCTTATACTTTTTTTTTGCCTTGAGTTAATTTTGTATTCAGCAGAGAGAGGTGGAAGAAACAATAATTTGGGTTGAAATACCTCAAAGTTATTCCTTTCATATGAAGTTTTCATGAATTTTATTGAATTGTTATTATTTTTTTGCTATTTGATCTTAGTATTACTTCCAGAGGCTTTATTGTAATTTTCTCAGGTTGTCATCAGTTTAACTGGGGAGGAGGAAAGCAGAGCTCCTCTCCTTGTCATATTGGAAAGTTGATCTCTCCTCTTACATTTTATTTATTGCTTCTTGAATTTCCGTTATTGAGCATGCAGTAGTTAATCTAATAGTTTTTTTTTCTTACCCATAAGCAGCTAGTTTTTACTCTTCTGGTATGGCTAGGAAATTAAGGGATGTTTTATTTTGTTTCTAAAACACATTTTACATATTCTAAGCTTTTTCATCATTTTGGATACATACTACTAGCAAGTGACCATGCATCAAGATGAGGTCATGAGCTGAGGTTTCAAAACTCATGCACAAGAGCACAGCAATAAAGAAACTTTATTAACTGAGAAGATATAATAAATATTTATGTAATCATATTTTAGAGTTAAATTTTATTAAATTGTTAATTATAACAACTTATAATGATTATAACAACTTTTAATTTATGTTATAGTAACATGGATGTACTAAATATCTCTGAAATGTTTAATTTTTAATATGTCTACTATTAGGATGGTCAGTAAGAATCATATTGACAATGATATTCAGACCCTGTCACCAAATAAAACTAATTATAAAAGATTATTTTTTAAAGTAAAGTGACTAGCAATGCATGTAAAGTTGTATCTGTATTTCAGTACATTTAGAGATTAGCAATTTGCATATGACCCAGTAGACTAAGTCATAGGTTTTGAAAATATAGTAATAACTTTCAAAATGCTATTTTTATATAATATTTCACACTTGTCTCCAGAAAGTCTCATAAAACAGTTAATATATTCATAGTAGGAAAACTTGTCCCCCTCAAACAAAAAAATTAAATAACTTAAAGTGTGGTGAATTGCTTTAAAAAATATGCTGCAATTTCATAAGCAAATCAACAATCAGGAAAAATACAAAAGAATTTACTTGTTTGCTCATTATTTCAGTCTTTATAAGATATGTTTATTATTTCCTTCTAATCATCAGAGACTATGTATTAAAAAGTGCATTTTTTAATTGGGGTGCCTCAATGTGCGTTAATAAATAATAGCTAAAACAATAAGATGTAATTACATAAGTCAAAGAAATAGGAAAAATATTTAAATACAATTTTTCAACTATGTAATATATTTGCTTTAAAAAAGAAACTACACACACACAGACACACACACACATACACACACACACAGTATATACCTCTCCAAGATTCACAAACACCTATAAAACGTAAACATAACTATCTATAGTCTAAGAGGATATAATGACTGTAAAAATGAAAAGAAAAAGCATTCTAGGAGTGTTTGTTGCTACTGGCTCATTGTATTGACCAACAAAAATAATTATAATTTAAAATTAAAATACATTTACTTTATTAAATGTAATCTGAATGAAAAATAAGTAGCAAAATGTGTATAAAATAAGGGCTAAGAATAAAGATAGGAGACCTATTTCAAATAAATATATGAAACTTGTTTAAAAGACCAAAAAATGAGGCATCATCATTAATTTTTTACTGATTTCAGTAAAGTTGTACTTTGCTGACTGTCCTTTATTTTAATAAAAAATGTATTCCCCTATCTCTTCCTTATTTTATTTATTTAATTGAATACATATGTATATGAATATGTGTATTCGGTATAAATTACAGGATATTTTGTTTTATACATAAATTTGAAAAGAATTTCGTTAAATCAAAATATTTAATTGGTTACCCTGCCATGTACTAGGATATATCTTCCATATTATTTTATTTATATTATCTACTAGATATTTTATAGAATGATATATTAATAAGACTGAGCAATGCAACAAGATTGAGAAGTTTACCAGAGCTTTGTGAAGGTTAATAAATCTGAAGTCAAAAGGAAAGGAGATCATAAAGGGTTAAAGTGAAGAGGTCAATGTAAAATTCCCTGGCTTTTTGAAGAATAGTTGTATGGGTGTATACCCATTTCCAAAATAATCAAATTGAACATATTACAAGGATATAATTTTTTTTTGTATTTCAGTTCTACTTCAATAAAGTTGTTAAAAATGGTAAACATGAATTAGAGATAGCTCTCATAAGAATAAAAGCTCAATTTTGAATCTTCTCTATGTTTGAGTTACGTGATTTCTGAAGGCTAGGTTACTGAAAGAAGAAAAGGTTAACCTTGGGTCTCTATCTTATGTAGACAGCAAGTAAGAAAAATACAACATGCATATATATATATACACATATATATATATATATATAGTCACAACACATATATATATGCATATCTATTTATCTATCCAACTATCTATATGGATATACAAGAACAACTTTATTGGGCATCCAGATAATTATTTTAGACATAAAAACAAATATATTAAGACAAACTTAAAATATATAATAATCAAACTCAATGAAAATACACAGTAAATAAAATAAAAAGAAACAATTGATATTCTAGAACTAAAAATAAACTAGCAAAATGTAAAAATCAATGTATGGGTTTAATAGAAAATTAGATGTGGCTAAAATGAAAATAATTCAGAAGAAAATATTTACCGGAAAGAACTATAGGTGTATCTCATTTTATTGTGGTTTACTTTCTTGTTATTTGCTGAAATTTTTATAAATTGAAAGTTTGTGGCAACCCTGCATCAAGTAAGACTAACAGTACCATTTTTTTTCAACAGCATGTGCTAATTTTTGTCTGTGTCACATTTTGATAATTTTCACATGTCAAACTCACAATATGTCAAACACTTTATTATATAGTAATAAAATGTGACAGATAGCATATCTGTTATGGTGATCTGTGATTAGTGATCTTTCATATTACTTTTGTAATTGTTTAGGGCACCATGAAACATACCCATGCAGGATGGTGATAAATCTGTGTGTTGTGACTGCTCCACCAACCTGCTGTTTCCCATCTCTCTTTTTCACCTCAGGCCTTCTTATTTCCTGAGAAACAACAATAATGAAAGAAGGCCAATTACAAACCCTATGATGACCTCTAATTATCCAAATGAAAGAGTCTTTTACTTTAAATTAAAAGTTAGAAATGATTAGGCTTCAAGAGGAAGGCATGACAAGGCTAGGCTGAAAGTGAGGGCTCTTACACCAAACTGCCAAGATGTGAATGTAAAAAGAAAATTTTTGAAAGAAATTCAAACTTCTACTCCACCAGTGAACACACAAAAAATAAGAGAGTGGAACAGCCTTGTTGCTGATATAGAGAAAATTTGAATGGTCCACATATAAGAAAAAAACCAGCCACAGCATTCCTGTAAAAAAATGCCTAATCCAGAGCAAGGTCCTAACTCTATTCCATTCTGTGAAAGTTGAGAGAGGTGAGAAAGCTGCAGGAAGAAAGTTTGAAGCTAGCAAAGGTTGATTTAGGAGGTTTAAGAAAAGATGGTGTCTCTAAAACATAAAAGTGCAAGGTGAAGCAGCAAGTGCTGATGTAGAAGCTACAGCAAAGAGTCCAGAAGATCCAGCTAAGATAATTAATAAAAGTAGCTACACTAAACAACAGATTTTCAATATAGATGAAACAAACTTCTATTGGAAGAAAATGCCACCTAAGACTTTCATAGCTAGAGAGGAGAGGTCAACAACTGGCTTTAAAGTTTCAAAGAACAGGCTGACTCCCTTGCAGGGGTTAATGCAGCTGATGATTTTAAATTATAGTTAATGCTCATTAACCATTCCCAAAATTCTGGGGTGCTAAACAATTATGCTCAATTTGCTCTGCCTGTGCACTAGAAGTGAAACAGCAATGTCTTGATAACAGCATATCTGTTAATGGCATGGTTTACTGGAATATTTTAATCTTATGGTTGAGACCTACTACTCAGAAAAAAAAAGATTATTTTCAAAATATTATTGCTTATTAACAATGCACCTGGTCACCCAAGAGCTTTGATGAAAATGTACAACGAAGTTAATGTTGTCATGCATGCTAACACAATATGTATTCTGCAGCCCATAAATCAAGGAGTCATTTTGACTTTCAAATCTTATTATTTAAGAAATATATTTTGTAAGGCTACAGGTACTATAGGTAATAATTCCTCTGATGGATAGAAAAGAGGAAATTGAAAACTTTCTTGAAAGAGTCACTATCCCAGGTGCCATTAAAATTTGTAATTCATGGAAGGAGAACAAAATATCAATATAAACTGGATGTGGAAAAAATTAATTCCAACCATCATGACTTTGAGGAGTTCAAGACATCAAAGGGGGAAGTAACTGCAGATGTGGTGAAAATATGAAGAAAACTATAATTAGAAGTGGAGCTTAAAGATGTGTGAATTGAAACAAATTCATGATAAAACTTGAACGAATGAGAAGTTGCTATTTTTGAATGAGCCAAGAAAGTGCTTTGTTGAGATAAAATATACTCTTGGTGAAGATGCTGTAAACATTGTTGAAATGCCAACAAAGGAGTTAAAATATGACATCACCCTTATTGCTAAGGCAGCAGCATGGTTTGAGAGGATTGACTTAAATTTTGAAAAATGTTCTCCTCTGGGTAAAATGCTGGCAAAGCAAATCCAGCAGCACATCAAAAAGCTTATCCACAATGATAAAGTTGGTTTATCCCTGGGATCCAAGACTGGTTCAACATACTCAAATCAATAAATATAACCCATCACATAAACAGAACCAAAGACAAAAACCACATGATTATCTCAATAAATGCAGAAAAAGCCTTTGATAAAATCCAACATCCCTACATGTTAAAAACTTTCAGTAAACTGGGTATTGTGGAAAGTATTTCATATAATAAGAGCTATTTATGACAAACCCATAACCCATATCATACTGAATGGGCCAAAGCTGGAAGAATTCCTTTTGAAAACTGGCACAAAACAAGGATGCCCTCTTTCACCACTCCTATTCAACAAAGTATTGGAAGTTCTGGCCAAGGCAATCAGGCAAGAGAAAGAAATAACAGATATTCTAATAGGAAGAAAGGAAGTCACATTGTCTCTGTTTCCAGGTGACATGATTGTATATGTAGAAAACCCCATCATCTCAACCCAAAAACTTCTTAAGCTGATAAGCAACTTCAGCAAAGTCTCAGGATACAAAATAAATGTGCAAAAATCACAAGAATTCCTACACACCAAAAAGAGATAAGCAGAGAGCCAAATCATGAGTGAATTCCCATTCACAATTGCTACAAAGAGAATAAAATACCTATGAATACAGCTTAAAAGGGACATGAAGGACCTCTTTAAGGAGAACTACAAACCATTGATCAAGAAAATATGAGAGGAAACAAACAAATGGAAAAACATTTCATTCTCATGGATAAGAAGAATCAATATTGTGAGAATGGCTATATTGCCCAAAGTAATTTACAGATTCCATGCTTTTCCTATCAAACTACCATTGACATTCTTCACAGAATTAGAAAAAAAATCATTTTAAAATTTCAAATGGAACCAAAAAGAGCCAGTATAGCCAAGATAATCCTAAGCAAAAAGGACAAAGCTGGAGGCATCTCACTCGACTTCAAACTATGCTGCAAGGCTACAGTAACCAAAACAGCATGGTACTGGTACCAACACAGGCATATAGACAAATGAAACAGATCACAGACCTCAGAAATAATACCACACAATTACAACCATCTGATCTTTGACAAACCTGACAAATGCAGTGGGGAAAGGATTCCCTATTTAATAAATGGTGCTGGGAAAACTGCCTAGTAATATGCAGAAAACTGAAACTGGACTGCTTCCTTAAACTTCATATAAAAATTAATTCAAGATGAATTAAAGATTTAAATGTAAAACCCAAAACCATAAAAAACATAGAAGAAAACCTACGTAATATCATTCAGGACATAGGCATAGTCAAAAACTTTATGATTAGGACACCAAAAGTGACTGCAACAAAAGCCAAAATTGATAAATGGGATCTAATTAAACTAAAGAGCTTCTGCATAGCAAAAGAAACTCATCAGAGTGAACAGACAACCTACAGAATGAGAGAAAATTTTTGCAATCTAACAATCTCAGAAAGGCCAGAATTTACAGAGAACTTAAACAAATTTACAAGAAAATTTGTTTTCTTGTAACAAACGACCTCATCAAAACATGGGCAAGGATATGAACAGAGACTTCTCAAAAGAAGACATTTATGTGGCCAACAAACATATGAAAAAAAACCCATCATTACTGTTCATTAGAGAAATGCAAATCAAAACCACACTAAGATACCATCTCACGGCAGTCAGAATGGTAATTATTAAAAAGTCAAGAAACAGTAGATACTGGAGAGGCTGTGGAGAAATAGGAACACTTTTGCACTGTTGGTGGGAATGTAGATTGTGGAAGACAGTGTGGCAATTCCACAGGGATCTAGAACCAGAAATACATTTGACCAAGCAATCCTATTACTGGGTTTATACCCAATGAAATATAAATCATTCTACTGTAAAGACACATGCACACGTATGTTTATTGCAGCACTATTTACAACAGCAAAGACATGGAACCAGCGCAAATGCCCATTAATGATAGACAGGATAAAGCAAATGTGGCACATATACACCATGGAATACTATGTAGCCATAAAAAGAATGAGAGCATGTTCTTTAAAGGGACACGAATGAAGCCAGAAGTTGTCATCCTCAGCAAACTAACATGAGAATAGAAAACCAAACACAGGATGTTCTCACTCATAAATCAGAGTTGAGCAATGAGAATACGTGGACATAGGGAGGGGAACAACACATACCAGGCCTGCTAGGGGAGAGGGGACAAGGGGAGGGAGAGCATTATGACAAATACCAAATGCATGCAGGGATTAAAACTTAGATAATGGTTTAATAGGTACAGCAAACCACCATAGTACATGTATACCTATGTAATAAACCTGCATGTTCTGTACATGTATCTCAGAACTTAAAGTAAATAATAATAATAATAATTCCACTGAAAATACTTGCTGCCAGCTGCTCTCGTAATTATAAAAAAAAAAAAAAGAGAAAAAAGACAAGTTTAAGTTTTTATAGAAAGTTGTAAAGTAACATGACCAAGTACTACAATGCAGCATGAAAGAGAATGAGGTGGTAGTGTTAACCTGAAGGTCTAGGGCAGATAATGTCCCAAAAAGGTTAAAAGACATTAAATCTCAAAGTCAAGATTTATATATGTGTGAAAACATATATAAGTTAACAAAAAGGGTAATATATTAAAACCAATTTTTTTTTTTGGTGGGGGGAGACGGAGTCTCACTTTGTCACCCAGGCTGGAGTGCAGTGGTGCAATCTCGGTTCACTGCAGCCTCTGCCTCCCGAATTCGAGCAATTCTCCTGTCTCAGCCTCTCGAGTAGGTGGGATTACAGGCACCCACCACTCTGCCCTGCTAATTTTTTGTATCTTTAGTAGAAACAGGGTTTCACTATGTTGACCAGGCTGGTCTCAAACTCGTGACCTCAGGTGATCAGCTTGTCTCGGCCTCCAAAGTGCTGGGCTTATAGGCATGAGCCACCATGCCCAGCCTACAACCAATTTTTGCTGCTTTCAGAAACAAATTGATTTAATATTTATAAATATATCCATATAATATCAATAAATAAAACATAAATCAAATGATTTTTTCAGTAGATTTAGTAAAGTGTAAAATTCAACATTCATTTATAATAACAAAATATTGTAAAAATCATAGAAGGCAGATTAAGATAACCAAAATAAGATATAGCAAAATATGGCATAGCAAATATACTAAATGAGGATGTTTTTAAAACATTACCCCAAATATTGGGAAGAAGATAAAGATAATAGTTATTAATACTTTCTTCACTACTGTCCTGAAGATGTTATCTAGAACAATAAAACAAATAAACAAATACACCTCTACCACAGTATTTATTTATGTATGCTATAAAGTGTGAATGGTAAATAAAATTATTATTACTTTCCAAAAGCATCATTAGGCTCATAAAGAACCCAAAATAATATATGGATAAATAATTTAAAATAATAAGTGAAACTAACAAGATAGCTGAATACAAAGTCAATGTATATACATTTTTGCAGCAATTTACAAAGACAAAATTAAATAAAATGAACAGTAATATAAAAATCAAATGCTGGAGTATAAAAAAAGATACACAGTATTGCACAAATATTTATTGAACAGAAATTAAGAAAATCTGTTTAAATTAAAGGACTTATGCACATTGATTGAAAAATTCTGCTTTTTCATTTCAAAGTCAATCATTATATTTTATGCAAATTGCCAAAGTGATTTTTGATAGAAATTGAATAGGTAATTTAAAATAATATGCAAAACTGAAAACAGAGAGAATCACCAATACAATCTTGAAGAACATGTTGGAAGAAAATATTCTCCTAGGTATCTGAAGTTATAAAAAGATAGTAGTTAAGATACTGTGATACATAGGGGTCAATGAACATAAACTGCTCAATTCTACATAGATACTTCCCTTTGACAAAGGACACTAAAGATCCCTGGGGTGAGGGGAAAGAAAATCCTTTCCAACATAAGGTACCGTGTTATATTAAAAAGAAAATATATATAAAGAAAAAAACATGAAATAGAATTGAGTCAATCTCACACCATACTAAAAACATACACTAAAATAAATGTTAGGTGAGTAGCAGAATAAAATATAAAAAGTAAAATAACAGAGTATTGAGAAGATAATAAGAATGTGTAATCATGAGGTTAGGGTAGCAAAGGATATTTTAAGCAGAACAATAAAAAGATTCTAAGAAATCTTATTAATTGAATTACACTAAACTTAAGGGTTTTTATTAATCAAAAGACCTAATTAAGAGAGTAAAAGGCAAACCATACAGCTGAAGATACTTCCAACCTTTACCTCTGAAAAGGGCTCATATCCATAACTTAAAATAACTACCAAGTATTAAAAATAAAATGCAATCTTAAAATATGCATAAATCCAGCTTCACATAGAAAATGGGCAAATAGTTAACATTTTTAAAGTTCTTAAACTCATTATAAATCAAGTAAATGCAAATTTAAAAGTGAGATACCACTATAGTAACAAGTAATGGCTGTGATAAAGAGTAATGAGAACTCTCATTAATTTCTTTTGTAATGTCAATAGATAACACTACCTTAGAAATCATTTTGGTACTAAAATACATCCATAAGAATGTTCAGAGTATTATTACTCATAAAGCTCAAAACATAAAGGGAATATATAAATATATTTTGATATATTTACTAAATGTAATATTCAACAGCAATGAAAATTAATGAGCTATTGGTATATGAAACAATATCATTAATTATTCTTACTTTGTTGAAATAACTCTGATATAATATGCTTATACTTTGAACTTATATTAAGTTTACATTCTGGCATTTTTATAATGTAGCTATGCAGCTGAAAGTCTTGATAGTGGTTATTTTTGGATGAGAGGAACAAAAGATAGTGATTTCCAGGGAGCACAAAGAAGGCACATAGGATACCAGTTATTTTTCCATATTTTGTAATGTAATCTATATATATTGGTGTGTTTTACATTAAACATTTTTTTTAAATCCCCATGCTGCCAGGAAAAGACCAATTGTTTTGTCGCCATAATAACAAGTAACCACCAGGTTCTAATAGTGTTTAATTGATTGGTGATAATTTGACTCAGTTTAATCAATGGAAACCCTGAGCCAATAGCCCAATTCTAAAAGTGAACCTCTCAGTAATAGTCTCATACTTTTGTGAGCCAATCAGTGAAAGCCTCCCCTGCAGTGAGTACACTGCCAACCAATCAATAGTTTCACCTGAATAATCACACCTCCACAATATACATTAAACAAAACTCCCCTCTAAAAGGCCACCAGTTTTTGAGCTCCTGATTCTTGCTTCTGTAAGCCCTGTATTTTATTGGACTCCTACTTTGTCCATAGAGACTGTGCTACAAATATGCTTACCTATTTCCCACTTCAGCATGCAATGCAGTCACTCTTTATTTCCTGTATTGCTGCTGCATTATTTTCTCTCATCTTTCAGTAATAAGACAGATAATTTATTTAGAAGACTTAAGATTTCTGCACTTTGTAGGGATGTATATTTCAATAAATGTTTGTAAGATAAAAACTGCCCTTTAAAATTCTGTGAGCTTGCCAGGAAAAGTTAAGGATCTCACTGTAAAGAACACCTCAGCTCAGTCCAAAACCACAGGAGGCTTTTGATAATGAAGGGTGAGGCTGCATACAACATTGGTTTCATATATTCTGCCAACATATTTTTTGTTAACTAAAGCCAGTTTCTCTCAGGCAAGGTTTGTTGAGAGCTGGAGATAGTAAACAAAGTTAAAAAAAAAAAAAAAGCACTATTTCAAAAATGCTAATAAAGTTAGCCATCCTTATTAAGGGTCCATTCTTATTTGACTCATATTTTGTGTGGTTATGTCCACTGTCAAAGATATGTACTAAATATATACTTGTGATAAGTAATTACATATGGAAGGAAGGACTTCTGTCTGCAATTTCTGTTTCTTCTTTTTCTTTTCTCTTTTCTTTTCTTTCTTTCCTTTTTTGTTTCTTTGAGACAGAGTCTTGCTCTGTAGCCCAGGCTGGAGTGCAATGGCAGGATCTCAGCACACTGCAACCTCCACCTCCTGGGTTCAAGAGATTCTCCTGCCTCTGCCTCCTGAGTAGCTGGGATTACAGGCGTGCACCACACCCAGCTAATTTTTTATATTTTTGGTAGAGACAGGTTTCACCATGTTGGGCAGGCTGGTCTTGATCTCCTGACCTCAAGTGATCCACCTGCCTCAGCCTCCCAAAGTGCTGGGATTAAAGCAGTGAGCCACTGTGCCCAACCCTGTGTTCAATTTCTTACTCAACGTTGTCACAATCCTTTCAGTTGCCCAAACTGAAAACCCAGATTTGACAATCTCTTTCCTTTTCCCCCTCACCAATCACACCCAGTTAACCTATTCCTATCTAACTTTAAATTATGAATGTCTTTTAAGTCTATTCTTTTAATTTGAATTACACTGCCACTACCTGCACTTGAATTTATCATTATTTTATGCCTAAAGTATAGCCCCAATTTTCCTGTTCCCCGCCTTTTCTTCCATATACAACCATGGAAATCCAGCAACAATCTCTTATATTGTAGTCCGTGTTTTATTAAAACTGACACATCACTCTTCTGCTTAAAATACATCATTTTTATCCTTTGTATAAAGTAAAATTTATCTAGGGGAGATATCTGCCCCTGCTGTATTTATCTCTATGTGTATAACATTTTGAAATATAAACCAAGGTTGTAATCATCCACATTTCCTTTTAGTAACTGTAGCCCTTGCCTTAATATTGGAAATTCGCATTTTTATTCACTTTAGGATTGACATCCCAGAAAGGAGTAGAAAGGATTCAACTATTGAGTTTATTTTCAAAACCTTGTTTCTTGTCAAGCAAAAATATACACACACCTCCAGAAATAAACAATAGATTTAGAAGAAACCTGGTGAATCAGACAAAAGTAGTTCACCTATCAAAACAGGACTGCTTCCTAATCTGAGAATCGGAGAAAAAGGTCAGAAATAAATAAATTAGAACTTAGATAGTCTAGGCTCCAAAGGCAAGAACCTTAAACTCCATTCTTTCCTTTCTCTAGGGGAACTCAAAATTGAAAGAAAAGAAATGATAGAACCCCCAGATTTGCCTGTGCAGTCTCAGAGTTTCTGGGACCCTGAGAAACAACAAGATATCAGATTAAAAAGGAGCTGCCTAGTTTTCAGAATGAGATGTTTCTTGTAATCCAGAATTGCCCAGGAGATGCAGAATGTTTTCATACATCTAGAAAAGTCAAGAAAACCTGACTTAGCCCTGATAGCCACAACAAAAGTCACTTTAGCAGCAATCTATGGGCCCTTTCACAAAATACAAATAAGAACCAAAATATTTTCAGAATGTTCCAGTAAGCACAGACATAGACTCTAATAAACAGAGGTCCCTGCCTGACTCATAGTCACTATATCAGCTCCTCAAAATTCAGGTTAATTCCTGTGAAAGGGAAGAAATTTAAAATTCAATTAAGTTGTGTATCAGCAAAATAAGAATCCGTAAGATAAATTACTTTTAATTACAGAAAAAATAAGATAAACAATTATGTAAAGTGAGTGGCACTTGTATACAACTTCCAAATATTTATGTGAGATTAGTTGAAGACTGTATCTCTAACTGAACAAAAGATAAAATTTTAATATTTCTAAGAAGGGTAATTTGATATATAACTATTTAAGCTACTAAAATACAAGGCATTTTATGATCATAGGATTTACATGTACTTTTTATAGCATTTAACATACTGCATTCTATCAGTGACAGAAAGCACCCAGATATTTAATTGTTCTTCCTATTTTGTAAATTCAGCAATAGTAAATAAAAAGTGAGAATAGGGTCAATGAAGATACTGTTTTTGTTGGAAAAGCAGCAAAGGAGAAAGGACTTACAAAGTGCCTACATAAATTGATTACGAGTAACATATAAACAAGGAACAACAAACTGCAGAAGGCCGCAGGAGGCCTCTGAGGAGGAAGGCCTCTCCATGCCTCACGTTCTGGTGCAGGGTGACCTAGGCTCTGTTGCCATAACACTGTGCTCAAGGACATAAGACCCCTTCGTAGCACTATGATGTAGCTAGACTTGCAGGCTCCTTGTAAGGCCCAAGTTCCATCAGCTATACATAGACAATAAGCTAAAAATAACCACATGTTCTTGTTTTGTAAAACTCCCAAACCACCACTGTTATCAGTCCTTAGAATAATAAACCAGTTCCGGCCACTAATTCACTTCCAGCTCACTGATTCACTCCACCATTACTCCACCCCTACCCTATAGATCAAAGTAATTGTAATCAATAAATAGTGTGGATAATCAGAGCTCGGGTCCTTCACTGTTTCCTCCAGAATAATAAAGTGACGGCCCCCTGGTCCCACTTTTTCTCTTAATCTGTCTTTATCCCATTCCTTTGTTGCCACCAAACTCAGGGTACCCATAGGTGACGTAGGGCTGGCTCCCAACATTCTGGTGCCCAGTGTGGGGTTCGTGAATCCCTACATTCTGGCACACCAACATGTGGGGATCATGAATTCCCTACATACTGCGCCTAATGGGCTCAAGAATTCTGGCGAAGGCACACCTGAGCATGGTAAAGTGTTGGAACTACAGACAAAGGAACCCCAAGGACAAAACTAATCAGCGCTAGGGTAGGTAGACATGCTCGGGAAGTATACCAGGGTAACAATGGGATGCACCTCCTAAGAGAAGAGGGCAAGTTAGTATTAGTTGCTTGCTCTGTCAGTTGTTTTCAATAACTCTGTGCCTTCTTACTCTGTTCTTCTATTGCTTTCTTTGTCTTTCATTGTTTTATAAAGAAGGAGTTAAGGAAAAAGAAGGAGTCTGTCAGATCCTCCTCAGTATTTTAACAAACATCGGTCAGATCTGCCTAACATTCCTCCATTAGAGAAATCAGACGCCTTTTCAAAAGTAAAACTTGCTGCTCTAACAGCAGTGTTCAAGCCAACAGGCTCAGCCCAAGGCCAGCAAATGCTGCAAGGGCAGAGGAGGGAACAACACAAGCGCGAAAAGCTGCAAACAGCAAGCAGCAGCTGGGCAGGGCCGGGTTCAAATACCTACACGCTGCTCTCCACAGGTGTCTCACAGTAAACTTTTGTGTGTTCTTGTAAACAAGTAACATCCCAAATTGTAATTCTCTGCTAAAATTTAAGTAAAATTTAAAAAGTTGTAAAATATTTAAATGTGGCTCTTTTAAAATCTGATTTAAGTAAAGCTGTAACCTCTGAAGGAAAATAAATTACAACTAGCTTATAAATTAATAAGGAGCAAATAGAAGCAAGCCAGTTAAAAAAAAATCCTAATTAACTAATAAGTTGCAAAACCTACTTAATATCTTAAATGGCAACAGCAGCAACAAAACGGTTCAAGGCTGTGTGCCCGGAACCTTGCTGGAAGAAGGAGCGGCATCTGTGCCAGCAGGGGAAAATACCAGCAAGTCTCGCTCTGGCCAGAAAAATGTTAGAAAACATTTTCCATCGGAAGATGGAAAGAGGATGTGTGTAAAAGAAAAAGAAAAGAAAGACAAAGAGAAAGAGAGGCACAGAAAAGTAAGAGTATGTCTAAGTTTGTCAGTAAAAGTTGTAAAAATATTAGAAGAATAGTTAAGGTATGTTGAAAGATGGAAAGAGGATGTGTGTGAAAGACAAAGAGAGAAAAAGGTAAAAAAGAGAGAGGCACAGAAAGTAAAAGCATGTCTAAGCTTGTCAGTGAAAGTTGTAAAAATGTTAGAAGGGTTAAGGTATGCTGAAAGATGGAAAGGGTGTGTGTGAAAGAGAGTAAGAGGTAGGAAGGCAAAGAGAAAGAGAGGCACAAAAAGTAAGACACAAAAAAATACAAAGGGGTAAAGAAAAGAAATATTTAAAAAGCTCTACGATTCCACCCTTAGTAAGGAAAGTTATAAAACAAAGTTTAGCATGCCTAAGTTTTTCAGTGAAAGTTGGAAAAATGTTATAAAAGGAAATTTATGCAAGTAGGTTGTATAAATTTTGGATTAAAGGTCTAAGCAAGTTTTAAAACATTAATTGTAAGAAAAATAAATTCTGTGTGTAAACATATTAATTAAAAGTTAAAAGAATCTTCTAGTTTTCTATAAACTAAACATTAAAATAAAAGCACCTGGAAAGGCCCTTTAAACAGCAAGCAAGGAGGAGGGAGCCAGAGGGCCCTCAATGCCCTTTTTCAGCGGGAAGTAGTTACAGAATGAATGACCTCTGCACTATTTCCCAAAACATTTCTAGGTCCCAATTCCTTAAGAAAAAAAAATGTAAAAGTAGGTAGTAAGTCAGGTTCCAAGGTGCTTAATAAAGCTGCTAATAGATTGGCAGCCCTAAAATTTGCATAAAAACACTTGGAGGATCTATAATTGCTGTTATAATTATGTTATTAATCTGTTCTGTTTCTCTTTGTGTAGTCTGCAAGTACAGATCCAGAAGGCTCCAAGAAATAGCTCACCAAAATAAAGCTGTACTTGCTTACCTTGCTTTGTAAAACAAAAAAGAGGGAGACAGGGAAATAAAACCCCACAATACAATTTAACTTAGCATTACTAACAAAAAAATTACTTTAAGCTTGCCAAGGGGACAACAAATAACAGCTGCTAAACAACACCTATATAATCCAAAAAAGAGAACTTAGGGCAAATAATCTGGTGGCAAAATCCATTAACAAAAAGTTGAAAAAAAAAAAAGCCAATGTAATAACATAGGGGAGAGGATTTGCTTGTGTCTCTCTAGGTACAAATCGACAGCCGGTGTGGAAACCATCAAGACATTTAAAGCCTTATCATAAGCAGCGGTTATCACCAAAGCAGTAAGTACTCCTGGAGTTGGGGTGGCAGTAAAAGGAAATAGTATCTTACTTGTCCAAGCACGAGAAGGAGTTTGGATACCTGTGTCTCTTAACAAATCTTGGGAGGCTTCTCCCTCTAAACATATTGTCACTGAATTCCTAAAAGGTGTTCTAAATAGAACAAAAAAATTTATGTTTACTTTAATAGCAGTGATAATGGGTCTAATTGCAATCACAGCTACAGCTACTGTGGCAGGAGTAGCTCTGCCTTCCTATAGCTAATCAAATTAATCATCTCTGTCTAACAGTAATCTGGATGAGAGATCAAATCATAAGTTTGGAGCATAAAACTCAAATGCAATGTGATTGGAATACTTCTAATTTTTGTATTACTCCTAGTTCTTACAATGCTACTGAACATCATTAGGAAATGATTAAGCATCACTTACAAGGGAAAGAAGATAATTTAACATTAGATATAGCTAAACTGAAAAAGCAAATTTTTTAGGCATCTCAGGCTAACCTTACCTTGTTGCCTGGCACAGATGTTCTTACTGGAGTTGCTAACAGCCTCTCCAGCATTAACCCATTAAGATGGATTAAAAACCCTCTGTTAATCAACCATTGCAAACTTTGGTTTGTTTGTGTCTGTTTATAATGTCTGTTCTTAGTCTGCAGATGTTGGAGCCGACTTCGAAGAGAGACCTGACACCACGAACAAACAATAATAGCAATGACAGTTTTGGATAAAAACAGAGGGATATGTTGGAAAAGCCTATGTCTTTGTGTAGTCTGCAAGTACAGATCCAGAAAGGAGAAAGGACTTACAAAATGCCCACATAAATAGGTTATGAGTAACATACAAACAAGGAACAACAAACTGTGGAGGGCCCGCAGGGGGCCTCTGAGGAGGAAGACCTCTTCATGCCTCATGTTCTGGTGCCAGGTGACCTAGGCTCTGTTACCATAAACATTATGCTCAAGGATGTAAAACTCCTCCATAGCACTGTAAGGTAGCCAAACTTGTAGGCTCCTTGTAAGGCCCGAGTTCCACCAGCTGCACATAGATAATAAGCTAAAAATAACCACATGTTCTTGTTTTGTAAAACTCCCAAACCACCGCTGTTATCAATCCTTAGAATAATACACCAGTTCTGGCCACTAATTCACTTCCAGCTCACTGATTCACTCCACCATTACTCCACCCCTACCCTATAGATTAAAGTAATTGTAATCCATAAATAGTGTGGATAATCAGAGCTCGGGTCCTTCACTGTTTCCTCCAGAGTAATAAAGTGATGGCCCCCAGTCCTACTTTTTCTCTTAAATCTGTCTTTTTCTTATTCCTTTGTCGCCACTGAACTCGGGGTACCCATGGATAACATAGGGCTGGCTCCCTACATTCTGGCACAGCAATGTGTGGGGCTCATGCATTCCCTACAGTTTTTTTGCAGAGTTGAGAAAAGATTTATTCTTTCTGTCAGAGCTTCATCCTGGAATGACTACTTTTAAATATCTGACACTTCCCTATCTTCTCTTTTGAAACATACAATTAGAGAAAGTTTTTGAAAAGACAAAGATGTACCATGCTTAAAAAATTTTTTTAGTAGTGGCCAAATTATTAAAAAGTACTTAACATTTGGGTGGATAGATAATAATTGTATATATTTGTGTGGTACATGAATATTTTGATACAAGCATACAGTGTGTAATGATCAAATATGAGTAACTGGGTATCCATCACCTCAAACATTATTATTTCTTTGTGTTGGGAACATTCCAAATCTCCTAGCTACTTTTAATATACAATAAATCATTGTTAGCTATACTGTTAACATGAAAACTTATCCCTTCTCTATAACCGTATTTTTGTACTCAATAGACAAATCGTGACTTTTATTTTTAATTGTATCAACAGAACTATTACCTGTTAAAAGTCCAAGTTTACAACTCTTTTATATTATGAATATGGAAAGAAGGTAGGTAATAGATGGATAAGACATTTCGCTAGGGGGGTTTCATCTGCCCGTTTTCTTTAATCATGACAATCATCCTAGAAAGGAAATATTTCAGTTTTATAGATGTGGACACTGAAATAGAACATTAAGGAGCTAGCCCAGAAACTACGGGTAAATGTCCACTTCAAATTCTATTGTCTTTCCTTCGGCATGCTGCTATGGAAACACCTGTAAATAACATTAAGTTTTAAGATACAGACACTCAATAACAAAACTTGAATTTCTGTTTGTGTGTGAGACACATTTCCCACTTATTCTTAGATGTCTTTCTGTATTATTTTTAACTTGTAAATTCAGGGGGACAAGTGCAGGTTTGCTGTATAGGTAAATTGTGCATCACGAGGGTTTGGTGTACAGATTATTTTATCACCCAGGTAATAAGCATAGTACAGTATAGGAACTTTTTCAGACCTTACCCTCCTCCCACTGTTGCATATTTCAGTCTATTAAAGTTTGAAAATATCATGGCTTTCATAAAAGAAGTTATTATGTATGACATTCTCACCAGAAATTATTTAATCTTTTATAGTACTATCACTAAATACATTAAATTATATGAAGGCTACAAGGAATATCGGCGTGTTTTACAATCTGTAAAATATTTAGAAAAAGGATTTCAGTTTCTGATAATTAAAATGTTTGTCAATAACCTCATTTAGAACAAATCTAATACAAGTTTTAAACTATTTTCTCAAAAAATTCACATAATTTTTGTGGTGTTTAAGGCTCTATTAGAAAATGTATATTTTAACAGAAGTTTTTAATATTAATGTTGTCTATGTTGCAACTGAATAATTCTTTGCACCTCTTGTTTAAGATGCTCTTCCTACTTCAATGTTAGAGATATCACTCCTATTACTTTCTGATATCTTCAGAATTTTGCCTTTAGAATTTAGAGACACAATGTATCTGGAAAGAAATGTTGCATTGTTAGGAGGCAGTAATAAGGATATTTAATTGAACCAGTACTATTTACTGAAAAGAATTCATTTTTCTCATTTTGTTTTTATCACCTTTTTCTTAATCCAGTGTTCTATACAGATTTTCTGGTCTTTCTACAATGTTTTTTGTTCTACTTGTCTAGATTTTGAACAATATCATAGGTTATGGTTACAGATTTATTATGATTTAATGTTATTTTCTTGGCTATTTTTGGACCTTTGTATTTTTACATACATTTTTAATTAGCATTTTATTTTCCACATCTTTTTCAACTAGGATTGCATTGAATATATAAATAAAATTTGTCAGATTGACATATCTATGGCACCAAGTTTTCCAGTTTAAGACAATTCGAAAGCTTTCATATTATCTAGTCATCTTTAATTTTCTCCCAATATTATTTTTGTAAGTGTGGGTTTCTTGCAAATCTTTTTAAAGGCTTAGTCTAAGGGTTCTGGTATTTTTCAATAATATTATAAATATTGTATTTTTATCTCATTTAAAAAATATATACTGTAACTGCATAAAAATAAAGTTAATCCCTGCATATTGACCTTGTGAAAAAACTCATACTAATATTACCTGTACATTCTAATTATTTATCTATAGATAATTTGCAGTTACAAAGAAATAATTGTATTATACAGCGAAATGCAGTATCAATAAATAAGGCACTTATAGTTTTCATTTGCTTTTTTATTCTTGTAATGTTAAACTAATTTTGCACTCATAAAAGTATCCTTATTAACAATTGTTTGTTTATATTATTGGTTTTTCTGCTATTTTTTAGAAACTATGAAAACTATTTCCCTGTAATCTTTTTTCTCTCATGCCAACCTCATAAACAAAATTGCAAAATATTCCTCAGTCTTCTAAAGATTGTCATTAAATTTTGTTTAATTATTATCTGAAACTCACTCCTGAACTTATTTGAGTCTGGAGATAAAGATGGAAAGAGAGATGGAGACAGGTAGAAAGAATTGTATGAGCTACAGATCTAATATAGGATAATTTGGGTATTCTATATCTTGTTATTTTTATAAATAATATAATTCTAGTGATTCTGTATTTCTGTTTGGTATAAAGCTGTTCAAGTTATTCTCTTATTTATTAAATTCATATGACGTGTGATGATGCCCATCTTTGTTTATATGACTCTTAGTGCATTGAGTTTTAATCTTTATCCTTTACTAAAACAGAATTTTAAAACAGCATATTTCCTTCTGGCTACATTTCATAAGTTATTTTATATAACATTTTATTATAATTAAAGTGTTTTCTAAACATACTGTGATTTTATTAAGACATATGTATTATCTACGCATGTACTTCTTAATGTTAGAGAGAGTATTTGTAATTGGTTTCAACCTTAATCAGACTGTGGTAAGAGTACGTATGGAGCAAGAATTAAAGGCTTTCTGTTTTCTTGAGATTTGCTTTGTGGTCTGTGTCATGCAGTCAAAATATTTTCATTATTCCTTGTGCATCCCACATTTTGGGATACAGTGATTTTTAATACTCATACTGTTTATTTTTTATATCCTTATTGATTACTTCACAGTTAAATCACAGGCTGTGTGAATTTCTATCATTTGCCTTTTACTTTCTCAATTGTTTCTTAATTTATACAATACTGTATTAAGTAGGTGCATCCAGTTTAAATGGTTATATTTTCCTGGTGAATTAAATATTTTTATTATTTTATTAAAATGGTGGTCTTTAATAATATATTTGCCTTAAGGTCTGAAATATATCAGTATAGAAATGCAAACTTTCGTTTGATTAGTGTCTATACATTCTATCTTTTTACATCTTATAATTTCAATATTACTGCACCTGAATGATTGAAACGTCTCATTTGTAAAGTGTGTATATTTGTTTTTTTACTTAAGTTGAGAGTCTCTCTTCTAAATGTATTAGTCTATTTACAGTAACACAATTTGTATTTAATATGTTTTAGTCGTATACTATTTTCTATTTATCCAGTTTGATCTATGTTCTTGCTCTCTGTTTGACTTAGAGTTTTAGAATTATTATTATATTTCCCTATGTCTTAGCTTGATAGTTGTATTAGTCCATTTTCATCCTGCTGTAAAGAACTGTCTGAGACTGAGTAATTTATAAAGGAAAGAGGTTTAATTGATTCACAGTTTCACATGGATGGGGAGGCCTTAGCAAATTTACAATCCTGGCAGAAGGCGAAGGGCAAGTAAGCACCTTCTTCACAAGGCAGCAAGAGAGAGAAGAGGAAAGGAGGAACTTCCAAACCCTTATAAAACATCAGATCTCATGAAAATGCACTCACTATCATGAGAACAGCATGGGGGGACTCCGCCCCCATGATTCAATCACTTTTATGCCTCAACACATGGGGATAACAGGTCCTTCCCTCTACACATGGAAATTACAATGTGAGATTTGTAGGTGACACAAAGCCAAACCATATCGAGGGGCAGACTTCCCCCTTACTTTTCTTGTGATAGTGAGTTCTCACAATATTTGGTTGTTTACAAGTGAGTAGCACTTCTCCATTCTTTTTTTCTCTCTCTCTCTTGCTCTGTCATGTGAAGATGTGCCTGCTTCCTCTTTGCCTTCTGCCATGACTGAAAGCTTCTTGAGGCTTTCTGCACAGTCTGTGGAACTGTGAACCAATTAAATTTTTCTTAATAAATTACCCAGTCTTAGGTAGTTCTTTATAGCAATGCAAGAACAGACTAATACAAGGTCCAAGATCAAAGTGTAGCTAGGTTTGGTTTCTCCCGAGACCTTGGTTCTTATCTTTCAGTTGGTTACATTCCCATTGTTTTCTCTTAAAGTCTTGTCTCTGTGAGATACATCCTGGTGTTTCTCTCTCTTCTTATAAGGAGATACTGGCTTTGGTCCCCAGCCTTATGATGTCATTTAATATTAATTCCCTCTTTAAAGGCTGGATTTCCAAATACAGCCACATTATAAGGTATTGGGATTATGGCTTCAAAATGAATTTTAGGAAGGCACAATTTAGTTCATGACAGATAGTTACAATTTCTATCAATTTTTATTTGCTTAAATATATCTTTATTTCAATTTCATTATTGAGGATATTTTCTTCAACTAAGGATAGAATTGTATGTTTCCATTCATTTTAACTGTGCTCTTTGAAGGCATTATACCATGATTTTCTGAACTTCAGACTGCCTTTTTGCTTGTTTTCTTTGTTTTTTAATCATTATTTTGAGAAGTTGGCAGTAGATGTTATTGTTACTTGCTGCAAAATAATGCATTTTGGCTGCATTTTAATTATCTCCTTGTCTTTGGTTTTTGGTCATTTCAATATCATGTGGCAATATGTACTTATCCCTTTATTTATCTGGGATGGGCTTCATTGAACTTCTTGAATATGAGTCTTAATGCTTTCTGAAATCAATTTTGGGAGAATTTTAGTGGATATCTGCCCAATACGTCATGTGTTTCATTCTGTTTCTCTTTTCATTCATGAATTTAAGTTTTACACATGACATACTTTCACTGTTTATGCCTTAGATCTCTTATCCTTTCCTTATTTTTTAATGGTGCATAAATCTCAGTGCACCACTCTCCATTTATGCAAATTTGAGGATCTTCTAACTCACTAATACTTATTTTTTTTATGTTGTTACACTTATTCATTATATATTTTAAATTTTGTTTATTGCTTTTTCACTTTTTTACATCTAAAATTTTCATTTGGATTTCTCTTTATCGAGTTAATAGTTACGATTTTGGCATTTGTTTTTATTTGTCCTGACTGAATTTTTGGCCTATTTTTCCATTTTTGTTTGTTTTTCTGTTTGAGTGGTTTGGTTGGCTTTTTTGTTTGTTTTTCATTTCTTACAGATACCATTTTGTCTGAGTATTGGCTTATAGCTATAATGTGGGTGAGTTGGGACCAGAGAGTTTTAGAGTATACATCAGTCTTATTCAGTTTGGGCTGCTATATCAAAGCACCATACACTGGGTGGCTTGCAAACAACAGAAATTTATTTCTCACAGTTCTAGAGATTGGAATCTGAGATCAGGATAAGAGCATGGTTGGGTAACAGTGAGAGTCTTTTGCTGGGTTATAAACTGCCAACTTCTCCTTGAATACTCACACAAAGGAAAGACAGCAAGTTAGCTCTCTGATCTCTTCTTATGAAGGCACCAAACTTATTCATTAGAGTTCCATTCTCATGACCTAATTACTTCTCAAATGCCCCACTTCCAAATATGATCACATTGGGATGAAGGTTTCAACATATGAATTTTGGGGAAACACATTCATTCCATTGCAACATCTTCAACTTATCACAGAATACCTTTAAGTAATATTCAACTTCATCTGTAGTATAAGATCTCTGTAATTGTATACTTCTCTTTTCCCTCTCTTAGGCTTTATGCTACCTTTGTCATACATTTACTTATTTAGATTTTATAAACCTTACAACATGTTTTAGTTCATTCAGGCTGCTATAATAAAATACTATCATAAACTGTGTGGCTTATAAACAACAAAAATTTACTGCTCACAGTTCTGGAAGCTGAGAAGTCCAATATTAATGTACAAGCACATTTGGTTTCTGGTGATGGCCTGTTTTCTAATTCATAAAAGATGCCTTAGTCATGACTAAAACACCAAAAGCAATGGCAACAAAAGCCAAAATAGACAAATGGGAACTAATTAAACTTCAGAGCTTCTGCAAAGCAAAAGAAACAATCATTACAGTAAACCAGCAACCAATAGAATGGGAAAAAATTTTTGCCATCTACCTATCTGACAAAGGGCTAATATTCAGAATCTACAAAGAACTAAAACAAATATACAACAAAAAAAGAAACAACCCCATCAAAAAGTGGACAAAGGATATGAACAGACACTTTTCAAAAGAAGACATTTATGTGGCCAACAAACGTATGAAATAATGCTCACCATCACTGGTCATTAGAAAAATGCAAATCAAAACCACATTGAGATACCATCTCATGCCAGTTAGAATGGTGATCATTAAAAATCAGGAGACAACAGATGCTGGAGAACATGTGGAGAAATAGAAATGCTTTTACACTGTTGGTGGGAGTGTAAATTAGTTCAACCATTGTGGAAGACAGTGTGGGGATCCCTCAAGGACCTAGAAATAGAGATACCATTTGGCCCAGCAATCCCATTATTGGGTATATACCCAAAGGATTATAAATCATTCTATTATAAAGACACACGCACACGCACATTCATTGTGTCACTGTTTACAATAGCAAAGACTTGGAACCAACCCAAATGCCCATCAATGATAGACAGGATAAAGAAAATGCGGCACATATACACCATGGAATAGTATGCAGCCATGAAAAAGGATGAGTTCATGTTCTTTGCAGGGACATGGATGAAGCTGGAAACCATCATTCTCAGCAAACTGACACAAGAACAGAAAACCAAACACCACATGTTCCCACTCATAAGTGGGTGTTGAACAATGAGAACACATGTACACAGGGAGAGGAACATCACCCACTGGGGCCTTTTGGAAGCTGGGGGGTATAGGGGAGAGATAGCAGGGGGTGGGGAGACAGGGGAGGGATAACATTGGGAAAAATACCTGATGTAACTGATGGGGATGGATGCAGCAAACCACCATGGCACTGTGTATACCTATGTAACAATACTGCACAATCTGCACATGTACCCCAGAACTTGAAGTATAATAATAATTAATAATAATGAAAAGATGTCTTCCTGCTGTGTCTTCACATGGAGGAAGAGGCACATTAACTGTTTGGGGTCTCTTTTATAAAATCATTAATCCCCAAAATGAGGGTTCTAGCTAGTTGCGTCTCAAAGGCCTCACCTTCAAATACCATCATCATAGAGGTTAGTATTTTAACATATGAATTTTGTAGGGACAAATTCAGAACACCATATTCGGAACACATTATTAGTATTATTGCCTAATGCCATCAGTTAACCTTGTGGGTATACTTTAAAGGTATTTTATATTCATTGGTATGGCATTTTTAATTGGAATCATAAACTTTTAAAGCACGAGTAAATAAAACACATTTCTCAGTAGTAGAATAAGACCAAAGTATTATAATTGGCATTTTGCCTTCATGTGTTGTATAATTACATTAAATATCTTAAGAAGTATTCTTAAACTATTGCTAAAATTTCATTAACCATTTAAAGGTTGTCAGTTCATTTAAAAATTGGATCATAATGATTTTACCATAGGATGAATTCAAATTAAATGTAAGAACAGTTTCCTCATTCACTTTGTTTTTGTAAATTTCTTATGTTGAAATACCAATGTGGACTTTCAAAAATATTTTCTGTATAACATAAAAAACAAATGCAAACTTTTATTTTGTACCAATGATACTTTTTATGAATGAATCAATTGTTATTTATAGCAGAGTATATGAGCAATTTGTTTCTCACAGTTTAATTCTTATTAGGAAACAAGAGTTTTGAAGTTTCCTAATGTTCTAGGTTTAATTTTAGCAATTATGTTTATAGTTCAAAATTAAACAACTAATTTTAATATTTATGAATACATACAGTATAAAGATGATGTAAAAGAATACTCAAAAAAGTTACAGAATTATTGCTTTTAGCACTCAACTTTTAATTAAACATATAGTCTCAAATGTGCAAGAAACTTTGGCCTCATAAAAATACACATTATAATCAGTGTAAAATGGTAAAAAGGAAAGCAATGGTTCATTTTTACATCCACTCTCCAGCATACACACTACCTGACATCTTACTCACAATCATCATTTCTTATTCCACAAAAGAAATATAATTATGTAAAGAATGGCAAAACGGCTTTACCAATGAAGATTAATATAACATTAAAATGAGCAGAAAACTAATCACCTGAGAGGATTTTGAGAGTATACTACAAAAATTATTTGTGTAGTTGAAAAATCTCCTCTTTGAATGTTGATTTTTTTATATATGGAACCTATCAACTGATATATAAAAAGTGAATAGTAGATGAACTATAGGCATAAAATAATTAGATATTAAAATAGCAAGATCAGGCACAGATACTATGTTTATCACTATCTCTATGAATCCCTAAAACACAAACATGATTAAGAATGTTTAGGGATGATTAGTAATGTTTAAAAGTGTTTAAGAATGATTACGAATGTTTCATAATTAAGACTACTTAAAAGTAAATAAGGATTAAGCAGAAAAAAGATTAATTGTAATCCAACTTAAAATGTCACTTGTATTAAAAAGAGGCTGAATTAACTTTAGATTCATATATTTTAGTATCCCTATTTAAAAACTCTCTGTGAATAGTGTAAGGAGTACATTTACAATGGAACATATTGTACAGGTGAAGGAAAACAAAGATATGGAGACAATTCAAATGTTGGCTCAGTTTTATAGGCACACATTTCAGCAATTTAGTAATATATTATTAATATGTTATTAATAATATAATGTTCATATATAATTTCATAATATTAAGACAAGTTTAATCACTTGAAAAACACTCTCACAGATTTCTGTCTTATATTGACAAACATAAGATAAACTTGACATAAAATTTAACAGTGCAAGGCTAGTATAAGCATCTCTCTAAGATTCATTGTTTCCCTCAGGGCACAAAAATGTGGTTGCAAATATGTTGAGTAGTCTCGTAACTGTTATAAAGTGAGTCTTGAACATACTTATATTAGATTGTGTTACTACTAGATTATGTTAAATTAAGAATTGGTGGTATGTTGTAGCATCAATACTGAAGGTATTGCCCTTTCCTAGAGAGATTGGTAATTGGCAGGAAAGCCAATACTTGGCACAAGAGATAATAATAGAAAATAAAGTGCCAGTGTCAAGTCAATTTTCAAAATTGCTTTTATTAAAGTATTTATGCTTCCATATTCTTTTTATATAGTTACGTGACTTGACATCCTTGACAACCCAATGGGCAAGTTATGCAGAAACTATTATCCCCATCTTACATTTGTGGAAAGTTATTTTAACTATGTGAAGAATTACATAGTGACAGAAACCTTGGGTTCTCAGCTTGTGGCCCAACAAAGCATCCAAACCATTTCATTTGCTGTGTAGTGGGTATACATTACAGGGATATACAATACGGATATCAAAAGTTGGTTATGTCATGAAATCAGTGATTGGTTTAACTATATAGAAACTAATTCAGAGAAATATAGAATTATTTTTCATTAGCTATTTCAAAATAAGTCAGTTTTGAAGCTCCTGTGGATGAAGTTGAGTGACGAACTCATCCCCATATCCCTAGTTTTACCACTAAAATTCCTGCATCCTGGGAATCTTCTTAGTCAATAAATTGAGATATATTTCTTGAGACAATTGGATAATCCTTGTTTAGAAATGAAAAGTCCTACATGATGAATCCTTCCCTCCACCAGTTCTAGGAAAAACAACAGCTGGTCATCATAAGAGAAAAAGTAGGTCCTGGTTTCTTAACTGTAAGAGTAAAGATGAGAAGTGACATGAGGTCAGGGCATGAAGGAAAATATCAAAAGGAGATAGAAAATACATTATTAGAATTTATGTCATGAAATAGGAGAAAAACCCTGAGGAAATTTCATAGATAATGTTTTGTCTTGGCTTAAAGAGCAGGAAAGGGACAAGAAGTTTTTGAGAGAGTTTAGAGAAAGGAAAGGAAGAGAAAACTTGCCACAATTTCAAAGAAATTATCAACACAAATTAAAAGAAAGCATAAAAAGATATAAGGACAGAAAATAACAGAAAAAATATCTTTTTCTAATAGGTTCTCTTGCTGCAGTTGTTCAAATTTTATTCTAGCACATATAGTAGAAGGGTATGGTCAACAAACTAATTGTCTTTAAAATAAAGAAGACAGAATTTTAGATACGAATAAAGGGATAAATCCTTTATTATTGTGATGGATTTTTCTTCCCGTATTTTTCCTAGATATTTTTACCCAGGATTTTCATCATTATTTGCATTCATTGACTTATTCATTGAAAATGCTTTTTATGAGAAGCTACAATATGCCAGATACTGTTGTAAATTCTAAAGATATAGCAGCAGGCAAAACAAAACAAAAAATACAGCTGTGTGATAGCGATTATATTTCTAGTAGATGATACAAAAATATATAGCTTATATTAGTTCCCTATTGCTACTATAAAAACTACCACCAGTTAATTTAGAACAAGAAAACTTTTATTAATTTACAGTTTTGGAGTTTATAATTCCAACATAGGTCTCATTGAGTTCAAATAAAAGTGTTGGCTGTGTAGTCTTATTTTTCAGAATCCCAGGGCAAAATCAATTGTCTCACCATTTTCAGCTTCTAAAAGGAAAGCTGTTCACATTCACCGGTTTATGCCCTGCTTCCATCCTCATACCCAGCAATGTTCAATTTAATCTTTTACACACTGCATCACTCTGACATACCTTAACACTTTGCCTTCTTCTTCCACTTTTAAAAGACCCTTGTGATTGTACTGGGCCCACCCACAAAATTCAGGGTACGCTCTATTTTAATGTTAGCTGATTGACAGCCTTAATTCCATCTGCAATCTTAATTTTGCCTCACCATGTAACACAGCACATTTACATATTCCAGGGAATAGCACACGGACATCTTTGGACCATTATGACTCTTCCTATCACACAGCTAATAAGTATAACATAGTAATTGTTAGACCCAAGTTAGCGTTCATGCAAAATTTAAAAACAAGAAAGATAAAAAGGTCATAATGTGGGGGAAGAGGCACTATTTCAAAACAGGAGGGTCTGAGAAATTCTAAAGGTAATATTTTTGTAAAAATATAAAAAAGAAAACAGAATGAGGGGCATGTATATTCTCATTTAAAGTGAAACAAGCAGTAATAACAACAAAAGGAAAGGTTCTGATGTAGCTAGATACCAGGCATGTTCAAGCATAGTAAGAAAGCCAATAAAGTGGAATTAAGTGAAAATACAGGAAGGTAATAGATATTGCAGGCAATGTGGTAATGGCGCATGAGAAGTGCAGATCATTTAATAAGTTGTGGAATTTGGGTTTCTGATTTAAAGAATACAGGAAGTCACTGGATAATTTCAACATAAGGTAATTTCTAAATTCTGTTCAAGGGATATATTTCAGAATAGATTATAGGAGATAAAGTTTGGGAGCAATGAGGCTAGTTTGAAGTCTCTTGCTTAATCAGGTTTTAGGTGGTAGGAACTTGGATCTGAACAGTATGACAGGGATAGTGTGAAGATTAAGATTCTATTTTCATTTTGAAGGTAAAGCCAACAGATTTTACCAACAAAGTAGAGAGTGTAGAATAGAATCAGAAAAGTCTGTTTATCTAAGTTTTTTTGCTCAAATAACTGAGAAGATACACTTGGAATTTTCTATTTGGGGATGTGAAGCAAAATAACAAACACAGAGAGGCTGTCTAAAAGGAAATGACATTTATTTGGGAATAGGACATTGCAATGGGAATATGTGTGCCATAGTAAACTATGTGCCTATTCAGGGAAGTAAAGGAAGACAAAGTGTTCTTAAAGGTAAAATGAAGATAATTTATAATTGTTTAGAGATAATTAAGCTGGACAGGCAGTTGCTTGGCACATGTCTTGCAGAAGTAATTTTTGGGTAAAGGTATGATGAAATTTGTGCAAGGTTGCAGTATTTGCAGAGTCTTGTGATACTTTTTGCTATCACAATATATATGCATAAGAAGCCTATACTTTTAGCCTTCCCTGACTCTGTCAGTTTGGTTTTTCTTAACACAAATGACTCTGTGTTAATTCTGACTACTTTCACATTTCCCACTTTTGATCAAGATCTTTCTCTGAAAGCATAACTGACTCATCATTCTGTAATTAGGTCTTCATGACTCTTGGTGCCAGGATGGACCTATCACAGGTTGCTTACCTGGTCCTGTTGGAGACAGTGAATGGTAGCTAGGAGTCAGTATTAAAACTGTTTTAGCCACAATTGACAAACAAGGGAGGTGTCAAGAAAATGGCTGTCAGGAAAAGTCTGACCAGAGTTTATTATTTTGTTTGATTTTTTTCTGTTGTAGCCGTTTGTTATCATCTCAATGTGCTGGATCAATATTAGTTTGTCAGGAGTTACACTTCTACAAAAAAGTAACAAGTAACAGATGCAAAGTTTAAAAACAGAAAATATGAAGTAAAACTGTTACTAGTATGACAATCCTAATTTACACAACAGTTTTGAGCCATAAACCTAGACTTAAAAGCAACCAATTAAAAAAAAAGGGGCATTAAGAGGAATAACAGTCTCAGTATAATATGGAGTCTCATTCTGACATTTTGGCAATAGCTGCTTTCAGCATGGAAATACCAACTTCTCATTCAGGGTTGAAGTTTTAATGTCTCTGGTGCTCTGCTAAAGGCTTGAGCAGTTTGGTGAATTTTTTGTGTAGCCCACACATCAAACATGAGACTTCTTCCCTAAAATGTATCTTGTTTCAACTTATAGGTCTTGAGAAACAAAGAAATCCCCCATTTTTAGTAATTTTATAAAAGAAAATTGGGTTGCAGGAATCTAGAATAATTCACTATGTACTCTAGTCTACAGGTAAATAACAAGACATCAAAAACAATGCACAGAGCTATACTCTATATACAATCAGGTATATTATAGTTTCTCTTTTGAAAACTTACTCTACATTGATCACATAGAAATCTCATATTTAAAAACATCTGGGTGCAAACCAAGGCTTTATAGTCTCAAGGTTCCTGGGCCTATCGGAAAGTGACAACTTTTACTCACTATAAGGCTGAGAGCCCTTGAAACCAGACATTGTGTTCACAGTATCAACTATTACATTTCAGTCCAAGTTTTGGTAGCATAATCAATGTTTCCAATTGCATCCTGCTATAAACAGAGAGTTAATTTTAGTGAACTTATACAAATAACCATATTGCCAAATAAAACAAGAATACTCATAAATAATTTCTGCATTTTGTAGAAATCAAGCAGGAGGAAAAAACAAAATTTTTTACCTTTGTTTACAAAATTATACTTTACCAAGCTGCATAAACTACAGATAGCTATGACAGAACATTTTCTTAATTCTGGGAAACAAAACATTTAAGTAAAGAACCAACAATGCTTTAACTAAAACTCATAAAAACATTATAATCATCAGTTATTTAATCTCTTAAAAATTTTTTCTACTTTACCTTGATTAGCAGTTTTATGAACCCTTAATTTTTTCATTAGAATTTTGAAAATATTGTTTAGTCAACTGATCTGAAAGTTATGAGAAATCTGTATTAAAGAGTGCTTGTTAGCATCCTTTCAATGAAACTGATCGTAAACACCTTCAGAGAAGAACTCAGTGTAATAAGTATAAATGACAAAAACTTAAAATAATTATTGTAAAAAATACAATGAAAGTTTATTATCAGTAACTGACAGGAAAGTTAGTTATTTTTGTGGCTACAACAATTGTCAGAGTTATGAATGATGACGTATGTATCTAAGAGTTTCATATAAATTTGAAATATTTATATCAATATAAAATATTGGTCAGGCTTGTCTCGAACTCCTGACCTCGTGATCCATGGGTCTTGGCCTCCCAAAGTGCTGCGATTACAGGCATGAGCCACCGGGCCTGGCCCTAATTGGGTTTTATGCAAGATTCCAAAGTCTTGACAATTCTCCTTGGGCTCAACAGTCTCAGCTTAGTATTTGTGTTCACACACAGTAAATTCCAGCTGTTGTACCAATTTTGTCTCTTAAATTCCCAACACACACCTTCTTTAAAGGAAGTGTTCATAATCCATATTCATTTTAACACAATCCATATTCACTTTATGAAATAAACTTTACTCAAACTTTTTCCCCTGCTTTAATAATTTGTCTCTAATTTTGTCTGAATTTCAATACCTATTCGTCTTAGAACTGAAACTCTCCATGTCCAAATAAGATACTCTAAATTTCTTTCCTCTCTGAGCCTAAAATGACTGGACATCTGTGAAACATGTTTTGGCATGCCTGGATATTCTACTTGAATTAATATTGATTTTTGATGTTTCCTATTTGTTTATCGAATAGTTCTCAGAGGCAAATCATGCATTTGCTTTGTGTCCTATTCTACCAGTTGTTACAGAAAAATAATTGTGTGTAGCATGGTGGCACACACTTGCAGTTCCAGCTACTCAGGAGCCTAAAACATGAGGATCTCTTGAGTATAGAAGTTTGAGGCTGCAGTGAGCTATAAACATGCCACTGCACTGCAGCCTGATCAACAGAGCAAAACTCTGTCTCTGAAATAACAACAAAAAAGAAAAATGTTAAATGAATAATTTTTAGTAAAAATTAAATGAAAAAAATATGTTGGCCAAATTCAATAATGAAAATAATGTATGGACTTACAAAATGTTTGTTTGTCCCACTCTATGTGTTAACTTATACATAAATATCACAAGAAAGTGATTTCTCAGTTTTTTTTCCTAGTCATCTTTTGTTTTTCTGTGTTCAGATTGTAGACTCATGTTAAGTGGAGAAACTATGTACTATACATTTTTTTAATCACAGGCAGTAGAGTAAACCATACTATAGATGTAAGTTCCTCATGCATATTTTATGATGTCTCTTCGATAACTCTTTTCCATCTTATGTTTCCCTAGGGGCCTGAATCAGGTTCCCAATCCACTAATTCCTACCAGAGAAAGAAGAACTCATGCTGATTTTGATAACTGCTAGATCAGAAAGTGAATATGCTTTTCTCACTGCTGGAGACATTGTCTGTGACCAAAGGTTTTCCCATTTTCTATTGATGAGCATGTAGAACTCTCATTAACACTGTGGAACTTATGTATGCTCTTCACCAAGGGTATGTACCCCTTAGCGTTGAAAGATGAACGTTCCTAAAATAAACTCCTTTTACATCTAAATTGCAACACACGGGAGGTCTCACTCCTAAGCTGTGCACAAATAAGGAAGAGGAAGACTCTCATGTGGATAATGAGTATATGCAAAATTCTTTAGTGAATAATCACAGACACTGGCTAAGGCAAGAAGCGACTATGCATGCATAATAGCAGTCTCAAAAGCTGTCTTTGTAGCTTTGTGTAAAAGAAATTAATCTCAGGATGAAAAGTTATTATGGCACTGGCTTAAGAACTATAAAATAAACTTAATGTAATTACACTTGATATGAATTTAAGCATGTGGCATAATCACTGAGTTTGAAAAAGATGAATCTGAGAGGATATGACATACCTGTAGTGACAATTATTTATTAATGCCTCAGCAAAACATCTATTTAAAAAGTTTGGTATGCCTAAAGTGTTATATGCAAACAATACATTATTCACATTTATGATAAGCAGGAACTGAAGGTTATTCGTCTGCTGAGTAAGACCACACTCATTTTGTATCGGCCAAAACTGGGGCTTGGGACCAAGCACTGACTTAAATAGATAGAAAAGGGGAAGAAAGCTCACTCCTGGACCATTATCTTGGCTCTTCCTCTCCTTTTTTTTCTTTCTCAACTTGTTCTCTCCTTTCTGTCTCTGAAATTCTGCTTTTCCATGTTCTTATCTTCCTTTTTATGTGTGACTTCTCTCCACTCACCCTCATCTTTTCTCTTCTCAGCAGTGTCCCTCCTTTCTCCTTCATCCTCGCCCACAATAATAACTGAGCTAATTTTTCCACTGGGAGTAAAAATAGGAGGATGCAAAAGCTGCATATCTTTTTCTCCCCATACCATTTTCAAGTTAAACTGTGACTAGGAAAAGGAACCCAGAATTATGCATAATTGACCATTGAATATTATGTGATTCGTTGGGCCAGAGAGAGAAATTTGGTAAAAAACATAATGATGTTAAAACAGCATGGACTCAAGCAGAAATCAGGCCAAATTTTAACTCTGATATTTTGCATATTAACTTATGATTTACAATAAAAATAAATGACGGATGTAGGCTTTAATGCACTCTACAGTCTATAGTCTAATATAATATTCTTACTTTTTATCATTTATATTAACTTTTGAATCACTTTTTTGTTGATATATATTTGTACATATATATGTGACACTGATATTATTTCGTTACTTGCATAGAATGTGTAATAATTAAGTCAAGGTATTTGGGGTGCATATCATCTTAAGTATTTATCATTTCTATGTGTTGGCCACATTAGAAATTCTCTATTCTAGCTATTTTGAAATATTCAATATATTCTTCTTAATATAGTAACTCTACACTACTATTAAACATAATAACTTATTCTTTCTATCTAACTGTATCCATTAACCAACCTCTTTTTATCCCTCCCAACACACACACCCTTCCCTGCCTCTGCTATCTATCATTCTGCTCTCTATCACCATGATATCAAATTATTTCATTCTCACATATGAGAACATGTAATATTTGTCTTTCTGTGCCTGGCTTGTTTCATTTAACATGATTACCTGTGATTCCATTCCTGTTGTGGAAACAACATGGTGTTAGTCTTTTATGGCTGAATGATATTCCATTGTGTATATATACCATATTTTCTTTATCCATTTGTCCATTGATGGACACTGAGGTTTATTCTATATCTTGGCTATTGTGAATAATGTTATAATAAACACAGGAATGCATATATATTTTTAATATATTGATTTATTTTGCTATGGGTAAATCCTAGATTTGAATTACTGGATCTTCTGGTAGTTCTGTTCTTAGTTTTCTGAGAAATCTCCATATTATTTCCCATAGAGGCTATACTAATGTACATTTCCATCAATAATGTAAAAGGATTCTATTTTCTCCACATCATCACCAGCATCTGTCATTTTCTTTAAATCATTCTAACTGGGGTAATATCTTTTTTTCAGTTTTGATTTAGAGTTTCCTGATGATAGTGCTGTTGAGCATTTTTTCATATACCTGTTGTCCACTTGTCTGTTTTCTTCTGAGAAATGTCTACTCAGGTTCTTTTCCTCACTTATTATTATTATTATTATTATTACTACTGTTCAGGTGTTTGAGTTTCTTGTATATTCTGGGTATTAGTTTCTTGTCTGATGAACGGTTTGCAAATATTTTCTTCCGTTCAACATGTTGTCTCTTCACTCAATTTACTCTTCACTTTGTCTCTTTGCTTCGCAGAAGTTTTAAGTTTAATATAGTACCATTTGTCTATTTTTATTTTTGTTGCCTGTGCTGTTGAGGTCTTTCTCATAAAATGTATGTCCAGACCAATGTCCTGAAATGTTTTCCCTATGTTTTCTTCTAGTAGTTTTATAGTTTCTGGTTTTATGCTTTAGTCTTTAATCCATCTTGCATTCTTTTTTGCATTATGGTGAGAGATAGGAGTCCAATTTCATCCTTGTGTATATGAATATCCAATTTTCCCAGTACCATTTATTGAAGATAGTGTTCTCCCCCCAATTTATGTTCTTCCCCCAATTTATGTTCTGGCATCTTTGTTGAAAATCATTAAACTGTAAATACATGGATTTATTCCAAGGATCTCGATTCGGTTCCATTGTTCTATGTGACTGCTTTTAGGTCGATAGCATGCTGTTTGGGTTTCTATAGCATTGCAATATATTTTGAAGTCAAGGAATGTTATGACTCCAGTTTTTGCTGGATGTCATCACATTCCTTGACTTCAAAATATATTGCAATGCTATAGAGGAATGTGATTACTCCAGTTAGTGCTGTTTTTGCTATATCCCATAGGTTTTAGTATGTTGTATTTTGATTTTTGTTTTAAGATCTTCTTTAATTTCTTAATTGACCCAGTCATCATTCAGGAGCATTTTGTTTAATTGCTAGTAACTATACAATTTCCAAAGTCCTTGGTACTGATTTCTAGTTTTATACCACTGAAGTCTGAAAAGACACTTGTTATGATTTCAATTTTTAAAAATTTGTTGAGGTTTATTTTGTGTCCTATCATATGGTCTATCCTAGGGAGTGGTCCATGTGCTTTTGAGAACAATGTGTATTCTGTAGCAGTTAGATGAAATGTTCTATAAATGTCTATTAGGTCCTTTTATTTAAATGCAGCTTAAAACCAATGTTTGCTTATTAATTTTCTGTCTAGATAACCTGTCTAATGCTAAGAGTGAGATGTTGAAGATCCTATTATTGTGTTGTATTCTAGCTCTACCTCTAAATCTAATAACATTTGCTTTATATATCTGAGTGCTTTGGTGTTGGGTGAATATATTCCTAAAATTTTTATATTCTCTGGCTGAATTGATCCCCTTATCATTATATAATGACCTTCTCTCTTTTCACTTTTTTTGACTTACGGTATGTTTTACCTAATATAAGTATAGCTACTCCTGTTTGCTTTTCATTTCTGTTTGCATAGAATATATTTTCCATACTTTTACTTTTAGTCTATATACATATTTGATTATTAATATGTACTTTTTTTAACTTTTAGTTTTCTAAATAAGTAGATTGATGATCCTATATAATTTCTCTATAACAGTCTACCTGTAAACTAAGGTAACTAGCAATAGAAAGCTCTATTCTATAATATTACTTGATTAATTCATCCAAAACAAAGTTCTATTTTAAAAGTTCTTATTAATTATGACTCATTACTATTAGCCAGTGAGGTTAACTTCAGAAGACGGGATGTGCTACTCTTGTCACTGGAGCATAAAAACTTTCTTCCAATAAGTGGTTCCCAAAACTGGCTGCATATTTGAATTATTTGCAGAGAATATTAAAAATACATGCTTTGGCCTCACCTCAAAATCATGGAGATTGGGGTCTGGACATCAGTATATCTTTAAAGATTCAAAGATAATTCTAAATAATGCTGCTGTATTTAAGAACATCTACTACAGATAATTGGGTTAAATTTATGGGTTGAAATTCCAGGGAGGTAGAGCCATACAATTCAGTTTTCCATAGGTTGGCTGAGAGACAATGATTTAATGTCCACACTCCAAACTCTTAGTGTAAGATGTCAACTGTATACTTAATATTTTGCTGATCTCAGTCTTAACCCTTACAATTACATGAACATCAATCGGTCTATCTTCATAATCCTCCCAGAAACATATGAGCCTCTATAATGCATTTATTGTGTGTTTAAGAAAAGTCTCTCTCAACCTCCAAAGTAGATTTAATAATTTCCTCTTATTTCTGTCAGTTTCCTCTGTTTGCAAGGCCTGTACTATTCATCAAGGAAGCTCCATTTTTGAAACCTGAAAAAGATGATCATAAAAGAGACTAAATGGTATTATAATGCTTTTGTGTCATGTTCCTTCTAAAGTTACCAGAGTTACCTTCTGGAGCTGCTAAAATCATTCATCAGCACTAAATACAAATACTACTATTCCCACCACCTGCACTGCTGCACCACTCAAAGACATTGTTGGTGCAATTGAATAAATTATTATCTCTTTCTTAAACTTGGATATACAATAGTATCAGTTTACTTTCATTGATTACATACATATTTAATTAAACACTAATAGGTATCAGGCTCTTTATTAGATGCTGCTCGGTAATCCTGTTTTTGTAGAAGGCAACACTTGTAGCACAGCTCCTACTTTCTGTTAACATCACAGATATAACTTGGCAACATCACTGTCCTGCCCTGAATTCATCCCACCCAAGGAGAGAGAATTCCTATTTCCACTTTTGTGACACATTCTATTATTTTGGTACAAAGGCACCATTGGGTTGTTACTGGAGTCTTTTCACAGCTATTTGGTTTGAAAAATCGTTTTTTTGACTATTTTTAACAATTCACTCCACTCATTCCTTAGAGAGTTAGCGGTGAAAAATGAGTGTGTTTGTGTGTAAAATGCGTAGGAGACTTTTATCCTAAATGACGTGCACCATGATCTGTTAAATATGTTTTATTTTCTTTCTCTTAAGCTTAAGGAACCACACATAGAAAAAAATTCCTCACTATCTTTTCCACTTTTTTTTTGGGAATTTCCATAATTCCTCATGCGGATAGATTCCTAGAGAAATTTTATAGACCATAGAAAAAATTGAAGTGGGCTCATGATATCACATTTACTATGATTTATGCAATTATTCAATTTATCAATTTTATTCTATCTGTAATTTAAAATTTTTTCTGTCATTATCAATTTCTAACAATATACATTTGTTTGTTTTTGCAAGGAGCTATTTAAAATTATTTTATAACTATATAACTCATGTCTTAAATATTGATTTTCTTTAGGAAATGATGCTCAAGTTTTCGACTGATTATATTCTATCTGCAGGCTAATCATAAGAATGTATCAGAGAGAGCTGTAGTTTCTCAGTTCATAGTACAACACGCATGGATCTTTAAAAGTAAATGATAACTTATCAGTACATCTTATTTGATATTTTAGAAGGACAATTTGTAATCATTACCAACTCTATATTAATGTTATCAAATGTGGGGGATGCATTATGTACATAATCTCTACATTTCTGTGATTAAAATCCATAATAATAAGAAACACTATGGACAGTGTAGTCTTTCCTCTTTAAACCCAAGAAATGCAATGTATAAACAGTATAAGGCAGTGGGAGAGCACCAGCCTCTCCATTGATACAATCCTTTTCATTTTCTCCTATGGTCTTGCTGATCATGGACTTGTATCAAATATTCTTAACAGCATGAAATAATCAACATCCTGAACTAGAAAAAGAGCAAGATCAGTAGGCAGAAAAATGTTATGTAACCATGAAAATAGTTGTGAAATTTGATGATAATCTCTCTTTTCTTAGAGTTTTATTAAATGCATATATATGTAATAATTATTACATAGCATAATAATGTAGATAACCACTTAAAAAAAACCCCACTCTCTACTAAATTTCCTGGATGTGATTTATAATATGTAAGTTTCTTAAGTTTAAAATTATAGAAAAAATATTACCTTCAGAAAGAACAGAAATTTTAAATAACCTTTTCACTTCCCCTTACATTTAAGTATCTCAAAAATTTGACTCAAAGAAGAAGATCCTGCCACTTGCAACAACACTTATTAAGTAAAATAATTCAGAAAAAGATGAACACTGCATGATCTCACTTTTATGTAGAAACAGAAGAAGTAGAACTCATAAAGGCAGAGAGTAAAAAAGGTGGTTGTCAGGGGCTGGTGGGGAAGTGGATTGGGAAAATGTTGGTCAACTTTTAGATGTAAGATAAAAAAGTTATGAGACCAACATAGACCATGAGGACCACAGCTGACAATATTGTGTTGTTTATTTGAAATTTGATAAGGAAAAATTTTAAGTATCCTACACAAACACATACACACATATACACACACAAATGGTAACTGTGTAGATGTGTTAATATATACTATATAAACAATTTGTATGCAATATATATATGCATATATAAATATAATTTTTATACAAACTATTTTTAAATAAATTAACCTGATTAAATATACAACGCAAATGATAACAGACTGCACACTTCTGAAAATTTTCTCCAATTCATGTCAGAGAAGCTCTTACTTTTCATTCCAATATCCTAAATTATAATCTTAGCACTCTTTCATATGAGTACTTTCTGGGCGAATGTTCCGTGTAGTGATAAACATAGATCTATTTTTACTTCATAGAGGTCTGCAGATTATCCTTGTCAATTTTTAGTTCTTAATGATAAATTATTAATTATATACTTCCATTTTAATAATTATTTATTGTTAAAACCGTGTCTATCACCCAGATAGACAAATTTTTTAAAAAGAAACACTACATGATTTTAAGGTCAAGTGATACTTTTTACCACTTAGAAAATACATGATGATAAAAAATAGCATTACCCCTTGAGTTTACATCAAAATTGTAGTTAAATTACATTTTACCATTGCTTATGTCAATTTAATAATATTCTTTGCAGATAAAGTAGATTTTTACAATAATGGTCCTGAAAAAAATCACCCTTCCTATGTCTACAACCCAGTAAGCTGATGGCTGCTGAGTAGCCATCTTCCTACTCCTAACAACTGAACTGGTCTTGTGACTCACACTGACCAATACAAAGTCACAAAATGATATTGTGTTAATTTGAGGCCTTATGAGGTCTTATAGTTTCCATTATTGTTTCCTTGCCAAGATTCACCCTAAAGATTTTCTGTCAACTGCATGAGTCTGCTGAGACAGAATACTGGCACAACAAGTCAGGTGAAGTATATGTATCATTCACAGACGGGCATCAAGGATAAACAAGCCCTAGGATCCATTGCAAGCTGAACCCTAAGGTTCAGAAAAACTGCCTAGGTTGAAATAGAGTCTCATCTGTGCATGCCCCACAGCAGACTGCAGCTCAGGGACCTGAGAGCATTCCACTGTGGGTTTGACACCTTTGAAAAGACTTGTCACATTGAGTTCATGTCTGCAGAGCAACCTGCTCTGAGAGGAATAAGGACACAGTCCCAGTTGTTTGGGACATCTCCTCTTTATCTCAGGATGTTGCATTCTTGATAAATTCTGAGAACTGCAAGCAGGAGGGAGAACTGCTGAGGAAAACTTCAAAAAAAAAAAATCTCTGAGACTCTTTGTATTCCTAGAAACAGTGATTTAAACACGGCTTTGTTCACCATAAGAATACATTTGGTGAAGAAGCATTCTTCTCTTACTTTTGTATTTGCTTTTCAGGTTATGATATTTTTGCTTAATTGAATATAAAGTCAATTATCTGTTCTTTAAGGGAATATTTTATACTCCTAGAACTAACTACATTTCTAAGAATTATAATCTAACAGTTTGAATTATCTTTCAGTAGAAATTTTTGATGATGGACAACATTATATTATAGTAGAAATCTCTCTTGCTATGCTCAAGATAAAATATTGACCAGCCTGGATACCTAATTGGGAGGAAGAAGGATATCAAAAATATTCTCCTTTGTGGGGAAGTTTCCTGGATGATATAAATCAGGGAACTCAGAAGGAAGTGCCCCCTTCACGTAAAAGATTTGATTATGAGATATGGGGGCCCTGAAAACCAGCATCTGTTTTACAATAATTTCTTTTATTTTCAGAACTGTGTTTTGAGATGCCTTTTGGTCTGATGCTTTATATATTCCATATTAGGAATATATAAATTTTTTTATATATCCCAGATTAGTTATAGAAAACTAAAAATAATCAGTGTAAATGAATATGACAAACTGTCATGAGTAGGAAGAAATACTTTTATACTTTATGGGTTAAGTTCAGGTAAAGTAAATGTAAAACTTTAAGTTTCTTCATTAGCAAAATTTGGAAAGACATAGACATGATCTCAGACAGTAATATAAATGTGAAATTAAAATGATTATTTAGAATAAAACCTTAAAAGTAAAATACAGGAATACAAAATATTAAGTTTAGAGTGGATTTTAAAGCTACATTAAAATCTGCCAGGGAAACAAAACTAAACTATGGCGTGCTTTCATCTTTGCCCTGGATCATCTTCATATTAAATAATAAGTAACTATATTCCTAGATGCTATAATAAATATTGGCATGACATATAAGACATAAAGTCAGAGCATTTATTTATAAATATCTTAACAAATATCATTCTCATGTCTAATCTTTTTTATTGTAATACACAATAGAACTGTCTCCTTCCTGAATTTTCACAGCATGTAAATGATGCAATTATCACTTCAGGCAGATACCTTTTATTTATTTATTTATTTTTAAAATTTTGTCATGGCAAAAGCAGAATAAAGCCAAAGCTTCAAACAGTTTAATACTTAGCCATCTATAAGAAGTGGCACCTTTTGAATAAGAAAGACACCAAAAAGAAAGCCTCTGTAAGAAATGTCAGAATGAAATACAGCAAAACCGAATTTGTACTGAGAATCTTTATCCGAGTGCATAAGTCTTCTCACATGTGGCCTGTTATCCTAGTGTGAAGATCATGGGGGGAAATAATTGCTAAAGGGTGCATCCAGTTGAATCTCTATTTTATCTTTGTATTTATGAGAAAGAAGATAAAGGGCAGTGCTCAATCTAGCAAGATCAGAGTTTATGGCTCCTTCTGGATGTTAGTCTTGAACTTGGGTAATACAGGTTGCTTTTCCTAATGAAGTGATAAACTGTGAAGATGAACAATTTAAATCTTCTCTAATAAAAAAATCAGTGGAATATGAAGGCATCACAATTAATTAGTCTCTTTTTAAATTTTCCTCTTTGATTTACTCTCAGGTTATTATAATATGAAACTCTAGTCTATGTTTAGCAAATGGAAAAAAAGAACATTTAAATCTAATGAAGATCAATTTAAAACAATTGAATATAACAGGAGAAACTCAGGGTGTGAAAACACCTTCAATGGAATCATTCAATTCACCTGATTCAGAAAAATCATTTAAAACAAGAGTTTACTCAGAAAATATTAGGTGCTTGACAGACTATGCCATTCTCTGTTTTGGCAGAGGTGATGTCAAGCTTAGTATATAACGATAGATAGTAAGAAATTAGAATACATACCTATATTACATTTTTTTAAATGTTTCAAAAATCTTATCTTCCATTATACTTTCATGCATAGAAAAAAAATAAATATGTTATTTATATTTATGTAGTCATTTACTTATAGGCTTCTCTCATATGGGAATATTCTAAGGTAGCTAAATATTACATTAATGTGCATATATTTCATATTTTTAGTAAATGATGTTATTTTAAATTTTCAATAATTTCTCAAAAATTAGAATATTAGTTATTTTAAGTGATTATTATTCTTGATTATTAACGATTACACACCAATACAGTACAGATCAATATTTTAAGTTTCACATGCATTGATAGGCAAATGTAACAGGGAATGTAATCTAAATAATACTCCCTTTGCTAGATGAAATTTATGCTATCCCACGGAGTTGAAATGTAAATGCACTTGTTTAAAATGCAACTATTTGAAAGTATTATATAAACAGATTTACATGTGGCTTAATCTACATTGATGGGCTATAATTGACATTAAAGTAAATTCAATAGGTTGTTTATATGAATGGATTGACATTTATGTTAACTTTCCTAAAACTACAAGAAATATTTTCTTTTGTGTTGGAGATAAAAAATCTAAAATTTTACCTAAATTTTACTGAAAAATGTAGAGTTTCTCATAGCATGTGAATCCATCAATGACCACAATACTCAAAGGGGATCTTTATAGAGTGTTAACGGTCAACTATATTTTAATCAGTGTAGCATAGGATCTTGACAAGGTCAATGAAAATGACTTTCAAAGTATTTAGAATTGATAGCATATGCACCAGTAATTAATTCTGGACAATTTTATGTTTTAGGAGAGAACCCTGGATGATAGAAACATTACAGACTTTAGAGAAAGTTTTTTAAAAAGAGATTCTCATCCCAGCTGAGCTCTCAGCTAGGAGTGAGTTCTACAGGCTGGTGACCTAACTTCATTGTCTCTGTTTCTTATTTTTAAAATAGCGATAAATAAGCATTACTGTACTTGGCTGCTAGTAACGCTTAACATATTGATTCTTATTTAAAATATACTGAATAGGAAATAAAATAGTCATTTACCTATTTCTTTCTGTCTTTTTCTTTTAAATAAATTAGCTTAAGTTTTTGCTGTAATTCAAAGATAAGAGATAAAATAATCAAGCATAAAAACATTCATTATTTTACTTGTATCAATATAATATCACATTTGTAAAGTTGGTAAAATGAAAGAATTTTAAGTCAGCATAAAGTGTATAATTGTCATTGTTAGCCGAAGTGTCTAAAGAAGAAGCTTAACTTGGAAACTAAGTGTCACTGATAATGTGCCATCAAGTTCGTGTTCATTGTATCACAGATACTTAGAAGTTAAGACTTGAGAAGGATGCTTAGATACACTCACACACACATATTCTGTCTTCTGCTTAATCTTTTTATGATCTCACTTTCCTGAATTTTCAGTCTGTAAATAAAGCAATTGCGTATATGCTTATAACCACGAAGTGTAGGGATGTACTAAAATTGAATAGGTATAAACAGGTTTTAGAGACCTCATGAACAGGTGACATATGCTAAAACTACTAAAACTTCTATTTTATCTTTGAATCAGTTTATTTCAGTTTGTAACTTATAAAGTTAATAAGGTGTTTGTTCTACTTATTTTCTTTCTCTTTGTCCTTTTCTTCCTCCATGCATGCTTGTTTGCACACAGTCATTTAGATAGAGGGTAGTCACTAGTAATTGATTAACTTCATATTCTAACCCCCAGAGGTTGCCTACCAGATTAATGAACTTGTTTTTGTTTTAAAGAACAATAATTTTAAGTTATGCAGACCTCCTTGACGGCATCCAGAGTCTGATCAGAGGAGGGATGCAAATAGCTCACCTCCCACATACCGGCCTTACTCGTAAAAGCTCCTAGTTATGTTCAAAGGTAAGTCAGTTTGAGAATTTGCCTCTCCCACCCTCTCATTTTGGCCAAATCAAAGAAAAGCTTTCTCTTCCTCCTAAGTGCTGATGTATCACTGTTTGGCTTATTGTGCATTGGGTACTGAAACCTAAATTTGGGGGATTTATAACAATTTCATTCTTCTGCAATCAATTGAAATAATTTTTCTTCTTTGGTTTCTGTTCCTTCTTTCACTTACCCACAATGATTCTACCGGAAATGTTTTAATCAGTAAAGATACAGCTTGAATTTTTATACATAAGTCTCTAGTTTCAAACTCAAATTTACATGTTAAAATAAAAAAGGAAAGCAATTAAAAAATCTATGCATGCCTTTCCATCTACACATTTATGGCAAAAGTACAAGATATGGAGAGTACGGCTTGTGTGCTGTGTGTGTACTGTTTATTTCACACATATGTATTCTTTAGAACATGTCAATGTAGAGAAATAAATTCTAAGATTAGTGCTCTTTCTCAAATCATAAGAGATCAAGAACTGCTAATCACAGGAATAAAAAAATCCTTATATAATATTTCATTAGTGACATTTTCAGCCCGAGTGCTTGTATTAACTATCTTTTCTGGTAAGTATCTTTTTAGATAGTTATTTAAAGAATATCTGATTACTATAATAATAAATTTGTGTTAACTAAAAAAAGTTTAAATACTGAATTCATTAAATAAAATCTATTTACTTGTCTAGAAAATGTTCAAAGCAAAAACTTCCTCAAATATTAGTCAATATTGTGAAAATAGTTCTGAACATAATGTCTCAGGTGTAAGATAAAACTTTTTAAATGCAAGTGAGAATTTAATGTCTTACATGTAAATTTAATGTCTTACATGTATCAGTATTAGAATAGTATTTTGATCTTCAACAGAAATAAGTCTGTAATATTCATCATTATGTTGCCAAAATGAGAGAAAATAACACTAATTAATCAAACAATGCTTTGATTACCTTTTCGTCTTATCATTTATCATTCTAAGAATTTATACATTATCATCGTCTATTACTAGTCATATAAACAGAATTGTAGTGGGAATTTTTGAGGGATCATTTTATAACTTTTCAAAAATCCCCTGAGAATACTTTGTTAAATAAGTGCCACATATTTTTAGAATCTTGATTTGGGAGCTATTTCAATATTAATATTTCCAGGTGTTTAAAATTAATTTTAAAAAGAACAGCAGTAACACAAGAAATAAAAGATTACAAATTTTCAGATTTTTATTTAAGACAGTTAATGTACACTACAGTCATGCACCATGTAATGAAGTTTCAGTCAATAATCCACTGCTTATAGGATGGTGGTTCCATAAGACTGCAGTGGAGCTGTAAAATTCCTACCCTCTAGTGATGTTGCCATCATAACTTCATAGCATAACACATTACTGACATGTTTGTGGTGATGCTGGCATAAATGAACCTACTTTCATAAAAGTATAGCACCTATAATTATATATAGTCTATAATACTTAATAATGATAATGAACTACCATGTTACTGGTTTATGTATTTACTATACTTTTTAAAGTTATTTTAGGTACTCCTTGTACTTAAAAAATAAAATGAAAGAAGTGTAAAAGAGCCTCAGGCTGTTCCTTTGGGAGACATTCCAGAAGAAAGTCTTGTTATCCTAGGAGATGACAGCTCCATACATGTTGTCCCAGAAGAACTTTCAGTGGGACAAATGTGGAGGTTGAAGACAGTGTCGTTGATGAGCCTGACTTTGTGTAGGCCTAGGCTAACGTGTGCTTCTGTCTTCATTTTCAATAAAATGTTTTAAAAGTAAAGACAATCACGATCGAAAAGTAAACAAAATAAAACCATTTAAAAATTAGAAACAGAGAAAAGCTTATAGAACAAGGATATAAAGAAAAAAATATTTTTGTAGAAAATGGCAGACTGGAGGCATTGTTAGCATGTCTCTCCCACCTAGAAAGACAAAATAATGTGTAGAGACTCACACTATGAACTTTTTTCCAATAAGAAATGCAGGAACTTAGAAAACCTAAATGAAACTGCAGACTCTTTGAAAAAAGCTGCAGGTTGCATGCTCTACTGTGAGCCAGCTGGAAAACTGTAAGTTCCTAGAGTGTGAGAGGGGAATAAACTGCCTCCAGGATTTACACTTCCAGCAAGGAACCTGGTAACCCATGCCACGCGGGAAGCCCTTAACCCTACCCAGCACTGGAACTGATTTAGGAAGCAATGGAGAATATAAAAGTATTGCATGCATTCCTAGTCTCCAATGCAGATGGGAGGGAGACCATTTCTGACCCTGCCTCACAGGGGACCTCAGGGAAGTCTGTCAGCTAAATCAGGCAGCGGTTGCAGGTTCAGAGAAGCTCCCAACTGAAATTCACAATACAATCTCCAGTGGGCATGAACCCCTTGGCCAGAACCAGGGGTTGAGTGGGAAGTGTGCTGCAGCTATGAGTGATGGAGCTGGATGCCCTTGCTTAACAGTTGGTCAGGGAGGGGCACGATCTGAAAGCCAGGCTTATTGGCCTGGGGCAGTTTTGATTTCCAAGTGCAGACTGCCTGGAATTTAGCTGGCTGTGGCTAGCAGAACATTGCAGGTGTGAGACCTGCCTTTCCAAGTGCGTTAGAACTGGGTGGGGCTTACCATCGTCTGCTGTGCTACTTCGCGCTCCCTATGTAACTCTTCTGTGTAACAAAGGCAGCCATGCTTCCCCTTAAAACATTATCCCAGAAGCCAGATCACCATCCCCCAATCCCCACTGGGGCTACTGCTTGCCCCACACATGGAAAGACAGAACATGGACCCATCTGATCCAGCCCCCCACCTGGCTTTGCCCCCTGAGCCTGCTCTGGTAGCTTACCACAAAAGACAGAAACTTTTGGGAGCTCTATATCCCTGCTCATTCCTTGAGAATCCAGAACAACTCCCTAGGTAACATAAGGCAAGCACAAATTCCACTGTTACTATCATAACTAGCACTCTTTTGCAAGTGCCACCTTCTGGCTGGAGGCCAACTGGCACAGTTCATTACAGCATCTCCGGAAAGACTAATGCAGTGCTCAGGAAGGAGAAAATTTGTGCATAACCTCAGCTATCACCATTGCCTGCAACACCCTGGCTAACCAGGAGGTCCTGAGTCTGTTCACATGACCATTTCATTCCTATTACAAGCAGCAATGGAGAAATCCAACACACTAAGGCTACTTATAACCAAGGAATCTCACAGAGTCTATGTCTCTATCCTGTCACCCCCATCAGAGCTGGTGTTGGTATCCACTGCTACAAGACTTAAGGACGGGTAACATCACTGAATCCCTTGCAGACATTCCCAAGCATCAACCCGAAGTGTGGCAGCCCCACTGTATGTCTAGACCCAGAGGAGCAGCAGCATACACAGTAGTATAGCTCTCAGGGCCTTCTACTCCTAGGGGAAGGAAGAATGCACCACATCAAACGAACATTCGATCGGACTAAACAATCCAGATGGCAGGCTTTGAGTCCCAAAACTTCTGCAGGTGGGAAGTTTCTTTCAGTAGAGGCCCAGCTGCAGTACTGGGCTCAGCAGCGAATACCTGCAACTCTATCCAAATAGCCAGGCAGCCCTGACACTTGTGAGAGGTCTGGGAGAGGTTTGGGAGAAAGCCATAAATGTCTTTCCCTCTTATCCATCATTACAGACACAGCTGGAACCTCTCTCATAGGACCTCAGCATGGGTGTACCTATAAACAGTCTTTCTGGAACACTTCAGGGTGACTGCATCACCACCAAAGGAGGGCTCTCTAGGTTCAGGCTTGCATGAGGGGAAGGGTGACAATTCCTCTCTACTTGAAGCATCAACATTCCTACAGATGAAAAGAGGTGCCTGTCTGATCTGAATAGCCAGAATACTGGGCCAAGAGAATGACTGTGATACAGTTTGGCTCTGTGTCCCCATCCATACCTCATCTCAAATTGTAATCTTCACATGTTGGGGAAGGAGCCTGGTGAGAGGTGACTGAATCATATGGGAGGACTTCCCCTTTGCTGTTCTCCTGACAGTGAGTGAGTTCTCATGAGACCTGGTTGTTTGAAAGTGTGTGGCACTTCCCCCTTTGCGCCTCTCTCTCTGTCTCTCTCTCTCCTGCTGCCATTGTGTAGAAAGTCTTTGCTTCTCTTCCACCTTCTGCGATGGTTTTAAGTTTCTTGAGGCCTTACAGTCATGCTTCCTGTTAAGGCTGTGGAACTGTGAGTCAATGAAGCCTTTTTCTTCATGAATTACCCATCTCAGGGAGTTCTTTATAGCACTGTGAGGATGGATTAATACAACTAGAAGATGAACCACTTTCTTGCTGGCCTAACAAAAAAACTAAGGTGGTTCCTACTCTTCCCTCTGATAAAACCACAGTGTGTTTAGCTGGGAGATCCTTCAGTCACTCTGTCAAGGCTGTGACCTCTGCCTACCATTGCATATTGCATTTACTCACCTGCTTTAGTGACAACTTGTTTCTACCCAGGGACATCTTCCCTACTGGCTGGAAGCCTGAACTATTCAACCCAATAAATAAAGTACTGGGGAAAAATAAATAAAGAGAAAAACACAAGGGAATGACATAGGCTTCAACAGACCTCTGCCATTCTAATTTCATAGGACACAGTAAACTTGCCCATACACTGAGCACGTTGTTACTACAAACAGCATCTGAGAAATCCATCATACATAGGCCTTCTATAACCAAGAAGCTAATACAGAGTCTTCACCCCTGAAAGCATCAAAAGCTGAATTAGGCTACAGTAAACTATAAACATTGAAGTCACATCCTTAAGGGGAAAAAGAAAATTTAAAAAACATAGTGAAATTGAAAATAAATTGAAAAATAATTTGATGAATAATGTACTCAAATGAGAAGGAGCCAGAAAAATAATTCTGGCAGTATGACAATATGTATATAACACCTGCAAAAGATTACATTATCTCTCAAGCTATGAATCTATATCATTGTGAAATCTTTGATGTATCAGATAAAGAATGCAAAAGGTTGATTATTAAACTATTCAATAAAATAAAAGAGAAAGGTGAAAACCAACAAGAAGAAATTAAAAATAATAACTTAGAATATGAATAAAAATTTTTCTAAAGATATATTTTAACAAATCAGCACTTCTGGAAATGAAAGACACATTTAGGGATTACAGAAGGCAGTAAAATTTCTAACAATAGACTATCAAGTAAAATAAAGAATTTCAGAGCTCAAAGACAAGACTTTGGAATTACCCTATTGGAAGAAAATAAAGAAAAAAATATAAAGAAATGAACAGTCTCCAAGAAATATATAAAATTGTTCCTAAGGGAAAAAAGAAGGCGAAAAGTTTGAAAAATTTATCTGGAGGAATAATTAAAGAAAAATTATCTGGCCTTGCTAGCGATTTAGATATTCAGATACAAAAGGCCCAAAGAACTTTTGGGGGATTTATTGCAAAAAGTCATTGCCAAAGCATATACTTATCAGGTGTCTGAAGTCAACCTGAAGAAAAAAAATTCTTTTTTCATCAAGGTTTCAGAATTCATAGTAATATATAACATTAAAATCATTTTATATAATAGTAATAATATGAAATTGAATTTTTCAAAATGGTACTTATAATAGGCAAAAAATAAAAATATTTCCAGTTGAATCTGATAAAATATGTGAAAGTTTCACACAGTTAAAATTAGAAAACACTAAGAAAAAATTAATAATTACCTAAATAAATGCAGAGAGATACTTTTTTGGTAATACAATAGAATGACACTGTTATTTTTTTAAATTTTACTTTAAGTTCTGGGATTCATGTACAGAACTTGTAGGTTTGTTGTATAGGTATACATGTGCTATGGTGCTTTGCTGCACCCATCAACCGTTAATCTAGGTTTAAGCCCCACATGCGTTAGGTATTTGTCCTAATGCTATCCCTCCCCTTTGCCCCATACCCCCGACAGGCCTGGTGGGTGATGTTTGCCTCTCTGTGTCCATGTGTTCTCACTGTTCAACTCCCATTTATGAGTGAGAACATGAGGTGTTCGGTTTTCTCTTCCTCTGTTAGTTTGCTGAGCATGATAGTTTCCAGCTTCATGTCCTGCAAGAAACATGAACTCATTCTTTTATAATGGCTGCATGGTATTCCATGGTGTGTATGTGCCACATTTTTGTTTTTATCCAGTCTATCACTGATGGGCATTTGGGTTGGTTCCAAGTCTTTGCTGTTGTGAATAGTGCTGCAATAAACATATGTGTGTATGTGTCTTTATGTAGAATGATTGATAATCTTCTGGGTATATACCTGCTAATGGGATTGCTGGGTCAAATGGCATTTCTAGTTCTAGATCCTTGAGGGATGGCCACACTGTCTTCCACAGTGTTTGAACTAATTTACACTCCCACCAACAGTGTAAAGGTATTCCTATTTCTCCACATCCTCTCCAGCATCTGTTGTCTCCTGATTTTTTAATGTTTGCCATTCTAACTGGCATGAGATGGTATCTCATTGTGGATTTGATTTGCATTTCTCTAATGATAATTTGCATTTCTCTAATGATGCACTACTCAGTGATGATAAGCTTTTTTTATGTGTTTGTTGGCTGCAAATATGTCTTATTTTGAGAATTGTCTGTTCAAATCCTTTAACCACTTTAGGATAGAGTTTTTTTTCTTGTAAATTTGTTTAAGTTCCTTGCAGATTCTGGATATTAGCCCTTATCAGATGGATAATTTGTAAAAATGTTCCCCCAATTCTGTAGAAAAATTCTAAGAGCAGTGAGATAAAACATCAGGTAACCTGTAAAGATAAACCTATCAAACTAACAGCAGACTTCTAAGCAAAAACCTTATGAGCCATAAGGGATTGAGGTCCTATCTTTAGCCTCCTTAAAAAGAATAACTGTCACCCAAGAATTCTGAATCCAGCAAAACTAAGCTTTAGAAATGAAAAATAAATAAAGTCATTTTCAGTAGAACAAATGCTGAGGGAATTTGCCACTACCAAATCAGCCCTATAAGAATGCTAAAAGGAGTTCCAAACCTGCAAACAAAGCTTGATATGCACCAAAATAAAGTCTGTTAAAAACATGAAACTCACATGGCCTATAAAACGTAATGCAGAAAACAAAGTATTGAGGTAACAATCAACTTGTTGACTGGAATGGTACCTCATATCTCAATATGAATGCTGAACATAAATGGCCTGAATGTTCCACTTAAGACATACAGACTAACAGAATGGATGAAACATCACAAGCCAGATATCTGCTGTCTTTAAGAGATTCATCTAAAATGGAAGGATTCATATGAACTCAAAATAAAGGAGTGGAAAAAGATATTCCATGCAAATGGAAACCAAAAGCAATCTGGAGTAGCTATTCTTTTATTAGATAAAACAGACATTAAAACAACAAAAGTAAAAAAAGAGAAACAAAGTCATTATATGATGATAAAAGAATCAGTCCAATAAGAAGATATTACAATCCTAAATTTATATGCACCTAACACTGGCACTTTCAGATTCATAAAACAATTACTACTACACCTAAGAAACGAGATAGATAGAAACATAATAATAGTAGGGACACTCAACACTCCACTGATAGCACTAGACAGATTGTCAAGATACAAAGTCAACAAATAAACAATGGACTTAAATTACAGTCTGCAACAAATGGACCTGAGAGATATTTACAGAAAATTCTATCCAAGAACTGCAGAATATGCATTCTTCTCATCGGTACATGGAACATTCTCCAAGATAGACCATATGATAGGTCACAAAACAAATCTCAATACATTTTAAAAATCAAAATGATATCAAGTATCTTCCTAGACCACAGTGGGATAAAACTAGAAATCAACTCCCAAAAGAACCCTCAAAATTATAACAAACACAGAGAAATTAAACAATGTTGTAATACAAAAGAATAAAAAAGATAAAAAAATAGTTTATAAACTTAAAAATTTTCAGTAAGCTAAATATAATGTATCATTGAAGAAATAAAATTTATTTTATAAATTTACCCTAATGCCTAATGTTTAAGATTTGAAATGTCCCAGGTCCACATATTCACTTGCTAATCACTCACTGATCCACCCAGAACAATTTTCAGCCCTATAAGCTCAATTTGTGGTAAGTGGTCTATATAGGTACTTTTTTTTTTTTTAATTATTGTTTATACTGTATTTTACTGTATCTTTTCTAGATTTCAATATGTTTAGATATACAAATATTTATTAATGTGTTACAATTGCCTATATTAACCGATAGAGTAACATGATGTGCAGGTTTGTAGCCTGGGAGGAATAGGCTATACCTTATAACGTAGGTGTGTTGTAGGCTATACTATATAGGTTTGTGTAAGTACACTGTGATATCTGTATCACAAACATCATTGCCTTATGATACATTTTTCAAATTTTCAGAACATATCCCTGTTGTTCAGCAGCACACGACTGTATTTGATTTATTGTCTCGATGCCCCTTTCCTTTCCTTATGCGTTACCATCATCAGCCTAATGAAACAGCCTGGGATTGCATAATGACTAACTTAGTGCTTTGAGTTTATTTCCTTTCAGCCACTGTGGTATCTTGATTACTATATTAATAATGTGTCTCTTTTTACGTGTTTTTAAATAGTCACTTGGTCATGAACTATTTATAAGTTTTGGAAACATGGTTTCATTAATTCTGCAGGATAACTTTAGGAAGTGGGTATTAATTCTCATTTTATAAATGAAGACATTAAATATCGAAGTTTAAGTAGCTTGGTAAGTGTTATTCCAGTAATTAAATAGGCAGAAATAGAGTACAACTTTCTCACTGCTATCTACAACTTCTTCCTGTGTATAGGTTTATTTCTATTAGCCAGGATACACCTTGGTTGCGGCAATCAGTTATTGACTTTCTTGTAAGAAGGGAGAGCAAAAGGAAAAAGGGAAGAAAAATAAACCATAAGCCTCTTTTACTATCAGACACCACATTTTTTTCTTCCACATTATCTTCTTTAAAGAGTTCCATGTTGCAGAGTCTATGAGTGCAAGTGCTAGAAAGGCCAAGTGGAAATATTTAAAGTGATGCAGTTCAATACTGACAGTGATGAAATAGAGAGAGCATGGATCCTATAATCTCAAGGAGGGGTGGCAACTCAGTTGAATATTGTTTCAAGCAAATATAGGCAAAGATTGATAAAGTTTCCAATTTTTCAAAAAGACCCATAACCTAAATTTTATACAAAATCTAGCTTTTAATTTCACAGAGTTGGAAATTAAAATCAATGACTTAACCATGTTATAATTTCTACTTTTAGTTCTGCCAGATTATTACTTGTTTAACTCTCTGTGATCTGAATTCTGCCTCCCACAAGCCATATTAATGGAGATCATCAATGACTCACATATTGTTTTTTTAATACATGACATCTTAATTGACTTGCAAGCCGTTTAAAACTTCATGTGTGTTTATCGAAAGATTCCTTCATGTGGCTACCTTTCTCTACTCTCTCTTTGTCAATCTCATTTATTACCACATTTTGCTTATTATCTGCCATGCCAATAACTGCCAACTCTAAACATTTATCACAGTTTCCTATGCAAGCTTTATAGGAATATTAATATACCTCATATATACATATTCAGTATACATCTTAAGTATAAATTCCCCAAACATATGATTGTCATTCTGGAGACTTTTTTTGAACCTCAATAAATGTCATTAATTTTATAGCACCCTATTTTTGTTTTACATAACTTTACTGTTTTATTAATCATTTCTTTGGATATTGTCATATATCTCCTACAAAAGTGTAATTTCTATGGGGAAGATAATTTGATTTTTTATTTTTACTAAGACATTTTAGTATTTACTATGCTGGCCAGCATGCCACATATTTGTCAATAAATAATTTATTGCCTCTCAGCTTCAAATTTATCCTTCAATCAATACTCTGCCATAATGTGTGGAATTCCTCCTGTAATTTACTTCTTCATAGTGAGCACAATATTTAAGCCTTCTCTGTAGAGGGCACTGCAGAGACGCTGTAGCAGAAAGGGCTCTCCTATGGTGCCTGGCTCTTTATAGTGAGTGGGTGGTGTGAGTGAGAGACCATCTAGTGGTGCTATGACTCAGAATCTGAGGTCCCTTAGCAATCTTACAGCTGGGGCTGGCTTCCTGCAGCCTTTTCAGCATGGACACCACAATTTCCAGGCTTCCTACCTCCGCAGGTTTTTATTCCTTTTGCCCACCTGTGTACCTGGGCTCTTGCTACGTTATGACTGTGACCTATAGCTCATTCCTTCTATATACTTTTACTTAGATCCACTGAAAGAGATTCCAGTGTGTGGCACCTATGCCACGGAAAGTTGCTTTCTACCATTGTTGTCTAGCAATTGCCAAATAGCTCTGACCTGAGCAAACCAATGAAACACTGTGCTATTCAGTGGGTTGCAACTGCACCTTTTCCAACTACTTTAGTCTTGTGGAGGAAATGCTCCTTCCAAATATTTTCATCATTGAATACTCTCTCTCAGCTGTAGGATACTATATAGAATTTTCTTGTATTTTACAGTTACTCTTTTATCAAAGTTTACCAGTCTTTTGTATTACATTTTTCCTGTCTAAATCAACTGTGTGGTTTCTGCTCATTATGGTATAGATATAAACTCAATAAATATCTTTGAATGAATAACTACACAGTCCAGGTTATTTTAATCACCATATAAAATCTCTAGAGTTTCTTCCATATTTCTGAACATGCTAACTATGTATCAAAAGACAAACCAAAAATTAAGAGAAGGTGTGGTCAGATTTTATAACTGTTTGTAAGTGTTTATAACACTTTTAAATGTTTGGCATCTAGAATACACATGTAATATGAACAAATACATCAGAAAAAAAAAGAAATAATTCAGTAGAATATTGGGCAAAATATTGAAACCGAAGTGTCATAAAAGAGAAAATACTACTTTCTAATATACCTGGAAAAAGTGTGCCTTCCTCAGCCATCACATATTGCAAATGAAAGTTAAAAACAAAGTACAACAAGGTAACCAAAATTGCCTTGCTTAAGCTTAATGTAAACAAACACAAAATATTCATCAAAAGACTATTAGTTTCTATACAGTCAGGGATATGCCCAAAATCTGGAACACAGAACTGATTCAGTGAGGAGCCACACTCACCACCATTAAAGATAAGTTTCTATAACTTAGATGGGTGTCACTGTTGTTCCAATAACTTGATCTTGCTCCTACTGCTGTTGCTACCAGTGAGAATTTTCCAGGGCTTCATTGTATCATTAGATTGTAATTAAAATTCTGGGGTGGGGGTTTATCCGATTGGTAGAGCTTAGGTCATTGGGCATACCCTAGCTGCAACAGAGACTGAGATAATGATTATCTGTTATCTTCAGCTTCTATAGTAGGTGGCAAGCTCTGTATCGCAACAACAATCACAAAATAAAAGGTTTCTCAATCATATAAATGTGATTAAGATATGAGCTGCCAAATGCATACATGCACATAAAAAGACACTCTCACTACACATATGCCCAAAGAGATTTATTTCAGTATTCCAAGTAATAGTAAAAACTTGAAGAAATGCAAATGTTGGCCAATACAAAAATGCTTGAATAAATTATACCATAACATTGTTTAGTGACTGACTCTATGTCCAAATTTTTATTATTTGAGAAAATAACCCCTAAATTTAAATGGAAGATTGTTGGGAATTTCCATTAAGTAAAACTGAATGTATCCTTAATTTATTCAATGTTTATTTCATAGAATATTAAACAGCACTTGATTAAGCAGGACCCAAATGCATCAGTGTGAATAAATCTTAAAAGTATTATGCTGAGTAAGAAATCACTATGTTTGGAATAAGTATAATATGATGAAATGTATAAATTAAGAAAAATTATAAAATATTTCTGAATATTGTTCAGGAGAACACATTTAATGATTATGTGAAATATGAATAAGAAAGTTGCACAGTGAGACTAGAGGGAAAATAAAATAGAAATCATTCCGGAAAGAAAAATTTTGACTCTCTCTTTAATACTTAGAAATAATATAAAGCAAGTTTGATTAAATTGTTGAATATGAGAAATAAATACATGGATGTCTATTATATTACGCTATTTTTTGTATCTTTGACATATTCAAACTTAAAAACGTTTACCTTAGAGTGCTTTCCAAAGTAATGTGCAATTAAATTCCTAGAGAAACACTGTAAAGAAAGTAGTATTTTCTTCATATTATAAACTACTGAGGCTCACTGACATGAAGTAATTTGTACAGTTGTCTCTACTCCAAATAAAGCATTGTCCAAATTCTTAATGTTACAATATGGGATTTTTCTTTTGCATTATCACCATAGAAGATGTTAACAGGAAATATCTAGTCATATATTCATAAAATTGCCTTAAAATGTTTTATTATGAAAGAGACAAAAGTTTTCATACCCTTCATTTTTTGAAAAAGCATCTGTAACTTGAAACTCATGATTATGTGTTTCAAGAGATACCTAAAATATGAAATTTGCCCACAGATTAAGTGGGAAAGATGAGAGTTCAGTGGTAGATAAAGGATGATAATAAATACCTATTTTGTGTTTCTCCTTTTTTACACATTGCTTTTCTTCACTATAAATCAAACAGACATTAAGCATTTTATTAAAGTAAGTAAAACACTAGAATCTATCAAAAAAAATTAAGTGAAGACATATATCAGAACCATTGTAAGTTGAGCATTCCGAATCTGAAAATCTGAAATAGAAAATGCTTCAAAATCTGAAACTTTTTAAGTGCTAATTTGATGCCAAAAGTAGAAAATTCCACACCTAACTTCATGTGATGGGTTGCAGTCAAAAGGCACAACCTGCAGTTTATGCAGCATCTCCAAGGAAAAATGACCATCTTAGCCCACTTCAGCTATGATATACCTTTTCCATGTCCTCCTACAAAAAGTAATAAAATGGCATATGCACAGGCTGGATGTGTGTTCCCACCAGTGCCCTACATGGGGCCAAGACCTACGTGTATTACTTACTGTGCTTTTTCTTGCTTATTCTCTGCTCTTTGGTGTAAAGATATTACCAAAAATGTCAAAGAGGTCTGTGAATACCTGTATGGGTAATGATAATAAGAAAAAGTAAAAGCATTTATGTTTATCTATATAACAGAAAGTCAAGTTGTTAGAGAAACTGGAAAGCAGTGTACGTGTGAAACATCTTACAGAAGAATTTGGTGGTGGAATAAATTCCATATATACCCATGGAGTATACTCTTGTGTTTACAAGAATAGACTGTTGAAGATCTGTGCTGAAAGCAATGAGTAGAAGACATTGAAAAACACAAAAACACTGCATAAAGCTAAAAATAAATATGAAAGTTTATAAAAATAAATAGGTAAGTTGTGTAACCAAAGTGGATATGTTAGCATCCCCGAAGAAACACATATAACCCTGAAGAAATGTAAGGATAAACTGCTGAAGATCTGTGCTGAAAGAGATGAGAAGAAGATAATGAAAAATACAAAAACACTGCATAAAGCTAAAAATAAATATGTAAATTGTATAACCAAAGTGTATATGATAGCATCACAGTGGACACATGACCCTTAATGGTGTGTGGATCATGACCGTAGCAAAGATCTATTATAATGAACTAGAAAATTGAAGAGAGCATGAATATTAAACAGACTGGTTGCAAAAAATTAAGAAAAGTCATGGCATTTAATTTTTGAAGATTTGTGGTGATAAAGTGTCTGCTGATCGTGAGGCAGCAGATAAATTTATTTATGAGTGTACCAAAGTTATCACTGATGAAAATCTGACCAGAACAAGTCTACAATGCTGATGAAACATTCATTACTGTTTGGGGTGTTCTTGCTCTAGAAAGACATTGACTAGAGCTGATAAGACATCCTCTATAGGAATTAAGTGTGCCAAGGACAGAATAAGTGTGCTGGGATGTAATAATGCAACAGGCAATCCTAAGTGTAAACTTCCAGTGATAGGAAAGAGCTTGCATCCTCACTCTTTTCAAGGAGAAAATTTCTTACTCCATTATTATACTAACAAAAAAAGCATGAACAATCAAGGCAGCTTCTTTGGCTGGTTTCACAAACATTTTGTACCAGCAGCTCGAGCTCACTTCAGTGACTCTGGTCTGGATGATGATTGCAAGATTTTGTTATTCCTTGACAACTGTTCTGCTCATTGTCCAGCTGAAATTCTCATTAAAAATCATGCTTATGCCACGTGTTTTCCCCCAAATTTGACTTCATTAATTCTGTCATATCACCAAGGTAGGTTTTCATAAGGACTTTAGCATGAAGGATGCCAAAGATGCTGTTGCCATTGCTTAGAACAAAGTGACTAAAGACACAGTTGTGCATGCCTGGAACAGCCTCTGGTCTGTAACCACATTTTGTGATGCGAATAAAAAGGTGGTGACTTTGAAGGATTCCACATATTAAGTGAAAAAAAAATGATGTCTGATCTTTTCACACATGCAAAAAATACCTTCAGAGTCCTTCAGTAAGCTGGAAGAAGTGGAATTTGAGGAAGTTTTTAACAGTGATAATGAGAATGCGGTTTTTCATTCATTGACAGATGATCAAATAGCCAAAATGGTTCTGAATCGATGTGATCATGAAAATAGTGATCATGAAGATGATGTTTACACTGCAGAAAGAGGGCCCATAACAACATGGTAAAAATATATGATGGGCTTATTGAAGGTCTAAAGCAGCATGTATTCATAACAGAAACAGAAATAACGTCAGTTCATAAAATCAGAAAGCGACTTCTAAGATAAATAGTGTTGTTAATGAGATAGATGATTTCTGGAGGGAGCATTTTAAAAAGTCATTCAGCTGAATGTCTGCTCTTCATCCCTAGCAGATCCACTTCCTGGCTGGCAACTGTTTCTAGTGTTTTTTCTCACCTTAAAAAAAAGATAAAATACTGTGTACAGTAACCTTTTAATCAAAACACAGCATCTTAGGTGCAGACTGAAGGGCTACTGTTGTTTATTGTTGCTGCTGTTTAACAGCTCTTAAAAGTATTCTGGTGAAGCTACTGTGCTGCTTAGTTACCTTAAACATATTATTTTTTCACTGTGTCAATATTATGTCATATTTATTATGGTTAAGTACTTATGTGTGAAGAAATACAAGAAAATGTTTATCAGTAGTTATAAATTCAGAGTCAAGAATGATGGTGATGCCAAAAAGAAACCCTCAGATTGTTCACGTGGGTGGCTGAGATAGTAACACTTTCAGTTTCTGATGGTTCACTGTATAAGAACTTTATTTTATGAAGAAAATTTTTAACATATATAAAAATAGCTACAGATTATCTTGGAAAATTGTATATGAAAAATAAATTTTATGCATAGATTTGTGTCTCAACTTCAAAATGTCTCATTATGTGTATGCAAATATTTCAAAATCCCAAACAACTGAAAATCTTATATACTTCTGGTCCCAAGCATTTCAGATAAGGAATGGTTAATATATGCGAATAAATAACACTTAACAGAGAAAATGAAATTAAAAGCTGAAAGAAGAATGAAGAAATTTTACTTCACTAAAGAAAATATGAATAGCAAAGAAGAAATGTGATGTGTTTCTGCACTAACCTAGAGTTATGCTACCATTGCAGTGAGTTTCAGGAATATTTGATGATAACAACAAGATATTGCTTCTGCAATACATGGAAAGGCTATGGAGACACTTTCAGCTTAATTGAAATGGAGCTAACATTGTTAGCTCCACTAACAATGGAGGTGATATGCATGATATTAGAATTATATAATTGTTCTGTAGTTTGTGATTGCATCCTCTATGTCACTAATTTTTAATATTACAAAAGTATAAAAGTGAGGAAAGTACAAATGGGGATTATTTTTGTGTGTGCTTCATGGTTGCCAAAAGGTAAGGGATGATTATTGTTAATCCTATCAACAGCAACATACACACTGCATACATACATATCCCGGATAGAGAAGATTTAAAAGAAAAGTGACATTACAATCCATAGAATCTGTGCTAAATACCAGTTTGCATAACAGACATTGTATACAATTTGAAATTGAATACTATTTCAAATAATTTCCCTAATATCTATGAAATAGGTCACCATTATTATCCAAATCTTAGAGATAAGGAAACTGAGTTACGGTTTTATTTAGCACTGGAGAAATCATAGACACTAAGTAGTAGAGGTTTATTTGAAGCAATATCATATTTCCTCTAGAACCCATGAATATAATAAAATTAGGTTGGAAAAATTAAGAACTACTGGAAGGTGATGACAGTCCTGGGATTTAATCATGGAATCCTGGGATCTGCAATAATTAATAATAAAAATTAATAAATATTAAAATTTATTAATTTTCTTTCATCTTCATGTGTATTTTCTGAATCTGTTTCCTTATCTTAAAACTGAAAGTGGGAGAGAGATCCAAGATGGCCGATTAGCAGCAGCTCAGGATTGTAGCTCCCACTGAAAGTGCAGAGAGTGAGTGCACGCCACATTTTCAGACGAATTTTCATAGCCCACGGACCAAGAGATTCTGGGCGGAGGAGCCCCACGGGTCACCAGCACGACCCTTTTGGAGGGCGCGGCTGTTTTGCAGGCGCCCCGACGTGGCGGTTCTCAGTCCGGAGTATACGGGACTGAGTGCCCTTTGGTTGGCGTTGGAGCTCCGGGAAAGCAGAGTCTCCCATTCAGCTGATTAAAAAGCGGACTGAAGTGGGGAACCAGACCGGGAGATTCCCGGGCAGAAAAGCACCACGAATCTTAACGCCTCTGTTTAGCCGGCGTAGTGGGTCGCCGCAGGGGAAGGCTGGTACCCCCCTCCACACACACAAAAAATAAAAACAGCGGTTGGAACTGCTGAAGATTGAGAGTTTCACAGCAAGTGCAGCTGAACCTGGGAAGGTCCAGCTCTGTGGGGGAGGGGCATCAGCTGAAGGAAAATTAAGAAATAGAGGAAACTTTATCACCAGCAAGCTGGACGTCCACTCAGAGACCTAGTCTGAAGGTCAGCAATTACACAGACGACAGGTGGATAAATCCACAAAGATGGGAAGAAACCAGTGCAGAAAGGCTGAAAACACCCGAAATCAGAATGCCTCTCCTCCTACAGAGGATTGCAGTGCCTCATCACCAATTGAACAAGGCCTGATAGAAAATGAATGTGAGGAATCAACAGAATCAGGCTTCAGAAGGTGGATAATGAGAAACTTCTGTGAGCTAAAGAAAATGTTCTAGTCCAATGCAAGGAAACTAAGAACCTTGAAAAAAGGTTTCACGAAATGTTCATGAGAATGGACAATTTAAAGAGGAATATAAGTGAATTAATGGAGCTGAAAAACACAATATGAGAACTTCGAGAAGTATGCACAAGTTTTAACAGTCGAATTGATCAAGCAGAAGAAAGGATTTCAGAGGTCGAAGACCAACTTAACGAAATAAAACGAGAAGACAAGATTAGAGAAAAAAGGGTAAAAAGGAATGAGCAAAGTCTCCAAGAAATATGGGACTATGTGAAAAGACCTAATCTACGTTTGATGGGTGTACCTGAATGTGACGAAGAGAATGAATCCAAGGTGGAAAATATTTTTCAGGATATTATCCAGGAAAACTTTCCTAACCTAGCAAGGCAAGACAATACCCAACTCCAGGTAATACAGAGAACACCACAAAGATATTCCTCAAAAAGAGCAACCCCAAGGCACATAATCATAATCATTAGATTCATCAGGGTTGAAACGAAGGAGAAAATACTACGGGCGGCCAGAGAGAAAGGTCAGGTTACCCACAAGGGGGAGCCTATCAGACTCACAGCTGATCTCTCAGCAGAAACCCTACAAGCCAGAAGAGAGTGGGGGCCAATATTCAACATCCTTAAAGAAGAGAACTTTCAACCCAGAATTTCATATCCAGCCAAACTAAGTTTCATAAGTGAAGGAAAAATAAAATTTTTTATGAACAAGCAAGTACTCAGAGATTTCATTACCACCAGGTCTGCTTTACAAGAGCTTCTGAAGGAGGCACTATGTATAGAGGGGAACAACCAGTATCAGCCACTTCAAAGGACCCATCAGTAAGCTGCATCCAGATCCATCTTACATGCAAGGATATACAGAGACTCAAAACAAAGGGATGGAGGAAGATTTGCCAACCAAATGGAGAGCAAAAAAAAGCAGTAGTTGCAATTCTCATCTCTGATAAAATAGACTTTAAAGTAATAGAAACCGAAAGAGATAAGAAGGACATTGTATAACGGTAGAGGGATCAATGTAACGGGAAGAGCTAACGACCCTAAGTCTATGCACACCCAATATAGGAGCACCCAGATACATAGGGCAACTTCTTGGTGACTTACAAAGAGACTTGGACTCCCCACACAATAATAGTGGGAGACTTTAACATTACATTGTCAATATTGGACAAATTAATGAGACAGAAGGTTAAGAAGGATACCCGGGACTTGAACTTAAACCTCAAACAAGTAAACTTAATAAACATTTACAGAACTCTCTACTCCAAATCCACAAAATATACATTTTTTTTTCAGTAACACATCACATTTATTCTAAAAGTGACCACATGGTTGGGAGTAAATCACTCCCTAGCAATTGCATAGCATTTCATAGGTTTAAATGAAATATTGGTTGGCTGTTTGTTTGTTATTTTCCTCCCTTATTCCTTCCTGTCTCCATTGTATAACACAATTATTAGTATAAAAAAAGCTTTTAATATCCATTTGTAGACTGCATTCTAGCCTGGGCAATAGAGCAAGATTCCCGTTCTCTCTCCCTTTTTTTTCCTTCTTTTTCTCTTTATTTCATTCTTTTTTTTCTTCCTTCTCTTTTCTCTTTTTTCTAAAAAAAAAAACAAAAACTGAAAGTGTTAATACTAGTCTTGTAAGAGTTATTCTATCTTTCCCACAATTTTATCGTGGGCAGAACAAAAAAACTGATAGCTACATATAAACACATGAAAAGTGAAACAATATTCATTGTTCAAATATTTTATCACATTTATGTATACCTCTTGCTTAAACATTAATTTTTAACAGAAAATAATGCAAGTTAATATAAAATTTTTCGCTTAATCAATGTCTTATAAGCTTACTTTCTAAATTTGCAGTTGGCCATTTTATTCTCTATTTTATTGAGAATTATTCACTAACCATGCAGTAGCATTGTTAGTACCTTTCTTTTTTAATCACATGAATGATATTTAGAATTTTGTGGATTAAACATCATTCAAATTATGATTTACTGTTTCATTTTACTGGCACTGCTAGAAACCTAGTAGGTTTAATTATATAAAGACTCTCCATGTTTTTAAATTTTAACTAAATGTTATATTCAGTTTAACTATATATTACCTCAATATATTACCCACAAGCCATGAATGAACATACTTTACATGGCAGTCAGAAAAAAAACAACTTTTACAAGTAGACTCAGATGCCAGCATGCAATTCCCAATAGGCTAAAAGGTTAAGAACTTGGTCTTGAGTACTGCTGTATCACTAATGGCTGGGAAAACGCCTGGGACTGAGTGAGCACTCAGTAAATATTTATTCTATGAGAGTGAGTGAGTGTGCGGTGTGTGTGTGTGTGTGTGTGTGTGTGTATGAGAGAGAGAGAGAGAGAGAGGGAGAAAAAATGGAGAGGAGAGAGAGAGAGAGAGGAAGAATAGAGATCAACTTCTATCTCATTATTTCAGGCAAGAGCCACAATAAACAATGTGTACTAAGTCATAAGAAGAAATGGAATTAGAGCTTTATTTTGGAATAAGTACTCACTGATATTAAATGATGTCAAACATACAGAAGATTAACGGAATGTTTAATATTTGAGTAAAAAGAAATCAGAACAACTGGGAAAAGAAAATATCTGCTTCAGTTTTGAAACCCTACAAAAACAACGCAGCAGCTTACATATAGCAAAGTTTGGCTGTTCAACAACTATTTTCTACTTCTATTTATTTTGTATTTGTGTGTGTGTGTGTGTGTGTGTAGTCTTAAATTTGCAGAATAACTTAGGACCATTTAAAATTATTATCAAATTAATGCAGCAGACAAATGAGGAAAAAAGTCAATATATCTAAATCAAAAAGCAAGGGTTAGTTTTGACATTAATAGTAAGGAAATGTTTAAATTCACTGTTTAAAAACCAAAAGAGAAGTGATTGACACCCATTTTTAATAAGAGGAGGCAAATGAACATTTAGGAATTTTCCAACAATTCCACAATTAAAGAATATATAAAAACCAGATATTTAAAATGTGTGCATCATCAAGGTGTTTGACAAATGACTAAAATGTATTGTCTGTTTTGATGAACCAAAGCAAAAAAAGTGTTTCAGGAGTTCATCAGTGTTGAGCAGTTGCTGAAAACTTTATTCTAATTTCTGAAAATAATTCTTTGATAAATTATGGGTACCTGATAAACAGCTTTAATTAGATTAGCATTAAGAAAGGAGAATCAAAAAGAATATACTCTTTAATTATATCAAGATCTAAGCTTATGTTTATATTCAGTGAAAGGAATCTCTTAATGAGCGAAACCTATTATTTTTCCCAAAAATCCAATTTAAAAAGTAGATGTCTATCTCTTATGGTCCACAATTTTCCTGGTTTTAATAGTAGGATGTGCTTCTAGTTTTAAACTCCTTTAGTACCTTTGACGGTAGAAATCTTTTTCAGAGCCAACATTATCATTTCTAGGGCATTTATCAAAAGCTTAATGTATTATTTCAGGCTAAAAATATATCAGTGCAAATGTAATTGCAATATCTGTAGCATCAAAATAGGAATACCCTAGAGTTCATGATTGGTCATTCTTATCCATGAATATATCATAATACGCTGATATGCTCCCTTTCTCAGGAAACAAGTTTTCTTTTGGACATGGTCCTTCTGATTAAATAAGATCTTACCATAAAGAATGACACTAATCATAGAAATTTCAGGCCTTGAACATTTCATCACGGATACAACCTGGTAAGTATAGAACAATATTAAAGGCAAAAAAAGCTTGTAAGTTGCTTAGTAATAATCCATTAGCATTTATAACTATCATGTGATTATTGCTCTGTGTGGTGCTGTAGTAAAAGGAAAACCTAAGCTGTCCCTCTGCTCCTGAAGGAGATTTGAATTAAGCACATCTGATATACCATAGCAATTTAATGAATAGAATTATTCAATTGAACACTTTCTGTTGAATATTCTCAAAGGGCATCTTTGGACACTATCAGTGTTATTTTTTAATGCTTCTTCCCAGAAAGTGCTAGCCAATCTAATATTTAAATTATCATCTCTACTCACATAATTTCTAAATTATATTTATAAATTTAAAACTTTCTTTAATATTCCAGAAATCTATTTTCATATTTAATATATTTCATTTATTCAAAACACACATTTATTAGTCACCTATTTACATGTACCTCTCTAAGCTCTGTGACAATTTTACCAGTTTTTATAGCTCAGTGTCCTAATTGTTGATTCTCGATCACTGAAATGTTTGATAACATGGACATCAAGTCAAACAATTATAGACATTTAAATTACTTATAAAGGACCACAGACAATTAATTTCACTTGCCAATTCTTATTTTCTAAAAATTTTCTCAGAATTTATTCTTTCTAGATTATTCAGATGGTACTTTTACAAAATTTAACACAAGTTTTTCTATTTTTCAGAAATTATTCATCCAAAGTTGTATTTTCTAGCATAGTTATCTGATTTTCATCTAGAATTTCAATTACTTAAAATTTTTACTTTATATTCTTTAAACCTGATTGTCATCAAGATAACTTTTATTTAGTCGAGTGAGCACACTCTTTTTCTTTAAATATATATTTTATTCTGCCTTTCTACCTTTGATTCCATCACAGCAAAAAAAAAAAAAAAAAATGTCGGGCATAGCTTTCTCCTTTTATTTTGGCTTCTTTTTTTTTTTTTTTATAAACATTGGCTTGTAGCTTCGAGTTTATTTATTCATCTGTATCATTTACCTCTTCCAAGTATTGTTGTAAAAATGTATACATCTGTCTACCTTTTCCTTTACTTCTCATTTTACTACCAACTTCCTTTTTCTTCTTTTTTCTAATTGCCCTCGATAAGTATATAGGATCACAGATTTCAGTGTGAAAATTACTGTGGCTGAAAAAGAGATGTTAAGAAATAAATGCCTGTAAATACATGTTAGGTAAGGAAACTATTATCATGTGTAAAGATTCCTGAATTATTCTGATGGAATTTACTTTATTCTTGTTTATGAAACACAGGAATTATTAACATAAGTAGAGCTTTGTTGATTCCCTTCCCCCTAGTGAATGGATTCCTCCCTGCAATTTCGCAATTTTAGTAACAGAGGACACATTACCAAAAAAAAAAAAAAGAAATAATTTTATTTTCTATTTTACGAACATCATGTGCAGGCAATCACAGTATGATTTTATGCAATCTTTGTCCCAGAATGAATGAAGTGTTAATTTTGTCTAATATGGCTTCTAGGGGCAATAGGGAGTGAGATAGATTAAAGTGGATTATCTCAGGGGTGGGGCAAATTGAAATTCTGGTGCTTTGATGTGGGAGACAGGTGTAGTATGGCATTAGAAATAGTGCTGGAAATCCTCAACTGAGACCATTAGAAACTGGAATCCTGTTTGCATGAATAAATCCAAATAAATTGCATATATACATTTTTGCAGAGGCTGAAAATGAACATGTAGCACTTCTGCCTTGAGATTCTAAGCAAGGGCCTACTTGGCTGAATGTGGCTTGTGGGAGAAAGATCCTTCTAGGGGGAGTTACTATTGAACTTTGAAGGCACCATGTGGGGCCAGGAAAGGTGCCGTGTTGGCCCAGGAAAGGTGCATGTCAGCCATGACAACAAGAAGTTCTTCGCATTTCCCTGAAGTGTATAAACTTCATGACGCTCAAATGCTTTCAAGGGGTAATCATCATAAACAATAAAAAGGTTAACTCTGGAGGGGAGTAAGCAGAGCAGGACAGATTTATTTTGCTCAGAAAAGAAGGGAATACAATATTTCTTTCACCTGGGGATACTTTAAAACTATATATTGCCCTTGAATTTCAGTCAGCTGTGAACTGAGATTAAATGTTACGTAGAAGATCGGGCTACTTCAGGAAACAGGCACTGTGATTCTCTAATGAGAAAAAGCAATATTGTGCTATGTGTTCTACAAACATTATTAAATACATGAAAGAAATAATGTTTACTTAGCACAGTTAATGCAAACATTATGATAGGTGAGGACTGCTATCATATTGTTTAATTTGAAGGACTCCAAAGATTAATGAGGAGGTTGGAATATGTTTAGTTATCAGGCAGCTTGGTTATACTCTTTTCTGCAGTACTCAGTCAAGTCTTGGCCCCTGTGCATCTGCGTGCGCGCGCGCACACACACACACGCACACACACACACACACACACACACAGAATTACTGAATTCCCTTAAATTATTAGGAAATAGTGACTTTTGTTATGGTATGAGGTGAAGCTTCAAAGTGTTTTTAAATCCAATATTAATACCAAATTTCTTCACCATTACTTATTAAAAATATAAGCTATACTTCTTCATATATATAGAGAGAGAGACAGACAGATGGACAAAGAGAGCAAGGGAGAGAGAGAGAGGGATCATGAGCCTATAGAGGCGAGTCTCTTTCTCTACTTCCTTTTGTTCCATTAGTGTATATTCTACTTTTGTTTAATACCACACTGTCTTCATTATTGCAGTATAATAGGAAGCCTTGATAAATGGTAGTGCATAATCTCCATCTCTGCTCTTTTTCAAGATTGATTTGGCTCTTCTAGTTCCTTAGGATTTGCTTGAAAGTTCCACAAAGAATAAAAATACAAACAACCAAATAAGTTTTGTATAAAGAAACCTTTCTATGACATAAAATATTAGGGGATGTAGATGAAACTTTTTCATAATTATAAAGTCAATAATTAAATGTTCATTTGGGAAAAAAATAAATTCACTAAGTATTCTAGTTGGCTGAAGGAAAGGGAGAATGACAGTATCACAGGAGGAAGAACAAAAAGTAATTTAGAAAAAATAGAGTAATCACAGTAATTAATGCAAACACTTTAAAGAAAAGTAAATAGGCAAATATCTAGAAAATCTAATCATATTTTTAAGAAACAAACTTTAAATAAGATAAGAGCATTAATTTGCACAGAGGCTACTTACAATATATGATATATTTCAAAGTACATTAATATAAAATATGTTTAAAAGTATATTTATTTTTGTGAATAAAATGGCAGAAACAAAATGTCATAAAGCAATAGTAATAATAGGGTAACAAAGCAAACAAAGGAGGAAGGTGAAAAATTTATTTCATATATTAGAGAGCTTTGAGGTTTATAATATATATTATGAAGATACGAGAATCATTATTTCATTTTATGCTCTAGAAACAAAATGCAAATTCAAACAATACTATCTTAACCATTCTCTTCAGTTTCTCTTAAAAATAAATACATTGATGGTACATTCTTACATTAAGTATAAGTGAATTTGCAAGTTCAGAGAAATATAAGATTATATATTTCTCATTAAATGCATGAACTATTCAGCATTTAGAGAAACAAATTCTTAGTTAAACATTATGGAACTATCTGGAATCTAAAGTAAGAGGTTATGATGTGTACAATGGAATGAATAATTTGAATAAAGATATATTTTAAGCAAAAGTTAGGTATTAAGTTTAAACCTCTAAAAATTTATTTAAAGTATTAAAGCTAACTAAATATGCACAGAAATATGTGTTTGTACAAGCAGTAAAAGGACATAAATATTCATTAACAGGAAGTGTTGAGGCATCATTCTGTACTTAAATTATGCTTATTCAATCTTACCTTGCTTCTAATTATTCTTCACTTAACCACTTATGTCTCAAAGGTTGTCTGATATAAAGGAAAAGTGCAGCTTGAAGCCAAAACCAAATGCTCAAATGCATTCAGATTTATACACCTGGATATACTTTCTCAACTCATAGAGGCACTTCTGTGAATTACCACTGCATCAGTGAAATGAGGTGAAAAACTAACATTGCTTTTACCTTAGGCATTCTCTTCAAGGGAACATTAGGACTTGGAAAATGAGATTCTTTAATTCTTCATTTATCATGTTCTCCAAAATCTTAAAGTAATTGTATGTCATTTCACATATAAACACAACATGTCCACTTTTCTGGATATTCTAAAAGCAAAATTACAAACTATCTTTGAAAACTGTTATGTTAAAATGTGAATCAGAACAGCTCTTAGCATTGTTTTATTTGCTTTCTTAAAAATCTAATGATATGAAAATTAATTATCCATAGAATATCATCATTATATAAAAGAGATAATTTCTCAAATCACTTTTTCTCCAAACCAATTATAGTCAAATAAAACCATGCTTCATGACTTCATGAGAAAAGTAGGGATGTATTCAAAGTGTAAGCTTAGAAGCCCTTCACAACTTATAAGTGAATACTAACATAAAAATAAACCTACTTTGACCTATCTCTGTCCTTCTTGTCACTTCTTCAAGGATTTTCTGTAACTTTTCTAATCCTCCTTTGTCTCTCTATCTTATGCTCTCCCAATTCCACACATTTTAATTTAATTCAGAAATTAACTTAGGGAATCATGACTTATTTTTCTGCTTATGCCTGTGGCATAATACAGATTGCTGATTTTAGCATGTTGGGATTTCCCCATTTTCTAGAAGACCATGGTTTCAAAAAGGTGTAACCATCACTTCTCTTTGAGAACATGGTAAATTAGATACTTTTGTTCACAGACTGTGTCAATAATAGTGGAGGAGGATAGTTTTTGAAACCATGGAAAACATTGTTCTAATTCGTTAATTCTACTTACATATAAGTGACATTAAAAAGAATTTCACTACATAACTCATTACATTTTATTTTTAATGAAGATTTCAAGCTGAGTTTGAAAACGATTCATTTTCTCATAAAAGAAACTGAGAAAATGACAGACTTTAAAACATATGAATAAATGTATTCACATATATGATTATAGCTAGAGTTATGGAATATTTTAACAATATTAAGATAAAGTCATGAAAGTTTTCCATAATTAAAATATTATATTTTAATATAGAATGTAATGAGTTTGTTTTGGGATCGCTCAAGTGATAGGGAAAAATGATTCATTAAAATATAAAAGATGCAAACATTATGGCCAATACCTTATATATCTCATGGATTTTCAATTGCCTTGCAGAATAAATGAGGAGAATAAAAGTGTTGACACAGCTTGATGAGTTGATATTTTTTAATGGAAGCTATTTGGCAATTTTGCCAAGTTTCTAATTTCTGAACTCTTGTTTGAATTAAACTATCTACCAACCTCTTGCTTCTTGCATGAGGGAGACATAAAACTGAATTAAGTTGATGGAAACACACTTTCACTAAACAGTTTTTTCAGTTTATTGTATGAAACTGAAAGTAAAATTTTTAGCTACTATAGACACTCTGCTATCCAAAAGTAAATAGATAATAGCTAAACTTATAACTTTATAACTATAGTCACTAATTCTGTCTTAAAGTATTTCTTCTCATAGTATATAATTATTCAATGCTAGCACTAAATGGTTATAATCTAAGATGTAGTGTTTGTGAACTTGCAATAATAAAAGATGCTATTGATGGTGGCGGGAGGCAGACATGTTCCTAGGCAGAGGAGGCTCCTAGTGAGACCCAACTATCAAGTCAAAGATGGCCTAAATTCTGGGGGCTGGGCTTCTAGTGGCAAGTGGAGTCCTCAACTTAGAGTGGGAACTTCCTGATGCCTTTCAGCCAGTCAGATGGTGCTTTTTCCGTGCCCACCCATGGACCAACTCAGCACCACTTCCTCCTGGCCATGGGTCAGTCAGCATGCACTCCCTTCATTCTGAGCCTACAAAAACCCCAGACTCAGCCAGACTCAGACACACCCCACAGGCTACCTGACTTTGGTTTGGCTGCCCTCTCTCTGTTGAAAACTGTGCTGTCACTCAACAAAAGCCTCCACCCTGCCCACCCTTCAGTTATTAGAGTAATAATAACTGAAGTGGGGACAAGAACTTGGGACCTGCCAAATGTGGGTACCAAAAGGCGGAAACTCATTACCCCAGTCCTCTGCTGGTGTCAGACAGCTGCACTACACAACAGACAGCAGTGGTTAAGCTGGATCAGCCCAGGGGCCACAGGCTGGAGTGGGGCAACAGGACTGAAAGAGCTGTTAACACAACGTCTACTGAGCTGCAGAGGATGGGAATAATGGGGCTCCAGGGTTGCTGGCATCTCTGAGTTTCTTGGGAGCCACTGCATTCCTCTCATCCAGATGCACATGCCCGAGGTGGAAGCAGGTCGCCGCATGCCTGGCCCAGCCGCAAGCTAAGCTGGTTCTCACTGCCCTTTGCTTATTCTTTCTCATTTTTTGGATCTGAAATCTCGTGTGTGTCTAGGAATTTAATGTACTTAACCTAAATTTCATATTAACTTAAACGTTTCTGTCAAACACACAAAAAATATTGCAGGCATGAAAAAAAGTACATTACATGGAGAATTAATTGAATCAATAAGGATAAATTTTTAAAATGTTTCAAAAGCCAAATATTTGTTTGAATATGTACAAACAGTTTTAGTGTCAAGATTGAAAATGAGTTTTTATGATTTTAGAAGCTGTAGGTATGTCCTGACATTTGCAAAAATATGCTGTAGTACTGGGCCAACAGAGGTAGTTTAGAAACTGAATGATTTGGAGAACATATGAAATAATCAGCTTAATATGCATTATTATTATTTTCTTACCATAGCCAGTTCTGTAAATCAGGAAGGAATCTTTGGAATACTATATTCTGAATGCATGTGGTGATTTTATGGTTGAAGTAAAACAATAATAAAAATATTAAAATAAGTAAGTACCACACACTTGTTACAAAAGGAATGAACACTGAAAGGAGGTAAACTATGATTCAGTTTTAAATCTCTTACATACATTAGTGTATCTTGACATCACAAGTGTACTCAATAAATATAATTCTAACTTGGTGTCAATTTGATTTAACTGATTACAAAATAACATGATTATTATTAATTTTTAAAGAGCTTCTTTGACACCAGACACCATTCTAAACTATTTTGCATACACTACTATGTTTACTCCTTACAACTCACTGAGAAAGTTACTATTTTTTTTTTATTTTTCAAAGCAGGAATGTGAAGCTATAAATGAATTTCCCGGGATCACACTATTCTTTGACTTGTAGTCGAAAATAAAAATAAAAGCTGTGGAATTTTTCTTTTTGTCTCTATCAACTTGATTTCTTATAACATCCAAATTGCCAGATATCATGCCACTGCAAGTCATTGAATCCGTTCTCAAAATTAAAGAGCTTTAATAGTGCTGAGTACTATTTTGACTGTAAATGGAAAGTTTAATGACTGATAGTCAAGTATAAATGCATCAATCATCTGACGCACCATTTTTTAAGAGAAAAATAATGCATTTTAAGATAAATTCATGATGAAAGAAGGAATTCCTGATTTGGACTCAATATATGATCAAATTCCAAAGACTGACACTGGTCCTGCTGATAACCATCTTAATGGCTCCTTGTATAAAGGTACCCGATATTTTAGGTCTCATTCATCTCTATATTCAGAAATAATTCAAAAAGGACTTATGATGTGCCAAAAACAAAAGCAGACCTGGGAATAAAGTGATAGAGTTATCAAACATACGGATGACTTTTCCAGACTTTGGACTGCATGAAATAACTTAGTAACTGAGTGCAGAAATAATAAGAGGTTTGACGTCCGAGTTTCTAGACACACACGAGATTTCAGATCCAAAAAATGAGAAAGAATAAGCAAAGGGCAGTGAGGACCAGCTGCCAATGTGATAGAATTTAAGCAGAAATAAGATATCCTGAGAGGGCGGGCCCGCTTGGCTTCAGAGTCCCCGGGTCGCTCCCGCGCTGGAGATCTTCTGGGCCTCACCCAACTAGCTGCAGGTGAAGTGGTCGTGGCTAAGGGGCCAGTTCAGCGTTGGCTCTGGCTTCAGGGTCGTAATTTACTCGACGACCACTCCGGTAGCCATTTCCCAGACAGCAGATGCGGCCGCTTTAGCCCTGAACGGGCTCCGCGGCTGCCTGGTGGGTCTCTGCCAGTGGCCTCTCCGCGAACCCCATGCCAAGCAGTGGTCCTGAGCCAACAGCCTGAGCGCCTGGCAATGGTGGCCTGGACAGCCTTGCCCGGGCCCATCATGGGGATCCTGAAGGAGACCTCTACGACTTCCTCTATGGTGGCGTGGGCTGAACAGCTCAGTGGGAATGAGGACAAGAAGCTGAGCAAAAAATCCCAGAAGTGGGATGAAATGAACATCCTTTGTCTATATCATCCAGCAGACAAAGACTATGGTCTAATGAAAATAGATGAAGCAAGCACTCCTTACTATCAAATGATGGGGGATGATGAAGATGCGTATAGTGATACAGAGACTACTGAAGCCATGGCACCAGATATCTTAGTTAAGAAATTAGTTGCTGCTGAAGAGTTGGAGCCAAAGTAGTCTGGAACAAGAAAGCAGTGGAGAGGAGGATAGTGACCTATCACCTGAAGAACAAGAAAAAAAGTGACAAATGTGACCTAATTAAACTAAAGAGCTTCTGCACAGCAAAAGAAACTATCAGAATGAACAGGCAATCAACAGAATGGGAAAAAAATTTTTGCAATCTACGAATCTGACAAAGGGCTAATATCCAGGATCTACAAAGAACTTAAACAAATTTACAAGAAAAAACACTCCTATCAAAAAGTGGGTGAAGGATATGAACAAACACTTCTCAAAAGAAGACATTTATGCAGCCCACAAACATGAAAAAAAAAAGGTCATCATCACTGGTTATTAGAGAAATGCAAATCAAAACCACATTGAGATACCATTTCACAGCTGGTATAATGATGATCAGTAAAAAATCAGGAGACAACAGATGTTGGAGAGGATGTGGAGAAATAGGAACGCTTTACATGGTTGGTGGGAGTGTAAATTAGTTCAACCAGTGTGGAAGACAGTGTGGTGATTCCTCAAGGATCTAGAACTAGAAATACCATTTGACCCAGCAATCCCATTACTGCATCAAATGGTATTTATAATCAAAGGATTATAAATCATTCTACTATAAAGACACATGCATACATATGTTTATTGCAGCACTGTTCACAATAGCAGACTTGGAACCAATCCAAATGCCCATTTGTGACACACTGGATAAAAAAATGTGGCACATATACACCATGGAATATTATGCAGCCATAACAAAGGATGAGTTCATGTCCTTTGCAGGAACATGGATGAAACTGGAAATTATCATTCTCAGCAAGCTGACACAAGAACAGAAAACCAAACACTGCATGTTCTCACTCATAAGTGGGTGTTGAACAATGAGAGCACATGGACACAGGGAGGGGAACATCATACACCAGGGCCTGTCAGGGAGTGAAGGCCAGGGGAGGAATAGCAGGGTGGTGGGGGGATAAGGCAGGGAGAGTATTAGGAGAAGTACCTAATGTACATGACAGGGTGATGGATGCAGCAAACCACCATGGCACGTGTATGCCTATGCCACAAACCTGCACATTCTGCACATGTACCCCAGAACTTATAATAAAAATTGAAATTAAAAAAAAATTTAAAGTGACAATTTGAAATGAAAAGGAAGCTTCACTACAATGAAGCACTCAATGTCAAACTAGCTAGGCAATTAATTTCAAAAGACCTACATGATGATGATAGAGATGAAGAAATGTTAGAGACTGCCGATGAACAAAGCATGAATACAGAAGAATTAAGGATCTACAACAAGTGACCAATGGCAAAACAAATCATGAAGTTCATAGAAACACTGCAACTGTTAGATATAATAAACCCTGTTACTGTAATACATTGCTTCTTGTTCTCCACAATTCATGACTTTAGTACTAAAATGTATAATTATTATATATTGCCAAGAATTAAATGATATCCTTAGAAGCTGATTAGGCTGAAAATAACTAATTGATATATGTATATATTCTTGTGACTAGTACTTTATCACAAATACAGTGTAATATCATTAATCCAAAATGCCATTACTTTTGTAAAAACACTGGTTAATTTGTATAAGATATTATATAGCCTTTTATGATTTAGAGGTTAAAAACTATCTTTGGTGGGGATCTATTTTATCACTCTAAATGTGGCGATAGCTCTTATAAAGTTTGTTGTTTATTTTTTTTTAATCAAAAGACAATTGAACAACAGGAGATAGAGGCTAATATTCAGGCTGAATAATATTTTAACACTTGTCTTCAACTTGATTTGTCTGTTTAATTGAAAAGGATTATAAGAGGTACTGTTGCATTTTCTGTCCTACTACCTTTAAAGTTCCTGTTGAGTTTCTTTGTATTTACAAGGAAAGGACTGAACTTTTTCTCATCAAAACTAGCTTTTTTCCCACAAATTGCCAGGTTAAACTTGCAAAACAAATTTAAGCCAAAGTAGAATGTAGTTATAGTCTAAGGAAATTAATGTTCTAAAAGGTGTAGAATGATAATAGGGTGTGAAAAGATATTGTTAAGTCAACTTAAACATGAAATGGTAATTGACCACTGGCTTCAGGTGAGCAGAGATGACAACAGCATGTGATATTTCTTTAGAGTGGAGGAAGCAAAATCTGAATGTAGTTTGCTGGATAGAGGATGGGAAGAGAAAGAGTTCAGACAGTAAGTACAGTTACATTTTCAATGAGTTTTGTTTAATAGAACAGTCAAGTCAGGCATTAGAGGAAGAGGCAGAGTCAAGGAACTTTTATTTTTTTTGTTGCTTTGTTTTTAAGCCAGGAGAAACTGCAATGTGTTTCTATACAAATGAAAATGACCAAATAATAAGGAAAATATTGATCATACAGGAACATGATAGGCAAGTTGCCAGAGTAATTCACTTTGTAAACAATAGGTAATGGGATCCATTGCACAAGTGTCGAGCCAAGACTTACAAAAGAGCATATAGCTCATTTGTTGCGGGGAAGAGGATAGGCGTATAGGAAGGTTGATAGATTTGATGATGGATCCATGCAGTCGTTTTCTTCATATACTTTCTACTTTCTCAGTGAGATAGTAGCCATGAATATGTGTCTGGGAAAAATGCTCTAGCTCCATAGAGAGGAGAATAATTGGGACAGTTAGGCAGAATAATGGGAGACTAAATGGAATAAGGAGATGAAGTGGTATCACCCTACAGCCTTAAGGAATCCCTTGAGTTCAGTGGTCAGGATATTAAAATGAGATCATTTGACATTGTTGTGAGGTTTTCTCCTTTAAGTTCACTTATTTGATGATGACTTAGGAGAGCTGACCAATGAAAACAGTAAACATTTTTCAGGAAAATAGAAAAGGGTATTGATAATGGTATTGAGGTCTTATGAACAAAGGAAAGGGATTATAAGTGGTTATAAAATGTAAGTCAGATAGGTAGGAAAGACATGGTGAACAGTGAAAATACAGTAGTACCAATGGATTGACTGGAAGGTGAGATGAGCCTAGTAATAAGGGAGGAAGAGGGGTTAGCTGTTACTGGTAATTTTCAAAGTTCAGATGGCTGAACTAGCATGGGCCAGAAGTCCATCAAAGTAGAATTCCTAAAGGAACTGTGTGTGTAAGTGGATATTGAGAGCATCGTATATATGGATATGAAATTTACTGAAAAGTTGCAGGGATAGTTTGGAAGAGAAAGATACTATGCTGAATTGCTAAATTTTCAGAGAATGAGGGAGACTAAATTACAGATCTGGAGATCTGTAAACAGCTGTGGCAAAATGGGGCATTGTGTGTCATAAACTGTTTTCATGAGCTTCAAAATAGATGAGAGTTTGGAGAAATGATAAGGAACACTGTTTGTTGTGAATAACACTACAGATCATTATGGGCTGTGTTAAACTTTTGAATGGATATGAAAAGTCAGGCAGGCCAAAATCACACAAGCATAAATTGTGTTTCTTGATGCAAAATGCAATAGGCTCTTTGAGTTAGTGAGCTGGGTGGTCCTTGATGCTTCCCAAGAGTCTCTGCCTGGCACTTGGTCTGCCACACCTTAGGATCAGACTTTTTGTTAATCACGCCCTGATTATAAGTACCCTGGGTTTATCTGTCTGTTGAATCATATTGCTCCCCTCCTAGTCAACAAGATTTGGATATTTAAGAAACCATTATCCTACTACAGGGGGAAATCAGTACCTTTTCCCACACTCCAAATAGAATTTCCTCATTCTTGCAGAGTAGCATTTCCATTTTGATGCTATAAAACAGGGTGCGCAAACTCAAATATACACAGGAAGTTTAAATAGTTAGAGGAAAGAAAAATCAACTACTAAAAATATAATAAAACACTATTTTTACAGAATGATGTAGTAAATAACAAAATAAGGATGATTAGTCCTAACAATTATATTTTAAATTAAACAAATAAAAATAATGCAAATAAAATATCAAAACAGCTATGCAATAACCTTTTAACTTATAATTCAGTTTTGATATAGTAGAACATTTTTTTTTTGTTCAAATTCAAAATTAGAATGTCAGCTTTTTCTTGGAGGTTGTAATGTGAACTACAGCACGTCAGAAACTTTTATTAAAGTTATGTTTATTATAAACAGAGAGCCACGTGAAGATTATTTTAAAATCAACTCTGTTACAGTTTTAAACTGTAGTTATATTGTAAGTTGTTAGTAAATTGAAAATATGTTAAGTAAATTGTTTTTATTTTTAAAGGCTAGTATCTATAATTGTCAGTTATATTACTGATGTAAGAGTTTTGTTGGGAATGTAGGGATTAAATTATAATGACACCATGAAGAATAATTCTATCTTCTATTAAAAATAAATCTACTCAAAGATCATAAGATTGCAAGATTTGTGAGGTCAGGAAATGTGTCTGTATTGTTCACTGTTATATTCTTGGAAGATGGAATAAGGCCTGGAACATAGCAGCCATTGAAGAAATATTTTTGAGTGAGATGATAAATATATCTTATACCTGTGAAAGATATATTTTCTACTAATGCTGCCTAAAGAGACATCGCTAGATAAATTTGAATAATTTTATGTCTCAATGAATGAACAAGTCATATTAACAATAACATAAAAGTAAATTATTTTGATATTTGAAATTAACTTCAAAACAAAACAAAACAAAAAAAAAAGAAATTAACTTCAGTGCCTAAACTTCTGTAAATTAATGTTTCCTTTTTTATAGTTTGTTTCCAGAAAAGTACACTGCTATGTATTCACCCTTGAAAAACAGATGTGCTTTAAAATAGTGAATTGAATCCCATTCTTTAAGGATATGAATGCATTATTCTACAGAATTTACACCTGAAAATATCAACTGGTAAAAGGGGCAGTACTTATTTTGAAGTGCAGAAATCTGATCATAGGATCATAGGCTATATAATGTTCATCTTTACAATGCTACAATACACAAGCCCAAAGAGATACCAATGTATCTTAGAAATCCTGCAGAGAAACACACCCCTGTCACCCATACTTCAGTCACAATCCTATGATAGGGTTTGAGTATAGAAAAATATTCCCCCCTTTATCTCATTCCTGTCCCCAGCTACTCTGGCTAAGAAGAAACAGTGGAAGACCATCAGGCTTACTAATCATTTTAGTGCATGCCTGAGCCTATATGTAGCTATCTCTCATAGACAATATTGTTTCTTTAACTTTTCATTGTTTCTAGTTGTTCTGTTTGTGAATGGTTTTATTGTTTATAATGAGGTTCTGTTTTGCCCTAGTTTTGTGCAATTTGAGTTTTTTCTTTGCCTTTTTTTGTCCTATCCAGCTGCAATTGCCTCTGTTTCTTCATGGTATGTGGGTGTGTATGTGTGCGTGCACCTGTGTGTGTGTGTATGTTTACAGAGTACTCTGTAGAACAAATTTAGATCTCATGAGGCTTCTGCTGCAACAGTGAGACTATCCAAAGTTGACCTCAGTCTAACTCAATGTGGGAAATTTACATGACATAAATTAAAACTCATTATGTAAATAGGAAGAGATCCAAGTTAACATAGTTTCTAATAGTCCCACAAGGTGTTACAGTTCATCTGACAAGATTATAAGTCTATTTCATTTATATGAATCATTATGCTCCGTATTACATTCTTCAAAATAAGACTGTTTACTTTAGCTTCTAGGAAGCAGTCATATTACCATCAGTGATAATTACCATCATTAAAACAATACCTTAATAGAACACTAATTTGGGGACTCTTGCAGTTCTTTCACAGGAAGCATTACATAATGAGTGGATGTTATACTTACTTTCACAGAAGTTCCTAACAATAATGAAACACAAGAGAGCCTCCCATTGGGAAATTTCTAAATTCGCCAAACACTACAGAATTTCATGGGATGTGATTTTAATGCAGCGATAAAAGTATATTCATAAAAATTCCAACTTGTTTAACTACTTGTATTTTTATAAAGAATGAACAAATACATAATAATTATATTTCAAGTTTGGAGAAAGGGGTATCATCAATGATTTTATTTTAAATTATAGCTATACTCTTTGATCAGGGAAATATGTGTTAAATATATCTATCTAACTATTGGCTGATTGGTTTTAAAATGATGATGGAGCTGTGTGGATACAATGGAGATATAAATGTAAGGTTTTAAGTTCTGATTATCTTGAATGTGTCTAGTATTTACAACAAAACTATCCCTTAGATCAGTGGGACTCTCCTCAGGCTGCATTCTAATATTACCTTGAAGTCTTAAAAACCTGAGTGCGCTGGATGCAACCCAGTCCAATTAAATCAGTATCGCTAGAGATGGGACCCAGGGACCTGTATTGTATAAAGCCTCAGGTGACTCTTCTATGCAGACAATGAGGAGAATAATTGAGGATAATCTGAATACATGACTAGGCTTCAAGCTAACCTGAAAAACTTCTCAACAAAAAGATGATGTGAGTCAAATCAAAACACAATTTTTTTATGAGGCAATCAATAAAATCAGTAACAATGTTTTTACTCAAGAAAATGTTCTATAGCAAGTTATTATCCCAACTAGCTACAGATTCTGAGGAACTATAATCCATACTTTCCCTGTTTCATTTGCTTTTTCATAAGACAAAGTTTATTACCACCAAAGGTTATTTATCACTTAAGTCAGATAAGCAGTTTATTAGAATAAAATTATATTCTATGTCCTTTATTTTCTCTGTGTGGGACACATATGCACACTACAGATATATGTGTATGTATATATATGTGTGTGTGTGTATATACATATATACACATCTTTAAAACTATTCTAGTATACTAATTTTTTGGGAAAATAGAAATACATATTGAGAAAATATAATGATGTTTGCTCTATATGCAGAAATAAATGAACTCCAAAACATGAGCTCATTTATTTGCCAGATTATGCCAATTAGACGACTTTAAGATAAGTTCAACTATTTATCAATATTCAGATTTCTTCAAGAAATTATTTGAAAGAATAATATTTAAGAAAAATATAAGTTCATCAAAAAATACCCCCACCCTTATATAAATCTTACAACAATTCCCACTAAATGTATTGTATTTTATTTAAGGTTTTAAAATATAGGCCCCTAAGCAGATACATACTCAGCAGATATGCTGCTTTTTGTTAAAATTTCACAACCTCCTTTGGACAGTAAACATATCATGCATAATTTTCCATATGTGAATACTTGTAGCCCTTAAAATAACTACTTTTGTGAGTTTTCTAGTGTCTTTTGTACATTTTAAAAATGACTTTATGCTAATTTTTCCTGTAATAATTTTTTAAACAAGGCATTTTTCTGACCTAGAGAATTATCTCTATACAATTTGTTTGTCCAAAAGATCAATAAAACCAATATCATTATAATTTTACTTATAAATTGCAAGGTGGCAAGGGTTTCATTATTGTTCTATATCTGAAATTTAACATGTAATTCATGTTATTACACACCATTTGCATATAAAATTAGATAATATACTGTGCTCAGTGATATAAATGAAGATAATTAACCTCTGTAGGCTGAATGTCTTTTCAGCTCTCTAATCAATGATGTGTTACAGTTATAGGATTAAATAAAATTATAAAATAATGAATTATATATCTCATCTATTGATTACAACAGAAGCTTGTTTGTTTTATCAACAATAAAATATATGTTATTCTAAATAAGAATTTTGATACCTTTTAGCTATTTGACACAATTATCATTATGAGCAGTATATAAATGATCACTTGGGCTGTAACAAATAAAGTATGTCAAAATCATATCATGTATTTTTTATAAAAGTAAAGTCCTTTTAATGTTTACTTATCCTGCTTTACAACAGTATATAAAATAAGCAGTTTTGAAAATTTTCATAAATCTGCTTTTACAGCACAAATTTTAAAAACTTGCCTACTGTATATAGGTAGTTGTCCTAATTACTAGTTTATCAGAATTCAAGCAACCTACTTAAATACTTACATTTATAATATGTTACCTGTAATATAATTTTGTAATTAATGGTAATATAATCGGTCTTCCAATACACATATTAGGCACCCCTAAATACACTTAAGATATTACCAAATAAACAAGAATTTATGCTTTTCTGAAGGATGGATGCTTGTTAGTTGCTGCAGCAGTAGAGAAATCATGGCCATGACTCTCCTGAAAGAGTCCAACATGCTGTGTGGCAAGCTTGCCACAGGTAAAGATGTGGTAGGCACAAAATTAAATGATGGCTTAAGGGTTAGAAAGTTAAGTTCAAATAAGTTGAGAAAGGCAGCATATGCAGCTTCTTGCTGCCTGAAAGCTGCATAAAAGTGGCCCTGGGCCTGTAATATTTCTTATTTCACAGCCTGGGCTGGACTTGTCATATTTCCAGTGATAAAATACCTTTCCCTATTTAGGCTTGATGTATGCTCCTTAAGTATTCTTAGGTACAAGCTTCCATGATCCTCTAGCAGATCCCCAGCTTTCTGTATTTCAGACCCCATGGGGAAGAGGTCATGGTCCGTTTACTGCAGTACAAAATGAGGGGCCTGCAGCCACCTTGACCACATCGACTGTGGAGTGGATCCTCTGGCCATGGAGAAACAAAGTCTTGTACTCTTCTTCTTCTTTTGCTGTAAATAAACAGCTGGACCATACCACTTGAGCTCAGTGTACTTGTTGTCAGTTCTCAGTGACCCCAAATCATGTAGGTCTCTTCCCTGGGTGGCATTCATCTGCTTGTTAACCTTGGCCACACTCATTTTATATTCTGTCCTGCAGCCCAGCTTGACCACCCAGTGAACAGTGAAACACAGGTAATTCTAAAAAGCATTTTGGTAAACTCTCTTGGAAGGAACAGGACTAGTTTTTGTTGGTCTTCTATATTAGCATGTGAAACTGGGAGTGTTACTGCACAACTCTGGAAGATAGTTGCTACGTGATGTCAGGGAGACTTATGCACCTCTTAAAAATGTGAACAACTCAAAGTTGGGCTGTATTCAAAGTTTAAAATCAGGCATACAGCTTCAAATATTTTGACACAAGGTTTTCAACAACAGTCCAAATAGGCTATGCATCAGAAAAATCTAGAGGCTCAGAACATATCAGGCAAATTGAATTGTAAAAATTGTAGCCTATGTAAAAGCAAATAAAATCTTCTGATTGAAAAAAATACTGCATAGCATTGGACATTTAATGGAGCTGAATTATTGGATCCACTCTACTAATCTGTACTAAGAAACTTTTATATACAGGAACTGAAGTCATCATTTGGGGTAGAATAAATAGAAAAGAAAAGTATATAAAAATAAAACAAAAATCAAACAAAATATCTAAAGGTCTCTATCTTTGTGTGTTTCATATTCTGGATAAGAGAGACAGATTATAACCAAAAACATACAATCAATTAGAAAGTGTTATTGAGGCTAAAACATGATGAATGTTGGTGAAAGACTAAACAAATAGATGAACAAAACAGAAAATAAACAGCAAGACTAGAATAGAAAGCCCAGGAATAAACCCAAATAAATAGAATTTTCATAAATCAACTTATCTTAGTCAAAGGAGTAAGAGTCATACAGTGGAGGAAAGACAGCATTTCCAACAAATGGTGCTGGAGCTTCTGGGTATTCACATGAAAAATAATGAAGTTTAGACACAGACCTTACATCTTTCACAAAATTTAATCCTAAATGGATCTTAGATCTAAATGTAAAACACAAAAGTATACCAGAAGATAAATAACATAAGAGGAAGCCTAGATGATCTTGAGTGTAGTGATGACCTTTTAGATACAACACCAAGGTCATAATCCAAGAAAGAGAAATATTGGTAAGAAGAATTAAAAAACTTCTGTTCTAAAAAAGACAATGCTAAGATAATTGGAAGACAAACCACAGGGTAAGAGAAAATATTTGCAAAAAACACATCAGACAAAGGACTGTTACCCAAAATATACAATGAATTCTTTAAATTCAACAATAACAAAACAAATAACCTGATTAAAAATGCAAATTAAAATAAGAGTGAGATACTGTTATGCATATTTTAGAATGATCAAAGTCTGAAATACTGGCAACACTAAACGCTGGCAAGTATGTGGAGTAATAGGCACTCTCATTCATTGCCGGAGGGGAATTAAACACGGTACAATCACTTTGGAAGACCACTGGAGCTTTCTAACAAAATAAACATAAAATCCAGCAATTGTCCACCGTCTACCTGTATACTTACCAAGGAACTGAAAACATATTTCCACACAAAAACTTGCACAACTGATTTTTATAGAAGTTTTGTTTATCACTTACAAAGTTGGAAGCAACCAAAATGTCCTTTAATAAGTGAATGGGTAAATAAACTGTGACACATCCACACAATGAAATATTAATCAGCACTAAGGAAAAATGAATTATCAAGCCATAATTAGAGAGAAATCTTAATTTAATATGACTAAGTGAAATAAGGCAATCTGAAAAAGATACATGTTGTATAATTCTGTCAGTTTGATATTTGGACATTTGCCCAAAGCCATACAGTGTAAATCCTAAAGAAACTATGAACTTTTGTTATTATGAGATGCCAGTGTATGTTCATCAATTGTAACAAAGGTATAATTGTGGTAGGGGTTGTTGATAATGGGGGAGAAATTGTATGGGTGTGGGAGGTGGGTATATAGTACGCTAGTCACATCTTATTCACAGGGTGTAAGTTCTAACACTCCCAGTGGATGCCTGAAACCACTATAGGTAGTACCAAACCTTATATTTATAGTTGACCCTTGAACAAGATAGGGAATTGGGGTGCCAGTCCCCCCATGCAATAAAAAATATGCATATAACTTTTGTCTCTTCAAAAACTTAACTAGTAGTAGCCTACTGTTGACCGGAAGCCTTATCAATAGCATAAAAGAGTCGATTGACACATATTTGTCTAGAAAAAGTCTTAAGAAAGAGAAAATATGTTTTACTAAGTCCTAAGAAAGAAAATACATTTTACTATTTATTAAGTGGAAGTGGATCACAAAGGTCTTTATCATCCTTGTCTTCACACTGAGTAGGCTAGGCTGAAGAGGAGGAGGTAGAAGAGAGGTTGGTCTTGCGGCCTCAGGGGTGACAGTGGTGGAAGAAAATCTGTATATAAAGTGTACCTGCTTAGTTCAAATCTATATTGCTCAAGGGTCAACTGAGTATTATGTTGTTTTCCTATACATATATACCTATCTACAATAAAGCACTTTAATTTATTAATTAGGTATATTAAGAAATTAACAACACTACTACTATATTAGTCACTTTTCATGCTTCTGATAAAGACATACCTGGGACTGGGAAAATTTACAAAAGAAAGAGGTGCATAGGACTTACAGTTCCACCTGGCTGGGAGGCCTCACAACCATGGTGGAAGGCAAGGAAGAACAAGTCACATCTTAAGTGAATAGAAGGAGGCAAAGAGAGCTTGTGCAGCACAACTCCTTTTTAAAACCATCACATCTCCTGAGACTTATTTACTATCATTAGAACAGCATGGGAAAGAACCACCCCCATTATTCAATTACCTCCCGCTGGGTCCCTTCCATAACATGTGAAAATTCAAGATGATATTTGGGTGGGGACACAGCCAAACCGTATCAACTACTAATAAAATATAACAGATAACAATATCCCAGCACCATTGCTCTTGTACCTTGGGGCCATTATTAAGTAAAATAAAATAAGGGTTACGTAAACACAAGCACTACAATTCCATGGCAATCGATCTGATAACGGAGAGGTCTATTAAGTGACTAATGGGTGGGATGATTCATGGTCCTGGTTCCTGGGCAGGACAGAGTGGGACAGCATGAGATTTCGTCATGCTACGCAAGATGAGGTGTAATATTAAACTTATAAATTGTTTATTTCTGGAATGTTACATTTAATATTTTTGGACCATGAAAGTAACTGAAACTGAAAAGTCAAACCACAGATAATGAGGGACCACTGTGATTTCCTGTACTTTCTGCTCTATTGTGCTGTGAGCTTAAACTGCTCTAAATAAAGACAAAATCTTTAAAAGTAAAAAAAAAAAAAAAAAAAAAAGGTGGCTTATTTCTTCTACATATATAAAAATACATGTGCATATACGGTAAATGTTACTTTTTTTAAAGTAGAATATGGTTTATGAGTAGTTCCCATGTCATGTCTCATGGTGCAGTATTGTGGGCATAATGCCACATAGCGAAGGTGAGATTTGAGCAGATCTTTGACGGAGGTAAAGGAGATGCCAAGCAAATATTTTAGATATGTGTGCTGCAGGCATGGGAATGTTTAAGGAAGAACACTGTGGTCAGTGTGCCTGGATATTATCTGTTCTTACATGGAAATTATTTTATTATTCCCCATGTTGTGGGTTTCAATGAAAATGCTATTTCTCTTTTTTAATCATAAGCTTTGTATGAAAACATATTTTCTGTTACTCATTTTTTATGTCTGCATATCCTGGTGGTTAGAAGCTGCATCAAACCAAATTGATTATAGATATGAAGTCAGACAAAAATGATAAAGTTTTCATAAGCATCCAGTTTGAGTTACTCAAGAGGTATAGAGGGAAATACAAAATTAATGAGAATGCAATATTTATATGATACTTGTAATGAGGTCAACTTTAATGTTATTTTTTTCTGTGTTTTGGGCCATCCTTGCATGGGGAAAAGGACGATCTAGTTACTATGCTCAGCTGAAAGAGATATATAACCACTAGAAATTTACAATGATAATTTACATAAAACAACATTGCTTACTTAACAGACAAGACTGAAAAGCAGTCAATAAACTGAAATATATAACAGGAAAATTCTGAGAAGACATATTAAAGTAATAAGCATATAAAAATAAAGCAACAAAAAGACATGTCAGCAGAGTGAGATAGTATGATCTGCATCTAATTGAAGTTCTAGAAAGAAAAATATAAATGAATGTGTAAATATATTTCAGAGGTAATGATAACATTTATGGCAAGTGTTGATACACAGATTTAAGAAGCCCCAAATTCAAATCATAATGCATAAAATATAACTTTCACTTCAATGCATCTTAGTAAAACTAGAGTTAATAAAAAAGAACTTAACATCAGCCAGAGAAGAGATAAATAATATCTGGAAGTCAGAGAATAAATGAATGTTTGCAGAGTACCAAGAGAAAATAATTAGCCGAGAATTCTAATAGAGTCAATATATCTTTCAAAAATGATAGTGGAATAAAAATACCTTCTACCAACAAATGTTTTCTATAAAATATTTTCCTAATGAGAGATCTAATAGATGTTTTTTATACTGAAGAAAAATGATTTAAAACATAAAATATGAGATTAAAAATGTAATGATAAAGGAAATAATTGGTAAATGTGTAAGGTAGTAGAAACAAAGACATAATTTTTAAAAATCCTTATTTCATTTAGCATGAGGAAAGAAACATTAGTTAACTTTAACAATTAATTGGTTGACTGAATATTTTAAATTTATAATTATGTAAATAATAAACTGTATATTTCATTATATATACAAATATAACTCATACTTTCAACAATGCCCTGAATTAGATGGACAAATCATATGCTAATACTGTCCCTAACACTAATAGGTGAGTTTCACAGTAAAAAATCTGTCAGATAATATTAGGAAAATAGAAATGAGATATATAATTTACAAATGTCTTGAGAAAAAGAAAAAATTTAAATCAATTAAAAAGTAACAAAATAGAAAATCTACATTAAGGGATAGTATAAACAGAAATTATGTTAGATATTTGAGAAATAACAGTTCAGTAAATATAATAATTATTAATAAAAGGACCTAGAAAAATACAAAGATTACTGTATTAAACTACAAAATTTATCTATATATTTTTTAAATAAACATACTTAAAAGCAAAGGACAAATTTTTGGAATAGAAGAGTGATAAAACATGACCTAACAAAATTTGTAGTAACTGGAAATAGCTGAGACAGCACACTTATATCTGACGACATAGGTTTTAAATAATTTTTTTACTAGAAAATAAGAATTCAAATTACCCATAAATATCTAAATCTTTCAAAATGTATGAACGTAAATATTTCTAATAGCACATCTTCAGTATATATAAATTAAAAACTGATGTTCTGGTTAGGGGCTGGGTAGCAGCAGAAAACCAGCTGTATTCATTGTGTATTTGGTGGTTCTACCAACAGAAAAGCATATGAATTTCAGTTCTGATCATCAAGTTGATTTTAGGGGTTCTTCACCTGGCCAGTTGTTCTCTGAGAGGGTGATTTCCTTCAGAGTGATTTCATCTGGCAATAGACTAAGAACAGAGAAATTCTCCTTTATGGGAATCTCTAGGGAGCACTCATGGAACTGCTTTGCTGAATTTCAAGTTGGGCTGATTCTAGAATCTCTTGTTGAAGAGAATTCCATTCAGAGTGTGCTGATTTGTGAGTTATGGCATAAATTAGGCTAAGTAAAATTTTAAAATAGGAATATATTACCTTCAGAATCCTCAAAGCCTTAAAAGAAATTGAGGTTCTTTCAACATTCTTGGTGCTGAGACTATAGTTTTTTTTTTTTTGTTTTGTTTTATTGTTTGTTTGTTTCTGACAATGTCGGGGTTAAACAGTTTTTAACAAACTAAATAATTTTCAAACATGTAACTGAAGTCATGGGACCCTGTTATAAATGCAGACTTATAACCTATTTCTACCCCTACTTTTTGTAAACTTTTTTATGATTATTTTTATTTCCTGAATGTGTGTGTGACAAATCAATCTCCTTGGAGGAGAAACCATCTTCAGACCTGTGCTCCTGGACAAAGCCAGAGGCAACTAATATCTTTCCTACAAAGACTGTAAAAGATGACAAGGCTATTGAATCACCCCATCAGTAGCCACAAAAATGTATGTCCTTTCAAAGGTGAAAGCACTGCAGCTGAAATAGCACTAAACAGAACATGTTCACTTAACCAGTCACTGAGCACAGCATATTAATCAAATCTCATACTGTAAAGTATTTACTAGTTGCTGATTGGATGAAATCAATGATTTCAATAATATTGTATGTATGGGCTTTAATGGGTAGAGCCACACTGAGTTCATGGTCATCCACTGCCACTATAAAATGTGCATCCTTATTTTCAGTTTTAAGAACCAATTGAATTGGGCTATTTAATGGAGAAATAGTAAAGATAATCATCCTTTTTTACATAGGCCTATAAAGTAGATTTCAAATATTAAAGCCCACATTTTAATTTATATTAGGCTGCATCAACTCTTTTAATTAAAAAAGTAGAAGATCCATAGTGTTTTATTTGTCAAGTCAATTTTAAATGCCAAAGACTTAATTTTATTTTAATTATTTACTTGTGTCAAGGGCCACTATAGGATATTTTTAAGGGCAATGAATACTATGGCCATGAGAAATTTTGGCAAAGCAATAGTTTTCATGGTTAACATGAGATATATCTGTTAGTTTTCTGTTTTATGCCTGGTAACTTTCTTAAGAAAATAGCAGGTTCTGGTGAATTTAGTGGGATATTCATGTATAATAGCAATTTTGTCACCAGTTAAGGCCATGAATAGTTGTCAATAGGTACATTTCAGCAGATTTTAAAGTTAATTTAGAACCTATGATGTAGAGATGTAAATGCCAAACAGCACCTGTTTAATATTTCTATGGGGCAAATTCTTTAAGTAAGTAAATTGATTTCCATGTATATCAGACTGTCGGCCTGTCTCAGTTTCTGGTTTGTCATCATGTATCTAGGTGTCCGTTTTGGTTTTTGTGCTGATGGTGGCTCATTTTGTGTGTTTGTCCTTGTTAATCTCCATGTTTTCAGGGTCCTTCACTACCCTCCTAATATTTATAAGTTTATTCCTCCAAAAGTTCCCAAATTGCTGTCATCAGGGTTAAAAGGCTCCCTACAGTACTTATTGCATTATTGGCTTTAGAGGCCCTAGGCAAAAGCCAGGTTTGAATGATCTTTTTGGTATGTTGACAAACCACAGCATTCATCAGACTCAGAGTCCATCCATTTTATTCTTGTGCAATAGAGTGATGATGCCCCTGGCTTTTTAAGGGGGAGGGTGGGTAGAAGATAAGGCAGTATAAAGGATTCAAGACAACTTTTCACAAGATCTGTGCCAAGATTCCTTGGATGTTTTCTTCCATAAGCTTGAGGATCAGAATCTCTGTTGTGATAGAAGTACAGATGGCAGAAGCAGCATTTAGATTCCTAGTGACCTATCTGGTATTAAGAGTATTAACATCAGCATTCAAAAATGGTGACTACAGTTACTTAGGCAACCACCTAATGGGTCCACATATTGTACAGTATATAGGTGTTTTCCCAAGCACTCAGTAGAATGTGAGTCAATGTTTTATTGATGTCTAGACTTAATCAAAGCTTATGGTTAGATCAAAACAAATGATTTAATTTGACACACAGATAAGTATGGGCTGAGACACACAATCTGGGCCATGTTAAGGAAGATCCCTAATCTCATGCTGGTATTCTTGAGCACTGACTACTGAAATTTTCAAAAGATACCAGTTACATGTGCAGCAGAAACTTAATATGAGTAACATATGTGGCACAAAGAAGTAAAGCTCAAAGCACGTGGAAGTCAGCTGGCAACAGCACAAAGTGCACACTGTCCAGCAGAGAGCAGAGCCAATCAGCAAGCCAGGGATAATGACCACAGGTGCTGGTGGTCATTACCTAGACTATTATGCTCACACACCAATTGTTTTTTGGTTCCCTGTGGGATCCATTTCCCCAAACCAAAACTGTTTTGGATGTGGAGACTGATTATACCACAAATACATCGAAGTATGAAAAGATTTATTACTCACTTAATGAGACTTTTGATTTAGTGTTTAAGGTGGAGGAGCACGGAGAGAGTTTCCACCAGGGACCTTGGGTTTGTGGTGTTTGATCTTTCCTCTCCATCAAAGAAAGGTGTCTGTGGACTCTATCTGCTTTTCCAGAAATCACACAAGAACAGAAGGTGGGAATTCAGACCTCAAAGCTATCCAACAGTCAGATATCAAAAACAGAGTCATTTAAAAAGATTGTTATTTTTTTCATTTGTATAAATATAATTGGTGTATAAAAATTTCACAATGTATATCAAATCATCACATTGTATACTTAAATATAATTTTTGCCAGTATATATTAATAAAGCTAAAAGAAAATTTTATTTTAAAAATGGAAACCTATAACAACAATACAATTAAGCAAACATAAAAAGAAACCAGGAAAAACCTATACTTCTATCACAACAGAGATTCTGATCCTCAAACTTATGGAAGAACACATCCAAGGAATCTTGGCACAGATCTTGCGAAAAGTTGTCTTGAATCCTTTATACTGCCTTATCTTCCACCCACCCTCCCCCTTAAAAAGCCAGGAGCATCATCACTCTATTGGACAAGGATAAAATTGTGTTTGGAGACTGAAATATATTTCTGAATAAACCAATGTCAAAAAAGAGAAAATAAAATAAAAGCAGGAAATTTTGTTAACAGATGTCATTATTAAAGCTGTAAACTAAGACTACAATATTGCTGCAGAAATAAATGAATTGACAAATGAAACATTAAAACAATTAAAATATATATATTGTTTCAGTTAGTCTTAGTTGCATGTGATGGACTGAATCGTGGCAAAATTCAAATGTTGAAGCCCTAACTCCCAGCGGACTTTATTTGCAGACAGGGACTATAAGAAAGTGTTAATTGTTAAATGAAGTCATTATTGTGAGAATAGAGCTAATGATGTTATAAGAACTGAAAGAAACACCCATCTCTATCTCTTTGCACACACAGAGGAAAGACCATGTGAAACTACTGCGAGACAGAACATCTGCAAACCAGGAAGAGAGACCTCACCAGAAACCATCGCTGACATTACCTTGATCTAGAGGTATAGACTCCAGAATGGTAAGAAAATAAATTTCTGACATTTAAGCCAGTCTGTGGTATTTTGTTATGGCAGCCCAAGCAGGCTAATACATACGATAACCCAATAGTAGCTTAAAAAACAGTTAATTACTTCTCATGGTTCTGTGCATTGGCAACCTTGGTAGTTCCTCTATATGTTTACCTAGAGTCAATTATATGGCACAGTCATCTGATATCTAGGTTGGAGCCAGAGATTGTCTTAGAGACTCTCCGCCTGGTAGTGCCTCACCATACACCTCCTTCAGTTCTTCATCACACTAGTACTGGACAGTGGTCATGAGGTCTGGCACCTCATCAAATGCCCAGAGCACATTTTCTCATTTCAGATCTCTACATTTTTCTTGGGTGGTAGGGTGTTCGTATGGCCCAGTTATTCATATTTCCTTCACTTGGGTGGTGGAGAAATTTTTCAAAAAAGCAGAAAACCAGGAATCACAAAAACACAGGGCCCTCTCAGGTACTTACTAGCATCTAAATATTGTCTTCACTACTTGTAGATTCTTGCCCTGTGCTAGGCTGGTTTTTCTACTTTATCTCCCCACCCAGTTGTTTTCAATATAAATCCTAAGACTATCTTAAAACTTACTATTTTAAGGCCAGGCACGGTGGCTCACGCCTGTAATCCCAGCACTTTGGGAGGCCGAGGTGGGTGGATCACGAGGTCAAGAGATCGAGACCATCCTGGCCAACATGGTGAAACCCCATCTCTACTAAAAATACAAAAAATAGCCGGGCATGGTGGCATATGCCTGTGGTCCCAGCTACTTGGGAGGCTGAGGTGGAAGAATTGCTTGAACCCAGGAGGCGGAGGTTGCAGTGAGCCGAGATTGCACCACTGCACTCCAGCCTGGCGATAGAGCCAGACTCCATCTCAAAAAAAAAAAAAAAAAACAACTTACTATTTTAAAACTCTAATGGCATTTTCAATCTTAAAAAAATATAACTCTCAATAAACTAGGTATTGATGGAACGTATCTCAAAACGATAAAAGCTATTTACGACAAACCAACAGCCAATATCATACTGAATGGGCAAAAACTAGAAGCATTCCCTTTGAAATCTGGCACTAGACAAGGATGTCCTCTCTCACCACTCTTATTCAATATAGTACTGGAAGTTCTAGCCAGAGCAATCAGGCAAGAAAAAGAAATAAAGGGTATTCAAATAGGAAAGGAGGAAGTCAAATTGTCTTTATTTGCAGACGATATGATTGTATATCTAGAAGACCCCATCGTCTCAGCCCAAAATCTCCTGAAACTGATAAGCAACTTCAGCAAAGTCTCAGGATATAAAATCAATGTGCAAAAATCACAAGCATTCCTATACATCAATAACAGACTTAAAGACAGCCAAATCAAGAACCAACTGCCATTCACAATTGCTACAAAGAGAATAAAATACCTAGGAATACAACTAACAAGGAACGTAAAGGACCTCTTCAAGGAGAACTACAAACCACTGCTCAATGAAATAAGAGAGGACACCAACAGATGGAGAAATATTCCATGTTCATGGCTAGGAAGAATCAATATTGTCAAAATGGCCATACTGCCCAAAGTAATTTACAGATTCAACGCTATCCCTATCAAGCTACCAATGACCTTCTTTGAAGAACTGGAAAAAACCACCTTAAACTTCATATGGAACCAAAAGAGAGCCCGCATAGCCAAGTCAATTCTAAGCAAAAAGAACAAAGCTGGAGGCATCACACTCCCGGACTTCAAACTATACTACAAAGCTACAGTAATCAAAACAGCATGGTACTGGTACCAAAACAGAGATATAGACCAATGGAACAGGACAGAGACCTCCGACGCAACACAACACATCTACAACCACCTGATCTTTGACAAACCTGACAAAAACAAACAATGTGGAAGTGAGTCCCCTGTTTAATAAATGGTGTTGGGAAAACTGGCTAGTCATGTGCAGAAAGCAGAAGCTGGACCCCTCCCTGACACCTTACACTAAAATTAACTCCAGATGGATTAAAGACTTAAACATAAGACCTAACACCATAAAAACCCTAGAAGAAAATCTAGGCAAAACCATTCAGGACATAGGTGTAGGCAAGGACTTCATGACCAAAACACCAAAAGCATTCGCAACAAAAGCCAAAATAGACAAATGGGACCTAATCAAACTCCATAGCTTCTGCACAGCAAAAGAAACAGTCATTAGAGTGAATCGGCAACCAACAGAATGGGAAAAAATTTTTGCAGTCTACCCATCTGACAAAGGGCTGATAACCAGAATCTACAAAGAACTGAAACACATTTACAAGAAAAAACAAACAAGCCCATTCAAAAGTGGGCGAAGGATATGAACAGACACTTTACAAAAGAAGACTTACATGAAGCCAACAAACATATGAAAAAATGCTCATCATCACTGGTCATTAGAGAAATGCAAATCAAAACTACATTGAGATACCATCTCATGCCAGTTAGAATGGCGATCATTAAAAAATCTGGAGACAACAGATGCTGGAGAGGATGTGGAGAAATAGGAACGCTTTTACACTGTTGGTGGGAGTGTAAATTAGTTCAACCATTGTGGAAGACGGTGTGGCGATTCCTCAAGGACCTAGAAATAGAAATTCCATTTGATCCAGCAATCCCATTACTGGGTATATATCCAAAAGACTATAAATCGTTATACTATAAGGACACATGCACACGAATGTTCATTGCAGCACAGTTTACAATAGCAAAGACCTGGAACCAACCCAAATGCCCATCGATGATAGACTGGACAGGGAAAATGTGGCACATATACACCATGGAATATTATGCAGCCATCAAAAACGATGAGTTCGTGTCCTTTGTAGGGACATGGATGAACCTGGAAACCATCATTCTCAGCAAACTGACACAAGAACAGAAAATCAAACACCGCATGTTCTCACTCATAGGCGGGTGTGAACAATGGGAACACATGGACACAGGGAGGGGGGAGTATCACACACTGGGGTCTGTCGGGGGAAAAAGGGAGGGATAGTGGGGGGTGGGGAGTTGGAGAGGGATAGCATAGGGGAGAAATGCCAGATATAGGTGATGGGGGAGGGAAGGCAGCAAATCACACTGCCATGTGTGTACCTATGCAACAATCTTCCATGTTCTTCACATGTACCCCCAAACCTAAAATGCAATAAAAAATAAAAAAAATAAAAAAATATGCTTGCTTGAAAAATTTAAAATCTTTAATCTCAACACTGCTCTTCTGATATAAGTTTCTGGATCATATTTTGGGCCACTATAGCAATCATTCTTTCTTTATGTGATCTTGCCATCAAAATTTCAGTGCTTCTAACTATAAAGAGGGTTGTTAAATCTGTCAGATTAGGTCATATCATGCAGCCACTGAAAACATTCTAAGACTCATAGAAACTTATAAAAACAGACCTTTATTTCATTTTCCCATTTTACTTTAATTATGGGTCAGTGGTTGCTCTGCTCAATATCATCTAATTTGCAGGACTCAAATGACACAGTAGCTTCTATCTAGACTACTTCTATACATCACAGCAGAGGATAAAAGACATCTGCATTTGATTCATATGTTTCTACCTTTCATTGTCAACAAGGGTCACATTCACATTTCTGAGTAGAACAGGGAGAAACTGTAGTCTTATATGGAAGGTCACTGCCAGGAAGAAAAACATATGTAAGCATGCACACCTGTGTGGAAAGCCAGGTGTTATGTTGCCACAATTTTACTACTAATATCTATGACTCATCAAAGATATAAAACACAGTGTTATAAAACTTAAATTTATTATCTCAATGAATTTTCACCCTAATTTTTTTTATTGTACTTTAGGTTCCGGGATACATGTGCAGATCATGAAGGATTGTTGCATAGGTACATACATGGCAAGGTGGTTTGCTGCCTCCATCCCCCCCGTGACCTATATCTGGCATTTCTCCCCATGTTATCTGTCCCCAACCTCCCCTCCCCCCGTGGTCCCTCCCCCTAGTGCCCCTCAGCAGACCCCAGTGTGTGATGCTCCTCTCCCTGTATCCATGTGTTCTCATTGTTCAACACCGGACTATGAGTGAGAACAAGTGGTGTTTGATTTTCTGTTCTTGTGTCAGTTTGCTGAGAGTGATGGTTTCCAGATTCATCCATGTCCCTACAAAGGACACCAACTCATCATTTTTTACAGCTGCATAGTATTCCATGGTGTATATGTGTCACATTTTCCTTGTCCAGTCTATCATTGATGGGCATTTGGGTTGGTTCCAGGTCTTTGCTATTGTAAACAGTGCCTCAATAAACATATTGTGCATGTGTCTTTATAATACAAGGATTTATAATCCTTTGGGTACATACCCAGTAATGGGATTGCTGGGGCAAATGGAATTTCTATTTCTAGGTCCTTGAGGAATCGCCACACTGTCTTCCACAATGGTTGAACTAATTTACACTCTCACCAACAGTGTAAAAGTGTTCCTATTTCTCCACATCCTCTCCACTATCTGTTGTCTCCAGATTTTGTATAACGATTGCCATTCTAACTGGCATGAGGTGGTATCTCAATGTGGTTTTGATTTGTATTTCTCTAATAATCAGTGATGATGAGCATTTTTTCACATGTTTGTTGGCCTCATATATGTCTTCTTTTGAAAAGTGTCTGTTCATATCCTCTGCCCATTTTTGAATGGGTTTGTTTGTTTTTTTCTTGTAAATCTGTTTTAGTTCTTTGTAGATTCTGGATATTAGCCCTTTGTCAGATGGGTAAATTGCAAATTTTTTTCCCCATTCTGTTGGTTGCCAGTTCACTCTAATGATTGTTTCTTTTGTTGTATAGAAGCTCTGGAGTTTAATTAGATCCCATTTATCTACTTTGGCTTTTGTTGCCAATGCTTTTGGTGTTTTAGTCATGAAGTCCTTGCCTATGCCTATTTTCTGAATGGTTTTGTCTAAGTTTTCTTCTAAGGTTTTTATGGTGTTAGGTCTTATGTTTAAGTCTCTAATCCATCTGGAGTTAATTTTAGTGCGAAGTGTCAGGGAGGAGTCCAATTTCTTCTTTCTGCACATGGCTAGCCAGTTTTCCCAACACCATTTATTAAACAGGGAATCCTTTCCCCTTTCCCCATTGCTTGTTTTTGTGAGGTCTGTCAATGATCAGATGGTTGATGTGTGGCATTGTTTCCAAGACCTCTGTTCTGTTGGTCTACATCTCTGTTTTGGTACCAGTACCATGCTGTTTTGATAACTGTAAGCTTGTAGTATAGTTTAAAGTCAGGTAGCATGATGCCTCTAGCTTTGTTCTTATTGCTTAGGATTGTCTTGGCTATGAAGGCTCTCTTTTGATTCCAAATGAAGTTTAAGGTGTTTTTTTTCCAGTTCTGTAAAGAAGGTCATAGGTAGCTTGATGGGGATAGTGTTGAATCTATAAATTACTTTGGGTAGTATGGTCATTTTCACGATATTAATTCTTTCTAACCATGAGAATGGAATGTTTTTTTCTTCTGTTTGTGTCCTCTCTTATTTCCTTGAGCAGCGGTTTGAAGTTCTCCTTGAAGAATTCCTTTACATTCTTTGTTAGTTGTATTCCTAGGTATTTTATTCTCTTCTTAGCAATTGCAAATAGGAGTTCACTCTTGATTTGGCACTCTGTTAGTCTATTGTTGGTGTATAGAAATGCTTGTGATTTCTGCACATTGATTTTGCATCCTGAGACTTTGCTGAAGTTGCTTATCAGTTTAAGAAGATTTGGGGATGAGACTATGGGGTCTTCTAAATATACAATCATGTCATCTGCAATTTTATGAGTAAATTTGCCTAGACCACACAACTTTTAGTGATACTTGTTACATAAGCCCAATCCTATGATTCTTGGTTTTCTGTTTTTTGAAAAAATGTTTCTACTACTCATGTTAATGAAATATGAATGACCATATGCTGCTTCATAATTATAAAACATCGCATTTATGTAGTATATATATAATACAGGAGGTTCTCCTAGTTTTTCACTTATAAAATCAATTGATTTGTATATCTTTTTTAGCAAATACGCACAGAATGTCTAATATGTACCCCAAAAATTACACTGGGGCACAGTTTTGAACAAAGCAAATATGTGACCTACTATCATAGAGCATATTGGCTAGTAAACAACAGAGACATATCACTAAAGTGATGAATACTTTACAAATTGTGAATAGAGATTTACAAAGGCCTATGATAGTTGAACCTATTTTACTCTGTGCATTTAGGGATACCATTCTGATAACCCATTTTTATACTGAGCTCTGAAGGCAAATGGACAAATTGTTTCCAATTAAAGCACTTCATAGGTAAAGGGTATGATAGTCTTAATCATAATTATACAACCAGGCATTTGTTTCATCTTTAAATCCAACATCATTCAGTGCACTGTTGTGTATTAAATGATCAAAGTTTTCTATTTAGTGACAGTAAAAGTTCAATTGTAGTTGTTTAGCACATTCTCAATATTTTTTTGACTAAGCAATTTATCAAAAAGCATCAACATAAGCATGTCTAAAAGATGGTGAGAGCTGCAAAAAAGAGCATTAATTTACTTTGGGACAGTAAGGGTTATCTCTTCTGTTTCATGTCACACAAATTCTATCCTTCCTGTATAATTCTAGATGAACACAGGCTGTTCTGAAGAGCCTGCAGACAATGACCTAGTGCACTTTGTGGCCTGAGGTAAAATTGCTATTTATCAAGTCAGTTCCTTTTTAACTTAACTCTCATGGTTGTCCTTGATTCATCACAGTTGTCATTCTCAGTACAGCACAAACACTGTCCTTCTTCTTAGTCAATACAGATTTGTCTATGAGCCTAATTTTTATGTAAGTATCTAAAAATAAATGTAAAACATGATGTTTTTTCTCATCTGAATGTGTTCAACACATTTCAGTGCTTAAATAAATCTTATAATAGTGTTGAAGGATTACTTCTCTATATAGGCAACTTTATATATAACTTTTTCCCCTCTATGCTAATGTTTGTTATTCTTTTGATAATCAACAATGTCTGTTTTATTACAAATTTGTATAATTATTTGTGACAGTTGACTCTACTAATATGGTAGTAGGAATGTAGGAGGAATTCTTTTTTACATAACATTTAGGATTACAGTAATCACCCATGACAAATTTAAACAATGTTCACCTCACAAGTAACAAATGACAGTATGTTTGCAAACAAAATCCTTGGGAAACAATTTTAACAATGCAAAGGGAGAAAAAACTGAAAAGGGCACAAGTCATCTACAAATATATATGAATTATCTTGGAAAAATACTCTATATCCTATTTCATAATAATTAGTATTATATGAAATCAAATCAACTGATAAAAATCATTATACCAAAAGGAGTCTCTAATTTTTAATTGTCCAAATAGTGCCTCAACAACTAACCTGTAATCTAATATGCAAGTTAAAGAATAAGGGTGTTTGTGTGTATGTGTTAAACTAAACAAAATTGCAACTAAAGAAATTATCCTTTGACAGAATGATTGCTGGCTATAAAAGAGTGCTTGCTTAACAAAACCAGGTATGAGAAATTAAAAAAATAATATAATGTCTAAAGTGGAGCTAGGAGAAATGCTCTTATCTCAATTTGTTGAGTATTCTCTCACGGGAAGAAAAGGTAGTCTAAATATTCTGTTATTTCTATCATGTGCAATGAGAGAATTTCTCTTCTATCTGACCCAGACTTTACTTTTTGCAACCTAATATAAATTCTCCCTGGCGTCTTTGCTTTTGATTCTTTTCTCAAATAAGTTGTGGCTAGTATTACATTACTTTAAGTGCATTTCTCCTGGTGGAATAAAGAGTGATTAAATATGTGCATTTCTATTACAATTTTAAGGCACTCCTTTTTGTGAAATATTTTATCCGCAACTGACACTCCGTATTCCATTAAACACCAGTTTCCCTTTGTTTTACATTATCAGGGCACTGTTTCAGAAATTTATAATTGATACCTGAAAAAGTTCTTGTCATCCGTGTGATATATAACCAATTTGTTATTAAAGTGATTTTCTGAAGCAGCAATATATCAATAAATATACTGTGAGGAATAAACTATTCTAAGAATCTGTGGGATGAATTTGATCAGAGAATAATTTGATTCTGACTACAGATTGTTTCTCTACTTCTTATTTAATGTTCCATTAAGATTATTTTTTAATCAAGCCAGGTAGAATCAAAATATCCAAGAATATGGTTATGAATTGTCATAGGAATATGGCATTAATCACATACTTATTATTAAAATGCAAAGGTTACTCTATCTTCCTGGAAATGTAATTCACCTTTCTCTGCCTTTTCTGATGCAATTTAAAATCTTTCCATGTAGATGCTTCATCAAAAGCATGCAAACTTAAATTTTTGTATTCAGAAAAATGTCCTAAATATCTTATGGACAGCTGATTAGAACTCCATCAATGATATTTAACTCAAGTTTTATAAAATATTTTGCTATTTTGCTATTAATAAGGCAAAGGTAATAATAAGGTAACTATGCTAAGTAAAGCATTTGTTCATTATTTATATTTATTATTTGTCACTTATTTAAACATACAAAAGACAGGTGAATAGGCATTATTTTTTGTCTTTTTGAATAAATTTTACTTTTAATTTTTGTGGATACATGGTAGGTTTGTACATTTATGGGGTACATGAATCTTTTGATGGAGGTGTACAATGTATAATACTCACATCAGGGTAAATGGGGTATCCATCACCTCAGGTATTTATCCTTTCTTTGGGTTACCAACAACCCAATTATAATGTTTTAGTTATTTTAAACAGCATAATAAATTATTATTGACAGTAGTCACCATGCAGTGCTATCAAATAGTTTAAGTAAATCACTTTCATTTAATTTAAATGATTTGATTTAAATTTAATTTGGTTATGTTGTTTTTTTCCTTTAACTATTATTTTAAGTTCTGGGGTACTTGTGCAGGATTGTGCAGTTTGTTATGTAGATAAATATGTGCCATGGTGATTTGCTGCACAGATCATCCCTTCATCTAGGTATTAGGCCCAGCATCCATTAGCTATTCTTCCTGATGCTCTCCCTCTCCCCCACAACTCCCCTGACAGTAACCAATGTGTGCTGCTTCCCCCCATCATGTGTCCATGTGTTCTCATTGTTCAGCTCCCACTTTTAAGTGAGAACATCAGTGTTTGGTTTTCTGTTCCTGCAAAACTTTGCTGAGGATAATGGCTTAAAGCTTTATCCTTGTCCTTGCAAAGGACATGATCTTTTTTCCTTTTATGGCGCATAGTATTCCATGGTGTATATGTACCACATTATCTTAATTCAGTCTATCATTGATGGGCATTTGGGTTGATTCTATGTCTTCACTATTGTGAATACTGCTGCAATAAATATATGTGTGCATGTGTCTTTATAATAGAATAATTTTTAGTCTTTGGGGTATATACTCAGTAAGGGGATTGCTGGGTCAAATAATATATCTAACTCTAAATTTTTGAGGAATTGCCACACTGTCTTTCACAATGGCTGAACTATTACATTCTTGCCAACTGTGTAAAAGTATTACTTTTTCTCTGCAACCTCACCAGCATCTGTTGCTTCCTGACATTTTAATAGTTGCCGTTATGACTGGTGTGAGATGGTATTTCATTGTGGTTTCAATTTGCATTTCCCTTTTCCCTAATGATCAGTGATGTGGAGATTTTTTTCATGTTTGTTGACCACATATATATCTTCTTTTGAGAAGTGTCTGTTTGTGTCTTTTGCCCACTTTTTAACGGGGTCGTTTGCTTTCCTTCTTGTAAGTTTTCTTAAGTTCTTTGTAGACTCCATATTAAACCTTTGTCAGATGGATAGATTACCTCCTACATGAACATGCTACATCTGACCACTTTCTATGATCACCCCACTAACCTTGAAGCCTACTTTCTAATGATCACTGTCATCTCATACCTGGACTTTCTTAAGAGTCTCTTTGCTGCTTTCTTCATTTCCACTCTTACCACAAAGGAGCAGGAAAGATTCTCCATGAACATAAGTTGTCTCCTGTTCCTCCTTTGTTTAAAACATTCCAGTAGCTTTCCATTACAACTAAAAAAAAGTACAAACTCTGGCAGTGTTCCACGTATTTCTACTGAGCAATTTATTTATCTTGGCTGTGTTCTATATGCCCTCAGGTGAGCAAAGTTTATGCGTCTTTTGTTGTCTCCCAAGAATCTAAAACATCCTGGTACACAGTAGGCACCCAATATATATTTGTCTAGTTGATGAATAAAACATTTTGCCATTTTTTTCAATGTAATTGTATTCATATATTCTTGCTTAGTTAAGCTGCAAAAAAGTTTTATTTAAAGTAAAGGATGGTTGTTGATCATAAGTTAGGAAGAAAATAAACATGCATGTGATGATAAGAAAATTTACCCAGCAATGTCTCTTGGGAAATAAAAACAAAAAAACTGCAAGTAGTTCCTATGCCCAGGGGCTACAGAATAAGTGGGGTGTATTGAATGTTTGCAAATATACTTTCTGTGCTAACGCACTGGCAGATATTTTTTTGTAAACTGCGCGCTAAATTAGCAGAAGCTGAACTATATCCAAAAATCTAAATGGAAGTCTAAAATAAAGACATCAAAGAGTGAAGAGGGTGAGGAGTGAAAGTTTCCGGGGGATTTGTTCTCACAAATTTTAATAGAGATATGCCTAAAATTGGATTTATTAAGTGTGAATGTATAAGCAGGAGCTCTCTGAACTTTTTTTTCCTTTTATACAAGTGTAAAAGATTTGTCTGCCACTCTTGGATGCAGTCCCAAAGGAGGAGTTCCTTTGAATGTGGTTTCTCTGTTCCCTGTGGCAATAAAAGGCACGCTTCTGCTGAAAACTTGTGTTTTATTTGTATCAAGTGGTGAGAAATTATGCTGCAATGCAGCTGAGAATTCTTTTAGATGTCTGCTTTTTATAATAGTCTTTTACTAATTATTCCTTACATAAAACCACTGTCAAGAGAGATGCATAAATGCTGTTATAATTTCCCTGAGTTTGATCATAGTGACTGCTAAACTAAGGTCATGGGGAGTGACCATGTGTTAGGGACAAAATTTAATGAGATAACATCACTTCTTTCAATATAATAATAAAGCTTCAAGATGATGTATTACCATCTGAAGGCAGCATTGTTTTCCATTAAGTATTAAAGTTATTGCCATAGTAAAGTAACATCAAATAGACATGGATAAAGCTTGTCTTTCATCTATTATTGCTTCAGTGTTTGTATATTAATTTCAGCATAATTCTCATTCTATGTATTTTATATGGAAATGTAATTTATTTGCTTTGAGTCTATCAAATTTTTTCATGTATCCTAAGTTTATCTTTACCAGAATATATTTACATTCTTTGAAAATGTTAAGATCTGATTTTTTACTAGATATAAGTGTGACAGATTGGACATTGACATACACTTTATGCTACACAATATATACAGATACATTTTAAAATCTCATCTACATTTAATATAATGTTGAATATTGTGTAAGAATGAGCAAAGTAATAGAATTTATCCTGAGTTTATCACAAGTATTTTTGTGGTGAAAATTCCCTAAATTAAACCAAAAATTGATGAAATCACTTTAGGAGAGCTGAAGAATTTTCAAGGTAAAAATGGGATTAAATATTTTTTTCAAACTGTCTTTCTATGTATAAATTCATTCTGCAAAATGTACTGCCTGTAAAAATGCAACTGTCATTAACTTTTATATTTACTGAAACTTTTTTATTTTTGAAAAAGCCTTTATGTGCTATCAGGATTTTCAGTATTACTTTATAAACTATCAAGACTGGACTTTTTGGTTTAAATAGTAATATTTATTTTTATTAACAATTATTTTGTGGTTTTCCTGTAGAAGACACTGCAACAATTGGTTTATATGGAATATCTTGTTTATTTACCAAAATTACACAATGAGGAAACAATTTTTACTATTCCTAAAAAATAAGGATTATGTGACTTGTACAAGGTTCTATGCCAGTAAGGTAAGAAACTGGAATCTAAATCAAGCCAGTCTAAATCTGCATATCATCACCTTAACAAGATACATCACGTTCATACAGGCATTGCACTTCTATTTTTTGATGATGAAGGTGATGATAATCATGATCATAATGAGAATTTTATGTTTTATTAAACCATTTTAGATTTCATTAACCACAGCACTTACTTGATGTCTTTTTGAACACAATTTTAAGTCATGTAGAGTACAATTAGATTATATGTATTCAAGACAGACAACAACCAGAAAAATATAAAGACATTAAAGATAAAACTTATTCAGGTTACATACAATTAAAGAAAACAATTAGAGTCAAGTAATCTATGGAAATTTTGAATACATGAAGTGGGGGAAGGTAGGGCAGTGAAAAACACATGAACTTTTGTGGCAAGTATAAATGTGTTTTAAGCCCTGTTCTCTTATTTGGAGCATCTGCCTTAATAAATTACATATGATAATGAAAGATCAGCTTCTACATTTATAAAACCAATTAGCATTAAAATAATTAGTATTTTTTACCTTATGAAAATTTTCATGGCTTTTTAATTATTTTTATTCATTTATATCTGATTTTTAATCGTTGTATAGTGTTGTGTTTCAAAATATTTTTCTTTTGATATCTATCCTGCTTAGTATTTATAGTGGTTTTTACATTCACAGTTTTATGTCTTACATCAATTTCATGAACCTTTCATGAAATAGGTCATTAAATATTGATGCTGATTTATTTTCTTCCCCCTAATTTCTGGCACTCAATTAGCAGTGTGTCTGCCATTTTTACTCTATCTACTATGACTCTGCACTCTCCTTTATTCCAGACATGCCCTTTTTTCTTTCTATTTCAGTTTTTAGCTATTTTATTAACCATGTATAATGTGTTTTAAATCCATGCATTGAGTTCTTAGTTTTATTTATTTAGTTTTTTATTCTATACATATCATTTATTAGAATGTACTGCAGTTTTTTGATAAAATTTTATTTAAAATTCATTCTAACTGCAAATTTTAATGAAATTAAGACTTGTACTTAATAACAAATGTGTCAGCAGAATCCCACAATAGCACTTAAAGAAGACTGTTCCAAAATAATTTTCCAATTTTTAATCTCAATATAATATTTATACAAAAAATAGATTTCCTAGTCATACCAGTTAAATATCACTCTGTAATAAAAGACCACAAATCTCAGTGACTTAAAAGAAGAACAATTATTATTTCTAATTAGTCTGATATGTTTGTGAGATTCCTATGGAAGACGCAGTTAATTTGGCCTCAGTTTTGTGGCTGCCATGAATTAATTTGGTTGCGGTCTAACTGCCCAAGGATGCCTTCAGTTGGACGATGTATTTCTGATCCACCTGCACTCTTATTTTTTAAAAAGTTAGCACAGACTTGTTTTCATGTTGGTTTCAATGGAAAGTGGAAATGTGTGAGACTTGAGGACTAAGCTTGAAACTAGCATACTATAAATTTTATTAGCTAAAGAAAAGAAAAAAAGCCAGCCTAGGATAACTAAGAGTGAGGAAATAGATTCCAACTCTTGATGAGAGGATTTTCAGATGACATTAATATGGAAAATTAGAGACTTGTAGTCATTTTTCCAATCACCTCAACATATTAGGCTTGCACCTAAAATTTTCTTAATTTAATAAAGGCCAAATGGCACAGTGATCTAAACTTATACAATCATATCTAAAGGGAAGTTTTAATCAAAGAAGTCTGAGCAAGAATAGATAAATAACTATCTAGAATTATAATAATAATGGTTTCTGAAATAACCTATTAGCACATTAACTTAACCTTAGTTAACAGTTTTTAAGAAGATTATGCATACTATAATTAAGAGCAAAGCAAAAGTCAGACCAAACTCCCTGCACTTTCTCCATAATTAAAAAAAATTTCCAAATTAGATGATGACATAGTAAACTACATATTCTCTATGATTATACTAGCTCAAAGCATAAATATTATCATAACCAACCAAATAATTTGTCATTTTTCTTTAAACTTTAACCAATGTTAATATTCAATTTTATTACTTGTATACTGTTTGCATTTACACATACACATAATAGTCAATTTAAGGACTTCAAGATATGGAAACACGTGCTTTTAAAATTCCAAGTATGTAATTAAAGGATTTTAGATATTTCATTGGTGAATTAATTTTGACATAGGACATTTTACAAGTCTAGTGACTTCAATTATGTAATAATGAATGATGGCAAACATTCTTAATCCAAGGACCTGTATTATATCTTAATTTCTCAACAAATCCAATATTTAGTTAATAACTTTAGAACCAAGGTCATCTTAATTGCAAGTTTTCATATCATTTATCTTCTCATTTCTTTATGAAGGAAACTGTTTTCCTCTTTCAAATGCCTTTCTCAGCATATTAAAAACAGAATAGAAATATATTATTAATTTTCTTATGAAAACACCCATTAGAAAAGCAGAACACCTTTATATGGCAGCTTTAGTATGCCAAATAATTTCTGTTAAAGTGATCTATTTTGATTTCTTAAAACTAATACTTGGTTAAGTGAACTAAATTTTGCTTAAAACTGTGTTTTTACTACCTAGCAAAATGTGGTTGCTGGAAAAATATTTGTTTAATAAAGAATTAAGTAAATCATAATTAGAAGTAAATATTATATTGACAGCAAATTTTAATGTTATTAGTCCATAGCTATTTAATTATCAAAGGGCTTCTTTAATTGTTGACAGAAAAGTGCACAAAGTAGATGAAAACAGTACAAGGAAAATTCTACAGCAGATGTTTCTCTTTGTTCTGGTTCAGTTTTTCCATATTTTTACTAATTTTCCTCCTCCATTGATTATTTTCTCCTTCCCATTTATGGCTATATTCCTTTCTTCAGTACACATATATCCAAAGCACAGGAACACAATACAATCAGTGTATTTACTGAGATCTGATATTCTAAAATAGATGTCCTGTTTGTCTGCTGGCATTAGGTCTTATCCACGCAAACTTCATTGCTCTGATCTTTATGCCTAAAGAGATCAGTTCGCACCTATACGCCACAAAAGTGGTGTTAACCAGGCTTAAAATACCTGGAGAGATGAATGCCTTTGGAGAAGAAAGTAGAGTTCAGGGGAAAGAGAGCTTGAAGGCAATAGAGAAAAATAAAATATTTCATAAATGTGAGACTAAGATACGCTCATGTGCTCTGCTCTATTCTCGTCCAGTGAGAATTCTTGTAGAAAATCAGGAAAAGGAGACCAAGGAAAGGAAAGTATTTGCAGTTTCTCTGGAGTTAAAATTTACATTAATAAATAACTGCACCTACTAAATTCCTCTTAAATATTCTTTTTAAATTTTTTTTAGCTTTTATTTTAAGTTCGGGGGTAAATATGCAGGTTTGTTATGTAGGTAAACTTGTGTCATGGGTTTGTTGTACAGATTAGTTTTTGTCTCCCAGGTATTATGCCTAGTGCTCATTAGTTATTTTTTCTAATACTCTCCCTCCCTCCATTTTCTGACAGGTCCTAGTGTCTGATGTTCCCTTCTATGTATCCATGTGTTCTCATCATTTAGCTCCACTTATAAGTGAGAACTTGTGGTATTTGGTTTTCTGTTTCTGCATTAGTTTTCTAAGGACAATGATCTCTAGCTCCATCCATGTTCCCGCAAAGGATATAATCTTGGATTTTTTATGGCTACAGAGTATTCTTCAGTGTAACTATACAATGTTTTCTATATCTAATCTGTTACTGTTGGGCATTCAGGTTGATGCCATGTCTTTGCTGTTGTGAGTAGTGCTGCAATGAATGTATGTGTGCATGGGTCTTTATGATACAACAATTTATTTTCCTTTGGGTGTATACCCAATAACGGGACTGCTGGGCTGAATGGTGGTTCTGTTCTTAGGTCTCCAAGGAATTACCACACCATTTGCCACAACAGTTGACTAATTTATACTCCTACCAACAGTGTATAAGTGTTTCTTTTTCTCTGCAACCTTGACAGCACTTGTTATTTTTTGACTTAATAATGACTTTGGTCCAGTTATTTGTTAACATAAAGTAATAGTGACTTTTTAATGACTTTTTAATAATAGTCATTCTTACTAGTGTGAGAAGATATCTTCTTACAGGGTAGTGCCTTACAATGCAGAAGATATTGGGTGCCAATATTCAACATTTTCAAAGTGAAGAAACTGCAACCCAGAATTTCATATCCGGTCAACTAAGCTTAATAAGGAAAGGAGAAATAAGATCTTTTTCAGACAAGGAAATGCTAAGAGAATTTGTTATCATCTAACCTGCCTTATAGCACCTTTGGAAAGAAGCACTAAATATGAAAGTGGAAGACCATTACCAGCCACTACAAAAACACACTTAAGTGTACAGACCAGTGACACTATGAAGCAATCACATAAACAAGTCTGCATAATAAACAGCTTACATTATAAAAGGATCAAATCCACACATACCAATATAACCTTGAATGTAGATGAGCTAAATGCCCTGATTCAAAGGTACAGTTTCAAGTTGGAAAAGAAGCATGGCCCAGTGATATGCTGTCTTCAAAAGACCTGTCTCACATACAATGACACCCATAAGTTCAAAATAAAGAGATGAAGAAAAATCTAGCAAACAAATAGAAAACAGAAAAAAAAGCAGGGATTGCAATTCTAATTTCAGACAAAGCCAACTTTAAACTAACAAAGATCATAAAAGATAAAGAAGGGCATTACATACTGGTAAGGGGTTCAATTCAACAAGAAGACCTAACTATCTTAAATATATATGCAGCCAATACAGGAGCACCCAAATCCATAAAGCAAGTTCTTAGAAACCTTCAAAGAGACTTAAATAGACTTGGAATATTCTGGAGAAAGTGAAGAAAGAGGGACTGTGATTTCAGATTTTTAAATAAGCAATTTAGTTTTCTATCTTGTTGATACACACCTTTAAATAAAAGGTTGTTAAATATAACAGCACTTGTACACCTTAAAGATAAACTGAGGTATATGTCAAGCATGATTTTGCTTCAGGTAATATTATATTTTTTATCCTTCATGTTAATATTTAATTAATTAATTAATTAATTTTTTAGAGACAGGGTCTCACTCTATTGCCCAGGCTGGAATACAGTGGAAGAATCCTAGCTCACTGCATCCTTGAGCTCCCAAGTAGCTTCACAGTAATATTAATACTAGTCTTTTCACTACTGTTTTTTATTCTCTCCATTAACTGTAAGTTTTCATATCACAGATTTTTTTTTTTGGAATCAGATAAAATTTGGAGAGAAAATAAATCATACTGCCTGAGCCTATGTCAGTGGTCCCTAAGACTTATCCCAGGACTGGCATTTTGCTAGGGAGACTCAATGAACTCAGCATATAGTCATACTCATGGCTATGATTAAATGCAGCAAAAAGATACAAAGCTAAATACACAAAAGTAAATAGTGAATGCAGTGAATTTCACAAGAAACTAGGTACAAGTCTCCAAAATTCCTTTTCCAGTGGAGTCACACAGGCCTATATCCCCCAACAATGAGTTATGATGATACATATAAAATATTGTCTATCAATATTTTATTAGTTCATTCATTAGTATATTCTAATTAGCTCATTAGAGACTCAGTGTCCAAAGTTTTTACTGGGGTTGGTCATACAGGCACTCTTTGCTTTGTATATGTCAAAATTCTCAGTTCTCAGAAGGTAAGTCAGTCTTTGGCATAAACCATACTGTTTCCAAAAAAAGTTTAGGTATAATAGTTTCTCTAATAAATTTTGGGAATGGTAGGAACTCTCCTGTAATCCATGTTCCCAGATCACCTAATAGACAACCACAAGACCAGTCCTTTTAAGGGTGTTAGTCTCCAACCTGCTACATTAACTGTTTTCTGCACAGTCTTTATTTTCAAGTTGGAATAAATGTTTATGTTAGAATGAAGTTTATTATAAATAATACAAACATAGCATGCCTGTGGCAAGGTTACTTATATAATGCTATGTTTATTATTTTTTGACTATGTTTATTCATATGCATTGTTTCCCTGTGTATTTTCACCAACAAGAGTTGAAGAAAAGTCAACTGTTTCTTTTATTCCTTCAGTTAATTCTTACATCCAGTTCGTGGATTAATACTTTGTATCTGTCAGTTCAGACTGCAATAACAAAATATCTTAGTCTGAGTTTCTTACATGCTAGCAATTTATTGTCTCACAGTGTTGGAGGCTAGAAGTCTGCAACCTGAATGTCAGCATAGTCAGCTTTTGCCTCTCCTTCTGGCTAATGGACTGCTGCTGCCTTTTCACTGTGTGCTCACATGACTTCCTTTTTGGGCATGCATTGAATGCAAGCTACACGGAGTGTTTGCTTGAAAGGACACTAATCCCCTTATAAGGACCCCATCCTAGTGAACTCATCTGATCTAACTTTCAAAGGCTTTATATCCAAATACTGTCACACTGGGGGTTAGGGCTTCAACATATGAGTTTGGGGGAGGAGGTAATCATTCAGTTCATGATAGTTTAATTTTTCTCATTTTAGAGTTGAATCAGTTGACTATCAAAATCATTAATTGTCTGGGATCATACTGATAGTATCCTTTTTCTAAATCCCCATCGTCTTGTTATTGTTATACCATTAAAACCTTTGAGAAATATGTTATAATTGAACATATGAGAAAAGTTAGAATAAGCAATACAGGATAATAGAGAGTGGAAGGTAAATATGCTGTTTAAGTAAAATTAATACAGATAGCTATTGATGGAAAGTGAGTTTCAAAGTAAGAGAAAGCTTTTCTTAATCTTCGGATACTGAATTTGAGGTTCTACTGCAAGTCTCACGAATTAATACTGATGTGAAACCTATGGCAGTCACTTAACCTCTCTAAATGTCATTGTCCTCACTTGTTAAATTGAAATAATAATTAGACTTGCATCACCTTTGAAGTCCCAATTACCCATGTCTTTACTTTCTAATTGTTTTAGAGTTTCCTGTGTGTGTGTTTGGGAGGAGGGTAAAATTCTGGCTTATTTCTGTTATAATCTCCCTCTGCAAGTCTGCAGACATTTCCTTTCCTGCTTACCCCATTCTCCTAAATTATTTACTTTGCTGTATCCACTTTAAAGCTTTTAAAATTAGGTTGAAATACTCTACCAATATTTACTAATATTCTTATCTTTGTAGGCTTATAATTTTTTTAAATTTATCTTATTGTATTAATAAAAAATTGGTGAGTAATATTTTTCTATTAAAAACTTTACTATTTAACAGCAGAGATGAAATACACATAAACAATATTTGGAATTGAAATGATTTTATATCATTTGTTATGTATATTAATATTACAAGGAAATTTTTTTTAAAAAGTCAGATTGAGAGTCCAGACTTGTGATTTTGTTCTGGAGAAACAGAATTTGAAACAAAGGGGATGCTTTGGCTATGCTGATACAACACTAAGTTTTATATGGGCCTAAGGTATAGAGCATAAATGAGGAATAAATGAGTGCCCCATTAGAGGAATCATGAGTATTTAATTTTAACATAAAAAGTCATAGAAATGGAAGACAAACTGAAAAATTTTTACCTATAAATTTTATACTTTTCTCAGATATTTATTGCTTACCATTATTGAGAAATAGATTAAACAAAATGCACAGATTCTATGAATTCCAACCCATTTAGTTTTCATGCTCATGATATGGCCTTAGATTTCAAATGTCAAAATAGAAAAGCATTATTATGTTTAGTCAAATTGTACATTTATTTTTATGTCATGTTTACTATCTTGAAAAAGAACAGCCATGATTATTTCCTTCTCTATATCCAAACCCTTTTCCATGTGACTTAGCAGATCCTCCCCAGAAATGTAGTCAACTTTCTCACCCTTTCATAGAGCTGGCCTTGTGAGATCGTTAATATCAAATGTCAACTTAATGGGATTGAAGGATGCCAAGTACTGTTTCTGGGTATATCTGGGGTGTTTCTGGGTGTTTGCAGAAGAGATTAACATTTGAGTCAGTGGTCTGGGAGAAGAAGACCCACCTATAGTGTGGGTGGGCACCGTTCAATAAACTGCCTGACTGGCTAGAAAAAGGCAGAAGAAGGTGGAAGAAGCTGACTTGCTGAGTCGTCCAGCCTTCATCTTTCTCCCATGCTGGATGCTTTCTTGCCCTTGAACATCTGACTTTAAGTTCTTTGGCTTTTGGACCCTTGGACCTACATCTGTGGTTTCCCGGGGGCTCTTGGGCCTATGGCCACAGACTGGATAATGCACTATTGGCTTCCCTGCTTTTGAGGTTTTGGGACTCAGACTGAGCCACTAATGCCTTCCTTGCTCCTCAACTTGCAGAAGACCTAACGTGGAGCTTCACCTTGTGATTGTGTGAATCAACCATCCTTAATAAACTCCCATTCAGATATACATATATCCTATTAGTTCTGTCCCCCTAGAGAACCCTAATATACCTGTGACATGCTTCAGTCAGTAGAGTATGGCAGAAGTGACAAGTTGTCAGTTCTGAGCCTCTCTCAAGAAATCTAGTGAATTTTTGCTCTTTTTCCTGGATTTCTGAAGTTTTCCATGTGAACAAGCCCAATCTAGGATGGTGGAGCATAAGAAAATAGGTGACGTAGAGCTGAGTCAACTGTTTCATCTCTATCAAGTTTCCAGATACACAGAAAAGCCTAGCCAACTTTAGCAAAGCCAATCTGCCATTGATCCCCTAATTGACCTCTAAAAATTGAACAAAACTCTCTTAGAGTAGTCATCTTCCAGCTGACCTACCAATTTTGTCAGCTAAATAAATGCAGCTATTTTAAGCCACAATATGTCTTGAATTGTATGTTACATAGCAATAAATGTTAGCATTATCAGATGGAAAGTGCTATTATTCAAAGCATATTTTTTTCTTACACTAATGTTTCCATTACCTAACATAGGGATTGGAATGTGTATATGCATAAAAAATAAATGAAAATAATTACAAGGTACTTACAAACATAAAGAATTTGTCATAAAAATTGCTTAAAAGATGGTTACCAGAGGCTGGGAAGGGTAGTTGGTGGGCGGGAGGAAGGTGAGGGTGGTTAATGTATACAAAAAATAATTTAAAATAATAAATAAAATCGTATTTGATAGCACACCAAGGGGACTATAGTCAATAATAATTTAATTGGACATTTAAAAATAACTAAGTAAAATTGGATTGTTTCTAACAAAAAGCTAAATGCTTGAGGGCATAGATACCCAATTTTCCATGATGTGATTATTACACATTGCATGCCTGTAGCAAAATATCTCATGTACCCCATAAATATGTATACCTAATACTTATCTACAAAATTAAAAATTAAAAATCAAATTAGAAATTGCTTAAAGATAACCTTAAAGAAACAGCAAACAAAGGATTTGTATTAGTTCCTTCTCACACTGCTATAAAAAAGTACCTGACACTGGGTAATTTGTAAAGGAAAGAGGTTTAATTCATTCACAGTTCTGCATGGCTGGGGAAACATACAATGGCAGAAGGCAAAGAAGGAGACACATGGTGTCGAGACAGAGTGAGTACAAGCAGGAGAAATGACAGATGTGTATAAAACCATCACATCTCTTGAGAACTCACTCATTATCATGAGAACAATAGGGGGAAACCGCCCCCATGATCCAATTGCCTCCACCTGGGATCCCACCCTTGACATATGGGGATTATCGGAATTACAATTTGAAGTGAGATTTAGGGGAACACAGAGCAAAACCATATCAGGGCAGTCTTCATCATTATTTGTAGTTACTAATAAAACTATTACTTCCATGAGTGGTGGTTTTTTTTTAAATACACTGGTATTTTTTTTATCCTCCTTGAATAGCCCAGTGCTTAGAATACAGGAAAAGCATTGTTAAGTATGTGTTTGTTTTAATACATGATTTACAAATATTGAAGGTAAGTTAGTTTTACATAATTTACTAACTGAATTTCTCTTATTTTAAAATCTTATTATATTCATTCAGCTCTCCATATTTATGGGTTCTGCATCCATGGATGTAACCAATCTCTGACTTAAAAAATATATAAAAATGAAATAAAAATAAATAAAAAACAATACAATATAACAACTATTTATATAGTTGGATGTTTAAAAATAACTAAAAAAATATAATTGGATGTTTAAAAACTAAACGTTTATATACATAAACAACCATATAAACAGCATTATATATGTAAGAGTATTAAGTATTATAAATAATGTGGAAATGATTTCAAGTATATGGGGAGATATGCTCAGGTGACATGCAAATACTATGCCATTTTATATCAGGGACTTGAGGAACAAAATAATTCTGTATTTATAGGGGTCCTAGAAACAATCTATGATATCAAGGGATGACTATATGGTTTAAATGGTAACTTTGCATTAAACAAAACAGTCAGTGACCTAGAGTATTTAATCTCATCTCTGTGTGTGTGTGTTTTTTTTTTATTGCCTGTGTGTGTGTGTGTGTGTGTGTGTGTCTGTGTGTGTATGTAACTTCGAGCAAAACGTGTTCCATGTATCACAGACTACTGTGTGGAAGTTTATTTTAAATAGGTATTGTAACTGAAAGCCAGTGAAATAAATAATGAAATAGTTCTGATTATTTTTTAGAAATTTAAAACCTAATTCAACAAGATATGGTTCAGAAATACATTAAAAAATTCCATAGGATTTTTTTAATGCAAGCTGTTCAGAAATGCATTAAAAAATTTCATAGGATGACTTTTAAAAATTTGTTTCTGTATCCAATTTATTTAAAACGTTTGAACAACAAAACTCATACTTTCATAGAAGGTACAACATCATTTTGTCAAAAATTACCCAACCTAACTTCAAAAAATGTCTCTTATGAGTAATAACAAGTGTAGAATTTATTTCTAATGTTACAAATGCTGCAATTTATAAGAAATTTTGAAAATATAAGGAAAACAAAGCATTCATGTTTGAAAAAAGGAAATTTGTATCTGTCTATCTCAGCATAATTTTTAGGTTTAAATAAATAATAAAAATAAGACAGTGAAAAATAAAACCACACTTATTTTGAACACATATATATGCCAAACTGTATAATTAGAAGAAAAATATTAAACAAAAACATAAAAATGACCAATTTATCCTGTGCAGAGCACCATCTCAACAAAATAATTTATTAGAGATGCATGAATTCCAAATACCCATATGAGGTATAATTGTAGCTGCTAATAAGTAACTACATATAATTCAAAACTATTATAACCTAGCTGTTTAATGAGACAGTAATTTCTTCCTCTGACAGCTTCATTTTAAAGAATTCACATTATTTATGCTCCATCATGGATTATAAAGTATGAAAAGGTTAAATTATAATGAGTGCTGATTTTATTTCACTGCAAAGGGCAGAGAATTTATAAAGAATTCATATTATTTTAATTACTCCTCTAATAATAATACTATGAACATGTGAAGAAGATTAGCTCAGAAAAAAATAAACCTGAAAGCCCAGTGGATAAGGAAGCAATATGAAGAGGCTATAATAAAGTGCTAAATGGAATTTGACTTTGACTCTCAACTTAATAACAACACTAGATTAGCTTAGGTAAATGCATCAAACATAATTTTTTTTATGTGGATTATATCAGTCAGTATAAGACGGTTATGCTGTGCTAACAATGGATAAGACATGATTGAATTATATTTCTTAGTTTCAAGCATTCTCAATCTTCCAAAGGTTATCTTAGCATTTTAGTTAGCTTCCTTTGGTCTCCAAGGTACCTACTCCTAAACATACATTCACATGAACTGGATCAGGAGAATCAAGGATGAGAAATTAAACGCTTCTGCCCAGAAATGAGAGGTATTACTTTTGCTCATATTTATTGTCGCAGCAAGTCATTTCACTATGGCATAACTTAAAAAATACAGGAAAGTTTACTCCTTCTGTTGGCTGGAAAAGGAAGATAACCTGATATGTGGTTTAGCTGCAATATCATTTACTCTTCCTTGTTTTAGAAATTTTGCTATATACTTAGGTTTGTTAGGGATAACATACTTACTTGAAATATACAATTTTAAAGTAAATTTTTTAGCCCCAATGATGATGAAAGTCATGCACAATATTGCATGATTTATTCAAAATGAACATCTCTTGAAAGTTCCATGACTTCAAAACAGAGAACTTAGAGTTGAAGGCATTCATTTTGCATTTGGCACTTTAGGTTGACTATTAATAATCCTTGACTTTCAAAAGATAAGTGTCTTTTTTACAATTAAAATAAATCAATGCATTTTTGAAAAACAGATTTAAAAGTTGTAACTATGACAGAAAAAGCATTCTAAAAAATTTTCTTAGGAAAACGTAATTGCAATAAAGTTAAGACAGCACTTTAAGAATATTTTCTTTTAAAAACTAGTCAATCAAAAGTTTAAGTGAATGCCTTAATATTATTACAACCACCAACCTATCACATAATGTACTGATCTAATTAAATGATAAGAGAATCATTTAAAATTGCTCCTGAAGATTCTACAATTTGGAAAATAAATAATCATTACTACATATTACTTGAAAATCATTTTTATTTGTGACATTATATAATTATGTACTTGGGTTAAATTTTTCAAAATATAAACTTAGGTGAACCTGTGTGAGGAATTACGGTTTCGTATTCATATTATAGGAAACTCTCTGTAGTATCACAGCCCAATGATATGAATGAACAAGATATTAAAGCCAGATGCAAAATGAACCTTTGCTCTTTTGTAACATAGCAAAACATCCACTATTTAGAGGCAAAAAACCTGCCTCTACTTATTCTAATTTCCTCATATGCTATATTGCTGATACTGTCAATTACCTTCTTTTTCTATTATATTTTAGAAATTATATCTATAGAATAATTTCCATTTATTGTGGACTACAAAAAGTCTACTTTAAAGACAGCATTTGTAATTTAGTTGTTTTTGAACTCTTTTATTATAAATATTAATCCAAAATCTTAAAAACTCTGGATTTCAATACCATTCAACCAACTTTTATATTCTACATGTTCTTCACTGCTTGAACAGAATGGTAAAATTAACAACAATAACAGCAATAAATTATAGTAATAAAATGAGAAGAGAGAAAATGAAGGATATATCATGGGTAAGATGAACCGTAAAGAAATTACTATGGAAATTGAACTTATGAGTTATCAATGATAAACTTTTCTTCTGTGTTCTATGGGTTAAGAAAATAATTTATATGAGTTTTAATTGGACCTAAGAAATTATTTTGTTTGCTATATTAATATTTAAACTTTATTAAAGTTTTAAGATACACTCTACTATTAACTAAGCATTTAAAACATGCATCCAGAATTAAAACTTTACTTATAATTTCTTCACAGGGAAGGAAACAAAACTTTTTGGCAAATTATTCAGCACACTCTTTGTACCTATGGCCTACTAATCTGACAAATTTGGGAACTTTCAATGAGAAAACTACCACATTAACCATCATATTGAATTTAGTAAAGTTTTTGGAGGTTAAAACAAATGGAAAACCAACTAAAGAAATGAATTTTTAATGTACTGAAATTTTCTGACAGGTGGTAAAAACCCTAGGGTTATAAAGATCAATGCACAGACATTCTTCAGATGTCAAATCCAGTTCCTATTAGAAAAATAAAACTGTCCGGGAAAACATATATTAAGGAACAAAAAATTACTTTGTCTACATCTAGACTTTAGAATATAACTTTTAGCTAAAGACTAAAATATAGATCATAGATTCTATAATATGTTCATATATATTATTTGTATTTTGTATTTTCAGTGGTTGTATTTTTATTTCATATTTTTCTCCATTTTAAAAGATACAAGAATACTCAATAAAAATACATTTAAAAAGTATTTCCAATAGAAAGCATAATAATAAATACTAGAAAAACCTATATAAGGCTTTTATTCACATTTCAAGGCATTTTATGTTTTCAGGTTTAAAAAAAATCATAAAAAGTGTACATTTTTCCAGAATTTTTGAATTTGTACCTTTAAAGACTGGAATGGCTTCCTTCATTAGAATAATTTTACATGGCTGAGATATTTATTTAAAAAACTGAAGTTATAATGAGCATCAGAAACATAGCAATACCTCTTGATTAATATTCACAGTGCTACTATCAAATTTATAGTCTGGTAGATGAATCAGTAAAATTTGGAAGTTTTTATAATTTACTGGGAAGAAACCAAAATCAGTTGCAAAGCAATAAAAAATAGATTTAGTAATATTTTTAAAAAATAACTTTCTTGAGCCTTTTCAATATGTCTTAAATGTGTTACTTAGCTCTTCCAGTAAGTCCATTTGTAGATATTATCCCCATTTAGCTGTTATCATAACAACTATCAAAGTCATATTTTAAAATATTATTTTATCCTCACAACATCTCAGTGAGAGGATTGTTATGAGTTTCCTCATCATTTGGTTGACTGATATCAGCTTTCATCATTTCATAGATGAGAACACTGAGACATAAAGAGGTTAGAAAACTTGCCTGTGTGACACAGCTAGTTTTGGCCCCAGAGACTTGAAGTTCTGCCTAGGAACTATTCTTCTCTGAATAGTAATCGTTACCTGGACTCTTAAATATCCTCCACAATTTTAAAAGCATTTGCCTTAATCCCTGTCTCCTTCTTATCTCTCTCTCCTTCCCTACTCCCCTTCTTTCTGTACAAATGGGTAAGTCTGAGTTTGAGTTTAGCACATTTGAGTTGCCTTTATGACATGGAATACCTAGGAGTGTTTAGAATAAAGACTCAATAAACAAATATCCTCTGAGTTCTACTCATATTCTATAGATACAAATGTCTAAGAACAACTTTTGATGCTTGTCAATAGTTATGCCCTTCTGAGTCAGAAAGAGGTAATATAATTGAATGCATTCGTTTCATATAATTTATAAACTCAATATCAAAAACAAACGAAAGAAAGATTTACTAATATATCCTTATCCATGCATTGGATATTTTAAAAATATACTCTTTTCTAATTTTAGACTACTCACCCAGAAATACACCTATCTTCTAAAATTATATTCATAAACAATTATGAAGACACTTGAGGAACAAGGATCAAAGTATATCACCTTGTTTTCTGCTGAGAAGCAAGTCCTGAAAATGTAATGGTGGCATTCTAGTCCAGGAAGCAACACTCCTGCTTTTTCCACAGTAAGCAGTCATCAGTGTTTCTGAGCAGCCACTGTGATTTCAGACACTCTGATAAAGGTTTCACTATTTTCAGACTCTGGCCTGATAGGTCAAGATATCGAGTTTTGTCAAACTGCTGAGATATTTAGAAACTCAGCAATCGGATTCACTAAGTAATCCTTTATAATAGCAACAAGACTCCTAGGACACTTTCTTTTTTCAATAGGTTTAGGTGAATCATCTGGTTTAGCTTGACCTCTTGTCTTCTTGTACCAGCTAAGACAGATTCCTAATTTAAAAATACCTGGGGAGTAAAATTGGTAGCATCTGGAAGGGAAGGCTTTGTAGCATCTGGAGTGATGACAGCTTTTGATCCCCATTTCCCTGTAGGTCTCTGACTTTGCAATTACATTTGAAGGACTTCTCTGTTAAATAATAGTTCCAGTCAAGGTGATATAATCACAGGCAGGGGGGAGGGGAAGGGGGGAGGAACAAAAACCAAAAATCTTGGAATAGAGACTTTACTTTTCTTTGTTATTGTAATACAATAAAATAATTGTTTTTCCTGGCTTAAACACTTTTATTTATTTCAGGTAAGTGCCTTGATTCTTATTAGGCATTTCACAAATTATCTGCTATGTTTTGAAATTGTGTAACACCTGCCAAGTTAAAAACACACATCTTAACAACTAATTTAGGCAACTAAAACATTTCTAGCAGCTTCATCAACCATGGAGATTGGCCATTCTAGTAATTTCCACATTTGATTCCTTTATTTTATAATTAGAGAAAAAGTTTCTGTAAATCACTGGCACGTTTTCAGTGACAACTATCAAGGACAAAAATAAAAGAGAAAAATGATGGGAAGGGCATAGTGTACCCAGGGATGGCTTTACAAAGAACTGCAAGAGGCCAGGTAGCTAGGCAGGCAAATGTCTGGGAAAGAAACTTTTGAGGTGAAGGGGAAGAGCAAATTCAAAGAACTTGAGGCAGAACTCTGCCCGACATATTTGAGAAATACTGAGGTTAGTGAAACTGAGTGGCAGAATAGGAGGAATTGAGATAAAGTCTCAGGAGGAAACAAAAGCACTGGATGTTCTGGGATCTTATAAGGAGTGTGGCTTTTATTGTGGGAAGGTGTGAAGCAAAGGAAGGGCAAGATCTACTTTTGAATAGGATCACTCGGACTGCTGGATGGAAAATAAACTGAGAAGAGGTGATTCCTCAAAAGCAGAGCATCAATTCAGAAGGCAATCACAGTGACCCAGGCCAGAGATGCTGGAGACTTGGGCGAAAGAAGTAGCAGCTGAAGTTCTGAGATGTAGATGGACTGTTGATATAATTTGGAATTTTCTATGACTAGATTTGATGACAAATAGAATGTGGGGGACACAAAGCCTAGGATGATTCCAAGGCTTTTGGCCTGAGAAACTGGAATAATGAAGTTTCTGTTTATTGATGTAACGTTGTTGGGTTGTCCTAAAAACATATAATGTCCTAAAAATATAAATTTATCTGTGGTGATAAAATGATGCTGAGAAACCTGGTGTTTAAAAGTACTTTCTTTAACTAGCCTGCAGTGATATCTGAAATTTTAGTTGCAATTTGTGAATAAGGTATTTTTCTCAAAAAAAAAAAATCATCTTTTAAAATATGTTTGTTATCAAAGGGACTAATGCCATAGGAGAAAAGTAGTATTGATAAACAAATTAGAAAAGGAATAATTTGTCAAATTAGTGAGCTTTTACCTATCCAGAGCCTAAGGACAAAAACTACACTCACTTGCCAAAATAATCACAATGCAGTCAACAAGGAGCCACATACACCATGATGGTCCCATAAGATTATAATATCACATTTTTACTGTACATTTTCTATATTTACATAAACAAATACTTGCCATTTTGTTGCAATTGCCCACAGTATTCAGTACAGTAGCATGTGGTACAGGTTTCTAGCCTAGGAGCAATAGGCTATACCACTTAGCTGAAGTGCGTAGTAGGCTATACCATCCATGTTTGTGTAAGTATACTCTATGATGTTCACACAATGAGAAAGTCACCTGAGAACACACTACTCAAAATGTATCCCCATGGTGAATTCAGAGGCTAGAATTAGGGCGTTGGAGTCAATGAGAATGGCGGATGAACCATGTAACAGACATCTTACCTATTTCAATAATTTGCCTTTGACTAACATGCTCCAAGTCTTTGTTAATTAAATACTAAAAGAAAATAAGCAACAACATGTAGGCTTATTATACGTAACTGACAAGTGTATGCTTTGTGTTACATACCAGATTATTCTTTCATATGATATTGTTAAATAAATAGTATACAATAGAGAAGTTTGTCCTATAGTTGAACACATTGGATTTGAAGGCTTACCTTGATACTACAAGAATTCTAAACACTTAAGATGATTTAGTTTAACACTTTCATGTGATAAAATAGAGCATATATAGTAGAACACTTTAACAATATTCAGTGATAGAGTGAGCCATATACCCAGTGCCTATGTATTTGTTTCTATGGTCCTGTTCCCCTCTTTAACAATCTCCTAATTTCTCCAAACAAAATACAATGACCATCATATTTTAATCATTCTTTTCTGAATGCCATCATTACTGGGATTTCCTCCAAACATATTACATTTTTGTAAGGCTTGTTATTGAGAATACTTGTGTTAGTACTGGATTCTGTAATTTTAAGTCTTTTTTTTTATTGTTGGTATTATAGTTCTGATTTAGTGTTTCTTTACTGTTAATTTAACTATACACAAGTCTGTCTGTTAGCATTAAGGAAATAAGCCCTCTTGAATGAGTTTTATCATTACTGATAAATATTTTTCACTTGTATTTATTTGTAAAGCAACTCAAGACATGAATGTGTATTTTTTTCTAATAAAAAAACAACGTATGGCCTACCTTAGAAAAATATAAAATATAAGTTATCCATGCTGTCTTTTGCATCTTTTTCTAAAGAGTTTTTTCAAAGAAACATTATGCTTGGACTTTTCTACAGCAGCTAATTTATTTGTTTTATTTAGTGAAAATTAAGGTCAACTTATATTTTTGAATTGATAATATACACAAAACACTGTTTAGGTGTCATGTAAACTTTTGTTAAGGAAATCATTTAATGAAGTGTCCACTGTAATAGTAGCATAGATTAGGTAATTGTGATATTACATTTTTCTTGGATCCAAAAAACAGAAAAAAATAAGATTTATAGTATTCTGGTTCAAAGTATTTCTGTTACAAAGCTACTGACATAATGAACAGAGGATTTTATGTGACAAGACTTCACCTTGATAGATACAGATCCAGCTATGCTCTCTTACACAGCAGTGTTCAATGACAATTTTAAACAATGTAAAAATAGGTCTCATTATTACCTTGTGATTTTAAACAAGTAATTAAACTACTTTCAGTTTTTATTTCTCCAGATGTAAAGAAAAGAAACTAAGGGACATCCAGTCAATAGAACAAATTGAACTAATATTAAAGGACTGTTTTCCCCATCTCATTTCTCTAATTTCAGATTAAAATACTGAAACAAATAATAAAGTAAAATAAATTTTGGATACATCTCAGACTACTCAAGATGGGGTAATCAGCTACTCTGGATTGACCAAAATTCTTATTCCTAAGGTTTCTGGGAGCATAACAAGACTTTTGGGCCACTGCTATGGAATATATTAAAAAATAATAATAATGTTTTATAATCATGGATCTGTGAGTTGTTTTGGGAACAGACCATACCATCCTAGCTATTTAGTAATAGTAATTGAATGTGTAATTTTGAACTTAATTTCAGTGAAGCCTGAAAGTTTTTGATAGATAAGGCTGGGTCACATAGCTGGAATGTGCTTACATAGCCAGTTTATATAAGAGATCAGGTGCACACTTTGGACTTCCTGGTACAAAGTGTGCTTTGCAGGTATGCTGGTGATGGTTTGAGATCTGGAGGTCCAGGCTACCCAACAGTGTGAGGAAGAATAAGTATTTGCTTTAGGTATCAGGACACATTTCAGTGCATATCCTGTTCCTGCTACTGCCTTATTGAGTACCCTGCCTGTACAGGAAAGCTGTTCCACAAGTGTGAAATTTCATGGGCCCAATGATTTGCTTTATAGTAATTGATGCACAATTAAAGCAAAAAACAAGGCAAGTATATTCCAGGTTCCAGAAATAAAAATTGAATCAAAGTCAAAAGACTAGGTAAAGCTAACATTTTTCTAGATCTTAAGAATTGGACATAGGTTTCCAAAGTTAGAATGCCTCTTAGGAGGAGAGAAAGAATGTAATTGTCCCACAGTCAGATATCATGGCTATAATTTTGGGATCCCATCCTGTAAGACAGTTCTCTGGGTGGGCTTAGACCAAGCCAGTTTTCTCCCCTTTCTTTCTTGTAGTTCTCAAGAATAACTGTAGAATTTGCTGAGAATGCAACACCTTGAGATTATGGGAAGACGTCTGAGATAACCCAGGAGCTCTTCTAATTCTACCTAGAAATGAGATGACTTCTATTCTGGGGATCTCATTGCCCCAGCATAAAAAACTTAGGATGGGCTATTTTCCAGGGTCCCTCAGCTACAGTGAAGCAGGGAACACACAGGAGACTCCATCTGCCCCAAACAGCTTTTCTGAAGCTTAGAGGACTGGCTCACATTGATTTCCAGGGTTCTGTTGTCCCTTGCTTCCTATCTGTAAGTATTGATAATAAACCCAATGCAATTAATTGTATAGATGAGTGTTCTTTCTCATCAAACCAGACAAGTTGGTAACCAAGGCACAGGGAACCTGCTTCACACATGATGATTTGGCCATTTACAGAGGAGAAAATATATCAATTAAGCAGCCACCCCAAGAATTATCTGCTGCAACATCATGTTTCCAGATGAAAGAATTATTTAGTGACTTGAGAGGTACTCTCATTGTGTCTGAACATTTCCACACTAAGCGTTGTAACTATTCTAATTGTCAGGATATCCTTCTGTTTCTTAAATATGCTACCCTGAATTTGAAGAAGAAAATTTAAGGAAGAGGGAAAAGTGTTGACTTTATTTGTCCTGTGGGGTGTGTGTGTCTGTGTGTGTGCATGCACAGTGTGATTGTCTATGTCTTGTGAGTTTTACAGAGAAGATGAATCTTTTGTGATCACCAGGTTGTATGGCAGAACTTGACACATGTTATTCTATTTAGCCTCTTTATGGTAACCTGGTGAGGTTAGCATAATCTCTATATTAAGATAAGTAAATGGAAGCAGACAGAATTTAAGAGGCACCTGACAGATGAGATAGCTTGTTAGTTATTTGGCTATGACTGGGATCCAGTTCCAAAGTTTTACTAATTTACTTTTTCATTTAAAGATAGGAGGGAGTTATTCCAATTCATGTGCTGGCTCAACAATATTTTCAAAGAATTAATGTTGCTTCTGTTCTAAAACTCTGAAAAATCCAGTACGCAAAATATGACAAATACAATGATAAAGACTGGAAATTAGTCATTGAGTCTGAAGGATTGAAATGCTATACATTGTTTTAATTAGGGGAGAATTGTTATTGCTCTTTTGTTCATTTGGTTCATTTGTTTGAACACAAATATATCTGTAGTTAGTTTTATTCTGTTGTTAAGACTGTAACAGAGGCAAAAAAAGAAAAACATATAAAGTATTATTGTTTTTTTGTTTAAAAAAATACAATTTTAAATATTAGGGCAGAGAAAACAAGAGACATAGCCCTTTGGGTAAAAATAATCAATAAGAATTATACCTCTTTCATGTATAAGTGCTTAAGATACTGAATATAACCAGTTTAAATGAATCATGCTGTCTAGGTTTTGCTCCTATGAATGACAAAGTCTGAATCAATGAGTAGTATTCCAATCTTTTAATTTTAAAAAATGACTATTTTTGCTCAAGAGGAAGGTATGTCAGTAGGACTGATCTTCCTATTTTCAACAGAATGATGACCCTCTAAAGTTGACTCAAGCTCTTACACTCTTATTAAAAAGCTCTTGACAAAAAGTACCAAGTTTTGAAGCAATCCTATTCTTGCGGAGTGATTTAAGAACCTTGGTTTAGAATTATTGGATGGCTATTTTTAGAAGTTCCCTTCTCATGTATCTTTATTGATTCAAGTGTCATTACATTTCTAGAGCTATAAGGAAATTGCTCACAATTCAAGGATTCAAGAATGTTTTACTATAAAAAAATCTTGGATAGTTCAGTTTTTCATGTTGTAGAACTGACGGAAATTGCTCAAGTGAAATATAAAGTGCTGAGTTTAAAAAATAGCCTTAAGGTTTTACTAAGTAGACACTTCATGTATAGTTGACAGACAGAGTTTCTAGGCAAATGTTTGTTAAGTTCATCTAACTACAGGTTAGCTATAAGTGGGGGAAGAAAGGTTGATGACTTTGTTTGTGTATACAAGCCAAACTCAAAGTAAAAACATATATATTTCAATAAATTACTTAATGAAATTAAACATCAGGACAACATAATCTAATAAACATCAATCCAACGTTATAAATATTATCTTTTAAACATATGATCAAGGATGACACTGAATTTCCACAACAATTGGTCTAGCATGGGCTCTAGCTAACAAAGTGCACACCTGCCATACTGGAGCAACCTGAGGCCCACTGGTGCATACGAGCTAGAAAACAGCCTTATTCAGGGCCAAGTGAAGCAATGGTAAGATTAGAAATGCAGACTGTATCATTATGCAGTGATAGACATAAAGAAAGCTAACATAAACTTAAAATTTGGTTTATTATCAGCAGTAGAGAAAAGAAATATACAACAAACACCTGTGGTTTTAATTGCATTTTATATTTGAACAATTTGTCTGTATTCTTTCATCTTGTAACTAAAAAAATACTTCTATGTCAGTAAATTAAAATGGAAGGAGGAGAGAATACACAGACAAAAATGTTTTTACATTAGTACAAGAAGCTGCATGGCAGATTTAGAAACAGTGATTTCTCAGCAAAATAGTTGTATGGGCAGCAAGGTGAGAATAAAAGCTTCAAAAACCTGGCAAGTCCTTTTTAAAACTGCCATGAGATATGCAATAATTCAAAAGGTATTCTATATGTAATAAAATTTTAAAATCTTGGATTGAAGGAGTATGTTTTTCTGATATTTGAGTGAGCTGTCAACAAAGATGTAAGTACTCTACATAACTAAGCAGACAGGTTCACACACTTGAAGATGAGCAGCTCAGTTATATAAAAAATTCTAAGGATTGAATAATTTTAGAATATAGCTAGATTTCGGGTTTAGCAAGAAGCAAATAAAGCCATAAAAAGTTGATAGCTTGAGAGATTAAAGTTGGAGGCAGCAGGTTCTAGAAAGAAAGCTGAGAAGTATAAATTTATGAATGGGACAGATAGAAAGTAACGTCAATGTGTTCTCTAAAGGGCTTATACTTACACCAACAGAGCTTGTTAATTCTAGGAAAACTACAAAAGTAGAGAAGTAATGGGTTAAGGTAATATGAGTAAGATGTAACTAAATAAAGCCTCAAATGTATTGTCTTAGTGCAATAAACACTAATTTCTAACTCACATAAAGACTGACTTCTAAATCGTTCACTGAGTTCAGGTGTCACATTTAATATCATACCTAAAGACCTCAAGTCTTGAATTGTATTTTTAGGGAAATTGACATCCTATTAGGGGATGGGTAAATAGCAACTGTATTATAAACCAATTCGATTTAGAAATAGATAAAAACAAAAGACACAATAGAAAGTAAACTAGAGAGTTTCTGAACATTTGAATATATTTACCTTGGAGAAAATATGCAAATTTTTGAAATAGTATAAAGGGAAATTAAGTTTCCTTGTCACGAACAGATATATCTCTGAATAGCTTGCGATGAAATCATGTGGCAAAGAGGAATATGTTCTGACTGATAGGATATGCAGCAGCACAAGACAATTCCCTTTCTAGTTCTGGTGCCCTCTCTACTCCCTCATGGTTTTGCTTCTAAGTGAGATAGATCTGAAATAATAATAGTAGTTTAGAGTGAAATTAACTAATACTTAACTGCAACTGCAACTAATGTCCCAGGTAGAGCTTCCTGAATGCAGAAAGTCAAAACACCCTCTAATATGGGGTGATAATTTATCAAATGATTTTCTCCACCCTAATAGAGAGAAATCTTACAACTTACCACTACATTAGTCAGACTTCTGTCTAGTAACAGGAGATTTGAGTAGAAATAACTGAGATGCAGACTTTTTAAATGTCTCTAGGGGAAACCTCAGGACAACAAGAAAAAACAAAAGGCACTAAGCGGAAATGTTAGCCTCTGACATCTACAGCAACACAAACAGTAAACACAGCCCAACTCCTAGCCAGATAAACATAAAACCTCACACTAAAGATCTATTTGCTTCAGTTCCTTTTACCAATACATCCTGTTCAGTTTTCAAGCACAAATTACAAGCACATTGTGAGGCAAAATAAAACACATAATGAAGAGACAAAGCAAGTATCAGAAACAGACTCAAATTAGTTTTGGTAGTTATCAGATAGGTAATTTAAAATTACTATGATTAATATGTTAAAAGCTCTAATAGAAAAAGGGAACACCACACAGGAACAGATTGGTAATGACAGGAAATAAAGAGAAATGAAGTCTAAGAATGGATCAAGGGAGATGCTAGAAATCAAAACACTGTATCAGAAATGAAGAAAGCCTTTGAGGGACTCAGCAGTGGACTGAATATGGCTAAGGAAGAAATCATTGAGCTTGAAGATATGTCTACTAAAATTTCTCAGACTGAAAAACAGAGAACAAAACAAAATAATTAAACAGATGAACAGAATATGTGACAACAGTGGGCCAATTACAAAACGTACCACAAATGCAAAATTTAAAAAATCAGAAGAAAAGAGAGAGAAAAAGAACCAGAAGAAATATTTGAGGTAATAATGGCGGAAAATTTTCAAAGGTGAATATGACACAAAGGCATAGATCCACTAAACTCATAAAACACTAAGATGCATAAATATTTTAAAACTATAAACATAAGCATAACATATTAAAACTGCAGAATTTCAAAGGGAAAAAGAAAATCTTGGAAGAATCCAGAAGAAAAACACCTATAGTTCTGAGTATTCCCTTTCATGTGGTTACTTTGGAGTATTTGCTCTTTAATAACTCATCAATATGCATATATTGCACATTTTTGTATATACTTTATTCTTTCATGTGAAATTATATTACGATAAATTCCAGGTGTGCTTTACTACATAATCATATGCTCACTGCCCTATTTATGTTTTAGTAATAATTATAATAACTCTGTAATCCACATGGATATAGTTAAAATATATTAATTACTAAGAAAATAATTATACATATTAGCCTCATACACTTAAATTCTTAGACTTAGAGAACTTCTTATAATATATTAAATCACAATCTGATCTGTTACCACCTGTACTTCTCTATAGTTCCTGATGGGTGATTATTTCATCCAAGCTTGGATATTTCCATTGATAGATGTATCATCACTATGTTCTACCTCCTTATGGCTCTTTTGTACAAGGTACTGAGTTATTACCAAGAATAAAGATGTGACTGATATTATCATAGAGTTTACAGAAACTCGTGAGGGAGAAACACAATGAATTGTTATAACATTATTCTATAAACAATACAATGAAATCACGTGCAATAAATATGAACCATAGAAGACGAAGTTGAATAATCCTGATGAGGGTAGGGATATGGGGTAATAGAAAAGATACCACAATGGCAACATTCAAGTTCAGCTTGGAAAACACACTTTGAAAACTGCAGTCAAAGGAAAGATGGGAAAATTCTAATAAAAGGCATTGAATATCTACAAAAGTAGTTCTTTGTTGCTGAAATGCATTTTATATGGGGGAATGTCATATAAAACCAAATAACAATTTGAAACTGGTGTGAAAATGGTGAATGTCAAAGTATGTAGTTCTATGATAAGGCAGCTGTAATTATTAGAGCTAATAATTTCCATAAACCCAGAAAGTGCTTTCTTATTATTTTATAGCTAATTTTCTGGGCTATTACCTCCAGAAGAGCATTGAATAGAAGTTATACAAATGGACATCCTTGTGTTGATCCTGAACTTAAGGCAAAAACATTTAGTCTCTCGCCATTTAGGTTATGCAACCTGTCAGTTTTTGAAGAGGCATTTTATCATATTGAGGAAATTTCATTCTATTCCTAGTGTGTTGAGTGGTCTTTATCATAAGAGGAGACTGAATCCAGTCAAAAGATTTTTTCCTGTGTCTTTTGAGATTGTCATGTGCTTTTTGTCTTGTATTCAATTATGATGGTATGGTGTTACGTCAATTGATTCTCAGATGTTAATCCAACTTTGCTTTCCTTAGATAAGTTCCAATTGTTCAGAGAATACAAGTCATTTTATATAGTTTGCTAGTGTGTTGTTGAGGAATTTTGTATCTATATTCCTGAGGGAACACACGGTGGAACAAACAGTGGACCCTGATATTCAATTTAATTCAGAATTACTACTCATATGGTAACATGCCCTTCTTCTGAAATCTGATTTACTTTGCTCCTGAGGCACTATTTATAAATATTGCTTGTAAATATTCAGACAAAAATTTTTAAAGCTTCAATATATTGATTGATCATGCCAAAATTAAAGACTTATTAAACTTGCTTGAACTTATAATTTATTCATTTTTATATTTGGGATTTGATACTTATAAATAATTTATAATTATTAAATTGACTTCCATAATTGCTATTAGTCAAGCTTTTTATATATAAAATGGCAAATACATATGATATGATTAAGCACCAAAGTTGTTTGGAATATAATATAGACAAAATTATTTCAATTACCAATCATAGAATATTACAAAGAGAGTCACATCAATAATATGCAGAGTTTTGTTCTTGTTAACAGGCATATAAATATTTGAATTTTCAATGGAGTTATGGGAAATGCCACTAGCTTGGCCAGAAGTTGAAATTCCTCTTTTTAATCCATTTTATATGTCTTTTAAGAAAATGTAATCTATTGAGCAATATGATTAATGTTTCAATAGTCACATGGATTGGTCACAAGTATACACTTGTATCTATCTTGCTGCAAAATAGTAAATGAATAAAAAATGGTCTAGAACTGCCAGAAAGTTTTGTTTTCTTCTTTAAAAATAAAATTATACCAGATGTGCTTAGTTTTACAGCAATTTTACATTTTTACATCAATTTACAATGTTTTACATCAATTGCTAATTTCAACAACACAAAGGAAATGTGATAAAATTTACTTCTTTTTATATGAGTGCATTTTTCATAGACATCTCTTATATATCATTGACTCCATTCCTGCTATAATTTCTTACCTGTTTCCCCAATTACAGTCTAAATAATTACTAATCTGTTTACTAAACAAATGCACACTCTCTTTTTCTAATTCTTATCTATTTTCTAGACCTCTGCTTTCTATTTAGCATGGCAATTCTTATGAATTACTATAATGTCTTAGAGTAGAATAAGCATTGATATTAGAACCCAGACAACTTTATTTTTTCTGTATTTGACCATTTGTATAAATCTGGTTAAATCATCTAACTTTCACATCTTACGCTTGCTCAGCCACAAAATAAGAAAAATGGCTTTCAATTGAGTATGTCCTGGAAACTAAATAAGAAAATATATTTAAAACTGTAGTGTAGTATCAAGTTCATTTCAGATATTCTCTAAATGTTTATGATTAGTTTTGTTGGAAACAGAATAGTGGATTGTTTAAATTATATAATCCAGATTCAGTAATAACAGAGTTCAAATTTAAACTCCACAAACTTCCTATGTGTTTTCAGTGTTTATTTTTTTAATTTTCCATATTATTCATGTATAAATTTGTTACATTTTAGCCAGTATAAATGCAAAGTAATAAATTAAAATTTTAGAATTCCTGATAAATAGTAAATTATTTATAATTCTTTATTTTCTCTAATTTCTAATACTTCTCCTTCCACATTGCTTTCAGAATAATCCCTTATTAAAAATATGTACATGTGATCGAGTCACTTTTCAATAAAGCTCACTTATCCCCAAGAAAACATCAATAACTTACACTAAGAATTTATTTCTGGAATCATCTCACTTTAATGCCCTCTTACTTTCTGTATAATTGCTTTATTCATCATTTTTTAGCATGTTCTTTTTTCTGTGTATATGACTTTAATCTTAATCTGCCTGGAGAATGTCTACTTCTCTAAGATATTTTTCAAACATCATTTACTCTAAAAGGCCTTATTCGACCATTTCAGTTAAATATATTACTCTCCCCTCTGTGGTGCCAGGTAATTTTTTTGCATATCTCTTCACAGAAAATTATATTGCATTTGTGATTTACATTGCCATTTTTAATTCTTCTGCTAAATTAATGAGAAAAGCCATTATAAGTCTCTTTATTTGTTTGCCTTTAAACTAACAGGTCATATCAGAGTGCCTCACACATAGTAGGTTCTCAATTGTTGGATTGAATTAAATAATTATTAGGCTGTATGGCTAATATCTAGCCAATTAGTATTTATTCATTCATTTAAGCAATCTATCATCCAACAAATATTTATGGAACTCCCATTATATACATGTTCTAGGTTTAGTGCTGGGAACAATAAATTGAAGAAGACACATTATCAAGTAACTGAAGGTCAATAGTACAAGGAAAGAGGTGTCTAACACTGTGTGACTAAAATTTAAGATTGATAGAAGAAAAGATTGCTAAAATGATAGGATCATCAGACTCATTCATAAAAGTCATAGTTTTCTCTGTCAAGAAGTTAGTGTAAAAGAAACTATGGGAGGAACAAGTGAAAAAGCTTCAAATGGTGTTTATCCTATAATTTCCAGGAAAATGTATAGAGTGACAGAAAAACTTTATGTAAAGGGACAGAAAAAAGATAGGACAACAGCTAGGTAAATTATTCAGGCAGGATTATGAGAGTTTATTTGGTTTTTTAAAAAGTATGTGACAGAAAGAGAGAATTATAACACGGAAGAAAGAAATAATATCGTGTGAAACAGCATCTAGAAGAGAACAGAGAGATTATGCTTGTAAACAGCACTGGAGACATCATTCTGTCTATAATACTGAAACAAATAGACTCAGAATTAGGTCAGATGCTGTTATGTGTTTGGTATATTAAGTGAAGGAACTTCTTGTCCTATATACCAAATGAAGATGACCTGACTCTTGTTTGCATGCCCTCTTTCTCTTTCTCCCTAAGCTTCAGAATCTATCAAAGGAAAATTATATAATCAACCCATATATTGCACTCCCAAGGAGTCTCTAAAAATTTCTGGCACAGGTTATTCATAGTCAAGATGCCAGCCACTCCATTATAAATGGCACACTTCAGTATTGTGCGGGACTTAAATGTTACCATCCGCTAATTGCATGTGACATTTCTAACAAGAATTGCTTATAACTGTCATCTCCATAGGGAGACCTTCAACAACCACATATGTGAAATTATTCTGTGATTCCTATCCCCCAAAACACATGTGTGCATGCATACACACACATACACACACACAGAGTATCTTCACTTTCTATTATCTGTTATCTTCTACATCTTCAGTTTATTTTGTATCTCTCTCTTTATGTAAGCCCCATGAGGGCAATTATTTGTCTTTCATCTCATTAATACCTGGCATATAGTATATATGCAATAAGTACTTGTTGAATAAATGACCACTGAAGTAATTAAAACACATTTTTAAGAAAAACAATTTTATACATCTGATGATCAACATATTTGGTCAGATATTTCCAGCATTTTCTATATTTGTTGTTTGCAGGTCAAGACACTCACCTCTCTCTCCCCCTCTTCATATTAATAAGTACTCTTAAAAATAATTTGATGTCAGCAAGGAGAAAAAAACAAGACATGGTGGCATATGCATTCACTGAGTATAAAGTATTTCAACCTGAATTTTTCAATCATATAAAAGAAACATTAGGTAATCAGAAACAAAACAATTTTTAAACCTTTACTTCCATCTGTGAAAAAAATACAAAGGTTTGTATATCAAACAAGATATAATTCTGTCAGACTTACATCAATAATTTGGTCATTTTTCCACCCAACCTTTGGCATAAATGTGATGTTTATCCTTATTTAAATATTAGTAGCATTCATATTTTCTGTTAGGGCTTCTTATCCTTCTTAATGCCTCAAATTAGTTCCCAATTCAGACATGTAATGAGAAGTTGGTGTGATTTTATTGTGGTGCAAAAAAATTTGAAATCCATGCATTGTGTTTTTCATAATATGCAATTTACTGAACTTTTTGAAGATCACTGACATACTATGATCCATTGATCTATTGTCCTGTTGCTGGGTATTTGAATATGTTTGCAATTATGGATAACATAATTTAAACATCTTCTTATTTTAATTGTGCTATATTTCATATCACATTTTATATATTATTAAATTTGAATTATTGAACAAAATTGCATAGTTTTTTTAAGGCAATATTGCCATATATTTCCAAAATTGGATGCTTCCATTTAAAAGCTTCATTAAGCCACACTTACTTTCTACTTTACTACCTTAGCATTTTTAATCAATAACCTTAAACTTATTTTATCATAAGCTGTTTAGTAATGCTATTTATTACTCTGTTCATTCTTAAAATTACTTTTGTGTTACAATGAAACTATGATCTCATTTTGTGATAAACTATTTCCGTGAAACAATTCAAAATATACCAACCAATTATAATTTATTCAGTTGTGTTCTTTTTATCCTCAATATAATTAGTATCAGTGTTCAGTTAATATTTAAAACATTGTAATATTTGCTGCCTAAAGGTAATATTTTATAATAATATTCAGTGTATATAAATCAAAAGAGACTACGATATAGTATTAGCTATAATTTCACACCAATAATATCCTTCATTGTTATAGGAATAATGTTCCAAAGAAATCAGCAGTTTACAAATGAATAACTCATTTTAAGAAGGGACAAGACAATATTGAGGTTGAAGCCGGAAGGGGAAGACCATCCACAGCAATTTGCAGGGAAAAATATTTATCTTGCTTTTTGTCTAATGGAAATTGCTAGCAGAAACAATAGCCAACACTATACACATATCAGTTCGTTCAGCTTACACAATGCTGATTGAAAAATTAAAGTTGGCCCAACTTTCCTCTTGATGGGTGCCAAAACTATTGTGCTCACATTAGCTGCAGACAAAAGTAAAGCTTTCAATGGAAATTTTCAACAGGCAGCATCAAGATTCTGAAGCATTTCTTCAAAGAATTGTAACAGGAGATGAAATATGTCTTTACCAGCATGATCCTGAAGACAAAGCATAATCAAAGCAATGGCTACAAGAGGTGGAAGTGAACCAGTCAAAGCAAAAGTGACTGTTCAATAACAAAGATCATGGCAATAGGTTTGTAAGACGCTCAAAGCCTTTTGCTGGTTGACTTTCTGAAGGGCCAAAGAATGATCACATCTGCTTATTATCAAAGTGTTTTTGGGAAAGTTAACCATAGTTTTAGTGAAAAATCCCCCAGGAAAGCTTCACCAGAGATTTCTCACCACCATGACAATACTCAAGCTCATTCTTCTCAAGAAAGGGAAATTTTGTATGAGTTTCTAGGGGAAATTATTAGTCATCCACTTTATAGTCCTGATTTGACTCCTTGTAACTTCTTTTTATTTCCTAATCTTAAAAATATATATTTAAAGAGCATCCATTTCTCTTCAGGTAATAATGCAAAAAAAGGCTGCATTGGCATGGACAAATTCCCAGGACACTCTGTTCTTCAGGGATGAACTAAATGACTAACATCATTGCTTAAAAAAAAGTGTCTTGAACTTGATGGAGATTATGTTAATAAATAAAGTTTATATTATTATTTTGTTTTAATTTTATTTTCCACACGCTTTTTGAAGTCCCCTTGTATTTAGCTTGTGTCTGTATCCATTTAAATTGAAGTCAATAAAGACTTTGTGGCAACATGGAAAATATATATAAATCTATATAAATCCAAAGCACGCAAAGAACACACAATTTTATTTTCTGTGTTTCTAACTCTGTGAGATGGGAAACAGTAATAATTATTCACTCTGCTAAGTAATTCTGTTGGTGTAGAGGTTTCATGAGTATTTTTTTGTTTTATTGGTTCTATACTTCATATTACATAATGATTGCTTACTTAATAATTGGGTTTTGGCCTTAAAAATCCATTAAAATTAAGGTGAGAAAGCATTTCTTTTTAAAAATATTTATTCCTAGTTTACTATCATTTGACTTATTTCATAAATCATCTTTTAAAAACATATAACAGAGTAATTCTTTCTCTTTTTGCCTGGAACTTTATCATGTCACAACTCTGGATTAATGATATTCTTTTAAAATAACTTTATTGGTTTATGCATTTGATCAATGTATCCATGGCACTATAAATGCACTGGAAAAGAATCCAGAGAGCATTTTAAAATTGATATATAGCACTCAGCCTGAACATTCTGCAAACCTAGCAAGTTAAACTACCAAATAAAAATTAATAAAGGGAGGCATTCAATTATTTCCTGTTTTTCATATTATCCTTGCCAGTTGAAAATAGAATTGTGATAGGAATAAATTCTACCTGAATAATTCAAGTTTAACCTCAATAATTAAGAAGAATTGACAGAAAGAAGGTAAGTTTTATTAGTCAAGTATTCTCATTTTTCAATGTTCTTTCAATTATTTTTTTCTCTCACTTTCCCACTAGATATATACATGTTTGCAATTCCCAATAGCAGTGTCTCATATTATTTTCCATTTGTGTTTCTATTTGGCTCTTCCAAAAGATAGCTACATATAACATCTTCTTAGTCTGGCAAATCCTACTAATAATGTTCCAATTCATTTAGAAAAATATTTTTCTTTCAATTTTATTTTTAGCATAAAAGCGTGCTTATTCCATGAGTGCTGTCAAAAAATATAAATTATATTTCATACAGTAAATTTGATGGAAGCAGATACCTTAAATATATATACATATACACACATATAAATTTAAAAGTAAACAAATATACACACACACACACACTTACTTGAAATGTGATGCAGAATATATTATATGTATTTTCCTAAGATTTTTTCTACAAAATTTCATACATGGGATTTACATTTTTTCTGACCTTTCATGCATTTGTTATGAATATGTGTGTCTTTAATAAAAATATATATCAAATGGATATCAAGTATGTGTCACTTGGGTTTCAAGACTAGTGTACTGCTGCATGATCACATCTTTAAACAAACGGTAGTTTATAAATTAAGATATTTAATATAATACATAATGTATTATTTTATTTAAACTCTGATTTACCAATTGTAGAATTACTATTTATAAGCAAGACTTACACATCTAGACTTATACATATGTTAAGATATTTAATATTATAATGTATTATTTTATTTAAACTGATTTATAATTGTATAATTACTATTTATAAGCTAAACTAGACTTATACATATGTAACAGAATGGATATAGGCTAGTATAGAGGAGAGTGATTTGAAATACTTGTGTGTACCTTGACTCTTGTGTGGTAGTCTAAAGACATTTTCACATAGCTTCATAAGGGGATATATGCAGCAGTTGTTTGTTGTTGTTGTCTGTCTTTGAGACAGTCTCACTCTGTCGCCCAGCCTGCAGTATAGTGGCACAATCTGGGCTCACTGCAATCTCCTCCTGCACAGCTCAAGCAATTCTCCTGCTTCAGTCTCCCCAGTAGTTGAGATTACACGTGTCTGCCACCACACCAGCTAATTTTTTTTTTTTTTAGTATTTTCAGTAGAGACAGGGTTTCACCATGTTGGCCAGGCTGGTCTTGAACTCCTGACCTCAAATGACCCACTCACCTTGGCCTCCCAAAGTGCTGGGATTACAGGCGTGAGCCACTATGCCTGGCCTACAGCAGTTGTTTATGGTTGAAAGAGAGTAGGTAGAAAATTGAGTATTTATTACATAATACCATGCAGTTGTTTTAATCAATAAATTGAACGTATACTCAACATCATGGATATAAGTTAAAAGCACAGTATTAAATAAAAAACAAGTAAATCCAGAATTAGATATAGACATAGATGTAGATATAGATACAGACAGATATATAGATATAAATAGATCACTATCATTGACTGTGAATGAAAATAGATATTAACAAAACAAAAACAGGAAGGCAGTAAGAACAGAAGTGAAAGTGGGGGACGGGGATGTAATTACATAGAAAATAGAAAAAGGACTGTCTATTGAAATTGAACTGAATAATATAATTAATTATACCCTCTTTATCAAAGGTTGTCATAGAGTCCTAAATTAATTATTATTTCAAAGAGATTCAACAGAGTAAAACTAAAGTACTGCAATACAGTATCTTCACTGACTCATGTAACTACTTTTACTTTTAGTCATTCCTTATTTGTGGAGACTTGCTCTTAATACAGTATTTCTAAAGAAAGCATTTTCAAAACATGTTTTGATTTAGACCAAATGAAGGGACTTCTAAATTGCAATAGCCTAAATTTGCTGGATACCAGCTGGCATCTAGGACTAGATTAAATTTCAGGTAACTCTTTTTGGTTGGTTTCTTATCCTATATCATTACTAATGCCAGCTTAACCAATTTAACAATAGTGCTTCCTGGAGCTACAGTACGGAGGAAAACTAGGATGGAAAATTTCATGTACAAGTTTATTTCAAGATTGTGAAAAGACACCTGCAGAGTACATTTTCTTAATACTCTCTCTAGGGAGAAAACACTTTGACCTATTGTAGTAGTCTTAATAACAATGGCAGCAATTAGGCTAGCTTCCTAAAAAGTCATAGGAGAGAATAAATCATGTTCATGTTAATCCACATGTAATATCAACCTGTGTTCACTGGAAAATAGAAACCTTTCTAACAGAATAATACAATAAAAAAAAAAGAAAATTGGTTTTATAGATTTGCCACAGTTAGAGAAGGGAAAGGAGAACAGAGAGAGGTCACATATAAAAGGTATCTGAAGAAACATAGTGCAGTATTGTTTTTTTGAAATACCTAATATAAAGTTGATCAAAACCTTAAGCTCTAGAAACTTTGAGGAGAAAGATGTCTATTTGCTCTTAATTATAATTTTCTCTTGATGTTTGTTTTAAGGGAAAAAAAAATAGTAAATTTGAAGTTGTTTCCTTTCAGACCTACCACTGCATATCTAAATTATATTATCGAATTATAATTTTTACATCAGCCTAGAAAGGAGCCATATCTAAACTCTGCTGGTGGTTATAAAGCTTTTTTGCTCTGGTATTATCATATTACTTGGGAGGACGAATTATATTGTCTGTATTCCAGAACTAGCAGGATACATTTTTAGAATTTGAGTCAGAAGAGAAACAACCATACTAATAATCAGAGCAGAGTCTCTGAAACAATTTTATTCAAGTAGATAAGGTTATTCAATTTTACACAGTATTTTAACATATGTGAAGTATGTCAGTAAAATTTGGAAGCTACATCTAAGGCAACTTGATGTACATTGCCTAACTGGGACTTATTTGTCACCTAGGACGATGATATTTAGTTTCTACCCAGCAGGGAAAATAACAGAAATAACAGCGAACCCAAGCTGCTAATCTCTAGGCACACTTTATCCAGGATTACAGTTTACCAGTCAGGAAATTGTTTAAATACCTAGGAGAGCAATATGATCTTCCTCAGTGCATACCCCAGAAAAGAACTGTCTGAGACCTCTGGCCTCTCCCTGGTAACTGGAAGCCTTTTGAAATGTTATTATATATATATATATATAAATATTTTAGGTTCAGAGTACTAACTTAGTTGGGGGAGTAGCAATTTCTTCAAAGTAGCAAGAAAGATCTCGCATTAGTTATTTCTTCCGATATTAGTTCTCCTTTAATGCAGAAAAAATGATTACTATGTGGTGCTAAAGTACTGAGAGGAAGAGGAAAGCATGAGAAGCAATAATAGAAACCATGCCACCCTAAATCCCACTATTAATTTTATGAAATATGTGAAAACACAATGTAAAATCAATATATCTATTAACAGAATTAAAAAAAAATTTTTTTCTATACCACTTCAAAAACAAGGTCTGTGTCTTGCCTCTAATTCTGTCCTCTCCTGAACTCAAGTTTTATTCTTTATATTCATAAAATCCACTCTAGGACAGCTATTAAAAGACATATTTTAAAATAAACTCTAAAAAGTATAATCAGAAATCTAAGGAGAGAAAAAAATAATTTTTCTCTGTGTACCCATATCAGACTAGAAGCATTTTGTTTTTCCTTGAATCCAACTTTTCTTCTTATGTTGCGTATTGCTTTGAATTATACCACTTCTATATAGTTACTTTCAACAGAATCCTATGATTCTAAAAATCTGATATACCTCCTAATGACTGTCTTGTTTGACATGTCATCTTCACTCTAAATCTCCTAAGTAGAATTCCATTCTCATCTTGTACAGTTCACATCTCAAAACTGTTCTGCAGGTATGTTTCTTTCCAATCTGTGTTCCATATTGCTTCCAAGCTGATCTTCCTAACGCAAATATCAGATCAATCCACCTCTCACATTACACATTCACTAATTATGTCATGTTCTTAACAAGATGAAGTCCAAATCTTTTATTGTGGAGTGTTTAGGTTTCTATTAAACTTCATGGAAACTGGCTTAAATCATGTAAAATTTATTAACTCACATACTTAGAAGGCAGTGTGGACTTCAGCTCATTCCAATGGCTCAATATTGTCACAAATGTAACATTTCTCATCTTTCCTATCTGCCACTCATAGTTTCAAATTCAGTTTAATTCATTACTATTCATGAACTTAAAATGACTTCAAATAGTTGTTAGGCTACATAAGCTTTCATCCATATTTTAGAAGAAGAAATTATCTGTTGGGGGAAGCAGCAAAGGAGAAAGTACTTTCAGAGTGCCTACATGAATTGGTTATAAGCAACATATAAACTGGGAACAACAAACTGTGGCAAACTGCGGGAGGGCTCTGGGGAGGCAAACTTCTCCATGCCTCATGTTCCGGATGCAGGGTGACCTCGGCTCTGTTACCATAAACATTGTGCCCAAGGACATAAAACCCCTTTGTAGCACTAAGATGTAACCAGACTTGTAGGCTCCTTGCCAGGCCCTCATTCCACCAGCTGCACATAGATAACAGGCTAAAGATAATCACGTTACTGTTTTGTGAAACTCCCAAAACCGCCACTGTTATCAATCTTTAGAATGATACACTAGTTCCAGCTCACTGATTCACCCCACCATCAAGACACCCTCTCCCCACCATCACTCCACCACTTACCCTATAGGTCAAAGTGACTGGAACCAATAAATACTGTGGAAGATCAGAGCTTGGGGCCTTTGCACCCTCCAGTTTTGCACTGGCTCTCTGGTCCCACTTTATGCATACTTAACCTGTCTTTTTCTCATTACTTTGTCGTCACCGAACTCAGGGTACCCATGGGTGGGGGTACGGGGACTGGTTCCCTACAATTTTCAATTATGAAAAATGTCCTAAGCATTCTTCAGATTTGGCAAATTGGGGCAAGTACTTACTCCTGAAGCAACGACTCTGGCCAGGGGAATGAAGTTTATTGATTAGCTCAGCCCCTGGAACTTACAAAGTCCTCTCCCTCTTCTTGAACCTGGGCAATCCTTTGTGACTGACCTAATAGAATATAGTGAAGTGAGAGTAAATGACATATGAGTCTAGGTCACAAAAAATGTCACATAAATCTGCCTTGTTTTCTGGGGATGCTGACTCCTGGAACAAGCCACCATACCACAACTAAAGTCAGACAACATAAAGTGGTCTTATACAGGTTACTTTTTGACTGAATGTACCAGATTTGTCGTCAGTCAATCTGATGCATCAACTAGCATCCACAGGAGTGAAGAAAAATTCAGTATGACCCTAGCCTAAGCCTCCATCTGAATATGAACTCCTGAGGGACCACTGAAGAAAACTGTCTATCTCAAACTGGCAAGCTTCAGAACTGTGAAAGACATAATTGTTATTGTTTCAAAACACTACAATTTGGGTGATTCACTGCAAGCAACAGACAACAAAAACACATTGATACCAATACAACTTTTAAGAGCCAGTCAATACTTCATCTATAAAAAGCTATTTCTTTATATTCTTCTTCTCTCATTCTCAGTTATTTTATCTCTTTTATGCTCCTAAAGCATTCTACAGAAAGTTTAAAAAAATTACATCCTGCATTAAAATTATTTTTATGTATGTCTCCTTCACCAGACTGCATTTCTTGAGGAAATTGGTTCTACTATATACACTTTTTTTCAGCTGTGGAGAATGTAGTGTATGTAATAGTTTCCTAAAAATGTTGATTGAATCAATTAATCAATTGAATTGACTGAATCAAGAAATCAATCATTTAATCCTTAATTAATATAAATATTTGTAATAATCTTTACTTCTTTAGATTACACATGACTTTGTGTATGGCATGATTATATGATTTCAATCTTTCTGTTTTCAAGAGGGTATTATAATGGCAAAAACCATGATTCCTTTTGCACCAACCTAATAACTTTTATAAACATATTGCACATTATCACATATCCTTTAAAACTTATATTAAAGTTGAAGAATATTTTCTAGAGATTTGAAACTATTTGTATTTGACCCAGCGCTTTTTAATTTATTTTTATTTATTGAGAGGAAGTATCTCTCTGTTGCCCAAACTGGAGGGCCATGGTGCAGTCTTGGCTCACCACCAACTCCGCCTCTGGGTTCAAGTTATTCTCCTGCCTGAGCCTTTCAAGTAGCTGAGATTTCAGGCATGAACCACCACACCCAGCTAATTTTTTTATTTTTAGTAGAGATTAGGTTTTACCATGCTGGCCAGGCCGGTCTTAAACACCTCACTTCAAATAATCTGCTCACCTTGGCCACTCAAAGTGTTGGGATTACAGGTTTGAGTCGCCACGCCCATTCAACACAGTACTTTTTGAAATGAAATTTATATCATCATCATTTTGCCTTTCTTCTTATCTAGTTGCTTTGTTTAGAAACAAACACAAAACAAAACTTCTATTTACATGTGGATTTGCAGTTCTCATGTGTCTGGAACTTCTAATGACATCAGCATTTTATATGAAATAGGGTAGAAAGCTTTCCTCAATTTGTGTACATTCTTCAAGCTATTATCAGTAAGTTCCCCATCCTGATAGTTAATGCATTTCATTTATTGGTTTACCAGTTTAATCATTTATTTATTGCTCTGAAAAACTTAAAAAAGCTTAAAAATAGTTTTGTTGCAGCAAACAAAAGCATTTATTGTTCAGAATGTAATTTTCAACATTTTCAATGACTATATAATCCTTTATATTTGTTTAGTAGCCTAAGTGAAAAAATATTTAAATATGTACTTTCCCCTCCTCTGACAGTATGTATCTTTGTATAAAATTAAAATTACTGAGAAACATAATTTGAGAAACCTTTGAAAGAACTTCTTCCACAAACTGATTTTACCATGTATGGATGACAGCGTTTTCATTATAGTACGGTATATACAGAGAGGCATAAATGACATCCTTTGCCTCCAAAATTCAAATGACATTATACAATAAAGTTATTCTTTAAGCAAAAAATGTGTAGAATGGAGTGTTAAAGTAATAAAGTGGAGGTAAAGACTACTTTATGCTGAGAGAATCAAGGGAAACCAGGAGTGTTACGACATTTTAGCTGGGCTTTTAAATATTGCTTTGATTTACATGTGTGAATATGGCTGAAGACATTGGACTCAGAAATTATGCAAGCAGGTCAGAATAAAGAAAAAAAACTGTTAGGCATGTTGTGGTATTGACAATAAAGTATATGAAAAGATAGTAATAAAAATCAGAGATCACTACGGGTTTAGAAATATGAATGAGTAAAAGATTGTGGAACTAATAAAAATGTAAAATTCATATTTGGAAACTGACTTGTGGAATAGTAAGATTAGTTCAGTTTTAGTCTGCGGTGTTTGAAATATTAACTGGTACAGAGTCTTACAGGGAACTGGAAGTTCAGAACAACAGCTAAAGAGATCAATGGCAATTATGGATATCAGATACTTGTATATATTTAGAGAGAGAGGGAGAGGTGGATAGATTGATAGATACTAAAAACATAGAAAGAGATACAATTAAAGGCAATTTTAGGAAACGTAAGAAGATATGTTAATTAGATCATTTTGTCTCCAACTATTTACTTTAAACCTTTTGTTTTAACCTGAAGTCCTGAAAATGGAGGAAACATTGAGTCTGAGGCCGTGTTTTGTTTAGTTAGCATAATTTTGAAAAAGCCAAATTTTGAAAGTAAATGTCATGTGCATTTCCCATTTGCCTGTGAACTCCAGATTATTCTTCATCCTGGTTACATCACAAATTTGTGATTCTTTCTTGCTACCTGACGTTTCTGAAGCTCAAGGCCACCATATGTAACCATTCTTGTGAATTCATCATTGCTTATTTCAAGTGCCTTGGAAGTTTATTTACACATTACTCTTTTCCGAAAAGCATGGAACATTCATGCTGCAATGCTATAAGTTTAGAGTATGTGAAAATGGCTATGATACAGCAAAAAATAAATAAGACAAATATATATAACACCACACCACAAAAAGAGCTAATGGCTGTGCTTTTTCAACTATCTGAGCTGAAAGGTTATTTTCCCCAAGTCTTTTGTAGAATGATACAACTATGAAAATTTAAAAAAGTTAAAAAAAATAAGACTAAACATTATACCATAAAATATAAAAAATGTTTTTATTATTGAATTCAACAAACATAAAATTACATTTCAGTAAATATAATTAGAACAAATGTGAAATAGAGAAAAGGAAACAGAGCAAAATAAAATCTATATAACTCTCTAAACTGTCTTGATGTGTTATTTTAATCACAATCTTAACATAGAAACCAGTCTTACAATAATATACAAATAGGAATGAAAAATACGAATTTAGAAGAAAAAAATGGCAGATAGGAGATAGGACTAAATTGTAGCTCTGACTTGGATGGACAGAGCGCTGTGTGGAGACTGACATCGTGAACCTCTGCTCCAAGAATTACTGCAGAAATATACCAGGAAAGGCAAGAGAATCCACAGACCCTTCGAAGGAAGCAGATTGTTCCTGCAGGACCCACGAGACAGCCAAACACTGTGAGTACCTAAACTATGAAAGCAGGAAAAAGGAATCATCTGCACCCAAACACACACCTGCACTGGGGAACCTGAGGGGGATCACAGGAAAAGGATTTAGAGAGCCAAGTGAAATACAGGAGTGGAAGAAGCAGGTATAAAAGCCCTGTGAGCCCTCTGGGTCCTCAGGAAAGGCATTTCTGACTTGTCTCACAGGGGTCCTTGGGGGACAGCTACCAGAGGAACTGGGAAAAAAATACAGGAAGAAGGAAACTTCCAGCTGAACTTTGTAACAATTCCAACCAAATGAGAAGTTTCAGGGCCAGAATTCACTGGAAATCATGAATCCAGTGTGCAGACTCCACAGGCAGGGATATGTGGAAACCCTGCTTACGTTGTCAGCTGGGAGGGTGGTAGCCTGGGGCGAGTCAGCCCTGCTCACCCACTGCAAGAAAGCAAACTCAGTGCTGTTGTGGAGAGCACAGTGGAAGTGAGACCAGCCTTTTGGGTTGTGAGGGAACTGGGTGAGGCCTGAAACTGCAAGCTTTCCACCACTTCCCTGATACCCTGCATGACACAGAAGTGGCAGCCAAAATCCTCCTGGGAAAATAACTCCATTGACTTGGGAACCACACCCCCAGCCCCCCCACAGCAGTAGCTGCAAGCCACACCCAAGAAGAGTCTGAGCTCAGACACACCTAACCCTACCCTCACCTGATGGTTCTTCCCTTTCCACCCTGGTAGCTGAAGACGAAGGTCATATTCTCTTGGGAGTTCTAGGGCCCATGCATCAACTGATCCTCCCCTATACTTACCACAGCTGATGCAGTCTTGAAAGCATTACTTTCTAGCAGGAGACCAGCCAGCACAAAACTAGTGTATAAAACAAGTACAACTAAGGACGCTCTCAGAGTCCTTTTCACTCCCCCTGCCACCTCCACCAGAGCAGGTGCTGGTATCCACAGCTGAGAGACCTGAAAATGATTCACATCACAGGACTCTGTGCAGATACCCCTCAGTACAACCCCAGAGCCTGGTAGCCCTGCTGGATGTCTAGATCCAGAAGAGAAATAACAATCACTACACTTCAGCTCTTAGGAAGCCGTATCCCTAGTTAAAGGGGGAGAGTAATACATCAAGGGAGCACCCCGTGGGACAAAGAATCTGAATATCACACTTGAACCTCAGATCTTTCCTCTGACATAGCGTACCCAAATGAGAAGAAGCCAGAAAAACAATTCTGATAATATGACAAAACAAAGTTCTTTAACATCCCTCCCAAAATAACACAAGTTCACCAGCAATGGTTCCAAACCAAGAAGAAATCCCTAAATTGCCAGAAAAAGAATTAAGAAAGTCTATTATTAAACTAATCAAGGAGGCACTAGAGAAAGGTGAAGTCCAAGTTAAGGAAATTTAAAAAAAAAATGATACAAGATGTAAGGGGGGAATCTTCAGCAAATAGATAGCATAAATTAAAAAACACAGCCTCAGGCAATAAAGGACATACTTAGAGAAATGCAAAATATACTGGAAAGCCCCAGTAATAGATCAAACAAGCAGGAGAAAGAACTTTAGAGCTCAAGGACTACGTTTTTGAAATAACCTAATCCAACAAAGACAAAGGAAAAAGAATTTTTTAAAAAAATGAACAAAGTCTCCAAGAAGATTGGTAGTATGTTAAATGACCAAACCTAAGACTTATTGTGCTCCTAAGGAATAAGAGAAATCTAAAAGTTTGGAAAACATATGTGAGGGAACAATTGAGGAAAAGTTTCTTGGCCTTGCTAGAGATCTACACATCTGAATACAAGGAGCTCAAAGAACACCTGGGAAATTCATCACAAAAAAATCACCACTCAGGCACACTGTTATCAGGTTATCTAAAGTTAAGAGGAAGGAAAGAATCTTAAAAGCTTCAAAGAAAAACACCAGGAAACTATTAAAGAAAGAAAACCTATCAGATTAACAGCAGAATTCTTAGCAGAAACTCTACAAGCTAGAAGGGATTAGGATTCTATCTTCAGTCTCCTAAAACAAAACAATTATCAGTCAAGGATTTTGTATCCAGAAAAACTAAGCTTCATAAATGAAGAAAAGATACAGTCTTTTTCAGACAAACGCTTTCACCACTTTTACTCAACATAGTACTGGAAGTCCTAACCTGAGCCATCAGACAAGAGAAAGAAATACAGAGCACGCAAATTGGAAAAGATGAAGTCAAACTGTGGTTGTTCTCTGATGATAGGATCGTATCCCTAGAAAACCCTAAACTCATCCAATAAGCTCCTAGATCTCACAAATAAATTCATTAGACTTTCGGGATACAAAATCAACGTACATGAATCAGTAGCACTGTGGTGATCTTCATTTCTAAATTTCCAACATGTGGGTATGTTCTTACGTTGAAAATTCAAGATATTACATTAAATATAAAGTTTTAGGATCATAATTTACTTTTTGATTATTAGGATCAAATTACAGATAAACTCTCTCTCTCTTTTTTTTTCTTTCCTGGCATGGTTTCACTCTGTTGCTCAGGCTGGAGTACAGTTGTGTGATAACATCTTGCTGCAGCCTCGACCACAGGGGCTCAGTTGATCCTCCCACCTCAGCCTCCTGAGTAGCTCAGCCTCTGGAGTAGCTGGAGATACAGGTGGGCCACCATGCCTGGCTTTTTTATTTTATTTTTGTATTTTGTGTAGTGACATAGTCTCACTGTGTTGTGTTGCCCAGGCTGGTCTCCTGGGTGCAAGTGATCCTCTTGCCTCAGCCTCCCTAAGTGCTGGGATTACAGGTGTGAGCCACCACACCTAGCTGCTATCTTTTTTTTTTTTTCTTTGACAGGGTCTTGCTCTGTCACCCAGACTGCAGTGCAGGTACCCAAATATGGCTTATTGCAGCCTCCACCTCCTGGGCTCAAGCAATTCTCTTGCCTGCCTCAGCCACAGGTGCACACCACAACTATGTTCCAGCTGTTTTATTTTAATTTAATTTTTTTTTGTAAAGACCAGGCCCCACTTTGTTATCTAGGCTTGTCTTGAACTTGTGGACTCAAGTGAACCTCCCACCTTGGCTTCCCAAAGTTCTGGGAAAGCCACTGTGCCCAGCCATATCATCTCTTAATAATGTAATAAAAATATGAAAAACTCTATTCTTACAAATGTCTAATTTTTAGCTTTTGATCTTATCTGCCACAGGAAATAATATTGTTTTTCTCCCATGAACAGAGGTTATAAATGAATTCTTGAACATATCAGACAAATAAGCTAGTATAGGAGTCCAATTCAAATCTCTAAATTGGTACCAAATTTGTTCCTTATTATGCAAAACGTTAATTCCAGAAATTTCCACCTTGATAACCATTGTACCTCAGCATGTAATAATAGCTATTAATGATCATATTCTCATTAATCATGTTTTAAAGACAATGATCCAAAATTTAATATAGTATTTATTCTGCAGTTTATGAAATATCCTGTTGAATTCAGCTGCTATTTTATTTTTATTCTGACTTGATTGATGAAGAAAGAATAGTGTTGATTTACATTTTCTGCAAGTTTCTTAATCAGCTTCACTTATGACTGGTGACGGGTTGTAAGGATTTTATTTGTAAGGAAATGATTTAAACTTTGATGATTTAAGAAAAGATGAAATTATTGAAATAAAAAGGGGTGATTCATAGAATATAAACAAAAAAGAGAGATAAATACAAACTAAAATATGAATAAAATGAGCCCATGAATCCTTACTGTCCTCAAAAAATAAACCAAATCCATATCATACTACTAATTCACTTAATATGATAAAAACAAGTTGACAGTGCTATTGTAAATATTAAATGGGTTAAATAATGCAAATTAACTCAACACATGCATGAAACACAACTTGTTCTTGGTAAGTGTAGATCTGAAACTACTGCTTAACACTTATTCAATAATACAGGAATTCTTCAATCTGAAAGTAACACAAGCTCCTCAAGATTTATCTAATTTCACCTTCAGTGAAGATTCCTGATTGGAGTATGCTTCCAAGTCTATGCTCATTTCAGATATTAAGCATTATTAATTAATACACTGTAAACCCATGTAGGTATAGGTTACTTCCTTGTTCCTGATGTATTAAGTCAAAATCACACAGAGTTGGAGATCTTTACATAAAAAAGATATAGAAAAATAGATTTCAACTAATAAGTGAAAAACATGGATTTTAAGTAACAAAGATGATTTGGAAACGACATATTTTAGAAACAAAGTGGGCCAAATATATCCAATAAAAGTTGATTTTCCAAACTTCACTATTCTGCACATCTGCTTAAAATCAAAAGAGAACTTTCTGTTAAAAATAATCAAAAAGTACATGAAATAATTTTTTTCCAAAAATAAATATTCTTTGGTAATCTTAAAAGTAATACAAAGAAATTTCAGATGATAAAATATGCCTATGGTTCTTTTTTTACACAAGCCCAGGTAAACAGTAAAATTAATCTGTCCTCTTTACCCTAAAAATGATATTTTGCTATGAATATATGTAATTTCATCTATGAAATTGCTTTGTTATTTTAACATGGTTAACTATTTCTTTACAAGACTGTTTATTCAATTTCAGACACCTGAGACTCATTTTTTTTCTTCTACATCTAGGTTTCTGCTATCCTATCTTTTAAAATGCTTATTAGCAAACTTTCTTCTGCATGGAAAGTAGGCAAAACAAATCATGGCCATGCATTCCTTTGCAAGAAAAGTATGTGCTCTTGGCTAAAATGATGTTTGTTTATACTGTTCAATAATTTGTGTTAGTTTTAGTATTCTAAACAATGGTTAGCAAGTATTTTAAATATTCATGAGTCATCTACAAGAGTGAAGGGTATTTTTGTTTTAAGCTATGTCAAGAAAATTATGTTAAGCAATAAATTCTCTACAGATTTTGTGAAACTCTATATGCCATAAGTATTGCTGTCATATTAATGATATGCTATATAAATTACAAATATTTCAAGAATTACTGAATTTAACATTAAATGAAAGCCATAAGAAATCATGTAAGGAATACAACTAAGGCTATAAAGGAATAGTATAAATCTGATAAATTATATAAATACAATTTTATCAAAGCATGTTCTCAGTTTTTAGTTTTCTTTAACTTAGTGAATTCCTTTTTATGCTATTTTACTTGGCATTTTAACTTTTCGTACTTTTAGGAATTTATCTTCATTCCTTATATTATTGATGATACCTTAAATAATTTCACTGTTTCTTGCTTAGAGCATTTTGGAAAGAGCAAAAGGAATCCATGGGCTATTTCTAGGGTTGGACAGCCTCCTGGGGATGAGTCTAACAATCAGGGACAACTGAGCCTCCCCCTGGTTTAGAGTTAGTCCCTTTAGGATGAAGACAAAATACAGGAAAGGTAATGATGAAATAGCCATTACAGCCAATGGTCATCATAACCTCCAAGAGGACACATTACCTTGCTTAAAAAGAAGTGATGATCTGTTGGCTGCATTAACTTTTCAGAACCAGATTCTCTTTATGACTGAAAGATTACTAAGGAATCCTAAGTTTGTTTTAATAGAAAAGACTGAAAGCTATTTGAACAAATGAAGAAGGTCACTGATTGTGGACTAGCAGTAGATTAAGTGCAAAATGGCCCTGGAGTAGAACGGTTTTTGGCTATAGGGAGCGTTTAACACGCAACTGACCTACTCTAAGATCAGTTGTTATTTTGGCCAATTGGTTGTGTAGAACCAAAGTAAACTTCTTTGAGACTCTAAATGCAAACTAAAAATCTCCTATGGGAGATTCACATTCGGAAGTGCTCACTGAACTGAAATGAAATCTATGCCAAATAAGTACTACAAATTTACTGGTACTGGCATACCTATTCATAGCAGTGGTCCTGGTTACTACCCTTGTGAAGATTCCAATTCTCCAATACAACCTCTTCCTTAAGGCAAAGTATAGAATTTATCTACGTTCCTGTTAAAATCAGTAACAGCACTGATAAGCCCTTTCTGGCAGCCAATTTCTTTTAAACAAAGATCATATCTAATATCTCTGCTGCTTATGACAAATTTAATAAATATATTTATATTTTCTTGTTATATCATTGTGTTGTAAATACAGACATGATATTATCTGGATCTAGATTGACACTGTTTGCTTTTTCCTAAAGGCCCTGGATAAGATGAGGTGGAATTCATCCCTTCATGGTGATCGCTATCATTTGCTATTTATAAAGTTTCTATTTGATATGATGTTTCTCATTCTAAATTGCTATTGCTTTTGCTATTTATTTTTAGTCTTAATTTTACCTTTTTGTTTTTTGAAAAGTGGGCCTCAAAATGATAAAACTTTTGGAACTCACAAAATGTGTCTGCTATTGTTTCAGGAAATAGTGCAGGAGGCAAACGGTGTGATAGTTAATTTTACATGTCAGCTTCATGGGGACACAGGGTGCCCAGGTATTTAGTTAAACATTATTCCAATTATGTCAGTGAGGGTGTCTGCAAAATGAGATTAACAGTTGAACAGGTAAACTGAGTAAAACAGATTGCTCTTTCCAATGTGGGTGGGCCTCATCCAAACCATGGAGACCTAAAGACAACAGAGGGACATTTTGTAAGGAAGAATAAGGTAAGGAAGGAAGGAAAGATAAGGAAGGAAGGATTCATTCCCATGACCTGACTCTTTTAACTGCATCACTGGTCTTCTGCCTTTGAACTCAGACTCAGAATGGAACTGTCCCATCAGCTTTTCTGGATCTTCGGCTTGCTGGCTGCAGTTCCTGAGATATCTCAGCCTCCATAATGCTGTGAGCCAGTTCTATCTATCTATCTATGTATCTATCTATCTATCTATCTATCTATCTATCTATTCTTACTCTTCTATTGTTCTGCTTCCCTGGAAAACCCAGATTAATACAAAAATATATATACCAGTGCTTCTTAGTGATTTGAATAAAAAACTGCACTGACCATTCTGCACATGAAGAGTATGCCTACCCAGCAGACACTTACAGATGCCTATTTCTTTAGCTCAAAGAGTAGACTGAATTTATAGTAATAGATTTTTTATTATTCAAATTGGTGTCCTTTATTGGAAACTGTTGTGAGCAAAGTGTGTCCTCCAAAATTTACATAATAAGGTCCTAATCCCAGTACGCTAGAACGTGACTACATTTGGAGATAGAAACTTTAAAAAGACAATTACATTAATATGAGATAACTGAGTGTGGAACCTAATTCAATATGACTGGTGTCCTTATAAAAAGAGGAAATTTGTACATTGACAGTGACAAGGGAAGCCCATATAAAGACACGTGGAAAAGACAAGCCATCTACATGCCAAAGAGGAAGGCCTTTTTTTCTTTTCCTGAAGAAAGCAACCCTTTGAGGGTTTATCTTGGATTCTGACCCTTTAGAATAATGAGAAAATAAATATTTGTTGCTTAAGCCACCTATGCAATGGCAGGCATAGTAAACTAATACAGCAATTCAGTTAAACAAGTGAAAAGTTGGCCTTCATACGTTGTTTTCACTTTCGTCCTTCATGGTATAAAGTTTTATGCTTATTAGTGTCAACAATTTATTAAAAATTTTAATAAAAGAAAAACAAAATGCAATGATTTTATGTAAGATAAATTGTTAAAGCTATTAATTACTGTTTATTACACTTTTAACATGTTGCTTTTGACGTAAAAAATGTTTTATATTTTTGTAGATTGTTATTAAAATTGTACATGAAACATAAAAATAAAATTGTACATTGATTAAAATGACTTTGAATAAATTAAATACGAAATTTAGTTTCTTGACTTGAGAGGGATTTTCTCTATTATTTATTTTTCTATTTTAAAAGTGCCATGAGACACATCTCTAAAATATTCATCAGAGAAATCTAATAACTTTAAATGGGATTTAAAATAATATTTCACAAAAGAGGTATTAAGATTTAAGAAAAATTTGGTATTGGGAAAAAATATAAAAATGCCATTCCCTAAGTGATCTTTATAAGACTAGTTGGTGCTGAAGTAAAATGAAACATTCAATTATGGAGCTAGTTTTATGGTCTTTATCGTCACTGTTTTATAGATCTGTTGGGCTTAAGGCAGAGCATGAAAAAAAAAGGACTATTTTACAAAAGAGCTTATAAGTGCTTTAAAATAAAACAAACCCTTTTATAACCTGGCTATATTAAATTATCTGATAAATTCCATTATAATCAAACTGTGATTTTCACTTTATATAATTTTAACTTGAGTTCTTAAATATTATGTTTCATTATATTTGACATATTTGTTTTAATGTATTTGTTAATATAGTTTTAATATACCAGTTGTTCAATGCTTGGTATCTGGTCAAATTTATTGTTTGAAGCTCCTCTGTACTTTTTATGTGGAAAATCTGACGTTTTAGTACTGATTACTTCCGTTTTTTCAACTAGTCAGAGAAGATTTTCACTTTCTGAAATGAAAATTGTTTATCTGTCCACAAGAGAAGTCAATGGAAATGTGTTCATGACTGTATACACAGCTCCCAGATAACCCGAGAGGAATACAATGCAGTGCTGATTGATTTCTTCAGATATGTTGCAGCACACAAATAGAGTCAAAAATCGATATTTCTCAAAAGATAATTATCTTAGTTGTATGCTTAACCCAGACTTCTGAATAAAGTGAAGAGGTTAAATTAATGATAATACCATCAATAATGCATTATAGCATATATTAAAACCATATAAAAATAGACCTGTTATAGGTCACTTAAAATTTATAAGGATTTTTAAAATGCACAGAAATGTAATTCATCTGTACTTCAAATTTTACTGCTTTGAAAATAAAAAATTCAACTCTAATTTTCAGTAGAAATAATCTACTAAATCCAGTAGACTCCAGATTTAATCATAAAATACGTTCTTAAAAATTCCATATATAATATGCGTATATACATACATGCTAATGTTTATATACATAAAACATATGTAAAATACAATATATATTTACAGATCAGATATATATAAAAAATATAAATGTGTATATATACATGCACGTGTGTGTATGTATGTATGTGTGTATATACCCATCTACAAATTCAAGACCAAAAATGTGTTCATACTGGAATATACATTGTGGCAAGTACACTACTAGTTAGAATATGCTAGAAGTCATGGAACAGAACGGATCTCAGATGAATGATTTTCTATTCAAGTTTCCGGGTTTCTTGGCTCCATTTAAAGCAGAGCAAGAAGAAAAGGGAAAAATATTGGGTAGGTTAACATGTTTAGGATGCACAGAGGATGGAAGGACCACACTTACTGAATTATTTCCTGTATAGTCCCATGTGTCCTGTTCCGCTCTCTGCTGCATCAGCCATCTCCACTAATAGTATGATTTTGAAGACCCAAGTTGACAGCGAGTGAGAGGTCTTAGAGTCTGAATGTGTCAGAAGTTAAATCACCCTTGTTCAACAGAAGGGATGCAGATGCAAGCACATCTGGCTATGAGGGTAATTTGCAGATAGCCTGATGAGCAGCTATGATTTTATTGCTGTGCTTGGCACAGAGGACACATGGAGCCAGAGTGTGTGTCATCAATGGGTGGTTAATTTTGGGATTTTATACCTGTCAATATGGAAGTGACATAAAATGTCCTTTATGAATATTTAAAATTTATTTGGTACCGTCATCCCTTCCTATACATAATTAATATTAATTACTTTGTTTACGCTTTGATTCAACTCACATATGTTCTATTTATTCTATATCTGTCTAACTTAACTTGTAAATTACTTTCTATATCTACACTTATGAACACACCTTAAAGATTCACCTGTGTCTCAAAAGCTATTTGCTTGCTATCTATATTTAATTTTATATTTTCTCTTTATTGTTCCCCTTGTTAATTTCCATTATTCCCTGTAGTAGAATGGAATATTTTTAAATACTTTAGCAAACATGCATTACAAAACTATATAGCACTGGCAGGACAACATATAGTAGCACTTCCAAGACTTTTTTTTATTCTTACTGTTTCTCCACCCATTGCTTTAATCATGGAAGTTGGCAAAAACAGCTTTGCAACAGTCTTAAAGAATCTCCAACTCTAAGCTGATCTATCTTTCAAAAGTATAAAATATTCAAAGCTAAGTGTTTATTACTTCAACTCCTCTGGTTTAATCTAAAGTAAGTCCTTATACATTGAAATGTCTAGCAGAATAATTCAGCAACACAAAACAAAATTTCGGATGTATTTTCTGGCAGCAACTACTTGCATATATTTAGTTCTCTGACTTTCAAAAGTTGAAAAATTAATTGACATTTTGGTCTTGGAAAAAGCAGCAATAGATATTTACCACCACGAGGTAAAAAGTAATGCAGGTATTTTAAAAAAATATATTGTTGTTGGTCCCCAAGATTGTTCATTAGCATAGATCGAGCACATTTGTATAAGAATTTTAGCTATCAATATAATCTAAAAAATGTAAAGATGTGCTTTTACCTCTTTTATTACAAGTTGGATTTTGAGCACAGTGAGTTCTGATATCAGATGCATAGTCAATAACATCTAATACTTTCTTTTCAGTGAATTATTACAGGAAGCTGAACTTATCTGTGTATGTCACAAGTATTAAAGTAGACTGAATAATAGCAGTAATAGCTCTAACTTTTGTGTAAGTGCTATCTGCCATACAATCTACTAGTTGTGCTATTTTATTTTATTCATTCGTTTTGCCAATAGTTAACTATGACTCAGAAAGTTAAATACTTCATCATAATGCCAGTAAGTGATTAATATAGGAAAGAAGTGCATATTTTCCAGATTTCGAAGTCTCTGTATTTCTGTTCATAAATGCTACCTTTATCAGAATGTGTATGATCATATGTGATAACAGAGTTTGGGTTCTTTTACCCTGGTGAACCACTTATGTTACTATTTCTGTAGCCTATCCATCTATGTGGAGTGTTCTATGACCACAGCAAAAATATCTACCATTCCTCTCATCTTACTATGGATTCTGTTTTATATGTTTATTGTGAAAATTTTCAAGGATACTCAAAAGCAGAAAAAAAAAATAAAATGGATCCCCATATGCTCACCATCCACCTCAATTTTATCAACTCACAGGTATATGTGCTTCTATTATAATTTCACCTGATTCTCCCCTTTTCTACTATGTCCTCCATAATTTTTAGATACTGAATATGTTAAAGACAGTAAATATTTTTCAATAAACATGACCACACACATTTTACACATTTAGGAATTTAACAATAATTATTGTTCATTAAATAAACAATATTAAAATTTTTCCAATTGCCTTGTAATTTTCACATGATTTATTATCATCTTGTCTCATCTTCTTCTGCCTGTGCCTCTTTCTTCTTCTAACTCAGGATCTAAACAGTGTCCAGTGTTTTGACGAAATGCCTCTTTACCAGTTTTTTTTGCCTCAAAACAATTCACCCCACAATGCAGTGACATCATTTTTGAGTGATTTTATCTAGGCTTGCACATTCTTCTTAAATTTTACAGAAGGTAAGCTCATCAAAGTTAGGCTCAGTAAGTTTGACTCTGCTCTTGTCCCTTAGCATCTCACTTTCCTGCAGTAACCAGTAGGCTAGCCTTGAGGTTCTTACATCAATAACAGACTCACAAGAGAGTAAGTTCAATTGCACCAAAATTTTTTTAAATTTCTGATTTACTCAGATCTGCCAGCTTTTCATTCTCCAAGTGAAGTCACTTAATCAAACTCAGAAACAAAAAGAACATAATTCAGCTCCACTCAGTGAAGAGGACACTGTGAAGTTAAATGTAAAACGGCAAGCTAAAGGAGCAATAAAGAATTGGAAACATCAATGCAATCTCCCACAGTTGTTTATTATGTCTCTTTAATCTATAGCTGTTGTGAAATATTTTGGTCTCAGGACTACTTAACAGTCGTAAATGTATTGAAAACCACAAAAAACTTTTGTTTACTTGGCTTGTATCTATCAGTATTTACCATGCTAGAAATTAAAATGGAAAATACTTAAATGGTTATAAATTTTATAAATTTTATAAATTTTAGATGATATAAATAATGATACCAAAATAAAAAATAGCTAAAAGAATGATTTTCACCATTTTTCACACTCATTAATATCTGACTTAGTTGAAGGCAATTGGTTTCATACATCTATTTCTACATCATATTTGCTTATATATATTTTGGGCTAAAATATATATCTTGTTGCCCAGGCTGGAGTGCAATGGCGCAATCTTAGCTCACTGCAACCTCCACCTCCCGGGTTCAAGCAATTCTCCTGCCTCGGCCTACGGAGTAGCTAGGATTATAGGCTTGTACCACCACCATGCCCGGTTAATTCTGTACTTTTAGTAGAGATGCAGTTTCTCCATGTTAGTAAGCTGGTCTTGAACTCCTGACCTCAAGTGATCCACCCGCCTCAGCCTCCCAAATTGCTGGGATTACAGGTGTGGGCTACCATGCCCGCCAGATCTATTATTTTATAAGGAATATCAAAACATGATTTTTAAAATTTTATTATGTCTTCTCCATATATCAAATGAAATAATTCCATGTAGGAATTTCCCCGATCAACTATTTGATCACTAAGGAAAGACATTCTACAGGAAAGACAGGATAAATACTCAAATATATGAAAAGAAAGGAAATCTCAATGCTATGCAACTAAAAACTTCACTGATTCTTCTAGTAAGCAGACTTGTATCTGAAAACAGGTAAATAAGGGAAAAATATACATTTACCTTGCTTTATTCCTGGACAGAACTCTGCTAATGGAGATTTCTCTTAAATTTTACATTTAATCTTTACAGTTTAAAGTAGAAAGTACCTTTGGAGTGGGAAAGCCATTAATAGATTATAAATTCTAAATAGAAATTATACAATAGCAATAAGCAAAACAGATGTGACTGGCCAGGTCAATTGGCCTCACTAGTAGATGCCTAGAGTGTTATCATTTTGGTGAATGATTTATTTCTTAGCAGGACTGAGGGCTTCAGACTTTCATTCTCAAAAATCTAAATTAGCAAGACAAAAATAATACATTTGCTTCACTAGAGAGAGTTACATTAGCAAAAATCTAAAAATATATGAAGGAGAAGCCAATTAAAGGAAAGAGTGTGTTATGTTGAGATAACAGAATCAGATCAAGGGAAGATAAAGGTACTTCCTTTATTTGTAACTACTGCCTGGGCTTGGCTAGAAAGCCCTGAGGAGAAAGATACTTCACCTCTAAAAGGACCAGAATGAATAGTGTTAATAGTTACGTAATACTCCTGTTTTTGTGTGTATGTGCTTTTACTACTAACCAATTCGATTTATGCAAGATATCTTTAATATATTCATCAGGTTACAGAACTTATTTAGAATCTGGGAAACATTTTTCCTTTTTAAAGTAATGTTCTATTCAGTTTTGATCCATTATGGGTAGAATTATATTTTAACAATCAAAGACAATGCTGTTTTCACATTCTTAAAATTTTTAGCACATTTATTTTGCATCCTGAGACTTTGCTGATGTTACTTATCAGCTAAGGAGTTGTGGGGCTGAGACAATGGGGTTTTATAAATATACAATCATGTGGTCTGCAAACAGAAACAATTTGACTTCCTCTCTTCCTATTTGAATACACTTTGTTTCTTTCTCTTGCCTGAATGCTCTGGCCAGAACTTCCAATACTATGTGGAACAGGAGTGGTGAGAGAGGGCATCCTTGTCTTATGCCAGTTTTCAACCGGAATGTTTCCAGCTTTTGCCCATTCAGTATATTGGCTATGGGTTTGTCATAAATAGCTCTTATTATTTTGAGATATGTTTCAGCAATACCTAGTTTATTGAGAGTTCTTAGCGTGAAGGGATGCTGACTTTTATCAAAGGCCCCATCTCAGCCCCCAAACTCCTTAAGCTGATAAGCAACTTAAGCAAAGTCTCAGGATATAAAACCAGTGTGTAAATATCACAGGCATGCCTATGTACCAATAACAGACAAGCAGAGAGCTAAATCATGAGTGAACTCCCATTCACAATGGCTACAAAGAGAATAAAACACCTAGGAATACAAGTTATAACGAACATGAAGGACCTCTTCAAAAAGAACTACAAATCACTGCTCAAGGAAAAAAGGGAGGAGACACACACACACAAAATCCCATACTCATGGGTAAGCAGAATCAATATCATGAAAATGGCCATACTGCCCAGAGTAATTTATAGATTCAATGCTATTCCCATCAAGCTACGACTGACTTTCTTCACAGAACTAGAATAACTACTTTAAATTTAATATGGAACCAAAAGAGAGTCTGTATAGTCAAGACAATCCTAAGCAAAAAGAACAAAGTTGAAGGGATCATGCTACCTGACTTCAAACTATACTACAAGGCTACAGTAAACAAAACAGCATGGTACTGGTACCAAAACAGATACATAGCTCAATGGAACAGAACAGAAATTTCAGATATAACACCACACATCTACAACCATCTGAACTTCGACGGCTAGAAAAACTGGCTAACCATACACAGAAAACAGAAACTGGACCCCTTCCTTACACCTTATACAAAAATTAACTCAAGATGAATTAAAGACTTGAATGTAAAACTAAAACCATAAAAAATCTAGAAGAAAACCTAGGCAATACTATTCCAGACATAGGTATGGGCAAAGACTTCATGACTAAAACACCAAAAGCAAAGGCAACAAAAGCCAACATTGACAAATGGGATCTAATTAGACTAAGAGCTTTTGCTCAGCAAAAGAAACTATCATGAGAGTGAACAGGAAACCTAGAGAATGGAAGAAAATGTTTGCAATCTGTTCATCTGACAAAGGTCTAATATCAAGAATCTAGAAGGAACTTAAAAACAAATTTACAAGGAAAAAACAACTCCATCAAAAAGTAGGCAAAGGATATGAACAGACACTTCTCAAAAGAAGACATTTATGTGGCCAACAAACATATGAAAGGAAACTCATCATCACTGATCATTAGAGAAATGCAAATCGAAACCACAATGAGATACCACCTCCCACCAATTAGAATGACGATCATTAAAATGTCTGGGAACAACAAATGCTAGAGAGAATGTGGAGAAATCGGAATACTTTTACACGGTTGATGGGAGTATAAATTAGTTCAACCATTGTGGAAGATAGTGTGGTGATTCTTCAAGGATCTAGAACCAGAAATACCATTTGACCCACCAATCCCATTACTGGTTATACACCCAAAGGATTATAAATCGTTCTTCTATAAAGACACATGCACATGTATGTTTATTGCAGCACTATTTACAACAGCAAACACTTGGAACCAACTCAAATGCCCATCATAGACTGGATAAGAAAATATGGCACATATATACCATGGAATACTATGCAACCAAAAAAAGAATGAGTTCATATCCTTTGCAGGAACATGGATGAAGCTGGAAATCATCACCCTTAGCAACCAACACAGGAACAGAAAAACAAATACCACATGTTCTCACTCATAGGTGGGAGTTGAACAACGAGAACACATGGACATACACCAGGGAACATCACACATCAAGGCCTGTTGGGGGTGGAGCACAAGGTGAGGGAGGGCATTAGGACAAATATCTAATGCAGTGGGGCTTAAAACTTAGATGATGGGTTGATAGGTGCAGCAAACCACCATGGCACATTTACACCTAGGTAATAAACCTGCGCATTCAGCACATACATCCCAGAACTTAAAGTAAAATTAAAATAATAATAATAATTCTTCAAGCACAATATCCAACATAAGCCCAAAGATAAAAAGACACACAAGTAAGGAAGATTCCAATAGCAAGAACCAACACAGAGGAAGCATATAAGGACTCCAAATAATATAAGTATTAGACATAGATGGAAAAATAATGGTGCTTATGTTGTTTGAGAAAATCAAATGAAGCCTGAAAATTTTACCAGGAATGTTTACAGACAGACCAGTCATAAGTAACCAGCACTTAGATAAAAAATACATTACTGACTCTTGAGAAGTCACCTTATATTCCTTTCTAGTCACTGTTCCTGCGTGGGACTCACTATCCTAATTCCTGGTAGTATAAAATGAGCTTTATCGATTTTCATACTTTATTTAAATGAATGTACACAGTTTGTACTCTTTTGTGTTGGCTCTTTTCCCTTATTGTATGTGAGATTCATGCACATTGTTGTATGGGGTTGTAGATTTTTTCATGCTTATTGCTGTATGTTGTTCTAATGTGTGAATATACCATTAAAAATTCATTTATGGGCAAAAAAATAATTTTTAGACCTAGTGCTACTGATAAATATGTTATAAAATTTAAGAATTACTTGGATACCAGATTCTATGCTTTAAGAAGAAAATTAATTTAAGAGTTTTGCAAAATACCTGAGCAAAGATAGATAGGCAGATATCAAAAACTATGTTTTTCTCTTTCTTTTTTTTCTTTATATTTTCACTCAAGCCAAACCAGCTTTTTTTTTTTTTAATGTAAAGAAACTTTTGGCTTTTGATTAGCTACCCAGGACTGAGTTAAAAACAAGGCTTAGTGGAACCTTTCTCAAAGAATGTGAAAGGAAAGATAGAAATTTTTTCACTCAATGTTCTTGTGAATTACAGTTGATACAGCCAAGCATTACCTTCAGTTTTGAGAAACTAACTCCTAAGAATCCTTTGACTTCAAGAAAACGAAATAATCACATTTTAGACTAGTTTTAAACTCAGCTTTTATTTTAAGGTAAGTACGATAACTTCGGATTCATTAACTTTTTTTTTATTGAAGTGAAATAGACATAATATGAAATCAACCATACTATAGTGAAGAATTCTGTGGCATTTACTTCATTCACAGTGCTGTACAACTGCCACCTCCATCTAGTTCCAAAAAATTTTCATCACTCAAAAGAAAATCTTCTATCCATTAAGCAACCATTCTGCTTCTGATAGTTGAAGGTAATTTTTCACATATTTTTAGTGTGTTTGTTTATTTTTTAGATTTTTCTCTCTCTGCTAGATAATTTAAAATAGTATTCCTGTATGGTGTATAAGAGAAATAATCTTTAAATCTCAGATTTGTTTTTTGTTTAATAAGTGTAATTCATAAAATTTGTCAAGATACATGTTAAATTACACAAAATAATATATTTTAATTTTGTGTATTACCATTTTCTAACTGATATACATTATGTTGTTATTTACCTTTTAGTTTTTAAGTATAAATTTAAAATTCATATAGGAAATGACATATTTGGACACTAAATACTGACTTAATGAATATTTCCCTTTGAGGATAATTGGAAAAAAAGAAACAATTATTTTTCTATTATGTTTGTTTTCTCTGAGATAAATAAATTATGTAATCAGAAAATGGTCATGTTAAAGCAAATACTTGCTAGTGAAAGACATGTCAAATACGCCTTCTGTAAGAGCACAAAACAGTGAAAGCAATCAGGCTGCCAATGACAGTTTAGCCAAGGGTGATAATCCCTATTTCATCAACTACATTTAAACAACTGGGTTTCACATTTCCTCCAAAGCACTTTGCACATGTCACAGCACAAATTAGTGAAGTCTAAATTTCAGCTTCAGGCTCCATGTGTCATTTAATAGCATACATTTGCTAACTGTAGCCAAAAAGCAGGCTTCCATCAGGGACTCTGAAACTCCTCATTTACATAAGAATGAGAAGTTAATTGTGTTACAGATATTCTGGTCTCCCCAAGGAGTTCATTAAGCATGCTGAACATGCCGAGATTATAACTTGACTGTCACTTCTGAGAAATTGTGAAAATTCAACTTCAGATACAACACCGTCGGCAATAACAAGCATAATTTAATGTATACATTGCTCTGAATCAGAGAAGGACCTTCAACGAAATGTATAATCTCTCTGATTTCTGTATTCATTGCTAAAATACTATCAAATATCCGGGAATTAAACAATCTAGAGGACTTTCCACCTGCCCTTGCTTCTATTTCTACATATATGGATATATTATCTACAGGTTTTAATTACTTAAAACATTTGTGGCACTATGGAGGTCAACTGAAATGCCTCAGTTGCATTAATAAAACTTGTAAGAATAAATATGAAACAAAAAAAATAGACAAAAAAATGTTAAAAAATAAAATTCACCATTAAATTCAAACAATTTATATATGTATATGTGTATGCATATTACATGTGTAGTAATATTAATGGAGAGGAATTTAATTTTATAAACATTGTTCAAATAAGCCTAAAGATGTCTGAATCTGAGATTGATTTGTATAATAATAAATCATCTACATATAGGACACAGGACTCCAATCCTACAGTTAAAATGTCCTTCCACTTAACAGATACTAAAACATTGGCTAAGGAGCATTGCTCTTTTTCTGAAACAATGTTTTAATGTTAACAAAATGTCCACTCAAAAATGACATGTATAGCTATACAGCCAGGAGAAAAAAAAAAAATAAGCTTGTTTCGTTTTGTCTGTTTTATCTCATTTTTTCCCTCATGATGCAACCAACCAGTCTTCTGGTTTAATGTGTTCATCCATGTGGGAGTGGTGAGAGACATTCAGTTTCAGAATACTCTGAGATCATATTCCAATAATAGAGACAATGAAGACAGGCAGAAACCAACTTTGCCAAGTGGTGATGACTAAGGCAAGATATGAGGAGAATGGAGAGTGATTAAGGGGAAAAATAAAGAAGGTAAAGAAAACAGTGATTAAAAGAGCTATGTTTAAGAGATGCTTGTTTTACTTCCCAATTAGTATTCTCTGCCTATGTGTATATCTGATACAGATGTATAAACTTAGAATTTTCCAGATGCATTCCATTACAAATGCACAACTCCACATTTCTTTAGTATGATATTTTCATATATATTATATAAAGCAAGTAAATCAGATGTTTTACCTGACATAACCTTTTTAAACCAGGTAATTTTTAACAAGTTTGAATTCAGTGAGGTAAGTGTGTTTGAGAGGCACATTTTATATCTTTCTCTGAACTCATTATGCAATGTTTTGCAACAATACTGAAACTTGTAATATGGAAAAGCTAATACAGAGACTGTATTTGAGCTTGTCTTCTGGTTTATTTCTAGCATGAACAAACTTGAATGTCCAAGAACTAGAAATATTTTGCTTCTAATCTCAACCCTGCTACAAAGCAAATCAACCAGTTGAGGAAAACTCGAATGTGTCACCAGGTTGGCAATAATGTTAAAAATCTATTATCATGTTGCTCATGCAATGGCCAATAACTTTTTAAAGTTAATATATATTATGCTTTTCCTGTATTTTAATGATATACCTCCCTTTTAAAGAATTTTCTGTTAATGTGAAGAGCACTGACTCCTTTTGAAATTTTATCTATCTTATATTTGTCATGAGTATTGATGCATATGTGAAATTCTTTTAAGAGCTCCTTTCCAAGTAATTGTGATGGTTGCCTTCTTTGAACCACAAAAGCCCTCTTTTTTTCCCTCCTCTTACCATGTATCATAAAGTTTCCAGTGTATACTTTTCTTATCCTCCCCAAACACCTAAGATTCCCTGGGCTGGGTACCAATTTATATTTGTCTTTCAAATATGGTTTTCCATTTATTATTTTTGCAGACCTCTTTGTAGATAGCATTTTCCCCAATAATACAAATATCAATAGTACATTAATGGATCCAATTATATTTTTATTCTGATTTGATCATGAAAACATTTAATGATAAATTATAAATCCTTTTTTTCCCAATCTTTTTCTCCTATTTTCAGTCTTACTTCATCCCCTTGGGAACTCTATTATGCAGTTATGGTATATTCTCCTTACATTTACCTCAACACAAACACACACAAATAGACACACAACCATATAAATTCATATAAATACAATGTGATGTTTTATGTATGGTTTCCTGAAATTATTTGAATGTTATTAGAATTTCAGTATATTTTATAACTGGTTTTTACAAAACACTTTATTTTAATCCATTTATAATGGAACACAATTTTTATTATTTCTATATTTTAATACCGTAATTAGTGGCACACTGTATGCTCTGATATACCTTTTCTTATACAGGCATACCTTGTTTTATGGCACTTTACTTTATTGCACTTCACAGATATTATGTCTTCATCAACTAGAGGTTTATGGCATCCTTACCTTGAACAAATCTATTGGTGTCATTTTTTCAACGGAGTGTGCTCGATTTCTGTCTCCATGTTACAGTTTAGTAATTCTTGCAATATTTCAAATATTTTCACCATTATTTTATTTGTCATGATGTTCTATCATCACTGATATTTAATGTTACTATCGTAATTATTTGGGGACATCATGACCCTGCCTATATAAGACAATGAACCTAATAGATGTGTGTTCTAACTACTCTATAGACCACACATTACCCTCTCTCCTTGGGCTTCCTTGTTCCCTGAGACAAAATATTGCTGAAAATAGGCTGATTAATTAAATGCCTCTAAGTGTTCAAATGAAAGAAAGAGTAGCACATCTCTCACTTTAAATCAAAAGATGTAAAAGAGAAATATTGAAACCTGAGAGAAGCTAAAAGCTAGGCCTCTTTTACCACTAAAGAGTTAACTAAATTATGAATGCAAAAAAAAATTCTTGAAAAAAATTTAAAGTATTATTCTGGAAAATACATGAATGCTTAGAAAGAAAAACACTTTATTGCAGATATGGAGATAGTTTTAGTTCTCTGCATAGAAGATCAAACCAGCCAAACATTCCCTTAAGCCAAAGCCTAATCCAGAGCAAGGCCAGAATGCTCTTCAATTCTATGAAGGCTGAGAGAAGTGAAAAAGCTGCAGAAGAAAAATCTGAAGTTAGCAGAGGCTGGTTCATGAATTTACGAAAAGAAGTCATCTATCTAAGATGCAAGATGATGCAGAAAATGCTGGTGGAGAAGCTGCAGCAAGTAATTTGGGAGATCTAGACGAGATAATTGATGAAGGTGGCGACATTGTGGAACAGATTTTCTATATAAATATCACAGCCTTCTACAGGAAAGAGATACCATCTACAGCTTTCATTGCTAGAGAGGAGAAGTTAATGTCTGTCCTCAAAGCTTCCAAAAACAGGTTTACTTTTGATAAAGCCTAATGCAGCCAGTGACTTTAGGTTGAAGCCAATGCTCTTTTGCCATTCTAAAGATCATAGCTCTTAGAATGATGCTAATTATACTCTTCCTGTGCTTTAGACATGGAAAAATGAAGCGTGGATGATAGCATGTCTGTTTACAGCATGGTTTCCAGAATATTTAAGCCCTCTGCTGAGATCTACTGCTCTGAAAAAAAATATTTCTTTCAAAATATTACTGCTCATTGACAATGTACCTGGTCACCCAAGTGCTCTGATGGAGATATATCAAATGATTAATGTTTTTTCATGACTGCTAATTCAGTGTCCATTCTGTAGCCCATGGATTAAGGAGAAATTCTGACTTTCAAGTCTTATTATTTAAGAAATATATTTCATACAACTATAGCTGCCATAGATAGTGATTTCTCTGGTGGATCTGGGCAAAATAAATGGAATACTTTCAGGAAAGAATTCACCATGCTAGATGCAAACAAAATCACACATGACACATAGAAGAAGCTCAAAATATCAACATTAGTAGAGTTTGGAAAAGATGATTCCAACTTTCATGGGTGACTTTGGCAGTTTCAACAATTTAATAGAGGATGTAACTGCACATGTAGTACAAATAGCACAAGAACAAGGATTAGAATTGGAGTCTGAAGATGTGACTTAATTGCCTCAATCTTATGATAAAACCTAAAGGGATGAAGAGTATCTTCTTATGGATGATCAAAGTAAGTGTCTTTGTTTTCTTTTCTTTTTATTATACTTTAAGTTCTGGGGTACATGTGCAGAACGTGCAGGTTTGTTACCTAAGTATACACCTGCCATGGTGGTTTGCTGCATCCATCCCCCCCCCCATCATCTACATCAGGTATTTCTCCTAATGTTAGCCCTCCCCAATCCCCCCCCATCCACTACTATCTCTCCCCTAACCACCTCACCCCCCACAACAGGCCCCAGTGTGTGATGTTCCCCCTCCTTGTGTCCATGTGTGCTTATTGTTCAACACCCACTTATGGGTGAGAACATGCAGTGTTTGGTTTTCCATTCTTGTGTCAGTTTGCTGAGAATGATGGCTTCCAGCTTCATCCATGTCCCTGCAAAGGATATGAACTCATCCTTTTTTATGGCTGCATAGTATTCCATGGTGTATAGGTGCCACATTTTCCTTATCCAGTCTACCACTGATGGGCATTCGGGTTGGTTCCAAGTCTTTGCTATTGTAAAGAGTGCCACGATGAACATAAGTGTGCATGTGTCTTTATAGTTGAATGTTTTATAATCCTTTGGGTATATACCAAGTAATGGCATTGGTGAAGATGTTGGGAACATTGTTGAAATGACAAAAAAATAATTTAGAATATTCCATAGACTTAGCAGGTAAAGCAGTGGCAAGGTTTGGAAGGACTGACTCCAATTTTGAAAGAAATTTTACTGTCAGTAAAATGCTATCAAATAGCATCACATGCTGTGCAGAGAAATCTTTCATGAAAGGTAGAGTCAATCAATTCATCAAAGTTATTACTGTCTTATTTTAAGACATTGCCACAGCCACCCCAACTGTCAGCAACTACCACTGAAATCAGTCAGGAGCCATAAACCTCAATGCTTGACACTTTATCAGCAAAATCATTACAACCGACTGAAGGCTCAGATGGACATTAGCATTTTTTTTACAATAAAGTATTTCTAAATTAAGTACATTGTTTTTTAGCTATAAGGCTACTGCACACTTAATAGACTACAGTATACTATAAATATAACTTTTATAAGCACAGGGAAACAAATTTGTGTGACTTACTTTATGGTGATATTTGTTTTATGATGGTGGTCTGAAATGAAACCAGCAACAACTTTGAGTTATGCAGATATACCAGTGTACAAAATTCTGGAATTAGAATTGGTTGATTGCTTGGTATTTACATTTTCCCCTTTAATTAAAACTGTTATATAACTCTTTATTATGATTCCATTAGTTACATTAATGCCTGCAATATATGAGAGACTTTTCCACAAACTTACTGACTTTAGATTTTAATTCAAATTCTAATTGTTTTCAAGTTTATTCGGGGTCAATACAGGTAATTTATTGTTTATTTCTCTGATCAGTAGTGGGATTGAACACCTCTTTGTGTTCATTTACTATTTAATGGCTTATTCTGTTATTGTCCTCTTCTTACTTTTATCAACGTTTCCTTTGGGTTATAAGTATTTTATTTTTAAATTTGTGAAAACTCAAATATATTCTAGATTTCCATTTACTAATATTTTTATTAATTACATATCTATTAATAATTTTATTTATTTTATAGATTATATACTTTGCAAATATCTCCTCTTAGTCCACCTCTTAATTCTGAATTTTGTATATGATGTGATACATGATAAAGAGAGGTTTTATTTTAATGTAATTAATTATATTTATCTTTTGTATATGCTTAATGTATTTTATATGTTATTAAACAAAATATTCTTCAAACAGAATGTGTATTATTCCTAGTGTCAAGTGTTTTATATTTATCCCTCCCATACATTTGTCAGCTGGTCCCTGTAGTCAATATTAGAATATATTTTTAATATCATTTATAAATTTTCTCAGTATTTTATGCTTAGTTGTTTTAGGTTTCATACATTAGCATTTCAACATATCTTGCAAACAAGGGCCCTCCAAACATATATTTTCACATGAATTGAGAAGCAGGGAGAAGATTCTGTGACACTAGAAAGCCTGGCTACGTGACTATAGTATGCTGTGGTAATACACAGTGAATCTGAGGCCCAGGAAGGCTTTGTGTGGTAATAAAAATGAAAAAGGATTTACAAATGAGAGTAAGTGAAGGAAGACAACATAGAAATGCAGAATAAAAACTCTGAACAGAAATTTTACATGTTTTACATAAATTAGATTTATCCCTCTTTCAACCTTTTGTATTTTTCAAAAATTGAAAACATCTTTCACTCTTTTCACTGGCCAAGTTATTACATGACAATGAAAATGAGGTGATATTGATTATTCTGCTTGGATAAATAGAGTAAAATCTGTTTCACAGGTTGTTTCTTGAAAATTCAGCTTTACCAAGAGATTTGGGCAAACTTCCTCCTTTTGTCATCTTTACTGCTTCTAATTACTCCCTCAATGACTAATCTAAAAAAATACAAACATCTGTCTCTTTAAAAACAAAAGCCAAAAATGTAAAAAACAATGTATTCCCACATAAGAGATGCTCATAAAAACAAAATTAAAAACTAGAATACAATGAATGATATATCTTTAAAAACATTTGTCTGATTTTCTTTAGACTGAAAGAGATTTCTTTGGGACTCTGATTGATGGAATTGTGCTTATTCTCATGGATGTGTATATATTATTTTGATTATTATTGTGATTACTGTTGTGTGAAATGAATTTGGCAGTCCCAACATAGTGTTAATTTTCATTGTCCTGACACAGCGTGACACATTGGAATCAATGGCTGTAGAACAACTGAAATTGGATGAGAAAAGCCACAGTAGATTTATGTTCCCTGAACACACATTTCCTATTTTACAGCCAGAAGAAAACTAAGGTGACTGTTAACTTACCTGGAAACCCACAAACACACACACCTGCACACACACACACACACAATAGGCTGATAACAGAAATTCCTTTGTAACATGTATTATGTTTTGGTTTTACGTAATTAATAAAATACTAATGTTCCTTGCAGTTCTTCTTTGCGTTTCATTTTAAATCTCAATTACATTGTGAAGACCTCCAAGTTTAGATATAAATTTCACTAAATTTCTTATAATTGGAGTCTTCAAATGAGATATGCAAAATCTACTCATTCTAATTACTAGATCGACAAATAATATCAGAATTTAGATCAAAATAACCTATTTATTCTACTACAACCATTAGAAAAGTTATATACCTGCCATTTAGTTGATTGCCTTATCTTGGTCTTGCCAAACAACTCATTGATTTTGTCCACATAACTCATTTTTTTTAATGGTAACATGGATAAATGATCAGATGTTGTGTTTAAGGGAGAGAAAGAATGTCAAGACAATTAAGCAAATGCGGGGTAAAGTCTACGATTGGACTTAAGTAATTGGCTTGGTGGAACACAATGCTTCACTTCCAAGACTGCCTTATAATTGCTCATTTATACATTCTATGAAGTAAAACAACTGAATTTGCTTCACAGTATTACCAATTAAATTGTTTAAGAAAAAGACCTACTGATAATGTATTAATGATAAATGTTCCTTTAATGTATGTAAATGCATGCTGGGAGTCTGTAATTGCAACATTTAATTTCTTTTAGATAGTTATGTCATCTTACTCCTATTGAGAACATTTCTAGGATTTGTCCAAATTTGCTCCACAAGAATTTTCTCTTTTCATCAATACATAGTATTGTAACAGACATATCGATATTTAACTGTTTTGTTCTTAAGAATATTTGCAAGACCATAATTTAATTTAATAATACACTTTTAAAACTCTTTCAGAACAGTTATGCAGGAATCACCACCACATAATAACAAAAAGAAAATTAATCTCATCAATTTTTTTAAGTAAGCAAACCTCAATTTTAACATCACATATACAAATGTTTTTACCTTGAATATCAACTTTCATACAGTAATTGAACCATATTTATTAAGCATTTCGATGCTGGGCATTGTCCAAGCATGTGCAGTACAACAGAGAAACACACACACACCTAGGCAGATATGCATATATACACATAAACACATCCCCTGCCTGGTCAAGGCTTCCTTTTAACAGGACTTGACATTCAGTCACGTATGAAATTTTAAGATCAGAGGGGGGCTGACAATGAAAAATGAAACATTTTTCCAATTCCACAATCAGCTAATAAGAAGCTAAATAATTATTTGAATTTTGTAGTCTTCCATTTTCTTACCTGCGAAATCAATCTTCAGTGATCTTCAAGGACCTTAAGATTTGTTAGAGTACTTTTAAATAAGTGTAAAATGAAATTGGATACTGCCTGGTACTCAGGGATAGCGTACTTAATGATGGATTTTGATTGTACTAAAGGACTCAGAAAGCAATGTGAATGACTTAAGGTGGGTGCCTGTGCCCATCATAATCAAATACAGTGATTTTAGTCTTTGACTGGTAATGCTAAATAATCTTTCAAAGAATCTTGATGACATTGTGTATTTTTAGACAAAAAGCTGAGATGAATTCCAAAGGCTTAGTAGTTAACACTGCTATGTTTTGAACAATGAATTGATGAATGTTTTATATGATTAGGTCAGTCTATTACTCCCCCACAATCAAATTTAGATCTGTAGATAACTAGTACTCTAGTAGACTTTTGGCAGCATGCACATTTTTGGAAACAAAAGATGGTATTAACTGATAGCTGGACCTACTCAGGACACCAACACTGAAATCATACTACAAGGCATTTTTCTATGTAACCATCCTCTTCATTACTCTCTCATCCTACCTGATAAGTCTTGTTAAAGTGAAATTGTCATGGAAGTAATCTGTTCTCCCAAGCATTCAATTTATTTAACACCGAGGTGTTCATTTACTAGTTACTAGGACACTAGAATCAGGAGCAAATGCTTTTAAAAATACAATTCACATTTCTAGTATACACATTACATATTATCTATCATCTTTCATCATTAGTGCACTAAATGGTACAGTATCCTATCTTCTTTCTCTCTATTATCCTCATTTTCATTTACTTTTCTTTCCTCTGGAAATCTCACCTTTTTGACTGCTATCTTTCTAATTAAGACAACATGATGATAACTATTGTATCATGGTGACAGTAATGTACCAACCAATGCAAGAGTGAGCTGCTGCCATTCACAGGAATCAGGATTTGGAAGAAGCTTATAAATTTCATGCCTATATCTCTTCTGTTAGTTCTTATCAATGAAATAATTGCAGAGTTAATGGAAATGAGGCTGTAGAATGCATATCTGTAAATGTGATTATCTTCTGCCCTGCAAACAATATTAAGAAGAAATGCTTTGTTGTCACCCTTAGGCAACAGAAAATGTTTTTAAAAAGGGTGGTAGATTCAGTTAGTAGAGATTATTAAATATTATTAAATGATCATCTTTACTATGATTATACTTACTATATTTACCAGTTACCAATCTCTCTTTTAAATAGACATTATTTTTAAAAGGTTTATGCAAAATTAGTATACAATTTTAAATTAAAGATGTCTACATAAACTGATACTTAGAAAAGTGATATAATCAGCTAAATTGCTAAGTGTATTTAACACAAATATTTTCCTACTTATTTACTTCTCACAATGTCAGTTTTTAAATTAAGTAAGATTTACATTTACCATCTGTTCACTTTTAGTAGGCCCATTACAGAATTAAAAATGTATCCTAATCTGCAGTCTTCTAAGAACCACATGTTTATTATGTGGCACTAGAAACAAAAATCAATAAATTAGAAAATATAAATCTAGTCATTCTAGATTTCTCAAAATAACAATGTTTTAAATAATCAAGGATCTTTCCCTGAAAATTATGTGTAATTTTTAAGTGTTTACTTCCAAATTATGCATTTTAAGTTTCATCAAAGTGCCTCAAAATACCTAAATTTTATTCATCACATTGCATACTTCATTAGCAGCATGGTTTCAAATGAAAAGATAACATGAAACTCAACTCTGATTTTGCCTAACGTAACGCATTACCCACCTATCACAATGAGGCCATTCATGACACTGCTCTAGAGTATAATCGTTTTATAAAAGTTGTAAAAATGTGTCTGTGATATTGTTAGGCAAACTATGTGGTTATCTAATATCTCATCAGTTATGGTAGTTTCTAAATTCAAAATATATGTTAGTTAAGAATGAGCCACTGAACACTGGTGGAGTAATAGTAATGAGGAAGAATAAGCTGTGTTTTATGCTGCTCTCTAGTACTGTTGCCATGGGAAGCACATTTCTTGGGAAAGAGAAATTTTGTACATTGTTCCCATACTCTCTGTACTATTTATATAATTGTAGTGACAGAATTAAAACTGAAAATTTTTAGTTATATTTTCTGCATCATAATTAGCAAAGTCTTCCCTCCAAAGTGTTGTTTTATATACTCCTTAGTCTTTAGACTAAAAAGAAAAATATGTTTCATAGACTGTTTAAGAAAAAAAACAACATTCTATCAATGAATCTTCTCTCCAGAAGAATGTCTTGTCTTCAAATTACCTAAGAACTTTATAAAGTGTAAATTGTAATATATAGTCTAACTTCCAAACTATCTGACAGATAAAATGAATCTATAAACACATATGAAAATATATATACACGTCTTTGTCTACCAATTATATAATCTTAATCTCTACTTTTTTTCTAAAAGCTTTATTGAGATATCACTGACCTATAAAAATTATATATATTTAAAATACACAACTTGATTTTTTGATATATTTATGCATTGTAAAATAATCATCACATTCAAGCTAATTACCATGTCTATATAGTAACTTTGGTGTGTGTACACAGAGAATTTGTAAGATTTACCCACTTGGCAAATTTCAAATATACAATACGTTAACTATTTCTTATAGTGTACATTACATCTTCAGAACTTATATATTTTGCATAATTGAAACTTTGCAAATCTCTATTTGAGATTTCACATATGAGTGAGACTGTGCAGTATTTTTCTTTCTTTGTCTTATTTGGCTTAGCATAATGTCCTCCAGCTCAACCCATGCTGTTGCAAATTGCCCAGTTTCCTTATTTTTAAAGGAAGACGAATATTACATGTTATATGCCACATTTTCTTTATCTGTTCATTTTTTGAAGGACAATTAGGCTGTTTCCAATTTGGCTATAGTGTATGATGCTGCAATAAACATGGGAGTACAGATATCTATTGAAGATCCTGATTTCAATTCGTTTAGGTGTATACCCGGGACTAGGACTGCTTATTCATATGGTAGTTTGACATTCCCACCAACAGTGTACAAGGATTCCCTCTTTGCTGCATCCTGGAAACTTTTGCTACTGTTGCCTTTGATAATAGTCTTTCTAACAGGTCTGAGGTGGTAGCTTATTGTGGTCTTAATTTGCATTTCCCTGATAATTAGGCATGTTGAGCAGCTTTTCATATGCCTCTTGACCATCTGAATTTCTTCTTCCATGAAATGACTATTCAGATCCTTTGCCCATTTTTGAATTGGGCTATTTGTATTTTTGTCATTGAGTTGTATAAGTGTCATATATTTTGGAGATTAACCCCTTATTAGATATATGGTTTGAAAATAGTTTTTATCATTTTGGGGGTTCTATGAGTTGTTTTTCATTTTGTCGATTGTTTCCTTTGCTGTGCAGAAGCTGTTTAGTTTGATATAATTCAACTTGTCTATTTTTGCTTTTGTGGCCTGTGCTTTTGGTGTCACATACAAAAATTTATTGTCAAAATCAGTGAGAAGGTATTTTTCTTATCTTCTAAGAATTTTATACTTTCAAGTTTTATGTTTAAGTCTTTGATTTAGCAAGGTGTATAAAAAAATCCTCACTAAAAGAAGCTGTTATTACTGAAGTTCAAAATATACCTTAGTAAAAGAATTTTTTGCTTGAACATTTAAAGAACATACTAAAAGCAACACCATTAATACCAAAAACATCCTAGGGAGAAATATGTATCTTTGACCCTTTATATCTCATGAAAGGTAGTTGACTTCAATTCTACAAAAGAAAAGCTATGAGAACAGTTCTAGATTCTACCCCCAAACCAAATATTTCTAGCTTCTGCATATAAAACAAGGAGTGAAGCATATTTCTGAACAGAAGGAGACATTTGTGAATATCTTAGGAACCCTGTGATCTCTACCTTTGGAGAAACCTCTCCTGGATGTAGATGCTTGCCTCAGTCAGGAGATAAGTGATATAATACTTGGGTAACATCTACAACTTTTCCTACTGTGTCTATATGAGTAAGTCCAATATAGTGTTAAAAGTGTTACAAAGCATGTTTTCCTTAAACCTAAGCTATTAATCAGGTTTATCAGTAATAAAAATATACTCAATCTTTATTTCCACAGGTTTATTTTGTATTTCCCAATTGGTTATAACATTGGGAGGAGTGCACAAAAGGTGTAGGTGTTTGTAATTTTCAGAAAAAAACTCCAATAAATGTTAATTAAAAACTATCTCTATAACGGTAGAGCATGTCATTCTTTAAAAAAAAAAACCACTTTTGACTATCTTTACCATATTATGATTGAAATATATGGAATTTCTACTCTATCTTAAGTTTTGAATAATTGCTAACAGTGGCAGGAAATTTGGTACAGTAGAAAATAGAGTAAGTATTAAATGGGGTTTCAATATTTTATTTTAGCTAATCTAGTCATATTTAAAAACACATATTTTAATTTTTACAATGATGAGAAATGATTAGTGTTGAAGAACATCACAAATTAAATATTCTAGTCTCCAGTAATCCTTCTGCTTAAAGAGACATAGTATACTAAGGATAAATGAGAAAATTGTCAGAACTTACATAATAATCATTGAATCATCACAAATGATGTGTAAGTATCACAAAATGTGTTTCCCAATAAGTCAGAGGGAGTGAGTTCAACATATATGCAGAAAATAAAGAAAAGTACATATCTATTTGAAAAGGAGAAATGAAGTATAGCCTTCTAGATCAATTATTTATATTTGAAAATCAATTAATTTGCAGAAATGATTATTTAGAAAGTCGCTTGTTCATATTATTTGTACCTAAGTTTTCAAAAGAAAAAGATCACAACTGTCTTTATATTTCTATCGCTAACTACTTGAAAATCTCACCTGGTAAATTAAATATACAGCGATATAAGAATTTTTCTAAAGTGCCCAATTTGGTGATTTTCTTCCCCTACTAACAGAAATCTATTTTTGTGAAAGGCATGATCTGCCTGATTAAAAAGCTAAAATATTCCAATATTATTGCAAATAGGAGTGGCCAGTTGATTAAATTGCAGTTAAAGGAATCTTAATTAAAAGTTACTGAGTGGTCTTTCTAAAAGAATCTCTTACAAAAAGAGATGATTCCATAAACATTCTTTGTATTTGTCCCTTTTCTCTTCTTGCTTCTTGAACCATGAATATGTCTGAAGCTATAGCTGTCATCCTGAAAATCTGAAGATAAAGGCTACATAGGGCTATGAGAAGGCTGAGTTTCTGAGGACTGTGTGGAACCATCAAAGCAGCACTGAATATTTCCCTTGAGACTTTTCCATTATAAAAAGGGCAAATAAATAGATAATGTATGATGTTTTTATTTAGTTTTCTTCATAATTCTACTGAAGTACATCATTGAAACACAGGAATTCTATACCACCTTAAGTTTAGATTGGTGAAAGACTGAAATATTAAAAAACGTTTTATAAAATATGTGTTTTTCTAATATGTAGCATTAAACAGTACCACAAAGGGGATTGAAACCACACTCATTTACTATCACACAGTTTCTATGTGTCAAGAATCTTGGCACACCTGGAATAAATACTTATTTTTCAAATTCACATGGTTATTGGCAGATTTCAGATCCTTGCCATTGTAGGACTAACACAAAATGGCTCAACTCACAGATATAGTTTCCTGTCATGATGTCCTCTCCATGGGCAGTTCATATTGCAGCATCTTGCTTCTTCAAGGCAAGTAGGAAATTCTACCTAAGGCACAAATAGATATAATTATATATAACCTAACCAAGGGGATTGCATTCTGCCCTCATCTCCTTTGTCATATTTTATTAGAGGTGAGTCACATGTCCCACTTACACTAGAGGGGGAGAGAGTTTATTGGAAATCCACCAGGTGTTGGAGACCATGGACCCCATATTTGAATTCTGCCTAATACACAAACTAAAAAAAATTTAATCTCCAAAGAGAGTCTGTTGAGTTTCTTCATCTTTTTCTACATTGTTGAACTAGAAAGAATAATCTAGATGGCTTTTCAGACAACCCCTCTTAACTCTTTGTAGAATTACTTAAATGTAGATCTCAGTATATGCCCATCATAAAATATATTTATTAACCTCTTCAAGTCTAAATTATGGTTTAATCTAGCTCTCCAGAGTCACAACTTACTTCTTAAGAAGAATAAACTTTCTCAATGCATACTGCTTTTTACCAGAAGTTTTCAACATTCTTAACACCTTTCAGTTAAGATTTTCTTAATCAAAAACCCACATCATAGAAGTTTACAATGAAAAACTTCTGGAAAGAGGCATTTTCTAAACTTAACATGAAGTTCTTCCCTCCTTCATTCTTGTGTTTATGTCATTGTTATTTAAGGTATCAGGGGCAGTGGGCAAAAATGAACATATTTTTGTTCATTCTGTCATATTCTTTTGTTTGTCCTGTATCTTGGAAATTTAGAAGTCTGATCTTTTTTCTTTTATCTTGGTCTTCATTATACTATGTTTTAATGATCTGTTTCCACGTTTACTTTCCCTACTGGATTAAGAACCATCTCAGTTCTCAGGCTGACACTTTATTTTATTTGAACTGAGAAAGTGACATTTTTTTTTAATGTTATGTATTTTAAAGTGATCCTAACTTGTTTGGCAGAGTCTAAATAAGATGCCACTTTACAAAATAAAATATTTTGATATTATTTAAAAAGAAAAAGTAAGACATTAATATTTGTGTTCTTAAAGTCAGGGACCCAATTAGACGACTGTCCTAAAATCCACACTAGATACCTGAGGATAGCTCACATACATGAAACAGATTTGTTAACAGGGACATGATATCTATGCTCTTGTTTCACATGAACTCTGGGTAAGTTAGAAGGCAAAATATTTGAGTATAAAAAGAGCTCACTTCTGTACTTTTGGGATAAAGATCTTTGTGTTAAGGTGCTCCCACAAAAACCATTAAGTAGTGCTCTATGTATTCAAAAAGGTAGCAGAAGAATCAGCATTATTAAAAGAAACCCTTGCATTTTAAATATCTTGTTGCATTAAACTTTCAACTGTGAAAGTTGAAACTGTGCACTTTTTATGTTGAAATCTCAAATGTGTATGGATATAAATTATATTACCATGAGCCAAATACAGAGAGAATTAATGTAACAAATTAACAAACTTTCGTTGTTACATTAATTTATCTAATTGTTTTTATTTCTTTTCACTAGCAAGTATGCAAAACAATAATTAATTAATTAATGAAAGGAATATTTAGTGCTTTTATAAGACCTGAGAGACAAGTAATGCCAATAAATTAAAAATTAATACCTCTGTTGTATCTGTATGACTTTCATTATTTAGCATGTGCATGGAAGTAAGACGATAAGTGAAAAATTAAAAGTACAGTTAAGGGGACTTCTAGTTTAGACAAGGGTAGAGCAGTTTCTTTTTCTTCCTCCCTGCTAGACTACAGACCCTGAAAATAATGCAGGAGGTAATCAAAGAGATCACTGAAAGGTATTAAGAAGGTGATACAGTTTGGATATTTGTCCCCTCCAAATCTCATGTTGAAATATAATCCTGAATGCTGGAGGTGAGGCCTGGTGGGAGGTGTTTGGGTGATGAGGTGGATCCCTCATGAATGGCTTGGTGCTATCCTTGAGTCAGTGAGTGAGTTCTCAGCAGAGTTGATTTTTAAAAAAATGTTCAGCACCCCGCTACTCTGTCTCTTGATTCTACTCTCACCATGTGACACATTGGTTCCCCGTCATCTTCTGCCATGATTGTAAGCTTCCTGAGGCCCTTACCAGAAGCAGATGCCAGCACCATGCTTCCATGTACAGCCTGCAGAATCAGGAGCAAATTAAACCTCTTTTCTTTATAAATTGCCCAATCTCTGTTATTCCTTTATAGTGATACAAAAACTGACTAATAGAGAAGGAAAATTGGTTTGACTAGAAAAAGAACACAGTCTCTGGGCCACCTTACTCGCAAACATCCCACGGAAGAAGCTGACCTAGACTAAGCAACCTTCAATTTCTCAATAGAAGGCAGCCCAGGTAGGCCCAGTCATCCCCCACCACAAAATGAGAGCCCCGTTGGAAACACCAAGCATGCCGGTAGACTGACAAGGCTCCTGATCAGGAGCCCCAGGAACAATAACCAGCCAGAAGGAGTACTTTCTTTTCCATGCAGGCTTGAGAACTCATCACAAGAAGTCTTTTTTGTCCCTCTGGACTTGAAATTATCCACTGCTTACCAGAGACACTACAAAAAGGGAGACAAGGGACACATTAGGGGGATTCCAACGTAACAAGTGGTTTGGTCTAGATGTACTCTTCCTCCTAGTAGACCTGAGATTCTCTTTCCACACTGGGACACACTGAGGCAGATGGGCGCAATGGGCAAGAAGCACCCAGAGCCACAACAAGAAGCCACAACAAAGCAAGTTTATATTCTGGAGACCCTAATCTATCCCTAGGAGATGCTGAATGGTCCAACCTGGGGAAATCTATTATGTCCCCTAATCCAAGCAGCACCAGCAGAGACATGTGGAAACCCTGTGACATCAGATAAACCAAGCAGATCACTGCAAAACCTCTAAAATTAAAACTGTCATTGGAATCACAGTCCATAGAGTGAGGCCAAGACCTGTATGCTAAACTTAAGCAGGGTGAATACCTATTAAAACAAAAGATTTAAATAGGACCTGGAGTGTACTAACCTAATGGACAAAATTTCCAGGGGACAGTTATAATCAGGGTCATAAAAAGAACCAAGGAAATTACAACTTGAATGAGAAAATACCAACACTGAGATAAATCAGATATTATAGCTTTTGACAAGATATTAAGGCAGCCACCATAAAAACATTTCAAAAATTAATTAAAAATTATTTTGAAAAACTTTAAAAATAGAAAATCTCAATAAATAAACTATAAACAGAACCAAAAGCGCATACAAAAAAAATTGTAAAAAGATATTCATTCTCATTTTGTCACTCTGTGGCCCAGGCTGGAGCATAGTGGCACAATTTCAGCTCACTGCAACATCTGCCTCCCGAGTTCAAGCAATTCTCCTGCCTCAGTCTCCCAAGTAGCTTAGACTACAGGCAGGTGCCACCACACCCCGCTAATTTTTTTGTATTTTTAGTAGAGATAAGGTTTCACCATTTTAGCCAGGATGGTCTCAATCTCCTAACCTCGTGATCCACCTGCCTCAGCCTCCCAAAGTGCTGGAATTACAGTTGTGAGCCACCATGGCAGGCCTCTTTTCATTTTCCATGAAAGGAAATGAAGTATTGATACATGCTCCAACATGTATGTACCTTGAAAACATATGGTAAGTGAAAGAAGCCAGTAAAATAAACTACCTATTATAGATTTCAGTTTATATAAAATAGAATACTCAAATCTGTGTAGATAGACAGTAAGGCTGTCTGCTAAGATTGAGGGGGATGGGGCACTTAGAGAGTGATAGCTCAAGACTACAGGGTTTCTTTTGGGGAATAATGAAAATATCTTAAAATCAATTACCATGTTGAATGCACAATTTTGAGAATATACTAAAAGCTATTAAATTGTGTATTTTTAATTGGGTGAATTGTGCTTTTTGCGGTTTTTTTAGAACCCTAAGAGAATGAAAGATTTATAAAACATACACTGCAGAAAATTTTTACAAAACACATATCTGAAAAAGATGGGTATATGAAAATATACAAAGAACACTTAAAGCTCAACAATAAGAAAACACCAACTCAATTAAAAAATTTGCAAAATATCTAAATAGGCACATCACTGAAGAAGGTAGACAGATGGCAAATAAGCATATTTGCTCAATATCACACTTAATTAGGGGATTTCAAATTAAAATAACAACAGAATAATACAATACACAAATTAGAATGGCTAAACTTCAAACAACTGAGAACACCAAATGCTAGCAAGGATGTAGAATAACAGGAACTCTCGTTCGTTGTTGTTTGAAATGCAAAATGGTACAGCCACTGCAGAAAAGTTTGGCAGTTTCTAACAAAATTGAACATACTCTTAGCAGAAAGTCAAGCAATTACACTCCTTAGTATTTACCCAAATGAGCTTAAAACTCTGTCCACATGAAAACCTGCACATGAATATTTATGGCAGTTTAATTAATAATCGCCCAAATACGGAAGCAACCAAGATCTCCTTCAATGGGTAAATGGATAAACCATTTTACATCCATAGCATGGACTCTTTATTTTGCAATAAAAAGAAAGAGATATTGTCATGATCTGAAAGTTTAGGTCTCCCCAAAATGTATATGCTGAAACCTAATCACCAATGTCATTGTATTAGGATGTGCAGCCTTTGGGAGATGATTAAGCCATAAAGGTGCATGGGGCTAGTCCCCATACAAGGAAGTCTCCAGAGAGATGCCTTTCCCCTTCTGCCATGTGAGGACCCCATAAAAAGTCAGCCATATAGGGGAAAGCAGGTCCTCAAAAGACATCAAATCTGCGGATGCCTTGATGTGGACTTTCCAGTCTCCAGAACTATGGGAAGTTAATTTCTATTGTTCATATGTTACTCATTTTAGGGTATTTTGTTATAGCAGCCTGACAACTAAGACAGCTATCAACTGTGGAAAATCATGAATGAAAGGTTAACAGCATAATACTAAGTGAGATAAACCATTCTCAAAAAGCCACATTCTGTATATTTCCAACTATATTACATTCTGGTAAGAGGAAAACTAAGACAAAATTAGAATGATCAGTACTTTCCAGGGATTCTTGAGAAAAGAAGGATGAAAAGATGGAGCACAAGGGATTTTCAGGGTAGTAAAACTCTTCCATATGATACTATAATGGTAGACATGGGTTATTCTACATCTGTCAAAACTCACAGAATGTATAACACAATGAATGAACCCGTAGTTAATAATGTATCAATATTGGTCAATCGACTATAGACAAAAATACTATGTTAATGCAAGATGTTAATACAGGGGACACTGTGTGTGTGATCCAGCAAGTGAAGACTACAGAGACTCTCTGAGCTTCCTGCTCAATTCCTTTGCAAACTTAAACTTCTTTAAAAAATGAAGTTAGTAAGTTGAAAAAAGAAACAGTTGATTAGGGAAATAAAAAAAAAACAAAAAAGGAAATAAACTTAATAGATGGGTTCAACAGTAGAGTTGACAGGAGATAGAATCACTGAATTTGAAGACAGACAAACACAATTCATCCACTCTAAATAATGAAGAGAAAGAAAAAATAAATAAACAAGATTTTGGGAACCTGTGAGACAACAATAAGATATATAATATAGATTCTCCTTGCCAGGTAGATATGGGGTTATGCCCCAATAACCCCACTGTGTTATACATAATGTAAGTAGAAAATGCACGGCTGGCTGGGAGCTGTGGCTTGCTGTCACTGCCCAGCATTGCAAGAGAAGTACAGTTCTACTAAATGTGTATTGTTTTCACATCACTGTAAGTCTAAATTGGTAAGTAGAACTATCATATATCTCAGGGACCATGTATCTATATTCCTATCACCACAGTTTCAGAAAGGGAAGAGAAAAGGAATGTGATTGAAAGATTATCTGATGAAATAATAGCTGAAAACTTTCCAAATCTGGCAAAAGACAGAAACCTACAATTCTAGATGAAAAACAAACCCTAAACAAGGCAATTCCAAAGAAATTTATGCCACAACACATTATAATTACACTTCTGAGATTGAAACAGAAAAAAGCAAAACGAAACTTGAAAGCAACTAAAGAAAAATGACTCACTACCTATTGGAGAACATCAATTTGAATGCCAGAAACTTCCACATCTGAAATTATGGAAGCCAAAAGAAACTGGCACAAAACTTTCCAAATGCTAAAAGAAAAGTACAATCAATAGAGAATCATATATGGTGACACTATGCCCCAGGAATGAAGGGAACTAAAAGAATTTGACTCATAGGTAAAGGGAAACAACAAAACAATATGAATACAACACTCAGAAACATTATGCATAAATCAAGTGGAATCTTTAAAACATTGCTCAAATAACTCATACGAATACCAGAAAAGAGAAGCAGAGAAACACACAGATAATAAATAATAAAATATCATAGATTAGTACTAGGCTATCAATAATTACTTTAAATGTAATTGATTTGATTACTGCAATCAAAAAGGAGATATTGGATTTAAAGATTGACCCATATATATGCAGCGTAAAAGAAGCTCACTTCAAATTTATTGACATTAGTACATTGCAAATAAAAATATGAAGAAAATACATACTATGTGATACTAATATAAAAACCAACACACTGGCTATATTAGTATCTGAAACATTAGACTTTAAATTAAAGAAAATTATTAGAGACAAGAAGAGGCATGACATAAGATAAAAGTTTAACAAGCAGGAAGACATGATAGTGTACATACTAAAAAAATAAAGCTTCAAAATATATGAAGCAAAAACCAATAGAGCTGAAAAGAGAAATAGATAGATTCACAGTTATAGTTGAAGACTTGATGTTCATTGACTATTCGTGAATACGAAACTTGCATGTCCAGAGAATAGTGAGGAAGTGAATGGTAGTGAACAGTAGGAGCTGCTGTTGGAGAGTAGGCCAGAGTCAAATTATGTAAGACCCAGTTGGGTATGGTGGCTCACGCCTGTAATCCCAGGACTTTGGGAGGCTGAAGAAGGAGGACTGCTTGACTCCAGGAGACTAGCCTGGGCAATATAGTGAGACCACGTCTCTATAAAAAATGTAAAAAAATAAAAATTTTCCAGGTGTGGTGGGATTCACCTGTAGTTCCAACTATTCAGGAAACGGAGGCAAGGAGGCTCATTTGAGCCTGGGAGGTTGAGGCTTCAGTGAGCTGTGATCATGCCACTGCACTCAGCCTTAGTGACAGAATACAACCCTATCTCAAAAAAAAATAGCATAAAAGCAAGACCCTTTTAGATGTAATATTTCAGTGAAGATAGAAGATTCAAATATATTTATGCAGTGGCACTATCAGGATTTCACGATGAATCAGACTTCGGAGATTTTTATATAGACAGCTGGGTGGTCAACAGTTTCCTTTAATTAGAGAGAGGCTGGGAAATAATCATATTTGGAAGGGAAAAAGACTTCCAGTTTGGATATGTTAACTTTCAGAGGTGAGTTTTAAAAAGACTCTCTTGACCAAACTTTAGACAGGCTCCTATGAGTCCACTTTCTACTAGGCCTCATCCTTGGTCTTTATCCTTAGCCTGCCTAGCCCAGCTTTGGAAAGAATCCTGTTATGTACATGTATTAATAATGAGAATTCCTCCACCCTTCGTATATGATCTGCCTTGACATCTGTTCAAGTTTCTGATCCCCTGGCCTTGAAATCTGATTCACCATGGCCTGCCTTTAACAATAATCCTGTTGAATCAGTTTAACAACAATCTCCCTACCCATGATGTCCCTTCTCTTAATAATTTTTCATTGACTTATCCCCCTCTTCTGCTCTTTGGCTCTAAATCCATACTTGTATTGCCTATATTTGAAATTGAACTCAGTTCTCTACTTCTATTGCAATAATACTGAATAAAATGGCTTTACTGCCTTTAACTGTGGTCTGAAACTATTTCTATTTAACAATTTATGTTATTAGATTATCTAATAATCAAATATGAATGCAAATCTTCTCTACCAAAATTATATTTTTTTCCCCTTAGGCAGAAAGCCCACTTGTATTGGCTTTCTAATTCTTCTCTACCTTGGAGAAGCAGGTACTGGGGAAAATGCAATCGCTGGATCCAGAGCATGTCTGAGACCATTAAATGTTGATGAGTTTGTAGGCCTGTGTGCTAAGCTCAGGGGTACATCTAAGAACCAAGCCAAAGCTACATCCCTACCTCAATAGCTTCAAGGTTCACTGCTAGTACTGCTATCCATGGAAACACTAGCTAGCCTTGCAACTTATATAAATGGGGTCATTTCCTTTCTAGTATAGTAAAACCATTCCTTTTGTAGTTTCGCTTTATATATATCCTTTAGAACTTAGATGCATAGTATTTCCTAACATATTACCATCTACCCTAATTTAAACTTAACTCTAGATGAAAACATGTTTATGAAAGAAATATTTTAAGGTAGAAAAAACCTCCCTATGGATAGGATATGATATATTACCAAATGCTGCTTTTAAGGTGCAATAAAAGTAGTTTTTGAAATATTATATTGGCTTAGAATTCTCAATACAGATTAATATAGATATAGATATACTCGTTAGAAGTCCAAAAACAGAAACATTTATTTTTTGATTATATTTTTTTTCCAGAAAGGAGAAAACCACAAGTTCTCTAATCACTTCATTATTGGCAAAATTAAGCAGAAGTTAAATATTCTGTTGTTATTTTCACCAGTAGGCTCAATGGCAATGGTGGTGGGGACGGACAAGACAACAGATTTCACTAGGCAAAATCTGTTACCTAGGACTGCTGTTGAAAGTTGCCTGCCTTTTGCTTTGGGTTGATATTAAGACTGTATTGGTAACTGGTATGTCTGCTATTCTGCCTGACACTTACTCACTACCAGTAATTAGACTTGGCAAGAAAATCTAATGACATTTCGCACCCAATATGTCTGATGGCAGCAGAGTAGAAGACAATGCTATGTAAGGAGATTTTTCTTCCTTAGAAAATGTCACAACAGGAATCTTCATCAGAAATGTTGCTTACACTAGACATGTCATTTTTAAAAAAATAATAATTTTATTACTGATAGTAAATATGGTACACCAAAATTATCATAAAATGATTTAAGTAACAAATGACAAATTTTGAACTTGCAGTCTAGTTTCATTTTTTTCTCAAGATTATGAAGTAATTCGATCTTATGGGCTAAATTATTTATTTGTAATTTTTATATAACAAATCCTTAAAAATCTAATATGTTAGTAATACAAAACAAGTGAACTGCCACTAAATGATAGTTTTTCTTTACTTATGTGAAATGGTGAACGATTTTTACTCACTTGGAAATATTCCATTTGCTCTGTAACAACCAGCTTAAATGTCATCAAGTCTGTAAAGTGTTATCTTCTTTTCCTCTTTAAAATAACTTGAACTTATTTTTCCTTATACTATAGAACAAATGTATGTATCTATTCATTTAAAAACATTTATTAAGTACACGCAGTGGTTCTGAGGAAGAAAATAAAATGACAAGTTAAAAAATGTAGGTTTCTAACAAAGTTTGGTTGCAGGAGGAAGACTCACCATTTTCCCCCACAAGTAAACTGTAATAGAGAAGGTAGGCCTAAGTGAATAAAAAATAATAATTGCAGACTGTGTGAAGTGACTTGAAATAAGTTAATATGGTAGTATATGACAAAATACGTAACTATGAAAGGTGGGTTGAAAGAGTTAATTTGAATAAAATGATCAAAAAAGACCTTGCTGAAGATATGTTCTAGGAGCAAAGGATAGAAATGTGAAAGACATAATGGGAGCCAATCAGAGCATTTCTAGAAGTGGGAACAGCCAGTGCAGTAATCTTGAGATGGGAAAGACCTTAGCTGTTCAAGGAACAGAGAAGACACCTGTGTAGTAATCTTGGGGATCACTGAGATAAAGGAACTGCATCATATATATTGTCTGATTTCTATCTTCTAGCAAATGGTGTGAAAGAAATGATATAAAATTGTTGCTGTATAATTGCCTGAGCAATTGAGACATATATTTATAACACTGTGACAGGTTTTAAAGGAATTAACATCTTGCAAAATCACATTAACAAGGTAAAATAATTAATAATAATACATTGTGGTACATGATTTTGCTAAAGGGGGTGTGGTTGATGCCATTGCATGAGAAGGAAAATTAGTGTGATTTCTAACAGTCAAGGAAGATATTTTTATTTTTGAATAAGGAAATGGACATAAGCTTATCTTAATGAATGAGTCTTTTACTTTGAACAATAATCTCAAATATGAGCTTTCACTAATAACTTTTAGGTAATGTCATGCTTTTTATTAAAAAAAATGATGGTTGGGAATGAGTATGTGTTTCCCTCATACTGAGAAAAATAAAGGCAATTATTGGTTAATGCTGCTGTATTCTAAGCAAGAGGACAACATATGTTGGTAGATTAAAAGTAAACAAATAATAATTTAAGAGACTGTGAGAAACGTCTTTTACTATCAAGATTTTGTTTACATATTTCTCTTTTAAGAATTTCTTAACTTACAGCAAATGTCCTTTCATTTACAGTATATTTGTGAATATTAATTTAAATGACGCTTTCCCTATGAAATTTACTTAGAATAAATCAAAGTCATTTTCAGGATTGTTAAGAATTTTGTAAATTATTTGGTGTTTTCAGTTAAAACACCATGGTATTCTTTTCAAGCTAAAGAATATACCCTATTGGAATTAATTCTAAAAAAACTCCAAAGCCTTTCTTGCATTAGTTATATTTACGGAGACCACAAAAATTCAAATAATAAATGTGTTTGATATTTGCAATAATTAAAAAAACTTTCCAACATTCTTAAATTTACTTTTAAGCAGTATGTTTCTGTGATGATTGGTTACCTAATTGATAAACCTCTTTTTTTGATGTCATGTGTTTTCACTGATACAGGCCTGCAGTTTAGATCATCTAATTTAAAAATGGGGACTGACTCTTCGACCCTGAAATTACCAACAGCTCCAGAGAAGTGCTTCTGTTGAATAGCTGACATTTGTATTTAACTTAGTAAGATTCCCAATGTGTTTATCCTGTCAATATATTTAATATAAATAAGCAATACATCAGGAATACTGTGTGAATTGAGTGAATCATACTTTATAAAGATTTTTGTTGAGCAGCTAGCTTTAATTTTTGATTCAAGATGGAGACTGGAGATCAACAACTATTATTACCTTGCAATGGAGCAAATTGATAGCTATTTATTGATGGGACAAAGCCCACAGAGATAATGTGTATCCATGAAATGAAAACAGTAATTTAAGGTGAACCTTAATTTACTAGTAATTTAATAGTAATTTAAGGTGAAATTAATTAATTGACATAAATGTAAAAATCTACTCCAGAGGCACATCACAATTAAAAGAACTAGAGAAGCAAGAGCAAACAATCCAAAAGCTAGCAAAAGACAAGAAACAACTAAGAACAGAGTGTAACTGAAGGAGAGACATAAAAACCCTTCAAAAAAAATCATTCAATCCAGAAGGTAGTTTTTTTTTTTTAAATTAATGAAATAGACCGCTATCTAGACTAATAGAAGAAAAAAGAGATGAATCAAATAGACACAATAAAAAATGATAAAGGGGATGTTACAACTTACCCCACAGAAATACAAACTACCATCAGAGAATACTATAAACACTTCTATGCAAATAAACTAGAAAATCTAGAAGAAATTGATAAATTTCTGGAGACATACACTCTCCCAGGACTAAACCAGGATGAAGTCGAATCTCTGAATAGACCAATAACAAATTCTGAAATTGCGACAATATTAAATAGCCTACAAACCGAAACAAACAAAGAAACAAATAAAACACACACACACAAAACCAGGACCAGATAGATTGACAGTTGAATTCTACCAGAGACACAAACAGGACTTGGTACCATTCCTTCAGAAACTATTCCAAACAATGAAAAGGAGGGGGATCCTCCCCAACTCATTTTATGACGCCAGGATCATCCTGATACCAAAACCCAGCAGAGACATAACAAAAAGAGAAAACTTCAGGCTAATATCCCTGATGAACATCTATGTGAAAATCCTCTGTAAAATACTGGCAAACTGAATCCAGCAGCATATCAAAAAGCCTAAACACCACAATCAAGTCGGCTTCATCCCTGGGATGCAAGACTGGTTCAACACACATGAATCAACAAACATAATCTGTCACATAAACAGAGCCAATGACAAACAACACATGATTATCTCAATAGATGCAGAAAAGGCCTTTGAAAAAAATTCAACATCGCTTCATGCTAAAAACTCAATAACCTGGCATTAATGGAAAGAAACAAAGGGTACTCACATAGGCAGAGAGGAAGACAAATCATCTCTGTTTACAGATAACATGATCTTATATTGAGAAAACCCCTCATTTCAGGCCAACAACTCCTTAAGCTGATAAGCAACTTTAGCTAAGTCTCAGAATACAAAATCAATGTGCAGAAATCACAAGCATTCCTATACACCAATAACAGACAAACAGAGAGCCAAATCATGAGCGAACTTCCATTCACAATTGCTACAAAGAGAATACAATACCTAGAAATACAGCTAACAAGGAACATGAAGGACCTCTTCAAGGAGAACTACAAACCACTGCTCAAGAAAATAACAGAGGACACAAACAATGGAAAAACATTGCATGCTCATGGATAGGAAGAATCAATATTGTGAAAATGGCCATACTGCTCAAAGTAATTTATAGATTCAATGTTATTCCCATAAAGCTGTCATTGACATTCTTCACAGAATTAGAATAAACCACTTCAAAAAGCATATGGAACCAAAAAAGAGCCCGCATAGCCAAGACAATCCTAAGCAAAAAGAACAAAGCTGGAGGCATCATGTTACCTGACTTCAAACTATACTACAAGGCTGCAGTAACCAAAACAGCATGGTACTGGTACCAAAACAGACATATAGACCAATGGAACAGAATAGAGATTTCAGAAATAAGACCACACATCTATCTTCCACAAACCTGATAAAAACAAGCAATGAGAAAATGATTGTTTATTTAATAAATGGTGCTGGAAAAACTTACCAGCCATATGCAGAAAACTGAAACTGGACTCCTTCCTTATAACTTAAGGGGAATTAAAGACTTAAATGTAAAACTCAACCCTTAAAAACCCTAGAAGAAAACCTAGGCAATGCCATTCAGGACACAGGCATGGGTAATGATTTTATGATGAAATCACCCAAAGCAATTGCAACCAAAGCAAAACTTGACAAATGGGATCTAATTAAAAACTATCTGCACAGCAAAAGAAACCATCTTCATTACAAACAGGCAAACTACAGAATTTGGGAGAAAATTTTTGCAATCTACCCATCTGACAAATGTCTAATATCCAGAATTTATAAGAAATATAAACAAATTTCTAAGAAGAAATCAAACAATCCCATCAAAAAGTAGGCAAAAGATATGAACAGACACTTCTCAAAAGAAGACATTTATGCAGCCAACAAACATATGGAAAAAAAACTCAACATCACTGATCATTAGAGAAGTGTAAATCAAAACCACAATGAGATACCATCTCATGCCAGTCAGAATGGCAGTTATTAAAAGTCAAGAAACAATAGATGCTGACAAGGCTGTGGAGAAATAGGAACGTTTTTACATCATTGGTGGGAATGTAAATTAGTTGAACCATTGTATATGACACTGTAGCAATTCCTCAATGATTTAGAACCATTAATACCATTTGACCCAGCAATCCATTACTGGGTATATACCCAAAGGAATATAAATCATTCTATTATAAAGATACACACACACATATGTTTATTGTAGCACTATTTATAATAACAAAGACCTAGAACTGATCCAAATGCCCATCAATGATAGATAGACTGGAAAAAGAAATGTGGTATATGTATACCTTGGAATACTATGCAGTCACAAAAAGGAATGAGATCATGTCCTTTGCAAGGACGTGGATGAAGCTGAAAGTCATCATCTTCAGCAAACTAACACAGGAACAGAAAACCAAACACTGCGTGTTCTCACTCATAAGTGGGAGTTGAACAATGAGAACACATGGACATAGTGAGGGGGATAACATACACTGGGGCCTGTCAGTGGGGAGGGGATGTGAGGGGTGGGGAAACATCAGAAGAAACAGCTAATGCATGTGGGGTTTATAACCTAGGAAACGGGTTGATAGGTGCAGGAAACCACCATGGCACATGTATACCTATGTAACAAGCCTGTACATTTTGCACATGTATCCCATAATTTAAAGTAAAAAAATTAAAAATAAACAAAAAAGAAAATGTGGCCAGAGGGTAACTTTAAAACACTAAGCAGTACTTACTGTTCCAAATAACGTTATATTTTCTAATAATAAATATGTTTTTCTAAGTTGTGTTGTGGTATCATTTATAAATCAAACATGATACTAAGTGTTTTATTAAAATACTATCATTTAATTCTTTTAACTATCCTGTAAATGAATCTTAGAGAGGTCATTTAATTTGGTAAGGTTATGGAACAGGAAAGTTTCTGAATTGAAACTATTTTACAGCCAATATTGGTTTTTCTTATTTTAAAAAAAAGTTTTTAAAACACTTTCGTAACATTTAAAGCACTTTAAAAATAGTTTTTAAATGTATTAATTTTTCATTTTTCTTTACTTGTTTATATTTGAATGATCTAATTCAGAACAATATTTAGTATGCGCTAACAGTTGCCTTGTCTTTACTAGAGTGGTTAAATTATACTGCAATATAACACTCTTAATATCCATTTCATAGAACTGCACGTATTTGCCAACCAGAGATAAGTATCTAGCAACAGCATTTGTGCACTTATGAACTGTCCAAATTTTATGTCCTGTACAAGTGTTTGCACACTATATAAATCCAGTTAGAAGCTGAATATCTGAACTTGCTGTGGAAAATAATGATCTGAACTCACTTTTAAAAAGTAATAATCCTTCTGCTATAGAGCAATCAGCACTAGCTAGGTCAGAATGTAAGACTGATTCTAAATTCACATTGTACCCAAGTATAATTGCTTTTGATCATATCAGTTTCAGAACTATTTTTCATTCAATGAATTTCCATTGCTCCAAAATATAATGTAACTAGAAAGGGGAATGTGTGTTAGTATTTACATAAAATTAGAACATAGAAGAAATGTGCCTATGAATGGACCTTACAGTTTGGCTAGATTGCTGATGAACCAGAAGGTTCTTTAGAATTTAATCACAAGTCATATGAAGCTCTTTCAAAATTTTAGACAGCAGCAGTGACTTGCAATTTCTTATATCAGTGTGACAAATGACCTAAATCCAAAAATACTGGATTTGCATATTCATAATATAATTTGAGTACTAATGCTTTTGACCACTAGGGAACTATTGACATAATTATGTTAACTTCCAATATGTTCCCCAATGTTCTCTCCATACCAGTGATTGCTTGCAAGAAAGTTAATATTTTACATTTAAAGTGAAGCATAAAATATAGCATAGTTTGCTTCACAGAAGCTGTAGTATATTTAAAAATACATTCACTTAGCAAGTATAGAGAAAATCAACAGATTAAAACTGAATTAATATCAAGAATTTTGTTTATATTTAAATTGCTTAAATTGCTTTTAGATCAAACTCACCATATTGCAACATTTCTGTGAAAAATGCATTGGCTATGCTCATGTGAAAATACCGCCATTTGTTTGGCTACCTTAACAATTGATATTATGGCATCTTGATCAGTTTGATTTCAATAATGTATATATATCTATATATATATGTGTGTGTATGTGTAAATAGAGAGAGAGAGAGATAATGTAGACAGACAAAACAAATGAATTGATATGCTCCTGTTCAGTGCAATCTCAAAATGAAACCTAGGCAATTATTAAGTAAATTATATTTCACTAGTAAATAATAATGATGCAAGTATATACAGGCCAATAAAATATAAGTAATTAAAAAAACTACCTTTGGTTTGACCTACAAACATAAAATAAAATTCAAGTCTGAATGTTTCCATCAAGTTACAGGAAAGTACTTATGTACATCTAAATGGAAACATTTTCATTTCCTTTTTTTTTTTTTTGAATAAGCTAGGTAAATTCCAGTTACGGTGAGTTTAAACTAACTTCCTTGAATTTATCTTGGTTTCACTCAAACAAGACATTTCAAATAATATCTAGCTATTGTTATGAAAAACACTTGAGACTTTAATTTCCCCTCCCCCACCCCCCCAAACCGGGAAGGAGCAGAGACCAAGGATGACCCAGACAAGTCCAGCTTAACCAGTAGATAAGTTTATTAGGATTTATGTATGGGACACTTCTGGAGAGCAGCAGGACAGCTCTAGAGATTTGCACCATCTCCCATCTCAAAGCTGCTTTTAAGCTATTTTTCTGGCTCTTTGCCTACTGTTTGTATACGATAGGACTATTTCCGTGGTAGGTTCTCAGATACTCTCTGGGATTTATGGGTTCTCAGGGACACTTGCTCCTTGCCTGGGTACCATGGCCTTGGCTCACTGCACAGCCTTCAGGTTTCAGGTAGCAGACATTCACCCTTAAGTAACCCTGGTGGGGTACCCATCACACTACACCTACAACTCATATAAAATAGCAAATACATTCAAACCACTATGTGGCACAGCAAGGAATTACACTAAATTCCTTTTCTTAAATATAGTGATTAAATATAGAAAGTCATTAGAAGAAATGTGGCAGAACAAATACAAGTGAGACATATAAATTAGGGATAATAAGGAGACTTTTGTTCAGCAAGATCTAACTAGAATGAATAACAATAAGCTCATTAATCAAAACTATGCCAATGTCCAAAAGTTCAGAAATGCAGGACATTTCCGTATGGGCCACACGTCAGAGATAGTGGTAAAACAAAAAGGCCAAGAAAAAAAAAGTCACAAAGTAGACACAGTGAAATAAATTTGCATAATGTTGCATTTCACCTTTTCTAAGGGGAAGAGGACATTTGATCAGTCCTAGCCTGGTCATTCTTTGTAATTGAAAGCAGTAACTATTAAATTTAAAATTTGGTAGAAGAGTATATATGTGTGTATGTTAAACTGTGTCTGTTAATGTTTTACGAAACACATCTCCAAAATTTTAAAATTAAAAACAAAAACAAAGAAACACACTCTATCGCAATTATTTTACATTGATCTGATGAGTTATGACTTGCTATTGTAACTGTAAAATAGTGTGTATATTTTTTGTTACAAAAATAATTGAGTTGAGAATAGGGTTTATAACCCCAGACAACAAAGCTGTGACTATTTAACCTTTCTAACAAGCCTGGAAGATTTAAGGTTAGTTAGGTTCCTACAGCAGATTCAACCTAAAATGGAATTCATTATCCCAAATACAATCTCTTCTGCACATCAAGGAATTTATTTTCTATCTCTTCTAACATCTGTAATATTACTCACTTTTTTTGACTTACTTCATTTTTGCTTTCCTAAGTGTGCTCAAATAATCTTGTCAAGATGGAAAGTCTATGGGAAATTAGTTTTTATCTTGTTTGGACTTAATACTTGGCCTAAATTCTGTAGCTTCCTTCCTCAGTAGAGCTAATGGGTCAGTTTTCTTTGCTTTGATTGTTCTTTTTCTCCACAGTAGTATCATTCCATTGAAGACAGGTGTATCCTTAAAGGCCAAATGCTCTAACTTATGTGATGGGTGATAAATGCCTGAAAACTGGGCTCAAAACTCATCATTAATCTATACTTGCTACTTCCACAGCCCATCTTTTATCTACTGAATCACATTTCATATTTTAAATTGTATTTTTATTCCAAGGCAGTATTTAATTATAGAGTATTCTAATCAAATTCAGGTAAAGGGAAAAAGGTAATTACCTCTCTCAGATTTCACAATAGCTCTACCTTACCCAAAATTTGGGAAGAATGTATATTTTGTTAGGGTTGGTATATTAATTTTAACAAATTATGATTTATAAAATTACTTCAATTTAATACACTATTTAGATTGAAATATTTTTACCATTGTTAGATTGAATATTATGAACTAATAAATAATATCTAATAATTTCTCTGCCACTTTACATTCATGAAGTCATTCCTACTTCCAATAAATCAGTGTGTTCAACAAAGATAACAAAATATTAAGACTTAAGAAAGGGCTACTCTCTGCTTCCAAGTTGGCACCTTCTTGCTTTATCTGTTCAGGGGAGGAAAGTTTTATCCTCTCATTGTGGAAGGCAGAAAAGCAAGCAGGCAGAAAGCTCTGTAAACTTTCTTTTATAAGGGCTTTAATCCCATTAACAAGGGAGGAGCCATTGTGGCCTAATCACCTTTTAAAGTCCCCCCCCCTCCTTCTTAATACCATTACATTGGCTATTAAGTTTCAACACTTGAATTCTGGAGAACACATTCAAACCATAGCACACATATATAATGAAATTAGGTTTACTATTTTCATATATGAGCAGAAATGTATTATTCCTTATAAATTTATAAAAAATGAACAAGATGTCATAACATTCTGAGTTTATGCTACACATTTTTTAATAGAATATTCTTTAGAAAGTATTCTAAATAATAAAAAAAATATCACAGATCAGACTATATTTCTGAACAATTTGCTTATGAACTTGTGTAGCTCTATTCCATTCCTTTTATTTTAGACATAGCACAACAATTTATACTTTAGGTTCGCATATCTGATAAAGAAGGATATTGTCAACTTTTAAAAGGATAATGTATTTTTCTTAATGTCACCTCTCTTTAGATACACGTAGGGCAGTGTATCTATGGAGCTGCCAAGTTCAATTCATTTAATAATGACTTCAGTATTGTGTTCTGGTGGCCGAAATTTAATAAAACATCAGATGAATTGTATTGGATGTGTAGATCAGATTCATTTCCAGAATGTCCCAACTCTGTCAACAAATAATCTAAAAACTCATCATTTTCTATATCAATTTCTACTTTGGATGAGAAAATTTCACATTGTGAGACAATGTCAGCTATCTGTTAAACTGACAGCAAAGGTTTATGGATTTAATTTGCAAAAGTTATGTATTTCAGAAAAAGGACTCAGCAAAAGGTAACTTCATTCCTCAAACGTTATATGAAATATTGGACAAGAAGAATTCTATTTTTGCATCAACAAAGTTGATATGACTGTGGATGAAGAAAAAAGAGGTTATAAAAAAACCCTACCTTTTTGTTTAGCCTACAAATATAACATGAATTTTTAAATCTCATCTTTGAATTATTGTAATCAGTATTGGGATGGGTAATTATCTTAAAAAGCCCATTTAGAAGTGTATTTGCTTTAATGTAGAAAAATAAATAATTTCTACATAATAGGAAGGTGCCAGAAATATGATTTTTAATTTATCAGTATATCTCTCTGATTTTCTACTTCCACTTCACTTTTGTAAGGCTACTTTAGAATCTAGAAGTAGAGAATAAGCATGCAAGGACATCACAGAAAAACTCCTTAAGCTGTTTTCACTCAAAGCGCCTTTTCCAACACTGATTTTGTCCACCACTATTTTTTCTTCCTCTAGAATTTTTTACTCAGTCTATTATCTTGAAAACATTTAAATGTCGTCAGGAATTTAAGCTATGGCTGCTTTTACTATTGTAATATTTATTCCTATTTAATTTTATGGTACAACAATTGCTTTCTTTGACATGTTTATTCTCATCAGTAGCATTATCAATTTTATAAAAAATATAAATATATTTTAAAACAACTTAAGAGATTTTGTGTATATGCATTTGTGTGTGTGTGTGTGTGTGTGTGTGTGTGTGTGTGTGTGTACATACACATCTAAGGGAAAATAACACAAGGCCAGATTCAAATGATAGTGCTAAATAGGTAGCCATAAAGCTACCAGTAGTCAAGAGAGTCACACTCCTAGAGAATATAATACATAATAAATTTACTTTGAACAGTATATATCCAATTTTTCTTCCAAAAATATCCAGAGTATGCATATATGGATCTCAGTCCAGTTATCTCTTTCAAATAAATTGAAAATATTGTAAAAATGAATGAAAAAATTTTGATTTCTAGCAGTAGTGTTACCTGGTACCAGGGCCAAATCTCCAAATGAAAGAGTAGGTATCAGTTAACTAGCACAAAAATATATACTATGCAAAAACTAAATGAAAGTTGAACACAGATAATTTTTTAAGCTGAATAAGATAACATTTTAATTTTCATAAACTCAAAGTTTGTGGACCCGTGGAGGCCAGGGTTCACCCAAATTAAGCAGTCTAATAGGTGAGAGCACCTCTTCCTGGCCCATTCACAAGGCTGGGAAGACCAGGGTGACACATGTAGCACAAGTATATAAAAAAAGAAATAAACATAAAACTTAATCCTAGAAGACGTAAAATAAAGTAGTCTGACTTTAAAAACGGCAAGTTAAGTAGAGCTTTAAAACAAATATACAAGTTCACCTTTAATATGGATTTGCCTCCTGAATTTTCAGTATATTAGCATCTCTAAGATTCTGGCAATAACAAATGCAAATTCTTGCTGGAGAAATTAGTCTTCAAATCAGACCTCAAAATTTTCTGTCAAATCAAGCTCCTAAACATGGAAGGTAAAAGTAAAAATCATAAACTATTTTTAGAAAGGCACTGTGAATAAGAACAAACAGAAACAACCTAGAGCGTAGTTAGGCTCTCAAAGACTAGAAATTCTATATCCCTCAGTGAAAAAATATTAAATATATTAAATATGTTCTTAATATGTTGGAAGGAAAAGACATAGGAGAAAAACATTAAAAATGGCCACCTATTTAAAAATAATGAAACAAGATGCTCATGTGTTAATCTTTTAAAATAAAAAATTCTAATACAGATTGAAACTAACTGAAAAAGAATTTGTGAAATTATAGATATATCTGAAGAAATGCTAAAATCCTAGTGAAACTCATGAAGTGATAAGTAAGAATGACTCCATACCAAAAACATCAAATGCTGATTGAAAAAGAAAAAGAGAAAATGTAAAAAGCAGATGGAAGTGGGGAAAGGAAAGAGTAAAACATCTTCAAAAATATGTCATATTTGCTATCTATTTTCTCATCATTAGCGATCTGACAATAGTGGAATAATGTGCTTCTAAATTTGATGAAAGAATATTACTTTCAACCTAGAATTTAACTAACTTATAATAAAGTTAAAATAAATTTAATTTCAGAAAAATAGATATTCCCACTGACAGCTCTCTTTAAAGAACATTTTATAAGTTGTATTCCTAGAAGAAGAAAACTAAAAAAGAAAATTTTGGATCAAAAGAAGGAATAAGAAATAAGAAATGCACAGTTAATATAAACAAAGATTAGCAGTCAAAACAAAATTGTTACCTTGAAGTTATGAAATGAACTAAAGTACACAAAAACAGAATTTTATATGTTATACTATTTGCAGGCTCCTTGTATTTTCTATAATTGGGGCAGGTTTCAAGGTTTATTTGATTCATTGGCTCAATGATATCAACAAGCACCTGCCTTTATATTTATAGCTATAAATATGAAAATGATATGCATATTGGCATAGGTATAGTTATACGTAACTGTTGGAGTTAGAGATTTCAGTTATTTACATTTATTATTTCCTATATAAACTTCATTTAATTTTTTTCCATTAAAGCTCATTTTGTACTCCCATCCTCCTTTATATTCTATGCTATAGGCAGCCACTTTAATGTATGTATTTATTGTCAAATTCTGTGTTTGTTTTTACTTCAACAAAAATGAGTGCTGCTTTGTATGCATGCATTTTTAATTAAGGTAAATTATGTTAGTCTCAATACCTTTCTATCTTTCACTCCTCCTTTCCAGTCACAGCTTCATTCTATGGCCATCTTTCTTTCTGGTGTCATAACTTCTGGGACACATTTTTGTATGCATCCTAATAAAGAGAGTATCCCTTACCCATTAATTTTTTTAAAATTTAGCTTTATTTTGATTGGGCCTACTTTGTCAAGCACCTAAACTTGAACCAACACCTCTGCATAGGCAATGGAATTCCACTGATTCATACAGGCCAAATGGGATTTGGAAAATGAGTTGATTCTACCCAAATTCAGAGGGAACAATCGTTCTTCTAGGAAAATTAGAATGAATTTAAATGAGAGAAGAGGAGAATGAAAGCCTGATACCAACATTTAATTTATATGTGGTTGTTTCTTACATTAGTGCTACTCAAAATGTGTTCTGCAGACCAGTGGTAGTACACTGTTCATTATTAAACTATGATAAGATATATAAATACATTGAAATTAAATATTTCTAATCTTGAAGAGCAATTTGACAATGCTGGAACATGCAAGCCTGTGATCAGTTGGTTTGTATTAATTAAAAATACAGGTGAGTTCAGTTGTTTTTGAAATTGCATAGTGAGTCACTGGAGGTAAGAACTGAATACTTATTTAAATTATAACAATGTTAAAATATGTGATAGTTTAAGGTTAGTTTGTAAACTATGACTCATTAATTTCACTGAAAAAAAGAAGTTCAAATTTAAAGATAATAGCAGAATCAGACCAGGCGGAATGGTTCACACCTGTAATTCCAGGACTTTGAGAGTCCAAGACAGGAGAATGGCTTGAGGCCAATGGTTCAAAAGCAGCTGGGGAAACATGGTAAGACCTTCATCTCTCCAAAAAGTTTTTAAAATTAGCTGGGTATGGTGATGTGAGCCTGTAGTCCTAGCTATTCAGGAGGCTATGGTGAGAGGCTTGCCTGAGCCCAGGAATTTGAGGTTGCAGTGAGCTATGGTGATGCCACTGTACTCCAGTCTAAGTGACAGAACAAGACCCTGTCTCTAAAGGAACAATAAATAAATAAATAAATAAATAACACTGACTTACAATCAAAAATGTAAAAATATTTTAAAAATTACAACGTTTTCTTTTCCTTACTTTGCTTGATTTCCTTTAAAATGTCTTCTTCCATTCTCAACAGGATAACTCTGTGAGATGGGTGTTGCTACTGTATGAGTTGTTAGAACAAAACACAAAAAATTTTCAATATATATTATACCTTGTGAATAGCATTGTTATTATGCGTCCCCACAATAAACAAATCATCTATTAAAATAGAAAAATATTAATTTAAATAGATAAATTGAACAAAACCAAACTGGCTTGCTCTACAAAAATTTTAGTATCAATTAAATTTTTGTTTAATCAATATTAAATTCTGTTTCATGTGAGCATATAGGCATATAGACACAGTGCACAATCCTTCTTTACCCCTAACAACATGTTACATGTATAATAACAATTTTCTAAATTATATATCTATTTGCATACTTTCAATAAACCATGCATGTAACTTATTTTACCTTGCAGTTTTTTCTGATTTATTGATTTAAATCTTATTTAAAGTTTATTAAATCTAGTATTTAGAATAATAAGGCCATAAATTTTATACATTTTATGGACAGACATAACTTGACTCCATGAAAATCAAGCTTATAATTTTTCTTTATTTTTTCATGGGTAAGGAACAAACTCTTGTATTAATATCACCGCAAAAGATTCCAAAAGCCAAAGCAATCTTGAGCAAAAGACAAAACTTGACAAAAAGAACATCACACTACTTGACACCAAAATCTATTATAAAACTCTAATAATCAAAACAGCATGGTACTCGCATAAACACAGATATACAGACCAATGGAACAGAAGAGAAATCCCAGAAATAAATCTAAGCATTTATGGCCAAATGATTTTCCACAAAGGTGCTAAGAATACACAGTACATAGAGAAAAGTCTCTTCAATAATGTTGTTTGGAAAATTAGATGTCTATATGCAAAATAATGAAATTGATTCTCATCTTACACCATATTCAAAATTCAACGCAAAATGGATTAAAACTTAAATGTAATTCTTAATATGTACAAATATTAGGAAAAAAAAACAGGGGAAAAGCTCCATGACATTGGTCTTGGCAATAATTTTTTGGATATAACTCCAGAAGCACAGTCAACAAAAGCAAAAATAGAAAATCGGATTATATCAAACTAAAAAGCTATACCACAATAATAATAATAATAATAATGATCAACAGAGTAAAGAGATAACCTACAAAATGGGAAAATATATTTTCAAAGCATACATCTGGTAAAGAGTTAATATTCAAAATATATAAGGTACTTAAACAACTCTATAGTAAGAAAACAACCCAATTTAAAAATAAGCAAAGTTCCCAAACAAACACTTCTCAAAAGAACACATGCAAAATCCAACAGGTATACGAAAAAAAGTGCTCAACATCACTAATCATCAGAGAAATGCATACTAAAACCATAATGAGATATTACTTCACACATTTTTGGCTATTATCAAAAAGATAAAAGACAGGTGTTGGTTAAGATGTAGAGAAAAGGTGACTCTTGCACAATATTGGTGAAATGTAGTACAGCCATTATGGAAAGTAGTATGGAGGTACTAAAGAAAATAAAAATAGAACTACCTTATGATACAAGAATCCTGAGTGACTACTGAGCGTAAATCCAAAAGTAATGGAATCAGTATGTTGAAGAAATATTTGCACTCTCATGTTCACTGCAACATGGTTCACAAAAGCCAAGATAGGAGTCAATCTGTGTTCATTAATAGGTAAATGGATAAAGAAAATGTGATGTACATAGACAATGAAATACTATTCAGCATTAAAAAAAAAGAAATACTTTCATCTGTGACAACACAGGTGACCTTGGACTAAATTAAGTGAAATAAACTAGGTACATGTAGAAAAATACTGAATACTAAATGATCTCACTTACATATGGAATCTAAAGTAGTCAAAGTCATAGAAGCAGAATAAAATGGTGGTTACCACAGGTCAGGTAGTAGGAGGATTTGGGAAATGTTGGTTAAAGGGCACAAAATTTCAGTCACACAGAAGGAACTAGTTCAAGATATCTGTTGTATATCACAGTGACGATAGTTATTCACAATATATTATATACTTGAAAATTGCTAAGACAGTAGACTTGAAGTATTCTCACCCCAAAAATATAAGTATGTAAGGTTATGCATATGTAAAATAGCTTGATTTAGCCATTCAGAAATGTATACACATTCAAAACATCAGCTTGTACACCATAAAGTATAAGCAAGTTTCACTTGTCAATTACAAAATTTAAAAAATGGACAACTATTAATAATGTGTATCTTTTTTTCATTGAATTCTCTTAATTACTAAATTTTGTTGTATTTTACAAAACATTAGACTGGACAAGCAAACAAAATAAAGCTGAAACAAAAAATACTCTACCACAGATAGTTAAGAATCATTATTCCATGGGATTGAACTAAATCAATAGTTTTCAAACCATGGAGTGCCAATGTCTACTTATCTCAAAAAAACAATTTTTATTAGTTTTATACATTGAATAAAGGGGTCAACAGACTGTGAAATACAGTTTGCAAATCCTCTGAATGTAATGTTCTTTCACCATTTGATCTAGGTTTCAGTTTAACAAGAAGGCTCCTTTCATAGTAGCTATTTTCTTTGGGACTTTTAAGATTTGTCTGGAGCTTAACTTGATTAAAAATGCAGCAAATTAAAGAAAGTGATTCAAAATCCAAAGTTAACATGCTCTTAAAACATTAGGAACAACTGTAAAGAAGTAGAATGAAAAAACTTAGACCAGTTCCATTAGCTAATGAACAAGAAGCTGCCAGGACTTGCATATAAGTCACATAGCTTTCCAGAGTTTGCAGGGTAAGCCCAGAGCTGGGGGAAGCTTAGAGCTGGTGAACAAAAATGAGTATTCATTTCCCTAATTCTATATGTATATATATTGGAGGTAATAATACTGCTTGATATTTTTTCTTTAGTAATTTTCTAAATATCAAGAGAAAAACTTTAAAACATGCTTATCAAATTACAGTAAATACATATATAATGCATTGCTACATTTTATGAATATACTTTTTTGATACCTAGCAATTGGCCTTCAGATCCATTGTTAATGTTTTCAATGTATTTGTTCATTGACAAAATTATTCATATTCAATTTTATAAGAATCAATTATTCTTAATTATCCTCAGATTTAATTAAACATATTAAAATAAAAGTAATCATACTTTTTTGTTTTGTAGTGTTTTCTGTTTTTCAAAACAGTCTTGATTATAAGAATAATAAACTGTAAATATAGAGAGTTAAAGTTTACCATTGCCCAGCTTACATTTAATAAGCACTGACTTCTCAAATGCTTCTCTTTTCCTTCAGTCATCTGAATTCATAATTTCATAAACAATATTTAACTTTACAACAGTTGACAATATATACTGTTTAAATTTTAGACACTGAGTATCTAAAATCATAGTTAATAGATCCTGATTCTGATTCGCATTTTTGAAATGTTGTCGTTTTGAAAGAATTTAGAAATTCCAAGAGTTCTAGAGAAATGTCACCTATTAACAGATTAAAACTTGGTTTTCTTAAAATGCCTTTTTTTGTTAGCACAGTATATTGTAGAAAAATCTATATTTATCTCCAGTCCTATCATGTATGATTGAACTCCAAATAAGATTTATAGATATATTTGGGGTTATAAAATTATTTCACAGTTTTATAGAGAACACTTTTTATCTTACGAGTTTTATGTATAAAAGCCTGGAAATATCAGTTACATAGTGCTGGCAGGCAAAACTAGAGAGTGATTACATATTTATTCTAAACTTAGATATATATGTACACACAGATATATATGTGTTTGTATGATATACACACACACCTGTATATATAAACATATATAAAAATACATATATTTACATATACATATATGTGTGTGTGTGTGTGTGTATAGAGATAGAGAGACAGAGAGAGAGAGAGAGAGAGAGATCATCATAGTTTTCACTCTGTTAATAGAAAGTTGTTTAACCTTGGCCAAGTTTCTCTACCTGTCTAGACCTCAGTTTAGATATCTGTAAATTGAACTAGAGAAAGACCATTTAGGCTCTAAATTCTATAATTTTATGAAATAGGTACTGAAGATTAATAAAGAATGGATTTAATGAAATCCTGCTGCTCTGAAGTTAGTTGAGTGAGTATGTCTTACATGGGTGCCAGGAAATATATTCAATCGAAGCACATTTTGGCATTCATGAAGAAGACACTTTTGCTCTCAGTCACTCTCATACAAAACAATCCTGAGGTTATAATTCAGACTAAAAGTTCTTCAGCTTTAGTGTGAATAATTTTCTAAAGAAAGCGACTATACCTGAATAAATAAAAACAACTATCTACCAGTATATCCGACAATTATTTGAGAACTTGTAACATTGTTCTGTGGGTTAGATGATCATTTTATTTTTGAGGAAACCTGTCTCCCATTTAATGTCATTTATAATTTCCTTCTTGTGAAGATGTATTCTGGTTCCCATTTAACGTGTTATTATATTTTCACATATCATGAAATTCTTTCACATATCATGAATTCTTACAATTCTTTCTGCAGTTTTAAATGGAGGTTGATGATAGTGAATAATATAGCAGCTGTCTGAGTTAGGGTTTTTTGTTTGTTTTTGATGTGTACCTTTTTGCTAATAGATCAACAGAGAAGAAAAATAATGAAGCACTCATCAGTTTAAGAGGAAGAATGAAGAATAAAGCTCACTTCTAACATATGTCTAGGCCATAGTGGGAGCTCAAAAAACATTTTTTTGAAGCACTTACTTTGGCTTTACAAAAACAGCCTCATATCTCTCTGCAATTTTGTTTTTATTCTTTTTATTTGGCATGTTTTTCCTCTCTTAATGTGTTTGATCTTCATATTGAGAACTCTTGAGATTGTAAAACTAATTTTGCTTTCTTAACCTAAAGCAAAGTTTTGTTTGTTTGTTTTCATATTAAATCTTATTAATGCTGACTTTGAACATCAGGGACATACTGTTAACTCCTGAATCACATGTTATTCTCAATGGAATTTGGAATATATGTAGATGGTGATTTTTATATGCAACCTGATACTATTTAGGAAAGATGTAATAGCTCTGGCTGAAGTTCATCTATTCATTCAGTCATTTATTTACTCAATTGACAAATATCTCTTGTGCTTATTAAATATAAGCCCACTTCTTCACATTTACCTTTATGCTTGTTTTAAATCTAAAGTGACTATTATGTAGGCTCAATGATAATAGAAAATAAACCCCCCCAAAAGAATCCTGTTTTATTAATCAGATGAGAACCAAAGATTAAAACCCAAATCTATCTCTTGTTTCAGCTTAACATTTTACAAAACGTATTGGCACTTACTTTCTTTAATTCTTAATTAGTAGTATATATTATTAATTCTGAGGTGACAATAAATATGTCTTTTATTGAATAGATTCTAGACTGATTACAGCTGACCCTTTCTGGTCAACAAAGATCAATATGGTAAAACTGTCCATCCAACACAAAAATAGCAGTACATATGAATTAGCTAAAGTCACGGAAACAACAGTGACAGGAACAATTGAAATTCACAGGTCTAATTTTAAATCTAATGCTTTCTGTACTACAACACAAGAAGCCCCAAATGATCACTTCTGCTTCAGGTGCACATAAAGTATTATGAAATTACACAGAAGCCTGTCATGAGACTATACGGAAGAAAATCTCACACATGCAATAAATAGCATTTTCAATCTAACAAGGGGAATGAGATTCTGCATGGAAAAGTACAGGCTAGATCGAATGATAAGAGAAAATAAAGCAGGGAATCGGGAAACTGCAGGACAGGTGTATGAAATACGACATAATTCCATTAAAATGGAAAGTTGAATTATATCAGGAAATAATGAAATACAGATTGAAAAAATTGACTAGGTTCTGAGTGTAGAGTGCCTTTAAACATCACTTTGTTTCTTGTTTATTATTTTTTTCTAAATATATAGTGTAATCACTAAAATTGCTTTTGTGACTAAAAGGGAATATTAAGTTCAAATCAGTGTGTCTTAAAACTCTTTAGGAAGTGGTTTTAATATAAATAGGAATGGGACAGGAATGAGACTAGAGATGCTGATTAGTTTGGGTAGTCTTACGTGAACTGTACAATGGTAACAGAAATAAAAGAGCAGGAGGTGGCTGCATGTGAGTGATCAGTGAAATGAAGACAGCGACTCTGAGTCTTTAAGTTTTAGAGTCTAGAAAAATGATGAAGGCAAAAGTGTAGAAAAATATTTAGGAAGAAGACAAGTTTAGTGTGGCAACATTGACTTTGAGATGTTAGTGGATCATCCAGACAAGTGACCAATAAGGGACTGGGAAATATGGTAAGGTATTTAAATTCTTTTAAACTCTAAATTCTTCAAAGATGCGACCTTTAGTTTTTGTATTCTGAACAACAATCACAGAGTCTCAAAATGATATATGCCTAGTAAATACCTTTTATTGAATAGATTATAGACTGATCACAGCTGACCCTTTCTGGTCAACAAAGATCAATGTGGTAAGACTGTCCATCCACCACAAAATTAGCAGTACAATTGTCTCTTTTGTGTGCTGTCTTACGCATATTTATATACTGGCATCTGTAATTTTACTAAAGTCATATATTTAAAATAACTTTCTCTTTTTATTAAACTATGTATACAAGATTTCTCAATTGTAATTTTCCTTTTATATATATTTTTCTTGTGGATTGTAATTTGGTGTCTGTGCGTTTATGTGTATAATAGGCAGTCCCAACACTAAAAACATTACTTTTGCTATCCAGGATAAACTTTTACTTTTACTTCACCTGACTGAAAATGGAAATAAAGCCACATTTCAAGTGTTAGTGATCTTTGTCTATCTACTATACGTTCTTAGATCTCACTGAGTAAAGCATTACTTTTGTCTTTTCTCTTGGCTTACCAGGAGCTTTCTGAGTTCTTCACAGAAGCAGCAACAATGGAAAAAAATCCAGTAACATATTAACAGATATCTTCTCCAGATGGCAGTCACTCTATTAACAGCAGGGAAGCAAACATAAGCACCCAGCTTGCATCCAATCCAGTACAAAGATACTCTAAGAGAATATCGAAGTTGGGTCATCAATTAAATTCACTCCGAGGAACTATTAAGGTATAATATATTGTCAGTTCAGCTAAATTACACTCCTAAACAAAATCGGCTTCATTTGTCTTGTCTGTAGCTCCCCCCTGTTGGCAATATCACGCTGTTTACCCACCGCAGATGGAATAATACCCAGGAGCAGTGGCAAATAACTCATCATCTGCAAGGTCAAGCCATCTTCATATTTCTATCCAGATGCTTGTGGGTTCCAACTCTCACAATTGAAATACATTGGTAATAAATAAATTCTGGGAGAGTATTGCCTCATTTAGAAGCTAGGTGAATTCTCTATTAGCATCGCTTATATTTCAGACTGGTCCTTTATATAAATCTTTGTGAAACATGTATGCAGTTCATCTTTCAGAGTGTTAATGGCTCGCTGTGGCTTAAAGTATTATATTGTGAGTGTTTTATTCAGGATCCACTGCAGTTGATTAATTCCCCAAAAAACTTTGTCAAATGTTAGTAGGGATGAATTTTAAAGCTGTTGAATGAAATTCTCTTGTTTTTTCAAATATGAAAACCAAAATGAGGGTTAGTGAACTTATGATATGATGCTTGAAATGTTAGAGCTTTACAAAATATAAGATATTTATGTTGATCCTTCTCCTCCTTGGTAATCTGCTAGATATCTGTTTGAAGAAAATACATTGACAAACATAAGAGCTCAGACTCTAAACATTACACACTGTTCACCATGCAAAGATAATTAAAAAGAAATTCCATTCGTTACTCGCATCTGTCAAAGAACATTAAAGACATCAAATTCATAATCACAGCAATACTGAATAGTTGCATTTCTTTTCCCCCCCCAATTTTCTCATAAATCATGCCATAAAGAGCCTCTGATTTGTCAACTACTCGACAAATCTCTTTATTCACAAGCATATCAAATGATAAAATCATTTTGAAAATTCAGTTTTCTTGAATTCACTTTAAAGTTCAATTTTTAATTAATAGATGAGTTGATGAATGAAAGGGAATTTTGTAGAGTGAGAGCATATGATGTGGGGTTCTTCCAGAAAACATATAGCAGCTACAAAACGCTTTAGTGGGAACCAAGATTTTCATATAGTATGCGGTCGTTAAACATTTATGGATTTGGCTTTTTGTCTTGATGTCATTACCTAAATCAATAGCTCTGTGAATTAGAAGTCCCTTATTTGTATACAGACAACTCTTCTGCTACCAAGTAAAAGGTTTGATGCTCTACTTTTGACATATTAACAGAGTTCTTCACTAAAGAACAAACACAATTCTCCACTTTTGTCAGGTTTTCAAGAGCTTTTAAGAAATGCACATGTACCCCAGACTCTAAAGTAAAATTTAAAAAAATAAAAAATTTTAAAAAATTGTATTATATTTAAAAAAAAAAAGTCTGTTAATACACTTTTACCATCCCTTGCCTCTCCCTAGAAGAACATTAGACAATATAAAAGGAAAAATATCTGTAGACTTTTTAATTATTGAAAAGATAGATATTTAAATAACTGGCCAAAAAACACTATATACTTAAAAAATTGTATATGCACATATGATAGATATCACCTCATCATGAATGTTTAGGCATTTAAAGATCCAAATTCTTTCTACTTTATAAGACAGAATAAGTAATGTACACTTTTATACTCCATTAATTCAGGGGACTCAGGTACCATTTAGTAAATTAATACTTAAGTGCACTAAATTTGATATACTTACTTCAAAGTGAATTTGATGACATAAACATCCATTTGCTTGCTACTCATTATCTGTCATGTTTTCGGCTAATGCTTATACTACTAAAATCTGATTTTTTTTTTTAATTTGTAAGACAAGTGCCTCTCATATTATCTGACTTGCCATAAATGGGACTGCATCAAGTTCCTGGAAATAGGAAGACACATCATTTCTAACAAAACTTTACCTTATAATATGACAGGGGGCAGGGTGGGCTTATCAAATTAAGAGAGAGAGAAGCTCACTTCAAGTTGGCTTAAAGCAAAGAACTAAGATGTAGGAGAGGATTTATTGACCTATCTAGGTATGAAAATATGCTGTAGATTAGGCATGGATAAATCCAAGACTTTAAGGATTTTGTTATTGTCTACCCCATATTTTCTAAAGTTTGTTTCCTATGTGTTGATTTTAATCTCCAGCAGGCTCTTCATGCCTGAGATCTATGCATAATGGAAAAGATGATAGCTATCTCCTATGATACGTCCTACCGTCTTCAAAGCAAATGAAATGAATCACATTTTCCCTGATAGCATCAGCAAGATAGCTTCATATTTTCCAGAACCAGTCAGCACAGTAGCAGCAGGCACCATATTTATACTGATAAGTCTACAGTCACAAGCCCTCCTCTGAAAAGAGGTATGAAGGTAATCCCACTCAAACTACACTGGCTGAAAGTTGAGAGTGCACATTGTCTACTAGAATACAGATGCTAGGTGGGAAAGAAAAATCAGAAGTCTACCTCACAGTCCAATATACTGTTAGTATTCATTCTAACATCAACCATATATTAAAAAAAGGAAAATAAATTATATCAATATTAGACAAAAATACAATTTTGACTGTTCATTATCAAAGTAGGTGTCCACATAGACTAAATTTAATATGATAAATGTAAGTTTTGTACTTTAAGTTTCCTCTTCCTTCTCACCATTTGAAACACAAGTGTCAAAAGCTGTAGTTAAGGGTTCTATATTAAGTATTAAATCAAGGCATCAGAAACAAGTCTTTACATGGTGTAGATTTTCTAAGCTAGGTAAATTAAAGAGCAATTAAGTGTTAATCAAAATAACTACGGCCCATAGTTTGAGTTAGGAATAAAAGTTCTGAAAATCTTATCCTTCATCTTTACTGCAATCTGCTTACCTATGACTTGATAAGAAAATTATTCTACGACAAAACATTATGTAGAAGAATGTCCTACAAAAAAGAAAATAAAAATCCATTTTATCAGTGGCAGATAGTAATCCTTCAATCTCGGTATTAGGTTTCCAAGAGGTAAATACATGCTTGTCATGTATTTCAAGAAAAATAATAAGAGAACAACAAAATATGTTCAAAATATCTAATAAGTCAATTTTTAATTGTGAGAAGTTAAACCCAATTCACTGAAAACCTTAAATGTGAGAAAAATACACAGATTTGTATTATAAATTTTAGAAGCTTACCTACATCACATCCCTTTGACTCCTTTGCCGATTTTGGCTACATGGCTATAGACGAGCGCTCAGTGCACTGTGACAGCCTTCCCACTTGTAAGGCAAAAAAAAATTGCCTCAAGGCTTCACTCCAAAGATATATATGAGATTGTTCAGCATACACAGTTATTAATACAACTCTGTGATGAGAGAGGAGTTAAATGTCTCTAAAGAACCCTTTACTAAATAAGGAAGGAGAGATGGTGGAGAAATATCTCTACCTCGTGTATATAAGAAAAGTCTGGATGGACTTTCTGGGAAATTCCAATAGAAGAGTTGCACACCAACCCCCAAGAATGTAAAGCAAAGTCCTGCTTTATACAGAAGATAATAACTTAATACTTGTAAAAGGTTTCCTAGATTCTTAGTAGAGACTGAATACCTTTTCAGAGGATATCAAGTGATTATGGAATAAAACTGCCACAAATGAGCACCTAGAGTATTTTCTGATTCAGCAGGTTATAAGTGTCAGGTAAGCATTGCAGCAATCCATTGTACCATGGAAACGATGCATTTGGGATTGAAGCCAAAAAAGGTTGAAGAACATAACAGTTATATCAATGAGTAATTCAAACCCCTACGTATCTTACAATGTTACATTTAACATCTGTCCCTAAGCTCATTTCTATGGTCTCGTGACTACAGTAGTCTAGCCAAGAAAAGTAGGTTGAAATAAGCTATAATCTTCTACAGCTGATCTCGAGACATTAATTAATAGGTAGCATTTCCTCTTCTATTACCCATTCTAGATTTGGATGACTAATGGCAAGGGAAATCTAGATTGGATGAGTGAAGAAAAAAACAATGAATATCATAACTTCAGAAACAGTTGGTGAAGTGAAGACATTCATTCCACTAGTTTTGTGGTCTGGTCTTTTTTTTTCCTTTTCTTTTCTTCCTTTCTTTCTTTTCTTTCTTTTTTTTTAAAAGAAATTGCATTTAAGCCCAAACTGGAAAAGTTAGTGAGATGGATTTAACATGAAACATGAATCATGAGACATTTGAACAATACAAGAAGTGAATTCTAGCAGACACTTTGATTCATCCTTTGCATCTTCTTGAATCACCTCTGACTTCAAGCACAGATGTGGAGGAGAGGTTATTACATGCTGAAAGTGATATTCTAAGCACTCATGGAATGGATCTCAGGCTTTCTGCTTCAAGACTCTACTTTGAAGCCCAAGATTCTGCTCAGTTTGAGCAGGCCCAACTCAGAAATGTGAAATGGATAGCTCCAGAAAAGATCGTCAGGGGGAGCAAAGGCACAGATACTTTAGCCTTTAGTCCTTCAGAAGAAGGGATCAGGGAAGCACTGTACATATATCTCAGAAGTCCTTTGACAGTGATCTTAATACCACACCATTTATTAACATTTCTCTATCACTTTCTCACCCTATCTGTTCCGTTTTCATACTGCTTTCTTCTGTTTCATTGTACAAAGCAAATTCATGCAACCAAAATCTTATCTCAAGCTATGCTTTCGGGGGAACCAAAAGAGCAATAGTTATAATAATATCTTACATGTATTATCCTCTGATTCCTCATTTTAAACAATGTTTTTTTATTGTTTAGAGGACACTGAAAGGGTAGTAAGAAATAACATCCAGAAATACACGACTCTCTTCATCTTTTGTATTTTGTAATAGCCTAAACTTACTGAAGGAATTATGCCTAATGATTTAGGGGATGTGGAGAAAGCAAAAATGGCTTTGTGAAACTAGTGGAAGTAGAGATTAAGAACCCTGATGTGACAGTTTATTTTAGGTGTCATCTTGACTAGGTTAAGGAATACCTAGAGAACCAGTAGAGCGTTACTTTTGGTATGTCTGGGAAGGGTGTTTTCAGACAAGATTGTCATGTGAGTCAGTGAACTGAATAGGGACGATCCACCAACCCGCAATATGGGTAGGCTACATCTAATCAGCTGGGGGCTGGGATAGAACATAAAAGGAGAGTGAAAGACTTTCTGTCTCCTGAAGCGGGGGACTCTCTTGTCCTCCTGCCCCTGTACATCAAAACTCCAGGCTCTCCATGCTTGGGACTGAGAATTACACCATAAACTTCCCTGGTTCTGAGGCTTTTGGACTTGGACTGATCCAGGGTACTTTATTCCCAGGGTCCAAGTTTACAGACCATCTGTCATGAGATTTCACCTTCATAATCATGTGAGCCATTCCCTTGAAGTATCACAACTCATATCTATCTATTTCCCTGTCCATGTCCGTATCCATATTTATATCCCTATCTATATATCTCTCTATCTCTATCATTTTTATTGGTTCTGTCTCTATGGAGAACACTGACTATTATATCTGACATTTCAGCAGGCCTTGTGAAGGAAGGACCAGATCTGCTCCACATCACTGCCAAAGGGTATGGTGTGATCTCAGAGAAGATGTCTACTTGGCATGGTTAGGTACAGGTGTCTCCAATCAGCAAAGTTTCTCATTGTCCATAAACAAAGAATTACTTGACATCAAACGAGCACTGAAAGTTTAAATACATGGAATTTCAGTAGCAACCATTTTTGATTGGTTAAAACTGCTTGTATCAATTAAGCACCACATAATTCTCTCATACTCTAGAATGGAAAGTGGGGTGGCTTTGATAATCAGCAATATGGCTTTTTCCATATTGTCATGTATGGGTGCTCTTAATCAGGATTATATTAACTTAAATTTTATCTGAATTTATGGATTGAGATTAATTTTGTTTAACTCATTAGTTGGATTAACACATTTATATCTAAATAGTCTTACAAGGTCATTGTTACTGATGTTTTGTGCGTACCAGAACTTTTTCTAGATCATAGTCAATGTAGGATCATCAAAGAAAAATATCTTTCATTCCATCTGAGAATACCAAAAATAGTAAAAATAATTGAATATGAAGTATTTTTTCTAAAATCTATATGTCTGCTAAATTTAGATTTGATTTTATAAACTTTAAGATCACATTTTTTATATTTACACATATATTTAATTGCAATATGTCTAAGAATTGGTAATTTACCATATTTTAATTGGCAGGTTTTTTTTGAGATAGAGTCTTGCTCTATTGATTGCACAGACTGGAGTGCAGTGGTGTGATCCTGGCTCACTGCAACCTCCATCTCCTGGGTTCAAGTGACCCTCCTGTCTTGGCCTCCCGAGTAGCTGGGATTACAGGTGTGCATCACCACAAGTGGCCAATATTTTTATTTTTAGTAGAGATGGGGTTTCACCATGTTGGTCAGGCTGGGATTTTTTTCTTTCTTAGATACAGAAAATACTAGTTTGTCTTAATTAGCTTACATTAGATAAAATATTCAGAAATGATAAATTATAAAATTCTGCAGTTTGTATTTTATTCTAGATTTTGATGTTAATCATTAAAAGGCAAACTTCAGAGAACCAACTGTAGCTACATAATTTGTCTAGGACACATGATTGTACACCGGACACATGCGTGCACACTGGATTATTGCCTGACACATGCAGAGGCCACAAGTCAATATTACCTGTTTGCATAGATATCACCACATTGATTTCCAGAATCAGAGGAATATGCTGGTTTTCCAAGTTAGCTTGGCTACATAGTGTATAATTCACAGGCAAATTATTCATAAAGAAGAGGGGTGGTACTCTCAGGCTTTTTACTGAAAGTGGAAATGAGCAGCAACAAGGGAACCCTGTGGAATGATGCTATAGACATACACAGTTTTCCTTTGGGAAAAATGTTTTTAAAAATATTCACTTTTGTTGTATTATTTGAAATCATTTAATTGTCATATAATTTGCTTGCATATTTGGAAAATCCATGTTTGGAAATACATTTTGGTACTGCAGCAATTTTTATTTATACCATGTAATTTTTTAATTAAGAAAATATTTTAACAAAACTATTAGAAAATAATTTGAATACAGCAAGCAGGTGGAACTTATATCTTTCATTATTTAATTCAGGAATATTCGCTTACCAATAGATACCTAATGTGTTTCACAATTTCATTATTAGGTTTCTGTATCTCCTCCTATTTATTATGACCAGTGTTGATTTTGGAATAGATGATACTGTATAATAGAAGATTTTTCTAGAAGGCAAATAATTACTTTTTATTTCCACAAAGCAGTGGAAAATATTCATGGGTATAATGAGAAGAGAAAAATCAGTATGTTCAGTTAGCAGAACAAAGAGAAGAAAAATATATTCTAGATATAAAAAGTCTGATAAAACTGAGTTAAGCTTAAATTAGTGAGAGCAAATAATAAAGATAGAAAGTAGAATATGATTAAATAGAAACAGAGAAAAACTAACAAGAAGATATCAACAGAAACAACAATCTAAGATTCAGTAATAATAGCAATATAAAAAAAAATGCCAGTATGCTAACTGGAGAAAAATCCAAAATATTAGGAGAAAAGAACAAGATAAAATCACAGATAAATGGAGAAAAAAATAGGAGTAGAATGTATAAATTAAGAAGCTGGAAGCTGATAAATGAAGGACAAAAAGCACAAGATGAACACAACAAGAAAATATACAGACCTTATCACTGGAAGAAAAGGAAGAAAGTAAAAGAAAGATAAGGGCTCAAGAAAGAACAAGATGAAAGAAATCAATCCCACAAGAAATGTGACCCTTGTCAGTTATAGGTGGGAGAGATGTTTCATTTTAGACAGCAGGAAATGAAAGCTTGATAGGTCAAAGCTGAATGACCTTACTGAGAGTTTAAATGGGAAAAGTGACCAGTTTGATAATAAAAATGAAAGCGAAATAAAAATTTTGATTTATGTTTAAGCCACAGGTCACTTTAGTGCTCCTATGTAGAAGTGCATTTTCAGCAAAAATTTACCAATATGTTAAAAATAAAATTTCAGACAGCATATGAAGAAATGCTAAGATAATTTTGCTGTACTACGTAGTACAGTTTTGAGATAACAGAAAGTTTGTCGTGAGATGCAAATTACTTTTCCTTGACCTCTCTGGATCTATCATGTGAACATCTGACACGTATGACCTACTGTAACTGGTGAAAATACAGTAGTGCATTGAAACTGAGACTTACCAAATGGAGAAGGAAAAAATCCTAAGTATATTTATTAATCCAATAATTGATTTACTTATATATATACGTTCTTACTTAATACCTGTCACTATGCTAGGCTTTGGAAATTCAGAAATAAATTAGGTGCAGCTCTTGTCCTTTAAAATTGTGAAGTGAAAAAACAGTGGGAGAAAGAAACAAGGAGTCAAGATCATTAGAGAGAATGATAAATGTTCTCATTGACATAAGCACAGGGTAATATGTTGAGAGGAAAGGTTTGGGCAGGATGAAATTTCAAGACAAGAATAGGAGGCAACTCAGTGCAGGACTAAGAGGGCAACTAAGAAAGGGTAAATCTAATTCTATTTACATTTCAATGAAGATCTAGTGACAATTATTAATGGGCCTTTAGGAATTCTTGTAACTTGGTTCCTTTTTATGTTTGTTATATTTACCGTGGTTTTCAGATAATTAGTTTAAAAAAAACCTTGTAAAATTGATGGTGCTTTTTACATAAAGAGGGTGGGGGCAAATTTAGACGGAGAACAAATCCCACCTTTTTCTCTCATTACCACATACATGTGAACCCTCAAAACAATTGTGTTCAGCACAAAACACACATACCTCCACACACACACATGCATTTATTTTCTGAAATGTTTGTGAACCTTCTTTTAGATGCTGGGAACAGAAAGTACACAGATTATCTCCAGGATCAAAGATTCTTATAAATATACATGTAATCCTCTTGGTAAATTTGAAGCATTTACAAGAGTAATTCTAGCATGCAGAGTCAAGTCCCCAACTGAAATGCCTTGCTTCCTCTCCCTTCCTTCCTTCCTTTCCTTCTTTTCTTTTCTTTGATGGATTGTTGCTATGTAGCCCAGGCTGGAGTGCAGTGGTGCAATCTCGGCTCACTGCAACCTCCACCTTCCAAGTTCAAGTGATTCTCCTGCCTCAGCCTCCTGAGTAGCTGGGATTACAGGCACCCGCCATCATGCCTGACTAATTTTTGTGTTTTTGTGGAGATGGGGTTTCACCATGTTAGCCAGGCTGGTCTTGAATTATTGACCTCAGGTGATCTGCCCGACTTGGCCTCTCAATGCTTCTTCTTTCTATTCTCCTCTTTTCTCTCTTTCCTCACATCTCCTGTACTCTTATATGTCATTTTTTTCTGACTCATAGCATCTACCTTTCAAATTCTATTTAACTTTGTGTGTCTACTACTACTATACTCACCTTGACTCAATTTAGACAGGCTTTTTCTGATTCTAGGGTCCTGACCTGAGTGCCTTAGGTAATTCGCTTTAGAAAATTTGCAACTATAAATTCTTTTCCTGTTCCTTTGAGATGTAAATCTTCTCCCAGAAAATCCAGATCTACAATCCAGGAGTGTCTTTGTCAAGGGCCTGGGAGCCATCCCTTTGAAATGTAATCACTGAAAGATCATTACCCCTCTCTCCCAGTCTCTGTGGGACTGGAGGAGCCTAACTTTACTAAGCACCAGTTACCAAACACAGGTGGCCTAATGTCATTGACCAACCTCCTCATTAATGTCCTCTTGTACTTTTCCATCAGCTCAGCATTTTACAAATATTTTTTTTGTTTCACCAGAGTTCAGTTTAATCTCATTTTCCTATTGCAATAGTCTCTACTGTTGCAATACAGTCTCACTTCCTGTTTAACCAGTCAGGTGCAGTGTTTTTTTGAACAGAAGGCAGAATGTTATTTTAAAAGATGTCTACATCCTCACTTTTCATCCTGTGAACATGTGATATTGCATCTCGAAAGGAATTTTATGGATGTGTATTAAGCTCTTCTTGCATTGCTATAAAGAATATGTCAGATTGGATAATTTATTAAAACAAAAAAATAGGTTTAATTGGCTCACTGTTCTGCAGGCTGTACAGGAATCATAGCAGCATCTGCTTCTGGGGAGGCTTCAGAAGCTTCCGATCATGGTGGAAGGCAAAAAGTGAAATGGCACTGCACATGGCCTGAACAGAAACAAGAGGGAAGGGAGGGAGGGAGGGAGGTGGCACAGTTTTGTTTTTTTTGTTTTTTTGTTTTTTTTGAGACAGAGACTTACTCCGTTACCAGGCGCCAGGCTTGAGTGCAGTGGTGCAACCTTGGCTCACTGCAACCTCCGCCTCCCAGGTTCAAGCAATTCTCCTGCCTCAGCCTCCCAGAGTAGCTGGGACTACAGGCGCTGTGCCACCACGTCCAGCTAATTTTTTTGTATTTTTAGTAGAGATGGGGTTTCATCATGTTGGCCAGGATGGTCTCGATTTCTTGACCTCGTGATCCTCTGGCCTTGGCCTCCCAAAGTGCTGGGATTACAGGCATGAGCCACCACACCAGGCCGGTGGCACACAGTTTTAAATAACCAGCTCTCATGAGAGCTTGCTCACTATGCCAAGGGCTGTACCAAGAGGGACAGGGCTAAAACAATCATGAGAAATCCACCCTCATGATCCAATCACCTCCTTCCAATCCCCACCTTCAACATTGGGGTTGCATTTCAATATGAGATGTGGGCAAGGACAGCATCCAAACTATATCAGGGTGTAAGTAGATTACAGATCTTAAAATAGGAAAATTGTCCTGGAAAATTGTGTCAGGCTCAATTAATCACACAAGTGTTTAAAATCTGCCCTTGTTACGGAAAAGAAGCAGCCAAACCCGAGAAGACTTCTGAACCACAGAACTGAAAGGTAACAAATCTGTGTTGTCATAAGCTACTAAACTTGAAGTGATATTTTGCTGTAGCAAGAGAAAACTAATATAGTCTCATAAACATAAACCCAAAGGAAAGGAGTGGATTAGTTTGGTTGTATATGTTCCATATGTTGTATTGCTAACCGACAATCATTGTCTGGCCTATAGCTAGCAGCTTTTAAGCAGGTTTTAATCCCTGCTCCAAGTCACAGACCAAAAAGCAGTGTGATAGACACATGAAAAATAACCTAAGCCATTTTGTTCATAAAAATGTCATTATCTTCACAGTCACCAAGAGTTTCCTATTCTACTAAGAAGACAATTTTTGGTAAATTTATTTTTATTGTTTACAGTAGTTTGAAATCTCTCTACGCATTTCTTTTGAAACTACCTTTAAAATTAGGAGCATCATTCTCTTTTCCTTGAGTGTAACCTGGAATTGGTGACTCACTTCTAATGAATATCTATAAACCCTCATGAGAATCCCTGAACCAGTGGAAGAGCCAAATAAGAAGTCAACTAAGCTGCTAATGAATTCCTGAACAAAAGAAACTATGGGATACTAAAAGTTTGTTGTTTTAGGAGGTATGTCTGGGGCTGCAAGGGAGATAACTAATACATCCTATGTAATGAAAATTTTTATTTTTCAATTTCACAGATCATTTAGAATAAAATGGGGGTCAAATCATTATTAATAGCATACCATAATTTTCTTTTTCATATTCTTATGAAATATAAAATATAAGATCAATTTATCCCAATTTCTGTGCCAGAGTACTTGTGACTTCCCATTTATGCTATTTATTATATGTAATAAAAATTCAAGAAATGATTTAAATTTCTACTGATTCAAAGCAGGGTTCATCATTTGTAATCTGTTCCATCTTTCTTAAGTTGTCCATTTTGTTTTCCAAGCTATGATATATGGTTATTAACTGCTATACACAAATCTCTACTTTCATCAATGCAAGCAGTTTATAGAAAGGAGACGCATAGACTATAAGAAAGTGCCTAACATCTAAGTTTTATAATATTATCTCATAAAGAACTCTCAGAAGTTATTTAAAGATATTCTAAAAGGCCCTTTATGTATGTGTCAGCAATAGTAAGTGATAAACAAATAAGACTGGAAATCCATCTGCTGCCTGTAGCTAGAGACTGGGTTAAAATACGATCAGTAATAAATGAATGATAACATATAACCTCACTACTTACAAATCTATTTAAGATCTTGCATATTATACATAGGTAAATCATGGAAGCTATTATACTCATGTAACCTTAGCAAGGAGACTGCCCCATAGCAAGTTTCCTACTTTACAGAAACAGTAAGGGCCCACAAATTCAGCATGTCTTCTTTGGCTACAGCTGAATAGACTAAGAAAGATTAGCTGGCCCAGGAGCCACAATCCATGAGCTGGCCAGGAATATTTAAGGTGGTCTGTCATGAAAAAGAAAGAAAGTGGGAAAATGTTGGATGCAAGAAGATTGTCTCCTTTGGAATAACAACCAAAAAATATGAAAGCATCAAGCACTTACTAGTCAAAACAGACAATAAACTGTGGATATATGTAAGGCATGAAGCAAGAAAAACAATAATGGGCAGTAACTGGTCCCACATCATGAGGAGTTAGAAACATAAATAAGCAAAAACCACAAGTCATGAACTCTATACAGAAGAGCACTGGAAGATGCAGTGAAAGTAAAACTAAAAAGAAGATAAATGACAAGAATGATAAGAAATTGATACAATTATATGACAAATAAAAGATATAATGTAAAATGTAAACATTAAAACTTCTAGCTTGAAGGGTATATCACTGTCTCTATGGGCCAACTTTATGCTCTGTTATTTCTATGTTCATTATGTCTATACATATTTTAAAAATATATCTGCACTGTCTGAGTTAGACTGAAGGTATCTCTTTTAGAACAACCTAAGTAATCCAACTAATACAATGATGCTGAGTACAGACATTTGCACTGTTTCTCTATACGTTGTTAAGTTAGCAAAAGGTCATTAGCCTTCAGCTGTCTCTGTACTTTTTGAGTTCCTGCATAACAAACTGCAACCTAACTTAGTACATACACATGCCAAAACCTAATTTAGGAATATAACACAGAGCCAAGTTTAGCCAATAATAGGCAGCCTAGTTCATCACATTATGCCCAAATTAGGCAGACGGCTCATTACGTCATGCCCAAGGAAGGCTGATGACTCTTCACGCCATGCCCAAATGAGGTGGATGCCTAGGTGTAGCAAATGACTTATCTACTCTGCTTCTGTATTCAGCCAGTAGGGCCTATAAAAGCTCCCCCGCCTATACTGCCAGGCAGGGCTCTATGAACCCCCTCTGGTTGTGAGTGTTGCTCAGTTAAAGAATCGTTCTTTGCTCAAATAAAATCTGACAAATTTGCCTACAAATTATATTTTAACATTCCCAAATAGTATGAAAGTTTCATGTGTCCATGTGTGTACCAGCTAGTTCCCTTACTAGTGTCATCATTTAGGTCCTTATGATGGCGACGGGTGTATAATTTCAAAAACATGTCTCCGGCTTGGGAGACAGTATACCAATAGTGTATTAACTAAGCTCTGGAAAGGATTTCAAGCTCCATGATTTATTATAATAAATAGTTGGCTGGGCACGGTTGCTCATGCCTGTAATCCCAGCACTTTGGGAGGCCGAGGCGGGTGGATCACGAGGTCAAGAGATCGAGACCATCCTGGCCAACATGGTGAAACCTGTCTCTACTAAAAAAATACAAAAATTAGCTGGGCATGGTGGTGCACGCCTGTAGTTCCAGCTACTCGGGAGGCTGAGGCAGGAGAATTGCTTGAACACAGGCGGAGGCTGCAGTGAGCTGAGATCACCCCACTGCACTCCAGCCTGGCACCTGGCGACAGAGCAAGACTTTGTCTCAAAAAAAAAAAAAGTCAATCAAAGTATTGTGTGATATATGCCTATACTTAAAAAAATTGAAAAATTAAGATTTCTTTGTAAAGAGAAGGGCATGCTTTAACTAATGTACTCACAGATATGGCCAAAGATGCATTTTTGCTACAAAAAGCTATCTTTCAGAACACTAGATTTGAATATTCTGTAATTTTACCTGTTGTGGTTTGGGCAGTATTTTAGTTTCTCTGAATCTGAGATGACTGATTTGTAAAATAGGGTAGTATGGCAGTGCTACTTAATGTATAGGACCCATATGAGAAACAGAGAAACACTTAGTAAATTTTAAAAGATAGCTGAAATACAAGGCACTGGTGTTGACACCACCCTATAAATGAGAAGGATTTTCTCACCTGTCATATTTAAAGCCTACACAACACTCAAGAAGCCAAGATGTTTCTATTAAGTAAAAGAAATTCTATCACATCTACACCCACACGTCTAGATGAGTAATATATAATAGTATGAAAGTGGCTATTATACATTTATTTATTCATTTTATTTTTTATATGTTTGATACCAAAGCTGTTATTCATCTAATGAATGAAAGGTTATATTAACTATATAGTTTCTCTTTTCTATAAATAATTGGTAGATAATTTCTAAATTTCTAAATGGGAGAAAGTAATGCAAAAGTAATTTTTTATTCAATTATATAATAGACTTATCCATTATGTATATATTTAATAAATGGTTTCAAAACATGCCACCTTTCCTTGCCTCAAGCTGATGTCAGTTAATGCAGAGACACATACAACTTCCAGCGATATTTTAACCACATCAGGAGTTATAATCTATTGCTTCTGATAACTTTCCTCTTCAGCCATATCATACTCTTAGTTCCTTCTGTAAATAGATTAAATTCTTATTTCAGTAAAATACCTTCAATCCTCTCAACCTTCACTCATTTTTCTTATTTTCTAGACTAGACAACAACACCAGTTCAGCACAAATCCCTTTCTTCTTCATTCCTAGATCTTCACCATTGAACATGGCTGGAGAAGTATGCACATAATCATGTTGAATAGTTTGACTTCAAAATTCATGGTCTCTAACAGTTAGAAAGACCTAATTAAATTATTTTCAATTTTCAAACAAAATTCCACCCCCCATTCTTTTTCTTAGACGATGACTTTTATTCCAATTTTACTGAGTAAATCGAAACCATCTGAAGAGAACATTAACACATTCCCATCACCACAACCTCATCTCTGTCTCTTCTATTACTGAAGCGTAACATTCCATGTACTTAGCAAAAGACAGTTCTCTTACTTTTGAGAGACTCCATGTGCTCTTTCCATTCAAGGACATTGCTCAAGGAATTATCAACAATTTCTTCTACATATTTGCAAACACCATAAAAACGTTCTGTTATTTCTGTTCAATTTTTAAGAAGCCTCTTTCACTGTTTCCATATTTAGTTACTAAATCATGTATTTTAGTTTTTACAGAATTACTCTTTGAAAGAGCTTTGTATATTTAGTCCATCTAATTTCTTTCCTTCCATTTATATTCTCTTTTGAATCCAGTTAAATTAAGCTCCTAATCCCATTAACTTTGCCAAATCTGCTTGTCAGGTTTCCAGTGATCTTCACATTTTCACACCCAGTTGTCAATTCTCTGTCTTCACTGACTTACTTCTCTCCCTCCTGCTGAAATTAGGCCTTTATATGGCTTTGAAAACATACACTTTTCTTCTATTTCTTTTTCCTCAATAAACATTTATCCTTTGTCATCAATTTGGATTTCCCTCATTTATTAAGGGCTTCGTCCTAAAATTATTCTGTAATAATTCCTTCTATTCTCTTGGCTTTAAATGGTATCTATATTCTTATAATTTGATATAACCAGCATTAAATTCTGCCCAGAACAACTTCAGTATTGAGTATACATTTGTCTCTTTAAAATATTCAATTGATTATCTAACAGAAGTCTCAAAAATAACATGTTCAAAATTCAGCTCCCATTCTACCCTCCTTATCAAAACTTTTCTTTCTGCAGTCTTCTCTGTTGCAGAAAGAAACATTCTAGTTGCTTTAATCAAAAACCTCAGTGATATACTGGACACCTCCCTTCTCCCAGAGCTCACATTCATTCTAACAACCTGTCTTGTTGGCTTTATCTTCAAAATACACCCAGAATCTGATGACTTTTCACTACAACTACTACCATTCTAATTCAAGTCACCTCATCTTTTGCCTGAATTATTACAATAGTCTTCTAATGGTTCCCAGCTTCAAACCATGCTTTTATCACCCTCTTCCTGAACCAGTAGTCAAGTGACCCTGATGTAAAGCAGTCAAATTATCCCACTTCTGTATTTGATATCCCCAATTGCTTCTCATACCACTAAAAGTAAAGCTTATTTTTATATTTCTGAGACTAAATTTATATTTTATTATTTGTACAATTGGAACAATGATGTATTTATTACCCAAGAAAGTTGTAAGAACTAAATTAGGATATGCTACTTTTAAAGTACACCATAAGAAACAGATATTCAATGATTAAACAAATATTATTTTCATTGTCTTATGCTCTTGGTCTTGCTCCATGTTTGGTCTGTGATACATAGTTCAAGAATATCCCAATAGAAGAGTATTTTTTGTTCTATTCCTTTTTCTTCTATTCCTTTTGCTTCTAAAAATGTAAAATTGTGCAAATTCAGTTTTATTGACAAGACACAGAGCTAATAGATTATGTTATTTAATGTGCTCAGTTCACAACGTTAATGCTTATTACATCTTCTTTTTATTAAATAATGAATTTGAATTTCATAGGGATCTTCAGTGCCTCAACTTTAAGAAGTAAATTTTTATAGTAAATACTGCAGGAATCAAAAAGAGGAATCTTTGTCACAACAAAGGTACACATTGTGTACCTCATATTTCACAATGTATGTAGGTTCCTTTCTCAGCGCACGGAAATCACTTGAAGATGAAATGTGCTGGTATTTTTCTTAATATGTTAATAAAGCAGAATAGGTAGCCATTTCATTTTGTTTAAACTGGTTTGTTTATTTACAAACACAGACACAAAATTATTTATACTTTTCTATTAAGCTACTATCACTGTGGTCACTGTGGTCAAACGCATACTTGTGTTTGAAACTTTGCGCAATTTCTTGTGTGCCTGCCTTCATTGTTATAATTCTGATTTATCAGAATCCTTTTTGACATTAAGCAGCAAGTTCTCCTGCCATTTTAGCCATTCACTCCATTGCCTCATTGGTACAAGTAAAGAGTGAGGATCTTAAGTAATTTACCAGGTACAGAAGCCAATTGAGAAAAGTAAGATTTATCTTAGTGTAGAGAAAGAGAGCTATGGCCATATTGGAAAGTCAAGCATCCAGAAAAAAAAATTAAGGGTGAAGTAAGATTAATAAAGATGGGAATAAAGTACACCAGAAAATAAAAAGTGTTAAAAGCAATAAAACCAAAAAGAGCAATATCAATTTAAAAAAAGGATTATGCAATTCTCCATGGTCATCTATCAGTATAGGGCCTTGTCCTGTAAGAGCACATTTCAAAAATCTTAACTTTAGTCATTGTTCATAGAATGCTATTCAAGAAAAGACTAATGTTTTTGTGTCGGTGTCAGAATAAACAGAGATATGGTCAATACTACGACATCTTATTTGCTTGTTGGTATGTTGGTGGTTGTATGTAATATATAGTTAGACACAGGTGTATATATTATATACAGTTCCCTGTATTGAGGAAGATTAAGAGAAGGGAAGAGGATCTAGGCTTTGAACACAGAATCAGCAAGATGTAAGGCAAAGCACATTTATGAAACACCCACTATATATCAGGACTGTATGTCTCTGACCGGAAAATAATTTAACCTAACATATATTATAACCAGGTCATTTTTGCCAATTAAAGTGGTATTAATTACAGAGATGAACATATTTCAAAGCTTTCTTATTAGATTAATATAGCAGCCTCATGTTATCATTTCATAACATCATCGGAGGGGAAATGTTTGGGAAAAGTGTCATGAAGTTTGTTTACTTACAAACTTTCTATGATAGATTAAGCCATTGAATATTTTAAAAAATATTTTCCAGATTTGATTCAGTAGCTGAGAGATATTTGCAAGTAAAGAGTAGGCTATAACTCATAATTAATACTGATTTCAGATTAACACAATGCAACATAATTAATTAAAAAAGAAAGCAATTTTGGCTAAGTCATAGAAGAGATTTTTAAAAATTATATCATAAAAAAGCCAAATTATCTTCCATATTTCAACTCATTTAGCTTTCTTTATCTACAGATAACATGACTTCATGTACAAAACTTAATGTTAGAATTTCTCCAAATACACACACAAGTATGTGTGCATGTGTGAATTACATCCATATTTTCATCTTTTATAAGAGTTCCCTGTACTGAGGAAGATTAAAAGAAAGGAAGAGACCTTAGGCTTTGAATGTGGAACCAGCAAGATAGACAGAATGTAAAGCACATTTATTGAGCACCCACTATATAATCAGGAACTATATGTTTCCTCTTAAATACCCCAGCTAATCAATGATGAATAATATTTTCCTATACAATTAAACATGAGTTAAATGAGATTTGAAGGTTAAAAGATGAATATAAAGTAATGATGGCATTTAAGTTAGTATTTGAACTTTGACTACCATGACTCCTAAACTTATGTAACTAATATTGGATTATACAGCTTATAGGTTGCCCTTCTTATACCTTTGCAAATGACTTCCTTATACCTTCCCATAATGGCTTTATGATAGGGAGAACAATAATTAAATAAGAAAAGAAAAAAATAAGTAAGCTAAATATTGCCTATTTAAAAGTTACATAAACATTAATGAAACACACAAGCTTTGTTAAAAAAAAAAAAGTCACAGACATATTTTCCTATCTTCACTGAGAAAAAAAAATAGGATGAGATAAGCCTAATCTCCAGAAACAAGTTAGACATGTCAATACTGCAGCATGATAAATAGAGGAGAGAATGGTAAAAGCTTATGGAATATTCTTTCCTTGGGGTCATTAGGAAAAATACTTTCATTCTTATAAAGGGCTTGTTTAGGTATAAGTTTTATACTAAAGACAAGAGAAACACTGGTGAAATCCAAGGTGACTTCCAGTCATATTTTATATTCTAAGGGATAATGCATTTATTTTTGAAATAATATTTAGAATCAAAATAGAAGGAAGTCACAGAGACTGATCCAGCTGGCAATAGGGAGCAAATGTTTCAATAATTCTGGTGAAACAGCAGGGAAAAGCAAGTTATTGTGTATGTGAGTAAGCAAGGAAAATAGTGGCTAAGACTGATTACTTCTTACCCCAAATGGATGTGCCACTGCTATGGAGAAATTCCATCTAGTCTTTAAAATGAGTGTGAACTAAAGTAATATAAAGAGAAGCTAGCCAAGCACAACCAATCAAAATCTATCAGAAAGTATTGTACTTGGCATTGTGCTTGGTTCTGTATAGAATCAAATTAAATGGAACTGGGATCTTATCCTCCAAAGCTCCAGCTTCCATTTGTCAACTACCCTTTTGCCTGTTTTTCTGATATTAAAAAAAAAAAAAAAAAATTCAATACTCAACAGAGAATATAAACTTTCTCCTTTGGAAGCAACTCTTGCTAGTTCAGTACAACTGAACCTGTGATGTCTTATTTAGGGTAAATACAGTCAAGAAATAAGAGGCAATATGGGGAAAATAAATAAACAGTGAATAATAAATCTTCTTTGTCAGAAACAAAACTTCACATATGATGCTCTCCTGTGCAAAAAAAGGAAGAAATTTCTGAGTATGAGATAACCATGCATATTTTGTATCTGTGTGTCCTACATTACAGGTGACATAAAAACGTTCCTAAAATAGTGGCAATGCTAATGATTTTATCACAACAAGGTGCTATTACTTTCAGTACATCCAACAAATTTCTCCACAATGACTCCTTCACACTCTTACAAGGAACAACAGGGAATCATTTGTGACAAACTTTCATTGATGAGGACAAATTCTGATGTGAACTTAGCTAATGGGCTTTCATCTCATGATGGATGTGAAATGTGAGAGGTCAGCAATATCATCTTAGTTGAAGGAGAACAAAAGGACACACTATTTATCCGTGTTCAAAATTCACGAACAAAAGACATTCTGCTTCAATAATGATAAACTGTCAGCAGGAAACTTAACAAAAGGATATTCTCCACTTCTTTCTGAATGTTTATTAAATATTAAACTGACACAGACATCATTTTGGTTTTGACACTTAGAAAACATAATACTTTTATACCAGAGACTAATGAAGATTAATTTACTTTTTTTGCTCATATATATTCAGCCTGAAAAATGTATATGTGTGTACATGTACATATATATTAATATATATGGGAGATATATCATGTAAATATCTTTAGCCTAGGGAGTAATAATTCCTTCAATATCCCATATCTACTCTTCCTAGCTAAAACACAAGACCAGTTTATTGCACACAGGTCAGCACACATCCCATGGCATAGTACAGCAGGTAAGAAATATCTAGAGATTCGTAGAATGTCAGTGTCACAGCACAGTCAGAGCAAGCTGACTGAACTTTGTTTACCCTGGGTTTGTAGAATGTTTGAGTGTTACTGAATGACTGTTATGACAGATCAGGAAACCTGAGTAAGAGGCTTTAAGATAAGTCAGACTTTATTCTTCAAGAGACCAACACACATCTTTCAAGAAAAGAAAGAATGGTTAAGATGTGCTTAATAAAACATTGTATCTCACATAGTTTACCTTCTAACCTAGTTTCCATGCACTCATATAGTGAGGCAAGAGGCCTGCAAGAGGAGTTTAAAAAGAAATATTGGGACTTTGAAAATCTGATTCTTATTATTTAAGCCATGGCTATATTTTTAATGTAAGCCTTCAGTGACTTTACAAAGGCTGTTCAAGGGCAATAGCAAAAGAGTCAGCGGCATTATCACTTTTTTAGTGCTCATTGGTATTAGATTTACAAAATTCTATAATACAAGACATCATCCTAGTGGAATGAGGATTGAAAAGGAGAGGAGAGTATGCAAAGTTGTGAAACACCATTTGTACGATCAAAGAATGACTTGGCAGAGGTGTAAAGGGAGCTCAAGTTTTCACAGTAGACGCTTAAAGCCACATAAATCCTGTCTGTATTCCATTATTAAATATGTCTGTGGCTCAAGATTAATAGTATATCAGAAACAGAGATTACATACAAATAAGAACACCAAAGCCCATTCTAGTCATCAATGTGGAATCAGAATTTAAAATCTTAACTCAGATTAATGATCTCCATTCTTTAGATTCTTTCTCATTACCCAAGAGAGCACTTCTAATATAAACACACATATTAAAGACACTATTCAATCTGCAGAAGAAGATGACTACGCCATGCCACTAATCCTGCAGCTTACTTCAAGCAGCCAGTGTCTGCATCTGTCTCACTACATTTTTTTAGAACAGTAGATGGTTGCTGCTTTGTCCAAAGACCAGAAAGGCAAATGCACCTGTGAATTACAACTCCTACCTTCTACCCAAGCTCTTCCTTCACCCTCATAGCTCCTCAGTTCCCAACCCACCCAAGTAGCTTTAACCTAAATACCCTCGTCCCTCACACTGAAAGGGTATTTTACATCATTTCCCAGAATTTCCATAGGGGATTAAAGTCCACTTTCCCACCGTGGGAACTGTTTTAATAATAATTTATTTTTTCACTTCCCTCCATTACCAGTATCACTTCCCACTTCCCCACCACCCTCACTATGTTTCATGCAACTGCAAAATAGCCTGTATAATCTTACGTTCCCATGTCAGGATCTGCTTTTGGGTGAAACTCAATCATGCTGCTCTATGGCTGTTTATTCAATTTACTTTTCATGAAACAGAATGTAGTGCAGAATAAAATATGGTATGGTCCCAATACATCCTTTTGGAGAAATAAATGAATTATAAATTACGACATATGGAATTAGGAGTGCAATTTCTTCAGGGAGGCCTGCCAGATTTTTATCTAGCTAAATACCAAGCAAAAGGGAAAAGAAGATAGTGCTGTGAAAATTTTGGTCACTTGGTGATATTGTTTTTGCTGCATCATTAAAAATGTTTCAAATGATTTTGAGACATCTTTTTTAATCAAAATATTTCTACAATACTATGGGGTTCCAACTCTAAGCAGAATATATTGCAACTTTTTAATATAAATAAACAGCTTTGTTTGAAGGTGGAGGCATGTTTCCCATGGTGGTTTCCATCTGTTTATACACAGAAATGGAGAAACTGGCACCAATATAATGAAGTGATTACAGGGAAGTGATGCATTGGAATACAGGATGATAGACAAATTAAGCGTGACGTAGGCATTTGCTATGCTGCTATCAAAGTAATAACATAAAATGTCTTAGTTACAAACAGAAAGTAAGGCTAGTATGATAAAATAAAATAAAAATAAAAATAAAAATTTAGACCTCTAATTTCCAGAAAGAGGTTCTATATTACGTAAATATTTCTCTGCATCCAATTTTTTCATAAGTTTTCTACTGCCACCTCAATATGTGATTGTTTATATCACCCTTTACAAGATAAACTACTTCACAGTGATCTTATAGAAATTGAGAAAATGCTTTGCTTAGAAAATAAATGTAAGAAATATGATTGTACATATCTGTACAATGTTCAATAGTCTTAACTGTTATACAATACTGTTTTTGCATTGTTACTATAGAATAAATTCTACACAGCCATATCTCAGATGTGTTTTGAGTTTCTTTTTTATCTTTACTCCTACGATGGAAATATGGCTTTTGCAATTTAAAATTTTTAAATAAGTTAATGCAATAAAGATTTCAGGTGAAAGGAGAAAATATTTTGCTGAAAGAAAGTGTGTGTGTGTGTGCACGTGCACACATACACACAGGCATGCTGGCATGTTCATGTATGTATATTACTATTCAAAGCAGCAATAAATGTTCTCACATTGCTTTAAAATTCTATTAAAACAATCATTTCCACTTAATTCAAAGCTAATATTTGCCTTTATTATCTAAAATGAAATAATTTACCATACTTCCTATCATTTAAAAACTGTGTTTGATCATTGCTTCATATTTTAGTTAAGAATGTGTCAGGAGATAAGGAGAAGGAAAAAAGAAGTCGTCACATTCATTTATGGGTTTCATTCATTCCAGTCTCCCTCCCCCCCAAAAATATGTGTAGTAATACAGGATAAAGTAAATTACAATAGAAATAGACTGTTTATGATAACTAAGAAACATGCATGGATGTATTGTTGATATTTCTGAGTAGGAAGAATCGTACCTAAAAATGATCCAACATAATAGCAGTAAATAATTTTTAAAGTCATTATTTTAGAAAATGTATAATGATCATATAAATTATAATAAAAATATATTTCAATTGTGTTTTTGTCATCATTTTGATACCTAATTTATCATGCTAATTTTTCAGGAATTAATAGAAAGACATTTTAAGAGAAAACAACAAAAAACTATTTACAAATATTTTTCTAAGCAATAAAAAGGGCTTAAACTGTGCTGAAACAAATCATTCTAAGAAACAGAGAACATTTTAATACAGATTATTAAAAATTACAATTGTTTATAAATAAATCTTTCAATTTATAAAAATCATCTGTATATAATTTAGGTGCTATTCATATGTATATGTGCATTTATCTATGTATGTATGAATATGTATATTTTCATATTTATGGTATTTTCATTCATATATCAACTGGATATGATATAAAATATAATGGAGTCTCTATGCAAAATTTCAGTTTACTGGACAAGTTAATATACTAGGTTTTATAAATTATTTGTTGTCTTACTTACTAAATATGTATTTTTTGAGTCACTACCATATGCACTCCCATGTTCATTGCAGCAATAATCACAGTAGCCAAGTTATAAAATCAACCCCAGTATCAACAAATGAATGCATAAAGAAAATGTGGTATATAAATACAATAAGAATATTACCATATGTCCTTAAAAAGCAAAGAAATTTTGTCATTTGCAACAATATGAATGGAATCAGAAAACGTTCCACTAAGTGTAACAAGGCAAACATAGGAAGACAAATACTGCATGTTTTCACATATATGTGGAATCCCAAACAATCAAATTCAAAGAAGTACAAAGTAGAATGGTTGTTACTGAAGGCTGCAAGGGTGGGAGGATGGATTGTGGAGGAAGAATAAGAAGATAATTGTCAAGGGATACAAAAAACTATATTGCGCAACATGATGAATATAGTAAAAATAACGTATTTTACATTTCAACATTAACAACAGAGTGAATTTCAAACATTCTTATCACATAAAATAATAAAGCATTTGAAGTGATAGACATGTTAATTAGCTTGATTTAATTGCTTCACATTGAATTCCCGTATCATTGTATCACTTCGTATCCCATAAATATGTACAACTATATTTTGTCAATTCGTAATTTTAAAAAGTAAAAATGAAATAAATAAAAACAGACAAAAGTGTCTGCTTTAATAGAGCCTACAAGCTTGAGTATAAGAAAATAAATATTTTCACAGTTTTTTACTTTAATGTCCAGTAAGTCTTTGGGCTTATTTGGGTTTTCCTACATTTCTGCAAAAACTATCTATGCTCATGTCTGACCACTGAAGGAAAAGCATACTAAGCACTGTCATTAAAAAGTTATCATTTAAATTATTAAAAATAACTTTAAAATGACAGCTAGTGAAGTCAGTGTGAAAGACTGCCTTATATGAGTTGACCTGCTAATTAAGGGATAAGTACATCTTCAACTGAATTGTTTAAACCAATGAGCTGGTCTTATTTTATAATTATGTAAAATAATTATTAAAATATCAAGACTAAAATCTAAGCAAAGATGTCACAGGGATACCTCTTTTAAACTGCTAGTTCATTTTAATTGCACTAAATACCATTTGAAACATTATGATACATCTATAGATTGTTGGGAGTTTTAGATTGAAAGAAATCTTCAGTAGAATGAAAGTAAGGGCAGAGTAGTAGATCCAGTTAGAAACTAACTCACTTAGAAACACTGGGGACTATCTAATCAATGATTTCTTCTAAATTTTAAGGCATGCATCACATGTGAATTACTACCAGAATTAGCATAAAATATCATCAATTCAAAGTAGAGACTAAAGATTCAGAACAAAAGAAGAAGAAAAAGGGAAAAAAGAAAGGAAAACATATTTTTAATTCAGAATAATTTAAGAATAAGAGTAATTAAAATTTTTACTATATTCTTTGGCATTTAATGAGAAAATTGCAATAATCTTATCTATAAAATGAGCTCTGTTTGGTTCCTTCAAACAAATATATTGGAAAAATAATTTTGACACAGAAAAACCTGAATTTTATTAAAAACCTTTTCTGCATCTATTGAGATAATCACATAGTTTTGGATTTACTTCTGTTTATATGATGAATCACATGTACTGATTTGTGTATGTTGAACCAATCTTGCATCCCAGGGATAAGGCCTACTTGGTCATGGTGGATTCGCTTTTTGATGTGCTGCTGGATTCAATTTTCTAGTATCTTCTTGAGAATTCTTGCATCTTTGTTAATCAAGGATATTGGCCTGAAGTTTTCTTTATTTGTTGCGTGCCTACTGTGTTTTGGTATCTTGATGTTATCGATCTCATAGAATGAATTGGGGGGAATTCCCTTCTCCTTAAGTTTTTGGAATAGTTTCAGAGGACTGGTATCTACTCTTCTTCATGCATCTGGTAGAATTTGGCTGTGAATTCATTTCGTCCTGACCATTTTTTGGTTGGTAGGCTTTTTATTACTGATTCAGTTTTGGACCTTATTATTGACTCAAGTTCAGGGAGTGAATTTCTTTCTGGTTCAGCCTTGGGAATTTATTTGTGTCTAGAATTTTATGCATTTCTTTTAGATTTTCCAGTTTGTGTGCATAGAGGTGTTCATAGGAGTCTCTGATAATTTTTTGTATTTCTGTGAAGTCAGTGGTAATGTGCCCTTTGTCATTTCTAATTATGTTTCTTTGGACCTTCTCTTTTATTCTTCATTAGTCTGGCTACCAGTCTATCTTACTGATTTTTTTCAAACAACAAATTCCTGGATTCACTGATCTTTTGAGTGATTGTGGTGTCTCAATTTTCCTCAGTTCAGCTCTGCTTCTGGTTACTTCTTGTCTCCTACTAGCTTTGGATTTGGTTTGCTCTTGCCTATCTAGCTGTTCAAGTTGTGATGTTAGCTTATTAATTCGAGATCTTTCTAACTTTTTGATGTGGGCATTTAGTGATACAAATGACCTACTTAACATTGGCTTAGCGATGTTCTGAAGATTGCGATATGTTGTACCTTTGTTATCTTTAGCTTCAAATAATTCCTTGATTTCTGACTTAATTTAATTATTTATCCAAAACTTATTCAGGATCAGATTGTTTAATTTCCATGTAATTGAATAGTTTTAAGGAATTTTCTTAGTATTGACTTTTATTTTTGTAGCACTGTGGTCCCAGATGTGCTTGGTACGACTTCTAAAAAACCAGTCTCTGTTCAAAAAATCCTTGATCTGATAACTTTAGCACATTTTCAGGATACAAAATCAACATATAAAAATCAGTAGCATTTCCATATACCTCCAAAATCCAAACCAAGAGCCGAATCAGGAATGCAATCCTATTCATAATTGCCACAAGATGAATAAATTATCTAGGAACATAGCTAACCACAGATTGAAAGAATAATCAACTACTGCTCAAAGAAATCAGATATGACACAAGTAAATGGAAAAATATTTGATGCTCATGGATAGAAAGAATCAATATAATTTAAATTGCCATAATACCCAGAGCAATTTACAGATTCAATGCTATTTCAATCGAATTACCAATGACATTCTTCACAAAATTAAGAAAAACTATTTTAAAATTCATATGGAATCAAAAAAGAGCTTGAATAGCCAAGGCAATCCTGAGCAAAAGAACAAAGCTGGAGGCATCATGTTATCTGACTTCAAACTATGCTACAGGGCTACAGTAACTAAAAGTGCATGATACTGGTACAAAAACTGACACACAGAACAATGGAACAGAATTGAGAGCCCAGAAATAATGTCACACACCTACAACCACCTGATCTTCAACAAAGCTGACAAAAGCAAGCAATGGAGAAAGGACTCCCTATTCAATAAAGGATCCTGGAATAAATAACTGGCTAGCCATATGCAGAAGATTGAAACTGGACCCCTTTCTTACACCATATACAAAATCAACTCAAGATGGATTAAAGACTTAAATTTAAAACCCAAAACTATCAAAACACTGGAAGATAACCTAAGAAATACTATTCTGGAAAAACAACTTGGCAAAAATTTCATAATGAAGATGCCAAAAACAATTGCAATAAAAAAGACTGAAAATGAAAGAGCTTCTGCACAGCAAAAGAAATTATCAACAGGGTAAAAGGACAACCTACAGAATAGGAGACAATTTTTGCAAAGTATACATCTGACAAAGATCTAATATCCAGAATCTGTAACAACGTAAACCAATTTACAAGCAAAATAACACGTTACCCTATTAAAAAATGGGCAAAGGACATGAACAGATACTTTTCAAAAGAAGACATACATGTGGCCAACAAACATGAATAAATGCTTAACATAAGTAATCACAGACATGAATCCAAATCACAATGAGACATCATATATCATCACACACCAGTCAGAATGGCTATTATTAAAAAGTCCAAAAATAACAGATGCTGGCAAGACTGTGGAAAAAAAGAGAACACTTACACACTGCTGGTGGGGAGTGTAAATGAGGTAAGCCAGTGTGGAAGGCAGTGTGGTGATTCCTCAAATAACTTAAAACAGAATTACCATTTGGCCAAGCAATCCTATTATTGGTATATACCCAAAGGAATATACATTTTTCTATCATACAGACATATGCACACATAGCAAAGACATGAAATCAACCTAAATGCCCATCAACAAAGAATAAAGAAAATGTGGTACAAATATACCATGGAATACTATGCAGCCATAAAAAGCAACAAGATCATGTCCTTCACAGAAACATGGATGGAAATTAGCTGGGTATGATGGCAGGTGCCTATAATCCCAGGTACTTGGGAGACTGAGGCAGGAAAATCAGTTGAACCCACGAGGCAGAGGTTTCAGTGGGCCAAGATTGTACCATTGCACTTCAGCCTGGGCAACAGAGCGAGACTCTGTCTCAAAAAAAAAAAACAAAAAAAAACTCCATGACATGCAATCTACCTATGTATCAAACCTGCACATGTAGCCCTGAACCTAAAATAAATTTAAAAATAAATAAAAAATAATCATTAAAAAAGTTTTATATTTCATCTTTCAAATTTCTTGAATATTCTATTTATGTAATACATATATTTTATAATAAAAGTCCTTACAGAAAGAATATTTAAGAAAAAGTCATTGTTCACGGTCTTTGAGTGCAGAGTTTCATAGTGTTTACATTTATTTATATTTTATTTATATATGGATACTATTGATATAATCAACATTCTCAAAATAAATTACCCACATGACTCAGCACCTAAAAAACTCTTAAAACGTTTATTGTAAATATAAGTAAGGGTCGAAGTGTGGTGGCTCATTCCTGTAATCCTAGCACTTTGGGAGGTGGAGACAGATGGATCACCTGAGGTCAGGAGTTTGAGGCCAGCCTGGTCAACATGGTGAAAACCCATCTCTACTAAAAATAAAAAATAAAAAATTAGCTGGGTGTGGTGGTGCATGCCTGTATGCAATCCCAGCTAATCAGAGGATGAGGCAGGAGGATCACCTGAAACCAGGAGGCAGAGGTTGCAGTCAGCTGAGATCACACCACTGCACTCCAGCCAGGGCAACAAGAGTGAAACCCCCATCTCAAAAATAAATAAATATAAATAAATAAATATAAGTAAGGATCTACTGTGAATATAATTAAGACTTTGTGGAATTAGAATCTATGTACACAAAGACAGTCAAAACTGTGAGCATGTCAGAGTAACTATTTACTCTGGTGTAGACACCAATTTTTTTTTTTTTCACCTGGCTTATCTAATGAGGCATATATTTTATTTTTAACTCAATTGTCTTATAAACAAAAGTAATCAAGGTGACTGTAAATGTTTATTTCTGAGTCCTTTGGTGAGTACAGACATTGTTCATAGAAAAATACTATATATATTTAAAGACAATTCACTTTCAAATGGTTGAAAGGGGACAGAGGTATATAATGCTCTTACCAAAACAAAAATGATCCTACTGGCCGAAGTCACGAGTTAGTTTGTCTAATTATGGTCATTCAACTGAAGATGAATTTTTAAATTCTAAATTATTGGGATAATGTTACCAATATGAGGTAATAACAAAGACAGAAAATGTAACACCTTGGATATATTTATAAAAATTTCAAAAATTTACCATTATAAATGTCAGGTAGATTTTAAGTCAATTTTTGTTTTTTTTAAAGTCAAAATTGCTTTTTTTAGCTGAAAATCGAAAGGGAATATCTACTTAGCCAGTTAGCTTTTTCATTTAAATTTTCAAAAGACAAGGTTGATTTTCTGTTTTGTGCTGAGTGGAAAATGGAGCACAATCACAGAAAAGCTGGGCATGGACAAGAGTCTGTGATTTGGGTAGACAGACTTGTTTAAGACTAGTGTTGCTGTTCACCGCAGCAGCAGATATCAGGAGTCAACACCCGGAGATCAGGTTCTGATTTGGGTTCTTGATTGGTTCATTTTGAATTAACGAATTTAACTTCCAAATAGAGGTTTGGCCACTGTCTCAGCTCCGGAAAGACAGGTGCTAAACCTCTGAATTTCTTTTATTTTATTTTTATTTTTATTTTTATTTATTTTTATTGCATTTTAGGTTTGGGGGTACATGTGAAGAACATGGAAGATTGTTGCATAGGTACACACATGGCAGTGTGATTTGCTGCCTTCCTCCCCCATCACCTATATCTGGCATTTCTCCCCATGCTATCCCTCCCCAACTCCCCACCCCCCCACTGTCCCTCCCCTTTTTTCCCCCCGACAGACCCCAGTGTGTGATACTCCCCCTCCCTGTGTCCATGTGTTCGCATTGTTCAACACCCGCCTATGAGTGAGAACATGTGGTGTCTGATTTTCTGTTCTTGTGTCAGTTTGCTGAGAATGATGGTTTCCAGGTTCATCCATGTCCCTACAAAGGACACGAACTCATCGTTTTTGATGGCTGCATAATATTCCATGGTGTATATGTGCCACATTTTCCCTGTCCAGTCTATCATCGATGGGCATTTGGGTTGGTTCCAGGTCTTTGCTATTGTAAACTGTGCTGCAATTAACATTCGTGTGCATGTGTCCTTATAGTAGAACGATTTATAGTCTTTTGGATATATACCCAGTAATGGGATTGCTGGATCAAATGGAATTTCTATTTCTAGGTCCTTGAGGAATCGCCACACCGTCTTCCACAATGGTTGAACTAATTTACACTCCCACCAACAGTGTAAAAGCGTTCCTATTTCTCCACATCCTCTCCAGCATCTGTTGTCTCCAGATTTTTTAATGATCGCCATTCTAACTGGCGTGAGATACCATCTCAAACCTCTGAATTTCTTAAGTGATGGCAGTGTCTTTGTTATTCATTGTGGGCACCACTGGCCGTAGCTGACAGCTGATGCTAATGAGGTAACTCATGGTGGTCCCCTTAATAGTTTATGCTAAAGATATGACTCAGGGACAGGGGTTGGCCACATCAAAATCAGCTTGGGGTAGAAGATTTGGCCATGGGCCTCATGAGACCTCCATACTGGGGGAGTGGGGCTGAAAATTATGTTAAATCATGTAAGCAATTAATCAATCATGCGTATTTTATGAAGCCTCAATAGGAACCCTCAAGGTGAAGCTCGGTGAGCTTCTTGCGGTGGCAATACTTTATTTTCATTGCCACAAATTGAGGCTTGGAAGCAGAAAGCATCCTTGAAGATAATGGAAGTTTTACATTAGAAACTTCCCAGACTATCTGGGCATGGTGAATTATGCATGTTATCCCAGCACTTTTGCAGGGCTGAGGCAGGAGGACTATTTGAGGCCAAGAGTTTAAGATTACCCTAGACAACACAGTGTCAGAGGGATTTGAACCAGAGCAACTCCATCTTGAATAGGGGCTGGGTAAAATAAGGCTAAACCTGCTGGGCTGCGTTCTCAGTAAGCTTAGGCATTCTAAGTCACAGGATGAAACAGGAGGTCAGCACAAGATACAGGTATTAAAGACCTTGCTGATAAAACAAGTTGCATTAAAGAAGCTGGCCAAAACCCACCAAAACCAGGATGGCGAGGAGAGTAAACTCTGGTCGTCCTTGTAAAGCTGACAGACCCAAGGTTATTCAACCCGCGGGCAGGTTGAATAAAACTTGCTAAACCTAAACTTGGCTCTGTCTCTCCTTTCCTTCGCCCAAACTTACATTTTGGTGCTGAAACCCCGGACAGCAGTGGGTGCTGGCCACTCCCCTTCTTCCGCGGTGAGCCCCACGGCCGCTCTCCTTTCTTCCGCCATCAGCCCCACGGCCGCTCTCCGTCAGCCCCAGGGCCGCTCTCCTTTCTTCCGCCGTTAGCCCCACCCCCGACCGGAACCCCTCTCTAGACCCAAGGAGGAAGCCGCAGACCTCCATTACTGACTGCGGTTGTCTCCATCCTTCTCGTCACCTCCCTGCCAGTAAGTTGAACAAAAATTTTACCTCCGCCTTTATCTGGTTCTTCGACTGCTCACTGTCTGTCCGAAAGTCCCCGCACTGAGCCAAGGAAACCTCTTCCGGCCTCCTTGCACCAGAAATGTTGTTTTGGGAATGCCTGATTTGACCATGCCTGTCCTAAGTCCACTGGACACCCTTAGCCTTCGGTCTAAAGTCAGGCCCAAAAGATTAACTTTCTATTGTAATGCGGCCTGGTGCCAGTATAAATTACACAATGGTTCTCAGTGGCCCCAAAATGGTACTTTCTATTTCAACATTCTCTGGGACCTCGACAGTTTCTGCCACCGCAGTGGTAAATGGTCTGACCTTACCTATGTTCAGGCTTTCTTTGCCATCCGTAATCCCCCTGCCCTCTGTCAGTCCTGTTCCACTTTCCAAATCCTCCTCACCTGTTCTAAACCCACCCCCACCTCTCCTATGGCCCCGGCGACGCGTCCTCTTTTAACCCAGCCGTCTTCCCTCCTCCTCGCCAACACCCCAGCCTCTGCCAAATCACCCTGAACCTCCTCTCTGGCTCTCCCCTTATCCCCTCTCCTCTCCAATCCTCCCCCGACCTGCTTCCAAACTCAGACTGCTCTCCATCTCCACCCCACCCCCCTCTCCGACGACATCCCCTGCAGCCAGCTCCCTTATCCCCCCTTCAAAAAGTGGCGGGTGCGGAAGGCGTTGTCCGTATTCATGGTCCTTCTCTCTATCCAATCTCTCCCAAATCAAAAAGCACCTCAGGTCCTTCTCCTCCAATCCAGCCACTTACATCAAAGAATTTAAATATCTCACCCAGTCTTATGAACTTACCTGGCATAATCTCTGTACTATCCTCTCCTCCATTCTCCTCCCGGAAAATCAGGAAAGAGTGGCCCATTCCAAGGGCAAAATCCTACTAAACGATTAGGGGCCGCCCCAGGGAAAAGCCAGCCTGGGAATACCAGCCCACAAATCCAGGCCAAGCATCCTGTAACCATATAATCACTTGCCTTATTGAAGACCTTAACAAGGCCGCCTATAAGGCTGTAAATTTTTTAAAAACTTGAAGAAATTTCCCAAAAAGCAGACGAAAATTCTGCCCAGTTTTTTTCCCGCCTTAGAGAGGCCCTCCAAAAAACACCCGTGTTATTTCTGCCTCTCAAGAAGGCACCATAGTTGTTAACACTCATTTTATCTCCCACTTGCTCCAGACAGCTGGCGCAAACTTAAAACGTCTAAAAATGGTCCTCAAACGCCACAACAAGACCTCCTTAACCTGGCCTTTAAGATCTTTAACAACAGGAATAAGCAAACAAAAATTAACAAGGCCTAAAGAAATCGCGCCAAGTATCAGCTTCTGGCAGCAGCCATTCAGCCCCCTAAACAACCTGGCTATGGCACCCAAGAGCACAAAAAACCCCATAGCAGTACACCTCCTAAAGCATGTTTCAGGTGTGGCGAGGAAGGCCATTGGGCATGGCTGTGTCCCAACCCAAGGACACCAAAAAGTCCTTGTCCCATTTGCCAACAAACAGGCCACTGGAAGTCTGATTGTCCTGTCAACAGACGAAGCAGAAAAGCCAATACCCCAGGACTACTGCGCTCTCCCCCAGAACTGAACGTAAAAAAATTGCTTACACTTCCACAGCTCCACTGCCTAGCTGCTAAAAACTGATGGGGCCCAGGGCCACCGGCTGCATCCGCCATCACTGTATGGAAGCCTTCATCCTTACCCTTTGCTTATTTGCTGCTCCTACCCCTCCTCACCAACACCTACCCCCTCCCCTTACCAGGCTACCTCCGCCACATCCTCAACTCAACTCAGTTCCAGCTAAACCAGTCTAACCCGGCCCTGGCAAACAACTGTTGGCTGTGCCTCTCCGTCTCAAACACTGCCTATACTGCCATCCTGGTCCCCCACTCAAAATTAAATCCATGCCAAAGTAACCTATCACCCCCAATTTCAACTAGGCAAAACTTTCCAATATAATTTAAAATAACTAATACAGCTTTCTAAATCCTTTATAAAGCGTATCAAACCCCTAACCTTCACCAAACAGGCAGCTCTACTACTGAGCCCATACCTCACCTCTCTTGCTCCCCACATTAATCAAACCCAGCCCCTACTAACCCCCATCACCATAGGGACAGCCTTACTCCCTCAGGCTTCACTGTGCTTCCAAGGCCACTCCCCAACCAGCCATCACTTAGGCCACCTGCTTCCACAGCAGTGTAACTTCACCCTACAACTCAAACCCTCCACCATTCATATCAACCTTGCAGTCCTCACTGCTCATTATATGTTAATTATAATGTATGAGCATGCTAGAAGACACTCCCACTAGCACCATGACAGTTTACAAATGCAATGGCAATGTCAAGAAGTTACCCTTATGTGGTCTAAAAGAGAGGCACAGCCAACAGCCTGAGCTCCTGAAATTGTCCATGCCTTTCCCAGTAAACTCATGAATAATTCACACCTTGTATAGCATAAATCAAGTAATAACCATAAAAATGGGCAACCAGCAGTCCTTGGGGCTGCTCTGCCTGTAGAGATTAGCAATTCTTTTATTCGTTTGTTTTCTCAATAAACTTTCTGTATAAACTTGCTTTAACTTTATGGATTTGCCTTGAATTTTTTCTGCATGAGATCTAAGAACCCTTTCTTGGGGTCTGGATCAGGACCCCTTTCTGGTAGCATTAGCAAGACTTCATTTCTAAAAAAAGTAAAAAATAGAAACCTCCCAGAATTTACCTTATGCCTATCTTTTCCTTGGACTGATTCTAATTTGTATACTTTTGCTATAATAGAATTATAATCATTAGACATAACACTTTCCTGGGATTTGTGAATCTTTCTAGAGAATTATTGAACCTGAGGGTAGTCAAAGAGACTCCTGAATTTGCAGTTAGCTATTGTGAAATGACGATGCTTCTGAGGATCCTTGAAATTGAAGGTGGTGTCTGAAATGAGTGCAAACTTTGGAAATTGTGTTCTCAGATGTTGCAGGTTAGCTAAGCTCCTTTGCAATTATTAAAAGCAATATTGAGTCATGGTATTGGATAAAACATAATTTAAACTCAGACAAATTAGAGGCCTAGTTACCAAAACGGATTTTAAAGGAAGAGTTTGGTCACAAAATGCAGGTCTGATTACTAGAATTAGGTCACACAGTTTGAATTTTTCTAAAAATTTTATAACCTGAGGTCCCTCATTACTAACTTTATCTTAGTTGTTAAATTTCTGGCTTTTTTTTTTCCAACCAAAGTGTTTCAGATTTAGTTTCTGTTATATACAGAGAGCTATACTATCAATATGAGTAATTTTCAGGACAATCATGGTATAATATTTATACTTATTCAACAGCAATAGAATTTTAAATTTTCTTGAAAATTAGAAATTAAGCTTGTAAAATAGTATACTGAATTGTGTGAAAAATACATTTTATTCTTATGTTGCCCTTTATGTAAACCAATGCTGGAAACCTACCATGACCAACTGGTAATATAGTGTCATAAATATAAATATAAATTAAGTTGGCATTATTCCAATAGATGGAAAATCTTGTCACGTCTTTTAAAATATGTGCATTTAAGCCTGTGTTCATATCTGTTAAATATATGTATTTGTATACATTCGCATCATATACAATACTTTATGTGCATTGTTTATGCATTTAAAATATATGCATATATTTTAATTATATGCATTTGAAATTGATAGAGGCAGGAGGCAGAGAAATTCTAGGCAGGTGGTGGGTCCCCAGTGAGACCCCACCTCTAAGCCAAAGACAGTTTACAACCTGAAATCCAAGCTATAAGTTAAATTCTCAGACCAGATTGAGAACCTGTCTTCCTGTTTGGCATGCATTCCTCTGATTGGTCCCCAGCCTTTACCTATTTTACATATACCTACCCTTTCCTAGTTTGTTTTTCTACACTGCCAATCTTTGAGTGGTATCGTTGCTTTAACTGTTTTTGCATATTCACAAACCAATCAGCACACACTCCCTGTTCTGAGTCCATAAAAGGCCCAGATCCAGCAACATGGGGGGGAGGGGGAATTTCCCCACCTTCCCCACCATGTCCCCTCTCTGATGAAAGCCATTTTCATCATTCAGTAAAATTATTCTCCACCCTCCTCGCCCTTCAATATCCCATGTATCCTCATTCTTCTTGAGTACAGCACAAGAGCTTGCAAACTACTGATTGTGGGTACAACCTATAACAAAGGCAAGCTGGGACATGCCAGCATGGCTGAGTGACACCCAGGTGAGATGTCGCAGGCTAGGGGACTCCAGCTTGCAAGTGACTGAGAAGAAAAATCCCACATCAAAATCACACTTGAACAAATAACAAACATTAAATAGGATAAAAGTATTTTTTAAGTTGGTAATTTTATGAAAGAAATAAAGTATAATTGTTCTGTTCTCAAATATAATATTGAATATACACACACAGTCAGAGTCATAGATGACCAATTAAAATGAGATCTATCTTAGAAAAAATGTTTGCAATATTATAATTTTCTATTTTCTATGCACTTTTTAATGTAAGGGTAAATATTACTATGTTCTCTTCAAATCTTAATAAAAGACCATCCTCACTGAGCACAATTTACAAATCTGGGAATGTACATTAAATGACAATATCAAAATAAGGGACTTCTAAATCACTTTTGCAAGCATTATTATTTTAATAAAGTTTATACAATATTTTAGTAAAATGCTCTCAAGGAAACACAAAGACCAATCAGGATACCAGGTGAGCTATAAAATATACTTAAATAGCATATTTATACAAAACCAAAATCAAAAGTAGTACTATTTGTTAGTCTCTGTGAGGAAAAAATAATAAAAGTGCATCTTGATGAATTCCAGGATTGAGCAGCTTGTTGTCAAGAGGTATTTGGTTTCCTGAAGTAGAGTCATTGTAGTAAGTAACTGACTGTGTGCATCAAGACAAGAGATTTAATTGAAAGATACCAGCTGTGTGGAAAGTATTGGTATTTAGGCATGAGTATGTTCAACCTCATCAGAATAGGCAACATTATTTTGGAGTGTAAGACATTATTAGCTATGCTATGTCTCTTTAACCTCTGATTTGGAATCCATGCATTTTCCATTTTATTTGATCAAATGATTTTTAAACAGCTTGGGAATTGCTCAGCATACATGTCTACCTGAAAAAATATGCTAAGCATGTAAAAAATAAAATTTCACTCTCAAGAAAATTTAACTTTCATAATATCAAATGATCAGTTTCATTATTTGAGTCTGTTTACACAGAGGAGAAAGAGAGTAAAAACTTTTTAAACTACATTTTTATGAGTAATTTATATTCATCAGCTTCAGGTATTTAGTAAAAGAACTAATGAAGCACTAGTGACTGAACACCTATTGCTCTGCTCCTTATTATTTTTCTTCTTAAGCTTTAATGAGCTGTAATTACAGTTGCTCGTATTTTGTCTTGAACATGCTTTATTATCACAAAGAGTAGTGACAAGTAGCCGTATCTCACTTCATGAACACCAAACTTACTGCAGATATGTAAATGAGAAGCTACAAAGCTAGAGAAGAGCCTGGAGATACTAACATCTGTGTGAATGAAACAGCCATTTCACAACTCAGTGGACCTTAAACACAGCAGACACTGAAATCTGTTCAGTACATGGGGTGGATTTTTAAATATGTTCAATTACTGCTTGTCTCCCAGCTGTTGTTTGAGCATGGCTTCTGTAATATTATGGAGTCTGCTTTGACATCACTGACTTATAAAAGTCGTGTCCTTGATTAACAGTTATTACCAGACTAAATAGCCATTTAAAATTCATAAGTTCAAATTTGAATTGCACCATGCTCTAAATCTCTCCCTTGGGGTGAAGAGGTTAGAAAATACTTACTAAGAAGTAGAGAAAGATAAGAAGAATGACCTCTGACAATCTTGCTTGTTGTGAGTTTTATGTGTTACCTTCTGAGTATGAATATTTTATATCTGATTGTATGTTAAAACATTTCGACGTAAAATAAATAAATTATTTTTAATGATATATTTGGAAATCAAAAACAGTTTTGAGTAGGCAGTGCTCAATCATAAGAAGGTAATGAGCATTTTGAAAGACTATATTAATTTTTCTCCAAAAGAATAAAAATCAAGTATTGTATTAATGATTATTTAAAAATAAAGATAATCTTAAGAACTTTGGGATTATTTTATAAACTATGTGTAAGGTTACTATATTATAAATACTTGGAGAGCACAGGAATATGAATGAGAAAGATTCAATATAGTTCATTTTCCATTATAAAAGCACAAATACGTTTTTTTTTAAAAAAATTAAAAATCAAATTGCTATATCACATAAAGTACCAAAAACCTTTCCCATTATATTATGGATTCCAGTCTCTTATTAGTTTGAAAGCATGCAATTACAAGTTTTCCAACATAATTTATAGAATAACATGACCTGCTCTTTTTTAAAATCAAAATAGTTTTTGTTTTGCTGAATATTTGCAGAAATGTCACCATTACCATTTAAAATGCCAATTATAAGAACTTTGGGGTGTATAATGGTAATAAATTATCATTGTTTTCTTTATGGCTGATGGCTTTGCAATTATAATAGTCTATTTCATCAATTAGTCTCTTTCCTAAAATCCAGGTGACATGTATTTTTTAAATTTATGCCAATTATTTATTGTAAAAATATCCTTTATATTAGGCTGTAAGAATCTAAAGCAAGCAACAAATATTTTAAACAGTCATTCAGACTACTTAAACTCCATGTTTACTTTGTAATTGAGAGAATTCTTTGGTAAATTAAGGATGATAGGTTGCATATGAATCTTCAGCTCTCTAAGCTTATCAAACCTAGAAAGTAAGTAAGGATTTTATATGACACATTTTTAGAGGCTATCACTTTCTCAGAATTATGTTGCAAGTTGTTTTTATTACTCTCAAAGCATTTCTATAATGTCATTTCTTGGCCTTTAAAAGAGTCATATTTTTATTTCTTCCATTTGAAGGGGTTGTGGATTGCTATGTAAAATAAGTTGGAGTTAATTAGTATTGCTAAACTTTAGGGAAGCTTATGTAAGTGACCTGGATTTGAAGGGTATTATGCTAATCATAATTTTTGAAGCTTAAACTTCTTTGTTTTCTGTAAGATATAGAAAATTTGTAGTGAAATATAAGAGATTCTAAAACATTTTAATAAGTCCAACATAATCATCATTTATTTGAAGCAGTATGCTACTGACTGACAAGAGTCAGTGCTGTCAAATATCTCAAGAAATATTTTTTAGAAGAGAATTTAGTATAGTAATTTCATCTATTATCAATGTGTTACAGCAAAAGTAGTTGTAAAATTATTTTCTCGTCGCTTTATGTTATACAAGCTAAGACAATTCCCAAGAGGCAGAACTATAAATGAGCAAATCCTTGCAAAGCAATAAATAACCCAAGAATTTTTAGCATATGTGGATGTGTTTCTAAACAAGATATTGCTCATTACTATTATTATTACTTTACAAAACAGCTTTTATTCATTTCTTCACATTTTAGGCACCTCATATTTATCAGGTATTCTTCTAGGATTTGGAGATTTAAGGGAAAAAGTCATAAAAATCTTTGCCTTCAAGAAGCTTTCTTGCAGTAAAATATGACAGAAAAATATCCATAAACAAATAAACACAAATGAACAAATATAAATAAAGGGAACAGAGTTCTGAGGCAGGTTAATTTTGTATGAGACGGTCAGGGAAGGCATTGCTGAGAATATTCATGTAAGCAAGGACTTGAAGGAGAGGTGTGAGTGAGCCACTTTACTATCTGGGAAAATAGTGCTAAGCAGACAGAACAGCAAATACAAAAACCCTGAGATGGAAACGTGCCTGGTTGAGACTATTGGAACATTCCTTTATGATTGTTCTTTTGATACAAAAACACATCAAATTTCAAGATTATTTATCAAGAGGAAAAAAAATAACAACTAGGGAATAATCAAGTTAAAAATAACCAAGAGAGGGAAGTAGCTTCTAGAAGACTTAATATGTTTTTAATAAATAATCTGCTACGTCACAAAATTAATTGTAAATATAATTAACAAAATATGCTATGACTCCATTTCAGTCTATCTCACAAATGATACAGAACCCACAAAAACCAAAACTATACTAAGATGCAAAGTTTACAGTTATATCAGCAAGTAACCTTTTGATTGTGGACATCAATAATGTTATGAAAAAAATTGTCAAAACACTTTGTATGTATTAGGGTGTGTGTGTGTGTGTGTGTGTGTGTGTGGGGAGAGAGAGAGAGAGACAGAGAGAGAGGGAAAGACAGAGAGAGAGAGTGAGAGAGAGAGAGAGAGAGAGATGAGGGTCCAGGACAGGGCTTGTGGAATCATCTATGTTTGTTGAAACTACAAAGTGTAAACAGGCACTTCAACAACAGTAGCCTTGGAGCACTTATTTCATCAAACATGAAGGAATTACATCTGTCTTATATAAATGTCCTTTTTTTTCTTTTGAGTGTCTGCTGTACAGTACTAAGGTAGTCAGTTCATCAGGTCACAGCACAATTGCCTTATTGACTTGTTGGAAGAAGAATAATTATTTTAGTATGGCTTAATCTTTAACTTTCATTCCTACTTCTCATTATCTGCTCCTCCACAACTAGCATCCACCCTGAAACATTTAAAAAGGTGACCATAGATCAGTATATATTTCTTAAATATGGATATGTACATTTGCTGTTGTATATGTTTGTTAATTATTTATTTGAATGTTTTTGTACTATGTATCTTTTTAAATTTTAAAAATCTTATTCAAGTTGGAGACGTGTCATTTTTTTATTTTTGGTGATATAGTATTCCATAATTTGCCACATTGCCATTTATTAATCCAATCCTATACTGATAGACTATAGTCCACCTTCAAATCTCTGCTACTACAATCACGGCAAAGATAATTATAACCATATTTGGCCTGTGTAAGAATTTTCGTTGAATGTTTTCCTAGAAGAATAGTACATGAATAGTACTATGAATCTACCACTTCACCTATACTTTACATGATATAAATTTTCAAAGTTATGATCTAAAAATAAAAAAAAAGTAAGTAAAATATTAGGTATGCAGTGTAAACATTACCTTCTTGTTATATTTCTTAAAAATTTTTTTCTTCATATTTATCAAGCTTAGAAATATACTGTACCTCATTAAGCCACTTAAAATTGTGTGTCTGATTTTTTTTTCCTTTAATAATCTTTTTCTCTTTTCATTTAGAAAACTGCATTTGTTGTGAAAAGTTACATTGCCTGGATGATTTTTGTCCCTTAATGAATCCTTTTTTTTGTCAGAATTTAAGAAAGTTCTTTTCTTTCTTGTTTTCTTTTTGAAAAATAACTATGTAGATTATTTGTGTAATATATATTTACTGAACCCAAGTTATAATTTCACTGAACCCAAGTACGATGTGAATCAATTTTACTTTTTGAGGTCTAGTTATGGGACAATCTCCCAGCAGCCAAGCTGTGTTTAGAGGTCTGTGCATTGCTGATGTGTTCTCTTTTTGATCTTCTAGAGCTCAAGTAGAGAGCTCAGCTGGGACATGGACAGTCATAATTCATCAGATTTGTCCCAGCTGTTTTTTGTGTGTAATTTGATTATGAAAGCTCTCTATCACTCCTGAGCTAGGCTTTACAGCACAGTCATTTCTACTTTACTTAGGATGAGACATTTGAAGTATTTGCCCAATACAAGGTCAGTCATGAACCTTTTACTCAGAATGAGAACAACAGCCCTAAACGTTTATTTCCAGAGATTCACTCATCTTTACCCTTAAGTATTTTCTATTTTCCTTCTTGCTATGGGAAGAAAGAGTTATGAGTTTTGGACATAATATTAATGTAAAATATTTAAAAGAGAGATAACTGTGTGCTTCAGCCTTCCTACCCTTCCCTGACTATTTTTCTCCTTGTTTATTTTGTTTTTGCCCTTTTCATATTTAAAATCTCACATTTCTATATATTAGAATCTATTAGTAAGAACTGTAATCCTCTTTTTACATTAGAATTATCTTTTGTTATCATGAATCACATCATATGCTGTACTTAACTAAGCTCCTTCAATGGCTTCTCAATACTCTTGTAATAAAATCCAGACTTGTCAGGGGTTATAAAACTATAAATTACCTAGCCCCTGGAAATATTTAACCTCATTTTATTTCACTCTTATTTCCATACATAGCACATCAGTTACACCAATCCTTCTTTCCTAAAATATATACGGAAATTGAAACAATTGTGTGTGTGTGTGTGTGTGTGTGTGTGTGTGTGTGTCTATTTTCTAACTCTGAGTGGTCTTATAAAAAAATAACATCCTGATACTGGTGAGGTGGTGCCTGCCTCTGTTCCCAGCTATGTGGGAAACAGAGGTGGAGGATCACTTGAACCCAGGAATTTGAGATTAGGCTGGGCAACATAGACTCCCACTCCAACTACAAAAGAATAAAAAATAAAAACAACCTGGCAGTGAGAACATCTAGCATTTATATACTGGTTTCTAAATACCATTCCCCAACAAAACAAAACAAACTGCTTGAAAAAATTCTTAACTCTGGGACTATGGTCAGGAAAGTGTAAGGTGAGCCTGTAATATCTTGTGCCAGAAAATAATGAATTGCAAAAAAAAAAAAAAGATAGGAATGAATCAAAAGATTATGAAGAAACTCCCAATGACCAAGTCAAAGTTATTTTGAGCAATAAAATAAGCCGTGTTGCTAATGGAGTAAAACATAAAATATAAAATAAATATCCATGATCACATAAAGTTATAAATAAAAAGGGAAGTGAATTAATGGCAAAGAAAAAAGAATTCTTCTTTAGAGTAGAATTCAAAACAATGAAAATAAAAGGAATTGTAGACATAGACAATCACTACTGGCAAATACCACATTAAGAATTATTGCAGCCAAGAATAATTAAGGAATGTTAACTTTGGTGCACAAAAATATTATAATAAACAGGATATTTTCATAGTGACAAAAATTCTTCCCACAAGATAGTGATAAATTACAAATGAAAAAATAGAAGTTTATGGTAGAGAATTCTGACACATACATCTCAATAAAATGTTCTAATATTTCTAGGAAGGAGACATGTCAACATTATTTACTGACTGATATAATACCCTGGGAAGAGCAAAACATCACTTCTCTTATACCTGCCAAAATTGCACAAAGTCAGTCTAATTTGAGGAAACATCATACAGATTCATACCAAGGGATATTCTACAAAATAATCAACCACTACTTTTCAAGAGTGTCAAGGTCATATAAGACAAGTAAAATCGAAGGACTATTTACAATTGAAACAGGCTAAGGAGGAATGACAACTAACTGTAATGGACAATCCTGGACAGATCCTGGGTCAGAAAAAAGGACAATATTGTGGCAACTGTTAAAATTTGAATGAGGTCTGTGAATTAGTTAATAATATTGTATCAATGTTCATTTCCTAGTTTTAATAAGTGCACTATGATTATATAAGATGCTAACAGTATGGGAAACTTGCATGAAAGAAATATAGGTTCTTGAAATATAATTTTTGTAACTTTCTTCAAAAGATCATATTACTTTTTTGCATAAAAGCCATCTGATAACGTCCCACTTCACTCATAGCAAATTCCAAGAATATTAACATGGCTTACAAGATACTGCATGATCCAGACCTAGATACTTCTCTGACATCAATCTTTTTTCGTACTTCATTGACACATTGTCTTTATTTGTCCTATACAGTTGTAATTATGTCTCATCTTGCCTAAAGCTTTTGAAATAGCTGTTATCTCTTGTCTGGAAGTCATTTCCCCAAGTACCCAAATGGATCACTTTCTTCCTTAATTCCTTCAGGTTTCTTAAAACCCTGTCACATAAAATAACAGTCCTTGTACCTCATTATCACTTACTATCCATTTGACTAGCCAGTTTATTTTGCTTCATAGGACATACCATGCCTTGATATATTGTGTCACCAGTTTTAATTTTTGATTCCTTCCTCGTGCATCAAGCAACTAATTGTTCGAAGACACACAGTTCTTTCTAATTAAATAAGATACTTCTTGGAAAAAGAATGTGAGCCTGTGATTACATTCCCAATTTCATATTCTAACTTAGAGCCACAGGTTTACTAGTAGCAAAGGAAATTTTAGCGTAAGTACTGTTTCTTCTGAGTTAACAATCACCTGTACCCACCCAAGAGGCATTTTTCCTACTGTCACTTAATGAAGAGGACTCTGAGGCCTCGCTGATTCACATTATGAAGGAATTATACGTTTTAAAATAGGAGGAAGCCCACGTGACAAGGAGCATCTCTGGTAGATGGTGACATAAGAACATAGGCCAGGCTCTGTGGCTCATGATTGTAATCCCAGCACTTTGGAAAGCCGAGGCAGGCAGATCACCTGAGGTTGGGAGTTCGAGACCAGCCTGACCAACGTGGAGAAACCCGTCTCTACTAATAATACAAAAATTAGACGGGCATGGTGGCACATGTCTGTAATCCCAGCTATTCGGGAGGCTGAGGCACGAGAATCAAGAATCGCTTGAACCTGGGGGGGGCAGAGGTTGTGGTGAGCCGAGATTGCTCCATTTCACTCCAGCCTGAGCAACAAGAGCAAAACTCCGTCTCAAAAAAAAAAACCAAAAAACAAAATAAAGGTTAATATATGTTGCTGAGATTTCAGTTTGTAGTTTACAACACCTAGAATTACCTAAAATAATAATGAAATTTTTTTTTTTTTTTTTTTTTAAGTAGAGGTTAGCTAGGTCAGAGGCTTAGTAGGCAGCATAGAAAATAAAAGAAAATCATTTTGAGATAGACAGGTGGGAGGTGTCCCTGGAGAAACTCCAACCAGCCTGCTGTGCACTTCGGTGGAGCCTCTGGAAGTTCACTCCCCATTTGCAGCGGGGAGGAGCCTGGCCCCTCCTCTTCCTGTGAGGAACCTGGGATTCAAACTGCTGAGTGGGAAGCCTCCAGTGGAGGGACTCTGGGCTTGCGAGAGTGCCTGTTTCCCGCCTCTTTCCCCGTTTTTCGCCCAATAAAATCCTGCTTCACTCACCCTTTAAACCGTCTGTGAGCCTGAATTTACATGGCCAGGGGACAAAGAATATCGTTTTATGGCTCAACTAAGGAAAAGTCCTGCAATTGTTTCTGACACAACATTCAAGGCTGTGTATGTACTCTCTGAAACTATACTTCTAAGGAAACATGTTGGAAAGTGGAATGCTAGTTATCTCTTGTTATTCCTAGTTAAAAATAAACCTGTGACTTTTGAGCGTTAATAAAACAGCGCTCTAGTCATAAACTTGCAACAGCTGAAAGCTGACTGCAAAACTGTACATCACTTCATAAAGGCATACGTTCCTATTTCGATTTCAGATGTTGCTAGGGAGGATGAAGCGAAGGGAGAATTCTTTGTCTGCATAGCAGAGCAAAGAATCTTGGGGGAAAAGGGGATGAGGGAGTTTCTACTAATAAGAAGAACTGGTATCTCGCCTAAATAGGGGGGCTATCATCTTCTCAGTGCCATGCAACTCAGACTGCATCGTTGTTATAAAGTGTAAGTGTCGCGTGGCCTCAATTCTTTTTTCAAGTGTCGTGTTGTTCCTGCATGTGTTAGTTTTAGCCACGGTTAATTTTCCCGGCTCTACTATAGATTCAGCGTTGGAGGGGCAGACATTTATCTATTTTAGCTTACAGTTTGCTACCTTCAGAGAACCACATCCAGCTCTTGTGGAGATGACTCTTCATGACCTAGACTTTAAATTGGATACAGTTATTAGAGAAGATTTGAGTTGTCATCTTTGGGGGAGAGGACACAATGTTCTGTGTGTGAGAAGAAAAGTCAAAGAGGTATTTGTTCCTTGCAGTGAGGGACAGTTGCAATAACAGCTGACAAGATGAGTCTTTATTTCTCTCTACAGGGTGTAATTTTGCTTGGAAGCAGTTGTGAAATCAGGAGTAACATTTTCCCATAATCCTAAGTGGTGCTCTGAAACTCGGTCTCATCGATGGGTGTAAGAAAAAGTGATTTGCCCCTTTCTAACTGAAGCAGGTAAGAGACCACTGTGGTTTTTCATGTTCTTTCTTCATCGGCCATCTAGCTGTTAAGTTCATTGTATGGTGACATAAACAAGAAATAAACTTTTATTTGTTTAATCTATTTTGGATTTATCCATTACAGGAACTAGCATTACTTGAATTTAGTATCATATTAGAATGTTAGCTTCATGAAACCTGTGGTGGTGGTGTTCACTGCTTTATCCACGCATGTGGAACTGTGAGGGGTACTAAATAAATAAAGGTAATAATGAAAGAATCGAAGAAAAGGTAGAGGAAAACTAAAATATATTTATTACCAACTTTTTATTTTTCTATGTGAGAATATTCAAAATAAGAGTAACAATATACCATTCAATATCAGCATAAATGAGAAGTCTATGCCATTATAATAATCTGTATTATAAGAACCTATAAATTATAAAATAAATCACAGCTCTTAAAACTCCACATATTTAATTGTATGTTTATGTGCATGTACATTGTTTTGTTATTGTTTTTGTTTTTACTTTAGTTTGCCAATGGCAGATGGAAAAAAAACCTTTACTGAAAACCTCATAAATGTGTACATTGTTGTTTGGGAATGGAACTTTCTCAAACAAAAGTATCACATTCAGGGTTTTTTTTAGCAAATTTAGAATAGACTTAGAATTTAACTTGTAACAAATGTGAAATCTCAGCACATGGCTTGGTACCCAGTAATATTACATAAAATTTGTATAATTTTATGCTCCTCCTCTTAAGTAGTGAGGAAGAGAGCACCCTAATTTATTTGTATTCTTTATAAAAATAAGAAAATCATATTCAGGGATTACTTATCAAATTTCATATACAGTTGAGCCATCATTTCACATATAGAATGTAGGAACACAAATGTTGAATGCCTTGCAGAAAGTCATATAGCTAGTCTGTAATACAGTGATCTTGAAACTTAAGTGTCGTTTTCCCCATTATGTTACTAAGCAAGCCTGAAGAGTCATTATGTTCCCATAAGTAAATGTCTGATAATGCTGTCTACTCCTTACTCTAACACAAAAGACTGTGAGCAGAAATTTTCTATAGTTTCCTTAACTAAGATGAATTTGTTAAAGCTTGTTATAGTATAGTCTTGGTACATGACTATTCATGCAACAAAAGAATTGAGTTTATTTAAAAAAGAATTCTTCCAAGGCTCTTGTAGTAAACATTATATTCTTTCAATATGATTCAAAAATGATAATACATTTTTGTTAGACACCTGAAAAATAATGCATATGCCTTTGACAACAAAAATTACACATTAGCCTCAAATGAAAACAACATCTCTAGATCATCTAAGCTTTAAGATTACTAGATAAACCTTAAAATAATCTTAATAGCAAGGAAAAAAGGAAATTAATTATATACCTAAACCCCAAAATATACCATTACAAGATGGTTTTCCAGTTTTACAGGTGGCCTTAGACTGGCGCAGTTCCCTCTTTTCTTGCTGGTTTTGTTTTATTTTTTCCAGGAATAACTATAGAATGCCCTGGGAATACACTATCTTGAGGTAAGGAAGAACTGTCTGAAATAGTGCAGGACTGTTTTTGACCCTCTTAGGGAATGTAATATCTTGAATTAGGAGGGGAAAGATTCAGGAAAGCCCAGTCTTTGTTCCTCTTTCCCCCTGGAAGCAGAATGCCCATCAAAGCATTGCCCAGCATGTCATATGACTCCTGATTTATATAACTTAGTATGGGCCACCTTTTAGGGTTCTTCAGCTGTGGTGCAAAGTGGATCATGTGAAGTCAAGACTTCCTCTCTCCTGTGAGGCTTTCTTGAGTCTTCGGGGGACCGGTTCACACTGGATTCTAGGGTGTATTTCCACTTGCTGTCAATCTACTTCATGTAATTTGTGTATGAATATGTTCTGTTTCACTAAACTCACACAAGTTGGTAACCAGTGGATGATAGACCTGCTATAAACTTTGACCATTTTTTTTCCTAAAAGTTAAAAAGATACTTTTGCCTATTTGAAATCAATTTTAAGTAAAAAGACATTGTTTTCTTTTCATTGCATAAACCCAAAGATATTATAATGCAGCTTGGTAAAATATCCTTAGCATTTAAAGCAATTTTTAAGATAATCCAATGATTTTTTTTTTCCCAAAGAAAATCAGTGATTTTCCTCCGAAGGAAAACAATCACACAATCATGGAACATTAGATTATGTAGTTGCCAACCAAAGAAAACCAAGGACCAGATGGATTCACAGCCAATTTTTTTTTTTTTCTTTGAGACAGACTCTTACTTTCTTGTTTAGGCTGGAATGAGGGGGCTCAATCTTAGCTCACGGCAACCTCTACCTTCTGGGTTCAAGTGATTCTCCTGCCTCAGCCTCCCAAGGAGCAGGGATTACAGGCGTGTGCCACTGTGCCAAGCCCAGATTCTAACAGATGTACAAAAAAGAGCTGGTTCCAATTCTACTGAAACTATTCCAAAAATCCAGGAAGAAGTATGCTTACTTAACTCATTCTGTGAAACCAGCATCACCCTAATACCAAAACATGGTAAAGACATAATGAAAAACATAAACTGCTGATCAATATCCCTGATGAACATAGATACAAACAAATCTTCATCAAAATACTAGCAAACTCAATACAACAGCAAATCAAATGTTAACTCACCGTGATCAAGTAGGCTTCATTCCTAGGATGCAAGGCTGGTTCAACATATGCAAATCAATAAATCTGATTCCCAACATAAAAATAATTCAAAGCAAAAACAAATTGATCATCGCAATAGACACCGAAACATTTTTGGGAAATTTCCAACATTTCTTCCTGACCAAAACCCTCAAGAAACTAAGCATCAGAGTAACATCCCTTAAAATAATGAGAGCCATCTATGACAAACCCACAGCCAACATCCTGCTGAATGGGCAATGATAAACATTCCCCTTGTGAATTGGAACAAGACAAGAATGTTCATTCTCAGGAGTCCTATTCAACACAGTATTGGAAGTGCTAGCCAGAACAATCAGGCATAAAAGGAATCCAAATAGGAAAAGAAGTCAAACTAACTCTCTTCCTGGATGATACGATGCTATACCTAGAATAGGCATGGAAACCATAAAGACACTATTAAAAGCCTTCTGGAACTGATAAATTTCAAGGTATGAAATCCATGTACAAAAATCGGTAGCATTTTTATACACCAATAACATACAAAGTGAGAACCTTATCAAGAATTCAACCCCATTTAAAATATACATTAATAAAATATTGAGAAATAGATCTAACAAGGAGATAAAAGATCTTTACAAGAAAAATTAGAAAACACTGAAAGAAATTAGAGATGACATAAATAAATGGGGGAAACAATCTAGTGGTTATGAATTAAAATAATCAGTCTCATTAAAATGGCCCTACTGCCAAAGGCAATTTATAGATTCAGCATTATTTCTGTCAAACTACTAACATCATTTTTCATAGAACTAGGAATTAAAAAAAAAACTATCTTAAAGTTCATGTGGAACCACAAAAGAGCTTGAATAGCCAAAGCAATCCTAAGCAAAAAGAACAAAGCTGAAGGCATCACATTACTCAACATGAAACTAAATTATAAAGCTACACTAACCAAAATAGCATGGTACTGGTACAAATACAGACTTATAGAGCAATAGAACAGAATAGAGAGTTCAGAAATAGAACCTACAGCCTATTTCATGTCACCTACAGCCATCTGGTTTTTCACAAAGTCAACAAAAATAAGCAATGGGGAAACAATTTTCTATTCAGTAAGTGGTGCTGGGATAGCTGGCTATCCATATGCCAAAAATGAAATAATACCCCTACCTTTCACCATATATGAAAATTAACTCAAGATGAATTGAAGTGTTAAATTTAAGGTCTCAAATTATAATGATCTGATATGGTTTGGCTCTGTGTCCTCACCCAAATCTCATCTTGAATTGTACTCCCATAATTCCCATGTGTTGTGGGAGGGACCTGGTGGGAGAAAATTGGAATCATGGGGTGGTTTTGCACATACTGTTCTCATGGTAGTGAATAAGTCTCAGAAGATCTGATGATTTTATCAGGGTTTCTGCTTTTGAATCTTTGTCATTTTCTCTTGCTGCTGCCATGTAAGAAGTATATTTTGCCTCCCACTGTGATTCTGAGGCCTCCCCAGCCATGTGGAACTGTAAGTCCAATTAAACCTCTTTTTCTTCCCAGTCTCAGGTTTGTCTTTATCAACAGTGTGAAAGCACACTAAGACAGTAAATTGGTACAGTAAAGTAGGGTGTTGCTGAAAAGATATCCAATAATGTGGAGGTGACTTTGGAAGTGGGTGACAGGCAGAGATTGGAACAGTTTCATGGGCTCGAAAGAAGGCAGGAAAATGTGGGAAAGTTTGAAACTTCCTAGAGACTTGTTTAATGGCTTAGACCAAAAGCCTGATAAAAATATGGACAATAAGGTGCAGACTGAGGTGGTCTCAGATGGAGATGAGGAACTTGCTGGGAAAGGGAGCAAAGGTGACTCTTGTTATGTTTTAGCAAAGAGACTACTGGCATTTTGCTCTTGCCCTAGAGATTTGTGGAACTTTGAACTTGAGAGAAATGATTTAGGATATCTGGCAGAAGAAATTTCTAAGCACCAAAGCATTCAAGAGGTGATTTGGGTGCTGTTAAATGCATTCAGTTTTGTAAGGGAAGCAGAGCATAAAAGTTTGGAAAATTTGCACCATGACAATGTGGTAGAAAAGAAAAACTCATTTTCTGAGGAGAAATTCAAGCTGCTGGCTGCAGAAATTTGCATAAGTAAGGAGGAGCCTAATGTTAATCCCCAAGACCATAGGTAAATGTGTCCAGGGCATGTCAGAGGTCATATCATGGCAGCCACTCCCTTCACAGGCCTGGAGGCCTAAGAGAAAATGGTTTCATGTGCCGGACCCAAGGTCCCCATGCCGTGTGTAGCCTAGGGACTTGGTGCCCTGCATTCCAGCTACTCCAGCTGTGGCTGAAAGGAGTCAATATAAATCTTTGGCTGTGGGTACAGAGGGTGCAAGCCCCAAGGCTTGGCAGCTTTCATGTGATGTTGAACCTGCAAGTGCATGGAAGTCAAGAATTGGGGTTTGGGAATGCTTGTCTAAATTTCAGAAGATGTGTGGAAATGCCTGGATGCCTAAGCGGAAGTTTACTGCAGGGCAGTGTAGAAGGGAAATGTGGGGTCAGAGCCTCCACACAGAGTCCCTACTGGGGTACCACCTACTGGAGCTGTGGGAAGAGGGCCACTGTCCTCCAGACCCCAGAATGGTAGATTCTCCGACAGCTTGCACCATGCCCCTGGAAAAGCTGCAGATACTCAATACCAGCCTGTAAAGGCAGCTAGGGGGAGAGATTGTACCTTGCAAAGCCACGGGGCGAGAGTTGCCCAAGATCATAGGAACCCACCTCTTGTATCAGTGTGACCTGGATGTGAGACCTGGAGTTAAAGGAGATCATTTTGGAGCTTTTTAGTCGTCTGGATTTCAGACTTGCATTGACCTTGCAAATTTATTCCATTTGGAATGGCTGTACTTACCCGATACCTGTGCCCCCATTGTATCTAGGAAGTAACTAGCTTGCTTTTGATTTTACAGGCTTATAGGCAGAAGGGACTTGCCTTGTCTCAGATGAGACTTTGGACTGTGGACTTTTCGATTAACACTGAAATAAGTTAAGACTTTGGGTGACTGTTGGGAAGGCATGATTGATTTTGAAATGTTAGGACATGAGATTTGGAGGGACCAGGGCAGAAACATATGGTTTGGCTATGTGTCCCCCACTCAAATCTCATCTTGAATTTAGCCATAATTCCCATGTGTTGTGGGAGGGACCCAGTGGGAGATAATTTGAATTATGGGAGCGGTTTTCTCATGGTAGTGAATAAGTCTTCTGAGATCTGATGGTTTTATCAGGGGTTTCCACTTTTGCATCATCCTCATTTTCTCTTATTGCCACCATGTAAGAAGTACCTTTTGCTTCCCACCATGATTCTGAGGCCTCCACAACCATGTGGAGTGCTAAGTCCAGTTAAACCTCTTTTTCTTCACAGTCTCAGTTATGAAAGCATGAAAATGGACTAACACAGAATCCTAGAGAAAAATCTAGGAAACATTATCTGGACATCAGCTTTGGGTAAGAATTTATGACTAGATCCTCAAAAGCAATTGCAAGAAACACAAAAATTGGCAGCTAGATCCATTAAATTTTGTGTCCAAAAAGGCTATAAGGTCATCAATATGATGAATAAACATCGTTTGATTAATAAAATATTTCTAAAAATTGTGTAATGAACAATAGAATCATAGCAAGTCACCTCATCTTAGTCTTGCTCCCAAAACAAAAACTTTCTAATTTTTACTGTTCTTTAGTAGGCTACGCCTCCATATTTCTAAGTAAAATACTTCTATTTATTTTTAATTTAGAAAATTTAGGTTTTATTTATTGGTGTCATGTTGCAAGAAATGAGGATTATCTCTGTTTCAACTTTGCAATGTATTCCTTCTCCAATTCCTTGGGCAGTTAGATTATAATTTTAGTTGAATCATTTGTATGTGTTTATATTACTATGACTGTATGAATACTGTAAAGCAGAGGGCTAAATGCTAAATGTCTTGTTTGTTATCATGAGATTGATAATTTCTTCCTTGTTATTTTGATATCTTTTTGTAAAGTTCTTAATTATTCTCCATTCTCCTTCTTTAATATTTACCTGTTTTTGCCAGATTCTTTCATATTCATTATTTTGAGATTTCTCTTGCCTGCTTGTCTCATTTCCTGAATCCTGTGTCTTCCTTCTTTTTTGCTTCCTATTTATTTGGTGAAGAGTGTTCTTCATTTATTCTAAGAAAAGAAAATCACAAATCTGAGTTATCAAATTAGAATTTAATTTGATAAATTATCTAAAAATTTATTACTGTAATTAAAAAATTTTTTAGTTGACAAATTGGCTAAGTTTAAAAATAAAATTTTCTCTCAGAATTTTGAGGCCATTGTACATAGGCCTCTTTTTTTTTCTTTTTTTTTTTTATAATTCAATGCTGTTTTTTCGGGCCTGGTTAGTACTTGGATGGGAGAATTCAATGCTGCTTTTTACAATCCACATATTATTTCATTTCTCATTTTAACCTATGTGCCTTTTATTCTATCTTCCTGGAAGATGTTAGCATTTCTAGTATTCTAAAATAATGTAATAATACCATTAGGTGGTTCTTCCCCCTTTTCTTATACTGTAAACAGCATTAAGTAAACCTTTAACTTTAGATATAACTTTATATGAATTCTGTCAACTTTTCTTAGTTTACTTCATTACTATTTGCTTCCTTCTGGATTATCTGTGATTCCTGAATCTTCTATTAGTCTGATATTGGACCTCCTGGGTTAGTTAAATACTTATACTTATTTTCCTTCAAGAGCTCCTTGAAGGCTAGATTATTCTTGCACATTATTTCTGTTTCTGTTGCGCAGTTTTTTTTTTTATTTTAAAGCTACATACAAAGAATTGCTGAACTTCTTAGTTCCATCTTCCAGATTTCTTAGCACTTATGAAGTTTATATGTGTGTATGCATGTGTAAAATTTCTGTACCACCTGAATATAGGAAGTAATTCCCTCTGCTTTATATTCTTCTTCATTAATTCTTTTCTCTGCTGCACAGAGTCTGTCATTTAATTCTTCACTAGTTTTTTCTTTTTAATAAAAATGTTTTTATTACTAAAAGTTACTTTTGGCTATCTTTCTTAAATTTATGTTGTTTTTCTCAATCATTAAAAAATGCGTTTATCTGAATATTATCATCTTATTAATCTGCATAGTCTCATTCAAATAGGGATTTTTTTAAGATTGTAGAGTATCAACCCACATTTTTAATGAATACTAATGATGAATCCCCCTGTGTGTACACATTGTAATTATACATGACACTGTCTCCTAAGAGTAGTTTTACCATTTTCTTCTGCCAGAACCAGTAAACTTATCACCAGCTCAGGGAAAATTCCTTGAAATTATCCTTTAAGATTTATAGCAGTTTATTTGCCAATCATATGTACTTAATTTCTCAGGAGAATTTTTCGATTCTCTAACTATTTTTTTACATTTTATATTGTTTTTGTTCTTAATTTCTTATGACATAAATATATATTTGTTCATTTGTTTGTTTTTAGTTACTTTCCGCATGCAAGAATGGCTCTATTTTCTCCAAGTTCATTTTGTTATGGAATGGTTTTGGGTTTTTTGGCTCTTTCTTATTAGATAATTCCCTAAAATACTGTGATATTTAGCTCTTGCTTAATTCACTTTATATTGAAAATCAAGGCATAAAATCTTTGATTGAAAGTTTGCTTTCAGAGGAAACACCTATTGGCTTTTAGTAGGTGATGAGAGTGCCCACCAGATACACTTAATGTCTTTTTTCCCCCTGTGATTCCAGCTGTCTTTGTCTGGAGGCAAATCTCTTGGCTGCTGCCATTCTTAGTATAAAAATAAAATATAGTGAGTGATTAGGTTCACTGTTCATCATGTAGAATTTTGCTTGTTATCAGAAAGTTTCCTTAGCCACAAATAAGACTTTTGCATTAAAGTATCAAGCTTTTTTGTGGCAAATTCTGTGTTTTATAGTCCCATTTTTCCATATATACTGATGCTTTAAACTTTATTTTTACTTTAATGGTGCTTCAGAAGGGAAAAAAAAATTAAACACATATGCCCAAATTACCATCATTAATTAGAAGTCATATTTAGACATAATTAGAAATTATATTCCTTCTCAATCTTTGCACTAGGACACAAGCCAAAACTAGGAAGAGCTAAGGGACAACTTTCTACATAGATGGCTATAAATTACCACAGCTGTGGAATTAATCATAGATTTTCTCTATTCAAAGGAAGCTGTGCTGAAACAATATTATGTCTTTAATCCAAAAATATTTATTCTTTTCTTTTCATATTTACATGTTCCTCTTTTACCCCTTGACCTACTTCAGGTAAATTTTGGTACTGTGATTGAGTTACTTAAAAAACATTTCTGTAATATGATGTAAAGCCACACCATATAGGACATCACCTATTTTTGAAGGTCAATATCACTTTGGAAATAATTTATCTTTTTATCTCCCATCACTGCTAGACTACCATTTAAAGAAGGAATCAAATTTTTGAAGATAAATGTCGTAATTAATTCCTATATAATATCTACTATAAACCTTATGATAGAATCACCTAATTCCCATAAGCCAATCTTACAGACTTTCACAGAGACTCTTCCCTACAGTGAAAGTATATTTACTTTCTTTAAGTACCCACAATTTTAGACATTATCATACTATTGGCAACTGGTAAAAGAATCAACCCAGGTCACCCAAGTGAATCTGCTAGGTTTCTTCTGGTCATTCAAATATTGCTGCAAAGCTCTACCAGCAAATACTATCTTTCAGAAGTAGTCATTAAAAAGTGGGATCAGATCTGCCATTCCATTTATTACGTCATTACTACCTTTTCAATTTCTATACCTTATACATTTCTGAGCTCTTTTAGGGAGACAAATATTAAACATCAGTAATTCCATTCTATAATCATTTCTGGTTTTTAATTCTATAGTTTACTAGTTTGGGCCCACTTTTCAGTTTATTTATAATTTATAAACTATTCACAAGATTTGAAATTAATTTAAAGAAACAAATTTCAAAAATATGTGTCCTAAATTATTTTAATATACCTTAGTACTTATTAATCTTATACACTCTACTTTTAGACTGACATAATCTTATGTCACTCTAGCTATGTGACATGCTGACTTGTACACAGTTAATAATCAGAATCCATAATCAAAAATAAACCTTTAAAAAATTTAATGGGCATTTGATAAAGCAGTTAAAAAGAAATTAACAAATCCATGTCAAAGTTAAATGGTGTTTTAGTTTTTTTTTTGGGGGGTGGAGTTGTTGTTTCTATTGTTTTCTGGAGAAAGGGTCTCCCTCCATCACCCAGGCTGGAGTGCAGTAGTACAATTACATCTGGTGAGCTGTAATCAACCTCAACCTCAACCTCCTGGGCTCAAGTAATCCTCTCACTAAAGCTTCCCAATTATCTGGGCCTACAAGCACATGCCCCATGCCCAGCTAATTTTTGTATTTTTGATACAGATGGGGTTTCACCATGTTTCCCAGGCTATTTTTTTTTTAATAGCAATAATGGAATTATTCTAATGGGTTGTATGCATACAGGTTAGTAACTGAAGTGTTTGCTGTTGAAGCAAATAACATATAAAGCATATTATTGTAATTCAATTACATCACAAAGAAAAAAATAAAACAAAGCATTAAACCACCAAATGGAACTCAATAAGAAACACTTGTTTTCAAAAGCAGGACTATGTTTAATTCAAAATAATATTTTCTTATTTTTGTCTACAAAGCAGGATTAAAAAGAAATAATAAAATTCATTCACTAACAAATTGAAGAAAACTCTTGACAGCACTGGATTTATCATTAGGTGGGCTACCAGGAGTTTTTCCAGCAAAGCAAAATCCTTTTATTATACTCTTTTACACATTTACTGAAACTGAAATGGAAGGAAACTTTTTTTGTACAGCAAATAAGTACAAAATATTAAATTGTTATAGCATTGGCAGATGTAAAGATGCAATATCAAATTATGGAAAATAAAGATTTTCCCTTGGGAGTAGCATTTATAAAGTATAAACTCTATATGTTGAATAATGTTTACAAATTGTGGTAGACCATTTCTTTCTTGGAAGCACATTCTTTTAGATAGAGAACTTGGTTTCAGAACTTCTTGATGAACTCCTTGCTATGTAGTTGACCCTTCTGAAGATCTATCACTATGCTTCTATGAGTTGTGTAATAACAGTAATGGCAACTAGAGATTTGGTTTTATGACAAAGGCTACATAATGTGAAAGTTGTCAAGCTGCAGAAGGTGGAGGCTATAAAAAATACACTGGGATGAAAAGCTCTATATATTCTCTTGGTAGAAAACTGCTGTATAATAAAACAACTACACTAAGATAAAAATATGCATTTCCATAAAAATATCATTATTATGAGAAACATATCATCTTCCTTGTCATCGTACCATTTTGAAGACAAGCTTGAAGAATCTATGACTCTGTAACTAAACTTTCACTGCATGGAAGAGTGATACTATGAAACCTGACAACTGACCCATATTCAATTCAGTTTGATTCAGTTCAACAAATATTCACTGAGTGCCAAGTGCAAGGCATTGGACCAGTCATTTTCAGAAGCACTCTGATGAATAAGGTGTGCAATGATAAATAAAGAGATGTCATTTCCTCCAATGGAGAAGATAACTGACATACATTTATACAGCAATGTGGAATGTTGTAAAGGAAACAAAGGGTTTGGAGAATGTTAAATTATGCATGAAATATATATATATCAATATAAAGTGAAAGAATTCATAAGTACATTATTTATCTACATAAGCATAATCTAGGAATTAGAATATTGGCTGTGATATTACTCGAAGAGCTATGCCAACTTACGACCTTCTGAAAATAGTAATAAATAAATATTTAGTTGAAAATGGTCAGCTGTGTTATACAGTAGGGGCTCTCTCATTAATTTGAAGTTTTTTTAGTTTAACAGAGCTAGTATGATTTGGAAGATCATGATGTTACCATGGACATTTGTGTAGGTTGTCATGGGAACAATTTAAAGTGGCACTTCACCCTAACTTAAAGGGTAAAATAAAGTTTTAAGAATGATATAGAGGATAATCTATGACCTAAAGACCAATAGGCGTTATCTGGAGAAATAATACAAGAGAAAGCACCAGGTGGAGGTTGTTTATAAACCAGTAACAAGCAAAATCATAAAACTTGAAAATGGTAATGCAACCCTGGAAGGGGTAAAAGCATAAAGGTCTTAGTGAGGTTTATAAGTGCATGAACATTTTCTCCAGGTGGGGAGAATTTTAAGTGAGAAAAAAGATATAATCAGATTTTTCTTTAAAATGAAACATTAGCTGGGTGCAGTGGCTCACTCCTGTAATCCCAGCACTTTGGGAGGCCAAGGCGGGCAGATCACCTGAGGTCGGGAGTTGGACACCAGCCTGACCAACATGGTGAAACCTTGTCTCTACTAAAAATACAAAATTAGCCAGGTGTGGTGGCACATGCCTCTAATCCCAGCTACTTGGGAGGCTGAGGCAGGAGAATCCCTTGAACCCAGGAGGTGGAGGTTGCAGTGAGCCGAGATTGTGTCACTGCACTCTAGCCTGTGCAACAAGAGCAAAATTGCATCTCAAAATAAATAAATATATAAGATAAAATAAAATAAAACATTTGTCTTGACCAATATAATTATATAGTTCAAGAGATATTTAGCAATACTATTTAGCGATACTGTGAATAAAATATTTTTCACATTTATTGGTATTGGGATTTGAATATTGACTGTAGTAGTTATGGTCCTGAAATATTCAGATTGATGGAATATAGTTGGGATCAAAACTCGGTAGAGAGCATGTCAGTTTTGTACATAAGACTTTCCTAATTTCTATAAATATTATAGCTGACTGTGTCCCCAAAGTAAGAATTTAAACTTTGAGGGAAACCAACTGGATTTCTACTGGATAATATGGTAGAATTCCTACTGGATAATCCCGAGGAATTCCTATTGAATAGCTAAAAATAGACATTTAAAATATCTAAAATAGATAAGTTTAAATACTTTAAAGGTAAAATAGATATTTAGATTTTAAAATTTTCCCCAGAATGACAAAGGAATGAATAATGATTTATGTCTGGCTTTCTACCAAATACTTCTTGACCGATTTCCTCAAGAGGTAAAAATGAGCTTTCTTCTCTTGTCCTGAAGCAGAAAAAGGCTGACTCAGTTTGGGATTTTTCCCTTATTCCTCCCCAGATTGTTTTATCCTACCTGCATTTACTTCTCTTATCCTGTGAATATCTTCTACATTATTTTTTTGAAGGTTGAAGTTTGAAGGACAATTTGCTCTCTATGATTTTAGTAAACTTGGTGAACCATCACAACACTTTTGAATATTTTATTACAGAAAGAAGTTAAAACACTTCATGCTCAAATTGATTTAAATTTCCAAATATTATATACATTTAATTTTAAACCAATTATTTAATATATTCTACCTATTTTGTAATGTATAGCAAAGTTATAGTGAGATCTTTTCCACAACTAAATGCTGTTTTGTAATATAGATATGTAGATTTTACTCTATATAAATGCAGCCACATAAGCTCAAATCAGTTTCTCTATTCTAATTTAAATTCTGCAAATTATTGTGATTTTAGACAACCCTCATGTATTTAATATCTCTGAACTGTACATTTAAAAATGGCCCAAGATAGTAAATTTTATAATATATGTATTCATCACAACATAAAAATACATATGTGTATACCATGAAGAAAAGGCTCAATTATTTGCTTTAAGAATATATTATAGCTGCATATACAAAAATAAGTGATTAAAAATTAAAACATTTATGTACACATTGCTTTTATCTACACATCATCAAATAATTTATCTTCCACTAAAATGTCTTTATACAATATAAAGTCACATCCTATCAAAAATGTAAATGTAGAGTGAGTTAAGATTAGGTTTTATCAATTGTACACAATACAGTATGTAAATAGTTATCTATATCAATTGGGAGAGTAGTCAAAATATACAATGGTGCATTAAATGATGGTGAAGGTAGCACACTGTGTTCCCCTGTCATATTTCCTAACAAAATGACTAAAAGTAAAGTGGCTCCAATAATTTCAAGGTTATACTACCTGTTCCAAATTTGGAAATTACTGTGGGGAGTTGCTAAACCAAAATTTTTGGCAGAAGCATAGAGATCTTTTATTTAGATTTCTAATAAACTAGAATCTTTTCAAAAATCATAACATATAATCAATCCCCCATGGTTACATAAAATAGGGAATTATATTACGTATTTATTTGATTCTGGTATGTACAAACAATAGCAGGGTGTTGAGTTCTTTGTGATTTCTATTTATTTCCTCTAGAGAGGAGCTGCTGGTTCTAGTAATTTCAAATACATAGAGTCATTTTGATCAGACTACATTCACTGGGGTGCTCTACTGCTTACAACATTGATTATGCCAATTTATTACGAGATTCACAGGTAAGAAGAGAATTTGAATTTAGTCAGTCTTACTACACAGGAGCAATTTTAATTAGAATATGGTTTATTATTATAAAATCATAATGATCAAATTTTCAAGTTACCTTAATGCAGCTTATTATTTATAAAATTCTATTAATTTAACTTCAGGAAATTAATGTACTATACCTAGTTAATGAATGTTATGAAAAACATGAAATATAAATAATAAATTGGAATTTAGTAACCTTTCAATAAGCTCTTCTGCCATTTAAATACACCTAGTTAGGCCAGGCATAGTGGATCATGCCTGTAATCCCAATACTCTAGGAAGACAAGATGGGTAGATCACATGAGGCCAGGAGTTCAAGGCCAGTGTGGCCACAATAGTGAAACCCCATCTCTACTAAAAATACACAAATTAGCCGAGTGTGATGATGCGTGTTTGTAATCTCAGCTACTCAGGAGACTGAGGCATGAGAAGCACTTGAACCCAGGAGGCAGAGGTTGCAGTGAGCAAGATCATTTATTTGCACTCCAGCTTGGGCAACAGAGAGAGACTGTCTCAAAAATAATAAATAAATATACCTAGTTGGTCAGATCCTAATTCTTACATAGATATTACTTCTTATACATATATGTAAATATTTAAATTATTCAGAGGGATAATATGTGCTTCCTTTTTGGCTGCTTTTTGAATAAAATAAAAATTATTATTGATATTTATAGTTCAGATGTTTGAATGTATTCACATCAAACATCAAGTTTTACCAAGGAAAATATAAAATTATTTTTCTGTACCTTTATTGGTTTAGTTTTAAATGTTAAATGGTAGTTGAAAATTATACATTAGAAATTATCTAATTTACAAGTACTTCTTTACACTGGAAAAGCCCACAATAACATCTTTCATGTTCTAGTATTTCTACTATATAGAAACATGAGAAGCCATAATATAATGTACTTCTAGAACTCTCTGTAACTTAAATAAAGATAACCAATTCAAAGTAGCTATGAATGTTTTGTTTAAAATTTAGTATGCTTTTTATTATGGAAATAACAGGGTTAAAGGAAGTCTCTGTGTACACACACACATACACACGCACACACAAACACAAATGTAAATTGTTTATATTAACAAAATTTTATTGACTATCATTTTTTATGAAAAATTAATAAAATAAAACACAAACTATTCAGTTAATATATTTAAGCCAGAGGGTTGTAATATCTACTTTGTCTTACATCTAATATAGAAACATAATATGCTGAACTATGTATACCCGTGTATATCTATCACCCTTGAACTCTGTTTCTTTAATTTTTGCATGATTTTTTGAATGAATTTGACTGGTAAACATTAACTTAATTGACATTTGGCTGATCTATATAAATGTCAGCAGTCTTTTATTCAGGAGAAGAACCTGTAGAACTAAGGAAGGTGGTCAGGATTATTTACTGTGCTTATTATTAGCATCAGTGTATATACCTTGAGGTTTTACTATCTAATGTGATATGTTGCTTTAAATCGTTGCCTTAATATGTAGTACAAAAAAGTACATTCTCCTAAAAAGATCTATTGATATATCATAGAAAGTATTACATTGTAAATGTTTGGGGAAGACTCTCCTATATGTAATACAGTATAGCTATCCCATAAAGAATTTAAAGACATTCAAATTTGATAATTTCATAATAATTTGTTAAGAAATAGGAAGAAGAGAATTAAAACCATGAGTTAGACTACTAAAATATGCTCTTTATAGTCAATTAAACATATGTTACTTGTTAATTAGTTTTTTGTCAGAGTGTAATTTTATGATGGTCAGGATTTTTAGATTGTGTTTCAAAGATCACTGACAAAACTCACATTGCTTGATTGAAAGTTTGGCTCTATGCACATGAATGAGCCTGACCTTAAGTGTCATTAACTAGGTTTAGGGTAACTCTACATCTAAGGATTCTAGAAAGGTGCTAAAATATTTGATTCATTCCAAAAGAATTTATTGTTATATGAAGGTTTCCTAAGTATATAAAGATAAAGAATGTGAACTCTGTATATTTTAACTATTTTAACTTTACAAAATGAAAACAAATTAGAAAAATATAGCAAACTTTAAACTTCATTATTTATATTTTCTAATGGAATCTCACTTAAATCTATGTTGAGAATTATTACCTGAACAGCAGATTATGTAGATGCTCATATCATACAGATATATTCTGTCTGCTCCATTGGTTAAAACAGGGACTGGAGTATTGAGAATTGTAAAATAAATGTTTTTTCTAAAACTAAAACACTAGTTTGGTCCTTATTAGGAAGGTGCTTTGACATGGGAAATGGTTCTGGGAAGAACATGCCTCACTTCCTGCTGGAACTGAGGGACTGACATAGGAATCTGTTCTCTACTTTATGGCATGTGAGAAGATTCCACAAAATGTGGAGCCTGGGACTAAAGAATAATCAGCCTAAGAAACATTTTAGTTGTGAGAGTAGACAGTGATTGCCATGGGTAATTTTCCAGGGTCTTGGCAAAACCAAGTGAGTATATTTTAAAAAGAAATAATATCACATATGGATGAGTAATTTTTATAGAGATGATTAATTAGCTTCTATGTAGAAGGAACAAAAAGGATCCAAGAGTTTCAGAATTTATAAATATATGTTAGCAATAATTAGGAGTAATTTGAGTCAAAGCTGTGAAACCCAGATGGCTGTAGAATCACTCTTTGAAATTGTTCATAAAATTTTGTATTCTTTTAAATGATCCAAAGAACTGCTTGCAGAAAGGGCATGGGGAAGATGACAGTGACACTCAATCATATAATCTGCTTTAATTTAACCTTCAATTCTCAGATGTTCCTTGCTGTTCTGACATGGACACTTTATCAAATTATTTGTTGTCAGTGACATATCAAGTCACTTAAGCCTAGCAACAGGAACATAGTTTCAGAGACCCAGCAGCTAAGAAAGTAAACAAGTTTATTCAAAAAACAAATGTCTACTAAAAAATGACAGCCATTATCTACTTCTATCCAAAATAATAACTAACTGCTATTCCACAAATTAATCTGCTTATGATTTTCAAATGGTAAATAATCAAGGAAGTTTTGGAAATTGTTTTGTAAAAGTCACTTTTCCTTTCATCATTGTTCCTTAGTTTCCGAGCTTCTCTCCAAGAAGCAACTGTTTCTTATTCATCTCGTTTCTTCTGTATCTTTTTAGAGACATTCTCAGCACAGACGTGGAGATAACATTAACAAGGCAGGTGGATCACCTGAGGTCAGGATTTCAAGGCCAGTCTGGCCAACGTGGTGAAACCCCATCTCTACTAAAAATGCAAAAATTAGCTGGTTGTGGTGGTGCACGCCTGTAATTCCAGCTACTTGGGAGGCTGAGGCAGGAGAATTGCTTGAACCCAGGAGGCGGAGGTTTCAGTGAGCCAAGACTGTGCTACTGTACTCTAGCCTGGGTAGCAGAGTGAGACTCCATCTCAAAAAAAAAAAAAAAAAAAGTAAAAATACTAAAAAAAAAATCAGCAAGAAAAACCAAAAGGAGTCCTTATTTGCATTGTATGTCTATCATGACTTTCATCTAAGTGTTTTTTAAAGTAGAAAGTTTAGATTAGGTGGTCCCTCAAAATTTATGTCATGAAATTCTCTTCCTAAACCTGCAGTATTGTAACTGCAACCTCAGAAGTGGGGCTACCACATTTATGACTTGAATGGCACCTAAAATACTTACAGAAGAAATAATTATAGGTCACCTCTGTTCATGTCACAGTGTAGTATGAATAGGCAAGAATTAAAACACCCGAATCATATTACATTATAAGCCATATATATGCATTTCTTCAAAAACATTTATCAGCATTTACTTTAACTAGAAGCATTCTGCTATTTTCTGGGATAAAGAAGCAAACAAGACAATATATATGTACCAAAGAGATTAATAGTTTTGAAGGAAGATTGAGAGAAAAGCACATATTCACTCATTATTTAACCACTTGCAGTTTCATTCTTTCATTGAACTTGTAGTTTTAGAACTAAAATAGAGAATTATGCTAGCATGCAGATGGTGGAGTCAGAGTTAATACATTCTAAAGTCCTTGTCTTATTCAGAAATAAGGTAAATGTATTGATTAATGTTTTATTAAGATGAACAGACATAAAAAATTTAAAATAATATTAAAGCAGTTATACAATTTGTAACTTCCAATCTAGCAGAGAGAGAGCAGGTGATTTATATATAAACACTTTCATATACACATTCATATGACTTTAAGCTCAATAACAGATAATTTTCTAAAATAACAGAAAAAGGCAGAAAAATCAAGCTTAAGTGATAACCAAATTAGACAATAATAACACAGAAAATATATTACATGCCAATGCCATTTATGAATATATATGCAAAAATTCGAATGAAACGATTAGGACAGAGAATATAGCAATATATTAAAAGAAAACAGTCAAAATAAATTAGAATACAAACCAGAGTGGAAAATAGAATTTGGTAAAGGCATATCTAATAATAAATTGTTATTCAAAATATCCCCAAAACACTTAAAACTTTACATTAGGAAAATGAACAATAATTTTAAAATAGAGAAAAATAACTGAACAGATGTCTCAGCAAAGAAGATATACAAGTAATGCCAAATAAGCATATGAAAAGAAGCTTAATATCATTTTATGAGGGAACTTAAAATTAATTAAAGCAACAATGACATATGACTACACACCTATTAGAATGGCCAAAATCCACAACACTGATAGCAGATACTGGTGAGGATATGGAGCAACCATAACTCTCATTCCTTGCTGGTGAGAATCCAAAATGGGACAGCGGCTTTGACAAACAGTTTGGTGGTTTCTTAAAAAACTAAACGTACTCTTTCCATATGATCCAGCAACCACACTCCTTGGTATTTACTCAAAAGATTAAAACTTAGGCCCACACAAAAACCTGCATTTAGATGTTTACAGAAGGCTTATTCATAATTGCCAAAACTTGAGTAGGTAAATAAAAATGGTCCATCCAGATAATGAAATATTATTCAGTGATAAAAAGAGGTAAGCAATCAAGCTGTGAAATGACACATAGGAAACTTAAATGCATATTAGTGTAAGAACTCACTCTCAAAAGACTATATACTGTACAATTCCAGCTATATGACATTCTTTGTCTCTGGAAAGGCAAAACTACAGATACAGTGAAAAGATCAGTGATTTGCAGAGTTTCTCAGAGAGAGAGAGGAATAGACAAAGCACAGAGGTATTCAGGGCAGGAAAACTATTTTGCAAGTTACTCTAGTAATGGGTACATTGTAGCCCAAATTTTTATACATTTGTCTAAACCCATAGAATATACTAACTTTAAAAGCAATAAATTATTAAAATGCCCATACTCTCTGAAGTAATCTATAGAATTAATATAATTTCTGTTAAATACCATTGACGCTCTTATTAGCAATGGAATAAAACAATTTTAAAGTTCAGATAACTTTAAAAGCAAAATTATAAACATTGAATGATTAAAATTTCAATAAAACAAATTTAAGTATGTTATTATCAATAAAAGGAATACGATAGATAATATCCAAAGTATATAAACATACATGTGAGAAACAAGAAGCATTGAAAAAGTGTATAGAAGCCGTAAAGGAGAAAAATAAAAAAGAAAAATATGCAAGTAAGAATATAACAGTTTTTAGACATCTAGAAGAATCTTGTTTCTTTTACTATTCTTGCATCAGTAAACCTGCTTCTGAGAATATCTACTTATGGAGATTTTCTGAAAAACCTTGGTTTAATATATTTAGTAGGTTTAACTTTTCAGTCTTTTTATTTGAATATGGCTTTTTTGTTGAGTTAGACATATCCAAAGATCAATTATTTTTATTTTACTCTGATAAAAAGAATCAGTAATATCTGATAATTTCTTTTTTTGTGATTGCTGTATGTTGAAACCTAATCCTCATTGCAGCACTATTAGTAGGTGTAGGCCTTTAGGAGGTTATTGGGTCATGAAGGTAGAGCCCTTGTAAATGGGATTAGTGCCTTCATAAAGGAGAACCAAGGGAGTTTGTTTAACCCTTCTGCCATGTGAGAATGCAGTAAGAGCACACATGGTATGAGGAAAAGGACTTCACTAGATACTTAATCTCCTGGTACGTTGACCTTCAACTTCCCTGCCTCCAGAACTGTAAGCAATATATTCTATTGTTTATAAATTACCTAGTGTATAGTATTTTGTAACAGCAGCCTGGACAGACAAAGGCCATGATACTGAAAGGCTCAGAACTCTCCTGTTATCTTTGCTAGAATACAAACGTACCCAATTTTAATGTATTTAGGGGTGCATTGGATGGTTGGTGAGGCTAGGCAGTCTGTAGTTCATGATGGCAAAATGAAAAGTGCTGAGTGTTTTTATGGGTGAAGATATTTCATGTAATGTGACAGTTGTTAATCACTTACAGTCTGACGTTCTAAGGAGAAAAAATACAGGTTTGGTAGAGCTGAGGGAAGAGTTATAGGCCATAAGAGATGAAAGAAAACTGTTAGTTTAATTAAATATAATTTGAAATTTTCTTCTTATTTGTTGAAACTTTCCAAAGATAGTGGTAGATAAGGCAGTCTTTTATTGATTTCAATGTGATTTTAGACTTACAAACTCCATTTACATATTTATTATTTTTTCTGTTCAACCCTTTCATAATTTGACAGGTTCTTATGAAATGTAACATGTTCTCAGTACACTGCTTAGCACCATGAGTGGTGGACTGGGAAAGGACACAATGGAAGATTTTAGAGTGATGGTTTTTATATCTTGATTTTGATAATGAGTATGTGAGTACGTACAAGAATGTATGACTTTGTAAAAAAAAAAAAACACAGACTGTATACTTAAAATAGGTGCATTTTATTGTAAATAAATTATACATCAATACAGTTTATTATATTAAATTCTGCTTTGAGTTTTTTTCATGTTTTTCAAGGACGAATAAAAGATTGGAATTAATACCTCAGAAACAGGTATGTTTCGTCTAAGCTTACATTGTTCACGGAATCATATTTTTGATCTTTAGAATCTTTTACCTTGGAACTGCATATAAAACATTAGAAAGAAGAAAAATTAGTGCCATTTCTGCTAGGCTAACTCTTGGTTATTATAAAGTGGCTTACACTATAGAATGGTAAGTGTTGTCAAAAAAATATTGGCAGAGAGAGAATTTTAATATGGGATTTATAAATTGTTAGACATTTTATTATAATAGCTTCATAACTCACATCATGTGTGGAGAATGCAGTCTGGGCTAACGGTCATTTCAGCAGAGACTGGGAATATGATGAAAACATAATCAAGATGAAGAATCTCTTATATCTTTTAGTTTGACTTAGAAGAACATATACATGTTAGGAAATTGCAAGGAAGTAAATTCAAAATAAATTATTCAACTTTTAGAGAGTAATATTAAGTTGTAGAAACATTTTGATTACATTAAATTGCTTCTATTATTTCATTTATAGATCAGCAAATAACTTTTATGTCTTTAGGCAGACATAGGTTCTGTATTAGAGTTCTCTAGAAAAACAAACAATAGTATCTATATCCATCTATATGCCTATCTATAGTCTATCTATAGAGATATTTATTATTAAAAATACCTCATCTGAAAAAAAATTACTGGATCTATAATTTTGGAGATATTGACATTTTAGTTGCTAAACTAAGTGATTAGATAAAATGAACTTAAAAAGAAATGTTGATGATTTTAATGATTGTAGATAGTCTATGAGTTGTCTGTACTCATTTATTTCTACAAATCCTGTGACATTTGTATAAGAGTTTATGTCTATAAAAATAAGTGTAGCATGAAAGTATTCAATTATTAATAAATACATATACATATAGATAAATGAAAGTAATAATTATAAATAGAAGATGAGAGGAGATTAGAAACATGTTTTAAGTTTAATTTAAAAAAATCACAGTAAGTGCTCTAGAAGAAACTAATGCAGTTCAGTAATTGATAATTATGACATTATGACTGGAGATTCTACTAGCTAACATGGCCAGAAGAAAATATCTCTGAGAAAAGAATGTAAGTTGAGACTTGAAAAGTGAGAAGCAATCAGTTACACAGAAACACCAAGTAGAGACAAGAAACTTTTAGACAAAACAAAACCCCCAAACCATGACATAGCCCCCAACATTAAAGACATTAAAGGAATATGAGCTAACAGACGGTGGTGAATGTCAGAGAGAGTGAATTGAGAAGAGGTTTAGAAAATAACCCACAGGTCAATATCAGATTAAAAATGTGCTTTGTATAGTGTGCTCACTATTTCTCATAATGTTATTCAGTAACCAATGGGAAACCATTGAAAAATGCTAATTTATTTAAATGAATGACAAGATACTATATGTATTAAATAGATTACTGTGGCTTCTATTGGGAGAAAAGACTTGAAGTTTGCAAAAGTAGAGGCAGAGATTATTATCACAGACCTTCCTAGTCTCAACAATGTCTTCCTGTTTCCCTCTTTCATGCATATATTTTTAGACAAGGCAAAAACCAGATCACAGACTAGAGAGTAATAAGCAAGGTCGCTCCTTTCCTCCAGAGAGCAAAATGTGATTATTTGAATGAACATTTCTGATTGCCAGAGCAAAGTGAGCAGACAATGTATATTCAGAGGGATTTAATTATTATTCCAGACCAGTAACTGCTGTGAGTCAGTCAATATATCCTTCCAAACATCGATGTTTATTGCCATTATCCTTTCCTTGTTTAATCCTTATATATGGAATATAGTATAGTGGGAGACAGAATTTGTCTTATTAATTCATAGGCCACTGGACTACAAGGACCCACAGACCAAAGAGTTCCACTATCAATGAGAAGAAAAACCACTTACTATGTCTTAGCACTGACTAGACAAGATTGGCATTGATTCTTCATTCTGTCACCAAGTCACAGTACAGGGAGTCAGTGCCCTAAGGGTGAATTTTCTTTTCTCAGTGAAAGGTAGGAAGCAGAAAGAAGCCAGCAGGCAAATTGATTGCCATCTCCCCCACACCCCCACCCTGCTCACCCATCCACAATGGATTGTTTGAGACTCAGTGATTTCAATGGTCTCTGGTGACATTTTGTATGACTAAGCAATCATCTGTGACATTGTGGTGCTGTGACAAGTGCTCCTTTTTGGCTGCCTTGCTTCTCTTTTTTTTACCTAATTTCTACTTTTCTGAGATGCCCTCCCCACCAGCACATTACAACCTGAGTGTTATTAGGTAAGTACTCTCTTAGCCTCTCTTGTATGAAAGCTTGGCTAAGGCAATCCTGGAAAGTGTAGGAGATTTCACTGCAAACATTTACATCAGTATGATTAAACAATTATTGTTGAGTACTTAACACCTAAGGCCCCTAAATCTTTTTTAACCTTATTATTTATTTTGTGTAACTATGTAATAACCATGCCTTTTTATATCTCTTTCACAGATACTTGTAGATAGAAACATGAGCTTATTTTACAAATTACAGTTTCTTGAATATAAGTCAGTTTTATTCACAGTTACCTTTAATTTGTGAAAAACAATGATTTGATAGGAAAAAGACCTTGAAATGGATAGGCTAACCCTTTTTAGTTATAATTTATAAATCAGTTTAAGCAGTGAAATTTTAAATTGCCCTTTGAGTACTATGAAATTGCCTAATATAACTTGGCAGTCCTATTAGTTCATTGCTCAATTAACTGGATAATGCATTTTGTGCCCAGAAATCCCTAGTCAAAATTCAATATTATAAGTAGTTTGGTGTTTCATAATTATATGCTTAAAATATGTGACTAAATCCCAATTTCTACATGGCAATTTGTATATTTATACTCTTAGTTGACTCAAGAGTACTACTTTTTTTCCCCTATCCTATTTTGGTATGAAGTTCAGAATTCAACTTTTGGATATGAAGCCAAAATTCTGGAAGTGGAAATAAAAAAGAAAAAACTCCAGGGTATTAATCACTTTTCTATTTTAAGTCGAAAGTTAAAGGTGACTTTTAAGAATTTATTATTTGTATATTTGTATATTATATTTAGAGCCTCTACATAGTCTTATCCTGTCAATATTGCTGTGCTATTTAAGAATCTGCTCTATTTTCCTTTCCTGTCATTTTTACACTCATATATCTATCATTTGTCCTTTTATTCTTGATTATTAATTTACCATAACGTATTGAAAGTATTTGGGCATACTTTTCTTCTTTGAGTACTGACTAAGATGACGTTAACATTCCCTTCATCTTGATTAACCTTTAGAAGGTTTCTTCCTGACCTTATGCCCCTGATCAGCTTTTGCTGGAATATTCACTTTAAAAAACTTGTAATTACAGATATTTCTCTGCCCCTTTCAAATGTAAATCTTCTCTCAGCCCCTTGCCATTGCAAACCAAGAACAACTTCTTTCTCAAGGACCCCAAAAGTATTCATTTGAAATGTAATCATTGAAATAGCTAGAGCCCCTCTCTCCCAGTGTCTATGGGAGGGTGGGGATCCTAATAGCAGTAAGCGACAATTACCAAACACAGATCACCTACTCACACTGATCCACTTCTCCCTTTAATGTTCTGTCCTTTTGTATTTTTTCATTGCTTCATCTCAGAGTTTAAAAATTTTCCCACCTTTTGTTTCAGTGAAGTTCAATTTTTCTCCTTTATTGCAATAGTCTTGACCGTTATCATAGTTTTGAATAAAATCTTCTTGCCTATTTAACTGCATTAATGCAGTTTGTCTTTGACAGCTCATTTTAGATATTCATTATCGACAGGCACTTGCTATGAAGAGGCAGGTCTGCCACGTTAAGCTGTAGAGCCAGGGGAATTTATGGCCCACCACTGCTAAAAAAAGAATAGATAAGTATGTTGTGGTTCTGGATTAATTACATAGTTCTCAGAAAAGAAATTTGTATATTCTTAACAGAGAATAAAACCCTTATGAAAACAACTTTTTAAACACATACACACATACATATACATATGTACATATATGCATATATATGGTTTAAAAATAAATGTTAATTTTGAATTAGCAACTGAAAGAATATTCTAAAAATTTCTGTTATGATTTATATCTTATAAATTCCCAAATCTTGATGTTGAACTTGTTTTTATCTCAGATTCGAACAGATTTTAGTAAATGCATAAAATAATCTCAAGTATTTAAATCCTTAATTCTACCTCCTATATCAACGTAATAAGCTCTTGTCTGCATAAATAAAATACTTTACAATTTTTTATACTTTTTTTAGTTTGGTTGTTGAAATCAAATTTGAAATACATATAAGTAATGTTAATATTAAGGGCTTCTACAAAGTCCTAAAATCTAAGGCTACCTTGTTCACCTAAGTAACTGTATTTTCTAGTTTTGATACATGAGCAAATATTTTACTCATTTTTGATAGAGTAAATTTTAATATGATAAAAGAATCACATAACTATAGACACAAACTTGACCCATGCTCTCAATTTTTGCCTTTTCAATCTGTTCACCCATCAGAAATGAGTGTCCTTATTTCCCCAAATCCATTTAATTATATCACAACAAATACCCTAAAGAATGGGCACAAAATTACTGTGAAAAATATGGTGGTAGAGATCAGAATGTTAATGGTTTTGGGGATTATTTCCTCCTTGTCACTCACTCTGTACATTAAAAAATCAAACACATATATAAACGAAATATGGTTTCCAAAAATAATAAGGTCAAACAAAACTTCTTGCACTACTGCATTGCAACATTTTAAGCATAAAGTGTAACCAAGTTGGGAAAAACATTATAATACCACTAAAATGAGTTATTTTTTTCCTATGTCGACTTGTAGAAAAAAAATTACATTAAAGACTTTTTCCCTTATCTACATTATGGGCAAAAAAATACATTGATGTTAAATCATTTCTTAAATGTAAATTAAAGCCCCACTTTGACCATTTTTCAGACATTACGCTGTTAGAGCAGAAGATAGAAGAAAACCTGAAAAAAAAAAGACAATAAACTCAAATTATCTTGTTAAAAATGGCTTTTTGGTGCACAGAATGAGAATGATGCACTTAATTATTTTTAAAAAACTTTTACCCATAGTCAATCCATTTTTCTTTTCTGGAGTAAGAATGATTCTTGAACTTCAGAGACACATGAGATTACAAACCTTGTGAGTTCAGAAAATTGTATCGTTTTTATTTTAGTTGTTTTTTTGTGTAAATAAATATTTACTTACATATAGATACTAATTTGAATCTGTGAAAGCTGGGAGGCAGTATTTTAGTGTTTATAGAACCATAGGTATTGAGGGAAATGGCACACTCACAGCAAGTAGGTGCCATTTTTCCTCCTGTATGTGCAAAGACTTGGAAGACGTCAATTACATAAAACAACTCAATATTTTAAATCATAAGTGATAATACACATTGAAATTATTTATTTGAAATAATATAAATATTAATTCTAATATTTGCTATTTTGTACATGTATGTATAAAATTGTAAAAATAGAAAAGAATACAATTACTTGGGACACTATTAATCTGCTATAATGGCACCTGTCTCTATGTAGCAGCTCTGTTTTAAGTTTGTGTATATATGTCCTTTACATTTTTCTGCTTATTTTATATTTGACAAAATTATTTCTTGTCCTATCTTATACACTGCTAAATATCAAATATTCTATATATGTAGATTTTTTTTTTTTTTTTTTTTTTTTTTGAGATGGAGTCTCACTCTTGTGGCCCAGGCTAGAGTGTAGTGGCACAATCTTGGCTCACTGCATCCTCTGCCTCCCAAGTTCAAGCAGTTCTCCTGTCTCAGCCTCCTGAGTAGCTGGGATGATAGGCATGTGCCACCATGACCAGCTAATTTTGTATTTTTTAGCAGAGACGGGGTTTCTCCATGTTAGTCAGGCTGGTTTTGAAATCCCAACCTCAGGTGATCTGCCCCCCCTCAGCCTCCCAAAGTGCTAGGATTATAGGCATGAACCACCTCACCCAGCCCAGAATTTCTTTAGATGTCTGATGGGTCTAACACTTCCAGAGTAAGCCGATAGTCTTTTTATTTTATAATTACAAATCTTAGAAATGTTTCTGAAGCACCTTCCTGCCTGTAAGGTTGGTGTAAAATCTTCAATTATTTTTCTACTTCTTTCGTTTGTAAATGAATAGAAAATAGTATTATGTTAGATGATAATTCTGTTTCACCATTTATTAGAGAACATTCCACTAATCGATGTCATAGAATTTCAAAATTAAATGTTACAACATAAGCAGGCAGCTATGTTGCAAAAAGAATTTGAAGTTCTGGATTGGGATTATGACTTTGCTATTTATAATTGTTATAAACTTGGGTAATCACTTTGTCTCCCTCCATCTCTTGGTCTTTTCAATTAAACTGGGATAACAATTACATTTTTAGTGTAAATTAAATGAGATAGTGCATCAAATTCTTTGAATTAATTTAAAATTGAGATACTACTGAAATCATACAAGTTTTGGTGAAATGAAGAAATAAACTCTTGGATGAGATTAGGATGACAATAGGAAATCAAATTTTTAAATGCTAGGTGGATAAAATAATGTATGATGAGTGCCTACTATGCTGATTACACTATAAATATGAATGTCCAGTGAAAATAAGAATATTAGTATTTATTTTTCTACTTAACAGACATTTATATTGTTGAAAACAGATTATTATGATAGACGCTGGTATTTAAGATAAAGCAGAATATCTGCCCCCCCAAAAAGCTTACAGACAAGATAGAAGAAGAGAAAATAGAGCAATAATGATCATTATTATTCCTAAATGTAATGGTGGAATCAAAAGGAAAATGCTAAGAAACAAATGCAATATATTATTAACATGTATTAGTTATATAATATGTAATACTTTCCCTGCCATATATTTATATTACACTGCTTATATTGAACACTTAAAGTTTGATACAAGACATTTTAATTTTTAAAATATTTTCATATACTTAACGATTATTCATGTTTTCTGCAAGACAGTCTTCATTTATTTTTTTCAAATTTTCTTTTTATTGTGGTTGATAGTTTTTCTTTTTCTACACTTTCTGGGTTTATATGTTGAAATACTTCCTGCTAATTCATTACTTATTTTTCTATTGCCTTTATAATTTTTGTTTTTAAATTTTATTTTAGTGTATTCTATTTTTGTTTTTAATCCAGGTGCTTGAATATAAATCTTGCTTTTCCTGTCAAATTAGCTGTGTGCTTGAACAAATACCTTAGTTGTTAACCCCCTCCTCCAGCTTTTGCTTCTGTTGGACTGGGATAAACAATAATATCTACCTGCCAAAATTGTTATGATGATTAAATAATTTAATTTCTCCTGATATTAATAGGTTACATTTTTGGAGTGTATTACCACAATTAATGAATCAATATGGATACACTGTTAGTCGCTAAAATCTGTTCTTTATTTAATATATATTTCTTTAGTTTTTACTCGATGACATTTTCTGTTCTAGAATCTTGTCCAGGATACCATATTCAATTTAGTTGTCATGCCTCCTTAGGCCCCTCTTGGCTGTTACAGTCTTACTCTTTTTTATTTAAAAATCATAATAGTAATAAATGTTATTTTTAGAGCAGTTTTAGTTTCATAAAAGTAAGCAGAAAACAGAGTTATACCATGTATGGAGCCATCTGCTTCCACACACACATAGTCCCACCTAGTCTGGCCCCTACTCTCAATTTCCCCCACCAGTTTATTTGCTGTAATTGATGAACCTACATTGATACAGTATTATTGCTCAAAGTCCATAGTTTATTTTAGGGTTTAGAGTATGGGCATTTTAATAATATTTTTCTTCCAATTCATACACATGCGATATACTTCCATTGATGTTCTTTCATCAGTGCTTTATAGTTTTCAGTGTAGAGGTTGTCCATGTCCTTGATTATGTTTATTCCTAGGTATCATTATTTTTTAGTAACTATTGTAAATGGGATTGTTTTCTAGATTTCTTTTCACATGGTTTACTACTGGTGTGGCTTGGAGTCTGGGGCAGTGGGGGTCTACCAGGTGCTGAATTGTTTTGGTGTGTGTGGCAGGCCCAGTGTTGGGGTTCAAGCTAGAGTCCTATGCTCACTTTTTTTTATTTTCCATAAGCATCTGTTATTCTTCTCTGTGATTTGCTGCCTGAGATTAGGGAAGGGGTGATGCAGGTGATGTGAAATTTTCCTTCCTGGCTCTTCAAGGCATCCTTTCTTATTATTGTGCTCAGCCAGGTACTGCGATCTCTCACTTGGCTTTCTTAGCTCTTGTGAAGGCATTTTCTGTATATATGGCTGTTCAAATTGATGTTTCTTCTGGAGGACAATTGCTAGAGAGACCTATTTCACCACCTTGCTCTGCCCCTCCTCTCTCAACTAAAAGAATTTTTCACACTAACATCTCATTGTGAAAGATGCAGTCTATTAAATCAGATTTTGTTTTGTTTTGTTTCTTATAAGGGAAGCAAAACCACTTATCAAGGTAAACATTATTATAGATGCAAACACAGTAATTCCAAAGCAGACATTTTGTTTTTACATAGGAAGACAAACCATTAAATATATCTTAGCATTTGCTTGTTTCAGGCAATTATTTGTTGCAGAGTAAGTGGTATTTAATTTCACCACCATTTACAAATCAGCTAAACACTTCAGCATAGCATTTATGGGTGAAATCTGTTGAATCATCAACCTAGATTGAGAAGATGTTGTTTATTACATGAAACTCCTTCAGCCTCAAGTGACATATCATCAATACATTTATGTATATTACTTTTGTGAGTGAAGCCTTTTCAGTTTCTCATTTTCCATCTTGTGTCAGCATTTACTCCATATAATTTACATGCTGGAATTATTAGGTTCTCAGGAGCCGAATGGTATTTCCTTTTCTAGTCATTTAGTTCTGTATCTACAAATTTTGCTTTTTGAGGCTTTTCAGTAAATATCTTTTTTTAAAAAAGGCATTTTTCTGTTCCATTTGAGAGTCTAATGGCCATATAAAACAGATATTTTACTTGTTAAATGCAGTTTATTTATAACTACTTGTCTCTTTAATATTGCTGAAATCACTGCATATTTTAAACCTACTTGCCAGATATGACACCAGGTGGAATAGAGTATCTTGGATTACAGGTCATGTAAATCCATAGATGAATCACTTTTATTGTAACGTCTGGTTTTGTGTCTGTGTGCCTTATAGTCATGCTGTGAAATGACTCAGAGAAGTGTTATCTCATCATTAGCCTTCTAAGAATTGGTTATAGGCCTAGAATTTTTCTCTGATGTTATGCCTCATGACTCCTACACCCATATCACTGTTGCTTGATTCTTTAAATAGAAAATAAATTAATTACAATAATAAAAATTATATTTTAAAAATCCAGTTCAAATAATCAAAGTAAGACTTTTGAGTGTACATTTTTCCAAAAGTGAAGTGACTGACATTCTTGTGGCATCTACTGTAAGTTCAGGTAAAAAGTTAACAAGATAAAATAAATTTATTTTACTGTTGTTGATATGACCACAATGTTTTATAAACCACAATATAGTACTAAAAACAATATTTTCCTATTAAAAAAGAAGTTCTAGGGAGAGGAGGCAGATCAAGATGACAGAATAGAAAGCTCCACCAATTGTCTCCTGCTGCAAGGACACCTAGCTAACAACTATCTACACAGAATAAATTACCTTCATAAGAACCAAAAAGTAGGTGAGCACTTATAGTACCTGGTTTGAACTTCAGGTTGCTGAAAGAGGCATTGAAGAAATAGGAAAAAACATCTTGAATCACTGATGCCACCCCCTCCCACACCCTCTGCAGTAGTGGTATGGTTGTGGAGAGCACCTCTGAGTGCTGGACAAGGGAGAACACAGCAGTTCTGAGGCTTTGAACTTAGTGCTGTCCTGTTAGAGCAGAAAGGAAACTAGGACCAAACCTAGCTAATGCCTGCCTATGGAGGGAGCATTAACACCAGACCTAAAAAAGGGGAATTACTCATCCCAGTGGTCCAAACTTGAGTGCCTGCAAACCTTGCCACCAAGGGATACAGCACTCTGTGTCTCCAAGTCAACTTAAAGGCAGTCTAGGCCATAAGGGATGCAAATATTAGGCAAGTCTTAGGGGAAGAATTAGGCCCAGAAACAGTGGGCTGAGGGGGGCACACAGCATACGGAGACACCCACTCGGGCAGCCAAGGGAGTGATGGTATCGTCCCTCCCTAATCCCAGGTTGCACAGCTCAAGGCTCCAAAAGAGATGCCTTCCTTCCACTTGAGGAGAGGAGAGGGAAGAGTGGGAAGGGCTTTGGCATCTTGGATACCAGCTCAGCCACAGCAGAAGAGGGCAATGGTCAGAGTCATGAAGTTCCTGTTTCAGATCCTAATTCCCAAATGACATTTCTAGACACACCCTTGGCCAGGAGGGAAGCCACTACCTTGAAGGAAAGGACCCAGTTCTGGCAGCATTTATCACCTGCTAACTGAAGAGCCAATGGGACCTGAATAACCAGCAGTAATACCCAGGTACTATGTCAAGGGCCTTAGGTGAGGCTTTGAGACTTGCTAGCTTAAAGTGAGACTCAGCATAGTTACAAGCTGTCATGGCTATAAGGCAAAACTCCTTGAGAAAGCAGAGGAAAAAGTAAGGAGATTTTGTCTTGCACCTTAGGCACAGCCACAGGGGTTAGAGCACCAAACAGGCTCTTGGGGTCCCTAATTCCAGGACTTGACTCATGGATGGCATTTTTGGACATGCCCTGGGCCAGAGGAAAGTCCATTGCCCTAAAGGGTGAGTTCCAGGTCAGGCAGCATTCATGACAAAGCTGACTTAAGAGACCTTGGACCTTGAAAAGAACATCTGCATTAGCCTCACAGTACTCATGGTGGCTACGAGGTGAACTCCTCTGTCTTTGGAAAGGGAAGGGAAGAGTGGGGAAGAACTGTATCTTGTGGTTTGAGTACCAGCTCAGCCACAATACAGTCTATTATCAGGTAGACTTCTAAGTTTTTTTACTCTAGCCTCTGACTCCTGTAAGGCACTTCTGGACCATTCCAGGGCCTGGGAGAACTCGCTGCTCTAAAGAAAAAGACACAGGCCTATATGACCTTGCCATTGGCTTGTTATAGAGCCCAAGGTCCTAGAACAAACTTAAGCAGTAGCTATGAAGGTGTTACAGCCCAGGCCTTGCGCGAGACTAAATGCTGTGCTGACTTCAGGTCTAACCCAGGGGAAGCCTGCCACTCCTGAATGGAAACCATTGCCTTAGACTGGGAGGTGGAGGCAAAGGGCAATCCTGTGTTCATGATTGCACCCACTTGAAATAAGGCTTTCATCATGCTGAGCTGGGGAAGAGTGAGGGGCAGATCATGGCTCATCTGACAGCCACAGGCTGTCACTGTTTCTAAACTAATGAGCACATTTTCCTTAACGAATGTTTTCTCATATGCTATGTATCAACAATTTCCAGAGATACTGAATTGTTGTTTTCCTCATATCCTGTGTATCTTTATGTAGGATTAACAAGTGTTTTCTCATATCCTGCATCTTTAGGACAATTTCTAGAGATATTAAATTAGTGTGTGTGTGTGTCTGTGTGTGTGTGTGTGTGTGTGTGTGTGTGTTATACCAAATTTTCAACAATTACGATTGACTCAATAGAAAGAATGTCTGAAAAGCTCTTTATGCCACCATTCTGGAAGTGCATCTCTTCAGAGAGTGAACTGTTGACCAGAAATGCAAAAATATAGCAAAACACAGCCCCACCTTAAATGTAACATAAATTAACATATCCCACCTATAAAATGTAATGCATTATTAATTAAAGCATCACTTTTATAATTAAAATATTATGTAATTTATGTATTCTGTATTTTTTTCATTTTGAGGATTATTTCTTCATATACATTTGCCATGATATAATACCCAATTTATGTGAAATACCAATTTAAGGTTTTTTTTATAAATTATTATTGGCGTAAGTTATGTTTTCCTTAGCTCTAAGTATAAACCTTATTATCTATACAATTTATTTCCAGAAGTTTGTTGTGTTCTACTTTTTTTGACATAGAGAACACTACAAACTTCTGGAAAGTTTGTATAACTGGAATTGTATATATTCACATATTTTAAGATTTCTTTTAATGAATTATTTCATTGTTTAAGCTTGAAGAGGTCACCTCCTTTGAAGACTTGGAAGTATCATCGATGATAATTTTATTTTATGTCACCATGTTTAATCGATTTTTTTAAATTTAGCTTTTTTTTTTACCCATTTAATGAATATCTTCATGGGCATGCTGAGGCAAAGGTCTAAGCAAATTTATATTTTTCAAAAAATCAAGCGTTAATGTAGCTGCTTTGAACATTCTTTCCTACTGATTTGAGATGACATCTTTTTTTTTCTACATTAAGGTATCATACATTATATACAGTGGTCTGCTTAGGCTACATTAATTTAATCATTGATAATTTATAATAGATTTCAACATTCATGAGGCAAAGTTTCTCATATTTTTAATTTTTTTATCTAGCCTACTTTTTCCAGATGACATTAGAATCATGCTACAAAATTGAAATACATTAATTTGTAAAGAATTTACTGTCACACAAAATTCAGATGGGAACTATTCAGACATGCAGCTTGTATAGAGCAAAGCATTTCAGGCAGAAGAAACACCAAGTGGTATTAAGGAATGAGAATGCCTAGAATGTTCCAAGAAGAAAGCACAAAAGCCAGGATGGCTGGAATAAGGTGAATGAGAGCAGGGAGTAGTGGGAGATGATGTCGTAGAATGTCATAGAAGTAATAGTGGCAAGGGAGCCACATCACACAGGGTAGACGTTATTTGCTGAGTGAAGTAGCATGCCAAAGATGGGTTTTAATTAGAAAAGGGTAACACAAAATAATAATAAAGAAAGCATTACTAAAGCAATGTCCTTTGATAGAATTGTCTGCAAAATAGATATTTTAACCTAGCAAGGAACAAAGCTAGTTAATGTATGATATCACAAATATAGAGGATATGGGAACAGACTGAAGTGGCAAAAGAGTGGTGAATGTTTCTAAAAATTCAATTTTTTCAGTTTTCTCAGTAAAGTATAATTGTCATTAGCTAAGAAAGTGCGAGGACATGTTGGAAGTTTGAGAAAAAAAGAGAAAATGTAAAATTATTACTTAAAGAAGTGGAAAAGAGATTTGGCTAATACTTATAGATTAGTAATAAAGTGGTTCATTTTCATGCCTTGTGAGTGTTTACCCAAAACTTTATCTACCAGATAAAAATTTTACCTATCACGTATAACTATTCTATACTTTTGGTATTATTGTTTGTTTTTCTGTTCAACCTGATTTTGATAACAGATTTTATATCCCAGAATCAAAAATGTATATAGTACTTTCCGTATGATATATACTGTACAACCATTTTTAGGCAGATAATTTTATTACATTAGAATGTTTGAATAAGTATTGAAGGAGCCATCTAGGTTGGGACTTTTTTTGTTTTTGTTGTTGTTGTTGTTTTTTTTTTTTTTTTTTTTTTTTTTTTTTGAGACAAGGTCTTACTCTTGTATCCAGGCTGGAGGACGGTGGTGCAAACAGAGTTCATTGTAGTCTCGACCTCCTGGACTCAAGCTATCCTCCCACCTCAACCTCCTAAATAGGTGGAACCACAGGTGCATGCCAGGATGCCAGACTAATTTTTTATTTTTCTGTGGAAACGGTATCATCATGTTACCTGAACTAGTCTCAAACTCCTGGGCTCAAGTGATCCTTCCACTTTGGCCTTTCAAAATGTTGGGATTACAGGCCTGAGCCACTGTACCCATCCTGGGCTGGGGCATTTATGTAAATATATTTTGTAAACTTAAAAAAATGTAGTCTCTTCAGATTTATTTTCTTAATGAATAAATACTCATAACTTGTATTTTAGAAGATTATCCATTCATTTTATTATAGAACATAATTTAAATAAGCAATAAAAGTATTTTATCTCTATTCCTGATTTATTTTCCAGTATTATTTTCACTAAACCAAACTTTCTGTAAAATGAAAAGCAAAAAACAAAATACAATGAACAGTGATATTACATTCAAATATTCAATTTTATATGTTGAAAACAGATAATTCATAACACTGCATATACACTCAGGTATTTTGTCCATTTACAGTTTATCCCCCATTCTTCCAGGAATAAGACAACAAATAAAAACTAACTCTGGTTATATTACTAAAAAATGATAATATGACCCTTTCGTGACAGAACTCTAAATCTTGCCATCAACTAAATTCACTGTGAAGAAGTATATTTATGCTCTTCAAAGCATAAATAATTTTCATTTTATATTCTACAATACCTGGACAAAATAAGATAAGTTAAATATAGAACTGCAACCTTTACTTCAATTTTTTGCTCTTATGTATTTAAACTTGACCATTAATGTACTTTTGCTGATTTAATTTCCTACACAATCATACTTAATTGCTTACCATGTCATATAATGTTCAATAAAGCAAACCAATGAAGCAAAAAATAGCAAGACCTTTTAGAGAGGTTAAAAGAAACCTGTATTAGGACAAGAGTGAAAAACACCTCCATGCTAATTCCCACTGAATAGCTGAAGCTTATAAATAGTGAAAACTCTCATTAATGCTATTAAAAGGTAAGTTTCAATTATATATGGTCAGGTAAATTAGTGTAACTTGGTAGTCAGATTACCTATTAATGTTAACTTGTTATATTTATTTGTGTTTTACAAAAATATTTTTCTCAGTTATGAAAATGCAATAAAAACTATACTTTTAAAAAGTTATAAGCACATAATATAAATGGTGTATAATATTGAAAAATATCACAAGATAACAATTTGAAAATAGTAAATAGAAATTGTTATTTTGTGTTTGGAAATATTGTAGATATGCTATTTTTCCAAAAAATTAGCAGAAAAAAAAATCTGATAATTGTTTCATTCCTTTCTACCTTTTCAGTCACCTGGTTCTATTAATTAATCGTTTTTTATCTGTCTATCTATCTATCTATCTATCTATCTGTTTTGCTTCTGATCATTTCCCCCACAGTAGCCCTACTACTCAGGTTAAAAAAATCATTTGTCATGTAAAAAAAACCATTTCTCATCCGTTTTTATGTATCTACTCTCATGACTAATGCACTTACATTTGAAAATCAGTGATTATCACAGTGGTAATGAAAAGTCACCAAAGACACTATTGAAGGTATGCTTTCATACCAATGCCACAAATTGTGGATGGAGTAGACATTTTAAACTGTGCTGAAACATGAGTAGAACTTGAATATTCAAAGTAGAACAGGTATATTCCAGAAAGTGGATAGAAATGGGAACTCTTGAGGTTGAAATTTAAAATGGGTTATTGCTGATATGTATAAAACTAACTTTAATCGATATTGTACTGTGAAGTGAGAGAAGATGGTGTTTAATCTATAATGTAAGAATGGATGTAATATATGCTAATCACAGAGTTTGGGTTTTATTCTGTGATCAGTTATTTACATTTTCAACTTATTGAGTAAAAAGTTTAAAAGGAATCAAAGGTATATTTTAAGAAAATGTATTTGGCTATTTTGAGAGATGACTTTTATCACCAGTTGTCAGTATAGTCACAAAAACGTTTGTGACCTTCACCTGTGTAATTGTGGCCTCTGCTAAGGGGCAAAAAATGAGCAAATATGAGTTCTACGAATTTTGCTTGCTAACTATGGATGTTTTGAACTTTCCTTACAACTTGTGAATTATGCCAATTAAATTCCCTACCCAGAAATATGGGTAAGCTCTTCAATACATGAATGATTTTACTCTTCACAGCTGAGTGATCTCAGTTGGGTACAAAGAGATAAATGAATTACAGAACTTCAAAGTGTTGTGAAAGTGGTATAAAATTAAGCATTATGTAATGGGCTTAAAACTTTAAGGGCCACTTGTAACTTTTAAAGAAATTCATTGTTCCCAGTTGTGATAGTGACATTTTTTTGTGTCAGCTTAGCTAACGTATGGTGCTCAGTTGTTTGTCAAGCACTATTCTGTCTGTTACTAAAAAAGAAATTATAGAGATGTGATTTAAATTTCTTGTCAGTGGTCCTTATATAAAGGAGATCATTCTGGATAATGTGAACGGGACTCAGTCAGTCAGTTGAAGGCCTTAAGAGCAAAGACAGTTTTCCCAGAAGAGAAACAAGTCTGGTTCAATATTGTGCTGTTGAAATCCCGTGAATCTTTCTATCCTGTTGGCATGCCCTGTGAACCTACAAATTTTGGACTTACCAGCCTCTACAAATCTATGAGCCAATTCCTTAAATTAAATTCTTCTCTGGACACACACACACACACACACACACACACACACTATCCTTTTGGTTCAACTTTCCTGAAACATATAGACTGATACATCAGTGTTTCCCTAAATTGTCTTAATCAGAATGCTACTTTAAAATATAGAATTATAACAACACATTTTATACATTAATAACATTTATATTAATAACCCTTATTGAATTATAGTATCTAAATAATAATGTTACTTTAATAGAGATAAACAAAAAACAACCCTAAGGATAAGTTCTGTATGTTAGAAAAACATACAAAGCTATTTTTTAAAGAAAATGTTTATAAATCATAACCAAATAAAAATACAATTTAATTCACAACAAATATCGATTGTGACATAGTAGTTTTCCAAATGATGACAATGTTAGTTTTAAACTAATAGTAACCTTAATGTTAGTCTTTAAAGTGCCTTTAAACATCCTAAAGAAAATGTATGTGTAAATGTACAATATTTTACATCAGTTAACTCTAGAGAGTGTGTTTATTTGTAATATTGTAAGTATCTTTTGTGTATATTAAAAATTAACTTATTTGGGTGCATTTTACTGCCATTCCTAATCATAATTAACACTTAGAGATTATTTGTTCAAGAAAAAAATCAAACTTAAAAAACATTTGTTCTCTATAAGTACAGTATGGATTGCTATGGTTACAAGTAGGTGTCAAAGGATATCAAGTGAAATTCCAAATTTGAAATACATACTTGAGAATCATTAGACAAGGTATGGTATTTGATGTTGCAAAAACTATTAGTTTAAAAAAACTAGAGAAGTAAGATATTAAAAAAAAGATATAATGAAGAAAAAAATACAGATACAGAAAGTAAAGAAGAAACAATAAAGGGGAAAAGTTGTTGGATAAAGCATATGTGAAGAAAAGAAACATAAAAGAAAGATAAAGGTTCTTTTTGTCATTTGTTTTTAATAAACAAAGGAACATGCAAAGGAAACATTAAATGCATTTACTAAAAATATATTAAAACTTCAGAATTAAAATTCTACATTTTTAAAGGAAACATGTAGTCTTTTATACTTTCTTTAGCTGGCACTTTAAATATCAGTTGACCTTCCAAAGAAGACTTTTAAATAAAATATGAGCCTATTATTTACTAAAATGTTATATAATATATATTTAGTATAATTAATATATTAAAATATACATTTTCTTCAGTAAGGGTCATTAATTATTGAAGCATCATTTGGTAAAACTGAGAAACTGTTCAATTACTTCCTATACTGCACTAACATCAGAAGCTTGATTTGTAATCTTCATGAAATCTATAATGCTATAAAATTTACATATATTCAAGTTTTTCAAAGAATAATTGCATTAACCCGAACACTTTTTAAATTTGCATCAGTAGGTTGGTTAAGTAGAGCCAATCATTCTCTTTTAAGTGCTATTTATATCAAAGGTTTCCAATCTTCTGAGAAATCAATTGTTTATGAATATATTGAGACAGAATTCTAAGATTGTAAAGGTCATATTCTTAAAACAAGATACATTATTTAATTTATTTGTGTATTTACGTATTTAAACTAATAAATATTGTATATATTTATGGTATACAATATGATATTTACTATGCATGCATTGTGAAATGGCTAAATCACACTAATTAATATATACATTACTTCACATATTTTTGTGGTGAAAACGTAAAATTTATTTTATCATTTTCAAGTATGTAATATATTAATAACTACAGTCATCATTGTTATTAACTATAGCCAATACAATGTTATTAACATAGTAATCTACAATAGATCTCTTGAAGTTTTTTTCTATCTAAAATTTCATATCCCTTTACCAAAATCTTCTCACCCCAGTGCCCAAAATCCTCGGCATATGATAATACCATTCAACTTTCTGTTTCTATGAGTTCAATTTTTTAAGATTTCAAAAATAAATGAGATCTTATTTATATTTCCGTACCTGCCTTATTTCACTGAACGTAATGTCCTCCAAGTTCATCCATTTCTTACTCATTGGAAAAAAGTGTCTTCTTACGTCTTTGTCATAAAACCAGTACTAACAGGCCAATTGCATTACATTGGAAATACTTGCAGTTTTTTTTTTTTGTCATTTGCCAATGAGATTAATATAATCCCATTTGTCTATTTCTGTCTTTGCTGTCTTTGCTTTTGGGTAAGTATTCAAAACATCATTACCTAGACCGATGTCAGAGATTTTCCTCTATATTTTCTTTTAACAGTTTTTATAGTTTTAAGTCTTATGTTTTTTTAATCCATTTTGAGTTGAATTTTGTATGCGGTGTGACATGAGGTCTAAGTTCATTATTCTGCATGTGGATATCCAGTTTTTCCAATATCATTTATTGAAAATACTGTCATTTACCCATTGTATATTCTTGAAATTTTTGCCAAAAATCAATTGGTCTGAAATGTATGGATTTATTTCTGGACTCTCTATTCTCTTCCATTGGTCTATTTGTCCTTTTAATGCCAGTACAATGCTCTTTTGATTACTATATTTTTGTAGTTTATTTTAAAATCAAATAGTATGATGTCTGCAGCTTTGTTTCACTTGCTCAATATTGATTTGATTATTTAGCATCTTTAGTTGTTCCATACAAATATTAGGATTGTTTTATCTGTTTATGTGAAAAAAATCATTAAAATTTTCATTGGGTTTGCATTGATTTTCTAAATTGCTCTGGTATTACGGGAATTTTAACAATATTGATTCTTCCAATCTATTGCTTTCTCTTTGTACTAATGTTTTCAGAGGGGGAAAGTTATTCTCTAATTGTCTATTACTACTTGGAAAATTAAATCCTTACATCTCTGTTGTAAAACCAATACTAAAAGGCCAAGGCTATTACATTGGAAACAAAATTTCTTCTTCCTGACATTTGTCATCATTCTGATCATCTCTAATAATGGAACATCAGAACTTTATCCCTGTCCTATTTATTATTTTCAAGAAGTAAAAATGTTCAAAGATAGTCAGGACTTTATCATCTTAGTTGTGTTAATTCTTCACATCTAATCAGATACTGCTCCACTGCAAATTATTGATTTCAGCTTTTCTAGTCTCTGTCTTCAATATTTTATCATATTCCATTATTCTAATTACATCATAGCCCAATATTCCATTATTTTAATACTTCAATTCAATTTTTTATCTTCATTGACATTCCCAAATCCAACATGCTCATCAATTCTTCACTTTTTGCCAACACATTGATGATCTCACTTTCTTTCTTTTTATTAACTTTTTCCATTGGAATATATTTGTAGCCATTCTTTGAAATGGATTTAACTGCCTTGGCCTTCTTTCCAGTGTACTTACCTCAAAAATCCCTAATCTTTTTTAATCTTTCACATAAACAGTTTTATTTTGTAAAGCAAAGAGACAAAAAAAAATGCAAATAATTTTGACTTATTTCTCTTTAAATTAATGGGCTCTCAACATTATATGATAATTCAAATATATATTTTTATTTTAAGATTTCTTTCCCCAAAAAGTAATTTCAAATTATCTACTCTTATCAAATTTCCAGTGTAGCTACCCAATCCTACTCCCAATGGTTAACTTCACATTATATTTTTCTTAACAAAAATCTTTGCAACTTTATCCAAGTCCTTTGCCTTTATATTTGCTATAATGTAAAAAAGATTTTGCTTTGCTTTAACTCATCCACTTAATGCTCTAGATCACATTATGTATTGCTTTTTCCAAATTTTACCTTTGCATAGATCTCTCTATCATATTTAAAAAATAATTTGCCATTTTCATTAGATTTTTTACATCAGTGTAAAAACATGTTCTAATGCCACAACTGATTAAACTTTTGTATGATTGTGTTTTTGATAGTCCATTGAAGCCATTGGATCTCTTCTGAAAAAAGTTAATTGCATAAAATAAAACCATGGGATTACAGGGGAAGTTAATTATACTGACATAAAGTTACCACATGAGTTAGTGGGAAAGGATGAAACTGCCCTGTCCACTGAGACAGTACAGAAACAGTGATTTCCTAATAACAATTAATACACCCCAAGCTCGGACTTTGTTTTCTAAGTACCATTCTCCAGTGAAAGGAATCAGAACTTCTTAAAGAGATAGCTGATACTGGGCTGCAGCAGAAAATTATGAGCACAGCATATAAAGCATAGCCTCACGTCAGAAATACATCAGAAAAACCCAAATTGAGAGAAATATTGTGCAAAATATCTGATCAGAAGTATTCCTCCAATCGTAAATAATAAAAAACTATGAAAGACTAAAACTGTCACAGACCACAGAAAGTTTAGGAAATATGGTGACTAATGTGGCCTGTTGACTTGGATCATGGAACAGAAAAAGAATGTCGGTATAAAAACTTGAAATCAGTATTAAGAATTTACTTAATAGTAGTGTACTAATGTTTTGTTTTTGTTTGGTTTTGACAAGGTTACAGTGGTAATGTAAAATATTGCATTAGTATAAAGTGGTTGAAGGAACTATGAAATTATTTGTGCAAATTTGTATAAAAATAAATTACAGTTGACCTTTGAACAACATAAGTTTGAAACGTGTGAGTCCACTTATATGCAGATGATTTCTATAAATATATGGGAACCATTTATTGAAGATTTTTGACAATTTGAAAAAACTCGAACTTCATGGAATAGATGTATTTTTTAAAATAAGAAAAAGTTAGATATATTATGAATGCAAAAATATATATGGCTTCTAGTCTATCTTTTACTACTATAAATATACAAAAATCTACTATTAAAAGTTAAAAATATACCAAAACTGATGCACGCAGTCACAGATCATACATAGCTCCATTTGCAGTAAAGATAAATGTAAACAAATGCTAAGATACTGTATTAAATTATAACTATATAAAGTTTCCTGAATTGTTTACTATAATACTGTAATAATTTTGCAGCTACCTCCCGTTGCTATTGAGGTGAGCTCAAGTGTTGCAAGTATCTGCTTAAACGCCATGTGACACTAATCATCTCCATGTGAGCAGTTCATCTCTCCAGTAAATTGCATATCACAGTGAAAAATGATCTCTTATTGTTTTTGTGTTGTTCATCATGTTTGGCACAATACTGTAAACCTTGAATAACAGCATGGGACCCATACAAAGTGCCACTAATGATGCTAGAAGTGCTCCCAAGAAGCATAGAAAAGCCATGACATAAGAAAAAGTTGAGTTGCTGGATATGTGCCATAGATTGAGGTCTGCAGCTATGATTGCAGAGGATTCATCTTGTTAACAGATGATATAGACTTACAGTGTTAACAAATACAGTAGAATACTGTAGATGTATGTTCTCCTCACAATTTTCTTAATAACATTTCATTTTCTCTAGCTTACTTTGTCACAAGGGTATGATATGTAATACATATACCAAACAAAATATGTGTTGACTGTTTAGGTTATTGTTAGGCTTCTGGTGAACAGTAAGCTACTAGTACTTAGCTTTTTGTGGAATCAGAGGTTATAGCTGAATTTTCAACTGTGCAGGGGTATGTTCCCCTAACTCCTGCATCATTCAAGAGTCAAATGTATTTCAAAATGAAAATATTATTTAAAACATTATTAATAACAAAGTTTAGATATGGTAATGCATGTACTTTATAAAGTAACAATAATTAACAGCATGATTTGTAACAATAATTTCTGAGTAAGATTGAGTGTAAGTAATATCTGGGGTAACTATGACATATTTGAAAATGACTAAAGTATAATAAAAAAATGACTATGATATCTACTGTTGATGCAATGATAGATATGGCTAAATTCCTTAAATTTTTTCTCTACATTAATACTTGAAATAAATGTTAAATTTAATTAGAAATTAGTGAAAATTAGCATGAAAATTTTCCCTTATTCAATTCCATAAACCTTGTGAATTCTATTCACAAACATTATCTTAAGAATTTCACTCAATTATTTTTCAACTATAAAAATAAGGCAACAAAGCATCATCTCTATTTCCTGGTATACCTTATTCCTCAGTTTCTTATTTTATCAACATGTCTTAAAAGAAATGATTTACTCTGGTTCTGCATCTCAGGTACAGTTAAGAATTCAAACTGATTTTTATCTGAAATTATTCTTGTCAAGGTTAGTAACAAACTTTATATGCCTAACTCACTTGTCATTTCTTTATCCTCATCTAATTCAAATTATCCCCAGCGTTTTACCTAATTTTCCATTCTGCCTTCCAAACAGCACCCCACTTTCCTAGGTCTACTCTTATCACACTGATGGCTCACCCCCAAATTATCTTGCTCCTTCTCAGTTTTTTGGGTTTCTTGTCTCTTATCTTATACAACTGGAGACCACAAGTATGTAAACAATTTATATCTGTATTTTTCACTGTAACATGGGCAGCAAAATTCTGGAGATCGATAAATATTTATTATATAAAATGGTATCTCATTAATATGGATAGAAGCCTAATCTGTTCATCTGTGAAACTCTTGCTCTGTAAAATGCAATGTTGTTGCTTGAAAAATTATGTACTTTCGACTGCTAGTATTGAGTATGCCGACATTAGGAAGTGTAATGAATATTTAAGTCTTTTTCTAACCACTGATATGCAGTGCCCTAATTTCTCTCAGTAAAACAATTATATTATTATTTTTTAAATCTTCCAATGCCTACTTTATGCTTATTGGAGTGCCTGGAGTATAGCAGCTGCTCAATGTTTTGTTGAAGTAATAAATTAATGCATGACCAGGCACTATCTATCCCTACTTCATGTTTTCAAATTATAGAATCATGAGATCTGAAGTGAGAGAGTTTAAGGAAGAGAGAAGGCAGGAACTGATATTGATCTGTGTTCTCCGGCAGTACTTTTTGCCCCATTGAATCATCAACCCCATTATTTGTCTGCATAATTTAAAGTGCTAATGGCATTTTTAAAAATTTTACTAAATTAATTTTAGTCCAATTAAATGCATTTTGTGTTAGTTCTTCTCAGGTGACATTTAATAAACTGTATTAATATTTTGTTAAATAAATTTTATTTTAATAACCTCAAGGAGAGAATGTGTGTAACCATTTTGAAAGACCTTCATTGGCTTCAAGGGATGAATTAATACAGAAGAGTCTGTTCCCCCAATCTGACAAAACAATATTGTAAATCTCACCTAAATGTGTCAGAAATAAATTGCCTTTAAAATTATACTCACAAATAATTTTCAACACAATTTTAAAGAATTGCTTTAGGTATCTTAATGTATTTTCTAGAATGCCACAAGATGCAATTAAATGCTTCCACTTAATAACTTTGTTCATTGGACAACAGTGGGTACCTAGAGTATATTACAAAGATGTTTACCATTGTCTATCAAATTAAGAAATTTAACAAGTAAAACCAGAGACAAAAACTGTTGGCTCCTGTCTATCTCTTATGTCTCATCAAATCATGTCTGATTATAGCTAGATTCCCTAGTATTTAACTATTATTGAATGCAGTAATGAAAGAAGCCATGGAGATACTTAATTATCCACACAGTGGGTGTCCAATGGATAAGGTTCTTTTTAACCTTTTCCTCTGTGATAAGATAATTACTGTCTGGTGCAATTGCTACTAATATAAATATTCACTGATTGCAAACTGTGGCCTAAAGGCTGCTCCTGATAAAAGCTTCTCTGTGACCCTGTGGGGAGTGCCATTGCTCATTTATAAACAAATACAGCCTCATCAACCAAAGAACCATCAGTGTTTCCATATCTAGAAAATTTAAATAAAATTAGAAGATAATTTCTGGCAAAGCATTATAAATCCATTTTACTAAATCAAATATTCAGTAATGTTTCTTACTTTTTATTTAAAATAGACCCAGATAATCATCCATGAGAATATGAATTAGTGTTAGGATGATTATCCTGTTATGTTTTCATAAATTATTGTGAAAATGTAATGCAGATTCTTTTCTCCAGGCAGTATTTCTAACCATCTCTGTTTTATAAGTGGATATTTCATTGCTCAGGGTAGTGGAACCAATTTGTGGTTTCTTATACTAAATATTCAACAAAATATCAATGACAAATAGTGATAGATGGTACTTTTATGATTCATCAATTCAGTGCCGAGAAATGGTAAAGATTTTGACCCCAAGAAGTTTTATGATTCTTTTGAATCAACAGAGATAAAGTTTTGTTCAACTTGGTTTTTATACAGTACACTAATACCCTGCTCGAATTCCTTAAACATTGGTAGTTCATATATTTCTGAACTTATACTCTTTTGTGGATCAGAACATGCAATTAAAACTCCCATTATTAATTTAGTACTATAATGAAGCTGAGTTGATGAGAATGAATATTTTAAAAGAAACATGTTTTGTTCTCTGACTTCTTGGTATAAAATACATATCCCAAAGAAATCATCATTTTTTATATATTCATGAGTAATCAGACACAAAATTGCATTCCAGTGTAATTCCCTTGTTGGGAAAAGGTAATAGGAATGAACTTACTAAGGTGTAAGTATGTAACAATATTAAAATTACCCACCTCTCAAACCCTTCTAGTGTGCCTTCTGCAACTGTTATTCCAAACTTAGCGAAATTGGTGTAATCTCAGTATTTTCACGTATCTCTACTTACTGGAATTAAAATCTGGTCCCATTCTAAGGGCACTCTTCCAGTAAGTTGTGAGAAAGAGCATTTTGATTTTTTTCTCACAATTTTATGTGGAGAGAGATTTGGTTCATTATTATGTTTGAAATGTATGTTTTTGTGGCAAACATTCTAAACTTTAACTTACCTAATAAATACAACAATATTTTGTCCTTATTGTACTTAATATTAGCATGCTGATTAATAATGATTAGACCGACTTCATTTCTGTTGCCTTTCAGCACAAAACACCAGCTCTCTTTCTGCTCCTTTTTGTGCAGGCTCTTTTACAATGTTATTAAATATCTGTTTTTTTCCAAGTCTCAGGTGAAGAACTTCTCTCTTCTTAATCTATTTTTTGTCCCTTGATGACCTCATCCAATTATCACCTCTATGTGAAATTAGTTTGATATGATTTCCAGACTCACATATCCAACTCATTACATCATATCTTTATTGAAATTTCTCAAGGTCACCTCACCTTCAAATCATCATTCAGACATTGAAATATTGATCAATGTCTATTTACAGTTCTCCAATATTAAGAAAGATTTTGAAATAGACCAAAAGATTGCTGGATGTCTTTAATGAAAAATTGGATACTGTCTGGCATATCTATCTGTGAATTCTGTGAATTTTATGGTATTATATTACATTTCCTTGTCTTTGAGCTATTGACAACAGATGACTGATGACTGATAGCAGTTCACATTATTTTTATCCATAGTTATAAATAAATTTTGTCTGAAAGAAACTCAGTTGATTTCCATTTTTTACTATGAAATAAACCACTTTTACTATTGAACAAACTCATTTCAGCATTCCATTCCTGATTGCCTATATATTTGTTATGCACTTTTAAACTACAGGTAGTTGTAACTTCTTAAAAAGTCTCCTAATCAGTAAAATAAAACAAACCAGCTTGTAATATTAAAAGTTTTGAAATGTGTTTCCTTTAAATTTGCTTGAAAATCATGATTATATCTTTCAAATATTATTCTTAATAAAATTAACAATTATTTGATTATGTAAAATAGAAATAAAAAAACACACATTGACACATTATCCCTCACCTACATAGCCAATTCTAAACAAATCCTGTTTTCACTTCTTTAATATATTTTAGTGCAGTCCACTCCCCATTATCGTCATCTTAGTCAAAATTATCATAATCTCTCTTGAGGACTATTGCAACAGATATCCCACATCTATTTCTTCTCTCTTCTAAATTACATACTGTATACAGAAAAATAACAGTTCAAAAATCTTTTTAAAGGTGAAAACCAATATTGAAAGTTTGACATGTTCTCCATCCCACCTGTCTCTAAGATTTCGTCTTTCACCATGCTTCACACATTTTTACATTTATCTTATTTTAGTTTGAATTTGTCATAAAACTTCAAAGAGCCAGATCTTTGAAAAATGTGATTTCTACTGCTGGGAATGGGTTTATCATAGAAGCCTTCTGTCACAGGATCTTTTGGGTGTCATTTCACCAGCTGGAAACTTCTGTGGCTGGCGGCACCTCTGCTTGAGTTTTTGCTGATGCATTTCACCTACTCAGCCCAGCAGGCTGCACTTGGCTCCTGCTACTGAGGTAGATCCCATGCCTGCTGAGGGCAAACCAGGTGCAGAGCAGTGAGGGGTGTGTGAGCAAGTGAGTGCAGGGTCTAGCCATTGCACACAGTCAGGTGTACTGGCTGCTGTGGTGGGGTGGGCAGCTCCCAGTGTTGGCACAAGCACTGGCTCCATGTGAGGCTGCTGCTGGACCAAGCATACCACAAGCAGCTTTCACTGTTGGTGACAGCATCTGGATGAGGAGAATTTGGTGGCTCCCAAAAAGAGACACTGGAGACCCTGAAGCCCCAAGGTCAGGGGTGTTCTAAAGCCCTCCTGGAAGAGAGAGCTTCCCACCATCCACAGCTCAGTGAATGGTGGGGGCCTGTTTCTGCTCATATAGTCCTGCTACCTCACACCAGACCCTGGCTCCTGGGGTGACCCAGCCCTTTTCATCACATGGGGTGGCCGCCTGACCCTGGCAGAGGGTGGGAGGGCCATAGTGTTTCAGGTCTGGGTCACCAGAAGAGTCACCACTCTTCATTCCTGCAGTCCAGCAAACGGGAACATGTCATCACCGGCAGCTCGGCACACCCAGCCAAGAACATATTACATTCCTTTTTGCCCCCGCCATTCAGCAGGTCCTGAGTTCTTGTCCCTCATCCAGAAAGAATGAGGTTATCCAGACAATTGAAGAGTCAGCAAGGTGGAGGAGTTTTATTGAGTGGCAGGACAACTCTCAGCAGTAGTGAGTAGCTCCTATCCGTAGGCAGGCAACCCCAACATGTGGCTGAATCCAGGGTTTTTATGGGCTCCGAATGGAAGAAGTGTGTGCTGATTGCTCGATGGGCAGGAGGACATACATGCTGATTGATCCATGGGCAGGCCTGGAAAAAGCACCATTTGATTGGCTGAAAGATAAACGAAGTTATCACTCCTGATAGTGGATTCCACTTGGAACTGGCAGCCTGGTTTTCAGGCTTGAGGCTGCCTCTGGCCTGAAGTGGGTTCCACTGGGGACCTGTCCCTATCTGCCTAGAAATTGGTCTGCCTGCTGCCACTTCTCCAACTAGTTCTTTCCTACTCATCATAAAATACATCGTAGAGATTTTTTTAATAATTCTGCCAATCACATGTTTTCTTTTTCTTTCTTTTCTTTTCTTTCTTTTTTTTTTTTTTTTTGAGATGGAGTCTCTCGCTTGATCGCCCAGGCTGTAGTGCAGTGGTATCATCTCGACTCACTGCAATCTTCGCCTCCTGGGTTTACGCGATTCTCCTGCCTAGCCTCCCGAGTAGCTGGGACTACAGATGTGGCGCCACCATGCCCAACTGATTTTTTGTATTTTTAGTAGAAACAGGGTTTTACCGTGTTAGCCAGGATGGTCTCGATCTCCTGACCTCATGATCTGCCCTCCTTGACCTCCCAAAATGTTGGGATTACAGGTGTGAGCCACAGCGCCCTGCCTTTCTTTCTTTTTCAATGAAAAATACATTTCTGTAGCCGGTAGCAAATTCCATTTATTAAGCAGACATATAAATATGTAAATTTATTTGTCTTTACTCATTTACTTAGGCCACAAGTCATCATTTCTGCTAAGTAACAGAAAATAGATAATCTTCCCATTTGTAGTAATTTTCTAGTTTTATAATTAATCATTTGAAGTCATCACCTGAAGTCAATTTGAGTTTTCAATTAATTAATTTCAAAATTATTATTTCCCTTTCTTCTCTTCCTCCTTTTTCTCTGTGGATGTTATAAGTTTTTGGATAGGGGAGAGGGAAGAAGAAAGAAATTATATAGTATCCTAGTAGGTATATAGGGTACACTGATCATAATTATATAGCAGTTCCTACCTCACCTTGGGCCTTTAAGCTTTATTATTTCCCAGCAACAAAGGTGAGGTTATTGGTCCAACTAAAATCACTGATCATAATGGTCAAGTGCTGTTCATCTTTCTTGATCCCTGTGTTAACTGTGTTCTCCATCAGTTATCTCAGTATTTTTAATGTTCCTTTTCTGATATGAGTTGTAAGTTAAGTAATATGCTACTACTTTCTCTGAACCTTAATAGCTAAACAGCATTTTTTTGGCTCAAAGATTTCCAAATGTGTCTGGGATTTCTTTACTATTTTCCCATGCATGCCCACCTGCATATGTGTGCACACACCACCCCATGCCTGCCAATACACACAGACAGCTAGGTTTGGAGACAACAGAAGGGGACAGATACAAGGGCTTTCTCTCAAACATCCACTATTCTATAAATTCTAATTATGTTTCTACCAATAGGCCTCGGCTTCTTTGTGTTTTCTTAATGTGTACCTTAAAGTTCCAAAGTCAGTTAGAGCAAACTACCTTTAACATTTTTATTTAATACTCAGAGACTGGGTATTTTCAGCTGGGTAATTAAATTTATACTTTTCTCTCTTGAATAAAATATAAGGTATTATAATGTGGATGTGCCACTTAAAATCTAAGGCTGAATATACATTCACTGAGATTTTCAAATCTTCATTTACCTATAGATTAAATATTCAGCTAAATCAGTATAACTTCTATATTATACTTCTTCAGTATTGCACTCTTTCTTGATTATCTGACTTCAAAGAAATACATTCTACTTCTGGTTCATCCAATTCCATGTGCACAATTCCAACACTGTAGGTCACTAATAAAATATTAAGTAAGTATTAAGCTGTAAGTGTGTGAGTATATGTTTATGCCTAATTCTGAATAGAAACTTTTATATTCCTTAAATTTTAACTATGAAAATAGTATTAAAGTCAGTAAAAAACAAAATGTTATTTTGAATACAATTAAAACATTTTCTCTAAAATATATGTAAAAATCAGCTTGATTGCTGTCAATAAAATCTTACTGGACTTTAAACTTTCCCATTCTATTGCATATTTTAATGTCAAGGAATAATTATATGAAATTTAAATGCAAAGCTCTATATTGAAAATAATAACTATTCTTGGAAAATTATCAATGGACTTCTTTTGCTCTCAGAATATTTAATTTTATTCTCTGTAAACCTTTTTTCAAAATACCATGGAGAAAAAAAAAACAGTCTAATGAAATACATCTGATATGGACTGAATTTTGACCCCTGTAAGATTGATATGTTGAAGCTCTGTACCCTAATGTTACTGTATTCGGAGATAGAGCCATTAAGGTTAAATGCTATCATAAAAATGGGGCTCTAATCCAACAGAAATGTTGTCTTCATAAGAAAACCAGACACCAGGAGTTCATGAGCACAAAGAAAATACTCTGTGGGAACACAACAAGAAGGCAGCCATGTTCAAGGCAGGAAGAGAGGTTTCACTAGAAACCAACCCCGCCAGCACCTTGATCTTAAAATATCCAGTCTCTATAATAGAACGATTTATATTTCTTTGGGTGTATACCAAATAACGAGATGATTGGGTTGAATGGTATTTCTGTCCTTAGGTCTTTGAGGAGTCACTACATTGTCTTCCACAATAGTTGAACTAGTTTACATTCCTACCAACAGTATAAGCATTCCTTTTTCTCCACAACCTCACTAGAATCTGTTATTTTTTGACTTTTTAATAGCCATTCTGATGGGTGTGAGATAGTATTTCTATAATGATCAGTGATGTTGAACTTTTCTTCATGTGATTGTTGGCTGTGCACATGCATGTTCATTGCAGCACTATTCATAATAGCAAAGACATGAAATCAACCTAAATACGCATCAATGATAGACTGGATAAAGAAAATATTACATCTATACCATGGAATACTATGCAGCATAAAAAATAATGAAATCACATCTTTTGCAGGGACATAGAGCTGAAGGCCATCATTCATAGCAAACTAACACAGGAACAGAAAACCAAATACTGCATGTTCTTACTTGTAAGTGGGAGCTAAATTATGAGAACACATGGACATACAAAGGAACAACACACACTGGGAATTTTGGTGGTTGGATGTTGGAGGAGGCAGAGGATCAGAAAAAAATAGTAATGGATATGAGGCTTAATAGCTGGGTGATGAAATAATCTGTACAAAAACCCCCATAATACAAGTTTACCTGTGTAACAAACCTGCACATGTATGCTGAATTTAAGGTAAAAGTTTGTTAAAAAATATGCCCAGCCTCCATAACTGTAAGAAAATGGATTTATTTTGTTTAAACTGCCTACTCCATGGAATTTTATTATGGCAACCCAAGCAGAGTAACACATCATTATATAAAAGGGTACTGGAAAGAGAAAACTTTGAAGTATCAGTAAAATAAGAAATAATTTAATCTTTACATTCTGATAATGTATACTCTTTATACTCTTGTCCCAACTTAGCACTAGAAATTTTGGAGTTCAAGACAGTAAAAAAAAAAAAAAAAAAAAAAAGGTAATATTATTATAAAAGGAAGAATAAGAATATGTTCTCATCATTTAATTCATGTTATATATTTACTAATAGTAAGAAATTAATGAGTTTCTGCTTAATTTAGTTTCATATACTGAAGGTATTTTTATAAACTAATTTATTTGAAATATGTTCAAATTAGAATGTAAAACTCAACTTTCATGTGTATAAGAACTGTAAAAACATTAAAAGAAAAACAAACAAAGAACAAAAATCTCTGCTACTAGATTACTGAACTCAACATAACAGAGAGATCTTGTAAAATTCAGAATATAGTCTCTAACTTTTGTGGTGGCCTTGAAACATACCTGACATAACTGGTTGCACTATTGCTCAGAAGTCTTGACTAAAAATGAATTTTAACTAGGTCTTAGTTATCTTATTCAGAGTGGCTAAAGTCAATTACACTTTTTCAACAAAGGAAAATGTATTAATGGAAGAAAAACCAGAGTGTCATCTCAGCCCCCAGCACTTGTTTCCACCTCTTTTCTTTTCTTCTTACCTTAAAACAACTTTTTTTCATTATCTCAATATTGACTCCACAGATAGGTTATGTTTGTGATAAAATTGAACAACTTCAGTTTGTCCTCTAATTTATCCTCTTCCCACTTGAGTCTAACATACAAAACTTAATATCTGCTGTTCTTCCTGGAAAAACAAACTTCAAACATCATGGGAAAAAAGGATATTTATATTGTATTTCTTGTTAGAAGAATAGAATAGACGATTAAATGGTGTGTTCTATGGGCAATGCAGGAAGAAAATATGATTTATGGTTTCACTAAAATGCTCAATAGTTAACAAAACACAAGATGTAAAAAATCTCCTCAATTAAAATTAACTAATTATGGAGTTTAATAACATATGCAAAAAAAGAAATCTTCGCAGCAACACCAAAATTAGTGTTTGATTGAGTAACAGGACACTATAAAGAGCCAAATTGACGCAACAAAAAGTCCACCACATTTCAGTTTGTATTATGTTTTACTAAATAGATGAAATAATGTTCTAACTATGACATCATCTGCTTTGCAAGTAAGAAGTAATTCAATTCCAATTGGGATCAAACTTTCAATATTTGAAGCAAAATAAATTTATTTATTTCCAGATTTGTCATCACTCATCTGGGTCTTGACATAAGAGATGAGTAAAGATTCTTTGTTTCATTATTTAGGTATCTTTATTATGATACCTAAAGCTACTAGTTTCATTTTATATTCTAGGATAAGGAGCATTAGAGACAGCAGCTTATTCATTAACTTTAATGATAATACCTTATTATTGCAGAATTTTTCAAACTTTCTCATTTTCAACATTCTTCATATTTCAATAATTTTTCACTATGCCTCTAGGCCAAAATAAATACCTCAAGTCCTGTTTATTAAAGAGTTGGGTTCATACTACTTAATGTTTACTTAGTATTTGTGCTTTACCAACTCAGTAGTTATTTGTTAAAAAATGCATGAATTTAAAGAAAAAATATTGTTAAATATTGTTAACTAATCTCAGGTAGTAATTAGTTGCATTGTTGGAAATTGACACTTTTAGGACTCTGACTGGACACTAAACTCTCATTTCTCTTTCCACATTAGCATTGACATAGTCTTTGCTTTTTATCACAAAAATTGCTAAATAACCCAATTTTACAAAGATATGAATGTCATTGGGGGAAAAAAATGTACACCTGACATGGAATCTGAACTACCTTGAGCAAATATTTCAAGAGATTTTCTACAGATGTTAAGCATTTTCATGTTCCCCAGGAGCATTTTAGTATATCATGCTGTGCCCCTGTGACTGAGGTACCCCAGGGTGCTTCAGTGTACATACTGAGACCTGAGGCTTTATTAAACTGTCAGTTGCTGTTTATAAGTATATATTCCTGTGATTTTATAAGCCAATTTGAAAACTATAAATCTTGTGTCTCTGAAATTTAGTATCCCTCTACTAAGGGAGGATATTCTATTCAAACACAGTAGATATGTATACAATATTTTTTAATTTGTAGATAAGAATAACTGACATCTCTTCTACAATGACAGTCTCATCATGACAGCTCTTAATTTTTGCATAAAACTTGTATACATTTTACTCCACTGTCATGCAATAAGAATACTATGCATTCATCAATACCATTTTTTAATTGCTCACTCATGTTACAGCTCATTCCCCAGTGAGTGATTATCTGGTAGATCCACAGGTCTTGTTATTTAAGTTAACCTGTAAATGCCTTTACTATAAACTAAAGAACTACAAAAGATCTGATAATCCTGTGTATAGGAAAATTCTTGTACACAGAGATCAACTATATTTATGTTACTGACACATCAAAAATGATTGCGAATCTTTTACCTTTGGACACTTTTTTAAAAAATTTCAATATACTTGTAAATATAAGAAGTAAATATTGAATATCCAGTAAATATAAGAGAATTTCATAGACATTGGATGAAATGGCAGGATGCAAGTTTTTTCCTGAATGTCATAAAACTTAATTCAGATTCACACATAAACATAAATCAAATTGAAATATTCAACGTTTAAAAGAATCTTTACAAGCAATGCAAAACAGTAATGTTATTGATAAGTCAGTGAACCTCAGCACTCCAACAACCTTAGAACCTAAGTGGTCTGCTTTCTTCCTGAAAAATTCAAGGTTGAAGTCATATGTCAACTTTTATTTCAAACCTTGCTTGGAGAAATTCTACTCACTGAGTCTGTGAGAAGAATCATTTTGAAAATCTTACGATAGTATGTTTTAAAAGAAAGTATATTTTAAGTAATTATCATAAAACTTGAACTTATAAGGACTTGATGAATGGTTCCTAAATTCATCTGGGTCTTCGACCCTCCTTAAATCTTAAAATATATCACTAAATAACTACTTACATGAAAGTTCTCCCAATGGCTTTGGACCGACGCCATTCTTCCCCCCTTTTTTTTGCCTACAGTTCTCAAGAATTACTGTAGAATGTGTTGAAAATGCAACATCTGAGATAGGGAGGTACTGGCTAGAGCAGCCCAGGCTCTGTTCCTGTCCTCTTTCCCGCAAAACAGAATGACCTTGAAAGTTTTAGCCCAGCATATCTCGTTGTCCAAGTGTATAAAACCCACGGGTTCAAGAGAGACTGTTTTTCAGGGCCCTCAGCTGTGGTACAAGTTGGACATGCATAGTTTAGACTCTCTCTGCCCTGGCCTAGTGTTCTTGAGCTTTGCAGGACCATTTCACAATGAATTCTAGGCTTTTGCTTTTCCTTGCTGCCTATCTGTAAGTAATAAACCCATATCATGTAATTTGTGTGGGGGCGTTCTGTTGTACCAGACTCAGGCAAGCTGCTGATCAGTGCACAGTGAACCTTTTCACATTAGTATTCTTCTTACCATAAGTAGTTTTTCCAATGATTCGTAACATTACAAGAGCATCTGATTTCAGCTTCTTTGACTTATTCATATGAGACTTTAGTTCCAACTGAACTGATAAAGTTTAGACCACTGTGCAAGAATTCTCTCATGCTTCTATTATCACATGAATGGTACTTGCATCTTTATCTGTCCCTTGACCATGTCCTTTATTTCTCTCCTAATCAACGTAACACATTTGAAAGGTGAATATTATACTAGAAGACAGTAAATGCATAGTATATAAGAATTAAGTTGCCAGAATGAGAATATCTTGGCATTAAATTCCAGATTCTTAATTAGTGAAGATTTACTTATGGAAATTACTTAACATTTCCATCTTCCAAATGATATCATTATAGTAATATTTATCTCATAATTATTTAGAGGCTATTAAAGTAAGTACAAAGTGTTTGGCAATTAATAAGTGCCACAGTGTACAACCTGTACTATAAATTTCTTCCTGTCAGATTTCCACAAGCAAGCTGGTACACTAGAAAGTACTGCCATGTTGTATTTTCAGCCATTCTTAGCATTAACTCTTTTAATCTAACAAATGCACGCATTCACACCTTTCTTCAAATTTAAGCTCCCCCTCAATGAGAAAACAGTTTTGTTGCTTTTCTGTCAACCTTCTAAACAAAAGAGGCTACACTTGGTATTTCTAAATCTCCACCTCCTGAGTTGAATTAAGTATAGCCTCTGCCTTAACTATCTTTTAACTGGCAGCTGTGACTTGTTCAGGTCAATAAGTTCCTATTAATTTCCAAATTGAGAGGATGCTTTAATTTTCTTTCTATTGTTTTTAGCACAGATACAACATTTTGTGATTGGATTGTTTGCCAATCTTTTTAACATTTTTCTTTCTTTCACTTCTATGGAAAGTAAAAGTTCTTCCTTCAAAATTTTCTTTCCATCATTCTAATTGGCTTTTCAATAGGAGCTGTTTCCCATAAATATGATGATATCACTTATATTTGAGCTCCTAGTCTCTTTTCCTCTTCTACCGCACAACTAAAGTACATTGTACATATTTTATTGTATTTTGGCTACTTATCTATATTTTCTGCAATGGAATGTGAGCAGAGGCACCACGTTCAGCCTTTGTTTACAAAGTTTCCCATGCGTGCTTCTCCATAATCTTTCACTTCCACCTAGCTGGGTGTACTAAAGACAAGAAGAATCAAATGGTGGAAGAAACCAGGGTTTATCAATAACTGCATGAAGAAAAACACGCCTGAAAACCTTGTCCAGTGTTGTTAAGTAAGTAAGAAGTAAATTTATCTTATGTTAGGCAGCTTACACTCGGGTTACAGGTGATACTAGAGCCTAGCCTGCCTTTACTAAAGAATGATCAACATCCTGGGCTGTTCATGTCTGCCACCTTTCTACCTTATGCTCTTCAGCTATGCTCATATTACTCTTCTAACATTGTCATGACTCACATATTCCAAATGTCAGACAACTCATTTACAGTTTCTGGAAAATGTTAAGCTTTGTTTTCCCTCAGCACATTTTAATATGATCTTTTCAAATATTTCAGAATTTTTCCAGGTAAATTTGTTATTGATTTCCAGCTTAAAACTCTTATATTTCGAAAACATACTTTTTATCCTTTTTGCACTTGTATTTATTTTTTTAAAAAAACATATTTATTTATTTTATTATACTTTAAATTCTGGGTTACATGTGCAGATTTTGCAGGATTGTTACATAGGTATACACATGCCATGGTGGTTTACTGAAGCCATTCCCCCCATCAACTACATTAGGTATTTCTCCTAATATTATCCCTCCCCAGTCTCCCCACCCCCTGCTATCCCTCATTTAGCTCCCTCACACCCCAAGAGACCCCAGTGTGTGATGTCTCCCCTGCATGTGTTCATGTGTTCTCACTGTTCAGCATCCACTTATGAGTGAGAACACACAGTGTTTGGTTTTCTGTTCTTGTGTCAGTTTGCTGAGAATGATGGTTTCCAGCTTCATCCATGTCCCTGCAAAGGACATGAACTCATTCTTTTTATGCCTGCATAGTATTTCATGGTATATATGTGCCACGTTTTTTTGTCCAGTCTATCGTTGATGGGCATTTTGGTTGGTTCCAAGTCTTTGGTATTGTAAACAGTGCTGCAATGAACATACATGTGCATGTGTCTTTATAATAGAACAGTTTATAATCCTTTGGTTATATACCAGTAATGGAATTGCTGGGTCAAATGGTATTTCTAGTTCTAGATCCTTGAGGAATCACCACAGTGTCTTCCACAATGGTTGAAATAATTTAGACTCACCAACAGTGTAAAAGTGTTCCTATTTCTCCACATCTTCTCCAGCATCTGTCATCTCCAGATTTTTTAATGATCATCATTCTAACTGGTGTGAGATGGATAGCCAAGACAATCCTAAACAACAACAACAACAACAACAACAAAAAAAACAAAGCTGGAGGCATCACACTACCTGACTTCAAACTATACTACAAGGCTACAGTAACCAAAACAGCATGGTACTAGTACCAAAACAGAGATATAGACCAATGGCACAGAACAGAGGCCTCGGAAGTAACGCCACACACCTACAACCATCTGATCTTTGACAAACCTGACAAAAACCAGAAAAGGGGAAAGGATTCCATGTTTAATAAATGATGTTGAGAAAACTGGCTAGCCATGTGCAGGAAGCTGAAACTGGACCCCTTCCTTACACCTTATACAAAAATTAACTCCAGATGTATTAAAGATTTAAACATAAGACCTAACACCATAAAAACCCTAGAAGAAAACGTAGCCAGTACCATTCAGGACATAGGCATAGGCAAGGACTTCATGACAAAAACACCAAAAGCAATGGCAACAAAAGCCAAAATAGAGAAATGGGATCTAATTAAACTTAAGAGCTTCTACACAGCAAAATAAACAGTCATTAGCGTGAACTGGCAACCAACAGAATGGGAAAAATTTTTGCAAGCTACCCATCTGACAAAGGGCTAATAACCCAGAATCTACAAAGAACTAAAACAAATTTACAAGAAAAAACAACTCCATCAAAAAGTGGGCAAATGATATGAACAGACACTTTTTAAAAGAAGACATTTATGTGGCCAACAAACATATGAAAAAATGCTCATCATCACTGGTCATTAGAATTGCTCTTTTAAATTTGTTAAGGTTTGTGTTGTAACTCAGAGTATAATCTATATTGGTTCAATTCCATGTTCATTTGAGAACAATCTATATTCTGTTCATGTTGAGTAGACTGCCCTAAAATACTTAGGTCAGTTTGGCTGATGGTTTTCATTTGGGTCACCATTACGGAATTTAAGCCTATTTGTTCTGTTGGTTCCCAAGAGAAGCAGGTTGGTGTTCCCACTGTAATTGTTGATTTGTCTATTTCTTTTTAAGATCTATCAATTATTGCCTCAAGTATTGCCTGAAACTCCCTTGTTAGACACATACAATTAAGATTCTTACATCTGGGACAATTTACACCTTTATATTACTCATTGTCAATCTTTATTCCCTCTTTGTTTTGAAGTCTACTTTTGCTGAAATAAGTATAGCTAGTCCAGCATTTGTTTGATTAGTATTTGTATTTTACATCTTTCTCCATCCTATTACCTTAATCTGTGTCTTTTTAAAACAAAATTAAGTTTCTTGTAGAGCATATGGTTTCTTCTAATTTTTTTAAATGAAATCTGGCAATCTGGTATTAAGATTAAGTAGGGAAAGGATTTCCTATTTAATCATTGGTGCTGGGAGAACTAGCCAGTCATATGCAGAAAAATGAAACTGGACCCCTTCCTTACACCTTATACAAAAATTAACTCAAGGTGTATTAAAGACTTAAATGTAAAACCCTAAACTATAAAAATCCCAGAAGAAAATCTAGCCAATACCATTCAAGATGTAGGCATGGGAAATGATTTCATGACAAAAACATCAAAAGGAATTGCAACAATAGCAAAAATTGACAAATGGGATCTAATTGAACTAAGGAGCTTCTGCATAGCAAAATAAACTATTATCAGAGTGAACACACAACCTACAGAATGGGAGCAAATTTTTGCAATCTAATCATCTGACAAAGGTCTAATATCCAAAATTTACCAGGAACTTAAATAAATTTAAAAGAAAAAACAACTTCATTAAAATGTGGGCAAAGGAAATGAACAGACATTTCTCAAAAAAGATATTCATGTGACCAGAAAACATATGAAAAAAAGCTCAACATCACTGATCATTAGAGAAATGCAAATCAAAACCATAAAGAGATACCATCTCATGTCAGTCAGAATGAAGGTTATTGAAAAGTCAAGAAACAACAGATGCTGTTGAGGCTGTGGAGAAATAACACTTTCACACCGTTGGTGGGAATGAAAGTTAGTTCAACCATTGTGGAAGACAATGTGGTGATTCCTCAAAGACCTAGTCAGTATAATTTGAATGAGCAATCCCATTTCAGAGTATACACCCAAAGGAATATAAATCATTCTGTTATAAAGATACATGCACATGTATGTTTATTGCAGCACTACTTACAGTAGCAAAAACATGGAATCAACTGAAATGCCCATCAATGATAGATTGGATAAAGAAAATGTGATACATACACACCATGGAATACTATGCAATCATAAGAAGGAAAGAGATCATGCCTTTTGTAGGGACATGGTTGGAACTTAAAACCATTATCCTTGGCAAATTAATGCAGAACAGAAAACCAAACACTGCATGTTCTCCCTTATAAGTGGGAGCTGAACAATGAGAACACATGGACACAGAGAAGGAAACAATACACACTGAGGCCTGTTTGAGTGGGAAGGGAGGTGGGAGGGGAGAGCATCAGGAAAAATAGCTAATACATGCTTGGCTTAATACCTAGGTGACGGATTGATAGGTGCAACAAACCAAGATGGCACATGTTTACATATGTAACAAACCTGTACATCCTGTACATGTATCCTGGAACTTAAAATAAAATAATAATAAATAAATAAATTTAAAAAATGGCTTATTTAAATCACTTGCATGTAAAGTGATTGTTGATATGATTAGACTAAATATTGACAAGTTGCTGCTATGTCCTTTTCATTGCATTTGTTTTTTGTTTCTTTTTTATATTTTTCTGTCTTTTATATTTTCTGTCTGATACATATTACATACATAATACTGAGAGAATAAAGGCTATTACATATTCATATATTTTTTTATCAACTCTGCATTATTTCTGGTTCTCTTCATTTGTTTTTATGGAATTGAGTTACCGTAAGGCATTATTTACTTAGGCTAATATAGCTTAGCTACTACCCACCATTATTAGGTTGTTATTGAAAAAAAATATTGCATTACTATATGTTACAGGCCCAACATTACATTGTATACATATTATTTTATACAATTGCTTTCAAATCAGTAAAGAGAAGACAGAAAAATAAATATTTAATTTCTACTATCTTTTGTAATTATATAATTAATTTACTAGGATTATTTGCTTTTTTGTATGGATTCAAATTATACTCTAGGGTCACTGGTCACTTGATTTCAGTCTGATAAAATTCCATTAGTATTTATTTTAAGGAATATATGCTAGCAACAAATTCCCTAGTTTGCTCATTTGTTTTTATCTTGAGATACCACTATCTTGGTTTCAAGTTTAACAACTTTGTCAGATGTAGCATTTTTGTTAGCCAGTTTTTTTTTTCTTTGAGCTCTTTAAATACATTTCCCCAACTATCATCATATCTTCGTCTTTTCTGCTAAGAAGTCAGCTATTAATCATATTTAGGGTTCCTTGTAAGTGATGAATCATTTTCTTCTCTTGCTGCTTTCAAAATTTTCTTCTCATATTGTGTCCAGACTTTTTGCTATTGTATATTGATTAGCGGATCTCTTTGCATTTATGTCATTTAAAATATATTGAGCCTCCTTAAAGTGAGGGCTAGTGATTTTCAATAAATTCGAGATGTTTTCACCCTAAACTATTTCTTGAAAAATTTTATCTTCTCATTTGTCTCCCTCTTGGACTCCCATTATGCATATGTTGCCCTGTCTAATGGAGTTCCATATTCCTCTGATTCCGTTTATGTTCATTTATCCTTATTTTTTATTTTCTCTGGTTTTTGAATTGCATGATCTCTGTGGATCTATTTTTATGTTCACTGATTCTTCTGTCAGTTCTAATTTACTGTTCAATTCCTCTAATAAATTTTTTATTTCAGTTATGCTTTTCAACTCCAGAATTTCCTTCAGTTCTTTTTTATAATTTATATCCCTTTGTTGATATTCTCTGTGTGATGCAATGTGATTCTCATACTTTCATTTTCTTATTTAATTTTAACTTCTTTTAATTCTTTGAACATAAGTATTATGGCTACTTTGAAGTCTTTTTTCACTAAAAAAAGACTTTTACTGCAACCACCACTACTTGTGAAAGCCCCCTTAGGTTTGAACTTTTCCACACCCTATCACAAATAAAATCAGTTATTTAGGGAACAGATTAGAAGTTATCTGTTTAATGATCTGCTTCTACTCGCAGGCACAATCTCTCAATATGGGCCTTGGAGCTGAGAAAATAAACCAAATTGACAAATATTATTCATAGTTAATTTTTGAAGAAACAAATTACTTTTGCAGAGTAGAATTCACATTTTAAGATGTGCCTATTGAACAATAATAACAATGAGAACAATAGTAACACTACTGTATTTTTAAAATAGCAGCTTGTAGTAGTACAATATAGTAGAGGAATAACATATTTGTTTAATATATGGATTATCTTACTTTTATCTATTGAAAATCTTAATTTTTTTTTCCTTTGAGACAGAGTCTTGTTCTGTTGCCAGGCTGGAGTGCAGTGGCATGATCTTGGCTCACTGCCATCTCCGCCTCTCAGGTTCAAGCGATTCTCCTGTCTCAGCTTCCTGAGTAGCTGAGACTACAGTCATGCCACCATGCCCAGCTAATTTTTGTATTTTTAGTAGAGACGGGGTTTCACCGTGTTGGCCAGGATGGTCTCAATCTCCTGACCTCATGATTTGCCTGCCTCAGGCTCCCAAAGTGCTGGGATTACAGGCATGAGCCACTGTACTCAGCTGAAAATTTTCAATCCTTGAACACTAGATAGAGATCCATGAATTCACATCAAATAAGAAATTATCTCCCATAGCACTTACATTAGAAACATTATATATCATAGCATTCCAATAAAATGTTGTCTAAGTTGGGTAACATTTTTAGCAACATTCAAAACAGGCTTTTTTTCTGGTTATATAACTAGTGCAAATAAAAAGACTCTTAAGAGAAAAATAATAATACACAATTACTGTGCTATACATACTTTGCTGGTGGGAGTGAAATATGGTGCAACCACTTGAAAAGATGTTAGGCAGTTTCTTATAATTGAACACACACCTTATATTAGAGTAATTCCAAGACTCAATAATTTAATCAAATAAATTTAAACACATGAACAGAAAATTTTTTTAAAGCACAAATATTGTACAAAAACATGCAAAAGGTCTTATTCCTAAGAGCAAAAGCTGGAAACATTACTAATATCAATTAATAGGGAAATGTATGAACAAATGATGGTGTAGTCATTTAGATCATCATTACTAAGGAATACCACACAGCAATAAGAGGAACAAATTACTGATACATACAGCAGCTTTGCTGAATCTCAAAAAGATATTATGCTGAGTGAAAGATACCAGACAGAAAAATACACACTGTATAATTCTGCATATTTGACATCCAAATGGGGCAAAAATAATTTGGGGGGATAGAAAATGGTTGTCTCCAGGGATGAATAAAAAATGTCTAAAAATGGGCATGAAGAAAATGTTGGAAATCATGGAAATATTCTACGTGTTGTTTTGGATAGTGGTCCCATGGATGTATATCATTATCAGAATTCATCAAAGTAGCAAAATTAAACTTTGTACATTTATTGCATGCAAATTACACCTAAATTAAAACTGGAATCTTTGCTGTGAATGCATGAGTATTCAAGCATTACACTGAGGTCTGTATCCTGTGGCAGGCAGTTTACTGGTTAGGAACCAGAGAAGGAAAGCTAGACAAACCTCTGTTTCTTTTTCAACTCTGACATTTAAATAGTTGTGTGAGAAACTTGCCATCTCTCAGTGTCCCTTAAACCATTATTGAAAGATCTTTCTCGAAGATCTGTTTTGACAACAAAGTGATGGTGTGCTTAAAAATCACCCATTATATGACATGAAGGATAAAGTAGTTATAGCCCTGGTTTTTCCACCTAACGCCTTCATTTGTTTTTTGCTTCTTCACATGAGTTCTTCAGTTCCCTTAAACAATACCTAACCATCATCTCATACGAAGAGCACTTCATTATTAATCTTGGGAAAAAAATCCCCACCATCCATTAAAAAAATGACTTTAGGAGAGTGTGGCAAATATTTTCATCTTTTACTGTATTAGTCCATTTTCACACTGCTGATAAAGACATACCTGAGACTGGGCAATTTATAAAAGAAAGAGGTTTAATGGACTTACACTTCTACATGGCTGGGGAGACCTGACAATCATGGTGGAAAGTGAAAGGCATGTCTCACATGGCAACAAACAAGAGAAGAGAGCTTGTGCAGGGAAACTCCTCTTTTAAAACCATCAGATCTCATGAGACTTATTCACTATCATGAGAACAATATAAGAAAGACCTGCCTCCACGATTTGGTTAACTCCCTCTGCATGAATTAAAACATGTAGGAATTTAAGATGAGATTTGGGTGGGGGCACAGCCAAACCATATCACTTTTACCTGTATGCCTTGTATTTAGATGTGATGAAATTTTATGAATATGAAATAAAACTATTTCAACTTGTTATGAGGACATTGAGAAATGTTAAATACTTACACTATTAGAATATATTCATTTTATAACATTTACCCAGACTATATACATGAACAAGTAAGCATTTTACAGTCTATTTTGGCTTATTTTTTTTCTTTTCTGTTGTTAGATACATACCACATATTCTTGAGCTGTGTGTAAGTTTTCTATGGTGTGAGAAAGAAGGAAGGGAAGAAGTGTAAAAGAATATTGTGAGTCACCTTCCAACCACGTAGCATAGGATGCTGAAGTCATAATATAGCAAAGGAAAACTTAAGTCGAAGGCATGTTTGTGACAAAGTAATAGCCTAACAATAGTGAAGTAAAATGATGTCTATATTGCTTTTTTCAACCTGTAATTCAGGGGAATAAAAGATTGAAACAATGGACATCTTCTGAGGTCCATGAGTGCACATCAAATAAGAGACACTTTTACAGCACAAAAATCAGACAACACTATAAATACATTATTATTTTTTGAGACATAATCTTGTTCTGGTCTCCCAGGCTGGAGTGCAGTGGTGCAATCATGACTCATTGCAGCCTCAAACTTTCAAGTGATTCTCCCATCTCAACAACCCAAGTAGCTGAGACGAGGTACGTGCCACCACATCCAGCTAATTAAAAAAAAATTCTTTTCATTTTTAGTGGAGACAGGGCCTCACTATGTTTCCCAGTCTAGTATCAAACTCCTGAACTCAAGCGGTCCTCCCGCTTCAGCTTCCATAATGCTAGGAATTCAGGCATGAGCCACCACACCTGGCCAACACCATAATTACATTACTCTACTAAAATATTGTTTAAGTTACCCATACTACTAATCATATTCAGAACAGGCTTTTTTTCCTGGTTAGATAGGTACTTAAATTCTATTAAATATGACTGCCTGTAAAACTGTGCTGTGATTTTTTAATGTAGATTTAGAAAACAAAGACATGAAGACAAGGGCTTCCATAAGCATTTCCTGCCTTTCCTTTTTTGTTCTTTTTTTCTAAAGTAGGTAAGTGTCCAGAAACAACATATCAAAATACCTAGAGTCTGTATTGCCAGTTAGAGGTGAGATGTTTAAAAAAAGTTAAGGCAAGAGAGTTTTATGGTCTATATTATAATTAGCAACACCCAGCCGTGCATACTTATGTGAGATTAAAAATAACAGTCTGAGTAATAGGCTACTTTCTTGGAAACTGGAGTCAGTGTGTTTCTGTCACACACACACACACACACACACACACACACACACACACACACACGTTCAGAAGATAATCTGCTTTAGTTAGGATTAATTATTGTATTGCTTTGTTTTGCCTAAAGAGAATTCCTAAGAATTTTTTTTTAAATTAAAATTGTTAATATCTATAGTAGGAAAATATTAACAGTTTTAGAAAAAAATGAGGCTATGTAGCACAGAAAAATAAGAGTCCAAATAAGAATCTTAAGTGTTTTGTAAATCATACAAAAAAAGTGCTATACCTTAAATACTTGGCTTTCTGAAAATTTTCATCAGGGTCAAGAATGATTGAGTCCTGAGTCAGGCCACAGACCATGCGGTCATTTATAACCAGTGTAATTCTAGCTAAATAGCACATAAAATACCTGGCATATTTTCTAAAACAAATATACATTATTAAAGAAAAAAAATGCTACAGTATAGGATATTAGCTTGCAGGGAATAATCTGATGGATGATGACCCTGTCATTTATTTTAAAAGTTACATTTAACAGAAACCTAAGTTAAAGCTTTTACACTGAAGGTATAATTTGGGATATTATGTGAATGTCAAGAGTTGGGTTGCTTAACGCTCTTTAAAGTTTCTAAAATTTAAACAATTATGCCATGAATAAACAATTTTCCACTTACTAAACTTGATAAAATAAAAATTATTGAACTTGTTTTTAAGTAAATTTTTTAATAAAACAGACCCAATGGAAAGGAAAGCACAAAAAGCAAAGGAAATTGGAAACACACCAATATCCACAAAGCCTCTATCCTGTCCCTCCCAGCCACAATCTGCCCCAAAGTTAACTAATCAGATTCTAACACTATATATTGGTTACATATGTTTTTTGAACATTAGATAAATGAAAATATACAGTATATTCTATTTTGTAACTGCTTTATTTTATTTTGTGATAGTCATCTTTATTATAGAGGATAGCTATAGTTATTTTTCATTGGTGAGTAGCATAATATTATATAAATATAACACAAAAAATAATCCATTCTATTCCTGAATAACTTCTGGATTGCTCTCTTTTTTTTTAATAATGAAAAACATATAAACATTCTTAGTGTTTCTTGATGCATATATTTAGGCATTTTTTGTGTTATAATCATGGAATTTCTGGGTCATGTACAATGCATACATTTTTACCATCAGTAGATACAACTACAAATTTTCCAAACAAATTGAGCCAATGTATTTATTTCTACCAGCATTATATGAAATTTCCATTTGTATCTCATTCTTGCCAACATTTAGCTGTGTGAATATTTTAAAATGTGTCTCTTCTGGTGAGTATGTAAATTTATCTCATTGTGATTTCAAATTGCATCATCTTGATGACAAGTGATGCTGAACATATTTTATGTTTATTTGATATTTGATTGTTTGAAAAGTGCCTTTTTAAGTATATTGTTTGTTTCATTAAATTGTTTAACTTACCTTTTTTTAAAATATGAGAAATATTATTGATGTTGTATATCAATCCTTTGTTACATATATGTTTGGCAAATATTTTCCCCCTACTCACGGATTCGAACATCTTTGCATTTTCAGAAACTCATTAGGAGTTTTTTCATATCACACCTTTTAAGAGTCTTGACCGGTGGTGGCTAGTAATTGATACAGTAAACTAATATTGGAAAAGTTTTAATGGTCGGTAGTGGAGGTTGGGCTGTCAAACTTCCCAGATAGCCATTTTATTAGAGGATCTTTTTCAATGACTCTATGTGATAAATCAAATAAATGACTCTATTAACAGGGCATCTAGGAAGTCTCTCTTAGAAGATATTTATAGACACCTCTATTAACCCTTACAACAGATGTTCTAAGTGACAGTTCATTCCACTTATGTCTATAACCAAACCTGGTTACACTACTATTTACCTATCTAATCATCCTAATACCCTAGTGAGTTATTTTAAATAACGCCATGCAGAAGAGTTAAAATTTAAATGCTTCCTTATGTGCTCCGTTAACTTTCAGCGATCCTGTTACTGGAATGTCAGTAGTCACACAGTGTTTTTCTGATTATCTGGCTATTGCATTTATACCATTAAAAAGAATGTTTAGTACTGTAAACTTTTGTTTTGGAAGTATTAAAATGTGTTGAATGTAAAACAAATTTTATATTCGTTTTGCTAGTAGATGCAATTGATAACATCAAGAAAAGAAGGCATTTCTAATTACTTGAATAGAACAGAAGCATTACAGAAAGTTTTGGATAATACAATTTCTTTGCATATGTAGATAAAAAAGATCAAATCTTTGGAAAGACTACCTTGATTAATATTATTAAAATTAAAGGAAAAATATAGTTGAACCTCATTGTTTGCAGATTCCATATTGCCTGCTTGCCAAAGCTTTCTTGTAACCCGCAAAACAGTACTTAGAGCACTTTCACACTCATTTCTATACTTGCTCAGAACTGCAAAAAATTTAAGTTACCCAATGCACAGATTCTCAACTGAGATGGAATAAGGTAATGTTCTGTCTTTTTATTTGAATTTTTTTTTCTGTGAACAAGTCTTTCATTTGTGATCTGTTTAATGCCACTTTTTAAAAAATGTGTGCTTTTTGTTAGTGATTCTGCTATTTATAATGGCCCCAAGCATAGCATTAAAGTGTTGTCCTTTTGCACAAGAAGGCTATGATGTGCCTTATGTACTTTCTTACCTGTTCATATTAAAAAATAATAATAATTTAAAAGAATCATTTACAGTTGAAACGCAAAAGTATAATTTCTAGAAATACTATCATGAAGTATAGAGGATTTTCCCTTAAAATCTTTTTAAAACTTGTGAAATATAACTCATTCAAGAGAGTATATAATAGACATATTACCACTAATAAACAAGGAGCAATGTGTTTGTGTAATACTACCCAGTTCTGGAAATAGAGCTTTGTCAGTCTTCAAGAAGACTCTAAGATCCACTTCCAAACAAATCTTCTTTGGCCCTACTAAACTAAACCTTGTCGTAATTCTCATAATTAGTCATAATTTTTAGTAGACATCACTAATGTGTCGTAAGTAACAAAGTTAGTGTTTTGTAAGTAACAAAATTAGTCCAGCAATGTATGAAAGAAAATGTAGACTCAGCAATTCATTATTGAGGCTGGAGGCTGGTATCTAGCAAATAAGTGAGGTAAACATTGGTTTTTGTTTGAGGACAAAGTTATTTCACTTCTTATTTTATTTTAATTTATTTAATAGGGTTTTTTTAGAGACAGAGTCTCACTCTGTCACCCGGGCTGGAGTACAGTGTTATGAACACAGGTCACTGCAACCTTGAACTCCTAGGCTCAAGCAATCCACCCACCTCAGTCTCTGAGTAGCTTCGACTACAGGTATGTACCACTACGCCTGGCTAATCACTTCTCATCTTACAAGTATATACTTGAAACACATTTGTTTACATTCGTACTGGTAGCTCATCTAAAAATGACATAATAACAAGAAATTGCCTGTGTAATTCATTGAGATCTAATCTTAATTAATTTGTTTCCTACATAGAGTTAATTGCAGAAACAAGCCTCCAAAACAGATTTGCCTGATTGTCCTTAAGTTATTATAAATGGTAGGAAAGCAGTTAAGAAGGAGGACTGCTGAGCCATAATGTGGATTCAAATGCCGGTACCACCATTTAGAACATCTTATTGGCAGGCTATCGATGTTCTGTAGGCATCAGTTTTCTCATCTGTAACGTGAGAAATGGTAGTTTCCCATCATAAGGTTTCTGAGAAATGAGTAAAAAATGTACTCATTTTAAAATGAGTACATTGTAAAAAAATTTACAAAATGTGTTTCACATACTTTCTGAAACAATAACTTAAGCAAAGGTTAGCTATCATTAATAAATAAATATATTTGAATATTTTGAAAATTCAATTAAAGAACACATACTCTAAGATTTGCAAAGGTGTCTATAGGTTCTTGGCATGTTGTTGCTGTGGTTATTGTTAATATTTTCCAGACATGAGAGGCATATGTCCTAATATCTGGTAATAATGGGCAACTGTTGTTATTTTTATTAATGTTTAAAATAATTATAAAGTTGTATTATTTTAATTCATGTTTTAAAATTTTAATATTGCTCATGTTCTGCATTATTTTATAGTATTACATCAATTACTAAAATTAGGAATTTCAAAATATTGGCTAGGCCTCTTGGCTCACACCTATAATTCCAGCACTTTGGGAGGCCAAGCAGGCTGATCACTTGCGGTCAGGAGTTCAAGACTGGCCTGGTCAACAAGGTGAAACCCTGTCTCTAATAAAGAGTATTAAAATTAGCTCAGTGTGGTGGTGGGCACCTGTAATCCTAGCTACTCGGGAGGCTGAGGCAGGAGAATTGCTTGAACCCAGGAGGTGGGGGTTGCAGTGAACTGAGTTCACACCACTGTACTCCAGCCTGGGTAACAGAGTAAGATTTGCTGTCTCAAAAACAAACAAAAAAAATTAAAATGTTTATTTTAATATGTTGTCATAATCTATATATAAGATTTCACAATATTCATATATTTCCTTGATTTTAATAAGTATTAGAAAAGGTATTATTTATTGCTATCTTCCTTTTTATATGTCAACAAATTAATTAATAGAAAATAAATGATTTCAGATATAGTCTTAATAATGTCACAAATGATCTCAAAAAGCATTATAATTAGACCCAGGAATCAGAACTTGTAATTTAAATCTGTTGTTTTCTTGTGTTGCTAATAATATTCAGCATATTTGTGCATCTTTCTTTTGGACACTTACATATCCTTTGTAACACTAAAATTCAACCCAAACCTCAAGTTATCAGGAGCTAATAGTGTATTTACTCCTGACTTCAATTAGGTGAATTAGCAATAAAAGTGTAAGTGATTATAAAATAGAGTCAACTAAGACTATTGTGTTTAATTTCACTTTGGTTATAAGTCCTATTTCAAAATTCCATTAGCTAAATTAGAGGTTTATCCTATAACCCATTTCTCCTACGCAAATGGCAACGCTGCATTTGTGCTGATTGTCACTGTATAATTTTATGGGTTTGTCATTTAAAAAAATAAATGTAATTGTACCATCTTATAGCAGAGAAAATGAAGCTATTCAACTATGCTATTTCACAGATATTTACATGAATATTACATATTTTTCTACTGAGCTGTTGTGGGTATAATGAGATTACACCTATTCCTAGTACCTTTCTGGATAATAAGAAGCCACTACTGTACAAGATCATTTTCAAAGTCATTGAAAAGTAGAAAATGACTACAGCATAACAATAATGAGGGCACAAGTAAAGTTGCTATTAAATTTTTTCACTATATGGCAGCACACTGTATGAAGGGAAATAAAGAGACACCACTATTATTATTATTTAGCTAATGAGAAAATACATTTAAAAAAAGAATTCTAATAGCCATTTTTACTAAGAAGTAACCATGACTTTTACTTCAGAAAACAATACAAAAAGTTAATACTTTAAAATAGTGTACCAGTTTTAATTACTGGATAAGTAGTCCTGATTTAACCTTGGTATGGAGTTCAAAGCTGAAAAGATAATAATATATTGCAAATTTATAATAGTGCTACCCTTCATATATGTATTATCAACTAAATTCAGTAAGTAAAGTTAAATTCTGTATCCTCAGAGAAAATTTTCAGAAAATTGGTAACCCCTCCTCTATCCAGCTGTGTTCTTTTATCACCATCTGCAATAATTGGACAAGCCAAGTAAAGATAATGACTACTGAGTCATGAAAAACACATAGGATAAATCAAAAGCTTAATTCTCTCTCTGATATTTTCTTATAATTTATTCTAAATGCCATGTTTTGTTAGTCAGGGTTCTCTAGTGGGATAGAACTAATGGAATATTGCTCATGGGCTACATTATTTCATAATATTATATCAATTATTGTTTCAAATATGAATTTCAAAATATTGGCTAAGCCTCTTGGCCCACACCTATAATCCCAGCACTTTGGGAGGCCAAGGCAGGCCGATCACTTGAAGTCAGGAGTTCAAGACTAGCCTGGCCAACAAGGTGAAACCCTATTAAGTGTTAACTCACACAATCACAGACTCCCACAATAGGCCATGTGAAGGCTGAGGGAATTTAATATATATTCCACTGCTATATATATATAAAGGAGTTTATTAAATATTAACTCACATGATCACAGGCTCCCCTACAATAGGCTGTCTGAAGGCTGAGGAACAAGGAGAGCCAATCCGAGCTCCAAAAGTGCAGAACTTGGGAGTCCAGTGTTTGAAAGCAGAAAGCATCCAGCACATCCAGCACGAGAGAAAGGTGTAAGCTGGGAGGCTCACCTTTTCATAATTTTCTACTTGCTTTATATTTGCTGGCAGCTGAGTAGATGGTGCCTACCAGATTAAGGGTGTGTCTGTCTACCTGAGCCCACTGACTCAAATATTAATCTCCTTTGGCAACACCCTCACAGACAGATCCAGGATCAATGTTTTGTATCCTTCAGTCCAATCAGGTTGTCACTCAGTATTAACTATTACAAAGTCCACCCCTGTCAACTTGAACTCATACTCATCTTCTGAGATCATACATAATCTTCAAATAAAGACAATAATAAGGTCATAATTATGCCTAACATAATACAACTGTCCTTCCTACCACTGCAAACATACCAATCCTCAACCCAAATACTATTACATAAAGTTAACAATACTTAAATGCTGGCATGAAGTCAATAAATCTTACGTTACATGATAAAGGAAAAGATATAAAATGAAGATATTTTCTTAGTACAAGTGTATACATGCACAAACATGTTTTTAACAAAAGAAGGAGGAAATACTCATGACATTTCTCATTTTTTCATGGCACTTACATTTCTCATATCTTCAGCTGCATATGTGGTCATAGTTGTTATTGATGACTATCTTCTCCTACTACCCACTCTGTATTCCCTTTGCCTTCAGCAAGCACCACAGTAGGTCATGGTTTTTCCTGGTGAAATGATCCAAACCTTTATTCCTGAGAGGCCTGGACCATTTATAGTCCTGCCTGGATTGGGGCTGCTGTAGTTTCCTATTGACCTTAATCACAGGGCACGGTAATACTAAGAGATGCCTTAATAGATCTTTTGTATTCCATGTATACTCTTCCTTACCTCTGCTGTGGAGTAGTAGACTGATTTCATCTTGATAGTCTGGGTCAGTCACCCCAGCCAGCTCTGTAACTCCCTTCTTAGCCTGTTGACTTAAAGGTAGGAGGAGCTCAACTTGTCCAGGTGGCAATCTTAGCTTCCAGTTTAATAGAATCATTGTGTCTCCTGGTGGCAGCATTACTCCCTCTGGAACTAAGACCTCTAGGCTAGCAGAACATGATGCTGTGGAAAGAGGAAACACAAATTTTCCTAGTAGATCACTAGGGTGAAGGTGAGTGGTGCCACTTCCACTTCCACCCCTTGTTTTTGGACTCATGAATCCTGGATATGGGAGAAAAGTACCATATATTGGATGCTGATTCAGAGCATACTTGGCCTTCTGGAGAACTTTGCCCCAGTCTTGCAAAGTATTGTCACCTGTTTGGCATTGTAATTGTCACTTCAAAGGCCATTCCACCCTTTTATCAATCCAGGTGCTTCAGGCTGATGTGGAACATGGTAAGACCAGTGAATTCCATGAGCATGAGCCCACTGCTGCACTTCTTAGCCATAAAGTGAGTGCCTTGGTTAGAGGTAATGCTATTTGGAATACCATGACAGTGTATAAGACATTCCGTGTGTCTGTAGATGGTAGTCTTGGCAGAGCATTGTGTGCAGGATAGGCAAACCCATAACTGGAGTAAGTGTCTATTCCAGTGAGGACAAACTTCTGCCCTTTCTATGATGGAAGAGGTCCAGTATAATCAACCTGCCTCCAGGTAGCTGGCTGATCAACCCGAGGAATGGTGTTATATCGAGAGCTCAGTGTTGGTCTTAACTGTTGGCAAGTTGGTCACTCAGCAGTAGCAGTAGCCAGGTCAGCCTTTGGCAAGTGCAAGTCCATGTTGCTGAGTGCATGCATAACCTCTGTACCTGCCACCATGGCCACTTTGTTCATAGGCCCATTGGGCCATGACAAGAGTGGCTGGGGAAAGAGTCTGAGTGGTGTCCACAGAACAGATCTTCCAATCCACTTGATTATTAAAATCCTCCTTTGCTGAGATCACCTGTCATAGAGCACTCACATGGGATACAAATATATTCACAGTTTTAGACCACTCAGAGAGGTCCATCGACATACCTTATCCTCAAATTTCTTTGTTACCAATTTTCCAATAATGCTTCTTCTGAGTCCCTGTCCATCCATCCAAACCATTGGCTACACCCCATGAATCAGTATAGAAATGCACATCTGGCCATTCCTCCTTTCATGGAAAGTACCCAACCAGGTGCACCACTCTAAGTTCTGCCCACTGGGAAGATTTCCCTTCACTGCTGTCCTTCAGGGATGTCCTAGAAAGGGGCTATAGTGCTGCAGCTCTCCGCTTTTGGGTGGTGCCTAGATATCATACAGAATCATCTGTGAACCAGGCCCTAGTCTTCTCTTCCTCTGTCAGCTAATCATAGGGAACTCCCCATGAGGCCATCGGAGCAGGCTGGGGGAGAGAAGGCAGGCTGACAGGAGTGGAGACCATGGGCATTTGATTCACTTCGTCATGTAACTTACTTGTGCCTTCAGGACCTGGTCAAGACCAATCACATATATACCACTTCCATTTGATGATGGAATGCTGCTGTGTACAACCCACTTTATGGATAGATGAGTCATAAAGCACCCAGTTCATGATAAGCAATTCAGGTCCCATGGTGACTTGATGCCTATAGTCAAATGTTCAGTCTCCATTAAAGCCCAGTAACAGCCCAAGAGCTGTCTCTCAAAGGAGATTAGTTATCTGCAGAAGATGGCAGGGCCTTGCTCCAAAATCTAGAGGCCTCCGCTGTGATCCGCTTATGGGGCCTGCCAAAGGCTCCAAGCAGCATCCCTATCTACCACTGACACCTCAAGCCCCATTGGATCTGCTGTGTCATGTGGACCAAGTGGCAGAGTAGTTTGCAAAGCAGCCTGTACCAATTGCAGAGCCTTCTCCTGTCTTGGACCCTACTCCTGGTACCAAAATTTGTATTGGGGTTCTCTAGAAAAGAGAATTAATGAAATAGAAATATATAAATAAAGGGGAGTTTATTAAGTATTAATTCACACTATCAAAAGGTCCTACAGTAGGCTGTCTGCAGGCTAAGGAGCAAGGAGAGCCCGTCCGAATTCCGAAACTGAAGAACTTGGAGTCCAATGTTCAAAGGCAGGAAGCATGCAGCACGGGAGAAAGATGTAGGCTGGGAGGCTAGGCCAGTCTCTCTTTACATATTTTTCTGCCTGCTTATATTCTAGCTGTGCTGGCAGCTGATTAGATTGTGCCCACCCAGATTAAAGGTGGGTTGGCTTCTCACCTCTCTGACTCAAATGTTAATCTCTTTTTGCAGCAGCCTCATAGACACACCCAGGATCAATACTTTGTATCCTTCAATCCAATCAAGTTGACACTCAGTGTTAACTATCACATACCAGCTGCCCAGATTTTTCATAGGGATAAAATACTCAAGTTATTATACCTAAGTGTCATTTCTTCATTCGATCACTGAAGTGTTGATGACTGAATTCCCAAATGTCTCATCATTTTTATTCTTTCTTACTGGTGCCGTACACACTACCAGATAATACTGGTTCATAAAACCTGCTCTGAATCATCCCAAATTGTGCCATATATCTGATTCTTGAATACGTATGTTGATGTGCATACATAGTCTATTTATTGTGTCTGACCTTACAGTATCCATTCTTTGAGTGACTTTGTTTTGATCTGACTCAGTATCTGTCTGCTCTTGGAACTATAGCTGCCACTAAAATAGCCCTGGTGAAAAGGAACATTCGTTTTTTCCCAGTTCTGACCATAAAGTCTCCTGAAAGCCATGTTCACTAAAAAGGTTTGCTGAGAAATAACTGATAAGCAGAGGTGCTTACATTTGCCAAGGGGGAGATGCTTGGGGAGAAATTATTCCTGTAATCAAATCCTGAAATGTAGTGACTTATTTACAATATATTCTGAACATAACCTTTGATCCTCTTATATTTTTAATATCAGCAGAATCCAAAGTTCTTCTCAGTTATAAACCATTAACATTCTTTTTGGATTTTACTTTTTAAAAAATGTTAAAGCCTCCCAGATATACTAATAGAAAGAATTTGTATGTAATGGAATAAGAAAATGTAGACAATGTCACTCAATTATTTCAATGTTATATAGAAATGGTTCTACCTTATTTGTGATGTTTATATTTTAAAATTACCTATGTATTAGTTTAGTGGTTTAAGGAAGAAGTTAAGCTAAGAAGATAAACTAGATACCCATGTTGAGAATTATCCTATTTGCAAACAGTAGCATTGTATTTCCATTATAATGGTTTTTAATTTCTCAAATGTTTAGATTGATTTCAAAATGTCTAAAATTTATTAAAAATTACTACTAGATGGCTTTGATTTTTATTTTGATATATAACAAATTCTGTAAGGTCTAAAGAGTGGTTGAACTGAATTGCTGTATATATAAACAACAAAGGAAATATTACTAGAATTGATCTGGTCAATAGCCCTATAAGTAAATGAATTATTTTAAAATCACATTTTAACCTCTTAACAGAATTATAAACTACTTTGTAGACAAAACCAAAAAATATATAAAGGATGAATCAAACTGAATAGTTTGAGATAGTTTTGGCATGCTGTAAACTATTTATTAGGGATGATAAAATGTGAAAAGAAAACCTTACTCTTAAATATAAATTTTATAAGAAAAAATTCTATCGTTAAATGTATTTCAGCTTTCTAAGGCAAAAGAGAAAACATGCTTATACTTTTAAAACTGTTTATATATTTCAAATAGAATTAGTGTTTTTCCAAGTATTTTATTTTTTATGCTTTTATTATGAACACTAATTTCTATTTATAATTAATCTACTTGAACAAATTTATCAACTTATTAAAATGTAATTTTGTTTATATGTCTTCAGGCACACACAAATTCCATGTATTTGGGTATGCAATGATATGAATTATATTTTGCAAAACATATAGTCATGCAGTATCAATTACACAAAGTAAACTTTACTCAATGCAAAATAGTTTCAAATCGAATTTTAAAATATGCTAAATTTAATTTTGCCTCAAATTAAAAAATTGAATTTTTACTTAAACCAAGATAATTTTTAAATTTTTGGAAGAAAATGTGTGGAGTTTTAAAATATATATATTTGTATGAAATAAGGAGGTATTCCTAAACAAACTGCAAAGCTCAGGAATTAGCAAAGATCAAATGACAAACTTGGAATAATATATGAGTAAATTTCATACAAATTTATTAATTCCCTTAACATGTAAGTATGGTTCTTAAAATCTAATAAGAAAAATTAGGTGCCTAAAAAGCACAGAAAAAATAATTTATTCAGAAACCAAAATGCATATTACTTTTAGGCAACAAAATATGCTAAACACTCTCTATAATTTAAAAAGTGAAAAATCAAACCAAACAGATATACCATTTTCACATCTAGATAATTAATGATCTAAAATTTAATTCACAGTGTGAATGAAAATATGAAGAATGTGAACTCTTTGGATAATCATTTGGCAACATCTATCAAACTTTAAAATGAATATAACCTTTGACTCAACATTTAAACTTCCAGAATCTTTTATTAAAGATAGGCTTTATAATATGCAAAAAAAAATCACTGGTCCAAAAATAATCAATAACATTATACTTGCTAAATAGGGAAACAATGAAATATTCCTCAACAAAAAGTAATTAAAGCATAGTTTCATATCCTGGCAATGTGATATAATGCCACCAGTAGCATATTTTGGTACATTGCCCAGATTCCTTTTGACAACCAGATAAATTCATCCTCCAGGTTCTGTGAGTTTGGGCTGCTAACCACTTATAATTTACAACAGCTTACAATGTTTCTAGGGAATTGGCTTCAGTAACTGTAATCGCCTCACTTGGGAGATTAAGTTTCCTCTGGGAGTTGCAAAGACACTTGTTGCCAATTACTGACACTGCAGTGCAAAATCTGGCCCCCTTCCTTGGAGATGAAGCAACTCTGTTATGCCACTCATACTCCAAAAGTCCCCAGGGATAAAGCTGAGGCTAGATTTCAGCTAAAAATATCTGTGTTTACCTCTTCCCCACACCTTATTCAGATTCCTTTATTTCCTCCCAGATTTCTCCTGGGAGCACTCTACTAGTAAATCACATACACAAAAATCTTTACCTTGAGCTCCATTTCTAGGCAACCTGGTAAAAGCACTAGAAGAAGTAAGGTAAATGATATATATTATTGATCAATCATTGAGATATATATTTAATATATTGATCAGCATGTTGCTGATGAATCACTGAGAATATTAAATGAAAGAGCTCTAGAGTGTACGTCTATTTTTAGAAAACCAATAATATAAATGCATAAACATTAAAATGTTATTTGCTTATGGATACCTAAGAAACTGTGTATAATGGTTGCCTATGCAGCTGGTGATTGTAGACATTGAAGACTTTTTTTAGCTAAATATATATATATAGTCTAATATTCTAATGTATAGAATATATATTCAACATTTTTTATAGTAAGAAATTTTATAAAGTAAAAGGAATTGTAATTAAATGATATAAGGTCAATTTAAATGACAACATGAACTATTTGGTATAAATTGATATGACTTTAAAATATATTTTAAAAGGCAATGATACCTAAATGTATTTGCAATTATAAGTATGTGTGTATTGCTCATTTGTATAAAAGGTAAACATGTACCTCTTAAAAATTGGAGATGTATGTATTACTAAAAAATATAGAATGTAAGAAGGGGCTTGGCAAGCTACAATAAACAATATTTATTTTATTAACATGACAACAACATTGGCCCATTTTATCACTTACAATTTTCAAATGTGTTATTTTTTATTAACGGTATTTCTGTTCATTTTTTAAAACTTCAATTAGGACTATCGGGTTTTTAAAACTGCATTAGTACCTCTTATAAATGACAAAATGTAAAAACTAGTGATTTTCCCATCCTTAAAGTCTCAAATCACAAATATTTTACTAGAATTCCTTGTCCAATTTATTTTATACCAGTCTATTTTCGTATCTGAATATATCAGCAATTACAATGAATTATAGAAAGGCATAATCATGATTATTTAAACTTTAGTGACTATTACTCTTTAAATATCTTCTTTTTTTCTCCTTGTTTTCCATTTAAATGCTGAGAAAGGGAAATTGTTTTTAAAAAGTAATTTTAGTGGCGGTACTTTGCAGGTCACACTTAATTATACAATCAATATTCTCCTCTCCAGGTGGTCAAGCGCCACAAAGCTACACAGCTATTTCATCACATTAGTCAAGGTTATATTTCTGTGAGGCCCAAAGGAATAGAAAAGATTGAGTTTACTTTGTGGAAGTTTAATTGTCATGGAATGTCATGTTTTTATAGAAAAATATCATTATGATTATAATGATGATGATGTTATAAGCCATTTATATGTATTAACTTATCTAATGTCCACAGAAAGCATATTGATCATATTCATTGCCTGCAACACTAAAACTTTCAGTTATTAGTGTATGTATATTTAATAAAATTTGAAGTTAATTTGAGCATAGTTATTACATATTTATTGTTCTGAATTTGATTTCTGAATTGTCAACAACACACACACACACACACACACACACACACATACATATCCATCCATCTATATAGTATATATATGCACACATATTTTAATTGAAAATATATACAATCACAAAATTAATTAGGATTTATTCAGATACTTTTAATATTTTCATTGTCAAAAACAATGTTTATCATATATTCAAAGAAGTTATTCATATATTTGAATTTTAAAAGTTTACTTTTCATAGAGACAGATTGGCATTAATTATAAAATACATAATGCAACATGTAAATGGATTCTATGGAGAAGAATAAAGAGCTATGAAAGCACATAAGAAGTACCCCAGAAACTGTCAGGCAGGAGGGGAGGGTCAGTTACTTCTATACTTTCTACTTGTGCTTTTCAAATGTTATGTATTAATCATGTTTCTATCTCTTGTCCATGCAAAGATGCCTTGAATTATGGTGCTAAGGTTACTGTTCTCTCTTCTTTTATTCTTATTTCTGTGACAGTTCCATTATACACAGGAATAAGCCAATTGTTAAAGCTTAGTCAACATTCCTCCAATTAAATTAGAAATACATATACAGAAGTTTCATATCATGAAAATAAGTGCTTTCCAAAATTTGCTTCAATAACATTCAAAGAAGTACACTAATTTAGTATTTAACTCTTATGTAAATTAATAAAATGTCTGTACCTCAAAAGCCGAAAAATGTATGTGTGTGTGTGGAACAGGTAAATGCACACACACACATACACACACACACTCTGCTATAATGATAAATGCCTAACTCTCAACTGTCAACTGGTGGACATCTTTAGATGATTTGTATACATTTTATTTGACAATGTTGAGCCTGTTTAAGATAAAGTTGTTACTCTTAAAACACATAATATAGAATTGATTTTCAAAAGAGCAAACCGTGAGTTTCAGATTCTTGCAGTCTGAGTGTTTTTTAGAAAGCACAATAAAATATAAAGAAGCAGTGCTGGATTTAAAACTAATATTTCAAAAGGTGGTAAAAAGATTGATTTTATCTCAATGGTATATTTTAAGAATCAAAGAAAAATAGAATATAATTTTGTTAAAAGAAACCAGGGCTATTTTAATATATATAATAGTTGCTCACCAAGAAGAATCAAATTGGTGTGATTCTAAGATAATGCATAATTGCACAATGTGGAAAAATAGTATGTAAAATGGAATTGAACTTTAAAGAGGATATTTTAAATGTCATCTTGGCTCCTTCTTACTTGCATCAGTGTGACATTGAATTAGACAGCTGTGTTGTCAACATAATGATCTGTGTTTAAATTCTATTTTGTTTGTTGGTCAAGGAAAAATGCTTTTAGTCGGTTTTGGAATCTAGAAAAAACAACCAACCTTAAATTATTTGGCTCTTTACATAATACAGAATTAGAATTTGTGTACTTTATTCATCTATCAATCACCTATTTGGCACATCTGTCAGAAAAAAATTAAATCATCTTTGAAGAAGATTGATGAGACATGATTATTCAAACATTCATGTAATTATTTGAATGTACACATTTAAATAGCTCTGCCTAGGCCTATGAACCGCCACACATTCAAATATGTTTATGTATAGCAGTATAAAGTATTTAATTATATTAGTGCTATTACGCAAATGGGTATTTTCTGTATTCTGATACTTTATTAAAATATTTACACAATAAAATGCTTAATATTTATCATTAGGGACTTTTCAGAAGAATCTGGGCACATGAATTTTGGCTTTGTCCACATGACATACATAGAAAATGTTCTCAGTGCTTGCTTTGGTTTAAATAACTTTAAATGTCCTTGCCAAAACTCATGTTGAAATTTAATTGCCTATGTAACAGTATTGGGAAGTGGGAGCTTTAAGAGGAACAACTCAGCAGCATCACCTATACTGTTTTTAGAATTTTTCTATGTAGGTCAAACCCAAGTTACCTTCCATGGAGCTGTGCTTGACATTGCACTCACACTTGTCTCACTTTGCTACTTTACTAGCAGCTTAACATTCTATAAATCACTTTCACTCAATCCTTATCTTAGGCTCTATTTCTGAGGAACTCAATTTGTTTTTGAGACAGGGTCTTGCTTTGGTGCCTAGGCTGGACTGCTGTGACATGGTCATGGCTCACTGCAGACTTACCATCCTAGGTTCAAGTGATCTTCCTACCTCAGCCTCCCAAGTAGCTGGGACTACAGGGGTGTGCCACCACACCTGACTAATTTTTGTACTTTTTGTTAGAGCCAGGGTTTCTCCATGTTGCCCAGGCTGGTCTCAAACTCCTAGACTCAAGCGATCTACCTGCCTCAGCCTTGAAAAATGTTGGGATTATAATTATGAGTCCATGTGCCTGGTTAAGAACTGAAATTTATAGATAATCCAATTAGATGTTTAGAAAATGGCAGATTTATTTCATAAATTTCTGGATAGAACTATGAATCCTTTATTTCAAAAGCACTCTTCAACCTTCCTGCTGTTAAAATTTCTGTGATGTTCTAACTCCACCCTAACATTTAAAAAATTTAATTGTCTGGATGATAGGCCAAGGAATATTTCTCTATTTTCTTTTAAATTACCCAGGTGATGCTATTTTGTAGGAATTCTAGTTAGAGAATTATACGGATGAGCAGGGTACTTCAGATTTTCTAGTGTAGGGAAGATGTCTGTGAAAGTTGCATTTGAACAGATTATTTGATAATAATATGGGGCCAAACATACTAAACATACTGTGAAAGGGAATTACAGAAAAATCCAGTTCCAAAAAAAGGCCAGTTCCAAGCCTCTGAGGCAGGCAAACCATGGAGGTGGGAAGAACAGAAGGAAGGCTGGCATGGCTGGAGCCTGGTGAATGCTCAGAGTGTATGAGATGATGCCGAGAGATCGGCAGTTAGGGCATGGCATCCTTGTAAGCCACTGTAGGGAGCTTTGAATTCCTTCCCAGTACAATTGAAAACCACTGGAGTGTTTTACCTAGAATGATATAATCTGATTTAGGTTTAAAAATTATGCTGACAGTTATATGACAAATGGATGAAAGCATTCAGAAGTGGAAAGGAGAAGGCCATTTGGAGGCTATTGTGTATTCAAGAAGGGAGATACCTTTTTAAAACTATAGCCAGCATGCCAGTAATAGTAAGATGCGCAATGGCACATGGTAGCACTTTATAACAAGGCAGTCAGAAACTGGTACACTGGTGTTGCTAGCAAGCAGTAACACGGAAGAATGATGAGCTGAACACAATTAAGATTACATTTCTCTACTGCAAAACTTCTCTTTTTGGTCTCACCTTAAATTACTGCAGCATTCAATGGCAGAAACAGAAAAATAAAAACTACTGAAATACTTTTCTTAAATCTCCTCTCTTAAAAATTTTATGCTCTTCTATCTAACAGACTGTGTTAGTAAGAGCGTACTCTTTTGTGAAGTTATATCTCTGTTATGTCAATTGAAGTAGAAATATCCAGTGACTTGCACTTCAACAATTAGAATGCTCAAATAGTATCACTTCCTACACTTTTTTTATTTCTGAGAGATCCTCATGAAAGCTATGTAAAAATAATAAAATGTCCTGTAACAAAAATATTATCTTTTGTTTTGTTTTTGGCTGAAGCTGAGACTGATACATTTGAATAGCTGATACATAAAGTTAAGTATAAGTTCAGGTATAATACACATACAAATTTATGTAATAATGATTATAACAATAATCATTATTTGAATACTTCCATTGAGTCCTTACTATTTGCTGAGTCCCTACTGTGCTTTTTAAAGCACTTTGCAAGTAATGACACATTTAAGTTTTATAGGTCTTTAAGAGAGAAGTGCTAATTGCCTTTGGGGTTTAAGTAACTTCTACTAGTATGCATATAGAAAAAAAAATTGAGAAATACCATGGGATTTCTGTATCATCTGTCACTACAGTATATTCATTTACACCTTATTAATTTATGTTTCAAAAGCTTTAGTATCACAGCATATGCTAACAAGGTTTTGAAATGTAAACTAGTTAAATACTTCTTATGTAACCATTATTATAAAAAATATTCCTGCCCTAGTATGCTTATTATTTCTTCAGTGAACAGTTTGGCAAAGGAAAAAAATAGCAAAGGTGAATTCTGAGATATTTGTGTCAAGTGAGTCACCAGAAGATGAAGTCTAATTCCAAATGAATGCAATTTCACAATATTTCCTTAATTATTTTTAAACAATTTTAGGCACCAAGTTTCAAGTGCATCACCTTACATTTCTAATTTACGAGGATGCTTTTACCTTTCTACCAACTGTTTAGCGAGAAAGAAAAAGTGATGTATTGGTGATCAAGAGGAACAGACTCTATTGTGGTTCTTCTATATATGAGCCATATTTGTGATTTATAAAAGGATTTATTTTCTTTTACATGAGGCACTTTCATTAAAAACTAAATCTATAACAAAAAATTAACACCAAAAGATTTTATGTAAGTATGAATAATCCTATTTATGGAAGAGGAACATGAATTAGCATCATAATCATAATTTTTCTCATAATCACCAATTACTGAGCATAAAACTCATGCTAGGATTTATTTTATATTTATTTTGCAAATATAATATCTTTCAATTGCTACAACCATGTTATTAGGGAGGTTTAACATTTTCCCTACTTTTTAAATTGTAAAACTTGCCATGTGACACACAAGTAGGAAGGGATATCTATTCTCAACTACTACACATTCTATCTAAAAATGTGACCGTTGGCTGGGCCCGGTGGCTCACGCCTGTAATCCCAGCACTTTGGGAGGTCAAGGCGGGCAGATCACGAGGTCAAGAGATTGAGACCATCCTGGCCAACATGGTGAAACCCCGTCTCTACTAAAAAATACAAAAATTAGCTAGGCGTGGTGGCGCGCACCTGTAGTCCCAGCTACTCGGGAGGCTGAGGCAGGAGAATTGCTTGAAGCCAGGAGGCGGAGATTGCAGTGAGCCAAGATTGTGCCACTGCACTCCAGCCTGGCGACGGAGCAAAACTCTGTCTCAAAAAAAAAAAAAAAAAAAAACCATGGGGAGAAATGCCAGATATAGGTGACGGGGAGGAAGGCAGCAAACCACATTGCCATGCATGTACCTGTGCAACAATCTTGCATGTTCTTCACATGTACCCCAAAACCTAAAATGCAATAAAATATATATTTTTTAAAATGTGACTGTGAAAGAGGAGTACTTAGGATTCCAGTTCTCAGTCAAGCAAACCATAATCACATGTTATACTGTAGTTATAGATATAAATATAATAGGTATAGATAGATAGAGCTGATAGAGACAAAGATGCAGATTTATCTGACAATATATGTGGAGGAGAGGTTTCCTGAGATTAGTATTTTCATGGCTTATTTTATGTTGTGAAATAAGGTACATTTTAAAATTTTACACTTTCACTTTTAACTATAATAATTATACCAAACCAATTGGTTACTGAGTTTATGGTTGTAAGAAAAGTATATTGCTAGATGAAATAAAAACTTTCCTGTGATACATCAACCTCACAATGCTAGTGATCTCACACATCACCAGTTCTATATGATCGGTTAATATGAACTTGTTTTTACTCACCCCATGAGAATCCATTTGCAATTCCTTCTTCCTCTGCCATTATGGCTAATACTCATCTCTGCAATAATAACATTATTTCAACTGGATCTCGTTTGGTGCTTTAGAGAATAGAACACCAAAAAGTTTAAGGTCCACAGGATGTTCAGTGTTCTCATTTCAAGAGAAGAATTAAAAAAAAAAAAATTCTAAAAATTACCAGAGCCCAGGATTGAGTGAAATAGAGCAATGGGTTCCTGCCAAGTCATTTTGGGTGAACATGACAATGTTTCTTTTCCTATAAAGTAAAAGCTGCAGTGTTACTTCTGTTTTTCTGTAGGCTTTTGAATATTGATGCACAACTACGGTTCACACTTTCTGAAATGTTGATGACTACAAATTTTCAACTAAACTCTCAGTGTTGGTGGCCTTCTATATCTACAATGCATAGGAAAAGGAGATAACTCTTTGGGGCATTGAATCAAATTCATGAACTCTGCTCTGTTTATTTACCTTTTTTTCAGTTGTCTCTGTTTATTGTGTCATTCCTAATAGAGACATTAGAAATATTGAACAACCATAATGTATTAGACTGTAAGAGGACTTCAATTTATTTATCCCTATGTCTTAATTTTTTCAGAAAAGAATAATAAAATAAATATTAGATACAAAGGAAAAGTAAGCTACTGAGCTTACAAAGTGAGTAAATGCTAGAGTGTGAATTTACGTGAGATTTTCAGTATTTTTACTTAACTTCAAAATAAACAATCCTATATAAGCCTTTTTTAAGGTTTAACTCCATTTCTTATTTGATGCTCAGATTAGTATCAGATAAGAAAACCACTCTGAAAATAATTAAATCTTATACAAAATATAATTTTATATAACCATTATCTTTTCAAGATTTTACACTTAAAATAGCAAAATACATTTCTTTCTCAGCCTATGAAAAGCATCCTCAACTTTCCTCAAACCTGTTCATTTGTATTCTTAGGACCCAAATTCTAAGATGCAGGGCTGCTGGCAGTGATGTCATAAACCAGCAACCATACTCGGCAGCTTGAGTGTATTGACAGGCATTTTCTAGACATCTCATTTGTAGTTAAAAACAGTCATGATGCTCTTTGGGCCATTGACAGTCTCCTTGATTCATGTTTAAACTGCTTATCAAAAGCCAGAGTTATTACTGTGAACAGCACTGAACTCTGAGTAAGTCAAGCAAAAACAATCAGTCTGCTAACTGTTTCGAAAGGTGTTTTTCTGAAATGCTGTGTGTGGAAGGTGATTCTTTTCTAAACATAATCAGAGAAAAAAGTAAAAATATGGGTGATGTTCTTAGGAGAACTTTCACAGGTCACATATTTTCAGCATATTATAAAAGACTAACTCAAGGTATAGATTTAGATTCAGCAAATGAAAATAAAATAGGTACTTTATTAAAAGCAAGTTATATAAGAAATATTCTGAGAAGTGGTTTTCCTTTACTTCCTCTCCATCCAACCCTACTAAGCAGATAATGCCAACACATTTCTAAGTTTAAAAAATTGAAACAAACATCCTCATTTAAAAGACAAAAATAATAATTCACATTATAGGCCAAATTGTGTCCCTCACAAAATTCCTAACCCTCATCACCTCAGAATGTTTTTCCAACAGGGTTTCTATAGGGATAACTAAGCTGACATGAATTCATTAGGAGTACCCTCATCCAACATGAATGATGTTCTTTAAGAGGAGGAAATTTAAATTTACTAATTTGAATTTACAAAAAAAGAAAATTTAAATTTAGTTTCCCTTTAATAACAAAGCATACATTCTAAGACCCACCATGGTGCCTGAAATTATGGACAGTACAGAATCTTATATGTACTGTGTTTTCTCCTATACCTACATATGTATGGTATAGATTATTTTTAAAATTAGGTATACTAAGATTAACAATAATAATGAAGGAGAACAATTATAAAAATATACTATAATAAACATTATGTGGGCTGAGGGTGGTGGCTCACACTTATAATTCCAGCACTTTGGGAGGCTGAGGCAAGCGGATCACGAAGTAAGGAGTTCAAGACCAACCTGACCAACATGATGAAACCCCATCTCTACTAAAAATACAAAAATTAGCCGGGCGTGGTGATCATGTGCCTGTAATCCCAGCTTCTCAGGAGGCTGAGGCAGAAGAATCACTTGAACCTGGGAAGCAGAGTTTGCAGTGAGCCGAGATGGCGCCACTGCACTCCAGCCTGAGCGACAGAGCGAGACTCTGTCTCAGAAAAAAAAAAAAAATTGTGAATGTCGTCTTTCTCTCAAAATGTCTTATTGTACTGTCATCATCCTTCTTCTTGTGATAGTGTTAGATGATAAAATTCCCACATAATGAAATGAAATAATGAAGGATTTAGATATTGTAACATAATGTTAAGCTACTATTGACCTTCTGAAATATGTCAGAAGGGGAATTATCTGCTTCCAGTAATCCTGGATCATTGAGCCATGAAGACGTTGATGGTTAGATGCCATGAGCAAACAATGTCAACTACTACACAGGAAGGTAGCGTACCTAGCATAGATAAGCTGGACAAAGGGATAATTCACATCCCAGGAGGGGGCAGAGTGGTATGATACCAGATTTCATTACACAAATGACAACAGAGCATAATGTAAAACATGTAAGTTGTTTGTTTCTGTAACTTTCCGGTTAATATTTTTGGACTGTGGTTGAATGTAGATAATTAAAACTGTGAAAATTGAAACCATGGATACGGGGGGATGACTGAATACACCTGCAGAGGTAAGACTATATATAAAGACATAGAAAACGATGGCAATCAAGCCAAGGAGAGATACATACAATAGATTCTTCTCTCATATCCCTGAGAGGTAACCAACCTGCTGGTAGCTTGTCCCTATACTTTTAGCCTCAAGCACTGTGAGAAAAAAATTATATTGTTCATTTTACACAATCTGTGGTGCTTTGTTATAGTAACCCTAGCAAACTAATACATTCAGTATAAAGAAATATACTCATGAATTAGACAGCAGATAAATCTGTGTTTTCTTTATAACTTTTAGCATTCCACATTGCCGTCATTATTATAATTGTCACCAAGTTAATAAAGACTAACAAATGTACACCTCATAGACACACACACACATACATGCAGGTGTGTGTGTAGAATTGATAGCGCTATGTTTACACATAAAAATAATAATAATGGATTCAAATTAACTGCCTCTTTTCTTCTACCTACATAACACAGTAACTCAAAACCCATTAAAAGTCCTCTCTGCTGAATCATTTTTAGTAGTCTTTCAGGGAATATCAAGTATAATTACAAATGATATTTTGAATTGTATTGCCTTTCTTTCATTTTACTCTACTTTGTAATATCGAGTCCTGACATAGGCTTTTGAAAACTAGTGTTGCTCCTTTCCTCTTTTCACTGCCACCTGCGTCCTTAAAAAGAGAAACTGAGATCCTGAGGTGGAAGAAGCCCAAATGGCATAACCTGTTTCTTCCACTCGTTACCAAAATAAATAAATAAATAAATAACCTCTCTGCTTCACATGTTTCCCAATTATACTATATATTATTCTCATGACATAGATGAAATAAAAAGAAAGAAAAAGAGAGAAAGAGAAAAAGAAAGAGAGGGAGAAGAAAGAAAGAAGAGAGAGAGAGAGAAAGAATGAAAAGAAAGAGAAAGAAAAGGAAAAGAAAATAACAAAAGAAAAGAAAAAAGAAAAGAGAAAAGAAAAAAGATTGGTTCATCCCCTGGTTGAAATGCCTGTTTAAATTTTGTTTTGTTTTATAATTCTTTCAGCTTTACTGATGGATGTAAGGTATACAGTGTAATGGTTTGAGAAATGCATATATTATGAAACAATGACCACAATCAAGTTAATTAACACATCCATCACCTCACATAGTATTTATACAAATTTATTCTATATCTTGGCTAATACGAAAAATGCTACAATAAATATGGAAATGAAGATATTACTTCCAACATATTGCATTCATTTTCTTTGCATGTATGCCCAGAAGTGAGATTGCTGGATTATATAATAGTTATATTTTTAATTATTTAAAAATGTTCATGCTGTTTTCATAATAGGTCTACCAATTTACATTCTCATCAAGAGTGTACAGAGGTTCTCTTCTCTACATCCTGGCTGACACCTGTTATCTCTTGTCTTTTTGATAATAGCCATACTAACAGGTATGAGTTGATATCATTGTGGTTTTGATTTGGAGTTCCTTGATAATTAATGCTGTTGAGCACCTTTGCATATGCCTGTTGGCTATTTGTATGTCTTCTTTGTAAAAATGCCCACTTAGATTCTTTGCCCTGTTTATGTCAGGTTATTTGTATTTTTATGGTAAGAATTTCTTATTTATTTATAAATTCTTTGATTTTTAAAAATTCATTTATTATACTTCAAGTTCTGGGGTACATGTGCATAATGTGCAGGTTTGTTACACAGGTATACATGTGCCATTGTGGTTTGCTTCATCCATCACCCTGTCATCTACATTAGGTATTTCTCCTATTGCTATCCCTCCCCAACTCCCCTACCCCCTGCTAAACATCCCCTAGCCCCCAACCCCCAACAGGCCCTGGTGTGTGATGTTCTCCTCCCTGTGTCCATGTATTCTCATTGTTCAACTCCCACTTATGAGTGAGAACATGCGGTGTTTGGTTTTCTATTTTTGTGTCAGTTTGTTGAGAATGATGGTTTCCAGTTTCATCCATGTCCCTGCAAAGGACATGAACTAGAACTTTTCTATGGCTGCATAGCATTCCATGGTGTATATGTGCCACATTTTCTTTATCCAGTCTATCATTTGGGTTGGTTCCAAGTCTTTGCTATTGTAAACAGTGCTGCAGTGAGCATACCTGTGCATGTGTCTTTATAATAGAACGATTTATAATCCTTTGGGTATATACCCAGTAATGGGATTGCTGGGTCAAATGGAATTTCTATTTCTAGGTCCTTGAGGAATCGCCATACTGTATTCCACAATGGTTGAACTCCGATTGTGGAATATAATAATAATAATAATTTACACTCCCACCAACAGTGTAAAAGCATTCATATTTCTCCACATCCTCTCCAGCATATGTTGTCTCCTGATTTTTTAATGATCGCCATTCTAACTGGCATGAGATGGTGTCTCAGTGTGGTTTTGATTTGCATTTCTCTAATGACCAGTGATGATGAGCTTTTTTTCATATGTTTGTTGGCTGCATAAATGTCTTCTTTTGAAAAGTGTCTGTTCATATCCTTTGCCTACTTTTTGATGGAGTTGTTTGTTCTTTTTTTTCCTTGTAAAATTGTTTAAGTTTTTTGTAGATTCTAGATATTAGTCCTTTGTCAGATGGGTAGATTGCAAAAATTTTTTCCCATTCTGTTGGTTGCTATTTCACTCTATTGATAGTTTTTTTTTGCTGTGCAGAAGCTCTTAAGTTCAATTAGATCCCATTTGTCTATTTTGGCTTTTGTTGCCATTGCTTTTGGCGTTTTAGTCATGAAGTCCTTGGCAATGCCTATGTCCCAAATGATATTGTCTAGGTTTTCTTCTAGAGTTTTTATGGTGTTAGGTCTTATGTTTAAATCTTTAATCCATCTGGATTTAATTTTTGTGTAAGGTGTAAGGAAGGGGATCCGGTTTCAGCTTTCTGCATATGGCTAAGGAGTTTTCCCAACACCATTTATTAAATAGGGAATCCTTTCCCCACTGCTTGTTTTTTTCAGGTTTGTCAAAAATCAGATTGTCATAGATGTGTGGCATTATATTTGAGGCCTCTGTTTTGTTCCATTGGTCTATAACTGTTTTTTTACCAGTGCCATGCTGTTTTGATTACCATAGGCTTGTAGTATAGTTTAAAGTCAGGTAATATGATACCTCCAGCTTTTTTTTTTTTTTCCTAGAATTGTCTTGGCTATGCAGGCTCTTTTTTGGTTCCATATGAAGTTTAAAGTGTTTTTTTCCAATTCTGTGAGGAAAGTCAATGGTGGCTTGATGGGAATAGCATTGAATCTATAAATTACTTTGGGCAGTATGGCCATTTTCACAATATTGATTCTTCCTAACCATGAGCTTGGAATATTTTTCCATCTGTTTCTGTCCTCTCTTATTTCCTTGAGGAGTGGTTTGTAGTTCTCCTTGAAGAGGTCTTTCACATCCCTTGTTAGTTTTATTCTTAGGTATTTTATTCTCTTTGTAGTAATTGTGAATGGAAGTTTGCTCATGATTTGGTTGTTTGTCTGTTATTGATGTCTAGGAATGCTTGTGATTTTTGCACATTGATTTTGTATCCTGAGACTTTGCTGAAGTTGCTTTTCAGCTTAAGCAGATTTTGGGCTGAGACAATGGAGTCTTCTAAATATATAATCATTTCATCTGCAGATAGAGACAATTTGACTTGCTCTTTTCCTAATTGATTATGCTTTATTTCTTTTTCTTGCCTGATTGCCCTGGCCAGAACTTTCAATACAATGTTGAATAGGAGTGGTGAGAAAGGGCATTCTTGTCTTGTGCTAGTTTTCAGAGGGAATGCTTCCAGTTTTTGCCCATTCAGTATGAAATTGGCTGTGGGTTTGTCACAAATAGCTGTTATTATTTTGAGATACATTCCATTGATACCAAGTTTATTGAGAGTTTTTAGCATAAAGGGCTGTTGAATTTTGTCAAAGGCCTTCTCTGCATCTGTTGAGATAATCACGTGGTTTTTATCTTTGGTTTTGTTTATGTGATGGATTACATTTATGTGTATGTTGAACCAGCCTTCCATCCCAGGGATGAAACCGACTTGATCATGATGGATAAGCTTTTTGATATGCTGTTGGATTTGGTTTGCCAGTATTTTATTGAGGACTTTTACATCAATGTTTATTATGGATATTGGCCTGAAATTTCCTTTTTTAGTTGTGCCAGCAGGACTGCATCCACAATGCTACTGAGAGGGGCTGGAGCCAGTTTATAGTCTGCTTCAGGTTCCTCAGCTCATATGAGGTTCAGTGACTCTGTTAACTGAGTTATGAGTGTGCATGGGTCCTCCCTCGTCTCTTGGTGGATGGTCCTGGTGGCAAAATCAAGGCAAATGAGTGCTGAAGCTGAGGAACAGGGGAAGTTTCTGTTTCGAGATATGTAGCCAAGTCATTGAATCTGCCACTTGGATGTGGGATTGCCTTCTCAAAATGGCTCTTTTTTGTCTATGGCTTTAGCGGGGTTTTTCAACCTCTCACCTAGATCCCAAAGCTCCTACAAAGTCACTTTTGTTGGAGGGTAGTTACCAAATTACTGTTGCTATGGGACAATATGAGTTAGGGACCTTATATTATGCTACCTTGTGTAGGTTTTGTTTTTATAAAATTCATCTTGCTGGTGTTCAGAACTATTCTATGTTTAAAAGATGTCACATTGATTCATTCTGTCTACAAGTGCCTGTTTACTAATGTCTTCTTTGCAGACTCCATTTTCTCTATACAGATTACATTATGGATTTTTGAGGTTCAAAGACTCACAAATCTAGATATGTCAATATACATTCCCATGTATATTACTGTTTAACTTAGTGCCTATACCTGTATGTCTATTTATCCATCTATATAAATTTATTATCACTAATTTTTCAAAAGTTTTATATGCTACATATAAAATGTAAATAATATAAATCTAGTAGACCATATTTTTAAACAAAATTTTTTGTAAATTAAATTGAATACATTTAAACATTTGACCCTAAGAAATATGAGAGCTGCTTTAGTATTTCAGATAAATTATAATTATTATTACTGATTGAGTCATTTTATCATATTGTCAAACTGACAGAATAAGACATGCTTCATACACAGTAGGAATTTATTTAATAGTTCTCTCCTTGAATAAAAAATAAAATCAACCATGTGCATGTCATAAAAAGTATTTTTAAGTTTAAGGTATTCAGTCAGCATATTCAGTTGATAGTCATATGAAGATGACTATAACAGAAATTTATTCCCTGGTTCAAGATAAATAGACTATTTTAAAGTATTTTCCCTGGAGTGGTAAATAATTTTTCAGCATCCTGATTAAAACAAAATTTGATTTGTGGTTTGAATGAACTATAGTTTTCTCTTATCTACCCAAGCTCTCCTCCATTAGCATGGATATTCAAGAGACTACTACATTATAATTGCAAAAAATGCTTAGCTGAAGTTCAAATCAATGTGTTTAAATAAGACCTACCTCACAAGGGTAGACAGGTGAAGCATCTATTTATTAGTAGTCAAGGGGTGTAAATCAAAAAGGTGTTTAAATCTCAGAATCCCTTACCTACATGATATGCTTCTTTGTTGATGTCTACTTTCAGTCTCAGTAGACTGTTTTAGCATGCTTATTGTGTAGAATCATGACAGATTTATGGTACATTCACTCAGCACTAATCCCATAAATTTTTAAGGCTTTCATTTATCCTGATTCAGATTGTTTTTTACTACTTGCATTAATTGGAAGATGTTTTTTCATATCAATTACGGTTTGAACAGAATTATTTTGAGATACAAAAAAATGATTTTATAAAATAAGAAGTTTTTATTCCAAATAATAACATAGGCCAGGTCATTTTTATATTGTCTACAATTGCATTATGTGTGAATATTTGAGTTTCAAAATGCCATTTCTCTCTGAAGGAAAATCAGATAAACTTATGGTTGTCACATGCATATCTGCCTGAAAAGTAATTGAGTCTTTAATGCCTGATCAATTATGTGCTTTGTTAGTAAAGGCCATTAGATGATAAGATATAAAGACTCCTGATCAGTTACTAATAGTGTTATAAAACATTTTGAGACATATTGTGTTTGCAGTCTTCAGCGTAAATAAGTAATTTGTATTGTTCAAATATCCTGGTTATTATTTTATGGTGACAAGATAAATATTTAACTTGCCTTATATGTTCTTCCTGAAACAAAAAATAGTGGTTTGACTCAGGTCATTGTTTCTCCATTAAAATAATAAGGCACTGAAAGTTTATAGACACAACAGTGAAGCTGAAATTCGTCAATAGGGCAGCCATAATAAATGGATAGTATTCAAGTGCTCCCTCTTTGTACACATTGAGAGTGGGAGACAAGGTGTTTTATCAGTAGCGAATATAATGCAAGAGTAACATTCTGAGGCACATTATAAAAACAACATATCCTATATTAAAATATGTTTTGAGACATTGTGTATTGTGATGGTTTTTCTTGGGCCTTACGTTTGGTGGAGGGCAATTGGGCATACTACTGAACTAGAGTAGAAAGGCTGTCTAAGAAGGGTTAGTTGCAGAAAAAGCCCTCTGCTAGGGAATCACCTTCGTCTTCCATCTCCCAAGCTGATTTATGACCATCACCAAAGCTAAATTGGTAGAAGTGCCCTTACGTTGAAATTTTCAACTCAAGGATGTCCAAAAGAGTACAAATGGAGAAGCAAACAAATAAATAAGTGTAGTTTCGCAGAAAAACATCAACTAAAAAATGTTTTGGTGAAAAGTGCGTGCTGTAAATTGTCTTTATTGCTGTGTCCCCTTGGAGGCACATCAAATCTTGAACTTTTTAATAGCAGCTCCTTCTGTCCTATTTGTTTATATAATCTTATATCTGAATCAAAGATAAGATTGTGTCTCTAAATTAGGTAAAACATATTCATATATTGAGCTCCTAGAAAAACAAAGCTCTACAAACAAGTACAACAGAACCCAAACAGACCTAGTTATTTGCTTGTGTTCTTTTAGATTTTTCAATTAATTTGAAAATATGCAAACAAAGGAAAACACTGGATAAAATAATGTAAAGAAAAGGATAAAGATCTTATGAGAAAACATAATAAAGGAAAGTCAGTGATTCTTGAAGTCTGAGAAAATGTTCTTAGAATCTGTCATGATGCAGAGTAGGAGAGAACTAGGCTCAGCATGGTGGTCAGCATAGTCAAGAAAAGGAACTGTGTGGGAAGAACTCTGTGGTGGTGCTAGACTTATGAAAGAGTTTATTATTAACATAGATTATTTCACAGAGTCAGTCAGGGACATTAGTCTAAGATTCCAAAGATGTTAATGTTTCAACATAATTTACATCTGCAAACTACTAACAGTAGCATCTGTTATAGAAAATGATTATGTGAAAAGAGACTACCACCACAGGGAGGGTAGAGGAGGCATGCAATATTAAAGAATGCATCTCTCATCTTATCATTCTAATATGTTTTACTAATGACATGTTCCACAGTAACTGGTGTAACTTTATAAATAGACTGAAATCCAGAGTGTTTGATGATCAAATAGTCCATGAATACTACATTTCAAATGTGTGTGATATTTATAATAGGATGTAAAACGCATTTAAAAGCAAGCTGTGCTCATTTATATTCATAGTCAGGGCATAAGAGATAAAGCAGAAGGGAATGTGTTCTTGGTGTGCTAACTTATCCTAAAGAAGGCATGAGCTGAGGACATGTTTCTCATGATTTAAATTAGACCACATAACCTGAACTGAGACACACAGAGAAAAATTTCAGCTGCTATAGGAAACTTCATTCTTCTATGAGAAAACATATCTCTGAGAGGTTATAAGTCAGATATGTGAAGAGAGAATATGTGATGTTGGTTGTGGATAGCTTCTTTGAAACATTTCTTGTTCCTATGTTGCTCCTAATTTACAGAATAAATTAGCACAGTTTGGTGGAGGGCAATTGGGCATGTATAAAATTCACATGTATAAATTTAATCATGTATGAGATGGTATCAAGAGATGGGGATGTTAGAAAATTATTGTGACATGTGATTACTGCCCTTATAAGTGAGGCCCCAGAGAGCTGCCTTGATCCTATTCCACCATGTGAAAACCCAATTAGAAGACAGCATCTATGACCCAGAAAGTGGGTCCTCACCAGACACTGAGTCCGCCAGCACCTTGAGCATGGACATCCCAGCCTCCAGAACTGTAAGAAACACATTTCTGTTATTTGTAAGCTACCCAGTTTATGGTATTAGGTTATATAGCAGTCTGAATGAACTAAGACAACACACCAAATAACAAATTCTCTTATGTTCCATCTTTCATGCCCTGATTATGAATATAAATGAACACTCTAATTTTTAATAGGTTTAAAGCTCAATTATACAATTTTACATATACATAGAATATTACACTTATGGACTATTTGATTACCAAATCTCTTTGGGTCTCAGGTTATTCATAAAGTAACAGTCACAATAGTAGGGCATGCCTCCATCAAGACATATTAGAATTATGTGATAGGAGATTTAATATTTAAATCTCCATCCTTCCTTTTACCCTAGAGTGGTGATCTCTTTCCAAACAATATTTTTTGAGAGATGTTACTGATAGAAATATAGGTTTATTAAAACAGATTAAATATTTATTAAAGAATAATTATTGTTCATGTGAACCCAGTTTATATCTTATCATAAGCAGCAAGAAATAATCATCTGGGGAATGCAAGCTTCAGATGCTAAGCAGAATCTAATGTGAATAATTGCAGAGAACACTAAATAGTGGTTAAGAATAAGATTTCCCTTTCAATTGCTTCAACTAAGGGAGAGAAGGGAATTGAACTAATAAGATAGGGGAGGGCATATATGTTTATTGGGTAGAATATATACCAAATATTCAAAAGGGTTTGTCTGTGTAATCTTGTTCCTTGTATTTCATCAAGTTCCTGTTATCTTTTAGAGGTCTAATTGCTACTATGTAAGGCATCATTAATTTTTTTTGAAAAAATATGATTGTCACATTGCAGGGAAATCTATATTTTTGTATGATGGAGCAAAAGTTGATAATTTCTCCATAGATTTTTTGGCACCAAGTGTCATTTACCAGTAAAGGACAGAATGATCTTGGGAGTATGTATTGTACTTTGCGCTTCATAAAGCTGAAATGAAAGGTGTTAAGAGCTTTTAGTTCTGCTGAGTGTCCTTGTTTTTCTATCACCCTCTTTCATGTTCCCATTATCAGAATTTTCTCAGCTGTGTAGATCCCCACTACAGTCTCACTGAAATGCACTGCCAAAGAGCTTTCAGGAATGTTACAGAAGCTTTCATTTTTGGATCACATCGCAAATTCAGTTCAGTCAATCATCACATAATCTGATCCAGTGAAGTAACTCTGAAGAAAAGAAATGAAAAGAACGTCAGAAGTCCTATTGTAAATTTTGCATGAACTCGTGCTGAACGTTTCATATTAATTGCAGCTATATTTGCTAGGTGCTGAAAGTTCTGTATTCTCAAATCCCTGTGAGTTAACATTATAGAATCTTATGTTATTCTCATATGACAATCCCAAGTGTAATATTATAGGTAGGCAGGAAACTTTCTGTACATGTTGATTCAATCCTGACATAGAATCACAAGATTCTTACGTTTTGAAACTTCTCCCAACTCCCCACCCCAGTATCTGGTCTTAATCTATATCCAGCTGGAAGAAAATGAAAGGACACATCAACAAACCTGTTCCATAATTTCCTTCACAAATAAGTAATGCAATAGAAAAAAGTCGTGTTTGGTAAGTTGGTTGGTGATAGCTCATCATCTGAGCACAAGAGGATAAGGGAAAGGTAGTTCCACGCTAGCCAGGCATACCTCAATGATATGATTCCACCACAGAAGAAGTTGGTTTATAAATCTGATGGAGTCATGACTATTCTTGTTCTTTTCATCTAAGGTTTTGAAGAGGAGACTAGGAGTCTAAGCAGATCACCAAAATATTGTCACAATATTAATAATACATAACTCTTTTTCTATATCGTGTGACCCAAAGTTATTTTGCGGTTGTATTCCCTCTCTTTCTGTATGTACTAAGGGTTAAGTGGTGGAAATGCAGGAGACACAGCCACACATTGTTTTGGGTGCTTGGGAGTTTATTGTGTTTTAATGGCCAATGCAGGTTCTCATGTTATTCTATTCCATTGACCCTAAAAAAGTATATATTAGAAATTTTAGCGACATTTACTTACTTTACAAACTGAATAGATAATTGGTGTGAACAAAATAATTTGATAGGTTGTTTTTAAATTCTAAATGAGACAAATTGCCAGTATGATATTAAGCAATTGAGCAGCTCTAACATCCAGAATCTATAAGAAACTTAATTCAAGAAGCAAAAAACAAATAACCCATTAAAAAGTGGGCAAAGGACATGAACAGACACGTCTCAAAAGAAGACATACAAGTGGCCGGCAAACATATTAGAAAATGCTCAGCATCACTAATCATCAGAAAAATGCAAATCAAAACAATAATGAGATACCATCTTACATCAGTCAGAGTAGCTATCATAATAACAAATAATAGAGAGGACCATTCAAACAAGCAATCCCATTGCTGCATGTATATCCAAAGGAAAGTAGAGTATTCTACCAAAAAACACATGTATACTTATGTTCATTGCAGCACTATTCACAATAGAAAAGACTTGGAATCAACTTAAGTTTCCATTGACGGTGGATTAGATAAAGAAAGTGTAGTACTTACACACCATGAAATATACTATGCAGCTAATTATCATGTCCTTTGCAGCAACATGGACACAGCTGGAGGCCATTAACCTAAGTGAATTAATGCAGAAACAGAAAACCAAACACTACATGTTCTCACAAGTTAGAGCTTAACATTGGGTACTTATGGACATAAAAAAAACGGTAGACACTGGGAACTACTAGAGGGAAGAAATAAGAGGGATGGTTGAAAAACTGTTGTGTACTATGCTGGCATACAAAAATTCAAAAGTTAGTACTTTTTCTCTTATAAGAAATACACTAATTGTGCTTGTGAATTAATGTTTTTGTTTTTAGTATTGATCTTTTAATTTTAAATAAATAATATTAAAATGTATTTCTTAAATTGTGAAAAAGAGTAAAACAAAAATTATAATTCTTTATATAAATAGTGTAACTTCTAAGTTTACCAGTGTTGGAAATTCCACTGGTCAGGTTTAGTGGGTAAGGAAGACTTCATTTAAGACTATTGTGATATAAGAGATAGATTGATATGCACTCTGTTGAAACAAAAAAGCAGGAGAGTTTTCAAGCACAGGGGTGAGCTAATCTAGTGAAAGAGTACTAGAGGCTGTTAGTTAGGAGGGAAATTGGCTGATGTGATTAGGCCATCTGGGTTTGCTAGGTGATACTTATAACAATTAGGCTCTCACCAGCATAGAGTAGGAGAAAGCACTATCTTTCTTCATGATTATATTTCAAAGGGATACCTCCCAGGTTCTTGGGAAAGACTTTCATGGGTTATAAAACTGGCAAGAGGCTGGCAGAAGATTTGTATCTTTCCCCCAAAGGCAGAAAAAAATTTACAATTGCAAGTATTCAAAAGTGAATGCTTCAAAAATAAATAAATAAATAAATAAATAAGGAGATCAAGAGACTAGTCAGGAAGAAACGTTTATTCACGCCGAGGGGAAATGTAAGACTGTCTTGGTCCTTTACAAAGTAAACTGGTGTAGGTGTATGATTTGGAGGATGAAGTAAAAAGATTAAGAAATAACTCAAAAGAGAATATGTCCGATATGAGGGACAGTCTGATCTAATTACAGAAAACAAATCTGTGTTCTAATATAAGTAGTGACTAATATTGGTAAAAAAGTAATTGTTTTTGCAGAATTTAGAAAAAAATCTTTGAACATTACATTAATGTGTAGGAATAAGCTGAATTTCTATAAGAAACCAAGGTTCTCTTATAGTTGGAAAGTGGGAAAATAGTATAAGACATGTCAAAAGTCAGTTAGAAATCCAAACAGTGCATTGCATTATTAAGGTAAATAGAATGGCATTCTTAAGCAGTTTGTAATGCTGCATTTTAAAATTATTTCAAATTATTCAGTAATTACATATCTTTCTCATTGTGAAAAAGATTTCAGAGACTGACAGTGATAAACGATCTTAAATTCAGTTATTCAGTAGATGATAATGCCCTATTCACAAATGAATAGCTTTATCTGCTAGTCATTTTTAAAAAGTTCTTTGTATAACTGAGCTGTTACAATAGAAAGTCACTGTACTCCTTACTGCAGTTATCATTGTGCAGTGTTTCTCCTGGATTCAAAGAATGACAGAGGCCCATCACATTCTATTTATTCTAGGTGCAAACTATAATCTTAAGGTAATGATCCAAGTTTCTAATTCAGAGTGGAAATCATCCTATTGTAAGATTCCATTTCTTTTTATCATAAGTATGTTTTTTAGTCATTGATAAATACTCATGAGATTAGTGTTGAAAAAGGAACAATACCTGAAGTTTAAGCCTACTTATGATTCAATTTCTTTTATTTGATATTATCTAACCACTAATTTCTTTGATGTAAGAAATGTTTGTCACTCAATTCAATCAAAAATAAGAACTAGGATTTTATTGTATTAACTTTTTGCAGTTATATGATTACTTTTCAGTGTTAAAGATTGAGGCTTTAAGAATTTTCTCAGCAAACCAATAGAACCCATCTTTGTTGACTCTAATAACTCTAATGCTATATTTATATCTCCCTTATGGAAACTAATTCATGAATAGATAAAGATAAAACAATGCCCGGTAAATAAAAACTATGATTTTAGTTTTTTCCTACTTATTCTAGTTATAGAAATGTGTGTTACAGTTATAGTTGTATTTAAGAATTTAATTGACTTAATTGTTTTAAATAAGAAAGACTGGAGAAGTGTTAAATTTCAATGACCAAAATATTACTATAAAAATACATGTTTTGGGCCAGGCACTGTGCTCACACCTGTAATGCCAGTACTTTGGGGGTCCAAGGCAGGCGGAACACAAGGTCAGGAGTTCAAGATGAGCCTGACCAACATGCTGAAACCCCGTCTCTAATAAAAACACAAAAATTAGCTTGGCATGGTGGTGCACACCTGTAGTCCCAGCTACTCAGGAGGCTGAGGCAGGAGAATTGCTTGAAGCTGGGAGGTGGAGGTTGCAGGGAGCTGAGATTGAGCCACTGCACTCTAGCCTGGGCGACAGAGTGAGACTCCATCTCAAAACAAACAAACCAACAAACAAACAAACATATTTTTGGGTACCAGTCAAATGGAATAAAGGTCTTTTTTAAAAATAAATTATACCTTACACCTTTCTTGTTATCTTGGTTTCAGAGTCTTTATGTATTTTTTTTTAATAGTGACTGTAAATAAAACAAAATATTTTCCAAGATATGTTTTATTGGTTAGGACATAAATATAATAGAATAAACATATAACCTTAAAATTTTTTGTTATATAAGCATGTATTTGTTCTCTTAAATGAGGAAAAAATGTTTTTTTCCTATGAACACACAAAATTGTCTTTCATTGTTCCATTTGTATGTGTTCAATTAAGTTGTTTTCTAAGATTGTGAGAATTTTGATTGGCTATCTTTTATACATGTAGAAAAATTCAAAGTCTAAAAATCTATTTCAACCACTATATGAAGATAGATTATTTCACTAGACCTCCAATGTAAGGCTTTGCCTATTTGCATAATTATGTAATAATTCCTTTATCATATCATACAACTTCATATAATTTTATTTATAGCTGTATTTAATAGGCTTTGCTTGCATCTGCATAGTCATCACAATGTTCATTTTAGCAGCACAAAATAAATGCATATAAGTTTCATAGTGCAGTAAACCAGTGGTTCTCAAACATTAGCATGCATCAGAATCAACGGAAGGGCTTGTTAAAACAGATTGTTGAGCTCTCCTTTCAGAGTTTCTGATTCAGTAAGTCTGACTTCTCAGAATGTGCCTTTGCTTGATGATGTTGATGCTGCTGAATTGGGAACCACACTTTAGAAATTATTTTATTACTATATTATTGTGCAAACGTACTGTTTTAAAATATTTGCTATGATATATTGCAATACACGTTTTTTGTGAATTTACTTAATTGCTTTTATTGATTCATATTATCTGCTCCAATCTGAGGTAGTTACTGTTTTGTTTTTTAGATGAGAAGTATGAAGATTAGATTTGGAGTCAGTGCATTTCATGGTTAAAAAAGAGATGTAGATCTGATTATTTGAATTCAAATTGATCTAATTTCTCATTCTTTGATTTTTACTTAACCTTGATATAATAAATAATTGTTAAGTTTCTATTGATTTTAAAGCTCTTTTTATAGTTTAACAGTTTTTACAATTTAACATAGTCTCTCTTATGTGAACAGGCAAAACCCTCACTTTAACATTAGACACCTGGCAAGGCTGTGCATGCACCTTTCTTTACAGGTCAGCCACTTGCGTGATAAGAACTTATGTCTGGTTTTCCACAATTTCAGCTTTTCTCAACATTGCCCTGACTCTCAGGGCATACTTATTAGATTTGAGGCTCAGTATCTGCTTCTGACGCCGGGAGAAGGAATCCCTGAGTTCATCATTTTCTTTTGTAACAGGAGTAGTGCAGCCAGATTCCCTGGTTCCCACAATGGGGAGTTCAACCCGGGACACCTGGGTAAAAACCAGGAGTCCTAACTGCTAGGCCACCACCGAAGTGGAGCCGCTGCAGCCTGAACTTAGGCTCTTGGCCTTCCTAACCCTGAAGAATGGGGAAAGGAGCCTCAGTGGCATGGTACTACAGCTCAGATAGAACTTGTGGACCCAAAGAGTGGTGATAGTGCGATTTATTAGACAGAGTGAAAGGACAGCTTCCACACTGTCGTGAAAGGGGACCCGGGGAGAGGGTGTTGTCCAGGCTGGGGTGGCTAAAGCTTTTACCCCTGAGTTATTCCCTCCCTATTCATATTCTCATCCAATGAGAGGGGTTCTTTCAAACTTCCTCTGGATTAATTGATCTTTGAATCCTTTACTGAATTGGTTACCATTTTACAACCCTGAGTCACAGAGCCCCTACCTCCATGAGCTAGAGGTGGGGAAAATAGAAACAAAGGCCCTACCTAGCCTGCCAGAGGTGGGAAAGTGGAAACAAAGGGCCCTAGCCGGCCAGAGGCAGGAAAAACCATAGAAGTCTTGTGCCAACTTTAGGAAGTCCCTCTAACACAGTCCCTCACTTTCATCATTTTGTCTGCTGAACTTAGGAGCAACCATCCAGCTTCATTATAGTTCCTTGGTTTTCCACATATGATCAAAGGTATTACATATAGATGACTAAACTCCTTGCCTCTCATGAACGATGAATCAAGAGTGTCAAATGCATTTATTTTGCATAACTGTCTAAACAGTTTATGCCAAGGACTATCAGTGTTCACCATACTATTAGAAATAGAGTTATTAGCATTTTGGGGTCTAATCATATTAAGCACCCAATTCCAGAAACCCCAAAACCAATGAAAAAACTCCATCCTTAATATTCTGTCTCTAGAACCACTCCTGGTACCAAAATCTGTGTGAGTTAGGGTCTTCTAAAAGGACAAAACTAATAGGAAACACATACACACACACACACACACACGCACACACACACGCACATATATATAGGGAGTTTATTATTAACTTACACGATCCCAAGGTCCCACAGTAGGGTGTCTGCAAGCCTGAGGAGCAAGGATAGCCAGTCCAAGTCTCAAAACAGAAGAACTTGGAATCCGATGTTCGAGGGCAGGAGAATCCTGCAAGGGGAAAGATGTAAGCTGGGAGTCTAGGCCAGTCTCACCTTTTCACTTTTTTCTGCTGGCTTTATATTTGCTGGCAGCTGATTAGATTGTGCCCACCAGATTAAGGCTGAGTCTATCTTCCCCAGTTCACTGACTCAAATGTTAATCTCCTTTGGCAATGCTGTCATAGACACACTCAGGATTGATACTTTGCATCCTCCAGTCCAATCCAGTTGACACTCACTATTAACAATCACAGAGATTTAATAGATAAATTATTTCTTCTCTCAGTTCTTTATTAATGGTCATTTAGCAGTCCACTATATTCCCTCTTCTCCCTGTTACCTGTGGAAGGTATCTGAGTGACTGGCAGCAAATCCATTTGGGTCTGCAGCAACCTCAATTCTTGCCTTCTCAAGAGGAGTAATTCCACTAAGGGGCATAAAGCAGAAAAAGAGACCAAGGCAAATTTCAGAGCAGGAGTGGAAGTTGATTAAAAAGCTTTAGAGCAGGAAAGAAAAGAAGTGAACTTGGAAGAGATCCAAGTGGGCAACTTGAAGAACAAGTGCAGTCTCTAACTGTGATCATAGTGTGGCTCCTTTCCAGTGTCTTGCACCGCTTTCTCATGACCCTTCCCATGGGGTGGGCTGCCCACACATGCAGTTTCCACACATGCTCACTTGGGACGTGAGCATGGGAGGTGTGTTTAGAAAGTTGTGCACATGCCCATCTGAGGGTTTTTTTTTCCTTTTCTGGTGGAACCCAGAAAAGGGAAATATGTTCCTAGAAGGTCATATTTTGTCTGTTATTTTGTCTCTTAATGCTCGTGCTGGAGAACTTGCATCTCCCCTGGCATCTGCATTCAATTAACACTTTAATGTTAACAGCTGTGGACTATTAGAAGATTGTTTCTCCCTGGTGCTGGCTGCAAATTTATCACTTCTAAAGAGACAATGTGATGATTGCCAAACCATTACCTGACATTCCTAGTGGGTGGGGGAGAGCCTTCTCTTGCCCTGCTCATGCCTGTCTGATTACCTGTAATATCCCAAAGGGCATTGTTAGGACTAAATATTTGTGTTCTCCCAGTGTAGTATCATTAGGAGGTAGGGATTTTGGGGGATGATTAATTCATGAAGATGGAGCCCTCATAAATGGTATTAGCAACCTATTAAAAGAGACCCCAGGGAGCTCTTTTTCCCTTTCTGCCATGAGAATACACAAGAAGTCAGCAGTCTGCAACCCCAAAGAAAACCCTCATCAAAACCTGACCATACTGACACTCTCATCTTGGACTTCCAGCCTCCACACTGGTGAGAAATACATTTCTGAGTTTTCGCTTTTGTTTTTTTTTGTTTGTCTTTTGAGACAGAGTCTTGTTCTGTTGCCCAGGCTGGAGTGCAGTGGTGCAATCTCTGCTCACTGCAACCTCTTCCTCCCCAGTTCAAACAATTCTCCTGCCTCAGCCTCCCGAGTAGCTGGGGCTGCTATGTGGTCATAGCTCTTTCAAGTACAGCCATGCCTCAGTTTGTTGTACTTTGCTTTGTTGTGCTTTGTAGATTTTTTTTTTTAATTGGAGTTGTGTGGCAATCCTGTTTTTAATAAGTCTATCAGCATCATTTTTCCAACAGCATGTGTCCATTTTGTGTCCTTATGACATGTTTTGGTAATTCTCACAATATTTTAGACTTCTTCATTAATATTATATCGGTTATGGTGGTCTGTAATCAGTGACCTTTGATGATGCTTTTGTAATTGTTGTGGGATGCTATGAATTGCATTCATATAGGACAGAAAACTTAATTGTTAAATGTGTGTCTTCTGGCTATCCCATTAACTAGCCATTCCCCTTATCTCTCTCCTTCTCCTCAGGCCTCTTTATTCCTTGAGGTGCAACAACATTGAAATTGGTTCATAATTACCATACAGCTGCCTCCTAGTGTTCAAGTGAAAGGAAAAGTCTTATGTCTCTCATATTAAATCAAAATCTAGAAAAGATTAAGCTTAGTGAGGAAGGGATGTCATCAAAAGACCTGGCAGCCTGACAGCTAGGTCTTTTGAACTAACAGTTAGCTAAATTGTGAAAACAAAGAAAAAGTTCTTGAAGAAAATAAAATACTACTAAAATGAACACACAAATAAGTAAGGAAAATAGACTTATTGCTGATATGGAGAAAGGTTTTGTAGTCTGGATAAAGGATGAAACCAGCCACAAAATTCTAGAGCAAGGCCAGAACTCTCTTTAGCCAAAGCCTAATCCAGAACAATGCCAGAACGCTCTTCAATTTCATGAAGGCTGAGAGAGGTGAGGAAGCTGCAGAAGTTTGAAGCAGATAGTTCAGGAGGTTCAAGAAAAGAAGCTGTCTTTGTAACACAAAAATGATACAGTAGGTAGCTAGTCAGACATGAACAGAGCAGAAGAGGGCCCCTCAACCATACACACACACCAGGAATGTCAGGCGACCAACAAGTGATGGTCAGGCTGTTGTTAACTGTCTCTCTAAAATAATAATTAATTACAGCCAGCACCAGGAAAAGGCAGTCCTCCAGCAAACAGAAACACATGAAACTCGTCATTAGCAGTTTCCCAATAAGATTTCAGGATTTGGGTGAGTGGGCTCACACATGCACACTAGGAGGCAAAATGGCATTTAACTGGTATGTGACCTCCTGGGGACATTCAGCTGGTAAGGGAAGAATGCCTCAAGTGAACAAGCATACAAATCTGGTAAACACACTGTGCATGCTCCTCTCCCAAGTGCCAGCAGGCCACTACACATGTCAACAGCCCACCCCAAGGGAAGAATCAGGGGAGAAAGAACAGAAGACCCTGGAAGTATGCCAACATATAAAACCCCATGTCGAATGGTCATATCATGCACTTGTCTTTTCACATTGCCCACTTGGCCCTCTTCCAAGTGTACTTTCTTTTCATTCCTGCTCTAAGACATTTTATTAAACTTTCACTCCTATTCTCAAACATGCCTCAGTCTCTCCTTCTGCCTTATGCCCGTTAGTCAAATTATTTCTTCTGAGGAGGCAAGAATTGCGATTGATGTACACCCATATGGATTTGCTGCTGGTAACAAAAATAGAAGGTGAAGCAGCAAGTGCTGATGTAGAGGCTGCAGCAAGTTATGCAGAAGACCTAGCCACAGTAATTGAGGAAGGTGGCTACACTAACCAACCGATTTTCAACACAGATGGAATAGCCTTCTGTTGGAAGAAAATGCCATATAGGACTTTCATAGCTAGAGAGAAGTCAGTGCTCAGCTTCAGTGCTTCAAAGGACAGTCTGGCTCTCTTGTTAAGGAATAATGTAGCTGGTGATTTTAAGTTGAAGCCAATTCTCATTTGGCATCAACTTAAAATCCTGAGTTTCTTAAGAATTATGCTATATCTACTCTGCCTGTGTACTATAACTGAAAGAACAAAGCCGGGATGACAGCACATCTACTTACAGCATGTTTTAGTCAATATGTTAAGCCCACTTCTGAGACTTATTTCTCAGAAAAAAAATTTCTTTGAAAATGTTACTGTTCACTGATAAAGTACCTAATCACTCAAGAGCTCTGATGAGATGTGCAGGGAAGTAATATAAAACACAACATTCATTCTGAAGCTGTGGATCAAGGAGTAATTTTGACTTTCATGTCTTATTATTTAAGAAATAAATTTTACAAGGTTATAGGTACCATAGATAGTGAGTCTTCTAATAAATTGGACAAAGTAGTTTGAATACCTCTGGAAAGGATTGACCATTCTTGATGCCATTAGGAATATTCATGATTCATAGCATGAGGTCAATATAACAATAACAGCAGTTTGGAAGAAGTTGATTCCAGCCCTCAACAATGACTTTGAGAAGTTCAAGACTTCAGGGGAGAAAATAACTGCATGTGCCATGGAAAAAGCAAAAGAAATAGAATTTGAAGTGGAGTCTTAGATGTGTCTGATTTCCTATAATCTCATGATAAAAATTTGAACTGATGAGTAATCGCTTCTTTTGGATGAGCAAAGAAAGTTGTGGTTTCTTGAGATAGAATCTACTTTTGGTGAAGTTGCTGTGAACATTGTTAAAATCACAACAAAGGACTTAGAATATTCCATGAATTTAATTGATAAATCAGTAACAGGGTTTGTGAGGGTTTGAGCAGAGTTTGAGTTCAATTTTAAAAGAAGTTCTACTATGGCTATCAAACATCACATGCTACAGAGAAATATTTCATGAAAGAACAAATAGCAGAAAACTTCCTTATTGTTTTATTTTTAAAAAATCACCATAGTCACCCAAATATGCATTAACTACCACCTTGATCAATCAGCCGCCAACAACATTAAGGCAATTTTTGCCACCAGCAAAATGATTAATACTGAAGGATTAGATGATTATTAGCATTAGTTAGCAAAAATTATTTTTAAATTAAGTATTTTTTTTAGACATAATGCTGTTGTACACTTGCTAGACTACACTGTAGTGTAAACACAACTTTTATAAGTACTGGGAAACCAAAAAAAAAAAATGTGACTCACTTTATTGTAATACTAGCTTTATTTAGATATTCACTTTATTGTAGTGATCTGAAACTAAACCCACAATATTTCTGAAGTATGTCTGTATAAGTAATGGTACATACAGGTTTTGCTTTTTCTTATGGTTTTTCTTTGACTTTACAATGGACCTTGATTTAGAATATATATCCTCCTCTTGGAGACTGTCATTATTCTCTTAACAGTAGGCTTTCAGAAGAAAGTAAAACCTAAGTTACATTTTTTAAAAAAAGCTATAGTAATCAGCAACTGCAACCTCAGCAACCCTCCCATTATAACCCAAACGAAATAGAGAATAAATGTAATTTGGAAGCAGGTTTTTAATCAATGGTATATTGTTTTGTTTATTCATTTGCCTTTTTAAGAGCGGGGTATGCATATTGAAGTACTAAGATAAAACACTAGGCTGGAAGTAAATATTGTGGCGGGCGGAAGCTGAAGGAAAGGGTCCCATGATGGAAACATGAGGCCAAAAAAACATACAACAAAAAGATGGCTCCAGAGGACTTGGATACAAACGAGATGAGGGGACAAGAATGGACTTTCTAGTGATCCTAGGTCATCTTCGGGATTTAGATTTTTGCTTCTATTCTCTTGCTCAGATATTTACAAATATGAAATTTATTTATATTTATTCTAAAATATCTGCATATGTGAATTTAAGCTAATTGTCCTGAACCTTAGAAGTAAGTAATTAGTATTTGAAGAGTCCTATTAATAAACATACGCTACGTCAATAGCTATGGCAAACCCTTCAATCATCATTACCTCAGTATGTAACAAAAGATTTTTTATTCAATCCTAGAAATGGTAGAAGTAGTTTTGCAATGATTAATAAGTATTGTTAAAAAATATGTTTGACGAAAAAGACCACATGAGCATTGCCATCCTTGCATGAGCAATATATAAAAATTGACTAACTCAGCAACCAAGAACTTAATGAAGAGCTCTATTACCTGATGCAACTAGAATACAGGAGAAAACACTTAAATGTAGGTGCTTAGAGTGCCTAACAACTGGCTTATCTCACCACGTGGGTGGCTCTTTTTTTACATTCTTGATATTAAAGATTTTTATACATAGCAAAATCTGATGCAAGACAAGCTTTTATAATATACCTCCTGCTTCAGTGGGACTGGGAATAAAGAAAACATCAATATTCATTTAAACCATCTAATAGTTGTTTTAGTCAAATAATTTGATAATTGTACATTAAGATTTGATCTGTTTTTAAGACTGATATTTTCTTCTGATTTCTGCTGATCAATAGGAAGATTAGTTCTTGCCAAAAGCTCAATGCCAAGTGCACATAATAGTCTTTTAATTAGAACCATGAGTAAGAAGGGCTCAATTGTCATAATGAACACACAAGTTTGTGTTCTAGAGAAGGCCTCAGCATTCTTCTTGTAATCTGGACAGTTATTACAACTCTTTAGATAGGGCATATAAATCTAGCAGTAACATTCCTAATTTAAAATATTTGTATTCAATTGGAAATTAATTCACTAAATTAATGAATAATGTTTACTGCTGTGATGTGCCATGTTCTCATACTATAAAAGCAACAAAGACAGTTCCTTTTCTGAAAGAACTTAGAATCTGTGGGAAGAGATGGACATGGAGTTGTTATACAATGTATAACAACATGAATGCATAGATTAATACCTTGAGATTCAGAAAGTACTTATTCCTTCAAGAATTGCAATGTGTTTGTGGAGCATAAGCAGAAAGAAAAAGAAAAGGAATGTGAGGTAAGTGTGGAATATACCTAGAGGTCAGCTTTAGTTTGGATTTTTCCTCAGGGCAGTGTTGCAAAATTGAAAGGTTTTTAAATGTGAAGTGGCATCATCTCCATAGAGCCCTCCTGCCCCATAGTTCCTTTCACAGTTCAGTAGACAGTGAACGCCTGCGGCATATGCATTGTGAGACTATTGTGTCCTTTACAGACGTCATTGCCACTATCATCCTGAAGAACTGCATCCTACCAGCTTCATGAATGCCAGAAGCACTGTCTTTATTCTCGGTGATGCTACTGAAAAGTTATTCATGAAAAAGTAACCTTACCAGAACTTTTAAGTAGATAGTTTTTTGTTAATTCATTATCTTGAAACTGCCTTTGCCAAGATTATGATAGTGAGAGAACTTTAGCATAGCTGAATCAGTCTTGCTTCTAGCCTCAAAGGCTGGCTTTCCTTACTACTTCCTGGACATAGGCCAAGCTAACCATGAAAGGAATTTAGTTTATAGTTTAACTCTGATACAAAAATGATAATAGTCCCTCCCTAAAAGTAAACTCTCCTTTCCCAGGGACCAAAACTTTTTAAAACTGATGAAAGACTATGAGATTAGGATTATGGGAGGGGCCTGCATTCTGGTGAAATGTAAACACGGTACAGCCATTGTTCTGGAGGTCATAGGATTTGTATCTTTCCCAGTTGCTCGTATGGCTAACATCAGTATTGTAAAACTTAAGATTGATCTTTTGATATGATTTTCAAACTTTTACATCTTGATGACTGATTATACCCAGACCTATGATTCATGACTCAACTTGGTCTTGTGCCCTAAACCTAGAGGAGACTTGGGACATGAGGAGTGTTTTCCACACTCCTATGATTTCATCCCCAGTTAATCAGCAACACCCATTCCCTAGTCCCCTGCTCGCCACATTAGCCATAAAAACACTAGCCTCTGAGTTCTTGGAGAGGCTGATTTGAGTAATAAACTGCTGCTCTTCCACTAGGCTCCGTATTTATTAAACTCTTTCTCTGCTGCAATACTGCTATTTCAGTAAATCAGCTCTATCTTTGCAGCAAGCAAGAAGAACCCACCAGGCATTTACAATTTTTTTCTTTGACATTAAGATTTAAATAACCTTTTTCCCAGTGGAATACATCTTAATACATCCTAAGATGTATGGGCCAGTGGAGGATGCAAGGCATCTCCCAAATTTTCCTACTTCAGATTTTCTTAAGTAACAAACAAAGAAGTGATAATGGAGATGGTGATCCCAAAGTGATATTGTGACTCCAGCTATAATAGAGTTCACAATCCAAGACCCAGACACCAGAACTTGATAGGATATTTATTCAGTAAATATTTAATAAACCAAGATTCACTACTACACTAATCGTGAAAATCTACTCCAGCATAGAATCAAAATATAGAATTAGGAACAATGTTTTCAGAGTTAATCATCTATACACCAAATGCTTCTCCTTTTATAGTTTTCTGAACAGAGTGCAACAAAGAAAAATTGTTCTTAATTAGAAAAGCCTATTTTAGCTAGCTAACATTCTAAAAAGTTTTTATGAAACTTTACATATATTATCCAAAAATACATATAAATATATATATACTATCTGTCTATATATATATATAGATAGATAGATAGTATATAGCTTCAGTTTTTATTTTGTTGCTGGGGGTTGATAAGGAGTCATTTCATTTAATGATAGAAGACCAATTTTATCTTCTCTTTCTTACCTACCGCGATAAGGTATGTGTTCTCTCTCTCTCTCCCTCTCATATATTTTCTCAATTAATAAGCTTGATACACGCTTTTAAAACACAAGCTATTAAATATTAATGTGTTTCTTTTTCTTTTTGTCTTTTAAAGTCTTTTTTTCCTAGTGAGAACACTTAAAATCTAGTCTTAGCAATTTTCAAGTATGCAATGCATTGTCATTAACTATAGTCATAACATGTCGTGCAATAGATCTCTTGAACTTACTCTTCCTCTCTAACTGAAATTTTGTCCCTGTGACTACCATCTTCCCAATATTGCTCCTTTTCCTAGGGTATTTCTTAACTTTTAAAAAAGAGCCTTTATTTTTTATAGCAGTTTTACGTTCACAGCAAAATTGAGGGGATTTCCTGTAGACTCTCTGCCTCCATACATACATAGACTCCCAAATCATCAGCATCCTCCCTGAGATTGGAATACATGTGATAATTGATGAACCTATGTTCACACATCATTATCTCCCAAAGTCCTTAGTTTACATTAGGGCTTATTCTTGGTGTTGTATATTTTATAAGTTTGGACAACTGTACAATGAAACGTGTCCATCGTTATAGTACTACATAGTATAGTTTAGTGCACTGAAAATTCTCTGTCTGCCTGTCCTGTTGATCTCTCTTTCCCATTCAACCCCTGACAATCACTGATTTTTTCTTATATATATATATACTTTAAGTTATGGGGTACATATGCAGATCTTGCAGGATTGTTACATAGGTATATACATGCCATGGTGGTTTGCTGCCTCCATCCCCCCATGACCTACATTAGGTATTTCTCCTAATGTTATCCCTCCTCAATCTCCCCACCCCCTGCTATTCCTCCCCTGGCCCCCACACCCCAACAGACCCCAGTGTGTGATGTGCCCCTCCCTGTGTCCATGTGCTATCATTGTTCAACACTCATTTATGAGTGAACTCATCCTTTTTTATGGCTGCATTGTATTCCATGGTATATATGTGCCATATTTTCTTTATCCAATCTATTTTGATGGGCATTTGTGTGACTTCCAAGTCTTTGCTATTGTAAACAGTGCTGGATTGAACATATGTGTGCATGTGTCTTTATGATAGAATAATTTATAATCCTTTGGATATATACCCAGTAATGGGATTGTTGGGTCAAATGGTATTTCTATTTCTAGATCCTTGAGGAATCACCACACTGTCTTCCACAATGATTGAACTAATTTACACTGCCACCAACAGTGTAAAAGCATTCCTATTTCTTCACATCTTCCAGCATCTGTTGTCTCCAGATTTTTTAATGATCGCTGTTCTAATTGGCATGAGATGGTATCTGAACGTGGTTTTGATTTGCATTTCTCTAATGACTAGTGATGTTGAGCATTTTTTCATATGTTTGTTGGTCACGTAAATGTCTTCTTTTGAAGTGTTTGTTCATATCCTTCGCCCACTTTTTGATGAGTTTGTTTGTTTGTTTTCTTGTATGTTTTAGTTCTTTGTAGATTCTGTTTATTAGCTTTTTGTAATATGGGTAGCTTGCAAACATTTTTCCCATTCTCTTGATTGCCAGTTCACTCTAAAGATTGTTTCTTTTGCTGTGCAGAAGCTCAGAAGTTTAATTAAATCTCATTTGTCCATTTTGGCTTTTGTTGCCATTGCTTTTGGTGTTTTAGTCATGAAGTCCTTGCCTATGCCTGTGTCCTGAATGGTATTGCCTATGTTTTCTTCTAGGGTTTTTATGGTGTTAGGTCTTATGTTTAAATCTTTAATCCATCTGGAGTTAACTTTTATATAAGGTATAAGGAAGGGGTCCAGTTTCTGCTTTCTGCACATGGCTAGCCAGTTTTCCCAACACCGTTTATTAAACAGGGGAATCCTTTCCCCATTGCTTGTTTTCATCAAGTTTGTCAAAGATCAGATGGTTGTAGATGTGTGGTGTTACTCCCCCAGGCCTCTGTTCTATTCCATTGGTCCATATCTCTGTTTTGGTACCAGTACCATGCTGTTTTGGTTACTGTAGCCTTGTAGTATAGTTTGAAGTCAGGTAGTGTGATGCCTCCAGCTTTGTTCTTTTTTGTTAGGATTGTCTTGGCTATATGGGCTCTTTTTTTGTTCCATATGAAGTTGAAGCTGTTTTTTTTCTAGTTTTGTGAAGCAGGTCAATGGTAGCTTGATGGGGATAGCATTGAATCTATAAATTACTTTGAGCGGTATGGCATTTTCATAATATTGATTCTTCCTAACCATGAGCATGGAACGTTTTTCTGTCTGTTTGTGTCCTCTCTTATTTCCTTAAGCAGTGGTTTGTAGTTCTCCTTGAAGAGGTCCTTCCACATCCTTTGTTAGTTGTATTCCTAGGAATTTTATTCTCTTTGTAGCAATTCTGAATGGCAATTCGCTCGTGACCTGGCTGTCTGTTTGTTTGTTATTGGTGTATAGGAATGCTTGTAATTTTTACTCATTAATTTTGTATCCTAAGACTTTGCTGAAGTTGCTTATCAGCTTAAGCAGAATTTGAGCTGAGAGGATCTAGTCTTCTATATACATATGATTATGTCTTCTGCAAGTAGAGAAAATTTGACTTCCTCTGTTCCTAATTGAATATTCTTTATTTCTTTTTCTTGCCTAATTGCTCTGGCTAGAACTTCCAATACTATGTTGAATAGGAATGGTGAGAGATAGCACCCTTGTCTAGTGCCAGTTTTCAAAGGGAATGCTTCTAGCTTTTGCCCATTCGGTATGATATTGGCTGTGGGTTTGCCATAAATAGCTTTTATTATTTTGAGATACGTTCCATCGATACCTAGTTTATTAAGAGTTTTTAGCATAAAGAGCTGTTGAATTTTGTCGAAGGCCTTCTCTGCATTTACTGAGATAATCAAGTGTTTTTTTCCTTTGGTTCTATTTATGTGGTAGATTACGTTAATGGACTTGTGTATGGTGAACCAGCCTTGAATCCCTGGGATGAAGCCTATTTGATCATGTTAGATAAACTTTTTGATGTGCTGTTGCATTTGATTTGTCAGTATTTTATTGAAGATTTTTACATCAATGTTCATTATGGTTATTGGCCTGAAGTTTTCTTTTTTAGTGTGTGTCTGTCAGGTTTTGGTATTAGGATGATGTTGGTCTCATAAAATGAGTTAGGGCAGATTCCTTCTTTTTGTATTGTTTGAAACAGTTTCAGAAGGAATGGTACCAGCACCTCTTTGTACGTCTGGTAGAATTCAGCTGTGAACGCTTTATTTGGTTGGTAGGCTATTAATTGCTGCCTCTACTTCAGACCTTATTATTGGTCAATTCACAGATTCAATTTCTTCCTCATTTAGTCTTTGAAGAGTGTAAGTGTCCAGGAATTTATCCATTTCTCCTATATTTACTGGTTTATTTGCATAGAGTTGTTTGTAGTAACCTCTGATGGTACTTTGTATTCCTGTGGACTCAGTGGTGATATCCCCTTTATCATTTTTTATTGCATCTATTTGTATCTTCTCTCTTTCTTTTTATGAGTCTGGCTAGCGATCTATCTATTTTGTTGATCTTTTCAAGAAACCAGCTCCTGGATTTAGTGATTTTTTTCAAAGCCTCCAAGAAATATGGGATTATGTGAAAAGACCTAATCTATGCTTAATCAGTGTACCTGAATGTGACAGGGAGAATAGATCCAAGCTGGAAAACACTCTTCAGAATATTATCCAGAACTTCCCCAACCTAGCAAGGCAGGCCAACATTCCAATCCAGGAAATACAAAGAACACCACAAAGAGATTCCTGAAGAAGTACAACCCCAAGGCACATAATCCTCAGATTCACCAAAGTTGAAATGAAGGGAAAAAAAATGCTAAGGGCAGCCAGAGAGAAAGGTCGGGTTACCCATCAGACTCACAGTGGACCTCTTGGGAGAAACACTAAAAGCTAGAAGAGAGTGGGGACCAATACTCAACATCCTTAAAGAAAAGAACTTTCAACCCATAATTTCATATCCAGCTAAATGATGCTTCATAAGTGAAGGAGAAATAAAATCCTTCATGGACAAGCAGTTGCTGAGAGAATTTGTCACCACCAGGCCTACCTTACAAGAGCTCCTGAAGGAAGTACTAAACATGGAAACGAACAACCAGTACCAGCCACTCCAAAAACATAACAAATGGCAAAGACCATCAACACCATGAAGAAACTGCGTCAACTAATGGGCAAAACAACCAGCTAGTATCAAAATGACAGGATCAAATTTACACATAACAATATTAACCTCAAATATAAAGTAGCTAAATGCCCCAATCAAAGGACACAGACTGGCAAATTGTATAAGAAGTCAATACCCATTGGTATGCTGTATTCAAGACACACATAGACTCAAAATAGAGGGATGGAGGAAGATTTACCAAGCAAATGGAGAGCAAAAGAAAAAAAGAAGGGTTTGCAATCCTATCTCTGATAAAATGGACTTCAAACCAATAAAGATCAAAAGAGACAGAGTATTACATAATGGTAAAAGGATCAATGCAACAAGAACAGCTGATGATCCTAAATATATATGCACCCAATACTGGAGCATCCACATACATAAAGCAAGTTCTTAATGACCCACAAAGAGACTTAGACTCCCACACAATAATAGTGGGAGACTTTAACAGTCCTCTGTCAATATTGGACAGTTCAACGAGACAGAAAATTAACAAGAATATCCAGGACTTGAACTCAGATCTGAACCAAGTGGACCTAATAGACATCTACAGAACTCTTCACTCCAAATTCACAGAATATACATTCTTCTCAGCACCACATCACACCTACTCTAAAATTGACCACATAATTGGAAGTAAATCACTCCTCAGCAAATGCCAAAGAACAGAAGTAAAAACAACCAGTCTCTGAGACCACAGTGCAATCAAATTAGAACTCAGGATTAAGAAACTCACTCAAAACCACACAACTACATGGAAACTGAACAACCTTCTCCTGGATGACTACTGGATAAATAATGAAATAAAGGTAGAAATAAAGATGTTCTTTAAAACCAATGAAACTGAAGACACAATGTACCAGAATCTCTGGGACACATTAAAAGCAGTGTCTACAGGGAAATTTATAGCACTAAATGCCCACATGAGAAGTGAGGAAAGAACTAAAATTGACACCCTATTATCAAAATTAAAAGAGCTAGAGGAGCAAGATCAAACAAATTCAAAAGCTAGCAGAAGACAAGAAATAACTAAGATCAGAGCAGAACTGAAGGAGATAGAGACACAGTCACTGATTTTTTGTTGTGTATGTAGTTTTGGCTTTTCCATAAAGTCAAAGATGGAATAATATACCATATAGCCTTTTATAGATTGGATTCTTTCACTTAGTAATATGCACTAAAGCTACTTCTACATATTTTCATAACCTTTCTGTATGACTAATATAAATTTTTTCCTGATATCTTTTCCAGAATGTTTGTATAGAGAACAGCCTTGGAAGATAAATGCAGTACTTTCCTTCAGGGCAGGAAGTAGACATAATCCCTTAATAGAACAATACATATATTATCTCTGTAGAGTAATATTTGAACAGGTTTACTGGAAGCTTACTTATACAATTAAGGGTTCCCTAAACTAGGATTCCTTAGCTGTATTACAAACCCACTGTTTATGTGCAGCATCCATCTGGGCCACTCCACATTGCTCCTCTGAGACTTGGGTCTTAAGGGAACTGATGTAGGCATACAGCTCATTCTGCATCTTGTAACATAAGTAATAAAAGAATTTGACTCCAACACAGGAAGCTCAATTCTGCCACCATCAATAGCACAGTGGGAGGCAAGCTTGTTAAGTTAAAAGTAAGTTATAACATCAGATATTTTATATTTATTAACACTTTGCTATATACAGAACTACACAGGAAAATAATATAAAATAACACGTATCATTCTATTGGTTATTTATAATTATATGAGTGAAATGGACAGTCATAAATGAACAGTTTGACAAATTTTGGCAAATATGCACCTGTTAACACCCTAATAAAAAATATAGGCAAGTCCATCACTTTAGAAATTTATTTTATTCTTTTTAACCAGCCCCTTCTGTGATCCTTTCTAGTCAATGATTCTTATTTCTATTCCTTTAAATTAGGTTTGCCTTTCCTTGAAGTCATTAAAATGAAATTATTTTTTATGGGATTTTTGGTGTCTGCTTCTTTTTCTTAAAATAATTTTCCTGAGAGTAATTCATGATGTGTAATTATATTGTGTTAGTTATTGTGAGTATAATTTCACTGAAGTGATATGTGATAATTTCTTACACATTCTTATGTTAGTAGACATTTTTATTGTTTCTAGTTTTTGTTTCTTTTGAACAAAACTGCATCAAATATTCTTGTATTCACCTCCTTATGGACAGGTTTTCATATCTCTTAGGTAAATACCTGGGAGTGGAATGACTGCCTCATATTGAGTAATATAAAATAGGGGTATGTTTATCTTTTCTAGGAAGCTTTCAGCTAAATTCCAAAGTGGCTCTACTATTTCATACTCTACAAGCAAAGTAAGAGTTCCAGTTACTCTTCCTCTCCAATATTTTGTCACTTTAATTATAATCTTCCTAGTGGATGTGAAGTTATATCTGATGGTAGTTTTAATTTGCATTTCCCTGATGAAAAACAATATTGAACAGCTTTTCATGTGCTTGTTGGTTATTAGTACATATGCCTTTGCAAAGTGTCTTCCAATATTTTGCCCATTAAAAAAAACTGTGTTAGGCTAGGTGTGGGCACATGCCTGTAATCCCAGCACTTTGGGAGGCCAAGGTGGGTGGATTATTTGAGGCCAGAAGTTCAAGACCAGCTTGGCCAATATAGTGAAACCCCGTCTCTACTAAAAATACAAAAACTTAGATGGGTATGGTGGCATGTTCCTGTAATTCTGCCTACTCAGGAGGCTGAGGCATGATAATCACTTGAACCCAGGAAGCAGATACTGCAATGAGCCGAGATCATGCCATTGCACTCAAGCCTGACTGACAAGAGCAACACCCTATCTCAAAAGAAAAAAAAAACACACACACAATAAAAGCCACAAAAACTGTTTTATCTTCTTACTATTTATTTGTAGAAATATATTACACATATTTTCCCACACATATGTTTATATAGACATATGTTAAATATTTTCTGTCAATCTATAGCTTTCAATTTTATGTGCTTAATGGTGACTTTTAAGTCAGTTTTAATTTTTATTTAGTCTTATTTATCTTTTCTTTCCCTTTTGTTGGTAAGTGCATTATGGGTAAGTGTTCAATACAATGTGACTATTTATTTTATGATGTGAGGTATGGGCTAAAGGAGATTGTTTATCTTCACTTAACATGTTTTTTTCTTAACAAATACAAGGTTTTTTTTAACACTTTTGTTGAAGGCTTGGCATTTTACATTAACTTGAATTGGTGCAATTTAACTGACCATACACATGTGTATCTTAACATAATTATATGCCTGTAATTGTCCGAAGTTTAATATAGTGGCATTTTCTGGGCCAATTGGTATTTATTTGTTTTTGTTTTTTGTTTTTGAGATGGAGGAGTCTCACTCTGTCACCCAGGCTGGAGTGCAATGGTGTGGTCTCAGCTCACTGCAATCTCTGCCTCCTGGGTTCAAGCAACTCTCCTGCCTGAGTAGCTGAGATTGCAGGGGTGCGCCACCATGCCTGGCTAATTTTGTATTTTTAGTAGAGAGAGGGTTTCACCATGTTGGTCAGACTGGTCTCGAACTCCTGACCTCATGATCCACTCCCCTCAGCCTGCCAAAGTGCTGGGATTACAGGTGTGAGCCACTGTGCCTGGCCTTATTTGGTATTTTTAATTGTTGTTAACATTTCGGTTAAAGTTTTACCCACGTTTAAATGCAGTGTTTATATAACAATTGTGAACCCATTTCTACAGGGAGTAGTCAAGTTGTTCAAACAAAAATATTTGTTTTAGTCTAAAATGTTTTGTTCCATTTGATTGTCTCAATATATACAGAGTATTTTATGCAAGAAATATATAGACAGTTTTAAACAGATATCTATGGGCAATTTTATCAAACATAACTCATTTCTGTATAAGAAACTAACATTAATGTTCACATTTATTGTCTTACTAATTCCCGTAATTTCTATTTTGGATCAAATTTGCATGGGTTCAAAGTGCTTTTCAATGTGAAACATACTATTTACATATACACGTCACCACGAAAAGCACATTGAAAATGTGAAGTAATAAGATTTTCTGTATTGTATAATATATACACAACAAATATAATAATTGCGAATAGAAATACTGTTTTTAATCCTTTAAAAAACTACATGGAGCTTTGTAGAATCATTTTAGTGTAGCATAGTAATGATTTCCTGAATATTTAGGATAAAGAATTTATTATGTTTCATTTTATCAAATCATTAAACCCAAAACTGCCTGAAATATTTTACCACATTCTAGGAATATAACTAATGCTAACCTATTAATGTATTGTTGAATATTTAAAGTCCCTATAAATGATGTTATTATATGTTATACATCTCTAATACATAATTTCCAAAAGTTTCTAGGAATCCACAAAACACCACAGGAGATGAAAATAGATATGGAGACCAAATTTAACATTAATGAACTGTCTATGCTTATTAGACACTTTTGGTAGAGTTCTTTCATGGTGTGCAAGCCAATGAAAGTACAACTCTAATTGGTCTTAATTGAAGATGTATAATTAATTCTTTTCATACTGTGCTAAAATTCCTAGTGTCTGTTTCAACTGACCTCTTAATATGAAAATGAAAAAATTGTGTTATAGTGAAAATGTTTATGAAATTAAACTTTAAAAAAGAAAATAACTTTTTTGAAAAAAGTTTTGGTTCTATTATATTAATACATGACATAATTTTTTCTTTTTATAAAAGACTAATATATAAAGGTAGGTGTTGGGAGAATGACTATATGAACTCTGCTGATATAAATGTATAGTTTTAAAAGGCATTTATTATAAGAGTACAGTATAGAACAACAACAATAGTAGATAAAGCAAAATTGAAGATTGAGATCAAAGTTTTTAAAAAGTATTAAAGTAAACCTATAATAGAAGGAGTTTGAAGCAATATAAATTATGTGATTGGTTGTCAGTTCTGAGGAAATTAATGAGATACTAATTTGAATCATCTATTCTGTAATTTCTTAACAGACTAAATCATTAATATTTATATTCCTGTCATAATGGTATGACAGAATTGGCAAATGTAGAGAAAAAGCATGAATACAAAAAATAAAAATAGAAGGAAAACATGAGGTTACAAACATGAAACTACTTTTTTTTCAAATCTATTTAAAAATATTTTCAATCAATAAGAGAGTTGATTATAATCAGATCATGTTATACTGTAGTTCAGTCACTGGGTCTAATGTGACAAGAGGTTGTTAAGAGGCATGTCTTGTATATTATTAATTTGGGAAATAAAATTTTTGGAAGTTCTTATTGATGCCTACAGATAAGTTGATGTTACAGTAAAGAATTGGGATATTGCTGTTTTTTCTCGTGGTGTTAGCTGTAACTAAAATCTGTATCTTTACCTTAAAATAATTATATATATGTATATAATATAAATATATATACATTTAAATAAGCAAAATCATCTTTACTTTGAAATTATAGATCCTTGATTTTTAAAGCAATTAAGTTACTGAAAAAAAAAAGGCAGTTTGTTCATGTGTAGTACATTACCAACTATGTTACATGTATTTGGGGTTTTCTAACTTAACACATAATGAAATTTACCAGTACAGTAATTTAAAGAGTTGAAAAAACTATCAAGTAGGTTTAATAAATATAGAGAAACATTTTTATTGAGTCATTCAAAGGTGATGTTTTGATTTTTTAATTATCTTTATCTTCTCACATATGGAAAAATGTCTTTTTCCCTGAATTTCCTAAATACTTGATTTGATTTAAAGTTTAAAACAACAAGAGAAACAGTAAATAATTATAAAATTTATATCAAACATATTCACTATTTTAATTTTTCTGCTTGAAAATCATTCACTCATGTGACTTATGATGAAACATGATTAGAGATTAAATTCCTGGAGATAGAAAATGTATTTATATGACCCCACAGGTGATATGAAATAGTTTCACTCTTAAAATATGAATGGTAATCATAAATTAGTATTTTCATAATATTAAATCAGAAAAAAAGAAGACTTTCCAAATATAAATTATTAAATACAGAACATATGTAAGAAACCATTTATAGGAGAAAGGTGGGGAAAAAATCAAGAGAGAGAATTTTGTTCAAAACAAAGGGGAATATCAGATTTATTCACCACTATATACACAGTATATCACAGTGCCAGCTCCAGAAAGATGCTCACTAAAGATTTATTGATTAAATGGATGAATAATCACTAACAGAGTTAAATAAAATTATTTAATCTTAGAACTAGTAATTTTTAAATGATATTTACATGAACATTTTAAAGAAACAGTGTCTCGCCAACTATTTTTACTAAAATATATGTAATCATTTTTCAGACATTTTAAGAAAATTAAATGCAGATGTAGTAGAGAGTACTAAATAGTAATAAATAGTAAAAAAAAAAAAAAAAAACAAACAAATAAAGTAGTTTCCTACTATAGGAAATAAAATAGTTTCCTACTTTCACAAAGGACTTCAGAGTAATTTGGTTGTAAACTATATCCACCTGCCATTATAAGTAATATTTGACCTTTTGGATCAAGAAAAAAACAGTAAATTTAACTCCAGTTAATGAATGAAAAGGAGAAGCACATAAAACCATAATATACTTTTATTTGTAGTAATTTTTATCTAATATTCACTTGCAGGCTCTAGCAGATATTCACACTTTTACCAATACAAACATATTCAATATCAAGACCTATTTTCCCTGAGTACATAAAAAGAGGGTTTAAAGAATAATATATATAAAAGCCTAAATTACTAAATCTCATGCTTAAGATATTTTATGATCTATCATAATTCTCATATTTTTCTGTAGGTGCTTTTTGCCATAACAATCTTAAAATGAACTTTCCTTTAGTAAAACCTCATTTTTAACTGATACGAACCATTAAATGTTTATACATGTATTTCTGTTATATTTTATATATCAAAACTAGGCTAATATAGGAAATACAATAGCTTCCATTTTATTTTATTCTCTGAAAATATATTACTTAAGATAACTTGATAAAAAATAATTCAATAATATGGTACAATGTATTTTAACAAATATTTGTGCCTCTAGCTCAGGAATTAACTCATACCTAATTATGCCTGGGATAAATTATGCCTCAGTATAAGATATAATAAATGGATTGATCATATTCAGCACTTGTGACATTTTAAGAATTTAGCTGTTCTGTGTAAATAAACCCAAACATAGCCAATTATGTATCAATTGATACTAATTTTTGAGATGATGTCTCTTATATGTTACTTTGCATTAAAAATAAATATCTACAATAGCACAATAAAGGTTTTGCATCTTAAATATAGCATAAAATATAACAACATATAATGATCCTTACATATGCAAATGTTTCAAAAACAAGACATACATACACTCGAAGTACTAACTACAAAATGATCGATAAATTCAGCTTCATGAAGATAGGAGCTATTTATGAGAAGACATGACAGCAAAGAGATAAGTCAGAGTGTGAGAAGCCATTTGCAACCAAAAACTAAGCACTCATATGCATAAAATACAACAAAAATCTATTAAAAATACATGTTAAAATACAGAATAAAACAATTTTAATAAAAATACAAGGCTTCAATAGCCATTCAACAAGATATTCTCATAGGCAATAACCATATCAAAACAGATAGTATAGAAAAATTTTAAAAAGTGAAATAAAAAAATAGTAAACAGGAAGATGTAAACATAACCATTCAATTTAAAATTAAATGTTAGTGATTGAAACACTCAAATATTTTCAGATTAGGTAAAAAATGTTAGGTCCAACAATATGCTGCACACAAAAATGCTTATTTATAAATATTAAAGATTCTCTTAAAGTGTTTAAAATTTATTTTATATCTAATCATTTTTATTCTGCATATTTATTCAAAACTTTTCTTTTCTCCCTTCTCCTGCCCACACTCTTCTGACTAGTTTTGCTATAGGTGTATCTATCCTGTTCATCTTCTCATAGAATCATACTTTAAATTGTGCTTAAACAATATAAACTGTTATTGTTAAATGTGTCTATAACTTAGTTATTTTTTCTGTTTTATTGATTTGTGCCCTCTTTTCATTACTTCTTCTTCTTTTAAAGGAACAAAATAATTATTTCCTATTTTTTTATTTCTGTCAGCTATTCTGATTTTTTAATGCTGTGCATCTCTTTCTAAATATTTCATTTGCTGTGCCTCACAAAAATTTTGACCTGTGTCATTTTTTATGTCATTCAGTTTTCTGGAGGTAGAAATAATCCTAAACTTTATCTTTAATGTAAAGTGTATCTTGCTGTGAAGGTTTGGTTTCCAAATACGTGGAATGTTAAGGTTAGGGAGATCTCAAGCCCATGCAATCAGGGAGATCTTAAGCCCATGCTCAGTGTGTTTATTAAAGTTGTTTTCTTTTTTATGTTAATTTGCAGTTAATATTAATTTTATTATTGGTTCATTCTGGCCAGAGAACTGGTCATATGAGGTTAATCTTTTAGAATTTATCAGTGTTTATATTGTGACCTAGTTTGATGCCTGGTACTATGAACCTGAGAGTCAAGAATAATTCTGACTGAAGCCTGTGAATTTCTCTATTAAGTTAGGATTTGAGGAAGATGCCTTCACCTGGGCTCTATCATGGCCTGACCCCCTTGTTACCCTTCAGCCTTTAGCTAGAAATGAGAATATGATGGTTTTCCCAGCATGTAACTGGCAGGCCAAACGCTCCTCAAAACAATGTGGAAAATGAAAGGAATGCAGTTATAACAATCAGGGAGATTTTAGTCTCATCTTTTGATTATAAAACTTGGCCTTCTGGCCAGGCTAGTTGGCTCATGCCTTAATCACAGTGCTTTGGGAGCCTGAGGCAGGTGGTTCACTTGAGGCCAGGAGTTTGAGACCAGCCTGGCCAACATGGCAAAACCCCATCTCTACTAACAATTCAAAAACATTAGCCAGGCATGATGGAACATGCCTGTAATCCCAGCTACTCAGGAGGCTGAGCCATGAGAATTTTTGGAACCTGAGAGAGAAGGTTGCAGTGGGCTGAGATCATGTCACTGCACTCCAGCCTGGACAACAGAGTTTGTTTTGTATTATTTTAAAGAAGGAGTCTCACTCCGTTACCCAGGCATGAGTTCATTGGCTTGATTAGAGTTCACTGCAGCTTCAACTTTCTGGGTTTAAGTGATCCTCCCACCACAATCTCCTGAGTAGCTGGGACTACAGATATGTGCCATCACACCCCGCTAATTTTCTTCAATTTTTATTTGAAATTTCTTTATAGAGATGAGGTCTCACTATGTTGCCCAGGTTCGTCTTGAAATCCCGGGCTGAAACGATCTTTCCACCTCAGCCTCCCAAAGTGCTGGGATAATAGGCATGAACCACCTACTACACTGGCTCAAATGTTTGAATTTCCTTTTTCTGTGGTTATTTATGTTTGTGAAATGAACTTTGATTCAAAACACCTTCCTCCCTGGACTGTCTAGAACAAGTCTTGGTCCTATTTTCAATATACCATTTCAAAAATAAATAAAAAGTTAACGTAGGTAGATGATAGTTAAACAGATACATTTAGGTGTTTTCAAGATCCTCCAAGATGTGGAAACCCCTCATGTCAAGTCAGCTGTATGTTAAAATGAGAATTGACTTTTGAAGAAAATACTTTTAAATAAAAATACTAGTTATGAAGTATACAAATTGTACAACAGGGTAAAGTAATTAAATCTCTCTGAACTTAAATTTTCTCACTTGTAAAAGTGAAATAATAATATTCACTTTGTAAGGTTTAGGAAAAATTAAAGAGGCTATGAGAGGAACAGATGAAAGTTGTCCCCAGCATTTTTGCTTTTGATGTCCATGCATTTTGATAATCCTCTTCCCTTAATTGATGATGGAACCTATGGCAAGTTTCTGACCAATTGAATATAGCAAAAGTAACAAATATCAATCTCTTGATTAGGTTATATTATATGAAACTAGGTCTTAGATAAATAATATGAGAACATCTTTTGCTAGCCTTGAAGAAGTGAAGAACCATGTTATAAGCTGCCTATAGAGAGGGTACTTGGAACTCCTTTAAAGGCTAAGGGTCACCTCCAGCCAAAATTCACTAAATGGCTGGGGTCTTGGTAATGTAAGACTCAAGAAAATGAAATTTTGCAGCAATCTAAGTTAACTTGACAACGAAATTTTCTTTAGTTGAGACTCCAGACCAAAACTCAGTCTAGTAGATACATTGATTGCAGCCTCAGGATACTTTTAGCAGAAGACTCAACCAAGTTGTGCCTAGACCTCAGAGCATAGAAACTGTGAGACAGTAACATGTATTATTCAACTCCTTAAATTTGTGATGATTTGTCATGCAGTGTAGAAAGTGGAAACTGGATCGGCAATACTTTAAAAATATATGTGTCTATGCTAAAATGAAGTAATATTACTAATATTAATGAATATTAATGCTGATATTAAATGTCAGACCTAAGTAATCATGATCATAAATTATTAGAATTAGATGGTCTTGATAATGTTATCTATATAATATTAAATATAAATTGTTAATTAGTATTATCAGATAAAATAATGAAATAATTTATGTGTATGTATTGAGTTTATAATCTTCTAATGTTTTGATGGATTAATGACTTTCTCCTTACAACAACATATAGATTTTTTTGCAGGATTGAATCTAATCTTTTTCAAACCTAAGTAAATATCTGCAAATGCAGTGCCCAGGAAATGAACTGTGAAGCAATATATACATATATTCTTGGATCCTGTTATTGGACACTGCATTTGTGCTGTGTCTACTCTCCTTTGATACTTATTTTCATTATTTTTTCAGTTACCATTTCAGACTGAATTAAGCCACAGTTTGAGCTCTCAGTTTATGTGATGATGATGACGCTATTCTGCATATAATGGTCCCTCATCTCTTTTTTAGTCATCTGTTACTGATACAGTATGAATAACAAGATCATAAACTTCCCTAATTAAGCCATAAGACATGACAGATTGTGAATTGTGTTGTAATATTTCATACCTAGTGTGCTGCTGAGTATGAGACTGAAGGCTCAGAGCCATCAGTGCACCTGAGCATGAATTAACACTGTGCAATTCATGTCCCAAAGTGTATGACTTTGATTGTGAAATAGTGAGTTTGTTTGGTTATTTCAAAAAACTTCTTTTTTGTTTTCTTCTATTTTAATTTATATGCACAGGGTAGACAATACCAATTGCTTGGGATTAAAAGATATTTCTAATAAGGTAAATCATGGAATATAATATTTTGAAATAAAAGATAAAACCATTGAAATTTACTTCCCATATACACTTATTGCAGACTTTCACTTGTTATTTCAATGCAATGATTTTTGACAGTGATTGGGATCATTTTATAAAAATGGTTTTTCAAGCTTCTGGTAACTCTTGCCTGATGCCCATCATATTTTGAATGATTCTTACTCAGTACTTACCTTAATGCTATAAGTGTATGAGATGCATAAGAAAGGGGGGTTCATGGTTAAAAACAAACTCCATAGCAGCAGCAGGTGATTTAGAAAAGAATACAGTGATATACCTTTTCTTATTCAGATAGTCCCCTTGTTATGCCTTGAAAGAAAAGTCACTGAAGACAAAATAATAACTAAAACATCAAGTTAACATCTTAGTTTTCAACTTGTAGGTATAATGTAAATTTAAATAATATGTAATATAAATTATAAAAATTGATCATTTGCTAATGAGGGGAATCAATGTCAGATAATTTAAATAAATCTTTTTAAATGAAGGCCCATTATCCTGATAAAAATATTGTTTCTATCAATTTTGTCTTTATTAATTATCTTGCTTTTCCTAACAGTTCATTTGCACTACAGAATCCCAAAAGATGCATCATAAATGGTCCCCCTTGGCTTCAATGGTAATATAATATTATTTTAACAACATAGGTTTTGATGATGATAAAAATGACATCACACTTTAGATCTGTGGCTTACTGAGGTATGACTTTGAAGAACTATTGAACTTGTGTTAGTCTCGGTTTAACTCGGGATTTAAGGAAAGAACAATAATGCTTTCTTTGTAAGATTGTTATGAAAATAAGTAAAATATATATTTGAAGTAGAATGTTTATCACATCATTAAGCACCTTCATTATTTATGTACCAAATAATGTGTATTATTTAATTTTAATACTATTTTATTAACTCCATTGGGAGGCACTGTTCCATAAATTTTTCACTTTCCTTCCTGGTTCAGAATGTATTATTAAATGGCAGATGTCTCCTGGAAGTTAGAGATAATGCTTTGGGGATATTTAGAAACAATTCCCCTGGAGTTATTTGTGTACATTGTAAGGATAATAACCTTAAGATTCTTTCTCCTCTATTCCAGAAGCATTTGCTTTTATTCCAGGGTTTTCATAATCTAGAGTACTTTTCTTCTCTTCCTTGGAGAGAATTTACTCCAGAGATGTTAAAGGGCAGATGTACCTGCCACCATATTGAAGCTTTGAGTCTAGAATTTTGAGGTTTCTCTCATATGCTGCAAAATCTGCTGCATGTTCAGATCTGGCCCTCAGTGCATCACTATATGGGGAATTGAGGAATAAGAAACCAATGCAAGCTGTATGAAGTCTTTATTTTAGAATGATCTGTTCCTGCATTCCAAAGATGTAGTCACAACTCAATAATTGATTGACCTTTGGAAAGTAATTGATTGAGTTATTTTTCTGGTTTGTTTTATCTTAACTATTAATATTTGAATTCCTTGAAGAACACTTTTAATTATATTTCTTCATAAATCCTATTGTATTGCCTTATTAACTATATTAACTAATTAATGAATTCCTGAATTTTTTTAGATATTGAGACAGAATATATTGACTATAAATTAGTGAGAATGCCTGAATTAGAGCAAAGACTTTAGAAATAGATACAGAAAGGAAAATTTTATTTTAGTGATAGATTGCAGAGCTTAGTTTTTATTTTAGGTTATTGTAATGTCATTAATAAAAGTAGTTGTCTAGAAAGTAGTTCTTGATTTTATATATACGTATGCATAATTTGATTTATATTTTGAGTTTGATGTGAGAGCATGCAGATGAACCTGTCAAGTAGTCAATTAGAAAATTAAGCATTTCTAATTTTTATTATTTCCTTTTAATGGAATAGGTGCTGACTATGGAGAGGCAATAATTTTGTCTGAGGTCACATGACCAGTGAGTCATGTATGAAACCAGCAGTGGTTTCAGATTTCTGCCCTTTCCTTCTATAATATGCTGACTCTAAAACTTAAATTTCTACCATAATGTCTTTTAATGTTCCCTATCAAAAACTAGCTACAGTGACAACCTTCATCTTGTGTGTGAGACACAGTTAAGGGTCATCTTTGATTTAGCTTGAAATTACCTGAAACAAGAGCATAATATTAACTCCTTAAGAATTCTGGTATCATCCCACCCCTTTTCATTTCTAGTTATCATCAAATAGAGTAATATATCTGTCTTTCTCAACTGGTCAATTACAATAACATCTCATTTATTCATCCCCTCTTCTTAGACCCCTTACATTAGTGCTAGTTGAAGTGTGGCCCTCGGACTAATGCCAGTCCCAAACTGTTACAGGTCTGCAACAAATGTTTAAGTTTAAATTGTGAATGTACTTATGCATCAATAAAAAAGAAGATATGAATTTTCAAATTTTATAACAATTTGATGAAATCTTTTAATGTCTATAGGATCTAGTAAAAATTATGTGCTTGTATTGTATGTACCAATATGCCTTCATTTTGCTAGTAATTTCACTTGTATTTTGTAAAATTATTTATCCTAAATAAGTTGGGGAAGAAAACACTGATTGTCTATAACCAATAATTTTCAAGGAACTGATTTATTACTGTACAGTTATCTGGGACTCCATTATTTACAAAAGGAAATCCAGTATTCCATGATATCCATGATCTAGTCTTTCTCTCTCCTTTGCTTCTCTCTTTTCTATTCTGATATTTTTTGTATCACTCTTTATGAATTATAACTCTAACATAACTCATGACTCTACCATTAATCTACTTATAATTTCCTCTATAAATGTATGCATTTATGCTATTCTCTGTAATTTGAATGTTCTGTCTCCAAAATGCCTAACACCACACTAATATAATTGGCTTACTTTCTCTAACTCTAACTCAAGGTTTAGGCAGTGATATGTGTGTTTTCAATCCTTCCATGACTCCACTGAGTATTAATTGTAATTCCATTTTTTTCCAAATAGCTTTGTTTATTTCTAAAACTGACCTAAACCAATATATCCTTATATTTGCTTTGTTGACTATTTTTCAAATATGATATAAGGAAAGAGCCTTTCTCTTAGTTTTGTTTAAGTATCCAGTGCTTAACTGGTATTTAGAATACAAAGTTTGAAAATCAGAAAAGCATAACGAGAACAATATGGGCTGCAAATAGCAAACTATTAGAAGTTTATCTGTAAAAAGGGAATTTTAGGCTATGTGGATATTCAAGTTAATATTGTTGTACAGTAAACAACTTCAAACTTAATGGTTAAACTAAAACCATTTAATTATTTTCAGATATTCTATGGGCCAGAAATTATTTGAGATAAAAATGGTAGCCTAATATTTCTGCCCCTCACTTCATTATCTGGGGTTACTCTGTGGTACTTAGGTGGCTGGAGTGGTGTGAATGATATAAGATGGCTTCACTCACATTTCTCATGTGTAGGCAGAGAAGGTTGGGAGGGTGAATGGAGCTGATAATGTCAAATCCTTCAGCATGGTAGTCTCAGGACAATTGGACTTCTTACATCACAACTAGCTTTCGTCAGAGTGAATGTTCTAAAGGAAAAATGTGAAAGTTGATAGCTATTTTTGACTTAGCCTTGGAAGATATATGGCTATCTTCGCTGTTTTTCTATTGGTCAACACAATTTAAAAACTTATCAGGATTGAAGAAGAGGGATAGTAGATTCTTCTCCTGATGGGGAAATGGCAAGTATATGTTGAAAAAGAACATTTGGGATGGGAGATATTGTTGATACCTTTTGAAAATATAATGTTACAGTGGAAATAGGTGTTTACTGTTTTCTCAAAGTAAACTTGAGAAAGTCAAAGGCTGATGTCTGAATTTTGAGCATGATTTCATTTATCAAATATCAAAAAAAGGTAAACTTCTGAGTCAGCCATATGAATAGTGAGTGAGTTAGGAAGAAAATTAGAAAATTGAAAATGAGAAAGGCCAAAACAAGTAAACAATTATGCAGTTATCCAGGAAGAGAAACATACCCTGAGAATTTAATTAAAGGGACCAGACATCTGATTTACTAAATATATTAATAATGAAGAAGGTAAAATGTATATATAATACAGTATTAATATACCAATGTACATATTAATAAAATAATTATAAAATTAATTATATGTAAGACCTAAATATGTAATATATAACTATGCATGTTGCTTTTATACTAGTGAAGAAATATGGAACACCATTTTTTGAAATTGTAGACTATGATTAACAATAGTATTACCAATGATGTAGAAAGGTGAAATTAGCAAGATAGAATAAAATTTTAGAACTAAAATAAAATAGAACAAAATATTTTGTCTTAATAGAAAAGATGTCAAATAGCAATAAAAGAATATTAAATGTGAAGATGCAAAAATATTTCCAAATGCAGTAAAATAAAATGGAAAGTGCACATATTGAATTATCTTGTATTTGATTAAATATTAATGGGAAATAGTTATCCATACAAAAAATGTATAGATATTCAATATGGTTGAAAATGAATATAATTATGGCTTAAGAAGGTTATTTAAAATTGCAGTTCTAAGATATTCTATATAGATACATATTCTATAACACAATATGTGGTGACATATTCTGATTTATTGAGGTGTATATGTTTAGGTGAAGAACTGAGGCGAATAAAAACAAAGTTTTTATTGATTAATTTTTATTTTTAGAGAAAGTAGCATCATAGTTCAGATAGGATAAAAATATTATACATGCATTGAAAGGGAACCTAAAGAAAATCCACTAACCTGGATTTCACAGGACAGATTCAAAGATGCTTGAAAAAGACATGGTAAGAAACATTTTGCTGGATGGGGTAGACTGGTTCTTAGAGAAGACTGGTGATAGCTTCATGATGACTCTAGTTACAAATTTAAGAGGGAGAAACAGTCTCAATTTTATTGGTAGCATTAAGAATTTCTTTCCAAATGCAAAGTTTTAATCTTAGTTACTTCATTTACAAGCCATGTGAACATGAACAAAGTACTTAAACCGCTATGCATTATGTTCTCATTCACTGGCTTGTTATGAGGATTAAAATAGTTTATATATGCTTAGAATAAAGCCTGAAAAATTACTTTCTGTATAACCACACACACACACACACACACACACACACACACACACACACGTAGAATATGTTTGTGTGATCCATGAGTCAAACGTACTAACAGTGAGTAATTTAGGAAGAAAATTAGGAAATGGAAAATGAGAAAGCTGATCAAAGTAAACAAATTATGTGGAGTTATCCAGGAGGAAAAAACCAGCATGACTATTTAATAAGGGGACTAAAAATCTAATTTACCAAATAAATATATTAATAATGACACACTTTTTTGTTCAAGTATATTTTTAAAATATTTCAATTCATCAGTTGGATTTACTGTTTGAGCCAACATTGTCATAGTAGGAGTTCAGAGTGAACAACGCCAGATTTTAAGTTCCCTGGAGACCAAGAAGGATTTGCATGCTCTTACCTCATTAATACACAGAGTCATCTTCAGCCCCCACCTCTGTAACTGAATTGTAAAATGTATTTCACAGTTGTGGAGGCTGAAGCAATTCTATCCTGGAGGCTAATTTGGTGACTTCTGATTAACTCCAGTTCCAGGAAGACCTCTAACATTTCCAGTTTATCTGTTGTTCCTTGTGAAAAAGCACATACTTACCATACATTCTTCCCTCAGGTCAAGACAACCTTGGTGGTATCATACTTTCACTGTCCTACACATCCCTTTGGAATCACTTATATCTCTTCCCTGTGGTATATAAGCACTGTGTCGGGGGGAGAGGGTAATGGTGTGGGGATCTACCATTTTAAACCTCTGACACCTGAGACAGACATGGCTTGTTTTCATAAATTTCTATTAAATGTTTCCTTTTGTGAAACTGGATATATCATCCCGTTTCTTTGGCCTCTCAGTTTCCTGGGACTTTTGGGAACAGGTTTGCATAAACCTGCCCACTGTGGAACAACAATACACATATAACAGCCCAAAGGAAATACCTTTATCTTCCTATACTAATAAAGGGAAGGAGAGCAACAAAGATATTCCTTAGATGCCCATTCACAGTTAAAATAGCATGCAACCTCTCTAAATCTATCAAATGGTCTTTAGACATTTGCTTTAATTAGCATGAATTATACCTTATTACATAACATGATTGTGCTATATCCATGCTGTATTTGCTTAACTATTCCAGATGTAAACAACATTCTATGATTTTAACAATGATATAGTTTGTGATTTCAAAGAAATTAGAAGGTCCATTGAAAAAATTATACAACCTTCAGATCACCAAGTTGTACTTTTCAATTACTAATTTTGTTATAATCTTTAAAGTTATGAGGCATCAGTCATCCCCTACTTGAGAATGGTGAGTGATAATGCCCATATATATAGATTAAGAAAGTACAGTTTCATACAGAAGACCAGATTTTACTGGTCTCACACATTGTGCTTTAATTGAACTGCCACCCAACAATGCAATTTCAAATATAAACATGATACTAGTCTATTTTAAAAGCTCATTTATTTCTTTCATGTTAGATTATGAAGCAAGGTATATGAAATTGTGGATACAACAATAAAACCAGAGTTCAACTGACCCAAAAAGCATATAATACGGTTATATACAATAAGGCAATAATTGCTTAAGAGGAAGTTCTAAACCAGCAGCATCAGTATCACCTGAAAATTCGTTTAAAATGTTAAACTTATTAAAAATGCAAATTCTCAGTCTCCACCTCAGGCCTACTGAATCAGAAACTTTGCAAGCCCAGCAATCTGTGTTTCACTAACCTTTCCAGATGATTCTGATACATTCTTAAATGCAACTAGGGAATAGTTTTAACTGGAATATGGACTCACAGAGTTTTTAACAACATATTACAAATATAATGAGTGTGAAATTTTACACTTACTGAATCAGGTGTGTTAAGAAGTATCTATCTTTGTATCTCTTTAAGTAAAATCTTGAGATCTGGTTGTTATTGATTGCAAAATAATTACTATTGCCCATTAAGGAAAGATAAGCTTGATGTTATTTCATTTGGAACTGAGTTCTTTTAGTCATAACCACTTAATTGGTTGTTTTTATGTTTCTCTCCCTTCACCTTACTTATCTTGTATTTCTCCCTGGGGTTTGTGGGTTTACGTATCTTATTTACTTCAAGATGGAAAGAAGTAAATAGTCTCTTAATTATTTTCTGCCTATACTGACCTCTGAGTGGCATTACTTACACTTTAATCTTCAAAGCTGTGTACCTCATTCATTATTAAAACCTCAGTCCTGCTATGTCCTCAGGCAGCCAACTACAGTACTCTATTAATGCCTTGTTCCTATTCCAGAATACCTTGGGGGCTCTATTTAATCTAGTTTGTACTTTCATTCCTTTAGAGGACATCCAAAGATTTAGAGAAACCTCTTCTACTGCATTGGAATATGCTGGACTCAGTAAACTGCCCTGGGGCAGCCGATTCAATCTATGTCTGCAATTTCGCTTATGTTTTTATTCTCCCTCTCACACAATATGTTGTATGCAGGACTTCTCTAGGTATTATGTATACCTCTAGTTCTTAAGTGCTAAATGGTCTTCCTTTCCACCAGGGACTTGGGGATTTGGCCCAAGGGTTGGTACATCAGACCACTTCTCAAGAAGTATAGACTCCTTAGATCATCCTCCTGCCAGCTCTTAGAATTGGGAAGGGATTCACTCAAAAATAAGTTTACATAATTTTCTATCCTTTGTCTATGGCACCTTGTCCTTCATGGTTTGATATTTACTAGGTGTAGTTTAACGTTTTGGACCCCCATTATTAAACCTATTTTTCAAGTTTTTATACTTGTCAATCTCAGTTTTCTTATATAGAATCTACATTTTCGAATATGTACATAAACCAAACATATATGAACTATGCAACATTAAAATTTGCCTTCAAAACTTTTATCTCTATAGTGGGTATCAATATAAACTATAAAAAGAGTCCACTGGCTTTTTCATCCTAAATGTATTCATCCTGTCCTTAAGACAAAGCATGCTACTGGTTTTATGACATTAGGGACCACTGCAAGGAAAGTAACTAAAATCTCTGTTTAAATTTTGCTTCAGTACATAATGAAGAAGCAACCTTGGACTGAAGAGCATAGATTAATCACCAGTTAATTTGTGTATTTAATTATTTTGTGAAACACAATTTGATTTGAACAGACCATGGTTAAGTACTAGTTTTAGAAACTAGAAATATAACACCAAACAAAAATCAAGGCAAATTAAGAAATTCTTATCCACATGTAGTGTGTAATCTAAAAAACCTGAATTAAAGAATGTAATCTTTTTTGCTATTGACATTTCTTATTATTTGATTCTGATGGTCTGATTGCCATTTTGAAACATGTTGTTGAGCATACTTAGAGGAGGCCAATCTCTTTCAAAGACATAGCTTTATAAATTTTCTCTGTGTAGAAATATGTATCTCAAGTAAAAAAACAAAGGTCTTGGTTAGTTTTACCTTTTTGACAAGACTGTACAAATAGGTCATGATATATGATCCATGTGTGTAATTCACACATATATTTTGTTTTATAATAGTAACTACATATAGCCTAACATATGAAAATATATGACAATCTTATGTGAGAGGTTCTGACAATCTAGAATCAACTTTCAGGCTTTTTAAATTATAAATATTGTCATGAGAAGAAAAAACCTACTTATTGAACTGTGTAATATAACTTGCTGTGAAAGTGTAATATCAAAGAAATAGTTTTGGGGAAAATATAATTTATATAATTCCTTTTGTGTTATACAGAATTTAAAATGACATATTGAATTATAAAATGTTATATCTTTTTAAATTTTTCATCCATAGCAGATACTGATAAAGATTAAATCCTAACACTAAAAATATTCTTCTCTAAAGAACTTTAGGGCATACCTTCCAATTTTTAGGAAACATGTCTTCCTATCTATATATTATTGTATAGATAGACACGTTTTTATCTCTATAAACAATAAGTTATTTGCTACTTTGCATATCATTTACATGAAAACAGGTCATATTCCATTTGATCTAGAGAAAACAAACAAATTTATCTCATCATAAGTTTAAAGTGTTTCAATTATAAACATTTGTTATATTTCAAAGTCTAATACAAAAGCAGATGTTGAGAAGTGAAATAAAAAATAAATTGTATATTCTGCTAATGGTGCAAAGTAGTCTGAAAGAACAGACAACCTGAAAATAGAAAAGTCAATAAGGTAATCAATAAACTCAAAGAAGGATGAAATAGAGGATATACAGGCCCCGTAATTAGTAAACAGACAACAAATCATAGCAGCCTTCCTACAAAAAAATACAATCTGTTTTTCTTACATTTGGAAAAGAAACAAAATTTGAATCCAAACATAAATGTAAACTCTCAATCTAATAGGTACATTTTTGGAAAAATGAAATCAAATTATCATATGTAAAAAACATTTACAGGTGGAAGATGCTTTTTGAATTCTTTATTGTTAACTTTCTTATTTTAAAATATATTTTTATAATGAAATACTTCAAGTAATCTAGCACTTCAAAAGTCTTTACTCTTTATGCTTAATTAAACTTTAAATTAATAAAGACTGCTAAACATCCATTCTGTATAGCACCACTGTGATTTTCCCCCTTTTCAACTTTATGGCTATATATTTTTTAATTTAACAGAGAAAAAAAATTATTTCAAGCAAAAAAAAAAGTGTGAGAAAATTTTTTGGTTAAATTTGCTGTAATTGAATCCTAGATATGTATTAAATCTATCCTCAGGCTGACCAGCAACATATAATTAAACATCATGTTTACTCAATAAAATATATTTGAGTTGCAAAAACATATTTATACATTTAAATACAAAACAAGGAAAATAATAGTAATAAAGTCATAAAAACTGTCTCTAAATGGCATGTCTCTATTTATGTATGTCTCTATATTCTTGACCAACTTTAGCTTCTCTTGCTCTTTCCCCACAAATTTGTTTCTTTAGAAAACAATCAGAAAGAACTGATAGCTAAAGAATATTTAATTCTACATGTAAGTATGTTTCCTATAAATGCCACTTCTTGCAAGAATTAGCCGAGATAGAAATTCCTATTCTACATATTCATCCTTCTCTTTCCTTATAACAAAGCCCCCTTAAGAAATATTTGGAGCGTCTCAGTCTCTTCTTCTTTGCCTCTTTTCTTAATCAAAATATATATTGGAGAAATCATATTTTCATTAATCCTTTATGCAGAAATACACATTTGTCATTGTTATATATGGCAGTCTATCACTGTTAAAAACACACACACACACACACACACACACACACACACACACACACACACACACACACACACAGAACAAAGACCGGAGAGATATATCTGTATGGAAGTTTCAATAGATTAGAAACATTTTACTCTATCAGTACATAATTTCCTGTCTAAGATTATGTTCCATATAGAGTAAAATCAGTGAGATAAAATAGAAATATCTGTTTTACTGGTAGACACTGTTTTGTTTACCTAACATTTGTTCCTCTCTACTTGGTTTCTAATGAAGATTAATTTTATTGCAGTCTCTGCTGAATGCCACACAACTGCACAAATTTAAGTCAACTTCCTCAGTCCCCCTGCTCCTGACTTCCTGGGCTTCACACAGATTAAGCCAATTGGTGCATGGGCAAGGTAAGCAAGAATGAACCAGATAGAAGGGAAGGACTAGAGTTTCACTTTCTCACTCTGCATGTAAACTGACACCCAGAATGTTCCTCCAGCTTCTCTGCCTGACATCTTATAGCAATGAGGGAAATAACCATCGGGGAAAACCTTGAAATAATTAAAAACAGAAATAAAGTGGGTTGCTCTGACATGTAATACTATATTTAATTATTCACTGTTTTATTCTTTAAATTTTTAAAGGTTGAATTAGAGTTTCTGTTATTTGCAGCCAACAACAAACATTTTAATTTGTTTTTTTTTTTCGTTTTTTTTTTGCTTGTTTTGTTTTTGCTTTTCTTTTGTTTTGTTTTTGAGACAGGGTCTTGTTCTGTTGCCCAGGCTAGAGTGCACTGGCGCAGTCACAGCTCACTGAGACCTTAACCTCCTGGGCTCAAGCGATCCTCCTGCCTTAACCTCTGGAGTAGCTGAGACTCCAGGCATGAGCCACCACCAGGCTAATTTTTGTATTTTTTTTTTTTTTTTTTTGTAGAGACAGGATTTTGCCATGCTGTCCAGGCTGGTCTCAAACTCCTGTTCTCAAGAAAGCCTCCCTCTTGGCCTCCCAAAGTGCTGAGCTTGCAGGTCTGAGCCACTATGTCAAACCAGCATTTTAATTTTTGATAATGGCACTCAAGATGAAAAGACTTAATATCTCAGTTTGAAGTTAGCAACTTACTTCCTAAAGTATACAGATGACTATTATTTTCCCAATATGACTTTTTCATCAAAATACATTTTGGATTTTATGTGTATCTACATTTTCTCCAGTTCTTGTGATATAAGGTGATAGCTAATGTTTATTGGGCACTTTGTTCATTGCAGGCATACATGTGAACACTACTTGAACTTACCTATTTAACAAATATTTCCAACACCTTTTTAAGGAGGTACTTATATTCTCACCACACTTTTCAGATTAGATGACCCCAGAGAAAAGAATAATTAAGTAAGTTTATTAAATGGTAGATCCAGGACTAAACTCAAGCTGTCTGAACTTATAATCCTTTTCCTTAGGACCTTTTTATATTTCCAACTATAACATAAATACTCCTTAAGGTTATTCAGTAACTCACAGTAATAATAATCTTATGATGGATAATACTGCATCTCTGATACGGTGTATATTTTTCTAATAGGCCTGATCAGCTCTTATTCTGGCATATGTTATACTGAATAACAACAGATTGGAGTGATAAAATGAATACCAACAACACTTACTGTTTACTCTAACAATCTTCTCTATCTAATCTCTTTGTTTTCACTGTTATTTACTTAATTAATTTTGGCTGACATAGTTCTAATTTTATTTTCTGGTAAATTCATGACGTTATATTTCTTTTCTTCTGTAAATGTAAGTACTAGATAGAAATAGAAACCAAAGTCAGCAAGGAAATAAAACTTTCTAGATTCTAGAGAGAAAGGAAAACAATTAATAGAAGGTAATTGAAAGAGAAATTGGTTGATGTTACATATGTTGCATAAAAATAGGGCATTTTGTGAGTGTTTCTTGGCTAACAATCAGAGAGAGCTTAAATAACCCTTTGAAATGAGGATAAATCATAAGTTGCAATGGTTTTCTTGGCTCCCTCACTCTGTGTCATGCTAATTTTGAATTTTGGAGGATTTAATGCCACCTTATGTTTTCGCCATTCTCCAGATTCTGTGACTAATCTGCTAAAAAGAAAAGTTAATACAAAGAGATCTAGATTGTTGATTTTTTTCATTAAATCTTTGTTCAGTTGCTTACACTCTGACCTTGTATTATAATACCAGGAGCTGATTCTAATCACTTGTGATTAGGTCCTGACCTCTCCCTCATTTTCCATGTCTAGGTTCCTAACTTACTCCCTGTTTCCAAGCATTTGCCTTGTTTTAAAGCCCATTAGCCGAATTTCCTCCAGAATTAAATTTTGTTTTAATCGTTACAACATGCAACTCAACATTTTTCAAACATCTGCATCCTATACCTATGCTTGTTCCTCAGACTTGTGACAGTTGTGTTTCGGAGTGTCTATGACCTGTCTGTTGGGATGTTTCTCTATCCTTCTTACTAGTTCTGTTTGAAAGTAACTGCTAAGCAATCAGGACTTCATCTTGCTGCCTGCTGCTTGAAATTCCTTTGGTATGGACCTTTCACACAGAGCTCAGTATGATCTCCTTGACTTAGCCAGCCAAACTCTACTTAAGGAAAAACTGTCACAGAAAATAGCCTCCTCTTCAGTGCCAGATCTGAAACAACTTCAAAGCACTTAGCACTCTTGGCCCAGCGTAATGGCTATGGATGAAAATGCTGTATCCAATGGGAGAAAAAAATGTACCATTTCTTCATCACTAAGTATGCATTAAGCAGAAAATTATACTAATATAATTGAAATGGAAATAATATCAATATTATAAAAAAGTTTTTATAACTTCAGATTTTTTAGAAAAAAGTACTTGTACCACATAAAGAGGAATGTATAAGACAATGTATTTAGAAATTAACCACTTGAAAGTCATGTAAGAAAGAGAATATGATATAGAAATCCTGACATAAATATGTATGAATGACTTTCAACATTAGCAATTATTTCTTCAGAATTTTTTAAGAGACTAAGTGGGGATTTTCATTTTGATACCCAACAACATTAAACGTAATTGCCTTAGAAGTGGAACCAATCCAAATACTCAAACTGTATGTCTTGATTTTTGAGATTATGGTTGTAAACTTTTTATTTATCTGGGGGAAGAGTTTATAAAATTTTCTCCATAAAAGTCCAGATTGAAAATATTCTAGTGTTAGTGGGCCATATGGACTACTGTCTCCTTGCAGTTACTCAGCTTTGCCACTTAATGTGAAAGAAGATGAAGATATTATGTGTCCCCATAAAGTTTTATTTACCAAAAACCAGATTTAGATAGAGGTCTATAGCTTATAGATCTTTAATCTATTGGTACAATATGAAATTACAGGAACAATGCTTGAAAGTTTCTAAAATAAATTTCAATTACATTGCTTCTTAATGATATCCCATACCACCTGCTTTACTTTTCATAACTATTAGGTTGATCTTTCATGTAAGTTACCCAATTGTCGACTACGAGAAGTAGTTATTTCTATGTTATTTAGTGATGCATTTCAATATATAATTCCTCGCCAATATTAATTTACAAAAACAAGAATACATTTCTGATTTATTTTTGCTAATTTTTTTAAAGCACTTATTAAGCCTATACTGCATTTTTGGCACTATACATGCAATAGGGAGACAAAGGTGATTAAGAAAATGATTATCTTAAAAGGAGTTTAGAGTAAGTGGCATATTTGTATCTCTTCAGAGAATAGAATAAGCAAAAAGGCATTTCAGTGATCAAAGACACAAAAGTAAGAAATCTTTGGGTACTTATTCAGTAAAAGATTGATTTATTAGATCAGGGTTGTCCAAAATCTACCTGTACATTCCACTATAAAGTCGAACATGTTTCCAGCGTCTTGAAAACAATGTCGAATGCCTTGGACTATTATGCCTGTTAACAATGTCTTTGTTTACCTAAGACCTTGGATCATGCCGGATAATTTATGCTAAAAATGTGAATTTTGGTTGAGACTTAGGCCACATAGTAGTAGTTTGAACTTATGAGTGACTGGAGATTGAATAAGTAAGATTAGACATTCAGGAGATCACCCATCTCTACATGACCATTCCCACCCCCAAAAAATCTGGACAAGAATGCTTTTATGAGCTTCCATTTCTGTCAATAATTCGTGCATTCTTTGATTTTACTGGTAGAGGACTATTGGAATCTTGCACCTGGTCTCTCCCAGAGTCTGTACTATTCATCTTTTTCTGTGGCAGATTTTTTGTTTTTTGAGACAGAGTCTTGCTCTGTTGCCCAGCCTGGAGTGCAGTGGTGTGATCTTGGCTCACTGAAACCTCTGCCTTCTGGGCTTGAGCAATTCTCCTTCCTCAGCCTCGGAGTAGCTGGGACTACAGGCTCATGCCACCACACCCGGCTAATTTTTGTATTTTTAGTAGAGATAGGATTTCACCATATTGGCCAGGCTGGTCTCAAACTGCTGACATTGTGATCCCCCACCTTGGCCTCCCAAAGTGCTGGGATTACAGACATGAGCCACTGCGCCTGGTCTCTGTTGCAGATTTTAAGTTGTATCCATTCATTGCAGTAAACTATACCTTTGAGCGTATAAGAGCTCTTCTGAGTTCTGTGATTCCATCTAGTGAATCGTTGAATATGAAATGGTCTTAGAGATCCCCCATCATAGTGCCTTTAAAGGAAAACTAATATACCAGCTCCCTCTTCACCTTCTGCAATAATTTTAAGCTTTCTTAGTCCTTCATAAAAAGCAGATGATGGTACCAGGATTCTTGTACAACCTACAGAACTGTGAGCCTATAAAACCTCTTTCTTTAACAATTACTCAGTGTCTGGTATTTATTTATAGCAATGCAAGAACAGCCTGATACAGAAAATTGGTACCAAAGCTGTTAAAATTGTCTAGGCTATTACAATCAGAAGCAGAGACTAGTGGTAACTGAATGAATTCTACAGGTTCTGTAGGTTGGGCAGGTACCAAAGTGTTTAATAAAGCATTCCTAAGATTATGGATTTTTCCCACTATGTGTTAGAGGTTGTCAAATCTGCCCTGCCACCTTTTTTGTAAATTAAGTTTCATTGGAATGCAGCCATATCCTTTCATGGAAGTATTGGCTATGACTGTGTTTATGCTATAACAGAGTTAATGTGCTTTTGACAAAGACTGTATGCTCCATAAAGCCTAAGATATTTACTATCTGACCCTTACAGAAACAGTCACCAATCTCTTCGATATATAATGGGAAGTTACTGCAAGATATAAGCATGGGAAACACATGGTAATATAGTTTGGCTATTTTGTCCCCTCTAAATCTCATGTTGAAATGTGACCTCCAGCATTAGAGCTGAGCTGAGTGGGAGGTTGATATGATTTGGCTCTGTGTCCCCACCCAAATATCACCTTGAATTTTAATAATCTCCACATGTCAAGGACAGGATCAGGTGTAGACAGTTGAATCATGGGGGCACTTTCCCTCATACTGTTCTCGTGATAGTGAGTGAATTCTCATGAGATCTGTTGGTTTTATGAGGGGTTTCCCTCTTCACTTGGTTTTCAGTTCTCTCTTGCCTGCTACCATGTAAGACATGTCTTTCCTCTTCCTTCACCTTCCACTGTGATTGTGAGCCCCCCCCCCCCCCAAACATGTGGAACTGTAAGTTTATTAGACATCTTTTTCTTTATAAATTATCCAGTCTTGGGTATGTATTTATTAGCACCACAAAATTGAACTAATACAGTAAATTGGTACTGGTAGAGTGGGGTGCTGCTGTAAAGATATCCCAAAATGTGGAAGGTGACTTTGGAACTGGGTAACATGCAGAGGCTGGAACAGTTTGGAAGGTTCAGAAGAAAAAAGGAAAATGTAGGAAAGTTAGAACTTCATAGAGACTTGTTGAATGGCTTTGACCAAAATGGTGGTAATGATATGGTCAATGAAATTCAGGCTGAGGTAGTCTCAAATGCAGATGAGGAACTTGTTGGCAACTGAAATAAAGGTGACTCTTAATATGTTCTAGCAAAGAGACTGGTGATATTTTGCCCCTGCCCAAGAGATCTGTGAAACTTTTAACTTGTGGGAGATGATTTGGGGTATCTGGCAGGAGAAATTTCTAAGCAGCAAAGCATTAAAGAAGTGACCTGGGTGCTGTTAAAAGTGTTCAATTTTAAAAGAAAAACAGAGCATAAATGTTTGGAAAATCTGCAGCCTGGTGATACTATAGAAAAGAAAAATCCATTTTCTGAGGAAAAATTCAACCTGGCTGCAGAAACTGCCATAAGTAATGAGCAGCCAAATGTTAACATTGCCAAGACAATAGGGAAAATATCACCAGGGCATGTCAGAAACCTTTGAGGCAGCCCCTCCCATCATAGATCCAGAAGCGTAGGAGAAAAAAATGGTTTCAAGAGCCAAGCCCAGGGCCCCTCTGCTTTGTGCAGACTAGGTGCTTTGTGCCCTGCATCCCAGAAACTCTAGCTATGCCTAAAAGGGGTCAAGGTACAGCTCAGGCCATGGCTTCAGATGGTGCAACCCCCAAGCCTTGGCAGCTACCATGTGGTGTTGAGCCTGTAGGTACACAGAAGTCAAGACCTGAGGTTTGGGAACTTCTGCCTAGATTTCAGAGAATATATGGAAATGCCTAGATGTCCAGGCAAAAGTTTGCTGAAGGGGAGGTACCCTCATGGAAAACCTCTTGCTAGGGCAGTGCAAAAAGGAAATGTGGGGTTGAAGTCCCCATACAGAGTCCCACTGGGGGCACTGCCTAGTGAAGCTGTGAGAAAGAGCTACCATTCTCAGAACCCGGTTGATAGATCCACTGACAGCTTGCAAGGTGCTCCTGAAAAAGCCTCAGACACTCAATGTCGGCCTGTGAAAGCAGCTAGGAGCGAGGCTAGACCCTGCAAAGCCACAGGGGTGGAGCTGCCAAAGACCATGGGAACCTATCTCTTGCATCAGCATTACCTGGATGTGAGACCTGGAGTCAAAGGAGATTAGAGTAGAGCGTTAAGACTTGACTGTCTCACTGGATTTTTGACTTGCATGGGGCCTTTAGCCCCTTCATTTGACCAATTTTTCCCATTTGAAATGGATGTAGTTATCCAATGCCTGTGACCCCGTTGTATCTAGGAAGTAACTAACTTGTTTTGATTTTACAGGCTCATAGGTGGAAAGGATTTTCCTTGTCTCAGAGAAGACTTTGGACTTGGACTTTTGGGTTAATGCTGGAATGAGTTAAGATTTTGGGGGACTGTTGGAAAGGCATGATTATGTTTTGAAATGTTAGGAAATGAGATTTAGGAGGGGTGGGGGTGACATGATGTGATTTGGCTCTGTGTCCCCACCCAAATCTCACCTTGTGTTGTAATAATCCCTACAGTCAAGGGAGGGACCAGGTAGAGATAATGAAGTGATGAGAGTGCTTTCTCCCATACATACCATAGTAAGTTCTCACAAGATCTGATGATTTTATAAGGGGCGTCCTTCCTCACTTGGTTTTCATTTCTGTCTTGCCTGCCACTATGTAAGATGTTCCTTTGCTCCTCCTTCATCTTCCTGAATGATTGTGAGGTCTGCCCAGCCATGTGAAACTGCAAGTCAATTAAACTTTTCTTTATAAATTATCCAGTCTATGAAAATGGACTAATACTGTAACTGGGTCATGGGATGCAGGGGAGATCAGAGAGGCATCCCAAAGACACTCTCAGTTCCCAGGAAGGGGATGCACTTCAGCTCCCTCCCTGTCGGATTCTTTCCCCAGTGTGTCAGAGTTCTTGGACTCCCTGGCCCCAGGAATGGGGAAGAGGCCCTTGTGGCCTGGCGAGCTTACTGGTCAAGTAAATATTGGACCCAAAGAGTTTTGCAGAGAGTGATTTATTAGGCAGGGAGAGAAAGAAGTAGAGAGAGCTCCCACACTGTTGTGGGAGGGGATCCCAGAGAGGGAAATCTGCACAGGTAGAGAGGGAGAGACAGCTCCCACATTGCTGTGGGAGGAGAAGGAGTCCACAGGTAAGGGGCAGTGGGGTTTTAACTTTGAAGTTATTCCCGCCCCATTTATGTTCTTGTCCAATGAGAGGCGTTCTTTCAAACTTCCTCTGGAATGATTGATCTTCGACTTTGATGCTGGATTGGCTGTCCTGCCCAGAACAGAGGCCCTTCCTCCCAGAGCTTTTCTCAGACTTTTTAAACAAAAGAGCACACCTGAAATTTTACCTAGCCTGCACGTGGGAAAGTTAGACAAAGAACTTTAGGTTCCCGGAGGGGGAGGTGGATGGAGGCATGGCGCTGGGAAGTCCTTGCCTTTGAAACCATGCCCCTTGTGGACCTGGGAACACAAGTTTTTTCTTTTAACACAGTCCCTCAATACAGAGGTTTTTGGGTCATGGTGCCAGATCCCTCATGAATATACCAGCACCATGCCATTGTTGCTGAGTAAGTTCTCACTCAGTGAGTTTATGTTCAATCTGGTAGTTTAAGAGTGTGGTACCTCCCTCCTTCTCTCTCTCTCTCACTTTTGCCATGTGATATACGGGCTCTTTCTTCACTTTCTGCTTTCATTTTAAGCTTTCTGAGGCCCTCATAAGAAGCAGATGCTAGCACCCTGCCTCCTATACTGCTTGCAGAACTGTAAGCCAATTAAACTTCTATTCTTTATCAGTTATCCAGCCCCTGGTATTTCTTTATAGCAATGCAAGAACAGACTATCACAGCAAATTAGTATCAAGGAGTAAGGCATTGCTATAAAGATACCTGTAAATGTGGAAGAGGCTTTGAAACTTGGTAATGGACAGAGCTTGGAAGAGTTTGGGGATCTTGGAAGAAAACAGAAAGACGAAAAAATATCTGAAACTTCTTAGAGACTTGTTGAGTGGATGTGACCAAAATGCTAATAGAAATATGGATAGTAAAGTCCAGGTTCAGGAGGTCTCAGATAGAAATATGGAGGATATTGAGAACTAGAGCAAAGATCACCACTGTTACATCCCAGCAGAGAACTTACCTGCATTCTGTTCATGTGCTAGGGATCTGTAAAAGTTTGAAGTTAAGATTGATGATGTAGGGAATCTGGCAGAAGAAATTTCTTAAGCAGCAAAGCTTTCAAGAGGTAGCCTGGCTGCTTATAACAGACGTGAGAGCAAAGGAGTGACTTCAGGTTGAAAATTTATATTTTAAAGGAAAGTAATGTAAAATTTTGAAAAAGTCACAACCTGGCCATAAGATAGAGAACAAAAAAGGCATTTTCAGGTGAGGAATTTCATCAGGCTGTGGAGCAACCACTTGCTAGAGAGATTAGCATGACTAAAAAGGAGCGAAGTGCTGCTATCCAAAACAATGGGAAAAAGTCATTGAAGACATTTCAGAACTCTTCCAGGTCCCCCCCCCTCCCATCAAAGGCCCAAATGCCTAGGAAGAAAGTATGGTAGCAGGGGGCAGTCCTAGGACAACACTGTTCTGAGAAATCTCAGTACTATAGTCCCAGAATCCTAGCAGCTCCATTTCCAGTCTCAGCTCAAAGAGCCCCAAATATTACTCTGACTGCTGCTTTGGAGGGTACAAGTTTTTAGTCTTGGTAGGTTCTATGTGGCATTAAGTCTGCAGGTACACAGAATGCAAGGGTGAGAGACGCTTGACAGCTTCCACCTAGATGTCAGAGGATGTATAGGAATACCTGGGTAACCACAAAGAAACCTGCTAGTGCAGAGCTTTCAAATAGTAATCTTACTAGGGTAGTGTGGAAGAGAATCATAGAGTTGGAAACCCCACACAGAGTCCCCATCTGGGCACTGCCTAGCAGATCTATGGGAAGGTGGCCACTGCCCTCTGCACCTCAGAATAGTAGAGCCAGCAGCGGCTTGCATCTGGAGCCTGAAAAAGCCATAGGCACTGAACTGCGATCTATGAGAGCAGCTACAGTTGCACTCTGCAACGCCACAGGAGCAGAGCTGCCCAAGGCTTGAAAGCCCACCTATTGCACCAGGATGTGGGACACAGAGTCAAGGATTATTTGGTGGCTTTAAGATTTAATTAGTGCCCTTCTGAGTTTCAGATTTGCATGGGTCCTATAGCCCATTTATTCTCTTGGCCTATTCCTTCCTTTCGTAATAAGAATATGTACACAGTGCCTGCACTAACATTGTATCTTAGAAGTAAATAACTTGTTTGTTATTTTACAAGCTCATAGATGGAAAAAAAAAACTTGCCTATCTCAGAAGAGACTTTGAACTTTGGAACTTCTGAGTGATGCTGGACCTATTTGAGACTTTGAGGGACTATTAAGAAGGGATAATTTTATTTTGAAATATAAAAAAGATACGAAATTTGGCGGGGGCAGGGGTAGAATAACAGGGTTCATGTTTTGTCCCTTCTTAATCACATGTTGAAATATGACTTCCAGTGTTGGAGTTGGGCCTAGTGGGAGGTGTTTGGGTTATGGGTGTGGATCTCTTATGAATGGCTTAGTACCATACCCTTAGGGATGACTGAGTTCTTTCTCAGTGAGTTCATCCAAGTTCTGATTGTTTATAAAGAGTGTGTCACATCTCCCACCCCTTTCTCCTGCTTTTGCCATGTGATACATCAGCTCCCACTTTGCCTTTTATTATGAGTGTAAGATTCCTGAGACCCTCATTAGAAGCAGGTGTTGGCACCACACTTCCTGTACAGCCTGAAGAACTGTGAGCTAATTAAACCTCTTTTTTTTTTTATCAATTACCCAGTATCAGGTATTCTTTCATAGCAATGCAAAACAGATTGACACACATGGTCAGATTTAAATTTTATGTATACAATGAAAGATTTATTTTAATTTGGTCTAGTTTTCTACATCATACTTGCAAAAGAATAGTTAGCTATATTAAATGTGGCTACATTATAAATAAAGGAAACATTATTCTAGTAAAGAGACAATATTAACTTAAGGATATTATAATTTATTTTTACATTTCAAATATAATTTAAATATACAACTGAAGAATGACTCATCACTCATATTCAACCACTTAAGTGCAGTTAAAGAATTAAAGAATCCTTTAAAAGGTGACTTTAAAATAAGATGGGCTCTATGTCTTTTATAAGTATAAGAACTATGCCATTATCTATTTGCATTCATGTCATACAAAATGTATTTGGATGAATAAATATTGTTTTAAAGGTTTTTATCAAAGACCATGACTTTGCATTTTAAACATCAAACTATCTAGCACGAATTTAATACATATGCATGAAGGTTTTCTTTTTTCCCTAAATGCTAAAAAATAAAGAGATGCATCTGCATAATCAACAAGATTTTAATGTACATGTGTTTTGATAAGAAAGTGAGAAGTCAAAGAATAATAACTGCCATGGTTTTTGTCTCCTCCAAAATTCAGTTGCCAATGTGGTAGTATTAATAGTGGAGGCCTTTAAAAGATAATTTGGCTGTGAGTGCTCTTTCTTTGTAAATGGGATGAAGGCCCTTAACTAAGAGGCTTCATGTGGCATTTGGCCCTCTTCTCTTTCCAACTTCTACCATATGAATACACAGCAAGAAAGCCCTCACCAGATGCTGACATTTTATGGAATTCTGAGCACCAGAGCAGCAAGAAAGAAATTTCTTTTGTTTGTAAATTACCTAGTCTCAGGTACTTTATTATAACAGCACAAGCAGACTAAGATAATAACCAAGTCATCCACATTTAAATTTCTCCATTCACTGAGAAGGAAAATAAGAGGAACAGTGTTGCAGTAAATATGTGGCAAGATCTGTTTGAACACCTGAGATGTGGGTACCCAAGGGACATTGCAAGGAAGATTTCCTATAGGTAGTTCAAATAATTTTAAAGGATGAGCGGAAGAAGAGAAACCATTAAAGCAAAAGTCAAAGAAAAAAGTAAAAGAAGTAGAAACAAAGTCAGGTGTTGAGAAATTATGCAAGTCAAGAAAAGATAGTGTTTTAAGGCAAATAGAATTGATTGACAGTGTCAAAAGCTATATCCACCAGTAAATATTAAGATAACTAAGAAATAAAAGCTGAATATAAAAATCAGTTGGTTCTTGATGACAGTGATAAATGTAGTTTCAGTGTAGTGGTGATACAGCTGTCTAAGTGCAGTAATATGGTTTGTCTCTGTGTCCCCACCCAAATCTCATCTTGAATTGTAATCCACGTTTCATGGAAGAAACCTGTTGGAAAGTGACTAGATCATGGGGGCAATTTTCCCCATGCTGTTCTCATGATATTTAGTGAGTTCTCACAAGAGCTGATGGTTTTAAATTGTGGCACTTCCTCACTTTTCTTTCCTGCCACCATATAAGATGTGCCTGCTTCCCCTTTGCCTTCTGCCATTATTGTAAGTTTCCTGAGGCCTCCCAAACATGCAGTACTGTGAGTCAATTACACCTCCTTTCTTTGTAAATTACCCAGACTCAGGTAGTCTCTTTATTGCAGTATGAGAATAGACTAATACATGTGGCTTTAGGACTGAACAGATGAGAAAGTAAATTGTAATTAATTTTTATGAAATAAGGGAGTGATAAAGAAGAGCAAAAAGAGACAGTCTCTGAGGAAGTAAGTTGAAATGAGGTAATATTTATTTTTGTCATAATACTGTAATTAGAATAAACTTGAGCAAGCTTAAAAGAAAACGCTTAGGAGACAAACGCTGCCGTTTTACGGAAAGGGCGAGAATTACTGAGTTAATGTTTCTTAAATTTGGGAAGCGATGGGATTCAAAGTATGGAGGAGATAAACATTGCAGAGCAGGCAAAGGACAATTCTTACCTTTCAAGACGAGACAATAAGTAGATTGCATATGGAGTAAGAGTGGTTTTAAATATGTAGAAAATAAATAAGTTGTTCTTATCATGTCTTCTTTTTAACATATTTAAATAAATAATACATATTATCTACTGAAAAAGAAGTCAACAGTCATAACAGCAGATGTTTGAGCAACAGAAGACTATTTTTGCAGTAGTGTTGAAGAACAGACTGGAGTCTTGAAGAACAAAATGGACTTGAGCTCCTGGAAAAAAAAAATGATTTTTTTTCATGGCTGACCACAATCAATGACAAAGGCTTTACCTAACAGGCATCTTGAGGAAAAGCTGCCCTATACAAAAAACTTTGTAAACTCCCAATACTTTGAAGTAGCTATGGGGTCCGCATTAGGAACTCAGGCCCCCCTGAGCAGTCATGCTCTTATGCATTCTTGCTTCCCTAGCCCAGGCATTTTCATCAGAAGGACTTTTTATCTCAGGAATTTGGCTAAGGCCTTCTTTGGGCACCACTGTTGAGACCTCCTTATCAGGGAGAGGGGGTAGAAACCATGAAAACAATACTTTTCACTCTGACTTGGTACTCAGTACTTTTCTATACCTAACCCTCTCTACCTTCTCTCCAGGAGTCTTTCAGGGATCCCATAGCAGTGCGATGACCCTTCCTACCAGTACCATTCCATGGTGGAAATTTGAACTGAGAAGAGATAGTACTTTGTGTACTTTATCACAGTGAGTAATTAAAATATTACTGTTACTTTCATTTTGACTTGTAGTTTTAATCGACTGTGTTGACACCTTGCATCTTAGCTCTCTCTTCAGATCAACTATGCTTCTGGCCACCTAACTAGAAAAATGAAAAATTATTTCTGGAAAGAATATCTGAAATAAACAACTGATTAATGACTACGAGAACAGAGGCTAAGTAAGGTAGAATAATCAAAATTTGTTCTCAAATAGTGGGCCATTTAAATTTAATTTTACAAATATAGAATTGTCCAGGGTGAAGGCAATCACCAGAGTATGGCTAAGAAAATGAATATTTAAGGAGAAATTAAGTTAATTTTATTTGCCATTGCTTGCCCTTAAGAGACAAGATATTAACAGAAGGGTCCACATATCATCTAGTTTGTTGTTCTAAAATACTTTCATTGAGAAACAGATGTTGATATATAACAATATTTTTTTAAGGTAGATATTGATGAAGTTATATGGCCTGAGCCATAAAGAAGTCAGGATTTATATAGCAGCCACAATGTGATTAAGGAAACCACACGTTTTACCTGAGATATCAGTTTTTATAAAAGATAGACAGGCAAATGGAACACTTACTGAAAGAGGTTGCAGATATGAATGTTCCAGAGCACATTAAATGTTGGAGTGTACGTGAAAAACAATAGAAATTTAGATTGTAAACGAGAAGGTACAACAAGAGGTATACTAACAAGAAGGTATAAAAGTGAGACATAATATTATTTGTCATACATCTTTGGCAATTGTTGAATGTTAACAAGAAGTGATGTACGTGTTTTTAGTTGATTACAAAGTAATTGAAGCTACTGCTGTGACTAGACTGTAGTCTTCCAATTCAGGAGATGCTTGAAAAGGACTGCCAATCAGTATTCTAAAAACTAGGTTTTATAAAACCTTTGGAGAGGCTCTAATTCAGGGATAATGAGTTATCCTTTTTTTTTCTTCAGACGGAGTTTTGCTCTTGTTGCCCAGACTGGAGTGCAATGGTGTGATCTGAGCTGACTGCAACCGCTGCCTCCTGTCTTCAAGCGATTTTCCTGCCTCAGCCTCCAGAGTAGCTGGGATTACAAGTGCACACTACCATGCCCAGCTAACTTTTTTGTATTTTTAGTAGATATGGGATTTCACCATGTTGGCCAGGCTGGTCTCAAACTCTGACCTCAGGTGATCCACCTGTCTTGGACTCCAAATATGCTGGGATTACAGGCATGAGCCATTGCACCCAGCAGATCCTTACTTTGAAAGTAAAACAGTTTCTAGAACTGACACAAGATCTTGTTAAAGAAGCATATACATTTCCACATCACAAATTCCCCCCCTTTACCATTTTCTAAACCACATTTAAATAAAATTATTTTCCTTAATAATATTATACATTTTTATTAACTTAAAACTATATATGAGTCTCAGAATGGGCCCATAGGTTTCAACAGACTACCAAAAAAATCCATGGCACAAGCAAAGATGAACTAACCTGTTTTTAGGCAGGATATTTGGACATTTTGAGCTCAAAATAGTTGCCTTGAGTTCTGAAGCCTAAGCACTGAGGTCAGCACTAGGAAGATGCCCAGAATTGAAAGTACATATATATATATATATTAAACTTTCCGTAGTATCTGTAATCCACAATAAGCAGGAGAGTGAGCAGTAAAAATCAGGTCTTCTGAAGTGAGAATGGTGAGTTTGAATTTTAACTTTACCACTAGCCCTTCACACTTTGTCTGAATATGGTAGCAATAATATTCATAGTAGAGTTTTTAAAGGATTAAATTAACTGATACATGAAAAACACTGAGAAAAATACTTGTCCTACAATAATCACCCACTGGTTTCTCTTATTATTTTTTGAAGACCAGTTGTTTTACCATTTCTGTTTTATTTCACTCTTTGTGATTTCTTCCTCAAAATCAGCAACATCTGATGCTCTCAAAAGTTTTAATAAGTTGAGTTTGCAGAGATCACATTGTACTTTGCATTTCTAAATAATGAGTTTTTTTTTTTTAATTTTCCCATTGCATGTTTTGGTTTGTTAATTATGATTTATAGTTTGGCCATTTTTACATTATAGAATTTATCTCTGGTCTTTTTTACTTACTTTTTTTTGTTTACATATTGCTTTAGTGTGAATTCCAAGAAAGCAGAACCTGAGTCAAAAGTATATCTGATACTAAGTTTTGAAGAAGTGTAAATATAGGGAAGCAGAAGTGAGGGACAGGGATTGAAAGGAGACACAATGCAAAAATAGTTCTCTTGGCTTTAAAATGTACTGACTACTTAATCTCATGACATTCTTCTGAGTAGTGTTAAAATGGATGCATCTCAGCAAAGACAGAGAAGAATGATCTCTCTATATGTTGACTTCTGAATCCTATTAGTTAAAGGTTTGCATGCTTAGATTTTCATTGAATCAGAAATTTAAGTTGCTTAAGAATGAGTTGAGATATTTCATGCCTCGAGGTCAATAGGGAAGTCCTAGCTTTGGAAGTAAAAATTATATGCGTTGGGCCTTGGTAGGAGCCTCACCCAATAAAATTAGAGTAGGCAACAAAGCTACTATAGCAATAACTGGGCTGAAATACATGGCCAAAGAACCAGGAGATAGGGTAGGATCCGAAGTGCAGAAGGGTGCTTTATATAAATATCACGAGCATTAACATTTTTTCATAAATGTTGTAGTTTTTTATTTTATGTTTTAAATTTGAGAGATGAAAATATTTAAATGTATATAATCTAATATCTCTATTTTAAAAATGTTTTATTGGATTGAATTTATATCCTATCTATTTGTACATATCATACTTTGCTAGCATAAGCTTAGAACTTTTCCTTAAGAGCAGTTAAAAAAAAAATTCATCTCCCAGTTAAGATTGGTGTTTCTCATATTTTTAAACATAATTTCATTCAAAAAGTAACAGTCTTTACTGTTAAAGAAAAACAATTGAAAACATTAATATATTATGACAGAAATGTAGATGAATTTAATATTACTTGACTACTTATGGTTATGAAACAAGAATGACATTTATACATTTAATTAATTAAATAACATTTTTCAATTGATATTTTTCTTGTGCCATGAAGCAGGCACATATTTGTCTTATTTTCCTCTCTTCTGAAATATGTTTTAAAATAAAATTCTGAAAATGATCTCACAGTTAAATATTTCACCAAAATAATGACATGAGTATTTAAAAAAATTATTACTTCTCACTATAAAGGGCTATTGAATTCCCTACTCCTTTGTTATACATGACATTAGAAATGGAATTGAGTTCTATAATTATTGCTGTAAATTTTTGTCTTTTATAGGAGGATATTTTATGGTTGATTGCAAGCTCAATGTCCTATATTAGCAATTCATCATTTTATAATATTAATATTCATTTTTACTAAATATAGAAACCTCATATAATCAGCAATTTCCTCATCAATTTGAGGAAATCAAATTCCTTATTAAGAATTTGTATAATATTAACAACAAAATGCCATTCCTGGTGTAAAAAACAAGTCTTGATTCACCTATTATGTTTAATTCTGCATAAGAAGACAGAAAATTATAATGTAATTCTTAAGTAATTTTAAATGTATCTAGTGAAATAACTCATTCAACATATAGCCTAAATAAGTGGGAGAAAAGAGAAAAAAATAGAAGGAAGGAAGGAAAGAAAGAAAGATCAGTAAACTAAAAATACTGTTTATTTTTTTCTAAAGATAAGTACAGAAGTTTTTCCAATATTCTAAACACTAACCTTGCTGTTAGTTAACATAAATATTTTTCTTGCCAATATAAATCCAAAATTTATACTTAATTTTGTTTAGTTACTTTGAAAACTATCTAGGAGTTTGAGGGTAAAACTATTAACACTAGAGCTATATGCATTTTTATTCCATGAGTATACAAGGCTGGAAAGGGTGTAATTATGCACACTCAGGTGAAAGCAAATGTCTCATGCTGCTGAAGATAAAGAATGAAGAGGTTAGAGATATTCCACAGAAACTTTGTGGATATATATCAACATTCAATTGCCATATTCTGTGATTATCAAATGCATAGTTAATAAATGGAAGTTTACATTAAAAACAAAATAGCTGTGCTTATCCACAAGACAGCCCCAGTGCTTATTTTTATTTTTAGTCAGAAATTAACAGCCTTTATCCCTTCTGAAAGAGGCCTGCAAGGACCTTTCAAAGAAAAAAAATCCAATGCATAACACTTTCATTGTTAGAAACGTAATTCCATGATAATTTTTAATAAATAGATTTAGGAAAGAGAATATAAATACTAATTTATAGGACAATCAAAATTTAAGTGAATAAAGTGCATCAGGTACTTACCCATAATGTGCAAATTCTCAGTGATTCCTCAGGCTTTTGAACAGGATTTCTGCTTTGGATGGCTAATTACTAAAATCCTTGGTTTCAGTGCAGTTTCTTGGTTTTTCTACCAATCAAAAGTTGGAATGTGCTAATATTTAGAATCTATAAGAAACTTACATCACCAAGCAGAAACCAATTAATCCCGTTTAAAAATGGGCAAAGAATATGATCAGACACTCTCAAAGAGAGACATACAAGGCGTCTTGTAGTAGTAGTCCCAACATCTATGTAAGTCTGTCTGAATCCTGGGTTTTTATGGTCTCAGAAGGAAGGAAATGCATACTGACTGGTCCATGGGTGGCCATGAGTGGGCCTGGAAAAAGCACAATAAGTATTCACTCCAGGCTGCGGACTCCACTCAGAACTGGCAGCGAGGGCCCCAGGCTTCAGGCTGTCCTTGGTTTGAAGGTGGGGTTTCACTGGGAACCTGCTCCTTTCTGTCCAGGACCCTGTCTGTCTCGCACCATCAACATGCCATTCACAACACCCAGATTGTTCATGCTGAGGGGAGCCTGCAGGCTTGCACGTAACCACCCTCAGCTCCCCCTCATCCTCCCTCTTGTACTTACTGGCACACAAAGTCCACAGGGAGCTGAGGTGTCAGGGGCTGGCATGTCAGCGCCGCCTAGAGCGTGCACACACATGGTTGAGTCGTGACAATACCTGGCCTTGGCTACAACTTTGCTCCATACCAGAGCAGGTGCTGGGAATGGGGGAGAGGACAGGGAGTGAGAGGAGACACTTTTCAAGGCTGCAGAAGCAGGGGCTTCCAAGGCACCTGAGAGCACAGGGGTGTCTAGGTCTAGAGGTATGGTTGGGCAGCTCCAGCTATGCCTGGGGGTGTGGGGCTCGACACCCACCAACTTGGTAGGGTGCAGGGTTCCCACCAGTTCCTGGCTCCCCCAGGGCCCAAGGAGCATGCAGTCCTGGCTGCACCTTCCCCACTGCAGCTGATGTCTTTTCAGAGGCCTGTTTACATGGACCGCTGCTGCCACCACCATCTCACACCAATCAGAATGGCTATTGTTAAAAAGTCAAAAAACAACAGATTCTGGCAAGGCTGTGGAGGACAGGAAACATTTATATACTGTTGGTGGGAATGTTAATCAGTTCAGCCACTGTGGAAAGCAATCTGGAGATTTCTCAAAGAACTTAAAACAGAGCTACCATTTGACCCAACATCCTATTACTGGGTACATACCCAAAGGAAAATAGATCATCATACCAAAAAGACACATGCAGTTTTACATTCATTGCAGTGCTATTCACAATAACAAAGACATGAAATCAATCTAGGTGCCCATAAGTGACAGATTAGATAAAGGATATGTGGTAGATACACACCATTGAATACTACACAACTATAAAAAAGAATAAAATCATGTCCTTTCCAGAAACATGAATGAAACTGGAAGTCAAAAACCTAAATAAATTAACACAGGAATAGACAACTAAATACCACATGTTCTCAGTAATGAGTGAAAGCTAAACACTGAGCACACATAGACAGAAACATGGGAACTCTAGACACTGAATTACTAGAGGGGACATGTAGTTTAAAAACTACCTATTCGGGTGCTATAAGTACTACCTGGGTACAATATACTCATGTAACAAGTCTACATATGTGTCAGCTGTATCTCAAATAAAAATTGACTTAAAACAATGTTAGATTTTGCTTTAGAGTTAATTCTGGTAATCTATGAAGTTATAATCTTATACTACTTTTAAAAATACTTTCTTAATACAAAAGCTTCATAAAATACATGTGTATATACATACCTACATATATATTCACACACATATATTCATCTCATTTGAATAATGTAAGATGCTTATATACTTATCTGATTAGCACAAAGACTTAGATACTCTCATAGCAATCATTGCACAAATGAGGACAGTGTGGCATGATGAATTCAAGTAATTTCCCAGCCTCATTCAGTAAATATAAGAATTATTATTTGAACTCAAGTAGCCTCTTTCTAGCATCTATTTCCTTAACTAATGTTCTATATCAAGCAACGTTTAAATTTAGAAGACAAAAGAGTAAAACATTCCTGCTCAATTTCCTCTATTGTTAATCACTTTATTTATCTTTCTGTGCATTGTTGAAGATATCTCCCATGTCTGTAAACATTTTACAATACTGAGGTTGTAGTTTATTTTTTATTTTTAAATTGTTTTCTCATTGCTCACAAGTCATTTTATTATTTAGCTGTTTATTGTATTCAACAGTCAGAATGCTAACTAAGTTACTGATTTCCTTAATGTTATATATTTCACTCATTCTGTTTTATTTTAATGTACCAGTATATATCTCATGAGTTCTGGGCTAGAGATGGAGGTTTGTAAAACAATAGTTAACTGGGAGAAGAAAACAGTAACTAGTTACTGTAGTATCTAAATTGTTACTAGAGTTCAATGTAGAGACCAATCTGCTAATAAAAATCCACTTTGACTATTATTTGCTATTGTTATTTGTGGCTAAGTGCAGTTATTTTTATCATTAATATAGACTTCAATATTGATCATATCTGCTAAATAAATGAACAATAAATTTATTGCATGTTGGCAATTTATTGCCTATAACCTCTACAGGCTTAATAAGGAAAAACCACGAAAATTTGTCCTCTAGGCAAAGAACCCTTATTAACTTGGCAATTTTAGGAAATGACAAGGTAGGATTTAAGCATGCTAGTTATACTTATAACCATCTACAGACAGAACTCATTCAGTTTATTTTATGTTAGGTTCATGGACATAAACATCTATGTGGTTTATAAAGAATCTATGCTTTGGAAGCTTTGGGGGAAGATGCTAGGAGGCAGAACTAGTTTGCAGCTCCACCACAGAGTAGTAGGTGGCAACCCGCATTATGAATTTTTGCTCCAGAACTGCTGCAGGAATATACCAGGAAAGCCAAGAGTATCTATAGACCCTGTAAAGGAAGGAGATTGCTTCCACAGGACCTGAGAGACAGCCCAAATACTGTGAGTGCCCAAGCTGTGACAGTGGGAAAGGGGAATTATCCACCCCTGAACACACACCCTCACTGGGGAACCTGAAGGTCTAGATAACAGGAGAACAATTTGACCTTACCTGTGGCTGAGTCAGGTTAGAGAGCCAAGCAAAATAGAGGGGTAGAGGTAGCAGTAGAAAAAGCCCTGTGGGCTCTCTGGGTCCATAGGGAAGCCATTTTTAACTTGTGTCATGGGAGTCCTTGAAGAAGGCTGCCAGAAGAACTGGGAAAAGACCACAGAGAAAATTAAACCTCCAGCTGAACTTTGTAACAATTCCAACTAAACACAAAGTCTCCTGGCCAGAACTCAGGGGAGGGCGGCATAAATCCTGTGTGCAGACTCAACAGGCAGGCAGGGAGGCACAAAAGGCTCTGACCTTTTTGGCTGCATGGGAGCTAGGTGAGGCCTGTAACTGCTGGCTTTCTCCCACTTCCCTCACAACCTGCATGACACAACAGAGGCAGCTATAATCTTACCAGGAACATAACTCCATTGACCTGCAAACCAGAACTGCATCCTCCACAGACCCAACAAGCCTGATCTAAGGAGAGTCTGAGCTCCGACATGCCTAACCTTGCTCCCACCCCACATGATGGTCCTTTCCTATCCACCCTGGTAGCTGAAGATGAAGAGCATATTCTCTTGGGAGTTCTAGGGCCCAACCTACCACCTAATTCTCCCTATACTACCATTGCTGATGCTCTCTTGAAAGCGCCAATCAGCACAAAATTAGTGAATTAAACAGCTACAACTAAGGACCTTCACAGAGTTCATTTCACTCCCCTGCCAACTCCAATGGAGCAGGTGCTGGTATCCACAGCTGAGAGACCTTAAGATGATTCACATCACAGGGCTCTGTGAAGACAAGTCCCGATACTAGCCTAGAGTTTCATAGCCCTGCTGGGTGGCTAGATCCAGAAGAGAAGAAAACTACGATGGTTTGTCTCTCAGAAAGCCACATCCTTAGGAAAAGGGGTAGAGTAATAATCAAGGGAACACCCCATGGGCCAAAAAAAATCTGAACAGCAGACTTGAGCCTCAGATCTTCCCTCTGGCATAGCCTACCCAAATGAGAAGGAAACAGAAAAGCAATTCTGGTAACATGACAAAGCAAGATTCTTTACCACCCCCTAAAAATCACACCAGCTCATCAGCAATGGATCCAAACTAATTTACCTGAAAAAGAATTCAGAAGGTCAATTACTAAGTTAATTAAGGGGACACCAGGGAAAAGTAAAGTCCAATTTTAGAAAAATAGTGATACAAGATATCAGCAAAGAAATCTTCGGTGAAGTAGGTAGCATAAATAAAAAACAAATCACAACTTCAGGAAATAAAGGACATACTTAGAGAAATGCAAAATGTACTGGAAAGTCTCAGCAATATAATTGAACAAGGAAAAGAACTTCAGAACTTGAATTCAAGGTTTCCAATTAACCCAAACCAACAAAGAGAAAGAAAAAATAATTTTTTAAAAAATGAACAAACATTCCAAGAAGTTTGTGATGATATGAAATGACCAAACCTAAGAATAATTGGTGTTCTTGAGGAAGAAGAGAACTCTAAAAGTTTGGAAAACATTTAGGGAAACAATGAGGAAATCTTGTCTGGCCTTGTTAGAGATCTAGACATCCAAATACAAGAAGTTCAAAGAACACCTAGAAAATTCATTACAAAAAGATTATCACCTAGGCACATTGTCATCAGGTTATCTAAAGTCATGACAGAGGAAAGAATCTTAAGAGCTGTGAGACAAAAGCACCAGGTAACCTATAAAATAAAACATACCAGATTAACAGCAGATTTCTCTGCAGAAACCCTATAAGCTAGAAGGAACTGGGGCCTCCCAATTTCTTCAGCCTCCTTAAACAAACAATTATCAGCCAAGAATTTTGTATTTAGTGAAACTAAGCTTCATAAATGAAGGAAAGATACAGTGTTTTTCAGTGCTCAGAGGATTCATCACTACCAAGCCAGCACTACAAGAACTGCTAAAAGAGCTCTAAATCTTGAAACAAATTCTGGAAACAAATAGAAATAGAGCCTCTTTAAAGCACAAATCTCACAGAACCTATAAAACAAAAATACAAGAAAAACCCACCAAGGTATACAGGCAACAAATAGTGTGATGAATTGAATAGCACCTTGCATCTCAAAACTAATGTTGAATATAAATGGCCTAATGCTACACTTAAAAGATACACAATTGCAGAATAGATAAGAATTCACCAACCAAGTGTCTGCTGCCTTCAAAAGACTTACCTAACACATAAGGACTCACATAAACTAAAGGTAAAGGAATAGAAAAAGACATTCTATGCAAATGGACACCACAAGTGATCAGGAGTAGCTATTCATATACTAGACACAACAAACTTTAAAGCAACAGCAGTTTAAAAAAGACAAAGAGGGACATTATATAATGATAAAAGACCTTGTGCAACAGGAAAATATCACAATTCTAAATATGTATGCACCTAACATGGAGCTCCCAAATTTATGAAACAATTACTACTAGACCTAAGAAATGAGATAGATGGTAACACAATAATAATGGGGACTTCAATGCCCCATTGACAGTAGTAGGCAGATTATCAAGACCTAAAGTCAACAGAGAAACAATGAATTTAAACTATACCCTGGAACAAATGGACTTAACAAATATTCAAGGAACATTCTACCCAACAACTGCAGAATATACATTCTATTCATTCAGCACATAGAACTTTCTCCAAGATAGACCATACGATGGGCCACAAAAAAAGTTTCAATAAATTTAAGCAAATTGAAATTACATCAAGGACTCTCTCAGACCACAATGGAATAGAATTGGAAATCCACTCCAAAGGGAACCCTCAAAACCATGGAAATTAAATAATCTGCTCCTGAATGATCATTGGGTCAACAATGAAATCAAGATGAAAATTAAAATTCCTCAAACTGGATAAGTATAGTGACACAACCTATTAAAACCTCTGGGATACAGCAAAGGCAGTGCTAAGAGGAAAGTTCATAGCCCTAAATGCCTACATCAAAAAGTCTGAAAAATCACAAATAGACAAACTAAGGTCACACCTCAAGAAACTAGAGAAACAAGAACAAATCAACCTAAACTCAGCAGAAGATGGGAAATAACCAATACTGGAGCAGAACTAAATAAAATTTAACCAACAAAACAAAAAATACAAAATGTTAATGAAACAAAAAGCTGGTTCTTTGAAAAGATAAATTAAACTGATATACCATTAGCACTATTAACCAAGAAAAGAAAAAGAGGATCCAAATAAGCTGAATTAGAAATAAAACAGGTGATATTACAACCTTCACCACAGAAATACAAAAGAACATTCAAGGCTACCATGAGCAACTTTACGCACATAAACTAGAAAACCTAGAGTAAATGATAAATTCCTGGAAAGATATGACCCTCCCAGCTGAAATCAGGAAGAACTAGAAAACCTCAGCAGACCAATAACAAGCAGTGAGTCTCAAATGGTGTTAAAAAACTTACCACCACCACCAACAACAAAAAATATGAGTAATCAAAATTAAATCATGTTATCATTGTCAAATTGGAAAAAAGAGTTAGAGCATGATAATACTCAGTGTTGGTGATGATGGTGTAGTACAATAAGAGCTCTCATAATCTGGTTTAAAAATTAAAATTTGTATAAGCATTTAGGAGATAAAATTGGCACTACTGTATCTTGAAAACTTCTATATGTGCAGTTTGAATCAATGCATATATATTTATGTATATTCCTATATTCCCTTACTCATTTACATATATGTGTGTATATATGTGTGTTTGTGTGTGTGTGTGTGTGTATTGTATGTGTAATTCTTGTTCATATACACTAGGAAAGTGTTCAAAGAAGGGGATTATAGTGTTACTTTCTCTAATAGCCAAACTTGGAACTAAACTAAATAATTATCATGAAGAAATGAGTAAGTTAATATGATATGTAATAGTAGTGAAATTGAGAAATAGATGAAACAAATCTATGTGTAAAAAAATGCATAGATGTCTAATATAAAAGGTAGTAGAAAATATGTAAGTCTTAGATCTCAAAGATGTATAATTTAACATATATACATTATTGCATACATCTTTGAGAATAGGTCTATAAATGTAGACTGAAAAGAGATACACAAAATTCCTACTGCTAATTTGAGAAAAAAAAGTGGAACGAAATTAAGAAAGATACAAAGAGTACATTACACCTGAGTTAAAATATATAGATAAATGTGTCAATATCAAAATTATGCCCTATATGTGTTTATATGTTTAATAGAGAAGGGGCATAGAGAGTACTGAAGGAAAGGTGGGAATGTGACATTTTACTATTCAGTGACAGCCTTAATCATAAACTGGCATTTGAATTGAAGGATATGTATGCATTTTCCTTAAAAATTTAGCCTTAAGAATATATATTTACAATTCATAAAACAGTCCCAATTTTTGATCCCATGAAAAATTGAGCAATTAAAATTTTGTTTATTTTCAGTAATCCCAAATGCTTAAATGAATTATGTTATGCCCCAAGAAAGCACTAATTGATTAATGGCAATTTTTGAATGATAGTTACATGCAAAGATTGCTCATGACACAATATTAATATACCCCTTAGGCATTTTTTTTTCTAATTTAGATATGATACATTCTCATTATGGATTTCTTTAGCAAGCAAATTGAAGACACTTTATTCTTGTCTATTCCACTATAATATTAAGCCAAGGTTATTTAAAAGTCATATTGTATTTCCCACAAGGTTGATTTGAAAGCATTTATAATTTTTTAATCCTTGTATAACCCTAAATTTATTACAATTTGGCATGTTAATAGTTGATGCCTGAAAACTTTAATTTGTTGGAAAGGTGGTGATAGTTTCTTCTTTTGTTAGTTAATTTGGCAACAGTTATGGCGTGAGGAATAATATAGTAGAAGAAATTATCTGGCTTATGGCATTAGACTTCTTTCACACTTGCTATCAAGAAATACCCCAAACTGGGTAATTTATGAAAAAAATGGGTTTAATTGACCCACAGTTCCACAGGGATGAGGGATGCTTCAGGAAACTTACAATTAGGGCAGAAGGTGAAGCAGGCATCTCCTTCACAGGGTGGCAGGAGGGAGACAAGCATGTGTGAGTGCAGGAAAAACTACCATTTATAAAACCGTGGGATCTTGTGCGAATTCCCTCGCTATCACGAGAACAGCATGGGGGAAGCCACCCCCATAATTCAATCATTTCTCACCAGGTCTCTCCCTAAACACCTAGGGACTACAATTCAAAATGAGATTTGAGTAGAGACACAAAACCTAACTATATCACTTATATTAAACAGTTTTCCACAAACTTCACAAAGTATATGCTTTTAAATGTTGTTCTTTTCCTATCCCATTCATTTTATATATGTGTTTTGGGTTACTTTATTCTTATATATAGAGATCAACTCATTTTGGGTGAATTTGTAATATTTAATACCTACTATGTTTTTATTAAATTGCAATCCTGGTTAATTCATTGAATAACACAAAATAATCATATTTACCTAGTAGCAGGAATACTGAAAATACTAATTATAGTACTACTACTATTAATACAGAGTCTAAAACTAAGACAAAGTCTAATAACAAGTAGTTAACTGTTAAAAGATGTTTATTTGAACTGTATTATTATTGAATGAGCTGATGTTTTACAAATGTACATGCTATTATTGTTTGCCCCTCTAAAACATAATTTAAATATTAATAGATTATTAAGAACATCAGCGAAAAAACAGGAGCAATGTTTAAATTCTTAAGTTATCATGTTTTTATAACAATTTTATTGAGATAAAATGGACATACCATAAACTCACTTAAAGTATGAAATTTAGTTGTCTTTATTGCATTCACAGTTATGCAAGCATTATAACTACCTAATTTTTGAAAATATACATCCCCCAAGAGGAGTCTCCATACCTCTTAGCAGGCATTTTCTTTTCCTTTTGCTCACTTTTTCTAGCAACCACAACCCAACTTTCTGTCACTATGGATTTGTGTATTCTGAACATTTTATGTAACTTGAATCATGTAATATGTAATCTTTTTTAGCTGGCTTATTTTACAGAGTATAATGTTTTCAAGGTACATCCATGTTGTAGCATGTATCAGTACTTCATTCCATTTTATTGTGGAATAATAGTCTATTGTATGAATACACTATATTTGTTTATGCAAAATCAGATATTTGCGCTCCTTACAAATTTTTCCTAGTATATGTAATACTGCTATAACCTTTCATTTGCAAGCTTGGAATTTTTTTTTTGTGTTTCTATTTTTCAATGAGTGAAACTGTCTGGTCATATGGAGACCTTATCTATAAATATCATATTTTTATCAGTAATATCTGAGCTATTCAATTTCTCCATATCCTAGTCAGCACTTAAAATTATCTGTCTTGTCTTTTTAGTTATGACTAATGAATATGAAATTAATTGGTCTGTATTTCTGAGACAGCTAATGATTTTGAGCATCCTTTCATGGCATTTTGTGTATACTTTTGGAGAAATTTCTGCTTAAATCATTTTTACATTTTTAAGTAGACTTTTTGTTTTTTATTGTATCATTGTAATAATTTTCTATGTATTCCAGATACAAGTCCTTTGTCAGATATATAATTTGCAATTTTTTCCATCCTATGGGTTGTCTTTTTGCTTTTTTTAATGGTGTGCTTTGAAGCACAAACATTTTTAACATTGATGAAGTTTAATTCATGTACTTTTTCATTGTCACTTATGCTTTTGTTGCCACATCTAAGAAACAAAATAAAATGAACTGATACATACATATAATAGAAGAAAAATAATTTTTGAATTATTAAATACCTCTAATATCATGGTGGTAATTTTAACAGTTACAATTACATCTGTTGATTAATTTAAAACCACAAAATTATTATGGCTAAAAAATCAACTTAAAAATTTGAACTCAGGATGCAAAACCAAAGAAATTATCTGTTTAGTACATTACATTTTGTATAAATACCCCCAGAAACTGACCTACCAATTAATAAAGAATATACAGCTCATATTGTTACAAGATCAATTAAAATAATTTTGTCAAATAAAGTTTTAAAGAAAATTTCTCATTGATTGCCTCGAAATAAATCATTTACTGTTTATAAAATCTAAGGAGTGATTAGACTGTTACTCTTACAAAATAGTAGTAAAAATTATTCTAAGACTCTCTTTTGGAATTTCATCCTAAATCTGAAAGGTAATCTCTAAGACAAACCTTTTTATTTATACTTTCTTTTTAATTTTAAAATGTATTTTACTGACTACTATATAAGGAGAATAGAATAATACATTAGAAGATAAGTTTGACATATAACTTCAGAACTGTAAGTCCCTCTATCGGTCACATATTTCAAATTTTGTTGTTTACAAAAATAGTCTACAATTATTAATATGTTTTCTGGATAAAAGTACTCATGATTTTTACCTTACTAGTAAACTACATTTATCCTAATAAAATACAAATTTTATATGTTGTTTGTTATAGATTGAATTGAATTCCCTCAAAATTTGTGTTTTGAAGTCTTAACCCCCAATTTGACTACAGTTGGAGACAAGTTATTTTAAAAATATAATTAAGAAAGCTAGGTGCAGTGGCTGACACCTGTAATCCCAGCACTTTGGGAGGCCAAGGTTGGCAGATCACTTAAAGCCAGTTCAAGACTGATGTGACCAATATAAAGAAACCCTGTCTCTACTAAAAATACAAAAATTTGCTAGGCATGGTGGCACGCCTGTAGTCCCAGCTACTTGGGTGGCTGAGGCACAAGAATCACTTGAACCCAGAAGGTGGAGGTTGCAGTGAGCCAAGATTGCAGCACCACTGCACTCCAGCCTTGGTGACAGAGGAGACTCTGTTTCAAAAACAAAACAAAAAAGAATTAAGGTTCAATGAAGTCATTAGGGTGTGGCCCTAAACCAATGGGGGTTTGGTTCTTATAAGAAGAGGAAGAGACACAGGAGAGCTCTTTCTCTCCATGAGCATGCACAAAAGGTCCTGTGAGGATACAGGGAAAAGGCTGCCATCCGCAAGCAAGGCAGAATGCCCTCATCAGAAACCAATCCTGTTGGTTCCTTCATCTTGGACTTGTAGTTGTCTATTTAGTTTTAGATTTTGGACTTCTCAACTATGAGAAAATAAATTTCTGTTGCTAAAACAAACCACCTATTCTGTGGGATTTTGTTGTAGTATCCTAAGCTGACTTATACATCAATTACATCTAATTCACAGGCAGAGAATAAGATCAGATTTTATTTGATATAAAATTTGGAAAAAAATATTTTCAGAATAATCACGTTTATTTATATGTACTGAAGTCAACTCTTTTTCTAAAAAATGTATAAAAAATTTAGGAGAGGTTTTTAATGCTGCACTTAAGCCACTCATTTATTTTAGCAAATTCACTAGTTTTAATAATGTCTACTGTTTTCTCAAAAGTATTATTTGCTCTTATCAATGAAATAAGAAATTTCATTTTATTAGAGCTATATATCAAATAGACTTCACAAAGTATTGTTAGTTTAATTGCAATGTGGTTCCAGAAATAGCAACCAAATACATTATAGTTTTTATTAACTTTGATTAGACCAACTTTTATTAGATCACTATGATTAGACCACTAATCAACTTTGATTAGACCACCTTTATCATATTTTTCAGTCAACAATAGTCATCAAAGGGTATCACAAACGAATTGTCACAAAAATATTTATAAACTGAATGGTCAACATGTCTTGTTATTCTGTTCTTCTTACTTTTATTTTTTATAGACAATTTTATTTTCTCTCTAACCAAATCTCAAATTGTGCTGGTCGTCTTCCCTTTACTCCTCCGGATGTATTCCTCACCATTCTCCACCCAACTTTGCTCTGGAAGGTTGGCTTATAATACCCTATCAATAGGTTTCTTATTTTCTAGCTGATAGTTTGGTTCAGTCAGTGATATCCCTGGCAGGAGATGAACTAGAAGTAGGGGAATGAAGTAAGAACATTTATTCTTTTGGCTCTTTCTTGCAGAATACCCTAGTTTGATTGGGTTCCATGATTGAAGGTCATTGCTATTCACAAGACAGTCTTTTCTGTGTCATTTTCTCCCAGGTCTTGGTAATGACTTTATCCCTTCCTTCTTTTAGTGCTAGAAGTGGTAATAGCTTTGCTGCTATAAGCTCCCCAGAACTATATCATCCTTTCAGATTTGCTTATACTCTGCTCACATGTTTATAAATATTATTTTTATTAGATACTCTCTGAAATATTCTAATTTGACTCTCCCTTCTGTTTCATACTGGTACCCAGACTGAACAGAGAAGTAACTTCCAAAATAGATACTTTGGATTTTCAGGAAGTTTATGTAAGTTGTGTTAATAATGTAAAACTAATGCAGTCAAATTAAAGCATAATCTAAACATTTATTTAAACTGATTTTCTCCAAATTATGTATGTGTAAGCTTAGAATTACTAACCTCAGTAATCAAAAAGTATGAGGCTTATTTCTGTAATGAGTCTTGCAGGACTTTCCTGATACAGAAAATGTATTCTGAAATCTAATATGTAGCAATATTCCACAAATAATTAAAGTTCATGATTTATGTTTGTGAAATTGTGAATTCTATTATATGTTACTAAAATGATGATTTTTAATATTGACTTGATTTGAGAATGCATTTTATGCAGCCCTTTTTAATAGTAAATGAATGGTTTGTGAACCAGAGGAAGTAGAACATTCTTTTCACGATATAGAGACCTTCCAGGATATTATACTCGACAAATTTTCCTTTCATGGCTATAATATAAAACGTGTTGTTTATACTTACAAAAAAGAAACCCAGATGTTTATGAGCTACTTTTGGAAATCAATACAATATTTGAGTTTTCTATTGTAGAAAATGTTTGTCTTTTAAGTCTGAGTTCACATTCTGTCACTTCTGCGTAACTTTCTGTAAGAACGTCAACCAAAACATATTTCCTCAGGGTATTTAGCATTTCATTCTTGTGCATCACTGATTCTTTCGTCTGTGCTGCCGTTTCATCTTGTCTGCTGTATCTGGGGGAAAAAGGAAAGAAGCAAAAAGTTGGCAATGTAGTATGGAAGGTACTATTAGACATCAGAGAATTCCCATCTAATTCCCTATATTTCCCAGCCTCCAGTGAGATTAATTAGAGCTATATGACAAATTCTGTGATGGAAAATTTGAGTCCAAGTGATACCGTAATTGGTACCAAAAGGTGGTACAATTCTCTATAACAATAATATTAACTGAAGGCTAGAATAATTATTGAATTGGGCAATGACAAAAATATTTAGTAATACTGCCATTTGTTCTAAGTAGGAAAGGATATTGTTTTCTCACTCAGCTGGGAGTTTTAAGAGAACAAATTAGAAAACAGAGTGGGAAAAATATAAGTTGGTTGCTATTGACTATATAGAACAAGATATCATCTAAAAGAGATTGGTTTGGGGAAAAAAAAATGCAGGAGATTCAATATTATAAATGAAAAGGCAGACAGGGGTTTGCAGGGCTACATAAAATTACTGATCCTAGGTCCCAAATCGGTTGAAAACAGATTGACACAATCTTTGAATAAAATGATTAAAATAACTCAATAATAAAATCAATTCAGGATGAAGAATTTACAACCTAATATTCTCATTGTAGATAACCATTAGTTTGGGAGAGAGACATGAACCAAGAAAACTGTAAGATAAAGCGGAATCATTGCATCTCTAATACAACACTGAATTTGGCTACTATATTTTCAACTAAACTACAAATTGGGGAAGAGAAGTCTTTGGTGTGACTTAAAATCACCTTTGAGCCCTGAAACTGCATTGGTGTTGTTGGTGCCTGGTGTTCCTCTTCCCCTCAGGCAGCTCTTCTCATTTTCATACTGGCCTCCTCCTGCCTTCCAGCTGGATTTCGTACCCAAACTACTCTCCACATTTCCTTTGTAAACAAGGTTACATAATCTTATAGTTTTTAACTAAAAATAGATTTTGACTAATTTTTAACAATATTAAAATGTACAGAGTCCTAAGCTTCACAACAAATATTAAAATGTCTATGTGACCTATTCACTTTGTTATATAATCCTCTCAAATTTAAACCATCTAGAGCAGAGCTCCTGTTTTTGCTCACCCCACATTTTCCTGCTTCAAAGATGTCCTCCAGGTCCCCCAGGACCTGTACCCTGGGTTTCCCATCTCAGGAAACAGTGCCGCAATCAACCCATATTCTCAAGCCAAAAAGAAAGAAAAGAGTTAAAATAAAACCTCTTCTGGGACTATAACCATAGATTCTTCTTATTCCCCCAGTGTAGAGAGGTCATATACTTTTCCCACATATGAACTCATGTTTCCCCACCCTTAGAACTTGAAATAAACTTTCTACCTTCACTTTCTAGATAGTTTATAACCTTAATCTCAGTGTATAGCCTTAGTGTTTAAATTTCCTATTTATTCAGTCTCTTTCTTTTATTTCCTTTCATTCAGCTAAACCAGTTACTCTCCCTATTTTCCTTCATCATAACATACCATTCATACTCCTTGCCTTACTACTCATATTTTATAGCAATCCAATCTCTTTCATCAAGTTTCAGGTCATATGACACCTCCTCAAAGAAGCTTCCCTTCATGTAAAATAGCAACATTATCCCTTTGGAATTTTATCACTCTATTAATTTCCTTCAGCATTAATTGAAATTTGAATTAGCAAATTTATTTATTCATTGCTAGTCTTTAAAGCTTGAATAATGATCTACATGGGTCCAAGTTCTTGATTGTGTTGTTTGCTACTGTGTCTCTAATGCCTTACTTTGGGAAACAAAACAAAAAAATGAAAGAAAACCAAACAAAAAATCCATACTTTTTTAATGAAAGAAGAAATATAATTATTAGATTGAAAATAATTAATATTCTATACTTGATTATTATAGAATAAGCAATATTATGATGAAGAAAGCTATTATGTTTTTCTCTTTGGCTTAAGTCTAATTATTCTGAGATTTGATAACATTTAATGTTTTTTAAAATTAAATTGTAGATTATTTCATTATATAGAAATTTGAGGACCTTTCATTGAGGACAATATCCAGAGTTCAGTAATAAATGTTTATATGTTTAGAATTTCATTAAGTTCTGTTTTAAGAGATTTTGTACATCTGGCCATCTCTAAATAGACATATATTTTGTGTACTGGGTGATAACTATAATAATAAATCCACCTGCCAATGACATGAGTAAATATATTTTCTGTCATATCAAGAATGTTCAGTACGTAATATGAAGAAATCTTCTTATATTCAAGGATCTATAAAGCAGGGATAAGTTTCTACCTATTTCATAGCATTGCTGGAGGAACTACATGAGTAAACAGAGATATAGCACTAGGAATTCTAGCTACCCACTCATAGTGGTTTAAATCTATACAGAAAAATAACTTTTAAAAAATGTTTTATGAGATATTATGCCTGATTTTCTTTATATGATTCTGTAAAAAATAAATACCCATTGAAATAAGCACAGAAACTACATATCAACTTTACCTAGATTTCTACTAAAACAATATATTACCATATTAAATCTCAGATTCTTATATAATAAAAAATTTAATGCAAAATAGTCACTGAATAATGCAACTTTTTAACTACATCTGAACATCTGCTATACTAGTAAAAAAAACTAGATCTGTATTTTAGTCTATAAACAAGTTCATTTAACTATCAATTTAAGATGAAGAGAGAAAGCTCTTAAATGACCTTACAAAAGACCCAATATATCAATACTAATTTTTTTTTTTTTTAAATATGAGCTTGGGACTGGCTCATTCCTGTAATCCTAGGGTTTGAGAGGCGAAGGTAGGAAGATTGCTCGATACCAGGAGTTCAAGTCTAGCCTGGGCAACATAGTGAGACCTCATTTCTACAAAAAATAATAGTAAAAACAATGAGTCAAGCATGGTGGCACAATTCCTGTAGTCCTAACTACTTGGGAGGCTGAGGCAGGAGGATCTCTTAAACCCTGGAATTAGAGTCTACAGTGAGCTATGTTTATACCACTTCACTCAATTGTCTAACAAAGTGACATCCTGTCTCTAAAAATAAATAAATAAATAAAATGAATTTAAAATTATATGAGCTTATAGATTCATGATGCATGCAGTTTTTTTCTAAATTAGATATATTGATAAAGCCAATAATACTCTCTAAATGCTAAACATTTTAATGATGAATATGAAGTTTTCCTAAATATTGCTGTAAATAAAAATCATGGGGATTTATCTCAGAAAGGCTTGTGGAGAGGGAAGTAAAGAGGGGAGGGAGGGAAGAAGATTGTCAAGCCTTTTTGGTAATTCAGATGCAATAGGTATTCAGTAGTAACTCAAAATGTGAGGCATCTACAGAAGTTACTATATGGTAAGGAAAATTTCTTTAACTCTTAAAGTAATTTATAAGACATATTTTAAAAGATCATTAGCAAGTTAATAAATATTGACTAAAATTCAGTACTTGTCTTTCGTTTTAAAATGTAATTTTTCAAATCTTTACATATTTAGATGTAGATTTTAGCATATGTTTGAATTCCTTTTGTTAGAAAGAAGATAGTTTAATAAAATATTTCCCCATTGGAATTATCAGATGATACAAAAATTATTTTGAAACTATTTCTTTAGCTCTTTAATGCCAATTCTATTTGTTTGACACAAAAAGATGAATATTTATTTGTTAAAATATGAAAAGTAGAATAAATAAAATAAATATATTTTATAAAGTCTGCCTGTGGTTATCTAAGGAATCTATTTAATATATGAGTTAATATTTTATTCATCACTTTATGTTCTATAATAGTTTATAATTTAGTAATGATCATAAAAGTGCTGCTTGTATATCAAGGTCAAACACAATAGTTTGTAGATTGTAAAATGGGGTCTAGAAAATATGAAGTGATTTCCTTTCCAGGGATTGGATTGCAAATTACTATATCATATTGGATGTTAAAATATTATAATCTCCATATATATATTAGTGTATATACATGTATATCAGGAGGGACTTCAAAATAAAATTGAGTGCAATGAAAAGTAAAAGAATTAAAATTAATCCATAGATACTATGTTATATAAAATGTTAAATGAAAAACAACTTAAATTTATAATATATATTTCAGAAGCTATTTAAGGATCCCACAGATCACAGAAACATATCATATAGTCATAAAAATTTATAAGCTGTTAAATGAACTTCAGGGCAGATGCAGAGAACATGTAACACCTGGCATAGATAGTATGTGTAATGATAATACAAATCCTTTATGGTATATTAACACCTTCAAAAAATGAGTAATGTCCTAAGATTAACTCCAGAGAAAGTTACAGATGAGGGTAAAAATAAAATGTAATTTTGTGAAACAGAGTCAGCAATATAATTCATTTTATGTTGTTCTGTTAGATCTGTTGCTATTAATATTTTTCAGTAAACTTGATTTAAGGTGTGTCTATGATGGATATTTATTTCTTTCAGAATCTGGGCTATTTTGCTATTTATCTGAATTAGGAATATTATGTATTCTATTCCTCATTATATGCCCAATTAATTCACTGTATTAAAAATTCATCTTACTTTGCTCAGATCAGGGAAGCTAAAACCTTTTAATTTCATTGTGCTCAAAATTAATTCTTCCTACTACTTTAAGAGTAAAGTACTTATTCATATTATTCAAATACATCAGAAAATTCATACATTTTTCTGTTAATTTTTTGTGAAACTAAAAGAATTTTATGTAAGTTCCTTTTTCCTTCTCATAAGATAGTCAAGCTTAATGATAGATAGCTTAGAATTATAAACCAAATTATTCTGTATTTTACTTTATCTTATTTTTACTGTGTATTGTATTGTTATGAAATGTAATATGAAGAATGATTTTATTTGGTTAAATTGCCAAAAATCTCCTTGTAATCATTTTTTAATATAAATTGTTCTTTAAGTTAAAATATCAATATTCTGCCTTTTAAATATTTTTAGAAAGTTATCTCCTGTTTATTGCATATCTGCAAATGAATTAGAATAGACAAGATGAGATTTGTTAAGCTTAGTCAATAATGTATCCACAGAAACAACTGGATAAAATTTGAATATGATATTACAATTATTACAAAAAGCCAAAAAAATATTTTTCATTGACTATTTGCAAGAAAGGAGTAGCAAGCAAATACTAATGTACATGAGGATTTTTGGGGAGGGATGGAATGTTACGAAGTCAGCAATGGTGGTCACACAATCTGTGTATATACCAAAATCATCAGATTGCATGCATTAGAAAAAGGTTTATATTGTGGCATATAATGATGTCACAATAAAACTGTAATAAAATGAATAGGCATTGGAACACCCTCTGTCAGGTGGTGAGGAAGAGTAGGGGACAAACAATAAATAGACCAGTACAACATGGAAAACATAACCTAAATATAGCAGGAAATGTGTAATGCAGGGAAGTGAAAATTCAGAAATGTGCAACTTGGTAAGAATAAATCAGGAAGATAGTTACAGTGTAACCTGAAACCAATTGGTTTTGCTGTTTTTTCCATGGAGATAAGATAAATGTATGACATAACATAAGGCACAAAGAATGGTTTAAAAATGCATGTCGTTGTCTCAGGTAATCTTAGGACAATATGGCAAATTCTATGTAGGTGAAAATATAAGAGAATACAGTGAAATAAACCTGTGCAGTTAATAATTATTGTCAATGTAGTTCAACTGCAGATTTTTTTTTTGTGGTATTTGAAATTCTCAATGAAAGAGAAGAGTTAGTCATAAATTTCCAGGTGTGTTTGTGTGTGTGTGTGTGTATGTGTAAGACAGAGAGTGTATGTATGTTTCAGCATATTTTGGAGACTGAGAAATGCATGGTAAGTTAAGAGGAAGAAAGCTGGGGCTTTGCTTTGGGCTCACACATTACTCATCTACTATAGAAATGAAACATTCAATCAGAGTAAAATATTAAATCACTGAATATGACAGAGAAAGGCTAACATTTTGAGAATTGCTAAACAAAAATTGAAGAACAAAGTCAGAATGTAATTAAGCAGGAAGATAAGGTTCACTTTCCAATAAAATTTTTAATTCAAATTTAACACTTTTTAAATAACTTTTAAAATCTGTTATTTTATATTTGAAGTTCAAGCACATGTCCTCTCCTGCAAGCCTTTAATATTAGATCTGATAAGAAAACCAGTGGTACACTGGCAAAACCAAATTTATTAAGTCGTTATGTCTCACGGATATAATCTTTAGGTAGGAAATTTATTTCCAGAAATTTAGTTTATTTTGTTGATTAGTTAAAATACAGTCCTCCCTAGAAAATCTGTGTTTATATAAAATCATGATGTAGATATGAATCACCCCATCCTCAAAATTAAAGATAGATCTTAGAATGAACAAAAACAGTGAGAGTGGAAATAAACAACTAATTTAAATGCACTACAGATTTTGGTAATTGAAATTAATTTAGTTTGACTGTTAATGTATCAGTCAGGATAGATTGTAATGTGGTTGCCTAGAAAACGTAGCCCTACATCTTATGGCTAAACAACAGCAAAGCTTATTTTTTATTTATACCAAATAACTAAGAGGGAATAGTCACAATGGGATTAAACTTGAAAGAGGCCCTCTACCAGTGCAATAATCCACATAAGGCTGACAAGGAAAATGTAGTCTGACACTGAAAGTTTCCACAGGACGCTAAAAACTAGGTTTTGTTCTCAGACAGTGGAAGTCTTGTGGCCATGCTTATTTTCAAGAGCACTGGGAAAGTAAAATTGTGTTTAAAGTGGGAAAAATAAAGTTAGGATACCTAGTGAATATCCTTGATAATTTCTGAGGTCAAATCTTCACGTGCTAAGGCTGGAGATAAATTTTCTGTCTCTCTTTTTATAAGACAGTTTGAGAGATCAGGAACAAGGCAAGGGTACCTACTCCTACCAATTCTATTAAACATATTACAGTATTGAAAGTACTACCCAGAGCAGTTAGGCAAGAAAAATAAATAAGTAGCATCCCAATCAGAATGGAAGAAGTAAAATTATATTCACATGTGGAAAGTCCTAAAGATTCTACCAAAAATTGTAAGAACCAATAAATGAATTCAGTAAAATTGCAGAATACATAAACATACAAATATCAGTTACAGTGCTGTATAATAATGAATTATTCAAAAATAAAACTTAAAAATCCCATTTACAATAGCATTAAAATGAATAAAATAGGAATAAAATTAATCAAGGAAGCGTAAGACCTACACAGAAAAAATTACAGAACATTGATGAAAGAAATTATGGAAGACACAAACATCTGAAAAGACATCCCATGTTCATAAATTGGAAGACTTATTATTGTTGAAATGTCCATATCATCCAAAGTTATCTAGATGGTCAAAGCTATTTCCATCAGATTCCAATAGTGTCTTTTATGGTAATTGAGAAAAAATAAATGTTAAAATTCTTTTGGAACCTTGAAAGACAAGAAATCACCAAAACAATCTGAGAAAGAAAAAAAACTGGAGGTATCATCCTTTCTGATTTCAAAATATATGACAAACCTACAGTAATTAAGACAGTATGGTACTGACACAAATATAGACATACAGACCAATAGAAAAAAATAAAGAATCTAGAAATAAAGCCACACACATATGATCAACTGATATTTGACAAGTGTGCCAACAATACCGAAGAGGGGAAAGGACTGTCTGTTCAACAAATGATGTTGAGAACACTGGATATCTACATGAGAAAGAAGAAAACAGGACTGTTATGTTACACCATGCAGATAAATCAACCCAGAATGACTTAAAGGTTTAAACGTTAAGTCCTGAAACTTTAAAACTCCTAGAAGAAAATGAGAAAAGCTTTTTGACATTGGTCTTGTAAATGATTCCTTAGATATGAAACAAAAAACACAAGCTTTAGTTAAAAAAAAAAACAGTTGGCCAGAAGTGGTGACTTCTGCCTATAATTTAAGTACTTTGGGATGCAAGAGCAGGAGAATAGCTTGAAACCAGGTGTTTGAGAATGGCCTGGGCAACATAGCAAGACCCTGTCTCTATTAAAAATAAATAAATAAATAACTGGATGTGGTGGCATGTTGCCTGTAGTACTAGCCGCTCAGCAGACTGAGGCAGGAGGATCACTTGAGCCCAAGAATTAGAGTTATGCAGCGAGCTACGATCATGCCATTGCACTCAAGCCTGGGTGACAGAGGAGATCCTGTTTCTAAAAAAGGAAGAAAGAAAAAGAAAAAGAAAGAGAGAGAGAAAGTAGGAAGAAATTCTGCCATATGTGGCAGTATAGGTAAACGTGGAGAACATTAACTTAAGAGAAGTCATGAAATTTTAAATTCTCCATATTTTCACTAATAGAAGTTATTTGAAATAGTCCACTTCATTAAAAAAAACAATAAGTGGTTGCTAAGAGCTGAGGGGGGGAGGGGGAAATGAGGAGCTGCTATCCAACATATATATAGTTATAAAGTTTTAGTTATGTAAGACAAGTCCTAGGAATTTGCTGTACATTGTGCTTATAAGTTAACAATACTGTAGTGTACAGATAAAAATTTGTTATAAGGGTTGATATTCAGTTATTTTAAATAGTCAAATTCATAGAAGCAGGAAATAAGCAGTGGTTGCCAAGAGCTGAGAAGTGAAGTAAATGGGGAGATGCTGTCCAATAGGTGTGAAGTTTCTGTTATGCAAGGTAAATTCTAAAAATATGTGTACACTGTGCTTATGGTTGACAATATTGTTGTATACATTTAAAAATTTATTAAAAGGGTAGACCTTATGCTGTTTGTTCTTACCAAAATAAAAAACAAACCAATTTCCAGATGTTTGAGCCTGAAACATGTAGTAATAATGATAATATCATTTTATGTTTAAAGCTCACCATATCACCAAGAACATTTAGGGTTAGAGTGAGGGTTAGATTCTCTAAACAGGGCATAAGAGTAATTAAAACAACTTAACCTCCTTGGAATGAAGACACCTTTTCACTGTATCTCAGTAATAACAACTAAACATAATAAATATATCTAGCTAGACAAGCTGGGTGCAGTGGTTCATACCTGTAATCCTAGCACTTTGAGAGGCCAAGGTGGGCTGATCACTTGAGGTCAGGAGTTTGAGATGAGCATGGCCAACATGGTGAAACCCTGTCTCAATTAAAAGTACAAAAAATTAGCTGAGTATGTTGGCTCACATCTGAGGTCCCAGCCACTGGCGAAGCTCAGGCACAAGAATTAATCACACCACTGCACTCCAGCCTCTGCAAAGGAGGGAGATTGTCTCAACAACAAAGATGACAACAACAACAACAATATATATGCAAACATATGCATATATACATATATACACACACACACGTACATATATACACACATATATTTATGCACACATATATACATATATTTCAATTATTTTCATTGCTATAAGAGCAAAATGCTACCCAAAAAACCTGGATACATTTAAAAAATCTCTTTAGTCTTTGGAATATTAATTGAGATAAATAATTAATACAAAGGTAGTTCACAGGTGCTTATTAAATGAAAGCTAGAATTATAAACCAAACCAATGAATCAATTTAACCCTTGCTTTATATAAGCAATTGCAAAGTTTGGTTTTTCAGTGTATTAATTTATGGTTGTTATAACAAATTAACATAAATGTAGTGGCTTAAAATAAAACAACTGTAGTATCTTCCAGTTAAGAAGTTCAGAAGACCTAAAATCAAGGTGTTGCTTGTATTCTTTCTAGAGTTTCTAAGGGATAATTTGTTTTCTTGCCCTTTCCAACTTTGAAGGACCACTCACATTTCTTGGCAAGTAGCCCCCTCCTTCTTTTAAAGGTCAGCAATGTAGCATCTTGAAATTTCTTTCACCTTTTCTTCCATCAGCAGATCTACTACTCTTTTACAGACTCTCTTACCTCTCTGTTATCAGGACCCTTGTGATTACATTGGGCCCAATGAGATGATGAAGGACATTCAGTTCCTTATCTTAATTACATCAACTAAAGAGATTTTGCCATCTAAGTTAACATATTTGCAGATACCAAGGATTAAGGTGTGGTCATTTTGGAGGAGGTAGATTTATTTTTCCATCTACCATATATGGGCAAGATATGTTTTTGAATAGGATTTTAATTTAAGAAGCAAACATGCTTTGTTTCATGCTAAAAATACTGCCTTTTCTATCTTTTCTCAATTTTTATGATCTAAAGGATGTCCTTTGAAAATAGTACTTAAGCATTATTCTTCTAAATAAGTAACATGGCTGGGCATAGTAGCGACACCTGTAATCCCAGAATTTTGGAAGGCCAAGTTGGGCAGATTGCCTAAGTCCAGGAGCTCAAGACCAGCCTGAGCAACATAGTAAAACTGTCTCTACCAAAGAAATACAAAAAATAGCCAGATATGGTGGCATGTTCCTGTAATTCCACCTACTGAGGAGGTTGAGATGGGAGGATCACTTGAGCCCAGAAGGTCAAGGCTGCAGTGAGCTCAAATTGCACTGCCACACTCCAGCCCCCTGGGTGACAGAGGGTGACCCTGTCTCAAAAATAAAAATAAATATAAGTAATGCAAGCACATGGTTTAAACATTTTTGAAAAACAAAACAAACGTATACCATAAAACATTCCTTTCACTCCTAACCTTTGTCTGCCCTATTCTTAATCACTCACCAATCACTCAACACCATCATTAATTGCTTAATTTTTCCAGAGATATTAAATAACTACCACAATTAAAAAAATACAAATACTTATCATATACTAGTTTCAATAAAGTTTTTTATAAACTCCATATATCTTGCAGAATTTTTATTTTACTATGTAAAAAATCTTTCTATTCAACTTTAAAGTTATATAGTATCTTAAGGATTTGCAATTACTTAGTTCTCTACTGAAGACATTGTTAAGCATTTGTAATATTTTGCTGTTAAAAGTCATAGTGTATGTATTAGTCAGGGTTCTCCTGAGGGACAGAACCAATAGGATTGATGTATATATAAAGAGGAGTTTATTAAGGAGTATAGACTCACAGGATCACAAGGTGAGGTCCCACAATAGAGTGTCTGCAAGCAGAGGAGCAAGGAAGCCAGTCTGAGTCCCCAAGCTGAAGAACTTGGAGTCCAATGATCAAGGGGGGCAAGGATTCAGCACAAGACAAAGATGTACACTGGGAGACTGAGCCAGTCTAGTCTTTTCATGTTCTTCTGCCTGCCTTTTTTCTGGCTGTGATGGCAGCTGATTAGATTGTGCCCACTCAGATTAAGGGTGGGTCTGCCTTTCCCAGTCCACTGACTCATATGTTAATCTCCTTTGGCAACACCCTTATAGACACACCCAGGATCAATACTTTGCATTCTTCAATCCAATCAAGTTGACATTCAATATTAATCATTACAGTATATTATATATATTTGTATGTACATTACTTCAAGTGTATTTATAGCAATAATTCCTATAAATGGAATAATTTAATTGAAGAAAACATTTTATATTTCTAGTTTTTTATTTAATGCTACATTGAGTCAGTCATTCTTATTTTATAATAAATTTATGTATGTATTAAACCACATCTCCCTAAATTGCTAAATTTTCAGAGATTCCCTATTCTTCTTGATTCATTTTTATGAATGCATTTTAGAATCATTTTGTGAAGTCTCAAAAACAAGTAAAACAAGCCATCTTGAAATTATATTTTTTAGTTATTATTATGTTTATGACAGTTGATAAATTCATACATTTTAGCTGTGAAATGTTTTGGTTTAAGAGCAGGAATAACTTTCATTTTCATGTCTTTTTTAATGTCCTTCACAGGTGTTGTAAGTTTTCTTTATATTGTTCTCTCTTTTTTTGCCTCTCCTGTAAACATTATATTCATAATATGCACTTTTCAGAATACTTTTATGCTGCTTATTTTTTGAGTGAAATAATCTCATAAAATCTAAAATATAGCATGTGAACTGGGGATTTTAAAATCCTTAGTGCAGACCTACCTGTAAGTGGAAAACTCCTGCATTGGAACTATTACTGCAGTCATGAAACAGAATTTATTCTTCCCCAGGAAAATCTGAATTGGTTAGTTTGTTGGCTACTTGGTTTTTACTTTTTTTTTTACTGTGTCTAAATATACATATTAAAATTTACCAAGATAACCATTTTAAATGGACACTTCTGTTGCATCAAGTACATTTATCTTGTTGTGCAACCATCACCATCATCTATCTCCAGAAAGTTTTCATCTTATTCAACTGAAAATTCATACCCATTGAACACAAACTCCTCATTCCCTCCAGCCCCCTATTCCCTGCCAATCACCATTGTATTTTCTATTTCTATAAATTTAAGTGCTTTAGGAATCTCATATAAGTCAAATCATACAACACTTGTCCTATTGTGACTGGCTTATTTTGTTTAATTGCTTGAAGAATCATGTCTTTAAGATTCATGTGTTAGCAAGTATCAGAATTTATTTTCTTCTTGTGGCTGGGTAATATTCCTCTATATACACATACAGGATTTTGTTCATTCATTCATCTGCTGATGGACTCTTGGGTTGCTTCTGTCTCTTCACTATTATAAATTATGCTGTTATGTACATAGCTGTACAAAACTGAGTTCTTGCTTTCATTTATTTTAGCTATGTAGCTAGAAATGGAATTGCTGAATTATGTGGTAATTCTACATTCATTTTTTTTAAGGAATATTGCTACCGTTTCTAGAGTGGCTGCATAATTTTACATTCCCATCATTGATGCACAAATTTTCCAATGTCTCCACACATTTGCCAACAGTAGTTATTTTTGTGTTTATGCCAATGTTGATCATAATGTGTGTGATCAACAAGAGATAGCTTTCCACATATCTATGTCTTCTTTAACTTTTTCAGTAATATTTTTTGGTTTTCAGCACACAAATCTTTTGCCTCCTTGTTTAAGTTTATTAAGTATTTTATTCTTTTGGACGATGTTGTAAATTAAATAGCTCAGTTTTCTATTCAAATGTTTACTTTTAGAGCGTAGAAATGCAACTGATTTTTGCATGTCGATTTTGTATCCTCTAACCTTGCTGAATTCTTTTAGTAGTTCTAATAGTTTGTGTACATATTTTCTTTAGTATTTTCTACAGATAAGATCATGACATTAATAAACAGAAAATTAATTTACTTCTCCCTTTGCAGTGTAGATGCTTTATATTTCTTTGCTGCCTAATTGCTCTGCTAGAACTAACAGGAACAGGTTGAATAGAAGTGGAGACAATGGGCATTCTTGCTTTGCTCTTGATCTTGAGGAAAAACTTTCAGCCTTTCATCATTAAGTATGATGTTGGCTGTGGATTTTATATGTGATCTTTGTTTCATAGAATACTTTACTTCTCCTCCTATTTTGTTGAAGACAACTTTCCAACAAAAAAAATCCTACTTTTTTTTTGTAATTAACATGTTGAATTTGTCAAATGCTTATTCTGCATAAATAGACTTGATTGTGTTTTTCACTTTTTTCTAATATTGTGAAATATTTCATCAATTAATTTTTAAAAATACTTGCATTTTAGAAATAAATCTCACTTGGTCATAATGTATAATCCTTTGAGAGGCTGTTAAATTTGGTTTTCTAGTATATTTTTTGAAGGTTTTTGCATTAATGTTTATAGGAGATACTGGTCTGTAGTTTTCTTATAGTGTCTTTTTCTGGCTTGGCCTCAGAGAAGCAGTTAGAGAGGGGTCTTTTCCTGCTCTTTATTTATTTATTTATTTATCTGGAAAACTAAGAAGTACTGGCATTTACTCTTTTGATTTTTGGTATAATTCAACAGTGAAGCCATCTGGCTGTAGGCTTTTCTTCATTTGTAGTTTTTAAATTATGAATTAAATGCCCTTACCAGTTATATGCCTATTCAGCATCTCTATTTCTTCATGATGCAGTCTTGGTAAATTGTCTGTTTCTAGGAATGTTTTCATTTCTTCCAGGTTATTTAATTTGTTGATATGCAATTTTTATAGTATTTTTTTATTAATCCTTTTTAGTGGTATGTGGTACTTCATCATATTCACTTTTTATACAAATGAGCAACTAAGATTGTAAAAATTAGATTGTTGTCTTTTTCCATGATGTTGCTCAGGATGCTAAGGGAAGAACTATCCTGGTACCAGAAATTGCCTAGCATAATAAAAAGTGATGATAAAATTGCAATCTTGGATAAAATAAAAGTGTTTACCTATGTGAAGCCAGTCTGACATTTTTATAGACTGCTTTAGTTTCAGAACAAAATTTGCACATCCAAAAATAGATATGTTCTTAGCACACCACCCTTAGATAACAGTATTCTTCATAAAGTTAAATATAAAACCAAAGGTGAAAAGAAAAATCATAGCTGGTAATGACCCTTGATTTAAATACTTGCTATTTTTCCCTCTTCTGTAGGAGAGTGTAAGGATAAGGATAACTTATTACCAACATATTAAATTTTCTTACACTTGTTTGTGTTTGAATTTTCTAAAAGTCTGCAGTTATTCACAATTAGAATTTTTTCTGTGACTATAAAGTTTACTAGATTTTTTATTTGTGATTTTTTTTTTTTAAATACCAATCCAAATCTTTAATTACCAGTACTAAAAAAGGGTTTCAATGCACCAAGAAGATTAACTGCAGAAAGAGGATGGATAGTAAGTGAGAATTGTATTTTCCTGTGAAAATCCCTTTCATATTTTTTCACAAAACAAACAAGAAAAATAAGCAAAAATATAACCTGCAAATGATTGTTAATATGATTATCTTTTTTAAACATTTTAATTGAACCAAAAATCATTTTTTTAGTTTTCTAAATTTAGTTAACTTAGTTAAGTTTAGAAAACTAACAATCATTTAGTTAAGTTTATAAAACTATTTACTTAAACATCCAGTAAGATTAAGCTCATATTGCCAATTGCTGAATCTAGTAATTGTATTCCTAAGATGTGTCACTTTGTCTTTAATAGCATAAGGATAAAGAGTACCACATCCACAGGTTAAGTATTGCAATGATACAGACAATTAATAACTGAAGTTGATATTCTGAATAATGCTTGAAAACAAACTGCTAACAAATGACCTGTATTGACTATTGATATAATATAATCTCTGCAATTCATTCTTTTTATCTCTGCCTTGTTATCTGAATTGATAATGTTAGTGAAATAAAGGTGATGCCATCAGTTTCTCTACATGCTAAATGAATCACTTTTATACTCCAAGTGATAATATTAGAAGAAAGACTCACTAAATTTTGGAGCACACGTCAGGGAATATTGGTATGTAAAGTATGAATACAAATACTTACCGAGTAGTAGTAGCAGTAGTGGTGGTGTGATGATGATATTAGTATTAGGTTAAAAATGCATGGAGACCACGAAGAAGGCTGGATGGTTATTAGTTTGGGAACAATACAAGTTGCTTATTACATCCTATCAGGCAATACACAAAGTGAAAAATTATGTGGCATCAAAAAGAAGTTTAAATCCTAATGTGAATTTCTGAAATTTGTTTTCCATTTAGGAAGATGTGACTATGGAAGAGAAAATATTTGGAGAATCCCCAGAAACCTAGTTCTGCTATACAGAAAATAAATACAAAATATATTAAGTCTGACATAGAATAAGTTTTGGAGGCCAGGAGCTGTGGCTCATGCCTGTAATCCTAGTACTTTGGGAGGCTGAGGCAGATGGATTGCCTGAGCTCAGTAGCTCAAGACAGTCTGGGCAACATGGTGAAACTCTGTCTCTACTAAAATACAAAAGAAATTAGTGGGTCATGGTGGCCTGTGCCTGTAGTCCCAGCTACTTGGGAGGCTGAGGCAGGAGAATTCCTTGAACCTGGGAGGCAGAGGTTGCAATGAGTTGAGATCGCACCACTGCACTCCAGCCTGGGCGACAGAGCAAAACTCTGTCTCTCCAAAAAAAAAAAAAAAAAAGAGGTTTCGAAAGGTTTGGAATATCTTTTCACAGAAAAGGAGAAGTTTGAATTTTCTTAAAGTTTTGGTTTATGAATAATGTCTAAGGCATAATTTTAAAATGTAAGAATTTCTTTTCTGTGAATATACATTTTGGCCATGCTCAATAATAAGAAGTATATGCCTATATATGTTTCTAACAGTTACCAGCTTACATGGAGCTCTAATAAACAACAGGAAAAAATTAAATTAAAAATTTTTTTTAGCAAAAATTTTAGGAAGTTAGTAACTCCCTAAAATTATTGTGTAGTATGTGTCACTTTTTTTTTTTACATCTTTTTACTTTTAAAATTTTAAATTTTCTAATACATTCAAAATATATCTAGCCATCAATTCTTCTTTTGTAAATAGTAAGCAATATTTGTTTTATATTTAAAATACTGACTCTAATTTACATATTTATATAAATGTATGTGTACTGTATTTCCAGCTATACCACACAATAACCTCATGAATACTTAATGCTTTTTATTCAGAATTTACGTATATTTCCTAAAATTTTCCTATTGCTTCATAAACAGTTCATAAAACCAGCAGGATCTGTCTGTATAAGTGAATTTTAAAATTTATCTGCTAGTAAATTTTAATTATGTAGCCAAGTGATATTATCCTGCTTATATTTTGCCCATAGATTTTGAAGGCAACATTGTGACTAGCCATAAATTCTTTTATAATATAGGTTATATAAAATAAAACATAAAATGTCTTTATGTTATTGTATAAGTATGCTGTGATATTTTGACCCTTATTAGAAATAATTAATAGAAGCTTATTGCTAGAGTAATGGCAATTATTTCTTTCTCTGACATGAAATGTATACTGACATCATGCTGTGAAAAGAGAAAGAATAAGAGAAAAATCCCCACTACCACTCTAATAAAAAAATTATCCTACAAAATGATCATGATTGGACATCATTACATGATCCATGCTTTCAGTATTTTCTTTTCAGCTTGTTTACCATTAAGCAGGCAATTGAGTTATTTTGTGTAATAGATCTATTTCCTACGCAAAGTCCAAATCACGTCAACAGTCCACTGAATGAAGAGAAACTATGTGACATAACAACAGAACATTTTTCTACATATATTTATCAAACTTAGCAATAAGGGTAAAACTTGCAATTATTTAACACTAGAGAATTCTGCCTAAATAGTGACAAATTGCAATAGTGTGGGTAGTGAATGAGGCTGTTACACCTGACAAGAAAGTGACAATAGTGCTAGGGAAGCAATGTTTCTAGAGAATAACAAAATTCAGTGGAATCAAGTATCATAAAATCAGGTACACTGGAAGAATTCACAGAAGAATACAAGTTGTGTTAGTGATAGCAGTTTCTGGCAATATCTACTTGATAATGGAGTTTATTACACAACTTCTCTGCTGAATGCAGTTAATAGCCATTTAAGCTGAAAGATAATAATTGTATATCATCATGCCTTGTACTGGATACAAGGGAGAAAAATAATAGCTTGAAACATTGCATTTTCATAGAGTAAGTAGACAGGAAGACAATCGTTATGTACATGCTTTTAGATTGCTGGCCCGACACTTACATCCTCTGCTACCATGTCTCTTCTCCATTTGCATGCAAACATTGAAAGCTACTGATTTTGTTTGTAATAATGGAAATGCGATATTGTAAGCTTTATCATGTCACTGTGCACATTTTATGACAAAGAATAACAACACTGGCAGACGTTTGAAGACAACTACTAATCTTTATCAGCAGATGAAAATTAAAAGTAAATGACTTTATATTATTTTATGTTATACTTTGACTCACTACATTTAATTTAATTTGTTTATTTTTCAGATCTATATATCAAAATCTTAGTTAGAATCCACACTTGGAAGATAGCATTTCCCAAAGTTTGTGATTCTCAGTATTGGCTGCCCGGTAGAATCACCATGGGAAGTGTTGGGCTAGGGAGAAATCAAAATGTTTTGTTGAGCTCTACAGCCTTGGATCTTTTTAACTTCCGAGTTCTTTAGGTGAAATAATACATTATCAAATGGTTGAGATGCAGTAATTGTAAGATGGTTTTTACATCATAGTGGTATCAAACCATAGGATAAATGGGTTTCCTGTATGGTGAAACATGAATAGAGGAATACACACACACACACACACACACACACACACATGAATGAACTTTAATGATACAAACACTTGTATTCTTAATACAGCAGGTTAAGAGTAGTAGTCTCAATGTCACCACTAATAACTCAGCATCTAAATGGGTGCAACTGCTTAAACTTAATATAACTGGAATTGTATGGGGTAAATCACCACATAGATTATGGGCAGAGATATAGGTATGGATATATATATATATATATATATATTTTTTTTTTTTAAAGAAAAAGAAAGAAAAGAAAAAGAAAGAAAGAAGGGAAAAAAGAGAATGAAAGAAAGGGGAAAAGAAGAAAAAGAGAGAGAGAGAACGGGAATCTTGCTCTACTGCCCAGGCTAGAATGCAGTCTAAAAATGGGTATTGAAAAGCTCTTTTATACTAATAGTTGTGTTATACAATGGAGACAGGAAGGAATAAGGGAGGAAAATAACAAACAAACAGTCAACCAATATTTCATTTAAACCTATGAAATGCTATGCAATTGCTGGGGAGTGATTTACTCCCAACCATGTGGTCACTTTTAGAATAGATGTGATGTGTTACTGACAAAAATGTATGTTTTGTGGATTTGGAGTAGAGAGTTCTGTAAATGTTTATTAAGTTTACTTGTTCGAGGTCTAAGTTCAAGTCCTGGGTATCCTTGTTAACCTTCTGTCTCATTGATCTGTCCAATGTTGACAATGTAGTGTTAAAGTCTCCCACTCTTATTGTGTGGGAGTCCAAGTCTCTTTGTAAGTCACCAAGAAGTTACCCTATGTATCTGGATGCTCCTATATTGGGTGCACATAGACTTAGGATTATTAGCTCTTCCCATTACATTGATCCCTCTACCATTATACAATGTCCTTCTTATCTCTTTTGGTTTCTATTACTTTAAAGTCTATTTTATCAGAGATGAGAATTGCAACTCCTGCTTTTTTTTTTTTTAACACTCCATTTGGTTGGCAAATCTTCCTCCATCCCTTTGTTTTAAGTCTCTGTATATCCTTGCATGTGAGATGGGTGTGGATGCAGCTTACCGATAGGTTTTTTGGAATGGCTGATACTTGTTGTTCCTTTCTGTATATAGTGCCTCTTTCAGAAGCTCTTGTAAAGCAGTCCTGGTGGTAATGAAATCTCTGAGTACTTGCTTGTTCCTAAAAAATTGTATTTTTCCTTCACTTATGAAACTTAGTTTGGCTGGATATGAAATTCTGGGTTGAAAGTTCTTTTCTTTAAGGATGTTGAATATTGGCCCCCACTCTCTTCTGGCTTGTAGGGTTTCTGCTGAGAGATCTGCTGTGAGTCTGATAGGCTTCCCCTTGTGGGTAACCTGACCTTTCTCTCTGGCTGCCCCTTAGTATTTTCTCCTTCGTTTCAACCCTGGTGAATCTAATGATTATGTGCCTTGGGGTTGCTCTTTTTGAGGAATATCTTTGTGGTGTTCTCTGTATTACCTGGAGTTGAGTATTGTCCTGCCTTGCTAGGTTGGGAAAGTTTTCCTGGATAATATCCTGAAGAATATTTTCCAGCTTGGATTCATTCTCTTCGTCACATTCAGGTACACCTATCAAACGTAGATTGTCTTTTCACATAGTCCCATATTTCTTGGAGACTTTGCTCATTCCTTTTTACCCTTTTTTCTCTAATCTTGTCTTCTCATTTTATTTTGTTAAGTTGGTCTTCGACCTCTGAAATCCTTTCTTCTGCTTGATCAATTCGACTGTTAAAACTTGTGCATACTTTGCAAAGTTGTTGTATCGTGTTTTTCAGCTCCATTAATTCACTCATATTCCTCTTTAAATTGTCTATTCTCGTTAACATTTCATCAAACCTTTTTTCAAGGTTCTTAGTTTCCTTGCATTGGGCTAGAACATGTTCTTTTAGCTCACAGAAGTTTCTCATTATCCACCTTCTGAAGCCTGATTCTGTTGATTGCTCACATTCATTCTCGATCAGGCCTTGTTCAGTTGGTGATGAGGAACTGCAATCCTCTGTAGGAAGAAAGGCATTCTGATTTCGGGTGTTTTCAGCCTTTTTGCACTGATTTCTTCCCATCTTTGTGGATTTATCCACCTGTCGTCTGTGTAATTGCTAACTTCCAGATTAGGCCTCTGACTGGACGTCCAGCTTGTTGGTGGTAAAGTTTTTTCTGTTTCTTAGTTTTTCTTCAGCGGACGCCCCTCCCCCACAGAGCTGGACCTTCCCGGGTTCAGCTGTACTTGCTGTGAAACTCTTAATCCTCAGCAGTTCCAACTGCTGTTTTGTGTGTGTGTGTGTGTGGGGGGGGGGCAGGGGACCAGCCTTCCCCTGCGGCGACCCACTACGCAGGCTGAAACAGCGGCGTTAAGATTCGTGGCGCTTTTCTGCCCAGGAATCTCCTGGTCTGGTTCCCCACTTCAGTCCGCTTTTCAATCAGCTGAATGGGAGACTCTGCCTTCCCGCAGTTCCAACGCCAACTGAAAGGGCACTCAGTCCCGTATACTCCGGACTGAGAACCACCGCGCCGGAGCGCCTGCAAAACGGCCGCGCCCGGCCAAAAGAGTCGCGCTGGCGACCCGTGGGGCTCCTCCGCTAGGAATCTCTTGGTCCGTGGGCAATAAAATTCTTCAGAAAATGTGGCGTCCACTCATTCTCTGCGCTTTCAGTGGGAGCTACAATCCCGAGCTGCTGCTAATCGGCCATCTTGGATCTCTCTCCAGGTATGGATATATTAAAATTGTCTGCTATTATAACATTCTAATATAGTCCAAATGGAAAGATCACTAAGTTTTGAATTATAATTGGAAGTCTATTTTTATTTACTAAATCCCTTATTATGTCCTGTATGATAAAATCTAAGTTTCACTGTATAAAAACACTAAAAGTTTTTAACAGTCTGATTGCAAACTACCTTTCTAAATATGTCTGGCTACGTACATTTCTCCAAAATACTATGAACTTGCATATATCTGTTAGTAGTAATTTCTCGCTGTTCCCTTCCCATCTCAGCTTAGGAGTACAATGTTCATTTCTAAGCACAAATATTATTTCTGCAAATTGTTCTACTTCAAGGCAGAAGTAACCATGGCCCTTCTAAACCCACCCTGCACATCATGGTCTTTGCTTAAGTGAGTCTCATCCTTGCCAGTGTTGTGAAATGTTCAAGCTCAGAACCTTAGCTTAAAACCCTCACTTAAAATCCTGACTTAACAACTTATTAGGTGTTTGATTTTGGACAAATTACTTCAACTAGATAAATTTTACTTTCCTTATTCTAAATGAAGAGTTTGTTTTTCATAAAGATGTTGCAAAAAATAGATAAGGTGAATCCCATAAAATGCACATTACATTGTTCATTATAAGCAAATTATATCAGTTATTATTTTTTTTTAATTTTGTGGCAAAGTCAGCTTTCTGAGACAACATCACTATGTAATCTAGTAGATATACAATTATATATATAATAAGTGAATATATTTTCAAACATTTTTGAATCCATATTTTCAATTTGTTTCATTTGTTTGAAGAAAATAAGTTCCATAGTTTTAACATCTTCTTCAATCACCAGGTACGAGGTTTTCCAAGATTGGGAGACTTTTTATAATTTCAATTCACCATATTTATTATCTTTCATTTGTTCAAAGACAAAAGAGAAAATTTCTGCTGCCCTTTCCAAATTCAGCAACATTAGTAAACTAAAGCAGCTCCTCTACTAACGGACCAAATTCAAATTCCTTATTTTACTGACTGTTTAATTCCTGGAATATTATGCCACCTGCTTACTTAGTACAACATTCCATTAACTCATTTTGATTATACTGCAGACTGCAAGTGCCAATGTAAAATAGGGAGTAGGCATTTCTCCAAAATATTTCCTAACAGAATATTCTGTGCTTTATGGACACTTTCAACCAACCTATGGCTTGATAGTTGTTTAGTAGTAGGCAGCAAAACTGGTAGCATAAAATAAAATCACTAAAAATAGGGAAAAGCAACAAGGAAAAGTTAACCAGTAATAAGAAGAAAATTTGCATAGAATCTGGAAATTTAACATGTAAAATGTTACCCCAGTTTACTTCCCTAAAGACTAAAATCAATACATCATATAATGATGTTCATGTGTAGCGAGCTGCATCTTCTTTGATCAACTTGTTTATAACAGTACATTTCAGTGGCTACACAAATTATAGACATGTATTCAAATGTTTAACAAAAAATAATCCTGAATTTTCGTGATCTAAATTCATCAATATACTGCCAAATTATTCCAACTTTTTTGGCCTTTTAGAAAATATGGATCCATATGTGGAATGTGTCTTTTTTTATCATTTTTAAAATTGACAAATTAAAATTGTATATATTTATGGTGTACAACATAATATTTGAAAATATATATAAGTTCAACCATTAATACATATATTAATTCAAGCTAATTAATTCATATATTAATTAGCATTAATACATATATTAATCCAAGCTAATTAATATATGTATTACTTCACATAGTTATCATTTAATGAATGAAAATACTTAAAATCTACTCTCTTCAATTTTCACATATACAATATATTATTATTAACTATATTCACCATATTGTACAAGGGATCTCTTGAACTTAACTGAAGTTTTGTATCTTTTCAACAGCATCTCTCCAATCTCCACCTATCCTGCCACCTGCTCCCCTGAACATACCTCTTGATTGTCTTATATTTCAGGAATATTCAGGAACCATCTACATTACATTCATCCAAATTTTCCCCCAGCTACCTAAATTATCTTTGATTAAATTATTTCTAAAATAACAAAATTGTGTGTATCTACCATGTGCAACATGATGCTTTGAAGTACATATGAATTGTGGAACAGCTAAAGCTTGCTAATTGACATATACGTTACTTCATACAGTTATTTTAGTGGTGAGAACACTTTCATTCACTCAACATTTTCAAGAATACAATATATTATTAACTGTAATCACCATGTTGTACAGTAGATATCTTAATCTTGCTCCTCCTATCTAACCAAAATTTTGTATTTTTTAATCAGCTCTCCCCAACCCTGCCCGCTTTCCACCCAACCCCGAGTGATGTGCTTTTATCATTTTTGACACATAATTGTACATATTAATGGGGTACAGTATAATATTTTGATACATGTATACAATATAGAATTATCAAATCAAGGTAATTAGCATATCCATTACCTCAGACTTTTTTTTTTTGTATTAAGAAATTTGAGAATTGCCTCTTCTAGCTATTGGAAAATATTCAACATGTTGTTGTTAACTATAGCTTCAATGTTGCTACAGAACACTAGAATTTACTTCTCCTATGTAGCTGTAATTTTGTATCTGTTGCTCACTGGCTCTCCACCCTCTCACCTTCCTCACCTCCAATAACCACTTTTCTACTTTCTACTTCTATGAGATTGATAGCAGCAGGAGGCAGACAAATCCTAGGCAGATGGGGCAAGTCCTTGGTGAAACCCAGCCTTTAAGCCAAAGACAGTTTAAAGCTTAGCTAACAGTTCTAGATAAATCCATACACCAGATTGAGAACCTCTTTTCCTGTTTCATGTGCTTTCCTCTGTTTGATCCCCACTCTTTGCCTTTTTTACATATAGCTGCCATTCCCTAATTGGTTTTATTACACGTTTGTACCCACCTTTCAGTGGTGCTTTTGTTTTAGCCTCTTTTGCACACTCACAAATCTATCAGCATGTACTTTCTCATTCTGAGCCCATAAAAGCCGGAGACCCAGCCACACTGAGAAAAAGACCACCCGACTTCAGGTGGGGGACCACCTTTGAGTCACTTCTCTGTGGATAGTTGCTTTCTCACTCATTAAAACATTTCTCCCTCCTCACCCTCTGGTTGTCAGTGTAATGTCATTCTTCTTGGATGCATGACAAGAATTTGGGACCATGACAAATGTGGGTATGAATAAGGCAGTAACACTGTAGGTCTCCAACCCATCACCCCTGGGGGGTGTGGACTTAGTAGCTGCCCTATGTGATGGGAAGCAGCAGTGAGGCCAGACCAGCCCCAGAGCCATGGGCCAGAGTCAGGCAACAGGACTGACAATGTTGTTAACATGCCCCCATTCATCAAGCTGCAGATAGAGGAGCTAAAAGAGCTTTAGTTAGTATGTTGTAACACTCTCTCTGGGGATTTGGGCTCATGGGCATTCCTGTTTGGGAACCATCATGTTCTTTTCATCTGAACTCTGAAGTCCACCACAGGAGTCACTGGTGACACATGGTCTAGCCACAAACCCTTCACTGAACCCACTCTTGTGCCAGCAGTTAGAACAGCCAGCCTGGCCCTCTTGCTCACACACCGCCTCCCACCAGTGGCTGAGTGCACAGTCCTGGTGGCCACGGGATCAACCCTGGAGCACAAGCCCAGGCACAGCCTGGCCGGCTGAGTGGGCAGGTGCCTTCTGTGGCAAGCCCAGGCCTGAGCAAGGCCCAGGAAGGGACTTCACCAGCTGCAAAGGTCTCTGACTGGCAAAGTGGCACCAAAAAAATTGTGTGTCAAGATCAACTTTTTTTAGATTCCACCACAAATACCATCCTGTGGTATTTGTCTTTCTATGCCTGGCTTTTTTCACTTAACATAATGTCCTTCAGGTTCATCCATGTTGCTACAAATGACAGGATATGCTATCTTTGACAGTTTAAAAGTATTTATTATCAACAGCATATCATTTGCATTCCAAAATTATTGCCAAATTTGATTGAAACAATAATATTTCATGCTTATCTATAACACAGAAAATAAAATGCACCCCTTATTCCACTATGAAACATAACAACTTTTATAAACTATGATGGTATCTTCACTCATAGACTATACATTCAAAACTATAAATAGTTTATAGTTTGAAGATAAAAATTATAATCTATAGAGAGAGATAATTTATAAAATCTAAAGATCAGTTTTCCAGGTTTGCTTGTAATACATAAAATCAGCATTGTTTATTAAATTACAGACCTGAATTTCTAAATCAAATATTTTGCATAAGGATCAAGAATATTTGTAGTAGAGCTACTGTAGAAATAAGTATCATTTTATCTATTAAACTATTTTAGTTGACATATTGGACAAAACAGATCAAATGTTATGTCCATATTATGAATAATACCCTGTAATTATGGAAAAATAACTTTTACTTTATATAATGTCCTATTAGATCTTAGATTCTTAGATTGTTATTAGAAAGCATTATTGAAAATGGATTAGGGTCATAAATATTATAAACAGGTTGTGCCATTGCCCTTTTTATCATTTAAACTCAGATAATTAGGCAAAGTTGGATATATGTTCTACTGTCATAAGAAGCAGAAAAAAAGGCATCTTTTATACTTACAACCTTTCAATCATATTCTAGGAATGTTGTGAATATACAAAAAAACTGAAACCATTACTGAATGAAAGTATAACTCACTATCAAGTGTGCTAAAAACATAGTTTGACAGACATTTCATTTACAAGGATAATATCAAACAAACTTCCTATCTAATAGTGGTGGACTTTATATGTCTCAGCCTCCTCTCATTAACTGTAGAAACATACTGACTTTCCTCACACATTTTGGATCACAATGATCAGTTTTATTACAAACTTTGCCTCCTTCATTTACTTTTCCTCTTTTCTTCTAGAAGGTACATCTTTCAAAGTCTAACTTAATTATAAGTACATTCTTTAGTGTCTCTTGTTATAAATATTGTCTATTATAAACTCATATTCATTTGTTTTCATTTCTTAATAGTGGTAAAATTAAGATAACATAAAATTCACCATTTGAACCACTTATAAATGTACCATTCAGTAGCCATAAATGCATTCAAAATTTAGCATAACCATTGCCACTATTATTTTTCAAGATTTAAAAAATTACCCCAAATAAAAACTCTATGTTCTTCAAGCAATAACTCAACATTCTTCCCTCCTCTCATCGCTAGCAAACTCTGTTCAACTTTCCGTCTCATTGAATTTGACTAGTCTAGATATCTTATGCATTTTTCTGATATTTCACTTGGCATAATGTCCTCAAGGTTTATCTATTCTCTATGTAGCATGTCTCAGAATTCTTTTTATTTTTAAGACTGAATAATATTTCATTATATGTGTATACCACATTTTCATTATCCATTATTCATCAGTGAATTTTTGGGTTTCTTCCATCTTTTGGCTATTGTGAATAATGTTGCTAAGAATATAGTTTTAAAAATATCTATGTGAATCTATAAAGTGAAAAGAATTATACAGCCTAATAATATTGAGTCATCCTAACCAAGAAAATGGCTCTCCTTCTTCATAGTTTTATAAGTTTTCTTCATATAAATTCTGTACATATTTTGTTGGATTTATTCCTAAGCATTTATATTTTGATGCAAATTTAAATGGTTTTATAATTTTAATTTCAAATTCCAGTTGGAATATAATTGGAATATAATTTCTATTGCTGGTATATAGAAAAATGATTGTCTTTTGACATTGTATCCTGGAAACTTACTACAATAACTTATTAATTCAAAACTGTATTATTGATTCATTGAAATTTTCCCACCTAGACATGCCTTTTTAGATATTTAGAATTTTTTTAAGGAGATATGAAAGTACAAATCATTTCCTGTAAACCTTTTTTTTGTTTGTTTTAAATAAGATTGCTCATCACCCTCATTCAAACTTTTAGCAGAAATTTTTGAGTAGTCTCTATCACAACTATAGCTAACACAAATAGTGTATGTGAAATTCAACTACAAGCAAGTGAAGGCAACATATTTTCCACTAGTCTAATTATTAAAATAAGGGAAACTTTGTCTTTGATTTATTAATCTTTGCTGTTTGAACGTTTGATGTTTACTTTTTAAATTAATTTTTATTATTATTAAGTTCTGCGATACATGTGCAGAACCTGCAGGTTTGTTACATAGATATACACGTGCCATGGCGGTTTGCTGCACACATCAACCCATCATCTGCATTAGGTATTTCTCCTAATGCAATCCCTCCCCTCGCCCCCAAACCCCCAGCAGGCCCCAGTGTGTGATATTCCCCTTCCTGTGTCCATATGTTGTCATTGTTAAACTCTCACTTATGGGTGAGAACATGCAATGTTTGGTTTTCTGTTCTTGTGTTAGTCTGGTGAGAATGATAGTTCCCAGATTCATTCATGTCCCTGTAAAGGACATGAACTCACCCTTTTTTATGGCTGCATAGTATTCCATGCTGTATATGTGTCACATATTCTTTATCCAGTCTATCATTGATGGGTATTTGGGTTGATTCCAAGTCTTTGCTGTTGTGAACAGTGCTACAGTAAACATATGTGTTCATGTGTCTTTATAATAGAATGATTTATAATCCTTTGGATATATACCGAGTAGTGGTATTGCTGGGTCAAATGGTATTTCTAGTTCTAGATCCTTGAAGAATTGCCACACTGTCTTTCACAATGGTTGAAATAATTTACACTCCCACCAACAGCATAAAAGTGTTCCTATTTCTCTACATCCTCTCCAGCACCTGTTGATTCCTGATTTTAATGATCACTTTTCTAACTGGCATGAGATAACTCATTGTGGTTTTGATTTGCATTTCTCTAATAACCAGTGATGATGAGGTTTTTTTCATATGTTTGTTGGCTGCATGAAAGTCTTCTTTTGAGTCTGTTCATATCCTTCACTCACTTTTTGATGGGGTTGTTTTTTCTCTTGTGAATTTGTTTAAGTTCCTTGTAGATTCTGGATATTAGCCCTTTCTCAGATGGATAGATTACAAAAATTTTCTCCCATTCTGTAGGTTGCCTGTTCACTCTGATGATAGTTTCTTTTGCTATGCAGATGCTCTTTAGTTTAATTGCGTCCCATTTGTCAATTTTGACTTTTGTTGCCATTGCTTTTGGTGTTTTAGTTATGAAGTCTTTACCCATGCTTATGTCCTGAATGCTGTTGCCTAGATTGTTTGGTTTTCTAGGGTTTTTATGGTTTTAGGTCTTACATTTAAGTCTTTAATCCATCTTGACTTAATTTTGTAAAAGGTGTAAGGAAGGGGTCCATTTTCAGTTTTCTGCATATGGCTAGCCAGTTTTCCCAACACCATTTATTAAATAGGGAATCCTCTGTCTACTTTACCAAAATTCTGGATTTTAAAATTTGCTGAAAACACAACTTACTAATTACAACAAAACTTAATATGACTTATTTTCATTGGGAGTAAACAAGTTGCTAATATAACACATTCTATGTCAACATCAGCTTTGTTCACATCCTTAAGTGTCATCGACCAATTTGAGGATAAAGTTAGTGATAAAGGAATGTAAAATCTCTTCATAAATATATCCAAATTTGTAATTAAGTTTTCTGAAATATTATTGTTTTCTACTTTTTTTTTTTTCTTTTGAGATAGTCTCACTCTGTCTACAGGCTGGAGTGCAATGGAACAGTCCAGGCTCACTGCCACCTCTGCCTCCCTAGTTCAAGTGATTCTCCTGCCTCAGCCTCCCTGAGTAGCTGGGACTACAGGCACGTGCCACCACATTGGCTAATTTTTTGTATTTTAGTAGAGATGGGATTTCACCATTTTGGACAGACTGGTCTCAAACCCCTGACCTCATGATCTGCCTTCCTTGGCCTCTCCAAGTGCTAGGATTACAGGAGTGAGCCACCACTCACAGTCTATATCATTTCTTAAATGGAGAGAATAATTCCATCTCTGTGATAACCTTGTATCTATATTCCTATTTTTAATAGGAAGAATGCCTTTAACTGGGGAACCTGTTCCTCATATTGAATGCCAATAAACAATCCCCTTATTCCCTAATGATAGTTACTTCACTTTTTTTCTATAAAGCTAAAAAAAAAAAAGATGAATAAATTGTGCCTTGCTTCCTTTAACAGACTTGTGGCATGAATATTGCATTCTTCAGTAGAAAAGCAAGTTTTAAAATCTTCTCTATTTCACATCTTCCAGCAACTAAGTCTGCGTTCTATGATAAATATTTATCTTTGACCTATATATTAATACCCATTATTAAACAACAGGGGACAACCTTTAACATAATTAAATTGACGATTGTTAATAGCATCAAAAATTTAACTGTTATTTGATATAACTGCCTTGGCAGTATTGGTATCTGAAGTTCAATGACGTTTTTACTTATCACAGTTTTACTTTGATTTTCTAATATATTACTTTGAACCTTAAGAAGTAGCATCTGAGACACTCATTACTTTTTGACCACAAATAGCTTCAGAATTGATGGGAAAGCTAATTAAGATGGCACAATCAATAAAAAGACCTCTTTTAAGACCTCTTGATGACAGACCTTAGTGACAAGAAATGTACGTGTCTTCCTGAATAATATAAAACAGAATTCTACATTGCAATTTTAACTTCCAGAGAAATAAAGATAAAATTGAAGATTATACATTGATTTCTGGCATAATCATATTGAGTGTAAAATAATCTCATATAGTGGAATATGTCTGAGAATAGATTTAATACTAAAATTAAACAAATTCACTTACAGTTGGCAACAAAATAAGAAGTGATGAAAACACAAGTTCTGAGATTAAAATAAAAAAATGGAAAAAAGTCACATGTATATTTATTACCCAGAGCTAACGTAAGAAGACAAGGTACTGAATTGCCAATGTCCATATTAAAGGAGGAAAAAAAGTAGAGCTTAAATTAGAACAAGTACACAAGATCCATATGTTCCTAAGCAGTGAGGTTAATTCACTTGATAAAATACTTCTGTGGCATTATCATGTGCTATTCGTGGCGATATTCTCAATCAAAGCTTCTAATATTCAAAGTAAGTAATTTTAAGTAAAATCAGTAGATAAAACTTCTAATGTTTTTCTTTTGGGGACCACTATTTTTTATTTATGAGTTTTATTGAGGAACAATTTCTATACAAAAATATTGTATATATTTAATGTATTTGACTTTATAAGTTTAGACAGATATAAACTTTCATGAAACCATCACCACAATCACAGTGATAGATATATTCAATACCTCTGAAAGTTCTCTCCTGTTCATTGGTAGAGTGAAGCATGGGGCTGCTAATGTGTATGGAAAGCCATTAAATTTCTATATTTCTAATTTTTTAAGACTGATTGTAGAATGATTTAACTATTTTTAAAAGTAAAAAACACTTTTTAGCCACAAAATCCTGTTTATACTCCTTTTTTTGGTTGGAAAGAGGGAAATAAAGATTGAAAAACTCTGTAATCAGATCAAACAGTTGAATACAAATTAAAAACTCTTGGAATCAGACAAAAAATACATAAAATAAACCTGTGGTCTGACTTAAGTAATATTAACTGTATAGTAACTGTAGTAATAGTAGAGGTAGTATTTGAAGTAACATTGATAGTAGTATTCATTGTCATAGTAAAAATAAATATTCCTATCAATAGTAATACAGGATAGTAAATCTCATGTTACTGGAGTTGAAGAAAGCAAAGTTGGATATTATTTTTTAATGATAAAATGCAATTACATTTAAATTTACTAAACACAGTTACACTTATATTTGACAATTATTTTTTTTAATTTTTAAATTATACTTGTATGCTTTCACAACTACTCTCCAATTATATTTTCTTATAAGTAGCCAGGAAGAAATGCAAACTCTGTGGCTTACCATTCAGCAGATGTGCCTTCAACACTGCTGCAGGGGTTGAAATGTAAACCAGGCAAGCATCCAGTTTCCCCATCGCAACCTCTACATTTTGTACTTTTGTAAACTGCTGATACTATTTCATATGGTTTAATTAAAAAACAACTGAGTACCAAAATAGTTTAATGTTGCTACCCTATTAGATATATCATAAATTACTTTGTTAATATATATGTTAGTCCTATATCTTATTATGGGAGATTTGAATTATTTTTTACTTAAAATTTACAGGTTTTAATTATAAAATTCATATATGCATATGTGTCTGTGGAAGAGTAAAAAAATCCAGAAAAGCTAGTAACAACAAATTCTAGAATGAATTGAAATGGAAAAGTGGTGTAGTTGCATCTACCACCATTTTCTATCGTTGGCTAAATTGAGAGCCTTCTGAGAGTTAACTTACTCCATCAGAAGAGGATATACAGACACTTTGACCTGAGCTATGACTTCGTATTCAGAAGGTAGAGCCAATGCTCAGCAATCATCACGTTTGTAACTCTTCCCTACAAATGAGTTTTAATCAGTTGATAGAGAGATGGGAGAATATTTAAAATTTGAAAAACTGTTAGCCATTTTGATGCATACATCTTTATTTTCAATATTTATTTGCAAAAATAAAATATGAAAAAATATTACATTCTCTACACTGCAAACCACAGAATAGCTCTGTTCATATAAAGTGAGCCAAAAGGATGATTTTAAACTTCTAGTATCCATAATTTAAGAAGTAAGGAAAAGGTGAAATGAATTTTAATTATACATTTTATTTATCTTAACATGTCTAAAGTATTTATATCAAAATGGAATAAATATAAAAACTACTAAGGTGTTTTAACAATTTTTTAATATCCTCAAAAATTGGTGTGTGTTATATCCTCCTAACACATTGCAATTTGCAGAAGTATCTCAGGTGCATGATAATCACATGTGGTTAATGACTTCATCTCACTGCACCATTTCCATTGTTGTTTATCATTTGAAATCTTTTCTGTTTTGACAGTTGAAAAATAGTATTCCATTTTCCCATCTTTAATAGTTTACTGTATTTTGCCTATTCACCTGACAATGATTCAAAAACTGTCATTATTAAAAGAATATAAAATAAAACATGCTAAGGTAACATGTCACATTCTATTATTTGCTAATGTTCTAGGAATATTCTACAACTACAGCTTTCCCGTTTTCTTTTTCACCTTTTAAATTTTTGGAAAACAGATTTAGTTACTACCAATTCCTAAATTTGTTTTTGAAATTTATTTTCCTATCTATCTTTTCACTTCATCTTCAACAATGATGTTATACAGAGCAACATATGTAAAACTACAATATCCTTTACTTTTTACATATTATTTTTCTCAGATTATATTTCTGCCTCTTCCTCATGTTAATAAAAGCTACAAAAATAATAATATTCTCTATTTACATTTTCAGATTTCAATATGCATTTATCATATTTGTATTTATCACCACTCTGGCCTTTAAGATACTTTCTCTGTTATTATAATAGTGAATATTAATTGAGTTGCATCTATATTTAATGCATTCTAATGACTGATAAAACTATTACTTCACAATTTCTCAATGCAATGGTGAATATACTGATTTTATAGAATGTGATATCTGAATGTGTACATGAGGAAGTAAAAAAGTGAAAATGTCAAACACTGTCTCCAAAACCTGATTGCATAATAAATATCTGAAGACTTTAAAATTTACTGATGCCCAGGACTCTGATCCAGAGGTTCTGATTTAATTGTTTGGGATGGGGTTCTAGGCATCTTTTAAAATTCTGTGTGTGTTTTTAAAAAATCTTTAAGCATTTTAAACTTTATATTCTAATTTCTCTAAACAGAAATTCAATGGATTGGGTTTTCTTTTCGGTATAGCCAAAAATTTCAGTTTAATCCTACATATAATTTCTTAAATTTTTAGAAAATTTATATATATATAATTGCACTTTAGTTTCTGGGGTACATGATCAGAACATGCAGGATTGTTGCATAGGTACATACATGGCAATGTGGTTTGCTGCCTCCATCCCCGCATCACCTATATCTGGCATTTCTCCCCATGTTATTCCTCCCCAACGTCCCTACCCCCCCACTGTCCCTCCCCTGTTCTCCCCCAACAGACTCTAGTGTGTGATGCTCCCCTCCCTGTGTCCATGTGTTCTCATTGTTCAACACTTGCCTATAAGTGAGAACATTCAGTGTTCGATTTTCTGTTCTTGTGTCAGTTTGCTGAGAATGATGGTTTCCAGATCCTGATACCAAAACCCAGCAGAGACTCAATAAAAAAGAAAACTTCAGGCCAATATCCACGATGAACATAGATGAAAAATCTTGCCAATAAAATACTGGCAAACCGATTGCAACAGCACATCAAAAAGCTTATCCATTACGATCAAGTAGGCTTCATCCTGGGGGATGCAAGCCTGGTTCAACATATGCAAGTCAATAAATGTAATCCACCACATAAACAGAACCAAAGACAAAAACCACATGATTATCTCAATAGATGCAGAGAAAACCTTCGATAAAATTCAACAGCCCTTTATGCTAAAAACTCTGGATAAACTAGGCATCGATGGAACGTATCTCAAAATAATAAAAGCTATTTACGACAAACCCACGGCCAATATCACACTGAATGATAAAGTATTTTTAATAGTGGCAAGAAACGTAACGTTTAACATCTTAACCATTTTTAAGTATACAATTCAGTGATATTAAATACATTGACATTGTGTGCAACAATTATCGCCATTCATTTCTAGAACTCTTTTCTTCCTGCAAAACTAAAACTGTACACATTAAAAATTCCTAATCCTTCTATCCCCAAGCCCTATCCCCCCAGCACCTACCATTCTACTTTCTGTCTCCATGAATTTGATCACTCTATATTCCTCATGTAAGTGATACCGTGTTTTTATTTTTTGTGTGTGACTGATTTACTTCACTTAACATTGCTTTGTGGTTTTGTTTCTTTGTTTATTTTGAGTTTCTTTGGTGAGACAAAAGTGTAGACAGGGACAAGAACCACTGAATGACAAACAAGTTTAAAAAAAAAATCAAAGGAAATTTCTAATCTGGATAACTAAGCAATGTTTTTGTCATTAGATATTAATAGAAAATTCAAGACAAAAGTTATTTAATGACAGATGATGAATGCCTACATAAAACATTTGAATAGAGAAAAGCAAACTTTAATTTTAAGTGTATCATGGAAAAGACGAGAAGCAGAAAGGAGAAAGACTAAAGATAGAAATTAAAGGAATATAGAGAAAACTAGTTAGGGTGACATCATGAAGCTAAAGAGACTTTAAAAAGAGAAAAAAAGAAACATGGGAAGAGAGATATGAACTTTTTAGACATTATTTAAATTCCCAAATATGCACAGAGAATGGTCAGACACATTTAATGGATATTTTATTTAATTTACATACCAGGTATATATTCACACATAAACACTGTGATGTAAGTGGGAGCATTTCACAGATGAATCAGAAATTATAACTCAAAAAGATTACCAATTGACAGCATATAGATGATAAAGATCATCAGTGTTTTTTGAAACTGATTTCAGTGCTCATTTCCTGTGGGTACTGCATGTATAAATCTGAACTGAAAATATGTAAGGCAGTTGAAAAAACAGCTTTAAAGTTCAAGTTGGAGATAAAGAGTAACAATGTAGTTTGTCCCTGTCTAAGCACTTAAAGTAATGGGGGTCAAAAGTAATGCTATCCCATCCTGCTCAATTACTGTTATCAATATTAATATCAGTATTACTACTGTTAGTTATACCAACAGCCTGTCAGGATCAGAAAGAGGAAAAAGAAGGAGGCCGGGTGCGGTGGCTCATGCCTGTAATCCCAGCACTTTGGGACTCCGAGGCGGTCGGATCATGAGGTCAAGAGGTCAAGACCATCCTGGCCAACATAGTGAAACCCCGTCTCTACTAAAAATACAAAAAAAAAAAAAAAATTAGCTGGGTGTGGTGGCGCATGCCTGTAGTCTCAGCTACTCAGGAGGCTGAGGCAGGAGAATTGCTTTAACCCAGGAGGTGGTGGTTGAAGTGAGCTGAGATCATGCCACTGCACTCCACCCTGGCACCTGGCAATGGAACAAGACTCTGTGTCAAAAAAAAAAAAAAGAAGAAAAGAAAAGGATATTGAAAACAGATTTTTAGGGTCAGAAGACTCAAGGAAGACATTTAACTGAATTTCTGAGAATTAGATATGTTTAGAGCTAATGTAATGAAATTTTTAAAAAAAATCTTTTAACTTCTTAAAACTAGAGCTGTTTATCATATGTACTTTTGACACGTCAGTTATATACAATGATGAATAGAATAAGTGATATGAAGTCTTTTATAGGCCAGGCATGGTGGCTCATGCCTCTAATCCCAGCACTTTGGGAGGGTGAGGCAGGCAAATCACCAGAGGTCTGCAGTTCGAGACCAGTCTGGCCAACATGGTGAAACCCTATCTCTACCAAAAATAAAAAAGTAAGCCAGGCATAGTGACGGGCACCTGTCATCCCAACTACCCAGGCTGAGGCAGGAGAATCACTTGAACCCTGGAGGTGGAGGTTGCAGTGAGCTGAGGTGGAGCCATTGCACTCCAGCCTGGGGGACAGAGTGAGCCTCTAACTAAAAAAAAAAATTGTATAGTTACAACAATAGTTCCACATTTTTTGGGATCTGTCACAGAGAGGGTGTGCAATTACTTTAGCATAGTGTTCTAATAAACAGCTTAAACATTGCAGATGTGACTATGGAAGTCTCCAGGAATTCAGAAAATCTTCTGGAATTTCATATCTTTACGAACATAAAAATATGAAACATAACTTTTATGGTTTACACTTATGTATTCTACACATATATTTTTTATTATCAGTTGGTAAGAGCCAAATTCTATATATTATATAACTTGACATTGACCAAGTGCATGCTTTATAGGCAGGCCTGGATTGCTTTGCATCTTTTTCAAGTATTAAGATTTGAGCAGATGATTTCCCCATGGGATATAATTTTACACTACAAGAATACTATTTAACATTCCCTTCCTTTTTTCCTTTATTATTTTATATTAGAAATGAATACAGTGTCTCCTTTTGAAGTATTCATTATGTTTACATAGCTCAAATGCTTCAAGGGGAAAAAGCCACTTTGTCAAATAAATTTCGATAAAAACTACAAAATATAAATCCTTATAAAAATTAAAGAAGCTGAGTACACCTACAAGAGAAAAACTTTAAATATATTTTTTAACCTAGAATTTTACAAAAAGTTGAACATGGGATACTTTTACTGTTCAGATTATTTCTTAATTTGTGTTCTCTGGAACAAATTGGAAAAATACTTTTTGATTATAAATATGAAACATACTAGCTATGTAGCTTAGGACCAATTGGCACTGTGTCACGTTCAAAATCTTATCACCCAAGTGACCTCATAAAGGATGTACATTTACATTTATGGCTAACGTCAGAAAGACTTCATTCTTAAACTGTACTATGAAAATATTTTTCAGCATTAACATATACAATGATGTAAATCTGGAATACTCAGAACTCGACTGAGTTTTTAAAATAAACTGAATTATCTAATATGAAGAAATATTTGGGTCTTTTTTTTTTAGTTTTGGTTGTACTTTGTCTTGCCATCATATATTTTTTTTCTAAATATTTAAATACATACTAAGTGTATATGTAAAGGTTGTTTCCACTTCGTATTATTAAATTTATTTATCTTTTTAATCAAGTACTCCAGCAAATAATATTTAAGTCGCTTAAAAGACAAGATAAACTTAAATTTATTATTTTTAAGCGGCAGTGTAATTTGGATTTGCAAAAATGCTTTCCGTAATTAAATATGTCATAAACTTTCTGTATTATATGTTCCTGTTAGAATTTCAAGCCCACATGAAATATATGCCTATGTCAAAGTCATAAAACAAATATTTCCTAAATAGTAATATTTAATATTATATTAATATGTGGTAATGGAGTGGCATTATAAGGGTATCAAGGTATAAATCATAACTAGGGTGGCTTAATATTATATTTAATAATAAATATTAAATATTATATTTATATATAAATTTGTATGCATACATGTTTAGATACATGGGATTGCTAAAATGATGTTTAATCTTCTTCAGGTTATGTGTTAGGGAATATTTTTAATATATGTTCCAAAATTGTATGGGATTTAAAAAATTTTGATGTCTAATACTATCATTCATAATTTAGGTTGTTAAGATATTGTAAAGCACATAAATAACCACATTTCTTTGTCAGTCATGTTTCTGACTGTAACTGTCCTGGACATTTTGTTATTCACTGGCAATTGTCTTGTGTTGATCCTCTTCAAAGGATGATTTATAGCCATCTACAGAATTTTGACAGGTGCTCTCAAATGCAGGTTTCTGATAACTTTGGAGATTGTAACACTGTTTGCTGCTGGCAGCAAGCTAAAACAAACAGCCAAATCACCAGACTTCTCTCCTCAGATTATGAAACCCTCCTGCCCAGCAAATCCATGGCTCCCTGGCCACACATCTTCTCATTGGATACCACAAAGAGAATCACCCAATTCTTAACTCCTGTGACTGGAGCACATGCTACACCTACTCACAATTCTAGCCATGAGGGCTTCTCTTCCATTTGACACTAGATTGCAAATTCTAGTCTGGAGACTCTCCAAACCTGTGACTGCTGCTTGTGCTGGCTGGCAGGTTTCTGCTCAGCCATTTACAAGTGAAGATCAGCAATGGCTTCCTTCTATTCAGACTGGGGTCTTGGGAGTGCGTGTGTAGGTCTTCCTGTTGCTGTTTCTTCTCACATTCTCTCTATTGCTCCCAAAGTCAAATCCAGTGCTTGGTAGGAGCAGAGAGTTCCCCAGTGGCCTGGATTGCCTAGCTCCTTAGTGGAAAATTATATCACAGAGACATTCTCTTCCCATCACACGCTGTGGATTCACTGTTTTTCCCACCAGACCCACAGTGCAGGTTGCTTCCTGCCATATATTCCAAAGTATCTGAAGTTTCTTTTATATTGAGCTCCCAACTTCTTTCTTGTATATTTGTTCACAGTGTGAGTATTTTTCTATTTCCAAGTGAATGAGACATCTAACAAGGCTTCTAACCTGACAGCTGGGAGGAAAAAAATAAAAACTAAGTTCATATATTTATACATATTACAACATGAAAAATCTCAAAATAATACTGAAGCCATACAAACAAGTAAACATTGTTTAATTTTATTTTCTCATAATATAGAAAATGCAAGCTAATCTGTAGTAACACAAAGCCTATCACTGGGATGGAGGGTAGGTGTAAGTCTTGGTGCAAGAAAACAGGGGAAGAAAAAAGTACAAAGTTACGGAAACATCTAAGTGTGGTGTATCTACAAATTATCTTGATTGTTGTGATGTTTTGCTTGTGTACCTATCATATATGCCAACACTTTTCAAATTGTATACTTCAAGAAAGTATATTTTACTATGTCTCAATTGCACCTCAATAAAATTGTTTTAAAAAGATGGCAGTGATAAGCTAGGTTTAGAGTGGTTGTGATAATTTGAAAATAAGGAATATTCATTGAATTAGGTAACAGGTTAGTCATCATACATGTATCATGAGTGACTATTATAGGGTGGGTGGGATGGGAAGCTAGATGAGAGAGGAATGAAAAGTGAATATGAATAATGTCAGAAACTAAACAATTATTGCCTCAGGACATGTATGGTACAAAACCACAGGAGGGTATCAGGGAATAGAGAATGACTACAAATTGTTACGGACTTTCTTCATTGGATGATTAAAATGTTTTAAAATTAATTGTGGCAAACGTTGCACAACTCTGTGAACATACTAAAAATCATTGGACTATTCATTTTAAGTGGATGAATTTTAGGACCTGCAAATTGTAGCTCAATAAAGCTCTTAAAAATGAATAATTGCAATATTATATAAAGAACAACGTACATTGATGTTTATGGAAATGTAAACTTCCAAAAGGAATTTTCTGCATATGTTGAATCCGAGAGCAATAGAAGGAGATAAGGAAGTAATAGGAGATTATAATTTTTTTAGTGTATTTTAGAATTAAATAGCAGATTTTGAAACTACGCTATGTACCTAATATGAACAATACTATATATCAGTTAAAAATAAAATGTAAATATAAATAAATAAGTAAATACTAGAAATAGAAATCTGGAAACCTTGGGAAGAAAAATATAAAAGAAAGTGAATTTTATTGGGACCTGTTAAAAGAAAAACTTCAGCCGAATTATATTTAAAGGAGTTTAATTTAGCAATGAACAATTTGTGAATTGAACAGATGCCAGAATCACAGCAGACTGAGAGAGTTTCCAGAGATGCCTCATGCTCGGAACAAATTTATAGGCACAAAAAGGGTAGTGATGTACAGAAATTGGCTGTATTCGTCACAGGTTGACGTTTGCCTGTGTTATTTTAACTCAGTCTATGAGTGGTTGAAGTATAGCTGCTGGGATTGGCCAAAACTCAGCTATTGTTTACTGATGCCTACTCCTAGGTTAGCTTTTCAATCAATAGGAAGCTTGATGAGAGAGGAGTGAAAAGTGTATAAGAATAATGTTGGAAACTAGACAGTTATTGTCTCAGGACAATTATGAAACTATGCTATGTATCTAATAAATATGAACACTATTATATGTCAATTAAAAATAAAATGTAACTATAAATAAATACTAGAAATAAAGCTAGGTTAAGGTTCATCCACAAGGACTGAAATATAGAAGTATGGAGCCCTTCTCAGGCTATATTTATTTTGCTTTAATGAGTCATTGAGAAGATGTTGAGGATGTATGACTTTCATGATGAAGGGTTTTAATTTGGATAGGAGGAAGAACATGTCTTCCATTCTTACTAGAAAGATAAGAAAGAGCAGAAAATCAGTCAATAAAAGATTGACTAAGATAAGCAACCTTCTTTATTGTACACAAAGTAGTAATATGGTATATCAAGTAATCTTTGGCATAGAAATTATAGAAAATAATTTTAAGTTAATTGAAAAAGTACTAAAAGAAATAATGCTAAATATTTATACAGATATTTTAAGAAATATTTTCATGAAGCTGCTTTAATGAAATATACCCATTAAAAGTAATTGTTGTGTCACCCAACAATTTTTGTGTAAGTTATACAAATTCTATAAACTCACTTCTCCATAATCATAAATAAGAGCAATAATATATATACACTGTGGGTTGTGAAGCTAAATGACTTTTAAAATAAATATGTACCATATAAAAGGCACTGTTGTGAGAAAAGAAATATGTGCTAAGTGTAATTTTATTATTCAAGGATGCTAAAATATATACACAATATTTAAAAAATCAAATTGAAAGTATTGAGAAAGGTTTAAATTTGTATTTTTAAAAGTATGTATAGTTTAGCCCCCTGAATCAGATATGGAAACTAAAAAGGTACTGTAATTTCCTGGGGCACATAATTAATATACTCTGTTGAGCAATTCAATTTTTTAATTAGGTAATCAGGTAAGTACAGCTTGACTGAGCCTGCCAAATTGTGGGCTCATAATATGAAGAATAATATTGCATTCAAATTGAGCAACTAAACATAATTGATAATTATAAAATCAATGTAAACATTTGTTTTCTCTCCATTTAATAATCAATGGAGTTATAAGTAATAATCAGGAATTCACTATATACTCTCTATACATTAATAATAATCATCCCAAATGCATTTTCTTTGATAGCAGAAAAAAAAAGGCAATGTAATTGTTCACACAGAAGAAATATATGAACATGTTTTTTGATTAAATGTGATGTGAAACTCTAATCTTCTGTCTGATACATCTTAAATCACCTGATCATTTCTAAAATTTTATATACTTAGTTATTTGTGATGGCTTATATGAATGGTATTTAGCACAATAAAAATAGCATCTGAGGAAAAAAAAGATATGAAAGAAGTGATACCTAATCAAAAAGTTAATTACCAATAACAGTAATTTATTAGTTTCCATATCATTTGCCTTATTATGCTTTCTCTACATCCACTGTTACACACAGACAGAAATAAACAAAAAAAAAGTGAAATGTTGAGATTCACAGGGTTTTTGAAAGAGACTTAATTAGAAATATTTTCATATTATCTACTGAAACTGTCAGAAGTTATTTAGAGCAAATGAGCCATTTTTTTTTCAGTTAAACTAAGAAAAAAATTTTTATGCCTTATTTAATTTATTATTTTAAAATTAAGAATTTGTAAACTATAGATTCATATGCTTCTAAATAACTATATTTAAAATTTCTCCAGTGTTAGTCACTGAAGGAGTTCTCTGAATTTTTTGGTTGAATTATTTCCTTTACTATCCAGTGCTCAAAATGGTAAATAACAGATGGAAGAAATGCATCTTCCTACAAAACCATGAGGGAAAAACAAAACGCATAAAGCAGAGAAAATGTTGGTTAAAAAAATCTAAATATCGTACAATTCATCTTTTCTTCATAAAACTTTTGATCACTAAATATGTGTTTTAATTACTTCCTAGAGAGTTACAATGAATCCAAATCCACAGTTTACTTGGTGGGTCATTCCGTATGTTTATGGGTCTCTGAATGAGGAACGATTCTTTGACATCTGTTCTACATTCTTTCTAAACCCATTTGTGACACATTGTTTTGTTCATGGTGGAAATAGGAAAGTATCAACTTGAGTGCATTATGCTTTTTAGAAACGTTAAGTTATGAAAAACTTATTTGCTCTTTCTGCTACAAGTCTCATTTGTTATGTAACTTGTTCCATCTTCTATATATCACCAGTTATTCTTCCCTGCCTGTTTCTATAAATAAATAGTCCTTGTTCTTATTGAAAGCCAATGCTATTTCCAGCAATTCTTCCCTCTTTCTCTCAGAATATTTTCTCTCTTCACTTGACTATTTCAATAAACAGAAACTTATGTTTTTATTTCTCCCACTTAAATATAAGCAACAGTCTCTTTGATCCATCTTTTTCTTGCTAGTTAGAGTTCCAATCTACACCTCTTACTTGCCAGGGATTTACAAAAGTCCTGGAAAAGGTTTTCTGTATTCTGTTCCTATTTTTACTCGTCTTTCTCTTCTCTCTCTCCCTCTCTCTCTCTGTTTCTCCCTCCCTTCTCCCTCTTTCCTTCCTCCCCTCCCTCCTTCCCCCTTCCTTCTTTCCTTCCTTCCTTCCCACCTTCCATTCCTCCGTCCGTTCTTCCTTCCCCACCTTCCCTTCCTTCCTTCCCACCTTCCCTTCCTTCCTTCCTTCCTCCCTCCCTCCCTCCCTCCCTCTTTTGAGTCAGAGTCTCGCTCTGTTGCCCACACAGGAGTACAATGGCACTCTTGGCTCACTGCAACCTCCACCTCCCAGATTCAAGCAATTCTCCTGCCTCAGCTTCCCAAATATCTGGGATTAATGCACTCGGCTAATTTTTGTATTTTTAATAGAGACGGGGTTTCACCATGTTGGCCAGGCTGGTCTTGAACTCCTGACCTAAAGTGATCTGCCCGCCTCAGCCTCCCAAAGCACTGGGATTTCAGGCATGAGCCACCGTACCCAGCCCGTTTTTTCCTTAAATTTACTTTAAACAGAAATTTATAGCCATCATGCTAATGAATTTTTGTTTTGTCTTTTTGTCTGTTCATTTTGATCAAGGTCATGAATGATCTCTGCATAGTTTAGCCTAGTGATGATTTTACCTTATTTGACATACCATCAGCATTTGACCCACCTACTCACTTTCTTTACCTGACGTTTTAAAGTATGCTTCCTCTGAGTTGTCTTCTCATGTAATTGGCCCCTCCTTCTAAGTTTCCTGTGTTTGTTCCTGTCTTCTCTCCTTCTCTTTATTTGGAAATGTCACAAACTATTCTGTGTTCCAGTTTGTTTTCTCTGTATACTTTCATTGGCTAGCTGATCATGTTCAACTATGTGGTTTAAAAAACAAACAAATCACCTGCCTTACAAATCACCGGTGTGATGGATGCAGCAAACCACCATGGCACATGTATACCTATGTAACAAACCTGCGTGTTCTGCATATGTACCCCAGAACTTAGTGTATAATAGTAAAGAAAGAAAACAATAGAATATTTGCATAAAAACAAAACAAACAAACAAAATCATACATTGAAGACTAACAAATCTGTTTGTATAATTTGGCTCAGCTTCCCTACAATAAAATGTAGGCTCAACTATAAAAGGTTTTGGGTTACTAAACCATTCCAGTGACCTAAAACTGTTTAGCCTAAAGTAGATGTCCAATACATATTGTGTAATGAACTTATTAATCTTGTGCTTTGAATGCCTAACAAAAACAATTAGTATAAAGCAGACACTAAATTAGTATTAGGATATGAATGCATGTGCACATTCATGAATGAATGAGAGTTTCAACCAAAGAGATTTGGTGACATGTAATGAAAGGCGGCTTAGAATATTTAAAAATTTTATTAGTAGTAAATGTTAATTAATATTAATTTAAAAATTATTAGTTGAAATATAAAGTTATATTCAATAAATATGAAATATTAGTTGAACTTGTAAACACTGACTACAATAAATATTAGCTTAGTTAGCAAAATTGATAGATTAAATAAAAAGAGAAAACATTGACATAACTATGTCATAGAATGGTTTCACAGTTGAAGAATTTGAGCCAATATGTGAAGACAGCATTAAAAACTATGCAAAGCATAATTAAGGGGGGAAATGTTCATGGATTTTGTAGGGGACTTTTTGCTTTTAATTTGTAGGCAAAAGTGAGGGAGTATCTAGAGAAAAATACCAAAATTGTACGGAAGACTGAAAATAACTGGAACAGCATTCTGATAAACAGAGGGATTAACAAGTATCTGGAAAGGGAGAAATATATAACAAAACAAACATGAAAACATTGTTTAATGCTTGGCTGACTCTCTGATATGTATATCATTTTGCTTTTACTTAATATAATGCTTAGAAAATAAACATTATTATCTAAAATGAAAATCCTCCTCCTCAATATCCCTGGAATATTTTTTTTCTTCTCCAGGTTCTCATCTTAATTAAAGGACTCCACTGTTTCACTTAGTTTCTCAATCTTGAAAGTTTGTGGTCATGTTTGATTTCTTTCTCTTCATTAATTTATTCACAACCCATGATTTTCATTATTATAGTACTGATGTTTATTATCTGTAGTTACATAATTGCTGGCAAAGTGCTTTGTAAGCATTAACTAATTTAATCCACATGACAACCTTGTGCTGGATATACCATTATTATTTAATAGTAGATAAGAGTAATTTCAATTTTAGCTCACAATACATATTAAAGCATAGATACCTAATACATTACAAAATCAAAGTTTAAACTCTAATTTTTCTGCCACCAAAGTCCACATGGCTGATTATTCTGTGGTATTACTTCATAGTGTTTCTCGATTTTACTTACATCTATTTTAATTGCCATTTTATAGTCTCAATTAGCATTATATCTCATTTGTATATTACAGCAGTTTACTAACTTGACTTTCCACATCTGCTCTTGTTCCCCTCAAGAACATCCTTCCTACTGAACTCAGAGGGATATTTGTGAATTAAAAATATAATCATGTTATTGCCTGTTCCAAAACGCATCAAATGGCCACCACTTTTCATTAGGAAAAAAGCTTAAACAAAAACCTTATGGTGGACATAATTTTGAGCTTTGCAATAACTGTTGACAACTTTGTCTTGGGTCAATCAACTCTCATATCTCACTCAAAGTAAGACTTTCTTCCTTTTGTTGCCCTTTCACAGCTATTCACATAGTTCCTTTGGCCCAAATTAGAACTTTGTTCATACCTTTTGTTTACCTAAAATTTCAGTTTAAACATTGTTTCCTCACAGATGGCTAAGATTTCACTGTCATGTGACCCAAAGCACTGTGCAGGTTTTCATAACCTTCATTCCCTTTCTAAGTGACTATATTTTATGTCTGGTTTTCCCGTTAGTTAATAGCCTCCGTGAAGACAGGAACCAAACTTTTCTTGTTCATTGATCCTCCACTCCACATTCCTAGTACCTAGCTCTTCACTTGTTCAGAGTTCTCAGTAAAGAATGATTCAATTGTAATTAGGCACACATTGGAAGTTTTGAATTTCTTCAGTTTATGTTGTAATAGCTACAACATTGTGAATCTACATCTTTCATTCTTTTAATCATGTGCTAAATATTAAATATTCATTATATGTAGAATTTATTATTGTATTATCAGTATATACATCTGAAACTAATTTGAAAACACCAAAAATATAATGTTGCAAAACCACTGAGCAACATTGTTCTATCATTAATTACATACATAAATTTTAATACCTCACTTTTTCAGCAAAAATAATATTTTCATTATTTTTCTTCTGAAAATTGCAAGCTTGTGTGTACATGCAGGCATACCTTGTGTTATTGCACTTTGCTTTATTGCATTTTGCAGATGTTACAGTTTTTAAAAATTGAAGGTTTGTGGCAACCAGGTGTGGAACATGTGTCTATTGGCACCAGTTTTCTAACAGCATGTGCTCACTTTGTGTTGCCATGCCACATTTTGGTAATTCTTTCAATATTTCAAACTTTTGTTGTTGCTGTTATATCTGTTTTAACGACCTATGATTAGTAGTTGTTTTGAGGCAGTCCATAAGATAAAAAACTTGATCAATCAATGTGTGTGTTCTGACTCCTCCACAGGCTGGCCATTCTCCTCTCTGTAATCCTCTCTTCCACTCCCTATTTGCTGAAAAACAATAATATTGAAATTAGGCCAATTAATAAACCTACAAATATTTCTAAGCATTCAAGTAAAAGGAGCAGTTGCATGTCTGCCACTTTTAATCAAAAGCTTGAAATGATTAAGCTTAGTGAAGAAAGCATATCCAAAGCCAAGACACGTTGAAAGCCAGGCCTCTTGCACCACAATTAGCCAACTTGTGAATGCAAATGAAAAGTTATTGAAGACACTTAAAAGAAAGCAGAACTATCTAATTGTTGATGTGGAGAAAGTTCTAACGGTCTCAATAGAAGCTCAAACCAGCCACAAGATTCCCTTAAGCCAAAGATCCTATCACTTTTCAATTCTTTAAAGGCTGTGAGAGGTGAAGCTGCAGAAGAAAAACGTGAAGCTAGCAGTATTGGTTTACAAGGTTTAAAAAGAAACCATCTCTATGTCATCAAAGTGAAGCATGAAGTGTCAGTGTATATGCTACATACACCAAATTATTAAGAAGATTTAGCTAAGATATTTGATGAAGTTGGCTACGCTGAACAACATATTCAATATAGATCAAACAGCCTCCTACTGGAAGAAGATGCCAGCTGGGACTTCCAGAACCAGAAAGAAATCAATGCTTGGCTTCAAAGCTTCAAAGGACAGGTTGACTCTCATTAGAGGATAATGCAGATAATGGCTTTAGTTGAAACAAATGCTTGTTTACTATTTTTAAAATCCTAGGGTCCCTAATAACAATGCTAAAATTTATCCTGCCTATGGTCTAGAAATGGAACAATTTCCTGGATGAGAGCATATCCTTTAACAGCATATTTTACTGAATGTTTTAACCCCACTGTTAAGACCTGCTGCTCAGATATTTTTTCAAAATGTTACTGCCCTTTGATAATGTATCTGGTCATGCAGTAGCTTTGATGCAGATGTATGCAATTAATATTTTTTTATATACCTTCTAACACAACATTCTTTCTGAAGCAGATGGATCAAAGAGTAATTTTGACTTTTAAGTCGTATTATTTAATAAATATATCTTTTAAGGCTATAGCAGCCATAGATAGTAATCATGATGATTCTAGACAGAGTAAATTTGGAAACCTACTGAAAATGCAGCATCATTCTAACTGCCATTAAGAACATTCATAATTCATAGGAGGTTGTCAAAATATCAAAATTAACAGGAGTTTGGATGAAGTAGATTCCAACCTGCAGGAATGACTTTAAGCAGTTCAAGACTTCAGTGAAGGAAGTAACCTGCAGATGTGGTAAAAGTCACAAGAGAACTAGAATTAGAAGTGGAATTTAAAGATGTGACAGTGTTGCCACAATCTGACAATTAAACAGATGAGAACTTGCTTCTTATGGATGAACAAAGAGAGTTGTTTCTTGAGATGGAAACAACTCCTGGTAAGCATGCTATGAACATTGTTGAAAAGACAGAAAGTGATTTAGAATATTCAATAAACTTTGTTAACAAAGCAGTGGCAAGGTTTAAATGGATTGGTTCTAATTTTTAAAGAAGTTCTACTCTGAGTAAAATTCTATCAAACAACATCACATGCTAACGAAATAAAGGATAAATGCTTCAGGTGATGGACACTTCATTTACTCTGACATACTTATCAGACATTGTATGCCTGTATCAAAATATCCTAGGTACTACATACATCTATACATCTACCATATACCCACTAAGACCAGTTACTTGATATAGCAAATTTTATTGATTATTGCCCTATTTTAAGAAATTGCTTAGCTATCCCAACCTTCAACAAACATCACTCTAATCAGACTGAGTTAAGACCTTCCATCAGCAAAAAGATGACAAATCATCACAGACTCAGATAATAGGATTTATTTTACAAATGAAATGTATTTAATTAATACATGCACATTGATTTTTAGATATAGCACTATAGTACACTTAATAGATTACAGTATAGTGTAAACATAACTTTCATATGCATAGTAAACCATAACTAGTTTATTATACTTGAACTTCTTTTTCTACTTGACACATATACCAAAATTTTTCAATACATCATTTGCAATTTCTTCTCAGATTCCAATGCTGTGGCCTCCTTATCTCTTTTAGATGCTAGGATATCTTATTACATTTGTACACTTTAAATATATGCAGATAATAAGTAGATTAATTAAAAGTCTGACTTGACATTTCCAAAATTATTCTTTCATTTCCCTCCATCTGTCAGTTCCTTTTCCATAGTTCACAATTTCTAAAAATGGCCCTACCTGGTTGTTTAAGCCCCCTTTTTTCCAAATGTAGTTATTATTTTTTTCCCCCTCTCTTCTATACCATAGCTCATCCATTAGTAGTTCTGGTTAACCAGAACTAGGATATCTCAAAGATCTTTATAGAGTCATTCTCTATGTATTAGTCCATTGTCACGCTGATAATAAAGACATACCTAAGATTGGGTAATTTATAAAGAAAAAAAAGGTTTAATGGACTCAGTTTCACATGGCTAGGGAGGCTTCACAATCACAGTGGAAGCCAGACAGGAGCACATTACATCTTACATGATGACAGGGAAGAGAGAAAAGAGAACTAGGAGTTCAAATTATATTTTTGAAAGATATATCTTTTCAGACAACTTTTTTTAATTTTCAAATTTATTTGCAAGCTCAAGCCACTATTATTACTTACATTTGATCAGTCTCTCATTTTTAATTCTTGAGTCTACCCTCCTATTACACATTCTCCAATAAGGAGTAAAAATAATCTTCCTAACGAGATGCTTCTCCACTTAAATACCTTCAGAGACCTCTCCAGATATTTAGATATAAATGCAAAGCCTTACTTGAATTACAAGGTTATTCAAGGAGAACAGTAACTTTTTAAATGTGTTTTCTGTCAATGCTTTTCTTCATTCTACTCCAAATAAATAGTACCTATGCTTTTTTGAGAACACATTAAGCATATCCCACCCAAGGTTATGAATTCTTTCTAAAATTTGCTTCTAGATATTAGTTTCATAGATATTCACTTTGTTGCATTTTATTTCTCTTTGTTTCATACAAATCATGAATATTCTTGAAAAATTTCCAGCAAAATTAATAATAAATTTAAGTATGAGGATGCCACGACATATTAAGACAATTTAATTAGCAAATACAATGATAAAACGTAATTTTAACAGAGGTTAATAGTATGTCTAAAATGTTTATATAATAAGTAATAATAATTTACAAGGTGAATTTAGGGAATAAATTCATAATCATGAACTAGAATTTAAGATAAAAAGCAATGTAATATGTGTAGCTATATATACATTTATGTGTGTATATATAGAACATATATATATGACATTTAGGTGTGGAAAATAAATTATAGAGTTTTTTGATGGTTGAATATAGAATTAACCTGTTATTTAAAAATGGTTAAATATACCATTTTGTGATTATGAAACAGAGTTTAAGAACTCTAGCTCTGCAGCAAAGCACCCTAGGTTTAAATCCTACTTGCAATATCACCTTGAAAACTAATCAGCTCTCTCCTTTTTAGTTATCAGATTTTTACAAATGCTGTACAATATCGTGGGGATTTTGTGAGGTTTAAGATATTAATACATTCAAAAATAATTAGGACACTGCATAATCATCAATTCAAAATATTAGCTAGTATACTTCTAATAAGTATAATAAAAAGAATAATCCATACTCAATGTTTTCCTCAGGCTCTTAAATATAAAATATACATTCTTGTAATGATCATATGTCATCTTATCTCATAAAATGTATAGTGGTGGCTATGGTGTGTGCTGCTTAACAGCCTTGATTTTATGCTACCATTACCAATGCAGACAATAAATTTGTTGAAGATTAACTCAAGAAAAATATAGAAAATACAGGCAAACTTTAAGTATATTGTGGGTAGGTTCCAGACCACCTCAGTGAAGTAAATATCAGATTAAAGTGAGTTGGTTTCCTATGCATATGAAAGTTATGTTTATACTATACTGTAATCTATTAAGTGTACACAGAGTCCATTTTACCCCCCTGCCATCTCCACTGGAACAGGTGCTGGTATCCACAGCTGAGAGACCTATAGATGATTTATGTCACAGGGCTCTGTACCGACAGCCCCCAATACCAGCCTGGAATCTGGTAGACTTGGTGGGTGGCTAGCCCCCGAGGAGAAATTATCTCTACAGCTCAACTCTCAGGAAACCACATCCATAGGAAATGGGGGAGAGTACTACCTCAAGGGAACACCCCGTGAGACAAAAGAATCTGAACAGTAGCCTTCAGCCCTAGACCTTCCCTCTGACAGAGTCTACCCAAATGAGAAGGAACCAGAAAACCAACTCTGTAATATGACAAAACAAGGCTCTTTGATACCTTTAAAATATCACAGTAGCTCACCAGCAATAGATCCAAACCAAAAGGAAATCCCTGATTTACCTGAAAAAGAAATTCAGGAGGATGGTTACTAAGTCAATCAAGGTGGGACCAGAGGAAGGTGAAGCCCAATGCAAGGAAAAAAAACAAAATACAAGAAGTGAAGGGAGAAATATTCAAAGAGATAGATGGCATAAAGAAAAAACAAACAAAACTTTAGTAAACACTGGACACATTTGTAGAAATGCAAAATGCTCTCAAAAGTCTCAGCAATCAAATTGAACAAGTAGAAGAAAGAAATTCGGAACTCAAAGACAACATCTTTGAATTAACCCAATCCAGCAAAGGCAAAGAGAAAAAATAAGAAAACTTGAGCTAATATTTATTTATTTGTTTATCCCACTAAATACTATATATCAGCTTGTAGATGGTACAGCATGGGATGGTTCAGCTTCCAAAATCACTTCAGCCAATATTTATGTATTTATTTATTACAAGGTATTTATTTTAAGATATTTTCATATGTAATTATGAAAGATAAAAAGTCCCATGATGTGCCTTTTGCAAGATGAAGACCCAGGAAAGCTGGAGGTGTAGTGTAGTTCAAAGGGCTAATGGTGTAAATTCCAGTCCAGGTCTGATGACCTAAGTGTGCCAAGCACAGGAAAAGATCAGTGTTCCAGTTCATGTAGTCAAGCAGAGAAAAGGAAGAGTCTCCCTTCCCCTATCTTTTTGCTCTATTCGGGACTTCAGTGGATTGGATGGTGTCTAACCACATAAGTGAGTACGATGTGTCTACTAATTCAAATATTACCTCCTCTGGGAAACACCCTCACAGACACACCCAGAAATAACATTAAATTAGATGTCTGTGCATCTTGTGATCCTGTCAAGTTGACACATAAAATTATTACAATCATCAACCAATAATTAATTCTTCAGTATGTAACAGGTGTCAAACACTGTATCACATTTGGAAATACAGTATTGTACAAGCAGAAGAGAAAGTGGCCTAATGAAGCTTGTATTTTATTGGTCTAGAAACACAATAAGCAAGACAAATAATGATCCATCACTATGTTAAAAGAAAAAGACAATTGATGTATTAAAATGAACAAACAAAAGTTGGAATTTATTTTTATCTTTTTGGTATCTGTGGAATGTCCTGGTTCTGACGAGCTGTTCTTACTTGGAATTTCTCTCACTGCTGCATTCAGTTGTTTACTGAGACTGCAGTAGACATTTGAAAGTTTAACTAGGCTGGATATCCAAGAGAGTTCATGCATGTGTGCATTAGGACATTCTTGCATTGCTATAAAGAAATACCTGAGACTGGGTAATTTATAAAGAAAAGAGGATTAATTGGCTCACAATTCTGCAGGCTGCTTAGGAAGCATGATGCTGGCATCTGCTTGATTTCTGGGAAGGCCTCAGGAAATTTTCAATCATGGCAGAAAGGATAGGGGAAGCAGCATATCTTACATGGTGGAAGCAAGAGAAAGAGTGGAGAGAAGTGCTATGCACTTTAAAAACAACCAGAAATCATGATAACTCACTCACAATTATGAGTATAGCACTGAGGGTATGGTGCTAAACCATTCATGAGAACTCTGTCCCCATAATTCAATCACCTCCCACCAGGCCCCACCTCCAACCCTGGGGACTACAATTCAACATAAGATTTGGGTGGAGTCACAGATTCGAACCCTATCAATGTGTCTGGCAGTACATGTTGGATGTCAGTTGAGAGCTCCACTGGAGCTTGGATTGGTGCACATATTAAAAGTATTGGCGAAAAACACAATTATATTTGCACCAACCTGATATATTTAGCTGTTCCACGTAACTTGAGCATCACACGGTATGGTGCTTGCATTTCAAAAGGGAATGTTCCAAGAACAAGCATTCTAAGAGAATTGTATGGAGGCTGCAAGACATAACATAGTCATGTAATTCCCAGAATATGCCTTCTCCTGCATTGTATAGTTCAAGAAGTCACTTGAATGCCAGTTTGGATTCAAGAGGAGAACAATTAGACCCACGGATGTCAGACTGCTAAAATGTAAAAGTGAGATGGTGCCAACTTTGGAAAATATAATTGGTCACAGATTGTGTATTAGAAGTTGACAAGCATAAATGGGTGGTGGGAGGATAAATTAGGAATGATGAAAAAAATCTATGGAGATGTAATTTTTAATAGGAGGGTCAGGGTAGATCTCACTGAAAATGCAGAATATTAGTGACATTCTCATAGCAAAGTGCTGCTCAGCACATAATTTGTATGTCCCCAAACATTGCCTCAACACCTTGCCAGATAATACATTGAAGTCATATTTTTCATTCTCAATCTTTGGAAGATATGTATAGATATTAGTTCATCACTAAAACACCACAGATTAGTATCTTGAAATCAGTATGGCTGTAGTGAAGTAAGTGAAAAGAGTAAAATAACACAATGATGTCCCAGTCATAATTGCTCTTCTGTTCAATTAGAGTCCTTTAGGTATTACATGACCTTAGCTTTCTTTTTCTTTGAGTTAGTTATGTTTTGAACATGACTGCCATTCTATTCTAACTTGCCTTATGTTTAAATTGGAATGTAGCTACTCTTGACAATGGTCAATGATACAAAAAGGACAAGACGGAACTAGGAAAACCAGCTAAGAAGCAATTGGAATAATACAATAGATAAGGGTGGCATGTACAGAGGTGATATAAAGAGAAGCGATTAGAGGTTATGTATGTATTTTGACAGAATGGCCATGAGGCTTTTCTAGGGCAGCATAATTATTCTGGGAGTAGGTAAAGAAGTTTTGATGGAGATAAAGAGGTCAAAGAACTGAGAAGCACTGAAAGACACAGAGTAGGTAGGTATAAATCTCTAGAGATAGAGATAATACCTAAATCTGTCTGCTTAGTATCATTTTAATATTTATATTAATGGTGATATGATATTAGATATATAATTCTATATCTAATTTTACCAAAACTACTTAACTATCTAAAAATATTGTGGAATTGGCTGTTTCAAAGGTGATGAAAATCTCTGCACTAGTTTCTCACATTTTTCTGCAATTTCACACTATATAACTTCTTTGAAGATGTGATTACATAGAAAGTGCAGTCCCATAGGAAATGAGTTTAAAGTTCTGATTAACTTTCCTGACAGATTTTTTAATGCAATTAATGATGACTTCACTAACACACTCCTGCTTTATGACACCTAAGTACAATTATTTTAAAAACTCAGAGGAATCAAAACATATTTACTACTTAATTGCAAGTAAATTTGGTCAACAATTAAAATGAAATGTAAGGTGCTTAACATGTTACCTATATATGCACTCCAAAAACACAACTATATTCCTAAATAAAAATTAAAACGTTGGAAGGGGTATTCATGAAAAAAAGCATTTCCATGTGGCTGAAAATTTGGTTGGTTAGGTAGCATGTAGTTAGACAGCTTTTTGGGTAACAGTTCATTATCACTTTCAAGAGGTTAAAAATACAAAAAAATTAGCTGGGCATAGTGGCGTGGGCCTGTAGTCCCAGCTACCTGGGAGGCTGAGGCAGGAGAATTGCCTGAACCCGGGAGGTAGAGGTTGCAGTAAGCCGAGATCACGCCACTGCACTCCAGCCTGCTGCCTGGCAACAGAGCAAGACTCTGTCTCAAAAAAAAAAAAAAAAAAAAAAAAAGAAATGTAGTTAGAGAAGATAAGGTGACAAATATCTTTTCCATCTCATCCACTATTTACCTTTCAGTAAGTATGCCATGATAAACTACAAATATGCTAGGTTTTGGTGCATTTGATTACCATTCTATGTTGTGATATTATAATCAACATATTAACACATAGATATATTTTTATGGATATAGATTATGATTTCTATGAAGTGCTGGCTGAACCAAGTTGTATGTCACTGTGGATTTTGAATACTGAGCATTTTTTCTCAAAAAAATAAACAATCAATGGCAGTTTTTCTAACAATGTGGGAAAATTACCCTCTTTTTGTAGCATAGCCAACTTCAATACTGCAACTTTTCTGATTTCTATCTTACCACTTTATATTTATTTTTAAATTTTAACCTATTTGGCTAGAGAATTTATTCACAAATATATTGATTATTTGAAATTTTGATAGAAAGTTTTAGGTTTTCAACCATTTTTTATTTAGATTTATTTTCAAGATAAATTTATTACATTTTAATAGCTATTGATATTAATATACATGTACTAGAATATTTGAGGATAAATTTTATCTTAAAAAAAGGAAGAAGGCCAGTGTGACAAAAACAGAGAGAGAGAGAGAGAAAAAGAAGAAGAAAAAGAAGAAGAAGCTGAAAGATAGAGGTCATTTAAAGTAGTGCCATTATTTGCTACAAGATAAAAGTGAGGCTATTGAGAGAAATTAAGCATAAAAGAAAAATAATCAGGTTTGCATTTTGCAAAGATTTTTCTGGGTTACTCTGTGAATTATAGATTAGAGGAGTAAGTTATGTATATGCACAGTTAATCTTCTATTGTGGTAGTCTGGGAGGTAGAAGTTGGTAGGTTAAACTAGCTTATGGAGGTGGTAATGAAGGTAATTAGATGCATTTCAGGGATGCTTAGAAAGCAAATTACCAGGTTATACTGTTCTATTGTAAAATAAATGTGAAAAATAGAGGTGTTTCTCCATTTTTAACTTGTGCATCTGGATGCATGATAGTGACTTTTCAAATGTAGTAACTCAGAAAGAACTAGTGTGACTATAATTGAGACTTGGGAAAAGATAAACACTACTAAATTTTTAAAAAATTTAATTAAGATTTTCCTCTAATTCACGCTTTAAAATTATGTGCCCATGTGTCATTTCAGGTGGGGGTCACTGAAAAAGTTTTTTTTACGGTTAGTGCTTTATCTTAATCCTCAAGGGAAACTTTCCAATACCCCCAATGGATGCTGGAAATCATAGATAGCAGCAAACTCTACATATGTTATGGGTGTTCCTATACAAACACATCTATAATAAAGTTTAAGTTATAAATTAGGCACAGAAAGAAATTAATAATAACTAACAATAAAATAAAATTATAAAAATGTACTATAATAAAAGTTATGTGAATGTAGTCTTTTTCTCCCTTGGTCTCAAAATATCTTACTGTACTGTACTGCAATCAACTGAAATTAGATACACTATGACACATTGTTTTAGGACTCCCTCTTTTACATATACCTAGTTTTCTTCCTCTTTGCCTCACCCTACTTACTAGAAAATCATAACTCATGAAAACCAGCTTTTTGAGATCTTTGTGTCTATACATAAGCAAAGACACAGAACTGAAGAGAAGTACATAAGTTTGTTTACTGATCTTTAAATTTATTACTAAATATTTCAAGTGAAATCTCAGCTGGAAGGCAAACTGCAGATTAGGGTGGAATACTGTAGTTTCTGCACTTCAAATTTTACAAATTTTCTTCATTAATCATTTCTGCGATTTTACTTAGGTATATGATTTTGTAACTGGCTATATTCATCATTACATAATTCAAGGATTCCAATTTAGAAGTGACAGAGTTTCATCTTATCCAAATATATTCCCATTTTGAATTAGGTTAAAAAATGTGGAAATTCAGAGTTCCTTCTAACTAAGAATTAATCTTGTTCCTGCTTAGTACCCAGCCTCTTTTGAAAATGTTTCTTGTAGAAAATAAGTTGGTGTCCTAGGAAATTGGTATTAATTAATCATTTGTGTTGTTAGGTGGCAAACAAAGCAATGAACCTGACAGCCAAAAATATGCAGTCATTATACCAGAGAAAAAGAGAAGTTCTCTCTGCAGTAACAAAACCTGGGACCTCTTTGTTTCCAAACTTTCACAAAAAATAGAGCTTTGAACGCAGCCATAAAACAAATGTTTTACATATACAGACTGTGTCAATTTTAGATACGTTCAAATAAAAAGTTATACTGCTTAACCTAAACTTTGTGCTACTCTGTTCAGATTTATCTTGATCTTTCTGTAACAAAAATCATTATGCAGAAATTGACCCAGCTGGCTAATGCCACTACATAATTCCATATTATTTAAAAACCTATTGTGCTATCTGGGGCAAAAGTATAACGATATGTGTTTGACAAATATAATATAAAATTCTACTGGTCAATATCTTGCTTTTAGGCAAGGCTTTTTATATTAGTAAGCTAGGTCTATCTTCAAGGTAGTCTGTGATAACATCTACAATCAATTTTGGCTCAATTTTATATCACTGTTGATTTTCTTTTTGGGGAAAAAGATCTTTAGATAATTTAGTGCAGGAATAAGAAAGAAGAAAAGAAGGAAAAGAAGAAAAACTTGAACAGGGTTTGAAATTAAACTTTTTAACTACTGAAGTGTAATTTTGGAGTCTTTTCTTTTGCTCGCAAATCAGTTTATTAATGATTCTATTTGATTAAAATCAAACTTTTGAATAAAAAATTATATGTGTTCTGTCTACACAAGGTTTATATGTATTGCCATTGTTAATATTTATAATTTAAGGTCAATTAATTGTTATTGATCTTAAATTTTATTTTAATAGTCTTTTAAAAAGTATTTTGAAAATATATGCACTTTTCTGTCTTTTCTAAGACAATTATACTTTGGTTATTTTTTGTTTCTAATAAGTAAACATTTAGCTTGTGGAATATTGATTCCAAAATTTTTTTTAGTTCCAGACTCAAAATCCAACTATTAAATATAATTTTTTTGAGAATGTGCACCCATGCATGGGTTTAGATTGTATTAGTTTACAAGTTCAATCTTCATTTCTGATAAAGGCATGATGTCAACTTTCAAATTACCTTGATCTTCTAGCTGCTAGGACACTACTAGTTGTACTTGCCTGCAAGCAATCACATTTAAAAAGCTAACTGGCTTATGTTAGTGTCCCTAACAATTAAATTAGATTGCCTCATGAAATTTTAATTGATTCAGACGTGGCACCTAATCAAGAAACTAATGAAAATGCGAAGATGCCCTGTGTCAGCTGCTTTTATTGTTAGGTTTGCTAAAATACTCTGTTTTTGAGTTAAATACATTATAATAATAATGTCAGTACAACAAAGGCATGTGGAAATACCTATTGAAGACAGTATGTACAGTACTTACACAATAATATATAAACATAGTTTCAGTTTATAACTGTCATAAAGTATACCCTGTAGTCCCTTAAAAGTTTAAAGTAAGTGAGAACAAAAGCCTTTGTGCTATTGTTGAAACATACTTCAAAATGGAATTTTAGATTCTGGACGTCTTCAAAATGAATTTGGAAAACTAGTAAATACACAGTAATAATAAATATTTAGATACTAATTTTTGGAATTAACATATATAAGTGGATGGTTCTATTTTTAAAAATACATGTACAAATAATAGTTTCTTAAATTATTTGTTTTAAATGTTTTGGGTATTTACTGACTCATTGCCATAAGCCAAGAAATACTATGAAATTTAACAGTACTAAGCACTAAATGTAGAACATGAAGTATATCATGCCTGACTAATAAAGCCCCTAGTGATGCTAAACTGTGTCTATGACACAAAAGTTGAGTTTACTATGTTCTATCACTACCTAAGGTGTTTAAAAAATCCCTTAGACATGAAGTGTAACATTTTGAGGGGAGAGAAAATAAATTCTAACAAATACATTATGCCACTTTGAATGGGATGACATTGTCAAAAACCAGGGTGTTTTATTCACTTGTTTGTTTACTGACATAACCATGTGTGTTAGTATGGCATTATAAAATGTCAGGCAATAATTTAACAACGTAAATTGCAATATGATTGAGAATAGCCGTAGAAGGACCCAGTGAGAACCAGCCAAATGTTGCTCATTCTTTGAAATATATATTTAATTAGAAAAGAGTCAAAGATAAATTGCCTACCTTCATTTGTAGCAATTAGTAAGAATATAGTGAATTGGAATCTCAAGACAACATTCTCTAGAGATCAAAAATTGAATGAAGAAAATGCTTATTAGAATAAGTTGCTAATATATTCAATGTATTAATAAAAAGTAAAAAGTATACAAAATTGCATTGGATTTCTCAAATATCTAAGACATATATACCTCTAGTCTATTTAGAATCAAAAAAGTTAAAAAATTACACTACAAAATGAAGTGTAATAAAAAGCCTACTTGTAGTTAGGCTTTGTATTCTGAAATCAACATTAAGAAATATAAATTGTTGACTGCTGAAACAAACTTTCTTGTATTTAATATGTTGCAATTAAATAATAATAGCAATAATACTTGTTTAAAAAGAGGTGTCAGAATAGGAACATAAAACCTAGAAGAGACTTATGTCTTCTAAGAGTCATGCATCTTTCTGGACTTGAGTAGTTAAGTTTAACTTTTATATGGCAAGTGGTTACAGAAATCATATGTTGTCAATGGGATAATGGTTCCCCAAACATATCCATGTCCTAATCCCTGGAGCCTGTGAGTATATTACCTCATATGTTAAATAGAACTGGTTGAATTATAGGCTAAATTACATTAGTCTGAATTATATTTCTCCTAAATGTATATGTTGAATCCCTACACCCAGTTCTTCAGAGTGTGATTATATTTAGAAACGGGGCCTTTACAGATATAATTAAGTTAGAACATGGCCGATAGAATGGGGCCTAATCCAATCTGGTGTTTGTTTGTTTTTTATAAAAAGAGGAACTTTGACAGAGGAGGAGACAACAGAGATATATGCATGTAGGAATGACCATGCCAGGACAGAGAAAGGATGACCACCTGCAAACCAAGAAGAGAGGCCTCAGAAAAATGTGAATTTGCCAACACCTTGCTCTTTGACTTGTCGCCTCCAGAACTGTAAGAAAATAAATTTTTGTTTTTTAAGGTGCCTATTCTGGGGTAGTTTGTATGGCAGCCTTAGCAAACTGATATGGGAACTTCGTTGTTAGATTAAATTAAAGATGCTGATATAGGAAGATTATGCTAGACTGAGTGGGCCCCATGTAATTATGGATGTTCTTTTAAGAGAAAAGGAGGAGATTCAGGGAGGAGGATGAGAATCAGAAAGATAAAGGAAACAGAGATTTGATGCACAAAGTCATGCACTTAAAATCCAGGAATGGGCCATGGGCCACGGGATACAGGTGTTCTCTAAAAGCTGAAAATATCAACAATGGATTCTCCTCTAGTATCTCTAAGAGGAACACAACTCTCTTAACACTTTGATTTAGCCTGTAATTTATACTTCATACTTTTGACCTTCAGAACTGTATGATGATAAATTTTTGTTGTTTTAAGCCACAAATTTTTTTTTTATTTGTTGCAGTAGCAATAGGAAGCTAATACACCATAATAAGTCTCCAAAATCCAGGAGAAAAATATTTCAACAAAATACTAATGAAAATAATTGTTTTCAGATTAGAGAATAAATTTATTTAATTGACTAATAAAAATTCAGGTGCTATTTATAGTGTTCTATATTTTTTCATAAGGAATACATCTGATAATATACTGTACTCAGTATTTATGAGCAGTCACATCATATTATTCATGAGTTTGTGGAGCTTCCTAGAGGTTACCTGAATGAAATATCAGTAAATTTTGTCAGCACTTTAACATTTTATAACATCATGTTGAAATCAAGAGAGTTATAAAAAAAGTTCCAGAAGAAGTCATGGCAATCATTTATAGAAAAAAAGACAGTGAAATTTGTAACTTATATATTGCACATCTTGCTTTTAAAAAATTTTCAACTTAGAATATTCAATATTAGGAGAATTTGAGACACCTTACATATTGTTTTCTGATACTTGAAAAAAATATTTAATTAATTTTCTAGCTCCTGTGTTTGGTATGTAGTAGGCTGTCAAATAATAAGTAGTTTAGTTGGCTAACATTTTTATGGTAATATTAAAATTGAATATAATCTACTTTAACTTGCATAAATTCAATATTTATGAAGAAATGTGATCATAGTATTAGGCATGTTTGCAGAAAAGAAAAGAAAAAGTCCCTGCATATGCTATATTCCTTGATCATTAAATGTTTCATTTTAAAATAATGAATATTGTTAAGTTATAACTCAATTCAATAGGTGTCTACTGAGTATTTGCCCCAGTCCAGAGTCTGGGTAAATAGTGGAAGGCAGCAATAATCAAAACAAAAAGAGGTTAATGGAGACAAATAATGAAAATATTAATTACAAAAAGACAGTTACAATATTATTTTTATGGTATATATACATTCAAGCAGAGAAAGAAGACACCTTGCATTGTATGCTTAAGAAAGACAATAGAATTTTATTAAAAAAAACATCAGATTTGTGCTGTGTCTTAATGGCTGAATAGAATAGAAAGGAGGAACAGAGAGTTTCCCATGATCAATACTAGAAAATATGAGACAACCTGACTAAAGGTATTTTAGTATTAGTGCACTGTTTATAAGGATAGAAATATATGCTGGGAAAATTCATGTAAAGCAGCAAATGAAATATTTTTTAATTATAATTTTATTCTGAATGAAACATGGGTAAATAATATACAATTGATGGCAAAAAAGGTGCCAAAAAATGTCTAAGGCAAAGTTTATACTCTCCATATATAGCTCTCTTTGGACTATGAACAAGCTAAAGTTGTCTTTGTCTGTTAGGATTAAAGACACAGAGTAAAATGTGTCATGTGTAACTACTTTAATGACACCAAATTTTTTATATCAAAACTTTAAAAAATTGTACAAAGAAACGTAAATAAATGAAATTGTTTAAATAGACCAAAGGCACTTAATTTTTAGTAATTCCTCATAGTGAAATCTTGCAGAGTTTTTCAACCATACGAAAATAAATTCCCAACAAATTCCATAGTTAAACATTAGTAATAAAACAATAAAGCTTTGAAGAAAAACATAGGAGAACATATTACTAAACTGGATTAGGCAAAGATTCTGTAAACAAAACAGGTAAAAATGATAAGCATAAGCTGTGCAATAATTAATTATTTATCAAATGAAAGCATTAAAACAGTAAAAATATAATTCAAAATTAAAAAGAAATAATACATATGACAAAGTACCTTTTATACAAATTATAGTTTAGAATTTTCAAATTATGAAAAGGACTTAGATACTTGCAAAGAGGAAGTATAATTGACCAAAAACCTGTGAAAATGTGCTCATATTCATTAGATATTGAAAATCCAAAGTAAATCTTCATAAGAGAGCATCACTGGCAACAATGAAAAAAAAATGTAATATCCCAAGTGTTGGTAATGAATAGCCAGAACTTTTCTACTTGTGTAGAGGAAGTGAATTGATAAAACCACTTTGAAAAATTGTTTGGTATCATTAGTTGAAGGTGGACGTGAGCCTGCCCTATGGCCCAACAATTCCACTCTAATAATATATACAGCAGACATGAACATGTTTATTATATATGTATATATGCATATATTAAAATGTATTGGAAACTATTTAATATTATTTACTCTTTTTCTTTTTAGAAACACCAATTCTATATTTATGGAATTGTCTATGGTTCATATGCAATATTTTCTTCAGGACTATTTTTTATTAGATTTTACTATTCTCTGCTCTGTGGACATATTTTCCATAAACTGCTTGTTTAATTATGTATTTTAGAGCTCTACCAGTTTACTTTCAACCGTTGTGTCTTCTCGAAATCTACTCTTTATTTTCTAGGATCAGTGTTTCCATTTATTGAGAAGTATTTGTGAATCGTTATTTCTACACTTCTTAGCTTTAATTTTATGACCATTTAAAAGGAAGTAAATAATTCCAAAGCTCAGAATTCAGAAGATTTTATCACAAATTATTGAAAATAATTGGAGAAAGGACAATAAAAGATTTTTTTTTATTCTTAAAAGATTTTGACCTTGATCAGCAGCTGCAGGTGATGGTTGTGATTATTCTGGCCTTCCTCTTTCATCTTCAAGGACTTTTTTCAGTTTAAAGTATGAATTATGGAATTTAAATATATAATGTCTAAGTTTAATTTCAGTCATAGCCTGTAACATTCATATTTTAGTGTGGTAATGTGGAAATAGTACTACAGGGATAGTAGTACAGTATTGCACTTCCTGTGTGTGGCCCTTTCAGTTCTTTGTAGAACATATCATTTTACATAGAAACAAATAATTTATTGAGACTTTTAGAAATGTTCACTTATGGCTGGGAGCGGTGGCTCACACCTGTAATCCCAGCACTTTGGGAAGGCAAAGCAGGTGGATCATGAGGTCAAGAGATAGAGACCATCTGGCTAGCACAGTGAAACCCTGTCTCTACGAAAAATAAAACAAAAAAAATCAGCCGGGCGTGGTGGTGGGTGCCTATAGTCTCAGCTAGTTGGGAGGCCGAGGCAGGTGAATCCCCTGAACCTGGGAAGCGGAGGTTGCAGTGAACCGCAGGTTGTAGTGAACCGTGATCGTGCCACTGCACTCCAGCCTGGGCTGGAGAACAAGACTCTGTCTCAAAAAAAAAAAAAAACCAAAGGAATGTTCACTTACATTTCAAGACATTATCAATCTTTTTTATGTCACTGTTGTTCATGCTCCCTGATTTAAGAACAAATAGATTATTCTTCATTTATTGTCACCATTTTTTGTGGTGATTTTAACTCTTCATGGATGGTATCATTACTCCATCTCCTTAACACTATTTTTGTTGTTTTCTATATGTTATAGTGTCAAGAAGAGTAAAATATGCCCTTTTCTACAATCTTAACTGCAGTTCTTACCCATAGTTTTTGAACTTCACCTTTATTGTTATTGTTATCCTGACGATCTTCTGAGTGTCATAACCCTATGAGTTTTACTTTTCTATTCTGCTTAATATATTTAGAAAGTCTATTTTTCCCCAATTTTATTACTAATATGTAGATATGTTTGTACTGTAACCACAAAACAAGTTTTGTGATTCTAGTTTTCACAATTTAAACTTTACTCTTAGTTGAATATAACTTTCTTGATAACTCTATATAAGCAAAGTCAAGTCTGTACTAGTAAGCAGGAAGGTCCTTTTAAATATTTTTTTTTCTTTTTTTACAGATTCACCCCATCAGAACCTCTCCCCTTTTGGAGTCCCCAGTAACTAAAAATATCAAATACTACCTCCTATCATTTATAAGTGGTAGCTAAACAATGGGTACACATGGACATACAGAGGAGGAAAGTCATGAATGTATTTTTGATAACCTAAAGAGATGATGTCTACAATGTCTTTATAAGAACGATATACATTTTTTTGTCCTTATGCTGCATAAACCCCATGTTAAGAGATATGGTTTAATTTTTAAAAATACTTCTTTCATTATTAAATGTATTTAGCATTCTTTTTTTGGAGGCTTAATTGAATGATCTGACTACCATAACTACACTTTGTGTTCTATGAGACTTTGTGTGTGAAGGTTTTTAATCATATAATTTCATTTTAAAATAATTCCTGGGGGCATATTTTGCACATCATATAATTCACACTTTCAAGTGTCTAATTCAATAATTGATCTTAGTAAATTTGCTAAGTTATGCAACCTTCACTATAAATCCAAACTGGAACATGTTCGTCATCCCATTGGGCCCAATCAATGAAAGTTTTAGATATTATGGGAAATTTATTTTTACAATTTTAAGAAATCACCAAACTGTTTACCATTATACAATCCCAGCAAAAGTGTAAGAGGGTTAACAATTTTTCATATTTTTGGCAACATTTGTTATTTTCAGTTTTATTTATTTTAGTCATTCTGGTGTGTGTAAAATGGCATGTAAAATTATAGTTTTAATATGCAAGTTCTTCATGGTTAATGATTCTAAGGTTCTCTTGATGCAGAAATCCTTGCCTTACACAAGATTTCAAAGATTTTCTTCTATATGTTATTCTAAAAGTTATATTTGTTTAGTTTTTATATTTAAGTCATTTAAACCATTTGAGGTATTTTTTGTGTGTACAGTATGGAATAAATTTTAAGTGCATTTTGTAATGCGAATATCCAATTGTTCCAGGACCACTTGTTAAAATGTTATACTTTTTCATTAACAGCTTTGTCAATAACCATTTGACAATAACTATATAGATGTATTTCTAGATTATCGCTTCCGTTCCACTAATCTATATGCTTTTCCTTATGCCAGTACAATTCTATTTTACTTGTTGTAGCTTTGTATCACTTTCGAAAACAAGAAATAGAAATCCCACTTTTTCTTTTCTTTTTAAAACATTTAGGCTATTCTACATCTTTTGCATTTCCATTCAAATCTTAAGATAAGCCTATTCATTTTATTTAAAAAATGTTTTAAAAATTTACCATCTATATTCATGAAAGATATTGGTCTTTTATTTTATTTTTATGTCTTTTCCTGGCTGTGCTATGAGAATGATATTGGCCTAATAGAATGTATTAGGAAGCCTTTCATTATCCTTACATATTTCGGTTGTTAATCCAAGGTCAGATGAATAGTTTGCAAATATTTTCTCCCATTTTATGGGTTGTCTGTTCACTTTATTGATTATTTTCTTCGCTGTGTAGTAGCATTTTTATTTAATGTGATCTCATTTGCCCATTTTTGCTTTGGTTGCCAATTCCTGTGGCATATTATTCAAGAAGTCTTTGCCCACTCCGGTGTCCTGGAGAGTTTCCCAGTATTTTCTTTCAGTTGTTCCATAGTTTGAGGCTTCTATTTAAGCCTTCATCACAGTTTGATTGGATTTTTGTATGTGGTAAGAGAAAGGGGTCTAGTTTCTTTCTTCTGCATATAGATATATAGTTTCCCCAACAAAATTTATTGAAGTGATTGTCATTTCCCCAGTATATGTTCTTGGAACTGTTTTTCAAAATGAGTTCACTGTAGGTGTCTTGATTTATTTCTGGATCTCTATTTTGTTCCATTGGTCCATGTGTCTGTTTTTATGCCAGTACCATGCTGTTTTGGTTACTATAGCTCTGAGTACATGCTGTTTTGGTTACTATAGCTCTGTAGTACAATTTGAAGGTAATGTGATTCTTTAGTTTTGTTCTTTTTGCTTAGGATATTCTGAGTCTTTTGTGTTTCCATATAAATTTGAGGATTGTCTTTTCTGTTTCTTTGAAGAGTGTCATTAGTATTTTGATATGGATTGTATTATTAACTCTGTTGATTGCTTTGGGGAATATGGAAATTTCAAACAATAAATTCTTCCAAACTGTAAGCATGGAATATCATTCCATCTTTTTGTGTCCTCTTTAATTTCTTGGATCAATGTTTTATAGTTTTCATTGCAGAGTTCTTTTACTTCTTTGATTAACTTAATTCTTAGGTATTTTATTTTATTAATGGCTATTGTAAATGGGATTAAATTTCTTTATCAGATTGTTCTCTGTTGGCATATAGAAATGTTACTGATTTTTGTAAATATTGATTATGTATCCTGCAACTTTACTAAATTTGTTCATCAGTTCTAATAGTTTCTTTTTTTATTTGGTGGACTCTAGATTTTTCCAAATATAAGATCCAATCATTTGCAATCAAGGATAATTTGACTTCTTCCTTTCCAATTTGGATGCCCTATAGTTCTTTTTCTTGTATGATTGTTCCAGCTAAGATTTCCAGCACTATCTTAAATAACAGTGATGACAGTGGGCATACTTGTTGTTTTCCAGATCTTAGAGGAAAGGCTTTCGGCTTTTCTCCATTAGTGTGATACTAGCTGTGGGTCTGTCGTTTATGGCTTTTATTATATTAAGGTATGTATTTTCTCTTCCCAGTTTATTAAGGGTTTTTATCATGAAGGGATGTTAACATTTATCAAATGCTTTGTCAGCATCAATTGAAATGATCATTGTTTTTTGTCCTTCATTCTGTTGATATGATGTATCACATTGATTGATTTTTGTTTGTGTAACCATCCTTTTATCTCTGAGGTATTTGGTTATGATGAAGGATCTTTTAAGTGTGTTGTTGCATTTGGTTTGCTACAATTTTGTTGAAGATTTCTGCATGAATATTCGTAAGAGATATTGCCCTGTAGTTTTCTTTCTCTCTCTCTCTTTTTTTTTTTTTTTTTTTTGATGTTTCTTTGTCTGGCTTTTGTATCAGGGAAATTACTGACCTTACAGAATGAGTTTGGAAGTATTCCATTCTCCTCTACTTTTTAGAATAGTTACAGTAGAGTAGGATTGATATTAATTCTTTAAATGCTTGGTAGAATTCAGTGGTGAAGTCATGGACTCCTGAGCTTTGCTAGAAAATTTTTTATTGTGGTTTCAATCACATTACTTGTCATTAGTCTATTCAGGTTTTGGATTTCTTCATGGTTCAGTCTTGGTAAGTTGTATGTGTTTAGGATTTATCCATTTCCTTTAGATTTTGCAATTTATTGGTGCATATTTGCTCATAGTAGCCATAATAATTCTTCAAATTTCTGCACTATCAATTGTAATCTCTCAGTTTTCATCTCTAGTTTTATTTACTTGGATCTTCTCTCTTTTTTCTTACTCTGGCTAAATGTTTGTTAGTTTTGTTTACCTTTTCAAAAAACGAACTTTTTGTTTCATTGATCTTTTGTATTGTCTTCTTCATTTTCAATTCATTTATTTCTGCCCTGATCTTTATTGTTTCTTTTCTTCTACTGATTTGGGGTTTGGTTTGCTCTTATATTTCTAGTACTTTAAGAAATTTTTCTCCTTCTTTGATGTAGTCCCATATAGTTATATACTTCCTTAGTACTGTTTTTGTTGTCTCCCATAGGATTTGGTATGCTGTTTTTCCATTATAATTTGTTTCAAGAAAACTTCTAATTTCTTTGTTATTTTTTTCATTGACACACTAGTAATTAAGGAGAATATTGATTAATTTTCATGTGTTTTATATTTTCCAGAATTTCTCAAATTATTGAGGTCTAGCTTTATCACATTATGGTCAGAGAAGATGCTTAATATTATTTCATTTCTTTTGAATGTTTCAAGATTTGTTTAGTGAACTAATGTATGGTTTATACTTGTGAATGTTCCGTGTCCTGAGGAAAAGAATGTGTTATTCTGCAGCTGTTTGATTTAAGTGTTCTTTATCTATTACATCTATTTGTGGTATAGTACAGATTAATGTTTCATTGTTGATTTTTTTGTGTGGAAGGTCTGTTTAATGCTGAAATTAGAGTGTTGAAGTCTCCAGCTATTATTGTTTTGGTGCCTATGTCTCTCTTTAGCTCTACTAATATTTGCTTTATATATCTGGGTGCTCTAGTGTTGGGTGCATGTATATTTTAAATTATTATTTCCTTTTGTTGAATTGACCATTTTATCATTAAATAGTGACCATCTTTGTCTCTTCTTAGAGTTTTTGTCTTGAAATATATTTTGTTTGATATAAGTATAGCTACTTCTGCTCTTTTTAAGTTTCCATTGGCATGGAATATCTTTTTCCATCCCTTTATTTTCAATCTGTGTGTGTCTTTATAGAAATGTGTTTCTTGTAGGCAACAGATCCTTGGACCTTTATCCATTCAGCCACTCTATACTTTTTTATTAGAGTGTTTAGTTCATTTATATTCATTGTTATTGTTGATAAGTGAGGACCAACTTCTGCCATTTTTTTATTTGTTTTCTGGCTGTTTTATGTTCTTCTCTTCCTGCTTTCCTTCTTGTCTTCCTAAATACATCATGTTACTGCCTCCTGGCCTGTAAGGCTTTCACTGGAAAGTCAGCTGCCAGACATACTGGAACTCCATAATATGTGATTTGTTTCTTTTCTCTTGCTACATTTAGGATCCTTTCTTTATCCTTGACCTTTGGAAGTTCAATTATTAAATGTTTTGAGGTACTCTTTTTATGTTAAATCTACTTGGTGTTCTACAAGATTCTTATGCTTGGATGCGATATTCTTCTCTCTAGGTTTGGATAGTACTCTGTTACTATCCCTTTGAATGAACTTTCTATCCTTATCTCTCTCTCTACCTCCTCTTTAAGGCCAATTACTCTTATATTTGTACTTTTGAGGATATTTTCTAGATCCTGTAGGCATGCTTCATTGTTTTTTATTTTTTCTTTTGTGTCCTATGGTTGTGTATTTTCAAATAGCCTGTCTTCAAGCTCACTAAATCAACACTGCTACTAAAAGACTCTGATGACCTCAATATGTCCGTTGCATTTTTCAACTCCAGAAATTCTGCTTGATTCTTTTTAATTATTTCAACCTCTTTGTTAAATTTATCTGAAAAAATTCTGAATTTCTTCTTTATGCTATCTTGAATTTCTTTGAATTTGTGCAAAACAAATATTTTGAATTCTCTGCCTTCAGAGTAAAATAGCGCTGTTTCTCTAGGATTGGTCCCTGCCACCTTTTTTATTTACTTTGGTGAGGTCAGGATTTCCTGGATGATAGTCACGTTTGTAGATACTCATCTGTGTCTGGGCATTGAAGAGTTATGTCTTTTTTGTAGTTTTTGTAGTCTGGGCTTATTTTTACATGTTTTTCATAGGAAGACTTTCCAGGTATTTAAAAGGACTTGGATGTTGTGATCTAAGCCATATTTGCTTAGGGGGCACCTCAATAATGTCATGTTCTTGCAGTCTTTTAGAGGTACCACCTTGCTGGTCTTAGATAAGGTCCAGAATAATTCTCAAGATTTTAAGACAGAGACTCTTCTTTTCCCTTATTTTATCCCAAATAAATGGAGTTTCTCTCTCTGTCTCTCTCTCTCTCTCTCTGTCTCTCTCTCTCTCTCTGTCTCCTTTGTCCTGAGTAGGCTGAAGCTGGGGATGGGGTGACACCTGAAACTGGGGATGGGGTGATACAAGAATACCTGTGGCCAACACCACTGAGACTGCACTGGGTCAGACCTGAAGACAGTGCAGCACTGGATCTTGCCAGAAGCCCACTACCTGGCTACCACCTATGTTTGCTCAAGGTCCTAGGGCTGTACAACGTGGTGAAGCCACACAGTCTTGTGTGTTTGTCTTCCCAAAGTGCTGTGCAGTGCCCAGGCCCAGATGAATCCGGAGATGCCATCCAGGAACCAAGGACTAGAGCCAAAAACCTTAAAAATTTACCTGGTATCTTATTGTACTGCTGCTGAGCTGGCACTCAAACCACAAGATGCAATTCTTCCCACTCTTCTCTCCCCTTTCCACAGGCAGAGGAGGCTCACTGCATGTTTACCAAAAGCACAGGCCCAAGAGGAGTATTGTCAGGCTTCCATCAATGTTCACGTAAGCCCTAGGGGCTCTTCGGTCACCTGTGGTAATGTTGCCAGGCCTGGGACTCACTGTTCAGGGATGTGTGGTCCCCTCTGGCCCACATCAGGTCCATAAATGTCATCCAATTGCCGACTGTGCTCAGATACTGATCTCTTTCTCTAGGTTTGGAAAGTACTCTGTTACTATCCCTTTGAATGAACTTTCTACCCTTATCTCTCTCTCTATCTCCTCTTTAAGGTGGGACATCAAGGGTACACCTGGTGCTCTACCCTACTTTTGCTGAGCTAGTTTCTAAATATGAGAAAAAGACTACTTTACTTTTCCTACTGCTTTTCTCAAGCAGATAGAGTCTCTCACCACCACAGCTTTGTATGTCTGTGTCTCACCTGAAACTAGCAGGTTTCAGAGTCTCACCTGAGGGCCATGACATACTACCTGATTGTCTCTGCTATTTATTCAGGGCCCAAGGACTCTTTAGTAAGCAGGTGATAGGTCCGGCCAGGAATGGGTCCTTCCCTTCCAGGTAACAGGCTCACTTCTGGCCCAGGGTATATATAGAAATGTTGCCTCTGAGTTAGGGCCTGCAATGGAGGCCTCATGACTTTGCTTGGTATCCCATCCTACTGTGGCTTAGCTGATGTCCAAGATACAAGAAAAAGTCCTCTTTGCTCTTCCCCGTCCTTTCCTCAAGCAGAAGGAAGAGGTCTCTTTTGGAACTGTGAGCTTTACAGCCTGGGATTGGGGAAATGTACTACAAGCACTCTCTTAGCTGCTGTTGCTGGTATCTCAGTATGTTGTCTGCCCCCCCCACCACAGTCCACTGGCTCTAAACCCAGCTCACCATTATGACTTATCTAGGAGTTGCAGTCGTTGTGGCCTTGACTGTCTTTCAAGTTTTTAAAGGGACTCATGTGGTGAGGCTGACTGGCAAGTTCCAACAACCTGGATGGACAATTCCCCTCTCTCTGGCTAGGGCTGTTTTAAATGCTCCTTCCATGGCTGGGCATCAGCTAAGTATAGCCTGGTTCTGCTGTAACAAGGCAGCACTGAATTCAGTGCAAAGTCTCACAATCACTGTGTTCTGCCTCCCAGAAGCATACAGACTCTCTCTGTGCCCTGCAGCCACTGCCAGGGAATGGGGAAAGAGTGGCGTCAACAATTCAAGACTGTCTTTCTTGCTCTCTTCAGTGCATCTTTCAGTAATAAGAAGTTAAAATCAGGTACTATTAGTGCTCACTTAATTTTTGGTCCTTATGAAATTTTCTTTTTTTTGTGTAGATAGATGTTAACTTTGGTATTCCTGCAGGGAGGACAATTAGTCCAGCCTCCTATTCTGCCATCTTGCTCCACGCCTCCTCAATTTGAAAATGTGGATTTGTGTGTCAACTTGAAACATTTTATATCATTTAAAGCTACAAATTTGGCTCTAAACACAGCTTATTTATATAGCATAAATTTGGCTTTGGTGTGTTCTCATTTCTCTTGTAATTTCTTCCTTAACAAGAGGGTTATTTAGAACTGTGTTATTTTCCAAATATTTTCAGAGATCCCAAATTTATTTCTATCAGTTTCCAATTTTATTTCATTGTAACTAGAGGCAATGCTTTAAATATCTCAATTCTCTTAAGTTGATTAAGACTTTCAACTTATTGGCCTCTGAACCTAAAGCACATTTCTTGTAGAAAGCATATAATTGGAGCCTGTTTATTTTTCTTTTAATCCAGATTGATAAGCTTAGCATTTACTCAGAAAATGTTAACATTAAATATAATTATTGATAGGTTATTAATTACAACTATTTGTTATTTACATGCTATGTTTTTCACTGTGGCATGCCTCTTTCCTTTCTCTGTACCTCCATTGCTGCCTTATTTTGTGTTACATGTTTTTTTGGTGTATATTTTAAGTTCCTTTTATTGACTATGTATTTGAATTATATTCTTAGTCATTTCTCAGGATTTTTTTTTTTTTCTTTTGAGGCGAAGTTTTGCTCTTGTTGCCTGGCTGGAGCACAATGGTGCAATCTTGGCTCACTGCAACATACACCTCCCAGGTTCAAGATATTCTCTTGCCTCAAACTCCCAAGTGGCTGAGGTTACAGGCACCTGCCATTATGCCTGGCTAATTTTCTTTTTCTTTTTCTTTTTAGTAGAGACAGGGTTACACCATGTTGGCCAGGCTGATCTGGAACTCCTGACCTCAGGTGATCCACCCACCTCGGCCTCCCACAGTGCTGGGATTACAGGCATGAGCCACTGTGCCTGGCCATTTCTCAGGTTATTAATGCACATCTTAACTTCCAAAAATGTCTAATTCAAATTAATAATAACAATTACAATAGTACATATAAATGTTCCTCTAATATACTTTTTCTCTCCCTCCTTTGTGCTATTTTAGACATACAAATTTATACCTTGTAAGTCCATTAGACTGTTTTGTAACTAATTGTGTAAAGCATCAGTTATAGTTATATTGACCTTTGTAAATAACTTTGCCGGTGCTCTCTATTTATTCTTCTCTTTCAGACTGAAGGACTCCCTTTTAGTATTTCTTGAAGAGCATTTCTGCTGGTGACAGATTTTCTCTATTTTAGTTTATGTGAGAATTTATTTCCCCTTCATTTAAAAAATTAAGAATAGCCTGGACGCAGTGGCTCACACCTGTAATCCCAGCACTTGGGAGGCGAGGACAGGCAGATAACCTGAAGTCAGGAGTTGGAGACCAGCCTGGCCACATGACAAAACCCCATCTCTATTAAAAGTACAAAATTAGCTGGACGTGGTGGTAGGTGCCTGTAATCCCAGTTACTCGGGAGACTGAGGCAGCAGAATTGCTTGAACATGGGAGGTGGAGGTTGCAGTGAGCTGAGATCACTCCACTGCACTCCAGCCTGAGCAACTATTCTGTATATTTTGATGGTGTATATTTAACGTTATCCACTTTTTAAAACACCATCAAAATATACAGAATAGTTTCCTCACCCTAGAACTCCCCTGTGCTTCTTTAACCCTGTGCACATCTCCCCTCTGCCACCAAACCTCTAACAATAACTGATCATTTTACTGTCACTACAGTGTCTTTTCCAGAACTTTATGCCATTGGAGTAAAATGTAGCCTTTCAAACTGGCTTCTTTCAGTTAGCAATATTCATATTCATTTAAGTATCCTCTATGTCTTTTTGTGGCTTCATAACTACGTTTTCTTTCTATGTAATATCCCATTGTGCAGAACTACTACAGGTTTCTTAAATCTGTTTCCATATTGGTTGCCTCCAGTTACGGAAAGTATAAATAGCTGCTATAAACATTTATGTAAAGGTTTTGTTTTGACGTCAGCGTTAATCTCATTTGAGTAAATACCTAGGAGCATGATTGCTGGATCATTGGATAGGCTATGTTTAGCTTTTTAAGAAATTGCCAAACTATATTCCAAAGTGGCTGTACCATTTTGCATTTGTACTAGCAATGAATGACAGCTCCCGTTCTAAATTCTTCCCAGCAGTTGGTATTACTGCCTTTCATTTTTGAAGGATAGTAGGATAGTTTTGCTAGACGTGGAATTCTTGATTTCTTAGCCTTTTTCTTCCCCACACTTTTAGTACGTCCTCTCACTATCTTCCCACACCAATGATTTCCAATAAGAAGTCAGCTATTTATCTTATTAAGGATCACTTATAAATGATATATTGTTTTACTATTGTCCCTTACAAATTTTTTAATTGGCCTTTGACCATTGTGGGTTTTACTGTGATGTGTAGATCTCTTTCATTTAGTCTACTTGGAATTAATGTAGCTTGATAGTTTGTAGAGAAAAGTTTTTCTTTAAATTTGAAATGTTTCTGGGTATTATATCTTCAAGTACTATTTCAGTCCCTTTCATTTTTGCCTCTTATTCTGGGACTTCAATTATCCATACTTCGGTATGTTTCATGGTTTCCCACAGGCCTCTGAGATTTCTCTTATTTTTCTTCCCTTTTCTTTGGTTCCTCAACGTGGATAATCTTTATTTACTGGTTCTTTCTTCTGCCAGCTAAAATATGTTGGTATTTTGGAGTTAATATTATTTACAATTATTTTAATTTTGCCATTTAGAATTTCTATTTGGTTTTTAAAAATATTTTCTATCCCTTGGTTGATAGGCTGTATTTTGTAAAATATAGTTTCATACTTTGTTTTAATTATTTTTGTATAGTTTTCTTTAGTTTTATGAACATGTTACTCAGAGGTGATTAAAATATTTATCTCTAAATCTATCATCTAGTCTCCTTCAGGGACTTTTTTTTTCTGTTTATGAGGAATAATTTTCAATATTTGCATATTTCATAATCTTTTCTTAAAAAGTGGACTTTTAGATAAATAATAGAATAATTATGGTATAAGATCTCTTCTGCCATAACAGTTTGATGTTTTAGCTGTGACTGTAATTGTTGTTCTTTTCATTTTTGCTGTTTCTTTCATTTGTCACTTTCTAGACTAATTCCGTAGATTCCATATTCTCTGCAGTCTGCAGCCACTGGATTATTTGCCACCTATTTTCTCTTCTTTAAGTGTCCCTTTTCTTTTAAAACTGGCTTCCTTGTATGTTTATTCGATCAGTATAATTTAATATTCAGCCAAATGTCTTTCAATAAGACATTTTTCTTAAAATCTTTCAGACTGTAAATCTTCCACCTTTAGCCAAAGGATCAATTCTATTTGAAAATGTAAGCTTTCAAAAAACAGGCAGTTAAGTCACCCTGAGGTCAGGAGTTCAAGACCAGCCTGGCCAACATGGTGAAATACAAAATTAGCCAGGCATGGTGGCAGGCTCCTGTAATCACGGTGACTAGGGAGGCTGAGACAGGAGAATTGCTTGAACCCAGGAGGCAGTAGTTACAGTGACTCGAGATTGAGCCATTGCTCTCCAGCCTGGGCAACAAAGCAAGACTCTGTCTCAAAGTAAATAAATAATAGTAATAATAAATCTTAGCTTACTTGTAACATTTTTACTTTATTAACTTTTAATTTTTAAACTTTTTTGTTAGGTAATAACATAACATAAAGTTGTACAAAAGTATATTCTCCCCTTTAAATTCTTATTCTGTAAGTGGTTATTTTTAAATTTAATTTTTTTTTTTTTTACTTTTTGAACTTTTTTGTTGAAAACTAACACACACCTTAGCCTAAACTTACACAGGTTCAGGATTATCAATGTCACTGTCTTCCACCTCCACATCTTGTCCCACTGGACAAGGGGTAATAAGGTGCATGGAGCTGTCATCCCATATGACAACAATGCCTTCTGGAATACCTCCTGAAGGACCTACCTGAAACTTTTACAATAACTTTTGTATAAGTAGAAGAAGTGAGTACACTCTAAAGTGATAATAAAAAGTATAGTATTGTAAATATCTAAACCAGTAACATAGTTATTTATGATTATTATCAAGTATTATGTACTGATGTGATTGTATGTGCTGTACTTTTATACAACAGGTAGTGCAGTAGATTTGTTTACACCAGCATCACCACAAACCAGTGAGTAATGTGTTGTGCTATGACAGCTGTACCTTCCCTAGGCAATAGGAATTTTTTTGCTCCATTATAATCTTATGGAACCACCATTGTATATGTGGTCTGCTGTTAACTGGAACATTGTTATGCTGCTTATAACTCTGTGTGTGTGTGTGTGTGTGTGTGTGTGTGTGTGTGTGTGTGTGTGTCATTTGTATACATGACATTCCTTGTTTCTAATTGTAAATTTAGGTTTATGAGGTTTTCAAAATTAGACAAGTTTTATATGTTCTCTTAATGACTCAATTTTTCCCAAGGTCTTGGTGATATTTTCAATTATCGTGGTAAGAATTCATTGCACAATGTGGGTACACAATATTGTTGAATTAAAACCTACAGAGATACACTAAAAAATATGAGAGGATGGAAAATGTTAAATGTCTACTGTCTTCGAGCGAGTCATTCTAACATGACAATAAAAGGTATTTCTGAAATTTGCAAAATTAAAAAGAACATTGTATGATATTTTATTAACGAAAATACCTAAAATTAAATAAATTAATAATATATGCTGCCATTAAATATAATGAAATAGCAGTCATTTTATAGATAGCTCTTGTTTTTTTGAAGGAGTTATCAATTCATTGCTGCATTTTATATAGAAAAATTAAACACATTGCCTTACAAAATGTTATAATTCTGAAAAACTGCTCCTTGAACTTCACTCTCATAAATTAGGAACAACTGTATCTCATTTTAAATAAGACATCACTGTACAATTTGGAAATCCATTATGGAAAACACATTTCTATATTTATTCTATTTTCCTCAACTATGATAGGGTACATGAGTATAAATGCATATGAAATTAATTCAGCCTGTGAGCAACACCTGTGAGAGATGTTGAAGTGAGTGTTTTAAATATATACAGTTATCAAGGTCATAATTTGCCTTTTAACATAATAAAAAATTTGCCAAATATATTGATGTTTCTAGTATAACAAGTTCAGTATTATCTCAAAATAGCCAATCTTTACTTTCAGTTTAAGTCCTGACTTTCATTTTAAATTAGAATTTAAGTGGATAATACTGCATCATCATAATTTTATCTTAATACAATAACATGCTGGTAATTGGTGTTGTGTTACTGAAATTATAAAATCTTTCTCCATGACTATTAATATTAACCCCATTTCTGTACAAGAGAACAGCTAAATATTAAATTCATCTAGATAGAACAGTAATGGAAAGGACATTTCTCATCAATGAATTTTGAATGGCAAAATTACTAGTGAACACCTCAAAGACTGGCTGATTCTACTTAAAATATTTTATTTTTAACTTGAAGAACAGAATAACATCATTGCTTGAAAAATATCCTAATTCACTCTTCCATGTTTGGACTATGATATTGGCAGGACTATTTTCAGCACTAGCTTCAGCAGCTGGCTGTGAAGCTAAAGGTCAAATAAAACCCCTTAGAAATGTATGCCCTATAACACTTGATTTTTAAATACACATGAGGATTCCACATGCCTAGTAAGTCTAACTTCTGTTCCCCTTAGGACATAATCGAAAGAAGAGTTTAACTGTGGATATTGATGTTAAGTATTCTTGCACTGAGGTTGAGATTGCTAATGAGAAAATCCCAAGAGTCCGTTATAAGTTCTGCCATTTACTACCTGTGTAATTTTGGGGAAGTTACATAAAAATATGTGCCTCAGTTTCCTTTTTTGTAAGAAGGAAGATTGAAAATAACGTTTATCTCATAAAACTCATGAAGATATAATCATTCAGAAGATTGACTAATGTATAACTAAATTAGCATTATACATAATGTCTCTGCTCTACCTTGCAATGTGTGACAGAGTTTATAGGTACAGTCTATTACTAACGAGGATACAATATTAGTAATAGATTAATATAAAGACACAAGCAATCTTATTTGTTACTACCAAATTCCACTGAGTTCCAGCAGACACTGTATAATTAGTTAACTAATCAGAGTCCATTTTCTGGCTTTAGTTTCCATTTGTTCTCCTTTCAATGTCTCTTCTATTATTGTACCTCTCTAGTCTCTAAGCAAAGAATACAAATTTCCTGTCTCATTATACACTAAGACAGTCATTGAACACTCATCTGGAGAGTCTGACATTCCATATCTGTTGCTCCAGGAATATTTTACTTTTGTTTCCCTCAAGGAGTCCTAGGCCCTCTCTGCCACCTCTTGAATGACATGCTGTTGCAGAGAATTTGAAGCTGCTTTCTTAACAGCTTGACGCATTTGTAGCATATATGACACAGTTTTATCCTTGTTCTGAGGGGGATCTCTCCATAACACTGATCTCCAAAGGCTAACATGTTGTCCTACATTATCTTAATAACTAAGTCTGTCATTGCAGCCATTATGACTCTTAGAAGTAAACATGTATCCTAACCAGTACACATCAGAGATAGAGTCTGCTCTTAGTAGACCATTATCAATGCTCATTTTGAAATCACAAATGTTGTAGAAAAATGCCACATGAGCTTTATTCCTGTTACCTTGTCTGTAGGGCAGAGTATCTTTTTGCTCATTTGCTATTACAATTAGCAGCCATATTCACCAGTAGATGTGATACTTAGAGATTAATCATCAATTTAGTTACATACTAGGTAAGACACTATGTTAGCTTTTACATTCGCTAAGTTTCCAAAATAGTCTGGCCCAGTATATCTGAAGCCTGCTAATATTGCCTCCACTCCTCTCTTCCCATATTGCTCAGTTCAGTAGGGTACAAGTTACTTTTCTCCCCCTCGAACCAGTGTTTTCTGCTCCACTGCTCTAAGACAGTCTCGGGGACTGCCAGAGGATCTCTAGCTAAATTAGGTAGAGGTTTGTCAATATGAGCAAAAAATAAAGTTTTCCAAGTTTCCATGATAGGGTCAGTTTAATAGGGGCAGAAATAATTTGTGGATTTATATTTATACATTTTGCTGAAAATAAAAACATTTCTTATACTTAATGAATTATGGCAGGTTTAACACTTATTAAGTGTTGATTTTAACCAGTGTACCTTAAGGTACTTGAGAACTTTTAGTAGTCATTTTTTATTTTTTTCAAAGTCCTCAAAGACATAGTTATATTGTATAGACATAGAAATACTTCAAATAATTATCTGTTCTGGCTATTTAAAGAGACTAGGGTTTCAGAAATGCTATGAGGCAACCTCTTAATCATTACCCACTTTGTAGCAGAGCTATAAGAATGTTCTCCCTATCTTTACCAATAAACAGTTAAATAGTACACATTTCTTCAGTTCCACTGAGAAACACCTGCTCTCTGCAATTGAGGCTAAGGCATTCCAAATTCAATGAAGGGTGCACTAATTAGTCTCAGTCAACTGGTCCACAGGCTGACTGCTTTTCCCAGATTTCCTAATATCACTACAGGCTGCTACTGAAAGCCTTTTTTGACCATCTTTGGCATAATTTCAGATTTCTAGCACTATGGATAAATGTGTAAACCCTTGTCTTAGTTTCTTGGGCTGCTACAATAAATTATTGTAGAGTGGGGAGCTTAAAACACAATTTATTTTTCATAGTTCTGCAGGCTGGAAGTCCAAGATTAGAGTGCCAGCATGGTCAGGTTCTTGTTGAAGGGCTTTCTTCCTTGTTGAAGACTCTCTCCTGTTGAAATGACCACCTTCTCATTGTATTCTTACATGGTGTAGAGCAGATAGAAAGATCATCTCTCTCCTGTATCTTCTTATAAAGCACGATTCCACTCATGACTGTTTCATCCTCATTACCTACTTACCTCCAAAAGGCCCAGTCTTTAAAAAGTCATTACATTGAAGTTTTAGGCTTCAACATAACAATTTTTGAGACACACATACCTTCAGTGCCCCTGTTCTTCTCTCGTTCTCTGAGGGACAGAGTTTGAGGTTTCTTTTGGGTCTTACTCATTCCTTCCATAAAGGACATATATAAGTGTCTTTAATTCTGACATTGCAGTATCCTAGTCATTTTATTTTTTCATCCTCAATAAGAAAAATTACCTAAAAAGTTTTCTACTGCCTGGAGTAACTAATGTTTTGTTCTTTTTCTGAAAGAAAGCATTTATCCCTTCTATTTTCTTTTTTTTTTTTTTTTTGGATGTTCAAAAATTTAGTTTATGATTTCAAAGCATTGTTTACAGTGGTGATGGCTATTATTGTTTACAGTTTCTATTTTTTCACCATCTTGAGGACCACATCCCTTAAATTTGTAATATAATCATAAAGTTTGTCTCTAATATATTCTATTTATAAAATATTTCTCTGGTTAATTAAATTCATAGTTAAAATATTGTCTCACTATGACCATGATAAATTACTACCTATCAAATGCTGAGGTTTCAGTACCTCTCTACAATGGTGGGCTAAGTCTATTTTCCAAGACCCTTCACGCAAGTTCCAGATTTAATATAGGTAGCATTTTAACAAATGATTTTACAATTTGCTAATGGATTTTCCTGGCTTCTCCAAGACCAATGATCCAAATGAGTTTTTATATTTCAAAATCACTAAAAAAGTTAATAGTAAATGTTCTCATCACAAAGAAGTGCTAAGTATGTGAGGTGCCAGATACGCTAATTAGCCTGATGTAATCATTCCACAGTGTATACATACATCATAACACTGTACTCACATACATATATAAAAATATTTGTCAATTAAAAATAAAATAAGGCTAGGCATGGTGGCTTACACCTGCAATTCCAACACTTTGGGAGGCGAAGGCAATTGGATCACATAGGCCAGGAGTCTGTAAGCAGCCTGGCCAACATGGTGAAACCCTATCTTTACTAAAAATACAAAAATTACCTGGGTGTGGTGTTGCACACCTGTAATCACAGCTACTCGGGAAGCTGAGTCATAAGAATCTCTTGAACCTGGGAGATGGAGATTGCAGTGAGCCAAGATCACACCGCTGCACTCCAGCCTGGGAGACAGAGCGAGACTGTCTCAAAATAAATAAATAAATAAATAAAAATAATAAAATAAAATGTTTAAAAAGATTAAGTTATAGCCCTCAGAATGACCTTTGAGCTTTGCAATAAACACTATTGAGATTTTTTTTAATTGAAAGAGTGTAGCACATTTAATTGTTGCAGTTGATTTAAATTTAAGACCTTACTTTTTACTGTAGGGACAAATATTGAATTAAGAGGCTAAATTATCCTTGTTGAAAATAAAAAATCCCTCTTCCACCTTTTCTGTAGAACGTGTACTCTAGAAAACTTAAAATTCTAAGTACTTCTTCCCCCTCTTTGAAACATATGTAAATGTTTCTAAAAACTAGATTGGCCTTTTGTAAATTTTACAACTTAGAAATATCTTTCTCAAGGACCTAGGAGAGATCTTTGAATTGTAATCATCAAGGGAGATAGCTCCACTACATTTTACTTTCTCTGGTATAGTTGGAGTCTAACATTTGTAGGCCTTTTGTTCTAAGTTTGAAAACTGCTTTCTATCATAAAGGTACGAGAAGTTTGTTTTTCATGCAGATAAAGTCAATTAGCTAACACAGAACGTCACCTCAATTTCCAGGTAATGTTAGAATGAACAACGATTGACAAATGGTGCTGTCAAGTCATCTTACCTGAGGTCGTGTATGAAATGGGCCATAGCTGCTTAGCTATATGAAAGAGTGAGTATTCTTTGTTTTTGTTTTTGCAATGCTTTAACTTAGAAATGAGAAAATATTTATATGTTTCTGCATTTAGGACTTTCTGAGTAATTCTTACTGAAACTTGAAAACTGCACAGAAAAACAAGTCTTGAAAGGCCGTTTAAGACTGAGTAAAGAGAGAACCCCAGAGATCTCTAATTCTCCTGAAATATGCATTTCTATTACAAGGAAGGATGAGATCCTGTGGATATATTCTTGGGTGACAAAGTTGGCAACTCTGGTTTTATCTTTTCTTTGGGGAGATTTATTTATGTATGAAACAGAATAGGAAACTAAGAATTTTTCCCATTATGGTTCAAGCAAATTTTCTCGGATAAGAAGGTAAAGTTGTGTCTTTCTCCTATATATACAGACAAAAATTACTTTGTAGATGTCTCTTGACTATGACATAGATCCTAAAAGTATAAGGTGCTATCTGGATTTTACCATGTCAATCCAGATGTAAGAATTGGGACACGGGAAGCCATGAAGATACTATTTTTTCCAATAAGGAAAAATAAACTGTTCTGCTTCATAAACGTTGTGTATATTCAGAATAATGTTAAGAAATAAAGATATTAAAAACTTAAAGTTGTATAAGTATGGTTTATGCTCATTCTATGAGTAAATTTCTATGTATGACTATAGGTTATTTTATTTTTAGTAAGTCTACAGAAATGTTCAGCAATAGTGTAAAATATATGGATAATAATTTTTATTGAAACAAATATGGAATTGCAATAACATTTTCACAATGCACTTGTGTAAATTATTTTTAATAGCACTCAGAAAAATTTAACATCCAAGCATTTTAAACTTTACAAAAGACATTCAATTAGTTATGAGTTTAAATTATTTTCATTTTTATTTGTAACTTCTCATACCCTGCAGAGAGCAGAGGGAAAGCTTAGAAACATACAAAGAATATTATTGAGCTTTTGAACTTCAAAATAAGAAATAAATTACATATATAATATGCATCAAGCTGTGCATCTGGTTTATATAGCTTAATTAACTTGAAAAGAAATGTTTTAATTAATATTATTTTGTAATATGTTTATTCCTTTTATTTGAAGATAAAACTGACTATATTTGCCTGGAGATCTGACTAAAGTAGCTCAGAACAGCTTCGGCTTTGGAATTCCTTAGGCATAAGATATACATCTGTAACTAAACTAGCATTTTATGATGTGAATCTTTTTTTTTTCTTTTCTGTATGCTGTATTTTCCCAGAGGGTTTTATTCTTTTTGTCCTAGGAAAGAGACAAGGCAGGCCATTGCTTGATATGATTTGGCTATCAAACACTTTCCTTTCTAGTTTTCTCTTCCAAAATCCTAAATAAGAGTTAAGGTTATTCTTTTTACTTTTGCTCAAACTGAGAATTGAGATTCTAGTTTCATGGAGGGTTTACTTTATTTCTGCCTCAGCATGACATTAGTTAATAGTATTTATGTACCTATAAGATAACTAGGTTCAGGGAGTTGGGAAAAGAGAGGATTGAGTAGTAGAATGTGGAATTCTAGCGGAACACCTTAAAGTCCTAACTTTTTCTGCTTTTCCTTGCAGAGTTTCTTTGCCTCGTCTATCTCCTTTAGTGCCTCAATATTTTGTCATCTACCTGTGGAATTGAGTGTGGGAGTCCATGTATTCAGATTCCACATGTGTCCCTAATGATGAATTTCTAAACTGAGGAAAAAAATGCATCACCTAAATTGTTCTGGGTATTCTTAAAGTAATTCTTAATGTTTAATATCTTTATTTTACTTTTTTTTTTTTAAACGGAGTGTCACTCTTTTGCCAGGCTGGAGTGCAGTAGTGCGATCTTGGCTCACTGCAAACTCTGCCTCTTGGGTTCAAGTGATTCTCCTGTCTCAACCTCCCTAATAGCTGGATTACAGGGATGCACCACCACACCCAGCTAATTTTTGTATTTTTTTTTTCAGTAGAGACAGGTTTTCACCATATTGACCAGAATGTTCTCAATCTAGATGACTTATTGAAAATAATATTTGTATTCTGTTTTTCAAAAAGTGGCTGACCCCCAGTTTTTCTATAAAGAGTTCTTGCTAAAGAGTTTAAACCAGCCAACAAACACATGAAGAAAAGCTCATCATCACTGGTCATTAGAGAAATGCAAATCTAAACCCCATTGAGATACCATCTCATGCCAGTTAAAATGGTAATCATTAAAAAATCTGGAGACAATAGATGCTGGAGAGGATGTGGAGAAATGGGAATGCTTTTACACTGTTGGTGGGGGTGTAAATTAGTTCAACGATTGTGTAAGACAGTGTGGCAATACCTCAAGGATCTAGAAATAGAAAAATCATTTGACCCAGCAATCCCATTACTGGGTGTATGTTGATGAGAGATTATATGAAGAAACATTGACAAGGAATGATGTGAGCCATTGCAGAATAAGAAAAATGGAAAAATCTACAATCATCTGATCTTTGACAAACCTGAGAAAAACAAGCAATGGGGAAAGGATTCCCTGTTTAATAAACAGTGTTGGAAAAACTGGCTAGCCATGTGCAGAAAGAAGAAACTGGACCCCTTCCTGACACCTTACACTCAAATTTACTCCAGATGGATTAAAGATCTAAACATAAGACCTAACACCATAAAAACCCTGGAAGAAAACCTAGGCAAAACCATTCAGGACATAGGCATAGGCAAGGACTTCATGGCTAAGACAGCAAAAGCAATGGCAACAAAAGCCAAAATAGACAAATGGGATCTAATTAAACTCCAGAGCTTCTGTACAGCAAAGGAAATAATCATTAGAGTGAACCAGCAACCAACAATGGGAAAAAATTTTTGCAATCTACCTATCTGACAAAGCGCTAATATCCAGAATCTACAAAGAATGGAAACAGATTTATAAGAAAAGAAAAACCCATTCAAAAGTGGGCAAAGGATATGAACAGACACTTTACAAAAGAAGACATCTATGAGGCCAACAAACATTTGAAAAAATGCTCATCATCACTGGTCATTAGAGAAATGCAAATCCAAACCATATTGAGACGATCTCATGCCAGTTAGAATGGCAATCATTAAAAAATCTGGAGACAACAGATGCTGGAGAGGATGTGGAGAAATAGGAACACTTTTACACTGTTGGGAATGTAAATTAGTTCAACCATTGTGGAAGACAGTGTGGCGATTCCTCAAGGACCTAGAAATAGAAATTCCATTTGACCCAGCAATCCCATCAATGATAGAGTGGACAAAGAAAATGTGTCACATATACACTGTGGAATACTATGCAGCCATAAAAAACGATGAGTTTGTGTCCTTTGTAGGGACATGGATGAACCTAGAAACCATCATTCTCAGCAAACTGACACAAGAACAGAAAATCAAACACCACATTCTCACTCATAGGTGGGTGTTGAACAATGAGAAGACGTGGACACAGAGAGGGGAGCATTACATACTAGGGTCCATTGGGGGGCTAGGGGAGGGTTAGTGGGAAGGAGGGTGGGGAGGGATTATGTAGGGAGAAATTTCAGGTATAGGTGATGGGGGGATGGAGGCAGCAAACCACCTTGCCATGAAGGTACCTATGCAACAATCTTGCATGATCTGCACATGTACCCCAGAATCTAACATACAATAAAAAAAAAGAATGTATTCATGTAACCAAAACCATCTGCACCCCCAAAATTATTGAATCAAAAATTATAATTAATGCCTTATATGTAATTCTAACATAAGTGTATAGAAGTTATGTTTAATTTACTCATTCAACTCAATATTTGAAGAATATATATACAGAATCTATGCAAGGGCAAATAATTCTGTTTACAATTTAGAGCATGTGAAAATACACTGTGGATGTATGTTTATTTTTTATTCCTTCCTAATTATAATTAAACATTCATTTCAAGGGAATATGTGGAGTATACCACTACAAAAGTAGAAATTTGAAAGAGGGTACTTTAATTCTAATGTATGAAAGAATTCAAATACAACATTGAATGGCTTTTAATATCATACCTTTGTATGGCAAGTTTAAACATTATTTTTAAAGCATACATTTCGGGGTGCCAAATATTTTTGGTGAAATATCCTATGTATGGCAAGTTTAATAACTATATTTTCAAGGCATAGATCTTATGTGGTAAATACTCTGCTAATACTTTTCTTTTTAAAATAAAACTGAACTAATACCACAAATTCTATTTTGTCCAGTAATCTGTTTCAATTTTAACTGCTATTTCTACATTCTTATCTGTTTTTCTACAACTCAAACCAAGGGTCTAGCAGATCCATGAGAAGAACAATTTTACAGTAGATCAAAGATGAAACAGTAGGCATGAAGTTCACTGAAAATATTGTTTGGTTGCCTTTCCGTCTTCATCTTCAGAAAGACAAATAATAACTAAAGATATCCTTAATTCACTAAAAATTGCATTCAGCTTGACATTCAAAAGTCTTGGATTACATATCTACTGTTCCCTACCTGTGTGAACTTGATAAATTCACTGATGATTTATGAGTTTCCTTTGCTTTTTATATAAAGTAAATGATATTACTTTGAACAATATAAAATTATCTGTATTTTATTATTTTTGACCTTCAAAACAAAAACTTTACATTGTACAATCTTATGGAAGTTATTTCACTCTGTTACTCTGTGTAATAAATCAGGAAATGCATGGGGAAATGTTTAATAAATTCCCATGTATGAACATATAGTTGGTTTACTTGAAAATATTCTATTTAAATTAAAGCTGTGTTATTGGCATTACAATTTGCCTCTAAATGTTTTTGTCCAAAGTAAAAGAATAAGAGAATAAATAAACTGAAATCATAGTAGTATTAGTTGGTGGAAACATTGCTACCATTAATAATTAGTTGTGGAATTCTTGAAACACAAAAACTTTAGAGTATCTAACTGATGAGTAGCAGAATTTAGTGTAAAGTACAAGTGTATTCGAATCAAGTAGATCTGAGCTCAAAGTCCTACTTCTACACTTACTAGTTACTTTGTTTTCTGAAAATCACATAATCTCATCAGAATCAATCTTCTTATTTATAAAATATCAAATTTGTAAGTATTAAAGGATATATCAGATTATATATGCAAATGACTGACATACAGCATGAATTCAATAAGTATTGATTTATTTAACTTCCCCTTCATCTTTTCATTTTGTTTTATATTAACTTGAAATTTCCTTAATTACTTAAGATTCTCTTGCACCCTAAGTCTTCAATGAAATTAGCTAAGAAATCCTGAATATGTGGGTCATATCTCATAGGGCTATTCAGTAGATGTTAGATATTTAGTTAATACATTAAATAAATAAAATATACATAATTATGCCTTGAAAACATAAAAAGTACAGTTGTTCAGGGTTAGTATTTTTTGAATAATTACAGTCACAGATACATTTGAGATTTTGTAAATTTAGTCAATTGCCTCAAGACACAAACATACATTATAAAACATGTGTAACAATTGATTCTGTTAATGTCATGTGTTATTCAAATAATTTGTGAAGTTAAATTCTGTCATTCTAGACCAACTGCCTGAAAGAATCAGAGCATATGTAAGAATGCACATAATGTTTGTATTTGAAATTTTTAAGCACATTTACTGATAGGGTTTTACTGATATGGTTTGGCTCTGTGTCCCCACCGAATTCCCATCTCAAATTATAATTCCCATGTGTTGAGGGAGGGACCTGTAATCTTCACAATTCAAGGGAGGGAGGTTATTGGATAATGGGGGTGGTTTTCTCCATGCTGTTCTCCCGATAGTGAGTGAGTTCTCACGAGATCTGTGGGTTTTATGTGTTTGGAAGTTCCTCCTTTGCTCTCCTCTCTCCTCCTGCGATTTGAAGAAGGTGCTTGCTTCCCCTTTACCTTCAGCCATGATTGTTCATTTTCTGAGTTCTCCCAAATGATGTGGAACTGTGAGTCAGTTAAACCTGTTTCCTTTATATATTACCCAGTCTTCGGTATTCCTTATAGCAGTGTGAAAACAGACTAATACAATTACTAAGTATTAGTCTTTATTAATTTATTAAATAAACTATGTATAACTATGTATAACATGTAGATCCAGTCTGCTGAGTATTTCTTGAGGGATTCAGTTTTACATACTTTAAGTATAGGACTATAGTGGAAAAATTATTACAAAAAAGATATAATGCACTTCTGTGACCATGGTATCTCATCATTATTGTTAATGCTCTGATCCTAAGCTGACCCTCTTTCTTAAAATGAGAGAAGCTGGCCACTGACTCAAATAATTTTCCAAGGAAATATTGAGGTTATTTTAATTACTCTTTTACAGCTCAATTACACACAAAAATAAGACTACAGCTATCCCCCTTATCTGTGAAGGATACACTCGAAGACCCCCAGTGGATGCCTAAAACTGTGAATAGTGCTGGATCCTAGGTAAACCATAATTTTTCAATCTATTAACTGAAATGGCTACTCAGTGACTAAGGGGCAGGTAGCGTATATAGCATGGATATGCTAGACAAAGGGATTATTCACATCCCAGTTGGTATGACATGGGATCATGCTAAACAGAACAGACAGAAGCTTCAGTGGCTTCCACCTAGTGTTAAGCCTTCAAGTGCACACAGTGCAAGAATGAATGAAGCTTTTTGATTATGGCCATTCTTGAAGGAGTAAGTTGGTATTGCATTGTGGTTTTGATTTACATTTCCCTGATTGTGAGTGATGTTGAGCATTTTTTTTATGTGTTTGTTGGCTGTTTGTATATATTCTCTTAAGACTTGTCTACTCATGTCCCTACCCCACTTTTTGATGGAATTGTTTGTATTTTTCTTACTGATTTGTTTGAGTTTGTTGTAGATTCTGGATATTAGTCCTTTGTCAGATGTATAGATTGTGAAGACTCCCTCAATGTGTTGTCTGTTTACTCTGTTGACTGTTCTTTTTGCCATGAAAAAGCTCTTTAGCTTAATTAAGTCCCAGCATTTGCTTTTGGGTACTTGGTCATGAAATCCTTGCCAAAGCTAATGTCCAGAAGGGATTTTCCAACGTTATCTTCTAGAATTTTTATAGTTTCAGGTCTTATATTTAAGTATTTATACCATCTTGAGCTGATTCTTGTATAAGATGAGAGATGAGGATCCAGTTTCATTCTCCTACATGTAGCTAGCCAATTATCCCAGCACCATTTGTTGAAAAGGGTATTCTTTCCCCACTTTATGTTTTTGTTTGCTTTGTCACAGATCAGTTGGCTGTAAGTGTCTGAGTTTATTTCTGGGTTCTCTATTCTGTTCCATTGGTCCATATGCCTGTTTTTATACAAGTACCATGCTGTTTTGGTGACTATGGCCTTATAGTACAGTTTGAAATCAGGTAGTGTGATGCCTTCAGATTTGTTCTTTTTTGTTTATTCTTGCTTTGGCAATATGGACTTTGTATTGGTTCCATATGAATTTTAGAATTGTTTTTTGTAATTCTGTGAAAATTGATGGTGGTATTTTTATGGGACTGCATTGAATTTTTAGACTACTCTTGGCAGTATGGTCATTTTCACAATATTGATTCCACCCATCCATGAGCATGGAATGTGTTTCCATTTGTTTGTGTTGTCTATGATTTCTTTCAGCAGTGTTTCATAGTTTTCCTTGTGAGGTCTTTTGCTTCCTTGGTTAAGTATATTCCTAAGTATTTAATTTTTTTGGAGCGATTGTAAAAAGGGTTGAATTCTTGTATTGATTCTCTGCTTGGTTGCTGTTGGTGTATAGAAGAGCTACTGATTTCTGTACATTAAACTTGCAGCTGGAAACTTTGCCGAATTTGTTTTATCAGTTCTATGAACTTTATGGAAGAGGCTTTATGGTTTTTGAGGTAAACAATCATATCATCAGCAAAACAGTGACAATTTGACTTCCTCTTTACAAGTTTGGATGCATTTTCTTTGTTTCTCTTGTCTGATTGCTCTGGTTAGGATTTCCAGTACTATGTTGAAGACGAGTGGTGAGAGTGGACATCCTTGTCTTGTTCCAGTACTCACAGGGAATGCTTTCAACTTTTCCCCCATTCAGTATTATATTGTCTGTGGATCTGTCATAAATGGCTTATATTACATTAAGTTATGTCCCTTGTATGCCCATTTTGCTGAGAGTTTTAATCATAAGGGGATGCTGGATTTTGTTGAATGCTTCTTCTGCATCTATTGAGATGAACATGGGATTTTTGTTTTTAATTCTGTTTATGTGGTGTATCACATTTACTGACTTGCATATGTTAAACCACCCCTGCATCCCTGGTATGGAATCCACTTGATCATGGTGGATTATCTTTTTGCTATGTTGTTGGATTCAGTCAAAAAAATAAAATAAAAAAGAACACAGTAGATGTTGGCATGGATGCAGTTATCAGGGAACACTTCTACACTGCTGGTGGGAATGTAAACTAGTACAGCTACTATGGAAAACAGTGTGGATATTCCTTAAAGAACTAAAAGTAGAACTATCATTTGATCCAGAAATTCCACTACTGGATATCTACCCAGAGGAAAAGAATTCCTTATAAGAAAAAGATACTTACACATTAGCGATTATAGCAGCAAAATTTGTAATTGCAAAATCATGGAACCAGCCCAAATGCATATCAATCAAGTTGTAAAAGAAACTGTGAGTTACTTATATATATATATATATATATATATATATGTATTTGATAATACCACTCAGTCATAAAAATAAATGAATTAATGGCATTGCAGTGACCTGAATGAAATTGGAGATTGTTATTTTTTGTGAAGTAACTCAGGAATGGAAAACCAAACATTATATGTTCTCACTGTTGTGTGGAAGATAAGCTTTGAGGATGCAAAGGCATAAGAATAAAACAATAGACTTTGGGGACTTGTGGGGAAGGGTGGCAGGAGGTCAAAGGATAAAGGAATACAATAGGTTGCTGTGTATACTGCTCTGACGATATATGCACCAAAACCTCGCAAATCATCACTACAGAACTTACTCATGTAACCAAACACTACCTGTATCTCAATAATGTATGGAAAAAAAAGGAGTGAAGCTTGAGAGTCTCTTGCTGGATTTCAGAGGATATATGGAATAGTCTGGGGTGTCCAGGCAGAAGTCTGTTTCAGCTTCAGCAGAAGCTCTCATAGAGAACCTCTACTAGAGCAGTGTGAAGGGAAAATGTGGGTTAAGAGCTAACCCACAGAGTCCCCCACTGGGGCACTGCCTAGTGACACTTCACGAAGAGAGCCACCATCCTCCAGATCCCCACATAGTAAATCTACTAGCAGCTTGCACTCTCAGCATGGAAACGCTGCATGTGCTCAGCAACCTGTGAGAGTAGCCTCCAGGGATGAACGCTGCAAAGCCATAGGGGCAGAGCTACCCAAGGCCTTGGGAGCCCACCCCCTCCATTGGTGTGCACTAGGTGTTGTACACAGAGTCAAAGGAGATGATTTTAGAGCTCTAAGATTTAATGACTACCCTACTGGGTTTTGGCCTTGCGTTGGACCTTTAGCCACTTCCTTTTGGCTGATTTCTCTCTTTTGGAATGGGAATATTTACCCAATGCTGATCTACCATTGTATCTTGGAAGTAACTAACTTGTTTTTGATTTTATGGGCTTGTATGTGGAAGGGACTTGCTTTGTCTCAGATGAGACTTCTGACTTTGGACTTTTGAGTTAGTGTTGGAATGAGTTAAGATAAATACAGAATACATGAGGAAATAAAGTCAAATGTACAAAGCCAGCAATCCCAATAATCACAGTCATTTCATACTATGAGCTAGGGTATATAATTGTCAGTGCATGAAGCAGTTGGAAAACATGTTTTTTGTTGCAGCCATGTGGCAGAATCCACAATTGTCTAGTGAAAGCAGAGTTCAGGCTCTGCCTTGGGTATATATATTGCATAGCTTTATACTATCAGAGGAATGAAGAACACTTTTCAGATTTCAAAATATCAGTTATCAAATGAATTTTAGTCATATTACTAGGGTTTTGGTTAAATTAAGAATAAAACACTTGTTTCTTTTCCTAGCTGTGTAAAAATATAAATCACAATGAGAGAGTTGCTTTTGTTATTAACTCGGTTGGTATATATGTGGTATATAATAGTGTAATAGACTAAATGCTTTTGTCTTCTCAAATTCATACATTAAAGCTTTAGGAAGCAATGTGATAGTATTTGGAGATGGTGCTGCTGGGATGTAATTAGGTTAATATGAGGTCATGAGTCAGGTCTCCCATGAGGGAATTAGTATTCTTTTAAGAAGAGGAGGAGATCAGAGTTCTCTTTCCAGCATGTGAGGACACAGTACAAAAGAACCAGTTTGGCAGCCAGAAAGAAACTTTCACCAAAAACTCTGTTGTTTCAACCACCCAGTCTGTGGCAAATTGTTACAGCAGCTTAAGCTGATTAAGACAATTATTTTAAGTTAAATAAATTCACTGAATGTTGATATGGTTTGGATCTGTGTCCCACCAAATCTCATGTCATATTTTAATCCCAAATATTGGATATGTGATCTGGTGGGGAGGTTATTGGATCATGGGGGTAGGCTTCTCATGAATAGTTTGGCACTAACCTCCTTGGTATTCTCCTTGCAATGGTAAGTGAGTTCTTATGAGATCTGGTTGTTGCAAAAGAGTGTATCACTTACCCCTTGCTCTCTCTTGGATCTTTCCAAGCCATGTGATGAGCATACTTCCCTTTGCCTTCTGCCATAATTAGAAGCTTCCTGAGGCCTCTCCAGAAGCTGAGCAGGTGCCAGCATTATGCTTCCTGTGCAGCCTGCAGAACCATGAGCCAATTAAACCTCTTTTCTTATTAATTACCCAGTCTCAGGAATTTCTTTATAGCAATGCAAGACAGACTAACAGAAAATTGGTACCAAGGAGTGGAGCATTACTATAATGCTGGAAATGTACAAGTAGCTTTGGAATAGGGTAACAGGCAAAAGTTAGAAGAGATTGGAAGGTTTAGAAGAGAGGAAGATTTAAAAATTTTTGAAACTTTCTAGAGACTGGTAGAATGGTTGTGACCAAAATGCTGATAGTAATATCGACAGTGAAGTTCAGGCTGATGAGTTCTCAGGTGGTAATAAGGAATTTATTGGGAACTGGAACAAAGGTCACTTTTCTTATGCCTTAGAAAAGGACCTGGCTGCATTGTGCCCATGCTGTAGGGATCTGTGAAACTTTGAATTTGAAAATGATAATTTAGAGTATTTCCTTGAAGAAATTTCTAAGCAGCAAAATGTTCAAGAAGTAGCCTGACTGCTGATAAGAGTCTGTGCTCATATGCATGAGCAAAGAAATGACCTAAAGTTGGAAATCATATTTAAAAAGGTAGCAGAGCCTAAAAGTTTGGAAAATGTATAGCCTGACCAGGTGACAGAAAAGGAAAGCCCATTTTCAGGGGAGGAATTCAAGCATGCTGTTGAAACTTGTTTAAGTAAAGAGGAGCCAAGTGCTAATAGCCAAGACAATGAAGAAAAGGATTTAAAGGCAGAGACCTTTGCAGCCTCTCCCATTAGAGGACCTGAGGCCTAGGAGGACTTGGGACATGATTTCCTCCATCCCAGTTACTCCACCTCCAGAAGTGGCTCAAAGGGGCCTACATATATCTCAAGCTGCTACTTTAGAGGGTGAAAGCCTTAAGCCTTAGGGCCTTCCATGTGGTGTTAAGCCTGCAGGTGTGCAGACTGCAAGAGTGGAGACTTGGGAGGCTTCATCTAGATTTTGGAAGATGTACGGAAAGCCTGGGTGTCCAGACAGAAGCCTCCTACAGGGGTAGAACCCTCGTGGAGAATAACCACTAGGGCACAGTGGAGAGGAAATCTGAGATTGGATCCTCCACACAGAGTCCTCACTGGATCACTGCCTAGTGGAGCTGTTAGAAGAGGGCCACCATTCTCCAGATTCCAGAATGGTAGCTCCATCAACAGCTAGTACCATGTACCTGGAAATGACACAGGCACTCAATGCCAGCCTGTGAGAGCAGCCTCAGAGGCTGAAGCCTGCAAATCCACAGGAGCAGAGCTACTCTTGGCTTTGGGAGCTCACCCCCTCAGACCAGTGTACCCTGGATGTTAGACGTGGAGTCAGAAGACATTTGAATGCTGAAATAAGTTAAGACTTTAGGGAACTATTGAGAGATGACTGTATTTCACAATATGAGAAGGACATGAGATTCGGGAGGAGCCAGAGCTAAAATAATGTGGTTTAATCTATGTCCCCATCGAATCTTATTTCAAATTGTAATCCCTAATGTTGGAGGTGGGGCTTGGTGGGTGGTGATTGGATCATGAGGGTTTCTCATGAATGCTTTAGCACCATCCCACTTGCTACTGTCCTCATGATAATGTGTGAGCTTTTGTGAGACTTCATTGTTTAAAAGTGTTTATCACCTCCTACCTCATTCTCTCTTGCTACTTCTCTGTCCATGTTATGTGCTTACTTCCCCTCCACTTTCTGCCATGATTAGAAGCTTCCTGAAGCCTCCTTAGAAGACAAACAGATGCTTTCTGTACAGCCTGTGGAACCATAAGCCAGTTAAACCTCTTCTCTTTATAAATTATCCAGTGTGAAATAATACTTTATAATAATACAAGAATAGAGTAATACAAATGTACAAATTATGATTTTCTACTAAAAATGATTTCTTCATTCCAACCTGATTTCTATGTTAAAAGCTAGATTTGCATAAAAGTTTTCTTATTCTATTTACTTTTTCTTATTTGTGAATGCATTTGAAGATATTCTCAAATTCTTTCTATAGGAGCTTTAAGGCAACATTTATTATCAAAAAATAGGAAATAGTAAATGTAAAATCAAAAGGACAACCACTGTAACTCCTTTAAGATGGCTTAAATCCTAATTGCTCAAAAAGCACTAGGGAGCTCTTTTTCCCCAATTTGTTTGTCTCTAATCATAATATAAGTAATCACATAGCATAATGAAACTTTGAGTTTTTGTTATTTCTTCTGGATCTTTGTCTGCAATTGTTTTTGTATATGTGATTTTGTTCAATGACTTCTCATATAATGCAAAATCTCATTACAGTTTTAGTTTTCAATTAAAAGTTAGAATGTTATGAGCCTATTTACGAACTAATAACAAAGCCTGATTATATGGGGCTGAATAAGCAAAAGCAGGAATCACAGTATTTTTTACAATATTAAGGGGAAACTGTTTTGAATGAAATTTTATTGACACTGAAAAGACACTATTTAGCATAGTAGCTGTATACAAGGAATATAGTAAAAAGCCATTTCCAGATTTAAAACAGTCTAGTCTTATATTTCAAATTTTGACCAGAAGGTAAGGAAAAAAATATCCCTGTAAAAACGTGTTGGTAGTTTGTTACTTGAGTAAGATAAAGGCAGTTATGTAGGTGGGATTGCCTTCACAGAAACTTGTCTTATGGATGCAATTCTTGCATACACACAGTGGTTTTCCACAATTATAATACTCATTTTCTACTTGTCAGTGTTTGTATTTTACTGCTTATTAGCAAAATTTACTCCCTAAGATAATATGTTTTGTTTTACTATAAGTTTTATGCTTGCTATACAGTAGTCTGTCTGGTGGGAATATCGATAAAGCTCATACCTTGATGCACATTGACTAGTTCATGTACACATATTTAGCAAACAAATTAATTTCTTACAGGGTCAGTTGTTATCTTCTAAATACATTCAGTAATGAGCATAATTTAATAGTGTGAAAATTCTGGATAAATTATTTGTTTTACTGTGTTTAATTTGTGGTCTGACACTAAACTCAAATTATTTAAGTTAGTTTTATTCCCAAGTAAAGATGACTGAGATTATTGTTAGCTTGATTTTCTAAAGAGCCACTGAATTTGGTTTTGGGATGCCTAGTCAGCTAGTGTCTCCTAAAACAAAACATAGCTGATAATGACAAAGTAAGCAGGTCAGCATTTTGAGTAGCAGTCAACTCTGGAAATGTGATGTATGTAACAAATAATGTGTTTAAACCAAATCTGGGTCACTAAGTGACCTATTCATATCCTTGGAAGCCATTAGTCTGGGAAAATCCAGCTGGCTGGGAATTTGTGCAACTAAGGTTCATGGTATAGTAGCACAATATATTCTATAAGAAGCAAAATAACCAGAAATAATCATAGAAACATGTATTCAAGAAAACAGAATAAATGTACAGATACCATTATGAAGAGGAAATATTGGGCCATGGCATTGACTGTTACATATACCTTCCTTCAGTAAGATGCACATCCTGGACCTTAATCTAAGCCTCTTATAATAGTGGGCTTGATTAGAACAATTTGGTAAAGTCATTTCCTACAAGGTTTGAATCATTAACAGGTAACTGATATCCAAAGTTTTTAGAGGAGACTTGCAGTGATTTCCAGATCTACAAAAAGTAGGATCTCTCCCAATTAATTAGTGTCTTGCAATAATTTTTAGGAATATTATTAGTAGAATGTTGTTGCTGCTTTTGAGATCACATTTGGGTTTCTCCTTGACTATTTCACTGAGGTTCAAAAGCAGATTTTTGTTCTCATATGTGTTAAGGTTTCACTTGGCTCCAAAGATTTTAACTTACGTTTTTCTAAGATTTTTACATTTTTCTACTGCTTTTGTCAATAAGGATGCCAGTGACACCCAATTTCTATTTGGAAGAATTTTAAGAACTTTCTAATTAAATTTACAATAAAATAAGTGACATTTCCTTTTCCTATCCTCAGTGGGGAGATTCAAGAAAAACTAATATGGCTAGAGTTTGTAAGGGCTTACCAAGTGAGTCATGGTCAAAATACACCCAAGGAATCCAGTATGGTAAGGTGTTAAGTCTGGGGTCTGGTCATGACTGGATAGTATCAGGAGGTGCTAACAAAGAGATCATATCCCAGATGTACCTAGGTTGGAGCAGTTCAATTTGCGTAGCTGATTTGTGGACTTGCTATATAAAGTACTCATAAAGAGATAATCTCTTGTATACATAACAAAAATATAACAAAATATGAGATTATTAATATATAGCACTCACATAAGCTCAGGGATAAAAACATCAAGTTTAAATTATTTCCAAAGAGGGAGAGAGGAAAAAAGAATAGGGATTCAGAAAAATCCCTACACTTATATAGTTTAAGCAATATATCTCTTAGCTAAAGCAAAGGGATACCAGTTGTCAATATGAATAGTCATGCATACACAACATACAGGTGAGCACTAAAGACCAAGTGAACAGACAAAACCCCACACATAAAGTATCAGTAAGGATGGGGGTTCATTTAGTGACTTCAAGAAAAGACAGATATACTATTTTAATAATACCTAAGAGATCCTAGAAAAATAAGTACACCTGTCTCCCAGGTTTTTTTTGCGGGGGAGGGGGAATTATGGTTTTGTAGGACCATTTGAAAGACTACAATATCCTTCTACAGAGGAGAGTCATTGATGGGTTTCTATCTTCTCTGAGACAGGATGAAGACAAAGAGAAATGTTATTAAACTCATTGTATAAATAACGTCACATAAATTAGAATGATTAAATTTACAAGAAACTAGACTGATTATGTTTCTGATTCTAAAAGAGAGAATACATCTGGCATTCTGATGAGAATGTGAGTAGAAACTGAGCTATCTCTTCAGAGGAAATGAAAATATTTAGATTAATATCATCTGTCAGTCTAAAGATCAGATATTTCAAATGGTTTAAATGGTCTCACTGATGCGATTAACCTGTAAGAAAAAATTTATGATAAAAGAAAAGGCATAGATGAAAAAATTAACAATATGGTTAGAAAACCTATGAGCATGGACAATTTAGAGAGGAAAATAATTCAAAATTTTTTCTTTAGGCCATATAATATCATTATTTGCATTGTCTGAGAAAGTAGATTTGATGAGCTGTAATTTCACAATGGAAAAAATCCCTTCCTTCTTTAGAAATACAAGAATAGTTAAATTGAAGTCTGATTTTTATAGGCTGGCCAACAGGGTGATTGTCAGTTCTTTTTCAGCATATTTTGGGAAAGTTTTTAATAGAATTAATGGTATACTTGACTTTGTTGTCCTTCTTACTCAATGGAATGGCATACTCCAGGTTGAATTAAAAATTTATTAACTCTTTGATTTTCCTCTCTTTTCATCTAACTTCCCTTGTTCTTGAAAGCCCTGTATCACCATCGTCAGTGATTTAAACTGAGATGTGAAATTTCACATGCCATTAACTTAGCCCCTCTATCTCTTCTGATTCAGTTACTTCCTTCACAGTGTTCTGCTAGTTTTACCAATTTGTCCATGATTTGTGATGATCAGCTTTTCAGATGGTTGCAGTGATCTTAAATTGCTCTTGAAATTTAAATAAATGACTGTGGAACCATAAAATATCTAAAACCCAAAGAGGCTTTTCAAAAAAAATGTGTTTTAGGACTTTCATCTGCCTATTAATTTTGCCTATTTTTAAAAGCTTGTTAATATTTTAGGAATAGAATGTAAATAATATATCCACTCATTTATCTGGTCTGCTTCTAGAAATTCCCATAATTCCAAGGGATTAGTTTATTGGCCAGTCTACTTCTACAGAATTTGTCTGCTGGGAAAACAACTTTGAGTAATTAATTATAATCTGGTCAGTGAAGTACATAACAGCTCACAGTGATTTGTAACTCCTCCTGAAAATGTTCAAGGTCATTGGTGATTTGGAGAAAATTGAGGACATGAAGTTTTATAAATCTGTGACAGACCATGGATTTTTTTATCTGTTGCAAAAAAGTGAACATACTCTTGGATGTACATGATAATGCAGCTGAGAGGGGCCTGACACTTGGCCCAAAGGCTTACATTTAATAATGACGCAGGATTCAGCTGAATCAGGGTTCTTATTTCACAATCAGGAAAAATTAGGTATGCAGGGGTTCTACACAGAGGTTTCCACTTTACAAATTGAATACCCGGCCGCTACAACCAGTTGGAGAGGCCAGGCTCCTCCCCCAGCATAAGGTGCGAATTCCTGGTTGGCTCCACCCCATTTCCCTAGTTCCTATGGGCCTCCAGTCCGTACCTGACATGCCCAGCCAAGACCTTGTGCAGGTTCCTTCATCTGCACAAAATCATTTGGCATAAACCCTTGTGGGGCAAGGTGGAGATTCTCCGGGGACCTTTCCTTTTCTGCCTAGGGATTTGTCTACCTCCTGTATTTATCAATAAGATTTAATTTACTTGTGTTTATATTTAAGTCAAAAAATGCATTTCACATCCTACTGTGATAAGGGCCCTGTTTCAGAAAAGACAAAGATGAATGTATGAGTCCTGAAATAAGTCTAGAGCAAATCCTGACAGAAGGTGAAGGAGGCAGCCATAAGCAGGAGCCTCTGAGGTCTCTGAATAGAGAGTGTGAAACTGACTTAAAATATTGTTGTCTCTAGGTCCATCTCTGTGTTTCTGCTGAGGTTTCATTTCTCACAGGTGTCTCCCAACCATGAATGATGTGGCAGGGATAGTGAAGTAGTCTCTTTCCGGGAAGATGTTGGACTCTTCTAATGAGACGTTGGTTCAAAGACTTCTCATTGACTATGTTGGAACTTTCCTAAGAAGTACGCCACAGTCTACCATGCTTCCATTCAATCCTCCTTCCGTTTCTTTCATCTTCACTCAAGCTCCCATCTTCATGGCTATCAGTTCTCCCAGCCACTCCTGCATCTCTCTTCACTTTTTCTTAAAGGCAGTTCTCCTAATAAACTTTTTTTGTGCATCTAATTACTTCTTGGCATTTGCTTATTGGGGGACCTGGATGGAAAGTGATGTGCAAAGCTTTTGGAACATTGTTTATTATATAAATATGTGGCCTTAAACCAGGTTAAGGAACTCCTCTAGGTTTAGGGGGTGTGTGTGTGTGTGTGTGTGTGTGTGTGTGTGTGTGTGGTGTGTGTGCTCTTTGTGTTTTGCGTTTAAGAATCAATCAGAGTTGCCTGTGGGGATTATGACTTCTAGCTGGCAAAGAATATGTTTTCTGTTCATATTCTTCATTTTTATGGAAATTTTTTGTTTCTAATATGTGTGTTGTTTTAAAAAGTTGGTTCCTTGTACCAATTAATCTAGTGTGACCAACAAAAATATGTCAAAAAATATAAGTAGATCAACAGAGGGCACAGCTGGGCTCTGGACACCAGTCGACATTGATAGACCACTGACAAAATGGGCTTGATCTGTAACCTTCCAAGGTCACACTAAAGTTGCTAAGTATACTGGGGTTAATAGGACAGTTGGAAATAAAGCTATAGGCATTGCTTATTTCTGTTATTCAAATCTGTTTTTAGGTAAATCAATGATGATTTTTTGATAATTTTCAAGTGTATATTAAGCTTAGAAGACTTTACAAGGAATTGTGATGTTTTAATATTGTATGTTACCCATGGTGCAGTATAAACCATTATTTGTATTTTTATTTTCCCTACATTCTTGAAGAAACATAATTAAAAGCTTTTCTTTGGCAAAGATAGAACAAAACACAAATGAGTTTTAAATTATCACTAAAAGGTACTTTGAAGTATCTTGCTTATTTTTTTTTTTTTTCTGAAAATTCCATTGGGTCTTTCTTTTGGAACACAGAGAAATTTTTGAAAATTTCCTTGGTGACCTGATAGCATATCAATTCTGTTATTTAAGTGGATAAAGTGGCTACTTATGTTGGCTCACAATCTAAATTAAGGCCGTCTCTCAGTTTTAGCCAAAATAAAAGAATTTTCATTGTTCGTAATAGTTCACAAACACGCAGAACTATGCTAGTATCCCCTTAGTGGGTTAAAAGAGGTCATGTTCTCTAACTTTGGTTTATACAATGCACAGTTTTATACAACTAGAAAAACCTCCCCCTTCATGTATTTCAGGATTTAGCAGAATTTATGTGTGGGTGTGTTTTAGTGTGTGTGTGTACATATAATTCATAGATAAAGAGATAGATTGAATATGTACTCAAGTTTCTAAGCTTTCCACAGACTTATAAGGTCTTATTTAAATAAGGTGAATTGAAAAATGTTCTGACCAGTGCTTCCTGACCTACTTTGTGCCTTTGTTCATGCATAGTCCATTAAAAGTTTATCTAGACTTACTATTAGATAGCTACTGAAGCAGGCTTTAGACATATAAAGGTAGATAAGATTTCCTTTCCTTAGAAGAGTTCATAGGCCAAGAGGGGGATATATCAGCATGTACTTGCACTAAATTATAAGAACATTGTATTTTGAAGGTTTTTGATGAGCACATTTTAAATATCTGTATACAACATTCAAGGCTTGAAGAAATTTGGTAAATTTCTGAAAGAATAATTGGTTACCTATTATTTTCATTGTGTATTTATGGTGTATATACTTTAGGCCAGCTACTATGTTAGGTGCTGCAGATACAGTGAGTAAGGGATAAGGCAGAAATTATCTGTGTAAATAAAGAGCATACAGACTAGAACAGAAAAAGTGGTAAATTTATTATAATGATGTCTACTGAGAGCTAGATTTAGGGGAGTTACTTGATGCAACGATGAACATAGTAAGGATGTCTACTTTAGTTTGGGAATTCAGGAAAGACCTTCCAGATGAAAGACTGGAACAACTCTGGGTGTTTCTCATGTTACTCATTCTCTACCAATTACTTTAGTGTGGCTTCTATTTCAACAGGCAGGTGCTGGAAGTTGTCATTCTTATAGAAAACAGTGACACAGCACTGATTTTACAGGTGACTTTATACGAAGGCACAACAGGGGAACGTTACTAGACTTCTCCATGGTAGTACCTTTAATAATCTCTGAATTCTACAGTAGTGGTAAATAATCCAAAAGAAACGTTCTTGATGATTAATCAAATTTACCAAAAAATCTGTATACCTAATGTTATAAATAAAGCATTGTCAGTTTGTCTGTATTCTTTTTTTCTTTTCTGACTTATGACTGATAATGTATTTAAACACTGCTTCTAGACTTTTGTTTTTGTTTTTTTTTTGAGATGGAATTTCACACTGTGGTGTGATCTGGCTCATTGCAGTCTCTGCCTCCTGGGTTCAGGCAATTCTCCTGCCTCAGCCTCTCAAGTAGCTGAGACTACAGGCGTGTGCCACCATGCCCAGCTAATTTTTTTGTGTATTTTTAGGAGAGATGCGATCTCACCAGGATGGTCTCAATCTCGTGACCTCCTGATCCGCCTGCCTTGGCCTCCCAAAGTGCTGGGATTACAGGCGTGAGCCACTGCACTGACTGTTTTTATACGGATGGTTTTCTTTCATAGTTACTTTTACTTTGTAGGTATCTTAGTTTTTCTTGCCTGTTTTAGAAGTGTCTCTAGTGCGGAGAAAGGCACTAGAGACACTTCTAAAACAGGCAAGAAAAGGCAAGAAAGGTAAGCATACATAACTCGAAAGTACTACAGAGTTGTTTTAATCAAGAAGAAAATAAGCAGCTAAGTATAAATCAGGTGGACTAAAGTCAATGAGATTTTAAGAGAAAAAAATTTCAACTATTGAAAAGTTAAATGAAATTTAGTAACAATTAGAAAATGTTGTCTAAAAATGTTCCTTTAAAGAGTGAGCATACTTTTGAAATGACAATTATTAGCTACATATTTGCTTGCATTATCCATGCAATCGTATCTGGAAAATTAGTTTTCTTAAAGTTGTTAATTTACAATACAGATTCTAATTACCTTAATGGTATTGCTGAATATTGTTTTCAATTAGAACAGTGTAGCACATTTAGTGGATAGATGCTATCACTTCATAAGGTTCAGCTCAACATTATACCAGGCTTTTTATTAGTATAATGTTAAAGGTTCAAAAGAGAAAATTGTCTTGATAACAAACTTTTAAAAAGTTACTACTTTAAATGTTAGATAAGAGCACACCCCTGTTTTTGTCTTATGTCACTACTTTGTTACTTTATTTATGAAACTTTAGGGTGGGGGATACATGGATACCTTATTAACAATGTAATTTTAACAACAATTTGGAAACGTAATTAAATTAAGCTAAACTGTTTATGTGACTGTTCTTTCTATTGAATTCATATTAAATTGTATTAAATGTTTAAGCAGCCAGTTTTATGCCAGCTATCCAGCCAGGTGCAATGGACAAAAAAATAAGCAAATAAACTTCTGGTTCTGTAAGTGGCTCATATTCTAGAATAGAAGAAAGAATGTGTAAATAAACAGGCTTCAGAATATTAATTTTGTATTTCTTTTCAATGTAGTTTTAAAAAATTTTTTTAACTGAGAATTAGTACATTTATATAATTTAAAATAAAATAATAAATCATACTGTGAGAAACCATATCATCTGTCCAAATGCTCATCTGTCAGTTATTCACTATGCCACACATTTTAACAATACAATAGACCCCTCTATGCATTAGCTCTTCGTAGGTATGATTTCTGCTATTTGCCGCATTCTTGTATTTGTGCTGATAACATTGTATTGAAGTTTGCTGATTTTCTGTTATCATAAATAACGGAAATTTTATTTGCTAAAATGCAAATTATTCCCCTTGCAGCCCAACAATTTGTTCTCATAAAAGTCTGCGCTAACACACACACACACACACACACACACACACACACACACACATGCAAGTGTATGTACACAGGATAAAGAGAGATCTTCAGTCTATGACATCCTTCTTCAACAGAATTTTGTGTTATATAGCTAAATTGTTGATGCCAGTTAGATATATATAGTTTTGAAACCTAGCATTGCCTTTAGCTGTACAAACTTATTGCCTAAGTAATAAAATAATATCTCAAAATGTATGAATGAGGTATAAGCTTTAAATATCAAGTGACTAGTCAAGTGTCTGTTATACTGAAGTGAACACAATATATTGTTTCTTTCACATAAGTGTCATTTGGCTACAAATCTCTTTGTACATTTTAACAAATCCTAGACAAATAGGAAAGAATCTAAAACATACTGTTTATGATATATACATTTTTTTAAATCCTAGACAACAATTATTTCAAACAGAAAACACTGGAAATCTTCCCATTGCTCCAGGAAGATCAGATGCAGACTGTAATGCAATATGAGTACATTTAAATTTTTCTAAGCAGAGATAGAATCCAAACCACACAAAGGAAATCGTCAATGGAAAGAAAGATAGCAGAGCTGAAGGCCAAAGGAAGAATAACTAAGAACACAGCATGAATAGAGAAGTTCCTTTTCTCAATATTTCCTTACCCATGGTAAAACAAAACGTAACATGTTCTGAAAATAAAAAAACAGGCTATGATGTTCTAAATCCCAAATTTAGTTGATACTGATAATATTAGAAAGAAAACAGAAGATCTTTAAGCATTACAGCAATAAAAAGTAAACTACTTTTATCAGAAAATCATGAAAATCACCCAAATTATTAGTGAAATAGTAAGGCATTTTCACTAAAGTCAAACCAAAAAAGAAGAAGTATAAGTGTTGTAAAAAAGATAATGTAAATAATTTGGGAAAAGACAAAGTTATTTGGTTGATAGAGTAAATTAGTAAATCAGTTAGTTTGCTTTAAACAAGGTCAATATTAAAAATATCAAAATATTTCTAGGCCAATAATAACCAGTTATCAACGTGATGATTAAAAGTTCATTGAAATAACAGCAAAACATAAATCACAATGTATAATAGTATTTTAAGACATCAATCAACAATAATCTCAAAATTTTAAAATACGGCCTTATCTTTGTTTTGAAAAATTATAATTACTTTATTTTTTATTTTTCTGTTTGCTAATTTATTTAATCACCATTCAAAGTTTATTGGCTACATGGGTTTTTTTAAATATTTTGTAGACTAGAACAAGTGTATATTTTACCATTTTTCTATTATTTTTGTCTTTAATTAATTTTCCTCACACTGATGATAAAATTTTTGCCCAGAAGACTTTATCCATTTGAGGTAACTATTTTAAATGCCATTGAATAATTGAATGACTTTCTTGTTATGCTTATTCTAGACATACAATTAAATCCAAAAATATTTTGCCTCAATAACCAAATAAACCAATATTGAAATTGAAGGGGAGCATTTACAATATTTACATAATCACCCCGCCAAAAGCAGAAGTGGGGAAACAGAAAATAAAAAAAAAAAAGACAAAAACCAAACCCAAACAAAATAGTATATGTAAGTCCAACCACACCAATAATTACATTAATAAAAATAACCTAAAAACACAAGTTAAAAGACGAAGATTTTCTAGTTGGATTAAGAAAATATGGCCTAACAATGTGTTATGAATTTAAAAAATTTAACATTGAAACTTCTATTGCTAAAATAATATATCATGTGAATATAATCCAAGGAAAGCTAAAGTGGCTCTATCAATGTCAACAATGTAGTCATTAAACAAGTATATTACAATGCATAACAAGAAAATCTAAAACTAATTAGAAGGGTTAATTTACTAAGAAGGCATAACAATTTTAAATATATATGCACCTAACAACAGAGTATCAATGTATATGTAATAAATCCTGATAGAACTTTGAAAGGAGAAATGGACCTATTTATAAGATAATCTTCTCTTAGTAACCAAGAGAACAAGCAGGCAGAAAATCATTAAAGATTAGGAGACCAGAACAACTCTGTCAACCAGTTGGTCTAATTGATATCTATAAAAGAACACTTCTCACAGTAAGAGCAGTTTACTTTTGTTCTCTTCATTGGATATTATAGTAGAGTACCCCATAAAGAAGTTAAGAATAGGCTCAAGACACCTCCAAGGCAGTCTGCCTTGAAGGATGAATGGTTTTAAATCCATTAGACAGGAGAACAAATTGTGCCCAGATATATGTCTTATCAAACTCTGAAAGGAAGTCACTTGGTTTAGTCCAAATTCTGAGGACAATGATTAGAGCTTTGCCTAGTCCGTGTTCATAAACACAGACTTATGAGTAACTGTGGTCCTATACTTATACTGACTAGTTTAATGAAGTGGTTAGGTTAACTTCTTGAAAATGGAATATAGTTAAAAGTAGTAAGATTGAATAAATTGGGAAAAAATTTCAATAACCAAGATGGGCATAAGTGAAAAATGGCGATGAGTTCCTTTTTAGAAGCCTTTCTCTTAATAGCAGAAATAGCAACCTTTTAAAGCAAAAAGAACAAAGCTGGAGGCATCATGCTACCTGACTTCAAACTATACTACAGGCTACAGTAATCAAAACAGCATGATATTGGTACCAAAACAGAGATACAGACCAATGGAAAAGAACAAAGGCCTCAGAGGCAATGCCACACATCTGCAACCATCTGATCTTGGACAAACCTGACAAAAACAAGCAATGGGGAAAGGATTCCCCTGTTTAATAAATGGTGTTGGGAAAACTAGCTAGCCATGTGCACAAAGAAGAAACTGGACCCCTTTCCTGATACCTTACACTAAAATTAACTCCAGATGGATTAAAGACTTAAACATAAGACCTAACACCATAAAAACCCTAGAAGAAAACTTAGGCAAAACCATTCAGGACATAGGCATAGGCAAGGACTTCATGACTAAAACACCAAAAGCATTGGCAACAAAAGCCAAAATAGACAAACAGGATCTAATTAAACTCCAGAGCTTCTGTACAGCAAAAGAAACAATCATTAGAGTGAACTAACAACAAACAGAATGGGGAAAATTTTTGCAAGCTACCCATCTGACCAAGGGCTAATATCCAGAATCTACAAAGAACTAAAACAAATATACAAGAAAAAAACAAACCCATCCAAAAGTGGGTGAAGGATATGAACAGACACGTTTGAAAAGAAGACATAATATGAGGCCAACAAACATATGAAAATGCTTATCATCACTGGTCATTAGAGAAATGTAAATCAAAACCACATTGAGATACCATCTCATGCCAGTTAGAATGGCAATCATTAAAAAATCTGGAGACAACAGATTCTGGAGAGGATGTGGAGAAATAGGAACACTTTTGCACCGTTGGTGGGAGTGTAAATTAGTGTAACCATTGTGGAAAACAGTTGTGATTCCTCAAGGACATAAAAACAGAAATTCCATTTGACCCAGCAATCCCATTACTGGATATATATCCAAAGGATTATAAATTATTCTGTTATAAAGACACATGCACACGTATGTTCATTTCAGCACTGTTTACAATAGCAAAAACCTAGAACTAACCCAAATGCCCATTGATGATAGACTGGACAAGGAAAGTGTGGCACATGGACACCATGGAATACCATGCAGCCATAAAAAAACGATGACTTCGTGTTGTTTGTAGGGGTGAATCTGGAAACCATCATTCTCAGCAAACTGACACAAGAATAGAAGATCAAACACTGCATGTTCTCACTCATAGGCAAGTGTTGAACAATGAGAACACATGGACACAGGGAGGGGAGCATCACACACTGGGGTCTGTTGGGGGGGAATAGGGGAGGGACAGTGGGGGGTAGGGAGTTGGGGAGGGATAACATGGGGGAAAAATGCCAGATATAGGTGACGGGGGGATGGAGGCAGCAAACCACATTGCCACGTAGGTACCTATGCAACAATCCTGCATGTTCTGATCATGCACCGTGGAACCTAAAGTGCAATAAAATATATATATTTTAAAAAAAATTCTACTGCCAAAAAAAAAAAAAACAATTCAGCAAAACTTTGAGGCTCTAAGAATATAGTTCAGGAAAATTTTAAACAATTTTATGGGGTATAGCCAGTAGCAAAAACAAAGAGCTCCTTGTTTTTTTTTTTTTTCTTGTTGTTGTTTGTTTGTTTTTATTTTTTTTAATTGAACTCATATCTGAAACAGAGAACCTACAAAAAAATTATAATATTATGGTAACAATTTAGAAATAGTGTGTATGTGTTTTGGCATTATTAAAAAGCCTTAGAAAGTAGACAAGCTTAGAACAAAATACAAAATTAAAATATTCTGTGTTCTTAAAGAATCATGGACTTGAGACAATGGATAACAGTTGATAATAAAAGCAGAGTCCATTGCAAGAACCTGTATTAGCTACAGATAAGCAAGACAGATGTGCAAAATAATATTTATTTTCAGGAGATCATAGGACCAGAGAAGAGTGTGTTGTTTATAAATGCATTTTTAAAATGAAAGGACTTTTTTTGTTGATATACATGCTACTACCTATCATGGAAAACGATATGCTTTTTAATACAAAAAACTCAAGTACTGGAACTGTCTAAACATTGTAAATCCATTACATGTTTCAAATGTTCCAATTTTTGTGGCCATTAGGGAAATATCTTTTTCTTCTATGCAATATAATAGGCAAGAAACTGTAATACAAAACTAATCACTAGATAAAATCTAATGCAAAATGAACATTTTTGTAAGTGATAAAAAAGTCTTATTACCATCAAATAGATAGTTCTAGTCCCATCAGTGTCTCTAATTCCAAAACTGATTTTTTGGAGAATTCTTTACATCCATATTGAAGTGATTCAGTTAGAAATTAATAATTTTCACTTTATCACTGCTCTGAGCTAATGACTGCTGTTGAAAAGGTTTGTACATTATTTATGAAAAAAAAAAAAAACTTCACCTCTGCCATTCTTTGGCATGTCAGATCCTTTTTCTTGATATAATTTCCAATACTCCTATCACATGTAATTTGTTATTACACTTGCACTCTTTCTTCCAGAATGGAAGTCCAACATTAAGACTGTATTCCTCTGAATGAAATCCTGATTTCTTTATCACATTAGACAATTATCCCATTGTTATATTCAACCTATTGACTTTTGATTGTTCTTGCTGTGAGTTTTATATACTGTTTTATTATACTGTTTCAAGTTGGATTCTGTCCTCTACTTTCTGACTAGATTTCTTTTATATTACTCAATTAGCCCCAGATGTATTTGAATCCCAAATCCAAGTTTTACATTTCTTCAATTTTCCTTACTGCATTATAGTAACTTCTTATGTGATATATAAATCAGAAAAGAATGTCTATAAGCATTCAAAAGTTTAAAAGGCTAATTTTATGTAGGCTGCTTTAATTGTAGAAATATATCAACCCAATAAAAGGTATTCTCGAAGTGTAAGCATGTTTGGAATTTAGAATAATGATACCTAAAATTCTAAAGGCTTAATAAAATTTTGACTTCTATTTCAAGGAAGAGTGATTTTTATTCTTTAGGGGAACTAACTTATTGAAATCTGTAGATGTGTTAAATAAATAATATTCTCATAGTTTCCTGCTTCTTCTGATGCTATTGTTGTATATCTTATTTTGAGTAACTGTCACATATCATAAAGCTGTCTGTGAGATGTTGAGATTTTAAGCAAGTAGAATTCTGATTATAAACATACTTCAGAATATGCTTCAATGGTTAGTAAGATGAATAATGTATTAAATCTTTATTATTCATTGAAAGCTTTGGTTAGAATCATAGATATTCAGATATACTGGGCCAACGGAAGGAATAAATGTCAATATTTTTGGTACTTTTCTTCCTCATGTTAAACGCAGCAAGTCTGGAGATGACTCATTATATTTAGATATGCTTTTTGATAATAAGCAAAAAATGATGTATTCTTTTTAAAAATATGTTAACTCAATAAATTTTCTTCTTATGCTGAAATTTCTTGACATAAGTATTAATATATGTCTTTCTTGACTTACAAGTCTGTAAAATGTGATTACTAATAGTATACTAATAGTGTAATTCACCATATAGTTATTTTAAGTATTATATCATCTTAAAGATGCATGGTACAATACATGTTTGTGTGTGTGTGTGTGTGTGTGTGTGTGTGTGTGTGTATTTTATATATAAATACTACCTTCAGTATCTGTATGTCACACACACATACGGTCACAGATACTGAAGGTGATATTTGGGATGTGTTTGATTCAAAATTAAAAAAAAAAAAACCTTACTCAAAAAGGCTTTCATAATGAAGAAATTACTATCTTATATGATAGGTATACTGTGAATGTAATAATTCTTTGCTATATTGCCAAAAAAACCAAAAAATGAAAAACAAATCTGCCTTGAAATAGCCTATTACTTTTCAATGCCAAGGTTATATCTAGGTCACTACAGTTCCACAAAGAGAGAGTACATCTGAAGCTATGCAGCCCCTGGAAAGGACACTGCCCAGTGAACTAATCATGTATGACCACGGGGTACTTTAGATAAAGAAATCCTTTCAGTGAACAGAGTCTGGGTTCATGGAGATCAAAAGACAATCCTGAGCAACAGATTTAACCTTGAAGCAGGGGGATGGAGTGACCTTCCTGAGTCACTCCATTGAGTGGGACAGGAGACCTGAAAGAAAGCAAGGTCCTACTAGCAAGGTAGGAAAGAAAAAAAAAATGTTTGTTGGACAGGTGATTACCAATGTTTTCTATAATAAAGAAAACAGCATTTTGCACATATTATTTTGTTTGATAATAATTAATTTGTAATTTGTCTTGCAGAAATATATCTTGATCCTAAGTTCTTACATCTACTTTTACTATATGCTGTCATAGTGTTACGATTTATCCCAAATGTGCTTTTCATTGCAGCCATGTTATAAGCACAATTCTTTGCCATTCTCCAATGTTTAGACCTTTCACAGAATTAGCACTCTAAGGTAGTAGATAAAAAATGTTTCAGAGGGAGAAAATGGAGACGGTTATGTCTTTTAAGCTTTATAATGCAAGATAAATATTTTTGATTACACATGGGTTGTGAAAATTGATGGTTATTCTTTATTCAAAGCTCTGATATTAACAAAGCCCCAAAAGAGGGAATGAATAGAAACAGAACAAATGAAAAAGTACTGATTGTCTGGCAAGGGGTCATTTGCATAAATACTTAGCCAAAACTGATTTAAAGAATCTCCATAGATTAATGAATAAAGAACTTTTAATGAAATGCAATATTCAATTTAGAAATGCATTATCTTATAAAGGATAAATTAAAACAAATAAATCTTGATATTAATTTTCTGATACAGAAAAGAGTTCAATTTAGAATGCATTATCTTATAAATCATAAATTATAATAAATAAATATTAATCATAATTTTCTGATATAGAAAAGAGTTCAATCTCCCAAAGAATCACTGAAGAATAATTAATAAGAAATATATGTATCATTCTCAAATATGTTGCTTGACATGGTTTACAACTTTACATAAAATTTTCCCATATGAGTTTAGAAATAGCATTATTATTTATGAATGTGTACTTATGTATGGTCCTAATTAAGAGGAAACTAAAAGTTACGATGCATATAATACTATCATAGTATAAACAGTAATAAAAAATCAAATTCCATTTAAGAAATGTTTTATTGTAAATATTACCAAAAAAATCTTTGTATACTGACTCCCTACACACATTTGTTTCTATTGTTCACAGAATATTACAAAATAAATTTCCAAAATTATGTAATTTTACTTATAAATACTTCAGTGTGGAGCCCTATTTGATAAGACTTGCTTCATATAACCTCATTTCCATTATCATACCTGATATTATTCTTTACTTACAAATGTACACAAGATCACTGAGATACATGTTTTTCTCATTTTCTTTAATATGTCTTTTAAAATTTGGTTTGTTTCAATCAGAGCCATTCTCTGTTTGTGTTGGGATATTAGATAATTTATTTTTTGTTTATTCTATGGTCATTTTACTTCTTCAGTTCTACATCATAGTATTTATGCCATTGATTTGTTAAGAAAATGGGTCATGAGTCTATATTCTATACAATGAATGTCTTACATTTTGAGCCTTGTTAGTTAATTTTTCTTTATGTACCACAAGTGCTTCCTTTATGCCCCATGTTTTGTATAGCTTGGAAATGAATATAACATTTAATTAGATTTGAGTTCAATTTAATTTAAGCAAAATTCTCTAGATTGCGCTGTTTTTCTTAGTGCATCATATTAAGAGTTATGTAATATCTGCTCTTGTTACCTGTAGTGATATGATTGATAAGTGGATTCAAGATTTATTTCAGATTAAACCATTCATTATAATACTTTCATCAAAATTTAACTTTTGGTTTGAGCTTCTATTTGGTTTTTTTGCCTATACTATGTTTTATATGAGTTTGCAAAATCAACATTTAAAAAATCTATCATTTATTCTCTATTTACCACCTGGATTTATTCTTTATAGAGTGAATTATCTCTCCCCCAACCTTGCAGCTATTCTAATGTATAATTTATAAAATAACGGCCAAAGGAATGCCCAATTTTTTAAATTTATATATTGCTGCTAACCAAATTTCATTATTTTGAGGTAGTAATATCTATTGATTCTTATACGTTTTTAATATATGTAAATATATATGGTATATCTTGCATGTAGAAAATATTTGACCTATTTTATTCCATTACTTTTTATTATATCTCTATTTTTTTGTCTGTTGCCGAAGTGCTGGGTTAATAGTACCCATAAAAAAGTAACTAGGGGGTGGAAAAAGTGGGCTCATTTTTTTCCCTATCTGTGGAAGAATACCTCCAGAAGAGAGTATATAAAAAAACATAAATTCCTAGTTTGTTAATTTTATTTTAAAACATAAATGAAAGTTAAATTATGCTAAATAATACCTGGCACCTGAGGAGATAAACATTTGATATTCCTCAATAGATTTATTAAAGTGATGAATTACATACTAGATTTTCTAATAGCAAGTAACCCTTGTTTTCCTTGAATAAGCCACACTTGATAAAGATTTTTTTATATATAATGTATTTAATACTTTCAATCTGATTGATTAGATATTTTACTATGGCTTATAAAAAAACTGAACTTGTATCCCCTACTTAATTTATAAAATTAAAAAAGAAAAATAAAAAGAAATATTTTTAGTATGTCTAGTAATTTTAACTGTATTAATTTCAAAATGAGTTTCGTGTTTAATTAGAAGAATTTTAACAATTTTCTGTCCATACTTCTTTAACTCCTTAAAGCATTTCTAGTGACTTTAAAAGGCAGCGTTTTTTTAAGAATAATTAACTGTCACATATTTGCCGTAGCCAGTGTCATCTAAAATTCACTGATCTTCAGCATTACCTGGGGAGGTTTTGTTTGTTTTGCTTTGTGTTCTTTAACGACAGATTTTAGGAACCAACTTCAGACCCACTAAATCAAATATCCCTTATTGTGGGACTTAAAAGAAATCTGTTCAGGTACTTAACCTATACTGTCTGCTTTTCAGCATACAGTTGAGTATGCAAAAAACACAGTTATACAGAACAACAAAAAAAACGTACAAAATGTTCTAATGTACAGAGTAAATAATTTGAACAAAAATCAAGTCTCATAGGATACAGTATAACATAAAAGAGCATATAACTTTGTCATGCTGTGTGTATTTGAATATGGATGTAGGTGTTAAACATAAAATTAGTTTTTATACAGTCCTCTGTTCAATAACGTATATTTTGTCATAATATTCCTTACCTATAACTATATGGTAAAAGTGAAAAAAATTAGTTATAGTAAATTAAAATATCTCCATTTAAATAGTGTTCCCATTTTTAAGAAGAAAAGTAAAATGTTGAGTCATTGAATGAGTTGCCATTTATGATGAAATATAATTTCACAATTTAAAAACACTTTGGTTCTACATTTTATTTTATTGAAAATTGCTCCACCAAATCTTTGTGAGATAACATATTCCTTTAAATAAAAGTACATCTTTTTAAGACACATCTTTATTTTATATGCCAGGAGAAATAACTTTAACGATAAAAAGCAGGCTATATATAATACAATACCAACATTATTTCCGGTCTTAAAAATTATATTTAAAGTATATTTCCAATTCATGCTTTGTAGATATAACTTGTGGATGTTAGCTACATGTATGTTAATCTAAATCTGTTATTTTTCAATTAAAAAGAAAATACTGCATAATGAATTTTATTTTATAAACAAATGGTTTTTTCTTTCAGAAATCTAATATTTAGAACATAAAGCCATTTCTTATATTCAGTTCCATTTATCTTTCCATCATATAATTCCATTACATTTTGAAGCATCAGTAGATTTTTTTCAGTAATGGGGTAAGGACTCCTTATTCAACAAATGGTGCTGGAATAACTGGCTAATCAAATGCAGAAGAATGAAACTAGACCCTTGCTTTTCACTGTATACAAAAATTAACCCCAGATGGATTAAAGATTTAAACGTAAGACCTCAAACTATAGAAATCCTGGAAGAAAATCTAGGAAACACCCTTCTTGACACTAGCCTTAGAAAACAATATTTTAATAAGTTCTCAAAGCAATGGCAACAAAATCAAAAATTAAGTGGAACTCAATTAACTAAAGAACTTCTGTACAGTGAAATAAATCATCAATAGAGTTGACAACCTACAGAACATGATAAAATATTCAGAAACTATACATCCGACAAAGGTCTAATATCTAGAACATATAAGGAAAAGAAATCACCAAGCAAAAACAACCACATTTATAAAAGGGCAAAGGACATGAACAGACACTTCTAAAAAGAAGACATACACAAGGCCAACAAACCCATGAACAAATACTAAGCATCACTAATTAGTGAAAAGCAAATCAAAACCACAATTATATAGCAGCTCACATCAGTCAGAATGGCTATTACTAAAAAGCCAAAAAACAACAGATGCTGGCAAGGCTGCAGAGAAAAGGGAACTCTTATGCATTGTTGATGGGAATGTAAATTAGTTCAACTACCGTGGAAAGCAGTTTGGAAATTTCCCAAATAACTTAAAACAGAGCTACTATTTGACCCACCAATCTCATTACTGGGTGTATATATACAAAGGAAAATAGATCAGTCTACCAAAAAGACACATGCACTTGTATGTTCATCAAAAGCTATTCACAATAGCAAAGACATAGAATCAATCCAGGTATCCATCAGTGGTGGACTGATTAAAGAAAAATTCACCATGGAATACTATGCAGCCATTAAAAATAATGAAATTATGTCCTGTGAAGCAACATAGTTGGAGCTGGAGGCCATAATCCTAAGAGAATTAATGCAAGAGCAGAAAACTATATACGCATGTTTTCACTTATAAGTGGGAGCTAAACATTAAACACACATAGACATAAACACAGGAACAACAGACACTGGGGACTATTAGAGGGGGTAGGGAGGGGAGAAAGACATGGGTGGAAAAACTTTCAGTTGGGTACTATGCTGACCACCTGAGTACAATATAGGCATGTAATAAACCTGCATATGTAACTCTTATGTCTAAAATAAAAGGTGAAATTTAAAGAAAAACGTGAAACCTCAGAAATAATGATAAGAACAGAAACAAAATTCCATCCTTTATGTTTTATGTTTGCTTTGTTATTATAGATAAATAATAGATGTTTATATATGTAATTAAGTTAAATTCACATAAATTTGATGTAAGCTTATATTTAAATTAAATTCAGCTAAGTTCATCTGTATTTTCATTTTATTCATTTATTTAAAATTAAAATTGTTTTATAGACAATTGCTCCACAAAACCTTTTTGAGATAACAAAATTCTTTAAATAGAAGTACATCTTTTTAAACAGATCTTTATTTTACATGCCAAAATAAATTTACTTTGAATTTAAAGCAAAAAAGCAGGCTATGTATGATACAATACTAAAATGCCACTAACTTTGAACTTCATTACTTCACATATTTAAAGGGTGAGAAATGTTTATCTCAGAATTTATGAAGTATTACATGTAACCATGGATAAGTCACTTACATGACTAAATGTATAGTCTGAATACCATTGTATCGGATAAAAGTATTTGATTGAATGCAAAACATAATCATACATTTGAATGTCTGTTAACTACAAAAATTTGTGTCAATGACACTGAAGTCATCATCTCAGAATGTCTCCTGTTAACTTTTGTAATACAAATACAATCACAAAATACTTAGATGTTGAACTTTTATGATTTTCTGACATGTATGTGTCTATATGTTAAAATTTAAATCCTCATTATATTAAAAAAAAAAACTCCTTCTCTACCCAGAAAGTTTACGTTATGCTCTTTTATCTAAACCTAAGTGGAATAACCAAGAAGATATTAGTTCACTGAATTTCAGATATTTCTGATATGATCAATTCATCTTTGTGTTTCCAGAATTAGTATTACCTTTTTAATATATTAATATAAATAGGTGCCTAAGATTATAACCCAATTCTTAAACACTTAAAATGGATATTACTTTGATTAATTATAGTCTATATATTGTAAGAAATAACATATTAAAGGTAACTAATTGCTTTTAAACGTACAGTATTAACCACAGTCACCCTACTGTGCAATAGAACACCAGAACTTGTTCCTCCCATGTGAATTCAACTTTATACTTGTTAATAAATCTCTTCCTGTCCCCCTCTGCTTTCTACCGTACCCAGCCTCTTGTAACCACTGTTCTACTCTCTACTGCTTTCAGATCAACTTCTTTAGACTTTGTATATGTGAATGAGATTATGTATTTTTCTTTCTGTGCCTTGCTTATGTCACTTAACATAATGTCTTCTAGGTATATCCGTGTTGCTGCAAATTACAGGATTTTATTATTTATTATGTACCTTAAAGAAAAGATTTTGGATGTTCTCACCAAAAAGAAATAATAAATATATGAGGTGACTGAATATTCTAAAATACTCTGATTTGATTATTACACCATATGTATTAAAATATCACAGTGAATCCCATAAATATGTAATTATTATAGGCCAATTAAAAACAAAAATTTTTAAAGTTTATTAGTTTTAAACAGTAAGCCCTTCCATGTTGTTACTTATCAGAGTTTGCAAACATAAGGCTACCAAAGACATATCAAAGTTCCCTTATCTTTGCTATCTTCTTGCAACATTTATTAATGCATTTTACAAGACTATTGCCGATATGTTAGAAAGTTGCTCTGTTTTCTGTAATTATCATCCCTAGGCTTGCTTTGCATTTTCTGCAATACTTTTTGGGTTACATTTTTCTTCTCCTTTATGTCTTTCTTATGCATTCTTATTCCTCTACACATAATTTATTTGATACTTTTTCTTCTTTACAGTTTTATTCTGAACATAGTACATTCTCCATGCACTGCTTGTTTGCATTCTACTGTGCTTAATGTTTTTCTATCATAACTCTCTTGTTATACTGATTCCTGAATTTTCTTTGCATTTCAAGTTAAAGGTTGCGTATTGACAGTCAGTAAGTGTACCCAATAGATAAAGAGATTTTAAGGGAATATTTCTCACATTGTGTGCTCCTGGAAATATGATACTTCTTTGAAATACGATTTCCCTTTTTATGCAGTGGTATTTTTTTTCCTTCAGTTAAGTCTGACACCCCCTTGCCCCCAACCTATAAACAGTCTTTCTTCAAAAGACTCTAGAGATCAGCCAAATGCTATTTCAGCACGTTCATTTTTTAAATCTCTATAGACTATTAAAGGTAGGTTATACTTGATGTTAAACATGATTTAAAAGTCCACATTTGGCATATTAAAATATTAGTAAGCCATAGTCAATATAAGAGTCTAATATATATTGAGGATGCATTGTTGTTTATAGTATCATGTACATGTGTTTTCAAACATTAGGTTTTGTCTGAGTTGGCAAGCCTATAATGTGTAAAAATGGATGAGTCCAGCAAATCTATTTTCAGAGATTATTTTTCCTACCATTAGAACTAATTTCTGCTGATGTGAAAGTATTATTTGCTTGACCTAGCAAGTGTGAGTGTTTAATGGACTTAGCCAAGCTGAGGCTGTGAATTAGTTATCTGAGTCCTAAACCTGAGAGCTTGGCTAATTCCCTGACAGATTTAGCCAACACATTTTGCCATTTTAGACCCAAAGTACATTATTAATAAATTGGAACTAATGACACTGACCTGCTCTATAATGGCCTAGCAAGAAATAGATAATCAATAGATGATTTTTTGGTATTATAAAGTACTAAAAACTAACCCCATAATTGCCCCATTCAGAGTTATAAACCTCAGTTATTTCATTTTTCTAAATGTTAGAAAAAATGTGGAGGGTCATTTGTTAAAAAGGAATCCTACAAGAAATAAAACAGGTGCTATGGTTAATGGTGCTGTAATTTAGCAGATTCCTGTTAATTTCATCTCACTATATTGGCATAATATTGAATTACTGATTTTTAGAGGTATTCATAAAGCTATAATTTCACATAAAATATTGGTAGTGTGAGGCTACCACATGTCTTCTACAAACTCTATTTAGAGATGTGCTATTTTCAATTGCTTAAGCAAATAATAAGGCACACTTGTTTTAATTTTAATAAGAATGTAACATTCAAAGCAGTGTTTCTTAAAATTGGAAAAATTGATGAATTTCCTCTGTCAATTGTTTCTAACACAAAGTAAAGTAGAATTGATGATTATACTCCAAAATATTACAGCTTTTAGTATATTGCATTCAGTGAATTTTTTTTTCTAAAATTGCCTTAAAATGTGAACTATTTAGAAGACATCACAGTTGTGGGTTATAGTATTTTTAAATAAAAAAAGCATCAATTCTCAAAAATACCATAAGTAGCTTTACTTACAATTTTTAAAAGTCTATACTGTAAAACAATTTTTTTCTTGAAATCATTAGGATGATAAATATTTTTCTCAGATCATTTCTAAAATGATTAAGATCATATGATTCTTGGTTAATGTTCCTTTTAACCACAAAATAAATAGCAATGCTAGTGAACATTCATCACTGATTTTCTACTGCACTGATACTGTAGTATACATTAACAAATGAAGAGACATTTTACTATTAGTCCATCTAACATTATGTGTGTGTGTGTGTGTGTGTGTATACACACACACACACACACACACACACATAATAATGATACATGCATACAATCTGTTGCCTCCTGTCTTACAGTTTTGCTGTTGAAGTGTCAAAATGTTTCCTTTATAGTAACACCTATGAGTTAAGAAGTTACACAGTAGAGCCATAAAAGCATTGTAGATAAATATGGTTTATCAAATAATAAAAATAATTTTACTATTTTTAGAAAACTATTGGTCCCCTCCAAATTATTTCATTATATTATTCACTCTTCTTTAACACATTGTAATGTGCGTTTCACATATTTTGGAGATCCTCTCAGGTCAGTCTCTAAACCTGTTTCTAAATTATCAATTTAGATAGATAATGTTTCCATATATGAGTGTACCTCAAATTAGTTCATTCCCTACCAACACGTATATAGTTTCTAATCTGTCATTAATTATAGTGTTGCAATGTATATGCTTGTACCTATATCATTTTTACCTTTGTGAGTACATTTACAGGGATAAAGTAACTGGAATTAATATAGCTAGGTCAAAAGGGTTTAATTTTTATGGATATAAATAGCTAAGAGTGAAATAATTGGAGAATATTTAAGCATATATTTAACTGTTTAAATAAATGACCAGAACTATGTCATAATGTTGTATCATGTTACATTGATAGACGTGCGTATAATGATGTATGCACAAGCATTGATAGCAGCCTTATTTATAATAACTGAAAACTAAAAACCACTCAGATGATCTCTAACAGATAACTGGATAAAGAACCTGTATATACCCATAAAATGGAAAGTTATTCAGCAATAAATGGGAACAGACTATTAGATATATACAAACAGCACTGATATATCTGAAAGTAATTATGCTAAGTGAATGAAACCATACAAAAAAAGAAAAAAGTGCATACTGTATAATTCCATTGATATACATTTCTCTGAAATGCAAACTAATCAGAAAGCAGATTAATGATTGGCTGGGAATACAGGAGTTGGGGGCAATAAAACAAAGGGGCATGAGGAAAATTTGGGGATGATTATGTCCAAAGCTTCCTTGTGATGATGACTTCATAAGTGTGTCAAATCTTATCAAATTGTATGCTTTAAATGCATGCAGTTTTTTATGTCAGTTATTCTTTAATAAGGCTGTTAAAATATGTAAAAATATATTCTGGCACAAAGGAGAATGAAATAAGTTCTCTAGACCCTGTTATTCAAAGCATTAAACCTATAGTTTTTCTTGTCGGTCTGCAACAAATTAAGAAGCTGGTACCAGAATGTAGTGCATTGCTTTGTACCTTTCATTGAGAAACTCTTGCTATGAGAAAAATATATAAACAGAACTAAACAGTCAGCTTAGTCACATGCTACTTATCTTGCTGCAGACCTACAGCACACAGTTCACAGACTAAATAAACTTTCCACTGAATTAAGAAGCCATTTTTATCATAAAATGAAAACGTATCTGTTTTTATATGTATATGTGTGTGTGTATAATCATGTATATGATCTCGCTTCAACTTTATCTTGTTCCATTGATTTGTCTTTTTCTTCATGTCCCATTACCATACTATGCTAAATATTAAAACAAGTTTTAAATTCAGTCAGGGTTTGTATGACTTGATTACATTTTTAAAAATATTAACTAGTCATTCTTGTATATTTTTTCTAATTAATTTTAGAGTGATTCTCTGTAGTTCCAAATATAAGATCTCTTTACATTTTTATGGAGATCATATGAGACTTTTTGAAACATATTAGAAAAAAATGCATATTTTTGATATTGAAATGTCAGACCACAGTATTTTTCAAAATTCATTAAACTTTTTTCTATGAGATTAAGGAGGTCTTAGGTTTCTTTATAGAGATTTTTCATACATGTCAATATTTCTTTTCCACAATTATTCATATTCTTTGTATTAAATGGCATTGTTCACTATATATTTTCTGCTATGTTTTGTGTTAGGTAATTCATTTATTTAGTCAACAGATATTTACTGGGAGCTCATTATGTTTCTGGCATCATTCCGGGCACTAGGGATAAGCCGAGAAACAAAGCAGATATAAATTCTTCACTTAAGCAGCATTTGGTCCTAATAAACGTGTTTGAAGATTGCAGTTTTGCCTAGAGTGGCCTGGAAATGCTTGACAGAGAAGGCGTTTAGCAAAACAAACTGATTAAACGTGCGAGGTAGTCATCTGAATAGCAAAGGGACACTACTCTAAGCAGAAAAAAAGAGCAAGTATGGGGCTACACCATTGCTGGAAGGTTAGAGGAACATTGAGAAAACCCATGTGGCTAGAATAGAGTGAGCAAAAATATAATGTTGTGTTCTAAGAACTAATGAGGATGTTGACCATGTAATATTTTCAATATGAATAAAATGGGAGGCCTCTGCTTTGAGCAGAGGAATTACAAAATATGTGTTTTTAGAAGATCAGTCTAGTAGTTACGTTGAGAATAAATTTATGGCAGTAAGGGTAGAAACAGGGAGAACAGTAATTAGGTGATTTTTTAAAGTCTTTGTAGAAAAACGTAGTGGTTTTAGTCAAGATAGTACCAGTGGGTTTGGTGAGAAGTAGTGTCATCTTGAATATATTTTTAAAATAAGTGCTGAGATTTCCTGATGGACAAGATGAATGACTTTAAAAGTCATTACAGAAGGAGAAAGGAGACTCAAGGCTGAAACTCAGGTGTACCAGGTGTAGGTGTGTGCAATTAGAATGATGTTATCACTAGCTGTGATGATGATGACTACAGGAGAAGGAGCAGGGTTGGAGAGTAATAACAGAAGCTCAGATTTGGGCATGCTATCCTTGAAATTCCTACTGTAAATCCAAAGAGAAATGTCATATAGGTAGTTATACATGCAGAACAGAAATTTAGAGAATGCTGGATTGAAGTCATCAGCACACGGATGGTATATAAAGCCAAGAGACTATATAAGATAAACTAAAAGGGGAGTATAGATAGAAAAATAATCAAATGGTCGATCCCTGGGCCAATGTAAACACTCCTAGTTGGGAGAAACAAAGAGAAAACAGAAAAGTCACCAAAAAAAGGAAATCATAAATATAGGTAGAAGATGAGCTGTCCACAAAGTCAAGGAAATGCATTATTCACAAAGGAAAAGTAATTAGCAAATCTGAGTGCTTACAGATAGTTCAAGAGGGATAACAACAGAGCAATTACAATTGCATTTAGTAAAGTGGAGGTAATTGATGACCTTGATCACAGCAGTTTGGGTCGGATGTTGAGGATGAAATGTAATTTTAATGGGTTGAAGACAAGTTTAGACAATGCTTTCAAGTAAAAATGACAGAAATGAGGGGGTAGTTAGAAAAAGAGGCAGATACAAAGCAAATTTTCATCTTAATGTAGTAATGGGAATAATTCAGTCTAGAAAGGTTAACACAGGATAAATGGGAAAATTTTGGGGTGACAAAGCAAGAGGGAATGGAATCTAGGATACATTCGCAGAGGTTGATATTATCTAGGACCTCAGCACTGCAATTCATGGTAGCAAGAAAAAAGGGAGGGCAAATATATAATCACAGGTGCAGGTAGGTGGCTTTATGAAATTAATTTTGATATGTATTAGAAAGCAAGACTGTCAGCTGCAATTTAAAATAGGAGGATTCAAAGTTTGAAGAGGAGAAAATATGAAAAAATGAGAAAGTTAATGGGCTAAGAAAATAGAATGTCAAGCAGAAGTAAAGTTTAACTTGTTTATTGAGCACCAATTTGAAATGAGAATGTGTGTGTGTGTGTGTGTGTGTGTGTGTGTGTGTGTGTGTGTGTATTTGCCAGGCATGAATATCTTTGTCAGCCCAGGCATGGGACGGGCAGAGTTGGATTAACCAGGGTTGTGTTTTAACTTAATGAGCACAACCACTAGTCTGATTTACACAGTCTGATTTACACAGGTGTGATGGAGTTGTACCTGGTCTACAAACAAATATGCCTTTTTGGGTGTCATTCTTCACAGAATAGGATTGATCAGAAACTTGGTTCCAGTTCATCTCATTTAAAGAGCAGGAACTTGATGTTAGTATCTACAGAATTGACTCAGATGATTCAAATAGCAGCAGCAATTTATTTTGAGTTTGTGGCCCCAGAAAGGAATGTTTCTAATCTGCCATACTCAAGTTTTTCAAGTGCAATTCCAGAAGTCTAAGTCATTGGCAACAGCTCCAGAGTCAAGAAACATATTGGTCCTGTCATTCACCAAAGCTCTTCCTCATAGTTCTTAGCACTTTCCATCTCCTGAGTCCAGTATTTCTTTCCCCCATGGGAGGGGGTATACTGATTTCTTTGGTGCCTATGTACAATAGAGCTATAGCAGTTTGAGTCCTTCCCCTACTCCCAAATTTTCCAGGATTCTCAGTGTTTTCTTTAAAGTACCCAAAGTAGTGGCAGACAAGGAGGGCATCATCAGGAGGCTTAGAGGGAGAGAGAGGCTCAGCTCTATTAACTTCCTGGTGCAAGTGGCTATACTTGGCTTTGGTTCATTCAAACCTCTCTATCATTATTGCTGACACCATTGATTTTAGCTTTGGGACCTTTGACTCAGCAGCTACAATCATATTGCCTTTACTGTGAGGCCCCAGACCATTGTGGTGATCATATTCTTTCCTCCTCTTTTCCAAAGGAGGGTGAGTAACAACTAAGGGTGGTGAACAATGAAGCAGAAGTGAATAATAATTGATCAGGAGGCTGGTTTCAGTTTTACCTCTCCCTATTGAGCCTCTAAAGACTCATTAACAGAAGACAGTGGAAGACATTCATTCTGCCACCCAGCCTTCCCATACTTGTGAACATTCATTGCAGAGTCTTGGAGAGTCTTTTTATGCCCATTCTCTCTATCTTTTCTCTTAAGAATCCGGATCTCTGTGAAATATCACATCTTTGTCACAAAAATTGTCAAGAGTGGTGGAGGGTCTGAGATTTTATCTTTTTTAAAAGTTAACAAGCTCTCTTATTGATGTTTCATGGCTGCTGAGTGCCTGTTGTGATGCCTGAGCATGCAGTAGATTTTTTTGTAGGACAGAAGCACTGAGCTTCTGGAATAATCACTTTTATAGAAGGCTACAGTAAGTCTGATCTTCATCTTGGCAAGACATAAACTCATCCCTCAAGATTACCTGCTGTAAACACAGGACAAATGGGCTGAGTAGAAAGTAGACAGGACCTTGCACATTTGGTGCAAGGGCACGGGCATGCAAGGTTTCTAGCAGTTTTCCCCTCTCAACATGATGATGAAAGGAATCTAATTGGTCAGTGTTGGTCAATTAGATCTAGAAAAAGAAAAATAACCGGCTGGGCGCGGTGGCTTAGGCCTGTAATCCCAGCACATTGGGAGGCCGAGGCGGGTGGATCACGAGGTCAAGAGATCGAGACCATGCTGGCCAACCCGGTGAAACCCCGTCTCTACTAAAAATACAAAAAAAATTAGCCTGGCGTGGTGGCACGCACCTGTGGTCCCAGCTACTCGGGAGGCTGAGGCGGAATTGCTTGAACCCAGGAGGTGGAGGTTGCAGTGGGCCGAGATTGCGCCACTGCACACCAGCCTAGTGACAGAGCAAGACTCTGTCTCAAAAAAAAAAAAAAAAAAGAAAAGATAAAGAAAAATAACATTAAATACATATAAATTGAGTAGATGCCTTGGGTCTTTATTTCAATACCCAGGAGCGTAAGCATTCACCTCATTCACCTTCAGATTTCATAGAAGAACTACAGAGTCTAGGACCATTGAAATGGTAAAGATGTGTAATGTGTATCAGAGGTCAGCAAACTTAGCCCCCACATCAGTTGCCTGTTTGCATAAACACAGTTCATAAAATGTGGCCATGCACATTCATGTCTATGGCTGATTTTTGTTTGTTTTATTTTTCTTGAGAGGAAAGAATAGTGATGTTGTAACAGTAATAGTACAGCCTACATTTAAACTGTATACTATTTGACTATTTTTTTTCTTTTTTTGAGACGGAGTCTTGCTCTGTTGCTCAGGCTGGAGTACAGTGGTGCAATCTTGGCACAGTGCAACCTCTGCCTTCCAGGCTCAAGCTACTCTCTTGTCTCAGCCTCCCAAGAAGCTGTGATTACAGGCATGCACCACAACAGCCAACTAATTTTTTGTATTTTTAGAAGAGATAGGGTTTCAACATGTTGACCAAGCTGTCTCTAATTCTGGTCTCCAGTGATCTGCACATCTTGGCTTCCCAAAGTGCTGAGATTGCAGGAGTGAGCCACCATGCCAGGCTCTATTCGACTTTTTAAGTGAATATTTGCTAACTTCCAATATATGTTTACATGTATATAATGGAGAATGAGAGATTTTTTAAAAAATTCCCCTAATCATTTTTGGGTTATAAAAGCACATGACTAAACAACAACCCTGTATTCTTAGCTGAATTCATGAACTCATCTCTCTTTAGATAATTAAACTCTACAAACTTTAAAATGAAACATCAATGCTGTGATTAGTATATGATTAGAGGGGAGGAAAAGCTGATCAATATTGAGGCAGTTTGGTGATTCTGTCCTTCAATATCACATTTCTGAAATAAATCATATGCAATGCTCAACTGGTTTGGGTATTCACAGTCTGTTAAGGCAAGCAGCTTGAAAGACGCCTGAGGCTAGCCTAAGGTCAAAGCCACTAGCATGAACTAAAATCATCAATAAATCAGATTTTTTAATGATATTTTAATTAAGCTCATTCTGTCATTATATGCATTGCAAATTTGACCTTTAGCATCAAACCAACTTATGTGCATTTGGCATTTTCTCCATGTAAATTTTAAAACAAAAAAATAAAATGTATTCCTCATGCTATTTCAAAAATAAGGTTTTAACTGAAATGAGCAGTTTTGATTTTTATATTTTTTTATGATAAATGAAACTGGAATGCAAACTAGATTCATATCCTAGAGCATATGTGATATGATTTGTTATAAGCACACAAATAGGAATAAAGCCTATAAGAGCAATATCTTCTACTTAGAGTTTTTAATAGTAGTCTTATACTCTTTAAGAGAAAGAAATAAATAGACACCACTCCTGGTGATACTTAATTCTATTTCACGGTTGTGAAAAACCATAGAAATGCCATAGACGCTTTCTTAATGTTCTAAGGAATTTTCTTGTCTTCTACCCTCCAAGCCTCAGAGTTCACTCTTTCTAAGAAAATTTAGAAAGAAAAAATATTTGGAATTTTTACCATCAGAAAACTTCATCTGTTTTTTTACTGACTAAGAAGCCCCAAAGGACTATATTTTCTGACCTACCATACATTTTCTTGATGAAGCCAATAAATCTTGTTGCATAGTGAAACTAAAATTTCTCTGTAGGGAAATCCCCATCTGTTACTCTATCCTTAACACATTGTTGCAGCCAGTTTTAAAATTAATAACTACCGAAAATAATCACATGCTTGATGCCATTATTAAAACCTTCCCGTTTTTCAATTATGTGTTTTCACAGTATTATATTTAACATAATGTAACAATACATTTTAAAGAAAATTTTATATTTGACTACATTGATATTTCATGTAATATAGATGAATTAATTCAATCAAAACTATGAGAATATGAGTTTGGGCATTCAATCCATATTCTCCTACATTCATTTTATTTATTCATGGTCTTGTCTATATCATATGTAGTTTGTAAGAAAATGATCCAGGGATACACTGCAATAGATTCTTAGAATCCCACCATTGTTAAATGTACTACAGTTAATCTCCTACTGGATCAGTTCCTCTGAAGAACCTTGGCTAATACAATAAGATTCTCATGCCATAAAGTTATTATTTCTTCTTAACTTTACTGATGCTCCCCTTCCAATGTGGACTTTTGTAGATTTGGTAATTAGCAAGTTTGCGAATGGAAGCTGAAAAGACTATTTATATCATGTGATGACAACATGCTTCTCGAAACTACAAACTTCAGGCTAAACATGTTTAAAGTGTAAGTTAGGCATGATCATCGAAGTTCTACTGAATCCTGTTTTTCATGACTGTCTTCTTTCCTCCAGTTTCTTCAACAGACAACTGGGACTAAATTGATGATGCTTCACAAAAATATTCTCTTGCCTACAGTCCATGCATACTCTGTATTTTTATTGTTCAACTGCTACTCTCATAATCTTTTGTAAATTTTCTGAGTTTGCACTTCTCTTTAATATAATCTTTCCCTGGACTCACCAAAGTGTCATCTCACATTGAGAAAATTATTCTCTAATATCAACTCTTTTGATAATATTGACTTTTTTATCTCAATGAAGATCTTGCTGTCTGTAGATACTTCACTCCAAGACCCTGGCTTTCCTTATAAGGATGTGTAGATTAATTTTTGCTATTTGCTATAAATTTTAAAAAATCCCTCAAATTCAAAATTTTACTCTGGTAACTTCCTTCAGTACTTCCAACTTGTTTGCTTACATAGTTTTCAACTTCATTAGTGTCTTATTGTGATTCTTATATGTTCTTCTTATCCACTATAGCAATTTATCATTAACGGTTCACTAATTCAACATTTATTTATTTAATAATTGCTATATACCCATTGTGGTTTTGATTTATAATTTTCAGAAAACCAAAAATGTTGAACATTTTTTCATGTTCTTAGAGGCCATTTGTGTATCTGCTCTGGGAAAAAAGTTATTCAAGTCCTTTGCCCATTTTAAAAAATAGATTATTAGTCTATTTATAATTGTAAAGTTTCTTTGTATATTCTGAATATAAATTGTTTATCTTATAAATGACTTTGAAATCTTTTCTTCCATCCAATGGGTTTTCTTAGATGAGTGATAGACATTTGATACACAGAAGCTTTTTAGTTTTTAAGTCCTATTTATCTATATTTTTAAAATTGTGTGACTCGTGCATTTAGTGTCAAATCTAAGAATCATTTGCCAAATTAATGGTCATTAAGATTCACTCCATGTTTTATCATAAGAATTTTGTAATTTTAGCTCTTACATTTAGATCTTTGATTCATTTTGAATTAATTTTTGTATATGATGTGAAGTAAGGACCCAGTTTCACTCTTTGGCTATTCTGTCTCAGAGCATTTGTTGAAAAGACTCTTCTTTTATTTTCACATGGTCTTGTTACACCTATAAATGTTAACCATAGATCTAAGAGCTATGTAATCAGTTAACATAGATGTAAGAGTTTATTTTTGTATTCTCAATTCTATTCCATTGATCTAAAAAATTTTCTTTGCATGACTAACACAATGATTACTGTTGCTTTAAGTAATTTTTAAAATTGGAATATGAGTGGCCTGCTACTTTGTTCTTTTTCAAGATTATTTGGGTTTTTGGATCCCTTTCAATTGTACATTAATTTTAAAAATAAGCTTGTCATTTTTTAATAAAGAATTCAGCAGGGGTTCTAATAGAGATTGCATTCAAATTTGGTGAGTATTGCCATTGTGAAATAGGTTCAGTGATTATGAATACTAAGGGAAGACTCCCATTGCATGAAAGCTAGCAAAAGTTACCACCATACCAACCCTCAGGAAGATTAGTCTGAATTTCAGTCTACTACCTATTGAGTTACGCTTTTGTTACTTGTCCAAATCTGATGACACAGAATACACACAAACCAAGTTATATGAAGAGGATTTATTATTTACAGATAGACAGGCAGCAGAAACCTAAAATCCATGATGATCCAGTACCCCCCAATGCTAAGGAAAATTCCCCAGGGTAGATAGAGTTTCATCTCCATCGTCTTCATATGCCCCTCTTGTACCACAGCTGAGGGATGTCAAAAAGTAGCCTGTCCTCGGTTTTATAACCTGCAGGAAACATGTTTGGCTAAAGTACTGAAGAACATCTTGTTTCTGGGGAAACAGAAACAGAGCTGAGGTTATCCCCAGCAGTCTTTCCTAACTTATGTTGTGAAGTTCCCGAGGAGTGACAGGAACAAAGTCCAGGCTATTTCAGGCAGTTTCTCCCCATCTCAGGATGCATTCCCTGTGTACTCTATAGTTATTCAGAGAGCCGCAATCAAGAAGAGAGGAGAAAAACTGGGTCAGTCAAGACTACTCAAGGATCATCCTGCAGACAAATTAACAACTTTAAGTCTTCTGACCCATAAACATGGGATACATTTCCATTTATTTAGGTGTTATTTACTTTTCCATAATATGTTCTAATTTGAGGGTATCTGTTTTGTATTATCTTAAATTTATGGGATTTTTATGGAAGCTACATTGTGTAGGCATGATAGGTTATTAACTCAATAGCTAGCTCCTCTTTCTTTCTCTGGAGGATAAGAAGTGGGACTAAACATTTCAAGCTTCTAATCATAATTTGGTGTTTTTGGTTACCAGTTCCCACCCAGGGGCCTACCAAGGTCACCTCATGAGAACAAAAGACATTCCTATTACTCAAGAAAATCCAAGTGATTAGAAGCTCTATGTCAGAAACCAGGACCAAAGACCGAATATTAGAGCAAAAGATTCTCCTAGAGCCCCTATTTGCTCAGGTAATCGCAAGAATTTTAGGCTTTCTGTACCAGGAACAGGAGACTATATATATATATATATTACATTATATATGTGTGTGTGTATAATACATATGCAATATGCATTTAAATTTCTTCCATATCCTTTCATGGCTTGATAAACAGTTTTTTGGAACTGGGTAAGGTGTAGTTTCGTGAATCTACCACAGTTTGTTTATTTATTTACCTATTAGAATATCTTGGTTGCTTTCATTTTTCGACAGTTGTAAATAAATCTATAAAATTTCATCCTGCAGGTTTTTGTGTGAACATAAGTTTTAAACTTATTTAGACAAATACAAAAGAGCATGATTGCTGCATAATATGGTAAGAGTATGCTTACTTTAAAGTAACTGTATATTTGCATTTCCACCAGCAATAAATATGAGTTTCTGTTGCTCCACATCCTCACCAGCATTTTAGCAATTCTAATAAGTTTGTCATGTTGTTTTTTTGTTCTTTTAATGTGCAGTTCCCCTAATGGCATATGATAGTATCTTTTCATATGTTTATTTGCCATCCATATATCATCTTTGATGAGGTATCTGTTTGAATCTTTTGTATATTTTTCCCTGCCCAATATGGTTTTTTTATATAAATTGAAAGTTGGGAAAAATAATATTTCTTCATGAGAAAGTTACAAATAATAATTACATTTTATTGTGACACAATTACCTGGAGAAGAAAAGATAATAAATAATTTAGTTTTACCTAAATATTTAAATCTTTAGTTTCAATTTAGTTTATCATTTTGTTTCACTTTACCCCTGTCTTCAATTTTATTTGATTTAATTAAAAATCAGTGTGTTTATTATTTTAACCTAGGCTCAAACTATTTTAAATACACAATCTATTCTTTTAGTATGTCCAAATAAAAAGAGACCCATTCAAACAGGAACATCCTTGATAAACACCATTTTAATGGGTGATCTTTTACTTGGACATGTGATTTTATTGTAATAGAAAGTATCTTACACAATGCTTTTACTAATATGCTTCCATCTAACATATCAGAATAGTTATATCATAGGTAACTTAATCATCAAACTACATTAATATTAATAAAAACCTCAAACTAAAAGCCGCAATGCTGAAACACTGTAGCATAATGATTAAATCCATAGATTCTGAAGCCAGATCCTCTATATTTCAATACTGAACATATCTTTTAATGTTTGTAACTTTGAAAAAATTTCATATTGTCTCTGAACCATAGCTTTTCAATCTCTGATATAAAGATAAAAAATAATATTTTTTAAAAATTAGTACAGAGGTAGCATGGCTTAATGTTGAAATTCTAAGGAACATATGCAATTCTACTGTCTGTTGATTAAAGATAACCCTGTATGTCATATGCACTGTGATATCTACTAGTAGAATTCCATAGTACACTAAATTTTGAAATTAAATAATTTAAGTAGAAATATTGCCAGAAATTAGCATTTCTAATGTAGAAACTGTTCTAGAGGTATGTGAACTCCAAAATAAAAGGAAATGCTTCTGAAAATTCAAATTTTGAGTGTATAGCTTATGAGAAAATAATTATATTCCTGGCACTGAGAGAAGAATTGATTTAAGTATTTTTGAGATTAAAATTATTGCTGACTGTGATTCTCCTCCCCCATGTGGCAATAATGGCTTATCAAACGGAAAACATGGGCTCTTCCTCTGATTTCAAGACTTTTAGTTGACTCTATTAAGCATTAATGCTTTTCATGGGACTTTCCTGGCATGTAAGAAACTCAAAAAAGGCTCTGTAGCAGCAGCAGCCAATTCCACTTTTAAAAATTGCTCAACAGTTCTCCCATCATGGTCTCAGGAAAACCAAATACGCAGAACAAATAATCCACCCGATTAGAATTCATTATTGGAGAGTCTCAAGCAGCACTTCTGCTGAGTTGGCACAGAGCCACCTGCTCTAGTCCCTCATCATGATTTTGGAGGGTTTCTTACTAACTGTGATGTGGCCCTGTGAAAAGAGGAGGGAATAGTGTATCCTGCAGTGCTATGTCATGAAGATTGCCAGTTACACTGAAGTTTGGAGAAAATCATAGTCTATTGTGTTGTTGTGTTAACTATACCATGAAACATTGGACAATATAAGAGATAAGTACTTCGGAATATTCCAAACACTTTCTCCTTGAACTGTCTGTGACTGACTGGGTGTGGGGCAAGTCATGTTAAAGTTATCTATCCAACACCTGGTGAAATTGCAGTGTATACAGACAGAGTCAATGTACAAAGTCTATTTCAGCTATCAATTTTCTTTGGAAGTACTAAAATGTCACGATTGCTTTTTACTCTTAGTCTAGAGGAGTCCACTCTTTTATTTTCTAACACACAGCTGTATGAAGTCTACTCTTCTTATGTGTCATACTCAGGGGGAAAAAGTTTTCTTCAAGATGGTTTATTGTAATAAAAACCTTTTAGATTTACTGTTACAAGATCCATTAAGCTATGCTACCTGACTTTCATTTCAGTTTAAAGTTGTTCAGAATCTTAAATATCTTTTAAGTATTTATGGCTAGGGTAGAAAGTATGTTTTTGTGCATTCCGAGATAGATCATTTAAAATTTAAGTAGTGCTTTTATATAATGCAAGTCACTCTTATCCCACTTGCTTACTTACATTTCCCAATAGGTCTCATATTTTAAAAAGTATGTAATCTGGAGGAAATATATCTTCGTAAGTTAGACTGTCTGCAGTGAGATTTGTCTTCCCATTACAATCTAGCAGTAGGAGTATGTAGTCATCAGAGCACACCAGTGATTGCATTTCTTTATACCATTTTAAAATAAACAATTTTTGCAACTCTTAAGATCTTTTCTCCACAATTCTGAGGGATGGGAAAACAAAAAGCAAAATCAAAACACATGGGATTCAAAAGATATAACTTACTGGCATCAGCAGAAAAAATGAAGATAGATCCTTTTCTTTTTGTGAACACATGCTGGAAGACAGTCAGATGCAGAATACTACAGAAATTATAGTGAGTAACATTTCATATGTGAAATAAATTCATATTTCAGAGATTATTTTTGATATCAAAATTATTTGAACTTTTATTTTGTTTCTATAATATTATGAGATCTGAATTTTTCAATTTTAATGGTAATCTCCATGCACAGTAAGATAAATATATTTAGAAAAAAATCACAATCCAGATTAAGAATTAACCAACTCTGTAGACAATCCAGTGACCCTTTCTACTGAAAATATTTAATTATTGCAGTTCTTACATCAGGAATGTGACTAAAAGTAATTTGTTTTGTAAAAGATGCTTATCAACAATACAATCAAATGTCTATCCATTTGCTGTCATCTCTAGTGAGAGGAACATTCAAATATCTGAAAATAGATCTAAAAAATACACGTATGGTAAATGAGATTAAGATTTTTAAAAGTGTGTCTAAATAACATTTTAATTATGTCATTTTTATGTATGTGTATATGCATTTTTCTTAACAAAGCAAAATTATATTGCAAAAACAGATTAAAACTTTTATCGTGCCATATTACAGAGAAGTGTATAAAAACTTATAACTTCATAAATATTCAGTAAACACATATTTTTCTGCATGCTAAATGCCTCATGGATTTGCTTTTCATTTAGGTACTGAATCCACTAGGAATTTCTTTGTATTTATGGTTCCAGGTAGGAGTTAAATTTCATTGTTTCCACATAGAAAACTGATTTAGCCAGCAACTTTTATTGAAATCATCAACAAATCATTACTGCTATTCTTTACCATCTCTGCCATAAAGGAAGTGTCCATATATGAATAGGTTTATTTGGGGAGGTATTCCTTGACATCCTGTATTTTCATGGTTTGCATCAGTTTATAAATTTCTACTCAAAAACTTGGGGTTTTAATTGAGACTGAAATAAAACTATAAATAAATTGCAGGAAAAATGGCACATTTATATTATTGTGTTTTCTAACCCGTGATGTAAAATGTCTTTTTTGCAGTTTTTTTCTATATTTATATTCTCTGGAAGAATTTAAGTATTGCATATATATTATTTTATTTGAAATTTAACTTTTTAAATCACAAAACAAATTTTCATTTAATTCAGTTTACAAATATTCTTTTTTACTCTTTGTAAACCCAATCAACTTTTAAGATTATCATATATACAAACCATATGAGATTGTATGTGTATACATATATATCACATACAATCTCATATTGTATATGGTATATATACAATCACATATATATGTGTATATATACATATATATGTATATCTATACACACACACACACACACACACACACACACACATATATATATATATATATATGAATGAGTGAAGATAGTGTAACATCCCATTTCCTTCTGGTTTACCAATCACGCTACTGTTCATTTAAATGTAATCTATGCCTCTACCCTCACCTCATCCCTGACTGTAGAATTTTTTCTTTTGCTTTTCTGCAGTGCAGTTTTCTTTATGGTGTAGATTTTTTTAAATTTGCTCTATTTGAATTTATTGGGTTCCTAAACCTGTGAATTGCTAGGTTTTCTTAATTATTAAAAAAAAAAAAAAAAGATGCGTCTTCAATGTTCATTAACTAGATTTGCCCCAACTCCCATTTTTCTCCTGAGACCAGCTATGTTTTAGATGCTTTCAATATTTCTACGTTATTACTCTTTCAATTTTTCTTTTATCTTGATCTCTATATGCTTCATTCTAGATAATTCCTGATCTATCTTCCAGTAAATGAATTCTATCTTATGAGTTGCAAAATATGTACAGTGGGCTTTTAATTTTAGATATGACATTTTTACTTTCTAGGAGAGTCACTTTTAGGTTCGTTTTTATGAAAACTGAGTTCTGCTTATTTCTTTCCTTTAACATGGCAAACATGTTTTAATAACCAGATTCCATTAATTATCATTGAATGTATAATTTGATTATTGTTTGGAGAATTGATTGATGGTAATAAGTTGAAATTTCAAAGATAATTCAACAAATACAGATACAATTTTAATTTTGGCAGTATGGTTGACAAAATACTCTAAAAACCTTTCTGCTCACATACAACATAATTATGAATATATTACCATAGGAAAAATACACACTTTTTAAAGAATTGATCCTCTGTTGAGAAAACAAGTGAACACTTCAAGAATAAAAAGAAAAACAATAAAACAAGCTAAAAATTAAAATGAGAACCATAGCTGTTAGGTAATGCACTGTTTGAATTGTGTCAGCTTAAATATAAGCAAACATAGAAATGTAATTTATGCATACATACTGTTCAAAGAAATAATATATAAAATCATCTTTACACATATAGAAAACCACTGACTCAATTTTTTAAAAGTCCTTAGCAAACTAGAAATAAAAGAAATTCCTTAACCTAATCAATATATTGTAAAATTTTAACATTTGTAATATATCATAAGCGAAATTGGTTTATATTTATGGACAACTTTAGAATGCCTACTGACAATGCATTTATGTTATTTTCATGGGAAGACCTAGCAAATAAAATAAAACAAGATTTTAAATATGAGATTTTGGAAATGAAGTGACAAGTCTGTCATTCCTCAAAGATGATGTGACTATCTACATAGAAAACGTCAAAGTAATCTACTGAAAAAAAATTAAAGTTTAGAAAAAAATTTATCAAGAGTGATGGGATAAAAGGTGAAGAATAATACATTTGTAAAAATTACATTTAAAAGATAATATAGTTTTTAAAATTTGATAATTAAATATAAAAATGTATAGTTCTTTGATGAAGCAAAAATATAATCACTGAAAGGCCTTTGAAAACAAATTAAATAGAATATGCCAAATTAAAATAGAGAATCAATAATTAAAATTTTTAATTCACCCAATTATATCCATATATCAAAATTTTTATTATTTTGTACAAATTGACAAGATGAGTCTAAGTATTTGTGGAATTACAAAGGACCGAAGATTTCCAAGTATCTCCTGAAAGAAATATGATATTGGAATGAACTGCTTCACCTGAGACCAAGAACTATTATAAAGCTAGTACAATTGGTACAGCAAAAAAAAAATGAACTGTAATTAGGACAGTTCATTTGACAAAGAACTCATGATATTAACCAATACAACTATTCAGAAAGGACAGGAAAAGTCTCATGAAAATAGGAAAGTTCAATACCTGAACACAGAAGAACAAATCAGATTGGGAAGTCCGCATTATTTAACAAATAGTGTTGAGCTCATTGGAATGAAATAAATGAACCACATCTCTACCACACTACATTCAAAAGAAAGTCAACACTTACTATGGAAAACAAAGCTTGAAAAGTGTTATAAAACAATTCTGGAGATATTAGTAAAATAAAGATGAGAATGATTTATTTTTTAAAGCCTGAGTGTACTATTTTTTCTGAAAGAAAAGAGGTACATTTGTCTACATTGAAATTAAATAGCTATTTATCAAAGAACACCATAAAGAAAAAAAGAAACTATCAACTGAAAATTATATTCACAAAATATAAAACTGAAAAATGACAATTTTATCAAAATGTATAATGAGGGAATGTATTCTCTCACCAGGTCCACAAGGGGGCGTAGTTTTAGGGGCAAGAACTTCCCAGCCCCATGCCCTCTTCCATCTCTCTCCAACCAGGAGATTTAACGGTTTATGTTTGAATTTCGTGGGCACAGGAAGAAACTAAGAGTCAGTCACTCCAGCAGAAGTTTAAAGGAACTCCATTCATTGGCCAGAGGAACTTGGGAAGGTGGGAATTTCTCCCAGGATAAATTCCCCTGCTCCTTCCCCCACACTGGATTTCCAGCTCTCTGGGATCCTCTCCACATAGTGGGAGCTCTCTTTCCCCCTCTTGGATTTCCCCCTCTGGAATCCCCTTCCACACTCTCTTCTTCTCTTTCTCTACCTAAATAAAATCACCTTTCTGCAACACTTCTTGGGTCCGATATTTATTTTTATGAGCTTACTGCACACCTGCAGCAGTCCCTTCTCTTATTCTTAAGAGGGCAGAGACCAAGAACCTACAACATTCTCTTAGAGGAACTGTGCCTCACCAGCACCCAAAAAAACCCGGTTACAATAAAGCATACAAGTAAATGAGATAGTCACCAAAACATAGTAGAGAAATGAAGAAAAGACATGAACAGAAATCTCAGAAAAGGATAATATAAATGACAATTATTTACATGAGGAGATGCTTATTAGTAGTAATTTAGAAAGGAATAATTAAGATTCCAATAAACTAATACTTTACAACAAAAGAGTAGCAAAAGGTTAGACACTTTGACAGTAATTTATCTTTACCCCTCAAAAAAGGAATAAGTTTGATGTAACCAACCTGGCATCCAGTAGGACTTCTTGGAGAACTGCACTATTTTGGGGCAGGCAGGCTGGAAAATTCCACATTGGCAAAAATCAGACCAGCTTTGGTGAGATAGAGCTCACGCTCTGTGTGCATTCTGTGTCTGTAAATTAATAAATGTTAGACAGCAGTGAGAGAGACAGTGATTTTCCATTGTGGGAGTGGACGTCAGTCTTTGGATAGCCAGCCTCAAAAATTGTGACAGTAATATCCTGTTGGTTATTAATCTTTACCCATGAATTCTGCAAAGTGTTGGCCATTGTTGCACATTCTTTTGGGTCAAGCCACTCTGATGGGCACTTCAGTTTTTCTACAATTTCAGTAATTACATCCATTTAACCTCTTATGTTTAAAGGCTGTCACCTGGTCTGCCATTCTGAAAATCATTTTCTTCACTGTTATTTCAGAGCCAATTTCCATTTTAGCATTTCCTACAAAACAGCCCCTGTAGGGCTTCTCTATTCTGTTAATGAGGATAGGAAAATCTTGCTTGTTTTGGATAATAGAGCAAAGTGATAACTTTCAGTACAAAATAAATTCTTTCTAACATTAGTATCCCCCTGAGCCTTTGATCCCTTCCTTAATACTATTTCGAGAAAGTTCTAGCATCTTCTCCTTTTACTGAATGCAGTTCTCATGACTAAGCATCAAAGGGCCACTGCAGCATAGATAACTTTCAGTCTCAGATGTTCCTGCCAGAATATTGAATGCTGACTCATTGATCATTTTCCCCTGTCAAGAAGTTCACCTTCTCTAGCCTCCTATTCTGTACTCTTCAGTCTAGTCAGGCAGACATAAGATTATGAGATCCATTTTTAAAAGTCACTTCCTTTATTCTTAATGATACATATTATGCACAATTTATGATTCAGTTAGTATCTAGGACTTTCTTATGTGAGCAGAGACTGTATATCCCTGCCTGATCTCTTCTCAGTCCTGAATGTGTTTATTAGCTTGAATCATGACAGGGCATCATCTTTAAAAGGGCAAGTAAAATTTTGAGAGACATCTACCTTTGTTACGAACCTCAGAGGAGCTCAAGTGAAGGATGACTGGTTTCTTCCATTATGTTGGTGCAAAAGTAATTTCGGTTTTTGCCATTAAAAGTAATATTGGGGCCGGGCGTGGTGGCTCATGCCTGTAATCCCAGAACTTTAGGAGGCCCAGGCAGGCAGCTCACCTGAAGTTAGCAGTTCAAGACCACCCTATCGCTACTAAAAATACACAAAAGAAAAAAAAAAATAGCGGGCATGGTGGCGCGTGCCTGTAGTCCCAGCTACTCTGGAGGCTGAGGCACAAGAATCGCGTGAACCTGGGAAGCAGAAGTTGCAGTGAGCTGAGATCACACCACTGCATTCTTTCCTGGGAGGCAGAGTTAGACTACATCTTAAAAAAAAAAAGCAATATTGGGGCTACTTTTGCTAGAAGGAAGCTTCAAAGGAAACTTGAGGTTTAAGATTCAAATCTTTCAGTCTTTCCTTTTCCACATTTTGTCAATTTTATCCATCTGAAATGTCTGTTAAATAGCAACTGCCCTTGTCATTTTTCCTCCATCATAGTTATTTTTATTTCATGCTGTTGGTCTATTTGTAATTTATAATGCATTTTAGTATGTTTTTCAGGTGTACCTTCCATCTCCTATTTTTCATGTTGGGTCTACACTACTACTTAGCGCAGTTAGAGAGTTTTTCTTTAAATTATTATATTATTTAAATTTCAGTGACTATGTTTTTAAAAACTTAACCCTAGTTGTAAATGCACAGAACTAAATGTCTGAGATATAAATTCCTTTTTATAACAAAAGATAAACCCGTACACCTTCCCAATCCTAATCATTATCCTATTATCGGGAGAGGGTTCAATTATAAAATTTTGACAAATTTTTACTTTTTAACTGCTAAGTAGTTTATATAGCGAGTTTGTCTTTTAGTTGCTAATAACTAGTTATGTTATATTGCATCCCCTTAATTTCTATACCACCTAAATCCAAATATTAAATTTTAATTAAATTAATGAAATGTTAAGATCACTACAGGTTATATAAATATTATTCATTACTATGATTACTTTATCATGCATTATTTTATTATTTATAGTTAATGCTGATTTTTTATTTGCATAAATGTTAAAGTTATGGTTCTTTTATTTCCAGTTGCTCCAAAAATCTAATATGGTGTTTCTAATATGCTCTAGACAACAAGCAGCATCAGCGTAGCCTTAGAATTTCATTTCATATACAAATTATCTGAGCCTCACTAAGATTTATTGGGTCATTGATACGGGGTGAATGTTTGTTTTCCCAAAAATTTATATGTTGAAATATTAACTCCCAGTATAATGATATTAGAAGGTAGGACCAACAGGAGGTAATTTGGTCATGAAGGCTCTGCCATCATGAATGGGACCAGTGCCCCTATAAAAGGGAACCTAGTCAACGGTAGGCAACCTGGAACGGGCAGAACCTAACAGTGCTAGCACAATGATCTCAGACTGTTAGCCTCCAGAACTGTGAGAAATGCATTTCTATTTTGCGTAAGATAATCTGATCTATGATACTTTGTTACAGCTGCCAGAGCTTATTAAGACAGTCAGAAATGGAATGGGGCCCAGTACACTCTTTAAAAAAGCCTCTAAAGGAATTTTTTCACCTTCATTGTTCCTAACGTATTCCTCAAAGCTCAAATTGATCAGAAATCTTTTAAGTTTCTGCCCTTTACTTCTTTCTGCTGCCATGTGAGCTGATTTTTAAAAAAATAAGTGCATGCAAGACATTCGAAGACTTCCCTGTGCTATCATCCTTAATCCTTATTGAGTCTGTTGACTCCCAGATCGCATGACTTCCACTCCCTTCTTTTTTGTGTTTAATATTTTTGTTCTACTAAATCATATCCTCTGAAAATTATCTAAATATGTATTGAGTTCATGCATGGGAATAATTTTATTAAATTTAGTTTGTTTTTGTTTTTAAAGAAGTATAGCATTCTTAGTTGAACAACCAACTCACTCAGAAATTTGTAATATTGTTGCATTGTTTTCTAGAACATATTGACCTTATAAAATCAGAAAAGATCTTGATTTCAATCATTTATTTGTGTTCCTGGAAGTTGTTTAACTTCTTTCATTTTACCTGATGCTATATGTAATATATTATTGTCAGAGGCGTTTGAACCAGAGAAACTCTATCTTGAATAGGGACTGGGTAAAATAAGGCTGAGATTTGCTGGGCTGCATTACCAGTAGATGAGACATTCTTAGTAACAGGATGAGACAGTTTTCAGCAAAAGATACAGGTCACAAAGACCTTGCTGATAAAACAGTTTGCAGTAAAGAAACCAGCCAAAACCCACCAAAACCAAGATGGTGATGAAAGTGACCACTAGTTGTCTCGATGCCCATTATGCACTAATTATAATGTATTAGCATACTAAAAGACACTCCCATCAGCACCATGACTGTTTACAAAATGTCATGGCAACATCAGGAAGTTACTTCATATGTCTAAAAAAAGGGAGGAACTCTCAGTTCCAGAAATTGCCCACCACTTTCCCAGTAAACTCATGAATAATCCACCTCTTTAGTGTATAATCACTAAATAACTCTAAGTATACTCCGTGTAGCAGCCCATGCTGCTGCTCTCCCTATGGAGTAGCCATTCTTTATTCCTTTGCTTTTTAATAAACTAGCTTTTAATTTACTCTATGGACTCACCCTGATTTATTTTTTGTGCGATATCCAAGAATGCTCTCTTGGGGTCTGGATCGAGACCCCTTTCTGGTAATATTATGATCATGTTACAAGTCAGATCATGTAACCTGTAACAGATTTTTGTTTTCTTGTTCTGCCCATTTTGTTGTGTCAAAAATCCCATTTATTCTTCTCACTATAAATAATTTACACAGAAATAATATTTTACAATTACTTTTTTTTTAGATTTGAAAAGATACTATATCTGTTGTTTTGTGAGAATAAGAAGTTAAAGTCTCTTTAACCATTTTAACAGAGTACAGGACGCTTTTAAAATTTCATTGTATAACACAAATAGGAGCAACATCTTTATTTCTTTAACTCTTTCTACAGCCTTAAGAAATCATTAAATCATATGTTCCAGACACAGGACAAATTACCGTATTATGCAAAAAGCAATTTTTTTCCAAATAAAGAAACGTATGTAATACAATGATTATGAAACCTATCAATTTTTCCTTTTTGTTTCTTCCAAAATAACATAAAATTATACATGATACATATAAATCATACATATATATGTTCATATATGTACATTTATACATATATAAATAGTGCCTATTACTGTTTTACAAACAGCCTCAAAATTTCGTGACTTAAATGATAACAATTGAGTATTCCCCGTCGTTTTGTGAATTGGCTGCATGATGCTCTGGTAATCTTGCCTAAGCTAATTCCTATGAGTGTGGCCAGCTTGCTGCTTGGCTGGAGCTACATGCCTGAGGTGGTTTTTACTCACATGTCTGGAATCTCAGCGGGGGGATGACTGGGCCTTATTTTCCATGTGGGCCTTCATTGTGTGCTTCATAATAGCATACGGGTCTCAGATTACCAAAGAATAAGAGTTAAAAGTAGACAGTTCTCTTGACACTAAGACTCAGAAATCACCCATCATTATTTCACTTCTTTTTATTGATTACTGTTATTCACAGGGACAGTTCAGATCCAAGGGAAAGGAATTAGATCTACCAAATGATGTAACAAGCAAAAAAGAATTTGTGACATTTTTTAATCCACCACAATTCTTACTTCCATTACTTATATCATCTTTTGTAAATTTATAATCAAAGTAAATATAATCAAAGGTTTGTCTATATTTATTTTAATATAACATACCTATAACAATAGTTCATAGTGTGATACCAAAAATAAATGTTTGGAATTTGTTTATATCATATATGAGTTTTAGATATACTATACTCATTTAAGATGATACCATTTAATATTAGATTGTTTTTTGAAGAGAATCACGAACTATTCTTAAACCTTATTTTTTTTTCGCTAACCTCATAAACATCATATGGGCAGAAATAATGGGTTCCTATTTATTCAGAATTATCAATGTAAACAAAGTTTAATAAGTAAGTATCTATGTGAATTGTGACTAAAAAAGTACAATATTGGCACCTTGGTAATCTATGTGTAATCAGAGCCAACATCAAGATCAAAGAAGTACTAATGCACTTCAGTAAGATATACGTAACTACAGACAATGGCAACACTTATTTCACAAATTATAGAGCTATGAGCCTTTGCTACTCCTTGCTGACATTTGGAATTTAACTAAAATGTCTTGTTAAAAAACATTTATGGAATTAAAAAGTATATCTTTCTTTTTAGGGATATAAGTTAAACTCAATTTTATTGGCCAAAGACTCTGGTATAAGGCCATTTTAATAAAGGCATGACTAATCTTATCACCATCATCTAGTTACTGAGGATCACAATTCAGTTAACTCATATATGAAACAGCATTAGATATTCATAAAGAGGGCTGCAAAGCGAATCAACTCAAATGTTAAAGCAGAAGAGTAAGTTACACATTTTAGGCTTGGTTTTCAGAATTTGTCCCAGTTGTTTCTGTGGGCCTAGAATTTTGCATTTAGCCTTTAAGGATTGAATACAGACATTTTAATGGCAACTTTAAGACTTATATTCTATATTTTTATTTGGCAGAAGTTTATTGTCTGCTATGTTGAAGATACTGTGTTAGGAGTTTGTATTAGTCCATTTTAACAGTGCTATAAACAACTGCATGAGACTGGATAATTCATAAAGAAAAGAGGTTTAATTGACTCACAGTTCCACATGTCTGGGAAGGCCTCAGGAAACTTAGCAATCATGGTAGAAAGGGAAGCAGACACCTTCTTCAGAAGGTGGCAGGAGAGAGAAAAACAAAGAAAGAGCTTCCAAACACTCATAAAATTGTCATATCTCATGAGAACTCATTCAGTATCATGAGAACGGAATAGGTGAAACCACCCCAATGATTTAATCACCTTCCTCCCAGTTTAAGTCATTAGCTTAAAATTAATCAGGATGTATGCTGCACCTTCTCCCACCTCACCATCCCTGTTACCTCCAACAGGCAAGTGGCTAATTTCTCAGTCTCTCTCTCTCTCTCACTCCCTCCTCCCCTCTCACTCATCGTGATAAGAACACTATTTGAGATCTACCCTGTTAACACATTTTTACATGTACAGTACAATACAGTTAACTATGGCACAATGTTGTACAAGTAGCTTGTTTACTTATGGGCTTCTTCAGCCTAAAACAATCTGCTTAGAATTAACAAATCCTAGTAGACCACTTCAACTAAAACAAGGGTAACATGAGCTTAAGAAATGAAAAATGAAAAAAAAGAGAAAGAAAAAGAAAGAAAGCAAGGAAGAAGGAAGGAAGGGAGGGAGGGAGGACGGGAGGGACAGAAAAGATGAAGGAAGGAAGGAAAAGAAAGAAAGAAACAAAGAAAGGAAAAGAAAGAAAGGAAGGAAGAGAAAATCTCTTCTCCATTTGGGCTATTGACTGGTAGGTGCCTCTCAGACTTATGCATAGATATGTGACCCTATCAGATCTAGACCTGATATCAAAATCACCAATGGTAATAAAGATATCCTACCAAATTTTGATACAGAGATAACAAGAGTAATTAAAGAACTAGCAGAAGTAGAAGAGTTCAAATGGAAGTTTTGGAGGTATTGAGCAAGCAGTATAGAAAACCATGAAAATATTAACAAATAATAGGGTTTATGGATTTAGCAATATAAATATTTTGTTCCCTAAGAAACTAAACTAAACATTTATGAGTATGTATTACACATAATATCATTTTACATTGCTTACTGAGCAATATAAAGTATTGATTCTCATCTAATAATGTTCAAATAATTTTTTAATCTTTAGAAATATTTCTCCATCTTTCTTTGCTGCCATCCTACTTTTAATCTTTCCTTCATCCTTTCAAAATATATTGTCATAAATGAAAACACTTCTAGCAGCAAAGAAAGATCCTAGACTTGAATTAATATCTCCAAATTATTGTTGCATTACTAGTACGTGTTCAAAGAAATAAGGAAACATTTTTACTACCCATTTGCATGGTGTTTAAATGACCATGTTTCATGTAGTTCCTGAGAGCTAGGTTCACTAAAGTCACTTTATAGTGTCTCCGAAAGAAAAATAAGAAGGTAAGGATTTACAATGTCTGCAAGTTTGAGCACTGAATATTTAGTTGATGGCTACGTTTGTGAACATTGCACTTAGCCTGTTGAACAGCAGTTAATAAAAGCATATAGTAATAATTGGAACAGAAATAAATACATAAACAGGAGCAAAATCATCTGGCAGCTATGGGGATAAGAGACTCTATGTGCACAAATTCAGTTTTAAGAAATGAATTTAAAGTTCAGTAGGAAAATGATTTGAGTTCTAGAATAACTGCTATCTCTGACATATTCAAATAGTTTTGTTAACATGCCTAAGCCTCAATGACCTCATCTGTAAATGGGCCACAATTGAAGCTAATGCATAGAAATTTTAAATAATTAAATAGAATATGATAAATTGTACAGAGGTAGAGCTTAATGCCCGGCATTTAGTATACAATGAATGTTAGATATTACTATTATTAGTTGAAGGGACCTTGTATTAGTCTATTTTCACACTGCTGATATAGATATACCAGAGACTCAGCAATTTACAGAAGAAAGAGATTTAATTGAACTTGCAGTTCCAAGTGGCTGAGGAAGCCTCACAATCATGGCAGAAGCCAAGAAAGAACAAATTATGTCTTTCTTGGATGGCAGCAGGAAACACCTGATAAAATCATCAGATCTCATGAGACTTATTCACTACCATGAGAACAGTATGTGGTAACCAACCCCATGATTCAATTGTTTCACACCAGCTCCCTGCCACAACACATAGGAATTACAAGAGTACAATTCAAGATGAGATTTGGGTGGGGAAACAGAGCCAAATCACATCATTCCACCCCTGGCCCCTGCCAAATCTCATGTCCTCACATTTCAAAACTAATCATGCTTTCCCAACAGTCTATGGAAGTCTTAACTCATTTTAGCATTAACTCAGAAGTCTACAGTCCAAAGTCTCATTAGAGACAAGGCAAGTTCCTTCCACCTATGAGCCTGTAAAATCAAAAGCAAGCTATTTATTTCCTAGATACAATAGGATTACAGACAATGGGCAAATGCAACCATTACAAATGAGAGAAATTGGCCAAAACAAAGGGGTTATGGGCCCCATGCAAGTCCATAATCCAGTGGGGCAGTCAAATCTTAAAACTCCAAAATGATCTCTTTTGACTACATGTCTCATAACCAGGTCATGCTGATGTAAAAGTTGGATTCCCATTATCTTGGGCAGCTCTGCCCCTGTGGCTTTGCAAAGTACAGCCTCTCTCCTGGCTGCTTTCACAGCTGGTGTTGGGTGTCTCCGGCTTTTCCAGGCACACGATGCAAGCTGTTGGTGAGTCTACCATTCTGGGGTCTGGAGAATAGTGGTCCTCTGCTCACAGCTACACTAGGCAGTGCCCCAGTAGGGACTCTGTGTGGGGGCTCCAACCCCACATTTCCCTTCTGCACTGCCCTAGCAGAGGTTCTCCATGAGAGCACCACCAATGCAGCCAACTTCTGAAATATAAGTAGAGGTTCCCAAACCTTAATTCTTGACTTCTGTGCACTTGCAGGCTCAACACCACGTAGAAGCTGCCAAGGCTTGGGGCTTGCACCTTCTGAAGCCATAGCCTGAGCTCTAAATTGGCCCCTTTCAGCCATGGCTGGAGTAGTTGGCACACAGAGCACTAATTCCCTTGGCTGCACACAGCTCAGGGACCCTGGGCTTGGTCCATTTTTTCCTCGTAGGCCTCTAGGCCTGTGATGGAAGGGGCTGCTGTGAAGACCTCTGTCATGCTCTGGAGACATTTTCCCAATGGTTTGGGGATGAACATTTACCTCCTTGTTACTTATGCAAATTTTTCCACCCAGCTTGAACTTTAGTTGATTTCTAACCGAGATTTAATTGGACTTACAATTCCACATGGCTGGGGAAGCCTCAAAAGCATGGCAAAAGCTGAGGAAGAACAAATCACATCTTACATGGATGACAGCAGGCAAACAGAGAATGAGAAAAATGCAAAAGTAGAAACACCTGATAAAACCATCCAATCTCATGAGGCTTATTCACTACCACAAGAACAGTAGGGAAGAAACTGCTTCCATGATTCAACTCTTTCCCACGGGGTACTTCCCACAACATATACGAATTATGGGAGTACAATTCAAGATGAAATTTGGGTATAGACACAGAGCCAAGCAATAGCAGACATCTTTCATAGTATTCCCAACATGGGTAATGATTGGTTGTTTAACAGAAGTAAGGTGTACGCTAGTTTCAAAAGCAAGAACTTTACTTCTAAAATCCTGTGTGATTATGTTTCTTTAATTACAGAAATATAACAAATACAACTTTAACTGAATAAAATTAGTAAGTAAGTGAAAATCAGAATCTCTTCAATTTCTTTTGTGAACTAATTCCTGGGAAATTAATTTTTTTCACTTCCACCTGAAACTGGAGTTCTGTTAGCTTTCTCTGCCCCTGGGAGATTATGAGTCCAACTGGAATTATTTATAAGTCACAAGGAACCCATGTCAGACCTCCATAAGCCAAACACAAATCACTTATAGAAAATAGTACATATGCCAGGCTCGGTGGCTCACACCTGTAATCCCATCACTTTGGGAGGCCAAGTTGAGCAGATTGCCTGAGGTCAGGAGTTTGAGACCAGTCTGGTTAACATGGTGAAACCCTGTCTCTACTAAAAAATGCAAAAAATTTAGCCAGGGGTGGTGGTGTGTGCCTGTAATCCCAGCTACTCAGGAGGCTGAGGCAGGGGAATTGCTTGAACCAGCAAGGTGGAGGTTGCAGTTAGCTGAGATCATGCCACTGCACTCCAGCCTGGGTGACATAGCAAGATTCTGTCTCAAAAAAAGAAAATAGTACATATATAGATCATTTACATTTTATAGTCACCTCATTTGGATTGATTTAATTACTTTTTCTTGTAATTTAAATTCATGCAATTATAATCATCATATACTTTGATAAGGAGAGCTACACCCTTCTGTTTAGATGTCAGTGCAAAAAATCTATATATTTCGGGTCAAGAAACAACACAAACACAAGAGGCCAATGTATAAGATAATTTTGAAGGGAACCATTTGATCTTATTTACAGTCCATTTACAGAATGAACAGTGGAGAATACTTTATCTATGGTTGGTGGTGCATTTTTACTTAGGGCAAAGCTATAGGCAGTAGGCAACAGCCAGAAGTCTGGTTTAATCTTCCTTTCTTCCAGGTGTATAAGTTTTATGAAGACCATTTATTATGAAAAAAGTAAGACTATGTCCAAATGTATTAAAATGACTATTCCGCTGTTTTTCTTTAATGCCAAAGTCAGCTATTTCAATAGAGTTCAAAAAAGAAAAGCATTTTAGAAGTTTACAATAAATCATCTCTAGTAAAAGAACAACTAATTTCATTTTTCACAGTTCTTTCTAGCTGTGCAACTAAAATTGCCTTGTGTAAATTAGTATGAGATTTTTCTTGGGAGAAGCACAGCTTGAGGTTGTAGAAAACCTCTAACACTTATGTCTTATCAGCAATATGCTTTTCTGTTTTGTGATCACAAGTTTTCCTTCTGTCTCTTTTTTACTGAAAAGTCCTGCTGTTTCCCCCAAACATAGCAAGTGTTATGTCCCCCTGGGCTACAATGCTGAACATACTGACACACACTTGTTTCTGTTCCCTTGATGGTGATTTAGACTGAAGTGAGTTTATTGGATTTTTTTTTTCCCCCAAATCTGTGCCAGCATGAAGTGTTGAGCATTTTAATGTAACAGTATAATTAACATATATTTAAAAATACAGGATAATGTGAGAAAACAAATGTTTTAAAAATTATATATAACAGAATTTGTTGATATTAAATAACTCAACATCTTTTTTATGTATAGTTACTGCTATTTTGTAATCAGAGTTTAAATAAAATATTGTTTCACAATATATATACTCAATATAGTTGTACTTTTAAAGGAGCTTCCAATTAAATTCAACTTTTAATTGATTTAATTAACGTTTTTATTTTAAAATATTTGTATGTCATCTCACGGCCATACCACCCTGAACATGCATGATCTCGTCTGATCTCAGACACTAAGCAGGGTCAGGCCTAGTTAGTACTTGGGTGGGAGACCATCTGGGAATACCAAGTGCTGTAGGCATTTTAAAAAATAAAATAAAATAAAATATTTGTATGTCATTTTCTTAAAACAACTTAAAAATGTGGATATGGCTTACTAAAAATTTTACATAAGCTTAATTGTTCCAGTTTCTCACAAAGAAAATATTATGATATATGTTGATATATAGCTTATAATATTAAAAGCATACTAAATTTCAAGCATCGATTTTCACACAAAATATTTTATTAACATATAACACTTTATTGTTCTTACTAATCTTAATAACTAGTAATATTAACATGTCATATTAAATATTAACTGCTGCAAATGCGTCTTTTCTTAAAGATGAAAAAATTATTTGCAAAAATTTAATGATCAGTTAAATTCTATTCTATAGGTAAATTTGATCAGTAATAAGACCATTGCACTGAACAGCACTGAATGAACACTGTACAGTAGTGGCCATACAAAATCTGAATGACATCCAAAATCTTATAGACTCGAACTTAGTAATTGAAAGTTAATAATTTAAGGTTATAAATCTTGGGCATATCTATAATTTTATAATATCAATCAGAGATTGGTTTTACTTTTTTGTTTAATAATCTCAAATATGGTTTCAGATAAAATGATTAGTATTACATGATGTTACATTGACTTATGGTGATTCTTCTATATGGAAAGCAATATTTACATCTTCATAGTAATTTATTTTTTATTAAAATGAGGCACTGGTTTCAAGATTGAAATTGAGGTGTTTAACCTCAACAATGTCTGTAGTGCTGAGATTAAAGTTTAGCCTATCTTACCCATAGGATTAAGCAGTCAGTGGATCTAGATAAAGAGAGGATGGAGTGTGACAGTGAAAATGAAGGAATCAGGTAACAGGTGGACTGGGTTCAGACCTCAGCTGCCTTACTGGTTAGATGGTGTGTCCCTGGAAATCTTAATGTTTTGCTTGTAAACTTTACCTAAATAAAAATTTTAAATGATTTATATGAGTCCCTAGCACTGCCAATGTGCAATGCAAAATTTAGCCATCAACTGTATTTAATAAGCATTTTTTTCAGAGCCAGATAACTTTTTTCTTTGATTTTTTTTTTTGTTTAACATATAGTATTATCTTTTTGAACACATTTGAAATTTTAATGAGTTACTAAGCCAGCAAACTGTGGATAAAATCTGGTCCACTGCCTGTCTTTGGAAGTGAAGTTTTATTGGAATGCAGCCTGAACCCATTCATTTGTGTATTGTCTATGACTGGCTTTGCCTTTATGCTAAAATAGAACTAAGAAGCTATGACAGAGACTTTTTAGAAAACAGAGCCTAAAATATTTACTATTTGACTGTTTAGAAGTATAATGTGCTAAGTCCTGATGTAAACAATCTGGGAGATATTTCATTCAGTCAGGAGAATCTTGCTGCATAATATGTGAAATGCAAACAATCTCGTTGCTCAAACTGTTCCAAAGTTTCATTTCTTTTTTTTTTAATATATATATTTTTTATTGCATTTTAGGTTTTGGGGTACATGTTAAGAACATGCAAGATTGTTGCATAGGTACACACATGACAGTGTGATTTAAGTTTCATTTCTACATGAATCACAATGCACATAATGTCAAAAACTGCTGTTTATCATTTTCTAAGAACTTTGGATTTCCTTTTCCTCATTATGTCTTTTAAAATGTGTCATGCTTATAGTTCATGTTACAGAATGTGTTGCCTTGTTTCCTTGGGTGACAGGTACTTAGGTGGAAATGGCTAGGATATTAAAATCAGGTATGTCTCTTAATAAATGTGTGACTTGGATAAGTCATCAGTCCTCCAAATTTTACTTCCAAAAAAAAAAAAAAAATGGGCAGGGCTGGACCCAGTGGCTCACACCTATAATCCCAGCACTTTGGGAGGCTGAGGCGGGTAGATAATGAGGTCAGGAGTTCAAGATCAGCCTAACCAAGATGGTGAAATCCCTTCTCTACTAAAAATACAAAAAATTAGCTGGGCATGGTGGTGGGCACCTGTAATCCCAGCTAGTCAGGAGGCTGAGGCAGAGAATTTCTTGAACCCAGGAGGCAGAGGTTGCAGTGAGCCAAGATCGCACCACTGCACTCCAGCCTGGGTGACAGAGGGAGACACTGTCTAAAAAAAAAAAAAAAAAAATAGGGTTTCCAGTACATGGTGGGGCTCATTAAACTTTACTTTTACCCACATTTATTTTAACAATAAATTTGTCAAGCAAAGCAGAAAAATGTTTTAGGTTTACAAATGAGAACTAGTAGTTGAATGTCAAATTACTTGTTAGTTGAGAGGGAAAGAAAAAGAGATCTAAGATGTATAGTGTGGTGGTTAGAACACAGGTTTGGGAGTCTGATTTCATATGCTCATATCCTATTTTATCTCTTATTAACTGTGTGATCTTAGCCAAGATCCTTTATTTGTGCCTTAGTTATCCTTATTTATATTGAATAAATGCTTCTTACTTGATAGAGTTCTTTGGGTGGCTAAAACGCTCAAATTATTATGCCTAAAGTAAGCATTATAAAAGCATTAGCTATTAGCATTGATCACCATCATCAATGCATTAGAAATTCTAGAATTATGCTAATTAATAATTGCAAAAATTTTAGGCTTTATTATTCTCCCCAGTAAAGGTGGGTAAGTAGCAAAGCAGAGAGAAAGAGAAGGAAAGGAGGGAGAGAGAGAAAAGTAAGAAGGTAGGAGGAGAGGGGGAGGGAGAAAGAGAGGGAGAGATAAGAAATCTATGGTACCATATACTGAAACAGCTTGCTCAGGTTCTTACAGTAAAATTGTTGGATCTATAATTCATACACAGATCTTTATGATTCCACAGTGAAACTCCTCTTCTGTCTCCACAGCTAATATTCTTCACCTACTCTAAGGTCAATTTTGCCTTTGAATGTTGTTCTGTTATTATCATGCTATGTCACTTTTTTTAGTGTAGCTGTAATTATAGAGGTCAGTGGATGGAAGGGAAAGCATATTTAAGCACATAAAATGCCTTTTGTATACGCTATTTTGTTGAGATTCATAACAAGTTTTTGAAGTTGGCAGTTACAGAAAAGATAAAAGTTTAAAAAAGTCACACACTTCAAGGGTTTAGATTCAGGCCTTTTGAACCCATGTAGCATCCCTTTGTTCTTTCAAACAAAACGTTCCTATCTTCTTAAAGCTTACTCTCTAGTTTTGAAAAGGAGTCACCCACACATTCACATATGCACCTTATATATTATATTTTATCATATTATATTGTATGTTTGCACACATTATGTACTTACACTATATGATTGTCATGTAAATATTTATGTCTCATTTGTAAATTTCACATATGCTACACATAAGCACGCTACACATGTCCTATCGACACTTAAATTATAAGCCTGTGATAGGCAAAATAATTGCACCTCAAAGATGTCCATGTCCTAATAACCAGAACCTGTGAATATGTAACCTAACATGTCAAAAGTGCTTTTGCAGATGTGTTATAAAGTTAGGAATTTGAAACTTGGTTATCATCTTAGATTATCTAGGTGGTTGCAATGTAATCAGAAAGATCTTTATAAAACACAGACTAGTGGAATACGAGAGTCAGAGAGGAAGAGAAAAAGAGTCAAAGATGCTACGCTTTTGGTTTTGAAGATGGATGAAGAGACTGAGAACTAAAGAAATACTTTCTACCCTAAAACTTCTGGAAGGAACACGGCCTGCCAATCAATTGAAACTCTGATCTTCAGAACCACACTGTAAAAACAGTGGTGCATTAAGTCACTATATTTGTGGTAGTTTGTTAAAACAGTAACAAGGAGGAAATGCAATCACAGTTAATCAGACAGAAAAAAGACATAGTAGGTGCTTTTTAGGAAATTTCAGTCTAGAAACTAAAGAGACATATGAATTAAAATTTTAACATAGTGTAGTGAGTGCTGTGATCATTATACTATCCCATTTCTTCCTTTTCTACTTAATTTTTCTATACAGCCTGTGTCACCAAATAGCATATTCTATATTTGCATATCTTTTTTTTTTCCCCACTAGAATGATTGCTTCATGGAGGCGGGATTTTTTTTTCTTTTTTTAAGTGCTAAATACCACTGTCTAGAACAGATCTGACACATGATAATTGCTCAAAGATTACTTTCTAAATTTATGAATGAACAAAGCCCTGAAGGCTATATATGTGAGTATGGACAAAAAAGTATTGAACACAGAGATATCATGGAGAACCAAAGTAATTTTCTATTTATTAATGAAGTATTTTTTCTTCCCACAACCATGTTTATGCAGCATTTTGAATGTAATACTCAACAAAGCTGCGCTAAACAGCCTTACAACTGGGCTAAGCTTTCCCATTTTTAAGAAGGAAAGGATATTAGTGCTGCTGGACCATTAAGGATGAATATAGGCCTTGATATTTAATAAAAAGCAAATGAACAAAAGAAACAAGCCAGGAAAAGGTAAACAATTAGGAATGAGTAAGATGTGATTATTAGATGATTAATTCATAGTATTATAAATTTAAGGGCATGCCTGGAAATACTGGAAAATAACTTTTGATAGATTTTGTTATCTATGGAAGTATAATAAAAGAAAGTATTATCCAGAATATTTATACTAAGATACCTATTTTGGATAAAATATATGTAAGTTGTTTGGAAATGTTATATAACTGAAATAGCAGGAACTTTAGTAAAAGGTAGAACTAGCTTTGACACCTAGAACCATTGTTTACTATAAAATTATTTTAATTATTTAGTCTTCACTTCATTATCCTTACCATACAAAATGGTTGTGATGAATAGAAATAAAATATGTAGACCAGGTGAGGTGGCTCATGCCTATAATCCCAGTATCCTGGAAGGCCAAGTGGGGAAGATTGCTTGAGCCTAGGAGTTAGAAACCAGCCTGGGCAAAATGGTGAGACTCCACCTCTACAAAAAAAAAAAGAAAAAAAATTAGCCTAGTGTGACGGCATGACTATAATCCTAGCTACATGGGAGGCTAAGACAGGAGGATCCATTGACCCTGGAGTTCAAGGCAGCAGTGAGCTATGATTGTACCACTGCACTCAAGCCTGGGTGACAAAGTGAGATGCACATCTCTTAAAAAAAAAAAAAAGTACCTAAATATATTATGTAAAGTATCTAGACAATATGATTCTTCATTTACTAAATATGGAAATTAATGTTGTCCCAACAAATTTTTTCTTTGAGAAAGGGTCTCTCAAGATAAAAAGGAATAATTAAATAAAAGAAAGAAAAGAGAAAAAAATTTAAAGAGAAAGGATCTCTCTCTGTTGCCCAGGCTGGAGTGCAATGGTGTGATCATAGATTGCTGTAGTCTTGAACTCCTGTGCTGAAGGGATACTCACACCTCAACTTCCCAAGTAACTAGGACTATAGGCATGCCACCACAACAGGCTAGTTAAAAAAAATGTTGTATAGACAGTCTCACTATGTTGTGCAGGCTGGTCTTGGGCTCCTTGCCTCAAGCAGTTCTGTAGTGTAGGTCCCCCGAAGTGCTGGGTTTACAGGTGTGAGTCACACACCCGGTCTATAATTTGGTTTAAAATTCACATCCTGTTTTAGACACTTTCAGTTTAAATATATAAAATGTGGAGAAATAAAGTTGTTTCATTGGCATGCAAGGTTATGACACGTGTATAACTATGTAACAAATCCGCACGATCTGCACATGAACCCCAGAACTTAAAGTATAATAAATTTAAAAAAAGAAATGTAAAGTAAATAGAGCAATTGGAGTAAAGTTTCTTTTTGACCCTTAGCCACTCTTCTCTTCCCACCTGTATTTAATAACCAGTCACTTCTCTTCCTGCTCTTCTAAGTGGCAACAGTCCTCAGTTTGATATTCATGGCAACCCATTTAGGCATAGTGTCACTCAGGGATGTGTAGTGCAGAAGCATACCCTTTATCAAGGCTCCTTTTGTATAGATTGCCAAAAGCATAAGTGCACGTGGGACACCACTGGTAGAAGATCATTTGCAAATTCAATATAGCAGTGTACGTAAGAGAATATGAGACATTTATTGATCCAAACCTCATAAATGATCATTTCTGTATTTAAAATGCATAGATAAATAAATGTTTTAAAATATTTTGTCGTATATCTCCATAGCCCAGTGAAATTGCTCCATGTTTAAATCTTAGGGGCCCCATAACCAGCAGGCTAGAACAGGCTTTGGACTATTGGGTAGTTATTATTGGTTCTGATATATTTTGCAATCTCTCTGTGTAAAATTTGCTTATTCTGGAGATTAGTTACATGTGTTATTGCCCCAACTGGTTCACTGCACTGTATGAAAACACAAAAAGTAACTAGTGTCTCGCAAACTTTACACAGCTCCTCAGTTTTCATGTCAAAAGCAGGACTTTTGTTATTAGCTAATTATTTCTACTTCTGATGTCTTTATTAGATGGATGAAAAAAAGACAATTTGCTGCTGACATTTGTTTTAAAAAAGAGTCAAAAATAGATAAGAACACAGATATTGCTAAGAAATAAAAGTTACTTTCTATTATCCCTCTTGTAATGATTGAATTCAATAAACATTTCGGAGATCCTATTATATGCGAGGTAAAATGCCAGGCATGTAAAGTGAACTAAATGTTTATGTACCTTCCAAATTTCTGTGTTGAAATCCTAACACCCACTGTGATGGTATTAGAAGATGGAGTTTTTGGGAAAATTAGGTCATGAGACTATAGTGTTCGTGAAAAGGATTAGAGCTTTTATTAAGGGAAACCCCAGTAGCTTTCTCACTCTGTTTCTACCATGTGAGGCTACAGTAAGAAGGTGGCAGTCTGCAGCCTAGAAGGGAGCCTTCACCAGCCCCTAACCATGCTGGCACCCTGATTCCAGACTTCCAGCCTCCAAAACTGCAAGAAATATATTTCCAATTTGTATAAACCATTCAGTTTATGGTTTTTGTTTTTGTTTGTTTGTTTTTTTGTATAGCAGCCTGGACTGACTAATATATCATGTAGGGAAGGAGAGATAGTTAAGGCACAAATACATAGTAAATTATTCAAATTTCAAGAAAATAAAAGTTTAAAACATTGTAAAGGGTCACTGCCCATTTGCCATCTTTCTCCAGTTTTATGTTACTGGAAAAGTTGCAAGTATGGGTGGAAAACAATGATAGAATCTACTATAGCCCAAGACAACTACATAAAACTATGCTTTGAATATTAATGTGTTAACAATGAAACAGTTGACAATTAAATGGACATATAATAATGAGATATTTTCATATTTTTAATATTGTCATTTTATACTACTACTTCTCTTTTTGTTTAAACTAGGGAATATTTAACATAGATTTTATACCATTTAACATTGTTTTCAGTGTTCTTAAAGAATAATATGTTTGCATATTATCAACTGGAGGTATAAAACCATAGCTTGCATTGTTAAATGGTTCACTTGAGCATACTCCTTAGTCCACAAGTCAGTATTTTTTGAGGGGGGATCAAGCCAACAGGCCATGTTGTAAAAGTGTCCTTTTGGACCTAATTACCCAAATGACAACTTTAGACTACAAGTTCCTGTGACTGAATATTTTGCCAACTGAAGTTTGGCAAAGGGGATTTATGTACTTGGATAGCTTCTTAGAATTCAGGGTTAATTGCTTCCTTGATGGTGCTGCTGCCAGATACATTCTTTTGGAAGAGAAGTGACAAGCTTTATATTGTATTCATGTCTAAACTAAACATACAAACTATGTATACCTCTTGACTCTCAAGCTTCATGTTCCTAAGTTAAGGCGGTGTCAAGTCAGATTTAATTATGAAAAAGTTGAGAAGGGCCTTTTCAAATGGAAATGCCAAATGGAAAAGCCAAATAGAAAATAATGCAGGAAATCTGGTCCCACTGGCATCTTGACTTTATGTGAAAAAGTGGCAGGCCTTCTTTAGGGCAAAACATGACCCCCCCACTCCAGTTCTCAAAGAAAATACATTGGCTCATTTCACTGAGATTCCTCTAAATTACTAGGCTTTGGTCACTGAGAATGGTCTCAACTAAACCATTCTCAATAGTGCATAAGGCTGCTGTTCACTTTTAATATCAGGGATATCTATGTAGAACTAAAAGCAGAGACGATCACTGAATTCCACAGGCAGAAATCAAGGTCATTCTCTTAGATTTGTCCAGTACTATTATTGATGGGTTTGTTTAGCTATTTAAACATTGTAGTTTCACTTTCCATTTTTTCTCAAAGGAAATAATGTTTCCCACACACTGCATATTTCCATACCCTGGCTTAGTTACTGAAGACCATTGTTAATAAGTTACATATTCCAAGTTGTCTGTGGCACACCATGTACTATTTTCATAGTGTAGTTTCTTAACACTAACACATGCTTACAGACTTCTTTATGTATCATTGACACTTTCTCTGATTGAGATTACATAACTTTTATAATTTATTTTCTCAAATATTATCAGTTTACTGAGAAATTATAATTTTAAAGGTAAAATGCTTAATTTATAAAATTATCAAAATAAAGACAATGCCATAGATGAGCTTTCATCATTTAGAGTTATTAATATCATAATGATTTTATAAGTGCCCTGTCTCTAGCTGGGGCTTCCCTTCTGTTCAACTACTCATTTGTTAATATATACATATATGTATGTATGCATAGGTATACACACACACACATACACATACAAATGTATGTGTGTATATATATGTATATACATGTGTGTATATGTATGTATATGTGTGTGTATATATACACTCATATATATACATACATATACACACATACATATATGTGTGTGTATATATGTATGTATATATGTGTGTATACATAAGTGTGTATACACACATATATACACATACATTAATATGTATGCATATGTGTGTATATATACATATATAAACATTATCTATACATTATCCCTTCAACTATACATATGTATTTGTATAGTTAAAAATTATAGTTTCACTTTGCATTTTTTCCACTTTTCCATTTTTATATATTTTACATATATGGTTGAAGGAGGGATAATGTATATACACACATTATACATTATCCCTCCTTCACCTATTCTCATAATTTTAGAAGTGAAGTGTCCTAAGGTGTCAGCTTGGACTTCTCCGGGTTAACCCTTAGTGTTGTAAAAAACAATCTGCTATTGCTTTCCTGGAATTCTATATTATTTATGTTTCTCTGTAGTTCTACAGAAGAGGGATTGAACAATTCCAGAGACTCCCATTTAGCATGCCTTATCATATATATATATATATACACACACACACACATATATACACATATGTATACATATATGTGTGAGTGTGTATATATACACGTATATGGATATATATGTGTATATATATGTCTCATATATGTCATATATATAATATTTAAACATTTCAATAGCTTTGTGGGTACAAGTGGTTCTTTCTTACATGGATGAATTATATGTGGTAAATTCTGTAGCCAATATATAGTTTTTTTATCCCATACTTATAGTTGATTTTTTTCTTGGTTAATGTAATTTTCTTTCCACTGTTGTTTGATACAAAACAAAGTTTCAACTAATCAGAAATGTGCCTCTTCAACTAACAAATCACTTCATTATCTTTCTAAATGGACTACTGCTAAGTGTTGCCAATTTTCTCAGAAAGCATGTTTTTTCTTGAGACAGCAAGTGTTTTTCATCTTGATGAGGAGTCTCTAGAAAGGACATTTGGACTTATGTCCACTGTTCAAGTCCAGTTTTTAAAACTCCAAAGGTTTTCTTCCTTTACCAGGCCAGTGTTTATTTTGCCATCACATATGTTGTCTTCTGAACAGGCAATGATTATATCATTAATGTTGTGTACCAAATTACTCCTAATGAGAATGCTCACTCTTGACGGATTATTGTTGCTCTCCTATATTTTAATAGTGTTCTGGTTTTGTTACTCTTTGGTAAATTTTTGTCTAAATGAAATAATGCGATGGAAAAAGATAATCACCGAAGTATTAAAATTAAAGCAATGTGGATATGAAATATTGTGATAATAATCTCTTTAGGCCCACATAGCAACCACTGAATAATAAGTGCTCACGTTGGGGAAAGAAATAAAGAAACAATATAAATAAAGAACAAGTGAATCTAGGAGGAATATAACATTATTAACTATAAAATTGACCTTAAAGGTGAAAAATATCACAGGTATTTTTTAAATTAATTTCTACAATTTTAAGAAGGATGTACAAACTATTGTTGGTCCCCACTATTTATTATTCTGGATAGCTAAGGTTATGCTTAAGCTTAAAATCAAACCAACACAAAATGAAAACAACAAAAATCTACATGGCAATTACTTATTATAAGAAAGCTTTATTTTTTGCCATGCAAAGTTGTTTGTAACTTCAAGCAGCATTTGAATGCATTTCAAAGATATGGGCCTATAGGTCTATCCTCTTGTTAAGGAAATGTTACATGATTATTCCAGGAGAAAAATAAAGCCCTAGAAAGTCTCACATAGGAAATTTGATGTTTTGCCTGAAAGTTGTTTACAATCATTGGTTATGGCCAGAATTGTCATGCAGCACACCTAACTGAACAGGAGCTGAGAAATACAGTTTCTTATGTATCCACAAGGGAAAGAGTACCAGATATTGTGAATAATAGAATTCCTAATATTAAAATGGGTAGAAACACACCTAAACCAAGATTGAAACTAGACCCCCTTCCAGTTCCAGTTCCAGTTTTCTGTACGCCATAATAAAAACAAACAAGCAAACAAACAAACAAAAAACTGGAGATTGATTAAAGATTTAATGTAGAACCTAAAATTACAAAAATCCTAGAAGATAACCTAGGAAATTCTGGATATAAGTCCTAGCAAAGATTTTATGATGAAGATGGCAAAAGTAATTGCAACAAAACCCAAAATTGACAAATAGGACCTAATTAAACTAAAGAGCTTCTGCACAGCAAAAGAAATTATCCACAAAATAAACAGATAATAAACAGAGAACCTATAGTATGTGAGAAAATGTTTTCGAACTGTGCATCTGACAAAGGTCTAATATCCAGAAATATAAAGAATTTAAATGAACTAATAAGCAAAATCAAACAACCACGTTAAAAAGGAGGCAAAGAAGTTGAACACACTTCTCAAAAGAAGACATACATGCAGCCAGCAAGCATATGTATCCCTAATTGTTAGACAAATGAAAGTCAAAACCACAATAAGATACAATCTCACACCAGTCAAAATGGATATTATTAAAAACTCAAAAGTATAACAAATTCTGGCAAGTTTGCAGAGAAAAGTGAATGCTTAAACTGCACTTCTGGTGGGAATGTAAATTAGTTCAGCCATTGTGAAAAGCAGTTTGGTGTTTTCTCAAGTAACTTAAAACAACATAATGACCATTAGACCCAGCAATTCCATTACTGGATGTATAACTAGAGGAATATAAATCATTCTACCATAAGGACAGATGCCTGCATATGTTTGTTGCAGCACTATTCACAATAGCAAAGACATGAATTCATCCAAATACCCATCAACCATAGACTGGATAAAGAAAATGTGATATATATATACACCATGGAATACTATGCAGCCATAAGAAGAAAGGGATCATGTCCTTTGCACCAGGATGGATGGAGATGGAGGCCATTATTCTAAGGGAACTAAAGCAAAAACAGAAAACCAAATACCACACATTCTCACTTATAAGACACAAAGGACAAAAAGAAGGAACAACAGACATGGGAGCCTACGTGACAGTGGAAGGTGGGAGGATGGTGAAGGTCGAAAAACTACCTACAGGGTGCTATGCTTATTACCTGGTGTATTTGTCCATTCTTGTGCTGCTGTAAAGAAATAACCCAAGAATGGTTAATTGATAAAGAAAAGAGGTTTAATTGGCTCATGGTTCTGCAGGTTGTACAGGAAACATGGTGACTTCTGCTTCTGGGGAGGCTTCAGGAAATTTACAATTATGGTGGAAGGCAATGGGGAAGCAGACATAAATTATGTTGCTGGAGCAGAAGGAAGAGAGAGTGGAGGAGGTGCTACACATTTTTAAACAACCAGATCTTGTGAGAACTCAGGAGAACAGCCACAAAGGGAGTGCTAAACCATTCATAAAGGATCCATCCCTAAAATCCAAACATCTCTCACCAGGCCCCTCTTCTAACATTGTGGATTAAAATTGAATATGAGACCAGGGGCAGTGGCTCATGCCTGCAATCTTAGCTTTTTAGGAGGCCAAGATGGGTGGATCACTTGAGGTCAGGAGTTCAAGACCAGCCTGGCCAACATGGTTAAATCTCATCTCTACTATAAATACAAAAATCAGCTGGGCATGGTGGCTCACACCTGTAGTCCCAGCTACTTGCTAGGCTGAGGCAGAAGAATTGCTTTAACCTGGGTGGCAGAGACTTCATCGAGCCAAGATCATGCCACTGCACTCCATCCTGGGCAAGAGTGAGACAATGTCAAAGAAAAAGAAAAGAGAGAGAGATTTGGTGGGGACACAAATCAAAAACATATTACCTGGTTGATGAAATAATCTGGATACCAAACCTTCTGACATGCAATTTATCTATAAAACAAACCTGCACATGTCCCCCCTGAACCTAAAATGAAAGTTAAAAAACAAACACACAAAAAGAAACACACTTAAACCATATAGGTTGATAAGAGGCGATCAGTATCACGCTGTAGCTTCTAGCACTTATCTGTATTTTTGTTCCTTAATCTGTCCTGAAAAATCTTAGCATTATCATAATATTCTGCAATGTAAAGTAAATGGATGATATGTACTTATAAGTGTTTTGTGTATGTGTATTTTAACATATATATTGCTCAACTTATCTAACTAATCCCTTATTTAAGAATAAAAGTTATATTTAGAAAAGTTTTCTATTATAAACAGTGCCATGGTAATCATCTTCATAGACAGTTTTTTGATGGAAATAATTTTAAATATTATAGTTATAGTATTACTTATCTATAACATGATGTTTTTATCTCTATCAGTTTAATATCAAAATATATTTGACCTAAGCCTTCACTTTCTATATTCCAAAAAGTCCAGTGCTCTTTCCAAGGTATCAGTCATTTCTGGTCCAAAGTTTCTGCTACCTGTGATTTCACTTCACTTTACTTTTCAACTGTTCCTCTATCATATTTACACACTGATTCCAAAGGCATCAGGAATTGAGGTCTGGTATGTGTAAAAGAACTATAACTTTTTATGTATAATTATGACATGAAAAGTTGCATTCTACTGCCATTCACAGTCAAAGTTAAAATGTGTATGTGTCATCCTTATCACCAGAAATACTTTTTGGACACCCTGATATGGATTATACTAATTACTCTCTGATCACCTTACTCCCTCCAGAGCTTTGCCCACTCAGTGGAATTCCAGACTTGTTTTTCATTCCTTCCATCTTTCCATCTACCCTTCATACTTCCAATTACCTTTTCTGTCTAACTATGCTCAGGACAACTTTTGTATATGAAAAACCATTGCTATTCAGGTGAATAAATGGACTGCTCTGAAACAGGTTTTTTTTTTTTTTTTCATTCCCTTGAAAATCATTTGCCTTCCTTAAAGTCAATTTTGCTTAAAAATATTATTTTGATTGTAGGTAATACTAGAAAATATGTTACAGGCTTAAGAGGTTTAAATATGTCCCTAAATAAAATGTTCTTAAAGCAGACCTTGCCTTAAAATATTCAATTTGTGTAAATTATTATTGTTGTTATGCACTCATATCATTTCCCCAACTCTTCCATATGCATTTGCTCTTATCCAGCATTTTATCATTTATTAAATTTCCATAAAATATAACATTTTTTACAGATTTTATTGCAATTTTATAATACCTGATATTTTAACAATTTTCAACATCTTATTGTTTCATAATCATGTTAGCACAATTTTATTTAGAATTTCTAAATTTATTTATTTAGAGTCTTTGTTATTGTTTATTTTACAGATATTTTCCCCATTCCTGTCAATTAATATCTTGTGATCGCTATTATTTTTTCCTAAAGCGACTATGCTTTCTGACTCCGACTACTTGCACGTCAGTGAATGCCCTTCTCTCATCTCCCATGTGAAAGACAGCCTGACAGATTTTGTCACAAAGGGCACAACCTTTTTTCACATAATGCAGATAATGAGCCCTTGTCTTCTGACGTTTGGTGTTGCATAACAGCCTAACGTCAACTTCATTATTTCTTCATTTCTTTCTACTGGTCTGTAGAGTTTCTTCTTCATTCTTGACTTTTTAAAGGACCAACATATATCTACTTACAAATTTATTTTCATCAGTGTTACTTGTTATCATTAACTCATTTGACTTCTGCCCTAAGATATTTCTTCAGATAGATGAGTTTAAAAATATATTGTCCATCTTCCTTTATTTCTACGTTATGTTTGGTTACCTCTTCTAACACCTTCCCTACCTCTCACCCTCTATCAGGCCTTTGACGGGTTCCACAGAGACTGCAAACACATTCATGCCTTAGGGTTTCTACAACACTCCCTTATTTGATATTCACAAAGTCACTCTTACTTATCACTTCCTACCATATTATGTATTTTATTTTATTTTTTGTTGTGTATTTATTTTCAATTAACTCCCCACATTGCAGGCCCAGTATAAACTTTGAATAATAGATTTGTTTATTGTTCTCAAATTTATCACTCTTATCTCTAAATCTGAAAGAAGTTTCTGGAGGTACATAAATATCGTTGGATGGTAAATAATTGATAAACAACTGGGGATATGAATGAGCGAATGATGGATGAACAGAATACTTCCTCTCTTAATACCTGATAGAATTCTTATTATAGAATTATAGGACCTCCTATTTTTATTGTTCATATTTAACTTAACTGTCATTTAAAATATATTTTGTGTTGTGTGTGTGTTAGGAGAGACCAGCTTCACCTGGTCTTTCTCACTAATTTGGTACTCTCCAATTTTTTGTTGATTGACTCAAACGCATTTTCATATTTGTCCTTATTTTTATCTACAGAAACTTTTTATATCTTGTTATTGATTTATATAACATTATATTCTTATGTTATTATTGCAATACCTTCATGAATAAAATTAAAAATATGAAAAAAAGTGGGGATGAAAAGCAATTTCAAGTGGTAAAATGAGACCTGAAAAAAAGAAATCAATAGTGCTGTCAATACAATCTTTGTGTTTATGTTCTGTGTTTTAGAGGCGACCATAGTTAACTGAGTCAAAAACATTTTTTTCTTTATCGCATGAGAATACTCTCATTAGAAGTCACCATTTATTAGTGCATCACCAATATCATGTGTAAAAGTCACAGAAATTGCAATGACGTATCTAATTTCCGTAAACTTCAGAAATATATTTACAAAATGTTTATCCCTAATTTAACTTTTAAGAACTGTTCCATGATGTACACTAGTCTCCCAAGTTGTGAATTTTTAAATTCAACAATTTTGGTGAGATTCTATCTAGAATCTAAAACTGACGTTTCTTTTTGGTGTGATAAATCATAAATTTGGAATTTCTTTACGGTGATCTTGTCAGTTTTGTCAACTTGGCAATATGATCAGATTTAAAATTGAAAAAGAGCATGAAACTTTTGTATAATTGGAGAAAAAATAAATTAATATATATGTATATATGCAGAATACAATAGGTCAGCTTTTAAAGTAGTAACCACTGATAAAATAGAAATAATTATAATCCTTATTACAGCTAATATGTACTTGTTCTTAATTAAATTATGAGCTTTGTATTATGAACTTCACATGTATTTTCTCACAAATTCTTATTATAATTATGTGCAGAGGGTTTTCTTATTATCTTTATGTTACAAAAGAGGGTAATTAGAATCATGAAATAGAATAGGCACAAAGTAGTACTGTTGTAACCTGCGGTGTCATACTTTGTATTCAACTCTATCTGAACTGAGTTCATGTTTTTATTTACTTTTTACTGACTCAGTTTTATCTACTACACTGGTCCATATAATTAGTCATTTAATTTGCATGAGTGACAACTGCTTCAGGATAGATTCTGTCAAATCTTATTTTTAATTTGAACCCCTCTCTTTTCTATAGGAGTAAAAAAATGTACAGGGTGAAAGGTATGTTTACATACATACCTTTTTTTCTGTTTGTTTCTTTCCATAAAAAAGAAATTCAAATTCTCAAATACTAAATAAAACTACTAAAGAAATGCAAACCTAAATAAGTTTATCATTTTCTTTTCATATGTAAATAATAATAACAGCAATCTTAACCAATGTTGTTACACTTATTTAGAATGTATCGTCTCCTATAATTAATCAATGATTCTACATGCCTAATATATGTGTTCCTCTTGATAATTAATATACTCTTTTTTTGTTTTTTTGAGACAGAGTCTCACTCTGTTGCCCAGTCAGTAGTGCGGTGGCATGATCTCAGCTAACTGCAACCTCCGGCTCCTGGGTTTAAGCAATGCTCCCACTTTAGCCTCCCAAGTTGCTGGGGCTACATGTGTGTGCCACCATGCCTGTGTAATTTTTGTATTTTTTGGTAAATATGGGGTTTCACCATGTTGTCCAGGCTGCTCTTTAACTCCTGACCTCAAGTGATGCACCCACCTCAGCTTTTAAAAGGCTTGGAATTACAGGTATGAGCCACTATGCCCAGCCTAATACTTAGTATACCCTTACCAGGAATTTATTTCAATACCTACATTATATATTAAGAAACGCAGACGCAAATGTGTATGAGTGTGAGTTTGCGTGATTGTGTGTTTACATACATACCTTTTTTTCCTGTTTGTTTTGACTAAAACTAAAAATAAATACTGGCATAGATACATTAGGTATAGTATCTAAGTGGTTAAATTGTATAAAGTTATAAAAAGTGTAAAACTACAAAGCTCATGGATGGGATCAATTAAATAATATTTATTACTTAAGACATAACAAATTTTATCTGGACATTTATCAGACAGTACAGACTGGGCAGTACAAAACTCTGAAACAGAAATGCACAAGGCTAAAGTGCATTTAAACAAAGAGTGCTATAACTATGAATGCTTTAATAAAATCCATGAAAATTCATGATACTAGCATAGTGATTATACATGTAAAGTTTGTTTTTAATATCATTAAATATCATTCTTCACTGCTCTACTCTATTTACACATGTCTCATTATCTTAAAATGTCCTGCAAGAATTTTAATGTTCGAAGTGAGCAAAGATGAAGAAAAGGCTAACATGGATATGGTGTATAAACCATCTCCGATTATCTTTCAAGGGGGCTCAATAGTACAGATTCATGTGTTCCTAGAATCTGTTTGCTAGAATTTTCCATTTTGCACCTATGTGTATAAAGGATAATTTTCTGTAGTTTTCTGTTCTTGTGGTGTGTTCCACTGGTTTGATATCTGTGAATACTGACATCATAGAATGAGTTACAAAGTGTTCTCTACACTTCAGTATTTTGGAAGGTTTTGTGGAGGGTTGCTGCTTTAGTTCTTTTTAAAACATTTGTTAGAATTCACCAGTGTAACCAGTTGGACTTAGGTTTTTCCATTTGAGAAATTTTTCTTACTATTTAAATCTTGTACTTGTTACAAGTTTATTGAGAGTTCCTTCTCAAGCTAGTTTTGATAGCTTGTTTCTTTTAAGAAATTTGTCCATTTTTTCTATCTGTTTTGGTATACAATTTTTATAGTATTTCCTTATAATCCTTTTTATTTCTGTAAATTCATTAGTTATTTCCACTCCTAAGTCTTGATTTTACTCATTTCAGTCTTTTTCCTTCTTATCCCAAATTTTTTTTAAATTTGTTGATTTTTTTTCAAAGAAACAATTTTTGGACTGGTTAATTTTCTCTGTTGTATTTTTATTTTTTGTTTTATTGATTTCTACTATAGTCTTAATAATTATCTTCCTTCTTTTTGCTGTAGCTTTAGTTCACCTTTCTTTTTCACATGTGTTAAGATGGGATGCTAGGTTGTTGATTTGAGACAAATCTTGGTTCCTTCCCTCGTCTCCTTTGCTCATTTTCTTCCCTCCCTTCCTCCCTTCCTTCCTTCCTTCCTTCCTTTTCTCCTTCCTTCTTTCCTTTTTATGTATAGTTGTATACAACTTCTATTTTTCTTCTAAGCTGGCTTTTATTGCATTCTGTCAGTTTTAGCATGTTATATTTTCATTTTCATTCCTTAATACGATTTAAAGTATTTTCTAATTTCAATCTTAATTTCTTCATAAATTCATTGTTTATTGTGAATTTTTTTTAAAATATAGATATTTGTAAATTTCCCCATTATCCATTATTTACTGATTTTTAATTTTATTTCATCTTGGCTTAGGAATGTATTATCTATTATTTTAATGGTTTTTAAATTTTTGAGAGTAATTTCATGTTCTAAAATCCAGTTTAACATTTAAAATATTTTATCCACATTTGAGAAAGAATAGATACTCTGCTTTCATTAGCTAGAGTAATATTTAGATGTCTATTAAGTCCAGTTGTTTCATAATGTTGTTCCTGGCTTTTGTTTTTTGTTGTTCTTTTGCCTAGTTATTTGTGTTATTCAACGTGTGGAATTGAAGTCACCAACTATTATTGTTGAATTATATACTTTTCAATACTATTAGCTTTTGCTTCATGTATTTTGAGGTTCTCTTGATAGATGCTTTTTTGGTTTGCATCTACATCCATGCCCAAATCACACTTCGAAATGTAAACCCCAATGCTGGTGGTGAGGCCTGGCAGGAGGTGATTAGATCATGGGGGCAGTTTCTAATCGTTTAGCGCTATCCCCTTAGTGCTCCGATTAATAGTGTTCTCATGAGATCTAGTTGTTTAAAAGTGTGTAACACCTCCTTCTCTTTCATACTCTAGCTCTAGCCACATAATGTGTGCCTGCTTCCTCTTTCCTTCTGCCATGATTCTAAGTTTCCCAAGGACACTCCAGAAGCTGAGCAGATGCCAGCATCATGGATTCTGTACAACCTGCAGAACTTTGAGGCAATTAAATATATATTTTTTTTATAAATTACCCCGTATCAGGCATTTCTTTATAGCAGTGCAATAACAGACTAATACAGATGCAAATATGTTTATAATTATTATATCTTATTGATGTATTGGCACTTTTGTCATTGTAAAATCTCTTTTGACTAGAAAAGCAAATATATTTAGAGCTATTGGTATCACTGTTATATGGCCAGTGAAGTTTTATATGGCCAGTGAAGGTTTTTTATTATTTTTATATAATAGATCTGTATTCTCTTTTTACTTTCAACCTATTTTTGTCTTTAAATCTCAAGTGTCTATTCTGTACACAGCATACAGTTGGAGTATGTTTTCTTAACAATTTTTCTAATTTCTACATTTAATTGGCGTGTTTAGTCAATGTTAATTTGATGCAATTATTTGTATGTTTGACATTTTGCTATTTGGTTTCTATATGTCTTATATTTTTTTTCTTTATTCCTCTGTAGGGACTTCTTTTGCATTACACACACACACACACACACATATGCACACACACACACATTTACCAGCTTACCATTTATATTCTCCTGTTCTTTATTTTACTATTGTTTTCTTAGTGTTTCTCTGAAGATAAAAAATAACATTGTAACTAATAATAATTAGTTCAAATTAATAACAACTTATTTCAAGTGTTGTGCTCATGAAGCTGTTTTCTCCTCCCTCATTTGTGCTGTTATTATCATAAAGATTACATATTGATGAAGTGTACCCATCAATAAATTTATAATATTTATTTCATAATATTTTGATTTAACTTGTGGCTATTTTTGTCATACAGGAAAAAAATAATTTTAAATGAAAATATAATTACATGATCTTTTATATTTACCAATGGAGTTGCCTATACTGGTTCTCTTTTATTTCTTCATGTGGATTTAGGTCACTTTAGTGTCTTTTAATTTTAGTTTCAATATTATCTCTCATTATGTATTTTTTGGTATGCTTGATGATGTCATACAGGTCTCTGAGGCTTTCTTCATCTTCATTTATTTTTTTTCCTTCTGTTCTTAAGACTAGATAATTATATTAGTCCATTTTCCCAGTGCTATAATGATATATTTGAGACTGAGTAATTTATAAAGGAAAGAGGTTTAACTGATTTCACAGTTTTGCATGGCTAGGGAGTTCTAAGGGAACTTACAATTATGGTGGAAGAGGAAGCAGGCATGTTTTACATGGTGGCAAGCTAGAGAAGAGTGAGAGAAGGAAGAACTTGTCAAACACTTATAAAACCATTAGATCTCATGAGAACTTACTCACTATCATGAGACCAACATAGGAGAAACCTCACCCATGATTAAATCACCTCAACCCAAGTCTCTCCCTCAACACCTGAGGATTTCAATTCTATATGAGATTTGCATGGGGACAAAAAGCCTAACCATATAAATAATAGAAATTAGCCTATATTCAAGTTTGTTAATTTTTTTCTTCCACCTGTTTGAATATAATATGAAGCCCCTTTTAAACTTTTTATTTCAACCATTGTACTCATGATCTTCAAAATTTATCCTTAAAATATTTTCTTCAGTATTTTAATTGATATTCTACATATCGTAAGGTATCATTCTTGTACTTCTAATTTTTTAGATATGACTTATTTTAGTTTATTGAAAATATTTAAAGTTGCTGATTTAAAGTTTTTGTCTAGTAAATCCAAATTTGGGATTTCCCAGGGCTAGTTTTCTTGATAGCTTTGTTTTCTATGTATGGATCATGACTTCTTATTTCTTTAAATGTCTCTCATTTTTTGGTGGAAAACTAGACAATTTATATAGTATGATGTGGTAGCTCTGAAAATCATACTATTTTTTTTCTTTCCAGGGTTTATTTCTTGCTGTTTGCCTTAGGTGTTTTGTTTATTTGTCCTGTTATTATATTGAGCAGCTTTAGTAAAATATGTTTGATCTGTTGTTTTTTTGTTTTTTACATGGCCACTGAAATCTCTGCTGTACTCGGCTAATTTGGTGTTCAGCTAATGATGTAAGGAAAGCTGTTTTACTAAATAGAGCCAATAAGTCTCTCACATTTTGCCAAGGTGCACTTATCAGTGTTGGGACATACTTTTGACAGTCAGCCGACAGCTAACACCTCTGCCTTATCCTACAGGTTTTACTTTCTCAAAGCTTCAAGGTCAACCAGAAGGGGGGAGCACATCCTTGGCCATACATACAACCCTACACATGCACATGGCCTTCAATGTTGTAGCTTTTCAAATTCCCTATAGACAGGCAATTTCCAATATTTCCTTTTAATCTTTTTAGTTCATTTATTGTTTGCTCCAACTCTTATCTACCATCTAGGCAGCTGCAATGTTAAATAAGCACCCGTAATTATTTTTGACAAATTCCCTGGGGCATGAGCTTTTTGCACTCAGCAAACATCAAGTCATATCAAATACAGACAACTTTGTAAATGAGGAATTATCAGATAGCTAAAATAGTAATTCTCTGTAAATGACCTTAAAAGAATTTCAGCCTCATTCTGTAACCTCCAGTGTGTGTTCCATAAAAAACAGTAAGTGCTGTTTATTTCCAGGCTACCATAGAAACAGAGAGGGGGAAATGAGACTAGGTGAGTTAAAAGGTTATAATACTCACTATTTTCATTACAATTCAACCAGTTGTCTTAAGTAAATGATTCCTGGAAGATTGCATGCTATGACTTAATTTTTAGTGTTCTGAAAAACTTGATTCTGATCATGTTTACGAGTTTATATTTTTCTTTTATGGAAACATTTTTTTAAAAGGTTCTTATTTCAATTTTTTTATGATTTTACTCTGATCACTACATTTTGTTTCTTTGCTCTCTACTGCGTCACTTTCTTCAGTGTAAGTACATCCTGATATTCTCCCATCCTATGAGATAAGTTCCTCTGAAGTGATTTTCTTGATGGCTATTCTCCAAATTCTTTGTTAAAGCTTCTCAAAATGACTTTTCTCCCTTGCTCTTGTCAATCATTCACCTCTTATCTTCTCTAAATCAGACATTGTCTCTCAATACACTACCAAAATAGCATTTTTCTGGTCACTTGAACTCCATATTATTCTTTACAATATGTATAGTTTACGTAGTTTAGATACATGGGCATATTGTATACTTAGTTCTATCTCACTTGACTACTCAGCAATATTTGATGAAGAGGAGCAGACTCTCATTCTTGATAAAATGTTTTACTTTTTTTCAGAACACTCCATTCTGTTTTTTTTTTTTTTTTTTTTTATACATCACTGGTCACTTCTTATCAGTATTATCTGATGGTTCTCCTTTTTATCTCTGATGATTCTCATTGAAAACCCTGCGGTCTCAATCTTTGGTCATCCTTATGTATATTCTCTCTTGGATATGTCCATTCTGACTCATGCATTTAAATGCTACATATATGCTGACGACCTCAAAATTATACACCAAGTCTTGATTTTTCTTTCACAATAAAGAACAAAATTATATTTGAGTAAATAGTAAACATCACCACTTGGATATATAAGACATATACAACTTAATATTATAGAACTGACTGTTGGTCTTCATAAACGGTTCTACTTGCATTTTTTTCCAAATATCACGTGTTGGTAATTACATTCTTGAAATAACTCAAGTCTTTCTCATCTTAACTAGTTAAAACATATACATGTATCATGGGATATTTTAGTTTAGTTTTTTCTTTTAACTTAAAATTAGTAGAATAATTGTCTGGCCTGGTGGCTCACTCCTGTAATCCCAGCACTTTGAGGCAGGTGGATCATCTGGGGTGGGAGTTTGAGACCAGCCTGACCAACATGGAGAAACTCCGTCTCTACTAAAAAATACAAAATTAGCCAGGTGTAGTCGTGCATGCTTTCAATCCCAGCTACTCTAGAGGCTGAGTCAGGAGAATCGCTTGAACCTGAGAGGTGTAGTTTGCAGTGAGCCGAGATCACACCATTGCACTCCAGCCTGGGCAACGAGAGTGAAACTCCATCTCAAACAAAGCAAAACAAAACAAAACAAATAGTAGAATAATTAATGAACTAATATTCTTGCATTGTTTACTGAAAATTGTGTGTGATTCACCATATTTTATGTGTGGCCATAGTTGAATATATGTATAATATTCCATTGAATGATCATGCTACCCTTTAATGCATTTTACTTTTGAAGAACAATTAATTTTTTCAGATTTTTCTTTACTCAAAGCAGTGCTCTTATAAGAACCATAGTGTATTTTTCCTATTGTATATCTATAGGTTTGTTTTTTTTAAGTGAAGTGTGCCTAGACCTGTGAATCATTTGAGATCTTTCCTCTATGTATAAGTTAACAATTTTGACTGATATAGTTTCACAGATGCTGGAAGAAGACACAGAACTCCTGGGTCAGATAAAAATGACTTTATTTTTCACAACACATTTGACAGCATGAGCTCCGTGTTTGCTTTGGTTGCTTTTTCCCTCAAGTCCCTTCATAGGTATTCAGAAGCAGGCCTAGATAGATGCCAAGTAAAAAGTTCTTTTATATCACAGCAGAGAAACTCAAAACTTTTTTAAGGTGTTGCCAGCCAGCTGCCATAATTGTAATTGAAAGAAAAAAAGAGGCTTATCTTTATTATTCTGTCCAGCAAACAAATATGATTTCTTTACCTATGCAGAGACAGTATTTCAATTGTCCTTCAAAAGTATAATGCATAAAGCATGATAGAATATATACAGAATGTTATACATGTATGCAAATGAATAAACTGTGTAAGTCAAGTATGATGACTCACATACCTTATGTTGAGCAAGGGAGCATGTCACAAGGGAATATTAATTTATTAACAATTCTATTATACTAATTCCGAATTAAAATAGGCAAAGATCCCAAACATTAACTATCCAAATATACTTGAAATGTCACTCCAGAACAAAAGCTGATACAAAATATATCGATTTGCCATGCATAGTTTTCTCCAACAAGATGACTGCTCAAGTCATTCACCTAACTTTAAATTGGGTTTCATGTATTTTTAATCATTGATTTACAGGAGGTTCTAATATATTCTGAATTGTTACATTTAAAAATTTTTTATGCATGTATGTCTGATTCATTTTCTGTTTTATTTTCAAAGAATACCTTCTTGAATATAATTTTAGTGAAAACCAGAAAAATCTATTAGAAGGAACATACATTTTGTTATTCAAAGCCCTGGATTTAAATCTTAGCTCTTATTTTATCATTCAGGGCATATTTTTAGAAATGCTAAGCATTATTTTACAAAGTAGACTAGCAATACCCATATCTCAATATTATTATGATAAAAGGGGAATTTAAAAACACCCAAAATAAAGCATTTTAATTATAATTAAATTCTAAAAGAATTCAAATGGTTTCACTTTTATAGTTAATTAATATGCATAAGGACATTGCCTAATATCAGCAAATTGCTATGCAGAGATCCTTATATAAATACAGTAAATAACAATTCAATCCAAGGTTATTTATAAATATTTATGTGTCTAATATGAAATGATAAAATTTTAAAGATGGTTATGCTTTTTAAATTTTGACTCACTCACTTGCTGCTATTATATTTCTTTTTCTTCTACATTTTGGACCTGATTTCATGAAGAATTTTACCCTATCATATATTTTAAAAAGGATCATGAAATAAAATAACATTATTTCTGAATAGACTATGTAGATATATAGTACTTATTTCTGAAATGTGGCATAAAGTACATTTAAATTATGTTCTTTTTGTGTAAAATTCAGTATTTTTTCTTAACCATTTAACATTTATAAAATATAGGAAAACCTTATGTATAGAATACACATATTTTTCATGGAAAAAGTTTATAATAATTTTTAATTCATGCTTTATTAAAATGTTTTTGAATGCTGGATTGCAAAATTAATCGGTAACTTTACATTTTGAAAATATTTTATATTATGATTTTTTTCGTAAGTGAAGTTTAATAGTGCTCAGTTTGTACTAATAAGTAGTTATGTCACAGGCTTGAAAGGATAACATTAACTATAGTTCACTTCTTTGATAAAGGCATGGCTTTTTAAATTACTTGGGCTTAGAGTGATCATAAGGTCTTCAGCCATTGTTTAACACATCTTGTGTTTTACTATATGCATTGGCTTAATTCAGACTTGTTAACATCATTGATTTTAGGGAAGCCCAAACCTAAGTTTAGACAAATAAAAATATGAAGTGAAACTTAGATCTCAGATTTCTTGATTCCTTCATTTTGATTTTGATTGCAACGTGCAGTTGCTTGTATTTTTTTCTAGTGAAATTGTTTTTGGTATAATATATAATATGATACAAATTGAAATGATTTCATTTGGGAAATATATTCTTATATCTCATTATAATAAAATTGTTATAAATGATGATTTAGCCTTTGTATAATTATCCACATACTGCTTTCCAAGTCATCAGAATTTCAGAACAACTCCTTTTTTTATTAGTAGAAATGTGAGTTTTATGAACACCTAAGAATTGAAAGTGGTATTAAATGAATTCATCAATTACTGATGATAATTAGAAGATATCAATATTATTATTACATTTTTTGGATAATATAATTTTAAAATTAATCCCAAGTTAAAACATCAAATAAACAAGCAAACATATGTAGCACTATGATATCAAGCAAATAGACTATAAAAACTTAAATTACCAAATAATAAAAATGACTGACTAATTAAAATAACAGTTTATTAAAATCTGAATTATTCTTTTTAACTTTTGTTACTTTGCTCTGAAAGTAGGAGGGAGTTGAAGTGGAACAATAAAATATAACAATAATTTAAATTTACATTAACACATTACTGTAAATTTAAGTCTTCTGACATTGTTAAAGAAAATATTTCATGTCTTCTCTCTTATATTGCTTTTTAATGTGGTAATAAAACTGTTCAGATCCTTTCATGTAAACTGCAATAAAGATAAAATAATTTGCAATAGCATCAGAACTAGCTTTCTTTTTTAGGTGTGGCTTCCAGAGATTCTTTTTTTTTCTTTTAAAGTAATGCATCTTCCACATAATGACAGTTTGAAAGGCTGTTAAAATATCACTAGCTAATGTATACCTGCTATCTCATATTTGTAGTTCTTTACAGTGATAACTTTGTTAAGATATTTAAAAAGAGATTCTAATTTTTAAATTTTGAAGTCCCTAACTGGATACCTAAAAGGCATTACTAATTGGGGTCTTGAGTCCTTCACATTGTTGAAGTTACCCTCTACATGATAATTCACTTTTTAATCAAAATAGTATATTATTAACCACTGTGTTGAATGCTGGGCATATAAAATGGAAATAAATGACAAGATTACTACTTAAATTTTTGGAGTTAAATTATATCCAACAGGCTAGACTTTGGTTGCTCTTGTTTTGCTAACCAGGACTTTGAAATTAGGGATATTTGATAATTCAACCGTCAGGAACACTCTGAGCCTTTTCTCTTGTATTACATTTAATTTAATTATTTATTGAATGCCAATTTAATAAACATTATCTAGTAAATTTAAAGATGAATCATAGTCACTAAATGCAATAAATGTATACTTCAAATAGATAAGTGCAAAGCATATAAAATTATAATTTTCACAATTAAGATAGCAATGTATGGTAGTGGATAAGCAGTTCGGTCTCAGAAAATCAAGTATTGCTCTGTGTAAAGAGGCAGAGGCAGGCTATGGTGGCTCATGCCTGTAATCCCAGCTCTTTAGGAGGCAGAGGTGTGTAGATTGCTTGAGCTCAGGAGTTTGAGACCAGCCTGGAAAATATGGTGAAACCCCATCTCTGCCAAAAAATTAGCTGTGTGTGGTGGTGCATGCCAGTAGTCTCAGCTACTTGGAAGGCTGAGGTGGGAGGATTGCTTGAGTCCAGAAAATGGAGATTGCGGTGAGCCAAAATGGCGCCACTGCTGTCCTGCCTAGGTGATAGAGCAAGACCCTGTCTCAACAACAATGCCAAAAAGTATTGTTCTGTGTATAGCATTGTCTTTGTTAGGATTTACAGTGTTTAAAATGTTTTGATTAAAATATCATAAATTATCATTCTGTGGGATTGTTCTATCTATGTGATAGTTGCGGATAAGGACATCAGACTTTGTGTCACAAGATGCTATTTTAGGTAAGCATGGAGATTTTAATAAAAAATTAAAAGCAAACAACAAATTCTGGAAACAGTGCAAATAAGTATGGTTCATTTCTCCTTTACTTAAAATTCCAAGTATTTGGCCTTTTCTGAGCTGAAAGAATGCTTAGGCTTATGACACCTGAATGTACTTGAGTCCTGGGGCCCTGTGGGGATTTATTCAATGAATAGGAGAATGGTGTGAGAGTCCCTAATGATTGATTTAGGGACATCCCTCTAGAAAACTGCTTGAGAGATAGCAGGAAAGGACTGGTGTATTCATACATTCATTCTGTTGTTTAAGCCACCTAATGTATGAACAAATTTCATACATTAGGTGGCTTAAACAACAGAATTTTATTTCCTTATGGTTCTGGAGGCTGGAAGTCCACGAACAATGTGCAATCAGGGTTATTTTCTGGTGAGGCTTCCCTTCCTCTCTTGTAGATGGCTCCCTTCTTGCTGTGCCCTCACATGTCTTTCCTCTACATGCTCCTGAAGAGAGAAAGGTCACTCTGTCTCTTCCTCTTCTTATAAGGATAACAGTATTATCAGATTAGGGCCTTGTGCTTATGATCTCATTTACTTTTAACTACCTCCTTAAAGGCCCTGTCTGCAAATATAGTCCCCTTGGGGTTTAGGACTTAACATGTGAATTTCAGGGAGACAAATTCAGTGTATAGAGCTGGAAAGCCACAGAACCTGGGAAGGTTTTGCTCATTAGGTTATTTTCATTGGCCCAAACACAAATATGCCAGGTCTTTATCACCATCCCTACCCCGATATGTATACAAAGCTGTAAGAAATATCTGGATCTTCTTGCCTCTTAGATGATCTCAGAGTTCAATGGCAAAGGACTGAAGGCCTCCAAGATATCACAGTACAGCACCATGAAGTGTAGAGGCTACTGTCATTTTGGAAAGCAACACTGAACAAGAAGGTATTACATTATGAATACATTTTTTTACATTATAAAAATATGTGTTGAGCTTCTATACTATGGACTGGGATGAATCTTAGAAGAAATAGGATAGAATCTCAAATTTCAGGAGCTTTGCAATTTAGTGAAGGCAAGAGCAGAGGATCAAGAAAGACAGAAAAAAAGAGAAATAAAAATATAATCATACATTCTATTTGGGAATAAGAAGTTTTTGGATTTTAAAAAACTATAGTGTAAGGTGCCTAAATTATACTATTTTGCTATTTTTGCCAGTATACTTAAGAAACCCTATCTAATAAAGTGACATTGGAACAGAAGTAAATAGAGAGTGAGCATATATAGCCAAATAGAACTGGTGGAAGGGACACATGCATATAAAGATGGTTCAAATAAAGGAGATCAGAGTAATAAACACAAAAATCTGTAGTTAAAAATACTTTTAGATATTAGTGAATGAGAATGAGAAAACACTTCAGAAAAGGAAGAACACAGCAGAAAAATTCTCTCCTGCCCTACTACCACCACTGACCAACTAAGATTAACAAATAAATATATAAATGCAAACAATAAAGATATTTGACTAACAGTTTTAGAAAGTTGCTCAAGCAAGCAGAAGTAGTGAAGTCAGGAGCCTGATAAGAAAAAATCCTTAAGAAATGTGGGCAATATTCCTTCCCTCCTTCCCTCCCTCCCTCCCTTCCTTTCTCTTTCTTTCTTTTCTTTCTTTCTCTCTCTCTCTTTCTTTCTCTCTCTCTTTCTTTTCTTTCTTTCTCTCTTTCTTTTCTTTTTCCTTAGTAAATCTATCCAAATCTTAGTTAGAGAATTGAGGAGTTATTACATGCAAAAACGTTCTCTGCATAAGTGAGGATATCCAAATGATTGATCCAAATTGTCCTCAGCATATCATAAAAAATGCATATTTATACTAAAATGCTATACACACCAGGAGAATGACTCTATTTAAGATTGATAATAGCAAGTACCAGCAAACATGTGGGTCAACTGGAACGCTCATATAATGTTCAAGGAGGCTGAATAGAAAATTACTTTGAAAAATTCTGGACAATTTTTATACATTGAAAATAAACCTACCTTATGGCCAAGCAATTATACTATCTATTTTTTCTTGCTCAAAAAAAAAAAAATGAAAGCATGTCTATAAAACGTCTCATAACAGCTTTATTCATAACAGAAAAAATCTGGGGTAAAAAGCAAATATCCATAAAGAGAAGACGGGTAAACATATTATGCTGTATTCATGCAGTGAGGTATTACTCAGCAATCAAGAGAACAAATACTGATACTGAATATTTTTATATGCAGCACAAGAAACTAGACACAGTAGAGAACACACTGTGTGATTCCATTTAGGTGAATTTGAATACCAGGCTACACTTCTCTGTGCTAACAGAACTCCTATCTTTGTTTGTTTCTGGGGTTCAGTAGGGAATGACTGGAAAAGAAGCCCAAAAGAACTCTCAGAGTTGATGGAAATGGTCCATAGTTTCATGAGAGAGTTAGTGGATATGTCAGTCTATTTGTCAAAGTATATGTCAAAATTAATCATGTTGTAAACTTGAATATATGCATCTTATTGTATAGAAATTATACATATATTAAAATAAAATTTAGATAAACCAAAGAGGAAATTTTAGGGGTGGGTACTTCATCAGAGGTATTATTTAGAATTGTGAGCACACTGCTATAATAAGGAGTAGAGCAAATTTTACTCGATTTTATTATTATTTTTTGTTTTTAAATTCTAGACAATGTGCTTTTTTTAAACCTGCCTCTCAGGTAGATCTTACCCTCTCTGCAGTCCTGAGTACACCACTGCCAACTCCCCCACTTCTTTGAATAGTCAGTAAACACTACACAGTATTTCTCATCTCTGGCCTCATAGCCCCACAACAATTTGACTCTTGTTTCTATTGTGAGGCACAATACAGCCAAAGTGAGATGAAATTGACCCCCCACTTCTAGGAGTGAGAACTATTCTTGTTTAGGAAAACTGGAGTGAAGGCAGCAGCCACAGCCACAGTGACAGGCCCAGGTTGGTTCAGTCAGGACAAAGAATAAGATTTGTATTGGCAAAAGTAGCCTCTTTCTGCTTAGGGTTGAGTGGCCTACAGAAATGAGACCTGGAACTCCTTAGCAATTTACTGAAACACTGACTCAGACCCTAGTCCATTTGTGACTATAGCCAGCCATACTTCTACACCTTCAGTATAGGTTATAATAACCCTTTTTATTTGATCTGGGTTATATTTCTTGTAATTTATTAAACTAGGAGTCATAACTGCTACAAAGAGAAGTAACTCTGCCTAACTGTATACTTCCAACATTTATATAGAATATGCTTTAAAATGAATTGATTTAATCTAGAAGAATTTATATTTTATTAATTGACATTTTTAAAACATGAATTTTATTTTCCTTTGTATTCTGCACACCTTACTGAAATACTATCTTGTGGTAAGTTCCTATGTTTTACATTTTCTGTCTGCTTCTCAAAAAATCATACCAAAAAACGTTAGCTTTAGTTTTTCTTTCCTTTTCTTTTTTTTTTTTTTTTCTGAGACAGTCTTGCTCTGTTGCCCAGGCTGGAGTGCAGTAGTGCAATCTCCACTCATTGCAACCTCTGTCTCCAGAGTTCAAGCAATTCTCCTGCCTCAACCTCCTGAGTAGCTGGGATTACGGGTATGCACCACCACACCCAGCTAATTTTTGCATTTTTAGTAGAGACAGGTTTTTGCCATGTTGGCCAGGCAGGTCTCAAACTCCTGACCTCAAGTGATCCTCCTGACTCGGCCTCCCAAAGTGCTGCAATTGCAGGCATGAGCTCAGCCAGCTTTAGCTTTTCTTCTTTCTATTTCTATGAAGTTAATGAAACCTATTTAGCTATCTTTCTTATATTTTCATTTCTTTAATTTTTTTCATCATTTACAGCCAGCTCCTCTGTACATTTTTCCTTGACCTGTGAACAACCTGCTGTGACAATGATATCTTGATTTCATAATTAATTCTACAATTATTTTTTGTGAGGGTAGGTCACAAGCAATAATGATGAGTTTGCCCCTTATTCTACATGTGTCTTGTCTCTGGACGTTTAAGCATAATTACAAATTTAACTTAGAGATTTGGAGTTTCACCTCCAGTGATAAGCTTTTGTGAACTGAGAACTTCTATCTTGCTGATATTTTCATTAAAAAGAAATGAACAACAACAACAAAAATCTTCTCAGCTTAAATGGAGACACAATGACTCATCAACAATATTCTGCATCAAGAGCCCATTAATTTTTGGGTTTTGCCCATGGGACCCATTCTCTATTATAGCTATGATGGATGTATGCTATTTTTACATACTCTGAGAGTCCTAGAAAAATGATACATATCTGTATGTGGCCATATGACTAAATACTTCTTAAAACGGAGTTATTCAATAATGCTTTGGATATTTTCCTGATATGTTAACATTTTATAAAGAAAGACACATTTTCTATATTTATCCATATGTTTAATATAGGTACAAGTCTTGAACCTCAATTTGTTTGTTTTCTTTATTGAACTCAAAATCAAATAGAATTTTTATAGACCTAAATCTATAAGTCAATAATTGATTCAATTATTTGGGTAATGTAAGACAAAGTCAAAAGTTCACATTGATACCTCTGCATATTTTTATATTAAAAAATATTTAAGTCATATATAGTTCAATGTAATTTTTGAAATGTTCAGAGAGTGAAATAGGCTAATATTATTAAATGAGAGAATCTGTGTTTTTTACTCCTATTTTCCTTTCTTATTTATACCTGTCACCATAGTGTTTCCATTTTACATTACTCTTAGCAGCTACATAACTACACTTCAGCCCAAAACTCCATCATTCTAATTTTGTGACTTTTTTCAATCCATACTTGTGTTACTGTGCACAACTGCAATCTTTGTAAATAAATGGCTGCCTTCTGCTGGATGTTTATATTTTTACTCAGCTATCTCATTAATTCTGCCCAGTGATAATTCAAACCTTAACATTTCCTCAATCATGTACTTACCAAAATATAATTATATTCAAAGTTGATTTCACCATTTACTTCTGAAAAATTTTTAGACATAGTGAAGTTCACCATAGCTTCAAAACATTGAAATGGGCCAACCTTATTCTCACATTCTTTAAAGACTCTGTGAAAGACTAATCAATCCAATTCTGTTTCATTCAAATTTCTTAATGCCACCTCACCATCCTCATTCAGTAAGTTGTTTTTCCCCTTTAAAAAACTTACTTGTTTTGCTTTTAAAACTTACTTGTTTTGCTTTTCCGTACCAGTTTAAACTTGCACATGACTTTCCCATCTTAAGCAACAACAATATTATCTTCTTTCAAAATTAAGATTCCTGATAAAATATCCATTTAGTAATCATCTCATAGAAATTTGTTCTACTATATCTACTATGTTTTTTAAAACAAACTTTGCTAACATTACTGCCTTTGCTGCTAAGTTTAGCAGAAATTCTTCAGTTCTACTCTTACTTAAAAATCTGTGGCACTGTCCAACTTTATCAAATCTGCATTTTTAACACACTCTTCCATTAGATGTATACGTAATATTTCCTGAATACCTTGTTTAAAGATGGTTTCTATGGTCTGAATATGTTCTCCAAAATTCATATGTTTGAATTTAATTATCAATGTGAAACAGGTGGGGAACTTTAAGTCACAAGGACAGAGGCTTCACGAATGGGATTAGTGTCTTTAATAATGGAAGTACCAGGGAGCTGTCTCTCTTCTTTTTTGTCCCTTCTGCTCACTCTTTCACCAGGAGAAGACACATCATCTGTCTCCTTTCTGCACTTTTATCATTTCCACTATGTGAGAACATCTAAATATTGTCATCTATAAGAAACAGGCTTTTACTAGACACTGAACAGCCTGCTGCCTTGACCTTGGACTTCCCAATATCCAGAACTGTGAGAAAATAAATTTCTGCTCCTTATAAATTACCCAATCTCAGGAATTTTGTTGTAGAAGCACAATGGCAATGATTTTATAATTTGAATTATATCTCCCCAAAAATATGCAGAATTCCTAACGCCTAAAAACTTTATTTTGAAATACGATCTTTGCAATTAATTAACTTGAGGTTGTTAGAATGAGTCCCAATCAAATATGACAGCTGCTCTAATAAAAAGGGAGGGGGGTTTAGACACAGACAAGGGCAAGCACAGTGGTAAGACAATAGGAAGAAGGTCATGTTGATGGAGGATACTTCTCTGTCGCTTTTGCCAGCTGGAGACAACCATCTAGCAACGCCCTTGCCCCACCTCAGCCTGTGACCTTCGGGCTTGCTCGAGTCCTACTGCCCTTTTTGTCACGTGAGGCAGCTGCCCCTCCCCCATTCAAGAAGAATGAGGATATGCTGACAATGGAAGAGTGAGGAAAGCAGAAAATAATTTTATTGAGGAATAGAACAATTCTCACTGGAGAGAGGATGTGGGAGTGGTCCCCCACCCCCACAGTTGGCTGGTTTGTCTGTCAGTGGTGGGTGCACCCAGGACTTTTATGGGCTCACAATTGGGGAATGTGTGCTGATTGGTTTTTGGGTATGCAAAGAGAGGCTAAAGCAAAGGCACTACCCAAAAGTGGGCACAGCAGTGTAGAAAACCAAATAGGAAGGGGTAGGTATATATGCAAAATAAGTGAAGGGTGGAGATCAATCAGAGGAAACCACACCAAATGGGAAGACAGGTTTTCAACCCAGTCCACAGATCTGTAGCTTGGCTTTCAGGCTTTAAACTGTCTTTGGCTTGGAGGTGGGGTTTCATCCAGGACATGCCCCTATCTGCCTAGGCAATTATCTGCCTCCTGTCCTTAAAAGTAGAGACAAGACCAATGCATTTGCAAGGAACAGAAAATGGCAAGGATTTTGGGCCACCACCAAAAGATGGGAAAACATAAGGAAAGATCTATTCAAAGTCTCAAAAGGACTGTGGTCCTGCCAACCCTGATTTGAAACTTGTAGTTTCCAGGAATGTGAGACATACTTTTCTGTTGTTTTAAGAGATCCGGTTTGTGGTCCTCTGTTAAGGCAGCTTTAGCAAATGAATACAGATGCCGCTTTTTTTGTCATCTGCCCTTTTCTTTCTTCTATTCTGAGTCTTTATATTCTCCACATCACCTTATCAATTACAGTGATTACAATTATCATCAATACTGTAAAAAATTTTACATGCCATTCAAGGCTTTTAATGATCTAAGCTTGTGTTTTGTGGTTCATTGCTTTTCACTTGTCCCTTATACGCTACATTCCAGTCATGCTATTCTTTTGGATAGGAATTAAGAGCATGGTATCTTACATAAGAAACCAGCTCTAAAAGGTAGCTGTTTTGGTGAAAACTACCAAACTTAAAGTCTCAATACCCAGACCTTCCAAGTTGAAGTTATAGAAACATTCAAGAATGCTACTTTCTAATTATCCTATCAATTCTCTTACTTGCTTCTTTCTTTTATAAAATATATTATCAACTAGCATTTTCTAATTCTGGGGATTAGCTGTATTGAAAAAACTTAAGTCTCTAAATGAAAACAGAAAATGTTTATTATGTGACCATCGTTCATTATCTATTTGTTAATCCCTTCTTCATTGAGTCCTTTATAAAGGTCCAGATAAAAGGTTAATATGAGATATAAAGTGCCAACACAAATGCAAATTACAAACTAGTTGATTATGTTGGTCACCAGCAATAATGTTCATATAGAAACATTTAAAATATGTTTGATCTATGATTTAATGATTTCCAATAAATATTAGTAATTCAAAAAATAGTATATATCTATTTTAGTCCATTTAACATATTCCTACCAAGGCATAACTAAATATTGACAAATAAATATGTCAGTACAATTTCTAATTATGGTTTATCTTTTCTCCTCATTGTTCAAATATGCATATTCTTTCTTGATGTCTTTAAATTACTCAATTTTTTGTGTTGATGATATTTTTTGGTTTTGCTCTAGTGTTTGCTCACAGTATTGTTAGATTGATAATTAATTTTTGATGCCTATCACAGAGTTGAGGGATTTGGACGTTAAAATATTTCTAGAATTTTTAATTGAAGAATTTATCAGTACAGACATATAGGACAAAAATGTATTAGGGGAAATAATAAAGTTTACTGGTTCCACCTAGTGGCAATGTAAAGCAAGATTAAAAATAAAATTATTAGCATTACTAAAATGATATTAAATGATTTACATAAAGGCTTTTAAAAGTTTACTTGTATAACCCTTGAAAAAAAGTGAATATTCAATGCTATCCAACTAAATTTACTTACTCACTATGGGAATAACCCATTATAATAAAAACTCAAAAAAAATAAATTTCGGATTTCTACATTTTGTTTTCTGGCAAAACAAGTTATTTGCTTATTTTCAAAGAGTTGTCCAAACAATATAGAACTAACTGAATTAGTATCTCCTAATAGTAAACTTTTTTTGTTCATTTGTCTACTAATTAAGCATATGTTTTTCTCCACACAGCTATTAAATGCCATTTATTCAGCAGCTGGAACTTAAATTAATAGTCCTAAGGATATTTTTAAAGCATCAGAAACAAAACCATATAAATTTAGAAGATAATACTATAGTTCTTATACACATTCATCTTTCATATGAACTAACAAAATAGTTTAAGAATAGCTACCACAACCTCAACAATCCTAAGTGATTTCAACAGCTAATCATCAGGGCTTTTATTAGCAAAAGCCCTGTATTGTTTACAAAACAATATTTAAGCAGATGAAATGTTGCCACAATAAGAAAGCAGTTCCTTTAAATGTGTAAATTCAGTTTCCTTTAAGTGTGTAATTGACTGTGGCATTCTACCCTAATTGTGTATATGATCATGAAGTATGATGAAAGAACGATATGTGAATAAGGTATGTTTCACCAATGCAAATATCAGAGGAACACCTGACAGAAAATTATTTTTCTTTCTCTGCATCAATAGCACCTTCAAGTTTCTTATGCAAGCCATTTATATCTTATAAGTAGCTTCATTTTTATTCTTTTTAATGTCTGCAAAAATTCAAAATGCACACAGCAATTTTATTATAGAAAAATATTTCTGTTTAGTTATGACAGATTGAGTTTTATATGATATACAAAAGTATCTGATCTGTACACAAAACACATAACTAGGGGGAAAAAAAGCACTTAATGCCTGATATAGTTAACTAAACTTTCAGATATTTTTAAAGGAGAAAATAAAAGGAAATTGACAACAGAGTATTATTTTTTTAGATGGAAATTATATGCTACATTAGGCAAAAGAAATAAAATCCACAGTGTGTCAACTTTCAATCTTGTTTGTTTAATTAATTTTACATATTAAAGCAAACAACTTAAAAACCATTCAGTAGTAGCAAATTACTTTACTATTTTTACCTTTGCAGCTTGCTATAGATAAGCTACCCACATCCTTTTATAACTGACACAACTGTGAAAAGTTAATGCTGCTATTATTGAACACTAGAGGAGAAATAATTTGTGAAAACAGCATAATCCTTATATTCTTATAATGTGATATTGAATTACATTAAGTCATGAAGAATGCAAGCAAAGACAGGCAATATGTTGCTCAGACTAATAAAAACACTAATCCAATTTGCTTACTTCCTATACTATCAATTGCTTATGTTTCATTCTAAATGTATAAATGAAGTTTATTTTTAAATCATATTGTGCAATCGTATTGATGGCAAAGAATGCCACCAAATTTTAATACCATCGTTATAAATAAGGATTATGCAGTAAGGCTTATATCAGAAATACTTGTTTCTCCTCCATAAAGAGAAAACAAAACTTGTGAGAGAATCTATGAAAAGTACCTAGACTTTCAATAATCATTAACTCTTAGATAAATTGAATATGTGAGTATTGAACTCACCAGAATCCATGTATAATTTCATTTGGTAATCTGAAAACTGCCACTGAAAAAGCTGTATCTGATGATATATGAGCCACAAATCATAGATTAACCCAAGTACAAGTAAAGTATGATAAAATAGTACTTTGAAGATTAATTAATTGAGCATATTAACATTAGATCATAAAAAGTAGAATGTGTTTTTATTCCAAGTTATAATTTATTAGATGTATATTTCTGCCTCAAGGCATTTCTATGTCTCTGTTCCTATGCCTGAAAAAAAAATATTTCCCCAAAAAACTCATTGGTCTTGCACCATCATGACCTTTAGGTCTTTACTCAAATGTATCATTCAGTTAGACCTCCTCTGACATCCATATTTAAAATTCCCCCTTTTCTGGAAGGTAAATTCAAAAGTGAATGAAAACCTTAGTTTCCCATGATGGCCCCAGTTTCCCTATCCATGCTGCTTCTTTATTTTTCTTCGTAACATTAATGACCATCTGAAACACTGTAGGCTTTCTTGTATACACTTAATATATGGCTTGCCACCCTCACTGCCATGTAACCTCCGTGAAAGGAAGAGATTTTTTCTTTGAATCCCGGATTTCTAGTTCACAGAACACTACTTAGAATACACACAGAAAATGCACTGCAGATTTATGTTGACAAATTAAGAGAATCATAAGATGAATAAATGATTAACCCAAATATGTACTGTTAATATGGTCACATTGAGGAGTTAGAGATGACCATTTGAATTACAAAGAAGGGCACCTCTCATATTGACTAATGCTCAGTGAGGGTTACACACATAGGTGTCTATAGTGAAACATGTAGGGTTTCTCACAGGAAGCTTTCTTGCTTATTTTTCCTTCTTTTCCCTATTAAATGTGGATGTTTTTCAAAGTAGACACCTAGAAACTCCACATTTTTTCTGTATACTTCACTTTGAAATCTAAGTTTCTACAGCTTCCACAAACGTCTGCATGTAAAATGATTCCAAATGTTAGTTATCAGATTTCTAGGTTGCAGATCTTTTAACAGTCATAACACACATGTGCACACACACAACACTGTTACATGTTTTCCCTCATTTTAAATTGATATGTAATTCATATAACATGTAACTTGCCCATTTAAAGTATATATTTTAGTGATTTTCAGCATTTTTAGAAGTTTCAGCATATTTACAGATTATGCAACCATCACCATTTTCTATTTTACAACCAAAATAGAAAAAGAAGTGCTTTACCTATTAGCATTTGTTCTCCATTATCCCTTCTCTCAGCCCTTGGCTAATGGTAGCTATTAGGAATAATGCTGCTATGAAGAGCCTTTTCAGATGCTTTTCATTTTATTGGGTATAAATTCTGTGCAGATATGTCTATTCAAATACTTTGCCTAACTTAAAAATTCTACAGTTTGTTTTTGTATGGTTGAGTTGTAAGTTAATATTGTATATTGTGGATACCAGATGCTTGTCAGATATGATTTGACACATTATATGGATCATCTTCACACTTTTCTTGATAGGGTCCTTTGAAGCACAAAAGAGTTTTAATTTTGAATCCAATTTATCTGTTTTTCTTTTATTGCTTGTGCTTTGAAGCCATATCTGAAAAGCTAGTTCTTCATCCAAGATCACAAACATTTATAATTATTTTGTATTCTAAAAGTTCCATAGTTTCAGCTTGTATATTTAAGTCACTGATGGCATAAGGGTAGGTTTCAAATTTATTCTTTTGCGTATGGGTATTCAGTTGTACCAGTGCCGTTTGTCAAGACTCTTGGTACTAAATATCTTTCTTGTAAATCCAGCTATATTATTTTAAAAAGCAGTTTACAGCCATAAAAGATAAAGGCAATTGCCTCAAAAGCAAACAATCGCATAGAGATGTATTTTTACTGAGGCTACCTCTGTCTACACGATCATCCACCCACTACTGGCCCTGGGATCTAAGAGAATAAAAAAGCCATTTGGCTTATCTGTGTATTCATTGACTAAAAATTTTGTATTGAAAATCAAACAGTATTTGATTCCTAAAAAGCGTTGGGAAAAACTTGGACTTACTCTCTAATAAAAAAAATACAAATACAAATATAACAATTCAAAATTTTGTGGAAGGGTTTCTGATGCAGCAAGCTTGAACACAAAAAATATTTAATTTGATATTTTTCCATTAAGATATTAATTTAGCAAATACCTTACTAAACTAGAAAAACCATAACATAAAAATAAAATTATGAAAAAAGCGATATATTTTAAAAGTACAAAACATGAATACCTTTAAGAGTCCTTTTCTTTCTCCCTCATTTGATATTAATAAGAGTGCTGACAAAAGAATGGGCAAAACAACCACTTTATAGCATAATGAAGTAGAAATAGAATAAAATGCAACAGAAATCAACAAAAAGTCAAATTCTATTAATATTCTCGGCTAATACATTTGGTAACTTTAATGAAATAGAACATATGTTAAAAAATAAAAACAGCCAAGTTTATTCAATAAGAAATGATAATTAGCACATGAAATATTGATATAAGAAAGATAATTAAGCAAAGGAAACAAACAAAAAGCTACATGGGTGAGTGGAGTTTCACAAGTAAAGTTTGCTTTTTATCCAACATTAGAAAGAACCATGTAGATATTATCTATTTTTTCAAGGGCAAGGAAAAGACTTAGAATTCCAATTACTTTTAAAATGTAAAAATAAGCTGCCATACTCAATTCTGGAAAAATACAATGTGGATAAGGAGAAATTCCAGAGACTTAGAGCAAATTTCAAATAAAATTTAGCTGAGTAATCCAAGTAAGATTCAATTTCAGAAAACATTGCAATACAATGAAATACATTAGCATATTACATGAGTAATTATTTTGATGATTTCACCATGTTGGCAAGACTGGTCTCGAACTCCTGACCTCAAGCTGTCAACAAGTCTTGGCCTCCCAAAGTGCTGGGATTACGGGCATGAGTCACTGCACCTGGCACAGGAGCTATTTTTCTTTAAAGGATTTACCTCTATTGATCTAGTTCATGAAATATATAAACCTAGAACTATAAATATATTTCAAGAAAAGAGAACATTCATGTAGCAAGCAAAAATTATATAGACAACAATGATTTATTTTCTGAAATCTTTTTACTTTGGATGATCCAAGTTATGGATGTTATTTTTGTGTTTTTATACATTAAAACCATCATGTGTTCACTTGTAACATGTTAAGTTTTTGAGTGTTTTTTATTTAAATATAGTCAATTTTGACTTTCAAAGCTCTAAGTGCTACTACTTTAAATATCCTCATCACAGAGAATATATTCTCACTTATATTGCATATTGCATTTAAATAACTGGTGAAATTTAGGACCACATAGTCTCTCGTAACATTTCACATATTAAGTTGTTCATGCTTTTTTCCAGTATACTTTTTAAAGAAAATGATACATTTTAAACTTTTAACATGGATGGTTGAGTGATTTGCTTTCCCTTAATATCCATTCTGATTAATACTTTCAGAGACTCCTTCTCAAATTATTTAAAGATTTTCTTTGACCTCACCTGCTAGTATTGTAAGGTTTGTATTTTGTGATCACTTACTGTATGTCACTGCTTGGGCTCTCCAGAAAGCAAATGACAGGGTTAACATGCAGGAGGTTTATTAGGGAGTCAAATTAGAATCTCTCTTTGAGGACAGCAAAGGAAAGAGTCAGGATTGGCCAGAGATGGGATGTGGGCTGTGAAAATGTCTCAGAGAAGCCCTCAACTTACCTCTATGTTCTGCAGCTGGAATGGTTTTTTATAGCTATTTTGAATTGGAACATGGAGGCCAGGCTCTTATACCCCTGTATCAGGGAGTCACTGGACATAGGTTTCTCCAGGAAGAGGCTACCAGCTACACTGAAAAAGCTCCTTTTATTTCTGTATAGTGCAGTAATCATATAGCACATAACATATAGTGCAGTAACCTCAAGGTCAAAATCTTTTATTTGATACTAGAGAAATGAGAAATTTCAGAAAGGAGAGAATGGTGAATGTTTTATAAAACTACATATAATTTATTACAATGCCCTTTAAGATATTAATAGCATACTAAGGTATACGGTATAATTTATCATTTTACATGTGAAACAATTTAATTCTCACTTTCACTAAGGCCAAAGCATTGAAAAAAATAAACAGGTACAAAGTACCAAGGTAACTAGTTCAAAAGGAAGACGCTACAAGTGTCAGGGTATAGTAAGAGACTGACATGTTCTTTCACTTACATTATCTCCTTCCTCTTGACCACAGAAAGATGGTGGTTGAAGATTCGAGAAAAGTGCACTAACGTTAGTCATGAGTATAACGTTCAAGTTCCCGCTTCAAGGGAAGTGTGAGATGATGCCACTGCTTCATTCCCAACCTAGTGAGAAAAAAACATATGGAGACTACAGATATGAGAACATGAGGATTTACAAATGTAAGGATAACTCCTTTGTTAGGATGAATAAAGTATAATGTTTATGATTGGAGCTTTTGACCCTATTCCAGAGAAAAGGAAGGTAGTTGCATAGATAGCAAATGACCACTTGTCAAAGTTAGGACAAGGCTGGGTTTGGTGGCTCATGCCTGTAATCCCAGCACTTCGGGAGGCTGAAGCTGAAAGATCCCTTGAGTCCACAAGTTTGAGACCAGCTGGGACAACATGGTGAAATCCCATCTCTACAAAAAGAAAAATAAAAAATACCAAGTATTATCTGGGGATGGTGGTGCACCCCTGTAGTCCTAGCTGCTGGGGAGGCTGAGGTGGGGTGGTCTCTTGAGCCCAGGAGGTGGAGGTTGCAATGAGCTGAGATTGCACCACTGCCCTCCATCCTGGTTGACACGGCAGGACTTTGTCTCAACAACAGCAACAGAAGGTAGGATGAACTTCTGTTTTCCAAACACCTGGTATAATTTCAAATGCAAGGAGTCAGTTTAACAACATGCATAAATTAATTCCTCTCAAGAGGATTAACTTAGGAGTCAAGGGGATCTAACACCATATTTTTTTTGTGAGGCAAATCACTGAATCCTGTGATTGAAAGAATTGATCATGCATACTCACTTTGTATCTCTATAATTTACTTACTTTCCAATAAGATGAAAACTTTTAAAAATTACTTTTTGGTACTCGTATGTTACTCATATGGCTGACCAGTATGAAAATAATAGAATGTTCCTAAGCATAATCCCAAGAATATTGCTAAATTTTCCAAGTGTAATTCATTAGTTTACTTCAATTATTATGGTTATCCAGAATTTATGAATATTCCTTTCACAGATGAAGTTTTAAATAGTTAGCTTATCAAAGGCAAATAATTAACCCAGATTCAACTAGCCAGAAAATTGGTAAAAGTTTTAAATTTCAAATTTTCCTAAATTAAAAATAAAAGCTGTCTAAATATCTCCAAGATATTGAAGGGCAAAAGAGTGGGATCCAGCCTCACTTAGAGAAAGTACCATGTTGCAAATTTAGATTTAACCTGGTGAGTACATGATTCATTATCTCCCCCTCAACTTTAAGAGGAGAGAGAATTTAAATGGCACTTACATGTGATAATTTTTACTGCCCTTCCTTCCACCACTAACTGCACCAAGATACTGCCCATCTTTAAAGTACTACCAAACCTTCCAAACCAGATACAACATATTTTACTTAAAACAGCAGGGTAAGGATAAGAATATTTGTTGTATACAAAATAAGTGTCAGTCAAAATGTAAAAGCCATTAAATTTAATCTGCTTTAACTCTGCAATTGCTCATAAATACCTTCTCTTAGAAATAAGATATAAATATAGAAAAAGGGACTGTAATCTCCAGACAGATGGATGAATTCTTCTCCTTCCTTGTCAATCCTCTGACACCACTTTTGCCAGCTTAGCAAAATTGTTCTTCAGTGTCTCTCATTTTAGACATAGCTTAAGAAGGTAATCCCCAACATCTTTTTTTTGAGCAGGGGGTGAGGTAAGAAGTAGATTATACATAGAAAATAATAATGTTTATATACTAGGCTGTGGGAAACTGAAATACTTTCTTACACACATCAAGAAACCAGCCTAGGGCCTGCAGCGATGGGAAACCTGAGGAGATTAATGTCTTGGCACATATGTAACCTAGTTAAAGAGTAACAGAAGTTGACAGTCTCTGGAGTTTTAAATTAAATGATTATTTTGAGGGGGAGGCAAAAAATAGTTAATCCTGCAGATAAGGAGACTAAAGGTAAGTCATGACTATCTTTACATGATTTAGAGTTGATGCTTTCCAAAGAGATGCCAACTTGAATAGCTCAAAATGGGACCCTAAAACTGTTCTTTATTTTACCACCATTTCTTTTCTTTCTTTTCTTTTTTTTTTTTTTTTTTTGAGACAGAGTCTCACTCTGTCACCAGGCGCCAGGCTGGAGTGCAGTGGCGCGATCTCGGCTCACTGCAACTTCCGCCTCCCGAGTTCAAGCAATTCTCCTGCCTCAGCCTCCTGGGTAGCTGGGACTACAGGCACACGCCACCATGCTCAGCTATTTTTTTTTTTTGTATTTTTAGTAGAACCACCATGTTGGCCAGGATGGTCTCGATTTCTTGACCTTGTGATCTGCCCACCTCGGCCTCCCAAAGTGCTGGGATTACAAGCTTGAGCCACCGCACCTGGCCACCACCATTTCTTATACATCTTCAGATGCTGTTATAATATAAGCCTTTATCAAGTGACAAAAATATATGAGTTGTAAAATGCATAGATAACTATTTTTTAAAATAGCAATGTTATGTTGCAGCTTTTATAATTTTACATACGCACATTAACATATTTATGTGAACATTAGCTTATTAAATTGCTTTCGATTAAAATGTAGAAATAAGCTTAATTTGCTAAAACGATTAGTGGCATTTGGAAATATAATGTATTTTATTGAATATTCATAAAATTAAAATGTGACCTCTTTAAAAATTATGTGTTAATCAACTATCTAATAAAAATACTTTTTAAAATAAAAGAGATAAGGACAGTGGGAACTCAGAGTTCATAAGGGGAAAAACATGTACCTTAACTTAAAAACCGATGTATATGAAAGCATAAAGCATAAAACCAACAGGTTTCTTTTGTTTTTAAGTAGTAAATTTTTAAATGAATTACTCCAATTTACATGTTAACATATTACATACTCATCTTCTGTTTACAATGGTAAGTTAATGCAAATCTAATACTAGAATTTAATAATCAGCAATTAATAAACATATTAATTGAGGCATGATATTTTCAGACTGTAAAAGGCAGTTCTGTATGAAAATAAATATAACAACACCAAGAATCTACAAGGACACAATTATATGAGAAGTTAAATGGCTATTAAAGAAGGGTCCTATTTTAGATAGTCCTCAGATTGAAACCAACGAAATAATGGCACTTTTTTCTCTAGTGGCAAAGGTGAAGGTAAACCTTAAATCTTTCCCAAAAAGACAGTGAGGACCTAGGGCATTTAAATTCCTGCTCCCGGTTTTCAGCAAAACCTGACTACAATTTTTTCCCTTTTCTACTGGATTTTCACACACATTTTGTATTATGATTTCTTCTTTTTAAGATAAACTAATCACAATTAAAACGGTAGTTAATGACTGAAAATGTCATGGTAAATTACTAAATGTTATTTAGTACTAACTACTAAACCTAAAATGTGGAACTTTGGGCCAACATAAGATAAGGGCAGTAAGAATCAACCAACTTCCGGTGTGGGAAAATTACAATATTAACATTATCTTTTGGGATTTTGACCATGTTTTTGATCCCTTGTCATTTGACCTCATGCCCATCAACATTGGATATTTCGGGGACTCAGAATATGGGAATATTAATATTCTCACTTTTTAAAAGTTACTGTAAGAAAAATAAGAGAGGAGACAGTATCAACAAAGACATGTAGTTTTATAAACGTGTCTATATTCACCTATTCTAGATGGCCAAGTGTTTATATATAACATATATTATATGTATTATGTATAAACATATATAAATATATAAATCATACATATAATTTATATATATATATAATACATAATTTCTTACTAAATTACTTGCAACTGAAATTCAGGTTATATGTTAAAAATTAAATGTGTTATACAAATCAGAATGAAAATATTGTAACATTTAAGAACTATAGACAGGCTTTTCCCATCTCCAGTTACTTTACATGCTTGCCCAATAAGAATTTGTCTTCAAATGAGACACAGCAAGGAAGGGAAATGGCAACTTCCCAGGCAGGTGAGCCATACCAACACTCTGGCTTTTAGTAGCCTACTTCTTGGAAGTCATTGCCAAGGTCTACAGAATTAGCCTCTGCCTTGGATAGCTAAATAGATGTTCTACCCAGTGATTCAGACATGAGAGCCTTTACATGCAGAGATTTTAGTTTTATAGATAATGACTAAGCAGGCTATTTAGCATAGGCCTTCCACAGAAAATTTTATGAGGTAAAGTCTGTTGTAGTATGATTACAGAAAACCCTCAAGTATGTCAAGAAGATGTCTAATCTTCAACATTCTAGAAAACCTCAAGAGGATTTGGACTGTGAAATACATGATAATTTCTAAGATAAGTACATTTTTCATTCCAGAAGCGGGCCTGAAAAATTCTGGATAATTATTCATCCTAATAGAAAGTAGATGAGTTGGACAGATTGGATAATAATGAAACTTGTGTAAGTCTTCCCTTTATCTCTGTATTATTTACTGCTAATTAAGGACTAATATCCCACAACTACAGCACCATGCACAGTAGCCACAGGTCAAATATATCATGCAAGCCAAACAAACCAAAATTCTCCCTAAGATTACATATTTGAAATCAAAGAAATAAGCACAGTCCTCTTTTTGGTAGTGAAGCTTAGGGTTGATAATGGGAAGGTACATTTAGTATAAAAAATAATAAAGACAAGACAAAAAAAAATGAGAGGCAAGAAATGGAATGAGAACTCTGATATGACTCAATTCTCTTTTTCTAGTTGCTCTTCCCCTTCTGACTCTCAATTTGAGACATATTAATATATATTTTTCATTATTCACAGAAGTATCTAAAATAATAATGGAAACTAATGAGACAATAAAAGAAAGAAAATGAAAAATTACCAACAGAATAAAACAATTGAGGATTTAAGTAGGCATTCCCGCATACCAAACTATTTTTAGTTTATGTTAAACTCGTCAAATTGATGGTGATAGCATTTATTTTTCACCAATTTTTTTTTTTAAGATGGAGTTTTGGCATGATCTCGGCTCACTGCAACCTCCGCCTCCCGGTTCACTAACATTTTTATTTTGTTATACTGGCAAGTTCATTTCTCCTGTAGAATACATTTCTCAATATATGTTACTTGCTCAGTTACATATCTTATTTATTTCTCCATCTCAACTTACAACCTTAAAATAGCTCAGCTTGTCTTTGAAAAATATAAGCTAAACGGAAGTAAATATCCATACTCAGTTTTTGACTGTCAGTAATTCACTCTGATCCTTTTGGCTCCAAAATCTCTTTCTGACAAGTCACATTTGCACTGAATAACTTTTGACAAACAGAAGAATAAGTTTTTAAACATAATCTATTACTCTATCTCTAAACAGGTTAAACTTCTCTCTCTTCCTCTCTGTTTTCACGATTTGTTGACATATTTGCAACATAATTATTTTTTAATGCTTCACTTAGCTAGTAGTCTCTTCGTTTTATGGGAATTAGAATACTTTAGGGCTATCACATGCACTATATGTTACTCATAGAGGCCAAGATTGCCATGATGACGTTTATTCATATGTCATGTTTATGGATAAGAAAACTGAGGTCCAGGGGAACTAAACAGCAAGAAAATAAACAAGACATTTGGACCACTTTATTTCTTATGTTCCTTCCATTATATTAAATGCTATTAGAAAAGGTAAAAGCAATTCAGAAAAACAAATGCTGTCATTAAAAATGTGTATAGTATAAAATATAGGTCCACACACCAACATACCACAGTTATGTAGTATCACTCTTCTAAATACAATTGCAAACATTTCTAATTACATCCAACTTTTTTATGTATCACAGATTAGAATAGTTTTATTGCTTTATATACACATTCCATTTTGACAATGCTTATATCACCTTATTTGTTGTCTAGCCTGTTTAGACAGTGTAGAAAAAATATTCTTTGTTCCTTATAATAACCAGATTTATCTTCAGTGAACAAATTCTACATTATTGAGAAAAGTCTATATAAAATTCTGACTATAAATATTGTATTATTCATATATATAAGACAATGATATAAATTTAAAAGTTTTAGCCACCAGAAAATTCAGAAAAGAAAAAATTAATACTCAGAAAGCCATAATCTAAATGCAATATAATAATGGATCTAAGCCACTTAGCTATAAAATGTAAATATATTATGAAGAAAACAGGCTTACTGGCACATTTTGGAAGTTTGAAGAAATCATATGCCTTTAGTGGGAGAACAGAAAGCTAATGCTCAAGCATTATTTATTAACTGTTTTAAAAGAACTAGAAAATATTATCCAATTTAATATAAAGAGAAAATTTAGTATAAGAGAGTGTATATATTTTTATTTTTTAAATAATTTCTTTTCTATGAAGTTTGCAAAGAAAAAATAAATTGGGGTTGACACTTGAATTTAAAGTAAAAAGTTTCATTATCAGTAGTGAAATAATATGCCCCAAAATAATAGCAACAAGCTACCTAAATAGCAAAATTATTTCCTTAGAGTCATTAAGTATTTTTTATGTACAAATTTTCTTATTAAAACAAAACACACACACCCCCTAAAGTTTTGTTCTCTACTATTGTCTGAATTATATAAAACAATCAAGAAATCTAAATAAAGCCATCTTAATTTTAATAACCTAAACATGTTAGTGACTTAGATATTTTCTTATGAGGAAATCATAGCTGAAAGTGGTATTCAGGAGATTATATTGGTAAAAAATAGGTAAAAATTGATGAAGTCATTAAATTTTCAAAAGTTATAAATTATCCTGTAAAGCTTCACTGGCTGCAAATTAGCCTGTGCTGTAGCCCTCTGCTAACAATCTATAGATCATTTTATTATTCATGAATTTTAGTAATTTCAGGACACCACAGGTCATCTTATGCTCATTTATTTGCTAAACACCTTGTGCTAGCATGCCTATGCTGAAAAATTGCTACTATTTACTCCCTGTGAGACAAGCAAGCAACAAAGTGCCGATTTTGGCCCCAGACATCCAGTATGTGAGGCTGCACATACATCTTGCTGTCAGTGAAATAAATGAGCCCTTAAATTGGCTGCAAAGCTTTAAAAACTGAAATTTATATGTCTAGTTATCAAACAGAAAGTTCAGAACACCTGCCAATATGAAACGTAATTGTGACAAACTGTTACATTTTACCTTTAACTTTTCAGTTTTAATACCACAGCTTCATTATAAAAAAATTTCTACAAAATACCCCAAGTCAGTAAAACAAAATAATTGTGGCTCTATAGTGTGTGTGTGCATGTGTGCATGTATGTGTGCGTGTGATGGCCTTACCACTGCAACACTAAGTCATCCATCAGGCGATGAATAACACGTCACAAACAACCAGAGCCTCAGAATTTACTTTGAGTAGAAAGTCAAGTCCCAGCAGATTTGCCAACTTCACGGAGCATTACAGCTTCTTCACAAGTTCCTCTTAAAATATCAGCAATACTGATAGCAAAGAGGTTCTATTTTATTTTTTTTCCTAATCACAAGAGAATTTGACAGTTGGAAATATATTAATTATGAGGAATCCCTTTATACTCACTTCACAATGAAGACACATTGCTTAACGGTTATGTGACTTGTCTAAGAAAACAAAGGCGGTCAATGATGGAAGCAGAGAGCGTCTGTGGAGGGGAGGAGGCCTTCATACCTTAGAGTTCTAAATAGGATAGATAAATATTTATATTAATAATTACAGTAAGAAAAGCAGCCATGACAGACACTCACTAAATATTTTTTAAAAAGTCTTACCTATGTTGTATATTAAATCCTCATCCTGACTTCAATTTTAGTGATGAGAAAACTGCGATAAAATCAGGAAAAATAACTTGCTCATGTTGGTCATATATAGGCGTGCATTGTGGAACCATGATTCAAATTCCACAGTCTAGCTTTAGGATCCTCATAAGTAAACCACTGTGTTAAATCTCTGAAGCCTCAAGAAAGACTAAACCCAGTTTGATGATATCCAAGCTATTCTCTTTTTTCATTATTCCACACCTCATAATAATTTGTATTGTGCTATAAAATGTGTTTCTCTTTAATGGCATTATAACTTTTGACAACCACATATGACCTTCCAAAAGATAGGATTCTTTACAGTATGTGCTCTTTTATAAGTCATATAAGTCCTCTCTTACATGTATGTATGTGAGCTGGTTTGGGCACACAAAATGCAGAAACCAAGTGAAGAGTGACGCAGGAACTATTTCACTCTTTACTTGGTTACACTATTTTTTTTTGTCTCAAGGACTGTCTTTCTTGTATAAAACCATACAGATCCTTTAGGATTCTAAAGATAGCACATATTAATCAAATTCATTTTTAAGTAACAATATAGTTAATTTAAACTTTCTATTCTACTTGAAATGTTCAAAGGAGAGATTTGTGAAATAATGCATTGGCAGTATAAATGAATCCTTCCTATCAATATAGCTCACAAAAGAAACCAAGAATTATATCTTATTCTTCTTATGAATTCATTTTGTGTGAAATTCTCAAGGCAAAAGAAGAGCTTTAATAATTCTGAAGTAAGAACTATACTTTAAAAATGTATGACACTTGTGCTTTGATTAAATTTTTTCTGATGCCTTCTTTCAGATGTTGGCTCTCAGATTGGTGATAGCCAATGATTTGTCCTCTTGTTAGAGGAATATGATTTGTCTGTCATATATTTTGCTAACTGATTTTCCAAGTCACTCTGTCCTTCATTATATTCATCATATAAGCTGCTTCTGCAGCTATCTTAGAAAAATACAAAATTGATTATTTTACATTCCAGTTTAACTGCCTTTGTTCACAATTCAACTCAGACATATACTCTCTTGAATTTTAATTTACCAGTGTATCCAGTGTCATGAACTATTTATAATGCCCACAAAATTCTTGACATATATTAACTACTCAATATTGAATAAACTATTTCTATTTATTTACCTCTCTTTTCTCCAATCTAATGCCCTAAACATGCCAATGTTATATTCTGAATCAATTCACTACAACCAAGAGACATGTGATGATAATATTTCTAAACATAATTGCAATCAGCATTTCCTGAGTTTTATTAAGAGCCAATCACAGTTTTAATAAGGTTGCAGATATTAGTATATACAAAACTCAAAATAAACATATTATTAAAGACAGTAAGATCACAAAGAAGTTGAGTAAATTGTTAAGGTCACATAATTATTAAGTTTTGGAGGAAGTGGGCACCGGTGACAACTGAAGAGAAGGTAGAGAGTGAGGTTAGGCTGTTGTGTTTCTGCACCTATTAAGAGCTGACTGTGAACCTGGACTCAAAGTTACAGTTCCTGAATTCCTATCAAGTGGCCCTCTTGTGCTAATCTACCCTGTGTTAGCCAGACAGACTCCATTTTGCTGAGAGCCAGATAGACTCTGTCTTGACCTCCGCCTCACCCCCTCCTGCCACTCCTCCCTTAAGTGCATACCTGGGTCTAGCTACTGTGCTGGGTCATGCTGTACTTAAAACTATAGAAACATATAACCTTTGTAACTACAGCCTGCTTGGCAATCCCACTTGCCATTGTGAATGTCCTCCCTTGATTGATTATATGGCAAGTACCGAATACCACCCTTGGCAACAGGCAATCATGGGAACGGCTTGTAGTATACCCTCTTTGAAAATCAACAATCATGAGAACCTCCTGCCTCCTAGTTAGCAGCCTCCTTATCTAACTTGCTTGTTCTGCTTCTGTAAACTCTGCTCCAGCTAGGCTCCCCCCTCCCCTACCTTAAGCAAGGTATAAAAAGAAATCCAGCCCCTTCCTCAGGGCTGAGAGAATTCTGAGCGTTAGCCGTCACTCGGTCACTGGCTAATTAATAAAGGACTCGAGATTCAAACTCAGAGCGTGGTGCTGTTCCATCTCACTCACCTGGGTATAACACGCTCTACTCAAAGATTTGCTCAAGGCCAAGTTAGCTGAGTCATCTGGTCCCTTCAGGCATTGCTGTATGAATAAATATTATTTTATCTACTCATCCCTCCACCCCTAATTACTTGTCCTAGAAACTATTGAGTTTCCTATACTTTACTCACAAAAAAAAATTCTTAAACTCTCTTTCAATTACTGACTTTGAGTATGTTCTGTGTTTCTTGCTGAGATGTCACTGATTGAGGGATAATTTACTATGTTCACAAAAACAATAGCAGGGACTAGAAAAGGCTAGGTGATTTGTTCAAGTTCGATAATTTGGAGGGAAGTTGCCCTGGCTAAAGAAAGGTGATAAAATTTAGTGGATTTTCAATGGCGCCTCCATGCATGTTTTGTGGTGGGAATAATAAATATTTGTTTGCTTGTTTTCTCTTCTGGTGACAAATTCAATAGCTACATTGAATCGTAGCATTACTAGAAGAACATATTGTTCCTCAAGTGTGACTAGGATGAGAAGAACACTGGTGAGAAGCTGGAGCATGATATTCCCAGAAGGAATAACATAAAGCATAAGGCACTGGAGAGCCAGAGAGTTATATGATGGTTTTGAGGGGTGAAAAGCGTAAAGGCGGAAGGAGGTCTCTGTGAGTCTGTGTGTGTATTGTGTGTGTGTGTGTGTGAGTGTGTGTGTCTGTGTGTGTGTGTGGTGGTCCTCTGAGTGGGGGAAATATAGACTAGGAGGTGAGAAAGCACTAAATTAACTTTGAAAATGTGTTTGAAGTAATGCTTTCAAAGACTAACATTTTCGACAGGAGATTTTTAGTTAACAAGTTTCCCATTCAAGTATAGCGTAAAGCTGTTAAATAGGTGTTTATCTGAATAATTATAATCTTAACATTGTTTTTGTTTCTCAGATCTATATAATCTATATTATATATAGATTATTATAGATTATATAGATATATATAGATTGTATATAGATTATATGCAAATATATGTATTATATATTATATATAATAAAATCTATATATAATCTATATTATATTATATATAATTATATAATCTATAATAATTATATGTTATATATTTTATAACTAATCACAAATGCTGTTTTAAGTCATGCCTTCTTTTTTTGTAATCTGGACAATTAGGTGTATTAACCACTTATTAGATTTACATTATCACTATATTGCTTAGCCACAATAAATGTGTTTCATTATTCTAGCTTACTGAATTTAAGATTCTTCTCATTATTACATTCAACAACATCTATTATATGAAAAGATATATATATATGCACACATATCAACTGTTTATTGCTCATTCCTACATATGTGTGTTTTCTGACTATTCCAGCAGAGAGGAAATAAAATTTATGATGGAAATGATTGAGTGAGACATATCCAAAAACAGAGGCATGCAAGCGCTAATAGAGATATCTTTAAATGTTAATACTAACTCCTTTATATTCATTTTTATACATGCTAATTCACCAACAAATTATTGTCTAGTTATCATTAAGATATGATCTAGTCCAGAGATGAGCAAACTACAGGCCACAGGTCAAATCTTGGCCACTACCATTTTGCAAATAAAATTTTATTGGAACACAGCCAGATTCATTCAATTACATATTGTCTATGTCTGATTGTATGTTACAATGTCAGTGTTTAGCAGTTGTGAGAGATGCTGTGACAGTTACTGAGATGCCCACAAAAAAACAAATTCTCTGGTCCTTTTCAGAAAAAGTTTGACAACCCCGATATAGATGCTGCTAAAAGTTGTAAATTTGAACAGCTACTTGGAATCAATAACTCATTTATTCTTAAATTTGATAAATAATTTCAACAGGTTCTATTCTGACCCATATTTAATATTTGGGGAAATCAATGTTGAGCTTTTGAAGAAAGCCCAACTCTTAGCTACTATTATTCCAGGCCTCGTCCCATTTAGCTTTCCAGGATATGGTTATTTTTCTCTTCATTAATATAATATGAGCTCAAAAACTACTCTCCTAAAATCCTTCAAATGTTTAAGTAAATTTTTATTTTTGATGCTACATATTTTCTTTTGGGAGTTTGCCAAATTTTTGTTAAATAACACTTGTAAACTTTAGGCATTTAGAGCATAGTGAGAGGAATTTTAGGTGATGGAGAGACTTGTTACCTTAAAAGTCATACAATAAAGGTTTCAGTTCCTTTACATATCAGAACTGGCCATTTACCATACCTCTCTTACAAGTAAATTACACATGAGTTTGGAGCGATATGGAATAAAATTTTTTAATAAATTAATTTATTTAAGACTATAAATAAATTCTTCAATGTGATTAATGAAGAAATCTAAGGACAAAGATAATACAAGGTATTGCAAATAAAAGTGGTATTATTTTAGTTGATTTTCGTAATTCTTAAACAACAATTAGTTTTCCAAGAGACAAAAGCATATTAAAACAGAACAAACACACATTTGGTCTAAAAATAAGCAGCTAACAAATGATTCTACGGTAGTTTTAAATATACAGCAATAATAATGGGTACAACACAAAGGAAATGGTTTTGAATGAAACCACTGCTCTTTCTCATGTGTACATGAAACAGTCTCCAATCTACTACAACAGTACTCTTGTTTATAGATCATTATATTTTTAGTCACCAACTTATTGCCTTAGAGGCAGTCTGCTTGATGTCAGTAAATATCACAAAAACATTTTTTCCACCTATATTCTAGCAGGTCTTGTGCCAGTCACATTTGCCCTTTCTATCTTTCTCTCCTTCCTTCCTTCCTTTCTTCCTTCCCTCCCTCCCTCCCTCCCTCTCTTTCTCCCTCCCTCCATTTCTCCCCCCCTCCCTTCCTTCCTTCCTTCCCTCCCTCCCTCCTTCTTTCCTTCTTTCTTTCTTCCTTTCTTCCTTTCTTTCTTTCTGTGAGAGAGAGAGAGAGAGTCTGGCTCTGTCTCTCTTTCTGTGAGAGAGAGAGAGAGAGAGAGTCTGGCTCTGTCTCCAGGCTAGAATGCAGTAGTGCTATCTCAGCTCACTGCAACCTCTGCCTCCTGGGTTCAAGTAATTTTCCTGCCTCCTGCCTCAGCCTCCCAAATAGCTGGAACTATAGCGCACGTCACCACACCCAACTATTTTTTTTTTGTATTTTTAGTAGAGACAGAGTTTTACCATGTTGGCCAGGATGTTCTTGATCTCTTTACCACGTGATCCGCCCGCCTCGGCCTCCCAAAGAGCTGGAATTACAGGCGTGAGCCACCATGCCCAGTCAGCCAGTCACATTTTCTATTCCCTGTGACCTCTTAAAGAAATTTCTTGCATGAAGTACCTAAGCAAAATATGTTCTGGTATGTCCGTAGAAGCATTATTAACTTAGTGAATGAAAGATTAGCATTGCAGAGCTCTGTTTCTTAAATTACTGAATTTTTTAAAGGATCATTTATCCCCCACATTATTTACTAATCAATACCAAATATATGGAACTTTACATAGGTTTGACTGCATTTCCACTTTTCAAACATACAAGAATCTGTTAGTGACTTTTGCCTAACTCTGGTTGCTTGACATAAACTGGTTAGCACCAAATGAGTATCACATTTAGCTGAAATTCATGGGAAATAGAAACTAGTCCTGCTTTAAAATGTTCTGTTGTCAGAGGGTAGAAATTGATGCAAAGTCTAGAAAAAGTCACTTTACTTTCATGTAGTATTTAACATTTTTTATGCATGAAAATATTTGAATAGTTTCTTAAACTATAGATTCTAGCCTCATATGTAAGGATTATGACCCATTAAATGGGAGATTAGGCCATAAGTTTACATTATAAGCAAGCAGTCCAGGAGATTCTGAGGTCTGACATTCATGAAACAAAACTGAAAGCATGTTGGCATAAAATTGGGTAAATAGTTTTCAGATAACATACTTTAATATTAGTCGTTGATGAATCTGTTTTATTAGTAAAGTATATGGCTTTTCTCCCCAGAAAAATGGCCATCTGTATCTATAAACACTTTGTTAATGGGCTTTTTTGAAGACCTGCAATGGACACCAAGTTAAGCACATCTGGGTTTAGAATAACTACTAATATAATGACGATAGATTTGTGACTCATTTCTACCATAGCATGTATGATATGCATTTTAGAATCCTTTTATTAAAAGACACAGAACTACAGAGCCTTGATAAAGTAATGGTGTCATAGTCTAAGTGTGCTTATAGCAATAAGGGGAAAAAGAACTTCATTTGAACTGCAGAAATTTTCCTACAGACAATTCTTATTAACATTTAAATTGGAAGGTCATTCTAACATCTAGGCCAATTCTACGCTCAAGGAACTACGGTGAAATTCTTTAATCTGATCTCTAGATCTTTTATTAATGTACACTACTCTGTATTTCTGCTCTCTCTGTCTCTCTTGCTCTCTCTCTCTCTTTCAATCAGATGCTTTTCACATTTCTTAGCATAAGTTCTTGAAAAAAGTAGCCCTATAATTGTTTTTGCTAATTTAACGCAGCATTTTTCACCAAACTAATTCATAAAAATTAGTCCAGAGTTGCCATCTTGCAAATTTTCTGGAATTATGCCATTAATAGTGATAGTTAGATCATCAATCTTATTCCCATTATCTGTGTACTGAGTATAGATAATACACAGTCCCATTCATTTTCATTAAAGACCCTTGTCCCCCCAGTGGAGCTGGGGGTGAAACAACTTCTCTTAGAAGAGGAAACTCAAGGTACCTCCAATGCAATAAAACTTTTGAAGATATGTGGGAAATAACTCAAATTCACTGAAGTTGTTTACCTTATCTGTAAATTATGAAGATGGAGTAGATTTTTCTGTTTCCTCATGCTGTGGTATTCATTATCTCACATACAAATAATTTTGTTAAAAGACCTATAAGAGAACATAATTTTAAATATCTTGTAATAAAGTTACTATGTAAGAAATATCAACTTTTAGCTAAACAGGTTATAAAGGCTGTGAAAGGTAAATGGCATTCTTAAGTATATTATAATTAATGCATAACCATTTGTAAAAATAAAATTCGACATAAGCCAGAGAAGTCATGATTATTTTATATATAATTAAAAACTTTATCTATATAAATAGTATACATATATACTATATATAACACATGCACACACATAATGTATTACATATGCACACACATATGCCCATATAATTATTGTATTAATAGCAACTTTCTTCTTATTTTTCATTATATATGCAAACTCCAAAAGTAGATCTCTATTGAATTTCTTGATGTTCTTGTGTCTTTTATTCCATTCTGTAGAATATAGTAGAAATAATAAACAGCTTTTATTTTTTTAAAGGTAGAGAATAGATTTCAACTTATGTTAAAGTTATACTGAGAATGAAATCCAAACTAATGTTCATAAATTGCACTAAAAAACACAAAATTGAAATTAGCTTTTAAAAAGCGAATTTCAGTATAATTTTACTTTAAAAATTAGAGTCTAAAATGGAAGTTCTCAGTCTTTCCTTAAATACCCTGACTAACCCCCCAGCTATGCAGGCTCAGTATGTTAAAGTGGAGGGCAGTCCATGAACCTGTAATACAAACATGCCTTACAGTTTGTGTGAAGCAAACATTTGCAAAAGTCTGAGGAATAAACTTTTACAACCACTGTTTTAAAACTCCAAGCACTGTTTGAAGATATTTAGGAAGTGTTAGAGGAGAAATGGTGATTGAATAGACAAAATAATAAACATTACTTGACTTTTATTCTTTCAAATTAAAAGCAAAATAAAAAGTGTGATTGTTAATATAGTGATGAAATTGAAGATTCTTTTTTTTTTTAATTATACTTTAAGTTCTGGGGTACATGTGCAGAACATGAAAGTCCTTTTAGGGGACGTGGATGAAGCTGGAAATTGTCACTCTCAGCAAACTGACACAAGAACAGAAAACCAAACACTGCATGAAGATTCTTATTTAAAATTAAAAAAGAAGAAATGAATCATGCCTAGATTTCAATATCAGATTTACCTATGATATACTTTGTGGTTTTGATTAAGTTACTGAAAAATTTCTCTAACTTGGACTCTCCCTAATGTAAAATATGGCCCAGTAGTGCCTCAAATATATATATATATATATATATTGTGAAGAAAAGCAAATAACTCTTTGCAAAATTTCTTTAAATAAAGCTAATCCCAGATATGTGATTTGGCACAGATATAATTTTATAAAAGAATATTTTAACAAACTGGTGTCTGCTTCCAAAAGCCATCATTGAGCTTTATTTATTCATGAACTATATAGGATTAGGATAAGGAATTAGAGTTAATGCCTTATTCTCTAATTTTCATTAATGTTTAAACTGAAGACTGTTGTCAATCTGCTTAACTCTGTACTTAGCAATTCAATATACTATCAATGTAGAAATAAAGTGACATCCAAATCTTTTATCCTAACATAACTGATATTAAGCAGAATATTTCTGAAAGTTTTAGGTGTCTAATTAACTATTTATATTTACCTGTCACTAGGACTAAAGTCTATGTGAGAGGAAGGTGAGAAGAATGATTAAGTCTCTGGATGCATAATTTACAACTAAAAAATTCTTCTCCCAATTGTACTCTATTCTTTTCACTTTCAATTTAATATTTAAAACAACATATTAACCATTTCTTCTAAAAAAGAAACATTACTAGTGTGAACTCTTCCTGTTAGGCCATTTATCTTTGGACACATTGCAGTCCCAAATGACAGAGTATGTGACCAATTGTGATGAGTCCTAAAAAATAATTCTATGGAAGAATTCCAAACATACCTTTTTCAAGATAAAAACACATGAAAAAGGAGACTAGTCCTATGTAAAATGAAAAGAAAAAAAAAGCACTTTTTCTGCACTCTGCTTTGGGGCAAAAGTGTGTGATATGATGCTTGGAACTGCCACAACCCTCTGAATGTAAGACAAGCTTTCTTTCTCTAGCTATTTTACCGTGTAAGATAATGGAATGTCTTGAGGGAATGAGACACTATTCGTTCAGTGGTCTGCTATTTACTGCCAAAACTTTGTCACTAATGAAGAACATTAATTTATTTTAGCAGCTTTGTTCAATCTTTTTTTAAAAAGGAAAAAAGCTGTTTGGCTGAGCTAAAATGGTCTCAAAAATGTGATATGCATACACGAGAGACAAAATATATGGTATGATATTTCACTGAATTGGTCTGTATGTGCATTTCTATATTGTGTCCATTTATAGACCAGGTAAGGATGTTGTCACTGACTCTAGTCTATTTTTCTTCTCATTTTATCTCATTACATGTCTCTTTAATAGAAAAACACACATACTCTCATGTATGCACGCACATTATGAAGATTCTAATCCAGGGCATCCAAATAACTAATATTTACTTATTTGAACATATGACAATTTACATATAAAAGTGATTATTTAGACCAGAAAGTGAGAGATTTACAAGTAAAGTATAAGTAGAAATACTTTTCTCCACCTGTTAAAGCTGTCATCTCTTTATCACTACTGAAAAACATGTGCAGTACCTAAGTTGTGTGTAGGCATATGTGAATACATTCATACAAATAAACACATATGCACATATATGAACATGATAGGTATTACTTTTTCTCCTTTCCTTTATACATCATAAAGGAAAGGAGAGCTGCCTACAACAAAGGATCAATTAGCAAGAGAAAAACATAACAAATTTATGTAATACAAGTTTTACCTGACATGGGAACCTTCATAAGGAAATTAAGACCCACAGCAAAGGGAAACTTGTGTAATTTTATGCTTAAGTTTAAGAGTGGACAGTCATGGGAAAATATAATTGGACAAAGTGGGAATGATCCAATGGGTAAACTAGGGAAGAATTTAGCAAAGCCCATTTGTACAGATTCTCCTTGGTGTCTCTCTGTACCTTAGACTCCTTTCCTCTGGTTATACAGAGGGGACCTCTCAATTAAGGATTTTATGACTTGCTTTAGGAGAAGTAAAACAATTCTTCCTAGGTTTTATGACTTGCTTCAGAGAAGAGTGAGGGGAGGGTCGGAGAGACCTTCCTATTTCTACTGTTTTCTCAAATGCCAAAGTACCATATTTTGGGGTAGCATGTATATCAATACCATTATTTCCCCCCCCCAAGTTAAAATAATATGATAAACATTATTTTATTTGTATCATAATTGTAAATGTTTTTCTTTTAAAAAGAGACATTATATATGTGCTGTTAATAAAGACATATCATCAATTAATGCATGTGCCAAAAGGTGGAGAGATAAAATGCTAATAAATAGGAACAATTACATGAGCTATGAAATATGATATAGAACGTTTAATAATATCTAATCAGTAAATAGTTTGCCTGAAGAGGTAATAAAGAAGTCTTTTTTTTATCTCCAGCTTCTAAATTGCAAAAATAAAATGTCATATATTTTGGGAAACATGGTATTCATAGGTAAGCATTTCCAGAAGCAGAAGTGAGATGGAGGTTCTTGTACAAATGAGTTATTGAAGGAGTGATCTCAAGAGAAACATGTCAGTGAACATGGGAATGCACCCATTTTTCTTTTGTACTTTAAGTTCTGAGGTACATGTGCAGAATGTGCAGGTTCCTTACATAGGTATACACGTGTCATGGTGGTTTGCTGCATCCATTCCCCCCATCATCTACAGTAGGTATTTCTCCTAATGTTAGCCCTCCCCAATCTCCCCATCCCCTGCTAACCCTCCCCTTACCCCCCAACCCCCAACAAGCCTTGGTGTGTGACGTTCCCCTCCCTCTGTCCATGTTTTCTCATTGTTCAACATCCACTTATGAGTAAGAATATGCAGTATTTGGTTTTCTGTTCTTGTGTCAGTTTGTTGAGAATGATGGTTTTCAGTTTCATCCATGTTCCTGCAAAGGACATGAACTCATCCTTTTTTATGGCTGCATAGTATTCCATGGTGCATATGTGCCACTTTTTCTTTATCCAGTCTATCATTGATGGGCATTTGGGTTGGCTTCAAGTATTTGCTATTGTGAACGGTGCCACAATGAACATGTGTGCATGTGTCTTTATAACTGAATATTTTATTATTCTTTGGGTATATGCCCAGTAATGGGATTGCTGGGTCAAATGTATTTCTAGTTCTAGATCCTTGAGGAATCACCACTTTCTTCCACAGTGGTTGAACTAATTTATACTCCCACCAACAGTGTAAAAGCATTCCTATTTCTCCACATCCTCTCCAGCATCTGTTGTCTCCTGGTTTTTTAACGATCACCATTCTAACTCGCATAAGATGGTATCTCAGTGTGGTTTTGATTTGCATTTCTTTAATGAGCAGTGATGATGAGCTTTTTTCGTATGTTTGTTGGCTGCATAATTCAAAATCCGAAAATCCTTTAAAAATCCTGATTTCAGAAGTCTAAAACAAATATGCAGAAGTAAGATTGTTGGACCACATGGTAGTTGTCTTTTAACTGTTTTTAGGAACTTTCATACATTTTTAGACATTGACTGTATCATTCTACATTCTCAACGTTGTATAAGGATTCTAGTTTATCTACATCCTCACCAACACTAATTTTCTCTTCATTTGTTTTTATTATATCCATCCTAACAGATGTTAAGTTATATCTCATTGTGAGTTTGATTTACATTTCCTAAATGGTTAGTGATATTAAATATTTTTTCATATTCCTGTTGACCATTTGTATGTCTTCTCTGGAAAAAAAATTGTATTCAAATCATTTGTCCCTTTACTAATTAAATTATTTGGTGTTTTAATATGAGTTGAAGAATTTTATCATATATTTTGTATATTAACCTTTTATCAGATGTATGATTTGCAAATATTTTCTATTAAGTTGCTTTACATTCTGTTGATTTTTTCCTTTGTTTTGAAAAAGTTTTGTTTTTCATTTTTTATAATCCCACTTATCTATTGTTGCTTTTGTTACCCATGATTTTGGTGTCATATTCAAAAAAGCATTGCCAATAACAAAGTCATGAAGATTGTCACCTATGTTTTATTCTCAGTTTAACAGTTAAAGTTCTTCTATTTAAATCTTTAATCCATCTTGAGTTGTTTTTTGTGCATGATATAAGGGTCAGCTTCATTCTTTTGTATGTGAATATTCAGTTTTCCAAATACCATTTGTTGAAGAGATTATTCTTTCCCTTTTGGATATCTTGGCACCCTTGTAGAAGATCACTTGATAGTCTATTAATAGGTTATATCTGGGCTCTGTTCTCTTTTACTGGTCTATTGTATCTATCTTTATGCTAGTGCCCTATTCTGCTAATTACTGTCTGCTTTGTCCCTACACCAGAATTGTTGAGTTGTTGCAATAGAGACCATGTGGCTTTGCAGACCTATAATATATACTATCTATCCCCATACAGAAAAATTTACTCACCCTTGAACTAAACAAAAGTGTGATTTTAGGAGATGTCTGTCCTCATTTATTTCCAGGGGAAATCCTGCTGTGTAGATCCTGACACAAAGCCATTATACTTATAAAGTAGTGGTTTGTGCTGCTATGACCCAGTGGGTTGGACATTGGCTTCAGTACAGGACCCATGGAGCTTTGCTAAGGAATCTAATCTCCCAATCATCTCAATGTAAGATGACTGTTATCAGTCAAGTGCAATCCTCCAGAGAAGAGGGCAGATATGAGCCAGCCAACAGCTACTACTCCCAGGAAACCAGTATCCCAGCCTGGTACATGTCAGCTTAACAGTGCAACAAGAGCATCTGTTACTGGTGACACTACTAGTGTCTTACCAGTAGAGACTTGTTTTTACTGCAAATCACATGACTAAGTATTCAGAATATGTAACCAAGAGGACATTATTTAAGTGAAATAAACCAGGGGAAAAAAAGGGATTGGAGGGATGCAAAACTGCCTTTACAGAGGGATGACTTTTTGTATATACAGGTTTTACAGAGCCAACTGGGGGACTTGTGTTTGTGGATTTTGGTATATGGAGGTCCTAGAACCAATCCTCTGTGTATATGGAGAGAGGACGGTGCATGTTAAAATTCATACAACTACTATGTGCCCCCTCCAACAAAAATAAAGTTTATTGTATGCTATTTTGAAGTTACATATATAAACACACAAATGCACATAAAAAGTTCATCTTTGCTCAAGTTTGGCAAAAATTTTGAGCTCCTCACACCCATCCTTACTATTTAATGGATAGTTTATAGTTTGTACTTAAAGTTAGCACCAACATTTCTATTTACATCAGACAGCCACTATCTTGTACAAAGGCTTGAGTCATCCCAAAATTTGAAAACCCTATGTCATTGGGTATCCAGTTGACAATTAATAATAATTGAAGTCACTTTCTCTGCCTCTGATAAAAGCCACAATCTCTTCATGCTTACTCCCTGAAATTCCACTTTTTCTCTGTGTATCAATGTTATTGCCCATGCACATGAATTTGGAGGTTTTCCAGAAACCAGATAAATAGCATTCTCTTACACACTCCAGAGTTAGGAAGGAACTGTTACTGTTTACATGGAAGTAGGTACATAGAGAATCAAAAATAATCTCTACTAAAGATAAAAGATGGTATGTGTTTTACATTATTGGCAACTTTATTTACCACCTCATAGGTAATCTAACACTTACAGGCTTCTCTCATGGAAGTAAGCTTTCTTAGTGTATAATGGCAAAATAGAAATACATGTTCACTTCAGATAGACCAAATTAAAAAAAGGGAAGAGAAAGGGACTGAAATCTAAATGTCCAGTCTTTCTACCCCATCTCATCAATAAGATTCTATCATTACTTTTTTCCCTGGGGGGTTGAGCAAGAGATTAGAGAAAAGCCCAAAGCATTTATAGTACTGAATTTCCTTTCAACTAAAAAACTACATCAGGGCTGGGTAAAACATTTTCCTCCTTAAAGGTCAATAATAGGTATATGTAACTTTATAACATTCCTAGAAATATATCTGGCAGCATCAATTACAATTATAAATACATATACAATTTGAGCCAACAATCCTACTTCTGAAAATTTCTCTGTTCATATTCCAGAACATTTATAAAGGGGTTTAATGAAACATGTTAATGATATTGACAAGGAGCTTATCACAAAATTATTATAATTTGTTCTCAACAAAATAAAACAAATAAGCTCAGAAAAAAAGCCTGTAAAGATAAATGCTATTAGCAAGAGCTCTCTGAGTGGCAGGTCAATAGTATGTGCTTTCCTCTATTTTATTTCTGAGCATATTACTTTTATGAAAAAAAGCATATTGCTTTTATGAATAAAATATTTTTAAAAAAGGACAAAGTTACAGAGCATATGAATTCAGCAAATAATAGAAATTTTAAAAATCATTATGGAAATGTTTAAACAAAGAGAAAGAATAGTAAAATAAATACCATATACACATCAATTTGATTTAACAGTTGTTAATATTTTGCCACACTTCTCTATTTTATTGTTGTTGGAGTACATACATTAAATTAAAGACATCAATATATTTCACCACTAAACACAGATGTTCCCTAACTTATGATGGTTTAACTTTAATTTTCAACTTTACGATGGTGTGGAAGTGATATGAATTTGGTAGAATGCAGTAGCGTGCTGTCTTGCCTTGCTGTGCAACCGTAGTAAGCAATGTCCAGCTGTGCAAACATTAGGGTAAACAACTGATACTCTATAGCACATATAGCACACTATGTTGCCAGATGATTTTGCTCAACTGTAGGCTAATGTAAGTGTTCTGAGCACATGTAAGGTAAGTGAGGCTAAGCTAGAGAGATTTTCAGCAGCAGTCCCCAACCTTTTTGGCACCAGTTACCAGTTTCATCATGGAAGACAATTTTTCCACAGACAGGAGCGGGCAGGGGGGATAATTTCAGGATGAAACTGTTCCACCTCAGATCATCAGCCATTGGTTAGATTCTGATAGGAAACACACAACCTAGATTCCTTGCATGCACAGTCCACAATAGGGTTTGCACTCCTATGAGAATCTTATGCTGTTGCTGATCTAACAGGAGGCAGAGCTCAGGCAGTAATGCTCACTCACCTGCTACTCACCTCCTGCTGTGAGGCCCAGTTCTTAACAAGCCACCCATCAGTGCCAGCTCATGGCCTGGGAATTGGGAACCCCTGATTTTCAGGATGTTTAGTAGGTTAGGTGTATCAAGTGCATTTTCAACTTAGGATATTTTTAATTTACAATGGAATTGTGGTATGTTTTGCTGTCGTAAGTCCAGGAGCATCTAGACTTCAGTATCCATATCTAAAAATAAAAACATTTTTCACTATAACCATAATATCATAAACACTTCTAACAAGAGTAATAACTTTTTTACTTGATGATGATTCCATCTATTAGCCAATTATATTTACATTTCCCTACTTATTGTTTTTGATATTTCAATTTTTAAAATTTTGGTAAAATAAATGTGACCTAAAATTTACCATCTTAGCCACTGTAAAGTATATGGTTCAGTGGTATTAAGTACATTCATATGGTTGTTGCTAAACCTCACCACCATCCATCTCTACAAAGTTTTTCATTTGAAAATTGAAACTGTATACTCATTAAACAAATATTCTCCATTTTCCCTTGCTACCAACACCAGGCAACCATCATTCTACCTTCATACAGTACCATACAGTATTTGTCTTTTCATAATTAGTTTATTTCACTTAACATAGTATCCTTAAGGTCTATCCATGTTGTGGCATATCTCAGAATTTCCTTTATTTTTAAGGCTGAGTCATATTCTATTGCATGTATTTACCACATATTGCTTATCTCTTCATCTATCCATGGATACCTGGGTTGTTTCAACATTTTAGCTGCATGAAAAATGCTGCTGTGAGCATGGGTGTACAAAATCTCTTCAAGACTCTGCTTTCAGTTATTTGGGTATTGTGCAGAAGTCAAATCCTTGGTTCATATGTTAATTCAACTTTTAAATTTTGATGAACCATTGTAGTGTTTTCTATAACAGCTGTACCATTTTACAATCCTACCAACAGTGCAACAGGGTTCCCAATTCCTCACAACCTCACCAATGCTTTTTATTTTCTACTTAATTGATAGTAGCTATTCTAATGGATTTGAGGTGGTATCTCATTGTGGTTTTGATTTTCATTTGCCTAATGATTAGTGATGTTGATTATGTTTTCATGTGCTTACATCTTCTTTGGAAAAATGGTTATTCAAAATTGTTTCCCATCTTTGAATTTGGTTATTTAGGTTGTTAATATTGTTCCTTTTTAGAAGTATTCTATGTATTCTGGATAGTAATCCTCATCAGATAAATTATTTGCAAATATTTTATTCCATTCTGTGAGTTGCCTTCTTACTTTGTTGATTTCTTTTGATGCACAAAATTCTCAAATTTTTATTAAGTACAGTTTGCCTACAGTTTCTTTGTGACTGTGCCATATTCAAAAAATTATTGCCAAATTTAATGTTGTGAAGATTTTACTCTATTTTATCTTTTAAGAGTTTTATAGCTTTAGGTCTTATGTTTAGGTCTTAAAAGTACTTTGAGTTAATTTTTGTATATGATGTTATGTAAGGGCCCAACTTCATTCTTTTGCATGTGAGTATCCAGTTTTCTACAGTACCACTTATTGAAATAACTTTTTTTCCCCATTGAGTGGCCTTGGCATCCTGTCAAAAATCATTTGACATGTATGGGAGGGTTTATTTGGGAGCTCTCTATCCAATTCCATTGGTCTATATGTCTCCCTTTATGTCAGTATAACAGTGTTTTATTACTGCATATTTCAATTAAGTTTTGAAATAAAGAAGTGTGGGTGCTACAGATTGTTTTTTTAGTAGTTTCTGTATTTTTAGAAATTTACTCATTTCATCAAGATTACATAATTGATTGGCATTCAGTTGTTCATAGTACTATCATATAATCACTGTTATTTCTCTCAATCTGTATCTGTATCTGTAATATCCCCCACTTTGATCTGTGATTTTAGTAATTTGAATCTTCTCTCTTTCTCTCTTATTTTTCTTAGTCAACCTAGATTAAGTTTGTCAATTTTGTTGGTTCTTTGAAGAACTAATTTTGGTTTCATTGATTTTTTTCTATTGTTTTTCTATTTTCCATTTTATCTCTGCTTTAATTTCTATAATTACCTTAGTTCTGCTAGGTTGCTTTTTGTTTAGATTGTTCTCTTTTCAGATTTTTAAGTTGCAATGATAAGTTTTTGATTGGAGATATTTCTTTTTAATATAAGCAATTACAACTATAAATTTCTCCACTGACAGTCCTTTTGCTGCATTCCATAAGTCTTAATATGTTATGTTTTCACTTCCATTTATATTTCTTTTCTAATTTTCCTTATGACTTCTTTGATTCATTAAATAAGAATATTTGTTTTCTAAAAATGCATGAATTTTCCTGTTTTTCCTTTGTTATTGATGTCTAACATCATCCCACTCTGACCAGGAAAAGGTAATTTGTATAATATCAAACTTTTAAACCCAACTGAGACAATTTGTGGACTAACATATGGTTTATTCCATAAAACCTTTCATGTGGCTGGGAGTGGTGGCTCACACCTGTAATCCCAGCATTTTGGGAGTCTGAGACAGGTGGATCAGGAGATCAGGAGTTCATTATCAGCCTGGCCAAAATCCTGAAACTCTGTCTCTACTAAAAATACAAAAAAATATGGGCAGTGGTGGTGGGATCCTGTAATCCCAGCCACTCAGAAGCCGGAGGCTGGGGAATCACAGGAGCCTGGGAGGTGGAGGCTATGGTAAGCCATGATTGCACCACTCCAGCCTGGGCGACAGAGCAATATTCTGTCTCAGAAAAAAGAAAGAAGAAAGAAAAGAAAGAAAGAAAGAAGGAAAGAAAGAAAGAGAAAGGAAGAAAGGAAGAAAGAAAGAAAGAAAGAAAAGAAAGAAAGAAACCTTTCTAGAAGATGGTGTATTCTGCTGTTGGGTACAGTGTGTTGTATTATCTTTTAGATCTAGTTGGTTAATTATGTTTTTTAAGTCCTCTATTACCTTGTTAATATTTTGTTATTTTGTCTGTTTTTTTTTTTTTTTTTTTTTTTTTGACAGAGTCTTGCTCTGTTGCCAGGCTGGAGTGCAGTGGCATGATCTTGGTTCACTATAACCTCCAACTCCCCTGGTACAAACGATTCTCCTGCCTCAGCTACCTGAGTAGCTGGGATTACAAGCATGCACCATCATGCCCAGATAATTTTTGTATTGTTAGTAGAAACAGAGTTTCACCACGTTGGCTAGGATGGTCTCGATCTCCTGACCTCGTGATGCACCTGCCTTGGCCTCCCAAAGTGCTTGGATTACAGGCGTGAGCCACAGCTTCTTGTCTGTTTTTTTCTATTTATTATTGAGAGTGGGATATTGACATCTTCAACTATTGTTAGAGAAATATCTATTTTTGCCTTCATTTCTGTGAATTTAGCTTCATATATTTTGACTAATATTAGGTGCATAAATGTTTATCATTGTTATATTTTCTTGCTGTATTTCACCTCTCATTAATGTATAATATCCTTTTGTCTCATAATTTCTTTTCTGTTTAAAATCTATTTTGTCTTATATTATTATAGGCAATAAATCTGGTATCTTTTAGTTACTACTTGTAGGAAATGTCTTTTTCCATTCTGTTGCTTTCAATTTATTTTTTACTTTTGATCTAAAGTGAGTCACTGGTAGACAGCATGTAGTTGGCTTATTGCTTCTTATCTATTTTGCCAATCTCTGTACTTTGATTGGAGAGTTTAAATGATTTATATCTAAAGCAATTGCTGACAAGAACGACATACTTCTATCATTTTGTAATTTGTTTTCTATATGCCTTGTAGCTTTTTGTTCCTCATTTCCTACATTGCTGTCTTCTTTTGTGTATAGTTCTTGTTTTGTACTGAAATATTTTATTTCTCTTCTCATTTCCTTTTTTTATATTCTATACTCTTTGTTTGGTGACCATGGGGATTATAATCAACATCCTAAAGTTAAAATACTAGAGCTTTGATGACATACAAAAACTCTGCTCCTTTACAGCACTGTCCCTAATCATTTTAGTTACTGATATCACAAAATTGCATCTTCATTCATCATGTCCAAAACCAATAGCTAATAATTGTTTAATATTATTAGCTAAAACTTTTAAAGAAATGATTAGTCTCTTAAATTACATAGAAAACAAAATATGGCATGCAAATCTGTTACAGTATTACAAGCTTTTATCATTGATCATGGATTTACTTTTACTGCAATATTTATTTCTTCACAGATGTGAGCTACTGCCTAGTGTCCTTTCATTTTAACAGGCAATATTCCTTGGAGCATTTATTGCAAGGCAGGGCTAGTGGTAATGATCTTTCTCAGCTTGTATTTATCTGAAACTGTCTAGTTTCTTTCTCACATTTAAATGATCATTTTGATAGATATAGGATTCTTGGCTGACAGTTCTGGTTTTGTTTTTTCTTTTAGCAGTTTAGATATCTCCATTCATTTCCATCTGGCCTCCAAAGTTTCTGATGAAAAATCTGCTGATAATCTTATGAAGAATTCTTTGTATGTGATATGCTGCTTCCCTCTTGCTGCCTTCAAAATATTAATTTTGTCTTTTAGCAGTTTGACTATAATGTGTCTTGGCAAAAGTCTTTACTATATTTAGACCTCGTTAAACTGCGTGAATGTTTACATTTATGTCTTTTATCAAATTGGACATTTTTGGCCATTATTCTTTTAAGCATGCCCCTTTCTCCTTTGTTTTCATTATATGATTCTCATAATCATCTGTTGACCTGCGTGGTGGTATTACATAGTTTCCTTAGGCTCTGTTCAGATGTCTGTAATAATTTTTCTTTCTATTACTCAAACACAATAATTTCGATTGTCCTATCTTCAATTTCACTGATTCTTTCTTCTGCTGCTCAAATCTGCCTTTGAATTTCTCTAGCAATTGTTTAAGTTATATTGTTCCATAACAGAATTTCTTATTAAATCAATTTTTTATATTTTATATTTTATTGATATATTCACGTTGTTTTATATGTCATTTTCTTTACCTTTTCCACAAAGTCCTCTAGCAATATGAACATGTTTAAGACAGTTGTCTTATAGGCTTTTTCTGGTAGATCTACCATTGGGTTTTTCTCATATGCAGTTTCTTTTCATTTATTTTTTTTCCTGTGAATGAGACTTTTCTGTAACTTTTTCTTGTAATTTTTTGTTGACAACTGGACATTTGAATTTAACAATGTGGTAACTCTATAAATCACTTTTCTTCCCTTTCTTGGGTTTTGATTTTATTTTGCTTTGTTTTGTTTTTATTGCTCTAGACAGTCTCTGTCCTGAGCATTAGTCTGTGGTGTAAACTTAAGATTTTCATTTTAGGTCTTTTGGGGCCTACATCTTCTCTGGGTAAGCACAAGGATTTTCTAACCTCCTCCACACCTCCACACCCTCTGCCAAATAAGCAGTTAATTTTGAATATTCTAGTCTTTAATGTCTAACTCTCAAAAGAAGAAAATTCCTGATGTCCTAATTCCTCAGAAAATCACTTCTGACAGGGGGAGAGAAACTTGCCAAAACGTGAGCAGTTGCAACCATAGTGGTTGCATGCATCTGTGCCTGCACCTCTGTGATCAGAAACAGCAATCAGTGATCACAACATAGATGCCCAATATTTAAAGAACAGGATTTTAAACCCTCACCTTGGTTCCCACAGCCTACTTGCCAGCTTGTATCAGGAACATGTGCAGTTTTCTGCGATGGAAATAAACGCTGGGAGCTATTGCTGAATCAAGAGCTCAATTGGACCAAATTATCTGCAATGTAGTGTGTTCGCTTTCCCCTGGAAGTTGCAAAGTATTCACAGACTCCAGAGGTCCAAAATCATCAGACAGATTCTATCTGTGTAATCATTGTCTAGGTATGGAGTAAGATCTTGTTCTTTCTACTCTACCATATTCCCAGAATCCAATTACGAACATTTTTAATATAAAGGTGGAAACAATGTGAATTCCCATTAGTAGAAAAACACTTTTAAAAAGTTAAATATCTGTTCAACTGAATATAAATCAATAATGCAAAGAAGTTCCTTAGATATATAGCAATTATCTGAAAAACAGTTCAAGTATATACACATTGCTTATTTTACAGACCATATGTATATTTTTAAAAGATTTTTAAAAAACACTTCTAAATACTATTTACAATAAATTAGAAAACTTTATCACTTACTTGAAAAGTTAAAATGTATATAAGGCAATATGAACCAATTTATGTTTCTAATTTTGAAAACTGCATATGATTTTTCAAAAGGCCAGCAGACATATAGAATAGAAATTATATTTTAAAAAAATGAATAGTAAGTAAAAAACAAGAATTAAAAGTTCATATATAAATTCTTAAACTGTATGAATAGAAAATACCTCCAATGTAAAAATATTGTTTACTGAAAATATTTTAAACTGCCAGTTATTTGCAATTACAGAAATATATTTCATACTTATGACTGAAAGTATTTTTAAATATTACAATACATTGAATAATATGTCCTAGTCCAAATTATATACTTTTACAGTTACCTAAATACTTCTTCTCTTCTGTTAACAATCTGTACAAGCATGCCTCAGGAAGTACAGTTGGAGAGGGATTTGTGTATTAGAATGGTTGTGTTTTCAACTGATATGCTGTGTTAAGGCAAGCTCTCTAGGGAAAAAGATGGCTTTTGGCAATTTGCTAAATTTCTATGAAAACTTTGCAATTTTTAAAAATCATAAGCTATATAGCCAAATTAGACAGTGATAATATACATATATAACCACGTTTAAATAAAATCAATTAAGTAAGCACTGGAGTATTTTAAATGATATCATAATAAAATTGCTGTTTTATTTCAATCCTGAAATTTTAAAAGAAAAATTATTTCTCTTCTTAAAAAATGCAAGTATATATGAACTCTCAAAATTTTAGTTTCTCTTTGCCTTTCCAAAATTTGTATATATATTTTATTCTTGAAAATATGATAGAAAGGAATCTTAAAGTTGCACATAGTTCATCTCTTTGTCCCCTAATTATTCAATAAAATAAATATCAATTTAGCCAACAGAAATATATTGCTCTGGTTTAGTAAATGGAAGAAAATAATAACAGAAAAGCAAATCTTAAAAGTATATATATTTTGAAGAATAACTGAAAAAAATCCTTTGTCTTATCTGCTACAACAGTTTAACAAAATGTAACACTTGATTGCTGATATAGCTATGAAAGAAATATTTGGTTGTTTTATATTTTGTACTTTTTATACTTTCCTTGCTCAAATTGAATGCCATTTACTCCATTGTGAAAAAACATTTAAAACAATCATGTATTATTATAAAGGGAAAGGAAAATATAAAAGAAAACGGTTTCTTCACAGCTAAAATTACTTTCATTCTTTTTTAAATCATTTATCTAATAACCACTGATTTATTTGACAATATACTGACATGATGAAAACATACATGATGAAAATTACACCTTTCCTTCCAGAAAGATGTAACAGAATATTGATATAGTAGTGAGGTACGGGAATATATGCAAACTAGTAAGTTTACTAACTTATTTTACTGGCTATTATAAAAGTTTTTGTAGTGTCTAGTTGAAGCCAATAACAGCAAACAGTCAAGTCTAACTGTGAGTAAAAATAGTTTTGCATTTTTGAGATAATGCATTTATTCCATGCATATGTGGTTTTGGAACAATAGTAACTCAAGACAAGTATAGACATACATAAGCCCTCTGTGCATAGAATTCTGTAGAGGATATTACATTGTATTTCAAAGCTGAGTTTTTTGGATTCTGACAAGATAGACAATGAAGTGTCTGTCATTTTGCATAGATACTATTTGTTAATCATTTACACTAAATTAAATGCCAGAGTAAAATTCAAAGTAAAAGATAAATCTATATGATTTTTAGTCAAAATAGTAACACTACTTTAATGTACTTCCCTTTTGAGTTGTTTTATTATTTCTTCCATAAAGTAGTTAGAATTATTATTTGGCATGCTCCCTTGGATCTCCTTCATCTAGATTATTTTGCCTCTCCCCCATACAACTTGGTAATTCTCTAATCTTTCATCTGTCACATTGTCTCCATTATTTAAAATCTCTCTACTTGTGATGATGTCTGCCTTAGCTGGACATTTTACAAAACCCAAAAATAGAAGGGATATATTCAACATAAAAATAATTCACCCAATACTTAATCAAAAGAAAGTATGGATAGCTATACTTATATCAAACAAAACAGATTTTAAAAATAAAAAGATATTGACAGTCTAACAAGGACATTACTAATGATAGTACAGTTCATTCATATTGAAGATTTAACAATTGTACATATATATTCACCAAACATTACGCATCTAGGTATATAAAGCAAACATCAGCAAACTGAAGAAAGAAACAGCAATACACTAATAATAAGAGGCTTCAACATTCCACTTTCAACAATAGATGTAATATACAGAGAGAAAATCTGTAAGGAAACAGTGGCCTTGAATAACACAATTAATCAAATGGATCAAACAGACATATGAAAAACATCCCACTCAATAGCAGCAGAATATACATTCTACTTAAACATACACAGAAGACTTTGCAATATAGGTAGTATATTAGGTCATAAAACAAGTCTTAACAAATTCAGGAAGATTAAAATCATGCTGAGCAACTTTTTCAACCAGAGTGGAATAAAACTAAAAATTAATAACAGAAGGAAAAAGGAAACTTAAAAATTCACCCTCCCAGGACTCAACCAGGAAGAACCTGAATTGCTGAATAGACCAATAACAAGGTCTGAAGTTGAGGCAGCAATTAATAGCCTACCAACCAAAAAAAGTCCAGGACCAGATGGGTTCACAGCCCAATTCTGCCAGCATTACAAAGAGGAGCTGGTACCATTCCTTCTGAAACTATTCCAAACAATACAAAAAGAGGGAATCCTCCCTAACTCATTTTATGAGACCAACAGTATCCTGATACCAAAACCTGGAAGAAACGCAACAAAAAAAGAAAATTTCAGGCCGATATCCATGATGAATATTGATGCAAAAATCTTTAATAAAGTACTGGCAAACCAAATCCAACAGCACATCAAAAAGCTATCCATCACGATCAAGTCGGCTTCATCCCGGGGATGCAAGGCTGGTTCAACATAAGCAAATCTATAAACATAATTTATCACATAAACAGAACCAAAGACAAAAACCACGTGATTATCTCAGTAGATGCAGAGAAGGCCTTCTACAAAATTCAACAGCCCTTTATGCTAAAAACTCTAAGTAAACTAGGTATCGATGGATCATACATCAAAATAATAACAGCTGTTTATGACAAACCCACAGCCAATATCATACTGAATGGGCAAAAACTGAAAGCATTCCTTTCGGAAACTGGCACAAGTCAAGGATGCCCTCTCTCACCACTCCTATTCAACATAGTATTGGAAGTTCTGGCCAGGGCCATCAGGCAAGAGAAAGAAAGAAAGGATATTCAAATAGGAAGAAAGAATGTCAAATTATCCCCTGTTTGCAGATGACATGATTGTTTATTTGGAAAACCCCATCGTCTCAGCCCAAATCTCCTTAAGCTCATAAGCAACTTCAGCAAAGTCTCAGGATACAAAATCAATGTGCAAAAATCGCAACCAATAATAATAGACAAACAGAGAGCCAAATCATGGGTGAACTCCCATTCACAATTGCTACAAAGAGAATAAAATATCTAGGAATACAACTAACTAGGGATGTGAAGGACCTCTTCAAGTAGAACTATAAACCACTGCTCAAAGAAATAGGACATAAACAGATGGAAAACCATTCCATGCTCATGATTAGGAAAAATCAATATCGTGAAAACGGCCAAATTGCCCAAAGTAATTTATAGATTCAATGCTACCCCCTTCAAGCTACCAATAACTTTCTTCACAGAATTGGAAAAAAACACCTAAAACTTCATATGGAACCAAAAACAGCCCACATAGCCAAAAAATGAAAAAAAACAAAGCTGGAAGCATCACACTACCTGACTTAAAACTATATTACAAGGCTACTGTAATTAAAACAGCAGGGTACTGGTACCAAAATAGAGATATAGACCAATGGAACAGAACAGAGGCCTCAGCAAGAACACCACATTACTACAACCATCTGACCTTGGACGAACCTCACAAAAACAAGCAGTTGTTAGCAGAAGAAAGAAAATCATGAAGATTATAACAGAAATAAGTAAAATAAAGAATAGAAAAACAGCAGATTTTTTTTAAAAGAACATATTATTTGGATTTTTGAAATCACAAATGAAAAACTCTTTAGACTATGAAAAGAGAAAGACTCAGTTAACCAACATTTTTTAAAAGGAGACATTACAACTAATGCCACAGAAATCATAGGAAATAAGAGACTAGTGTAAAAAATGATTTGGTAACAAATTAAAGAGTCTTAGAAGAAATGAATAGTTTAATAAAATAAAACAACATACTGTTTAAAAAGAAAACTTTAGTCAAATTAAATTTAAAAGAGTTTAATTGCACAAAGAATGATTCATGAATGGAGGAGCCTCCAGAGTCAGAGTAGGCCTAGAGACTCCAGCTCAGCTACATGGGAAGATTTATGGACAGAAAAAGGAAAATGAAGTACAAAAAATGTAAGTGAGGTACAGAGTCAGCCGGATTGGTTACAGCTTTGTGTTTGTCTTATTTGAACACAACTTGAACAGTTGGCCACCTTTGGCCAAAACTCAATGACTGTCATAGGAGTTGGCTACAGTCTGTTTACAACTCCATTTAGGTGATAGTTCATAATGTATAGAGACACCTTTAGACTGGACTTAAAATATGTAAGGAAGAAGCATTAAGCTGAACTTGATTTAATACTACCAAAAGTTAATGAATACATAGAAAATCTAAACAGGTCAATAACCAATATGGAGAATGAATAAGTGTCAGAAACCTTCCAACAAAGAAAAGCCTCACGGGTATCTCTTGAACATTTAAATAAGAATTAGCATCAAAAATAAATAGATAAATAAACAAAAAAAGAAAACAAACAAAAACAAAGAAAAAATAAGAATTAGCATCAATACTTCTCATTCTCTTCCAAAAAAAAAAAAAAAAGATAAAGTAAAGAATACAAACTAGTTTTGTGAGGCCTACATGACTAAAATAACAAGGCCAGGCAAAGAAAAAGACACAACAGAAAAGAAAATCACAGATCAATATCCCTGATAAACAATGTAAAAATTCCCAATAAAACGCTGGCAAACCAAATTCAATATCTTAAGGATCATTCACCATAACTAACTATAATTTATCCCTGGGATGCAAGAATGGTTCAACACACATAAATAAATAAATGTGACACATAACACTAAGAGAATGAAAAGTTTTATAAAAATGTGATCATTGCAATAGTTACAGAGAAAATGTTTGACCAAATTCAGCAACCTTTCATTGTAAAAACTCTCCACAAACTAGCAACAAAAAAAATACGATAATGTAATTAAGATCATATGTGAAAGACCACAGTTAACATCATACTCAACAGTAAAACATTGCAAGCTTTCTCTCAAAGATTAGAAACAAGGCGTTCATGGCTACTCTTGCCTCTTCTATTCATTACACCACTAAAAGTTTTTTAGCAAGGACAATTAGGCAAGAAAAATAAATAAATAAATGGCATTTAATAGGAAAGGAGGAAATAAAATTGTCTTTCTTTTCAGATGGCATAATCTTACATGTCGAAAACCCTAAAAATTCTACCAAAAATTGTTAAAATTATTAAATGAATTCAGAAAAATTATAGGATGCAAAATTAAAATACAAAAACAATTGTGTTTCTATACACTAAAAACAAACTCTTTGACAAGGAAATTAAGAAAGTAATTTTGTATACAATAGTATAAAAAAGAATAAAAAATGTTAAACTTAACTAAGTAATAAAACACTTGAGATTTGATAAAGACAAAGCATTAATAAAAGAAATTAAAGAAAGCACAAATAAATGTAAAATATCCTATGTCGTTGATGTGGAAGACTTAATAATGTTAAATTTTTATAATTCCCAAAGCAGTCTATAAGTTCAATTAAATCTCTATCCAAATCCCCATGCCAGTTTTTACATAAGTGAAAACAATTAAGTTTATATGAAACCATAAATAATTCTGTATAGTCCAAACAATCTTGAACAAAAAGAACAATGCTAAAGGCAACATGCTTTCTGACTTTAAAATACAGTAGCTTCCTCCTGTTTGTGAGGGTATGTTTCAACATCTCCAGTGGATGCCTAGAATCTTAGATGATGCCAAACTCTCTATATATTATATTTTATTCATTTAATAACTGAGAAGGCTACCAACTGACTAATGGGTGTGTAGTATATACACAGTGTAGATATGCTGGACCCAAGGATGATTCACATCCCAAGTAGGATGGATAGGGCAGTGTGAGATGCCATCATATGATTCAGGACAATTCACAATTTAAAACTTATGAATTGTTTATTTCTGAAATTTTTATTTAACATTTTGGAACTGTGGTTTACTGCAAGTAACTGAAATGGTAGAAAACAATCCCACAGATAAGGGAGATACTAGTGTATATTATGGCATATTGTATATTACTGTAAGTTAGAGCAATTAAAAGAATATATTACTGCCATAAAGATAGACATATAAACCTATGAAACAGAATAGATCCCAGACAAAAAACCTTGAATATATTGTCAGGTGATCTTTTGCAAGGGTGCCAAGAGTACACAATAGGGATGGGATAGTTTCTTCAACAACTGGTGTTGGGAAAATTGGATATCTCCATAATAAAAAATAAAATTGGAAACTTACCTTACAGCATATACAAAAAATCAACTTGAAATAGATTAAAGACTTAAAACAAAGACCTAAACTGTAAAACTCTTAAAAGGCAACATAAAGAAATATATTCATTACATTAACATTGGCAGTGAGTTTTTGGATATGACACCAAAACTGAAGGCAATAAAAACAATAACAGGCAAGTAGAACTGCATAAAACTAAAAGGCTTTTGTACAGCAAATGTAACAATCAACAGAGTGAAAAAAGGTAGTTAAAATATTTGCAAGTTTTATATCTGTTAAGGGCTAATATGCAAAGCACATAATTAAGTCCTTCGACTCATACTAAAAAAACAAATATCCTGATTTAAAAGAATTTGACAAGTAACTTAAATAGACATTTTTCTCTAGAAAAACATAAAAATGGCCAATTGGGCATATCAAAATATTCTCAACATCACAAATCATCAGAGAAATGCAAATCAAAACTACAATGAGATATCACTTCATACCTGTTATAATGATTATTGTAAAAAATTGAATAAGACAAAATGTAAGAAGTGTTAGCAAGCACGTAAAAAAATTGGAATATTAATATATGTTGATGAGACTGTATAATGGTGCAGCTGCTATGAATAACAAGTATGAAGTTTCCTGAAAAAAATGCAAATAGATATCATAGGATGTAAAAATCCTACTTCTGTGTAATTAATCCAAAAGGAAAAATTATGATCTTGAAGAGATGTGTGCACCCTTATGTTAATCGACACACCATTTACAGTAGATAAGATATGGAAACAACTTAAACGCCAAACAATTGATTAGTGCATAAAGAACATGTGATATACAAATACAATGAAATATTATTCAGCCTTTAAAAAGAAGAAAACCTTGTAATATGCAACAACGTGGATGAACCCTGAGGTCATTATTCTAAAAGAAATAAAACAGTCACAGAACTACCAATACTGCATAATTCCACTTATGTGACATATCTAAAATAGTCAATCTCATTGAAGTAGAGAGTAGATGGTAGTTGCCAGGGACAGGGGAGAGGAAAAAATGGGGAAATGTTATTCAATGAGCGTAAACTTTTAATAATGCAAGAGGAGTAATATTAACAGATCTGCTGTATAACATACTATAATTAACAATACTCTATTGTGTACTTAAAATTTTGGTAAGCAGCTAGATATCGTGTTAAATGTTCTTAAGCAGTACATTCTTTTAAATCAACAAATTAAAAATAATAACAATTACCTTAAGATCAGGAGAGATTTCTTAGATGCATTGCTGGAGTACAAAACACCACATTTTACCTTAAGATGCACTCCATCTTCTTTTCTCGCACAGTAGGTCTAAATGGGGTTAATTTATAGCATACTCCATTTGAGGATATATTAGTTGTCAATACACTACATGACAAAGAAAGTAAAAAAAAAAAAAAAAAAAATCTAGCTGTCCTTTATAGGTAGAAGCGCTCCAGTTAGTCATGAGACTAAATTCTGAGGTTGCGTGAGCTGGGATATAAAATTCCATTTGTGGAGTTATCCCAAATTACAGGATAGAACACTCTGAAAGAGGATCCTGGCAGGTGATAAACTCCCTTATAGAATGCTCACTAGAACCATGGAAAAGTGACTCTCCATGCTGAATAAATATGAGATGCCAGAGTTGCCTCTGGTGAAGGGGAAACCATATTGAACTAGAAATGCAGTCAGAAGACTCACAGATGATAGTGTTCCATAGGAAGATCACAACACTACACAGTGCACAAGTAAAGAATCATTCTTTCTGATACCAAGACTAAATGTAGATGTATTAGTCTATTTTCATGCTGCTAATAAAGACATATCTGTGACTGGGTAATTTATAAAAGAAAGAAGCTTAACAGAGTCACAGTTCCACATGGCTGGGAAGGCCTCACAATCATGACGGATGACAAAGGAAAAGCAAAAGGACATCATACATGGCAGCAGCCAAGAGAGAGCTCGTGCAGGAAACTCCCCTTTATAAAGCTATCAGATCTTGTGAGACTTATTCACTGTCCTGTGAACAGCACGGGAAAGACCCAACTCTATGATTCAGTTACTTCCCACTGGGTCCCTCCCATGACATATGGGAATTATGGGAGCTGCAATGCAAAATGATGAGATTTGGATGGGGACACAACCAAACCGTATCAGTAGGAGAAGCTACTACAAAACTTGATTGATTATTGAAAGACAATAGAGGTGGGGCAGTGATGTTTAACCACCAGAAGAGAAGTGATCATAACCATAATAATAATTGGCAAGTTTTGAGTGGCAGCCAAAGGGAAACAACCAACACAGGGTTATGGATATGGTTAATAGAACACAAAATTTCTACAGAAACACAAGTGGGCAGCCAACAAAATTACTATTCAATTTGTGCCAACAGAAAAAAAAAATGAAGGATGAAATGTCTGTGGACTGAAGACAATTGATCCATTTAAAAGTACTGATTGCCCAGTTTCTGGAGCTAAGCATGTTATTGCAATTAGAACGCATGACCTGAAGAAGCAGTGAAATCCCCAGGGGGAAGGACTATGCAAAACCGCGGTGAGTAACATACACAAAATGTATATCCTGGTGCTCCACTAAAGAGATTCATGATAATTTCCTCTGGTAACTGTGGACTGGAAAGCAGAAGATTCCCTGACATGTTGAGGGTTGTCAGAAACAAGGCCTTGTTGCCACTAATAACATCATCATGCTGTCATGCCCCTTCTCTGTCAGAAAAGGGATATATTGTGACATACGTGGTGAAGGAAAATAATATAAATAGAGCTCTAGCGAAGGACTGGCCTACAGACCTTACAATGGTGACCTGGCTGTCATTTCATTACAACGTATCTTTCTTTATTCCATAGAGGAAAAGCTATCATGGTATAAAACTTTAGGGAAGTCTTCAGAAACTATTACTCCCTGTAAAACAAGTAATTCAAAAACAATATTACATCCCAGGTGGCTTAAAAAAATCTAATATCACCCTCAATAGTATACAAAGGGCCAGATTAGTAGATCGGTAGTTCTTATTATATGCATTTTGATTCACCCATGTGACTCATATAGTAATAGGATGGATGCTGGAGAATAACCACAGAATACTATAGGATCAACCTTTTTGGAGACCAAATCCCAAATCCCATGAGGATGTGACACCTTTGCTAAAGATAATCAGTATAGCCTCAGTGACCATTGATTTGGAAAATATAGTTTTCTATTACGATAAGAAAATGATTAAAACAGTTCACATTCACATGGAAGAAACAACACCTTACAGTCACAATTTTGTCCCAAAGCTACATTAATAACTCCACCTCTGTCAGAGTTTAGTCAGCATAGATATGGACTATCTGAATATTATGCAAATCATCTCCGATACGAAATCCTGACATATGAATGAAGCAGTACACCTGGAAAGCATTACATCAGTGACAGGGTGCACAGCCAGAAACATGTGAGGGAATCCTAGGTGCCCATGACACCAAACATTGCTACACCAGTGTCCCTTCCTTGGCCTATGTCTATGAGAATATCTTATGGCCAAATGAAAGACAGGAACACATCTTAATTTGGTTTATCAATAATTTGTCTCGGCATTAGCATGCAAGCCAATATAAATGACAACTGCACTATAACACCCTATGCTATTAGCTTTGAAAAACAGTGACAGAAGAAAATCTTCTCAATAGATATACGTTCAGACAATGACCCTAATCATCCACTTTGTATGGACAGAGAATTGTACCAAAGAGACAGTAAACATTGGCTCATGAGTAGTACTGAGTAGCTGGGAAGTTATTCAGGATCGTGGATGGAAAATATTCTATTTTTGCTTAAAGTCTGGGTTATAAGCATATGATGTGTAAATATGTCACATGTCAAAAAATTCACTCACCTCTGAAAATGAATCAATTCACAAAGAAGCCAAAAGGACTCAGCAAGGGAACCTTAGCACACCTTTGCAGTTAGCAATCACAGGTCTAGCATGATGGGCATGTGAATAAAGTATCCTTAGTGGCAGCAATGAAGGAGATGCCTGAGATTAACAGCCTGTACTCACATTACCAATGTTAGTCTGGCAGCTTCTAAGAGACCAGTGATCCACCAGCCAGGAACAGGAAACAGTGGCATGATCCGTTGAGGGAGCCAACAGCAGGTTGGTGGTAAGAACCAGTGGATTATTCTCAAGGAATAGATGTCTGTCTGGATAGATTCGTGTATTTACTGACTGCACAGCTTTGGTATATCTGAAAACGTGTTTAATATGTTGGCATCAGGTTATATATAAACTTGCATAAACACAGGGGATCCATTTCATATTAAAACATGTACAGAATCAGCCAATGACCACAGATCCACATGTAGCATATGGCACCAAGATACTTCCAGGCTCGGTAGCTGTTCAAAGGTGGGTAATCACTCCAACAAACACACACCCTTACCACCTGAAAGGGGAACTGTGACTAAGAATGGGTGCGAAACAGTGATAGGAACAAGTGTTGAGTAATCCCAATTATAATCCAACTGACTTAATACTTGTTACAAGAGTATTTGGTGAGTGAAAAAACTATTAGAAAAATGTGGAACTTTTAAATATGACTCTTATACTTCATTGAACATGTTCGTTTTTTTTTTTTTTTAGAAGAGGGAAGAGCATTAATTTTATAGTCAGCAACAACACATTGCACGCCTCCTACAAATTGGGCATCATAATATTATCTCGAGAAAAATAAATGTCATGAACCCTGATCTACAATTTCTAGGAAACTACTTGGCTCATGTCTTCATTTGTCAATACCTGTAGTCCCCAACCTTAATTATGTACTGTTCAATAACCTGCTTACTTGCTTATTTTAGTATAGTGTCTTATGTAAAGTTTCCATCCTCTGGGTGTTAATCTATCACTGGAAATAGTTTCAACCATAATTTTTTCACTCTTGATCACGACTCACTCATATGACCCAGTGAAACAAATTACAGTGTTCTCATTGCATTGATTTGACTTCTGGGCCTTTGTAAATCTTACTTCTCTAATTAGGCTGTAAAAAGAAACTGCAATATATAGATTCACAAAAATAGAATCAGGACAGGGGAAACATTTTTACCAGTTTTGAAGCCCAAGGGGATTTTAGAACTGTCACTGCGATGAGTTGAGTTTAAAAATTCGATGGTCTATATTAAAATTAATAGTCTCATGACAACACGTTCCTGCTCTAGGCATCTCAGAGTCACCATAGTTTTGTATATTCAGAAATGCTTGAATATACTGAAAATAAAAAATTATATTACATTTTCTTATTACAATATTAAACATTCGATTACTTTTCATTCCTACAACTACTGTTCAATTTCATGTCCTAATCATTGCTTGTCTGTACAATTTCGACAATTTCTCAAATGGAATTTGTCCTTTGTCAGGTGAGTTTTCCAGAAAACGATATATATATATATATATATATATATATACACACATATATATATGTGTATATATATACATATATATGTATAATTATTTTGCGGCGGAGTTTGCTCTTGTTGCCCAGGCTGGAGTGTAATGGCACAATCTTGGCTTACCAAGACCTCTGTCTCCTGGAATCAAGCAATTCTCCTGCCTCAGCCTCCCAAGTAGCTGGGATTACAGGCATGTGCCATAATGCCCGGCTAATTCTTGTACTTTTTAGTAGATAAGGGGTTTCTCCATGTTGTCAGGCTGATCTCGAACTTCTGACCTCAGGTTATCCACCCACCTCAGCCTCCCAAAGTGCTGGGATTACAGGTGTGAGCCACCACACCTGGCTGAAAACAACATATATTTTATGTGACTTTAATATCTCAGAATCATGTGGTTTCCTAATATCTACTCAGTTGTTTTAAAACTAGAGAACATATTCATTCTACAATGGCAATATCACATAAAACTTTATTATATTTTAAAAAGCATAGAGATTTCTACTTATGGCCATGATAGAATAATTGGCACTGGAATAACCCTCCATGTATAAACAAATATTAAACTGAGAGAATGAACAACTGCTGGACTATTTGTAAAGATCTAAAATACTGTCCACTTTCTGATAAAATGTGCATATGCATTTATATTATTCTTCAGAGATGTATCTATTAATAGCATTTTTCCTTGGATATGTATAAAAAGAATGTTAGCTATTTTCTAGTTAAAAAATAATTTTTATAACTAGTGATTATTAATTTATCTATTTTATGTTTAATAGTAAAGACATTTTCATTTACTCCTCAATGTTGATTATTTTAATTCCTCCAAATATAAGTTTCCTGAGAGCAGCCATATTGGTTGTCTTTTGTTCTTATATATTTTTATAACATTGTTCAATACTTGGAATTCTTTATGTACTCAAAACATATATGCTGAGTTTATGAAAAGATATGCATCTTTTATTATATAAACTTATTAATTTTTTGGCAAATAAATATTCATCCGTGCTACAGGTTAAATAGCTTTCTTTTGAAGATTCTTTAATAAATATCTTAATAAAAATCGCCATATTTGCATACATATTTTACAGTAGACATGATAGAAATTGTAAATGACTTGGTCATATATATTATTACTTATATTAAAGAAAGCTATATTAGCCTTCAGTTACTTTGCATAGTTTTTGGTAAGATTAGTTGAAAAAAATTTGAACCCAGTAAAGGGAGAAAAAACACTAAACACATTAATTTTTACAGAGGAATACACTTTGACAGATGCAAGTTAAGCAAAATAAGATTTGAGACTGGGTGAGGGGTCTTTAAAATGATAATGGAAAAATGCATAGTGTGAAAAACTACTCATGGATTTCAGAACTTTTGCACAGCAATAAACTCGTACTAACTTTTTATAACATGTTTGAACAGTATCTAGTTTGAAGCATAAAGAAGAAAAAGGCATCAGTTTGAAAAGAGACCCTAGCAAAGTAGCATGTATTCCACTCAAATTGAAGCAAGAACCAGTATCAAATTTATTGTGAAGCTTAAGTAGAAAAATGATGAATCATTGATGCTTTATGAAAAGTTTCAGAGGACAATAACCTACAGAAATTAGCAGTGTACAAATGGTTAACTTGTTTTAAGAAGGGACAAGACAATGATGAAGCCCACAGCGCCAGACCGTCCACATCACTTGCTAGAAATAATCTTGTTCATGCCCTAATTGAAGAAGACCAACAATTAACAGCAGAAACAACAGGCAACATCACAGACATCTCAACTGGTTAAGCTTACACAATTCTGACTGAAAAATTAAAGTTGGGCCAAGTTTCCATTTAATAGATCCCCCAAACTGTTGTGCCAGGGCAGCTGTAGACAAAAGCGTAACATTCAATAAAAATTTTAAAGACGTGGGATCAAGATCCTGAAGCCATTCTTATAAAAATTATAACAAGAGATAAAGCATAGGTATACCAATATTGTCCTGAAGACAAAGCACAAATAAGGTAATGGCTATCAGGAGTTGGAAGTGGTCAGTCAAAGTCAAAGTGGATTTATCAAGAACAAAGTCATGGCAGCAGTATTTTGGATGCTTGTGGCTTTTTGCTTATTCTCTGGAAGTTCAAAACCTATACAATCTACTTATTACGAGTGTTTGAGAAAGTTAGTCAATGCTTTAACAGAAAAACATCCAGCAAACTTCATCAGAGAGTCCCTCTCCATCACGACAATGCTTATGCTCATTATTCTCATTTACAAGGGCAATTTTGTGAGTGTTTTAATGGAAAATCATTAGGCCTCCCACTTAGGGTTCTGATTTGGCTTCTTCTGACTTTTTTTCCCCCGATTTGAAAAACAACTATAAAGGACATGTATTTTCTTAAATTAATAATGTAAAAAAGACTACCTTGACATGGTTAAATTTTTCAGACCATCAATTATTTTAGATGCACTAAATGGCTACTGTCATTGCTTGCAGAAGTGTCTTAGCCTTGATGGAGCTCATAGTGAAAAATAAAGTTCATACTTACATTTTTAAGTTTCATTTCTTCATGAACTTTTTGAAGTCCCCTCATATATGAAACCTTTTCCTATAATACATACAAATAAATGTATTATATTGTACAGCAGCATTCATTCAACAAATATTTTGAGTACCCAACACATGTGTTAAACTGTAGAAGAAATCTGGACTGTATCTGTGAACAGAGCATAAAAGCATCCCTGTCTTCATGAAACTTTTCTTCTTCTGATGGAAAATATGCAACATATGATAATCAAATAGATATAATAAATTACATATTATGCTGAAGATGCTAAGTATTTTGGGGAAAATGAAGCAAAGAAAGTGAGCTTAGAAATAATAGAGAGAGGCTGGGCTCAGCGGCTCATGCCTATAATCCCAGCACTTTGGGAAGCCAAGGAAGGTGAATCACAAGGTCCGAAGATCAAGACCATCATGGCCACCTCTAGTAAAAATACAAAAAAAAATAGCCTAGTGTGGTGGTGCAAGCCTGTAGTTCCAGCTACTCTGGAGGCTGAGGCAGGAGAATTGCTTGAACCTGGCAGGCGGAGGCTGCAGTGAGCTGAGATCACATTACTACACTCCAGCCTAGTGACAGAGTGAGACTCTGTCTCAAAAAAAAAAAGTAATAATAGAGAGAGAAAAGTTGCAATTATAAAGAACATTGGGTCATAGAGTGATATTTTAACCATAAGAAAATATTTTCTGAAGAGATTAAAGAAGATTTTAGTCACATGGTTCTCTTGGTAAGGAGCATTTAAAGAAAGGAAAAAAACCTATGCAAAGCCCCATGACACAGCTAATTTGACATGTTCATGGATCAGTAAGAAGGCCAGGGAGGATATAAGGAAGTGAGGGAGGAACAGAGGAGTAGATGAGAAGGGCAAAAATATTGATATTTTACAAAGATATATCATATTTGATAATGTTTTTCGTATGTTTCACAAAGAATGATGTAGAGACTATGGACTCTAGATTTTATAATTCAAATTTAAAGAATAAATTATTAAATTAATGAAAATTAATTTCACAGTAATAATAATGAAAGGTGCAGTGTGTCTTGTTCAGTTGACAAATAAATTCAGAACCAAAAGATAATGGAAAAATTCAGGTATTCTTATTCATATTTTATGTAAGAGAACTTCATCTTACAGTTTTCGATGACAAAATAAAATGTTACCATAATATAGTACCTTTAGGCGTTTTTAGAAGAAGTTTATTCTATCCATGAGACTAATAGTCCACAACTCATAATTGGTAGCAGAATGTAGGATGTTTTTTTTTTTCTTAACCCAAATCTTTAATATCTCATGGTATTTCTAAAATAAGAGCAATTTGATTCTTTGGTTTTGTGAAAGTGAAAGCCCCATAACCTTTTATGGAACAAGTGGTTCGTCACATTTGATCTGTTGACTATAAAAGCATGAAACTTCAATATGAACATCATACAGAACCCTCTTTTGTTCTATGTGGCCACAACTTTCGGCTCTTAAAAGCACTTCTTTTACATCCGTTTTTGAAGTTGGTACCTTTACTGAAAAGGTTTTCTTAATGTTCATGAATTTTGCAACTACTCTAAATCAGGTGGCAGCTTAACAGTAAAGAACTTTAAAAATATTACTTTGCTTCATTTTTCATAAAATTTAAGTACAGAGAATAAAATAAAAACACCATTATAGCAAAGGCACCAAAAAAAGACTGTATCAATACTTGAATATTTATGATATAATCAGTAATCTGTAAAATAGATAATATATATGTATACATATATATTTATATTCAGCAGCTAGTTTACACTACCTCTCTATTCTTCCACCCACCTCTCCCGTTTTTCAAGTTGTTTCATATTTTGCAGCTCTATTGCTTGATGCATAAACATTTAGGATAGCTATGTTTTTGAAGGTTTCTCCCATTTATATTAATATAATATCCCTCAATACCTCTGATAATTTGATTTGCTATGAAGACTACTTTTTGATATGAATATGAATATATTCACTTTTGTTCTAAAAACTTATTGTTTGCATGATATGTGTTTTATAATTTTACTTTCACTTTCCTATATTTCTATATTTGAAGTGGTTTTTTCAAGGTCATATAGTTGGCTTTTGTGTTTAAATTTACTCTGCCAATCACTTTTAATTGGTGTATTTAGAACATTTACATGTAGTTATTAACATATTAGGGCTTACTTTTGCCTTTTTGTGTTGCCGTTTGCGCCATTGTTTTCTTTGGATTTCATTTACCTACCTCATTCTGGGTTATTTGGACATTTGTTAAATTTTGATTTTGATTTATTTGCAATGTTTATGAGAGTATGTATTTATTTCTATAGGCTTTCTTTTTAGTCGTATTTATGTAACTTACTACTGTCTACTGCTATTCATTTTACTGGTTCAAGTAAAATACAGAACTCTTACTTCTCTTTATGTCTCTTCACCTTCTTCATTTATGATAGAGTTCTGTTAAATATTTTCTTCTATATTCTAGAGTTACTATAGAAAATTCTGTGGGAGTTTTGAATGTAGATCTTTTTCTTTTCTAGACATGTTACTGTTTTCTCTTTAATGCACTGAATTCTTATGATTATGAGCCTTTTCTGAGGTATAACTTTTATACATATAATGTATAAAATGTATAGATATAATGGTATATGTATAGTAGTTACATATATAATATATACATATATATAATAATATATGTGTGTGTGTGTTTGCGTGTGTGTGTAGACATATGCAATAGGGCACCAGTGGCCTCATCAATTAGGCAACTATGCAACACTTCTAAAAATAATGTCAGTAATGTCTAACCCTGTTTTCATTATTCTCTCATTTTAGGACTCTGAAACATAGGTTAGTTCTTTACTGCTTCGACCAATGAAGTACAATGAAAGTGGCATTTTGCCAGTATCAGGCATCTGGCCTTCCCCTGGCAGTTTCCACATTCTAACTTTCTAGGCACTCTCAACTCATAGGAAATCTATGTTAGCCCATTACCACACTGCTATAAGGAACTACCTGAGACTGGGTAACTTATGAAGAAAGAGGTTTAATTGACTCACACTTCTACAGGCTGTAAAGGAAGGCTGGGGGACCTCAGGAAACTTACAACCATGGAGGAAGGTGTAGGGGGAAGCAAGCACATCTTACCATTATATAGCAGGAGAGAGAGTGAAGGGGGAAGTGCTACCGCTTATAAACAAGGAGATCTCTTGAGAACTCCATCATGAGAAAAACAAGGGGAAATCCTCCCCGATGATTCAATCACCTTCCACCATTGCCCTCCTTCAACTCGAGGGAATTGCAATTCAACACAAGATTTGGGTGGAGACACATAGCCAAACCACGTCAGAATCCAACCACCAAGTGCACAAGCCAGCTTTCCTAAAGTCATCAAGTTTTGAAAAAGACTAAGCTGTAGTAAAAAGTGCAGCAAAATTGAAGATTCTCAGACGCAATTATAAGATTGACTTCCTCAGATTAGATATTCATTTAACTCTTACTCATCATATGTTAAGTAATTAGAGTAAATGGGATATTAAAATTTTATATTATAATTTGTGTTAATGTTGCTATATTAGAATAATATCTAGATAATGAATGAAGAGTACAGGTTATGGCTATAAAGCCTTTATTGTGCAATAATGAATTTAAAAAAAACAGCAAAATTCTAATTTCTTTCTCATAAAAGCATTCATTATTTTGTGTGGAAAATTTTTCTTTCATTAGTATTGTAAATAACTTTTTTTAGTATATCTATGATTTGGGTTTACTCATGCTATTTAATATTTTAAATTAATATATTTCTAGATAAATTTAATTTTAAGATTTTTTTGACACTGATTACTTTTTAAATATTTTCTAATTTTTCAAAAGTGTGTATAGAAATAGTAGTCACCTTATATTTTACTTCTCAGTACTTTATTACTGGATTATTATTCTTTAAAATTGTATGCCTTGTAACTTTTTGTTATTAAATGCACTTAGGTTTTTCGTATTTATATTAAAAACATATAATTTCTCTACAGTGTACAAAGGTTTGTGTGTGTATACATAGATTTAATGCTGCTGATAATTTTACTCAAATCCATTACATCATTGCTAATTGATGTATTTTGTCTTAGTCGAATTATTTATATGGTCACATATGAAAGTAGACACATCAAATATTTTAACTCTGTTTTATGCTTTTAAAGATCTTATTTTATGAGTATTCACTTCAGCTAATTCAATACAGTATTTTTTCTATGTTAAGTATATATTGTTATAAATTAAGAATGAATTATTCTGTTTATAATTACATAATACTCACATCATGGCTTTGGTGATGAATAAGCTTTGCTCTATATGAATGCCCTCCTATTCATCCATTTTAACTCTTTTATTATATAATATGTGATACATGAAAGAGTTTATGCAACACACATGTGAAACTAAAAGCACAATAATTTTAAAAATAACCCTCAGGAATCAACTACCTAACCCATCAAGCAGAAGACTTTATGAATTTTTGTTTCTTTTTACTGTATCCTAAGGTTTTCCTCTATCCCAGGTGAACCAATAACCTAAATATATATATATATATATATATGTATGTATATATATATATGTATGTATATATATATACATACATATATATATAGTGGTTTGACAATGGCATTGTGGTAATCATAAAAGCAAATCCTTCAGAGATGATTAGTGTGCTATTTATGGTATTACAGTATTGCAGTTATTTATGATCCTTCAAAGTAAACTAAAACTACAGTATAAATTAATTTAAAACTACAGGGTGAAATAACACACACACACACACACACACACACACATATATATATGTATATATATGCAGAAACTTTTTAGCCTTAAAAATGTTGTCACAAATGTACTGTTCCTAAAATGCATAATATATATGCATATGCCTATATTCATATGCAAGCATTTATTTGTGTACATATTTAGGTGTTTATGTTTGTTTATAATTTTGCTGACAATAAAGTCATACTACAAATAGTCCTACAGAATTCTTTTTCATTAATATATTTTATTTCTTAGATATGTTCTCCAACTGTATTTTCTCTCATCTATGGTATTCCATTGACTAATATACTACATTACATACAGCCATTCAGTCCTCTGAACCATTTTTTCTCTCCAACTTAACTACAATCGCATTCTTATGGAAACATAGGTGGTGAAGTGCAAGAGTTTCCAAAGATACATAACTCTAACAGTGGAACTACTGCGTTTTGGAGTTTATGGATATTTAACTTTATATGGCTGTCATGTTATTAACGTATTTGTATCAATTTATAACACATAGTAAGAGCAATAAAATTATCTACTGATGAAAATTCTTACTAATGCTTGATATTTATTCGTAGGCTTCTTAATTGTTGTCAATTTGATATGAAACATCTCATTTTGGTCCTAATTTGCATTTTCAGGATTATAATTATATTTATATAAGTCATTCCTAATCGCTCTTCGATGAAAACCTATTGCCTATAATTTGAAGTTATCTATAGTTTTCTTAGGAATAATTAACACTTATTTATATATTATTGCTATATTTTATTTTTAGAATTCAAATAACTTTCTCAGATTATAAATTCTTACATTCTCTGTGGGGTTTTTCTTCTAATTCTTAAACTTTATTATGGAGATGTTTCATACACACCAAGATAGAGAGAGGTTTACTAACACTCATGTGCCTATGCCTTATTTGCAATGTTCTCAACATTTTGCCAATGCTGTTTCATTTTGCCCTGTAGTTTTAAATTAATTTATTTATTTACACTGTAGTTTTAGTTTACTCTGAAGGATCGTAAATGACTGCAATACTGTAATACTGTAAATAGAACACTAATCATCTCTGAAGAAGGATTTGCTTTTATGATTACCACATTGCTATTGTGAAACCACAGCAAATTAAAAATGTTTTCTTGGTGTCACCTACTAGCCACTAATTATGTTCTTTTGCTTCTAGTATTTTTGTGTACGTATATGCAGTTGTTTCCTGCAAAACTTTACCCAGTTATCGCCTGGCAAATTATAATACACATTTCAAAGTAGACATTAATTACACTAGGAATAAATCCCTTGGCTCCTAACTTATGATAGGTGCCCTTTCTATATAGTATGATAGCAACACCCACTTCTTCCATTGCACATAGATTCCCAGCCTGTGTATCTCTGGAAGTACACCATAAGAGCTTTATTTATCAATGTATTGCTTGTTCTTAGTAGGAAAAATTGCATGTAGTCATTACTCTATATGAATGAACAAAACACATACAAATAATTAGTAATATTTTTGGAAAATTTTTAATCATAGATATTATTTTTTCATATTTCCGTGGTGCCAAAAACAGTTCTAAGCTCTTTACATATCAGAAAAAATAAACAAACTTTTCAGTTCTTCCCTTTCCGTGACATAGGAAAATATTTTAACATCTCTAATGTTAAATAATTGACCAAATTTAAGGATGCTTCTTCTGGAACATAAAATTAATATTTATATTCCCATGCAAATATTTTTTGGCCAGAATATCAACTATAATAAGCACATATAATTGCACCCGTTATAAATGGAATGTATTTTAGTTGGCTCAGCATTCAGATTTAACATTTGCAATTATTGTGAACATGGTAGCTTGCTTAAGAACGGGACGCTATGCAACAATGTACACTTTACTTATCTTCAGGTGCACAGTATATCCAAATGCTCTCAGGGAACCTCACAAGGTTTACTTTGCTCTGCCCCCGGGTAATAACTTTCATTTGTGTATATATTTATATTCTTCCATCTATATTCACTTATGTAGGTAGACAGTATGTCATTCTTTCCTCTAAATATTTTATTTACACAAAATTTCATGGTGATCTAGGCAACAGAAATTAAAAAAACAGCTTACAGTGTTTTTTGCAATGCAAGCAGAAGACTCATAATGTAAAAGTACTAAACTTTAAAAAGAGGATAATTTCTGTGTGTGTGTGTGTGTGTGTGTGTGTGTGTGTGTGTATTTAAGCAACTCATGTAAATGATTGCATTCACCTCTGAATTAAACTGGCCCTAATTCAAACTCATCTAGCAATCAGTTGAAGCCTTTTTTGTTTTTGGGGTTTTTTTTTAGGGTATATGATTCTTGGAGTAAAAATAAATACAAACAATTACCAAAAAAAAAAAAAAGTATTTATTAGACTCCAATCTATTTCTTTGAAAATTCAGCCTTACCTAAATTCCGCACTGATAACACTAAGAATATCCAAAGAACATTCCCACATGTTTGTTTGTTTTGGTGGGCCCTTGTAGAAGACTAAACATGTTCTGAGGACTGATAACTGGGACACTGTTTTCACCAATCCTTTGCATTCTCTACTATTCCAAATGATTAATAGCTCTCTATTCCACCTGACATCTGAAGTAGCGTTTAACATGCTGTGTTCTTCTTAATTAAATTCTGCAGTTTATACCCAAATAAAGATTATTGATATCTTTTTTCCTGTGGATTACATTGGTGTTACAAGAGTTATTGTTACATATGTTAACGATTTGTATCATCACACAGTAGTATGCCGCATATTTTTATTTTATTCGTTTTAGAAAGACCTCCTTGCTCTGAAAATATTTAAGCTCAAGTATATAAAACTACTAGAGACATTCCTGGTGGCACGGGGAATGAGAAAGCGGGGGATATGGAAAGGCCGAAGTTGACAGACACCATATATTTCATTTAGAGAATGAAGAGGATAAATCTCCCATAGGTCATATCTTATTAAAAACTTAGGAACCTGTTGAATTTGGTTTTGAATTGCTATATGCAAAAAAAAAAAAATATGAATTTTGTTTTGAATTTCTGTATGCAAAAAAATACAATGTATTTAAAGATTGAACAAATATTAGAGACATAGGATGGCTTAAAAATGCCCCCCCCCTCAACACATGGGGATACAATTCAAGATGAGATTTGGGTGGGGACACAGAGCCAAACCATATTACAACCCTTCCAAACTAAAGTATATACATGGTTTCAAAAACCCATGATGTATTTGGATAAGTAATCACATGCTAGGTCATATCTTATTAAAAACTTAGTGTCATAGGCCTTATTTTTTGACCATATTGTAATCACTATAGACATTAGTAACAACAACAAAATAATATAAAAGGCACTATGGACATAAAAATCTAATGAGCTCATACAAAAATGATAATACAAATAAAATTCCTTAGAACTCAGTATGTAAATATCACTTCTTGAAATTTGTGAAAGGCAGATAAAGCAGTATGTATAAATTTGCATTATATAATATATGTTAATTAATTATAACAGATGGGATAAAAAAATCATCATTACTAAGATAACAAATCCCCAGATTAATCTGTCAAATTTTACGGTATTTAGTGGAATATCATTATGTCATATCTCATTAAATGTCAATGACTTTCAACAAGATAAGCAGTTCTTGTTGATACATTGTTCATCTCCCAATAAGCAGCCTTAGTACTCCAGCTTTTCTTAGTGACTCACTGGCTACTTATTTTGGGCTGGGAATTACTATGATGAAGCTATATGGCCCTGGTAAGAAACAGATAATTATTTGAAAAACATGATAGCATTTTATCCTGTTTAGCATTTTTTTCAAATTGCACACTTTTATATAATATTGAAACATATTATGGCTTCTCCAAGTTAATGTAATACACTAAAAGTCATTAAAATATCCTAATTTGGAAAACCAGACTAGTTTTAATTACCCATAAAATTCTAAGACTTATGTCCTCTGAAGTAATGTTCCACAACTGTTTCATAATCAATCTGTGATTTTTTTTTGTGATGGCATAGGTAGAGTAGCTGATCTTCCTCCAAAAAATAAAGAAACAACTTTCAAAACATTTGTAATTATTTATCATTGTCTATGCATATTTTCATTTTTTGCTGCTATAACGGAATACCTGAGACTAGGTAAATTATAAAGCACAGAAATTTATTTCTCACCATTCTAGAGACCAGGAACTCCAAGATGAAAAGCCTAGTAAAACTTTCAAGGGCGTTCTTGTTGCATAATCCCATGGCAGAAAGCAAAAGGGTGAAGAATGCTGGGCACGGTGGGTAATCCCAGCACTTTGGGAGGCTGAGGCAGGCAGATCAGAAGGTCAAGAGATAGAGACTATCCTGACCAACATGGTGAAACCCCATCTTTACTAAAAGTACAAAAATTAGCTGGGTGTGGTGGCACATGCCTGTAATCCTAGCTACTAGGGAGGCTAAGGCAAGAGAATCACTTTAACCTGGGAGGTGAAGGTTGCAGTGAACTAAGATCAAACCACTGCACTCCAGCCTGGGTGACAGAGCGAGGCTGCTTCTCAAAAATAAATAAATAAATAAATAAATAAATAAACAAATAAAAAAAAAAGGAGGGAAGAAAGGTAAAGAGCGAAAACAAGAGGGGGCAAAGCTTGCATTTTTTTTTCTAAAGAATGGACTCCTGCAATAACAAACTCACTCTTATGATAAGACCATTAATCCACTTATGAGGACAGAACTGTCATGGCCTAGTCACTTCTTAAATGTTCCACCTCCCAGCACTTCCACATTAAGTTTCCTACACATAAACTTTGGAGGAGTCTATATTTGACTTTGAAATAAAGCACTGATAAAACTGTGAAAACATTGCTTTGATTATGTTTTGGATGTCTAAAAATATTATCAATAGCTCCTACTGCCAATAGGTATTTTTTCAAATCTCTTTACCTTCTCAATTTCCATTGAGAGAAAAATAATATTTTATAAATATGACTTCTGTTTTTATATTGTACGATTCTCTAAAACATCCTTATTTATCATATTAAATGAACTATCTCTATCACTTTTTTTCTGTAGTTAAACAGCTCCATGGATATCTTTTTTTTCTGTAGTTATACAGCTCCATGGATAGTTTCTTACCTCAAACATAAATATAGCAATAAAATACATGGATACTGTGTATTCTATGTGCCAATATGTAATAAACTCTTTCTCCAATGTTTACTGTTTCTTAGGACATAATAAATATTAGGCAAAAAACTGCTAGATGAATGAATAAGTAACTGAATTAATGAATAATTTGACCATTCTTGATTCATCCGTGATTTTCCACTTCCTACATAATTTGAAGCATACTGTAATTGGAAGGCCTCAGGATAAGAATATTTCTAAGAATTTAATAACAACAGCATTCTCTCTTTTTAACTTTTTTCTTAACATGGACATTTATTTTAGAAAAAAAAAGTAAACCACATTTCTACAAGTTTAGATGCTTCCCTAAGTTGTATGCTTAAATTTGATCCCTGATGTTGAAAGCGGAGATTAATGGGAGGTGTTTGGGTCATGGGGACAGATCACTTATGAATATCTTGGTGCCATCCTAGAACAGTGAGCAGTTCTCCCTCTATTAGTTTCCCTAACAGGTGGTTGTTAAAAAGAGTCTGGCACCTCCCTACTCCCTCTCTTGCTGCTTCTTTACCATGTGATCTCTGCACACTCCAGCTCCCCCTTCACCTTTTGCCATGAGTGGAAGCAGCCTGTGGCTCTTGCCAGATACACATCCAATCTTGAATTGTTTAAGACATCAAAATCATAAGCCAAGTAAACATTTTTTCTTTATAAATTACTCAGCTTAAGGTAGTTCTGTGTAGCAACACTAAATGAACTAAGACACACATATTTTTACTTGTTTTGTCTTGGCATATGTGAAAAACTAAGGCTTATTGTCTCTAAATAGATGGAGCAACAAAAACAACAAAAATGCCCAATGCAATATAATATATTTAGCATCAAAATGGCTAGCTGATTTTATGCTTTAGAATAATATAGTATTTTTTAGAAAAAATAGTTAAATCTCCATTTTTGGGAAAGTTAACAAAATGAAAAACAGTATCAAATGAATACAAGCTATCATCATAGAAAGGAAATAAATATTTTTCTTAGAAAGAAAAAGAAAGTGATTTATTATTTTGCATTCTAATTATTAAAAATAAATATTTGTAGGACACTATAGAAATTTTATGAGGGTTCTGTTTGAAACCAATGTCTTCTCCATGTGCATACTAAACAACTTATAGTGAGAAAAAAGAAAATTAGTAAGGAACAGATTTCTTTTGGAATATTCTCATAGGAATTACATAGCATATTAGAGACTGTCATTAATACGTTTTATTTTTAAGAACCAAGAACTGTGAACAAAATGATAACGTTTGGACTATACAGATTTTTTCAGACACACCCCCTCAAACACCACAGTAGTATCTCTGAGATCTTATAACTTGCGCCAGACAATAGTATTATTGTAAAGGAACCAGTATTAAAAGACCAAAACAAAGCATTGGCATATATTATGCAAACACTTGAAAATAAATATTTCACTATCTCATTTGCAAAGTTCAAAGTAGCTTAGAAAATTGTAAAATTAGCCTCATTTGTTAGCTTGTTCATTTAAAGTTTGTATAAGTATTTCCTACTTTTAAATTAATTTATTCATGCTTTAGTTACTACAAGTGATCCTTCTCATCTGTTTCTAAATTATAATATATTCACATATCAAAATTATAAAGCATAAGTTAAAGAGATATTTAATGCAACAGTGTATACCTACTATTATTTACTGCATTATACAATTAAGAATATAGAACTATATTTTTAATCATGTGCCAAAGTAAAGCTTCGGTACTGATAAATATAGATGGTATTACTAATTTCAGAAAGAGAGAAGAGGGGGAACACAAAAGGAGATGGAGGAAAGAGAAGAGAGGGAGAGAACTAAGAAGAGAGAGAAAGAGATAGAGAGAAATTCAGTAATGCTTCTACTATTAAAAAATATTTTCCTTAAAACTGAATTATTAATTTTCAAGATACAGAAAGATAGCAACTAAACCTTAAATAAAATGGGGTTGACATAAGGATACGGAATAAACTCCTTGGAAATATGACATATATTAAAGTCTATTCTGAGCTAGAAAGTCTCTGGGAAGCTTTTCTCTTTCTCCTCATCTCCTTCTTTCTCTCTGTCATCTCTTTATTTCTCCATTTCTATGTGCCAATATTTAATCTCTCTCAAAATACTGGTTTCTCTGCTCATTTGATGGCTTAAACAAAGTTTATTATAATCATGCCATTATGGTAACCTCAGTATATGAAACTTTGGTATCTTTTATGTCCATGAGATCTATTTTTTTATCTCCCACATATGAGTGGAAGTGTGTCATATTTGTCTTTCTGTGCTGGCTTAATTCACTAAACATAATATCCTCTAGTCTCATCCAAGCTATTGCAAATGAAAGGATTTTATTATTTTATATGGCAGAATATTTCATTGTGTATATATATGCCACATCCTGTCTAAAACGAAGAAATAACAAATATTTGAGGTTATGGATATCCTAATTAGCCAGATTTGATTATTACACATTGTGTGCTTGTATCAAAAAAATGAATCTTAGGCTATTATCTGTGAATGTCACATGGATCCAGTGTGTTTATTTGTCACTGCTTATTTATTGGTATAGATCCTAACCTTGTGACATCACTCCTGTATACCAAAGTGAGCAGTGAAGATGTTCAATACAAAATCTCTCCATAGTAAATGTTTATTTTAGTATCCTACTTTAGTAACATTCCTTTTTGGAATAAGCACACTCTGCAGAGCAAAACAGAAGCCATGCTAGAATATTTTTTTTCTTTCCCTTAAAAAAATTACAGTCAGTTTACTCTGAGAGTCTATGTTAGGGGTCTCTAAGTGGACTTGACGATGAAGGACTGCTAGTAATGCCTGTCTTTATACTTTGTGGATCAGGTAATGTCATACTGACCAAGAGAAACAAATATTCTGGTTCCATGGGTTCCATGAAATTTACATTAGTACCAATGGCTCTTTCTCAAAAAGACCTAAAAAAGAATAGAGATTCTCTCAAAAATCTCACATACAGGCTGGGCACGGTGGCTCACACCTGTAATCCCAGCACTCTGGGAGGCTGAGGCGGGAGGATCACGAGGTCAGGATATTGAGACCATCCTGGTCAGCATGGTGAAATCCTGTCTCTACTAAAAAATAATTAGCTGGGTGTTATGGAGCGTGCCTCTAGTCCCAGCTACTCAGGAGGTTGAGGCAGGAGAATCACTTGGATCTGGAAAGTGGAGGTTTCAGTAAGGCGAGATTGTACCACTGCACTCCAGCTTGGTGACAGAGCAAGTCTCTGTCTCAAAAAAACAACAAAAAAGAAACAAACAAAATCTTATATACAATGTCTACAGTCACTAATAGAATTCAAACTATTTCTAATCCATTGAATCACTTGCCCATCTACAAAGTCCCATATGAAAGAATGAAATGGCCAAATTTAAAGCAGAGGAACTTGCCCTAGATTTTAAGAATGTGGATTTTTAAAAAAATGACTTTCTTAACTCACAATATATAAGTCCCTTAACCCCATAGGTAAGTCTTATTTTCCAGATATAATTGAAATTTCAATGTTGAAAAACAAAGTAGCGTGATATATGCAAACTATAGAAGAATAGCTATCAAATTCATTCAAGATGAAATTTAGAGCAGAATATTATGTAATTATTTTAAATAAAAGTAGAGCGTATGACATAGGGTGGTGGTCCTTGGTACTTGATGAGTTGAGAGACATTGTTAACACTATTCAATTGTGATTGATTTTTCAGTAGATCAATGACCAGTTTGAAGTATTCGAAGACTTACTTTTTCTTTATAGTCTGCAAGGAAAAAAATCAAGTGAAAATATTCTCACCTAAATTTTTTCAAGTACATCAAGTTAAAACTAATTTTGCACATACAGAAATGGAATTTGCAAAGATGGTTTACAAATAGTGGTGGTAAAAAATAGTGTGTAGTCAAAAAGTACATAGTTGGAAAAATTTATAGTATGTGAAAATCCAAGATTTATAAAATCTTTTGTCATTCTTCATATATTTGAAGAAAATGTTTGAATATATCATGTGAACTTCATTCATTCTTGTAGATGTAACCATTGTCAATTCTATAAATATTTTTATGAAAAATTGAAGAATCCTAACCTACCTGCATAACAATTAGATAATTTAGCAGTGGTAACATTCTATACTAACTATTTGGACAGATTGGCAATATTAAAATTATTCTAAAGAAGAATCACCCCAATCTCTACATTGAAAGGCTTTGAAATTAGCTTTTAGTATAAACATTTGTAGATAATTATCAATGAATTAATTCAAACATTACAAAGCAAAATCATGCTTACATGAAAATTGTTGACTGCTATAATGCCGTTTCAACAACTAAACAATAAATCATTTAACAGAATGCCAATCTGCTGTATATTCTGTCTGTGCTTTCATAAGTTATAAAAAATGGTTGTTTTTTAATTCCCATGCAAATTTGCAGTAAGATATATTTTCTCTGAGTTCAAACTACAATTTCAGAACTGGTGTTTGAAAATTGATGCAGCTATAAAAGAAAGTTTAATATTTCAAAATGGATGTAATTATACAGTTGCCAAACTCCTACCTAACCTTTAACTGGAAGTGACTAATCTGCAGTATAATGATATAATGATAGGCTAAATGGCAAATATCAAGAGAAGAATCTAGTAGAATACCTCCTAAATGTTTTATATGCTCAATTAAAATAATATGCTTATGAAATGATATTAATATCTGGCAGTATCTCTGTGCTAAAAACAATATCATAGATAAAATACATAAAATTTAATTACAGGTGAGTATTAACAGATGAGCATCTGCAATGAATTTTGATAACAGGTAAAATAAACTTTGAATCTCGATTAAGCAAAATACCATTTCCAAGTAAAGAATTCAATTGTTTTCATCGGTAGACCCATATCATAAAATAAGCCTACTTAATTATTATTATATTTTTATTTTTGTCAATAAAAAGTCTGGAAATGTGTTTTCTTGTTTAATGTATAAGCAGACATATGTTATCCTCAGTTTTGCCTTTTGGCCAACAAAACTTAAAACTTTTGCTATCTGACACTTTAGCAAAAAAGTTTGCACCCTGCTTTGTCATTGACTGTCATAAATTATCAATTCAAGTATTCCTGAGTAGAAAAGTTATACCTATCTTCTACTTAGTACAGGCAACTGAGGCAGGCCCTGTAGCATACTTATCACTTTTGCTGATAACTCATACACTATCATTTTCACATTGCTCTTTCCTCTTCTCTTTAAACATTCTTGTAATTCATCCTGGCCTTTGCCCTAGATAATCTTTCTGTCTGAATCTCTTGTCTTCCAATGTCTGGCTCTTTCTCACCATTTAAATTTTAGAAATAATATTGGCTCTTTAGAAAGACCTTCTTTAAGCACTATATTCAATGCTGGCCATCCCACCAGAACCTACAAGTAATATCTCTATATTCAAATTTTCTTCAAAATATGTAACACTATATTAATAAATATATTTATTTATTTGTATATTTAAGTTGGTCTCTCAGATTTCCCTATGATAGCATTTTGTAAGAGCACAATGATTTCTTTTTCCAACTACTAAATGACTTAAGTAGATTATACTTTGTGACTGTAGGGACTATGACATAATCTTAGCACAGAAATTAATACATATTTAATAATGCAAAATGAATGATTAATTAGATTCTACTTGTTGCTAATAATTGTTAGTCATAAATAAAGGACTAATACTTCTGTACTCATAAATTAATAAAAAGTCACTTTGAATTGACTCATAGTTTTCATTTATCATGTACTCCTCTAATTTTCCTTTGCATTTTGGTTTTGATTCTGATTTAGTTTATTTTTTTAATAAATCCTGCTCAAAAAATAATGTATGTAATAGGAAGATGACAGGTTCTCACAGGTCCTGAGAAAACCTTGTACAAAAATAGGTTTTTGATTTAAATTGTCTATTATCATATATGCCTTTGTAAATCTATAACCTGACAGATGTGATTCTGCTCTATTTGAACTAAACTAGTCATTCCACTATAAGTAACATTATAACTGATATTTTACTTTTAATTTAGCTACCTCAGACTTGTCCTTATTGACCTTAACCCCTGGTTTTAAAAAACCATTTATCTAACCTGCCAAGACCATGACAAATACCCCCCAGGGAATACTGTGATTGAATGCGAAATTTCTGCTGTAAGAATCCTCCTAGGCAATGTTAAGAGAGACACCGGAAAACTCTGACCATTAAATTCAAGTCTAGTTGGTTTCCCATTAATCCAGAAGCCCTAAAATAAAGAAGCAAGATGCCACCTTTATACATGCAGATGCATACACAGGATATGCCAATAAAGGGAGCATTTAGTATTGTGCATCAGATGCAAAATAACTAGAGAAAAAAAGCAAACCACATAATGCTTTTTAAAATAAAATATTTTATAATATGTAGAATTATATTTTCAAAGATGCCTGGGTATATTTCAACTCAATTAAAAAATAAAAAATTATTTTCATAAATTATAGACCTTTTAAAATGTGGTTTCCTCATTGATTTTTAAAGTACAACATATTTGTACAAATATCTTTTTGTATGCTTTTTCTTTTTGGTTTTGCAAATATATATATATATATATATATATATATATATATATCGGCTTTATTGAGGTAGAATTAAAAAATAAAATGTACATGTTTAAGACTGAGAATGTGATGATTCAGTCATATAGGTATGAACTGTGAAGTGATTACCACAAGATGAGTAGCATAGATAGATAGACAGATAGATAGATAGATAGATATCTCAGAATATTTTTAAAATGAAATTTTGGCATTTTCACATGTGGATTTAGAGATATTAACTGGTGTTAGACATTTCTCTTTTATTATTTGTAAAATATTAGTCCCCTCCCCAAAATTAAATCAGCAGAAAGAAAACATGTAAAATTAAAATGAATTTGTGTTACATAGAATTTTTACATAATTGTATTTGAAACAAAACTTACACAATGTCTAACTGCATTTTATGTAAAATGAACATGTTAATGGTAAAATATTTGGATGATGATTAAATGCACACAATCTGTGCTAATAGTCTTTTTTATAATTTGTTACATAAAATAAAATAATTTGTATCAACATTCAATTCTGATATTAAGCATTAGAGAAGACAGACACTCAGGAAAATGACATATTTCAAGTTATATTTAAAATTAAATTTTATGTATGGCTCTCTTAGCAGTTTTATTTTGGGAGATGCAGAACAGTTTATGAATTTTTGATTATAAAATCTAATTCAGACAGCTTGGGATCAAAACTCGTCAAATACTAATTTATGACTTTTGGCAAATTGCTTAATGTACTGTGGCACAGTTTTCTTATTTTGAAAATAACAATAATATTTATATTTTCTTTAGTGATATTGTGAAGAATAAATGAGTTAATGTATCATACATAATAAGTACTATACAATTGTTAGGATTTTTTTTAAGGTATTATCAGTTTAATTCGGTCACTGTCCTAATTGAAGGTGCTAAGATTCAGACACATTAAAAAGCAATGTAATTATCAAATGATGTCTTCTAACTTGATTTAAAAAATTTGGCTTTATTCTCCTGTGACAAATAAATGCTGTAAACAAATGACAAACTTAGATGGGGATTGGAATTACTATCAGCTCTGACACTGATGCACAGAGCCACCTTGTGGAATTCTGGGCCATACACGGAGGAAAGCTGTCTGTATATAAAATAGGTTCAAGCTGAAAAAACGTAGAACCATAGAGACAATTTCTTGAAATGAATTATGAAGATAGTCTTAATGAGATGCCTCCAAAATACAAAACAATTCAATATAAAACTCAATAATGTTATACTGTCTTCAGAATTTTTTCTAAAAAAAAATTTTTTACTATCTTTATGTATATCAAAATCATCATTATTTACATTATATATAGATATATATACAATAATATTTTTAAAACATTTTAAAACAAAGGTTCATACTAATAAAATGTAGAACTACCACAGAAAATTTCTTAAAATCAATTATAAAGACGCTTTTGACTATGTCCTTTCCAACAAGGACTATGATTAGTGAGAAGAAAAATTACAGAGGACGATTATATTTTTCTTCTCTATATACTTGCATATCCCTGCTGTTATTGAAGGCTGGAGTTAATAGGTTGGGGTTATCACCATTGCAATTCAGTTATTAGTTTTGTATCCCTCAGAGTTACTAAAAAGTGTGTCATATGGCAAAAAATAATCAACAGACTATCTACAAATGTTGAGAATCCAAAAGTTGTCATCTTGAGATGTCAGTGCTGTGAAAAAACAAAATAAAATATTTATAGCATATCGTTCTCAGTCAATTACAAACCACAAGATAATAAAGCCATGCTGGTTTGCTAGGCTGGCAGGATTGATCTGCCTTTAGGGATGATCTGATCCTTCTGTACATAGCAGTCCTGACCAAGAGGACCTTAGTACTTTTTCCCCCTCAGCTTCACAAAATTTTATACAGGCTTGTTTCTAATCTAGGCCACTGACCTTCCTTTTTGTACAGCATTTGATTTAGAACACTTGAACCCGTAAATTATTTCTCTGTCCCTTTGAGATGTAAATATTTTCACAGTCACACACCTACAACCACCTGATCTTTGACAAACCTGACAAAATCAAGCAATGGGGAAAGGATTTCCTGTTTAATATATTATGTCAAGAAAACTGGCTAGCCATATGCAGAAAGCTGAAACTGGACCCCTTCCTTACATGTTATACAAAAATTAACCCCAGATGGATTAAAGATTTAAACCTAAGACCTAACGCCATAAAAACCCTAGATGAAAACCTAGGCAATACCATTCAGAACATAGGCATAGACAAGGACTTCATGTCTAAAAATGCCAAAAGCATTCGCAACAAAAGCTAAAATAGGCAAAAGGATCTAATTAAACTTAAGAGCTTCTGCACAGCAAAAGAAACACTCATTAGAGTGAACCAGCAACCAACAGAATGGGAAAAAAAATTTGCAATCTACCCTTCTGACAAAGGTCTAATATCCAGAATCTACAAAGAACTAAAACAAATATACAAGAAAAAAAAAACCCGTCAAAAAGTGGGCAAAGGATATGAACAGACACTTTTCAAGAGAAGACATTTATGCAGCCAACAAACATGAAAAGATGCTCATTATCACTGGTCATTAGAGAAATGCAAATCAAAACCACATTGAGATACCATCTCATGCCAGTTAGAATGGCAATTATTAAAAAATCTGGAGACAACAGATGCTGGAGAGGAGGTGGAGAAATAGGAACACTTTTACACTGTTGTGGGAGTGTAAATTAGTTCAACAATTGTGGAAGACAGTGTAACGATTGCTCAAGGATCTGGAAATAGAAAGCCCATTTGATCCAGCAGTCCCATTATTGGGTATATACCCAAAGGATTGTAAATCATTCTGTTATAAAGACACATGCACACGTATGTTCACTGTGGCACTGTTTACAATGGCAAATACTTGGAAACAACACAAATGCCTATCAATGATAGACTAGATAAAGAAAATGTGACACATATATACCATGGAACACTATGCAGCCATAATTAAGGATGAGTTCATGTCCTTTGCAGGGACATGGATGAATCTGAAAACCATCATTCTTAGCAAACTGACACAAGAACAGAAAACCAAACACTGTATATTCTCACTCATAAGTGGGTGTTGAACAATGAGAAGACATGGACACAGGGAGGGGAACATCACACACCAGGGCCTGTTGGGGTATGTAGGGGGATAGGGGGGAGATACACCAGGAGTAATACCTAATGTAGGTGACAAGGGGATGGATGCCGCAGACCACCATGGCATGTGTACACTTAAGCAACAATCCTGCAATATCTGCACATGAACCCCACAACTTACAGTAAAATGAAAAATAAAAATAAAAAAATAAAGAAAACAAAAAAAAAGAAAGTCACACTCCATGATCAGTATAGGAGAACTAACATCTTAGAATGGACTAAAGGCAAGGCCGGGCACCTTCACTTATGCTGGTAATCCTAGCACTTTGGGAGGCTGAGGCAGGCAAATCACTTGAGGTCAGGAGTTCAAAACCAGTCTGGCCAATGTGGCAAAATCCCATTTCTACTAAAAATATACAATTTAGCCAGATGCCGTTGCTCATGCCTATAATCCCAACACTTTGGGAGGCCAAGGTGGGCAGATCATCGGAGGTCAGGAGTTTGAGACCAGGCCTGGGCAATATGGCGAAACCCCATCTCTACTAAAAATACAAAAATGAGCCAGGCGTGGTGGCACGGCACATACCTGTAATCTCAGTTGCTTGGGAGGCTGAGACAGGAGAATTGCTTGAACCCAGGAGACAGAAGTGCACTCCAAAAATGGCATTCTATTCCTTTATCTCCTTTTGCAGCCTATCTTGACAGAAAATTTAAAACAGTCTAGAGTAACTAGACATTTAGAGCTAGTGTTATCAGGATCTATGTTTCAGAAAAAAGCAATAAACTCTGAAAGTAACTTTTCTGCCCAGCAATATCACCAAGGGGTCACGAGTCTAGCAAACATTGACAGACACGCTCTTAGGATGATAACCCTTTAGTTTTAGCCTTGGGTTTTCAAATCTCTCCACGGTATAGTTATGCAAATTGCATAAGGCTTTTGGTAATCAGAAATGAGCCCCATATACAGCCAATATTATTACAATGAAACCATGAAACTCAGGTGTACAATAAAGGTAGCTGTTTTTATTTTTTCTTTAAAACATGGGTTCTGTCTCTCAATCTTATATGTATGTGCTTTTCTTTCTCATCAATTTCAAATTTAACCTATGTTAGTTAAGGTGTCTCTCCTTTTTAGAAAATTATTTTGCATTAATTCTACATGGGGGCAGAATGTGGTAAAGTGTATGACCTTTGCAGTGCTCTGGTCACACTAGGCAACATTCTTCCCTTTATGATGTTTTTCATTTCTCCACATTAATCCAGATGGTCCTGGTGATTAAGAACAGTTAAATCTGTCAGTCATTTAATCGTTCAACAAATATTTGTTTATTTATTCAAGAAATCCTTGTTCAAAACCATGTATTGCTTGGGATGGCAAAATAAACAATATTTCCCAAACCTCATGGTGCATACATTTTCATATTGAAAGAGAAAAAATTGACATGTTAAAATGTGTGTCATGTTTTTGTTTGTTTGTTTGTTTGTTTTTATTATACTTTAAGTTCTGGGGTACGTGTGCAGGTCATGCAGGATTGTTACATAGGTATACACATGCCATGGTGGTTTGCTATATCCATCCCCTTGACATCTACATTACGGATTTCTCCTAATGTTATCCCTCCCAAAACCCCCACCCCCCTGGTATCTCTCCCCTAGCACCCCCACGCCCCAACAGGCCCCAGTGTATGATGTTCCCCTCCCTGTGTCCATATCTTCTCATTGCTCAACACCCACTTTTGAGTGAGAACATGCGGTGCATGGTTTTCTGCTCTTGTGTCAGTTTGCTAAGAATAAACCAGAAAGAAGTTGAATCCCTGAATAGACCAATAAGAAAGTCTGAAGTTGAGGCAGCAATTAATAGCCTACCAACCAAAAAAAGTACAGGTCCAGACAGGTTCACAGTCAAATTCTACCAGCAGTACAAAGAGGAGCTGGTACCATTCCTTCTGAAACTATTCCAAACAATAAAAAAAAAGAGAATCCTCCCTAATTCATTTTATGAGACCAACATCATCTTGATACCAAAACCTGGCAGAGCCACAACTAAAAAAGAGTACTTCAGGCCAATATCCATGAATAACATTCATATGAAAATCTTCAATAAAATGCTGGCCAACCAAATCCAACAGCACCTCAAGAAGCTTATCCATCACCATCGGCTTCATCCCGGGGATTAAAGGCTTGTTCAACATACGCAAATCTATAAATGTAATCCATCACACAAACAGAACTAAAGACAAAAACCACATGATTATCTCAATATTTGCAGAGAAGGCCTTCAGCAAAATTCAACAACGCTTTATGCTAAAAACTGTCGTGTTCTTTTGTGAGGAACAAAATACAATAAAGAGGATTAGGAATGCTAAGCGCTTCAATTTTAAATAGGATGGTAAGGAAGTACTTTCATAAACATGCTACTAACTAAAAAAATGGAATGTGTTGAGGGAATGAACCATTTTTATATTGTGAGGAAGAGCATTTTAATTCAGCAACACAAAGGTAGAACACAAAAGAATAGTCCCAAGTTGAATATTGGTTTCAAAGAACCAGGTCTGTGAATGAATGAGGAGTAAGAAATGAGATTAGATAAATAATGGGGATGAGGTTAGAGTGCATCTTATAGGCGTAGAAAGCCATTGTGATGATTTTGAATTTCACTGTGGATGAGTTGGAAAGTCATCAGAAAGTGTTGAATATAGAAATAACAAGATGTGACATAATTTCAGAGACACTTTAGCCCCTGAATTGGTAGTAGGTGCTGGGGGTCAAGTGTGATAAAAAGAAAATCAATTAGGAGAAACTCACAACAGTCCAGGAAAGACACAATATTGAGTGAATCATTATGAAAACAGCAGAGACAGAGAGAAGTGGTCAGGTTTCTGACATGTTATAAGAAAGAGCCCACATCGTTTTTTGAGGAATTAGAAATTGAAGTGTAATGTGAGAAGATGTTAAACACTATGGATGAGTCTAAGAGTTCGGCCTAAGTAACAGAATGGATGTGTCACTAACTGAAAGGAGCAAGAGTATAAAAAGCACACATTTCAGGGGTGAATAGAAGAATCAAATTGTCATTTTGTATGCCTAGGAGGCATTTGAGAAGTGACATTGAATAGATACTTGTGCCTGAGAGTCTGTAACTCAAAGGAGATTGCAAAGCTGAATTTATAAATCTGAGAATTCTAAGTGTACAGATTTTATTCAAAAACATAAAAAAGAAAAATTGAGTGAGTATAAATCGAAGAGTTTGAAACAAGACACTTTTTAACATATAGGGGATATAGAAAGGACTAGAATTAGAAATAAAGCAGCAGGAAAATCTGAAGGTAGAAACAAGATAATTGGAAACCAGGACAAGAGCGATTTCTGTGGGGTAGTAGCAGCAAAAAATGGTGGGAGTGGATTCAATGAAGCTATATATGAAAATTTAGATCCAAAAAGAATTTATGTTTGGGATAAATTTTGCTCTAAAGGGAAAAAGAGGAAAGGGTTGTGTGCATTTTCTTTAGTAACTATGTATGGTAATTTTGGGAATTTCGCATTAAGCAAGATAGTCAAAACACATGTGCTTTCCTGGAATTTACAATGTAGGGTATACAATATCAATGACAAATAAATAGTGAGAGACAGAAAATAATGGTTAGTTAAGATTAACCAAATAAGTCAAACTGTGATGAATATTTTTGCATTGTTCACTGGTACAACTAGAAAACATTTTTTGAGAATATTTACAGATGTCAGATAAATATGTATTAAATTATAATATAAGAACATACATAAGAACATGTGTGTGAGTGTATTTGTGTGTGTTTAAATTATACTGAAAAGCAGTAGAGACACACGAATTAGCTCAGTGGTTAATTCTAAAAGGGTGGCAGGGGTACTGCCTTTGTGATGAGCATAGAGGACCTTCAATGGTATAAGTAATATTGTATTTATTGAATTATTGTCAGGTTGATATTATCATTTTACTAAGTATTATTGCTTATATACGCTGTTGTTATTTGTACTTATGAAAGATTTATAATTTATATTCTTAAAATTAAGGAAGAAAATAATATTTTAAAAATTAATGATGAAATAAGAATTGTGTAAGAAAGGTAGCCATGGGCAGGGCATGGGGACTCATACCTGCAATCCCAGCACTCTGGGAGGCCGAGGTGGGTGGATCACAAGGTCAAAAGATCAAGACCACTCTGGCCAACATAGTGAAACCCCATATCTAGTAAAAATACAGAAATTAGCTTGGCATGGTGGCACATGCCTGTAGTCCCAGCTACTTGGGAGGCTGAGGCAGGACAATCGCTTGAACCCGGGAGGCAGAGGTTGCAATGAGCCAAGATTGTGCCATTACACTCCAGCCTGGCGACAGAGTGAGACTCCATCTCAAAAAACAAAAAAGAAAAGAAAAGAAAGGTAGCCATGATTAATTGAAAGAAACACTGCCTGGGCTCTTATCTCACTAATATTTAGACTAGAAGTTGATTATTTCTGAAGGACACTCATTCATAGCTACCATAGCTAATCTTCTTGCTCACTTTTACATCCTTACTTTCTTTCTGAAAGCACAGTCTTTTATTCAAAATCTAAAAAAAGGAAAAGTAGCTCTTTCATCATCATGTATTCCTGCAAATGTACCTTTATGGAGGCACAAGTATGGGTTTGACCTGAATATTTTATTTAATAAAATATTTTATGAAGGAAAAAATGTATTTCAAAATACTTTGAACTGTGGACAACACACTTAGAGTTTGCTAGAGACAATAGCATGTAACTTTCAGAGCATGTAAATTCTAAATGTTTATAAAGGAAGAGACACAGGATTTATATCAAAAGAGGTAAACTCTATTATTTAACATGAGATTTTAATTCAATAAAATGTAAACATTTTCAAACATTGTTGCACAAAACAAATAAACTCAAATTCTCTAAAAATTGATGGGAGTTGTAAAACTTTCTCTAGATATCATATGACATATTAGAGTCCCAATATTAGGAAATACAATCTTGCAACAAAAAAATTCTGAGTCTTTGCATTCTATTGTATTTCCAAAACATATAAAGAAACTGAAATAGTCAAAACCATAAAGAGTTTTGAAATCTGGGACTAAATATGACACTGGATATTTATATGAATATCTCTTAACTGCAAAGCCAGACATTAGCTCAAATTTAAGCAAAAATAAATTTCAGAAGTAAAATATACTTTGGACATGGCTTATTCAAGTATCTACATAAGGGAAGACGATTAGTCTTATAAACTCTCAGTTTAAGTAAGCTGGAGCAAACTGTGCTCATTTAAAGTTTGTGATAATATTTATTGTGATAAATGTTCATAGTATACCTATCAGGATTTCTGTGGACCATATAATTCTTCAAAGAACAGTTAAGTTTGAAGATGAATACCTATGTCTAGTCGCTATCACCTGGATATTTCTGCCTTGTTTATGCTAACAATCTTAAGCTTCAAGGAAATATCCTAATGAGGGATCATGCTGTGACAATCTGCTAGCTAAGCTACTACATGCAAACCAATTTCATTATTTTAAATATATGAACCCCTGCCTATGAATTCTTGATTTCCATTTTACCCCTGTCTAATCAAACTTAAGTATATACCCATGAAAAAGCAACCCAGATGCCTCACAATGATCTAATCCTGATTTCAGCTTTGCATTGATAAACTTTTCCTTGGCTTTGCATTTGCAATTCAATTTGCTGATAAACACCTTGGACATATTTTCTATCCCCCAGATTAGTAAAGCTTCTTTTAACAATGTGCAACACTGATAGCTTGTGTCCATTCTCCTTTATCTGGTTCATTAAAAAAATTATTAGAAGTTTATTTTCGTATATCTCTCTACTACAAACAGATCAGCAAAGGACAGGAAACATAGCATTTATTCTAACCTAATTTTATCCAAAAACTCCTCACAAAGGCTATCAGCAGTTTTTCTTATTTAATCTTAAAAAAAAAAACAAACAAACAAAAAAAAAACTGTGATTTTAAAATAACTAACTTTCTGAGAATTTAGGATCTAGAGAGGAGTTAAAATATATATGACAAATATTTAATTTTGCCCAACATTTAAACTAGTGGTACTCAATTTTTTGGCAGAAACTCATACTAGGAAATATAGTTTACATAACAGTCTAGTTCACACATAAACATATCTACAATAGCACCTCACTAGAATATAGTAAAACTGATTGTTTTATTTCATTATAACTGGGTCTAACCAGGTAAAGCTGATAAGATGTCATGGATTTGAGAGACCTGAATGAACATTTATTTATTACAACAAACTATGGAGTCTTTCCTGATGAATGGACAGTGCAGACATATAAACTCACTTCACTTAATTCACTGTTCTAGTTTTGACTCTTAATTAGCATGACTATTGTGAATTCCCTTTTTTAAATCATTTAAGGAACCCTGATTATACACTGCAGAAACTTGGTAAATTTCTTGACTGTGGAGTGTTTCCTTGCCTGGTAAGTTAATAGACTCAGCAGCTTTGTAGTTACTATTATAGGTAGTATGAGTAGGTGTAGTCATAATCATAGTCACAGTCATAGTAGTACTTAGCCCTGGACTTGTTTTTGTTAAATGTGTGCTGTGAATGAAGACACTGCCCAAACAGGCTTTGTGTGAGCAACGTGGCTGTTTATTCACCTGGGTGTGAGCAGGCTGAGTCTGAAAAGAGAGTCAGTGCAGGGCACTGGGGTATGAGTTGGATGTATAGGTTTGGGGTAAACAGTGGAAAATTACAGAAGTTACAGTTTAGGGTGGTTTTTTTGCAAGCTGGGAGGGGGTCATAGGGTGTGGAGTCAGGAGATTGACCAAGGTTGGTTACAAAGTCCAGTGGCCTTGTCAGTTGAGGCCAGAATAAGAAACAATAGAAGAATGTCTCAAGTTAGGCATTGTAGGGGTTGATCGTTCTTCTGCTTTTACTTTGCAGGCCACAGAGGTTACCATGCCCTCCACAGTGAGGTCAGACCTTACATTCCTCTCTTTTTATATTAGTAATATAAAGAAAAAAGAAATGAAGAGTGGAGGGCAGTGGAATATTAGGAAGGTTGGCATAGAGAGGTGATGGAGCAATTCTTCAAGCAGGACTGGGGGGTGGTGCTGAAACCTAGATGGAAAGAATTTGGACTACTGGGAGATCTTGGAGCAAAGGTTGATATTGTGGGGTTGTTAGAAGGAGCATTTGTCATATTGACTGACTGGTTATAGCTTGTATGTGATTTTGTAGGAATTGAGAGATTAATCAGAAAACACAAGGTCCAAATAAGAGAATGGGAAAGATAGATAGATATCAGAGAACTAAAGATTGGAAGAAGCCATGACTCCCAGTTAGAGAGAGTCCAGCCAGTCCGTCAAGGTCCAGAATAACCGTTTGTCTGATTAGCGAGCTTTTGGGCCCTGTCTTTTAATCTGTTGATGGCATCTTATATGAGACTGGACTGGTTTACATAAAAACATGAAGAAGGGACAGTGATTAAGTTAATTCTGCAATACAAGCAGAGAAATCTTTAGAGAGGCTATGGAAGGTGACAATTGAAGTGGTAAGGCCTGCTATGCCTGTGCCAAGTGCCGTAGTAATTCCTAACCCTACAAGTAAGGGGATCAATGGAATGACCCATTTGTGTCGTGTTGGGATCGCAAGGGGAACAGGGGAAGCTTTCATTTCCATTGGCAAACTGAATTTTGGGAGTAAGGAAAACTGGGGTACAAATGCCTTTCCAGCTGGTAGGAAGGCAGATGTAAGAAGAAGAACCACAGAGGAAAAAAAGTCCTTGGCTTAGACAGAACTGGAAGTGTAAACTGAAAAGGTGAGAAAGTGTTCTGAGGGGGCTGGGGCTTTGGACCCAAATACCAAGGGAACTAGCAAGGGCTGCAGCTGTTAAAGGTTGTAGAGGAGTTTGGTAGGGTAACTGTGTGGAAGGAGAGCTCTTATTTTCATGTGTTGTCTATAAGTAACCACTTGCTTTCATTAACAAGATTGGGTATGAGCAGACAGGAAGAGGGGTCTGTTGGAGAGTCTGAAGAGCAAGGGGAAGGTAGCCAATGGTAAATTGAGAGGCAGAGTAAATGCCTACCTAGGCAAAACCCGCCATTGATCTTTTTAAGCTGCTAGTAATAAGGGAGGGCTTTTCTGTAATGTACAGTTCATATGCTCCTGAATTTTGGTTAACTTGGGTAGCAGGGCTCTTGAGGTAAAGTGTAAAGGAACACAAAGGCGATGGGGAGACAGAGACATGAGGTTCATGGTTCGTGTTAGGTATTAAGTGAGAGGCGGGGTTTTAGTCAGGTCTAAGAACAATGGTTATTTTGAGGGTTTCAATAAAGACTGCATAAAGCTGAAGAAGGTGAGGGGGTGAAAGTAAGTGCGTGAGGTGTGAAGAGGAAACTAAACTTTGGAGGTTGTGAGAGCTATAGAGAGTAAATGGGGCATAGCCTGTAATTTTAAGAAATTCTAAGAGTATCAGGACAGCAGCTGCTGCGGTGCATAGGCATGAGGGCCAGCTCAGGACTGTGAGGTTAAGTTGTTTGGATAAAGGGCTACAGGCCATGGGCCTGGCTCCTGTGTGAGAATACTGATGGCGCAGCCTTTTATTTCTGCTGTGTAGGAAAAGAAGGGTTGAGAGGAGTTGGGGGAGTGCTAGTATAGGGGCTGTTTCTAAGGATTTCTTTAAAGAGTGAAAGGAAGAATGGGGGAAGGATTTGGGGTCTATGGAGTCAGCTAAGTTTCCTTTTGTAAGTTTACAAACTGGTTTGGTTAGGAGGGGAAAACCTGGTATCCAGAGGTGAAAATATCCTACCCTAGGAAGAAGAGAAGCTGTTGTTTAGTGGATGGGATTGGGGTTTGGGAGATCAACCAGACGTGGTCAGCAGGGCGAGCACATGTACTCTGTTGGAGGATTATGCCAAGACAGGTGACAGATGGGGAAGAAATTTGGGCTTTGGAAGGGGATATGCGATACTCCTTTGAGTATAGATGCTGAAGAAGCAGGAGGGTGAATTAAAAGACCCTGCTGCAATATACAGGTGATAACAGGCTTTAGGCCTTTTACAGCCTGTTGTGGGGATGGGATACTGGCTCTAGGTGGGGTAAGGGTGGTTACTGTAAGGGTTATTGCCGAGTTTAAAATGAGAAAACTGAGACCAGCCTAGGAAAATTAAATGCCAATTTATTAAGCTCCTGGCGAGGTTCTGTGGTCCGGGGAAAGGGAGCCTGAGAAGTCGCACTTGACTCCTCCTGGGCATGGGGTTTTATAGGGAGTGAAGGCGTTTTGATCGGTTGTGGAGAAACAGGACGTGGATGGCACAAGCTGCTATTGGTAGGTAGGTGGGGATTTCTGGTGAGTGGGCTGCCCAGGGGGGAGTGGGACCTGGACTGAGCAGAAGGCTATTGGGCAGGTTTTGGTGGGACTTCTTTTAAATTTTTGCTGGGGTTTTCCAACGGCGGACTAGGTGCCCAATGCAGAGTTTAGTGTTGAGTGCAGAGGTGGGTGTTGAGTGAAGAGTGGTGACGTAATTTCCAGGCGCGGGGGAGGGATGGGCTGTCCGAGCTCCCGGCGAGGCAACCGGCCTTACAGTTACGTTTTAAGGGGACGATGAAGGGTGAGTAACTTGTAGCAATGGCTGGGGAGGTGGTCTCGCACCCTAGGGTTAAGGTAGGGGGACATAAGGGAAGCTATTAAGGGAGGTAAGGGTTCAGGGAGGAGGGCAGCAATGAGGTGTGGCTGTAGCCCAGGAATAGTTAATGAGGCAGGCAATTTTGCTAGGCTATCTTGGCCTAACAGGGGAACTGGACAGGTGGAATGATTAGGAAGAAATGTGGAAAGGAGTGCTGGCCTAATTGAAACCAGGCTTGGGGGAGTTTTGAGAGGCCTGGAGGTCTTGCCGTCAATTCCCACAACATTTACAGGGGCCAGGGAGACAGGTCCTTCAAAAGAAGGCAGCGTGGAGTGGGTGGCCTCCTGTTGATTAAGAAGGGGTTGGACTCACCCTCCACCATAAGAGTTACCTGAAGTTTGGCGTCTGTGATGGTCCAGGGGGCTTCTGAGATGTTCGGGCAGCATCAGTCTTCAGCTTTCAAGCTGATTCGGTCCAGGTGCTTTGAGTTGGAGCTCCAGGAGCTCTGGGAGCAGCGACGTGAGTAAAACAATCTGACTTTCCGTGGGGTCCCACACAGACAGGGCAGGGCTTAGGAGGAATCCCCGGGCTGTGGGCATTCCTTGGCCCAGTGGCCAGGTTTCCGACACTTGAAGCAACGTCTTACATCTGGGAAGAGGAGCTGGACGCTGCAGTCTGGGAGCTTTGAAGACTTTGTGAGCCAGTGGTGTGGCTGGGGTTTGTCTTACAGCAGAGACAAGTATCTGTAGTTCTGAGATCACTGCTGCCGGGCAGCTTTTTCCCTATTATTGAATACCTTGAAGGTAAGTTGCTTAATTCCTGTTGTGGGATTTGAGGGCCAGATTCTAATTTCTGTAGCTTTTTTGATGTCAGGGGCTGATTGGGTGATAAAATGCATATTAAGCATTCTTCAGGGGTGAGAGTAGAAGTAAGGATGACATTTAAGTCACTCCAGGTGAGATTATAGGACTGGGTTACATATTGGAACTCTTGGTTGTACTTAGTGGGTTCTGATGAAAAGGAGCCTAACTGTTGGCTGACTTGGGAAAGGTCAGATAAAGAGATAGGAACATGCACCCTAACTATGGCTTCAGCTCCAGCCACCTATCAAAGGGGAAATTGTTGGGCAGAGGTGGAGGAGTTAGCCTCAGGACTAAACTGTAAGCTGGACCGCATATGAGTGGGGGGAGGTGATGGGAGGGGCATAAGGAGGTGGGTTGTGGGCAGAGGAAGAGGAGGGAGGCTGTGAGGGTGGTTAGAGCCTGGATTAGGGCCTGGTTTGGACAGGTGAGGAGGATAAAGGTTGGAAGGGTCGATGGACAAGGAGGATTCTGGGTCACTGGCAGAGGCAGGAGGGGTGGGCCTAAGGGGAGAAAGAAGGGAAATTTGGCATGGGTTTCATTGAGAGCAGAGATTAGGGAGGGATTGGTGTGTTAAAAAAAAAAAAGTCTGGACATAGGGAATTTCAGACCATTTGCCCATTTTACAACAAAAGTTGTCTGGATCCTTCAGGATAGAAAAATCAAAGGTACCATTTTCTGGCCATTTAGAGCCATGGTCCAATTTATATTGTGGCCAAGCGGTATTGCAGAAGGAAATAAGACACTTAGGTTTTAGGTCAGGTGATAGCTGGAGGCGTTGAGATTTTTCAGAATGCAAGCTAAGGGAGAGGAGGGAGGAATGAAGGGCAGGAAGTTGCCCATAGTTAATAAGAGTGGTGGAGACAAGGAGAGTGAATGCGCAACCAAGCAGCTTAGCAGGCATCCCAGACTAAACCTTGGTCTGCACCTGGGGTGAATCAGTCAAAGGAGGCGTCCCCCGGCATTGATCTTTCACCTACGAGTGCAAATCAGTGACCAGAGCAGACATCTCCACAATGATCAGTCACCGAGGAAAGACTGTCTTCCCAGTTCCATGACCTATGCAGGATTTTTTCTGGTCATGAACCTCACAGAAAATCTGTCTGTCTTGTCTTTGCTGAAAGGGAGAGGAAAGTGAAACTGTTAGGAGAAGGATGTTGACAGGTAACAAGAAGGGCTTAAAGAAGAGAGTTGAGGCAAACTGCTTACCTGATCCAAGGATAGTGAGAGGATTCCTGGGCTGGTCTGATGAGTCTAGGTTGTAGGTAGGTCTCTTCACAGAGGGAGAGTGGGGACGGGGGCTGGCCTCCCCAAAGGAGTACCCTTGTCCCAAGTTTCCTGCACCAAATGATAAAACATGTGCTCTGAATGAAGAACCCCCCCTCCCCTCCAAACAGACTTTGTATGAGCAACATGGCTGTTTACTCACCTGGGTACAGGCAGGCTGAGTCTGAAAAGAGAGTCAGCACAGGGCAGTGGTATAGTAGTTGGTTTTATAGGTTTGGGGTAAACAGTGGAAAGTTACAGAAGTTACAGTTTAGGGTGGTTTTTTGCAAGCTGGGAGAGGGTCATAGGGTTGCAAGCTGGGAGGGGGTCATAGCCTGTGAAGTGAGGAGGTTGACCAAGCTTGGTTACAAAGTCCAATTGCCTTGTCAATTGAGGCTGGAATAAGAAACAATAGAAGAATATCTCAAGTTAGTTAGGTGCTGTAGGGGTTGATCATTCTTCCACTTTTACTTTAAGTTTTCTAATTTCAGAAGGCCCGAAATTATGTGTGATGTATGTGCAGGTCACAGAGGTTATCATGCCGTCCATGGTGTGATCAGACCTTGCAGTTTTCTGGGACATTTTAGGAGTTCCACCAAAATTGCCCTGTTGGCCTCACTTACTGGTGCTAGTGTTGCCAGCCTTAAGACCAGAAATAACATTCTTACCTGTGCTTTTGGTACTCTGTTTTGGTCTTCAGTGAGCATGTACTGTAGGTAAAATTGCAGTGGTGACTAAGATTAGATTCTTCTTGCAGACCCCCTTAAATTTATTACATTTACCAGTATGATCTGGGGAATTGTAACTCTGAGCTACCATAGCTCATGACTTATGTATGATTTTGACCATCAGTCGTCTGTCACTGAGCTTCCAGTTTTATTTTGTTTCTTATTTTTTGGTGATTGCTTGGGAAAAGAAAATCAGTTGCTGTCTTTTCTGGTGATTTCCTAAGTCTGTCTTTTGACTATCACAGGTAACATTTCTTGGTCTCTTACGTGGTTAGCATAGGAATGACAATGTTGAATTGTTATCACCCTGTACCCTCACTCTCCTGTGGGGACTCTTTTAATTTTACAATAGTCAGCCTTTTAAATTGCTTTAAAAATCTGTCATTATATATGCACAGTCCAGGAATATCTAGTCCTGGTTTACATAAACCTTAGCAGGAAAAAAAAAAAACAGAAAACAATTTAACTGATTTTAAGGTATCTCTTAAATTTCATGGTAACTCTAATGCTGCTAATTGGTTTACTGAAACTTATAAATATGTCATTTAAAAATAGTACAAAGTTCAAAAGGATTTTTAAAAATTAATTATTAGTGCTTAAAATGTCCTATCTGACTTCTAAGAATAACTGCCTGGTCATGTCTTTAATTGTGGAAACAGTATCTTTAAAAAAAAAAGGAGAGTTTAGCTGTAGTAAAGGTTGATACATTGGTTACCTTGGGTAAGAGGTCATAAAAAATGCAGGTCATTCAACTACTAAAAATTGTTCTATATTTGTAAAAATCTATTAATTTTCCATAAATATAACTAGTCAAAGTAAATCTTAAAAAATTAATTCTTTTTTATCAAGTAATTATAACTTCAAATTTGCTGCAAATTGGATGAGTCTAAAGAAATACTGGAAAAAAATATAATTTCCAGTGTCTAATGTGTTATCATCTTGTTCTTTTTAAGTCTTTATTGAGATATAATTGACATAAAAATAACTGCACATTTTAATGTATATGTTTTGATGAATATATATATATGTATGTGTGTATATATATATATATATACATATGCCATTACCAAAATCAAGGAACTAAACATATCAGTCACCTCCAAAACTGTCTTTTGTGTTTGCATGCTCACATGTCTGAGTGTGTGTGGCCATGGTGAAAGCATATAACATGAAATCTATCCTCTTAAACTATGAATCTCTGCTCCAACATTTAGTAGCTTTATTACCTTAAAAAGTCTACTTAACAACCTTAGCCTATGTGATTATATGTAAAATGTGCTCACAATAATAGCTACCTCTTAAATTTTTTTAAGGATTATATAAGAAAATTTGTAAAGTCTGTAATACGGTGCCTAGATATTTTACCATGATTATGAACATACAATTACCATGAGTGTTATTAATATAATTCCCATTAGCAAGAATTAATTTTTGAAATTACTGTATTAAACAATCCCATCAATTGTAAAGGATATTTTTTAGCATATGAAATCACACTCACATACCATAAATGTTAATTTAAAAAGATTTAAGTGAGTTATGTAATGGATTAATTCTCCTCTGGGACCACACAATGTTCTCTTATTTTGTAAAATTATTAAACAATATAATGTAAATGAAAGAATACCACTTCCTTTGACATTCTTTAAACCATAATAGGGGTTGCCTTGTTATGCTAATAATATGAAATGTTAAATTATTCTATAAATTTTTATGATAAAGGATCTTATATCTGTTATAAGGAATGAAATGTACATTATTGACAATACAGCTTTTTTTTGGTGAATATCAGATATTTGATTAAGTTTCTAGTAAAGCTGAACACTGGAGTATTTTTGTTTAAGTTTGTAATGGAACAAATGTTTAGGTTACGTGACTAAAGTAATAGAGAATTATTTGTAAAATTTATCGACATTAGATAAGATGTTAAAACAGATTTAATAATCTGTAACATATTGAAGAAGGACAAAACATGGCTCAGTATAAAGGCAGTTTCAAATGTGCAGAATTTGGTTAAATTCCATCAGCCAATGGAACTCCGATCCATTTATATACATGTGCCAGCTGGAAAGTTCCAGTGGGTGACTAAGATAGCCTGGATTCTAAGCCAAGATATATTGAAATCAACCTTACATCTCTACTTCCAGACTCTGATCTTTTAAGAAAATATCGTATTGACCACTGATATGTTTTTCTTCTATAACCATCCTGTGGACAATGCTCTTTACTTTCATTATATTAAGTGAACTAATACTTCACATCATTTTATTGAAGAAGAAAATAAGCAACTTTGGAATTTTACATAGAGGCAATTTTGAAAATTAAACTGCAATTAGATTTTTTATATTTAAAGCATATTAATTGTTCAGTATGTAATACAACTTTCTAATTTGGGAAATAAATTGTTGACAAATAATGTATGCACCAGCAATATTTTCAAACAGCAACATTTTTATATAATCACAGATATATTTCATCAACATATTGGTTATTATAATGTTTTGGTTATTTTAATGTTTGCAAACCTGAGTGAGAAGAAACTGGTTTTGAAATTTTAATTAATCCATTACAACCACAAGCAAATCCCCAAACCATTCTTCATTATTATTTTTTTTTTACATTATTGATATACTTGAAGGCATCATTGACAGTTGCTTTTTAAGGTCTAAGACTGCTTATTGAATTTGAGAACCTTGAATTATTTTAATTATCTAAATTCTCTAAAGTTTTTAATTATTTCTCATTTCTTTTGTAGCTTAAAGATTACTAAAATATTTTTTTAAAATCATGAATTCAGAGAATCATGGATTCTTATCCATGGATAAGATAAAAATCCATGATTTTTATCATGGATTCAGAGAATCAGCACATTCAGCAATGCTCATTATTGTTATTTGTATAAAAACAACTCACTCTCTAAGATATCCTAATTGCATCATCATTTTATCTAAGTTTTCTTATTTCTTAAAATAGTATTTGTTAATTTAGTGTATTGCATGTAATGTTAGTGTGCTTTATAAAAGCCTACATAATATTTCAAAGTTATTTTAATCTTTAACAAGGTAGTGAAGATAACTTTGTACATGGTTATCCACTCAGCAATACAGCAAAAAAATTCGAAATATTTGTTAAGCAAAAAATGTTAAAGACTTGAAAATACTTACAACTAATATTGTATTACAGTTAATGTATTTTCACTCATATACATGAGATCCTGAAAGTTATAAAATGAAGAGCTTTTATAAGCTTTTGATGTTGGGTGAATTTGGTCCTAGGCAACTGTTCTAATATTTTAACATTTTAAATATTTTAATACCTGGTCCCTGAATTTTTAGGATATGAAACATCATTTAAAAATATGTAATAATAAAATATTTAGCCAATTTTTAAAAGAGATTTTAAGAAACACAGTTTTTCCTTTTTATTTCCTCTGTATATTGTATTCAAAGTCAAAATGAAAGTCTCCCACTAAGATAGAAACAAGATAAAGATGCCTACTTTCATCAGTGCTGTTCAACATTATGTTGGAAGTTCTAGCCAGAGTATGTAGGAAGGACATAAATAAAAGGTCCCCCAATTTAAAAGGAAAAAATAAAGATATATTGATTCACATATGACATGTCCTTATATGCAGAAAAATTTCTCAAAATCCACAAGAAAGTTACTAAAAAACAAATTCAGCACAGTTGCCAGGTGCAAAATCAACATACAAAAATTGAATGCATTTCTACACATCTGCAATGAAAAATATGTAAAGGAAATTTTAAAAAGTTATTCCATTTACAATATCATTCAAACAGTAACCAAGAAAGTTAAATTGATTCCCAAGTATTTTAATATACCCTGAAAAATATAAAACATTGCTGAAAAAAACTAAACATCTATTTAAATTGAAAGACAGCCCATATTCATGGAGTAGAAGACTTAATATTTTAACACACCAGTGCCACAGAAAGGTATCTAGAGATTTAAGCCAATCCATATCAAAATTGCAACTTTTTTTTTTCAAAAATGCAAAAGGCTGATCCTTAAATTATGTGAAATTGCAAATAGTCAAAACAATTTTGAGAAAGAACAAATTTAGAAGACTCCCAATTTCCAATTTCAAAAATTATTACAAAAAAGCACTAATGAAAACCATTTGGAATTGGTATAATGATAGTTATATAGATCAATTTGATATATTTAAGAGTCAGAAATAAATTTATGTGTCTATGAGCAGCCAATTTCTGAAATCAGTGACAAGTCTATAATAGAAAAGGAATATCTTCATCGAAAGGTGTTGGGCCCTCTCTACTTCCACATTGAGAAGAATAAAGCTGGGCCCCTACTTCACACCATATAAAACATTAACTCAAAATGAATCAACAACATAAATGTAAGAGTTAACATTATAAAACTTTTATAAGAAGGCATAGGCATAAATATTCTGGACCTTAGATTTGTCGATGGATTCTTATATATGACACCAAAAGCATGAGTAACTGTAGGTACATATCTCTACATATACATATCTATCTATATATATATATATACACACAAAGATAAATAAGCATATGTAAACATGATCAATATTTTTAGTCTTTAGGGAAATCTAAACCATTAGATACTACTTTATACCTACTAGGATAGCTATTATAAAATAAAAGAAAATAAGTGTTGGCAAGTATGTGGAGAAATTAGAACAATTACACCTTGCTGGCGGGAATGGAAAATGGTGCAGTTACTGTTGAAAACAGTTCTATGGTCTCTCAGAAAGCTACAAATAGAATTACCATATAACCCAAACAATTGTACACTTTGTTATATACCCCCTAAAACTTGAAACAAAGATTCAGGTATTTGTATGTCACTGCTCATTCTGGCATTATTCACAGGGCCAAAGGATGAAAACAACGCAAGTGTTTATCAACAACTGAATGGATGAACAAAAGGTGGTGAGTACATACAGTAGAATATTATTCAGCCATAAAATGGAATGAAGTTCTGATGTATTGCCATAACATCTATAAACCTAGAAAACGTTCAAATGAAATAAGCCAGACATAAAAGGACAAATATTTTCTGACACACTTGCAAAAAATATCTAGAACAAGTACAATTATAGAGACAGAAAGAGATTAGAGGTTCCCAGGGGCTGAGGGAGGAGAGAATGGAAAGTTATTGCTTGTCACGAAATTCCGTTTTGGGTGGTAAAAAAGTTTTAGGAATAGATGATGATTATGGTTTCACAACATTGTGAATTCAATTCATGCTTCTGAATTATATATTAAGAAGAAGGTAAAATAAGAAAATTTTATTTTATACATATTTAACCACAATAACAATTTTAAAAATAGAATTCTTAAATCCTAAATCTGTGCAATGTTCACAATAATTGATGCTTAATGAACAGGTGCAGGAGTCTCTTGAAAGACATAATTGACATTCAATTAAACTTTCCTGGTTTATAGCCGTGTAGTATCTTCTTTGAAATTATTTATAAAGGCATTTATTACTAAATAAAAGTGAATGTTACCTATAATTGATAAGCATTATTATGTACTGGGGAAATATAAGGTAAAACAGGATTGTATGTCTCAGGAAGCTTCAAAGGAAGAAACTAAATAGGGTGGAAAGAAGGACAGAGAGAGACAAGAGAATTGATAGAATAATTTTCTTGAGAGACAAGAAAATATGTAATTCAATACAAAGATCAGATAACAGAAGAAACAGCTATTTTATTATAACAGTACAGATTGTATCCAAATGTAAAAGTATGTATATAAATTTGATATTTAGAGAAAATGACTACATGTCTAATAGAAAAGATAGAAATAGATTTTGAAGTGTATGAACAATGTTTGAAAGAGTTGACATAGAATGGAGATTAGTTGAACAGATATCTTGCTAAAGAATTGAAGTGATGAGGGATTATTTCAATTTTAGGATGATCATTTTGTAGTAGGAATGTGTCCTGATATTTTATGTAGACAGAAATCAGATAACTTTTTCTTCAGATTAGTATAATGGAAAGAGAAAAAGAAGCATGGGCCTTTAGAATAATGTAAAAAATCTTGTTGAACTATGAGCCATGTAATATAAGCTGAAAAAAGAATCATACTAAGAAGAGGATTTTTGAAATTTGGGATATCCTATGGCTTAATAAACTAAGGCTTTCGAGAAAATCAGAGTAGGAGTGTTTGAACAAATAAGCTGTAAGGTAAAAAGCCACGGACTTAAGGAATTGAATATTTGCATGATTGATTTTCCAGCTAAAATAATTGTAGGTGTAAAAAGATATGCCCATGGTATATGAAGGTATCTGAAATGATGGTGAGGAATAGTTATTAGAAACAAGAAGTTCAAGAACAGAGATATGTTATTGGATGCATCATTCACTAGAAGTTTTCAGCAAAGATTATGAAATAAAGTAAGGTTGAGAAAAAGTCTGTGGGACTGTTGCCAAAGTTTTAAAGATGACAAGAGGGGATCCAATTGTGAATTTCAAAGATGATAACCTCAAGTAAAGAAAAAGGTTGTTAAAATTGAACTATAAGATCTTAAAGTGAGTATAATTTTTGTATTAATTTTTCTTTTGAGGGGGAAGGAAAGGAATGGTAATGTACAGTTGCTTAAGTCTTTTATACTTTATACTAACTATAACAGAATTCAGGTCATAGACTTTTTTATTTCTCTGTCACTGTCATTGTCTCTCCCTTGCTCTGTCTCTTTCTCTCTCTATATATACACACACACATATATGGAAATCAATATGTGTATATATATATATATATATTCCACATAAATATATGAAATTTAATGTACATTAATCTGTTTTAGTTCTTCCTAAAGCTGGGTAATACAATTGCAATATATATATATAATGCTAAATATGAGAATTATAGTTACCCTCCATATTAAAGATATTTTCATGAGCTCATGAATAGCAATAAATAAGTAGTATTTTCCCCAAACACTTTACATATATTATCTCATTTAATTTTAACAACATCTGAGATAAGATTTTAAAACCAATTTTGCACTTGAGAAAAAGAAGACTTAAAAACCTAAATGATTTGAACTTGGTCACATGGCAAGTAGAGGTAATAGTTGGGATTGAAACCCAGGTGTGCGCAGTTTTCTCGAACCAAAATCTATCTTCCATTTTGTCATTCTTCCTCGTACGACTAGACAGATATTTCTTAATATAAAAAACATTTTATTAAAAGTTATTTTCTTTTAGCAACAATTATAAAACAAAACATGTTAAACTGCAATGAATTGTAGGTTTTCCCATTGAATACAGTTGGTAGCAATTGTACAACACATTAGATTTCTTAATTTAGAGGAGATGAAAACATCGTTAAAAGTACAAAAATTACAATGACAAGAACTTTGCTTTGAGAATGCTAATCCCCTTTGTCTCTTTTGGTTTGTCTTTTCCTCTGTCACCCCGAGCCTGTTAGCATCGAATGAGAAAGCTAATAAATGTTCCCACATAATCTTATATTGCCTACAGAGAAAGTTTCATTAGGCCGGCATGGCTTTGATGCCATTTTACACCATATCCATGCATACCAAAACAACAGACACATCTTGCTCATCCTGTTTCATTAAATTACAACCATTTACCTCTACTTTTGTTACCCAAATTTGACTAACCTTCCAAAGTCCAGTTAAAATTCTACCTTATACGTGAAAGCTTTCTCAATCCTATCAAGCAGATTAAACTCGTGCTTTCTTCAGGTCCATGATGCACATACTTCATTATTCAGTTTTTCAGAATCTTGTTCATTCTTTTAGCCACTCCCCCAAGCCTTGATGAACTCACCCTCCAGCACATAATACTTGGTAGCTGCATAAAATGTCTTCATTGAGACCCAACTTTCATGTAAAGACAAAAAATGATTTGATTAATAAAATCAGGTGTGATTTTATTCATTTCACAAAATGCCTACAAGGTAATTACGATAAGCATAATTAAACTAGTGAATAGAGAATAAATTGTCTGTGAGCTGCAAGGAAGAAACGGGAAAACATATGGAAGTTCTTGACACATCTTTGCAAAGAGCCACGTATCTGGGAGATCTGGAGGCCACTTTTCTGGAGGCAGGTCAATCTTCTGAATAGTGTCCAATCCATATTAAATGTGGGATGGGTGGGTAGGGGTGGATGGGATAGCATTAGGAGAAATACCTAATGTAGATGATGGATTGATGTGTGCAGCAAACCACCATGGCACGTGTATACCTATGTAACGAACCTGCATGTTCTGCACATGTACCCAGAATTTAAAGTATAATAATAAATAATAAAAAAGGAGCTCCCTACTAAGAAAAAAAAATGTGTTCATTAGGAATCTCTAGACTGCATAATGAAAGTGAGGCAAGGCCTCATCTTGCTGGAAAATGGGATTATTGGAGGCTTTCTGTAGCTACAGGAGAACAATCACCATTCCATAAGTTTGTCCTAAAAAAGATACCTGTGATAGTACCTTCTACAACAGGGAGCTGATTAAACCCTTTGTGCTTCATATGAAGCAAAAGACATTAGTGAATCCCTTACAAGTGGAACTGTGAAATGTTTGGTTTTAGTGCTCCATGAGTGAAGGTGATAATGTCATTTTTCCAGTCAAAGGTGATAATGATTCATTTTTCCTGCTTAAATAAAACAGCCTTCTCACTGACAGTCATCTCCACTTCCCTGGAACTCTGAAATCTGCAGCAAAACTTAAACATTTTACTTAACTGTCGCCACTGAGGCTTGAAACATGTTAAAGCAGTAAGGTTTTATCCTCCATTTATGGAATATGCATTACATAATAGGCTGAAGCTTGCTTAATTTTGATTGCCTGGGACTTCTCTAAAAAGGACCAAAAATATGGCTGACTGCTTCCTCTGCATGTGGAGCTGCTCTGTACTCTGTCTTAAGATACACCCTCTCTGCTTCATCTCATTATACAACGGAAAATGCTTTGACTACCGTATAGGTATCACTGTCTGGTACACTTAATTACTTTTGCACTGCAGTCATTACAACCAAATTTACAAGATTTCGACATATGAAATTAAATGCTATAAGGGTACTACAAATTGATGGGTATTACATGTTTATATATTACATGTAATACATGTATTACTAATTACTAATACAATTGTAAAAATATTAAGAAATGGTTTATGAAATTTAGTAATGCTACCAAAGCCAAAGGATGTAGTTAATTACGTGTAACTTTGAATTCTAGATTGATAGTTAAGTACAGTGTTACATTACATCTTTCCACCCATCTGAGCTCCTAAATATGGTAATAACTTATTGATGTGCTAAAAATACAACTGTTATTGCCTACTCATGATGCCATGATTTAAATTTTGAGTCTAGGTATTATTATTTTAGGTATTTTATTTATACCTTCTCTTTATTCAAGTGCACTTATCTTAATTGAATTTGATTTTGTCTCTTTCTAAAGAATTTAAGGCAACCATTTGAATTCTATTTCTTTTGTAATGACCTGCATAGAGATACCTCAAATGAATAAATATGTCCTCCTCTGTAAGAAAGAGAGTGATAACAATTCTGAAAAGCACTACTAATAATATCAGGTAATAACTGAATCAAAGGAAACTGTTGTTCTCTTCACCAAGATTAGAGACAATTGTATTAGGCAATCTTTGAAAATCCTAATTAGTATAAGCAATATTCTGTGTTTAGAACCTCTGGATCTTTACTGGCCTCTTTGAAACGAATTGATTGTTAAAATCCAATTCTTAAAGTGGACATTGCCAGATCACACAGCAGATTTCATAACTGACATGACTACCTTCTTAGCATTCTTGGCTGAAGAGACAAATATGGATAGAATATATAAAATTGTATATGCATTTATTACTTTAAGTCCTGCTTCATAATATATACATGAAAGTTAAGCAATTAATCTCTGTTAGTTTATGATTTGTGTGTATATTAGTACTTCCATGCTTGAGAACTCTAATATAATAACAAATGTTTTACATTAAATTTTATTTTAATTTGAGGTCCCCAAAAAAACTTAATAATAAAATAAAACAAATACCTTCTGCTTAATCTTTCAATTTGTCATTTGCTTATGCTTCCTTCCCTGTTTTTTTCTTTTTATAGCCCAGATAAAAAGCCTCGAATATGTGATAATAAACCCAAATTAATTTCTATAATGCTTTCAACAAAAAGGCAGTTTCTCTGGTTTCAGAAAGTAGAAGCACCAGCAGCCAGTGAATTCTGGCAGTGGGTTGGACTAGCATTGCGTAGCCATAGAAAATATTATAAATTATCAGAACTTATAAAGATTACTTTAATATAAAATGCCCTATGCATGAACAAGAGAATGTGCTAAACTGAGTTAGGTCTTCTATCTAGAAAAACAAAATATATTTTATGATTGAGTGGTAACAAAATAATTCCTTAGCATTGATACTCAATTTCTGACACACATTTGTTCCTTTATACAAAAATAGAGTAACAATTGTAAACAAAACACAATCAATTCCTTCATGGTAAGGATCAAATATTTAGACTAATTAAGCCTAGGCAAATATTTTAATGTATTACTGCAGTTTCCTGTAAAATATGCTCATTTGTTTTCACACTCATCTCAATACCTGAACTTATTTTACTTCATCCAATAATGACCAGCTTGAACTTTTTTTTTCTGAGACCCAGAAAAGTTGTTTTAAACTATGTATTAGACATTTACAATTAGATGAGCCACAAGAACAGATACAAGTTTCCAAAACTCAAGTCATTGCCTTAACCAGAAACCTTACTCCTTTCAAAGTTATGCTAAATGACAACACACACCTCCAGAAGCTAAAATTAAAAAATAAAATTGAGTAGACAAATTATGTTATTCAATTAGAGATACATACATATTGGAAAATTCCAATTTTTATTATGTAATTATTCCACTTCATGCTTTTTGACCTTTGTAAAATAAAAATATTCATTTTATGTATTCAACTTATAATTTTAAGTTGCTTTGATTTATTTATTCTTAATCTTTATTTTAAGATAAAAGTGGAACTGAAAAGTAGATTTACATATTTTTTTAAATGTCCTATTTTCAATTTTTGAAGCTTCTTAGCTACAGTGTTTCTGGTTTCTTGCTTAAGAGATGTGTTTGAAAATGACACAAAGTCACTGTCTTTATGTTTCTTTTTGGCATAATTGGTCTGAACAATACATCTTTATCTTCTGTTTTTGGTTGTTAGGTATTGGTTCCTGAGAAGAAAATGGTCTTTCTTAGTAAGAGAACAAAGTGTTGCTTGTTATAAAGACTTCTTCAAATGAAAAGTCTCCTTTCTTCTGTTTTTGTTGAAAAATCCCTTTAATAGAAAATCCACATATCCCTCCCCCAAACAGGTGCTACTTTGGTTTTTTGAATGAACAAACTGAAAAAGTACGCAATATTTATTTTCCCCTTAAACAATGTATTTCTAGTGAGCATGTTATATTTACAGCTTGATCTACTTTACTAAGCAATTGCTCAAATAAATTTCTCTAAAGAAAAGCTTCTTTGGAGGTTTAGCATAAAGTCTCCCAGTATTTCAATCTGTGAATGAATAGATGGATAAATGAGCTTCTGTGAAATAGGTTGGCAGAAAAAGATATCTTACGTTTTTATGTTTTGTGCTGAGCAAATATGGCAATAGAGTATTATTTTGACAAACAAGAAGATATAAATGCCTCAGTTTATTCAACTAAAATAACACTGTCTTACAATCTTTACATAAAAGATGAAAATTATCATTGCTGGCTCCCCCCCCCCCGGTGTGTGTGTGTGTGTGTGTGTGTGTGTGTGTGTGTGTGTGTGTGTAAAATCTACCTATCTCTTTATTTATCTAATACCCACACATAGCAAATCATAATGGAAGTTGATAAACACTGATTATGTAAATGTTTAAGAGTTTGTACAGAAAAATAAACAAAATAGCTTTCTAACTTACATAGAAGATTTTTTTTTTTTTTTACAATTCCAGTATTGTTTTCTTTCAACACAACTCAGCAAACAGACATTTGCAGATTCCACTCAGCGTAATGGAGGAGAAAAGTGTGATGGAAGGAAACATTTATCAAGTGCCTATTTTAAGCTACTCACCAAGATAAGAGCTTCCACAGTTTGCATACACTTGGTAACAACCCTGATGGTTGTTAGACACAATCTCTAACTTTTTACACTTCAGATAATTTTGTCCCAGTCAGCAATTCATAAAAGTTGTCACTAAAAAACATATCCTCACAAATAAGAATACTCTCACCAATGAATAGTTACCCTAAATTCACATGAGCCCTGCCAACATTTTTATAGATCTTTTTAGACACTCACCAACACATTTCGAAAGCACAGTGTTCTATAGATATTAGTCAATACAAGTAAAAGTAGTTACTCTGAGAAATAGTGGATACAGATTTAAGTTTGTGCCACATAAAATATGGTCCCCTTTTCTATGCTAACTTTCACATCTGTGATTTATACATGCATCGCCCTCCCAGATTGTTAATTCCTGGGCTGTTTTCAGCCTCCAGTTTGCCTCTTTCCAAACATAACTCTGTATTTCTTACAGAGCAGTCTTTCTATCATAAACAGCTGACCAGGCCACTCACCTGATTCAAGTCTTTCAATTCTGTAATGTAAAATTAAAATTTATTATCTCAGTGTAAACGGTTCTCCATGAATTTCCTTTTGCTTAATTGAGCTATCATTTTCTTTGTAGTTTCTTCCACGTAACCAACATTTAAATCTTATAAAACACTTCTGTATTTTTAAAATCATTATTCTTTCTAACACTCTCCCCATTTGTGACACTTTATCTAGCTCTCAATAATCCTTCATGATTCCAATACTTTATAAATTTCCCTTGACTCCTTAAAGTGATATTTTCTTATTTCTCTGTAATCCTTGACTCAGTCATAGTTCTTCTCACTTGGTATTATTGTTTTGTGATGCCTTGCATATTATACCTCTACTTTAGTTTGTACATTTTGGATTATATCTGGCAAACAGGACTATTGATATGTGTAATTAAATAGCTTCCTGGAAAATAACTCCACTTTGGGTAATGAGTTAGATCAAGCAAAAATTCTTCATTGTCCGAGAAAGAAAAAATAGTGATTTTTCTGCTTCTGTTTCTTTCTCTGCCTTTCATATACAAGCTCCATCCTTCTGTCCAGATGCTAATCTCTGCAGATTGCATCTCTCAGGCTTAGTTTTCAGCAGACTTAAAGACAAGCTTGACAAAAAGGATACATCAGAAGAAGATAAAGGGAAAGGACTGAGAAGGACTGGTGTATTTTGTCCTTGCTTTCTTCCTCTTGTCCCTTTTGGGTGTTATTAACTTCCACCGTTACAAGTCTTTGTGATAAATTCTCTTTCCTGCCAGGATCCTGGCTTGTAATCATTCAAATGTACTGCAGGGTTTAGTGATTGTTAGAAGAGTGTAGAAGAAAATTGAGGGTAGAAGGACAATAAGTCAACATTATAAGGAGTGTTTCACCAAAGCTCTCTCTCCTCTAGTGGAAACTGAATAGCATTTCATTAAATATCCATAACCACATTAAAAAATTCTACTTATTTGTCCATAGACAAATGATTTTATTTGTTTCTATGCCTTGGGTATTTTTTTAAAAGAAATCTTGCCAATTGCAACAATAAAAATGAAACTGGATGAAATTGTGTAAAGTGAAATAAGCCAGATATAGGAATGAAAATACTACATAATCTTATGTATATGTGGACTCCAAAAAATTTTAATTTATAGGTGGCAACCAGTGGTTGAAGGTTAGGGAAATAGTGAGATACTGGTCAAAGGATGCAGACTTACAGTTTAAAATGAATACACTCTGGAGACCTAATATATAGCATGATGACTATAGTTAGTAATAATATATTGCCTACTTGAAATTTGCTAAGAGATTAGATCTTAAGTATTCTTAGCAACCCCCTCCCACACACACACACACAAACACAGTAACTATGGGAGTTAATGGATATATTTAGCTTGATTGTGGTAATGATTTCACAATGTGCACATATACAAATCAACACATTGTATACCTTGAATACACACATTTTATTTGTCCATTATAGCTCAGTGTAAATAATAAAGAAGACAGTTTATGGTTTCAAAATATTTATAACTTTTTATTTAACTCAAATAAATATTCTTATTTTTTGATAGTTTTTAATACTATTTTTAGAACAACGTCTGGCACATAATAATCCATATTAATTTCCCTTCCTTTTTTGAAAATATATATATAACAAATTTATTTTAATAAAAGATTTAAAGGATGAGCCTTATTTATGTTCATTTATTTTCTATTCCTCATAGCACACTGTAATTCTATAGCTCTACAGCTTTGAAAGTTGCAAAGAAAGAGAAAGGTAGCAAAATTGGTAAATAAAGTAATAAAAAATAAGAGCTTTTGAAACTTGTGGTATGTCTATTTTTAAATCTTCATAATGCAGCTTATAGCTTAAAGGAAACACTCTTTTGTAAAATGTTTCCTAAGGAATTTCCCCTTGTAAAATTTATATCTATAAAGTAGCAAAGGACAAAATAAAAAGAATATTTAACAGCCAAGGGGAATTGGACCCAGACAACATGAAAAGGGAGATCTAATTTATGATTATATAAATAGAATTCTTTGAAAAAACTTAATTGAAGCAAAATTCACAGGGTTCAAAAATTAATCAATTACTTAGAATTCATATATGTTACATCAAAGCAAATGTCATAGTTTGAACTTGAACTACGAGGTACACATTCCATTATTCTATGGTAACTCAGCCATGCATTTTAGCTATCTAAAATTAAAGTGACAGTCACACATATTTCATATGTGAAACCATCAGCTAAAACATTCCATAATCAAATAGACATTGAAATATTAAGTACAACAATCTGAAATACTTAGTGATCTTTAGGGGAAAACAGCAAGCTCCTTTTTCATTATTTATTTTTATAAAGAACATTAACAAATCTAAATTTTACTTCTTTTTAATTAAGTATATAATTTCCTTTGTTCAGATTATCTCCATGTTCCTTTCTCAGGTTCCTCCCCCAAACATTAAGAATTACAATTTGACATGAGATTTGGGTGGGGTTCCAAAGCCAACCATATCACCTCCTATCAGGCGTCACATCCCAACACTGTTGCATTGGGTGTTAAGTTTCTAATACATGCTTTTTGGGGGATCTTATCTTCAAACCATAGAATATAACATATGAATTTTGGAGCGACACAAACATTTAGACGATAGCCATCCTATCGTGTATTTTTATAAAGTTTTCCCTTCTTTTTTGTCTCTGGCCATCAAGAGGGGTATGATCTATTTACGTGTCACTCAGTTCACTGTCATTCTCTTACCATGTTTTAAGCTATATTTTAGCCTTCTACTTGGTTCTTAATGTGATTATATTTTTGAAATTTTATATTATTGGATATTATGGTTTGCACATTTGTTACCCCAAACCAAATGTTGAAATTTGAACCCCACTGCTACAAGTGGGGCCTGATGGGAGATGTTTAAATAACAAGGGTGAATACAACATGAGTAGATTAATTTCCTGCCTCTGGAGTGAATGAGTTCTCACTCTATTAGTTTCATAAAAGTTCGTTGTTTAAAATGGCTTGGTACGTCTTTGCTCTCTCTTGCCTCCTCTCTCATTATGTGATTTCTGTATACACCATCTGCTGACTTCCCTTTGCTTTTCATTATGATTGGAAGCAGCCTGAGACTCAATGGAAGCAGATGCCACCAGCACCAAGCTTCTTGAACAGCCTGTGGAACTATGAGCCAAATAAACCTAGTATCTTTGTAGATTACTCAGGCTCAGATATTCCTTTATGACAACAAAAAACAGACTAAAATATTTTATTTTAAATCTACAAATAATTTATCATTTTTATATATTCAGTTTTGTGGAAATATTTGTTCACTCATCTATTTTGTGACACATACTAATCACAATTTTTAAAAAAATTATGCTGAATCTCTCCAAAATCTAGATAATCTGCTGATGAATTTCTTTTTTTGTCTCTTGGCTTTTCATCATTTATCCATGTCTCCTGGTATGCCTTCTAATATTTACAAGTGTCATTTACTAAATATGAATAATAAGAGAAATACTTTGAGGCTTTCATTGAACTATCACTTCCGTAAACAAACACTCATTAAAAAGTGGGCAAAGGACATGAACAGACACTTTGCTAAGGAAGGCATACATGCGGCCAACAAGCATATGAAAAAAAGCTCAACATCACTGATGATTAGAGAAAGGCAAACAAAATTACAGTGAGATACCATGTAACACCAGTCAGAATGGTTAATTAGTAAAAGGTCAAAAAATAACAGATGGTGAGATTGTGGAGAAAACCAAATACTAATCCACTGTTGGTAGGAGTGTAAATTAGTTCAGCCATTGTGGAAGGCAATGTGTTGATTCCTCTAACACATGAAGACAGAAACACCATTTGACCCAGTGATATCATTACTGTATACACACCCAGAGTAATCTAAATCATTCTATTATAAAGACACATGCATACATATGTTCATTGCAGCACTATTCACAATTGCAAAGTCATGGAATCAACCTAAATGCCCATCAATGACAGACTGGAAAAAAAAATGGGGTACATATATACCACTGAATACTATGCAGCCATAAAAAAGAATAAGAGCATGACCTTTGCCGGGACATGAATGGAGCTGGAGTCCATTATCCTTAGGAAACTAACACAGGAACAGAAAACCAAATACCACATGTTCTTACTTATAAGTTTGAGCTAAATTATGAGAACACATGGACATATAAAGGGGAACAACACACACTGGGGTGTTTTAGAGGGTGGAGGGTGAGAGGAGGGAGAGGATCAGAAAAAAATAATGGGTACCAGGCTTAATGCTGGGGTGATAAAATAATCTGTACAACCAACCCTGTGACACAAGTTTGCCTATGTAACATACCTGCACCTGTACCCCTAAAATTAAAAGTTTTTTTTAAAGCATTTGCTTAACTTTAAGTTTGGCAGATTTTAAGTACATCATTTCTACTCATTCGGTGACTGACCTATTCAAGTTTTAATTTTGCTCTTTCAGTAGGCATGTCTTAATATATGCTCTTACACTTGAAGTACTGAGGGGAATGTATTCTCTCCCTGGGCCCACGAGGGAGTGCAGTTTTGAAAACAATAACTTCCCAGCACCATACCTCCCCTGCTTCTCCATCCGGGAGCTTAGAGGTCTTTGTTTGACTTTTGCGCGAGCCAGAAACAGAGATCAATCATTCCAGCAGAAGTTTGAAGGAACTCTTTTCATAGGACAAAAATCTTGAATGGGGCGGGAGTAACTCCCAGGTTAAATTCCCTGCCCCTTCACCCACATGGACTCCATCTTTCTGGATCCCCTTTCACTCAGTGTGAGAACTGTTTTTCACTTATCTCTCTCCCCCTCTCACTGTTCTCTCTCTTTCTCTCTCTCTCTCTCTCTCTCTCTCTCTCTCTCTCCAAAAGAAATCACTTTTCTATAAAACTTTTTGGGTCTGATATTTACTACAAGGAGCTCACCATCACTGGTGGGGTCCACTTCCCCATTCTTGGGTGAGTGTGAGACCCAAGGACCCCAGGCACACCTGATCAGCAAGGGCCGTTGTACCTCTGGTAACATCCTCCCCTTTGGTAACAGTACCACTTACAAATATGGGCAATTATAAACACAAGTTTGTCAATTAAGGCTAAATTACTGTCTCTTTCTCTGTTTCTTCTAAATTAAAAATCATAATAGGATCTATATTTTGAAAACTTAATCCTTACCTCTACATAACACCATAAAGAAAAATCATAACATGGGGATAAATGCCAGTTATAGGTGATGGGGAGGAAGGCAGCAAACCACATTGCCATGTATGTACCTATGCAACAATCTTGCATGTGCTTCACATGTACCCCAAAACCAAAAAGGCAAAAAAATATATATTAAAAAAAGAAAAATCATTTTCATATATGTTAGAGATCTAAACTAAAAAATTAAACCACTAAAACTTCTAGAGAAAAAGATTATTTTCCACACTTCAATATAAGTGAAATTTTTTAAAATAAGAAAATGATATTTAAAAAAACTGTAAATTAGCTATCATAAATTTTTTTAAAAACCTGTCCTAAATAAATACAATTAAGAAAGTAGCAAAAAAGCAAGTGAGAGTACAATTCAGATATAATGATATAGCACTAATTCCTTTGCATATATGTATAAATATAACATAGAACTCATACTGTGATACTGTATACACACACACACACACACAGCCAATTCAGTAGAAAAATAGGCAAATAACTTTATTAGAAATTGCACAAAAGGCATTTTCTCAAAATGTAAAAAATACAAAAATAATAATGTATACAGCTGAGTGGCTAAAGTGAATAAAAAATCAAATTCTTAGAAAATTTCAACAATGTACTATTGAAATACAAAATAGATATCTTTCTCAGAGTTCTCTAAGTAGTGGATTGTGATGAAATAGTTACAGAACAGCATTTAAATATCACATTTCTTAATGTACTATTGAACTACAAAATAGGTATCTTTCTTACAGATCTGTAAGTAGTGGATGGTGATAAAATAGTTCCAGAACACTATTTAAATATCACATTCCTTAGATGTTTATAATTTTAATAAATATTTCTCCATAAGTTTATCTTTGAATACTTATGTATAGTTATAACCTTTATGGATCATTTCTAGTAAGTTCTTTTTTCTAGTTTGTATCTTTTTCAGCAAAATAGTTTATTTTATCATCCAGTCAAAGTTGCTAGACCATTGGAGTATATTAATCCACTAAAATTAGGCATTATACAGAGAAAGGATGATGCAACAAGAAGGAATTGTCAGTTGATGGAAGATGGATGAAAAAATGAAGACTTTTTAGTTTGACTTTTGTTATACCTGATATTTAAACATATATAGAAATATACCCAGAATTTTCAGTCTCTCAATTTAGAGGACACAAGAAAGACAACACTTTGTAAACAATTTATAAGCAACTGTTATATTAAACAAAATGCTACTATACCATTTGCATTGAAAAATACAATTTCCACAAAAAGCAAAAAAATCAGGAGAGACTAGCTCATTCTTTGCCTAGATCAAATATGAAGACCCATATCATAAACCAAGACTACTTGATCAGAGCACAGCAGTCATATGATTAGTTATCAAAAATAGATAATACATTTACAAAGTACCTATCTCTATTAGGAAAATGAATTTTAGTAATACTTTAGAGATCTTGAAGTAGCTTATGATTCTTTAGAATTTTGTTAAATGTATGTTTTCGTATTAAATACGTAAATATAATACTGAGTATATCTTCTCATGAAAAAGAACTGCAGGACAAAATCTCAGGTTGATTGAGGCCTGGCCATTTGATTTTCAATACACCTTGACTCTCAGCAAACAATCATAAGTTCCAATTTTTTCCAGTTATTCTACTTGTATATGGAAAGACTGACATGCAGCAACTATCCCAAATTGTCATCTCTGGTCAATAGTTTATATGTTACTTAAATTTAGAGGTTAGAAATTCCTTGAAGTACCTCACAGGATAGTCAATCTAATCATAGCATCTCTTTTGCATCTGTTTGTATTCGTAGAGACATGAAGTTCAGACAATATTCTTTGTAAAGCCATGCCACTATGACCCACACTGTGGGCAACATTAAATAGTTTAAGATATTTTATCTTTTACCTGTGTCTGTGGTTCCTATGCAATATTTACCCTTGTGCCAATCCCAAAATTGTTATCATTTTACTTAGCAATATAATGTAAACATTAAGGCAACAATGACAAAATATATGACAAGTGTTAGTGCTTTTTAGTTAGAATATGGATTTGATAAAGTATAGAAAAATTATTTTAGTATTCCAGTTAAGTAAATAATATTCAGTGGTATGTATCTGTTACTGAAACAGTTTAGCCCCTGTGTGAAAATAGAACTGAATATTTGAACACTATGAGAATCTTGAGAACTAAATACAATTAAATAATCTTAATGAAAATTGTCCAAAATACTTAGCCATAGTCCTTGATGAAAGGAACTAAACAGTTAAAAAGCATATTTCTTCTTTGAAAATAATATTCACCATCATAAAAAATTTCAACCATCACTTGACGTATTCTTCGTTCTATTTCTAGCATTGTTGAATGTGCAATTTTTTTCTCCATCTTTCTATCATGCTTAAAGTCAATATAGCTGCCTGTGGAAAAGGTTTGGCAGCTTCAGCCACCCAGATGTTAAAATACATCTTCTGTTTGCTCTGGCAGCTGGGTCTATGTATGCTCCCCAGTTACAGTTCTTGTCTCGACCTCATGATTGGCTCCACTGTTAGCTGTGGTGACAGCTGTTCAGCTGTATTGAGGTTTGGTCTATTATTTATTATATACTGTAAACTATAGGCCAACTCAGTTAAGTTGCACTATCTACTAGATGTAATTGTGCTGAACAAATTACTTGCCCCAGAATCCCTGATCTGAAGAATATAATATTAAGGTACCAGAGGAGCCCATGGTCAGCAAAACCAGGAGGAACATTAATTTTTTTTTATCCTGTCCTTATTAGAGACCCTTTCTTTATCTCTTTTGCACATCAACAATATAAATTATAAACTGGAAAACTTAATTTTGTTAAAGTGTAGTAACAAAAAGGCATATATAGTGATATTTTAAAATTAAGGAATTGAAACTTGCATTATTATTGTAAGAATTTAAACAAATAGAGCTCTTGCAATGAATTATAAAGTGTATGTTTAGGAGACATAATATGAGAGAACTGACATAATCCAATGACTATATTTATAAATTTCCTTCTAAGAACTGGGTTGACAGCATATCACAAAAATTTTATTTTATGATTTTATTATTTAATATGACACATTTTCTAATTTCCCACGCGGTTAATTGCTTTGGCCAGGTATTGTTTATAAGTGTCATTTCATTTAAAAGCAAGTGAGGATTTTTTAATGTCTTCTTATTATTGATTTTGAATTTAATTAGAAATATACTATATACTCTGTAACTTTTTAATCTGTTGAGATAATTTTATAGATTTTGTGACATAGTATGTGATCTAACTTAGCATATCATATGGATATTAAAAGATGTTTATTTTATGGTCCTTAGATTTAGGGTCTGATATGGTTTGGCTCTATTTCCACCCAGATCTCATGTTGAATTGCAATCTCCAGTGTTGGGGGGAGGGAACTGGTGGGAGATGATTGGATCATGGAAGTGGGTCTTTCCCTTGCTGTTCCCATGGTAGTAAGTTCTCATGAGATCTAGTTGTTTGAAAGTGTGTAGCACTTCCCCCCTTTGCTCTGTCTCTTCCTCCAGCCATGTGAAAATGCCCCCTGCTTTGCCTGTGCCTTCCACCATGATTGTTAAGTTTCCTAAAGCCTTCTCAGCCATGCTTTCTGTACAGCAGCCTGTGGAACTGTGAGTCAATTAAATTTCTTTTCTCCGTAAATTAGTCAGTCTTAGGTATGTCTTTATAGAAGTGTGGGAACAAACTAATACAGAAAATTGGTGCCAGAAAAGTGGGCATTGCTATAAAGATACCTGAAAATGTAGAAGTGACTTTGGAACTGGGTAATGGGCAGAGGTTGGAACACTTTGGCAGGGTCAGAAGAAAACAGGAATATGAGGGGAAGTTTGGATCTTTCTAGCAACTTGTTAAATTGTTGTGACCAAAATGTTGATAGTTATACGTACAATGAAGTCCGTGCTGAGATGGTCTCAGGTAGACATGAGGAACTTATTGGGAACTGGAATAACAAGGTTATGCTTGCTGTGCTTTAGCAAAAATCTGGCAGCATTATCCCCCTGTCCTTGAGAACTGTGGAACTTTTTGAACTTGAGAGATGATTTTGGGTATCTGGTGGAAGAAATTTTAAGCAGCAGAGCATTCAAGATGCGATCTGGCTGCTTCTAACAGTGTATGCTTATATTCACAACCAGAGAGATTATCTGAAACTGGAATTTATATTTAAAAGAAAAGCTGAGCAGAAAAGTTCGGAAAATTTAAAGCATGGGCAAGTGGAAGAAAATAAAAAGTTATTTTCTGTGGAGGAATTAAAGCTGACTACAAAAAATTACTGAAGTAAGGAAGCACCAAATGTTAATGCCCAAGTCAATGGTGATGATTCCTCAAAGGCATTTTAGAGACCTTCATGGAAACACCTCCCATCACAGGCCTGGAGGCCTAGAAGGAAAACTGTTTTGTGTGCCAGGCCCACAGCCTCACTCTTCTGTGCAGCCTTGTGTCATGGTGCCTGCATCACAGCCACTGCAGCTCCAGCTGTCACTAACAAGGGCCATGGTACAGCTCAGGCCACTGTTCCAGAGGATACAAGCTGGAACCACCAAGGTTTCCACATGGTGTTAAGCCTGTCGGTAAAAAGTTGAAGTTTGGGAGTCTCTGCCTAGATTTCAGAGGATCTGTAGAAATGCCTGAATGTCCAGGCAGAAGTCTGCTGCAGGGATGGAGCCTTTTGGAGAACCTGTACTATGGCAGTGTGAAGGGAAAATGTGGGTTTGGAGCCCCTACAAAGAGTTCTTAGTGGGGCACTGCCTAATGGAGCTGTGAGAAAAAGGCTCTGTCTTTCAGCCCCCAGAATGGTAGATCCACCAACAGTTTGCACAATGTGCCTTGAAAAAGCTACAGGCACTCAATGCCAATCTATGAAAGCAGCCACAGGGGCAGACGTGCCGAAGGCCTTGTGTCAGTTTGGCCTGGAATCAAGGGAGATTATTTTGGAACTTTAAGATTTAATGACTGCCCTGCTGGGTTTTGGACCTGCATGGGGCTTCTAGCCCCTTTGTTTGTGTCAGTTTCACTCTTTTTGCACGGAAAGTCATTTCCTCAGTGACTGTATTCCAAATATGTCTTGGAAATAAAATATATTTTTTTATTTACAGTCTCAAGGTTCACACATGGAAAGCACTTGCCTTGTCTCAGATGAGACTTTAGACTTTGACTTTTGAGTTAATGCTGGAATAAGTTAAGAATTCTGGAGATTATTGAGAAGGCATAGTAATGTTTTGAAATGTAAGAAGAACATGAGATTTGGGAGGGGTCAGGGCAAAATAGTATGGTTTGGCATTGTGTCCCTACCCAAATCTCATGTTGAATTGTAATCTCCAATGTTGAGGGAGGGACATGGTGGGAGATGATTGAATCATGGGGGTGGATTTCCCCCCTTGCTGTTCTTATGATAGTGAGATCTGCTTGTTTGAAAATGTTTAGCACTTGTCACTTCTCTTTCTCTCTCTCTTCTGCTTTCCATATGAAGATGTGCTTGTTTCCCCTTCACCTTCCTCCATGACTAAGTTTCCTAAGGCCTCCTCAGCCATGCTTCCTGTATGGCCTGGAACACTGTAAGTCAATTAAACCTTTTTTCTTCATAAATTATCCATTCCCAAGTATGTATTTATAGCAGTGCAAAAACGAACTAATGCAGGGTCCAAGATATTAATAAAATAAAAATATTTAAGTACAGCTAGATAATTTATATTTTTATAGATTCTGTTACTTTTAAAACTAGATTCTAAAGTGGGGAGTCTTAACATATGTAAATGTCACTGTGAGTTGTATTTTCTCCCAATAGTACTGTTAGCTAGCTTTATGTATTTTGAAACTCTGCATTTAGCAGCATACTCAGTTTGATGTTATGCTAATTGAAGTAATTTGATTATCATCATTGCAAAATAGCTCATTATTTTGGTAATATTCATTTTTTTGACTTCTCTGCTGCTTGAATAAATATCACGCTAGCTTTCATTTGCATAGCGTATGCATTGGAAGACTTATCTTGCATTTAGTCTTTACATATCTATATTTAAAGTACGTCTCTTATAGAGAAAGAATCCCTAGTTTTTAATTTCAAAGGTTAATCCATTTGTATTTAAGAACATGTTAATGTTGTACTGTTTCTAATATTTTCTTAGTGTTTTTATTTGAATCATCTGTTTCCGAAAAGATCATGTCATTTCAATTTTCTATTTTTCCTTGGCTCAATCCAATATATATTTTAAATTTTAATTTTTAAAATAATACATAATAGATGTGCAATATTTGAGGTAGATATGATAATTTAATGCAATCATACAATTTGCAAGATCAGATCAGTGTAATTGGAATATTCATATTCTTAAATATTTATATTTTCTTTATGCTAGAAACACTTGAATTATTTGCTTCCATCTATTTTGAAATATACGATAGATTATTGGTAACTATATTTACCCGCTGAACTATCCATCACTAGTTACTATTTCTTCTGTCAAACTGTACATTTATTTCCATTTACCAACCTTTCTTCATCTTCTGCCCACTTGCATTTCTGGTCTCTGATAATCACCAATCTAGTCTATCTTTGGGAGATCAATTTTTTTAGCTTTCACATATCTGTGAGAACAAACAATATTTCTTTTCAAATATTTCAAATTCTTCTAGTTTCTGTGAAATACATAATATATTGTTACTAACTATAGTTACTCTAATCTCCTATTGAACATTAGAATTTATTTTTTCTATGTAACTGTATGTTTGTACCCAATAATGAATCTTTCTTTAATTTCCCCCTCCTAAACACAAATCATTCTCAACCTGGAGAATCTATCATTCTATCTTTTATCTTCATGAGTTCATTTTTTTTATTTCAGTTGATTTCTGGGGAACAGGTGATATTTGGTTACATGAATAGGCTTTTTTGTGGTGTTTTTTGAAGTTTTGGTGCACCCATCACCTGAGCAGTGTACATTGGACCCAAAGTGTATCCTTTGATCCTTCAACCCACACTCAGTCATTTTCCTGAGTCCCCCAAAGTCCATTGTATCATTAAGTATTTGTGTCTTTATAGCATACCTCCCACTTAGGAGTGAAGACATATGATGTTTGCTTTTCCATTCCTGAGTTGCTTCATTTAGAATAGTGGTTTCCAGTTCCATCCAGGTTGCTGCAAATGTCATTATTTCATTTCTTTTTATGGTTGAATAGTATTCCATAAAATATATGCCATATATACCACAATCAACAACTCTTTGGTTTATGGCTATCGAGACTGGTTACATATTATTGCAATCGTGAATTGTTCTGCTATAAACATGCATGTGCAGTTATCTTTTTAATAGAATGAACTTCATTTCCTCCAGGTAATTACCCTGTGGTGGGATTCCTGGATCAAATGATAGATATACCTTTATTTCCTCAAGGAATCTTCACACTATATTCCATAGTGAATGTGCTATTTACATTCCCACCAAGAGTATAAAAGTGTTGCCTTTTTACCATATCCATGCCAACATCTATTATTTTTTTATTTTAAATTATGACCATTCTTGCAGGAGTAAGATGGTATATTTCATTCTTTTGATTTGTATTTTCCTGATAGTTAGTGATGTTGAGCATTTTTTCCTGTTTGTTGGCCATTTATATATTCTCTTTTGAGATTTTTTTTTCACATACTTAGCTCACTTTTTGATGGAATTGCTTGTTTTTAAGTGATGATTTGTTTGAGTTAGAGTTACTTGTAGATTTGTTCGATGTATAGATTATGAAAATATTCTCCCATTCTATGGATGGTGTGTTTACTCTGCTGATGATTTCGTTGTTACAAAGAAGTTTTTTAGAGTAATTAGGACTCATTTATTTATCTTTGTTTTTGGTTGCATTTTCTTCTGGGTTCTTAGTTATAAAGTCTTTGCCTAAGCCAATGTCTTTGTTTTTTCCAATGTTATCTTCTATAATTTTTATGGTTTAAGATCTTAGATTTAAGTCTTTGATCCACCTTGAGTTGATTTTTGCATGAAGTAAAGATGAGGATCCAGTTTTATTCTTCTACATGTGGGCTGCCAATTACCTTAGCACCATTTGTTGAATAGGCTGTCCTTTCTTCATTTATGTTTTTGTTTGCTTTGTTGAAGATGATGTGACTGTAAGTACTTGGCCTTACTTCTATGTTTTCTATTATTTTCTGTTGGTCTGAATGAGTGCTTTTTTGCCAGCACAATATTGTTTTTGTGACTGTGGTATTATAGTATAGTTTGCAGTTGAGTAATGTGATGCCTCCAGATTTGTTATATTTATTTAGTGTTGCTTTGGCTATGAATATTCTTTTTTGTTTCCATAACAATTTTAGAAATGATTCAATTCTCCACTTGGTCACTGTTGGTGTATAGCAGGGCTACTAATTTGTGTACATTATTTTGTATCCTGAAATTTTCTGAATTCGTTTATCAGTTCTAGGACCTTTTTGATTAAGTCTTTAGGATTTTCTAGGTATACAACTGTGTCATCAGCAAAGAGTGAAATCTTGACTTCTTCTTTACCAATTTGGATGTCCTATATTTCTTTATCTTTTCTGATTGCTATAGCTAGGACTTCCAGTATTATGTTGAATAGCAGTTGTGAAAGTGGGCATCCTTGTCTTGTTCCAGTTCTCAGGGGGATTGATTATAGCTTTTTCCCATTCAGTATAATGTTAGCTGTGGATTTATCATAGATAGTTTTTATTACCTTAAAATATGTCCCATCTATGCCAGTATTGCTGAGGATTTTAATATAAAGGAATGCTGTATCTTTTCAAGTGTTTTCTTCTGTATCTATTGAGATGATCATGTTATTTTTGTTTTTAATTATGTTTATGTGGTGTATCACATTTATTGACTTGCAGATATGAATCCATCCTTGCATCTGTAAAATGAAACCAACTTGATCATGGTGGGTCATCCTTTTAGTATGCTGTTAAACTTGGTTAGCTATTGTTAAAATTTTTGCATCTGTGTTCATCAGAGTTATTGGTCTGTATTTTTCTTGTTTTGTTATGACCTTTCCTGGTTTCGGTATTAGGGTAATACTGGTTTCATAAAACAATTTAGGAAGGATTTCCTCTTCTTTTGTCATGTGGAATAGTGTCAATAGAATTGGTGCCAATTCTTTTATGGATGTCTAATAGAATTCAGCTTGAACTCATCTGGTCCTGGACTTTTTTTTGTTGTCAATGCTTTTATTACCATCTCAGTTTTGCTGCTTGTTACTGGCCTGTTAAGAGTTTCTTTTTTCCCTGGTTCAATCTAGGAGGGTTGCATATTTCCAGGAATGTATCTATGTCATCTAGATTTTCTAGTTTATGTGCATAAAGGTGTTTATGGCAGCCTTGAATAATCTTTTGTATTTCTATGGTATCAGTTGTAATATCTCCTGTTTTGTTTCTAATTGAGTTTATTTGGATCTTCTTTCTTCTTGGTTAATTTTGCTAATGGTCTATCAATATTATTTATCTTTTGAAAGAACTAACTTTTCATTTAATTTATCTTTTGTATTTTTTTGGTTTTAATTTTATATATTTCTGCTCTGATCTCAGTTACTTCTTTTCTTCTGCTGGGTTTTGGTTTCGTTTGTTATTGTTTCTCTAGATCCTTGAGATGCAACCTTAGATTGCCTGTTTGTGCTCTTTCAGACTTTTTGATGTAGGTATTTAATGCTATGAACTTTTCTCTTAGTAACACATTGCTGTATCATAGAGGTTTTGATATGTTGTACCACTATTATCATTCAGTTCAAACAATTTTTTTCAAATTTCCATCTGATTTTATTGTTTACCCACAATCAATCAGTAGCAGATTGTTTAATTTTCATGTATTTGAATGGTTTTAAGGGTTGTTTTTGAAGTTAATTTCCAACTTTATTCCACTGTGGTCTGAGAGAGTATTTGTTACAAGGTCAACTTTCTTAAATTAGTTGAGACTTGTTTTGCGGCCTATCATATAGTCTTTCTTGGAGAATGTTTCATATTCTGATTAAAAGAATGTCAGGCTGGGAGTGGCAGCTCACGCCTGTAACCCCAGCACTTTGGAAAGCCAAGATGGGCCAATCACCTAAGGTCAGGAGATCAAGACCAGCCTGCCCAACATACTGAAACCCCACCTCTACTAAAAATGCAAAAATTAGCTGGGCATAGTTGCACACTCCTGTAATCCTAGCTACTTGGGAGGTGGAGGCAGGAGAATTACTTGAACCCAGGAGGTGGAGGTTGCAGTGAGCTGAGATCATGTCATTGCAGTCCAGCCTGGGCAACAGAGTGAGGCTTGGTCTAAAAAAAATTTAAAAAGAACATATATTCTGTAGTTGTTGAGTAGAATGTTCTGTAAATAACTACTAAGTCAGCTGGGAGCGGTGGCTCATGACTGTAATCCCAGCACTTAGGGAGGGTCAGGTGGGCAGATCACAAGGTCAACAGATCAAGACCATCTTGGCCAAAATGGTGAAACCTCATGTCTACTAAAAATACAAAAATCAGCTGGGTGTGGTGGTGCACGTGCCTGTAGTCCCAGCTACTCAGGAGGCTGAGGCAGGAGGATCACTTGAACTCAGGAGGCGGAGGTTGCAGTAAACCATGATCATGCCACTGATCTTGCAGTAAGCTAAGATCATGCCACTGCACTCCAGCCTGGCAACAAAGCAAGACTCCATCTTAATAATAATAGTAATAATAGTAATCTAGAGTATAGTTAATGTCTATTGTTTATTTGTTGACTTTCTGCCTTGATGACCTATCTAATGCTGTCAGTGAAGTATCAAAGAGCCCCACTATTATTGTGTTGCTGTCTATCTTATTTCTTAGGTCTAGTAGTAGTTGTTTTTAAAATATGAAAGCTCCAGTGTTAGGTGCATATATATTTAGGACTGTGATATTTTTCTGTTGAATTAGTCCTTTTATCATTAATGTTTCTTTTTGTCTTTTTTAACTGCTATTAGTTTAAAATCTATTTTGTTTGACATAAGAATAGGTACTCCTGTTTGTTTTTTGGTTTCCATTTAAACTGAATATCTTTTTCACCCCTTCACCTTAAGTTTATGTGAGTCCTTATGTGTGAGGAGAGTCTCTTGAAGACAGCAGATATTTGTTTGGTGATTTCGTACCCATTCTGCTGTTCTGTACCTTTTAAGTGAACCATTTAGGCCATTTACATTCAACATTAGTATTGAGATGTGAGGTACTATTTATTGTGCTATTTGTTGCATGAAAACTTACGTTTTTTTAAATCATTATGTTTTTTTATAAGTCCTATGAGATTTATAATTTAATAGGATTCTATTTAGACATATTTTGAGGATTTGTTTCAAGATTTAGAGCTCCTTTTAACAGTTCTTGTAGTTCTGGCTTGGTAGTGGCAAATTCTCTCTGCATTTGTTTGTCTGAAAAATACTGTATCTTTTCTTAATTTATAATGCTTAGTTTTGCTGGATCCAAAATTCTTGGGTGATAATTGTTCTGTTTAAGGAGGTTAATATAGGACTCCAATCCTTTCTAGCTTGTAAGTTTTATGCCAAGAAATCTGCTGTTAATCTGATAGATTTTTCTTTATAGTTTACCTGATGCTTTTGCCTCTTGGCTCTTAACATTTTTTCAATTTTACTCAACTTTAGATAACTTGATGAATATGTGCCTAGGTGATGATCTTTTTGTGATGAATTGCCTATGTGTTCTTTTACCTTCCTGCATTTGGATGTCTGGATCTCTGGCAAGGTTAAGAAATTAGTCCCTCAAATATGTTTTCAAAACTTACAGAATTTTTTCTTCCTTGAGAATACCAATTATTCTTAGCTTTGATTGCTTAATATTATCCCAAACTTCTTGGAGGCTTTGTTAATTTTATTTATTTATTTATTTATCTTTGTGGTAATTCAAGAGCTGTGTCTTCAACCTCTGAAATTCTTTCTCTACTTGTCCTCTTCTATTGCTGAGAATTTCCAGTGCATTTTGCAATTCTCTAAGTGTGTCCTTCATTTCCAGGAGTTGTGATCATTTTTTATTTATGCTATCTATTTTATTGGAGATTTTTCCATTCGTATCCTGTATCTTTTTCTTTCTTTCTTTCTTTCTTTCTTTTTTTTTTTTTTTTTTTTTTTTGATTTCTTAACTTTGGACTTCACTTTTCTATCCTGTATCTTTGATTAGCTTAATAGTAGAACTTCTGAATTCTTTTCTCTGGCAATTCAGACATTTCTTCCTGGTTTGAATCCATTTCTGGTGAGCTAGTATTATCTTTTAGGAGGTGTTAAGTAATTTTGTTTTGTCATATTAACAGAATTGTTTTTCTGGTTCCTTCTTATTTGGGTAGACCATGTCAGAGAGAAGTTCTGGGGCTCAAGGCCTGCTGTTCAAATTATTTTGCCCCACAGGGTGCTCCTTTGATATGGTGCTTTCCCCTTTTCCTCTAGAGATGGGGCTTCCTGAGAGGTGAACTGCAGTAGTTGTTGTTTCTCTTCTGGCTCTAACCACCCAGCAGAGCGACCAGGCTCTAACTTGGTACTGGAGAATGTCTGCAAAGAGTCCTGTGATGTGACCCATCTTCAGGTCTCTGAGCTGTGGATACCAGCACCTGCTCTTGTGGAGGTAGCAGAGAAGTGAAATGGATTCTGTGAGGGAGCGTCCTTGGTTGCATTTTTGTTAAGTGCACAAGTTTGGTGCTTTTGCATTTTCAAGCAGGAGGTTTTGCTTTCAAGAGCACATCAACTGTGGTAGGTTAGGGAGAATCAGAGAGTAGGCAGCTTGTGTTTTTCTCTTGGCTACCAGGATGCATAGAGAAAGACCATCAGATGGGGGTCAAGGTTAGGCATGTCTGTGTTCAAGAGTCTTCTTCCATGGGGCTTGTTGTGGCTCCTGTAAGAGATGGGGTGTGGTTCCCAGACCAAGAGAATTATGTTCACAAAGGGATTGCGACTATTTCTGTTGCATTACACAAGTTACCAGGAAAGTGGGGAAAAGCTAGTAGCCACAGTCCTCACCCAGCTCCCATGCAGCCCATTACCCAAAAGGCTGGTCTTACTCCCACTGTGTTCCGAAAACAGCACCAACTTTTACTTGCAGGCAGCCAGTGAGCCGGGCTGAGAGCTTGCCCCAGCTGCGAAAGCAAGCCCACTCACATTTCCTCGGATGTCCCACAGAACCTACAGCAGCAACCAACCTCCTTCAGTGGGTCTGTGGATTCTCTTGATTTTCTTGGTATGTTCCTGCAGTAGTTCTTGGAGCAAAAGTTCATGATGTGAGTTTCCACATGCTGCTCTGTCTATCCAAGTGGGTGCTGCAAGTTAGTCCTGCCTCCTGTCTGCCATTTTTCCTCAATGAATTCCATAAGTTTTTATTTTAAATTTAACTTCTATATGTGAATAAGAGCATGTAATATGTGTCATTCTGTGGCTGGTTTATTTTTTGCTATTGAGTTGTTTGAGGGCTTTATATATTCTGGTTATTAATCTCTAGTCAGATAGATATTTTGTAAATATTTTCTTTCATTTTGTTTGTCATCTTTTCACTATGTTGTTTCCTTTGCTATACGGAAGCTTTTATCTTAATGCAATTTCACTTGTGTAGTTTTGCTTTGGTTATGGGTGCTTTTGAAGTCTTTCACACAAAAAAAGTATTTGCTCAGTCTAATGTCCTGAAGCAGATCTGCAATGTTTTCTTTTAGTAGTTTTATAGTTTTAGGCATTATATTTTAGTCTTTAATCTACTTTTATTTGATTTTTGTATTTGGTGAGAAATAGGGGCCTAGTATCATTCTTTGGCATATAGATAATCCAGTTTCTCAGCACCATTTTTTGAAGGTACTATCTTTTCCTTATTGGATAAACTTAGTGTTTTGTTGAAAAAGAATTAGCTCTAGATGTGTGAATTTATATCTAGGTTTGTATTCTATTCCATTTGTTTATATGGATTTTTTATATCAGTATCATGCTGATTTATTTACAATAACATTGTAGTTTTTTTGATGTCAGCTAGTGTGATGCCTCCAACTGTGTTCCTTTGGTTAGGATTGCTTTTGCTATATAAGATATTTCATGGTTCCATATACATTTTAGGAGATTTTTCCATTCCTAAGAGGAATGTCATTTGTGTTTCTGTAAACTGCTTTGAGTAACATTGTCATTTAAACAATATGAATTCTTCCTATCCTTTAGCCTGGGATATATTTCCATTTTTTGGTGTGTTCCCTTCAGTTTTCTTTATTTTCTCTCTCTCTCTCTTCTCTCCCTCCCTCCCTCCCTTTCTCTCTTTCTTTCTTTCCTTCAGACAGGGTCTTGCTCTGTCACCCAGGCTGGAGTGCAGTGGTGCAATCTGAACTCACTGCAACCTCCACTTCCTGATTCAAGTGATTCTCGTGCCTTAGCCTCCCAAGTAGCTGGGATTACAGGCCATGTTGGCCAGGCTGGTCTCAAACTCCTGACCTCAAGTGATCCACCCGCCTTGGCCTCCCAAAGTGCTGGGATTACGGTTGTGAGCAACCGCAACAGGCCTCAATTTCTTTTATCAGTTTTTTATAATTTTCCTTCTAGAGCTCTTTCACTTCTTTGTTTAAAATGATTCCTAGGTGTTTTCTATTCTTTGTAGCTATTATACATGGGATTGATTTATTGATTTCTATTTCAGATTGTTAGAACTGTTAGAACCAATAAACAAATTCAGCTTTATCAAATTTGTTTATTGGCTCTAACAGCTTTTGGTGGAGTGGTCAGGTTTTCTAAGTATATGATTATATTATCTGTGAAGAAGGCTGATTTGACTATTTTCTTTTCTGTTTGGACGTACTTTATTTCTTTGTTCTATTGCCTATTTGCTCTAGCCAAGACTATCAGTATTATGTTGAGTAAAAGTGGGGAAAGTGGACGTATTTGCCTTGCTCCAGTTCTTAGAGAAAAGCATTTCATGTCTCCCCCTTTCTTTATGAAGTTAACAGTGGGTTTGTCATATATAACCTTTTTTATCTTGAGCTATGCTCTTCTATAACCAATTTGTTGAGTGTTTTTATTAAAAGTGATATTATTTCATACATTTCAGTATCTTTTGAAATGATTATGTGGCCTTGTTCTTGATTCTGTTAATGCAATGTATCATGTTTATTGATTTGGATATGTTGAATGAGTCTTGCATCCCTGGAAGAATCCCACTTGGTCAGAACTTTTTAAATGTGAATTCAGTTTGCTAGCATTTTATTGAAGACTTTTGCATCTATGTTCATCATTGATAATGGCTAGCTGATAGTTTTCTGTTTCTCTCTTTTTTTTTTTTTTGGTTATATCCTTCTCTTATTTTGGTGTCAGTGTAATGCAGGACTCATAGAATGATTTTGGAAGTATTCCCATCTCTTCAATTTTTGGAACAGCTCTGGTAGGATTGCTACTAGCTCCTTAAATGTCTGGTAGAATTCAGCAGTGAACCCATCATTTCTTAGGCTTTTCTAAGGTGGAAGTCTTATTACAGCTCTGATCTCATTACTTGTTTTTGTTTTCTGTTTCTTCATGGTTCAGTCTTGGTATGCTGAGTCCAGAAATTTATTCATTTCTTCTCAGTTTTCCAATTTGTGCATTGTTAAGATAATTTCTCCTAAATTTCTGCTATGATTTTCTTTCTGTTAGTCACTTCTTTGAGAATTATAAATTAATCATTGCTTCTTCAGTCAGATGTTCTTATTCTTTCTCCTTTTTTTGAATTTGCCATCATCAGGAATATATTCTGTATAAAAACATTTCCTACAACTTAGTGCACAATCCAATAGGTTTTATGTTTTGTGATTAGGGTTACTTCCTTTCTAATAGTGATATATCTATTTCTAATAATGTTCTTTTTTCTCATAGTAAGCAAACATTATATTTATTATTTATATTCAAACGCATGATTGATATTATTTTAAGTTTTAAGATAAACATAAATTCTGCACAAATTCCTGTCACTTTCATAATGACTTGTAAAATAATAAAATTGCATACAGAAATCCTGTACATCAGTGAAAAAAATGAGCACATTAGTAATGTACACAACATTTAGGTTTCAAATGTGCCATAAAAAATGTTGAAAAATTTACAGCTTATGCATTGGTACAGGATTTTATTCTATTAATTGAAACATTTAGTCTAAAACATATACAGTTAGAAAAGATTAGGAGAATTGCACAATATAAACCAGGAAAATGTTTACAAAAGTGCTTCATTTCAGATAATAGAGATAGAAACACAAGATTTAAAATTACAAACATGGAAAACAAACATATGGGAATACTCTGATGTGGTAGTCATTAGCTGATAACCCATGGTGTAGAGCAAATAAAAATGTGATGTGTTGATTTAAGAGCCATATTTCATAAAGAATGCTAGATGTTTCTCTGTAAATAATTCCACATGCCATTGATGAGAATATAAAACCTAAAAACATTAAAAGTATGATTTTAGACAGACTTGTGATGTAAATCAGTAATCTATGGGTTTGTATTGTGATTAATATTTTAAGGAAATTTGCTTAAAATATTTAAATATTTAAATATTATTATATAATATTGCTTTATATACCTATAAGAAAATTGCTAGGGCATTTTTTGCCTTTGAATATAATTAGTTCTGTATATCTCTCTAGCTTTCATTTTGCATAGCTAGAAATATAGCCGTGTCTAGAAAAAAAAAATTAAGAATCTTTTTACAGATATTATGTTTTTAACCAGGGAGGCACATACTATTTTTTTTTTCAATTTATTCAAAGATTTAAGTCTTTAAACGGCAATTATGAAAATAAGTTTTAAGATGAAAGCTTCGCAGTATATCAGCCTGTAATAAATACAGATTGGTTGTCATATTAATGGTCAATGGTTTTGTTAGTTTAAATTTTTTCTTAAAAACAGGAGTCAATATACAGAGGACAAGTTATGATAATAACATAGCAGCAAAATGGCAGCATACATAATGCCGAGTTCTTTATAATCAAGTTGTAAATTTGTGAGTGATAACAATACCAATTTGTTGACTATCCGTTTATACACAGTGCTGTATAATTTCCATTTCTTTGACTTGAATAAATTCCATCTGTATAGTTACATGAAATAACAGAATGGCAAAAAATGTAATGCATAGCTGCAAATTATATTTAAAAGTTTAAATGAAAGTTTATTTGGTATGCTATAGAATGTTAGAGAAACTCAATTTTCAACTATTTAAATTAAATCATCTAAGTAGAAAATATGTCAGTTACTAACTAAAGGACCACTCACAGCTACCCATATTTAATGTAATCATCTGCTTTACCCATGTATTCCTGATTTACAATTATTTAGAGAAAAGATATTTTGCATTGAATTTTTTAATGTTGTGGTATAATTTATATATACAAAAGTGAACATATCAAATACAGAACTCAATTAATTTTACACATATAAATACTGTGTAACGATTGCTCAGTTCAAAATATAAAACACTTCCAGTGGCCTAGGAGGATTTCTTATGTCCCTTCTAAGTTAATATCACCCCCAGAGGTAATTACAATTCTAATATCTATCACTCTGCTATAATTTTACCAATTCTTGAATGTCATATAAATGGAATTAGATAGTATATTACTCTCTTGTGTGTGACTGGGCTTTTGCCTATCATTATATTTGTAGGATTCATCATGTTGTTGCATTAAGGAATGCACCACAATTTATGAATTCATTCTAAGACTAAAAAATATTTGTGTCATTTTAAAAGTTTGGGGCTGCTATAAATAAAACTGCTATGAATATCTGTGTACTTTGGTTTGCTTGTTTGTTTCATGAACATGGGCACTCATTTATCAGGGATATATAAATATTAATGCAAATTTTGTATACTGTAGGCCTATATTTGGTTGAGGTTGATACTGTTAGTATTTCTAATTGGAAATTTCCACTTCCACAGGCAATAAATAGCAGGCCCAAGTAGAGCAAATCCATGTCAATATTTTCTATTTTCATTACATTTTTTTGTATCCATTTGTAATGGGTACAAAATATTTTCAATGATATCCCATAGTGGTTTTAATTTACATTTATCTGGTAAGTAATGGTACTGAGAACTTTGTCAATACATGTATTCTTCTCCTGTAATCCTCCTAAAGTATCTGTTCCAGAAGTTTAATTTTGACTTTTTAAAGTTTCAAAATTAGCTGCAAAGAGATCTTTTCTGCTAAAAATACTATGTTACACATTTAACTACAAAAGTTATAGTTATTATTGCAAACGGTGTACTTCTCTTTTGAGCTGTTTGCCTATTTATTATTGATTTGTATGTGGTTTGTGTATTCTGGATAGAAGGCTTTTTTTTGTCATTTATACACACATTATCAATATATAACATTCATATCAATAAAAAGTTTCTAAGACTAAAATGTAATTCTATGCCAGTTCCTTTGTTATGCCTTATAGTAAGCAGAATTTAGCACTAATGTATACTTTGTATAAAATAACCAATGACTTCAGATAAAAATGTGTATAAGGTACCATGGCAAATTTATAAGGAAAAAAATACTCTGATAAATGGTGCATAGTATATTTTCTAAGGTATAAAGAAATACATATATACACATATATACACAGATACACATATATTTCATCCTACATATTCTTATACATATAAATATAAATAAACAATGCAGTTTAATTTTGACTTTTTGAAGTTTCAAAATTAGCTGCAGAGAGATCTTTTCTGCTAAAAATACTATGTTACACATTTACCTACAGAAGTTATAATTATTATAACCACATTGTTATACATTGTGTTGTTTTTATCCTTTTCTGAAGTTTCTACTCTTTTGTTATCACTTTATTTCCGTTGGAAAAATTCTTTTTGCATGCCCTAATAGTAGTTCTGATTGTGGCAAAATTTCTTAGTTTTTCTCTGTCTGAGAATGCCTTTCTTTTTTACCTCTAAAGGAAAGCTTCAACTGATAGAAGATTTTACTATTGGCAATTCTCTAATCTGAAAGTTAAAAATTTATTTCACTATTTGCTTTTGGTCTCAGTGGTTTCAGATGAGAAGTAGGCTGCCATTTGAGCTTGCATTCCTCTAAATATTATGTGTTCCTTCTCTGTGGTTCATCTTAAAGTTTCTTTTTTGTTTTTTTCTGTAGTTTTTACAAGTATAATATTTGTACGTTTGTTAAAGATTTTTTATTTGTTTTTAATTATCTTCAGGGTTTGCTCAGGTTCTTAAGTATATGGATTTATGTCTAAACAAATTTGAATGTTTTCAGGTATTACTTCTTCAAGTACTTGTCTTGCCCTTTCATTTTTCCCTCTCCTTCTAGGACCCCAATGTTATAGATACCAAATCTTTTGCTACTTATTCACATATCATTTAGACTCTGTGTATTTTTAGTCTATTTCTCTGTATTGTTAAGACTGAGCAAACACTATTGATAAATCTTCCAGTTCAATAATTCTATTCTCTGCCATCATCTCCATTCTATTATTGAACTTATCTAGCAGGGTTTTTATTTCAATTATTTTATGTATCTGTTTTATAATACCTATTCTGTTCTCAGAGTCATTTCATGGTTGTATTTGTTAAATTATGTTCAGGATATTTAAGTGTACTTTATGGAAGAAGTGGGTGGGGAAGTAGTAGTAGAAGCCAGAAAAATAAATTTGTATAAACCTTTCCCAAAGCCAGAAGTTTAATTTTGACTTTTTAAAGTTTCAAAATTAGCTGCAGAGATCTTTTCTGCTAAAAATACTACGTTACACATTTAACTATAGAAGTTATAATTATTATTGCATACAGTGTACTTCTATTTCCCTCTGCTTTATTTATGAACATCTAATGATCAAAATAAAGTAGAAATATAGATATGGATATAATAATACCTTTACCTTAATCTTTTATAGTCATGAGACATATAGAACTGATGTGTAGTATCATTCTTATGGCTCCGCAGCCAAGGTTTCCAGAAAAGAAAAGTAAAAGTATTTTATCAGTTTTATAAATAAAATTTTACAAAACTGATTTATATATGGCTTCCCAGAACCTATTGCATAGATATTCATTTATATGATAACATAACAAGGCCTCTGAGGATAGAGCTTTTTGTGATTCTGTTTTATTAAATGTCAAAAAGTGTAATGTTGAAAGCTTATGCTGAAGACTCATGTAAGGTAATTTACCATTACCGTCTAGCCTCTTTCTCTCTCTCACACACACACACACACACACACACACACACACACACACACACACACACACATTTTCCAAAGACACTCTATTAAAGATTTATGTTATCATGCAAACTTTATATTAGCAAATTCACTAATGGCTTTTACCAGTGAATCCCTCAGGAAGGTATCTGCCTTTTAAATGTCAAAAACTAGCTCTTAAACTTCAACAAAGCAGAAATTTGGTGTGAAAAGTGTAAGAGCAAAAGTTGAAATAATATGTTAAAAAAAAAATCTCAGCGCTAGTAATTCAACAACCTTACTCTTCGGTGGTAACTTAAACAGAGCTCAGCGTTGTAACCCAAACTGACCATACAGCAGCTTACCACATATCAAGATGTATGATAGCATATTTGTTGCATAGTCTCAAAAGAAATTTTAAAAAGACTATACTATAATTTTAGCCTACCAACTTCCTTCCTTAACATGTTTTCCAAGCCAAAATTTTATTTTTGTATATTCAGAGGCACATTGTAATTTTAAAATATAAAAGTAGAGATTCTCTCAGGATAGCCTGTTTGCTATAATCCCAGTTAGCTTATAAAACAAAAAGAAAAAAAAAGAGAAGAGTCTTTAAATCCAAGTACCTCAATAGTGATTTTTGAGTCAGTGTTATAAGATATTAAACACATGCAGAGTTTAACATTTGGCATGTGTTTCCTAAATATCTAACTCATTTCTTAAATGAAATTTCTTAAATGAAAGTAAATCTACAAGGTGTGGCTATTATCATCACCATTTAAAATATAAAGATATAAACACACATTAAATTGTCTTTGGCAGTGTTTTCTATGAAAACATGATTTTCCTCCTTACTCAAGTCCTATAAAAATAAATTCTAGGAAGATTAAAAATTAAATGTGATAGCAAATAACTATGATTTTTAAATGGTAATATGTAAGAATATCTTCATGGCATTTTTAGAGAAATATTTTTAAATAAATATAACTTAAAAGTTATAAATTGACTACATTGAAATTAAGAATTTATCTTCATTAAAAGACACTGGAAAGTGAACAAAAATACAAATCATCAAGTGGGAGAAAATATATTCAATACATATAAGCACCATAGCCTAGCATTAAGAAGACACAAAGGAAACAAAGTTAATAAGAAAAAGACAACAAACAACCCAATTGTAAAAAATGAGCTGAGGTGTTTGGAATTCAAAAAAGATTGACTCCAAATGGCTAATAAACATAAAAAGTGTTAACTCTTATTGATGATTGAGAAAATACAAATTAAAACTACAATGCTACTCAACCGTGTACTTATCATATTGGCTAAAACTAAATAGCTGTAGAAGCAGATTAAGGTCTCTCATACGCTTCTGGTTGGAGAGTGTGGTACAACCTCATTAGAAAAAAATTTAAATATTTATGTAAATCTTAAGATAGACATACTCTATGACTCAGCAAACCTAAATATTTATCTTAAAAACCCCATTGGATAAATATACAAAAATATTCATTACAAATTTTTGACTAATTATGTCAAGTAATAAACAACTAAAATTTCATTTCTTTATTAAATAATGGATAATAAATTACCGTAAATTTTATAATGTAATATTACACAGCAACAATGATAATAAGTAACAACTGTAAGAATTGAGATGGATAAATTTTTTAAAAATTAATATTGAGCAAAATAGTAAGATTAAACTCAATTTAGTTTGATTCATCTATATAAATTAACAAAAGAGATATATTAATTTTCTGTTGCTGCTGTAGTAAATTGCCACAAATTTAGTGGTTAGAAAAACTCACAAAATTGTTATTTTTTTGTTCTGTAGGTTAGACTTTAATATTGGTTTTATTGGATTAAAATTTAGATATTGATAAGGCTGTGTTATAATCTGGTAGCCCTAGGAAAAAGTCAACTATTAGAGACTGCAGACATTCTTTGGCTACTGTTCTCTTCTTACATTTTCAAGGCAAAACTTAACTTCTCTCTGTGCCATTTTTGTATATTCACATCCCTCTAATTTTAAAGATTCATGTGATTAAACTTGGTAAAGCTAGATAATCCAGGATAATCTTTCCATTTTCAGGTTATTAAATAGCATTTGAAAAGTCTTCTTGCCGTATAAAATCACATACTTTCAGATTCCAGGGATTAGGGCATGGGCATCTTTGGGAGAACATAATTTTGCCCACCATAAGAGGCAAGGGCAGATTATATTGTCTACAGAAAAAGATATAGTAACAAAACAATAAAGATGTAAAGAACATAGCTATCACAAAATTATAGTAGGAAGGTTTTGCATAGAAAATGGTATCTTAGGTCACAGAGAACAATGCACTATTTATTGATTTAGGAGGTCATTGCATTGCCATTTATTGTATAAAATATTAAATTTCACATTTATGTTTTATGTACTTTACATATACTCTATTATTAATTAGTTTTAATACTAATTAGTTTTGATGCTAAAACTAAATTAATAATAGATTATATGGGATTTCAAATTGAGATAGGGACACTCTTTTGGAATCACTGCTGCTGTATTGGCTAGACAGTGATGGGTTGAATTGTTTTTGGCAGTGTATAAGGAAGGAAAGACAAATAGACTAATCGGATATTTCAGAACAGTATTCACAACAGATTTTTATATTTTGTAAACTTTGCAATTTTGCTATTTTTCTCCCTTTCTTTTTAGCAGAGTTTACACATCTCTCTAGTGATTCATATAATGATTTTTAGCAGAGTTTACACATCTCTCTAGTATAAGGAAGGAAAGACATAATAGATTAATCGGATATTTCAGAACAGTATTCACAACAGATTTTTATAGTTTGTAAACTTTGCAATTTTGCTATTTTTCTCCCTTTCTTTTTAGCAGAGTTTACACATCTCTCTAGTGATTCATATAATGATTGATTTTATAATCTTTTTGAGAACCTTGAAATTACATCACTTAAGCCATGTTTGAGAAGACAGTGTTAAGAGTCATTATGTCTGAATTTATTAATTTTTTTCACTTACATTTTCTATTAGGTACAATTTCTCTTTGTTGTCTTAAATATGACAGATAATGATTCTCACTATACTTCCTTTTTATAAATATCACCATCCTAAATATTTGACTATAATAGTTAAATAATGCAGAAATCTTGGATGCCAAATAAAATGTGATGCAGTTTAAAATATCCCAAAACAAATAACACACACTTTTGACAGTAAATTTTTAAATATCATAAATTTTAAATTTTAATATAAATTTTAAACACTTTAAGCTAATTATTTACATATTTTAAAAAGTTATTATCTTGTTCTATCAGTATAATTTTTCTGCATTTTGTTAATTCAATTTAGTTAATCTTACCTAACCAATTTCTTTCTGTAGTTCAAAACTTTTAAAAATAAGCCCAAAAGTGTTAAAATGTTTGGCATCTCTTTAATATACACAGGTCTGTCAGACAAAAAAGGGGAAATACTATTCCAGATTAAAAGACAGATAGAAAATAGTAGATAAAATAATACTGATTTCAGAGGGCAGATAACTGATGATCCTAATATTAACCAAGTTGTTTGTTTGTTTGTTTGAGATGGAGTCTCCCTCTGTTGCTCCTGCTGGAGTGCAGTGGTGCAGTCTCCTCCTCTTGGGTTCAAGCAATTCTCCTGCCTCAGCCTCTGAAGTAGCTGAGACTACAGGTCCTTGACACCATGCTCAGTTAATTTTTTGGTATTTTTGGTAGAAACAGGGTTTTACCATTTTCTCCAGGCTGGTCTTGAACTCCTGACCTCAAGTGATCCACCTGCCTTGGCCTCTTAAAATGCTGGGATTACAAGCGTGAACCTGTAGCCAAGTTACATATACATTGGCAAATATGCTATTTAAGCTTTCTCTTCCGTAATGCCTAAATTGTAAAATCTTGCAATTTATTAGTATATGCCAAGAGTTATTGTGACATCAGGTGAGGAAAAAGGCTAATGGAGCAAATCAATTGGCTAAAAGGATCAAATAACTCAATCATGACTGGTAGTTACTAGTGGATTCCAAATGAGAAACTTTTTAAAGAAAAGTTCGTGGACATATTTTTTCTTCAAAAATAAATGTGATAAGTATGCTTATTTAATAGTAAAATATTCTCAAAATTTATACAATTGCTTATTTGATAATACATTATGCAATAAAATAAACTTGGGTTGATTAAATCATGTTAATATGAACTGAAAATGAATTTAGCATTTTCTTTGTTCATTATAAATATTTTGCGTAATTTTTATGGCTTTTATTGTTTAGTAGGCTCAATAAGAACCACACTAGCAAGGATGTTTCACTCTAAGCAAGCCCCTTTCATTGTTTAGATCAAGTGTCTCGACTAGTCTCTTGAAAATGTTTGCTCAAGGAAAGGAAAAGAAGGAGAAAGGAAAGAGAAGGATAATGAGGACATGGACAGAAAGGAGAAAGATAAGTAGAAATAATTATCTCTCTTGGTATAAAGAGTGAAAAATAATAAGCAAAGATTATTATGAATGCAAGAAAAGAAAATGGTAGCACAAATTTGATATAGTACATCTGGTTTTGCTCCTGAACTAATAATTTTAAGCAAGGTGTCACAAAATCAGATGCCTGCCTGTAGGCTATACGAATATATGATCAGTCTGGGTGTAATAAAATAATAAGAATTGGTGTCACAAACAGGAAATTGCTTGCTCTGTCTTAGGGCTAAACCCATTCAATTTGTGTTTGTTTTTAAACACTGCCTTAATAAAATGACTCCATATTACATTTACCCTCCAAGGCGAACAGTTTATCACCCCTTTGAGAAGAAAAGAACTTTCTATATTTTTATCCGCATTGTGTTTCAAAGATATTTTGCCATCAATATTTATGGACAGGACAATTATATTGCTCCAAGGTTTTTCATGAAGTGGTAAAATATTAAGGGTACATATTCTGGCCTAAAGTAGTAGACCTAAAAGCTAATTGAATAATTATATTGAAATAAAAGAAAAGATGGTATAACTAGGGAAAAAAATAAGAAAACTAGGGGATAGAGAGAAGGAAAACTTATTCACACTTCAGGCTAGTAGTCCATGATATCAAAAAAGCTGAAACCATTATTTACTTTGTGAAAGAGAGAGAATATCTCCTGGATCTGATCAGAAATGTTCTAAAAAGGGGGAGTTGTTATGTTTCTTTCCGAAGTTCTAGTAACATCAGAAAGTTAACTTTAAGCAAGCTAAACCTTAACTCAGCACATTTTTTGATTCACACTCACAGAATCACAAAAATTTCTATTTCAGAAAATGTATGTTATTACAGATAATATTTAAAGCTTTATTTGCTAATTGTGGAATTGAAGTAGGTAGAAATAAATATATGTATTTACATATCACTTGACATTAAAATATTTCTCTGGGTACGTTTCCAGACAAAATTAAAATATATGTAATTCCCTTATTAATATGATTTGTTGAAAAATAGAGAACACCTTTGGAAAAGGGTACAACAAAGCATTATGATATTAGCCAATTGGAAGTAGAAAGCAGTAACTACTTAGAGACATACTAATGCAACTTCCTAAGATGGGTACTAAATAAAAACAACTGATTTATCCAATATGCCAGTGGAATTATTGCCATAGGAGTTAATATACATATTGTTGACACAGGCAGAACAGCTTAAAGGTAGTATACAAATACATACACAATCCGATATCCTGTCCACTTGCCAAAGACATTGTCACAAGGTGTATGATAGTGTAAGAGCTGCCATTTCTAATGAGCACAAAGTACAACATGGTCTCGCTGTCCCTCAGGCTCATGTTGATAATCATATCAATCAATTGATATTAATTTAATTGCATGTTTATATCCATATAATATATAGATACTTGTTTAAATTTAATCTAATTATACAAGGACACTAAATATTTTAGCTGAATTCCATAAAATATAATATACTACTGTTTAACTGTGATGAATTAACCAGTATTGATGCAATTTCTGTTGTAAAAGTTATAAAACTTAAAGTACTATATGAGCCAAATGATTTCAGACATTGAACAATAGACTATGTAGGACAATAATTATTGAAAGAAGGGAAACATGAACTGAATTAAGAGGAATGCTAACTAAAGGCTTAGGCTGGTAGAATGTGACACCAGATGATAAGCAATTTATAGGCAATTTATGAAACAAAATCTGGCAGATCTAAAGCATGAAATAGATGAAGTAAGTTGGAAAATTAACAATTGTTTATCAAAAATTATTTTTAAAATTCTCTACAAAAATTAAGTAGCATATAAAAATCAAAACAGCACTAACTTGACACAAGCATATTTGAGAACAATATTCAAATTGAAGAATGAATTTTCTGTAAATGTTCATGGAATATTTATTATAAAAGTCTACATAGTAATCATAAAATAAGTTTTATTAAATTTTCCAGATTTAAATTTACACTCTACAGTTTCTAGGAAAAATATAAATCTGAAATTCTTACATTTCTGACAAGTTTACAAATATTTGGAAATTAGGTAAAACATTTCTTAACAAGTCATGGATCATAGAAGAAATCAAATAATAAAATTTAAATTAGTTTTCAATGTATAGTAATACAACAGATTAAATTTGTGAGATGTTGTTAATGTTTAGATGGATATTAAGAACTCTAAATGTGCATATTTTAGTATAAAAAAACTTAAATCAATTATCTTTGTTTACACCTCAAGGAGTTAAAAAAGAAGGAGCAAATTATTAACAAAATAAGTAATAGGAAGGAAAGAAGAGCAAAGAGAACTTAAATGGATAATAGATAAGTCACAGAGAAAAATCACAAGCACCAATGTTGTTATTTTTATGAGGTTAATAAACTTAATGAAATAGTAGCAGGAATGATAAAAAAGGACCCCATCAATATCAGAAATGTAAAATATCAATTTGTATCTAAAAGCATATCTATGTTTATGTCTAATACATATCCAAAGTATAAGAAATATAGAAAACAAAATGAAGCAAAATATTGTAATAAAATAATCTTTATACATAAAAAGTTACACTTACAATTTAGCTGGAAATATATGAAGAAAATATTTAAGTCACAGAAAACTATCCATTATGGATTTATCTTCAATTTTTAGATATTAAGAAGCAGATTTGTAATTTTAGAAGTCTTACTTAACTGAAACATGGTATTTTAAATTTAAAGGTAAAACAGAAAGATGGAAACTAGGTAAAACCCATAGAAAAATTACAATGCAGAGAAGAGAGAGGTAGATTCGTATCAAGCTTTTTAGGTAATTAGATATACTACAATTAAAAAAAATACAGATTGGAAGAAAAATATATACAATACAATAATAGAAGGAGAAAAAGGTCTTGCACTTCATTGTAAAACTGTGAAGTCTTGCAGAATCACCCATTTAGGTGACTATTCAATTCTTGATGATAATCATTCAATTCCTCAACTATTTCATAACCTTTTTCCTGAGTCTTAAATGAACCAAACCAACAGAAGGGTAATGGGAGTGGGGACATGTGAAGAGGTTGATCAATGAGTAAAAAGTTACAGTTAAACAGGGAGAATAAGTTCTGGTGTTCTAGTACAGAGTAGGTTGACAATAGCAAATAACAGTGTAGTGCACACTGCAACACAGAAGAGAAGATTTTGAATAATACCTCCAAAAGAAATAAAAATGTTTAAAGTAATAAAAATAATAATTACCCTAATTTGATTATTATACATTGTATACATGCATTGAACTATCACATTGTACCTCATAAATATGTACAATTTTTATTGTAAATGAAACAATTGTAAACATTAAATATTTTTTTAGATAAAATAATCCCATTTTTATTGCTACAATATTTTATACAATAAGAAAAGGGAGCCAATACCTCATTTAATCAGCATTTGCCATATGGCCACAAAACATGTCTGTTTTATTAAAGATAAAAAGGTGTTGCTTAGTATTTGAGAAAAGTATGGTAAGCATGAGGAACATCAATTATAACAAAACTGATTTGTTTATAAGAAAAAATATAAGATTACATAATATTTTTAAAATATTTCAAATCAAAGTTTATCTTTAAATGACACAAATTCTAGCTATTCCTACTTCAGGATCAAGTAATTCTTTGTTTTCTAAGAGATTTTAGATTTATATTATATTTTACCTGTCACTGACTGAAATTATTCTAGCCAATGTCAATCCTCACAGTGATGCAAGGTGCAAGATTTATCCCTCTCTAAGTAAATTATCTTGCTGGTATTTTTATCCAATTCCACATCTTTCTGGATGCGAATTTTTAGTGCAAAGTAAAACGAATCATGGCCTTCTTTTAAAAGGAGAAAAGTCTTAAATCTCATTTCACATTACACAGACATACAAAAATAATAATATTGTTAAATCGAAGAGGAACATAATGTGTATTTACTTGGTGTTAAGTCCCCAAATTTTTGGCAATTTTTAAATAATTAATATTACATTTCTCAAGGTATAGTCAGCTAGAAAGTAGCAAACTTAAAATCTGATTCCAATCTACCTTTCAATTCTGTATGATATTGCTGATTAATGATACCTCCACACACCTTAAACCAAAACATAAAGTGCTAATATCTTGAAAAATGTGAGCTGATATTATGGTCTTATTTGCAATTCAATATAGAAAACTGCCTCATTGATCCAATGTTTCTGACTTTCTCCTGAGAGTCAGCTAGTATCCATTCTTCTTTTTTTTTACATTGTTTAAAATATAAACAAAATTAGAATATATTGGTAAAATGGATTTTAAGCAGTGTCAGAATAAAAAAGATAAACAATAACATTAAAAACTGAAAATGGACTGTATTAGTTAATACTCACACAGCTATTAAGATATTACCTGATACTGGGCAATTTATAAAGGAAAGGGGTTTGATTTACTCACAGTTCCTCGTGGCTGGGGAGACTTCAGGAAACTTGTAATCATGGCAGAAGGCAAAGAAGAAGCAAATACCTTTTCCAAAAGGTGGTAGGAAAGAGAGAAAGAGAGCACAAAACAAACTATCAAGTCACTCACTATCAAGAAATCTGCCAGCGTGATTTAATCACCTCTTATCAGGTCCCTCCCTCGATGCATGGGGGTTAAAATTCAAGATGAGATTTGGGTGGGGACGCAGATTCAAACCATATTATTCCATCTCTGGCCCTTCCCAAATTTTCGTGTCTCTTTCACATTTCAAAAGCAATTATGCCTTCCCAACAGTCCCCCAAAGTCTTAACTCATTTCACCGTTAACCCAAAAGTCCAAGTCCAAAGTCTCATCTAAGAAAAAGCAAGTCCCTTCTGCCTATGAGCCTGTAAACTCAAAAGCAATTCAGTTACTTCCTAGATTCCATGGGGGTACAGGCATTGGGTAAATGTTCCCATTCCAAATGGGAGAAATTGACCAAAACAATTGGGCCACAGGCCCCATGCAAGTTCAAAACACAACAGAGCCATCATTAAATCTTAAAACTCCAAAATGATCTCCTTTGACTCCATGTCTTACATCCAGGTAATGCTGATGCAAGAGGTGAGCTTCTGTGGTCGTGGGTTGCTCCGCCTCTGCTTTGCTGGGTATAGCCCTTAGGCTGGTTTCATGGGCTGTCATTGAGTATCTGTAAATTTTTCAAGCACATGGTGCAAACTGTCAGTGGATCTACCATTCTGGGGTCTAGAAGACAGTGGCTCACTTCTCACAGCTCCACTAGGCAGTGCCCCAGTGGGAGCTCTGTGTGGGGTCTCCAACCCCACATTTCTCCTCTGCACTTCCCTGGTAGAAGAGCTCCACGAGGGCTCTTCTCCTGCAACAGATTTCTGTCTGGACATCCAGGCATTTCCATACATCATCTTAAATCTAGGAAGAGGTTCCCAAATCTTAATTTTTGCCCTCTGTGCACCTGCAGGCCCAACACCACATTGTAGCTTCCAAGGCTTGGGACTTGCATCCTCTGAAGCCATGGCCAGAGCTGTACATTGGCCCCTCTTAGCCATGGCTGAAGCGGGAATGGCTAGGACACAGGATGCCATGTCCCAAGGCTACACAGAGGAGAAAGGTCCTGGACCTGGCTCACAAAACCATTTTTCTCTCCTAGGCCCCTGGGCCTCTGATGGGAAGGGCTGCTGTGAAGATCTCTGAAGTGCCCTGAAGATATTTTGTTTAATGTATTGGCAACTAATTTTCTTCTCTTCATTATTTACACAAATTTCTGCAGCTGGCTTGAATTTCTTCACAGAAAATGGGTTTTTCTTTTCTACCACATGGTCAGGCGGGAAATTTTCCAACCCCTATGCTCTCTGTCCCTTTAAAACATAAGTTCCAATTTCAAGCCATCTTTTTGTTAACACATATGACTGAACATTTTCAGAATCCGCCAGATCACATCTTGAATGCTTTGCTGCTTAGAAACTTCTTCTGCCAGATACCCTAAATTATCTTTCTCAAGTTCAGAGTTCCACAGATCTTTAGGATGGAGCACAATGCCACCAGTTTCTTCGCTAAAGCATAGCAAGAGTGACTTTTACTCAGGTTCTTAATAAGGTTTTCATCTCCATCTGAGACCATCTCAGCCTGGACTTCATTGTCCCTATCACTATCAGCATTTTGGTGAAAACCATTCAGCAAGTCTCTAGAAAGTTCCAAACTTTCCCACATCTTCTTATCTTCTTCTGAGCCCTCCAAACTGTTCCATTATCTACCCATTACCCAGTTCCAAAGTCTCTACCACATTTTCATGTAATTGTCATAGTAGTACCCTATTTCAGTACCAATGAACTGTATCAAATCATTCCTCGCACTGCTATAAAGATACTGAGACTGGGTAATTTACAAAGGGAAAGCGTTTAATTGACTCACAGTTCCACATGGCTGGGGAGACCTCAGAAAACTTACAATCATGGCAGAAGGCAAAGGGGAGCAACAACCTTCTTTATAAGCAGCAGGAGAGAGAACACAAGGGAAACTGCCACTTTTAAAAACATCAAATCTCATGACAACACCCTCATTATCAAAAGAACAGCATGGGGGAAACAGCCTCCATGATCCAATCACCTCCTACCAGGTTTCTCCCTCAACATATGGGAATTACAATTTGAGATGAGATTTGGGTGTGAAAACAGAGCTCAGTGATATCATGGACATAGCATTCAAGAGTGTAAATTTAGATTAGAAGTAGTGGATAGGCTATTTCCAAAACAAAACTTTTTGTTATTTCTAGGTGTGACATAGTCAGATTTAGGGCAGTGTAAGGCAAAGAAGGAAAGTGCTTGAGGAACTAGACAAAGTATGTTTTTCTAGAATTTAGAAGAAAACTATGAAGTAATTGTTAGCTAAAATTAGAAATAAGGGACTTATTGCTCTTCTGCAATGAACAAAATGACTCCTGATCATATAATCAGTTATATAAACACACTGAATTTTAAAGAAATTCATCCAAAATTGAGTAAAATCAAAGAAGTACTATTAAGTGACAATATGCACCAGGTGATATATAATTGGTTATAAAACAAAATAACAATATAACCAATTAACCAAAAGAATTGAACTTCATAAGGTACAATCAGGAGGCAGCTCTATATTTTATTCTACATTTACCTTCAAACACAGTTTTTCAGAATTCTCCTCCTTGTTATTTATTCATGCAAATTTTTAAATAGTCTCAGATACAAATGAAGATTTTTATTTAGGTATTCGAAATCCCAGTGTAAGCTAAAGAGAACAGTTATCTACTTTCTTCATCACTGACACATGGTGCAGACAGAAACAACAGTTGCTGGTTATGGCACATAATCTATACAGCCTTTCTTCTGGCTTCACTCACCCTTGTGTTTCTAGATTTTCCAGGATCAGGAAAGGGAAAAAGGAATAACAATAAAAGGCTACATTTCCCCCCCCCCCCCCCCATTTGAACTTTTTATTGTTCTCTCTTAAAAGTTGAACGGTCTCATTTATGGCTGGCTCTCAAATACTGTTTCTTTTTCTAAATTGTATTACAGAATTGAAGAGATGAATAATTGATTAAAAATCTCTAATAAAGTCAATTAAATTTAATGTAGAAGTTTAACAAATATTTATTTGTTACTATATATTCTATAAATCATTTATCATAATATTTTCCTAAACAATAATGAAGAATCCCATACATTAAAAGAAAAGGATAAGACAAATTGAAAAAAATACCTGAATCTCTTAATACATTACAATTTTATTCTCTTTTTAATGCAAAAAAAATGCATTATTTGGCTTTATTAAATTACGTATTTTGATTTAATTTCTTTATCTACATTCCTGTATACAAAAAGTAAAGAGACTCTAAACCAATAAAATGTCTTGAACTTTCTTTCAATTCAAAATTGGGACCATAGGAAAACACCCTATACCATGATGATCTAGGAAGACTTTATAATTTACCCTCTGAGTAATAATGACTATTTTATTTTTATATTAAATTTAACTTTACATTTATTAATAGAAATACCATATTAGATGTTTTCACATTACATTTGAACACATCTACTTAGAAGTATTCTAGTATGTGTTCTTAACATATTCTATTACAAATATTAAGTAAATAGCCCATGACTGTACATAGGAACTTTAATTCATAGCTCCAACATACCTGACTTTAAATATCTTCTGTAAGCTTATATAGTATGTGTATTCTGTGAGTATAAAGAGCAAGCACTGAAGATACTTATACATCATAAGAGAGTGCTTCATAGAAGATCTAATTGTTGCCTGATTGATATTTATGTCCAGTGGCAGAAAATCCGTTATTTAAATGTATTGTAAAATTATCAGGGCTGTGCAGAATAATTCATTAATTGCCAAAATGGACATAGTTATCAAATTTTTAGATCTACATAATTTCAAAGTTCCCCCAAACAGAGTGGTTATTAGCATGGATAGTATATAGCATGAAAGAAAAAAAATCAATGGCTTTAAACACTAAGACAAATGGGAAGAAAAGATTCTTACAGAATCATAACATTTACTAAATATGTATCTGTTGGCTTAAGAAGTTATAGAATTCAATTTTTCAAGATAGTTTAACACATGATTTTTGTGTGTTTTATGGGACTGATAAAAAATTATAAATAAGCTGGGAGCAGTGGCTCATGACTGTAATCCCAGCACTTTGGGAAGCTGAGGCGGGTGGATCATGAGGTCAGAGGTTGGAGACCAGCCTGACCAACATGGTGAAACCCCATCTCTACTTAAAAAAAAAAATACAAAAATTAGCTGGTCATGGTGGTGCATGCCTGTAATCCCAGCTACCTGGGAGGCTGAGGCAGGAGAATTGCTTGAACCCGGGAGGCGGAGGTTGTGGTGAGCTGAGAGCGTGCCATTGCACTTCAGCCTGGGTGACAGAGTGAGACTCCATCTCAAAAAAAAAAAAATTATAACTATACCAGGAGGGAAAAATAGATCTTATATCTTAATACAATCCAATTTGTAGCTTAAGACGTTTAGAGATGTCACAAGACATAGTCATCAGAAAATTTCTTGCCTTGGACTTTACTATCTGGTCACTGCAATCAAATCATGAGGCAATGATTTTCAAGGAGTCATACTCTTCGTAATATTGATTAATTCCATGAGGAAGCTATTTAATGGTATACAGATAAGATATACAAAATGTTCCATGGTCTTAAATTGAATTTTATATTAGCTATATATCATATTAATATGCAGTTAATAACATCATTTTTTGCTACCTTAGAGTTAACAGTGGAAACAGTTTCTATGTGTCACCAGTACACACATAGTCTCTCAAGTAAGATTTACCTACACTACAGTCCTGACTCTGCTGTATACTATCAGTTTGATAGTTAACAAATTTATTTTTCCAAAACTGTTTTTCTTTAATCCAAATAATGGGTCAACAATAATATTAAAATAATATGTGCTGTCAAGAGTAAATGAGATGTTCTCTATAAAAATTATATCCCGGAGTTAGCATTATAAGGAGCATTTTATTGATATAACATAAATTTTCAACATGTTTGTGAAGAAGCAAAAGAAGAAAGGAGGACAGGAGAAGTTGCTATGGAAAAGGAGGAGAGAGGAGAAAAGGAAAAGAGGTGGAGGAGAAGAATAATTCTTCTAATGGAATTTGAGATATTGGAAATGTGAAAGATGAACTAAAACTTGAGAAAGCACTTTACACAAGATGTATGTGTGCTTGTATGTTTACATGCCATTTTTTCTAAAATATATTTTAACTTTCTGAGTATCACATAATATATGCTAATTTTATAATTGTTTAACAAAATGAATAAATAAGAAAATTTAAATATCCCAAACCACAAACAAAATATACAGTAAAAATTATCAAAGCAACAATTGTTTAACAAAATGAATAAATAAGAAAATTTAAATATCCCAAACCACAAACAAAATATACAGTAAAAATTATCAAAGCAATTTCCAGAATGTGGAATTGTGGATTCCATCACTCAGTGTGTACTATTTATTTACTTTAAATGTTCTGGATTTCTTTCCATGTTATGAACCTAAGTCTAGTCAGAACTAATGTAAGACAAACTTTAGAGAACATGGCCTACTATTTACTCAAAAAACTAGTGATATGTAATAATTGACTAATAAAGGAACATAAAATATGAAGCTAGCATATTCTCAGGAAACCTAGTTATATAAATGCATACATATCTATGTACACACAGTGTATGTTTATATACAGTCATGCACCACATAACAGCATTTTGGTCAGTGACGGACTGCATATACAATAATAGTCCCATAAGATTATAAAACTATTTTATCAAACTTTTTCTATGCTTTGATAAATACTTACCAATGTGTTATAATAACATGCAATATTAAATGTAAGAATATGCTGTACAAATTGGTAACTGAGAAGCAATAGGTTATAAAATGTAACCTAGGTGTGTAGTAGGTAAGACCATCTATGTCTGTGTAAGTACATTCTATGATTTCACAGAATGATAAAATTGTCTAATGACACATTTCTTGGAATATATCCCCCTTATTAACTAATGCATGACTGTATAGATGAACATGTGTGTATGTGTGTATAGATGCTTGTGAGACAATGCAATGTCATGAGCTATTTGCATAAGCAAGATTCTTTCAAGTTACATTGAAATTCAGTTTATTTTGAAATCAGGCTTATTAAATTTTCTTCACAAATATATGCATATATGTTTATTATCAAAGTACAGTGACTAAATTCAAAATATAATAAATCCATGAATCTATATGATAGATCTATGTATTATCTATCTATGAGCTGTTCAAACATTTTTAACAAAGAATTATTTCTCAAACAAAATTTATTCAGAAATCTACAACATGAAAGAGACAATATTTGAAATGTGCCATTTGAAATGGGTGCTTCTTCTGAGGTTATATGCATTAGTACCAAGTGACAAATTGTTTGGTCCCGAAACTAAAAAGATATGATATATAATAGCTTTCAAAGAATTTAATTGATTAGTCATAAAATTTAAATTTAGTGTTAAATAACAAATGGGTTTATAAAAACAAAAATAAAATACATGCTGTTCTTTCAAATTGCTGCATTAATTTGGTAAATTTGGCACAGCAGAATAATACCCTTTTCTTTATATTTTAAATCAGCTTATTGGATAATTTTGTAGCATTAGCTAATAACTGTCTTTAGATTAAATAAAAAACATTGAAGACAAATAGAGTTATTAGAAACTAAAGCCCACTATGTATAAACTGACATCTCTCTTTATTGAACTTTTTCTTTTATATTTAAATTTCCTTACATTTGTCTTCTTTATTCAGACTGCTTTTTTATAAAGAACACTTTACTAAAGTTGAAAGTCACCATAAATTACACAATGATTTTACTTTGGGAATAATCCTGCCCATCATAACAAAGTAACCAACTTATGACATAGCATCATCGAATTTTTACACTCTTTATTGAAATATATTGATTTATATAAAGAATATAAATCTGTAGCAATGAGAAGGCAGTACTGTCACAAATACCTGGGGACTACTGTTGATTTTTCTTTTTTTAACCTCAATACAACTACATGAGATCAACAAATATTGTTTTGGAAACATTATTTTGATTATATATAGAATTTTAATAATCATAAAAGTTCCCTTGAAGTGTTATAACTTTATAAACAATTTAATAAAATTTCTGACATGTTTTTAGTGAGTTGTTATTTTCTTAATGAGAATTTGTGGTTGAAACCCACACGTCCAATCTGAGTAAAAAAGAAATTATATAAAGTTGACAGCCTATCTCCATATAGAAAAATAAAAAATTAGAAAATACTTAAATTATCACAAAATATATATTTATCTTTCTTTTAAATCTTGGATTTTAAAAACATATTAAATGTATCAGTAGTTGAACAATGCATAATATAAAATATTAATAATAGAGTTGTTTTTGAATTGAAGCAAATATTAGATGTTTACAGAAATATTAATTATAATAAGTATCTATTAAATATTATGTACTATTAATGAAAAATCACATGTAAATTTAGAATAATACCTACCTGCATGCAGCTCAGCACTCATTTCATTATTTTATTCATTCAATCAGTCTTTCCCAAAACAGCTGATTTTATTTGTGCAAGGGACATAGTAGGTTTAAAGATGATGAGAAGCCTTAATTATATACTTGTCTAGAACAACAGGCAGCTTTGCAGAAAGGTGGAGTCTATTAATAATATGTATAATAACCGATCATTTGACATTTATTTTTGAATCTGACAACTTGGGCCAGTTGCTTTAGAATTCTCATACAACCTAGTGTGCTGAAGAATGAATACGAGATATTTCAGTGACGGCAGTATATTTAACACTGTACTTAAACATACTTTTCAGTGTAAGCAGAATTTTAAAAATAAGTAATTTTATTATGAGAGTGATGTATTATTTTTGAGAAGGCTAGTTTTTAAAGTGGAAGGACTGAGGCTGTTTATTAAACATGCCTAGAAATATCTGCAGGAAATATGAATAGAAACCAGCAACTGCTTTGTAAAATATACTTTAAAGTTACATTGTTATTAACTTTGGATTTTTCCATTTCAAGTAACAAACATGGAATGAGGTTAACTTAAGTAAAAAAAAAAAAGAAAAGAAAAATTGCTTGCAATAACACGCTGTGGTTTTCCAAATTGAGGGAATATTATGGGAAGAAAACAAACTAGAAAAGGTAGTGGGGAGTTTGTAGGCATAGTGAACATGACTTTCTGAATTCTTATGCGAGAAAGAATAAGCTAGAATTTTTGTTCTGTCTCCTTAAAAAGTGGGATTCCAAGGAAATAAGCCTAATGAATGAGCTTTAATTATGCATCACATATTCAATAGGAGAGTGGAAGAAAATTTGATTGACAAAACCCATTGATTGTGGGAAGGGTTGATATTTTTTAGAAATTGGAAAACCAGTGCTGAATTGTAAAAGTTTTGTTAATGTATAATTCATTTTGAAATCTCAACTTCATTTACATTTTTAGTAACACTAACAAAAAGTTAATCAACTTATTATCTTCATTTTATTTTGAGGGAAGATGGAAAACAACTAACTACCATCCTCATATTATAATCTTCAATTTACAAAAATCATCTTGCTGTTCCATATTTTCAATAAACTAGAGAAATTTCAAATATTTTCCTAACAACCTTTGTACCTGCTCAAGAACAGTGATATAGTATATATTGATGATAATATTATTATTCATTTATTTAGTATATATATCAGTAGCATATTTCTATGGGAAAAGAATAGACATTTAAATACTGACTTTTATGTGTCAGAAATGCTATTGTATTTAATTATTAAAAACATGCTTTGAAACATGCATTAAAATTATCAATTTATTAATAAGAGAAAAACATTCAAGGAGATTAGATTCTTTAATGACTCACAATAAGAAGGAAGAATGTGAATGAAAAATAAAATTCTTCCCTATACACTCTTCTATTTTATGCTGTTAGATTATGTAGAAAATACAAAAGAATAATATGTTGTCTTCAAAGAAATTATATTTTGGTCAGTGGTATAAATCATGTAAATTAAAATGATTAAGTGCAGAAATATGTACAAAATTATAGGTACACTTTTATTTTATTTATTAGGAGATAGAGTCTAGCTCTGTCACCCAGACTGGAGTGCGGTGGTGAGATCTCGGCTCACTGCAACCTCTCAGTTCTGGGTTCAAGCAATTTTCCTGCCTCAGCCTCCTGAGTATTTGGGATTACAAGTGCGAGCCACCATGCCTTACTAATTTGTGTATTTTTGGTAGAGAAGGGGTTTCACCATGTTAGCTGGGCTGGCCTCAAGCTCTTAGCCTCAAGTAATCTGCCCACCTTGGGCTTCTAAAATGCTGGGATTACAAGCATGAGACAATGCACCTGGCCTATAGATACAGTTTCTGAGAAAAAAGAGATTATTTTGGAATGAGATGATGAATCAAAGGATTCTTTGTAAAAAGTTTAGAATTTGATAACAGCAATTATTTTAAAAGACATATCAGATGGAAAAATATTTTATGTGAAAGGAATATTGTGAGTTAAGTCGGTGGGATAGAAAGTTTGGCCAGAATTTAACATGTGTGGCTTTTAACATAAAAATAATAAACAATTTATAACTATTTTATATAATCCAGCATACTCCGTATGAAGGGAGAAAACTTTTTCTATCAAAGTGCTCTAAGAGGAAAATATTAGAGCAACTATTTTCATGAATATGCTTAATAAATGGTTAAGGAACTATTTTCACTAATATGCTTAATATAATATTAAAAATAGTGGTAGAAAGTTTCCATTCTGCATTCATTAAAACTAAAATAATAAATTTTAGTGAAAATAATTCCTACTTGAGTTTTGCAAAAGAGAAATTTGAGTCTTATTACTAGAATTTCAAATCATTTTTATATACAATTATTTTTTAATAAACTCTCTTCACAAGATACTGAATATTTTTAGCTAACTCCTTTCTCATTTTTAAAATTCATTTGGGACTGAGGAAGACATGCTTGTGAAACTTTAGAGTATTTTATGAACAACAAAGGTAGCATTTTATCTGCTACCATTTTACCCTTCACTGCTGTACAGAAGTGAGGAGGCGAAGTCATTTGGGGATCTGGGCATTAACTTTCTTACAAGAAGGTTACTTTCCAATATTTGACAAATATGGAGTTTTCCAAAGAGGCATATTTCATTCAGGTTGTACAGTTAATGTCAAGGTCCCAGAAGGTCATTATCCTTTTCAAGTGAGTTGGAATTACATCTGCCTCAAGCAACCTAGAGGCACAGCTGATTGTTCTAGTTTTATAGTAAGAATATAAACTCTTCCTGTAACTTGTGATTTATGTCAGTATAACTCTAGTGGTAGAACAGATGCATTTGGGAACAAGAGGTAAGAAATATAAATCAAGTTTATTTACTTAAAATATGACTGAATTATAAATGGAAATATATACAAATAGCTATTAAAATAAGTGTGGTTTTAAACTTCAAAGTCTCATTGAAGACTTGAATGACAGTAAAGGGGAAATTGTTAACTCCACGTTCATGGCTGGGTTTCCAGATTTTATTTCTTATAATACTGCTTATCTTCGCTTAAAAACAAATGAACAAATCAAAACTATATATATATATATATATATATTATACATACATACATACATATATATTTATATATATGACCCCATTAGAGAACTCATAATTCAACCCGATACTTGTTATTCTTACAGTTGTTGTTACTCTTATAAGTTCTGGTCCAAGCCTGGACAAAACCTTTACTCTCAATTCCCATTAGCATGACTATATGCTCTATTTCTTACATAGTTCTTAACAGGAAATAATATACAATGTGATGCTTTTGCTTAGAGGGGCTGTGGAAGATGTAACCTAAAACAAAGAAGAGAGTGTAGATTCTTACAATAATCAAAATTTTAGCTCACATTGTTTTTCAAGCTTTCCTTACATTCATGATTTAAAAGAAGATCTCATTAATCCTCTTGCAGTGGGAAAATATATAATCTATTCCACCTCTAAAGATCATAGGTTGAAAGGGAGCCAGATCATAGAATCAAAGCTCAGCAGATAGTTACTGCATACTATAAAATATACAATTGTATCAAAATTGGAGCAGATTCCTGAGGCAGATATTATGATTACAATTTCATCTGTTGCTGTATGTAAAATAAGATATAAAACCAAGTTCAAGGCTTTGCTACCTACTGATAATTGCAGAGTGGCTGGTGGTAGAGAACATGAGGAAATTGTGTGGTTTTTAACTACGCTATCACCATCTTAAAAAATAATCACTTCATTCATCGCAGATGTATCAATAGATTTGCTTTATTTTTTAAATGACTTGCTTGGAAACATTATTTTCTTATAGGAGCCCATTAAAAGAGAATAAAGTTTTGATATTGATAATAAATTTAGAGCATGTATAATTGTTATACTACTGGTGAATCGCAAGTTCATGACATGACAATTGCAGGTTACTTTTACTATTTTAACAATCTTCATAGTACACACACACACACACACACACACACACACTTTTCTTTATTCTTGAATTTCAAGAGAAGATACTTTTGCTGATCATAGTTGATATGGTTTGACTGTGTCCCCACCCAAATCTCATCTTGAATTCCCCTGTGCTGTGGGAGGGACCTGATGGGAGGTAATAGAATCATGGTAGGCAAGTCTTTCCCATTACTATACTCATGACGGTGAATAAGTCTCATGAGACCCGATGCTTTTAAAAAGAGGAGTTCCTCTGCACAAGCTCTCCCTCTTTTTGCCTACTTCCATCCAGGTAAGACATGACTTGCTCCTCCTTGCCTTCTGCTGTGATTGTGAGGCTTCTGTTGAAGTTCCATGTCGAACTGTAAGTCCAGTTAAAACTCTTTCTTTTGTAAACTGCCCAGTCTCCAGTTTGTTTTTATCAGCAGCGTGAATAATAGAGTAAATTTGTCCCAAGAGTGTAGCACTGTAGAAAAGATACCCAAAAATGTGGAAGTAACTTTGGAACTGGGTAACAGGCAGAGGTTGGAAGAGTTTGGAGGGCTCAGAGGAAAACAGGAAAATGTGGGAAAGTTTGGAACCTCCTAGAGACTTGTTGAATGACTTTGCCCAATATGCTGACAGTGATATGGACAATAAAGTCCAGGCCGAGGTGGTCTCAGATGGAAATGGGAAACTTGTTGGGAATTGGAGCAAAGGTGATTCTTACTATGTTTTAGCAAAGAGACTGATGACATTTTGCCCCTGCTCTAGAGATCTGTGAAACTTTGAATTTGAGAGAGATGATTTAGGGTATCTGGTGGAAGAAATTTCTAAGTAGCAAAGCATTCAAGATATGACTTGGGTGCTGCTAAGGGCATTCAGTTTTATAAAGGAAGCAGAGCATGAAAGTTCAGAAAATTTGCAGCCTGACAATGTGAGAGAAAATACAATCTCATTTTCTGAGGAGAAATTCAGGCCAGCTACAGAAATTTGCATAAGTAACAAGGAGCTGAATGTTAATCCCCAAAACAATAGGGAAAACATCTCCAGGACATGTTAGAGGTCTTCACTGCAGCCCCTCCCATCACAGAACTAATACCTGGAAGGACAAAGTGGTTTTGTGGGTTGGGCCCAGGGTCCCTGTGCTATGTGCAGCCTAGGGACTTGGTGTTCTGTGTTTCAGCTGCTCTAGCCATGGCTGAAAGGGGCCAACACAGAGCCTGCACCATGGCTTCAGAGGGTGCAAGTCCAAAGCCTTGGCACCTTCCAAGTAATGCTGAGTCTGTGAGTGCACAGAAATCAAGAATTCAGGTTTGGGAACTTCTTCCTAGATTTCAGATGATGTATGGAAATGCATCATTTATTCAGCGTCAATGACTTTGTGGCTTGTTTGCAAAAGTTTGCGGCAGAGGCAAGGCTCTCATGGAGAACCTGTGCTAGGGTAGTGCAGAAGGGAAATGTGGGGTCAGAGTCCCCCACACAGAGTCCCTACTGGGGCACCACCTAGTGGAGCTGTGAGAAGAGGGTCACCGTCCTCCAGACCCCAAAATGATAAATCCACCCACATCTTGCATCATGTCCTGGGGAAAATTGCAGACACTCAACACTGGCTGGTGAAAGTAGCCAGAAGGGGAAGCTGTACCATGCAAAGCCACATTGGCAGAGCTGTCCAAGACCATGGGAACACACCTCTTGCATCAGCATGACCTGGATCAGGGCAATGCATCCTTAAGGATGAAAAAGTGGGAGCATTATTAGAGTGAGACTAAAAAAACTTGAGAAAACATTTGAAGGTAATGGATTTGTTCACTGTGTTAATACAACGCATTTTTACAGATAAAACTTACCAAACTGTACAATTTAAATATGCACAGTTAATTGTAAAAAAAAAAGAAGTGTAAGTAAATAGAAAAGAAGTCAAAAAGTCACTTGATGCTGATTAAATGTTTCAAAAACGTTATCGTAGGGAAGGGAAAGCCTCATATGTGCTGTAAACGTTAAATAACATGCCACTAGACTAGATGCATAATGTGGGAAGTGGGGAGGGCATTTCAGGCAAAGGAAGAAAGGAAGAATAAAACATTAATGTCAAGGAGTGTTGGGAAGGAAGCAATAATACTGGGACAAAAGACTACAGGGTGATGAACAACTATGAAGATAACATTGGTAGATAGATTTATCCTCTAAGGGATGGCAATATAGTAAAGGATTTACAAAAAGGTTCACATAATAAAGTGTGTGTCAGTGTTAGGGAAACAAAAGTTCTGACAGACAGCAAGAATGAAGGGAGAGAACATTAAGACAAACAAGAATATGCAACGTTAAATAAGATAAAAATTAATATTTTAATATTATAATACTCTATACCCTATTGACCTTAAGAACTTTTAAAAATCATGTAAAATATAAATCAAGAATATTTGTATGGTGAGATTATAAAATCAAATCGCAATTAAAGACCCCAAATTCCAAAATATATTCTAAGTAGTATATATATATTTTTTCTGTTAGTAAGTGAAAAATCTATTTCAATGATATCTAATAAACTTGCTCATTAGAAATAGCATATAGTGTTTCAGCTGACAATTAAATATGAGTCTGTCACATTTCATTATTATTAGTATCCATTTCTTTCCTTCAAAGTCATAACAGCCTATTCACTAGATAAAATAAGCTACTTTTTCTAACATTACACAAAACAAGTCTTTTTTTCTGAATTGTTTGATGGTAACTTTTGAAAAGAACTTGCATGATATAGATAAAAATAAGTTACAAAATACACATTTATGAAACATGATTAAAATACAGTAGTACATGAGTCTAGAATTATAGAAAACAATCAGCATATAAATAGAATCTGAGAAGAAGTATTATCCTGGAAAACAAAGGCTGTATCATTTATAATATCTGTAATGTTCATAATATTAACCTTATGGGTTTTTTAAAATTTTAAACAAACTGAGACTGTTTTGGGTTTTGTTGTTTCATTTTACTTATAATGGACACATAATTTTACATATTTATGAGTTAAAATACAGTGTTTCAGTACATATACACATTGTATAATGATTAAATCATTGTAATTAGCTTATCCATGACTTTAAACATTTACCATTTCTTTGTGAAGATAGCATTCAAGATCATCTCTTTTAATTACCTTGAAATATACAAAGCATTATTGTCAGCTATTGTCACCCTACTGTGTAATAAAACACCAGAGGTTATTCTTCCTAACTATAACTTTGTACCTAATATTCAGATAGGCAAGTAACTTTATGTCCAGTATAACTTTGGCATATATGTAACCTGGTCTGAATGAATGGTAAACAGTGATTTGTCTTGGTTTATCATGTTGACTAACAGAGACATCAGTGGTCATAATAATCTTTATTCAAATGTGTTTCCATTTGTAGGAAAATTTTGTTTATAATTTGAAAGTGCTCAGCTCTGCCTTTCTTTGTTGTTTACTGTTTTGATAGTTGTTCACAGTTGTATGTTTTTGATGCAAATATTTTAGATTATTTAAAAGTATTAGGAGGGTTAAAAATTACAACATATGAATACATTATCTAGCATGTTTATTATAACCAAATAGAAAAGTTTGTCCCTTTTCTAATAGAATTTTAAACACATGTGAGTTGTTTTTGTATTCTTTAATGAAAAATGCTCATTTCAAGAGAACACATTTTAAGTAATTTTTTATCAACTATATTATTTCATTAAAATTATAATGTTGTTTCACACTCTATTCAAACATACTTCTCAACCTCTTAGCCTAGTAGTCATGATAGTCTGAAATAATAATGACATAAAATACTCTGATGGGGCAAATAAATTCTTCTCACCTTTCTTGAAGAATGAGAAAGACAAAACACAGAAAATCAGTAAAAGATATAAAAGCAGTTTTCTGTAGTTTATTGGTTATAGTTACTTGGCACAAGTATCTCTGTTCATCTGATTCTGTAATTACATAGCTAAGTCTCTGAAAAGGTAACACAGTGATGAAAAGACAAAACTTGAAATTACACAATTAATTACAAACTATTTCTCCTAAGGCTGTATATAACACCTAGGAGAGCCTGAGCTTAAAGGTTATACTACTAATTCTCTTTTCAAATGGTACTTTTATTAGCCATTAAATATCACTCAGTGTGTGATTATTTTTACCCTTGTCTTAGAAATTGTAAACTTGAGACATTAAAATGGGTTAATGGCTTCAAATCAGACAATATATAAAAATCCCAACTAATTGGTTTTTATAAATTGTTTGGATCAAGATACATGCAAAAAAAATGAGTATAAAACTTCAGGGAAAAACACATTAAATAAATGTGTGCTGTACAGTAGGAAAATTATAAAGTATCAGCTTTTGTACTCATCTCTGTTTAACATCTTTATCTTGAAAATGAGTGGGCTACTTTTGTAGTGAGGAAAATTCCCACTAGTTAATCTGTTGCTGATCCTACATATATATGTGCCATGAGACAACTGAAATTTTAGATAAATTATTGTATTTTGTAGAACACATTAACATTAGACAATATTAAAAATGGGGATAACCATTGGCTTGATAAAATAAAGAATAAAATCCAAACAAACAGTACTACGATGAAAGTTGCAGCCAGGCACAATGGCTCACGCCTGTAATCCCAACACATTGGGAGGCTGAGGTGGGCAGATCAAGAGATCAGGAGTTCGAGGCCAGCCTGGCCAATAAGGTGAAATCCTTGCCTCTACTTACAATACAAAAATTAGTGGGGCATGGTGGCATATGCCTGTAGTCCCAGTTATTAGGGAGGCTGAGGCAGGAGAATTGCTTGAACTTGGAGGGTTGAGGTTGCAGTGAGCTGAGATCGAAGCCAAAATGGTGCCACTGCACTCCAGCCTGGGTGACAGAGTAAAACTCAGTCTCAAAAAAAAAAAAAAAAAAAAAAAGAAAGAAAGAAAGAAAAGGAAAGAAAGAAAGTTGCTTTCTAGTAGGAGTATGTTTTTCTCACTTTTATATATTCAGAGTTTGAAAATAACATTGGCCAATACATTGATACTGCATATAAAATAGTTAAAAATGGAGCATATCATCAAGCAGAATACAAGTCTTTCAGGATAGATAGCATTAGGTAGGGGCATAAGCTACGTGAAGTTAGGAAGTACAGTAGGTCAGGGACGGATGGTACAAAAAGAGTTATCACAAAATTTGTATTTCATATTTGGATCCAAACACACACACACACACACACACACACACACACACACACACCTCTCTCTCTCTCTCTCTCTCTCTCTCTCTCTCTCACTTATACAACATAGATTTGATACTATTTTATAAACATTTTTAGGAATGTGCCCCTGACCAATACACACAAAAGACCTCACTCAAGTTAACTCAATTTGTCATTAAAAACAGGAGAAATGAAAGCATTGTGGTAGTTCATCTTGGTAAATATCTATAAGGTCTTTATCTGATCAATTGGCTTCTTTTTATGTTTCTAAAACAAAATATAATTTGGGAAATTCAAATCATATATTATATTTGTAATGAATTTTGTCCTTCAAAAATAAGAGTAGGTGAATGACTTCCCAGTAGTAAATATTTAAATACTTCAACAATTCTAATACTTAAATAGTGGATTGTAAATTTATTACTGAACTAAATAAAGTCTTCAAAGGTATTTTGTTTTGTCTGTAAAACATAGTTATTTAAGCTTTATGATTTAAGGAGTTTTTCCTCACCTGTAATAAAAATTTTAGTCTTTGAAAATATTATAATTTTATAGTTATATGTGTTTGCTTTTCTAGAGGAGCATATACTCACTAAAAGTGTTTTATTAGCATCAAGAAGAGTAAAGGAATAATAAAAACATTACCAAATTGTATAGTTGCTACAAATAGTATTCTATGGTGCTGTTTCAACAAAACCCTCTATAATTTTTTTAGACAAGTAACTCATCTCTGGTATATCCGATTATTAATGATTATAAAAACTGTAACTATGTAAAGCAGGTATGAAACAATAATTTTTTTTTTCTACTTCTTAAACTCTGGAGACATGTTTATATCAGGAAATGTCACTTTACTCTTGGTGATGGTTAGAATAGTCAAGTCATGCAAAAGGAATGAAAATACCTTTTACCTCATGAGTTATTTCATTTAGGTTGCCAGCTTTTTTATACTTACTTTGATATATGTTATTTAAGTGTTCATTTTCATTTTATAATACTGCAGGTTTCACTTATATGTCAAAGCTAAGAAGGTTAAAATCTTGAATAAAGAGTGGAATAATGGTTTCCAGAGTCTGGAATGGTTGTGGGGGAGAAGAAGACAAGAGGTATTGGTTAATGGGTAGAAAATAGACTTAGATGCAGTCAACACAATCTAGTGTTCTGGCACAATAGGGTGACTATAGTTCATAATAGTTTATTGTATATTTCGGAATAACTATAAGATGAAATGGAATGTTCCTAATAAAAAGAAATTATAAATGCCAAGGTGATATATATCCCAGTTACTCCAATTTGATCATGACAATGCATTACATTGTAAGCTTGATATTTAAACATGCATACACCTTGAAGAATCAAATAATCTACAAAATTTATCTATTACAAAAAAATCCACAGTAGCCAACCCTAGATCTCTTTAATGACCAAAACAGAAATATCAAGGCGCAATGAGAGTATAAGCATGACATTTAGAAATATAGGGATTATGTACTAAAGGATACAGCTGTCCCAAAGTAGGGTGAGTGGTCAGCTCCTACCTTCAGCTAAGGCACTCTCAGAAGGAGGCTGGCAGCCCAGAGCTGTTTGCAGGTGGCCCTCCCAGTACTGGGAGTAACATATAATCCTGTACGGAGGAGGATCCTCACAGTGTCACATGGCTTCTACCCATTCCCTACTTTGGTGTTGGATTACCTTTTTTTTTTTGGAAATTGCATATTATTTCCTTTTCTTGGTAACTCCCCTGTTTTGTTGTATTCTCATAAAGAATACAACAAAATACAAATACAAAAAAAGATATGTGTAACATGTATATACATATGTATGTATGTAGGATGTATGTGTGTGTGCATGTGTACATATATGTAAAGTAAATTAAAATGGAGGCTAGAATTGGAGAACCCCTGAGCAGACAAAACCATTAAGGCCTCATTAGCGATATTATATTAATCTTGCTTGGTTTGTAACCATAACTTAACTTGGGCTATCTCTTGTACATACCTATAATATTTAAGGCTAACCAATCAAAAGCCACTAATTAATTATAGTTATTTAATTATGAATATTGCAGCAGGATAAACCAAATAAGGCTTTATTGGTCTATTTATGTATTGATAATAATGTTAATATATTCAACTTTAAGGAGTCAAAAATTGTCATTGCTTCCATGTCCTCTGTATAAAAGCCTTCCCCTTGCATTCCTTCAGCGCAGCCACTTCTGGGTTAGAGCAGCATGATTCATGAATCAATGGTTGTTCAGATAAAGTCTTTATAGTGTTATTGCACTTTTCTTTACCTTTTAACAAACACATTTTATATATAATTGTATATAAGCATATGTAAAGATACATATATTATGCATAATATGTCTGTATTATATATATATGTATGTGATCTACAAAAGTTCTGGTTTGGTTTCCAATGTTAAATTTCACTTTTGTTCTTATTCTTAGAGTGTCACAGCAATATCTTTCAGTCTTTCTATTAGTTTCATTTCTCTGCTCATATATTTAATTTCAAAAATTCTTTTGTTCTCTATTTATATAGTACCTTGATCTTGTTTCACAGATGTGATAGCATTTCTTTTATCCCTGAAATGCTGATGAAAGTTTTGCTTTTTCTCTGTTTCTATTTTACTTTTAGTTACCTCCCTTCATAGTCTCTGTTTTTTTCCAAGTTGCTTTTTTAACTGTCTCTGTTTAATATTGGAACATTCCTTTGATATCTGTGACCTCGACTCATGTTTAAGATGGAGTCATTAAATTTTATTTGAGAATTTGTACACATACATACTGTTTGTGGATTGTACATATGGTGACTTAGCTAGAAAATCTCACTGGAAAATACTTATCAATGTATCAGGTCATTTTTGAGGGAATAATCAGGTTTCTGAAAATATAAGTCTTTCACTCTTTAGCTGCCCCTACTTCCTATTTTGGTGTGGTATTCTTCCTCTCAATTGCTGTAGAACTGTGGCCAGAAACATTGTGGTTCAGATACTTTCAGTTTTCTACTTCAATGGATAAAACTTTCAATTTTCTAAGATGAGGAGGGACAGCCTCTTTTGATTGTTTGAAGTAGAAAATCCAACTTTCAAGGCAATCTTCCAATTTTCACCCTTTCATCTGAACCTACCTCTTGTTCCACAGTGCATGTCACTTTGCTGCTCAGCTGTCCATACTGTCATTTTAGGATCTTACTTATTATGGCCAACTCCCAGTTACCACTAGACTTTTTTTTTCCCTTAAAACACGTTTGCTATTATCCCCCTCTTCTAACTTCCAGAAGAAACAGATGTAAATGTTTGTGTTTAAAGCAATGTCTTCAAACTGGAAATTCACATTTATCTCTTTAAAAATAGAGAAAAATTTAATGCTCTTAAATTATTACATATTTTCATCAACACTTTAAACTCCTTTATAAGATGTGTACTATTGAATTCCATTTATCCCAGTATTATTTATTGAAAAGGGAGTCCTTTCCCCATTGCTTGTTTTTGTTAGCCTTGTTGAAGATCAGATGGTTATAGGTGTGTGGCTTTATTTCTGATTTTTCTATTCTGTTCCATTGGTCTATGTGTCTTTTTTTGTACCAATACCAAGCTATTTTGGTTACTGTGGCTTTATAGTATAGTATTGCATTAGGTCGAGTAGTGTGATGCTTCTGGCTTTGTTCTTTTGGCTTAGCATTGCTTTGGTTATTTGGGCTCTTTTCCAGTGCCATGTGAATTTTAGAATCATCTTCCGTGTAGAATGACATTCGTAGTTTGATAGGAATAGCAATGCAAATTGCGTTAGGTAGTGCGGCCATTTTTATGATATAGATTCTTCCAATCCATGAGCATGGAATGTTTTTTTCCGTTTATTTGTGTTACCTCTGATTTCCTCCAGAGGTTTTGTAGTTCTCCTTGTAGAGATCTTTTACCTCCTTGGTTACCTGTATTCCTAGGTATTTCATTTTCTTTGTGGTCATTGTAAGTGGAATTGTGTTCTTGATTTCACTCTCAGCCTAGATGTTGTTGATGTATAGAAATACTACTGATTTTTACACTTCGATTTTTGTATCCTGAAACTTTACTTGAATTGATTATCAATTCCAGGAGCCTATTGGTAGATACTTTAGTATTTTCCAGGTAATAGAATCATATTATCAGCAAAGAGAGTTTGAATTATTTTCCTATTTGGATGTCTTTTATTTCTTGCTCTTGCCTGATTGCTGTGTTTAGAATTTCTAGAACTATATTGAATAGGAGTGGTGAGAGTGTACATCCTTGTCTTGTTCTGGTTCTCAAGGAGAATGTTTTCAGTTTTTGCCCATTCAGTATGAGGTTGGCTGTGGATTTGTCATAAATGGCTCTTATTATTTTGAGATATGTTCCTTTAATGCCTAGTTTTTCAAGGGTGTTTAATATTAAGTGTTTTTGAATTTTATCAGAAGTCGTTTTGTATCTATTGAGATAATAGTGTGGTTTTCATTTCGTTTCTATTTATGTAATAGATCACACTTATTAATTTGTATATGCTGAAACAACCTAGCATTCCAGGAATAAAGCCTACTTTATCATGGTGGATTAGCTTTTTGAGGTGCAGTTATTTTAGTCTTTCTAGGTATGATGTTAGGTTGTCAATTTCAGATCTAACTTTTTCATATGGGTGTTCTGCACTATAACCTTTCAGATTAACACAGCTTTAGCTGTGTCCCAAAAATTCTGGTATATTGTATCTTCATTTTCATTTGTTTCAAATATTTTTTTTTATTTCTGCCTTAACTTAAATTTTCCCCAAAGTCATTCAGGAGGAGGTTAATTTGCCTGTAATTATGTGGTTTTGAAAGAGATTCTTGGTATAGATTTCTATTTTATCGCAATGTGGTTTGAGAGTGTGGTCAATATGATGGGTTTCTTTAAAACCTCTTGTAAGCCAGGTCTGGTGGTAATGAATTCCCTTGGCATTTGCAAATCTGCAAAGAATTTATTTCTCCTTCACTTTTGAAGCTTAGTTTGGCAGCATCTATAATTTTTGGTTGGATTTTTTTTTTTTTTTTTTTTTTTACAGATGCTGAATATAGGTTTCTATTCTCTTCTGGGTGGCAGAGTTTCTGCTGAAAAGTCTGCAGTTAGCCTAATAGGATTCCCTTTGTAGGTGACCTAACCCTTTTCTGTAGCTGCTTTAATATTTTTTGTTCACATTGACCATGATGAATCTGATGATTATGCGTTTTTGGGGATGGTTATCTTTCCTACTCTCTCACAAGAGTTCTCGGAATTGCCTGAATTTGAATGTCAACCTGTCTAGTAAGGTTGGGGGAAATTTTCATGGACAATATTTGCAAGTATGTTTTTCCAAGTTCCTTTTTCTCTGTCCTCTTACAGGGACATCAATGAGTGATAGCTTTTATCTTCTTACATAATCCCATATTTCTCAGAGGTTTTGTTCATTTGTTTTTATTCTTTTTTATTTATTTATTTTTTCTGGCTGAGTTGATTCAAATAACTGGTCTGTGAGCTTTGAGATTCTCTTCTTAACTTGGTCTATTCTTCTGGTAATACTCCTCAATGAGTTATGAAATTTTTGTAGTGAGTTTTTCATCTCTGTTTGATCAGTTTGGTTTTTTTCTTAAATTGGCTATTTTGTCATTTAGCTATTGTATCATTTTACGAGGTTCCTTAGACTCCTTGGATTGGGTTTCAACTTTATTCTGAATCTTGATGATCTTTATGGCCATCCAAATTCTTACTTCTATGTCTGTCATTCCAGCCATTTCAGTCACGTTAAGAAGCATTGCTAGGTAGCTTGTGTGGTCATTTAGAGGTAGAAAGACACTCTGATTTTTTGAGTTTCCAGAGTTCTTGCACTGGTTCTTTCACATCTATGTCAGCTAATATTCCTTTAATCTTTGAAGTTATTTTCCTTTGAATGAAGATTTTTGCCTCATATTATTTGATACACTTGAAGACTTAAATGTACGATCATTTGGATTCATTCAACTGGCATCATTTCTGGATGATTTCAAGGGGCCACAGCTCAGCTCAGCACTCCAGGGCTGTGTGCTCTAACTCAGGCAGGTTGAGGCCAGGCCCAAAGTTTTGTTCTCTGCTCCTGAATGTTGAGCACCTGCTGTGTTGGAGGGACTGAGGTTTTCCCAGTCTGCTGACAATAACATTCTTGGAGAACACCAGCAAAAGTGCTTCACTGGGGCATCAGGGCAGTGTGTTCCATACTAACATACACACTGATGGTGGCAGAACAAGGTTTGCACACATACTCATCAAAGCAGTGGGGTAGGGCTATGGGTGAAGGCACACCGGCAAAGCAAAGGCAGAAGGCTGTGGGTGGGTGCATTCCAGTAGGTGTCTTTCTGCAGAAGCTTTCTAATGGTTAGACAAGGTCTACTGGCAAAGGAACTATGGCAGTAGCCACTGGAAAGTGCCCCCATTGGGCACCTGAGGCTGTGCTGTATGTGAGTTCAGTCAGGCAGAGACCTTGGGAAAGGCTGGCAGACAGGAGGGTAATCAGATCAGAGTAGCTTTATCCCACAGCCAAGAAAGGCCTGTTTTGTCCAGGTCTCAGAGCCAACAAGGGCCAAAGTCACCTAGAGGAGCATGGTGAGCATTGGGCTTTGAGTTTCTCTGGCTTTGCCTTACTTCAGTCATTACTATGCTGATCCTTCTGGGCTTTGCGTAGGCTGGAGTACCGTCCCTGCCAATTCTCCAAGCAGTTGTCTCCAGCTCAAATGTCTCTGGGGATCATGGGGTCAACTGCAGCTAGGATTCCAGAAGTACATGGTCAGATTGGGCACTCTACACCTATTTATATCACCATTTCCCCCAGGAGCTGCACAGAGCCAGGAATGAGTCATGGTATCACTCACCCCATGCAGAATTTCTGGCTTTCTCCCACTTCATACCAGGGTCAGCAACCTCCCTCTATCCACTCTTCATACATTCCTTCTAAAGGTCTGCTTAGAGTGTGCCTATCTTCTTGACAGTCTAGTCTGTCAGTGGGGATAAGCTCTTTCTAACTGCGTCTAGTTGTCCATCTTATTGCTTCCTTCCTAACATAAACATTTGCATTAATAAATTTCCTTTCATGCACTACTGTTGTACCATGTAATAAATTTTGATATGTTATATTTTTATATTTATTTAGCTCAAAATATTTTCTACATTCTCTTGTAATTCATCTCTGGCCTAGTTGTTATTTAGGTGTGGTTCATTTGATTTCCAAATATTTCAAATTGCTTATATTTTCTTCTGTTTTTGACTTATCATTTAAGTGCCTTGTGGTTAGAAAACAAATTCTATATGATTCAAATTTTTATGAATGTTGAGATTTCTTTTATAGATTTTGGATGAATTGTCTGTAAAAATTCTAAGTGCAATTGAAACGAATGTGCGTTCTGCTGGTGTCTTGTGAAATGTTCTATAGATTTGAGTTAATTTAGTTTGGTTGATAATGTTGTTCATATCATCTGTATTGTTGCCAATTTTCTTTCTAGTTGTTCTTTCCATGTTGAAGAGAGATTAACTTCACCTATTGTTACTGAAAGTCTATGTCTGCCTCTAAATTTGTCAGCTTTTCTTCATGTGCTTTGGTGATACCTTGTATATGCATGTGCATTTATAATTATTATACATTCCTCATAGATTGATGCTTTTATCATTATACAATATCCTTAATTGTCTCTCATGACATTTTTTGTGTTAAAGGTTTTTTCTGGCATTATAGTCTGTGAATTTTTAAATTTTTAATTATTATGTATGCATAATATTCATATTTATGAGGTACTTTTGATATTTTGATACAAGCATACAATGTGCAATGATCAAATCAGAATAATTGGGATATCCATCAACTCAAGTGTTTATTATTTGTTTGTGTCAGGAACATTTCATTTCTAATCATTTAGTTGTTTTGAAATATAGGATGAATTATTGTTAACTCTGTCCTATTACTAAACATATATGTAGAAAGATAGATAAATAGATACATGGCAGCTCTATTAAGTTTAATCTTACAATTGTATATCTCTTCCCATTTTTCCACAATTAACACAGTTGTATCTTACCTTTAAAGAACAGTTGACACTTGAACAAAAAGGATTTGAACTATGCAGGTTCGATCACAGGTTAATTTTATTCTGCTTTTTCCAAACCTGTGACAGCAAAGACCAACCTTTCCTCTCCCTCCCCTTCTTCAGCCTACTCCACATGGAAAAAACAAGGACAAAGATGTTTATAATAATTTACTTTCACTTAATGAATAGTAGATATATTTTCTCATAATTTTATTCATAACATTTTGTTTTGTCCAACTTACTTTATTGTCAGAATGCAGTACATGATACCTGTAGCACACAAAATATGAGTTAAGTGACTATTTTATCTATAAGACTTCCAGTCAACATTAAGCAATTAGTAGTTAGGTTTTGGGGGAATCAAAAGTTATTATGTATATTTTCAGTTATGCAGGGAATTTGTACCCCTAGGCCCCATGGTATTCAAGGACTAACTCTATTTTTCTATTGTAGGTAATATTGTTCAATATTTTCTTTTTAATACAGTTTAACAATTTCTCCTAATTTGAATGATGTTTAATCCATGACATTTAATATTATTATTAATGATTGTATTTATATCTAACAATTTGCTTCTTATTTTCTAACGGCTTTTTATTTTTATTCCCATTTGTTGTCTTTTTTATTAAAGGGGTTAATTATTTTCTAGTGTATCATTTTAATGCCTTTGATATTTAACTTCTTTTAAAAAGTTATTATTTTAGTGGTTATGCTGGGATAATAATGTCTATATTAATTTATCACAGTTTTCCTCAAAATAACATTAACTTAATGCTTCTAAAAAAAATAAACATTTTGTTCCAATACAGTTTTAAGTTTTTCTAATTTCCTGTATATATTATTAATATATGTCATGTACATCCTTATGCATTTTAAATATATTATCAGAAGAAGAAAAAATATAATTATTGAGTTTTAAGCTATAATCAAACAAATCATTTGGAACTCTCCATATGGTGATCATGAACCTTGTGTTGTATTTATCAATCATAAAGATAAATTGTATATTCTACATTTTTGAGATATTTCATCATTTAAGCCTATGTCAACTGTCATTGTTTGTTTTCTTAAAAGTGGCAATTAGAGAAAAATCTATTACAAGGCATACCAGTTTCTATAATTTTTAAAAAGATGTTTGGTGTAATAAAGAATAACATAAATAGCAAAGTTCACTTCAGTTGGCAGGTTGGTGTGATGTGGATCAAATAATTCATTTGATTAAAGCCCCTTTTTAGAAATATAACATATTATGAGCAGAAATAAATTGAATTAAAGCTCTGAATGTGACAAAGCAACATTTTTAAAAAATGATCTTTCTGATAATTTATGGTAAGAAATTTAGCTTGTTATTAATCCCCTTTTTATGTTAAACTTTGTATCAGTAAAATTGGAGATCAGACACATAATCTATCTTGATTTGTTAGAGAATCAATAACAAGTCATTGTACTTATATTCTTCAGGTTAACAAATATTATTCTATTAATGGGATGTGATTATTATTAATTACTATGAATTAAACATCTGTTTTTCAAAAAGAAATCTGAATATAAAAGTCATGTTTCGTGTTTTCTGCCTCAGATATGATTGACTTGTTTATGGATCATTTGTTACATTTATTAATACAATTAAGCAAATTTACACACAAATGAATACCATTTTACTAATACATAACACATGAGAAAATATTTGTATATATATTTCTCTTTTTTTTCTACTCACTGAATCTAAATTGAACTGCTGAATACCATCTGCACTCAGGAGAGATGCCATGATATAAATCTTTCTTGGCAGAAAAAAATGACACCTATAGCATTCCAAATCTTCATCTGTTGGAGCATCCTCATTCTTAAAGTATTGGAAAATATGACTAATATGGGGATTTTGATAAAGAATGTTAAACTTTTACAGGCTAAATAAAACACTAGTTTCATTTCATCTGTTAAACTACTTCATTTCAATTTGGGTATTTTTAAAGAGAATTGTTTTCAGAAACAAAAGATATGCTAATTTACTTTTTGTGGTTATAAATAATATTTATTATAAAATCATCATAAGGATAGGGTGAAAATTCTGAAACTTAAAGCCATTTATGGGTCAATAAATATTTTATTGCATGAAGATAATTGTTAATATACTTAAGAAAGAACAAATTAAATGAATAGAAGAGCTGATGTAAGATAAGTGAATATTTAACCTGAGGTAGTGGATTTTTCAGAATGGAATAATAAAATACAGAAATCAATTAGATTACTATGAAAAATAGCAAAGTACAACCATAACACTATTATTTATAATTTAAATATTAGAGATTAAAAATATAATTTATACTCCAGACAAAAATATGTCAGGAAGAAAGGAAGCAAATAAAATAAATCAAAATAAAAATAGCTGACTTTTATAAATATCAGCCAAAATAGACTGTAAGGCCAAACATTATTATTAGAAACAGAAAGGGTAAAGGCATAGTGATTAAAATTTGAATTCAGCAGGAAATTATGCTTTTTAAAAAATCGTATGGCCCTAAATATGTTACATGGGAAAAACATATACGTGTATATATGTGTGCATCTATATGTATATATGGTAAAATTTATATCTGGACACTCTCTTCTGAGTAACTGGCAAGTTAGATAAGAGTTTGTTTAGAATATTTGAAACCAATTATCAAAATTAATCTTAAGAGTATATATAGAAAATTGCATTCCCAAATTGGAGAATATGCATTCTTCTAAGTTCATTAAAAAAAATTAAATGTAATCTAATGCTATGCCATAAAGCAAGTTTCCATCTCCACAATTAGGTATCATAATGGCCATCCTACATAATTAAATTTTGAGTAAGTTGATATCAGAATAGGTAGCTAGACAAGCTTGTATATTTACAAACAAAAAATTCTACAAAAATACTGCATCATAAATTGAAATAAATGTTGAAAACATTTACTACTGCCACATTTATAATTTTGTGGAATACAACCAGACAATCTTCACAAATTAATACATCGCCTAAATGAAGGCTTATGCTGAAATTGATCAATTTTACTTGAGTGTATCCACTGTTAAATTTTTAGAAATGTTGTGAGCTTGCTGACATCACATTTGTAGCTTGAATAGTGGAAGCTACCGTTGCACCATTATAATTGTGACACCACAGTTAGAGTTAAATGCTACAATTCAAAAATTTTATTTTTTAAAATGTCAGAACACCACTGCTTACATGTTTATATTTGAAAAGAATATTCTAAAATACAAGCTGGAAGAAAATAGAGCTAAATAAAGCCAAAGAAAGCAGAAGAAATAAAATAATAAAGATAAGAGAAGAAAATAATAAAGTAGAAAGCAGTATCCTACAGACAATATTTAATATCTCAAATTAATTTTCTTAAAAAGACTTAAAATGGAGGAAATATAAAACATTACAAAATTTGTCAAAGAAATTAACACTGAAAGAAAAACAATATTAGGAATGAAATAGAGGTCATCAAATATGAATGTAATAGAAATTAAATATATATATATTATAAATTGATATATTTTAACAGAAGTAAAACAAACATTTCTGTGAAGATGGCATTGGTATTTTTATAAGGATTGCATTGCATTGAATCTGCAGTATACATTGGATCTGTATGGTTTTATTCTGTATACTTTATACTTTAATTCTTCCAATTCATGAGCATGGGGTATCCTTCCATTTTTTTTGGTCTTCAATTCCTCTCATCATCGTGTTACAGTTTTTCTTGCAGAGTTCTTTTACTTCCTTGGCTAAATTATATATAGGTATTTTATTGTTTTTAGCTATTGCAAATGGGATTACTTTATTTTCGTTATATTGATTGCTTGCTGTGTATTGAAACACTATTGATTTTTGCATGTTGATTTTTTACCCTTCAAGTTTACTGAATTTATCAGTTCTAAGAGATTTCTGGTGGATTCTTTATGTTTTTCTAAATATAGGATCATGTCATCTGCAAAAAAAGAATATTTTGACTTCTTCCTTTTCAAGTTGTATTCTATTTCTCTGTCTGGCCTAATATCGCAAGCTAGGACTTCCAGTACTATGTTGAATAAAAGTGGTAAAAGGAACATCTTTGTTGTGTTCCTTGTCTAAGTAGAAAGGCTTTCAATTTATACAGCTAGTATATAACAATAAAAAAAGAAGTAAAACAAAACTAAAAAATTACCAGAAGTGACTCAAGTGTAACAGAAAATTTGCATGGTCTTACCATTTTATAATTGTAGCCCATATTTTAATACGTTCCCATAATAAAATAACTAATCTAGATTACCAGGTTTTTTTGTAAGAAGGATTTACAAATATTCAGTAGCAAATAAACACATCTAACCTTATAAAACTTTCCTATAGGTGAGAAAAATATAATGCTATACCACAATTAAACATCAAAAATTAGTTATAAATATACAGTGCTAAGTGAAAATCTAAGAAATAGAATAATTTATGTAGTACAATACTTTAGGCAAATAAAAAAGGCAAAATTACAGTATTACAGGAATATATATCAGTAAAATTATAAACATCAGTTATCTGAAATATTCTATGTGAGATGGAAAAGAGTTTAGAAGAGATTTAATAAATTTAATTATTTTTGATTTCCATTAATTAAATCTAAATAAATTTAATTATTATAATTGGTTAAATTACTAAAATTAAATGAGTTAAATTAACAAAGAAACCCAAAACAAAAGCAAAATGCAGGTTCTTGCATAAAAACAAAGAGAAGTATTTTAGGACATCTTGGTTGCAATATTTCAAGTACTTCGATATTCTCGGTGCAAATCCATACTAATTTCTAATGCACTAAAATATTAATCTATGATAACAAATTTTAAAATTATCTGAAAATACCCTCTACATTTCTTGTTACAGTTTCATAGTTTTAGTTGTATGACAAAGAATTAAAAGTGATACAGACCATATTGCCTGATTTAAATTATACAAATGAAAAATAGAAAAAAATATACGCTCATATAAATATATAGTGTGGGGTAGTCACTAGAAGGGGGCCTGCTGGGGCTTCTACAGATACTGGTAATGTTCTGTTTCTTAAATAATGCATGTTTGTCATGCCAACTTTTTCCAATATGTTGTCTTTTTTGCATTAGGAATAACTAGATTTTTGTTTGTAACCCTAGAGATGAAAGAGAAAGAAAGAACTAAGGAAATAAATTTCACAGTAGAATGAAAGAAAATGAGAAAGAAAGGAGATAGGAGGGGAAGAAACATTTTCCTTAAGCTACTGGTCAAGGTATTGGCACAAAATGGAAATTAATTAGGGGTTTTAAAATAACTTGCATGTCTTTGTATTAAAGAGTGTTAGGACTATATTGCTGTATCCAAAACAGAATTGAAGTCAAAATAAAGCTGTTTCTATGCAATGTGGTTACAAATTGTTTAAAAGAAGAAAATATTTAACCAGAAATAATAGTGTCATATTTCAAATACTACTAAAACATGAATCACAAATAATTTGGAAATGCAATTTGAAAAATACATCAAAGTAATTTAATATTATTTTACCTGGTGGTATCTATACTAAAAAAAAATCTAAAACCCTAGCATAAAGGATCACTGTCATTCTGTTTTATTTAACAGCATCAGGTGGCACTCGAGTCTTATTTCTTTCCCCATTTTAGTAATTTAGCAGAGAGCTGTCTCAGTGGGACTTTGCCAGTCACTCAAACTATTCACACAATAGCTTTTCCTGGGTCCACAAATCTGCTAATTACATCTTAGAAAAACTAGGTCTTACTTCCCATTCCTCTAGGCCAACCCAATGGTTCTCAAACCTTAATTAGAATCACATTGAGTACTTGTTAAATGCAGATCACTGACCCCACCACTAGAGATTTTGATTCAGTAGGTCTGGGATTTGCCTTATAATTTTTATTTCTTATAAGTTCCCATGTGATACTCATACTTTTGATCCAAGAAGCACACATTGTGACTCACTGGAGTGTCTTATCTTCTAACCATATTGATTACTTTGGTCTCCAAGAAACAGAGAGACCTTGGCCTATCCTCTATTGAAGTATTTGGTAAATCCATGGGCCATCTTTAGCTTACAATCTGTATTGTAAATTATTGTCTAATATGAATATAGTGACATCTATTAGTTTTATATTATCTATTTTTCAATGGCAAGAAAACTTAAAACTCACAAAGTCTAAAGTAGGTATTACATGCCCTATATTTTAAAATTTTACTAATCACTTATCCATTGCACTTGTCATGCGTGATGGGACTAAAGAAGATTCAGTAGGTTTAAGCCCAATGAGAAAAGACTCATGGAACATCTGCTTTTCACAACAGCTGCCCATAAGGGGTGGTTAACAAAATCAAAAAGTGTTAAAGAGTTGATATTTTCTGGTGCAAACATTTACCAAGTTAAAACTGAGATAAGAAAGAGGCATCAGATAAGTGAATATCAGTCCTCCAATTAATTGCCTGATCTCAAATATTTTCACCTGATCTGAAATATTTTTGTATCCCTATAGCTTATTTGAAGATATTCCCCACAATGAGGCACTCAGCTGTGATCACTTGTGAAGATATGCACAGTCCTTTAAAACACACTGATTTTCTGCCTCACGTATTTTCTCATTTTTTGCTTAGCTGAAATTCCACTCCTCCAACAAAACACTGACATCTAAACCTTACCTCAGGCTCTCTATTTTCAAGAGATCAGGATAAGACATTGTTTATTTCTTTGTTTCATAACATTTCCCCCAAAATTCTAGAGTGTGTTTTGATGTTGCTTCTATATATTTATGTTTCATTTTTTCTGAAATAAGATAAATTCTATCAGTTTCAATACTCTGTATTAGGTATACGTTTAGACTTTTCTTCACCCCACACATCATTTGTATGCTAAAGATATTTTCTCTAAAATAAGGATAAATTGATGAACATAAAAAGCCTATACTCAAAACCATTTCCAATGCTTAGCACTTGCTCTTTTGGATATATTGTAACCTGCGAAGCCACGGAATACAGGCTTTGTTTTTTTATAAAGTAAATTAGAAAAAAGATTAAATCACTGTAGCACATTTCTCTTGGGCTCAAATAATCCCCAGCTCTGCCTGGTGTGATGTACCTTGAGGCCACTTCATACCTCAGGATGTGAGACTACATTGTTTTTTCTCTTTTATTTGGCACTTACTATACTGAGAGTTATAGATTCTGAAATCATATATGAAAAATAAGGTTAGAAGATAGAAAGAGAAAACGCTTCCTTAAATTTCAAAGATTCCTTATGAAGTGGGGTAAACGTAGTCTGTTTCTCAAACCCAAGAACCTTTATGTCCTGTATAGATGCAAACAAATTCTATAGATAAGCCAAAATTCCCTACTTCCCCTCCAGTCCTTACATGTTCTGTTAAATAATAAATCAAAGAATGTTTAGTCTAGGTCTTCAGTTGCAGAAGCTCTCCCCAGCACTTTTCATGTGGTTTTTTTCATCTTTTTAGGAGTCATAGCTATTGCAAGGGATTAGCTTTTTGGTGTCCTCATGAGTCAGTTAATGAAAAGATAGGCAGGAGTATGTATGCATGCACTGCCAGCATGACATGATTTTGAACATGTATTAGTCTTTCTAGTAAATTTTGTTAACAAAATCAGAACTATTACCCAGTTATTGTCCTTCTAGTTTTGGGGAGAATTCACTACTTGTACTACTGTCTGTAGAGTGTTTCACCACATTATAATATCCTTCACATCAGATGTGGCTAATATTCTCTTGTCTCTAGCATCTAGGAAAGACACTTACGCAGATAGCATTTTTAAATAGAGAATTAAGAAAAATATATTTCTACTATCAAAAATTATATCAAATATGATCGGGTTCTGTCAATAAAGTGAAACAATTTTTGCAATTAGCCAAATATGAAACACATTAGTAGAATGAAATTGGCTTTTGCCTTTCTGGCTCAGTTGGATCTTTTCCTTCTGCTGCCAAGTGTATGTTACATAAGATGTTTGAAGTAAGACAAACTTTAAATGGCTGTGACTGTGTAAAAATGACTTAACCAGCAGAAACATTTACTGTTTACCCCTTTCATCTTACAAACTGAATAATCTGCCACTATTTTTTAAATGATATGGACAGATCATAATTTATTATTACTGAAAAAACTTATAAACTAGTGTTTTTCAGTATGGAATATTGTACATAAAAACATCATACATGTTATCCAAAATATTAACAGTGATCAATTTGAAAGGTGAGATCACAGGTAATTTGAATTTTTTCTTTTCCATTAGGTATAGTTTGTAAATTTTCTACAATGATTGTGCTAACTCAGGTAAAAAATATCTTCCAAAACACAAAACATCAGGTAAATATTCATCTTCACCTTTGTCACTGTGAGGTTAAAACCTTCTATTTTATGAAGTCATGAGTCAAAAAAATTTCCTTATAACAGTTTATGTTTGAATATTAATACATTAATAAATTTATTTTTAAATTAAACTATTTATTATAAGATAACCTATACTCATTGTGGAAGCTCTAAATAAGCCAGAAAGGCAGGCAATTTCATTCTTTCAAAAATATTTCTCTTATGAATTTTAGGTTCTGAAGAACCAGCATTGAGAAAAGGGAGACATTCTCTTTGTAAAATAAAGTACATTCTATTTAGAAGACTAAGAATAAATAGAAAAACATTTTAAGAATATGATGCTAAAAAGAGTGTTATGAATTTGAATTTGTCTTCTGAGGTTCTGTGAACATCAGTAGTAACTCACCAACCAATACTTAAGGACCAAATATGAATCAAATTCTACTGGATATTTACATTGTCCTTATATTTATTCAGGCAATAAGTATTATTTGGTTATAACCAATGGTATAATTTGGTACAAAGAGGCCAACATATAGTCAATGAATTTGGATTTCTTTATTATTAATAAGAAGTTCACAAATTAAATACCATCATAATAGTTACCCAGACCTGGGCCTTTGCTGCATTCTCAATTGAAAGAACAAATTTCCTTTGCCTACAAAAATTCCTGCAGGTGCTAAATTGCTAACAATGCCAGAAGAGTTGAGTAAAAGTATGATTAAGTCATTTGGAAAATATCCTTAGTCATTTTCAAAGTTGTTTTTGTTTTTGTTTTGAGACGATGTCTTGCTCTCTCATCCAGGCTGGAGTGAAGTGGCATGATCTCGGCTCACTGCGACCTCCGCCTCCTGGGTTCTCCCTGCCTCAGACTCCCGAGTACTTAGGATTACAGGTGCCCACCATCACACCTGGCTAATTTTTGTATTTTTTAGTAGAGATGGGGTTTCACCATGTTAGCGAGGCTGATTTTGAACTCCTGACCTCAGGTGATCCACCCATCTCAGCCTCCCAAAGTGCTGGGATTATAGGCATGAGCCACTGCACCAGGCCTTTCAAAGTTCTTTTGTTTGCTGGTTTGTTTTAAATCATATAGGCCCCTTCTAAGAAGGATTTGTTACATGCTGCTCTGTTCTGCAGATGCAAATATCTTGGACTAAACCAAACAATTTATGATGGGCTTCATAATTGTGGTTTAGGCTTATTTTCTGGTATTCGTTTGTCATAGCTTTGTACTAGACTTTTTTTTCTTTTAAGTAAAAGGGTCAAGCTCTGTTGCCCAGACTAGAATGTAGTGCTGTGACCGAGCTCACTGCAGCCTCAAACTCCTGGGCTCAAGGGATCCTCTCATTGCAGCCTCCCAAATGGCTGGGAATATAAGTGAGTGCCCACCACAGGCAGCTCTAGATTTTTTAAAAATAAAGGTTAATAATGACTGATTGTATAAAATAAACCAGGCAGAATTTGGTAGATGGTCATTCTATACTTGTAGTTTCTCCAACATCTTGTCTGATAATGTGTGATGTATGTATGTTGGTTGTCAACAGAATTCTTACTTTAATAAATAATTTAATTGGAAAGATATTCTTAACCCCACTTTCTTTTTCTGTTGCTAAAAAGGATAGACGTATCTTCCATAGATGATATGGTTCGACTCTGTGTCCCCACTCAAATCTCATCTTATAGCTCCCATAATTTCCATGTGTTGTGGGAGGGACCCAGTGGGAGATAACTGAATCATGAGGGTGGTTCTTTCCCGTGCTGTTCTCCTGATAGTGAATGGGTTGAGATATGATGGTTTTACAAACCGGAGTTTCTCTGCACATGCTCTTTCTTTGCCTGCAACCATCCACGTAAAATGCGATTTGCTCCTCTTTGCCTTCTGCCATGATCTTGTGGCCTCCTTAGCCGAGTGGAACTGTAAGTCCAATTAAAACTGTTTATTTTGTAAATTGCCCAGTCTCAAGTATGTCTTTATCAGCAGCTTGAAAACGGGCTAATAAATAGATAACAGACAGGCACTCAAATATTCAAGGTGTGTTTGGATTTGAGAAACTAGAGACTGCTAATTCTTCCAGTCTTGGGTGCTAATGAGAGAAATACACCTATAACCCTGATGGAACAGTAGTATACTAGACAATTGGGATACCTCTAGAGCTGCAGCCTTTAAAATACCTGAAGCCTCCAGAATGCTAATAGGCAGATACAGTGGGAAATAGGGAGGGAACTACATGCAAGATATGTGCTTGCAATAAGAGTAAGTATGAACAATACTAGTATAGAACTTAAAGAGAGTAGTCTAATTACTCCTGATGCAATGGATTTGTCACTTACCATAGAGACTGTGTAGAGACACAATTGTTGAAATATTATTTTATGGTAATCGTTTATGTGTTATACAATAATAATTTCCCATTACATTGAACTAAAATGCATGTTTAATGAATTGTTTCTCAAGGAATTTGAAGATAAATGTGTAATTTGCATGATGTGTTTATTGACATTTACCATTTCAGTATGAGGAACTGGTAACATCACTGATCATGTCAGCATCCACGTTCAAAATACTAGTAATTTTTATGACCTGAAGTTGACAATTTAACTTGTGCAACTGCAGAAGATATATTTACATATCAATCTTTGAAGTCTAACTTTTCATTAAGATCAAATGATCATTCTAATTTCATTTAGTTCATTTTTGCTTTCAAGTTTTCTTTTACATATATGAAAAGTGAAGTAATGATTGCTAATATGTCACTCACATTAGTAGAAAAGGAATTTCACATTCAATTAAATGACGTTCTTTTTATAAAAGCCTCATTTGATATTTAAAGAGAATACAAAATAAAAAAATTGAATTTCATAATGATTTGCTTTGTCCATCAAATTTCCTTATTTTATTTTTTTAACTGAGGCATGTCTTACCTTGCTTAATGTCCATCAGATTTCCTAAGTAAAACTTAGGAAGTTGATTCTGTACAAATGAAAACACTTGACATCATTGTGACTGATACTGTAAATTCAGTTAAGAAGTTAAGAAGTTCAGGTTAAATCCAGTCATTTTTTGTTGACAGAATTTTGATGGTGTATGATATCAAAATATTATAACCACATTAAGAACAATATGGAACATAAATATATTTGTAATTGGTTGTGGTACACATATTATTCATAATTTGCTATAAATTGTGAGTTTCTATATGCTTATACAAAATGTCATTATAGAAATGTTCCTGAATGTGTAATTAACATCTGAAAAACCTACAGTGGGATTTATTAAAAAGGAAAGCAGCATTTTCGACTCTTAGAAAATTAAATTACTAAAGTATAAGATTATAAATTAATTAAACGACATAAATCAAATGTGTTAATAGTAAAAAATGTAAAATATACTCTCATAATTTAGAAATTAGAACTTAATATTTATATTAGCATTTGAAAAATTCATTTTTAAGGGCCTAAGATGAATGATTAGTTGTTAAGTGTAAGCTATTCTTATTGCATGTCACTGCCTAATTCATTACCAAAATAATTGTCTTTATTTATTCTAATCATATGGAACTGCTCATTTGACAATTTCTTCATGTAATTTGAAGACAGAGGAAAAATGTTATCAGTAATGTATGAAAAAGACTAGCACCCAGATAAATAGTGAGGATGATAAATATGAAATATATATGAATTTGTGGAGACAAATTTGTTTGCTACTTGGATGACAAAGTAAGAATCAGGAATTGCTTCTGCAGTTGTGCAGATTGAGATTAAAGAGATACAAATAGAACAGAACTATAATTTTTTAAATCACACATAACATCTAAGAGAATCCAAGCCTCCCTATTTGACAGTCCCTGTATTTGCTATTTTTTTATTTCCTATAACTAATTAAAAATTGTTATTCATTTTATATTCTAATTCTTTATAAGAAAAATAAACCTAGAGTTTATACATAAAAGCCTATATTATTCCTATGTCTCTTAAAATTTTTTAAAATAATCTTTCTCAGGAGAAATATAACACTGATACAAATTCTGTATTTCTTTCATACTTGACTTTTTTCTTAGATTGTTTCAATTTCATCCACTGAAATTTATTTTAATAGAGGTTATTATGTATAGAAAAAATAGGCCTGTCTGCTTTTAATCAAAATAGTTACTTTAAGATAAATAATGGGTTGCCAACACCTTAAGAGGGTTTTTAAGTTATTTGTCCCTCTTGAAGAGAATCAGAAATTAAATGTCAAGGATGGTTTTATCTAATTGATTTCTAAAAACTTTCATCAAATAATTGTATACTTAATTACAACTTTTACTGGGTTTTATCCCTTATCACTTTAATAGGACTCTGGACAAACCCAGTATGATTTAACCATTTACTAAAATGACTGATAATGGTATTTAATTCAGTTTTGTTATTTCGGATGTGTTCTTTAAAATAGTGTTATATATAATTTAAATCTGTTTATGCCCACAATTTTAAATAATTCATTATAGCAAATATCCTATTGAAATTTAAATTTATTTTTATCAGAAAAGCATTTTTTTCAAACTGCATTTTAAAGTTTGTGATTAATAGCATGTGGATATCTTTGGATATCCAGAGGTACTCAGGCTTTCTTATATTACTTGCTAGTTATTTGAACTTGACAAAGTTGCCTATGCATCCCATGCCTTTGATTTCTCAGCTCTAAAATGATAATGAATTTTAGAACTTTATGGTCTCAATGTCTGTGTCCACTCAAAATTCATATGTTAAAACCTAATCACCAAGGTAATTAGAAGGTGGAGCCTTTGGGAGGTGATTTGGTCATGAGGGCTTTCTCTTAATGAATGAGATAAGTGCTCCTATAAAAGAGAGCCCAGAGTACTAGGTCACCCCGTCCACCATATGAGGACATAGTCAGAAGGCACAGTCTGTAAGAAAGCAGGTCCTCACTAGACATCATCTGCTGACACATTAATCTTGGACTTTCCAGCCTCCACAACTATGAGAAATAAATTTGTTATCCCTTTTTCCTTTTATAAAAAATTAGATTCAGGAGGTACCTGTGCTAGAGTATTACATGCATAATGTGGGGGATTCTAGTGGACTCATCACCAAAATATTGAACATTGTACCCAATAGGAAATTCTCAACACTCACTTCCCTCCCACTGTCTCCCTTTTTGAAGTTCCCAGTGTCTTTTATCTTCATCATTATGTCCCTGTGTACCGATTGTATAACAGTGAAAATATGTGATATTTGATCTGCTTCTGAGTTAGTTCATTTAGGATGATGGCCTATAGCTCTGTCCATGTTGCTGCAAAGGACATAATTGCATTCATTTTTTTTTATAACTGCTTCATATTCTAGTAGTATATATATCATATTTTATTCATGCAATCAACTATTGGTGGACACTTAGATTATTTCTATGACTTTGCTATTGTGAATAGTGATGTCTTTTTGTGTAATGCTTTATTTTCCCTTGGATGGATACCCAGTAGTAAGATTGCTGGATGGACTCCATTTTCCACAGAGGTTGAACTAATTTACATTCCTACGAACAGTGTATAAATGTTTCCTTTTCTCCGTATCCATGTCAATATCTGTTGTTTTCATTTGACTTTTTAATAATAGCTAGTCTGATTGGTGTAAGATGCTATGATTTATTTCTTTGATAAGTATTGACATTGTATATTTTTTCATGTGTTTGTTGGCTGCTTACATTTTTTTCTTTTGAGATATGTCTATTCATATCATTTGCCCAGTTTTTAAGGAGGTTGTTTGTTTTTCTCTTGCTGAATTGCTTGAGTTCCTTGTAGATCCAGGATGTATATCAGAGGCTAATTTGCAAATATTTTCTCACATTCTGTAGTTTGTCTGCTTATTCTGTTGATTATTCCTTTTTCTGTGCAAAAGTTTTTAGTTTAATTAAGTACAATTTTTAATTTTTGTTTCTGTTTTGCTGGCTTGTGGGACATTTATCATAAATTTTATGCCTAGGCTGATGTCCAGAAAAGGTTTTCTAGGTTGTCTTCTAGGATTTTTATAGTTTCAGATTTTACATTTAGGTATTTAATCCATCTTGAGTTAATTTTTGTGTATGTGAAAGGTAGGGGTCCAATTTCATTCTTCTGCATATGGCTGGCCAGTTTTCCCAGCAGGATTTGTTGACAATGCTGTCTCTTTCCTCTTGTTTACTTTTGTTGACATTATCCCAGATCAAATGGTTATAGGTATGCGGCTTTATTTCTGTATTCTATATTCTGTTCCACTGATCTATGTTTCTTTTTTGTGCCACAATCATGCTGTTTTAGTTACTATAAACTTGTAGTATAATTTGAAGTCAGACAAAGTGATGCCTCCAGATTTGTTTTTTGTTTTGTTTTACTTTTATTTATTTATTATTATTTCCTTAGGAATACTTTGGCTATTTGAGCATTTTTTTATGGTTCCATCTAAACTTTGAACTTTAAAATTGTTTTTTATAATTCTATGAAAAATGACATTGGTAATTTGGCAGGGATTGCATTCACTCTGTAGGTTGCTTTGGGCAGTACAGTCACTTTAATGATATTGATTCTTCCAAATCATTAGCATGGGATATGTTTTCATTTGTTTGTGTCATCTCCAATTTATTCTGTCAGTGTTTTGTACTTCTCCTTGTAGAGAACTTGCACTTCCTTGGTCTTTTTTGTATCCTGAAACATTACTGAAGTTGCTTATAAAAACTAGAGATCACAACTACTTAGTTTATAGTATTTTGTTATAACAGCATGGATTTACTGAAACAGACAATAATGGTGTATAAGGTTTCTTCTATTATATCTCAAAAGTTATAGCTGGGTCCACCTACTTAACTATTAACCTATTGTTGACTTTTCATTTCATTTTCTAGGAGTGAATGTGGATGTGATGATGTGTTTCATGTGGATGTTCTAATTAATGTTGAACATCTAATTAATGTTCTAATTAATGTTGAACAAAAAAGTTAATCTATTTTTGATTTTTCATTTCATTTTCTAGGAGTGAATGTGGATGTGATAATGTGTTTCATGTGGATGTTCTAATTAATATTGCTATTCATTTCTTTCAAAATAATGTGTTATTACTTATCTCATCACCTGTGCTTATATATCCTTCTTCCTAAAAGGCTTTCTTGGTAGCCATATATATATCTAAAATGATTGTACCCATAAAAATTGGGTTCATATACTCTGAAAAACATTTCCTAAAAATTTATTAATGTAAGTATTCTTTCATAGTTTTCAAACACTTTAATTAGTTTTCATAGTTTTCAAAGACTGCTAATTTTACACTTATTTACACTTACCTTATGGCTATTTCAGTTAATGTTAGATTCCTGCATGAAATTTATAGCAGAGGCCTTCTCTGTCAACTATTTCTAGAATACTTTCCATATCACATCATTCTCTCCACCATTACTTCGCTTTATTTTTCTTCCTAACTTGTAACCTGATATTCTGTACATTTACTTTTTAATTTTACTTTATATCTTCTTCACTGCAATATAAACTGCTTGAACATAGAAATTTTACTGATCTTCATCATTCTACCAAGCACTAGCCACAAATGTTAATATTTCTTAATAAAGGAGTAAATTGTCAAATTGATTTAGTATGAATGAGTAAATTAATATACAATGAAACATACAAACAATTTATTTCTAAATAAAATACTGGGTATTTGTTATATACTACAAAACATTTCTGCTTTCAAATGGCTACAATGAATTATGCTATTAAGGAAGTTTGTGGCAAGAGTTTCACAGTATAAGTAGAAAGAACTAGTCATTTTAAGTAATATATGATACAGATCATTCAGGTTCATGGAAACCACACCATTTGCCTTTATACCTCTAACAGCCACTTCCAAATGCATAAATCTTTTCTTCTACCTGCTGTGTGACCCACTGGCACATGCTATTCATTTTGCACTCCAGAAGACATCCTGAAATTCAACATCTGGGAAGCATTTTACATGATGAGTAAAGTACTTGATTCTCCTTGGCACTATCGCTAAGTGTCACAATTTATGGAGCCTGCCAAGATTAAGTCATGACCTTGTAAGCCTAGAGAGTCTTTTCTAGAATCACTGTTCGCCCAGTGCATAAATGAAAGTTGCAAATAGCAGCAAAATTCTTGATAATGATCCAGAAATAGTTTGATTCTCACATTGTTGACCATCCTGCTGTTTGTTTACTAATTTGTTTGTGTATTTATTTATGTGTTTGTTGTAACTTGAGTTTTTGCTTTGGGACTTGAGAAACTATAACGCAGTTTCTATATAGGCCTCTAGTCACATTTAATCTGATAGCTTCAGGATAACATTTCTGATTTCTAAGATTTTAATTTGTTCATTGTTTTATCCTCATTTTCTCCTGTGTGTTGGTATTTTGGGAGAGATATTTCTATTTTCTACCAAGCTTGAGAAAAACACATTTCTTACAAGGATAACCCCACACACTAACAGTCCTGTATTATATACATGTTACTTATCTGAGGCTCAGTTCCTTCATCAATAAAAAAAAAATCTTAGTAGAATTTAAATATAAGTTATGCAATATTATTTAAAGAGGTAATAGTCACAATAATTCTATAACATTTCTTGCCTATATCTTACAAATATTACATACCTATCAAATACACCATAAGGCCAAAAAATTCTCAAAGATAAACATAAAAATGTAAATATACTTTATATAATAAATAATAAAAATATAATAATCTAGAGATAGTCTAAAATATCAATGGAAAATTCACTTGACTCTTCACAAATGAACACAAAATTTAAAACTTCCATCCATTTTTGCCATTTCTTTCTTCTTTTTATATAGGACAATTTTAACTCCACTTGCAATAAAATGAGGTTTAAGGAATATACTTTCCTTACTCAAAATTAAATTAATTATGTTAAACTTGGAAAATTAAAGTGAATCCTACTACAGCATTCTCTTAAAGATTATGATAAATGTAAAACACAAACATTTGCATTGATTTTATTTGATTAAAAAGTAAAGACATTTTATTTTACAATATATCTCAGTCACTCCTATATTGTAATACATTTTTACATATAAATTGTTGAAAATATGTATTAAGTACCTGTGAGACAGAATTAAAATACATATTCTCTGGAAATTTACAAGTAAAAATATACTCTCTTTTATAATAGAATAATTTAAAGCATTTAATAAAAATATCATTTCAGACAAAGTCTAAAACAAAACATATGATAATTAGTAATCTGCAAATCATTATAGGACTTAAAATAATTCTTATAAAACTTTCCAAAATTAGACCAAGCTCATTTGTCATTATATGTTAATCTAATCATCACATTATATTGAGTTTTCTGCAATGAAATGTTCCAGTTGACAGTCACCCATCAGGATGTAGCCGTCAATCAAGGAAGAGCTAGAAAACCTCTAGAGGTTCTTTCTTGATGTTGAAGCAATCTGCGTCACAGGAAGTGTCACCTTCTCTTTCTCTGTGATGTTTTTCCTGATCCCTAAAGTGACAGTTTTTCCTGCAGCACATTTGCTTCAACATCAAGAAAGAACCACTTTTACAGTCCCAAAACATATAGTGTTTAAAATGGATATCTACAACTATGTACCATAAATGCTACATTGGGCAGCTGTTAAACAATCTGGCTGTATTTTTAAAATCTGTGTGTTTGTCAAATGACCATCATGGCTTTAAGTTTCCCTCAGCTTGACTAAACTTTAGGCCAGACTTCTTATTGACTTTAGACCCAGAAGCAAACTTTGTTTAGAGCAATTACTTCAGAGAACTTATAATTGAAGATTCTTTCTCTGCCCATTCAAGATATAAATCTTCTCACATTGTCTTGATAGTTTTGCAATCTAGAAATGCCTTTTTCAAAGACTTGGTAGTTATTTCTTTGAAATGTAATCATCAAGGAGAATAAAACCCCTATCTCCCAGTCTGTATGGGAAGGTAGAAGCTACACATCACAAAATAACTCTTAGCAAATGCAGATGGCCTAACCATGTTGACCAGCCACCCCTTACCCTCTCAATGTCCTCTGTTCCTTGTCTACAAGCACACTTAAGTGCTTAAAACTTCCCCTCTTTTGTTTCATTGGGTTTAGGTTGTTCTCTCTTGGTGTAATAGTTTTGAATGAAACTCGTTTGCTTGTTAACTCCATCCAATGCAATTTTCTTCTGACACAGGCCTAAATATAGTGTTATCCAAAAGACATAATTTACCTTTATTTGCCTCTTTAAAATATTTTCCTATTTGACAGAATTATGGAGATCAAGTGCAATGACAAGGGAAACTGAAAATCAGGTAGCGAGGGATGAGTTATTTAGCATACCTAGGATAATTGAAACTGAAACCATCATCAAAGAAAATAAATAGCAAAGAAATTCATTAAACCATTATAAATCTTCTAAAATTGTTTTTGTATCCTTTTCTCTAGTTTCTCTACCTGTGATGACACATACATATATCGTAACTTTAAACTAGGTCTCAGATCTTTTTTATTCTCTCGTATCTTCTGTTCATTCCTTTGTTGTATCCCTGTGAATGTTTTGTATTTACTTTGCTTCAAGTCATCTAATCCTCTCTTCGGTTTTCAGTGTCCACTTAAGCCAAATCAGTATGTTATTAATTTCAGATACTGTGATTTTCAATATGAGAATATTATTTTTATTTTAATAGACTGCTGCTTTTTATATACATTATTTCTTCAGTTTTCTTGATGTATTTATAATATTTTATAATCAGGTAGGCTATGCTAGTTCCTACATATGTATCATTTGAGAGTCAGCTTCTTTTTCTCTCTTGATATAACTCATCATGTCCCTTTTTGTCTGCCATGAAATTATATGCTGTAAATTTGTTTATAAAAATGCAGATCCAGAATTTGATGTAATTTCACCCAGGGAAAATTCACTCTTTGCTCAATCAGGAAGATGCTATAAAAAGCTGATCATCTGAATCCAATCAGCTTATTGCTTCAGTTAAATCCAGTTTACCTCTGATTTCAAAATCCTGATAAAAAATAAATTGTATCATGTATGCTGCAGGTTTTGTTACCTAATGATATTTTCTTGCCTAAAAAGTCATGAAACCATGGAATATTTATTTCACTTCACCTTCTCAGCCCTCAGCAAATACCCAGTGGGAAAAATTGGCTATGCATTTGGGGATGTTCCAGGTTCCAGTCTGTCAGTCAAGGTTACGTGACTATCAAAAGGTCTGTTGGTTTCTCCTGCCACTGAATCCCTCTACCTAGGTCAAACCTACTCTTCACCTTGTACCCAGATTCAACAATTTTCCCTGGAGATTGAAGGGTAGGAATGTCTGATGATCTTATCTCACCTAGGTAGTGCTGTTCCTTCTCTGGATTTTTCATTTCAACTTTTTAGAGTCAAAGGATGCACATGATGGTTTGTTGCATAAGTATATCACATGGTGCTGAAGTTTGGAGTATGAATGAATCTGTCACCCAGATACTGAGAACAAGTACCACATGGTCATTTAGATAGACATGGAAAAATACTTTCCATAAAATCCAGCCTCCCTTCACGATAACAAAAACATCCCAAAAAACTAAGCATTGAAAAAACATACCTCAAAATAACTATCATTCTATGAAAACACAAAGGCAGCATTATAATGAACAGGCACACTCTGGAACCATTCCTTGGGAGAACTGGAACAAGACAAGGATGCCCACTCACACCACTCCTATTCAACATACTGGAAGTCCTAGCCAGAGCAGTCAGGCAAGAGAAAGAAATAGAAGGTATCCAAACAGGAAAAGAAGAAGTCAAACTATATCTATTCTCTGGAATTTTAATGTAACTAAACTTATTTGCTTGATGACTATCTGATATACTTGAAAATATGATTTATTCAGATTATTCTAGTTGTTTCAATCACTGTCTACCATATTATAACTAGATTCAGGAGTCCTAAAACTGCTTTCAAAATTCTTCAATATCTCATTATAGTTTTGGAATTTTTTATAAAACTACTCTTTTGATTATGAAACCACTCTTTATGTTATTATTTAGAACAACATTTCATGTTAATTTCCTTTCATCCACTCTTTAACATGTAGAAGAACATTTATTTCCTAATATATCCAGCCATCTTACAGTCCTTTTGTCTCTCATAATTGCCTGATATGTTCTGTGCTAAATTGAATCTTACCTGTTTTTTCTGCCCATTGAACTATTACAGTTTCTTCAAGGGTGAGTTCATATTACATATTCTCAAGAGAAATATATCCCTAAACTTCCTTAAATTTCTCTCCATTTTACTATTGTAAGTCTCAATGCATAAATGTTTAATTAGCTTAGCTGTTTCTCTCTATTCATCTGCCAGCCCCTTACAGAAAATTTTGTACATCTCAATTTCGAAAACTTGGCAGTATCAATGATGACATAAGTTATGCTCACAGAAATCTAATTAGAAGGGTTATATGCAACCTTATATCTAAAACATGAAGATTAACCTTAAGTATAAACAGATGTGTCAACAATCACTGTGTTATGATAAACCAAAATAGAATATCTATAGGACTTTATCCCATTGTGGTACAATTTTGGAGGCAAATTTACTTCCAGCCCATTATTTTTTAATTAAAGTTTTGGCAGTGGAAACAGTTTAAGTAAAAATTTCTAATATTTTTGTTTGTTTACAGAATTTGCAACATCTCCCAAATTCTATTGGATGTTTGTCTAACAGTGGTAAATTTTCTTTTTTCCAACATTTTGATTTTCCCTTTATTTAAGAAAACATATCTGAAAAATTATGATAAAGACAATCGTTGGTACTACACAATTCTATATATGTATGTATAAACAATCAGTTTAAAGTTCTGATAATTTATCTGTAATTTATCCCAAGCAGCTTCCAAGAATGCTGCATACATGGAATGTAGGTTACATACAAATAAAAATATGTAGAGTCATAAACAATATTCTCAACTTTGTGCTTTATCCAATAGGTAGGAACAATTTACCCTGGGATTGATAAGTATTTTTCCACGAGAGTGTTATATGTTCTAAACAGTCTTGAGAACAGAAGGGAGAAGCACAGAAAGATATATTGTATCCATTTGACAAAGATCTAATATCCAGAGTCTACAAGGAATTTAAACAAATTTACAAGAAACAAACAATCTCATTGAAAAGTGGGTGAACATCCAATTGGATAAACATCTGAAATATAAAGTGAATATTAAGTTAATATACCTAATTTAAAAAAAAATAATAAAAATACAAATATGGCATTATGAAATTTTCATTCTTATCAAATATATTTAAAAGAGGTAATATCCATTATGTATCTCACTTTAAGAAACAACATTTTGAAACTTTAAGCCAGGCAATTTTTAAATAATTAAAATTGGATTTTAAAGTAAACCAGCACATGTAATATTTTGATATTTTTATTATTTACAGATGTTGTATATTTTGATAGCATAAGCCTAAGTACAGATCTAAAATATTATACGTTTCTTAAAAAGGTTATTTGTGTTATTCACTAAGATAAAAATTGCATAAAATGTTTTGTTTTCATATATTAATATGTCATTGATTATGACAAAAATATTTATCTGTTTTTATACATAAAAGTTTTATATTCTAAACTTTTATATTGTAGAATCTCCTAGCAGGTACACAAATAAATAATAAATTTAACATAGTTGTGTCATACTTAGGTGAGGCCAAATTAAATAAGGCAATAAAATTAAATGTAAATATGGATCATGCTACCAAAAATTTTATGCAGACTAGTTCTTTTTGATTCCAGGTCTGTATCAGTTTGCTAAGGCTGCCAAAACAAAGTACCTCTGACTGAGTGGCTTAAACCATAGAAATTTGTCACAGTTCTTCAGGATAAACGTCTAAGACCAAGTTGTCAGCAGGGTTGGCTTCTTCTGAGGTCACTGTCTTTGATTTACAGATGGCTGTCTTCTCCCTGTATTTTTGCATAGCCTTCTCTCTCTGTGTATATATGTTCTAATATCCTTTCCTTATAAGGAAACCAGTCACATTTGATTAGGACCCATGCTAATGACCTCGTTTTTATCTAACTACCTCTGTAAAGTCCTTTCTCCAAACACAGTTATACACAGAGGTACCTGTGGTGAGGACTTCAACATACAAATTTTGGGGAACACAATTCAGACATATAACAAGTACCCAGAGAAAATTATACTGTTTCATTTCTTCATTGTTACATGGATGATATGAGATTAAGATATTAATTACAGAGCAATTTTAGTGAAGAAAAATGGATGAAAGTTATCTGAAAGTAGATGGGTCATGATGGTGAAATTATCAGGCTTGCTAAATTTTTTAGACTTGGAATGAGAACTACAATACTTAGTAGTTCTTGTTTTTTATTGTTTTTGTTTTACATGCCTGTTTGTTTATTAGCTTATGGAGCCAGACATCTGCTGCCCCCATGACTTTGTAGACCATATACTGATCACAGGAACTGCATAGGATGTATCACAGGGCTGTCTTAAGCAATTATTCTCTTTTTTAAGTAAGAAAGAGAAGTGATTTTACTCTTACATATCTATGAAATGTGTGTTAGTATCTGAGCTATTCAAATTACATCTTTTAATAATCACAATTTCATAAATGTAGCCTTTCTTCAAGATTTTATTCATAAAATTAAAATATGTTCATCTGAAAGACTCTCACTTCCAGATACCAAGTTCTAGAAGCCTTGATTAAAGGACATATATTTATTTGAACTATTGCATTAGTTAATGCATGTAATAGACACAGCAAAACATACTGAGTGATTTCTCTTTGTCCTAACATCAATTATTTTTTTAATAATCTAGAGGTCTTTTTCTGGTACATATTAATGAACTCCATGTGAGAATATTTTAAAGAGCCATACTTTAAATAAGAAACTTATCACACTAATATGATAGATAACACACATAAAAGCTCCACTTCTTTGGCATCAAACATAACAATGTTAGCTTCTAGCATTACAATTTGATTTAATAAGATGAACTCTTTTATAAGTTTATATTCAAGTTTTATAGACAGTCCAAGTATTCCCTTTCCAATTTTCAACATTTCTTCTCTCACTTTTAATTGATTTATCATGGTAATACAGAGTTTTATAATATATTCATTTGAAATAACTTACATTATACTATTTTATGACTGTAACCATTAGTGTATTAAACAATTTCTTATATTCTTCTTGCTTAGGTTCCTTGTTATAGTTATTTTTATATTCTCTCCTTAGTTGGTACTTTAGCTATTTCCCTGATGTAATGCTGATTAGCCTTACCCTAATGAGTACTGTTGCAGACTCCCAATAGAAGCCTATAAGCAATAAAACGGTTTAGCATTTAAGTCCAATAATTATTCATTTCTACCTTAACTTCAGGCATTACAAGAGATCATTTAAAATATAATTACTAAATTTTTAGGATGAAAATAATTTTCTCAATTCATAAATATGTGAATCCAAAAATTGAATTACATTTCTTTCTTTATGTCTCAAATTTGTGAATATAGAAAACTAGATTTCTATAACATATAGTTCTTAAATATTTATATTAACTTACAAATGCATAAAAATTAAATATAAAGAGGTGAAATTCATTTTAGTTTGAAACTTAGGAAAGCATTAAAGCATCTAATACTTTAGGCATCACTGTATATCATCAAGAAAAATAGTTTTTACATTAATTTTAAGGCAGAAACTTAGAATTCATTTTCAGCATGAAAGGCTGGTAAAAGCAGATACATCGGGTCAGAATAGATAAAATTGCTCCTCTGACACAAGCCACAATAACAGACAGCTTTCCAGCACTATAAAACCTGTGGAAGTACAGACTTACTCTAGTTTTTCAATAAAATAAAATTTTCCATGCACAAAACATGCAAAAGAGTAAGAAACACATTGTATCTGCAAATTGTTGTGTTAGGCATCTTCCCCAAAAACTTCTCTTTTTCCCCCCGCGAAACAGAAGAATTTTAAAAATGTTAGCATTGGTGTTTCAGGGACAGGGCTAAGAATTAAGAGTGGTTTGGGCCGGGCGTGGTGGCTCATGCTTATAATTCCAGCACTTTGGGAGGCCGAGGCGGGTGGATCACGAGGTCAGGAGATCAAGACATCCTGGTCAACATGGTGAAACCTGGTCTCTGCTAAAAATACAAAAATTAGCTGGGCGTGGTGGTGCATGCCTGTAGTCCCAGCTACTCAGGAGGCTGAGGCAGGAGAATTGCTTGAACCCAGAAGGTGGATGTTGCAGTGAGCCTAGATTGCGCCATGCACTCCAGCCTGGGTAACAAGAGCAAAACTCCGTCTAAAAAAAAAAAAAAAAAAAGAATGGTTTGGTGAAAAATACGAATAAAATGTCATGCTTTACCCCCTTTATATTCAAGTCAAGAATGATGCAGTAATTTTGGTACCTAAAATTTCATGCTAAATAAAAATATTATAGACAATGTTTTTGTTGGTATGTTATAAATATAAAAATAAATCACACAAATATATTTCCAAAATAATTATAATGATTATATCAGACTACAAATATATATTGGACTGTAGCACCAGGTAAGTTGCTGTGGCAGATATGACATAAAATATTTCTAAGATGTAAATTGTATTACATGAATTAACATAAACTAACCAGTGTTGGATTAGTTCCAATCAATATTCATTATAAATATGCATTGTAAGAAAAAGATGACAAATATAATATTTAAGTTGGATAGAGTTGAAAAACTTCTGAAACTTTCTCTTTATATCACTGATTTATTTAAAATTATTTGACCCAATGATCTATTAAGCCAGGAAGTGATGCTTTCATTAAGTTGAAGTTGTGGTAAACTGTTTTGAGACCCAGATATTATTCAACTTGAACACTCATTTAGTTTGAATAGAAGTTTTGGTCAAAATATTTATTTTAGAAACTTTCTATATGAGCAAATAACAGATGAGTATGCATGACTTGGAGGCCAAGTGATATCTCATGAAGATAATTTTCTAATGGTTTCTATTTTGAAAAAATAATGTTTTACTTCCAAAATAACATAAGGACATTGCAGCACTCACGGAAGGCTGAGAAAAGTAAAATCAAGCTACACATTATGATTCTCTGCCCACCACCTTTTGCATTTTCCTGTGTTTCTAATTGTCTGTTTTCCTATTATTTTCGTAGTAATAATTATTTTAAAAAATCCAATTATATAAGAGAATTCAGAAGGAGAATACAAATTCCATTTTCTAATTCACCCGCATATCATTTTCCCATTCTACGATGTAAATCACAACTGTTTTCTGTATATTTTCTAATAAATATTATAGCTGTGTTTAAGAATGTCATTTTCTATATGTGTCTATATGTATATTTGTATCTATAATTCTATGTTAATATTTTATAATAAACAGAATTTTGCTCTGACATCTGTTATAAAACTTGTTTTGCTTTTTAAAAAATTGTAATAATATATATTTTATGTCTGCATGTATATATATAACATTCTTTTTTATTTATGATTATTATATAATATGGTCTCTCATTATTAAAATAATCAGTTTTCTATATATGGATAAACAAGTTATTTCCAGATTTTGGTCTTACAATTTTGCAATGGTAATGATGTTGAATTTGAGAGAGGGTAAAGAGAGAAAGAAGGAGGGACAGAGAGAGGGAGGTAAAAGAGTGATAGATAAATTACTACTCTTATGTGACTTGTAAAGTAAATGCAACCTAAGTTCAAAGGTTATTCTTTAGTCATTTAAGCCAATACCTGGGGAATCTTTTACCTTGCCAGTGACTGATTTAAGCAAAAGCCTCTGCCACTCTAGCCAATAGACTGAAAAAAAAATGTCTGCTTGGGAGGCTACTGTGCAAGGTTTTTCGGTTTGCAAAAAGAAAACAGTGAAGAGAAGCTCTCCTACTGCCCGGAAAAGGAGACAGGCATAGCTTCTGAGAGGGCACTTGTTTATTTACAGGGGAGATTTCCAGAGGTCAGCACCTGCAAAATCTTCAATGCTTAGGCTACTACTCTGAGCCTGGGAATATCCACGCCCCTCCCTCCACTCCAGACTGGGTATTCCTTGACAGCTAGGAAGCTAATCTTAAGCACTGTATGACTGCCTGTTTTCCTAGTCTACTCTTTGTACTCTCTGTGCCATTTTAGATTCTCCAAGATGATATCAAGGTAGGTTGAGATATGCAGAGTTTGTTCAAGAGGAACAGTTGTGATAAAAAAGAGGAAGAGAGAATGCAGAGAACCTCTAGATCTCGATGCATATCTAATACCTTTTAAAGTAGAGAGAGAAAAAAGTAGTGGATAGAAAAATCTGCCAGCTGCAGGGCAGCTCTAAGAAAGTTTTGACCAGATCTATGGGAATCTTCTAACAAAAATTGCTCATAGGAAAAGCTCATACTGAGGAAACAATGGCATAGTTCTAGATCTTTTGCCATGTTTAGTGATTGTAAGAAGCTTGGGAGAAACAAAAACAAAAAATGTGGCTGGAGAATGTGAGTCAAATATACTTTACATAGCAGGTTCTCTTTAAGGAAGATCTAGAGAGAACATAACCTTGATTATCATATTGCCCCATCTTAGTATTATTTCATTTTCTCTGTAATTGCAGATACTGCTGCTTTCTCTATCCTTAAGACTCCATTCAAGCAGAATTCATCACTGTATGTTCATGTTTATGTAAAATATCACATAATACTAATATATCTAATTTCATTATTGGCAAGACAAAAAGAGTTTACTAGTAGAAATGTCTATTATCTTCTCACTGTTTAAACATTTCGACTTTGTACAATATATTTCCCAGCTATAGTGGATTAACTTTAAATCTCTTACCAAAATTAACTGCAAACCTGTATTTAAATACAAAGAAAGTTTCTCAAATAACTAACGATCTTGCACATCAGTTCGCTTCCTTATTTGTCTTTCATATATCTTTCATGTATCTTGGTAAAGTGTTCAAGTACATTTTCTTTTTTAATTTAATTCTATATTCATTAATCAAGTTGTGAGTTATTTATATAATCCAGATAAGCGCTGTCTACTGCAAATCTTATGCAAGCAACTCGACAAATTTTAAGTTTTATAGTGACTATCTTAAAAAGTAAAATAAAAAAGTTTAATTAGTTATATTTTATTTCACTCCATGTAATCAGAATATCATAATTTCATCATGTAATAAATATAAAATTACTCGAAGTATTTTTTATACTAAGTCAACAAATTTAGTATGTAGTTTTATACTTACAAGACATCTCAATTTGCATCAGGCTAATTTCAAGTGCTCAGTAGACACTTGGGGCTAGTCTGCCATATTTGTACCTTTATTTTTAAAGTAATTTTTTTATAGGTAGCATGTAGTTTAGTACTACCCACTACATTTCATCTGTGTGACAATTTCTCCCTCTTAATTGTGCTAAAGTCATTTACATTTAAAGTTATTTTTAGTATAAATGGATTCCAATTTGTCATCATGCTATTTTTTCCTAAACATTTTTGTTTCCATTTTTCTTTCTTTCTGTTTTACTTGACATTAAGTATTTTTACTATATTTTATATTATGTTTATTAAATATTATTTTTTCTTACTTTTGTAGTTTTTGAGGGTTTGTAGTATATGCCTTTGAATTATTATTGTCTACATTACAGTAATATCACTTCACACAGAATATAACATCCTTACAACACTATTCTTCCATATCTCTATTTCTAAATGCATAATTTGGTCAGACACTTTACCCCTACTTACGTAATAAGCACCACAATACATTATTACTATTTTTGCTTATTCAGTCACTTATCTTCTGTAGAAAATTATATCTAACATTTACTGGAATAACTCCATTTTCAGAGCTTTACATTCCTTGTATAAATCCAGATTTGCATATGGAACTTTTCTACTTCTGCCTGAAGAATTTCCTTTAACATATCTAGTAGTGCAGTTCTGAAATTAGTGAATTCTTTTAGGTTTTGTAGGTCTAGAATAAATACACATTTTACCCTTTGTATGCAATGGTACTTTTACTTGGTATAAAATACTCCATTAAGTGTTTTCTTTCCACTTTAAAGAAGTTGCTCAACTATCTTTTAGAGTGTATTTTCTATGATAAGAAGTTTCTGTTATTCTTCACGCTTATTACCGAATCTGTGAGTTTATCATTTTTATTGAATTTAAAGTTTTTAGCCTTTATTTTCTTCTATGATTTTTTGTCCTCTATCCTATATGGAGAAATGCTATTATACCTACATTAGGCCATTTAAAATGTTTTTCATGTTTTCTGGGTCTCTTTATATGTTTTTTCTATATTTTGCTTTTTGTGCTTCATTTTTGGTAGTTTCCATTGCTAGATCGTCAAGTTTACTGATCTTTTCATCTCTCATTTGCAATCTGTCCCTTGGTTCATATTTTCTTTCTGATAGTGTATATTCCATCTTTATTCATTCAATTTGTGCTCACTTAACATGCTCAGTCTTTCCTCTAGCATCTTTTTAAAGAATTGTTTTGCTATTACTTCTAACATATATGTGATTTCTGGGTCTTTTCTCATTGATTTTTTTTACTATGTGTCATATTTTCTTGCTTCTTGAACATATCATACTTTATTTATTGAATGCCAGATATTATGTTTAGAACTTCTTTGGCACCACATATTTTTATATTAATATTGTTTTGAAACTCAGTTAAGCTACTTAAAGTCAAGTTAGTCATTTTTAGATGGGTTTTTCAGAGAAAGATAGCCAACTAGATGCAGCCAGGAGGAACATATGCCACTCAGGGACTGTGACACTGGGAAGAGTGGTACACTCTGAGCAGATCTTTGGAGGGGAAGGCATTGAGAATGGATGCAAGGAGAACACAGATGTTGGACTGAAGAACAGGGAAGCTGGGAACCCTGCACATGGCTGCCACTCACTGGAACTCATTCCTGGCCTCAACAACTCCTGGAGAAGACATGGGTTAAGCAGGTGAGGAGTGACCTGCTCTCACCACAGTCCTCTGAAATCCTATCAGCAGGAGACTCCACAACTCCCATGGACACTTGAGCTGGGAGCGAGAGCTGCTCAGAGATTTAGAGAAGTGGTAGGGGCGGGACTCCAGCCCGTGTGAAGCCCATAGTATTTGGTATGGGAACATCTGCGGTGGAGCATGGCCATGGATGCCCATCCCCAACAGCTTACTTTGGTCCCCTAGAAGACTTTAGACTTAGAGGAACTATCAGACCTGAACATAGCAAAGTGACTCGCCCATGAGACAAGGCCAGTCCAACCTGGACAACACTCTGTCTGCTGCCCTCTTCTGAGGCCTCAGTCCAGCCACACGTGCTTGCAATGTAGCCCTGCATACACAACCAGGGAACCTACCTCATAGTTCCTGTGCTGGCAAACCATGCCTGCCCATGAGAGAGCTCCAGCAGAGTGGTCCCACTGACACACACCAACCCACAAGAATCTCCCTCTACCAAAGCCTCCCTGCACAACTTGGTCAGCATGCATTCACTCATGGCCGCCCACCCATTGCTTTGCTGGCATGCATGCATGTGAACAATATTGCCTCCCCTTGCACAACAGCACATGGGTGCACATGCACCCCACTGTACCACTGCTGTTGGTCGATATGACTTCACCCCCCGACCACCTGCTGCCAGGGTGAACACATGCACAGAGACCAGCAGCCCCCACATTGCCACCTCCAATAGTGTAAACATCCACACAGAATCTACCAGTCCTGTGCCTACCAGCACTCCACCCCCATCAACAACACGGCTGCCAATGAGAACATGTGTATGGACACCACTGGCCCTGCACCACCACCACTAAAGTGAACACATATGGAGGCTGCCAGCCCTATGCCCGCCAGCACCTCACTCCAGCCAGTGAGCAGATGCTACTGCTGCTGGCACATGCAGGTGAGCACACACCCCCGTGCCATCACGTGATGAAGCACTCTGGCTGTCACCACCTATTGGAGTGTTGTGGCCAGCAGTCAAGGAATACCTCAGCACCTCTAGCACAGCAGGTTCCTAACATTGAGGTGCTAGAGAACAAAGCCAGAGACCTAATACCAACCCCCCAAAGTTAGAACATGCAGCCTCAGGGTCCTGAGCTGAGCCTTGGCCCCCTAAAATCTCCCCAAAAAAAGCCAGTTAACTGAACCCATCTTTTATCAAATCCACTCCCCCAAGGACATTGAGGAAGATAAAAACAAACAAAAAACAATCCAAAGTATAGCAACGTAAAAGAGTAAAGGAATATCTGCCCACAAAGATAAGAAAGAGCCAGCACCAGAACTCTAGCAACTCAAAAAGTAAGTGTCTTTTTACCTCCAAATGACTGTGCTAGTTCTCCAGAAATAGTTCTAGCCAGGCTGAAATTGTTGTAATGACAGAAGAATAATTCAGAATATGGATAAGAACAAAGATCATTGAGATTCAGGCAAAAGTCAAAACCCCAATGTAAGAATTCTAAGGAATACAATAAAATGACATACCTCCAAAAAAATGATAGTTTGCAAGAAACATGCAACCTCCCAAGAGTGAACCAAGAATAATTTGAACTCCAAGCAGACCAATAACAAGTTCCAAAATCAAATCAGTAATAAAAACCCTACCAGTGAGAAAAACCAGAGGACAAGAAGGATTCATAGCCAAATTCTACCATATGTATAAAGAAGAGCTGGCACCATTCTTACTGAAATGATTCCAAAAAAAACTGAAGAGGATGGACCCCACCTCCTTCCCTGACCTCCACTAACTCATTCTATGAGACCAGCATCATCCTTATAGCAAAACCAGGCAGTGACACATGCACAAAAAATAAAATTTGGGGACAATATACTTAATGAACATAAATGCAAAAATACTACAAACCTAATCCAGTAGCACATCAAAAAGCTAATTCACCATGATCAAGTAGGTATTATCCCTGGGTTGCAAGGTTAGTTCAACATACACAAATATAAAGATGTGATTCCTCACATAAACAGAATGGAAAATGAAAACCATGTGATTATCTGAATAGATGTACAAAATGTTTTCAGTTAAAGTCCCCTTATGTTAAACCCCTCAACAAACTAGGCACTGAAGAAGATACTTCAAAATAGTAAGAGCTGTCTATGAAAAACCCATGGCTAACATCTTCCTGCAAAAGCTGGAAGCATTCCTCTTGAAGTCTAGAACAAGATAATGATATCCTCTCTCATCGCTCTTATTCAACATAGTACCAGAAGTTCTGTCTAGAGCAATCGGGCAAGATAAATAAATAAAAGACATCCAAATAGCAAAACAGGAAGTCAAACTATCCCTGTTGAAGTAAAATAATATCCCAGGCAATATGATTCTATATATATACATTATATATATATATATATGTATATATATATATATATATTTTTGAGATAGAGTTTCACTCTTGTTACCCAGGCTGGAGTGCAATGGCACGATCTCAGCTCACCACAACCTCCGCCTCCTGGGTTCCAGCAATTCTGCTGCCTCAGTCTCCCGACTACAGGCTACGCCACCACGCCCAGCTAATTTTTTGTATTTTTAGTAGAGACGAGGTTTCACCATGTTGACCAGGATGGTCTTGATCTCTTGACCTCATGATCCACCTGCCTCGGCCTCCCAAAGTGCTGGGATTATAGGTGTGAGCCACCGTGCCTGGCCAGTATGATTCTATATTTATAAAGGCTCATAGTCTCTGCCCAAAACATCCTGCATCTGATAAACAACATCAGCAACATTTTAAGATACAAAATCAATATGCAAAAATCAGTAGCATTCTTATACAACAAGATCTAACTGTAAGCCAAATCAAGAATGTGATCTCATTCACAATATCCATGAAAAAAAATTACCTAGGAATCCAGGTAACCAGGGAGATGAAAGATCTCTGCAACAACAATTACATAACATTGCTCAAAGAAATCAGAGATGACACAAACAAATGAAAATATTTCAAGCTCATGGACAGGAAGAATGAACACAGATAAAATGCTCATATTGCCCTAAGAATTTATAGATTCAATGTTAATCTAACAAACAATCATTAACATTCTCTGGACAGCTAGAAAAAAACACTTTAAAATTTATATGGAACCAAAAGGAGCCCAAATAGCTAAAGCAATCCTAAGCAAAAATAACAAAGCTGGAGGCATCTCACTGTCCGACTTCAAACTATACTACAGGGCTACAGCAACCAAAACAGCATGGTGCCAGCACAAAAACAGACACATAGGTCAATGAAACAGAACAGAAAGCCCAGAAATAATGTTGCACACCTACGACCATGTGATATTCAACAAAGTCTACAAAAAACAAGCAATGGGAAAATGACCCACCATTCAATAAATGGTGCTAGGCCATATGCAGAAGATTGAAACTGGACACCTTCGTTATACCATCTACATAAATCACCTAAATATGGTTTAAAGATTTCAATATATATCCCAAAACTATTAAAACCCTGGAAGGTAACCTGGGAATTATAGTTTTCAACATAGGAATGGGCAAATATTTCATGATGAAGACATCAAAAGCAACTGCAACATAAATGAAACTTAATGAGACCAAATTAAACTAAAGAACTTTTGAATAGCAAAATAAACTATCAACAGAGTGCACAGACAGCCTACACAATGGGAGAAAATATTTGTAAACTTTTCATCCAACAAAAGCCTAATATCCAGAATCTGTAAGAAACTTAAATTTACAAGCAAAAAACAACCCCATTAAAAAGTGGACAAAACATGAACAAACACTTTTCAAAAGAATACATATATGCAGCCAAAAAACATACTTTAAAAAACTCAGCATCACTGATCATTAGAGAAATGCAAATCCAAACCACAATGAGATGCCATTGACAGCTCACACCCGTCGAAATGGTTATTTATTTTTATTATTATACTTTAATAACTTAAAATGGTTATTACTAAAAATTCAAAAATTAACAGATGCTGACAAGTTGTGGAGAAAGGAAACTTCTTTTTTGAGATGGAGTTTTGCTCCTGCTGCCCAGGCTGGAGTGCAATGGTGAAATCTTGGATTTTGGCTCACTACAACACTGCCTCCGGAGTTTAAGCAATTTTCTTGCCTCAGCCTCTCAAGTAGCTGGGATTACAGGCACTCACCACCACATGCAGCTAATATTTGTACTTTTAGTAGAGACGGGGTTTCACCATGTTGGCCAGGCTGATCTCATACTTCTGACCTCAGGTGATCCACCTGCCTTGTCCTCCTGAAAAGGGAACTCTTATACATTGTTGGTGGGAATGTAAATTAGTTCAGCCATTATGAAAGACAGTTTGGTAATTTCTCAAAGAACTCAAAGGAGAATTACCATTTGACCCAGCAATCCTATTACTGGATTCAGTTTAGTTCTCGTAAGTGAGAACTAAATGTTGAGTGAACATGGGTACACAGAAAGGAACAACAGACACCAGGGCCTACTTGAGGGTGGAGGGAAGAAGAAGGTAAAGTATGAAAAACTACCCATGAGGTACTGTGCCTATCAACTGGGTGATGAAATAAATAATCCATACAACAAACTCCTGTGAAACAATTTACCTGTATATCAAACCTGCACATGTACTTCTGAACCTAAAAGTCAACAATAAAATAAGGAAATCTTTCATTTGCTGAAATAAAACAGTACATAATAAAAAAATATTTTTAGACATTCTTTTATGATTTGTTTTGTGAGACCAGGGTAGCCTTTAATTTAGGAATAACATTGGCCCACTATTGAGGAATAGTCTTCTAAATATTCTTTCCTATTCCCCTTCAGTTATTAGGTTTTTCAATCTGACTAGTGGCAACACAATTACTTCCAGCTTTGTGTATGCTATAAGGATTTTTTCATCTCCTCTTTTTGGTTAGCCTTTGCTTTGACCTCAGGTGTTTTTCTCACATATAGAGGCTTATTTGTAGGCAGCCGAATACCAAGGTAGGGGAGGAGGCTTTGTAGAACTCAGAACTCTCTTCCTACACAGTTCTCGCCTGAGCACTCACTTCTGTCCATATTTTAGCTGACTGGCCTCTCCAGCTTCCCACTCCTATTTCTTCAATTCATCAAAAACAGTCTCCAAGTACCTTTTTTGACATTGTGTCCAATAAATGATTCCAGGCCATGTGCTAAAACAATTATAGGTTTAACTCATTTGATCTGTGTTTCTTATGGATCACTCACCTGTGCTATTTTATACTTAAATGTCTGAAAACCCTTGTATTACATGTTTTATTTTTGGTGATTTTTTTTTTATTTGTTCTGTTTTTTGTTTGTTTGTTTTGGTAGGATGGTAAATGTATTGTCTTAAATTCACCTATTCTGAAAGCAGACATTTCCCAGACTATATTTATATTATGATTGTTTCTACAATATATGGCACAAATTAGAAATCCTTATGTCATCTCCCATGCTAGAACTAGCTCCAGAGCATGTGAAACTAAACAAACTTCATAGAATTAAGGCGATAATACAGCCAATTTTGATTGTTTTAAAATATCAAGAGTACTATAAAACTAGGAAAAGCACTAACTTAGGAGTCTTTAAAATGTGTTTAGGCATTATATTTTCAACTTTTACCCAAGATAATCCTAGACATATATTTTTTGTTACAGTTTCTTATACTTTAAGTTCTGGGGCATATGTGCAGCTTCTGCAGGATTGTTACATAGATGTACACATGCCTTAGTGGTTTTTAAAATTTTTATTTTATCCTCTGCAAAAATAATTGTAACAATTCTTATGTAGCACATTAGTATAAAATGTAACAAACAATATAAATCTACCACGTTCTTATTACCAAAAATATTTTTCTTGGATGTTTGCCTTGCTGAGACTGCTGTGTTATGCAATTTAATATCATGTTGACCTTTTGAAATATTGTGTGAATTTTTAATATATACTTGCTCAATATATGTGTATATATATCCTTCTGTGTGGTAAGAATATACACATTTATGAAAGTGTTTAGATGTATTTCAATATCCATGTTCAGTTGACATTGTTAGTGTGTAATTAATAAATTTTTATGCATTATTTTACTTAAAATACTCATTTTAAATTTTTTAATAAATATTTTATAAATTTTTTTATTTTTTATTGTTTTTGTAGCTTCATTTATATTATTTTATAAGAATTGGTGTCCTCTTCAATTTCATGCATCAATGTTATGATTTTTATTACACAAACATTTTAATTCCTTGTTTCAGTTTATCCCTAGGTGTTTTGTTTTATATGTAGCTGTTGTAAATAGGACCATTTTCTTGAGTTCTTTTTCTGGTTGTTTTCTGTTGGCATATAGCAATGCTACTGATTTTTTCTACTGATTTTTTAATGTTTATTTTGTATCCTGCAATTTTACTTAATTTGTTTATCAGTTCTAATTTTTTTTTAGTGGAGTCTTTAAGTTTTTCCAAATATAAGATTATATTATCAGCAAACAAGAATAATTATATGGTTAGACTTTGTGTCCCTACCCAAATTTCATCTTGAGTTTTAGTTTCCATAATCCCCATGTGTCACGGGAGGGACCTAGTGGGAGTTAATTGAATCATAGAGGCGGTTTCCACCAGGCTGTTTTTGTGAAAGTATGTAAGTTCTCATGAGCTCTGATGGTTTTATAAGGGACTTTTCTTCTCTTTGTTCATTCTTCTCTTTCTTGCTACCATGTGAAGAAGGTAGTATTTGCTTCCACTTATGCCATGATTGTGAGTTACCTGAGGCTTTCTCAGCTATGCAGAACTGTGAGTCAATTAAACCTCTTTCCTTTATAAATAACCCAGTCTCAAGTATGTCTTTTTTATCAGCATGAGAATGACCTAATACAGCAAATTGGTACCATATAGAGTGGGGTGCTTCTATAAGCATACCCAAAAATTGGAAGCCACTTTGGAACTGGGTAATAGGCAAATGTTGGAACCGTTTGGAGGGCTCAGAAGAAGACAGGAAAATGTGAGAATATTTGGAACTTCCTAGAGACTTGGGAGGCTCAGAAGACAGGAAAATGTTGGAAAGTTTGGAACTTCCTAGAGACTTGTTGAATGGCTTTGACCAAAATGCTGATAGTGATATGGACAATGAAGTCCAAGTTGAGGTGGTCTCAGATGGAGACGAGGAATGTGTTGGTAACTGGAAGAAATGTCACTCTTGTTATGCAAAAAGACGTGACATTTTGCCCTTGCCCTAGAGATCTGTGGAACTTTGAACTTTAGAGAGTTGATTTATGGCATCTAGTGGAATAAAATTCTAAGCAGTGAAGCATTCAAGAGGAAGCACAGCTAAAGGTTTGGAAATTTTAAAGACTGACAATGGAATAGAAAAGAACATCCCATTTTCTGGGGAGAAATTCAAGCCTGCTGCAGAAATTTGCATAAGTAACAAGGAGCTGAATGTTAATCACCAAGACAATGGAGATGGGGAAGATGTATCCAGGACATGTCAGAGACCTTTAGGGCAGCTCCTCCCATCACATGCCTGGAGGCCTAGGAGGGGAAAGTGGTTTTCTGCCCTGGATCTAAGGCCCGCATGCTCTGTGAAGCCCAGGGACTGGTGCCCTGTGTCCCAGCCTCTATAGCTGTGGCTAAAAGGGACCAATGTACAACTCAGGTCATTGCTTCAGAGCATACAAGCCCCAAGATTTGGCATCTTCCATGTAGTGTTGGCCCTGCAGGTGTGCTGAAGTCAGTAATTGAGGTTTGGGAACCTCCCCCTAGATTTTAGACATATGGAAACTCCTGGATATGCAGGCAGAAATTTGCTGCAGGAGCAGGGCCCTCATGGGACCCTCTACTAGGGCAGTATAGAAAGGAAATGTGAAGTAGGAGCCCCCATACAAAGTCATCACCGAGGTACTGCCTAGTGGAGCTGTGAGAAGAGGGCCACCATCCTTCAGGCCCAATAATGGTAGATCCTCCAACAGCTTGAACCATGCGCTTAGAAAATCCACAGGCACTCAACATCCGTCTATAAAAGCAGCCTCTAAGTAGGCTGTACCCTGCAAAACCACAGGGGTGGAGCTACCCAAGGTTGTGGGAGCCCACCTCTTGCATCAGAGTGACCTGATTGTGAGACATGGAGTCAAAGGAGATCATTTCAGAGCTTTAAGATTTGACTGCCCTGTTGGATTTCAGACTTTTATGGGGCCTGTAGTCTCTTTCATTTTGGCCAATTTATCCTGTTTGGAAGAGATGTATTTACCCAATGCCAGTACCTCCATTGTGTCTAGGAAATAACTAACATTTTTCAGATTTCACAGGCTCATAGGCAAAGGGAACTTGTCACATCTCAGATGAGATTTTTGACTTGGACTTTTGAGTTAAAGCTGGAATGAAGGCTTTGGGGGACTGTTAGAAAGGCATGATTATGATTGTGTTTTAAAATGTGAGGACATGAGTTTTTGGATGAGTAGGCTTTGTGTACCCATTCAAATCTCATGTTAAGTTGTAGGTCCCATAATACCCATGTGTTTTGGGAGGGACTTGGTGGGAGGTAATTGAATCATGGAGATGATTTATGCCATGCTGTTCTTGTGATCGTGAGTTGTCATGAGATCTGATGGTATTATAAGGAGCTTTCCCCTCTTTGATCATTATTCTTCCTGCTGCCGTGTGAAGGAGGACATGTTTGCTTCCCCTTCTGCCATGATTGTAAGTTGCCTGAGTCCTCCCAGCCCTGTGAAACTGTGTCTATTATATATCTTTCCTTTGCAAATTACCCAATCTTGGTTATGTCTTCATTAGCAGCATGAGAACAGACTAATACAAATACTTTGACTTCTTTTTTTTTTTTTTCACGATTTGGATGCCTCTTTGAAAAAAATCAAGTTTTAGATAAAGTGGTACATGCGCAGATGTATTACATGGGAATATTGTATGATGTTGACATTTGGAGCATGAATTCTGTCAACCTGGTAGTGAGCATAGTACCTGATTGACAAAATTTTAATCCACTCATTTCACCCTGTAGTAGTCTACAATGTCTATTGTTCCCTATATTTATGTACATATGGCACATATGGCCCAGTGCTTATCAGTGGGACATTCTTTATGGCTATGTAGTATTCCATGGTATATATGTTTCATATTTTCTTTACCGAGTCTTCCACTGATGGGCACCTGGGCTTATTACATGTCTTTACTACTGTGAATAGCATAGCAATAAATGTATAAGTGTATGTGTTTCTTTGATAGAATGATGTATTTTGGGGGTAGTGGTGGTATATACCCAGTAATGGGGTGGCTGGGTATAAAGATACCTCTGTTTTAAGTACTTTGAGAAATCTCTGGACTACTTTCCACAGTGGCTGTTCTCACTGACATTCCCCACCAACAGTGTATATGCATTCTCTTTTCTCTGCAGCTTCATTAGCATCTGTTGTTGTTTGACTTTTTAATAATGGCCATTCTGATTGGTGTGAGATGATATGTTATTGTGGTTTTGATTTGAATTTCTCTGATATTTGGTGGTGCTGAGCACTTTCTTTCTCTTATCTGATTGTTCTAGCTAGTACTTCAAGTACTATGTTGAATAACAGAGATGAAGGTGAGTATCTTTGTCTTGTTCCAGATATCAGAGGATAAGGGCTTTCAGTTTTTCCATATCAGTGATATATACTCTATGGGTATGTTATATAAGGCGTTCATTGTGTTGAGGTATGTTCCTTCTATACTCAGTTCTTTTAGGGTGTTTATAATAAGGAGAGGTTAAATTTTATCAAATGTTTTTTCAGCATTAATTGAAATGATATTTTTTTTGTCCTTCATTCTGTTAATATACTGTATCACATTGATTGATTTGTGTATATTTAGCCATCCTTGCATTCCTAGGACAAATCTTACTTGGTCGTGATCAATTATCTTTCTAATGTATAGTAGAATTTGGTTTGCTAGTATTTTGTTGAGAATTTTTGCATCGATATTCATCAGAGATATTGGCCTGTGGCTTTTTTTTTTCATGTCATTTCCTGATTTTGATATCAGGATAATACTGGCCTTATAGGATGAATTTGGAAGTACTCTCTCCTCCTCTATTTTTTGAAATAGTTTCAGTATAATTGATATTATTTCATCTTTAAATGTTTGGTAGAATCCAGCACTGAAGCCATCAGGTCCCAAGCATTTCTTTGCTGACAGGCTTTTTACTATGGCACCAATCTTAATACTTGTTATTGATTGCTTCACAGTTTGGATTTATTCATGGGTCAGTCTTGGTAGGCTGTATGTGTTTCAGAATTTATCCATTAATTTTTTACTATTTAAAAATGATATCTGCTAATGTGAAGTAAAAATATATTTAGTATTTGTTTTTCTATTTTTATTTATTTTTTACTTAAAGTTTTTATTAGAAATACCCGCTGGATTTCTGAAATAACTTTGAAGCAGTATACTTTATTTTTTGAAATCTGATAATGTGTTTGTATTATTAACTACTGTTTTGGGCAATATGGGAGACTGAATCATCCTTCTGGTTTAAACAATAAAATTTTGTATGAAACTAAACCATTTTGCATGTATTACTGGACTGATACATAATAAAAATATTAGAAAGCCTGTGAAATAATTAGCTGCACATTGTTTTTTTCTTGAGATTGTCTAAAAAATATAAATTTGAGCTTTTGCTTTCTGATTCACAGAGTACTAGGAAGAGGGGCTACCACTTACTTTCTGCTTCAGTGGTGTAATCTCATAGGAGATGACTACAAATATTTGAATTGTAAGAGAGTATACCAGAAATCAAACTCAATACACAGTAAGGGACACAGAGATGCTTGTTTCTCTCCACTTTAATTTGGTTAGAGAGAAAATAAAATCATTCCTAAGAGTTCATAACCATAGCAAGACATCACATACGTTTGTAGTCCAAATCCATGCTGTGTGGTCCACAAAGATTCAAGCAGAGAATTTAATTTAGTTTAATGTACTCTCATATTAGTCATGCCTCAGGCAAATTGCTGAAGCAGAAGTCAATATTCTCATGAGAAAAGCAACTTCATTCTGTGGTCTTGAAGAGATATAAAGCCCAGTGGAGATGTAAAGAATGCACAGTCAAAAATCTCTTAGTACAAGAAGAAACACCACATTATGTACAAATAAAAACCACTAAAAGTAACAGACGTTGACTTTAAACCATAAAACAATTATTGGATTTTAAAGTTAAAATAAATACATGTTATATATTTAAAGAAATAATATTGCAACACAAAACTTAGCAGCACATAAGAATAATGTTAAAAAAATAAAGGAGGTTTGGGAAAACCAAATATATATAGCACTCACTAACTCTAAATTATTGTTTGAGATCCAAAGAAAGCCAGGTTATCCTATAATATTGCTGAGATATGAAGGAGTTGTTGCCCTCTAATGTATTCCTCAATTTCTTAGTAAAAGAAGTATTTTTTGGACCTTGATATGGTACACAGTTGGGGAGGAAGTGGGTAAGTATGTCACATGTAGGCTAACAATGCATAAAAGTTTCAGTCAATCAAACAAATAAGCTGTTAGAGGCAACTTCAGCTACACAAGATAATACATTAAACAGAAATCATTGAGAAATGTACATATATCAATGAATTTGCTTGTTTCATTGCTGTACTTCACCCTCTTCATTTTAACACCCTTAGAGTCCATCACTACACATGCTGCTCAGGTATTTGGTAATACATATTACCAGGGTGATATGGTTTGGCTGTGTCCCCACCAAAATCTCAACTTGAATTTTATCTGCCAGAATTCCCATGGGACCCAATGGGAGGTAAGGGGGCTGCTGTTTCCTGTGCTATTCTTGAGATACTGAATAAGTCTCAGGAGATCTGATGGGTTTATCAGGAGTTTCAACTTTGCTTTTTCCTGATTGTATCTTGCTGCCTCCATGTAAGTAGTGCCTTTCACCTCGTGCCATAATTCTGAGGCCTCTCTAGCCATGTAGAACTGTAAGTCCAATTAAATCTCTTTTGCTTCCCAGTCTTAGGTATGTTTTTATCAGTAGCATGAAAATGAACTAATACAGTAAATTGGTACTGGTAGAGTGGGGGTGTTGCTGAAAAGATTCCTGAAAATGTGGAAGTGACTTTGGAACTGGGTAACAGGCAGAGGTTGGAACAATTTGGAGGGCTCAAAAGAAGACAGGAAAATGTGGGGAAAGTTTGGAAACTCCCAGAGATTGCTGAATGCCTTTGACAAAAATGCTGATAGTGATGTGAACGAGGTCCAGGCTGAGGTGATCTCAGAGGGGAGATGAGGAACTTGTTGGGAACTTTAGCAAAAGTGACTCTTGGTATGTTTTAGCAAAGAGACTGGTTGCATTTTGCCTCTGCCCTAGAGATTTGTGAAACTTTGAACTTGTGAGAGATGATTTAGGGTATTTGGCTGAAGAAATTTCTAAGCAGCAAAGCATTCAAAAGGTGACTTGGGCACTGTTAAAATCATTCCACTTTAAAGGGGAAAGAGAGCATAAAAGTTCAAAAAATTTACAGCCTGACAATGTGGTAGAAAACAAAAATCAATTTTTTGAGGACAAATTCAAGCTGGTGGCAGAAATTAATAAGGAGCCAAATGTTAATCACGAAGACAATGGGGAAAATATCTCCAGAGCATGTCATAGGTCTTCATGGCAGCCCCTCCCATCACATACGCCAGAAGCCTAAAAGAAAAAGATGGTTTCATGGGCTGGGCCAATGTCCCCATGCTGTGTGCAGCTTAAGTACTTGGTGCCCTGTGTCCCAGCCATTCCAGCTATTGCTTAAAAGAGCTCAGGTACAGCTCAGCCCATGGTGTCAGACAGTGCAAGCTCCAATCCTTGGCAGCTTCCACATGGTATTGAGCCTGTGGATGTACAGAAGTCAAGGAATGAGGTTTGGGAACCTCAACCTAGATTTCAGAAGCTGTATGGAAATGCCTGAATGCCCAAACAAAAGTTTGCTGCGAGGTGGTGCCCTCATGGAGAACCTCTGCTAGGACAGTGTAGAAGAGAAATGTGGGGTTGGAACTCCCACACACAGTCCCTAGTGGGACACCACCTAGTGGAGCTGTGGGCAGAGGGCCATGGTTTTCCAAACCCCAGAATGGTAGGTCCACAGACAGCTTGCACTGTGCATCTGGGAAAGTCACAGACAATACCAGCCTGTGAAAGCAGGAGGGGGGCTATACCCTACAAAGCCACAGGGAAGAGCTGCCCAAGACTATGGGAACCCACCTCTTGCATCAGTGTGACTTGGATGTGAGACCCCTGGAGTCAAAGGTGATCATTTTAGAGCTTTAAAAGTTGACTGCCCTGCTGGATTTCAGATTTGTAGGGGGCCTGTGACCCCTTTGTTTTGGGCAATTTCTCCCATTTGGAATGGCTATATTTACCAAATACCTGTACCCTAATTGTGTCTAGTAAGTAACTGGCTTGCTTTTAGGCTCATAGGTGGAAGGGACTTGCCTTATCTCAGATGAGACTTTGGACTTTTGAGTTAATGTTGAAAAGAAGACTTTGGGGGACTGTTGGGCAGGCATGATTAGTTTTGAAATGTGAGGACATGATTTGGAGGGGCCATGAGCAGTATTATATGGTTTGGCTGTGTCCCCACCCAAATCTCAACTTGAATTGTATCTCCCAGAATTTCTGCATATTGTGGGAGAGACCTAGGGGAGGTAATTGAATCATGGGGGCTGGTCTTTCCTGTGCTATTCTCATGATGTTGAATAAGTCTCACAAGATCTTATGGGTTTATCAGGGGTTTCTGCTTTTGTTTTTTTCCTTGTTTTCTCTTGCCACCACCATTTAAGAAGTGCCTTTCACCTCTCACCATGATTCTGAGACCTCCCAGCCATGTGGAACTGTAAGTCCAGTTAAACTTCTTTTTCTTCCCAGTCTCAGGTATTTTTTTCATCAGTATGAACATGAAATAATACACAGGGTTCTGAAATTATTTTGTTTAGAAGCTATTTCTCATATGTATACCTGACTCTTAAACCACACTTAGATTTGACCCTAGTTATATTTTACTAGGAATAGAGTGTATTTGTGGTAGATCCTGAGAAGAAAGAGCACTTATTTTCATGATACATGCACTAATTGAGAATATCACAGATTTTGAAGCTGAGAAAGTCTAGTTTTGGACACAGAAAGGAAAACTACTTTTACTAGTAAAAAAAATCTCAGAAATACTTGGGTTTTCAAGATTACCAGTTTCTTCTTGATCCAGGCTGATGTACCCATTTCATAATTCACAATTCACTTTTTCCCAAGTAATGACCTAACTTTTGCATGAGAACAAAAAAGGCTATGAATGTAATTATCATTTTAATTTGACAACTCACACAATTAAATATTGTTTACCTTTTTGGCAATATCAAATCTGTAGATTCAGAAAACAAGAGATTATTTCATGGGAATCGTTTCTTTCTCAGACTATGACTTGAGATGAAAGTTAAAGACGAGATTGTCATTTCCTCTTTTTAACACTCAAGTAATGTAACCCACATCAGGGTCTTTATCGTCACAGTCACTCTCACATTGATCAAGTTTCAGAAGCCAGTTGAGCTCCCAAGGCCAGTGCTTCAGTTGGCACTTAAAATCAACCACAGGTGATTGCAAGCTTACTTGTGATGCCATTGCATGCTACAGTTTACTTGTGTTCCGTTTCTAATTGGCATGTAACTCAGAATTTCAGTCAATCTCAAAAGGCAAAAACAAACCATGTCTAAATTTCCTTTGTTGGATTCTTCTCCTGGGACCACTTCTGATACAAATTCTGCAGTAGTCTGAGTCAAGTCAGGAGATAGAAACCACACAGTAAGTTAAATAGGTTGAAGCTTAATACAAATAAATAACTATGACTAAAATAACTATAAAATATAAGAAAACTATATATTATTATCCTAGGGCAGAGAGAGAGGACTCAAGAAAGGACATACATGGAATAGGTTCAACCTTCACTGGGGAAGTTGTGGTGTAGCTACTGGATAGCAGAGAATATTGTTTGGTGAACCAGGCCAGAGCTGGTCTGAAGATGCTAGGAAACCATCTGGAGTCCACTTTATGTGGGGGCTTGCTGAAGGAATCTGAACAGCCTGCTGTTTCTGATTTTCATGTCAAGAGGGCAGAGACAGGTAATTGCTAGACTGGTGCTGGGCTGCAATGGCAGAGAGAACATATTCTGAGGCTGTCATCAGGTGCCACTAGATATTCTTACACCCATACTCATCACCCTATCCCACACTAGAAAATGCAAAAATCCTTACTCTATATATAATGTTTCTAATCAGTCCTCTAATTAGAAGGTTTAACATTGCATTCATTTTAAATGAGAAATACTTAAAGGATTGTTATTATTTACTTAGGTAAATAATATATCGTATGTACATATATTAAAGTTTGCATTTGATGTTGAGAGGCAATGAATTGATAACTGACACACATAATATGTTTGGTAAAATCTTATCTGAGTTTAAAAGATTGTTATAATTACTATTATTTTAATATTCTTTTATCAGAACAATACAGAAATATTTATGTTCATCCAAAACTATAGACTCAAAAACATATGGGACCTAAAACTATACTATATGTAGCAACTGACAAACATATCATCTAAGTACTTTAATAATATTCCTCAAAAACTAGTAAGTAAAACAGACAAAATGTGTAAGAATCTAGACTTTAATCACTTAATTAACATACTCTAAGAGCTATACAACCAAATATGAAAATAAATTCTTTAGACATAAACATGGATATTTTCCAAATATTGGTATTTTCGTTTTTCAATTCTCAACTCTATTTAGGAACATCATTTTTAGGCTTTCCACTCACAATCTCAATCTATTTTTTGAGATGTTGATAACGGTTTATTGATTTTTTTACAACACTTGATAGTTCTCCATGGTATTAAAAAGAACACATCTCACATTTAAGAATTTTATGAGAGTCCTTATAGCATCTTATCAGGCAGGCCTCAAGTGAGTAGTAGTATCCACAACAGGAAGCTTCCAAGAAGCTATAAAGCAGGCAGGTCTAAGCTTTCTGTCCCTGTGTCTTTCACATATATTAGAACTGCAAGTTTCTGTGACTGATTTTACATCCTATTGGAGTCTCTGGCAATTAGCCTCTCTTGAAATTCTCTTGACTTTTGGTTTCTGAACTAGAAGTTTTTGTCCAGCCCTTGAATAATATACACAATTTGAGGGAAAAATTACTGATTTGTTACAGGGCCCTAGTGGAGATAGATGATTTGCCCAGACATAGTTACCTTGCTAGAGTTTTCTCTGAACTAAGATATTCAAGGTAGTATAAATTCCAGAAAGTTTTATTATAAAATGAAATAACAGTGCAATCACAAGTCTAGCTGGGCCTCTGAGGTCTCAGCTAGCTACAAAAGCATTATCATTTTTGGATACAGAAATGACTTCCTGATATCAATCATGGATGACCTTTTCTAATTTTCCTATGAAGATTATGACAGTAAATATTTTAAGCTTTACAGCCTGTATTAGTCTGTTCTCACACTGCTATAAAGAACTACCTGAGACTGGGTAATTTATTTAAGAAAATATTTTAAGTGACTCACAGTTCCACAAGCTGAATAGAAAGCCTGACTGGGAGGCCTCAGGAAACTTAACAATCATAGTGGAAGGTGAAGGAGAAGCACACACATCTTTACAGTGGCAGAGCAGGAGAGAGACGATGAAAAGGGAGGTGCCACACTTTTAAACCATCAGATCTCATGAGAACTCACCCACTGTCACGAGAACAGATTGGTGAAACCGCTCCAATGATCCAATCACCTCCCACCAGGTCCCTCCCTCAACACATGGTGATTACAATTTGAGATGAGATTCGGGGAGGGGGACACAGAGCCAACCCATATCACAGACTATATGATGTTTATTGCAGTAACTCAACTTTGCCATTGGAGTATGAAAGCAGCCATAGAAAATACATAAATGAATGAGCATGGCTGTATTCCAATAAAATAGTATTTTATAAACTACAGTGACCTAGACTGGGCCTGTGGAACATAGTGTGTAAAACTCTTGCTTCTGTGATTAACTATCTGATAAAAAGATCTAGTTTCTTGATGGGACAGCATGTCAAAGAAGGGGACAGTTTCAGTGAAAATATAACATAATGATGATAGAACAATAATTAGCCACAGAACTAGGTAAGTCATGATATGGGTTTGATGTTAGGCGAGGAGGTTTGCCATCAAATAAATTACCCCAAAGTTAACTGACCTATATTTCTACAAACAGTATTGGACTATAGCTAAGGATCTTAATGTAGGATCAGGTCACTGCCCTACCCAAGACTATACTACTAAGTTAGACCAGTAGAGGACACAGACCTATGCAAGTGAATAGAAATTGTTTTCATCAGTAGTCTAAAAAATAGTACTACGTTAAAAGGATCCTATATTTTTAAAAAATCTGAAATGATAAAATTGACTAAGTATGTGCATCTGATCTTGTCAATAAATTATTATAAAAGTGTTAAATTCTAAAGGGAATTAATCTGACAAATGAGGACTTCCTGGTTTACTATAATTATAGAATAATTAAGACAGTGTTGTGATGGTGAAATTATTGACATTTGGATAAATGAAACAGGATAAAGTGCCCCAGAAAAAGAACTGCACATTTATAATCAATTGATTTTCAACAAAAGTGCCAAAGCAAAATAATGGGGGAAGAAAAATCTTTAAAGAAAATATTCTGGAAAAACTGGATGATTCTATGGCAAAAAACGAATATAGACATAATCTTACATCATAAACAAAATGAACTGAAATGGACCATAAACCCAAATATTACAACTAAAACACAAAACTTGCAAAAGAAACTATAAAAGGAAATATTTATGAGCCTTATATATGTACAAAATTATAACTTTATTAACATCAAAAACTTGTTCTTTGAATAATATTATTAAAAAGAAAAATGGCAATAGGAAATGTATTAGCAATACATGTATCTGATTATTCCTACATTAGGTAATTTCCAAAATAATTTACCAACCAATAATGAGAGTGCAAGTAACACTATGAAATATTACCAAACATGTTAAAAAAGCTTAGAAAAATACTCAATAAACGGGAAAAATAGATTGTCAATATCACTATATCAGGGAAATGCAAATTAAATTAACCATAAGCTATCATTACATACGCATCAAAGTTGCTAAAATTGAAAAGACTTACATAACTCAAGGTAAACAACTACCTGAAACAACTGTGGTACAACATTGTACAATTGTTTTTCATTTCTGCCATTTCACTTTTTTGGTATTTAAAAATAAATTCAAAGCCTGTATTCGTACAAAAATGTGTACTCAAATATTCACAACAGTTTTACTTCCAAAAGCCAAAACCTGACAATGTCCCAACAACCTACCAACAATTGAAAGGATAAACAATACTTAAATGTCCAGATTTTGAAACGCTACTTAGCAAGAGTTAGAAATGAACTTCTGATACATATAATGATGTGGGTTAATCTCAGACTCATTTTGCTGAATTAAAAGAGCTAAGCACAAGGCTGGGGGTGTTGGCTCATGCCTATAATCCTAGCTACTTGGGAGGGTGAGGCAGGCAAATTGCCTGACCTCAGGAGTTCAAGACCAGCCTGGGCAACATAGCAAAACCCCATCTCTACTAAAAATACAAAAAATTAGCCAGGTGTGGTGGTGCGCACCTGAAATCCCAGCTACTCAGTAGGTGAAGACATGAGAATCGCTTAAAGTGGGGAGGCACAGGTTGAAGTGAGCCGAGATCATGCCATTGCACTCCAGCCTGGGCAACAGAGCAAGACTCTGTCTCAAAATAAATAAATAAATTATGAAATAATAAAATAAATTAGCCAAGCACAATGTAGAACATATGAAATGATTCCATTTTTTTTTTACATGGAATGCAAGCTTATCTATAATTTCATGAATGCCTAGAGTGAGAGGCACCAGGACAGATGAAGAATATCACTGCAAAATGTGAAGAATATCTTGAGGCAATGGCAATGTTTTTTATCTAAATGGTGTGGTTATTTCCTTAGTGTACATAACATCAAAACTTACTAACATTTTTAGTAAAAGCAGTTTATATGTGCAAATTCTTTCTCAATAAACTTGGTAAGAAAAATCTAGTAAGAAACCTATAAATCAACACAAAATGTATTAAAGACTTGAAGGTAAGACCCAATACTCTAAATCTCCTGAAGTAAACATGAGAGAAATCTTTAAGTCATTAGTCTTGGCAATGATTTCATGAATATGAACCAAAAGCACAAGGCAACAAAACCAAAAATAAGCAAGTAAGACTACATCAAACTTCTGCACTACAAAGGAAGCAATCAACAAAATGAAAAAGCAATGCATAAATTAAAAATATGTAGATTTGAAAACCAGATAGCTGAGAAAAGGTCAATCTCCATTATATAAACGAGAAGCTTCTACAACTCAACAGCAAAAATAAAAACTAATAAGCCTGTTAAAAAATGGATATAGACCTTGAATAGACATTTCATTATAGAAGATACACAAATGGCAAACAAATATATGAAAAACAATAAATGTCACTAATCACCCTCAGGAAAATATAAATTAAAATCACCGCATACTTTTCAGGATAGTATTGTGAAAAAGGCAAAATCTACATGTGTTGGTGAGGATGTGGAGAAATTGAATCCCTTGCATAGTCTTTGTGGGAACACAAATGATGCAGCCAGTATGGAAAACATCATAGAAGTTCCTCAAAAAAATTAAGAAAATAGAAGTACCATTTAATCCAGCAATACTACAATACCCTTTCTGTATATATATTCAAAAAAAAGTAGAATTATTCTCCCAAAGATATATTTGCACTCCCAGAGAAGACGTGGAAACAACCCAAATGGCCATTGACAAATGAAAGGATAAAGAAAATGTGGTACATAGATTCCACAGAATCTTTCTTTCTTTCTTTTTTTTTATTGAGACAGGCTCTCACTCTGTCACCCAGGCTGGAGTGCAGTGACCCAATAATGGCTCACTACAGTCTGGAATTCCCGAGCTCAAGTGATCCTCCCACCGTGGTCCTTTGAGTACCTGGGACTACAAGCATGCACCATCATGTCTGGCTAATTTGTAGTTTTTGTAGAAACAGGCTTTCACTATGTTGTCCAGGCTGGTCTTGAACTACTGCACTCAAGCAATCTGCCTCCCTCGTCCTCTCAAAGTGCTGAGACTAGGGACACCACAGCCAGCCAGAATACTTTTAAACCTTAAAAATTGTGGACATTTTGTAATGTGTGATAATATAAATGAATTTTGAAGGACATTATGCTAAGTAAAATAAGCCAGACACAGAAAGACAAATACTACATAATTCTACTTACATGAAGTATCTAAAACAGTCAGATTCACAAAATCAAAGAGTGGAATTGTGATTACCAGAGGCTGGAAGAAGATGAAAAAGGGGAGTTACTAATCAAGAGGCAGGAAGTTTCAGTAAAGCAAGATTAATAGAATTTAGAGATCTGCCGTGCAACATCCAGCCTATATAATCAACGATACTGTATTGTAAGCTTAAAAGTTTAAGAGTAGATCTTGTATTGTTGTTGCCACAATAAAATAAAATAAATTGTAAGAGAACCCCTATTGTACAAGCTATCAATCTATTTCTACGTATTTGTTCTGCATAGATGTTTTAAAAGCCTTTGCTGTGATATTATTACATTATACATGCATATAATATTTTGATAAGATATATGACACTAAGGAATGCTGTGACTTGTTATGGGCCATATGTGTGCTTCTCCATTTGATCTTGTGTGCAAATTTTACAGAGCTTCCAACCTAACATATTAATTCATTCTCTTTATTTTCATAATAGGAGGGAAAAAAGAAAGGAATGATTTTGTGTGGGCAGTGTCAAGTTATATAGGATGAACTGAAAAGTCTCTAAGAAAATACTTAGTTAAAATGAGAAAAAGAGCCATGACATATTTTGGTGAGACAGTTTCTCAAGTCTCCACAGTAAATGCATAGGCAAAGGATATAAAGCACTCATGAGTTTGGCATTTTTCTAACAGCAACAGTCAGTGTATCTGGGGGAGAATGTGTGAAAATTAGAGTTGCGTTAGGAAAAAAATTAAGACAAAACAAAATGATCAATAGGTATAAATAATGTAAAAATTTGCAGGCTACAAGAAAGATTTGAAATTTTATTTTGTAAAACCTTTAATGGTTTTGAGTAGAAATAATAATGAATCATAATGGCTATGAATAGATAGGGTGTAGAAAATACAAAGAATAAGCAGAGGGTAGATGACATATGAAAATGGATTTGAAGTAAGATGCTAATAGTTGGTGAAAAGTGGTCACATTTGGAATTTTTTGAAAGTAAGCAGGACTTGGGTGATATTTGGATAAGAGTTATAAAAAAATAGAAGAATTGAGAATAACCACTAGATTTAGGGAGGAATAGATAGGTTAAATTTCATGCCATTGACTGAGCTGCAAATACATAGGTAAGGAAAGAGGTTAGAGAGGCGTAAAAGCTTTAGTTTGAACATATTAAATTGAGATGCATTGTACATATCTAAACAATGATGATATGTAAAGAGTTAGATGGGCAGAACCTGTAATATATAGAAGTCATAGAATGATAATTTCTTATAAATTCATGGACATGTATGAAATGATTAAGTAGAGACACAAGGAAAAAAATATACTCTGAGATTTCTTTTATTTAGCATTTTGAAAGGTAAGCAACAAACAAGGAAAACTTAGATGCAGAGAAAATCAAGAGTGGTATTGCTAGAAGCCAGCATAGTTATAACGGATCTTCTTTATTAATATAATATGTGATGGATATCTTTGATAATTGAGCTTTCTACATTAAGCAAATATTAAATTATTTCAGTATATCCATAAAGATAAGAAATACTTAGTGATATTCATAATAGTAATATTTAGTGAGTATAACATAACAGTATTAAGAATCTGAAGGGAGATATTATATATACACATTGTATAGCACATTATAATTTTCTAAGTCTTTTAATATCCATTGTATCATTAAATTTCTCAACCTTAGGGTAAAGCAATTAATATATTAATTTTATCCATGAGAAATTTAATGTTTATAAAGATAAAGTGCTGTGTCTGAATGAGAATAATAAATCATTAGAGTTCTTCTTTTGATAACATATTAATTGAATCCCTTATTAAAAAAGTATAAAATAATATTTTTAAGTGATACAACTTTTTTGACTTTTTAAGTTTAGGGGTACAAGTGCAGGTTTGTTACACAGGTAAACTTGTGTCATGGAGGTTTGCTGTATAGATTATTTTGATGTCTTTACAACATAAAAAGAAATACAAAATGTTAAAATGTGTTTACTTAATTTGGGCAACATCACCCAGTATTTCCCAAAACATACATTTTTAAAATAAACTTAACCTTTTAGAATAGTTTTAGAACTACAGGAAAACTGCATAGATAGCATAGAATGTTTTCATACTCTATACCCACTTCCCTCTATTATTAAAGTTTTAGAATAGTATGATATATTTTATATGATTAATCAATATTGATTCATTATGATAAACTAAAGTCTTTGCTTTATGTAGGTTTTCTCAGCTTTTACCTAATGTTAATTTGCTGTTTCAGAATCCTATCCAGAATACTACTTTACATTTCATTATCTTATTTCAATAGGCACTATTTGTCTGTAACCATTTGTCATACTTTGCTGGTTTTGATTATCTTGACAGATTTAAGGAATACTAGTCAGGTATAGTTTCCCTTCAGTGGAGTTATTCCCATGCTTTTCTTCATAGTTAGATGAAGGTTGTCTGTTTATGGGAGGAAAACATCGAAAGTAAAATACTGTTTTCATCCCATCATATTGAGTGTACATGCTATCAACATGACATCACTGCTGATGCTCTCATTAACCATTCAGCTGAAGTAGTGTTAGATTTCTCCATAGTAAAGTTGTTCTTTGTGCCCACTTTTCCAGACTCTGCTGTTAAGCAGCGGCATTATGTTCAGCCCACATTAAAAAACAAGGAGTTATGCTCCAAGTTCTTCAGGACAGGGTATCTACATACGTTGTTTGGAATTCTTCTGCACAAGAGACTTTCTCCCCTTATCCATTTATTTGTTTAAACAGTATGGACCCATTGATATCTATTTTATACTTTAGCTTATAATCAAATGCTGCCTAATTATGTTCTCAATTTGTTCTACCATTGGATATAGAGTACTCTTTCTCTATATTTGGATAGTGTATCATTTTGACATATCCACAATGATACACTATCACTGGTTGGAGAGGCACTTAATTTTTGGCACTCCAAAATGCTGCATGCACATCTTGTATATTTCCTGCGCCAATCCTATAATCATTTATTTCTCCAAGAAGTTACCTTTTATAGAAAAATTGCCAATTGGATCATTCTAGCCTCCCCTCATGGCTTATCTGTTAGCTTCCACTTGAATAGCAGAATAGCAGGAAATATGACTTACACATCCCACCATAAATGTATGCCATCATTTTATTCTTATTTCCCATTTGTGGAGATTTTATGTAAAACTTAAAAAAATTACTGATATAGGACACTATAATTCTTTAAGAGTTAGTTTCCATTTGCATCTTTGAGTACATAGCATTTTATTACATACCATTATTTTAATACTAAACATATTGATTTTTTCACTTTTATACATATAGACTATAGAATATTTTTATTATAGGTGTAATTTATTGTTATATGAAAATGATTTCTGTGTATTAATAATGAGCAAAGATAATCATTAACCAGATTCATTTTCTTGCAAATTTGAATTTCAACTCACACATACTGAAGTCACATTTATACATATCCTCTATGCACCATTCTCAAAATCATATTTCATTCTGTCAGTAATTAAAATTTTCTACAGAAATGTAAAGATATCAAGACATGTTTTCCCACATGTTCATGTGTCGCTTTGAAGTAAAGTGTTTATTTGTATAATATATGAGACTGAATATGTTCAGAATTGATATATGTGTTACTGATAAAATTATTTCCTTATTAAAGGTAAGAATAAGTGACTAAATAGTTTGACATTAAAACACATGTACCAATCAAATGATGAGATAACAAACGTTTGCTTTGAAAAGTTGTTTAGGATTTGACAGATGTGATGGTCATGAAAAATGCACTGTACAAATTCTAAGTAATAGCTTGAGAAAGTATCTTCCACACATTCTTTCAAATGAATAGTTTTTATCTTGTGGTTTGCTTGTTATGTCCTACTTTCTATTATATATTTTTTACTTTTATTGTCATTTTTTGTATCTAATTCTTTTCGTGTGTTATACATTAATGCAGCTATAAAATTCAATCTTGAATTGATATGAATTTACACAATAAAGACCATTTCGTGGTTCAGGACAAGAACCCTATGCTAATTTTATTTAAGTTCATTTTCTGAAAAAATATGTGAGAAAACACAATTTTCTATTTCTAGAAATTGTATAAAATACAGTTAACCAGTTGAACTAGGATTCTGTTACAACTCCACCACTGAACAAAGTGATTTATGCATAATAGAAATAAGTCATTCAGGAAAAGAAATCTTCAGCCCCAATAAGGCTAGAACTAATGTTTCAACAGTATTCAGAGGAGTATACACCAAGTATAACTTCTCTATAGATACTCACATAGTGTGTGCTATTTAAAAATTGATGTAGTTAATAATTACTGCAGTGCTTTTATGATGATAATCTATTTTAAATTCTTAAAAGGAACTATTACTGAGACAAGTTTTCTGGTAAGATTAGTAACACTTGTGAGATGCATTTATGGACACTCACATATCTAAAAGGAGAGAATCATCACATTGCTTTCCAAAATCACTCATTCATTTGTCTTTATTTGCTCACACAATTTCCAAAATGTTTTTACATTTTCTTTATTTAAAAAAGCAATTAGTTGAAAGGAATGTATAAAAGAAAATGTCAATGGCTTGATTATCTAAAATAATCAGCTCATAAAAAATATGGCTTTGGACAAGTATTTACAGATACTTGCAGAAAAAGCAATTTGAAAATTTATTTGTGTAAGAAACAATTCACAAAGATTTTTAAGTTGACACTCATATTCGAGTACATTCCAACCTAAATCAGGCTCCATTCAAGATACAGATACATCAATTATTAATAAACAGAATTTAGTACAAGCGATTGTTAGCTAGCCATTAACTATATTTAAAAGACAATAGGAAAACACTAAGATATCATAGAGGTATCGAAAGAGGCCACTACTCCTCCTAAAACTGGGGAAACAAAGAAACTATACTTGAAATTATTAAAAGTTATAAGACTGAAGGAAAGCCTTGTAGAGCTGACACTCACACATTGAGTAGGGAGTGCCTCTCAGGTAGGGTTGTTGTCCTTGAAGTTGAAGAAGGGGACAAGAGATTTCAGACCTCTGAAAAACCATTGGCAGGCTGGGGCTAGTTTTGTTGGGGAGGTCAAAATGTGCTTCAAGTTTAAGTACTGGAAAAAACTACAAAGCGGATTCTAGTCTTGTCATTAAAACATACTGTCACACCTGTAATCTCAGCTCTCTGGGACGCTGAGGTAGGCAGATCCAGAGATTGAGACCATTCTGGTATTGAGGTCAAGAGATTGAGACCAACATCATGAAACCCTGTCTCTACTGAAAATACAAAAATTAACTGGGCATGGTGGTGCACGCCTGTAGGCCCAGCTACCAGGGAGGCTGAGGCAGGAGAACTGTTTGAACCCAGGAGATGGCGCTGCACTCCAGCCTGGCAATAGAGCAAGACTCTCTCTCTCCCCCTCTCTCTCTGTCTATTTCTAGGTGATGTTCATATAAACAAAAAATAATAGGCTAAAAAGGAACAAGAAACAAATTGAAGCAGTAACTCTTTCCTCCTTCAGCTTTCTGTTTTCCTCATCCAGTGCTATTGGTTGAATTTTAAAAGATGACAGCTGTCTGTCCAGAAAAATGTAATTTGCAGTGTCTTGGCCCTAAATCCCAAACTAATGTTTAGAGGAGTGGGCTGATACCAACTCCAACCCTTTAATTACTAAGAACTTGTGCACACAATTCTTCATATATTTTAACATCCTTACAATAAAGAAACAACTTTATGTTTCCACTAACAAGATGAGCAACTATCTTTTATATTAAAGGTCAAAATGTTTCTGTAAAGAGCTATGTAGTAAATATCTTAGGCCCTGTGAGTCTGTTGCATAATCTCTTTTATTGTTGTTATTCTATATATTAGTTTGTTTATTGCAACCTGTAAAACATAAACAGCAAAACAAAACAAACCACAAATACATTCTTAGGCTGCATGTGGTATAAAACAGCTGAAGGGTGAATTTGGCCCATGACCTATTTTTTTTTTCTAACGCTTGTTTTATAGAATCAAAGATACTCTCATCCTGTCACCAAATTGAGAAGACACAAAGTCTCAATAGTAATTACATTCCATTTATGGGAAACAGTTGTCATAAGTTCTATCCATTTCTTGGCTATGTTACTTCTCATTCTGATAACAGTCTCAGCTGAACAATCTCTTTCTAAAGATTAAACTATAAAATTAACTTCCAACAAAATACCTATTAATAAGGAAATGAGGAGAGATAAAAATAAATGTTACTGTATAAAAATCTATTTATACACATAAGAAATAAAGATATGTTCAGCTATTATGGTTCTTAATTTAGTAACTGATTACAAGGTCGTTGCTAATATGCATAATATTCTAATTCCTCTACACATTCCATGCTTTCTTTGCCCCCAGAGAGGCCCTCAGGTAGACTTGGTTCATACATAGGGTGACCTGAAACTTCATGCCTTAAAGGTCAGTATTCTGCATCCTCTTGAGTTCTCTTTGGTTGCTATAATTTTTTCACTATCTTTTGCTCTTGGATATGAAACTAGTAAAAATTGTCCAAGAATATTTACTGACTTAATTCCCTCTTTCCCTACTATGTGGCAGGAAACTAATATCCACTGAGTACTCTGGCTCAGTCATTTAAAATACGAGAACAAAAACAAAAGCAAAGCATTCTTTGCCTTCTGTTTCAGTAGCAAAAAAGGAAAATAAAATGACCAGGTAGCAGTCTCAACCTTCAATTAAATTGAACTGTTGCTTCAATTCGTGGAAGTATTCTCTTTTGAATCCAAGACCTTCAAACTGCTGTGGCCAAAGTGGCAAGAATTAAAAGCAAATCTTTTATGAGTGGGTTATTAGTTATAGTAGTAAGAGAAGCCACTCTCACTTTTGCCCTGCTCACAGGTATTCTGGCTATAAGAGACATATCACATCATATATTTAACCCTGATTCAGGGCATGCACCAAATCCTTTAAGAAAAAATATTACACCTTCAGGTTGTGGCCTTCAAGTTAGCACCATTACTGAATTTTCAGTGAGCCATGTCATTTTATTAAAACCACTGTTTTTTAGTAACAGAGTATGTAGTAAGGCCATCAGTATTATATATAAGATCCTATTACTGTATTTCTTTAGCTTCGGAGTGAGTTCTTTAATCTAAATAACACTGTGCAGAATGTCATGGTAATGAAAAGGGCATTCCAAGGGTTCATTCATGGTAGTTCTATAAAAAGCATTACAAGAGGAGAGGTTCAACTCATCTTCAGAATTCATGATTATTTTAATCAGTGCAACAAATCTCTGACCACTTCATGATCAAAGGGGTCCGATGTAATGAAAATGTTACCAGGTTGATTACTAATAAAACTAGAGAACAGTGTCATTAAAGGAAATCAGCCTTGCTCTTTGCTGTTTGTCCACTTGGAATTTGTCAGAAGTAAAACCTTGGTGAAGGAGAGTCCAAGTGGCTAACACAATGGATTTCTGCATCCATTGTCCACTACCATCCCTGAGCAAACTTTGAAATCTGACATTCCATAAACTATGCCAGTTTGTTCAACTGATTTTCAAATGTTCCTCTCCCATGAATGCCATATGTAGACATTTATATGGGATTCAAATGTCTCATAGTCTTTGTCCATTTTGAGAGGTGCATACATGTGGATCTTCGCATACTTCCTTGCCATCAACCACCCCAGTATAGCTCTTTTTAAAATTTTTGGCAATTCAGGGAAACCATTTTAAACTATGTGTTAATCATTTCTAAGCATCTGTTTATCTGGATAAAGGGGAATACAAAATTTGCTGCTAAAATCCTACCCACTAGATTTTCTTCGCTATTGCTCTGAGGCTCACACATGAATGAGGCTGTTGATACTATAGCTGTCAACTTCCAAGTTGTACAAACATATACTATAAGTAGAACCAATTGTAAAGTAGCCCAAAGTTTTTGTGTACTTTTAATTTTTTTCTCTGTGTTCAACTGGACATCAGTAACTCTTCATGATGCCATACTGTGGATTAAGCTAAAGCAACAGGTGTGGGCATCAAGGGAGTCTAAGCAACTTTCTCTAAAGACCTGCTACAGGATGGTTATGTATATATCATTCCTGTTTGATAAATAATTTGTTACCACCAAGCTTAAAGATAAGGCTTGGTGGGTCAAATATTAGTGCATGAAGGTCTCATGATATTCAGGTCTCATGATCAAATAATAGGCCATTTTTAGTTTTTTATCTCTATGGAGGCCCAGTAGCAAGCTGGAGGTTGGTTCTCAAAAGAATAATCACTTGAAGAAGCAGACATGATTTATCTAAAACTTTAGAGGACTACACTGCAATTATTGGATCATAATATGCCAGACATCTGATTTTCCACAAACGCTTCAAGGATCATTAGAGAGTAAGACAAAGGGTAGCGGCTTGCAGTGAAGATTTGCTGCAGACTTGCTTGTTTTTTTTTTATTCAATTTCCGACTCAGTTCTCATAAGCTTAAGAATTGGCAAATAGTTGAGTAGCACAGACTAATGTAACATATATTGTCACCTAAATCCAAAAAGACTGATCAAGCAATGTGCCTTTATTTTACTGGCATGTGCTGCAAGATGCAACATCTTAGCTTTTATCATGAAGATGATACACGTTGTTTCTGTGTCCTAACCCAAATCTCATTTTGAATGATAATCTCCATGTGCTGAGGGAGGGACCTGATGGAGTGATTGGATGATGGTGACAGTTTCCCCCATGCTGTTCTCTTGAGAGTGAGGGAGTTCTCATGAGATCTGTTGGTTTTGGAAAAGTGGCAGATTCCCCTGCACTCAGCTGTCTTTTCTGCCACCTTGTGAAGAAAGTACTTGTTTCTCCTTTGCCTTTGGCCATGATAGTAAGTTTCCTGAGGCCTGCCCAGCCACGAGGAACTGTGAGTCAATTTAACCTCCTTCCTTTATAAATTACAGTCTCAGGCGGTTCTTTACAGCTGTGTGAAAAAGACTAATACAACATGATTGAGATGGTTGCAACCCTGGTGATACACTGAGGTTATGGAGACTAAAAACCTGGCACAGTATTTTATTTTAGAGGGGCAAGATAAGATATTTTTGCCATTACTTAGAATGCAAGCCAGATTAACCTTATATTTTATTCTTTTAGTAATATTAAGATTTGGAAATTTATATGTCCAGAAATAATTTATGATATAATTTTAAAAAAGGTTACAATATATTCCTATGGCATAAGAATTACATATTACATAAACTTAAAGCATTATTTTTATTTTTAAATTAAATTAAAATAGTTTATTTAAGTTTTCTTGTAACCTCTATATGATCACTTTTATTTTAAAATTTTATGTGGAATCTACATATTTTTTGATCAATAGGATTTTACATGTTAAAAATAAGTATACAACAAAAATGTTTCAAAATTGTTTCTGTTCTTAATCCTACAATATTTATTTATATAAAAAATTATGATCTCTAGAAATCTACTATTTAAAAAGGTTGGATGACCTCACATAAAATAATTAGAAAAGACATGGTTGTATATGCATTCTCTTATTTTTCTATATTACACTAAGATAGTTATGTTTTCTAAACACTGCCTTCAACTATTAGTGAAAAATAATTAATGGAAAATTTTTCAACTTCTTTCAAACACAAATCTGGCTTATCAACTCATGTGATTTTCTTTGACTAACTGGCTGTCTTGGCAACATATCTGTATTATTTATTCTCTATAACTGATACATCTAGAATGTAGTACTTTCTTAGTATTTATTCAGATAAATGAATAAATGAAAGGATGCTTGCTAATTTTAGGACTGCTCATTAGGAATGATTTCTAAATGCACAGAAAAAATAATAAGGTTGAAAGCAACCAAGATGCAATCACAGTTATTAAATCTTTAAAAATGATGATAGACTGGACAGGGAAAATATGGCACAAATACACCATGGAATATTATGCAGCCATAAAAAACGATGAGTTTGTGTTGTTTGTAGGGACATGGATGAACCTGGAAACCATCATTCTCAGCAAACTGACACAAGAACAGAAAATCAAACACTGCATGTTCTCACTCATAGGTGGGTGTTGAACAATGAGAACACATGGACACAGGGAGGGGAGCATCAAACACTGGGGTGGGAAATAGGGGAGGGACAACGGTGGGTGGGGAGTTGGGGAGAGATAGCATGGGGAGAAATGCCAGATATAGGTGATGGGGGAGGAAGGCAGCAAATCACACTGCCATGTGTGTACCTAGGCAACAATCTTGCATGTTCCTCACATGTACCCCAAAACCTAAAATGCAATTAAAAAAAAAAACTAAGGAAAACTTTAAAACCAACAAACAATATACAAGTCTGTTAAATAAAGCTTGAAACACCTTGAATAAATATAACTTTTTCAAAGAATGTTGTATAGATCCATGACAAAATTATTTAATACGTAAAAAAACAAACCCTCCCCACAAAAGTGAGAGTTGTCAAGTTGTGGCATATTCTCACAGCTCCTGGAAATGACAGCACAAAGAAAAAGCTTCTGAGGTCAAAGATTTTCTTTTCTTACTACCTTTTAACACCTACGTGGGCTGTGTGGTGACTGTCAGGAAGACTGCAGCCTTGATTATAAATTAACTTTAGTATTACTGGACAATGTTTTACTTTCCTAGAGTAGGTGTTAGAAAACTTTTGCTAGGGAGGTCAAGGTATTACATATTTTAGGCATTCTGGGCCACAAGTCTCTTTTGTGACTGTTCAAGTCTGCCATTAGATCCCAAATGCCACTATAGACAATACATGAATGAAGGTGTAGTTGTGTAATGATAAAGCTTTTTTTTTTTTTTTTTTTTTTAATAAAAACTGGTGAATGACTGGATTTGACCCAATGGGCTTTAGTTTCTAAGTTGTGGTTGATGTCATCCAGTTTATATTAACAAGAGGGATTTCGTAGCCCAGAATTGTTCTGAATTTCTCAATTATATATTTTAAAAAGTGTATCTTCAGCACGTAATATATAAGCATTAAAAATGTTCAATATATGCAGTTATATACTGTTTTGGTGATGGAGGACGATATTGTCAAAGAAATAATAAGTATCCATTTAATAGAAATCATCATTTTTTATCACATCTGGTTTCTCCAGGAAACTTTCAGTAGCATTTTCATTTATCTACTGCATTCATCATCTATTGATCTACAAAACCACTAAAAGTAGTTTCAGATATATTTTTATCTTGAGCACATTGATTTTTGAATGATATAAAATGGGTCAAATTTAGGTTCAAGTAGCTGTTTTAGCTCATATTCACTGTATGACTTTAAAGTTAATTAAATGTTTCGTTACAAGGCTGCATGAAAATTCAATGAAATAAACTATGCATGAAAGTGAAGCACCATACCAGGCTTATGTTAAATAGTCACTACATTATAACCACTGCACTTAAAGTCTGTTAAAGAAATCTAGAAAATATATTTTAAGAGTAAGTTTTGCTTTTGGTTTTATAGTGAGATTTTTAAATAGAGTACCTAGAAGATAGAAAGATTACTTTTTTTCTCTGTGCACCTCCAAATTGTCAGGAGATTCAAAGACTGTGCCATATAGTTTATTCTCAAATACCTGGAGTGTGAGAAAAGTAGGCCTGTATAGGTTGCCCACAAATTTCACCATTGTCTCAACTTAATACAAACTCCCTTATACTCAGAAGCCATATTTCCTATTTCTAATTAAATTTAATAATTACGTGATCTTAATAAACCATTCCCAGTAAAAATGTAAAGTACGATATAGTTTGACACATTAATATACATGGCCTCTTCCTTAGGTTTGTGAACTTATTTATACAAAATTTCTTGCAACACATGCTTTGCAATTGCAATTTACATGCACTGGATGATTTGTAATAATCTCTTCCATATCCTCTAATATAGAGATTTGTGTGAATTCCATTTTCCATTTTTCCTCCTTCCACCTGGGTTATTGTTATTCAGTTGCCAGACAAATTTTGGTTTTTTTTCCCCTTTTCAAGAATATTATCTGAGTCAAATAAGTCAGAAAAATTATCTGCACCTTACTACTTTTTATTCTATGTGCTTTTTTTTTTTGTCAATGAAAAAAATCCATTGGCAAGCCTTTTTCTGTTTTGTCTTTTTTTCTCTTGGATCAATATCCTATGTAAGAACATTATTGACATCATCCTATATAATTTTATATGCCTTTACTTTTTTTTTTTTATTTCATTATGGAAAGCAAAGTTTAATGCTGATTAAATCATATGTAGCAGGGCTCTTTAATCAAGGATTAGGCTGGTAGCACACTATAAATTCAGGCATCTCTGATTATGGTCGAAACTAGAAAGTCATTTCAAGTGAAGGCCTTGTCATCCAAAAGAAACATTAGGATGGCTAAGCAACAGAAAAGAGAGTTTTATTGGTCCTATCAGTTTGCAAACAGAGAGAGACAGTCTCTGGCATGACCTGAACACACACTCTTCAAGAGGGAAGGGGGAGGTTGGCTTTTAGGCTTCACAAGGTCTGTATTACACAATAGAGGCATTAATATTTAGCACGTTCGGGGGAAATTATGCGTATTTATGAGATGAGTCAAGTGCATGTGCAATGGTAAACATATGTGTTCACTTTGGAGTGCAGTTTTAGTATTAAAATAAAGTAGAATTTGGTTCCTTACTTCAAAAGGTGAACCATAGGGCAAAAAGACAGTGTATGTACAGTCTCTATAAGCCGGCCAAAACTGACTTGAAGTCTGTGGCTGTTTTTCAGGAAAAAATGTTTTTAACTCTGGTCCTAAGTCCAATCAGACTGGGTAGTAAATCAGAGCCCAGAAGGGTCCAATATTTTGCTTGATAGCTCCTATTTCCTAGGCAGCTTTGCAAGAATGTGATTTTGTTTTTGTTTTGTTTTTTATAGCCATGGGAATTTAGGGAGCTGTCATGCCAGCCAATCCCTGAGCCCTAGGCCAGTAAGTAACTTTTTGCTTCCCTAAACTTAGGGTTTATTATAGCTCTTAGTTGATAAAGGGGCATCTATTTGGATCTCTTAAATCACAGTCATGAGAAACTATCTGAGGGAAAAAAATCTCTCTCACATTTCACTTATGATTTAAAACCTTAATCTTCTGGTGACAAAGTTCTAAACCCTTAAAACTGGAGGTACAGATAGAACTTATTTTGAGATACCAAGTTAAATCTAATAATTTTGTCTGACACCAAAAGGTAAGAATGGAAGAGGCCAGTTTTGCACATAACTCATTGTTCACTGCTCAGATTTTTCCTTAGCTTATATGCAAAAGGTATACTAAATTGTTGTAAGAAGTATAAAAAGGAAGCTAATTGAAAAGTATACACATATAAATAAAAATTGCAGAAAAGTTTGACTCCAATCACAAAAAGTCATTTTTGATTTTCAAGTTTTTTAATAGGGGGATTAAAGAGCATCTATATAGTTGAATGCATCTGTTCGCTATTGTGAAAATACTACCTAACACAATCTTACTGGCATGAAACAACAAAAAAAGTATTATTGCTGTTGTGTCCACCTGTTGGGTAGGGCTGGTCTGATCTTTTTCAGGCTTGTCTTGGCAACTCTACCTGAGGCTGTGATGATTGGCCCAGCTTTGCTTTTTCCGGCAGGTCTCTGAGTTGGCTGAGGTGCCTCTGGTCCACATGTCTTTCTTGGATGGACCAACAAATTTGCAGGGATATGTTATTCTCATAGCAATGGCAAAGGACAAGCAGGCTATTGGAAATACATAAAGTCTCTCAATTGGCTTGGAAGGCTCATTGCTACTTCTATCTACATATCATTAGCCAAAGCAAGTCACATGGGCCATATCAAGGGTGTGAGATTCTGAGTTGTATGGAGAATTGGGCCAATAATGCAGCTAACCATATGTCAGAGTTGATCAAAAATATCAGCACAATGATGTTCTTAGGAAAGATACAAAATATAATTTTTAAAAAATTTTCAATAGATTTTGGGGAATGGTTGGTTTTTGGTGGTTGGTTCTGGTTACATGGATAAGTTCTTTAGTGGTGATTTCTGAAATTTTGGTGCACCCTATCACCTATGCAGTGTAAACTGGACCCAAAGTGTGGCCTTTAATCCTTCACCCCTCTCCCAGTCATTTCCCCAAGTCTCCAAAGTCCACTGTATCATTCTTAAATCTTTGTGTGCTCATAGCTTACCTCTCACTCATGATTGAGAACATATGATATTTGCTTTTCCATTCCTGAGTTACTTCATTTAGAATAATGCTCTCCAATTCCATCAAGGTTGCTGCTGCAAATGCCATTATTTTGTTACTTTTTGTGGCTGAGTAGTATTCCATGGTGTGTATACACACACACAGACACACACACACAAACATATGAAGAAAATTTTCTCATATATAAAAGTCAAAAATGTTTCACTCTTTGGTTGATGGGCATTAAGGCTGGTTCCATATTTTTGCAATTGTGAATTATACTGCTACAAACATGTATCTGCAAGTGTGTTTTTCCTATAAAGACTTCTTCCCCTTTGGATAGAAACCCAGGAGTGGGATTACTGGATTAAATTGTAGTTCTACTTCTATTTCTTTAAGAAACTGCCATACTGTTTTTCTTTTTTATGTTTTAATTTATTATACTTTAAGTTCTGGGGTACATGTGCAGATCATGCAGGTTTGTTACATAGGTATACACTTGCCATGGTGGTGGTTTGCTGCATCCATCGCCCCGTCATCTACATTAGGTATTTCTTCTAATGCTATCACTCACCAATACCCCAACCCCTTGCTATTCCTCCCCTAACCCCCCACCCACCAGGGCCCAGTGTGTGATGTTCCTATCCCTGTGTCCGTGTGTTCTCATTGTTCAACATCCTCTTCTGAGTGAGAACACGCAGTGTTTGTATTTCTGTTTTTGTGTCAGCTTGCTGACAATGATGTTTTCCGGTTTCATCCATGTCCCTGCAAAGGACATGAACTCATCCTTTTTTATGGCTGCATAGTATTCCGTGGTATATATGTGACACATTTTCTTTTCCAGTCTATCATTGATGGGCATTTGGGTTGGTTCCAAGTCTTTGCTACTGTGAACAGTGCCACAATAAACATACATGTGCATGTGTCTTTATAATGGAGTGATTTATAATCCTTTGGATATATACCCAGTAATTGAATTTCTGGGTCAAATGGTATTTCTATTTCTAGATCCTTGAAGAATTGCCACACTGTCTTCCACAGTGGTTGAATTAATTTACACTCCCACCAACAGTGTAAAAGCATTCCTATTTGTCCACATCCTCTACAGTATCTGATGTCTCCAGATTTTTTTAATTATCCCCCATTCTAACTGGCATGAGGTGGTATCTCAATGTAGTTTTGATTTGCATTTCTCTAATGACCAGTGATGATGAGCTTTTTTTCATGTTTGTTGGCTGCATAAATGTCTTCTTTTGAAAAGTGTTCATGTACTTCACCCACTTTTTGATGGGATTGTTTGGTGTTTTCTTAAATTTGTTTAAGTTATTTGTAGATTCTGGATATTAGCCCTTTGTCAGATGGGTAGATTGCAAAAATTTTTTTCCCATTTTGTTGGTTGCTGGTTCACTCTAAGATCGATAGTTTGTTTTGCTGTGCAGAAGCTCTTTTTTATTTATATAGTGTATAGTATTAGAACATCTATGCCATCATTAAGATTTTGTGTAGAATAAATAGAAGGTAGCACTGACTTAGTACTTAATGACAGGGCTTCTTCTAATAACGTCATATAACAACTAATTATCATAGTGTCTCAGGAGCAGGTAGTATTACAATGACATTGATTAAAGACTAAGGTTAAGTAAATTGCTTAAAAGCATACAAGTTTTTAGCTACCACAGATTTGTCGTGTAATTTTAAGCAATTCACTTAACCTTATTGTATCTAGTAAATAATTATTTAATTGTACATTGTAAATAACTAAAAGAATATAATTAGATTGTTTGTAACACAAAGGATAAATGCTTATGCTTGAGGTGATGGATATCCTATTTACCCCAATGTGATTGTTACACATTGCATTGTCTGTATCAAAATAATCTCTTGGGTACCTACCATGTAACCACAAAACTAAAAATTAAAAAAAATCACACAACAAGTAAAAATAAGGGTCAGGATTTGAACCCCAGCTCTGCAGTTATTGAGGGCAGATTTTTAAACCACTACACTGTATTGTCGCTCAGTTTGTTACCATAATGCTGTATTCCAACATTGTATGTTTGGTGTGTTTGTGTGTGTGAGAGAGAGAGACAGACATCTTTTCTTAGACACCATAAATAATACCAACTGTGAAGAGTTAATATTAAATAAAGAATATGAATGACCAATGAATGACAACAATGTCCTGGAAATTAAGTGAGCGAAGGAAATAGGCTGCTTAGAGATGTATCTTATGCACTTCAGTAAAATGTTGCTGAAAAACATAAACCAATGTATGTATACCTCTTAAACTGTGTTATGTAATCAGTTCACCTATGTCACAAAACAACAGTGTCAACATTATAGATGAGATCTTTTTGATATGGAAAGTAAATACTAAACCCTTACAAAGATCTACTGAATCAAATGTTTTTTTTTTATTATTATTTGGGTTTTTGACATTAAGTGGTGACATCTTTTATGGATCCAATACTATCTTGAATTTCTTTAGCCTCAGCAAGAGATAATGGATAAACAACTTAATTCAGCCCAATAAACCAGAGGGTAGCACTGTGTATGCAGTCAATTGTTTAAAAAGGAGACACCACCTTCTTAGACATTTAATTAGATCTAAGATACATGTGAAAAAGAGAAGTGAAAGAAAGATAGCTTTAATAGTTGTTAAATATAATTTTTCTTGAAAGAGAGGCTTCTCCAAAGTGAAGGGCAAACACCACAAATTGCACATGAATGAAAGAAAATTACATAGCAGATGCTAATATAATATCAATATACTTTAACAATATTCATTAAAATAAGCAGGGATGTAATTGGGAAAGTGAAAACCCAATTAACCTGCTTAACCTGCTTATTTAGGTTATAAGTTGCTAGCATACCTTGCATATAATTTCAGTATTGTGGAAATACTCGGTGAATTCAAATGAATTTAACACAAAGCAAAGATGAAATATGTAATTCTAAATAAAAAAGAAATATTAAATTAGACTAAATTATAAGATTAAATATCCAGCATTAAAAAAAACATATTTACCACATCCCACAGATATTTTAATTCATATAGTAAATAGTTCAGCTAGAAGTGGAAAAATATCCAACTACTATTCATATATAGGACTGAGAGTATGTACTTTACAGTCCTTAATATGCTACTTTTGCAAACCAAAAGCAATTCAACTACCACATTAAAAAGCACTGCAGAGATACTTGAAGAATGAGTTGTACAAGAGGCAGGGAGAAGGAGAACGGAGCTTTGGGTCTCTTTCCCCATAAACCTCTTAAAAGATAGGTGTGAATATGACTTTATTCTTGAAGATTTTGAGAAACAAGTTCAGTGATAACTGCAAACATTTGTTGAGGCTGTGTGAAGGGATCTTTATATTTTGCAAATATATTAAGAGGAATTATATTTTCTATTTAATTCGGTATACGGTTCATTTCAAATTCCTATATGACTTCAGCTACACCTCATGGCATCAATGATTACCTGCTATGGTCAAGGACATTATGAAAACTGATTGAAAGCTGGCAATTTATTCTACGGTGAAACCATTCAATATTTCCTAAAGTCAAATGATATACACCTAATATGATACAGAAACTGAGCAACACAAGCAACAAAACAAACATTATTACTTGGGAGACTGGCAGAAAATTGTTATAAGATCATCTCTCCCTGTTATTATGGGTAATTCATCATTACTCATCTATGTGTTCAAAATATATAAGACATCCTGAATTTCCTCCTGCTTACCGATTTTACAATGTTTCTTTTTTCAGTTGCAGGTGATTTTTAACCAAAATTATATGTCACAAGAGCATGCCATTTATATAGAAAAGCATTGTATATTTTTCCCCTGTTCTTTAACTTCTTGCCAGCATGATGCAATCTCAAATAGTACTTTATAATAAAAAAAAAACTTTATAAAAGAAACTTCAAATAAAATTCATACTTTAAGGAGTTTTTGCCAAAACTGAGGTAATTTTAAGGAAGCTGTATGATTCTTAAAAAACACATTTACATACAATTAATGATAATTGCATGTTTATTATAAAAGTTCGTTAGATACATTTGTTTTAATTTAGGAATATTAAATATTCTAAGTTCTTAGCAGATTCCATAAGCTCAACACTGTACAAATGCAAGCAAGACCAAGAGATGACTTTATGCAATGTTTTTACTTAGGCATCTAAATGCTGAAAGTAGTTAATGTTTTAAATGTAGCCTAATTCATTCCTATGGATAAATATTATTTACTGCTGGTATGTCTACAGAGAGAACAATACTCTCCTTTTACCTTGAAATTTATAAAATGCTGATATTTTTGCTAAAATACAAATGAGACTGCTTGACTAACAAAAGGTTGAGTGTAGGCCTCTCAGCACTGAACACTTTCCCAAAAACATGACAAGTTTTGTGGATTTAGTTGTTTCTGTCTTTAGAGAGCAGTTAAAATCTTTCTTATTTTTCTTGGATACTAAACTTAATTCTGTTAAATAATGCAAACAGAATTTATTTGTAAGTAAATATTTCCTTTGCATGCAACAACATGGTGTTCAACACCTGCTATATTCTCTTTTATTTTCCTCTGTAGGTTAATTATGTGGCTATACTTTCCCAGAAAGAAACATATTCAGTAAATATTTCAGAAAATAATATACCATATAATGTAATCTCTTTTCTTCTAACATAAGCCATTTGCTACAGACACACTTTTCTGCACATTAGGTGCAAATGCAGTATTTAAGCCAGAAGCATTATCTAAGACTCATCCAATATTTGAATGATTTCTGTCCAGATTATGACCTAGTGTAGCATTATGATATATATTTACAAGATACACTGGCAGAAAGTTTTCTGTTTTCCATACACAGAAGATTCTATTAATGTGGTTCTTTTAGGAAAAATAGTAAGCAAGCTAAAAATAATCATATATTTCTGTTAATGATATATGAATACAAAAATATTTTCACTCATTTCAATTTTAATTTCATTAGTCATCAAAGTTTTACATGAATCAGTAAGACTTCCTAATTTAGACAAAGAAGGAGGAGGAACTGGAAAAAGAGGGAAGAAGAATAGATATTATCACCTCATTTGTCATAGTTGTTAATGTCCCAGAAAACTATTGAAAACGGAATTCCTACAGGAGAAGCACTTGTATTTAACTTTGGAGAGAAAAATACAGACATGAACATCTAACCTTTAATGTGAAATAAAATTTCAAAACTTAGACATTGGAAACAAAAAGGATAAAATCAAAGATTTTCAGACTATGACCAAAAACTAATTTAATTCTGTGTTTCAATATTGATGATAAATTTTAACAAAATTTATCTTTAAAATATTGTAATATATTAATGTTGATGTAAGTATTTATATATATATATATATATACACACACAATATAAGACATGACAATATAATTAGGTATTTGTATTTAGATAAAATATCTCTAATTTTAGAAGATTAACCCCGTAAGATTCTTAATGGAAGTGTGACTATATTCACTATTTAGTATATAAAGATCTTTTTGATCACATGCAATGTAGATAATGATGTACTACCAGTCCCATCAATATTTACTTATCCTGTCCCATCCACTGAGATAATGGTCCCTTAAACAAAAATTGGAACTGATTTATCATGATGTAATATGATGATTCAAAAATTAGAGATATATGATAAATTCAGCCCTAGCTTTGATTACAACTTTTTATGTATAGGATCCGGCTTGGAGCAAATGTTTTATCATGTGAAACATACACACATACTAAAATATTTGCCCTTTATAAAATGTATAGTTTAATATGTGAAATGTATCTCAATAAATATATTTAGTATATAAAATACATCTCAAATTTATTAATGTATATTTCAAAACTTGAGATATATTTTACATACTAAAACATTTGCCCTCTACAATGTACAGTTTTAACAAATGTATAAATTTTAACAAATGTATACAGTCATGTAACAGCCAAGATTCAGGAAAAAGGGGGTATATTGTGTAAAAGTATTGGTGAGAGTTCTATATAAAATATAGATAAATTAAAAATAACTTCTTAATATGCTATCTTTAGTTATTTTGTACATAATTATTTGATACTGACTATATTTCTCCCACCGGTAGGCTCTGAAGCTAAAAGAATAGATAAGTCAATGTGTCTGTTCTATTTTAGCCTGTAGTCCAGGAGAGTCATAAAAATAAGAGGAGTTAAAAAGAGAGTGATATGCGCTGATGGACAGCGGGTGCCCACCTACCATAGCCTGAGGACTCAAGAAACGCCCTGCAGAGAAGGTAATAACCATGCTCAAACCACAGTAACATTAAGTCTAATGAAACAAGATTAGAGGTACTTCAGGAATTCACAGCAAAGGATACAAAAGCATGGAGACATTGCAAAGCATGAGGTTAGGGTTAATAGACAACGTGAGCCATCAATAGAAACAGAATTGATTAGAAAATTGTACACATTAATAGTTACTTTTCAAGTTACATGGATGTCAAGATAAGTTACTCCTCTAAAGAAAATTAAAAATAATGATGAGTCAGTAAGAGGGATGCAAAAAATGAGAACAAAGAGAAAATTACAAAATAAATTATAAATAAAAACATAAATTTTGTATGTGTGCACATACATACATGAGTTAATGGAAACTAAGTAATCCTTACTAAATCTATTGATAATGCAAGTTTATTAATGAGTAAATACTTACATAAATACTGGCCTCTCTCTAGATTGTTGTAAGTTTCAAATAAATGCAACAAAAATATTTTTAATTGACAATGGGGCCAATTCAAAGCAAGACTGACAAACCTGAGTAATGTTATTGCTGAAGATAATATAATTAGTTTTTTGAAAAATGTCATGAAGCTACCACGTCCAAATAGGGACACCTTTACAGATTAAAAGTTGAGATTCAAATTCATTTATTCTGCACTGAATATACATGAAGCTATACACAAAAAATCATTAAAAAATATGAGTTTATAATTGAAACATTTTAATGATCACATATGCTCTCTGTAGTGATGGATTGAAAATAAGAAAATTTAAAGATTTCTAATATAGAATTTATATTTCTACACATCCTTATAACTTTACTTTCATTTTACACAGATAAACTAAATTCTTTTCATATTTAAAATTTTGGAAACCTATTTTTATACTATTGTACATTGAAAATATCATGATTTATCTCTCTATACTCTAATATGATAATAATGGAACAGGGTTCCTAGGCTCAAAATGCCTACAAATTATTTAATTGGATAAATCTACTCACATATTATTTGACTGAGAAAACCATCAGTTCTGACAATGCTTTTACCTCAAACCTCTGTATTACCATGTAGAATAGTTACTGGTGTGCTTTTCTCTTTCCTTATTAATTTACCTAAAATATGGCTTTATGTAGAGTTCATATTCAATTTTTCTGTATTTCTTATGACAAAGTTTGGCACACAGTAGGCAGTTAGTAAAGGTTATTAATAGAAAGAAATTGTTAGATACAATCTTCCTTTATTTCCTGCAGTATAAAAACTGATGTAATGCTTTTAATTTCTGAGGAAAAATGATATACAAGTAAAAATGTAGTTTTTTTACTGCTAAAACTCATTGTCCATGCAGACCTACTCCTTTCGTTACCTACTACTGTTACTCTATTCCTTAACTTTGCATGGCATGTCTCAAATGATTAATGTAATTTAAAATAATATTGAATAAGAAAAATAGCATTTTTTAAAATGACTAGGCTAGGTACTTCTCAGGTTAACATTTGTTTCTGAGTGAAAAATAAAACTCAACTATTAATAGCAATGCCATAACAGTATCAATGAATGTAAGGATACATTTATGAAAAATGTATTTGGCTTTTTGCAAATGCCATTTTACATAAATTGTGTGTATATATGTATATTTATACAGTTATATAACTTTACTTCTTTTTTTTTTCTTTACTGTTTTCATTTTATTTTGTTACCTAAGTGAAACTACAGTGAAATTTCTCCACTTATAAAAGCAGACATTTATTTAGGGAAAAATAAAATCCCTGAGTGTGTTAGCGAACTTTATCTTGGAGACTTTCTGATTCAATTGATGTTATCTGACCTTGCCATTAGTTTAGCTGGAGGCAAGATATTTCTGTCTGCATTACTTTTCATTATTGCTTCCTTGTAGAAATTCAGTACCTGCTGCTCCATATAAATGTATGAGAAAGCTAAAGAACATAGTACAGAAAGTCATCCAATTTTCATCTGCTATTTTCCCATCAATGTGAACACACAATTGTATTCTTCCTAACCTTCATAGTTAAAAGATGATTATTTCAACTGAAATTTGGAAAACCTACATTCAGACTTGAGATTTAGAAGAAAATTGATATTCCTTATTTATTTATCTAATGTGCAAGCATCGTCACCCATGATATAAATCACTTGAATTCCCTAGCAACTTCTTTTGCAGTGGTGCCTAAGCTTATTATTAATTTTCTCTGTTCTTCCTGGGTGCAGAATGGAGACAATCAAGTCATATATCACATAAACAATTAAAAACTGTCCTTCGGCTGTAAGCTTTTTGAAATGATGAAGTGCTAGTACAGAGTGAGCTGTCCTTGAATTACTTTCACTCGTAAGTATTAGACAGCATGATGAATTTTTTACAAGCCAGACATTTGAAATAGTGTCTTCAAAGCTATGTCAGCGGCCTATTTATCTTTATTATGGCCAAGAAACTGATAGCAAAAATACAATGTTAGTGCATGTATTACATTAACAACAATTATGAGCTTTATTTTTTTTCTTAGAGATGAGTGCAGGAAAAAAATGTGCTTTTACAGCAATGTCATTGCTATCTTTTCCCCTCCAAAGATAAAAGGTAATGTCAATGTAGATATGTGATTTTTGTTACAAATTAAATTATATTCTATGCTTAAAAGTAAATTCTTATGAGACTAAATTCAATTTTATAATATTCCTTATAAAGCATATGTGACTTAAGTATTTTAAAACATAGATATGTTTATATTTTATAAAATAGATATACTGATGTACTTTCTTTGTCTTGAAATAATTCTCATTAGTGCAATGATGTAGTGTATATCTCATATCCATATAAAACAGATTTTCTCAAATTTGTAACTTTTTTTTCTAATGAATTTAAATTAAGGATATTCATATACTGTTGTATTTCCATTTTGTCATTTCAAAAATTCATATTTTAAAACAAAATTGATAAATGATATTATAAATATGTACATAGTCATCATTGTTTTTGTCATACAATCAATGTTGTTTTAAGCTGGAAGGAAGAAGCTACTGAGCTCAAACATTACATGAATCACATAAATATATTTATAAAAACAGTCTAGCATAAAAATATCCTTTTTTATTTTAAGGAGACAACTGCAGTACTGAAAGGCTACATAACTTCTGTAGAGATAGTCAATGTTCAAACTGGTTCCAAAAGATCCTCTTCCAATTCCAATTTAGAATTCCTGCCAGGGAGTTGCTGTTTCTCCCTGGGAATGTGTATGTCTTGGTTGGTTTCTATTTACATCATGGTTGTAAGTTAACATTGCAGATATTTTCAGCAATATTCACATTATTAGCGTTAAACATTTAAAGATTAACAAAATATGTGGATTTGCTAAATGGATTTTTAAAATCATGAAATTACTATTATCATGACTAATGCTATTTGTATTCAGATGAATAGAGCCAAGAGAGCTACAGAGATATACCATATATACACATAGACACACACATGTGTTTGCAACATTACTTTTAAATTATTCGCTACTCTGATGAGATGCAATTTTGACAAAATTATATCCACATAAAAATTACTTAGAAGCAGTCAACCAATTTTGGAACCATCATCTGTGTTCATTGTGTACAAAACAAAATTGAAACTTTGAACTGTGAATAAAATAAAAAAGAGGCATGGATTGTCATATATGAGTCTACATACCACACATATTTGATTGATATTAAAGGAGCATCAATGTTTATATGCTTATAATGATAGATTGTTTTATGTCAGTACTTTATAAAAATTTAAGTGTTTTTTGTTTAATTTGTTCATCTGTCTTATTAAAATACACTTAGTTAACCTAGCACAAAATATTTCAAAGAAAAAACTGTGAATTTGATTTTTAATATGATTATTCTAGAGCAGCATGAATTCTCAACTGATGAGTTCAAATTCACCCTATCTTAAACTCATTTGTCTCAAATATTCTTTGCCCATTTAACTTTTGCCCAACTCTTTGCAGCCCATTATGTTTATATTTGTGGGCCCCACAGCACTATCTAAAGCCATCTCTACCATTACAAGTTGAGAGATTTTAAGTAATCATTTATTTTAATAATATGATGCATAAATCAAATTGACATCATTATAATGAGAAGTATTTGACATAGAAATGTCTCTAAAATATTTTCTATCTATATATTTTGTTAAATAGTATTAGATGAATAAATATTAATATTGATGCCAAATAAAATATGCTACTAGTCTCATATGTGCTTTTTTCTTTTCTTAAAATAATACTATGTAGCCTCTATTCTATTCAATTTTTGTCATTGAAAAATGTGTCTTTGATTTATATCAATTGCAATTCAAGAAAAGTAGTCATAAAAGACAAAAAATATTGCTTTAGAATAAATATATTATTAAGTTTATTGTTATCAAACTTTCTAATTTTTTTGAACAATTAAAGTTACAATATTAAATTAATTACAAATAAAGAAACTGTCTATTCTGGTAACTTCCAGGGGGGAAATTGTTGGAAGCTATATGTATACTAATAATAATAATAAGCTTTTCTCAATTGGAAAGCACCATCAAAATTATCTTAACTTTATGCAACACTTTTACTTACTTTGACAAGAATAGAGTTTGTGAATAGAAACAGACTTTGTATAATTTTTCCGAGTCATAGCCTCATACACCTCTTATACTTTTCTTGGCTAAGAAAAAAAGCTATTTGGGGTCAAACTCTACAGTTGCTTGAATTTGGTATATCTGCAAGGAAATTTTAGTGTTTAGTATCAAGAATGTCTAGTTTACCGCATCGGTAACCATGAAATGTAGGTTGCATTCTTTAATTGAGGTCCTTGTGTGTAATTTATTAAATGTCGGTTTCCATTATCTCCATGTACCACATGCTGAAATTTTCTTCAAGATACAATTTTGTATCAGTTTAAATCCAGCCCCAATATAGTTAATCTGGTACTATGCTATGTTTACAAATTTTTTTCATCTCTATTATAACATTTGTCATAATAATACACATTTTAACTCATTAGCATGTGAACTAATAAAAACTGAAAATATCATCTTTGTCTACTTACCATTTAAGAGAATGGATTTTTAGAAATAGCTTGATGAGTAGTAGAAATGAGGTGGAGAAAGTAAGGTGAAAATTAAGGGAAGAAGAAATGAATAGATAAAAAAGGAAGAGAGAGGGAGGAAGGAAGGAAAATACAACAAGGGAAGGGAATAAAGGAAAAAGGGAAAGAAAGGATAATAAGGAATGCTTATGTCTGGCAGAGCTGTGTAAATATAGTCTCTTTAAGGTTGACTACTGGTTGCTCCTTCTTAACATTGATTTCCTCCTGCTTATACCTGTGTTGTTAACTATAATCTCAATAGAATGTGTCTTTTGGGAAAATAATCAGTATCAGTCAATAAAGACATTACTTTCAAATTCAGAATTCCCTGTGTTGATACACAAACCCTCCCTACTGCAAAAGTCTCTTCTAAAATGGTTTTAGAAAAATAGTTTAATATCACAATTTAATACATTAATTCCTTAAAATAGTAATAAAAGAGAACTCAGTTTTGGTTCCACCTACAATATAGAAAGCAAAAGCAATGAGAAAAGTCCAGCTAAACTATTAACCCAACACTTGTTTTTTAACCCATAAGACAGATAAGATCCCAGGACAATAGAGTAGCCAGTAAGATAAGGAAGATGGTCCTCTGTCAAGGGAAGACAATACTTGGCTATCTCATCTGCCGCAGAGCATGGAATGAAGGAAGAGCCTCGCAGTGGCTCATGCCTGTAATTCCAGCACTTTGGGAGGCCAGGGCAGGTGGATCACGAGGTCAAGAGGTTGAGACCATCCTGGCCAACATGGTGAAACCCTGTCTCTAAGACTAAAAATATTAGCTGGGCATATTGGCGCTTGTCTATAGTCCCACCTGCTTGAGAGGCTGAGGCAGGAGACTCGCTTGAATCCTAGAGGCAGAGGTTGCAGTGAGTCAAGATAGCGCCACTACACTCCAGCCTAGTGACAGAGTGAGAATCCATCTCAAAAAAAAAAAAAAAAAAAAAAAGAAGAAGAAATGAGCTAAAATTTTAATGGCTATCAAAATATCACGTATAGGCTAGGGTGATAGTTTAGCTATCGTGAGATTCGCACCAAGACAGGGAAGTTCATGTTTACTCATATCCTCTTTTCTCAGTCATGTTTTTGCAGCTGGAGGAACAGAATAAGGGCAGGGCAGGGAATAAGAGAGACTCTGCTGGTAGCGCAGGCTTGCATGAAGGATATTGGCAGGCTCCCTGAAGGATTTTTTAAGACAAGTTAATTATAGAATTGATGTGGCAAAGCAAAGAACTAGAAGACCCTAAACACTTTTGTAAAAGAACAACTTTAGGGACTTACTAGTATCCTGCAATAATAAATAAATCATATTATTGTCAAAACTATAGGCATATCCTTCAATGAAAAGAATAATGTAGAAATAGATTTACACATATATAGTCAATTGATTTTTTGACAAACCTGTCAACTCAATCCAGAAAAAATAGTGTATTCAACAAACAATATAGAATTTCATAGTTCTATGCCCCCAAAAGAACTTTGATCCATATTTTCAACATATAAAAAACAACCTGAAGTCAATCATATATTAAATGTAAAATCTGAAATGATTGAACTTATAAAGGAAAACATAGGGGATAAAACTTTGTGATTTTAGGTTGGACAAAATTATCTCAGGACAAAAAAAAAGCATGAGGTAAAAGAAAAACTTTGATCAAAATTAAAACTTTTGTATTGGAAAGACATTTGTTAAAAGTAAGAAACAGTAATTATAGATTGGGAGATATATAATATAAATATATATACATATATATTTAATAAAAATATGTATATTGAACAAATATATATATTTAATGGTAATATAATAGGTATATGTATATAATAGAAGTGTCTTTAAATTATGTGTATATGTAAAAGATCAACATCTGACAGATAAATAGAAAATATAAAGAATTCTGACAACTCAATAGTAAGAAATTAAAATGTATATAAGGAAATGTGATCAGGAACAGTGGCTTATGCCTGTAATCCTAATCATCTGGGAGGCCAAGACAAATGGATTGCTGGAACCCAAGAGTTTGAGACCACCCTGGGCAACATAGTGAGACCCTGTCTGTACCCAAAAAAAAAAGAAAAATGTGTATATATATATATATATATATATATATATATATATATATACTGAAAATTAGCAAGGCATTGTGGTGCACACATGTAGTCCCACCTACTTTGGGTAGCTGAGGCAGGAGGATCACTTGAGCCTGGGAGGTGAGGTTGGGGTGAGCCAAGATCACACCACAGCACTCTAGCTGGTCAACAACGTAGGACTCTGGCAAAGAAAAAAAAAAAAAAAAAAAGTGTTTAGAGACTTTCACAAGGAAAACATATAGGTGGCAAAGACATTATATGGTGCTTACCGTTGTTAGCCATTAGGCAAATGCAAATTTATACCACAATGGTTACAAGTAAAACATTAAAATGTTTAAGAAGACCTGGCACAGTGGCTCATGCCTGTAATCCCAGCAATTTGAGAGGCTGAGGTAGATGGATCACATGAGGTTAGGGGTTCGAACTACCTGGCCAACATGGTGAAACTCATCTCTACTAAAAATACAAAAATTAGCCAGGCATGGTAGCCCATGCCTGTAGACTCAGCTACTCAGGAGGCTGAGGCACAAGAATCACTTGAGCTGGGAGACAGAGGTTTCAGTGAGCTGAGATCATGCCACTGCATTTCAGCCTGGGTGACAGCACAAGACCCTGTCTCAAAAAAAAAAAAAAAAAAAATTAAGAAAAGTCTTAACAGTAGGTGGTGAGAAAAATGAAAAGCAATTAAAACTCTCACTTGTTGCTGTTGTAAATGCAAAATAAAAGACACCTTGAAAAAGAATTGGTACATTTCATATCGATTACAATTTCACTCCTCAATACTTAATGGAAAATAAATAAAATACATATATGCATCAATCATCAAAACCCAGAAATTAAAACGGTACTTCAAATGGTGAATGAACAAACAAATTATGGCACATACAAATAGCCAAATACTACTGTGTAACAAAAAGGAATGAACTACTTATATTTCTAACAACTCAAAATAATTGCAACTTAGATCTTTATGAGTAAAAGAAGCCAAATCAAAGCCTAGATAATATATGACTCAATTTTTAAGAGACTCTGGAAAAGGCAGCAGCTGTAGTGGCAGACTACAGATCAATGTTTAGCATGAGCTAAGTAAGTAGGAAGGACTACAGAGGACATGAGGGTACTTTAAGAGCTAGTGGAAATAAATTGGAGATTGACTGGAGTGGCGGCTACACAATTATGTGTATTTATCAAAATATATAAAAGGTACACCCCAAAAAAGTAAATTTTACAATATGTAAGTTATACCAATTATAATTCAATAAGCTGACATTTTTATAAAGTCAACGCTCTGTCATGCATTATGATGTTTCCTAACAAACAGTGAACATAGGATCACTGGTTTCTCTTGGGATTTAATGGCATTTAGCCTTCAGCAGAGAAAATTAAATAACTTTTTATTCATATATTATTTTATGCATACAATTATAAATATAGGTTTTAAAATAAATATAAATATGATTGGAGCTACTATTAAATAGTCTAAGAAGACAGATTTAGCTCTAGGAAAGAGTGAAAAGCTTCAGAACATGACATGATTCAGCTGAGACTGGCAGTTGAGACTATTTCTACTTGGTTGATAGGAATGGCATGTAAGTGCCATCTACTGGGCCTAAGAAAAACAAAACTCCGGAGTAAGCCATCAAGATGCTTTAGGGAGAGGGTAGGGGTCATGTCTCTTGTCTTGTAGATTGGAATAATCTGATGACTACATAACAAACAGCAGTTGAACTCTGAGCTGGTTACCTTTTTACCCAGTAAGCATAGCAATGTTACTCTCAGAGATCCATAGTATTGAACAAAGAATTTAGACACAATTTACAATAACCTTCTCTTGCCCACCCAAGGATCTCATGTATTTTACTTTCAATCCTGGCACATCAATGTTCTATTATCAAACTTTCATCAATCCTTTCTAAATTATCTTATCATTTACTGTAATGCTTTGTTATAATGTCAAAACATAGAGTGATGCTGTCTATATTCAATAGAAAATACAAAGTCAAATAAATGTTATAGTAATCTTTATTTTGCACCCTGACTTCAGAGCTGTCAGTGATATCCTATGAATAGTAAATAAATCTGCAATTGCATTCAAAAGCAGCACATCATAATATAAATTATTTCTGATTGTCTAATCTGAAGTTTATGTCTACGTGAAATTTTAGGAAATCAAAAGAGTACATATACATATACATATACTATGCACAATAAAAAAGCATATAGCAAAGTAAAAGAAGCTGATCTTCAAAGCATTTTTCTGTTGCATATCTTTAGTGCTTTAATCTGAGATCAATTTCTAAACTTCTAATCTCTATGTGTCTCTCTTTGTTTCTCTCTCTCACACACACACAAACACACAATCACACATACACATGCACATTTATCTTAGTCAATTTGAAGTATAGTGAAAACCATAGAATATTAAAAATATATTGTAAATGTCATTGAAAAGGCTTCAGGGATTGAACTTTTATCACTGGATATGTACAAAAACATTATATATTTTCAGTACTTGTGAGGTGTAATTATAAGATCATCCAATTCATTGAAATTCTTATCTAGATAATATGATTAAGAAGTAGTTCACAGGATATTGAACATGAGCAAGCCTAATAATTGGTGGCTAAAGAGCCACACCTTTGAAAATGAGTAAAAGAAAAAATTCTTTCTAGGTTGACAGTGACTAATTACCTGGAGAATGATTAATTTCATTCAAAATTTAAATCCTATACAATTGTCTATTCTGTCTACATTTGTATGGCATTCTCAGTTATGTTCCCTCTTAAATCAGTCAGATGGAAGAAATAGGCGCTGTAGCCCCATTGTAACTTGATTTTCTGCTGTAGGAGATCATGCACTTGTTTCTCTCCACTCATAGACTTGAAACAAGAGGTGATAACAACAACATTGTTGGAATACTGAAGGTTATAGTCAATTAGTGAACCAGAAAACTAAATCAAATTGGAGGACAATTTTAGAAACTAATTTCAAAAACAAATTTTAAAAACAAATCTTAAATAAGATTATGAACAATTACTTCCAAATACCCACAAATTTGTTCTGCATAATTTAGCCCTTATATTACAAGAAAAGGAAGCTCCATTTTTATTATTAGTCTTCATCATTATTGTTACTATTACTTTTTTATAATAATTGACGACAACAATTAGTGTTCTTGTACTGTTGGTTATATGGATACTATAAAAATAATTAGTGAATGTTTTTAATTGCTATGTTAGAAACTTAAACACCAAGTAGCCCATGTAAATTGCCAAGCATGTATAAGTAGCTTGCTGAAAAATGGCATCTTCTGCCATTAAAAGTAATGGCTAAACCACAATTACTTTTGCACCAACCTAATAGTATGAAAAGACAACCTGCAAATTCCAGTCAGTGACATTGAAGCCTTCTAAGTATGACTGCATTATCATATCACAATGTCTATGCTGAGAGGCTGATTTTTAAGCCTTCTGTATATCCCGTTTTACCTATGAAGAGTCTGACTATTCAATATTGTTTACACCCACATGAACAGAACATGTGTAATCTTAAACCGTGATTTTTGCACGATCAAAACCAAATAGAAAACTAAGTCATTTAGTTGTTAATTTCAAGAGAGAAATAATTTGGTGCTTTACACAATTTTTGGTGGCTCTCGCCTGTAATCCTAGCACTTTGGGAGGCAGAGGGTGGTGGATCATTTGAGATTAGGGATTCAAAACCAGCCTGGGCAGCATGGTGAAACCCCCATCTCTATTAAAAATACAAAAAAATTAGCCGGACATGATGGCAGGCACCTGTCCCAGCTACTTTGGGGGCTGAGGCAGGAGAATTGCTGAACCCGGGAGGCAGAGGTTTCAGTGAGCTGAGATGATATGCCACTACACTCCAGCCTGGGTGGCAGAGTGAGACTCTATCTAAAAAAAAAAAATTATTTTTATACACATAATGGAGACTTATTGTAGTATGATATGCCTTCTCTAGTTTTATTTGACTCTATAGGTTCACATATAAAATTTCACATAGAAATGTATAATTAGCTTTAGTTTGATCAGCAGATTAATGTTAGTTCCCAGAGGCAACCAAGGAAATGGTAACTGGCATTGAAATAGTAGGGAAAAGGAGACACGAAAGGAAAATACCATAATCAAATCCATCATAATTTACTTTGGCTTCCTCTTTAAAGAATTTTATGTTAATTACGCATTTCTGAAAACCTCAATCATGATCCCACAGAGGAGGAAAGCCTTTGCTTCACACAGCAGGAAATGTTTCAGAACTGTATTTCTCATTGCTTGCTGGAAGAAAAAATAAATTCATATTCATCATGTACTTTCTAGTTTTGAAAAAGTAGGTTTCTGGCCAATTACGATGCCCCTGAGGATAAACATTTAGTTTTTTTTTTTTCTCCTAAATTAGTTAAAACTTTTAATTCATATTCAAAAACAAATGGCAATTATAAAGAAAATGTTTTAACACACAAAAGTAAATGTTAGTGAATCCTAAATTTCTGCCAAATGTTTATTTAGGAATATTTTATGTGCATGCAATGTTTTTAAACTCATTCTTTATTTCACTTTGGAAGTCCATATATCACTTTACCCTAAAATCACAATAATATTATTTCAGATACTGAAATTTTGTCTTAAAAAATAAGAAACATATTGGTATCTTTCACTGGAGTGTATGACATTTGTGGACCATCACCATGCATCACATTGTATCCTCAGTATTACTACTTTATCTAGATAGTGGTAGGCATTCAATGCACATTAAATTGAAACTAATTCTGGGAAAAGATAACCAGACAGCTCACCCTCAGCAGATTATACTGCCTCTAACATTACATTTCAGACTGCATTTTCACTACTTTTTCCCTTACCATTGAAGTAACTATTTTTAGCTAAAGATGATCACCAATGCTTCTCACCACTATGCAATAGTAACTCATTTTGTAAATTATTCATTAGAGTTATATCAATTATATGTTTAACTTTTAATCTTCATTTTTAAGGTCTTACGGCTCCCTTTTTGCTCACAATTGAGCTGTCTTCAATATTCTAAATATATTAAAATAAGGATCAAAAATCTTTAAAGCAAGCAAATACATACTTTTTGGAACACAGCTATTACCTCAAGCTGCTTTTGTTTTATTTTTCCTTTTGTATTACTCAAAATATGAGAGTATAATCTGTATGTAAGGCCTTCACTTATTGACTCGTTTGCTCTGGCTGTTTCAATTTTACTCACCCTTTTATACAGCTATTATCAGAAAAATCACTAATAACTTCCTATATGCCAAAGTCAATAACCCATCTTCTTTTGTCATCATTTTTAATTTCCTTTTAGCATTGTGCCAATTTATTATCTTTATTCATCTTAAAATAGTCTCTTCTATTGCCTTCTGTGGCAGGTTATTATTGATTATATTCCTTGTTTTCTGAGTGTTCCTTCTGTGTTTATTTGTTCTTTTTCACCTCTCACCAAACAAATGCAGTGATTTCCCCCCGAATGACATCTCTTGCCATTTTCCTTCTTCCATTTTAATGTTTTGCCCTGTAACTATCACTTATTTTAAATTGTTAGCACTATCTGACTGTAGATGATTGCTAAAATTATGTTAATAGTTTGAACATATTATAAGCTACTTTACACATTTCTAACTTCCTAATCATACTGCCCAACAAAATATCTTACAGGTACATAAAACTCAACATACTGAGCACTAAATTATCTATCTCTTCCCCAATTTTTTATCTTTAAATTAATAACACTGCCATTCACTATGGCATAGATGTGTAAAACATTGAATCATTTTCCATGTAAATATAGCAGATTTTATATTATATATATATTTATATGAATTATAATTATAATCTTAAATCATTTACATTTAAATATTATATATATATAAATTTTAAGTACACATATACATTTAATATATATTTAAATAGATAAATATGCATACAAGTACAAAGAAAAACTGGAAAAATCACACCAATCTTGGTGTATTATACAGTACTACAATTAGCTCAAGAGTGTTATAACATTTCATTAAAGGATTCACAGTGGAAATATAATTGTACTATCCCCAAAATTACAGTAACATCAGTCAGGTACTGGGCTTTTTCTAAGAAAAAGAAGGAATTTCTCTTGAGCCTCTATTGACTGTGACACTTGTGGACTATAACATATGTAGCACTGAATCTCCAACATTTTCTTTTCTCAAAGTTTCTTGCAGGCTATAAGAAATGAGACCATCATTTGCCCCACAAGACATTTTTTAGAAAAGTAGAGAATAAAATGTCATTTCTTTAAACTTATATGTTCAAAAAGTATCAGCTTAATATTAGAATCAAAAATACATTGATTTGACTTAAAATAATTTTTCCATCTGGTTATGAAAAAGAGACATTACAGAATTGTTTTTTTTCACTTTGGCTTAGTGTCACATGGGAGAAGTTTAAAAATCCCAGTGCTCAAACTACCTCAGAATTTCTGGAGGTAGCACTGTGGAATCAGCATTTATAATGCTTTTTAGGTGACTCTACAGAGAATCAAAATAGAAAATACTCTATTTCAGTAAAAATGGTAGTGAAGTTGATAAGTTCTAACTCACTCCTAACATAATAAGTTGTGAGATTTGCACTGTTTTGTTTTTGTTTTTATTTGAAATGGTGAAATGCTATATGACCTAATATGTAACTCATACCCCAGGGTCTGAATAATTTTCAGGGGGCAAATTGTGCTGCCCACAATGAGACCTTTCTTGCCAGGATTTCTCAAACATGGCTTTATTGATATTTTAGACTAGATAATTATAGACACCCCGTATGATCATCAAAAATGCTTTCAGACATTGACAAACATCCTCAGGAGTAGAGGCAAAAATCACTCTGGGATAGTTTTATAGAGGAAAATGCCTAGGAAAAAAACAAATGGGAACTAACACAAAATGTATTGTGCTGGAATGAGAAAAAATGACGAGATTGTGTTTTGCTATCAGGGAGAAATAAGAAAATTCAGATTAAGAATGGCATTTTTTTAGCTCTAGGATGTTAGTGTTATTAAAATCTACCATTGACTTAAACAAAAACTGTACTTATTAAACTGTGGTACACTGTCTATTATTAAACACTTTTCTGACACTGGAAATGGCAAATGTAAAGTAAGATAGAACTCAAAAATCAATGAAATCCAGTGCATTCAATATTTTAGACTTCACAATTGGCAAGGTTTTGGAGACCTTAACATTTATATGTGCCACACGTATATTTGAATTTAATGTTTTTTTAAAATTACATTGCATGGGTTGTTTTGTGATTTACTTTCACTTAAAATTACATTATTAACATTGTGTCCTGTATAGTAGCTGTTTATATTTTATTAGGATGTACCTCAATATATTAAAATATAAAGCAGTCTCTAATATTTTTCCCATTTTAAGGTCTCATTACCAGACTTTTAAAAAATCCTGACAAGTGTGATGTTTCAGAGTTATGCTATTACTAGGCTAAAGACTCAACTCTATAGTTCTCATAGTAACTATAGAAAAAAATACCCATATTTGAAACAACTGGCATTAACTTGAAAATTAATAACTTGCACTACCCCTTTTGTTAGCTTTTCTGTAGTAAAGAATGTTAGCAACGTCAGAATCTCCTATTCTCAGAATTCTCCACTTGACTCCTTCCACCACAGATTTAAAAACTCAACAATGTAAGGGTTCTTCCAAACAAAATAATACTGTTAGTTAGAGAGTGTTTTGTCCCCTATGACTGAAATTAAAACCCCAAATGAGTCAGTTCTAGATTTGATCTTGACACTCCAAGCACCCCATTAGGCCCCTATCTTAATCTTGGCTCCTGAAATTTTCCAACTTGATCAGAAAAACAAGTTGGGGAAGTCTCTCAGAAAGACAGCACCAAAATAAAATGGGGTTTCCCCAGAAAATCTAGCACAGAACAGAGCTGGCCTAAATTCTCCACCTTTATGTGGAAGAGCCTTCCTGAGAAAGAGGAAGCTTTAGTCTCCATTTACCATGCCCATTGGAAGAGAGGAAAATTACAAAAGAAGGGCAAAGTCAAGAAAGTGTGAATGCAAGCTAACTGTATAAAAGTGTTCTAAAGAGATCATATACTACAGTATATAATACAGAAACATAAGACTTTACACTTCTTTGATCACCAAACTTTTATCTTCAACTCTAGTCAGTGATGCTAGAGTCCTTATTTTTGGTATCATGCCTCCTAGCTGTGGAATAAGGAAGATGGAAGACTGGAACACCCTCAGAAACAAAAGTAGGTTGCTCTTCCTACAAGCAAGAGGACATCTGCTTTCAGCTACTGATTCCTGAAACCCGCCTTTTCTACCTTCTCCCTGGGTTCCTTGGGATGGAGTTTCATTCACACTGTCAGAATCATTAGGCCAAGAAATTCTTCAAACTTCCACAGAATGAGATGATTCTGTTCTCTCTTTGAAAGTCTTAAAAATAGTTTAGTGTTTTATTTTTGAAACAGAACTTTTTCATGTAGCTGCAGAAAAAAAAATGAAACTCTGCATTTATCTGCTTTTTTAATAAGAGAACCGTATTATTCTCAATTGATAAGGTATTAAGTAGAAATGTTCTAGAACATCTATTGAATAGAATTAACTTAAGAAAGGAGATTCTACATTCTTAATGTTACATAAGGAATTGTTTATTCCACCCTATTCTGAAAGGTAAGTTCTAAATGAAGTTGCTGTAGTGATTCCAATATTCATTAGCTATTGTTAATTTCTATGAAGTTTTGAACTATTCTGATTTATCTCATTTACTTCTGAAGATTACAATAAGTCACAAAAGAGCAATAACTAAGGAAGCAAAAGACTATGTAGACGTGCCCAGTGAAAACAATCAGGGAAAATGATCTTCATTAAGCTTATAAAGTACAGTCAAAAATCAAATTTATTTATTCTGGTCCTATTGTTCAAGTACAATTGAACAAGAGGAGTAGTTCAACTTCTACTTCCTGTTCTAGTTGCCATAGGAAAAAACTGGCATAACATTAAATTTGAAATAAAATATTACGATTCTGCCATACCATAAACCATTCAGGTAATATTTATATTATACTTTCAATCTAAGAAGATAATGTAGATCTATGAGTACTATACATTTTGTTTTCAAATTTTAAAATATCCTTTTGAATTATAACTTCTATTTTGTTGGACTTTTTCATCACATTAATGCCAAGTGGAATGGTGATCACAAGCTGTCTTATTCTAATGAGTGCCTAGGGGTTGGGTGATGGGCAGCTTATTGAAAGGATCTTTAAATTGTAAGTTCTTTAGGGCATGGATTTATCTGTATCCTAACCTTTCTGAGGCTCTAATTCCATTTGCATCACTTTATGAATAATGAATAATAATGACAGAGCAAGTTCTATTAAAGATTTTAGTGCCTTGGTAGGTGAATCAAATCACTGCTAATAAATTAAAGTCACCATTCATAAAAGTTGTAACATTTCATACTAGTGTACCTCTAAATGTACGAAAGTTTTCTTTCCCCTTGAAAATACATTTTCCTAAGTGATACAATACAGTGAAACAGATAATTTAGAAATTCATTAGAGTGCTATTTTATTTGTTCATACTGGAGAATGATGTAAAACTTTAGAAAACAAATTATAATAGAATTATAATAGCCTTATTAAACATTCATACCATGTCTATTAATAGGTCACAATTGATTATACTATCTTATGTTTCTTTGGAAAGTCTTTTTATTACATAATTAAAAATCATCTAGTAGAACATCTACTTCCAACTATGATGCAGTAACTGGTATTGGGCTAGCAACCCAAGCTAAACAACCATAACACTGGGCAAAATATATAGCTGTTTTGAGGCAGCTGAGACTATAAAACTATTAGAGAAACACAGAGATGAATCCTATTTTTACCCTGACTTACTAACAGGGGAAATTCCAAACCTTTTATGAAGGGTGCTGAATTCCAAACTAAATGGGTTGCCAGGGAAATCCACTGAATAAAGAAGGTACAGATCAAAGTTAGGAACAGAGACATGTCAGTCACCTGAGACAGATGCCAGAGAAGAAGGAACTGTGACTGTAAGGTTATTTCCTGACAGTCTTTGGTAGAGGACTGCTTGATATATTGGCAGGGTGAGGCTACACAAGACTTACCTGAACTTGACCACTACAGAGTCTGAGAATAAAACAGAGATAATGAAAATCAGATTAAATTTATGCTGTGTTAGGGAGAATCTGTGAGGTGACTAGAGCATTTATTTTACTCTTTTAACTTGACAGGACTCAATATCCAAACTCTGCCTTTCCTGTAGAGATCACATTCACCATGCCTTATCCCTTCATATGTCCCTGGTGGAACCTAAGAGGATACTATGAAAATATGATTGGTGGGGAAATTATAAGGTTCTGTCTTGAGAAATCAGAAAAAGTTTAAAATCTATTATCAAAATAGCCACTTTAAAAACAAAGAGAAAAAAAGCTAATTAAAACCAAAATAAGTAGAAGTAAAAACAATTTTTAAAAAACCCAAATTTAGTTCTTGGAACAGTTAACAAAATAGCTAAAACAATGTAAAGATTAAAGAAGACAAAAGAGAAACACACACATACAAGTGCACACACTCATAAAGTACCAGCAACAGAAATGACAGAGGGTATCATTATAACTGCTACCAACATTAAAAATACAAAAAGGAAATGCTATGATCAAAATCGTCCTAAGCATTTTACCAACATAAATGAAATAAGCCAGTCCTTACAAACTACAACTTAACAAAATTTAATGAAGAAGAAAGATCAAATCTGAATATTCACATATTTAGTAAACCGTTTACATCAAATATTTTCTCATGAAGAAAATATAATGCACATTCAAAGTTTTTACTGCTGGCCTTTACAAAACATTTTAAGGAAAAAACATAATGTCAGTAATGTCCAAACTCTTTCAGAAAATAAAAAATAAAAAATGAAAATTCTTCACAACATTTACATTCTTCTATAACATTTATAAAATGTTATAAAGATCCTATAACCTGAATACAAAAAGCTGACAGAGATATCATGAGGAAAGAATATTCCTTCTTCATGAATATAGGCAACAAATTCTCAAGAAATATTCACAAAAATATTAAAAAACTAAATGTAGCAATATTCATACAAACATAATATGTTTTAAACCAAATTGTAAGCCCAATAAGTACAATTTTAAAATGCTGTCACTCATTATAAAAGGCAATGCAAATTAAAAGCACAATGATCGTTATGTAAAATATATAAATGTATATTGTATTATGGACTTTTATCTGAATAAAATTGACTTTTCAAAATCATTTCATACCACACATATTGCCTCTACCCACAATTAGGACAAGATCTTAAGACAATTCTTTGCTGTTTTTGTTTTAACAAAATTTTAACTTAATCACTGACATGGTTGTCAGCTAAATTATTATCTCTCATTTCAATCAACAACATAATATGTTCTACTACAAGGCCCAACCAACAATCTGGATTTTACAATTTCTGGATAATTGTAATTGCCCAAATGATGGTTGACGCAGTCTATCCCATATACAATGTTGCAATGACAGAGTAATAATTTATGGTGCATGTCCCAACTTTCATAAAGTAATATGTCATCTAATTATAAAAATACTCTTTCGTAATTATAAATTCAAATGTATTCTCAGCTGTTAGGGGAATTCAATGTACGTTTTATTATATTTAAAATCTCATTTTATCTCATTATGCTGTGGAATAAAAGGTTCATGTTGTATTTTAGGGACAAAGATATATTTTGTTATTTAATAAATTTTACATAAAAATAATTGATTCTCCATTAAGTTAGAGTGTGTGACAAGCACATAAAATATCTTTTATTTTACCTTTGTACATGTACAGAATTTGCTTTTATAACTAGGGTTTTATTTTAGCGTTTCAATTTAAATACTAAAACAAAATATTAACTTAAGACTTTTTAAAAAGCATATTAAATTTTTAAATATGGATGAGTGTCGAGTATACGTGAGACTTTCATTTGGGACCATTTTACTAAGCGATTAACTCTTAATACAAAATTCACTGAAATAATACAGAAAACTCTAAAAAATATTTACTCTAAACACACACATTTTACATTATTTTCCTAATGCCAGGAAAGCTCACTTGTATTTATTTTGACTTGTTCCGTATCTAAGCATCTTCAAGCACAAAGTATTCAAGATTCAAATCTAGAGTTGATAAATTATCACATCTAATATGGACCTCTGAACCGATCTAAAGAAAATAAATATGCCAACTTACTTGTAGAAAACCTAAACACCAATTATAGGTTTTAATCCAAGAAATGTGTATTAGGGGAAAACATAAAAGCTAAAAATTAAAAAAAAAAAAAAAAACACAAAGAATGATTATGGCTGATAGGAAGGCAGTGACCCAGTTCTTCATTAGATATCGAGGAAATAGATACATAAAACATCCCACTTAGTTATCAGTCTACCCTTAGTATTATGATATCTCTGCAAGTGAAAGATAACAAAGAAAAAGCACGTAATAATCTTCCACTTAACTAGGGAATTAAAAATTTAGTTATAAAAACTAAAGCAAAAAATATTAAAGCAGCATCAGCTACTCTATAGACATAAATATGTATGTGTGTGCACATACATATAAATACGTATGCACAAACAACCCTCCATATATATGTATAAATTTTATATTCTGAATCATAGAATAACCTAGAGAGTTTCTGCTAATTAGTAACCTTTAAAAAAATTAACATACTCTGTGTCATTGAAATTATATTTCTGATACATAAAGTGTGTTTTGTTTAATTGGTAGTATTTCCCACTTTAGATTAAAAAATAATGAAGTTAGCATTTAGTGAATATTAAATTGTGAATTTAGATTTAGTATTAGGGAGATTTAGTAATAGGGGAGGAACTTTCACATATATTGTTATATTTTATCTTTAATATAATAAAATACTGTGAGGTAGGAATTATTATCAAGATACTATAAATGAACAAGTGAACTAATGTCATCTAGATCTCATCATTTGTGAGTGGTAAAGCCATGATTCATATGCAAATAGTATTACAACTTAAAAACATAATTTACAAAGAGTATTCAAACTGCTCTATTTCAGTCATAAAAATTTCCTAACCTAAGGTAAACTGATTACATGTTTCTGATCAGAAGAAATACAAAAATTAATTACAGAATTGAGCAATGTATTAAATGTTAGCAAGTTTAATCTTACACTGAGCTAATTGTGAATAGCAGAACTGTGAAACGAGGGTATATTTTATAACTACTTTATTACATTGTGCTGTCTTTGTTACCATACACATCACTAAATATGCAAGTGAAATATTAAAAATTATTGTGCAACTATACACCAAGTACATTTATAATTATATAATGTATACTTAAATATAATGACATAAAGAGCATAAAAATAAAACATCATAATTGTCTTATACCAGAGACACATGAATTTTTTCTGTTCTAGATTTTATATTTTCTTCTAAAATTTACTGATACCACTCATTTGTTAATGTCTATGCTAGTGCCTTCTATATTTTCTTATAATACAAGAGTCTGCATGGTCTATAATTCACTTAGCCACAATTAAATATAATACAGTCATGCATTGCTTAACAATGGAAATGCATTCTGAGAAATATGTTGTTAGGCGAACTTGTTGTGCAAACATGATAGAGTGTATTTACACAAAGTTAGATCATATTGCCTACTACATACCTAGGCTGTATGGCATAGCCTGTTGATCCTGGGCTGTAAACCTGTGTAGCATGATGCTGTACTGATACTCTAGGCAATTGTAACACAATGTTAAATATTTGTGTATCTTAGCATAACTAAGCATAGAAATAGTTCAATAAAAATGTAGTATAAAAGATTTTTAAAAGGTAAGTGGTAACCACCTGTATGAGGTAATTACTATAAATGAAACTTGCAGGATTGGAAGTTTCTCTGGGGTGACTCAGTGAATGAGTGATGAGTGAATGTGAAGGCCTAAGAAATTACTGTACACTACTAGAGACTTCATAAACACCGTACACTTAGATGACACTAAATTTAGTTTTAATATTTGCTTTACTCAGTAATAAATTAACCTTAGCTTTCTATAAATTTTGATATGAATTTTTTAATTTTTTTAACTTTTTGACTCATAATAATGCAGCTTAGAACACACATTGTACAACTTGTATAAAAATACTTTCTTTATATCCTTATTCTATACACTTTTTGTGAATCTTTTCTTTTTTTTTTTTACTTTTTATACTTTTTTGTTAAAACACACACACACACCTTAGCCTAGGCTAACACAAAGTCAGGATTATCAAAGTCACTGTCTTCCACCTCCGCATCTTATCCTACTGGAAGGTCTTTAGGGGCAATAACATGCATGGAACTGTCATTTTCTATGATAACAATGTCTTCTTCTGGAATACATCCTGCAGGACCTGCCTGGGGCTATTTTACAGTTAATGACTTTTTATAAGAAGAAAAGTATGCTTTAAAATAACGATAAAAAGTATCATATAATAAATACATAAACCAGTAGCATGGCCATTTATTATCATAATCAAGTATTATATACTATACATAATTGTGTGCTACATTTTTATATTACTGGCAGTACAGTAGGTGTGTTTACACCGGTATCATTACAAAAAAATGAGTAATGCATTGTACTATGACTTTAGGATGGCTACAATGTCAAGTCAATAGAAAACTTTTAGGTTCATTATGATCTTAGGGGACCCTATTGTATATGCTGTTGGTCATTGACCCATAGGTCTTTATGCAGCATATACCTGTGATTTAGAAAAAGATATATGCCTCCTGAATAATATACATTGTGTAATATTTAAAAGCAGTCAATCTCTATTGAAAGTTGATTGACTAATTGCAGTGAGACGAACTGATGGTTGATTTTTTTGCTACTTTAATGTTCATGATGCATGTTGGCATACTGTATATGAAAATTACTGATTTGGAACAAGCAATATATGCCCAAAGTGTTATAAAGTTAATTTTATAGAGATAACTATATACAATAAAGCTCTAAATTTTTAAGAGCAATTACTTCATCAATAATACCCATTTACTACTGATAGAACATTTAAATCATTGCTTCTGGCAATGGGTGTGGTTACTGTAACAATTTGCAAGAACAACTTTATACATATTGGATCCACATGCTTCTTGAGAGCCTGTTCTTTCCACCACCCATTCAAATAGTGCCATGCTCTAGTGGACTGACACCTATTTTTTCTCAATTTTATTGGGACAATATGAGAATAGAATTTCAGGTCATAGGGCAAAAATAAATGTTTAGGTACCAGACAGTCTAAGCTTTAATGGTAACCACTTATTATACAACTGCTATGAATTGCTCCCATCAGGCAACTGAAAACTTAAGAGAAGATAGGACCATGCTCATGTCCAACTATTGTGGTGTGGGAAGCTGCCAGTACTATAAGACATTGAGTTTAGTTATAAAACCTCCAGTTGGGGAAGTAAATGCCCTGGGTCCTATCCATCTTACTGATAATCTATCTCATTCAGCTTAATGAATTGCTGCTACCGGGGATCTGAAAACCTAAGGGAAGATGGGACCATGCTCATGTCCAACTATTGTGCTGTGGGAAGCTCCTTGTACTATAAGAAGTTGAGTTCAGTTACAAAGCATCCACTTGGGGAAGTTAATGTCCTTGGTCCCATCCAGTTTACTGAGGACCAATCCAAAGGGAATGTCTAGGGCTATTCATCTTATAATTCAGTTTGTGCTTTTATTTCTATTTTTTAAATCATGGGTAAGTAAAGTTTCAACTATGGTCCAAATCTTGCTTGTAGCTTGTTTTGGAAATACAATTTTATAGGAATTTAGGTACAATTATTTGTTTACACATGGATGATGGCTGCTTTCATGCTTCAACAGCATAACTGATTAGTTGTGATAAAGACAATGAGCTCTCCAAGCCCAAAATATTTACTATCTGGCTCTTTCACTGAAAGTTTGCTGAAACTTCCTGGAACTCCATTGCCTTTTTTTTTAATCTCATGAATGAAGAGTTTCCAAAAGATCAACTTGGGTTGTTCATTTTTGTAATTATATGTCTATATATTAAGAAAGGTATTGTTTAGCATGCTTATATTCCAGTGTGTATTTTTAAAATCCTGTAACCTCTCTTTCACTTTTGCAATGCTATATATGACATCATTTCTCTGCCCCTTAAATATCAATTGGAGTTTTTAATGGAATAAAAAATGATATACTAAATATTTTAATGTATCTACGTGTAATGTATATATTTACATTTGTGCCAGGAAGTGAGAAATATCATATAAAACTCAAATAAAATAACTTCTTTTGGAAACAATTGGAAATTGCTACTTAACCTCATTTTGATGAAGGCAATTACAATGGAGGGCTCAGGCTTACATTTGATTCAACTCTATTGATCGAACATAGCATTATTAATAGTGGGAGAATCAATCATTTTGTGCCTCCTGGTATGAAGTAAACAGGAGTAAACATCATCATAATTAAAACTTTTACCAAATATTTGAAACCAAATGTATTCATGCTTATAGTACTATTATAAGTTTTCACGAAATAAAGGGACTAGAAAAAAGGAACTATTAGACTTGAAGCTAAAACTGTTTATGACCATCTTGCTCCAGGGTGACTGTAACATTGCTGCATCCATATTAGTACAGGTACAATCCCAGAAAAACAGCCCACCTGAATCTAGTTGAAATAGCAGAATCATGAACAAAAACATGAATGTTGTTTTAAGGCATGATTCTCAAGTGGTTTCTCACAGAGCAGCAGAAAATTGATACTATTGACAAAGTTGGGTGATTATACATGGACAATATTTTACTACTAATCTCGATATCTAAAAATATACTTAACATTTTTATAATTTTTCAAAACTATATATTTTAGACCAATCTGTGGCTATAATGTTCAAAGTTAATTTGGTTGTTAATTATATACATGTGCAAATATTTGAGAGATAGAAGTAAAGAGGAGAGTATTTCCTTGCATCTTTTGGCCACTTTCATGCTGGAAAGAAAAGCCATGGAAGTGTGGTTATCCAGAGATAAATGAAATATCTGGAAGAGCATTTTAGTGTCCAATATGAACTAAGATTACATGTATTCTTGGACATCACCTCTTGAATCCCACTTTTCAAGTTTTGATAGTTATTTTGTAATCCTATATTTCCATGTATTAAATCATTTTGTTGGTATAAAACCAGAGGGATATTAATTCACTGCACTCAACTCTAACAGATAGAGTTCTTAATTCCATAAAAAGGACAGGAGTGAAAGAATCTAAAAATAGGAAATTTGGATGTTTATGCTAGACCTAGTTGAGATTAAAAGCAGTAATTCTTGTTAGTTTATAAAAACTAGTCTTTATTTCCCACCATATGCGATAGCCATTATACTATAGGAACTAGCAGAATAATTCAAAATTTGTATGCTCTAGAAAAGAATACACTTATGAAATACTCTTTGTCAATTGAAATTATTTATTTTATTTCTCAGATGATTCATTTTATGTTTTTCTGTTTAAAATTGGTTGGACTAGAAGTATTTGAATCTTAAACCAAAAAGAGCACAAACACTGAATCATTAAGAGTTTTATGTATGTGTTTTTAGTAAATGTGTATTCAACTACTGTGTCTAATCTTTTTCAACATCTGTTTCCTGTCAGTGAGTTATTTAACTTAGTTTTCACTCCACTAAGAAGTCAATAGGCCTTTTTATGAAAGCAAAATTTTGTGAGTAAAACAAATCTTCTTTCACGTCTGCATATTCCAGTCTAAAACTGAGTTGTACTATAATCCTAAAAAGATCTTAAATAATGCATATATACTGATAGAAAATATTCCTATTGGATACAAGCAAGTGCAAGTAATCTGGCAATCAAAATATAATTGAGTACATGGAAAAGATAAAAGCAAAAATTACATTCATTTTAAATTAGTCATAATTTATTAACCATTATTAATATGTTATTAGTAACTAAAGTCAATAGTTTACATTACTGTTCAGTTTCTACATTGTACAGATCTGTGAGTTTTGCCAAATGCATAATATCATGTATCCCCCATTACAGTGTCATACAGAATTATCTCATTGTCATAAAAATCTCCTCTATTCTACCTATTCACTCATCTCCCCTCCCTGAACTATCTTATCAACTATTTAAGTGTTTTATTTATGTAGTGAAACATTAAAAATAATAATAAAATCTGTTCCAAAACAGAAAATTGGAAATAGATGCTTTATACAAAATTATTTTTGTACACCACATGAAGAATGAAAGAACATGTGAGGACTGTGTTACTGTGCTAAATAACCCATTGGCAAGTTACATAGTTAAAAAAAAAGTAAGTTAAGTACAGTATTTGAGATCCCTCAAACAACTAAAAATAAACCTACTATTTCATCCAGCAATCTCACTACTGGGTATGTATTCAAAGGTAAGAAAATCAGTACATCAAAGGAATACCTGCATTTCTATATTTATCGCAGCACTATTCACAATAATTGAGATATGGAATCAACCTTAAGTGTGCATCAACAGATAGACAGATAACGAAAATGTGATATATATACATAATGGAATATTATTCAGCAATAAAAAAGAATGAAATTGTGTTACTCAGAGCAGCATAGGTGGTACTGGAGGTCATTATGTTAAATGAAATAAGGCAAGCACAGAAAGACAAGTACCGCCTATTCTGGTTTTTATGTAGGAACTAAAAAATGTTGATCTCCTAAAGACACAGAGTGGAATAATGGTTATTAGAGGGTAGGAAGAATAGGGACAGAGAGGGATGAGAAATTAGTTAATGGGCACAAAAATATAGCTAGTAAAAGGAATAGCATAGTAGAGCAATTAGCATAGTAGGGCAACTATATTTAATAATAATTTATATTATGTTTCAAAATAGCTTGAAGAGATTTTAAATGTCCTCAACACAAAGAAATTATAAATGTTTGAGGTGATGGATATCCCAAATACTCCAATTTGATCATTACATATTATATGCATGTATCAAAATATGCACAACTATTATGTATCAATTCTAAAAAGTAAAGAAACACACACTCAAATAACCCAAAAAATTTGTCTTTTAGACAAGTTGAGAGATCATTTATTTGCTAAATTGAGGACTGAAAAGGGAAAGATATAAAAGATACAATTAGGTATGTATCATTAGATGTAAAATATCTTTTTTATTTGAACCAAAGTACAAGAAAATGACTACCCCGAGCAATGAGAAAAGTAGAATAAAGTCACAAATTGTCAGAGTATATCCTGAGGCACAGTGCTCAGACAGAGGCCATAAACAGTTTTCCTAAAATTGTCATAATCATCAATTATTAAATGAATGAATGGGCTTGTCGAAAGCTCAGGGAAATACTGGAATAGTTGTTTGAATCAATACATTTTGGATTTACTTCATCACAGATACTTTACGTTCCCACTCCCTATTATCATCTAACAAGTTATTATCTTATAAAACACATACTGAGAAATATTGTCCCAAACATACAATCCCTGAATAGTTAATGGGTAAATATAAAATTATTATAAACTAAGGTATTTTACAAACTTTTATTATATTTTCTATTAAATGATGGTTTTAGATGGCTGCTAATAAAGTTTATACCCTTTTGGAGATATCTTAATTGATGGGAATTTGAATTAATTTTGAAATAATATAAATTTTATACTCTGTCAAGATGCAATATATCTGTTCATTAGATCTTATTTTATTTTTACCTTGATATCCCTGAAATTGTCCACAAACTTACAAGACTTTTACTACAGCTTTTATTTCCATGGCCACAGTTACCCTCTCATTCTTGAAAGAATTGAAAATCTCTTTGCTCCTTGAAAGGTTTTTGTAGGTAATTTTCCTCAGAAATTTCTAAATGAACTCAGTAATGGGAATGATACCAAGAGCTAATCAGAAGCTTTGACACCAGATGGATTAGTCTTGTAAGAAAAAACTCAAGCAAATCCTTTTTTGTTTTCAGCAGGAGTATAATTTTCTCCCAAGTATAACTAGTTTGTGCTGTTGTTACCTCTTCAACCTGGGTAGAATTAATAGTATTCAGCTGTATGAAATCCTCTCCTCTCCATCAGTCATTTTCACCATTCAGTAAAAATGAGCCAAATCAGTTTCTCTCCCTTATTTTAGAATTGACATGACTAAAAAAAGAGATGGGGGGTGGAAATTATGAGAAACCACCATCATTGACTGAATACTTAGGATTTCAGCAGAAATAAAGTTGTCTGGGACAAATATTTGAAAACAGGAAAACATTATCAAAAAGTATCTAACACAAACATGTATCTTCAAACAAGACAGAAAAAGCTTAAGAAATATAAATAAGACATGAGAGCCTCATATCCTCAATTTTTTATTTTATATCCATCCATAAGCTCTGCTGTAAGTAAAAAACATTGTTTCTTAGTTCTTGTTGCTCTTATGAAGCACCCCATGGAGTCAATTGGTAGGAAGTTCTTATTTTTCAGAAAATAATTTTTAGGGGTGTGAGCACTAGAGAGCATAAAAAGAAACAAGGTTGAAAGAACTGCTATGCAGAGATGTGTTTAATTGAAAGATCAAGTCCCATAATTTCTCAAAATTCTGTAAATTCCAGAGAAATTAGATAATGTGCAATTAATATATTTCAAAAATGACCAAAAACTAAAATTAAGTTAAATATTATGAAAATTAGTAAATTTACTTAACATGACTTATTCAGATAAAAATTTTATCTTTATTGTACTGAACTTTTAAATATACCTGTGATAGGGATTGTATTGGATCTACAGATTGTTTTGTGCAATATGGTCATTTTTAATGACATAAATTTTTCTGGTCCATAAGCATGGGATACTTTTCTATTTGTTACATTTGTTTGTGTCATCTACAATTTTTTTATCAGTGTTTTGCAGTGTTTTCTTGTAGAGACTTTTACCACTTTAGTTAAGCATATTCCCAAGTATTTTATTTTACTTTTTTTGTAATTACTGTAAATGAGATTGCCTTCTTTATTTGATTCTCAACTTTACTGTTGTTGATGTATAAAAATGATACTGATTTTTGTACATTAGTTTTGTATTCTGAAACTTTGCTGAATTCATTTATTAAAGTTAAGGAATTTTTGGAGAAGTCTTTAGGGTTTTCTAGATATAAGATTATATCATCAGTGAACAGAAATAATTTGACTTCCTCTTTTCTGATTTGGATTTTTTATTTCTTTTTTATTGCCTGAATGCTATGTTTAGGATTTCCAGTACTATGTTGAATAGGAATGGTGAAAGTGGGCATCCTTGTCTTGTTCCATTTTTTAGGGGGATTTCCTTCAAATTTTTCTCAATAAGTATGACATTTGCTGTGGGTTTGTCATATGGCCTTTATGACTTTGAGGTGTGTTTCTTATACATTTAGCTTGTTAAGGTTTTTATTATGAAGGGACGCTGATATCATTTTTCACAGAATTATAAAAAATCTTAAAATTCATACAGAACCCCAAAAAGGCTCAAATAGCCAAGCTATCCTAAGCAAAAAGAACAAAACAAGAGACATCACATTACCCAAATTCAAAATATACTACAAGGCTTTGGTAACTAAAATGGCATGGTACTCGTAAAAATAAACACAGAGATAAACAGAATAGAGAACTTCAACATAAAGCCACATACCTATCGCCAACTTATCTTTGACAAAGCAGACAAAAACATACACTGGGGGAAAGAACACCCTTTTCAATAAATGGTGCTGGGAAAATCAGATTGTCATAAGCAGAAAAATAAAACTGGACCCCTATTTCTCACTCTATTAAAATCCAGTCAAGATTGATTAAAGACTTAAATGTAAAGCCTGATATTATTACAATATTAGATGAAAACGTAGGCAATATTCTTCAGGATATTGGATTAGGCAAAAAAAAAAAAAAAGTGTGACTAAGACCTCAAGAGTACAAGCAACAACAACAACAACATAGACAAATGGGAGTTGATAAAACTAAAAATCTGCACAGCAAAAGAAATAATCAATAGAATGAAAAAACAACCTGCACAATTGAAGAAACTATTTGCAAACTATGAATCTGACAGGGAGCTCATATCCAGAATTTACAAGGAATTCAAACACAATAACAACAACAAAAGCAAACAGTCTCATTAAAAAGTACACATAGGTCCTGGATAGACATTTTTTTCAAAAGAATAAATACAAGTGACCAACAAGCACATAAAAAAATGCTCAACATCACTAATAATCAGAGAAATGCAAATTAAACCACAATGAAATATCATCTTATACTGGTCAGAATGGCTATTATTAAAAGGTCAAAAACTAACTAACATTGGTGAAGGTGCAGAGAAAAGGGAATGCTTATACACTGTTGGTGGAAATGTAAATTAATACAACTTCTATCAAAAATAGTATGGAGATTTCTCAAAGAACTAAAAGTAGAACTATTAGTCCATCCAGCAGTATCACTGCTTGGTATCTACTCAAAAGAAAAGGAATAATTATAACAAAAAGATACCTGAACTTGTATGCTTATCACAACACTATTCACAATAACCAAGATAAGTAATCAACCTAAGTGTCCATCAGCAGATGAATGGATAAAGCAAATGTGTATATATACACCATGGAATAATTTTTTAGCCCTGCAAGGGAATGAAATCATGTCTTCTGCAGCAACATGGATGGAATTGGAGGATATTAAGTGAAACAATTCTGAAACAATGTTAAATATCAAATTCTTACAAGTGGGAGCTAAGTAATGTATACACACGGACGTTGAGTGTGGAATAATAAACATTGGTGACTAAAAGGTGGGAGAATGTGAAGTGGGTGAGGGATGAGAAAATACTTCCTGGATACAATGTGATAATTCTACACAAAGCCCAGACATTACCACCACACAGTGTATCCATGAAGCAAAACTGTATTTGTACCCTTTAAGTTTATACAAACTTGGCAAAAAAATTTTAAAAGCATAAATATTTATGAAATCATTCAATATTTATACATTTGTGGTGTGTTACTGAAATTTAAATATACAGGTAATTTATATTATGATAGATAAAATTAAAATAATTTTGATTATATTAAATTTTATTTTAAAATATGAAAGGACAATAATGTTTCACAAGCTATCGGTAAAAAATCTACAAATTTTTATATACTTTTTCTCATGTGGTATGTTTAAGGTATTTTTATATAAAAGGTGTTTTTATATAAAACTATATTGAATAATTTTATAGCCTAATCTTTTGCAACTTCTATATAAGTAATCCCTTAAGTGTATTTTGCTTTATAATTTTAACAGTTCTGAACTTTTTAAATGTTTCACTTTATATTTGCTGGAGATTCTTTTGTTATTTGGGGGCTTAAAAATTATTTGGCAATATGTTATATTCCAATCATGTTAAATCTATCCATTTTAGATTAAGTTTTATTTTCTCACTTTTTTCTTAGAGAATGTAGACTCAATGCTATTTATGTTTTGTAACCACTTTTAATTTACCATGTTATTTATTTATTTAATTATATTGTTGCCCAATGATATATTTATGTTTTATGTGAGCATGCAAATGCACAAATTGTGTTATTTAAATATTTGATGCATCTCCTAATTTTAAGTACTTTTTTCATAATTTCTGTTAAAATTCTAACATATCCTAAATTCTACAACTATTGATTTATTTCACTCTTCATACAGTTTGTCTACTTAAGTTATTTTATGAGTCTGTTCACAAATACTTATGATATATATACATTCATGTTCCATTGTTAATTTACCAGTACACAATGCATAATGCCATGGCTTGGCCATTAAAATCTTATGTCTTTTCTTGAATATCATTCCCATTTCCCAATCTTTCTGTGTGTGTTTGTGTGTGGAAGAGGGGTGTTGGAATGTGTGTTTATTGTCAACTTCAGATAGTATACACGTGAATGTTGTTGTTTTATATAATCTGCAAAAAAGATCTTTGGATTTTACTTTGTGATTTTAACTCATTTACACTACATTTAGCATATCATTGCATAGGCTTTTCCTACCATGTTTTTCCATACTTTTTTTTTTTTTAAGACAGGGTTTCACCGTGTTGGTCAGGCTGGTCCCGACCTCAGGTGATCTGCCTGCCTTGGCCTCCAGAGTGCTTGGATTACAGGTGTGAGCCACCACGCCCTGCCTCCATACTTTTTATTTACAGAATTTGTTAATCTTCTTGGCCCACTTTTGTGGTTTACAATACTATAGGCCAAATTTTCTCTGTTGTATTAATAGTCATGTATGTGCATTCTATTTTTATATCCATCATGTTCCACTACTAGACAATCACGTATGTTAATATACCAATTGATTGCTTATGTAGGAAAATATATATGTATATATTTATATAATTTCACAAAAGTATTTCAGAATGCTCTTATTTTCTCATTTAGCATATAAATGAGACACAGTCTGTAATAACATTAGGTATTCTTTAGTTCTCAAAAATAATAAACTGGTGTAAGAAACTATTAAATGGCAAGCTATTCGAACATTTTTATTTTCTATGTCTTCAAGCATTTTCTTAATTTACTTCTGTAAATATTAATATATCGCCTTCAAAATATTTCAACCTGGAATTTGTATGGTAAAACAGAAATAACTTGTGTATCTAATGCTGTCCTTATGAGTTCCCCAAATTAAAACAAAGTTTGAGTAAATGTGAAATTTAGATGCTAATGTATTTAATAGTTTCCTGCAAAAAAACAAAATACTCGATTTGTCTTCTAACATACAATATTGTAGTTGAAAAATCTGTTAGTATGATTCTTAGAGTGAGTTTCTATTCCTCCACAAAATTTTAGAATTTTCACTTTGGCCTTCTATATTCTTAAACTTTATATACCATACATAGGAGTGCCATTTCTTTTTCTCTCCTGTTTGTGATTTTATGTAATCTTTCAATGTGGAGCCTGGGAGCCAGATAGAAAAGAGGTTAAGCACATTACTCTGGAATCAGATCCCTTAAATTCAAAGTACACTGCTGGTAAGATTTACAACTTACTAGTAAAAGGATTTGTGGCACGTAGAAAATGTACTTTTTTATGCCTCAGTTTACCAATATGTAAAAAAGGAAAAATGTTAGTATGCAATTCATTGGGTAACTCATTGAGAATTAAATGCTAGTCATAAATCATTCATAGGTTTTATCAATGTCCCTATGCTAACAAAAAATTATAAGATATACTTGAGCAAATTACAATTTTTGTTGGAATATACATCTCTAGTATTTCTCCAAATTTCTAAGTTGTAAGTTGAGAATAGCAGTAAAAGCAACAGTTGTTATAAGGTTAAATTAATTTACATAGGTGTTTATAATAAACACATATATTAAATACATATGGATATATACATAAAATGTGTGTATATGCATGCATATATATTACACAAAGACATGCATGCACACACGCTCCACAGATATGCACATATACATATGTATTTGGGTCTGTATGTATGTGTTTGTATGTAAATCTTAGATTAATGACCAACACATAGCAATGACTATACAAATTTTACGTATTTCTATTATTAATGTGTCTTGAGTAATGGCCAAATGCCTAGATACTAGTTATAGCTATCCTGATGAGTTTATGAATCTGGGAAAAGATGAAAAGTAATCATCTGCATGCATCACAAACACACATTTTTTGGTTATTGCTTATTATTTTAAAGCTATGTTTTTATTTTAGAATAGTTTCAAGTTTATTAAAAGTTGTGAATATAGTACTGAGTTCTCATATACTCAGCACCCCATTTTTTTCTATTATTAATATCTTACATTTAGGATAATGTACTTGTTACAATTTATAAACCCATATTGATACACGTCCTTTTTTTCTTTCAAGTTCTGATCCAGGATGCCAAACGACATTTGGTATTAATGTCTCCTAAGCTTTTCTTGGATGTCACAGTTTTTGATACACTCCTTGATTTTGATGATTTTGACAGCGTTTTGTACAGGTTAGATATTTTGTAGAATATTTCTCAATTGGGATCAGTTTGCAATTTTTTTCATGGTTAGATCAGAGTTACATGTTTTGGGGCAGAAGGCTACATAGATAAAGTGCAATTTTATTTTATTTTTTTTTTTTTTTGAGACGGAATCTTACTCTGTGACCAGGCTGGAGGGCAGTGGCAAAATCTCAGCTCACTGCAACCTCAACATCCCGGGTTCAAGCAATTCCCCCTGCCTCAGCCTCCCGAGTAGCTGAGACTACAGGCATGCACCACCATGCCTGGCTAATTTTTTTATATTTTAGTAGATAAGAGGTTTCACCATGTTGGCCAGGATGGTCTCCATCTCCTGACCTCGAGATCCACCCACCTCGGCCTCCCAAAGTGCTGGGATTACAGGCATGAGCCACCACACTCGGCAATAAAGTGCAATTCTTAATATGTCATATCAAAGGTAGACACTATGCACATGAGTTGTCACTGTTGATGCTAACCTTGATCATCTGGTTGAGGCAGTTTTTATCAGGTTTCTTCACTGTAAATATACTCTTTTTCCCCCTTTCCATATTGCATGCGTTCGAAGAAAATCACTATGTATAGACCACAGTTAAGAGGCGAGGAGCTATGTTTAACCTCCTTGATAACAGTGTAGCTAACTATCTAAACTATTTCAAATTTTTCTGCAGAGGACATTTGTATCTTCTTTGCCATTGATGGACTTAAATTACGTATAAAATATATATATATATATATATATATATATGTCAATATAGGCACATGAATATTTATTTTATATGTTGAGTTAAAATCTAACACTACTTATAATGTATATCCTTGCTCAAATTCTTTGAGCCTTGACTATTGGTAGCTCTTTTAGTTGGCTTTGTGTCCTTTTGACATATTATCACTGTTGGGTTTTGTTTGTTTGTATGTTTTATTTTCTTTTTTGAGTATGTTATTACATTTTGCACTACAAAATACCCCAGGTTCATTTTATATATATTTTTCCCAGCCTGACAATCATCCATATTCCCACAGAGCCCAAGTTTCTTTTACTAGAGATTGCAATTAGAAACCATGATCAGCCTGCTTGGTTTTCTTGTTGCTAATGAACTTCCATTGTTACTAGACCCTCTTATGTGACAGAATAAAGAAACATGTATGTGTACTAACCAAAGTATGTATATATATCTATAAATATTCCTATATGTAAGCAAGTCTATTCATATTAAGCTAAACATGAGTTTATACTTATGTTTCCAAATCTAGTCTACTACCATACAATCTAACTTTAACCCCTTGCTTATCTGTAACATTCTATTTTAATAGTAAGAAGGCCTGGCTTCTACCATTTGCCATCATTTGTTTAATTAATCAACCTTAGGATGCAGTTATAAAGATTTTAGAGTTGTTAATCTATATCCTGGTGGAAAACGCCTTATCGAATAGGATATAATGCTTACGAACAATTCTTTTTGCCAGTCTTACAGATTCCACTCATTTCTGAAGTTTCCTGGGTCAGTGTCTTTTTCCTCCCTTTTTTAAGTGGGTGTATATCATGTATTTGTAATACAATTAGATTATGTTGTCAAAATCTGCATCACATCCTGGGATTCCTTGATGTCCTAAATAATTAAATTTGCCTAAAAGGTTTACACTTTATACTGTGAGTTCTGATAAATGCATAGAATAATGGATCCTCCACTGTATTGGAGACTATCACATAAGATAGTATTACTTTTCCAAGAAAATCCTATGTTTAATCTATCGAAACCTCTACCCACACTAAACTCCTGGCAACTAATCATTTGTTTAGCATCTTTGTAGTTTTGGTTTTTTTCTAGAAGATGATACATTCTAAAATCATGAACGGAATTATACAGTATATATCTTTTGAGACTGGCATAAACTTAGCAATATGTTTTTAAGATTTTAGTATGGCTTGATAATTTCTATTGTTTCTTATCTCTGAATAGTGTTCCAATGTATCATAAAATATTAGCATTTGTTAAATACAATATAATCCAATACAAATGATCAAGCCATGGTAAATTCTTAAATACATATTGTTAAGCTAAATAAGCCAGTCTCTAAAGGATATATACAGTATGATTCATCTATTGAAGGGCATCCTTTTTATCCTTCCAGTTTTTGGTGGTTATAAATAAAGCTGTGATGAACATTTATGTGCAAGTTTTGGTGTGGTCATAAGTTTTCAAATAAGTAGGGTAAAAACCAGGACAGTTCTTTTTGTATTATATGGTAAGATAATGTTTAACTCTGTAAAAAAAGTACCAAACATTTTACAAAGTGTTTGCACCATTTTCATTCCCATCAATCATGATTGAGAGTTTCTGTTGTTTTGCATCTTCACCAGCAATGGGTGCTGTCAGGTTTATGGATTGTAACCATTCTAATAATTCTACAGTGGAAGCTTATTATTGATGGATCCAAGGAAAGTCATTTATTTTCCATTTTCTTAACATGTTCTTGTTTTAAGAATGGGAGTGCAACTTCCACGTGCTTTACATGCAAGAGCTAAAACCAGAAGTCCACACAGAGGCACTTTTGGTAACTCTTGCCTGAGACCACTTGGCCAGGTATTTACTGTAGTCGGAATTTTACAGTTATCCTTTTACGGGGAAGTACAGAGAGCAACTCACACATTTTAATCCAGTAAGTCTTCAACAAAAAGACTTGCTTGACACCGCACTGGTGATGCTGAATGAGTTGTTGCTGATTTAATCAATAAGTGTCTTGGCTCTTATTACTTTAAAGCTATGGAAATGTGTGCCAGCATTATCAGAACATAAAAATATTTTGTCTGCTATTCCCTTAGAACTGCCTCTGACTTCTTTTTTAGAAGGTTTTAACCCACCATTTCCTCATTAGCCCTACCTACCTTCAACAAATATGCAGCAGTTCAACATTGTTTATAGCTTCTCCAAAGTTTCTCATATTTTTATGGTTAATATTTTAAATAAAATACTCTAAAATTCTTCCCAAAGACAGTTTAGTATGATATATGCCAATGTATGTGTGCATATCTGTGTGTTTTTCAAATAAATTCAATTATAATTCAGATTGGCTAGTCTTTTACTAGCCAATACAATACACATTCAGTACAATACAATACATATACAATACAATAAAATACGGTATACATTTCAGGGGTTGTCAGCTATCATTTTATCTGAAAGTCTAAACTCCAGAAGTGGCTCCTACAAATATTTCAGCTACCCTAATCTCTGATCTAGACCAGAAATATTGCAAATTATTAAAGTGAAGATCATAAATAGTTTTTTTATTGGTAAAGTTAATATTTTAATTAGCATTATAAACACTAGATGTAAATTCTTATTAGTAAAATTTAAAGTATTCAAGTTTTTAGGATTGACTAAAATACTTTCAACACCCTACATATCTAACAATGCCTATAACCTATATCTTTAATGAAGTCATCTGAGGCCTAAATTCTGTATGACCTCAAGTCGAACTATTGGTACGGCTAACTTTTTATTGCCTCAAGTTGACCACAACAGTAAATAAAACCTGTCTTCAAAAATAAGCCTCAGGGAACTTTTCTTGCAAGTAAGTGTTAGAAATTTTTTAAGGCATGGCAAACTAGAACCTTATTAGACCTTGTAAATAAGTCCATCTATTTCAAATTTCACCAATGGCTAAAATTATTTACCAAAAGGAACTAAGAACTCTGCACAATCAAAGTAGCTAAGTTTAATGTGCAAAAGTTAGTTCCTGTAATTTACATTCACCTTTACATCTTTGATTCCACAAGACTGATTTTAAAGAAAGGGGCCCAGAGGTCAGTGATAATTTTTTCATATTTTCAGGAGATGAAAGTGTTGCTATTTCTCTGTAATATAAAATTATACATTTTTAGTTCAATATAGTGTTAAATGTTTTTTTGTCAGACTATATGACATATTTAAATGACTTTGATTTTATGTTCTGCTAAATAAAGCATTTGATTTTAGATTATTACTTAGTGAACACTAGAATATGTAAACAGTAGTATTCACTGTTATATTAAATTTATTCTAACTAGTCTCACTGGAATTTTTCTTGCCTATACTCAAAATTTTTATTTTATATAATTTCTCTCCTAAAATACTCCGTATTAAAATTGCATGTACCATATGCTACAAAGAAATATTTTCTTTTATTTCCAGATATGAATATTGTAAATACTATATATTTTCCATACTTATGATACACAAATGGTTATACAACCTTCTCAACAATATTTTTCAGTTTTCATGTGTATATTGCACAAGGCTTTATCCTAAAAACAATAGCTTTTCTACCCACTATATCCAAGCTGATTTGAGGAGAAACAGGAAAATGAGGATAATTACTTTAATGATGAATTTTAGCAACATATAACATACTACTGGAATAAAAAGTAAGTAGTGGAATAAATTTGAAATCTAATCAGGAAATATAATAAATACTGTATTGTCTATTTAATAATATAGTGGATCTCAATGCTTTTATGCCAAGATTATTTTGGGGTGATAATAAAAGTTTCATCTTTGCTTTCACAAACTATGCACAAGGAAATTCTTCCTGAAAATACTATTTCTATAATTGCATTAATCAATATTCCTATGTCTAGTAGTTTAGAAATTCTCCAGAAATGTTTCCAAACTTATTGTGATTTATTTAAAATTTTACTATTGAAATTTATTTCACTTAACATTGATTCCATGGAAATACAAGAGTAAATCAGCGAATTTCAATATCTGATTTTTAAAAATATTTTTAAGTAAACTTAGGTCTGCATAAACTGGGCCTGAAATGTTAAACTGCAATAAATAGAACATTATCAACACGCCAGAGACTTCCTTGCGGTTCCTCTCAATCACCATTTCCTGCAATGTCATCACGGTCTAACTTCCAACACACAAACATGTTTTACTTGTGTCTTACATTTATATTAACGGAAATATGTGGCCTATATTTTTTGTATACAGCTTATACAAAAAATCATACAATTATATTTGTGAGTCTCATCAATATTATACTTCATTCTCAATGGTGTATAATCTATTATATGAATATACTAGAATTTATTTATATGGTTAATGTATGACGAACTAGAACCTTTATTAGACTTTGTAAATAAGTCCATCTATTTCAAATTTCACCAATGGCTAAAATTATCTACCAAAAGGAACTAAAAACTCTGCATATAAATAAATGGTTAATGATTAAACGGTTAATTTACATTAACCATATAAATAAAATATATTGACCATATAAATGGTTAATGAAGATTTCAACTATTTCAAGGTTTTGGCTCTACAAGTTATGATGCAATGACATTTTTGGTTGTAACTTTCTATTCATAAGGGTATATGTTTTGAGGATGTGAGTGGAAAAACAATTTTTCTCTGCTCTCACAGCACAACAGTCAACATGGAAGACTGTGACTACATGTGTGGGGAGTTTCTTCCCACCAGCAAGCAAGCAATCAGTTATTCTGTGGATAAAAGATAAATGTCCTCCAATGAGTCTTCTATGGAAATAGCATCAAACTCTATAGGTTGAGGGCTCAATCCCAAAAGACTGCTGGTCCTCACCAGAACCCAGCTGTACTAGCACCCTGAACTCAGGCTTTCAGCCTCCAGAACTGTGACAAATAAATGTTTCTTTTCATAAGCAAGCCAGTCTATGTTGTGTTTGTTATACAGCAGTCCAAACAGACTAAGACAATATATTACTGAGCAAGATAATGTTTCCCTTCTAGAAATTAATCACCTGTATTAAGAAAAGTATAAGTTTTCTAAATCCAAACAACTTACTCAAAATTTTTAGACTTTTAACCTGTGTATGTTTTCTTTACTTTAATATATTATGTTTTATATACAAGTAAAAATATATGTACCGTATTCAATTCATTTTCAGAATCTTTTATCTTTTTGTTTTTTGAACTTTGTAGCTCCATGTCTGAACTCATTTCTCTTTTGAAATGAATAAAAATATATTTTTTTCAAAAGGTCAATTCTGCCATTGTCATTTTGTTGCCTAAGGTATGAAAACTATATAAATGCTCATAAATTCAGTAAAGAAATAAAAACCATCCTGTAAATCAGTATTGAGGTTAGCTCTTTTATCCTTGATGATGGAGAAGGCACTTGGCCTTGAGATCTTTGCAAGCTGAGGTGCTAGTAATTTTTTTAGTTGTTGCCTGCTAATGCATTTTCACTTAAAAATGTGTTTCTCTCATTCTGAAAAGTATTTAAAAAATGTTATTTTTTTGAAGTTTATTTCTGTTTTTATATATTTAATTATATATTGTTACGACTGTATTTCAGAAAATTCTTTAAAAACTGATTCATGTAGAATGTAATATTAAAAGTTTTTCAATGTTTTAACAGATTTCATAATGAAATTATAGCACAGTACATTAAAGGAATATATGACAAATTTAAGTATTATCTTTACCCATTATGGAATTCATTGCATGCAAGGAGATTTTATTACATTGTTTTAAGGTAATATTTATTTTAAAATATATAGCCAAAAAAATTAAGTATTAATACTGGGAGATATCCCATTAGCCACAACATCATGTCTATAGAAAGTGTTACTTCATTAACAAAACGCTCTACAAAAAATCAGTGATATGGTTAAAAGCCCCTGAGGTTGTAAAATCTTATACTGATTTTTGCTCTGCTGCCTACTGGTTGTTGATCTTTAGAAAAGCTTTTTAACCTTTCTGCTTCTATTATTATTTCATTAACTACAGCAGAATCTTCACTCATGAACTCTTGTTTTCCAAAGTGGTTCATAACTTTTTTCATCATAAAAGTCATCTCAGGGTTCTAAGTAGCAGCCATCAAGATGGTCTTTCAGCTCAAATGGGCTAACAAACATTTCCTAAGCTTTCCTGAGTTATCAGATTTTGATAAAGAATTACCTCTAAATTAAATTATTAATTTCTTAAATTCCAAGTATAGTTTGATTCTAATAAAATATTAGCTTATTTATATAATGCTTAAAAATAAAAATAGTAAAAGTTGGAGAATGTAGTGTTTCTTTCCACAACTGTATATCAAATTATGTTTGATATTCTTTTTCCTACAGTTTTTTCCTTACAAATAAAGCTTATATTTATACAATCTACTTTTCCTATGGTTCTTCCAATCATTATCCTCTCTGGATTTGCCAGATACTTGGAACCTTATTGACTTTTCAAACACTAAACTAGATTCTTCTATTCTCTTCCTCATACTTCATTATATTAGTGAATATAATTTAATCTCATCTCCCAACACTAGCACTAATATTTGTACCATGAATAAAAAATGCTGTAGAGCTTATAAGGGAATCATATGTGAACAACAACAACAACAAAAAACTCATTCTTTCAGATGGATAGCAGAATTCCCAGGCTTAGCCCCCAGGAAAAAAATCTTTAATAAAAAAATTTTCTTGACACTATAATTTATCCTATTTATTAATAAAATTTTCATTACTGGATAAAAGAAGAACCAAATCTTGTTTTCTGATATTGTCCTATTAAAAGTTAATAATGCCAATGCTTGTCTGGGAGGTTAGAATCTAATATTTTGAAGATGTATTTATCTTTTAGATCCTCAGAGCTTTATAGTCTTTCAGTTGGGAAATATGAAACACTGAAAATTGAAAACAAAATCTGGAAATCTTCTGTAAGTCAAATGTATTTGCTTCATCTTTTTCATTCATTATTATTGATGTGATATAATTGGTAAAATGATGCACTGTAAAATATTTATTCTACGATTGTTTCTTAACCAACAGTAAGAAGTTAGTATGACCTGTTCTTACTATAGGGGAAAAAAATCTTTATGTGGTGTCAGATAATCTAAATGTCACTGGAGATCAATATCACAATTGCAGCTAGCACCCAAAGAGAAAGGACTGAAACACAGAAAAGCAGAAATAACTTAACAATGAACTTCAGGAATAAAAAAGACTGGAGTCTTGAAAAAAAATGAATAGCTTGCTAAAGCTTCTAAGGTATATTAATATAAGAGCAGAAATGTGCACAGGAAAAGGGCTCTGACCCAAACCATCTGACTGTAGATAACCAACTCTGCCAAGTTCATTCATTGAGTCAACAAATGCTGAGATGACAGTTTCCTCATCTGTAAAATAAAGATAATGCAAGTACCATTATAGCTTGACAGATTCTTCTTGCCCAGAAAAGCCAATATGCTGAGAACAGCAGGAGTGTTACAGAAGAGATTTTAATTACTGCAAGGCAGCCAAACAGGAATATGGAAGATATTTCTCAAATCTGACTTTCTGAGATCTTGGAGGCCAGGGTTTTTAAGGATAATTGGCAGGTAGGAGGCTGAGGAATGGGTGCTGCTTGTTGGTTGGGGATAAAATCATAAGAATGCCCAAATTGTCTTCACACATTGAATCAGTTTCTGGGTGGGGGGTGTCAGAGACAAATTGTTTAAAGACTTTAAATAACCAACTCTGACAGGTGGGTCCAGGTGGTATCAGTTGGTACACTAGAATGTAAGAATCTGAAAAATATCTCAAAGACCAATCTTAGTGTTGCCAGGTTCCAGGACCTGGGGGGACACTCAGCTCGCTCCCCGGTGAGCTGTTCTTCCAGGCTCTTGGTCTCTCACTCTCCCAAGAATGGGAGAGGAGACTCCGTCGGGTATGGTGCACTCATAAAGTAAATATTGTACCCCAAAGAGTTTTGAAGAAAATGATTTATTTAGGAAGAGAAAGATAAAAAGGAGAGAGAAAAAGATGAGTGAGAGAAGTCCAAAGAGGTGTGGAAGAAGGGACTTTTCACATGGGAGGATTTCCTCCCTCTTCAGGGTTTCTGGGCCTCTGAAAGGAGTTCCTTTAAACTTCTGCTGGGTGATTGATCTTTGGTTTTTCCCATGCACACCAAAGTTTAAACAAAGATCTTTAAGACCCCAGATGGAGAGGTGGGGTGGGGAGGCATGGTGCTGGGAACTTCTTGCCCTTGAAACTATGCCTCCTTGTGGACCCAGGAAGAGAATACATTCCCCTCATTAGGTTTTGACAATAGTGATGATGCTTTCTATAGGAGCAGTTGGGAAAGTTCTGAATGTTATGACCTCAGGCTTCATGACTCCTAAGCAGTAAGCAAGCTAAAGAACCACAGCTGGTTGATGCTAACCTATGCACAGGTTAAGTTCTATGCATAGGTCTTAGCAGAATTCAAGCCCCTCCCATGATTCTAACCTTGTGGCCTTTCATTAGATTTGTGAAGGTGGTTTTGGTCCCTCAACAAGGAGGAAGGTAGTTTTGGTTTTGCAAAGGGGCTATTATCATTCTTGTTTTAAGGTTAAACTATAAATTAAATTTCTCCCATAGTTAGCTTGGCCTATGCCCGGGAATGAATAATGGCAGTTAGATTGTGAGTTTACACACAAGATAGAGTTAGATATGTTAGATTTCTCTCACTGTAATAATTTTTCCAAAGGTGGTTTTGGTATTTACCTCATAAAATTATTATAGGTGTTAAGTATAATAATTGGCAGAATGTTCTTAGAATAACAGCCTCTCTAATTGCTAAATAAGCATTCTTATGTGCATTTACTCTATTGCAAAGAACTTCAAATATCTGATCTTTGCCCATGCTATTAAAGGAAATTTGGTTTGCTTTTTTTTTTCTATTTTCTACTGCCTTTATAGTATCTGACTTACTTTTTCAGGTAAAATTCAGTTGTCTGAATTTGCTCCCCAAACTTCACCTTACTATTCCCCATCTTCTTAAAAGATATTTATTCTGGTCCCAAGTTTTCTGAGTCATAGGAATCATTAATCCTACACTCAAGTGTTTCAGACCCTAACTTTCACTAAGATAAATTGTAAAAATAAATAAATAAATAATAAGTGGGCTTTTTATATGGCATTGAGATTTTCACTGATTCTGCCTCTAACAACACATAAACACTTAAAATGCTTGGGCAAGATTGTGCCAGGGAATCTTGTTTGGGTTCCTGTTTCCTGAAATGCCTGGTTCTTGAAAGTTTAGTCAGAGAAATAGGAATCTACTGTATTGATTTCTGAGGGCTGCCGTAACAAAGTACCAGGAACTGACTGGGTGGCTTAAAAAAATAAAATGCATTCCCTCACAGTTTGGGTGACAGACAACTGAAACACAGCTGTCAGCAGGGTCATGATCCCTCAGACTGGCTGAGTAGAATTCTTCCTTTCCTCTTCTAGTTTATGGTGGTAATCAGCGATGTTTTTTGGTGTGAAGTTACATCCCTCCAATCTCTGCCTCTGTCTTCACATGGCATTCTGTCTGTCTGTGTGTCTCTTTTTCTCACTGGACACCAGTCATATTAAAATAAGGGTATACCCTGCTCTCATATGATCTCACCTTAACTAATTATATCTGCAAACCCCTATTTTCAAATGCAACCACCTTTGCACAATTATAACTAAGGAAATTATGACAGTGAAAGATATCAGACCTAACCAACTTCATCTTGCTTCTAATTTCTAAACTGTCCTTATCCATTTCTGGGTGTAGGTCAACTCAGTCTTGGGAAGGAATTAGTTTATAGTTTAAATAGTAGCCCTTTCCAAAAGCAAAACTGTTCTTGTAAACAGAATGAAAAACCTCCAGCCAGCAAGTTAGAATGAGAGGCGCTGGAATTCTAAATATTACTAACCATTATTCTGGAGGTCCTAAGATTCGCAACTTCCCCAATTACTCTTAAAGGTAATATCACTATTGTGAACCTAAGATCAGCCTTTTGAGATGTCTTTTCAAGTTTTTGCATTTCTAACAACTGGATGGCCCCACCTGGACCTGCCAACCAGTACTATGGCCCCACTCAGGAACTGACTCAGTATAAGAGAATAGCACTATAATTTCATCTATGAAATTTAGATTCATCTCTGAGTCAACCAATCAGAACTTCTGATTTACTGGCCCCCACCACTATATTATCCTTAAAAATTCTGATCCCCCAAGTTTTTGAGGAGACTGATTTGAGTAATAATAAAACTCCAGTCTCCCACAGAGCTGGTTCTGTGTGAATTACTCTTTCTCTGTTCCAATTCCTCTGTCTTGATAAATCAGCTCTGTCTAGGCAATGGCAAAGTGATCCCACTGGGCAGCTACAAATTTGGGGGCTCGTCAGGGATTGCCCTTGTGGCTACCTGCCCATGCATGGTTCAGTAGCCACCCTCTGGCAATGGAAAGTTGTGGAAGTAATAGAAAATGCAGGGTTGTACAGGCTACAACTAGTGATCTCAGCTTCCTGCAAACCCAGAGACTGTCTCCAGGATGATAGCCAGGGATTCTGGGTGCTCCATTGTTCTTCTTGGCTGCTTGAAATCTTGAAACAGGAGATTCTTAAAAGGACATTTGACAGTCATGAGAAAAACTTTTCCATATATTAATGCCTACACCTCTCTGCAACTACTACCCTAAAAGGACAGCCTCTCTCTTTTGCCTTCCAAATGTCTTACAAGTATCTCTAATGGCTAAACTCAAGCCAAACACTTAATAGTTTTCAGCCACCACTTCTCTCTCAGTAGAGGGGATGGTGAAAAAGGATGGAGATAGTGATGTGTGCAACAATCAGTATCTTTCACAGAAAGGTTTCTAATCACCCTGCTGGGACAAATACCTCAGCCACTGCCCAGTGGAACATAAATATGTCATCCTGTTCTTTGATACCTTCACATAAGCACAATTCAGTTGTAATCATTGTGGAAAGAAAGAATGAACAGCCCCATTTGGAAATGAACAGCTGTCATCAAAACAGCACAACAGCATTAGAGTCTCAAAGGTAACCTTATAAATAGGCAGAGTTTCTGGACAAAATTTTTTTTCTAAGGCAAAGTCAAAGAACACAGAAATATTTCTAATCACCATAAAATGGAAAACATCCATTTAATCTCTAATTCCTTCCATGCATGTACACAAGCCTGGGCACATATCAAACCATTATGGTTACTTTGTCACAAAAGAAAATAATTATGCTTTCTCTCCCAGTGCTCTAATCACTAAGCAAGCTCTTTAACTTTGATTAAATGTGCTCAAAAAAGATCTAGGATTTTTCTTCATTCAACAAAAATTTAATGAACACATATTTAAAGTTCTCTCTTTCTCTCCACACACACATATACATACATAGACAGTTAAAAATACAAATATATAAATATTGATATCAATATTGATGCAGCTATATATAGTTGTGTGAATATATATATAGCAAAAATATATGCTAAAATAAATATACATACTTAGAAATGTATAGATATTTTGGTGTGTATATATAGCGTCTCTCTCTCTCTATATATATATATATGTAGCAAATATCTAAGTGTCTATCTACAGTGTATGTGTATGTGAGAGAGAAGAGAGAGAGAGATATTGATTGACTTGAATAGGTATTAAAAGGATTGGGGGGGAAAATATTCACTTGATTTACCAGGCAAAATGAAGACAATCACATTTTTTTCTTGGCCCTCACCAGAAACTTTTACACACTCCAATGCTATGACATTTCTAGATACAATTTTAAAGATAAGGGGAAATGTAAATTGCAGTGTTGAACTGTGCTTTTAGAGTATGAAAACACTTATTTAACACAGTTCTATGAACTTTATTCAAGCAAGGTCAGCATGTAAATAAAAGAGATGATATTAGTCTAAGCTGAAGACATTTAACAAAACTTCTTTAGAAAAAGATAAATCATGGTCATTGTATACTCTGTCTTCTTTAACGGTGATACTGTCTTGTGTAAATTTTAACTTACATTTACTAATATAAAAGCACAATCTGTTTTCAAGGCATGTATTATTAATATTTGTTCCATGTCATTTTAAAGTTTTCTTTTGGGTATTTGAGCGTTTTCACAATTGGAGACATAGCTTCACTTTAGTGATATGTAAAATGATGTTCTTCAGAATACTGAAGTGAAATAAAGGAAACATACTCATTATCTATGGCAGAGGGACATTATGATTTCAATGAAAAATGTTTGTACAAATTGTGGATAACAGTTATTAACTTAAATGAAAGAAGTTGTCAGTGATTTGTATTATTCCTCAGTAGTCAGACATCATCTTTTAGTTTGCTAAAATAAGTCATTTAAAAAGTACTACTTTTAGAAATAAAGAAGATAATCACTTCCACTTATTTTGTTCTCTTTTCTCCTCTTTCTCCCCATCTTATTTCATCAAAATATTTCAAATAGAAACACAATAAGTATATACCTATGTCTTTGGGTGGAAGAAATAAGGGCAATCAAGTAATATGATTGACAATGACACGGGCAACAACAAAAGCTCACCATGACCTTTGCATGTGTACCCAGCAAAAAAACACAGAAAGCCAAGCCTTTCTCAAGGCCATTTCAAGCCAGCTAGGGCTTCAATAATGCAAAAAATCATCTTTTTTAGATATTCATCTTTAGAATTTTCATTTTTCAAGGGTTATTTGAGTTTCTCTAACTCTTACAAGTTTCCATTTCCATGGTTTTAAACTACTTAGCCAATTATCTTTCCTTGGTAGTAGTGGGTAAGGCTTTTGGCACAGATACCCATGTGAAGGGTACTGCCAGTCTTTTGAGAATCCTCGTTACCAACTTCCTCTATTCTCTGAACTTCCTCTTCCTATCTTCTAAGATGCACACTCATAGGATCCCGGCCATAATGGTTAATTCACTAGAGAAAAGCAGGTCCAAATACAGGGGAAAGTTTTATGCCTGGAATTCAGTGTAATTTAGCCAAATATTGAAATTAGACTGCTTCACTACAGTGCCAGCTAATATTTACCCACCTAAAACATCAATGTATGATGAAGTTATTTATCTGATTCCTAATATTAAAAAAAATTGAAAATTTCCAGTGAATCTTTATAGCTTTGAGTTATCAAAGTAAAATAACTATTTCTGTTTTCAAGTTTAAACTCGACTAAACATAGGAATAGATCCTTGTGTTAATCAGGGTTTTCCAGAAAGAGAAAGTTGCAAGGGGATTTATTAGTGGAATTATCTCATAATTATGGATGTTGAGAAGCCCCACAATAAGCCATCTGCAAGCTGAAGAACCAGGGAAGCTCGTGGCATCGGTTAGTCCAAGTTCAAAGACCCCAGAACCAGGAAAGCCAAAGGTGTAACTCTAAGTCCAAGATTAAAGTCCTGAGAAACTGTGAGAATACTGGTACAAGTCCCAGACTCTGAAAGCCAGAGACCCTGGAGTTTTGATATCAAGAGGTGGAGAAAAAAGATGCCACAACTTCAGAAGAGAAAGAGAATCCACCTTTCCTCTTCCTTTTGTTTTATCTGGGCCCTCAGCCGATTAGCTGGTACCCATCCACATTAGGTCAGGATAGATCCTCCTTACTCAGTCCACTGAGACAAATGCCAATCTCTTCTGGAAACACCTCACAGTCATACCAGAAATAATGCTTTACCAACTACCTAGGTATGCCTTCATCCAAGTAAGTAGACACCTAAAAGTAACCATTGCAATCCTGCTCATATACTTTAGTTATAATATACATTTACTGTTTTGATTTTTCTAAGAACATATGCTATAATCTTTTGACCAGTGAAAAACTGGGTAAACATGATCATACAGCTTAATTGAACCATACTACTTATTTATAAAATAACATAATACTTACACTATTAATTAGTTATAAACTATTAATATTTAAACTATAAATTATTATATACTCTATTTTAAATTCTTACAACTAGAGTACATTAGTACTCATTAGTACTTAGTATATTAATCATGTATAAATTGGTATGTTTACTATTTTGTTTATCTTATATGAACATAACTATTTATTCTCATTTTGATTTAACAAAGTTGAATTAAAATATATTTGGAATGCTTGATGTGTTCTTACCTTATTACAATAACTGGCATTAATAACAATTGAGAAAACATTTTTATAGTAGAATTTCATTTATGGGTAAACTTAGATGAATTATACATAATTTTAGGTAAATAAAAAATCACATTGAAATAATGTCTAATTACTCTCCTTAAGTCATACTTCTGCTAGTATTAATTTCTGAAATCAGATGTTAAATGTAAATAAATAAATAAACAAAAATACCTAATTCGATGTGATTTTAAAAGTTTTATTTCTAATTCAGTCAAATGTAAATGTTATTTCTAAAACATTGACTGGTTGAAGAAATAGAAAATAAATTTAATTTACAACAATATATTAAAATCTATTTTATAATATCAATAAAATAAATAAAAATACAAATTAGTTTTCCAGCTTTCTGCAGTGCCACAAACTGGTGACTCACAAACAAAGCCATAGTACATATGACTTTTTAAAAAGGTATTCCTATGTTTTCAACATGTCTGACACCAGACTAATTTATAAAGTAAATCATTCTCTAAACACAGTGTTAAACTTGTTCATGCATTTCACTAGGTAACTAAAGTCCATAAATACATACTTGTTTTCATACAAAGATCATCAACATTTTAAAGTTGAAAGTCATTATTTAAGGATACATTATTATAGTCTGAGAAATGACTGGGAAGATTTTAATATCAAAATTGATGAAAGTACTAAAAGTCTTGCTACATTTTAAATATAGGTTATTAAACTTTTCAAAGCTTTCCCTTTGCAAATCATTTTTATTTTTGTATTAAATCTGCCAGGAGGACAGATCATTCATCTAAAATATTTAAGATATCTTAATTTTAGACAACTCTGATTTAAAAAGAAGCTGAAATGACAGAAGATATAGTTGATAAAATACTATATTTCTAATTAGTTTCTGATTGGATTTATATCTTACTGCTTGCAAAATGATATTACACCATATTTTATAATGTGAAGTGTAAATGGCTAAAATTATGCTCCTTCTATAAAAGTTTAAGTTTGTCTTAATTTTATAAAGCCTTGCATGGAAATTTAACAAAGATTAATGCCTGATAAACACTGTCAATGGAAATGAAATGTTGTTGATTTTTTTGTAGTTCTTTCCTGTATCTAAGCTATCTTCCATTAATATCCTAGAACAATAAATAAGAGATATCTAAAAAGTAAATTATAGTCTCACTAAAGTTCTTAAGGTAAGAGCATTTATGACGTTTCACATCTGGTACAGCCAAATCAAATAATTTCTCTCAGGCAGGCCCAACAAATTTCAGTAATACCAAGACAATGTAAGGAACTTAGAGAACTCAGATACCTAAGGTTTACTTATTTATTTTTATTTATTTTTTAGTAAATTGATATCATTAAATAACCTAAGAAATGAGATCTGGCCTTTAAAACATTGGGCCTTTGCCCACAGGCTTAAAAATATTTTCGGTTCTTACTATTAAACCTCGTATAATGCTATGAATTCAAAGAGTACCAATTCCTGCAAAAGTCACTCGCTCAATTAAATGAAAATTTTAATATCGCTATATTCATATTTCTTAACTACAAGGTCATAATCGGGTTGTAATGTGTGCTGTCAGTTTACAGAGAGTTATGATGGAGGATAGATGTTCTGCTGTAGGAGTGCTGCTACTGCACATTAGACACAGACAGTCAGAAACTTTGCAAGCTGTACTTTGTGAGTGCAATCAATGATTTTTGATTTGGTCTCCAGTAATTCCCCTACTCATAAAACCAATGACCAACTTTCAGTTTTCATGTCACTTGATCTATCACTATCATGTGGCATACTCATTTCTTTAAATAGTTCTTTGTTGACTATGAGGACAATAATTTCTTATTGGTTTCTCATCTATTTCTCATATCAGCTGTTTTCCTTCTTGCTCCTCACCTCTTTTACTGTTAACCTTAAAGCGCGTTAAATAAAAATAGCCAATTCGCACATATTCTGTACTTTAGATTTCTCTGCTTAACTTGCAGATTGGATGTTAAATAGACTTTTTCAACTCAACATATCCAACACTGAATTTGATTTCTCCCCTAAACTATTTTTCTGCTGGTGGCTCACCACAATTGGTAGGCATCTTTGTCCTACTAATTACTTAGTTCAATACTTCAGAATCATCCTTGATGATCAACTTTCTCTCAAGCTCCACATTCAGTCAATCAGAAATTATCATTAGTGCTATCTTAAAATGATAATTAAACCTAAGCCATTTCTGTCACCTTTAAGGCCACCACCCTGGCCAAGCTACCAACATCCCTTTTTTGGTACTAGCCTTTTCACTGGCCCCACTCTTTATCCCAACCAATCTTTTCCCCATCAGCCAGAAAGATCATTTCAAGATGTAAATTAGATTATGTCATCACTCTGCTCAAAACACTTTAATGTAATTCCAATGACTTGCAAGTAAATCCACTGTTCTTTTAATCACTTAATTGTGTATATGAACAGGCCCCATTTCTCCTCTGACCTTATTTCCTACTATTTTCTCAGGGTTCACTCTGATGCAGATACACTAATGAAGCGGCCGCCTTGTCTGGGGTGACACCCGAGGTTCATGTCTTATGGCCATGGAGATTAAGTACATGGACACACACAGAGTGAGGTTATGAGAAAAAATTTAATAGGAGAAAGAAAGAGAATAGCTCTCTGCTATAGAGAGGGGTCCTGGCAAAATGGGTTGTCGATCCGCAGTGAAATGCAGTGGGTTTTATAGATGAGCTAGTGAGGGGGTGGTGTCTGATCTACATAGGGCTTTAAAACCTGTTAGGACCAGGTATGCCATCTGCATAGGGAATGAATCTCTGGCAGTTCCCATCCCAATCTTTTGTTATGCAGGTGGATTCTCTACCTGAGCTTCTCCATGTTGCCAATTTCTTTCTTAGTGTACACATGCTAACAAAAGAGAAGATGGAGTTTCCATGTTGGACATGCCTGACCCCCCAGGAACCCTTTTTTATTGGTGCAGCTGCCAGCATTATCCCTGTGCAAGCTTCCAGCTTCCGTATGTATATTTGCAGCTCAATCTCTAAGGCTGCTCTTTGTTAGAAAAGAAGTGATTTCTTGGGCTGCTGTTTATTAGGATGGAAGGTCTGCTGAGGACTCTTTGCCCCTCATTATCTGAGTAAATAATTTCATTCTATCTCCTGTATCACTAGTCTACCTGAATTCCTATATTATGCCAAAAATTTTCCTCTCATGGGGATCGGTATGGCTATTGTCCCATGTTGAAAACTCTTCTCCCACACCTTGACAATAAATGATTGATCTTTTCCCTGACAACATTGTACAAAGTAGGCACATGCCTCCATGACAGCTTTTCCACTTAGCCATCTTTATTCTCCATAACACTTAAAACTATCTGACATTAAACACCGCCATAATACATGTGGGTATTAACTTATCGTCTACTACATGCTCATGTATTAAACAAAGTAAATATTCAAGCTATCATAAAAATCTTATTTCATTAGAAGGGCATAGGTAGGAAGCCAGTAAAAAATAATAAGTTTTATATTTGAAACATTCAATTAAGTTTAATAAAATAAGAAAGAGGATACCAAGTGTAAAAGAGGGAGCAACCTCATATGGGAACATCAGGAAACAATTTACTAAGAAATGGCATTTGAAGAAAGACCCAAGCAAAGAGAATAAGAAGGCCAAGTATATGTCTAGGAGAAAAATATTCTAGGCATAAGGAATACTAAGTGAATAGCTGCTGAAGTAGAATTGTAATTGGTGTATTCGGAAACAGTTTGAACGCTGGCATGACTAGATTAGAATGAGAATGAGGAAGAACTGAAGTTACTATGCAATTTTAAGTAGGTTTGTTAGGGCAGGTCTTCCTGCAAAGATACATTTAAGAGGATCCCTGAAAGACATCAGAAATTACATACAGGGAAGGGCATTTCAGAAAGAAAAAAGAGAAAATACAAAGTCTCTGAGAAGGGTGCATGCCTGGCATTCTTGAAATGGAAGCATAAAGCTGAAATAAAAGAAAATGAGAGTGTTACAATATGAAGTCATAGGTATGTGAGGCAAGGTTACTTAGAACCTCACAGGACATTGCAAAGATGCAGCATTTGCTCTGAGAGAAATTGGAAGCTATTAGAGGATTTTAAGCAGAGGAGTGACATATAAAGTCATAGGCATTTTAATAGTAACTTTCAGGCTACTATGTACTATGTACAAATACTACATAGATGACTTTCATACAAATTGGAAGAATAATTTGAAGGCTACTACAATAATCCAAACAAGATATAATAATGGTTCAAACCAATGTTAAGATTTGAGAGAACAGAAAGAAAAGAAGTAAAGACAACTCTCAACTCTTTTAAGAATATTTTCCTCTAATTTGCTGAACAAAAGTGGTGTGGTACATGAAGACAGAAAATGCAGTGTAGATGGAAAAGGGAAACTCCAAATGGGAAAAGGAACTGCATGTTTGTATGATAATGGGAAGTCGTCTGAGACTGGACATAATCTGAGATTAAGGTAACATTTGTCTATTTATTTCTCTCTTCCACACTTGAATGAATACCATAGAGACAGACATGTTGTCTGTTTCGTTCAATTCCATATATAAAAGGCCTAAAAGGGCCTAGCACCTGAAATGTATTTCATAAATATTTATTAAGTAAATGCATGAATTATTGAATTGCTGCTTAACTTAAGGTAGACAAAAAAGATGAAGAGTGCTAGTTTTTGTTTGTCAATGAGAGAGTATTGAATTATGAAGCAGGATAACCAAGACAATCACAGTGTGTATAGGAAACACACCTTACTTCTTCTAGCAATATCTGCCATATACAGGGGCATCTAGCCATTGGGAAATGGTTGTAAAATTTAATGGTTATATGTTATCTCTCATACTCTGAACAAATTTAGCCAAATCCAATACTATTTTCTTCACATTCATTCTGTACTACATAGAAGCAAATTTTGGCAATTTTCCAAAAAACATTATCTAATAAATATAATAAAGCACTAAAGCACCAGGGATTTGATTTTTCTGGTCTAAATTACCAAATTCATGAATACAAAGGTGTTCGGGTTCTAAAGGGCATACATTGTATCTGAGTTCTGAATATAATGAGAATAATACTCACGTGCATTCTCATCATTCTGATCAGTAACTAGATCTTTATTAAGCAAGAAATTTGAAGTTGCAAACTTTCATCTAACTTGTCAAGTGGTATGTTTGATGAGAAGTTTGTTGCAAAATATTCATTATTATAATTGATAAATAAGAAGTCATTAATTAAATAATGTATACTGCTCTTGGTGAATATATTGCATAGGTAATACTATGCAAAATTCTACCACTCTATTTCCAGTTCTTAAAAAATAGAAAAAAAAACACTATTTCAAGGATTTTTCTGATTTGTATTCAGCTATTTTTAATATCACATTTATTTTATATTTATCCTTATCTATTATATTATTATTCATAATCCCATAGATTATACAATAAAATGAGTGTATTAACTAAAAGAACTCTTTACTGTATTTCTGGAAATTCTACTTCTAACTATGCATTCGATTAAATGCAAAATAATACATATTAAAAGTATTTTACCAGAATGTTTGTAGGAGCATTGCTCATAATAGCTCAACTCTGGAAACAACCCACATATCTATCAAAAATATAATGAAGCAATCCTTTATGATAAAATTACATAATGGAATAATGTATAGCAATGAATATAAACAAATTACTGCTACATATACAGCATGAATAGATTTTCCAAACATAACATTGACCAGTAGATGCCAAGCACAAAGATAACTTACATTATGTTATTTATATTGAATTCAAATATAGTAAATTAAAATTGATCATGATCAAAGTCACCATAAAGTTCTTACAAAAAGTAGACAATCTGTCAGATTATCTAGTAGTTTGTTCTCTGTGATAATTTATTAAATTGTAATCTTATTATTCCCTTATAATCATGCCCACCTGAATATTTACTTAAATGTAATAATTTATGTCAAAAAATTCATAAAATACTTTGGAATATGTTGTTTAAAATAGAGGGGGGAAGGCAGAATAATGACTAAAACTTCCCCATCTTTCCACCCCACCAAAAATACATACCTCCTAATCCTTACAACCTATGAATATTTTACCTAGTGTGGAAAAAGGCATTTCACATATGCAATCAACGTTTAGGATCTTGAGATCAAAATAGTATCTGGAATTATTCACTTGGGCTCAATAGAATCATATGAATTTCTAAAAACAGAGAACCTAGTCTACCTGAGTCAGAGAGAGAGGTAGGGGGGAACCTTTCTAAGGAGTTGGAAAGGGCAAGAAAATGGATTTCCCCTTGAACACCTAGAAAAGAATGCAGCCTTGTACCGCATTAATTTTATTTCAGTGAGACTTATGTTGCACTTCTACGTACATCACTGAAAGATAGTAAATTTGTGTAATTATAGGTAGTTAAGTTTATTGTAATTTGTTATTTTAATGATACAAAATTAATTCATAGACTAAACTATATTTTCTAATATTTTGATTTCAGAAGGCCAAAACAACAATTCTTAACATTTTTGGGGTAGCTTTATAGATGTCTAAAGAACAAATGAATTTCAAGAATTATGTATTTCTGTGCATTGGGAAATATTATGTAAATTTTTAATCAACATAGTTTTACTGATAATGGGAAAAATCAAGGAGCCCAAGAGAACTGAAGGCCTTGTGAATAGAAATAAAAAATGTGAACAAAATGAAACGCACATTAAATACATGAAGAAGAGCTGGGTACAGTGGAACATGCCTGTAATCCCAGCTACTCAGGAGGGTGGGGGACAGGACTGCGTGAGCGCAGGAGTTCAAGGTGGCAGAGAGCTATGATCATGCCACTGCACTCCAGCCTGGGTGACAGAGTAAGACCCTGTTTCTAAATAAGTAGATAAATAAATAAAGTAATAAACTAATTAAGAGGGATGAGAAACAAAAGGATAAATATGGGAAACATCAGAAAATGTATATGTAACTATAAATTTTAAAAAAAAGAAGGTACAGTTAATGTATGATATAATTTTATTCCTGAAAAACATCAAAACATCAAGAACTTCAGTAAGATGGTAAGATATTCAATTAACTTGTAGAAATTTAATTCATATATTTAAATAAATGTTAGGAGATGCTGAAGTATTTTATAATATGAATAAAAATATTTCTTGGGTAAATAGTTGTAAGATATAAAATAATCTATATTAAGAATATCATGAAATAGTCTTAGAAAGTTTTAAGGTAAACTTGCACAAGTGGGAAAGCATAATTAGTGCCTTGATACAACTTCACACATATGTCTGTTCCCCTAAGCTAAACTATAATTTTTATGGGATCTAAATTAATACACAAGTATATTTTGAAACAAAAACACTATATAGTTCACATAGAAATATAAAACTGTTAAAAGAGAAGTTATTTTTTTAAAATCTAATATTCAGCCTAATTTATAGAAAAATATATTGACATATACTGCAAAGCATCATTGTATAAACAGTATGTACTGGCACATGAATAGAGGTAAAGATAATGTACAATATTTCAAAGCCTAAAAGAAAATAAACATACTAGTATATAAAAATCTTAGTATTTCAAATATTTGGAAAATTTTAAAATTTTTAAAGAAACAAACATCTAGAAAAAAAAAAAAAAAAACCTTTTAACACATAAAAATATAAATACCGGAGAGATCCAAGATGGCCGATTAGCAGCAGCTCAGGATTGTAGCTCCCACTGAAAGCGCAGAGAGTGAGTGGACGCCACACTTTCAGGCGAATTTTTATTGCCCACGGACCAAGAGATTCTTGGTGGAGGAGCCTCACGGGTCGCCAGCACCACTCTTTTGGAGGGCGCGGCTGTTTTGCAGGTGCCCCGGCACAGCGGTCCCAGTCCCGTGTATACGGGACTGAGTGCTCTTTTGGTTGGCGTTTGGAGCTCCGGGAAAGCAGTCTCCCATTCAGGTGATTGAAAAGCAGACTGAAGTGGGGAACCAGACCGGGAGATTCCCGGGAAGAAAAGCGCCACGAATCTTAATGCTGCTGTTTCAGCTGGCGTAGTGGGTCGCCGAAGGGGAAGGCTGGTACCCCCACCCCCAGAAAAAAAAATAAAAACAGCAGTTAGAACTGCTGAGGATTGAGAGTTTCGCAGCAAGTACAGCTGAACCCGGGAAGGTCCAGCTCTGTGGGGGGAGGGGCGTCTGCCGAAGGAAAATTAAGAAATAGAAAAAACTTTATCACCAACAAGCTAGACGTCCACTCAGAGACCTAATCTGAAAGTCAGCAATCACACAGACGACAGGTGGATAAATCCACAAAGATAGGAAGAAACCAGCGCAAAAAGGCTGAAAACAGCCGAAATCAGAATGCCTCTCCTCCTACAGAGGATTGCAGTGCCTCATCACCAATTGAACAAGGCCTGATCGAGAATGAATGTGAGGAATCAACAGAATCAGGCTTCAGAAGGTGGATAATGAGAAACTTCTGTGAGCTAAAAGAACATGTTCTAGCCCAACGCAAGGAAACTAAGAACCTTGAAAAAAGGTTTCACAAAATGTTCATGAGAATGGACAATTTAAAGAGGAATATAAGTGAATTAATGGAGCTGAAAAACACAATACGAGAACTTTGTGAAGTATGCACAAGTTTTAACAGTCGAATTGATCAAGCAGAAGAAAGGATTTCAGAGGTCGAAGACCAACTTAATGAAATAAAACGAGAAGACAAGATTAGAAAAAAAAGGGTAAAAAGGAATGAGCAAAATCTCCAAGAAGTATGGGACTATGTGAAAAGACCTAATCTATGTTTGATAGGTGTACCTGAATGTGACGAAGAGAATGAATCCAAGCTGGAAAATATTTTTCAGGATATTATCCAGGAAAACTTTCCTAACCTAGCAAGGCAAGACAATACCCAACTCCAGGTAATACAGAGAACACCACAAACATATTCTTCAAAAAGAGCAACCCCAAGGCACATAATCATTAGATTCATCAGGGTTGAAACAAAAGAGAAAATACTACAGGCGGCCAGAGAGAAAGGTCAGATTACCCACAAGGGGGAAGCCTATCAGACTCACAGCAGATCTCTCAGCAGAAACCCTACAAGCCAGAAGAGAGTGGGGGCCAATATTCAACATTCTTAAAGAAAAGAACTTTCAACCCAGAATTTCATATCCAGCCAAACTAAGTTTCATAAGTGAAGGAAAAATAAAATTTTTTACGAACAAGCAAGTACTCAGAGATTTCATTACCACCAGGCCTGCTTTACAAGAGCTTCTGAAAGAGGCACTATATATAGAAAGGAACAACCAGTATCAGCCACTTCAAAAAACCCATCAGTAAGCTGCATCCAGATCCATCTTACATGCAAGGATATACAGAGACTCAAAACAAAGGGATGGAGGAAGATTTGCCAATCAAATGGAGAGCAAACAAACAAACAAACAAACAACAAAAAAAAGCAGTAGTTGCAATTCTCATCTCTGATAAAATAGACTTTAAAGTAATAGAAACCGAAAGAGATAAGAAGGACATTGTATAATGGTAGAGGGATCAATGTAATGGGAAGAGCTAACGACCTAAGTCTTTGCACACTCAATATAGGAGCACCCAGATACATAGGGCAACTTCTTGGTGACTTACAAAGAGACTTGGACTCCCACACAATAATAGTGGGAGACTTTAACATTACATTGTCAATATTGGACAAATTAATGAGACAGAAGGTTAAGAAGGATACCCGGGACTTGAACTTAAACCTCAAACAAGTAAACTTAATAAACATTTACAGAACTCTCTACTCCAAATCCACAAAACATACATTTTTTTTTTTTCAGTAACACATCACATTTATTCTAAAAGTGACCACAAGGTTGGGAGTAAATCACTCCCTAGCAATTGCATAGCATTTCATAGGTTTAAATGAAATATTGGTTGGCTGTTTGTTTGTTATTTTCCTCCCTTATTCCTTCCTGTCTCCATTGTATAACACAATTATTAGTATAAAAGAGCTTTTAATATCCATTTGTAGACTGCATTCTAGCCTGGGCAATAGAGCAAGATTCCCGTTCTCTCTCCCTTTTTTTTTCTTCTTCTTTTCTCTTTATTTCACTCTTTTTTTTCTTTCTCTTTCTCTTTTTCTCTCTAAAACAAAAATAAATAAATAAATAAATAAATAAATAAATAAATAAATAAAATAAAAAGAAAAAAAAAGAAGAAGCAAACCTTACTCTTAACTAGATAGAGAACAAAATCTTGAATTCCAATTTGGCCTAAGAAGTGAAAAAAAAAAAACAAAAACAAAAAACCATTTTCAAACCAGATTAACTTGCCCAAGTTATTTGGTCACTTCTTCAAGTAACCTATGCTTTATAAAAAAAAAAAAAATATATATATATATATATATATATATATATACCAATTAATCCACATTTTTTTTTTTTTTTTTTTGAGACTTAGTCTTGCTCTGTTGCCAGGCTGGAGTGCAGGGGCACAATCTTGGCTCACTGCAACCTCCACCACCTGGGTTCAAGTGATTCTCCGCCTCAGCCTCCCGAGTAGCTGGGAACCACAGGCGTGTGCCACCAGGCCCGGCTAATTTTTGTATTTTTTTTAGTAAAGATGAGGTTTCACCATGTTGGCCAGGATGGTCTCGATCTCTTGACCTCATGATCCGCCCACTCAGCCTCCCAATGTGCTGGGATTACAGGCGTGAGCCACTGCGCCCAGCCTAAAACACACATTTAATTAAAGAATTCCACATCATAATCCTGCTAAAAGAAACCATGGGCTAATTATTTTACAACTCAGTGTGGAAAACACCTTCCTAAACAAAATGCAAAACTTCTAAAAGCATAAAATTAATTATTGATAAATAAAAATGTACATTAAAAGTTTTCTACATAGAAAAAAATGGTCATAAGCAAAGTCAAAAGTATAGTAATATGTGAAGTTAATATCTATAAAAAAATGCTAATTCTTAACATAATTCCTACAGGCCACTGGGAAAAAAAATCAATGCTAAACAGGAAAATAAAACAGAAGATATAAATAATCAATTTCAGAAAATGAAATGCTAATGATTCTTAATTATGGGAAATAATTTCTGATAAGGGATAAAAATTTCAAATATGCACACAATTTTTTCTTATACTGGCAAAGATCTAAAGGTTGCATAAAATAATTGAGTGAAAAGCGTGTAAAGAAACTACAAAGCTCACTCACCTCTCTCATCTGAGAACTGATGGGCTTAGCTTCCAAAATCAGACAGGATCAGGCATGTTCAGTGTGGTATGGTTGTAGATGAAGTTTAGTTATTTCTAATTGGAATACAAATTTCTGTAACATCTATAATGGGCAATTTTGTAGTGTTTGTCAAAATAAAAATGAGCATTCTACAAATATGGCTTCTAAAAGATTTTTCTACTCATTTATTCTAATAAATAAGAAATGATATAAGCACAAGATTGTTGCAGTCTTGCAACATTATTTTTAATAGTAAAATATTAGAAATAACGTAAGTATTCAATATAGAAGACTGGTTAAATAATTATGAGTGTATTCCCTAATGGAATAATTTGGCTCCTTGTAAAATCAAAAACTATTTAGTTTACTTTTGACAAAAATATTTCCAAAATATAAAAGCACACCTGAAATCCCAGAACTTTGGGAAGCCGAGGCAGGTGGATCACTTGAGTCCGTGAGTCGAGACCAGCCTGCCTGAGACCAGCCTGGGCAACATAGCAAAACCAGTCTCTAGTAAAAATACAAAAATTAGCTGGGTGGTGGCACACACCTGCATTCCCAGCTATTCAGGAGGCTAAGGCAGTAGAATCGCTTGAGTCCGGGAGGCAGAGGTTGCAGTGAGCCGAGACTGCACCACCACACTCCAGTCTTGGTGACAGAGTGAGAAGACTTGGTTTCAGGAAAAAAAAATAAATAAATAAATAAAGCACATGGGGATTATAGGGTAGAGTGCATTTGTGTAAAAACATAAATAAATAAAATATAAATATGCATTTATACATACATATAATAATATATCTAGGATGCCTGATAATATTTGCATTTACTCTTGGGAAATTAAACTGTATTAATAAAATCAGTAAAAAATGCAAAATTAAAAATAATTGAAGGAAGATTTTATGAAGTAAAAATGACCAGAAAGTGAAATTTAATTAAGCTATCATTAAGAAAAGGAAAGAGAACTTATACAAGGCAATAATAAAAGCAGAGATGGTAGAATACTAAAATCTTTCAATGTTGTACTCCACTGCATTGAGACTGATCAATAAAACCATTCTAAAGGTTTTTAAGGTGAAGAGTAATGATTCTTTCTGGGAATAGGTTTGCTGTACTTTTCTGTCACTTTTGATATACGATGTAGGAAACCTCTGTCACCAACAGGAATGACGTGGAAAGAAAAACTGCCTTCTTTCTGTCCTTCTCCGTCTCTATCAAAAGATGTATGAGAGGTGTGATATTTTTAGGTGGACTTTGCCAATTGCCGATTTTCAGGTTACTTACTCAAATTGACATGTTTAAAGTCATATTTACTAATTTTTGTCTTGCACAGTTTTTCTCATAAAATTTTAAAACGAGTTACTTATGACATCGAAATGTTGATTATACACATTAAATTTAGAGAATACAAAATTTTAACATAGTGTATATTTTAGTATTTACAAAACCTCCATTTTATGCATCTAGTTTCTTCATTCTTCCATTACACAGTCCATCTCCGCATACTAGGACAACTACATATTGATAGCACCTACTTCTTATATTTTATATGTTCTAACATAATACTGTGTTTAACTCTTCTAAATTCCTTCTGAGAACATTCTTGGAAAGCATTACAAGAAATCTGTTGCCTAACCCTGAGCCAATCAACCATTATTAGATTAGCAGTCAGGTAAGAACTTGACACTGATGGCAGCAGCGGCCCATCTGGAGCAGGCACTGCCATCATACCAGCTGCCGCAGAGAGGTGTGGCTAAGGCTGCATCCTCCGTGGAGATGGCAGGAGTAGGGGACTAGTAGGAGCCTCACTCCTTCCGAGTTGGTGGAGCGGGAGCTTCCCAGGTGCACCTGCAGCTGCCCAAACCACAGTTGACACCTGGGCCTCCCACTCTATGAAGAAGGCAGGCACCCCACCCTCCAAGGCACAGCTTCAGCAGCTCTGATTGTTGGCTGCAGACCTAGGCCTACTGCTCCATAGAGCAGGCAGGAGCCCCATCCCCACCCAGGTGCAGCAGTAGCTGCCCAAACCGCCTCTGTGGTCACAGGGATCCCTGCACTCTTCCGGGCCCGGGAAGCCCCAACCCTACTTCCCTGGCTGGAAAATGCCTGCTCCCACTGCTTGGATTTTCCCTGCTGTCAGTGTCCACTCCAATCTTGGAGCAAAGTCAGGGCTGAGGACAGGCACTGTCACAGTCAAGTTGGTGTGCGCAAACTTGGGGCAGTGCTGCCACACCAGCCCACTGCCGCCTTGGCCCCCTCCAGACTTTGGGTGGAGATGAGCATAGGAGGGAAGCTGATGGGGGCATGAGGGCAATTCAGCACTAGCCAGCAGGTACCCCTTGGCATCTATAGCCTGGGCACTATGAATGGTAGCAGGAAGCAGACCAGTTCCTGGATGGAAGGGGGTGAGTCCCCAGTGAGACCTCACCTTTAGGCCAGGGAGGACCTGAAGTCTGGGGCCCAGGCTGCCAGTCCCACCGACCAGAGTGGGAACTTGTGCCTTTCCAGGCTTACCCAGGGCCACCCGTGACCCAGTCGGCATGCACTTTCTCCCTTCTGAGGCCCATAAAAGCAGGGCTCAGCCCAGAGCTGAGCAGATGTCAGGACAACAGGCTGCAGAGAGCAGCTACTCACTCTAGGGCGTCCTCTCTGCTGAGATGTGAACACTGGTGGTGACATCCAGTTGCAGAGAGGAGCTATCCACTCCCAGTCCTCTTCTCAGCTATTCTGTCACTCAGTAAAGCCCCTCTTCACCTTAATCGCCCTCATCTATATACCTCATTCTTCCTGAACACAGGACAAGAACTTGAACCTGAGGAATGGCTGAAAGAGCTGTAACACAAACAGGGCTGAAACACTCCTCTTGCTCACCCCTTTGTGGGTGAAGAGGAGAAAAGAACGGCAGCCCTTCAGGGAACCTAGACCTGGGAGCTCCCCAAGCAGGGCTATGATTCATTCTTTGGCTCTCTGCAGTTCCTGGAATCTCCAAGCTTCCAGGTGCCACTGTGCTCCCCACTGGCAGTCATGGAAGCTGTTTGTGTTGTACCTGGTCCAGCCACAGCCTCACAGAGAGCTAGCACCAGTGCCAACACCTGGAGCTGCCTGCCCTGCAGCAGCAGTTGGCGTGCCTGACTGTGCACAGTGGCCAGGCCCCACACTAGTTTGCTCACATACCCCTTGCTACTCCATGCCTGGCTTGTCCTTGGCAGACATGAGATCCAGGCTGGTAGCATAAGCAGACCACAGCCTGACAGGCCGAGTGGGCAGAACATGCTCAGTGGGCCCAAGCCAAACTCAAGCAAAGGCCCCACCAGCCACAGAGATTTTTGACCAGGAAAGCAACACCCCAAGGATGCCACAACAACGCTTTCTTTGAAATCCACTCTCTAGATAAAAGAATATGCAGTTCTTCAAAGAACTAGGGTTGTTTCCCCCTAAAAAAAGACAAATGCTTAATAACAACACCAAAAAAAGACCAAAAAACCCCAGAACAAACAACTATACCTAAACAGAAAGACATAAGATAGATACATACATGCATGTAGATAGGTACATAGATACATACTAGATTCTTAGAAAAAATAATATGTTCTATACAATACACACACACACACAAATTTATAATCAATCATCTCTGGATAGTAGCTTGTGGGTGGTGTTTTATCTATCAGATTTCTACAAAAAATTAAGTTTAAAATCAGAAGAGTAAATATTATTTAAATTAAATACAAAGAAATACAAAGTAATTTTGATCAGCAATATATTCTGACATTTTAGAATGAAAGAGAATTTTTTGGTTTGGAATCACTTAGACAAACTTGGGTTTTAATTATTTGAATTTTTTCAACCTCAGTTTTTAATAGGCTTACTTGAAGAATAAATTCTAAATAGGTTCAAAGTGTAAATGAGAAAATCTATATTAAGTGTCTAGGACAATATCATTTCCTGTCTAATATCACATTTTACTGGTATGGTTACTACATATCTTTAAAAAATGCGTTATTACAATTTTGAATTAATCTTTAAAAAACCATGTACAATCACCATTTAAAATTAAAATAATGAAAATGGGTGCCTGAGCCACAATGCACCTTCTAAATTATATTATTTCAATGCTATATCTAAAGGTACAAGGAGTTTAGAACACATAAACTTTCCTCACTCTAGTCATTTGTAATAACTGAAAAAGTAATATATATATGTAAAATTCATAATCCAAAATGTAAGTTTAAAAACTTAATTTATAGTAACATAAATAAAGTCACTTAACACAGTTTTTATTTTGTCTCTCTGATACAGAATATTTGTGAGAGAACTTTATTTAATCAACTAAAAGCTCTCTGGTCCATAAGGCCACATGTCCAAGTTTCTCAGTTTAAATCCAATCATTTTCATGAACGCTGAGACAATTTATCAATATGTTTGTTGCCTTGAGTGACACAAATTATTTCCCAGGGATCTCTGCTTGGGGATCAGTCAATTCTCCAAGTTTTGTAAGTAGGGCATTTACCATCTGGCATATTTGTTTCATGTTAATGGAGAGTTACTAACATATCATATGTGTGCTTTACTGATAGTTTTATTTTTAACTTTCCCTTTGAATAAATAGCAGTGCTCATGTAGACAGCATTTCTCAGAGATACAAAAGATTGTCATATTCTTACAATTTCTAACATAATTAAGTTTGCAAATATGTCAGAGAATGTTGTTATCAGTGACACTCAAACTTTTTGTGAATAGAAGTGTCACCTGGGGAGTTTGTAAAAATGCAGATTACATGGAACTATCAAGAAGGCTTGGGAAGTTTCAGGATCTGCGTTTTTATAAATCATCCTGTATGATGCTGACAAAGTTTATTCATGTATAATTAAGTCATTCAAATATGGTGTCTATGTAATAATCATAATTTCTAAATTTAAAGCCTTATTTTAAAATTCCATAAGATTGAAAGCACAACAAAATGAAATTTTGATCCAAATTACCCTTACACTTGATAGTGGATAATTTGTCATGTCTTAGTAACCATAAGCTTACATAAACAAACTTCAGGAAGTTTGCATCTCATTTCTTTTTTAACTTTCACCCTTATTCTATGATATTTATTATTATTACTACTATTATTATAAATCTCACTCTGAGGGCAAATAACCCATTTATTTGTATTAGCAAATGAAATATATAAACAATAGACATATAATAAGATTTTACTCATCACTAAATGAAAGTGTCTGTTGTTATAGTTTTCTTTGTGTATGTTTTGTTACTTTAAATTTTGTTTTGTATATACAGGGGATACGAAAACATTTTGTTGTATAGATATATTGCATAGTTATGTAGTCTCAACTTTTAGTATAACCATTACCAAATAGTGAACGTTGTACCCAAGAGGTAGTTTCTTATCCCACACCCCCTTCCATCTGCCCACCTTTCCAAGTCTCCAATGTTTTTTATTCCATTCTGGATGTCCATGTGTACACAAGAAATGTTTATTAAAATATTGAGGTATTGTAATCTCTGAAATAGAAAATAATTAAAATATAATAATACCTAAAGTCAACTATATAATATAGATGAATAATTATATTCATAGCTTCATAGAGAATGTAAATTTTCACAACATTTAAAAGCAGTTATCAAGAGTTTTAAAAATGTACATACCATCTGGGCTGATAAATCACTACTAAAAAATTGTCAAGAAAAGCTGATAAAATAATATAAACATATATTCCTAAGGAATTTTTATCTTCTAATATTATTATTATTATTCTGCTTTGATCACACATCCCAAAGATCATTCCCTAGGTCATATTGGCCTTATCTAATGAAGAATTTGCCTTCCACAATTCATATTTCAGACCATCCCCATTATCCTTTCCACATCGTTACCTTTCCCACTCACTCCTAATAATCTCATTCCAGTAATTCTTCAGACTTACTAAATTGCATAGTGCATTAATCTACTGCCTTTTTTATTTGTTTTTCAACGTTTAAGTTCAGAGATAACTGTGCCGGTTTCTTACATAGATAAACCTATATCATGGGGGATTGTTGTATAGATTATTTTGTTGTCCAAGCATTAATCCTAAAACACATTAATTATTTTTTCTGATCCTCCCCTCCCTCACACTCGTCATCCTCTGGTAAGCCCCAGTGTGTGTTGTTCCTTTCTATGTGTCCATGTGTTCTCATAATTTAGCTCCCACTTATAAGTGAGAACATGGGTGTTTGGTTTTCTGTTCCTGCATTAGTGTGGTAAGGATAATTGCCTCCGGCTACATCCATGTTCCCACAAAAGACATAAATTTGTTCTTTATTTTATGTCTACAGAGCATTGATTCTATGGTGTATCTGTACCACATTTTCTTTATCCAGTTTACCCTTGAGGGACATTTAGATTGATTCTATGTGTTTGCTATTGTGAATAGTGCTGCAATAAACATATATGGGCATATGTCTTTATAATAGAGTGATTTATATTCTTTTAGGTACATACCCAGTAATGCTATTCCTAGGTTGAATAGTATTTCTGGTTTCGGCTCTTTGAGGAATTGCCACACTGTCTTCCACAATGGTTGAAATAATTTACACTCCCACCAACAGTGTGTAAACATTCTTTTTTCTCTAAAACCTTGTCAGCATCTGTTTTTTTGTTTTTGTTTTTTTTGACTTTTTAATAATAGCCATTCTGACTGGTGGGAGACGGTATCTCATTGTGGTTTTGATTTGCATTTCTCTAAAAATTAGTGATGCTGAGATTATTTACATATTCTTATTGGCCGCATGTCTTCTTTTGAATAATGTCTGTTCATGTCTTTTACCCACTTTTTAATTGGGTTTTTTCTTTTTTCATGTAAATTTGTTTAAGTTTCTTATAGAAGCTGGCTATTAGACCTCTGTTGGATACATAGTTTACAAAGTGTTCTCTCATTATGTAGGTTGTTTGTTCACTCCGCTGATAATTTATTTTGCTGTGCAGAAGCTCTTTACTTGAATTAGGTCCCATTTGTCAAGTTTGTCTTTTGTTGCAATTGCTTTTGGTGTCTTCATCATGAAATCTTTGCCTGTTACTATGTCCAGAATGGTATTACCTAGGTTGTCTTTCAGGGTTTTTATAGTTTTGGGCTTTACATCTTTAATGATTTAAAGACAATTTGGGGTTTTATGTCTTTAATGATTAAAGACAATTTTGTATATGGTTTTTCTTAAACCATATACAAAATTAACTCAAGATAATTAAAGACTTAAATCATCTTGAGTTAATTTTTGTATATGGTTTAAGAAAGAGGCCCAGTTTCAATCTTCTGCATATGACTAGCCAGTTATCCCAGCACCATTTATTGAACAGGGAATCTTTTCCCCCATTACTTGTTTTTGTCAGGGTTGTCAATGATCAGATAGTTGTACATATGTCACCTTATTTCTGGTCTCCCTTTGCTGTTCTATTCATTGGTCTATATGTCTGTTTTTGTACTAATACCATGCTGTTTTGGTTACTGTATCCCTGTAGTATAGTTTGAAGTTGGGTAGCAAGGTACTTCCAGTTTTGTTCAAATAATGGACTAGCATACCATAACAAAAGAAAGCTAGGAAATAAACACTGAGTAGATACCGTCTATTATGGGCTGAATTGTGTTCCACTAAAATTTGATTCCTAACTCTTCAAATTATGACTGTATTTGAAGATATGGTCTTTAAAGAAGTAACCAAATTAAAATGCAGTTATTAGGGAGGACCCTAATCCAATATAAATTGTGTTCTTTTATGAAGAGGAAATTAAGGTATAGACATGAACAGCACAAAGATCATGGGATGGAAACACAGGATGAAGAAGATAGCCACCTACAAGCCAAAGAGGGAGAGGCCGCAAAAGAAATGAATTTTTTGACACCTTTCTTTTACTTCTAGCCTCCAAAACTGTGAGAAAATGTATTGCTGTTACTGAAGCCACCCAGTCTTAGGTACTTTATTACAGCAGTCCTAGCAAACTAGTACACTTCATACTTCACAGGTAACATAATTATCTCCATTTACAAGCGAAGAGACCCTACATGCTATATGAACTAAAGAGAGTGCAAGAAAATAGCATAAGCAACAAATAAATCCCTCTATACGAGTAAAAATAATTAGAAAATGAATTGGAATTAAAAACCCCCATTTTCAAGGGTTAATAAGTGTGTTATCTATGAATAAATCTAAGTACTTGGAAGTTATTAATGTGTGGGGGGTGGGGAGGGTGGGGAGGGATAATGAGGGGAGAAATACCAGATATAGGTGATGGGGGGATGAAGGCAGCAAACAACCTTGCCATGAATGTACCTATGCAACAATCCTGCATGATCTGCACATGTACCCCAGAAACTAAAGCACAATTAAAAAAAAAAGAAAATATACACACTTTATTAAAGATGTAAAAAGGACCTATTTAATGGCTAAATATGGCCTGTTCACAGATTAGCATACTTATTTCATAACACTACACAATTTTCAAAAGAAGTCAAAAAATTTACACAATTCCTATAAAACTTCTCAGCATATTTATTTGAGAAGGGCTAAGCAATTTTGAAAGGTGAACAAGATGAGCATGTACCAAAACTACTTTTAAATTGTGGTAATTAACCCACTGTGGTCTTGTGACAGAATAGACAAGAGACCACATCTACTGAATATATAAGGTATAAACTTGATATGGGACAGTAGCTGTTTCATAAATAAATATAAAATAAATGAATTATTTAAAAATTGGTAATGGGGGAAATTAGTTACCAAAGTTATAAATTATAATCCTTCTTACATCATATTTAGAAGTAAAACCTTTATCTGACTTATTTACCCTTACCTGGTTATTTTATCTAATAAAAAACTTAAATCTGAAAATCAAAACTTTTAAACACTTACAAAAATAAGAAAGGGATTTATTAAGCAAAATTCCTACATAACAATAAAAAATAAAAGGTGAAGTTAAAAGTCAATGGATACAAAACCTAAGATGACTCAGAGACTGAAACTTGCAAACAAGAATGTTAAGGCAGATTTATGAAAGGATGATTCGATATACAAAAATCAATAAATGTGGCTAACCACATCAACAACATTTTAAACAAAAACTGTATGATAATCACAATAGACACAGAATAGCATTTGATAAAATCCAAGATTCATTTCTGATAAATAATGCTCAAAAAATCTAGTCATTAAAGGAACATACCTCAAAATAATAAAAACCATACATGACAAACCCCTAGCCAACATCATACTGAATTAGGAAAAGTTGAAAGCATTCCTCTTAAGAACTGGAACAAGACAAGAATGCCCACTTTCACCACTCCTATTCAACAAAGTACTGGAAGTCCCAGCCAAAGCACTCAAGCAAGATCAAGAAATAAAAGGCATTCAATTTGGAAAAGAGAAAGTAAAAATTATTTCTGTTCACTGACAATGCGACCTTGTTACTAGAAAACTGTAAAGAGTCCTCCAAAATACTTTTTCTCTTGATATATGACTTTAGTAAACTTTCAGGATACAAAATCAACATACAAAAATTAATAGCATTTCTATACACCAATAACAAGCTGATAATCAAGTCAAGAACTCAATCCCATTTACAACAGCCAACAGACATACATATTATCTAGGAATACATTTAGCCAAAAAAGTAAAAGATCTCTAAAATAAGAACTACAAAACACTGATGGAAGAAATCGCAGAAGACACAAACAAATGAAAAAAATCCCATGCTCATGGATTAGAAGAATCAGTATCATTTAAATGACCATACTGCCCAAATCAATCTACATATTCAGTGCAATTCCTATCAAATTACCAACATCATTTTTCACAGAATTAGTAAAAACAATCTTAAAATGTATACGGAACCAAAAAAGAGCCTGGATAACCAAAGAAATTCCAAGAAAAGCGAATCTAAGATGAACTATAGATGACAAATTATGCTGTCAAGTCTTCTTTCTTGAGGGCTAATTATTATTTATCTTGAGAACATCTAATGGGTTGTTTCTACTTGGCTACATAAAAAGGCAGATTTCTTTCTGTCTTTGCAGTTTCCTAGCAGATTGTCTGTGATGTTCATCACATCCTGGTTGAATTATTCACTGGTGAAACTGTTTCCTTCCTTTTCTAACTTTGTAGGGAGATTTTCTGAGTTCACAGGAGATTTTGTTTTCATTTATATTTCCACATGTCAGGTGACAAGGACAGGATGTCTAGCAGTTCCCAAATTAAATGGAGCAGCTGAAAATTTATGTTTATACAACAATTAGGTAAAAGACCCTCCAAGTGCTCTGCTGTTTGGGAATATGAATCTAAAAACTTCTCTAAATCCAAATATTACTATTGAAAAGCATGGAAAATATGGGCTCTAAAATCCCATTAGGATCACTATGTGGCTGGAAAATATGGGATGCCATGAATGCTGCCTTCAAGTATTTCTCTTAAAGAGCTAATATTTTATGTCATATTTGAAATGGGTATATGAGAATCCACTCTTGTAGTGGTTAAGAATACTTCTTTTGATTTCGATGAATGAATGTGTTTGCAGAAGCTTTTCCCAAGCAAATGAAATACTGACACTTATGAGATGAATATCATTATAAAAATAATTTGAATAAACATAAAAAAAAGACTGAGATAACTGAAAAAGAAAATGCCAGCATTAAAGACACTTTCCCTTTCACAGAATTCTTATCTTCCTTTCTCATCTGTCTTCAATAGATTCCTCTGCTTCCATTACCAGTTTCCTTCTCTCTCAGACTGAGTCCCAAAAGAGGGAGGTGATGATGTTTGTATAGGTTGTTGCCTTTGTTTGTGAACTTCCCTGAAAAAATGGATGAGGAGTCACAACTTCTTTAGTGATTAACAAATTACGTTCTCTGTTAGAGAACGTAATTATATGTGCCTGTAGATCTATCCCAGATTCCACTTCCAAGCGTTTCCTAACACCTGCACAAGCTATAGCTCGGTGATATGGTTTGGCTGTGTCCCCCACAGGAAGCTCATCTTGAGTTGTAGCTCCCATAATTCCCACTTGTTCTGGGAAGGACCTGGGCGATATAATTGAATCATGGGGGCAGCTTCCCCTATACTGTTCTCATCCTAGTGAATAAGTCTCACAAGATCTGATGGTTTTATAATGGAAAACCCCTTTCGCTTGGTTCTCATTCTCTCTAGCCTGCAGCCATAAAAAACATGCCTTTCACCTTCAGCCATGACTGCAAGGCTTCCCCAGCCATGTGGAACTGTGAGTCCATTAATCTTCTTTTTCTTTATAAATTAACCAGTCTCGTATATGTCTTTATCAGCAGTGTAAAAACAGACTAATACACTTTAAATGCAGATTTGTTAAGGAGAATTGATCCAGAAATAATTGAGAACTAGGATAAAATACTCTACAGCCATATGAAGACAGCAGTATGGAGAGTAGATATTCTAAGGGTTTAGAAAATGGCGAACAACAAGGCTTTAAGCTGAGGAATGTCAACAAAGGAAAGCAAGCACAAGTGCCATGTAATTTACAATTCGTTTGTCTCATTGCCAGAAAAACTACCTCTTCCTATGTGGATAATTAACAAAGCTGATGACATTGGAAAGCAACCCAGGATTGCCAGGTAATTCATATTCCTTTCTCACCAGCTGATACTGCATATTTAAAGACGTTTTCCCTGTGTCAATGCACATGTATATCACACAATGTTTTCAGTTTACAGCTCTTCTGGATGTGCACTGGTTAATGCATGGAATTCAGCAACAGCAGACTTTGTTCTTTTGATGGGTCCAGAAGATCACCACATCAAGGAATATCGTGGCAAGATGGCAAGATAATCTGCCACCCCCAACAACTATGGAAGTTCTAAGGATGTCAGAGACCCATGGAGAAGAATTCTAATGGCCATACTTGAAGCTTAGTGAGCTAAGAGAAGTTGCAGCAATACACACAGAAGACTGGTGAGCCCTCCATTAAATGACATTTTTAAAGTGATTTTCAAAAAACAGTTAATCCAGAATTACATATTTAGCAAAATTATACTTCAAGAATGAAGGTGACATGATAATGTCAATGAAAAGAAAATCAGAATAATTTGTCACCCCCCCAAAAAATCATTGAACAAGAAAGATAAAGTTCTTCAGGCTAAAGGAAAATAATAATAAAAAGAAACTCTGATCTCCAGGCAAGAAAAATTTGGGTATAAGTGTAAATACTGAGGTAATTTGGGGGTAAATATAAATAAATATTGTGCTTAGTAAAATTATTTTGTAATTAATTTTTGAAATTCAGTTTGTATTTTACCCTTATAACAAACAAGTTTAATATATATAAATGTTTAAAATTAAAATTAAATAAAGCTAAAAATTCAATACCTCAGTCACGATAGCCACATTTTAAGTTCTCAGTAACCACATATGATTAGTGGCTCCTACATAACTATTTGCATAGCTAAGAAGCCAATAAATGACTTAAACATTTATTCTAAGCAATATTCAAATAATCAAAGAAAGAAGAACAAAAGAAACAGTGAGGAATATTCATAAAGATCAGGCAGAATATAAATAACGGTCAACTCTAACTTGTCCTTCTTAATAATTATAGCATATGTTCAAAACATATATTGTTTGTGTATGTTTTATAAGCTTCTGATATGAGATACAATTTAAATATAAAGACATTAAATACACAAACAAAACAAATTAATTTTAAAAATCATTCAAATAGCAAGCAGTAAGAAGGCTAGGGTGGTTAAATTGATATCAGATAAAATATACATCCAGGCAGACTATTACAAAAACAAAGAGAACCATTTTACAACTGTAACAGTCAATTCATCAGAAAATAATAATAGTCATAAATATGTATATGCCTATCAAAATCATTGTAGGACAATTTAACATTCTTCTCATAAATTGCTAGAAAAATTTGACCATTTATCTTCACAGATTTTGGTCTCAGAAACCATTTACATACTTAAATCTTTTCTTCATTAGGTTATATGTACTAATGTTAACATTTTATGAAATAAGAGTAAAAGTTTAATATTAATTGATTATTTAATTAATATATTATTTTATTAAAACACAAATTCTTGCATGCTAAATAAATACCATATCATTACAAAAACATAACTATTTGTTCAGAAAAGAAAATTAGATATTTGGTATTATTTTGCATTATTTTTCAAATATATTATCTAATTTAATAAAGGATGAATGAATTCTCATATCAGCTTCTGCATTCAGTCTGTTGCAATACGTTGTTTTGTTCTTTGTATATAAAGAAAAACTTGGCTTAGATACATACGATGCTTATAGATGGAGGAGTATTATAGTAACTATTTCAGGTAAAGTAGTATCTTTTTGATACTACATCATAACTTGATTAAGTTTGATAAATTAAAGCTTAATTTTAACCATGAAAACTGAATCCTTATTAGTACACTTTCGTATGCTTCTATATTAAAACTCATTGTTCTATCTTGCAAGCTTACTGAATGGATCTTTGGAGGGTTTTCGGTGACCCCAAGACTACCTGAATTATTATCAAAATCAACAAACTACACAAAAAAAACAGCAAATATGTATATTGCCTGAGCAACATTATAACAATAATTATATTACTAATATTATGGAGTAACATACCCAACAACTGTAGAATTCACATTTGTAAATATAGCTGGTATATTTATTATGTATTAAGCATATTATGGTCTAAATAGTAATTAAAATGACTGGAATCAAACATACATTCTAACCACTATAGAATTAAACAATACTGAGAAGATAGCTAGTAAATATCAAACACTTGAGAATTTAAATAATAAATCTCTAAACAATCCCTGGATCTAAGGATAAAGTAGAAGGGAAATTAGGAATAGCTTGACCTGAATGATAATGAAAATAAATATCAAAGTTTATGATATGCAGCTAATTTAGTGCTTCAAATGACATTTTTGGTTTTATTTTTATAATTACATTTAAAAAGATAAATTCACCAATCTTTTGTTTATCTTGTAAAAGATAAGCTTGTCTTTATAATTAAAAAGATAAATTCACTAATCTTCGGCATTTAAAGGTTAAAGGAGAACAAAGTAAAACTAAAATTAGTACAGAAAAGGAGAAAATAAAATAAGATCTTAAATTAACATGTCAAAAATGTAGATAATGGAACAAAATTAAAGTCAAAACCTGGTTTTATGCAAAAAGACCAACAAAACTGACAACCTTAAAACAAGATAGATCAAGAAAATAAGAGAGACAACAGCAGCCACCAATATGAAGAACAAAAGAGGTGTTATCAGACAGATACTGCAGACATTAAAAAGCTACTGAAACAATATTATGAACACCTTTGTGCCAATAGCACCTAGCCACAATGGACATATTTCTGGCAAAATACAACCTATTAAAATTGATACAAGCATATTCTTAGATTTACATAAAATTTAAAGCATCATAGAATATCCTCTGCAACCTTAAAAATCAATAGTTAGAAGGCTATCTAACACCAGACAAACTATAAATTACAATAGTTACTACAATGTGGAATTAGCTTTAAAAATGACAGATACAGAAATGAACAGAAGAGAACCCAGAAATTATATACCAATTGTCTCATACAAAATTTTTTTCTAAGAAGTTGCAAAAATAGTCCAGTGGGAGAGGAAAGGTTTTTTTAACAAATGCTTCTGTCGTCACTGGATATCTATGTGGTCAAAAATGGAAATTTTAACCCCCTATTTTGTATTATATAAAAAATATAATTTGGTATCGATCATTGATCTAGTTACAATAGCTAAAACCATACAACTTTTTAAAAAGAAACATGAAGAATATTATTGTAGCCTGGGGCTAGCGAAAAGATTCCGGTGAGGTCACATAGTGTCATAACGAAAGATAATGGAAGAAAACAATGATTAAAATTACTCAAAAAAACTTCTCCTCATCACACATCACAACAAAAATAATAAATAAGCAAGCCATAGAATGGAAGAATTTATTTTCAAAACATATATCTCACAAATAACTGGCATCCAATAAATACAAAGGACTCCTACAACTCAATAAAAAGTGGGGGAAAACAAAACAAAGCAGTCAAAGATTTTAATAGGCACTACAAAGAAAAATAAGTGAGCAATAAGTGCATGAAAAGATCTTCAACACCACTGGTTGTGAAAGGAATGTATACTTATGATTTCTGCATAGATTAGTAAAGATTCACCAGAGAAACAGAACCAATTTGTCTCCATAGTATCGGTTCTGTTTCTCTGGGGAACCCTGAATAATATATGCACAAATATATCGGAGAGAGAGAGAGAGTTTAAGAAATACTCTCAAATAATTGTAGGGTAGGCTGGTAGGTGGGAAACCCAGGGAAGAGTTGATACTGCAGCTAGAATTAAAAGAAGACAGTTTACTGTCAGAATGTCCTCTTCTTCAGGTGATGTTAGTCTTTTTCTTTTAAGGCCTCCAACTAATTGGATTAGGCCAAGCCACATTAAGGAGAGTAACCTGATTTACAGAAAGTCTACTGGTTTACATGTCAATCTCATCAAAAATATACCTTTCCAGAATCATCCAGTGTAGTATTTGACCAAATATCTGGGCAATGAGGCCTAGGCAGGTCAACACATAAAACTCATTAAATCCACTAAAGAGCATTTCGTTTTTACATTTTATATCAAAAGAAAAAATAAAGAATTTTTAAACCCTAGCTAAAGACATGCAGGCTAAAATATTGGTTGTGGTAGGATAGTCATAATGGCTACAATTTACATTAAAGTGTACCAAAGAACTCTGATGGATTGGTGAATAAACATTGGAATAGATAGATGCATAATAAAACAAGTATCATGGAATGCTAGATTTTAGATTGTGGGTGTACACCTATTCACTGTAATGTTGTTTCATGTTGAAATACAAGAAATTATGTGCCAATCATATATTTAAGGGTCGAATTAATGGAAAAGGGAATTGAGAGGAGGAAGACTCACCAGAGTCGCTTGATCATTATATATTTGCAGCATGACTTTGACAAATAAGGAGAATATCATAACCAGAAGGAAAGGATGGTGAATGAAGTCTTAAGTACAACTGAGGCTTCAGAAAAAGACTGGAACACTCTACTATACAATTTATGTTGGAGAGTGCTAACTCTAATATTCTCCATTATCTATGGATTAAAAACTATCCCTGTTAGGTTTCCACTTAGGAACATAAGGGATCTGGGGCCCTTCTCCGTTCTAACAATAACTTTTCTTATTTACATATGTGGGTCACCTAGTCTAATTCAATGCAGCTTCAATTCAACTTGAGAAAAGGTTTCTCATTTCTAAGATTGTCCTCAACTTACTGTGACCTCCTGGAACGCTTTCTCTCCCCAGCACAGACTTTGCATGTACAACCTGTCAGTGCTTGGTTAAAATGATACCTCACTTGATTTTCCATAGTATCAAAGTTACCTCTTTACCAGTGCTTTATCAAACCACTTTATTTGTATTTCTTTTAAAGCATTCATCACATGGTTTAAATTAATCCATTTTAATTTTTTTATCCATGTATTCAATCTCAGTATATACAAATATTGCCTTATTTGCCCAACTAGAATATAAAGTCATCCTGGTCAGAAACTGTGCCTTATTTAACTTTCTTCCTTCGTAATTCTTAGTGTACAACTTCTCTACAACATGGATTAAAAAAACAGTTGGTAAACATGTTAGATTTACTACTGATAAATTAGCACAAATTTGGCAGATTAAAATAACATACATTTATTATTTCATAGTCAGTGGTCTAGAAACTGCTTAAGTGCTCCTATGCTCAGGGTCTAAATATATTGCAAACAAGGAGTTGTAACTGGATTAGATGCAACTGGATTTTCTGGAACTTAGGTTCGTGGCCTCTCCCCACACGATGAATGGGGAAGGGGGCCTCGGTGCTATGGTGACAGTTACAGCTCACATAGAACTCATGGACCCAAAGAGTGTGCAGTAGTGCAGTTTACCAGGCAGAGCAAAAAGACCGCTTCCACACCATGGAAGGGGACCTGGAGGGGGTGTGCTGCAGGCTTGGGTGGCTGGAGCTTACACCCCTGAGTTATTCCCTTCCCCTTTTTTTCCTCATCCAAGGAGAGGTGTTTTTTCAAACTTTCTCTGGATCAGTTGATCTTTGAATCCTTTACCAGATTTGTTATGACAGTGTGGCAATTCCCCAAGGACCTAGAAACAGAAATTCCATTTGATCCAGTAATCCAATTACTAGGTATATATCCAAAGGATTATAAATCGTTCTATTATAAGGATACATGCACACAAATGTTCACTGCTGCACTGTTTACAATAGCAAAGACTTGGAATCAACCCAAATGCCCACTGATGATAGACTGGACAGGGAAAATGTGGCACATATACACCATGGAATACTATGCAGCCATCAAAAACAATGAGTTCGTGTCCTTTGTAGGGACATGGATGAACCTGGAAACCATCATTCTCAGCAAACTGACACAAGGACAGAAAATCAAACACCACATGTTATCACTCATAGGTGGGTGTTGAACAGTGAGTACACATGGACACAGGGAGGGAAGTATCACACACTAAGTTCTGTAGCAGGGGACTAGGAAAGGGTCAGCAGGGGGTAGGGAGTTGGGGAGGGATAACATGGAGAGAAATGCCAGATATAGGTGTTGGGGATGAAGGCAGCAAACCACATTGCCATGTATGTACCTATGCAACAATCCTGCATGTTCTTCACATGTACCCCAGAACCTAAAATACAATAAAACATATATATTAAAAAAAAAAACCCTAAGTCACTGAGCCCCCACCTTTTGGAACCAGAGGCGAGAAAATCCCTGCTCTGGGAACAAAGCCTCTAACCAGTCAGAGGCGGGAAATCCCCACACTGGGAGCAAAACTCCTAGCTACTCTGGAAGTTCGTCTAACACAGTCCCTCAGTGTCTATTAAAACTGTGATCCTAAATAAAGTGCTATTCCACATTTATATGGATGTGGGCAAAATTCATTTTCTTGCAGCTTTAAAACATATGGCTTGGCTCTTTAAGGACAGCAGGAAGGAAGAAACCTCTAATTTCTTCCATCTCTGGTATCTAGACCCTATTATGTGGTGCTGACTTGATTAGATAAGATTTAGCAAGGAAACTTGCCTTTTAAATAACTTCGAGGCAACTGATTAGAGGTCCTAACTGAATCTGTTAAATCTTTTCACTTTGCCAGGTAATGGAACTTTATTACAGGAGTGATAGTCCATCAGCTTTGCTATGTCCTGTTGCTTAGGAAAACTTTACAAGTCCTTGCCACACTAAACGGAAGTGAGTTGCACAAAGATATGGGTCAGTAAGGCTCATCTTAGAATTCCGTTTACCACAGGGAATAATAAATAATAATGATATATATTTGCATAATTCATTAAAAATGCCAAAAAAAATCAATGCAGTTGCACACATTATATCACTGAACAAGATGGCAGGGAGTAGTCAACATATATAATCGCCAAGCACTCAGTACATGTCTCTGTCATAACACTGCAAATTGGATAATCATGGTTGTTTTCCAATTTTTCTTAGTTTCTTAGGTTCTTGACATTTGTCTTTAATGAATTGCTATCTTGCCACAGCCTAACAATATGTTTGGTTCATAATGAGATTTCAGTTGTGGATTAATAGATATACTAATACTCAAAGGAAATATAAAATGTTAAAAATGGTAATTGAAGGGAAAACACCAGCATATTCAGAATGGATGATAAATGTATCGAAACTGAAAGATATGGAGTTCTAAATTTATGCATAGGAGCATAAAATGTTAGTTGACATGTTAGGAACATTTCTGCACTCAGATTTATTTGCTATTTCTTAACATCTTTTGATCAAACCTTTCTAAGGTGTTGAAATTACCATAGCTCTATGTTATATTTTCACTGAAAACAGAATGTATACATAGTACAAATCAAATTTCCTAAGGGCATAATGTATTTGTGGCTCAAATAATTTTATATTTAAGGAATTTTTTACTCTGATTTACAAGAATAGTCTATGCTTAATGAGCTAATAAATTCCTTAAAGCTTTTTTTCTCAACTCCAGCATACAATAAGACAATAAAAATGAAACTCAAAGGGGAAAAACAGTATTGGCCTTTCTTCTTTGTTGTGCCTGGCAGACAGTAATTGTCTTAGTCCCAATTCATAGAATGTTAATGCAGCATTTAAATGGCACATTAGTGCATCCCTTCTATGGAGAGAATTTATTGCCAGTTCTCTCCTCTTATGAATCTCTTCTCTTTATATAATAAAATAGTTGTAAATGTAAGCATGGCAGAGAAATGAAGTACATTTGTTTTATAATGTATTATATTTTCTCACAAATTTGTTGTTTTAGTAAAAGCAGAATAATTTTGCAGAATAGGCTAAAGATGCTTTCTGTAAGCAGATTTTATTATATGATTTGTTTTAAAATTTAGAATTAATTTTTAATTACTCTAGCAAGTTCTACTTCAAATAGCATATCTATTTCTTGAAAGGATAATATGATGTACAGTTAAAAGATGTCTGCTGTTGCTACAGCAAGTAAATCAAAATTTAGAGCATTTTAAACACATATTTTATGAAACTATTAAAAATAAAGCTAGTTATGTGAAATAAAATATTTATTCAGGCAGACAAATTGCTCTGAAAATAAGCTTTTTTTGTTTTGATTTTTCTTCTCAATTGTGCAGCAAAAAGTTATTAAAAATCTGTACTTTAATTTTTCTGAAATGAACTATAGAAATACAACAATAATTATAATAAAGATAATGGAATGTTGTCATTTAAAACTAAGAATTTTATTTCAGCCTACATATGCCAAACCTGTGTATAATAATTAGTAATCTTAAGCACATTACTTAAACATTCTTTGCATTGGTTTCTTCACATAAAGACGACAAAACATATACCTCATTTATTCATGGTGAGGTCACCATGTTGTACAACAAATCTCTCAATCTTATCCCTCTTGTCTAACTCAAATTTTGTACCCCTTACCCATCATTTCCCCAGTCCACCCAGCCCACAACCCCAGGGGAACCATTATTGTACTGTTTCTGTGAGTTAGTGGTTTTTAGATTACAAAAGTGACATCACGTGGTGTTACTTTTTCCTGTGCCTGGCTTATTTCACTTAGCATATGCTCTCCAAGTTCATCCATGATGTCTCAAATGACAAAATTTCCTTCTTATTTAAAGGCTGAATTATATTCCATTGTATACATGAGACACATTTTCTTTTAGATTCCTCCATCGATGAACACTTAGGTTGATTCCACATTTTGGTATTGTAAATAATGCAGTGAACATGGGAATGCATCTATTTCTTCAACATACTGATTTCACATCCTTTGCATATATACTCAGTAGGAATTGTTGGGTCTTATGATAGTTATAATTTTTGAGAAATAGCCATACTATTTTCCGTAATGGTTCTATTAATTTACATTCTCACCAACAATATGCTGAGGTTTTTTATCCACATCCTGTTCAACACTTTTTAATTTTGTTCATGTAATAAAAGCCATTCTAATAGATGTGATATCTCTTTGTAGTTTCATTTGTAATTTCTTGATAATTAGGGATATTGGACATTTTCATATACCTGTTGGCCAAGCGTGTATGTCTTTTTTATTTTTGACACATGTCTATTCAGGTTCTTGGCCCATTTTTAAACCAAGCTGTGTTCATTAATTTGATTTAGCCATTCTACAATGTATACATATGTCAAAACATCATATACACCATATATATAATTTTTATTTGCCAATTAAAACAAAAATACATACCTTAGAAAACTGTTGCGAATTTTAGGTGGAAAATTATACGTAAGGCATATAGAATGATGTATTCATGGTGTAAACTGTTTAAGTATTGCAAGTATTATTATTATTGTCTCTTGTTTAGAATGTTTCATAAGTATAGACATTTTTGTTGTAATTTTAAAAACAAGAGCAAAACTCCATCTCAAAAAAAGCTTGCTTCCAAATCACAAAATAATTGGCAAAAGTTAGATTAATTGTGATTATCAAATCCAAATTCCTTAGTTTTCATTTTAATTGAAACATTTAAATAGTAACTACCATTTAAAAATTATTTTTATTATTTCTCTCCTGCTTAAATTACTGATAATTATTTCCTTATTGGAAATCTGGACTTTTGAATATTTTAAATCAAATATATAAAAAAGGGTAATTTCTCAGATAAGCAGAAATAAGAAATGAGGGGAAGAGGTTACATTTTAAACTCAGACTTTTGAAATGAACCTATTGAATTCTTCTACACATGTAGTAGAATAGAAGAGACCTGAAAATAAATGGCTATCAAAAACTGTTTTACTTTAAATTTTTACAATTTATAAGCTCTGCATTTGGAGTAAGGAGTAAACAGAAAAAAAAAGGACTTTCAGAAGAAAGTAGGGCTTAAAGTTGATAAAATGTTGTGAATATTGCTAAAGATAAAAAAATTATTATATGAGCAGCAGGAACACACTTTTGATATGTCTGTAACTTCTGTCTCACAGTGACTACTGAAAGTTTATTTTCTATTTCTAGAGCATTATTATAGGATTTGCATTATGAAAATACAAAAGAACACATTTCTATTTATGATATGAGAGCACCTAGTTGTCATTCTTATTGTCTTCTCGAAGGAATCAGATCTAAATATGTTCTGCTAATATTACTGCTTTACAAACAATCATATTGAATTAATTTCTGTCTTGAAATATTATGACATTTACTTTAGCCACTATGGAGCTAGACTTTCCAAATGCATTTTGAAATGGAATGGGGAATTGCCATAGATCGAGGGGATCTTGGGTGTGTCAGTTCTTTTGACATTTATATGAAAAGAATAGTTTCCACTGGTTCCAATACTTTCTAATATCTAAAAATTTTGACTCTGTTCAAGAAGAACTAACAATTCTAGGAAGAACATAGTTAAAAATACATTGTTGGTTTGTATGACTACATTTCTAAGTTATGTAGGAAAAATTGCCATGCCTTTTCAGCTCAAATTTTTTATAGGGTATGGTAGATACAATTGTAGGTGAAAAAATTGTATCATTTAACAACGGAGGATAGTAACTTTGTCTTTAAAAGCATCTTAATATAATTTGAAACAAAAATTGAAAATCTAATTATATAGGATATCAAGTGTCAAAAGATAGGGCAAAAGAAAAATATGGCTTCCCTGAATGAGAGTAAAGTGTTTCTACACCTGAGAAATGAAAAGAACACAAGATAAAGAGCCAAAGTACAGAGGAAATAAAGATTTGCAACATGGTAGAATCCTAGAAACCTACCTGTTCCTATCTGAGTGACTCCTTGATCATTCTTAATGGGAATTTTTTTAGACTTCATTTTATTTCATTTCTAAGCACTATAATTGACCCTTGGACAACAAGGGGGTGAAGAGTATGGATGTCCTGCAGGGTCAATGATTTGTATATAACTTTTGACTCCCTCAAAACTGAACTACTAATAGCCAACTGTTAACCAGAAGCCTTATCAATAGCATGAGGAATCAATTTACATATATTGTATGTTATATATATTCATACTGTATAAAATAATGTAAGCCAGAGAAAAAGAAATGTCACTAAGAAAATCACAAAGCATAGAAAATATATTTCCTATTTATGAAGTGGAAGTGGATCGTTTTGAAAGTCTTTGTCTTCACTGTCTTCACATTGAGTAGGATGATAAAGAGAGGAAAATGCAGACCTAGTCTTGCTATGTCAGGAGTGGTAGAAGTGAAGAGGTGGAGGAGGTGATAGGAGAGGTAGGAGGGTACATTTGGAGAAACTTTATGGAAATACATCATGATTTCTTTCTGACTTTTCTGCTTTTATTATTTTTCCAAAAATGTTTACATATGGCACCAATCATTCTTCCCCTGTTTTAGTTTTAGTGTCCATATTATAGAACAGTCCATGTTACAAAATAGGTCAAAAGGAATCTTAAATAATCTTAACTCTTCTGCCAGATTGTCCAACATTCATTTGTTTTCTGACACTGCTTCTACTGCTTCTTATACAACTTTCTTATTCATTGTCTGGTACTGGTTTGGAAGCACTCATCTCCATCAAGTCATTTTCTGTTAATTCCTCTGTTGTGGCATCTAATAGCATTCTTAAAACACTTCACTCCTCACCTGTTTTTTTTTTTTATTTGTTAGTTTTTTGTTTGTTTTTTTGTTTGTTTGTTTTTGTTTTTGTCATAACCACAATCTCTTTCATGATTTCCTCAATTATCTCATTGTAAATCCTGAGAAGTCATGCACAACATCTGGACATAGCTTTCTCCAGCAGGAAGTTATTGTTTCAGGCTTGATGGCTTTCATATCTTTTTCTACAACAAGGATGGCATCTTCAATGGGGTAATCCTAAGAGACTCTTATGCTGTTCTCTCATCGGGGTTCTTCTTTTTGGTATTAATTATTATTTTCATAGACTACCATGCGTAATAAGACTTAAAGGTCCTTATGAGCCCCTGATCTAGAGGCTGAATTTGAGATACTATATTTTGGGGCAAGTAGACTACTTCAGTACCTTCAGTGTTAAACTGATGGTGTTCTGAGTGTCCAGGAGCATTGTCCAATATCAGAAAACATTAAATGGTAGTCCCTGACTGGCAAGGCAATTCCTGACTTCAGGGATAAAGTGTTGATGAAACTAATCAGATATAAAGATTCTCATAGCAAAGACCTGGCACCAATCCAAATGCCCATCGATGATAGACTGGACAGGGAAAATGTGGCACATATACACCATGGAATATTATGCAGCCATCAAAAACGATGAGTTCATGTCCTTTGTAGGGACATGGATGAACCTGGAAACCATCATTCTCAGCAAACTGACACAAGAACAGAAAATCAAACACTGCATGTTCTCACTCATAGGTGAGTGTTGAACAATGAGAACACATGGACACAGGGAGGGGAGCGTCACACACTGGGGTCTGTTGGGGGGGAAATAGGGGAGGGACAACAGGGGGCGGGGAGTTGAGGAGAGATAGCATGGGGGAGAAATGCCAGATATAGGTGATGGGGACGAAGGCAGCAAATCACACTGCCATGTGTGTACCTATGCAACAATCTTGCATGTTCCTCACATGTACCCCAAAACCTAAAATGCAATAAAAAAATAAAATAAAATAAAAAGATTCTCATTGTCCAGGCCTTTTTGTTGTACAACCAACAGACTTGCCGCTGATGTTTGTCTTTTTCCTTCAAGGCTCAGAGGTCAGCAGCTATAAAGTGAGGTAAATCCTGATCATAAAGCCTATTGTATTTGCACTAAACAGTAGAGTTAGCCTATCCTTTTCTGTCTTAAATCCTGTCTCGCTTCTCTTCTTTATTAATAAATGTCCTTTGTGCCATTTTATTCCTGAATAGGGTACATTCATCTGCCCTAAAGATCTGTTCAGGCAGAGATATCCTTTCTCCTCAATAGTTTTCTTAATGGTGTCTGGGTGCTTTGCTGATTCCTGGTCAACAAAAGTTTCTTCTCTTGTTATCTGACATTTTTTAAACTAAATGTCTTTCTACAATTATCAAACCATTCTTTGTTGGCATTAAATTCTCCAACTTTAGATCCTCCACCTTCCTTTTACATTAAGTTGTCATAAAATGACTTCACTTTCTTTCAAATTGTATTAGAGTCTATAGGAATGCCTTTCTTATAGCAATCCTATACCCACATAAAAGCTGCATTTTCAATATGAAATGAAAAGATATTTTCAAAAAGTGCAAGGTTTTCATGTTTGGTGATGTTGCTTCAGTGACAGCTTCACAAATTTTCTTTTCTTTTTATACAATGGTCCCTATGCTGGATTTATTTATCTTAAAACGGCAGGCAACCACAGCTGCAGACCTCAATGTATGATACCTATCAAGCAATTCAAGTTTTTTTCTTGCAATGTCATGACTTTTCTCTGCTCCTTGGGAGCATTTCCAGCATCACTAGTGGCTTTTCATATGATTCCCATGGTGTTATTCAAAGTTTATGGCATTGCACTACAACACAATGAAAAATATATGAGAGCTGTGAGAGATCCCTTTTTTACTGCAATATATGATTACTGGAAACACAAACTTCTCACAGGAAGACAACTAGCATGTTGTGATGGCATTTCAGTAGATACTAGCAACACATGAGCACAGTACAATAGCAACAGGAGGTGGCTATGAAGTTATCACAGTAGTACATTATGTAATACCATATGTGGTATGCAATGTACCACAGTAGTATATTATGTAATACCAAACTGCTCACGTATAGACAACTAGCATCACATGGCATTTTCAATAAATATTAGGAACACATGAGCACCCTGCAGTAGCAACAGGAGGTATCTATGAAATTGTCACAGTAGTACATTATGTAATACCATTAATTTTATGTCATTACAATTTCATACTTCATTATTATGTTTCTTTACATTTTTCTCAACTACAAATGGAGCCACAAATGCTGTGTATGTGAGTGGGTAAGTTTTGATAAATTTTAACATTTTACAATAGATTTCTGTATATTTTATGCCAGTAAGTCACAAAATAAACTAGTATCTACATATATTTTATGCATTTATAATATGCCTCATTCTTTTTTTTTAATTGTACTTTAGGTTCTGCGGTACATGTGCAGATCATGCAGGAGTGTTGCATAAGTACATACATGGCAATGTGGTTTGTGCCTCCATCCCCCGTCACTGATATCTGGCATTTCTCCCCACGTTATCTCTCCTCCCCCAACCTCCCCACCCTCCACTGTCCCTCCCTTAGCCCCCACAACAGACTCCAGTGTGTGATGTTTCCCTCCCTGTGTCCATGTGTTCTCATTGTTCAACACCCGCCTATGAGTGAGAACATGCAGTGTTTGATTTTCTGTTCTTGTGTCAGTTTGCATAGAATGATGGTTTCTAGATTCATCCATGTCCCTACAAAGGATATGAACTCATTGTTTTTTATGACTTCATAATATTCCATGGTGTATGTGTACCACCATTTTCCTTGTCCAGTCTATCATCGATAAGCATTTGGGTTGGTTCGAGGTCTTTGCTATTGTAAACAGTGCCACAATGAACATATGTGTGCATGTATCTTTATAACAGAATGATTTATAAACCTTTGGGCATACATTCAGCAATGGGGTTGCTGGGTCAAATGGAATTTCTATTTCTAGGTCCTTGAGGAATTGCCACACTGTCTTCCACAATGGTTGAACTAATTTCCACTCCCATTAACAGTGTAAAAGTGTTCCCATTTCTCTACATCCTCTCCAGCATCTGTTGTCTCCAGATTTTTTAATGACCGCCATTCTAACTGGCGTGAGATGGTATCTCAATGTGGTTTTGATTTGCATATCTCTAATGACCAGTGATGATGAGCATTTTTCATATGTTTGTTGGCCTCACATATGTCTCTTTTGAAACATGCCTTATTCTTATTTTTAAAATACTTTTAGGCAAACTCTCATCTGTGAGGTTTTCAAATTGTCAAAAATCTCCAAAAATTTTTCCCATATATTTATTGAAAAACTTCACATATAAGTGCACCTGCACAATTCGAAGCCATGTTTCTCAAGATTCAATTGTATTTAGTGCTGTTGACAACTTTCTTGTTTAAACACACCTTGCTTGGAGTTGTGATGTACTTCTAACCTGGATTATACCCCAACTGGCCACTTAATTTTAGTAATCTTTTGTAGGATTAGCTATTCCTTATTCAGAGTTCCACATGGTTTAGTTTTAGGTCTTTACCTCTTTATATTCCATGCACTGAATGAAACAACCCAATTAATTCAGTTATTGAGAAAGAGTCATGTGGGCTCCAATTAAATGCAAAGTGCTGTGATTGTAGTCTTGCAAGGTGTTAAATAAAAATAAAATATGGATGTATTTATTAATTGGCCACAATAAATTATATATTGCAAACATATAAATTATGTTAATAGGATGTTTAGAGCATAGCCCCAAGAATTACAATTGGCTCAAACATGTCCAAAGTTTCTGGAGTCAATAATCTAATAGAAAATGAAATTATTTAGCAGACTGGAAATTAACTAGGAACCAGTTCTCAGGATTTAGTTGTTGTTGTTATTTGCTATATACTAACAAGAACTTTCTCTTTACATGATAAGATATATAGAAAACTGCAGGAAGCAATTAAGTAGATTTCTACTGACTAGATAAAAAGGGAAATCTGAGTTTGATTTAGTAATTGAACAAGTTTGAACAAGTAATTGTGACCTTTATAGAAAATTTTTGCTGCAAGCTACTGGCCCTGGATTCCCTCAATGTGTGAGGTTGATTAGAATACAGTCATCAGCAAACAGTGAAAAACAGAAGAGAACCTATGTGAAGTCACTTTCAATTATGGCATTATCATGTTTTAGGTAGTAGAAGATAAATTGGAAATTAGAGAAACAAGCAACTTTTGGGATGTGTCTGGTTTCGTGATGAGGGGTTGAATACAAAAAATAAACTGCAGGCACAAAAAGAAAAGATTGCAGTCAAAGTTATTGAAGAAAATAAAATTATTTGAGCCTTAGACTCCATCTTTGGTCTTGCGACTTGTGAATTTTCATTTTATAAGGAGGTTCATGAGGAACACAGAATATACCTCTACAAATTATACATTTTAATGATATAAATAATGTGTATGTAAAACGTTTTTGTGAATTCCACATATCTATTTAATTTTCCTGGAAAATGTGAGTTGATTTTTGTAAACTTTTATATCTGCAGCAATTATGTTGTTGCAAGTGATAAGCAGATGTAGTTCTGACATTAATGTTTCTGATATTTTTATTTACATCCATGAATAAGGCGAAAATAAAACAGCAAAGACATTTGTCAAAACTTAGCTTTTTCTTCAGTTATATGTTTGTATGTTCAACGATCTAGCATAAACCTTCACAAGCCTAAATATGTACTTTTTGTTTCATTTTGTTTACAAAGTATTCTCATACTTGTTTTTAATTTTCTTTTAATATTTTAATTCTACATTAGTAAATATTCTACCCCATTATGTTTCACTGTTTAATAATACGCATATTCATTATCATCTTAATATTCCAGTATTTATGGATATTGGGTTATTTCTGACCTTATCTCTATTTTTGACCAGAATATTTCTATTACTATAAAACTTATACATTAAAAATGAAATACAGAGACAAACAAAATAAACAAGTTTATTCATTATCATTAAATATTAATAAATTGTCTTACTCCTATGTAATAATATTAATTTTTCACATACTAGATAAGTTTTGAAATGAAGTTTTACTGCTTCTGTATACAATTTAACCAATATATATTATTTTGTCTCAGATAAATAAGCCTTGACTTGGTTCACAGAGAGTAGAAGATACAGGAAGAGAGAAAAAGTAAAATAGGGAGAGAGAGAGAGAGACTCTACCCTATATTTTTATAAGCTGATCAGAATAGATAGTTTAAAAAAAAAATCACAGCTTTCATTTTCTTTTTTTAAAATTATTGTATACTAGAGCTAACATTCAGAACACCAAGTTTTACCTGGTATGGCTGTTATTATCTTGATATAATAAGGACATTATTTCACATATTTTACAATGTAAGTTTTTTTTACAACTATGCTTTATGCATCATTTGAAGTTAAATGATGCATTCTAGAAATTCTAACACAGGAAACTCTCTCTTCTGTTAAAATATGGCTTGACTGATGTCACCCTGCCTCAAGTGTATTACGTAAAAAGCAGAGTGCAAAGAGAACAGCTGTCAGGGTGAGAAGTCTGAACACATTTTTGAAAGTAGCCTGGTGCTGACAAAATGCATTTAGCCATGCTCAATCTTCATGAAATTGAGTTTATTAGATTAGAATTTTAAATCATTTTGGCAAAGAAAAAATTATTTGTATCTAAATCATTAAATAAAACAAAGATATAAAGTTATAAGATAGTGTTAAGATTTTAATAAATTAGTTAATTTTTTTCTTTCAAACTTTCGTGGTTTTTTTCCTAAGAAGCTGAAAATAGGGGAACTTTCACAACTCATTTATTGTACTGCAGTCTGCAACAGTGAGAAAGAACAGAGATTAGGGCTTGAGCATTGACTTGTTTCTTCTTCTTTCCTAATAAATTTTAAAACCTCATTTGTTTTTGTAGGAATTCTTTGTGACACCATAGAGATAATTGTACCATAGTCTGATATAGGACATTGCAATCTATAACCTTGAGAAGCAACTAGAATGCAACTGGGGGAACAAAAGCTGATTTTTTTTTTCTGTATTAGCATTTGATTGTTTCCTCAGTATTATCCAAGAAGTTTCTATTTTTTTACAAAATAATTAACTCCTAGAAAAATACCTGGAAACCAATAATAAAATATGTCAGCAGGAAATATAATTAACAATCACATACTTTAATACCAAGCCCAGAAAAAGATGCTACAAGAAAAATGGCAACAACAAAAGAATCTTATGGGCCAATACCCCTGGTGAACATAAACACAAAAGTCCTCAACGAAATACTAGCAAACCAAATTCAATGGTAGAGTAGAAGGATCATGACTCAATGGAATTTATCCTTAAGATTCAGTGATGGTTCAAATTAGGTGAATCAATTATTGTGATACACCAAATTAACAGAATGGAAGATAGAATCACTTTATCATCTCAGTAGATATAGAAAATGTTTTTAACAAAATTCAATGTCCTTTCATAATAAAATCACTCAACAAACTAGGTGTAGAAGGAATTTACCACAACACAATAAAATCCATATAAGAAAAGCCCACAGCTAACATTATACTTAAGGATGAAAATCTGAAAGCTTTTCCTCTAATATCGAGAACTCTTACCATTTCTATTCAACATAGTACTGGAGGTCCTAACCAGGGCATTTAGGCAAGAAAAAAATAAAATACATCAAAATAGTCAAGGAAAAGTAAAATTACCTCTGTGAGGAAATGATAATGATCTTCCACAGATAAAATTCTAAAAACTTCACCAAAAAACTGTTCAAAATAATAAACATATTAAGTAACATAGCAGAACACAAATACACAAAAATCAGTTATATTTCTAAACACTAACAACAAACTATCCAAAAAGAAAATTAAGAAAAGTCCCCTTTATTGTAGCCTCAAAGTGAAAGGAATACTTAGTGATAAAATTAACCAGAGGTGAAAGAATTGTATGTTAAAAAACTACAAAGCATATATTAAAGAAATTAAAGAAGATACAAATAAATGGAAAGACATCTGTATTTATGGATTGTAAGACTTACTAATTTTGATAGATCCATACTACCCCAAAGTGATCTACAGATTCAGGCAATCCATGTCAAAATCTCAAAGCCATTTTTTACAGAAAAGGAAAAAAAAACTTTTAACATTTATATAAAACCATAAAAGACCCTGAAGAACCAAAACAATCTTAAGAAATAAGAACAAAGCTGGAGGCATCACACTTCCTGATTTAGAAATATATTACAAAGCTACAACAATTAAAACAGTGTTGTACTGGCAAAAGAATACAGACATATAGAGCCCAGAAATAAACCCACATATATATGGTAAACCGAGTTTTGACAAAGATGCCAAGGATACACAATGAGGAATCTAGTCCCTTCAATAAATATTGCTGGGAAAGCTGGATATACACATGTAAAAGAATGAAATTGAATTCACAACTTTCACCATACACAAATTCAACTCAAAATTGATTAAATATTTAAATGTTGGACCTGAAAATATAAGGCTCCTAGAAAAAAAAGTGGGGGAAATTATGACTGGTTTTGCTAATGATTTACTGGATATCACACCAAAAGCACAAGCAACCTAAGCAAAAGTAGACAGGTAGGTCTACAGCACACTAAACAGCTTCAGCATGCATATACATATACACACACATAATCTACAGTAAAAAGGTAACCTTGGGAATGGGAGAAAATATTTTCAAATTATGTATTTGATAAGTGGTTAATATCTACACTATATAAGGAACTTCTAGTACACAAAAGTAAAACAAAAAACAAAAATTATTTGAAAATAGCTAACAGACTTAAATAGACACTTCTCCAAAGAATAAATACGAATGGTCAACAGATATAAGAGGAGACGTTGAGCAAAGCGTCTCTATTCATAAGGGAAATACAAATCAAAACCATCATGTCACCTATCATAGGTTAAGATGACTATTACAAAACCCTCAACAACAACAAAGCAAAATATAACAAATGTTAGTAAGGATGTAGAGAAATGAGAACTTTTGTATACTGTGAGTAGGAAAGTGAAAATGGTATAGCCACTGCAGACTTTAAAAACTACTTAAAAGGTAACTGTAGTAGTCATCAAGCTATCATATGATTCAGCAGTCCTATATCTGGGTATATATTCAAAAGAATTGAAATCAGAATCTCTAAGATGTAGCTGCACTTCCGTGCTCATTGTATTATTACTCACAATAGCCAAGATATGGAAACATCCGTCTATAGACAGATGAATGGCTAAAGAAACTGTGATATTTACTTATATTGAAATATTGTTCAGCCTTAATAAAGAAGAAAATCCTGCCATATGTAACAAAATTAATGAACCTGGAGAAAATTATGCTAAGAAAAATGTTCCAGTCACAGAAGGGTAAAGACAGTATAATTCCACTTATTTTATGTATCTAAAATAGTGAGACTCATAAAAACAGAAAGTAGAATGGTGGTTACTAGGAACTAGAAGGAGAGGAGAATGGGAAGTTACTGTTCAGTGGGTATGAAAGTTTCAGTTATGTGAGATAAATATGTTCTAGAGACCTGCTGTACAACATTGTGCCCATAGTTAGCAATATTGTATTGTGCATTTAAAATTTTGTTAAGCGAGTCAACCCCATGTTAAATTGTTCTTACCATAATTTTAAAAATCACAACACATATTTACTATGCATTAATACGTAGCTACTAAGCATATAGAATCTATAACATAAATCTTAAGATAAGTACATTCTACCAGGTAGACATACAGAGATTTATTTGATAACTGTATTTAAACTGTGGGGAATCAAGTTGATTGTATTTTTGCAAATTATGAATTTGACATTACCAGGTGGTATTTTATATATTTTGATTTCTTTAGAGATTAAAGTTTATCAAATATGGAATGCTGCATTTTGTATTTTTCTGAAATATATATTCATTCCATGTGTCCTATTAGAAGAGTTGTTTATGCATTATAAGTCTTGCTTCCCATTACACATTTTTCTTGTTGAAGGCATTCAAATAATGTTCTTAAAACACCTTTAAGGAAAAGATCCTCATTAATTAAAATTAATGATCCAAGTCATAAAAGGCATTTCCCTTTCCCCATCAGGTCCCTGAGGTCTCACTAAGTGTTATTAGGAAACATTTCATTTTAATGGATGTAACTTCCAACTGGGTTACTTCCCACCTAGCAATTTTGTGGCTCACATATTTTATGACATAGTTTGACATGTCACTGAGAATAATTCCCCCCATTAGTGTTCATATATTCTTAAGCAAACAAAAATAAAATGAACAAAAAGCTAGCTTACCACTTCTAACTACTTTACATTCCTTTCACTCTCATACACAATAATCAGTGCAATATTATCAGGAGAACACTAAATTGTCTTTATTGTTTCCTTCACATCTGTGAGGTACTTTGCCATCTTACTTAGGGTAGTACTCTTGTAGGGCTTGGCAGTTTTCTCCTTTCCTGGGTTAAGAGTCTTCATTCCTGTGCCCTGAAGCATATTCAGAGCTCTCTTTTTTGTTTTCTCAAAGAACCTGAGGGAACTTGTATATTAAAAAAGTTTCCTCTCTTACATTTTGGAGTTCTGAGGTACGTATGTTACTTTGTAACTTTTTCTAACATTACACAAATTTAAAATAACTTCTTAGGAATTTGTAATACAAAAATGAAAAAGAAATATTAATAGAACAGGGAAGAAGGTGAAAGAAAAAGAAACATAGAGGAGAAAAAGAAGGTAGAGGTGGAAGGAGAAAGTGTGGGATAAACAGAGATAAAAAGAGACAGGAACCAGATGAATGAAAGATGAGAGAAGAGTTAGGGAAGAAAGGACACCTACTCACACTATACAGTATAATATTGTTTATAGATTTTAAAACCAGATGAGCTGTTCTTATCCAATTTTCACTGCTTCATGACTAAAAGACAGTGAGTTATTTATTTAACTTTCTCTTGCTTCATTTCTCTTATTTAAAACATGAAGAACACTATTATTTTATGATGAACATGATTAAATATAGACACACAAATGTGCACAGTCCATGGGCTCCTGAGGAAGGAAATGCTTCAACTAGCTTTGAGCCACACATACATAAGAAGGTTTTTATTGATTGATTGTTGATGATGTGCAGACACTGATTCACTTCAATTTACTCTGTTTCAGACAATTGAATGACTATTCTAGGCACCTGCACAACACACGATTAGAGGCGAAGTAGAAAAGATGAATCATTTGTCAGGGGATATTCAAAGCTTCTAATGCAATCTTCTTTCATTCTACAACCACCTACCTTCACTTATCTGATACTTCTTCATCTAAGAGTCATTGATTATATCGGGGTAGATGTTCCATGATCATGTTATAGTTGTTTTTTGTTTCTTTGTTATACAGTATCTTTTTTACAGAATGTTATTTAATGTGGTTGCCCATATGTTTGACTATCTTGTTTTAACATTTAATATATTGAAAGCACATCTTAAACAGTGGGACACAGAGACTAAATTTCAGTTTCAGAAACGTTCAATTTTAGAAGTCATAGTACATTCCCCCAACACACACACACGCACACACACACACACACACACACACACACACACACACAAATCACATATACTTATAGATAGCCTGTTATGTTAGCCAGTAGCTTCTGTCATCCTAGAGACTTGGATTATGGTGCCCTGAATCTCTTCCTTGGCAATGCAAATTAGCTTCTAATGCCCTCTTAAAGATATTGAGAGGGATATATCCAAGATGATATATCCCTACATTTTCTCATCATTTGTAGACTAGGCTTCATCTTTCAGTGACCTTGTCCTTTAACTTAACAGCTCTGTCATGATATTCAGAGAAAGACAAAGACTATAATTTAGATGTGTGTGTATTCAAAAATTTAAAAGTTTTACCCCAGAAATTTTAATTATTAATACTTTTATCAGGTTATTTCTGTTCTATCATGGAAAGATCGCTTAAATTAGATGTGTCTTGAATCAGTTGGCAGTGTTTTTAGTTCATTATTTCACACTTTTAAAACCCAAACAAAATAGCCTCGTAGGCAAATAAATCCAAATATTTTCAATGACTGGACTTTAATATTCTACAAGTTTATCTCACAGAGAAATTATACACGCATACACACACACGTTTCTCATTTAAACTCTTAATGTTTACCTTCAAGCACTAAGTAGGCGTTATCATATGTTCCACAGCTGAAATTCTTTAAAACTTGCATAATGGCTTCACAGTCAAAGCAATTATCTCTATCACTGCCTAACTGGGCAGCTTGTTCTCCAGAGCAAAATTAATAGATACCATTTAATGGTCAGAGCTATTTCTAACCTTTCCATGACTCTAGGGCACTGAAACTGTTTGTTCAATCTACTGCACTTACATAAAAAGCTGCTGCTAACAGCTTGGATTTAGCATCAATTTTTGATAACAGAAGGTCTTCCACAGCAGGGTCAGCACACTCGGTGTGGTGCAGTACAATGACAAGAAGATCTGTCAATATTATGAAAATGCAACTCAGGACACTGATGTTAAAAAATGTACAGCTAAGCTTTCTTATGGATGTATACACTGTACATTCATGCTATCACATATATTTGAGCTGAAAAAATGTATTATAAAATAAATGGAAAAAATGAATGAATCATGAAAACTGATTCAAATACCTGAAGAGGCAATCCAAGTCAAACAAACTAGAATACATAAAAAAATAATAATTTAAAATTTAAGTTTTATGTATATAAAAACTTGTGTATTTGTTCTTGAAAGTAAACATTTCCATAAATAAAAATAATTCATGGTACATACACCTTCTTGAAATTTTTTACTTTATGGTGAATGTATATACTAAAATATTTTAACTCAAGAAAGTAATGAGGATATTTCAACTCAGAACACAATATGATAAACTAGATACAGTATTGGTGAAAAGCCTAGCTGTACATTTTATTAGTGTCGTGAGAGGATTTCAATAATATTGGCAGTCATTTTTGCTACTGTTCTGCATATCAAGGAAGCTGACTCCTCTGAGAAAGATGATTATAGTATTATATGAATAAACATAACTATGCTTAAAATATAATTTAAATAAGTCAATACAAATATAATGTAAATCATTTTTTACATTGTGATTTGTTCTAAAATGTTATCTTACTTGGAACAGGTTCTGTATTGCAGCAATATGTGTTCATCTCACATCTACTAGTAATAAACAGGTTTTTAAAATATTAAAAAATGTCCTCCGCTCTGTATTCTGGTATTGAATAAATTATAATTATTAGTATCACCAGCTGTATAAAAATTGTAAAAATAACATAGGCAATGTGTCATCTATAAAAGTATATTTAAATTAACTTTGGAAACAAAATCTTGGTATACAAATTTATTTTCTAAGGTCTTAATTTCTCAAAAAAGTGCTCTAAAAAAACATGAATTAAAATATACCACTGCATATCACAACATAACTAGCTACTTCCAATACTATCTGAATTCTAACAGAAGGCAGGAATTCAACATAAGTTTTTAAAAAAAGTTATTTAAAAGAGATTAAGTCTAGAAGGAACTTGGTGCACCATAAACAAAAATGTGGCTTTTCTTGGTCTTTATAAATTGAATCCCAGTGTTGAACTCTAACTATTTTCTCATATTTCTCTCTCCTTATTTTATTCAGCTTCCCCAGATTCTTCTGTTTGGTGACAACTAAGGCTTTAATATTGCTGATCTGCAGATGAAACTGCCAGAAGCAATTCTGTTAATGGATCTTTTAAAAGTGGCTTAGTAAAAAACAATATGTTTGTAAACGTTCTTTTGGTTAACTAAATAAATTATCAACTAAATAATAACTAAATATTAGAACAGAAATTTTAAAGCAAATATCAAAATATAACTCTCTTTTACAGAGTCATAGTATTAACATGTGTATTTCTTTCCATTGAAAAAGGTAAAAAAAAATGTATATCCAGTAACTACAAGAAGTATACACTGAACTTTTCCTTGATTCTCCTTGGTGTGAACTTCAAATGTCCTTTCCATTACCTGAACAGTGTATTGTCAGTAATATTAGTTCTGAGAAGACTTTTAGAATCTTCAAAGACGACATCCTTTTATTTTCATGACAATCAAACAAGCTTATAAATTTTTCAACAGATAACAAAGTGTCAGGTAGCTTAATTGATTTACTGGTTTCTTAAAATAAATAATTGCTCAGAAATTGTCATTTTTGCATCTTCACCATAGCCTTATAAATGTCAGTAGGCAATGGAAACAGAAAATCCATTAGTATATATTTAGTTGGCAGTTCTGAATGCTGTGTAATATATTTTAAAGTATCTATTTGATTGAATTAGGATTGCTTTGTTCTAGTACGGTGGAATTACATTTAAAGTTATGATGGATGGTGTGCTCTCATACAAAGTCAGTTTTCATTGTAAAACCATAATGATTATAATCAAAATCAATTTCAAGGGTTCCAAGCCCTTTAGGACGACCACACTGGCCAAAGTAATAGAAAATTAAAATGATTTAAAATCCATTTTAGCCCTGTGTATCTTAAATATTATACTTTATCACATTATGTAAATTACATATATTTGCAAAAGAGTCTAGTTTAACAGCCTCTTATGTCCTCATGCAAGTGATAAGAGTGACATACTATCCACTTTGTAGTGAGTGCATAAAATGATGATTTTGTAGGCAAACATTCCCATCCTGCTGGCAGATGGTATAAAGGCTGTTCAAGAACATTTTCAAAGCAAGTTGAAATAGTCTGATAATGAATAAATAGCAGAGGCTGTCATTATAATTTTTTAAATACACACAAAATACATTCTAAGATAGATTCTACTGAAAGCAAACTTTAGCCAAATTTGTACTAGCATATTTATTTTTAATTTAATCTTCTCACTACTTCAGACGGATCAGAATTATCAAATACTGCTATAATTATCTCAGATGGTATCCTCAAATGACTTCCTACTTATATTTATCTATTTTGATTATGATCATACAAAAGCATACAGTATTTTTCAATACATATCTTTAATAAAAATATGTTGTGCACTAAAATATAGCTGCAATTCTGACTTTCAATTTAATTCACCCACTTTCTCTGAAAATAAAAATTTAAAGCCTTAAGTAAAGGGTTTATTAGTTTATTCTCAATTTTTAAATTATTAGAGAACGTTCTTGCAAGAATCCTAGAAAGAATTTATCTTTATACTTTTATTCAGAGATGGACTAATTATTCCCATTGTGATAATGTGAATTTTGTCCTTTGGTTCAGTTTTGTTGTTGTCATTTTTAGTTTGACCACTTGCTCTATGACTTTCTATTTTATTTTATTTATTTATTTTGCGACAGGGTCTGAGTCTGTCACCCAGGCTGGGGTGCAGTGGTGGAATCTTCGGCTCACTACAACCTCTTCCTCCTGGGCTCAAGCGATCCTCCCACCTCAGTCCCCCAAGTAGCTAGGACCACATGTGCATGCCACCATGCCAGGCTAATTATTTGTATTTTTTGCAGAGACATGGTTTCACCATGTTACAGCCCAGCCTGGTCTTGAACTTCAGAGTTCAAGCAATCCATCCACCTTGGCCTCCCAGAGTGCTGGGATTATAGGTGTGAGCCATCAAACCTGTCCTTTGACTTTCATTTACTTTAATTCTGTAAAATAAAATTTATCCTTTGGCTTTCTTCATTTTTAATTTACCTTGACCTCTAAAGTTTTTAACACGGTTCAAAATTTGGTGATAAATATTGAGAACCCCTGGGTAGGGAAAATAATGTTCAGTATATAACATGCCAGTGAAGAAACATTATAAATATTTTGCCATGAGTTTGGCTGAAATGATTTTAAGAGAGTTTTACAATCATATACTATCTGTTGAACAAGCAAAGAAATAATGTGTTTTTTAAAACATTTGAAAGGAGTTTTTCTCAACTAGTGTATAATTTGGATCAAACTGTAATGATATACTTGGAGGAATTCACTGTTTTAGTTGAGACTTGTATGCTGTATTTAAAACTATATTCCAAGCATTGCCATAAGTTTCAAATTTCAGTTTACTGTGTACGGAGTGGGAATATGGTAGAAATTTAAAAAGTCTCATGAGTTTTTGTCAGTTACATTATAAAGAAGGCTCTGCCTAAGAGAATCCTTTCTTTTGTATTATCCCTGAAAATACAGAAGCTACTAGGTAGTATTTACTATCCAAACCTTCCTTTTTCTACAAGAAAACTTCCTTCTTTTCTTTCATGCTAATAGTTGTCTTTCTCACTTTCATTATGATGTTTAAAAAAAGAGAAGTGAATAGTATTTATTTGTTTACTATCTCCAGCATATTTTAAATGGTTTAGATGAAAAGCACATTGTATGTAAATATTCTATTTGTCACCGTGTCTGATGTAATTTACATTAAAAGTATTGTGGTATACATAATGGGAAATATGTATAAGTATATTATTTTAATCCATATTCCAGGCTCAGTTATTTGATGTGAATTATTTTAAGTATAAATATATGGTCCACTAGTTGTTAGCTTTTGAAATAAATCAGGGATAATCAGACCAAAGGTGATTATTTAAGCACTGTAAAAATAATTATCCAAAACTTTCCTTTAGCATTACATAACATTATTGAGCCTAGAAATAATTCTTCTTTAATGAATGTGTTTGGTCTAGTAGAGATGTTCAAACTTCTACCAAAGCAATGCTGCTATGTCTGCAGTAGACAGTTTGTGTGGAGGTCCAGGGGCCCAGCCAGGTATTCTATTTCTAAATTCCTTTTCTCTTTGCTGTGGTCTTCTGATTTATCTTTAGTAGGGGAAGGTTAAGAGAACAAACATGTACCTTTGTGTGTGTGTGTGCCAGAGGTACATTTTAAGAAATGCTTTCACATTCTACAACTTTTCCTTTTCCTCTTCCAATTTATGGGTTTACAAAGTAGGTCTATATTCTTCTTCTTTTCTCTTCTGATGTGCAGGAGTAGATGATGAGATGATCCTTACAGCTTAAAAAAGCCACAGATTTAACAAGCATGGAGGCACTTCCTAACTCTCTTGTGTAGGCCCATCATCCTTGCTTGAATGAGGCATATTAATTAAGCAAACCCAGCTGCCAAATACCTTCAGGATATCATGTGAGCATGAATATCCCATGACATCTCTGTTTTCCACCATCACAAATGCCTTCTGAATAACTCTGTCCATAAACATCTATAATCAGAATCAAGACATCAGACTAGTTTATGTTGTGGAGGAATGTGACTTTCCAGGGACTTCTGGTTCTAATTGCAGACAAAGTGACTTCATCAAGAGAAGTTTATTGTTGTTGTTTTTTATTAAATACTCATAAGTGTTTAAACATACAAAACATAGTCCAAAGACTGGATTTTATTTAAATATTTTTCCTGGTGAAAAATTACTAAAAAAAATTGATGTATAGCTTTTGTGTACATGTTAATAGAATAGGTTAATTATAGATATCAAAATAATAAAACAATAATTGGAGAATTAATTTAGGTAAGTTCAAAGTAAAATTTTATAAATGTGGGCATGAACAAAAATACTAACTCAGTATAACTTGAGGCTGAGAAAGAAGTAGCCATGCTAGAGCACTGAGTGGTTTTTAGAGTTTTTTATTTCCATTAAAAGTATGTTAATAATTTCCCAATTATTAAATAAGTTGCTTAGATTGCAGTTTCCACAATTGCAGAAATGTATTTGGAAGTGCTATAAATAAAAGTTTGGCTTAGAGGTTTTTACATTCCTTTTGAAAATGTTTAATTTTGACCGTTAATTTTATTTATTTATTTATTTTTTGCTTCCTGTTCTGGCAGAAGGTTTGACTTTTTAGTGATAGATTTTAAACTCCTTTTAGTGAATTTTGTTTGGTAAATTGCCTTGAAAAACATGCAAACAGAAAAAGACATGGGAAAAGTTTTAATAATACAGTGACATTCTATTTTCATTATGATATTTTTATTGTGAGATAAAAAGGGAGGACAAATTAGAATGGTTTAATGATCTCAACTCCAATTCTCAAAACACCTTTCATTAATCTTTGATACATTTATCCCAATAGGCTTACAAACAATTATTCACTCTGAATTACAGAGCAATCAGTTACTTATTCTTTAGATCTCTTTATATTCCTGCCTTCCCTCAAAAATTCCCTGGTTGCTAAAAAATAAAAAATAAAAAAACTATATACATTTTAGATTAACAAAAGATACAAAGCAGAAGTAGCTTATTTGCAAGTAATCCATGTGTGTTGTTTACATTTAGATTGTTTTTTAACTTTTCTCATTAGATAACTCTACAGCTTTAATCTATGGAGTAAGATAAAATTAAAATAGTTCAGAATTTGCCCCAGCCTAGTATTAGAGCTTTAATGTTTTTATGTCTTTTAGAAAGGGTTAAATGTCAACATTAGGAATGTGTTTTGGCTCAATAATCCTGAGATTATAAAGAAGAAAGAGATAAGGGGAAGAGAAAATAAAGATGAACAGGATAAATGACTTTCTCCTAAATTTAATAGTTGTTTGCTTTTTTTCTTAAAATTATTCTTTGAAAGTGAATGTCAATTAAACAGTGGGAAGTTTTCTCCTCAATAATCTTTAAAGAGTGAAGAGAGCTGACAGTTGTAAATGGTAAATTGTAACATGATAAGTAGAAAACAATATAATTTTGTAAAAAAATAATATATATATTGAGGTAAGTAAGGAAGATGATTGCTCCAAGTGCAGACAAAACCAGATAAATGGTAATCTTTAATCACTAAATATTACCAACTAGGAGAGAAAAGAAATGGGCAATTTATTTTAGCCTTTGATTTATCCTCATTTACCATTATCTCGTTGAGGGGGAAAAATAAATCTATAAAAGTTTTTTTTCCAGTTCTTTTCTGAGTTAAAATCCTCTAATGCCATGTCTATGTTAAAACTTTAATCTACATGGTAAAAGGTATAAAGTAAATATTCAGAAAATTGTATTATCTTATCGTGATCATAAGGGTTCTTCTTTCTCCATTCCATATAGTTTAAAATGTTTTCGTTGGTTTGTGTGAAATAATGTCATCATATATAACATGGCAGGATGCCATTGTATTACTTTCTTTTTTGAAATCATAATTAAAATCATAATTTCTTAAATACAACAAAAACATGTACATTATCAGCAACAATCAATATTGCACATTTTCTATAAAGAAGAATCATATGGATCAAATCTATAGAAACAATGTTATCATGACCTTCAAGTGCAATGCAGGCCTATCATCTTCTAAGATATTCTCTGATGTTCCAGTCCATATCTCTGAGTTAGCTAAATATGTTCTTCTGAAGTTTAGAATTCATTGTTTCATAGATAGGGTGAATGCTGTACCTTTCACTCCATTAGCGACTGCCAGATTCATTTTGGATTTGACATTCCCTATCTAATTTGACACCAAATAGCTAATCTCTTTACCCTTTAAATTTCTGATGTGTCATATTGCATTACATTTCTTCTGTCACCTTCCATCACTGTATATTTTGTTGCACAGAAAAGCCAATGTGATTTGACATAACACAAGATGATGGAATCCAAGAGACGTAAAGCAATGCTAGTCAGTGGAGCAGAAATGTGACACATTGCTTCAAATGTGCAAATACTTTTGAAAAGTAGATATCTGCTAAAAGTAGGTATGTAGGGTGATCCATAATAGTTAAGGAAAAGATATGGATTTTACCTTTTAGTAGCAAATTTAAAACATTGTGCTGCCTTATATAAATAACAGAAAAATTGATTCAAAGTGACAATGGCCAGAGAAAAATTAGTTTGGTTCTCTTCTATTCTATGTGGTAAGCATTCTCCTAAACTTAGTAAATAATCCACCAAAATGTCTCTCACAGTTTTCTCACTTTATTTTGGATGAAATCATAAATAACTTGCATAAATTTATTTATGACCAAACAAAAATTGTCTTTTACATTGTAATATCTAGAATAATAATAGTAATAAAATATACTGAAAAGAAATAAATTTTCACAGTGCTCAAGTACCTTTTTTTTTTCTCATTGTGAAGTTATGTGTTTTTATAATACCAGGTTATAAATTGGTGCAAGGTCAGTAATATCCATGAGATACATATAATCTAGTAGCTCATATACAACCCATAAGCACCTTGGAGGCCATGATTCTACCTCTTTGCACACAGATTATTTGCACTGATTATTTTTCAGTTTTTTGAATTGGGCTTTCACAGTGAATCTATTGATATATGCCATGAACAAAGGCTAGCGTAGAATACAGAGAAATACTTTACTTTACAATTCAGAAGCAAGGGTAAGGTTAATATCTATGGTTAACATACATTTTTAATATCAAATGCACTGTATCTGAGTACACATTCTATAATTGAAGAATCCCCTATACAATTAGTTTGGTGGGTCATAAAGCCAGTATTTCAGTAAAGAGAGTATTATATTTAAAAACTTACTCACTATCTACTTGGAAGCTCAAATACCTACCAGGAAGTGTGAATACCAGAGTATGAATTAGAGTAGATCAATCTGATTGCTCAATCAAGATTGAGCCAAACAAGAAGCTAACAAAAGAATGAATACATGGATTATCTCAGAGGATAGTGATGACATCAAAATCTAATTTTTATTAGTAGCTATGGCAGAAGCACTGGAAATTGTGCTGGCAGCATGACCAGTTTCACATATGGCCCAGTTTCACATATGGCACTAGGGCAAATTCTGAGCACACTGTTCAAAGGCTGTGGCAGTGTGGTCTTTGCCTGACAGATCATGGTGAAAAAGCTACTGAGATGTCTAGCTCCCCATGTCTTTCCCTTCTTTCTTATCCTGTTTCTTCAGACTTGTGTTAAATATTCTGAGCTACTCAATATACTTTCTATGTATTTCCTTTCAGTTTAATTTCAGCAATTTTTTTCATTGTTTAATTCTAACAATCCTGATGAATACAAAGCTGTAATATATTTTTAAAATTTGCAACTTGGAATCAAAAATGGACAAAAAATTTAAATAGCTACCTCTAAAGAGTACAAATTCTAATGGATATAAACAAATAAAAACAACTTTCCTATTGTTTTGCAAAGTGCGAATTACATTAATGTAGAGATGTCATTTCACTTGCACTTTAGACTTTTTTGATAATATTGAACATATGTATTTCTTAAAAAGACAACACACTTTTAACTTGCCAGTCTTCTTGGGATTCTCACTCATAGAAATAAATGCATCACCACATAAAGTTAAATACATGATAAAGATGTTTGGTGAAATGCTATTTGTATTATGAAAAAACTTAAAGAGTAGCATCAATCAAGAGGGGAAATTTTGAACAAATTGTGTATATCAATTATGTGAAATAATCTGTAAACTCTAAATGAATGTATTAAATTCATTCCAGGTAAATGGATACATTTAATTTTGAGATTTTCAGAAGAAGCAAAATGACTAATAGTATGGCAATGTGGTCTAAGTACAAAAATTTTATATTTATGTTTAATTGTAAATATTTACATCTGTATTTATACTTACATTTGATTAGTTTGTATGTTTTATACAACTAGATTAATTTAATATAAAGATACATTATTATATAAATATTTTTATTCAAAATCAAAAGGAAATATAACAACATTTACATGGAATGCTATGCAGTCATAAAAGAGAACAAAATTATGTCCTTTGCAGTGACATGGATGGAGCTAGAAGCCATTATCCTCAGCACACTAACGCAGGAACAGAGAACCAACATCACATGTTCTCATTTATAAGTGGGAGCTGATGAATCATGAGAACACATGGACACAGGAGGGGGAACAACACAAACTGGGGCCTGTGGGGGTGTCTGGCGTGAGGAGGGAGAACATCAGGAAAAATAGCTAATGCATGTGCGGCTGAATACCTAGGCAATTGGTTGATAGGCGCAGCAAACCACCATGGCACACGTTTACCTATGTAACAAACTTGCACACCCTGCATATGTTCCCTGAAACTTAACATAAAAAATAAAAAACAAGGTTTACTGAGAAAGTGAGTAACTAAATAGTACTTAGGAAAAAAATATATGGCCAGTGAGAATGAAAAATCCCAATAAAAACTGGGTGTAAAGTTTCAGTATTACATTTAGAAAACAGCATGTAGAATTGTATGAGAATCCACCTGAACCTCACAGCTGGATAGTTCTCACTACTGCCTTTGGGAAAGAACTACAACTGAATTATGACCCACTATATGTATGTAAATACATAGAGTAAGGTATCACCACGATGGAGCTTGTCTTAATACCAGAAATGTTACTTGCTTATTATGACTGTATCCTTTTCTCTGTTTTTAATACTTGAAACCTTGCTTCAAAGGTATGCTTAATTCCCTTCTCACTTGAAGGACATTGGGTTTTGTTGTGCAGCCAGTTTCAGGTTTAGACTGTTTATGTGTGCTACTAATCGCTAATGAATACATGGTGGAAAAAACTGCCTGTCTGATTAAATCTAATATCATCAATTCCCAGCTCACTGTTACAGATGTCCTTTTTACTTCAGTTTGGATCTTGCATATTCTTATTTCTCATCAACACTAGCAGTTACCTGTATTTACGTCATAAATATAATGTGAAATCTCTGGATTTAAACACTTCCCCATTATCTATACTCCAGTACTATTTCTCATAAAGGGAATACTTCACATAATTTGATCAGCCTCAGTTCTTTATTCTGATCATTTGATCTGCCCTAATGCATTTAATAATCAGGGTTGACTATGATTGCCATGTAAAATGGAAAAATCATATCTATATATAATTAAATATAGTTTACTGGCTAATTATGAGAGTACACTTAATAAAGGGCAATGCTAAAGGTATTCTTATTGAAAGTATAAAATATGCTATTAGATTGGGATCTCAAATGCAAAGATACACTTTAGGAAGTAGAAGGCTTATGTATATTAGTCCAGATTGACGTTATTTTTTGTCACTGTAAGTATGATAGATAATATTCGATTAGTAGGACTAAATGTTATCCTTCCAGAAGAGCCAGTTTTCTACTAGAAATTTATTGAGCTCCATCAATAACACAACTTCAAGGAAAGTTTCAAAAATACTGAAAAGTGTTCTGGAAAAACAGGTCATGTTATCACCAAAAGCATTTGAATAAATGAACATATATCAATCCTCAAGCTGTTTTATTTTGTAAAATAATGTAAAATTTCAAGAATAATATGCTTTGACCATACAAAAAAAACAAGAATTTTTACTCCATAAAGAAATCTACATGTATACCCTTGGAATTATTTTAATCAAAGCTTTTCTGAAAATGAGAATTTAACAAACAGTGGATGTATGGGGAACAACTAAGAATTTTCTGAACCACTCACAGAATGTAATTATTTTTTATTACAGTTAAAAAGAAATTAAACTTTTTAATTAGAAAGTCACATTGTCATTTGAGTCTAAGTGACAGTTCATAAAATAGCCACCAGCACTGTCATTAAAGTAAAAATAGATTGAATTTAAATTAAAATAAATGTCTTTTTAAAAAACACAGCTGGGCTCCTAACACCATTTTCTCTATAAAGTTCTCCTAAAATGAAAGCTCTAAATTCTTGGGATCATATTTTCTATTTTATGAGTTAACAACTTTTATTCAAAAAACATATACTTCTTTCTATTTCATAGCTTTAGTATTGCATTCACTGGTTTCAGTTGTAAGATTCATTATATGAAGGAGTGATTTCAACATTAAGTGCATGAGAATGCCTAATCTTTCCATTACATAAGAAAAAAAAGTTGAGTAAATGGAAGATTCTGTGATGCACTGATGCATATTTTAATTCAATTATAATGCCAGTGATGGAATGACTATTACAGGTTAGTAGTTCTAATTTTTTCATTAATGGTTTATCTTTTTTATTGAGCATTGTAAAAAAAAGTACAAAGAAATGTTTCACAATGAATATTTTTTAAAGGTATATAAAATGGTACTATAGAGTTTAAGCCTTGAAATGCTACACCACTGATAATGAAAAAAAAAGCATATAAATATTCCATGAAGAAAATAGTAAGCTGCTGGCTAAATTTGAAGCCTTAAAAAAATTATGATTCAATTAAAGCATCTTGTTAGTTTCTGTGTACCTTAATAGAAAAGGCAGTGTTTCTGTCTTCAAAATTTGAAAACAAGAATCAACTAGTGAGTAATCAAGCATTTACATTTTAGCACAAATTGTGTGCTACCACCATTAATCTTGCAGTAATTTGTATATAATTTCAACTACTTAGTTTTTCTAGACAGAGTCTCACCCTGTCGCCCAGGCTGGAGTGCAGTGGCCAATGTGTTCTCATCATTGATCTGCTGCCACCTATAAATGAGAAAATGTGATGTTGGTTCTCTGTTCCTGCATTAGTGTGCTGAGGATAATGGCTTCTAGCTCCATCATGTCACTGCAAAGGACATAATCTTATTGTTGTTTTTTTTTTTTTTGTGGCTGCATAGTATCCCATGTAAACTTTGTTATTATTGGCTCACTGCAACTTCTGCCTACTGAATTCAAGTGATTCTCCTGCCTCTGCCTCCTGAATAGCTGGAATTACAGGTGCCTGCCAACACACCCAGCTAATTTTTATATTTTTAGAAGATCTGGGGTTTCGCCATGTTGGCCAAGCTGGTCTCAAACAATTGATCTCAGGTGATCTGCCTGCCCTGGCCTCCCAGAGAGTTGGGATTACAGGTGTGAGCCACCATGCTCAGGCTCAACTACATTTTTAAAAAAGAATTTAAAAAAAAGTACAGAGAGGAATGTGTTTTAGACCTTCCAAAAGTAAAGGAGAGGTCTTGTGCCTGCTTCATTTCATTCAATTTCTAGTTCTTCTGGACTACCCCATAACAAGGTGAGATCTGAAGGCCAAAAGGTACTATGAATAATCTCACTTCCAAAATAGACCAAATGTTGTCAATTCAGAGGTAAGTAGACAGGAGACTAGAATCCACTCTTAAGAATTTCTCACAAAGAAAGGAAAGGGGCTTGGAGTAATAAAAAATGCTGAACAGAAGAGAAAGAATTACATTTATTGAAAAAAAAAGAAAATGTTAGAAGAGACAGTATATAGGAGACAGTGAGAAGCTATCCTGATATTATAGTTTCAGAAGATATCTCCATTCTGTCTGAAGTGTGAAAAACAGAAAACAGTGAATATAGTTGTATAACCATCAACAGAGAGAGATGGACATTTTTTAAAATCATTTTAAATAGGAAGCCCCATCCTCACTTCACAAGTCATCTGCTTCCCCCGCACTGCCCCCTCCCTGCCACATCCACCTGTCCCTTGCCTCTCACCAAGCAGAATTGTGTGATTAAGTTTTTCAGCAAGATTAGTGCTTGGTGGAATGCATATCAAATTTAAGAGTTGAGATGGGCCAGGTGCCATGGCTCACGCCTGTAATCCCAACACTTTGAGAGGCAAAGGCAGGCAGATCACTTGAGTTCAGGAGTTCAAGACCAGCCTGGCCAACATGGTGAAACCCTGTCTCTACTAACAATACAAAAATTAGCCAGGCATGGTGGCACATGCCTGTAATCTGAGCTAATTGGGGAGCTGAGGTGGGAGAATTGTTTGAACCCAGGGGGCAGAGCTTGCAGTGAGCCAAGATCATATGACTGCACTCCAGCCTGGGCAATAGAGTGAGACTCCACCTCAAAAAAAAAGAAAAAAAAAAAAGAAGAGTTGAGATGGAGACAATTTTAAAAAGATTTTATTATAAGAAAGAAATATTGATGAACCTTGAACAGTATAGGTTTGAACTGCCTGAATCTACATGTATCCTGATTTTTTTCAACCAAATGCAGAGAGAAAATTCAGTATTCAAAGAATACAAAACCAATGTATATGAAGGACCAGTTTTTCACATTAGTGGGTTCCACAGGCTGACTGCAGGACTTGAGTATGCTGATTTGGGTATATGCTGTGGTTCCTGGAACAAATCCCTCACCTATACTGAGAAAGAACTTTGTGTGTGTGTGTGTGTGTGTGTGTGTGTGTGTGTGTGTGTAGTTGAAAAAATATAAAATTTGAAATTATTCTGAAAAGTATAAAACATCTTAAATTGACAATATATAAGATAATGGAAATAAAGGGGAATGAAGTAGAAATTTCCATTTAAATTTAAGATTTTTGTTTGTGAAGCTATAAATGCGTTCTAGATGTTCAATATTTGTATGCAATGGAAAGTCAGATTACTCTTTTCTAACGGAGGCAATTATACCCTTTGTTAAAATATAAATTTGTAACAGATGTGGACTTTCTACTGAGGTAGACAGAAAGCAGTAGAAGGGAGATCAACAAGGAGACCTTTGTAATATTTCTTTCAAGGAATTATAAGGCCCCAAATAAGAGCAGATGAAATAGACTAGACTCAAGAAAATTCCTGAGATATAATAAGTACAATTTATAAATCAGTTTGATGTGCTGATGAAACAAAGGGAAGACGCAGGAAGTAGTGAAAATAAGGAATGATCAAAGGACTTTCTGTAAATGATAAAAATTTAGTGGAATATTTCACTAAAATTGAAAGAAAATGTGGGGCCCAGAGCTGTATTTTTTCCATTTCACAAAGACAAAGACTTTAATATTGTCTTGTGTATCACACATTTGGGAGTTAAGAAATAGTTACTGAACAATTCAATAATAAACAGAGAGGAAACAATTGATGAAACTGATAATTTCATCTTCTTTTAGGTGAGTGATAGCAATATAATTTTTAAAGAAAATTCTTACTTTTTTTTTACTGGCAATAAATTTACATTTATTGAGTCACAAATGAAACATGCTAAATTTTGAAGAGGCTTTCTAGAAACAAATTTCCCTTTCACAGAATTAAGTTTAAGCATTCATAGGCAAAACTAATTTCCTAAACGGTATGAAATATCAAATGTATGTGTCATGCTCCTCTTGAGAGCCTTTAAAGTCACTGGAGTAATATATTGAAGGATGTTATGTGAATCAGGAAAAGTAACTTCTACAGTCAGAAGTATCATAAAAGATAGCCTGAGCATTACAGTGCTGAGAATTTAGAAAATCGAGCTCACTTTTGCTTAAGAAATTTCAGGTGATTGAAACAAAAACGCATGTAAATTTTCACTTGAAACATACATTTACTCTTTTTTTTTTCTTTCTAATTTGCCTTGCTGGTATTGAATAGTAGTTTAGATGTGAAGTCAAAGAATTTCTTTGATTAGGTAAGAGTGGTAAGGAAAAGGAACAATCAGGCAGTTTACACTCAGATTTCTATTTTACTGACAGGTGCCTGTAAGGGCTGCTAAACTCCAAAGTGTAGCTTTCTATTTAGCAGATGAGAACCTATGTATGCATTGGGCAGAAGAAGGTTTAGGTTTAGAAGTGTTGATGTGGCCCTTCATAGTTATATGTGGTGCTCTTATTTCTATTAAACACTTAAGCCAGAATGTGAAACATTTTCTTTTCAGAAAAATCAAAAATCCTTGGGCAGTGATTTATTGGAGCAGTAAAATGAGAGGAGAACAACCCTGCTTGTAGTACACTAGATAAATGAGGGTTCCCTGTGTGCTAAAATTGCCTGGCATGTCTGCACAGACCAAGTTATGTTTGGTAAATTATAAAGAAAAGCTTCCGTTGCAAAGCCCTTAGAAGGCAGTTATCAAGTGGTGAAAAAGAATGAACTATGCAACTCTGAATAAGTTATTTAATCACTCTGAGTCATATTTTTTCATGTTTATAGTAAGTATGAAAACACAAAACACACATAATCTAACATAGATAGTTGTCAGGGTTAGAAGACGTAATGCAAGTAGAGCATTTAGCAAGTACAAGACAGTACAAAGTACAAGACACTTAGATTGTTTTTCTTTTTTTTAAGCATAGCTTTTTAACCTTAATTTTAGAAAATAATATCCTAATCATCACCTCCCAATATGATAACCTATTTTTATTTAGAATCAGGAAACAGCAAAACAAAAATGTAAGAAAAGATAATGGGAAATGGAACAGGCTTATTTATTTTCTAATTTTAAGTACCAGCAGGACTATGTTGTTTATGAGCTTTTTAGTTGTAAATTTGGCAAAATAAGATAAAATTATTACTTAAAATAAATGAAGGTACTTACCATATTTAAGACATTATCTCTTTCTCAGTACCTGAATAAAGTCTGGAAGTCCCAGCAGAGCAGCCATATTTTCTTTATCACACACAGTACTACGGATGAAAATACATAAGGCAAGATAAAACAATAAAATTCCAATAATTTCAAATTATAATGCAGCAAACGAAAAGTTGAATGTGGATAGAGCTCTTAGCTGCTTAACTAGCTTTTGAACAAACTGGATCTGACCGCAGACAGACTCTCAAACTTCTCACCTTCTCACCTGATACTGTTACACAGTCATTCCTCTGTTTCCATTGAGAATTGATATCAATCTTTGTGGATGCCAAAGTCCCTGATATAAAGTAATGTAGCATTTGCAAATTACATGTGAAAATCTATCTATATACTTTAAGTCACCTCTAGATGATTTATGATATCAAGTAAAATGCCTATACACTTCACCTGTACATTTGATTTCATTCATGCAAAGTGGTACTCGGTGTGCAGAAAACTCAAGTTTTATTTTTTGGAACTTCATAAGTTTTTTCTGAATATTTTTGATCTGTAAATTGGTTGTCCACCCATGCAGAGTTCATTGATACAGAGGGCTGACTGTGCTTAAATTTGCCCTAGATATAATTCTGTGAAAATTTATAGCTTTTCTAATCACTCTCAATTAGATTTAGAAAAGAAGTGAGTGACTTAAAATATTTTAAGTGCAAGTGTTTTTCAATGTAACATAATGTCAAAGTCTAAATGGTATCTAACTTAAACATCTTTCCCTCATCCTGATTGATTCTACCATAGGCCAAAAACCAGCAGTGAGTTTCTTCTCTTTCTCCACCTCCACTTTCTCCAACTGACAGATTTTAGATATATGTAGTATATAATTATATCTTATTTATAACATTTATTATAGGGATAATTATATAATTACATAAAATACATTTATATAATTGAGATAGCCAGGTGAGGGGGGTCCCTGGAGAAACTCCAGCCAGCCTGCCCACTGAGGTGGAGCCTTGGGATGTTTGTGCCCTTTGCAGTCAGGAGGAGCCTGGCACCTCCTCTTCCTGTGTGGAACCTGAGATTCAAAGGACAGGTGGGAAGCACTCTAGCAGGGACTCTGACTTTATGAAGGATTTATATTTCCTTTTTTCACCCTTTTCACCCAATAAAACTCTGCTTTACTCACTCTTTAAACTGTCTGCGAGCCTAAATTTTCATGGTGTGTGATTCATAAGAACCTTGTCTTTAGTTGAACTAGAAGAAGTCCTGCAACATTTTGGCTTGCAACACGGGGGCTCGGGAAGCAGTGAGTGAAATGGGAACTCAAAACATCTGACTGTGGTTTCTAAGCCTTTTCATCCTCAGACTTCTGAGCTTGAGAAGCTGCCACCCAACCCCCTGTCACGTTCAGGGATTGGGGGCCTTTTCATGGCCTTTTGATGCCTTTTCCTTCCTTTTTGAGACTGGACCAGCAAGCAGCAGCTCCCAGCAGTTTTCCACTTTGTGCTAGGGCTGGGATGCATGGCCCAAGGCTCCCACACAGCCGGTTGGCTTGTTCCCACCAGGCACAGTAGCTTCTCCCTTCCCCTGCTAAGGGTTTCAGCTCTATCGGACAGTCATTTTTAACCAGTTTTTTTTTTCTTCCCCTTCTCTATTTCGTCAGCAGTTAATCTTTAATTTTTTTTTTTTCCTTTTACAAGACATGAGTACTGGGCCACGTTTCCCAACTATCACTGTTTGTCCTCTCTATAAAGTTTTGATTGTGAAAAAGGATTTCTGGGGCTAGTCTTGGGCTGTGGCCAGTCTGGTGTATTTGCATGTCCCATCCTGGAGGCATGACCAAAAGCACTTGGCAAGGCTTTGTTTAACAATCTTGCCTTAGGGGATGAGCCCCTCTGCTTGGATATACGCATATTTTCCTAGCTCTGTCTCTCAAAAGACCCCACCCAGGAACTGGGTTTCTTCTGCTTGTCTGTGTATGTGCTATGTGGGATATCTGTAAAAAGAGCTCTAAAATTTGGCCTAAAGAAAGACAAGTGCCTGGATCTAATATTTTTTTAAGGGAAATTAAAACCTTTGGAATCTTTCAGTTCATATGACTTTAATCTTTGAGAAATAAAAACAGCCCTAAAGGCTATTGGTAAAATGTAGGTCAGATGCAAGTTTTGCTAAGTGTTTTCAGGTTATAAGAGCTTTTTAGTTTTGAGAACTATTTGACTTGCTGGCTTCACAATTGGTAAGGCCTGGGGACATACAGAACTAACCACACCCTAACTAAGAAGACAAAGCTTGGCTACACTTAGCACACAATTAAAGCAACTTACCAAGTTTCACCTTAAAGTAAAAATTGCTAGGAGTTACCATTAGAACATGTAATTGAAAGTACTGAAAAGAGATTTACTTGCAAGGGGTGTAAGAACATTAAAATGTGTGTTTTAGTAAAAGGTTATGAGAAGGCATGGAAAAGTAAACTTTGGTCTAGGGTAAAATGATTGTTTTGAGTTAAATTAGGAAAAAGCTGAAGGTTCAAAGAAGTGATGGAAGAATTGTAAAAATTAATCTTGCAGAAGAGGTTCTCTGTGTGAACATAAATTCAAAAAGGGCTATTATATGGCTTTTCTGTAAATCGAGCATTGAAATAAAAGCATAACAAGGTTTTCCTAAGGTGCTAATTTGCTCTTTGGCAAAATTTGTAAAAAGTTATAAAATGTTTTGTGTCTTTAAAATTTCTGAGTCATCATTCTGGCAAAATGCATTACTTATAGTAATCTGAAATTCTATTTCATAATGTAACTGGAGTATCTGCAGCAGGATTCCCTGGTTCCCACACTGGGAGTCGAACCCAGGCTGTCTGGCTAAAACCCAAGAGTCCTAACTGCTAGGCCACCACAGAAGCAGAGTAGCTACAACCTGAACTTAGGCACTTGGCCTTCCTAACCCGGAAGAATGAGAAAAGGGGCCTCAGTGTCGTGGTGAGTGTTATAGCTCAGATAAAGCTCATGGACCCAAACAGTATGCGATAGTGCAGTTTATTAGGCAGAGTGAAAAGATAGCTTCCACACTTTGGAAGGGGATCCGGAGAGGGTGTCGTCCCAGGCTGGGGTGGTGAGAGCTTTTATCCCTGAGTTATTCCCTCCCCCATTCCTGTTCCCATCCAGTGAGAGGGGTTCTTTCAAGCTTCCTCTGGATTAATTTGATCTTTGAATCCTTTACCGGATTGGCCACTGTTTTTCAACCCTGAGTCATAGAACCCCCACCTCCAAAAGCTAGTGGTGGGAAAATCAGAGACAAAGCCCCTACCTAGTCTGCTGGGGGTGGGAAAGAGGAAACAAAGGCACCTAGCTGGCCAGAGACAGGAAAGCTAGATAAGTCCTGTGCTGGAGTAAAAGCCCCAGCTGACCCCAGGAAGTCCCTCTAACACAGTCCCTCAATAATATCAAGTGTTTTGAACTTCAAACACTTAACAGCCTTCCCAAAATCAAACTTCAGTTTCAAAATTGTCTTTCCTGACATCCAGCTTTTCAGATAATTAAGAGGGCCACTGAATTGTTCAGAAAAGAGAGGTAAACAGAATTATTTGACATGTTTAGGTGTATGGAATTGCCAAAATGATGTTCAATCTTCAGGTAATATTTTTGTGAATAATGCTAATATATGTTTCAAAATTGTATGAGATTTCTAAAATTCTAATGTCTGAGTATATGCTTTCAATCATAATTAAGGTTATGTTAAGTTATTACAAACCACAGAGATAACCAAAGTTTTTGGTCAATTGTGTTTCTAACTGTAACAACCCTGGACATTTTGCTATTCACAGAAAGTTAATGTCCTGTTTTAATCCTTTACAAAGATGATTTATAATAAGCTACAGGACTTTAACAGGTGCTCTCAAATACAGCCTTCTGATAACTTTAGAGATTGTAATATTGAAATAAAGGAAAATGTACAGGACTCATGAAGAGCTGAAATACTCATGAATATCAAAAACTAGAGTTAATTAAATGGACTGAACTCAGAAAGCTGAAGCAACTTTTTGACTTTTGCTTAGAATATTGCTGATCCTTGTTTAGTTTTTCAGATTCAAAGAAATTTATTTTGAACTATTTATGGTCTTTAATAATTTATTAAGTTATACCTTTATGATCAAAATTTGAAGAATGTTTGTTTCTCCCTGCCTGGTTTTCTGGAATTTGTAAACTATCTGTGACTATTCTCAACTTATGACAATATAGTTGCTTGCATCAGTGCAATAAGAGTCCATTAGAACACAGTTTGAGGAAATGGTTATTTTTCCAGTCAAGGTTTTGACTGGAAGGGTATGCTTCTCTTTAAGGAGTAAATCTCAATTTGCAGAGCCAATAAAAGCCCAGTGGGGAAACCGACCTCATACTTTTGTCTATGCAGTCTTTGTACAGGGTTCCTGACCTGTGGTCAGTAAATAATGTTACTTTCTAACAGGTCAAGGGGCTCAAAGTTCATCTTGGAACCCTAAGAAGAGAGGATAACCCAACTCACAGGTATTTGAAGATAGATACTCATGGTTGGGCTTGGCTTTAAAGGTCTTATCTGAGATTGCTTTTGGAACAAAATCAAGCAAAGCCAATCCAATAGGCCTATGTAGAAATAATTATTCTTGCTGCACTTTATGCAAATAACCAGGCCAAGTATAAAACTAAAGTCTATTTTGCAAACCGTGAAGTAAAATAGACTTTGGTTTTATTGTCCTATGATGATTATGAGGGACAGTTATAGAAGCTTCTCTTCCTGGGTCCATGAGGGATGTGGTTTCAAAGTCAAGAGTTTCCTGGCTCCATGCCTCCACCTGGGAACCAGAGGGGTTTCAAATGTAAAGTTCTTTATCTGGAGGCTCCTTTGTCCTAAAAAACCTGCCAAAAGCTCTGGAGGAGGGGGGCTCTGTAACTCAAGAGTTGTGGACCAAGTAGCCAATCCGGTAACAGAGTCAAAGATCAATCACTCCAGAGGAAGTTTAAAAAAAACTCCTCTTATTGGACGAGAACATGAATGGGGAGGGAATAACTCAAGGGTTAAAACTCCAGCTGCTCCTTACCTATATGGATTCCTTCTCTGAGTCCCCTCCCATGACAGCATGGCAGCTGTCTTTCTTTCTCTCTCTGTCTGTCTAATAAATCGCTTTTCCACAAAACTCTTTGGGTCCATGATATTTATCCAAACGGCAAACTCACCGTGCCTCTGGGACCCCTTTCCCCATTCTTAAGGGTTAGCAAGGACAAGAACCTCTTCAGAACTGGGAGCTGAATACCCTCCCCTGGTTACAGTTTGTTTTTTAACAAACATGAGGACTGAAGAGAGAGAAATCATGTTTCAAATTTTATTATATATTTGCCATTAAATTCTAAACTCACTAGTTGTTTTTAAGTTTTCACCTACATTTTAGACTAACCCTGCTTGTTCCTGTGAACCAAAAGCAACCTCTGGCTGCAGCTCAGAAAGAACACAAGAGAAGGGTAATGTAGAAATGCCAATCAATATTCTAGTTCTGAGCAATTATCCTGTAAATCCTACCAGATGATGTGAATGAATAGTATGCCTATCACTCAGAGGTTTCCTTTTAGGAAAGTAAGACTAAGAGAGTGAACCAAAGCCAAGTACCATGCACCCAAATCTTAGCAAGCATAACTATAGCCATCAGTTATCTGGGTGTGCCACAAGACATCTTTTCCTCACCCTTGTTGGAGTAGGACTCAGTTCCACAGTTTCACCTAATCATTCAGCTTATGAAAAGGAGTCCATGCAACCCCCTGAGACACATTTTTCTCCCCAAACTCAATTTCAAGCATCAGATCAAAGAACTAGGAAAGAAAACTGGATGAGGGATTCAGAGGTAAATGACAGCAGAGGTTAAAAGGCACAGCACAGGTGAGCGTGACTGATTCCTGCTGATTAAGACAACCCCAAGCTTCCTGTTTAATGAATAAAGGCCACAATAATATCCATGGCATAAATGAGGTCTAGGGAAATCCATGGCTACTGACAGCAGGTAGAAAGAGATATAGGTGAGAGCAGATAATTCCTATTCTCTAGGCCTCCGTGCTTCTTGGGTGCAAGCTGCTTTTGCACTCATGGAGGTGCCTGCCAAAGTTGCCAGAACTTGGGGGATGCAAGGACAGAAGAGGGAAAGAGGATGCTCTTCCCTTTCTCCTTCACCTAGTCTGGATATCTGCTAGGAAGAGAAGGTAACCAGGGACAACTGCTTCCCTCTTTCTAGATGAATAGCCATTCATTTTAAGTCTGTAACCTCTTTTGAATGCATCCTGAACCCCTGGGACTCCTTTGAAAAAATTCCTTCTTTTTGTTTTTTTTTTACTTCTCCATAGTTCTCTCTTTACTAATAGGTAGTTGTGTCTCTGTACTATGAGGCATTCCCCTCAGAGGCATCCTGCAAACTGGAAATAGTTAATTTCCCAAACCTAAAATGGTATGCTCCGGATTGGGCTTAGAGGAAGGGAACCCATGTGCCCAACGTGCTGGCAAAAAAGGTTTGTTTGTGTGTTTGTTTGTTTTAACCAGTCAGGCTTTTGGCCTCTCTCTCCCTGTGCAAACTGGTAAAAAGCCTCAGAATTTTTGAGATGTCCTTATCCCTCCCCTGGTTTCATTTTAATACATGTTTTCTAATAATCGGCTTTGTCCAATGGTAATGCAACTGGGGCTTCTGATGATGGCCTCTTCTGCTGGGAACCCTTAGATAGGCCTCTGAGGGAGCTCTGACAACCGCTTCCCCAAAACAGCACCCAAAGTCAGCAGGAAGCAGTTAAGATCGGTCTTTGTCCTTATCTTTAATCAACAGCAATTAGATGTACTTCTTTAGAGGGGGGGAATGAGATAGAAAGGTGGGAGGGGGGTCCCTGGAGAAGCTCTAACCAGCCTGCCCACTGAGGTGGAGTCTTGGGATGTTTGTGATCTTTGCAGCAGGGAGGAAACCTGAGATTCAAACTGCAGGCAGGAAGCACGCTAGCAGGAACTCTGGCCTTACAGAGGATCCCCTTTCCTTTTTTTCCCTTTTCACCCAGTAAAACGCTGCTTTAGTCAATCTTTAAACCATTTGCAAGCCTAAATTTTTGAGGCTGTGGGACAGCCAAGAACCCTGTCTCAAGCTGAAATAGGATAAGCCCTGCAACATAATTACATAATATTTATATATAATATATAATAATCTCATATTTTTATATATACATAAGATAAATAATTGTATAAGATATATGTAATATCTTATGCAATTTTATAAGATATTGTATATATAGATCACTATATCCCTAATAAGATTATATGTACACAAGGAAATAAGGAGATCTTTTCAGGTAGAAAAGGGGGGAAGGAGAGGAGGATCAGGAAAGGTCTGAATGACTAATGTGGTGGTTATGTAGAATCCACATCCCCTAACTGTCTCTCTCTTGTGGGACACTTATGGGATTTAGATGATCCTCATTATTTGGCGAGTATATTAGTCAGGGTTCTCCAAAGGGTTAGAACTAATAGGATAAATGTAGATGAACAGGAGTTTATTAGGAGAATTGACTCACATGATCACAAGGTGAAGTTCCACAATAGGCCAGAGGCAATCTAAGGAACAAGGAAGCCAGTCTAAGTCCCAAAACCTCAAAAGTAGGATGGCCGACAGGGCAGTCTTCAATCTGTGGCTGAAGGCCCAAGAGCCCCTGGCAAATGACTGGTGTAAATCCAAGAGTCCAAAATCTGAAGAACTTGGAGTCTAATGTTCAAGGGTGGGAAGCATCCAGCATGGGAGAAAGACAAAGTACTTAAGACTCAGCAAGTCTCCTCATTCCAGGTTTATTCCTCCTGCCTGCTTTATTTTTGCCAGGCTGGCAGCTGATTAGGTGGTGCCCACCCAGATTGAGAGTGGGTTTACCTCTCCCAGTTTACTCACTCAAATGTTAATCTCATTTGGCAACACTGTCACAGATAAACCCTGGAAGAATACTTTGCATCCTTCAAATATTCAAGTTGACAGTATTAACCGTCACAGTGAGCCTTCACTATTGGGCTCTTTTATGGAGAGTTTCCCAAAATCTTTTAATTCAAAAGTTTTTCTTCTCCCATCTCTTCTACCCTAATGAATCCTCTTCCTAGTGAATAATTTCTATTGATGAATTCTAAATAGCCTAGAGGCAGGTGATGGATCACGTAGGCAAAAAGAGTTCCTAGTTTTAACACATCTGCAATGAAGGATTTCTTTCTGCCATTTAAATGTTCAGATGAATGGAATCCACTTTATGGTTCTCAGCCTTTGGGCCTTGGACAAGATACAATTATAGAAAAGTCTCAGGTTATCATCTTATACTGTCACCTGTATAACTTTAGGAGTTGTGAAGTGGTCTATCTTGGCGAAAGAGTAAAAGATAAATGACTAAAGAGATAACTCAGAAAAAGACAAAGAGAAAAATCAGAACAAGAAAAGAAAAAAAAAGGATTACTGGTAGTCTCTATTTCTTGAAGCCTAAGTATATTCTTGTTCTTGGAATCTATGAAACATCCTTTTAAGTCATGTTTGTTTTGTTTTTTTATTTATTACTTGAGTTATTAAATTAGGTCATTGTTTTAATCTTGCTTATTTTAATTGCTATTGGTTTTTCTTTTTCTGTAACTAGTAAGATTATAGAAACAGCAACGTTATCTGTGAAAAAGAACTGCTATATTCTCTTTCTACCTTTCAAGATGGAGCTGATGATTGTATAGAAAGGCCTAAAATTAATTTTAAGAAAGCATACTCAAGAAAATAGACTATTATTACATGGATAAAAAATGTTAGTATTTAAAATAATTTTGATACATATTTTTAAAACAATTATTTCATAAACAATTGCTGGGTTTATAAACTGTGTCTGTGTTTGACTCTTTTGAAACAAACAAATTTAACATTAATCTGCACTTAGTCTTTATATAATCTTCAAAATCAACCATTTGTGCCTAAGTATCCATATTTATTTCCAAATTTTCATAGAAGTCCTAATTATTTAGGACTTGTAAGTTGTCTTACAAGATCCATTGAAGTAATTAGAATAAAATTTGGGATAAAGGATCTATTCAGCCCCAACACTAAGGGCACTATTAATGTTGAAATACATTGGCAATATCATTACAATTTTGTAATTTAGAATGCATTGTGATTTTTTACATTTAAAACTTTTGAACTGACAGTTGAATTAATATAGAACTTTTGTAATTACCTAAGTATAAATTAATTTAAATTTTATTTAAAATACTTGGCATCGTTTGACATTTATCTCAAGAAAAATTTATTAGATTGGTTTAAGATAACTGATTAACATAAGAAATACTGCATTTATGTCTGATGCAAAATTAATATTAATAATTTATTTATTGTGTATAACATACCACTGTTTCATTATCATAAAGTAAAATTTAAAATATCTCAATTTTTAATATATTTTACTTTGCCCTAACTTTTGGAAGAGGGTGAATATTTCTTCTTTTTCAAAATCTTATATAGTGATTAAATATACTTTTAAATTTATCAAATATCAGTTATAAATTTCCCAGATGTAAATACCTTCACAAATAATGCTGTAGGTAGTAAAGCTGCAAATCATGTGGCCTGCAATAACTATATATATCCTCTAAGCCTCAGAACTCTTCTTATGCTGGAGGAATTCTTTATTTTAGACATACAGAAACTGAGGTAAAATGTCACAGAACTCACAAGTGGGAGATAGGACTAGAAGCTTATGTTTTCAAATCCCAAACCTGTGCTTGTTCTCTTACTTAACACGGTCTCTTATCTGAAAAATCTATAAAGAAGAACATGTTCTACAAGGTATAATGTTCTATGTTATATGTTCTACAAAGCACAAGGAAGTTAACAAAGAATGTGTTTTTTATATAAAATCGGAATTTTAAAATAGTTTCAGCTCGAATGGCAGGGAAGAGAAGAACAGATAAATCAGTTGAAGAAAATATAAACATTAAAATGTTTGAAGATGACAATCTTAAAAAGCAATCTCATTTTCTAATTTTTCATGAAAATAATTTTAATGATATAGGAAGAGTTCCTCTCCAAGAAACTTGGATTGATGACTAGCTTAATTCCAAAATTTGTGAGGAGTTTTTGTCTGACTGGGAACCAGTGTGTCACCTGGGCTATGTGAACACTGGTACAAGAAGTCTCTATCACTTCAGCATCTCCTTGCTACATTTCAAAGTCCCATGGCTCCTACCACAAGAAAAGTAGGCAGTATGGCCTCACAATTATTTGCACACGTGGACACTGCAACTGGGGGAGCACCCACCAGCTCCCAGTTCCAAAGAGGTTCTTGGCCTCTCTTGCCGGGAAGAATGGGGAAAGGGGGCCCTGGAGGCAAGGTGAGCTTACTGCTCGAATAAATATCACAGACCCAAAGAGTTTTGCAGAAAAACGATTAATTAGACAGAGACAGACAGAAAGAAAGACAGCTCCCAAGCTGTTGTGGGAGGGGACCCAGAGAAGGAATCCGGTATAGATAGGAGCAGCTGGAGTTTTAACACTTGAGTTATTCCCTCCCCATTCATGTTCTAGTCCAACGACAGGAGTTCTTTCAAACTTCCTCTGGAGTGATTGATCTTGACTCTGAAAACAGATTGGCTGCTTGGTCCACAACTCTGAGTTACCAAGCCCCCTCCTCCCACAGCATTAGGCAGGTTTTTGGGACAAAGGAGCCCCACCTGGCTTTCTCTACCTAGCACTGGCGGGGAAACCCAGACAAAGATCTTTACATTGGAAACCCCTCTGGTTCCTGGATGGAAACATGGAACCAGTAAACTCCTGCCTTTGAAACCATGCCCCTCACAGAACCAGGAAGAGAAGTCCCTCAGACACCATTTGGCAGGGAGCTAGATAAATATTTATTTTAGTTTAGTACTGTCAGATTGAATGCAAATTTGCTAGATACTGGAGATTGTTTTAGCAGTTATGCATAAAATATTCATCCTCAATAGGTGATAAGGAGAAGAAGATTAAAAAATAATTCAAATAGAAAAGTGTAGGATCAATAACAGGTAGCATTCTCTGTGAGGATAAATTTTTGCTTTTTTTTATGTTTTTAAAGATAAACTCTTCTTGTTTGTTAATAAATAGGAAAAAGAATTTGACTCCCAAAATATAACACAAAGCAGTAAAGGGGAAAAAGTGTTGAAAATAGAGTAATAAGAATATATTGTGAAGATAGAATTGGTCTTCTTTTAAAAGTATTCCAGTTAACATGGCTCCTCAAAGCATTATCAGATATATTTCTTAAAATTCAAGACAGTATATTGAGTTAGTGAAAGATGGTTTTAAAGGTTAAATTATCATTTAGAACAAAGTGGTATATTAAGTGATAACAAAAGTACAATTTACAAATAAAATATTAATCATAAAAATGTATTCACCAAACAATACAACAGCCAATATACAAAATAGTAGATACTCAAAGAGATTTTTATGTAAATACTATTATACAGGAGAATTTATAGTGATATTTATTGAAATGGTTTGGAGATGTAGAAAACAAGTAAGAAATGATAAATTTGAGAAATAAAACCAACAAACCCATGTTGTTACAATATATAGAAAACATTTTTCAATGAATATAATATGTATTTTCCCTTATGTGTGTGAACTACCAATTAAATTATTTTCCATATTAAAAAATAGCTCATCAGAATTAAAACATGTAAATTTCACAACTTAAAAAACTTTGAAATAAAAAACTTTCAAATTTTGATAAACTGGGAATTAACTACCCATTATCTTGATAATCCTTGGATCAAGAAGAAAGAAAAATGGAAGATTTGTTGTTTATAAAGCAACAAAAAAGAGAACTTATATCAAAATTTCTAGTATATGTCTAAAGGCATGAATACATTAACTGGTTAAAAATAAAACTAAATAAATAAATCATTAGAATTTAATATTCATCTTAGGAAGTTATAAAAAGAAATTAATGTACCAAAATGTCAGAATAGAGAATAATGATGAAAACTAAAAATTAATAAAGGAAAACAATAATGACAAGCAAATACATAAAGAAGCTTGTCTTTTAAAAGAAACAATGACATTAATAAATCCTAATTAAATCAGTGTGGTGGTAAGGAACAGTACAGAAATCATAAATGTACAGTATTAGAGACAATAAAAGACACAGCCACATTCTTGAAAGTTTAAATACACATAAATATGCTATGATTTGAATACACACTCCCAAAAATGTGTTTTGGAAACTTAATCCCCAATGTTTCAGTGTTAGGAGTTGGGGTCTAATAAGAAGTGATTAGGCCCTAAGAATAGAGCAAATTGATTAATGTCATTAACACAGGAGTGTGTTCCTTATTGAGGGAATGGGTAACTTATAAAGAAAGATAATGCCTACAGCCTCTCCCTCTTTGCCCTTCTATCATGGGATGACTCAGCAAAAAGACTCTCACCAGATGCTGGCCACTTGATCTTGGACTTTCTAGCCTTCATAACCATGAGCCAATACATTTCTGTTCATTTTAAATAACCAAGTCTCAACTGTTCAGTTACAGCTGCACAAAACAGACTAAGGCATAATACTACATGCAACTTGATAAGAAGTTTTAGAAAATATGTAACAGAATTTATATATCTTAGTCTAATAAAAATGAGAAAACAATTCTATATGAGACCCCAAAATCTGGACTAGACCAATTATAAAATAAATAGGGAGTGTGGTTACAGCAATGCCATTCAAAACAGCACCAGAATGAGATGAGTTTCCAAATGATTATCTGAACTTTAACAAGCAGACATTTTACTATTCTTTAAACTGTTCTAAGCCACCTGTAGAGGTTGAATATTTCCTGAAATCATTTTATGAAAATAGCACAAAGCTCTATAGTTATTGACTTTATTGTTTCCTTAAAAAGAAAACTACATAGTTCAATTCAATATATTAACTTATATGCCAATGCTGTAAATAGTTTTAAATGCAATTCAACATTATATTAAAAATAAATGTTTATCAGTTAATGTTTTTATCTTTAAAAAGGCAAGCACAATCCAATATCAAAGAATCCATGAACATAATTCAGTATTTTGACATATTAATAAAGACAGACTATAATTTTAGCAACAAGTACTTAAAAAGCATTGAAAAAAATAGCAAACATTTAAAATTAATAAGAGGAAACTAGTTAAAATATGACATTAAGGTAAAGAAACAATTTTTTGACTCTAACTTTATATTAAAGTAAAAACTTTTGCCATTTTCTCTATAAATTATTTCAAATACAATGGGAACCCAAAAAAGACAATAATACATTTTTTTCATGAAGCAAGAATACTTCTCTAACTCTAAACTCCAATAACTGATGGTAGGCAAGAAACACATTGGAAAGAGGTCATAAGAAAAAAGATGCAGAAAAAAATAAAAAATAAAAAATTTGGCAGCAGTATTGGAAAAAATGGTATGGCTAAAGACAAAACTGAGGCAAAAATTGGGTGTTCCATTTATACCCCCTAGCTATACAACCATTGGGAAAATCATTCCTTCCCCCACCTCATAGGAGAAAAAGTTCTTTTAAAAAACTAAAATAAAACAAGTTTGTAATTTGGAAAGTTGATTTGGAGGACACTGAAGAGGTACTATCTGGAAACAGAACAAATTGTGAGAGTCTGAGAACTGAACGTTGAGACCCACAGCCCCTAGCAAAACTTCCAAACGCATACAGCCATGCTTATATAATCTTGGAGAAGTCTAGACACTATTGATGGAGGAAAATAAACTTTACTTTAAAACTAAACCAAAACAAAATCATCTACATACTGAATTCTGGAGTTTCAGTGAAAAGTTGGCAGGTACCGGAGAATTTGCTCTGCTGACCACCACTAATGAACTACTGAAGAGCCCTCAAGCTGCTTTTCAAAGTTTCACCTCTAATAAGGATGGAACCTCAAGGATCACCAGGAAATTCAGAAAGCCCCCAATATAAAAGGGAAGTCAAAGCTTGTAACAGAAAAACAGATGAAATAGAAATGGCAGGACTAGTAGAAGAATACAGAAAAAAAACCTAATAGTGATAAAATATTGGCCCCAGAACAATAATCAAATACTATTATAAAAATCGTAGAACAGGCCAGGTGCAGTGGCTCACGCCTGTAATCCCAGCACTTTGGGAGGCAGAGGTGGGCAAATCACGAGTTCAAGATATCAAAGACCATCCTGGCCAACATAGTGAAACCCCATCTCTACTAAAATACAAAACTTAGCTGGGAATGGTGGCATGTGCCTGCAGTCCCAGCTACTAGGGAGGCTCAGGCAGAGAATTGCTTGAACTCAGGAGGTGGAGGTTACAGTTAGCCGAGATCACACCACTGCATTCCAGCCTGGCCCCTGGCAACAGAGTGAGAATCTGTCTCAAAAAAAAAAAAAAAATTATAGAACAAGAAATGAGTTTTGGACATTAAAAATGTGATAAATGAAATGATTTTTTTTAATTGCAAAAGTTTGGGATTAAATTTCTGGGAAATATCTTGGTAATTAACCAAAAAGAAAAGGAATGACAATAGATGAGAAAATTAGAAGAGGAACCAAGATGTCTAATGTTTCCTAATATCAATTTGAAAAGAAGCATATCACAAGATTTCTATCAATGAATATAATAAACAGTACTCAGAAATAAAGGACAATGTTTTTCTAGGTTGAAAAAGTCTATAAAATAAATTTAAGTATATGAAATCTAAAATGAGATTTTATTTGCCTATAAGACAAAATATTAATCATATAACTGAAATAAAATCTCGGGGATAATTGTGACTATATGACAGAGGCTCTCACAAATCCATTGAATACAGATCAATAACTCAAGAAAAACATGGGCAATGGCTGTGAATTAAGAATTCACAGAGAAGGAATTATTTTTATTAGGTATAATGATTTTCAACTTCTCTCAAGCTAAAAATTAATATTAAAAAAGATGTAACATTTTTTTCCATTCAGATTCCCCAAAAAAACTGATATGATAAGAAATATTTCCAGTATGAGAGGGGTATGGAAAAACAGTCAATACCATATGCTTGGCAGAGTTATATTTTCTTAGACCTGAATATTTGGCAATATTGATGTGAGTTTAAAATACCTACTGAAACTAACATTTCATTTTCTTGAATTTACCTTACAGCTACAATTACACTTACATGAGAAGGACAAACAAAAATCTTTGTGGAATTGTTTGAATTAGCAAAAAATCAGAATTAATCTATACATCTGTCAATGGGTGAATGTTTAGGTGAACTACGACATGTCCATTATTCACTGTTCTAGTAAGTGCTAATCTGGTATAAATTTTAAGAAATACCTGTATGTTTTTATTTAAATGGGTGAATCATCAATGTGCTAAGAAATGTGTGCCACTATTTTTGTAAAGATTTTAAAAAATACATATATACAATTTTGCGTTTATAGCTTTAGCATTGTGATTAAGATTTTCATTCCTGGAGTCCTACCACCTGGCTTTGAATCCTATCTTTTACTAGTTGTATGACTTTGGCAAATTTATGTAAAATACCTCTTCCTCAGTTTTAGTATTTTCTACCACCTAAGTTTGCTGTGATAAATATGCCAATTCTAGTAAATGTTAGAATTCTGAAAATTAATTGCATGAGGAATTATATAGTATTGTATGGTTAATTATATGGTTACATATATTTTGTGTGTAATAATATTTTCTCTCCTGTTTTAAGTTAAACTTATATAAGCAACTTTAATTTTTTTTTTTTTTTTTTTTTGAGACGGAGTCTTGCTCTGTCACCAGGCTGAAGTGTAATGGTATGATCGCGACTCATTGCAACCTCTACCTCCCGTGTTCAAGTAATTCTCCTGCCTCAGCCTCCTGAGTAGCAGGGATTACAGGCGCCTGCGACCACACCCAGCTAATTTTTTGAATTTTTAGTAGATACGGGGTTTCACCATTTTGGTCAGGTTGGTCTTCATCTCTTAACCTCGTGATCTGCCCGTCTCAGACTCCCAAAGTTCTGGATTACAGGCATGAGTCACTGTGCCCGGCCAGTAACTTTAAATTTTTAGTTGCATTTGTTTCATGAAGAAGGAATACTTTCAGATATATATATTTTTTTACTTGGGAATTAAATATTCAAACAAATCTCTCAAGTTTACAAGAGTTATTTGTTTATTTCTAGTACGCAAAGTTAGAAATTCAACCCTGTTGACTAGATCAAAGTATATTTTTAGTTTACATTTTATGGATTCTGGTCAAAAACATATTTTCTAATGTATTGGTTTCTTACCACACAAAATAAAATGACTCACTGTATATGAATTCTGAAAACAACTGTATCAGCAATACATCATTATCTCAATGCTTCTCACTGACAGTTACTTAAACCTGAGGCTTATGATTTCTACTACACTTAGTCATGGCTGCAGCTAGTAATCATAATGATTTATTTTCATATGTGTACATATACATGTATATTTATATAAAAAACTTTAAAAATAATTTAATATCCAATAAAGGATGCATAAAACACTGGTAGGTTTAATGAAAATAACTTTTTATGAAATTAAAGGATAAGCAACACAAGAAATCAAAGACAAAACAATATAAAACTGAATTTATAAACAACTTGCTATTTGGGGAAAAGCTGCCCAATTCATACAGTGATATGATGCTTTTATGTTTTCTTCATATTACATTAATATGGTATATAAAATGTGGTATTCTAATATTTCTTAATATAAAATAAATAGGATATGTGTTGTCTCTTATTTCTCCTAAGGATTTCAAAGTTCAAAAAAGAGGCAGCAAACCACATTGCCATGTGTGTACCTATGCAACAATCCTGCATGATCTACACAGGTACCCCAGAACCTAAAGTACAAAAAAAAGACACAAATCTTTTACTTTTTATTTGTTTGCTTGCTTTTTCTCCTAGACTGGCCAATATTCCCTTGTTTTCTGCTCTTTTACCACGTGACTTTATTTTTATATAGTCTAGACCGACACCACTCTTTCATTTTTAGGACGAATCTAGCTCTGTGACTAACTTTGGCAATTATATTTTCAGTAATTCAAATGAAAGATTTGTGCCAGTATAATACTTCCTCTGGGTCCACAGAAATTTCAAAACATACATTCTAGTTCTTATTCATTTTCAAATTTAAAGTTTTTTCCTAAACTTTACATTATTGTTATAACCACTTGCTTTTTCTAGAACAAAATGTTTCTAGCATTTTTCTATTAGTTCATTTTCCTTAAGTAAATACATGCATTTCTATATGTTTACACGTACGCTTTATTCCTAATATCCTATGAAAAGAAAACCCTTCTCATGTTAATTTGAACTGGCTTCATGAATACAAACTAAGGAACACAAGACAGATACACAAGAATACAAGGCAGAAATAGTATAAGATACAAGACAACATTTGGAACTCTGTAGACACAAGGCAGGAATTTCACCACAGGAAAGCATAAAACTTAGAAGAACTCTTTCAGAGGCCATAAATGTGACCCCGGCTCCCAGCGCAACAATGTGAAACGCTGTTGGCCAACAAGAAGCAAAATGTGGCTCCTGGACTCCATACAACAGACAGGCAACAATTGCCAAAGTTAACTTTATGAATAAGAGAAGGCTAACACTTTCCAAAAACCCATCTCGGTTGTCAGCTCATCTCACCTTGTTCTAAGATATCTTCTGCACATTACTGAAGTTCATCATTTTCTCTCTTGAGTCCTGCTTCATGTTAGCAGCTGTGGCTCACTCTACACTGATTTGCTACAGGAAGACACATCTCTTAACACAGAGAGTAGAGGCCAGGAGATAACAGTATAAAGTAACTCTGTATGTAGCAACCATTACGAGATAAATATATATGAATTAAATTAAAATTAATTTAAAAAGTGAATATCATATATAAAATCTGACCATTTCCTGATTCCATAATCTAGGACTCACATGAGTTTTGCAAGTTCCTAACATGATTCATTAATGTCTAGTCTAATTTCTAATCGTTCAAAATATGAACACCGACAGCTTTCTTCTCTTTCTTGTATTTGCCCTGAAATCAGCTGTCTTTTATTGATCCTTTCATTTCTATTTTTAGATAAGACTCTTTAGGAATAAATTCAGAATTTAAACTTAATAATTTAAATTAAAAAGACTTATTTTGCTCAATTTGTGTACCAATCAATATTGTAGGAACTGTAGATACAGTAGCAAATCACACAGAAATTGTTCTAATGGGAGCAGATCATAGTAAAGTTAAATAAGAACATTATAAGGTAGGTATACTACAAGGTATTAAATACTAATGAGAAAATAAAAGCAGGAGAAGGGATTAAACAACATGGAGAGAGAGATGCAATTTTAAAGAGTGGTCAGGAGAGCCTTCATTGAGAAGGTAACAGTTAAAAACTTGAGGATGGAAAAATCAAAGATTAAAAACTAAAATACTAATAATATATGCAATTAGAAGTTCTGCAGGATAAACATCATAGTATAGAACATAGTGGAGTTTGTTCATAGAATAAATGACAGCTAAAATATATTATTAATGTGTCAAGCCCTGTGGTAATCATGTTACATGGTACCATTTGTTAAGCTGCATAAAAATTCCACAAACAGGCAAAAATATTATCAATATTCTACAGATAAACTGAGACAAAGAAAGTTTAAATTTGTTCAAGGTCACACAGCTGATCAATGTTTTTCACCACAGATGGTTTTCTTCTAGATTCCAGTATTTTAATACTTTAATACTCACCCTCTGAGAGGCAGAGTGATTTATTTTTTATGCATTTACTCCCATGAAGAAAAACTAGAATCAGACTAATTCCCACCCACTGATCTTGGTCTTGTCCTATTTGGCCTCCATTCAAAACCTCCACAACTGTACAATTCACTGGATAATCTATATCACAGAATCAGATAATAAAGTCCTCAGTAATACTGCATATGGAAATCAGCCAAGCAGTATAATTGGAACTTTGGAACTTTCAGTCTGGTTCGTTTTACAGTCTGATGCAAGCATCAGAGGGAGATATGCCTCTAGGTCGTTTCTGAAATCACCATCCTCTGATCTCCATCTCCTTTATAAAGGCAGTTTTAGGAAAGAATACTCACACTCTCACATCTACATGCTACTCTATCCTAAAACTAAAAAATCTTCATAAAAATTTGTCTATACAAAGAAAAAGAATTTCCCAAAGGAAACATCTTATGGGAAAAAAAATCCTGTAATGTTTTCTGCTCCTATATTTTTAGACTGAGAAATAACTCAAGTATGCACATAGAGATAGAGGGAATCTCTGTGGGTCTCACAAGCTGATACCACAGACCTTCCAAAGGCTGACTAGAGAAAGCCAAGGTTCCAGCTTTGGACAGATAATGAGCAAGATCCCAAGGTGGCCCAAAAAGATCTCAGACAACTAGTAAGCTGAATTCGGCAGGGGAGAAAGAGGGAAAAGAAACATAACCAACAAAACAAGCATGATGAAAGAATAAATGAAAATACAACAATAAATAATTAATAATAGTAAATTTAAAATGAAGAGCAGGAATAAAGCCAAATAGATTATTTATCACCATCAATGCAACTGATTTAAACTTCCCTTGTAAAATACAAAACTGAAGCATCTTAAAGTGGTTACAAAACAAAGGCAGTTTGTTAATGACATATCAAATACAAAATGACAAGAAACATAAAAGTTAAAAGAATAGAAATGAGGACAGGTGCGGGGTTCACGCTTTTAATCCCAGCACTTTGGGAGGCTGAGGCAGGTGGATGACATGAGGTGAGAAGTTCGAGACCAGCCTGAACATGTTGAAACCTCCGTCTCTACTAAAAATATAAAATTAGGCATGGTCGCACATGCCTGTAATCCCAACTACTTGGGAGGCTGAGGCAGGAGAATCAGCTGAGATCATGCTATTGTACTACAGCCTGGGCAACAGAGTGAGACTGTCTCAAAAAAAAAAAAAAAAAAAAAAAAAAGAATGGGAATGCAATACTGCAAAATACTGCAAAAAATAAAACAAATGGTAAGTAGGAGTAGAAATCATCAAACAAGTAAAGTGATTTTCAGAGCCAAAAGTATGATGGGGGAGAGTGAGAGAGAGACAGAGAGAAGAGAGAGAGAGAGAGAGAGAGAGAGAGAGAGAGAGAGAGAGATTGTTTTATTTCGCTAGGCTAAAATGTCTCCTTCCAATATATTTCTGGTAGTATTTTGTTGTCTAAAATGAAAATAAATCTTGTAAGTAAATCCTGACTTGCTACAAGTCCATAAAAAGTCACAGGAGTATCAGATATTTTAATGCTTCTTTAAACCATTTAAAAAAAAGTTTAATCAAAATAGTTTATAACTTAGCAAAAAATATTTAAGAAATACCAAAAGAATATAGTCAAAAATGTTACTCGCTTATTTCCCCATGCTCCCAATGCCACCTTCACCCCATCCCTGCTTCTCAAATACACTCACTTTTAAACATTGTTCAGCAGTTACCTTCGTGTTTTTAATATGTGCACTGTGTTGTTCAATACTCCATGTTAGACCTTATTATTGCCCCCTTGCTATAAGAGACGAAATGTGGTTTTCCCTTCCCCTCCTTCACCCATCAGGCCTGTCATGAATTTTCTCAGTATTTTTCTAGCCATATTTTAGTTAAAATTAACTTTATGTCATTATGTCTGCCTTTAGAAATATTAGTGTGTTATAATTGCATTTGGGCTTTTCTATTTTTTTTAATTAATTGCATTTTTTATGCTTTTGTGGTCTTTTGTTGTCTTTGCATTATTTGTTTATTATATCTCATTCGAACTTTTAGAAATGTTTAAGTTACACCTCCAGTATTTTATTAAGTCTGACCCTTGACACCGTCTTCCTAAAACACACCCTTTCACTTTCCTGCCTCATTTAAACTGCTTGCCCTCTGTTCCTGCTGTGAACCACCTTTCCTGAGGCTGCCTTTGACTCTGGTCCCAATTACAGGTCTTCATCAAAACACATGCCAATAATTTCAGAGGAGCAGATGTGTGGGAAGTCCTGGTATTTCTGAGAAATGTTTTATAGTGTTTTAATCAATTGGTAGCTTAGGAAGTTACACATTTCAGAGTTGAAGAGACAGGATCCCTGAGAAACATGAAAGCCTTGTTCCCTTGCCCTCCAGTGGCTGATGTAGCTCTTGAAAAAATCTGAGGCCAATTTGTTTGTAGATAAACTGTTTGGTTTTGTTTATCTGTCTAGCAGCTTGTAGGTGTTACTATTTCCCCCAAGTTTTACTACAATCTCATGAAAATGTACCTTGAGATATGTGTTCATTTGTTTATTTAATGTATAAAATCTGATCTGGAGAGTACTATACTTTTTCTCTTGACGATCTCAACTAACGTTTTGCAGATTTTCTTCTTCCTTCAATTTTCTCTATTTTTATAAGTTATAGAGAATTGTAAAAATCAGATGTTGGATTTCTTGGAATTTTTCTTTACATTTTCTCTCATGTTTTTTCCTTCTCTCTTTTCTCCCCCCCTGCTTTCTGGGAGATGTTTCAACTTAATTTTTTACAGTTCCCAGTTATTTTACATAAATATCTATAGTTATATTTTTCCAGAATTAATTTTCTCAGATTTTCTTCATATATTCTCTTTATTATATATGCAATCTTTTCTCGAAATTTATTGAACATCCTAATTAGAATGGTATTTATTTAAATTTTCTTTTATTTCATCGATTATCTCTGTTTCTTCTACGGTAATTACTTTTTGATATCCATCCTTCCTTATTTTGTGTTGCAAACTGTCCTAAACTGTCTGGTTATCATGAATTAACTGCTGGAATATAAGAATAAAATAGCACAAAAAAGCAATTAGGAACTTAGTAACTTAACGTTCCTTATCAATCATCATGTTTTGTTTTAGGTTAATTAACTCTAAAATACCAAAGCTTGAAATCTTGTCCTTTTGGGTCACTTAAATTCCCCCAATAACACTTGTTTTCTACTACCTAGGGGTATAGAAATCCAATTGCTTGGACACTGGATATAGAGATGGGACACGTTTTCAATATTAAAAATTTCAGAGAGAGAGATCCAAGATGGCCGATTAGCAGCAGCTCAGGATTGTAGCTCCCACTGAAAGCACAGAGTGAGTGGACACCACATTTTCAGACGAATTTTTATTGCCCACGGACCAAGAGATTCTTGGCGGAGGAGCCCCACGGGTCGCCAGCGCGACTCTTTGGCCGGCGCGGCCGTTTTGCAGGCGCCCCGGCGTGGCGGTTCTCAGTCCGGAGTATACGGGACTGAGTGCCCTTTTGGTTGGCGTTGGCGCTCCGGGAAAGCAGTCTCCGAATCAGCTGATTGAAAAGTGGACTGACGTGGGGGAACCAGACCAGCAGATTCCCCGGGGAAGAAAAGTGCCACGAATCTTAATGCCACTGCTTCAGCCGGCGTAGTGAGTCGCCGCAGGGGAAGGCTGGTCCCCCACAACCCAAAAAAAAAACAGCAGTTGGCATTGCTGAGGATTGAGAGTTTCACAGCAAGTACAGCTAAACCCGGGAAGGTCCAGCTCTGTGGGGGAGGGGGTGTCCGCCGAAGGAAAATTAAGAAATAGAAAAAACTTTATCACCAACAAGCTAGACGTCCACTCAGAGACCTAATCTGAAAGTCAGCAATTACACAGATGACAGGTGGATAAATCCACAAAGATGGGAAGAAACCAGCGCAAAAAGGCTGAAAACACCCAAAATCAGAATGCCTTTCCTCCTACAGAGGATTGCAGTGCCTCATCACCAATTGAACAAGGCCTGATGGAGAATGAATGTGAGGAATCAATAGAATCAGGCTTCAGAAGGTGGATAATGAGAAACTTCAGTGAGCTAAAAGAACATGTTCTAGCCCAATGCAAGGAAACTAAGAACTTTGAAAAAAGGTTTCACGAAATGTTAACGAGAATGGACAATTTAGAAGGAATATAAGTGAATTAATGGAGCTGAAAAACACAATACGAGAACTTCGCGAAGTATGCACAAGTCTAAACAGTCGAATCGATCAAGCAGAAGAAAGGATTTCAGAGGTCGAAGACCAACTTAACGAAATAAAACGAGAAGACAAGATTAGAGAAAAAAGGGTAAAAAGGAATGAGCAAAGTCTCCAAGAAATATGGGACTATGTGAAAAGACCTAATCTACGTTTGATAGGTGTACCTGAATGTGATGAAGAGAATGAATCCAAGGTGGAAAATATTTTCAGGATATTATCCAGGAAAACTTTCCTAACCTAGCAAGGCAAGACAATACCCAACTCCAGGTAATACAGAGACCACCACAAAGATATTCCTCAAAAAGAGCAACCCCCAAGGCACATAATCATTAGATCCATCAGGGTTGAAACAAAAGAGAAAATACTAAGGGCAGCCAGAGAGAAAGGTCAGGTTACCCACAAGGGGAAGTCTATCAGACTCACAGCTGATCTCTCAGCAGAAACCCTACAAGCCAGAGAGAGTGGGGGCCAATATTCAGCATCCTTAAAGAAAAGAACTTTCAACCCAGAATTTCATATCCAGCCAAACTAAGTTTCATAAGTGAAGGAAAAACAAAATTTTTTACGAACAAGCAAGTACTCAGAGACTTCATTACCACCAGGCCTGCTTTACAAGAGCTTCTGAAAGAGGCACTATATACAGAAAGGAACAACCAGTATCAGCCATTCCAAAAAACCCATCGGTAAGCTGCATCCAGACCCATCTCACATGCAAGGATATACAGAGACTTAAAACAAAGGGATGGAGGAAGATTTGCCAACCAAATGGAGAGAAAAAAAAAAAGCAGGAGTTGCAATTCTCATCTCTGATAAACAGACTTTAAAGTAATAGAAACCAAAAGAGATAAGAAGGACAATGTATAATGGTAGAGGGATCAATGTAATGGTAAGAGCTAATGATCCTAAGTCTATGCGCACCCAATATAGGAGCACCCAGATACATAGGGCAACTTCTTGGTGACTTACAAAGAGACTTGGAGTCCCACACAATAACAGTGGGAGACTTTAACATTACATTGTCAATATTGGACAGATTAATGAGACAGAAGGTTAACAAGGATACCCGGGACTTGAACTTAGACCTTGAACGACTAAACTTAATAAACATTTACAGAACTCTCTACTCCAAATCCACAAAAACATACATTTTTTTTCAGTAACACATCACATTTATTCTAAAAGTGACCACATGGTTGGGAGTAAATCACTCCCCAGCAATTGCATAGCATTCCATAGGTTTAAATGAAATACTGGTTGGCTGTTTGTTATTTTCCTCCCTTATTGCTTCCTGTCTCCATTGTATAACACAATTATTAGTATAAAAGAGCTTTTCAATATCCATTTCTAGACTGCATTCTAGCCTGGGCAATAGAGCAAGATTCCCATTCTCTCTCCCTCTTTTTTCTTCTTCTTTTTCTCTTTCTTTCATTCTCTTTTTCTTCCTACTTTCTCTCTTTTCTTTTCTAAAAAAATAAAAATAAAACATGAAATAAAAAAATAAAAATTTCAAATTACTTTTTCAGCAACTATTTCACTCTCACCCTTTGGAAACAACATTCGGCATCTGGATCTCTCAAGGGCTCTGAGAAACCTAGTTTATTGTTCACACCCCTTTTGACACACAATCTTTTTTTCTTTTTTAGACACAAGGTCTTACTATGTTGCCCAGGCTGGTCTTGAACTTCTGGGTTCCAGTGATCTTACAGCCTCACCCTCTTTAGTAACAGAGACTGTAGGCACGCACCACCATTCCTGGCTAATGATGCACTATCTTTTAGCAGCTCTCTTTTCTATGTAGCATTATCTCTCTAGTCATTTTTTCTTTTATTTTGTTAAAATTATATGTGTTTAACAGCTCTTTATTTTGTGTTTAGTTAATGTATACAGGCAATCCTTTATTCAAAAAATGGTCAACCTTTTAAATATCCCAGATTCAGCTTTTAGGCAAAACCTGAAGTCAAATTACCTAAACTAGGATGGAAGGGTTCTGTGATGTTTCTTTCCATGAAAGAAACAGAATAAATAAAACTCTCTTCCAGAGAAAATCCCGATGACTTGGTATTTTCAAAAATACGTAGAAATCCACAAAGTATGAAAACTTGAACAAAGACCTGATGAGATTAAGGTATAAGTCATGCTCATGAGTCTATCTGAAGGAAGAGCTTTCAGAAAAAGCCAAGAGTGAACAGGAAAGGAAAAGACCTTGAGGTAGGGCCCTGTCATATTAAAGGAATAGTAGTAAAGATACTACTATGCCTAAAGAAGAGACAGAGAGAGTGGTGAAAAGATTGTAAAGGGCTTCACAGACCATTGAGAATCTGATTGGTAATCTGATAATGACGGAAGTGCGCTGGAGAATCTCGAGTAGGTGAATAATGAGATCTATTGGCATTTAGAAGGATCAATCTGGTTGATATGTTACTTGTTAAAAATAGAGTTCACAGATGCAAGGACAAAAAAGAATAATCAATTATATAATTCTGTACATTAAAAATATAACTTTATTGTATAATTCATTATTATGTGGTTTTCTTGGTTGAAACTTTAAATAATATAAAGGAATCTACAATCAAGATGGAATGATTTCAATCAATTTAATTACCATTTCACAGATATGGAACCACAGAGCTTTGAGAATTTAATAAGACTCAAACAGCTTCCTTAAACATTACCAGTACTAATAGGATAATGGAGTTTGAATAAATTCTGTCTCTTTAGAGCCAGTGTTATTTCACATCATTTATTTATGCCTATAAACAAAAAGCCAGTGTAAATTTCCCATCTGACTATTAAAGAAACCACAATGTATACTTAGTGCCTGTTAATAGTATGGACATTTTTCTTGTTATATATGTAGGATTAATTTTGAATAAAAATAATGATCACCTTTAATTAGAAGAATGGAAATTTATTATAGATGTGTTGAATAATATAATAACTATTAGAAATAATTGAAAAGTAGAGAGTAATCTGCTAATTTAGAACAGTCAAACACAAGTGATTATTAGAGCACATTTGGAATGGCTGAATTGCAAGCTTAAAAAAGTATTTGGGAAGAACAATCAATGAAATAAGTTGTAAATAAGGCCACAATACAAAATATGAGGAACGTGAGGAGAGATGCCAGGGACCTGTAATAAAAAAATATATGAAGTGATAAAAGTAAACACATAGGGCTCAGAAATCAAAGGCAGTTAAAAGGACAGTAAATGGTTAAATCAATTCAGTGGTTCATAGAAATTAGACTAGAGCTCAACTAATATAGATTATCTTGAACAGACAGGGTCTCTATACATAGAACTTCTATTTGTGGCAGTTACCATGGAGAAAACACCTGGTCCTATTCTTTCCAGAAGGTCCCTGTGATATGATTCTAGGGGGCTTTCTTTATATAAAATATTTACTTCCTTACCAGAATAACCTTCAGAATTTGTATGTTGATGATAATTATATATAAACATTAACAATTATAATTTTATCTAAAATGATTAAAGAACAATGATAATTTTTTAAATGAAAGAAAAGTAGCTATAACAAATCTTTAAAATGGTAGCAATACTATATCATCCATAAAATCATTTATTAGAATGTAAGTCAAAGATACATAACACAGAATACATGAGAAAATAAAAGAAAGAGGACAAGGAGCAAATATTTCTGATTTCCTAAACGAGTTAGGTCTCAGATGCAAATAACTAAAACAAAAACTGAACAATTTTAGGATAAAATATGTTTGTTAGTAAAACTGTGCATAACTTATAGGGTAATTGGTAGATAATTAGATTTGGAGCTGTATCATCTGAATGACAAGAAATTTGCATGACAGAAGACCCTACTGCCACTTCTGGGCACCAGATTCAGTAGCTTGCTTGCTGATATTGGCACTGGGTTTGGGATACTGCAGCTTGCACCCCCTATACTATTGATAGTCCTTGATTGCTGTTTTCAAAACTTTTATTGTCTTTGGAAACTAGAGCTAGAGAATTTAAAAAATAAAAGGGCAAACAAGTAATAAAAAATACTTTGTTAATGAAAAATGAAAAAAACAACTTTATAAGTTTATGTAGTTACTATGTTGAAAGAATACACAATTTCCTTGAATCTGGAAAAAAAAGCCATAAGAAGAAAGAAAATTTGTAAAATGACAATAAAAGAAAAGGAGATAGAGCAGTCAAAGAAAAACATAAAATCTTCACTGTCATAAAATCCATAATGGCTAAAAACTTACTGAGTTAAAAACATACTGAATATATTCATTAAAATTCTGATTCTGATCTTTGAAAAAAAATAACAGCCAACAAGTATTTCTTTAGAAAAAATCCTGCCACCTTTTGAATTTCAAGAATAACAAAAATTTGGACAATAAAAACTTATTTTCTTTAAACTGGTCATTGTTTTTCTGTATCACAAAACTTCAGAATAAAATGAAGCAATCACTATAGAATTTTTTTAAATAATGATTTTACTGTTTTTTTTTTTTTTTTTTTTTTTGAGTTCCAGTGAACGTGTGCAGGATGTGCAGGTTTGTTACATAGGTAAACATGTGCCATGGTGGTTTGCTGCACAGATCAATCATCATGTAGGTATTAAGCCCAGCATGCATTAGCTCTTTTCCTAATGCTCTCCTCTGCCAACTCTCCCTCAGTTGACTCCAGTTAGTGTTTTTCCCCTCCCCTGTGTCCATGTGTTGTCATTGTTCAGCTTCCACTTATAAGCGAGAACATGTGGTGTCTGGTTTTTGGTTTTGGCATTAGTTTGCTGAGGATAATGGCTTCCAGATTTATCCATGCCCCTGCAAAAGACATGACCTCATTCCCTTTTATGGCTGCATAGTATTCCATCATGTATATGTACCACATTTTCTTAATCTAGTCTATCATTGATGCATTTGGGTTAATTCTATGTCTTTGACATTGTGAATAGTACTGCAGTGAAATTTGTGTGTGTGTATCTTTATAATAGAATGATTTATATTCCTTAGAGTATATACCTAGTAATGGAATTGCTAGGTCAAATAGTATTTCCAGTTCTAAATATTTGAGGAACCACCACACTGTCTTCCACAATGGTTGAACTAATTTACATTCCTATCCACAGACTAAGTGTTCCTATTTCTCTGCAACCTCGCCAGCATCTGTTGTTTCTTGACTTTTTAATAATCACCATTCAGACTGGCATGAGATGGCAATCAGACAAGATGAAGAAATAAATCATATTCAAATAGGAAGAGAGAAAGTCAAATTGTCTTTGTTTGCAAATGACATGATTCTATATCTAGACAACCCCATTAACTCAGCCCAAAACCTTCTTAAGCTGATAAGCTACTTCAGCAAAGTCTTAGGATACAAAATCAATGTGCAGAAATCACAAGCATTCCTATACACCTACAACAGGCAAACAGAAAGCCAAATAACAAATGAACTCCCCTTTGCAATTGCCATAAAGAGAATAAAATACCTCAGAATACAGCTAACAAGGGAAGTGAAGGACCTTTTTTTTTTTTTTTTTTTTTTGAGACAGAGTCTCACTCCATCACCAAGTGCCAGGCTGGAGTGCAGTGGCGCAACCTTGGCTCACTGCAACCTCCGCCTCCCAGGTTCAAGTAATTCTCCTGCCTCAGCCTCCCGAGTAGCTGGGACTACAGGCATGCGCCACCACGCCAAGCTAATTTTTTTGTATTTTTAGTAGAGATGGGGTTTCACCATGTTGGCAAGGATGGTCTCGATCTCTTGACCTAGTGATCTGCCTGCCTCAGCCTCCCAAAGTGAGGACCTCTTAAGGAGAACTACAAACCACTGCTTAAGTATATCAGGGAGGACACAAGCAGATGGAAAAACATTCCATACTCATGGTTAGGAAGAACAAAAGTAATTTCAAGAAAAGCAAAAATTGACAAATGGGACCTAATTAAACTAAAGAGCTTCTGCACACCAAATAAAACTTTTATCAGAGTGAATAGACAACCTACAGAATGGGAGAAAAATTTTGCAATCCATCAATCACTACAGAGTTTAGGGCAAAATTTTTTGACCTGAGACTTCTGTATTCAGGTAAGCATCTCATTTATATGTGAAATGGTGTGCCTACCTATTCAGGGAATCACACATATACCAACCACAAATATATAATTCTCAAGAAATTACATACAATAGAACCTTAACAGGTAAAGGAATTAATAAACATATTTTTGGAAAGAATATTTGTGAAATTAATTTGTGAGCTTGTCTTCATTCAATTTCAGATTAGAATAAAGAATGTAAAGACAAGTTACAAAAGTGAATTCTTGTCTTTCAATTTTATATTGGACAACATGCATCTTTTCTTATTGAAAAATATTTTAAAAATATTTTTCTTGTATTTTTTAACATTTTGTTTATTTAATAAGTAACCTAGAAGGAAGATTTTGAAATAACTAATTGAAAATATACAATCTGATTTCAAAAATAGCAAAATTTTTTGAAAATTTTGAAAATGGCAAAACAAAAACAAAAAATAAAAACATAAATTGTTCATAATAATTCTACCTAGGTGATATTTAGGTTCAAATTTTACATTTAATTCTTTTTCAGTGATTCTACCTTACCTGAAAACTAGACAAAATAACATTAACAATAAAATTATGTGCAATTTTATATGAACTATATTACCACATGATGTGGAACTATTATTTGTAGTAGACAATCAGTAGAGAGTAAGCACAGTGAAAATTGTACCTTTCAATTACACATCAGTGTTATACTGGAATATCTGGAAGAAATGAAAGTGACTACTTATTTGATAATTTGAATTAAGACAATTCTGTTATGATGTATTTTGGTTTGTTAAGACTTTGGAATTTTCCTAGTGTTTCAGGAATGCTTATATTGAACTATTACTAAGGATCAATGCCACATGCATTTGAGAGGCTCAAATGAGAAGATTCTGTAGGTATCTTCCTTTGAGTTATAGTACCAACATATAATATTCAAACACTAAAGGAGGTCAAACATTTCTAGTTATATCCATTTTTTTATCTTGTTAACATAAGCCATTTAACAAATTATGCAAGAACATTATAATGTGGTCAGACATTCTAATGAATTTTTATTCCAGGCTTGGAAAACTGTCCAAAACACTTCAAGAGTTATTGTCAATTACTAATATATCAAATTGGATGAGCTTATCCCTACTTATTATTTCTAATACTCACTTTTATATCTCGACACTAAAGATATTATCAAAGTATTATCTCAGTGACAAAAAATTTTAAGAATTTGATTAAGAAAACTTGGAAATATATTTCAGATTCCCTCACACTTAACAAATATTTATAGAAGATAATATGACACAGTTTATTAACAATTGGTTTTTTCAGTAGTTCATCTGTTAAATCAACAATGATGCAGTATATTCTTTTTGCTATAATCAGAGGAGCGGATATGTATTTGTTTTACAGTAAATACATTTTTATGTTTATAATCTTAGGCACTAAAATTAAGCTTCTTTTCTATTACAATCATGTTAGAAATATACAATTTAAATCTATTTGATATAGATATCAAACATAAACAATAAAACATTTTGATATGTTTGAATATTCTTTCTTAAAAGCCAATAGGTAATAAACGTGCATTATTGAGTTGGCAAAAATTAAAAATCCAATTAGTATTTCTGTAATTTACAGGAAATTCAAAAGCATCTAACATTCTTGAGAAATGAGTGGAAGTTGAGTTTGCTGCTATAAGTAGTTCAGGTCTGAGTAGATTTTTCACTCATATGTAAAAAATATTAGGGAGGGCAAAAAAGAGAAATAAGAAATAAATATATTTTATTATGTTCCCATAATGTCCTTTCAAAGAGCACAGACACTTTCTATGACTCCATCATCAGTAATCTACACTTTGAGAGGCAAGTAGGTATGATTCTTCTAGTTAAAATTCCATGTTTAGAAATCGTTTCTGTCTGTCTCTCTCTCTCTTCATGAAATGCTTATTCTTTAAAGTAAGTTGAATTAAAATCCCAGTTAGAAAGGTAAAATTTTGCTTGCTTGTTTGTTTATGAATCTTCCTCTCATAATGAACTATTCAACAATGAATTTAGCCAACTCTGGAAAATAGACAACATAGCCTTCCATAAACAATAGGACAGCCTATAAAATACTTCTGTAGGCTTAGGGAGAAGTCTACCTCCTATATTTTAAACCACTCAAACCCTTTCATGAACATATCCCTCCATAGTGAGATTCTAAGCAAACCTTCTAATCCATTAGAGTTTTAGACTCCATGCAAAGAAGCATGTGATAGCCTCAGTTTTTCTATCTCTTGCTAGATTTGTAACAACTGAACTCATATTACTTAATATTATAGACTTCAAATTTCCAAAGAGTAGGGGTAATTTATATTCCTCACAACAGTAAAGAAAGCTCTGGTCCTATATTTTTAAAACAAACTGAAAAGAAGAAAGGCTTGCAGGCAGGCAAGCTTACATTTATAAACACAGTCAACCCTTAGTATTCATGGGTTCTGCATCTATAAGTTTAATCAATCAGGGATTGAAAGTATTTGGCAAAAAAAAGGGTGGTTGTCTCCGTACTGAATATGCACAGACATGTTTTCCTTGTCATTATTCCCTAAACAATACAGTATAACAACAATTATGTAGCATTTACATTGTATTAGTATTATAAGTATTCTAGAGATAATTTAAAGTGTATAAGAAGATGTGCATAGGCTATATGCAAATACTGTACTGTTTTATATCTGGAACTTGAGGAGATCCTGGAACAGATATCTCATGAATATTGAGGATAGCTGTATATAATTTATGTCACATAATTAGCTATGTTACAGTAAGGTAACTTACACAATCACAGAGAAATATATTTAAAGTTCATGACTAACATTATTTGAAATACGTAAAAATTTTTAAAGCATTCAAAAAATAAACGATCTCTGACTTTAAACTACACACCATCTACATATAGAAGGATGCCAGGCTCTACTTTATATTAGATAATAACTGTAAAATTAGACTTATTTATTTAAGAATAAAAGCTTTAAGTCTGTTTTGTATCAGAGGTGCTTGTATAAGATATCATAGAGAAATTATACTTTTCAGGGTTCTTTGTTAAAAGCAACCAAAACTAAGTAAACAAACACGACTTCATAGGGGAACGTCAGAAAATTCACATTATTGACATAAAGGAAGTTAGAATAGATTTCAGAAAAGGAAAGAAAAGAAGTCAGGCAGAAGAAGCCACTCCCAAATTGACATCTAATGAATAATCTACGTAGAGCATGCTGCTACTCCTTACACTAAAGTGCACTGCCATGAAAGACGAACCTGCCACCAGAAGAAGCTGTTCCTCTGTTCTGCTGACACATCCTGTTAAGAATGGGTTCTAATCCAGGAGCCGGGGGGCCTGGCTCCCGCAAGGCCGCGCAGAGCCAGGCAAGCCCACGCCGCGTCCAGGCCCGGGGCTTTTTATTCAGGCGATGCTTAAGGGAGCCCGGCTGCTCCCTGTGCATTGTGGGAGCAGCCCGCAGCCCGTTTTCCGGAGGAGGTGGAGGGCGCAAAGCTAGCTGGTGGATTCCTAACGAACCCAGCCAACCCTCAGAGGAAGGGCAGGGGCTGAGCTGTGAGAGCCGGCCTCAGAACCATGTCTACTCGGGAGTCCTTTAACCCGGAAAGTTACGAACTGGACAAGAACTTCCGGCTAACCAGATTCACTGACCTGAAGGGCACAGGCTGCAAAGTGCTCCAAGATGTCCTGCAGAAATTGCTGGAATCTTTACAGGAGCACCACTTCCAAGAAGATAAGCAGTTTCTGGGAGCCATTATGCCAAGGCTTGGCATTGGAATGGATACTTCAGTCATTCCTTTGAGGCAGGGTGGGCTTTCCTTGGTTCAAACCACAGATTACATTTACCCAATCGTAGACGACCCTTACATGATGGGCAGGATAGCATGTGCCAATGTCCTCAGTGACCTCTACACAATGGGGGTCACAGAATGTGACAATATGCTGATGTTCCTTGGAGTCAGTAATAAAATGACCGACAGGGAAAGGGATGAAGTGATGCCTCTGATTATCCAAGCTTTTCAAAAACAGACTTAAGAGAGCCAAATCAAGAACGAACTGCCATTTACAATTGCTAGGAAGAGAATAAAATACCTAGGAATACAACTAACAAAGAATGTAAAGGACCTCTTCAAGGAGAACTACAAACCACTGCTCAACGAAATAAGAGAGGACACAAACAGATGGAGAAACATTCCGTGCTCATAGTTAGGAAGAATCAATATCGTGAAAATGGCCATACTACCCAAAGTAATTTACAGATTCAATGCTATCCCCATCAAGCTACCAATGACCTTCTTCACAGAACTGGAAAAAAACCACCTTAAACTTCATATGGAGCCAAAAGAGAGCCCACATAGCCAAGTCAATTCTAAGCAAAAAGAACAAAACTAGAGGAATCACATTACCTCACTTCAAACTATACTACAAGGCTACAGTAATCAAAAAAGCATGGTACTGGTACCAAAACAGAGATATAGACCAATGGAACAGAACAGAGGCCTCAGAGGCAACACCACACATCTACAACCATCTGATCTTTGACAAACCTGACAAAAACAAGCAATGGGGAAAGGATTCCCCTGTTTAATAAATGGTGTTGGGAAAACTGGCTAGCCATGTGCAGAAAGCAGAAACTGGACCCCTTCCTAACACCTTACACTAAAATTAACTCCAGATAGATTAAAAACTTAAACATAAGACCTAACACCATAAAAACCCTAGAAGAAAATCTAGGTAAAACCATTCAGGACATAGGCATAAGCAAGGACGTCATGACTAAAACACCAAAAGCACTGGCAACAAAAGCCAAAATAGACAAATGGGACCTAATCAAACTCCACAGCTTCTACACAGCAAAAGAAACAGTCATTAGAGTGAACCAGCAACCAACAGAATGGGAAAAAATTTTTGCAATCTACCCATCTGATAAAGGGCTAATATCTAGAATCTACAAAGAACTAAAACAGAGTTACAAGAAAAAAACAAGCCCATTCAAAGGGGGCGAAGGATATGAACAGACACTTCACAAAAGAAGACATATATGAGGCCAACAAACATATGAAAAAATGCTCATCATCACTGGTCATTGGAGAAATGCAAATCAAAACTGCACTGAGATACCATCTCACTCCAATTAAAATGGTGATCATTAAAAAATCTGGAGACAACAGATGCTGGAGAGGATGTGGAGAAATAGGAACACTTTTACACTGTTGGTGGGAGTGTAAATTAGTTTAACCATTGTGGAAGACAATGTGGCAATTCCTCAAGGACCTAGAAACAGAAATTCCATTTGACCCAGCAATCCCATTACTGGGTATATATCCAAAGGATTATAAATTGTTCTATTATAAGGACATATGCACACGAATGTTCATTGCAGCACTGTTTACAATAGCAAAGACTTGGAACCAACCCAAATGCCCATCGATGATAGACTGGACAGGGAGAATGTGGCACATATACACCATGGAATACTATGCAGCCATAAAAAACAATGAGTTCATGTCCTTTGTAGGGACATGGATGAACCTGGAAACCATCATTCTCAGCAAACTGACACAAGAACAGAAAATCAAACACCGCATGTTCTCACTCTTTGGTGGGTGTTGAACAGTGAGAACACATGGACACAGGGAGGGGATCATCACACACTGGGGTCTGTGGGGGAAAATAGGGAGGGACAGTGGGGGGGGGGGGGAGTTGGGGAGGGATAGCATGGGGGAGAAATGCCAGATATAGGTGATGGAGAGGAAGGCAGCAAACCACACTGCCATGTGTGTACCTATGCAACAATCTTACATGTTCTTCACATGTACCCCAAATCCTAAAATGCAGTTAAAAAAAAAGAATGGGTTCTAATCTCAGCTCTGGATTCACAAGGATTCATCCCATTTGAAAGCACTGAGTGGGCATGTAACAGGCAGAGGCTTGATTATAATCTGCACTTTAGCTACCAGAGAATGGGGATAGGAATTACTGAATCATCTGAAACTTCTATAATTAGGAGTAGTGCCATGCATTTTTCCCCAAATATTAACACTATGGAAGATTTCATGAAAACATAGGATTGCAATATTATGCAATGTATACTCTTTAATAAATGCTGCAATATTTATTTTTTATTTGCTATGATTTTCTGATTAATTTTAAAGAATAAGATATTTGATCTTATAGAAATCTACTTAATGGTTGATTAATACGTGAACAAAGATGTCTTGACTACTTTATTAGACTGAAAATCTCTGCTCTCTTCCTTTAAAAGAAACAAGTTGCTGACACATTAAGGTATAGGCAGAACTAACTGTATCTTAGGACAAAGTATATTTAAATTGTCAAAGACAGATGCCATGAAATATTCTTAAAAAAAGGGAATTAGATAAGGGACATCAAACAAGACCTACTTAAGCAAATATAATTGTATAATTTTCCAAACCATTCAAATATTATTCTATATTCAACTCTGAAGCATGAAAATTATATTACTGCAAACAAATTTCACCCCTAAAGCACAGACTGAAACAATTTAGTACTACCAATCATCAGATGTTATCTGTATGTGGTACATTCATTTATAAACACTTATCAAAATATGAATGGTAATTCGGTAAAGAAAGTTAAGTCAGCTAGTATATTTGAATCTTTATAGTCAATTTATTATTGGTAATGATAAAATAATGTGAAAATGGTAAATGATAACTGTCTCACAGATGGAAAGGGATAGTTAAATCTGTAAATGCTTACATAACAGTGAAAAGTCATTTGTATTTATAGCACAGTTACTGAAAATATAAATTTTGGGAAATTAAGAACAAAACACAATTTTTTGGAACAATTTCAGGTGTCTATTTGTTTATACGGTAGAAAAAAATTGAAAAAAAAAAAAGAAAACACAACAAAGAAAAATATGCTCCCCAAGTGATAAAAACTAAATTTAAAATATATGGCATTTAGGGGATGTCTTTTCTTTCCATCATCTTTTTTTTTTACTTTGATTTTCTTTCTTCTAAAGTTACCTTTAAAAAATGTATTACTTAAAAACATTGTTCATACATATGCTTAGTTATTATAGGTATAAAAATGTATTTTAATTTGAAAGTTGATATTTAAATTTAAAACAAGTAAAATTTAAAATGATATTCAAAATATCAAAATGTAAAATTTTTAAGCAATTATATTTCAACTCAAATATGAAAGAAATCGTTGAAAATTGATTTTTTGTGTACTCCTAGTTTTCCTGAAATCATTTCATAATAATTTAAGGCTTTCTGTGAAAAGATGAAATAGAAACTTTATGAGTCATTTAAAGTAAAAGTAAATATGAAACTTTTACCATTTTGAAACAAATATACATCTGAGGTATAATTTTTTTTACTATTATATACATTCTAATAGGAACAATTTGATTGATTACAAAAAGAAACTATATAACACAAATGTATCACCTCAACTATGCCCAGGAGCTAGATTATTTATTTTATAGGCATTTTTCTCCTACACACAGTAATTTGACATTATTAAACATACACACAAATTTCTTGAACTTGGACACTTCCCTTTTTTAATACAGACATTAATATACTTTATATTTTAAAAAAGTATTCTAAAAATAGACACGTGTTTCTGCAGTAGTCATTTATTTAAGCCTTACATGTTAACATTTATTAATGAAAATATTATTAGGAACACAAATCAAGCATGAAATATATGTATTCTTTCTTAATCCCTTTTTGTCACTAATCATTCACGTTACAGTTTTTGATTACTATCATAATTTTGATTACCTTGATCAGAGGCAGGAAAATGAACAAAGGGTTAGCATTTGAAAGAATGGATTCCTTCAATTTATTGGAATAGGTTAAGTGCTTATTATATACAACAATAGCATTAACATGTATTACCATAAAATGGGACTGAACTTTCTTGTTTTTACTAACAGCAAGGAAAAGTACTAAAGTAGAAGCTACATGAGAGCAAAGATTATATAACACTGACTGTTCTTTCATATGTGGTACACAGTAGAGGCCCTATGAGTATTTCTGAAATTCATGAATATTTTCTAATCATTCACGAGGAGTGAAATAACTACTGTGTGTTCTCTCTCACAGAAGTGTTCTTACCGACCACAAGAACAATGTGGATTACTTGGATGGAATTTACATTCCTACATACAATACTACATAAATCATTATACCATAGTCAATTTATTTCACCTTTTTTATTCCCTAAAATAGCAAATGTTGGCATAATAATGTTTTGTTTCTCATAATTTCTTTACCATATAACCATATATAAGTCAAATAAACTCAAATCTGTGATTTAGCTGTTACCAGTCAAAATAGTTTTATACATAGTTTAAGAAATTTTAAAACAAAAGTTTTTTTCTGAACAATATTCTGTAAACAAAAACTCCTGTTTGTGTGATCAAAGTATGACCTACCCTGATTGACCTGAGACCTGTGCAGTCTCTTCATGACAAGCAGCTCAGCAATCAATAACAGGTCATAGAAACTAAAGTTCAAGAATTCTACATCTTGATGTTTCATATTTATTCTCAGTTTTAACTTGGCCCAATAGTAGTTGGATCTTAGTTTTTAACTTTCACAGAGAAAGTAGAAAAGAATTTTCAAGGTATCATATTCAAATACACACACAGGCACATACACTTATCTATCACATCATAGTGTCTGAATATGGTCAGGATGAAGACGATGCATTTCAAAACAAAAAACAAAATAGGAATAGCATAAGATTGATACTAAATGTTATAAAAACTAGAGGTAAATATATTCCACTCATACCTGGGTTTTTATTTATCTAATTTTTTTCCTAAAGTTAACCTGAAAGTATCATTTGGTCTATGATGAATTCCTGTGATTATTCAAAATAAATACAAAGACAAAGAAGAATTCCAAAAAAATGAGATGACTTTCATAAAAGTGTGAAATAAATTTTGAGTAAAGATGATTATCTGAATTGAGTGCATTTTTAAAAATCAGAGTAGGTATTGCAGACACTTAATTTTTAATTTTTTTCAGTGCCATGAAAACAATTCCTTTAATTCTTCTACAGTAAATTAAAATTGACAACACTTTTCATTTTAGGAACCCTAAATGATCTTTCCCAAATATGCTTGAGTTAAGCAATCATGTGACACACTAAGTATCTAATGTTTGCACTGGCTCAGTTGTACAGTTTGTTATGCAGACAGACAGAATTAAGCTCCTTGGGAGAGCACTGTTGTCACAAAAAGTGAAAGTTTCTTTATGCTGAAAACACAAAACAACAGACCAAATGACAGCTGAAGAGGAAGTCATGACCGCTGGCAGTACACTGTCACTCACCTTTCCCTAGTGAATTAATTTGCCATGAATATTGAAAATAGCATTCTTAATGTCAGAAGAAAAACCATTAAACCATCATCCAGAAAATGGACAGGAATTATACAGACATCTAGGGATTCTAATGCCACGGTAATTATAATCTTTAGTAACTCAGTGGCTCAAGAATTTTGCTCATCTGTTGTTTTAACCGATGGACATCTGTCTGTTACATCTGTGGGCCCTGTGTGACTATTTAAAATGTCAAAAGTCACAGGAGAATCAAAATAAGCAAAATCTAGTTGCAGAAAAGTTTGGCTTATCAGAAATAAAGACAAAATATGTAAATATATATGTATATGGACAGATAGATATAATAGACACTTTATTTTATTCAGTAATTCTTTGATCATCTATCCTTTCATTTACATGGCCTTTAATACCACAATAGGACTTTATTAACTGGTGCTTATGAGTATGTCTCTTTGCCTTTTACCCTTCATATCAAAACCACAAAAATACTCCAATAATAGCTCTAAGAAAATTGAAGGTCTTCAGACCTCATGATTTGGTGCAGGTCAACCTCTCTACCCATGTTCCACATTTTGTACTAACCACGATGGCCGTCATGTTCCCCTTTGATTGACTAGACTTTAGACAGGCTTCTGTCTGACTCTAGGCCCCTGTCCTCCCTTTTCTTCGAGAATTTACTTTAGAAAACTCGCCATTTTAATTATTTCTCTCTCCATTGAGATGTAAATATTCTTCCAGCCTAATGCTTGTTTTATAACCCTTTCTCAAAGACACAGGCGCCATCCCTTTGAAACGCAATTATTTCAAAGACAGTCTCTGTCTCCGGGGACTCTATGGGAGGGTAAGAGCCTAACTTCACTAAGCACCAAGTAGCAAGCACAGAGGGCCTAATCACATGGACCAATATCCCTTCTGATGTTCTCTTATGCCCTAGAACAACCCAGCTCTTATAAAAATATTTAAAATTCTCCTGCCTTATTTTTAGAGGAGTGAAATTTCATTTTTCTCCTGTATTGCAATAATCTTGATCTCTGTCATAATACTCTTTAATAAAGTCTTTAATAATAATCTTTAATAAAGTCTTCCTTGCCTGTAACTCCAAGTGCATTATTTTCTTTGATAGCACTGTATTTTCCATTTCTCATTCCTCTTCAAATGTCCTTCCTCAGTCTCTTTTTTGAGATTTGAATTATTATTTAAGACCCATATCAAATGCATTTCCTGTGAGTATAACCATCTAAATTGAGATTTCCTTGGGAGTTGGAGGGGGAGACTGACTGTGTTGTGTTTTCAAATGCTTAGTGTCTAAAAATGTAAAATAAGATAAGTAATCTTACCCTACATGAATTAGCCATTCTCTTTTATAATACTTAATATTTTAATGATCGATTGAGAGAGTGGAGAAAGCTGTCCTTTTTTTGTCTATCAGTTAGCAGGGCATTTCTTCAGTTTCCAGTCTTCACATGTTCACTTAGAAAGGAGAAGAAAAACTGAGTTAGAACACTGTGAAATTTGTCTTGCTGAAACGTTTTTTAGTTACTTAAAAAGATGAAGAAGACTATCATCTTCCCTCTCACCAGGCAACTTCCCTTCAAATGACTTTGTAATGTCACGGAATACAGAACTCTGCTGAGCAGGGAATAGAAACAATGATTTCTGTGAAAAAGTGCTAAACAACTCCTTGACATTTTGTGTCTGGCACTGTAAGGAAGTTTGCTTATGAGAAAAGTTTATTGTGATGCTCATCAGGCATTGAATGTTCTATTTTTTCCATACAAAAATGGATAATTACGTGCAGCAGCATACACGTACATCTGAGTAGAAAGAAATAACACAGTGGGAAACAAGGGTAAGAGCTACAGCGGGGTTATTTGTTGTTTTCTCTTTCATTCTGAGGTTTGAAAAAAGAGAAGAATTAAATAGAAACAAAATAACATTATCGCCAAAAATTTGAAAATTAAAGGTTGAAAGAGAATAGTAAGATCTTATCAAAAAGAGTTTCCTTGAGTCCTCTAACACTCAACACGCAATCTGTGCTCATGTTCTCTGAATCTACCTAAAATATACCCCAAATTGCCCACCATGCACCACACTGCACCCTGCACCCTGCCACCACCCTCCCTCAACTGGACTCCTGCAATAATTTCAGAGGTGCCGTTCCTGCCTCTTCTCTTTTGTTCTTCTAAAAACTATTTGATGCAATAAAAGTCATGTTGGTGAAACAATGATGTGCTTTTAGTAAAAGAGAAAGTATGTCACTCTCCTGCTGAGAAACTTCAAATCTGTTCCTTAAAATCTCAAGCACACGACCATACTCTAAAAGGTACTACATGATCTGCCACATATCTGCTTCTCCAAAATTATTGCCTTTCATTCTCTTTACGGACCAACTCAAACCAAACTGTACTTACTGCTATCCCTCCAAAGCCTGGAGTTTCCATTAGAGATCTCCAAGTGATTCACTCCCTTATCTTGCTTAGGACTCTGGTCAAGAATCTCCATTTTAGATTCTTCTAGAACCTCTCTTTCTAAAATGGTCCTTTCTTCTTAACAAGCCACCTTTTAACACATGATACTCCATTGTTGTTTTGTAGCAGAATTTCAACCCGAGATAATAATACAAAAACAATAAGATCACATCACTTTGTAGTCACACACTCTGTAATGGCTGCTCCTGATTATGCTAAGAATAAAAACCACAATATCTTGGGTGGAAAAGAGGTCATACATGATAAGAACCAACCCCATATCTATGAACTACTCATCACACACTATTCTATATTCTTGCTGACTCCTTTCCAGCCATTCTGACATTCTTGCATGCTTTGAACATTAAAAAGCTGGATCCCTATAGTCATTCTACTTTGCATGATTTATTTCTTTATTATATTCAGGTGTAGTACCACTTCTGTATTAAATTCTTCTTTGATACTGGTATTAAAATATTAGTTCATAATACTTTGTATTTCCTAACCTTTCTTTTTTATGTTTCATGCATTTGTAACTACTTTATATGTTAAACATGAAGTTTATTTATTGATTCAAATAAAATGAGAGCATAAGCTTTGGTTCTCTGGATTATCATTGTATTTTTGGCTCTTAGGAACAGTACCTGCCACCTAATAGAACCTCAGTAAATACACTGAATGAGTAAATTACATGTATGTTTAAAGGACTTTTTCTTTTAAATACTGCACATGAAAGACTAACAGAAACACATCAATTTTCTTGAAATTGTGTCACTTTTGAAGAATCACATCTTTTCTTTAATACTGAAAAGAAATCTGACTTCGCTCCTCCATTGGGCAATTCAATCTGCTGTGATATGTGATTAAGAACAACAGATAACATACAGCTTCAATGAGAAAATAATCCCATGATCTATGGTATTTTATTTCTGAAATAACATTGTAAGGTACTAGCACAAAGAAGGCAGAAGAAATAGCTGAGATAAGATTGTTGACATTCAAGTTCTTTTGTTCTCTGTTGATAAATATAATATTTGATTATTCACTTATATCAATATCTCCAACCCACACCTCTTATCAAAGCTTTAACTTCCTAAATTTCGTATCCACTTGATTCTCTTTAATTACCTCAACATAAACATATCAAAAGGGAACAAGTTATCTTTCCTATTTTCATCCTAACTACTCTCCTTGTTTTAATAATTTTTTTCTTCTGAATTTTGCTTTATTTTCCCATGTTAATGAATGTCACTTAACATCAGGTAGGGTGAAATTCCAGGAGGATGGGCAAAGAAAATTCACTCAAGAGGCCAGACATAGTGGCTCACGCCTGTAATTCCAATACTTTGGGAGGCAGAGGCAGACAGATCGCTTGAGGGCAGGTGTTTGAGACCAGCCTGGACAACATAGCAAACCTATCTCTACTAAAAATACAAAAATTAGCCAGCCGCGGTGGTACATGCTTGTAATCCCAGATATTTGGGAGGGTGAGAACCAAGAATCGCTTGAGCCTGGGAGGCATATGTTGCAATGAGCTGAGATCATGCCATTGTACTACAGCCGGGGTGACAGAGTAAGACTGACTGAAAAAAAAAAAAAAAAAAGAAAGAAAGAAAGAAAATTCACTCAAGAAAAAAACACTACTGGAAAACCATAAACTGAAACACTGTTGCAACTCACATAAGACTGATTAATATTTGAATACCAAAAAGCAAGAGTGGATAGAACTCACTGAACATCCAACAGTATACATTGAGATCCCAGAATGACCATACTTTAGGGTGTAAGGTAAAGGGCTAAACTAGTTATAGATTTTAGATTATATGTTATACTATATACGTTCCTAACAAACAATAAAAACAAGCTTCAAAGATCAATAATATCTGTAAGTAATTTAATGGCTTGTTTAAACAAACTCCAACAAAGTTGGGAGTTTCAAAACTTGATAATCACAATGTTCACCACCCAATCAAAAGTAGGCAGACATAAAGAGCAGGAAAACGTAATCTGTAACAGTAGATTAATCATGATCAAAAAGATAGTTAGAAGTGAGTAAGATGATGGACTTAGCAGAGAAGACTTTAAAATGGTTATTATAGATATATTAAAATACTTAAGTGCCGAAGTGGGTGGATCACCTGAGGTCTGGAGTTGGAGACCAGCCTGGCCAACATGGTGAAACCTCATCTCTACTAAAAATACAAAAAATTGCATGGCATGGTGGCACATGCCTGTAATCCCAGCGACTGAGGCAGGAGAATCGCTCGAACAGGGGTCGGGGGTAGGCAGAGGTTGTCGTGAGCTGAAATCATGCCATTGCACTCCAGCTTAGGCAACAAGAGTGAAACTCTGTCAAAAAAAAAAAAAAACATAAACATAGTCACAAAAATGGACACAATGAAGATGAAACTGAAAAATATAAGAAAACTAAATGGAACTCATAGAATGAACAATATACTCAATGAAATTTAAAGATATCTACTGAATTTAACTAATAGCAATTTAGACACTGAAGAAAAGAAGATTAATGAATGTGGGGGACTCTGCCTAAAATGAAGCATAGAAATATTGAACTCCCCCAAAGTGTTTTGAAGAACATAAAATACTTGAAGTATGATAATAATGACATCTAAGCTTTCTGTATATGACTGAATATCCATCTACAAATTTAAGAATATTTTCTTTTTTTTTTTTTGAGATGGTTGCACTCTGGTTGCTCAGGCTGGAGTGCAGTGGTGTAATCTCAGCTTGCTGCATCCTCCACCTACTGGGCTCAGGTGATTTTCCCACCTCAGCCTCCCAAGTAGCCGGGACTACAGGCATGTGCAACCAAGCCCAGGTAATTTTTTAGACTTTTAGTAGAGACAGAGTTTTGCTATGTTGCCCTGGAGAGTCTTGAACTCCTGGATTCAAGCAATCCTTCTGCCTCAGCCTCCCAGAATACTAGGATTACAGGTGGGAGCCACCAGGTTCAGCCGAATCTAAGAATCTTGATCAATTTCAAACAGAATGAACACAGACAATTTTTTCATGGGGCATCATAGTCAAATTGTTCAAAACAGCAATAAAGAAATGATTGTATATTTAAAAGATCCCATCATCTCAGCCCAAAATCTGTTTAAACAGATAAGGAACTTCAGCAAAGTCTCAGGATACAAAAATCAATGTTCAGAAACCACAAGCATTCCTATACACCAATAACACTAACAGAGAGCCAAATCAAGAGCAAACTCCCATTCGCAATTGCTACAAAGAGAATAAAATACCTAGGAATATAACTAACAAAGGAAGTGAAGGACCTCTTCTAGGAGAACTACAAACCACTACTCAAGGAAATGAGAGAAGACACAAACTGATGGAAAAACATTGCATGCTCATGGTTAGGAAGAATCAATATCATGAAAATGGCCACACTGCCAAAAGTAATTTATAGATGCAATGATATCCCCATCAAGCTACGAATGACCTTCTTCACAGAACTGGAAAAAAACACCTTAAACTTTATATGGAACCAAAAGAGACAATCCTAAGCATAAAGACAATCCTAAGCAAAAAGAACAAAGCTAGAGGCATCACACTACCTGACTTCAAACTATATCACAAGGCTGCAATAATCAAAACAGCATGGTACTGGTACCAAAACAGAGATATAGACCATGGAACAGAACAGAAGCCTCGGAGGCAATGCCACATATTTACAACTATTTGATCTTTGACAAACCTGACAAAAACAAGCAATGGGGAAAGGATTCCCATTTAATAAATCGTGTTCAGAAAACTGGCTAGTTGTGTGCAGAAAGCAGAAATTGGACCCCTTTATGGCACCTTACACTAAAATTAACTCCAGATGGATTAAAGACTTAAGAAAGACCTAACAACATAAAAACCCTAGAAGAAAACCTAGGCAAAACCATTCAGGATATAGGCATAGGCAAAGACTTCATGACTAAAACACCAAAAGCCTTGGCAACAAAAGCCAAAATAGACAAATGGGATCTAATTAAACTCCAGAGCTTCTGTACAGCAAAAGAAACAATCATTAGAGTGAACCAGCAACTAACAGAATGGGAAAAAAATTTTGCAATCTATCCATCTGACAAAAGGCTAATATTCAGAATCTACAAAGAACTAAAACAGATTTACAAGAAAAAAACAAACAAACCCATTCAAAAGTGGGCAAGGATATGAACAGACACTTTTCAAAAGCAGATATATATGAGGCCAACAAACATATGAAAAAATGCTCATCATCACTGGTCATTAGAGAAATGCAATTCAAAACCACAGTGAGATACAATGTCACACAAGTCCAAATGGGGATCATCAAAAAATCTGGAGACAACAGATGCTGGAGAGGATGTGGAGAAATAGGAACACTTTTACACTGTTGGTGGGAGTGGAAATTAGTTCATTCATTGTAGAAGACAATGTGGTGATTCCTCAAGGATCTAGAAATAGAAATTCCATTTGACCCAGCAATACCATTACTGGGTATATACCCAAAGGATTATAAATCACTCTATTATAAAGACACATGCACACGTAGGTTCATTGCAGCACTGTTTACAATAGGAAAGACCTGGAACAAACTTAAATGCCCATCGATGATAGACTGGACAAGGAAAATGTGGCACATACACACCATGGAATACTATGCAGCCATAAAAAACAGTGAGTTCGTGTCCTTTGTCAGGACATGGTTGATCTGGAAACCATCATTCTCAGCAAACTGACACAAGAATGGAAAATCAAATACCACATGTTCTCACTCATAGGTGGGTGTTGAACAATGACAACATATGGACACAGGGAGGGAAGCATCACACACTGGAGTCTGTTGGGGGGGGGGGACTAGGGGAGGGACAGCAGGGGTGGGGAGGTTGGCGAGGGATAACATGGGGAGAAATGCCAGATACAGGTGACAGGGATGGAGGCAGCAAACCACCTTGCCATCTGAGTACCTATGCAACAACCCTGCATGATCTGCACATGTACCCCAGAACCTAAAGTACAAAAAAAAAAAAAAACAAAAACACCTGAGAAAAAGACATCTGACACATATATAACTCTCAGAGAATAAATTCTCCTTTTACCCCACTTAAAAAATTCTCAAGCAAGTGCTTTTTATAGCAAATTCTAACCTGAAAACAATAGAGGAAGAGGATACCAGGAATTTTACCTCTTAATGTTCCCTTTGCTATGCTTAAGAGCCATAGAAAGCCAAAATGATGCACATTGACAATAGTCTTTTGATCTCTACAGCTTATATACATACATTGGGTGTTAGTATTTTCCATATAATATTAATGTTAATATTTTAATATTTTCATATATTTATTTTTTAATGCTATGTTTGTATTTGAGGAGGAGACATTTATCTGGGGAATAAGATCCATTGCTTTTATTATCTTAACAAAGAATTTCAAGATGTTCTAAAAGAAAAAGGCATTCTGTATGTTCTTAAATGCAGAAAGCTTTTAATTTTATACCTGAAATCTAACTTATTAGCTGACACATATTGTATTTGCATGTGTTTGTATATTCAGTGAAATAAAGCAACAATCTTTCTATTTAAATATAACTACCTTTGCATTAAAATTATAGATGTGATTTTGACCCCTTCTAAAATTATTACAGTGGTACCCGAATGCCCTCAGGATAAGGTTCAATTTCAATTTTTATTCCTACAAGAACTTTACTCGATTTTTATCCCTGATACTTTGTTCACGACCTCCCCATTTAGGTAAAGCCATTCTTTATTTGACTTTTTACTTTCCCCTCAGAATGCCTCCACATTAACTTAGAAGCTTCTTGTTAAATGCATCCAGTGTATCCTGTATTTCTCTCAAAATATTTCTCACTTTATTGTAACTGCTTATTGAAAACATTTGCTTTCTTTCAGAGTTGGCTTTACCATAAAGCAAATAAATCTTAAGTCTGCACGTCCTATATTTAATGAGGGCACTTTCTAGGGCCTAGTTATCAAGTACTTAAAGATCGTTTAACATTACACATGAAATCTAAAACCACTTGAATTTTTGTACCTGACATGTTAAAAAATCATGAGCAGATATTTACTAAATTCTAAAATGTTTTTGACATTGCCAATGAGTTCAGAAGCCAAAAGAAACAACAGTAAACTATGATAAAGTAGACACTCTTTCTAAAGGAAAGACTGAATTGTATGTATCCTTGCCAAGAAACGTTTACACTCAAAACACTTCTCTCCTCCAGGCATTGAGGGATAAATACGGGAGGAACAGCAATCATTCTGCTTCATTATAAATTAGAAAATATAAGGCAAGGTTGTGAGTTATGGGTTACCTGCTTCTCTGTGACCAAATCTACAGTGACTTCTCTGGAAATGACTATTATTTCTTCCTTTGGAGAACCATTCGTGGTGTTTGTTGTTACACAAGACTCAATCTTGTGTAAAAATGAAGAGCATATTCACCTGGTATATCTGTTGTAATATAAATCCAACCTATTGTTTTGTAACTGGAGAGTGCAAGAGTGTATGATCAAAAAGAATTCAACAGGAACTGCTGGGACTATAATTAATCCTATTTTGATCACAAGTTTAAATGAGAATGATTCCAGAAACAATAAGCAAAAGTAAAACCATTCTTCTTGACTTGTTACACATTGAATATCATAGACTACTAATTCCAGTTTGGATTCATAGAAAGTAATTTATTTTTTTCTCAACAATTCTCAACATTATTGTAATTTTAAAAAAGCTTCTAATAACTGAGATCAGGATAAGATTTTTACATGGAGCTATGGAGAGAGTAGCAACAGTTAGGAAGTTAATATGGAAAAATGAAGTAATAATGCATTACAGACTTTCCTGTTTTTTTCAAAGAAGACAGATCTGTATTTCCTTCCTGAGTCATCAGGTTTTTCAAGTCTAATCTCATATGTAGCTGCTTGTCAATAAATGTTTTATGAAATTAGTAGACTAATACCAAAAAGAACTTGGGTACATGTTTATACTTATTTGGATCTCAAGTTTTACATCTAAAAAATGGGCGGTCTCAAACAGTTCATGCCAATATTAGTTCTATTACTAAAGTTTTGATAGAATACCAAATAATGTAGTATGTATACAATTTACAATATATCAAAGTAAATGAGTTGTAAAACATGTAGATTATAAATGCACACGTGATTTTTAAGTTTTATACATATGTATGTGGTTCTAGATCTACCTGGAAATTGCAAATTTTGTCTGGAAAATTTTTAAGTTTTTATAATGAAAATACAAATCTGAAAAATTTTTAAAAATCAATTTATTTTATACCAAAATTCTGGATAATTGAATGCATGGGGTTTTAATTTGAGTTTTAAAGATTTTGTCAATAATTTGAAATTGTATACTTTGACCTCTAAGCAAATAAACAGAATAAAAAGTCAAGTAATCAGAAATCCATAGTACTTTAAGTGGAATAATGTACATTCAATAATTAAGTAATATGTGTTTTTTCAAAGTTTTGTGATACTCAATACGAGTTAGAGCATATTAAAAAAATGTGTGGAATAAGTTGACAATATGTTTCCTTCAAAATAACCAGTTTGGAGCAAGTCAATACATCTATTTCTTAAAAAAGTTTTAAAATCAAAAATTTTAATAACTGACAACTGGTGTCCAGAGTCACCTCATTCCCCAAGAGGAATGATCTCCTCTTCTCACTAAATCACACCATATTATGTGACAAAGCATCTGATGTGTTAGTGGCCACATGCTGACTGAGCAGCTGTACAAAATGAATTAATATCAGATTGTGAAAACATCTAGAACTGCAAACTTTTAGAATGTTTAATGAAAATAGAGAGATGATTGTGTCTGTTATACAATTAATCATATATAATGATGATTTTAGTATATTTATAATTAACAATTTGCATGTTGTGTTTGAATGATGTGTTTTCATTGCAAGCATATTGCATTATATGTTTCTATTCCATGACCAGTAAGGTTTTTTAAAGTGTGTGAATGTATGAGATGGCAATATAAAGAAAAATGTAATAAAGAAACATAGAGTAAGCTGTGATTATTGACTTAATATGAATAAAGATGATCCAGGATTCAAAGACTGTCTTAAAAGGGAATCAAGTGATATCAAGGAATATTTGTGGTATTAATTATAAATATTTAAATATATATATATATCATTGATTTCTGTGATAGTTACAATTTATTACGTCTCAGCTCCAAATTCACTCAACACACATTCTGTGATAATAGATATATTTCCTTTAAATATTTCTTCTTTATATAGACTACAATTTAAGCTTTCTTAGCAAAGGTCACTGGAAGGACATTGTAGGAGAAAGGAGCTCTCCAGCACTTCCAGAGTTGCACATTTTGGTCTGATATGGGTATCAGAACTGCCCCAAGTACATATCTATAAGTATGATCTCTTGGCATCCTTGCAGCCCTGACTCACGCTGGTGATCATCACGCTGCAGCTCTCTCACCACAGACCCCATATGCTGCATGACTTCCGCAGATTTGAGTTACTATGCTTACCTGCCCCAAGGCTGCAGAGCTTTATTTCCCATTTTTCTTGATGCTGAAGCCCTTAGCAACACCATGTATCTCCCAACATAGACAACATGTATTCGAGGCTTTCTGCCTTCACTGGTGCCCCTGCTCCCTCTCTAAGTTTATCTGCCTACTCACGGGCTGAGGCTCACCTGTGGCATTCCTCCTGTTTTTCTAGGTAGTTCGTTCCTGCTTGTCCGACAGCTGTGGATGAACCCTAGGGCAGGCAAATCAGCAAAGTTTTCTCTTACACAGTGGCCTGAAACTACACCTTCTCTATAGAGATCTAAGCCCTAGTTTTGGGAGTGGGCCCCCCTTCTAAGTATGACCCTCCCTGTGTAGTCTCTGTCAGCTCTAAGATACCATGTAAATATTTCTTTCTTATACCTTATAATTATTTTTAATTAAAAATAGTTGAAAGTATTAATTATTAATTACATGGTATCTTAGAGCCATGTTTATTTTTTATATTAAAATTTCCGTTTATATCACTGCATAGCTTGTCACCTGATTGTGTTCAGACTAATATAAAATTGGTATCAGAAGTGGGCTTAAAAGATAAGTCCCTAAAAATCAGATTTGGTGTTGGTTTTGCCCTTGAGCTTAAGCACAGTGCTGAGATCTTTGCTAAAGGGAAATAGAATACTAGTAACCTCTGACATCCAGTGGAATCTCAATCAAGCTATCACTGTGACTGATTATGAGGAAGTACCAACTGACCCAAGTATCTTGGAAGCTCATGTGGCTGTGGTATATGACTGTTTTGCTAACAATGACTACGTAAAGGCCATGATATAAGATAGACTATTTTGAATGAAAGTAGCTTATCCTCTGTTTTCTAAGAAGATACTCTTTTGTTTTGAAAACACAATGATAGCTTCATTTGTGGAAGACACCTTATAATCGATTCCCATTTTACTCAAAACCCACTATTAGATCCATAGTTCATATTTGTCAAATATGAACATGATCTGGGGAAGATGATATACATTACAACCTAGGAAAAAAATAACTTAAACATCAAGATAATTACAAGAATTCCCTAATCTATTTTGGCAGAAAACAGAGTACCTGTGGCAACTAAATTAAGGGTGTTGGACCAAAGAGGAAAGGATGTAACAGTAGATAGGGCTGGATTAATTGACATGGGTGCATTTACTAAAGATTAGAGATTTAATGTCATGTTCATTATTTTTCAAATTTGCTTCTAAATTGTTCTCTTTCATCCTCATCTGAAACTCCAATTACACTGATGTTAGAACTTTCACCTCTCCTACTTGTTTTATATATTTTCTAACCATTTTACTCTCTGTGCTTTGGTAGAATATTTTATATCAACTTTCTCCAGTTCTCTAATGGGTTCTCTTTCCCAATTTGCTGTGAAATGTATTGATTGAGTTCTTAACTTCAATTTGTTTTTCTCAATACCATATTTCTTATTTGATTTTGACTTTTCCTGTTTAGATTAGTTTTCTAGCATGACTCTCTACCATACATCTATTTTTTTTTTTTTGACAGGTGAGTCATTTTGTATTTAAAGTCAATTGCTGATAATTTCAGTAACTTAGCCATCTTTTGGTCTATTTTCATCATTTTTTTTCCTTCCTAATCCTTGATATTTTAACATTGGACATTGACTATGAAATATGTAAGAGGCTCTAAATATTTTTTTTTCTTTAATAATCCTATTCGCTTGTAGACAGACACACTTAGGGCATATTTCATGAACTTGTTCAATGCTGTGCTGTAATGTTGCAGGTTTTTGTTTTGTTTTCTAAGGTTTGTGTACATGGGATTTGTCTTCATTTCTAGGATAAAGCCCTCCAAGGATCATGACTGAAAATGTGGATGACTCCAATTTTTTTTCTCCTCCATATGGTGAGAGTGCCTCTTACACTGTCCTTGATTTGGAGGCAAAGAATTAAATGAAAAGTTAACATCACTGAGCCTCTCTTCTCACTGATAACTTAGCTACTAACTTTTTTTCACTTTCTTATCACTTCAGTCTCAATCTTCCAAGCGCTGTATGATTATAAGAATAAAATCTGCCATCCTTTTTCATTCTTGGCAAGTTTTTGGTTTACTGGCCTTTGTTCCATATCATTAATTGGCAAATGTTCCAAAGGAAGAAAAGCCCCAATGATTGTTGGTTCAACTCTGTAGTTAATTTTTTTCTGGGATCCCAGCTTCAAGTTATTATTTCTTTGGGAGATTTCCTTTATACTTTTGATATTGTTATGTATTTTAGTAGATTTGCTTTTTTATTGCTGTTGTTCTGGTTTAGAGTTTTCATCTTCCAGAAGCTACCCCTCCATAAAGCCAGAAGTCTCCTGTCATGTTCGTTACATACATTCACTGTCTAGACTGTAAATTACTTTAGAGTTAAGACAATGTCTACATTTTTACTTTTTTATCTGAACCATCTTGGCATTCTATAATAGGATTTAATTATATGTATCGGGGGGTAAAGCTAGACTCAAGGAAATAAAATAGAACAGTTGTCTAGTCAGAATTATGAGATAAAATATTGGTGTTGTATGAGGTAGTGTCATGGGGGTGGGCAAAAATGGTAATTAGGAACTCTTTAATTGTCCAGGTGTGTTGCTGAGGATGTTGCCAACAAGGAATCATAAAAATTGTTTTCCATGGGTCTTAGTACCAGGAACATCTGTGCTTCTCCTGAATAACTGTAAGACAAATTTCACAATATGGATGCTGAACTTCTCATAATTTATTGTATTTGCTTCTGATTTGGCTATTTAAGAATTCAGAAATAAATAATAGCTTAGCTTTAATTATTCAGTTGTGCATCTTAAGATGTAATTTACAATTACCTTTATTTTTGCTTTCTTTTTTTCCCTCTGTAAATCATATAGCATATATATCACTTCTGTTGTATTAAATATATGTCTTGGTAGGTTGTTTTAAATCTTATTTTGGTAGACATGAAACACAAATTTAAAAATATATACATAAATTTAAAATCCAAGACAAAGAGAATGAGAATCTCCTTCTCCTGAATTACCTATTTTATCAACCACGGGCATAATTTACATAAGATAGTTTCAGTACCTAAGCAGTAAAAAATCCAAATATAATGGCCTGAACGAATGAGAGTTTTATTGTCTCACATTACATGTAGCTAAGGGTCAGTGAAGTGATATAGTTTTTTTTTATTTGTTTGTGTTTATTTGTATTGTTCTTCTGCTGTTTAGACATCATCAGGATTTCAGTGCAGCATTTCAGGAATTCCCTTGACTTTCTCCTTCTTAATTCATGATGGCTATACATCAATGATTGTATACTCACACAATGACATAAAAAAAAAACAGGAAGGACATTTCTCTTTTAATAGTAGGAACATAAACTTTCTCATGAGCCCATAAAAATATTTCCCTTTATGAGTCATTATTTAGAGGAATCAGATTCTCATGCCTAAGCAGACTACTGGCAAAGCGACTGTCATTTACTGATCGGCAGGATTGCTGGGGAAGATACCTATGAAGCATATCATTGTGTAACACATTCATTAAATTAGGGTTCTAATACTAAGAAAAAATGACAATTGAATAAAAAAGGTGTCTTCCAAACACTTTTACTGAATTATGATACAATACATAATACAATATATTTTTGGGTTCGAAATATCAAGTGTCAGTCACTCAATCATTAAACAAACAAACAAAAATATCTGGGTATATAATTTGTTCCAGCTATAGATCTTGAAAATAGAAATAGAGTAGTTGAAAAAAAGAGTTAAATTCCTGGGATCATGGAGGTTACCAATCAGTAAAGACGAATAAAAATGAAAAAGAAAGATTGGAAAGGTATAATATAATTAGAGGGCCAGGGGCAGTGGCTCACACCTGTAATGCCAGCACTTTGAGAGGCCAAACAAAGCAGGAGGATTGCTTGAGCCCAAGGGATCAACACCAGCCTGGCCAACTTAACAAGACCTCATCTCTACCAAAAAATAAAATAGAAAAGATACCCAGATGTGGTGGCATGTTCCTGCAGTTCCAGCTACTCCGGAGGCAGATGTGGGAGGATCTTTTGAGCCCAGAAGGTGGGATTGCAGTGAGCTAAGATGGTACCACTGCACTCCAGCTTGGGAAACAGAGCAAGACTGTGTCTCAAAAAAATGTAAATGTACATACTTTTATATATTATATATATATATATATATATATATAGTTAGATGATGAGGTGATGAAGAATAAATAAAGCCATAAATGTATATATAAGATAAATATTTATATATAGGATAGCCAGAAAAGGCACACATAGAAGGAAACATTTATTGAACTCTTGGAAAAACTGAGTGGGCAAGTGGAGCAGATGTTTTCCAAAAAAGTAAAATGGTAGAGAGAACAAGTGCAAAAATTTTGAAGTAGGACCATTTCTATACTCTTTGAGAAATACTGAGGTCAGTGTGACTGGAATGGAATAGCCAAGCAGAAAGAAGGAAAGGTCAGAAGGCTTTGTAGGCTATTGTAAGAACTGGCTTTTAACCTGAATGTGATGAAAAGTCAGTGGAGAGCTGAGTAGGGAAATAATACAATCTATCTGAAATCTTAGAAGAGAATCATTTTAGTTGCTATATTCAGAATAGATGAATGAAGGCAAGAATGAAAATAGAAGGATGAGTTACAGGGCTATTTCAATAATGTAGGTGAGACATGATGTATCTTGGACACAGGTAGTTGCAGAGAAAGAGGTGGGATATGATCAAATTTTGAATACACATTTCAAGTAGAACAGAAGATGTTGCTGATGGATGAAATGTGGAGATATGGGGGGGGATAGCATGACTTAAAAATTTTACAAATATTTGTGCCTAAGAGATTCAAATAACTGTTATTTTTTCTCATCCTAAATATTATTCCCTTATTTTTGAATTATAGCTAAACTTTCTAAACCTTAACTTTTTCTGATATGGATATGAACTATTGTTTTTCTGGGTTTTTAAAAAATGTCATTTTTCCACCATCTCATTATAATATTCTGAATTATATTATATTTATTTGTTATTTAGTCTAACCCTATTTATAAATAGTCTACCTCGATTTTTAAAATCAGAGTTCCTGAAGAGAAGAAACAGTATCTACTCATCTTTCACTCATGCAAATAATAGTTTTTTCCTCAGGCAATATACTAGGCACTGGAGGTAATGCTATATATAATTCAATATAAACCTGCCTTCATGAAGCTTGTGCAGTGTGTATAAACATCCCTTCTTGGCGTTCACTATATATTTGTTGAATTTGAATGTAGTATACATTTTAAAAATGTATTTTTGTTGTTATTTACCTATTTCAAAGAAAAAATGCTGACAAAAACATCTTCCTCCAACATGATTAAAATAAAATTCCATACCTGGACGTATGTTTCATGGGGAAGAACATACAACATTTCTATTTGATTTCCTGAAACTGATACAATCATTTCAAACTGCTACAATCTGTCGTACCAACACAGGTAAATGATGGGTGGTGTTCTATGAGCCCATTTTCAAAGTGTGAAATAACATACAACAGTACTGTTCAAAGTCATCAGGCTCTGTTTGTTCCTTGGTATTCGAGTTCCAAGGTGACTATACTTGCAAAAATGGAGGGAAAGTATAAAGTATGTTTTTTTTTTTTTTTTTTGAGATGGAGTCTCACACTGTGTCACTCCGGCTGGAGTGCAATGGCGCGAGTTCAATGCTCTGTCTCCCGAGTTCATGCAGTAGCTGGCCTCAGCCTCCCGAGTAGCTGGGTTTACAGGTGCATACCACCACATCTGGCTAATTTTTTGTATTTTTAGTAGAGACGGGGTTTCACCATTTTGGCCAGACTGGGCTCGAACTCCTGAACTTGTGATCCGCTCGCCTTGCCTCCCAAAGTCCTGGGATTACAGGCGTGAGCCACGGCGCCCAGCCAGAAAGTATGTTTTTTAAATATACTTCCACAACACATATTTGTATTTAAGAGCATATGTGTGTTTAAGGATGTTTATTCCAGTTCATTTTCATTGCGATTTATGGAACTATTTTGTCTAGATTAAAAGGAGAGGCAAATAATGAAAATTTAATATTATTGTATGAAGATATGTTTTATACTTCCTAGGATTGGACAATGTGGCTCAAGATTAAGACAATAAATTTTGAGCCCAGCTTTCTGGCTTCAAAGTACAGCTTTGCCAGTTACTAAATATATGACCCTGATAAATCATTTCAGTGCTTGAGACTCAAATTTCCTCATCTATAAAATGTGGATAATAACAATTGTTTTAAAAAATATTTCTCTCATAGCCTGTGTTGTGGGTTAAATTGTGTCCTCCAAAAAGTTATCTTGGAGTCTCAATTCTATCTGTGAATATGACTGTACTTAAAAATAAGCTTTGCGGTCAAGAGATCAAGACCATCCTGACCAAAATGGTGAAACCCCGTCTTTGCTAAAATACAAAAAATTAGCTGGGCGTGGTGGCGCACGCCTGTAGCCCCAGCTATTCGGGAGGCTGAGGCAGGAGAATTGCTTGAACCCAGGAGGTGGAGGTTGCAGTGAGCCGAGATCGTGCCACTGCACTCCGGCCTGGCAAGGGAACAAGACTTTGTCTCAAAAAAATAAAATAAAATAAATAAGCTCTGCAGATATAATCAATAAAGATGTGGTCATTAATGCAGGTTATAACTCATCATGACTGCTGTCTTTATAAAAACTGAAAACATCATGTGAGGACTGAAATGTACAGAGAATATCATGGGACAATGGAGGCAAGATGGGAATCATGAAGCTGCTAGTCAAGGATTGCCAGAGATTGATGGTGATACTGTAACTAAGAGAAAGGTATGGGATAGATTCACCCCTAGAATCTTCCAGAGAAGACATCTCGGCTCATACCTTGATTTCAAATGTTCAGCTTCCCAAACAGTGAGAAAATAAATTTCTGTTGTTATAAGCAATATAGTTTGTGGCGATTTGTTATAGCAGCCCTAGAAAACTAAAATAGGGTGGTTATAATTATTAAATTACCCAGTAACTAAGTAATCAGAACAGCATTTAGCACATTTTAAGTATTTATGAGTTTGGGGGTTTAATATTACTGAAAAATTCATTCAGATTAAATAGGATGTTCTCCTCTGATATTCATTGCCTGTATTCCAACTGTGTTAGCCTCGTAAGGCTATTATGACAAAATATCATAGACTGATGGCTTAAACAAGAGATATTTATTTCTCACAGTTCCAGAGTCTAGGAAGTCCAAGATCAAGAAACCTCACAATTTAGTTCCTGGTAAAAGCAAAGAAGCATAAATAACTTGAAATATTCTGCCACTTCACTGGTTTATATTAAGTAACCTATTAGTTTGAGATAATCTATAATAGATGATAAATATCACATTTTTAAAGTTTAATGCAAAATTTCAAACTAAAAATAAAGGTTCGTTTTAGCTTGAAAATGACAATACAGAAGATAGCTAATGTTTTAGTTTAGATCATTCATCTTTGTAAGCAAACACCAATATATTATTCATAGTCTAATAGGCATAGTAGTGAAAATTGCTGTTTCATTGCATGTAACAATAAATAATATGTAAAGTAGTCATTTATAAAAAGTTTTAATTTTATGTAACATGTATAGTTATTTCCCCTCACCATTTCTTTCTGTTTCTTTTTTGGTGATATCCCTAGGAGGAAATAGTTATCTTATTTTAACAGCTATAATAAATCAAATATTTTCACAAAAAGAATAAAAATAGAGAGGGGGAGAAGTCAGGAGGAGACGAAAAGAAGAAAAAGAAATAAACAAGGAAAATGAATTAAAAGTGGCTTTTACCAGAAGATCTATCAGGTGATAAGGGCAGATCCTAGAAAACACTCAGCGCTCTTTCATTAAGGTTGAGAAATGGAGAAGAAAAAATTCTTAGTAGTAGCATGCTGGCTACCATGGAAATCCTCCAGGACAGAAGGAATATCAAGTGCTTAATGTTAATATATCAGTAGTAAACGAACTTCAGTAATGTGTACAGAACCAGAGATTACTTCCGTAAGAGACATACAAAAGTACTAATAACAGCTGGAATTAAAAAATTACTGTACTGGACAAGTGAAAAAAATCTTCATTTATCCTTATATCTGCCTCAGCACCTAACACAAAAGAGTCATTAAAAAATATGTTTAGAATAATAACCTAACAGAAATTGTATACTGATCTTCTGGCCCCTTTAATCCAAAGATGATCTCCTAAGATGTGAAGGAAGTGAGTGGTTAGCTATTGCACTGTCCATACCAATAAATCAGTCTCAGTCATCAGTTTTCAAAGAGAGGTAAGTCTAAATTACAAAACAAACAAAAAATAAGCCAGTGACTCCTATTTACCTTAGAACTGAAGTGTTTTTAATAAGTTTGCATGAAGGAGAAATTTGAACATAGTTAAAATTAAAATAAGAAAATAAATCTTAAATTGGGTTATTAAGTATTGTTTAATAATTTTGGAGCATAGACTTTTCCTTGGGCTCAATCAAGATAATGTATTTAAAAGTCTTTATTAAATTTGTGCCAAAACAGTTTTAATGCAAATTTATCTAATGTCGGTTCAACAAAATAAATTATGTTAATTCTATGGACTTAAGAAGGTAAAGAGTTTTCTAGGCACATAAATAATAATTATCTTATAGAACACCAGATTAAGAGTCAACAAACTATGGCCCATTGACAAAATCCAACTCTCTTTCTATTATTTACATTTTAATTGGAATACAGTCACACTTATCCATTTGTGTATGTCTATGACTGCTTTTATGCTATAATGTCAGAGTTGCCATACTGCATTAGAGACCGGCCTACAAAGCATACAAATATTTACTACCTGGCTCTTTAAAGAAAATGTTTACCAGAATTTTCACTACATTATAATTTCAATAATGCTTGTTTTTTTATTTAATACTAATTTATAACTAAGAAAGTAAAAAAGCTTCTTAGATTTTATAGATAATCTTGTCTAAAATTAGTTCAATAATGCCTCTCTACACTAAAAGACTAAAAGACTAAAAGTCTCTCAATAATACTTCTTCATTCTTTATTAATGTAACCATCAGAATGAAAAAAATGTGTCATAAAGTCTCTTTTATAAAATAAGGAAGCTGTGAAAAACTTTATCAGTAGTAGCAGTTAAAATGATATGATTCTATAATTAAATATGATATATTAAGATAAGTGTTTATCACAAATTTATTTTTAGTGATGATGTTAAGTACACTAAACTTTTTAAAAATTAGGTAACATAATGGCTGTTGAGGACCATGATTATATTTAGTTTAATTTATAACAAACAAATACACAGTTCCTAATATATTTCTGTTTATAATTTTAAAAAACTATGACCATATTATGTAACTTTGTACTGTAACTGGAATTCACAATGAGAGTATGTTTTCTAAACTATGCTGGTTTGTGAAAGCATACACACAAATTAGTTGCTTCTGTGTGTTTCTAAAAATATTTCAGATAATATAAATAATATTGAATAATTATTACAAAATATGGTTAGGCTTTAAAAACAAAATGAGGATGCGAGGAGCACACTCTAAAGCATTTTATTTTTTTCCAAAGAAGTAAAACATTTAGAGACGTTAAATGGTGGCTTGGTTGAAAATGCTAGGTGTCTAAATACAACTGGAAAAAAAATAAAAGCCTAGATTAGCCAGTAGGAGAAGAGAACTGGATTTTCTTAAAATAGTAAAAAGTTCCACAAAGTGTTAGAACTTTATCATGAACTAAAATATCTCCTTTCTTTGCAAGATGAAAAGATTTTTAAGTTTCCCAAGGTTATGAACCAGAGAATAGAGAACATGACATTTTGAGAACCTGTCCTGAGTCTCTTCCAAAGGATACTGGTAACAGTGGCTGCTGCCATCATGCAGGCTGCAGCAGGGTCTGCACACTCCATGGAGCTGGTGGGAGCCCTACCCCTTCCAAGTTGAGATGAGAGCTCCCTGGGTGCCAGGTGTAGTTCCACTGCAGCCACACAAACCATGGCTCCAGACCCAGGTCTCCTGCTCTATGGAGCAGCCAGGAGGGCGGGGCTACAGCCACCAAAACTGTGCCACATATCCAAGTCTCCCTGTGCTCTTGGTGGGGCCTTGGGAGCAGGCAGGATCTGCCCTCCCAGGTAGCTACCTGACCCATGGCTACAGACCTGGGCCTCCTAATCCACGAAGCAGGCAAGAGCTGGGGACTAATGGGATCCCTACCCCTTCTGTGTTGGCAGGCAGGAGCTCCCTGGGTGTAGCTATGGCAGTCCTCCCAGGCACAGGACATGGGCATCTCTGCAGCCTGCACCCTCAAGGGCCCAGAAGGACCCCCACTCCATCCCTACATGCTTGGGGATCTCTGCTCCCTCTGCCTGGCCTCTCTCTGCTCCCAGTGCTTGCTCTGATCTTGGAGTGGGGTTGGGGCCAATCCATGTGGCCCTGAATGGCAGTGGGAGTCAGATTCCTGGGTTGAAGGAGGTGAGTCTCCAGTAAGGTCCCAGCTTCATGCCGGGGAGGGCCTGAAGGCTGACCTGCCAGTACACAGACCAGAGTGGAGACTCCTCATGCCTCTTCCTGGCCGGCCCATGACCACCCATGGACCAGGCAGCATGCACTTCCTCCCCTCCAAGGTCCATAAAAGCCTTGGGCTTCCCGAAGCAGGGGAGAGGATGCAGAAGATGCAGAGATGATGGGACAACTAGCTGCAGAGAGGAGCTACCCTCTCCGCTGAGAGCTTCAGAGACCTGCAGAGATGTCTGAACCATCTGCCTGCAGAGAGATGCCACCCTCTCCAGGGTCTCCTCTCTGCTGAGAGCAGCATATGTTAGGATGATCAGTGGCCAGAAAGGAGCTATCCTCTCCAGGGTCTACTCTCTGCCCAGAGTTGAACAATCACTGGGACCAACTGCCTCAGAGAGCACCTACCCACTGCAGGTTTCCTCTGAGCTATTCTAACACTAAAGGAAGCTCTTGTCTTCTTCAAGCTTCAGCTGCCTGCATACCTCATTCTTCCTAGACACAGGGCAAGAACGCAGGCAAAGGTGGGACACAGGGCAAGAACTTGGGCAAAGATGCCACCAGCCACAGAGGTTTCCAAGAAGAAAATTGACACCCCAAAGATCCCATTACAATATGATGCAGGATAATAAATACCTCTGCCTAGTATCTTTGGACTACTTTGAAATTGATATAGTATCCTTTGGAATTAACAGCAATACATTAAGTCTCTAAGGTCATTGCTGATTTTATTTATTTGCATCTCCTTTCCTTTTTGTCATTTTAGCAAGTTTGTCAATTTCATTGACCGCTTCAAAAACCAATTTGTATAAATTATCTTTATCGTTTTTCTATTATGTATTTAGTTTTTATCCACTGTAATTTTCACTACATCTTTCTGTCTTCTAACTTTAGGCTCAAGTTTATTCTCCTATTTTTAGTTTCTTAAGATGTACATTTGGGTTCTTTGAAATCTTTTACTCATATGAAATTTCTTCTGAGCAGTATTATCACGGTATCCCACAAGTTTTGATTTGTTGTACATTTTTTATTCATATCTAAGTATTTTCTAATTATCCTCATTTCTTCTTTAACTTATTGATTGCTTAAGTATTAGTTGTTACCTATATACTTGTGAATTTTCTAGCTTTCCTTCTGTAATTGATTTCTAGCTTCATTTCATTTTGGTTGGCAAATATATTTCACCTGATTTCAGTCTTTAAAATTTATTAATACTTTTTTGTGGCCTAATACAAGATCTAGCCTAGCACGCATTCCATGTGTACTTGAGAGGAATGTGTATTCTCCTGTTGTAGAGGGTTCTGTGTATGTCTGTTAGGTCTAGTTGGTTTATACTTCAAGTCCTTCCTTAATATTCACCTTCTGTTTAGATATTCTTTTCATTATGAAAAATAAGGTATTGAAATCTCCATCTGTTTTTGCAGAATTGCCTGTTTTCACATTCAGTTGTCAATGTTTCCTGATATACTTTACAACTGTTTGGTTTGCCACATGTATGTTTATAATTATTATATCTTCTTGGTGAATTAACCAAGAAGATATAATAATATATATACATATAATGTCCATTGATATATAACATATGTATATAATGTCATTAATATATAATGTCCATTCTCTATTGTTTATATGTAACAGTCTTTTTTTCCTTGAGATTAATATAACGATTCCAGCACTCTTTAGGTTACTATTTGCATAGAATATATTTTTGCATCCTTTCACTTTAATTGTATTTGTATCTTTGGTTCTAACATGAATCTGTCACAGACAATCTATAAATGAATTAACTTTTAAATTCACTCTGCCATTTGATAAGCATCTTCTTTCTGGCTGCTTTCATGATTCTTTCTATTTGGGTTTTCAGCAGCTTCATTATAATGTGTTTTAGCATGGATCTCTTTTGGCATGAAGTTCTTTGGGAATCTCGGATGTGTAGATTCATGTCTTTCATAAGATTAAAAAAAAAGGTGGCCGTTATGTTTTTAAATATGCTTTCAATATATTTCTCTCATCTATTTCAAGGACTGAAACTGATAAAATGTTTGCTAGTCTACTGAATAGCTTATCACATGTTCCTTATGCTGTTCACATTACTTAATTCTTTTTTCTTTCTGCTTCTGGGAAGGGATAATTTCAAGCATCCTATTTTTAAGTTTACTAGCATTTTTAATTCTACTTGTTTGAAATCTGTTGTTACAGTCTTCTAATGAATTTTTCACTTTGTCACTTTTCTGCTTCACAATTTTTGTTTACTTTTTATAATTTCTATTCTTTTATTGATATTCTCATTTTGTTCATAAATAATTTTATGGTTTTTTTTTTAGTTCTCTGTTAACAACTTTCCTGAGCTCTTTGAACATATTTAGTACAGTTGATTCAGTCTCTTTGGGCTTCGTGCAGGACAGTTCTGACCATTTATATCCTATAAATGGGCCAAATGTTTCTGAGTTCTTATATTCTTGTGAATATTTTGTTGAAAAATAGACATTTGAATATTGTAATGTAGTAATTTTATAAATCATGTTCTCCCCCTCTCCTTAGGGCTTTCTCCTTTGTATTGCTGAAGACTGCAATCAGTAAATTTTTCAACCTTTTTTTTTTTTGCAAAGGTTGTGTGCTTTGTCATGTGTGGTCACTGAAATATTTCTTTCTTTATCCTGAGTTCAGCAAGTGTTTTGACATGTAAAAGTTGCCTTCTTTTCCTGATTTAGCATTCATTTAGCTGCAGTAAATATTGCTTTTGATTCTTTTTCTGGAAGTTAAGCAAATTGGTTCTAAGAGTTTCTGCTTGCTTTTTAATGTTTCTATAAATTAATGGACATTTCAGGCTGCCTACTCTGCCATATTTAAGCTTTTGATGTATTAAATATATAATGAGTGCTTTAGAGTGGCAAGGTTAAGTATACAAAAATATAAGAGACCTGGTTCAGTTTCTTTAATCCAATAATAATAAAGTAGATAAGATACTCTTGCACGTATGTAATTATGGTAGAGTATGAGAAAATAAGTGAAAACAAGGGAGGGAAAAGTGATGGATGTCAAAGCAGACAGCAGTTTCTCCTGAAAGTGGAATGTTAATATTCAGATACATCCAGAGTTCATCTGCTTCTTTAGCACCAGGCAATTTTGAAGGTAATTATATTTTTCCTTAGTAGTAAACATTCTACCTTGTAATTTACTGTAATAATATCTTTACAACGATTAAATTAATACTTTCTGCCAGGGTTTTGAAGAAAAGGAAATGCAAATTTTAAACCTTAAAAATATTTTCCTTGTCATTCATGGGCACACTATCACAACACAACATATTTATCATTGAGCTAAGCCAATTTTTTTCCAGCTCTGATTTGTTGTCTGTGTTTCTAGTTAATGCTTTATGTATAATTCATAAAAATATTACCAAACATCTTGTTTTTTAATTTAAAATTTAACTACTCTATTTCCAATTTAACAATTAAACTTACCATTTCTGAGGTTGTTGGTGGTGCTGTTTTCTTCTCTCTTACCCTTCCACTATTATCACCTCTTTCCCCATTATTTACCCTCAGATTCAAAACATGAGTTCTGATGATTTATTTGAAAATTGAGCTTATTAATTTTCAGCCATATTTATACAATCAATAAGACCTCTAAGGCTTGTAAGAAATTTCTCAGACAACTTCCTTTAATGTTATTTTGGAGAGAGAGAGAGAGAGAGAGAGGATCTTTCCCTGAAGCCATACCATCTGAAGTTACCCACATCTCTCTCTCTCTCTCTTTCTCTTCTCTCTCTCTCTCTCTTTTGAACAAATGAGCTCACCTGGATTTTCCGCCTAGCCTGGGCTTGGGAAAGTTAAATAACTTTAGGTTCCAGGATGGGGCATGGATAGAGGCCTGGCACCGGGAAGCTCCTGCCTTTGAAACCACGCCCCTAGTGAATCCGGGAAGAGAAGCTTTTTTACCTTAACACAGTCCCTGAACTTCATTAACCTGAGAATTAGAGGCCTCAATTCCCTTAGTCAAATAGAATCTAAAATTTAAAAACTAGAGTTTTAACTCATGAAATATGTTGAGCCCTCTAACATGTAAATATTATAGAAATTAGCTCTAATCAAAACTTGTCTAGCTGCCCTTTTGACAAGAAAAGGGAAGGACCCAGAGTTGAATTCTTTCATTAAAGACAAACTGGTATTTTTCTCACAGGTTCTTGAATGTATTGTAAGAAGATTAACAAAATCTAGTATACTCAAGTTAAATATTTTGAGAAAGAGTCTATGCCTTTTTTCTTCTGTAATCCTCCTTTAAAGAGACTGTATTTTTTCAGTTCTTTTGAGAACATAGAGAAATACATTTTTTTTCATTGTCTCTTAGTGAAAGCAAATGCATTTAAAACAAATCTTGTTTGAAAGTTGTTATTCTAGATCTTGGATTTTTGATATATACTAAACTGTGCTTTCTTATTTATTCCTAATATAGTCATTTGGTTTAAGCATTGAGTTCCTTGCACTAGGTTTTTCTTTAATTTTTACTGCAGATAGAAGAGAAGGCAAAGTTTCAATTATGTTATTTGGGTATTCTTACTTACTTCCTTCAAAATCTTCATATTGTGAACTTCTTTATGACTGCGTTTTTTGTAGTTAGTATCATTCTGTATAGAACAATACATTAATAAAGATGAAATGATAATTGTAATAATCAATATAAAGTTAGAAATTCTTTTCTCTAAAGGTATTTTCCCTAGAAGCCCTTAATATAAGTAAAACAGGTAAGTTTCTATTCGTGTAATTACCCAGAAAAATTTTCTGTCATTATATAGCAGTGCTAATAATACTTATTACACCATTGCTTTCCTTTTTCAAATTCTTAAAAATTATCAGTTTTTTAGTTTATTTAAAATTATATTCTCTTGGGGGGGGAAAACAATCTTAAAATCTTAATAATTTTTAATATTCCCTATGAACATAGGTAGACCTTTTTAGTAGTATATATAATGCCAATCTTAGAAATAATTTTCCTGGTGAGGTCAGAGTTGAGGAAAGAGTCAGAGAGAATTTGGGACAATCAGATTATAGTAAAGCACATGTTACTAATTTTCTCATTGCACTAGTTTTGATTCTTTTCATATTCTGATATCTTTCCTGGTAAGATTGCACAAGAGCAATGTTCAGAGTTATCTTGTGTTTTGTAAAGTCAAATATATCTTAATACAAATGAATTTCTGCTTTGTTCTATTAATCAATAAAATAACATTATCAACCAATAAAATAACATTATCTACATAAATGTGTTACAACGTCTATTTTGTCTTTATTTATACCTGGATTGTTTGATTGCAAACACCAGTGAATAATGCTATATATCTTAACAAAATATCAGTTAATTAGATAAAAATTGGGAATTTACATAATAAAAAATAACTGAAGAACCAATTTCATGTAGAATAGGAATGGGCAGCTCCAACATTTTAGATAGTACAAGTTACTTATATTTTGGTGGCAGACTTTTAAATTTTACTCATAATTGCATACAAGAGCAAAGATTCAAAGATCTTGGGACTTGCCTGTATTGTGAATCTACACATTGGTTGGAGGAGGAGAAGCCAAACATAAGCCTCTTGTTGGAGAACAGATAAACTCCTTCCAAGAAATACAGAAAGAGGTAATCTAAGGAAGGGCAGTAGCTTTTCGGGGGCTAAAACAACTTTTAGCTTCCCAACAGTTACTACCCTTCTTTTCATAATTCTATAATATTATATGTCTACCCATATAAAATTATCTTTAAAAAATGATTGGCATTCCCTTTCAAGAAAAAAGTTAACATCTTGTCCCCATTTGAACTAATATGTTATTTTCTTGTACATAGTTCATTTGAAGTCTTTTTAGTCTCATGTTTATTGTAAGTCTTCATAGAAAGTTTTAAAAGGTCACGATAATAAAAATACATCACTTAAAGTTCAAATATCTAAGTTTTAACAGTCGGGTTTATTCTGTGGCAATGATATCACCTAAATCAAACTTTCTTTTTTTAAGGAATGCTAGGATAGAAATAAGTGCCTGAGGTTATTAGTTTCCCTAAATTATAAATAAATCAAATAAAAATTAATTCCTCTACAGTTTCTAACAAAATTTTTTATTTTTATAAACCTCATCAAATAGATTATACTGTTTAATGTCTTTTCTTAGTGACTTGTATCAAAAGTATTGCCTTTCCTTTCATTGGAAATTGAGCTTATTCACAGCCAAACTCTACCAGATGTACAAAGAAGAGCTAGTAGCATTCATACTGCTACTATTCTAAAAAATTAAAGAGGATGGACTCCTCCCTAACTCATTTTATGAAGCCAGCATCAACCTTATACCAAAACCCGGCAGAGATACAACAAAAAAAGAAAACTTCAAGCCAATATCATTGATGAACATCGATGCAAAAATCCTTAACAAAATACTGGCAATCCAAATCTAGCAGCACATCAAAAAGCTTATCCACCATGATAAAGTAGGCTTTATTCTTGGGATGCAAGGGTGGTTCAACATACACAAATCAAAACATATGATTTATCATATAAACAAAACTAAGGACGAAAACCAAATGATTATTACAATAGATGCAGAGAAAGCTTTTGTCAAAATGCAGTGTCCATTTATGTTAAAAGCTGTCAATAAACCAGGTATTGAAGGAACATATCTCAAAATAATATGAGCCATATATGACAAACCCACAGCCAACATCATAATGAATGGATAAAACATGGACGCATTCCCCCTTGAAAACCGGCATAAGACAAGGAAACCCTCTGTCCCCATTACTATTCAATATAATATTGCAAGTCCTAGCCAGGGCAATCAGGCAAGACAAAGAAATAAAGGGCATACACATTGGAGAAGAGGAAGTCAAACTATCCCTGCTTGCTGATGGTATGATCCTTTATCTAGAAAACCCTATAGTGATGGCCCTAAAGTTCCTTAGGTTTATAAACAACTTCAGCCAACTCTCAGGATATGAAATCAATGTACAAAAATCACTAGCACTCCTATACACCAACAACAGTCAAACCAAGAGCCAACTCAGGAACACAATATAATTCACAATTGCCACAAGAAGAATAAAATATCTAGGAATGTAGCTAACCAGGGAGGTCAAAGAGCTCAAGAAGGAGAATTACAAAACACTGTTTAAAGAAATCAGAGATGACACAAAAAAATGGAAAAACATCCCATGGTCATGAATAGGAAGATTCAACACCATTAAAATGGCCATTCTTCCCAAAGAAGTTTATAGATTCAATGCTATTTCTATACAAATGAAATTCTTCACAGAACTAGGTAAAACTATTTTAAAATTCATATAGAATCAAAAAGGAGCCCAAATAGCCAAGGTAACTCTAAGAAAAAGAGCAAAGCTGGAGGTATCATGCTATCCAACTTCAAACTACACTATAGGGCTACAGTAACGAAAACAGCATGGTACTGGGGCAAAAACAGACACACAGACCAATGGAACAGAATAGCAGTTTTTGGCTTTCACCCAGAAACTGAGCTGATCCATTTGTGAAACAGCCTCAGCTTTTAGATTCCTTTGTTATGTGAACTGAAGGATCCCTTGATAGGCACAGTGTTGCAAAAGTGCATGGCATACAAACTGGGGACACCAGTTTATGAAGCTTATTCATGGGCCCTAAGGCTGGTGCCCAATTATGAATATACGATTTTCACCTGATGATGGGTTGTTGAGCAGCCTACTTTTATGATTTAGTAATTCTCACAGTACCCAGATTAAGATAATTCACACGATCACTTGAGATAACAGTCAGATACTCTGTGTGTACTAAGATCCAGTGGCACATCAAGAGCTGGTTTCCCAATAGATAATTTTCATGCTTCAGGCAGATTGGCCTTGCTACAGCAGGCAGATTGCTTCTGTTTTCCCAATAGATAATTTACATGCTTCAGGCATATTGACCTTAGGGACCTACATTGTTATCTTCCCATCAGAACTCATAAATCATAATTTTACTGGGAATTTTCAGAACAAAAATAATTTTAGCAGAATAGGATATGTTATGTTGTATAGTCCAAACTGTGGGACTACTTATACTTAGGCATGAATCTGCTACAAACCCATTTTTTGCTCTGGGCTTCAAAGCTGTCAGCTTTCTAAGACCCTTGGTGATAAATGACTTGGAGTAATATTTCCAAGAATGGGATATGCTGCCTCCACAAACCCAAAAGTTCTACCAGGTGTACCTTTTTAGTGTTGGCTGGTGTGGCATGCACCTGCTTTGGTTAACTATCCCAACATATTCCAGATAACCAGATGCTAAAGTTTTGGGATGTTATAGTCCTTGAATCCTCATAAGGTTTATCTCCTACCCTCTGGATTGCACGTCTTGCCAAGCACTAAAATGTTTTCTACTTATTTATTTCTACTTATCCAAATAAATCAATACAATGTTCTTTAAAATGCTGAGTTTAAATCCTTTTGATTAGGTTATGGCAAAGAGCAGGAGATTCAACATACCCCTGGGGTAGAAACGGGCAGAAACTGGATAAGGATTTGTAACTCTTTTAGGCAGCTGTCCCCTGAGTTTTTCTCTTTTTCTTGTCTGGATTGAGCAGTATTATTGCAGATTGTAAACTTATCTTGTGTCTGGGACACTGTGAAATATTAACAACTTAATTAGTATACTACTACTGTGGCCTCCCTGGTTGCTACACAACGTTGTTACTCATCATAATAATTTTACCCATCTTGCTTCTGACAATTAAGCACTGCCACATGACTGCTACTATTTTCATGATTCAGTTATCCCAACTGCTACAAGTGATTTTAGTTCTATAAAAATATTCTTCTACCATCAATCAGTCCTGACCTACAGAGAACAGCTGCAAGACAGTTTCTCACCAATTCATCAATAACATTCAGCAATAGCTATTTGATTTCATTGTTCCTATAATTGCTACCTTCCTCAAACCATTAAAATGCCTCACCTTAATGCCACAATGAGTTCCCTTACACTAATATTTCATTCCAGCTCACTACTTTGAATCTTTTAACTAATTATTTTTTTTTGAGACAGCGTTTAGCTCTGGTTGCCCAGGCTGGAGCGTAATGGCGCGATCTCAGCTCATTGCAACCTCCGCCACCCCAGTTCAAGAGATTATCCTGCTTCAGCATCTCGAGTAGCTAGGACTACAGGCATACACCACCATGCCCGGCTAATTTTGCATTTTTAGTTGAGATGGGGTTTCTCCATGTTGGTCAGGCTGATCTTGAATTCCTGACCTCAGGTGATCTGTCCACCTTGGCCGCCCAAAGTGCTGGGATTACAGGCATGAGCCACCACACCTGGCAGAATCTTTTAAGTATTATTGCTATCATCTGCTAGGGGTTCTAAGTAATTTACTTGCCAGCATTAATGCAATCCTCATTACCAGTGGACTTGGGGAAGATAGGCAATTTATTTCCAAAAATGCAACCTCAAAGATTTCTTCCTTGTGTGTCTTCTAGTAGCACCATTCCAATCAAAAATCAGGCAAAATTTCAATGATTCATTTTTGTTACTGTTTTTAATTGTTTATTATTGTTACATAAGAGTTGCACATATACCTGCAGTACATGTGATATTTTGATACAAGCATACAATGTGCAATGAATCAGAGTAACTGAGATATCCATTACCTAAAACATTTATCATTTTATTGTGTTGGGAACATTCCAAATCTTCTAGCTACTTCTAATGGAAAGAGATTTGTGTACAAAATGTTTATTAAGAAATTATCTTGGAAAAAAGTTAACATTCTTGCAACATGGGCCTTAGCTGATTTCACAGGGAGCTAAAAAATGGGGGGAACTTTTAAATTATTTTTAATTGAGGTGGGACTATCTTCACATTGATGAGTTATTGATGTGGACTTATCCTATGAAGGGAGAAAAGCAGTGGGCAAGACACTACTCTTCTCCTACAGGCAGTTGCTATGGAAGAAATCAGGTGTGGGTCATCCAGCAGTTAATACTCCTGGAAGCTGAGAAATTGAGAAACTTTGTTCTGAGGGAAGACTCTGGATTGCACCGGACAACAACAATTACAGCCATTAACAGATTAAGAAAATTTTCTTCAATTACGTGAGTTTTAACATGAAGTTGGTTAAAAGTTTATTAAACGAGAAAGGGTTATATGTATATATGTGTATGCATATGTGTATATGTGTATGTATATATGTATACATGTATATATGCATACATACATACACACATGTATGTATACTATTATACATGTATACATACATATGCACATATGCATTATATGGTACACATATACATGTATGTATATATGTGTATACACACTTATACATGCATATACATACATGTATATATACACATGCATATATGTATGTAAATATGTATGTACATATGTGTATATATTTACATGTGTGTTTGTATGTGTATGTATATACACACATATGTACACACACATATATACACATATATATACACACACACAATTTTTTTCTTGTAATATTCTTGTTTGGTTAATATCATAGACTATGTACTCCAAAATTTTCTATTATCTGGAAAAATTGTCTTAAAATTATAATTACTTGTTTATTGAAAATTTGATAGAACTTAAACATCACAAACCTCTAGGATTTTGTCTTCCTTAGTTTAAATATTTTTATCATTAACCCAATTTCTTTTATTGCTAAGAAATTATTAAATTTTCTATTTTTATTCAATTTTAGTATGTATAATTATCCAAATATTTAATCTGTTTAATTTTATTGGCATAAAGTGTTTAAGTTTTAAATAAATTTTTAATGGTATAAAGTTTATTAATGTATTTAATTTCTACTAGCATTATCTATTCTTCATATTTTTTGGAATATATTTTTCATGATTTTTCTCAATACATGCTTCACATATTTTTTAAAAAACATTTTCTTGCTTTGCCGATCATCTCTTCTTCTTTATTAATTGATTTTTGCACATGTATTTTTTCTTCATTCTACAATTTTAGGGGCTTTAAAATCTTATTTTCCTAAAAGCCTAACATGCAAATCAGTATGTATGATATACCACTGCTACGACTTAAATATGTGATCGCTCTAAAATGCATGTTGAAATTTAATCCCCAATGAAACAATATTAAGAGGTGTGTCCTTTAGAAGATGACTGAGTCATGAGGGCTACACCTCATGGGGGTAGGTAACCTTATAAAAGGGCTTGAAGGAAAGAGTTTGCCTGGCCATTCTGTTTATTCCCTATGAGAGGCCATAGCTTTCTTCTTTTTCAGAGGATGCAGCAACAGGCACCACCTTAGAAGCAGAGAATAGGCACTCACCACTCAATAAACGTGCTAGTATTTTGATCTTGGAATTCTCAACTGCCAGAAATGTAAGAAAAAAAAATTTATGTCCTTTTAATTTACCCAGTCTTTGGCATTTTGTTATAAAAACACACAGGGACTAAAACAACCATATTAGCCCAATGAAAGACAAAAAACATATGATCATCTCAATAGATGGAAATAAAAAAAGATAAATTTAACATCCTCTTCTGATAAAAGACTCTCAACAGATTAGCTATAAAAGAAATATACCTCAACACAATAAAGGCCATAAACCACATCATATACAGTGGTAAATAGTGAAAAATATTTTTTTGTAAGATCAGAGAAAGACAAGAATGTCCATTTTGACTGTTATTCAACATAGTACAGAAAATCCAAGCCAGAGCAATTAAACAAGAGAAAGAAAAACGTTTTCAGAATGAAAAGGAACATGTTAAATTGTTGTTGTTTGCAGACAACATATCTTATATAGAGAGAACCCTAAAAACTCAATTTAAAAAACTGTTAGACCTAATAACAAATTCAGTAAAGTTGCAAGGTACAATATCAACATAGAAAAATTAGTAGTGTTTCTATGCAATAACAATGAACTATCCAAAACAAGAATTCAAACGTAAAAAATCCAATTTACAATAGTAGCAAAAATACATAGATAGCTACAAATGAGTTTAACAGACAAGGTGAAAGATCTATGTACTGAAAACTGTAAAATGCTAATGACAGAAATTGAAGACTACACAAATGGAAAGATAATCTTTGCTCATGAATTAGAAGAATTAATATTGTTAAAGTGTCCAAATTATCCAAAGCAATCTACAGATTCAATGCAATCCTTGTCCAAAAATTCAATAATATTTTACACAGGAATAGAAAAAGCAATTCTATAATTGGTATAAAACCAAAAAGGAGCCTGAATAGAAAAGAAATTTTTGCCAACAATAACATAACCAGAGGCACACGAAACCTGATTTTAAAATCTACTATAAAGCTATAGTAATCCAACATCATGTTACTGACATACAGACAGACACACAGACCAATGGAACAGAATAGAGAGCCTAGAAATAAATCCACACCTTAATGGCCAATTGATTTTCTACAAAGATGTCAACAACATACTATGGGGTAAAAAACAGTCTCTTCAATAAATGATATTGGGAATGGATTCCACATGCAGAAGAATGAAATTAGACCCTTATTTCACACCATATGTAAAAACTGACTCGAAACGAATTAAAGACTTAAATGTAAGATTTGAAGCGGTAAAACTACTGTATGAAAACATAGGAGAAAAACTCCACAGCATTGCTCTAGGCAATAAGTTTTTAGATAAGAACTGAAAAGCACAGGCAACAAAGGAAAATAGACAAATGGTACTGCATCAAACAAAAAGCTCTGCACAGCCAAGGAAACAACCAGCAACATGAGAAGACAATAGCCGGACACAGTAGCTCACACCTATAATCCCAACACTTCGGGAGGCTGAGGTGGTCAGATTACTTGAGGCCAGAAGTTTGAGACCAGCCCCACCAACACTATGAAACCTCATCTCTACTAAAAATTCAAAAAATCGCTGGGCATGGTGGTACAAGCCTGTAATACCAGCTACTTGGGAGGCTCAGGCAAGAGAATTATTTGAACCCAGGAGACAGAGGTTGCAGTGAGCCAAGATTGTGTCACTGTACTCTGGCGTGAGCAACAGAGTGGGTCTCTTTCTCAAAAAACAAACAAACAAATAAAAACAAAAAAGACAATTTATGGAATGGGAGAAAATATTTGCAAATCATATATAAGACATTAATATTCAAAATATGTAAGAAACTCAAACAGCTCAATAGCAAGAGAACAACTCAATTAAAAAAAATAAGCAAAATAACTCAATAGACATACCTCAAAAGAAGACATACATATGGTCAACAGATACATAAAATAATGCTCAAAATCACTATTAGGGATATATAAACTGAACATACAATGATATATCACTTCATACTTGTTAAATGGCTATTATTAAAGACAGAAGAACAGTGTTGGTGAGGATGTGGAGAAAAGAAACCCTGATACACTATTTGTGGGAATATAAATTAGAACAGTATAAATGGACAACAGTATGAAATTTTCCCTCAAAATTAAAAATAGACCTCCATTTGATCTAGCAGTTATCTTTCTGTGTGTATCCAAAGGAAATCAAATAAAAGGATCAGAGTTATCTGCACTCCTATATTCATTATAGCATAATGTACTGAGCCAAACTCATAGAAGCAGAGAGTAGAATAGAGGTTACCAGGTGTCTGTGTGTGTGTGTGTGTGTGTGTGTGTGTGTGTGTGTGTGTGTGTGTGTGTCGGTGGGGGGAGGGGGACTGGGGAGATGTTTGATCAAGAATAGCTAATTTCAGTTAGACAAAAGGAATATGTTCAAGAAGTCTATTGCATAATATGATAACTGTAGGTAATAATGCATTGGACATATAAAAATTACTAGGAAAGTAGAATTTGTGTGTCACTACAAAACAACAAGCATGTGATGTAAGGCAAATGTTAGTTTGAGTTAGCCATTTAACAATGTACACAAATTTTAAAATATGTTGTAGGTCATAAAATGCATACAACTTTCATGTGACAATTTAAAAACTTAAAAAAATTCAATTCTATAATTATATTCAGAACAATACTATCTATCAAGTATGTAGAATAAATATATATTCAGACATAAAATACTTTAAAAGTTTATTTTCTAGTAATTACTCTCAGAAATCAATTGGATGATGAACTCCTCCAAACAAAGGAAATGAACTAAGTAAGAAAAAGCATATATACAAAATTTGAGGTCTAGCATAGTTGATCATGGGAGGGCATTGTCATGTAGAAGTAAATGGATACCTCAAGAGAACAGACAAGCACTAGACCCAGACAGATAAGCATTCTACATTAGAACAAGATTGAAGACATCAAGATACTTTAAAATATGGATATCTTAGAATATCTCCTACATATTATTGTCAGATTTTAGCAAGCACTAAGGAATGAGGTTTTGAATTAGCCATAGTATATTTGTTTTAAAAAACATAATTAAAAAATAATAACAAATCAAGAAAATTACTTTTTCTAGAAGCAAAAAAGAAATATGAATGTGCAAAAAAGAATACAGAAATCCTTATAAAATACCCCACAATTGTTTGAGCCAAGATTATGATAAAACGATGTTTGGAAGACAAAGAACAGGGGGCATGTAAAAAGTAAGTCATGGGTGAAAGAAAGCCAGAGATTTTTCCTTTTCTTAATGGTAAATCTTCTAAATAATGCCTAAAAAGAATAGATTAGGAAATTGTAATGTTAGCATGCTTTTTAGAGACATGGATTTATATATTAGAATACTGCACTAAAAATCTTATGGTGAGTGCTGTTGGAAGGACAAAATGTGACCAATACGAAGGAAGACTGCAATGATGAAAAATATGGTTTGTAGGATTTTTGTCACTTTATTATTTGCCACTTGGTATGATAAAAAGAGAAAAAAAGCACACAAAGTAAAAGAATTGTTTCACTTGGACTACAATTGTAATTTACTCCCAATTTGTGCTTCATATGATTTTTAAATATCTATACTATATATCAACTGATGTATTGCAAATATTTTTTTTTATTTTTTAACTTTTACTTTAGGATTGGAGTTACACATAAAGGTTTGTTACATAGGTAAAGAAATGTCATGGGGGGTTGTTGTACAGATTATTTCATCACTCAGGTATTAAGCCCAGTACCCAAGTTACCTTTTCTGCTCCTCTCCCTCCTGCCACCCTCCCACCTCATGTAGATCCCAGTGTCTGTTGCTTCCTTCTTTGTGTTCCTACATTTTTAACATGTAGCTCCCACTTTTAAGTGAGAACATGTGGTATGAGATTTTCTGTTTCTGCATTAGACTGCTAAGCATAATAGCCTCCAGCTCCATCCATTTTGCCAACAAAGACATGGTCTCATTCTTTTTATGGCTACATATTATTCCACAGCGTGTATGTACCACATTATCTTTATCAAATCTGTCATTGATGAGCATTTAGGTTGATTCCATGTCTTTGCTATTGTGAACAGTGCTGCAATGAAGATTCACGTGCAAGTGTCTTTATGGTAGAATGATTTCTATTTCTCACAAATACTTTTTAATCTCTATCTTTGTTTACCTATCTTTCAATCTATGTAATTTCTATAAAACATCAAACTACATTGGCTAGTGTATTAGTTTCCTATGGCTACTCTAACATTTTTTGTCATACATTTAGTAGCTTAAAGCAAAACACATGTAAAATCTTGTATTTCCTGGGTTAGAAACTCAAAATGGGTTTCACTGAACTAAAATCAAAGCTTCTCCCTCGCTGCATTTCTTCTGGTGACTCTATGGGAGAATTCATCCCCTTGCCTTTTCCAGCTTCCAAAGACTATTTACATTCTTAGGCTCACAGCTCTTTCTTTCATCTTTGAAGACAGCAGAATAGCACCTTTAGATCTCACTTTTCCTCTTATCTTTAATTCTACCATTATATCTCCTCTGCCTCTCCCACTGCCTTCTTTTAGTTTTTTACTGCCATTGTGATTACATTGGGTGCATCCAGCTAACTTGGCATAATCTCCCCCATTTCAAAACATTTAATTTAATTTGCAAAGTCTTTCTATATGGAAGGTGACATATTCACAGGTTCTGTGGAATAAGATGTCAATTTTTGACAGGTAGGTGTATTATTTATCTATCACAGTCTGTTTTAGTTGCAGATGGCACTAGAAACTCTAGCATGTATGAGTGTAGAGGGAAATATTAGAAACATATTTACAGATCCTCAGGTAAACAGCACAGAGGCCGATACACACCTGTGTACATCACTGAACATTTGCAATATGAAGTTTATTCTACTGCTGATAAGAGAGTATTATGTGATACTAAGCATAACAATGTCAACGGAATGAGTCAAGTGGAACAGTATGAAAATAGGTACACATATGCTAATCTTATTCAGCCTCAAGCATTAATATATGCTTTGGCCAGTAAGCAAATTCCAGTGGAGAATTGAAGAGACCTTCTGGAGGCCTGTATTTTTTAAATTAAAAATAGTTTTGACATTAGCTGATAGATGATGAGTTATTTATTGCTTTACTTAGGCCTGTAATGAAGGCCTGCCAAAACCAAACTCATCATTTATAATTATTTCAGACCTATTAAGAAAGAAGACCACTTTTTTAAAACCATATTTAAGCAAAAAAAGAAAGAATCCTATGCTAAATAAAAAATGTATTTATAACAAAGAATAACATCAGCAAAGGTAGCTATCTGAATAATCAACCACAAAATTTCTTAAGAAAAGTAGTCTTTGTACACATAATAATACTATTACAAATATTGGTAAGAATTTGCATATGATTAGTCAATCTAAAGCAAATACAAAGTTAATCTTAAAAAGTAAAAAAAGGCCTTGATTATATCTGGTCAATTTTTAACAGAATAAATCCTTGAGTAAGTCAGTAAGTTTCTACCTCTTTATTTAAATAGTGTTAATAAGAGTTGTTAGGAGGGCACAGACACTGAAGCTAGAGTACCCAGGTTTAAAGCCTGGATCTATCATTTTGTTGAGATGCTATTTAGAAGTTTACAAAGTCTCTCTGTGCCTCAAATTCCTCTTGGTTAGAATGGGGGATTATAACATAACTTGTTGATAAGGTTGATACGAGTATTACATAAGTTTATACAAATAAAGATCTCTGAAAGGTAATTAGCACATGGTAAGAGCTCAATAACTGTTGGTTGTTTCATTTCTGCTGATCTTAGTCTGATTTCCACTGCTATAATAGATTATCTGCATATGGGTAATTTGCTTTTAAAAAATGAGGCTTACTTGGCTCACAGTTCTAGTATCTGGGAAGCCCAAGAGGATGCTGTCAGCTGCCTGCAGTGACCTCCTTGCTGCATTATTTCATGGTAGAAGGTGAACAAGTCCATAAAAGAGAGAGCTCATTTTTATATCAACCCTGGAAAACACTGATCTTTTTACCATTTTCATTGTTTTGCCTTTTCTTTAAAATGTCATCTAGTTTAAATTATACATTATGTAGCCTTTTCAGATTGGCTTCTTTCACTTAATAATATTCATTAAGATTACTCTATGTCTTTTCATAGTTTAATAGCAAATTTAATTTTAGTGCTGAACTATATTTCACTGTCTGGATGTACCATTATTTATTTCTCATTCATCTATTGAAGAATATCTAGGTTACCTCCACATTTTGGCAAGTATAGACAAGGCTTTCATAAATATCTGTGTGCAGATTTTTGTCTGGATACAAGTTTCAACTCCTTTGGGTAAATATCAAGGAATATGACTGCTGGATAGTGTAGTAGGAGTTTAATTTTATAAAAAATCTCCAGACTGTCTTCCAAAGTGGCTGTATCAGGTTGCATATACAGTAGCAACAAATGAGCGTTTCTCTTTCTCTACATCCTCATCAGCATTTGATGTTGTCAGTGTTTGGGATTTCAGTAATTTTGATAGGTATATTAATATGTCATTGATGTTTTGATTTGCATTTCCTTAATAAAATATTCTGTGAAGCATCTTTTGTTTCTTTATCATCTTTATATTTTCTAATATATCTGTGAAGGTCTTTTGTCCACATTTTAATCAAGGTATTTATTTTCCTTTATTGAGTTTTAAGAGTCCTTTGTACATTTTGGATAGGTTTTTTTTTTATCAGATATCTTTTGTAAATATGTTTTCTCAGTTGGTTGCTTATCATTTTCTTAATATTCACAAGTTCTTAATATTCACAAGTGGAGAGAAAGTTTTTAATTTTAATGAAGTACAGCTTATCAACTATTTTATGAATCATTTCTTTGGTTATACATTTTTAAAATTTAGAGTTTTAAATTTTTAAAATAATTTTTAAAATTATTACCATACCCAAGGTCATCTAGGTTTTCTATGTTATCTTCTAAGAGTTTTACAAATTTGCCTTTTATTTTTAGCTCTGTCATCTATTTTGAGTTAATTTTTGTAAAGTAACATATGTGTCTAGATTTATTTGTTTTTAAAGTGGAATATCCAATAGTTGGCTGGGCACAGTGGCTCGCACCTGTAATCCCAGCACTTTGGGAGGCCGAGGTGGGTGAATCACCTGAGGATGGGAGTTCAAGACCAGCTTGATCAACATGGAGAAACCCCATCTCTACTAAAAATACAAAATTAGCTGGGTGTGGTAGCACATGCTTGTAATCCCAGTTACTTGGGAGGCTGAGGCAGGGGAGTTGCTTGAACCTGGGAGGCGGAGGTTGTGGTGAGCTGAGATCGCACCAATGAACTCCAGCCTGGGAATCAAGAGCAAAACGCCATCTCAAAAACAAAACAAAGCAAAATAAACAAACAAAACAAAAAAAAACAAACAAAAAAGAATATCCAATTGTTCTAGTATCCTTTGTTGAAAGGCATATCTGCTTCATTAGATTACCTGCGACCTTTGACAAAGGTCAGAAACATGAGTCTGTTTCTGGATGCTTTATCCTGTTTCACTGATTTATTTGCCTGTTCTTTTACTAATATCACACTGTTGTGATTACTGTTACTTTGCATTAAGTCTTGAGGTTGAGGGGTATTATTCTTCCAATTTTTTCTTTCATATTCGATATTGTTTTGGTGATTCTGAGTCTTTTCCTGTTTCCTAAAAATTTTAACATAAGTTTGTTGATATCCACAAAATAACTTGCTAGGATTTTGTTTGAGACTGCATTTAATCTACAGATGAAATTGTGATGAACAATCATTGTCTTAGTCCATTCAGGTTGTAATAACAAAATATCTTAGACTGAGTAACATACAAATAACAAAACTGAGCTGTTCACAGGTCTGGAAGCTGAGAAGCACAAGATCAGAGCAACAGTATATTTGGTGTCTGCTTCACGGATGGTGCCTTCAAGTTGTGTCTGTATGTTGGATGAGGCAAACAAAGTTTTTTAAGTCTCTTTCATAAGGCACCCATTTGATTTATGAAGGCCTTACCCTCATGACTTAATCACTTCTGAAAAGGCCACACTTCTTAGTATGATCACATTGGAGATTATATTGCAACATATAAAACTGAAAGAACACAAATATTCAGAACATAGCAGACATCTTGACAGTATTAAATATTCCTATCCATGAACATGGTCTACCTCCACATTTATTTAGTTTTTTGATTTTTTGATCAAACTTTTGTAGTTTTCCTAATAGAAAAATGTCCTAATAAAATATGCATAGAACTTGAGCATATTTTGCTAGGTCTATATCTAAGTATTTCAATTTTGGGGAATACCAATGTATTAAGTATAATTTGAAATTCTACTTGTTCATTGCTGATACAGGCAATCCTCATCTTATTGCATTTCACTTTATCGTATTTTGCAGATACGGCACTTTTACACATTGAAGGTTTGTGGCATCCCTGCATCTAGCACGTATATCAATGGCATATTTTCAAAAACATGTGCTCACTTTGTGTGTGTCACATTTTAATAATTCTCACAATTTTTTAAATTTTTAATTATTGCTATATATTATGATGATCTGTGATCACTATCATAGGTCTTTGAAGATATTATTGTAATTGTTTTGGGGTGCCATAATCTGCTCATATGACAGTGAATGTAATTGATAAATGTTCTACTTCATGGAAGAAGGTCAAAATATCATCATTAACAGGAGTTTGGAATAAGTTGATTCCAACTCTCATTTATTACATTAAAAGGTTTAGGACTTCAGTGGCAGAAGTAACTGCAGATGTGATGGAAATAGCAGGAAAATTAGAATTAGAAGTGGAGTCTGAAGAGGTTACTGAGTTTCTGCAGTCTCATGATAAAACTTTAGTGGATGAGTAATCGGTTCTCATGAATGAGCAAAGGAAGTGATTTCTGGAGATGGAATTTACTCAAAGTGAAGATACTGTAAACATTGTTAAAATGACAACATATTTAGAATAGTACCTAAACTTAGATGAGAAAGCAGTGGCAGGTTTTAATAGGATTGACTCCAATTTTGAAAGAATTTCTGCTTTGGTTAGAAAGTTAGCAAAGAGTATCACATGGTACAGAGAAATCTTTTATGAAAAATAAAGTTCATTGATGCAACAAAATTTATTAATTTCTTATTTTAAGCAATGGCCACAGGCATCTGTTTTCAGCAACCCCCAGTCAGCAACCATCAATATCTGTGCAAGACCCTCCACCAGCAAAAAGATTATAACCTGAAGGGTCAGATAATCATTAGCATTTTTTAGTGACAACATTTATATATATATATGTGTATATATATATACACACACACACACACACACATATACATACACACACACGTATATATATATACACACGTATATATATACACACGTGTATATATATACGTGTATGTATATATATACTTTAAATTCTGGAATACAAGTGCAGAATGTGCAGGTTTGTTACATAGGTATACATGTGTCCATGGTGGTTTGCCTGTTTTTAAATTAAGGCATGTGTATTATTTTTTAGACAAATGCTATTGCACACAGACTACCATGCCGTGTAAACATTTATATGCATTGAGAAAGAAAAACAGTGTGACTTGTTTTATTGTGACAATTGTTTTATTGAAGTGGTCTGGAAGTAAACCCACAATATATCCAAGATATGCCTGTATATAGAAAAGGGATTGATTTAAATTTTCTTCAAACTCTTTGATTAAGTTTCCAAGTAATGTAAATAATTATTAGTATAATATTTAAAAAATGAATAAGGTTATATAGGATAAACAATTGCCATAAGCAATCCCAGGTGAGTAGGATGGATGGACTAAGAAAAAGTTTATTGTTTGAATTGCTGAACAAGCATTTTTTCCATTTATAATAACACAATATATGCTTAAGAAAAAATAATGAGAACACTTAAACAAAGTGGCAGTTTTTAACTTAAGTTTTAAGTGATAAAAATAAAATGTGTTAGTAATCTAAGTTTAGAAAAATCTTTATGTGTGAACAATAAAATTGGGTATTATGCATGTTTGAACCACTCTTACTGCTCAACTTGAATTTAGATGTCTCAATACAGACCATAAAATTGAAGAAAACATTCTCTTAAAGTTGGGGTTCATTTGTAAATCAAACTTGTGTATTGCCAGTTTTTTCAGGGCATACTAAAAATGTATAAAGGAGTATGCATTATTTCCCAAATAAAATGTGTATATTTATTTACTTCATAAACATGTATTTTTCTGCATTTCTGAGTATTCAGCTTACAGTCTGTATCAAATTTTTCAGGCCAAAATTCTGGCAAAGCTACATTAATAATAAATTTTACTTTTTTACCATTATCTATTCCTGAAGAAAAAGAAAATAAGTGGAATTTCAGGTGTTATAACTTCACTGGAACCTCAGTGAGTTATATGAAATTCCTTAGCAGTTATATATACTTTAAGATAACATTTGGTCTTCAAAGACATGTAGAAAATAAAAAATAAAAAACTCTTAAAACCAGAAATGCAGTCTTTTTGTTTCAATAGGAATACTACTAACAATCATAATTTTAAAAACCATAAGAACTCTCTGTAAGGTATCATCTCTCAATAAATTATGCATAAGTAAAAGTTATCTTGAACCATAGTCATACAAATTATAAGAAATATTCATATAATCATTATACAACTATGAATGTTTCTCCTTATTCTTTTTTATCTTTGGAAGTCTTTATGATGAATTAATTGTAGAGGGTTTTCCATAGTTTAATTATCATTCTTGATTATTTTACATGGATATTCCATTCAAAATTTTTTAAGATAAAAAGATATATTTAAAGTCTCAATTACCCTCCTGATTTCACACTGTTAAGAAATTGTTTGTGCCAGTGATTCTGTGGGTGAGTGACTAATAGCATTTACACTGAGTGACAGGGTGACAATTTAAGTGGCAGAAGTAGGGACCATGTTTTAGTGATGCTCTGACTTCTTATTACTTTACTCAAGAAGTATGCTTTTTGTGTGTGTGTTTTTGTTGTTTTCTTTTTCATTTATCTGTATTGGGTTCAGAAACTGAAATCTTAATTGCATTGTTCTAGGTTATCTAAATAACTCTCCAGATTCCTTAAAACAATGTTCATGGTAACGTGGCTGAAAGCAGGAGAAAGAAAATTGAATTTCAAGTTGCTTTTTAATAAAATATTACATATAAATGGTGATCTTAATGAATTTATAATTTAGTTATGTAGCTATAACTAGTTATTCTTATACACTTGCTAACATGCTTCTGAAATGGACGAATAACTATGCTTTTTGCTAACAACAAGGGAGCAGTACAAAAGCACAAAATATTTTAGAATAAGTGTTCCTCCATTTTCTGTCACCAAGAGGCATTAAATAAAGTGCCAGCCACAACTGCAAATTGCAAGTAGATTGATCTCTCTAGAAAGTTTAGTGCTGCAGTCAGTACACAAGGAATGATCGAGTTTCTTGTTTCCAATACCAAGCCCACAGAGACAGTAAAAGCTAGAGGAAAAGTACTGCTGAGAATCACATATACTGTAACAGTCAGTCCTTTACCATATACCAACATAAGAAAATGGCATAAGTGATAGGAAAAAGGTTGAATGAAAAGTCATTTTTTAAGCATTGGGACCTATGTCAATAATTCTAGTACTAGGTCAGAAATATATAAGTATTTCAATAAGGTAGATTTAATATTTATAGGTGTATTTGTTCAAATATGACCAAATATATGTAGTTATCCTCACACTTAGCAAGAACAAAATTAATTGTTTATCTATCAATAATAAAGAGAAAAAGAAGTTTATTTTAAAAAACACCAAGGTGAAAAGAGATAGTGTTTTTTAGTGTTATATACAAGTCAATTGTTATCTCAATTTTTTCCTTCCCTCATACACTGACTCTTACAAATCTTTAGCTGTCTGCTCATTACCTCAGAGAAAATATGAGGCATAAAATAGAACAGAAGCTAAGGGCCTTCCTAGGTTTGGACAAAGTTCAGATTTCTGCTAGAAAGTGGTTTAATGATTTTTGGATTCAAAAGTAGACATGCTTCATCAGAGATTGCAGTCACTTCATTGAAGAAGTAGACATGAGTTACTTAGGATGAGTAAGGCAACCTAAATACGTCATGGAAATACTCTGAACCCTTTTATTACCTGTCTTCAGGCATTTGAAGAAAATTGATGGTCTTCTTTTCTTTGTTTTGTTGGTTTTTTTTAAACCTTGGTAATAATAACGACAACTACTATTTATTGAGCTAATGTTAAAAATGTTTACTTAGTTTGACCTTGAAACTAGGCCACCTGTATTCAGATTTTAGCTCTTTCTCCTATCTGCTGTGTAATCTGTGGAGGCTAATGCAATTTCATCTTGGATGCTAATCTGATATGTTGGTGTCTGATTAAACCCAGTTGTAGAAATGCTGCTAAGATTTCCAGTTTATCTATTGTTCCTTGTGTAAGAACAGGTACTTACTGTAAATCCTGCCTTTAGACTTAACAACCTTGATGTTCTTATACTTCAATTGTCCTGGATATCCCTAAATTATCCCTTCCCTATGATATATAAGAACTAGGTCTGGGGGGGGGTAATTGAGCAGGAATCAACCATGTCATCTCTACACTGCCATAAACAGAGATGTGATTTCTGTTCATAAGTCCCTACTAAATGTTTGTTCATAAGAAACTGGATTGTTAGCCTCTTTCTTCAGCATCTCAGCTTCCTTGGGCTTTGATGTAGGCTTACATAGACCTGCCCACTGAGAAACATAACCTTAGGAAAGTTGTAAAGTATCTCTGTGCTCCAGTTTTCCAATTTTTAAAATGTAAATAATAATATTATCTACCCCATAAGATTGTCATAGGATTTACTATTTGTTAAGGCAATTAATATTGTGACTATTGTATAGGAAATGTAGCATAAGTGATGATTTAATATTACAAGGTTTCAGTCACTTCTCTAAATACATTATATAATGTGTTTAAAGCTAACGAAACCCTCTTAGGTAAGCAGAATTGTGGCTTCCATTCTATAATGGAAACTGAGGCACAGAAAGATTAAGAAACTTGCATACATCTATAAGAAAAACATTCACAGCTGAACATTTAAGCCGTGCAGTTAGTATGTTTTTAATATCGTTATTGACTTATTTTTTCTTGATATCAAACATGAGTTTCCTATATCAGAGATCATAGGTTTTATTACTAAGCACAATAAAACTGTTTAAGTTTCTCATGTCCAATTCTCTCCTCTCATGGTGTAAATGAGCAGATGAAGATAAACAGATCCTACATGTGCAAAAGCAAGTTCTTGCAAAACAAACATAGAACCCCTCCAAAATATGAATTTTAGAACTTATACAGGAATGATCCACAATAGCCTTTCCTGAGAGAAAAAAAGAGAAAGGACTTTAATTTTCTAATGTAAATAATTCATATTTTGGAGAAAAGAAGTTCCTTTGATGTTCACAACCCTTGGGAGAGTAAAACAATGGCTATGGGTTTAATCCCCTTTTAGCAAGTGAGCACATGACTCTGAGGCATCTATCACCTTAGAATGCAAGAGCAAGTATCTATAAGGAAAAAGAGATGTTCTTCAGCTTTATATTAATTTTCTCTGCTCAGAGAGCTTTGATCATGAAAAAAAATGAAAGTATTTCTGACACTAGAGATTATACATTTAACCAATAAATTATACTAAGATATTAAAAGCTTATTAGTGTCATTTCTAAACAAAAAAACATATTGCAAGAAATTTAAAAAATATTTATGTCACACATTTTTTAGTGTCTTCTAGAATGGGGAATATATTCTTAAAGCACCTTGCTTTAAAGACCGTAGAAAATAGTCATAGTCCCATCTCTTTTCCATGAGAAATGATAATTGTTAATTAGCAGTTGTGGTGGGTTTTATGTTCCATGAATAAAATTTTCAGAGGAACTTTCATAAAGTCCAAAAATTATTCATAGAACTAAAGCTTGTTGATACTGAATATTTGATTTGAGATATTGATACAGAACACCTGGGCTTCTGGCTAAACTCCACCCTCAAGCCTAGAACCACGGATCCCAAGTGAAAACAGCTGACCATGTTTTTCCACCCAAATGTTGCTCTTTTGGTCTGCCATGCCTCTATCCTGTGCCCATAAAAAGACTTCGGCTGTCAGAGAAACACAAGCAGCTGATGCAAGTGGTTGGGCATCCAAGCAGCAGAGTCATGGGGGTACAAGCTGCTGAACGTTGGTATACAAGTGGCTGAGCATCAAAGACTAGATAGATGCAGCTAACTTCAGATGGTGTGGTTTCAGGGAAAGATCACATTCTTTCCACATCATCCCCTTTCCAACTCCCATCCAATGCCCCTTTTCAGCAGGAAGTAACTAAGAGCAGTCATCATCCATATTCTAATGGCAGTTAGATGTGCCTCTTCAGAGAGGGGGAAATAATACACAACAGCTGGGCTCCCAGCTAAACCCCACCCATAAGCCTGGAACCACAGACCTATGTGAAAACAGCTGACCCTGTTTTTCTACCCAAAGGTTGCTTTTTTGGCCTGCCATGCCCCTATCCTGTGTCCATAAATATACTTCAGCTGGCAGAACCACACAAGCGGCTGATGCAAGCAGCTGGGGGTGCAGGGGGCTGAGCTTCAAAGACTACTCATAGAGGCAACTAACTTCAGGTGCTTCTGTAAGGAGAAATCACTTTCTTCCCACACCATCCCCTTTCCAACTCCCATCCCACTGAGAGCCATCTCCCAATGAAAACCTCTGCCTACACTACCTTTTAATCCATTCATGTAACCTGATTCTTCCTGGATGCAGAACAAGAACCCAAGTGCCCAGAGGGCAGGGGCTTGGAAGGTGCTGTGGGGCGCACACAGAGCCTGCTCTGGCCAGAGAGGAGTGGCCATCTGCTTTCAGAGTTCATTCCCTCTGGCTCCCACATTTGTTTGCTTGCATGTTCCCTGTTGCAAGGAGTGGCCAGTGGTGGGCTGAATGAAATGTGCCTCTCCAGTTCCTGCCCACGAAGTGGCGGTCAGAGGAAAAACTCTGTCTCAATATGATTTACTCTTTGGACAATCTTAGGGACTGAACGTTTCTGTCCCCCAAATTCACATGTTGAAGCTCTAGCCTCCAATGTGATGATATTTGTAGGTGGAGTCTTTGAGAGGTAATTATAGTTAGAGTAGTTCATGAGGGTGGGGTCCTTATGATGGTATTAATGACTTTGTAAAACAGATACAGGATCTCTCTTTCCTCCAGGCAAGAATGCAGTAAGAAGATAGCCATCTGCAGGCCAAGAAGAGGGCCCTCACCAGACACTGAATCCACCAGCACCTTTATTTAGAATCTTCCAGCTTCTAAAACTGTGAAAAATAAATGTTTGTTTCTTAGTCTATGACATTTTGTTTTAGTGGCCTGAAGTAAGACACAGCTATGCAGCATCCCAGGTGCAAATACTCCGACTCCAACCACCTAGTATTGGACCAAACATCACAGTCTGAAAGAGTATTTCTCCACAAAGCATCCACAGTTGGCCACTTACTGCAGACACAAGCCACAAGTTTGGGTTCCTAGGCCACTTTTACTTCTGAATAGGGGGCTAAAATTTTAGATGTTTCTATCCTTTCAAGTTAGAAAATTTGCTAGAATGACTTACAAAACTCAACACTTTATACTTATTACTACAAGTTTATTATAGGAAAAGATATAAATCAGAACCATTCAAAGAGAGACACAGAAAGCAAGGTCTGTGAGTACCCAAAACATAAAGTTTCTGTCATCCTCAGATATCTATTACCCTCCCAGCACATCAATGTGTAACAATAAGCAGAGTATAGCCAACCAGGGGAGGTTACTCAAGTTTCACTGTTTATGCTTTTCATGTAGCTTCATTAGATAAGCATAATTGACTAAATTAATAGACATGTGGTCAAACTGAATCTCAATCTTCCCTTTCCTCCACAGGGGTCAGGTTGATTATCACATGGCTTAAAGCCCAAATTCTCTAATCATATGGTTAGTCTTCCTAGTGTGGCCAGCCCCATGTTTAATTATATTATTAGCATAAACTACCTAGGGGCCCACCTTGAGTCACCTACTTAGCATAAACTATCAGGTGTGGTATAAGAGACTCACCATGAATAACAAATACATGCCTATTACTGGACAAATTCCAAAGATTTAAACAATATCTCTCAGGAACCAGGGACAAAAATCAGTCAAATTCTTCACTAGACACTAAAACAGCCTCAGGCTGAAAGAAGACTGAATGTGACTATAAAGGCTGGTTGAGACACAGGAATTAAAAATGGGGTTCCATTTCTGTTAGAGATGGTAAGGAATTATGCATTTGTAAAGGATTAATGAAACCAGTTCAAGATAAAGAGGTGCTTTTTTATTGATCCAAATTATTTTACCTATTTATGAGGTACCTTTGCTATTTTGTTACATGCATAGAATGTGTTATGACCAAGTCAGAGTATTTAGGGTATCCATCACCTTGAGTATTTATCATTTTTATGTTTTGGGAAAATTTCAAGTCCTAGCTGTTACCTACTTTGAAATATAATACATTGTTGTTAACTATAGTCACCGTACTTTGCTGTTGAACATTAAAACTTATACATTCTAACTATATATTTCTACCCATTAACCAAACATTCTTCAATCCCCTTCTCCCACTCAAACATAGTTTCCTAGCTTTTGTTATCTACCTTTCTCCTCTCCACCTCCATGAGATCAACTTTCATAGTCTCTACATATGAATGAGAAAATTCAATCTTTGTCTGTCTGTGCCTGTCTTATTTCATTTAACATAATGACTTTGAGCTTCATCCAAGTTCCTGCAAGTAGTAGGATTTCATTCTTATTTATGGCAGAATAGTATCCCATTTCATTGCGCATATGTGCCATATTTTCTTTATTCTTTTATCCATGGATGGACACTTAGGTTGATTTCATATCTTTGCTAATGTGAATAGTGCTGCAATAAACACATGAGAACAGGTATTCCTTTGATATACTGGTTTCTTTTCTTTTGAATAAATACCTGATAACAGGATTTCTGGATCATACAGTAGTTCTAATTTTAGTATTTTAAGAAATCACTGTACTGTTTTTCATAGTGGCTGTAGTAATTTACATTTCCACCAACAGTCTGTAAAAGTTCCCTTTTTCTCTGCATCCTTGCCAACATCTGTTATTTTTGTCTTTTTAATAATGGCTATACTAAGTAGAATGACATGATATTTGATTGTGGTTCTAATTTGCATCTCCTGATGATTAATGAGCATTTTTTATATACCTGTTTGCCATTTATATGTGTTCTTTTAAGAATTATCTATTCATATCCTTATCCCAGTTGTTGTTGTTGTTTTTACTCTTGAGCTGTTTGTGTTTCTTGTATATTCTGGATATTAGTCTTTTGTCCAATGAATCCTTTACAGATAGTTTCTCCCATTTGAAAGGTTATCTCCTCACTCTGTTGATTTTTTTCTTCATTATGCAGAAAAATTTTAATATACTTCCATTTGTCTATTTTTATTTTTGTTAACTGTGCTTTTTATGTTTTAGTCAATGTGTAAACCAATGTCCTAAAGTGTTTTTCCATGTTTTCTTCTAGTAGTTTCATAGTTTTGGGTGTTATATTTAAGTTTTTCATTTATCTTAAGTTGATTTTTATATTCAGAGAGATAGGAGCCCAATTTCTTTCTTCTGCATATGGATCTTCAATTTTCTCAGCACCCTTTATCGAACAGGATGTTCTTTGCCTGAGGTGTGTTCTTGAAGACTTTGTCAAAGATCAGTTGACTGTTAAGTATATGTCTTTATTGCTTAAGTGGGCTCTCTATTCTGTTTCTTTGGTCTATGTGTCTGTTTTTACACAAATACTATTCTGTTTTGGTTACCATAGCTTTATAATACATTTTGAAGTCAGATAGTGTGATGCCTCCAGTTCTGTTCTTTTTGCTCTGAATTGCTTAGGTCCTGTAGTCTCTAGATGATCTCTTCTGCTGTAAATAGTGTCAGTGACTTAGAATTTCCTCAGTGGGTTAAGGTGTTGTTGTTAGTAGAGGTTGTGGTAAAATTTTACTAAAGACTGGGATGGCATCTGGGCCAGTCTTCTAGCCCCAATGGTAGCAGTAGTGGGGCCAAGTGTTCCTGTTTTTGGTCCCCAGGGCAGCATACACTTGCACTGGTGTTAGGAGGTTCAGACAGGCCAATTCTTGGGCCTCCTGATGGCTGAATCAGGTGCTAGGAATGGCAGAAGTGAGCTGGGAAAGCAGATGGATTCTCCAGTCTTTGCAAAGCAGGAGTGGCATAAGTGATAGCATTAATATAGTTGGAACAAACCTCTGTGTCCCAAGTGGTTCATGTTGGTGTGGGAGGTAATTGTGACAGGCTGGGTTAAGAGGTCCTTTTTCTCAGTCCATATTCTTCCAGATATTTCTTGGAATTTTAAGATTGGATTATAATTTATAATTTTCTTTTTTATGTGAACTCTCCAAAAGTTTCAACAACATTAGCCATTCTAGCCATTTAGATATTCTTTGTTCTTAAAACCCAATGAGGCTATAATTAAATCTATTTCTACACTAACATTCAGAAATTCTGCTGCTATTCATTTTCTCTTGTGTTAAATTACAATAAAAAGGTGAGTGACATTTCACCTAACCCCAAGAACTGATTGCTTTTATAAATGGCAGCTAGCCTGATGAGCTGTATTTTAATCATTTTTTTATTACTTTAAGTTCTGGGGTACATGTGCAGAACATGCTGGTTTGTTACATAGGTATACATGTGCCATGGTGGTTTGCTGCCTCCATCCCCCCTGTCATCTATTATTAGATATTTCTCCTAATGCTATCCCTCACCAATCCCCCAACCATGTGGTATTCCTCCCCTAGCCTCCCACCACCAAACAGGCTCTGGTGTGTGACATAAATATTTTACCTGCAGAGTTACTTTCCTAAATATGTGTTAATTATGATAATTTTTAAATTATAATAATATTTCTTTTCTAAAACCATGATTGATCAAAACTTATTTTATAAGAGAAAAATCAGCACTGGATTAAATTTGTATTGTAGTTGACCCACAAATTGGGTAATAGGCCTTGAGGTAATAGTTGATTTGTGTTTTTATCCTCAGTACTTAGTTGGTAATAATTATCCATACTATACAATAATAGTTTGAGTAAGACCACTTTTTATTTATTTATTTTTTGAGACAGAGTCTACTCTGTCGTCCAGGCTGGAGTTTAATGGCACAATCTTGGCTCACTACAACTCCACCTCCTGAGTTCAAGTTAAAGTGATTTTCTTACATCAGTTTCCTGGAATTACTTGAGCTGGAATTACAGGCGTGTACCGCCACACATGGCTAACTTTTGTATTTTTAGTAGAGACGGGGTTTCACTATGTTGGGTAGGCTGGTCTTAAATGCCTGTTCTCAGGCAATTGGCCCACTTTGGCCTCCCAAAGTACTGAGATTACAGGCATGAGCCACCATTCCCGGCCAACACCATTTTCTAAATTTTGGACACTTAAATTGTCTTCAAACATGTTAATAATCTATGGGTATTAGATATTAGAACCTGTTTTCTAAAAACTTAAAACCCACCAAAGTTTTATCTTCAAAAGTACTTAAAATACGTTTTTTTATATTACATAGGCTAAAAACCATTTGTGGAATAGATATTCATTATTTTAGCAAATCATTTCTATAGATAAGACTCTATACATTAAAAACAAAACAATTTCCACCCTGTTTCCTCAAAATAAAGCATGAGAATGTGATAATACATTTTAATTAAAGTTTAAATATATTTCATTGGGAACACTTTAGCAAATAGTCTTGGGAGTACTGTAATTTAGTTTCCAAAATTGTAAAGTCAAAGTGAAATAAAACATCAATGCAAATTTAAAATTAAACTTGAGTTTAAATTTAAATTAAGCTTGAAAAAATGTGATCTGAGATACATCTGTAAGTATCAAACCTAAACTTTTCCTCTTATTTTATTTTGTAAAATATGTAGGAATAATTATATAAATACTAAATAAATGTTAATTTTCTTAAACCTATTTAATTTTATACTTTCGAAAACTCAATGCATTTTTTTATAATTAGATTAATGACTCTATAAAATAGTATAAATTACAATCAAATTTACTCTTTATGAAAAATGTCAGGAGCAACTAGAAAAGGTGAGGAAAATCATCATATCTTTTTGTGCATCTGAATATTTAATCATACTTCTCGATTAGGTTCTATCATTGTTATTACTTTCCATGGTCTTCTTGCAATATTAGTTGTCTATGAATTATTTTCCCTTTGAAAGGCCATAGTAACTTTCTCTATTTCTCACTATACACACATACAAACAAACCCACACATACACTCCTCACATACACTAGAATATGACTCATTATATTTCAGAATTTAGGAAATTGATTCATTTTTATTGAATCTCAAGAGATGTAAGAAAGAGAAAAGCAGCGCTGGGGTCTGGCCTGGTAAGAATAAACTAGACCACTAAGTAACCATGATTCTTCAAGACAAAAACAAAGCCAATTTATTATCATGCAACTTAGCTAGCCTTTTATAAACTTTATTTTTAACAATAGTTGTTATGTTAACTATATGTACAGCTGACTCCAAAATATTTATTGTCACTTTGTCTTACTAATTAGTAATGTGAGGATAATAAAAGTATTACCATACAGGTTTCTGTAGGGAAAAATGAGTTACTTATATACTAATTGCTGAAAATATTGTCTGGCAGATGGCAAATGCTCAATAATGGTAAACTAATGCTATTGTTGCTATTGTTTTCCCAGTTTTCAAACAGGAGGTTTGGTTTCCACTGTTTTGACATGCTTACAAATACTCATTTGATATAATATCAAGGCATGCACAAATTTAGTTTGTAAACAACTAGAGACAGCTCATGTAGCACATTCTTTAAAATTATAATAATAAGTAATATTTATTTATTTTTTGAGACAGAGTTTTGTTCTTGAGAAGGAGTTTCATTCTTGTTGCCCAGGCTGGAGTTCAATGGCACAATCTCAGCTCACTGCAGCCTCTGCCCCCCAGGTTCAAGGGATTCTCCTGCCTCAGCCTCCTGAGTAGCTGGGATTACAGGTGCCCACCATCTCACCTGGCTAACTTCTTGTATTTTTAGTAGAGGCAGGGTTTTGCCATGTTGGCCAGGCTGTTCTCAAAATCTTGGCCTCAGGTGATCCACCTGTCTCAGCCTCCCAAAGTGCTGGGATCACAGGCATGAGCCACTGCACTTGGCCACGAGTAATATTTATAACAGTTCACAACCATATGAAACTAAAAGCCTCCTTTAAAAAAAATTTCTAATGTAATTTTTGCTATTGTGAAATGAATTTCAAACATAAAATAGCATGCTCATATACATAACCAAACATTAATGCATCATTATAATTATATTAAAAATGAAAACTAGTTTTATTTCATTAATATAATGATATATAACTTAGTATAAATGTAATGCAAAATAATGTACAAATGGTTAGGTTAAACCTTATAGGAAAACATTGAATTATTCAGGCACTTGTACTTCTGCATACTAGTAGCATAAATGTAACAGCCACAAATGTGTTGTATTGGGATATGACATATCACAAATGTCAGTGCCTTTTGTGAAATAATTTTTAAAATATTGAATAGTGCTTTAAAATTTTCAAAAAAATAGAGTCTGTTTTTATTTAGTAAATATGGTAATTTAACTTTGAGAAAAATAGAGGCTATTTTAAACCTGTGAAAAAACACGCTTTGGTGTTAGCAGTATTAGATACTATGCTCAGAAAACTATTAGCCATTTTGTCATGTAAACTAATGTATTGTGGGACACTTAGAAGTAGTATGAAATGTCAGAAAATTCTTCACTGAGAAAAACCATCCTCAGCATGGCAGGTGGTGGGCGCCTGTAATCCCAGCTACTTGGGAGGCTGAGGCAGGAGAATTAGTATCTCCGAATACACCCATTAAGTCAGTAGCGTGCCCAGCATTTCCAAAATGCCTCATATGTCGGGACTGGCCCAGGCACACTTATTTAGAGGTTGGATAAAAGGACAAAGAAAGTCAAATCCAAAATAAACCATGCCTACCTGGAAAGTTGGATTGCTATAAACTGAAGGAATTCTTCCATTAAATCTTTTGTATGTCTAATCCTTTCTTGGTGTTTGCTTCTAGGAAGACCTGAAGTAATGCAGCATGGTAATATGTTCAAGGAAAACAGAGTAGTTATGCTTTTCTGAAGTGTATACCTACTGTGTATTAGCAATGGGAGACAAGACTGGATTGGGTAATACTAGGTAATGTTTGAAATGCCAGGATAATGAATTCACAGTTAATATTATATTGAATTTGGTTTTAAATGTAGGTTAACAGCATTGTAAAGGATGGCGAAAGTGCAAGTAGAAATACTAACAAAAAGCCTTCTAATATAATTGAGATTGAAGTGATTAAAAACATTATCTAGGGTGGTGTCTGTTCGGAAAGGCAATCTGTCATAGGCACTATACATTCCAGCACACTATTTCAGGCAATACCAGATACATAATTTACAAGGTCAACTGCAGAAAATCATGAAGCACTTCAGAGGACAAGGTATTGTGTTATTGCATAGTGTGCATGCCAAAGAAGCTCACCCTAGTTTTTTGAGTATGACAACAATACAAAGTTTTTACTGCTCTTCAGTCTATAGGTTTAACTCCAAATTAGGATAATCTAGGCACCATTGAAAATAAGAGTGATAGGAGAAGGGGCTTATGGAGAGAAGAATGAAAAATTATCATTTAGAGGTTTTGAGTACTTCTTTATAAATGTTTCTTGAAAGTGATTCCTTCTTTCACTTTCCTTGTCACTCCCTTTGTGCAATCTCTTCACTATTTTTACTATGCAAAATGAGGCCTGAGTAATCCTTAAAAATTAAAAGCATATATACATATGAAAAAAATTAAACCAAATACAAGCAAATACCTTTCAAGCTTTGCAACAGAGTTTTGTTGGGTAGGTGGATGAAAGGAGGGATGACTCAACCACTGATAACTATTTCCATCAAGGAGCAGTGAATAATGCACATGTGAAAAAAAAAGTGAGTTTTCTTCAGAGAGACAGCACTTGAAGTTGGAGGAGAGAAAGGGTTTAATAACAGCTATCTTTTTAGACTGACATAAACCAATGGATATAGATATATAAAAGTGGATGCAGTAAAAGAATTATAGAAGGTTTAATCAGAGAGGTGAAAGATGAACCACAAAGACTGAAGCATAACTAAAAGTAAAAGCAAAACAAAACTGAATAGGGAAAGAAGATATAGAGTAAAATAATCAGAAAAATTAAAGGATAATGATGATGATAATAAGTTTTAGTGATTAGAGAGTCATTGATAAACTGTGAGACTTATTTTAATGGAAAGAAAAGAAAATAATTAAAATAATTAAAAATTATATTAATATAAAAAGGTTTAAATTTATAGATTCAAAACAATACATCTATGTAACTCTTATTAATACTCAGAACAGAGTAAAAAGCAATTGTGATTTTTCAGTATGTGCAAGCCATGTTTCTTTTTACATAATGAAATTACTTTCAGTAAAGAAATTTAAAGCAGCTGTTTCTATATTTTACGTTTTCCAAAAGTATATCTCAATTTTTTAAACAAATATATCTGTGTTAAAATCACTTAGTATGTTGATATTTATGAAGTGTAATTTCAAAAAGTTAAGATTTTGTTGTTTTTTTATTTAATTATTTTCTATATGCTAGAAGAATTTCACCTGGAACATATATTTTTTAACATGCAGACAGTTGTATGAAAATATTTAAAATGAATTTTATGGATAAGTCAATATATATCAAACTCTTTTTTATTATTCTTCTATAGGCATCTCACTTTATGATTTACTTGGTATCAAACAGCAAACATTTTGTGGTCTGCAATAGAGAAAATTTAAATTTAACTGAATGTCTTATGGCATTTAGAGAAAAGTGTCCCTTAAGCCTCTAAATTTAATTCTATCACTTTTCCAGGTAAGTGATGTGTGTCTTACATTCTACCTGTTCCAATCTGAGGCTGAGAGTCTTCCTGTGAACTGGGTCTGCTTCAGTACTATACAACAAAGTGGACTAAATAATATCAGCATTTATATATATGAAATATGACATCTAGAAATATTGCTCATTTGCAAAGCCCAGCAATTTTACTTTTTTATCTCTCCCAGCTCTAAGTCTCTAGGTGCTACTTGCAATGTGTCACAAGCATTAAGCAAAAGCTCCATTCTCACTCTCCTTCCTGCTTCAGCACAGTAGACTGACATGATCCATTCTGCCATAATATCCAATGAATTTTGCATGAGATTCTTAAGAGCAAAGCTATTAAGTAAAAAAGTGGGGGAAGAAGTAAGCCATGCTAATAGAAGTTTTCTAAAGTTCTGAGTCACTTAAGATGGTTTCGGCAACTAAAGGTTAGTACACCTGACGTCCCTTTATTGGTAGATGTAGTTATTTTTTTTAAAAGAAATACCTAAAAAGACTTCATATGAGTTTCTTTAAGCATTTAGAGAATTATAAAATAAACTCTACAATAGTCTTATACAAAGTTTTACAAGTTATGCAATAATAAATATTACTTGCCAAAAAATTTAATAGATTGATTAACCAAGAGTATAAATTAAAGTTAATACAACAGCTTTGCTTAGTTTTCTGGTCAGCCTCCCCAGTATGTCTCAAACATATAAATAAGATAGCAAGTTTAGTTTTCTGTTAAAGACTTCATTGTTTCAGAGAAATGTCTCATATACCAACTAGTTTGGCCTGCCATTTGTTGAATTAAATGTTAAAATAAAAATTTTCTCTAATAGCACATACTAAATTAAACATTATTTAAAAGTAAAAAAGGAGAAAATGAAAGTGACATTTGAAAAAGGCATATATATGCTTAACCTTGTGGTAAGATTAATCTCATTGAAATTGTCATTTATAACATAATAGTCTAATAATTTATATTATTCTAATAACTTGGTAATCAGTTACTTCAAAATTTATGTTTTGTTGTCTCAAACACTAATATTTATTTTGAAGATATATGAAATGAATTAGAAGAGAATATTTGGAAACTTCCACATAATATCTAACATAGGGACCGGAGATTCTAACAGGATTTAAATTATAATATAGAGAGTGATGTCAACAAGATGGGGGTATAGGAAGCCCTGGACCCTTATTCCATTCATGAACACACTGATTCAGCAATAATACACAGAAAAATCCTCTTTGTCAGTAATCCAGAAAACTACTGGAGAGGCTCCTTCATCCTGAGTAAGGATACCAAGCCACATTGAAGACAATAGATAAATAAAAGACATCTAGGCATAATTCTTACTGCCAGCACAGCATCATATGATCAGGAGAAAGCAGCTCCCAGTTTCTTCCTGGGGAGGGAAAGAGTTGACAACCCAAAAGATCAATGTGCCAACTATTCCAAGGATGCCAAGAAGACTGACTTCTGTATTGTAGTACTGATGAGACCTGACATACTCTAGTCACCTACAGGCCTATAATAACAAAGACCGTGGTTTGGACTAGCAATTACCATACTTCCCTCCTTAGACTTAGCCCAGAGTAAGTAGACAAAAAAAAAAAAAAAAAAAAAAAGGGGTGTCATTAGAAAAAAAGGGTCATTAGAAAAAAAGAAGACAGGTTGTACTCATAGAAAAGCTTAAGAGGCTACCCAAATCTCTGGCCAAGCTAATTTGTGAATGATTTCTCCCCTACAATGGGTTTCTTTCTCTATGAACCCTAGAAAATAGTGTTATTTTGTCCGCTGTTTTTTTTTTTTCCAACATAAGATGTCAAGAAAAATAAACAGGGAAACATATTCCAAACAAAGGAACCAAATAAGTCTCCAAAAAAAAATCTTAATGAAATGGAGATATATAATTTACAAGACATAACATTTAAAATAACTGTCATAAAGATGCTCAAAGGTGTCAGAAAAACAATGCATGAAGGAAATAAAAATTTTAACAGAAATAAAAAATATTTTTAAATGTACCAAACAAAAATTTTGGAGATAAGGAAAACAATAATTGAAACAATATTTTCAGTGGGGGAAATTGAATAGCACACTGCTCTAGCAGAAGAAAAGATCAGCAAACTTACAGGCAAGCCATTGGAAATTATTAAGTCTGGCTGAGTGCAGTGGTGCATACCTGTAATTCCAGCACTTTAGGAGGCTGAGGTGGGTGGATCACTTGAGGTCAGGAGTTCAACACCAGCCTGGCCAACATGGTGAAACCCTATCTTTACTAAAAATACAAAAATTACCTGGGTGTAGTGGCACACACCTGTACTTCCAGCTACTACTCAGGAGGCTGAGGCACAAGAATTGCTTGAACCTGGCAGGTGGAGGTTGCAGTGAGTCGAGATCATACCACTGAACTACAGCCTGGATGACAGAGTGAGACTCTGTCAAAAAGAAAGAATAATAACACTAAAAAAAGAAATTATCCTGTCAGAGGAGCAAAAAGAAAAAAAAAATTGAAAAAGAATGAAGAAAGATTAAGTATTTATGGGGCACAAACAGAACAATATATGCATTCCAAAAGAAAAATAAAAAAGATGAAAGGGAAAGTGACATAAAAACCGAGGAAATAAAGGTAGAAAACTTCCTAATTCTAGTGAAGGAAATGGACATTAAGATATAGAAAACCTGACAAATCCCAAATGAAATGATTCAAAAGAAACACAGCAAGACACATTCAAATCAAATTATCAAAATTCAAAGACAGATAATGTTGAAAGCATTAAGAGAGAAGTGATTATATATATTATATATAAAAGAAAAATACATATATAATATATATTTATGTAAATATATATTATATTATATATACATATATATTTATATATAATATATATATAAATTTATATATATTATATAATATATAAATTTATATATAATATATTTAATATATATACGTATATATATGTATAAAATTCCTCTTATGATTACCTTTGGATTTTATAACTGAAATCTTGCAAACCAAAAGAAAGTGGGGTAATCTATTCAAAGTGTTAAAAGAAAAATAATTGTCAACTAAGAATACTGTGTTGATAAAACTTGTTCCACAGAAATGTAAACAAGATGCTTTCCAAGTCAGACAAAAGCTAAGGGAATTTATTACCACTAGGCCTATCCTAAAAGAAATGCAAAAGGATTTCTTCAAGTATAAATAGAAGGACACTAAGCAATAACTAAAAACATATGAAAGTACATAACTTGGAAAAAGTAAATATATAAACAAATGTAGACTATTATAATAATTTGATGGTGGTGGTTAAATTGCTTTTAATTCTAGAACAAAATTTAAAAGAACAAAGTACTAAAAATACTGCAAATATAAACTATGTTAATGGTATATAATATAAAATGATAAAAACTATGACATAAATAACATCAAGTATTGGGGGATGTAAAAATATACTTTTTGTATGCAAGTTGAGTGGTTATCAGTTTAAAACAGACAATCATAACTATAAGATAATTTTGTTAGCCCCATGGCAACCACAAAGAAAATAACTATAGAAAATACAAAGGAAAGAGAAAACAATACGAGCTTATCAATACAAAAAAAAAAAAATCAGCAAAAGGCAAAAGAAGACAGCAAAACAGTCAAAGAGGTACAAAAGAACTACCAAAAAAAAAAAAAAAAGAAAGAAAATAATTATAAAGTGGTAATGGTAAGTTCTCCAAAATTGATATTTACTTTAAATATAAATGGGTTAAACTTACCCATCAATATACATAGAGTGGCTGAATGGATAAAAACAAACAACAAAAGAAACCTAAGATTCAACTATATGCTGTTCACATTAGATTCACTATAGACTTAAGAACATACATAGACTGAAAGTATAGGGTTGAAAAAGATATTTTGTGCAAATGGTAATCAAGAAAGCAGGAGTGGCTATGCTTATTTTCAGAAAAAAATAGACAAAGTCTAAAATTATCACAAAAATAAGGTTACTATATTTTATGATAAAAGGGTTAACTCAGGAAGATATAAGAAGTATAAATATACTGGAAGCCAACATCAGAGCATTTAAATACACAAAGCAAACATTGATAGAAATGAAGGAAGTATTAGATGTTAATATAAGTACAACCTTCAATAACCTATCTTAATAATGACAGGAAATCTAAACCAAAAATAAGAAAACAACAAATCTGCATAAGACTATACATCAAATAGATCTAACTGCCATATACAGAATTTTCCAACTCACAGCAACAGAATATATACCTTTCTCAAGTTCACTTGGAACATTATCCAGGATAGAGCCTATGTTAGGCCACAAAAAAGTGTTAACAAATTTAAACTGACTGATTTTTGTATCCAGGATATTCTCCGACCATATGGAATGGGTCAATGAAAAAATAAAAAGGGAGGTTAGAAAATATCTTGAGATAGATGAAAATGTAAGCACAATATACCAATACCAATGGGATTCAGCGAAAGCAGCACTAACTAGGAAAGTTACAGCAATGAATCCCTTCTTAAAGAAAGAAAAAATACCCTTCCACACTCTCTCGTGGAAGCCTGTCTTCTCCTCCTAAACTCCATCTCTCTCTATTTCCTAACACTCTCGTGGAAGCCACTTTCCTCTCCTGGATTCCATCTTTCTGGATTCCCTCACTTAGTGTGAGAGTTAGCTGTTTCTTTCTCTTTCCTTCTTCTGTTTCTCTCTCTCTTTAAATAAATCACTTTCTTAAAAAAAAAAAAAAAAAAAAAAACTTAAATAATCTAACTTTAATCATCAAAAAACTAGAGAAGGAAGAGAAGTCTAAGCCAAAAGTTATCAAAGAAGAAAATAAAGATTAAATAAGAAATCAATGAAATGTGAAGTTAAAAGAATAGAAAAAGGAATGAAACCGAGTTAATGTTTTGGAAAGATAAACAAAGTTAACAAACCTTTAAATGAATTAAGAAAAGAGAGAAGACTCAAATACATTAAGCAATGAAAGAGGAGATGTTACAACTGATGCCACAGAAATAAAAAGGATCACATGAAACTACAATTAACAATTATATTTAACAAATTAGATAACCTATAAAAATCTAATAATCCAACTAAAAATTGAGCAAAATACCGGAACAGATACTTCTCCAGAGAAGATACACAAGTGTCCACCAGGTATATGAAAAAGTGCCTGACATCACTAACCATCAGGTAAATACAAATCAAAACCACAAGGAGACATTATCTTTTGTTAGAATAGGCATTACTAACAAAACAAAAGGTAAAAAGTGTTGGCGAGGATGTAGAGAAAAGGGACCCAATTTACATGTTGGTTTGAATGTAATATGTTTCAGACATAATGCAAAATAGTATGGAGGTTCTAAAAAAATAATGAACTATCATAACATTTCCTGACACTTATCTAAAAGTATAGAAATTTAGAAATCAAAATGTCAAAGAGGCATTTGTACTTTATTGTTCATTGCAGCGTTATTCATACCAGCTAAAATGTGAAAACAATGTAATTGTTAAGCAGATTAATGGATAAAGATTACATGGGTATAAACATACAATGGAATATTATTCAGCCTTTAAAAAGAAGAAAATCTTGTAATATGCAACATCATGTATTATGCTAAGTGATATAAGCCAGTCAGAGAAGGACAAATATTATATGTTTCCACTTATATGAGGCATCAAAAATAGTCAAATATGGAACCTAGGGCAAGGTGTGCGGGGGGATAATGGGAGTTGCCATGTGATGGGTACAAAGTTTCAAGTATTCAAGATAAAGAAGTTCTAGGGATCTGCTGTACAACATCACTCATATAGTAATACTTTAAGATACACTTAAAATTTTATCTGAGGGTATGTCAGAATACAACAAGCAAAAATATTATAGTGCTTAGTACTTTAAATTTTTTATTGCAAGAGACAATATAATGAACTCCCATATTGGTTGGAATTAAGCAGAATTTTACAGGTAAGTAAAAATCATTTTGTAATAGAGAAATACTGTAAAATTATTTTATGTGGAATGTCAAAATATTATCAAAGTGAGCTTTGAGTAAATAAAACAACTTTTTAAAATGTCTAACATTGTCTTTTTATTGGAAGAGATAGGTTTAAGTAGACACCTGACATTGCAGATAGACGAGAGAATAAAATTGTATACCACACAAAAGGATAGCACCTATAAAGACTTTAAAGCATGAACAAACATGAGATTCCTGAAACTATGGAAAACTGTACTGCTAAAATTATGAGTTTCAGGTTGAGAGATGCAAAGAATAATGTTAGAATATCGGAGCATATGACATGTCAGCACCCATGTCATTATCAGTGAGAAAGACAGGAAGAACTTTTATATATTTGTGCTACCATATATTTATGTATTTTATCTGTCCATTTATGGTTCCAGGTTTTCAGTGTTTCCTTCCACACACACAGACAAACCAACAGCATACTTGAAGACAGCCTTTATTCCCTTACCAATTAGCTTCTTCACTGAGTTGCAATGTGGTTATGCTCTTAACTTTCATCAAAGTCTCTCTTATGATAAATGAGTATAACCACTCAACTTCAGTACTTGAAATAAAATTATTATTGAAGAAACTATACGTTATTGAGCATTATTGGGATGTACTACCGAAATTCAACTTTTGTTCTCCTGAGAAATTGATTCCTCCTTCTGTAATTACAGATTCAAAAATTAATATTAAGTTTTGGCAAAGTGTGTGCCAATTTCTGTGTCTACAAAAGATGATTTTGTTTCAGTATTTCCTCAATGTTTAGCATATGTTGCCTCATTCTGTTGTTGGTATTGGTTTACTTTTATTTAATCCAACAAACTATACAGCATATGTGTTTTATCACAAGTTACGGCAAATTCTGCATATGTGTACTTTGTGTTGGCTCACTTATCTAGATCTAGCAAGGACAACCTTGAAATGGTAAAGAATTGTGCTCTTAGGTGTAAAAAAGACATTTTAAAAGTGGTCAGGTGTTTTGAGTGTAATTTATTTTGGCAAGAAAATATGTTCTGTAATAGACACATCCTATTGCATAAATTCACTAAAAAGTGTTGCTTATAATTGCAGTGGTATTACACTACACTTCATTCTCTCATTCAATGAGTGGGTGAAATATTATAATACAATTTTCAAATATGAGAACTAATCTTTAGATTTTCTGGAACCACAAGTAAAGTTAAATTTTTTACATGTTTTAATACATTTGGGATCTATATCACTGTAGCATATACTGTTGATGCTCTAGTCATATCCCTTTAGTGTTTACTATTTCAGATGTACTTAGCCAAATAGCAATGTCAGCATCTACTTAATCTGGCTGACAGAACTCACTCAGCATGCATGCATGGCAGGCCAGAAGTACCAGGGAATTAACATCCCTTTGAAGTCTCTTTTAATCAAAGACAAGTAAAAGTGGCTATGCCTATGTTTTAGTGCCCTAACCCATCAAATAAGAAACTTCTCAGGCGCGGATTGTACAAGGTTTTTCAGAATCCTCCAGGAGCACTGAGTTCTACTTGCTCACAATAAGTGGCTTAATAACATATTTTTTATTACATTTCGTTATTTTTGTTTTCACTTCTGCACTCCTCTGCTGGTATTTCATGGGGAAAATCTCCAAAGCAAATTATTTGCACTTATATCTTTGTATTGGAATCTGCTTCCTTGGGAATTCAAAATAATATAATCACATCTGTTAGATTTTTAATTTGAACATTATGGATATTTCTCAGTTTCGTTTTATGTAAAATGCCGTTTCTTTTTTTTCTTGCTCATTTGCTATGTCTTCAACACTTCATCCTCAATAACAAATTTCCTTATTAACCTTGCCTTTATTTTACTATAGAGTTTGTAATTATGGCTCTTTTGCCAAATATCTGACCACCTATTTGGTCCTGTATTGTAGCCTAAGTAATAAGAGAATAGCACTGTAATCATAGACAAGTTACTAGGGGGTAATGCTAAGGATATATGCTTTAAAGCAAGTCAAGCAAGGTTGAGTTCCTAATATTTCCACATGCTTATTGTAAGATTTTGGCAGAATCATCTACCTACTACAAACCTTAGTTACCTAATCTGTAAAATATTAAAAAGTAATATACAGTTCAGAGGATTTGTGGAACCACTGTATTATTTAACAAATTCAAATTTCTTAGCATGGTATCTGACATGTTTCAGGTGCACAAAGAATAGCTAATATTATTTTTAAAATTCCCAAAAGTCCATTTCTTTGTGATTTATTCTACAAAATACTTTTCTCATACTTGACATTTTACTTTAGTTTGATGAGCTCTGTATTCTTTCAAATATACAATTCATTTTCTTTCAATCCGTTAGTGTTTTATGTCTTGTTGTTTTGCTTTTCTTATTCTTTCTTTTCCCTTCTCTATTACTCTGTCAATAGAATCACCTCAGGGATCCATAATACCCATTACAGTTTTTTCTTACCTTCCAAAATAGTATGGATTTTAACTTTTGTAAAACATATTTTACAACTGAAAAAAATGCCGCATTTTATTTTATCACATGTCAATGAACTCCCTCTATATTATATAAATTTTGCATGTATTCCCAACTACTTTTTTTGTATGTAAAATTATATAGTCATAGAAGAAACTTGCTGCCTATAAAGCTTGCCAAGTTCCTTTCCACCATAACCTACAATCACTTTCCCTTCTACTTCACTTAAGCCATTTACCCATAAGACATTCCTTAGACTTTGTTATCAATCCAGAAAAGCACTACATCTGAAATTTCAGATTTAAGTTCTCTATTCTTCAACTGCTGTTTCCTATTGTTACAAGTGTCTCAATTATTTGGAATTGTTTCTCAAACTAATTGAGATCTACAGTTTACATAAACCTATTTATTTTTAATCTAAAAAGAATATATTAATCACCAGGTACCAGAATTTTACTGAGGGTCTCAGATACACAGTCAATATCTGATAATTATATTATTTGATTTCATAAGGTTTTAAAATTTAGTAGAACCACAAATAATTCAGAAAGCAGCATCATTCTGTGATATAATTGTTGGAAGAGAGAGAATACAGGAAGCATTATATTTCAGTACTATGCTTTCATTCACAAATTTCTCCCTATGAGACTTAGGTTCCTTAGTTAGGTTTCTACTCATTCATCAGCTTAACAAATTCATGCCATCTTTATTGCCCTAAACTCTTCACCTGACAACCCACTCGTCTCTCTATAGATGAAATTTGTCTACTTTACTAAATAAGAAAATATAATTCACAAATTTTCTCTTTTTGTGAGTGAACATACAAATTCAGCTGCTTCCACAAATATTATTATCTTTTCATTTCAAACACACTGAAATTACTGTAACTCCTTTGTATACATTTAACTCCCTAGTTTCCCAATACAGCTTCTTGCAATTCTACCAAAGATTTATCTCTATCGACTATACCTTTTGATTCTCCTCTTTCTGGAAATTTCATTCAATCTTTGAACATTGTTTTCAAATCTTTGTAATTGTACAAACATCAGTCACAAAAAACAAAAATAAAATATATTTTCTTAAACTTCATATTCCCATGAATTTACCGTTATCTTCACTCTTTTATTTATAGCAAAAGTTTTGGAAAGAGTAGCCCACGTTCATTACTATTACATCCTAATTACACTGAATCATTCACTGACAGAATCTCATTTCTCTTTTTTATGTGACTGCAAGCTGTTTCCCACCCACAACATTTCATAAACCAGATTTCATCAATATCACCAATATGTTACACAGGGTATCTTCCATACTTGGCATTGTTTACAGTATCAATCTGGAAAGACTTGGGTTTCCTAGGCTTTCTGAGACTAGACGTCACAGGATTTTATCTACCTTTCTAGCTGCTCTTTCTCAAAATTATCTTTATTCATGTTCCTCTTCCCAAAACAGACATACAGACATGAGATCTTATTGAATCCTATTTTAGACCTTCTCTTTGCCATGTCTCCATATTCTTCATTCTATTAATGTAATAAAGGGCAATGTCTATTGATATGGCTATTTTTTTCTTTTCTATTTTTCTTCTTTTATACAGAAGAGAAAGATCTTTCCCAGAATTTTTCTATTTCACAAGTCAATTAAGGTAAATAATTCACCAAAAATTCTTAGCTGCTTCTAGATGAAGGATAATTCTCTATGATTTATTGTAATTATTGTGATTAACCTGTATTATTTCTAATTTGATAAAATGTAGTATGTAAAAATAACTTTGTGATAGAAGACACTAAAAAAATTATAAGCTAGGAGAATATATCTCCCAATATTTGTATAATTTATTATTCCACAATGGCTCTATGAAGACTTTCCATGGATAACTCTCAAATCTACATTTGGTAATAATTTTACTCCCTAACCAGATTACTATTTCTAAAGATAGATTTATAATAAAACAGCTTTGTTGTTCTATTGTTGTTTATAAAAAAAAGCAAGATTGTGTTCCATTATCTTTTTTGTGCTTCTTTAAATATTATTAGATGATATAATATTTTTTATTTATTCCTCTTTCTCAAGTTTTTGTAGAGTATGACATCTTCTTTGAAAATGATCAGGAATTAGAAGACAAAATATATATGGTCTAGTTACTTCTGTTAGGCTTTCTAATAAGCAAAAATAAATGGTTTCAGCTTACATTCCTAAAATTTCCTATTACTGTTTGATATAGCCAGTCTAGAATACGTGTTGTATGAAGAAAAGATTTCTCAAGAGGAATAGCAAAAAGTTACAGTTCAGTTCCATTGAAATACAGATGCCCAGTTTAGATGGTTCAACATACAATTATTTTGACCTTACCTGGTACAAAATCATGACAATTTTGACATAATATAGAGTAGTCAATAAATTACATGATATTCAACACCATATTATAAAATAGGTTTTGTGTTAGATGATTTTTCCCAACTGTAGGCTAATGTAAGTGTTCTGAGCACATGTAAGACTAGGTTAAACTATGATATTCCATAGGTTAGGTATATTAAATGCATCTTAAAATGTATTATATTTTCTATTTATGGTGGATTTATTGGGCCATAATCCCATCACAACTTGGGAAGCATCTCTGTTTAGACTTAAATATTTTGTATACTATTTAGTGTCCTAATTTAGTTATTTTTTGTTCTCAAAGTTTTACTGAAATTGGTGTATGTGTTTTTTACATGCTCGACCTTGAATTTAGATTAGTTACATTTATTTTCAAAAGGAGAGACCTTACTGTGATAGTTGTATACTCTGTTTGTTGTTAAGTTTCTTAGATTGTTCTCTTTCATGTTTATATTAGGTTATACACCCATAAAATTACTAAACAATAAATGTTAGATTCATCTGCTCTCCTGTTTTCTGTCAGCCTTGAATGCTTATTATTATACAGTTTATCTGTTAAATCTTTTAATAGGCAATTTTTGCTGTACTACATTTTGTTACCTAAATTATATAAATATTACAATTATTTCAACAGTTGAATTATTTCTGTGAAGTAAGAAATAGTAATTCCTTTATTTGTCTCTTATTAGAACTAGAGAATGGAAAAATGAAGAAAATAGCACAGACCAGAAAATTTATCAGAGAGAAAAAACATACATTAGAAGTAGACAAGGATTAAGGTACCACTGTTTTAGAACATACAGTTTCAATGCAACTTTGGGGAATAACACCAAAATATTAAATTATTTCTCTTTCTCAGAAAAAGATGTCCTGGCGTTACCTTGATCCGCATTATACTTTCAAATTGTTACATGCTTTAAAATTACATAACAACCCTTAAAACAGAATAAGATCTTCACATCACCACACTATAATTTTTTAATGCACAATTCATTCAAGTTTCAGAAGTGCTTACTTAGATTTATGGACTCATCAATATCTCTTTTACAAATAATTTCAATCTAACATTAAGTCTCTTCTAAGTCCTGATTATAGTTTTACAACAGTATATTTTGGGCAGCTGTGAAGTTCAGTTATTTTAAGACTAACTTTATTGCAGCAACTTCTGCCAATTTTCAAGTCTCTGGATTAGTTAAAACTCTATACTAACACATTTATAACATGCAGAGCAAAGAATAACAAATCCATATATGTATGTGAGTACACTGATAGCATAATATACTGAATTTTCTCCATTTAGTAATATTGCTACTTAGATATATTTTGAGATATTTTATCAGATGTTTTATAAAATCTATCAAACTATACTCCCTAATCCTTTTATTGGACATAGCCCTACAGCATTTTTGAAGATTATAACATATGTTGAAACTGTAATTAGTTCCATCACATAGGAAAGATTTTCATGAGCTACTAAGAAAATGCTTTTTAGAATTTCTCGTTTATGCTAGAACATGGAACATAGAGCTTATCAGTTGATGGGGCAAATAATAGACTTTAAGAGAAAAATTTTATTATCCAAGTATGACCTAAATGTTTTATATTGCAAAAGTAATGTATACTTATTTTACTGGCAAATCACTAAGTACTTATGCCCAATGATTTTGTCTCCAAATGTAATGACTAATTTTTAAATTCATCTCTAGATCAGAATACATACGGTCTAGCCAATGAGAAAAAAAATCATTCAATTTAAAATTTCCTTAGTCCTCTTTAGATGTCCTGTCACTTGGCTCAAGAAATTGGCTCATGAACCCTTATGAGGGTGAAGAAGATGTTGGGGGCAATGTGATTAGCGGTGCTGGTGAAAAAAGTGTTCGTGCTTGAAGAGTTTCAGTTTGGTACTGCGGAGACTACAAAAGGCCAACAGATAGTGCCCTAAAGGAATAATACTCAGAGTTTAATAATTTACATCACTGAAAAATAAGTTGTTTACTGCAGACAGTTTAAGATATATTTATTTCTTACATTTGATCCTAAATCTAAGTTAGCCATTTTATTTGGATTTTTACAGAACATTATGTATTCAAGACAATTGACGTTGTATACATTATTGTCCATTTAATATATGGGAGATCACATGAAACATTATCCGTTTAACCTTCATATTATAGAATCCTGCTTTGTAGGGTCCATAGTGTCTCATTGCCAATAGGCCATAACACAGAAATAAAGTTCTATTTCTCAAGTGAAAATTTTATTTGAGTATAGTTACAAAGAAAAAGAAAAGCTTGGAAATCTTCATTTTAAATGACAGGTAGTATTACATTGTTGATCAGTTATGATTGAGAGCTCTGGAGGGGTGTGTGTGACAGTGTGCACTGATGAATAAATAAGAAATGTGGGTGTTTGTACTGCCAGGTTATTTCCTGTGTATCTACCTGAAATGAACAAATGTTGAATAAATTGTTATATGAGTAAAAATAAAGTTGCAAAATAGTCTAATTTTAATTAAAAATAATTATATGGCTTCCATTTTTGTTTTAAATACTGTTGTTTCACATTCAACATTAAAATCATTAAACAGAGTAATAAAAAAACATGATACTATCCCTGTCAATTCTTCAGAGATGACAAAAATTGATAGACTTTAAGTGCCAGCATTCTAAAAATGAGAGGTGGTGCAGGTCTTTTTGAGTAAAGGTTATGTTTGGACTGTCAAGACTAAGAGGCAGTGCCACGAATAGTGACAGGCCCTGGAGGCTGGAGATACAGTCATTACTCAAAGGACAGACCATGCCTGTAATTAGTTCACTATCCTTGCATCCCATCATGTTCCTATTCATGGAAAACAGTGCCATGATGAGCTTCACAATCTTATGTGACAGACATGAGAACAATAGTTGGGTGAATGCCTGTATGAGCATGAGTGGGTTGCAATATGTGCTATTGTGAATGTTTAATCTTCCATGGTTTTGCTCATATATTTCATAATATCTCTTTAAATTGATCATTTAATTCTTGCATTTTCCAAGCAATTATTACAAACAACTAGCTCAATGGTCTATAGGTGATTTTATGTGTGTGAAATATGAGCTTTTTTTTTGTAGTCTTGAGGAAGTAACCTCTTTTCTAAGACTAGTCTTTATTATACAAAATAATTTAAGCAATTTAGAAACTTTTCTATCTAGCTCTTCAATTTTTAAAATAAATCAAATGCTTTATTTTATTAGATAATTGTAAAAAATAAGTTATTCAAAAGCAAGCTTTGAAAATGAGCAGTGACATCATGGATTTACCATTTCTTTGAAAGTCAAAAATAATTACTAGTGAAAACATTAATATATCAAAATTAATTTCATTAATTTGAATTAATGAATAGAAATAATTATTTCATATTAAATAATCTGGGAAATTTGGGTGTTCTTTTCTAGCATACCACATTTTGTTCCATAGATGTATAATAGAGTAACTACTACACTGTCCTCTGGCATAAACTATATCAATATCATCCACTGAGATAGCTAAATACAACATCCTGAAGATCTTGTATTTTCTAAGAAATGCCTTTGCATGTTTTGGGATAATCTCACTCAGCCTATAAAATATTAACCAATAAAAAACATCACATTATTTCCCTAATACAAACAAAGCTGGAGTGTTGACACAATTATTTAAGCCAACAAGCGTGAGGCAGAACTTGCCTCAATTATTCATACCTTCCAAGGTATTTGTTGTATTTCCAAAAAGTAAAAAGCAATATGACAAGCAAGTGTAAAGAACAGTTACCCTCAAACATTGCTTATGGGATTTGTAAATGCGTCTATCTTTGCTAATGAAAACTTTGAGAACATGAATAAAATGCATTAAGTGATACATAACTTTTGCCTCAGAAATTAATCTATGTTTTTTTCTTAGGAAATAAAGATATATATATTATATATGATATCTATCTCTCTCTCTCTCTCTTAAGTCTCTGGATTAGTTAAAAGTTTTATTTTTATAAGAAATAACATGATTGTTGTAATATAATACTGTTATAATAGTATAATAAAGAAATAAAATAAAAATATTTACAAAATAATGCTCAACAATCACACTGATTTAGAAATGTTTGGTGAAGTCAAACATTCTTATATGTCATCTCAATATCAGAATATATTATTAAGTTAAATGTATTTACATAAAGGATATAGGGTAAATATGATATCCTATCATTTAATAAAACATTATGTATAAACTAGTATACAGATATGGCTGTATTTTGTAAATGCATTTATAGTACAAGGCACTCAAACACAGACATGAAAAACGTCTTGAAGTTGATAGATTTTTTTTTCTTAGTAGTAAGATGTGGTTAATACTTTAAATCTTCATTTTGTTTCTATTTGTCTTCTATTTTTTAAATGAACAACTATAAATTTACATAATAATAGATAAAATTAAAAGAGAATAGATATCTGCAATTGAAAACAGTGTAGAACTCCTTAATGTGTGCACTAAACCAACGAGATACCCTGATGAGAAACATCAATCCTACTAGAGTTGAGTCTCCTATAAAAAAATGCAAATATCCTGGTTGATATTTAAGCTTCATCATATGCTATTTTTGTAGGAACTAAATTGTAATTAAGACTCAGCTACAACCTAAACCCAAGTGGGATTGCGACATGAAGTTGGTCTGGAACAAATGACAGAACACAAGTACACATGAGGGAGGAAGACTCGAAAAAAATGGGCTGTAGTAAAAAAATACTGTTTTACTTTTACTTACAAAGTCCCTCTCCATCCCCATGGTAACATTCCTTGAATTGATCAAATACGTGAACTGAAATTCAAATTTCAGATGTATATTTATCTCCTAGAGTTTGTAGATAGCCCTGGCAAAAATAACAGAAGTTAATCTGATATACTTGTATTTTCATATCATCTTGTGAAAATTTCTCTGGACTCCTCAAATGTCCCTTAGTCCTTGGCCCTTTCCAGACAGTAGCTCCACCACCTCCAAATCTTTTCAAGTAAAACCTCCCAAATCCTGTCCAGTATTAGCCTATAGAGAGACTACAGTTCTATACAAACACACACACACACACACACACACACACACACACACACACACACTCTTTCTCTCTCTCTCTCTCTTTCTTTACATTGCAAATCAACTCTGTTATAATTGAGAGTAAGTCCTTATACATTCTATCCTACCATTTGCATCTTGTCTTTTCTTTAATCATTCTTTTTAAATAGCCAAGACTGTTCATTAAATATCTATTTTTTGACTAAATGTTTTTTTATGAAAAAGTGTTCTAAATACTAGAAATGCTCAGATGCCTTCTTTTGCCAAGAAAGGTATTTTTTGTAAGTACTAGTAATTTAAAGATGGGAATAATGAGCTGAGAAAATTGATATATTAAGTGTATCCCTGGATTACATAAAACAACAATTGTATGGCCATATGTGATAGTCAATAGATATGTACAGTAGGATCTTTCTATTATATAACTATAAAACATAATTTTTCTCCCTTATTGATGGAAATATTCCACTCTGAGAAAAGTAATCTAAGCAAATAAAAAAAGATTAAATCTGAAAAATAAGATAATTTTTATTTATAACCCATAAAAATATTTTCAGGGTACAAATAATGTAAATGGCAAAATGCTGATAGACAGTAAGCAATGAAGATTCTAAGATATCTGAAAGTGATGTGGCATATTGGAGTTAGGAATAATATATTAAGAAAGTAGTGTTCTCTGTAGTCTTTTAATAATTTGCCTTCTCTGGCCAAGAGAAGTGCCAATGTTCACTAAGGAGCAACTCAGCTATTTACTGAAAAACAATAAAGATTAAAATTAAACATTTTTGTACTGTTTATGTATCATGAAACAAGTCTGAGAGATCTTTGGAAATTTAACTTCTCTAAAAATTCTCATATGTGATAAATGCACAGAAATAATAGGTTCAAAACTTTCTAAATGAAATGATTCTGAAAAACTGATTTCCATTTTCTGAAGGCTTTTCTTCAGTAGGTGCAGAATAAAATCAAGACATAGTACATCCTGGAAGTCTACAAGAATAGCATGCTTGGGATTCTATTTCTAGATCTGAAAGTGCAATGATGAATACAGTTTTAATAAAAAGTATTTGTAGAGTGCATCTTCTGAAGATCAGTTTTAGGAGTGCCTCGAAGCAAAAGGCATATAGAATATACTGAAATATATTTATCTCCCCCAATTACAAATATACTATTATTATTTACTTGTATTTTATTTGTGATAATTTATTAACTTCCATTTACCTAGGCTACAAAAATTATGCTCCTTTTGGATACCACAATGCAGATTTGAGAAAGATTATTTCTCTATTGCTGAAAATGTTGAATATACAATATCATACATTATCCATAGTCATCATTTAAGTAGAATTAATCAAAATATTCTTCAGCATGTATATTTTCCAAATTTAAAGAAATGAAAATGTTATTTTTACTCAGTGACAGGAACAGTATTATTGACACGTTTATGGTAAAGTAAACCCAAAATACACATTTAAAGCAAAATATTTTTATTGTAGTAAAATATGCATAACAAAATTTACTATTTTAAGCATTTTTAGGTGCCCAGTTCTACGGCATTAAGTACATTCAAATTGCAACCATCACCACCATTCATCGTCAGAACTTTCATCTCCTCCAACTTAAATTCTATACCTGTTAAACACTAACTCTCCACTTCCTTTTCTACCCAGCATTAGCAATTATCATTTATAGAGCTTTTTGCTCTATAAATTTTAGTAAACTAAATACCACATATAATTGAAATCATACAATATTTGTCCTTAGGTGATTGACTTGTCTCACTTTGCATTTCCTTAAAACTTATCTCTGTTTGTAGTATGTGACAGAATTTAATTTTTTAAAACACAATTATATTTCATGATATGTATATACCACATTTTGTTTAAACATTCATCCATGGATGGACACTTGTGTTGCTTCTACAGTTTTGGCTACTATCAATAACGCTGCTATGAACATGAGTTACAAATATCTGGTTGAGTTCCTGTGTTCTTGGGTATATATCCAGAAGTGGAATTGCTAGATAATATGATCATCCTATGTTTACTTTTGTTGAAGACCTGCCATTTCATTTGCCATAGCAGCTGCATGATATTCCATTCCCATCAGCAATACACAAGTGTTCCAATTTGTCCACATCCTCACGAAGTCTTGTTATTTCATGTGGTGGGCAATTTTTTTCCTGACTTTATCCACATTTACTGTGTGTGTGTGTGTGTGTGTGTGTGTGTGTGTGTGTGTGTGTGTGTTTTCTCTACTAGGAATCTACTAGGAATGTTCTTTCTTTTCTTCTCTGCCTGGAAAATTCTAGTCATTATTTTAAAAATGTGCAGTAGGCTACTATTTGCTTATCCCAGGTTTAAGCTTAGTTTTCTTTTGTATATCTCTGCTCTATTGTTTAATAATTTCTGACATGTAGATACACAGGCATTTTTGCTCAGTATAAAGCCTTATTTATATATCATACTAAGGAGTTTTGACTGTGTTCAGTGGAGGAAGGTAAATCTTTACATGATTTAAGAAAGAGGGTTATGATATATCTTTTTAAACATGACAACTTAAAATATGAATTGCAGAAGGCATTGTCTGAAGACTAAAACCTGGGAGAACATTCAGGAGATTTAAATGTTAACTAGAGATAATAAAAGTCTGTTTGAACTATGACTGATTTTGTCAGATTTGGAAAGCTTTTCTTTAAAACTATTTCCTCTGCTTTCTAGTCAGGGAGTTAGAGTGTATTTTTGTAGTTTCCCTTGTTGTTAGAGTGGCTGCAGTAATGAGTTCAAGCCCATGGAGTGTGAATAGAAATAATGCCCACCACTATATATAACCACCATCACTATACGGCTGCCCCAGCATTTTGAAAAGCAAGGCTCACACTGCCACATTCCACTTACTGCTGCCACTTGAATTTATTTCATTGAGAATAAATTTCTATTGTGCAAAGCAACAGTATTTCAAAGTTAATCTATCATGGCATCTAGCTGTATCTATCTTGTACACTGATTATGTGTGGAAAAAAGCAAAAAGAAATGCTGGTCTATGGTAGGACTGAGCAGGTGTATGTTATATCCTTTTGAGATAGCATGTAAACAAAGAACATTAAACAGATAAGTAGATATGCATGCCTAAACTAAGGATTAATGATGTTCCTTATTTCATGATAACTCAAAGATTTAATACAGAGTGTTTCCCTAAGCATATTGGAGGTTTTGTCCCAAGAAAACTAACATTTTCAAACCAAGATATTATATATATTTAAAATAATAAACTTCTCAAATGCATCATTCTAGACTCAAATGTTTGTCTTTAATTCCTCCCTAAACTGCTGTTTGTCTTTTACAGAAATATACATTACTAAGTTTCCTCATATTTATTTTCTTTTTTTGTGTTTGTTTGTTTTTCAGACAGAGTTTTGTTCCGTCACCCAGGCTGGAGGGCAGTGGCGCTATCTCAGCTCACTGCAACCTCTGCCTCCAGGGTTCAAGCGATTCTCATGCCTCAATCTCCCAAGTAGCTAGGATTACAGGTGCCCACCACCACGCCTGGCTTACTTTTGTATTTTTAGTAGAAACGGGGTTTCACCATACTGGCCAGATTGGTCTCAAACTCCTGACCTCAGGTGATCCAACCACCTCGGCCTCCTGAAGAGCTGGGATTACAAGAGTGAGCCAGGGCACTCGGTCTTCATATTTATTTTCTTAAGTGATTAGTTGATAATCTCATAAAGTCAAGGCTTTCAGAATTAGTATAGTGAGCAAAGTCTTTAAAAATTTCATTGAAAGGCACATTTTCTTTTGATAGTTTGTGTCCCAGGAGAGGTTGAGGGGTTTGAATGTACCTATGTCCATTAGCAGTACAGTAAGTTCATACTGGGCTTGTGAGGTATTATAAGCTGTCCTGCCTATATTCAAATATAGTTAATGGGACTTAGAAAATATGAATAAACTATTTCTATTTGACATTATAAAACCAATGAGACCTTTAAAAATGGAATGCCACATTATACTAACATGGTTTCTATACAATTTATCCAGATCTGAAGAACTGATTAACAACTACCTTTTGCACCATTAGCAAGTGGATTTCTCCTCACAGAGAAATTTTATGTTAGTTCAAAGAATAATAGTAGTGGCTGTATCAATCAGGATCCTAGCAAAAAACAGATGGCACACTCTTATTGTATAATTTGAGGAATATTAAAAAATGAAATTTAATAAAATATATAGTATTAGGATGCCACATGAGATAACGCAGTTATGATAACTACCAGCAGGATGCAGTAACAATGTCTACATCTAAAGCAGCAAGAAGAGAAAACAGTTACTTGAAACTGGGGAAGACAGAAATGTCAACGGTCACTCTAGAAGAAATGTGTCTAATTAAACATTAGCCTGAGCTTAACTGAGCACAATGCTGCGTGGCTTTTCAGATGGAGACCTCAGAAATAAATATGTCAATCTTATTTCTCTCTCTTCATTCAATTTTTGGGACTTTCCATTGTACAAATCCATCTGAAAGTCAGAAGGCCAGGCAACCTATATCTGAAAGATGGGGTAGTGGAATTGGACTGGAGGATGCAGTAGAGTGGGACAAAGAAGGTGACCAACACACAGACTTATTGTCTGGAAAAGCAACAACGTTTTCTAATGGTATTGAATTTATATTGCTCATTCTACTGAATATTAATTATTGTTTTAACTATGGAAGCCAAGGAAAATTTAAGAATACAAATTAAAACTCTATGTCTAAAGAAGTTACATTTTTTTCCTATTATATATCGGTGTTGCTTTCATCATGAGGAAAAAGAAAAAAAGCCTGAACAGAAGCTTTCTGTAGTCTCTATTACATATCAAAAATAAGTTTCACATAATTCTATTTTCACATCAAATTAATTTCTATGGATTTCAAAATGTAATTAGGCTGTAAAATCTTTAAATTAAATACCAATTCATCTTTTCTAATCTACAGCTTTTAGTGAACCTGGAATAATTTAAAGCATTCTCATTGAGACTAGTGCCCTTCACTGGCAGATGTAAGCATTCATTCTGATTAGTAGTGTTTTATTATCACATGTATCCAGATGAACTTGCATTATATTCTCTCTCTCCTAAGTTTAAATGGATCCCTGCTTATTGTTTTGTATAGTTTATGCTTGTGTAATACCATCTTCAAAGAAACATACAATTTATGAAAACACATATTAATTATTCATGTAAAAATTAGATGTCACTATAATTATAATTATATGATATATAAAGCAAATAAATAATAATTCAAATTTTATTTAAATTTTAACCTAAATAGTATCTGTATAGAGAAAATTTTTCAAAAGTGTGAAATAAAAATCTTTATTGAGTAGGAATTTAAGATGAGGACAACTGCTTAGCATCAGGAGAACTACACAATTATCTGCTAGAAGCTCGCTAATTTAATTTTCAGCACTTTCAGCACTTGGACAGCACCAAAACCTGTCCACTGCCAACTAACTACCTACTTCCCTTGCTCCGACACGTCATTCCTGATCAGCTCACTCTCTCAGAGTCAGAGACAACAGAACTTAACTTCATCACTATTATTTCATTTTCATAAAGTTCCTCATTTTAAAAATTTGTACATTGTCTTCTGCTTCCAAACAATACTTTGAGGATTTATTTTTACAATGGTTTTAAACTGGATAGCTTCTTATTTTAATCAATATTTTTGAATTTTTCTATTCATTTTCTTTTTAAAAAAGATGTTTTAAAGTGTTTTCCTTTGTGAGCCAAAACTTAATAGAAAAAAATGTAAGTTTTTCATGGGACATCTTTTCTATGTCATTTATATCTGAAAATAGCATTTCTTAACATGTGCTAGGAAATAACCTGTAGTCATTGTCAAACTGCTTCCTTTTGGTATTGGTTAAATAGGCACTAATTGGAACTCTTGTTATATATGACCTTGCCTCTATTCAACCCCCCATTACATAATGCCTCCGTTTTTCCTAAACTTCTAATTTGCAGCAATTTAATCTAGATCGGAAGTGACATTTAATGGTATCCTTATTTTTCTGTTGAAATTTCTTCTAGTTTTAGCACTTAAACTCTTTCAAAGCATTACTGGGGAAAGTTAAAATAATGAACAATGAGATTCCTGAATATGTTGCTCTTGGATTAACTAAAGCATATTTGATATAATAAAGAAACCAAGAATACCTCAAATTGTGTTCCCTTGCCTCCCCTTCTGATATTTCCACCTCTGTAATGTTGCACTCTTTTTTTAACATGATCATTTTGAAAGTCTTGAAAACAATATTTTATCATATACTATTATATTAAAGTATTTAATATTAACTGTATTTTAAAATATATCTGATGTTAAAAGGCTTTAAAACTGTCTAAAAAAGTTATTTAACCAGTGATCACAAAGTTTTTCAAAGTGATTACAATAATTTACATTTCTCCTGGTACTGTATAAGAGCTGTTAATAATTCCAGAGTCTTCCCAACACTTGGTACAGTCTGTCCTTCTAATTTAGACTGTCTTGTTGGTAAATAGTCCTATCTCATAATAATTTTAGTTGGCATTTCCCTGATATCTTAGAATAAATACACACTTTGATATATAGATATATAAACAATATACATTTATACCATAAAGGCCTGTTTATAGCAAAAAATTATATATTTATATAATAATTCCCATTATATATTATGTTATAGACAAGGTATTTTTTAGACAATGGACTTTGTTTATATTTTACATTTTTCCCAACTTACTTAATATTATAGATACATGATTTTTTGTGATTGACATTGATCCAAGTAAATACATCTATTATTCCATAATTAATTCTCAAATTGTCACTTTTTACCAAAAGTATTCCTTATAAGTTGTCTCCATTGTCTTCTCAATCCTACTCCTGACTTTTGCAATCATCATTAATCATTGGGAGCAGGACAGTTTTTATAATCTATGTTGATTTTTACTTGCTTCAATATGGAATTAGTTACTTGCCAAAAGTCTCTGGTTTCACTTAATTAAAAGAGTATTACATAGAATGATATGGGCTCTAATATTCATGTCAGCTTGTTCTTTGTGTGAAAGAATATTAGGTAGAATGATCACACTTCTGAGACACTCAGGAGTCAGAGCTTTAAGTTTTATCTATTTTTAAGGTCATTAGTATATGTCGACTTTCAATTTCACTTAAACTTCACTAGATTCTTTTCTGGAAAATCTTGATTGTGTACGTATCTCTTTAATGTATTTGCAATACCTTAAGTCAGCTTTTAAGTATTTAACTCCTCAGTCATACTTAAAGGACAATCATTCCCTATTATAACAATTACCTGTCGTATTTTGTAGGCACCCAACAAGAATTAGCAACATTGGAAATTATTTCCAAATCAAACTCTTTTTTTTAAACTATGGGATTTTGCTTAATAGGTTTTGCTGATACAGTATGCACATATACATGGATGTAAACTATTATCTTCCTCATATATTGGTGTTTTAAGAAATCTGGCAATGTGGGAAAATGCTACTATAGTTTTAAGTTTTGATGATCTTAGTTTTATTTAAGAATATATATGCAAAGCTAATAATGTACTGACTTCTCAATATTGAGAAATGTTAAAAAAGACATTCACTTTTTCCAATATGTGTAAAATAACTCAGAGAATATTGGTAAAACTGTTCATTGTAGAAACAATATTTGTAGCAGGAAGTCAACCAAAAGCTGGACATAAATTCATATGCTGTCACCATTACAAATAACATTGGTTAAACTGTAACCAATTTAAATAATATTTAATTATATACAAAAATATTCTGTTGATTTGTTATTTCATTAGAACTTAAATTTGAAATCAATTTAAAGATTATTCAGTAAAAATTTCCTATAATGTTAAGGATTAAATTATGTCTCAGGAATGTAAAATTGGGCAAATACTTTGGAATATTACAGTGGTAGAGAGTAGACTTTAAAATTTAGTATTTAACTCCCATGTAACAACATCTCCTCAAACACGATGAAGGCTTTGTTACATGATGACTGTAGTTGTTGTTGTTGTATTTCTCTCCAACTAAACTGGAAAACTTAGATATGGATACAGATTTCACTTGCTACACATGACGCAATTATGCTAGTTAAGAACATGCTGTTAACCTGGTAATAAATTAAGATCTAGACAACTAGCACAACAGCTTTACATAATCTTTCAAAGGTGCTGAAATAATAAAATTTATATTCATACAGTGTTAAGCTCAGAACCTAAGATAATATTTTGTGGCTATTAGATCTAGCTTAAAAATAAATTTATCAACATTAGACCAAAAAAAGAAAAAAGAAAAAAAGAACTTTTTTGGAGATTGCTTTTGTTGCCTAGGCTGGAGTGCTATGGTATGATCTCAGCTCACTGCAACCTCTGCCTCCTGTGTTCAACCAATTTTCCTGCCTCAGCCTTCCAATAGCTGGGATTACATGCACACCTCACCACATCCAGCTAATTCTGTTTTTTAGTAGAGATGGGGTTTCACTATGTTGGTCAGTCTGGTCTCAAATTCCTGATCTCAGGTGATTTACCTACTTCAGCCTCCCAGAGTGCTGAAATCATAGGCATGAGCCACCACGCCCAGCCGAGAGCATTTTAAATAGAGCTTTAATATAGAGGTAATCTGTAGATATCTTCATCTTTAACTCCTACAGTCTGGGCATTTACAGAAAATATGTTCAATATCACAGGATGAGTTAACAGACCTCTGGCTCAATGTGTGAAAGTAAATCAATACTATTACTTACAATATGTTACCATACAATAATCCAAACATTTTGGCACAAAGATTTTTATCTATTAAACTATGCCAGTAGTCTTATTTGAAAAGTTACTTCAATTTGAAGAAAAATGAATTCAGGTAACTCACAATGAGCCCTTGTTGTTAGCTTATCTTTATTTCATTTGGATTCATTTGATGTTGACATTTTAATTTCTGTGATATTCCTGTTAGTGATATTCTTCAAAACCATAGACATAAACTACATAAGAATGAGGTTTTTAATGCATCTCTTCATTTGGGGTTACACTATAAAAATACAGAATATGTCATCTGTAATATTTACAAAATGTAGTTAACTATGATTTTTAATGGTTGGTTTTGTATAATTATTACTTAAGAGCATGGGAATGAATTACATGACCTCGTTTAAGCTCTTCAAGGTCTAGAATTCTATTATTTCATTGGGCTTAGTAAGATATTCATTTTCAATATTTCCTAATTATCATTGCAGCATTTTAAACTGAAAAAATATTCTAGCTTACTATCCGAACACCCTTGAATTATCTGAAGCTAAATCATACAGGGACTTGGATGGTGTAGTTATATATTAAATGTTGAGATCCTTTTCATTATATAACTCCAGAATTGATAGTTAAAGCCTGACAAGGATAATAAACACCCCCTAATTACCAAGAAGCACTGTCTCTACAAGCTACTACTCTTTTCTTAAAGGCATTTATGTGCTTTTCCAGGCAGATAGATTTGCTCTGCCTCTTAGTCTGACATAAATTATTTTTATATCAATCTTTCAGAAAAGAGGTTGTCCACTGAGTGATAGCTATGGGGAATATAGGACCTCTGGGAACAGAAAATTAATTTGTCTCATTATTTTCTATATCTCACTATTCCCTAAGCTGCAGTACAGCTCAGAAACTTACGGAAGTCTAAGCCCCAACAGTTAAGTTTCATGAACAGACATCATTAAAGAGCAAAACTCCTTAAAATAAGGTTAGCTATTGGGAATTGAAAGCAAAGAAAAAGAATAAAAGAATCCAACTAGGAGAGATATTTAATCCAGCTTCATTATTTTTACTATGACACAATTATATTACCTTGTTATTTGGCTCAAAATTGCAAAATATTAGACACCTCATTAGTGATACAGGATGTACTATCCCTCTTGGGCAGGAGGGGGATACTTTTTGTACTAGAGAAGATAAAGAATATCTACAAATCACATTAATACATAAACAAATCTCTCACTTTAAATTGGCTTACATGTTTTCCTTAACTCATGCATGTATTTTTTATTATGTTAGATTCTGGATGGAATGGTTTAATCCAACAGAAATAAATGTCTCTAAAAAGTAAGCTGAATAAAAAGAGAAATAAATAAAATTTATATGAAAATTCAAATGTGGAAAAAATATTCCTAGTTATTAACAGTAAATTACAGCCTTTATCTTTTATGAAGAAAAATTTTAATCAAATAAGAAAATAAATATTTTAATATTTAATTAAAATTATATTTAATATAAGAATTCAAATTAATTAATTTAGAATATATTTGAATGAGTTTCTAAGATACCATATGGTGTGCAAAGGTATAAATATTTTAAAAATACACTAAGTTTCTCAATAAGCTTATAAGAAACAGCAGAAAAATGTTCATTATTTTTTATAAAAATCATTTTCTTAACAGAGAGATATATACAATTGTGAAAACCACAGTGGAAAATATTGGTCTGCTATGATTAGTGAAAAAATGCAAAACTGAGGCTTCTTTTGAATTAATATTAGAGAAATGAGTTAACATTTTTCATTTTTCAGGTAGATATGAGAGAAAACACACACAAATTATGAAGGCCCTCACTAGTATGACATTGTCAAAGAAGTATAAAAAGCTTATTAATATTAGAAGATGAGTGAGAAGAGTAGTTAAGAAGATATAGCTAAGAATATTTACTGTTTTTTATTAAAAAAAGTTCAGGAGATTAGAATCTATTGAAGAATATGAAAGGTGTATCCAATAATCAAATTTTCTTGCTTGCAGTGACACCCTCAAAATGTAAGTATGATTAATGGTGATGAGGATCTGTGACTATAAACACTGAGGTCAATTCATGCCTCCTCATTCTTCTACCCAGTGAACGTATGCTCTTCCTCGGCATCCAATGAGCCATGATTGCCTTTTCATGCTCTTGAAGCATCAGAGTATACATCCAAGTCCCTTCATAGCATTATTATATTGCTATGTAATATAATATTTTGTAATTATATATTTAAACTATAATTCCTTCTTATGCTGTATGTATATACCTGTTCCAGTCCCAAAATCTTTGATCAATGCCTATAGCCTTACAGGTGCACAATAAATATAAATAGATTGAAAGGATGAATGAATGACAGTGGGGAATTCACTCTTTCAAACAAATATTTACAAGTTAATTAGCAGAGTATGTTTCTGAATAATTCGTAAAGGTGAGATGCATATATGAAGCTTCTCAAGCTTCCTTTCTAGGCAAACAGTGTCTCTCATTGAGTAGCGTGTTTTGAATGAAATTCCCCATGCAGATAGTAATGTGAGAAGTAATGAGGCTTCTGCCCAATCACTAGCAAAAGCTAACATTGAAACTGTTTCTGGTAATTAATCGACAGAGAATTAGAACAAAAGAGTGGTGTGTTTAAATTTTAAAAAGATATTTAATAATGTTATAGATATTTCAAAAGTCAAATGTTTTGAATTAGATACAAACTGGATAGGATCAATTGGATTTGGCAGTCAGATGATTTTTGTGAAAGTTCTTCCAAGTGGAGGACATGGTTACCGAAGAACAATGGGAAGAGGAAAAAAAGGAGATGAGAGATGTAATAAGTGCACACCACTCTTTCTAGAAACTAGGTTATGAACTGGGGGAAAATATCAATTAGCCCTTCTATTTTTGTAAGTATTATAGAACATGAAACTTGGGAAGTCTTAGTGTCCCTAGATAGCCAGTAGGAGCAATGTTCACAATGACAGAGAAGAATAGAGAAGATGCTGAGGGATGCAATTATGACAACGTTTTGTCTAAAACTTAGCGGCGTGTTTGACTGTGAATGCCCTTCTCTGGAATTGTTTACCCCTCCTTTGGCTATATGTATCTTTTTAAGAAAGTTATTTTGTTTGTTTTGTCTGAGTGATTTCTCTATTTCGCTCTGTCGCTTACAAAGTAAAGGAGTCTGACTAATAAACTTAGTGTTAGAAACCACTTGGAACATTATTAAGTTCAATTTCTCAATATCTTCTATAATTTGGTCAAACAGGCCCTGTTCAAAAATATCCAGTGTAAGGAAGCTCAGATATTTTCTGAGGCATTTTATGAGATTAATGAGCAACGTGACTACTGAGAAAATAGAAACAATCGGTTTCTCAAATTTAGTAAAAATCTAGCTATTACCTTTTTACAGTTCAGTGCAAGGATCTCATCGTGATAGCTAACTTACCTATATCATTTACTAAGTGTCACACAAAGTTCTAAGTTAAGTACATTGTGATAATTATTACATTTAAATTTTACAGCAATATTATAATATACATATTATTATTATTTCCATTTATATCAGCATCCTATTTCCTATATATTTCTTTCTTCTTAGTGTTGGGACGCAGAGAGGTTAAATAATTGCCCCAAGTTACCCCCATTGATCATTTGTGGAATGAGTGTTTGAAAATATAGAAATGGTTCCAGAACTCACTGGCTCACTGTCTACCACATTTTATGTGGTAGCTAGGCAAATGGCATCATCCTTTAAAATATTTCAGGAGAGTCAAACTCCTAAAGACCTGCAGTATTCTTAAAGCATAAGATGCAGAAATAGATTCAATATAAAAATGGTAGAATCTCCCAAAAAAGAGAACAGTGTAAATAATTTATCAGTTGTTTGTGCTTGAAATTGAAGTCTATGTAACTAGCACAATCTCCAAACAAACTTAGACAAGTAAAATTGTTCAACAAACTTGTTAAATTGATAGTGATTTTCCTTAGTACAGCAATTCTCATTAGTTACCAGCTGTCTCTATATTTCTTACCAACGTTACTAAAATGCTTACCTTCATTACTGTCTAATAACCCATTTCCTGAAAGGCTTCCTCAGCACACTTTCAATTCTATAGCATAAGTGAACATCTATAATCATATGTATCACACACTATTCTGTTTCTTTGTGAACATTCTGATACTATTTGTCAACTGGGAGAAGTCTACTAGACAATATAGAACATATGAGAAAACATTAGAAAGATTAGCTACATATCATTAAATGTATTTAGTCAAGACTGAATAGAATGAAGGAACTCAAAGAAGCTAACAAGATGACTTAAATGAGAAAAATCAATATGTCAAATGTTCTTGCTCCCTCAAGATCAACAGATTGATCTAGAGCTTGAAGTAATTATGATGCCATTGCTTACCAACTGGAATGCGAGTTCAATGCTGAGAAGACTCCTAAAGTCCTATCTTTGAAGTTAGGAAATAATGACTGGAATACAATAGTACTCAATTAGTATCCAACTGAATACGATAGCATTCAATTATTAGTATTCCTATATATTTTTTTCTTCTTAGTGGAAGAGAGGTCATAATCAATTTAGTAGAAATTAATGACTTAGTCATTGTATTTGTAGACTGAAAAAGGCTGGTAACTCTTCCACAAATACTGTTTTACCCTATCTTTTTTCCTTCATTCATGCAATAAAACTGTTAATGACACTTGAGAATGGTAGAGTTGCATCTGAAATTCACTAAGGAGTCTGGATTTGTGGGTTTGCAGGCTAAACCAAAAAACTAAGCATAGCTAGTGGTTTATACTCAAGAATATTACAAAAGCTTTATGTGTACTTTGTAATTTTGAGTCTTTAAAATTAAAGAACACATTCTATTTACCACTAGACATCAGACACATAGAAACGTATATTTTCCTAAGTTTTTCTAAAGGAAATCATTCATTGAGTTGGTATAAATTATTCCATTTGGATATATGTATATAGTTCAGTGGACAATTGTCACACAATTACATTTAGGAAAAATAAGATGCAGAAAATTCATAAGAGATCTTCCTGGAAGTTATAAAATTAAAAAAAAATAGGTGAATAATTCCTCAAAGTCATCAGCCAATGTGCTACCATTATCAACTCATCAGAAGGAAGGCTGGTAGAAATGTGCCACATACAGACTTGTTGATCAATGACAAATCACATATACTATGATGGGTACCATAGATTATAATGGTGTATTTTTTCTGTGCTTTTCTATGTTTAGATACACAAATACTTACCATTGTATTACAATTGTCTACAGTATCCAGTACAGTAACATGCTGTACAGGTTTGTAACCTGTGAGCAATAGGCTACACTATATAGCCTAGGTGCCTAGTAAGCTATGCCATGTAGATTAGTGGAAGTACACTCTATTATGTTTTCACAATGATGCAATTGCCTTTGATGCATTTGATGCATGCCTCAGAACATATTCTTATTGCTAAGTGATGTGTGACTGCAGTAATTACCACACAAAGTTTTAAAATTTAATGAATTAGTACCTGTGAAATAACTTCAGTGGTACCTGACCTAGAGTAAGTGTTCAATCAATGACTTGACTTTAACTCCTTATTTAGATCCAATGAAGTTAATGTATTAAATATATATTAAAATATGATACTTTATACAAAATGTTAAGGTAGCATTAATAAGAGATGAATAATATGAAATATGTATTTAACAAATTACATATATTGAAAAATAATTAAATTGTAATAAAACAACAACAACAGAAAACCAGAAGTAGCAACCTAATAAAATCTTCTTGACAATAAAACAATTGAGAATCACATTACACAATAGTTTCCCAGGAGAAAAATGTGTAACCCGTCAATGAACCATTCCAAACTGCACTGTACAAATCACTGGAGAGTATATTTTAAGGTGCAAACCTATACTGGCAAGGTGGTAAAGAGTGGGTTATAGCATTATTTAGTTTTTTAAATCATTTTTTAATACCCAAGAAAAATTGTTATTATGGAATTTTAAACTTAATAATCATCACAATGTAATATTTGAATTAAACTGCATTCAAAACTGCAACATCGAAATACAATACTGTTTTCTTTCAAAAATTTACGCATACAAAAATAATGAACTTTTCACAGAAGGGCTGGAATACTAATATTAGAGATTTCATTGGAAATTATTATGGAAAAAATACAGATGAAAAATTAGTTTTTAAAAATAATTCTATTAGTTAAATTGGTCATGCCCCTAAATCCTCATCTGGTTCTCGTTGCTTTACTGATGATAATGATGATGACAATATCAAAATTTTTACCTAGAAATCTATTTCACCCATTTTTTAGTCCCTGGGCACAAAATGTTTACTTCATGTTGAACACACACACACACACACACACACACACACACACACACACAGATTCTGAGATTTTACTGTCAAAAATGTTTTTACATATTAACAAAATGTACTTGTTTTTAAACATTTAAATTTAGTAAAGATAGTAAAACTTGTACTCATTTTTTCCTCTATGATTATTTTTTAAAAGGCCTAAGTTGAAGTTACTGTCTCTGAACTTAACTACAACAAATTATTCTTCTTCATTGTGTAAATTTTCTCTGAGGAATTCCTGCATACACAACTTTTACAAGGCTAGAAAGATATTATATAAAAGTATTCAATGTGTAGCTATCAATGTATCAATTTGTTTATTTTACATGTAACTTAAAATACACTGCTAGAGACTGTAAAGAACAGAAAATAATAGTTTGCTCTCTATGAATATACAATAGTTTGAAGAAAGTATAAATACAAGTATGATATAGTGAAATATAAGTACTATAAAAGAAGTATTTACGATGTTCACAAGATTAAAACTATACTTCCAGGTGACAGATCATGTTAAGATTTTAGGAGATTACAGCTGTAGAGATAAACACTAAAGAATAAATAAGACCTAAAGGAAACTTACAGAGGTCAGAGCATTTCTCACTGTGGTAGTGGCTTAAGAAAAATAGAAGAGACAAGAAAATGCACATTATGTGGACAATAAAAGATATAGCAGGTTAACTGAAGCAGACTATGGAATGAAATCAGAAAAAAAAAGTAAACAAAATTAGGATGAAATTAAATTTTTTACTTTCTGATATACCAATAAAACATTCCTTTAGTTGCTCAGAGGGAAGGTTGAAATGTGATTAAAAAGATATAAACCAACAGAGGGTAAAACCATATCAAGAAAAAAATGTACTTGTTTTTATATATTTAAGTGTAGTAAAGATAGCAAACCTGGTATTCATTTTTTCCTCTAAAATTATTTTTTTAAAGGCCTAAGTTGAAGTTAGGTCAAAATAATGTAGTTTGAATTGTATAGGAAAATAAGTAGCAGGATCTTATATTTTTTCTGGTTAAAAATTAGGAGTGTGAGCTACGGGGAAAAGGGTCAATTTTCATTGATGTACTAAGTGAAAATGTTTATTTGGGTATCAGTAGGAGATTACTACTGCTGAGTATTGTGCTCCTTGCAGTGGTTATTCCAGACATTACTCACTCTTTTCAAATGATACCTAACACGCCACACTAATAAGAAAACTAGACTCCCTGAGGATCTTTTCTTAAGGTATTAGAAAAAAGTTATTTGGTACTTGAATTTATACTTGTGATGGTTAATTTTATGTGTCAACTTGACTGGCCCATATATTTGATAAACATTATTCTGGGTGTGTCTATGAAGGTGTTTCTTTTGATGAGATTAATCTTTGAATTAGCAGGCCTAGTAAAGCAAAATGCTTTCTAGGATTGTGGGGAGCACTCTTCCAATCAGTTCAAAGCTTGCGCAAAAAAAAAAAAAAAAATTGGATTAACCCTCCCTCTAGTAAGAGGAATCTCTTCCTGCCTGACTGCTTTGAGGTAGAACATCTATCTTTTCTTGCCTTTGGACTCAAGTAGAAACATAAGCTCTTTTTGGGTCTGGAACTTGCTGGCTTTCAGACTAGGACTGCACCCTTGGCTAAACAGACTTTTTCTGGAACTAAAGCCATGGTATGTTCCTGGTTCCAAGGCTTTCAGACTCAACTGAAAACACGATCAGCTCCTCTGGGTCTCCAGATTGATGATTACATATCTTGTGATTTTCAACCTGCATGATTGTGTGAGCCAATTCCTTATTACACATATACATACACTACATATACACACACTGCATATATAAGGGCTCTGGTTTCCAGGAAAACAAGAAACATAACCTAATGAATGGTTTTGTTTCACTAGAGAACTTTAACATAGTAAAGGACAAGTACAAATAAAAATAAGAGGTCGAATTACTCCTATTGAAAATAATTGAAGAGACTTCTCCCTTTTCTCAGAGAATTTACCTTAGAAAACTTATAATTTTAAGGTGTGTCTCTGTCTTCTGGAAATATGTGTGAATTTTTTAAAAGGCCATTATGCCTCTTGCCAGAATTAAGCCCCCAAAATGTCTTCCTCAAGGACACTGAAACTATCTCTTTGAAATTAATCATCACAAAGACAGCTCCCTATCTCTCAATTTCCATCCAAAGGTAGGAGCTTAACTTCAGTGAGTGCATCTCTCTAAGGCGCAAACACACCTCATAAAAAAATTAAAATTTTATTTTTCCTTCAGATAAAGTCAATTAACAGACAAACATGGCCACCCTAAATACCACGTGAATCTATGTGCCAAATGGCACCATCACATCGTCTTACTTGAGGACAAGTGTTTAAATTCAGAACATGTATGTAATAAGTTGTGTCTACTTGGCTATCTAAAAAGATGATTTTTTTGTTTTGTTTTTGAAATCTCGTAGTTGATTGTTATCACATACTAATTTAATGTTTACTCAACATAAAACTATTTTCTTTCTATTCAACCTTTGTGTAGGATTTTCTCTGTTGACATGAGATTTTGTTTTATAATTTTATTTCTCTGAAAGCAAAATGGTGGTAGTGATAGTAGAAGGATACATCCCAATGGAGTGAGATATATTTTGATCTAGAAAATTTAATTATATTGTAGGTGACAGCAAATGAAACAAGTCCAAAAATATTGAGAGAATGAGAACGTGAGGCATAAAATAGCAAGGCATGAGGATATAATTTGAAATGATTATTGATCTGAAAGGAAGGGTGATAAATGTTCTCATGGAAATACTGCTTTAATGGTACTGCCTTCTGAATCTTGCTTCTCCTGATGTGGGACACAGATTTGAAGAATATGATACATTTAAAGATTGCCTTGTTTTGGATAACAATATTTACAACAGTAAAATCTTATTAAAGAGCATGTACTAAGAAAATGTCTTGAGAAAAAAACTGGAAAATTCGATTAGGTAAGTCTTTAATGATAGTTTAATTCACCAGCATAAATTTACTAGTAAAGAAATCTAGTATCTAACACGGAGCTAGGAACATAGTTTGTGCTAAAATCTTTCTCTTGTAATGGAAATATGCCTTGACACCTTCACTCTAATATACAAAGTAAAATGCAAGAGGTAGAATGCAAGTTGGAATGATTCACACATGTATCATAACACTAAAGCAATACGTTGTTTTCCGCTTAAAGTAATGAAGCCTTTGGTGAGAATAAGGGTACAAGAGGAGAAGTAAATGAAAGTTATAAATGTCTTAAATTTCCACAAAGTAACAGTAGGTCTAATTCAAATTTAGGTGAGAAAAATACTGATTGGTCTTATCAATGCCATTAAATGACTCAACACTTCTGCAGGTGACTGAAATTTCATCAGTTATTTTTATAATCTGGTTAAAACTGAGTTTTGTTTTGTTTTTTTACCAAGTACATAGTGAATCAATACATTTTTCATGGGTGAACTTGATTAAGACATTGTATTTTATTTATGAAATAATACATCATAATTGTGAAAATACTTAAGGGCTCAACTTGTTAATATCCAACTAAGTAAATATGCATATGTTCTAAATAGTGAATACAAAGAATATGTAGTTCTTAGTTTAAAAAAAGGAAAGAAAAACTTACTTTATAATGCTGTTCCCAGCAATGACCTCAGTAATTGTAAAGGATTCAACTGTCTATGCTTCAAAGATTCATACTAGTTGGAAAGTTGACATTTACATAGTATGAACAAGTAGGGGAAATACTGGACAGCCTGTAATTAACTGTGAGAATATAAGCTAGGAGTAATATAAAAATACAGAGAAAAAGGATATAGGATTAGTCAGTTTTTGGAACAAAAAAGACATATTCGATATCTTTAGTTTGGGAACTATATATAAATTACCAAGAGAACCTGGCTCATTTTGCACTGTGAAATATACTACTCTTTTTCCAAGGTATTTCCAACAAAATGAAGTTGAATTTGCAGAAATATCACATCGCACTAGCCTTGGATGTAAGCTTGCTTAGAAAGAAAGAATAAAGGGGATTAACTGGAAATTTAAATTTAGAACATGAAATATGATAAGAAATTGATGGTGATATGAGTAGAAAAGAATTTTCAGAGACTATAAAAATGTTCAGATGAATAAAAAGGATAAAATTTTTTCTGCATCATAGTGTTTAGATTAGCAGACCCAAATAATTACATATTTTACATACATATTTTTATCTGGCATTCCCACAAATAAAATAGGAAAACGTTTGTTTCCTTTATTTTGAGTCATTCAGATTTTCTATTTCACTTCCTGTTTATTACAAAACCTGTTGATTTACAATTATCTCATAGCTCAATTCAAAGTTTCTAAATGGTGATGTATATGTTGTTGGTTGTAGTTTCTGTATTGCTGTGTGATTGTGGTTGTTTATTTAATTTTTGCCCTATGAGCTAGGACCCCAATGTTATATTCTTCTGAGTTAAACACATATTATTTCTTCGTCTCTAAAAAGGTGTTTATTCCCTCTGAGTACTCTTCTCCAAGTCACCTATTTTAAAAGGAAATGTCATAATAATATATATTGTCCTCTTATCTTGCTTTGAAGACTGCTTTAGAGCTTCTGTCCAAGATTTAAGGTAAAGCTAAAATGGATTTTTATTATTTAAAATTTATGCTTATTTTATAACTCACATTGCAATTTTCTGGCTGTTAGCAAACACCTAAAATTTTATTTTCTTCTGTATTTTTTTCTAATAGGCTTTGATATTCTTTAAGCCAAACTTGCCATTATTTTTTCAAGAAAGGAAAACATCAGGAAACAATGGAATAATATTTTAACTTCATTTTTGGTTAATAATAAATGGCATAACTTTGGCTTTTCACTTTTGAATTAGAAAGTACTATACCATAGCTTTAAGAATACTCTGGGCCTGGTGTGGTGACTCACACCTGTAATCCCAGCACTTTGGGAGGCTGAGGCAGGTAGATCACTTGAGGTCAGGAGTTCAAGACCAGCCTGGCCAACATGGTGAAACCCTGTCTCTACTAAAAAATACAGAAAATTAGCAAAGTGTGGCATAGGGCACCTGTAATCCCAGCTACCAGAAAGGCTGAGGCAGGAGAAATTCTTGAGTCCAGATGATGGAGGCTGCAGAGAGCTGAGATTATGCCATTGTACTCCAGCCTGGGTGACAAAGTAAGACTCTGTGTCACGAAAAAAAAGAGAAGAAGACAAGACAAGACTAGTCTGGTGACACCGAAAGCATTAACACTGTGCTACCAAAGTCTTGCTTTTTTTCCTCAGTGTTTACTAAAGAGAATCTTTGCCACATAACCTGCTCTGTTTGTGAATGCTAGTTTTCTAATTAAACATCAGTAAAATATGGTAAAGAAAAAAACTTTGTGTTGGCCTCTTGTTTTGTGTTTTATCACTTGCTACCCAAACTCCTACCCTACATATATTTTACTTATTTTTCTCTGCTAAGGAAGTTAGTTTGGTGTTAGAAACAAGGAGTGGGGAATTGGGGAAACGTAGAGATCTAAAAAACTACATCCAGCACAATGCATTGTTGCTTTTTTTTTTTTTTTTTTTTTGAGATGGAGTATTGCTCTGTCGCCTAGGCTGGAATGCAGTGGCAAGATCTCGGCTCACTGTGACCTCTGCCTGCCAGGATCAAGCGATTCTCCTGCCTCAGCCTCCCGAGTAGCTGAGACTATAAGTGTGTGGGACCATGCCCAGCTAATTCTCGTATTTTTAGTAGAGACGGGGTTTCACCTTGTTGGTGAGGCTGGTCTGGATCTCTTAACCTTGTGAGCCCCCTGCCACAGCTCCCAAAGTGCTGGGATTACAGGCGTGAGCCACCGCACTCTGCCACATTGTTGCATTTTATAGATAAATACATACATAGATTTATATGCAAACAAATATTTTACCTTTCGTTTTGATTCTAAAAGATTACTTTTCCTTTCTACCCATCATATACCAATTCTATTTTAAATTTGGCTTAACACAACTTGAAGCACAAAGTATTAAATACATTGGTCAATTTAATAATAAAAATAATGTTTTTAAATATTACTATTTTAAGGATTGTACATCAAAGTTTTAAAAATAATTTTACATATTAGGTATTCATTTTAGATGATAATACAAAATATATTCTAATGGTCAAACATATTATCAAGAAACAAATATCATATTTTTATTACTCTATAATACTATCTCAAATTTTGCACTTAAAACATTTCAACCCTGGTGAATCTGACGATTATGGGTCTTGGAGTTGCTCTTCTTGAGGAGTATCTTTCTGGTGTTCTCTGTATTTCCTGTATTTGAATGTTGGCCTGCCTTGCTAGATTGGGGGAAGTTCTCCTGGATAATAACCTGAAGAGTGTTTTCCAGCTTGGATTCATTTACCCCTTCACCTTCTGGTACACCAATCAAGCACAGATTAGGTCTTTTCACATAATCCCATATTTTTTGGAGGCTTTGTTCATTTCTTTTCACTCTTATTTTTCTTTTCTTGCCTTATCATTTTATTTAATTGAGTTGATCTTCAATCTCTGATATCCTTTCTTCTGCTTGATTGATTCGGCTATTGAAATCTGCGTATGCTTCATGAAATTCCTGTGCTGTGTGCTGTGTTTCTCAGTTCCATCTAGTTGTTTACGTTCTTCTCTAAGCTGCTTCTTCTAGTTAGCATTTCAGTTAACCTTTTTTCAAGGTTTTTAGTTCCTTTGCATTGGGTTAGAACGTGTTCCTTTAGCTCAGAGAAGTTTGTTATCACCCACTTTCTGAAGCCTGCTTCTGTCAATTCGTCAAACTCGTTGTCCATCCTGTTTTGTTCCTTTTCTGGTGAGGAGTTGTGATCCCTTGGTGGGGGAGAGGCGTTCTGGTCTTTAATGGTTCCATCCTTTTTGCCCTGGTTTCTTCCCATCTTCTTGGATTTATGAAGCTTTGATCTCAGGGAGCTGCTTGGGGGAGACAGCTTTTCTTTTGCCTGCCCGCCTGCAGAGGCGCTGCTGAGCTGCCAGGGATTCAGTGGAGCTGCTGCCTGTATTTCCTGCAACTTTTGTTTACTCAGGAAGATTAGGCCCACCACTGCAACAGCGGCTGCCCTTCCCCCACCAAGCCCGATCGTTCAGGGTCGAGCTCAAACTTATGTGTTGGCTGCGAAACTCTCAAGCAAGAGGGCTTCAGTTTGCTGGACTTTGTTGAGGAGGGTCTCACCTAGCAGTATCGTCTGATTCCCTGCTTTCAGTTCCCCTTCTTTCTGGGGGTGGGTAGCTCCATCCCACAGGTGTTAGACAATACTTCCACTTAGATCTGTGCCTACAACCCCCAGCACCGGCCGGAGTTGCTGCTCATCTCTGTTCAAGTAACTCGAAGATTTCCTGTTCTGTGTGTTGTAGAAGGCTTGGGTGAAGTGCAGTATCTGAACTGGAATCCCAGATGGGGAGATCCCCCCGATCCTCCAGTCAGTTGCACACACTTTCCGGGTGAGGCAGGGCCCCGCCCTGCCTCAGTGGCACTGTTTACAATAGCAAAGACCTGGAACCAATTCAAATGCCCATCAATGGTAAACTGCACAAATAAAATGCGGCACATATACACCATGGAATACTACGCAGACATAAAAAATGATGATTTTGTGTCCTTTGTAGGGACATGGATGAATCTGGAAACCATCATTCTTAGCAAACTGACACAAGAACAGAAAATCAAACATCACATGTTGTCATTCATAGGTGGGTGTGGAACAATCAGAACACATGGACACAGGGACGGGAGCATCACACACTGGGGTCTGTTGGCAGGGGTGGGGGGCTAGGAAAGGGACAGACAGCAGGTGTGGGGAAGGTGGGGGATGGATAACATGGGGAGAAATGCCAGATATAGGTGATGGGGAATGGAGGCAGCAAACCACCTTGCCATGTATGTACCTATGCAACAATCCTGCATGATCTGCACATGTACCCCAGAACCTAAGGTACAATAAAAAAAATTCAATATATTATCAAATATTAAATTCTGAGAAGAGAAACTATTAATTAGTTTCTGAGCTAATCAATATCAAAAGAGTGTAAAAATCACTTAGCAATTTGTTTCAGGAAATATTTGTTCCTGGGAGAAAAGCCTGTTAAACAAATTAAAATAGAAACTTATAAAAACTAACACCTTGGCCAGGCTCGGTGGCTCACTCCTGTAATCCCAGCATTTTGGGAGCTGAGGCAGGCAGATCAGGTGAGGTCAGGAGTTGGAGAAAAGCCTGGCCAACATGATGAAACCCTGTCTCTACTAAAAATACAAAAATTAACCAGGCATCTTGGCGCATGCCTGTAATCCCAGCTACTGGGGGACTGAGGCAGGAGAATCTCTTGAACCTCGGAGGTAGAGTTTGCAGTAAGCCAAGATCATGCCACTGCATTCCAGCCTGGGTAGCAGAGGGAAACTCTGTCTCAAAACAAAAACAAAAACTAACACCTTACTCATGAATACTCATTTTAAAATTTTTGCCTCAGTTTGACCACCAAGATGAAACCTAACATATAAACTCTTCATATACCCAGCCAATTTTCCACTTTGCAAGAACCTTTTAAAGTCATCCTGCCTGGATCCTAACTAAGATTGTAGAAATATTCTCTGCCTTTCATGCCAATATGGAAATTCCATTAATGTGGCATTCTTCCTTACTACAGTGAGTGTAATTAACTTAAATTTGCTTAATCAATAGGTATTTTGTGGGGGACTTTTGTGGAGATTTGATAAGATAATTTTAAAAGTAAATTAGATAGTTTTATTTAAATTCACTCTCACATAAATAAAAACTACAAAATTTAGACAAAATACAAAAAAAGAATAAAACCTGTGGAGCCTCCAGAAAGTGACCATAGCACATGGATTCTGGAAGGTTCAACATTTGGAAGGAGAGAATGGCAGTGAGTGAGTTTCCCATTTTCAAGAATTTTAGAATGAGGGCAGGCCCCAGTCTACACCATACCAGTCTGGTAAGACTGAAATAGACACTTTTCATTTTTTAGACTTGAGGAACGAGAAGACATCCTTCAGGAATTTACTACACATTAAAAGTGTGGAGGGAAATCTTGAAAAGGAAACTTCCAGAGAGGGGGAACCACCAAATTCTATGTATAATATTTCCTAAATCTCTTCTGATCCCTAAAACATGAATATTCAGTGCAGATAGCAGGTATCCTCAACTATATCTACAAAACTAACTTGAAAATTCAGCTGTTTCCCACAATGAGGGACAGAAAGTTTGCAGATTGGGCACATAAACTACATGATAAAACAATAACAGAAAATTATGATTCTTTAGAGGGACATATTACAATTCAAATTTTCTACAATATGTAGATGATAATGCCAGGATACAAACGAAAATTACTCTACGTAAGAAGAGAAAGGAAAATATGATTCTTGTTAAAGAGACAACTAATGAATACTGACCCTGAGATGACCCAAATTTTGAAATTAGTAGATAAAGACTTTAAAGTACTTTTAATAATGATTAAGGATATAACATGTATGTGTAATAAGGTAAAATGTAGCAATTAAAACACAGAATAGAAAATACGAAAAAGAAAAAAGTAAACAGGAAAGAAGAGCCAGAGAGCAGAAAGAAAGAAGAAAACAGAATAAAAGATTAGAGGAAAGAAAAGTTTGAATAATGATTAGAGTGTCATAAACCTATGGGACAATATTAAAGTCTAACATTCATGTCATTGGAGTTGCAGAATGCAAGAAAAGGGAATACGTGACAGGAACAAAAATATTCTAAGAAATAAATAATTAATAAATGGCTGTGAATTTTTCACTTTTGGTGAAAGATTTAATTTTAGAAATTTAAGAAACCCAGTGAACCCTAAGCAAAATGAATACAAAGAAAACAACCTATATACACGGTAAAATAGTTGCAATGTAAAACTGAAGGCAAATTGCATTTCATACAGGATAATAACATTTCAAATGAGTGTGACTTCTCATCATAAACAATGAAAGCCTGAAGACATTAAAATAATATCTTCAAAGTGCTAGGGTGGAGGGGAAAGACCACCACCCCAGAATTTTATATTTTAAAGCCTTACTCCCTAGGTGTCTCGGCTATCACTCGCTCCTTAAATCTTCACATTTTTCAGGTATTCTCCTACCTCACATAAAATTTAAAGTATATCTGGCATTTCATTTTAAGCCAGCCATTTGTGATTAAACTGTCTGTATGGATAAAACAAGTAGGCTTGGGATTATCTTTTAGTGGTTGTGGTTGCAACCTGCTACACAAAAATGCTCTCTCACATGGGGTCCTGTAATAGTCACAAAAATCAAACAAAAAAAAATGGCTTCTTAAAGCAAATCCGTAAATATTTGTTTACTGTTAAAGACTGACATGGGATGGAAGGGCATTATGTTAATAATTAGGTATTTTCTTATCATTTTTCTAGAATCTTATGAATATGAAGTAAATCATTGAAATAAATTACATTTTCCATTAAAAGTCTATTAAAAATGCTCACACCAATATTTGGAGAGTATCAAAACTCTCCACACAATGGCTTCCAAACTTGAGTTTATTAGTAATAATGCTTTCAGACAGAAAAAAAAACAAGTAGATATTTGCCATCAAGATGCCTTTTTTGCTCTGTTTTCTTAGTAGATAATTATCCTCACACTGAAGTTAACTATTCTAATAAATAGAATACTGGGGAAAATATAAAAAGCTGTTAGAACACATCTAATTTTATAAACATTGTTTGTAACTTTCAGTTCACATAAGGTCATGTAAAAATTACTTATGTTATACCATCACATGCAAAAGAAGCCTATTTTTTAAACACATCTGTTTCAAACACTTTGATATTTTTTAATAGAGAAAGTGAGTTTTATGTCAGGGTGGGTAGCATTGAGAATAAATCACATAAAATAAAGCACAGAAAATCAGAGAAAAAGGAAGTATCTTTGCAAAACTTTCCTTAAGTTTACAGTCACACTTTATTCGCTGTTATATAAATAGCAGACATCTCCTTGCACTACAAACCTGTCACATCTCATAAACTTGGCTGAGTGAATTGAGTAGATGGGAAACCTCCAAGGAAACATCAGTTACTGCAGTAAGTGGGATCAGTGATTCAGGAGAGTTCACTCATATATACTTTTCCAAAGTCCCAGCTTCGTGTTGGTGAGAATCAAGATACTGAAGATGCTGTTAAATGACTTACTGGCTCTATTTTAGTACTTAAAGCTGTTCTGAGCTATTTCTCAATATGACTATAAAAATAATAGTTTGCTGGCTAAATTCCAGTCCAGAAAATCACACAAAACCACTTTACATCCTCCCTGAACTTAACAGTTGACAGAAACTATTAAAGCCTGCTTCTGTTAATTCTTGTCAATAATTCAACCACAATTCTGACATTGGAGCAAGGAAGCGAGGGTGTATAACAACACAGTGGTAGTGATAATGTGCTTACAAAAAGTCTACAAAAGACAGGATAAACACGAGTTTCAATTCCAGATTTGCAAATAAAAAAAAAATAAAACGGAAGACAAAGCAGTGTAGAATTTATGATGATGCTTCTATATTTCTCCAGGTATAGTGTGTAAGGATGCCAAGAACAACGGTAATGATCAGATAATAGTCAGCCCAAGAAACATTAATAAGCACATCTTTAAATCTGCTCACATACTTGATAACTGATAATAATATTATATTATTTTTAATTAACAAATCATATTTGTATATATTTATGGGGTCCAATGTGATATTTTTATATATGTATATGATGTAAAATGATTAAGTAAAGCTAATTAATATATCCATCATCTCACTTATTTTTTGTGGTGAGACATTTGAAATTTACTCTCTGAGTGTGTCCCTTAATGATGGGGATAGTTTTGAGCAATGGGCTGTTAGGTAATTTTGTCATTGTGTGAACATCATGGAGTGTTATTTACACAAACCTAAATAGTATAGCCTACTACATTCCTCCGCTATATGGTATAGCTCCTAGGCTATGAATGTGCACAGCAAGTTACTGGATTGAATAGGCAATTGTAGCATGGCAAGTATTTGTGTATCTATAAACAGAAGTGTCACAGTAAAAATACAGTGTAAAATATAGAAGATGGTTCACCTGTATAAGGCACTTACCATGAATGGTGCTTGCAGGACTAAGGTTGCTCTGGCTGAGTCAGTGAGTGAGCTGCAAGTAAATGTGAAGGCCTAGGACATTACTGTGCACTACCGTTGACTTTATACGTACTGTACACTTAAGCTACGCTAAATTTATAATTTTTTTTTGCTTCAATAATAAATTAACCTTAGCTTATGGTAAATTTTTTGCTTTATAAAATTTTTGGCTCTTTTGTAATAACATTTATCTTAAAACCTACACACACAAACAAACACACACATTGTATAGTTCTATAAAATATTTTCTTTCTCGAAATCCTTATTGTATAAGCTTTTTTCTATTTTTAAAATTTGCATTTGTATTTGCTTTTATATTTTAAGATTTTTTTGTAAAAAAAGTAAGACACAAATATACATATTATCCTAGATCTACATAGGGTCAGGATCATCAATATCACTGCCTTCCACCTCCACATTTTGTCCCACTAGAGGATCTCCAGGGGCAAAAACACACAAGGAGCTGTCATCTTCTATGATAACAATGCCTTCTTCTGGAATATCATCTGAAGTCCCTACCTGAGGCTGTTATAGTTAACTTTTTTAAATAAGGAGAAGGAGTACACTGTAAAATAATAATAAAAAAATAGTATAATCAGTACGTAAACATAGCTGATTATCAAGCATTATATACTATACATAACTGCACATGCTACACTTTTTTTTTTTTTTTTTTTTTTTTTTTTTTTTGAGACAGAATCTCGCTCTGTCACCCAGGCTGGAGTGTAATGGCATAATCTCAGCTCACTGCAACCTCTGTCTCCTGGGTGCAAGTGATTCTCCTGCCTCAGCCTCCCAAGTAGCTGGGATTACAGGCGTGCACCACCACATCTGGCTAATTTTTGCATTTTTGGTAGAAATGGGGTTTCACCATGTTCCCTAGGCTGGTCTTGAACTTCTGGCCTCAAATAATCCACCCGCGTTGGCCTCCCAAAGTGCTGGGATTACGGGTGTGGCCGACCAATGCTATACTTTTATATGACTGGCAGCTTAACAGGCTTGTGTATACCAGTATTATCACAAACATGCAAGTAATGTATTGTACTATGACATTATGAGGGTGACTACATCATTAGGGAATAGGAATCTCTCAGCTCCTTTTTAATCTTATGGGACCACCATCCTACATGCAGTCCATAGTGGCTGAAATGTTATTATGCAGCACATGACAATATACCATAGATTGTCATTAACTGCAGTCACCAAGCTGGGCTATCTCAAAACTTATTTTTCCTATCAAACTGAAACATTGTACTCTTTGACCAGCATCATTCTACACTTCATTTTATGAGTTCAACTTTTTAAGATTCCAAATATAAGTGACATAATGTAATATTTGTCTTTCAGTGCCTGCATTATTTCACTTAATATAATATCCTCCAGGTTCATCCATGTTGTCACAAATGACAGAATTCTCTTCGTTTTTTAAGGCTGAATAGCATTTCATGGCATATATATGTATTCCTTCATTCATCCCAATGGTTCACTTATTTTTTTCATTTTATTTTTTTAGGAGAGAAAGAAGGAATAAAAAGAGAATGAAAGAAAGAGAAAAAGAAGAAAAAGAGGGAGAGAGAACGGGAATCTTGCTCTATTGCCCAGGCTAGAATGCAGTCTAGAAATGGATATTAAAAAGCTCTTTTATGCTAATAATTGTGTTACACAATGGAGACAGGAAGCAATAAGGGAGGAAAATAACAAACAAACAGCCAACCAATATTTCATTTAAACCTATAAATGCTATGCAATTGCTGGGGGAGTGATTTACTCCCAACCATGTGGTCACTTTTAGAATAAATGTGATGTGTTACTGAAAAAAAATGTATCTTTTGTTGATATGGAGTAGAGAGTTCTGTAAATATTTATTAAGTTTACTTGTTTAAGGTCTAAGTTCAAGTCCCGGGTGTCCTTGTTAACTTTCTGTCTTATTAATCTGTCCAATATTGACAATGTAATGTTAAAGTCTCCCACTATTATTGTGTGGGAGTCCAAGTCTCTTTGTAAGTCACCAAGAAATTGCCCTATATAACTGGGTGCTCCTATATTGGGTGCGCATAGAGTTAGGATCGTTAGCTCTTCCCGTTACATTGATCCCTCTACCATTATACAATGTCCTTCTTATCTTTTTTTGGTTTCTATTACTTTAAAGTCTATTTTATCAGAGATGAGAATTGCAAATCCTGCTTTTTTTTTTTTTCTCTCCATTTGGTTGGCAAATCTTCCTCCATCCCTTTGTTTTGAGTCTCTGTATATCCTTGCTTGTGAGATAGGTCTGGATGCAGCTTACCAATGGGTTTTTTGGAATGGCTGATACTGGTTGTTCCTTCCTGTATATAGTGCCTCTTTCAGAAGCTCTTGTAAGGCGGGCCTGGTGGTAATGAAATCTCTGAGTACTTGCTTGTTTGTAAAAAATTGTATTTTTCCTTCACTTATGAAACTTAGTTTGGCTGGATATGAAATTCTGGGTTGAAAGTTCTTTTCTTTAAGGATGTTGAATATTGGCCCCCACTCTCTTCTGGCTTGTAGGGTTTCTGCTGAGAGATCTGCTGTGAGTCTGATAGGCTTCCCCTTGTGGGTAACCTGACCTTTCTCTCTGGCTGCCCGTAGTATTTTCTCCTTTGTTTCAACCCTGATGAATCTAATGATTATGTGCCTTGGGGTTGCTCTTTTTGAGGAATATCTTTGTGGTGTTCTCTGTATTACCTGGAGTTGGGTATTGTCTTGCCTTGCTAGGTTAGGAAAGTTTTCCTGGATAATATCCTGAAAAATATTTTCCAACTTGGATTCATTCTCTTCGTCACATTCAGGCACACCTATCAAACGTAGATTAGGTCTTTTCACATAGTCCCATATTTCTTGGAGACTTTGCTCATTCCTTTTTACCCTTTTTTCTCTAATCTTGTCTTCTCGTTTTATTTCGTTAAGTTGGTCTTCGACCTCTGAAATCCTTTCTTCTGCTTGATCAATTCGACTGTTAAAACTTGTGCATATTTCGCGAAGTTCTCGTATTGTGTTTTTCAGCTCCATTAGTTCACTTATATTCCTTTCAAAATTGTCCATTCTCGTTAACATTTCGTCAAACCTTTTTTCAAGGTTCTTAGTCTCCTTGCATTGGGCTAGAACATGTTCTTTTAACTCACAGAAGTTTCTCATTATCCACCTTCTGAAGCCTGATTCTATTGATTACTCACATTCATTCTCAATCAGGCCTTTTTCAATTGGTGATGAGGCACTGCAATCCTCTGTAGGAGGAAAGGCATTCTGATTTCCGGGTGTTTTGAGCCTTTTTGGGCTGGTTTCTTCCCATCTTTGTGGATTTATCCACCTGTCGTCTGTGTAATTGCTGGCTTTCAGATTAGGTCTCTGAGTGGACGTCCAGCTTGTTGGTGGTAAAGTTTTTTCTGTTTCTTAGTTTTCCTTCAGTGGACGCCTCTCCCCCCACAGAGCTGGACCTTCCCGGGTTCAGCTGTACTTGCTGTGAAACTCTCAATCCTCAGCAGTGCCAACTGCTGTTTTTTTGTGTGGGTGGGGGGGACCAGCCTTCCCCTGCGGCGACCCACTACGCTGGCTGAAACAGTGGCGTTAAGATTCGTGGCGCTTTTCTGCCCGGGAATCTCCGGGTCTGCTTCCCCACTTCAGTCCGTTTTTCAATCAGCTGAATGGGAGATTGTCTTCCCGGAGCTCCAAAGGCCAACCAAAAGGGCACTCAGTCCTGTATACTCCGGACTGAGAACCGCCGCGCTGGGGCGCCTACAAAACGGCCGCGCCGGCCAAAGAGTCGCGCTGGTGACCCGTGGGGCTCCTCCGCCACGAATCTCTTGGTCCGTAGACAATGAAAATTTGTCTGAAAGTGTGGTGTCCACTCACTCTCTGCGCTTTCAGTGGGAGCTACAATCCTGAGCTGCTGCTAATCGGCCATCTTGGATCTCTCTCCGGTTCACTTATTTTTTTGAGAACATACGGTATATTGTTAATAATCACATTTACTATTACAATTATTCTACTCTTCAATTTAACGAGAGATGCACTTTTCTAAATGTTGCAGATTACGCACTTAAAAAATTCAACAAATTGTTTAAAATTACATAGATTCATTGCACTTGCAAGTATATAATGTCTTGATCTATGGCAATATACCATGAGGACACCAATAGCATAGTAAGAAATTATATTCTGAGACCAGATGTTTTATTACATACTAAAGACAGTATATACAACCACATAATGTAAAATAGTAAAGTGATACTGTTGGAAATATATTGAAATAATACTTTCTCCAACTTGAAATGTTTTCTGTTTGGATTTGGAAAGATTCTAAAGTCAGCCTCTTAAAGCCTGAAGTCTCCCAATATCTCCTTTGCAAATATATCCTTTTTCTCAGTGTGGTAGACTCTAACTTTTATGTTGATGTAACAGAGTTTTCAATTTTCCAAGATTTCAATCAATTCCTTTATGACTTTACCTTGTGACGCTATTTCTCACTTATTCCTTGCCAAGATCGCTTTACCCTGCTGTACTGGCATTTCTCCACTGATACTCCTTACTCAACCATACCTTATTGGTTCTTTAAACAAGTATAACCAGATATAGGACCTGACACCTACTTTATAATCCATCTGCCTTTCTCTGTTTCTGAGACATTCTAATCATGTAACATTTCCTTAGCTCTTCAACCCACAAGTCAAAGTAATATGCTCAAAATAATCTTTCTGCAAGCTCTCAAAGAAACCTTGAGCTTTAGGAACCTGGAATCTCACAGCACAAAGGGCATCACTAGACCTGTCTCATAGACTGTTCAGTAATATTCTTTCTTATGCGTGAAAGAAATTCAGCAACCATAAAGATATTCAGCCTTGCTTCTGTAATACAAACATACAAACCACACTTCGTTGATCTTGCCTGCAATGTCTTTGTCAGGAAATTCATTTTGAATATTCTGCATATGATTTTTTTTAGCACCTTTGCCTATCCAACCACCACAGTCCTGACTCTTGGTTAGTTTTATCCATCTAGTAAAAACTCCGAGATCTCATGCTAAGCTGGAGAAGATTCCATTTCCTTTAGATTTTACATATTTAGTTTTTTAAGATAAGAAAAATGTTCTCTTGGTAATATAATTTATCAGGAAAATACTTAATATTTGATTTTGCCAACAGACTATTTTGGCAAAGCACACAGTTTTCTTACTTATATTGACTTACTCTGATAGGACACTATTGAAATATTTTTATAAAACAAGATCTTAGTCCAAACCAAACCTTTTCTTGTTAACATCCATGGGTCTTCAAAGCAAATTTTCTTGTTACACAAACAGCACTGTCATTTTTATGTCTTTCACAAACATTTCTTCATAGGATGGTGATGGGAAGCAAAAAAAAAAAAAAAAAAGCATTGTATTAAATTGAAGAAAAATACATCCTACCAAATTTGTACTGAAGCAAAAAAGTAACAATAATGAGATAATGAAATAACTTACTTAAATCCAAGCTAACAGACGTTAGAATTGAAGCCACATAAATTCATATATAGTGACACGCAGGCAGATATATTTCTTTGAAACTTATTTATAGTATTGTCATTTTAAGGGTAGTAACATACACAAATCAAAGAATACCATAATATTCTCAGGAGAAAAATCAAGCAATGAGTCTCTCACTGTTCTGCTTGTCTCATGAGCAGAGACACAAACTCTCTATGTTCTGAACTGTCTTTATAAGGATGTTAGTAGAGCAAATGTTCTCAAAAATGAGAGTTTTTCTTTATAAAAAAAAAGGGTAGGCATGTTTCTTTCCACACAAATATTTGGTTTTCTTAAAGTTGGGATTTCTGACTCTGGTCACTGCTATTGCAATGAGTATGAAGCTATCCTTTGTCTCGCTCCCAAGCAGCTCATTGTTGTCTGCCAACATTCAAGTAACTGAGGGAGGATAACTTGTTAGTTTGTAAGAATGGTGTAATCTCAGACTCTTCACTGTTCTTGACAAATATCTAAAAAATAATTTATCCATATTTATAACAATATGTACAGAAAACAAATAAGAGATATTGTTGACAGAATATTACTGGTATTTATTATTTTCCTGTATATTTGTAGAGAGGTCCATTCAAAATCATCCCCTAGCAGTTTTTAATAAACAAATATTGATTTGTAATGAAATACTTCCTTTTGTACTGCTAAATGACACAAGAATAGGCATTTTACAAGAAAGTCAGGTGAATGGCTTATTTTTTCTATTTAAGCAACATTTGACAGATTTTATTAGTAGAATGTTAACAGACAGCATACAATCCATATATAATCCATCATCTTAACTAGGTGATGTCAGTGAAATGAGACAAAAAAGTAGAAAAAAGATATAATTAAAATTCCTTGTAAACATTCTCATCAAACTTTTTGATGGGATATGTAAAAATAAACTTATAATTTATAAATTTATGAAACATGTCCTATGGAAAATATTAGTGTCAGCTATGTAATTATAAGAGATTAATATGGAGATATTTTATAACCAAACTAGCTTTTTGTGTAAGTGATCTATTACATGTATTACTTAGCGACGTCACATGTTAAATTTGAACCAGGACACATGCTAATGTAAGGAAAGGAAATGATAAATGTGCACCAAGAGTTTGAGACTTCTCTGTGCTTTGCCTGTGACTCATAGTTACCTGTGACTCATAGCTACATTTATTGTTAAGAAAATTTGAAACCGGAAAAGATCCCTGATATTTGTAAGTCTGATTAGAAAATATTCATTTTTTAAATTTCTCATCCAATATCTGTTTTATTTTTTCCTAGTTCACCAAAACTCAACTTTGTTTCACCGAATACTCTCTTTCCTGATCTTCCAACTAGTAGTAGCCATAAAAAACTGTGCTGTGCAATTAGATATGTGTAGAATTTTGATAAAGGTCCTTAAAAAGTTTGCATTCATGTAGAGAACCCCCCCCCCCACCACCTCTTTTTGTATTGAGTGAATGTGGTCATAACATCTGGAACTTATGATTCTATCAAACCTCCATGAGGCAAAACCCAAGAAAATTCTAGACATTCTGATTCTGACATCCTCAAGCCTTTAACCCAATACTAGCTATAAACAACATCAAGACCTCATCTCATGTTAGAAGAATAAACCATTTATTTAAGCCATTATGAATAAGGTTATCTAATCCTTGAATCCAAACTCCTTCAGTAAAATATACCCATTTTAGCTGATATTAATGCTTAAATTTTACAAAAAAATTAAAAATCAGTAAGAATTTTTACTAACTTACAAAAACACACTTGCCAACTTACTTTGGTTTCTCTATAATACCATAGGTTTTCTTTTCCACAATTTCAAATTTGATTTCACTTTCAGGGAGCTCATATGCAGGTTATTACATGGGTATACTGCAAGATGCTGATGTTTGAGGCATTAAAAATCTAATCACTCAGGTAGCGAGTATAGTACACAACAGGTAGTTTATTTAGCCCTTTCCCCCTTCTGGTAGTCCCCAGTGTCTATTGTTCCCTCCTTTATATTCAAATGTAATCAATGTTTAGCTCCCACTTACAAGTAACAACATGCGGTATTTGGCTATTTCTCTGGTAATTTGCTTAGAATGATGTCCTCCAGCTACATCCTTGTTGCTGCAGAGGACATAATTTCATATTTTATGGCTATGTAGTATTTCATAGTGTATATATGTTATATTTTATTTATCCAATATTCCCTTTATGGGCACCTAGGTTGATGCCCTGTCTTCACTATCATGAATAGTGCTGCAATGAATGCATGAGTGCTTGTGTCTTTTTTGTAGAACAATTTATTTTCCTGTAGATACATACCTAGTAATGGGATACCTGGGTTGAATGTTCTAAGTTCTTTGAGAAATCTGCAAACTGCTTTTCAGAGTGACAGAACTAATTTACATTCTAACTAGTGTTCTCCACAGCCTTGCCAGCATCTGTTTTTTTTTTTTTTTTTTTTGTCTTTTTAGTAATAGCCATTCTGACTGGCACAAGTTGGTAGCTCTTTATGTTTTGATTGGAATTTCTCTAATGATGAATATTTTCTCATATGCTTATTGGCCACTTCTATATACGAGTATTTTCTCATATGTTTATTGGCCGTTTGTATATATTATTTTTAGAAGGGTCTGCTCATTTTCTTTGCCCACTTTTTAATGGTTTTATTTATTTATTTATTTATTTATTTAATGCCTGTTGATTCAGCTTCCTTTGAGATGCTGGATATTAGACCTTTGTTAGTGCATAGTTTGCAAATATTTCTCCTTTTTTATGGGTTGTCTGTTTACTCTGTTGATATTTTCTTTTGCTGTGCAAAAGCTCTTTAGTTGGTTTTTGTTGTTCATTCTCTTTATGTAGTACATCATATTTATTTATTTGTGTATTTTGAACCAACCTTGCATCCCAGTAATAAAGCTGACTTCATCATGATGAATTAACATTTTGATGTGTGGCTGCATTTGGTTTGCTAGTATTTTGTTGAGGATTATGGCATCTGTATTTCAGGGTTATTGGCCTATAGTTTTATTTTTTTTTTTTAATTGTGTCTTTGCGTAGTTTGGGCATCAGGGTTATGCTGGCTTCATAGAATGAGTAAAAGAGGAGTATTTTCAAAGTATTTTTGGAATAGTGTCAGCAGAATTATACCAACCGTTCTTTGTATGTCTGGCAGAGTTTGGCTGTGAAGCCATCTGGTCCAGGGCTTTCTAGGTTGGTAGTCTTTTATGAGTGATGCGATTTGTGAGAATCAAAAATCCATACAAAGGATCAAGGAAAGGAGAATTTGGTTTTTTGAAAAAAATAAACAAGATAAGTAGACTACTAGCTAGATCAAAAAAGAAAAAAAGAGAAGATCCAAATAAGTATAATCAGAAATGACAGAATTTGACGTTAAATTCAACCCTGCAGAAATACAAAGAATCCTTAGTTATTGAGAACAATTATATGCACACAAACTAGAAAATCTGGAGGAAGTTTACAAATTTTAATCTAGTGAACAAATAACTCTAGAATTAGAGAAATTTTTACACCTCCTCTAGTTAGATAAATTCCTGTGGAATTAGTGGAATTTCAGTTAGAAATATACCAACTACCAAGATTGAAATAGGAAGAAATTAAAATCCTGAACAGACCAATGTTGAGATCCGTAGATTTTCTTACTGAACACCTATCTTTCTTTTTATTACTAAATCACTTCTTCTTTTGCCTATGCAAAAACTTCACTACAAAAAAAAATCTCATTCCCTTCTCCACTATCAAATTTCTTCCTACATTGGATTTTGCCATCAGCATGTAAATATGTACATTAACAATAATACATCTTTCCACCCCCACTTCCTCTATCATTTCCCACCCCATTTCATTCTTTTCCTTTTTCTTTAAGCAAAACTCTTTAAAATATTAGTCTGCTATGATTATATCCAATATATTCAATGTATTTAATTAATGTATTTTCTACTTTACTCTGATATCCCCCCCAATCCGTTTATTTAATTGTTTTTATCAAGGTTACCAATGATCTAAGTATTTCTAAATCTAATAATCAATTGTCAATCCTTTATTACTTAACCTACAAATAGCATTTACTGAAATTGACAATTTGGTAATTTTTAAAAATCTGGAATGGACACGCCACATTTATGTGTTGTGAACCAGTTTACACAAAAAGCCATCAAGTTTGAAGAAGACAAGAAGTAAAAGTAGTTCATTCAGCTCCTTCAGTCTGCAGTGACCTTAGTTTTCCACTTGGCTTTATGAAACAATATGTGTGAATGATTTCAAAAGTTCTGTGTTTTACATTGCAGCTCTATTTCTACTGTGGTAAATGTCTACGGAAAAAAGTCACAGTGATTTTTGACTTTTAAATATAGCTAAAACTTCTGCAAATTATGATTTTTCCACTAAAGAAAAAAAATTTGACTCTTAAATGACATGTAAAGCATAATCGTCAGAAATTTAATGTAGCTAATAAAACAGGCTATGAATTCAGAAATACCCTGAAGCACATCATATTCCAAAGGAAATAGTATACATTTCTTTATAGTATAATGGTGGAGGAAATGTTTAGGTGTGTTCCTAGCATATGTAACATTCTGGCTAAAATGTATATTTAAAATCACCAAATATTTGGTTTTAAATTTATTGTTAGTATTTCTGAAAAGTAAATACTTATTTTTGGCAATCAGAGATAATTAGAAAGTAGAGAGATAAGACAGATCTGGAGCTAGAACACTGTAATAAAAGGAGGGAGACATAAAAGTTTCAATAAATATTAAAAATTTAAAACTATGAAAAAAAATTGCCTGATACATCTAGAAAATAAGTGTAAAGGATAATGATGTAAAAAATATAAATTGACACAACTGACTCAAAAAGAAGAGAAAAACTAAATGAACCCATATCATTAAATAAATGGTCTTCATTGAACGTCTGTCCTCAAAGAAACACTGAGCTTAGAGAGTTTTAAGGCATGTTGTAACAGACGTTCAATAAAAAGATAAGTGCAATCTTACCCAATTCTCTCAGAAATGAGAGGAGGAAGCAGTTTCTGGCTCATTTTATGAGGCCATTAAAACCCTGATAACCAAAAGCATACAAAGATTTATTTCTTGAAGTAACTGGGGATTGTAGGACAAAGATTTATTCTTGGAGTCAAAATGGTTTGGGAACACAGGGCCAAGGTTTGAACTAGAATCTATTACTTATTATGTGACATTAAGCAGGTCATTTATCTACTTCTGTTTCTTATCATAGTGTTTCGAAGATGTTTAAATAAGTTAGTATATAATAAATTAATTCTGCAATATAAACCATTATATGAACACAAGATATTTATTGTAATTATTGAAAAATGATAAGAATAAAAATTTTTTAAAGATAGGAACAATCCAAGAGGTAAAGAATACAGGGACTTCCAAAGACCCAAAAGATAAAATGTCCGAATGATCAAAAAAAATCTATGAACAAAAGCAGCTTGAACTTTGCTTTCACCCAGGATCTTAGAAGAATGCAAAAGCAATTTGAACCTCAGCAACCCATGGTGAGTACATTAAAAATATATTTCCCGATACTAAAGGAAAAAAACTTAAAAAGATTTAAAGAAGACCAAAATATTTTAGAATTTAGAAAAAATGAATTATTTTATACAGGTCAATGAAAAGAAGGTATTGTTGCAAGTCCAGTCTCAGGCCATAGATAGAATTCAGTAAATACCAAATTTTATATAATTATTGCAGTTCACATAAAAGCCATTTCTGCAAATAATTATTAACTACTGTGACTAAAACATGCTATCTTGTAGATTAAACTGAATGTAACCAGTTTATTTTAGTGTAATGCTGTAAGTATTACAAACTAAGCAAAAATTATTTATATTGTTAGAGAAAAAGATGAGGTCCTTATGAAAACTTTCATAAGGCAGAGTAAGGGATGAGCTGCTGCACTGTTACACACAGAAGAAGAAACTGTCAGGTAACTGAGAGCACTTTGCTCTGAGCTGCAGACTTCATAATGAAGAATACAGAAGCCAAACTCAAGTCAAATGATTCAGTGTATACCTATTTTTATGTTTTGAATAATTAGACTACTATATACTATAAATCAAATATTCATAACGATTTTTACTTAGTATTTTTAAATGATGTCTTGAACATCTAGAGCAATTTTGTCTAATTTCTTTAAATACAGTAGAATTTTCTAGTAAATAAAGTGTTTGTCGATCAGATTTAGGGCATAATTAATGTCTTCTAGTTCATCCCAAAAGCTGGAATGTTCTAGCTTTAAAACTGCTGTAAAGAATATATAGAAGTCCATCCTACTTCTCATACAAAGCTTTTAATCCCACCCCATTATAGGAATCCTAACATTGTAAGACATCTTTGCTGTGTGCAGGAGTAAAGAGGATATAAAATCTAGCTCCAATCTATGTTGTTACATCTACACAAGGCAGTTGCTGGTGAATGGGAAGAGTTGCTCTTAATGTGTCATGTGAATGAAATAGCTAAAGTGATCTGACTATCCAGGGTTATGCTCAGTGGAAAAACTTCCAGGCCCTTAAATTTAATACTCTTCAATTTTCTGTCACCTCTCAGATACAACATGGTACATTGAGAACAGGTAAACATGTGACTTTTTACACTCTGACAACATTTGCAAGACACATGATCCTCAGGAAAGTAGAAGTCAAAGTTTACTGCAGTAGAATATTTGGCTAATGGAAGATAAATTTTCTGTAAACTATTAGGCTATCCCTGGAGGTAGAGTAAAACATTTGCCTGCTGCTCTGGCGGATCTGTGAATGCTGAAGCAGAACTATCATGGCAAAAAGCAAATCCCTCGGCATATTGTTCATTCAGTTGGTACTGATATCTAGGCTTGAGTCAGAAGCATAAATTCCTGTTAGGTCTTACTGAGCTCAAACATACAACAGCCTCTCAGGGTTGATGAGGAATCAGCTATCACTTTTTGTACCCAAAAGCGTTGTTTCTCTTCCCCAAATAGGAATTTGTTTCTTTTCTACTACTTCTTTCATCCAGGAAAGGAAATACAATTCTCAAGGATGTCTTTTGACCTACCCTATAGTATTTAGGGAGGAAATCTTCAGAGATCACTATGTGATTTTTTTTTTCCAGTCATGCTATGATGTTACAGAATAAAAAGGGGAATGTGTGACAGAACAGGGTAAGCAATAACAGAACAGCAGGCACTTCTCTGGTATGTTCCTGAGCATTGACAGTCCAACATAGTCTAACATATTACGTTTAACCAAAAAACACAAATACCCTAAAAGTCTTTATGAAGTGAAAGAGAGAATGTGTCTTTGTAACTAATTATTTGAATCTTGGCAGCAATTACTTTCAGAAGTCAATTAAGGGAAGTTTCTGCCGTACTTTCACATTATCTTTAATGTTAGCAAAGGGTATTTTGTCATGTCTGACATAGAATAATAGAATAATAAATAAAATGGATAACTCTGTGATAATTGCCTTCTCACCTTGTTAAATAATGTTATTTTGAGACATTAAATCAGTTTAAGTATACACTAGGGGTACCTATACTTGAACCTAAAGTGTAAAGTCAAGTTTGAGCATGTATAATAAGTATTTTTTTATCATTTCATTTTATTATATAAACAAAATGTATAAAAAATTTCAAAAACATACAAAAGTAAAGTAGTATGATGAATCACCATAAAATTCCCCCAGTTTCAACAATTATCAACACATGGTCAATATTATTTCAACTGGGCCTCCATCCACTTAGTATTCTCCCAGAGATATTATGTCAATTTTCATAGAAGAGCTTGCACAGAATTCTTGGGGGAAGGAAAAGTATAGAGAGGCAAGAGTTGGTATTGGTTTCCTAATTTAACCAAATATATCCCTCCCTGTCTTACCTCCCAATCTCAAAATTGGTGTCTAAATTTTTATGTAGCCAGGGACTACAAACAAAAGAAGTTTTTGTATGAGTTGCTCTAATACATAGAAATATAAATACCATGATATTGTGCACATTTGTATAATAGCTTTATTGAGGTATATCTTTATAAATAAAATTCACCCCATGTAACTGTAAAATTCAATGAGTAAATTTTAAGTAAATTTATAGAGTTGTACAACCACCATACAATCTAGTTTTATCACATTTTTATCACACTAAATATTATCTTGTGATCTTTTGCAGTTAATATCACTTGCACCCACAACCCAGAAAACGACTACTCTATTTGTCTCTACGGATTTGCCTTTTCTGGACATTTAATAAAAACTGAATAATACAACATGTGATCTTTTGCATTATGGTTCTTTCACTTAGTGTAATTTTTTAGATCCACCCATGTTACTACATGTATAAGTTTATTTTATGTTACTGCTCAATAATATTTCATTGTGTGGATATACTGCTTTTAAATTCAATCAGTTAATTGACATATGAGTTATTTCCAGTTTTAAAATTATGAAGAAGAATGCTGTAAAATTCTGTGCACATGTCTTTGTGTGGGTATATGTTTATGCTTTTCATAGATTTCTAGGAGAGGAAATTGCTGAGTCACATATAAAGTTTATATTTACCAACTTAAGAAACTGCCAAACTGTTTTCCAAGGTAAGATTAATATATTACATTTTTACCAGCAATGAATAATTGGTTCAGTTCCTCTGTATCTTTTCCAATATTTTGTAGTGTCTGTCCTTTTTAATAACCAGTGAAGTTGTGTACAGTGATATCTCATTGAGGTTTGAAACCCCTTTTCTGCAGTGACACCTCATTTCACGTTTGTCTTTCCTGTTCATATATGACCTTTATGATTCGCATAGAGTATCTATGCAAATATTTTGCCCATTTTAAAATTGAACTTTTTTTGATTTTATTCTAAGTATTCTATTGTTTTGTTGATACTGAGATTGTTGTGGTTTTATTAATTTTATTTGTGATACTAATTAATTTGGGGGCTAATTTTGAAAAGACCAATAAGGAGAAAAGTTAGTAGAGAAAGGCATTTACTATACTATTTCAGATAATGTGGGTTTTTTGGAAGATGCTGATAGAGCTCACCTTACCATTAGAAGCAATACAATCATGACAAATATTCCCTGCCAGTATTTTCTTGGCAGGGAGTATCAATGAAAGAATTATAGATTAAAAAGATATAAGACGATGTATGATTTTTATCCCCTTGGGTGCCTGAAAGAAGATATTTGAGCCAGGGACACTGAGCTCCTAACTTATACAAAGGGAGAAAGGTCCTAGAATACATGTTTTCTACCTTTAGTGTTATTCTTTTTGTTTCCAGGGCTTGAAAGCTTATATAAATAATTAAAATTCATATAATAGTAAATGTTTTAAATTATTTATAAGCAATAAATCATAAAAATTCTTTAAAGAAGACTTCAGAGTTAAAAAAATCACATGTAAATTATTTTTATGTTAACAGGCAAAATATTTTGGATCAGATCAATAAAGCATACTGAAATTAGTTATTTGAATAAATTTACAAAGAAACAGTAGAATGTCCGATTAAGACAACATTAAGAATAGTTGCTTTGCTAGTGTACATCAGGTTATAAATATAGGTCCCATCTCTCACGAGACCATTTAGTTGGCTCAGGAAGAGACCTTTGATCTTTTCTTAAGAGTTACATGATCAATAAAATCTATAGAGTTAAAGCACATAAAAAGAAAAATATGTTAGCAAAAAATGTAGAGTTGGACTCACATCATTAATCAACTGAAGTTTGTTGAATGATCAATGAACATTATGAAGGATGTTATGGAGGGAAAAAAAAACTGTTGATAACCGATTACACACTGGGCAGAGTATCTCCCCAAGAAAAACATATGAGAGGCAATTATCTTCATTTTCTAAGTAAGAAAACAGGTTTTAAAACCGAGATAAATAAATTTCTGAATATCAGTCATTTATTTAGTGGCAGAGTTTAAATTCAAGCCTATAACTGAATTCAGCTCCTATATTCTTTCCAAAAAACAATAATTTCAGTAAATTGAATCTCAATACATATGAAGTTATAGAATCATTAACCTGGCAGACCATTCAGCACATAATGGATTCCTTAACTAAGTAAATAGTTAACTAAACAGATGATAGTCAATGGGTATACTAAAAAAAAAAGGCAGGGGGGGACATTACTTAGTATACTTCACTGGAAGACACACTTTAAAGAAATAAGTATAATACATATCAACTGTAATAATTGTTCCAAAGGAAAATAAGACTTGAAGGAGATTTGGTGAATATGAAGGTTAGTAGAAAACCTAATTTAAGAACTAAAGGATTTAACCTAATTTAGGAACTAAAGGAATTTATGAACTAAAGATACCAGTCAGGATTAAAAGTTTCAAGCAACAGAAGCTGACTCTGGATGATTAGAACAGAAGTGAACATTATGGAAAGGAAATCCTAGTGCTTACAGAATCCTTTTGCAAGACTAGAAAGCTGGCCTTAAAGATCCCAGTCAGATCAAGGCCCACATGATATTGTGCAAGTGTTTCAGAGAAGATGACTTTTTGATGGCCTGAGTACCAGCTGCTGTAGACTCATCAGTGATATTGGAGCCCATATGGATACAGCACCAACTCACATGCCATGCTTGGGAATTGGATATCACGCTACAGGTGTTGTCACCAATATCTGGAACGATTCTACATGTTTTCTCATTTTTCCTTTTAATATTCTCTATATCCAGTTGGCAGAGAAAACAGTTCACTTGCCTTTTATTTTTTGATTTCAAGGAATCTAGAAACCTGGATGCCTGGCATTTTCTCTCTAAAGTACTGCTTTAACAGTGTTATGCATAATTTGATATGTACTGTTTTAATTATTATTCAATTCTAAGCATATCCTAATTTTAATTATCATTTCATCTTTGACCCATACATTCTTTAGGATAACACATTCTAGTTTTCTAACAGATGGAATTTCTCTTTGTTGTTATTGATTTGTTTCTGCTTTCTAAGATGACTTTCTTTTGTTGGATAAGGTCTGTACCCTCCAATATTTTAAATTTTGTAACTTGTGGTATTAGCTTGTATGTGGTCAATTATTTTGTACATGTACTACTTGTGAAGAATAAAAATGTATTCTACAAGCACGGAATGTAATTTTCTCTGTATGTCTGTTAGCATTCCTTAATGCCATTTTTGAAACCCTTTACAGTCAAACTACTATTATATCTCTTTACTTTTTACTAAAAAGAGAAATATGTTAAAATACTCCATAACAGTGATGGAGCTATTCAGTTCTCTTTGGAGTTATATTAATTTTTTTCTTCAAATATTTTCAAGGTAAATTATTTTGTATATTGAAAATTAATTTACTTGGAATTGTTAACACTGTTCAAGTGAATTGAAATTTCTATTGCTATGCATTACTGTTTACCTCTGCTAAAATTTTAGTTTTTAAGATTTCATACATCAATATAGTTATTATACCAGGAATTTCAGTCATGGATGCATTGCCTCTGCTTCAAATGTAGCTGTATTATCTGCTTTGTGAAAATAAATATATGGCCCTTAAATACTTTTTTCTTTTCCCGTGGGCACTATATTAAGCTTGGTGGGTGGAGTATCCTAACGAGACATTGTTGGAATAAAGAGTTTACTCACTTAACAGGCTTCTACAGAATGTGTTGATTTCTTCCCATCCCTGGCTCATGTAGTGCACATGGCCTCTCTAGTCCCCTCATCCTTGACAGTGGTCAGCAGTACTGAGTAGCCCATGTCCTCCTCCAGCATCTCTCTTATTATCTTATGTAGCAGAGTACTTCTAGTCCTTCCCTGATTACCTGGAGAGTGGATTTTCAGCACATTTCATAGTATAACACCACAGTGATTTACTTCTCTACCATCCAGTAAGCTATGGCTATGCCTTCTTGGGCAGGATCTGGACATGAGCCCTGGGTTACAGAAATTCTTCCATGCATGTTTCATCTCAATCCTACTGGAAGTCGCTGTTCCTTTTATCTTTGATTCTGTATTCTTTAGCATTCTCCTTATTTTCTAATCATTAATCACTGATTAACCCAGTATTCCATTATACTTAATAATTTTGATACAAGCATCTCTTTTTCAAATTACTGTGTAATTTTTTTTCCTGATTGGACCTAAACTGATATAACATCTGTATTAGTCAGCTTTTAATGCCATAACAAAACAACTATAGACTGGGTAGCTTAAAAAGAGATAAATTTTCTTATAGTTCTAGATACTGGAAGATCAGTTTTTGGATCGTCTAAGTCTAGATGTGAAATCTGAGATTAATTTGCTAGCATGGCTAGGTATTAGTCAGGGATGAACTGCTGGCTTGTAGATGGCTGCCTTCTCTCTGTGTTCTCACATGGTAGAAGATAGCCTTAGTGAATTTTCCTTTTCTTAAAAGGGCACCAATTCTATCAGCTCAGGGATCCAGCCTTGTGACCTCATTTAACCTTAATCACCTTCTTAAAAGCCATAGCTCTAATATAGTCATAAGGAGGCTTAGGGCTTCAACCTACAAACTTGCAGGTGGAGGCTGGGAAAAATATTTGATCTATTACACCACTTTAGATTTAGATTTGCTTAGTATAACATTTAAAATAATTTTATTTTAGAATTTTCTATATCCATATATTTTAAGAGCTATCAGTCTGCAATCAATTTTTTTCTTGTGTTTTGATATTCTGGAAAAATGTATTTCTGAAATATTTTCTATGGGGATTCTTTTCAACCTAACTTCAAGACGTATTATTCCAAAATCTTTTTATTTGCTTTTGCTTGACACTTAGGTGCACTCCAACCTGGGTCCTCTTTTAACTAAATTGTAGAGTTGGTGTTTGGGACTGTATTTATAGATTCAGTTCACCTACATAAGTGTGTGGTTTTATTTAGGACCAGAAGAGGATTAACAAGAGTTAACATATGAGTCCCTCTATGGAACAAGATTTATTTTGTTTCAAGCTATTACAGTGCCCTTTTCATATCCCCTTCATGGATCTGAACTTAAATCTGGAGACACTGATTTTAACAAAACCCATCTGTTGTCTCCTCTGCTTTGTACATTAAAGTTCAGATGCTAGACCACCAGGGAGTGACAGGTATTCTTAAAATGTAGTAAGTTTTACTGTGCTCAAATTATTTTAGATTTGCATCTTTCTTTAAAAAGTTTCAGGCTTTGGGATGTCCCTTTAATTTCTTATCCCATCATCCATGCATTTAAAATGTCTTTGTTATTTTATATTGCGTTTTAAATATGCTCCTTCAAAATAAATTTCTCTTAGTGCCTTGTCCAAATGTTATTATATTCTGCAGTTAATTTGCATTTTACTTTTTACTCTACATCTCTGTCCTTTTCATTTTAACCCATTTCATCTTGAATTTTCTTGATGTCATACAAATGTTTTAAAGTATAAACAGATTTTGTATAAACCTACTTTAATTTAGACCAAATATACTGCAGATTTTTAAACCAATATAAATTTCTTTTCAGTGCTAGAAGATTATACATCACTTTAGGTACTATATTATATAATTTTAGTATTTGTAGTGTTGAGGAGTAGTACAATGTCTTAAGTGTTTATTGAACTAAATTAAATTCATGACAATATTCATTTGTTTCCCCCCCAAGGCTCTATTCTTTCCAACTAAAACAAAGCTATGAATGTCTCATGATTCCCCTCTGGACAATAACTTTTTTTCGTAGGAGACTAGCTCTCATTATGTTGCTGAGGCTGGGCTCAAGTGATCCTTCTTCCTCAACCTCCCGAAGGGCTGGGATTACAGGTGTGAGCCATCATGTTTGACATTTTAAAAGTAAAATTTAGAGATATATTTAAGCAAGTAGACTGAAGAAAGATCTCTATATTCTTATAAAGTCACTTTTCTTATGATATTTTATGATATCTTCCTTTGAATATAAAATCCTATGAAGCAAATTACTATTTTTTGAGATAGAATTAAAGCTAGAGTGTTAGTGAGATATCTATCTCAACCCAGTCATTTTCCAGTTGAGCAAGCAGAGACAAAGTAGTTTGAATGCTTTTCAGCTATATTGGGCTGATATCCTGAAAATTCCTCAAACAGGTATTTTTTTCTTTTGTGTTTCAGTCTCAATCATGATGTTCTGCTAATTCTATTGCATTCTATCTGTTATTTTATGCCTCAACAATCTAGTTTCTATATCTATACTATCTAGCACTACCAATATTGATTGTGATTGTCATCCTGGGGATATAACGGTGCTATGAAAAATTGAAACAACTTCATTTTACAATGTTGGGTACTTAGTACTTATTCTTAGCTGGGAAGAGGTTGCTATCACATTTTCTTCTACTAAACTGGTTTTTATCTTTCTAGCTTAGTTCTTTGATTTATTTTTAATTTCCCCACTTCTCAATTGCAATCCCTGACCTGGTCTGTATTATATTCTTGGACTCTGCTGTATATTAAGCAGGTTATTCCAGCAATGGAATATGCCTTGGATTTTACTAAGGCAAGGGATATCTTTATTCACTACAAACTCTTAATAGACTACAGGAGACTATCACTATGTGAATAAAATTCAATAAATCCAAAAATGAACTCGTCTTTCACCTCAACTCTTCCCGTTCCCAAATTTTGAATGTCTTCCTCTGACGAGGGTATAAATTTGCAATTTTTCATCAATGATCTACTTCCCTTGATAGTCTCCATGTTTTCCTTCATGATTCATTTTTCTATAATTATTAGTTATCTATTATTAAAACCAGAACCTTGGTCCATTCCATAGTCATAATTTGTCATAGTTACAGAGTAATTTTCTGGATATGCTAAAATCTGCCACTATGACTATAATATTTTCTATCATTCGTATTTCCAATTTATAAAATGTTCATTGCTATGTGACAAAGCATAGTTACATATCCTTCACGGAACTTAAACTCTGTAGAGCTAAATATTATCTCACATCACTATCTATATATTTTATACATGCATAGAGGGCCAAAAAGAATTAAAGAGAAATTTTATACACATAACATCTACTCTAAGAAACAAAATTATTTATAATTAAGACATATATTGGAAAGAGTATAAGATTCTTTTCCAGAGGATCAGAAAACTAAATTTAAAGTCATATTCTTTATAATTAAATATAAGGTTTGGGCCAGTTGCAAAAAAAAAAAAAAAAAGTAATAAATCTACGTAGTAGTAGTTAACGTAAACCTAAATGCTCTACACCAATTTATATGTTTTTGTTTCCTTTATTGGGAGTTAGTTTGTGATAGAAAACTAGCCATTTTAAATATGTTTATAAAGAATGAAAAAAACATTGCTCTTCAGTAGGAGTTTTTTAGTATGCATACTTCCTAAATAAGTGTTTTTATGCCAATTAAAATATTCATGAATTACTTTCACCTTCTACACTTTAGGTTTGCAGAGAACTCATCCCCATATGGATACTATCTACTGCCATCACTCCCAGGCTGAGCTTCAAGGCTTTGTCCTAAGATAAGCTCTCCAGGAATGACAGCTTGAATTTTATATTTAACTAAATGGTCCTTATTTTGGAATCAAACTGTTCATACCCAATTTGTATAATGATATAGCCATTTTCACTCTGTTTTATTTTGTTATTAGCATTTCAGAAAAAAATCTAACAACAAACCTTAATTTCTCACTTTCTCCCTGGACAGTCTTGTCCAACTAGTTGAATTTTAGAAATAGTAGTACATAAAATAGGTCTCCAATCAAATAAAGAACTTTACTGGGTGGATCTTCCAAGAGGAACATGGCAGCATCTATCTTTCTCTAGATCATACAGAGCAACAATGAGAATAAAAGAAAACAACTACATAAACAAATTTGAAACAAAATGAGGAGACAGTCCAAATTTGAAAACACCATATTTCTTTAAATGCTGCTATATACTTCTGAATTTTTTCTAAAAAAAAATGAAGCTGGTTAAAGTGGGAAGACAATAAATATGCTGGAGCTAGAGGTAGTCGAAAATTTGAATCAAGCACTTCTCCCTAGAATGAGAGGAAGGACATTCAGTATAAGGTTTACCTAAGGATGTCTAAGAGAAAACAATATCTCATACATCCATATCAATCAATATTCATTCAGGAGACACTGTAATTTAAACAAAGAATGTGTCATATAAACATTTATTAGCTGTATCAGAAGGGTAATTTTAAAGATAAAAGTAGAGCTCTAAAAAATATCTCAGGACTGAGGAAGACTTCCCAAGGAATGAGGTCTCCTCCCCAAGCTACTACTCAATCTTTTTGGAGAAAGTGTAGTTACAGACCACTAAATGCTGAAGAAGTTCTCTGAATTGCTTAGGCCAGAGCTGGTTAATTGTTTCTGGATACCATAATGCACTTAACATGTATGAAGAGTGATAAGAAGAAAAGGTGAAAAAGGATAAGCTTGCTGTAACTTCAGGTTAAATAATTACTATGTCAAAGTATTATTCCTTAAAATCTATATGAACATAATTTAGTGATTAAAATTAAATATTAATGTAAATATTTATGTTAGGTAAAAATAGAAGTTAGAGAAGGAGAATACGCATGGAGAAGAGAATACAATATCCTAGGAAATCTATAAATATTATCTGTTGGAAGTGTTGACCATGCAAAAAATCTAAACTGTCTTAAATAATGCACGACAACATAATATAAGGAAAACAATCCACATGGGAGATATATAAATATACAATATGTGTGTGTGTTTGTAATGTATGTGAAAATATTTTATAATATAATTAAACAAAAACAAAATAAATTTCTTTACTACTAGATTTAAATGGATGCAGAGTATAATTATTACAAAGGTGGCAGAGCTACATGTTCAAAAGATGGTTCCATCTCTCTATCTGACCATCAGCTTCTCAATAATAAATTAGATGATGAGATCCATGGATTCAATTATTTATACCCATAGTCATACTTACTTTGCTGTAAAGTGAGCCCCTTGTTAGAATGTGAGTTTACAGGAGACCCATGTTAGTAGATCTCTTACCATTTTTCTTCTTTTCGGTATCATTTTTGATACAAGAGAAAGCATTTCTAACTCATTTAAAATGCCAATCACATTTGCCAGTAGTCTACCTAGCAATATGTCAGGGTTTCCTCCCAGAAAGTTAAGTTCTTAAACTCAGCAACATGTTTTCTAATCAACAACTTCATATTCCATTTCACTTGAATTGGCTACCTCTGTGTCAAAGCTCCTACTACTACATGTTTCTTATGACTACATGTCTTTGAGTGTACAGCTCTTTTCCTTCTTTACAAAGACTAGCACTTCCCAGCTGTATTATTTTGTGACTTTACACAGTTATTGATCTGGTGGCCAGGAGGGGGAGGTGGGCAAAGATCTTGAGAAGGTCACAGACTTTTCCTGCAGCACGGATGTTTTGAACTATTATTGAGCAAAGAAGTACCATCTTATACTATTCTGTTTTGAGCTACTTCTCTCAGCCCAGAGGCTTCAGGAAAACCTAAAAATGCACAGTTTTCAAGAACCTCTACTCAGATTTTCTCACCTTAAGTTTTATGGCCCTGCATTTTTTCAATTAAGGCTCAGTTTTGCTGTAGAAGACCTGTCAAGTTGAGAATTAAACCTGTTTTGACGATTTATTACTCTTATAATTAAGTCCTGGGCCTCATCCTCTGGCTGCAGGAAATTTCTGTTACTTATATATTGCCAAGGAGGAAATGGCTATCACACTTCACCTTACATTTGTGAGAAATAATGCTCAGCCTCTCATTGTCTGTTACCTGTGCATTGAGAATCCAGAAAGAGATATCTGATACCATGATCTTTATAATTACCATAGTTACTCAAAGGCCTAATATCTTTCAATGGCCAGCACATTCCTCTTTACCGTGATTCCCTTCTCACTTTACCACTCATGAAATATGTATAAATTGCTTTACAATCTTATGCCAGGAGTTATCAATGTTGTATTTGTATCCATAGTGAGGGTTTCCCTGGCATCTGGCTGGTGAATGATCCAACTCAAAATCCCACTATAGAGTCTGCTTCCTAAAGCAACCTTTACTATGAATCATTATAGTTTGGTTTGACTAGGAAATAACCTATTATATTTTAGATTTCAGCACAGGTTATATTATCTGTGACTAATTTTAAGAACAATTACTAAGAGAAATATAGGAAGCAGGATTAAACATAGAACTTGAACTGCAGTGATGTTGCAGCAGAGGCCTCAGCCAATCCATTTGTAAGCACTGAGGCTTGGTGGCCTTTCAGTTTTTCCACTTGGGTAAAGAGGGCAAGATTTTTGTACATCGCTGTGAACTAATCATTCATATGCAGGCTGCTGCCAAGGAGGGGTAAACTTGGGATTCAAATCTTTCTTCTATGGAGAGAAAATACTGGAGAGGGATTCAGTAGTGTCCCATTCAACCAATATTCCTGACAGCTGATAAAATGAGTGCCTCACTCCTGAAGAAGTTTCTGGATGGCACATCACATCATTACTATGATTCTGAAAATATTTTCTACCACTCTGTACAAATGCATTTTAAAATTAGGAGGACTGGACAATTTTCTAAGAAGATATACTTTCCTAAGATCGACCCAAGAGATATTATCAGTTTAAGCACAATGATTTTTTTTAATTATAGAAAATTATCGTATCAGGCCCAATTGTTTTCAAAGCAAACAATCTTTCAAGAACTGATAATTCCAACGTGATTTAGGGGTAGTACAACATTACATTCAGTCAGTCATTCAACTAAAAATGAATTTTTAATAAGAAATGAGACCAATATATATAAAAAATAGATAAGATAGACAAAATTCTCTGCCAATAAGAAATTTCTACTTTAGTAGGTGAAATAAGTAATACACATCACATACCACTATACTTGTAGGTAGTGATAGGTGTAATGAAGAAATTTTTGGTGCTTGTCAGCACTCCAAAGATTTGGGCTCCTCTTACACATTCAAGAGCCATTAAAAAACACCCAGAGCACTTGCCCAGCCACTCTTCATGACTCATAATCTCTCATTCTCTTACATGTAGATGGGAACAGGTAATTGAGCTATATAGACACTGGAATGAGCATCCAAGTGTGCTATGCCTACCACCTCTAGGTCAGAGCCAAATGACTTCCACAAAGTCCTCCCTGCTTTCCCTTCCACAGTGATGACTCAATGTCTGTGCCTAAGGGATCTTAGTAGTTGTGTGTTACAGAAAGCTAAAGCTCCATCAGCTGAACCCAACAAATACATTCCAAGTGAACATCATCCTGCCTCTTTGCCTTGGTGCTTACTGGGTTTTATATGAATGAGAAAAACCCTCCTATTGTATTAAGATTCTGACACTGGTAGGAAGGTTGTGTGTCAAAGCAGCTAGCATTACATTCATAATACAAAAGATAAGGAGATATGGAATGAAAGAAAGTGTTAGGTAGAGTATATTTGCTTTAGTTAAGGTATATAACAATGATTTCTCCAAAAAAAGCATACTTGAGCAAGACATGAGTAAGGCAAGTACATGTCAACATCTACTTTAAGAATAATCTGAGCAGATGATCAGCTCCTGTTATGGACTGAATTTTTTTGCCCCCATTCCAAATTAGTGGTTCATCACATTTGAACCTCTAATGTGATAGTATATGGAGGTAATTCCTTTGGAAATTACTTAGGTTTAGACGAGGTCACAAGGTTGGGGTCCTCACCATCAGATTAGCATTCTTATTAGAAAAAAAAAAAAACAGAGAGAACTTGCTTTCTCCTTCTCTCTGCCATGGGAGGACACAGAAGACCACAGCCATTTGCAAGCCAGGAAGAGATGACTCACCAAAGCCTGCTGACACTTTGATCTCAAATATCCCAGCCTCCAGAATTGTGAGAAATATATGTCTGTAATTTAAATCACTCAGTCTATGGTATTTTGTTAAGGAAGCCTAAGCTGAAAAGACAGACTCTCATTGGAGTATTGGATATATTTAACAACTTTATGGGGAAAAACCCCAGGAAAACAAATTTGCTAATGTAGCGAGTTAGAAGTATAAACATAAATTTGAAAGGTGAGCAGGACAAGACCAGGTATGACTTTAGTGTTCTAGGTAAGAACTTGACATTTTATTTTAACAAGATTAAGTCTGATTACATTTGAACATGAGTATTCCTTATGTTATTTTAAATATCAATATATGGAGAATAATCTCCAGGGAAGAAAGAGTGAATTAAGTAAACCAAGTTAGACAGTAATTAGAGTTACCCAAGTGAGAATACTGTTGTTTTCCCAGAATACTAGTTGGAAATAGTAAGTAAGTGTTAAATACAGGATATATGTTGAATTTCTTATTGATCCATTAATTTATTGACCCTTAGACTATCAATCCATTGATATTGATCTATCAGTTGTACAATCCAAATGAAAAACAAAAACAAAACCCTAGGTCTGGCTGGGCTCAGTGGCTCACACCTGTAATCCAGCACTTTGGGAAGTGGAGACCAGAGGATTGAATGAGCTCAGGAGTTTGAGACCAGCCTGAGCAACATGGTGAAATCCCGTCTCTACAAAAAATACAAAAATTAGCTGGGTGTGGTAGTGCATCCCTGCAGTTCCAGTTCCTTGAGAGGCTGCGGTGGGAGGATTGCTTGATCCTGGGAAACAAAGGTTGCAGTGAGCTGTGATTATACCACTGCACCCCAGCCCAGAATACAAGAAAAGAAAAAACAAAAAACAAGGTTGTCACCACTTAAAATTTTATTTGAGCTATGAGTATACGGAGATATCCTGTATCGAGACCATGGAAAACTCATAGAACACTTGGGATAAAGATAAGGGAAATCAAGATTCTGTTTTCAATGCAGAATTAATTTTACTCTTGTCAATGTGTATGTCAGGTATGCAGTAAATGGTACAAATCTAGCATAAGTGTAAAAGAGAGATAAAATCTAGAGGTATAAAGACAAAATTGGTACATAAATATGTGTAAAACAACAAGAGAAAATGGATGTTGTTATTATAAAAGGAAATCAGGAAGAAAGAAGTTTATTTAAGAAAAGAGGGCAATGCACCAGGAAAGAAAACTAAAACAGAGCTGACTGTGAGGTAGAAGGGAAGCCAGCTATGTATACCTGTAGTGAGAGCAAGACAATTTTTCAAAAATAAGAAAAATTGAGTAAGACCATTAATACTGAGAAGCCAGTTAAGGTGACAAACAAGATTTTGCCATTTAATTTGGCAAATTTAAAATGTATTGGCTGCATTCAGTGGCTCACACCTGTTATACCAGCACTTTGAGAGACTGAAGCAACAGAACCACTTGAGCCCAGGAGTTTGAAACCAGCCTTGGAAACAGAGTAAAACCTTGTCTTTAGAAAACTGTAAAAATTAGATGGGCATGGTGGTGCATGCCTATAGTCCTAGCTAATCAGGACGCTGAGGTGGGAGGATCGCTTTAGCCCATGAATTCAAGGTTACAGTGAGATATGATCATGCCAATGCACTCCAACCTCAACGACAGAATGAGACCCTATTTCTACAAAATAAATAAAAATTAAATTTACTTTTTAAACTGTATTAACTTTTCAAAAAAACAATTTTGAAAGACCTAGTACCTTTAATTGGTACAATTTTATGCTTGTACCTTCGATGATGGGACAGGTTATTTCGATCACTGCAGCGGAAGGACGTAGTTCACATTTGCATGTTTTTTTTCCAGAATGAGAACGCATATGGACTTCCAGATGACTCTCATAAGCAGATGCAAATGGACAAAGGTGACATCGGTGAGGTTTTTCCCGTGTGGATTCTGTTGTGTTCAATAAGCCGAGCTGTTCCTTTGCTGGCATAGTTGCAGTATCGATATTTGAGTTTCCGATCAAAGGTCCTTTCAAACCCTTCTACTAACATTCCTGAGTTTTCATCTAGGGAAACTTCAACAGATGGGTGATCAAGTCCATTTTGATCACCATCTGTTCCAGCTCTTGACAACTGCACGGAGTAAACTCCACTGCCTTGTTCAACGCCGCCGCCATTGCCGACGCTGCCGACGCTGCCGCTACAGACGCCAGCGCTAGGGACGCCGCCGCTACCGCTACGGACGCCGCCGCTGCCGCGTACGTCGCGTCTGAGTTGCCGCCGCCACGGCGGCCGCCGCCATATTTGTTGTAAGATGAAGTTTTGATGCAGATACAGTCACGGAGTGACAAGAGAGGTGGGTTTAACAAGGTTTGAAGAATGTCCAGGTGAGCTCACGGTGGAAGGAGAGTCTAGTGCTTTAGGGCTTATGAAAATTAGAAATTACTAAAATAGATTACGAAGTCTAATTCATAAACAAGAGAAGTAAAGAGAAGGGAGAAGTGACAGAATGGTGAAAGGTCCAAAATTTGGAGGAACAGATATGGATAAAAATACATGAACTTTTGAGTTTCATTGGGAATGATTTGGTACACTGTGAGGTAGCAAAGAGAGAGTAATGTTTCAAATTAAGATATTTTACAGGTAGTACAACTATTTGTTGAATATTTAAAAACTGGAGTCTATTAAGGAGTAGGCGCGGACGAGGTTTTCTTTTCTTTCTTTTTTTTTTTTTTTTTGTTGAGATAGAGTCTTGCTCTGTCACCCAGGCTGGAGTGCATGGCCCATTCTCGGCTCACTGCAACCTCCGTCTCTCAGGCTCAAGAGATTTCCAGCCTCAGCCTCCCTAGTAGCTGGGATTACAGGTGCACACCACCACGTCCGGCTAATTTTTTTGTATTTTTAGTGGAGACAGAATTTCACCATGTTGGCCAGGTTGGTCTCAAACTCCGGACCTCAGGTGATCTGCCCGCCTCGGCCTCCCAAAGTGCTGGGATTACAGGCGTGAGCCACCGCGCCCAGCCAGGATAGTTGTAAGAAGGCAAGTTGGTAACAGAGAAATGAGCTAGACTCTGTTTAGCTAGGCCCTGGCGCCAACCAAATTGTGGGTTCGTATTACTAATAGGAAGATACACAGAAATGAGTATGTCTTCTGATTTTATCAATGATGTTTCTCTTAAAAACAAACAAAACACAAATGAACAAAACCCCACACTAGTGAGATTTTGAGCTTTTAAAAAGAAAAAACACAGAAAACACATGCTAAGTATCTTAAGCCTTATATTCCAGGAATAAAATAGCTTAGAATAGTCCTCATAATATTGGTTATAGAGTAAAGTTCATTCTGCGGTTGGAATATAAAGCACATCAGGTCACGTGATTGTGTCCTATAGGTTTTTACAGAGGCCTCAATGGCAAACATAATTTTCTTTTTAGGGTAGTTCAAATACGACAATCATTAAGTTTGTTTGTGCAACCAGCACATCTTATTAACGTGACAGGATTAATGCATGAGGCCGGGATTTACAATGCACTCACTGGAGACAGAGGGCTCAAATACAGTGATTGCTTATCTTAGTCTTTGGCAAAGTTACAACAGGGGTATTTAATTAAAGAGGTTTAAAAATGAAACGATCTATCTCCCATATTTTTGTTTTGTTGGTATTTGAGAAAAAGGAGACCTATTCTGGATGCAAATACTCAGTTAAATTTTATAAAAGACTTTGAATCATTTTTTTTAATGTTACAAAGAAAACTAAGGATATTGTTGGTATTAATTTATATTTGCTAATGTGAAATGAATCAATTAATTTTATTTCTAAAATCATTTTGGTAGTAGCTGTGAGAGTCTCTGTAAGAGACACACAACTTTCTTCCAAAGCTTGTAAACTAGTATAAGGGAGAAAACGGAACATAAAATGATTAGACAGCAGGTAAATACCACTGGAAAAAGACTGTGTGCAATTTCAGTGCAGAAACATGAAAATAAATATTATAGGCAGTAGAATAAAGTAAGTTTTCATGGAATACAAAGTCTTCCTGGAGGATGAAGAATTTGAACAAAATCTGGAGAAAAGCTTATAAAATTTTAAAGACAAAAGCACAAATAACCTCATCATTAAATTGTAGCATCAAAAGAAAGAAATGGAAAATAGGAGAAAAACAGGTCAGTGCAGAAACTGAGTTTTGTGGGTGAAAAATATCTAAAACCAAAAATTACTCTATGGTTTTATTTTTATTTTTCCTTCTGGTTAACTTTTAGTTTTGAAGTTTATTTTTATATTAGAAAATTGTAAAAAAAAAATTTATCAGGTAATAGGAGATAATATTTGCAAATCGTGTTAAACATTTAAGCCCTCAATGATGTTAGTTCATTGACATAAAAGCCATATTTCTGTATCTTATATTTGTACTCATGGCTCTTGTTACCTTGTACTATCAGAATCACATTAGAAACTAAAAAATACTTCAAAGTAAGGATTCACTGCTTTGACGAAATGAAATTAGTAATAAAATGATAGAAACAACAGTAATTCACGTAAGTGATGAATTTGTGAAACTGCAGTCGTTTTGTTCCTTTCATTTTTATCTCATAGGACAAAAGGATGGTAAATCAAATTCGTGCCAACAAAAGCATTTAATTTCAGCAAGTAATTAAAAAAATTCCCTAGCTAGTAAAAATGCTTCTTTGGGGAAGTGACTTTCCAAACTGCAGGAAGGAGTAGTACTGCAGAAAGGCCATAGAGATTTTGTTTCTAGTTGTAAAATAAACAGATCCTTACAGAACAGATATGTTTTTGCTCACTACTGTGCTTATAATGAGATTGAATTCAACTTCTTGTGTACTAATTGTATTAAACTGTGTACATAAAAGTGATGGAATAGGAGTTATTTGGGGATTAGACAAAGCAATCAAAGGTTTGAGAGAATGATACAAAATTAATATGTGCTTTAACTCCTATATGTACATTTTTCTACAGATGAGGAACTCTGAAGAAAATGAAGCAGCAAATGAAGTACCTTTTAAATGGAAGTGCAGATGAAGTCATCCTGGATTTACGGTAAGTTATACTTACTTTGATTTTTGTGTGGTTTGTTTTGATTTTTGTTTCTTGAATTTTTATTTGGTTGGGTCTTGGATTTCAATATCATGAAAGAAATGCTCAGATCAAAATATAAGCATAAGAATCTCATTCCATGTAATCTAGTACTCATAAAAAGTGACATCCAATAATGAATTAATGGCATTAGCATAAGCTTATAAACAAAATCATGTGAACAGTTTGCATTATTAGAAAATCCATTTTACAAATGAATTTCACGTGTCTTTTGTGTCCAAATACAATTGACTAGATAAAATCCTAGAATTATATGAAAAGGTTGTAAGATTTGCTTTCATAGGAAGTGAAAAACCCACTTTTTAAAGTCCTTTATATTTAATATAAATGTAATGGTAAATTGAATATGTGTGCTGTGAAAAGGATTATGTTTTATTTTGTTTGTATTTCTAATAGCTGCTTACATAATTATTGCTTAATACCAGTTAGGAATACACAAGAAAAAATATAATGCTGAGATATCAAGATAATCAATCACACTTGTCCTCTCAGGCTACCATTTTCCACAACAATTGCTCGTTTAGTTAAATGTATTAAATACAGGTAAATGAAACTTTCAGTTACTCAAGTTCAGCTATCAGAAATCTCTAGACTATTTTTAGTAATATTTCAAGAAGCCGCAGAGCATAAAATAAAATCACACAAGTGTATATAGATAACATATTTATAGTTTTTAAAAATTTCCTACATTAAAGGAGTAAATATGTAAGTTAAAAGAGATGGTATTTTACAAAACTGCATACCATACATAATTGGAATGTTAAAAGTTTATTATTCTGAGGGCCAGGCACAGTGACTCGCACCTGTAATTCCAGCACTTTGAGAGGCCAAGGTGGGTGGATCACCTGAGATCAGGAGTTGGAGATCAGACTGGCCAATATCCCAAAACCCCCTCTCCACTAAAAATACAAAAATTAGCTGGGTGTGGTGGCGTGCGCCTATAATCTCCGCTACTCAGGAGGCTGAGACAGGAGAATGATTTGAACCCAGGAGGCGGAGATTGTAGTGAGCCAAGATCACACCACTGCACTCCAGCCTAGGCAACAGAGCAAGATTCTGTCTCAAAAAAAAAAAAAAGAAAAGTTTTTTTATTCTGAACAGTCAACTTTTTTGCATATAAAAATGTAAAATAATTTTATAAGATATTTACACATATTGTAGTTCTTTCTATGAGTCCTTTTAAATGGGAATGCCTAATGTATTTATTTCACTATAGCCTTTTATATTCTGAGTATATACCTTAATTTTTTATCTATCTGTGCAATATTCTTCATGTATGAACAAAACTGTGACCCACAAAGAAAATTCTCTTTCAGTGGTTTTATAAATACTTGATACCTCCAATGCAAATATTAGAAGTTTCACACGAATTTTTGTAAGTGGTATTTTATTATTTGAACATTGGATATATTAAAATGTACCTGATTCACCTTTTTAATCATTTCATCATCAGTAAAAATGGTGAAGGTTCATATAAAATGTAAAGGAGTTAGTTTGGCTTTCCATTTTAATTAGTCACACCTATCTTATTAAATATTAGCTCTGTATTTAAATCTTGGCAACCTAGATTCAGAATTACTAAGATTAGGGCATAATTAGCTATTCAAATCAATTATGTCATTCAATTTTATTAATCCTGTTGCTAAATATTATCACATAATTAATCCTAATATTCTTATAACTCATAATTAGCAGTCTAAAAAGTCTATAGATGGAAATAAAAATAGTTCTGAAAGATATTGCACCAGCATTTTTTGCTATCACATTTGCATTGATTGCCTACTCTTTCAATGAATAATAATGGAGAGGTAATGGAAGTAAAGTCAACTTTGTACATTAGACATTACCGGTTTCTAGAGTCTTTTCAGTTGTTTGAAAAACTGTCCTGTTTAGTATATGCATTTAATTAAGCACTATTTTAAAGAGCAACTCATGCCATTCAGATGACTCTTCTGTAAGCATGAAGGATGATGGTATTCTTAAAGTATCTCAAAATAAGCATATATTTCAACAAAATGTAAGCAATATAATCAAATTTAAGGTAAGGAGAGCATAAATAAATCATGGTATTAGTTTTATTTCATAAAATTCAAACCATTTATAATATTTATTATTTATTAAAACTTTGTTAAAGACTAAACTCGGGAATAAGTTTTTAATATTGCTAATGGGGAAAGGACAACCTCTTCCATAAATGGTGTTGAAACACTTGAATATCAATGTGCAAAAGAATAAAGTTAGACTCTCATGTCACACCGGATACAAAAATCAACTCAAATAGATTACATATTTAAATATAAGAACTGAAACTGTGAAACTACTAGTATAGAAGAAAGTATAGGAGAATAGGTTCATACATTGACCTGGGCAATGATTTTTTGGATATGAACCTAAAAGCACAGGGAACAAAAGCAAAAATAGACAACTGGGATTGCTGCAAAGAGACAAGCTTCTGCACAACCGAAGAACCAGCAGAATGAAGAGATAATATATGAATGGAAGAAAATATTTGCAAATCATACATCTGATAAGAGGTTGGTATTCAAAATACAATCATGCATCACTTAACAATGGGAGAACATTCTGAAAAATCCATCATCAGACAGTTTTGTCATTGTGTAAACATTGTAGAGTGTACTTACACAAACAGATGATGTAGGCTACTACACATCTACTCTGTATGGTATAGCCTATTGCTCCTATGCTACAAGCCTGTACATTATATTTACCGTAGTGAATACTGTAGGTAACTGTAACATGATGGTAAATATTTTTGTATTTATATCTACACATAGAAATGTACAGTAAAATACAGTATTATAATTTTATGGGACCACTATATCTATATCTATATCTATATACTATATATATGCAGTTTGTCATTTAACAAAATGTCATTATGCAGTACATGACTGTATGTAAGGAAATTATAAAACTCGAGCTAGAAAACAAATACCTAATTTAAAAAATAAGCAAAGGATTTGAATAGAAATTTCCCAAATGAAGATATACAAATAGCAAACAGGTATATGAAAAAATGTTCAACATCACTAATTATCATAGAAATGCAAATTAAAATCCCTTTGAGAGATCACCTCACACCTGTTAGAATGGCTATTATTTAAAAGACAAAAGACGACAAGTGGCGATGAGGTTACAGAGAAAAAAACCCTTGTACACTGTTGGTGGAAATGTAAATTAGTACACCTAGTGTGGAAAATGATATGGAGGTTCCTCAAGAACTTAAAAATAGAACTGTCATATAACCTTGCAATCCGATGACAAATTTCATTACCCAAAGTAAGTGAAATCTGTATGTAGAAGAGATATCTGTACTCCTATGCTCGTCACAATAGCCAAGATATGAAATCAAACTATCCATCAACAGATGAATAAAGAAAATGCGGTATATATAAACAGTAAGATACTATTCAGCCTTAAAAGAGAAGAAAATCTTGTCACTGTGACAATGTGGATGAAACTATAGGTCATTAAGTTCTATAAAATAGGCATAGAAAGACAAATACTGCATAATCTCACTTATATGTGAAACCCAAAAATTTTTGAACTTAGAGAAGTAGAGAGTAGAATGGTGCATACCAGGGTCTAGGTAAGGGAATACTGAAGAGATGTTGGTGAAAGGATATAAAATTTTAATTACATAGGAGGAATAAGTTCAAGAGATTTATTGTATAACATGGGACTATACATTATAGCAATGCATTGTATTTTTGAAAGTTGCTAAAAGGGTAGATTTTAAGTGCTCTCATTACACAAATAAATGATGTGTATGTGAGATAATGCATAGTTAAAGCTCGACTTAGTCATTCTACAGTGTATTCATATTTCAAAGCATGTTTTATAGAATAAGTATATACAATTTTGTTAACTAAAAACAGAATAAAAATGTTTTTTATATAGAAAAGATATTTTTTAAAACAAATTTAAACAATCTCACTTTAAATCTGTATTTCTGAATGCAAGTGGGCCTTTAGTTTCCCTTGCATTTGTATAGTCTGCTAACTTTGTATCTTGTCTATTTCTTTCCTTTTCTTTCATCAAATCAAAAAGTACACTTCCTTATTCTCACTATTATCTTTTGAGCTTTCAAAGCTGTTTCCTTAAGCAAAGTGGATCGGAAAACTCAAAGCTCCTGCCAACACATCTATCTGCGCAACCACATTTGGATGATGTACACTAACTTTCCACCTGATGCTATGGATGCACTCTATTCATAACTCCTTTCCTTGTGAACAAATTCCTCTCAGGGATATCATTTCATCACTTTGTAATTGAGTAGCCCTGCCTACCAGTGCATTTTAAAACTTTTTTTTCCTTTCCTACTTTCAACCTTCAAATATTACTTTAAACAATTTGTTTCTCCCTTTCCCACCAAGTACTTCTGTTGAACAGTACTCCCTTATCTAATTGTGGGCTTATTTAGAAATTCCAAGGGCCAATATTGAAACAAATAGGCAGAGAGACCCAGCCATGGAATCCTCCTGCTTAGAGGATTACACTACCACTACTGCGCTGAAGTCAGGGTGCTGCAAACCAGACCTCCAGACAGGCGATTACTCAAGATAAACATGAAACAAGACATGCAGACCCCCACCCTCCTGCACCACTCCCACATATTTTCCACACCTTTTCCTTCAAATGCTGCAATCCCCAGCCATTTGGCACCAAGGAATGGTTTCGTGGAAGACAGTTTTTCCAGAGATGGGGGAGGGGGTAGCAGCAATGGTTTTGAATGAAAATGTTTCACCTCAGATCATCAGGCATTGGTTAGATTCTCATAAAGGGTGTACAGCCTGGATCCCTTGTATGCTCATTAGGCTTCACGCTCCTATGAGAATCTAATGCGGCCACTCATCTGACAGGAGGGGAGCTCAGGCAGTAATGTTCTGTCACTGTTCATTTCCTGCTCTGTGACCCAATTCCTACAGTTCACCAGCCAGTATTGGTCCATGGCCCAGGGGTTGGAGACTCCTGTTCTAAAGAAAGGAATGTAGTAGCTAAATCTATTCTAAAGGAAGAAATGTAGTGTCTAGATCCCTTCTAAACCCCTTCATTCACCCTGCAAATTTGGAAAGGTCTTTTGAAGGTGTGAGCCTGGCCATTTCCCAGCTGCTAGCATTTGATTAATAAAACCACTTTCCTTTCACCATACTTCACTCCTTGTGCTTTCAGCCGCTGAGCTCAGAGCAGCTGAACTTGAAATAGTTACAGTTTGTCCTCTGTCTCCCGGCTCAACATTTTTTCCTTTCTACTGTATCATTCTTATTGCATCCTCTCAAATTTTTCTCCTTTATTGCTTCAGTTTCTGTCTTGAACATTGTCCAGTCAATAGTCCACTCTTCACCATTCTGCCTCTTGATTCTTATAACCAATGATCTCTACATATATGTCCAATTATCCTATATCTTCATCTTACTTGATGAAGATGAATTGTTGTCAACTGAGTGATTGATCATTCCCTCACCTTTAAAACAATTTATCAGTTGGCATCCAGGACACCACACTCTCTTGAATTTTCATCTCCCTCACTAGATACTCCTTTTCAGTCACTTTTTCTAGTTCTTCATTGTTTAAAACTAAATTTTAGAGGGTTCTAGGACATGGTCCTTGAGTCATTTCTTTTTCTTTCCATTCTTACATCAATTTCCATCATTTTAAAGATGACCCATATTTGATATCTTTAACATTTATATGCTCTGCCTGTAATCTTTCCTTGAATACCAAACTATCTTTTTGACAGTGTAATTTGGAAGTTTAATAAATATATCAAGAAATTATCAGATTTACTGAGGTAAAAATTTCTTAAAAGGCATGCTCCTATTTCAAGCATATGATTTAATATTTTTCATATGTATAAATCAGTAAAACCACCTCCAGAATCAGGATATTTAATATATATTACTCCCTTCCATCATACTTATTTGTAATATCTCATTTTCATTCTTTCCTTTTCTTATCACAACTCCACCCCTAGCCCTGTTCCCCAGTTCACAGCTGATCTGCTTTCTATCAGTATGGATAAGATTGTATTTTCTACAATTTGAGCTAAATGTAATCATACAATATACATTCCATTTTGCCTGTCTACTTTCACTCAGTGTAATTACTTTGAGATTCATTCATATTGTTGCACACATCAATAGTTTATTCACTTTTATCATTAAGTAGTATTCCATGGTATGGAAACACTGAAATTTGTTTATTAAGCTCTTTATTATATTACTATATTGATAATTTGTTTCTCATCCCCCCAGTTTTGGATCATTACAGATTATATTTTATAAATACATATTATATATACTCATGTACAATATAAATTATATTTTATAATATAATTAATTTTTATTAATATAATTAATATTATATTAATATTTAATTATATAATTCATATCAATATAACTTATTATATTAATATATAATTTAGTGTATATGAAATTATATTCTATTAATATAAATTATATAATGTAAAACATTTTATAAACATAATTTCAGGCTATAGTTTTATAAGTATTTGTGTGCAATTAGGCAGTTATTTGAATGGGCAGGGGCCTACATTTTTTGAGGTAAATATCAAGGAGTAGGATGACTGGATCATATGGCAGGTATATGCTTAACTTTATCAAAATTGACAGTCTTTTTTCCAAAGTTGTATAAATTTTTACACTTCTATTAGTGGTTTATAAGAATTTCAGTTTGTATACATCCTCACCAATAACTGGAAAAGTTTATCTTTTAAAATTATAGCTAGTCAAGTAGTATTGGTTATCTAGTGGATTTAATTTGCATTTGGGTGATGTGTAGACATTGTTGAACATCTGTTCATGTACCTATTGGCTGTGCTACACCTTCTATGCTGAAATATGTTTTCAAATCTTTTGTCAATTTTTCCATTGGAATATTTGTTTTCTCATTATTGAGTTTTGAGAATAATTTTTTAATATTATGGATTCATGTTTTTCTATGATATAATTAGGAAATATTTTATCCTAGTGTATGGCTTGTCTTTCTGTTCTTTTAACATTATCTTTTAAAATGCAGACATTTCAAAAAACAACTCATAATTTTTTATTAATGGATACTGCTCTTGATGTTATACTTTGGAAGTCTTTACCCAACTCAAAGTCATAAAGATTTCCTCCATGATTTCTTACATAAATTTTGAATAATTTTGTTTTTCATTTAGCTCTCTGATCCATTTGATTTTATTTTTATATAAATCCTAAGATGTGGGTCAGTTGTTTTATTCATATGTATATGTGATTGTTTTAGCACATTGTTGAAAAGAATATGTTTTCTCTTAGTATTGCCTTACTACTATTGTGAAATTTAGTTGTGTATGAATGCCAGAGTCTCCTTCTGGACACTCTAAACCACTTCATTAATTTACAAGTTTATCTTTATAAAATAGCATTGTCTTGATTGATATAGATTTCAAAGTCTTATAGTTAGGTAATGTTAGTCTTTCATCTTTTTTTCAAGCTTGTTTTGGTTATGCAGAGTTTTTTGGATTACTATGTTAATTTTAGAATCAGCTTCTCAATTTATGTAAGAAAAGCTTTGTGAAATTTTGGTTAGAATTACGTTGAACCTACAAGTCAATTTAAAAGAAAGCTGATATCTTAATATTATTGAATATTATGACTAATAATCATGGCAGATTTCTACATTTACTTAAGTTTTCTTCAGTTTCCGTCAGCTCAGTTTTGAAAGTTTTCAATGTAAAGATCTTGCACATCTTTTGTCAGATTTATTCCAACAAATTTTATATTTGTAAATTGGATTTAGAGAATTATTTTACTTGAGTTATATTTGTTAATTGTTATTCAATAGGAAAATAATATTTGTAGATTTTTCTTTGGATTTTTTGCAATGTTAAATCTCATATATCTCATATTTTTCACTTTTCTTAAACTCACTTCTGGGAAGATTTAGTTTGTTTTTGTTTTATTTATCAGATTTCATTAAATTTTCTAATGGATGATCATGACATCTAAAAATAAAGACAATTTTAATTTTCCTTTAGAATCTTTAAGCATTTCTTTCTTTTTCTTGCAATAGTACAGTCACTAGAACCTCCAGCACAATGTTGAATGAGGTTGTGAGAGTAGATATTCTATCTTGCTTAGAACCTTCCTAAGATAGTATCCAGTCATTCACCCTTAAGTATAGTAATTGTAGGGTTTTTATAGTTCCCTTTTTGTCAAGTTGAGAAATTTTCCTTTTATTGCTACCTCGATGTTTTAATTAGAAACATATTGAATTTTGCAAAATGGGTTTATTTTCCTGCTCTTTTGCATGCCTTGTGTTTGTTTTTCATTATTCATGCCAGTGTTATGAATTTTAGCTTGAGTACTAGGTATTTTTGTATTTTCTAGAGCTTTGCTCTAGAATGAACTCAAGTTACTTGGGAACACTTTGAACTCCCCCAGGTGTTGCTTTTAAGACTTCTCGGGGGAAATCTGAGCAATGTTTATTCTAAGCCTTAATTAATCCTACTACTGAAACACGACCATTCTAAGCATTCTTAACAATGTACCATTGGGTGATTCGGTCTGGCTGGTGAAAAAATGTATTCTATCAGGCCCTGAGCGAGCACTGTCAATAATTCTCTTTTCTCTTATCTGGTGATTCTCTTCCAGGTCTTAATTACTTTTCTTATATACAAGCATTGACTAGTACTGTGTTTAATATGAGGGAACACTTGGCAGATCTTTGGAGTGTTCTCTCTGCAGTTTTATTTTCTTTGCTACTCTGTCTCATGCACTCCAGCCGTGTTGGCTTTCCTGGACTATCAGCTCCTTTTGCTCAAGCAGCCAACGTGCCAGGCCTTGCTTGGATTCCCTCTCTCTAGGCTATGGCCTGGGATCTTTCTTGAGGGATTATGCTAGGTTAAACACATATGAGTCACCTCACTTTATTTCTTAATTCTCTGGGATCACTGTCATTTGTTGCTTGATAGTCAATGTCGTGAAAATCTTTGTTTTATGTATTTCATCTGGAAATTTTTTTAGGGGAAAGGAGTGGTGTAGATTATTTCACAGTGGAGGGTAAAACATATTCTTCCTAAAAGTTCTGTTGTTACTGGGAGAGGTGCAGAGTATCTTGGGCTCCGGTGTAACATGAGAGAAAGAATTTGGCCAACAGACAATTAGTAATGTAAGCAAAATGTTTACTAAGAAGAGAAGAGTACACTTCAAGAGAGGAGTGGGCTGACCTGACTGGAAAAGGCTCCCAGGCTGGTCTCACTGAAAAAAAAAAAGAGACAGTACACTCTGAAAGATGAGTCAGAGGGGGCTGTTGATAGAGAATAAGCCAGCAGCAGCTGGTGCTAGGGGACTCTTTATGAAAATATTACATAATTATTCATGAAGGGGCATGAAGGGGTATCACTTGCAGTCACCTTTTAAGCCGTCCCTTTGGGCACACATGCTCTGTAGTTGTATATGCACGTTGCATGTCTCATTAGCATTTAAAATCACCACCCAGAGGTGTGGTTTTTACTGTTGTAATGAGAAAAAGCCTATTCTAGGGTGTTATTGGAGTAGTGTGGAGGAGCGTGCATGCCCAGCAGTGGGTAAGTCCCTCATGTGGTTATCTCTGGCTAGAGCCTGATAAGCCCCTTTCAGGACCAGAGGAGCCCAACCATAAGGCCAGAAGTAGCCAGTTTCACCATTTATTTTTTTCCTGACTGTCAGTGGGCAGCATCTCCAGAACTTCTTTTCCCGGGGGATCCCTTGCCTGCTAATTTCTGATTCTGCCTACTGTAACACTGTTAGCAACTTTACTATGTCTAAAACCAAATCTTGATATTCCCCCCCCACCAAAGCTGTCACTCTGGCATTCTTATCAATCTTGCCAAATGCAAATTCATTTTTCCATGGCCTGGAGCAATAATAGGGATATATTTCTTAACTTCTTTCTTTCAATTCCTAAATCCAACTAAACTGTAAGTCCAGTTTGCTCCACCTTCAGTATAGCAATGAACTACCTTTCACACCCTCCCATTTGTAACATGAGTCAAACCACTCTATGCTTTTGCCCACATTATTCTTCCTATTATTACTCTTAACATTATTATTCTATTAACATTATTATATAATTATTATATAATTAATAAATATTATTATATAATTATTCTGTTAACATTATTAAATTATGATACTGTTTTGTCAGCAACACCTAACGAATTGCTATTTTATTAAGAGTAAAACAACATTAATAAACAGGCTATGAGACTCTAAAAGATCTCCCTCAAGTCTATAAAATCATTTTCTGCAACTCTCCCTTCTGTTTATTCAGTTCTAGACACATTGGTATCATTGTAAATCTTCAAAATCACCTTGTTTAGAAACATTCTGTTTACTATTTCTTCTAACTAGGTGCTATTTCCACAGATATGCAGATATTAACATTGTTCCTTTATTTTATGCCTTTATTTAAATATTTCCTTCTCATAAGGACTTTCTTGACTATTTTTTAAACATTTAAAATTTCTTTCCGCCTTCCCATTCCAACTTTAATTTCCTCATTGTCCAACTACCAAATAATTTTCAGTGCATTTTGTTTATTTCTTATTGTATTCTGTTTTCCTACTTCATAACATAACCTTATAAGAACAGAGATTTTTATTTGTTTTGCTCACTGCTAGGTCTTTTGGCACTTAGAATAATATATGGCATCTACTGAAAACACCATAAAATGTGTTGACTGAACTAAGTTTTCTTCCAATTGTAATGTTTTATAATAATTTCTACCAATTTAAAATGCTAATTTGACCTGTGGCCTATGTGATATTTTAGTTAATTATTTTTAACTTTTTTAAAGTTACACCTAAGGGTATACTGTATTTGTAAATTGGTTTTGTGTTTTTATATTATAAAATAATTTCAACAGATATATTAAAAATTAATTTCACTTATAAATAGATCTATTAAGAATTAACTAATATGATTGAATATTTATATTATCGATTTATTATATTTTAATTTAATTTGCCCATATCTCAGAGAAGAAGTAATTGGTTACCTTTCATCAGGATAAGTTCTGTCTTTAGGAATCTAAGAGGCAATGCTAGTAACAAACTGCCTACACTAGCAAAATAATGTTACTCGTTATTTTCTTGTGTTGGATAAGACTAGTGATAATCATTTCAGGGCCAATAATACCTGTTCATTTTTGACCTTTATATATTTCAAAGCCTTATTTGAAAACTCATTATAAAATGTTTTGAAACAGAGTTCTATAAAGATAGATTTAGAAGCTACTAAGAAATGAATTGGCTGTGGAAATTATGAAATAATGTCCACAGTACAAAATAAGATCAGAATCATGGCTAGCATATAGACAGCTTCATATTTTGATAAATGGCCAAAGTATCACATTCATAGTTTTTAAATTGTATTTCTCATATCATGGGGGATTTCCCTTTATATTGTATTAAATCACTCTGTAAATGGTTATGCTTCCATGATTTAAGTTAACATTTTAAAATCTTTTAACAAGTTTATTATAAATGTTATACTTGCTAATATATGTTTACTGAAGATAAGTGAAAGTTGCTACAATTTCTGTTGCAAAGCATAATGGTCAAGGTTTCGATCAAAATAGAATTTAAAAGTTGTGAACCTTTAGTGGATACTCAATATCTTGCAAAAAATTGGTCCACTTTTCTAAAATTGGTGATTTCAGCTATGTATCTTTATATTAGCTGTTTGGTTCTATAGGATGACAATGATGTATTGGAAAATAATATGTATATGTCCTCCACTTGAGTGTGTCAGTTTACATACTTGTAAATTAGTGATAAGTGAAATCTAATAAGTCATATTTTAAGTTAGCAACTCTGTTTAAATTTTATCTTGTTACATTGGTGAACTACTTTTTGCCTCCACAAACTTGGAAATATCTGTGTAAATGATGATGAAAAGAAGAACAATGTACTTTATTAAATAGCATATATATATTTTTTCACGTTTGTTGGCTATTTGTGTATCTTCTTTTGACAATTCTCTATTAATGTCCTTAGTCCGCATTTTCATGGGATTGTTTGTTTTTTCTTGCTGATTTGTTTGAGTTCCTTGTAGATTTTGAGTAGTATTCCTTTGTCAGATGCATAGTTTGTGAATATTTTATTCTGCTCTGTGGTTGTCTGTTTACTCTGCTATTTCTTTTGCTGTGAAGTAGCTTTTTAGTTTAATTAAGTTGCATCTATTTATCTTTTTTTGTGCATTTGCTCTTGGGTTCTTGGTCATAAACTCTTTGTCTAAGCCAGTATCTAGAAAGGTTTTTCCAATGTTATTTTCTAGAATTTTAATGGTTTCAGGTCTTAGATTTAAGTCTTTCATCCATCTTGAGTTGATTTTTTATAAGGTGAGAGATGAAGACCCAGTTTTATTCTTCAACATGTGGCTTGCTAATTATTCCAGCACCATTTGTTGAGTAGGGTGTCCTTTCCCACTTCATGTTTTTGTTTGCGTTGTCAGAGATCAGTTGGCTGTTAGTATCTGGCTTTAGTTTTGGATTCTCTAATCTGTTCCATTGGTCTACATGCCTGTTTGTATACTAGTACCATGCTGTTTTGGTTACTATAGCCTTGTAATATAGTTTGAAATCAGGTTGTGTGATGCCTTCACGTTTGCTCTTTTTGTTTAATCTTTTTGGAGATGGGGCTCATTTTTGGTTCCATACAAATTTTAGGATTGTTTTTTCTAGTTCTGTGAAGAATGATGGTATTTTGATAAGCATTGCATTGAATTTATAGATTGCTTTTGTCAGTATGGTCATTTTCACAATATTGATTCTACTCAACCATGAGCACGGGATGTGTTTCCATTTGTTTGTGTCATCTATAATTTCTTTCAGCAGTGTTTTATAGAGGTCTTTCCTTGTAGAGTTCTTTCACCTCCTTGGTTAGGTATGTATCTAAGTATTTTAATTCTTTTACAGCTGTTGTAAAAGGGGTTGAATTATTGGTTTCATTATCAGCTTGGTCATTGTTGGTGTATAGAGGTGCTACTGATTTGTGTACATTGATTTTGTGTCCTAAAACTTGCCAAATTTACTTATCAGTTGTAGGAGCGTTTTAGATGAGTCTTTAGGGATTTCTAGGTATACAATCATGTCATCAGTAGACTGTGACAGTTTGACTTCCTCTTTACTGATATGAATGCCTTTATTTCCTTTATTCCTTTGATTGCTCTGGCTAGGACTTCCAGTACTATGTTGAACAGAAATGGTGAAAGTGGGATCCTGGTCTTTTTCCAGTTCTCAGGGGAAATGCTATCAACTTTTCCCCATTCCTTATAATGTTGACCATAAGTTTGTCTTAGATGGCTTTTATTACCTTAAGATGTATCCCTTCTATGCCAGTTTTGCTGAGGGTTTTAATCATGAAGGGATGCTTGATGTTGTCAAATGCTTTCTCTGCATCTATTGAGATCATCATATGATTTTTTTTTTAGTTCTGTTTATGTGGTTATAAACAGGATAATAAATTGAATAAATAAATTCACTAATAAAGAATAATAAATCAAACAAGTAATAATAAATAGAATAAATAAATTATATTTACTGACTTGCATATGTTAAACCATCCCAGCATACCTGGTATGAAACCCACTTGTTCATGGTGGATTATCTTTTTGAGATGCTAATGGATTCGGTTAGCTAGTATTTTGTTGAGGATTTTTGCATGTATGCTCATGAGGGATATTGGCCTGTAGTTTTCTTTTTTGTTTTGTCCTTTCCTGGTTTGGGTATTAGAGTGATACTGGCTTCCAAGAATGATTTAGGGAGGATTCCCTGTTTCTCTGTCTTTTGAAATAGATTCCGTGGGATTGGTACCAATTCTCCTTTGAATGTTTGGTAGAATTCAGCTGTGACTACATCTGGTTTGGACTTTTTTGTTGACTTTTTTTATTACTGTCTCAATCTCATTTCTTGGTCTGTTCAGAGTTTCTGTTTCCTCCTGGTTTAATCTAGGAGGCTTGTAAATGTTCAGGAATTTGTTCATTTCCTCTAGATTTTCTAGTCTGTGTACATAAAGGTGCTCATCATGGCCTTGAATAATCTTTTCTATTTCTCTGCTATTGGCTGTAATATCTTTCATTTTGTTCCTAATTGAGCTTATTTGGATCTTTTCTCTTCTTTTCTTGGTTAATCTAACTAATAATCTATTGATTTTGTTTACCTTTTCAAAAATCAGATTTTTGTTTCATTTATCTTTTGTATTATTTTTGTTTCTTTGTTTATTTCCAATCCATTTAGTTCTGATCTTATCTTAATTTCTTTTCTTCTGCTGGGTTTGGATTTGGTTTGTTGTTGTTTCTCCATTTCCTTGAGGGGTGAGGTTAGATTGTCTGTTTGTGTTCTTTCAGACATTTTGATGTAGGCCTTTAATGCTATGAACATTCCCCCTAGTAACATCACTTTTGCTGTATTCCAGAGGTTTTAATAGTTTGTGTCAATGTTATTATACAGTTGAAAGACTTTTTAAATTTCTATCTTGATTTCATTGTTTACCCAAAAATCATTCAGGAGAATACTATTTAATTTCCATGTATTTGTATAGTTTTGAGGGTTCCTTTGGAGTTAATTTTTAATTTTATTCCACTGTGGTCTGAGAGAGCACTTGATATGATTTCAATTTTCTTAAATTTATTAAGACGTATTTTGTGTCCCATCATGTGGTCTATCTTAGAGAATGTTCCATGTGCTGATAAAAGAATGTATATTTTGCAGTTGTTGGGTAGAATGTTCTGTAGATATCTGTTAAATGCATTTGTTCTAGTGTATAGTTTAAGTCCAGTGTTTCTTTGTTGCATGTCCGTCTTGATGACCTGTCTAGTGCTGTCATGGAGTACTGAATCCCCCACTATTATTGTGTTGCCATCTATTTCATTTCTTAAGTTGACTAGTAATTGTTTTACAAACTTGCAATCTCCTGTGTTAGGTGCACATATATTTAAGATAGTAATATTTTTCTGTTGAACTAATCCTGTTATCATTGTGTAGTGTCATCCATTATTATTTTTTAACTGTTGTTGCTTTAAAGTATGTTTAGTATGATATAAGAATAGCTACTCCTGCTTGCTTTGATTTCCATTTGCATGGAATATCACTAATTATCAGGGAAATGCAAATCAAAACCACAATGCAGTACCACCTTAATCCTGAAAGAATAGTCATAATATAAAAATAAAAAATAAATGTTGGTGTGGATATGGGGAAAAGGGAACACTTTTACACTGCTGGTGGTAAGCTTGTACAGCCACTATGGAAAGCAGTATGGGGACTCCTTAAAGAACTAACAGTAGAACTACCATTTGATCCAGTAATCTCACTACTGGGTATCTGCTCAGGGGAAAATAAGTCATTACATGAAAAAAAACACTTGCATGTGCATGTTTATAATTGCACAATTTACAACAGCAAAAATATGGACCCAGCCCAAATGTCCATCTACCAACAGTTGGATATATACACAATATGTATACACACACACACACGCACACACACACAACACACATTTCCCTTATCCACTCAGTACATTTTTTTGTGTATGTATATATGTATACATATACATTGTGTATAGCATATATATGTGTGTGTGTGTGTGTGTGTGTGTGTGTGTATATGTGTATAGACACAAACACCATGGAATACTACTCAGCCATAAATGGGATTGAAATGATAGCATTTACAGCAACCTGAATGGACTTGGAGACCCTTATTCTAAGTTAAGTAAATCAGGAATGGAAAACAAAACATTGCAAGTTCTCACTTATAAAATGGGAACTAAGCTATGAGGACACAAAGGCATAAGAATTACATAATTGACTGGGGACTCAAGAAGAAAGGATGGGAGGGCGTGAGGGATAAAAGACTATACATTGAGTACAGTGTACACTGCTCAGGTGATGGATGCACCAAAATCTCAGAAATCACCCCTAAAAAACTTGTCCATGTAACCAAACACCACTTGCTCCCCAAAAGCTATTGAAATAGCATATATATATATTAAATTACTGGATTATTAAAAGTATTTTATACCTAATAAGTTAGTATAATGTTTCTTATTTGAAGAGAGGCAAACATTTCGCACTACTATTGCTAGTAAAATGTATGGCTAGTTAGCCAATATACTTACTTTCCTTACTTAAAGCAAATAAAATTACTTTCCTTACTTATAGCAAATAAAATATTTTAATAATAAAATATTTTTTAAATAAAATATTTTTTAAAATTTTAATGCATACATTGATACAACAATGTGAAATAAGTAGCAAGTTAGTTGGAAAAATATATCTATTAAGTCATTTTTAAGACAATATAGATTAAACTTTAAAAAATGAAAAATACATCACTATATTCTCTATTAAATTATAGGAATAATACCAACTGTTGTTTTTTTGTGTTTGGTTTTTGTTTGTTTTATTTCACTGTACAGAAATTAACAAAGTGGAAATGCAGTGGAAAGCAAAATTGTAAATGCTAAGGGAAGCGTTTTTAAACATTGCATTGGGAGCAACAATAAAACAAATGATTTCTGATTGTAAGATACGTTCTAATATTCTCACCTTAGGAGTTACTCTATTGCTGACAAAAAGGCAGTGCTGATGTATAATATCCTGATAATTATCATAACAGAGAAGGCATTTGGAGTAGGCAATTTGTATTAGTCAGGGTTCTCTAGAGGGACAGAACAAATAGGATGTATATATAAAGGGGAGTTTATTAAGTGTTAACCTACGCGATCACAAGGTGGCTGAACAGCAAGGAGAGATAGCCCAAGTCCCAAACTGAAGAACTTGGAGTCTGATGTTCTAGGGCAGGAAGCATCCAGCATGGTAGAAAGATGTAGTCTGGGAGGCTAGGCCAGTCTGTCTTTACACATTTTTCTGCCTGCTTATATTCTAGCTGGGCTGGCAGCTGATTAGATTGTGCCCACCCAGATTGAGGGTGGGTCTGCCTTTCCCAGCCCACTGACTCAAATGTTAATCTCCTTTGGCAGTGCCCTCACAGACACACCCAGGATCAATACTTTGTATTCTTCAGTCCAATCAAGTTGACTCTCAATATTAATCATCAGACAATTGTACCAGATAATTTACAGAATTGGGAAATAATTATAATTTGTTAGTAAACTACACAAAACTGTCCAGGAAATAATAGAAACAAAACATCACCAGAGGATAAATATGGCCACGACTTTGTACTTTAAAAAGTGAACCTGATATAGAGACACTGTATGTTTCTGGAATAACTGATTGAAGAAAATGATTTCATATGGATCAGTATCATTCAGAAAAAAACAAGACCCAGAATAACATAACTAAAGCAAGTTATTTTGACTTAAAATATATTTTTATTTATTCATGTTATATACTTATAAATATAAAAGCATAAAAAAAATCAGGTGAAAGTAGTTTCTACTTCATCCTTATAGTAATTTCAACTTTTTAATAGTACAATTACACTTCAAACTGTTCTTTTCCTATTCAGAACATGAGAGTGAGTTTCATTTAAAATTTGCTTTACGATAATAAGTAGCAGTAGTTACCAATGCAAAGGTATTAAATATTTGTCATCTACTCACAAAAATATTAGACATTATAAGAGGTGCAAAACCTCTTAAATCAATTTTCTGATTTTTGCATACTAAAAATCATTTTGGAGGCATCCTCGATAATAAATTAGGGAATCAACAGGCTTATAAAGAGATAGATTTCTGGACAATGTTTTTGGTAATGCATTTATATGTAGTCCCCAGATCCCCCAAGTAGGCAAAGTATGACTGACAACTACTGTATTATAATAAATCATTGAAACACATTGATTGTGATTCTAATGTAATATATACAAAATTATCTGTAGTAAAACATTACCCATTGGCCAGTATGTTAGACTAAAGAACTCAGTAAGAACATAATGTTCAGAAGAAACTGATATTTCTTCTGTTAATACATTTTAAATAAAAAATCAAAAGGAAGACACAGGATTAAGCACCTTTCTCTCCTATGACTGTATATATGTTACAAATGTAGAAAATAACTTGAGTAAAAATTTGCTTTTGATCTGATACTTAGAAAAAGTATTTCATATATCACCATCGTGTTTTAGAAAAGTTCATTTCATTTTTAGGATTTTGAAATATTTACTGTAGAGAAACAAGTATCTATAGCTAATCTGCCACTGGATTTACTGATTTTTAAAAATTTTGACTCCAGAATATAGAAATCTTTAAATGAGTAAGTAAATTTTAAATAGATTTGACTACTTAGACCTGTTGCCATGAAGACGAGAGAAAATAGATTGATGATAAAGAGAAAATTAAATGATTTTTGTAGCTCTCTTTAACCGGACACAAAAACAGATAATTAAAAACATATGCGCAAGGATCACAAAAATGCAAATTTCATATTGATTGTACACTAAGTGTATATAGATAAAGACTCAAAAATATATATGTACACTTCTAGTTTTGCTGATTTTTAATATTGTAACATAAAGTGCAGTTGCAGAATTAATAGAACAGTGGTTAATATGTCCCTACAGTTATTTGCCTTACATAATAACTTTTAGACGCTTTGGAACACTTAGAGTAATGTATAATTATAATATAAATTAACAATTAAAATGTTTCAACAAAACAAGCTCTGTGTTGTATAACTTTGCTTTGGAGGTTTTGCCTATGGACTTGTTTCAAAGAAGAGGCTAATCCATTTTCTGTGATTAGTAATCTGACTATTATAAAATTATAGAAAGAAATATAAAAATTTATGATAAAGTTCTGATGTAGAAAGTGCAAATTTAAATGCTTATAGTAAATTATGTTCTAATGTTTAACTAAAGGTTAATCTCCAGTTTTTAATTATCCAAAATCATGTCAGAAGAAAATTTCTAAAAAGTCTGTAATGAGAATTTTACAAAGAGAATATACTCTGTTTATTTTAACATGGTAAAAGTAAAATGTAGAAAATTAGAAATACAAACATATCAAAGGAAAACAAAAATCAGTTTAAGCAGTGTTTTTATATTTCTATCTCAGGGATGACACTGAAAACATTTAGTATATGTCTTTACAGATATATGCATATACACAGATATATACCTGTGTGTATGTTTGTGTGCATATATAAGACACAGAGATACATATATATATAAAATGTATAATATATTGCATATATATGTATTTTCAAGTCATTACCTGTCCTTTTACCACATCATTTTAATGTCTGTACAGTATTTCATTTTATGATTACGTAAAATTTATTTTAACAAATGTCTATTTTCCCATACACATATAGAAGTAAGCATGATTCCGAGAATATCTGGCATGAAGTATTGGAAGAGCACTGCATTGAAAAGAATAGTTTGGTTTAAGTCCTGGCTTTGTTTTTCTTAGTCGATTTCATCAGTTCTAGAAATAACGAAGAATCATAGCTTACAATTGCTGTTATCTAGAAAGTTGTGAACTTGCAATATGCACTACAGCTTGTATAAGTGGCTTATCAGCAGGTCTGGAGCAGAATGATGGAGTGGTCTCTGAGAAATGCTGTGTCAGCAGTGCTCCACAAGATTCAGCAAATGATGCTGTCGGATTAAAACACAGAAATGAAAAATGCTATGCTGAAAAGTACTTCAATAGGCATGGATACTAAATTTAAGTGATACTTTATGCATACCCTAAACTGTTCAGTTTGCATGTATTTTCTTTACATATAATTGCCAGAGTGATATGCAATAAAAATCTATTCCAAATAAGTCAAATAATTTTTCAGGAAATATTCAATTAAAATTTCAAGTGTTAAGTAAGCATTATGAAAAAATTTGACAGGGTTACATTTGTTTTCTTTACTGATCCATAAAATGATGATTCATCTAATAGTCAACAGTGTCTTAACTTAATAAATTTGAGATAATTGTATAATCCAGAGTTACTCACTTATCTAAATGAGGTGTTGACTGCACAACACATTCAAATTATTTCATCAGCTTACTCTGATCAAGGAGACAGAATTTTTTACCCCAAGCTAATTTCACTGGTAGCTTTCATTTTGTGCCCATTAATCTAAAATAAAAATTGTAGTGTTCAAGACTCTTCTATCTGAAACACACACAGAAACACAAAGAATGCCCACAGATGTGCATAGGCACACATCTACACGTTTCTTTTGCATTTATACTTTTTGGCGCTTAATGCCTCTGCTCCTCGTTTCTCACTCATCAAAACAGAAAAACCTATGTAATTTCAATATGTTAATATAAATGATCTAATTTAGTTTATTAGTGACTGCCTGTGAACTATATCTGAAGAACTATTTTTAATTGTTGGGCTCTTTACAATAGAGATTGTGGTCATTCTGAGTTCTAGGACAGGGAGTCTTACTACATCTACTTTTATTTTTTGTTTTCCAGTCACTATTTGATCTCTTCTTGTATCTCCTACATATCTCAATTATGAAAAATTAATTTTCTTCCTTTGTTTTCTCCATGTTGGTGTCCCATAGAGCTATCTTCAGCTATTTTGCCTTCTCACTCTAAATTCTCTTCATAGCAATCTCTTGCATGCCTCTGGCTTCAGTAAATCCCACAGAAGCATGATTTATACATCTGCATCTTCTGATCTCCAGTGCATGATATCCAGCAATCCAACAATTTATTATACGACAAATTCTAGATGACTCATGGGCCCCTCATATTATCTTCATTTTCAGATCTGCTTTTGCTTCTGCTTAGGAAAAATACCATCTTCTATCCTTCACCCAGGGCAAGTGTGGCTGCTGCTCTGATCCCATGCGTCAGGGGGTCCGCCCACTCAGAAAGACACAACATATACTATTTATAAAAAACAATGTGAGCACCTCTACCAATTGGGAGACAGTTGCTGCAAGTGCTGGTTCAGAGTAACCTGTAATCCTAAATATACTGTTTTGTGATTAAAACAACCTGGGCTTCAAATGCTTTTCCACTTTTTTCTTTTTTCTGTGACCTTGAAACACAAATCCAGAGGTCTCATTCCGAAGGTTTGTGAGTGAGACATTGTTAATATAAGATGTGGTTTCAGAGTGCAAGGAAGATTTCTGCTTAGATTATGAAGTCCACAGTGTTCACTTCTTGAAGACAATATAGATCCAGAGTATCAAATACCCAGATTTTTACCCATTTTTAAAATTTTCATCTTCTTTTTATTTGGCCTACTTTTGAACTTTTTAATGAATGGAATTATGCAATAGGTATTCTTTTCCATCTTTTTTCACACAAGTTTAGTGCGATGTTTATATTCATTAAAACAGTTTCTTCTACTAGTAGTGTTTTTATTTATATTATTATAGTCATTTTTTATTCTTTAGCCTACTTGTTTTATGAAGTGCTGATGGTAATGTTAAAATCTCTCCTTCTAATTGTGAATCTGCTTACTTCTCGTTGTTGTTTTGTGGCAATATGCTTCATATATTTTGAGTTCATGTTACTAAATGCTTGTACTTTTTTTGATTAGGGACAAGGTCCCACTCTGCTGCCCCAGCTGGAATGCAGTCGTGTAATCATAGCACACTACAGCTCAGAACTCTTGAGCTCAAACGATGCTTCTGCCTCTGTCTCCCAAGCAACTGGGACACAACCTCGCCCAGCTATTGTTTTTTATTATTTTTTGTAGAGATGGAGGTCTTGCTTTGTTGTTCAGGCTGGTCTCAAACTCCTGGCTTTAAATGATCCTCCTATACCTCAGCCTCCCAGAATGCTGAGATTATAGCATAAGCCACCATGCCCAGCCATGCCTGCACTTTTAGAATGTTACATCTTTCTACATATTTTGTATTAATGTGAAATCCTCCTATGTATTATCCCTTTTAATTTATGCTTTCTAATACCAATATAGTTATAGCATTTTCCTTTTAGTCACACTTGCATAGTATATCTTTTTTTTCTCTTTCTCTTTTCAAATTCTGTATATCTTTTACATGCCACTTATCAAAATTAGGGTATTTTTTCCAATCCAAATAGTATAACTTATTTATTAAATGGATCATTGAGTCTGTGTATGCTTAATGGAATTTTTGATATGTTTAATTTAAATCAATCTTATGTGCTTTCTAATTGCTCTATTTGTTTTATATTTGGTTTTCTTCTTAAAAACATCTAGCTTCTTTGGGAATTTTATTTTTAAATTTATATCATCTAGTTTTATTATTTTACTTCTGTTAGTTTAAAAGTTATACACGGTTTCCCAATTTTTAGTGGTTATTATAGAACAGGGTTCAGCAAGTTATTCTGACCAACTCTAAGTCCAGTCTTGCAATGCCCATTATTGACATACTATCTTTGTCTGGTTTTGCACTAATACAGCAGAGTTGAACAGTTTTGACAGAGAATGTATAACCCATAAAAATTAAAATATTTACTTTCTGGTCCTTTATAGAAAAAAAATGACCTACTCCTGCTATAGAAAAAAAAAAACCAAATTATGTGACAGCTCTTCCATGCAAGACAGACACCGAAACCAGACATAGCCACTTTTTTGAAACTATTAAAAATCCAGACAAAATAAATGAAACAATAGTTTTCAAAGCACTGGACATCAGTCAAGAAAAAATTATGATTCCTGAAGACGGGAAACAAATAAGATAAATCTTCTGCTTATGATAATTTGCTGCCTGCAGAGATTTTTCAGACTGTGAAGCAGAGAGGGAAAACTCAAAGACCCAATTTTAAAAATGCCTCATCAACCAGTCTCTCATATAGCTGCTTCTGAATGCTTTTTTCCCAAATATATGTGTAGAGTTTCTCACCTGTTGCCTAGGCTGGAGTGCAATGGCGTGATCTCGGCTCATTACAACCTCAGCCTCCTGGGTTTAAGTGATTCTCCTGCCTCACTCTCCCAGGTAGCTGGGATTACAGGCAACTGCCACTACACCCAGCTATTTTTTCTATTTTTAATAGAGATGGAGTTTCACTATGTTGGCCAGGCTGGTCTTGAACTCCTGACCTCAGGTGATCCGCCTACTTTGGCCTCCCTATGTTCCCAAATATTTTAATAGTAACCATTCCCCTTGCTTCCCTCACACCTCCCTGACACAAATATTTTAAAACCAACTTTCAGTTTCCCTTGTAGTTTTCTTAAGTTTATTGGTTTGTTGGTTGGTTGGTTGATTGATTTTATTGTCTCAATTATTGTTGTCGTTGCTAATCTCTGAACATTGTGTTTCTGTCTTTCTTCTGTAACTCCTTCTGGGTTGATCTTCTGGGTGGAATTTAGCAATTTGTATAAATGACCTTCTTAAAGGAACTAAGAACTCTTTTTACTTTCTCATGCATGCTGAGTATGGCAGTCTTACTATTATTATTCCCTGGCTCTAGCATTTTAGCTCATTATCAAAATTGCTACTTTAATACTCTAGCACAAAATTAGATTATAACCATATTTTTGCTCACATTTCTTTAAGAAAGATTCTTATACTATGAAGTGAGTCTAATTTATTTGCATAGAAAACCAATTGCATTATAATCTTTCAGCATCTATACTTCTAGTCTCATTTCTTAGCATTTACCTACTCCTAGTGGACAAAGGTTTTAATGATCAAATTAAAACTTACCTATACCGTCCCTGAAGGTGTTTTACAAGTTTAATGCTTATAACCTATAATGCAACAGAAATATTCAAAACAGTATCATGTGAAATCATGCCTAATGGCTAATTAAATTAATAAATAATGGAATTTCATTAAAATTAATTATCAGCACACACTTACCCAGTTCTCAACACACACACACACACACACACACACACACATACACACACATACATGTGTATATACACAGTATACTTAAGAATACTACCTTCCATTTTCTTAATGATATCCATTAATTTAGAATTTTCTTTGTTGGAATAGCCCTATTTATAGTCTAACATAAAAGGTTTTACTCTATTAAATGCAAAACTGAATATGCCTATATTTATAGTTGCATAATTTTAAACCTCCTTTCTAAACACATGAAAGAGATGACAACAGCATCAATTCATCATGTTCATTTTTAACTATGAAATTAAATTTTATGGAAAATAATACTATAACAAAAAGATGTTTTCTCCTTTGCACTTAAGTTTATGCACTGTCTCATACTATTAACCTCAAAAAACAGTTTTTTTACCAGTGAAAGAAAACTAATGATGCTTGATACAGAAGCAGAAAATCATTTAGATATGAGAGTTAAATATCCATACCTGTATAAAAGCATTTTTTCCAAAACTTCAATCCAAACATTACCAAATGGAGAAGAAATGTTTTTCTCAAATAAATGCAGAAAGCCCCATATCCTTATTATATAATTAAAAGCATTGGCCAAATCCTGAAAATGCATGTTAAACCAGGAGACAGAGTACAAATTTACTGTTAGTATATCTTTGTTCTGTTTCTGTCTAGGTATTCCAGCTGTGTCAAAAAATTGTGCATAAAATCTTCCAATGAATGAGGTTTTGTGGTGAACACTAAGGATTAAAAGAATACATAAATTGTTTGTTTATTTGTTTGTTTGTTTTTGAGAAGAAGATTCACTCTTGTTGCCCAGGCTGGAGTGCAATGGCTCTATTTTGGCTCACTGCAACCTCCACCTCCCAGGGTTCAGGCGACTCTCCTGCCTCAGTGTCCCGAGTAGCTGGGATTACAGACACCCGCCACAACACTCAGCTGATTTTTTATATTTTTGGTAGAGACGGGATTTCACCATGTTGGCCAAGCTGCTCTTGAATTCCTGACCCTTCAAGTGATCCACCCACCTAGGCCTCCTAAAGTGCTGGAATTATAGGCATGAGCCACTATGCCTGGCGAGGATACCTAAGTTTCATACTATGGACACATCTACTAAGACTTCTTTTTTTTTTTTTTGATGCTTGAATTTGAATATAGAATTTTAGTTACCTGCTTCTGTTGGGTACTTGAGCACCTTATCCTTTACTTGTTAATGCCATTAAGGCATTTGCAATTACTACTAATTTACAATTATGACTTCCTGAGGAAACCTCTAAAACAGCTCCTAATTTTGAAATGTATCTTACAAACCAACAACAAATATATTAAAGACTATCTTATTGGACTAATTAAGAATGAGATTGAAATAACAAAAAATTACCAAATTACAAGAGGAAGGAAAAAGAAAACAAATGATAAAAGGAGACAGAAAAAGAAAAATTCTTAAGAACAAGAAGGTTGAAACAGATAAACGAGTGAATTACACAACCCAGTTAAAACATATGTATCATTATTAATTTCAACTTCATCCAACTTTTATTCATTCATTCACTTTGTCATTTTTCTACTTGTAGATATTTGCATTGCTTATATCCAACAAAGATTGTATACCCAGTTTCATGACAACTTAGCATTTCAATATCTAGAAAGCTAATCCTTCTCTCTCTAGTGCCTACTGCACTCTTTTTCTCTTCAGATAAACTCCATTGCTTTCCTGTTGCTCACCTCTTTTCTTCACTGTGTCAAAACTAACAAAATAACATCTTTTGCATAAATTAGGTGAAATAATTATAATCAATAGGCTTACTATATTATATGTTTTTATAATGAGCCATATATTTTAAATTATAAAAAAAAATTATTGATAAATTGATGATTTGTTTAAGATGTTATTTTGCATAGTGGCTTTATTTGTCTCTGATGATATGCTGGTCATAAATTTCATTCAGAAGTAATAATATACAAGAATGATAATGTAGAGATCACTTCTAATAATAATGCCTTTTGTTGGTTTTTTTTTGACTTTTTAAATTTTTAATTTTTATGGGTACATAGTAGGTGTATGTATTTATGGGATATATGTAATATTTTGATAAAGGCAAACAATGTATAATAGTCGTATCAGGATAAATGCCTTTGTTCTATAGGAGCATTGTATGAGCAGCTGAACACCCAGAGAGAAGAAATGAAATGCCCAAGATCCTACAGTTAGACAACGTCAGGTTAGGGAGTAGAATCTGCACTTTATTATTCAACCAACATTCACAAAGTACCTAGCACTCCTCACTTTTTAGACCACAATTACTCTCTCTAGTAGTTTACAACTCTGTTAGTCAGGGTTCTCTAGATGGACAGAATTAATAGGATAGATGTATATATAAAGGAAAGTTTATTAAGGAGTATTGACTTACATGATCACAAGGTGAGGTTCCACAATAGGTTATCTGAAAGCTGAGGAAAAAGAAAGTCAATCTGAGTCTCAAAACCTCAAAAGTAAGGAAGCCAACAGTGCAGCATGCAGTCTGTGGTTGAAGATCTTGGAGTCAAATGTTCAAAGGCAGGATGGATCCAGCATGCAAGAAAGATATAGGCTGGAAGACTAAGCCAGTCTAGCTGTTCCATGTTTTTCTGCCTGCTTTTATTCTAGCTGTGTTGGCAGTTGATTAGATTGTACCCACCCAGATTAAGGGTGGGTCTGCCTTTCCCAGTCCACTGACGCAAATGTTGATCTCCTTTGGCAACACCCTCACAGATAAACCCAGGAACAACACCTTGCATCCTTCAATCCAATCAAATTTACACTCAATGTTAACCAACACAACAGCAATGCTTTCTTTAAATGTCATACCACCTGTATGGGCAGTTTTAAGGAGATAGAGGAAAAGATTAGAATCAAGACGGAGATATAGCGATCATCGTGATCTGAATATCTCTTCTTCTCATCCTTTTCATTCTTCTGCTGATTTCTTTCTTACGAAGATGGATGTTAAGATAAAAAGAAATCCTACCTTAATGTCATTTTGCTTTACTATTTCTTTCATGCCAGATCCCTCAGACTACTTCTGCTAATCTTTCTGTGTAATATAGTAGCCTTCAACATGGCAGTCATTACCCAGGGATTATCTTGGTTTGGCTATCCAGCATTCAAAGTAATTTTGATTAGATACATAGCAGGTATCAGGAACTTGACATCCAGAGTGTTGCATATGGGAAAGAAGAAGGAATTATAATTTAAGAAGTATCTACAAAGTTTTAATGATCATTCTTAATACATTCATTTCTTGAATGCTCACCATCATCAAAATAACTATTATTGATACTTCTCTGATGACTAGAGGAATACTAGGTTCCTTTGTCTTGTGCTGGTTTAAATAAAATGACATGAATGTGGTGTGGGTTTAAGGAGCAGAGAGAGTTTAATAGGCAAGAAAGAAGGGAGAGGCTCCGCAATACAGAGACAGAGGGAGGAGGGATTCCAGCTGAGAGAGGAAACCCAGAGTGCAGCAGAAAACAGCCAGTTGGAGGAGATGGTGTCTGATTTGCCTAGGGTCCAGAGGATTAGTTTGAGCAGGTATGCCATTCACATAGCCCTGGAAAAAACTGGCTCTCCTGCCCTAGCCTTTTAATATGCAAATACAGGGTGCCAGGATATTCTACACATGTGGGGAAGGTGGGGGTGGCCATGTTGCTAGGCACTTGTGGTTATAAGAAGAAGAAGGCAGGAATTGCCATATTGACTGAACCCAGTTTCTAATGGCCAGTAATTGCATATCAAAACTTACTGATCCAACTTTTCTGCTAGACGAGAAATGTGTCTGGTGCTGCTGTAAAAGAAAAAAAAAAAAAAGAAAACTTCCAAAGGACCCCTTATTCTCTTTCTGCCAAAAATAATATCCTCATAACTCTTTTCCCCCCTGAGGAAATGTCACGCTGACTTCTGTTAGGGAGTTTTGGGCGATGATTCTTTCTGGCTATTTCTTGCTGAATAGGGGTGTCGAATGAGGAACGGCAGCTAGGGCTCCTCCTGGGGTCTATCCAAGGGTCCTCAGAAGAGTGGTGTGTCCATGCATGGTTTGGTTTGCAACACCATTTCCAGTTTGATTGCTTCTAGGCAGGAGAAAAGAATTTAAGTTATAGTATTGAGTATACAATATCCAGATATTAATACAAGACATATAAACAAGAGGGGGACTTAATAAAGTGGTTAACCAATTTGGTAAAGAAGACTGGAGTTCATTAAATAGAGATTTTAGCCATCCATGGCTGAAGGCTGTATTTTCTCTTAGCCTGCCAGTAATCTTGATCTGATCTTTAAGTATCTATAGATTTTCCTTTACTTTACTAGAGGTGTTAATCCAGAAACAGCATGTTTCATTTAAAAGTGCACAGGTACCTCCCACTTCAGCTGTAAGGACATCTAAGACCCCTCTATTTTGTACTACTACTGAGGCTAAAGAGTCTATAGATTGCTGTTGTGCCTCTGCGGCCCCTACAGTTGCCTTCCATCCTTGTTACATCATAATAGATACATTAAATATTGATCTTTCAAGGAGAGGGATGCCTATAAACCAGAATAGACTTCTGGCTATAGAATTTCCCATCCATATTTTTCTAAGATGGGATTGTCATGTGCCTACCCTCCCCAGTCTGCTCTTTCAATTAGATCTCCATATGAGGGCATTGAAATTAATAGATCTCTTTGTCTGGTATATTTGAGATAGTGCAGTTTCTAGAAAAGAGCCTAAGTTAGGGATGTGCCCAGATGGTGCTGCCATCTTGGTAAAATTTAAAAATAGTAAGTTGGGAACTACTGTGACTATAGTACAAGTTCTCTTCAGTGCTTTGGGAGGATTAAGTGTATTCAGGAGCCACAAAGAAAATATAGCCCTGTTTGTTAAAGAGAAGGTTCTAAGTTGCGATTTGTGAGAAACACCAGCAATTTTGTTTCATATCTTAGAAGTTTCCCTTCTTTAAGTCTACAGGGGAATCCTTGGAATAAGGACAACCATATTTAGCATAGTCATTTATGATGCTCTTTGGAATTTGACTTGCCAAATGAGAAGGGTCCACCTGACAAATGGAGTTTTGAAAAATTAGAGACATAATAAGCCCTGGCCAATATCACAGATGATCCTTGAGGCAAGGGCTGTCAGTTCAGATGTTTCCCAGTTTCCCCCACAGGTTTATAAGCTGCTACTATTAGCAAACATCATGCAAGGGTCTGGAATTCCATGAGGGGGCATGTTTGGAAAGGCCCCTGTGTTATTTTTTACATTATAGTCAAAATAGTTACTTAGAGCATGCCACTCCCATCGGGACTTCCAACCAGAGGAGAGGCTAGATTCTGAAAGCCATTCACTGGGGCTTCTGATCCTTTTGGATCACAGTTGTTGCACTGTCCTCCCCAAATCTTTGAGCTGTCAGCAATTACAAGTGTGATGTTACTATACCTGAGATCTCTCAAGTGTGGTCCTTTCCTGCTACTTTTAAAGCAGAGGGAGACATTTGCTGTTACTCAGTCAGCTTTTCCCAGCCTGAGAGTGTGAAGCACATTTTTGGGGAGAGTGTTCTTCGGCACTGGGGGTGGAGTATTCTCCTAAAAGGAGTTAGTTACCCAGTTGAAAGTGCACCCATACCGTGTCCCATTTATGCCTGATAAATCTGTAAGAGTTAAAGGTAAAGCCAATAAAGAGAACCCTAAGACAGTGAGTTCTGGATCATCATAAGGTTCCTCAGTGTCACTGAACTGAGTGAATCACTTAGAACAGATGCAATAATTAGTCTTGTTGTACAAATGGGCTATGGTGGATATTGTGGGAGCTAAAGGGTGTGATATATTATTAAGTCTGATAAAGTGTTCTAACAGACTTAGTGATAGTAAAATGCTCATGTTTACTTTCTGTTAGTAACCATTATTCCTGCTATGAGGATAATCATTAAGCAAAATGCTACAGTAATTGATGTTCTCTGGCCAATATTCCTCCCTGAGGGTGTCACAGTATATAGTCCCACTGCAAATAGTAGAGTTCCCATAGGGTGCCATAGTAAATAATTCCCATCAAAAAGAAGTTCTAGTATTTGGTGACAAATCTCAAAGGAGAGGTAGGGATGAGACTAAGATGAGTAGTTCTCACTCAGTTACTTTTGTGATTCATCTTTTGTGATTTTTCAGCTTAAGATCTCCTATTTCTTCACATTGATATTCAGGAAATTGTTTGGGCTGTCAGTGATTGCTTCTTCGGCTCTCCAGGCTTTGACTTGAGTGTGATGTATCCAGGAGTTGATTCCTGTAACTTTTGTTACTAATGAAGTTGAAAGAAGAACAGTGTAAGACCCTTCCCAGCTTGGGCTTAGGGAGGGTTAAAAAGAGGTGGTCCAATTTCCTAGGGTTGGGCTTTTACTGATTGTGCTAATTCCTGTTGGAAGTGAACTAGAGAGGTTTACATGCTTAACTAGCTCAGAGGTTTCCCAATCTAATAGAAAATCATTGATAAGGAAAAGCCATCTATACAGTATCTCAAAAGGGCAAAGACCTCATTTTGAAGGGGTATTTCTGATTTGTATTAAGACTATGGGAAGAAGAGTGACCCAAAGTAGGCCAGTTTCTTGGGATAATTTTCAGAGGTGTCTCTTGATAATATCATTAGTTTTCTCAACCTTTCCTGAGGACTAGGGTCTCCAAGCACAGTGGAGATAATATTCTATGCCTAGTGCTATTGAGACCTCTTGTGCTGCTGTAAACAAGGGCCCCTTGTCACTTTGGAGATACTTAGGTAGACCAAAGCAGGGAGTTATGTCATTAACTAACATTTGTATTACCTCAGAGGCTTTCTCTGTACAGCATAGAAATGCCTCTACCGGAGTTAGTGAAGGTATCTATGTTTACCAGCAGGTATTGAATGTCCTGTGTCTTTGACATGTGGGTAAAATCCAGCTAACAGTCTTTCCCTGGATAGCTTCCTATTCTTTGGGTTGGAGGAGGAAGGAGCTGCCTGTTCAGGGGATTATTTTTAAGACAGACTTCACCAGCATTAACAATGTACTTGACTGTTTTTAGTAAGTTCTCTCCTGAAAACCATCTCTGGGCACGTTGATATGTCTTATCCTTTCCCAAGTGAAAAGCTTGGTGAAGGACTTTAAGGACTTTCCACTGGCTGGAGGCTGGCAAGTGGAGTTTGCCATCCTCCAACTGTAGCCATCCTGAGGGCTGAAATGTATACCCTCAAGAAGTGGCCAATTCTACTTCTGTAGGGAAATACAGACATTTAATTCCATCTATGCAGCCTTCCCAGGTTAGAGGTGTTTGAAGCGTGTTAATGTCTTGAGGCTTCCTTGATACTAACTTAGCTGTCTGATCAGCTAATCTATTTCCTTCAGCTACCTCATCTGTTCCATTTTGATGTCCCCCCACAAAGTATCACTGCTAATTCTCATAGAAGAAAAACTGAGGATAATAACCTGTTAATTATTAATTATTAAGGAAAACCTGGGTCCTTTGTCTCACAACGGTTTAAATAAAAGGACACAAACACATATGGAGTGGTTTCAAGGAGCAGAGAGAGTTTAATAGGAAAGAAAAAGAAAGAGGCTCCCCCCTTACAGAGAGGAAGTGGGGCTTCAAGCCAAGCGAGGAAACCCCAAGTGTAGCAGGAAACAGCCAGTTATTTGAGGAGGCTAAAGGAGGCGTTGTCTGATTTGCATAGGTCTCAGGGGATTGGTTTGACCAGGTATGTCATTCACATACCTCGTGAAAAAACTGGCCCCCCCACCCTAGTCTTTTAACATGCAAATTCAGGGCACCATGATGTTCTTCACACGTGGGGGATAAGTGGGAGTTGCCTGTTGCCAGGCACATTTGGTGACAAGAATAAGAAGGTAAGAATCGCCATGTTGAGTGAACCCATTTTCTAATAGCCGGTATTTGCATATCAAAACTTGTGGGCTGTGCTTTTCTGCTAGATAAGAAACGTTTCTGGGCTACTTTAAGAGAAAAAACAAAAAACCACAAAACTTCCCAAGGACCCCTTATCCTCTCTAACTGCCTAAAATGATTTCTTAATAACTCCTATAACATTATGACTCTCATTGTCAAGGGAAGACTAAGACATTAAAGAAATAAGACATTAATTTGTTTACTCAAGGATGCACAGTTTGTAGATTTGGTACTATCATTGTTCTTTCCCGTTATTTTTGTGAAAAGCAGTATAGTCTTCCTATTGTGCATCGAGGATGCTTGCTCATAATAAAAACTGAAGAAACTTGAGCCTTTCAGCATGGCTAAGATGTCAGGGATAAAGGAATTTTGTTACTGGGGAGTAAGAAGTAAAGGTTGGCATTTTATTTCATCTGGGTCATGCATTAATCTTTTGTGAAAGTGTGTGATGTGATGGCAATAAGGATATGAGGGGGAGTAAATTGACATTGAGAAAATTCACAAGAATTTTTACGAGAAAGACCTTTTAAATGGTTTAACATAATTTATATATCTGAAAGTTAAGAGAGTATAACATGTTATATATAGCCAAAACTGACACTGTGGCATAAGTGAAGGATACTTATCATTAGTGAGAACACAGTCCTTCATTTAAAGAAACTGTTAGATAAGACAGGGGTGTTTTGTTACACTGGACACAGAAAATAATTCAAGGCAGATAAAAATATAAAAAATTAAAGAGTATCCAGGCAGCACCAAGACAGAATGTAACCAAGGAACTTCCCACAGCCACCTTTGGCTGAAAGTTTTATCGGTACCTTAATAAGAAACAGAGAATGTTTAAAATAGATATAGTAAGATAATGCCATTTTAGTGCATGAGCATGTACATACTTATACAAGAAAGTGACTCTACTCTACATAAGACATTAAGAATTTTTGAACAATCTTGAAGAAAGACTGGAGAAAATGTCATTTTAAAATTGTAGGCAGTTTCTACCTTCTCAGAAGTAAAGGTTTCAGTTTATTGCTTTAAAAAAATCATATTATTAAGAAAATCAAAAGATATGCCAAAAGAATACAGTAAAAATATACTATGAGATGTACTGACAGAGGTAATCAAAATGGCCAGTGAAGTCTAGAAGATTTCAGTGAAGTATACATTTATTTATATTGACTGAAATATGATGGTTAATACTATAAGATGAATTGTTTTTTATAATTCTAGAATTTCATGTTATTTATTTATTTTAAATCTCATTAATTTGTAGACAAAACTTAGATTAAATTTGACTGTAAACCACAATTTTGATCCAACTTGCTGATTGCCCATTTTGATAGACTTCTTAATAGAGCAAGAGCGACATCTTTTATAAGGCCACACCTGTTAGGGGTACAGTGAACTACAACAAATTATTATGAAGAAAACTAAGATATATATACAGGCTGATATTTTAAATTTTATTTTGTAAGTTACTACAGGTACAATAATAAGTGCATTAGAGTTTTTATGGTTTGTTGCCTATCTAGTTTTGAGCTTGTTGCACATCTAGTTTTGCTGAGCTGTGGCCTATCCGTTGGGTGGGTGGGTGAGTGGGTGGATAGATGGATGGATGGATGGATGTGTGGGCTTTTATCACTTGTTGCCTATCTAGGTTCAGGCCTGAGTTTGGAATTGGAAAACCTAGGTCAAAATAAAAGCATCATATATTATCTGAGTTTATTTGTCTATAATAATACTTCAATCTTAGAGGTCTTATAATGAAAGTAATAAGTAATAAAACTTTCTAGTTTAGCAGGTCATTATTTCTTGATTGATCATTTCAGGCTGGGAATATGTTATAGGAATGATTGACCCTAACTTTACAATTTTAGAACTGAGGCTGACTCAAGGTCACAAAACTAAAAATGACTCACTCTATTCTATAATGGTGATATGTCTCTTGTCTTTAATGAAGATTTAAATTATTTTAAAAAATCTTTTAAATTTAGATTATTGTTTTAACTCTGTTAAATAAAATGTTAACTATGTTAAAATTGTTCAACGTAGATAAATTATTTAATATTTATATTTTTGTTTAATATTCAAATGACATATTAAAAATAACATGTAATTTTAGGTAGTATGATAGTCACTTTGGTTCTGTCCTGCCTAATAAATTTCTAAATAATACAATTTTTAACAGATCAGAAATGTAATTTTTGTATGACACAGACACGTTTATTGCTTTTGTAACATACTTTTCTTCTATATGAGTCAAATGATTAAACCTCTGCTGGTATGTTTGTCCTACAATTTAGGGAGTCCTACCAGAATTAACAATTCACCCATCCCAGTTTTTTTTTTTTTCAAGTTAAATAAAGTTTGAATGCATTTTTTCCCCATGTGAAAGGAATGAAGGTTTCTGTTCAATAATATCTCCTCCTAAAAGTTAAAGTAATTACAGTTTTAATTTACCAAAATGTCATTCCTAAAATAGGAAAGGTTGTGTAGTTTAATTATGTTCATGTTATTTCACCATAAGATTTTATCTTTCGTCTACTAATTTATAGGCCAATGATAAAGTCAGTGAAATGAACATGACTACTGAATTCTTCAATATTACATCAAAATTGTCATACACAATGAGCACAGAATTCTTAAAGGTTAATAACACTCTTCTAGATTACAAATTCTGAACTTTAGTAGGTTGCTACTTTAAAAAGAATAGTTAATCTTTGGTAGAATATTCTTATTATGATATTTAAATGTGAAAATATAGCAACATAGAATCTATGTTTACCAACAGATAATACTAAATGTGCTTTTTCCAAATGAAAAAGGCACATTATCCTGGGGACTTCAAAAAGAAGAGTGTTTAAAGATTCACTTGAGCTTGTATTTAAATGTTTTAATCATTAAATGTAAATAAAATGGTTTCAAAGTACTAGTAGGATGGACTGATGCAGCACATGCATATAAAAGAAACATTTGGATTAATATTTAGCTGTATCCAATATTAACAGACTAAGTAGGTGTTATAGCCAAACTACTTCTGCAAAACTGGTAGCATTTGCAAATCTTGTGGACAACAGTTTTAGTCTAGTTATAATGTCCTGAAGAACACCAAACAAATGTTATATTTTCCTGTCGTTTAACTCAATTATACACAAAAGAGAAAGAGATTACAATTATTCAGCTCTTTTAAAGACTAGGGTATGAAGCAACACCTCAAAATAATTTTGGAAATCGTCTTCCATATTGAGTAAATGACTTCTCTTGTGTAGATGTTATTTAAAAAACTGATTAACATGTAGAAATAACATTGATAAAGGTAACATATTCTGATTACATGTCTTCATAATTAAGCATTATGGGGATTTGGAACAGATCATTTATTCATCCAGTCATTTGTTGTACGAGTATGTTTTGAATGCTTCATGCTTCTTGTCATTTTATTGTCTGGACAGTAGTGATAGCTAACTAGTTTTAGATGTGATTTGAAGTAAATTAGACAATATATATGTGACTATACATCATAATTCTTTATATATAATTTTAACACAAATTATCTGCTTTGCAAATATTGACAATAGATAAAATAGAGGGAAGCCAAAAAAACAACTTAGAATACACACATGCATACACACACACATATGAAAGTAGATTAAATGCACTTTTGCTTTTTCTAAGTATTCATTTTTAAAACATTTTGAGGATTTTCTACCAGAGTTGGAATTGATCAGCATGATGACAAAGTATTTCAGAAATAGAAAAACAACTTATTTCACATTATCAGAACTAAATGTGTCTCTATATATCCAAGTAAATACTTAGGAATGAACAAGAGACTTTGATAGTGAAATTGTATTCATATCATTAGTTCTTTTCCAGCTAAAATACTGATAAAAATATACTAAAATATCCTGGATCCATACATTATATAGGGCACTTTAAAGACAACTAGCAGGAGCCATTTCTCAGAAGTTGAAAACAAAGTTATCTTAGATCAGCTTTGACTGGTTGGAAATGCCAAAAGTGGTGTGGGTTAGATTAGTTCAATGAACTAGGAAGAAGTTTAATTCGTCCTCCAAAGAAAAATTACAAGACTATCTCTTAAGCTCTCAATGTTCAAGGGTAGAATTTTCTTCTTTTTTTTTTTTTAACTCACCATGCCAAATTGCGCTGTCCTCAAAGTGAATCCACATTAAACACACAGATATGCCACATAGTATTTCCCATTGGTAATATTTAGAGGAGGGAGAATTTTGTACCTTTGTTAAATCAGAAAAGGAAGTAATCATCTGGCACTAAACAAAACAAAGTCTACACTACAGAAAAAATAAAAATGAACTTGTCTGTTCAGTTACAGAGCTGAATATTTTCACTACTCCTTCATCAGCAAAAACCCACACCTCACACCTGCTGTGATTTCTTTTTCTGTTGAACCTCTACCTAATTAACAACCATTAAGATTCACACCTGTGGTGGTGTTAGCCTTTGCCTACTGCTCAGCATTGAGGTTTTTAACCCTTCATTTTGCCTATATTACATGATCACTTTTCCTAGTAGGCTCAGACTTTCAAAGAGAGCTTTTCTCAATATTTGCTTGTATTCAAAGCTGGGAATTCACCACAGCTGGGAACTCTGAAGAGGCAATTGTTTTTTTCTGAAATAAGAGATGAACAGGTGGTGCTCCCACCTGCTGCAAGTCTTTGAATTTTTTTTGGGCTCCAAATTGTTCTTGGACTGGTATTGAAAATGTTCTCTTGCATTAGAAGCGAGAGAGGAAGAGAAACAGGCCATGACCAGTTTTGTTACGAATGGTCTCATTATAGACATTCTCTGGTTGGTAATTGCTGGCATATTGAAATAAATGGGTGCATTGCTTTCTGGACTTGGTGTGGGTGGAAGAAACAAGCAAACAAATTCAAACATAGCATGGCTACTTTATTTTAAACCTTAGAGAAGATTTAGGCAATCAAATTTGGTGACATTTTCCCCTTGGAAAATTTTGCAGAAGTCTATTTGTAGCTGGCAATGAAAACGTTTCTGGACAAACAAGTTTTTATTGTGTTTTTTCACTGTTACTTCTTTTACCCAGAAGAAAGCACTTAGCCACTAATTTCAGATGTGTCTGTTCTGTTCTTTTAGTTTATTTAATGTTTTGGTTTCTATTCTCTAATGGAATGGGATAAATTGACTCAAAAATACTAGTACTACTCAATTTGAAGGCTTTTATGGACATAGTAAACCATTATGGTCAACCCAGTCATAATTACAACCTGCAAAGTAAGTTGGCGCTATTTTTGTTCTGAACAAAACTGAAAACAATTGTTAAGCATGGTTGTTTCTATTCTCTTGCTAGCCTGTCTCTAGTAATTTTCAATGAACTGCACTTAAATATCAGTACAGAGTAGCTTTTATTTAATATGCCTAAAAATGCTATTTGTGTATTTCTTTGTGGAGTTATAGACAATAACCATATAATAAATACATGGTTATCTATCTTTAATTTTTTAATATATGTGTATCTATATATATTATATGTATATATCCATATGTAATATAGATATGAAAATATAGAGATGTAGATATATATCTGTATAGATATGTAGACACATAGATCTATATAGCTACATAGATATACGTATCTATATAGATCTATGTGTCTACATATCAATATCTATATTGATATGTACATACATAGAGATCTACCTATATATATGTTGATATGTAGATACTGATATATATTGATATGTAGATACATAGAGGTCTATCTATATGTATATCTATACAGATATAGATAGATCTCTATGTATCTACATATCAATATATATCAGTTTGAATATATACAGATGTAGATATTTATCTATATAGATATATAGACATCTATGTAGATATATAGATATATATATCTACAGCTATATATATTCAAATTGTATGTTTTATACATTAAATATATGTATGCATACAGCTTGTTGATTAAAAATATATAAATGTTACTGTAGAGAGACTAAAATAACATTTTATTTCAAGTATTGTATACTTACAAATATTATATACGGAGGAGGACAAGACTGAGCAATTAAAAAAAAAGTTCCAAAATTGTCAGTCTTACAATTCTCTTTTCAGTTTTATATTAAGATTTTCTTATGGAAAACTGTGTAGCCAACTGTATCATCCATTTGGCTACTGTGATGGTAATTTCATGTTAATTCTGCTGGGTCACAGGGTGCTGGGATATTTTTGCAAACCTTATTTAGATGTTTCTGTGAGAGTGTTTCTGGATGACCTGTCATTTACACTGATAGACTAAGTAAAGCAGATCACCCTTCCTGTGGCAGTGGGCTGCATCCCATCAGCTAAAGAGTGAATTTGAACATTCCCCACACAAAGAAATGATAAATATTTGAGGTGATGGATATGCTTGATAACCTGATTTGGTTACTACACATTGTATACATGTATCCCGATATCACACAATGCCCCATAAGTACATACAATCATTATATATCAGTTAAAAATAATAATAAAAGCCAAAAAAGCATACATGAAAATCCATACAGAGGACTCTAATGTAACTGATTCAGACTTTAAGTCAATTTTCCATAAATTATTTTCCAGCATGTTTGGCATTTAAAAGACATTCGATAAATGCCAAATTATACTATCTCTGTGATTTTATCTTTTAAAATATGTCACTGCCTATTAAATATTGCCTCCTTGAAGACACGGTGGTCCATGTTATAGGTACAATTATCTTATTTTTCATAGAACGAAACCAAGGCACCTAGGTAATGTCTGAAGCCATATTATAGGTTAAATGGCAGAATTGGAATTTAATGACCTATACCTCTGACTCCTTAGTTCCATGGGTCTTTCAGGACATTTTTGCCTCCAAATCTTTCAGGGAACCTTAGAGTTTTAGGTGGACACCAAGGAACACAGTAATATTTTAAAAATAAACATTTACTTTCTTAAAAAGTTTAAATTATGACTAAATAGAAAGTGACTAAAAGTGTGATATTGTAGAAAAAAGATAGCAAAGGATTTTGAATGTGTATGTTGAGAAAATAAGAGTAAACGTAATTTCTTATAAGTTAAGACAGACATTGAGTAGACAAAAGGAGAAGGAAGAGAGTGTTAAAAAAAGTTTTGGTAATAAGTTGAGGCTTGGTGATGAAACTTTGAAACACTTTTTTGAATTGCCTCCTATCCACAATCCTCTGATTTTCTTTTTTTCTTCTCTCTACACGTTCTTGTATTTCACTGGTTTTTCTTCCTCTGTCAAATACTTATTTATTTCTTTTTTATTCCTCTGTGTTTAGTCTTAGACTTCCTTCTGTTTTTACTCTACATAGTGTTTTTCCTCTGTGATGTAGTGTATTTTCATAATTATATTTTGATATGTAGGTAAAATATTCAAGGAAAAAAACCCTATGACTAAAATGTTCAGCCTGGAATAATAAGACAATGCAAGCAATTTAATATAATTTCAAGTAAAACTGAATTCCCTTTCATTTTGCGTATATATGACATATCTTTCTGTTAAAAAGTTTTGTATGTTGTAGGTCTTTCTACATCATTTTCCTCACAATTTTATAAAATGTGTTTGTTTTCATTTGTACTACTCCCTATCCTCTCTCCCCTGTATTTTGTAAATTTGTTGCACTTCTTTGAGTAATCCTACCCATATGCTTCCCAGCTTTCTTGATGTATTCCTTTATTTCCATTCTCATATTTTCCATCCTAGCCAAAACACATAACTAGTTGGACAAACTTGTATGTGTAGGGATGGGGAAGATTTTGCAGTGGAAAATACATAAAACAACTTAGATTATAGGGAGGGACAAGACTGAGCAATTAAAAAAAACAAAAACAAAAAACAGCCTTCCAAAATTGGCCTACAATTCTTGTTTCAGTATTCTTTTAAAATTTTCTTATGGAAAACTGTGTATCCAGCTGTGTCATTCATTTAGCTACTGCAATGTTTAATTTCATGTGTCAATTTGACTGGGCAGTTGGGTACTGGGATATTTCTGCAAACCTTATTTTAGGTGTTTCTGTCAGAGTGTTTCTGGATGACTTTAAAAATTTACAATGATAGACTATGTAACGCAAATTACCCTCCCTATGGGAGTGGGCTTTATCGCATCAGCTGAAGGTAGATATGTAGTTAGACTGACCCTCCCCTGAATAAGAGAATATTCATCCTGCCTGAACTGAGACACTGGCTTTTCTTGCCTTGAGACTCAAACTGAAACACTGGTTCTTCCTCAGTCTCAAGCCTGCCAGCCTTGGGTCTGAAATTTCAAAATTGGCTGTCCTGGATATCCAGATTGCTGATTATAGATCTTAGGACTTACCAGTCTTCAAAATTGTGTAAGCCAATTCCTCATAATAAATATCTTGATTTTTGTATATACATCACTTGATTCTGTTTTTCTGGAGAACTCTGACTAATACAGCTACAGATAACTCAAATGTAATTTGTTTAAAGGTTAACTAATTATCTTTCCTTCAGACTTGCCAATATTTATAGATCAGTAAATGGTATCATCATTCAGTTGTTCATGGTATCACCTCCCTCAACACTTCCCTTTCCACTACCTACCTCAATTAGCCTAGATATTTCTCTGATCATCCCTCTTTCAAATCACTTTCATGTTTCATCTGATTTATTGTATACACTTTTTAAACTGATTACTTGAATCCATTTTTGCCCCTCTCCAACCAGTCTCCACACAGCAGAGAAGTCCCTTACAAAATAAATCTGTTAATTTTACTCTTTTGCTTAAATTCCTTCAATTGCATTTCACTGTTTTGGAATGAATTTGGAATCCCTTATTACCTACAGTCTTGCATAATCTGTCATCTCCGTGCCACACCAGTCTCACTTCATGACATTCTTTCATTCTTGCTTTACTTTCCAGTCATGTGGACTTGCACCTAGTTATCTTCTGCCTCTCCAACTTTATACATACCCTTTACACAAATAAAGCTATTATTTTAAAAAGATTGTTTATGACCTGAGTAAAGATAAAGAAATAAAAATGTCAGACACTGCTGCCTAAATTTTTTTCTCTTATTTTTTTGCTTCTTAACTCAATCATCTTTTTTTCCAGTCAGAGCTCAAAAAGTATCTTCATGATAAAGCCTCCAAGGATGCTCAGATGGTTTGTTTCCTTCGTATGTATTTCTATAGCAGCTTGCCATTTTCTTTCTCAGCATTTTGTCTAGGGGTGATTATTGGGGAGCCGTTCTCCATGGGGTTTGTAAACATCTCATAACAACTTTGTTGTAGACTGTGTTTTTAGGATGTGTGCAAAGCAAACAGCCTTGGAAGATGAATAGGCTCTTCTGCTGAAAAAGAGGGCAGACAGTTTTTCTTACAAATGTAATTTAGATAGTATCCCTCTCCTGGCTAAGATGGGACAGGTTACCAGATATCCTTTATATAAAATTGGGGCCTCTTCAACATGGATGAACCTAGAAAACATTATGTTAAGAGAAAGAAGTTAGTCATAAAAAGCCATATATTCTATGATTTTTAGTTACATGAAATGTCAAAAATTGGAAAGTATATAGAGATAAAAAGTAGATTGGTGGGTGCCTAGGGTTGTGGGAAGATAGTTGGTTAATGGGGGAGTACCTGCTGAAGGGCATAAGGTTTATGTAGGGGGTGATAACAATGTTCTAAAATTGATTGTGATGATGATTACATAAGGTTGTAAGAATATAAAAAAACCATTTAACTGTTCACTTTAAATAGATCAATTGTTTGGTACATAAATTATATTTTCAATAAATATAATTTATTTTTTTAAATGCTGTTATATTTTTTAAAATGTGTTTATGATTTTAATAAAGATAAGTAAAAGTATCCTGGACTTTATAATCTCAGGGTTCCTCAGGTATACAGCAAACCCACTGCATATGTAGCACCCTTTGAGATGTGGGTGTGATTGAATAGGGAGAACTGCTGTGAACAGGATGCTCATGTTGCCAGCTGTGCTGTGAATAATAGTAATTTTTCCTTTACCCAGAAGTCTCACACCTTTTACCAGGTTCAGGGAACTCTGGCAGTGAAATCATTAGCTCAAAAGTAAAGGAAAATTTCAGAAACTTCATGGTTTCTGACAGCCACCATGTACTTAATTTTTGTGTATATTCTTGAATCTTTCTTTTCTGTAGTATAAACTTCTCTATCCTTGTCCTAACATGGTGTTTAACCTATAAGTGCTCTTTAAAAAAGTCTTTAAAAACAAAGACTAGGCCAGGCACGGTGGCTCACACCTGTAATCCCAACACTTTGGGTGGCCGAGGTGGGCATATCACAAGGTCAAGAGATTGAGAACATCTGGCCAACATGGTGAAACCCCATCTCTACTAAAAATACAAAATGATGTGGGCCTGGTGGCACATGCCTATAGTCCCAGCTACTTGGGAGGCTGAGGCAGGAGAATCGCTTGAACCCAGGAGGCAGAGGTTGCAGTGAGCCAAGATCCAGCCACTGCACTCCAGCCTGGTGACAGAGCAAGACATCTTCCCAAAAAGAAAAAAAAAAAAAGTCTATATTAAAGATATTAAGTTGAGCCAAATAAAATTGATGATGTTCAATTCTTCTTGTCCTGGAAGAATGCCACTTCATATGGTTTAGCCTAATAGTAAAAATTGCAGATAAGTGGAGGTACTAGTTCCCAGAAAAAAATAATAGACTTTGTACTTGGGAAGAAGTAAGAAAATAATCTAAGAAAGAAAGAAGAACACATAAAGGTTTATTTAAAACATAGTATCATTTTATTTATTTATTAATATTAATTTATTTGCAATTGACAAATATTTGTATATCTTTATGGGGTGCAACATGTTGTTTTGATCTATCAGTACATTGTAGAAAGAGTCAAACTAATTATAAAAATAATGGCTGTGAAGAATGAGATAAGGAATTTTCTAGGCATGAATAAATCAATTGGGATGGGAAATTGAGGAAAAACTAAATGTGAGTTACAGTAAATTTCAATACAGCCAATATCAGAGTTTTATGAAGTTTTCTAGAGAGGCTCAAGATTCTAGTAGCAGGTGACAAGGTAATAGATAATATGACCTTTTGGTCAAATACCTATAATCGTATTAGCTAAGTTATAGTGATGCTGAATTTCTAATTATATATAAAATACTTCTTAAGCTACCATTTTTGATAGCTATGTAGAATGTTTTATATATGCCCTTTGCAGGTAATCTAATGAGTATGTCACTCCGAGTCTTGCCTCCTCCTTATACAATTTCTATACTGCAGCCAATGTCATAATTTTGTAATATAAATCAGATCAAGAGACATTCCTGATTAAACTCAATTTCCCCTCTCTCCCCCTCTCTTGTGTCTTTCTCTCTGTCCATTCTAAATCCATGTAGACAGGTTGAACTTTCATTTGCATTTTCAAAACTTCTAATCTCCTGACTAACTCAGGTGCTTAATATAGACTTATTTTTCTGAGGACCCCACTCTCTTACCACTCCTGGGAAACTGGCTCTATCCTGGACCTTCAGTTTCAGCTTAAATATCCTAGCTTTATAGAGATAATATTTAAACACATGGTCCAAGGAAGATTGTTTCTATTTCTAATGTTCCTTGGGCCCCAATCATTTCCTTATAGAATTTCTCATTTATTGTTACAATCATCTCTCAGCATCACTGGATGATTAGTTCCAGGACATCCCACAAACACCAAAATCTGCTTATTTTCAAGTCCTTTATATGAGAGGTGTAGTGTCTGCCTGTAACCTATGCATATCCTCCCATATACTTTAAATCAACTCATGATTACTTACATTACCCACCTGCCAGGGCCTCCAGAGGCCCCTGCCTGGCTGCCTCTGCAGGAGCATGTGCATAGCACAGCCTCTGCTGCCCGAAGGGGAAGCTTTGCCAGTGGCCCCACCTGAGTGTTTTCCAAGAGGCCTAGGAGCACTTTGGATCCCCCAGCACAACCAGTGCTCAACTTCAAGGTGCCAGAATACAAAGCCAGGGACTCAGTCCCAGTGCCTCAAGGTTGTAGCACACAGCTTGGGAGTGTCAAGGTGAGATCTGTGGCTGGTGCTTGAGCAGATGGGGGAAATCTCAGTTTCAGAACATTGAAAGGGGTGAAAGATGTGTGATTTGTGGGCTGGCACAGTAGCAGAACATACCTTCCCTCCTAGGGCTGGTCTGTGACGAGTGTAGCTAGCCTTTCTGCCAACTGCAGCTTTTGCCCAAGGGAGCCTCATAACCCAGAACATCTAAGGAAAGAAACACATGTGTGGCACCAGTCATCACAATAAGCTCCCCTAAGCCCCTCAAGCAGACCTGGAGAGAAGACGGGGTCATCTCTCTCCACAACTCCCAACCCAGCCAGCTACAGAGACAGCTGCAAAGGCACTGAAATACAGAGGAGCCACGTGGCTGAGTAAGCCTGTCTGCTAACCATTACTCTTCAGTGCCACCTACTGTGGCAGCCCAAATTACAACACAGAGAATATTCTCACAATATACATTGCCTATGAAACCTAGAGCTAGAATCTCACAGCAATTACATGTTCTGTACAGAGCCCTGGCCCTCTGAAAGCACCCAGAAATGAAGCCAGCTAACTACACTCAACCTATATTACAGTTGAACCTTCAAGAGAAATAAATAATATAAAACCAAAAAGCCCCATTCAAATGACAGCTAATCAAAAAGAGGAACACCAGCCTTCTTGATGAGAAAGAATCACTGGAAGAACTCTGAAAATTCAAAAAGCCAGAGTAATCCCTTACCTCCAAAAGAGTGAACTAGCCTTCCAGCAGTGGTTCTTAATCAGATTAAAATGACTGAAATGATAAACACAGAATTCAGAATCTGGATAGCATGGAAGCTCACCAAGATTCAGAAGAAAGTTGAAACCCAATCCAAGGAATTCAATGAAATGCTCTAGGAAAAGGAATCCAATAAAACACTACAGGAATTGAAAGATGAAATAGCCTGTTTAAGAAAGAACTAAACTGAATATGTGGAATTTAAAAATTAACTACCAGAATTCCTTAATACTGTCGGGAGCATGAATGGCAGAATAAACCAAGCTGAGGAAAGAATCTCTGAGCTTAATGACAAGGTCTCCAAAGCAACTGAGATAAAAACAAAAAAAAATAATCTAAAAACTGAGCAAAATCTCTAAGAAATATGGATTTATTTAAAGATACAAAACATATGACTCATTGGCATTCCTGAAAGAGAAAGAGAGAGAATAAGCAACTTGAAAAATATGGTTGAGGATAGAGTCCTTGAAAGTCTCCCCAATCTTGCTAGAGAGATTGACATGTAAATTTTAGAAATACAGAGAACCCCTGCAAGATATTGTAAAAAGATTACCATTCCCAAGGCAGTAGTCATCAGATTCACCAAGGTCAACAAGAAAGAAAAAAATCTTAAAAGCAGCCTGACAGAAGGGTCAGATCACTTTTATAAAGTGAATCCCATTAGGTTAGCAGTGGACTTCTCAGCAAAAACCTTTATAAGTCAGAAGAGACTGGAGGCCTACTTTCAGCATCATTAAAGAAAATAAATCACAACCAAGAATTTCATATCCTTTCAAACTAACCTTCATAAGCAAAGGAGACATAGCATCCTTTTCTGACAAGCAAATGCTAAGGGAATTTGTTATCACTGGATCATCCTCACAAGAAGTACTTAAGTGAGTGGTGAACGTGAAAATGAAAGAAGGATATCTACTGCCACAAAAACACAATTAAGCACTTAGCGCACAGACATTACGAAGCAAATAAACAATCAAATCATCAAGTCTACAAACGACCAGCTAACAACATGATAACAAGACAGAATTTCATATAGCAATACTAACTTTGAATGTAAACAGTCTAAATGTTCCACTTAAAGGCAGAGAGTGACAAAAGACAGGACCCAGCTGTCTACTGTTTTTATGAAACCCATCTCACATGTAATGGCACTTACTGACTCAGAGTAAAGGAATAGAAAGAGATCTATCATACAAACTGAAGACAAAAAACAGCAAGGGTAGCTACTCTTACATCGGATAAAATAGACTTTAAATGAACAACAATCAAGTACAAAAAAGCAACATGACATTATATACTAATAAATGGTTCAATTAAACAAGAAGACTTAACAATCCTAAATATGCAGTAAACACTGGAGCACCCCAGATTTATAAAACAAGTTCTTCTTGACCTACCAAAAGACTTAAATAGCGACCCAATAATAGTGGGAGACTTCAACACATTACTGAAATCATTAGGTCATTGAGACAGAACATTCACAAAGAAATTCTGGACTCAAACTCAACACTTGACCAATTAGATCTAATAAACATCTGCAGAATGCTCCACTAAAGAACCACAGAATATAGATTCTTCTCATCTATACACAGATTATACTCTATGACTAACCGTATGCTCTGCCATAAAGCAAGTCTCAATTCAAAAAAATAAAAATCATACTAACACTCATGGACTAAGGTGCAATAAAAAGAGAAATTAGTACCAAAACCATCTCACAAATCCAAACAATTACATGAACATTTAGCATTTTGCTCCTGAATGACTCTTGGGTGAACAGTGAAATTGAGTTTGAAATCAAAATATTCTTTGAAATTAGTGAAAATACAGACACAACATTCCAAAATGTTTAGATGCAGCTAAAGCGATGTAAAGAGAAAAGTTTATAGTGCAAGATGCCTACATCAAAAAGTTAGAAAAATCTCAAATGAACAATTTGAGGACACACAGAGGACGCAATAGATAGACATCACACTTCGAGGAAATAATGAAAAAGAGAACAAACCAATTTCAAGGCTAGTTGAAGAAAAGAAATAACTAAAATCAGAGAGGAACTGAACAAAATTCAGACATAAAAATCCATACAGAAAATCAATGAAATAAAAAGTTAGTTTTGAGAAATAATTTTTTAAAATATTGATAAACTGCTGACTAGATTAACAAAGAACAAGAGAGAGAGAGAAAGATCCAAATAAGCACCGTCAGAGAAGACACAGATAGACATTGTAAGTGACTCCACAGAAATAAAAAAGATCCTCAGAGATTATTATGAATAGCACTATACACACAAATTAGAATATCTACAGGAAATGGATAAACTCCTGCAAACCCACAACCTTCCACGATTGAACCAGGAAGAAAAATGAAAACCTGAACAGACCAGTCATGGGTTCCCCAATGTAATCAGTAATAAAAAACCTGCCAACCAAAAAGAGCCCTGGGCCAGGTGGTTTCATAACTACATTATATCAGAACAGAATACAAATAATTGGTACAAATCCTATTGAAACTCTTCCAAAAAATTGAGGAAGAGAGTCTCTCCTCTGTTTCATTCTGTAAAGCCAGCATCACCCTGATACCAAAACCTGACAAAGACACAACAACAACCACAAAACCAGATACCAGTTATGCTGATGAACACAGATGCAGAAATCCTCAACAAAATATTAGTGAATTGAATCCAGCAGCATATCAAAAAGTTAATTCACCACAATCAAGTAGGCTTTATTCCTGAGATACAAGGTTGGTTCAACATACACAAATCAATAAATGTGATTCACCGTGAAAACAGAATTAAAAACAAAACGCATATGATAATCTCAAGATACTAAAAAAGCTTTTGATAAAATTCAACATCCTTGCACAATAAAATCCCTCAACGAGCTAGCCTTCAGAGGAATGTTCCTCAAAATAATAGGAGCTATGTATGACAAACCCAGAGCCAACATCATATTAAACTGGCAAAAGGTAGAAGCATTTTCCTTGAGAACTGGAACAGTATAAAGATGTCCACTGTCATCACTCCTTTTCAACCTTGTACTAGGAAGTCCTAGCCAGAGCAGTCAGGCAGTCAATCAATCAATCAATCAATCAATCAATGGCTTCCAAATAGGAAAATAAATATCTCTTTGCTGATGATATGATTCTATACGTAGAAAACTCTACGGCTCCTGGAACTGATAAACTTCAATAGAGTTTAGGATACCAAATCAATGTACAACAATCAGTACCATTTCTAGACACCAATAATGTTCTAACCAAGAGCCAAATCAAGAACACAGTCCCACATACAATAGCGACCAAAAAGTAAAACACCTAGGAATACATCTTCTTTCTTGTAGAAAGATCTCTATAAGAAAAACTACAAAAACTGCTGAAAAAAATCAGACATGACAAAAATAGACGGAAAAACATTCCATGCTCATGGATTGGAAGAACCAGTATCATTAAAATGGCCATCCTTCCAGAGCAATTTACAGATTCAATGCTATTGCTATCAAACTATCAATAACATTTTTTACAAAATTAGGAAAAAACTTTTCTAAAATGCATATGGAACCAAAAAAAGAGCCCCAATAACCAAAGCAACCCTAAGCAAAAAGAACCAAGCCAGAGGGATCACATTACCCAACTTCAGGCTGTATGACAAGGCCATAGTAACCAAAACATCAAGCAAGATACTAGTATAAAAACAGATATGTAGACCAATGGAACAGGCCTGAGAACCCAGAAATAAAGCCACACACCTACAACTATCTGGTCTTTGTCAGGCTCAACAAAAATAAGCAATGGGGAAAAGACTCCCTATTCAATAAATAGTATTGGGGTAACTGCCTATAAATATGCAGAAGAATAAAACTGGACACCTACCTTTCACCATATACAAAAATTAACTCAAGAAAGATTAAAGACTTAAATTTAAGACCTCAAACTATAAAAATCCTAGAAATAAGACCTAAGAAATGCCCTAATCAATATTGACTTGGACAAAGAATTTATGGCTACATCGTTGAAAGCGACTGAAACAAAAACAAAAATTGACAAGCGGGACCTACTTGACTAAAAGCTTCTGTACAGCAAGAGCTACTGTCAATGGAATAAACAGACAATCTACAGAATGGGGGAGAAAATATTCACAAGCTATACATCCAACAAAGATCTAGTATCCAAAATCTATAAGGCACTTGAATCAACAAGCACAAAGCAAATAATCCCATTAAAAAGTGGGCAAAGGACATGAACAGACACTTCTGAAAAGAAGACTTACAAGCAGCCTACAAACATTAAAAAAAAATGCTTATCATCCCTAAGCTTCAGAGAAATGCAAATAAAAACCACAATGAGATATGATCTCATACTAGTTGTAATGGCTTCCATTAAAAGAAAAGTGGGCTCTTACACACTGTTGGCAGAAACATAAATTAGTCCAGACACTAAGCACAGTTAGGAGATTTTTCAAATAACCAAGGGTTGAGCTACCATTTGACCCAGCAATCCCTTTACTGGGGAAGGAAAATAAATCATTTTACCAAAAGGACACATGCAACCATGTGTTCATTGCAGCGCTATACACAATAGCAAAATATTGAATTAATCCAGGTGCCCATCAATGGTGGATTGGATAAAGAATAGTTGTTATGTATATACAGTGGAATAAATACTGTGAAGCTATTAAGAAGATCAAAATTGACCGGGCACAATGGTTCATGCCTGTAATCCCAGCACTTTGGGAGGCCGAGGCAGATGGATCGCCTGAGGTCAGGTGTTCGAGACCAGCCTGGCCAACACGATGAAAACCTGTCTTTACTAAAAATACAAAAATTAGCCAGGTGTGGTTGCCTGTAGTCCCAGGGCGGGCATGATGATGCCAGCCTGTAATCCCAGTTACTGGGTGGGCTGAGGCAGGAGAAGTGCTTGAATCCAGAAGACACAGGTTGCAGTGAGCCAAGATCATGCCATTGCACTCCAGCCTGGGCAACAGTGAGACTCCATCTCAAAAAAAAAGAAAGAAAATCAAAGTCATACCCTTTGCATAAACATAGCTACAGCTGCATACAGCTGGAGGTTATTATCCTAAGCAAATTAATACAAGAACAGAACATCAAATAGTACATGCTCTCAGTAATAAGGGGTAGCTAAACATTGGATACTTTTGCACATAAAGACAGGTACAACAGATACTGGAGACTACTAGAGGGGAAAGGGAGAGAGGAGGACAAGGACTACAAAAACCTACTTATTGGATCCTGTGCTCACTGTCTGTATGACAGGTTCAATTATATCCCAAACCACAGCATCATGCAATATACCTTTGTAACAAGCCTGCACATGTGCCCCCGATTTTGTAATAAAAGTTGAAAAATGTATTGGACCATTGTAAGATACCCTAGGTAATGCTAAGCTGTCTGGCCTTCCTAGTAGATGGTGAGTTAGTTTTACAAGTTGACATCTCTAGATTTACATATTAATTGTTCATATTTCAACTGGTAATACATACATATTTGAACCAAAATAAATTTTTACACTCACATCTTCAGCCTTTTTTTTTTTTTTTTTTAAATAGAATCTCGCTCTGTAGTGCAGGCTGGAGTGCAATGGCGCAATCTTGGCTCACTGCAACCTCTGACTCCCAGGTTCAAGAAATTCTCTGCCTCAGCCTCCGGAGCAGCTGGAATTAGAGGTGCCTGCCACCACACCTGACTAATTTTTTTTATATTTTTAGTAGAGACGGGGTTTCATCATCTTGGCCAGGCTGGTCTTGAACTCCTGACCTCGTGATCCACCCACCTCGGCCTCCCAAAGTGCTGGGATTACAGGTGTGAGCCACCGCACCCAGCCTTCAGCTTTATTTTATCTATTTTTTAATTTAAAAAGAAACACATTCAACTTGAAGAATCTGCCATGCTGAAATTATCTCAGACTTTGAGATTTGCTAAGCTATCCTCTGAGACTTGTATAGGATGAACATCAGGTAGCTAATGAGCTTTGGGCAATGGAGGCAATAATCCCTTTTCCCTTAATACCTACACCACATAGTATAGGAATTTAAATGATACAACATCAGCTTCTGCTGTGGATGTCACTGATAATGTGTCAATACAAAGAAATGAATAAGAAATGCTTTGTTCTTTTTAAATAGCAATCTACTCCATAGTAGTTTTATTGAACAATAAGGAAATCTTACTTCATTGTTTTCAGAAGGAATGCATGACATCTGAATAGGCATCCAGGAGAGAATTTGTACAAATCACTAAGGCCTCCTCCTGACCGTCACCAGGAAGGCTTCTTAATTTTACAACTGTTCACTTGTGCTATCATTATGCAAAAATATAGACTGGGGTAAATGATGCCTTGGTTCTGTAAGCCTTAGAAAAAAGCAGATTTATCCAATACCTTAGAGTATACTGAAATAAATATATGTATTTTTTTAATTTGAAAAACAACATACTATGTAAAATGAGTCAAACTGAAGAGTCAAAGAGTTACAGAGCCCCTATTTATATTGGAATGTATTTTTCTCTACCTGTTTTACTGAAAATTTTAGTTTATTTTTTTACATGTTCTTATCTTAATTCAGGGGGAGCTCTAACATACCCTGCTTTCTTCTTTCATCAAAAAAGAAAGATCTGTTTTGGCTGCTTGGAGCACAGCAAGGATTCAAGCATAAAGCTGACTGAGCACAAACTCCAAATATTGCTCTGAGCCCAGTTTCTAAACTGTTTTTCTTTTGTTCTTTGTCACGATTTGCTTAGTACCTCATTTTCATTACCATTTATTGGAACTCATCTGTTGGCCTGATCGTTAAATGAAATGTGTCTTCCTGCACCATCCATATCTTAGCTCTTGTTTCTCATTATACAGGCTTACTAGATGGTGAAAGTGATTCTTTGGGAAGTTTTCTCCCTTCTAGGCTCAATTGATGCCAGTTCCAGGGTTTTTACTGTATCCTTTGCTCCTACCATAGGTTTTGTAGCCCTGTTATATTTTAATTTACACTTTTCTGTCATTGTCCTAAGTTTATATAACTAAACCTTTAATTATTAGCACAAAATATTACTGAAATATGACTCCAATAAATGCTATTGAACTCTGCAATAAAACAAGCAGAACGTTATATTTGAGTAGCACCTTTGATTTAAGTCATTTTGTTAATGTGGGCTGAGTAAAAAAATATCAAGCAGTCCACACTAAATCCCCATATCTTAGAAAGAATGGCTACTATGCACATATTGTTTTGTTAGCTATCAAAAAAAGGCATAGTAATTTATCAATTGTCTTTAGAAAAATATATAACAACCTCAGAATTCTGGGCTCCTTGTAAGAGACAATAATATAGGCATTCTGTAACTGAAAGAAAGCTAATGATGCATTATGAGATTGAATGTTTTCATCTGGAAATTACCATTAAAATTTGTTTTCTTTCCATCTCAATATAATGATCATTTCAGTGGTGGGGAAACAAAGAAAAGAAATAGCACTATCGACTTGGGGAAGAAATTACTTGAATATATCTGCTTTACATTGGTAATCATATCCTGGAAAGTCTGATCCTCCCATTTTAACTCTTTCCTTTTATACTTTTACTTTAATGACTTTAAAAATATGTGGTCTGTTTTTATTTTTCAAAATCTATATCTTGTTTAGCATTTAGAGGGAATTAAGACAATTTAAAGAGAATCAGTATATATTTACATGGACACAGTCTACTAATTTTTGAGTCTCTTTTATATAAAATTAGCCACATATTGTTCTTTTACTACAGTTGATTTGGTTGATTCTTTAAAAACATATGTTTGAACTGCACAGGTCCATTTATAGATGTACACAAGTGAAGACAGAGTATTTGTGGAATGCGAAACTAGTATAGACCGTGGACCAGTTTTTTCCGTTAGTGGGTTCCACAAGAACCTGAGCATATGTGTATTTTGATATCTGAGGGGATCTTGGAACCACTCCCCGGCCAGTACCGGGGTTGATTACACATGCTTCACTGAAGAAAATTTCTGATCTAAAAATAAGCCTCAAACAACATATTCCTTTAATTCTTGATTTTATATTCTTACACTCATGCAAACATAAATATGTTTCTTAAATTTATAATTTACTGCAGTTTTAAAAGTTATTTCCAATAATTAACTAAATTCTATTTTTAAAGTGTCTCATAGTTTTGGAAAAAAAGTTAAAAGAAGAAAAAATTACTTTTAATTCACTTTAATTAGAATTTAAATGCTAATATAAGTAAAAACACTGTGCTAGGAACTGAGAAGATAAACATTTGACTAATATTCTGTCTTTACAGTCAATCAAGTTAATCAAACAAATTTTTACCTAATTATCTATATAGCAGGCATTTGATATGTGCCATTTCAGTACATATTGCTATTGGAATATGGAAGAGAAATAGATTAGTTCTTATTTGAGGCATACATTTTGGCTTATTGCAGTGGGTTAAAAGTGATGGTTTTGGTTGATTAAGTTAACCTTCTGATAAGGAGTAAAGCTTCTTTATTTTAAAACATATATATATATATGTATTTTTAACCTAGATCTTTAATGCTAGTTTTAAAGCATGATTTGAGCTCTCAAATCTCCACACCACAGTAAAAGATAAACTAGTTTTATTTGATGTCTTACTTTTACTAGTGTCCTGAAAGGTGAAATTATTCATGTATAGGTAATTGCTCCAGTGAATTTCCTTAATCTGCATGTGTGATTGTAATTTTTAAATATCAAGTGGGTAGTTACTGGGAGAGATTTTAAAAGCAAATGTTTTTAATGCATGGTTGATACATTTCATTCCCAATTTATTATATTATTTACAATATTAATGAACCTGATACTCTTTCTCCCATCAAAGGCAACATTAGGTTGTTCTAATGCTCAGTAGTGTGACCAATGCAAGCTTTTGTCTGGGAGAAGGTGGGGAAGAAAGGTTAGCTCTCCCCCTAATATGTTATCCTCTGCAGGGCTATGCACAACCCATATGTTGGTCTGGTGCACAGAGCTCAAATCAGGTCACAATCTCAAATGCCTGAAATACAAAAAATTGAGAGGCATTTAGCATTAAACTTTTTTTTTTTTTGGTTTTATCAGAGGTTTCTACTTTTTTTTAAAATTTATTTATTTTACTTTAGGTGCATACTATATCTGGCATTTCTCCCCATGTTCTCCCTCCTCACTCTCCCCTCCCTCTCCACCCCCTGCTGTCTCTCTCCTAGCCCCTCCCAACTGCCCAGAAAGCCAAACACTGTATGTTCTCACTCATAGGTGGGTGTGGAACAATGAGAACACGTGGACTCAGGGGAGAGGAGCATTATTTTAAAACATATTTTTAAATATATTCATTGTACTTATGGCCTATATTGGCCATTTAACACTTTTGAATTAGTTATTATTATTGTAATGGTTAAGTATAAATTTTCAAATGCCTGCATTAGTTACTGTACATTAACAATATTGAGAATAAGACCATTAATGAAATAATGAATTATAATTATTAAAAAAATTCAATATAGACTTGTTAGCAATTTATTTAAACTGAGCTCTACTTAAACTACCTAAAGAGCAGTGTAAGTTTACTGCATTATAAACTACTCATTCATGCAGAACAGCAAATGTCAAAGGAAAAGGCTAATCGTTTCATAAGCAACCTTAACAGGAACAATATATAATAGATGCCATGGGGCCTGACAGTTCTAATCAAGTTGGTAGGTAACCTTCAAACTGCAAGGACAGATTTAAAAATTAGGATCTCATGTTCTGGTAGCTATTATAAAATAATCAGCTGTCAGTTTACCAAAGTATATGATTTAATACTTGAATCATCTTGAAAGCTGAAAAATTAATCCCACAAACTATTTAATTAATAGTTTTGTAAACAATTTTAAAAGTAGAAAAAATGACTTTTAATTCACTTTATTAAAATTTAAGAATATAAGTAAAAACATCTATTTATCTTACCATATTAGAAATTGACATGTGCTAAAGCATTATATTATAATAAAAATACTTGTGCACTTAGTCTCCCATGTAAGTTTACATTTTGACTACCACTGCGCAAACACTAACAACAAAAAGAAACTAGCTTTCAAAGGAGAAAAATAGTGCTGTATACTATAGACTAGCTACGTTAACGTAAATGGGGAAAGGTTCTGTGGGTTATCGTCCAAGAGCCAATTTGCAAACCCTTTGAGGATCACAAAGTGCTCAGTTATAAATAGCATGACTTGAGAACAAATCATTGTCAAACCAAATGTATTTTCTACTATGACAGAATAATAGCCTTGATTCCTTCAATCTACAGTAAGTGTAATCGAGCTTGACCTCAGTAAGTCTTTTAACTCTGTCCCACATGGCATACTCATCAACAAGCCAGGAAAATATGGTTTAGGTTATGCTATTGTTCGCCTGACATAAAAGTCATCAGAGTGTGGTACTCAGAAAAAGTTATTGATGGCTCATGGTTGACCGGGGATGTTGGAATGGAATAAGGGAAGTAGTTGGTTTACGTCTGATCAAGTGGTGTTATGCTAGATAGGATTTCTAAGTTTGAAATTATTTCTAATCTTATAAATGACTGGTAAATGACCTAAACTAACTTCTATTATATCCAATTGGGTAGGGTGACTGAGAGGTAGATATTATCTTGATATAACACACACACACACACACACACACACACACACATATACATTCATGCACTCGTGCATACATACACACGTGTTGCAGGTATTCCAAAGTAACCCAGACAATGGGGAATTTGTAAGAAATGAAAAGATCAAATTATGACAAAGCTTTTAGTGATGAATTAATTATTTACCAGTATATCTAACTTAAAACATGATTCTTTGTATAAGGAAAAATAAATAAATAAACATGGTGATGTTTGTACTGTTGAACAAAAATTAAATATTATTACAAATGATGTGCCAGAATGTAAGTGAAAATTCTGCAGTGTGTTACCATAGGAGAAAATATGAGTTTGTTGTACTTTACTCCATCTTGAAGGAATGGAAAATTATTAAATGCATACAAAAGAATGAAATGGTCCTCATTGGCCTGGGCTGTAGATTTCACTCTTAACCTAATACTCTTCTAACAGAGAAGGTGCTTCTACATTGTCTAAAACAAAAAATAAAATTAATTAATAAGTATTTTATATTTACTAATATTCATGATAAATATTAATATCATTATCTGGATGTACTCATCCTCCCACATATAAGATGTGGCATCTGAATTGAGAAGTTCCTCTTTAGCTATATTTGATGTTGGTGAAATATGAGAAGCTCAGGCAACTGAATGAGTACTTTCAGTTAAGACAGGAAGTAGTAACACCAGTAATGTTGCACACGGGAATTAAAGTTCTAAAAATAAATTTGGACCAAAAAAGACCTAGATGTGTGGAAAATTGTTACAATTAATATATATTTTCTTTTGGGCACATGAGCAATATTCTATCATGTTTAGAACTGATCATTGTGTTAGTACAATTATGAAGAGAAATATGAAAATCAAAGTACTTTTAATATAAGGACACATTTTTAAATGTCACAATTTATCCAAATTAACAGTCATGTATCACAGATAAAATGACACATGATTTCAAAGTCAAGTACTTAATTGACTCTTCAGGATTTAAAACATTTTTTCTTATTTATTTTTTGTTTTCTTTCTCATTAAAGGAGAAGTTGGGCAAATTGGTTTAATTATTCTTTGATGGAAAAGCATCTTCTAAACTATAAGGCAGAACTCCTACCCCAGGGATTAGTAAGTTCCAAATGTTGCTTTTAACAAGGGTGGTAGTTCTGAAAATCATTTATTTTTTCAGCAAGGTGAGCTTTCAGCAGTTTTGCTAATGGTATACTCAGATCTCAAGTGACCAATCTTACATACGACTCCTACTGATCTTCTCTCTTCTGATCTTGCCAAACGTAAAGTTTTGTTCTTAAATCTGTATTCCCTTTAGAGTTAATTTCAAACAACTAACTTCAAGTCATGTTTATGCCTTATGTTCTTTTTCACTTGTATAAAATCTTAATCAACTGAAGAATGAGAAAATACTTAATTTCAAATATTGACACTAATAATAATCTAAAACTATTAATTTTTATTTCTTCCAGACCTTAAATCTAATTTTCATCTTTTGTTCTTAGTTTTGATTGAAGCTACAGTATTATAATTATATGCACACAATTATGCTTTTCATCATGTGCTCTAAAGGGAAGAAAGACTGTGAGCATAGACATTCATAGTACTAAAGTTAAGGTAATTCTTTATGTCATACACACATACACGTAAGATGTACATACAGATACATACACATAGAATATCCCTTGTTCAAAATGTTTCAGGCCAGAAGTGTTTGGATTCTGGATTTTTTTTTATTATTTATATTTATTTTTGTAGAGACAGGGTCTCAATACGTTGCACATTCTGGTCTTGAACTCCTGGCTTTAAGTGATCCTCCTCCCTGGGCCTCCCAAAGCTCTGAGATTACAGGTCTGAGCCACTGCACCCAGACCTGGATTCCTGATTTTAAAAAATATTTGCATATATATAATCAGCTATCTTGGGGATAGGACCCAAGTCTAAACACAAGAGTTATCTATGTCTATATATGCTTTATTAACATACCTTGAAAGGAAAATTTTACATTATTATTACATAATTTTGTGCATGAAACAAAATTTTAACTGTGTTTTAACCACAACTCATAACATGAGGTCAGGTATGGAATTTTCTACTTGTGGTGTCTTGTGAATGTTCAAAATGTTTTGGATTTTGAAATATTTCAGATTTCAGATTTTTAAAGTAGGGTTGATCAACCAGTAATAGATACACAGATTATATGATGAAGATAAACTTTTTGATAGGCCATGATAAATTGGAAATAAGGTAATGATCAAGATATTATAATTGTTTAAAGACAAAAGCTCACGCCTGTAATCCCAGCACTTTGGGAGGCTGAGGGAGGGGGATCACCTGAGGTCAGGAGTTTGAGACAAGCCTGACCAACATGGAGAAACCCAGTCTCTACCAAAAGTACAAAATTCGTTGAGTGTGGTGGCTTATGCCTATAATTCCAGCTACTCAGGAGGCTGAGGCAGGAGAATCGCTTGAACCCAGGAGGCAGAGGTTGAGGTGAGCCAAGATTGTGCCATTGCACTCCAGCCTGGGCAACAAGATCCCAGGCTCTGTCTCAAAAATACAAACAAACAACAACAACAAAAAAAAAAAAAATGAAAATTGCCATGTGTGTAGTACCAGATTTCAAAATTTGCTATTAGCATCATTCAACAGTATTGTATGGGCAAAAGGAAAGATATATAGATCATTGAAACCCTGAAAATGGACCCATACATATAAGGCTATTTAAATTTTGACAAAATCAATAAGCCAATTTAGTGGAAAATTATGGACATTTCAACAAATTGTGCCAAAACAATTGGATTTTCACATGTAGAACATCCCAAACCTTCCCACATTTCTCACAACATAAAAAATAACTCAAATAAATCATAGGTTTAAATGTAAAATCTACATTTATAAAAATTCTAGAAGAAAAAATAGTAGGACATCATTGTGACTTCCAGCCAGGAGAAAATTTCTTATAGAACAACAAGTGCAAATCACTATTTACACTTTATAAATGAGACCTCTCCAAAATTAAAACTGGTTATTAAAAAAATTAAGAAAATACAAATAATCATTTCTCAAGGATCTAGAAATAGAAATTCCATTTGACCCAGCAATCCCACTATTTGGTATTTACCTAAAGAACTATAAATCATTCTACTATAAAGACACATGCACACGTATGTTCACTGCAGCCCTGTGTGCAATTGCAAAGACCTGGAACCAACCCAAATGCCCAACAATGATAGACTGGACAAAGAAAATGTGATACATATACACCATGGAATACTATGCAGCCATAAAAAATGATGCACTCATAGGTGGGTTTTGAACAATGAAAACACATGGACTCGGAGAGGAACATCACACACTGGGGGCAGTTGTGGGGGTAGGGGAGAGACAGTGGGAGGTGGGAAGGGGTGGGGTGGGGAGGGATAACATGGGGAGAAATGCCAGATATAGTATGCACCTAAAGTAAAATAAATAAATTGAAACAAAAGTAGCCTAAGAAAATGTATATTAAGATATTTCTAATTTTTTTTCTAAATTTCACTAATTATAGTTTTTAGACCAAAAAAAATAATCAATAGTTAAAATTATTCACTACTACTCAGGTGTTATGGTTTTAATGTGTCACCTCCCAAATTTAGGTGTTGCCAATGTAATAGTACTATATGCTGGAGAGCTCAAGAAGTTAATTAGGCCATGAGTCCTCCTTCCTTCAAGGCCATTAATGCCCTCCTCTCCTTTCATCCTTCCCTCTTTCCCAATGGAGGAGTCCTAATGGGCTGTAAGTGTGAGGAATGTATATATCCTAGTCCTTGGCAGAACATGACTTCATAATGGTATATTACTAAGGAATACATACATCTTCAGTTCTCTAGAAAGCTAGCTAATAATCCCGTAAAGACTGATTTGGGATATCAATGTTACATAGTTAATTATAAGAAAAAATTTAAAAACTCTAATTATAGTGTTTAATCTGCAGACATTTCCATGGTATGTTACAGCTTCTTTACATAGTCATTAATAAATATATTTTTAGGTTTATTAGCAATTATTCCCAAATGAGCCCCAAACAATAGATCCAATATGGAATTTTATTTTCCTCTCATGCTAAGCTCACTTAGACAGATGGTCTCAGCCAGGTGTAGTCAGTTCTGTTCCATGAGGTCATTTAGGAACCTAGGTTATTTTGTCTTATTTTTCCACTATTCTAAAAGGTTTGATTTTTCCTTGCATTGTCCAAATGATATGTTAATCATAACTCTTAGTTTCTGCTCATTAGACGACAGAAAGTAAATGGAAGTCTAGTCAATGCTTGGTAGATAAGCAATTTGATTACTAAAAGGAAGAAATGAAATCAGTAAAGTGCATTTATAGTCCTTATTGTAATTCTTCTGGCTATATTTGTTTTAGTTTTGTTTCTTAAACTGAAATCCTATTTTATTAATAGAGCCTTCCTCATAAAGTTTCCTTCTGTGGTCTCATTCTGGAGAAAGGGAACAAAACAGTAGACAGTGTACTTTCTTTTGGAAGTGGCAAATTAAAACACTCTGCCACATACCTGACTTAAAATACTGGCTCTAAATTTGGAATATTATAAGAAATTGTTTATATTTTTATGTTCTCTTAAAACACATAAAACGGTGCAAACATGTATATAGGAGGGGGAAACAAGAATTGTTTGATAAACTTAATTTTCTCAATTTGTTTAAATATTTATTTTTTCTATATAAAGTTAAATATAGCCGACTGGCATGTTTAAAGGTCACACCTGGGAATATTAGTACTTAGGTAGAAATTGACAATAAATGTTTTAGCAAACAAAAAAAAATTAATCTAAACCCATCATTGACTTTCTCTCTTTTATAAATGGCACTTTAAAATAACTTATGCAGAGAAGCATAAAGATATCATTTGCAATGTTTTGAAGATGTTGATTAATATCCCAAATATTGTTTTTGAAAAGAATATAATTTTCTTCATCACTACACATTTAAGTCTTTTTAAAAATTTTAAATATATATTAATACAAAGATAAAATATCTTGGTATAATATATAAAGCATTGACACTTCAGAAGACATTTATTTTGAAAATATAGTCTATTCAGAGTAAAAAAGATTAATGTTTTATATTAAACTATATTATCAAGAAAAATTGTATGTACATAAAATTATTTTGAGAAGGTAAGAGAGAAACATAAATTAATTTTTAAATTTGCCCAGCTATCATTTTACTTTTTATTTCCTTAGGTTATTAGTGTACTTTAGATATTAATTTATTTTACTTAATTTAGTAATATATTTAGTTTAAGCTTTTGAGAATTTCAGAATAAAATTAGAGTTACCAGGTTCTGAAAAGCAAAACTAAAAATATTCATATTATCATTATGTTTTCTGGTTAACTTCATTAAAATTTTCATTGTGTAGCCTCTTTACCTCAGAACAATATAAATATGTGGTTTATTAATGACCTATGGTAAGAACACTTAGATTTATAAGGCCTATGACTTAGTTTTTCTTTTTGATTTAATTTTTTTGCTATACTTTCCACTACGGTTGTTCTCATATAAATCCTACTTTGCATGAAAATAAGGCACTAAATTTCTTAACCTCATAAAGAGATAATCTATCCAAAATAAATAAATGGCTTTTACCTTGTACAGCTTTTGAAATTTACCATTTCACTTCATTGATTGTGTCATTTTCATCATTTCCTGGTTGCCAATATCATTAAAAATGTGTATTGAATATTTGCAATTTCTAAAAAAAAGTTTGTTAGCTAAATATAATGCTATAGGTTGAAATGTGGTCATGTAAGGCAATATCCTATGAAAAGTACAGGACAAGTATTTTCAGCTTTTTTTTTCCTTTTTACTGTTTTGTTATAGTTCTTGCACTTAAACCTAAACTTATTAACTCAACTGGAAGAAGTTATGCTATATAATAAAACTAAGTCATATATGAAAATTTTTATAAAATAAAAACAAGGCAAGATTAAAAACATTCATTTCCCATAATACTGATGTAAAGGACATAATATACAATTTAATATAACTTTGTGAAAATGTTGTTTGGAGTATTGTTATTCTGAAAGTTTTTTAATATTAAGCAATGCTATGTATATATACAGAAAACAGTATATTGTCAAATTAATCAGAACAAAAACATTGGGAAAATTTTATCGGAAAGAATTAGTGAATCGGGTCAATAAGCTTCTGAAGGAGCTTTAACATAGAAACACAGAGAGATATAGTCCAGCAGAGACCATTTCTGGATTAAAAAAGAAAACTAAAAAAAATAAGTAATATCATTGGGAATATCTGAGTTCCCATAGATAAGATTATAAGCAAGAGAAGAGGACCAATGAAATTTAGGGCTAGGAATGAGAGTGGAGGTGGGAAGGCAGAGGCTATATATAGTGTGAAATGAATATTTGATACCATGTAATTGCATATTTAGAATAAGATGAAATTTATGCCAAGTATACAAACTTACAAAAATAAAGGGATTAAAAACTTTTGTGGTTTCTGAGAATTAAAATCAAAGATGTTTAAAGATTTCATATTTGAATTTCAGAGGTAGATCTAGGCATATTATCAAAAGGAGATTAGATAAAAATGACACACTTCTCTGCCTGGTAGCCTAAAATAGTATTCATTTTCTTCAGACTATATTAAAGAACCACAATGATAAACAGAAAGAAAATACATAATAGAACAATTGTTTCTACAAATGTTTTCATAATAATAGAATACATATATGATCGGTGAGAAAAGGGATAGAAGGGGAGAAAAATCAGAACACATAGGTTTATTAAGCAGTGCATAACTTTTACACATATTGTATGATTTGCTTCAGAAATTATTGTGAATCTTCGCAAAAAAATAAGAAGTCTTTTGGAACACTTCAGTGAAGGTTAAAGCCAAATCATATGAGTGAAAAAAAAGGTTAATGGGATATGATGATGTGATAAAAACCTTTGTAAAGTTTCAGTACTATTCAATAAAATAAAAGAGGTATATGAGAAATTACTCGGTAATTAATACTATAATTGGCAACTGCTTAAAAATTGGATAATTAGCAATTTGGTTGCTATTTATGTGAAAATATGTTTTCTATTGTATGTTAATTCTGTTTCAAAATCCAAATACTCTAACATCAGATTCTCACTCCATATCTGCTATGTATAATATTAAATAGCATGATGATGATAATTATAACATAATATTTTAAACATTTTAAAATCACTTGAGAAATAGTAAGAGAGCTATATTTATTACAAAGGCTACTAATAAAATTAGTGTTGAGAAACTAATTGTATTTATACTTTTTATTTATTGGATTTAAAATTCTACATACTTTAATTCGAATTTAGACAAGAAAGAATATAATATAAAAATTCATTTAAATGTATAAAACATACCAACAGTCTTGATAACAAAAATAAAACTCCATCTTGTTAAACAACACTAAACCTTTAATTCCCTATATGTTATGCATTAGGATCTGTGTCAAGAAACAAGAAGTATTTAATTTCAGATAATCTCTACATTTCCATCAAAGAAAATACTCCTAGATGTGCCCCTCCCTCCTTTTTTTTTTTTTTTTTTTTGAGATGGAGTCTTGTTATGTCTCCAGACTGGAGTGCAGTGGCACGATCTCCATCACTGCAACCCGGACCTCCCGGGTTCAAGTGATTCTCCTGCCTTAGCCTCCTGAGTAGCTCGGACTACAGGCACATGCCACCACACCCAGCTAATTTTTGTATTTTTTAGTAGAGTCAGCCAGGTTGGTCTCAATATCTTGACCTCGTGATCCGCCCGCCTCAGCCTCCCAAAGTACTGGGATTACAGGTGTGAGCCAGCGCGCCTGGGCCCCTTTTTTAAAGAGTAGCAACAACAAAATAATGAAAGTCATTATCTACCACAGAAAAATAATGCTTCCAAAACCTCATGCAAGTGACCAAGGAAAGAGAGTATTTCAGCAGAGGTCTCTGGCTTATGTCTTTACACTAACATCACAGAAATAAAGTTTGGGGAAAAGGCAAGCTGATTAAATCCTTGTATTACAAATTAACATACCCTAAATTCAAGATAATAGAAAGGAAAATAGTCAGCTCAGGAAAAAAATAAAAATATCCAGGAAGACCAGAAGTGGGTTCTACCTCACCAGGAAGTTCCCAAAAAAATGAGGAGTTAGTCCCTGAACTCATCATTTAAGTGTGTTTTAATAGTAAGTAAGCAAACTAGAAAGATAAAATGACTAAATGTTCATGGAACTAATCATTCTCTCAAAATAAGATAGGGTTCTGCAGAACTTAACACCCAAAGATAGCAAATAGCACATGATCATTTGGAAAGGAGAAAGACAAACTGAGATACCTAGGAAAAGATCCTCTTCCATTGGAAACTATTAAAAACAAGATATAAAAATATAAGTATTTTTATATCATCCATCTTCAGGTAAGTAGATAGGTCCTTCTGGAGGAAGTAAGTTGAGTCAAGTAGGGTAGGCAAAACAAATAGGCTAATGTTTAGATGAAAAGATAAATTCCAGGCCCGTGCTTAGTTAAGGGTCCAATGTGAAGCCATAAATTATATTTGTATAGGGATACAGGGCTATGATACACCCTGTGACCAGGTGGAATAAACACTAAAATTCTTTGGAATGCCATGAAGACACCAAAAATTAAAAAAAAAAAAAAAAAAAAAGAGTTGTCCTGTGCATAGGAGGAAAAATGTCAATTAAAGGAAAATATCAGCCTGACCTTTGATTTTTCCACAGTAAGATTCAATAGTAGAAGCCAGTGGATCAATACTTCCCTTATTCTGAGGGAGAAATTATGACTAACATTATCATCTTTAGCTACATTTCAATTTGACATTCTTTTCTTTTGTTAAATACAGAAAATAATCAAATATGTTTGCTAAAATGTGTCTACTTTAGGATTCTGTTGCAAACTTGTAAATACCATTTTTGTTAACTAACAAAAAGATGTAATGCTGAGGAAATAGTTTCTAAAATCATAGGCAATTGGAGACATTGCTGCCTGCAATCATAAAATACTGGCACATTCCACTCTTGCCTGAAGGATCTGAGTCATTTTGACACAGAGAGGCATCCTTCATTTCCAGTCTAGGCACAAGACTTCAGTTTAGGGGTTTCCAAACACAGTAGTGCAAATTTATCTTAACGTTTTAGATTCCAAGAAAAATAGGACCTGATTCCACTCAGGATCCAATAACTGATATTAAACTTTTTACACACAGCACAGTTTTCCCAGGACTATCAAAGCACTAATTTATTATATTTTACCCAAAACACACCCTTCCCCAAATCCTATATCAATACTGTCCCTTTCTTTTACTGGTGAGAGAAGTCCAATTTTTCCTCTTAGAAACCCTCCTTTGTTGCAGCTACGGAATAAATCAATCTTTGGTGGACTGCTGTCTATCCCTTGTGGTTATTATTCCATTATTTACAAAATTATTCCAATATTTAGAAAGCATTTCTCACCATTGGTCCCCCATATTTTAAACAATTTCTATTTACATATAATATATATATATATATATATATACACACAGATAGATAGATGTGCTGAATATTTCTGAGTTAGTGTTAATGTGTTTTTTTTCAGTTTATATTTTACTTTTTGTCTTGAGCATTTTGTTAGTACATGTATTATTATTGTAAAATAAATGATAATTTATAAATGAAAAACGGACAGTTTTTAGGAATAATACTTTGGTTTTTGGTTATTTGTATGGGTTAACGTAACTGAAATCTTACACACACACACACACACACACACACACACACACACACGAGTAGATTTTTATTAAAATGTTTCTTTTGTTTTTGTCCAATTTTTATAAACTGTTTTTATGTATCTCATAATATTTTTTCAATAAGTAATAGGTTAAACTGTTGCTCAAAAATTTAACCAAGTTTTTATTCTGCAGGGATGTTTCTTATAGGCCCCAAATTATTTCTCCCAGTTGCATTTATCATTGCTGACAAGTAGAGCAATAAAAACATCTCACTTCTTTCTCTGGAGTCCTCTTGCAAATAGACAATGTAAGGAGAGATATTTCTTTATATTAGGGCTGCTGTCCTTTCCATTGTTTACCTGGAAATTTAAGAAACACTGTTTTATATTATTTTTATTATATTAAGGCAGTGCCAATCTAGATAAAATATATAGCTATTACCTTATGATGTCATAAAGGATTGAGGAACAAAATGCAATTTCCAACTAGGATTAGATTTAATATTCAGAGAGTTGTATATACACTGAGTGCTCCCTAAATCCCATCTACCAGTAAATTTTTCATATGTGAATCTTCTACATAATTTTATAAGTTTTACTGAAGTTCTCCTTAGAATACAAACCATGTTCCAGTCTTAGGTTAGTTTCATGAAGAAATGTAAAATCCCTTACAGAAATATATTTTTAGTTTCACACACCTATGGAGCTTAGCCTGAAGTTTTAAAAGGTTTAAAGACCTTTCAAATGTTCTGAAAAGAGTAGTTGACACAAATGATGTGCTTTGGATTTGTGTCCCTGCCCAAATCCTATGTCAAATGTTAATCCCCAGTGTTGCAAGAGGGACCTGGTGGGAGATGATTGGATCATGACAGCAGATTTACCCCTTTCTGTTCTGGTAATAGTGAGTTCTCAGGAGATCTGGTTGTTTAAATGTGTGTAGCACCTCCCCTTCCTCTCTCTTCCTCCTGCTCTAGAGATGTCAAGATGTGCCTGCTTCTCCTTTGCCTTCTGCCACAGTTGTAAGTTTCCTGAGGCCTCCCAAGCCATGCCTCCTTTAGCTACAAAATCATGAGCCAATTAAAACATTTTTTCTTCATATGTTACCCGGTCTTGGGTATTTCTTTGTAGCAGTGTGAGAATGGTCTAATACAACAATATTATATTTTCTTGTAATTTGCCATTTGATTGTGAGCTTTTATTAGATTTAACAAAATACTATTTTGTATGCTTTCTCTTGTTGCTTATAAATACTATTTGTCAATTGTCTAAAAGAATGTGCTACTTAAAATCATTTAGTTACTTATTTTGAAAGTTAATATTGGCTCTAAATGATACCAAAGGCTTTTTCTCTACTTATTAATTTTTAATATAAAAAAATAGATGTATGTTAAAGTCCAATACTAAATACTATCTTAATCATCTGAAGACAAGGTACGTTAAAATTATAAGAAGAAATAAAACATTATTTTTAATCCCTGTTTCAATCAACATGTAATAAAACGGATAGTAACTTGCCATTAAAAACCCATCCAGATTTTTTTTATGTTGTAATCCAACAGTGTAAAGCAACAGTTTTTTCTACAGTAATAAAAGAGCTATATTCTTGTTGAAGGGAGAGAAAGAGAGAGAGAGGAAAGAAGAAAAGGAGGAAGGGAGGGAGGGAGGGAGGCAGAGAGAGAGTGGGGCAAGAGATGAGATAGGAAAGGGAGAAAAAGCTAATAGGAACATAAAAATACATTCTGTGGATTTTAGAGAGGAACACTATCAATCAAGACTTACTTCATTAAGAACTTATCCTTTGAAATTGTCCTTGGAGCAGTGTGAGGATTTCAACGGAGTTGGAGCATGACTGTGTTTATAGATGGAAGAAGAGCAAGAACTTAGGAAATAATTTGGAAGCCTAGGTCATATTAAGAAAGCTAAATAATATGTAATCAAATATTTAAAAAATAACTCTGGAAAGCATGTTTAAAGTCTAACTTGAAGGTTTTAGTCATGATTCTACAGGTAATAATTGTGTTTGAGTTTACCTTATTGATCTCGAACCACAATATTTTATAACATTTCAATATTATTATTATAAACCATCTTCATTTTTAACCAATAAGTCTTCTGCTTGAGTTTATTTCTTCAAATCTGGATATTTATATACTCACTAATTTTGCAAATACTCTTTCTTTATTAGAAAAATAATTTATTGTTTACCCTTCACACTTACTTCTCTAGACTAAAAAACACATTTTCTTCAGCATTTACCATGAAATTTTTCTACTTACTATGATGGGTTTTCTTCATTTCCACTTCATTTTAACCATGTGATGATCAAAACAAAGTATAGCTTAATAGAGTATGTCTAATATGGATACTTTTTAACCGTGGAGCTTCTTATACATTTTAGACTACTGATGCCACTACAATTATAAAATAAATGTTATCTTCTACTATAAATACACATCTGAATCAATGACACTTCATTCATTTGGCAAATATGCAGTCTCAATTACGTTTCAGGGAATTTATACATTTCTGTGAATAAAACATAATCATAAAAAAATAGTCCATGGAAAATTCTAACTTACAATACTGTCTCCCATTCTACATAGATCTCCATGGGTTTGTAGTGTTTCTGCAAGTCTGCAGCTTTAGATCTGTACTATTTTTTTTCACAGCTGTTTGTATAGCAAACAATGTTGGAAGATATGGTATCTCCCTCCAGGGCAGTGAAAAAAATTGTTTCCTGACTAGAATAATAAAGATAATGTCTTCCTCTCAGACAAAGGTTGAACAGGTTTACTAGTAGCCGTCTTTAGAAGATTGGATTTCCTAAGCATGTGGTTTTTCAGCTGTGACACAAACCCACTATTTATAGAACATCCACATGAGGTTACCTGTGCATCACTGTTAACATGTTTGGGGGATGAAACAGGTTTACAGTGGCTATTGTGCTGTGGGCTTCGTCTTTAGAAAAAAAAAAAAAAAAAGTAAATATTAAATAAAATAATAAAATATTGTGACGAGAAATTAACATGACCTTGTAGGTGGAGTTCCTTGGGTTAATTTCAATGCATTGTTGTTATGTCTACATGTAAATTTAGAGTATGGATTGATGTGTCCTATGTTTGTATATCCTATCTTAGAAGTGCCAGAGGACAATTTTCTGTTTGGAAAGAGCTTCAGGTAAAGAAGTGCTAATGGGACACCTTTTCCTGGTATTTGCCACTAATGAATGGATCAAAATTTAGTGGAATGCCTCTCTGCCCTGTGTCAAAGCTTCCACAACATAGGTGAGGTCCTGTTGGTCAACATGTCAGAAGCCTCAGTTGCAATGTCCTGACTGTATTATTATCACACTTACTCCAAAAGCGGTGGTTGATAAGCCCTGAGAAAATTCTGAGGGCCTGTTTGACGGTAAACTTTTTTGAGATTATGTGGGTAGATTCACAGTGTTCAGTGCCTCCCCAAAGACAAATTGTGTCTTCAGCCCTTTACCCCTAAAAATGGAGGCCCATCACCATATTGGACACTGAGTATTGGAGACAATTCTGTGACTGGAGATTCTGATTGGAGCGTCTGGCAAAGAAAGGCAGCCTGCAGCCAGAAGCACCCCGTAAGATTTTCACCTTTCATCCTTCCAGATATGACTACGAGGTATTGTACACATCTTTGGAAGAGCAGTTCTTAGCTTCCTGCCATGTTCTTGTTGAAACTGAATACCTGTCCATGGAGGACTTATGACCCTGGCCTAATATTCTCACTTGGATGAGGGTCAGTTTGAAATACAATGACTAACAAGGTGGGAGAAACCTGAAAACTTCACTTATCAAATGTAAATGCTGTATTTGTAGAACATTGGCTATGCATTTCTGTATTTTTAATAACGTAAAAATAAAATTGATTTCTTAAAAAAAATCAGACTCAGTTCTAGTGGCATCTCAATTTTGCATGAAACTTTGATGGGCTAACTTGTGAACTTGCAAGCAGGATAAAATCTCACATTCTCCTCAATTCTTAACAGTATAATATTGGGATTCTTTTTCCCTTGAGAATAAACACCTTGTACTTACTTATTTTGCATATAATTATATCAATGTGATTATTCAAATTTAGGCTAAGTTCAGTTATTCTGTTCTTTGCTATAAATAATATATTATGCTTTTATCTAAAAGTGTTGACTATAATTTTAATTATGTCACATAAATAATCCATATGCTTATTTACCATGTATATTTCTTACAAAAGAAAATTGTTCTCAAGATTGTTTGTAAATTGTGGTTTGCAAAACTTTTAATACTATGAGTTAGTCATGAATATTAAATTAAAAATTCAATTTAATTACATCACACAAATTAAATCACAGTCATTAAATCATGAATTAAATTTATTCATAAATATTAATTTAATATTATAAACATAGTCACATAAATATTAAACACGATTTATTGCTTAAGGATTTTATGAAACATGAAAACCCACATAAATTGTTTAATACAGTGCATAGCAGATAGCCATGATATTATTTTTTATATATTATTGGCAGTTGTGAATAATATTTAACTTAGTCAAGAAAATGTCAGAAAATAATGTTCTGATCTAGAATTCATAAATTGGTTATTTCTTACATAAAATTTATGCTTTTAGCACTTTGCCACTCAAAAAATATGTACAAGCAATTTTGCAACATCAGTAGATGACGTTTGACATTATAACTACCATTCGTACTCTTGCAAAACTGACTACATTGTGTTATAATTTCCTTTTTTTTTCATACTGGTTTGCTTCTCCTCACTAGACTTTGAGTATCTCAAGGACAAGGACAATGTTTTGTTTATCTTTGTAGCTCCTGTGTCTAACATGCTAACTAGGAGATTGAATTCGTGTTTGGTGAAAGGATGTAGGAAGATATGAATGTATGAAAAAGCTTCTTATATATATTCTATATGAAAGGCATTTACATTTATATTAAAATTATATGTTTATACCGCATCAGTAAAATATATGTTTTCTAGTTTTTGAAAACAGTTCAGATGTTTTTCAGTTTTAATAAGTGTGGCATATAGCACTACAAAGAGTGGAATCCTATCATGGAGGATATTATTTTAGCATAAAAATGCATTGTCAGAATAATGTAGTCCTAAAATCAAAAAATTTGGAGGAAAATATATGTTAACTATTTGGATGGAGAAATATTCTTTTATTATGTTAATCTCAAAGATCATGGCAGTCGTTGAGACTTTCAAGAGTAACTGAAAGCACAGTACTGAGCCTCAGAACAAAGTAGATCAAAACATATATTTTAGCATAAGGAGGGAGAAAGACAACTCAGAGAATCTGTGGTTTAAACAATGTGCAGGCTTTATAGCACAAAAGAGAAGATTTAGGTATGACTCGTTGATATCACAAAACATTGAGAGAAATAAAATTTCAAGTGTGCACTTCTGGTTTCAAATCAATTATTTATGATGGTTAGGCTGTGCAAATCAATATTTGTATTGCAGGGGGTAGCTAAAGGAAGATGCATAATTTGAATCCTCTCAGATACTGAATTAAATTGATTTGTGCCCATTTGGAATAACATTAATTTTCATCTAGATTTATTTGCAAAAGTCCATTTATTATAGAGTAAACATTGAAACTAAAATGTGATTCGGGGGAGGAAAATATACTTGGAAGGTGATCTAATTTAAAGACTTCAGTTGTAACATATATGTAATATATATTGAGGTTGTAAACCTAATCCGCGTCAACATAATTTTTCTAATAGTGAAGAATCTGGACACTGTTAAAAGGAACATGTATTAGAAATAGTGGATTAATAGATCTCTGAAAGTAAACACGCTGAAAATTTATGGGATGTGACTGAATATTCAATAAAATATATCTAGAAGTAGATAGACATAGATACGCTATAAGATAATTTTCTGAATAAAGGTTAGCTGTGACATCTGTTGCCCCCACTGTAACTCCAGTCACTCCCAATGACCCCTGTCAATAGTAACTACTGCAGAAGTTTCCACTACCATTTTATCTGAAGCCCACAAGTCAGTAAGTCTCATATCATTAGCTGCCTCCATCTGGTTGCTATGGCAAGGACTTCAGACAGAATTCTCTATTGCAGAAGCTGTCAGGGATGTGTTCCTTCTTCTTCTCTTCTGCTCATTAATGATTTTCTTTGATGTGTTATTGTTCACTACAGTCTAATTAGCGGGGTCTATCTACTTGTTCTTTTTAAAATCATCTATTTTACTATTATGTAGCTATACAATGTGTCATCTTGAATTTTTTAGGATTCTACAGACAGATTAAGTGACAAACTGAACTTATATTCTACCCCCACTATATATTGTCTGTATCAAAAGTATAGAGACTGCATATTCTGAGGTGGAGGCCACACACTTAGAAAGTAGTGTTACTTGTGAGAAAAAGATAGTAATCTTGGATAAAGATTGGACTTTGCAATATCCTGAGAAATGATCTATGATAAAACAGTTGAGGAATAATATGTAAAATCTCAATGTGAAGTAGAATGTAGAAATAAATGAATATTATAGAATATATACTCGGATTATACAATATAATCTAGAATGAAAACAGTTGAAGTATAATATTAAAAATCTCAATGTGAAGTAGAAAGAAGAAAAATACACACAAATGCAGATTACGGAATAGGTACTCACAAATTTGAGTAATGAAGTGAAATCCTTTCTGGAATTTTTTTTTTGAGACAGAGTCTCACTCTGTTGTGCATGCTGGATTGCAGTGACACTCTCTTAGCTCACTGCAATCTCTACCTTCCAGGTTCAAGTGATTCTTGTCCCTCAGCTGGGATTACAGGTGTGAACCACCACACCCGGCTCATTTTTTGTATTTTTAGAAGAGATGAGGCTTCACTATATTGGCCAAGCCAGACTCAAACTCCCAACCTCAGGTGATCTGCCCATCTTGACCTCCCAAAGTGCTGGGATTTCAGGCATGAGCCACCATGCCTGACCTGGAAACTTTTGTTTATACTGCCCCTTATCCATACCACACTAACCTATTCACAGGAGTGTTTATCAAGTATTTTGTGAACGTAATTCTGCCATAATGCTTTGTGCTGGATGGATGACAAAATAGTATGGTACAGTGACTTATTTTCCTCATATTGGTGGAAATGTATAAGTTTAAAATTATGCACACAATTTATTGTTGGCTAAGATGTAATCCCATATTTTATTCTTATACATATTTGCTTCCATTTTAGAACCCTGTATATTTAAGATGAGATTTTCTATTGGCCTTTGTAGTGGGATACCTTATTCTTCCAATCTGATCATGATTGATATATGTATATTTATGTATAGAAGGAAGATTACCCTTTCTGTTAACATCTCAAATATTGTATAACTTGATTTTATTAAACAGTAGTATTCATTAAAAGAAACAAATCTACTTGCTTTTCTTTTCTTCCTTCCTTTCTTCCTTCTTTCCTTCTTTTATTCCTTGCTCTGTTTCCTTTCATAGAAAACTGAATTGTTATCTAGTCTTTACTTCTTTTCCTAACCTAGCAAAAGCAACCAAATTGAGTGTTCTTGTTATCTAAGCCCCAAATCTTTTTATCAGATTACCACAGTCAAAAAGGGAGAGATAATAAGGAGATTCATCTATCCAGTCCCATTGTCAAGAGCTGAACTGGAGAGAGAGAAGCAGCCAGGTGTCAGGATAATAGCTTGAAGACAACGAGGCAAAATGAAAATAACAGCCAAGGCTTTATTACCTCACTGGCATAGTTATACTAAGGTGCTGTTTCCCCTACTGTTCCATTTTTCTCATGAATGGCAATGGGCAAGGACCAGATGTGTCAGCACAGATTAAAGAAATTATCTCACTGCCAAAAGAACAATGAAAAAAGTTTCTGGAATTTTATGGACCCTGGTGCTGAGTGGAGAAAGAGGTAGAAAGGCCAGGAGTGAAAAAATAATGAGTATTGACTCAGAATGGAAAATAATTTTCTTCAGGGCTCCCTTCTTCCCTGCTAAGAAGGCTTCCCTTCTTCTTCTAAACAGAGGCATCTAGGGTTGGCCTCACCTGAGGGCCTATGATAAAGAAGCCCTTCATTGATGGTACCTAGTTAGAAATGCAGATATACATAAGAGCATGGCTGGCCAGGGTTTCCTGAGTCCTTGATTGAAACTCCTTTCAAAAAATGCAACGCACTGACTGTGCCCCAGGTCTGGTGTAGAGAGGGCAGCTTTCTGCTATGAGGCATATTTAGAAATCTGATGTACTAGCACCAAGTGAACTTGGCCTGGGAGATGGGGGACTAAAAAGAAGGATGGGTGGTCCCTTCTCAGAACTGAAAACCTTATGTAAACAACTCACTAACATCCTTCAAGAATGTCCAGCAGCTTTGCTAGTACTTCCTAAGACCCATTGGTGGAGTGCCTCAAGGGACCCTCAGATTACTGCAAAATTTCCACTAGCATCTCTTAGTATGTCCCTGGGATTCTCTGAGCCCTGCCCAAAGTGCCCCCATGGAATCTTCAGGCTTTTTCTCCCCCAGAATGGCATTGTGCTTAATCTACCCTCCTGTTTGCTGCCATGATTTGTCAAGAGCTGAGCTGCCAGGAAACTGACTACTTACCCATCTCACTAGTTCATCCAGAAACAGAATTTCCTTCAAATAGAATACCACAGTTTCAGATGTTCTCTTGATGAGGAAAAGAAAGACCATTCCTGAATCACTTCTGAGTATGAAAATATGTAAGCCCTGCATTTGAAATTTGGTGAGAGGCATTGAAATGCCACTTTGTTCATGATGAATGTTTTCTAGCTTGGAGAAAGACCTACCACCACTTTGGCCATAATTATGCCATTTGGCATAGGTGTTTACCATTTCTAACTTGTGTGGAATATAGGAGAAAATTGAGCCTAGGTTCTTTTCCAAAGTGTGGAATTGGAAGAAGCTCACTAATTTTTATCTTTTCCCTGAACATTTAGAATTGTGCCTTATTTCATACACGTTAATTTTACCTTTTTCATAAATGCTTTATCAATAACAGGACCTCTTGATTCTTGTTAGGAAAATAGATGTGCTTCAGTCAACAATAGGCCAAGGTAAACATCTGGTCCAGTATGACTCAGTGGGTTTGGAGTGCAGGCAGACAACTCTATTCATTATGTAACCTGTGTGTGTATGCTCAGACTCAGCTCTGAGCTACTATTGTCTGTAAAAGGTATAATTATGCTGCTGACAACTGTGCACAGGGCTTGCACCCAAGAGAGAGAGAATGAAGCCATGTGGAACTGTTAAAATTCCTTGAGTGTTTATTCAGGTACCCGCCACCTGCCTGTTGACTTCCCTCAGACCTTGGTTTGGGCTAAAACCTGACAATTCTCATCACATCTATGGAGAAGTAATTGATTATCAGTGTATATTTACCTGAACTTGGGTGATGAAATGTATAACTGTAAAGTGGTTTCTTAATGCTTGATTAGTACTTTCCAGTACCTATACTTATTTAAAAATATGTTTTATTTCCAATTGCTAGCTGACAGTAACACAACTCGGAAAAGCCTACTGCATATAAGTAGTAAATCGTATTTAGAAAGTACTAAATATTTTCTGGATTAATTTTATATCACCACCTTTTAAATTAATTAATTTGTTAATTCAACAATTTAGTGAATGACTAATTTTACTATGTGCTATGAAAAGGACGTGATAAACAAAGTGAACTGGATATGGACTTGTTTTCCAAAATATGATATCTAGCTGGTAATTCAAATAGAAAAAAAGTACGCATTTCCAAAACAAGTGTGTTTGACTATTTATGACCCAACCCTTTCACATAGGGAATTGAAATAGAAGAGAAAAGCTGACACAATTTAGCCAGTTTGTTCTGGAAATTTGATATTTAGAGATATAACTAAATATAGTCATTCTGGGTGGTTCAACTAAGATGAGGCACGCAAACCTAGGAATTATAGAGTGAACATGGGCCCAGAGAAGCAGCAAAATTTGGTCTAATGAAGAAGAATGTAGCTGATGGAGAGAGACACATGGAGATGAGCAATTGAATATATATATAAACACTAATTCTGTTTTTCTTTCTCCTGAAGCTAAGGTGCCTCCTTAATGTCTGTTCTTAAATTCTTCTTATATGCATGATGTGTTCACAATTTAACATGTCTGAAATTGGAATATGTTTTCTAATTAATAATAACTAATGAAAATTGTTGGCCAGGTGGCAGTAGGAATGTAGTTCTCATTGCCTTTGTTTGTGCAAAACTAATCGTACCCATTCATATAGTTGTCATGACAATTGAGTTAACTGCATTTTTGTTACATGTTTTGAGGATGGTGCCATTTAAAAGAATACACCATGATTATTCGCAAAACAGTTTTTTATTGTGAAAAGTAATAGGCAAAAAAACAGTAATGCCACAAAAGTATGATGCTGGTGGAGCAAATATTTATCATTAGGGAAATAGTTGCAATAAAATAGTTATCTGACAAAACAATAACAGAATAATATCACACACCAAGTAATGCAACAAAGCTAGATGATATTTCTAAAGGCTTGGAAAACTGTTACATTTTTCAAAGCAAGAAAAGCTGTTGTGATATATTCATGCATCTCACCAAACTATCTTTAAGACCTCAGGCATAACTATTTCAAAAATTTCATGCTGAGTTTGAATAGAAATTTTTAAAATTACAATGACACATTATTTAATTAAGGAAAAGTGATAGCATGAATTTAGTCAAATAGGAAGTGCTAATAAATACCCAGTATTCTTCAACACGCCAAACATATACTGTTAATGCTAAATATACTTAAGAGATACAGATCATAAGGACTGATTGCAAAAAAAGCACATTACTGTGAGGCTCTGCTTAATAATTTCCAAAAATAAATTACCATCATATTTAGTTTTAAGCCACTGAATGAAATTACAGCCCCAAGGTGTTATTTGTGATATCACCAAAAATCAAAAAGTTGATAGATAATGGCTGAATTGTTGTTGGGCTGATTAAATTTCTTCTGTCACACAAGTCTGGGGGTTTGCACAACCACCTAGTATGTTAGTTCTTTATGCATCTGAGGGCATATATCTGATTAGTTAACAAATTAGCTTGCCAAAAGTAGAGCTCTCTCTTTCTCAGTCTCTTTTGTTTTTCTTTCTCCCTCTCTTTGCTCTCTCTCTTTCTCTAACTCTCTCCATATGTATACAAAATATGTATATAAATGTGTGCAAAATGTGTGTGTGCATATATCTATATACACACAGAATGTATACACACACTTATGTATGTGTGTATTAGTGTAGATCAGCTAAAAAGAAAAAAATATATAGCTGATCTACACTTCATCACTATTAATTAACTCATGGGTTACATAGCTTTCCAAAATATATCCTTGACAGCCTGGAGATAAGGGAGAACTCCCTGCATTGATATTCTTGAGACTGGGTCCAATGTGACCTTGGATAACCATCTGAGGCTACTTCAGATTTTATGTGGCTCCAGTCTGGCAATCACTCAACAAGAAGGGTACAATTAGGGCCTCATGAAAAAAAAAAAGTTGGTTAGGTCAATCTCAACAGGTAGTTCTTTTCTAAGAACCAACTCTTCTTAATTTTAACAAAGTTTAAAAATAAATTGTCAGGACAATGGTCTAATTTCTGCAATTCCTATTCCTACGGTGTTTAATTTCACACAGTTTAACATACTGTGTGAAATAACTTTCAAGAGGCATGGAAATACAGTTTAACAATAGTTTATTGGCTGTGTTTTGCTTTCTTGTTTATGTTTGCATGAAATAAATCAAATAAATGATTTGTTATGCAGTCCTTTTTTTACTTTAATACCTATCATCTTCTTTATAATTACTGTTTTATTTTATTTGATATTTTTATGGTTAATATTTTTTATTATGGTAAAACATTTAACATGAGGTCTACTCCATTAAAAATGTTTAGGTGTACAATGCCCTATTAATTATCGGCATGATGTTGCATAGGAGATCTTTAGGACTTACTCATCTTGTATAACAGAAACGTTACACCCTTTGCATTGCAACCCTCTGTTTCTCCCTCCTCCATGCCCCTGGCAACCACCATTCTACTCTGCTTCTATGAGTTTGACTGTTTAAGATACTTAAGATGAAATCATATCGTATTCGTTATTCTGCAACTGATTTATTTCACTTGACATAATGTCTTCAAGGTATAAAAATGTTGTTACATATTGAAGGGCTCCTTTTTATAAGACTGAATGCTATTCCACTGTATGTGTATGTCATATTTTTATATCCATTCATTCACTGAGGTGTATTTAGGTGGTTTCAATTTCTTGGCTATTGTGGATAATGCCATAATGAGAAAGGGAGTACAGATAATCTAAGATACTGGTTCCAATTTTTAAAATATATATGCAAATGTAGGAGCGTTGGATCTTATGGTCATTCTATAACTCCCATAGGTACTTTTCAGGTGGTTTTATATTTTTTAAAGAAAGTTCCTGCTGTTTTCCTTAGCAGCTGCACCATTTTGTATTTTCACTGACAGTGTCCAGGGGTTCCAGTTTCTCTAAATTTTCACCAACACTTGTTGCTTCTTTTTTTCTTTGATAATGGCCATCCTAACAGGTGTGAGGTGACATTGTGGTTTTGATTTGCACCTCCCTGATGATTAGTAATATTGAACATCAATTTTCATATACTTATCAGCCATTTGTTAACTTTATTTGGAGAAATATATATTCCAGTCCTTTGCCCATTTTAAAATTGGGGTTTGGTGGTATTTTCTTTTATGTTTTGTTTGGTTATTTATTTTTGTTTTTGCTTCTGAAATGTAAGAGTTCCTTAATATTTTGTATATTAATATTTTCTCAGAGCAAATATTTCTCACATTATGTAAATTGTCTTTTCTCTCTGTTAATAGTTTCCTTGATGTGTAGAAGTTATTTTTTGTTTGATATTGTCCAACTTGTCTATTTTCAGTTTTGTTGCTTGCGCTTTTTGTATCATATACAAGAAATCATTGCCAAGACCAATGTCATGAAAGTTTTTACCTGTGTTTTCTTCTCATAGGTAAGAGTTTCATGTCTTATGTTTCTATTTTTAATCCATAGAAATTTTGAGTTCATTATCACGTGTGGTGTACAAAAAGCTTCCAATTTCATTTTTTTACCTGTGGATATGCAGTTTTTCTAACACCATTTGTTGAAGAGACCATCCTTTTTATCTGGTGTGTTCCTAACATTCTTGTGATGATTAGTTAGCTGTACATGTGTGGATTTATTTCTGGCGTCTCTATTGTGCTCCGTTGGCTTTTATATCTGTCATTATGCCAGTAGTATACCTTTTCCATTAATGTAGCCTCATAATGTATTTTGAAATCAGGAAGTGTAATCCTCTAGCTTTGTTCTTCTTTTTCGATATTGTTTTGACTATTTGAGGTCTTTTGTGGTTCGTATAAATTTGCGTATGTATTTTTTTCTATTTCTGTGAAAAATATCAGTGAAATTTTGATAGAGAGTACTTGAATCTGTGGATCACTTTGGAGTAGTATTAACATTATAAAAATATTCCTTCCAATCCATGAAAATGGAATGTCTTTTCATTTGTTTGTCTTTAATGTCTTTCACTAGTGTTTTGTAGTGTTCAGTCTACATCTCTTTCACCCCTTAAGTTTATTCCTAGGTATTTTATTCATTTTGGTTCTATTGTAAATGTTACTGTTTTCCTAATTTCCGTTTCAGATAGTTTACTAGCAGTATAGAATTATGACTGATTTTTCTTTATTGATTTTGTATACTGCGGTTTTACTGAATTTATTAGTTCTAACAGGTTTTATCTTATTTTATATTATTGTTATTTGAGACAGATTTTGCTCTTGTGTATAATGTGTCTATTTAGCCACATCATGGTGGCCCATAAGTCTCATAAGGCTTTTTTCCTCTTTTTCAATCTTTTTTTCCTTTTTTGTTCCTCTGACTTAATAATTTTCAATGACCTGTCTTCAAGTTTGCTTATCCTTTCTCATGTTTGATCTAGCTGGCGTAACCCTCTAGTGTTTTTTGTTTACTTTTGTTCAGTTATTGTATTATTTAGCTCCAACATTTCTCTTTGGTCTCTCTGTCTCTGTTGTATGTTTGGTCTGACTATTTCTAGTCTGCTTTTAAACCCCTCTAGTGTGTTTTGTTTTGTTTTTGTTTTTGTTCAGTTGTTATATTATTCTGATTGAAGGTTTCTGTTTGGCACTTTTTCTGTCTCTTTATTGAAGTTTTCAGTTTGTTCGTGCATTGCTTTCCTGATCTTATCAAATACTTTTATGGCGGTTATTTTTAATTATCTTTCAGGAAAATTACATATCTTCCTTTCATCAAAGTCAGTTTCTAGAGATTTGTTTGTGCCTTTGTCTGAGATATGTTTCTGTTTCTTCACTTTTCTTGACTTTGTGTTGGTATCTGTGCACTATAAAAAACAGCTACCTCTCCTGATCTTCACAGACTGTTTTTATATAGGAGAAGGTCCTCACCAATCAGCTTAGTCAAAGATTCTGGTGGCCTATCTCAAGCCTTCCTGCTAGTCCAAACTGCTTTTTTGTAGTTTGTGGCCCCTAGATGTTTATAATAGTCTGGATCCTGTCAATGTTCAGAGATAAGCAAGGCTGGAGCTATTTTCTAGCTTTGGTCCTTAGAAATGTTGGGTCATTGGTTGCTCTGTCCAACTCTTTCCCTCCCCCAGGGAGAAGGTGGGAGCTAAAGTTTTTGTCTGCTTGGTCTGCACTGAGCCTGGTGTTAGGAGGTTGCTGATGGTGGGGAGGGAGCTACTGTAACTGTCATCTAAAACATTTGTTCTCACTTGGCTCTAGGCAGCTTGAGTGTGCCTGGTTCCGTCAGCTCTCTCAGATAGGCAAGGCAGAATCCAGTCCTCTGAGTAGCTTCCCAGAAAAGTTAGGGTGTTGGATGTATGCTCCAACTTTTTTCCTCATTAAGGAGAAGCTTGGCACAGAAGGGCTCCTATGGTGCTGCCAGGGGATGAGGAATATGGTGAGAGCATGTTTTAAAACTAGCCAGAGTGGCTGGTTTCATGCTTGATTAAGGTGCAGAAACCTCTCAGCTAGTTTCTGTATTTCTCATAAAGGGAATTTGTCTATGTAGTATTGAAGAATCAGAGGTTCATGGGGTGGGGGAGGATATTTCAGGGCTTCTTGCCTGAAAGGAAGGAGATTTCAGGGCTTCTTGCTAACATTACTCCCTTTATATCCTAGATGCCCCCTCACCCACCCCTTAACAAAACCTTCCATTAGCACCTCTAAAAACCCAACACCAATAGAAGAATGAGTGGCAAGGATTTGGGGAAAAAAATAGTCCAGAATCAACAACAGATTTTCTATTTTAGTCAATGTTGCTTCTTGGTATTTTTGAAAAGAAGAAGGAAAATATTGTTTGTAAATCATGGAATTCAATTAATCTGAGTCAGAGAAATAATTAAGCTGAGTCATGCCCAGATTGTAGAAAACTATTAGACATGCCTTACCAGTTAATTTTACTTAGGTTTTCATTTTTGTACTTGCAAAACAATAAAAAGATAAATGAATATGGTTAAAAATATCTAAAGACAACATATTCATAATTATAGAATAAAAGCTCCATGTGTGAAGCTTACCATTGTGTCCTGATTTACTTGGGAGTTCTGTTTCCTTTCCTAATGGCAAATTAAAAATATATCATGCAAACAATATTGTCTCATAATTGATAAAATAAGGCATTCATTTATTTACATTAATCATGGAACGACATGTAGAGTGAATATATAAGAAAAACTTTGCTGATTACATCTGGGAATAAATTCTTCATCTGAGAAACATTTTTTGAAATAAAGAAACTTGTGTTTCAATCCACACAGGTCTTTATCTTTAAGAATTATTTCCTATGGCAATAAAACTATTGTTTCTAGCTGTTGCTGTTTTATCTCAGCCTCTTTCAAAAATTTTCTGGTTATTTGGAGACATTATTTATTAATCTTAAAATCATTAAAGAGTTAATGCTGCTTCTATTAGGGCTTAAGACTGGAGTAACCATGCCACATGGAAGAATCTAGCCAGTATTGTCATCAAACATAAAAACTATTATCTAATGAATGGATCTAAAATAAATATATTGTTTTATATTTTCATGAGAAGTTTTCATGGAAAATGAATTAATTCTTAATTCTTAATATACTTTTTATGCTTATAAATAGCATAAATCAGGAAGCAAATATCCTATAAACTACTCACTACAATATTTCACCTCTGTTTAGATGATAAACGTAGTATAGTGTGTTACGGTATGTCAAATAGTGTAGAAATGAAAATATTATACAATAAAATGTCATAGTTGCTTTTGTATTTGTAGAAAGATTATCAGGTGATTTATATTCTTCCATGGTTGCCATTGTTATTAGTATCAGGTAATACAAAACATATAGTAGGCTTAGTCTAATGAGTGAAAATCTTTGCTTATTTTATAGTTTATTATCAATAGCACAATAAAAGTTATATAGTTTTAGCAAGAATAAATATCATAAATATTCAGTTGTTTATTGACAGTATTCTTCAACAGTTCCTAATATTCAATGGAGGATGGATTTTTAGTTAATATACTGTTTTTTGCTTATTAATTTTATTATTTAGTATGTAATTATGTGTGATACAGTTTGGCTGTGTCCCCACCCAGATCTCATCCTGAATTCCCATGTTGTGGGAAGTAATTGAATCATAAGGACAAATCTTTCCTGTGCTATTCTCATAAGAGTGAGTAAGTCTCACAAGATCTGATGGTTTTGAAAAAGGGGAGCTTCCCTGCACAAGCTCTCTTCTCTTGTCTGCCACCATGTGAGATGTGACTTTCACCTTCTGCCATGATTGTAAGGCCTCCCCAGCCATGTGGAACTGTAAGGCCATTAAACCTCTTTCTTTTGTAAATTGCCCAGTCTTGGGTATGTCTTTATCAGCAGCATGAGAATGGACTAATACAATGTTCTTTACAGTAATGATAGTGTTTGTTACTGTTCAGGGAACTATTAACTCAGAAAGCCTGAGTCTGCTATCCTCAGAATGATCTGGTTGCAAGGTTTGCCCTTGGCTGGCAGTCTGGGACCTGGATAAAAGTGGCTTGCTATGCTTACGTTGTGTATACAAGCAACATGGTTTATCTTGAACACTAGCTTTCCCTATGGGGCTCTGAAATTTGGTAGGCAGAAGATAATTGTGTGACTAGCTCCCAGTTAAATTATTAGTGGTGAGTCACTAATTAACTTCCATGATAAACAACCCTTCTTACAAGTTGCCACAACTTCTTGGTGGAAGAATTGATCATGTCTTATGTGGCTGTATTGGGAGGGGATGTTTGGAAGCTTTCATCTGGTTTTCCCCCAAAATAAATTTTAGCTATTATAACTATATGCTGAGTTATGCCAGTCCTTACAGTGATTCCCAAATGTGCAAGGTAGTCTTGGATACCCTTGAGAAAAGCACATATTATATACCAAGCATTATTCTAGATACATTATATCCATTATTGTATTTGTGCTCAAAGAAACCTGAAAATTTGTGTTATTATGATTTGTGTATAATGAAACAACACTGAGAGCATAAGAAATTACACAAGTTAAAAGAGACAGCATTGAGACAAAGCCAGAATTTTGACAATTTTTAAAATTCCAAAATAGGTGTGTTGGATGGCACTGTTTACTAAAAAGTTACATTAACAACAAATCCCATATAGACCTGTTATTCTGTCATTATTCTTTTATTTGCATTGCACGTGTTTGATTTCAGGTATGCAGCTGGTGGTATGTGCTATCCAGAATAACACATCTAATAACTCACTAACCGAAACTAGCCACAGCTCCCAGGATTCTCTTCTGCCTAAGAATTACATTTTTTCCAAATGAGGTAGCACTCATTACCTCTTCTTTTTACTCACCCATATTAATATGGTCTACAAAACTGAGATCTTGCTTTAATATCTCCAGATTCTTCCTAGTATAGAAGTTCTAATACTCAAACTCTTTCTCCACACCCACATAATAATTGGAGGCCTTGACATGCATCTGACATCCAGTAACTCTTTTCTGGGCTATCCACTGGATAATCTGTATATTTCCTAATGCCTATTGTCACCAAGTATTGTCTTCTGAAATTCCCTCATTGTCAATACTCATTGGGTCAAAATGTAATGATCTGAACCCTTTCCCATATTGTGCCTAAGATTGTAGGGTTTTGTTTTTTTTTTTTGTCAATGCATATGACAATAACATAATGAAATCAAAGTAATCAATGCCAACATTACAAATATATGTATATTACAGTAACTTTTATTTTTATATCTTCTAAGAGGATGTGTTTTCTATTCTACCTGGAGGCAAGAGGCAGAGAAACTTTTATGGGCCACATGAATACTGTTTCTGATTTTTATTTTTTTTCCCAAGATGAGAGTATATGCTTATGAATTCTGTGAAAAAGGAAGGACTAATGTTCACAAACACCTTTTGAGAGAAACACAAAAACTGTTAGAAAAATCAAAGAAAGTAGAATCATCCCTTAGTATACTCGGCAGACTTGTTCTAGGATTCCCAAGGATACCAAAATCCATGGATGCTCAAGCCTCTTATTTAAAATAATGTATTTGCATATAGCCTATGCATATCCACCATATCCTTTAAATAATCTCTAGATGATATATAATGTCTAATATAATATAAATGCTGTGTAAATTATGTTGAAACTGTATTGGTTTTAATTTTCAGATTGTTATTATTTTTCAATAATTTTAATCCATGGCTGGTTAAATCTGCAGATGCAGAACCATGGATATACAGGCTAATTTTATATAAATGTGACTCTTTCATACAACCTGTAAAAGCTGTGACAGTATATTGTCTTCCGAAAATGTATAAGATAGGATATCCAGGAAAGCACACTAGCTATGGAGGTAAGAGTGCGAGTTTTCAGTCAAGATGACATAATAGAAGCCATCTGAAAAATCGTAGAGCAGTAGAATCAAAACAGATGGTTAAGAATTATATAATTGTTTTTTAAAATGCAGAGAAAAACAAAAGCAGATATCTGAAGAGATAAAAATGATAAATTTATGTTTTAAATATTACTAGAAGATGGAATATTGGAGTTTGGTTTGGTTTTCCCAGAAATGTCAGGCCTTAACTAGCTAGAAAGAGTGAAATTAACATCTGAGGCCACAGAGAAAAAACAAAATCAACAAGAGCATAATAAAACTTACCATGGAGGAAATAATCCTAGTTTTAAAACAACAGTTAGACATCTAAAGAAAAAAGAATGAATAGAAAACAAAAGGTCAGTGTTCCAAAGCTAAGTGGTTACTATTCTAATTTTCTGAAGGTAATTTTTCATTCATTGTTCTTGTGTTAATATTGACAAGAATCCTTGGATGTAAGTAGGTCTATTGTTATCTTTAATTTTCAGGTTGTAAAAGATAATAAAATCAATTTGGAGTGCTTAATATGTCCCAGCAGCTATACAGAATTTTTATCTTCTTTTTTTTAAGCACTCTCATTTGATCCTCAAAAGTACCCAATCAGGTAGATAATAGCTTTATTTCATTATATAGCATTATACAGGTCATAAAATTTAGACCTGGATATGTTAAGTAATTTTCACAGTGTCAGATAACAAATATTGGAGCCAAACTGCAAACTCAAAAATATCTGATGCTAAAATTCTGGTTTTTAGCTATTAGGTGATACTGCTTCAGTCTCTAAAATGCAGAAATTAACTTACTATCCAAATTTACATTGTCACATTGTGAGTGTGACTTAGGGAGTGACTTTATACTAGAATTCTGAATTACTAATTTCCCTGGATCTTAATGACAGTTTCTGTGCTCATTTTTTCAATTATTCTATTGATTATCTATATGTGCAATTAGAGATGCCATCTGACTAAAGCAATAGGCATTACTGATTCATTGGTTCAGATATCAATGAACACTTCGAGCATCAGAAATTTAAATCTTCAGAAAATAGTCTATAGAGTAGCACTAACACCATAATTGTATTTTTCTTCAAAGATTGATTTAAGAGTATCTCTTGTTTCACTTGTTTTTTGAAATGGCTTAAAATATAGAGAGTGCAGCAGACTGTGTTATTTTAATTTTAATCACTTAAGAACCATTATAGTTTAATCGATAGATCAAGGTATATTATTAATAATCTAAACATAAAGAGATTACATAGCTCACCTGGGACTGAAGAATGAAACCATTAAAAGAATCTTAAAAATTCTGTGATAATGTGTTGATTCTATTTCCTTCATACCTAGTCAATACTGTACATTTTTTACTAAAGAGATTCCATAGGGATATTAATATATTGTAAAATATATGAAAATTAGAAAAGAAATGGATAGGCATTTGTAATATGTACAGCCAAAATAACGACTGACATATTTTAACTTACCTTGGAAAAACTCTGTAAAAATTACATCACTTCTATTTGTTTTCCTAATAACCCAACATCTCTATTTCAGTAATTTAAGAGAAAATCAGTTTATAAGTATATTAATCATATATAGGAGTTTGGTTGTTTGGGGAAAACGGAAAAAAAAGTGCAAACATCAGTAAGAAACTCACAACTATCACAACACAGGGTTTTAATCTTTCAGGCAAAAAGTGAACATGCACACATACATACACACATTCAAACACACATACACATTTTAAAAGCAGTGTTATGCTATGAATTACATATCATAATTATTTTACTAGGCTATTTTCCAAGTTAATAGTTTACACCAGGAGTTGGCAAACTACAGCCTTCCTGTAAGCTAGAATGGCTTTTACATTTTTAAATAACTTAAAAACCAACCAAACCAACGGGACAACAACAACAAAAAAAAACCCAGACACCCACAAAGCCTAAAATTTTATTATGTTTTCCATTAAATAAATAGTTTGCTGCACTTTGGGAGACCGAGGCGGGTGGATCACGAGGTCAAGAGATCAAGACCATCCTGGCCAACATGGTGAAACCCTGTCTCTACTAAAAAAAAATACAAAAAATAGCCGGGCATGGTGGCACATGCCTGTAGTCCCAGCTACTCTGGAGGCTGAGGCAGAAGAATCGCTTGAACCCAGGAGGCAGAGGTTGCAGTGAGCCGAGATTGTGCCACTGCACTCCACCTGGTGATAGAGCAAGACTCCGTCTCAAAAAAAAAAAAAAAGTTTGCTGTCCATGCTCATGATCTCTGTTATCACGTATCATCAATGATAATTACATTATATATATATATACATATATATATATATACACACATATATATACCCATATGTGTGTGTGTGTGTATATGTGTGTGTGTGTGTGTTATATATATATATATACATTTGTTCTTTTAGAAATGGGTTTATAGACATACACACCTACACAGATTTATGCTTCACTTCATAACGGGGATACACTCTGAGTAGTGGGAACTTTATAAAAGTGTGCTTACACAAACCTGGATGATACATCCTGATACATGCCTAAGCTATACAATATAGCCAATACTTCTAGGTTACAAACATGTATAGGATGTTATTGTACTGAATACTATAAGCAGCTGTAGAGAAATTGTAAATATTTGTGTATCTGAGTACAGAAAAGCTGTAATATAATATAAAACACTGTATTATAACTTTATGGGATCCCTTTGTATATGCAGTCCATCATTGATTGAAGGTTACTATGTGATGCCTTACCACCTAGTTATATGTGTACGTATATAATGTATGTGCATATGTACACATATATGTATGTATATGTATATATACGTGCTTATGTTTGCATATATACATATATGTATGCATGTGTGTGTATATATACATGTATATATGTATGTATATATATAATTGCATATATATGTATATATAGCAAGAGAGAAAGGGGGAGGAAGAGATAGAGTATCCACTTTTCTGTTTTGGAACATTTGATATTTAAACTTACGTTAGTAAGATTATCAGTATCCTTTATTTAACTCTTAAAATATTAGTTATATCTGTATTCTCAGTTAATCCCAATGTAATCAATATCTAATCAATTATTTTGTCTTGAAAATGTTTCCTTCTTGATGATTCTATTTTTTTTTCTTTCTGTTTTTTTTGAGATGGAGTCTCGCCATGTCACCCAGGCTGGAGTGCAGTGGCACGATCTCGGCTCACTGCAACTTCCACCTCCTGGTTCCAGCATTTCTCCCACCTCAGCCTCTCAAGTGGCTGATTACAGGCCTGCCACCATGCCTGGCTAATTTTTGTATTTTCAATAGAGATGGGGTTTTGCCATCTTGGCCAGACTGGTCTTGAACTACTAGCCTCAAGTGGTCCACAACCTCGGCCTCCCAAAGTGCTGGGATTACAGTGTGAGCCATTGCGTCTGGCCCCTTCTTGAAGATTCTATTGATTGTGTTCCTAAAAAAGTCAGCAATGAATTTTTTCAACAAACCTAATGATCTTAAGCCTTACTTTCAGAAATCTGAACATCATTTGACTTTCTTGACATTCCTCTCCTTTTAAATCTTTTCCACTTTCATTAACTGAGATAACACTCTTCTCATTTTGCACATCTGGCTAATATCTTTATGCTTACTTTCCTCTTTTTATCTTTAGTTACAGTCATTAGCTGTTATTCACTCCTTTTTTGTAAAAAATTTCCTTCTCCACTGACTGACTAAAAAGTACCAATTAGTATTGTGGCTTTTAAGCTTCTGGCTCACAAATCTCGTGCTCACATAGAAACATTCCTAATATCTGAACTACATTATCAACTAAATGAAGAGCAGTTAATTTATATATTTTTAAAGCTTTGTCAAATTCAGCAAGTCTAAAGTAAACTCATAATTTTTATCCCCAAATCAATTTTTTCTATAATGTTGTCTCTTTCTATCTATGGAAGCACTATTAATCAGGTTTAAAACCTTTAAGTCAATCTTCAGTTTCCCTTACCGCTTTTTCCTCACACCCAATCAATTATTTAGCTTTCTCTCTTCTACATCTGCAGTGCTTTTTATTTCTGCCTCTTCTTTTCTATAGCCGCTTTCTTAGTTCAGCTTTTCATTTCTTTGAAAATGTAGACTGGAATTCTAAGTTTCTTTTCTGCACATTAAAAGTTACGTAATGATATTCACATGAGACATACATCTGTAATCATCTAGTATGTGACACAAATTAAAGCCAAAAACATATGGACAATATTATAACTGACTACCAAAAATATTAATTTTAGGTAAGTGGAAATCTGTCTTGTTAACAAAATAAATGATTGTTTAGATGCAATGGATAATCTAGTAGCTTTATATTTGTTCAATTTTCAACCAAAAATCTATACCATCATGGCACGTATTATGATATTATTGCAGAAATTATGACAAATACATTAAGCTTTGAAAAGTGAAAACAGATTATTTAAAATTGTTATTAATCTATGCTTAATTATCATTTATTTCACATTCACTTTTTAACTAATAAACACACACAAACACACACAGAGTTTAGAACTGCCAGCTTAATATTACTGTTATATTGCATTTTGCTTCTCTCCAGTTTTCCTTTCTTAATTCATTTTGTGCATTTGTGGCTGTTTTCTTATAATTTCATTTTTCTATCGGGGCAGAATAAGAGTTCCACGTCTTAATATTCTGCATCCTTTACTGTGCTGTCCCCACAAAATTTTCTAATTTTTGCTTCTTTAGTGATACATTCTTTGTAAGAATCAAGTGAAATTACTTGTTCTCCTCACAATATTCCTTATGCCCCAAATATCCACATTATATGTAGTTCTTTTAGATAGTCTTTCTTATTGTAATATTATTAATGCACCGTTTCAGGTTATATCTCTTATACGAAGTTGTTAATTCTCTCAAGAGCTGGAGCATTAGTTTAGTGTGTTGAGCAATAATTATTTACCATCTTTCATAGATAAATTAGGTTTATCTTTCAAATCACCGTGTGACATAAGCATACCTCAGTGACCCATTTACAGACTATTTCAGTTCAACTGTCATTTTTGGAAGTGCCATGTATGCCAAATACTGTGTTGCACACTAGAGATAAACACAAACAAATCCTAGGCCTGTCCTAAATAAACTTAGAATCTTGAGAAAGGCACAACAAATGATAATTCTAATTTAACATGCTAATTAAAATAATAGGTATGCACAGGAAGATGTGAAAGCTGAGTAGAATGGGATAGGAAATAATCTCAGTTCATGAGAGTTAAAACTTGATTTTCTGCCTGAGTTGGACACTAAACTTAGTTCTAAAAGAAAACTGAATATTAGATTAAACCATCTTTCTTGAGTCCCATCATTAGTATACAGCAAAGCTAGAGCTAAAACCAAGGTATTTTTGCCCGAATTCTCTATTTGTTATAACACCATTGTAATTGTTCTTGCACGGATTTTCATCTGTTAAATAATGAAAAACAATAATCCAAGATAATCCTCTCACTTCCATATATCATGACCGAATTCTATTTGTAGACTTGAAGAAAGTAATTTGATCTGAAGAGTGGATTTTAATGGTGAGAATATCGAAAACTTGAAAAAAAAAATAAATTGGGAACAGTTCTAAAACCACTCTTTTTTGCTTCTCAATACCAAGAGGCATTTTTCTTTTCTGGCTTGTATTTCCAGACTTCTTAGCTGCACTGGATATGTTGTCTTTCTGCTCATCTTAATAATGTCCTCTTGCTCCTTCTTCCTAATTCTTAAGCCATGACTTAGTTTCTTAAGTGGCAGCCATACCATTATTTTCAAGACACAATTTTAAATATGACAAATGAGAAAATAATTTAAAGCCAGATACCACTCTCCTACTGCTATCAATACAAACAAGAAAAAAATAGATCAACTTTTTTCTAGAACCCGAGAAGGCTATGTGCCATCTTCCAGGCTCAGTTTCCCCATCTGTGAAATGTGAAATGTTAATGTATTTATGACATACTAGGTTATCAACAACAAGGAACTGTTTGTTGTTATAATTCTATCCTTTGCCTCTGTATTTAAGTATTTATATTTCAGAATTCTGAAATAACCTTGCTTTTTTCACTTTTAATGCTTTATTTGTTCAATCTTATTTACTTTTTGCTTTTATCTCTAGCCTTTGTGAGCTCATTACTTCTTTTTCTATTTTGCTATTCCAGAATACACCAGGGCTTTGAAATTGTCTAACAAACTTATGTTGTAATTTTCTTTTGATTGCTACCCAAATCCTCAAATGCATCATCATCTCTCTTTAAAACTACTTCTTTACTTATTTTTGCATTTATTTAAAGCATCAGTGACTGTTAACACCAATAATTTGGGGCATCTTTCTACTTTCTTCCATTTTGTCTAGTTTTATATTCAATTAATTGCCAAATTTAGCTAATTTTGAGCACCATAGTTCTTTTTTAAATTCATTATTATTGCAAAGATAACTATCTGACCACCAAAGATTATTGTCTTCAAAGGGTAAAATTCTTAACTTAAAAATGACTGTGGTCTCAGACACTACAGTTTTTTGTCCTACTCTGTGACACTGTAAATTCTGAATTTATATGATGCTGATATATAATTAGCAATACTTAACCAAAGCAGTCTTGTAAATGTATTTCTACTTTATATCACTACCTTGGTTCATTTGTAATATTGCAATAGCTTAGCAATTAGTATTCCCATTTCTAGCTTAGCTCTCATCAGTGTAATGTTTCTGTGAACACTACAAATTAGATAGGTACGTGGATGTAGACAGATAGTTAGATGGACAAAGAGAGAAAGAGAGAAACTAAGAGAGTGAGAGAGAGAAACAGGTAAGTTGATAAATGCCAACAACCAAAGTATAATCAGACCCCTCTCTAAAGACACATATGGCTCCCACTCTTTTCAAAGAATAATGTGTTCTTCAGCATTACCTATAAGGTACTTCGTAATCCATTTTTCTCACCTCTTCAGCTCTAGTAACCACTTAATCATGTGATGTCTCCACTAAATCTTCAGAGTTCTGTAACAGCATCCTTAAAATCTTGGTAAATGAGCTTCCTGAATTTCCATCTCCATGCTAGGATATGGTTGTAGTACACTGAAGTTACATGCAGTGTTCTAGACTCTATGCTAATTCATGACCCTTCTTTTCACTTTCCATATTTGATTAATCTGATACCTTCTAATAATTCTTAAAATGCACTGTTCAGGCATTGTTTTCGGGGAAGAGACTGATTATCCTCACCTCATGGCCCCAAATGTTTCTTCTCTGAATATGTAGTGCCATATAAATATTTCTCCTGAAATATTTGTCATTCTGAATTACAATGGTCTGCTTGCTTGTTTCTCTTTTTATGTTATATAATAAGCTATTGAGATTGAAAATTGCATTTTACTAATTTTGAATTATCTAATGTTGAAATTTCTACCAGTTCTATTTATAAATTGAGAGCCTATAGTATGTAAGAAATAGTTCTTTTATAGCTGCAGGAGGCAAATATAAATAATATACATAAAATAAGTAAATTATGTATTATAGAAGAAGGCATAAAGTACTATAAAATAAAAGAAAAAGCAGAGTATGTTCAGCAGAATATGAGTGTAGATATTAATTTTAAATAGGGTAGTTAGAGCAAGCCTCATTTCAAAAGTGACATTTGAACAATGACATTATGGAGCTAAGGGAGGTAGCCACAATGTTATGGGAGAATAGCATTCTAGAAAAATGAAACAGTGCAAAGGTCAGAAGGACTGAGCATCCCTAGCTGTTTGAAAAGCAGCAAAGAGACTAATGTAGCAAAGCAGACTTATGAGAAGAGTGTTAAGAAAGATCAGATAAGCAGGTGATGGTCAGAATATGTTGAGCTTTGCAGGACTTTGTAATAACTTTGGCTTTAAACTAAGTGAACTGGAAACCAATGAGAAATTTTGAGAATAAAAGAATATTATTTATATTTTAAGAGGTTTCTGTATCATCTGTGTTGAAAAAAAGATTTTAAAATGATAAATGCGGTAGCAGAGAGATGAAAGACTATTGAGCTATTGCTCTAATCCAGGTAAAAGATAATGGCAGCTTGAACCAGGATATTGATTATGGAAAGAATGGGGGATCCGGGAGTGCTTTGATTATGGATATGTTGTTTTAGACCATGTTAGCTAGATGTCTTTATGTAAAATGTACATGGAGTGTGCTGGAATAAAGAAGGTACAGTTTCAATATTTTTGGCCTTAACATTTTGAAAGATAGAGAAGCTGTTGTCTGAGATGGGGAAGGTTGTGGTTGGAACATGTTTAGAGAAGGAAGGATCAGTAGTTCATCTTGCAAAATTTAAATTCGTCAACTCAAGCATTCCATTCAGGTGGGGGATATCAATAACTTATTTGGATATAACTTAAAGACTATGTATAGGAGAAGAATTGGAGTCAGATATATAATGATGGAAGTCTCTGGCATGTAAATAGTACTTACATGCCAGAGATTAAATAGGATCACCAGGAAACAAATATAAAGTGAAAAGATCCATGGGCTGAGGTCCTGGCACTCCAGCCTAAAGAGGAGGAACAAGCAAAGTGACAGGAGAAAGAGTGGTTACATTTTATGTGTTCTGCAATCAAGTGGAAATAACACATCAAGTAAATATTCTTAGAAATGCACTGACTTTTTGACATACTCCAAAATCAGTCCAATTGCTATATTGACTACATCTGTATGCAAGATCTTCTTACAGCCCAACTCTTTTGCAATTCAATTAGATATACCCTTCATTTGTTCAATGTTTTGTGGAAAAAGTCTGTGTTTGTCTTACATCCACTGAGACCCTACTTCTAATATTTCTATTTGAATTTAAATGATCAACTTAGGAAACAAGGAGTGAATACGGAAGCAATATTATTCTCTTCTGCATTATTTCTCTAAACATTCTTACTTATTATTATTTTTTTTAGAGATTGGGTCTCACTTTCTTACTCAGGCTAGAGTGCACTGTCACAAGCAGAGCTCACTGCAACCTTGAACTCCTGAGCGCAAGTCATCCTTCCGCCTCAGCCTCCTGAGTCCCTGGGATTACAGGTGTGACCCACTGTGCCTAGCCATTCTCACTTACATTTGAAAGAAAAAATAAATTTCTCCTAAATGCACATATAGAGCAAATTCAAGATCACACTTAAAAGATGTGATAAATTCCATACGGTAATGCCATAAGAATAGAACAAAAAAGTAGTAAAAGTAAGGTAGACTCTGAATTCTGTAACTATTGACTTTTAAACACTTAAGACTTATCAAAAGTTTTTATTTCTTTCTAAAATCAGAGAACAATTGTTATTAATGGATTATAGAAAACACTTTTGAGTACATTTTTAAAATGGCTACTGAAACTCCTGAACTACAACAGCCACAAGTTAATAAAAAGATGTTATTTTTGCATTATTTTTTTAAAAACAGATTTTAGAATTTTTGCCATACAATAATTTTTATTCTGTAAAGCTAGAAGGGCTTTTATTGACTGATTTTTTAGTTCTTGAAGAAAAGGTAAGTTTAAGCCATTGTGTGGAATAAACAGCAAATTTATCTTTTGTGTATTAGAAATTCTCTACTTAGTGAAGTAAAAAGTAACAGGTCTATTAACAATATTGATGGTAAGTTCAGATAGGGAATTGAGCATGTTTTGTTATAATTAGATATAAACTGGTTCTGAGAATATGAAGTTTAAGTTGTTAATAACTTCACATTCCCCAAGGCATGATGATACAAAGTAGGATGTCTGGAAGGGCACTAGAACATCCTATAATTTGTCTTATTTGCAGCGAGTTAATAAGGCTATAGTAGCATCTTTATGAATAAATGGACAATTTATGAAATTAAAATGAAGGTAGGATGTCTGGAAGGGCACTAGAACATCCTATAATTTGTCTAATTTGCAGCGAGTTAATAAGGCTGATAGTAGCATCTTTATGAATAAATGGACAATTTATGAAATTAAAATGACAGGTATTCCATGTATCTTCTGTTAATTCTTAAACTAACATATTTTATTCTGTTTCTCCCAGTAGTTAACTATTAAGGGGAATTTTTAAAAAGTAAAATATGTCTTTCATTAGCTGGAGTTCAAAACTGAACAAAAAGTCACATTCAAATAAATGGTCTTAAAATTAACCCTAACTTGGAAACAGCAAGTAGAAATTTACATTCTAAAAGGAATTCTTGAAGTGAGAGTCAAATACAAAACCACAATTATCCTTCAAAAGCCAACTTACATGAAACTTAAACAAAAGGATATTCTGGAGTCTTACTACATTTAAAATATAATGGATTATAAAACCCATATTAAAAGATCTGAACATCAAATGGCAATTAGCCATAAATGGTGAAAGCTGAAGAATAATCCATTTCACCTGCAAGGAAAAAAGTAAGTCAGATTAAATTGAAGTCTATTTTGTCAGAGACTTTAGTGAGAATATTTTGACTTCTCTTCAGAAAAAATCTTAGTACTATTGTGGAGTAGAAATTCTTAATTTGAAATGCTTCCTAATTAGTATCATAACATCCTGAACTAAGGTAAAGTGTGTCCAGTGATCTCAATACTTACAACTTTGTGTAAGTCCCTTTAATTCTAGTATTTTATGATTGTTTTTAACGCAATGACCTTCTACTCTATCCTTGCTTGGAGAGAAGAAAAACAAGTTTTTTTCTATTTATCTAAGGCAGTAGTCAGGCAGCTGTGGTCCATGACCAAACTAGATCCAGTTTGCCTGATTTTGTATGATCCAAGAGCATAGTGTTTATTATAATTTTTTTCAAAAATCTAAAGAATAATATCCCATGACACATAAAATTTCTATGAAGTTAAAACTTTGTTGTCCATAAATACATTTATATTGGAAGACAGTCTTGCTCATTCGTTCATGTTTTATTCATGACTGCTTTCACACTATAATGTCAGAGGTACTGAGGCCAGAAAGCCTATGGGCTACAAAGTCAACATTGTTTTCTATCAGTCATTTAAAAGATAGTTAAAAACTCCTGGTCTAAGGAAGGGAGAAATTCCCTGTTGGTTATTCTATTTCATATTAGACAGTTACTATTTGACATTGATGAGAGAATCAAAACGATGACAAAACTAGTGAGTAGATAAGAAATATACTTGATAGTAATTTTGCCCTTAAGTCTCAACTCAAGCTATGAACAACAAAATGTACAGACCTTTAATTATGTACTATTTTAAATAATAATAGCCAATGCTTAAATAATAAAATGATTTTAAACCTTCCAGAAGCAGTAATTTCTTTCTTGAGACATTTAATTACTTCAAGTAGGAGTATTTTAATTACATTTAAAAACTTCGTTGTTCTGACAAAAAATGTGAATATAATAACAAATACTAAAATTATATTTTAGAATATTTTGTTTATTTTAATGTAAGTAATCTGTCTTTATTTTATTGCTGTACACTGCTAAGCAAATTTAAAAAGAATGAAACTGTGTTTACCTCAAAGTAAAATATATTTGTTAAGAAAAACTTGCTTAATATTAAGCTGTCGTTTTTGTTATGGTTTTCTCTTTTAAATGAGAAAAAGTAATTATTGGTAATTTCTAATGAATGTAGACTGACAAAGGCACTGTGAAAATAACTGTTGTAAACTCTCAATTAGATCAATATAAATCTACTGTCAAATGTTTTTATGTGATAGTTCCAAAGCACTGAGATGAGGAATAATCACAAATAGATGATTGTATAATTTTAAAAAGGGGAAAATATAGAAAAAATTTCCCAAAATCAGAACCAAAGACACTGCCTGAGCAAATAATGAGACCCTGTATCTAAAATAAATAAGAAAAAATAGCTGGGTGTGGTGGCACATTCCTGCAATTATAGTTACTCAGGCGGCTGAGTCTGGAGCACTGCTGGAGCCCAAGGGTTCAAGGCTGATATGAACTATTATGGTGTCACTGCACTACAGCCTGAGTTGAGTGAGACTGTTTCTCAAACAAACAAAAAGAATCAATCAATAGCAAAAATGTGCAAAAACAGGGAAATTAAAAATGAAAAAGAAAGAAAATAGATTAGTATTTCCACTAAAACAAATCTTAGTCATATAATACAAATGTGTATTTTTATTAACAGTACCAAGATGGAAAGCATGACAGTGAAGTGTCAAGTTATTATGTCAGCACCTGCTGTAAAGGGTGATAAAAGAAAGCTATTTGCCAAAATGATGAAAGGCAGAGGTTTATGAGCTAAATACTTTGTATAATATTCCCGATATTTACTAGCTATGACATCTTGGGAAAGTCATTTAAGCCTACTTTTTAAAAATTTCTTTATAAAATAGAGTTAATAATATATTATTATTAATTCTCAAACTGTTATGAGGGTTATTGTCTTAGTCCATTTGGACTGCTGTGACAAAATACTGTAAACTGGGTATTTTATAAACAGCAGAAACTCTTAGGTCTCACAACTCTAAAAGCTGAGGAGTCCAAAGTCAAAGTGCTCTCAGGTTCAGTGTATGGTGAGGCCTGCTTTCTAATGGATGACACCTTCTTACTGTGTTTTCTCTTGATGGAAGGGCAAACAAACATCCTCAGGCCACTTTTATGAGAGTACTAATCCCGTTTGTGAGAGCTAAGCCCTCCAAAGATCCCACTTCTTAATACTATCACAATGGAGATTAGGTTTCAGCATATGAAGTTTGGGTAGACACAAAGGTTCAGAATATACCAGTTTTAATAAAGGTCTAGTTATGTTTCTTAGTACAGAATGTTTATTAAATGGTAGCCATGTTTATAAACATTGGCAAAAGATCTTAAACATTTAGGTAACACCTGAGGTTATCAAATATTTTGTGTATTTATGTATTTATTTAAGTGGACATAGTTTATTAAGTCTGATTATAAATGTGAGAAAGAGAAAATGTTTCAGTATCTTAAAAAAGAGAGTAGAAGCTTTCCAGTCACATTCAATGTGCAACCTCATGAAACACAGATATATTCAGGCAATAAATTCCTAAAAACAGCAAAAGTGGCTTAGGGCCACCCATGTCAGAGGGATGAATATCACCCACAGGGTACACAAAGTAGTTTCATAAGCATACATTGAGTTTATTTGTTGTACACTAGTGTAAATCTAGTGTAAAGTTGTACATCTCATGTCCAGTTATTGCCCACATCAGTGTATTGACTCTCAAACCCAAATCGACTTTCTAACCCTGGTACAGGAGCTACTACCTGATACTGGAGCTGCACTTTGTGAACATTTCTCCTTTGTCAGCTGGCACACTGATAGGCTTCTTAATAGAGGATGCCATAGCAAAGATAAGTGGCCATAACAAAGGAACTTCTCTTCCTTGTGCCAGTGCTTTTTCTGAAGATGGGGCTGCCCGTAGATTGGCACGTTGGATTTCTGTGGCCCTCACCTTCATGTCCCTCATTGAGAGCTCTTCCTCTCTTACGCTCTCTAGTGAGAGTTTCCACCATCATTGGGCCATTTTCTGTAGACTAGCCATGTTCTGCTGACAGCTTTTTGTGAGTTCTTCCCACTCTGTAAGCTTCTTACTTTTCGTGCTACCTTCCCTCTGGCAGGCTACAGGTATCTATGGCAGCCACATTTCTCCAGTGAAGTATAAATCTCAGCTCTTGGTGGGGGAAGTTTCCTCTTCTACATTCTAATATCCTTCCTTTTTTAGTCTCCCTTAGCTCCAGAAGTAACAGCTACCTGTTCTATTTTTAAATAACCGCCTTTTCAATAACTGCCTTTTAATTTTCAAGAGATCATCAAATTAGTGGTATAATTTCTCTCTCCTGCTGAACCCTGTCTGATAATATACCTTTTTTACATTTCAAAAACATACAAAACAACTATATTTTCCATATATAGACAATTAAAAACTGAAATCAGTAAGAATAAAAAATTCATGAAGACGGTTATTACTGTTATGAGGATTGAGGGAAGGGGGAGATTTGATCAGGGAGGGGCCTATGCAGAGCTTCAGTTGTATTGACAATATTCTTCCCCATCCATATCTGTGTAGGTTCTATGTATTATCTATTTTTTGAACTGTATCAAAGTACATAAATATTCCATCTTTATTTCTTTTTAATAGATTGGATCAGGGTAAAAATGATTTTCTGTTGCTGAAATTTGTACACATAATAGCCAATGAGAGTCATAGCTAAGGATCCCCAAACAACATAAATCGAAGTAATGTCTCCTTTATTTGATCTTAAACTGGTATAAATTTTGCATTTTACATTGTTATATATATTATTAAGTCATGTTGTATTTCCCCCACATTTTCTGTGTAAAATGTTACTCTAAGATAATGCTTTTAAAGTAGTTTGCTAAATTATCTCACAAGCAGATATTCTTCCAGGGATATTGGCAAACTGATTTGAGATTACAGAGTTTATTTGTAAATATCTAGTGAGCTTTTGCTATGTGTCAGGCATGGTTACAGATGCTGGAACAAAGACAAAATGTACACAGTGTTCCCAAACTCTTTTATACAAGCAATCTTTTTTGGTTTTGGGAGTAGGGGTGCCTTATCTTCTTTACATATTTTTAATGTTGTGTTTGTCTAAAGTTAATATTAGGAATAAATTTTGTCTTTTGTTTATTAAATAAGACATTTATTGAGAAGTTAAACTCTATCAAGAGATGCTCCTTCTTTAATTTTTATAATAATAAGAAAATTTATAATTAAATGACAGACTTAACTCACTTCATGACAGAAAGTTATAGTGATAGAAACATTATATAATGACCATGACAGGAAGAAAAATACCTCACACATATAAATAAAATTTAAAAGATGATCAATAAGTTAAAAAGTAATATTAATAACATTTATAAGAGTGACATATTTTTAAGTATTCAGTTTTAGAGGGTAAATGTTTTTAATTCAATACTTGAATTTGAAAATATTTCCTGAACATATTAATTCTGATAATGAATATGATAAATGAAAGTGAAAAATCATTTTATACTTGAAGAATATAAAGTTAAATTGGTTCTTTCTTTGAAAATTTTAAATAGAGCAAAAATGATAAAAAGTGAAATTTGAATAGTTCATTCATATGAACAAGAGTGTAAGTAAGAAATTACTATAAATTTAGAAGATAAAAAGAGATTTGGCTTACAACTGCCCAAACTAAAACATAAATGAAAGTTGATTATTTTAGTCAATTTTTTAAAAAATATCATCATGCATTGTTTTGTTTTGTTTCAATTTGCTTTATTTCCAAATTATCAATTACAGGAAAATACAGAAAAAGAGCATCTAAAATCTACTATGTAGATGTGTTGAAATATTTTACTCTATAAAAATTCAAATTACTATGAGAGTAGTTAAATTTAATGAAGAAAACTATGTCACATTTCAAAGGAAGTTGAAATAACTTCCTATGAGTGGTATGTAGTGCCTAGTACTACAAAAAGAAAAATATTGAATACATTTAATCATTTTGCTATTTCTTAACACTACCACCATATGATATAGTTCAATGCATATACTGGAGACAAAAACAGCAATTATTGTGCTCATGTTGACAATCATTTTCTACCTCCAGTTTTAATTTCTTACTTATTCTATAAACAACTATTTATTATGCCCTATATAATTTAAGGCAATGAAAAGTAATTAAATATTTTATTAAATATTTTTTAGTTTAGTCTAAAACATGCACACATCTTATTTTAAATATAACCCGCTGAATAATTTGCTGTATGTGATTTTTATGGCTGTTTTAGATCTATACACATATCAAAGTGAGCTTGAAAATTCAAGGCAAAGGTTTGATATGCCTTCTAAATAATTCCTTTTAAACATTTTGTTAGACCGTCAGATGATAAAAAAGGAGAGCTATAATGCATCTGGTTTCCTTTTTTTTTTTTTTAGAAACACTTAACTTTTTATGGAATAAATTAAAATATGAAATGTAGAAAATGATTATAATAATTTTTTAAGAAATAGGTAAATAATAAAATAATTTCTTAAAGTAATAATACCTAAAAGTCAAAGCAAAAGTGATGTGCTTAATCTAACCTGAACTGAAGTAGAATGTTCTCTGATGGAATATTGTAAAAAAGATTTAATGTGAAGAGGTCTACCAATTCAAATGCTGGCACACAACGTCACCATTCACATAACTAAAATTCCATTTCACTGCAATTCAGTCAATGCATGCGTGGTTCTGCTTTCTGGCCTTTGTTTTGAATGGTCAAATAATTCAGTTACCTTTATTTCTTGTAACACTTATCTGTTTATTTAACAGAATTCTATAAATTCTTGGTTTTCAAGAGTGTGGTGAATGAGATGGAAAGAATGCAGGTAGGGCTGCTGCTCAAGTTCATATACTTATATTAAGCTCGTTAAACTTTAGATCATGCTAGAGTAAATGAATTTCATTTCTTCTCCTTCGAATCTACAAAGTCATCAGTCTACTGTCTAATAACTTTCCCTTTCAGCTCAACTTGGTGGTGGTTAGGAAATGAGAGAAAGAAAAGTTGAAAAGGTAAAGAAGTTGGTGGTAGCAGAGAAATCAGACTCCAGTATTCAGCTGATCCAATTTGTAATTTTTATAATGTAAAGTCATTTTTAAGTACACTAACATCAATTTTATGCACATTTCTATTAAAAACTATCAGGTATAATATATTTTTGTGGATAATACTTACAGAATAATTGATAGATACATATAAAATAAATAAATAAAATTATGGTGATCTCTCAGACCCAAAAAAAGGAAAATTTTGCTGACTTTCTTCTGAATATTTTTCTGAAGCAAATACATTTGTCATAACATTTTACTTTATTTTGAGGTTTTTTTTCTTCATGTGTGCCTTCTCAAAATTACACACTTTCCTTCTCCATATTGTCCCATCATTTTCATACGTTTTGTTATATGGTATCTTTAGATTTGTAAAACATGACAGATACTGATATAAAGAAAATGAGATAAAGGTCAGGGTTGATTTTTAATTTATCACTGAAAGTGTGATACATCTGTGAATACAAGAAGGAGCTAAACAGAAGGGATGCCAGACAATGGTTGTCAAGTATGTGAGGATAGAGGAATAACATCCAGGGCAGAATTCCCTCACCTGGATTACTAGTGATAAGAGCTAAGTCAATCAAGAAGCGTAGAGAAGGGCTGCGATAAAGAAAGAATGTCTCTGTTCTTTGGAAGTGTGGGGATACACTGTAAATAACTTTTAATTGAATAATGGGCTTTTCTGTTATTAAAACATGTTTTGTGTCTTTTTGTAGCTAGGAGTTTGGTATAAAAATGTGTTAATCTCCTGCAGAGATTTACAGAATACTCTGAAAAAGCATATTTAATATAAAAATTTTTGAATCAGTCCAATGAGATGCTTTATAAAATGGTAATATATTGGAAAGATCACTATACTGTATACATTTCTCAGTAACTGTAACCTCTATAAAAATACTTCATGCAAACTTATCAAAGAAAATTGATACAAAACGTTTTTCAGATTAAATATTGCCACAGTGCTGTTCTAAAGACTTTTTGTCAGTATTAAAATGAAATAGTAGCCAGATGTGATGGCTCAAGACTGACACCCTAACACTTTGGGAGGCTGAGGCAGAAAGATCACTTGAGGCCAGGAGTTCAAGACCAGCCTGGGGAACATAATGAGACCCTATCTCTGCAAAAAAAATAAGATAAAATTACAGGCATGGGCTTGTAGTTCCAGCTACCAGGGAGGCTGAGGTGAGAGGATCACTCGAGCTCAAGAGTCTGAGGTTACTGTGAGCTGTGATCATGCCAGTGCACTTCAGCCTGAGTGACAGAGTGAAAACCCATCTCTTAAAAAGAAGTGAAATTGTATCTTAATGCTTATGTATAGACAATAAAAATCATGTTCCTTTAATGTAAATCTGAATTATATGACAACATAATTTATTATGCAACAACAAAAATGAACCACTCATACTTGTTTAGAGTAGAACCACTGATTTCCAAACAAACTTAAATTATTTTAATCAAACATGTAATTTTTAAAGTTACATTTAGGGTAACAGTTTTATCTGAAACAATTTTTAAATAAAGTACTAGGTACATGGAATTGAAAACAAATAGATGGTCTTTTATCTGGCCTCAGGGAAGTCTAAGGATTTAACTCTTGGCCTAATCCCCCTTAAACTATTTATAGTGTTGATTGTCAAATTTAATCCGATGTACCAAATTAAGCACTTGTACTCAGGTCATTTATATAGCACTAAGTAACTGGGATTATTTAATAGATACAGCTGTGCCTAAAAATGGCTGCTAATCATATAATCTTGAGACTAACTAGAATAACTAGTAACACACACACATCAGAATGACATAAAGAGCCCTAAATCTGAAAAATTCTCTGAGCTGAGTTGGACTTGTCACACTCAGCCTAGTTTCTTATTATCATGTATATGCAAAATGAGGAGTGCCTGGGACATGCCTGTATAATTATTCATGATGTGCTATTTCCTCTCCTGTATCCATTCTTAGAGGCAAGTAAGTATTTTAGTTCCATGTAAGTATTACCAATAGGAAGTGAATTATATTAGAGCCCAGAGTTACCATTATGCTGAGAAGTACCTGCCTCTCTTACCTAATGGTAACCACTACCCCAATTCTACCAAATTGATTTGTTTTACCTGATTTTGTTTATGACATAAATAGAATTTTCAGCATGTATGCTTTTCCATTTGGCTTATTTTGCTCAACATTAGGTTGTGGTATGTTGGGGTATGTGATTAATTTTTATTATTGTGCAGCATCAATTCTACTGTTGTTGAAATAGTATTATTTATCCATTCTACTGTTAATGACATTTGGGACTATTACAGCTATTTCTCCTTTTAATACTTTGTCATCTTTTGTTACACATATTTAGAGATATGTTTAATATATATTCAAGAGTAGAAATGCTTCTTCATAAGGTCAGCATATGTTCAGCCTTAGGAGATAACACATTTTTTTCTCAAATACATTGTTAATTAGAGTTCCCACTACTTTACATCCTTGCCAGCAACTAGCAGTTTCTGTCTTTGTAAGTTCAGTGATTAAGGTAGGCATATGTTGTTATCTTAATTTTCATATTCATAATTCTGATTAAAATGATAGATGTGCAAAATTTTCCCTCTTTCTAACTTGATTTAGAATCCCTAATGATAGTATTTGAAAAAGGAATCAATGTAAATATGAACCAATTTACTAATTATTCTCATTAGGATTTTTTTCTTAACCTGTTTAAAAATAATTTTGCCAATCCCAAAACTATGAAATGTTTTACTAGGTATATTAGTCCAGTCTTATTCTACTATAAAAATACTACCCAAGACTGAGTAATTTATAAAGAAAATAGGTTTAATTGACTCATATTTCTGCATGACTGGGGAGGACTCAGGAAACATATAGTCATGGCAGAAGGTGAAGGGGAAGCAAGCACCTTATTCACAAGGCAGCAGGAGAGAGACAGAGCTAGAGTGAGGAAGTGCCACTTTAAAACCATCAGCTCTCATGAGAACTTACTCACTATCATGAGAACAGCATGAGGAAAACCATCTCCATGATCCAGTCGCTTCCCACCAGGTCACTCCCTTGACACATGGAGATTACAATTCAAGATCAGGTTTGGGTGGGGACACAGAGCCAACCCATACAATAAGGTTATTTTTTAAGAAACTTTATTAGTCCACATAAAGAGCTTGAATTCACCTGGAAATGATTTTTTTTTATATTATGTGAATTTGAGTCAAGATCTTCTTTTCTGGTCTTCTCTTTCACTGGTATAATGGTCTATCTTTAGAGCATTATTCTCTTAATTATAACTTGATAATAAATTTTATTATATGGTCCTCTAAGTCCTACAAATATGTGGTTCTTTAAGATTATCTTGGCTGTTTGTTCTCTTACATTTAAATCTACAAAAATAAATTTAGGTAACTTGCCAGTTACCTAAATAATCTCTTTTGGAATTTTTTTTGAGATTGCAGTGGATCCATCCACTTCTTTAAATCTTTAATTTCTCTTAATGTGTGAAGATCTTTTTAAAAGTTTTGCATACCTTGTTATGTTGATTCTTGATCATACTGCTATCATTTAGGGCTCCTTTTACACTTTTAGTTTATTTTTTTGTTTCTCAAATGTTTAAAATAGACTAGTGATCCAAAAAATTACTTATTCCACAAAGACATTGGGAATACTAGAAGTTTCTGATACAAGAATATGTCAAAAATCTTTCTTCAGTTCTATTTAATAGGTTTTCACATTTTTGGAAGTAGTCTTTTATTTTTTTTTAATTTTTCTAGTATTCACTGAACAAAGTCTTTTTACCCATGATCTTTGTGAATTGCATTGTAAAAATTAATAGTTTGTTTGATCAGCCAAAGGAAACTCTGAATGGTCTCTTGATTTTGCTTTCTTCTTGATCAAGGTTTTTGTTACATTTTTGATACATAATATCAGTTTAGCTTTGTTATATCTGTTGTGAGTAACTTAATAATGACAATATACATAAACTATGATCAATTTTTTATGAATAATTTCGTAAGAATTTGGGTCTAGATTGTTACAGTAATACCAACAATTTTGTATGTTAGAATGTATTTAATTTTCCTGCTTATTGTCCAAAGCAAAATTGGACAACATGAAGCTTTTAAATTAGGTGATAAAGATGTAGGCATGATTCCTGAATTAAAGATATAATCTGATAGCCATATTTTCTCCTTAGTAGTTAATTTATGAGAATGTCCTTGCCTCTCTTTTAGTTGCTTGAAGTATGGTTCATTGTTCAATGCTTTGTGTCAGAGTGAGAGATTTCCTTTCCACCAGGTCCCCTCCACAGACTAAGCTAATTAAATACAAAGCAAGAGAGATTTCCATCCTAATAAATCTGCCTGTAGATTAAGACACTATGTCACTTTAGTAGTTCTTTCAATAAAGCCAGAAGTGATTAAAACTAGAGCTTTTTTTTAATCATTGCCCAAGACATAAGTAATAGACTTCCAGTCTTACCGTATCACAATGAATTCTTTGATGGAAAAATTTCCCATACTGCTTTCAGCAATCTAAGTGAGCTGGTCAGAACTTAGGACAACTGACAGATTCCATTATAAAAATTAATGCACATTTTTCTTAGTAGCAAAAGTAAAGGAAACTGATTTCCATCTTTATAAAACCTAATTGATCAAACATAGCTATACTTTGAACATAAAACAGCTTCTCGTTTTAGGTCTACTGGTTTTGACAATAGCTATAAAGCTGTGTGATTTTGAAATGGTTGTTTGTCCTACTGGCTTTTAAGATGTCCTGTGATAAAGAAAATGAGTAAACAATCCAGGTATTTTATGTTTAATTTCTCAAATATAGCAGATTGCATAAGATTGATTTGTACTTGAATTTACTTTTCTTTAAAGAAAAGATGCAATTTGATATAAAGATCACTTGCTTGTTTGCATTTTTAGCAGTCACCAGATATCTTTTCAAAACTGTTAGTCTCATAGAGCAGAGTTATACCTTATTTTTAGTATACAGCTCTAAGACTGGGAAGCCCCTTCTTAACCTGCTAGTGAAAATACTATGTCTCATAAGCTTCCTTTGGTCAAGGTAGAAAATTGCACCATGTTGTCAATGAGTTGATGACATCAGTATTAAGATTTACTTTACCACTGGATCCATTTAATTAAATAATTCACAGAGTTAACCCTGTATGTTCTTTCTTAGACAGACCAGCACATTTCTCCAGAGCTGTCATGAGTGACTTTAACTATTTTTTCTAACTCTCATTTATAGCCTTCCTAAGATTATGTAATATAATAACTATAAAGCAATCCTTCCCCTTACACAACCCCCTGGGTTCTCACAATTAGTCCCTTTTTTCCTGTATTAAAAGCTTAGATCCAAATGGAGACAGAGGTGTATAAGAAATGAGTAGACAAGATAATTACAAGGCTTAAGAAAATTTCTTGAGTTACTGATTTAATGATAAGCAATAAGTGTATTCTTTTTAATTGCCCTATCAACTGTGAATTAAGTGATTGAAAAAGATACTCCTTATGCATTTAACATATATGTATGTATCTAGGAACTAGGGGGTACATCAGTGAAACAAACAAAAATTCCTGTCCTCATAAAGCTTCCATTCTAATGATAGTCTCTTTAAAAATGTTCTCACCTCCTGCCAATTCTCTATCCTGCCTGGATTTCCTACATGAAAAATGTTTCTCACATAAAATTACATTCTTTATGTAAGATTATCACAGGATTATTATTTTAATGATACATTCAAATGTAAGTATTTCTTAGAAACCTAGACTAGACTGGCATTGACAATACAATTTTATGTAGGGATTCATGAGCCTCACATGTTGGGCACCAGAATGTAGGAAACCAGCCCTACATCACTGGTGGGTACCCCGAGTTTGGTGGGACAAAGGAAGGAGAAAAAGATTAAGAAAGAAAGTGGGACCAGGGAGCCAACACTTACTACTTTTGGAGGAGACAATGAAGGCTCCGAGCTCTGAACATCCACACTATTTATTGGTTGCAATCACTTTGATCTACAGGATAGGGTTGGAGTGATGGTGGGTAGAGGATGATGGTGGAGTGATTCAGTGAGCTGGAACTAGTGTGTCATTCTAAGGATTGATAACAGTGGTGTTTTGGGAGTGTCACAAAGCAAGAACATGTGGTTATCTTTAGCCTATTATCTATGTGCAGCTGATGGAACTCGGGCCTTACAAGGAGCCTACAAGTCTGGCTACATCGTAGTGTTATGAAGGGGTTTTACATCTTTGAGCACAGTGTTTATGGTAACAGAGCCTAGGTCACCCTGCACCAGAACATGAGGCATGAAGAGGCCTTCCTCCTCAGAGGCCCCCTGCGGCCTTCCACAGTTTGTTGTTCCTTGTTTATATGTTACTCATAACCAATTTATGTAGGCACTCTGTAAGTCCTTTCTCCTCTGCTGCTTTTCCCCAACAATTTTATTCTGAACATATTGTTGCAGTCTACTAGGCAGCTACTAAGTAGGTTCTTTATAGAATAAATGACTTTTTTATTGGACTTTCTTTGTGCTGGCGAGATGCCTTGGAAGGTGGCTGGCAGTTAATGAATAAAAAGCCTGAGTGCTGGGAAGCTGTGACAGAAAAATTATATAAATAATAATAGAGATATTTCTGAAGATATTCCTGGCATAGTTCTTGGGTCATATTCTCAGCAAATAATCAGTAGAATTCAGTTGAAACAAAAGCCTCAAATGTTCAAATGAACTCTTCTGATGGCAATCATTAATTCTGTATTTTACTAGAAGTTTATCATCATCTGTTAGGTTTCTCATTAATTTCAAAAGTGCTACAGTGCAACATAGAGTTGCTAAAAGATATACAAATCATTTTGCCAAACAAGATTAAATGTGTTAGGTTGGGTATGATCAACAGCTATGGTGAATTGAACAGTGGCTCACCAAGATGAGAGGAAGATGTAGGATTGCTCAAGGCTGTTTCCAGGTGGCATAGATAAAACTAATGGGAAATTAAGGAGTGCAAAGATATGGTTATTATCACTGTAGTAATTCCCAGCAGCAAGGTGTTTTACATTGTGGTAAAGGCTTCCAGGTTATCCATTTGAGTTATGTAAGACTAGATTAGACAAAGCACTAGAGAATTTACTCAAGGATTAAAACTTGCCCAGACAGAAGGATGAGGTAGATGACCAAATGATCCCTTTCCATCTCTAACTGTGATGTTTCCAGGAGACCAATGATGGATTTAAACACACACCGGTTGCCCTTATCATTTTCAAGATAAAAGGTGTTATCCATCTTAATACCCAGAATAGTTATTAAAAGAAGCAGCTCTATGTTAGTTGTGAATGACCAGATGTTTTAATAGATAACCTGAATAATTTTTCCATGGTGGAGTAGCATTAATATACTTGGTGCTTGGCATATAATTAGGAGGTGCTTTCTGTGGAGCCTCAAGAGTCTTTGACAGCCATGTACCATACATGTTACCCTATTATGAACACCATAAAATTTTATTTATTTATTTATTTATATGTCGTGAAAAGTTTAACATTTTGGACGAAAACAAACAAACAAACAAAAACAAATCCCCCCAAGAACAGAAACATATTGACATGGTTGTTAGCTTTCAGCTATGGGAAGCATTTCTTCCTAATATTCATCTTAAATATTTGTCTTCTTTGAGCAGAGTAAAACAAAAGGTATTATCAGGTAAGTGCAATGGGTATTTAGTATTTATGAGTGGATAGGTTCAGAGTAATTATAATTTTAAAAACAAAAGTAAATTCAAAGCAACTAGCCAAAGACATTAAGATCAAGAATAGCATTAGCTCCCATACCAGAAACTCTATAATGTAACTAGTTTAAAATCTTATACATTTTTATATTCTGTTTAGGTGTGTTTCTTTAAATATGGTTCAGCTTGCAACATAAGTTAGCTCTGAACATAAGTAGGACATTTAGCTGTCGAGATCTCAATACAGACAAAGATGAAGAAGAAGCAACATTTAATTTTACTTCTAGAAGAAAGATGAGAAAGAATATAAATAAAACAGCTAAAGCAAAGTCTTGAGCATGGAAGATTGATTGATATTTGAAAAATATCAAATTCAATATCTGCTTCCCCCTACCCACTCTAGGCTTAACTAGTGAAGAAAGCTAGAGATAGTCAGGTGAAGTTTTATATCTCAAATTGAGACATTTTTAGCTGGAAATGGGGAGAACAGCAATTTCATAGCCCTTATGTTCCTTTCCTATCTATGTGTCTTTTAGAGAAAACTATGTAATTTATTATAGGGGTGTTCAGTCCCCTCCTTTCATCTCAGTTCAGCATGTTTTAAATGCTCAATTCACCAGCAGAACAGAACAGAGAGAGGCCTTGGAGGCAGCGCCACACATCTACAACCATCTGATCTTTGACAAACCTGACAAAAACAAGCACTGGGGAAAGGATTCCCTGTTTAATAAATGGTGTTGGGAAAACTGGCTAGCCATGTGCAGAAAGCAGAAGCTGGACCCCTGCCTGACACTTTACACTTAAATTAACTCCAGGACTAATATCCAGAATCTACAAAGAACTAAAACAAGATTTAAAAGGAAAAAACAAACAAACCCATTCAAAAGTGGGCAAAGGATATGAACAGACACTTTTCAAAAGAAGACATATATGAGGCCAACAAACATATGAAAAAGTGCTCATCATCTCATTAGAGAAATATAAATCAAAACCTCATTGAGATACCACTTCACACCAGTTAGAATGGTGATCATTAAAAAATCTGGAGACAACAGATGCTGGAGAGGATGTGGAGAAATAGGAATACTTTTACACTGTTGGTGGGAGCGTAAATTAGTTCAACCATTGTGGAAGACAGTGTGGCGCTTCCTTAAGGACCTAGAAATACAAATTCCATTTGACCCAGCAGTCCCATTACTGGGTATATACCCAAAAGATTATAAATCGTTCTATTATAAAGATACATGCACACATATGTTCATTGCGACACTGACTACAATGGCAAAGACCTGGAACCAACCCAAATGCCTATCGATGATACACTGGACAAGGAAAATGTGGCACATATACACCATGGAATACTATACAGCCATAAAAAATGATGAGTTTATATCCTTTGTAGGGACATGGATGAATCTGGAAACCAGCATTCTCAGCAAACTGACACAAGAACTGAAAATCAAATACTGCATGTTCTCACTCATAGGCATGTGTTGAACAATGAGAACGCATGGACATGGACACAGGGAGGGGAGCATCACACACTGGGGTCTGTTGGGGGGTCTAGGGGAGATGGGGGAAGGATAACATGGGGAGAAATGCCAGATATAGGTGATGGGGGGATGGAGGCAACAAACCACATTGCCATGTATGTACCTATGCAACAATCCTGCATGATCTGCACATGTACCACAGAACCTAAAGTACAATTTAAAAAATAATAATTAAAAATAAATAAATAAATAAATAAATGCTTAATTCAAGTCCAATAATGGGCTACTATTTGTCTCTACCCCACAATACAATTTATTTTGATCTTACCTTGTCCTCTGTGCACTGTGGGAACGTGTCTTCAAATTAAGAATGCCAGAGTTGACAAATAAAAATACAGTGCATCCATTTAAATTTGAATTTCAAATAGAGTAGATTTTTTTTCTTTTGCATAATTCAGTCCCATGCAATATATGGGACCACTTTAATACTAAAAAATTATTTGTAGCTTATCTAAAATGCAAATTTAACTGAGCATCCAGTATTTTATCTTAAAACCTATTTCTAGTACATGTTCTTTCCAGGTGATATAGCTGGGAGAACTGGTAGCATGACTCCTGTGGTCTGCAAAGGTACTAGATGCAGATGCCATGACATCTTCACTTATGAAACTGATTGCCTTTTAACTTACAGTTGTCTTGATCTTTCCCCTAGGCCTACTCATCTGACTGCTTCTTCCTAGCAGTGTCATTTTTTACTTGGGCCAGGATTCGTAGGCTCTCTAATCAAGATAGATCAAGGTGGGCTTTTCTCAACCCACACACACGCGAGACACACACACACACACAGAAATGCCTTCACTTTTCCCACTACTTGCCTCAGGCTTTTTGCTGAAAATTTTTCTACTTAAAAACATACTAATCTCTTCTTTTCCTCATAATTCAATTGATAAGTAAAACCACTCTGGCTATTATATTTAGGGTAATATAATTAACAGAATAAATGATGACTTTTCTATTGCTATATTGAGGGTCAAAACTTAGGATACAGAATCCCCTTTTCTCCAGTCCCTTCAGGGGAAATGATTGCATTCATTCTAATAAAGCAGGTAATCTTTATCTTCTCTAACTCTTTGTTTTATTACTTGAGTCTTTCCATCTTTTAAAATGAATGCATCTAAAGAAATAAAGACAAAATATTGTTTGATGGGATAAAAGAGGTTTGATATTTAAATGATTCTGCATTGAGAAGGTCCTTTCCTCTTAGATTACTTAGGATTTCAAAAAAGGGCCTTCAGTAAGAAATATTACAGAAATCTAAATAAAGTAATATTAAATTATAGTTAATTAGATATACATTTCTTTATTCATTCGTTCAGATAACCCATAAACAAGTACTGCATTTCTCATTTAAGTTAACAGTTGCTGAAAAAAAGAAGTTACTGAATCTTCATTTCTACCTATAAAAAAAAAATAGGTTATTACTTACCCTTTCTCCTGTGTAATATGATTAAAAAGCTATGTTGGTCTAAGGATACAAAGTTTCAGTTAGACAGAAGGAATATGTTCTGTAGGTCCATATTACAGCATATTGACTATAGTTACTAATAAGGTACTATACACTTGAAAATTGATTAGACAGTAAATTATAAATATCTCCTAAATGTCTCATCACAGAATATATTTATGTGAGGTCATAGATATGTTAAATGGCTTGATTCAATAGTTTATCACTGATTTAATTATTCAATCACAATGTGAAATGATTAAATATGTCAAAATATGTTGCATTCTATGTATAGATATACTTTCTCAATAAAAAATTTTAAAACAGTGTTTTAGCAAACATGGCCATTACATAATGCATTTTTTAATGGATAAACAGCTATATTTTATTAAAATGGTATAGGGATTTTTTTTAGTTAGATTATTTGAAAAATATTGTGTGTTTGTGTGTGCATACTCCTTTGTCCTATGCCTTTGAATTCTGTTTCAGGGTGATTATTAGTGCCCTTATACTCAGATACAGACAACAAAATTTCAGAGACACCTTTCCTATTCCTTACTTTAATACTTTGGTTTACTAGAGAAGGAAGCACTGTTAAAAGGTGGTTTTGAAGACTTTGCACCAAAACAAACATATGTAATGCTTATACTATGCAAACTGTATTCTTTAGGGTCTGAACTCAAAATGAACTTTAAGATGTGTCACCTTTCCTAGTATTATCTCCTGCTAAAATTCTTCAATAATTCTGTATCTTTCCAGGGAAAAAAAAAATCTAAAGTTTTATCATATTCTATTAATATTTGCCTATTGGCTGATTTCTCCAATTTCTCCATCACTCACCTGACTCAACTCTTGACATCAACATTATTAAATAGTATGAAATTTTCAAAGGTGGCATTCTCTTTTTAAACTTCTAGCTTTTATGTATTTCATATTTTTTATTGGGTCACTCTTTTTCCACTATAGGCCTGTTAAACTCATTCATCATTTAGGATTTGATTTTGGCTTCTGTATCTCTCTTCCTGTGAGAACACTGAACATCTCCAACCCACTCTATGGTCACTCATAGCATCCTGTGATTCAATCATATCTACATTTTTCATATGTACTGCAATTCTAGCTTAAGGTCCTCCATAATGGCAGAGATGTGCATTCAGTCTGTCAAACCATTTCCTTTGTCAGTGAATGATTGATTATATATGGAGCATTCTGGTCCTAGTTACCTGTGTGGCTTTGAGTGAGAAAATCTTTGGGCCATAGATTTCTCATCTAAAGACAAAAATGATTCTGCTAGATAACCTTTGTGGTGTCTAACAGAACTTAAATGGCATGCTTTCATGGTTAAATATACCATATGTCAAATCAATAAGGAAATGAAGGTTTTTCATGATTTCTAAATGTTCTTCTGAAATTTCAGAAGAACATATATATTAATGTTTTATTAAGTAAAAGTTTACAGTAAAAGTATTTTCTGTCATTTTTAATATTACCTTATTGTAAAGTATCTTTTATTTGTAGAGAAATTCACAGCTTTAGATTATAAATACCTTTATTAAAATAATACAACATTGTTCTGAAATTTTTTCAAGCCAGTTATATATCATTCCCATATATATCAATATAATTAATAGATGAGAAGTTAAAGAAATTTTTAGATGAATTATTCCTTTTTAGCATTGAATTCTTGTTTTCATTTAATTGGCTTCATTTTGACATTTGTATAAGTGATAGTTACATTCCAACTTATCTTGAACTTTCAGAAGGCTAATACAATGGCATAACAAATCATCTGTGTTGACGAGAAATTAAATCTTCAAAAAAAGTTGAGTACTTGCCATGAAGTAATATGTATAAAAGGTAAAATACCAATAATTAAACTTAAAATGTATTAATTTTTATAAAAATGACCAATATGGAGTGACGTAACTATACCTCAAATGATTAAACATTTCAAGATAGCCCGAAAATTAAATTATATAATTTTAGTCTAATTTAGTTTTTAAATAAAGTAGGCGAGATTATATTTCAAGCTCATAGTGGACCTTGCTGTTACTGTTTTTAATGTAATTAATAAGTGCAAGAAAGAACATCTACATCCAGCCAAGATGAAAACACAGGGACAGATTTATATTACCAACTTGACCAATGGAGGAAGAGGAAGAGGGAGAAGAGAAAAACTAATTAAAAACCCTTAAAACATTGGTTTTCAAGACACTAGTCATCAGGCATTGAAGAATAGTAATCCTTGAGAGATCATGAACCAATGAAGTGACTTAGCTTTGTTCAAGCCTTCTATCTTGAGAGAGTGAGTGTTCAGGCTGTGACAAAAAGAACAGAAACACATATGAAGCCCAGCAGACTCTACAGGGAGAAGACAGCTGGGGGTTTGGGGAGACCAAAGCAGTAAAAGTCACAGGATAGAGTATGGGAAAGAAAAGAGATAAATGGGAAATTCAGAGATCTGCAGAGGGTGCTTCACACATATTCAGTCATAGAGTATTAAGTACCATTTGTGAGGAAACTGACCCTAGCTAGTAAGAGAAACATCAGAAAGGATTAGAGGAAACTGTTACTTGGTTACAGTGGATATGGAATAGTTCTTCCTTCAGCCAGCTACTCAGAAAAACATTATAACTTGTAGTACATCTAGTAAAGTACTTTTAGCTCTAAACATTACTCTTGTTTCAGTAAAGGTGTTTTTAGATCTAGAAAGGCTGAAGGCTTCATTATCAGCAGGCCTCTCTGTATGTTATATTAAAGGAAGACTTTCAGGCAGGGGGCAATGAATCAAGGAGAAAAAATGGATCTAAAAAAATTAAAAGGATAAAAAGAAAAAGATATGGTAACTGAATGGTCAGTGTCTTTTCCTATTAATTTTTGAAATAACAAGCTAACAAAAGTAACAGTGTGATGCAGTCTTATAACACATGTAAGTAAAATGTACAACAATTGCATAAAGTTTGAGAAAAGAGAATTTGATGTATGTTACTATAATGTTCTTATGTGTAAGGATTGTAGTACCACTTTAAGGTACACAATAATAAGTAAAAAAAATAGATACTGGGAACTCCAGAGAAGCCACTAAAATAAGAAAATTAAAAGGTATGTGAATAAGTCAACAAAGGAGTGAAAACTGAATTATTAAAATAATTATTTAATCCTACATGTTACCTAGAAGAAAAACATGTTACGTATAAAGACAAAAACCAATTGAAGGTAAAATGACAGGAAAAGAAATACCATGCTAACATTGATCTAAAGGAAGCTAGAATGGCTATATTAACATTAAAATGTATTTCAGAGAAATAATATTTACAAGATAGAAAAAGTAACATTATGGATAAGAGTCAATTAATCCAAATGACATAATAATCATAAATATTTATGTTGTGGCTTCTTTACTCCCCATAGTTTATAAGCAGAAGGGCTTGTTACAGCTCTTTTACTCCTGCAGGTTGGCGAGTTCTGCGTTCTTGTCTCACCACCAAGAGGAATGAGGTACATTGATACCAGATAGTAAGTAAGGCAGAGTACAATTTTATTGAAGAGAAAGCTCTTAGCTGTGAGAGGGGGACCTGAAAGTGGGTTGCTGTGTGTGAGGCTGAGTCCAGGCTTTTATTGGCTTAGAAAGGGGAAATGTGTGCTGATTTCTTTACCGGTAGGCTTGTGAAAAGCACCATTCAGATAAAGGTACAATAGTGTAAAGAACTAATCAGGAGCTGAGGTGAAGGCTTGGCCTGGGACCAATCAGGGACTGAGCATACCAAATGGGAATGGAAGTTCTCACTCCAGTCTGTGGACTCTATCCAGATCTTGTAATTTGGTGTTCAGGCCTTAGACTATCCTTGGCTTGAAGGTTGAGTTTCACTGGGGACCTGTCCCTGTCTGCCTAGGAATTTGTCTACCTCCTGTTCCTATCATTTATATACCTAATATCAAAACAAAGTGCAGGGCTGGGCATGGTGGCTCACACCTGTAATCCCAGCACTTTGGGTGGCTGAGGTGGGCAGATCACCTGAGATCAGGACTTCGAGATCAGCCTGGCCAATGTGGTGAAACCCTGTCTCTACTAAAAATACAAAAATTATCCAGGCATGGTGGTAGGCCCCTGTAATTCCAGCTACTGGGGAGGCTGAGCCAGGAGAATCACTTGGAGGTAGAGGTTGCTGTGAGTCCAGATTGTGCTCAGGCATTCCAGCCTGAACAACAGAGCAAGACTCCATCTCAAAAACAAAATAAAGTAAGCAAAGTGCAAAATAGGTCCACACATAAATGAACAACTAATTATTTTCAGAAAGTTTTTGAGATAGTTTATTGGAAAAAGATTAGTCCTTTCAATGAATAATGATGGAATATAGCATATCAATATGTAAAGATGAACTTGGATCCATACCACAAAACTTAAACTAAAATTAATTCAATAAATTAATGAACAAATGTATTACCTGAAACCATAAAATCTCTATGAGAAAATATAAAATAATACTTTTAAAACCTTGAGTTATATAAATAGCTCTTAAATATGACACCAAAATTATAATCCATCAAAAAAATTAGACCTCATCAAAATTAAAATTATTTCTCTTTGAGAGAGTGTTAATATAATTAAAATACAAGCCACAAAATGGAGAACATATTTGCAAAATAAAATATTGAATAAAGTACTTGTTTCTGAAATATATGCATTTTTTTAAACTCTCAATTCAACAATAATAAAACAAAATTGAGTTTAAAAAATATACCAAATATTTGAACAGATATTTACAAAAGAAAATGCATGGATAACAAATAAGAACATGACAAAATATTCAATATCATTAGTCATTATGAAAAGGCAAATTGAAACCATAATTAAACAATGCTACCCATACCAGAATGGATAAAATTAAACAGCCAGATTATACCAGATCTTGATGAGGATTTAGAGGAACAGCAATTATCACACACTATTAGTGGACACAGAAACGGTGTAACCACTCTTGAAACAGTTTCACAGTCGTTTAAATTCATTATACTTAGCATATGATCCAGCCACCATGAATCTATTCTAGATATTTGCTGAAGAGAAATAAAAGCATAAGACCACACAAAGACTTGTACATCAACAACTTACACATAATGAACATGGCACCATTTTTTGTAATCATTCTAGACTAGAAACAAGCCAAATATCAATCAATTGCAGAATGAATAAATTGTGGAGTATTCAGATAATTAAGTATAACTCAATAAGAAAACAAAATAAACTAGTGATACACCAAGCATCATAGATAAATCTCAAAATAATCATGGTGAGTAACAGAAGTGAAACATAAAAAATAATGCATAATATATTATTCTATTTGTAGAAAACTCTTGGAAATGCAAACTAATTTTTAGTAACAGTGTTAGCCTGAAGCAAGGGGCTGGGGAAAGCTGGGCAAGAGGAATCGCAAATGGACCAAAAATACTTCTAGTGTGATAAATCACAATCTTGATTGTGATTATGGTTTACTGGATATAAATGCAGGTCAACATTTATCAAATAGCACCTTTTAAATATGTGTAACTTAATATATACCATGTACTTCTTAATAAATCTGCTAAAAAGACAAAATAAATAGAAGAAAAAAGTTGTAGAGTATAAATTACTGCTTCTTAACTATTTAATTCAGTTCAATAATTGAGCAAACTGTTTGAGAACCAGCTAGACAGTTGCTAACAATTGTGTTTAGAAAAACGCATGTGACTCAGTACACACCACGTTAGAATAAGAGACCTGAAGGGCACCTTCATTTTACATGTAACAAATTGAGGCCAAAATAGTTTATCTCTTGTCACATCCATCCTTCCCTGCTGTGTTCCACTTATTAAACTATTGCATTTGACAAGGCTATTCAGCAGTTTATGTCAGAGAAGATACATGAACCCTCATTTTAAAATATTCTGTGTGATTCTTTTCCATACTAGTTTTCTGAGTCAGCCACATTGTACCATTTATTGTGGCAGCTTTAAAATGTTTCAAGTTCTAACTAGAAATTCATATGCTTTTATTCTGCTGTTTTTCTTTTCTTTTTCAAACACAGAACACACACTATATTATTCTATTTATAGAAAACTCTTGGAAATGAAAACTAATTTATAGTAACCCTGTTTGCCTGAAGCGGGAGCTGGGAAAGTTAGGTAAGAGGAATTGCAAATGCACCAAAAAATGCATTCAAAAATTGCCCCAGATAACAGTTCTAGAAAGACTTTTGTGACCAATGCTGTAGTCTGTTTAACTGGACTTTCAGTTCTTTCTTTAGAACATACCCATGAAACAAATTCCTATTGTGTGAAAAGAAAATTATGCTAAATGCTTCCTAACTGAAAATAATGTTAAGGAATGTTTTGGACATTCTTCATGTCTCCAGTTAAACGATCCATGATAAATGTCTCCCTAATCCAATAATCAATATCAGTAATAAAATAACATTTGTCCTTTAACCAGAATTTATGTTTATAATCAATCTTATATCAATAAAATTACAAGGAATATAAAATTTATCTTACAAATTAGTTTTCTAAAATACTCAAATTTAATATTTGAATGTTTAAAATTTATTATTTCTTATATACATCTTGTTATAGATACATTGCTACTAAAAACCTTGCTAAACTTAAAGCAGGAAAAACACTTTGGCACCTTTAAAGTTATTAACATTAAGCTTCAAATGTTAATGTGAATAATAACAATAATCTAGCCTCAAGCCAAAAATTATTAACCAAGGACTTTTAGAATTAAAGCCTTTTAAATTTAATTTTAAATCTTGATGATTTATGCTGATTAAATCTTCAGTTCAAATACCCACACTACAAATTTACCTAATCTGATCTTTAAAATTTACATAGATAACAGTTGTACCAAGGGAATGGTTCTCAGTAAGATATGTCATATAATTGAGGAAGTTCTGAAATACTATCCCAGTAGATATTTACGTAAACTAAGCACTCATGTTGAGCCCAGAGTCAGCCCCCATCATCTTTATTTACGGACTTGGATTGCAGTGTCTTTGAGGAGGGAGGCTTTCACATATCCTACAATTATCTTTTACATTAGTTCTCTGTACTCTCCTTTCTCCATCAGTTCAACCACTTTTAATGACTGTTTTTCAGTAATCCTTCCAAATTTTTGGACTTTTACAATGTTTGCTGCAGTTGAAATTTTATTTCCACTAATATTTTTATGTATTTTAATAGGACATTTGTAGAAAAAGAAAATTAGGTTAATATTTATATTTTAGTCATCTTGCATGTTTGCACACATTTAATTACTTAGGGAATTTGTAATGGTTACCTTACAATTTAAACATTTGAAGTAAATTTGGACTCTGAAGTATGTAATTTGAAAATGAAGCATTCACTCATTTTTCCTGGTTGATACAGGGGTACACATAAGAAGGACATTTTCTTTTGTGATGGGGATATTTTTTTCTTTGTAATTTCGCACTATTAAATGTTTTCTTCCTGGAAAAATGCTGATGACATACTCCTAAAGAGGTAAGACAGTTATAGAGGACTGTGATGAACAGTCTGATCACTTTTTGGTCATGCTTGTATAGACATATAAATGTACAATGTAGCTGTATCATCGTATTAGAAAATAGCTTTTCCTTTTAATCAATATGTAGTGTTCTTTTTTAAAAATGTTCACACTAAGTGCTCTAGGAACCTGTGAGATCTGTTATACTAAGGCTACAATAGGTCCATATATTCTATAGTAAATTATTCTGTTACACACACAGATACACACATGCACAAGAATACACTCACATAACCAGACATCACATCAAAGTGACTTTGAGTCAAGTTGTATTGTCAATGCCAAAACTCCTGTAGGTACAGTCAAAAGATGATTCCAAATTTTTCTTTGACCAGTCTATTGTTGTTGTTTGTACTGTGGTGGCAATATTTCCATATACTTAATTCGTAACTTAAAAATAATCAGTTTGGATTATTTTGTCTTTTTATTTCTCTATTCTCTTTTATGTGTCTCCACTGGGCTTTTTAAAACAAGTTTTTTCATTAACAGTATTCTCTTTTGTGGTGATTTATTTAGCAGCCTCATAAAATAAACTACGAAATAGGGTGATGCTTGTATATCAGTTTATAAGAAACAGTTATATAAAATGTGACACATCCTAGAGATGTAATTTGATAGCAAACCAATATGTGCCAACTATCAAAATATATCAATTTAATTTAGATGAAAATGATTGAAAGCATAAGTTACACAAACTTATTTTTTCCATAGAAAGCTGCCTGTCCTTACCAGAAATAATCATGGAGAATTTCACAGTTAGGAAACATAAGAGGCTCTCTGCTTACAGAGTTATAAAACGATTTGAATTTTGATTGTTCAGACAGTGTAGTGAGACTGATTAAAAGGGAGGTAGTAAGGTGGTTTTCCCAGGGCAAGACTTATCCATTGCACTCCGGATGTGCTGACCCCCTGTGTTTCCCCAAATGTGGGAAACTGGACTGCATAATTTGTGGTAGTGGGGAACTGCGTTGTGCTTCCCCCTGACTTTTTGAAAAATCAAAAAAAAAAAAAAAAAAAAACCAAAGGAAGACTATGTGAACACACATAAGGAAGAAGATGGCTGCATGACTGGATTGATGCATTTATAAAAGAAGTGCTAAGGATTCCTGGAAGATACCAGAAATCAGAATTGGTGAGAAAAGGATTCTCCCCTAGAGCTATTAGAGAGAGAGCATCACCCTAACAATATTTTGATTTCAGACTTCCATCCTCTAGAAATGTGAAGTGATAAATTTATGTCGATGTAAGCGGCCAAGATGCTGGCAGCCCTAGGAAACAGAAATATAGCAGCTTATCTACTTTTTATTAAATATTAATAATTTTAACAAAATATAGTATACTCGGCCCTCTGTATCCAGGAGTGCCACATTTGTTAAACAACCAACCTTAGAATGAAAACAATAATAATTTAATTAAATAATACAACAAAATATACAAATAAGAAATACAGCATAAGAATAATTTACATGACATTTGCTTATATTAGTTATTACAGATAATCTAGAGATGATTTAAAGTATATGGAAGGATGTGTGTGGGTTATGTGTAAATACTATGCCATTTTATATTAGTTACCTGAGAGTTCATGGATTTCTGTATCTGCAGGGGCCCTGGAACCAATCTTTTTTGAATACCCAGGGACAAGTATATTATGAAATATTTGCTTATAATTAGATAATCTTGGAAAAAAATGTTATACTAACTGCTGAATTAACTGTCATAACAAGATAGTCTTTAATGACTGCGTGTGGTGGCTCACACCTATAATCTCAGCACTTTGGCAGGCTGAGGCAGATGAATCACTTGAGGTCGGGGGTTCAAGACCAGCCTGGCCATCATGGTGAAAGCCTGTCTCTACTAAATCTACACAAACTAGCCAGGCATGGTGGTGCACACCTGTAATCCCAGCTAGTTAGGAGGCCAAGGCAGGAGAATTGCTTGAACCCAGGAGGTGGAGGTTGCAGCAAGGTGAGATTGCACCACTGCACTCCAGCCTGGGCAACAGAGCAGATTCTGTCTCCAAAAAAAAAAAAACCTTTAAAATACTAGAAAGAAATTAAAATATGTGCTTTAGTAAAATCACATGCAGTATTCATCATTTAATAAATCTGGAAGTTGACTGAATAATTTTAAAATATAAATATATGATTTAAATTCATATGCAGCAAATAATTTGGCATATTATTATTTTTAATACATTTTAAACTATATTTGTAAATAAACACAAGAAAACTCTAGCATGTGCATACAATCCCATGAATTAGAGATATTAACCATACAAACAAGTTTTGATCATTAGTATGTATTTTTGCTGAAAACTAATAGTTTGAAAATCTAATGACTGATAGCTAGGGAAAAATTTGCAGATGTTATATTTTCCTAACTCAGTGTAATGCGGAAATATTCCTTGACGTAACTCCTATTCCCAGCAATATCTAATTAGTGGCAGGGTGGGGTGAGCACTCCCATCATTGGTCTTTGAATGCATAATATCTGATTTTTCTTGGTTAATGATACATCTTTGTACAATTTACAATGTGAACTGGAAACCTTATTTAAAAATAACATGACTGAAAGTTAAATTTTTGTTTTTTCTCCATCTGTTTTCCTCTTATCTGATGCAAATAAGTCACAAGACTGAGTTTTACTTTCCAAACCTCAGTCTACAGAAAATTTGTCACAAGTAAAATATTGCATTAATTGGGGTTTATTCAGCAATCCTTCCCTAAGCAGAAGTCCTACTAAAATCAGAAATATTAAATTTGATATTGAATCTTAGATGCAAGAAGTTACGTGTTACTGGCTAAATGTTGTTTTAGCTATGCTGGGGGTGATAATTCCAGAGAGAAAATGGGTAACTTATTCCCTATTAATATGAACAAAAATATGGAATTAAATGTTAACATTTTATGTTGGCAGTGTACTTTAAGGTATATATAGATATATATATACACATATATTCTCTGTTGAAAGCTGCCATATATTGCTAGCAATCATAGTCAAAAAGCATGATAAAAATGGAATATGTACTTCTAAATTCAATCTACTCACATGAAAACATTAGAGATATTTTCAGAAATGGAGTCAAATATTGTCCTTTTCACACCTTTTTCAGTTGCTATATTATTTCCTGCAAAGACAGAGGTTGATACTCCAGAAAAGAATTCCCAGATCCTTGATTAGTTAACTTGATGGCCACATTTGCATCTCTCAAGACCCGTGTGGCTTTGGCAGGTGACTGATGCCACAGCAGTTACCTTTTAAAAGTTTATTTGCTCTATTATATAATGTGCTGTAGGACTAAAGATTAAGTTTTGACTTAAGGATAGAATGTGTACCACTCTTGTACTTCTAAGGATTTTCTCCAAACTTTATTCGCCACGGTTTTTTACACTACTAATGTAACATCTTTATATATGTCACATTTCAGTAGGGAATATATGAAGTAAAATCTGAAGAATTAATCAAAATAATGTCCCAATATATAAATGTAATAAAGATTAATTTGGGATGACAGAACTACACTAAAGACAAACAATAACAATAAGAAAACAAAATGAAAAAAATAACAAGCAACCAACATTACTCCAGCATAAAAGAACAAATAGGAGAGAAAAAATTTTGAAGAAAACTTTATATAAAAATAAAATTGTCATTGAAAATCCAGAAGAACTTGATTACCTTTGTCTAATCAAGAACACTTTTTTAAAACTAAATGATTGTATGTGGCTGGTGGTGGCGGAGGTTGAGGGGTGGGAAGTAAGATGGGGATGATTTCTTTTTCTCTATAAGCAACAATGTATAAGCAATGCCCTAGAAATATAGTTGTTGTTTTAAGTATTGTTGGTGAAAATATTTACTAATCATCCTAAACCAGAAGACTTCCTTTGTTCAACTTTCAGAATCTCAGTATATGCTCAGAAGTTTTCACATCAAATATTGTTGACCTGCACATACCAAACTTATTTTTAATAAACTACAGACCACTAGAATTATTTAACTTTTCCCAAAACAAGAATCATCAAAGATTTTCTTAGCTGCTTAAAATTGATTGATTCAAGCACATTAAGGAAAGAATAAAACCACCCAATTAAAGGATAAGAAAACATAAAGAATAAAGATTTTTCTCTTTTAATACGCTTCAAAGCAAAAGCGCTATGCTCTTCTAGAACAAAGGTGTTGTAACAACATGTAGAAGAATATAAAGAATGTATTCTGGATAAAGAAAGGAGACATTTTATTGGCTGTGAATGGGACAGAGGAAACTTGTATCCTTGGCAGAATGGATTACCTGTCTTATATATTTTTGAAAAACCACAGTCTGGGCAAATGGGAACTCAAGGCTCTTATTAAAACTCTTAGTATTGTGTCCCAACACAGCTCTGCCTTCTGTGGTTGATTGATTAGACTGCTGTTGCATGTTTTCCCTTAAGATTTCAAGGCTCTTTACAGAGAATTTTAAACACGGCCAAGCTGATGCTATAAAATTGAAAGCAAAGAATTCATTTGAAAAATTACAAAGAAAAATTAAGATAGTAATGGCAATATAAGGTAGAATAGAAAGAGCAAGAGATAAAAAAAAATTGGAACCCTCAAGTAATGATCACAAAAGGTAATCGCTCAAAGAAAATGTTTTAGTTTTTGAAAGACCAATTGTTTTCTTTACCAAATATAGCCGCTACCCTAGTAATAATATTTACCTCCTATGGACAAACATGTTACTTCTCCCCTCAAGGCAAACATACCACTTTAGTTTTCTTCTCCCACTTGTAACAGTCTTATTTATGCTTGAATATGTCGGTGAGTAAGGAGATTGGTTCCACATGTTGACGATTCTTAGATTCTCTCCTCCACCATGTTCATTCATTAAGCCACATTTATTGAACCTAACTGCCAGTACATTGGTTTTCAAAACTGACTGACACATTAGAATTAGAAGAGTATACTCTTCTAATTTTTACTATCAATACCCAAGTTCTACACTCAGAAACTCTATTTCAATTAACCTGAGAGTTGGGAATGCAAGAGTATTTTTTCTAAACCTCCCCAAATGATTCTAATTGGCACCAAGATTGAGAACAACGGACACAATAGAGAGATTCAAAATGCTATTTAAAAAAATTAGGTTAAGGCTCTGCAATGCCAGGTATGTGGTTACTGACAAACTATTCATTTTGACCTTGGACTTATGTAAAATATAAAAACAATACTAATTCCTACTTTATAGCTTTATTGTCAGGATCAAATAAGATTAAATATGATGATGGTATGTAAATTTTAAGGCAAATATCAGTTGTCTTACTACTAGAAATTCTAGTTCTTCCTTGTACAGGAGCAGAGTACATTAGTGCCTCATAATTCTGTGTTCAACGTGTTTTTGATATCCCCTTATTAAATTTTATTGATATTTGTTTTCAATAGAAACTTCACATAAGTTGAGATGAATTGGCATGCTATCATTTTGCTAATGCTGCTTAATTTACAAAAGGCAAATAAAATTGTGATTACAAGCTTTTTCAGTTCCTGCAAATTGATGTTTAAGTCATAGGGTATATGGTTTGGATTCCTATTTCATACAAAACAGTGATTTATAGGTAGAAAAATGAGTTCGTTGCTTCCTTGGGAGAATGCCTTATGAACCAAACATCATTATCAAGGCATGCTACAGTGATAAAATGTGACCTTAAAGCAACGAAGTAGACAGAGTTGAGAAAACAAGGACAAGATTATTTAATTGTGATATATGATGTTTAACAATACTTTTTTTAAAGAAAAACCATATACTTCTTGAGGAAAAGAATAGTAACTATAAGTAATAGAGAGAAGTTTATAGTATTTAAAATATATGGAAATCTAAAATTATAAAATAATTTAATGGCACCTTGCTGCTTGAGGTACTGAGTCCTTGAATTCTAAATACAAGTTAGGCATTAAAAAAGCTTAATAATATAGGCAAAGTTAATTTAGGCAACAATTTTATAATACTAAATATGTACATCCCTTATCAATACATGATATACAAGTTATAAGTCCAAGAGACAAGGAACATGTAACATATATAATACTGTTAGTTAAAACTTTTAAAAAATTTTACTCTGTGACATGAGTGTTCTAAATGCTTTGTATGCAATTTAACTCCTTTAATACTCACAGCTACCTTATGAGGTAGGAATTAGGATTATTATCACTTTAAAGATGAGGAAACATAATCATTTACCTAAAGTCACACAGTAAGGGCACAGCTGGATTTGAAAACAATCTGCCTCCAAATCTGGGTTTCTCACCATTATAGTAGCCTGCCTCTCACTGTAATGTTTATACATAATTTGCATATGCTAAATAGTGTCATTGAGGTTTTTCTTGGATATTCAATAAACATTTGCTAAATTCATTTGGACTGAACTGAATTAAATAGTACGTTAAATAATGCAGTTTTATCAAATTTCATAGTTTTTGTGTAGTTTAATCATTTTCCATCCTGCAGGGATTTTTTTAATTGCATCAGAAATGAAAGGGTCACCTAGAATATCTTCCACATTATTCTTGAATCTCTGTAAATTTTCCTCATAGCCTTTTGTCTTAGAACTGACTTACATGAGCTAATGAAATCTAATGATCTCACTACCTCACCTGTAGCATGCGCTATAGGTAAAACTGCTGTTGTTCACAAGCCTCACACATCAGCTCACATGGTAAGTTTGTAATTAAGCTGACAGTAAGCACCATGCTAAGTGTAAAACCTTTAAAAATTCAACAAATACTTTTGCTAAAATAAGTCTATATCATTTTGTTTCCAGGAAATTTGTTGCATATTATTATTATAACTAATCATTGATGTCACAAATGCTTTGTAGAATTAAGAAAATCATTGTCATTATCTATAAAAAACTTACCTGACTTAAACATTACCTAGCCTAATCTTTTTATTTCACTAATAAGAACACTGCTAACCAACTATATTACAAGACCTGCCTATAGACTACCTGACAAATCTCTCTAGAGTCAGGATTAGGATTTAGAGCTCAGATCTCCTGGATTTCAATTATTGCTTTTCCATTCAGGTGTAATTTTGCTCAATACAGAGTATTAACTGGAATCATTTCACTTTTAAAAGGTTTATTCACAAGGTTTTAATCTTAAAGAGAGAAAATACGGAATATTTTTATAAAAGCATGTAAAAGGATATTAACAAAATTTCAAGAATAACAAAGTGGAACTTTCAAAATATTATATAAGAAAATAATAAATTAGATCGTATTTATTAGTGATGATTTACATACAACACACGTATTTTACCCACAGGTTAGGTATTTTGTGACTCATAAAGCAGAACAAAATGTAAAAAGGAAACTAATCAGGCCAAAGTGTAATCCTGGCACTTTGGGAGGCCAAGGCGAGTGGATTGCCTGAGCTCAGGAGTTCAAGACACAGCCTGAGGAAGATGGTGAAACCACCTCTCTATTAAAGGAAAAAAAAAAAAAAAAAAAAAGGAAACTAATGATGACTTTAATTACAAAATGCTCTGTAGACTCAGGTGTAACAAGAAGGAAGGGGCACTTGATAAAAAGCCAATATTATAATTTGATGCGCCAACTAAAACTTTAGATGTTGATTTTATTGACAGGACATTCAGAGAAATATAACAACTGCATAGATGAGAAATAGCTTTTAAATCATTCCTAAGACAAAATATGAAGTTATTCAGTTTCTTCATAGATAGGTAGTATAGAATGTCTATCTTCTTTATCAAAGATACTATAACAATTTCCTCAGCAGAAAATATATGTGAGATATATACTTATATATACACATATTTTAAATGTATCTTTTACTATAGTTGAGAAAGCATTCAAAATCACCCCCTTAAAAGATGAAACTTAAAAGATTTATCTATAATCGTTAAAAAACAGTTAATAAACACCATCTTTTTATTATTGAAGAAACAAAGGTTACATTGAAAACATGGAAGTATAGTCTTTAAACATACACAGGTTTTTTGTTTTTCAAAATGAAACTAAATTTTGCTGAATGAAAAAGCACAGGATGGATGAATTTAATGGGCTTAATGATAGAATGGCTGTACTAATATTTTATGCTAATGTTCTTTACTTCTCTACCAATAGTTATCAAAGTTTTCAGTGTTATAAAAATGTGAATAATTATTTTCAAAGAAATAGTCACACATCCCAGGTTATATAATAAAGAATAAGAAACAGAACCTCTCTCTCTCCGTCTCTTCCTTTCTTCCTTTCTCTGTTTTCCTCCTGTCTCTTTATCTCTCTATCATCTCATCTCTGTATATCTATATATCAACATATAAAAAATACTGGCCTTCACCACAAATAATAATGAGGTTTAGTAAAAAAAATTAATGTCCACGAGTTGAAAATAACTGAAAATCAATAGTTATTTAGTTAGCTATATAATTTAAAATAGATAATACCTGTACAAATTAAATGGGAAAATCAAATAAAGATTTTTTGGATCAAATATTCTGGGAGGAGTAAAACATTGTTATAAGAATTGAACATGGGTTATCTATAGTCAAGAGATAAATGTGAACCATGTTTTATATTAAAAAGAATTTTTAAAGCAGTATTATGGAAAAGGAACAAAAATAGCTTGGGATTCAATTCAGTTTTTTTAAAGCTCCAAGATTTATGGATAAGGGAAATGAGGAAACATTTAGGTTTTGGCATAATAGAGAAATATCATTTAAAATACTGTTATAAAATATTAGCAAGTAGCAAAAAGAATTACAGCATAGCTATTCCAAATCATAAGAATTAAAGATCTTGACCAACACAGATTTGAATCATAAGTATAAACTAGAAATAAAACTCTGTATGAATATGAAATAAAATATTCTAAGAAAATACAGAAGCAATATATTTCTCATATGAAACAATATATATAATCAACTGCTTATTTTATTTTTCAAAAATTTGGTCTCATTTATTCATGGCTTACTTTCAATGTGAGGGTTTGCTTTACTCCTCCATAAACATAGAAAGCATCACTAATCTTTTGCTATCTGGACTGTATTTGTGATAGACAAGGGACATGAAAGAAGCTAAGACAAAGGAAATAGTGTCTGACAAAACTACTAATAAGTATATTTTTGGTACTTGTTCTCCTGAGTGTAGTATCATTTTAACTGTACTTAAACTGACTGCTGTTGTAATGTTTGTAATAAAATTCTGCTGGATAAAATTTGAATTTAAGTATCTATAAAATACCTAACTAATGCTAAATGTTGATTCACTAAATTATAATCATAAAAAATAGTGCATGAGTTAAAAAAATATGGGGAAGGTTTCTAGTAGTAATGATCAGGGCAAATAAACTTGTCAAGCCACAATATGTTAGTATCCTGGTTTCCACTCTACCTCTAATTTCAAAGTCTTTTTGTAGGAACGAATCAGTAAGGACGACTTATTTCCATAGTTTAGATCTCATCTCCATAGGGATCAGAAGATGATTTTGACCTCTATGACATGTACTTACTGTGTGCTACTGTTGTAAAACTATTTAACAAAGAATATAACCAATTACTGAATTTGCTACAAAGTATTCTCCAGACTTTTCCAGTACTTTAAATAATATACAATGACTATTTGTTTTCACTGAGCCATAGAAGTAATTTATGCTTAATGTTTACTTTTTAAAAATACTAAAGTGATTGTTTATGAAACGAAAAATTAAAATGTACATATAAAAGCAGTGTAGTTAAAGTCTTGTGATGTTACTCTATTAACAAAAAGATGGATTACTTTATAGTATTTTAGAAACATCTGCTGGGAGATCTCCAGGAATTTTGGAACACTGGCCTTAAAAGAAATGTTCCTATATATAATATTATATTCTGTGACTTTTTAAAGATTTTGGAGTTTATCAGAAAATAATGACATCAATGATCATAGCATGTTTTTTAAAATAATAAAAAGTACATTTAAAAAAACATACAGTAAAAAGTTGTTTAGAATGCCATCGTTTTCCGTTTAAGAAGTTGACAAGAAATAATACAAGATGTTGAAATAGAAATTAGTAATTCTAAAATAAAACTTACTCCTTAAGCTTTTAGAGGTAGTAGAAACAACAGGATATTTAAAAAAGATAATTATTTAAAAAGCAAAAAAAGTATACATTAGTGTGAAACGTAGAATCTTCCTTCTCTCATATATATTTTTAATTGATAAATATTACTGAATACTACTGTGATGAATGCTATCTTGTCCACAGAATCCTTTCCTGTATAGTAACTCTCGATGTTTTCTGGTCCATGTTCAGGAGACAAGAGTTGAAGTTGGAAATCACAGAGCCTAATAGTGTTGCCTTTCTTCCAATGTTATCACCAAAGGTTTTAATTACAAGAAAGGGAGTACGTAGTAATATTTCAAAACATCCAAAATTTAAAAATTGACAAGGTGCATAAGCATATAGGTCTGATGGCATTTTATTGTGATGCCTGAAATTGTCATTATGCAAAGCATAGTATGTTTTGTTGCTTGATGCCCTGGAAGAGGGTGGTTAATATAGATGTTACCCCTGACAACACACCTCACAGCTCAGTATTCATTTTTTTAATAAAAGAGAGATGATCAGAATAGATGTGAAAAGTCTACAATAGTGCCATTCTATGGCTAATATTTCTCTGTTAACTCATTCTCTCATAGAACTGTTCTGACTCTTCTGATAATAAACTCCATTCCTATAACTCTCATTTTTCTATTTTAAGGTTGAATGGCTCTCACACTGTTATAGAAATAGTCTGCAAAGACTCATGATAATAATATTTATATGAATACAATAATAGTTTTGTTTATGGAGTTTACTTAAGATATTTGAAATTTTATTTAAATGGTAATTTTATGTTAAGTCTCATCAGAAACTGTAACATTCTTCCAAGTAATACTGGGAGATATTGTTTTAATGGAATTTTATTAAAGGCAGTTGAGTGAAGTGTTATACTCAATTGAATGTCCATAGACTAGAAAAGTTTGGAAACCATTTCTTTATGAAATTCAATTACAACAGACCCCAGGAAACAGTGAAAATCCTGTCGAAATACTGAGTAGAACAACAGGAACATGATTGTGATTAAATCTTAACCTGTGAATAAATTGGTAAGCAATTTTGTGATATATTTTTATGTTTCTCTATGCCCTCTCAAATGTATAGTCTCTTGTGACTCTAATAAAAATATCCATTGAAAATTGAATAAAATATTTAAATAATGATATTTATTCATTTTGTATTATCTAAAATAATTTCTTTTTCTTTCTTTCTTTCTTTCTTTCTTTCTTTCTTTCTTTCTCTTTCTTTTTTTTTTTTTTAACAGAGTCTCAATCTGTCGCCCAGGTGGCTGGAATGCAGTGGCAGGATCTTGGCTCACTGCAACCTCTGCCTCCCAGATTCAGGTGATTCTTGTGCCTCAACCTCCCAAGCAGCTGGGATTACAGGCTCCCGCCATCACAACTGGCTAATTTGTTTTTGTATTTTTAGTAGATACAGGGTTTCACCATGTTGGCCAGGGTAGTCTTGAACTCCTGACCTCAGGTGATTCACCTGCCTCGGCCTCCCAAAGTGCTGGGATTACAGGCATGAGTCACTGCACCCAGTCTGTAATACTTAAAATAATTTCTCAAATTTTACTCTATTTTAAAATGACAAATAATAATTTTCTATATTTGTGAGGTACAATATGATGGTTTGATACATGTACACCTTGTGTAGTGAACAAATTAGACTAACAAACATATATAACCTCATACACTTTTTTTTTATGGTAAGAGCATTTTAAATCCACTCTTTTATCAGTTTTAAAATATATAACACATTATTATTAGCTACAGTCACCATGTTGTGAAATCAGTCGCCAGGACTTACTCCCCCCTGTCTCAGTGAAACTTTGAAACACTTTGAAACTTTGAAACACTCAGTGAAACTTTGAAACACTTCATCTGTCCTTTTCCCATACACCCTCACCCCAGGTGTCTGCATTCTCATGTTCATTGCAGGATTGTTAATAATGGCCAACATATGGAAACAACCAAAGTACCCATCAATGAATTAATTGTTTAAAAAAGGTAGCATAGATACACAATGGAATACAATTTAGCCTTCAGAAGGAAGGCATTCTGTCACTTGCAATAACATGGATAAATCTAGAGAACATTATGCTGGATAAAATAAGCCAGGCACAGAAAGACAAATACTACAATAATCTCAATTATATCTGGTATCTAAAATAATTTTTAGTTTAGTTGCTCAAATATTCAAACTGGTAAGTAGCCTGTTTTCTTAAAAGTTTTCTTTTAGAGGAAGTAAATAGAAGACATTTGGGTTTTTTTTGGTTCATTTGCACAGAAAAGCATCCAAGTAACAAGGGTATAAAAGGCATCATTGCATAACAGTGTATACTGCCTAACATTATACTTGAAGAGCACTATTTACTCATCATCAGTAAACCATGATCTCTTGTTTTCTTGGTAGGGTTGAATTTGTTCCATTCCATTTTATGGTCTCCCTTGTGAATACTAGTGCATCTTTGGAAGATAGGTCTGTGTTGAAGGTACGCTATCTGATCAAGAAATTGGAAAGGCTAGCTGACAATGCAGCGACTAGATCTATGACTTTATTCTCATTAGCACCATATTTCAAACAACCTGGCCAAGTAGCCATAGACATGAACAGCACACATGATTTCTATGTGTTTTCCTGAAATTGGATAAGACATGTCAACTCCATTATTAAGTAATAATTCTTAGAAATAAAATATATTTTTAGGTTTGGGGCTAAACTTTGGGCTTCAATGTTATCTCCTGGCAAAGTTTTAATATACATAAATAATATCTATTTTAAATAATTCTCTATTTGTCCTCCTTAAGTGAAAATGTAAAACTGGAATGTTCACTATGATGCTGAATTTCCTTAACAACTGCTACCAGCTTTATAAATAATTTAAATTAAATATTACAAGTATTTAAAATCTTATTGCTCAATATTGACTGAAATGATCTGATCTGGTAGTTACTATGCATGCAATTTTGAAAATGTCATTGCTCACTTGTAATACTTAATTTCTTCCATTATATTCAACTACCAATATGCCTGTGATTCATTTTCATCATACTCTAAGTTGGCTTTTCACCTTAGGCTTCACAAAGAGACTCATTAAAAGATCTTCTAGGAACAGCTGTCTGAGAATGAGTCTCAGAACTGCAGGCAGGACCAGATAGATTTTTCATTGCCTGTTGTTTCCTTGGCAGGCAATTTGTTTACTATTGTTACATTTAGCAGATTCAGTTTATTTATGCCAGAACTTAGTGAAAATAAGTTTTCTTTTCAATTTCTTCTTAGTCAATAAAAATATATAATAATTTAAATTTACTTTTCTGAAATATTGAGAAAAATAGAGATATTTATATATGCTTTTAAAATTAATTAGTTAATGAATTTAATTAGTCTTTATTTAGAGATCCCCCAAAATTTTTTTTTGAATCATGCACTGTGTTAAGTGTTGGAAATAGGAGATTTTAAAAGCATAAAGCAAGTTCTCCTGTCTTTTAAGAATAATACATATTTCAAATTCTGAGATTTCATGTTTTATATTGATTTAAAAAATAATTTTCCTAAGTATTCACTAAATTTAAGGATATCATGAGGATTAATATGCAGATTAATATTCACTAAATTTAAGGATATCATGAGGATTAAAATTAATTTACATGCAAAACAGTAAAATGATGGACTACTTAGTAATTGTATATAGGAAAATGTATTTCCATTTAAACACATTTCATTTTAGTTTGTGGTTTATAAACTCAACAGTTTTATTTTTACATTATATATGGGATATAGAACTAGTAATAAATATAGCAATGAATGCACTGATAGAATAATGGATTTATATTTTTAGAGATTGGGAAAATAAGGTCTTCACAAGTAAGTCAAAACATAAATTGTAAAAAAAAAAATGGAAAATTCTGTATATGTAAAATTTGAAAATCTCCATCAGTCAAAAGATGTATTATTACCATGTTCAATGTAGAATAACCTAAAATTTTTTAAATTTCCTTGACTTATCTACATATATACACTAATTTTTCCTTTATTTTTTCTTACCTTATTTTACATTTCTTTTTAAAATTTTGCAAAGGTTTCACTAGAGTCAGATTCTTTTCAAGGGATCAGCATCTCATTTCTTGATGAAACCTACTACAAATTTTTTTACAGACACTTTTTGGAACATATTAAATTGTCTGTTAGATTTTAAAGTTAACATTCTTTTTTAGTTCTACTTTTAATCATTTTAATATCTAGTTCATTTTTCAGAAAACTGATTACTAAAAATATATATTTAATGCTAATTTATTTATTTTAATATAATATTCAGCATATGCGATAAGTTCCCATGTTGAATCATGCTTACATAGTACATAATTTCAATTAATTTCCCTATGGAAGGAAAATATTTAAAATTTGGAGTACTTTCATTTAATAGTGTGGCATTTCTCTGTATATTTAGGCTGTAATTACAGGGGCTCTGTCACAAAGTGTGTTTGTGTGCATTTGTAAATATGTGTGTGGATGTTCGTATGTACATGACTATGTAAACTTGGGTGTAAGTGTATGTATATATAAATGTGTGTACATGCATGCACAAGTGTTCATGTCTGGGTGCCTTTGTTCGTATGAAGATGTACGTGAATGTTTGTGTATGCATGTGTATACGCATGTACAGATCTCTGTATCTTGTTAATGTGTGTGTGAGTTGGTGTCAAAGTATGCACAGCAAAACTGGCTTTGTTTTATCTTTTTTCCAAATCTCACATTCATTTTACTTGATTATGATTTGCATTTCTGAATTACTTAGAGCTATACAAATGAGTTTATCCTTGAAAGCAAAACCTAGCTTTGACAGCTGAAATCTCAGTAATTGTTACATAATTTTTGTGTAATTAACTAAAATTATGGCAGGGCATCTGCACTATTCTTTCTTATGGGGTGGATTCTATGAAGCTCTAGTAGGAAAATTACTTTTTTGGAAGTTGTTTCAACCCTATGGTTTCCACAGTTTTTAGCTCTAATGAGTGTCTGTGACAATTTTATTCCACTTTTCTCAGGATATTTCATAAAGTTTTAAAGATTTGAGCCATCTTATGGCACTCATTCTGGATTTTATATTTATTGTTATGTTTCATCTATCTTTTCAATGGTATTTTGGGATTGAGAACTAATCACATATAATCAGTCATCTGGCTGCAGTACAAAGTTCAAATAAAATTTCAAAATTTCACATACCCAGATCTTAAGAATGTATTTACTATATGACCAAAATCTACAATAGTAAACACACATTTATGCATAAATAAATATGGTAAAATATAAATCTATTTTCTTTATTTATATAGCATTCATTTGAAAGTGTATTTTCAAATAGATAAAATGTTCAATGTTATTGAATTGTTGGTTTAGTTACAAATAAAGTTATTGTTTTGATATAACAGTGTTACTAAATCCATAAGCAGGTCGCTCTCTTCAGTAATACACATCCCCTCCTGTCATCACTGAGCCTTGCCACATATATTGGCCAAAAAATCTTTTATAGGACATGTATGAACGTATCTAAACCATCTTGAGAGTAGAGTTACTTTAAAAGTTGTCACTATTTACGTAAGAGTTGAGAATCTAACTTTTTTTGGCATTTTTATAGAGCAATTTATTTGCTTATTTTTATTATTAATTTACTGTGATAAAAACACTTAATCGGAGACTTACCTTCTTAACACATTTTTAAAAAGTGCACAATACAGCACTGTTTACGCAGATTGTTGTACAGCAGATACCTAGAAAATATTCATCTTGTGTAACTGAAACCTTACACTTATTAAGGAACTCCCCATTTCCCCCTCCTCCAGCCCCTGGTAACCACAATATTCATCTTTGTTTCTATGACTTGTCATGTTACTTTCATGTGAGACTGAAAGTTAAATTGATTTAACTTCAGCTTTGATGTGTTATGTTCAACAAATGCATTTAGTCTGACTATTGCCTGTTTTCCAAAACATATACCAGTCCCTTGGCTAAGAAATGGAAAATAAGATAGGCTTCCATGTTGCCATGTGCTCATGACTGACAGGTAGTTGATCTCTAATTGTAACACTCTTTATCACTGAGTGAATTTTACCATTATGTAAGTTCATTTTCTATTGCCTATAACAGAATACCTGAAACTGGGTAATTTATAAAGAAAAGGAATCTGTTTCTTGGAGTTATGGAGGCTGAGAAGTCTCAGCTCAAGGGCTTACATCTGGCGAAGGCCTTCTTGGCTGGTGAGGACTCTGCAGAGTGCTGAGGTGGTACAGCACATCACGTGGGGAAGGGGCTAGCTTCTTGTAAAACCACCAGTCCCACTCCCAGGATGACCTATTAATCCATTACTCCATTAATCCATTAATCCCTTCATGAGGGCAAAACCCTTATGACCCAATTATCTCTTAAAGGTTCTACCTTTCAAATATGCCACATTGGAGATTAAATGGTTTTGGAGGAGACAAATACTAAGTTTTGGAGGAGACAAATATTCAAACCATAGCAGCCTTGTTTCTCAAATTGACACCAGTGATGAATTGCCACTTTCACCATTACTATGTGCCATTTATATCCTAACCAGACTGGTCATTGAGATATATTTAACAGTTACCCTACTTTTTTAATACTTCTCTATAAAAGTCTGCATGTGTATAAGTGGATGAACAACAGTTATACTTCAGTAAACAATTTTTATTATTCTGTTTTTACTGTATATTTTAAAAAGAATTATATGTTTTCTTTTTCTCTTCTAATTTATTTCTCTTTCCCAATATCTATTAACTAAAAATAACCAATAGTCACCATCATGAAGAGTATATTTTCTTCTTATTGTTACATTTATCACTATTCCAAAATTTGCTACCATATCTGTGAGCTTTCTTTCTTATAACTTATATAATTCTGTCTTTCTGTTGTATTTTCTTCTTTCCAACAGACTTAACTTTTGAAATGTAACTTTTGTTCAATATTTACATTTCCTTTTGGAAAAGAAAATTATTTTATTTCTAATTTTGAAATTGCAGTCTATGAAACTATAAGATACCACATCTGAGCATTTTTCTTATTTTTTATAGAAAAATGACTGTGCTTTAATTATAACATCTCTTGAGTATTTCAATCCTCATATACAAAACTGAATTCTAAGGCTCTCACTAGGATATCGGTGTGCTAACTAAAATGGTTAATTCCACAAAATATACCTCATTGAGTTTCATACAATGGTAGCACTGTGGGCCATTATTACTCTAATTTAATTCAGTGTGCAGGTTTCCAGTACTTCAAAATGTTCTTAGCTTCGGCATACAGAATATCAAAATAGTATTCCCTCATAAGAAATCCTTTCCTTAAGCAAAGAAAATTTTTATGAATTAAATAAACATATAGTTTAAAAGTTTTCTATTGGGAATTCTTAATTTTTATATCAGATTCATTTAACTCTCTTATGTATAAATATAAAAGTACTTTTAGCAGTACATTATCCCTGAAGAATAAATTTCAACAGAATTCAGAATTTGGCCCAGGATAGCTCGTATTATAAATTTCTAAATAGTCCTATGTTGACAGATCCAGTGATTTCTTTTCCTTTCCAAATCTTTACGGGCCCACTCTTGAATTTTTCATTAGTTAATTTATTTAACAAATACTTGTTAACTCCTTGTCATGTTGTGGGATTTTGAGTTGTTCTAGTTGACTAGCTTCCCCAGGAAAGACTTCTCTCCTTTGCTTTCATTTGTGCCAAAGATGATTCTGAGACATGATGTAATGTTGAAGCAGTTTATTCTGAAATCACTCTCAACAAGATGGATAGCGGGGGGCAGGCCAGTGTCATGGGTCAGGTACAGTCATGTGGTTAGACAACCAGCTGAGCTGGAGGGTCTCTGGAGACCATTTGCAGAGTCTGAGGGTCTCTTCCTCCTTTTTATACTATATTCAGTTCACTTCAGTTACCAGGTGCTTTTTGTTTGTTTGTTTTATAAAGGGAGTTTAAGCTATTGTTGTAAGAAGCAGCTTTATTTTAAGGTTTATGAAAGTTGCATATTTGCTGAGGTGGTCATGTCTCCCAGAAATCCCAAGGCCAGGATTGGAAATCCCCAGGTTAGTTTGCGTCACACTGCAAATTGACAAGCAGTATTAGCTCTGAGATGTTCAAGTGGGCCTTATGAATACAATTAATATTTTAATTAATCCTATAGCCATGATATGTCTCTTATGGTATACTACATACTGCATACTTAAGAATTGTGCTTGGACAGTAAATGAAAGATAATTTGTACATGGTATCATGGCTTCCTTTGGTGGTGAAAAAACAAACACAAATCAAACAACCACACAACACAGTTCATCAACACAGAGGAATGTTTGTTTTTCTATGAAATGTAAAATGAAAGGATATGATTTAGTTTGAGAGAGTGGTTGAAGAGCAAAAATGACTTGGAATCGTTCTGAGGAAGCGAAATGCAAACATTTCCAATAGCTATAGGATAGATTCATGTCTATTCCATATATGGTTCATATCTATCCCATAGCAGAAGTCATCTTTAATGCAGTACCACCTAAATGGGCTCCCAACTGAAATGATCTCAGCGGGAAAAGGGTGCAAAAGTCATAGATCAGCTAGAGATTGCAATTGCAAGGAAACTCCAGTTGGCTGTGTCCAGTATGAGAAACTGGAAGAAATCTACAAAGTTACTCCAAGAATAGGCCAAAGAGTCAACTCAGTTTTCTTGGAAAAATTTCAGTTTACACCTGCTGTTAGTCAACTAATAGCTCGTAATGGCTTTTAGAGCCCCCATTTTACTTTAAAATTGGCCCATTTGAAATGATAACTTACATGTTTACTCTGTATGTGAAATAAAAAGAAAATTAGCTGACATAGTTTGGGCTGTTAGAACAAAATATCGTAAACAAAGTAACTTAAACAGCAAACATTTATTTCTCAGAGTTAGGCAGACTAGAAACTACAAGATCAGCATGCCAACAGATTTGGTGTCTCGTAAGAGCCCTCTTACCATTTTACAGATGACTACCTTTTTCATATATTCTCACATGTTGGAGAAAGAGATTATGTCTCTCATATTTCTTCTCATAGAACACGATTTTCATTCATAAGGGCTCCATCCTCATGATCTAATTACTCCCCATGGGGGCTCATTTCCAAATAACATTGCATTGGGGTTTAGGTCTTCAACATGTGAATTTTGATTGGATACAAAGATTCAGTTTCTAGCAGTGGCAGTTTGACATATGCCACACAAGACAGGACATTAGTTTGGGATGATGTCTCGTTATGATGGCAAGAAAATCTTTGCTGGAACTTACTTTCTTCAAGCCAGTCCTAAAGGAACTAAAGACAGATAGTAAATGTGGGAGGAAAATAAGTTTATTAAAATGAAATGGTGAAAAAACACCCAACCATATGTTCAAATAAACGTTTAATGGTTTAAGGCAGACTCAATGTAGAGAATAGAGAGAAACTTTGAACTAGCTAAGAGACTAATGTTTTGTTACACAAAACTTACATTTCAATATCCAAACTGATAAGATTCTATCAATATTTGGGAGAAATTTCTGCATGATCTACTCAAAGTAATGACACAGGTAGGGGATAGGTATAAAAGGAGACTTAATAAAAGATTGATTAAAAAATAATGCTAACGTCTTTCTGTGTGTACCCCAAAAAGCAACTCAATCTTAACTGCAAATTAATTAAATAATAATAACTGCTATTTTGGTGACTCTACTATGTGTTAAATACTGTGCTAAGTACTTTACATTTGTATAGACTATTTCATTTGGTTAGCTTATCAACTTAATTATGGTGGTATTATTAAGCCCATTTGAAACAATCTGAAAGTTATTAAATTGTCCAATTTCACAGAGCCAGTGAAGATCATTGACAGAATTTGAACCCAACTTTGTATTCAAAATACATGCTTTTTATTACTCTGATGTGACTGCTTTTACCTCTCTTTTTGTTACATAACTATCATTTCTGGAAATTTTGTTTGCTAGTATACTAGGTTACACAGTGAATTGAAAAACATGGGCACTGTATTTGCAGCGTGTTCCTCATGAGATATAGTCTGTTTCTCCATCCTTGTAATTTCCTGTGAATAACAGAATGTTACTCTGTTAAAACAGCTCACCTTCATTTTTAACTGCAATACTAATGACATCACAAAAAGTGGCCCTGATGAAAGATCATATGAAAGAGAGAAGGCCAGCCATCCTGACAGGCACAAGACATACTAGAGAGGCTCTCTGAAACTCCCCAGTGTGAGCCAGATTACTTGCTGTGTGCAGCTATATGAATGGGTCTACATAAGAGCAGAGAAGAACTGAACAGTTAGCCCACAGAATCATGAGAAATAATAATTTCATGTTTTCAGTCACTAAATTTTGAGTATTTTTATTTTTTGCATACCAATACAGATAACTGTTGGAGTACATAGCTACAATTACCCAGATAAAAATAATTTCAAAAGAATATTCCATTGTATAAGCTTAGGAGTGTATATGCGTGTTTGTGTGTATAATTGGTGAACCTAGAAACCTCTGACTATTTGGTTTCCATAGTAAAATAATGCTCTCCTGTTAATGCAACATGGTAGGCCAGTTTTAAATAATGAAGTTTTTTTTTTTAAGATTAATGCCTTGTGCCACTGAATTTTCTCACTCTTTTCTTTCTTAACATATATACACATTTATTCTTCATCTATATCATGTAAAGAAACTTCTTTTTTCCCTCAGCTTTATTAAGGTAAAACTGACAAATAAAAAAAGTATATATTTATGTTATAATATGTCATGTTTTCATATATATATGTATAGTGTGAAATGATTTAATCAAATGAATTAAGATATCCATCACCTCCCATACTTATCACTTATTGTGGTAAGCACATTTAAGATCTATGCCCTAAGTAATTTTTTTTTAGACGGCTCTGTCACCCAGGCTTGAGTACAGTGGCATGGTCTCAGCTCACAGCAACCTCCACCTCCTGGGTTCAAGCGATTCTCCTGCCTTGGCCTCCTAGCTGGGATTACAGGCACACGCCACCATGCCTGGCCAATTTTTTGTATTATTAGTAGAGACGGGGTTTCACTGTGTTAGCCAGAATGGTCTCTATCTCCTCTCCTCGTGATCCACCCATGTCAGCCTCCCACAGTGTTGGGATTACAGGCATGAGCCATGGCTCTCAGCCACCTTTAGCAATTTTTAAGTATACAGTAGATCATTATTAGCTATGGTCATCACACTGTACAATGGATGTCTGGAAACTATTCATAGCGTCTAACTGAAGCTTTGCACCCTTTTAACAACACCTTCCAATTTTATCCCACCAGCCAGCCTCTAGCAACCAACATTCTATTCTTCTCTTCTATGAGTCCAACTTTTTCAGATTTTGCATTCAAGTGTGATCCTGTAGTATTTGTCTTTTTTGCCTGGCTTATTTCACATAATAAAATGTTCTTCAAGTTCATCAATGTTGTCACAGGATTTCCTTCTTTTTTAAGGCTGAATAGTATTCCATTGTATATATATATATATCACAGTTTCTTTATCTGTTTATCCTTTGGTAAACACTTAGGTTGATTCCATAGCTTGACTATTGTGACTAATGCCGCAGTGAACATGAGAGTGCAGGTACCTTTTCAACATACAGTTTTTACTTCTTTTGATGTATATCCAGAAGTGGGATTGCTAGATCATATGGGAGTTCTATTTTTAATTTTTTGAGAAATATCCATACTATTTTTCCATAATGGCTATCCAAATTTACATAACCACCACGAGTATAAAAGTGTTCCTTTTATTCCATATCCTTGCCAACAATTGCTATGTTTTGTCTTTTTGATAATAGCCATTCTAACAGGTGTGAGGTGATCTCTCTCATTGTGGCTTCAATTTGTAATTCTTGGATAATAGTGATTTTGAGAATTTTTTCATATACCTGTTAGCTACTTGTATGTCTTCATTTTAGAAATTTCTATTCATGTCTTTTGCCCGTTTATTCATTTATTTGTTTTTTCACTTGAATTGAGTTCCTTTTATGTTTTAGACATGAATCCCTTATCAGATGTATAGTTTTGCAAATGTTCTTCCCAATTTCATAGATTATCTCTTTACATTGTTAATTGTTTCCTTTGTTGGGAAGAGGCTTTATAGCTTGATATACTATTCCATTTGTCTATTTTTGCTTTTGTGGCCTGTGCTTTTAGGGTCATATCCAAAAAACCATTGCCTAGCCAAATGTCAAGGAGCTTTTTTCCTACATTTTCTTCCAGTACGTTAGACATTTTAATTAAAAAGTTATATTTAAGTCTTTAATCCATTTTGAGTTGATTTCTTCATAGGGTGTGAGATGAGGGTCTAATTTCATTCTTTTGTATGTGGATATCAAGTTTTCCCCAGCATCATTATAGAAGGGATAGTACTTTTCTGATTGTGTGATATTGGCACCTTTGTTGAAAATCAATTGACTGTAAATATGTGGATTTATTTTGGGGCTCTCTAATCTGTTCCATTGGTCTATGTGTCTGTTTGTATAACAGCATCATGATGTTTTGATTACTATAGCTTTGTAGTAAATTTTGAACTCAGGTAGTGTGATGTCTCAGGTTTGTTCATTATGCTCTCAAGACTTCTATGGCGGTATAGTGTCTTTTGTGGTTCCATGCAAATTTTAGGACTCCTTGTTCTATATCTGTGAGTGATGTCATTGAAACATCAATATGGGTTGTAATAAATGTATAGATAGCTTTGAATAGTATGGGAATGTAAACAATATTGATTTTTTGTCAATCCAAGAATATATCTTTTTATTTTTGTCTTCTTCAGCTTCTTCTATCAATGTTTTGTATTTTCCAGTCTATAGATATTTACCTCCTTGGTTAAATTTATTCGTGAATATGTTATTTCACTTATTTATTTGCTGCTATGGTAAAAGGTTTTTTTATTTTAACATTTTTTTCCAGATCATATTGGTTAGTGCATAGAAATAATATTGATTTTTCTATGTTGATTTTTGGATCCTGCAACTTTACTAAATTTGTTTATTACGTTTTACGTTTTTTTGGTGGAGTCTTTGGGGGTTCTATATATAAAATGATGTAATCTGCAAATAGAGGCAATTTCACAAGAAAATTCTAATAATTAATCGTTTCTCATGTTTAATTTAGAACACTAAACCATTGTCATAGGTTAAGTAATAATTTTATCAATTCTTATTTTTACAGTCTGACTTTCCCTAAAATAGATATCTGAAATATTAAGAATAGTGACTCTATCTGGCATTCATATTTTCTTGTTACCACTCTCTCCTGGCCTGTCAAAAGATAAATGATTTGATTATTGCAGGTTTCTAATTTTTCAACTATTAGCATATGGCTTGACAAGACGAACTACAAAACATATTTATGGTAGCTTTCAGCTTGTTTTCCCTCAAAACTAATTTGTTTTTCATAGTTTTTTAATAGAATCTCATAACTTACATTGGTCACCTTGAAGCTGCTAATTCATAATACAGTCAAATTCATAATATAGTCAAACAGGTACCAAATCATCATACTGGGATTTACATGATTCTTCCTTTGTGCTCTATTTCATCCTCTCAAAAGTTTTTTAAACAATTTCAGATTCTCAAAAATTTTTAAAGTGTATGAAGAGATTATTGTTCAATGAAAGCTGAATATTTACACATTGATTTATCAATATGTCTCATCTTCAATTAGTATTACATACAATAAATGACAAAAACATCATTTACCTCAAAATATTTACTTTCAAAAATGCTATTAAAATAGAAAAAGATGAAATTATTAACACCTAGTAAAACTATGGCTTATAAAAAGCAGTTTCTCATGGGTGTCAGAATAAAGTATACACAGATTAAATCAATCCTGAAATAATTCGCAGACCTTAGTAAATACCATTACAGACAGATTTGATTGTTTGTCCTACCGATACTTTCTAAGTTTTGGTTAGCTCAGTATAGAAAATTTACTGAATCTATTACTACAATGCATACAGATCTATCATAGTTTTTTCTCTGTGTGAATTTACTCCTTTTTTCCAGACATTGCAAATAAATTTTGTTTTGTTTATTAATTTATATTTTAATTTGTATAAATGAATGGGTACAAGTGCAGTTTTGTTATATGGATATATCGTGTAGTGTTTAGTGTATCCATCACTTGGATAACATTATGTTGTGTCCATTAAGTAATTCCTTATCGTTCCCCCACATACCACTCTTTGGGTTTTTTAAAAGGGTTATACCATTTAGTTACAGAGTCTTTCCAAGTATATTAATGGGATGGCCATAGTGGATTTTCTTATTTTAAAGGCAATTAACACATTTGGAAACAAGAGTACTACAGCAGTTCCTACTTATCCTCAGGCGATTTGTTCCATGACCCCAAGTGGACACCTGAAATCTTGAGTAGTATCAGTCCCTATATACACTATGATTTTTTATACATACATACATACCTATGATAAAATTTAATTTATAAATTAGGTACAGTAAGAGATTAACAATAACTACTAAAAAAAATTATAACAACAGACTGTAATAAAAGTTCTGTGAACATGATCTCCCTTTCTCTCTAAATATCTTATTGTACTGTACTTACCTATTTTCCCACCATGATTGACCAGGAGTTACTGAAATTGCAGAAAGCCAGCCATGGATAAGAAGAAACTACTGTACAGTGGTTATGAAACATGGAGGTAATATTTAATGAAAGCCAACACTGCATCAGACTTCCCTCATCAGCCATTCTCTGTTTCCAAGTATAAAACCTACAGTACTGGCCTGCCCCATCCTTGCCCACGATTCATTCCAGACAGTCCTGCTCCCATTGCTCCCTGAGAAAACTTTGGTTGCACTCTATCTAAAAACATTATAACATATTTCTATAGGAAACTCAAGTTCTTGTTCTATTTGTCATTAAAAACAAAAAAGCAGAAGAGTCATTTGTCAAGATATATATCTACCTTGTGGACTGCAGGTATAATCCTGGCCAGAGTGAGCAGGAATACACTGCAGCAAGCCCATGGCTTCCTCCCCAGCAAGGGCAAAGTCTTGCCTTGCTGCAGGGCAGCTGTAGTAGCTTTGGTGCCTTCTAGACCCAGCCTCACTGCAAGCAGCCAGAGCACCCTCAAGGGAAGCTGGTTTTATTTCTCAGACACCACACATAAAACTGGAAGTCTTCTCTCCTGTCACTGTTCCTCATGTCTTAAATGGCTTCATGGCGCCCCACCCCCTAGAAGAAGAAGATGGAGAAACTGGATCTTAAAGAAGCCCTACTGTTGTACACTAGCTCAACACAACTATGAGGCAGAAATGAGGCATGGAAAAATGAGTAAAAATTGTCACAAAGGTAGTGGATTCTTTGAATACTGGATGGTGTCCAGGGCAGCTCTGATGTGGTAATTCTTGATGTCTAGGAGTTTGATGAGGCAACCACCTTCATCAGAGAGCCCCATGAACTGCATCTGGGAGAGGGGCTAAAGCAGCCAGGAGTCAGTTCCTGGGGGAAGATGTGGGCACAAGGCAGCCTCCTTCAGCCCTTGGGTCTTCCCCAGGTTTCTGACGTCTGCAGACTGGAATTCACTTGTAGACAGGTCCACTTATTTTGAAGACAAAGGAATTGAATCACCATCTCCTTCTAAACTGTTATTAGACTCCATCTGTTCTACAGGCTGCAGCATAGACTCCAGGGATATCTTTTTCATTTGAGCTGCCAGAGACTGTGCCATGTCATTGACATTTCCACTGAGTTTGCTGGAGTGCCTGGAGAGCAGCTGCTTGGATGAGAGTTGCCTTCCATTCTTTTCTGTAACTATCTGGAGAGAAGAGTGCCAGCAGCTTCTTTTCCCTTCTTTTTCCATGTCAGTATCAACTTACATGCCCAGAGGGCTAAGAGTAGCTGCCACACTCTCCCCTGTATTCTTCAGGAAATTCACACTGGGGTCCTTCCATGTCTAGGAGCTGACTTTGCTGTGAGGCTGATTTGGGAATCCCCAACTAGAAGAGGACAAGGATGCAGGCTCCAGGTCCCTGGTGGGTCCATTTCCCAGCCTGGCACCTGAAATGCTCATGTCTCTGCGTTCACAGCCAGTGACTGGGAGAGAATCCCTTAGAGGAGCTCCCAGAGGGTCAGTGGGACTCAAGTTTTTGCTGTGCCTTCTATGCCTGCCCTTCGGCTGGAGCACAGCACGCCACTTAGTAGTCCCAGGTGTGCTGCAGGTAAATTTCCACAGGCCGGTTGCAACTGTCAATGAAGAGTCAAACTCTGTAAAATATTTGAAGAGATTTATTCTGAGCCAAATAGGAGTGACCAATAGCCCATGACATAACCCTCAGGAGAGCTTGAGAATGTGTTCAAGGTGGTCAAGGCATAGCCTCTAGGTTGTTTTTTGTTTGTTTGTTTGAAATGGAGTCTCCCTTTGTTACCCAGGCTGGAGTGTAGTAGTCCAATCTCTGCTCACTGCAACCTCTGCATCCTAGGTTCAAGCAATTCTCTTGCCTCAGCCTCCTGAGTAGCTGGGATTACAGGTGCGCACCATCACACTTGGCTAATTTTTGTATTTTTAGCAGAGACAGGATTTCACCATGTTGGTCAGGCTGGTCTTGAACTCCTGACCTCAAGTGATCCACCTGCCTTGACCACTCAAAGTGCTGAGATTACAGGCGAGAGCCACTATGCCTGGCCAGCATAGCCTAGTTTTATACATTTTTAGAGAGCCATGACACATCAGTCAAATAAATGCAAGCTATACATTGGTTCAGTTAAGAAGGTCAGAGTGTTACAGGAAAGGGGTTCTGATCCCAACCCCAAGAGAGGGTTCTTGGATCTTGCACAGGAAAGAACTTAGGGTGAATCCACAGTGCAAAGTAAAAGCAAGTTTATTAAGAACGTAAAGTAGTGAAAGGACAGCTACTCCATAGAGAGAGTAAGATGTTCCTAAAGTAAGAGGAAGAATGCATCCACCTTAGCTACAATGATTGTACGTATGGGGGAGATGTGCTCTGCTACAAAGGTTTGTGATAAAGGATTAATTTTCTTAATTATGGCTGGCATGGGGCCTCATGCCTGTAATCCCAGCTACTTGAGAGGCTGAGGCAGGAGAATCCCTTGAACCCAGGAGACAGAGGCTGCAGGCTGCAGTGAGCCAAGATTGTGCAACTGAACTCCATCATGGGCAGCAGAGTGAGACTCCATCTCAAAAGGAAAAAAATTTCTTGATTATTGTATTTTGCAAGAATCAATGTTATTATCTTTAAAGCAAAATTAGGAATGTCTTTGTTCTCCAGCTATCAGGATACCTGGATACTCCCAAGTCTAGGTCTGTTTAGTAAGCATTATTAATTTGCTCCCTTAACCATATCTATCTAGAGGCTAGGAATGCTTAACTCTCTGAGAATGCAGCCTGGCAAGTCTCAGCCTCATTTTCCTAGCCCTCACTCAAAATGGAGTCGCTCTGGAAATGCGGACTACCAGGTTATAGGTAGATTTTAAAACGTTCTGATGGGCAATTTGTTGAAAGAGTTATTATCAATAGAAAGGAATGTCTGGGTTATGATAAGGGATTGTAGAAACCAAAGTTTTATCATGCAGATAAAGCCTCCAGAGAGAAGGCCTCAGAGAGAATAGACTGTAAATGTTTCTTATCAGACTTAGGGTCTGTGTTGATGTTAAATGTTGGTGGGCTTTTTCTGAATTCCAAGAGGTAGGAGGGTATAATGGGGCATGTCCAACCTTCCCTTCCCATCAGCATGAACCAGTTTTTCAGGTTAACTTTTTGGAATACCCTGGTTGAAAGGAGGCGTCCATTCAGATGGTGGGGGTAGGGACTTAGAATTTTATTTTTGGTTTAAACAACTATCACGAATGACATTTGGGGTACACTGTGTTTCCTTCTGCCCTCCTTTTTTAAATGTCGATATGGAAGACGTCATCCTTCCCATTGGACATAGTTGAAGTAGGAGCGAGGAGCGACCGCGAACAAACCTCTCGAACAAACCTCTTGAACAAACCTCTTGAACATGGAACTGGGAAGGAAGTGGCTTTTTATTCCGCCCGGAGTCTCAGCAGACTCACGTCTTAAGACAGAGCTCCCCCGGCTAGAAAATCCTGGCCTCTTTTAAAGGCTCACAATCTTAGAGGGTACATGTGAGAGGGTCCTGATCGATGAGGTAGGCGAGGGGTACGTGACCTAGGTGGGGGTTTGAACAAGATTGAGCGAGAACAATGCTTTCTGGAGGGCGTTTCTCCATATTATGCCTGTGATCTATAGATGGGAGTGTGATTAAGGGTGGAGGTTTAATCTTAAACCTCCAGGTCCGGCTAGTGGCATCGGTTTTGTCTCCTCCACTGACCTTGTGCCTTCCGTTTTCAACTTTTACTTCTCGTTTTGAAATGTAGAAGGCTAAGGGGAAGTGGTCTTAGAAGCTTAAGAGGAAGGGATCTCCTTCATCATAGTCATAGTTACTCATCACTGAAGACAACCAAGTCTCCGTCCTCATTGCAGTGTGCCTGGAAGCTTCCTGACTGGCTACAGCCATAGGAGCAGGGCAGCCACCAGGTTCAGCAGCTGCTCTTTTGGCCTAGGCCAGCCACAGCCTGAGCTTCCTCCTTCGCCTCACTGCTGGAGTACAAACTGCTGTAGTAGATCTCATACACCACAACTTGCTCCTCTGGAAGGTGGGGCTTCATGGTATGTAAAGTCATTGCCTGTGGTTAAGGAGCAGGAGCCCAAAGGACCTCTTAGCACAAAAAAAAAAAAAAAAACCAGAAAAAGAAAAGAAATTGCTGTAACCATTTCAGTTAGAGTTATTTCAAAGTATTCTTGTGCTTTCCACATACCTCCGTACATTTTGAACTTTTAAACTGAAAAATAAACTGTTTTCTCTAGAAGATAGAAAAATAACATTAAAATGAGGCATATGGTTAGGAACTTTTCTCATTTTCATATGCTTTCAGCTTTAAAATTTTACTTAGAGTAATAAAATCTAAAATGTAAGAATTCAATGCAGCAAAATTTTAGAATTTTTTGAAATCCAGTGCAATTAAAATAATTGCAAAGCTTATACTGGAAAATTGTCATTTATAATCAAAGCTAAGTCAATTTTAAGGGTGGCCCAGTGGCAAGATCCCTAGAATAGTAACTGCAGTTGCACAAATGTCTTCCTGCTTCAATCACCAGTTGGAATGATTACTTTCTGATTTGTATTTAAAACTCATAGAAACTTGCTTTTTAAAGGCTTTCTAGTAAATGGCTTTCATTTTTAAATGTAAAGAGCCTTCTATTATTTGGAAAGACAGAGTAGTCTTCTTTTTTCATGTCAATAGCCAACTCCCTGACAGATATGAAGATAATGGTGTCAGTTCATATCCTTTCTCCAACCTTCCTGCTATAGAAATGGTGAATTTCAAAGACACGCTGTAAATAAAATTTTATTAACTTTTCTATAATTTAGTACTGAGCAGTATATTTAAGAAATCATTCTGCTGTTACATACATTGTATGTAAGCCACCTCTTCACTCAAAATGAGAGGTCAGTATTTGAGACACTTCTCATTTAAAATATTCAAACTTCGTGTTCTATCAGGAAAATGTAAAACACTGAGATCAAGTTATATTTGGGAAAGATGGTTCATATCACTTTTTAACAAAGAGAGAGGGACTCAGTATTTGAAAGGTGGGACGTTGCTCTGAGAAGCAGTTTTGACCCAAGGGTTAGTGATTATTTTTTAATGAGTATTTTTTAGTGACTAGGGTAAAATCGGTAGAAACTAGGTGAATCTTTTGATAACGGTTACTGTTACTTTTATAAAGCTACCCAATATGTAGCTCTACATTGCTTTTTCATATTTCAGCTTCAACTAATTTTTTTGAAAAAACACACAAGTAAACAGAATTTCCTGAAAAATTGCCATAATCACAGACTATAGGAAAGTGGTATACAAACCTATGCCATCTATATGATGAGGGAGTTAAGATTATTTGATGGTGGAGAAGATAATGACATATTATGAGGGGTTATGCTATAATAAATTATAAAAATCTTAGATATTTCCAATTGTATGCATAAAGTTAAGACATTCCACTGAGAATTTAATCCAGATAGTCAAAAGAAAATTATCAGTTGCATGACCAGTTTAAATTGTAGGGACAAGAAAATAAAATCACTAAGATTGAAAAGCATTTAAAAGTATGGCATATTATTTGAAAAAAAATATAGTAATGTATCCATCTCTTACCATGAAATTGAAACAGGTTGCTAGTAGTTTTATACTATAACTTGTTAAATTTCCAGATGAGACAATGCCCAAGAGGATCTTAAATTGCTTGGAAGCTATGGTTTGATTTAAATTATGGTGCTAACATACACATAAAATGACATGGTTCAGTAAAAGGAAAAATGTCCATTTAAATTCAAGGTTATTTAATTAAAAACCACTCATTAATGTTGTATACATTTGTAATACTAGTGTTTGGAAAAACTTTACAGAAGAATGTTAAATAATACATTACATGCCGGGCGCAGTGGCTCACGCCTGTAATCCCAGCACTTTGGGAGGCCAAGGCAGGTGGATCATGAGGTCAGGAGTTTAAGACCAGCCAGGCCAACGTGGTGCAACCCTGTCTCTTCTGAAAACTACAAAAATTAGTCAGGCGCGGTGGCAAGTGCCTGTAATTCCAACTACTTGGGAGGCTGAGGCAGGAGAATCGTTTGAACCCAGGTGGCAGAGGTTGCAGTTAGCTGAGATTGCACCACTGCACTCCAGACTGGGTGACAGAATGAGGCTCCATCTCAAAAATAATAATAATAATAATAATAATACATAGAATTGAACAGAGAAGTATGATGGAATATAATGCAACATTCAAAAAATTGTGATTGCAAACCTGTGAAAGTATATCTTACATACCTCACATGGATTTGAATTATATGTCACTAAAGATCCATAGGAACTATTCAATCCTGATCAGCTGAACAATGTAAACTTACGGATGCATTAATAAGACATTCTCACAATACATATAGCATGTGCCCCTTTGCTAACCACTACATTGTCTGAATTATTTTAGCTGAACAAATTCTTAATCAATACAACACACTATTTCTCAGATAAAAAAATGTTGTGACTATCACCTAGTTTTCAAAATTTCTCAATTGAGGCCTAATTTTGCTAAGGTCACCATCATTATATTTTGGTTCCCAGCAACAGAATGATTTTCTCTTTTAACAAATAACAACGACACAGGATTTTATTGATGCCTCTCTGCTGTCAGAAGTTTTCATGGCCAGTAGTGCCTCTGCCTGGGCTTTGCTCAGCTCTGGGCTTACCACTGGACACACTTTGCCCACTCAGCCCACCAGGCAGCACTCTGCTGATGCTACCCCCCTGGGTTCTGCACCCACCATGGCTCTGCACTCAGCCCACACCTGGCCAATCATGCTGTGACCTGCTTCTGCCTTGGGAACTGGCGTCTGGACAAGGGGAACGTGGTGGCACCTGAAAACTTGGAGATGCCAGCCACTGTGGAGCCCCAAGGAGTGTTCTGGCTCTTGCCTGGGAAGTCCAGAGGTCTGAGCCCTCAAGGACTATCATAGCTCTCTCTCCTTCCTGCCACCCACAGTGTTGAATTAGGGGGCGTGTTACAGTTCATTTATGTTACAGCTTATGTTCCTTCCCTCTGCCTGCAGTATGGTGAACATGGGAGAGTGTTATAGCCTGTTCATGTTACAGCTTGTTCCTGCTGCCTACAGCTCAGTGAACAGGTGTGTGTGGTGCCCAGCTGGATTTTATCCTGCATTGCTCAGTGATAGGGAGGGAGGGTTACAGTGTTACAGCTCCTTTTGCACCTACTCAGCAGATTCCAGATTCTTGTCCCACAACCAAGAGGAATGAGGTATGTGGACACTGGAGATTAAGCAAGGTGGAGAAGTGTTTTATTGAATGACAGAATGAAAACTCTCAGCAGAGCAGGGACCTGAGAGCAGGTAGCTATCTGTGTGACAGGGTGCCTGAAAGTGGGTAGCCCCTTGTGTGGCTGAGTCTGAGGCTTTTATAGGTTTGAAATGAGGAGGTGTGGGTTGTAGGTAGCCTTGGAAAAGGCAACATTAGATTGGTTAAAAAGCATTATTCAGAAAGAACCAATGGAGAAAGAGTGGGAAAACAGGAATAGAAGTTCTCATGTCGTGAAGGTCAGGTTTCACCAGGGACCCACCCGTCTGCCTAGGAATTTGTCTGTCTCCTGCAGCTATCACTAAGTGTAGAGGTGTGACTAGTGTCATGATTTAAAGGATTGTATAGTTATATTAGGGAACTTCTTTGAGGACATGAGCAGGAAAATTTGATGAAATAGAAGACAAAAGAACGCCAGTCCATGTAATATATGTGATATGCACTCTTCAGAGTATTTTGCCAAATTAATTTATTTTATCTTCAGCCAAATTCCTCTGGTCTGGTATCATGATCTTGTTTGTTTTCTAAATAAATTAGTCAAGGCTCAGAATTTAAATAATTTTATCAGATTCTCTAATTTTTAAATTGCACATTTATCTAGGCAGGCTGGCTTCAGAGCCCATTTTAAAATACTATGTTATGCTGATTCTGAAAGCTCTTGCTATGGTTCAAATGTGTTTGTCTCCTTCAAACTTCATGTTCAAATTAAAATCCCTCTAAAATTCAGGCATTGTTAACTTTGATGGTATTAAGACATGCGGCCTTAGGGGTGATTAATTCTTGAGGGCTCCTTCCTCATTAATGAAATTAAGGACCTTATAAAAGAGACTTCATGCAGACTTCAGCTAGTTTTGCCTTCTACCTTCTGTGCACACAGTAAGAAGACCCTCATCAGATCAAATCTGGCAACTGTCTTCCCAGCCTCCAGAAATCTAAGGAAAAAAATTCTGTGTATTATAAATTACCCAGTCTCAGATATTTTGTTATAGCAGCACAAATTAAGGCTGGCCAACATGGTGAGACCCTGTCTCTACTAAAAATGCAAAAAATTAGCCAGGAATGATGATGCACACCTGTAATTCCAGCTACTCGGGAGTTTGAGGCAAGAGAATTGCTTGAACCTCCTATGGGGGTTGCAGTGAGCCAAGATTGCACCACTGTACTCCAGGCTGAGCAACAGAGTGAGACTGTCTGAAAAACAAAACAAACAAACAAATTTGATAAAAATTGGCCAAAAATAGAATTTAAAAACCTGGCCTCTGTCAACTTCGAGAGACTCCTAATATCCAAAGGTAAGACAATTTGAGTATTGGTAAGAATAGTAACTACAATGGTTAAAGACATTTGAGTGTATTTAAATCTGTGAGTTCACAGAGACTGTTTTTATTAAGTGATCAATTGGGTAACAGAATAATTTGAAAGACTTGAAGGAACACGTTTTATAAAATATCCTGGCTTTCTTTTATGAATTTTTATGACCCTATTCTCAGTGTATTTAAATATTTGTGGGTCTGATTTTCTTTTTATAAAACTGTTCTAAATATAAATGAAGGAATAATAGAATTATTATATTACTATATTTTAATCCCAATGAAATATTTTTTTTGTACTTTAGGTTCTGGGGTACCTGTGCAGATCATACAGGATTGTTGCATAGGTACTTACATGGCAAAGTAGTTTGCTGCCTCCATCCCCTCATCACCTATATCTGGCATTTCTCCCATGTTATCCCTCCCCCAACCTCCCCATGCCCCAGCTGTCCCTCCTCTAACCACCCCCAACAGAGCCCAGTGATGTTTCCCTCCCCCATGTCCATGTGTTTTCATTGTTCAACACCCGCCTATGATTGAGAAAATGAAATAATGTTGTTAATCAATGATTGTAATTAGCTCCAAAAATGGAGTAAAAATGATGTTGTATACCTCTTCATAGAAAAACACGAGACCATGAAGAAATTTTGCCAGACATTTAAAAACAAATTTTCACACATGATGAACTAATTTTGTTGGTGAAATAGTGGAATACTATTCCAAGTACACTTAATACAGTACTATACATTGTAAATAGATTTAAATTAAAGAGATCTCCAATTAAAAATGGGGTTTTCAAAAATACAACTAGAACCATTTCAAGTTATATGTTCCATTGGTGTTCTAATGAAACATATAAAGCAAATAATTTGTTTCCAGTATCTCTGGGATAGACTAGAAAGAACATATTTCCAGCATCTCTGGAAGGACTAGAAATAATATCTAGTCTTTTAGTGCATTAAAACAATAGTGAAAAAGTATACCCTAAAATTTAAATGTAAGTGTCAGGAGATCCCAAGAGTGGGTGAATTCTTTTTTGCTATAAGCATCCATAATTATCTGTCACCTCTCATTCACAACTTGTATCACATTTACAATAAGCTATTTAATGTTTACTTTTAAACTTTAGGCTTCCTGAATGAAGGGTACTTGTCTCTCTCATCACTTTATCTGCATTGTACCAATAAGTGCTCCTTGACCTAGTGCGATGTTCTTTATTTTCATAAAGTTCTTCATCGTGTTTGATGAATGCCTAATACAAAAAGTGTATCTGGGAGAAAAGGAAAAAAAGCAACATTTTTGTTTTTTGATTCAAGTGTTGCCAGAATAAAGGCGCTTGGCAATGGAACTTTTTAAAATAGTCCTGATTTAATATAAATTTGTGACAAAGGGGAGAAATTCAAAGAAAACACAAATGACTCAATAATGACTTCTGTACGACTTTCAGACTGATATTTAGCAGCAATAATTTTATTCACAATTAAAGGGAAACAGTAACGAATAACTCAATGGAAAAGACTACTTTAGAATTCAGTATATATGTATTTAAGAAATTGTACCATTGGACATAGGTTATCATAAAATATCATATATATTATTAGTATTAGGTTAGGTATTAGAAGATTATGGGTATGACAATAGAACTTATAAACCAGTGATAATAATTATATAAAATAAAGAGGGACAAAATACTATCACTAATAAATGTAGAAATATAGTTTAAAAATGAAGAAGAGCAACTTGGCCTACAAGGCAGTATAGACATCTGGATGGGGGAGTAACATAGTGTTGAGCCAGTCATGATGATAATCTGTACTTCAGCAGCATTCAAAGTATGTTCAACCTAACAGCAAATGCCATGACCATAGTGTTATTTGGAAGTCAGTTGTATGGTACTGCAGGCAAGACACACACATGCACACACACACACAAACTTTTTTTGTATTTGATTTGCTGCACGATTTGATAGATTAATTCTTCTTGAATTATGACATTATCAGCAAACTGATACACATCGGTAACCAAATTCTGTATTTTTTTGGTAAGTAGACTTCACTTAATTTTGCTGTCAATTAAGTTTTAATATTATCTCTCAGAAATGCTTAGGGAAATGAGGGAACTAAGTTTATATAAATTAGGAAAATGTTCCTATGTAACTGTATAAAGTACTAGTGCTGATGGTATTTCCATGTAGATAAGAGGTTTCACATCTGTAATTATCAAATGAGCAAGGATGGGATTCATTTAAAAAAGGCAAAACAGAATGAGATTTACATTGATGTTGGAAGTCTCTGAAAAGTTATGTTAATTAATTGGGACCTGATACAATTGATACAACATATGTTGGCAAATAATTGTTTGCTAGTGTACATATTTATATTGTCTTCTAAGTATAGGATTATGCTTTATAAAATATATTATCAATATATTTTATTGGAAATAGGAGAATATAAATTGCCCTCAAATTATAATTTAAGAATATTTATGACCGTGTGTAATTCATGTTATTGGCCATTGAATAAATTGTGATGCAGCAATAAAAAGTAGTACACCAGGCTTATTATAGATATCAGAAAGTTTGGTAGTGTTCAACAAATTGTTTTCTGTGAACAAGAGTACATTTTCTATTTGTAATCCCATTGGGAACTAATGTCTCCCATCAATTGATTCAAAGCAACTTGCTATAGAGTATACCACACTGATGCAACCAGGAAAAGACAGTTGGCAGGTTGGTTATGGATACAGGCACATAAAATGGCAACACATAATTTTCAAAATGGCAAAATTATTATTCCAAGACAAATATAAAATGAACATGTGCAAAGATTTTAACACATTATTCAATGAGGGAATGTCAGGACTAAAATCGCTGGCTTAGGTTGCAAACTGGATAATGTCCCACATCATAAAGCATCAGCATTATTGGTTTACCTAGACAAACGTTATATGCATCTCTGTCTGACTAAACACAACAGTTAACAAGTGACATAACTAACTCTGAGAACGTTAGTAGAAAACAATGAGATAAACTAAATACATTTCTGGAGAAAATACACATGTGGGTCTTTGCCCTGATATGATAATGAAAAATGGGATACATCACCCACCTTTTTGACTTATCTTCAAGTTCCAATAACATTTTTAAAGAAATTGGAAAACTATAGATTTATGCTAAAATTCATGAAGGAAAACATATGAAGTGTTCCCAAAACGAAACAAAATGAAAAGTATCTTAGGTTGTGGATGACATGAGAAAAGACACAGTCATTGTTAGCCATAATGGGTTTGCATTCAAAAAGCTTTGAGGAGCTGAGCACAAAGATAGGTATAAAAATTTCACTGAATCATTCCACAACTTGAAATTAAAGCAAACAAGCTTAGAATTAGAGTTATTCTATGCATGGGAGAGGCCTGTGATGGGAGAAGCCACTACCTGTCAAAGTAGTGGAATCACTATTACTGGAGATACCAGAACAAATTCTCAGAGAGTATACAAAAGATGTACAATTTGGAATTTTGACTAAAAAAAAAATCTGATTTCTAGGTAAAATCTCATATTCTGTAAATGTGTCCCCATTTTATGAAGTTTTAAACAAAAAAATTATTTTAAGTTTGATCTCAATGTAATTTTTATTATTTCAAGTTTTGCTTCTCTATTTGAATTAATGATTATAATTATTTGATTACTTTTCTTTCCTTTTTAAGATTATATGCATTTGTTCTGTATTTATGTTAAGTGAATATGTGTGCTAATCATGATAATTTGGTGCTTGGATAATTGTCCCAAGGCACATGGGATTATTCTGTAAATTATATTTTACCAATGTTATAATATCTGAATTAAAAATTACATGAAATGTAAATCTTAGAAGAAAATGTCCTTAAGTATGATAGAAAAATGTAATTGGGGTTTCTAATTTTTTTTAAATGCAAGCTATATATTTTGGTTTTAGTCTATGATTAAGTAAAAAGGCAGATGGGTGAAGTGGAAAGGTCTGAGATTTATAGGACAATCAGCATTAAGCCGAGGAAATTACATTTGACTTATAAGGCAATAAAATACTAAATGGCTAATATAGACCACAAAAATATTCTGGTGACTCAGGCTGCAGATAAGATTACAATTGCTTGATAAAATAAACTATTATACTGATGCATTACATTATACACAACGTATAACTCCATTAACCTGGCATATAGTCCTGAAAAACCTTTTTTGTTGTTGTTGTATGACTCTGGTAACTTTTTTTTTACCTGCTTTAATTTTTGTATGAATGTGACCTATGGTGAGACTGTAAGGTCATCATTATTTTTATCGCCATGGCGTTTAGGACTTTGACTTTGCATGTTGAAAATGCCTGTAGGTTCTGTTGGATAACTCAAACTGTGGAACATAAAGGTTGCTACATTTTCTGTTTCAAATTAATCAGGCTATAAAGATTTGTTAGGATTTTGACCAAACACAGGTCAACCATGCTGAATGTTAATGAAACATGTGAAGAGTACTCCCCAGTGACTGATAATCAGGAATATCTACCCTTTTTGCACAATTTTACATCCTGTTTTTAATATTATAATCTTGCTTCTGCCTGAAATATTTTCTTTATAAACTGGAGCTTTTACTCAATTTATTAACATGCAATATCTTCCTGGAGGATTTTGTTTGTTTGCTTGTTTTTAATTTTACTTATTGATTTTTTTCCTTCTTCACTGAAACAAAATAATTTAGAAGACTTGTCACTGCGTGTAATCCCCTCTGTGATCCCAAACCTTTTCTCCTTGTTTCTTTTAATTAACTAACATGTCAATCAGATTTGTTCTGCTTGTGTTTTTACCCATTATCACTGTTTGTATAGAGTTTTAGTTTAATCTGTATGTATATTACATCCACCCAATTCTTTGATAAGCCTGGGTTTTTGTGTTGATGTGAGAGCAAGAGAATGTTTAGAAAGCCTATGCTTTCCTCATGAAGCCTTTTCTAAAACTTCTCTAAATCTTAGGAAAGACAACACTGCCATCTTAAGGCAAATTAGATTAATTTTGAAGAAACACCATCAACTTTTGTTACACATTTTAGACTTGTATTTCACATTTTCATATTAGATTTATAATTCAGTCTAATTTGAAAAAAACAAAGCCTAATAATTCACAAGCTTGAAGAAATTTGTATACTACTCTCAGTACTTCCTCCAAAAATATTCAGTATTTCATAGAATATATTTTTAAATCATGCATTTATTTTACCCCTAATATAAACTTTGATTTCAGAAGTTGTTCTTCTCTCAAAATGCTCATTTGACATTTGAAGGAAACATGGCCAATAGCAAGGGTATGTGAAGACCTAGAGTTTCACTAGTGATAGTTGAAAAATTATATAAAAATTTACATGGTATGCAGAATTGAGACTAATATCTTAAGCTGAGGGAAGCAAATGCTAGAAAAGATTGAAAAGTATAGCTAGGAATGAGCCATTATGGCCTAGAAAGATTGTTGCTGTAATAGAAGAGAGTAGCTTAGAAGGAGGAGATATGGGGTAGCATGCTAACTGCTTAAGAGATCAACTTGAAAAACATTGCTGAATGGTGGCATAAAAGTGAGCATTAGTGGTACTTCAAAAGGCAGAATTAAGAACATTGTATGGTTATTATAGCTGGGTAACCTTCAGTTAAAATTCATACTTCCTTACAGTGCTTCTCTATGATCATTATTTTCAGAAAATATCTTGCTAGATGTTAGAAGTTTGAAGACATCTAATGTTTATCATCCCAACATTTGTAATTTACTCAATCTATTTTCACCTGCTATTTCCTAATTTCCAACTATCTTCTAAGGCAACATATATGTATATTCATCTTTCTATGTGTAACCTCTGTAGTCTGTGTTCTTAGATCCATCCTTGTTTCCTAGGAAATAAATACAGTAAAGTCCTAAAGCTTTCACACTCAAATATACTCACAAGAATATCCCCATAATTAATTTCTACTGCCTATACACAATTACCATGCTAATCCACATTTCTGACATGTCAAACACTAACACAATTAATATTGAAAATCTTCATTATTATAACAAAATGGAAACTACCATGGGACTAAAGAGTGTAAACTAAGCAAGTACTACTTAGTTTTTCTCTATATTTCATTAGTATGTAAATATTTATGCTTTTATCATAAGACGTGCTCATTTTCCCTGAACATTGTCACATTTCCCTTTTCTCACCTTACTTTGTATTACTGTTTCCTATATCTTAAATACACTCTTTCTTCTCTAACTGCCAGGGTAAACCCATTCCTCCATGTAGTATTCTGTCTGTGTAGTCAAAACAATTAAAGTTGTTTCCACTTATCATTTCTATTTACTTATTGTACTTTGAATCTCCATTACATCATCTCATAATTAACACTAGATAGTATGACTTGTTTTGCTTTGTTAGGAAGAGCAATAAGCCTTGTTTATGTATATACTCTTTACATTTTCTAATATGGATATCTTCATGCCTTTTTATGACAAAAACACTAAATTTGTATTGGAAATGTGTGAATTAAAACTCAAATTTTACCATGACCCTGGGAAAAAATACTTAATTTATCCAAACTTCTGTTTCCTCAAGTAAGGGATGAAGGCAATATTTCTTTTTCGGTGACACCACAGCATGAGTAATAGAAACAAAATTAATACGATATTTATTTTATAAATATAACATCTTGTTATTACGAATGCAAACTGACGTCTGTCTCAGTCCTCAAGTACGTACCTTCATTATTCTTCATTTTCACAAACATCTTCAAAAAAAATTGTTTTTGAGACAGTTTCATTCTGTTGCCCAGGCGAGAGTGCAGTGGCATGATCTTGGATCACTGCAACCTCCACTTCCCCAGGTTCAAGGAATTCTTCTGCCTCCAGCCCCTAAGTTGCTGGGATTACAGATGTGCGCCATCTTGCTGTGGAGACATGGTTTCACCATGTTGGCCAGGCTAGTCTTGAACTCCTGGCCTCAAGTGATCCGGCCACCTCGGCCTCCCAAAGTGCTACGATTACAGGTGTAAATCACCATGTCTGGCCCCATCTTCAGAAATTTATACACCCTTTCCCTATTGAGTTTCTCACCACCAGATTTTCATCTATTATATAACTATGTGACATATGAAGTATGTCATATGTCATAACTATTCTAAATGACCTTTAAGTATTCTCAACATTCTTGATACTGTTAATAAGTATAAATTATTTCTTTAAGCATAGTTCTGACAATGACAATTTAATATTCAAAATCTGTCATGACTCCCAAGTACCCATGAAATTCACTATAAAAACTTACTTAAGAACCCAAAACCTCAAAATGTGAATCAAGGTTGAGGAACTATTTATAAATAACACAAAATGTCTTTTTTAAACTTTATTATTTTTACATTTTTCTCCTGAATGATCTTCTTTTCCATATATTTTTAATGTTTAAACCAGATTGATTTTTCTGCTTAACAATAATGATTGCAGAAAGTAATTTCTCTTCTTTAAATTTCTGAAATTCCTTACTTTTTACTATAAGATACATCTACTTACATCTTTATTACACGTATGTAAATGCATGGGTTTTCTATTTTACTAAATATATTTTTGTATCTCCATAGTATCTAGTAAAGCATATATATATGTAAGAGGTACCCAGTGAATCTGTTTTAGAGAATTTAATACTAAAATTAGTTTAAAATGAAGTTAACTAAATTGAAATAGAATGTATTTAGGAACTTCATATTTTCAAGTAAAATATAAAATTGAAATATACTCAATATGAGCCAATATTGGATGTGAGTTCTACTATTTATCTATCTATCTATCTATCTAATATAAGGAACAAATAGTAAAAGTTATTTGCCTGGCAAAAGGATTTGATCATCTCCCTCCCCCTCCTCCTTTCCCTCTTTTTTCCCTTACTCTCTCCCCTTCTTCCTTCTCTTTGTCTGCTTTCTTCTCCTCCTTCTTCAACTTGTTCTCCATTTTCTCCCTTCTTCCTCTTTCACGAATTTCTCTTCTTTCTTTTCTGTATTTTTTACTATTGTATCTCTAGCTCCAAGAACCCTGTCAGTCATACAGTAATTACCAACAAATATCTTTCAAATGAACTCTTTCCTGAAAGCTGTATGTTCCTGAAAGCTATATGTTCCTGAAAGCTATATGTTCCTGAAAGCCTCAAAAAGTATCAAACTCTGGGAATAACATGATAAAATACCTGTTCTCAGAAAACACTTTTGGAAATAGATTAGACATGAACATGCTCAGAATCAGAAAGACATGTTAGATACCATTTCATGATTATGATGAAAAGTCATGAAGACCTGAATAAAAAATCACAGTGGATATGGAGATGAGGTGGCCAAAAAGTGGAAACATGATAATGTGACTGATTTTATGAAACTGAAGGATGAAATAAATGAAGCCCAGGATTCATCTGTTAGGTCTTCAGCTTGAGCTACCTATTAGATGACAGTGTTGAGTCATAAGATTAGCAACAAGAAGAGGAAACTTATGGATCAATAGACACTGAAATTAGTTTGGGATATAACTGGGAATAAATCTTTCATAATGACTCAGCAACACTTTGAAAGCAGACTTACATTTGTAGGAGAACTGGGGTTCATAGGCTTAGGGAGTTTTATTTTATTTTTTTAATTGTTTATTAGATATATTTGATGGAAACATAACTTGCATATATTTATTTAAAATGTTTATGAGTATGTAGTTGCATATATTTATGGGGCACATGAGATATCTTGATATATATATACAATGTGTAATAAGCACATCAGGGTAAATGGAGTGTCCATCACCTCAAGCGTTTATCTTTTTTTGTGTTACACACATTCCAGTTATACTCTTGTAGTATTTTTAAAATGTAAAATAAATTGTTGTTGACTGTAATCTCCCTATTGTGTTATCTTTTTTTGTTATTTGTTTGAGACAGGGTTTTACTCTGTTGCCCAGGCTGGAGTGCAGTGATGTGATTTCAGTTCACTGCAGCTTTACTTTCTGAGCTCAAGCTATCCTCCTACCTCAGTCTCCCAAGTAGTTGGGACTATAGGCATGTACCACTATGCCCAGCTAATTGTGTTTATTTTTTGTAGAGATGAGGTCTCACCATATTGGCCATGCTGGTCTTAAACTCATAGGTTCAAGTGATCCTCCCACCTTGGCCTTCCAAAATGCTGGGATTACAGGTGTGAGCCCCCACTCTGGGCTTGTGCAATCAAATTCTAGATCTTATTCATTCTATTTATATTTTTGTCCTCTTCTCAGGGAGTTTTAGGATATCTCACCTATTAAATAATGATGATAATATAATAACATATTAGGTAACAACACTTCTTACAGTCTAACTGACTTCTTTCAGGAACAGAATAAATGAACTTCAAAATTTTTCAGTGATTCAGTGATAAGTTGCCATGCTTACCTTTCTGAAGTTGTAGTATATAAAATGTTTTCTAAGTGTTTAGAATACACTTACATTTTACATGTAAAGTGCTTTCTAAGTGTTTAGAAGAGTAAGTTGTTTTTCATTTTTTGTTTGTTTGTTTGGTTTGCTTGTTTGTTTCTGAGACAGAGTCTTGCTCTGTCACCCAGGCTGGAGCACAATGGCCTGATCTCTGCTCACTGCAACCTCTGCCTCCTGAGTTCAAGTGATTCTCTGGCCTCGATCTCCCAAGTAGCTGGGATTATAGGCGCCTGCCACCAAGGCTGGCTAATTTTTCTATTTTTAGTAGAGACGAGGTTTCACCATGTTAGCTAGGCTGGCCTCGAACTCCTGACCTTGTGATCTGCCTGCTCCCAAAGTGCTGGGATTACAGGCGTGAGCAAATTGTATTTCTAGGGTTTTTGTGTGTGTACATTTTATATTCCCTCTTGATGATAGAATTCATGCCTTTGATTTATTATCCACAACAATGTCTTTCACTAAAAATATATATATATGTGTGTGTGTTTTTAAAATCTCGTATCAAAAACTAAAGAAAATAGCATCTGCAGAAAGACTTCGAAGCTACAAAAAAGACTACAAATGTTGAGTTTCCTTCTTATATATTGAACAAAGGAAAACTCTTTGTCTAGTCTCCTAGGAAGTGAACTAGAGTAAGTCATTAACCTAAGATGTATGGCTTTAAAAATATTCTGAGTTAGAAACTGTGGTACAATAGACAAAAATGTTTAATAAGGGTTAGAACTTCCTAAAACCATCATGGGAGAGAGAGAATTTTTTAATACCCCTTTGAAGGTAAGGCCCAGTTTCAGAGAACAATCTAATTACATTTTAAATAGGAATTTAAAATATCAATATATCAGTCATTGACTGATTTATCAGAAAAACTGTAATTCTTAAGAATGAAAAAGATGACTTTAAGTCTGAAAACAGTATTTGTTAAATGTTGTAATCTAGAAAATGCTTAGTGTCAATTTCATTTTGACCAAAATATTAATTTTTAGCTCTGTTACTATTAGATGGTATAAACTCTTTTATTTTTGTTGTAACTCAGAGACTTAAAAAATTAGGATGGAAATCTTTATTATCGCCACTGGGTAATATTCTCTGTTCTGATAGCTCCTAAATTTTAAAAATTATAATTTGACAAAATTAATGTCCTAGTTGACTACACCTTAATGTTAAGTGGTATAATCGAGGTGTTAAAGCCTTTAGACTTCATAAGTGCTTAAGGGAATAATTTGATCAAATCTTGATTGGTAAGAGTTTATGATAAATAATTCAAGAGTTACTACAATTCTGATGCTTTATGCTGAAGTATTGAAAACTTAAAATTCTTATGTCTTTCAAATACTCAGTTGGATCAAACATAGAGGTTAATTTTAACTAACCAATACTCTGAGCTCAGCACCATTTCAATTCTTCAGTGGAAACCACCTCAAGACACTAAAGTTACCAATACGGCATACAGAGCACAACTTTTTATAAGGAAAGGTCTGAATTTATCTAAAATTCTTCCCACTGAGGTATAGAAACTAAGCCATATTCCATTTATTTATTCTCCAAATTGTTACTTTAGTCTATGGACAAAGATATGCCAACATAAGTGTCTCTTGACTGGGTTTAGTTTAAGTCAATTTCTGTGCCTCAGGGTGGTTGATGGTTGGTTTAGGCTGTCATAGTCCCATGATATTGTGAGAATCTCTAATTTGTACTGAAGTCCCTTTTCTTGACGGAAGAACTTGGAAGGCAGTAAAATATCTCTCAGTGATGTGCAGAGTCCACAAAATGAGTGACTTCTCATATTTGCTTAGTGAAAAACACATACTTGAGATTTAATATTGATAGTCTTGAAAAATAGCATAAAGAATAAATTAAGTTCAGCATACAATTAATGATACTTCAGCAAAGGCCTATAAGTGTATAATTTCTCTTAATCCTTTGCTTTAAATGCATTTTGTGACAGCTAAATAACTCTACTGTAATACCATATCTATAAAAACACTGACCTTTGAATCAAATGTTTTAAAATGGTAAGAAAAAAACAGCCACAAGTTCTTTTGTTTAAGAAAAAAATATTTTATTGTGGTAGAGGCTTCAAGAAATAAATTAGAGGCCAGTTTTGTCACTAAATTAAAGATAACATTTTCTGGACAGTAAATTCTATCCACAGCCATAATCTATAAAACTCCTCTAGCAATTTGAATATTATAAATGGAATTTATAATCACTTCAGCAGGCTCACCTTCAGGATGAAGATCAGTTCCAAATCATTCAAAATTGTATTCTCGCTTGGGGAGGGAGGAGGGGAGAGCACGGAAGCAACATTTTACTGTCTATTTGATTTTTCAGAGTCAGAACTAACTAGTGGAAAACATTCTTTAAAACATATCATGTAGGACAGTAATGGAATGTTGATAACTGTGTCAATTAATGAGAATTTAAAGTCAAAGTAGCATTGCCATAATTCTTCTCATTATCTCTTCCATTCTAATCCCTGGCTTGCCAGTCTCTCTGAGTGCCATATCCAGATCTAGACAGGAGTATTTTTAGTGTATTCAGAGTTTCTGAATTCAGAATTGAACTCAGGCTGTCTAAAGCCATTTCTTCTCACACATCGTCTGCTTCTTGTTTCTTCTGTGCCCCTTTCTTGTATGCATTTGGCTACATTGGCTGCACCACTGTCGGAAACAATCAAGTGCAACTATAGACACTAACACAAGCATTAAAAACCTAAGACAACCAGATGGCTGTTTCCCCTAGAAATTGTCAATTGATCTGAATCTCAGGTAGGGATTGTGACAAAACATTTGAGCCCAATGCAGTGGGTCATATCCAGGGCATTCTGACATCATTTCATTTTTGAGTCATTAGATCCACTGTTTAACCTGTAACATCTTCAAGGTCGCATCAGAGTTTCCACATGTGATACAGATAAGGTTATGTTGATGACAGTCATTGTCTAATTGAATTATTTTTATTTCTCAGCAAAAGGAATGAAGGTTATTCTATTCATGTAAAGAGCATTAAGAGATATACTCAGTAGCCCACCTATCTGCTTCTGAGTAGACAACTACTACAGAACAATCTCAGTTGTTTGAAAGTGAAGTTTTGTTTAAAAATAATGGCTTACATAATACAATATTTAACTCCAAAGTGATTTGGCTTCATGTGTTTTTCAGTTTGTTTGTTTTAAGAGAAGGGTTCTTGCTATGTTACCCCGGCTGGTCTTGAACTCCTGGGCTCCTGGGCTCAAGTCATTCTTTCGCCTCAGCCTACCAAATTGCTAGGATTACAGGCATGAGCCATCATGTCCAGCCCATATTTGTGCCATTTGAGAAGATGACCAGAGTCATTCATTAGATTACTGTGTAAAATAAAGTCTAGGGAAAAATTTTACCAACATAATAATGATATAAAATTGAGAATAAAGTAATTTCCCCCTTACATTTGTTGTTTCATCCACAAAATAGATCATTGTTTTATGCCAAATTATATTGTTAAAGTTTTTTTTGTAATTATAGCTATTCTTAACAATATGGATACAATTCTATAATTTTTTAATTCAATATTTTTATTATTATACACAAATCCTTAAGTTGACTAGTAACACCTATTTCCAAGTCCTGGAAATCATCAAATCATTGGAAATAGCAAATAATTTGGACACATTTTGCCTGTATCTGCATTCCTGTGATGATCAGTCATTGTTTTACCTGTACATTCCTTAAAACCAAGTAAATAGCTTTCAGAAGTGTTTATCAACTTAATACTTTGGGGAAATACTGTTACTATACAAAAGCAAAATGTTTTCTTTTCATTATTTTAAACACCATTTTATTTAAAATATTTTCCTTTCTTAACAAACTTAATTTCCTTTTGCTTATAACGTGAAAGTCCTGGGTTTGGAATTGGTCTTTCTCTTCTGTCTGGAGAGTAAGACCATTTTTGTCATAGGTGCTTGTTGCAGAAGTGGTGATATACATCTGACAGTTTTAAAATCTGTATTATGTTTTCCCCAAATGTATTACTTTTACCAAATATACAGCTACCTGTTACTTTGACACAATTCAGCTCCACAATTTTATCCATTGATGTTTTATATATCAATAAGGAAAGCCTTGTTTTCTTTCTGTAATATCAATCAATAACTTACATGCCATTTGAGATTATTCCCTGTTTTGTACTACTACTCAGAGGGAGTGCATAGTTTTAAAATTATGTTCAGGGACTTTAAGCTGACATAATATAATGATATTGAACCTTGATGGATTGATATCATGTAAAACCTTGCTTTATACAAAGTCTAGGCAAAATTGCAATATACATATCATGACATTGTGGTGCATGAATTTATCCTGAGGGGAAAATAGAGTTACCTGGCAAGCATTTTATTCCAGTTCCATGCTAAATGATAGTGAATTGGAATTCATTATTATGATTATATTATTCTGTGTATTTATATTAAATCCACCACATTGATACATGCTGTCTTACATGAGAAAGTGGCTATTTTAAATTTATTATGGATTAATGTATTTCCATGACATTAAATTATTTTAGTAATACTTTCTAATCATAATCTTAAAAGGTTCATTACTTGTGAAAAAGCAGGTATTTGAAAAATAAAATTTTCACACTATGAAAACTATAAAGTCAAGTCTTCTGTCAGTTTTAATCATCAAATTAAAAATTTTACCACCTAAAATTTGGACAAGGGAGAACATGACGTATTATCTCTCTCTACATTTAATTTGTAGGATGACAGTACTCTTTTCTATTTATTGAAAAATGGATGCTCTCAAGGTAATATATTATAAATTAGAAGTAATATTTATTTAAAAATAAAAACTAGGTCAGGCATGGTGGCTCACACCTATAATCCCAACACTTTGGGAGACCAGTGTGGGAGGATCACTTGAGCCCAGGAGTTTGAGATCAGCCTGGCCAGCATGGCAAGACTCCTCTACAAAAATACAAAAAATTAGCTGGGCATAGTGGTGGGGGCCTGTAGTCCCAGCTACTCAGGAGGTTGAGTAGGGAGGATCCCTTGAGCCCCAAGAGATTGAGGCTGCAGTGAGCTAGGATCATTCCACTACAGTCCAGCCTGGGTGACAGAGAGAGACCTTGTCTCAAAAAAAAGTAAATAAATAAATTTAAAAATTAGGAGCACAATTATAAAGTTGCTAGTTAGAATATGAAAAATGATTGTATTAAATTCCCATTATATTTTATTCTCCAAATAAGAAGTACTGAATTCTGAACTGGCATAAGTGTATATTATTCTTTAGTCAGTGTCTTTAAGGTCCACTTTAAAGAATGAATAAACATTATTTACTATGTTGTACATAAGTAAATATTTCTCTAAATTAAACTTCAATGTACCAATACTGTGTGGTCTCAGAATTAATTTCTATAATTTATGAATTCACATAGACAGTGTTTTTAAATGAAGTTCAAATGTCTTAAAAATCAGTGGTTTCTTTACTAGGGGCTGTTAACATCAATAAGAAGAGAAAAATCATTTGAACATCTATTATTAATGACTACTTACGATTTTTTTTATTACTTAAAGTAAGCTGCCACTATAAAAATTGAATAAGAAGGATGAGCAAATAGAATCAGTGGAAATATTTGTCTTTAATATAGAGTATTTCTTATCGCTAAACATTTAAAATATGGAGAGAGCCTGTAAGAACACAACTACAATAAATTTTTGCAGATAATGCAAATTGCACACTGTCCACTTGCCTTTTTATATTTGTTTCCTTTTCTATCTTCTTTTACTGATTTATTTTAAAAGAGTAATGAAAAACAAATTTTTGGCAGAGCTGGTTTATACATACTACCTGTAAATAAGGATAGCATTTTTTCCAATCAAGTTGCTTTGTATTACCAAAAAGAGTAACATTGTAAAAGAGAGAGGTGTTACTCAACATATTCCAGAGTATTTACATCATCAAAATAATCTCATTTTAGAACATAAAACAGAAAGTTGGCAAATGAGAATTTAGTTTGTTTCAGAAACGCAAAGAAAACTTCTGAGTGAATGAAAGTATGGAAGCCTTCACAGTACTAAAACAGTTGAAAAGAAAAAAAGTCTTGCATGCCTGAAGTTGTTCTTGTTTCTTCTTCTTTTTTTTTATTTTATTGTTCTACTGTTTGCCTTTTTAATTCCCTGTTTATTGATAATGTTTTGCAATAATTTGAGAGTTATGGCACAAGTTATAGCTAATAGATACAAATATGTTTATATTAGGTTACTAAGAGATTAGCTTTGTTTTCAAATCAATTAAAGTAAATTTAGAGTTATTCTGGTAATAAGGCACTTAACATACACTTGCTATCTAGTGGCATAGCTTAGCGGGGAAAAGAATGGAATAAATTAGATGTTTTCTGTAACATCTATGACACAGCCTATAATCTGTAGAACCTCATCCAGTTGTCACTCCTGTGAATGTCATTCTTTTGTGTCTCACATACAGTCACCTATCACTGAATACAAGCATTACAGTTTTAGGAGGCTGTGCTAAGTAAAAATATATATTTTACCAATTGTCTCCTGAGTACAGTGATTCTAATGATTTCATTTTTATTTATTCCTTAACATTATGTTGCATCATTTTAAATTTGACCTTTTTTTCATGCAGAATATCTATTTAGCACCCTTTGTAAATAAAGCTTTTAAGTTACCAAGAAGCTCAGTAATCTGTTAATCAGTTGGATATATACAGGGGGAAATAGTAATTATTCTAAAAATGCATTAATGAGAAATTGAGGTTTTTATAACACTGTCAAGTAAATTATGACACATTTTATAATATAGAAGAAAGATAATTCTGTGTCTGCTTTAAAGTATCAATATATTGCTAAGGGAAGAGGGTTTTCAGAAAAGCATTAAGGAGGCCACAATACACTGTAAAAGTGCATGTGAAAATTTATGCTGTTTATACATCAAAGTAAGCACTTGGATTAAAGGAATAATTAGAAAACATTATTGAACAGTTAAGTAATAAGAAAATAATACAGGTTGAAATTATTGCGGTCTGTAGGCAGAGGGTACACTCTTTAACTTATTTTTTCAGCTGTAGTTATTATAGCAATTATAATTTAATTCATCACCATGCATGTACTAATTGTGTATGTTAATTATTCAGTAGGAAGGTACTGTAAACTGTTTATGACCCTGGTCTACTTGAGGATCAGCCCCATGATATTTTTATCAATAAAAGCAACCAAATATATTATTCTTTTTAAAAATTATTTATTGCTTATCTTCATGGGTTCAGTTTTATAGATTTATCAGTCAGAGTATTCTAGGTTACGTTGCAGTAACAAAGTGTCTCAATATAAGTTTATTTCTTGTTCACACACTACAAGTGAGAAAGTGACAGCAGGTTAATCTCCTTACTTAATAGGCCTAGATTAAAGACAACTCTGTGTCAAAATGCAATCCTTAAATAAACAAAGTAGGAAATAACATAATCTGATAAGCTGTGTTCTGATTCTAACATTTCTGTCCAGAAGTTAGATATTTTGCTCCCACTAATGTTTTGTTGGCCAAGGAAAATCACATTACTAAAAATAATTTCTACAGACAGCCATGGAGTACAGTGCACCATATACCTCTGAGGCAAGAACTAGAAATATTTGATGAACAGCACTGATTGATTTTATCATTGTAACCCAAAAATATGGTAAGACACTTGAATTGAGAATGTCTCCAATTACGTGATTGATACTTTGAGGTAAGACAGTCCATGTAATTCTAATGTCACAGCACCATGCCAGAGCATTTAAGCCTGAAACTCTTGGGATAGAACTTGAATATTTGTAGATTTTGTAAGTTCACTTCGTGGTTCTAATGTACATTCCTGATTGAAAATCACAGTTGTAAAAATACTTCTTGGGAACACATTTGTCTTTGTCAAACACATTCATTTGAAACATTATTGCATGTCTACTATGTGACAGGGGTAAGTCTTTGTAACTTAGTAGTTAATAAACTTAAGGTTTTCTAGGAGATGAATCCATGTTTTAGGTACAATACTAAGTACTGAAAACAAGAAGAGTTTAGTCAACTATCTAATCATATAAATCATTGTATTATTTTTCAAAAGATGCAACACTATTAAAAGGAGACAAATATAGTTGTCACTTTATATTGCTTAATATTTTGTCATATTTGTATAGTAAGGCAAGCTTTAACTAGAACTAAGAATCAATATAATTTTTCAGCCAGTTCCAATCAGTTAAATTAGTGCTAATTTAATTGAAATTTATTTAGTAAAAGTAATGCATTCTAAATTCTGACATATTTAATCATTATTTTTTCTTGTTTTTCACAAAGTTATAATGATTTTTAGAAAATTTCTCATGATATAACATATTTATAGTACATTCTTTCATTATCAATCTTCATAAAATTAGATCTTTCTTATTAGAATAGTCTGTTTCAAATCTGGCCATAGAAGTTTTCAAGATAATTCTCTCTCAAAAAAGTTAAAAGATGCCAAATTACACATTCTTTGAAAATGAGCCAATTTAAAGTTCCTATTTCAGACACAAATAGTCACGCTATTAACATTGAAATGGCTTGCTGCTTTTCATTACCAGAACCTGAGACAATTATAAGAAAAAATAATTTGGAATAAATAATAGTATAACATTTTCCAAGATATTATTTATAATTAATAGTTTGTAGATTCAAAAGAATATCAATCCATTTATTCTTCTAATTTTCCCAACACTATACCACACTAATTAAAATAGTTAAACTTATGTATTTTTTTACCCTTTTCTTACAGAAATGATTTCTTCAAAATACTAAGGCTTTTATCTATCTTTTTGTAGAAAACAAATACTCAGTGGAACACTTGACTATTCTGTTTAGAATTATATATGACAATAATTCCTTTTAAATGTATTCTAAAATTATTGATAATTATTAATTGATAATTAAATTATGTTCTTTAAAAAGACACCCACAAAAAACGTTTGGAATTTAGTGTCAGTGAGTGCATTTTTCTGCTGACACTAAATTATAAGTCACTAATATGAAATAGAAATTTAAAATACTTAGCTAAAAGAATCACTACAATATATTCTAGGTTAAACAAAAGAGTCACAAAGATGCATTATGACCTTTAAATTTTTAAAAATTTATATAAAATTCTATTTTTCTTTAGAAACTATTTTGGGAAAATGGTATATGAATTACAAGAAACAACTCAGGATATACGAAATATTGTAGATGTATTCAAATCTTCAAGCAGATATTCAGAACTAAACTTGTGTTGAACTATCTTATTTTGCAAGTATATTGTTTAAAACAATGTTAGTCAAAATTCATGTAACAGGAAGAAAGTAAAACTATTTTAGTAACCAACTTCTTAGCCAGTATAAAAAAATTTTGGTCTCTCAAAAAATATTTCTAAACTTATTATTTAGAGTCACAATCACCATCTTAACTGGTATACATGAAGAGGGAACAGTAATTTGTTTTCATAAGTAAGTGTTGTTCTTACTGGACACCCTTCCTTAGAAAATTGACATACAGTAATTAAGAACAAGCAGTGTTATAACAAAGACCAGGTTTACAGAATTAGTTTGGCCATTTATTGAAGTGTGTTTTCTTTGTTGTGTTGTTGTTGTTGTTGTTGTTAAATATTAAGCTACTCAATCTTTAAATACCCTCATCAATGAACTTTGAGTAACAATACAAACATTTTAAGGTTGATAGAAAATTAAATTAGACAATGTGTAAATATATCTTAACACAGTATCTGCAAATGAGTGAATGTTATATAGATTTAGTTATTATATTCATTATTTTTACCATTTAATCACTTTTACATTGATTCATTAAAAAAAACTCTCCAAGAAGGTTATTATTTATTAGTATTAAGTAAGGAAATATATAGAGATATTTTATTTTTTAAATTGCATGTATATGGATGGTAAAGCAAATAAACTTCCAATGACACTAAAACTGCATAGCCAGATTAGACACATGAACATTAAAAATCATCTAAGAAATAATCAAATTTAAATTTTTGGTTTTAATGACACTGAAAGAGAATGTCCTATTGTGAACGGTGAGAGTTTTGCAAAAACACTATAAAAGTTAATAAAGGGTAGTTTGTGTGCTTATTTTAGATTTAATAATTTTATATAACACAAATTAGTCCTTCAAAATTATGAAAATTTACAATGCACTTGTTTTAAAGGGTGGCAAGAGTCTGAGCAATTTGGACAGCCCTATTTGACTTATTTTCCTCAACTGACTAGGGATAATATTAATTCTTATGCTACAATATTATTTTGACACTGAGATAAGCCATGCATGAACCCATAACACAGTGTCTGGCTGTGAACACTCAATGTTAATAGTTAACAATGAACAGTAATTAAAAACTAATAATGAAAACTCAGTAAATTATTATCTTTATATTTAATGCTATTTAATGAAAGTATTTCTCTAACTTTGTAATTTCACACTTATTTTTTTCTTAATAAATGTAAGACTTTAAAATGTTTTACAGTATGCTTCAACCTTTACTCCTAACAATCAAGTCTCATAAATTCAGGTGGGTAAGTTCCATTTGAGCAAGCTTACTTCTATTGAGATTTGAAAAGTATATGTGACCTGTAAATGTTACCAGAAACAGTAACTGTATTTGACAAATGGCCTAATCACTCCACTCTAGATCAACACATTTTTCTTGTTATAATAAAATGTCTCTTCTAAGAATGCATATGGATTTTAACTTTACTGAATTTCTATAAATTTTTAGCTACTTTATAAAACAGCTTTGTCCTGGAAAACTAAAATGTTCCACAAGGTAAATGCTCACCCTATTTTGCTGCATGCCACACAAAAGTCACTTTCAAGGTTCAGAGAGTAACTATTCTTTGGCTCCTTTTTTGACAATTGTCAGTTTTTGAAAATGCACAAACCTTCCTTCTCATTGAAAGGAAACATGGAACATTCAGTATCAGGGGTCAGCTCAACATTAGGAGGCTATTTAAAAACATGGCCACATTTCTCCTGGTATAAGTTACTATGCCATTTAGAAGGAAAACCAGGTTATACTAGAACCTTAAATGTCCAAAAGTTTCTTTAAAGTAATCATATTGTCAATTTTTACAGTGGTGTAACTTTGTTTAATCTTTATAATACAAGTTAAGTTAAAAATAAACTGCAATTTTACTGCATTAAGTGATCACCTCTAGCAACTATGTCCTCTTGTAGTTGCTAATGATTCTCTTTACTATCACTTATTTCTCACTTTTTTTTCACCGTTCAAGGTTTGTTGGGGGTTTTAGTTGGTTTAACACTTGGATAGTTGGTTGCATTGTTTATATGTAGATCTTTTTACATTGTATGGTAAGGTACACTACTGATATATATAGTTCACAAAATAAGATCCTTTGGAACAAGACATGCGATACTGGATCTGTACACTGAATGCCAGGATGTGACTGACTGAGAAGAAATGTTGGACTAGGCATGTTCAGTGAAGGAGCCAAGAAGATATAGCACATGATAAACATCTCTCTGGCTCAAGGGACAACTGCAGCATGTGCAGCATTACTTTAGGCCAGGTGGTGGCTCACGCTTATAATCCTAGCACTGTGGCAGGCAAAGGCAGGAGGATCGCTTGAGCCCAGGAGTTTAATACCAACCTGGGCAACATAGTAAGACCCTGCCTCTGCAAAAATAGAAGTAAAAAAAAAAAATTTTTTTTTAAAGCTAGGCATGGTAGCATGCACCCATAATCTCAGCTACTCAGGAGGCCAAGGTAGGAGGATTGCTTGAGCTCAGGAGTTTGAGGCTGCAGTGAGCTATGACCATTCCACTGCACTCCAGCATGAGTAATAAAGTGAAACCCTGTCGTGGTTTAACAAAATAGAAAGAAAAAAAACCTTTAAATTTAAATTTTACCTTCCATGGTAAGTTGTTCTTGAAAGTTTGGCCTGAATTCTGCTCCTTCCTTTATCTGCAATAACTCCAATATTACTCTGCACATGCTAAAGCGGACTGATTGGTGTGCAATTACACTTCAGGTAGTTTTAAATTGTTCACTTTTAAAATATCATGATGTAAGATATTAATATAAATATTGCTTTGTGCACAAACTGTGAAGTAATGCAAGTCCTTAAGAATGTTTTTAAGGTCTCAAGATCAAATACTTTCAAACCTATGGTTGAAATGACTTATAAACTATGTTTAAACTATTAACACATGACAGACCCACTTTAAAGAAAGCTTGTAAAGAAAACCAGTCATTCTTCAACAACAGTGGGTGCAACAAGCTGTTATTTGCATGGGACTAATGCTTTACATGCATTACAATTTTATAATTTAAACTAATTTAACATGGTATCAAATTGACTTCCAGTTTTCAAAAGTGGACATGTTAGTGTTAATACTTTACAATCTATTACTTGACTATAGAATAACATGATTATATGCCATTTAAAAGCCTTAACAGTTCCATCCTGTGCTGCTAAATTTGGAGCAAGGACTCGGAGATATATTGGTGGGAAACCGAAAAATAAAAAGTAAACTGGAAACTCTTACAAAATTCAGCCCACAAATACTGTGTTTTGGGACAAAAGAAAGGAAATTATATTTGCCACATAGTTGTAAGATCAAAGCTGATATAATGTATCACCAAGTCAAGTATACCTGTGTACTAAGGTAGAGAGTATACTTGACAACTTAAGAGGAGATAACAATAAAACAAAATCAGGTTTTATATCAGGTTTTATTGTGCTTAAAAACTATTTGCAAAAGCAAAATCATATTACCAGACACAACAAATACATCCTCCCTTCTTTACAGATATCCTTATGGGAAATATTAGTTCTGAATCATAATCCAAGATTTTCAGGACAATATTTCTTACATACCTTCTTACGGATTTTCCTGTACTTGTTTGATGGAATCCTGTGAATTTAGGGATAAAGTATTATTTGTCCTTGTTTTCCCATCACTGAACAAAGCATCAGCAAAACAGTAAGGGCTCAACTCTACATGAGCAAATGAATGAATTAAGGATTATTATCTATACTTTTCCTAGTTCATAGCAAGAACCTTCATAGTAACCAAAATTTTTATTTAATAATTTTACTTATTGGAATGTAACAAAAGAAATAATTCAAAAATAAATACAACCACAAAAGGGATCATAATATTATTATATTGAACTAACTCAAGAATAGTATATGGCTAAGTCAATTATAAACATATAAATAAAAAATAAAATTTTATAGTCATACTAAAGCTGGATGATTATAAGAAAACTACAAATAATATGAACATATTATTGTATTTTGATGTTAAGTAAAAACAGTAAGAAATAAAATATTGGATCCGAATTTTGTAATCATTGTGCCTTTTTAAAATAAGAGTATATTGCCAAAATGTATTTAAATAATTTATTCCAAAATTCAACACCGGAATAGTATTTGATTGTATTTTATGCTGTTAATTTTCTTTCTGTGTTGTTTAATATGAAGCAACAAGTTAAGTTTTGCTCTAAGTCCTGTAGGTTTTTGAATTGTGTTTATCGGGGCAAAGAGATCTTAGCATCAGAAATTACAGTAACCAAAATGAAACCAATTTCTAGAACAGAAAACTGGCAATGATGAACTTCAGTAATAGAGACTTGAAATACTATACTTTAAAATGAAAAAGATATTAATGGACTTCATTTTGTTTGTGTAAAACCAATAATAATTACAGTAGTAATTACAGTGATTACAAAATTCTAGTCTTGCTTGTAATCAGTTTCTACTGAGGACTTTTTTTATGTCCACAGCCATTGTGCTTAAAGGGTTTAAAATAATTAAATGTTTTGTTGATACCATAAAGAATAGAGTACCACAATATACTGTTTAGTGAAAGGAGTTAGAAATATAAAGAATGCCTTCCTACACTTAGAACATCTACAAATAAAAACATTTAAAGGAAGAATAGGATTTTACACTGTTTAGGGAGTTCTTAGCACAATGGAAAAAGACAAATTTTTTGGCTTTAGAGGGCCCTGAGGTTGAGCCCTGTCCTGCAACTTGGTTGCTATGTATCTGAAAATATTTATCTACCCTAAGCCAAAGTATCCTGACCTAACTGATGTTAGCAACTTAACCCTACATAATGGTAATTATAAAAAATATAACTGTATGTACTAGTTTGTTTTCACCCTGCTTATGAAGACATACCCAAGACTGGACAATTTGCAACAGAAAGAAGTTTAATTTACTCACAGTTCCATGTGGCTGGGCAGGCCTCACAATCATGGTGGAAGGTGAAAGGCATGTCTCACATGGTGGCAGACAACAGAAGAGAGCTTTTACAGGGAACCTCCCCTTTTATAAAACCATCAGGTCTCATGAGACTTATTCAGTATCATGAGAATAGTATGGGAAAGACCCGCCACCATGATTCAATTACCTCCCACCAAGTCTCTACCACAACACATGGGAATTGTGGGAGCTACAATTCAAGATGAGATTTGGCTGGGGACACAGCCAAACCGTATCACTGTATAGTACTTCAAAGCTTGAGTATAGTGTTATTGACTGGTGGTGGTGTATTTTATACTGTATAATGGGAGAAAAACATATTTAAATATATGGAACAGCCAAAACAGGAATATATTGGGTGAGAAAAAAATAGCCAGCTTTTTGAACAGAATTATGTTGAATTTACTACATCTGTGTAGCAGGGTTTGTAATCTTAGTGGTGTGCCCACAATAGGAAATATGTACTGAAAGTATGATTCCTCTCACATCTTGGAAAGCTAAGTAGGGCTTAAGTAAGGGATGGGTAGATGACTCTGGCCAGAGCAGCCATGCTGATATTAATAACGTGATTTTCTGGGTGTACCATGATATAAAAGAAAATATTGGAAAGACTGGTAGAGGTGACTTAATGGCAAAAATTTGGTGTGAAGTATTAGAGAATTTGTCTTGAACTATGCAACTGTTTGGGGTGTTTTACAGAAAGGTGCTCCTGGTAATATATGATGATATATGAAGAAATATATCATCAGTGATGACATTATATACTGGAAATTTTGTATAATTTTTGTAACGCTATGTGTATAAGAGAAGAATGCAGTGGTGGTATAGGGATCTTTAGATGGAAAGGGACAAAAATTCTATGCAAGTAGAATGACAGGCAGTAGAGTATCCTTCTGGCCATCAAGGCAAAAGGGGTTATATTTTCCTATTGTAAGACTCTCAACTTATGCATTTTCTATCAAAAATATATACAAAATGCAAAAAATTACTATATAAATTTTTATATATAACAACATTAAAACATTTTTAACAAAAATCTGAAAGTCTTGGATTGTTATTCAACCTTATCTGAATAACTTTGTAGTTATGAATGGAAACATAAAGCCATAAACATGCTTAGACTCATTTACTTATAGAATTGAAATCTAGTCTATTAAAGTTACTCATATTTTAAAGTTTAAATTGATTCTCCTAAGTATAAACACTGTATTCTCATTTCATTAAACAAGGTTGAACATACCTCTAAAAAATCTACATAACACAGCTCCTAAAGATATGTAATGCTTCACAATATGTTTTTCGAATCTTCAGTCAATTTATTCTGTTTAGAGAAATAACAGAATGTCAATTGGTTTTATCTTAGATTTTAGCTTAAAAATTAATTTTAGTGATGAGGAGGAAGGTAAAGTTGGAAATCAGGTGCCCAGTGTTTATTCTTTCATCTTCTAATCCCACAGCATGAAGCAATGCTGGATATTCATTGTAAGGTATATTTCTTTCTAGGTTAGAGTCTAAATTTATCTCCATTATAAATCGTCATATTCATCCTTTCACTGGGTCGTAGAGTTGGCTTACCTTTTCTTTTTTTCTCTCCTAGTTATTTCCAATGTATTTATTTTTGTCCTATATTTTTCAACAATTTCTTGACTTGGTCTTTCCAGCAATTTCTAGATCTTATAGAGTTGGATTCAGATTATTTATACAAAAATAAAATAGCAGCCTTCTGGGGATTCTGTTTTCTTGCATTCATTTCATGTGTCTAAATCAAGTAAAATCTAGCCCCTCAATAAATCTTAATACCCCCAAAGGTATGCAATCTCTAATTATGCTATCTCTGACTTGATCATTGCTTGGCTGCTATTTGTATCAATATCCTTCATGCTAATGAATTTTTTTTAATTGCTCTCAATCAATATTTAGCATCAGATAGTGTTAATAAGTGTCTACAAGCCAAGAAATATCACTTTAAATGAAATATTTGAAACCATTCAAATTTACTTGGCACATGCTTGGTGGTATATGTTTGGATACTCATGAAAACTACATGCTGTGCATATGTAGAATTTATTATTAAAACTGGAATATACATGCTGTGAGTATACATTTTCCATAAGTACCTCAGAAAATAAATATTTGCAAGAATTATCCTCCTGTATCACATTGCCAAACTAAAACTACCTAATATACACTGCCATGAAGTTATTTTTAACTATTTTCCACTACATTTTTTCAGATGCATATTTTGTTACAAATATTCATGATTTGGGGGACTCTGCAAAGTCAAAACCCACACTGAAAGACATTTAAGGATCGATAATTTTTAAATTAATGTTCAAAAACTCGAATACCCAAATCTTGAAATTGTTAGATAAATTTGACCTGCTTCTTCTTCATCCTTCATTGAGACATCCTCATAAATTGGTTATTTTGAATTTATATGATTAGCATATTAAGTCATTTTCATGCTGTAATTATAAATGAGCAAAATCTTCAATATACATTTGCTCCAGATCAAGTGAGAAATTAAGTTTCATCATCCTTTTATAAAATCTTAAATATTAGTATGAAAAATGACTAGTTTACACTAAATTTTCAACTTTATTTCATTTGACTAAATTTGTCTAATTAGATAATTATGTCTTAATAGCTAAGTGTTGCAGGACAGTCAACTGACTCTATCTTCTATTTAGGTGCAGAGCAGTTAAAGGAAAAATATAAAACTAGGGTACCAATTATAAGATTTACAGGTTTCCTCTATCCATCATGAATAGCTCAGATTAACTGATGCACAATTGACATTGTTGACAACTGGCAGGAATCAATGATTCTGCTAACCTTTGTTACTAAATTTTGTTGCCTGAGCTGGGAGCAACAAGTGGTTTTGTGTGAGTGAACATGCACACAGAGAGTCTTTTGTTAGTATCTTAACATCAAATATGTAAACATCGCCTTTTAACTTTTACTTATTTTTATTTTTTGGAGATAGAGCCTTGCTCTGTTATCCAGACTGGAGTGCAATGGTGCAATCTTGGCTCACTGCAACCTCCACCTTCCAGGTTCAAGCAATTCTTCTGCCTCAACCTTCCGAGTAGCCGGGATTACAGGAACCCACCACCACGCCCAGCTAATTTTTATATTTTTAATAGATACGAGTTTTCACCATGTTGGCCAGGCTTGTCTCGAACTCCTGACCTCAGGTGATCCACCCGCCTAGGCCTCCCAAAATGCTGGGATTACAGGCATGAGCCACCGCACCCAGCCAAACATTGGCCTTTTTAAGCATGGCATGGCTCTCAAAAGTTACTTACTTCCTTATGTTGCTGTGATTCAAAGGGTCATCCACATAATGTATTTAGCATAATATCTGACATATAATAAGCACTCTATACCAGCTTTCTAAAAATCTTTAGTTTTTATATAAATAATTTATGGCATAAGATTGAATTGTTCATATGTTTTCCCATTATAATATCTGTTTACCTCTTTTGCTCTTACATTGTAAAGTACAGTTATTTTCTCCTAAGCCATCTTCTTGACGAACAATTTCAATTTCTTTTCAGGTATCCACATAGTTCTTACATGCTCTGGGAAAAGAAAATGTCAGTCCTCACTTTAGAGATGGCTACCAAGTCAAAAAACACTCTCCCTGTGTCAGATTCTGGGAGAAGGCACATTTAAAATTGTGGTATTTTTTCTTTCATCTCAACTTTGATGTGGCTTCACATTTTAGTCTTTCTACCATAAGAGATAGACTAAATGTTTTTGTCTACCTAGAAACAATACATACAAATTTCTTTTTTCTACTAAAAACAAAGTTTAGCAAACATTAGCTATAATGACAAATGAAAAGAGAAAAGAAGGTAATCATTGTTTAAAAAAAAAGCAATGTGTGTACCCAGGTGCATCTTGTGTTCTCATTACATTGTGAATACACAAATCTATATTAATATACAGACCCATGTTAATCATTCTGATTTTTATAATACATAGAAATCTAGTGCAAAGCTAGAAAAATGTGGCCCCAGATACTCATATTATATGAATGCAGTGATTAAGCAAAAGTATTACTATTAATTATTTAGGTTAAATTCAGGAGATCAATATTTCATGACACCATAGAAGTATAAAATATCTTGAAAGCACTCTTTCTTTTCAATTTTCTAAAAAGAAAAGAGAGTAAGGGGCTAATGTGATGAATTATTTCTACAAATTCCACAATCAACCAAACTATGCTTGTTAGTATACATGGAAATAAAACAAAACTCAGTCACTGCAGACATGAGAAAAACAATTACATAGATTTACTCTCCCACTTCTCATGGGAGAAAAATATATAAAATTTTAATATAAATTTGACAAATTACAAATTTAAATGCTTAAAAAGATCCCAGTGAGCAAATCTTTGCTTTTGTTACTTTGTAAAAAAGTATACTGTTATGAATGAAAATAAATAACCTATATTAATAGTGTATTTTTGCATGAACATGCCTATTTGCATTGAATATTTACTGTTTCTTGCATATTGATAGGTTTGTTTTTATTTGTAATTATGTAGTTGTCTATAGTACAAATTATAACTTTGTTAGTACCCACATAATGAAATACTTGAAACCAAATTTAGGATTAAAAGATTTTCATAAACATAAAAATAATTCCTATATAAAGCAGCAATGTATCAATCATATATTACATATTCATTATATGAATAAACTCAGATGCTCATATTCTTATTATAAGTTAAAAGACATTTTTTTCAAAAGTTGGTGAACAATAATTCACAACTTTATGTGTCAAAATTTCTATGTTCAATTCTGTTTCAATATTTTTTTCTCTGCCTTTTCCAGCAATGTTTCATAATAAAGCTTGATTATATCTATGAATCAGATTTAGAAGTATTAATAACATCAACTAATAAAACTTTTTTTATTGATTCAGGCATTGCATATTTTCTTTAGATTCATTACCTTTTTTTAAATTTCAAAATTTTATGAATTAGTTACTATTTTTTATCTCCTTAATGCACATGAGGAAAATGGGGCTTAGGAACATTAGTAGCTTGCATGAAATCACCTAAATAATGAGTAGAATAAAAGAAATGAAGTCAATATTTTAGCCAGGCTTCAAAAAACATCTAAATTATACCCATATACATTTTTTATATTTTGTATAATATAAAAATAGAAAAGTAGATACAGAAAGCTTATTTGAGTTAAATATTTGAAAACATTTATTAGTATTTCTTGAAAATCCAACTGAACTGTTCTAAATTATACTATATCTGTTTCATTTTAAAAAAGAATGCTGTCCAGGCGTGGTAGCTCATGTCTGTAATCCCAGCATTTTGGGAGGCCAAAGCAGATGTATCACTTGAGGTCAGAAGTTCAAGACCAGCCTCATCAACATATTGAATCCCCATCTCTACTAAAAGTACAAAAATTAGCTGGGTATGGTAGTGCGTGCCAGTAATCCTAGCTATTCGGGAGGCTGAGGCAGGAGAATCACTTGAAACCAGAAGGCAGAGGTTGCAGGGGCAGTGAGGTGAGATCATGCCACTGTAATGAGCAGAAGGGAACCATGACTTAGAATCATAAAACAAAATTAATTACTTCAACAGCTTTATTTCAATAGTTTACTGGGATGTTAAAGACCTGCCTTTCTATCATAAGGCATTATTGCCAAGAAAATATAAATTAATTATAAATATTCATCTCATGATAAAACTTGACATACCACATCTCTAAATGTAGCTAACCTGTTTTTTTGTTTATGAAATAAATTGACTTTTAAAAGATACTCACCATGGAAATATAGATGTGTTACACTTAAGATGTCTTCTTTAATTCCCTTTTTAAAGAGGAGAGATCAGTTTCATTTGTAAGAAGGAGAAGAGGAAAATACTAGAAGTTTGTGACCAATAAATTAATAATTATTTCCATAGGTATCTAAGTGAAAGGGAAGGAGGAGGACAGAACCAAAAAGGTACCAAAATTTTGGAGGCAAAAGTAAAATTATAATAACATACTAAAAATGCAATAATATACTTCTTCCTTTTTATGCATTCATTTATTTTACAAATATTTAGTGTATGCATACTAATTGTTTATTACTGACTTAGTTGTATTGAAAGACTAGCTTAACCCATTTTGGCTTCAGGTAACTCACAGTTAAATGGGAAAAACAAATCATAATAGTCACAATAACAACAACAAAAACGCAAAACAATACAAAATTTAAATTTACCCTGTTGAATACTAGGAACATGAACAAAATAAACATGTAAGATAAAAGATGGAATCATTAATTGCAACGGATAGTGTTTGTGGATATAGGTTTCTATGTGAATTTTCAAGGAAGAAAGGTGAGTCATGGAACTATTTCTCAGAACAGAAATGCCCACCTTGTGCTTTGTAATGATAGGCTTTCTGGGATAACAAATGGCTAGTCAGTGGCTTTCCAATGTTTTTGAAAATAAGCTAAGGAAAAACTATAGGCTTGAAAGAAGCATAGTAGGGCAACTACAAATAATTATAAATAAGAAAGTTGATACAATACTTTAAAGAATAGGAAATAAAGAACAAACATGATTTATATAGCTAATCGGGGATAATATATAATATAGTTGACACTGTATCAACTTGAAACATATATTCCATATATTCACTTATATTACTTATTCACTCACTATTTACACACTAAAAACTTAATCACCTGAAAGTGATTGTTTCTTCTAAGAATTCCTTAGATTCAGCATGCAGCCTATTAGCTTTATTTTTGTGATTCCCCCAGGGGAGCAATCCTTAGGCACATTATTTAATATACAAAAGAAAAAACTGCAAAAGACACTAACCATAGAAAAAATATATGTTAGTATAATTTTTATTGAATATGACATTTTGTGGATTGTAAACTCAGTTATCACCCTGAAAAGGATTTTCATAAAGTTTTCACTGAAAATGTGACTTAAAATAACATTTAAATAGAAATTCAAATGACCTCTTTATTTGCTTGCTCAGAAATTTCATTAAAAGTGTTTAAAATCACAGCTTAAAATGTAGTCTAAACTCAAACACATTTTTTTAAGCAAAAGAGAACAACATTTTTTTCTAAACCTGTCTCCCATGCATATTTTATTTTTCTTTTGACGGTTAAACAGCACATTTCATAACCTTCATCCAAATAAGTTTTCTTTTCCTTCTCTTTCACACCTCCCACTGATAAATAAATACAACCTTCTACAATGGTTTAATAAGATAATTAGGTTATGTTTCACTGGGTACTAAAGCCATTTGAACACTGTGTCACCAGCATACACTATTAAAGATTCTGTCAAAATGAATTAAGTGTTGCATTGCCTTTCTAAAAGTATATCCCTGCTTGCTTGGAGGAGCACATGGAGACCTATTCATGAAATTAGAAAAGGAGTCTCTGCACACAGGCTTCTCTTTATGATATTTCAGAGGATTTTAGTATTGCTTTCGTTGGTATTGATAATTCAAATAAAATGTGTTTATATCCTTCCCTTCTTAAATGAACCTTTTTGCTCTTATTATAGCATCTTTCCAGTTGCTTGGCATTGTTAGTATTAGATTGTATCTGCTTCAATGCATTTTATTTATAACCATCTAATCATATTAGAAAATGAGCATGGTGAAGCTTACATAAATGATGAAAAATACATGAAACCTTTACAAGAGACTGCCTTTGCAGCATGTTTTACAAAACCCACAAGAACAAAAAAGAAACATAATACAGTTTCTGATTGATGAAAAAGCTCTTAAACAGATAATTGTATCATGCGTATCATGCATCAAAATCTGTTAATGTTTTCAAAATGAAAATACACACCCCAAAATATTAAGCTTCTTCCCAGGAAGTAATTTTCTTTCACAAATTATCATAAAAAATACTGAAGAAGTGTGCACTGGCCTTGAAAAGTTACATTCATCCTTTCTTCTGATTATTTAATGTACTGCTCATAAGCAAACTTTAGTAAGGGGCTTTCATTAGAAAATTATCTACCATCCTGTGAATTTCTTAAGCACTGATGGTCTAAAACATCATGTTTTATGCACATGATGTATTGACCATAATAAAGATTTAACTAAAAATCATCTGTTTCCTGCTAGTTAATATATACTAAGAGGGTATATTTTAAACCCTCTTTTCTTTCAATGAGTTTACCTTTTACTAAAATAAAATGATGGCAAAAACTTGTAATCTCTTGACTACTTCAGACTTTTGAAAACTGGGTTTTTCATTATTCTCTTGAATTTGCAAGCAACCTATCTTGCTTTTAATCTATTTTTTATAGGTTCTAGAGCCATGCAACTCAACACAGGAAGTGATACAAATAAAACTTACTCCAAGAACTACCACTAGAAATGTTTTGTTGTTTTGAAACTTTCTGTAAGTGGTAAATGTAACAGAATTCCAAATAACTTATCAATGTCATTCTTCTAAGAAATAATTTGCTTTTTCAATAGTGGTAGAATTCACTTTCTTTGAGAAAGAATTTGGTAAAAGTAAACAACAGGCCAAGAACCACTTGAACAGGTAAATTTTAAAGGTTTTTTTTTCAAACTTGAAATTCTATTTTCTGAAGTAAATAATTGTATAGTAAATCTCAGAAATAAAATAAATATTTGATGAGTAAAGAAAAAGATTTTAAAACATTAAATAAAACAATAAATCTTTCAAATATTGTGTATTTTGTTGATGACTTGGTCTTAAGAAAATAATATAAAGTAAAATCAATTGCCTCTCAATAAAGTAAAACATTAAACAGCACTCAAGATTATGATGATAAATATACATATTTCGACAGTGTAAAATTCATATAATTATGTTCATAACCTTTGAATCCTATCCTGTTTTTCTGATAATGGGATTTTTCTGTCTCCAAATAATCTGTTCCCTATGGGGTGTTGAACTAGTGACTCTTAACTGCAGAAGCAGCAGCTGTACCTTTTGTGTATGTTTCTAATTCAATATCATAATGGACTCCTTTTCCAGGCTCTTAGAAGAGCAGCTGATTAAAAGTGACTATCATGATTTATTCAGTAATTATGTAATAAGTCTGGAGAACTTGCAGAAGTCCTATAAAAGAAACAAAGATGTGCTTTTGTACCCCATGTGTTTATAATCTAATGCTGGTAGATAAAATAATGTTTAAAAAGTTACCAAACAAAGCACCAAATGCTAGGTTCTATGTGAGTATCAGCAATAATAAGTGACATAGATTTTAGAGGAAATGGCAAAATGAACCGTTATGATTGTGAAGAGTGTTCAGCACATTGTCACATGGACCTGAAAAATAAATGATAAATGGCACTTTTCTGGGTAAGAGTTACAAAAGGAGATGACATTTAATTTAGAGATAGTAACATAATTCCTTTGTCTTACATTATCAATAACTTCCCAGGTTGGTAACTAATTCTAAAAAGGAAATTCTATAGTGTAAAAGTACTTGTGCCTTTAAAAAATGAAATTCTAGATGTCTTACATAACTTTGAATATAAAACAAGTTAGTAAACTAAAGCTAGGTAGGGAACTCTGGAAGACCCAACTTATTTAGGTCCATTTCCAATAAATGCATTACCTCCCAGCTAAGAGATTCAGTTGCTGTGTTGTTCTTAAGATTTAGCTTGAACACCTGTTAGTCAAATAAACATTTTATGTTTAATTATCCATGCTTTTGTCTCCCTTTCCAGTGCAATCTTAAAATGGATTCATTTTCTTTAAATCTCAATAGACAGCAAAAAACGGAAGAAATCAATTTAATTCATTTAATAATTAGGTCCCGTGTGTGGAATATCATTATAGCGGGGGAGCTCCAGAATTAAACTGCCTGGATGCCGATCTTGAGGCACTTTTTAGGAACTATGTAACCCCAGGCAAGAATATAAATTGAAGATTAAAAAAAACTGTCAGAGTTTTGGAATAATTAAATAAGATTATACTTATTAAAAATAAATGCTTAGCATCTATCCCATAGTAAGGATTCAATAAATATAGTATCACATCCTCTTTTTTAAAAGTATCAAAATTTTAGCAGATCATTTAATAATATTTATCTTACATATTCACATATACAATACCTATGTAATTTTACAAAATGTAATATATTGATTTTACTAATTTTGCTCTTGTATGTATAACTACACAATAAATTCTAATTTTCTCTTCCAAATAAAATATTTTTCTGAAAAAAGGAGAACTCAGAGAGTAGAAAGAACATGAAAATAATTCCTTACTGAATAACCTAAACGTTGATATTTTGATGTCATCATAAAATTTTAAACAAATATGTACATTGTTTCCTTAATCAATAACCTGAAATTTTGCTGTATGTCCTAATCCATAACTTGCCTTTTGCTTAATAAAAAAGATTGCTAACATTTTTCACTTTCTGATATATTAAAACTTTATTTGTAAGGCTTGTATAGTATCTTATAATATAAAATTTAGCTTTAATAACTCTTATTTTATGCTAAATGTTTAAATGTTTTATATCAAATGCCTTATGTTTTGTCTCCTTTTATAATTTAATAGGTTAAATTATCTTCCTGTGACATAATAAATCCACATGTTTAAAATGAGAATAAAATGTACCCAAGACTTTGCAATTCCTTATAAATGCTATATATTATCTTAGTTATTAATTTTTTAATCTATCTTATTATCACCATCACAAAAAGAGATTTGCAATAACACCATGTACTCATTTCCTCTACTAGATGCTTTTGGCGCTCCATCCAGATTTCATTTGTTGCACTAGGATACACATTGCCTGACTCCTGTGAGGGCTGGCTGCTGTTGAATTAGCTGTCCACTTTCCATAGAATGGTTGTTGATCAATAGGAGTTCCCAGGCCCTAGGATTTATAGTATTTATTTTACACTTTGGAATAGTGGCTAGCCAATGCTTAGGAAGACTTATGCACAAGATGGGGGCTCCTGCCTCTTCCCCTCTTGCTGCAAGGTAGGACCAACACTGCAGTGTAGTTCACACTCCAGCACTCCCTGTTGGATCAGCTGAAACCACATCCTTGCATAGATCCTTCCCCTAACCTACTTTATTACTCCTTTTACCCCCTGAAAGCATTCCTTCAAGAAATCATTTGAGTCTGAGTCTTAGGCTTTGATGGCATTGGCACTGTCAAGATAATAAACCTTTCAAGGCTGTCCATTTTCTAATTTGTTTTAGCTATTCCAGTTCCCCATAAATTACAGAAATATACTTCACATTTTTTAATACAACTGTGACTTTGATTGGAATTGCATTAAATCTATAGGTTGTGGAGAATTGAGAATTTAACAATAATGAGTATCCCAATACATGAGCATAATCTATGTCTCCGTTTATTTGATCTTTAATTTTAGAATTTACCAGTGTTTTATAGTTTTTAATGTATAAATTATTTAAACATTATCTGTAATTATTTTGCAGTGTTGATACTGTTGTAAACAGTACATAATTTTTTATGTCAATTGTTTATTACTAGCACATAGAAATACAAATGATTTTAAAATAGATTCTATACTCAACATGTCTAACCTTATTGATACATGTCTTTGTAGATTCCATGTGATATTATGCACAGACAGTCATATTATCAGTGGGTACAGACAGTTTGACTTCCTTCTTTCCAACGTGGTTGTAGTTCATTTACTGTTTGTTTGATTACACTGACAAGAATCTTCAATAAAATTGTTTTAGTTATTATTTTGATAGATTTGACTTTTTTATTCCTTCTAAAACATATGAGTGGTTCAGACATTGCAATTAGAGTGTTAGAATATTCTTTATTTGTCTGGTACTTATTATTACCCATTAATTTTATGCTTTCAGATAATTACTTGTTGCATTAATTTCTGTTTCTTTCACTTTAAAGAACTCTCTTTAGCATTTATTGTAAGATAACTCTCGTGGTGACAAAATTCCTCAGCTCTTGTCTCTCTGTGAAAGTCTTTATTTCTCCTTCATATTTAAAGAATAATTTTGCTGGATATAAAATTCTAGGTGAAAAGTATTTTTCCCTTCAGCACTCTGAATATGTTACTCTACTAGCTCCTAGCCTGTAGTGCTGCTGCTGAGAAGTTAAGTATTTATGCCAGCCTTCACAGTCCTGGCTTGTTTGTCTCCATCCTTCTTGAGAGGATATTCCAATAAATTAAAGAGGGATCGACTGTTGTGACCTAAGCCTGTAGTCACTGCACTCATTTTAGCACTAGGGTGCACTCTAAGCCCAGGAATGCTGTGACGCTTGCAGACTCCTAGATACACAGTCCTGGTGGAGTTGGGGGAGAGATTCCCTTGGTTACCAGGCAAAGTCTCTCATTCTCTTCCTTCTTTTTCCCTCAATCAGAAGGAGGCTTTTTCTGCTCTAGGCTGCCTGGACTTGGGGGAAGGGGTGAGGCAGGCATTCCCATGGCCACCACAACTGTCACCAGGCGTAGTCTTGAAGACCATAGCTTTTCAGAAAAGCACAGTGATGGGGCTCACCCAAGGCTCATGGTCACTACTGCCTGGTTGCCGCTGATGTTTATTCAAGGTCCAAAGCCACCACTATCAGATGGTGAATCTCGCTGGGACTGGGCCCATCCCATTAGAGCAGCAGAGTCCCTTTGGCCAAGGGTATGTCTATAAATGGTAGCAGGAGCCAAGGCCTAGAATTAGTGGCTTTAAGAATCTATGTGGTGCTTTATTTTTCTGTGGTTGAACTTGTACCCAAGTTGGAAGAAAAAGTCCTCTGTATTCTTCCCTGTCCTTCTACCAAGTTGAAAGCGTGTCTTCCCCAAGCTGCACTGCCTGGAGTTGGAGGGTGGGTAACACAGGCGTTCTCACAGCTTTTACAGCTGGTGTTGCACTCGTTCACCATCCAAATCCATTGGTTCAGAGACCAGCACAGCACCAGGGGTTGCCCAATGACTGCAATCCTCGTGTGCTGGCCACCACTTAAATTTATTTGGGGACACAGTTTACTTTAATCTCCTGATTGTGAATCCAGCCTGGACTTGGAGCCCCGTGCTGGGGCAGAAGATTCCCCCTCTACCCCAGGGCTGATCTAAAAGCTCCCTTTGTAGACACTGGCAAAATTCTGCCTTGTGTTGTGTTCTGCCGCAACAGGGCAGCACTGAATTCCAATACAAAGTCTCACACTCACTTTGCTCTCCCCCACAAAGCACACGTATTCTCTTTTTGCCCTGCACTGCCTGGGATTAGGAGAGGGGTGGTATAGGCAATGCTAAATTGTCCTTCCTACCCTATTCAATGTGTCTTTCCTTGTTGTTAGGCTAAAATAAGGTGTCAGAGGCATCCTAACCAGAGTGATTCCATCTTGATTAAAGGCAGAATAATGCCAAATCTATTGGGTTATATTCTCAGAAAATTAGGCACTGTTGGTCACAAGATATTTATGGTTGAGCAAGTGAGTTAGTAATGTTAACTAAATAAAAACCCGGAACTTATGGAAATGTCCCAATATTTCAAGAACAAAGAGATTTTTAGTTGAATAAGTTTTGCTTTAAATAGTACATTCATAAATTATTGCTGAAATCAATAGTTACATAGGAAAGTATCAGTACTATTAGCCTATCATAAGCTGATCACAAGCTTTTATAATAAAGTACACTATTTTTAGCCATGATAGTCTATATAAGCAAGCATTATGTTTAAGGTAGGGGCATTCCTCTTTTTGCTTTTTGAGGATGCTGTACTCTGTAACAGAGTAATTTTTAATCAACTGTTTAAACCACTATATTCTGAGACTTGCCTTGAGTTATTTCCCACATGAGATCTAAGCACCCACACTCAGAGTGAGAGCTCCTTTTCCAGTAACAAAGGTACTGTGATTGCTCCCCCTGGTATTTTGGTTCTTATGAAGGTGCTGTCTTTGATTTGGTGTTCCTACAGGGGGACAATTACCGCAGCACTCTTTGACCATGTTGGTCTACTCTCATTCTCTTCTTGCTTTTGCTATAATTTGCTCTTCCTCGTGTAGGTTTTAAGTTGGAAACTTACCTGATTGGTTTAAGAAATTTCTCTATTTCAATATACTAATTTAGTGCCATAAATTTATTTGATTCTTTACCTGAATGCCACAAATTTTGGTGTGTTCTTTGTTTTTATTTTCTACAAGATATGCTTAATTACCTATATGAGACTTCCTCTTTGAAATGTTATTTTAAAATATATTATTTATTTGAATTGTGTAAATTTTCTAAATTTTTTTCTGTCATCAATATCTAGTTTAACTTTATTGTAGTCTAGAAATATATTTTATATAATTTTCATTGTGTTGTAGCCCAGAATGTGGTCTATATTCTGTATATGCATTGTTCATGTGTCTTTGAAAACAATGTATTCTACTTTTGTCGGGGTTAGTGTTTTAAAAAAAAAATCAGTTTGGTCCAGTTGGTTGATAGGGTCACGTACATGTTTTATATCATTTCTGATTTTCCAGTTGCTCCATTTTTATGGATTACTTGTCCTATTAGTGCTTATTTGTTCCATTAATTATGTAGGAAAAATAATTGAAGTCCAAACTATGAATGTGATTTGTTTCTCACTGTATTCTTTCCAGTGTTTGCTTTATATTAGGTGCATAAATATTTAGAATTGATATAATTGCTTCAAAAATTGACCTCTTTATTACTATGAAATGTCCATCTTCCCTGTGACTGTATTTCTTATTGTGAAGTGTACTGTGATTAACATTAATAAAACTACTCTAGCTTGGTTTTGATTAAACCTTGCATGTTATATTTTATTCTTTCATTTTTGGTTAAACATCTTTTTGACCTATTTCTATTTATATAGATATATGTCTAGATAGCCACTTTAGTTTTTTCCTAGCTGCAGTATTTACTAGATATGATACTTCTTAAATTTAATATTATTCTGAATTAGCAGATAATAATTGTATATATTTATGAGGTACAATGTGATGTTTTGATATAGGTATACATTGTGGAATGATCAAATTCAGCTAATTAACATATTCATCACCTCAAATACTTACCATTTTTTGTGGCAAGGACATTCAAATCATTTCTTTTAGCTGTTTTGAAATATATAATTCCTTATTATTAAATATAGTCACCATGCTGTACAAGACATCAACAGAATTGATTACACCTGTGTAACTGAAAATTTTAATGTTTCACCAAAATCTCCCCTTTCTCCATCCACTCCCTCCCTTCGCCTCTGGTAATTATCATTCTACTCTCAAATTCGTGAGTTAAACTCTTTTTAGGTTCCACATATAAGTGAGATCATGTAGTATTTTTTTATTTTGTGCCTTGCTTCCTTCACTTAGTGTAATGTCCTCCAGATTTATCACTGTCACAAGTGATACTGCATTTTCAAGCCTGAAGAAGGATTCCATTGTGTATCTATACCACATTTTAAAAATCCACATATCCCTTGATGAGCAATTCAGTTGTTTCCACATTTTGGCTATTGTGAAGATTGCTGCAATAACCATGGGATCACAGACATCTCTTTGATATACTCATTTTAATTCTTTTGGTTATATATCCAGAGGTAGAACTGCTATATTGTACAGTAACTCTCTTTTTAATTTTTTGAGGACCCTCCATACTATTTCCAAAATGAGTGTACTAGTTTACAATATCACCAACAGTCAACATGGGTTACGTTTTTCCACATCCTTACCAACTTTTGTTATGTTTCATACTTTTGATAATAGTCAATTTAACATTTGTGAGGTGTTATCTTATTGCAGTATATTAATTTGTGTTTTTTGATGATTACTGATGTTATTTTTTCATATATCTGTTGGCCATTTGTATTTTTTTTTTTTGAGACATGTCTATTCAGATCCTTTGCCCATTTTTAAAATAAGGTTATTCATTTTCTTGTTACCGAGTAGCTTGAAATGCTTGTATATTTGGGATATTAGCTCTTTATCAGATGTATAGATTGCAAATATTTTCTACCACTCCGTAGGTTGTCTCTTCACCCTTTTGTTTCCTTTGCTGTAGAGAAGCTATTTCATTTCATGAGACTTAATATAATCTCATTTGTCTATTTTTGCTTTATTGCCTTTGCTTTTAGAGTTATATTCAAGAGATCACTGTCCTGACCAATGTCCAGTAGCTTTTCCTCTGTTTTCTTTAGGTCTTACATGTAAGTTTTTAAATTTGATCCACCACATTAACAGAACAAAGGGCGGTAAGCATATGGACCATCTCAATAGATGCAGGAAAAAAAATTGATTAAAAAATGCAAATTCTTTCATGATAACAGCTCCCAGTAAATTAAGTATAGAAGGTCTAGCTCTCAACACAATAAAGTCCATATATGGCAAGCTTCCAGCTGACAGTATATTAAATAGTAAAAAGTTGAAAACTTTTCTTCTAAGTTCAAGAACAACACCAGGATGTCTACTTCCAACACTTTTTTTCAACATGGTTCAAGAAGTCCTAGACAAAACAATTAGACAAGAAAAAATAAAATAAAAATTACCCAAATAAGAAAGGAAGATGTGAAATTACTTGTTTGATGATGACATCATTTTATATATAGAAAACCAAAATTCATCACCAAAAAACCACTAGAACTGATAAACTAATTCAGTAAAGTTTAGGATACAATATCAACTTACAAAAATCAGTATCATTTTTACATTTTAACAACAAACTATCTGAAAAAGGAATTAAGAAAATAATCCCATTTACAATCATATCAAACATTAGGGATAAGAAAGATCTATAAACAGAAAACTATAAAATATTAATAAAAGAAATTGAAGATTACACAAAGAAATGGAAATACAGATTGTATCTATGGATTGATAGAATTAATATTATTAAAGTGCCCCACACTACCAAAAGTAAGTCACAGAATCAATGCAATCTTTATTAAAATTCCAATGTCATTCTTCAAAGAAATTTTTTAAAAATCCTAAAATTTATATGAAGCCACTAATGCCCCTGAATAGCCAAATAAATCATGAGCAAAGAGAAGAAAACTGAGGGTATCACACTATTAGATTTCAAAATATATTACAAAGCCATAATAATCAAAACAGCGTGGTGCTGACATCAAAATAAACAGGTTGACCATTGGGATAAGAAAAAGCGCTTAGAAATTCACCCATACACCTATAATCAATTTATTTTTGACAAAGATGCCAAGAACTCATAATGGAAAAGAGACAGTCTTTTCAATAAATAATGTTGGGAAAACTGGAAATCCACATGCAGAATTAAAAAGGACATTTGTGTCACACCTAATATAAGAATCTGCTCAAAATGGATTAAAGACTTAAACAGAAGTCCTTAGATTATACTTAAAGTGTGTTTCATGTCTACATACACAGTTGGATCTTGCGTTTTTATTCAGTTTAATAAACTCTCTCTTGAAAGTCCAAACTTGCCCCCAGGGCCTCCACACAATTTCTCTCATTTATTCAATCTAAATCTTCTTATTGTTGTCCAGCTAAATCTGTCCTAGGTAATTAAGTGCTTTCAGTCCTGTTGCTTTGCAGGTGCTTCCCTTTCTTTACATTGTGGAGGAGTTGACTGCCCTGTAAACTCAGCTCTCTGATGTACCCAAAGAAAGATAGGAACTTTCAGTTTGTCTGCCTTTTGTCTTTTAATAGTACTAGTAAAATTCTTTTTATGTTTCTTCTTTACAATCCAAAGTACTTAATTTATAACTTTTTATTTTCAGTTAATGCTCAAAAAATATTCAAAAAAAATACATGCTATATTTCCAAATAGTGTTGTGAATTTTACCTGGAATATTTTTGTTTATGTGTGTAATGTGGTGTTTTTAATTGTTTGGGAAGGTATATGGAGGTAAGTCTTCATGTTTTTATTATCTAAATACATCTTGCTCTTCTGAAATTTTTAAGGTCTGTAAGTGTAACTGAGAGGAAGAAAAGCCATGAAAAACAGCTGGAGAAAGGGTATGGGTGATGGGAAAATGCAGCTGCTGTTGGCTATAATTTATAGGATTACTATTGTTACTCATTTTAATGTCTTTCCAGTTTGTTACATTTACTCCTGATTGTGTATGAATGAAGCAGAGGGAGTTCATTAACTCATTGCCTGTCTTTATATTCAATGTCTTTTCCCTGTCTGAAATGTGTTTATTTAGTTAATTGTGGCTATGCCATTGGATGTTTGCAATTATGTATCTCCAATGTGTATAGAACATATTTTTCAAAGCAGAATTCACACATCTGGGAGCTTTCTTTCATCAGTCTCTATGGAAAAAAAAATCAGATGAGAACAAACACTTCTTTCAGAAACAATACCTGCATTCTTTGCCAGGAAAGATACAATCATTTAAGTGACTTTATTCTTTGTCTTCTAATAAGCTTGCCTGTTAATATATTAAACAAAAGTTTACTTTATCTTATTCATTCAATTTAAGAGCATAACTTGTGCATATTGAATTCTGACAGTTTTTGAAAAAATATGGTTCTGTGCCATGATAATTAACTTCATTCAAATTTGGGTTGATATAGTGCTAGTGATGAATTAATTTTATTTATAATGGGAACGTAGGATAATAAAAATTAAAGTAGTACATAAGTATTTATGTTGGTTTCCATTACTTTTTTTCTAGAGGTTCCAATAAATACATTAATTGAGTTTGATGGTTTTCAGTTTTATTATTAACATATCACCATTAATAATTTCTTGAGAGGTAACTGCTTGCCGTGGGCAAGAACACCAGACTTAGAGTATGTTGGTACGAATTATATAACCAACTCTACTCTTCAATAATTATGTGACTTGGGGGGGGGCAGTATAAAGTATGAAGAAGTATAATGTATGTAAGTACAAAGTAAAAAGGATTACAGAAGTTGAGAATAGACTTATTTAAGCAATTATCTTATAGCAGCCTTGATTTCTAATCTCCCAAACTTTCATTAACATACTTATAAAACCGCCTATATTCAAATTATTGTCTCCCCCATACCCAATAATACATGATTATGATCTAAGGGAATAATCTATGAAATAATTCAAAGTAATGCAAAACCGATCAAACTATTAGGTGGCCTAATTGTGCTATTCAAAATAGAGCAAAACCACTCCATGTAGAAACTGAGAATAAACTACTTTACCATTCTAAACTGCATGTTCCCCAGTTAAAATATAAATACTTATACATGCACTGTTGATATAGGCTAACCATTCTAACTAAGCAGGTGGCATAGCTAAGGTCTTACTGCCACACTGTAAAGCTGCTGTTTCTATACTGGGCCAGAAATTGCTTATAAGCAAGAAGGAAAGAGCTTGATGAGGACAGAGGATGGGGTAATGATTTGAGGAGGACACTAAAAATTGGATATTGCATTTTAACTTAGGATTTTCACAAAATGTAAATCATTGAGAGTATGAGAAAACTGTAAAAAAGTAAAACTTGGGGGTGGCCATATTTCCTTACAACTATTAAGAGCTTTTAAGTTGAGAAGAAGTAATTTTTTGAAAGCCAATTAGACACTGAGAATTGATTCATCTATTCAACAAATAATGAGTAGTGCCTTTGGGCAAGTGCAGGAAACATTATATATGAATTGGGAAAAAGAACAATAAAGTAGGCAAAAATATCTGCCTTCATAGACCATTTTAGTGGGGTGATGGGTGGTGTGGTTAGTAATAAACATATATACAAAAAGTAATAACAGATATCGTTAAATACTGTTAAGATATCAAAGAATAGTTACTGAATTTAGAAGGTGACTAGAAGAAAAGTTAAATGACTACTTGATATAAGATAATCCAGGAAAGTCTAAGTAGAGAACATGAAGCTCAGATATAAATAACAAGCAGGATATTCCAGGCAGTAATATAGCAAATGCACATGCCCTGGTACAGGAATGAATTTGGTACATTTTAATATAGGTAACAGACTGTTTAAATGGCACTATGCATACTTCCATTTTCATAGAGCTATATTACAGTAAATACAAAAGTCTGTCTAAGACATATTTGCATTTTTAGAGGAAATTTCTGGGGACAAATTTCACTAATCTTGACTCTCAATATCCACCGTAAGAACTTTATGAGTCGTAGTGCCTAGACAAGAATAATTCTATGGGAAGAGCTGTTGAGTTTACAAGCCACAGAGGTCACTGTGGAATTAAAGTGTAATTTTCAAACAATCTTCTCAAAGAGATTTAAGTAGGTGATTAGGTGAAGGTGGGAGAAATGCGTAGTGCTTTGATTTCCTTGGGAAATTTGTTTGTTCAACATACTGGTTACTAAAAGAAAGAAGACCAATATATTAAGGGCATAATTAAATAGAGTATAGGGTATAAAACAAAGACACAGAAGTGGCAAGGGCCAGGTTATGCAGGGCCTTGTAAAAGTGTGAACTGCATCTGGAGTCCTAAGAAAAGAATATATGTTATGAAAAGTTCCTTCTGGCTTCTGTCTGGAAAATGCACACTAGTGGGCCAAAAGCAAAAGATTGAATTTCATTAAAAGGCCAATGTGTAGTTATCCATGGCTAATTATGGCATTTTGTGAATAGAGAAAGAGGCTTTCTACATCCACTTGTGACCCACCCTGCTGTTGCTGTAAAAAGCCAACATATAGGAGGAAAAAGATGGCGCAAGGACAAACTCGGCACACTCTGTAGAAAAAAAATTAATGGGGTAACTCCTCACCTAGGATGAATAAAAAATTAAAATTGTGGGGATTATTTAAAAACTGTAGAAAAGGGGAAATAAATATCATTATGAAAACTAACCTCGGTATAAATATTTATTATACATGTTAGATAATTATTGAAAATGTCAATTACTGAATATTTATTACAAAAAAAACTTTCAAACATTTTGAAAAACATTGAGAAGTATATTAATTTTCACAGAGGTATGAAAGACTCAATCAAAATGTTACAAAAAAGGATGACATGCCAAGGTCTGAAAACTTCATTTAATTTTATTTTTTTTTCTTCAACTTTTATTTTAAGTTTAGGAGTACATGCACAGGATATGCAGGTTTAATACATAGGTAACAAACCTATGTGCCATGGTAGTTTGCTACACAGATCATCCCATCACTTGGTATGAAGCCCAGCATCCAGTAGTCATTCTTCCTGATGATTTACCTGTGCCACCCTCAACCCCTACAGAGCCCAGAGTGTGTTGTTGCCCACCATGTGTTTTCATCATTCAATTCCCACTTATAAGTGAGAACATGCAGTGTTTTGTTTTCTGTTCCTGCGTTAGTTTGCTAAGGAAAATGGCTTCCACTTCCATCCATTTCCCTCCAAAGGACATAATCTCATTATATGTATGTATGTATGTGCGTGTGTGTGTATATATATATATATATATAGTATTTCTTTTTCCAGTCTGTCATTGATGGGCATTTAGGTTGATTCTATGTTTTTGCTACTGTGAATAGTGATGCAATGAACATACTCCTGCATGTATCTTTATAATTGAATGATTTATATTCCTTTGGGTGTATGCCCAGTAATGGGATTACTGGATCAAATGTTATTTCTGCCTCTATGCCTTTGAGTAATTGACACATTGTCTTCCACAATGGGTGAACTAATTTACACTTCCACCAACAGTGTAAAAGTGTTCCTTTTTCTCTGCAACCTCACCAGCATCTATTGTTTTTTGACTTTTTATAATAGCCATTCTGACTGGCCTGAGATGGCATTTTATTGTGGTTTTAATTTGCATTTCTCTAATGATCAGTGATATTGAACTTTTTCATATGTTTGTTGGCTGCATGAATGTCTTCATGTCCTTTGTCTGCTTTTTAACAAGGTTTTTTGCTTTTTTCTTATAAATTTGTTTCTGCTTCTTGTAGGATATTAGGCTTTTGTCATATTGATAGATTAGAAAATTTTTCTCCAATTCTGTTGGTTGTCTGTTTACGCTGATAATAGATTCTTTCACTGTGCAGAAACTCTTGAGTTTAATTATATTCTATTTGTCGATCATTGCTTTTGTTGCAATTGCTTTTGGTGTTTTCATCATGAAATCTTTGCCTGTGTGTATGTCCTTAATAGTATTGCCTAGATTTTCTTCTAAAATTTTTATAGTGTTGCATTTTACATTTAAGACCTTAATCCATCTTGAGTTAATTTTTGCATATGGCATAAGTAAAGGGTCTGGTTTCAATTTTCTGCATATGGCTAGTCAGAACTCCCATCACCATTTATTAAAAGGGAGTCCTTTCCCCCATCACTTGTTTTTGTCAAGTTCATCAAAGATCAGGTGATTGTAGGTGTGTGATCTTCTTTCTGAATTCTCTATTCTGTGCCATTACTCTATGTGTCTGTTCTTATACCAGTGTCATGCTGTTTTGGCTACGGTAGCCTTGTAGTACAGTTTGAAGTTGGGCAGCGTGATGCCTCCAGCTTTGTTCTTTTTGCTTGGGATTGTCTTGGCTATCAAATTCTTTTTTGGTTTATATGAATTTTAAATTAGTTTTTTTCTAATTCTGTGAAGAATGTCAATGGTAGGTTAATGGGAATAGCATTGAATCTATAAATTACTTTGGATAGTATGGACATTTTCATGATACTGATTCTTCCTATCCATGAGAATGGGATCTTTCTCCATTTGTTTGTGTCCTCTGATTCTTTGAGCAGTGGTTTTTAGTTCTCCTTAACGAGTTACTTCTCTTCATTTGTTAGCTATATTCCTAGGTATTTTATTCTATTTGCAGCAGTTCTGAATGGAAGTTCATTTATGATTTGGCCATCTGCTTGCCTGTTGTTGGTGTATAGGAATGCTAGAGATTTTTGTACATTGATTTTATATGAGATGTCTGAAGTTGCTTATCAGCTTAAGAAGATTTTGGGCTGAGACAATGGAGTTTGCTACATATAGGAACATGTCATCCGAAATAAAGAAAATTTGGCTTCCCCCTCTTCCCTGTTTGAAGACCATTATGTCTTTTTCATGCCTGATTGTTTTAGCCAGAACTTCAATGCTATGTTGAACAGGAGTGGTGAGAGAGGGCATTCTGTGCCAGTTTTCAATGGGAATGCTTCTGGCTTTTGACAATTCAGTATATTAGCTGTGGATTTGTCATATATGGCTGCCATTATTTTGAGGTATGTTCTTTCAATATCTGGTGTCTTGAGAGTTTTTAACATAAAGGGATGTTAAATTTTTCAAAGGCCTTTTCTGCATCTATTGGGATAAGCATGTGGTTTTTGTCTTTAGTTCTGTTTATGTGATGAATCGTATTTATTAATTTGTGTATGTTGAACCAACCTTGCATTCCAAGGATAAAGCCAACTTGATGATGGTAGATAAGCTTTTTGATGTGCTGCTGGATTCAGTTTGTGAATATCTTATTGAGGATATTTGCATCAATGTTTATCAAGAATATTGGCCTAAAATTTTCTTATTTACTTATTGTGTTTCTGACAGGTTTTGGTATCAGGATAATGCTGATCTCATAGAATGAGTTAGGAAGGAGTCCCTCCTTTTCAAGTTTTTGAATAGTTTTAGTAGAAATGGTGCTAGCTCTTCTTTGTACCTCTGATAGAATTCAGTTGTGAATCTGTCTGGCATTGGGCTTTTTTGGTTGGTAGGCTATTTATTACTGCCTAACTTTCAAAATTTCTTATTGGTCTATTTAGGGATTCACTTTCTTCCTGTTATGGTCTTGGGAGGATATTTGTGTCTAGAAATTTGTCCTTTTTTTTTTTTTTAGATTTTGTAGTTCATATGCATAGAGGTGTTTATAGTATCCCGTGATGTTGTTTTCATTTCTGTGAGGACACTGGTGATATCCTCTTATCATTTCTGATTATGTTTATTTGATTGTTCTTTATTTTCTTCTTTATTAGTCTAAAATCTCTTTAAAAAAAAAAAAAAAACAGCCCCTGAATTCCTTGATTTTGTGTGTGTGTGTGTCTCTGTCTCCTTCAGTTCAGTTCTGATTTTGGTTATATCTTGCCTTCTGCTAGCTTTGGGGTTTGTGTGTTCTTGGTTCTCCATTTCTTTTTAGTTGAGATGTTAAGTTGTTAACTTGAGATCTTTTTGTCTTTTTGTTGTGGGCATTTAGTGCTATACATTTCTCTCTAAAATTGCTTTAGCTGAGATTTTGGCACATTGTCTTTTTGTTCTCATTAATTTCAAAGAATGTCTTGATTTCTGCCCAAATTTTGTTATTTCTCTAAAAGTCATTCAAGAGCAGGTTGTTCAATTTCTTGTAGTTGTGTAGCTTTGAGTGAATTTCTTAATCTTGAGTTCTAATTTGATTGGAATATGGTCTTTTACATTTGCTGAGGAGAGTTTTACTCTGATTATGTGATCAATTTTAGAGTAAGGGCTAAGTAATAATGAGAAGAATGTGTATTCTGTTGGATTTGGGTGGGGAATTTTGTAGCTATCTATCAGGTCCACTTAATCCAGAGCTGAGTTCAGGTCCTGAATATCTTTGTTAATTTTCTGTCTCTATAAGCTGTCTCATATTGTTAATAGGGTGTTAAAGTCTCCCAGTATTATTGTGTGGGAGTCTAATTATCTTTGATGGTCTCTAAGAACTTGCTTTATGAACCTGGGTGCTCTTGTATTGGGTGCATATATATTTAGAATAGTTAGCTCTTCTTGTTGAATTGAACCCTTTAACATCATATAATGCCCTTCTTTTCCTTTTTTACCTTTGTTGGTTTTAAGTCTGATTTTGTCAGAAACTAAAATTGCAACCCCCTGCTTTTTTTTTTTTGAGATGGAGTCTTGCCCTGTCATCCAGGCTGGACTACGGTGGCATGATCTCAACTCACTGCAAACTCTGCCTCCTGGGTTCAAGCTCTTCTCCTGCCTCAGCCTCCTGAGTAGCTAGAGTTAAAGACATGTGCCATCACACCTGGCTAATTTTTGTATTTTTAGTAGAGACGGGGTTTGCCATGTTGGCCAGGCTGGTCTTGAACTCCTGACCTCAGGTGATCCATCCAACTCAGTCTCCCAAAGTGTTGGGATTACAGGCATGAGCCACTGTGCCTGGGCATCCCTCCCTTTCCCTGTTTTCCATTTGCCTGGTAAATTTTCCTCCATCCCTTTATTTTGAGCCTATGTGTGTCTTTGCCCATGATAAGGGTCTCTTGAAACAGCATACTGGTGGGCCTTGGCTCTATATCCTGTTTGCTATTCTATGTCACCTGCAGCCTGCCAAGCAAGGGGCATGTCTCAGCCCTGTTTATGTTATAGCTCTTTCAGCCCTGCCATTCAACAGGTCCCAAGTTCTTGTCCCAAATCCAGGAAGAATGTATGTGGACAAATGGAGGGTGAGTAAGGTGAAGAGGAGTTTTATTGAGGGATAGAATAGCTCAGAGCAGACCCACAGTGGGTAGTTTCTCTCCACGGGCAGGTCATTCTGATGAGTGTTCAGCTCTCAGTAGAGAGGAAACCCTGGAGTGGGTAGCTCTATTCTGTAAGCAGGTTGTCCCTCATTTTTCCAAATCTGGAGGAATCCAGGGTTTTTATGGGCTTCAGAGGGGAGGACCTATGTGTCGATTGGCTCATGGGTGGCCATGGGCGGGCCTGAAAAAAGCATCGTAAGTTCCCAATCTGGTCCATCAGCCTGGTCCCCAGTCTTCAGGCCCTCACTAACTTAAGATGGGGTTTCACTAGGGACCCTCCCCTTTCCTCCCAGGAGCTACCTGCCTCCTGCCATCATTGCCCTGGCTGTTTGCAGGCCTGTGCCAAGCCTGCCCTCAACCCTACTTGGCTTCCCCTCCCATACTGTCAGCACCTGAAGTCCAGAAGAGACTGAAGCAGCATGGTGCTCACGTGTCAGCACTGCTGTGAGCATGCACACACCTGACCAGATTGTAGCAGCACCCAGGTTTGGCCTCAACTCTACTCTGAGTTTAGAGTGGGCACTGGAAGCAGGGAGAGGTCAGGCAAGGGGAACAAGCACTTCTGAGCTTCCTGGGGCAGGAGGAGCTTCTCCAGACCCTAAGAGTACAGAGATGCCTGGGTCTGCAACCACAGCTTGGGCAACTACAGTGGCACCTGGAAGGTGCAGTTACTTTGCTTTTGTGCTAAGAAAACTGTTAGACATTAAACTGATGGTGTGACATGATTACATTTTTTTTTTTTTTTTTTTTTTTTTGAGACTGAGTCTTGCTCTGTCACCCAGGCTAGAGTGTAGTGGTGCTATCTTGGCTCACTGCAAGCTCTGCCTCCTGGGTTCAAGCAATTCTCCTTCCTCAGCCTCCCTAGTAGCTGTGATTGATTGCAGGTGTGTGCCACCACACCCATCTGTCTTTTGTATTTTTAGTAGAGACAAGACAAGGTTTCACCATGTTGGCCAGGCTGGTCTTGAACTCCTGACCTTGTGATACACCCGCCCCACCTCCCAAAGTGCTGGGATCACAGGCATGGGCTACCAGACACATGTGCTGCTTTTTAATAGTAAATTCTGGTTATCAAATGAAGAATAGATTGGAGACAGTCAAGTAGGTTGGGGACATTGTAATAGTCCAGTGAGACACTGTGTTAGCTTAAGACAAAAGGTAAAGCTATAGATGAAATGTGAAGTATTTGAGTGAGATTTATGAGGTAAAATCAACAGAATTTTGTCATAGATTGGATTAGGGAAGTAAGAAAGAGAAAGGAGTCAAGGTTATTTTCTAAGTGTCTGGCTTGAGAAATTAGATGGATTTTAATATCATTCTTTGAGATAGAATACCCTAAATGTACAACAGACTGTGTAATATAGCGCATGTTTTGTGTGTGTGTGTGTGTGTGTGTGTGTGTGTGTGTGTGTGTGTGTAGAAAATGACTTCAACTTTTAGGCATCGTTAATACGAGTTTATTTTGACATGTCCAAGAGGAGAGGTAGAATGGGCTGAGAAATATATGAACCTGGAGTGTTGGAGCCATAAATTTAGCAGTAATTAGATATATATGTTTGTGATATATATACGTATGTTACATATATTTGTTTGTGACATATGTTATATATATGTGATAGTATATCGTGTATATATAGGATACTATATATAGTATATATAAGATACATAGGAAATTACATATAGTATATATAGTGGATGTATAATGTATATGCTATATATTATATACAATATGTGATAGTATATATGATATTTATATTAGTATATATAGTGGATATATATACAGTGAATAATATATATATGTATACACTCACACATATATACACACAGTGATAACTCTGTGCGTGCAGGGTCACCTTATCCGTTAGGGAGAACTACTCATAAAGCAGGCATAGATGGAATTGGTAGATAGCTATGAGGAAATCTAGGAGAGAATTGTGCCACAGACCCCAACAGAAAGTGGTGGTTTAATAAAAAAAAAAAAGATTGGTAATACAAATGCAGTGAAGACTGAAACATACTGATTGGATTTGCTAACATGCTAATCAGGGTTGAATATAGGGAAAAATATTTCAGTGGAGTGTTATCAGCATATGTAATATCATCTGGCTTTACTCAACAATGAATGCTAGAAAGCAACGAAGCAAGGAATCACCATTTTAAGAGAAAATAATTGTGAAATGTGAGAACTAGATACCAAATAAAATGTAAAAATAATGAGGTACATTAATAAAACATAAAGACTCAGGAGATTTGTTTTCAAAGTAGTCTTTCAGAGAATGTAATATATCAAATAAGAATGTACTGTATCAGGAACAAAATGTATAGTAGGCAAAATGCTATGATTGATCATGGAGCCTCACAGAGAGGGAGAGGGAGAAAAAGTGATGGGATACAGAGAAAAGGAAATATTTGTACACTGTTGGTGGGAATGTAAATTGGCACAACCATTAAGAAAAACAATATGATGTTTCCTCAAAAATCAAAAAATAGAACTACCATATGATTCAACTTCTGGCTATGTGTATCTAAAGGAAATGAAATCAGTATCTCAAAGAGATACCTGCACTCTTATGTCCCATGTTCACTATACATTATTCACAATCATCAAGTTTGCAACTGTGCTTGTGTGTATCTGTGTATACACACATAATTCAATAATATTCAGCCTTAAAAAAAGAGAAAATCCTGCCATTTGCAATAACAGGGATGAACTTGGGGACATTATGCTAAATGAAAAACAAGTTAGAGGAAGGCAAATACTGAATGATCTCACCTATATGTGGAGTCTAAAAAAAAATGAATTCATAGAAATAGAGAGGAAAACGGTGGTTGCCAGAGCCTGGGGAGTGAATGGGGAAAATGAGGAGATGTGAGTCAAAAGGCACTGACATTCAGTTATAAGATGAATAAGTTCTGTGGATCTAATATATAGCCTCATAGCTATATCTAATAATACTGTTTTGTATACTTTAACATTTGCTAAGACAGTCGTATTAAATATTCTTACCACACACACACACACACACACACACACATAAATGGTAACTATGAGGGATAAGGAATATGTTTAAAAATTTCACTATGGTAATTATTTTACAATGTATATACATATCAAATCATCATGTTGTACAGCTTATATACAATTTTGTCAATTACACATCAATAAAGGTGAGAAAATAAAAAGTCGTAAAAATGATTTCAAGGAAAATCTAATAAAATATTCAAACTACCCACAGGAAAAAAAGGAAACCAATTTGAAAATTAGAAAGAAATGTATATACAAACAGAAATAAACACAAAAGGAAAAGATCAAAATAAAAAACTGAAAAGGCTTGTTCAAAATATGACACAAGCTATAAACAGTCCTGACTTGAAGAATGTATTGAATGTACAAGGGACAATACATTTGAACTTTACACCAGAAATATTCCCATTTTAGTGTCAACTGGTCATAACTTTGGAACCACAAAGAAAATATTGTAATCGGAGCCTAAATGATTCCTTTAGGCTTGCAGCAGAGTGTGGTTGTATGATAATACAAATAGATTAATGTTTACAAAGCATGGAATCTGCATATAAACAAAAAATAGAGAAGTAAATAAAATTTACCTATACCGAAAGAAAGGTAAATCATAGACAACATACGGGGGAAAAAGGTAGGTAATTTTGAGGAAAATGGAAGGGAGCGGAATAGCCAATAAACAGAGAGAGAAGAGGGAATGCTGGTGACATTTGTTAAACAAAAATGAGAAAGTTAAGTGTAATATTAATTTTTCAAATTTGTTAAGCACAACAAAAGTTGAGCAAAACACAACTAAAAATGTAGACCTTTCTGCCATATCACAATATCTGTGTTCTTGAAAATAAGCTTTCATTCTGCAAAACTACACTCTAAAAATGATAAGCTATGAGGGGAAAAAAATAGGACCCTGGGAAGTCAAAATCATACAACTATCTTGGCACAAAAAAAAAAAAAAAAGGATCAGTACCTTTGGAAATAACAGGGCGCAGGCTGGAGGCTTCCTCAGGGGGTATTTAAAAATGTACAAAAACAATAGATTGAAAATGCTTGTTTCATGGTTAAAAAAAAAAAGCATGAAGACAGAAATGGAATTTGGGGTACAAGAACGGCAACCTGCCATGATTTGAGGAACCAAGAAAATAGCTACATACAGATATTCCAACATAAATTTCTTAAAATAGAGCTTAAAGGGCTACTTGATTGTATAGAAGAGAGCAGAGTCCTTTTTTCATGAAATTTTAGTTCTACTTCTGTTCTGTCTCCCCTTTCCTAGGAAAAAAGTATGAACAAGTTCCACATTATTATTAACATAATTTCCCTGTTTACCAATATCATGAGAACCAATTGATATTACAGAAAAACCTTTTTCAGTGAAGCAGATTATAAAGATAACAACCATCAACATTTTGGGAGGAGGTGGAAAAGAGATTTGGGGTATTCTGTGTTACATAATTTATCATGTATTTCAGTAATAATAAATATTATCTAAAATAGTAAATCAATATGTAAAATTCATAAACATTATTTAATAGATCAGGGGAACTAAACCATGAAGATGAGTTAAGAGTGGTTTTTTCTGGGGACTGGAACTGGGATGTAGACCACTTCCTTTAGTCATAAGCTCTTCTCTTTTACTTTCTATTTTAGTTATATTATATCATTTTGATTAAAAATCATTGAAAATAATAAAAACATGAACATTATTTTATCTAACAACAAAGCTCCTAATCCTGAGTGTGAAGGATAATCATTTATCTTTGCCCTTGGCCTACCACTTAAACAAATTGATTATTCTAAATATTCAAATTAAAATTTTCCTCTAAAGAGGAAGAATGCTTGGAAATTATCTGCCCCAAACTCTTCTGTAGCTTGCTTTTATCTCTACCCTCCACGAACTTGTGATGCATCAGAGAAGGCGATTTTTATCAACCTGAAGGAGAAAGCCTTGGCTTAGTTATCCCTGACTGTTTTGAAGGAAGCTTGAGCAAAGTACTTCACACTTATTTTTTAAGCTCTGACTCTATGATGGATTCATAACTATGACTCCAATATATTGGAGATATAAAGTTATATATAAATGTAAAACACCTGCTTATGGTAAGAGTTCAATTAATGTTAGTTATCTTCATTTAAATAATTTAAAAATATGCTTTAAGTTTATAAACTCAGCAAATTTGGTTGGCTCTAGGCCTCTTAAAATGGCAAAATCATACTTAGAAAATATTTTAATGCACAATTTCCCTGTGCTAATAGAGACTTTAAGATAATTTAACACTCTGGTTTTCTCAAGACAATTGCTCTTTCTGACTTTACATCATATAGTCTAAGTACCTTATGTATTTCATGCTCAGGGTGCTGAGAAATGATGGTTCATTTCCCTTTCCAGTATTATCCACTTTGAAGTAAACAAGTCAGTGTGAGCTAATGTGCCACTTTAATAACATTTTGTCAGCTATTCGCTGTTAAGTCACTAAAGGGAGACTGAGTTTAGCTGTACAAAAATTTTTTAACAGCATATAATCTTCTAATTTCTGAAGTGTTTCCTTTTCATAATATTGGCCTTAGCTGGAGAAAGGGGCATGTATTTTGGGAGCATCATACTTCTTCCTGTCCCGCAGTTAATGAGGCACATGAAGCATTGACTGAGGCCTGATCATGCATACAGAACAGTCAGCCAAAAGGAGGCACATATTTCTCTCGCAATGAAACCATCTGCAGCCAATCCCAGCAGGTATTCCTTCAGGGCTGTAAGCAAAAGGCAAGAATACAGATTGTTTCTCATTCTACACTATTTTAGTGCAGCAAAGGCAAAAGGCAAGAGTGAAAACTTAAATGAACATATACAGATGTCTTTTCCAGGTTATTTTCCATTTTCCAAATCTTGACTTTGAGTTTTATAATTAAGAAGAAAAAATTCTCAAATGAAACTAAGTACATTTTCTTACATTAGAGAAACAGGGCCATGTATGAAAGGATGCACATCTGCCGGGTCTTGATTTTAATCATTTATTTGATAGATATTTCTGGACGAACAGACTCAGTCACAACCAGATGTAGCATGTCTTTGTTAATAATTTGAGCTAATTGAGTCTCCCTTTTGCCATTTGCCAATTATCTATGGATCCAGATTGAGAGGTTTTCTTTTTCCTTTTTTTCCCTCTACTAGACCGTTAGAGACACATACACCAAGAGGTTAGCAGGGATAAGAATGTCATTATGATGTTACTGTAACTGGAAGTAGGTGCCAATGTTTACTTTCTGAGAGCAATTGAACAAAAAGCAATTCAATAAATTTTCTTTGGAAAGTTTCACAGAAACTGTTGATGACTTTTAAAAGTGTTTTTCCTTTTGATTAAGGAAAATACAGGGGAGGAAGGGGGAAGGAAATATTAAATGAAATGTATTCACTGCTCGAATATAGATTTTCATTGCTCTGACTGAGTGCTTGGTAGAGATTTTCACCACATCTAATAATCATTTTCTCAGTAGGCTGTAAAAAATTAGATTGTGTTTCTCATAGTCAAGACCCTATTTATCAAGCACACTACTTAAGAATTTCATTGTTGTGGATAACTAGCACACGTTATTTATTTATACATCTTGCTAAAAATGTTGCATTTTTGTTTAAGAGATAGAACATTGCAGAGCAAGCGACACAGAGTTTAAGTTATCACTTGATTATAATCATTGAGCAGTAAAGGAGCTACTGGTGATAGTAGAGTCTTGAAAAAATGTAGTTGAAAACTTAATACGAACTACAGATAGAAAAAACAGCATCTTAAAAAAAAAAAGTTAAGTTCATCAAACCTAAACAAATCTCCAAAGTCAAGATTATTAGCAGGGAGGTTAGTGTTTTAAACACGAGAAATACCAATGTACTTGAGAATTTTATGCCAGTGTTATTGTTAAGAGAATGTTACAAATTTTGAAAAGATAACGTTGTGTCTGAATGATAAACGTAACGAATTTATAAAGGCTTGAAACACAATCTTCCAACTGTATAAAATAGTTTTCTCTGTAGTATAAAACATTTCCCTTTTGGTGATCCTTTTGAAATATTACTTGGTAGTTCCATATGTAGAGGTAAAGTACTCACGTTAACTTCACAAAAATGATAAAATAGAGAAGCATTTTCAACAGAAAATGAAAGTAACATCAAAAAAGCATAAAATACTCTAAAATAAGAAGCAATGAAATGTACACTGTATTTTTAGTTATTTTTTTCCAAGTCTATCTCCAGAACTGAAGTATGAGTTTCTTGGGAACAAACATAACTATAACTTATTCATCTTGAATTTCTAGCTCCAAGTACAGTAACTGACACAAAGTAATTGCTTAAAAAATGGTGTATTGGGTAAATTGAATAAATCAGTAGTAAATGTAGGCAATGAAAGCCTCAATTCTTTTTTTTTCTATACTTGGAAAATGAGTAATAGATTGGTACTAAGATCCTAGAGTTAACTACCCACCTATTCTTAATTCTCACTTGAACTGATATCTTCTTGAAGAAAATAATTGGACTTTAATTTGTGCCATAAAAATAAAATGAAAACAGAAGCTATTGCTTGTACATTCTTTAAATACAGAGAAAATTCTACTTGGAACAAGACAGAATTCTCACAGAGTATATCATTGGTATTTATACTTTCAATGTTCTTTTCTATCTTTGGTTTAGACACTTATGAACTCCTTGTTTTAGAGAATTGAACATCATTTCCCTGCCATTTTCTCCCAGTTTCTTCCCTCCCTCCTGGCTTTTTTCTTCTTCCTAACTTTCCTTTCTTTATTCTTTCCTCCCCCTCCTTTGTGTGTTTAAACATTTAAATAAAGTTGGCATGACTTTTTTTAAAGGAGAAATGGTTTCCAATTCATTATGCAAATATGAATTTAAGTTATAGAAAGAATATACTGTTCATGAGAAAGTAGAAAATTATTTTATTCAAGCTATTGCAATAAGAAGAGCGCCCCAGATGCTCAGCTGCCCAAAATATCAGAGTGTATCAGTATGGTGGTTTTGCTTTACTTTTAGAGAGAGTAGTAGCAATTATAGATGGGGTGATTTTACAGTTGAGATGGTTTTTGTAAATTGGGGGAATTTGAGTCAAGAAATGTTTATCTCTTTGTTGCGGAAATAAACAAAGACCAATTAAATAAGAATAAAGGAAGGCTATTTATTCAAAGATTGCTGTAGCAAGTGAGTGAGCCACCAACCATCATTTGCATTTGGCAGAAACTCAGAGGTAGATAGGGTAGTGGGAAAACATCATGATGGAAAACAGGGAGGGCTTCAGGTAGGACATGACTGGAGGCTGTTGGCATGGGGAAGGTGCAAGCAGGCTAATTAAAAGTGGGACATCCTATGTGATTGGTTAGGGGTATATATTTGACTGTCTCTTGTCTGGTCCTAGGTGGGAAGTGGGGGCAATAGTTAGGGAAACTATCAGTTACTAATCAAGTCCTGGCTGTGTGGGACTGATTATTACAGAGGTTTCCGTTTAGATTCTTAACTGGGTGCTAGAGATAGTCTGACTTCCTAAAAACCTGGTTTATAGATTAAAATTGTCTTTCTGGACTATTTACTCTAAATAGTTATTGGCTTCCTAGACTAGTTGTATACAGATTGTTGATCAGATATTCTATTTTTTATGGAGTCTGACCATTGTCTATTTGTTATTCATTTTCTCAGTGTCTAACTAGTTTCAGAGTGAGGAACAAAACCAGCTCAGCTAATCATATATGAGATCAAAAATGGGAATTTTGAGGGCCTGTGTCAAGGAAGTCACCCGTGAGTCTTTTGTAAGATGTAAAAGGAAGCGTGGTTCCTTGCAGCAAATCATTTCCCACAGCATAAAATTTTGGGGGAGAAACTTCAGAAAATAAAAGTTTGGGGTGGGATTAATCAACATTGTTTACTGGGGACACTGAACTTAGGTAAAGTTCATCCATGGTCAAGTTTAATCTTAGTGTGTTAAGCCAAATAAGATCTGAGAATATTAAGTACTGCCATAGAACAAGATGAGTTTAGTCACTCTTGACCACATTTGACAAAAACAAATCTCTGAAAATGGCAAATAAGAAAAACAACCATGAAAATGTGTATGTGGTTATGAGAATAGAGGATAGCATTTTTAGTTCTCTGCCTAAGTGCTCTTCCCCTGTATGTCACGTGCATAAGGAACACAAGACAGTCGATACTTAGATGAATAGTACAAACCTCAGCTACATGATTTCCAGTGGGAGACTTCCCCATGCCCTAGGGCTGCAGACAAGTCAGTGAGACAGCCCAGATAGTTAAACCAAAGAAAGACGTTCTAAGCAAAATTTTCAACATAAAGAAATCACTAAAACCAGTTTACTCCAAAATTTGTGTCTGTGGATCACATCTCACTCTAGAGATATAGTTCTGACTTTCTTACCATTAACGTTTACTTTTTAGATATTAGGTTCAATATGCTTAGAAAGATACTAAAATGTTAGCTCCTCTCTCCCCCCACCCTCCACCCAAAAACAGTTACTCTGAGGATCAATGTATTAATATATAATAATCATCTTGAGTAGTTGCACAGAGTAATGTTAAATAAATATATATATATTTTTTTAGGAGTTTCTCAGCAGTGTAGAAAACTAATTCTGCTTCTAGGGAAACATATGCAATCTTTCTTTTTTTTTTTTTTTTTTTTTTGAGACAGAGTCTTGCTGTCGCCCAGGCTGGAGTGCAGTGGCACAATCTCAGTTCACTGCAACCTCCGCCTCCCAGGTTCAAGCAATTCTCCTGCCTCAGCCTCCCAAGGAGCTGGAATTACAGGTGCCCACCACCACGCCTGGATGATTTTTGTATTTTTAGTAGAGACGGGGTTTCACCATATTGGACAGGCTGGCCTGGAACTCCTGACCTTGTGGTCTGCCTCCCTCAGCCTCCCAGAGTGCTGAGATTCTAGGCAAGAACCACTGTGCCCAGCAATGTATGCATTTTTAAGAACAAACCCCTCTAGGGGTTATCCAATTCTGATCCTTTGGAGATTACGCTTTTTCATTGCCTTTGAAATATTTTACAGCTCCTTAAATTGTAAATAACTGATAGAATTGAAAAATAATTATTTTCTATAAATGTGCAAATAAATTCTGTTAACTAAAGATTCAATTGACTCCCTTCACTCACTGTAGAAGCAGCAGGATTTTTTTTAATTAAATGCATCAAAATATTCCTGATCCATAAATGTCAGTTTTAAGATTTTCGTTTGAAATGGTTGTAACATCTTACTGATTCTCTCATTAATAATGAGTTACATAAAAATTTTAACACATGTTCTTTTTATATTTGTATGAGAGAAATGATTTTAATTTCTTTGAAATTTTCCTTTAACAGTTTACTTTAAAAAACTATAATCTTATATATCAAATAAAGCAAATAAAGGGTTAGTTTTTAATTAGAAGTGTTTTCTTATGTTAATTGATGTAATTGACCTTTTTCTAATCTACTTAGTGTTTCTTTTTATTCCTATCATTAAATGTCTTTGCATGATTTTTTGAAAGATAAGCTGTTTTTGATTTGTGGATGTGTTGTGTGCAACTATAGTTTTATTTTTCCCCCAATTTATTAGATATATTGAGTTTTTAATCTACTTGGGTAGTTTAAAGTTTTTGATTGCAGACTATTTCTTAAATTATCAACATTAGAAATGAGCAAATATATTTTAACTCCTCCAACATAAAACAAAATACTTAGCATATATTTACTTTCTCTTCTTGTCCCACATTTCCTGGTTTCTGTATATAAAATATAAAATTTTGGACATAATTATTCTTGATATTTTATAATTCATAGTCTCTTTCAATATTAATTTAACTTTATTTTTTCCATCCAAATTTGGACACTATACAATTCCATATTTGACAAGTTTCAATGTATACTATGATTTCTATTATATCATAGTTTATATTTTCTTAAATTCATTAATTGAACACCTTTTTAATAGAGGGTATATTTAAGTACATTTTCAAGAAAAGATACCTGAGTTCCATACTTGGCTAAGTTAAATTAAACTAGATTTGAGAGTCTAGATACACAAAGGGATAATGGCCAAACCATGTATGACTATAACCCTTTAACCTGCAATCTCTACAGCAACCAGTCCAGAAAGTCAACGCAAAATTTCTGCACTGCCCATAATAGATGAAACTTGGTCAAAAACTTCCAAATTTCCCATTTTCTTCCTATCTGTAATTCCAACTATAGAATGCCAACAATGCCATAATTTTACTTATCTTACCTATAGCCTTCCCTCTAACTCAAGCATCCTAGAAACCTTACCCCTCACTGCCGCCAGTGAGACTGGCTTGGGTTTTTATTGATTCAAAGGTGGGGATCAAGGTGAAAGTTCCCACATGAAGGTCGAGATTTTGTGTTTTAAGTGTCTTGCTAGTCCCCAAGAAGGTAACATTCAGCCTTCCTATTAAATTAAGTTAAATAACCCAAATGTGAGGAGGAAGGAAAAGAAAGAGAAGTGAGGCTTAAAAAATGAGGCTTTCAAAGTTGTCAGCAGTCAAACATCATAACATGCAGTCAGAGTCTTTATTAAATAGAGAAAGTAACAATAGAAAATAATAATAAAAATGACAATAGAAAGTAACAATAGAAATGTAGAAAGTAACAGTAGAAAGTAACGAGAGAAATAACAATAGAAAGTCTCAGAAAACAGAGGAAATAAAGTATAGCTAAGTGGAAATTTTAGAACCAAAATAATAACTAAAATTTAAAACTGAAAAAATGGGCTCAAGAACAGAATGAAGAGAATGGGAAAATCAGTTAACTGGAAGACAAAATATTACAAATTACTGAATCTGAACAAAAGGGAGAAAAATAGACCAGAATAAATGAACAGAGCTTTAAGGGTGGCTAGGACTAAAACAAACAAAAAAAAATGATCATTCATGTCATTGGAGATCAAGGAGACCAGAAAGAGGATAACATTGAAAAAATTCTCAAGGAAATAATGGATAAAGCTTTTCTAAAACATCTAACCCTACAGATTTAAAATCTTGTTCAAGTCCCAAATAGAATAACTCAAGGAAATCTACACCAAGACACATTATAGTCAAACTTTTGAAAACTAAAGACCAAGAAAAAAAACCTTGAAATCAGGCTGGGGAGGTGGGTGGGGTGTGCAGGACAGGAAAGATAATTTACTGATGGGAAAAAGAACAATTTGAATAGCAGAAGGTTTCTCATTAGAAACCATAAAGGCCAGAAGGAAGTTGCAAAACATGTCTTCAAGTGTTGAAAGAGAAAAAAGACCAATCCAGATAAATTCAACCACCTGGACAGTTAGCGTATTGTGCTAAGTAAAAGTCTCATTCTGAAAAACTTACCATGTCGTATTATTCAATTTATATAATATTTTTAAATGACAACATTATAGAAACTGAGAACAGATTAGTGGTTGCCAGGGCTTAAGGATAAAGTTGAATGGGTGGTTATAAAGATGCAACATGAGGAATACTTAGGGTGACAAAAACGTTCTGTGTTAAATCAGCACAAGAAAAACAGAAGAATGAATAAGACCTACTATTTGATTGCAAAACAGGATGGCTATAATGAATAATAACTTAATTGTAAATCTTTAAATAACTGAGAATAGAGAAGTGTAATTGGATTTTTTGTAACACAAAGGGTAAATACTTGAGAGGATGGATATCGCATTCTCCGTAATGTGGTATTTCATATTGCATGCCTGTATCAAAAAATCTCATGTACCCCATAAATATATACATCTACTATGTACACACAAAAATTAAAAATTAAAAATAATGAAAAAAATTCTATCTTGACTATATCAATGTTAATATCCTGATTGTGACTTTATACTATAGTTTTTCAATATATTACAATTGGTGTAAACGGAGTAAAGGGTACTCTTCTTACAATTGCATATCTTTAATTAAAATTTTTAATTAAAAAAATGAAACATAACTAGAGCCTTCCTTGCATCTATTTTATCCTGAATTATTCTTTTTTTTTTTTATCCTGAATTATTCTCAACGCTGGATACAGATTAGAAGCCCAAAGCATAACAACTCCTAGTCGCTGGCTGGGTTCCATCTCAGATCAATTAAATCATGATCTGTGAAGCTGTGCCTTGAACAGGTGTTTTGTTTTGTTAGTGTTTTACTTTTTATCATAGATAATCTCAAATATAACAGTATAATAAAAATAACTTCCCTCAAGAGGTCAAGAGATCGAGACCATCCTGGCCAACATGGTGAAACCCCGCGCGCCTGTAGTCCCAGATACTCGGGAGGCTGAGGCAGAAGAATCGCTTGAACCTAGGAGGCGGAGGTTGCAGTGAGCCGAGACTGCTCCACTGCTCTCCAGTCAGGTGACAGAGCAAGACTCCATCGCAAAAAAATAAATAAATAACTTCCCATATGCACTTCACCCAATTTCAAAAGCAATTAATATTTTGTCTTTGTTTTATTTACATCATCTACACTGTCTTCTTTTTCCCCTTATTTTCCCTTTATTCCTTTTTAACTTTTTAAAAATCGAAGTTTGATTAATTGAAATAATCCAATTTAAAATTGGATAATTTGAAGTATCTCTTTTTGTTGGATTATTTTAAATATATTTGTATTTCACTCATACTTAAATACCCATTTCTGATAAATGCACTGTTTGTAATACAATCCTCATGCCGTTGTTAACACATAAACTTAACAATAATTCCATAATATAAAACATTCATCATCAAACACCCAATTCATCATACTCTAATGTTTTCATTGTCTCAAAGATATCTTTTTATTTTAAAAAATCCAAATTTCTTTTTTTCTTTTCTTTCTTGTTTTTTTTTTTTTTTTTTTTTTTTTGAGACAGAGTCTCATACTGTTGCCCTGGATGGAGTACAGTGGCTCAATCTAGGCCCACTGCAACCTCCACCCCCCCAGGTTAAAGGGATTCTTCTGCATCAGCCTCCCAAGTAGCTGATATTACAGATGTAATCCTGGCTAATTATAGTATTTTTCTTAGAGAAAGGGTTTCACTATGTTGTCCGGGCTGGTCTTGAACTCCTGACCTCAAGTGATCTGCCCACCTCAGTCTCCCAAAGTGTTAGGATTACAGGTGTGAGCCACTGTGCTCAGCACACATATTTCATTTTTTAACCATCATTTTAATTCTCAGGTCAATACCATGATGGAATTTTCTCTTAAACTTTTAACCACCTTGTTTGAATCATGAAACAAAGTGAGTTCATACACTGTAGTTAATATAATTTTAAAGATTATAAGTTCTCCCTCTAACTCATTTTTCTTCTAATGTTGTTTTTAAGAAATCATTTTGCTTCTTTTATAACATTTTGAAGTCTGGATTTTGCATATTGCATTCTGGTGTTGCCATTTAACATGTGTCTCTGTCTCTTATTTTTCCTATAAACTGGATGGACAGGCTTGATGAGAGTAATACTGGGCATTTTTGGGGACGGGGCTGGACTTCTTCAGCAGTGCTCTTGTACATTTCTCTTCAGCATCACAAAATGTATAGTTGTATCTCCTTGTGTGAACTTAGGGGAATAAAAAAGGCAATTCCATCCTATTACCATTATTTTTAAAAAGCTTCAATAATGGTAATATTTTATGGCAAATGTCTATGAAGAAATTTTTTTAAATCACTAGTTGGTAACTCTAAAGTAATAGTAACTTTAATTTTATATACTGTTTTCCAAAACGATGAGAATTGGTTTCCTGAAATTACCCAAAGATATTTTTTTTGCTGTTTTTATGGTTTTATTTAAATGAAAATAAAATGTGCACATGAGGTGTCTATTCATTTTTTTTCTCGGCACAGCCAGGCATTGGAATTGGTGACTCTGATGGCCAGCCATGCTCTCTGAGCTGCTCTTTCTGTGATGGCCTTGTAGTTCTTGGAGGAAACATTGTAAGCAATCTCATCAGGGTAAGATTTGTTGCACAACAGCAGCACTTCTAGTTCCTTGACTTTGTGGACAAGGAACTTCTGGAAGCCACTGGGCAGCATGTGTTTTGTTTTTCATTGTTCCCATAACCAATGTAGTACATCAATATCCAGCCTTTGAACCTTCTTCAAATCCTGTTGTCAATACTTCTGGGTTTTCACCAGTTAATGCTTATTTTTGACATATCGTCTGGCTGGTGCCAGACGATATGTCAAAAACAGGACCAATAATAACTTGGTCCTGTTTTTGAAGATCTTGGACTTCATGCATGGTCTGAGTGCAACCATGGTGCCAAAATGATGCCATGTAGGAGACGGCTACCACCTCTCTAGGCAGTGCTAAGATTTTCTTTCTTTCTTCTTTTTTTTTTCTTTTGGACATTTATTTAAAGCTCAGGGCTACCTGTGCAGGTTTGGTACATAAGTAAACTTGCGTTGTGGGGGTTTATTGGAAAGATTATTTCATCACCCAGGTATTAAGCCTAATACCCATTAGTTATTTTTTCCTTATTTCGTCCCTCCTCCTGCCCTCCATTGTCCTATATGCACCAGTGTGTGTTGTTCCTCTTCCTATGTCCATGTGTTCCATCATTAGCTCCCACTTATAAGTGACAACACGCAATATTTGGTTTTCTGTTTCTTCCTTAGCACGCTAAGGATAAGGCCTCCAGCTCCATCCACATCCTTGCAAAGGACATGATCTTGTTCTTTTTCATGACTACATAATAATCCATGTTGTAAACATACCACATTTTCTTTATCTTTATATGTTTGTTTTGGAGTGCTAGTATGACTTCATGGATTTAAACATTTTATATGTTATAATCTATTATTTTTTCTCCAAATTTATGTTTACGTGTTTTCAACATTGGCCTGTGATAAGCTATTCAATTTGGCTCCGGCATCCTTTTTGACATGACCCTTGTAAACTTCTGTATATCTTATTTTTGATATGAATGGATGTTCCAGGACAGTTTAGTACACTTCATGCTCATAAATAAAATTTAAAATTCTTGGTTTCTGAGAATTTTGTAATGATATGAGTAATGATATAAATAGTACAATATGGACTCTAGTAGTACTTACTGCTTTTGGGTTGGTCAATTTTTCTAGAACTCCTTAATGCTAGAAATATGTATTATGTTTTAAAATACCTTAGGAGTTGAAGTGTAAAATAAAATTTAAATTCAGAACTATATGTGTAATCAGTATCTTTTTTCTTTTTACACTAAATAGACTCCAACATTATTACTTTTTTGCTAGTTCAGAAAAATAATTCCACAATACTACTGACAATGTGATACTGAAATTAGGTTAGACAGCCCTGCTCCCATTTATAGGGTAATCACACCAAAGACCCAAGTCAAATTGTAAAGTTACTTGAAATAGTTTCTTTATTCTGGAATATTCTGTCAACTCAGTATATTTGTGTAACTTTTCTAAAGAAGTTATTTTTGAGGCAGGTGTGGTGGCTCATACCTGTCATCCCAGCACTTTGGGAGGCTGAGGCAGGTGGATCACGTTAGGTCAGGAGTTCAAGACCAGCCTGGTCAATATGTCAAAACTGCATCTCTACTAAAAATACAAAAATTAGCCAGGCTGGTGATGCGCACCTGTAATCCCAGCTACTAAGGAGGCAGAGGATTGAGAATCACTTGAACCTGGGAGGCAGAGGTTGCAATGAGCTGACACCTCACCAGCTGCACTCCAGCCTGGGTGATAGAGTGAAACTCCATCTCAAAGGAAAACAAAAGAGGTTACTTTTACAAATTTTAATTAAATGAAAATCTTTGGAAAGATAGGATATAGTTTTAAAGACAAATTTATAAAATATAGCACATTCAAAAACTTTTAAGTATAGTAAAGACTTTGTATATACATGTTACAATTTCCAAAATGAATTTCTATTCAGATGGCTGTGTAGATAATAAATATTAAGTAAAAAGCAACAATAAATGACTATTGCCCCACTGATGACCCTTTTAAAGAATATATAATGCTTTTCAATGGATCTTATTAAATGTGTGAAGCAGTTATTGTCACAATCCTTTCAAACCTATGATAATTCAATGAGGCAACTTTATACTTTATCAGGAAATCTCACTATTAGCTGCTGGCTAATCTCTCCTTTATATTTGATTATATTAAGATTTAAATATATATTTCCAATGCAACAGAATTTTCCATTGATATATTAGAACTTTGTGTTTGCTACTTCTCCCTTATGAATACTAGACTATTTTAAGCCAAGGTATACTTCTTTTTCTAGTAAAAAACAAAATGTTCTCTTGAGTACATATGGACCCAAAGAAGGGAATAACCTCCTAGGATGCATGGTTTTCTATCCAAATCTATAAAGCTGAATACCAGAGTCTTTTGAAAAATTCACATAATATAAATAATTTTCTAAATAAATATTTATATGTATAAATAATTTCTAGAAATAAAACTTTTGCTTTGATATGGTCTGGCTTTGTGTCCCCACTCAAATCTCCTCTTGAACTGTAATCCCCACATGTTGAGGGAGGGAACTTACGGGAGGTGAGTAGATCATGGGGCAGTCCCCCTATCCTTTTCTCATGATAGTGAGTTCTCATGAAGTCTGATGGTTTTATAAGGGGCTTTTTCCCCTTTGCTTGGCACTTCTCTCTCCTGCCACATTGTGAAGAAGGATGTGTTTGCATCCCCTTCTGCCATGATTGTAAGTTTCCTGAGGTCTCCCTAGCCATGTGGAATTGTGAGTCAATTAAACCTCTTTCCTTTATAAATTACCAAGTCTTGAGTATTTCTTCATAGCAGAATGACAACAAACTAATACATGCTTGTTTACTTATAATACCATAAAACATTCCAAACTGATGGCTTGCAATGATTTAAGTTTTTAAATATAATTATTCCATTCAATAGATGAAATATAGATAAAAATAGTTATTTTATCACACTAATAAAAAATAAGGATTTCATATATATATATATATATATAAAGCCAAAGAAAAGATCCAGTTTTGTCACAAAGGCTGCAATGTAAAATTACTCTGTATAAGATAATGATACAAAACAAACATCTGAATTGCATAATTTCTTTTTAAATTATTTTTGTAATTTGAAACAGCTGGAATTATTTATTGTATCTATATATTTATTTATTTTTAAATAGATTTTTAGATACTGAGAGACATAGATATCTTTTAGCTTACAAAAAATTTGATGCTGTAGACTAAGAATGTTACCTTAATCAAGAAGTTTCACCACATGGTTCTCTGAAGAAGTCTGGATACTGAGGGATGACACTATCCCTGGGTTCAGCCTGTTCACCATCTCAGAGGGATCGGAGTTGGCATTTAGCTGAATGTGGAGCAATAACAGACAGACTGCTATGCTTCTCTTCTGTTCAACAGCCTCATCACAAAGGACAGGTTCAACTTGGTGCAGGGTTTTGTGCTTGTCAGAATAGAATCCTACAAAAACATAGACAAATGTCATCATGAAAAGAGATATAGAACCTGTAACCTTCATAGACAGGGCTTTGGAAAATATAAGTCACAGGTTACTGCCTTTTGACATCTCCCCACAAATTGGCCATGAAAGCTGTTTCCATGGTGATTTTACATCGAGCCATGACCTCTAATTCTCTTAGCTTTCCAGATTCATCTTTCCATTTACTATAACCTTCAAGATACATGTTATTACGCATAATGTGGTATTTGGTTGACAAGGTTTTATTAAACTCATTTTGATTATCCAAGTTTAAAAAAGAGGGGCTAGAAATAGCATGGTTGATTTCAGTGTTTAAAAAAAAAGACTAAAGAAATTGACCAATGGTTGAGGCTTAGTTCATTCAAAATTGTTCTGAGACCTTGAAAATGTCATGTCACCTATCTGTAATCAGGTTCCTGTTTCACTAACCATATATTTTTTTGTTTTTCTATAACATCTGTAGCAAGTCTCCTAAGCCAAACATCATAAAACATAATGTGAATAATTTCTTTTTACTATTACATGTTAGGTACATATCTGTTGACTTATTCCTTTGAATAATAGCAACTCACATTCTGAAATATTTGATAATGATAGTCATCAAATAAACAGCAATTTTGACACTTGAATTAGAACAATGACATAGGCCATAACATAGAAGAATACGTTCATTGACTTAAAACCCATCGTCATGCATTAATATGTCTGAGAAAGTTAAAAGCTAATCAAATGCAATTTTAATATCAAAGAATGTGTCATGTCAAAGCTAAGAAAATAACACAGTGAATAAAATAATTAAAAAGGAAATAAAACAACAATTAGATACTGCAAAATAGCACAGTTTCTGACAATGCAGAAATGATGACCCGGTCTAATCACTGTATTAAACCTAAGATAATACAGTTCAGAAAGTCATTTTATAGTGTTTTGGAGAATAGATATTTGCATATTATATTTGAAATTGAAGCATAGAATTGAACTCTGTTAGTTCATTTACCCTCACTTGTTCTAATGAAATGTTTCTTTACAAACCACTTCACTCCATTAATTATACATTTTCTGCAGCGACATTTGAGATCATCACACAAGTTTCACTGAAGTTGAAAATTCCAATGAGAGAATTCTTTGGATTTTGTTGGATAAAAGGAGGACAGTGGAGCCTGACAATGATGCATGATTGTACATCTTCTACTTTGCATTAGAAGGTGTTTTAAACCATATCTGTAAGTTTCCTTCTGTAACTACTGTCTTGCAAGCTAGAAAATGTTGGTATCTGAGAGTAAGTCTTGTTATTCACTGAAATTTATTAAATTATGCAAGTCAGTTTATTTCCCAAGAAACTGATGATTTTGAAAATGTGGCTGGTGTTGGCTTGTGTCACCTCAAAAGAGAGTATATGATTCCATACTAATGACTTGGCTGAAGAGAAATTTCTTTTCTGCTACCTTTCCTTTAGCTTGACGTTTAGTGCACTTTAGAAAATCCAAACAAGTGAAGGTTTTGTTTTATTTCTTCTTGTTTTCATTTTCCAAGCTGGTATAGAATGGTGGGGCTACTCAAACTTTAATATACATATTATCAATAGTGGATCTCTTGAAGTGCAGATGTTTCTGATTCGTTAGATTGTTGGTAGGAGTTTGAATTTCTCTCCATTTCCACCAAGCTCCCAGGTGATGCCAAAGCTGCTGGATTGTGGACCATACTTTGAACAGCAAGGATTGAGAAACAGAAAACTACTGAAAGAAGCATCTCTTACTGCTCCACTCCCATTCACCTGGCTGGGGACAGAGAAAAATAGCGATAGTTGTTAAAAGAGTAAACCAGCTTGGCAAAATTCATAGTTATTTTACATCCTAGGCAGGAAACAGTCACTAAAGATTTTCACTGGAAAAGAGGAATATTAACTTCTCTAGCTTTCAGAAAAGTGAACATAAAATGAATTTTGAGCCAAACATCATAAAAAACAGTAACAGCAATAGTTATAATAACGTGTATTGTGTGAATAGAGGGCAAAGATGATTACTACACCAGGATTGCTGAATTCTGAGCCCCTGTCTACTAAGAGTGGATATACGTAGTTTTTTCCAGCAAGCACTTTGAATTTCAGGAGAGCACACAAAATAAGCAAACAAACAAGCAAAAGAGGTAATAAAGATCCAACAGCATTGTGAAATCCTTTCTGCTTTACTCTATACTAATAATTGTTAGGTCAGTTTGCAATACAAAGGCGAATTTTTCCTTAAAGTCTATGCAGAGGTAATACAACTGAGATATCACAGGCAAAAATAGAATGGGAAATGTGAAAAGTTTACCAGGTATAATTGAATGAAGGACAAGTTTCCTAATCTCTTGTTTACTCTGTTGGAGATACACTTAGGAGAATTTCTAGTCTGCTTTATAACTTCCTCTTAGCCACTATCTTGACCCAGAATAATTGCAAAAAGAATGTGTTATAGCACAGTAATATTGTCCACGCAAATCTGTCTAGCTGTGCCCATATCCTCAGGCATCCACCTAGCTTTGTAACTAAAATTAAAAAAAAATACAGAATATTGCTACTTCCTGAGTTACATTTAGAGCATGATATTGTTGCTAAATTTACCTCTTTCACAGTAACATAACCTATGCAATGAGTAGATTTTTTGAGAAGTAATTTTATTTTAAATAAGCTTTAGTATAGAGGCATTTAATCTTGGCAGGTATAATTTGCTGTCTTTCAGACATGTAGCAGTTGGCGGAAGAGATTACTTTTGTCATGCTAATAAGAAACATGCCATGTGAGGTGCTACATCATATCAAATGATGTTATTGTATGACATACACATCAAATAACAGCTTCCCTCAAACCACCTCATTGTGTATGGACTGTCAGGTTGAATGAATGAACAGTAGCAACATACAGCTTTCATACAGACCTTTCAAAAATTATGAGCATTCATATTACATATTTGCTCTAGAAAGCTGTTTCTTATGTATTTTTTGTTAAATTTAAAAAATATGTATGCTCCATGTAGATTTGTTTTTATAATGTACTTTTTTCTAAAATTGTTTAATATTTACTTTTCAAGTTTTAGAATTGCAGTAAAATCCTATTGTAATTGCCAAAGATAGTGTTTATCTGGTTGTGATTTTTTAAAAATGTAAACCAACAAATCATTAGGACAATAATAAGTATGATTTCAAATTATATACCTCTAAAGCTCATTCAACAATTAATTTTATTTTGTTTTAAAAATAAAATACAAGCTATTTTCTTGCATTTCATTATCACAAAGACAACAAAAACACCTATACCGATAGGTATTCATGTTACCTTAACAAGTAAGTATGCCACACTAAATTCAGACTGTATATGATACAAGCCTGCCATCTACTGACCATACAGGAAATAGAAACCTGCTTAGTGACAAGAAATGGATGAAACATTTCATAATTACTATTTAAATAGTAGAGTAAGGTAATATTCCATATTTAAGCAGTTTTCAGTTCATGATAAAAACACTTTAGCACAATAGTCTCAGAAGTAGATTAGTATCCTAGTAAATAATTATTTAAAGACCATATAAGTAACACATTCAAATACTAATATAATCATTTTTTTCTAATCATCAACATTACACTGAATCATATTTGAAAAAAGGTGATTGAATGAGAATAAGTAATTTGAAGTTTCTTAACTATATCATAACCTGCCATGTTAAAAAAGTAGTAATAGAGATTATGAATTTTTAAGTTTATATAAATCCAATGCTTACTTGGTGATTAAAAAAAAAAAACTTAGCAAAATGTTGCATACTGGACAAAGTATATGTAATTACTAGCATTTACAATAATAAAGCTTTCCTTTCAATAAAGAATAAAGGTAAAATTTGTTGGAAAATCACAGGACCTGTGCATGTTATGAGTCTGTTTGTATAAAATATTTTTGATATCTTTTTAAAAATTTAAAAAGACATATCACTTATGTCTATGTCAATGTTCATTTGTGTGTATTTAAACATGCACAGAAAATAACATTTTGATAGATAAAAAATTGGTGGCTATCATTAGGAAAGAAGGATGGGGGACATTCTTATATTAAGGCCTTTTTTAGGAATAAAAACATTTTTAAATAAAATAAAAGTCATATGGTCAACCGTGTTCTACTTTATTCCCCTTGTGTCATCAAATTCAGTAGATAGTTATATTTTACTAAATATTTAAATATTCATGTTTCTCATCAAGCATTATAATTTGGAATGGGATTATGAGAACCAGTTATAGGCACATGGCTTTCTTTCAGGATTTTAGTTTTTGTTTTGTTTTTTAAATGACAATCTCAGTTGATAACATTTCTTTAGTACATATGAATGCAAACAGCAAGTGGTACACAAAAAAATTTTCACTAAAAATTTAAAATCAATTCTAAATTGATCAAACAAGCCAAAAATAGAAAATTAACAAAATGTCAAGCTCTAATAATATCTTGGTCATTCTCTGTTAAAGTACTTCAAGATAGTCCTAGATAATAAAAATTGAAGAATGTTATGAGTTTTAATTTGTATCGTCTTTTCACGTTGATAATAAACGAGTGGGAATTCGGCCATTATTTAAAATAGAAAATTTAAATAATTGTAGCATTTATTAACTAGCTCTCAGAGCCCTAATTATATAAGAAGTGTAAATGCTGTCTTTGTGTATAATAGAAAAGTCATCATTTTTTAGTCTATATATGATCATTTTGTATATTCACAGTTTCATGTTATGACAACATATTTTAAATTAGCATTGCAAATGAGTAATGTCAATAAATATAAATATTTAATAATATTCAACTACCATCTAATATAACAAAAAATAGATTACCAATATTTGAACAGGAAAACTCAGAAACATATTTTTTCTCTTAACGATATTGTTAATTTCTTATTTAAGAAGCTTTTACGATTCACTTACCTTACACAGAATGCATCAGTAGGCCTTTAGAGAGCAAAAAAGGAAATAGACTGCTATAGAGAAAAAGATTGCTGTAAATACCGTGGCAGTTTGTAACTGGTAAAACTTTCATAATAAACATAATGCTAAAGATAAATCCATCTGTATCTTGTGGAGTTAATTAGCAATTGATTTAGAGTGGCAATAAATGGATACTTGCCATTATGATTCTTAAGAGCATTCTTTAGGGACTAAGTATGAAATATAAGTTTAAAGATTCCACTGAAAACAGCTAACTTGATTGTTTTCAGCTTAAGAGTTGGAAACTCTTAATGATAATATATTAACAATATAAAAAACACCTAGACAAAATAGGACCAAATATTCTCTAAGTTCACTAAATGCCCTGTGATATATATATATGTAGTGTAATGTATTATAAGATATAGATCAGAAACAGAAGTAGGTAAACTGACAAGTTTAACTGATTACACCAACTGAAAAGACAAAGAATGTATTCGTTGCTGAAACATGCTGGACTAAAGAGCTACATTTTTATTTTAAATCGAGTTACAGTAACATAATACTAGACAAATGTCAATGTCATAACAACTAAATGAGTCCCAGTTTTCTATCATGTAAATTCACATCAGGAGTGAGAAATACTCTATTTCCACAACCCTACAAGTCTAAAAAGGTAATGCTTTTTAAAAGTCAGTTGTACTGAACAAACATAAGGGAAAATAATGACATTTACAAAGCTACTTTGGAGAATAGAAAATTGATAACTTAGTGGACAAGAAAACATTCATGAATATTTTAAATATACATGTTTAGCACATATAAGAATGAATCTAGTGTGAATTTAGTGGCAATTCAACAAAAGTCAAAACTGACTGGTGTACATTCCTTATACTTTATACTTTATTTGATGATAATGATGATTAACAGATATTGTATATAATGCCCATAGCATGGTGTTCAGTAAATGTATTCCCACTCAATAATATTAACAGCTTTTCCTTAAGCTTCAAGGGTTGTAATTCTAGGAGTCAATTACCTTTTTTTAATCCAATATAAAAATACACAGCAACTTTGGTATCTCAGAGAAAAGTGACTAATATGAAAAACACTGTTATAGTAGTGTTATAGATATAAGGTGAAAGCTTATAAATTTTAAACTGCAGGGCCATTACTAGATGGAAATTTAATAATATATTCACAGGAGTCATATGATTTTGTAAAATATACATATAAAAATAATTTTTGCATTTTTGTTTAAAGTGTCTCCACTCTCAAAATTATATAAGCTTCAAGTCTCACAAACCAAAATCTGCTTCTGGGTAAAATGTAGACAAAAAAATACTGTTGAACCACTGAAATTTTTCCTTTTAAGATAAAATTATAGATTCATGGATTTCAAATAGGTTTAAAGAATCATGTGTGTAAATTATATAACTAAATCTTTTTAAAAATATCTCAATGAGTATAGTTGCACTGCTCATAAAACTGTACAGGACAAAAATTGATAATGTGGTTAAATTGTAAACAAAATCTTTATCTTTCTTTCTTTTTTTCTTCTTCCTTTTCTTTCTTTTTTTTTTTTTTTTTTTTTTTTGAGATGGAGTTTTGCTCTTGTCGCCCAGGCTGGAGTGCAATGGCACGACCTCAGCTCACTGCAACCTCAGCTACTGGGTTCAAACAATCCTCCTGCCTCAGCCTCCCAAGTAGCTGGGATAACAGGCGCCATCCACCACAGCTGGCTAATTTTTGTATTTTCAGTAGAGATGGGGCTTCACCACATTGGCCAGGCTGGTCTGGAACCCATGACCTCAAGTGAACCACCCGCTTGGGGCTCCCAAAGTGCTAGGATTACAGGAGTGAGCCACCGCACCCTACCACAAAATCTTTATTCTTTTTTCAAGGAGCTGATGGCTTGACAACCTGCCACCACTGATTATTGAATAATATATAAAATTCTATAAAAATATCATCACACTTATTTCTGTCATTTTAATAACCTAATCTGACATACTGCAATTGAATTTCTATAAGCAAATATTAAAGAAGACCATTGGTTCTATATGGTAGTATTATAATTATAGCACATGCATGAGAGTCTGTTGGGAAGGGATAACATGGGGAGAAATGCCAGATATAGGTAATGGGGGGGATGGAAGCAGCAAACCACATTGCCATGTATGTACCCAGACAACAATCCTGCATGATCTGCATATGTACCCCAGAACCTAAAGTGCAATTATATATATATATTTTAAAGTTATATAAAATATACAAATATATATATTTTTTGCAAATATATATATATTTTTAAAGTTGTATAGAAAAGAGTGCAGTATAGAAACTCGTGGCTCAAAATATATTTATTACAAGTATGCACTGTGAGCATTTTATTATTTGTTTTTATATACTTAATATATGGATCAACTAAGTATATTCACTCAATGTATTCACTCATTAATAATTTATTGAATGTGTACTTTGTTTGCAATTGCACACCAGAAAATGTGGGAAAAATTATTAACTTTTGAGTGGCTCACAATTTAGTTGCAGAGGTAAAGGATGAGTGATTTTACAATGAAACATAATCAATTTCTGTATTCTCAAGAAGAAGCAGAAATAGAACATCCAGGATGAAAAGCTGTGTGCTAAATGTTCAAAAAGCATTAAAACCTCAAACTTTATTCTAATGATCTTCTTTCAACTCTTAGAATATGCAATAAATATTTAAAGCTGATGAAGATTAAAAACAGCCAGATGTCTTATTATTCTATTTTAATTTTGTTTTTCAGTAGAACTGAGGGCTTTGACTGGAATGATTATTTCCTTTTATCTAGTGTTTTAGTAAATATGAATAGATGGAAAAGATATAGGAGATATTTGGAACTAGTTTTGAAAGCCAAAGATACAATGCAGACACTCACAGACAGTAGCTGATATAGTTTGGATATTTGCTCCTGCCCAAATCTCATGTTGAATGGTAATCTCCAATGCTGGAGATGGGGCCTGATGGGAGATGTTTGGGTCATTGAGGCAGATCCCTCATGATTTGGTGTTGTCTTCACAATAGTGAGTTGTCACAAGATCATGTCATTTAAAAGTCTGTGGCACCTCAGGGGCCAGGCGTGGTGTCTCATGCCTGTAATCCCAATACGTTGGGAGGTCAAGGCTGGTAGAGCACTTGAGGTTAGGAGTTTGAGACCAGCCTGGCCAACATGGTGAAACCCCATTTCTACTAAAAATATAAAAATTAGCTGAGTGTCTTGGCGTGTGCCTGTAATCCTAGCTACTCAGGAGGCTGAAGCAGGAGAATTACTTGAACCTGGGAGGTGAAGGCTGGAATGAGCTGATATTGTGCCACTGCACTCCAGCCTGGGTGGCAGTGTAAGACTCCATCTCAAAAAAATAAATAGTTAAAATAAGAAGTCTCTGACACCTCAGCCTCTCACTCTCTCTGGCCATGTGATGTGCCTGCTCCCCTTCACCTTCCACCATGATTGTAGGCTTCCTGAGGCCTCCCCAGAAGCTGAGCAGATGCCAGTGCTGTGCTTCCTGTAAAGCCTGCAGAACTGTGAGCCAATCACACCTTCTTTCTTTGTAAATTACCCAGTCTCAGATATGTCTTTATAGCAGTACATGAACAGCCTAATACAGTAGCTTAAATAAAGAAGGCATTTATCTTTGTCATTCAACAGTAAGTCTGTAGATAGGCAGTCCAGGTCTGGTGCACCCATTCAAGGATATCATAATGGAACAAATTTCTATTTTCCTAGCCTTCATCCTAATGCTTATACACTCATGGCTGCAGGATGGCCATCTTACCTCCAGCCTCATGCCTCCATTCCAGACTGCAAGAAGAAAGGAAGGGCTGCAAGCCTTTTTTATTGCAAGCCTTTGACCTTTTATTTAAAAGCATAAATGTGTACGTACAATTCAATGGCCAGAATTATTTTTGCAAGTTACATCTAGATGGAAAATGGAAAGGAGAAAGATGTTTAACTTTTCGTACTCCACAGTAGAAGAAAGGAAGGTGGAAGTTTATTGAGTTGAGTGATAAATGACCCAAATTTGAGCATATTTCACAATGCATTGCTCAAAGCGAATTGAAGAACAATATGGCTTTCAATTTTTTTCAAAACATTTATAAACCTTTTCAGTATCTTTTCTAAAAAGCTACTATGTGAAAAGGTATTTGTGCTGGCATATGTAGCCTCTTCTCACATGTTTATTTTCTAATCATCATTACTTTGTATTTATTGTCTGATTGCTTTTTCTTGCTTATTTTCAGATGGAAATCTCAATACAAGTCATATTAACTTTAAAATTGTTCGAGTTTTTTTGGTTACTTTTTTTTTTATAATGCTTTGATGCTTGTATGCAATATTATCTGAAAACAATTGGGCAAAATCGTTGTAATATGGAGAGGACTCCAGAAACAAATCCAAATTACAGATAACATTTAACATGTGCAAACTTTATGGCAGACATTGTTTTATATACATTACTTATGTAAACTCATTTAATCCTTTTAACAAGTCTCTGAAGGAGTAGCCTTTATTTTTTTCATTTTGTAGGTCAGGAAAATAAGGCACAAGGAAGTTAAATTTCCCAAAACCATATAGTAATTGGTAGACTGACTTAAACTGAGGAGGTATGCCCCCAGAATTAATGCTGTTAACCACTCTACATGTCTGCGTATTAGTAACATTAAATCCAATACTTTTAATAAAACAGAAAATATTGTTACTGCTTTATTAATTGCTTTTATCTGAGAGATACAAATAACACTCTTGTATTTAGATATTATCTTAGTCTATTTGGATGGCTACAACAAAATGTCATATACTGGGTAGCTTGTCAACAACTTTATTTATTTATTTATTGAGACAGTCTTGCTCTGTCACCCAGGCTGGAGTGCAATGGCATGATCTTGGCTCACTGCAACCTTGCCTCCCGAGTTCAAGCGATTCTCCTGCCTCAGCCTCTCGAGTACAGTTGGGATTACAGGTGCCCACCATCACACCCAGCTAATTTTTGTATCTTTAGTAGATACGGGATTTCATCATGTTCATTGGGCTGGTCTTGAACTCCTGACCTCAGGTGATGAACCCGCCTTGCCTTCCTAAAGTGCTGAGATTACAGATGTGAGCACCTCACCCAACCAACAACAGAAATTTATATCTCACTGTTTTGGCAGCTGTGAGGTCCTAGATTAAGGAATCACAAATTTGTCTTTTCATACATGGCTGTCTTCTCACTTTAACCTCACATGGTAGAAGGAGTGAATGACCTTCCTCTGGCCTCTTTTATAAAGGCATTAATCTCATTGATGAGAACCCCACCCTTATGACCTAATCACCTCCTAAAGATCTCACCTCTTAATACCATCACCTTGGGAATTAGGATTTCAACATATGAATTTTGGGAGGACATAAACATTCAGAGCATAACAGATGCATATTATATTTATAGAAGAAAGATTTTGGAACAATTCATCTAAATATCTGAAATTTCAGAAAACGTTTTACTCTGATTGTCTCCTTAAATATTTACTGCCTACGTATATATCCCATATTTATGATATTCACAATTTATGAATAAATAAATGTGTTTTTTGTCAATGGGGAACAAGAGAAAGAAAATTGTATATATCTTGTTTTTCTGCTAATCTCTTTGTGAAACTAACTGCAGTGGAATCAATGTATGGTAAATGTAATACATCAGAGGAGAATAAAACATCTGCCACAAAAATATCCATCACTAGTTCCATATTCTCAATGGCTTCTGCAAGGCTGGTAATAAGCAGATATAAATGATTTGACTCTGCCAATTTCTAGTTGTGCAGCCAGTGTAAAATACAGGGATTATAAAATGTTCCTCTGTCACGTATTTTGGTGGTGATTGGAGTATCTAGTGAAATATGGGATTTTATTCTTAGCACTTTAAGTTAATAACAATAACTGTAAAACTAATATTGTTCTTTCCAGTAATTGCCATCATCCATCATACTGCCGAGGAATGCAGGAACAAATATGTGCCACTTTGTTTCAGTGCAGGCTCCCGGGTAAAACTACAATGTTATTACTGAGTCTTTTCTACTTAAAACATTATTCAAAGAAATTATATAGTAATGAAATCATATATTTAAAGAGAAGCACAAAACTAAAAGTGTAATAATAGTTTTATGTTTTATAGCAATCTTGCCACCTACACTAGGACCTGGTATTCTGAGGGCATCAAGTTGTTGTAAATATAGCCAATTCCTGGCAAAATAGTAGGTAATGATAAGGTTTTATCCAAATTATAGATTTTTAAACTAATAATTTTCAGAACAAAAGTGCAGAATGTGAAATGGACTATTTTTCCCAGCACTCTTGTTCCTTAAACAAAGAGATTTTTTAAATCTTCATGAAATTATCTTATTAGAGTCTAAAACTACTGTATTACTGCTTCATTTTTCTACTTTTTATAAATGACCAGGTAGAATAATAAGTAAAATTAAAATTAAAAAACAAAGTATGCTGCTTTTTCCTGGATTAATATTTATATTTGTAGTAAATATCTAAGTGAGACTTTTTTTCTTTTTTTTCATTATCTTTTCTTACTTTCTTCTTTCTTTCTTCTTTTTGTGGGGGGGGGGGGGTGGCAAAAGCTGTTTTTTCTCTTTACTAGGCCGTCACATTAGTAACAGGTGAGTTACTACTAATGTACGCTTTAAATATAGCTCACCAGTCATGCCAAATGCCAACTCCAATATTCGTTTGAATTTTTCAAAGTGTCTTGGATGTTAAGTCTCATTTCACAATTACTTAAAGGTGAAAGGGCAGGTTGCTATGAAAAGCCATTAAAGTTTGTTAGAAAACACCACTTGAGTATGTTAAAGCACAGGGGAAATTCATATAAGGAGTGGGGATAATGAAACTCATGGTCAGTGAATTTGCATCAGGATTGACCTCAGAAACAGTGGGACAAGGAATAGGAAATTGTGGGGGAACTCATGGATTCTTTTTTTTTTTTTTTTTTTTTCCCTGAGACAGAGTCTTGCTCTGTTGCCCAGGCTAGAATGCAGTGGCACAATCTCGGCTCTTCACAACCTCTGCCTCCCGAGTTCAAGCGATTCTCCTGCCTCAGCCTCCATAGTAGCTGGGAGGTGCATGCTCCCACGCCCAGCTACTTTTTGCATTTTTAGTAGAGACGGGGTTTTGCCATGTTGTCCAGGCTGGTTTCAGACTCCTGACCTCAGGTAATCCACCTGTCTCCACCTCCCCAAAAGGGGCTAAGCAAATCCTAACTTCCTGAAGAGGAAACTGGGAGGGCCAGCATGGGATGTAGTCCCACCTCTGGAAAGACCAATCTTAGCCAGATTATTCATAGTGAGTGTTCCAGTCTGTCTGGAAGTTCCCTCTTATAAACAAAAATACTCAGTGGCTTTCTGCCACTGCAACTTTAGGCTTTGTGGATTTAAATCTCTCGGATCCCAGAAGCAAAGTGCCCTCATTAAACTGCAAGCTGTAGCTGCCACACAGTTACTTTGTGCTCTCTATATTAAGAGACCAACAGACAAGAAATAATTCACCATCTGGAAGGAGCAATCAAAATGGAATTGTTGTTATGTAATGTCAGCAAGGAAAAAAGCATCTGGCCCTCAGGAAATCACTGGGACATATCTTTTTTTTTTTTATTGCATTTTAGGTTTAGGGGTACATGTGAAGAACATGGAAGATTGTTGCATAGGTACACACATGGCAGTGTGATTTGCTGCCTTCCTCCCCATCACCTATATCTGGCATTTCTCCCCATGCTATCCCTCCCCAACTCCCCACCCCCCCACTATCCCTCCCCTTTTTTCCCCCTGACAGACCCCAGTGTGTGATACTCCCCCTCCCTGTGTCCATGTGTTCCCATTGTTCAACACCCGCCTATGAGTGAGAACATGCGGTGTTTGATTTTCTGTTCTTGTGTCAGTTTGCTGAGAATGATGGTTTCCAGGTTCATCCATGTCCCTACAAAGGACACGAACTCATCGTTTTTGATGGCTGCATAATATTCCATGGTGTATATGTGCCACATTTTCCCTGTCCAGTCTATCATCGATGGGCATTTGGGTTGGTTCCAGGTCTTTGCTATTGTAAACTGTGCTGCAATGAACATTCGTGTGCATGTGACTGGGACATATCTTAGCACTTTCTTGCCCAAATTTGGAAACAAATGCAGCAATCACAATAAAAGCAGGCCATGATGACCAGAGGTCCAGATGTCACAAGGAAGGGCATCTTTGTCACCTACCAGATCAGCCATGTAGACCAGCAGAGGTGATAACTAAGGGTAAGGGGAATAGAACATGGATTGTAGAGGACTGAGATGATGAAGATCAATGCCGCTGAAACCAGCTGCAGCAGCAAGAGTTAGACCTTTTCACATTAGCTTTTCTGTTTTAAAAGTTTGCACAAAGATTACAACAAAAATCCTAAAGTTATTTTCAGATGAAATAAAATTATGTTAAAAATCAAATGGTGCGGCTGGGCACAGTGGCTCACGCCTGTAATCCCAGCACTTTGGGAGGCAGAGGCGGGCGGATCATGAGGTCAGGAGATGGAGACCATCCTAGCCAACATAGTGAAACCCCGTCTCTACTAAAATACAAAAAAATTAGCCAGACTTGGTGGTGTGTGCCTGTAGTCCCAGCCACTTGGTAAGCTGAGGCAGGGGAATCTCTTGAACTCGGCAGGTGGAGGCTGCAGTGAGCTGAGATTGCACCACTGTACTCAAGCCTGGTGACAGCAAGACTACGTCTCAAAAAAAAAAAAAAAAAAAAAAATCAAAGTGAAAAGCCTGAACTGTAGTGGATGTTCTGGGTACATCTAGATCTTCTTATCTTCACTAATTCCTCAGCTGTCAAGAACATAACTGCTGTTGGATCACAATTGAGCCCTTCACATAAATTGTTATTGGCCTAAGAAGCTGCCTTGTTCAGTGTCATGGGCCCTTTGGTGGGCAGCTCTCCTACCAGGGTTTATGTAAAGAAGTACAACAGGTGTCCCTCTTGCCTTCAACATATCTGAAGAGCTCCCTGGTATATCAACTGATGCTGAGAACATCTGGTTGAAACAGCTTTGCAGCTTCACTTCCCCTCCATCCCATGTTACTTTTTCCATTTCCTCCCACAAAGCATTCTTCTCAGAACACTCTCCATTAAACTTTTGCACACAAATTTTTATCTCAGTAACTGTTTCCAGAAACCCTGATATACTAGAATAATGCTGTGAAAATAAAGCAGTAACACATAATACCCAAAGTTTGTAAAATCAAACTACATATTTTCAAATCCCAATTCTTTTCATGTTATATATAATTGGTCTAGTTATTTCATCTTTCTTTTCTCATTTTCTCTAGTATAAAAAAAGGTAAAAATAATTTCTCATGAAAGAAAATAGATAATTATATAAAATGTAGAGTAACTGCAAAAAGCAAGAAATAAAATAGTTTTTATTATTAAAGTATTGTTTCATGGAAGTCACATCTAAAACCACATTGGATGGGGGAAAGAGCCATTTTCAGAAAAGAATGAAAAAATTCAAAAATGTCTGCAGTAATCTTGCCAATGTTTTTCTACAATATATGCATGCATTTGTATAATATTCATATTATATAAATGTAGGAATATATGTATATGTATAATCAAATTCTATTTTTTTCTTATAATAGCTTAATCACATTTCTAATGTGTGAAACTAATGTGAAAAATACAGTGAGAAAACTGTATAATATATATCATAATGTATACATTCATTAAAAGGTGTTACTGTATGTATTACATTGTTTGATGATACATCCACCCCATCTCCTTAAAACAGGATCCATGTGGCTTTAAGAAAGAATAATAGCATGATACAGAAATTTACTAAGAATATGTGCATCTAAAATTTAGTAGGAACCATGTTAATGTTAAATAAGCTTTAAAAGAAAAAAAAAGTGAGGGAGCTTTCCGAACTGAGGTATGGAACATCAAATGATTTACTAAATAAAAATAAAAATAGAGACACAAGCTTCTAAAACCGAATAGCATGAATCAGTTAGTTTGATATGTATGAACATATATTTGTGAGACATTATAAAAAGTAGAGTGCCCCAGCAAACTTTCCCCAACTCATGAGAGTGGATAGTGTATATCTCTTTCCAACTCTGCATTTAACATTTTCATGTAAACTGAACTTAGCCATATTAAAGTCAATAACATAGACATTGGTAAAAAGCTCACTGCTGGTTGGAGGGCTTGGAGTTGAAGAATTTAGAAGCACTTATAAAGACAAAATGTATGAACCAAAAAGGTAAACAGTGTTTATTCCATAAAGATAGAATGACACACCAACAGTTAATCTAATAGGAATAGCTGGAGATTTTTTTTTTTTTTTTTTTTAACTCTGGGGAGTTCTTTTCACTTTACGTTAGGGCAAACTTCACAAAAGAGCAATATTCTTAAGAGGTCAGGACTACCAAAAATGGCACCTTGTCAATAAAATTTCTCAGGGCAAAGTACATCATATACAGAGTCAGCATGTCCAACTACCCTATCAGAATATATTTTAGGACTATTTTTTGTTTACTTATCGAATATTGAATTCACTGTAATCATATACTTTGCTATGCACCAGATATATAAACCTAGGGTCTCTTCCTTAAGAAGCTTATAGTCTAGTCATAAAATAAAGATTAAATACATAAATAAATCAATATAAAACTAGAAATTTAGAAAATTTATATTAAGATCATGAAAATGTGCCACGCTAAAAAATGACCATGACAAATCTAATTAGAAAAGATGTTTGGAGAAAACCTCTCTGAGATGATGATATTTAAACTGAGATTTGGGGGATAAAATGAAGCAGGCCTTGTGAAGATCCACAGAAAATGCACCCCTGGCAGATGGACAAGCATGAAAGGGCACTAAGTAGCACTGTCCTTGGCTTGTTTTAGGAACTCTGAGTAGGGTATTTGGGCTGCAGCAACGTCTGTAACTCGAGTGCTCATTAAGGCCAGTCAGGTTAGGTACATGAGTTAAATAGAACGATGTCGGTGTCTTTAGTTGTATTTTTTTCACCCAGATACACTTCGTTTGCATATTAATGGAATCTTAATTGTATTATTCCCACAGGGACACTGTAATTGCATATAAAACACATAGGAATATTTTTTACTATCAGAAAGAAATATGCTCTGTCCTAATTTTTGTGATACACACTGGTCCTTTGGGTCTATCTTTTGTTTTCTCCCTCAACATGGCAATACAAAAAACTGCAGGACAAGCTCAGTGATAAATGACAAATGGCAGTGGATCTCAGTATTAAGGTAACAAGATCGTGAGAGGTCTCTGGTGAATTGAGAATGCACATCTCACATAAAGATCAGAGTCTTTACCCAACCCAAGTGATGGAAAGAGGGTCCAGATTAGGTTGAAATTGTGATTTTTCAAGAAGAGCTTAGATCTAGATATTTGCATTTAATCTCCACATTTTCAATATTGGCAAATAGTTTGGCAGAAAACAAACACCACAAGGAATACTACCAAGACTACATGATACTCCTTTCTATTGTCCAAAACTGTGAAGAGCCTAAGATTTTACTCTACCTGTCATCTAACAAGTTATTCAACAGTGTCATCAATGCTGGAAAAGGATGTGAGACTCCCGTGTCAGAGAAAGTGAACAATTTATTACTCACATAATAGTGGTGGCCAGGTTATCAGCATGTGTGTTGGTTTTCCAGTCTCATTCCCCACTGACCAATGCAGAGCCAGCTACGCCTGCATACTTAGTGGATTACATTACAAAAAGGAAAAACCTAATTTTTTAAGAATAATTTTGTATTTATTTGTATGATGGCAAAACACATCTGCCATTTTGATCTGGGTATAGATGTCATCTTTGTCTTCCAAGGCCTTAAGCAAACCCTAAGCTCTGGAGGGATACTAACTCTGTCTTCCAAAGTTACTCACTATATAAACTTATACTTCAGAAAATTAACTAGAACAGTAGACAGTTGTCTCTGTTTGCAAGATGTGTGGAAACATAAGAGACATTGAAAATTGTCTCTCAACATCCACAGGCCTCAAAATATCCACTTCTGCACTAAGGCATAATAAGTGAGGATATAATAAGTGAGGAAGGAGACTCAATTATAATGATGTTTCTTGAGATAGGCAAGAGCCAGATTGTACAAGGGCTTATACACAAAAGCCCATTTATATTACCTTTAATGGAAATCTATCATTGAACATTGAGAAGAATAACATGAGGCACTTTACGTTTTCAAAAGCTCATTAAGGTAGTCAGATGGAAAATGGGCTTTACTAGAGCAGACTCAGAGGTGGAGCACTTAGGAAAGACAACTAAAGATGTCTAGACATGATATGGTGACCTGGCTAGAGTGGTGTCAGTGCAGATAAAGGAAAGTAGATTGATTTATAATACCATCTTATGATAACACTAGAGATTGGATCTATAGTCTTGACTGACAAATAGGGAGCATAATGGAAAGAAATTAATTAAAGGAGTCTCACAGTTTACTTGAGAGGGAAAGCAAGTGATGAAATATGGGGAAAACCAACAGTTAAATTTTTATTATATTTCAGATATTTACTAAAAATTCATAGGCAGAATCAAATTAGGTAGTTAAATATATAATTTTGAGACTCAGATAAATGTTTTATATCATACATGCTATATTGGAAGCAGTTGGCAAATAGGTGGCATTTAAATGATGGGTATGAATGGAATCACATATGGATGGAATAATAAAAAATATAAACAGACAACGGATGGATTTTTGAAGAAAACTAAAATTTTAGAAGCTTTTTGGGGATTTAGAAGTGAAAAAAATAGTTTTTCTTTCTTTTTTTTTTCTTTTGAGACAGGTTCTTGCTCTGTCACCCAGGCTGGAGTGCAGTGGCGCAACCATGGCTCACTGTAACCTCAAACTTCTGGGATCAAGCGAATGGTTCATTTAAGAAGGAGATATAAATAATTCTTAAGAAATAAGTAGAATGCAAATCATTTAAATGTGATCCATAGCATCTGTGGGGGAAATTGTTTTTGACTGAGGGTGAAACACTCTTCCACACTTCCACATTAACAGAAGAGAAAATGAAAATAGTTTCAGAGTCAAATATGTTAAGCATTTCAGCTAAAAAATGATGAAGGGATTTGTGTCTCACAGCTTTTATTTTGTCAATTACGTAAGAGTTAAAGTCATCAGCAGAGAGCAAAGTATGGCAGGTTTGAGGAAAGAGGGAAAGGTAGAATACAGTAAGTGTAGAGAGTGAGCAGATGATCTTTGTTATGTGCCCACATGATGTTAGTATTCAGAAATTTGCATTAAGACTCTCATTTGCAGGATGTGGAACTTTCTCCAGCAATCAGCAATTCCATTAGTAAAACATACAGAAAATGAATGTTTGGATTTACCAGTGGTTAGAGTATGAGACAAATATATGTGAAGGCCAAACGGACAAGGGAATTAAGGACATTTTCAAGAGAGGGATTGTAATAATGAACCATAGAATCTACACTGGATAAAGAAGAAAGCAAACATGGGACTGTCCAAATAAAAATGTAAGGTTGGGGTGAATGTGTTGTTTTTTTCCCACAAGAGTGAAAAGTTGTCTCCATGAGGCGACTGTACTCAGCCTTTATTCAGCCTCACTTTTAAAACTGTAGTACTCAAACTTTATTACCCGTAAGAATAACATAGAGAACTTGTTAACAAATCAGATTACTGAACTCCATTTCAAACTTCTTTTTCAGTAAATGAGGGAACACGTTGAGTATTAAATATAAACAAATATAAAACTGATGAGCTATTTAGATTCTTTTATTCCAACAACTACCTTCTCTATGTAAGTATGCTTGGGGTGGATTAATTCAAATTTGAAGTTCTTATGCTACCTTTTGTGCTTCCAGAGTATGAGCAGTGAAAACAATCTATGCAAGTGAAGATAGGCCCCAAAGTTTCAGGGCCTAATTAATGAGTGATTAATGACCATTAATCAAAATTTAAACAATAAAATTAGAAAAGAAAATGAAGCACCTAAACCTTACTGTATCTAGTTATAATATTTCCATAGAAAACTTTAAGACTCAGTAAAGTGTTGTGTCTTTTTATTTGATTTGATTTGATTTTCTACTTTGATTTGAAATATTCATGCAAGTCCATATCAATTTTTGACCTCTTGTACAGAAAATATCTAAAAAGTTTGGGCTTGTTAGGAGAGCAGTGTTACTGAATAATTCTAGTAGGCTTGATTCTGTTAAATCTCTGAATAGCTGTGTGTTCACTCATGACAAAATATTTTGTGAGAAATAAAAATATCTTAGACTATTGTACTTATTGTGCCCTAATATAGAATATTAATATTAATAAAACATGCACCATACTTTTAGCATCTTTAATTTGCATAGATTTATTTTTCTCAAGTTGACAATAATGCAATTTTTTGCAGATATATCTAATTTTTATTTTTCAATTTACTGTTGTATTATTCAGAGTTACTATATTTTATGGAATATATGTGAAAAGTCCAATTTAGAGAATTGCATTATTTCAAATAGAGAGTTTTATAGCAAGTCAATTTGGTTTAATTTAAATGATCAAAACACATGAATTCACATCTACATAGATATGACAAGCTTTTCTTAGGATATTTTAATATTTTAGCATGTATTCAAACTCTAAATATAATCAGTCTGTATTGGGTGTCCTATTTCTTTTTGGTTTACATTGAAAGTTAGTTAATTATTATGAACAAATAATTTTCAAATTTCTCAGTCTGCCATACTGCTATCAACATTTCTAGACTTTGTATATCAGATGCATATCTATAATCTTTGTACTATGGATGCAAAATACACTTACCAAATGCAGCATAGAAAATTCAGAAGTAGAATACAATATTACCATCAAGGAACTGGTATTCTCATGTGATGTAATGATCAACAAGTGCAATGCAATAAACCAGGTAAAATATCTGCAGACCATTCACTAACCTGATTCCAGACTTCCAAAAGTTTGGGAACAACAGAAATATCTCTATGGCAGTCTTTACTGCTATTTCTCATTCAGATAAATTTTGTTGTTATATGAAACAATATAGCAGTCATTGCCTCTTCTGTCTACATGGGTCTAGATTGTGGAAATTCATCATTTGAAATCCTGTGTTACAACTTGATATAAAGTATGGCTGGTGGGACTCAACTATTTTATTCAGTAAATTTTATAATTTATAATCAGATTAAATACACATCTATATTAATTTCTGTCTTGTATTTTACTCAAGTCTTAGTGAATGGTGCACTGTAAACCTTAGATACTCTATAGTATTGTCCATGGTACTTGTTTTTCCTCATAACATAAAGAATGTTCCCTAACATTTTATAATGATAATTTTGAATGTTTTAAATTTATGGAAACCAGCTAGACTATAAGGAGACCAATAGAGAAAAAAGGACAATCTCTGAAATATTCTGTGAAAAGGAAGTGATTGTAGAAAAATACAAAATGTAATTGTCTATTTATGGATAAGTGGAAATAAATAGATCATTTTGAAGAAAGGTAAGGGAGTACTTTAAGTATAATTATGGCTTGTGTTGAGTATGCAAGTTTAAGCCACAGAACACTTATTGGAAGTGATGAAGCCTGGCCTTTTAAAGCATTCAGCATCTGAATGAGAACATTGCTGTTAGTTTTTCTAAAAGAGGATGAAATTGTAGAATGAAGTTGTTGAAAGTGCATTTCCTCTCAAAAATATATGAAACAGAATGTTTGATTCAGAGTGCATATATGACAGCTACCTAGACTGTCTGTATTTATTAAAACATCTCACCAATATATTTTGGCTCTTCTATTTTTACTTCGTATTTATCCTTTTAAATCAGGTGACTTATCTACTTAATTCTTGACAATACCTGAATTGACAAGATGTCCAATGTCTGAACAAAAAGCCATTTCATTATTTGTGTTACAGCTTTTTTTCTAGTTAAGTATAAAGGACAATATAGAATCCTTTAGCTCTAGTTACTGACAGATTTGTTAAGATATACGTCTCCATGTGTGGAAGAGGGATTATCATTTGTTTCTACAGAGGTAACCATGTCATTTAACTAGGTCAGTAAGCAAACATCTTTTTTGTGAGTTACCCCAATCATCCAACTTTAGTAGTAAAAAAATAATAATAATAAATCAGCTTGGAAAGGACAGAGCTTGTGGATCCATCATGAAGACAGCTGAAAAGAATGAATTGGCCATGTCATAGTTCAGCTCCACAGCTGCATGGAGAAATACACATAGTTACATTTATTTCAGAGAGAAAAATGTTCCTTTAATTCTTGTAGAGAATAACAACATTTTGTTGTATTTTTTTTCACTTTTCAAATTTCGCTTGGAACACTAAGTCCTTCAGATACAAAAATGAAAGGACATTGAATGAAAAAAATTAATGAACATAAACAATTAAACCTATCAGTGAGATGTTATGAGCTGTTCTGTGTGGGAACAGAGGGTGTCATATGTGCTTTCAAATTCCTTCATGGTCAAAAATTGCTACACAGGTCTCCATTCTGAGTTACTGGGGCAATAATGCATGTCTTTTTTATTTAATGAATGTAGGAATGAATATTATTATGTGGAACCAATTATATACTAAAGAAATTAAATAGTAGAGGAAACATAAATAGCTTACTTTTATTAAGCTGGAAACTGGCTTAAGATTTCTTTTTTTTTTAATCTTATGCAAATATTTGTGAAGGTCAAATTATCAAACAAGTGTGATACTCGTTTTACATCTTGTTTTAAAATAATAGTCTTTATATGAGACATGTAATTAGCAAGGGACACCGTAAATCAGCACTTTTTGTTCTTAATATTTCATATAAATATAATATGATTAAAATATAAACATATTCCATGAAAAAATATTGTCTTTTCTCTGCCTTTCATATATATAAATTCATGAGCTAAAGGCAAGTTAAGTTTGTTCCGTATTGATGTCCTTTACACTTCTTTTTGACACTATTATATTCTGGTCAGCTATAAGTACATTATTCTGTGGGGGGGATTAATTTTATATCTCTGGGTCAATAGAAAGTTTTCTGGTTCAAATGATTGTTTCATCGTTGCTTTATTCAAGACAGACAATGTATTATGTTATGCTCATAGCAGTGGAAATTGGAGAATGTTCTTGAGAAAAAAAAATAGAGAGGTGAGAGTGGCCTGCCTCTAAACTAATTATTACATAATTAATCATATTAAGGCTTAAGGCATTGTCAGTACTCTAGAGATTAATGGCACTGTTAACTTAGAGGAGAGTTTTGTGTAAGCATAATTTCTTATAACTCTTGGTATTAAAACCAGTGATAACTAGTAAGAAACAGTTACTTAAAAATAATTCTTTGAATTTCTTCTAATGTATATACTGAGACCCAAGGTACTGCACTTGTGTGTCTCTGAAGGAGTTGTTTTATTCACCACAGTTTCTACATTTATATATCACATAAAAGGGCACAAAATATATTCTTAATGTTTATTTGTTTAATTATTCTTTAATTCAGATATTATACAATAGAATTTCATACTCACAAATTTAGTAAGTATGCTATTTTTTAAATGATGACATACTATGTAATATCAATGCCTGATAAAAAGGTAATATATAATAAGCGATGGAAGAAAATTGAATTTTTAGTGGTTCCTTTAAGAAATTAGTCATTGAGGGCCAACATGGGAACATTAAAATAAATAATATAAAAAGATGCTTAATTATTGTTTGCATATGGAAACATCTATCATTTGGATAAGATTTCTTCTCATCATTTACAACTCTGTTCAATTCCAAACTGAGAGTAACACAAAATATGTACATTTGGCAAAAACAAGTCATTAAATCTTCTAATTACTATTCCAAGAATGATTTATTTAGAAAAGTAAGAATACATCACCCTTAGCATTTTCCTAGACTACAACTAATCACATTAATCTGTGCTTTTTTGTACTCCACCTTCTTATTATTGCTTTAATCATGCTTTAATAAAAATATGCTCTTTAAACTTTTAGATACATAATTATGGCAGGATTTTCCATTATTGGTTTTGATCCTTATTTATAATCATTAATGTTTTATATATTTAACTCAGTCATGCAAGTAGCATCCTTCTAAGTTAAATATACCCATATCTTTTCAAGAAAATATAAAATTATTTGCTGCTTCTTAATCTCTCTGAAATTTTGTATTTATAGAACTAGGTTGTTTCGTTCATCAAGTTAATTCATGAATTTTCTTTTCATCATTTTCTCTAAGATTTACGTAGGTGTAGATATTGCATTAGATAGTATATGTCAAATCTATTAAAGATACCAGATGGAATGGATTCTATACAATCTATGTTAAAGTCTAGAAATATTTTGTGTAATTTGAAAAAGATTAAAGTGTAGTGAATACATTTGACACTTTGTATGCAAGGAAAAGTATTTTTCTTACATGTAAAATGAGAAGTTGAAACTCCAGTGGTTTCCAAATGCTAGAATCAGCTATATCAGAATAATTTTGGAAAGCTTTGAAAGTGCGGTTCCTCCATTTCACATATTATTTAATATACTAATGTGAATCAGGGATTCTACACCTTTTAATGATCCCTCAGCATTCTGATTTCCAACCAGCTTTACTAATCCTTGTACTATTTATTCTCATAATTTTCTTCAAATTAAAAGGCTACCTAACTTTAGAATTCCTTATTAATGTTAAATTTCTCCAAATTTGTTATTGTGTACATTTATTTTGTTTTTATTGTTGCTATTCTTATTTTGATCAAAGATAAACATGTTATTATAATATATTTTATTAAAAATTGGCACCAATGTGATAAAATATTCCTACAAAGCATGAAGTCTGTGCTTTCATGTAGGTGAGGATAGTAATGCCTCTATCTTGGAATTGTATAGACTGAATGACTCATGTGGGATTCTACACAACACCTGTGAAGATATTTTCATGCCAATATTCACTTTGTTCATTACATTGTATAAGAAAAAAAATACTGCTGCATACACATTATCTGGGCCTACTTGGGGTTTCCTCAAAAGTATTTTCTATTTAAAAAAGAGAGCTGCTAAGGAGTAGAGTGTTGCTTGATTCCATTTGAATAGGTTAATATATCTGTCTTGATATCATTACCTTTGAAGACTTTTTGAAAAAATTAATTTGTAGACCTTTTTGTTTAATAAAACAATTTGAGCTAAGCACAAGTATAGGGATTGAAATCAGAGTCGCAGTGTGATTTTGGCTACACAGGATAATTGGGAGAACTCTGTTCTTGAAATCAGTGCTGGGGTTTAGAAAACTAAACAATCTGCATTTGTGAACTTGAGAAAGCTATTTAATCTTTCATGCCTACTTTTCTGTAATTCTATAATGTAGATACTTATAATTTTCTTAAGAAAAACTAAGTGAGGCTTACATGAGAAAACATAAAAATTATCCAAAATGGGAACTGGCATTTCACCACCATTGCCACCAGCACCACCACCACCACCACCACCACCACCATCATCACATCATATGGGCAAGCACCTGTGTCATCTCTACACAAGAAAAAATCTGCAATCTAACCCAAGATGAGTTGCATTTAACAGCTCAGTAGAAATGTTTCCTAATTACATATTTGTTTACCATACATCATCAATGTCACTCTTTTGGGTGGAGTGTACTTTAATATTTGGTGACTATTGTTATGTCATCCATAAGGAACATTTATAATTGGATTTCCATATATTTACCAAATATTACCAAACATTAATATTTGCTTAATGAAAATTTTAATCATCTAATACTGGTGGCAACAATGTGATACCTCACTGCTTATGATATCCAAAGATGATTTTAAGTAAAAATATCTTGAATTACAATGTATTCAAAATAGATATATTTAGAGATATCTTGAATTATAATGTATTCAAAATAGATATACTTAGAGTTTGTGATTTTTTTCTTTACCAAAAAAAGTCAGTTTTGTTGTATATTTTGGCATGTTTTATTGTTACCTATATATTAGGTTATGAATTAATGTAATCCAGTTATTGATTAAGGTAATTCACTTGAAAGAAAATGTTTTATATTATTTGCAGTAAATGATACTTTTAAAACTCAATGTCAGCATTGATTTGATTATGATATTCCAGAATTGTAAATAAATAATTTTATATTAAATTATAATTCAGCTTGGAATTGAATCTGAGCTTTGGCTCATTCTCTATCCTAACAATACTTATTCCTTCTTCTGTGTATCTCAATGGGTAAAAGTGAGGTATTCAATGTTGTTTGTTATCAGAGAAAGTCTAAATCAATTCTTTAGGCCATTGCCATTGAGAAAATATTAAAATGTGAAATAAAGGTTATTACTGTGACAAAGAGGAGCACTGAACATTGATAGCCATTTGGGTTTAATATTGTTAAATGAGGCCACATTACTGCTGTAACAGTTGGCTGTCTAATAAGCTGGAATATTTCATCAGGAATATTATAATAAGATGTGCTTTGAAGACTCTGTTGGAAAACAATAGCTTGATATAGCTCATTTAAGGTTCAGTATGATCGCTCTCATTTGCCTCCTCTATATTGTGTATTTCTCCAAGGGTAGCAATGAATACTAAGCACCAGGCCCTTATCAGTCTCTGGCACCCCGACTTAGTGTTTGAATTAGTCCCCAAATAAAGTATGTTTTACAGAAAGATATTATGCTTATCAACAAAAAGAAGCAGGATGGCAAGTAAAATTGAGAGAAATTACCCAAATATAGAATGAAAATATAATAGCTATTAATGCAGTGGCATTTTAGAGTCTGTTAAGTATTTGCCATCAAAGTACTGGGTACCTTGTATTTATTGTTTTAGTTTCCATTCTCAAGGCTTACATTAATCTGAACTCTATCATTTGAATGTATCATCATTTTTGGAATTACAGAGAGTCTTTTAACATAAAATGTATCATTTGGTTTTATGGATGTGATTATATGTTTTTATTTTACATTTTCAATTATAATACACAATAGTAAATCATTTTAGATATTTCCCATTTAAATTTTTTATCAGAATTTGCAGAATAAAAATATATTCAGTTTATAGAATATGCGGTTTTATGAAAAATACTGTAGGTAGGAGTATAACTCTCTGGGTCGTTTTTCAGAATGTTTCATATTATTACAGAATTCTGTGCAATATTAATTGGAAAAAAATATAAAAATCTCTATAACAATTATGAGAGTACCACAGATTGCATAAAAATCTTTTCATTGAAAAGTTATATATAATTTTAGTGACTCATAGTACACCTATTTAAGATTTATATTCCATTAGCTCTTGCAAGTTATTTTACATAAAATCCTGCATATTACAGTAGTGTGCAAATTAAAGTTTCCAGAAATCTAATACACAGTGTATTTCTACTTTCAAGGATCAACAAAACCTATGCATTAAAAATGCAGGCTATTCCACTGAAATTTTAAGAGGTTTTTCTTTTTTGGTATGTTTTATCATTCCCCAAAGTGCAGTGAAGATGTTTGGTTTGAGATTAATAATATCCCTTGCATTTTAAAGATTGTTTTAAAAATCACAAGTGTGAAATCTTCATGTTTGTTGATTCATCACCAGAAGATTGCTATATCTACATAAATGAACCAAATTAATCATTTCTTACTCATTGAATCTGACCTGAAACTATATATTAAGTAATGTCTGTTGAGTGTCTACTATGTGCCAAAGATGCCTAATATTGGAGATTCTAGATGAGTAGGAAATAGACACACTCCCTTGTTCTTACAGATATTACTGTTATTAGGTTAGAAGACAGTAATCAAAATAGCACACTGATGAATCAGTGATTATAGACAGAAAAGTTATATGAGAAAAGCAATACAATTTGATGAGTAACTATTGTGAAATTAAAAGTAAAATGATTCTAAGGAAGTGAAGCTTGAGCTGATAGCTAAAGGATGAACAAACTGGGCATGGTGGCACACATCTGTAGTCCCAGCTACTTGGAAGGCTGAGATGTGATGATCACCTGAACCCAGGAATTTGAGTCTAGTCTGGGCAACTAGCAAGACCCAATCTCTGATAAAATAATGCTAATAAAAATAAGATGAACAACACTTAACCAGATGAAGCATCAATAGTAAATGTGCAATGGAAAGCATTACAGAGGAAATAATTAGTGAAGACAATAACTCCTGTGGTGCAAGGAAGCATGGCACACTGCAGCCACTGACTGGAAAGCCTATGTGTCCTGGGAGGAGAGGAAAAATAACTTGCAGACAACTCTTTCCAAAATTGTAGTCATGAAGCTGAAATGAGAAATAGGATGACTTGTGTTTGAAGGTGTGATTTTACTTTTATTCTTATGATCCAATTGAAGAAACATGAGCATATGTGGAGGTTAATGTGACAGATAACATAGCGAGACTGATGGAATACATAGGAAAGACAAATATGATTGACAGGTTCTCTAGGCAGCAGGTAAACACCAGAATCCAAAGAGCAGATGGCGGGCATGACTTTAGGTAGGAAAAGGGTCGATTCCTCCTTCATAACAGCAGGTAAAGGAGCATGGTGGGTTCACTTCCTCAGTTCTTTGATGACAGTGGGCATCAAGCCTAATGGCCTGAGGACAAAGCTGACTCATCCTGGTATGACATCAGGGTAGCCTGTGAAATCTCTGCTCACCTTTACTTGGGGTTGGTAAACAAGGAGATTGCTGTTTTATGATTTGTTTAGATATTTTCTATAGAGGTAACTGTTTTCATTTCCATAAACAATGCTTTCATCCTTTCATTCCTAATTATACCCAGTTGTTCATAGAAAGAAATTTCCAAGGACATAAGAGCTAATAAGACACTACAATAAGGTTTTTAGTGTTTCAAAAAGAAAGTATCTATTTGTGAAAAAAATAAAAGCAATTTTCTCTTGAACTAAAAGTTGTAATCACATAGCTTCTTTCCTCCTGCAGTTATTAAATACATGAGGTAATGACCAGTGCCTCTTTAGTTGCAGTTTTGATTTATGCTGTGATACTAAAAATTATGTCCCTTCGGGGAATGTCACTGATATATACCGCTGCTTGAAAAGTGTATGTAAAAAGAGACTTAATTATATATTTTGTTAAAAGTTAAAGGTATAATTGGAGATTAAAATTAAGAATGACAAAAACATTATTAGGACCTCGTTAAATTATAGAACAACAATTATTTTAATCATATAACAAATCTTAATAATAGTGATATAAAAATTATAACATAATTCAAAATATACTTTTCAGTAGAGACAAATTAATTCTAAACTAATGTCATATAAGAAAGTGTTAGTTTTCTTTTCTCATTTAAACTTTATCAGTATAGCATAAGAGCTATTTCATCTCTCCATTATACAAGCCTCCAACTTTCACAGGAGCCAGCAATACAATTTTTATGCATTTTTGCAACACATTTTAAAAATCTTTGTCAGAGAATATGAAATTTTGAGCAACTCTAACACATAAACTCATTCTTACCAGGATTCAGAATTAGCATATATAATTAAAACCTGTTAAAACTATTGTTTTTTTTTTAAAAAAAAACTGACATTTTAAGATATTACTTTTAAATTATTTATTTTTTTATGATTTTCTCCCATATTAACTTATCCCCCGAAGCCTGGTCTTTCAGAAGAAGATTGGCCTTCTGCAACATTCTAATGAAACAAATTCTTGCCCAGCCCTTAAAACAATCAATCCTGGTCAACTGCAAGATTTGAATCTCACATCCTTGCTACATCGTGGAGGGACAATTGCTTTCCCAGCAATGATTGTTGATGTGGTGAATTTTCCTCTGACTTACTGTATCCTACATGTGCACAAAAGTGTTTGTATTTCAATTTCTCCATCATGCTAAAGAAGGGCTATATGGCCTACCCCTAAACACAAAAGAACTACACTAGCAGTGAGTGACAGTATGGCCTAACAATTTATAATCATACCAAGGTAGGGGCAAGGGCTTCCCTAATTATGTAGCTTATGAACTACTCAGCTCCTGGAGTCTCACATCCAAACATACCAGATTACTGTGAGTTAACCCGGAATGTAATAGCCAGTGGGGAATGGGGGTTCACTCACCTGCTACCTCATCCTGTTTCCCCAGTGATGGCATTGCCTCTCCATATGCCCAGTCTGTTCAAGCCTCCCTCAGTCATCTTTAATTCACCAAAATATTATATTTTAATATTGTTTTTATAATTTCAACCTTTATTTCAGACTAGTGGATACATGTGCAAGTTTGTTAAATGGGTATATTGAGTGCTGCTGAGGTTTGGAGTATGAATGAACCCATCACCCAGGTAGTGATCACAGCACATAATAGGTAGCTTTTCAGCCCTTGCCCCTCTCAATAGTCCCCAGTGTCTATTGTTTTCATTTTTATAACCATGTATACACAATGCTCAGCTTCCACTTATAAGAGAGAACATGCAATATTTGGTTTTCTATTCCTACATTAATTGGCTTAGGTAAAATAATGGCCTCCAACATAAATATATTTGTGTTGCTTCAAAAGGCATAATTTTATTGTTTTTTTATGGTTGTGTGGTATTCTTATGGTTTATATGTGCCACTTTATCTGGTCCACTGTTGATAGGCACTTGGGTTGATTCCATTTCAATACTATTGTGAATATTACTGCTATCAACATATGAATACATGTGTCTTTTGGTAGAACAATTTATTTTCCTTTGGGTATATACCCAGTAATGGGATTGCTGGGCCAAATGGTAATTCTGTTTTAATTCATTTTTTGAGAAATCTCCACACTGCTTTCCATAGTAGCTGAATTAATTTACATTCTGACCAACAGTATATAACCATTCCCTTTTCTCTGCAGCCTTGTCCACATCTGTTATTATTTGACTTTTTAAATAATAGCCATTCTGATGGGTGTGAGATGATATAGTGTTGTGATTTTGATCTGCATTTCTCTGATTATTAATGATGTTGAGCATTTTGTCATGTTCTTGGTTCTTTGTATGTGTATTAATCCATTTTCCCACCAATGGTAAAGACATACCTGAGACTGGGCAATTTACAAAAGAAAGATGTTTAATTGATTTACAGTTCCATGTGGCTGGGGAGGTCTCACCAATCATGGTGGAAGGCAAGGAGGAGCAAGACATATTTTACATGGATGAGCAAGCAAAGAAAGAGAACTTGTGGAGGGGGAACTCCTTTTTAAAAACTATCAGATCTTGTGAGATTTATCATGAGAACAACACGGAAAGACTTGCCCCATGATTCAATTACCTTCCATTAGGTCCCTCTCATAACGTGGAAATTCAAGATGAAATCTGGGTGAAGACACAGCCACACCATATTAGTATGTCTTCCTTTGAGATGTGTCTGTTCATGTCCTTTTGCTCATTGTATTGTTAAAATTCCGTATAGATTCTGGATGTTTGACCTCTGACAGATGCATAATTTGCAAATATTTTCTCACATTCTGTAGTTTGTCTGTTTACTCTGTTGATAGTTTCTTTTGCTGTGCAGCTCTTTAATTAGGTTCTACTCTTCTAGTTTTTTGTTTTTTGTTTTTTTGGCAATTACTTTTGAGGACTTAGTCATAAATTCCTTTTCAAGGCCAATGTTCAGAATGGATTTTTTAGATTTTCTTCTAGGGTTTGAGGTCTTGCATTTAAATTGTTAATCTCTCTTGAGTTAATTTTTTTGTATATAGTGAAAAGTAGGGGTCCACTTTTATTCTTCTGTGTATGGCTAGCCAGCTGTTCCAGCACCATTTATTGAAAAGGGAATCCTTTCTCTACTGCTTATTTTGTCAACTTCATTGAAGATCAGATGGCTGTAGGTGGGTGGCTTTATTTCTGGATTCTCTATACTGTTCCATTGGTCTATTTGTCTGTTTTTCTACGTGTACTGTGCTGTCTTGGTTACTATAGCCTTAGAGTGTAGTTTGAAGTCAAATAGTGCAATGCCTCTGGCATTGTTCTTTTTGCTTAGGATTTCTTTGATTATTTGAGTTCTTTTTTGGGTCCATATGAATTTTAGAATAGGTTTTTCTAATTCTGTGAAGAGTGATATTGGTAGTTTCATAGGAATTTCACTGAATTTGTAGATTACTTAAGGCAGTATAGCCATTTTAATAATATTGATTCTATTCATGAGCATGGAATGTTTTTCCATTTTCTTCTGTCATCTATGATTTTTTTCAGCAGTATTTTGTGCTCTCTATCACCCAGATATTTTAATATATTCTATCAAGTAAAATATGAGTGAGAATATGGAGGATTAAACTATTGCAATTGTGCTGTAAGGTAAAAGACATTATCTTGAAAACACACAAAAAAAGTTAGTTTGCTGGGTCAAAAAAAATATTTCACACTGATAAGGTCAAGCAGGACTTTAGTAGAGACTGTAATCCTTATCAAAGTTTTAGGTGCAGTATTTCAGAAAAATAGCATGAAACACATGTTCCTTTGTGAAGAGTACACAATAGGGGATATTAAGACAGACTTTAATGGTGTTCATATTTTCTTCTTTGCTTTCACAAACCAAATAAATCCCCTTTTATGGAAGTGAGGTATTACTAAGCAGAGTATAAAATTTGCAACCATTCAATCATACAATGATGGATAAAGCATCATGTATTTGCTCTACCCTTTCCCTTGCTTGTCTTTTTTGTAGAGGCCTGAAAATGCAAATGCTTACTTGCCTTATGTCCTTTTCAGCTTCTTGTGACCTGACAAACAACTCTCATCAATGAGATGGGTGAGGACATCTGGGTGCTCTCTGAAAGATTTCAGTTTCTCAATTAAAATGTTTACCCTTGGCTAAATTCTCATCATTTTATTCTGATCCTTAAGATGTATGTGCAGTCTGTTGTCTGACAAGATCATGTTATCGTGAAGGAAAGGAAATCATTGATTCTGACTTTGTTAAACTGGAGAACTAATTTAAGGAATCATCTTTGAATTTCCTTTTGGTGGGTGGGTGGAAAACTACTCCTATATATTTAAGTCAGTATTGGTTATATTTTCCACTTCTTGCTCTGACATTTTATCCTAATTGATACAAGTATAAGTTTTAAATTTTGTACTTTTTGGGTCATCTGTCAGATAGATGAAAAGTTTAATGTCTGTTCTCAACAATTTATATTTTAGCTGCTTGTCAGCTTATTTTTTGAGAAACTTAGTTTACTGTCAAATTATTAAGATAACACCTAACAACTTTCATATTAATTTTCAAAATTAATTTTTCTGATGTATGCACATACACTGCATACCCATAGTTTAACATATATACACATGCATATACATTTACCTACATATATTGAAATATGTATGTTTTATTCTGAAATTTATCAGAAAGAAAATTGTTAAAGATAATTTTTAGAGGCTTTTATTCAAAGTGAAATTACAAAACAAAATCAATTGTACTCTTAAAGAGGTAAGGAATCTAATAAAAATTGCTTTGCAACTGCTAGTTCGAAATTTTGTAAAGGTATCCCAGTGTGAAGCAGTTACAATTAGCCAGTTTTTCTGTAGTGTGCTTATATATATTAAGTCATTAAAACTGGATCCACTGGACTATCTCAGGCAATTGTTATTTTTCCAAGCAGTCCATTTTATTTATTCTATGTGTGAGTTCATAAGGAATTGATATGTCAACATTTTTATACTTTTATTGGATTTAAAGTTTGACTCTGTTCAGCAATTTCAGCACTAAATTGAGTTGTTGTCATACAAATGGTAAGGCATTTGATATTTCTGCAAGAAACATATCTTGAAAAAATCATCAGTAAGTCATACTTTCTTTCCTATTTTGTGTAAAAACAAATAGAAACCATCTTAAACTTATTTGGAATAAAGTTCAGTACTAGTAGATTTTTCACAAGGACTGAAAGAAAGGACAATACTTCCTGAGCACAAATTTCTGTGCAACCCAAATTCATTATTAGTTAAGTAAATATTAATTGAGCTCCAAATGTGAATCAAATTCTATGTCTGCCTTCAAAACCTCTGTTGTCTTTTAGAGGAAAGAAAAATGAGATAAACCATCGAAATATAGTACATGGTCTAGTGGGGGATAGGCAATGCTGTTGAGGGACTGTGTTAAGGAAAAAAAACTTCTCTTCCCCAGTCCACCCGGGGTATGGTTTCAAAGGCTAGAGTTTCCCAGCACCATGCCTTCATCCATGCCCCCATCCAGCAAAGTTAAGTTGTTTGTCTAGGTTTCCCAAGCCGGGATAGGTAGAGGAATCCAGGTGGGCTTCTTTGTCCAAAAAGCCCCAGAAAGCTCTGGGAGGAGGGGGCTCTGTTGTGGACCAAGCAGCCAATCCAGTATCAGAGTCAAAGATCAATCATCCCAGAGGAAGTTTGAAAGAACTCCTCTAATTGGATGAGAACATGAATGAAGAGTGAGTAACTCCAGAGTTAAAACTCCGGTGCTTGCTTGCACTGTCTCTGTCTCTCTCTCTCCCCCCTCTCTCTCTCTCCCCCTTCTCTCTCTCTCTCCCTCTCCTCTCTCTCTCTCCTCTCTCCCTCTCTCTCTTCTCGTCTCTCACAAATCATTTTTCTGCAAAACTCTTTGAGTCCACCATATTTATTTGAAGGATAAGCTTACTGACCCTCCAGGGTCCCTTTCCCTAGGGTCCCTTTCTCTTCAGGATAAGAGAGGCCAAGGATCTTATCAGATTAGGGAATTGAGAGTGTCTTTGGGGCACCCCGCTCCCTCCCCCAGCTACACTTTGGTGACATACAAGAAGGACACTGAACCCACAATTGAAAATAAAGGAATGTTTAAGCCAACACTCCAGGGAGAAGTAGGAGTTAAAAGGATGAATGCAGTGAAAGGGATGAATAGACATGAGGGTGAGAAGGAGAAAAAAGACATAAATCATTCTAGCTACTACACATTAGTTGAATATATTGCATAAGAAAAGGGAAGGTGGTGATAGATGAAGAGTAGGGGGACACTTTCTAATGGGAGATAGTATGTTGTGCAAAGGGATTAGATTGTATTTGTAGGACAGTGGAGGACTATTAAAAGTTTTATGAAGGGGAATTATAGGGCTAGGTTTTCATTTTAAACTACCACTACGGTCACAGAGCAAAGATTGGATTTTAGGGAAGTGGAATTCAGAGACAATAGACTTGTTGGGGCAAGGGGAAAACTTCCCCTTTACCTTTGGAGGGTTCACTGAAAAATCAACTCCAAAATAAGAGAAAAGGCATACAAACTCTTTGAGTCATGTGCACAGGGGAAAAATAGAGAGCAATCACCCAATATCCCAGTGGCACCCAAATGGCTTTATGTTTGTAGGTTTGTCTGGTCTTTATGTAGATAGGGGAAACATCTTTTTCAAGGTTTGTGGATCGCTAAGCATTTTTAATTCAAAATATTCAATACCAAGGAACCTTATTTGGGGATGAAATTTCCTATGCTCCTTCACACTGGAGGCAGGAAACCCAGTCAGCAGACAGTTCTATGAATTTCAGTGTTTGCCTAAACTAAACAGGCATCAAAACGAAAATCTGTTAATGGATTTTTAAGCTAAAAAAAAAATACTTGAAGACTTATTTTCTCTGTGATGTAAGTCACAAGTTAAAGATAATGGGAGGTTTAAACTCAACAGTCTGAAAAATAAATGCATCGAAAAATGGAGAGATACTTGAGTAGCCTGGAGAGGCCCAATATCTATTATATAATGTAACTTTTCACATTTTTCAACACCTTTGCCCCTAAATACTAATATTAGGATGTCCTTATGGTTTTTAGTAAGTTTCTTTATGTTTTGTTTTTAACACAAATCAATTTGAAAACCTATCCCATGTGACACATTCAACATTTCATATACATTTTGTTATCTGAACAACCTATTTTCAGAGTTCATTTTTTTTTAATTAAGGTAAAACAGCCTTGTCCAAATCTGTATATTTAATTAACACCAGAGGAGGAATTTATGTGTAATTTTCTGATTCTAAATTACTTGTATATATGAATACTTTTTATTAAGATAGAAGTTACATTTTCATATATATATATATATATATATATTTATATATATATATACACACACGTGTGTGTGTGTGTGTGTATTTCTATTAACTAGGAATATGACAAGATGCACTAAGGAAAAACAGATTAAATTGACACCTGCTCTGGCAGAATCTGATCTTCATGCTTATCAATATCCTTTATTGGATAACATGTTGAATTTTTCATTATGTGAGAAATCTGTGGGGGCATTTCTAAAATGTATAAATAAAAATATGAAAATCTCTGGATGGGTTAGACAGCAACATATGGTTCATCATATTTTCATATGAATTACAGAAAAACAACATTGTTATAATTGTACTCAGGTATCTTTTGGGTGCTATGCATTTTCAAAACTGTTACCAAAATCATCAGGTATGATTTGAAATAACAAGAAAAAGAATTAGAAGTCTATTTTCTTTTCTGTTTCTATAAAATCATCAGAACTCTACTGAACATTCATTTTTTAAACTTTTTTAAATGTGACTTGCTTTATTGCAATATTCATTTTATTGGGGTGGTCTGGATCTCAACATGCAGTAAATGTGGAAGACAACATTCCTAGGCAAGAGAAGACTCCCATTTTTCTTTCCAATATAGAAACACACAGGTAATTTTACACATACTGAAGGTTATTCATAATTTTACTTAGTGGTATTTTACTTAGTGGTATTTACTTAGTGGTGGTGTCTTAATGGGTGAGACTTTTGTTACCCATGCTCAGTGAATGGATATTTAAAAGACAAACAAAGCCTGGGCAAAAGATGCCTTACTTATTAGTATCATAATGATCATCCAGATCCATTACACTAATGACAAAGTCCATTAGTAGTAATTCACCATCTGACTTAACCAGCAGGTAACTTTAGTTTGACTCTTTTCCTGTTAATATTGTAGAACGTTAAAAAGGAAACAGGTGGGCCGGGCAAGGTGGCTCATGCCTATAATCTCAGCACTTTAGGAGGCCGAGGCAGGTGGATCACCTGAGGTCAGGAGTTTGAGATTGGCCTGGCCAACATGCTGAAATCCCGTCTCTACTAAAAACACAAAAATTAGCCAAGTGCGGTGGCAGGCACCTGTAATCCCAGCTACTCCGGAGGCTGACACAGGAGAATCTCTTGAACCTGGGAGGCAGAGGTTGCAGTGAGCCGAAATTGTGCCATTGCACTCCAGCCTGGGCAACAGAGCAAACCTCCTAAAAAAAAAAAAAAAAAAAAAGAAGAAAGAAAAAGAAAAGAAAAGAAAACAGGTGATGAGAGAAAGTCATGGAAGGAGAATCACTTTCTTGATAAAGTTGTGGTTTCAAAATCTTAAATTTATGCAACTGCTCTAAGGTTGAAATGTTTCTTTTGTTTATTCCTATTTGGTACTATTTGTAATTAAGATAATTAAAAGTTGTAATAAAATATTAGCATAGTATCCTGCCACCCTGCTGCCAGTTTTATCTGTGCTCTCAATCTGAATTATAATCTTGGAAGAGAAAGTTCTTGTAATTTAAGTCTGAATTCTAGGGCCAGTATGTAGCCAGTAGATCCAGTGAGGGCTGTCGATAAACATGAAATTAGTGTGCTGTCTCAAACATGGTGTGATTTAGGCCATCATACATGATATAATAGGCCCTCCAAATCTCATGTCAAAATGTAATTACCAGTGTTGTAGGTGGGGCCTGGTGGGAGGTGATTGGATCATGAGGGTGGCTTCCTCGATCAGTTAACTCATGCAAGATCTGGTTGTTTAAAGAAGTTGAGGACTGCCCCCCTCTCTCTCTTGCTCCCCCCTCTTGCCATGTGGCATGCTGGTTCTCCTTTGCCTTTCTCCATGATTGTAAGCCTCCTGAGGCCTCACCAGAAGCAGATATTGGCACCACATTTCCTGTACAGACTGAATAACCATAAGCCAACATAAATCTTATTTTCTTGTAAGTTACCCAGCCTCAGGTGTTTCTATATAGCAATGCAAGAATGAACTCATGTAGTACCAGAAACAAGTTCCCTACTGATTTTCAAGATTACCTGGTGTACCTGGTATTAATTAATTATGCAGGAGTTAGGGCTTAGAAGAAAATTAGAATTCATATAACAAACACCCATTCCATCATAGATAACTTGTTCATAGAATCATTGAAATAAATGTACCTGAAGTCTGAACAGCTATAGCTAAGAGGGCTAACAGAAAAGTTATTTTTTAATTATAAAATACTTATAATAATTAAAAATGGATCCTAATATATAGCAAACATTTTTCCCTCTAGTTTTTCCAAAACTTATATTGAGTCTTCTAGTATTTAAATCTGTATTAGATTTTAGTATATATCAACATCAAATCTTTCCTCTTTCTCCATGGAAGTAGGGGAAAGACAAAAAATAATTTTACAGGTGGAGAGTACAGTTGAAGAAAATATACTAAGAGTCCAAACTTTGTTCATAGAAGATTTTTAGTATCTATGCAGAATAATATAGTATGTATCAGCTTGGACTTAGGACTCAGACTATTTTATTTTCAGATACTAATCTTTGTCCTTTATTAGCTGTGACATTAAAAATTACTTAAATTCTTGCTTCCTTGATCACTTTAAAAGAACATTAATATCTATCTCAGAAGACAAATGATCTATTAATGTATATAACTTATTTATAATTTTAATTTAAAACTAGAATATCTCAAAATATAAAATTATATGTGTTATATACATATATATGCATTAATGGTAGAAATTTTTGTATTCTATATAGCTTTCATCTGAGGATTGATTTCAGTGCCAAAATTACTATATGGTAATTTGTGATCATTTTAGCTATAAGTCAGAAGTGATTATTCACCCCAAATTGATAAAGGTTCTGATTGTAAATTTAAAGTGAGAACATATATCATGAAGAACTAGAAAGTTCTAGAAAGAACATTTAATCTAGAAAGTTCTAGAAAAAGCATTTAATGAATTCAATTCATTTACTTATTATTCTGGGAGTATTTAATATCTTTAGGTATATAAAGATATTTAATATGTTTAGGTATATAAAATAACAGGAAAATTAATGTCTGTACAATAATCAATATTCATCATATCAAAAGTAGGTGAAGAGAGTATAAAATAGAAATTAAAAACCAATATCTCCCATACATTTTAACATAAAAATCCTCAACAAAATATTACTAGATGCAATTTGACAATATATAAAAAGTATTATACATTATGACAAAAAACAAGTTATCCCAGATTTTCAAGAGTGGTCTAGCATATTAAAATTAACCAATGGATTCCATTATATAGGCATACTAAAAAGAAAAGTTGTATGATTATATTTATATATTCAGGAAATAATTTGACAACATACAATACCCATCATGATATAAATTGTAAGCAGGTTAAGAATAAAGGGAGATTACCTCTACTTGATAAAATGTGTCCACAAAAACCTTCAAATAAAAACCACACGATGATGAAAGACTGAATGTTTTTCCTCTAAGAAAGAGAACAAGGCAAGGATGACAACTTGCATCATCACTTTTATCAACTTATTGCAAAACATTCTAATCAAGGTGTAGGGAAAGATACAGATTTAAAAGATATAAATAAAGCTCTGTGTATTTACAGATGGCATGATTGCCTACATAAGAAACCCTAATAAATCTTCAAAAACAAATTTAGAGAACTAATAAGTGATTTTAGCTGTGTCCCAGAACATAAGACCACATCTCCAAGTCAAACAACTTGCCAAGAATGAAATTAAAAACACAGTGCTACTACAGTCATCCTGAGGAACTCTCTCTCTCTCTTCTCTCTCTCTCTCTCTCCTCTCTCTCTCCTTCCTCTCCTTCTGTCTAATAAATCACTCTCACACAAAACTCTTTGGGTCCACAATATTTATTTGTGGATAACTGGGACCAATTTGACCCACAATCTTTGAAGAGGAAGCGGCTCATTTTTCTCTGCCAAACAACATGGCTGCCATACCCTCTGCCAAGTGCAGAAACCTGGCCTCCTAAGGGAACTATACATTATAACACCCTTCTACCATTAGACCTGTTATGTAAGAGGGAAGGTAAATGGATTGAGATTCCCTATGTGCAAGTTTTCTCTTTTCTCTAAGGGATAATCCTCAGCTATGTAAGGCCTGTAACCTAAACCTACAGGCCCCTCCTCAGGACTACCCTCATATTTAGGATTCCCTGTGGCTCCTCCCTCCACCGATACTGACCAGGTCTCCTCAGCTCCTATAACCCAAGAGGAGTCAGGGAAGGCTGAAATGGCCAAGGCACTTCAGGCTACTAGGATGCCCAAACTCTGCCCCCTACAGGCAGTAGGAGGAGATTTTGGCCCAACCAAAGTACATACCCCTTTGTTACTTTCTGACTTAAAAGCAAATTGAGGCAGACTTAGGAAAATTGTCAGATGACCCAGACAGATACATAGATGTTCTGCAGGGCCTGGGTCATTCCTTCAAATTAGATGATTGGAAAGATATCATGTTATTGCTTAGTCAGAGCCTCACCAGCAAAGAGAGGGAGGCTGTCTAGCAGTGGCTCAAGGGTTTGGGGACATCTGGTACCTTAGTCAAATACATGATCAAATAATGCCAGAGGAGAAGGGTAGATTCCCTACAGGTAGACAAGCAGTCTCCAGCATGGACCCTCGCTGGGATCCTGATTCAGAACAGATGGACTGGAGAAAAATAGGCACCTATTTACCTGCATACTTGAGGGATTATGATGAACTAGGAAAAAGCCCATGAACTATGCAATGTTATCCACCATAACTCAGGGAAAGGAAGAAAACCCAACAGCCTTCCTTGAGTGGTTACAAGAGGCCTTAAGAAAGTATACTCCCCTGTCACCAGGCTAATACTAAAAGACAAATTTATTATGCAAATAGCAGCAATTAGGAGGAAGCTCCAGAAGCTGACCCTGGGGCCAGAACAGAGTCTAGAATCATTACTAAATATAGCAACCTCGATGTTCTATAGTAGAGACCAGGAAGAATAGGCTGAAAGGGACAAGAGGGACAAGAGAAAAGCTGCAGCCCTAGTTATGGCCTTCAGGCAAGCAGACCCAATGGGCTCAGAAGAGGGAGAGGCTTGGGTTAGCTGTCAATCTGGCAGAGCTTGCTACCACTGCAGCCTACTGGGACACTTTAAGAGAGATCATCCCCAGAGGAATCAACCACGTCTTCATCCTTGCCCACTATGCCAAGGGGATCGCTGGAAGGCACACTGTCCCAGGGACAAAGGTTCCCATGGCCTGAGGTAGCTAACCAGATGACCCAATAGCTTCCCAGGACTGAAGGTGTCTGGGACAAGCACCAGCACAAGCCTGTCACCCTCACCAAGCCCTAGGTAAGCTAACCATAGAAGGCCAGGAGGTCAATCTTCTCCTGGACACTGGTGCAGCCTCCTCAGTTTTACTCTCCTGTCCTGGACGGTTGTCCTCCAAGTCTGCAACTGTCTGAGAATTCCTAGGACAAGCAGTCTCCTGATAGTTCTTCCAGCCCCTAAGCTGTAACTGGGGAGGTATACTCTTCTCCCATGCCTTCCTCATCATGTCAGAAAGTCCCACTGCCTTGCTAGGGCAGGACCTGTTAGCCCCAGCAGGAGCCATTATCTCTATGAACATCATCAGGGAGGAAATCCCTCTCTGCTGCCCATTATTTAAAGAAGGAATTAATCCCAATGTTTGGGCAATGGAGGAACAATTTGGATGGGCAAGAATCCCTGCCCAATTTGAATAAGGCTAAAGGACCCACCTCTTTCCTTACCAAAGATGGTACCCTCTAAGACTCAAAGCCAAAAGGGGCTATAGGATATGGTAAGGAACTTAAAAGCTTAGAGCCTAGTGAGGTCCTGTACCAGCCCTTATTAAACTCCAGTTTTAGGGTACAAAAACCTAATGGACAATGGAGGCTGGTGCAAGATCTTGGGCTTATTAATGCAGCTGCAATCCCTTTATACCCAGCTGTACCCAACCCATACACCTTACTCTCTCAAATATCAGGAGAGGCACAATGGTTTATAGTCCTGGACCTTAAGGATGACTTTTTCTGTGTACCATTACATCCTGACTCCCAGTTTTCTGTTCTCCTTTGAAAACCCTTTAGAGCAGAGTTCTCAGCTCACCTGGACAGTGTTACCCAGGGCTTTCAAGATAGCTCCCACCTATTTGGCCAGGCTCTAGTGCAGTACCTTAGTAATTTTTCACATCCAGGTACCCTTGTTCTTCAATATATGGGTGACTTACTTTTAACTGTGAACTCAGAAACCCAGTGTCAGCAGGCCACCCAGGACCTCCTAAATTTTCTAGCCACCTGTGGATATAAGGCTTCCAAATCAATAGCCCAACTTTGTAGGCAACAGGTAGAATACCTAGGGGTTGTCTTGTCTAAGGGCACTCAGGCCCTTGATGGAGAACATCTCTAACCCACACTGACCTTCCTCCATCCAAAATCTTAAAACAGTTATGGGGATTCTTAGGAATAACTGGTTTCTGCTGATTGTGGATTCCCAGATATGGTGAAATAGCCAAACCCCTATACACTCTGATTAGGGAAACGCAAAAAGCTAACACCTATTTAATACAATGGGACCCTATAGCTGAGGCAGCCTTTCAGATCCTGAAGCAGGCACTACTACAGGCTCCAGCTCTAAGCCTTCCTACAGGGGAACGACTTCTCCTTATATGTCACAGAAAAGTCAGCAGTGGCACTGGGGGTTCTCACGCAGACTTGGGGGGACCACGCCACAACTGGTGGCATACCTAAGTAAGGAAACTGATGCAGTATCAAAAGGCTGGCCCCACTGCTTGCGAGTCATAGCCTCAGTGGCTATATTGGTCTCAGAAGCTGTTAAAATAGTGCAAGGGAAAGATCTAACTGTATGGACTTCATATGATGTCGCTGGAATTCTGGCCACTAAAGGTGACTTATGGCTGTCTGACCACTGCTTACTCAAACATGAGGCCTTAATGCTCAAAGGGCCCATACTTCAGCTGCACACATGTGTAGCCCTCAATCCTAAGGAAGGGGCAGACAAAGAACATGACTGCCAGCAGGTTACAGCTGAGAACTATATGGCTCGAGAGGATCTCTTAGAAACTCCTCCCTAGCCAATCCTGACTGTAACCTATACACTGACAGAAGTTCATTTATGGAAAATGGAATTCAAAAGGCAAGATATACAGTAGTCAGTGATCAAACAGTGCCTTCCCTTCCTCCTGGAACTAGTACCCAACTGGCAGAACTCGTAGCCCTCGCTTGAGCTCTAAAATTAGGAAAAGGAAGGAGAATAAACATATACACAGATTCCAAATATGCTTACCTGGTTCTGCATGCCAATGCTGCCATATGGAAGGAAAGAGAGCTACTAACCTTGGCAGGACTCCCATTAAACATCATAAGGAAATTTTAGACTTATTGCAGACTGTCCAAGAACCCAAAGAGATAGCAGTATTACACTGCCGGGGTCACCAGAAAGGAGATGAGCAGGAAGCAGAGGACAATCATCGAGCTGACCTAGAGGCGAAGAGGGCAGCTAGACAAGAATCTGTAGAAGGACCTTTAATATGGGAAAACCCTCTCCAGGGGAACTAAACCTCAATACTCATCAGAAGAGGTAAAGTGAGCAATCTCTTAGAATATAATCTTCCTTCAGGATGGCTAGCTAATGAGGAGGGGAAAAGTACTCCTACCTGCTGCCAGCCAGTTAAAATCCTACATCAAACCTTCCATATGGGTATAGAGAATATATATCAAATGGCCATATCTATATTTACAAAAAATGTCTCTTCAAGGCTGTCCAACAAATCGTCAAAGGATGTGAAATATGCCAGAAAAATAATCCTTTGGCACAACACAAAGTTCCTCCTGGGGGAATAGCAAACCGGTCATTACCCAGGTGAGGATGGGCAAATGGACTTTACCTATATGCCTAAGTCTCAGTGATATTAATATCTGTTAGTATGTGTAGATACCTACACAAACTGGGTTGAAACTTTCCCCTGTAAAACAGAAAAATCCCAAGAGGTAATAAAAGTCTTGATTAATGAAATAATCCCTAGATTCGGACTCCCTTGCTGTCTTCAAAGTAATAATGGCCCTGCCTTCAAAGCTGCAGTGACCCGAGGAATTTCCAGAGCGTTAGGAAGACAGTATCATCTCCACTGTGTTCAGAGGCCTCAGTCCTCAGGGAAAGTGGAGAAGATGAGTGAAATTCTTGAGACACCTTAAGAAACTGGCACAGGAAACCCACCTCCCATAGCCTTCTCCTTTACCAATAGCACTCCTGAGGGCTCGAAACTCTCCTCAGAAAATATGGCTCAGCCCCCTCTTAGATGCTTTGTGGATGACCCTTTCTTACTAATGATCTCATATTAGACAAGGAAACAGCAGATCTAATAAAAGATATAACCTCCTTGGCTAAGTACCAACAGGCTCTTAGGACCTTACCTGAAGGACACCGTAGGGAAAAGAGGAAAGAGTTGTTCCAGCCTGGAGGCTTATTGATTGTTAAGTCTCTCCCCTCAGACTCGCACTCTCTAGGCCTATCTTGGGAAAGACCATTTTTGGTTATTTTGTCTACCCCAAATGGCAGTTAAGGTGGGAATTGACTCGTGGATTCATCACACTTGGCTGAAGCCTTGGACACCTGCTGAAGAAAATCATAGGCCCTCCACTCCACAGCCTGAAGTTCCAGGAGACAACACTTCATACACCTGTGAGCCATTAGAGGATCTATGTTTGCTTTTTCAATGAGATCCCCCAGGAAAGTAACTACTCATGAGTCTAACTTACATCTTCACGTTAACAGGACTGTGACTCTTCACGTTACTATCTGTGACCAGACTCTATATGGTTGCCTCTATGGATTGGCCTAATCGCTCTCTCCTCCTCTCCTTCCTAGTGCCCCCCCCCACGACAATTTACACCAACTCTCAGGTGCAGAGTCTTCTCTTGCCAAGGCCACGCCATACTCAAACCCCAATTATTCCTTTCATAGTAGGGGTGGTGGAATAATAGGAGGATTTGGTACTGGGATTGTAGGAATTACTAACTCTACTCAGTTTTACTATAAGCTATCTCAGGAGTCAAATGATAACATGGAAAAGGTTGCTAATTCTCTGCAGAGGCAGCTCCTCTGCAGAAGAAGCTGAACTCTTTAACTGCTCTGGCTCTTCAAAATAGAAGGGTCCTGGATGTGCTAACAGCAGAGACAGAAGGAACCTGTCTCTTTCAGGAAAAGAATGCTGCTACTTTGTAAAACAATCATGTATTGTCTTAAACAAAGTTAAAGAACTCAGAGACTGAATCAAACACAGGGCTAAAGACTTTCAAGAAACAGGATCAAGGAGCTTGTTTAACAACTGGCTGTCCTGGCTCTACCCTCTTCTAGGCCCATTTATAACCATTCTATTATTACTGGCCTTCTGGCCTCTCATCTTTAACATTCTTGTCAAATTTGTTCTTTCTAGAATTAAGGCCATGAGGCTACAAATGGTCCTGCAAATTGAACCCCAGATGTCCTTGGCTGATAAGTTCTATTGTGGACCTCTGGATCAACCTTCACCCCTGGAAGACTCTCCTTTGGAGGAAACCTCAACTGCAGGGCCCCTTCTATGCCCCAATTCAGCAAGAAGTAGCTAAAGAGCGATTGATGCCTGTGTGCCAATAGCAGTTGGACTTCCCTGTTCAGGGGGCACTGGGGACTATGTTTAAAAAGACTTCTCTTCCTGGGTCCACAAGGGGCATGGTTTCAAAAGCAGGAGTTTCCCGGCTCCACACCTCCATCTTGGAAAGTAAAGCTCTTTGTCTGGGTTTCCTCCGTGTGGGCTAGGTAGAGAAGTCCGTGTGAAACCCCTTGTCTCAAAAATCAATCACTCTAGAGGAGGGGGCTCTGTGACTCAAAGTTGTGGACCAAGTAGTCAATCTGGTAACAGAGTCAAAAAGCAATCACTCCAGAGGAAGTTTGAAAGAACTCCTCTCATTGGACGAGAACATGAATGGGCAGAGAATAACTCAAGGGTTAAAACTCCTGCTGCTCCTTACCTGAATGGAAATCCCTCTCTGGGTTCCCCTTCCACAGCAGCATGGGAGCTCTCTCTCTCTCTCTTTTCTCTCCTTCTGTCTAAATAAATCGCTCTCCTGCAAAACTCTTTGGGTCCACGACATTTATTTGAACAGTAAGCTTGCTGCTCCTCTGGGGCCCCTTCCCTATTTTAGGGGGTAGAGGAGGCCAAGAACCTATTCAGATTGGGGGAGCTGGGGGACTTTGACATGCCCATTTGTAATTCCAAATAAAATTAAATACTTAGGTATGCATTCAACAATACATATATGTTTGTGTGAAAGGAAAATATCTTGGGCCCCAAAATCACAAAGCTAAAGGGAAAATTCAAAGCTGGGAACTGCTAAGGTAAACCAGCCTCCCATTCTATTCAAAGTTATAACTCTGCTCACTGGATATAAATGCATATTTGATGGCCTTCTTTGGAAAGGGTAATTAGAAACACAGATGAATGCAACCATTTGCCTCTCACCTACCTGTGACCTGGAAGCCTCCTCCTTGCTTCGAGTCTTCCTACCCTTGCTTCAAGTTGTCCCAACTTTCCAGACCAAACCAATGTACTTCTCCCATATATTGATTGATGTTTCATGTCTCCTAAAAATGTATACAACCAGGCTGTACCCGACCACCTTGGACACATATCATCAGGATTTCCTAAGGTTGTGTCATGGACATGCATCCTCAAACATGGCAAAATAAACTTGCTAAATTAACTGAGACCTGTCTCAGGTTTTCTGGGTCCAGAGTTGTCATGCTTACAATTACAAAATGTTCATCAAACATATCAAAGAATACTTAAATAAATAGAGATACATTTCATGTACATGGATTGGAAGACTCATGTATTAAAAATTTTTACTCATGTAGTAAAAATCAATTTCCTTAAACTAATCTATAGGTTGAATTCAATTCTTATAAAACTTTCATCAAAGTTTTTGTAGGCATTGACAAGTTTTTTTTCTAAAATCTATTTGAAAAGTCAAGGATCCTTGCCCAAAAACTCTTGGGAGAGAAAAATAGAGTGGGGAATAATCACTGTATCTGATACTGGGGTTTGTTATATAGCTACACTAATTAAAACTGTAGTTTTGACAGAAGAATAGATACACAGATTGGTGGAACCGAATAGAGAACCTAGAAACAGATCCACACAAATCTGCTAAACTGATTTTTGATAAAGGTTCGGAAAGAATTAAATGGATAAAGAATGATCTTTTCAGTAAATATTGCTGGAGTAATTTGATATCTATAAGGGAAGAAATAAAACTTGACCTAAACTTTACATCTTACACAAAATGTTAGTTGAAAATTAATCAAATAATTAAATGTATAACGTAAAACTTTCAAATTTTAGGAAAAAAAGTGGAGAATACCTTTATGTTATAGCACTAAGCAAAGTACTCTTACTTGATATCAAAAGCGTGATCTATAAAAGTCAGACATTTCATAATGTGGACCTCATTAAAAGTGAAAACTTTTGCTCTGTGAAAGCCCATGTGAAGAGAATGAAAAAACAATCTATATAGTTAGATAAAGTATTTGCAAACTGCATATCTAATGAATAACTAGTCCTAGAATAAATATTGAGAAGTATCAAAACTCAACCTTAAAGCAATAAAAAAAAAGTTCAACTAGAAATATTGAAAAGATCGAACATATACCACCATTTCACTGAGCATGGTATATGGATGGCAAACATATGAAAAATGTTCAATAATGTTATAAATCAACAAATGCAAATTAAAACCAAAATGAGATAACTCTACTAAATATCACACCTATCAGAGTAGACAAAATAAATTTTAAAAAAATAATAATGACAATACCATATGCTTGTGAGAATACAGAGAAATTGTATCATCGATACATTGTTGGTGGAAATGTAAAATGGTATTGTCTTTCAGGAAAACTGTCTACATAAAACTAAATATGCAATTACTACATAACTAGAAATTGCAGTCCTGGACGCTTATCTCAGAAAAATAAACTTATTTTTACACAAAAACTTGGACACAATTGTTCATAGGAGCTTTATTTTTAATAGTCTAAAAGTGGAAAACAAAACAAAGAAAAATACTTGTCCTTCAACAAACCATAGTACATTCATATCATGGAACACTGCTCAAAAATAAAAAGAAACGTTCTATTTACATACACAAAAACTTCCATGAATCTCCAAGGAATTATGCTAAATTAAAAATTCAGTCCCTGAGGGTTACATAATACAATTCAATTTATGTAATACTCTTGAAATGACAATTATAAAACTAGAGAAGAATACAACTATTAAAATGTTTTACATTATTAACCTCAGGTAGGCAAATAAATTAGCGAACTGGCAAAAATAAGTATACAAGATCCTACAGAATAAATAGGATGTAATATGCTTCAAGCAAATTCCAATAGCTCAAATAAAGCCAAAAATAAACAGAATTTATTTAAGACAATTATGTAAATATAGACCTTTGTATGTTTGGTTTAAACTATTAATATTTCTATTTAACTGCAGGTATCTTTTCTTTTATATAATTTGCTTTCACATCTTGAAAATGCAATGAATATAATCATGACTATGACCTGCAAATAGAACTATATAGCTTATGTATTCAATAAATCTTGAATAAACTATGATTAAATATATAGCAAATGGCATTTGTTAAAGAAGCCATTACCTTAATAACTAGCATCTTTAACCAACACAATAGATCACTCTATTCTCTAAGGAAAATGAGAATATTTGTTGTATGTTTAATTGACTCTATATAATCTTAAGTGTTCTTCACCCCAGAGTAAAAATAGGTCAGGAAAACACAAAATCTTTTAATATTTGAGTGAGGAATACTAAATAATTTTGGAAAAGCATGCTTTTCTACACCACACTGTGAAATTATGTAAGTATAAGAAAACAAATATTTTTTTAAAATCTTACAATTACAAATTTCTATTTAAATAGATTACTTCAAACATATATTGTTTAGTGGAAATATCAAAATGCAAATAATAGGTTTATTATGAAAATTGTTGTTAAAAGGGGAAATAAGAAAATACAAATATGTCATCACATCTTTATGGAAAGAAACATAGGAAGGATAAAACACAAAATAAATTGAATACTAACATGGGATATGGGGGATACAGTGGAAGGGAAAAAGCAAAGGATGAATGATTTCTCTCTAAGTACAGCTTTTTATGTTGTTTTGACTTTTTGAAGCATGATAATGTCTACATCAACAAGAATGGAAAACAGAAAAAAAGAGAATTAAAAAAAAGCAAGTCAAGCTGAGCACAACAGTTCCACAAATGAATAGCCCAACCACACTAAAAGCGTGGTGGTAGGGGAAACAAACCAACAGCTTGTAAACACATTAATTTCATGTTTAACCTCAGTTTTTGTTTTTTATTTTGGTTATTTTTATGAGGACGTGGCCACTGCAATCAAATTCTGAAACATTTTTAAATATTTTTTTATGGTTGTATAGGCAAAGAAAGTCTGAAATTATTTTAGGTGTGTTATATTGAATTTAACAGATGATAAATTAGGTTGATGTAAAGCAGGGTTCACACAGTGGAATAAGGAAACTGGAATTGGGGGAATAAAGTGTGTGTGTATTTGTATGCATAAGTGTGGGTGTACACTCATATACTTGTACAATTATATCTGTAAACATATCTATTAAAATTTATGTATGGTATATACATATATATTTCTTAGCTCTTTCTAAAAAAAGATCCTCGATACTAGGATAGGGGAGATAGAGGAAAACTTTGGAACATCATTTTATGCCAGAAATTTAAGGAAGTTAAAAAAAAGCTGGGGAATGTTTGTGAACTAGCTAGAAGATGCTTCCACTATCCAAACCTGGAGGACATTTAACATCATAATGATTTGGACAGTAATAAACTATAAAATTTTCAAAAATAATTTATGTGGACATAGTAATAATGATAGAGTAAATAATTTTTAAAGGGATGAGGTTATAGAATGCTGGTTCCTGACTACTGAATGTGATAGCAATGCTGTATTTAGAATATCATTATTTTGTAAGCATTACTATAAAGACTGGTATAGACAAGAATCATCAGTAATTGCTAAATCTATGGGAGGGGATGTCGAGGATATTTGGATAATATTAAAGCATCTCCTCAAACACCACTTGTACTACCCAGTATGTACCTGGGATAACACCTAGACCATGTGGTCTAAATAAACATCACCAATGGGCGTCTTATGGATATTGTGTGCCTTCCTTTGATTTTCTCGCTTCTTTCAATTCTCCAAACTTTAAGGAGCATAATATTTCAGCACAAAATATTATGTGACAATATTACATTCTTTTAATGGGATTCAGTGCATTTAGAATCATGCTCAAATCCCTTAATAAAGCATACAAGGCATTTCAGGGTCTAGACTATTTCTGAAATTCTTCAGATCTATTTTCTACCTTGGTATATACTGCAACAACATTGAATGTCTTTTTGTTTCTAGAATCTGTCATGTTTTCTCTTTTGCATTTTCTCATATAGATTTCTCATGTAGTACTTTTCTCACATTGTGTCTTAGGTCATTTGGGCCTCTACAACAAAATGCCATATACTGGGTAGCTTATAAACAGAAAAAAAAAATTATTTCTCAGAATTTTGGAGGCTGAGAAATCCCAGATCATGTTGCCAGCAGATTCAGTGGTTGATGAAAGCCTGCTTTTTGGTTATTAGATGGTATTTTCTAGCTGTGTCCTCACATGGTAGAAGGGGCAAGGCAGCTATTGTGGAACTTTTAATAAGAGGACTAATCCCACTTATGAAGACTTGACCTTCAGGGACAAGCCACCTCCCAAATGCCCTTCTAAACCCATCACATATGAGTTTTAGGTAGACACGACATTCAGACCTTAGCCTGTAGAATATTCTCAAGTAGTATTCTACTGTCAAAAAAAATATATATATATCTTTCCCATACACTTTTGGGGCTTATCATTAGTCTAAAATTACTTTTTTGTTCCATTCCCTTTTTTATAACTTATCTGCAATGAAAACCTACACACTTTCCCCAAAGGCATTTATAAAATTTTATTTTTAAGTTGACAGATAAAATTATATTTATCACATACAACATGATGTTTTGAGGTATGCATAAGTTGTAAAATGGCTAAATCTAAATCTACCTAACTTACACGCATTACCTCACATAGTTATCACTTCCTCTTTACCCTATCAGTGAGCGATGTGTAAGTTTGAACACACAACACCCAAACTGAAAAAAATGAAATTGACAGAATTTAATTTGTCATATATACTCACAGCCCAGAGACAGAGGACATTGCACACCAGGTGGAGCCACATAAGGATTGCATTTGAGAATAGAATGAACAAGACTAGATATATGAGGCAGATATTATGGTATTAATTCGTTGAATTTTCCTTGGTCCTGTGGAGGAAGAAGGTGATTGGTTTGTTTGAATAGTTCTGCATCCTGACAGAAAACAGAAATTCACTACTCAGGACTAAGTAGGAACTTCATCTGGTCTGTTTGAAAAAAAGTATGGTTTGGCCATGGGACCTCATCTACAGAGGCAGAGTGGGGAGGAAAACCTGCAGTTATGACATTCAAGGTCCTACCAGTTCTACCATGTGAGGTCAGCTCCAAATATTACCCATTTGCATTAGTCCGTTTTCACGCTGCTGATAAAGACATACATAAGACTGGGAAGAAAAAGAGATTTAATGGACTTATAGTTCCACATGGCTGGGGAGGCCTCACAATCATGGCAAAAGGCAAGGAAGAGAAAGTCACATCTTACAAAGATGGTGGCAGGCAAAACGAGCTTGGGCAGGGCAACTCCCCTTTTTAACACCATCAGATTTTGTAAGACTTATCTGCTATCAGGAGAACAACACAGGAAAGACCTGTCCATAATTCAATTACCTTTTACTGGGACCCTCCCATAATGTGTGGGAAATCAAGATGAGATTTGGGCGAGGACACAGATAAATCATATCACTATTCAATAAACATTTGTGAATTTTTATTTTCCTTTCTCTCCAAATCATACTACCCCTTTGAAAATGCTACCCCTAATCAACTAAGCTATCAACTGGACTCCTGAAGTGTTTGGGACTTTTCATTATAGAAAATATACAAAGTCTAAATCTATGTTGAATTTGTTAGTACTTTCAAATTAAATATCAATCTATTTACCAGATTGGTGTCCAAGATACACTGATGAGTCATTTAACACAGACAACCTATAATGTTTGAGGTAAATGTAATATGTAATAATACTGTTGGTACCTAGAGTTTCAGTTACATTAGTCTCCTGATGACGTTTTTTCTAAATATCTAGAAATGTTAACCTTTCATAAATGTTTCAGAGCATAACACCACCCACTCATCCAACCAACCAACAACAATAACAAAAGAGGCAAATTTGCTAGTATAAGAAAGAAAATATCTGTGAATGATTAAAATCTATTATCAATCTAGAAATTAGTAGATACTGATTCAGAATAATGTTTTAGCGTATACATTAAAAAGATATATGAAAATTCCTGATGGAACAGATATTATATAGAAACATATTTTAATTTGTGTACAAGAAACTCCACATTTTTAAAGAATGAAATAGTTATTGACTCTGAACAGAACATTATTGATAAACACATTCAGTCTTCATTTCTAAGAGGTAAAATATTTGTATTTTAAACAAAGATTTGCTTTCTTTCATTTCTACATTCTTTAATTTCATTTTCATCTTTTTATACTAGTGTTTCAAAATTTGTATTAAATGCTACAACATGTAACAATATATTTGTCCTTGCAACATGTATGTAAATCATATGTGAAAACTTTATTGTGGCACTTCCTAATGCTATCTTAATTGATAAAAATTAATAGATAACTTCTTTTTTCCTCAACAACATGTCTAATGGACTTTGATTTTTCTATCATGTGAAACATTCACTTCAACTTTTCAACCATACAGAAGTTCTGAGTATGAGTTGAAAACTATTGGTAATATTACATTTGATTTGTGTATTATTTATGGTGTTTGAAACCTCAGAAGTGACATGCACAGCTTCTCTCAGTATGATCACTTTTTAATAAAGACTTGAAACGCATTTGATTTGTGCTTTGAGGGAAAAAATTAAAATATATTTTTTCAGATAAGTTTACTGACATTTCAAAGATGACATCTTAGAAAAGACTTTTCTTTCAAGTGTTTTTTAAATGACATACATCTTCCACTTTAATTTGTCTTTGAAGTGATCCTCAAATGTGCTGTTATTAAATCGAGAATGTTATCGTAACTTGACCAATTGACTCCTTCAAAAATGCCCCAGATTCTATATCTCTCTCATTCACTAATATTTCATTAAATTATGAATTAAAATGTTTCTGCTATGGACATAATATTGTATTAATTGTTGAGGAAAGAGTGGCAAATAAGTGAGGCATAACCCATTTCTTGAGTAAAATTACTTGAAATATTAACTGAAAGATAAATTTCATAGAAAGTGATCAATCAGCTTTGAAATTTTTTTTCTTTATTTTATTAATACTAATTGTACATATTTATGAAGTACATGTGATATTTTGACACATTTATACAATGTACTATGATCAAAACAGGGTAATTAGGACATCCATCACCTCTTACTATCATTACTTTGTGTTGATGACATTCCTAAATATTTATTCTAGCTACTTTCACATATGCATAAATGATTGTTAAGTATCATAACCTTATTGTAGTATTAAACAATAGAATTTTCTTTCTACCTAATTGTAGTTTTGTATCTATTTACCAACTTCTCTTCATTGCTCTCTCTCTTCTACTTTTCCCAGGCTCTAGTAATCATCATTCTCTACTCTCTATCTTCATGAAAATGTTTTTTTTTTTGGTCTCACACATGAGCTAGAACATGTGATGTATGTCTTTCTGTGTCTAGCTTTTTTCATTTAACATAATGCTCTCCAGTTCTGTCTGTGTTGTTGCAAATAATATTCATTCTTTTTATGGCTAAATAATATTCATCTGTGTGTGTGTGTGTGTGTGTGTGTGTGTGTGTGTGTGTGTGTGTTTCTATATCTATCACAATGAAAATGAGGTATATATATCCATATATACCATTCATCCACTAAGTGTTTCCATCTCTCTGCTATTATGAATAGTGCTACAATCAATATGAGAGTACATATGCCTCTTGATATAATTTCATTACTTTTTGATATATACCTAGCAATGTGATTGTTGAATCACGTAGTAGATCTACTTTTAGTATTCTCAGGAACCCTATGCCATTTTTAATTGTTGCTACTCTAACTTATAGTTCCACCATCAATGTACTAGCACCCCCCTTTCTCTGCATTCTTGCCAAAATTTGTGTTTTATTTATTTATTCATTCATTTATTCATTTATTTATTTGTCTGAGAGGGAGTCTTTCTCTGTCACCCAGGCTGGACTGCAATGACACAATCTTGGCTCACTGCAACCTCTGCCTTTCAGGTTCAAGTGATTCTCCTGTCTCAGCCTCCTGAGTAGCTGGGATTACAGGCACACACCACCACACCCGGTAATTTTTGTATTTTTAGTAGAGACAGGGTTTCCCCATGTTGGTCAGGCTGGTCTCAAACTCTTGACCTCAGGTGATCTGCCCGACTAGGCCTGCCAAAGTGCTAGGATTACAGGTGTGAGCCATCACACCCTGCTTGAATTTTTTAATCTTTTTGATGATAGCCATTTTTACTGGGATAAGAGTATATCTCATGTTGGTTTTGATTTGCATTTTCCTGATGATTATTTATGTTGAGCATTATTTGTACACTTGTACAAAAACAGTAGGCAATCCGGTAATGGAGTCAAAGATCAATTAATCCAGAGGAAGTTTGAAAGAACCCCTCTCATTGGAAGAGAACATGAATGGGGGAGGGAATAACTCAGGGGTAAAAACTCTAGCCACCCCAGCCTGGGCTGGAATCCTCTCCGGATCCCCTTCCAAGAGAGCATGGGAGCTGTCCTTTCACTCTGCCTAATAAACTGCATTATTACACACTCTTTGAGTCCACGAGTTCTATTTAAGCTGTAAAACTCACCATGCTGCTGAAGAGGCCCCTTTCCCCATTCTTTGGGGTTAGGAAGGCCAAGAGCTTAAGTTCTGACTGTAGCTACTCCGTTTCTGTGATGGCATAGTGGATAGGACTCCTGGTTTTTCACCCATGCAGCCTGGGTTCAACTTCTGGGGGAGGGAACCAGGGAATCTGGCTGCAGTTGCTCTGGTTACACTCCAAAATCTTACCCAGACCAATGTCCTAAGCTGTTTTCTCCTAGAAGTATCAGGCCTTACCTGTAAGTATTTAATACACTTTGAGCTGATTTTTGTATGTGATGAGAGATAGGGTCCAGTTTCATTCTCCTGCATATGGATATTCAGTTTTCCTAGCACCAACTTAGACTGTCCTTTCCTTGGTGTGTGTTCTTGGCATCTTTGTCAAGAATGAGTTAGCTGTAAAGTCATGAATTTATCGAAGGTTCTCTACTCCAATTCGTCAGTGAATGTATCTGTTTTTATGACAATACCATGCTATTCTAATTACTAAAGTTTCTACTGTATTTTGAAGTCTGATACTGTGATGTCTCCAGCTTTGTACTTTTGCTCAGGATTGCTTTTTCTATTTGGGATCTTTTGTGTTTCCATGTGAATTTTAGGATTGTTTTTCCTATCTCTGTGAGGAATATCATTGGTATTTTGACGCAAAATACATTGAATCTGTAGATTGCTTTCTGTAGTATGGACATTTTAAAAATATTAACTCTTCTAATTCATTAGCATAGGATATCTGTCTATTTTTTATAATGTGTTCTTTTTAATTTCTTTCATCAGAAATTTTTAGTTTTCGTTGTAGAGATCCTTCACTTCTTTGGTTAAATTTATTTCTAATATTTTATTTTTATTGTTACAATAAATGTGATCTCATTCTTAATTTCATTTTCAGATTCTTCACTGTTGGTGCATGGAAATGTTACTGAATTTTGCATGCTGATTTTGTATCTTGAAAATTTACTGAAATGTTTAAGAGTTCTGACATTTATTTGATCGAGTTTTTAGATTTTTCTAAATATAGGATCATGTCATCTTTGAACAAGGATAACTTGACCTTGACTTCTTCCTTTCTAATTTGGATATCCTTTTTGTTTATTGTTTTATTGTTCTGGCTAGGACTTCTAGTACCATATTGAATAAAAGTGGTAAAAGTGGTCATCTTTGTCTCCTTCCAGAACTTAGAGACTTTTCATCTTTTCCCCCATATTAGTTTTGGGTTTGTCATAGATGACCTTTGTTGTTTTGAGGCACGTTTCTTCTATAACCACTTTCTTGAGAGTTTCTATCATGAAGGAACATTGAATTTTATTCAGTCTTTTTCAACATCTATTGAATTAGTTGTATTTTTAAAAATTCTGTTGATGTGATGTGTTTTGGTTATTGATTTGCATATGTTGAGCCATTCTTACATTACTGGGATGAATCCCACTTGATTATGATAAATGATTCTTTTATTGTGTTGTTAAATTTGTTTTGGTATTATTTTGTTGAGGAGTTTCGCTTCTATGTTCCTTAGTGATATTGGCCTTTAGGTTGTTTTTGTGTGTGCTTTTCCTTGTTTTATTTTGGTATCAGAGTAATGCTGGCCTCGTAGAATAAGTTTTGGTTTTCCCTCCTGTGTAATTTTTTTGGAGAGTTTTAGTAGTATTAGTTTTGTTTTTTATTTAAATGTTTGATTGAATTCAGCAGTGAATCCATTAGATCCTTGGTTTTGCCTTTAATAGGTGACTTTTTAATACTACTACAATCTCATTACTTGTTAATGGCCTCTTCAAGTTTTCTATTTCTTTTTTCATGATTCAATTTTGGTAGATTGCATGTGTTTAGGAACTTGTCCATTTCTTCTAAGTTTTTCAATATAGTTGTTTATAGTAGTCTGTAATGATCCCTTCTATCTTTTTGATATAATTTGTAATGTCTTCTTTTTGCCTCTGAATTTATGTCTTCTCTCTTATTTTCCTAATGTAATAACAGTTTGTCCATTTTTTAAATATGTTTTTAAAAAAACATTTTATTATTCTTTTGTATTTTACCATCTTAATTTCATTTATTTCTACTTTGATCTTCATTATTTCTTTTCTTCTATTAATTATAGATTTTTTTCCTTGTTTTTCTATATCCTTGAAGTGCATCACTGGGTGTGTATTTGAAGCCCTTCTAACTTTTTGATGTTTTTATTGCTATGAACTTCCTCTTAGAACTGCTTTTGCTATATCTCATTTGGTATGTCATGTTCCCATTTTCATTTGTTTTGTGGAATTTTTAAATTTTCTTTTAAATGTATTTTATGTTCTATTTGTTGTTTGGGAACATGTTTCATTTTCACAAATTTTTATAGTTTTTAATGTTCCTTCTGTCATTGATTCCTAGTTTTATTTCATTGAGGTCAGAGAACATATTCAATACAATTTTGATTCTTAAAAAATTTTTAGGAGTTGTTTTTTACCTAGCATATGACCTATCTTGGGGGAATATTTCACATGATTTTGAAAGGTGTATTCTGCAGCTGTCAGATGGAATCTTCTGTAAATCTCTGTTAGGTCCATTTTGTCTATCATGCAGTTTAACTCTAATTTTTTTATTATTGTTGATTTTCTGTCTGGATGGTCTGTCCATTGCTGAAGTTGGGTATTGAAGTTTCTTACTATTATTATATTGCAGTCAACATTTTTCTTTGGGTCTATTAATATTTGTTTTATATATTTGAGTGCTCTGGTGTTCAGTATATATAATTTAGTCATTGTTAATCCTCTGGCTGTATTGACAACTTTATCATTATATAATGGGATTCTTTGTATATTTTACTCTTGTTGACATAAAATCTATTTTATCTGATATTGGTATTGTAGCAGGAGCAGCTGTGGGAAATGGATCTCTTGAACACCGAATGAAGAAGGAAAGAGTTTATTACAACTGGGAGCTGAGGAATAATTTACCCAAATTCAGCTCGTCTAACAAAGGAAAGTTCTGCCTTTATATAGGCTTATACTTTAGATATTACACATGGAAGAATCTTAGGTTAACAGCCTCAGGAATCACATATGAAAAGGGTTTCAGTTTACAGCTTCAGGAATCACATATGAAAGGGTTTTGGCCTACAATTTTAGGATTCACATGTGAAAAGGTTTCTGGTTTGATCTTGTTTTAAGTAAAAACAGTGCCTTCCAGAGAGTTTCCCCAAGACCAAGCCTGCCACCTACAGGAAGGAGATTCAGGAGGAGCCAGCTGGCTTGCTCTCCTTCAATTGAGATGCACTGTGGGTGACAGAGTGGGGGAGGGAATCCCAGATGCCTGGGTCTCCTTCCTCAGTATAGCTACTCCTGCTCTTTTAGGTTTTCATTTGCATGAAATACCTTTTTTGTCTCTTCACTTTCAGTCTGTGCATGTCTACATATGTGAAGTGAGTTTCTTGCAGACAGCATATATTTGTGCCTTGTTTCTATTTATTCAGTCACTCTATGCTTTTGAATTGATTATTTTAATCTATTTACATGCATGATTGTTACTAATGAGCACTGGTACAATATTGCCGTTTTGGTTTTTGTTTCCTGGTTTTCTTGTAGCTCCTTCATTTCTTTTTTCCTCTGAGCTTAAATGATTTTCTCTAGTACTACATTTTGATTCTGTGCCAGTGCTATTTACTTTTAGTATTATCTATTATAAGTTTTAGCTTTGTGGTTACAAAGAAACTTACAAAGCATATTTTAGTTATAACAGGTTATTTTAAACCGATAATGACTTAACTTAGAGCATAAAGAAAAGTAACAAAAAAATCTACATTTTAACACAGTTCCTCCTACACATTTTGTCTTATTGTTTCAGTTTAAATTTTATGTTTCTATTTCTGCCCATGGATGCCGCTGAAGAAGCATCGTTAAAGTCTTTCTTCTCCCTGTGAGCATGTCTAAGTCAGAGTCTCCTAAAGAGCCAGAACAGCTGAGGAAGCTCTTCATTGGAGGGTGGAGCTCTGAAGCAACTGGTGAGAGCCTGAGGAGTCATTTTGAGCAATGGGAAATGCTCACGGACTGTGTGATAATGAGAGATCCAAACACCAAATGCTCCAGGGACTTTGGGTTCCTCACGTATGCCACTGTGGAGGAGGTGGATGAAGCCATGAATGCAAGGCCACACAAAGTGGATGGAAGAGTTGTGGAACCAAAGAGAGCTGTCTCAAGAAAAGATTCTCAAAGAGCAGGTGCCCACTTAACTGCGAAAAAATTATTTATTGGTGGCATTAAAGAAGACACTGAAGAACACCACCTAAGAGATTTTGAACATGGAAAAATTGAAATGATTGAAATCATGACTGACCAAGGCAGTGCCAAGAAAAGGGGCTTTGCCATTGTGACCTTTGATGACCGTGACTCCGTGGATAAGATTGTCATTCAGAAATACCATACTGTGAATGGCCACAGCTGTGAGTTAGAAAAGCACTGTCAGATCAAGAGATGGCTAGTGTTTCATCCAGTCAAAGAGGTTGAAGTGGCTCTGGAAACTTTGGTGGTGATCATGGAGGTGATTTCGGTAGGAATGACAACGTTGGTCGTGGAGGAAACTTCAGTGGTCGTGGTGGCTTTGGTGGCAGCCATGGTAGTGGTGGATATGGTGGCAGTGAGGATGGCTACAGTGGATTTGGTAATGATGGAAGCAATTTTGGTTGTGGTGGAAGCTACAATGATTTTGGTGATTACAACAATCAGTCTTCAAATTTGGGACCCATGAAGGGAGGAAACTTTGGAGGCAGAAGCTCTGGCCCCTATGGTCGTGGCAGCCAATACTTTGCCAAACCACAAAACCAAGCTGGCTATGGCAGTTCCAGTAGCAGCAGTAGCTATGGCAGTAGCAGCAGATTTTAATTAGGAAACAAAGCTTAGCAGAAGAGAGCCAGAGAAGTGACAGGGACGCTACAGGTTACAACAGATTTGTGAACTCAGCCAAGCACAGTGGCGGCAGGGCCTAGCTGCTACAAAGAAGACATGATTTAGACAAATACTCACGTGTTTGGGCAAAAAACTCAAGGACTGCATTTGTGACTAATTGTATAACAGGTTATTTTAGTTTCTGTTCTGTGGAAAGTGTAAAGCCTTCCAATAAAGAGTTTTAGTGTAGATATTTTTTGCACCAATGCTATTGATCGCTAAATGTAATAGTCTAATCATCACGCTGAATAAATGTATTTTTTTAATGTTTCTTATCTTATAGCTAGTTGAAGTTATTATTAATTTTAATTGTTTAATCTTTACACTGAAGATAGAAGTGGTTTAATCCCTCCAATTATAGTATTAGGATATCCTAAATTTGTCTGTTTTCTTTTACTAGTGAGTTTAATATCTTCAGATGATTTTTTATTTTATTTTATTTTATTTTATTTTACTTCAGGTGCATACTGTAACTGGCATTTCTCCCCATGTTATCCCTCCCCCACCCTCCCAACCCTCCCCACCTCCCACTGACCCTCCCCTACACCCCCCCCGACTGCCCCCAGTGTGTGATGCTCCTCTACCTGAGTGTTCTCATTGTTCAACACCCATCTATGAGTGAGAACATGTGGTGTTTGGTTTTCTGTTCTTGTGTCAGTTTGCTGAGAATGATGGTTTCCAGATTCATCCAAGTCCCTACAAAGGACACAAACTCATCGTTTTTTATGGCAGCATAGTATTCCATGGTGTATATGTACCACATTTTCTTTGTCCAGTCTATCATTGATGGGCATTTGGGTTGTTACATGTTAGCATCCATTTCTTCCATATTGATGAAATCCTGTTAGTGTTTCTTGTAAGAGAATTTCTGGTGTTGTCAAATTCCCTCAGTTTTGTTTGTCTGAGAAAGTCTTTATCTTGCCTTCATGTTTGAAGGATAACTGCTAAATGTTGTACAGTTTGGTTGGCAGGTTTTTTGCTTTCAATATGTTGAGTATAGCATTCTATTTCTCCTTACCTGCCAGGTTTTTGCTGATAAATTGCTGAAAGCCATATTGGAGTTACACTGAATGCAACATTTGTTTTCTGTTGCTAATTTCAGTACTCTTTCTTTGCTTTTGAATTTTGCTAATTTGATGATGATATACTTTGGGGATTTCCTCTTTGGATTGTATTTTATTAGTGACCTCTACACTTCCTGTACCTGTGTGGGGAAGTCTGTCTTCAGATTTGGGGACTTTTCAGACATTATTTCTTTAAATATGCTTTCTAGGCTCTTTTCTCTCTTGTCTCCTTTGGGGATTCTTATTATGTGGAGATTAGTTCATTTGATGGTGTCCATGATTCTCACAGGCCTTCTTTATTCTCTTGTTCTTTTTTCTTTTTGCTTCTCTGATTGGATAATTTCATATGTTTTAAGTTAATGAATTATTTCCTATGTTTGATCAATTCTACTGTTGAGGCTTTCTAATAAGTTTTTGTGTTCAATTAATGTATTATTTGTTTATAGGATTATATATATTTGTTTCTTTTCCTTTCTCATATTTATTTCGTTCCTGAATTATTTTCTAAATTTCCTTTAAAATTTTATTTAATTTATTTGCATTTTCTTGTGATGTCCTGAACTTCTTTAAGAGGATAATTCTGAATTATCTTTCCAATGTTTGACAGCTATTCAATTCTTCTGGGTCCCTTGCTGGAGCTCTGTTAGTTTATACATTCTTTGTGTTTTTGCATTGATGCCTGCACTTTAAGGAAACCGCCACCTTTTCCAGGTTTTGCAGGTGTTCACTGGTGGTGTTAGACCTTTATTACTTAATATTGGAACGTAAGCACTAGCTTGCTATTTCTTCTTGTTCTTGGGGGAACTTATCGTGAGCATTAGAACTAAAATACTTCACTAGAGCTAACTCATTGCCCTGCCACTCTTTTCTTGTCTGGGAAGATTTACAGTAATCACTGGAACTGGAACACTGCCCTGGAACTAAATTGCTGCCCTGATATATTTTTTTTTCCAGTGTAGAGAACACTTAAGCAGCCACCAAAACTTAATTCAAATCTTTTAGTTGTTTCCAGCCCAGGGAAAGGCTCCATGCAAGCATCTTGGCTGTGTGAAAAATTATGCCACGGATTCAGGCCTTTCCACAGACTGTGCCCCCAGCAGGACTATGGCATCAGCCCGTCCTTTCAATGTGGTGCTCCTTCTGATCAGAATGCAGAGTAACCACCGATATCTCTGCACCAGTTGCTGCACTCAGCACCCTGTTCTTTTCCTTTATACAGTGCAAGAGGTTCAACTCTCCTGGTATTCCCAATAGTTCCTGTGATATGGGGCTGGTGTGGGCTTCCCATGAAGATTTCCAGACTGAGGCAGAGCTCGAATGTTCATTTCCAATTCCTTTCTCACCTTTGAAACCATGGGACAAAGGAAATTATGAGTAGTGATATGCTGGCTCAGAGGAGGTTCAGCACCAACTTAAATGATCTTTTCCTTAACTGGTTATGGGTTCTCTTGATGCTGTGAGCCCAGGGGGTCTCCCCCTGAGTTCTGATTAGTTCAGTTCTGATTAACTTAGGATGGTACTCTTGTATTTGAGTAGTTTCTAGTTTATTTTTGTTGGAGATGTGCATCTCATATTCTGCCATCTTGCAAATGTCACTCTGAATTATTTATTTTACATAGGGAAGATATAATATTAAATAAGAGAAAGTGTAGTGCTTGTAGAAATTTCAGTAATATTTAGGGGGACATAAATCGGATACATTCAAATATTCACCACATTGGGATACATAGATCCCACATAAATATCCAGTTCTATTCTTATCTCTATTAGTATTAATTAGGGCTCTTTAAAGTCAAGAATGTCATAAACTTATTTAATTGTAGAGTAGGTCACTTTATGTAATTTGCATCTGGCAGTATTTTGGTAGGAACACTTTAAGAATGAATAGAACTCACCACATTTTGAATAACTTTCATTTTCTCATGCTGCCATTATGATGGTGATGATGTCCTAAAAGTTTGCATAGTGTTTTCAATAATAAGCTGAAATTATAGTTGCCCGGATACTCAGCAGAAAACAAAGAATTTTAAAGAATATGCAGCATTTTAAATTTCCCTAGCGAGGTCAGTCAGCAGAAAACATAGTGAGCAAAAGAAAGCAAAAAATAAAGACTAACCAATGAAACAAACAACACATTAACACACGTCTTTAAAAAGGACATATGAAAAATAGTAGTCTATTTTCAAAAATACTATTTCTGCTTATATAAGGCTTTTAACAGTTGTGGAAATTACTCTGATAATGGCAGCATCAATTCTACTGGGATACAAGGGGAAATGGAATAGTTGGATAGTTGGTAGGTCAGAGAAACGATCCAATCACATGGCTAACTTAAGGGACTACTAAAAGGTGATTGTTTGAATATGATTACAGCATTTTTTTACACAATTATATAGGGATATTTTATTTCAGTTTGAAGTTACTTTTTTTTTTTTGAAGTTACTTTTTTATTCTTATTCCAGTGGCTTAATTGACTTAAAAAATCAATTCAGAAGACAAAGAAAGTAACTGAAAAGTGCAAATGTAATTCACAGGGCTGAAATAATATTTTGGCAGGCTAAAGATAACTCTCACAGTGATTTGAATGAGGAGCTCCAAGAGAAATTGTCTGGGTGCAAAGTAACCCCAAACAAATTTTGTGAATGCATTAGTCAAGCAACATAAATGCAAAATGAAATTGACAAATTCAATATGGACTTATTCCCCAAGCATATTGGAAAGTAGATTCTGTGAATTGGCTTTAAGTGACCTGTGAGATAGGAATTCCATCTATTTTTCCTATATGTTCCATTTTATGGAATATTTTAAGGCAATTCTACAAATGCCACAAATTTATATTATCTTTTCTCAATATATGAACCTTATATTTATTTTTAAATATGATTATAACTCTGGAGAACCTCACAACAGTTATTTTGCAAAATGTTATTTAAATAGGACCTAAAATAATCATATTATCTGGTGCTTTCACAATTAAGATAGTTTTTTAAAATGTAAAATATAGGTGGAAGTGTATCAGAATCACCTTGTCTTTTACATAGAACATATGATTTTCATTCTCAAACCAATTCTGGGTTTGGCTCACTAAGAAATAATGACCTCCCCCTACCATCACATCTTCCTCCTTTCCCACAAAGACTCAGGGCTGTATATAACTTACTTTTCCTAATGCAAAATGGCCAGGGAAAAATAAGTTGTGAACAACTTGTGTAGACCTTTTAAGGCTGTATTTAATGACATGTAATCAAATAATTAGGTTATATTTTCAGATGCCTTCCTGTAGAATTTATTCATCTAATAAGAACTGTACGAAGTAGTAACATACTCAATAAGATTGTTAGATTGAAATATTTGGAATGATTCCTTTTCAAAAAATTTGTTATTCTCACCATTTTTTCCAATTTCTGAAGTCTCCAGGTTTTTGTACATGATCTACTTTTTGGCTTATAACCAGAATTTAAATATTCTCTTCTGACAAAGATTCTTCATTGACCAAATTTTGGTTAGGCTCCTGAAACTTCTCCTGGGCCCATCTGTGCACATCCTCGTAAAATCCAAACTTACCAAGAATCTCCTATCCTATTTATTTTATCATCCTGACATCTGATGGGCTCCTCATCCTCCACCATCACCCAGGTGACATCTAATCACTCTGTCCTGACTTCAATAAGAATCTTAGTCTTTTAACTAGAATCTGTCCTTACAGCTGACGCTTCCTCCTAGAAATTTTCTATCCATCAACCCTCTCCTTGCTATAAATTCCCACTTGTGCATGCTATATTCAGAATTATACCTACTTCTATACTGAGGTATCTTTTCCCTTCTTGCAATATCTCCGAATAATATCTGCTTTTACTGCTTAAACTACTATCCAGCTGTGGTTTCTCTAGAAAACTTTATAACACATCAGCTGAGTAAATTCAAGTCAGCAAAACATAGAGAACCTCAGTTTTCTCATTTATTAAAGGTAAAAAAGAATAATAATTGCAAAGCATTATAGTGTAGTTTAAATGCCATTAAATATATGGAAAGAACTATTAGAGTTAAATTTATATCATCCGTTAAAAATAGCTTCCTTACTTCGTTTTTACCATCAAAGATAGTTTCCTTACTTTGTTTTCACCATCAAAAATAGTTTCCTTACTTTGTTTTTACCATCTAACATTCTTTAAAAATTCTGGGCTGGGTGCCGTGCACTTTGGGAGGCCGAGGTGAGGGGATCACGAGATCAGGAGATCGAGACCATCCTGGCCAATGTGGTGAAACCCCATCTCAACTAAAATACAAAAAATTAGCTGGGCATGGTGGCACGTGCCTGTAGTCCTAGCTGCTCGGGAGGCTGAGGCAGTGAGCAGAGATCGCGCCACTACACTCCAGCCTGGTGGCACATGCCTGTAGTCCCAGCTGTCAGGGAGGCAGAGGTTGCAGTGAGCCGAGATTGCGCCACTACGCTGCAGCCTGGCAACAGAGCAAGACTCCGTCTCAAAATAAACAAACAAACAAACAAATAAATAAATAAATAAATCTGCTCAAATACCTTTAGTATTACCTCATCAGTACTGTGAAAGTATTTTTTTACATTTCTTTATAAATATAATCTTATAATAACATACTGACATTGTTTTATGTTCCCCTCTCTATAACTAGACTAGAAGGATTTAAAGGAAGAAATATAAATTATCTTCCTTTCTCCAATTACTGGTAGGATATCTGACATATTTTTAGGATTCAATTCAGATTTTAAGGTTGAGTAAATTAAATAAAATGACTGGAACTAAAGGAGTTGTCATGTATACTTAAATTTTGGAATTATTTCTTATAAGAGGAAGCATGCACAGTAACTAGTGAGTCACATCCAGAAATCTAAGACTCAATTCATGTATTCCAGAAGGTCTTACGGGGTATACACAAGGATGGAAATAAAACACTGAAGCCCAGGAAAGGCGGTCATCATGGAAACAGAAAGAATTCTACTGGAAAAAATTGACAAGAAAAAATCATTCCTAACTTCCCGTTATTTAGAAGTTATTTATGTCCAAATAGAATAAATGTATATAGTAACAAGTAAACTTTGGTGTTAAATTTAATAAAGCTTCTTACAAAATTAAGTCTAAAAATTTTTATTGCTTCCCAATGAGAAAAAAACTTTCTATCTGCAAATTTTGAAAAAAAAAAACATCAGAATTGCCACTAGTGAATTGTAAATTCATCAAATATTGTGTTAACATTAGTTCATAGAAATTCAAGTGAAATAAAACATTTTTCTACTGTCAAGGAATGTGTTAGCAGTAAGTCTTTCTCCTCTATCAGCTGACCATGGGAAATGCTATATGAAGAGTAGGTTGATGGAAAAGTATAGATACAACCTGGTTTGGAACTCTGGGGAACCTGTTCATCTAACCTACTTGCATCCTCAGGAGCTTCTAGTTCTAGTCTTGTAGTTTAATTGTGTCTCATGATGGGGTACTCTACTAAGGCTCTATAATAGTCCAACTGCTGCTTTTAAAAGGTTAAACCTTCTCAAGAATCTTAGGGTTCTCTTTGTACCTGTCCTATCAGGATTTGTCCCTGATTTCACATATCCTTCCTGTCACAATGAATACCACTGAATTTGCAAGTTCAGGGGCACAATCACACAAGAAGCTTAGAATGCAACTGAACCTGTTTTTCTCTGAGCCACAGTGAAAACTGGCATCCTTCTAAATCACAAAATAAATGGAAGAGAAAAGCATTGCCAAAGGCAGGATATGATGCCTCCAAACCCCACAAAACCCCAACAAATGCTATACTTTTAAAAAATTTCAGGTAATAAATGGTTTAATAATTTTCCTTAACTTATAATGCTGTATGACCAAGACTATTACATTCCCAAAACTTAATCCAATTGCCTATACCTTAAATTTTTTTAGGGTTCATCTTTCATTCTCTGGCATACAAATTTGCTACTTTCCCTTTGTTATCATTTATTAATATAGTGCAATTATAATTAATTACACTACTATTTAACACAACAGAATTTATTTAGTAGGCCAAAAGGATGTTCTGCAAAACATGAAAATAATCAGTTTATAGGGACTATACTGTGACATGGAGCAAAAGAGTTAGACTAGGCACCTGTCAGAAAAGTGAACCCACACTATTGACCTTCTCATATAATTGCAGGCACCTTTGATCCTCTTCATTGATGGTGATTGAAAAACAAATTTTTTCAACAGTGGCTGTGTTGGTCTGTTTTAGTAAAGATACCAAGTTCAAAATAAACAGCTACCATTGAGGTTGACCTTGGATTCCATGGATAGTAGTCCATTGTCATCTTGTATAAGCCACCAATTTTTGCAGGGAAAAGTAAATTGAAGACAGATAAGTCACTCATATAGTCTTAAAATTTTGTATGCTTTTTTATGCTGGAGCAAATTTCTGCAATTCTACCTACGATGTGGTATTGCTTCTGCTTTATGATGTTGAGCTGGGTGGGGAGTATTTCTTAGGGACTTCCTATTGGTCTTTCCGAACATAATTGTTTTAATTAAAAAAAAAAAGATAAATACAATGATGTGAGTACTATAAGTTATTAAGTTTATCTGTCCCAAGCCCTAACATTCACAATCTATATGGAATTTAAATCAATAAACAAAAAGCAAATAGACCTATTAAAAATGGGCAAAGGACATGAACAGGCACTGCTGAAAAGAAGACCTACAAGTGACTAAAAAACATATAAAAAATGCTTGGCATCTCTGATTATCAGAGAAATGCAAATCAAAACCACAATGAGAAACTATTTCATGCTAGTCAGAATGGATGTTATTAGAAAGTCAAGAAACAGCAGATGCTGGCAAGACTGTGGAGAAAAGGGAATGCTTTTATACTGTTGATGTGAATGTAAATTAGTCCAGCCACTATGGAAAGCATTTTTAATATTTCTCAAAGAATTTGAAACAGAGCTAAACCATTCTACCTAAGAATCCCATTACTGTGTCTATACCTAAAAGAAAATAAATTATTCTAACAAAAAGACACATGTACTCTTCATCATTGCCTTATTTACAATAGCAAAGACATGGAATCAACCTAAGTGCCTATCCGTGATAAACTGAATTTTTGAAATGTGGTACAGATACATCCCAGAATACTATGCAGCCATAAAATATAATGAAATCATGTGCTTTGCAGCAGCAACATGGAAGCAATTGGAGGCCATAAAACTAAGCAAATAAATGCAAGAACAGAAAACCAAATACTGCATGTTCTTATTTAGAAGTGTAAGCTAAATGTCAAACATACATGGACATAAATATGGAAACAATATTCACTACAGACTACTTGGGGGAGAAGAGGGAGAATGTGGGTTGAACAAATACCTATATGCTCACTACATGGGTGATGGGCTCTGTACCCCAAACCTCAGTCTCACACAATATTCCCATGTAACAGACCTGCACATATACCCCCTGTATCTAAAATAAGTTGAAATTTTTAAAAAGTTTATTTGTCCCATGAATGGACAAAAGAACTATGTGAATCCTGAGTAAGTGTTCCCTAATAGTAGTGTGGTTACAGAACCTGTCTCCCACAGCCCTTGAAAGGTCTGGGAATTCCCTTTCTTTGATCCCCTTTCTTTAACTCTTGTTGAAAGCTACAACTGTCAATAAGAAATACTTAGAGTATATAGTGTTTTTAAGGTGTAGAGATTATTTTTATGGTGGAAGCCAACACATTGACACTTGGATAGAAGAAGGTAGACTCTTTGATACAGAACCAAAAGAGAAGGCCACCAGGCAAAGCCACACAGAGTTGCACCTGAATACAATGTAACAACAAGTTGTAATTGTAGGAGACAGCTTATGAAGGAGTAAGTGACAGGGGTTTAGCTAGGTTTCCAGACTTCACTTTGGACTGGCTAATTTGAATAATTACACAAGCTCTAGGGAAGAGAGGCTGCCCTAGTTGTCTGGCATTTGGTCTTGGGATGATTAAGATGGGTACATAGTGACTCTGGAGTTGAAGAGTTGAGGGCCTGATAAGGAAAGTAGTTGGGGTATGAGTTTACTATTTGGAGAACTGACCAGCCTGGACAAAGATAGCATTTGTATTTATGTATTTACATATATTTACATTTACAGTGATATTGTACAATCTTTTCTCAAAAGATCTTAGTCTCCCTCTTAATCAATAAGATCTAGGTTTAAGAACTGGCTGAGCACCGGAAACTGAGGTGGGATTGGGCAAACTAAACTTCTATGGTCTTGGAGAATGCCCTGGAAGAGAATGAGAAAGGATAAACTACTCAGGTTTAAGATAAAAACCTGCCAGCTATGAGGTAAATCTAACATTGTATAGAACCACCTCCTACAGATTTGACTCAAACCAGAGCAAGATGGAAATGTGATTAAGAGTACTATAAGGCCTCTGCTGCAAGGACCTTTCTAGACCTATCTTAAGGTAGGGCAAAAATTAGAGACATGTTTAAGTGATAAGTGAATTTCTTTGTCTGTTGTGAGATGTTGAAATGGGAAGAGTTCCCTTATCTCCTATCTCCCTCCCAGGGCATGCGACAGGAATGGTGCCCTGCTGCTAAACATCTATGGGGAGCATGCAGATGGGCAGGTTGTGGGGGAGCATTTTGGGGGTCTGACCCCACTTCAGAGTCTAAGGTTGAGTGTTTATAGCTACTGAAGCCCCAGGGGGCCTGTGCTCTTTCAGTTTTGCAGTCTGCAGGGGGCTTGTGTTAATCTGCTCAATTAGATTGCCTCTGCTGGAGTTTAACTGGTAGATGACCTTCCTCTAGAAACACTCAACTGGTAAGGAAAGAATGCTTCAAGTGGGCATTCGTACAACCTCTGTAAACATACTGCACATGCGGCCCCTCTCAAGTGCTGGCAGGCCACTGCGCATGTGATATGCCCATGTATAAAACCTCAAGTCAGAGGTCAAACCAGGCATTTGCATCTCTCAAGTTGCCCGCTTGGCTCTCTCCCAAGTGTTCTTCCTCTGGTTCCTGCTCTAAAACTTTTTAATAAACTTCCACTCCTGCTCTAAAACCTGCCTCAGTCTCTCCATCTGCCTTATGCCCCTTGGTTGAATTATTTCTTCCGAAGAGACAAGAATTGAAGTTGCTGCACATCCAAACTGATTCACTGCTGCTAACAGTTGCAGCAAATGCAATAATTCTTTTGGTTATCTTAGTTATTCATAAATGTTGGGACTGGACCAGTCTTGATGCAATCATCACTTTTTAAGAGAGCTTAAACTACAGACCAGTCATGCTGTGGAAGGCACTCACTTTGCATGTGCGGTTATGTCATTAGATTAAATCTATTAGCCTTTTAAAACAAACAAATATTGTCTGTTCAATGTACATGCTTGTTTCCAGAGCTGCATAATCTTTTTATTGTTCTTTCCCTGTTCTAGCTAAAAATTTTCTGCCTTTTAGTGAGAGGAAACGCAAAGGCCGAGATGATATTTTTAAGTAAAAACAAATTTTTTTCAAGTTTAGGCTCAGCAATATAAATTCAGATCCCTTTTCTGATGGAGCACATCGAGGTCTTCCCCAGGTTATTCTGTTTTCTAACGTGCTCCTGTGCCTCCCTGTTATTACACAAACTTGTGGGAGTCACAGAACCACAGGTCTGAAGGAAATGTATGAACAAAATAAGTAGAATTTAGAGGAAAGAAGAGGGAACAAAGGAAGTTGGGGAACACATGATTCTATGAACTCTGAGTATTGTGAACATAATAAAGAATGACCAAACCCTTTTCAGAAGGATTCGGTTCCATAAAGTGTATAATTATTCATGATGAATCATTAGGGTAACACTCTAATAGACTACATTCAGATCAATGTATGCCTCTAAACAGAGAAACAGAAATGTAATGTAATTAAACCATATTTTAGAAAAAATTATTTTGGATTAATATTCATTATCTGTACAAAGGGCATTTTCTCCTGTGGTTGCTTGAAAGCCTTTGTCTAAAGAGAATACTCTCTCTTTACACTGAAAAAAATAAAAAAGGAGAACATTATTAAAAGTAAATAAATAATGAATAGTTTCCTACTGCTATCCCTCCCCTTGTCCCCCACCCACCAACAGGCCCTGCAAAGGTCATGCACTCATTCTCTTTTATGTCTGCATAGTATTCCATGGCAGTAACCAAAACAGCATGGTACTGGTACCAAAACAGAGATACAGACCAATGGAACAGAACAGAGGCCTCAGAAACAACACCACACATCTACAACCATCTGATCTTTGACAAACCTGACAAAAACAAGCAATGGGGAAAGAATTCCCTATTTGAGTGGTGTTGGGAAAACTGGCTAGCCATATGAAGAAAACTGAAACTAGACCCCTTCCTTACACCTTATACAAAAATTAACTCAAGATAGATTAAAAATTTAAACAAAAGACCCAAAACCATAAAAACCCTAGAAGAAAATCTAGGCAATACTAGTCAGGACGTAAGCATGGGCAAAGACTTCATGACTAAAATGCCAAAAGCAATTGCAACAGAAGCCAAAATTGACAAATAGGATCTAATTAAATTGAAGAGCTTCTGCACAGCAAAGGAAACTATCATCAGAGTGAACAGGCAACCTACAGAATGGGAGAATATTTTTACAATTTATCCATCTGACAAAAGGCTAATATCCAGAATCTACAAGGAACTTTAATAAATTTACAAGAAAAACAAACAAACAACCTCATCAAAAAAGTGGGCAAAGAATATGAACAAACACTTTTCAAAAGAAGAAATTTATGTAGTCCACAAACATATGAAAAAAAGCTCATCATCACTGGTCACTGGAGAAATGCAAATCAAAATCACAATGAGATACCATCTCATACCAGTCAGAATGGCAATCATTAAAAAGTCAGGAAACAGATGCTGGTGAGGCTGCGGAGAAATAGGAATACTTTCCACTGTTGGTGAGACTGTAAATTAATTCAACCATTGTGGAAGACAGTGTGGCGATCCCTCTAGGATTTAGAACTAGAAATACCATTTGACCCAGCAATCCCATTGGTGGGTATATACCCAAAGGATTATAAATCACCCTACTATAAAGACACATGCAGACATATGTTTATTGCAGCACTATTTACAATAGCAAAGACTTGGAATCAACCCAAATGCCCATCAATGTTAGACTGGATAAAGAAAATAAATATATAAACTATTCAATATATACAGTATGTAGTCTATATGTTATATGGTATAGTATATAGTGTGTACATATATATACACACAGAGTTTTAGAACAGCAAGTGGAGGAAAAGTATGCTAGGAAAAATGTAATAGGCACTTAAACAGGTATTACCAACATGAACATAGCTTCTCTATCTAGCTATTATGGTAGGCTTTATTATCTTGTAAAATGATCACATTTGTATTTTGTTTCCTTTTTAACTCAACTAATTGCTGTGGTCTGCATTTGCAAAACTTGTTAGAAAAATCTACATTTTTTACTTTTTTTCTTTTAAACTTTTATCATTTTTGATGAAGCTTTTTTTCTCCATTACTGTCTGGAAATTCGGGGTTATTCAGTCCAAAGAGGTTAAGATCTCCTTCCAAAGTGAGGAAGATGGGAGCTGATAGAGCCAAGACTACTGATACTGTTACTTTTGCCATGTAACACTGACATTAATATTGATCACATCATTCATAGAAGCTTGTTCAACAGTATTTTGAGCTTTCTCTGGGCCAGGGCCTAGGGCCTTCATTCGTGTTTTCTAGTTTGATTTTAAGATAAGAGCTACATTAGTTCACATGTGGCCAGCGACTGTGGTCCACACACAATATAAAAACCTTTTGACTTCAGCCAGAGTTTCCCACCTTAACCAGATACAAAACTAAAATAAAACAGGATTTTTTGTGTGTGTGTGACAGAGTCTCACTCTGTTGCCAGGTGCCAGGCTGGAGTGCAGTGGCACAATCTCGGCTCACTGCAACCTCTGCCTCCCAGGTTCAAGCAATTCTCCTGCCTCAGCCTCCTGAGTAGCTGGGACTACAGGTGCACGCCACCATGTCTAGCTAATTTTTGTTTGTATTTTTAGTAGAGACGGGGTTTCACCATGTTGGCCAGGATGGTCTCGATCTCTTGACCTCATGATCCGCCTGCCTTGGCCTCCCAAAGTGCTGGGATTACAGGTGTGAGCCACTGCGCCCGGCCAAACAGGTTTGTTTGTTTTTTTTTTTCTGGGCCCAGGTTGTCTTCCAGAATGTAGCTTCCTTTATATTGAGTTATTCTATGAAGGCTTCATAACAATGGTTCTCAGTTGGGACTATTCTAATGCATTTAATGATATTGATCATCAATAAGGAAGTTACAGTATTGTTTTATTTTCTGCAGGGTGATTCTTGTCACCTTATGTAATTTTTATTGTCTGTTCACTAGAAGCCAGCCCTGATCAGCAAGTGTTTTGGAGAAGAGATTTTGTTGGGCCACATCTTTTCTTGTGCTTTTTTTCCTTGCTTATTATAATGGGGTATTGTTAAAAAGAATTTGTTCCTAGAGTGTCTCTTTTACTCACAAAATAAAAAATAAAAATAATTCTTCCTCTTTCTCTGTATGAAACTTAAGTAGATCCTATAACTTTTATGGCTTCTTTTAGTTTAACCAAAATTCTTAAGGTCACAACAAATTACAAAACACATACTCAATTCAGTAATTACAACTCTGTTCCAATATGTTTAATTAGTCCTTTATGCTTTAGTGAACAGGAAGTTCTCTTATTTCCCTTAGCCAGGCCTGTGGCACATGGGAGTCAGACTTTGCTGAAGCCATGAAATTGCTTTCCCATTTTTCACTCACTTCTTCCATTACTTGATGACTCTTACCTGTGACTCTTCCAGGTGAAATGGAGGGCAGAGAGGAAGAGAAATAACATCACTGGGGAAGTATGTACCTGACTGGCTCTCTGGGTTAGGCTTGATATTGACTCTTTTTTTGGGTGATTTTATGCACATCCCTTTTGAAAACTGTGGCCATACTTTGGATAGCTGATACCCTACAATTTCTGGTTTTCCAGTGTTTATTTTCACACGAACTTTTCTGTTGTAGTGCATTGTGCAGGAGTAAATATTATCTTGATGCCTGCAGTGACTTCAGTGTTAAAATCACAAACATTAACATGTTGTTATACACATGCACACACGTGCACACAAACATGTCATTAATAAAAGCACTTGGGTTGATTCATCTCATAACATACAATCTGTTGTAAGGTTACAGGCTCTCAGTGTTTATAGACATGGAAACAACAGCATATTTTTTGAAGTTCTTCCTGACTAGGTCTTCTGTTGCATAAGCTGTTTTCTGTAATCCTGCCCCTTACATTGAACTTGCTCAGTCTGTGTTGTTCCCAGCTGCACACTCAGATCTGGTAAGGTCTTACAAGCTCCAATTTTATTCCAGTTGCTTCGTCACTCTACTTCCTCTTCTCTTTACATTGTTCTTCTAATCCAGTGGTTCTTAATCCTCACTACACCATGGGATCACCTGGGGAGATTTTGAAAACTGCTGTGGCTCAGTTTTCACCCAATCGGTTGGTATTTAATTGTGCTGAGGTAGAGCCCTGGCATAAATGTATTTTTAGAAACTCTTCTTGTGATTCCAATGTGCATCAAAGGTGAGAACTACTACCTTGGTCATTCTTCCTGATTCTTGGTTTTGTTCTGTTTTGGCATTTGCTCTCCTGCTTCATAGGAAGCATCATTTGCTTTTAGCACAAAAATAATAATAATTAAAAAAAACGCCCTGATGTTGTATTTCTCAACAATTAAAGATTCGTAGAAATATTATATGTTATACATCTATCCATTATCTATTATCTATCTATCTATCTACCAATCAAAAGAGAGAGAAATGTGGTTGCAATACTGACATTTTTTAAATGTCCAGACTCAAACCATTACTCCATCTTCCCTTAATTCCTTTAAATATTTATTCAATTAATTATTTTTCATATATTAGGAACTTAGTTGTGTCCCTCCAAAGTTCCTATGGTGACCTCCCTCCCCATTTTCTTGGAATGTGACCCTATTTGGAGACACAGTTTTTAAAGAAGTAAGTAGGTTAAATTGGGGCCTTGGGATGAGCCCGATTCTACTGTGACTAGTGTACATATGAAAAGAAGGGATTTAGGATACATACATGCAGAAGTAAGCACCATGTAAAGACATGGGAACAAGGTGGCTATCTTCAAGCCTAGAAGAGAGACCACAGAATTAAAACACTCCAGTCAGCACCATGATACTGGACTTCTGGCCTCCAGAGTTGTGAGATAATTAATTTCCATTGTTTCAGCTACCCAATCTGTGGTACTTTGTTATGGCAATCCTAGAAAACTAATACGTCATATATCTCAGCTACGATTTACCTAATTCAGGCCTTTACAATTTCAACCAGAATAATTTTATTTACCTCTGTATTATACCCCTAGTCCCAGGGATACTTTGAATTCATTCTCCAAAATGCAGTCAGAATGATCTATTAAAAATACAACTACAACTGCTATATCATCTCTACATAAACTATTTGAGTGACCTGTCTTCCAGTCCATATATTGCTATCTTGATTCTAAAATTCATTCTCAAATGTTGATATGTATATGATAAGCATGTTTACAAGAATTTTTATATTCATTATTCTATACTCTCTGTACATTATTCTCCTTTATTTTTTTAAAATTAAGTTTATTAAATAACTATCTTGAGAAAATATCACTCTCTGCAATCATCCTAATTGAGTCAATATATTTACCATGGTACTAAAATATCCTGTGTATAAATCAGTTATTATATATGTTTAATAATTAGAGTTATATGTTTCTATGTCTATTTTGACATAGAATAAGATTATATAATTCTTAATAAATCAACTATTTTAAATTCATTTTTATAGTACCCATTAGTCCCCATAGTTTAATGCAGTATTTATAGTAAAAACATTTACTATTTTCTAAAGAAATTTTGGTCTTCACTTGTATGGTGTATGTTTAATCAATAATGTCACATATTACATACAATTCCTAATGATAATACAACCCCAAGGTGAATGCTTAAAAACTTTCTTTACATTTTCTTTGAGAGCATATGAACTTTACCAGGGATTACCTCAAATAATAGGAATTACCTAAAATGAAATTCACTCCGCATTTATTAATTATTTCTGTTAGATTTCATCATTCAGTGAAAGAATTTTATGTTACATACACATTACGTAACATAAATGTATGTTACATAGAATATGAATCTGCTGAAATTGTATGCAAATTTGAGCACACACGGCATTTGAGTATGTACTTTTGCTGAAGCACCTTTTATCTAGTTGTCATGTTTATAGATTACAAAATTTTTAAAGGATTGATTATATATTTTAGGTCTTATATTTTACATCAATCCAGGCTAATAGTAACCAATAACATAAATCATATTATCTTGAGTCTTTCTGGAATATTTTGGTATTTATTCCTCCACTTCCATTGAGGATTGCTGTCTTAAAAGCAAACAAACATAATAAGACAAAATAGCAACTGCAAATTCCTTTTGAAAGCTTTTTTTCCTGAGGGAGTTTTGATAAAACACTGTCCATTACAACACAGTGCTCTATTATGTTTCCCTATAAATAATGGTTTATGCACATCCACTTTCATCAATTTGGCAAATATTTATTGTTTCCTGAAGACTTGGTACTTTGTTTTACATCTCAAATACATTGGTGAATTAGATAGTTCTTGCTCTTTAAAGTTAAGTTTATACAGAAGGAAAGAAATATATGAACAAATAATACGTAAGGAGAAATTATGTAGACGTTTACAGTGAGAAAACAACTGGGCCATACTTTATATTGGGTACTAAAGATGATATCTCTAAGTAGATTATATTTAAACTGAGACCTAAATGTCATTAAGGAGGCAGACATACAAAGGTTACAGAAAAATCTTTTTTGGCAAATGCCGTTGTTACTGCAAAGTCACTAAAATGGAAAGGAGTTTGGCGTAAGTCACGACAAGTTAGAAGACTAGAATGTGCAGCTCTTAGTGAGAGAAAGAAAGAGTGGAAGAAGCTCGGATCTCAGAGATCAGCTAAGAGAGGGTCAGGTTTGACATTATAGACCTTGGTCAAGTATTGGGAAGTTATTCTGAATGGGATGGGAAACCAATGTGGAATCTCCAGCAAGAGACATAACAAGATCTGATTTCCAATTTTAATAGACCTCATTGGTTTCTCTGTGAATAACTGATTTTAAACAAGCAAGAATGAGAGAAACCATGATGGCTCATTTGTGGTTAGTACTGGATAATATTCCATTGTCTGGATGTACCACAATGTATTCTTCTATTCACCTACTAAAGGGCATATTGATTATTTCCAAGTTTGAGCAGTTGCGAATAAGGATGCTATAATCATCCAAGTGCAGGTTTTTGCATTTGTAGGTTTTCAGTTTACTTGGGTAAATACCAAGGAGGTTATTGGTAGTCATGCACAGTAAAATGACATTTCAGTTGATGATAGAGCATATATAGAATGATGGTCCTTAGACTATAATGGAGCTGAAAAATTTATATCACCTAGTGATGATATAGCCATTGTAACATCATAGTGAAATTTGTTCTCAAGTGTACGTGATGATACTGGTGTCAATGGACCCACTAAATTGCAACTCAAATGAAAGCGTAGCATATAAAATTGTATATGCTACATAATACTTGGCAATGATAACAAACAGCTATTCTACTCGTGTATTTACCGTACTACAATTTTTATAATTAATTTACAGTGTATTCCTTCTACTTATTAAAAAAAAGGTTAACTGTAAAACAGCCTCATGCAGGTCCTTCAGGAGGTATTCCAGAATAAGACATTTTTATTATAGGAGATGACAGTACCATGCATGTTATTGACCCTAAAGAGCTTTCAGTAGGACAAAATGTGGAGGTGAAAGGCAGTGATATTGGTGATCCTGACCTTACACAGGCCTAGGTTAATGTGTGTGTTTGTGTCTTAATTACTAACAAAAAAGTTGATTTAAAAAATTAAAAATAGAAAGAAAGCTTATAGGCCAAGAGCAGTGGCTCATGCCTGTAATCCTAGAACTTTGGGAGGGCAAGGAGGGTGTGGATCACCTGAGGTCGGAGGTTCCAGACCAGCCTGGCCAATATGGTGAAACCTCATCTCTACTAAAAATACAAAAATACAAAAATTAGCTGAGCATGGTGGTGCATGCCTATAATCCTAGCTACTCGGGGGGCTGAGGCGGGAGAAATCCCTTGAACCCAGCAGGTGGAGGTTACAGTGAGCAAAGATCATGCCATTGCACTCCAGTGTGGATGACAAGAGCAAAACTCCATCTCAAAAAGAAACAAAAAAGAAGAAAAGAAAAAAATGCTTATAGAGTAAAAATATAAAGAAATAAAAATTGTCTACTCCTGTACAATGTGTTTTAAGCTAAATGTTATTACAAGAGAGTCAAAAATTTTAGATGTTAAAAGTTTATAAAGTAAAAAAGTTTAGAAACTAAGTTTAATTTATTACTAAATAAATATTTTAAAACACATTTAGTATAGTCTAACTGTGCAGTATTTACAAAGTCCACAGGAGTGTGCAGTAATGTTCTTGACCTTCACTTGCCACTCACTCACTGACCCCTACAGCAACTTCCAGTACTGCAAGCTCCATTCATTATAAGTGTCCTTTATAGGTATACTATTTTTTAATCCATTATACCTTATTTCTACTGTAAAATGTCTGTGTTTTGGTATGTTTAGATATACAAATACTTACTGTGTCACAGTTGCCTACAGTATTTAGTACAGTAACAGGCTTGTAGCCTAGAAGCAACAGGCTGTATCATATAGTCTAGGTGAGTAGTAGGCTCTGCCATCTAGTCTGTGTAAATGCATGCTATGATGTTCACACAACACATTTCTCAGAACATAGTCACATCATTAAGCAACACATGATTCTATTTTTAAAAAGAATTATTATTTGAAAAAATTCTACAGAATCAACTATGTTTGTTTCTGCTATCCAGAAAATACTATATGTTCCTGAAAGATGTAAATTCTCACCTTTTTAATATTACTAAACTACTTACTACTTACCTTCCCTCTCTTTTTTCCTTAAAATTGCTATAAAATGCTGATAAAATGGTCATGTGATAAATAAAATGGTTTTATTTATCACATGACTACTATAACTTCCATTTTTTTCAGAAATTAGAAATAAAATTAAATAAAAGTGAGGAAGATTTTGATGTTGTCAAAACCTAAACACAAAGGGCATCTTAATGTTAAGCCTATGACTGTGGCAAAATTAACTCGACAAAAATGATAGGGATGGAAACCCAATTGGAGGGAGTGAAGGGGACCTGAGAAAGCATTGTTCTTAGGCAACTCAAGAAAATCTGCACCGAAATGAAAAGAAAATAATTCAGAAGATAAATCTCTTGATTATCTTTTTCTTTTCTGTCTTTTTTTTTAAGATAAGAGATACCAGAGAATAATATTTGTTATTATAGCTACATGGCAAGAATTTATTTTCTTGAGAGCCAATGCAATACCTCTTTACTAACAAGAAGCATCTAAAAAGTCTATTTATCATTTTCGTTTTGACTACCAAAATAATCAAAGCCTATTTTGAGCTGCATTTTTAGCAATTGAATGCAAAAACTATTTTTCCTAAATGTGTAATAAATTTTATCTCTAAGTTTAAAAATTACTCTTATTTTTTACTTTTTTTCATTTTTTTTTTTTAATGAAAAAAGTTTGTTTTAGGGACAGGGACTTGCTGTATTGCTCAGGCTGATCTCAAACTCCAGGTGTCAAGTGATCCCCCACACCTAAACCTGGGGAGTAGCTGGGATTAGGTGCAAACCAACATGCCTGGCCCCAAAATTATTCTTTAATCCGTGTTCATTTCTGATACCTTTTCATTTAATTTTATATTTTATCATTTTGCCATGTGTTCATCTATAATGGACAGACATATAATATGCCATTCCACATATTTTAAGAAACATGACAGAGCATAAATAAATTAATGTATCTTGAAATGTGATCCTTTCTAACATGTAATGAGGTAGCAAAATAGAAGGCCTCTGGAGGTCATTTCAAGGGCTGATCATCTAGGCGTCCCTTGCTATTAGTGATGATACTTTGTAATTTACTGAAAGGGATTGTTGCACACTAGTCTCTTTTAAACTGTACCTTCCGAAATATAACTGGATACTAAAAGAGTTTCCATTTCTTCCTCGTTTGCTTTTGTCCTACCAGTCTCCCCCAGTCTAAACACATAGGAGGTTAAGACGAAGGTTTAAAAATTTCTTTTATAGAGGGTCCATCTATATCTCAACACAGAATAGAATAAAGTATGAACAGAGATTTTGTTGTTTCTCCCAAGCTTGATAGTTCTTTTTCATTAAACTGTGGTACAGATCTATCTCTTAAAAATAAGACCAAACACCACATGTTCTCACTCATAAGCGAGTGTTGAACAATGAAAACACATGGACACAGGGAGGGGAGCATCACACACCAGGGCCTGTTGGGGTGGTAGGAGAAAGGGTTAGGGGAGGGATAGCAGGGGGCGGGAGGATTGGGGAGGGCTAACATTAGGAGAAATACCTAATGCAGATGATAGGGGGATGGAGGCAGCAAACTGCCATGGCACATGTAACAAATCAGCACGTTTTGCACATGTACCCTAGAACTTAAAGTATAATAATATTTAAAATAATTAATTAATTATAAAATAAGAGTGATCCATGTGAATACTTCTTTTGTTCAATCCCTCACTCTCTCCCTTTCCTTTCCCTGCAAGGACAAGTAAAATGAGAATCCCTTAATTTTGACTTGGAAGCAATAAACCTGCAATTCCTGTGCTAAGCAATCTTTAACTCTTTCTTGGCTTTTAAAAAAATATCCAAGATGAGCAGTGTACAGTATTAATGGTACTATTTTAGACACCCAGTATGGTAGATAGATAGATAGATAGATAATAGATAGATAGACAAGAGATAGATAGATGATGTACACACTATTTATCACTCAAATCAAATACTATGTCATATTAATTAAACCAGTGAGGTGAGATTATTCAACACAGGCTAGACAACAAATTGTGCTTTTTCATTTGATCATTTCTATGGAAATGTCACCATGTAGCCATCCAGAATAATTAAGCTTAACACGACACTTCTGCTTAAAATATTTCTGCTGTATTGCTTTTGGGATAAAAATAAAAGCTTTTGGCCAAGTGTGGTGGCTCATGTCTGTAATCCTAGCACTTTGGGAGGCTGAAGCAGGAGGATTGCTTGAATCTAGAAGCTTGAGGCCAACCTGAGCAAAATAATCAGTTTCCGTCTTCTCAGAAAGTAAAACAAAGTAGCTACACATGATGTCCTGTGCCTGTGTTCCCAACTACTTGGGAGGCTGAGGTGGGAGGATTGCTTAAACCTGAAGGTCGAGGCTACAGTGAGTTGTGATTGTGCTAATTGCACTCTACCCTGAGCAGCAGAGCTGGACTCTGTCTCAAAAAAAATTTTTTATACCTGGTTTAACAAGGATACCTTTAATTATCTTCATCCTGCTTACTATTCCAACCTTAATACTTACTATTAGTTTCTTTCAAATGATAGGCTACAGTAATATTCAGTTATACTCCGTTCCCTTAGTGGGCCATACTCTATCTCAGTCCTCAGCATTTGAACACGCACTCGTCTTGGTCTTCTAGTTTCTTGTTCTTGAGGTCTCAGCCAAGTTATCTCTTTACATGGGAAGTCTTTTCTTAATGTATCTCCCCATGACTCCTCACCCATAATCTGAATTACATACTCAACCTTTATGAATATTATTATATTATTTAATGTACTGTATGGTGAATCTACTTTTTTACCTAAAAATATTTGCATTCCTGGCCGGGCGCGGTGGCTCACGCCTGTAATCCTAGCACTTTGGGAGGCCAAGGTGGGTGGATCACCTGAGGTCAGGAGTTCAAGACCAGCCTGGCCATCATGGTGAAACCCCATCTTCATTAAAAAAAAAAAAAAAAAAAAAAAATTTCATTCCCAATATATCTTAAGGGACAAAATGGTGTTTCCTTTATGGTTGTATCCCACGCCATCCAGCAATCAGAAAATGCATATTTAAAGAAAAATTAGATGAATAAATGGCTTCAAACATTTATTGAGCAAAACCATGTAAACAACCAAGACAAGCAAATTCAGTAGTACTTTCCAGACATAACTGCTAAAGAAAATAGACATATAATTTGGAAAAATATTTATCTTTCTAACCAATGCCCTTTTTCCTTTCTACAGGCTGAAATTCTTCCATTTTTCTACGGCCAAAGTTTCTATCAGTCAAAAATATATTAGTAATTCATTTAAAAAGAAATAGTAATGTATTTCAACATTCAAATTCCCATAGAATGATTAGGCTTAGTATTTATTCACTGCCTGTTTTCAATTGCTTGTCCTGTTGCTTTTCTTATAATAAAGGGATTAGCAAGTTTAAGACTGTTCAGTATTATGATATTAACTGAAATCTACAGCAATTCAAAAGGAAATGTTAGAAAACTATCTTTCTGTTATCGAGATTCAAATACGGTAAAGATATTAAATATTTCATGTTAATAAAGCTATATAAATTTTCTCATTGGGATATTTGACTACTTGATAAAATATATATAGAGATTGATCTTCTTCCTTGGGACAAAATAAAACTAATTTTATGATAAAATTGACCTTTGTAAAATAATGACTTAACTTGAAACATATTGATTTACTCTAAATTAACACTTATTAAAACATTGGCCAGATGCAGTGGCTCACACTGGTAATACCAGCAGTTTGGAAAGCCAAGGCAAGAGTATCACTTGAGGCCAGAAGTTCAAGACCAGCCTGGGCAACATAGTGAGACCCTGCCATCTCAATAAGACAAAATAATGACAACAATAATAGTGACTGTCAGCAAACTTCTAGCAATTAATTGAAATCAGCCGCAGTGCAATTTTGATGCATATGGGCAGGAAAAGATGATCAATGAATATTTTCAGGCAGATAATATTGTAGTAGGAGGATCACTTAATGAACTCTGGACTTGGAAACTTTGAGAAGCCTTGGAGGGCAGCATGATGTCGGGCTCCCCAGTACCCATCTCAAAAATTTTAAAAGGTTGTATAAAGTCATGTACTGTATTGTGTATCTACTTTTTACTTAAAAATATTTTCATTCCCAATATATCTTAAGGGACAAAATGGTGTTTTCAATCATTTTCAATCCCTGATCATTTTCAATCCTTACTATATGAAAACCACTGAATATCAGAGCATGAATTCGCCAAATTAAAAGACCACAGTAAAAATAACCTCTGAGGCCAGACAGGGTGGCTCATGCCTGTAATTCCAGCACTTTGGGAGGCCGAGGAGGGTAGATCACTTGAGGTCAAGAGTTCAAGACCAGCCTGGCCAACATGGTGAAACCCCATCACTAATAAAAATACAAAAAATTATGTGGGTGTGATGGCCAGCACCTATAATCCCAGCTACTCAGGAGGCTGAGGCAGGAGAATAGCTTGCACCTGGGAGGGAGAGGTTGCATTGACCCGAGATCGTCCCATTGAACTCCAGTCTGGGCAACAAGACAAAACTCCATCTCAAAAAAAATTTAATTAAAGTAATAATAATAATAAAATAATCTCTGGATCTAAGCTCTAACAATTCAAAAAATGTTGAATAATCTACCCCGACTTAAGAAGCACTTAACTTGAATCTCGTGTGTCTACCCATGCAATGGACTAATTAGTAGAAATATAATTCTATTTCTGTCAAAGGAAATGAAGAAAAGAAATGACTTTTCCTTTTCTTAACATTTTAATTCAAAACTTTGTATTTCTATGTCCAGATTTGTAAACTATTCTTGGCTAATGAGAGTTTTAAAAAGAAAAGTCCTGTAATGGATTTGGCCTTTTAACCTTCAATCAGGCAGCTTTATTTTCAGATAATTCTTCTTAAAATATCAGAATTACTCTGCACAAATCTTTTGATTGAATATTTCATAATGTATTACCACTTCCTATATCGGGATATAATTCTAACTTCTTTTTGAACTTGTTTAGTTTCTCCACATGTGGATAAGACCTCTAGATGATCATATCTAAATGTTCTATAATGAATAAGACAATGGGAAATCTTCCTTTGTGATAGTATGCTATTAAAAATTTACAAATCTGCTTCAGGGCATCAGCAGAAACTTCAAATTTCTGTCTTGATGCTGCAGATAGAAAAGTGCTCAAAACAAAGCATTTCAAATTTGTATCTTTTAATTTTGAATGAATCAACTTGAGCCAGATTTTTATCTCCACCACTCCACTACAATGGCTCTCTCAAGAATGTGAGTAACTTTGACATTGCTTTAGCCAATGGTCCAGTCTTAATCCTCATTTTATTTGAGTGGTTACCCATATTTGACCAGAATTCCAGTATCAAATGTCCAAATGCCTAGTATTGTTGTCAATTTCTATTAGAAATCCAATAAGAATTGGGAACTTAACATATAAAAAACTTGTATTTTAATCTTTTAACCAAAACTTGTTTACCCTGCAGATTGCCTCTGAGGTCAGTTAATGACAACCCATTCTTCCAATTCATCATGGAAAAATTACTGGTGTCATTCTTCATTGACCTCTTTCTCTCCCTTGTCCCGTGCTATCTATCAGAAAATTTTGTGGACAGTATTTTCAAAAATGTTCAGAATTTCATCACTTCTTACTCTGCCAAGTTTATCTTCTGGTCTAAACCACCAGTGTTTCTCCCCCTAGATTATTGAAAGGCTTCAAAAATTTTCCGACTTCTGTCACTTTCCAATTTCTGAATGACTTACTATCTCACTTCCTTCAGTTCTATACTCAAAATTTACTCTGATGGTCATAACTTTCTTTGTAATTTTGTTTAAAAAATTCATCCAGCTTCTCCATACCAGGCACATACACACAGACAAACACAAATATATATACAGTCTCTCACTTTTATCTGCATTTATTTTTCTCTGCAGCATTAACTAATATCAACAGGCAGAAGATGAAATATCTGTTGAATGTCTGCCAACAAAGAAGTAAGTAAAAAAATTCCAAATTCTATATTTATTTTAATAATAAAAACTATCTGCTAGTAAATTTGCTGCTAGGGATGGAAATAATGTATTACTTTAATTCATGTGCATACACACGGACAACCTTGCAGAGCTTCCTCCATTACTCATTATATTTAAGTGACAAGAATATAGACTAAAATCTAGACTGAACTTTCATATTGTAATGAGAACAGACTACTAGAGTTTGGAAAAGAATGAATGTATTTTACATGTGTGAAGATTATAAATAAATTTTAAGCCAAGAGTGGACTGGGTTGAAATAAAGATGAATAGAACTTCTTTGCCACATTCCCACTGAAATATAGAGTCTATTTTCCCTCCTTTGGAAACTGACCTTGCCCAGTGACTTGTTTTGACTAATAAAATGAGCAGGAGTAATGTTTACAATGTGAGACAGGACCTTAAGAGTGCTGCAGCTTCTGTCCCTGCCATCAAGTGCTTGTTTTGAGAATCCAGACACCGATGCCATGAAGAAGTCCAAGCTCCTACATGTAAAGACCCATGTAGAGGAAAACTGAAGCTTTTGGTCTAAAGGTTCAGCTGAGTTCCTAGTTGGCGTCTGGCTGCAAATGCCAGCCCTGCAACTTAGGACATTTTGGAGAGTTTAGCCATTCCATCCCTTTAGCTAACACCGCATACAGCAAAAGCATTGCCAAGTCAACTCAGAAATACGAGAGAAAATAAACTGTTGCCATTAGGAGCCACTATTTAAAATGAATATTTTATTACACAACAATATGCACCACCAACAACAAAGCCAAATGTGTTATTTCAAAAGCCCAGCACCCCCTTCTTTTGTTTCTCTGCTATTTTCTAGAAACATGGTATCTTTTGGTGGATTCTCTACAGCTATGTGGGAGATGAGAGAATAGAAAAATATAATATTGTAAGGTATTTATTTTAGGACCCATACTTGAATGTAACATATGTCTCTTCTTCCCAAATTTTGTTGACCAGAAATTGGTCAACAAGGCCACATGCAACTACAAAGAAGTTCAGCTATTTAGTCTAGCAGTATGCCTGAAGAAGCAAAGAAACACCAGCCTCCTCCAATAGGATAGAAATACAAGGAATTATACTACATTCTTTTCTATATCTATAGGAAGCAAGAGTGTTTGCAAAATGTGATGGTGTAAATATTAAAGCAGGATTCTTAAGGAAATTATTATTAATTTGAAATAAATCCTTATTAGAATGAATGAGAACTGACTTTGGAAGCTTGTTATTATAGATTTTGCAATGGCACTGAAATGAATACTTCTCACTTAATAAATATTCTACTTCATCATGAGCAATTTGAGAAAAAAATAAGGATCTACCATGGAAATTGAATTGAGGTTTTGGAAAAGATATGGGGATATTTAAGGAACAGATGAGATAATTTTATTAGCTAGAAAGTTGACAGGTCATACCTATTATTATATGACCTGTAAGAAAAGATAATGGAGGCAAGGGACACAGAGATTAGTAACACAGACATAAAAATGGGATAAATTAAGTGATAACAAATAAAAGAGATACATATTTGAAGGCACAATTAATTATTTTAGAGGTAGCAAAAGTATAGTGAATGACCAGGTCTTACAAGTATCTATATCCATAGGTGCCTGAATTTAACTGAAGTGCAGAGAAGGATCATATACATAAAAATTTTATAAAAGTATAAGCTTAATTGTTTTATAGATAATACTTATATATATTGAGATAATTCAAGATTATTCCAAGACATGTGGGGGAGTTTCGTTACATATAGTTTCAAATTTTAATAGAAGTAGAAAGGGTAAGGATATAGGTAACTATTTTGAATGAGGTAAAATAGCTATGAAGAAAGAGATGCTTGAAATAGCTATGAAGAAAGAGATTCCTCCTTCTCGAAGGAAGAAATTATCTTTAGATGGTTTAATGATGATATAGAAATTATAGTAGGAAATCAGGGCATAGTGACCTAATAAAAATTGTAACTTCCAAGCCTCAATATAAAGTAATTGTGGAACTGTGAAAGTGTCCATGTGTGTGCCAGTGGGTGTGCATATGTGTGTTTGTGTTTCTGCATTGCATTACTAGTGATTTCTGAATAATATTTACTGAAACTTGAAATCAGAATTAGAAGAATGAGCCTTGGAATATAATTTATGACTGATTAAACAGAGATAACTCCATGTAAATTGACCTCCTCAGAGATATATTTTAAATTTCAAGGAGGTGTCTGAGTCCTGAGCTTTAACTTTCCCATGTATATAATTATTTACACTCTAAATTAGAGTAAGAACTCGTGATTATTCTTTCGGAGAACAGATTTTTCTCCCCTTTCTTCAGGGGAAATGGAATTAGCACTCATCTAAGCAAATAGATTTCATATTTTCATGTTCCTCATCAGTGGTACAGACTCTGACATGTGTAGGATGTCATGGTTATCAAAACCTTGTCCAAGTAATAAGAACTGAAGGCAAAAGGAGATGGCACAAGTGTTATGCAAGAATCAATAATTAATATGTCTAATACAGAAACCCCATGTGTGTATCAGGATAATAATCATAAAGTAGATCTTAAAACCTAATAGTACAACAGCAGAATGCTAAGTTTTACTTAGGACCTGTAGGAGGTGGGAGAATCCCGTAATATGAAGTCAAGAATATACAAGAATGTAACTACGGAATAGGAGCTGTGATGATCAGTATGAAATGTTTTGGAATGGATGAAGAAATAGATAAAGATAGATGTAACACAGAAGTGTGCAGATGTGAGACTTTAAGGTGGAATAACCTTAAGGGTGTTTAAATACAGATGATTATTGAAAGTGTCCAAGGTATGATATAGAATCAAATAAGCTGTATCCAGATTTTCAGCAGGAACTGATACATAAAGTTGCTAAAAATCAGTTGTAGCAAACTGAATATTTTGAAGAAATTGTGCTCTTAAACATAATTTAGTTACATGAAGGTTTAGACTCTGTGTCCTGACGTTGTAGTGAAACAAGCATTGATTTCTGTGGTAGAACAATAGGTCTTGCCTGAACTTGGTTATTCTTCAAAGGAAATCCTAGTCAGATACTAATATATTTTGAAAAAATAAAGTTCATGTTCAAAACTGGATTACTAAATTTTTGCAATAGTGACGAAGGGTGGGAGCAGTGTCACAGACTGGGAACTGGGAGAATGACACGTGCTGTCATATCTCGAAACATAACTTTGATCACATGATTTCTGTTATAAACATGGGCATTTTAGAGCCACAACCCATTAGTTATTTTTAGATAACTAACTTTGTAAAGAGTGAGATTCCTTTATTTGGATTTCACTTATGCAGAACACTACATCCTTCCATTCTGCCAGTAAAGTAAGTACATAGAACTCTCCAATCAGGAAAAGCTCAAGAGAGTAGGTTCCTCAAGCCGGGTTCACTCTGTACTACAATCATTAAGCAAAATGGGTGGATGTTTTAAAATGAACAAAGAACTGGATTTTTCTTAAAAATAACTCTTAACTAATTATATAAGGTCATTATATGGAGTAATGATCCAATTTGTTGAGGTGCTTTGAACCACTCTGCCACAATGTTTAGTGCTATTTAAATGTTTGTTGAATGAATACATGAGGATGAGAAGTTTTGAATTTTTCATCTGAAAAGTCAGAGGCAACTATTTAGTTCACATCCTGTGGCATTGAGAAGATGCTTCTGAGGTTTCAATTTATAATTGTGAATTTTCTGAGAGTAGCTGTGTATCTGTGGTGTCTGTGTGTGTTTTGTTTCTTTAGACTTAATTTTTCTAAATGATATTTTAGTTTCATACCAAAGTCTTATTATATAAAACAATACATCAGAGAATACACTCATGTTTCTGAAATTCCTGAGTTCAATGTCACAATTAGCGTCTGTGATAAAGTTTTATATATTATTTTAAATGAATAGAATTATATATTAATACCCTGTTAAAGCTATTTAAGGGATTTATACTGTACTTTGAATTATTTTAAACTTTGAATTGACTACCAATATAATAATTATGAACAAACATAGGAAAATATATTTAGAATGTTTTGTGTATTTTATATTAAACTAAATACAGACATCATAATATAAATGAACTTTAGCTTTTCTTTGGTGAAGAGATGTAAACACTAACTTTATTAACTATAGTCAATATGTTGTACAATAGATTTCTTGAATGTATAGTTAATAACATATTAACTATATATTAAACTAATATATTCTTGAAAAATGCTGAGAGTTGATATAAAGTGTCCTTACCTCAAAAAAGTGATGATTATGTTAGGTAAAGCTAATTAGTTAGATTTAGTCCCTCCCAATGTATATGTACTTGAAAATATTATGTTGTATATGGCATATGCACATACTTTTTCTGTCTCTCTTTGGTAAGTAATTTATTTTATTGATTAAATTTTGTATATGTTAATCAGAGTTTTAATATAGTTTCAAATAATGGTAACCAATGTTTCTTAGGTAGGAAAAAGAGAAGTCTTTAATATACGTTATATGTCCTTCAACAAAAAGCATGAAGTCAGTAAGAACCCCAGTGATTCAATTTTCGGTGTAGTGCACTGTGGTTTAGTTCCATAATTCTCATTACGGCTAATTGGCATCAGGCAGTTAAATTTGCTATACTACACTAAAAATGAAATGAGTACAATAGCAAGCTGTGCATATACTTCAGATATGTTTAATGTCCTGTTGCTGTACTTAAGGTTTACTCACCAGGGGAGGTTGCTGCCTTCTAAACAGTCAGAAAGAAGAAAATCTTTTGAACTTTCTAATGTGAACAGTAAATGTGCACAGAGGAAAATAGGTTATGTGGACGAATGTTCATGTAAATGTTCCCACAAACTAACCATCTACACAAAAATACCATGTTATTTTTCAATTGCTGTGTAATTACCATAAACCTAATGATTTAGGGACACACAGTTATTCAATTATTATCTCAGTTTCTGTGGGTAAGGAGTCTAGACTTGGCTTTGCTAGGTCTGCTGTAGAGGGTCTCACAAATTGAGGAGTCAGAGAAGCTACATTTTCACTGGGAGGTTTAACTGAGACAAATATGCCTTCAAGTTCATTTAGACTACTGGCAAAATTTACTTCCTTGTTGTACAACTCAGGACCTGGCCTCTTGCTGGCTTCTTCAGGAAGCACCCTCATGCCCCAGAAGCCACCAACAGTTTCCTGTCATGGGTGAGTCTCACCAAACATGACAGCTCTCAAAACATGATAGCTTGCTTCTTAAAGGCTAACAAGAGAATAGCTTTCTCCAGTCTTCTAAAATGAAGTCTTCTAGTTACAAAATGTGACATAACCTAACCCTGGAACTGGCATTCCCATCACCATTGTCACCTTCTATTAGCTAGAATCTAATTTCAGGTCCCACCACACTCAAGGGGAGAGGATTATACAACGATTCATTGGAGTTCATTCTATAGAGTGTCCACTACAAATGTCAGTCTGCTTAAGACCATTTCTTCACTTCTTTATTCCATATTAAATATAGACTTATCATTGTATTTAAAACTTTTCTAGCCAGTCACAGTGGCTTATGCCTGTAATCCCAGCACTTTGGAAGGCCAAGGCAGGAGAATCACTTGAGCTCAGGAGTTTAAGACCAACCTGGGCAACCTGGCAAAACCTGTTTCTACAAAAAATACAAAACAATTAACCAGGCACGGTGGCTTGTGCCTGTAATCCCAGCTACTCCGGAGGCTAAAGTGGGCGAATTGCTTGAGCCAGGGAGGTCAAGGCTACAGTAAGTGGTGATTGTGCCACTGCACTCTAGCCTGAGTGAAAGAGGGAGACCCTGTTTCAAAAAAAAAAAAAAATCAATTTTTTCACTTCTTTCCTTGAAATTCCTGTTTTATTTCCTTATATTTTTCATCCTTTTTTCTCATTACGGATTTTCATCTTTCTTGACATAAATGCATAAATTATTTCTCATAGAAGACTTATTAGAGAAAATATTTCTTCTTAATTCAGCTATCTTTTCTTGTATCAAATTATTTTTATAAATCACAACACAACAAATTTGGGTGAACTACCTCCTCTCTTTATCAAACACACTGTGTCTCTAAAATAACCAAGACTATTCTCTTTCAATTATTTGCAAAATAGGTCAGTGTTATGTGATGATTCCTGGCCAATACGACAAGGTTTCTGGGATTATTTGTTGTGGTTAACCCTTAATACACTGCATGGTATATTAATATAAAGAAGTCATATGAACACCACTATGTAAAGGGTTAGTTGGGTAAAAAGAGTTTTTTAATTTAAAAAAATACAAAATCACTAGTTGATTCTTCAATAAGTGAACACAAAATTAACTTGCATCCATCATTAGCAGGTTTATGTTAAGAGATGACAAACAGGAATCCACTTTGTTTTGTCAAAATTACAGTTTTCTAAAATTCAGTAAGTGTAATTTATTGTATCATCATATAAAATTAGGAAGTCAACACTGAATTGCATCTTTTACTTCTGTCCCATAAGAGTATTATTATAACTACATCAGATAAGGGATGTAATATGCATATTGCTTAAAAATAATAATTTTGGTAGTTAATGATATTTGTGTGTCTAAATATCTAAATATAGAAAGGGTACAGTAAAAATACAGTATACACGATAAAAAATGGTAGGCCTGTACAGGGCACTTACTATAATGGAACTTTTAGAATTGAAATTTGCCCCGGTGAGTCAATGAGTGAGTGGTGAATGAAGATATTACTGTACACTACCATGGACTTTATAAATGCTGTACATGTAGGCTACACTAACTTTATTTTTAAAAGTCTCTTTCTTTAAAGATAAGTCAACCTAAATGTACTGTAACTTTATTTTATTTATTTTATTTTTTTAAGAGAGAGTCTTGCTTTGTCACCAAGGCTGGAGTGTAGTGATGTAATCTCAGCCCACTGCAACCTCCACCTCTGAGGTTCAAGCAATTCTCCTGCCTCAGCCTCCCAACTGGGATTACAGGCACCTGCCACCATGCCCAGCCAATTTTTGTATTTTTAGTAGAGATGGGATTTCACCTTGCTGGCTAGGCTGGTCTTGAACTCCTGACCTCAGGTAATCTGCCCATCTTGGCCTCCCAAAGTTCTGGGATTACAAGCACAAGCCACCATACCTGGTCTCTGTAACCTTTTTATTTTATAAATTTAATATTTCAACTTAAGACTCTTTTATAATAATACTTATAAGGTCTAAAAAGTGCATCATCAATTTAAGCTTCTAGCTGTTTGGACTATGAATTTTAACTGTCACAAATCTCTTCAGATTTAATAAGTTCTGAAAGAAATGTGTTCTGCAATATAATAAGGAAAATGTTTAAAACACGATATTCTATTTTTTACATATGGGTCTAATAGCATTATGAAACATGGATAACACAGAAAATTGTATATGAAGGAATGAATTGACTGACACAAGCTTACTTTTAGTATAAATGTGGATTTATATTCAGAGACATCAATATTTTTGTTATACATATAAATCATTATTGTCAACATATGGTTTAACTTTCATTTTTAGAATCAACAACACTAAATTAAACACGGAGTTTTATTTAAATCAAAATGTGTGGGAAACAACAACCACAGTTTCTTTAGTTGTATGGGTGTTAAAAATTTACTCGTTTGTGTCATTTGTTATGAAGATGATCAACATCAGAATTTGACAGATTTTTTCGTATCTTAAAAAAATTACTTCATAAATTAATATATCCTAGTTATTGCTACAAATAGTGCAGTATTACTTGAATTATTTATCACAATCTTGTTGCAAAGTTATTATCACAATCTTGCAAACCTATATGTCGTTGTTGATTTTAAGGCCTTCTTTTCATGATCAAGTTATATCTAAAACAGTACTCAACAGCATATTGTAGTAATTAGACATTCTACAATCAATCATTTTTAAAACAATCAATATTTCTCCTCTAAATAACTGGATCTTATAATATGATGAATAATTTGCTTGTTTTGAAAAAGATTGCAGTGTTTAATAACTGGGCTTACTTCGACAACTGCAAATAATGAATAGATAATATGATATAAAAGTAGGCACTATGGATCTTTAAATTCAGATAATGACAGATAATAAATATATTTAAGTGAATTCGTTCAAATAGCAATTTGATTCATTAGAATTTCATTGTTAGTTTATTCTATTTTGCATCCATAACAGATATTTTATTGTTTCCAAAGCTTGCCAGTTATGGCCAGCTTTGGAATTTAGTCACAGAATTTAGTCACAGAAACTCCAATTACTTCAAAACAACTTTTCAATGAGAGATGTGCTAATGACCAGTAATAAATGTCTTTAAATACAGAAAACAAAGATTATGATAAAGAGAAAATTATGTTCTTCTTTTTAAATTAATAAATAGAAAAATTTTAGACTAACATAAAATTGATAATTTACAGATTTAAATGATAAATTATTGTTACATGACATATTTCCATCTAAAGATCTGTATACTATTTCCCAAAACATTATAAATTAATTTCCAACTTACCTATGTAGTTACATGTTTTAGGGAAATAAAGTAAATTCACTATGATATTATTTTTTCAGAGAATAGTATTCATAGCCCTGGAACTCTTATAAGTATAAATGTTAAAAAGAAAAGCATATAAAATATTACCATGCTTAAATAACTCTAGGCATTCTATGCAATTATAGTAAACAGTAAGGCTGGAAAGCTGCTTATTTCGAGAGTCATACTCCTTTTATTTTAAGTAAGCCTTTGGCTTTAAACTTCTAGAGAAGCTAGAGTTTATCTCATGTAAGAGTGATCAAGGATTTAATCTTCACTATAGGATTTAAAACATTTTCTAGGGAAAACATGAACTTCAAAAATGTATCATGCTGCCTGAACTACCCAGGAGTGGTTTCCTTAAGTTATATGAACACCCACACAGTGAAAATAAATATTTAAAAAAAAAAATCTGCTATTCTCACATATTCCTGGCTTTAAATAGGAGTTTGTTTTTTTAACATTGTATAAACTTTGCATGGATAGGCCATTTGACTCTGCCAAAAATATTATAAGAACTGGTTTAGCTTGGGTTTTCTTAAGCAGTGCCTCAAGAAGATATTTACACACTTTTTTTCCCTTATGTAACAGTTAAAAAATCTATTCTCCTATGATTGATAAAAACTTTTATCTAACCAATTTTTAAAAAACTTTACAATCAAATAATATATTTTTAAATAGCATGACAATTAATTTAAAAAACAAAGTAAAAATTACTTCAAGTCTGAAAATAGTCTCATCAAAATATTGTATAACATTTGTTTTATGTTATTTAACTCCTACTAAAATAGAAAAATAAGAAAAGCAATTTTCCTGAAAGCATATGTTCACCACTCTCAGTCACTTTCCATACCTTTACATGCCTGTATTTCAAAAATTCCATTGAGATAAAAGTATGCTGTCTTGTGTATTTATTGATTTGTTTGCACTGTCGTATTAGAGGTTATGGAGAGAAATCAACCTATAGTGTTGGATTTCTGTTGCAACTTTGTCCAAGCTTCCACAACAAATTTGTTTTTTAAGTGTTTCCTGTATATAAGGTATAGAATTTATAAGGTACAGCCAATCTATTTCTGAATATGAACAAGTACACTTAATTGAAAATTTATAAATTTCATAGTTTATATAATCAAAATATTTATATTAAAAAGTTGATCATTTAAAAATAGATATGAATCAAGTGAATAAGATAATACCTGCTAAAAGTTGCTGATGTCTACGTTATGTACAAATCATTATATTATATTAAGCAGAATTTATTATTTCAGAGCTCTTACATGACAAAAGATAAAATTGAAAGAACAGAAAATTGTTTTGAAAAGAACTGAGAGAATACAGCCTAGATGATTTGGTGACTAGCATCTGACCTCTACTGTAACGAGAAATTCAGTGAAGTATCTTTCACTAGATTTCTCACCTGTAAAACTGAAATTAAGATATGAAATTAAAAAATTTTCTAGATTTGTGATCATCAACGTACTAATAGATATTAACTTCAAATAACATTCTATGGTCAAATAAATTTTGTGATAATTGTCTTATACCAAGTTCAACATATTTCCTTATAATGTTTCCTTAAATGCCAATTGCATTATGGATAATGGTTGCCTGATTTAGCAAATAAATTACAGAAGTTTCTGTTACATTTAAATTTTAGATAAACAGTGAATAACTATGTGACCTATAGCTAGTATGTCCTTTGCAATATTTGGATCATACTAAAAAAAATTTCTTTATTTTCTGACATTGAAATTTAATTGGATATATTTTATCTGGGAAACTTAATTGTAAATATTCAAGTTTAACTGGGCATATTTTATCTGTCAACCTTATCTGTGAATATACAATAAAGAGATGTAGCTTTCCCCAATCAGATGCCTGTTTTTTCGAATATTTGATGGGAAAGTTGAGGAAGACATCTAGTTTGTAAATAGCTCTAAACTTAGTTAAGTCTCTTCAGTTGAAAACAAAATCTGAATTGAGATAAATTTAAAAAAAAAAGAAAAGTAACATCAGCATCTAATATTTATTCAGTACTTACTCAAGAGAGAAGCTTTCCATTAATTTTTTCATTAACTCTACATGACAATTTTTATGCTTTTCCAATGAGGAGATTTGGGGCCTTGAGGTTTTAAGACTGCAGAGTTTGTAAGCGGTAAAGCTGAGGTTTAAAGCACCAGCTGTTTCTGACTCACTTCTGCCACTGTCAGAGCTTAGTCACTACTATGTTCCTCCTCTTTACTGTGTATTTCATAATATAATAATATTTTTAAATAGAATTGAGTAGACTTTTTGTTATTTAGAGAATTAGTTTCACTTTGGTTTTATTTTTTGAGATTTTTTTTCTTTCAGTATTGTATTTTAAGAGTCAGGTTAGCATATAACTGTGTTTTGTTAGCAAATCCTTGGCAGGAATAAACATGTGTCTATGTGTTCAGAAGCCTTAAGAAAAATAACCAATTCATCTTTTCACTAACTTAATGAAAAAAACAAACTTCCAAGTCATCCTAAATGGAGCTTCTTTTTAAAAGTAAGTTTTTTCATTTAAAAAACTTTCTATGAATATATAAAGTTGTAAAATATAGGCGCAATAGAATGGATTATGCAAAAACTATGTATACATGTACTTTATGTAGTAAAATTGATGCTGCATTGCAAAACGAGAATACACAAATTTGCAGTTGGAGGGATGGTAATTCTAATGTTTTCTTTTTTTCTTTATGGTAACAAAGAAATCTTGCATTTTATTGTATATATTTTTTTCATTTGCAAGAACAAATTGCCTTTTAAAATTTCTTGTTGATCAGTCATTTTAAACTGCTTTATGAATAGGAAAGAACAAAGGTTGCTGCATCACTGAACCCTGAAAGACTAGGTCCACATCATCACCTACCAATGCAACTGGGGCCTGAGAGGCATTGCTACAGACATTTCAGAGGTATGGAGATATAATGGCAGATGTGACAGGCATAATAAGAAAGTCTGCAGGCTACTTCTTTAAATTACAAGAAATGAGAAGCCAGAAATACTTAGCATTACTGAGATAGGACTTTTTATAGCTGAATTGTCCTTTACCCAGCACACACTGTGTATCCATGTTCAAATTAACATTACTATCTAGTCACTGCAGAGAAGTTGAATTCATATAAATTCAAACATTGTGGAAAAACTTACCAGATTAATTTTCTTCCTTAATGATATTCAGGAACTAAAGGGGGACTACAATAATTCTGGCATTTTTGTTACATATTTTGTAGAATTCCCAGTAGAAACAAAGTTGGTGCTTTATTCAAGAAAGTAAATGTTCAAAAATTAAATAGTGCATGTTATATGATAATTTAGATGGAATTACTATGAAATATTAGGAATAGATAGGAATAAAATACTCTTTTAATAAAGAAATAAAGCATAGATACATGGACGCTTTTAGATTTTTAAATAATGCTTTTAGGCCGGTCACAGTGACTCACACCTGTAATGCCAGCACTTTGGGAGGCCGAGGCGGGTGGATCACCTGAGATTAGGTGTTTGAGTCCAGCCTGACCAATATGGTGAAACCCCATCTCTACTAAAAATACAAAAAAATTAGCCGTGCGTGGTGGCGTGCGCCTGTAGTCTCAGCTACTCAGGAGACTGAGACAGGAGAATCGCTTGGACCAAGGAGGCGGAGGTTGCTGTGAGCCAAGATCATGCCACTGCACTCCAGCCTGGGTAACAGAGTGAGACTCCATCTCAAAAAGGAAAAAAATGCTTTGAAACTACTGAGAACAAGGCTTGAAAGTGACTTAAAGATAACAAAGATCAACCATCCACCAATAATCCAAATGAGTATATGTTATACATATCATATTTTATATGTCAACTAAACCTTTCAAATATTCAAAATTTGAATGATAATTTTATGTAATATATGTTACATTTAGTACACAAAACCAAGAGGTTTTATATGTGCTTAATGAATTGATATAAACATTTTAAAGCAAAGCAAGTAAATGAGTATTTATTCATCAGTAACTTGTTAATATGACAGTAAAATGATTTGGAACATACCATTACATAAATATCATAGAAATAAGAGATTATGTCCATCTAAACAAGCAGGTATATCAAATATGTAGCAATTGGCATGTTCTAAATAAATCAACTGTATTCTTTTCTGCAAGTCTAGGTCATTTCTAAAAAATAGCTTTTATTACTTGAATTATTTTTCTAAGTCTTTTCCTCAATAGCAATAATAATAATGATAATAATGTATGAATACCTAAATTTGTATGGTGTTTTATTTTTCTCCTTCCCTCTCTCTCACATAGAGTGTTTGAAAGAAGGTACGAGCCCAGTAAAAATAGTAGAAAAATTATTCTTAGAAAATTGACAAGTCTAAGTGATTCACCTATCACAAAAGAAACTCTGAAAGGTACTGTATTATTGAGGCAGGCTTGTATCAAATTATAATTTTTTAAGCCGAAAAAATTACATCTTTTTTTTAACCAATATTACTGCGGAATAGAAAGGAAGCAATAAATAATAGCACAATTTAGGAAAGGCCCTCCTGTTTATGGAGTATATAATTTAATGTTAATTGCATTTTTACAGCAAACAGAGAACACTCTATAATAGCATAAATAATTATGCATTTTCAAAATCTAAACTTTAGGTAAGGGTTAGGCACTAAATCAGTAGGCTCACAGGTATGCTGCCCAAAGCTCAAATGGATCATAAAGGACACATATTTTTTTCTTTCTCATTCCTGCTCCTTTGTCATTAATATGTGTCTTTCCAAACAGGAACAGAAGATGCTCTGTAACTCTTCATTTGAGTCTGAGTTCCAGAAAAGAAGAAGAGCATTTTCTCTTAATAAACTGTATCTGTATTAGTTTTAGTAGCAGCATTTTGAACAATGCCCTATTAGAGCACTTTCACCTTTTCTTTTTTAACTAGATCTCTTTTATATGGCCATGATATGTGCAGATGATGTGAGAAGGTAGATATATTAATTACGCCACCTAAAAGGTAGGGACAAAAGGGAGTGAAAAAGATTGTGAATGGCTTTAAAGTAACAAATTTATACTGTCTTCTACAGGGATCTTGTCAGGATATAAAAGTATTTTATATTGAACTAGTCTATTAATACATTAGTCATTTTTGTCACTACTGCCATTTAACCATTTAAAGGTAAGTAATGGCTACAGATTTGCTGTTTCTCAAATTAAACAGAATAATAGAAAGAAATTTACCACATACTTAAAAATTTGGGGGGGGGGGGGGTGATTCCTCATTTTTAGAGCAATCCCTTCCCTCAGCCAGAGAAAAGACAATGAGAAAGACAGGGTTGTAAAGAAGTTTTTGTGTGTATGTGTGTGTGTGCATAATTATAATTAGATTTTTTCCTGAAAAGAAAGTCTAGTCAATGAACATTTATTCTGAGATTAAGCTTTGCTACTGACTGCTTGTATAATTTTTTCATCTTATTATTTATTTCCAAATAACAGTTGCATGTAGAGTCCTGGGTTTGTATTAAAAATACTAAAGTTCTCATCATTTGAGCAAGTCTGCACTGAGTTTTTATTTTATTTATTTATTTTTTTTACAATTTTATTACATAAGAAATCAAATACTCCTTTTCAAGTAGTTTGAATTTCTTGAACTTGGCTTCATAATTTATAGATGAAAGAGAAGTCTTTGCCTATTCCTCTGTTTGATTTTTAAGGGGAAAATGTGTTTGCTTAAAGACTCTGGGCTATACTGCATCCTTAATGAAATCTATAGTCTAGTGCAGAGATCAAGGATGGGTGAGAGCCCTACCTACATATTTAACTTGTGAACATTTTTTTTTCTGCAAAGACCTGTGATCACTGTAGCCACCCGGTATCTAAAAGATTTCCATGCAAGTTCTTAAACATGAATCTTTTTCATCATGCTGAGACATTACTTGAATATTAGTAGAAATAATTCATTCACTCGTTAGAAATGTGAAGGTAAGCATTGTCAAGAAAAAGAGTATTGTTAGTTAGAGTATTGTTAGTCTATATATAGACTTAGAATTGATGCTTCACTGAAGACTGAATCAATTAGAAATATCTGGCACTATTTTTTTCTCATACTTATTCAAATTTACAAAGAGGTGTAATTAGCTACACATATTTGTTTTTTGTTTGTTTGGTTGGTTGGTTGGTTGGTTGGATTTTTTGAGATGGGGACTCACTGTGGCTCAGGCTGGAATGCAGTGGCGCCATCTCGGCTCATTGCAACCCCTCCACCTCCTGGGTTCAAGCAATTCTCCTGTCTCAGCCTCCCGAAAATCTAGGTTTACAGGTGCCCACGTCTGACTAATTCTGTACTTTTTGGTAGAGGAGGGACTTCACCATGTGTGCCAGGCTGTTCTCCCAACCTCAGGTGACCTGCCTGCCTTGGCCTCCCAAAGTGCTGAGATTACAGGCATGAACTGCTGCATCCGGCCAGCTACACATATTTGATATACCAGAATGAGGCATATTTTTAGATTTCCAGATTGGATGTTTGAGAATAGAGAAAGAGCATTGGATATTTATTGAACAGTAACGTATTTGAATATGGAATCAATCTAAAAGAAATGAGAACTGTCTTGCAGATTCCTTTTGATGGCAGTCTTCTAAAACGTAGCTCTAGGGATTGTATTTGAACCTCTTTCAGACAAAAATAAACAAAACAACAGAAAACGACTTTCTACAAGTCCAAACAAAGAGTAAATAATAAACACTCATTCTTTCGTTCTTCTAGTACTAGTGAATAAGATATCCATCTAATTAAAGCAATTTCATACAACATTCTCTGGATCTTCCTATTTGTCTTCTCCTTTTCCCAAAGTTCCCAAGGAAACGTGCTTGATTTCAAGACAACTGAAGTGTCTTATACATGACTAAGTAAAAAATAATAAGTAAATCATGAAATACCTTGCAAATTGACACAAATACTGAATTATCAACTTGATGATGGGGGAAGATGACTAGCTGTTGGTTTTTTTATAAAAAACACAATTCTATTTTTAAATGTTAGTTTTCATTATTTAAAAAAAACTATAGTGGGTAGCAACATCAATAATTATTATCTATCAGTGAATTGAGTTACATGGCACCATAAAAGAATGTTTACTGGGACAAGATGGTAAAATTTGGAGACTTTAATTCTAAAAGACAAACACAAGATTAAAAAATGTTAGATAAAAAAGTACTCTCATCTTGTCAGATCTGGGAGACATCTTTATCAGCTCTCTTTTTCCGCTTTTTAATAATAAAAAGAAGCACAACTCAGCCAGGTGTGATGACTCACACCTGTAATCCCAGCATTTTGGGATGCCAAGGTGGGCGGATTGCTTGAGTCAGGAGTTCAAGACCAGCCTGGGCAACATGGCAAAACCCAGTCTCTACAAAAAATACAAAAGTTAGCTAGGCATGCTGGTGCACACCTGTAGTCCAGCTACTCAGGAGACTAAGGTGGGAGGGTCACTTGAGCCTGGGAGAGGGAGGCTGCAGTGAGCCATGATCAGGCCACTGCACTACAGCTTGGGAGATAGAGTGAGAACCTATCTCAAACTCTTTGCCCTGTAAAATTGAAGATATGTTGGCTCATGTAAAAAGACAGTAAGAGTAATTTATTGGCATATGTAAATAAACTACAGGAAGGACAATGTAGCAACTGAGACCCCAAAACACCTCAGTCCCAAACCCTGACTCCTGACAGCACTTTTTTTTTTCCATTTTTGACTATTCTGCTTCTTTTTGCTTTCTGTTCTCTCAAATTATCTTTCACCACATGACTAGAAACATATGACAGGAGAGTTCAGGCACATCGCATCTTGCAGCTTCAACTCAGAAAGGGCCTGGATCTTTCTTTTCCCTCTGAATCACAATTCATAAATGTTGGCCCAGCTGGCAAACAATGGAGTCTCTATACTGGATTGAAAGAAGGATTCTTTGGGATTCTAATATACTTTCCCATTTCTTTGTGTTTGTAAGAATGGTTAACCAACATCAACTCATGTAAAAAGAAGTACTAGATTTTATGTAAATTTGAGAAAACAAATAATTAGCAATCAACCCATTGATTTAATCTTTTAATTAATATATGACATCAAATCAATCAAATGTAACATTACTAGGGCTAATTGCCTTAATAGAATGTAAGTGCTCTTCCGAATGCCTACAATATGATTAGAATTTAAAATATAAATATTTCTATTATCATTAATATTCCATCATGAAAGGATAAATGAGAAAAAATAAAATTGAGAAAAGCCTTCATATAAAAAATAATGATTAAGTTGTATTTTGAAGGGCAAGAAAGAATAGCAATGTTTAAAGCTCAAACGTAATTTATGTTAGAAGTACATTATATTGTAGAACAGAAGTATTTTATGCTATCTGAATCTTAGTTTCCTCACCTGTAAGGTGACTGTTGGTTTTTTAGTACTAAAAACACTTTTCCCATTGTGAAAAGTACCTACTAAAATGTTAGCAGATTGTATGTAGTTTAAGAGACAGGAGAATCGCTTGATCTCAGGAGGTGGAGGTTGCAGTGAGCCAAGATCGCACCACTGCACTCCAGCCTAGGTGACAGAGTGAGAATCCATCTCAAAAAAAAAAAAAAAAAGAAAAGAAAAAAAGTAGTTATTTTATTAGCAGAGATTTACTCTGTGTATAAAATTAGAAAAAAGTTTTCCACCATGCCTAAATATTCTGGTTATTGCAGTGGTCAAATAAGGTATTGTTATGAAAGACCTTTCTAAAATACAAATTTCTATAAATACTGGGTGTAATATATAGTTATAAATGTAAATGCAAACGGTGATAGTTTAATTTTTTTTTTTTTTTTTTTTGAGATGGAGTCTTTCTCTGGTCCCCAGGCTGGAGTGCAGGGGAGCAATCTTGGCTCCCTGCAACCTCTGCCTCCCGGATTCAAGCCATTCTCCTGTCTCAGCCTTCCTAGTAGCTGGGACTACAGGTGCGTGCCACCACGTCTGGCTAATTTTTTGTATTTTTAGTAGAGACAGGGTTTCACGTGTTAGCCAGACAGTCTCGATCTCCTGACCTCATGATCTGCCCACCTCGGCCTCCCAAAGTCCTTGGATTACAGGCGTGAGCCACTGCGTCCTGCTGATAATTTTTTTAAGTTTTTCTGTTTTGATGTATATTTTACTATTTTTCTTGCAATAAATGTTTCATGTATTTGTATGATAAAGGCAAAATGGATACTGTTTATAAAATTTTGAAACATTTTGTTTTCTCTGACATAATTAATATTTACTCATAGAACCAAATTACTCATAAATCACTGCTGCTTTGAAAACAGAAAGTTAGAGCCTGCTCTAAAATGAATCAACTCAGTTTTGTTCTGAAACTGCAGGTTTTTCAAAGTTAGCTATTATGTTTCATAAAATGTCTGTTAAAATATTAATGTTGATTTTCTAAATTCATTCATGTTGACAAATAGCAAACACCATTACATTTCACCTAGGAATTCTAGTTAATTAAATACCAGTTGATCTCTTCATGCTTCTTTTATGTTTTCTATGATAACTTAGAGTCAAAAATTCATTGAAAAGAGGAAAACAGTCCATGGCAAATATTAGATGTTGTGTTAGAAAAAAGTTGAAGCTTTTTGTTCTACTTTAGAAAATCAGGTGTTTGTTAAAAGTTTTTGAGTTAATAATTTAGCTAATGACTTTCGTTTAAATAGCTACCAATAGTCACACAGGGACACAGCATACTGTCACAAAAGTTAATTTGTTAAAGGAAACCATACGGCTTCCTGGAGAAGCACTTACTTTGGGAGCCTCATGGCTTAGCAGAACTATTAGAGTACCAGAATTGCAGGTTTTATTTCTGATTTCACATTTACTATTTATAACATACGAGAGCCTAGATATTGACATTTTATCTCTATGCCTCAAATTCTTTCTCTGTTAAAAACATACAGTTGGACCATATGTTGTTTATAATCTCTTTTTGCTCTAAAAAGAAACAAGTTCATGAAATATATAAAAATTATCATTATATTTAAATAAAATATTTAAAAATATTTAAAGTGTGCTATATTTAAACATGTTATTTAGAAAACTATCCCCATAAATATTGTGCCATATAAATAGAATAATACAATAATAGAAAGGGATAAGATTTTGCATTCCTCATAATGAAAAAAAAAAATCTTTTTTTAAAAAAGACAATATAGCAGGATAATGAATTCCAAATCTGGAATAACATATTTTCAAAATCCAATAGCATATTTATTTCAGTTTTATTAATTTTCTTTAAAAATTTAAAAAATAAATAAATCACTATACATTTGCATTCTGTTGTACTTCTGAAAGTGGATCATGTAAGTTGGTTCCTTCTTGACCTACCCAGCTAAAACACAGTCAAGATGCTGGGAGGAATAAAGTACTGAGCACATAACATTGCTCTAAGAATGTAATTTTGGGTGAGCCTGGCTGTTAGAACTGTCTGCTATAACCTAAAACCAGTTGAATCTAATGGATCTACTGTAACCGTAATAGTTTTACTTATTTCCCTCATTTATTAATCAAAACTTATCAGCTCCCCACACCCGTACTCTGCTAATTAACTTTCTCAAAGAGCAATGCATGTTTCTTTTTTGTATAAAACCTCTAACCTTCTCTTTGTTCTTTGGACACACCAAAGACAAGCCTATCTATGTGTGTGCCCCAAATTGCAATTCTTTCTTCTGAAATAAAATGTTTCAGAGATTTGTCTCTATATATTTTAGTTAACTTCACCATACTTTATGATACAAAAGGAATGACAACATATGAATATAAAGTGAATTTTGATTGTTTTCATCCATTATTGGTATGAATAGCCAAAAAAAAAAATGTTGCTGTCTCATTAGAATTTGAGATCAACTCTACATATAGCAGAATAAAGACTTTCATAGTTCATTGAGTAAAAGCTTCATAAAGGTTTTATATATGTATCAGAATATACTGGGGAACTTTTCTTGTTGCTTCAAAATTTTACTAGAGCCTCAAAACGGAGGATAAAGCACAATACTGTGATCAGGTTTTAAGTAACGGTGTTAAACAAAACTTGGTGAGTCAAAAAATGTAAAAAATTGCCATTTCTCTGTTAGCTCTATCACACTTCTACTGTCCAAAGAAGTGTAGATTAGATTTCTGAGGAGATTCTTTAAGGAAATTATAGATGCAAAGAGATCTGGCATTTTTAACAGGAAGGGGATTGTATATGTCTTCCCACTCTTTTCTTCAACCTAGGGTAGTCTTTCCTGGGAAGTCTCCCATAGACACTGGGGTTGCCATATAAAAGGACATTTTATCTCACACTCTTTCTAAATATGTGGGACACTGTTCATACCTATATACAGATTCACTGGGTGAGGAGACATGATCTGGTGCTTATTTTTCAACTGGGAAAGTCTCAAGACAGGAGGTGACTCATGATAACAAGGCATTGTGAGAGGGAAGCCATTAGCCAAGCTTCATTTTCACTATTTAATAAGGTCGAGGGTACATTTTATTTTCTTGGGGAAAAGATAGACAGAGGAAGGTGATGAACTGAAGTTGTGATCATCTATCACATCAGACCAGTAAAAGGAAAATTGCACTTTTACTTATCCCCCTTCTCTCTCTGTAACCCTGGAGTAATCACAAATGTCCACTATGGGAGAGACAGAGAAAGAGAGAATAAAAAAATTGAAAGAACATAACACATTTCTGCAACTACCCACCTCCACCTCTGCAACTGCTAGTCTCTAGGACACTGTTCAGGCCTCTACTGAAAGAATGAAAGGAGACTCGAAGTGGACCTAAGTTTTAAGTTTTTATGTAGTCTGTTCTGAAATGTCTATTCTACTTTGGGAGGCTAAGGCAGGTGGATCACTTGAGGCCAAGAGCTGGAGACCAGCCTGGCCAACTTGGTGAAACCCCATCTCTATCCAGATAAAAAAAAATTAGCTAGATGTGGCAGACATCTGCAATCCTAGGGACTCCAGAGGCTGAGGCAAGAGAATCACTTGAACCTGGGAAGTGGAGGTTTCAGTGAGCTGAGATCGCACCAATGCATTCCAGCCTGGGCAACAGAGCAAGACTCTGTCTTAAAAATTAAAATAAAATAAAAAGAATCTATTCTAATCTAATAGCTGTAAGTTACTGAGAACCTTTAAGATTTGCTTGAGAGGTCATGAAGGGTCAAAGATTATTCAATATTATCGATATTGATATAACACTGTATCAAATACAGTAGTGGGAGAAAAATACTGTTTCTGATTAGTTTATCAGATATAGCTTATTATATATGTGATAGAGGCATGATTGTCCTCATTTTCAAATCACAAAATATAGCTACTAACTGTAGGGGATTTACCAAGACTTGAAACTTAAGTTTGTTAGCTTTAAAGCCTTTGCTATATTTTACCACTTATTTCATGGTTCCTGTAAGAATTTTATTTAGTTTTTATCATATCAAGTGCAAGCTCAGATAACTAATTTTCCAGATCTTTAATTACTGTCAAGTCCTGTTAGCTAAATGCATGTCAAAGTAATTTCTAACATTCATACTTACTTTTCAGCAAGGCCAGACTTCTGACTACCCCATGATATATCTTTCCTGTTTCTGTTTCTAACTTTGCCTGGGCTGGTTTCTTCTCTAATAGCAATTTGTCCCTTCTTGTCTGCCTGTTTTGAAGGTATACAATTTTAAGATCCAGATCAAGTCAGGTCTCCCAACACAACAGAGCTTAACATCACTTGTTATTTCCCACATACTAATTATAATATTAACAAGCTAGCCTTTGAAAGAAAGGTAAAAGAACACTTTAAACATTGTTAAAACATAACCACACCATCACACAAACTCATTTAAAACAATTTATTTACCAGGGAGACATACAATGTTTTTGTTGATTGCTATTTTGTAGCATAAGTTTGGATTGTCTACTTACTGAAAGAAAGAGGAAGCTGATCTGAGAAAGACATCAAAATAAAGAGGAGTTTTATGCTTTAAATATAAAAATAAAATTTAAAGCATTAACAATATTAGAATATATATTAAAAGTTCTTAACAATCATAAAATTCTAAAAATGAAAGTTGGGAAGATAAATAGTAGTGGTTAGAAAAATGAAAAATCTGCCTAATTTTGAAATGGCAGTTATCAATTTTATTTCCCCATATCTATAAAATATATTTTTAGATTACATACATATTTATATATATATATATATATATACACACACACACACACATAGTTGTACTAGATATAGTGACATAAATATACTTATATTTATAGTTGCATATGTTACTGTCACTTAGGTATAATGATTAATAACTACTAATTAAGAACTGATGTGTGTAGATCATTTACATGAAAAGCACAAAGAAGTATATGCTAAAATTGCATCATGAGAAAAAAGTCCCAATGTCAATGAATACATTTTATTTCTTAATTTAATGACACAATATTATCAGTAAAAGAATATTCAAGGTAGCAAATAATTTGAATGTGAATTTAATTTCCAAAAAAATTTATTTAGGCTTCTGAATGTACTCATCAACAGTACAAAACCCATGCCCTGAATCTACCATAATATGTTGTTCCCCTGATTTTCTTTGTGTTTTAGGAGACATATAGAAACTCCTAAGAATCTAGTGAAAATACAAAGAGAAGAGAAAGGAGAGAGAGAGATCCCCAAAGAAATTAACAGCCCCCTAATCGCTAATTAAAAGCTCTTTGCTTTCTCTCCACATGGCCAGTACAGCTGCTTCACATCCTATCACTGAAAAGGAAACACATAAATTCAAAGACAATATTGAGAGCAGCACCTGGTTCTGAGTGCACCTGCCGTGATGAGAGTATATTTCATACTGTCAGTAAATTAACATTTTCTAGGGCCCCAAAAGATGATTTTTTTCCCTCATTCGACTTCTTCCATTGTCCCCAGTGTAAAGAATCAGTAGCTTTGCTTCCATTTTCGATACTAAATATATCATATTGTTGTTTGCTTCACTGGTGCAGACACCTGCCTCCTGCTGTAAATGCTGTGTTCCAGCTCTAACAGATTTCCCCAGGGCTTCCCATTCAAGTATTGGCTTGTAACTATGGCTTAATATCATGTCAAAATCTTTTAAGGAAGATACAGCCTGTCACGTCATTTCAAGATTTAACCTTCATCTACTGAGATTCTGAAAATGTCCTTTGAGTGTTTGAAGCATGAGCAGACAAATAAAAGGCTAACAAGTCATTTGTAAAGATAATAGCTAACAGCATGCATTCTCCTTTCCCTCCCCCTTTCCATTAAATGTTGATAAAGAAAAAAGAGAGCAGACTGCAGGGCCCTAGTTTTCGTTATTTATAAACAGGTCAGAGGAAGCTTAAAACTCGAGTGTTTTAAACATGGAAAAAGAAAAATCTCCAACACCCTGAAAGGTTTTAAGCATCACTGAAACATGGATGAGATGTCAGTTTTCTGAAGGAAATAATTTTATAGACTCATGATAGAGATGTGGTTGCTAAAATGCTTTTAATGAATTTAAAAAAATATTCACTGTATTACAGAAAAAAAAACTGGGCCTACTTTTACCTCATGGTGGCTTTATTGCTTGGTTTGAAGAGTAGTAGAAAAAGCTTTACAAGTTAGAAAGAAAATCAGGAAACCCTACAGAATTTGCTAAGTGGAATGGTCAGTTCTACATTTTTGAATTTCCAAAATTCATTCAAATATCATAGGTGGCAAATGAATAACTTTAATCTTTGTCATTTAGGAGAATCAAACTTCTCAATATACAGATACTTCTTGAGTTATAATGAGATTACTTACAATAAAGCCATTATAAATAAAAAATATTATAAATCAAAAATGCATTTAATATCTCAACAAACCCTTTCTAAAGCTGAGAGAAAAAGAGAGCCATCAGGTCATGTTTGTATTTTTCAAATTCACAATCATTGCCACCTTTGTTGCAGAAATGGTTTGGCCTGAGATTAAAATTTAGCCCTCCTGAAAATCAAAATGAGATATTCCTAAAGAGCATTAACAGAGTTTTTAATGATAAATAAACAGGGCAACAGAAAATAATGTATTGTATAGAACATAGCAAAACCAACACCAAATTTGAAAATAACAAATAAACCATTCTTGAAGAAGAGTGTTGATGTCCCACAGGTAGTATCCCCAGCCCTTATTCTTCTCTTCTACACCTTGAACTAGGATTACTGAAATATTCAACTACTGAACTGACCTTCTTTTGGAACAACATCGAATGTGTTAGGTTGGTGCAAAAGTAATTGCAAGTTTGCAATTTAAAAAAAAACTGCAGAAAATTATTTTTGTATGACTCTAACAAAATGGACTTTGCTTCCCTGATCCTTGAGTGGAATCGCTCACCACAAGTCCAAATTCTAAGTGCATCTCCCCCACTCAGTCCTTCTGAAATATACCATGGTTGCTCTAGTGTGCATTCTTCTTTGCTGCATTAAGCTTATAAATGTAACTCTGTTTGAATACAAGTATGCTCCTGATAGATCTGCCAGGTTGGTGTTTATTAGTGGGAATTTCATTATGACTTGATTGATATCCTTCCTGACATAGACTAGGACTCAATTGCAGAGTGAGATCCACTGGTCTCTACTTGCTCAATGCCATCTTGCTTAGAATAGGGAGGCAATTCTTGCACTGAATCTGAACTCTGAATATTTTCTTGAGTCCTTTGATGTTAGTCTTATTTTATTTGTCATAATGAGGAACTGTGTTAAGGAAAAAAAAAACCTCTTCCCAAGTCCACAATGGGTGTGTTTTCAAAGGCAGGAGCTTCCTAGTGCCATACCTCCATGCACGCCCCCATCCGGGAACCTAGAGTTCTTTGTCTGACTGTCCTGGTAGGTGGGCTAAGTAGAAAATTCCAGGTGGGCCTCTTTGTTCCAAAAGCCAGAGAAAAGCTCTGGGAGAAGGGGCCGCAGTTGCAGACCTAGTAGCCAATCCGGTATCAAAAGTCAAAGATCAATCACTCCAGAGGAAGTTTGAAAGAACTCCTCTCACTGGACAAGAACATGAATGGGGCAGAAATACTGCAAGGTTAAAACTCGCTGCTCCTTACCTATACAGATTCCTCCCTTGGATCCCCCTCCCACAGCAGCATGGGAGCTATCTCTCTCTCTCTCTTCTTTCTCTCTCTGCCTAATAAATCGTTTCCTTGCTAAACTCTTTGGGTTCACGATATTTACTCAAAGGGTAAGCTCACCAGGCCTCCGGGACCCCTTCCCCAATTCTTGGGGTAAGAGAGGTCTTGAATCAGCTGTAGCCTATCTTCACAATAATGATATTGTACATAGAGATTTGAAACTGGAAAACGTATTGGTTAAAATCAGCCTTATTGATGATAACAATGAAATTAACTTGAACATAAAGGTGACTGATTTTGGTTTAGCAGTGAAGAAGCAAAGTAAGAGTGAAGCCATGCTGCAGGCCACATGTGGGACTCCCATCTATATGGCCCCTGAAGTTATCAATGCCCACTACTATAGCCAGCAGTATGACATTTGAAGCATAGGCGTCATAATGTACATGTTATTATGTGGAGAACCACCCTTTTTGGCAAGCTCAGAAGAGAAGATTTTTGAGTTAATAAGAAAAAGAGAACTACATTTGAAAATCCAGTCTGGAATTCCATAAGTGACTGTGCTAAAAGTGTTTTGAAACAATTTATGAAAGTAGATCCTGCTCACAGAATCACAGCTAAGGAACTACTAGATAATCAGTGGTTGTCTAGGCTCTGGGCACGTTGGATGGGGGAACTGAAAGTATCATGATGCCCCACTTCCTCCCCCCCAGCTACAATAAGAATAAAATCTTCAAGGAATTTTTGGTTATGCTTTCAAATTTTTGCTTATTTTTTAATGACAATTTTGTTACTGAAATTCTAGGGCTTTAGTCTAGGTCCTGTTCCTTGACACACAGAAAGCTGATCACTGAGACAGTGAACATTGCTAGGGATGGAGGCTTTATTCAGGTGCTATAGCCCAGGAGAAGGGCAATTAGTCTCAACTCCATCTCCTCAACTGACTAAAATTAGGAGTTTATATAGCAAGAAAGAAATGTAACCTGTGTGGGAAAATAGGAATTAGGGAGGGGGTAAGAGAGAGAGTTGGTCAATAGTAAGGAAGTGCTTGGTTAAGCAGTCATGATGAATGAGGGTTGTGGTATTGTCCAGATGTGGTGGCTTGGTAAGTTTCAGTTCCTTTACTCCCTTTGGGAGGCCTGATGCTTTGTTTCCAGAGAAAGGAATTCAGATAAGACAGATGTACCTTTCTCAAGTTTTAAGACTGGGAGGGTCAACTTCTATGTTTATTCAAGAGAAACCAGAAACATCAATTCTGTGGGACAATTGGGACAGTTTTAGTTTGACAAAGCATGTATGCGCTCCCACTCTTTCTGTTTGTCTAGTTATTATCTGAACAATTGTCTATATATAAGGACTGGTTTATACAGGGTAGAACATATATATGGGTTTTATGAGCCTGTATTCTAAGCCAGTACCAAACCCTAATGAGTTCAGAGGTTCTCTCACAGCTGCATCCTTTGCTTTGCTTTTCAAAATTTAATAGGAATTTCTTCAGTTTTGGATCTGTGAAATTTACTTTGAGATCAATCTCCTGGCCACACAGTTGCTGGCTAAGGGACTGCTATCTAACCCAAAATAAGCATGTTGGTAATATTGCTTTGGTTTGTCCATTAACAAGCTTGTGCTTCCTCTGGAAGAATCCTGGGTTCTTTGATTCTTCTTCTTGTTGTTGTTATTGTATTTATTTTTTTAAATGGTCTAACACTGACTTGACAATTTCAAATTGCAATAGTCATTCAAAAAAGTTTTCACACCTAGAAGACTGTTCATTTGAGAGTTACCTTAGAACAACAACAACAAAAAGAAGCATTTGCACGGAAATTCTGTGTCTTATCTATGTAAAAAAGGGATTAATCTGTTTATCATAAGAGATATCCTTTCTTTCTTTAAACATTTGAGCATTGATAAGAATGAGTATTTTAATCATATACTCTTAAAGGAATTTTCAAGGCCAGGTCCTTGATTAAATTTTCTGTAAATGCTGAATTATTGAAGATATAAAAACATAAAAGTTTTCCTTCCTAATTGATAAGGAAATTCATGATTAGCCTCCTACAGAAATAAGTCCATATATAGTAATATTTTTGTTTGAGTATCTGGTTTCTTCTAATTTCTTCCATATGCTTTTTCCTCAATTTTTTTTCCTTCCTTCTCTCACAGTTCTCTAGGAAACTTTAATAATTAACTAATAAAAATAAAATTCCACTCACTATACTATTTTAAAATCATACATTTTAATGTGCTAGGGCTATCTCAATATTGACTCATCCTGAAATTTGTTCAGAATAATTCATGGAATACAACAATGTATAGCTATGATTAACCCACACTCTAGCCTATGAATACAATACGTCTGATTATTGAGTTTGCACATGTTTCCTTTTGTGGTTTGCATAATTCCCTTTGGAGGTAATTACAAAATTAACTACCAACAAAATCACTGGTATATTTCGCTTTTTTACAAAGGTGTATGATTTATTTCTAACTTAACTAGCCTTTGCTGCATTATCTTCAGCAGAATCCATGATAGCAGTTTTCAAATACTCAGGTCTGAGCATGGACTCTGGGTGGCCTTCAAGATGGAAATTAAATGTATTAATGTGTATCAGTTACAACACAAAAACAGAACAGATTTTCTTACATTATAAAAGTGGTGCTTGTCTTCAAGATAGTGCCTGTCACCTAGGGTACCTTTAGATCAATCAATTTTCCCTCTCAGGAAATGAAATGTTGAAATAACTTCATCCAAGACAGAAAAATGCCTGGGCCCCCAACTTGAGACTCCCTTTTTATAAAGGGTGTGTACCACATAAAAATCAATTAAATCACAAATCATTAAATCGATAAATCAAAGGCTCTGCTATGAAGTAGATATTTCACAAATAAATGCTAATATTCCACAAGTATCCACAGTGAAGACTCTGAGATTTAAACTCACATTTTTTAGGCACCACTGTTCTTTTCTCACAATACTTTTTCAGTTTTAGTTCTTATTTTTGAAACTTGCCAGCATGTTTCTTGGTTGAATGGTAACTGAGCAAAAGGAGACCAAATCCACTTTCAAACCTTAACATAGGTACTAGCTCTAAATGCAACATAATGCATAATAAAGTACTTGTCTCTACCTCTGATTTGTATCTGAAGTAGAGAAACAAAACCAGACCAATTGTACCATAGATTTTTTTTTTTTTTAATAAACAGAAATTGACCCTCCTGGTCTTCAAGATTGAAACTTACATTTGTCTTATCTGAGCTCCTTTCTCAAGAAACTGACCCTCAAGCCTCCTAGATAGTATCCAGGAACTGAAACTACTTTTCCTTACCCTCCCTAATTCCTATTTTCCTATCTGACCACCTGCTTCCGGTTGGCAAACTCTTCTTCCTTACTCCTCTCCAATTCCTGTTTTCCCCAGGTAGCTACATTTATTCTCCACTAGAAAAGTCCCCAGTTTTAGTCTGCTGGGGAGACAGATTTAAGATTTATCTCCCATCTCCTCAGCTGCAGCATCAAAATATAGCCTTTTTCTTTGATGATACTCATTGTCTCAGTGACTGGCTTTCTTTGTGGTGAGCAAAAGTACCTAGACAAATTTCCTGGCATTTCAATAACATATCAAGTACATTGTGTTCTTATAATTTAGATTCTATTGGCACATACAGTTTGCAGGGATAAGTTAGGGAAGATAGTATGTTTTGGAATATGCATGTATATATGTATGGATATATTTATCTACTCTTTATTTACACTCACATTTCTTCTGGAATGAATACACACACATAATACATATTTATGCTCACTTTTCTTGTATTTTTATTTCAAAACAATAAGTAACAGTAGATCTTTAAACAATATATTTGGATTTAAAATAAATAAGAATATAAAAGACATGCATTATTAAATACATCAAATAATAGATTTTAATGTAAACAATGGCTTCTTGATTTAATGAGGGGAATGTCTTTCTCAAGACATAATAGAATTGAGGAAATTGATAAGGCTGTATCTAATTTGAAATAGCACAAACATTATTTGTCCTTGAAGTCAGCTTTTGTATTTTTTCTATGTGCTGCAAGATAAAGCATCATGAGAAAATTTTGAGACTTAGCAAGTATGGGAAAGGAGAAAATACAGAAATAAGAAGTTGGAAATGAAATAAATATAGTTTGTAAAAAAATCTCAAACTTTATTAACTTAAAGAATCCATTGTGGATTGAAAAACATTTCCATCTTTTATATAAATGGTCTTTTATTCAATAAGAGCGTGTTCTTTCTTTCTTTCTTTTCCATCTTCTCTCTCAAGACCTTATTTTAGTTACTTCTTTCAGAAGAATCTGTTTCGTTTTATTCCCTCTTTCCCCTCCTTGCAATCCATTTACCAATTTCTGTAACATTCCCAAAGTTTATGTAAAAGATAATATAAAGATTTATTTTTATTATACACCAGCTTCTTCTGTTTTCTTCATCATAGTACTATATACATACAAATAGACTATATATAAATAGTACAGTACTATTTACCAAAATGATTACTGAGGTAGGGTTTAGCTTCTCCATTTGTAATTTATTTTACTGACAGTGAAGATTTAGTTTTCTTATGACTCACCTATGAATACAAATTTCTGAAAACATACTGAGATATACTTCTAGTATTGGTCCCATTCTAAAAAATGAGCTTTCTAACTTGTCCGAACCAATAAAAGAACATTGCTATTCTTAACAGTTTTGCTCTTATTTCCAAATAGATGCTGTCACAAGAATATATTTATGTTGTTGTTTTGGGTACAAATCCAATAATAATTATGTATACATTATATTGAGTGGAATTGATTATTCATTTACACACCATAAAGGAAAACAAGAGCAAATATTCATAGTATCTATTTTTATGGAAATTTTTGGTATACATTTTAATACCTGTCTAGTTATCATAATTTATTTTTATCTCTCTAAGTAAATGTAATTTTCTCACCTTTAGTTTTGTTTACACAATGAAGTCCTAATTATTATGGACTTTGGTCTCTTTGTTATTGCTGAGGTGTGTATTATTTAAAATAATTTATTATTTTTTATTAAAAAGACTTCTAGTAATATTTATAAAGCATATTATAAGAAACATCAGATTGTTGCTATTTTCTGATTTTATTTCTGGATTAAAATAACTTTTAATTACATGATTTCAAACAGAATACCACTTATCAAAATACCACTTGCTGAGATGCAACTTACAATCAACCAAAATCTTGAAAGAATAATTTAAAGGAAATTTTCAGTTTATTCTATTTCTATCATCTGCACTTCATACCCACTCTTTCAATACATCATGAAACAACTCTATTGGCTTTATTGGTTTGCAGGGGCAGCAGAGATAGACAGTGAATAATAGAGATTCCCAACTCTGTACTACCCCCAAACACCTTTGTCTTTAGGCTTTCAGTGATTATTCTCTAATAACCTACAGCAATAACCTGTAAGAATTTCTAATAATTGAAAATACCAATCACACACACACACACATACACTTCTGTCTTCCCAACGGGGTTCTTATGAGTGTAATAGTAATACAGTTTTATTGAGAGCAAAGAGTTAGTGTTGTTAACAGTCACTTTAAATACTACTTATAATAAATTCATGCTTGTATTTCCTTTATATTTGATACATCAGAATTGAAAGCACACCATAAAACTACCACCAGGTTTTTTGGTTTACCCAAATGCTGTGTTTTCTACCAATCTATCTTGGTATTCGTAAGTTAAACCAATAGCTAATATAAGTAAAGATTTAAATACTGTATAAAACATGTCCAGAAATACAGAGATATACAAACGTGTGTTCCATTGCTAACAAGGAAAAAATAAGCATACAATGTACCTTAACTAGCTATATTCTTATTGTAGAGTAAATGTTAATAGTTTATATTACATTGAAAATCTCTTATTTTATTAATGCATTTCTGTAAATTGCATGGTTTTTATTTTAGCTTCCACTTACCTATTAAGTTCAGCATGTAAGTAACTTTGTGTCTCTGTAACTTTTGCTGTAAAATTAGGTGGTTGAGCTGGAGCATTACCATGTGACCTTTAGTTGTGGAATACAATTATTTTGTGATAAGGATATATGTTACGTAAGTTTACATTTTGTTAGTCTTTGGCAACTTCATTAATGCCATGCTGTATTGATTTTTTAATGTTTGTTCTTCATGTATGTGATTTGTATTCAAAACTGAATGATGTATTTTAATGTAAAGTGCTAATTCAACAAATAGTAGATGTGACTGTTTAGACATAATACCTATCTATCTACTTATCTATCTGTCATCTATCATTGGTAAATACTTGTCTTAGGAAGAATTAATCTTGCTGCCTATAGCTGGATGTAAGAACAAAATCTTCATGTGGAAAATATGTAAGTTACTGATTCATTCTTTGCTTTCTATTCTAAGTCATTCTATTACCACTTTTTCTTCTTGAACATTATTGCTTTAAATGTCTACTCTGAGCATGTGTGGAATAGCTTCCTCCTGATTGCTAAGCAAAATAATTCTGCCTTTCTTAAAAACAGCCACTAAAAGGAGACTATGTAATTGCATGACGGTGATTATATTGATAAAGTTGAAAATGTTATGATAACTTGAAAACAACTCAGAGAGCTTATACAACAGTCATTTACCCATCTTTTTAGCAGGTATATTTTATGGTTGAATTCCTTTATTGCAAATATCTATTATAATTCCCTAGAGTAAAGGCCAAATTGCCTTTTATCACTCTGAGGCAAAAACACAATAGAAATTATCAATAGAAAAAATGTGAGATTTTTTAAACAATGCCTCATAGTGCCATGAAGAAAATATTTTATTTTAAAAATACTTTTCCATTATTTACACGAGATTAAAATATAGTACGTTTATAGATATGCAAATACTTATTATCCTACACATCTTTTGAGATAGGCTTACTTGTCATGTTTGAAACTCAATAATTGGATTCTCAGGCCATGGAAAGTAAAGTTGTGTAAATTGCTAAAATAGGGTTTTTATTGTGAGTTTAAAGCAAAATCTAAGTCACTTTTCTATTCTCTATAACATTAAATCTAAATTATTTTATCTAATTTTTCAGGAAACATATAATCAGCTTACTCTCTGTCTATATAACATACTTGAACTCATCATTTCAATTAATATCAATTATGTACCAAGATTCCTAAAATCTGCTATGCTTATCTCTATGTGGATTAACATGTATAGATAAGGTTCTTGCTATCGTGAAATTTATAATGTAACGGGATATTCAGTTAATGCACAAACACACAGGCAAGATAATTTCAGATAATGATGACTTCCAGGAAGAAAACTAACTCAATTAGTGATATCATAAATAGTTATAACTGGGAGAGGTTGGTTGAGGGGTATTTTTGATTGTGGTATGAAATATCATTTCAGAATTAGGTGTTGGAATTGTTGATTGATTTCAAGAAGTTTCCCAATGAAGATCTGAAAGACAAGTTTTCAAGTGCAAAGAATGGGTTTAAGTCTTATGTCAAGTTCAAATTTTACTTTTTATGTAACAAATGGAAATGTACTGTGGTTAACTATTAGGGGTTGGGAAAATGCCATTTGGAAAGAAGTCAGAAAAGCATATAGATGCTGTCACATGTAGGGGCTTGTAGTGCATGGTAAAGAGCCTAGTTTTACTCTAAGAATAAAGAAAAGTCATTGGAGAGTTGTAAGAAGGAGAATGGACTAATTTTACCTAAGATTTTTTCGAGATGGAGTCTTGCTGTGTCGCCTAGGCAGGAGTGCAGTGGTGTAATTGCAGCTCACTGCAACCTGCCCCTCCTGGATTCATGCAATTCTCCTGTCTCAACCTCCTGAGTAGCTGGGACTACAGGCATGTGCCACCATGTCCAGCTAATTTTTTGTATTTTTATTAGAGATGGGGATTCACCATGTTAGCCGGGATGGTCTCGATCTCCTGACCTTGTGATCTGCCCACCTCGGCCACCCAAAGTCAAGCTAAAGTTTGTCAATTTATTTATCTTTTAAAAAACCAGCTCTTAGTTTTCTTAATCTTTTGTACTGTTTTCCTAGTCTCTAATGCATTCTACTCTTTCTGTTTCTTGTTTTGTTTTGTTTTGTTTTGTTTTGAGATCGAGTCTCACTCTGTTGCCGGGCTAGAGTGCAGTGGCCCGATCTCTGCTCACTGCAACCTCCGCCTTCCAGGTTCATGCAATCCTCCTGCCTCTGCCTCCTGAGTAGCTGGGACTACAGGAGCGTTCCACCATACCCAACTAATTTTTTTTGTATTTTTAATGAGAGAGGGAGTTTCACCATGTTGGTCAAGATGGTCTCAATCTCTTGACCTCCTGATCTGCCCTCTCGGCCTCCCAAAGTGCTGGGATTACAGGCATAAGCTACCATGCCCAGCCTATTTCTACTCTTGTCTTCCTTCTTCTAACTTGGAGTTTAGTTTGTTCTTTTACTTTCTCGTTCCCTGAGGGAATGTTAGTTTAATTATTTCAGCTCTTTCTTCTTTTCCAAGTAGGCATATATTACTCTAAAATTTTCTCCTATAAGTGCTTTTGATGTATCCCATAAGTTTTAGTATTTTGTGTTTCTGCTATTGTTTGTCTTGAAATATTTTTAAATTTTCATTTAAATCTCTTCGGGGGAACCATTGGTTGTTGAGGAGCATGTTGTTTAATTTCCAAATATTCATGAGTTTTCAAAATTCCATCTGTAGTGGATTTCCAGTTTTATACCATTGTGGTCAAAAAGATACTTGATATAAATTCAACCTTCTTAAATCTGCTGAGGCTTATTTTATGTCCTAACCTTTGATCTATACTAAAGAATGTTTTGTTGGTGCTTGAGGAAAATGTTTATTTTGCTGCTGTTTGGTGGAATGTTCTGTATATATATGTTAGATCCATTTGGCCTAGATTGTAGTTCAATTTAATGTTTTTAAAATAATTTTTTGTTGAGTTAATTTTTCCGTTGTTGAAAGTCAGATATTGATGTCCCTTACTATTATAATATTGTAGTTTATTTATCTCTTTAGATCCTGTAATATTTGTTTTATATGTTTAGGTGCTTCAATGACAGGTGCATATAGGTTTATAATTCTTGTATCATCTTGATAAATGACTAGTTTATCATTATTTCTCAAAGAATTAATTTTTCTACTGATGTTTTCTGTATCTTCTAACAAATAATAGAATTGTGAAGCTAGAAACAGAGATAAATTATGTTTTAAATTTTTATATAATTTTAATTCATCTACTAGTTTTAGATAAGTTTATATGTAGACATAAATATTAGGGCATAATGACTATATAAAATTAGAGTCACCAAATATGGACCTATTATCAAGATTTCAGCCTTTTTTCAGTTTCTTAAACATGCCAAGCCTGTTATAAATTCAGTGGATTTGCACTGGCTCTTTTCTATACCTGGAATTTTTTTCCACCAACATTTTTCAGTCTTTTATTTTTATTAGGTCTCTGCCTAAATATTTCCTCTGTATGTAAACATCTGATTTAAAAAAACAACTGTATTTATCTAATATTTTCCTCTTCTTTAGTTTATTGTAAAATTGCATTGCATATGTTTTGTTTTGTTTTGTTTTGAGACGGAGTTTCACTCTTGTCGCCCAGGCTGGAGTTCAGTGACACAATCTTGGCTCACTGCTACCTCAGCCTTCCAGGTTCAAGCCATTCTCCTGCCACAGCCTCCCAAATAGCTGGAATTACACATACCTGCCACTATGCCCAGCTAATCTTTGTAATTTTAGTAGAGACAGGGTGTCACCATGTTTGGCAAGGCTGGTCTCAAACTCCTGACCTCAGGTGATCCACCTGCCTTGGGCTCCCAAAGAGCTTGGATTACAGGCATGAGCCACCACGCCTGGCCTGCATATGCATATTCATTATTTTTTAATTTCTTGCTTATTTTCTTTTGCTCTGATAGAATATAAGCTTCACACAAGAAAGGGTTTTGAGTATTTGATACATTGAATCTTAATTGCCTAAAATAGTTGGGTCCACAGTTAGATGCTCAGTAGCCATTTGGTGAGCAAAGGAACAAATGAACTCTCACAGAGTCATGTTTAATCCTAATGAATTCTGTCGAATACTCAAAATAACCTATTTGTATGTACAGCTATTTATTTTTATTTATTTGAGATGGAGTCTCACTCTGTCACCCAAGCTGGAATGCAGTGGCACAATCTCAGCTCACTGAAACCTCACCTCCTGAGTTCCAGTAATTCTGCCTCAGTCTCCCGAGTAACTGGGATTACAGGCACCGGCCACCGAGTCTGGCTAATTTTTGTATTTTCAGCAAAAACGGGGTTTCACCATGTTGGCCAGACTGGTCTCGAACTCCTGACTTCAGGTCTATATCTGACCTCCTCAGCTTCCCAAAGTGCTGGGAATACAGGCATGAGCCACTGTGCCCAGCCTGTATAGCTATTTAAACTATATAACTCTAAAAAATGGGTTCCTGTTACATTAAAAAAATAGAATATACATTGATCATATCATATTCAATTTCAGGAAAGTTTTAGTGTGAATTTGATGGCTAGCCTTTGATTTAGGTATGTTGACAAGACTCATGTTATTTTTCCAATAAATAGAAATAGGGAAATGAATCACTTAAAGGTAGATATTAGCATGAACAAGTCTAGGCAATTCTTCCTCTGCTTTATCTCTCTTAGTCTGAAAACCCGATCAGGGAAACCTATCATATAGAAAAGAAAATCCAGGAAATACATGAAATACACACTATGATTTCTGCATTTTATTTGGGAATCTTAGAATTCTAGTGACACTCTTGTCACCATCCGTTTGTAATAACCTTTGTGATATTTAACACAAGCAGAAAATGTGTTGAGACGATGCACACAGAAACATGGAGGTCACACTTGGCTGTGCTATATGGTCTCACCAAAAAGCAGCAGTGAAACAGGGCCACACTGCTTAAGGAAAGGAACTTCTCATCTGTATTTTATAATTTTTGATGTGAATTTTAGTATGTCTTTGTTTAAGCCACTACAACTTTTTTTTTTTATTAGTTTTAGCTCATGAATGATAACTTCCTTGTTAGGAAAGTTACATCTGCTTTGCATTACTCATCAGTTTAGTTAGTTCCTATATCTCTGAATCCTTGAGTAGGAACACAAACACTTTGAAATATCTGCAAGAGTAGCTTTGTATCAGAAATTCAATGTAACATACTCAGTGTTCTGAGCTCAACTGATTGTAGAAAATTGCCGTTTTCTGATGAAGTAATCTGCATCTAGATTTTTGTCACCATGGTGAAAGCAGCTTCCTCCAAATTTATTTTACAAGGAAGTTTGTAGTTTGGAAATAATTTTCATTTCTTTTTAGAGAGAAAAACATTTTTGAAAAACTCTTTTTCTTTCAAAAAGGCTTTGATGCTCAAAATGTCTTAAATTATACTTAATTGCCTTTTTTCAAAATTTCCTTTTTCAATTATTGGTGTGAAAAGACATTTTAAAGTCATAAATAGTCTATAATAAAATGAACACAGAATGTAATATAAATCAGCAGTAAGTAAATTTTGTATTAAAATATCAATTTTGTATGTTTATGTATAAAATGAGCCCTTGAAAATGAAAAGTTTTATTGAATAAACAACACTAAAATATGATAGATATATCATAAGATACAAACTTTACACATAATAAATGTTCACTGTTTTAGAGAGTTTTATTATTTATTTACCTTGAAATTGTCTGACAGCTTAAGCACCCAAAGAGCTTTTGATTTGGCCAAAGATGCATAGCCACCTAGGGACAGAATCTGGCCTCCAGAGACACTTTCCTGCTGCTCCCCTGCTCCATCCATCACAATGACCATTCTGAGTCATTCTGAGGGTTATAAGCAAGTGAACAATGGATCTACAAGTAATTGTTATACCTTAATTTTTAGTCATTTTGCAGCTCAAACATAAAGCAGGGCAGTATAGTAAATAACAAATCTAAGATTTTCTGGAGTCTTTTCTTAGATTTGCATAATGTCTCCACCTCCCGTTGACTTTGAGATTTTAGTATTCAATTAACAGTTGAGTCTTCGTTTTCTCATAATAGACTTTCTGTAAAAGGTAGTTATTATTATCTCTGACCGTAGTAAATGTATAAAACAATTGAAAGACTGGCATACAATTTCTTATATATGAAAGAAAACACTCACGAAATGTAAAACAGTGAGTTAAGACAAAGATACTGTGAGTATTAAACAAAGACAAGACAAAGATTTTTTTAAAGTTGAAGGTAACATTCCAAAAAGAATCACAGACATCATTAGAGTCTTCTGGATTAGCTGATACTTGAATTTGCAGCACTTTAAATGTTGAATAACAGTATCCTCAGTATACTGACTATGAGGCACCCACTAGGCATAAGGTTCAAAGTTAAACCAAATATGATCCTTGTCCTCAATGAAAGTTAGTACAAGTAAATCAGACAGTATACTGTAAGGAAAGAAATCATAGATGTGCAATATGATGCTAAGTGAGTAGCGCAGAAAGATTTGGTTAACATTGTGCTTGTGTGTGTTGGGGGTCAGTGGGCACTGAGTATGTGCAATATAGCAAGAGTTAAAGACCAATGAATAAAGAGATAATAGAGTATTTGCTTGAGAAGTGAAGTAAAGTTTGCTTTTACCATCCTATAATTTTATCTTATAATACTTTTTATAATCTGTCATTTTATCAGTGTGCAATTGTGGATTTAATGCCTAGATTTCTACTGAAATGTAAATTCCATTAGGTCATGTCTTTTTTGTCTACTCTTTTTTAAAAATAAATTTTATGTTGTATTGATGTTACAAGGTATATAACATCACGTTAGATACAAAATAAAATTTATTTAAATAAAGTGCTTATTATAGTGGAACACATTAATACATCCATCAATTCACATAGTTACCCATTTTCCCCTGTGGCAAGAGCAGCTATAATCTAGTCATTTAGCAAAAATCTTGAATATGCTATTACTAGTAATAGTCCTCATGTTGTACATTAGATCCTTTGACTTGTTTATCCTACAGATCTGCTACTTTGTTTTTTTATTTTTTTCTACCTTTGTTTTCCCATTTCATCCCCCCCTCGACAATTCTAACCCTGGTAACCAATGTTTCATTCTCTATCTCAATATATTAACCCTTTTTAAAGATTCCACAAAGGAGATCATGCAATATTTTTCTTTCTGTGTCTGACTTATTTCATTTAGCATAATGTCCTCCAGTTTCATCTAAATGGTAGAAGTCCTCCTTCTTTAAGGCTGAATAATATTTCATTGTACGTGTGTATACCAAAGTTTTTTATTCATTTGTTTATAGATGGACACCTAGGTTGTGTCAAAGTTTATTTGGTTGCAATCAACAGAACCTAACCTTGGTTAACTACAACAAAATTGGAAGGATGGGCATAATTCAGTGATTCAAAGGAAAGGCTACAGAGTAAGGACTAAGATATAAGCAGATTTAGGGTCACTCTTTAAACCTAAATATATCTGAGTATATTTAGAAATTATTTTAAAATAGACATTATTAGTTTACTTTTAGAAATTATTTTAAAATATATATTATTAGTTTATATTTTATTACCAGTGGTAACACCTTGGAACATTGAATTTTAAGTCATTTAATTGTATTTTAAAAAATTATGTTCTCTATTAATATCCATATTTTAAATCCACTTATGTTTTGAATAAAATAATCATAAAAGCAACATCATGTTAAATATGCAACCTATATGGTCTCCAATACAGGGTATTTGGATATACGTAACAAAAAGAAATAAATGAAGAGCAAATTACTGCATAATAGAAAACAGTGATGCATCTGTGATAAATTTAGGTTACAGATAGATAGTATGAATTAATAGTTTAATGGAGCCATTATTAACATGCAGCAGAAGAAAAATATTAGATGATGAAATTACAGACAATAACTTACCATTTTCCAAATGGATTGTAGAAAGGCAAATTATAAAAAATAAAACCTCAATCATCACTGTTGTTTCCTTAAGTGGACAGTTAACAAAGGCATATATATAAAAGAAAAAGGACCAAAAATATTATGTGTAAGAAACAATCATAAAAATACAATTTTAATAACAAATAAACCAATGAGAGTTTCCAAAACCTGTGACAATAAACACTATATTACATGAGAGATTTTAAATCAAGATTGAAAATCTGAAACTTGATTTCTGAAAAATACATGTTCTAAATATTCTAAATGTTGCTATGGCAATAATTTATGTAGAAAACTAAATGTAACAGCATCATAGATACTGTTTGGCTCCAAAGCATAGCTATATATACCAGGGATATTAGCCAGCATATGGCTTATAGGTGTTATTTCTTGACTCTTCTAGTTTATTTTTCTCATCATGGTGGGTCATATTTTCATCCCTCTTTTCTTGCCTGTTAATTTTTGATTGAATACCAATAATTTTACCTTATTGAGCACTATATATTTTTACACACTATAAATATTCTTGAGTTTTCTTTTATAATACAATCAGCTTGCCTGAAAATAGTTTGAACGACAGGTGGCTCCAGAACAGTATGTAGTCAGGAACTAATTTTTAAAAATAAATTGTATTACGTTGTTTGAGCTTTACAACACGATGTTATGTGATACTTGTAAATTATAAAATGGTTCCTATAGTGAAGCAGAGTAAAATATCTCACATACTTTTTCTTTGCGACAAAAGCAGCTAAAATCTACTTATTTAACAAAATATCCTAATACAACTCTATTAATTTTAGTCCTCATTCTGTACATTAGCTCGCCAAACATGTTCATCTTAAATATCTGCTGCTTAGTATCCTTTGACCTACATCTCACCATTTTCTTTCCTCCTGTCCTTTCTGACCCATGGTAACCACTGATTAGTTCTTTACCTGTATGGATTTGAACTCTTATTTATTTATTCCACACATACATGAGATCATAGAATATTTTTCTTTCTGTGTCTGGTTTATTTTACTTTGCATAAAGTCCTCTAGGTTCATGCATGTTGTGGCAAATGACCAAATCTCCTTCTTTATTAAGGCTGAATAATATTCCACTGTATATACATACTACATTCTCTTTATTCATTCATTAATCAGTGACACTTTGTTTTCATATCTTAGCTATTATAAATAATGCTGCAATGAACAGGAGTAAAGATATCTCTTTGAGGTTTCTATTTGGTATATATCTAGAGGATGGGGTGCTGGGTCGTATGTTACTTCTATTTGTAATTACTTTAGGATCTGCCACATTGCTTTCCACATGGCTGTACCGGTCTACATTTCCACCAGCAGTGTATTAGGGATTCCTTAATTCCACACTCTTGCCAACATTTTTGCCTCTTGTATTTTTCTTAATAAACATCCTTAAAGGCATGAAGTGACTCTTTGTAGTGGTTTTAATTGGCATTTCCCTGATGATTCGTGATGTTGAGCACCTTTCCATATATCTCTTGGCCACTTTTACATCTTTTTCCTGTTCATTCTTTGGGTGCCAGATTTTTTTGATAGCTATAAAGGACAACTTGGGGGACACCTGAATTTAATATTGGTTTTTATATTAGCTAATAATTAACATTTAATTATTAATATTGTATTGACAGAAACTGCCACCTTAACATTTCCCTTTCTTTAACGAAACTTTAAACAGGCTTCTGTCTGCCTCCCCTTATTTTGCTTTTACCTTTATTCCTTAGAAAATCAGGTTGGCGTAAGCAAAGAGACACCTATTCTCTTTTTTATAGAGTATTTACTTGGAGTGACATAATTAAAAATTATTATTCTTCCTCTTTAAGATGTAAAACTTTTAAAATTCTCTAGTTAGTTTTTGCAAACTACAACTTTTTAATTTTATTGTGTTGTATTTAGGTTCTGGGATACATGTGCAGGTTGTGCAGGTTCATTACATCGGTAAATGTGTGCCACGGTGGTTTGCTACACTTATCAACTCATCCCCCAGGTATTAAGCCAAGCAAGCATTAGCTGTTTTTCCTGCTGCTCTTCCCCCCATCCACCCCAGACAAACCCCAGTGTGTGTTGTTCCCCTCCCTCTGTCCATGTGTTTTCATTGTTCAGCTCCCAATTATAAGTGAGAACCTGTGGTGTTTGGTTTTCTGTTCCTGTATTAGTTTGCAGAGCATAGTGGCTTCCAGCTCCATCCATGTCCCTGCAAAGGACATGATCTCATCCCTTTTCATGGCTTCATAGTATTCCATGGTGTATATGTACCACATTTTCTTTATCCAGTCTATCATTGATTGGCATCTGGGTTGATTCCACGTCTTTGCTATTGTGAATAGTGCTGCAATGAACATACACATACATGTGTCTTCATAAAATAATTTATATTCCTTTGGGTATATACTCAGTAATAGGATTGCTGGGTTATACTAATCAATTTTCAGGCTGCTGATAAAGACATACCCAGACTGAGTGATGTATAAAGGAAAAGAGGTTTAAGGGACTCACAGTCCCACGTGGCTGGGGAGGCCTCACAATCATGGTGGAAGGCAAAAGTCACATCTTATATGGTGGAAGGCAAGGGAGAAATGAGGGGATAACACCAGGAGAAATGCCTGATGTAGGCGACGGGTTGGGGTGATGGAGACAGCAAACCACCATGGCATGTATGTACCTATGCAACAGTCCTACAGGATGCAGGACTTGCACATGTACCCCAGAGTCCAAATACAATAAAAAATAAATAAAAAGAAAAAAGAAAATAATAGCAAGTTGATAAATTTTAAGCTAACTATATAAGTAATCACATGATAAATGACCTAAATATTACTAAAATAAATTAAGCATTTAAGTTCTGCACAGGAAAATAAACTACATCAACAGAGTAAACAGACAATCTATGCTTGGTGCAGTGACTCACGCCTGTAATCCCAGCACTTTGGAAGGCCAAGGTGGGTGGATCACTCGAGGTCAGAAATTCAAGACCAGACTTCCAACATCGTAAAACTCCATATCTACTAAAAATACAAAAATTAGCTGGGCATGGTGCCAGGAGCCTGTAATTCCAGCTGTTCAGGAGGCTGAGGCAGGAGAATCACTTGAACCCGGGAGGCGAAGTTTGCAATGACCCAAGATTGCACCACTGCACTCCATCCTGTGAGACAGAGTGAGTGAGACTCTGTCTCAAAAAAAAAAAAAAAAAAAAAATAGAACCAGACAACCTACAGAATGGGATAAAATATTCATGAAGCATGCATCCAACAAAGGTCTAATATCCAGAATCTATAAGGAACTTTAACAAATCAAAAAGCCAAGATCAAGTAACTCCATTAAAAAATGAACAAAGAGCATGAACAGACACTTTTCAAAAGAAGACATAGAAACAGCTAACAAGTATTTGAAAAAATGTACATCATCACTAATCATCCAAGAAATACAGATTAAAACCACAATGAGATACCATCTCAAACAACCCATGGTGCTGGTGAGGCTGCAAATAAAAGAGAACACATACACTTTTGGTAGCAATGTAAATTACTTCAGCCACTGGAGAAAGCAGTTTGGCGATTTCTCAATGAACTTAAAACAAACTACCATTCAACCTAGCAACCCCATTGGGATTGCTGGTATACCCCCAAAAGAAAATAGATCATTATACCAAAAGGACACATACACTCATGTGTTCATCACTGCGCTACTACCAACAGTGAAGACATAGAATCAACCTACGTGTCCCTTCATGGTGGATTGGATAATCTGCAGAGTATATGTGGTGAATATACACCATGGAATATCATGCAGCCATGACAAGAATGAAATAATGTTATTTGCAGCAACTGGAGCTGGAGGTCATAATCCTAAGAGAGTTAATGCAGGAAGAGAACCCCATATACCACATGTTCTTACTTATAAGTGGGAGCCAAACCTTGAGCACACACAGACATAAACATGAGAACAGTAGACACTGTGGACTGCTAGTGGGGGGATAGAGGAGCAGGGCATGGATTGAAAAACTACCTACTGTGTACTATGTTCACCACCTGGGGCAGTATACACATGTCCCCTTTGTAGCTGAAGTAAAAGTTAAAATTTTCAAAAATTAATCCATAAAAATACAAAAATAAAGTAGTTATAAAAGAAAAAAATGGAGAGATATGTATTGTTGTCAGTTTCCAAAACTTGATATTGTTAATGCATCAATCTTTATCAAACTTATCTGTATATTCATGCATCCCCATCAGAATCCTAGCAGAAATCTTTTTGAAGCACAAGAACTTCAAAAGCTGATTCAAAAATTCATATCCACATGCAAAGATTCTATAACAGCCAAACCATATTTGGAAATAAGAACCAAGTTGCATGACTAATACCACAACAAAAGTCTAAACATTAAAATTGTTCTATTCTTATCACATGGATGCTTAGAATATGCTTCTTAAGTAACTTTCTAAATGCCTATTTTGAATATTTTCACTGATAAAAAACTGATTTCTTAAAGGTCTACAGTTTATTTTCTTCCTTAAAGTAAAAATACTGTATTTCCAGCCTTTTAATGTAGAATTTTTTTCTCTTTGCCTTTTCTAACATTCAATTATACTCAAACTGGTACATTACACTGAAATGTTTAAAATACTCTCTAAAAATACAGTTAGCAAGATTCAGTGGAGAATAATGTGCCATTTGGTGGGATGCAATGTCTATCTGTGGTTAATGTACCTTCCCTAAATGCACTATCACTTATTTTTCTGTAACCTATACAAATCTATGTAAAATATTAACTTCCATAGCTTGAATTTTGGGAAAATATAACCATAAAACATAATGTAGTCCCAGGGCATATTGATTACTATTACACTGAGTGTGAAAGAAAAAAAAAAGACCTTATGAAGATACAGTGACAGGAAATAACAATAAAGAACTTTTGTCAACTTATTTTAATGTGGTGGTAAATGAAACATTTATTTTTATCACCTGACAAATGAGAAATCATTTGTTGTAAACAGAGAAATATCAAACATTGTAAAATGAGACACCAAAGAAAAAAAGTCCATGTCAATGAAGATGTTTATATAGTCGTAGAAATTTAAAGCCTTAGTGCATGAAGACATTATTTACAGATATGAGAGGTGCTCAACAGTTTGGAGTGAGGTTTGAACTAACCTATGCCTCACAAAGCATCAACCGACAGACATACCAGTTTCATTCTATCTGTGCCAGTTTTAAACAACAAAAAAATATTGGAGAATGATTTATATAGTTTGCCATCTGTTACAAATATTTTTAACACTATATAATTTGCACATGACAATAAAAGAATGTGGACAGCTTATTTCCTGATTGCCTTAAATTATCCATCTCTCTGTGCCTTCCTGGATATCCTGTAGGCTGAGCCTATGGGTTATGTCATCTGGGCTCCATTGCCCTCTGGTTTTCTGTTGTGTGTGCAGTGCAAGTTACTGACAAGATATCAGAGGGCAGAGAAAGAGGAAGGTCAACCATTCCTTCCCATTCTTTTCATGTTTTAGCATTGTCAGACAGAGAATAGTTGTTCTTTTCCTGGCCTACAGTATTTCTAAGTATACTTCTCATATTTTTGTAATACCATTTTCTCCCCCTTAACAATACAGACATAGGTGTTATAATAACTCCTGACAGTTGCTTTTCTCTCAATAGCTCATCATCTCTTCTATATTCTGGTAAACCTGCTCATAAATCTGTAAATATTCTCCTCATTTGAACCATTAAGAGAATCCTGTTTACTGTAGCAACCCTGCGTGATAAAGTATATTATTAAATAAGCATGATTTTATGGCAGACTGCTGTAATTTTTAAAAACAAATGTTGACTTACTTTATTAAGTTGCAAATATACTACCCAGGAGTGGTGACTCACACCTGTAATCTCAGCACTTTGGGAGATAGAGGATGGTTTGAGACAAGGTGATTAAGACAACCCTGGGCAATAAAGCAAGACCTTGTCTCAACCAAAAATTTAAAAATAAAAGGAATAGAAGTAGCACATATTTAATATTAGTATAAAATAATATCTGAAATTTATTGAATTTTATAATAGGTAATATTATAAGCAACATATATTTATTATCTCTTTTGATTCTCACACCAGCCTTAAAAACTAATGTTGCAAACTAATCAAAATCAATCTAGTAGTGGTTCTTAATTGTAAAATTCTTTTGGTAAATATTAATTAACTTGAGTGGCAGACTATCCAGAGGTATTTTCTAACTTCACTAATATGTAGAATATAATTATAAAAACAAATATTAAAGTAAATTCTGCCAAAAATGCATTAGTCCTGTTTTTAATAGGTTCACTGAAAGGCTCGCACTTTATCCAGAAGCACAAATTACGTGAGGAGACAGTGTCCTCTGTGAAGTAGTGGGACAACAGGACTAATGGGAATTAGAGTCTGAGCACTGCTCAGCAGGTATTCAAAGATCAGCTTTCTAGTTTCTTGTAACTCATTCTCACAACAAAAGTGAGATCCATAAAAATGTGAGACCCATAAAAACAAAGGCAGTGTGTCCCAAGCACTTTTCTTGAATACCATTCATTTCATGAATAAAACTGATTTTTAATATTTCTCTGGTTAATTGAAATGCCCTCTGGTACAGATTTCAATAATGATATTTAATAGATACAGGAAAGCACATCTGTTATATTGATTCTGTTAATGTATTTCAAATGTTAATTAATCACCTTAAGGTGTAGATTAAAGATAATATAATCATAGAGTATAATGCTTAGATAGAAGCATTTTTGATCATTTTCTTCATCAGAAAAAAAAATCAAGTCCTAAATAGAGACAAAGATTTTCTTATACTTAAGGGATGAAGAGGACCATACCCCCAGAATCACTGTAACAGATGTAGTAATAGGTTGTATATACTGTCGCATAAGGCCATGTCCATTCCATTTCACCATCTGATTATTCACCAGTATCTCTTTCTCTCTCTCTCACTCTCACTTTGCTTTCACTGTTGGTCAATTACTTATGCATGTATACATATGCAAATGCACATGCACACACATACACACACAGAGTGAGAAAGAGAGAGAGACAGAGAAAGAAAGAGAGAGATATTTTGCTAAATCATTGGATAGTTGATACTACTTTGATGCTTCACCCCTAAACACTTAAGTATATCTTAATAATAAAGACATTTCCTTACATATCATAATACAATTACCAAACTCAGAAAAGTTAACATTAATACTGCCAAAGGAAAAATTTCACCAGTTTAAGGTAAGTAGTTAACAAAAATTCTACTCAATGTCTATTGCAATACTGAAGAGAGATCAGAACGTAGATCAAATTCACCTCCTCCAAAACAAATGGCAAGGTTTTGAAAGGCTAGGGTAGGCCTCCTGTGTTTGCTGATTATTCTTAACCAAAGTAAAAGTCAACATTCTTTTGTCTTCCTGACGGAAGGTAGTGTAATAGCTTGGAGCAAAACAATCAAAAAGTTAGGTGTCTGCTCTCCTACAAAGACTCAGCGATAGGGACACTATATTCCTTGATGATTACATTGCAAAGAATGGCTCTCAGGGCCTTAAAAAAAAATTGTGGTTTCATCAAAAAGCTAGAAAGATCTCAGTTCGACATCTTAACATCACAAAAGAACTAGAGAACCAAGAACAAACAAACCCCAAAGTTAGCAGAAGACAAGAAATAACCAAGATCAGAGTGGAACTAAAGGAGACAGAGATGCAAAAAGGAAAAAAAAAAAACTTCAATAAAAATCAATAAATCCAGGATTTGGTTTTTTAAAAAAATTAATAAAATAGACCACTAGCTAGACTAATAAAGAAGAAAAGAGAGAAAAATAAAATAGACACAATGAAAATGACAAAGGGGATACCACTACTGACCTCACAGAAATACAAACAAACACAAGCGAGTACTATAAACACTTCTATGCAAATGAACTAGAAAATTTAGAAGAAATAGATAAATTATTGAAAACATACACCCCCCCAAGACTGAACCAGGAAAAAGTTGAATTCCTAAATAGACCAATAACAAGTTCTGAAACTGAGACAGTAATAAATAGTCTACCAACCAAAAAGAGCCCAGGACAAGATGGATTTTCAGCTGAATTCTGTCAGAGATACAAAGAGGAGCTGATACCATTTCTTCTGGAAGTATTCCAAACCATTGACAATGAGGGATGCTTCCCTAACTCATTGCATGGGGCCAGCATCATCCTGATACCCAAACCTGGCAGAGACACAACAAAAGAAAACTTCAGGCCAATGTCCCTGAACATTGATGCAGAAACCCTCAATAAAATATTGGCAAACCAAATCCAGCAGCACATCAAAAGCTTATTTACCATGATCAAGTTGGCTTTATCCCTGAAATGCAAGACTGGTTCAACATACGCAAATTAATAATTGCAGTTCATCACATAAACAAAACTAAACACAAAAACCACATTGTCATCTCAATAGACATAAAAAGGCCTTCAATAAAATTCAAAATTCCTTCATGTTAAAAACTCTCAGTGAACTAGGTATTGATGTATCACACCTCAAAACACTAACAGCCATATATGACAAACCCATAGCCAATATTATATTTAATGGGCAAAAGCCAGAAGCAATCCCCTTGAAAACTGGCACAAGACAAGGATGTCCTCTCTCAACACTCCTATTCAACATAGTAGTGGAAGTTCTGGCCAAAACAATCAGGGAAGAGAAATAGAGTATTGAAATAGAAAGAGAGGAAGTCGAACTGCTCTGTTTGCAGATGACATGATCCCATATCTAGAAAGGCTTATGGTCTGAGCCCAAAAGCTTCTTAAACTTATAAGCAAATTCAGCAAAGTCTTAGTATACAAAATCACTGTGCAAAAATCACAAGCCTTCCTATACACCAATAATAGACAAGCAGAGAGCCAAATAAGGAATGAATTTCCATCCACAACTGCTACTAAGAGAATAAGATACCTATGAATACAGCTAACAAGGGATGTGAAGGACCTCTTCAAGGAGCACTATAAACCGCTGCTCAAGGAAATAAGAGATGACTTAAACAAATGGAAAAACATTCCATGCTTATGAATAGGAAGAATCAATATCATGAAAATGACCATACTGCCCAAAGTAACTTATAGATTCAATAATATTCCCATAAAATTACAATTGATAGTTTTCACAGAATAAAAAAAAAGCTACTTTAAATTTTATGTGGAACAAAAAAAAAAAAAAAAAAAGAGCTCCTGTAACCCAGGCAATCCTAAGCAAAAATAACGAACCTGAAGGCATCACACTACCTGACTTCAAACTATATTACAAGGCTACAGTAACCAAGATAGCATGGTACTGGTACAAGAACAGACACATAGACCAATGGAACAGAATAGAGAACTCAGAAATAAGACCACACAGCTGTAAACATCCCTGTTGTAGCAGGGACCCAGTAGGAGATAATTGAATCATTCAAGGTAGTGAAGAAGTCTCATGAGATCTGATGATTTTATAAGGGGATGGTTTTATAAGCCTCCTGAGTAGCTGGGACTACAGGTGTGCACCACCATGCCTGGCTATTTTTTTATATTTTTAGTAAAGATGGGGTTTCACCATGTTGGCCAGGCTGGTGGCGAACTCCGGACCTCAAGTGATCCACCCGCCTCAGCTTCCCAAAGTGCTGGGATTACAGACATGAACCACCATGCCCAACCGAGAAACAATTTTGTAGACTTGATTTTATTTCCTAGAAATCCTTAAATTTGTCAAGGAAAAATATGCTTTATGTTTCAATTGTTTGATTCACATTTGTTTTACCTTGAGATTCATAATTACTCTTAAATTGTTGAAATTAAGAATGGTATAATCTCTGATAATGTCAGATCTTATATCTTTTAAAAACACAATACCAGAACAAGAAGTAAAACCATCTTTAGTGAGTGAAAGAAGACAACTGACTTTTTAAGCCATGAAAAAGTGCACTGATAGTTTTGCAAAGTCAGTATTGTGTTTAATATTTAAGTAAAATCAAGTTAAACTGTTTGCAGCATGTTAACATGCACTTAGAAGGAATATAATAGTTTACTAGATGTTGCTTTTCTAAGGCGGAAAACAATTAAGCCATGGAAAATATGCTTATACATATGTGTGTGCTAATAATATTGTTTCCATGTTGTTGTTGTATATTTTGAATATCACCTCTATCTGGAAATGGCTGTATTCCATGTTTTACAGTTTGCTATGCTCAGGGAATTACTTTTAAAGTCAGAGTTATCCATTCTAAAACAATGAATTTAAAAGGTTACAAATAGATACTGGAATGAATGTAAATCACCCTGGTCCAAAATATGCATATGTGAACCCCAAATATCTGAGACAAGTTTTAGTAAATTTAGAAAGTTCATTTTGCCAAGGTTAAGAACATGCTTGTGACACTGCCTCAGGAAGTTCTGAGACATGTGCCTAAGGTGGTTGGGGTACAGTTTGCTCTTACACATTTTAAGGAGACATGAAACATGAGACATTGATTAATATGTGTAAAATGAACATAGGTTGAATCCCATAAGGCACGCAGACAACTCAAAAGTGGTGGCTTCTGGATCAGCCTCCCACTGAATATACAATTTAGTCTGGTTTAGTGAATCTGTGTTTTTACACAAACAATAGGGGAGTGGAAGCCATAAGATATTCTTTTGCCTTAGGAGAACCTCAGAGGAATGACTTTGATTAGAATGGAAGGTACTATTCTATTCAGTTTCCAGCTTGACTTTTCCCTTTGGATTTGTAATTTGGAGGTACCAAGATTTATTTTCCTTTCAGATTCTTCCCTGCCCCTTTTCCTTTTAAAATCTTTCAGACAAAGCACTGTAGAAGAAAATAAGTGACTGGTCTCAGGTTTCATCTAATCTCTCATGGTTAGGATCATTTATTTCTAGATGTAGGTCCCACATTATGAGGAAAGCTTATTTTCAGCTGGTTGTGAAGTCTCATGTCCTGTGAAGAGAAAATAAGAGGCAGGAAAGGAGAAAACAACAACAAACAACAAAAAAAGAACAATCCTGGAAAATCAATATAGGGTGTATTACTCTGAAGTCCATAAACACAACAATAGGCAGGTATGGAAGTGGCTTGTATATGTATACGTAAATAGGTCGCTGTTATTTCCTTCTGAAGTTTACGTTGCCTAGCTTCAGTTTGCTTTATGAAAGCACAGCTTAGTTTTCAATTATTTCAACTTAGGAAAAGTGAGAGAAAAAGAGAAAAGAAAGGGAGGAAAAAATGCAAACATTATTTTGGAGACTTGTAGCCAGGAAAAATTTTAGAATTCAGTCTAAATTGTAAAGAGTAATAAAAATTGAAAAACATTAGGCAAGACTAGAAACTAATGACAAAAATACTATGGCTTTTTTCAAAACAATTTTTGTCTCTCCAGTCTCCCATTTTTTTTAAAAACAAATCATAGTAGTGAAGCAGGATTGGCCACAAGAAACAGACCTCTTGGACACCGAACTAGGAAGGAAGAAGTATTTTATTACGGCCCAGGAGCAAGGCGACATGTATCGTCTTAACCGCCAAGCTCGCCTAACAAAGAGAAGCTCTGCCTTTATGTAGGCTTACACTGTAGATATTACACGTGAAACGCTCTTAGGTTTACAGCCTTAGAAATTACAAGCGAAAGGGCCTTGGGTTTACAGTTTTAGAAATTATATGTGAAACGGTCTTGTTCGATGGAGGACGGGGTGGGGGTTTGATCTTGTTTAAGTAAAAACAATGTCTTCCGGAGAGATTCCCCCATACCATGCCTGCTATTTACAGGAATAGGGGTGCCAGTTGGCCAGGCTTTTCTTCTATTGAAATGCAGTGTGAAAGTCAAGGGGGAGGTGATCCTAGATGCCTGGGTCTCCTTCCTCTGTAGGACTGATTTATTTGCAAAAGTAGCTTTGGTCTTACACTTTGCCCAATTATTTGTATAAAGTGCAGCAAACATAATTATTTTTCAAGTAGACTTTTAAAATTGGCTTTGATGGAACTATGGTACATAAGGAATTTCAGATAAGACTTTTTTTTTAAAACCAGACTCAGCCATAGGTTTGTACCCTCAAATATCTATGAGTAAATTTTTCTCCTTCTGAGGCCCCAAGAAAACTTGGAGCCTGTTAGAAAGTGACTTTGATGAAAGATTTTTCTTGGCCTTTGTGGAGCTCACAGAATGAGAGACTCTGTCTATTCAGCCCAGCAGGTCATGCCTGAGATCCAAGCCTTGTGAATCTGGCAGCTGCCGCATCTGCACATTCAGGCCCCAGTGGGAGGGAGCATGTGAATGAGCAAGTGCGGGGTTCAGCCAGCTGCTATGAGTGCCAACACGGGAGAAGGCTGTGTGGGGCCTGCAGCCATACCAAGCATGTTGCCCCAAGAGGAATGTGGTGGCACCCATGCAGGGGTTCCCTTGATCATAAAGCCCAAGAATGGGTATTACAGTGTGCTGATTAGCTCTTTTAGTTTTGCTGTTCAGAGTCTGACAGATGGCGGCATGTTAGCAGCTCAATCAGCCCCTTGCCTTTTTCTGGCCCATCCAGGACTGGCGCAGCCCCACTGCTGCTTCTGTCGTATGGGGCATCTGCCTCCACTGGCAGGGCAGAGGGCAATAGTGTTACAGCCTTTCTGGCTACCTGTGTTAAGTGGGTCCTGAGCTCATGTCATGTGCCCAAGAAGAATGAGTTCATGCTGACAACTGCAGGGTGAAGAGGGTGGAGAATTTTACTGAGTGACAGAACAGTTTTCAGCAGAGAGGGAATGGGAAAGTGGTCTCTCACGCAAAGTCATGTCATCTCCCCCAGTGTTGCTGAGTCTAGGGTTTTTATAGGCACAGGATGGGGGAGGGGCAAGTCATAGGTAGTATTAGAAAGGGCAACATTTGATTGGTTAAAAAGCATTATTCAGAAAGAACCAATCAGGAAAGAGTGGGCAAACAGCAACAGAAGTTCTCACTCTGGGTCATGGGTTTCCTCCAGAACTGGCACTCCAGGGTGTTTTTGGCTTGAAGGTGGGATTTCACCAGGGACTGCCCCATCTGCCTAGGCATTTGACTGCCTCCTGTTACTATCAACATTCTTTACTTATTATAGGTCACGAGCCCTATACAGGGACTATGCAGACAAGGTATGAGGCCAGTTTTCCCAAGGAGCTCTTGTTGGCTCTATAAGTCAAGCTTGATTCCTTAAAGGAAAGCATGCCACTTAAATCAAAGCCTTGGTAAAACAATTAGTTTCTCCAGTTGTGTCCTGTTGCAAAAGAGAACATTCTTATTGCACTTACGCAAATAACTACATTGCCATAAGTTAAAAATACAAATATTTTCCAAATTCTGGGGAAATTAGGTAGAAAGAAATATGCTCCAATTTTTGTTCACAGGAGTATACTTTACTCAATTGTTAAAAGCTGTAAATAGCTTAAAAGTTTTTTGACTGAAAAATGAAACAAAGGATCAGCAACATGTTAAGCAAAAAATAAAAAAGATTACTTCAGTCATCTAGTTGTTCAGTCCATGCAGTTGTCTCCCGCATTCAAGAGCACCTATCAAAGTCTATAGCTGATTGTAAACAGCCTTTTGAAGAAGATCAAAACAAGACAGTTGTCTGTGAAAGACAAAAAGTCTTAGGAAAACCAGTATTAAAACCACAATTGACTAGGAATTTGTTGCTTTTGTGACATACAACAATTTTACGTAACAATTATAAATGGTATACACTATCATATCAGAATTATAAGACTTTTGCATAATTTTAGAACACATACCAATAACAGTTATACAAATATTGCCAAAAGAAAACCAAACACCATTTTACGTTTGACCATGCTTCTTGTATAATTTTTATACCAAATAAGCTGGAAATGTCTCTTTTGTACCTCAGGGGATGAATATCAAAAAATTATTGAAGATCTAGGTTGTAATTTCACTTTGGAAAGTTTATCAGATAAAAAAATGCTTGATGCCATGAGATAGGATCACAGATCATTTTAAATTAATCATTCATTTAATCAGTGATAACTCAAATACTTAAAAATTCAAAGTGATAACTCAAAAACCTTTATTCATTGAGAGAGGAGACTTAATTTTCCAAACAATATTCCTTAAAGATTGCACAAGGCCAATTAAATCTGTCTTTTAAAATCTTATAAACAATCTGTGAAATTGTAGTCATCTTGATCATAAGATATAATTTCCATAAACTTTCTTGTAACCTTTACAAATTTTTATTAAGAAATAGGTAAATGATCTAAGAAAATCTTGTTAATGTGACACAGGGGTCCAGATGCTGGTTTTACATCAGTGTATCTTTGATATTAATGGTTAATTTCTAGAGAAAGTGAACTAATTTTATCTCTTAAAATTGTCCCTTGCAATCTCATGTGCCCATCTCTTCTGTGACAGTCCCTGGGACTTGAGGTCTTGAATCGTTTTTATTTTTGGCCCTGTGTCTCAGGAACACAATTTATTTTGATTAGCATAATCTGCTAGGCCTGAAGATGAGGGTTTAATTTAAGCTCTCAGTGGTTAAGATTTAGCAGGACTTGGTGTCCCTTTTAGACCTAGGAGTGAAAGCCCTGTAACTTAATGGCACAAGAAATTTAAAAGAATACATAGAATGGTACAAAGATATAATAACTTTAATTAAATAAAAAATTTTTTATCTTTTTTTCTAAACAAACCAACTTAATAATGACATAGGAAATTATTTTAATGAAAGATAAAATCTGTTAGGCCAGTTACCAACACGCAAAAGAAAAGATCTTCTGCAGTGCACAGAATATTATGTTGAAAGAAAACATTTCCTTTAGACCGTTAAGGAAACATTTTTAACATTAGGCCACAACAAACAGTTAGAACCCAAGGGAAAAAAAAAAAGAAACTTACATGAGCTGAAAATGAGTTGAAGGAGATAGTTATTATTTTGTACTTTTAAAGAGGGGGAGAGAAAACTGAATACTGTAAGATGCAATAGAAGTTGAACTTTGGGTTAAAAAAAGATTAAAACCTCTTATAATTTATTAAAATTAAATCAATCCCTCAAGAAAATTTCACTGTTCTAACCAATTCTTAAGTGTATAAGTGTTGTTTGTTTTTTTAACATCAAAATACAATCTTTAGAAAGACTATTATAAATAATTTCTCTTTAATTATGGACAACTTGATACAAACCACTTGTGACATGCTTGGACTTCCAGTTTTAAACTATACATTCCTCTTTCTCAATCATCCAGTTATTTTATTTTAGGGTAAAAATTTACCAGCTCGGTGCAGTGGCGGCTCATGCCTCTAATCCCAGCACCAGCACTTTGGAAGATCAAGGTGGGTGAATCACCTGAGGTAAAGAGTTCAGGACAAGCCTGGCCAACATGACAAAACCCCATCTCTACAAAAATAAAAACAATTAGCTGGGCATTGTGGCAGGTGCCTGTAATCCCAGCTACTCTGGAGGCTAAGGCAGGAGAATTGCTTGAAATTGGAAGGTGGAGGTTCCAGTGAGCTGAGTCACACCACTGAACTCCAGCCTGGATGACAGAGCAAGACTCTGTCTCAAAAAAAAAAAAAAAATTACCATGCAAGATATTATAAAATTATTTTCTTTTTAACCTTTCATGCCAAAAATAATTTCTTATATTCATAAGTTTCTTTACATTGTTCTTATTCACTGATTACCTGTACCTAATTTCATAAATAAATTTTAAATATCCTTTGAATTAGACAAAAATTGTTTCCTGTTAAATAAGAACACATTTCTTTTTCAGAAAAATATTTTCCTATAATTTAAGAAGAGATTGGAAATGACTCATTTAGTAAATATTTATTATTTAGCTTAATATAACCTAGAGTTTAAATTATATGACAAGATTATCTACCAGCACCTATTCCATTTACCTAATTAATTAATTTTTAAATAGTTTACCCAGATTATTTATGAAAACTGTGAAAGCTATTATTTAAAATTATTTGTTAACTACTTTTATAAATTGTGAATTTCAGGTTTTCCTAAGTAAGACCCTTAAGCTTACATAAATGGGTTTGTTATTGTTGTTTGCCAATAGCTGAGGATTAAGCTGTTTTCATTAACAGAACAATATTAAATCCCATATTTATTAAATTTTACATAAACAAAAGTATTTCTCTTTTGGGCTGCATTCATAGCTTTATAACCCTCATGCCAAATTTTGACATCTAGAAGAGATACGTATGTTGACAATTTTAAAGCCATTTTTAAATCTATTTCACCAAAATTTTTAAAACCAGCTGATTAATTAAAATTTACTTAAGTCATGTGAACTTGAAAAATAATGTGGCTTAAAGTCTCCATTTTTCTGATAAAGCATTTGATTTAAGCGTTTTTTAAAGCCAATTAGAGTTTTTAAATATATATTTAGTAGTGAAACATCATATATATGACACATAAATACATAGACATATTAGACACATAGATCGTAGATCTTATAGATTAATAAGACTTCTATTTTTTCTTCTATTTTAGACTTCCAATTTCTTGATAACTATTTTATTGCCCTAGGCAATTGTCAGAGAGATAGCCCTAAATCCGCAAATTAAAGGAATTCTTAGGTTAAAAAAAATCAAATAATGAAATTTACATCTTAAAGTACAGAGAGAGTCTGGTGGTGCTTGAGGGAGATTAAAAATGAATGCCAAATCAAACATAAAATTATGGAAATCTGTCATAGAATCGTCTAAGGAGACCAATTTTATTTCACTGGAGACCACCTATCTCCTAACTGGATCTCTGAGCTTTTGGCAGAGCCCACGTTCAATCCTCATTCTCCAAAAATGGAGAATTTTTCTGTGGCTAGTAGACCACGTGATTTTTTTACAGTGCATAAGGGCAATTTTTTAACAAAGACTTTTATAAGTGTCTAAGCTAATCTGTTCCATAAATATCCAAGAGTATTCTCTGTTGTAATAATTTATTTTGTTTTATTTGTCAAAATATCAGTAACACAGTGCAAAAGCAAGCAGTTTATGATCTGAAATGAACTTGCCTGTTTACACTTTTGGGGTTCCATGAGGAAAAGAGATTTCTCCCTAGAAGGGAGCCTGGCATCTTCTCCAATTTCTTTAAGGAATCCCAGTCTATTATAAACTATTTTAGATCCCTCATGCAGCAGAGGGTCGCAAAAGAAAGGAGAAACAGGAGAAGTAAATAAATAAAACAGAATTCAGTCAACTGAGAAAAAAAAAAGTTGCTAGAAAAAGACAAGATCTTAGGAGAGGAAAGAAATATAAAGGCCTTTTAATACACACACACACACACACACACACACACACACACACGCACACACACATCATGGATGTTAGCTTCTAATTAAGCTGACCTTTAACCATTGAGGTCCTTTAAAAAATTTTTTTTAAATGTCACTACTCTATTTTCGCTAGGCCAAATTGATAATATTTCAAAAGTAACAAGTATCAAACCAAAAAAGGGCTTCATTTAGGAGCCAAACTCAGGCTGTCATGGTGAGAGAAAAACAAGACAGGACCTTGGCTATGGAGCCACAGTGTGAGGCAGCAGCCATTGCTTTTCAGGTTGGCTTGGCCAGCAAAACGTGGCCTTTTATGTAGATAAAGCCTCGTTAGAAGTCAAAATAAAAAATCTCTTCCTTTTTCTGTGGGAATTTAGCCACTTCAGAGGCCTTGTTTTCTATAAATTGGAGCTTTCCTTTGGATTTGAACAAGTCAGATAGTGTTGGTCATGTCCAATGGGAAAAAGACTGAAACAACAACAAACACAAAAACAAACAACAAAAAAACAGATAAGCAAAACAAACGGTTGCATAATTTATTTGAATACTGAGTGATCTAATGGTAAGGAGAAATTAAGACGAGCTGGTTTTTTATCGTAACGTTAGCCAAGACAAAAAATAAAACAATTCAGCTACTTACCTATGGATGGGACTCAGGCTGAAGACTGCTGTTTACCATCCTAGAAGCAGGAAACAACTCAAACTTGTCTTCCCTGTTAGAAGTGAGCTCAAACTCCAGAAAGGATTTATCTGCACTCCACAGTCATGAAAGCGGAAAAATGTTCCTTCCTTGTGGGAAACAAGTAAAACTCCAAAAAAAAGGGAGTTGTACAGCAAAACAGACTTTAGATCTCAACGAAATTTTGGGAGATGAGGAATTCCTTTCTCTGGAAGGGGGAGCTTCCAGGTCTCAGCAGATTGTCCTATTGGTTTGTGCCATAAAGAAGCTCAAGCTGGTACCAAGCACCAATCAGAGATTTGTCAAAGGTCAGGGGGTACCTCCACTCAGAATCCCTTTGTGATTACCAAAGTGTGAACCCCAAATATCTGAGACAGGACTCAATCAATTTAGAAAGTTTATTTTGCCAAGGTTAAGAACACTCTTGTGACACACTTCAGGAAGTCCTGGGACACATGCCCAAGGCAGTTGGGAGTACAGTTTGCTCTTATACATTTTAGGGAGACATGAGACATCAATTAATATGTGTCAGATGTACATTGGGTCAGTCCCTGATATTTTTGGGCTGTGTGCCCACCCAAATCTGATCTTGAATTGTAGCTCCTATAATCCCCACGTATGGTGGGAGGGAACTGGTGGGAGGTAATTGATTCATGAAGATGGTTTTCCCCATGCTATTCTCGTGATAGTGAATAAGTTCCCACAAGATCTGATAATTTTATAAAGGGCCTTCCCCTGCACTGGGCTCTCATTCTTCTCTCTCCTGACACCATGCAAAGAAGGACATATTTGCTTCCCTTTCCATCATGATTATAATATTCCTGAGGCCTCCTCAGCCTGGTAGAACCATGTGTCAATTAAACCTCTTTCCTTTGTAAATTACCTGGTCTGGGGTAGTTCTTCACAGCAGCATGAGAGTGAACTAATACAGTCTGGTGAGGCAGGACAACTCTTGGTAAGGCAAGACAACTCCAAGTGGGGCTTCCAGGTTATAAGTAGATAAGAGACAATGGTTGCATTTTTTGAGCCCTTGATCAATTTCCATTGAATATGCAATTTAGTCTGGCTCAGTGAATCTGCATTTTTACATAACCAATAGGGGAGAGGAAGCAATCAGATATGCATTTGTCTCAGGGATTAGCCTCACAGGGATGACTTTGAATGGAATGGGAGGCAGGATTTGCCCTAAGCAGTCCCCAGCTTGACTTTTCTCTTTAACTTGGTGAGTCTAGGGTCCCAAGATTTATTTTCCTTTCACAGATGTTAACTGAAAGGCAAGAGACAAGTACAACCTTTCCAATTACTTTTGCCTCAAACCATGATCTACAAGCAGGGACCAGATTTACCTTCCTACCTTAAACAACTAGAAAAGCAAGCAAAATAGTTAAAACAAAAGTCTCACATATTAAAAACACACCAAAAAGGACTATGATCCTGAAGTGGAGGAAAACAAACGAGGTGAGCTCTAAAATTACATCAGCTTTCTGCCTGCAGGCAATTTCCAGGTCACTGTACAGAGTGAAAAAAAGACCAGATAGAACCTGCCTTCTTGCTTGATTAAGAAGGCAGAGATAGAGTTCAGGGAGGTGAAAACAATTCAAATTTGTGGAGCAGAATACTGGAGAGGAAGGCTTCAGAAATCTTCAGAGACTGCCCCTTGAGGCTTTGACTGAGTTCTAATCTGTTTATGCATGAGAGGAAATTTATCCAAGACCAGAAAATAACCATCAGAAAGCAGTAGTCTAAACAATGCCTCAGTTCAAACAGAGCAAGGAGTAGCTCATGATCCCATCAGTCCAAATGAAAAGGTCTCTAAATAGATAAGACAATATCAAGAAATTTTAGATGAGAATTACCTCAGTAACCTTGGTAGTTGGGCTACACTAGACTAATGCCTACTCTGGAAGTGGACTTGAAGTGAGCCTCTAAGTGTCAAATTAATTATAAGCAACTTAAAACTTAATTGTGTGTCTAAATAAAGTCCGACACTTCTCAAAACAAACAAACAAACAAATCCAAGCATCCTGCAATTAAATTAAATTAATCTGAGATCTAATGAAAAATTGCCTGGCATTCAAGAAATAAAAAAAATATACATGACTCATAGGGAGGAGAAGAAATCAATAAATAGTTCTAGAAATTACAGAGAAAACGGAATTGTAACTAGGGCAGGGTGCAGGGGCTCAGCTCCCTCCCTGTACTTGCCAAAGATGTAACCGTGGGAGGGGGAGCAGAGCTGTGGGGTGTCCCAAAGACACTTCCAGTTCTCCGATCTGATGTTTTCCCTGATGTGCCCAGGTCCTTGGCCTCTCTTGTTCCAGGAATGGGGAAGGGCCCCTGGAGGCAGGGTGAGCTTACCATTTGAATAAATATCATGGACCCAAAAAGTTTAGCAGAGAAGTGATTTATTAGGCAGAGAGAGGAAAAAGAGAAAGAAGGAGAGAGAGCTCCCACGCTGTAATCCCAGCTACTGGAGAGGCTGAGGCTAGAGAATCACTTGAGCCCAGGAGGCGGAGTTTGCAGTGAGTCGAGATCATACTATTGCACTCCAGCCTAGAGACAGTGCAAAACTCCATCTCAAAAGAAAAAAAAAAAAAAAAGTAATGTCAAATATAAAAATTCTGTATTTTATGGTCAAATTAGATAAAATTCTAAAAGGGCAAAATTATGAAGACTAAAAGCAGATCAGTGGATACCAGAGACCAGGGTTAGGAAGAAGAGGTGGACTGCAATGAGCATGTGGGATGATAGAATGTTCGTGATTTCTCTGGTGTTCACATTATTGTGTATGTTTGCCAAAACTCAATCATGCATTCTAAATTGGGAAAACATTCTATTAAAGTTATATTTCAATAAAGCTGGCTCATAACTTTAAATACCCTTATTAAGGACAAGATATACTCTCAGACCCTGATATTTCAGAATTAGACAATATCAAAAATCAATTAAATGATGATTAAATTCTGTTGGTGTGATTAGATTATATTTAATTTTAAATTGATTCTTATTTAAAAAGCATTTCTAATTATTATGGGCACATAATAGTTTATTCATGGGGTACATGTGACGTTTTGATACAGACAGATATATAATGTGTAATGATCAAATCAGGGAAATTGGGGTAATCATCACCTCAAACATTACTATTTCTTTGTGTTAGGACATTTCTAATTCCATGTTTTTAGTTACTTTTGAAAATATACAATAAATTATTATTAACTATAGTGACCTTGTGCTATTGAATACTAGATCTTATTTACTTTATTGAACTATATTTTTGTACCCATTTTAAGACTAATAATTAGACTGATATTTTTCCTAAGAGCTGAACTAGCCTTATGGGACGTGTCATGGATCATGTTTCCCTGTTTGTATTTTATGGTCAAGAAGAGAGATGCTGTTATGGAACAAAGCCAAAAATACCATAGATTAGTTTGCAGATGGAATGTTCCTGGATTCATGTGTCGTTAGCATAATTTCTATCAATGATTATATGTTTACTATATTCCAACACAAAAAAAGGAAAAGGGAAAAGTTCTATGGATCAAGGCTGAGAGCACAATATGTGTGTGGTATGAGGATATAAATCTCTTGTGTCCATATTCATTGCCTTTTCCTATTTAGAGAATACCTCCATATACAAAAACATATGCACAAATATATTAAAGGCATCTATATGTATAATCAATTTTCCTTGAGATAAAGGATACTATAGTATAAGAACCTGACCTTGTTTAAGAGAGCAATACTAATGAGATACACCCTAAATTCATAAATGGTCTTAAAAAAAATCTTTCTTCAAAAAATCAGTGAATTATGTAACTGTACTTTTTCACTGAACAAAATATCTAAGTCTTGCAAAACACTACTTGTGCTGTGACAGAAATAAGAGACTCAAAAGGCAATTTTCATTTTGTTTTTGTATTTTGCTATTTTTCAAAATGATAGCTAAATTAGTTGTGAAGTGTACATACGGTTGTAAGACTATCCTTATTAGTATGTAAAAAACTTCCTATTATTTTATAATTTTCTTTTGCTCTGTTATCCTTTCACACTATGTTGTTGCTTCTCTTTGCTTTTTTTAAGTAGAACCTATTGCTGTATCTTCCTTGTCACCAATATTTTCTTCTACAATGTCTAATCTGCTATTGACTGCATCCAGAGAAATTTTATTTCACATATTTTATTTCATCACAAGTTTCATAGAGTTGTTAAAAGATGTCATTGCTCTTCTCCTTATGTGTTTTTTTAAATATTTGTACCTAGATTTAATAATTCTTTAAACTCAGTTGTTTAATAATTTCATGATTTATCTTTTTTGAGTCTTTAAAACCTCACTGATTTTTTAAAATTATAGGTCACTTTTTTCCTTTCATTTAAAGATTAGATATTCTATATTGTTAATTTTATTTTGTTGAGTGTCTAGAATCTATTAATTTTCCTTTCTTGAAGAATGTTTAGTTTTGCTTTTCATAGTTAAACTAGTTACACTAGGGTCTATTTCTTTTTAGCCCATTTTAAAAGTTTTTATATGACTGGTCTATGAGGAGCTTTAATCTTCAGACAGTTCACTCTGACTTTGCCATTGAATGTCCTGGGTTTTATTTTTGTATTTTGCCATTTTTCAAAAAGACCAAGGAGTCCTTGTCTTGGCTGTTCAAGAGCTCAAACATTTTCTCACTCTGTGTGAGCTCCAGAAGTTTTTCATCTTACAACTCTCAGTTTTTTTTTTCAATGTTTCATGTACTTTTACTTAACACAAGAGGGGCCAGGCCAAACATGTAGAATGACCTAGATAGGACAACTGTGCAAATTTGTGATGTCTTTTTGGCATGATTTCCCATTTTGTCTAGAACTCTGCCTTACAACTTTGAGCTACATTGGTCTCCAGAAACTCTGATTTCTGCCTCTTTAACTCAGCAAAGCTCCCATACTCGGGATTCCCCATTTTCTCTGTCTGTAGTTTGGAAATTGCTTCCCAACAGAAAGCCCGGGCAGCAAATCATCTCTTGTATTTCCTTTCTGCTAAGGATAGGTTTGTGCGGCCTATTGTCCAGCTTTTAAAAATGTTGTTTCACATGTGTTATTTCCTACCTGTACATGGAGGAACGGTTTTACCAATGGCTGAAAAATGAAAATCTCTATATTTTTTCTAATTCTTACACATCTATAGTTTATCAATGATGTTTTCTAAAGGTTATAACTAGAAATGTTACCCTTTTCAAAAAGTATATCTAGTTCTATTGTTAATATCTTTGTCATTTAAAAAATTGTATCTGTATTAGCTATACAGTTATTAAGCTCTGACTTGCCTGAGCTTGCTGCCTGCTTTCTTTCCTTTTTCCTTCCTTCTCTCTTTCTCTTTTCCTTTCTTTTTTATTTCTGCAGAAATGCATTATATTCATAGAAGAGCAATTGTCACTCAATACAGATTTCCCTTTATCTTGTTTACAATGAGTTATTGCATGTATATATTCATTGCACTCATCAATTGCCTTCAACTAGCCAAGATGAAAATATTTTCCTCTACTTTTCCCCATTAATATTTTGTTGTATTTCTAACAGTGAGATTTGGAAGCTCCTTTCTTTTCTTGCTCTTATCTTTGCTCCCCATTCATATGGCAAAAAAGAGCTACAATATAATAGTAAATATTACTACCATAAAAAATAAGTAAGAGAACACACTGAAATCAAATAGATTATTCAAAACCTATTTCTAGGGCAAAAATTACACAATATTCAGCCTAACTTTGTCTAAAGTTATTAATATTGTGAAGCACAGATCCAATATGTGACAAGCAGGTTGGAATCTGTTGTAACTAGAATTTCTCATAGAGCGGTGCTTTTGGAGTAAAGATTTTCACTGGAGAGCTTTAGTCAGTCCTGATTTTTCCAGGGAACTGCTAAATCATTGTCGTTTAATCCTTTTGATGCCAATGTCAGGAAGTATTGGCCAGAAAACCAAAATAACTGATCCCTTGAAGCTGCCTAGCAGTCTAGCATAGCACCAGAGGCTCTTTCTGATTCCTGTCTAGCTAAGGTTGTAAGTGAGCCCTGAAAAGGAAGAAGGGAAGGTGCTGAATTCTAACTTGCCTCAACACTTTGGTCCCCTGCCAGCTCTAGATCTGAATGTAAGAATTGGAAGAGGAAGTTTAGCTACAATAATATTGAAGGCCTTATTTGGTTTTAACTGCTTGATCAATACATTTTTAATTTTTCATCTGACTTGCTCTATTAAATAGTTCTGAACATCAATCAAAATCAGAAAGAAAAGCTTATCACACTAATTTTGATTCAGTGATGAATGATTTGTTGTTACCCCTCAACATTTAATTCCCAAGAATAAATATTCCAAGAAATTTTTATGTTATTACTATGTTATGTTTTGTCTAGATATTTAGTGATTCTTATTTTTCTTTTCCAGATCCACTGCTAATTCTCTATAGCATGCCTCATTTTGCTAGAATCAGTGAATGGACTGAGAACAGTATGTCAAGGATAGAATATAGAACTCTATTCTGTGCACAAAACCAAGGAACTAGAATACTTAAAAAGAAAAAAAGGGGGGGGGGGATTTTACAGTGTCTTAAGACCCACAAATAACCTTGAGGACCAGAAACTTTAGTACTTCCTATTACATCTTTTGAATTCCTGAAAAAGCTGTAATAAAAATAAAAGTAGATAAACATTGCCACCCAGTGTTCAGTTTCAGGTATTGTATAAATTACAAACCTGATACCAGAGATTTTTCTTTATCCATTAAGTTCAAGGTTAAGTCTTTAATCATTTATATCCTGAAAGATCTTGCTTCTTTATCCAGGAATCCTATTCTAACTCCAATAGTTGATTTATTTCAATCCAATATTCTATTCAGCATTTCAATGGCCTTGTCTCTCAGAGTAGCTTGAATTTAACATCCTATTAAAAATATCCAATTTTAAATAGTGCAATAAAATATGTATGTATGCATATACATCAGTGTACCTTTTTCCTTGAATAATATTATGTATCAATTAATCTAAAATTATAAAATTATAAGTAAATATAAATTTAATTTTAAAAGGACAAAACCATTATTTTTAGTTTCCACTGTTTAGTATGCATCTATACTCAAAAATAATTTGGAAGGTAAATTAAGATTCATTGATGTGTATTTTTTATTTATGTAGTGATATATTCACACACATATTCAATGGGAGTTTCAAACATACTACCTAATTGCAAAGTGTGAAATAATATCCCCCGCTTTCTGTCCTCCTAAGTTCAAAAAGGTAAATAAATGATACTAAACACATGCATTACTTATAACAATTCGTTAACCAGTTTCTTTTGCCTAAAATTATATTCTAATATTAAATCAATTTTGTAATAATGTATGAAAAGAAAATTTCAGTGAAACAGAGTTAGTAACAAGACCAATAAATCTTTGAAATATTTAGAAAGGAACATGGAGAAAGATAGAAGAGAAGGCACATGTCCTTAGGAGAAAAAAGACTGGTGCAAGGAGAAAAGACAAGACTGGTTTTGAATTCTAAAAATTGCCTAAATTCCAGATAGAGTGTCCTTCTTCATTTGCATCTTTTTAAAGACTAATTAAATCTCAGTATAATTCAGCATCATATATCCTGCATGCTCAACTTTTTAAAGAAGCAGATGAAAAAGCAAAAATAAAACACTAAAGACCTACTTCTTTTTATTTCTAGGTAGACATTGTCATTAATAGATTTGTTTTAATAAATGCTATTTTTGTCATAGAAGTCACCATAATCAGTTAAGAGAGAGAAGCCTAAGAGCTTAGACTGAGACAATGCCTATTGAACAAGATGGAGAAAATAGAGCTCTCTCGAGATTTATGATGAAAATCAGGATGAGTAAAGAAACAAAGCAGGAACAGAAATCGTGTCAGTAATGTCATTTAAAGGAAAAATTATTCAGTTCCATAAATTAGCTACTTATAGTGCAGCAGTAGAGAAGAAGGGTACTCTTTTTGCTTTGTTACAAAGGAAGTGGAAAATAAATAAGCAATATTGCAATCGGAAAACAACTGTTGTACAACTTTAGAGAAAAAACTTTAGAAACTAAAAATATCAACCGGGTGTGGTGGCTCACTCCTGTAATCCCAGAACTTTGGGAGGCTGAGGCGGGCAGATCACTTGAGGTCAGGAGTTTGAGACCAGCCTGGCCAACATTTCGAACCCTCCATCTCTACTAAAATTACCAAAAAAAAAGCCAGGCAGGGTGGTGTGTGCCTGTAATGCCAGCTGCTCAGGAGGGTGAGGCAAGAGAATCTATTGCACCCAGGAGGCAGAGGTTGCATTGAATGGAGGTTGCACGACTGCACTTCAGCCTGGATGACGGAGTGAGACTTGAGCTCAAAAAAAAATCTGTCTATATCTGTATCTATATCTATATATCTATCTGTGTGTGCATATGCATATATCCTTGAGAAACATTCTTCTAAATGTGAGTGAGCTAACATTTTAACAACCTCTGCACTATGTTTCTTTTGTTTGACGTTTTAGTCTGAATAAATGATACATTTTTTAGCTTGTAATTGAAAACAGATAAGCAATGTTGTAAAAAATTTTCTTTTTACATAATATGTTTCTGCTGTCTATGAAGATTGCTTAATAGGTAGTGACTTATCAAATTTATAATTTATTACTATAATTACATTTGTAAATGTGAAGGGTTAGTTTTATGCAATGTGTAATTTTAAATATAATCACAAAAACGATATGATAAATATTTGAGGGGATGGATATGGTAATCAACCTTATTCAGTTATCCCACAATGTATACATTTGTCATAACACCACGTTGTACTCCATGAATACATGCATTTATATTTTTATATTTATATTTTTTCAATTAAAAATTGTAAAAATTTAAAAAATAGATTTTAAAAAAAGAACTTTAACTCTTTCTTCAGTTACTAATTTCACTTCAGCTTGACACCTTCCCTAAAGGGTGAGGAAGAAAAAGCAAAAAGCTGATTATTTGCATGTTTTGACAGCAAATTTGTGCAGAGCTATTAATTCAAATAAAGGTTTCAAAATCATTAATGCAATTTGAATATGTTTTTCTTGTTTTACTTTTCTTTAGGAAGAATTAAGTACAATAAGTTTTGAGGATATACTCTTATATAATCCTCCTGAAAATTAAAAAAAAATCATGCCTATGTGATAAATGCGTCTTTGGAATCTTCAAAAATTAAAGTAGATATTGATTTCCTTTGCTTTAGTGTTAAAGTAAAAACTAATTCACAGTAAACATAAACAAACCTAGATACATTATGGGGCTTCTGAAGTCAAACTCTCATACATGTATCAAAGCCAGAGCTTTTTTATATGCCATATATATTTGCAAGATAAAGGTAAGATTGTTCTATAATGATTTTTTTAACTTATTTCTGTCTTTCTGGGATGTGAGTAGATGACATTTTTAATGAAATTTAATAGTAAAGAACCAGCAATACCAGAACTTCTCTTGAATTTTATTTTCTGATAAATAACCAGCAATAATATAATTTTCTCTTGAATTTTATTTTCTGAACAATATTGTTAAAAATAAGGCTCAGAGTTGTAAGGAATAACAAGCACTTAGATAAAGGATTTCTCAGCAAAGAAAATTTACTTCTGCACAGAAGGGTGTCTTCCATATGACTGGTTGCCACAAGAACACATAAAACAAAGGAGAGTAGAAGTTTTTATTCCTAACACAACCTCCACCTGTCTGTCCTTTCCCCATTGGCTGGGGTCAGACTGCACAAACTAAACTAGACCCGACCGGCCAAACATTTAAACTTTTTTAGATAAGGTGGATTCGTGATGGGAGAGAGGGGAGAGGAGGAAGGGGTCCTGTTCCACAAACTAGAGAGCCAGTCTTTTCACAGCACCAGTGGCATGAGCTGGTGCTGATAATGCCACTGGTGCTGTGGCATCCCTGGCATGTAGTAAAGTCAGAAAGAAGAAAAGGAGAAGAAAGCGTGAAGGGGTACTGGGAATTAAAGAATAAAACTTTGAGCAGGCTGTTTGAGGAGAAACCTTGCCATATCTCACATTCATCCTTATCTTTTTTTATTTTCTTGAGATGGAGCTCTCTTGTTGCCTAGAGTGGAATGTAGTGGCAAGATCTCAGCTCACTGCAACCTCTGCCGGCTGGGTTCAAGTAATTTTCCTGCCTCGGCCTCCAAAGTAAGTGGGATTACAGGTACACACCACCACACCTGCTAATTTTTGTATTTTTAGTAGAGGTGGGGGTTTCACCATGTTGGCCAGGCTGGTCTCCGACTCCTGGCCTCAAGTGGTCCACCCATCTCAACCTCCCAAAATGCTGGGACTACAGGCGTGAGCCACCAGGCCCGGCTACCACCCTTAACATTTTTCCTTCTCATACTATGAGTGCAGGCCTGACTCCTAGCCACTTGTGAGGTCAAAAACAAGGACCAAGTGCAGTGAAAGGAAAGTGATTTTATTTCTAGACCTAGCAGTGGGAACGCGGGCATGTTCCATCCCACTAGAAGCAACTTCAATAGTTTGGGCTGAGGGAAGGGGTTTAAAACAGTGATGCTTGATATGGGAGGCATGCAGGAGTTGTGCACGGTGCAGAAACTGTGTGTCTTTTTCTAATTCCTGTATTGAGTTATGATCTACTTGGAGTATCATGTTGACAGTGGCCAAGTTGTAGATTATCAAGTCTTGAAGCTATCGTTAAGTGGAGGAGAATCCTGCTGCTGGGACTTCATGCCTGGTTTGTTTTAAATGAGGCCCTGGAATTTCTTATTAAGCATATAGTTAGGTGAGCCTGCATGGGGTAAGGGAGTACATGGTGGGAAAGGGAAGGGAGTGGAGTTTCACAGTAGGTTTCAAGGCTTTTATATTTTAAGATGAAGAAAGAGTTTTCTACAATTTGCTTCGAGGATACATCTTGAGACTGGGAAGAAAGGAGGAAAAAAAAGTTTTAAAATGCATTTTGAAGCCAGTCTTCTCAATTACAATACCAGATATTGGATGAGAAAAGACTGTACTCCAAGGCTGTGTCCCAGCGTACAGGGAGGACATACTGAGAAAACTAACCTAAAAATGATTAACTTGTTGAAACGGGAAAAGTTCCCTTGTCCCCCCTCATAGGGCATGTGATGTGGGTGTGTCTCGCTTTTCAGTGCCCTGTGGCTCAAACTTGTAGGGGAGCATAGAGACAGTCGGGCTGTGGGGCTCCCACCCCATGGCAGTGTCTAGGGGTGAATGTTTATAGCTCCTGAAGCCCCAGTGGGCATATGCTACAGGGTGCTCTTTTAGTTTTGCTATCTATAGATGGCTTGTGTTAACCAGCTTTCAAATGGACCCTCTACGTTGTCACAAGGACAGAGGGCTTTCTGTATCCTGGATTCTGGCCTTAGTGTAGCAGAAGAATCCTGATCACACCTGGGCTTGGAGAATGAGTGCAAGGTTTTATTGAGTGGAGGCAACTCTCAGCAGATAGGGGAAGCCACAAGGGGGATGGAGTGGGAAGGTTTTCTCCTGGAGTCCAGCGCTCAGTGGCCTGGGCTGTCCTCCCACTGCCCTAGCCAAACTCTGCCTCGCTCTGCCGCTGATGGTCTGCCGGCATCCATCCACTCATCCACTTCCATCCACTCATCTTCACATCTGACTGTGAGGGTCTCCAGAGTTTTTATAGGCACAGGGTGGGGGTATGGCAGGCCAGGGTGGTCTTGGAAATACAACAAAAATGCTTGTCTTCACCTAGGTTTGTAGGGGTGGAGTCCTAGGCAGGGACCACTCCCTCCTCTACCTATCACTTCCCTTCCCACCTTCCGAGGGATCATGCTCTTCCCTTCCCAGCTCTCCCATATCACTAAAATTCTCAAAGACCTTCCACAGCCACAGGAGTCCCTGCACCAGGCGGTAATGTGTCTTTGACTGTTTATTCATCTTGAGAGATCCCCCAGACACATCCCTTGGGAGTTTGAAAATTGATTGCCAGTGACTGCTGCAGTTGCCCTCGCATTGAAGGTGAAGAGTGAGAAGATATTATGATAATGAGTTAGAATTTTCTGTAGAGTTATAGAAACTTCCCTCTCCATTTACTAGTGGTTTAATCTAAACATTTTATATTAAAGAATGCACATGGATTTCACTGTCCACACTAGGAACTGAAAGGATGTCTTCAAAGTCTCTGCTTTCCCCTTTCCCTATCTTTCCTTCTCCTGACACATTAAAACAGTGTTGTTGTATTTTTAGGCATATCCCAGAAAACACGTGGAGGCTCCTCAGGAAAGAAACCCAAAAGTACATAAAGTTATTTTTAAAAACTTTTTCCTTGTTTTTGTGTTTTATAAAGTATGAAACAACAAAATTGAAATGAAAACGATTCACTTTATCTTCCTAAAATGTTTCCTTTCAAAGTTGAAGCTCTTGACTTCACCTAACAAGGATGAGTATTTTCCTTTATTAGAATTGAGCATCTTCTTTTCTGCTCAGATATATTTACGCTCCACATGATGATTTTTTTGTATCCATTTTTCATATGGAGTCAGCTGCTTTCATTGTGATCCAAACAGAAACTTAAATAAGAAATTTTCAGCCCGGCATGGTGACTCACGCCTGTAATCCCAGCACTTTGGGAGGCTGAGGCGGGTGGATCACAAGGTCAAGAAATCCAGACCATCCTGGTTAATAGGGTGAAACCCCGCCTCTACTAAAAATACAAAAAATGAGCTGGGCATGGTGGTGCGTGCCTGTAATCCCAGCTACTCAGGAGGCTGAGGCAGGCGAATCGCTTGAACCCAGGAGGTGGAGGTTGTGGTGAGCCGAGATCGCGCCATTGCACTCCAGCCTGGGCAACAAGACGAAACTCCGTCTCAAAAAAAAAAAAAAAAAAGAAAAGAAATTTTCAGAGAAGTGTGTCAATGTATGATTGTCTAAAACCTACGAAGAAAACTTTATGTTCTTACTATTGACTTTGACATAGTAATGTGGAAACCTGCAAGATCTAAATTTTTAAAAAATCTTATTTTCATATGGAAGTGCTCAACACTAAAACAACTTCAATATAAGTAATCTAATATGTTAAGTTAAACCTTACAGTTACACATATCACATAAACTCAGATTTCTTTGTGGTGGAGATAGTAGGCCATAGTACTTTAATCTTTAGATGATTTTTGCACTGGATTTATCTTCATAGAGGTTTGAGTGTTCTTTCTCCATAGTGGCTTTGTAGAAGCATCACTGTAAATTGGGTATGGTACAAGGTTATTAGAGTCTTTGCCTAGATATTCAGTCTTGTGATGTTGGCTGTAGGAGAAGAATTGCATACTCCTATGTTGGGAAAACAGTCGTCATCAAGCTAGGAAAGCTTAACATTGTCATTTTCAGTGAACTCTGATATGTTAGTCCTAGATATGATTAGTGCACAAGCTAGTTCTATCTCTGCCCATGTTTGAATATTACACACACACACACACGCACACATACACGCAAGCTATTCAAATAAAGGAGATAAGTCATCCTTATGAAGTCAAGAGCTTCAGCTTCAAAACGTGTGTGTGTGTGTGTGTGTGTGTGTGTGTGTGTGTGTGAGAAAATTGGGCAAACCTAATATGTTGATCTTAGATGTGAGAAGTTCATATCTGACGTTGGATGTATAGTTCACATGCATGCATATTGGGTAGCACATAATAAGGTGTTGAACACAGATGGCTCTTGTGTATTGATAATGATAAGGTAATGTGGCCAGATGGTGCTTTAGAGAGATAATTCACACATACAAACACTCAAGAGAGTGGATTCAGATTTACCTTGACTGTCTGTGCTGAAAGGCAAAAATGTTACAAATTAACTTAGGTTATATGCAGTGAAGTTCTTGCTTAGCACAGAACAGAATTTCATGGGGTTTTCTGTGGAATTCTATATCTACAGGCTGTAAAGAGAGAGATTACTTTAAAAATTGTCCACTCGTAAAGTATACTTGTGAAAACTAGGATAAGCAAAGCTAAACACTTACTCACTGCAAGATTGTTCAGAGCCCTTGTTTTGTGGGTTGTAACTCTCCATGGATGGAATATACTAGGCTCTATTTTCCAAACTTACTTAGTCCTGACACCCTTTTTGCATAGAAACTTTTAAGAGCTAGAAAAATGGAAATATTTGGAATCAGTGACAGAGACAATATCAGAAAGGATTTCTCTTAGTGACTTTTAAAAAAATTAATGCAGTATTGCAGTATGTTTACTGTCAAGTCTTGTTTTGTGTTGGAGGTCCATTAACTGATTGACAGAATAATTTAAAAGAGAGCAAAAGAATATTTAAATAACCATAAAGAAATGTAACACTATTCTTTCTTATAAGTACTCTGATTCACCTCATTATTCATTACTTAAAAAAATTATTATTAGATACTATAAATATATGTTTGAATTTATGAGTTGGCAGTTCAACAACTGTATAGTATAACTGATTCAAGTACCTATAAGACTAGATGACGTATATTTTTTGCAAATTCCTTGCATCCGGCATAATGGGATGATTTTTAGTCATTTCTAAAACATTTGGTATTCTTTGTATTTTCTTACTGAATTATAAGTACTGTATTCTAAGAATTTTAACAAAATGAAGGCACATTAAAATCATAATCCATGGTAATTCAATGCAAATCACAATTCCTTTGACAATTATTTCTACTATTGAAAAATCTGGCAGGCTATTCCTTACAAGCAGTTTTGCTCCAACTTCTTAGGGCAAAATACTGCCCCTGCACCCCCACCAACCCCCAGAGCTGCAAGATAAAGGAAACATATTTCTTTTACTTCCAAAGGGTAAGAATATTAGGATCTCATATTTAAATTCACCAATTCCAAATATAAACAAGAGAAAAAAGTGAAAAGTATAGCATTTATTTTAAAATACACGTCATCTAATTCTAGAAACATAATTTAAACACCACAGAACACACTAGATAATTCAATTTCTCCTCAACATAATAAAAAGTGGATACTCTTATAGCCATCAATGAGAGATTTCTTTTTAGTGTTAAAGTTAGTCTTGAAAGAGCACTAACGATTTTAACTAGCACAATTTACACACACATACATACACATACAAATGGAATTCTGGATTCTGTGACTATTAAAGCGAAAGATGCTACACACCTAGACAGCTTCAAGCACAATGCATCATGTTGTAATGTAAAAGTAAAAGAAATAAGATTAAATAGGAGATGTTAGTAAGACAAATGCATAAATCTGATCCCTGGGAGACATACTTTGAGCAGTTACATGTGATTTTCAGAATCTAAGCTCAACTCCAATATCATATTTGGTTAATATCGTTTCCTATTTTTTTTTTTTTGAGTCTGCTATTGCTACCATTGAAATAAGAGATTTATACTGTATCAAGAAATTGAGAAAAGTATTTTTAGGTTACTCAAGAAATTCAAGGAGTCTCTCAGAGGTATAAATTTGTTACAACTTTGGTATGATCATATATAATTAACAAATGTAAAACACATGAAATAGTTTGTGTACTACTACAAACATAAACTTAATACACTAGTGGAAAATTGACAGGAATTTATTTAAAGGAAAATGAATATTAAAATGTAGAAAGATATGGAAACTTTTCCTCACACCTTCTTAGTCTAAAGAAGTTACTATTGCACATGTTAAACGATGAAAGTTAAATTGCAGTCAGAAAGGATTTACATTAAAAACACAATTAATTTAATCAGTCAATACAGAAATCTACTGATTTGCATTATGCTCTACAAATGCAGTTTATTTGAAAAACCAACAATTACTAGGCTATTTAATTTTTTTCTTACATGTTTCTATACCTGCTACTTAAAGGCATTTTCATTTTGCAAAATCTGTAAAAGCCATTGTAATGTGTTTTTCTAAGGGATTACGCATTGACTTACACACTCTAGCTGGGTGAATTAATAACCAATTTCTGTTTTTTAATTTAATGCATATTGTTGCTTACCATTTAGCAAGTACTGTTCCATAGTATATTTCATATTTATTATTGTTTAAATAATTTAATTCAGGTGCATTTTGCTTTTCAAATATTTTCCTGAAGTTATTTAAGCACTGTATTTTGTGTTCCTTTCTCAATCAAAAAAAGTAACAAATGTTTATAGTACGTACTGTCTTGTAAGCAGAAATTGATGAATGCATTTTAACTGGTAATATTTAATATTAAGCAATATGAAATTATATCCTTGGTAAACCACTTCTATTAAGGACTTTCATTCAACCATTTTAGCAAATATTCATGCAACCCACATAGAATAAACAGGATATTCATGTATCACTCCAGATAATTCCAACCAACTTATGCGGCCTACAATTATTACATACAGATAAAAGAAAGGATTAGGATAACATTTAAAGACCAATATCCTTGTGTTTTGGGACAGTTTCCTTGGATTGGGACAATTAATGCATGCAATGACTAGAATTCACGTTGAGATGTTAATAATTGGTGTAAAATTCATTTATGAGAGCAAAAGATAGTAAGAGCTTTCTGCGCCTTTGTGTCAAGGAGCATGTCTGTGAAGGGCAGGTGGTGGTGAGTTGGAACCAGCATGTGCTGACTTGTGAAAGCTGCATTTTATTGTTTCCAACAGCTCTACATTTGTCCTTTGAAATTGGCCGTTGTAGGAGTATTTACACCATGGGAATCGGCAAATGGTATGACTCAGCATTTTTTCCCCTTTTTCTGTAGAAAAAACTTACCAGTACACCATTGATCTTGGAGTTGAGGAGTGACAGTGAAAACAGTAAGATTAAACAAGCCAAGGACAAAATTGGAATAGCGTAGACAAAAGATTATGATTTTTACCTGCTTCCCTGTTTTAATCAGGACAATGCTGCATTTATTCCCATTCATTTTTGCATTCCTATAAATGGCTCACAAAGGGCCTGCCACAGCCAGATGCTCAGTGAGTACTCATTAACTGACTGAATCTTATGTAAGTTTTATCATCAATTGGGTCATGTTCTAAAGATATTAAACCTAAAACATTTTTACCCACCATTATAAAATATTCCAAATTTTCCAATTTGTTCATTTGAATTCTTCAATAGGTACAGTATAAATTCATTTGGAATTTATGTATTCATTAAAATAAAGGGGGAGGAAAACATATTACCACTCACTTACCACCAGGGACAAGCAAGTACTCTCAATTGAAGGCAACATTAGGAGAAACATGTATTTACAATTATCTCTCTACTTTAATTATAACTATTGCTAATTCAGAGGAATGGAAAAAGTAGTAAATCATTTCTGGAAGAGTAACAGCAAAGATACTGGGAAATTAAAATGAAAAGATCTTCTCCTTAGTCCCAGTCCCATTTAAACAAAAAGAGAGAGAAAGGATCAAGTAAAGTTATAATTGCCAGAATATATGATCATTTTTTATGAAATGATAAATCTGACGATTTACTTATGATAGATTACCCCCTCCCCTCAATTTATACCTGTTTCCCAAAAGGTAATTTATAATCAAACATAAAGCAAATACGTTTTCAGTGATCTCTGTGTTAAATATTGAGTACTGAGTACAATGAAGATAAAATGAACACAGTTTATGACTAAAATATATCATTTGACTTATTTTAAAATTCAGAGTCTAAGGCAAAGAGATATGCATGTGAAAGAAACAATTATGCTATAGAGTATGAGGTCCTGGGGAAGAGAAATATCTTAAAACCTCTGGAACGCTTTTATAAAGGCAACATTTGGATTCCATCTTAAAGGATAAATAGGCGCTCACGAGGGTTTGAAGGTGTAAAGAACAGTCCATGTGGATAGAGTAGCATGGAATGAATCATGACAGTGTGTATGTTATGGTTGTAAAGCACTAAGATGCTTGATTGAGGTGCCTGATGGAAAAGGTGAGATAGAGCTCGGGGGCATTATTTTATATAATTTTTAGGTGCCACCTCCAGAAGGTTTTAAATGGGAGAAGATGTGTGGTGTAGACTGACCTTTTTTTTTTTTTTTAAAGAGTGATGGCTTAAATTGTTCAAGCAAGTAAGGCACAGGAATATGGATAGACCCTTTTGACATTTTGGAGATAGATGTAAGAGGCTGGACTATCAATTGCTTTCAGGGATTGAGGTACTGAAGTTGTCAAGAATGTGTGAGTGACTCAACCAACACATGATCCCTGCCCCATATAGTTTATAGAACTTACAGTTTAATAGAAATATAAAGGAATATAAGGACTAACTTTGATTACTGCTATGCTGCTATGATTTTTAAAAAGTAAAATAGCCCTAAAACAGGACTACCTAACAGAGTAAGAGGCAGATTTGGTAGGACTTGATTTTGATTAGATAGGAGGTAGTAGAAAGAGAGAGTTTCTTGGGAAAAAGACCTCCAGAATGAATATTAATAGGCAGACCCAGAGATGGGAACGCAAAAGCCTGTATGGTCAAGGCCTGCTTACCAGGACATAGGTCCTCTGCATCTAGATTTGAAATTGAGGCCTTAGAGTAACAAGAGATATAAATGTATCTGCTATTTCATGTTCCACTTTTGCCTGGGGATCCAGAACAGTAATAGATGTCTTTTCAAGTAACTCAGAGTTTCAGAGCCCCAAGTCATCTCTCTTCTTTTCTTAAAAATAAACACAACAAAATAAACCAAAACAATAACCACCATCTCCCCTGCCCACACTCATATCATTTTAAAATCAGATAGCTCTTAGAAGAGTGCAGATAACTCACTAGTTATAATTATTTGACTCTGTGTTTGGAATCACATCCCTGAAGTAAATGCTGTAGCAGAAAAATAAAATATTGTCACAGGATCCTCGGAGTGTTGCTTCACCAGCCAGAAACCTCTGTGGCCAGCAGTGCCTTTTGTCTGAGTATTGCTTGTGCCTGCTGGGCTGGTTCCATCCACTTGGCCAAACAGATTGTGCTCAGCTTGCTCTACTGAGCCTGACTCAGAACCTGCCAAGGGCAAATCAGGCACAGAACAGCAAAAGCTGTGTGGGTGAGCAAGCATGGGGTCTGGCTACTGCCCACAGCCAGGCACACTGGCTGCTGTGGTGGGACAGACAGCTCTGTGCAAGGCTGTGGCTGGACAAGGTGTACTGCACATGGCTTCCACTGGGGGCACCTGCGTCTGGACAAGGGGAACACAGTGGTGCCCAGGAGCTGGGAGTTACCAGGAACCACAGAGCCTCAAAGAGGTATCATAGCTCTGGCTAGGGGAGCCCTAGGTCTGGTCTGGGATCCCTGAAGGGCTGCAGCTCTTCTCTGCTTCTTGTCACATGCTTTGTGGTGAGTCGGGGCCATGTTTCAGCCCTGTTTGCATTATAGCTCTTTCAGTCCCACCATTTGATAGGTCCCAAATTCTTGTCACATGGTTCAGGAAGGATGAAATATGTGGACAACTGGAGTAAGCAAGGTGGAGAGGAGCTTCGCTGAGTGACAGAACAGCTCCCAGGAGACCCAAAGTGTGTAGCTCCTTTCTGCAGGCCGGTCATCCCAATGAGTGTCCGGCTCTCAGCAGAGACGAGATGTGCAGTGTGTAGCTCCTTTCCACAGGTAGATCATCCCAATGTCTGTGCAGCCCTCAGCAAATAGAAGACCTGGAGTAGGTAGCTCCTAATCATAGGCAGGACGTAAGCAATGTCTGTTGGACATTGGTTTTTATGGGCTCAGAAGAAAGGAAATGCATGTTAATTGGTCCATGGGCAGTCATGGGTGGGCCTGGAAAAAGCCCCATATGTTCTCACTCAGGCTGTGAACTCCACCTGGAACTGGCAGTCCTGCCCTCATGCTTCAGGTCCTCCCTGGCTTGAAGGTAGGCCTTCACCAGGACCCGCCCCTTCTGCCCAGAAGCCTGTCTGCCTCCTGTCATCATTCATCATATCATCCACCTTGCCCAGGCTATTTGTGCCAAGGGGCACCTGCAGGCCCATGCTGAGCCATTTTAGTCCCCTTTGGCCTCTCTTCCAGGCTCCTTGGTGCCCCAAATCCAGAAGAGGCAGAGGCAGCAGGAGGCCTCCCCAAGTGTGTGCACAATGGGCCAGGTGGCAGCAGTGCCTGGGCTCAGCCTCAACTTTGCTTCAAAATCAGAGCAGACACCTGAAGTGGAGAGGCCAGTCAGTGGAGGGGGTTTCTGGGCCCTCAAGAATGCAGAGATGCCCAGGTCGCCTGGGTAGCTGTAGCTGTGCCTGGGGTGGGGCGGTCCTACCCAGCCAACTCAGAAGTGAGCCGGGATCCCATTTGTTCCCCAGCTCCTGAGGACTGTGTGCAGTGAGCATCCTTGGCCATGCCTCCCCCCACTGCAGCCGGCGTCTTCACAATGGCTGCTCCAGATGGGCCGCTGCTGCCATCAAAATGATTCAAGGCATTATTAAACACCAAAGGGATTTTGTTTTTTAAAAGAAAGGGAAGCGGGGGAAGAAGGATGAGGGGAAGTTGTCCAAGGAGTTTGAAAATAACGTTAAATAGAAGGAATAAGGTCTAGTATTCAATAGTACAGTAGGGAAACTATAAGAATGATTTATTGTATATTTAAAAATAGCTAGAAGAGAAGAATGGTAGTGTTCTCAACGTGAAGAAAACATAAATGAAGTGACAGATATCCCAATTACCCTGATTTGATTATTACACATTGTATACAGGCATCAAAATATTGCATGTGTCCTAAAATACATACAATTAGTATCCATCAATTAAATAAGAAAAGAAAGTACTTATTTCGCTGAGTAATGTATCTTAAATGGTACCATTTTAGGAGGCCTGGGATAATAAAGAGAAGACAATTGTGAAGGAGGAAGACTTCTTGTTGCCCCCATCAACACGAACAGTAGCACCATGCTGGTGGCGCAAAACACGTAAAGCTGTCTGGGTTCTTCTGTTTCCTGTTCTTATATGTAAACTTTTCTTCTGAGACGAAAAGGTTTTCAGAGAAAAGACAAGAAAGTATACGTGCACAAAGTACATATTTTAGGAGTAAGTGAAGGGTCCTAGAGAATATTTGCCCCATGGTCCTGTGTTAAGGCAATGTTAGAAATGTATTTTTTACAAAAGAGAACAATTATTATGATCCCTAACATTGGACATGTGCTTATAAACAAGTGACGAAGAATTATAGTGTTGATCTTTTACTTTATTGTAACTATAATGCGTAATACGTGTAACTATAATAACTACAATTATATAACTATTGTAACTGTATTATATTTATATTATATGTGATATAGTAATATAACTATAATATATACTTATAAAACAAACTTCAGTACATTAAACAGAGGATAAAAGGGCTATATAAGAATCAGATGACTGATTAAAAAATGTCCTGGTAATATTTCTCCTTAGAGTGTTAAGTTTTGATCTCAAATCACTGAACAGGATAAAAATAAACAATTTAGAATAAATTTTAACCTCATCACCTTTAAAGAAGAAAAAAGAACAGATTTCTCAGTTTTTTTAAAAAAAGATGTTTTAGTCTTTCTCCTACATCTTTTTATTTCAATAACTACTATGGTATTTTCACCATTGTCTACAATCTGTATACATAATACCGAAATTATCCCCATGGAAAACAGTTTTGCTATTTTTGATGTTTGTTCTCTTTTGTGTTGTTTTTAATCTTGAAATCTCTAGGGTTGCATAGTCAAACCCACTGTTTGATTTTCTGGTGCTATAATGACAAATAAAAAACTACAATTTACTCTTAACAGCAAATTTTAAAAATGCATGAATGCTCCAAAGGGAAAAGTATACTGAGATTTATAAGTTCTATTAGGCAGTGTCCCACTTGCAGGGCAATGTTAATGTACATCTTTACATGATATTATTCCTCACAAGACACTATGGAATGCTTTAGAGTCAGCAGTGACTCACCCACTAAAACTAGCACCAGAGAAGCATTAATGTTGCTTTTTAAAATTGTCTTTCCAGATTTTTAATTTTGACCTTCAAAAGTAGTATTTTTTAACTAATCTGACAAAAGTTTGTATGTGTGACATATGTATGTGTACACATCTTGAAATTTTTAGTTAACAAATAATACTATCTTATAAATTTATCTGGAAAAATGCATGGCACAAGATTTTAAATAGAAATAAACATTACACGTTTTGTTGTTGTTGTTTGGTCTTTCTCTAAATGTTCCATTGAGCTAATAATTCCAAATTAGTGAGGCTAATTCTCTCCAAGGGATATAAAACACAGAATTTGAGAATGACTGTCTTTTCAATCCCCTGTCCACTGACAGCATAATAGGCAAAATAAACTTACCACTTCAGGTATATGAGCCTTAACAGTGAATTATTTATACAGCTGTCACTTTGTGCCTCAAGATATACCTTTTGTTACAAAGAATATACCTGTTCAGTAAGTCCTCCCTTTCAGAGTGAGAGTTTGAAATTTAAATGAGCAGAGAGTCAGGTTTTTAAATGGCAAGAATTTTGCAATCGACACCTAAGGAGATATTTCTATAGGGAAAGGAAAGAACAGAAATTAGGGTTGAGATTCAGGAATCCTGGAGAAGTCTAGTGAACTGAGTGACTTGTCAACACTCAATGAATTCTCCCAAACACTGGACCCTGTTGGTGTGCACCAATGCGTCTGATCATGAGGATCATCTGTATTGCTTGTGGTTAAATACAGATACCCTGGCTATTATCAAAAGGAAGGTAACAAGTATTGACAAGATTGTAGAGAAAAGAGAACCCTTGCACACTATATGTAGGGGTGAAAATTAGTACAGCCATTATGATATACAGAAGATTTATTTAAAAATTAAAAATAGAACCGCCATATAATTAAGCAATTCCACATCCGAGGGAAAGGAGAATTAAATCAGTCTGTGGGAAAGATATCTGCCTTTCTCTGTTTATTGCAGCACTGTTCACAATATTCAAGACATGAAATCAATCTAAATGTTCATTAAAAAATGAATGGATTAAAAAATAGTGTATTTATACACAGTGGAGTGCTGTTCAGTCATATGATATAATAAAATCTTTTTATTCGTATCAACATGGATGAATCTAGAGAGCATTATGTTCTGCCAAAGACAGACAAATACTGCTTGATCTCACTCATATGTATAATCTAAAAAAGTTGATGTTCCAGAAGTGGAAGGTGTAATGAGGGTTACTAGGGCTGGGATGGTTGGGATGGGAGTAAACGTTGGTCAAAGGATACAAACTTTTAATTAAAAAGGAGGAGTAAGTTTAAGAGATCTATTACATAACATGGTGATAACAGTTAATAATATATTCTTGAAAAATGATAAAAGAATGGATGTAAAGTGTTCTTGGCACAAAATTGATAACCATGTATGTAACATGTATGCTAATTAGCCAGATTTAGTTTGACTAAGATTAATATGTTAATTAGTGAGATTTAGTCCATAAAATGTATACTTTAAAACCTCACGTTGTACACAGAAAGTGCATTCTATTTTATTTTTCAATGCAAAAAATAAAATAAGAATACAGATTCTCAAGTTTCTCTGGATACTCAAACTCAGAAAATATAAAGTAGAATGTAGGAAATTCAATTATTAACAACAATCTCAGGTAGTTATATTAATTCAGAAACTTTGAGTCATACTGAGTCATAAAACACATACAATCTCTCAAGGTTAAATCAGGAAGAAACAGAAATCCTGAACAGACCAATAATGAGTAATGATACTGAATCAGTAACAAAATTCTCCCCCCACTTAAAAAAACAAATTCCAGGAACAGACAAATTCACAGCCAAATTTTAGCAGACATACAAAAAAGAATGGGTCCCAATTCTACTGAAAATGTTCCAAAAAATTGAGAACAGAATCCTTCCTAACTCATTTTACAAAGCCAGTATCACCCTTATACCAAAGCTAGGAAAGGACACAGCAACAAAAACAAAAACTACACATCAATATTTTCAATGAACTAGAGGCAAAAATCCTCAGTAAAATATTAGCAAACTGAATCCAATAGCACATTAAAGAGAATACACTATGATCAAGTGGGGTTTATTCCGGGGATGCAAGGATGGTTCAACACACGCAGATCAATAAATGTGATTCACCATATGAACAGAGTTAAAAACAAAATCTATATGTTCATCTCAATAGATGCAGAAATCGATATTTAATAAAATTTAGTACCTTTTAATGATTAAAACTAGGCATCCAAGAAATATACTTCAGAATAGCAGAAGCCATGTACAATAAACACAATGTGAGCATCATATTGAAAAGAAGAGTTGAAAGTATCCGCTTTAAGAACTAGAATAAGACTAGAACGCCCACTTTCAACACTCCTGTTCAACACTGTACTGGAAGTCCTAGTCAGAGCAATCAGGAAAGAGAAAGAAATAAAAGGCATCCAAATTGGAAAAGAAGAAGTCAAATTATTTGTGTGGATGATATGATCTTACAGAAAACCCTAGAAAAAGACTCCTCCAAAAGTCTCCTAGTTTGATAAATGAATTCAGTAAGGTATCAGGACACAAAACCAACATACAAAAATTAGTAGCATTTGTATACACCATTAACAATGAACTGAGAACCACATCAAAAATTCAATCTCATTTATAATAGCTCCAAAAATAATAATAAAATAACTAGGAATACCTTTAACCAAATACATTTGTAGGTTTTTTATGAAACATTGATTAATGAAAAAAATTGTAGATGAAACAAACAAATGGAAAAACAACCTATACTCATGGACTTACAGAATCAATATCATTAAATGGCCATACTATCAAAAGCAATCTATAGATTTAACGTAACTCCTATCAAAATGTCAATATCATTTTTCACAGAATTTGGAAAAATGATCCTAAAATTCATATGGAAACAAAATGTGTGCCGAAATAGCCAAAACAATCCTAAGCAAAAATTATAAAACTGGAGACATCACATTACCTGACTTCAAATTATACCACAAGGCTACAATAACCCAAACCACATGGTACTGGCACAAAAATAAACACATAGCTCAATGGAACAGAACAGAGAACCCAGAAACAAAGTCACACAGTCACTAGGGCCAACTAATCTTTCACAAAGTCAATGAAAACATACTCCAGGGAAAGAAAATCTTATTCAATAAACAGTGCTCAGAAAATTGAATAGCAACATACAGGAGAATACAACTGAACCCATATCTCTCATATAGAACAATCGATGCAAGATGCATTAAAAACCAATCTTTATTCAGATGGGTTACACTATAGACCCTATGGGAATATGAAGTAAGCTACTTGGGAAAAGCCACTACACCTTTGTATCTATTATTAATGGAATTCGGATCCCGTGGTCAGGTTCTCCCAAATTCTCTTGAGGTGCGTATGTTCAATTGCTTGAGCTTTGTTTTGGTAACCCTTTGCCTAAAGTTGCTTATAGGCTGATTTTCAGGTTGTTTTCAAGACGGGAACAGAAGGTAGCTTCTGTTTTGAGGAGGTAGACATAAAGTATGCATTTATTTTTTACTGTGACTTGTTCAGGACCACATTTTATTAAGTGTCTTATTCCTTTTATTGTTTCTGGAAAGGAAAGTTCTATTAATATTGTTTTAGTTTGCATGTAGAATAGTTTTTTAATTAGAGCTTATTTTGAAACATCCTGAGATTAAAACAAATATATGCCAATGCCTTTCAAAGTCGGGTAAAATTCAGGGACAATTATTCTGATCAGATGGCTTAGAGAAATTTTGGAAATATCCACATTCAAAGATTCCTTAGCAGTGAATATCTTTGACTTAATTCTAACCAAAAACTACAGCATTATTTTTTATATATTTTTATTATATAGTGTTCACAAGCATAGCTGCAAACAAAATATGCTATCAAATAAAGAAGTTTTAGTATATATCAATTGTTTCCCATTAGATCCATCTTTCCATTCCCTCAAATAATTATACTGTTCTTCCCACACACAGTGCTTGAAGAAAATAAATGATTTTTCTTCAGCTTACAAAAATGCAAACTGGTCTACATCAAAACTTTTTTTCCTGTAGTAATCTGTCCTTAAAAATTATGTGCTGAGTTTTACAAATACCTTTAACAGAAGCAAAGTTACAAATTTCTTATTTTGCTTACATGATCTCTGACTTGAACAATTTCAACAGCCATTTCTTCAGTCAGCTCTAACTTTAATCAGTTTTGACATTCTGACTGCCCTATTCTTGGAATGGTTGATTACTTCATACTCTTTGACCTAGAAGTGATATCTTGCTATGTTTTTATACATCTTGTATCCCAGAATTTCCAATTTTTTTTCTGGTGCTATCTTTATTGTTTTGAATATTTTAATAGGTAGTGAGGTTGGAAAAAGTATCATTCTTCAGACCACATTAATGAACCATATATTATAATGACTTATATTCAGCAACATCAGATATACAACAGGTTCAGAAATTTTGGTAACTATCTTATTGCAGTGAAATGCAGCCTTATTTATAAAGTAATGTATATGTGTGTGTGTGTACATTTTTCATTAGTTTCTTATTGCCGCCACAACAAATTATCACAAACTTAGAGTCTTAAAACAACAAGAATTTATTATCTCGCTGCTCGGTAGGCCTTGATAAAAATTAAGATGTGGGCAGGGCTCTGTTCCTCTCTGGAGGCTCTAGGATACAATACTTTTCCCTGCCTTTTCCAGCTTCCAGATGCCAACTGTATTCCTGGGTTCACTGTCTCTTTCCTCCATCTTTAAAGCCAGAGATGTTGCATACTCTGATAATCCCAGATAAGCTCCCCAACTCAATGTCCTTAACTGTAATCATACTTGCTGAATAACTTTTGCCATATTAGCTAACATATTTGGAGGTTTTATGCATTAGAATGTGGGTATTGTGGGCAGCAATTATTCTACCTACTTAATATGCTACATTGTGATATATGTATATAAAACATATTCATATATGTGTATATATATATTACATGACATATGTATATACTATATATTTATGTATACATATGTTATACTTTTTGAAGCATGAAATACATACCAAAGTATATATAATTCTATCTACACAGTTTATATGAGAATATTAAATAGAAAAATAAATATATTTACTACCTAGGCTTAAAAAGGTAACGCTCTCAACAGCTTAGAAGTCTTTCACCTCTGGTTTGCTCCTTTCTGAATAAATCACTTTCTTCCTCTCTACCTCTCTTCCCAGAGAACATTTATACTGGATTTTGTGTTAATTGCTTTGGTAGACACTAATAGTGCTCACCAATTCTTTGTATATTCTTCCCTCCTGGGCACATGGGAGACAAAATTTTCCAGTTCCTCTCTGAACCCAATGAGTGTACATGGCTGTATAAATGAATATGATATGAAAAATATGAATTGATAAATGATATGCATATTGATAAATGATATGAATTAATATGAATATGATATGATACATGAGATATGATATTTTTTACTTCTTGTAAGGAAATCAGTGTAAACTTGATGTGGTGCTCAGTGTAGGGAGAAGTCAGCGTAAAAGTTGATGTGGTGCCTTTCTGCTGGGAAAAAAGGGTAGGGCACAAGGGCAATGCAGCCTCTGTTGCTGCGTCCCCAGCACATAGAGGATGCCCTCATTTGCACTAAACTTTACAGGGACAGAAAACCTTGCCTAAACTCTGTAAAGATGCAGAGATTTGTTTTCATTTTTGCTAGTTTAGCATAGTCTCACCTTTCTTATATAACTGTTACTTAATTTTCTCTGAGTTCTATAATAATTCCAAAAACAATTGATTTACTTCCCCTGTTTTTCAAATTAATAAAAATGACATACAATTGTGTGTGTTTTTTTGATTTGTATTTTTTACTCATTAATATGTTTTTGTGAGTTTTCCATGTAAAGGTACAAAGCTTTTTCCATTAACTTGCACTAGTGTGTAATATTAATCATAGTAATTTGTCACATTTTACATTTTCTGTTTTGTAGTTAGTGGACATCTGAGTTACACTATAAGTTTTGCTGGCACTAGTGCTTTTATATAACTATTCTTATAACCATTATTCTTGTAAATATCTCCAAGTGCACTTGTAATATAATTTTATATGATATATTGATCAGAGGAAAACAGGTAGATTTTAAGGTCCACACAGGCACAGTATTTTAGACGTTTTTTTTCTAAACCACTACCACTTTTTAAATTTCCATCACTTTTAATGAGAGTCATTTTTCTACACATTTATGGCAATGTTTTGTGTTGATAAAACTTTGTTTCTAATTTGGTGAATCTTATATGGTATGTCACAGTCATTCTAATATATATTTCTTTGTTATTAATGAGGCTGAGAATCATTTCAAATGTTATGAATCACTTGGAATGATTCTTTCTGTAATTCCTGTCATTCTCCCATTTCCCAAATAATTTATTTGTTTCTTTTTCATTGACTTATTAAAGTTCTTTGTAGATTATAAATGCAAATCTTTTGTCAATGTATGTGTTTCAAATAATATGTTCGATTTATGGCATACATTTCACTGTCATTAAGAAACCTTTTAATTTTCAGAATTTATCATTTTTATGTGATACAATAGAGCAACCTTTTCCTATATTGTTTTCAATATTTGTGTCATATTAAAAAATTATTGCTCATCCCAATGCCATGGAAATATTCTTTTGTATTTTCTACAAAACTTTTATAATCATGTCTTTAATTCATCTGTAATACGTTTTCAGATTTTGTACAATGTAGAGATTCAATTTCATTTTTTTTCTCCTTCTCTGTAAACAAATTCCCCATTAGTTTTTAACTGAGTAGTTTCTGTCTAGGTATCTGTCTTCTCCTGGTCTCTCTATTTATTCCATTGGTTTGTTTTTCCTGCTTAATATCCCATTAACTTTCTCAATTTTCTCTGTTGGAAGTGTCTTGTTTTGGCTAATTCTGGGTTTTACTTCTTCCACATGAATTTTAGAGCCATCTGTTGATTTCCACATTAATCCTATACACGACAAGAGGCCTAGCATTTTAAAAAATCTGTTAAACACATCCAGAGTACAGTCATATGGCAATACCTAACTAGAAGACTAACTGCTGTGTCTGGAAAGAAGAGGAATTATTTATGTGAACAGCTCACCAATTTATTTCATAGTGTTCTTTCTTGTTACAAAAATCTTTGTTTTAATATTCCTCCTATACATAGACTCATTGCTTTCTCAAAGGAGACTATTTAGGTCATCAACTAATCCTTGCCTTTAGCTCAAACACAGACTTTCCATCTAATGTGTAGTCCTTGCTATTGTATCTGCCCCTGGGTTCTCTTATATTAGCTATACATGAAATGAAAAGACAGGGTTTCTGCGGTCTCCTGACCAATTCACAGTAGAGGAAAATTCAAGGATAATTATAAAAAAGCCTTTATTCAGAAAAGGGAGGCATTTAAGACATACAGCAATAATTATCTGATGTATGAAATCAGGTCGAACTGGCGTTGTAAGATTCCTTCACTGTGCCACTTCAAGGTATCAATTTTTCTATTCAGTAACTAGAACAAACAAACCTCTCAATCTAAAAAGACTCAAATACCCAAGGAGGTTAATTCTTGATTACATACAGTCCAAAATCTATCTATTTGGTGGGTGGCTCACCTCCAAATAGACTTCCTCTGTCTTATCATGACTTCCAACTTTGCTGTGTTTGCCTCAAGCTTGCAAGAATATCAGCAGCATAGATGACTGTGAATGGAAGAATTTTATGGGCTCGGCCCTGGAAGAGACCACAGAAATTGTCCTCAATTTCTAGTGGACTGGAATGTGGTCATATGGCCAAATGTAACTGTATGATGACCAAAGAAATTTAGCCAAGCCAGCGCCTAGATAGATGGGGATGTGAGTTTTATGAACATCTGCTGGTATTTGCCCATATTTTCTCATAGTTGTCAGGTTATATAATTTTCCTTGGAGAGGAAAGCTATGTTTAATGCCATAGAGAAATATAACATGAAGACAGGATTTTACAATTTTTAAAAGTATTAATAACTATTCTCTATAATTTATTCAGTTAGCGGTTCCAATGTATCAATATCTGTGATATGATATGTAAATTCACAATTTATTTAATTATCATGACATCATAAATAATTATACATATATTTATTTTTACTTTTATTTTTCTTTGGAGACAGTCTCCCTCTTTGCCCAGACTGGAGTTTAGTGGCGTGATCTCGGATCACTGCAATGTCTGCCTCCCTGGTTCAAGTGATGCTTGTGCCTCAGCCTCCCAGGTAGCTGGGATTAGAGGTGCATGCCACCTGTATTTTTGCATTCGTAGTAGAGATGGGATTTCACCATGTTAGTCAGGCTGGTTTCAAACTCCTGGCCTCAAGTGATCTGCTTGCTTCAGCCTCCCAAATTGCTGGGATTACAGGTGTGGACAACCACATCCAGATGAAATAAATACATTTTTTTATTTACACTTAAATATGAGGAGACTGAAGTCAAAGGGAGAAATAGCTTGCATAAAGTCACCAAAATACTGATGTAGTATACTTTGAACTCTGTTTATCTGTTTCTAATAACTCTGCTGCTACGTATTGGATAATATAGCCAACAGTCAAGTACAGATGAAGCCATAGGCTTAGTAGCAAGAGATAAGTTAAATGAGAGAATAAAGTGTCATATGTTACAGGTTGAGAGAGCAGGTATATTTTAAAATGTGTAGATTTAGAAAGAAACACTAGTAAAGATTCAGTAAATGTAAACTAAAAGTAGTATAATGTATATGGTGCATATTCAGTAAACACGCATTGAGGTATCATGTGTTTTTTTCTTTATTCTGATAAAATATATAACAAATTTTACTATCTTAATCGTGTTAAAATGTACAGTTTAATATTAAGTATATTCACTCTTGGAAACAAATCTCTAGCAGTTTTTCATCTTGCAAATCTAAAATGCTATACCCATTAAACAATTTCCCTCTTCCCCCTACCCCAGCCCCTAGTAACCACATTCTACCTATAATATATTTTTAAGACACTGTGATTCAGAATTTAGGATAAATGAAAAGGTTAATGGGGAACAATCTACCATTGTGTATGAAAACCAACTCTTTGTCAATATATTCTCCAGATATAATCAATGTTTTCCGGAACATCTTTACTTATGAGAAAATACCAGTATATACTTGGGGTGAAAAATACAATATAAAGATGGATATTACAACTATTTGAAAGATAAGTGCTTTTTTTCTGAATGATACTACAATGACTGACTTAAGAATTACGCTTGCATAGACTGATGGTGCATTTATGACAGGTTGTTGGCAACCTACCGAAGCAGTGAGTGTCTATGTAGAATTTTTCCAACAGGCAATGCCGCTTAATGGTTAACCGTGTGGATATGAGTTAATGAAACCTGAGTTCAAAACCAGTTTCTGCCTATTTGTCTTTAAGCAAGTTACTTTACCTCACTGAGACTCAGTTTCCTTCTTTATAAAATGAGGTCCATAGCAGTACCTATCTCACAGGATAATTAAGATAATCCACATAATTATTCTCAACAAAGTAGTTGTTCATTGCTTCTGGTAGCTGGTTAGCTAGAGATCCTCACTCCCAGGGGTAGGAGTGAAGGAGGAATACAGCTATGGAGCAAAGAAGTGAGTAGACTAAGAAAGGAAGAAAATATCAGGTAACATGGAAGTTTTGCTTATTCCTTATGCCTGGGTAAATAACATCTTTTTCCCTAATGCTCTCACATAGTTATTCTCATCATGAGAAATAGAAATACTCTTATTTCCCCACCAAATCCTTCCAAACAATATTCACTTTATTCTCTCTGCAATACTATCTTGAAAAAGTGGATGTTGAACCATAGTAGCACTAAGTGAGAAAGGGCAAGATAGATGCATCACTGAAATCTTGAAGTCGCTATTCCTGATTATAGACAAGCCTGATAGGCTTACTTAAGAAATTGTCTAGTCACAAAATTTCCAACGTCTGCTGTTTTTATATTAAAATACAAATGGTTATTTTTATTAGAATGCTATATGACATTTTTCTAATTCTCAAAACAATGGTCAAAATGATTTTTGCTTCAGAGGCTTTATTTCAAGTTTAAGTCAATTTGTGAAAATACTGACTTCATTCTTCAAATCACAGAGAATTTCAATCATGCTTCTAAATACGCTTATTTCTTAGCCATGGAATAAGAAATGAAGAAGATGGATATCATTTCAGAATGAAGAATTTTGAATAACATATAATAATAAATACATTATATAAAGGAGAAAAGTGAAATTACATGTATAAATTAATAAATATTTTATATGAAATCATATAATTATGTAATGTATTATATAGTTATATAATATGTATATAACATATTTGTATAAAAACATGGTATATTTTGATTGTAGAATATATGATTGTATAATTTTGTAATTATATAAACATGCCTAAATCAGTAGTTACCTTTTCTCTAAAATCAGTGAATTCATAAGCAATACAAATGTAAAGATTTTATTTTCTGTTTCAAACTATTCTACTAGTGAGCAGCTCTGAAGAAATTCTTTCTCCTCCCAAACCCTTTCTTTTCTTCATATCTGAGAACTGATTGAACGTATAGCCGAATAGTGCTTACTGTAGTGATATGATTTCTTTTTTATTGGATTATGGAAAAGCAGTAGTATTTTTGAGGATTTCGTGATAAAATTACTAAGAAGATTTTCTACTATATGGAGATTATACATTTTGGTTTCTTAATAATGCCTAAGTTCACAATTCTTCAAGCTTTAGTTATTCGAGCTTCATCTAAGAATGACTTTTGGCCAGAATCCCAAGAAGTTTCAGTTTCTGCAGAATAGGACATTTACCAATTCTTTGAGAAACAGACTAACTGTCAAAGACGAAACAGAATTAGTCCAAATATTCTAACATCTTAGGGGAAATAGGTTATCACTGATACTTTAATACTCATTGCTTAAAATCAGTTGCTCATGTTTGACAGGTTTAGGGGAACACTAAATATCTCTGCCTAAAATATTGTCACTAGCCTTTAATTAAATTTTTATCTCATTCATTACTTTTTGATTTTAAGTGTGTACATTCAATATTGAGAAGAGAGTTGCTACACTACAATTTTCTATCCATAAAAATAATGTAATATGTGATTAGGCTAAAAACATATAATTAGTAGTAGGTTATCAACCATGTCTTACAAAACAGTTTCTTTGCATAAGGAGTTTAAAAACACCATTGGGTGACCAAAATTCTTTTTCTAAAGTGAATTGAAACCTCATACCAGATACCTCATAGAAGATTTTAGAGCTGTGCATAAGAAAATCATGATAGGGAAATTTTAAGTGAACTTTGAGCATGTGCTTAGGAACTTGCCTGCTGCATGACCCTGAATTTGGATGATATGACAGTTTCTAGATGACAAGTGACCAGAAGCCCAGGGAGAAGAATGCAAAGCAATAGCTTCTCAGAAACCAACCAGAACTGGCATCAAGGTAGCCTGTTTTTGCAACTTACAACTTTTTGTGGTCTGTGACTTTACTATACACTTTGAAATCCCTCTGATGGCCTGGGCAGCCTTTTTGAAAACCATTAGCAGAATTCTCGAAGCTTAGGACTTGAGGAGAAAGCATCTGCCTGCGTGGAACTTCTGTAACCTACCAATCCTGAGCTGACAAGGCATGAGTTTCTCTGAATTAACCAACAGCTTCTGCTTTTATGAGTCCCATCCCTGCCTTGGTCAGCCACTATGTTCCTGTGGGTTGCTCTTATTCATGTATACATAAAAACAAGAAAATAACCAATTTTTATCTTGGTTATTCTTTGCTAGTTAATTACAGAGCCCACCCCACAAGGCCTGAGTCCTCTGTCTTAGGTCAGATTTCCCTTGCTTTTCCTAGCAGCATTCTCAGCTTAGCAATCACTATGTTGCAGATCTTTATTTATCTATCACTCAAGTCATCTGCACATTGAAAATTCCCTATGAATGCAAAAATATTCCAGGAAATGTGCAAAAAGTAGACCACTAAGGAATATGCATATAATTTCTAATGTTAAATGAAACAAATATCAGAACAGACTGAAGAATGTGGGATTATATCAAAGATCTTTGGAGTAATCACTGGCACATAAACACATAGATCCAGAAGTGAATGTGGAGACTAAGGGTGAAGAGGTGATTAAAGGTGATGAGGAGATTAAACACAAAGACATTAAAAACTCAGTGAAATGGCAAGCTATTTATAAGTTAAAGGAACCATTTTTATGATTGAGATGTGTTTGCTATCCCTACAGAAGCTAGATCTGGAAAAGTTTGCATCCTTCAGAGGATGGTTTGTAAGAACCACCTGTTGGAATGGCCATTAGATATTTGTGTTTTCATAATTTGGGAAAGACAAATCCTAAATGAGAAGCAGAATATATTTAAGTTAACTTTAATGAATTCTGTATGCATAAAACTGAGGAATATATCATGTCAAAGTGCTTCATTGTTGTAGATATTGTTGATTTTGTGATCATTCATTTTTTGGAATAACTGAGCGATTAGATTATCTTCTGAGTAACCCTTGGTATTTCTATTTGGGGTTAGGGGATGTCAGAGATAAGGGAATGTCTTACCTCTTCAGACCAGAAAAGGAATAACAATTATGCCAGAACTGGTGCTTACGGAAGGGCCCAGACCTGACGGACATGAGGACTTGAGCTATAAATGTAATATCCCGCTGCCACCAACTTTTACACTAATTAAGTGTATCACGTCAGCTTATGTGACTCCTCTTACTTTAAAATTCATAAAAATGAGGTCCAGAAGTCTATTTGCCACACAGGGAGTCTGATTGTCAATTGAACACTCTGTATAATACACAACACCAACATAGAAGGTTTTTAAAAATCAATTATAATGAAAGCATTGAAACACTGTCAGGAACTTTCATATAAGCTATATCAGCAAGTCAGTTTGTCTGGTTCATGCTTTGCTGAGCACTTTCATCTCCTTTGATCCTCACAGCAGGAATTACTATCCCCCTTTTACACACACATCATGCAACCTTTGACAAATCGCTTAACCTACTGGCGCCAGCCCCATCCTCTGTAAAATAATGTGATGGAGTGACTATTCTTTGACATTGTTTCTTTCTATTACATTCTTTTTATTTGACCATGGGAATTCTCAACCTATTAAAACCAAAATGACTAACTCTGTAAAAGCAAAATCTTACTTTCCATTAAGCACAACTCTTCCTCTGTCATATGTAGGAAACACAGCAGAAATGCCCCAATATTTGAGACTTACAAATGCTACAATCCACATCATCACCCCATCAAGGGGTTAACTTGTTTTTTTCCTCTGGAAATGGAGTCTCACTCTTGTTGCCCAGACTGGAGTGCAGTGGCATAATCTCAGCTCACCGCAACCTCCGCCTCCTGGGTTCAAGCTATTCTCCTGCCTCAGCCTCCCAAGTAGCTAGGATTACAGGCGCGTGCCACCATGCCCGGCTAAGTTTTTGTATTTTTTGTAGAGACAGGGTTTCTCCATGTTGGTCAGGCTGGTCTGGAACTCCTGACCTCAGGTGATCTGCATGCCTCGGCTTCCCAAAGTGCTGGGATTACAGGTGTGAGCCACCGTGCCCGGCCTGGGGTTAACATTTTAAACTGATCTACATGTTAGAAATATTTATTAATAGAAAAGTAATAGCATTTTTGTGGGTTTATATTTTCTTCTTAGTATTCAGTGACCTGTCTGAAGTAAGCTCGGGAAGTGAGTTGACACATTGCAAAATTTTCAATCAAAACCACACAGTCATTGTCCAAGTTTGAATACACTTTTCATTTGTCTCTCTTGCTGTTCTATTCGTAAGTAGACCTGGTATGTAAAAATAGCTCCAGCAGTAAACCTTTGGTTTCAAAGTGCCTACCATTCCCCATGAGTGCTTTTATAACTGTAGCTTACTTTGTACTAAAGTTGTAACGACAGCTGTCATCAAAAGGCTTTCATGAAGCATGTGCTGACCTTTAAATGCTGCATGTAACAAGTGCTATTGCAAAGTCTTCAGGGTCTTGCTTTGGAATTTCCTACTTCAGCATAGTTTTCATAGGTTAACCTTTAATATACTAAAGAAAATTGAATAATTCATGTGTTTTATTCCCTCATGATTCTCTTATTCCATAGTATTCATTGAGCTCCTCTCATGTGCGAGGAAAAGGATTAGATCTCGTCTATACCACAGTGAACAAAATAGACATGCCCATATCAATTTGGATATTACCACCTAGTGGTTTTACTAAACAGTGAGTGAGTAAATATACAAATAAATGTTTTATTAAAATTTTAACAAATATCATGAAGTAAATGCGTGGGCTATAAGAAAGAATAATGAGATGGAGGACTGCTTGAGAACTAGAACCCAAATAAGGCCAAGACCTGTGTGAGAAGTAGAGGACTGATAGAAGAAAGAAGCTACCCACCGGAGACATGGGCAAAGTAAGATGGGGTACTTTGTAAAACTCAAAATGTATCCCTTCAGAAATTTTTGTCAGCTCGCACTATAAAATTGTATTCCTATTGATAATCCTGAGATTAACCTTAGCTTTGGCATTTTTAGATGTTTATGACTTTAAAGATTATGGCTAATACTAAATTTAAAAAAAGAAGAGGTTGGTCAGGTGAATATCTCAAATTTTGATGTCGATGAAACCTTAAAATTTGTGATATTAATAAATCCTGAACATCTGCTTCTTACAAAAGAATTTTTTACTTTTACACAATGGTGTGTTGCTCTCCAGTCCAGTATTATAGTGAGTAAATACATTCTGCAAGAGATGGAGTAATGTAATCCATTGACTGTAATTCGATGTTACCTAGACACTGCTTATTGTGAAGGTCATGAAGACCTTAATAGCAAGCAACAGTAAAGACAGAAATATTTAAATCCTCTCCTATGGGCAACTGTCTTTGTGCTGTTTCAACTATCCCCTCTCCAATTTATGCCTCGGATGGTACAACATTCTCACACTTTATAGCACTTAATGATTTCTGGAATATATTTAGATCTCTCTTATTTATTTCTCACAGCTATATAATAGAAATAGGAGGGATAAGTTCCATGAAGGTAGAAGATCTATAGAAGATCATTTCTGTCATATTCCTTAAATAGCCAGGAAATTCCCAATTCCTATATCATTATATTAGTGCTGCCTTCATTCATATTTATCAAAAATATATATCCTCTCAAGCACTCCAGAGTGATTTACAATGGATGTTCATTGACGGTGGAACAAGCATTGAGGTATTTTAAAGGCAGCAGGTCAGGGCTCTTCAAACAATGGTTCTCAAGGTAGGATGATTGAAACTATACTCTGTGGGATCTGTCAATTCAATAAGATCATTATTATATTTTAAAATTAATGTTAAATTTCTGGTATCTGTAATCTTGAACAATGCTTAATCTTGGTAACACTGATGCTTATGTAATCAACAATGTCAGCAGTATTGCAAAGTGTGTGTTACTTTTGAGCTTATGCCTGTGTTTTTACCTCTGGTCTATGGCATGCTGATCATGTAGTCTCCATGTTTAATTATATAGTGCGACGTTTCCTAAACCGAGATTCATAATGTATCATTCATCAGTTGCTAGAAATACTCAGACTATACTAATTTTAAACTTTATTTTCAAGTATTTCCTTCTAATTTTGTGTCATGAAGTAACATCAAGAATAACTAGAAGGGAGATCATTTTCATTCTTTATAAAGTAATTTTTTCCCCAAGAGCATATTTTACCTGGCCTCATAAAAAGGTTTTCATGGTTAAGAACATAATTGTAGAAGAAGTAAAGAAATCAGAAAAGCCTTAGAAAGTTCTGTATAAATTACACTGGAAAATATAAATGACAGTAACTATGAGGTCACAGACCTTGAGTCTGCTTTGGCCAGATTTTCTAAATATGCTTGAAAAACAATCTGATACATAGGGAATTAATATAACCATGTTTTTTAACCTAAACTATATTATCTATGACTCTTTGTTTCTGGTTTTTCTAATTCCCTTTACCTTAGTGGCTCTGTAGAGAATTTCTAGCCCTATTTCAAAGGTCCAGTTCAGCATCTTCCCAGGCCTCATGTGAACAAATATGAAAGATCTGAAAGTGCAACTGCTCAGTACAATGGGGGCTCATTAACATTGTTTTAACAAGCCTTCGCTTATGCAAGCCGTTGTCTAACATGCAGTTCTAATTTGAATCCACACTTCTCAGCATGGTAATAAGGGCTCTGCTGAATGCCAGTGTTTGTGCATATACATGAGCTCTCTGCATTTAATTCAATCAAGAAAACAGAAACTTTCAGATTCAAGTTTAATTTGGCATTGGATTAACAATTCTGACAACGTTAAAGTGTTCCATATGAACTCATACACCTCAAAGAAAGTTTAAGAGGACATGAGGAAATAGTGTATGACTGACATTTACTTTAAAAGGAGAAATACTTAAAATTCTTCTACGGGGAGTGGAAATCATGTTTTCTGTTTCATCACTGCATTAGCAATGTAAACTGTACTTAGGGGTGGTTTAAGAGATAGAGCCTTATGAATCTCAGTTTTGCTACATAGAGCTGACACAGGGCAGGCGAGTTGAGCAGTGGGGCTTATCTTGGAAGGTTCTTGGGTTTGCCTAGGAAAGAATTCAAGGGCAAGCTAGAAGTAAATGGAAGAAAACAGTGTTATTGAAGAGGCAATGTTACAGCTACATGACTGCTCCTGCAGGGCAGGGCTACCCCGTTGGCAGAGAGGAGCAGCTCAGGGCAGTTTTGCAGTCACGTTTATACCCATTTTTAATAACGTGCAGATTAAGAGGCTGTTTATGCAGAAATTTCTAGGGACGGGATAGTAACTTTTGGGTCATCGAGTCATTGCCATGAAAAAATGGGGGATTCGCCAGGCACGGTGGCTCATGCCTGTAATACCAGCACTTTGGGAGGCCGAGGTGGGCATATCACAAGGTCAGGAGTTCAAGACCAGCCTGACCAACACAGTGAAACCCCATCTCTACTAAAAACACAAAATTTAGCCAGGAGAGAGGGCACGTACCTGTAGTCCCAACTACTTGGGAGGCTGAGGTGGGAGAATCGCTTGAACCCGGGAGGCAGAGGTTGCAGTGAGTTGAGACCATGCCGTTGCATTCCAGCCTGGGTCACAGAGTGAGAATCCGTCTCAAAAAATAAATAAATAAATAAAAGAATAAAAGGGGGTAACTCCTAGTTTTACCCCGAGTGGCAATGGTGAACTAACATGGCACACTGGTGAGCATGTCTAATGGAAAGCCACTTCCACTCTCCCTGTTTTAGCTTGTTCTTAATTTGGTCCAGTGTCCAAGCCCCCCCGCCACGCCACCCCGGGGTCTCCTACCTCAGAACCATGTGACCTTAATATATTACTCAAGTTTTCACATCTGCAAAATGCCTTCCTATAATATAATTGCTAAGATTGGAAAATAAATATATATTGAATAGGCACTTTGGGAGGCCAAGGCAGGCAGATCACAAGGTTAAGAGATCAAGACCATCCTGGCCAACATGGTGAAACCCCATCTCTACTAAAAAGACAAAAATTAGCCAGGCGTGGTGGTGCGTGCCTGCAGTCCCAGCTACTCAGGAGGCTAAAGCAGAAGAATCGCTTGAACCAAGGAGGCATAGGTTGCAGTGAGCCGAGATCGCACCACTGTACTCCTGCCTAGCGATAGAGCAAGACTCCATCTCAAGAAAAAAAAAAGAAAAAGAAAAAGAAAAATCACTATGTGTCCCATAAATGTGTACAATTATTATTTGTCAAATAAAAAATAAATGATGTCCTCCAACCTTGAAAAATAACTAAAATAGAAATATATACAAAGTGGAATACAATTCAGTCTTAAAAAAACACACACACACAATTCTATCATTTGATACAATATGATGAAACCTGGAAGACATGTTAAGTGAAATAAACCAGCCACGGAAAACCAAATACTGCATTATCATATTTATTTGTAGCATCTAAAAAAATTAGCCTACTAAAGTAGAGATTAGAATCGTGGTTAACAGGGGCTGGAGAGGGTAGGATGGTTGGGTAAATGTTAAAAAAAAAAAAAAGAAGTGTTGAATTCTAAATTTATACAAATTTATATAAAAGAAATGACAACAATTTTGAAAAAGAACAAAGTAAGCTTACTCACATTACCTAGTCTCTGTACCTGTTATAAAGATATAGTATTCAAAGTAGTACAGAATCTGAGAAGACATAGATATATAGATCAAATAAATAAAAAATAGTCTCCAGAAATATGTACTCAAATTGAAGATCAATGAATTTTTAACAAAGTGATAAAGGGAACTTTCTGGAGAAGGAATAGTCTTTTCATAGTGTTGGAACTGTTGGACGCATGTATGCTAAATATGAAACTGAATCTGTATCTCCCATCCAGTTAAACAAATCCTTCAAAGGTATTGCAGACCTAACGAAATTCAAAATTAAACAACATAAAACAATCAAGCAAACAAAATCCACTAGAAAACCTTTGTGATCTTGCACTAGGCAAAGTTTTTTTAGGTACATCACAAAGGCACAACTCATAAAATAAAATATTGATATTGGACTTACCAGAATAAAGACATTGTACTCTTTGAAAAAGTATATCGCATTAAGGAGATGAAACACAAGCTACACACTGGTAGAAAATATATTAAAATCATATATCTGCATCCACAAATATAAAGAACTCTCAAAAATCAATAAGAAGGAAAGTAAATATTCCTAACATTAAACAAAATATTTGATCAGCCACCTCTTCAAAACAGACATATGATGGCAAATGAACATGAGATGCTGAACATCAATAATAATTTGGGAAGAGAAAATTAATATTATAATATGATACAACTGCATGTTTATTAAATTTCTAAGAAATTACAAGTACTGGAAAAACCATAAAGCAACTGGAAGTCACCATGCTTTTCTTAAGAGTGCAAAATGATACGGTCACTTTGGAAAACACTATTTCAATTCCCTTTTAAGGGAACATTTACCATATGATCAATCAATCCCAAGCCTAGTTGTTTATCTATGTGAAATGAATAAATAAATGTTCACCCAATAACCTATATGTAAGTATTTATAGAAATATAATTTTCAATCAACAGAAACTGAAAACAGCCATTTGTGCTTTACCTGTGGAATGAATTTAAAAAATGTATTACATCTATACAATGGAATACAACCCAGAAATACAAAGAATAGATTAATGATATATGAAACTATATGGTTGAATCTAAATTTGAAAGAATCCAGAATCAAAAGGCTTCCTAGTATATGATTCAATTTATTTGAGTTTCCTACAAACACAAAACTACAGGAAGAGAAAACAAATTAATGACAATGCCAGGGGAGGAACTGTCTATAAAGGAACATGGAGGAATTTTTTCCAGTGTTGAAAACACCTTGATATTGGTGGTGGACACACGACTGAATATGTTGATAAAACTAAAGTGGATAGATTTTATTTTATGAAAATTTTACTTAATTAAAATGGAAAATCACATTTATATTCATTTATTTGACTTTGAGATAGCTGATTTTTGCAGATAACTGATAACTCTAAGTTCCTTCCAATTTAATTTATAGCTAATTCTTATTAAACAAGAGGAATTAAGTTCATTTTCCAAGATTATGCAGCAAATCTACTATTCAATGAGAAAAAATATCTAGCCAATTCTTCTAATGAGTTTATTTTATTTGTTTGAAATATTTTAACAGCTGATAGTCAATATTTTGTGTCTGGGAGTAATTTTTAACCAAATAATACTGTAAGCTTTGAAAAAATGTTATAATTAAAGACAGCTCTTCTGTTCGAGTTTGAAGATACAACTGTGACTCTTCCCATTGTGAAAGCTTTATAAAGGCTAAATTAATTGAAACACACATATTTTAGATTATACAATTTCAATTTATTTTAAAAAAACAGCATACCGAGTAAAGGCTCAAATAAGCTTTTCTGAAGTGACTTAACAGCTCATGTCTTGCAAATTACTTTTCAAGAAAAATATTTCAATTTACAAAGAAAAACAATATAATTTAAAATATACATACTAATAATCATGTTTCAAAGTATAATATTTTAAGATACTATTATAATTAAAGGTTACAATGTGTTTATAATGGGAATATGTTACACATGGAATCATTTGGATAATCATGTTGCATTCATATTCTAACATCAGATATCTCTCTTCTTTGGATATTTGCCTTCTATGGCAAAATTTTTCTATCTGTAACCTAAGGGTGCAGAGAAAAACAACTGAATCTACTAGTATTCCCTGCAACTAACACAATTAAACAAGGAGACATACAAGGAAATGTAGATAAAACTTTAGTTAATCTCCTTGGGAAAAGAAATAGGTAGCTAATGTGAACCCTCTTGGCCTTTCCCCTTCTTCCTTGAAAATATCTTGAAACATGAGGTGACCTTGAGAATGCAAGTAATAAGCTAGTGCTGCAAACAGTGAAAGACCACAGGTCTTTGGTGCCATCGCGAGGTTCTAATACAAATAGTAAGTTGATTACTTTTGATCAATGTATTTAACAAAAAATTGTAACTGATAATCTCATTTAAGCTGCTCTATTTCCAGTCATTGCTACTAGCAGACAAACCTAATCCTTAACTGGTATAGCTGAGGTTAAAGTGAAATGAAAAGACATCAATGGATAGTAGTTACACTTGCAAACTGATCAGATTTGTATCCCAAAAATCATATGAACTGTATAGTGGAGAGTGGCTTGAAGTAGTAAAAGAATGGACATGAAAATTGTGGAGGTTGCCTATTCCAGATGATGATCATTTTGGCAGTTGTATGGCAGTGGAGATGAAGAAAGCCAGGCTAAATATAATAATTTGGAAAAGGCTCAGTTATAGATAAATTAAGATGCAAAACCTGCTTGTAGCCATGCACCTAGACCTTCACTCTATGAACTCTTTTGTGTGAGCTGCTAACAACCACATCTGTAAGCTAAAGGCCCCTGAACTTCAATAATGTGTAATTCCAAAGGCAGTCAGTAATATGGATTCATATACATACTTAAATCTTCTTACCTCTGGCTTCTGTCTGTTGAACAAGTGGGACTTTCAGTCTTTTCTAGGATCTTTCTGTTGACATATTTTTGAAAATTCATAAAATACCTATATAATGTGACTGTTTAAGCTTGTATGATTTTGGAATCCTGAAGTACAACACATTCATCTTTCCATTTGGTTGCACTTGACGTTGCAGTCCCAGACATTTCAATATAATGCTTCTGTCTATATTACTTGCCAATTTCCTCCATAGAGGTGTGCTGGAAAATTCATATGCAAGTGTCTATACCATTACACATTTTTTTCTTTTTTTTTTTCTTTTGTTTTGAGATGGAGTTTCCCTCTTTGTGCCCAGGCTAGAGTGCCATGGATGGATCTTGGCTCACTGCAACCTCTGCCTCCTGGGTTTAAGCGATTCTCCTGCCTCAGCCTCCCAAGCAGCTGGGATTATAGGCGGCCGCCACCACACCTAGATAATTTTTGAATTTTTAGTAGAGACAGTGTTTCACCATGCTGGTCAGGTTGCTCACGAACTCCTGACCTCAGGCAATCCACCTGCCTTGGCATCCTAACGTGCCTGGATTACAGGCGTGAGCCACCACGCATGGCCCGCATGTCTATTGAACTGCTGAATACAATTACCCGCACGTAGTATGGAGTAAATTTCAGTTCTTTTTCAATTAAAAAGGGACTAAAGCAAACCCATTTAATCTGTAAAAATGAATAAAAAGGTTTTATTCATTTTTCTCTATAATAATGTTTCATTTTTCTGTATAATGAATAAGGTACTAACTTTCAATATATTTTAAATTCTAAAACAAATAAAGAAAGGGTAAATTTAGGTTTAGTCCTGTTGGTTCCATTGAGTTCTCCAATCTTTAGTTGTTACTAATGATAGCCAAGAAAGAGGGCACTAATGATACAGAAAGAGTGCAAACTATGAAATGAAACTTTAGATGGCTTCACAAAAAGTCTCTAAATTTTATTTCACTGGATGAAAACTTTTATTTTAAAATCAGTTGATTAAGTATTTCATACCCTGAAGTACATGATCTAAAAGGTAATTGCAAACTAAACATGAAGTGGAACTATGCATAGAAAATCAAAATCATAACTTTTTGACTTAATGTAAATAAGGTGTATTTCAAAGAAGCATTAATACAACTGCCAGTGGAATTTGAAAAGGGTTAAAAATAGAATTTTATTTTTCCGATTTCATAAACTTTAAAACTATATTTCATTTTATAGAAATTTCCCAAGCAAATCAAATTTCTTATTTTAAATAAATGTCAAAAATATTCTGGAACTCAGTGTCAGAAAATGTACTGAAACTCTTGAAAGGCAGTTGTCTCTGAACTATCTAGATAAACTACATTAGAGAAAGGAATTTCATATCCACCAGTAGGCAATTATAGTTTGAAGGGTCTATGGGCTAACTAAAACTGTACTGTTTCACATAGGGTTTCTATTACAAAGTGAATGACAGAAAAGAATTTAGAGAATGAGTAGGAAATAAGACGAATGTGAACTGGAATGTACTGTAATGTGTAAATATGTGTTTTCTTCAACATTTTCCCAACATCTTGTTGCTATTAACTTTGCAGCCAATTCTGTTAATTCCTCTGAATGGCATAAGGACATGTTACATAGATTTTAATTTTTCTTGTGAACATTCTAATCAGCTTTTATGTTGTTTCATAAATCATTAGAATAATAAACAGTAAGACAAAGCTTCTTTATTATAGGCCAACGTGTTCCATCAACCACTGTAGTTTTCTCTCTGATCACCACTTCAGGTTCCCCCTGCTGCCTCTACCACATGCCATAGTCCCAACCACTGCAGGCACCAGCAGATCTTTTAATCTTTTTCCTCACTTTGCTTCTCTACATTTCTCCACCTTACAATAACCTTCCTTTTTCCAGTTAACCCTTACATCTACCTCCAACATCAGTGCTGCATACATTATTTTCTTTCCTTCAAGTTTCATGTTTGTCAGTATCAGGCCTTATCCACTGAGTAGTCCAATAAATGGGTATTCTTTCTTCCACACTCAAGTATCCAACATTTAAGAAGAAGACAGTTTATACTCTTATATTCGGTGGCTTTAGATGTGTGATTTGCTTCTTCTGGTTCTTTCTCATCATCCTGTTATACCACCTTAAGTTGTTCATTGTCTGCATTCTATGTAGTCCACAATCTTCTTTGAAAATGGGAACAAAGCGCAAAGAAAATGTTCTCAATACAGGTACTGCTTTCTTTTAACTACCCCTGGTGTCCAGCAACTTGAACCAGCTTCTCTACTGTCACTGCTCAAATAATTGGCTGTCCTCCAAATCTTGAAATATTTAATGATTAATCTTTCTTCTTTAACTTGTAACTACTGAAAACTCCTGACATTTTCTACAATGCCTGATTTTGTCATATATCTAGTAAATCCTTCCTGGGGATGAGGGAGATTGTCAAGTTTTTGTTACCACAGGCAATTCATTAACTTATCGCTACTATTATTGCTGCAACTTCTCAATTGCCTTTTAAATGTAATTACTACACCTCCAGAATTATTTTTATATATTATTCTAAAACTAAAATTAGGCTTAACACAGTGACTTATTACTGTAATCCCAGTATTTTAGGAGGCTGGGGTGGGAGGATCACTTGAACCCAGGAGTTCAAGGCTGTACCAAGTTAGGATTACACCAGAGCACTCTGTACTGGATGAAACAGCAAGACCCTGTCCCAAATGAATAAATAAATAATTATATTTAAAATTAAATTATATTCTCTACCTTCCCAAAGAATTAAGCACAACTCTCAACCATATTCCAAGTAAAACAAAATTGAGCTTCTCCATTATGCAATAATAATTAATGTATTAATGATCATGTATTAAAATAATAAGCACTATGTACTCTATCTTATTCTCATGATTATCTTTAATATGTCTACCTTACTTACATTTTATTGATTCTTACTTCATATCTCAATTTATGGTGATTACTTATGATGTGTACTTTTCTCTTGGATTTCATTGTGTTCTTACATCTTCCTTACTGGCTATTTAATGTACATGTTCACTAAAAGCTCTAACACATGTGATCCTGGTTTAAGCTATTTTCCTTTTTAAATTCTGAATGAGATAGCTTTGAGTGACATGTTTATGAATTTATCTTCTTATTTATGACTTCCATTTGATATGTAGGGCCCCAGGTGGCAACCATGGACTCTATGCAATTTTATTTGTATGACACCTGTAATGAGCTCAGATTTTTGTCTTGTTTTCATTTAGTTAATATATAAATGTAGGTAATCTCTGTTATTCATCATTTTAGCCTCTGATTTATACCGTTGAAAATCCATTATTTTAGCCTCATTCTCACTAAAAATAACTTCTCAGACTGTTTCTTTATCAAGGGCAAGGATGAATCAAGGGCTTAATTATGCCTATTACTTTAGTACTTGACATGATTCTTGGGCACAAATGATAACTTACTCAATATTTCTTGTATGTGTTAATAAAACAAACTACAAAGACCCCAAAATACCAAGTGATATTGGTTATATAGCAAGGCATAACCAGTTTCACTGGGCTTATTTTCTTAACTGACAATGAAAAGCTTTATATTTTTCTGTGTCCTAGATAGTTGTACTAGCAAAGGGTTTTGTCTCAAGCAGGACTAATATGACCTTAAAATACTGCATTTAGAAACATATTTTTTTCTGCCTGAAATACAGCACTTATTGAAAGTCTAAATTAAATACAAGTAGAAGTGCTTTTATGAAATTCTATTATGGCTCAAAATTGAAGTCTAATAAGAAAACCCATCATAGGACACTACTAGATAGTAATTCATGAGCTACTGACATTTCAGGTTTTAGTTCTTAATGCATAGGAACCCAATTATTACCCAAATGACAACATATGTCTAAGTCTCTTATTGCCAAGAACTACATATTCAGTCATTCTACTTTTGACTATTCTGTGGCTCTCTTTTGAGCTCTATTTATTGTCGTACGTGTGCATACTTTCCAAACTGTCATTTACTGTCATTTGTGCACATGGGATAAATGAATGATTCATTCTTTATCTTTTTTGTTTTAAAGCAATCCTCTTGTTCTAAAGGAAAAGAAAGTGTTGGTTTTCCTCCAAATTGTAGTAAGAAAGTTAATTGGAAGCAGTGAATAGTAAGTTTCTAAAATGTTATTCTTAAGCAAAAGTCAGCTATGTTTTATAAACATGTAAAATGAGGAGTATTTCAGTTTATTTGCTATAATAGATACCTAGAAAAAACCAGACAAACAAAAAGGAATAGTGTGCTGTGTTTTACAACATGTATGCAAGGAACCCCTGTCTTAGATTATTGAATATTTAGATTTTTGAACTTTAATTCCACTGTCTCATCAGAGTCTCATTTTCATAAAATGAGGACTCAGACAATTTGTTAATCATTTTTTAACTAAAGGTTAGAATCAATTTGTGTCATATCACTGGCTTTGTTTGTTGATTAATTTGTTTGCTTTTGATTGTGTTTGTTTTCTCTGTGCAATTTTGAGAGAGCATGCTTGTGAAAATGACTTTCAGTATACCCAGTCTTGCAGTTTACACTTAGGAATATGCTGGGGGGTGATTTGTATTTGGTGTTTTGAACCTGCAAAGTGCATAGCCAGAGTCTAAAAATTTGTCAGAAATGTTAGGAAGACATCCTGAGAGTAGGAGGGTGCACTCTTTTCAATATTCAATGAGATGTTGGTGTCAGGATGATCTGAGAGTTTTTGTGTGATAAAGGAAAACACACACATACACCACATACACACACACATAGTTGTCTTTTTATAATTCTTTATGTGGTTGCCCTTTCATTAGGCACCACAAATTATTATCTTTCAATTACTAGTTGATACTATATTTAAAAAAGTAAATACTGATTTAGCTTAATGTAATGCTGAAAACACAAAGAGAGGTTACTATTAAACATGACTAAAGTGATACTATAAAGAAAGTTTCCCCAGCACCCTATGAGTTTTCTGGATATCAAGAAAAATATATATATGCACTTAATGTGTCAGTAACGTTACAATAGTTTATTAATTAATCTGAAAATAGAGTCAGATTTTTAAAAAGGCAATGAGGTGTTTGCTAAATTAATTAGGACTCAACCAGGAAATAGCATAGTTTATATAAATATAGCATAAGACAAATGGCATAGCACATGGTCTTTTAATGCACTATTAAATTGCAACTGTCTTGGGCAAAAGAAATATATATAAAGACTGTCAGGAAAACTTAAAGTAATATATCATCTTCTCATAAATAATAGTTACCTATCAACATGGAACTGCTTTGTGTGCAGTAATTCAAGTTAAAGAGTACCGTTTCTATTGCCAGTGTACCTGCACTGTTTCAGTTTATATATTTTTAAACCAAGTTTCAGAAGCACTTAAGCCACTACTTATGACTAACAATAAAAAACACATGCATGGTTTAGACAGGAGAGTTTTACTATCTTATAATTTTTTAAAAATCATATGCACAGTTTCAATGCATCTAGTTATATACTGTATAGTCATGTTGTAGAAAAAGTGAAAACTTAAATTGAACTGAAACTATTTTATTTTACTTATTCTTACCCTATTTTAATAATAAATTGCTTTGTAACATTACAATTTATTATATACTCATCTCATTTAATCCTCAAAATGACCTTCTATGGAATACAATTTTATGAAATGTATCATAAATGTAATACTGAGTTTTCATTTATTTATTTTTCTTCATTTCGTCTAAAAGAAAATGGGATACATGTACAGAATGTGCAGGTTTGTTACACATATCTATGTGCATTATGGTGGTTTGCTGCACCTATTGACTGGTCCTCTTAGTTCCATCCCCCTCATTCCCCAACCCTCAACAGGCCCTGGTGTGTGTTGTTCCCCCTCCCTGCGTTCATGTGTTCTCATTGTTCAAGTCCCACTTATAAGGGAGAACATGGGGTGTTTGGTTTTCTGTTCCTGTGGTATTTTGCTGAGGATGATAGCTTCCAGTTTTATCCATGTCCCTTCAAAGGACATGATATCATTTCTTGTTATGGCTGCATAGTATTTCATGGTGTATATGTACCACAGTTTCTTTATCTGGTCTATCATTGGTGGGCATTTGGGCTGAGTCCCTGTCTTTGCTATTGTAAATAGTGCTACTATAAATATACTGTGGATGTGTCTTTATAGTAGCATGATTTATATTCTTTTGGGTATATACCCAGTAATGGGATTACTGGTTCAAATAGTATTTCCGGTTTTAGATCCCTGAAGAATCGCCATACTGTCTTTCACAATAGTTGAACTAATTTACATTCCCACTAACAGTGTGAAAGCCTTCTTATTATTACTTCATAATAAAATACAATAGATAGCCTTTATGTAGTAGAACTGAGTTATCTGTTGGTGAAGAGAGCATTACCATTATTGAAAAAAAAAAAAACTTTTGTATTTGTGTTTGTACACTAGCAGAGAAAGTCCATTTCACTAGAATGGACTCCCTAATTTCAATGGGGATGATGAGATCCTCAAGTACCAGAAAAATGATCACCACTTAGGAACCAGAGACATTAGTATGGTTATCATAATGAACAGCAGACTCAGAACAAACCTCAGAACTGTATACCAATAGTAATTACATTAACCCATCAAACATGATATCTTAGAACAAAAATAGATCTCTTATACCCTTCCTATGAAGATTGTATAAAATTCTCCTCTTTGCTTGTTTTTCAAAAACTTTAAAAAAAAAAAAAGATGAAACAGCAACAACAACAAAACTTGAGTCATCAAAAAGACCTACGCAAATTTTGCAATTCTCTGTCAGTTCACAAGCTTGGAACCCCTTGAATAATAAGGAAGTATCCTTGAAGAAAGACTCTACATTTTCCAAAAAAATTAGTAGACATCTTACATGTGGCATTCTCTGAAAGGACGTATATCACAACGAGAGTAACTGCACAGGGGAAGAAAAAATAGGCAAAGGTTTCAACAATTAATTATTCAAAGCAAATATTGATAGTTTAGGAGCCAGAATGCCACTTGGGCAAATTGAATTTTGCCTGCTTAAATCTTATCACTATTCTTGTAGTTCTATAAACCTGATCTGTGATTATTTCTCTATTTTCTGAACGTATGGTTAGAATGGATATACAAAGTCATTGTGGAGTCATCCTGTTGTCTCTCTGACATACATAAGAATATTGCTTGCCAACCTGATTAATCAAAAGAAACACTACATCATTGAAAACAGCATTGAAATTAGTTACTACATTAGAAACTTAAAAGAAGCAAGAATCATATTTTTATCACAGCCCCACTTAAATTACTCTAACTGAATTATTGTAACAAGAGAACAATGTTTCATTTACAGTGGTTGTTAGAGAGGTGGCTTCTCTCAAAAATAAAATTATAGCCCTAGCATCTTAAATGTAGAGGTTGATTTGGATTTGTTAAACACAATAAATAAATCTAGCAAGGGTAGCAGCCCATCTTCCACATCATGCCTGAGGGTCCATCATCTTTCTGCATTAGAGAATTATTTATACTATAGAACCTTATTAGCTTATTATCCCACTTGGGACATCACTCAGATTCACTATATTGAGCCATCATGGCAAGATAATATGGTGTCCATGAAGTAACACATACCTTCAGTATCATTGGAGAAATTGTTACAAAACTCCGAGATATGAATATCACCCAAGGTGAGGGGCCTGCTATTTCAATAAAGTTATTTAGAGTCTTTTGCTCCCCCCTCTATAGAGAAAGGCAAATTAAATCCTTTTGAATCACTTCCCTAGAGAAAGCAACACAATATTTAAGCCTTCTTAAATTTGGAAGAAATATGTAACTAATCTACTTACTGCATTGACAAAAGGGTATTGAATTTGAGTAGGGGCACCCGAAGGAATGGCTGTTTCGCTTGTACTCAGGGAATCCAGTGATCCTCAAACTATCAACCAGTGACAAGTTCTGATAGGAAACACACAGGAAGTAATTTTGGTCCAATGTAATTCTCTTTTCAACAAGTATTTAATCTTCTTTAAACAAAGAGCTCTGGCTTATAATTTAGTCCTCATTGGGATTAAAAACAAGAACATGAAATAATAATTGACTATGTGACCTAACTCCATTATTAATCATGTGCTGTTTGAATCACTAAGCCAAAAATAAATGTGAGCAGCATCATTGCATCTTTAAGCCTAAGTTGCTTGACCCAGAACACATTCTAAAGGTACACGTTTCTCACTTCTTTCTTAGGTCATACCACAATCTTTACCTTAACTCATAACTATGAATTGATGAATAATTTCTGTATTTGATTCAGGAGGAAAAATAACAAGTCTTACTTACAGATAGCATTGTCTGTTTGAAATACTGTCATACCCCACTTAGGGAAGGCTCTGATGGAAAAAGGGACAAATCTCCATTTTTAAAATAAAGCAATATGTCTATGGCTAACTGTGGCTAGAAAGAGAAGTCATCCAAGTGTTGATCTGTGCTAATTTATGAGCTGTTATTACTAATCTGTTTAGCTGGTTGGGGATTTGTAGAAACTAGATTGGAGAAAAAGGTACTAGGGTAGAAGATTAGAAAAAAATGAACTTTGCAGAACATTATATAAGTCAACATTGCAAAATAAACTATAAATTATAAAATTCTCTGTGTCCCAATAAATGCTCAAGACTGGGATGCTTTCAAACATTATCTGAGTATAATCTCTTTTTAGTGGATGCCAGTTGACTTCCTTCCCCAGTCACCACAATATTCACATGATAGATGTGTGAACAAAGAAGGCATAGAAGCGGGGAAGTAAGTTACGTATACAAATGAAAGGTATAAACTTGTTTTCTTCCCAAGATTGTAGTAGCTATTGTAACATCTGAGTTCTCTACATGCTTAAAATAGTGACCAACTATAATCCCCCTGATGAATTTACTGGTGGCAGGTTGATTATATTAGACCCATACTAATATGGAAATAAAAGTGGTTTATCTTGCTGGAATAGAATATTGACTTTCCTTTTGATAGAACCCGGCATAATCCATACTCCCACTAGATCCGTCATAATCTTATTCCATTCCGTATTCTTTCTGACTATAGAAAATTTTCTGATATCGAAGTATAGAAGTTATTTATCAAGCTAAATATTACAGAATTCGTTGAGTCCCTAATCTCCTGTACTCATTGTGAGAAATCGTTGAGCACAAATAATAGTCCTCTGACCTATCAGTATTGAGTTTATGTCCAAATGAGACACAACAACTGACATGGTTTTGCTCTATGTCCCCACCAAAATGTCATCTCAAACTGTAATCCACATGTGTTAAGAGAAGGACCTGGTGGGAGGTGATCGGATCGTGGAGACAGTTTTCCCCATGTTGTTCTCATGACAGTGAGTGAGCTCTCATGAGATCTGATAGTTTAAAAGCGTGGTACTTCGTTTTGTGCTCTCTCTCCTGCCACCATGTAAGACATGCCTTGCTTCCTGTTCACCTTCTGCCATGATCATAAGTTTCCTGAGGCCTCCTAAGCCATGCAGAACTGAGTGAATTAAACGTTTTAAAAGAAATAAATCTCCAGTCTCAAGTAGTTCTTTATAACAATGTGCAAACAGACTAATACACCACCTAATGAGGTTGAAATGCTGTCCCATAGGCTGTTGGCTATGCTACTAGACAGTACACTAAATGGATGCTATTCCAACTACACTGAGTGCACCTTAATTGAGAAAATCAGATGTGAAAGAATGGTGCTGCACATTATTTCCACATCATGAAACTAATATTTGCTTCCTATCCCTATTACTTTCTCCTTGCCAAGATATAAACTTTGGTATCCAAAGAAAAAACATTTCCATTATATGGGTTTGCAATTTACTCATTAAACTTAAACTTGAGTTTGCCTTCCAGCAATTTGGGACTTCTCATGACACACACCAACCAGCAAAAATAGATAAATCCCTTGCCTTATAAAGAAACTCACAACCTGCACTACAGCTGTCTATTGTACCTAAGGCTTTATGGTTTTTATGTTTTCATTGTATGCCAAATTATTATATAGTCACTAATTATATTTCATTTTCTCTGAGCAAAAATTCAGGGAATTTTAAATTATAAACCTAGAGAGAGGTTTGTGACATTTATAAATTATTCAAGTTAGTAAGGAGGAAGTTGTATGATACCCTTTAAGTCTGGAATGACTGAATGAAACCCTTCTAATGGTGGGAGAATTAACAAGACGTCTCGAGACTGTTGTTCTGTCATACTTATTCTAAGAATTGCAAAAAACTTCACGTATGCAAATTGATAGAGAAAAATTTTCTAATGTATGTGTATGGGTGTATTATGTTGTATACTACATAGGATGGAAATTCTAGGATCAAAATTGCTGACACCACAGACAGTGTAGTAGGTCATGGCAATGCCCTTGGATTCTGGGAATGGGAATTACAAAAAAAAATCAATTATAATTCCCTATGGTTACTGAGATAAGCTTCAAGCAGTTATTATATGCATATAAGCTTCAAACAGCTATTAAATGCATATTTAAAAAATACCAGCATGTGCTTTCAAAATTGGTTTTCATTTCTCAAAATCTCCTCATAGATTGCTCAGCTAAATAACAATACTTATGAACTCCTGACTTCAGGATGAATTTTACTGATGACTCCAGTGATTTCATCTGTAGTTGTATCTCACATTCTGACTCTTTGTGCCAATCAGTGACTTACTAGACTTTGTGCCAATCAATGAGTTTATAAGACCAGATGGGGTATGTTCAGCTTTTTGCTTTTATGTTGTGTATATTTAGTGTATGTCCTGCCTAATTTTATTTAAACTAATTTATTCTAGTAGCACATATAGCAACATCTTCTGGAGTGGCTATATTAATAATATCCTTCTTCTTTTATTGTTTTACTTTTTCAACATTTTCTAAAATAATAATTTATTATCTACATGTATATGCACATGTTCACACAAACTCAGGAATATCAAACATATGTATCTTTGGGTAAAGGACCCCTTAAAATGCTGGCATTCAAATTTACCAAAAGAGCTTTTACTGTCAGAAACAGAGGTGAGAAAGTTTAATTTTCAATCAGGATGGTTAATCTATCTTGTTATCCATTTGTAAACTTTTGCTTAATATTTTGCATTAATTACTTTCTCTCCTGACACAATCTATAATTATTTTAATTTTTCATTGTTTAAATATTTAACAGTAGTGTTGTCTGCACTGGAGTATAATTTGCCATTTTTGTTTCATGTCACGTATTCCTTGCAATAATAAAACTAGGTTCAATTTTAATGATTTCATCAGAGTTGTTGTCTTTGCTATATGATAACAAACTCACATTATTGCTTACAAAATTTCTGACAGCAGACAGTGAACTTATCAGTATTTTAAAATTAAAAGTATTTTTTTCTGTTTTTTTTTTTTTTTTTGTTTTTTTTTGCTAATCATGCAGAGAGCTATGAGGGAACTATGGTTTAATCCCTATGTATTCCTTTCCATATAAGACTTATCAACATTGCACAGCTTGCTGCTCTTTGAGACACTTGCTGCTACATAAAGTACCCATGAAAATCACATTTAATTGTAAGAGGTTGTTAAATACGCTAACATACTTTTATATAGGTATTTTTAAAAGTTTATGTTGTCATTTATGTCACTAATACTATTTTGCAGTTCTATTAGCAATTTGCAAAAACATGTAGCTTTTCAATTTTTTTTTTGTAAGTAGCGTGTTCAATCCCTTTTTATTTCAAGTAAAAATTGAAAATAAAGTAACATTTCTGGAGAATTAAGACAGGAATTGTAGAGTTAGGTACTCTGAAGTGGATAAAAGTAATACATGGATCTGTATTTATTAAATAATGCCAAAGAACACATACACTTGGGGTTAAACACATCTCTAGCTTTGAAAATATACTCACCATTCCTAAAAATTCTCTAACTAAAAAGTGGCTGATATGAAGACTCACAACAATGATTACTTCCAGAAATGTGTAAGTTTAAGTTTTAATAAATACACTATTTGAAAATGCTTTGGGGGACTTGGCTTCCATACAGAATCCATTTTCTAGAATAGGTGAGATGATCCTGGAAATGCTATTCAATACCCCTTCATTATTCATTCCTGTTAACCTATAGTCTTCTACCTTCTCCTTGGTTGATCCACAACTACATGAAATATCCTGCATGGTTTTGATAGTCACTATCTTGGTTCATCTCACTCCTTTCTCTCTCTCTTTTTCTTATATATATTAGGCCTGAGATACTTTTTTTATTTTTTACTTTTTTCATCATTATGAATCCTAATTCAATAATCATGTTAAATGGTATGTTTTCTAGAAATCTTTATTTTATAACTCCATTTAAAATTATGTCTGTACTATATCTTATCATTAAGTCTTAGATCGAATTCAGTTTTACCCTGTAACAAAACTATGAGCTTCTTCAGGGGAAATGCTCAGTATTATGCATATTTATACACCTATATTGCCCAGTTTATCCTGCTGATGATGGTTTCTTGATAAAGCAAATGCCATTTATTGCCTGAATAATATATGATATAATTATATTGAGCTCATTTCTGCCATAAAATTCAATTGCTTATACTCATTTTGTTTAGGTTTGAGCATTTCAATGTTCAACATTTTGGAGGATATGGCTGAAAATTTCAAGGTAAACCATTTATCACTGATATTTCAAAACTCTATTTATCAGAGACTACTAGAAATTCTAAATAGTAAATTGGCCAGTGGATTGCATAATCGTAGCAAAGTTAAAGAAAGGCTCAGCAACCTGCAGTGATATGGAAAATAAACTCATCACTGTTTATTTCTTATTCACTTAAATAATTAACCAAACATCATTAGATTCCTTTAAGAATTAACTGTATTGCTTCTAATCATTTCATTTAAAAATATAGTATACAATAAAATAATAAGCCAGAGCAGACATCTTTTTTACCTTTTGGCGGGTAGGAGAAATTTTAAGAAGAAAATACAACTAAATGAAGACATAATGACATTTAGATAAGTGCTCAAACACAAAACCGAATGCTACTGTAGATAGAAAGGGAGAGTAATATATTGGATATTAAGAGCTGAGAAATAGATGCTGAGTAGAAGACAGTAAAGCTAATAAAAGGGGGTATATACTTGAAGCTTCTAAGATAAAAAGTATAGTAGTTACTCATTATGTGTACTAGCCATTTATAAAGTTGGACATACAATATGCCAGCCTCTTTCAAGGTGCTAAGAATCTATAGTAAAGAAGAAAGTTTGTTTGTAAATGAAACATTATAATGCGGGAGACCAATGAGGAAATCAGTGTGCTAATTGCCATTTGTGAGTTGGGTCGCTGATCTTACAAGACTTGTTGAAAACTAATGGCAGGATTTGATAAGGACCAATTAACTTGCTTACAAATTATTTTAAGGTTTCATTTATTCCACAAATATTCACTGAATGCCTACTCCTTGACAGGGACAAATTAAGTCCTTGGGGTGCCAGGATGCTCTGCAGAGACAAGATATCTGTTTCTTGGTAGAACGTAGATCTAATATTCATATTTGTAAGCAGTTGTAAAGTAATGGGCCAGTTAGAAGAATAAATTAAGGAAGAGGGAATCTCAATTGTTTTCTGGACACCAGGATAAACAGTTCTGTAACAAAGGTACTAAGTCATGCCCATATGGAGGCTGGGCACAGCGGGCCTGATTCATAATTGACACTGTACTACTCACTGACAAAGAATAATGAAGAGAAATGCATGCAAATAAGGACTGCTGTGTACATTTTCTTCCAATTCAGTCCTCTATGAACTAATATCTGATTGATTATGTGTTTGTAATATTTAATTCAAATGCAGTCCTACTTGGGAATTTGTTAAAATTTAAATTCCGTGCATCACCCTCCATACCTCCTAAGCCAAAAGTCCTGCAGTTTTTCTTTATAGTCTACTTTAACAAGTTATCCAAACAATTCTTAAGTACACTAATGTTTTAGAAGAACTCCTTAAAAGATCTTAAACTAAATACTGAGCCAACAAAATACATTAGAATAAAAAGGTTCAAAATAATGTCTTTTAAAATAGCTATACTTGCCTTGCTTTGTTTGTTTTCTCTATCCTTGTGAATTATTTATTGACACTTCTTATACATAAAACATCTGTTCTCTTTTCATCAAACCAACAATCTCATGTCTAATAGTATCTCTACTAAGAATTTTCTTCTTCAAGAAAGTCAAAGCTAACTTTAAGAAAATAAGCAGAAAAAATAAACAAGTCTGCTCATTATGTATTAACATTGAACTTTACCTTAACTTTGATCCTTGTCTTTCACCTAAAAAGTTTCACATTTTTCTCAGTTTTTCTATTTAAATTTCTAGTGAAACAGTAAAGTGGCTAATTACATTTACTTGACATCTTGAACTATTTAAAGAATGGCATATGGTAAATAGTAACAAAGAAAAATCTAAGAATATACTACATTATTAAATATATTTTATATTCTGTGTTATACTATAATTTGATGTGCACTATACTTTATACATCATAAGTACTGTGATTTAATAGATAAAGTAGACTTTTTATATTTGGAAGACAGTGTTGCCTAATATAATACGTACAGGCAAGTTAATGACATGCTATTCTATTTTTAATTAGAAAAACATGATACAATATGACTTATACTTTATGTTTACTTTGAGCTCACTGACAGTAAAAAAAAAGAGAAAAAAAGCAAATCATTGCATTCTATCCAATATAACATTTAGATTTTTCCACTCCAAATAAACGTATTAGAACCCAGAATTTCAAATACTATCAATAAGTGATCAAGGAACAAGCGAATATTGCAGATATGTGATAGATGCCAAATTTCTGGTGGGGATCAAAATCTGTCAAAGACAGTAGCTGCTATCATGGATCATCTTCCTGAGTGCCTGGCTCTCCAGTGACTTATGAGTGTGCAGGAAGCACAGTGTAGATGGAAAGTATAAAGAAAAAAAAAAAGGTCTGCATTTCCTGTGTGGTACCCCAGGCCAGATGATATAAACTCTAAGGTCAGGTGACAGCGAAGGAGAAAGAGAGGAACAACAGAAGATTTTAATTAGAATACATTTACAATGGTTTTTATCAACCTATGTGGTACATACTTTCATAATACTAAGTAGAGAAATTTTTCCTTGTCATAACTTGTGAAAGAGTGGTTGTTATTCAGAGTTGAAATTCCAGTAATCGAAGGTGTGTCTGAAGTAGTATATAATCTGAAATTTCAGTTTTGCTTATATCCCTTTATTGTGATGCAGTCTTTCAATGTTCAATAGAGTAACAAACACTAGGAATTTACATTTTAAAAAACTTTTACACCTTTTCCATGTAAAAATTTTCATTTAAGACAGTTTATGAAGTGCTTTGAATCAACATGGCTTCACTACTGTCCTTTGCTAGCTCAGAAATAAAACAGAACTATAAAAAATAATAATCTACTCATATAAGTATTAAATAATAACTTCTCTAAGGTAATATATGTATAAATATATATATAAATCATATATATTTCTTTATATCTAGATATATACTATATATATAAAATATATTTTTATATACAATATATATAATATATATTTTATTTTGTATACTATATATAAACAATATATTTAAAATAAATGAGGTACTATATATTTATTTATATATATTATATACATATATAGTATAGATTCACTTCCCTTTTTAAATTCTACTCTTTCTTTTCCCCTTCCTTTTATAAATATTTATAATTCATTTTCTATTATCTAAAACTGCATTAGGCTTACATTTCATTTTTGTTATATATTATTAATAATCTCATTACACATGTATATATAGACATTCTTTTTCTACTCATAATGAAGTACAAAGCTTCAGAGTTTATTTTCTATTGTAAGAAATACTTAAGAAAAATTAGTTCTACTTGCCTTAGGTAACATTTTCATTTCACTCAAATGCATTTCAAATAAAACAATAAGGCTATGTGAGTGGAAATCCATATAGACATAACAGAGTTATTTTTTCTTTTGTAGTCATAGCTTTAAAATCAATTATATGTGGGCAAAAGGAGCCTGAGGATACCAACTGAGTCAACACAGTTTTATTGATACTGGCCTGTCCTTACAACTGAAACATACTTTAGCCGTATGTCAATCATATACTAACTGCAAAGCCTTTATTATTTTTCCCTAGATTATTACTTTCTTCTTAGTTTAAATGGATTGGAAAATTGAAATGCTATTTTACATTTTCTGCCTCCTAGAATAAAAAATAAAACTAATCTAAACAGTGGCAACTGGCAATGTATCAACTTTGTCAGTCACTATTGACATAATATTCAATTCCATCTGTATGCTAATATGCTAATATCAATTTATTTCTGGAAATGCATTTTTCAAATATATGCCAACCAAGAACATGAAGCATTAATATAATTTCAATGAACAAATATGGAGAATTTTTAGCAATGTGGTGTCAGTGATTATATTTTGGCAAAATTTAGGTAAAAAGCAAAAGTCAGTAAAATCCAGAATTTGCCTATATTCATATGGTATTTTAGAGCTATTTTTGGAGCTAAAAGTGTTAGCCAGTACAAGCAATATTCTGGTGTAGACCTAAAGGTCATTAAAATATAATATGTTAATTATAAAATAATTTTTAATCGACATGTTTGTATTACTGGCATTTTATAAGAAAAAGGATATTAACCAGTATTGTTTTGTATACTTCTTGTATAAAGGGCATAAACATCTCTAGACTTTATTATTTTTCTCAGTAAATATTATAGTGAATAAAAATTTCAGTTATGAATTTTATATGAAACATATTTATGTTATTTTGTAGCAATTAATTGAAACTAGTCCATGAATTGTGCTAAAATGCTTTGATCCTTTGTTAACTTGAGCTTAGAGCATGAATTTTTATAACAATATTTTCACTTCTGTCTCTGTTTGGGGTGCTGTAACAAAATACCGTAATCTAAGTGCCTTATAGGTAAGAGAAATTTATTTTCACAGGTACCAAGACAGGGGAATTCCAAGATCAAGACATCTGCAGATTTGGTGGCTGGTGAAGATCTACTTGCTGTCTCAAAATGAGTGTGTGCTCATGGAGTGAAAAGGGAGGCAGGAGAGATTTTTAGGCCTTTTTAATATAAAGGCATAAATCTCGTTCATGAAGGATTGGCCCTCATGACCAGTCATATTCCAAAGGCCCTACATCTTAATACCATCACTTTAGGGGTGAGGATTCAATATGAATTTTGAGGAAACACAGACATTCAGGCCATTACACTTCAAAATAATCTGCTTGGAATACTTCAGATTTGTTTCTTGAGATTATTGGCTAAATTTATTTTGATAGCCCATTTTTCCTCAAGTTAAATTTGTTTTATTTTGAAAAGTTTATTTCATAAATTAGGAATTGAATGTGAAAATTATTATATATAAATTAGCTATGGTAGAGAGTACTTTAAAATAAATGTCCATCCAAATGTTATGAGACTTCAGTGACTCAGAAAAGGACAATCAGGATGGGATTCTGGGATTGGTGAATTCTGACTTTTGTTTCACAGTACAAGAGTACCTTTAGGCATGACTCTCTAAGCTTGCATGTTTTCTGAACTCTGAGAAAATAAGTGGAGTTTTAAGAATTCTCATCATATTTCTTCTGGATATAATGGTTTGGCTTAATTGAAGCACTGTTATTTGGGAAAGTCTAAATTAATTTTTAATAACTATATAAAAATTGATCGTTTGGCAACGTATGCAATTGATTATGCAAATGATCGTATGCAAATCAAGTTTTGTGATTATAAACGTAAGGAGTAAATATTCAGAAAATGACTTTATTGACTATACGCACAGGCTTTTCTTTTTTAGGAAACCATACACTGTAATATGTTGCTTTACTATGATCCCATAAAAAAATTGTAAAATGTTGCTTTATGAAAGGTTCATATGCAAAATAAAACTTAATAAACTGACCAGTAAAGATTAGTGACTGGACAAAATGCACAGACAGAATTAGCAATGACATGATCATGTAGTATGAAAGAGAAGAAAAAAATATAAGCATTGGTTTCTAATGACTGTAATTTTTATGAAAACTTGTCAAATCATGATGGCTGATTTTGTATCTTTGCAATTCTCACTGTACCTCACAACACTGTCTCTTTTCTTGAGCTGTTACATTACCATAGGTGACTCTCTCTTCTGGTTGGTACTATGATAATGATAATATACATAGGAAGTAGCCCTTTGAGCTTCTTATTCTAGAGACCCTATGTCTTTCATCATATATCTACTTTTCTTTTCTCCTTGGATGCAGCCGAGCCACTCTTTGTAGACTCTTTCTGTGAGTCTTGATGACCTCACAGAGTTCTAGCCAATAAGACGGCTACAATATGATTGATGCCCCTTCCAGGCCTGCCCATACAAATCTTCCACATAGTATCCACACTCTCTTTCCCCATTTGCACAGAGAGAACTCCTAGATCTTAGAGGATATTGGAGCTGCCAGATTGAGAAAGGATTGCTCCCCAAATTGTGGATTGGGAAGCTGCATATTGAACATCATTGAATTGTCATAACAGCCAGGAATAAATTTCTTTTTTATGTTGCATGCCACAAGTACTCTGTTTTAATACAAAGCTTTATTATTAAGTGGGAATATTGACATACAAATACATTAAGGCATGTCCTTGGCATAGTGTTAAGAAAACAGGCAGTAAGACAACAGAAACCAAAAGAAGGAAGACTGGACCCCTGTGATTTCCTATGGAAAAACACTTGTAAACTATTGGCCTGCAGTTATTTGAAGGGAGGCCCATGTGTACCTATGCCTGATGTTCTAGGTGAAGTAGCAAGACAGAGTGAGGCTGATTGCGTTGGTTGAACACTATTGGCTGCTTATAGAATGATTTTACAATAAAAGAGATGGACAAAGGAAAAATTAAGTAATTTGTAAGCCTAAGTATAGGAATAGAGAAAATTCAGGAATATGGGATCTTGGTTTTGTTTTTCTTTTCCTTGAATCCAAATGAAATATGATTGAAAAAGCCTTTGGGTGACAAAAGGCCATTAAGAACTCATCCTTGAAACAAGGTCAGATTAAAGGTTTGCCCTCCCTGCCTAATCCTAATGACAACAAGATAGCCACTATTAAATTAGGAGAGAGGCATAACAGTGACAAAGCATTTAATATATCAGAATTGAGTAGTATATTTAGGAATATATTACATTGTGATTACTGGGACATGAAACTGACTGAAAGCAAATACAAAAATATGAAAACAACTATTCTTGATTTAGAACAAACATCAGTTCCTCACATTTATTCCAACATGAAGTGTATATCATATTTATAATTCAGATAAATAGGTTTTATGAGAAAAATAGAAATGTGACTGACAATGAGAGAAAACTGTATCTGCCATATTCACAGTAATAACAGAAAACACAATCTTTATGCACATATCTTGCAACAAACAGACTAATAATATACAAGAGCATATGCTTGTGCGTATGTACACACACAATATGCATTCTATCATTCTGTCAGGAGATACGTTTTTACACACACATGTATATGCACATGTATACCACATGTGCAAAATGTATGTCTATATATAATATGGATTATATATACACATAAGTCACTTGGCAAAAGTGCATATAAATATATATGCATATATACACACATATGGATGAATGTAAATGTATTAACTAAAGAGGAGTGCCCATAAATAATATACACACATATAAAAAATATATGCTTATATTAAAGAAGTATGTGCCATTCTAAAACACACACCCATTCCTCACACAAAAACATTTCTGTCGTATCCTATTAAAATGTTATCCATACTGGTTAAGGACATTGTATTCATAGAAACAGTCTCCAAATTATTGATTATATATAGCTATAGCTTGCAGTTTTAAAAACAGCTGAGGAGTAGAGGAGTGTAGGTTTTAAGTTCTGATAACTTAGAATAGGCAAGCACTCTTTTTTATCTTAAAAATCAATTGCAAATATTGATGGTGATAGGAAGAATTTGGAGACAGTGTTCATCTTGGTATGTTGGTTATAGGACTGGCATAATTTTGTAAAATCTGTTCCAGTAAAAACTTACCTATTCCATATAACTTTCAAAACTAATCAAAGAAAAGGAGCTGACAGAGCTCATTTCACTGTGCTCCACCAGACTGACATAAGATCAAAGTCTGCAAGTCCTGCAAACTTCCAGAAGCTGAAGAATCCAATCTCCACTTCAGTTCACACTCTGAGAAATAAACTCTAAAAGCACCAAAAAGCTCCTTCCTCATCATCTGAAAGTTTTTAAACACTGAGTCTAGTTAAATCTCTCCTCACTCAAAAATAAATAAAATGAAACAAGAAGCAACATGCCCTCATAGAACATTTCTGCTTAACAAGGGGATACACAGAGGAAAATCCCCACTGAATAGAATGGCTCCACTAAACAGAGTGAACATTCAAGGATCATTCACATCCTTAATAGGCATTAGGCTATGTGAATTTTCTTGGCTAGATCAAGGTGCTACTGCATAAAACAGGCTGAAATTGACTGAATTAAAAATAAACTTATGAGAATTCATAAAAAAACATTTTCTGTAGAAATCCAAAATGATATATTACTTATTAAATTTTATATTTGAACAATTGATTACAAAACTTACATTGTGAAAATTGTAATTACTGCTAAGAAAGACAAACTTCCTTCTGAAGAAAAGGACAAATAAATGGAAAAAATTTAGAAATGGTAACACTATGAAGATATCACATGGGGGTAATATTTCCTTTTAAAAATAAATCTATAACAAATGCTGTATTAACTACCAAAGAAATAATACAGACTAGTAATAAATGCTAACATGGTTACGACATGAACCATTAAGAATACATCTAGATTTTCAGGATGACTTTAAAAATTAGATAAAACTCTAAATTTAGATATAAGATCTAGATGGAGTATATTCTAATTTCAAATGAAATTACTGTAGATGGAGTATATTCATGTAATGCATCTTAATTACACTAACTAAATAAAAATTAGTTTAAACTATTCTAAAAGAAGAAATGGTTCCTATCATGCATCTTCCCCACTTTCCTTCTAAGAATTCTTTAGCTGAGGCTCCCTCCTTTTTTGGATTTCAAAGCAAAGATGCTATCTTGTAATCAAATACTCTGGGTACCTATTTATCTTGTGTAATAGATTACAAGGGCCATAGATTACAAGTACACGGATTCTTTTCCAAGTTTAGCACTGGGTCTTGCTTGGGATGAATAATAATGCATGAATAATATTAAATAAGATCTTTAAATTATTCATTTTTGCTTTTCAAAAAATTATATTTTAGTGGAATCACTGTGAGAACCAGGGAGAGCCTTCAGTGCTGTGTCAATATGTCAATAAATACTGAGGTTTGAGCAACTGTAACAGAGTTGTTTTTCATTCCATCACCCAGCCTAATACAGTCGCAGATAGAAGTGTACATTATAACTAATATCCTTGAACTTTGTCTATTAATTATTGTACAAAAGACATGCTTTTTAAAAAATTGTGTTTTGCTTATTTTATATAGAATGGGAGATTTTTGGCTTTGTACATTTATTTGCTCATGAGTTTCTTTGGCTTTCTATATTTATTTGAACATGTGTGGAAATAAGTCTCTTGGAAAATTATTTCTCTGGAATAATGTAGTTATTGCCAGGTTTTGAGCAGTCCCTTTAAAAGTGCTGTCAGAACAAATATATCAGGTCACACAGCAGGTGGTTTATCTCTGTGAAAGCCTAAGCATTAAAATAGAGAAGGCTGCAGACTAGTAATTAGATATTGATTGGTTTATCTAACACATTCTGCACATTTCTAAACAAATGCAGCATTGTTTCTGATTCTTTCCTTCTAAACCTTGAAATTGGTCAGTGCATTCATTTCAAAGATTACAAAATATAAAGTGCATTTTTCTGCAACTTATTCACTGATCTCACTTGAAAGTGATCAATAAAACTCACAATATGATTCAATTTTTAGCAAATGTCACAAAGATCACCAGACCCTCATTTATACCTCCAGTAAGTATTTCTGCTTCATATCATAAGAAATATATATTTTAAACATTTCCAAAGCAATACCTTTTCTTTTAGAAACACAGAGCATCACTCTATCTTGGAGAGGTAAACAGAGAAGGGAGGAATCACAAAGCAAATTGCTGTGGGTCCCACCATTAATCAAGCCCCAAGGTGAATAGAAACAAAAGAATATAAATGCAAAAATATTCATTCAGACAACAAATACGTGTCTAACAAAACAGACAAAAACATGGTAAACAACTAACAGATTATAAGAAAAGTAAAAAATATAAATGAATAGTTTAAAACATTAAAAACCAAGATTTAAATAGATTTTCAGTATTATAACAACATATAATGTTATAGGATTTATATTCTTATTGTACTTAACAGGGACCACAGTCTTGTAAGATTGGGACTGGGATTAGAAAATATAAAGAATCTGACTTTTTCAAAATAATTAAAATATGTGGTTTTTCAGAGAGTAGTAAAATGAGAACAGAAGAATCAATATATAAAAGACAAAAAGATTTATAGAGATTTACACTATGGTATTTTCTACACTAATGCAATAAAATCCTATAAATGTGTTTTTGCTTTACAGATGTTTCACATATTATTAAAAATAACTCAATGAATTTGATATAATTTAAAGATGATCATAAAAAACAATAAAGGTGGATCTCATGAATTTTAAAAATAAAATAAAACTACAGTATGCCTTAAATAATTGTTCTTATTCTATATTTAATAACAAATATGGCACGTGTTTTTCAACATTGTACCTGAGCGAGGTATATGCTGGCATATCCTGTTTGTTCCTCAGAGTACCATATTTCCAAACTGAAAGAAGTTTTTGCTTTCCCTACGTCAGCTGGGGGCATGTTGAAGTTTAGCATTGTACTAAGGGAAATGTGATTTAGAGTCACACTTTCCACCATTAGGCTTAAGAATTGCTACTGCTAAGGAGTAAATCAGATCTAATAAGTAAAGGCTCTTGGAGTATAACCCATATTTACTTATAATGGAAGCCATCTGATGGTTCATACACATTTTCCACCATGGTGCTAAATAGGAGAGACAAAACAATGAAAGCACGTTGTATTTTGCATAAATGTATACATTTCTTTCTTTCTTTCTTTCTTTTTTTTTTTTTTTGAAAGCTTATTTCATGACAAAAAATATTTGGGTCTTCTATGGAGATGATATGTGTGTGTGTGTGTGTTTGTGTGTGTGTGTCAGTGTGCGTGTATGTGTGTGTGGTGAGAGAAGTATGTACATAATTTGAAGGGCTCAATTTGTTTAACATATATGAAAAATGTTGCCAAATGTAAATTTGTTTTCCAGTAATCTAATAATTTTCCTATACATCAGTTTTACATACTGGTTTTATATCATCCTTTCCAGTTAAATATATACATTTTATTTTAGGACAAAAAAACACAAATAAATTGTGTAAATGTACTCAATGTGGTACAAACTTAGGCAATTATTCCTGTTCACTACCTTCATCCATTGTATTACAGAGATTTTTTTTAAACCTGCATTTTGTGAGTCCAATGGAAGTGGGATATAAATATGTAGAAGGTTGCCAAGTCTGTCATACATGTTAATATAAGGGAAGTATATTAGGAAAATACATTTTTGTAAACTTCTACCTGTAACAATCGTATTCGGGGCTATATAAAAGCATATAATGGAAAAATGTGCATCTTCGCTCTTCTCTTTTTAATCCGTCTCTTTGCCATGGTTGAAAGGGTGAACAAATAGATGCTTCTATGTATTGTCACAATGACTACTCACTGTTTGATTTTATGCATAAGACAGGTGATTCTTTCACTTTGCATGACTGCCCAAAACAAACCAGATTTATATACATACAGTAGCTATTAAGAAAAAAACTGAGTGCTATTTCACCTCTGCCAGATAAAATTGTAGCAGGTCAGTTGATAAGAAATGAAAAAATTATGTCTATTTACATGTAGAATGTGCATATGTCAGATCATTCCACACATTGATTTAAAATCTAATGGAAGATTTAAAAATTATATGACCAAAGAAATGTTTGGCATATTAAATCAATAAATACTGATACCTGATAATGCTATAGTGATTCAATTACTTTTTAAAATTCTCAGTCGGGTGCAACAGCTCATGCCTGTAATCCCAGCACTTTGGGAGGCCAAGACGGGCAGATCAAGAGGTCAGGAGATCGAACCCAGCCTGGCCAACATGATGAAACCCCGTCTCTACTAAAAACACAAAAATTAGCTGGGTGTGGCGGTGCACACCTATAATCTTAGCTACTCAGGAGGCTGAGGCAGGAGAATTGGTTGAACCTGGGAGGCGGAGGTTGCAGTGAGCTGAGATGGCACCACTGCACTCCAGCCTGGGGGCCAGAGCAAGACTCTGTCTCAGAAAAAAAATAATAATAATAATAATGCTCATCGAACCAACATATTCACGTAGTACCTACTATGACTTATGCCCTCTTCTAGATGCTTGCTTGAGGTATGTCAGGAAAGGAAACAGATTAAACATATTTAACATTGTTGTGCTCATGCCGTAGTATAGGTGTTAATTACTATGGAATCTTGGTTAAAGGTTTTAAAATTTATAATTATAAAATAGATTTTATAAAGGATACAGAAATAGTTAATTCAATAATATATGCAAAAGTGCCTTCTGAAGTCTAAAGTGATTGATATTATAAAGTGTTGTAAGCATGGAAAGAATTATTTTATTTTCTAGTTTATTTCTATATATATTTGTTTCCTTAAAGTTACAATACAGTTGAAAATCAAGTGGTTTTTTTTAGTTCGTATCAGCTGAGTTTTATCATTTTTATTAGTAACACACAAAAGTGAGAAAGGACCAAAGGAAAGTTTAGCAAAAGAAAAAAAAAGGCACCACTTTTTAGTGACATAATAAGGATGATATATAAATTCCTTAATCAGATTCTTTAGTTTTATTGATATTGTAAGGAATAAAAATTTGTGACATTGTATAAAATGACATACTCTGAATGTGTAGTAAAATCCTTTTTAAAATGAAGTACAAATAAAGTTCTATACAAGTGAGCTCCTGACCACCTACCTAGCCTCATTTCCCCTCATTTTACCCTTACCATGTTTGCCCTTGTCTTCAAGCCCTTTGAGCAGAACATCTCTTCCACAGACTCTACTCTTTATCCTTGATGCATATTGCCTGGAACAATCCACTCCTGTCCCTCTCTTCTCAGTTCCTTCTCTTCCTTTAGGAGTATAGGTCATTCATCCTCAAACTTAACTGCACATCAAAGTCACCTGGATGGCCTGTTAAGAGACAGGTTGCTAGATCTCATCACTCAGAGTTTCTGATTCAGTAGTTCCAGGAGAAGAGGGACTCTAGAAATTACATTTCTTACAAGATCCCAGGTGCTTTCTAGAGGACACTTTGAGAACCACTTCTTTAGTTTTAGGCTTAAATATGACTTTATCACAGAAGTTTTCCCTGTCCTCTTAGAGTAGATCAAAGCATTCTGATATGTACTTCTAATATTTTTAAATGTTTTCTCTTTCATCATATTGTTCAGGGTTTTTTTTTAATGCAGTAAATGTCAGTCAAGTTTATAGTCTCAGAGAAAGCAATAATTCTGGCTATCAATTACCACCAATGCATGAATATACTATTCAATAACTGAATGGGCAGAATTTATTGAGATAGTTCTTGATATGAAATTCAAAGTAGAATTTAATTTGTGGTATTTAAAATCATTAATTTCTTAGTAAAATCAAAATGTATAATTAAAAAAAAATTGGCCATAAATATAAACAGAACACCACTTAATAATTTTATCGTTTATATTCCCTTTTTGAATGCCATCTTGCCTAAGACTGTTATCTTGAGATATAACTTACACATACAATTGTGTGTATATATATATATATATCAAGTAGATAGTATATATAGTAAATTAAATTGTAAAAACTCTAGTTAAATTATTCAAATAAGTAAAAGTCTTTTAGATTGGAGTAGAATTTTAAGGGGATCTCAATTATTACAGAGTATTAAGTTCTGTAATTATTATTTAAAAATTTAGCTTTTATATGTATGCAATTTTGCCCATTTCCTGTTATTTCAAATAAATTAAAGTTTAGTGGTGTAATAGAAGTAAATTCATGGGAGTTTGTAATAATTAAAATAGAGAAGCACCCACTTAAAAAGTTTAAAATTACCATGTGTTTTTTTACTCTAAGTTATTTTCTGAAGTGCTGTGAGGTTAATATCGAAAAGTTTTCCGAATGAGTTTTATACTTAATGAAAACTCTTTGACCAAAACAAAGACAAACTTTTAAACAGCGATTTTTAGGGCTATTAAATTATTGTTACTTTAGCTCCCACATATTTTTAAATATTTTCTCTTATAAATTCCCATTTATGCATTCTAGATACCAGTGAAATTCTGTAATGCTTGCCATTTACTAGAAACATCACTTCTCATTTGCATTTTATGATTTTACTTAGGGTTCCAAGTCTCTAACTAAATTATTCTGTCCATGCTGTAACAACGATAACAGCCTCTCATCAAGGCTCAAGAAAATGGCATTTTATTTATTGATCATTTCTTCCCTGATTCTAGGAACTAGTAACATTCATAACACTTTTAAACTAAACACTTCTCCCTGGCATTTTAATTAATTAGATTTATGCGTAGTGTACCTAATAAAGACATACTTGAGACTGGGCAATTTTATGAAAGAAAGAGGTTTAATTGACTCACAGTTCCACATAGTCAGGAGGCCTCACCATCACGGTGGATGGTGAAGGAGGAGCAAAGTCATGTCTTAAATTGTGGCAGGCAAGAGGGCATGTGCAGGATAGCTCCCCTATAAGACCATCAGATCTTGTGAGACTTATTCACTATCATGACAACAGCACTGGAAAGACCTGCCCACATGATTCAGTTACCTCCCACCAGGTCCTTCCTACAATACATAGGAATGTGGGAGCTAAAATTCAAGATGAGATTTGGGTGGGGACACAGCCAAACCATGTCATTTTGCCCCTGGCACCCCACAGATCTCCTCTTCGCACATTTCAAAATCAATCATACCTTCCCAACAGTCTCCCAAAATCTTAACTAATTTTAGCGTTAACTCAAAATCCACAGTCTAAAGTCTCATTTAAGACAAGGCAAGTCCCATCTGCCTAAGAGCCTGTAAAATCAAAAGCAAGTTAATTGCTTCCTAGATACAATGGAGGTACAGGCATTCGGTAAATACACCTGTTCCAAATGGGAGAAATTGGCTGAAACAAAGGGGCTATGGGCCCCATGCAAGTCTTAAATCCACTGGGGCAGTCAAATCTTAAAGCTGCAAAATGTTCTCCTTTGACTCCATGTCTCACATCCACATCACGCTGATGCAAGAGGTGGGTTCCTGTGGTCATGGGCAGCTCTGCCCCTGTGGCTTTGCAGGGTACATCCCCCTTCCTGGCTGCATTCATGGGCTACTGTTGAGTGGTGCACGGTGCAAGCTGTCAGTGGATCTATCATTCTTGGATCTGGAGAACATTGGCCCTCTTCTCACAGCTCTATTAGGCAGTGCTCCAGTTAAGACTCTGTGTGGGGGCTCACATCTCAAATTTCCCTTCTGCTCTGCCCTAGCAGAGGTTCTCCATGAGAGCTCTGCCCCTACAGCAAACTTCTGTCTGGACATTCAGGTGTTTCCATATATCCTTTGAAACCTAAGTGGAGGTTCTCAAACCTCAGTTCTTGACTTCTGTGCATTCACAGGCTCAACATCACATGGAATTTGCCAAGGCTTCGGGCTTGCCCTATGAAGCCATGGCCTGAGCTATACCTTGGCCTCTGGAGCAGCTGGGATGCAAGGCACCAAGCCTCTAGGCTGCACACAGCAAGGAGGCCCTAGGACCAGCCCAGAAAGACATTTTTTTTCTCCTAGGCTTCTGAGCCTATAATGGGAGGGCTGCTTCAAGGATCTCTGACATGCCCTGGAGACATTTTCCCCATTGTCTTGGTGATTAATATTCAGCTCCTTATTACTTTATAAATTTCTGCAGCTGGCTTGAATTTCTCTCCAGAAAATGGGTTTTCTACTGTGTTGTCAGTGTGCAAATTTTTCAAACTTACGTTCTGCTTCCTTTTGAACACTTTGATGCTTAGGCAATTTTTCCACCAGAAACCCTCAATCATCTCTCTCTAGTTCAAAGTTACACAGATCTCTAGGGCAGGGGCACAAAGCCACCAGTCTCTGTGCATAGGAAGAGTGACCTTTACTCTAGTTCCCAACAAGTTTCTCATCTCCATCTGAGACCACCCCAGCCTGGACTTTATTGTTCGTGTCACTATCAGCATTTTGGTCAAAGCCATTCAATAAGTCTGTAGGAAGTTCCAAACCTTCCCACATCTTCCCATCTTCTGAGCCCTCCAAGTCTAATAAGTTCCAAACCTTCCCAGATAGTCCTGTCTTCTTCTGAGCCATCCAAATTGTTCCAACCTGTGCCTGTTACCCAGTTCTAAATTCACTTCCACATTTTTGAATATCTTTACAGCAGCATCCCACTCTACCGGTACCAATTTACTGTATTGGTCTTTTCTCACCCTGCTAATAAAGACATATTCAAGACTGGACAATTTATATAAAGGAAAGAGATTTAATTGAGTCAGAGTTCCACACGGCTTGGGAGGCCTCGCAATCATGGTGGACAGCAAATGAGGAGCCAAGTTTTGTCTTATATGGTGGCAGTTAAGAGGTCATGTGCAAGGGAATACCCATTTAGAAAACTGTCAGATCTCATGAGACTTACTCACTTTCTCAAGAACAGCATGGAAAAGAGACCCACTCCCATGATTCAGTTACCTCCCACCAGGTCCCTCCCATGACATGTGGGAATTATGGGAGCTACAATTCAAGATAAGATTTGGGTGGTGATGCAGCCAAACCATATCACAGAGTAACTCCTTTAGATTGTAACTTCTATGATAGTTTTAAAAAAAACTATTCTTATTTATCCCAGATTACTCTTAAGAGCATATCGTCTTAATCTTTTTTATACAGACATATAGATGCTTAACAAAATTCCATGTAAACAATAAATGCTAGACAATGGTAGTTAGAATCCACAAAGCGCTGAAGAATCTACTCAGCTAATTTATGTAGCAATGTTTTCTTATAGGGATGTTTTGTTGGAAATCATGCATTATAAAGGCATATAGAAGAAACATGAATGAACATTTGAATGAACAGATAACCTGAAAAACAAAATTTAGCTCAATTGTATTTTAGTAAAACAGATAAATAATTCTATCATAGCATTATTAAATGAGAATTATTAAAATAAGCATAAAAATATATATGTATAAATTTACTTCTGAATTTTAAAATTTAAGTCTATAAATAACATAAGAAGACTTTGTTCTTACAGAATTATGAAACATTGAGAAAAAGTGAAAATTTTCCTTTTCCATAACTCAATATATTATGCCAAATATCATAAGTGAGTTTGACTTTTATAAATAAATGTGTTTGGGTTAAACTTCATTTTTGAAATGAGTACTTTTAAAGAGTCATTTACTTTTCAAAGGTAGCAAGATGCCGTAAGTAAGAATGTAAAAAATTTTGATATTATTCTGTGGGTAAACTATAAATATAAAAATATTTTATTATCCTAATAATTATATTTACAAGTTGAAGTCATGCTATTTAGGCAATTCATATAAATGTTGGGAGTAGATCAATTTTAGTCTTTTCATGATAGTTGTTTAAAATCATACAAGGTTTTTAGACATTTTATGGGTTGTTCACACAATTTTTATTCCACTTTCAATCACTCACTTGAAGTACTACTATTTTGTTACTTAAAATAAGTTTTTGACTTAAAATAATAATATTTACCAGGTATTCCCCAGGTTATCAAGTAATAAATTACTTTATGCTTAATACATTTATGGATGAACATAACCAAAATTTGTGAGGGATTATTGTGTCATGATGATTTGGTGGTCCAAATGTGAATTTGATAGTATTTCTTCTCTTGAAGAAGAATTACATTTTAAATATTGGCAATGACAAAAATTTTCTTGTTCAAGAGCATGCTTTAATTCAAACACCTAATTACTTTATATGACTAACAGGAAATATTCACATATGTGTGTCTGAGAAAGTTGCGTTTATCACTTGGGTTAAACAAGAGTTACTCCACATGAAAAAGTTTAAGATTTAGAGATTTAGTTTTCTTTTCTGTAATCCTTCAGCTGCAGAAGAACTTTTTGATTCAAATATGACATTTTCTGGAAGTCCCAGAGGAGTACTAAGTTGCCTTGGATTAAACTAAATCATCAGTGATCATATTAGCTGTCAATGACCTATAAATGACATTTGTATCTAATTAACTAGATGTCTTCTTTTGAAAGAAACAGTGCATTGTGCATAATTAGAAGAAACATCAAGGTTGGAGTCATTGGCTCATTAATCTAATGACGCTAGCCTATGGCATTTATATTACTCAGTGGTGATGTTATATGTTATTGTATTTGCAGTTAGCAATGCTGTATATAAAATGTTAATTCTTGATAAAGAACATATGAATTAAGCACAGCATAATTTTCAGAGGAAATTTCAAACTCAGCTGTTTGACATATGCCCCAGTCAGTTATTTCTGTTACTAGGGCATAAAAAACCTGGGCTATTATTTTGACTGACCGGTTACTTGCAATCACACACCAGCCATTCATTCACAATATCTCATCTCTGTCACAGAGGTGAATAAGTGCCACTTCCTCAACAATGACAATGATTCAAGGTGTAGACAGGCCTACGTGTGTCCTTTTCTAGGAACTTTCAAATTCTTTTGAGGATGAAGTAGCTTCTTCCTCTGTGATCAGAGAACTATAAGTATGTAAGCCTGAATAAATAGGCAGCCATGAATTGAACTAGCCTGAGATCACAAAGTCATCAAAGAATAAAAGAAATCAAAGGATAAAGTCTCTGATTTTATTAAAATACTTGGGCTAGCTATTTCTAAGACTGACATCACTTTTTAAATAAAGAAATATAATTTACTTCTGTTGTTTTAACTATTTAGAAGCGGATTTCCATTAATTGAAATGGAAATAGGTCTGGTTATACAAAATATAATTGATTATCATATAAATTCAGAGTGAACTAAAAGCAGAAGAAACTCAGTTAAGACAAAAACAAATAGAGAATAATATTCTATTTGAAATTAATTTTAATCTCACTGTATAAACGTTTATTATTACTATTCCCATTATATAGTAGAGAAGATTATTCTGTATCTGAGAAATTATGTGATCCATGAAACCATGTACTATAGACTGAGTGAAAACCAAATTCCATCTAACTCCAAAATCTGTATGGTATCTATAATACTGTAAAGAACTCAAAGATATAATTTATAAAAATTTGAGAGCTAGAAAAAAATATCTTTACCCAAGAAAAATCTACAGATTATTTGAAACCAGAGGCACTCACTTAATATTCTGTTTAATTTAGGGTTACATTTTGCACCCAAAAAAATTGCTATTTGGTCTTTTCAATTTTACTTCAGTTGTAAATAATAAGCTCAAAACTTGAACATTGTGTTTGATGGTGTTTGTGAGACCCCCCCCAAAAAATATGGAATACGTTAATCTGTACAGCAAAATCAAGATCAGCTATTTGGATCCATTTAGCATGAGAAAAAACCACTATATAAACTTCAAAAATTATATATAATTGAAATATTAAAATAATATCAGTATTATATATCTAGATTAAATGGAAAGTGGACTATGTCACACTTTACAAATATTTTTAACTTGGATGATTTTAATCATAAATAATTAAATTAACTACTCTAAGCCTCAATTTCCTATAAAAATAATAATATTATCTCCCTTAGAGTATTATGCAAAGATTCCATTTGGCAATATGTGAAAACCATTCAGCACAATTTCTGTTGCAAAATAAATTGTTTATTAAATGTTATTTTCTGTTATCATTTGTTATGTAGATACTCACATTCAATGAAATTGTATAATATTTGAAGATTCACAAATTTGTTTTTAAATAATCAGTGATTAATATAATTATGCATACTATCAAAATATGAATATAAGAATACAATAACATTAAGGAATTTTAATTGGTTTTTGTTTTTGTTTTTCAGACAAGTTCTTACGGTGTTACCCAGGCTGGAGTGCAGTGGAGTAATCTCTGCTCACTGCAAACTCCGCCTCCCGGGTTCAAGGAATTCTTACGCCTCAACCTCCTATGTAGATGGGATTCCAGGCCTACACCCTCAAGACTGACTAATTTTTAAATTTTTAGTAGAGACAGGATTTCGTCATGTGGCCAGGCTGGTCTGGAACTCCTGGCCTCAGGTGATCTGCCTCCCTCAATTTCCCAAAGTGCTGAGATTACAGGCATGAGCCACTGCACCCGATCATCATTAAGGAATTTCAAATAAATGATTATTTTCAATAGAATTCAAAGGTCAGCATAGGCATAAATTTCTTTTAGTCCTTTAACATGTCAAAGTATTCTATAATCAATCCCTTGTAATGACTGCCAAAACAAAAATTGCACTGGAAAAGTTAAACAGGTAAGGAAGACCTTATTCGGTAGGGAAACCAGAGTACATTCTAAACTGAACTGCATTGAAACAAGGAGCAGAATAAACTTTAAGACATGGGGTAGAGGGTTCTATGGGTCATCTGTTTGCTAACTGGCCTAACCCATAGGCAAAATAAATTTGCTTATATTTTATGACAAGAGGAAGTTTTTATACTTAGAGCAAGGTACTTACTTAAGTTAGGTCCCTACGCTCCCAGAAAAAACATGAGAGATAAGAGTTGCTATCTTCCTTGATGATTACATTTCAAAGAGATGTTTCTCAGGTTTTGGATAGACACATTCCTAATTTTTAATACTAACAAGAGGCTTATACAAAGGTTTTACCTGCATTTCAAAGAGGCAAAGAAAGAACTGACAATGACAAATTTTCTAAAGTCAATGCTTTAAGAAAAGGGAGGGAAGAGACTTCTGTGATTGGGCAATCTGGATGTTGTAAGGGCCAGGATGAGAGGAAAGTCAGGGTGTCAGAGGCAGCAAGAAGCTTGCCTATGGTTTAGTCAAGCTGAGAGCAATATTAAGGCTGTCTTGAACACGATTTCTTGGAATTAATTTTAAATTTATAGATTTGTTTATTTTGGTATTCTGGTATCTCTTATTGTGAATAAATAAAGAAGAAAACAGTCAATAAACACAACTTGAAAGTGACATCAAATATGTCTAAGATTTGAATGCTAAAGGAATCAAAGAAAAAACCACCATTATCATGTGCATAAAGTCTTTTATTTTGTATTTATTATTTGTTATTCATGGATTTATCATCTGCATTAAAGTCTGGAGAGTTTGTAGTTTGTTTTGCCTTTATCCATTTGCCCAATAGTAAGACACTTGTCATGTGTTTTACTGTGATTACATTATATATGTGTAAAAGTATTTAATATGGAATGTGCATGGCTGGCCAGTTAAATTACCAGGGGACAGCACTAAAGAGGCCAGGGCCACATAGCCAAGTTTACTTCCTTATGCCTATGGTCTTCAATTAAAAATATGTCATAAATCTCATCATACCAGACATTTCCATGAAGTACCTGAGCAAGATCAGGGAAATGATGTAAATAAGTTACTACTAGACTAACCTATAAAGTGTTCAGTATTTGATGTATGGACCTCTTGCCTCTGATTGCATCATGTCCCTTTTCCTCCTTACTGTCATTCTTCTTCCTGAATATGTGTGTGTACACGTGTGCATGTGCGTGTGAATTATAATTGTGCAGCATGCCGACCAGTCTTTTATGGGAAGGATTCTATGAGGACTCTCAAGAAAATATAAAAGAATCATTTGTGAAGGCTTTGTTTTTTCCCAAGTGATAGTTCTTGTCTCTTTCATGTTCCAATGTTAATTTCAGAATGCTTCATTCCCATCTGGAAATCCCTTCCATATGGGCACTGTAGAATGTTCCTCAAATTTGTCAGGGTGGTGAAAAGAAATCTGGAGAGTGCTATGGTAATTTGTTCATTGATAATCCAGATGCTGTTTAGAATAATTTTCTTTTTTTGCATCTCAGCACAGTTATGTGATATTTTCTTCAAAGACATAAAGTGCATAATACTATTACTGTCTTTTTTTAGTAAATATTTTCTATTTATAAAAATTCACCTTAGAAAGTTTCTTAGAAATTATAAATACATTGGAGCTAGGTATAAATGTGGAGATTAAACTCTAAATACAGGAGGTAAAGTGAAATAGTATAGGCAGTCTATCTAAAAGTCACTTAAGCCAACCATTAGGTAATCTATTAGATTTCTTGGGAGGCCGAGAGAGGCGAATCACCTGAGGTCGGGAGTTCCAGACCAGCCTGACCAACATGGAGAAACCCAGTCTCTACTAAAAATACAGAATTAGCCAGGCGTGGTGATGCATGCCAGTAATCCCAGCTCCCAGAGGTGGAGGCAGGAGAATTGCTAGAACCAGGGAGGCAGAGGTTGCAGTGAGCCGAGATTGCACCATTGCACTCCAGCCTAGGTGACAAAGTGAAATTCCATCTGAAAAATAAATAAATAAATAAACAATAAAAAGAAAAATAAATCTATTAGTGTCAACGGTTAGTTTTTCATCTGACATTGAAACAGACTGAAGTTTCTTAGTAATTAAAAATATTAGCAGCCAAGTAATATGAAAAATCTGTATTGTACATTTGAACATTAATTGCACACTATGTTGTGAAATGCTCAAACCATTACAGGGCTTTGGGAATTTGAATTTAATAAATGAAAAACAGTTTTCTGTTTTCCACCTCACATCTACTCACCTGCATAAGCCAGCTTGTGCACTCTATTTAAATATCTGTGTCCTTGTCCCCTCTATTTAGATACTTCACTCACTCAATATTTCTGTCTCCAAAATCATATAATCATAGTTGCCTAAATTAAGTTCTCCTATGCACACCTATATCAAGTTTCACTGTAAAAATACAGTGATTTCTGTATAATCTCAGCTATACTAATATATATGATACCTATGCATATGAATTTACTGAAATAAAATTAAAAATATAATAAACATACAGGTAATTTTTGATTAGTGAGAATAGTTATTCTTAATCACTATAGAATACTATATACTTATAAAGGACTGTGTCATATATTGATACATTGGAAGGTTTACTAAATATCAAATTATTTATTAATATATAAAATAATTGCATTGAGAAAAACAAAACAAAAAAATCTTTATAAGTTGCCAAGATTTTTCTTACGCTTAATGAAAATTTCTCATATTAGTTACTTTGAGCCTAGTTTCCTCCATTAGAAAAAGGAATTGATGTGAATAATAATGAAGGAGTCAGATGAGGTGATGTGTTCCCCTAGAAAATATAATTGCCTTTTCAAATAATTTTATTTGGAAAACAATGTTTCCTTAACAATAATGTTTTCTTTGGCCCATATGAAAATAATAAGACAGAAATTAATGAGTTTAAACTTTCATGAAGCTGATTTTATACCTGAGTCATTTATTCATTTATTTGGTACACGAATATCTATTGAGCTCCCATATCATGCATTAAGTAATGTAATAGGTTGGGCATTGTGGCTTATTCCTGTAATCCTAGCACTTTGGAAGACTGAGGCAGGAGGGTTCCTTGAGCTCAGGAGTCCAGGACCAACCTGTCAACATAAGGAGACCCTGTCTCAAAAACAAACAAACAAACAAAAAGCAATATGACAATGCTAACGTACAGTACTGAAAAACATAGATCTAGTATATTAAATAATTTTATACTGTGTAAAATTCAGTTGTCTTTAGATATGTCTAAATTGATTAAGTCTCAATGAATTAACAACATTTTTTGAGACATTAAAAAAGGAACAGTGAGGCTGTTTCTAAATTTTAAATGAGATTACGTTGATCAGGTAAAATTAATTTTATAATAATAGAAAACAAGTATAATATCTGATTCTGACATTTGTATTGTAATCAATAGCACACATGCTACTTTCATGACAATATTTAATGTAAACATTAAATAAAATTTAAATACTTATGAAAATATGACTGAAATCTTGAAGTTAAAATCTGTAATCTCTTTAATAGATCTGAATTATGCATGTTTTAAAGATTTTGATCTATTAAGTTGAGTAGCTAACATTTTAGCTCCTCCAAGTAAGTATAGATATATATACACACACAATATATATATGTTATTTTATATTCAACAAAATAAAGACATAAAAAGCACATGCTTAAAACCTCATGAGCACACTCTTGCCCTGAGGCTCTAATAAAGTAGACATAGCTTCTCTTCAGAACAAAGGAAATGCTTTCATTTCAGTATATAACAATCAAGAACTTATCTTTTCAGCAGCAATATATCAGTCAATATACATAAAAGCAGCCATCCTAATGAAAAAGTACAAATAAAAATTCTTGTAAGACCAAGTACGTGTTAATTGTTTTTTCTTTACTTAGAGGAAGAATGCAGTTAAATGGGCAAGCATATTTTTTAGCATGCTTGAAGTTTTACATCTCCCCCATTACCACCATCACCTTTGGTTATATTTTCACCACAAATAGGTAAAGCTTATTCTTGCCAGTCTCTTTAGTGACATCTCCTGGAGAGAGCCAACACCATCACCCACAGTAATTGCTGCTGAACTATGACACGGGCATGCTGCTCCACTCCACACTTTTGCAATTTTTCTGTTGTTTGCTAAAGACAAAGAATGCTTTGTGAAGTTTTTTGTTTTGTTTTGTTTGCATTGTGCTAGCATGAATTAAAACTTAAAAAAAAAATACTAACTCCCTTTTTAACATTGAGAAATGAAAGGTTAACTGAATGGATTTGATCTTGACAGGCAAAAGTGTCAAAAATCAGAATTCTCTATTTATCCATATAAGTACCTCTGTGGATATTTTAGATCCCATTAAAATCAGAGGGAAAAGAGAAACTAAACAAGACTCGTGGAGATCCGACAACTCAGAGTAAAGCTATGGCTTATTTCAGTGGTTACACTTCTAAACATTATGTATTGCACTTATTCTCCATTCTGAATATTGGAATAAAGAATTAATCTTTACTTACAAACAAAAAAAGCAAAATACAACAGAGCATGAATATGGTTAAAAGGTAATATTCTGTCTCAATATATTTACCACAGCAAGCTTAAGTTTTGAAATGTGAGTATGTTCACATTCATTCAGCACAGCAAATAACATATATTTCTAATTCAATAAATGTGAATATTTTCTCTTAGAATCTCTGTCTACTAGGAAGTTCTGAGATATTAATACAATTATTAATCCTAACTCATAATTAGATTTTAGAATCATCTCTAGAGTTGATACTTGGCATCTTTTTCTCTGTAAAGAGAGGTATACAATTTTACATCCTGGCTATAATTTGCTGAGTCTGTCTTCTTCTGTGACCTCCTCTATAGTCCCAGTATTAGTGTAATGATTGGCACGTAGAAAGAGATCAATGAGTTTTTATTAAATTGAATCACATGCACTAACTTAGGTATGTCAAACTGACCTTCAAGAAGCTGCTAACTTTAGTAAAAAAAGACTTGCATTTAGCATGCATTCATTATTCATATTATGTTGATACCATCTATTGCTGCAAATAATTTTAAATGTACTACAACAATAGGTTATTTGTGCAATAAGTTCATTGAATCAATTCCACGTACTTTTCTGTTGAGAGAAGAAGAGAGAGAGAGAGAGAGAGAGAGTGCTTTAACTATGGACAGGGAGGCTCAGCCTTCCATGATCAAACAGCACTTCAGTCCAGTAACACATGGGACATGTCCAGAGAGTTACAAGTCACTTGATAGCATTTCTTGTATAAGTTGATGTATTTTCTCCAAAAATAATGTTCACATTGTTACAGATAAACATCTTAAATAGATGCCCTGGATTGAGATTTAATCTTCACTTCTGACAAATATTTCCCCAGCAATGTAAATGTCTAGAATATGTAACAGCACATGTATATACTCCCTAACTCACACTTGCAAGTTATTATGTTTGAATGACTCAGACAGAAGTCCATCTTTTATAAATATAAAACTTCTGTTCTCTAACCACAGTAAATATTTTGCTTCTTAATCCCACTGTCATTGCATAGTTCTAAATTATTACCTCCCTCACCCAGTGACTGCTATGACTGCTTGAGCAGGTGCCCTGCCTCTATATTTCTGGTATCATTTATCTATAATCTGTCCTGAACTCTGCCTGTAAAATGGTCTTTCTAAAAATGTCAATTTGTTTGTGTGAAGTTCTGTTTAAATCCATTCTACAATATCCATTTCTATGTAGAATTAAAGCTGAATTCTGAATATAACTCCCAATATCCCCAATGTTCCAGCTCTTGTCTGTTTTTCTAGCTTCACACTTACTACTTTCCTATTATTCAGTCATAAACTTCCTTGCAATACACTGCAGAACTTTTTATATCTGTCTGTAACAAAATTCACTTTCTCAAAAGCCCACCTCTTCATTATGATCTCCTCTGAACCGTCTTCTGAATGGTATCAGTGGTTATCATTCCATGAACATATGTTTTACAGACTGCATGGATAATCACACTTTTACACAAATCCTTTACAGACCTCTGCTATAGCATTTCCATTTGAAACGAACAGCTATGATGTGTTACTGTTTCCCTAGGTAGATAGTGTAGCGTGAACAAGCAGAGGTTTGAAATTGCACCACATTCAGACTCTTATCTCCAGATTCCGCCACAGACTCTGACACATGCTAACCTAAGTTACATTAGTTTATTTAGCTGAACTTACAAGCTACATAGCTGTTAATACTTCATTTAAATATATCATAAGATGTAGAATAATGGGATATATTCTGTGCACATGATAGCAATCTAGATTTGCAGATAGTACTTTTCATATTTTTACTCTGTAAGACAATTTCTTTCTCTCTAATTCCCCATCTATTTCTCATGTTGTCCTTTCTCACCTTGCCACAGATTTTCATATTATTCTTCCTCTTTCTATTCCTCTTCCTCCAATTTCTTTTTCTTCTTCAAATAAAAGCATTTATTTAAGTTCATTTCCTTGCTTTCTTCTCTTCTAGAACACTTTCCAATTCTTATCAACCCTTCAAACTTCAAATGGCACCTGTATTTACCAACTCACAAAACTATCTATTTAGCTTTACGCTCCTCCTAAATTCTAAACTCTCAGTGATTACAACCTCATAGGCTGATGCAAAAGTAATTTCAGTTTTTGCCTGCTGATTCATTTATAAACTCCTCTCCCCGTCATTTTCAGAGGCTTCAGCTTCTAGCCACAACCATCATTTCCAGTCTTACATTCTACTAGTTACATATATGTAGACCATATTTCAGTCAAATTGATCTACCCAATTTTATTTCAAAATACCAACCTTCTCTAATAGATCTTTACAATTGTTTATGCTACTTCCCCTGCAAAAAAAAAAATACTTTTTGTCTCATCTTTCTACATATCTCTGCTTGTCACAATTTTCTTGATCTCATCTGTAAAACAAAGGGGTGGAAATAGAAAATGTCAAAGAGCCCTATTCATCTATGAAATTCCATGGTTCTATGAAAAATCTATCCATTTTTAATAAATCATTTGAAATACTACCAATGTCATTAGGCCTTTAATTCCTCCACTGCCTGGATGTGGAAGTTGATTCAATGGTTTTTAAGAACCCAAGCTTTTAAGTCAGACCAGTATATTTAGATACAGCTCTGCCTCACACCAGCTGTGTGACTTTGGGCCAACTTTAGCTGTTCTCACTCTAAGTGATCTCATCTAGAAGAGAGAATAATAAAATTTACCCATCAGAACTGATGTGATACATTTACATGATCATGCAATTTAAGCCAAGTAATGTACTCCAAAAATTTTAGTCATTTTAACTTCTCATCCTCTTAACATGCATAGCAATTTTAATTATCTCAATGTATTATACCTTGCATTAAACTTAATGATGTACCTAGTTTTTTTCCCTTGCATGGTAAATTATTTAAGAATATAATCCTGTGTATAAATGGTGAAAGTGCACTTATCAATAGTAAATATCAAATAAATATTTAATAAATCAATTCATATAGATTCAAGAAATATCAACTGTTAGGTGAAGCATTGCTTTGTTGATCAATCGAATCAGACATTCAATCCCCCTTGACTCAAATTTCAATACCAACTATCCACTAGTTTCATAATATTAGAGTTGCTACCTTAGACACTCTGTGCATTGAATCTTTAACTGTAATCAGGATATCTTTCTCTCAGATTATCTAAATGTAGGAAGAAATAATTTTATACCTGTGATGATTAATATTGAATGTCAATTTGATTGAATTGAGGGATGCAAAGCATTGTTCCTGGTTGTGTCTGCGAGGAGAGACCCACCCTCAATCTGAGTGGGCACTATCTCTTCAATTACCAGTTCTGCTAGAATAAAAGCAGGTAGAGGAATGTGGAAGGACTAGACTGGCTGAGTCTTCTGGCCTTTATCTTTCTCCAGTGCTGGATGCTTCCTGTCCTCGAACATCAGACTCCAGGTTCTTCAGCTTTTGGATTCAGACTTCTTCCACCAGTGGCTTGCCAGGGGCTCTTGGACCTTCAGCCACAGACTGAAGGCTACACTGCCTGCTTCCCTACTTTTGAGGTTCGGGGACTCAGACTGACTTCCTTGCTCTTCGGCTTGCAGATGGCTTATTGTGGGACTTCACCTTCTGAGTGTGAGGGTCAATACTCCTTAATAAACTCATATATAGTCAGGGTTCTCTGGAGCAACAAAACTAATAGGATATATAAAAATATAAAAATAAACCTCCCTTTATATATATATAAGGTATTTATATATATAAGAATATCTTTGGCCATCAGGTGGTTGTCCAATGCCTCATTTTCTAGGCTTGCTCTACCTCATGAGATGCATTAGCTTTAATTTATTATATATTTATAGAGCACACGCTGCACTTGAGATCCTCCAAGTCTGGATCAATACCATTTACCCACACTTCAAACTAATTAACAAAATCCAGTTTCGAGTACTTCATAGGTGCCACACACTACACTAAGTGCTTTAATTAGAATATCTTAGCTCATTTTCACAGCATCACTATGAGATACACTTTGTTTATTATTATGACACATAAATTAGTAATGAAGACAGATGGAGATAAATGGATTCTTTGCTCACTGTCACACAGTGCAACCTGCGATTGGGCAATCTACAAGTTGAGCCCAGGCACTTCAACGCTGAAAATTCTGCTAATAACCACCTCCATGTCATGAGTGAAAGTACTTATCAAGGAGCCAAATGACTGTTGTTCCCAGTCTGTGATCAGAGAAGGGAAGAGAGCCAACCAGAGAAGGTGACATATGAGCTGAGTTTTGTCTTTTATATCTCAGAATTTCCCAGTATTCTAAAATATAAAAAGGACATGATTTAGCAAATAAATAAGAGCCTCATGAGAACAATAGAACAGAGAAAAATAAAAAAATAAAATATTGAAGAGGATTAATAAGCATGAATACTGCAACACTAAAATAAAGAATATTTTACTAATTAGTAGCCCTTGTGTAGTTGAAATCTCAACCTGTATTTTTAATCAAGTTCCTGTTGCCATGCTCTTTGGAGGAATTTTAATAGGCAGACCTCATTCTGCTTAGAAACTGGACAACAGGGTAGAAAGATAAAGAGAACACTGTAATAGATAGGATGATTCTAATCTGATTTAAAAATTTGACCTCTTTCTCCTTAGGTCTGTCTGAGACATTCTCATTTGGAATTCAAGATCCCTTTCCTGTAAACATGTTTAATTTTATAAAAAAGTCTTAATCAGTAAAATTAGAACAACTTCTTTAATGAGACCCAAAAGTTTAAGGGTAAAAACCAGAGGGAATAAAGGTCAATCTGACTTCAGACTGGCAGAAAAATGAAAAAAAGAAAAATTCTATGTTGTACAGTCTTTGTCCTCAGTCAGCTCCTACAGTGTCTCAATGTCACACCTGCCATTTTAGAAACATGCTCTCAAAGTGAAACAGTACTCAATGTGAAATTGTTGAAAGCAGATTTGAAAAGACAAAACAGACATTTCTCTTTTTAATATGTCAACTTCGTCTGTTTTCTTTTTCATCTGTTGCTAGTAGAGATCATTGAGGAGGCAATTAGAGAAATTTGATTGACTTAGACTGTAAGTTTTCTTTTAAAGAAAATTTCCAATAATTGAGCTTATAGAATATGTCTTCCATGGTAGTTGGAAATGATTTCTTTTTCCAGATAGTCCTCTCAAAGTTCAGATGGCTTCCATTTTATGATGGATTCTAATTAAATGAAGAAAGGTTAATAATAATTTTAATGAAATAAAATGAGACTTTTTCTCAATCATTTTTTAAAAAACAGTGCCCTAACTCTTTTAAGAGTAACTTCTGTGAATGTAATTTTAAAGATATCACCCCAAAGATATCACCTTTCTCGTATCACCATTATTGTTTTCTTGTCTATATATGAAGAAATACGGGAAAAAAAATACTTGGTGTGGCTCAGTTGTCAGGCAAAGTATTCATATTTGAAATAGAAAATATACATTTTTTTCATATGACATTCAATAGGAATGTAGGGTCTTAGGTGAGGTGGTCAAAGACAGGTGAAAAGTAAAGGGTCAGAGTTCAGCAAAAGCAAGATTCAAGGGTAAGGTATAAGAGTTTCACATTCTCGGCTGGGTGCAGTGGCTCTCACCTGTAATCCCAGCACTTTGGGAGGTTGAGACAGGAGGATCACAAGGTCAGGAGTTTGAGACCAGACTGGCCAGTATGGCGAAACTCCATCTCTACTAAAAATACAAAGAATTATCCAGGCATGGTGATGCATGCCTGTAAGGCCAGCTACTTGGGAGGCTAAGACAAGAGAATTGCTTGAACCCGAGAGGCAGAGGTTGCAGTGAGCCGAGATCCCGACATTGCATTCCAGCCTGGGCAACAAAGAGAGACACTGTCTCAAAAAAAAAAAAAAGTTTTAGACTTTCATTCCCCTCAAAATATTGTCTAGGTGTGTATTTCAGGGAAAGATAAAATGGAAAAGCATTCAAAGTTTAATTCTCTCTTACTCATTTGATGCTCTGGAAATGTAGAAAACAATAGAAATTTTTTTTTTTATTGTACTTTACGTTCTCGGGTACATGTGCAGATCATGCAGGATTGTTGCATAGGTACATACATGGCAAGGTGGTTTGCTGCCTCCAACCCCCCATCACCTATATCTGGCATTTCCCTGCATGTTAGCCTTCACCAACCTCCCCACCCCCCCACTGTCCCTCCCCCTAGCCACCCCCCAACAGACTCCAGTGTGTGATGCTCCCCTCCCTGTGTCCATGTGTTCTCATTGTTCAACACCAACCTATGAGTGAGAACATGTGGTGTTTGATTTTCTGTTCTTGTGTCAGTTTGCTGAGTATGTTGGTTTTCAGATTCATCCATGTCCCTGCAAGGGACACAAACTCATCATTTTTTATGGCTGCATAGTATTCCATGATGTATATGTGCCACATTTTCCTTGTCCAGTCTATCATTGATGGGCATTTGGGTTGGTTCTAGGTCTTATCCAGAATCTACAAAGAACTAAAAGAGATTTACAAGAAAAAACAAACCCATTCAAAAGTGGGCAAAGGATATGAACAGACACTTTTCAAAAGAAGACATATATGAGGCCAACAAACATATTAAAAAAAATGCTCATCAACACTGGTCATTAGAGAAAGGCAAATCAAAACCATACTGAAATACCATCTCACACCAGTTAGAATGGGGATCATCAAAAAAACTGGAGGCAACAGATACTGTAAAGGATGTGGAGAAATAGAACACTTTTACGCTGTTGGTGGGAGTGTAAATTAGTTCAACCGTTGTGGAAGACAGTGTGGCGATTCCTCAAGAATCTAGAAATAGAAATTCCATTTGGCCCAGCAATCCCATTACTGGGTATATACCCAGAGGATTATAAATCATTCTATTATAAACACACATGCACATGTATGTTCGTTGCAGCACTGTTTACAATAGAAAACAATAGAAATTTATGAGACAGGTGAGAAGCTTTATCCATTTGTGTTTTCTCTGCCATAATTTCATAGTTTTAGTGTTATATGTTCCCATTTGAATCGGAACTCCATTTAAGCAGGAATGAGGTTTGAATCACAGGACATCAGGGAGATTGAAGAGTCGGAGCTCCACAGAGAAGCTGTGTTTTGTAACAGTTAGGCTAGCCACTCTCCAGCTCCTTGCCTACGCACTCTGAAGAGTTTAGGTTTAGATAAAATGAGGCATTCAAGCGGCTGCTTCGCTGAAATTATTAAACAGAAACAAACAGAAACTGCTCAGGCAACTTGGTTTTAAAAATGAATATTTTGACACCAACAAACACCCTAACATAAGAAAGATATGCACTACTTAAAACTTAGATAACCCAGAAAGTTATTTTCCAGTTGTAAGCATTCTGTGCTTCTAAGCGCCTGTAGCTCTGGAATGCATGAGATCATTACTAGGGGCAGAAAAAGGAGCCTGTGGGCCTTGTATCCTCTTTGTCAGGGAATTTTCTAATATTAAAGCCCTGCCATGCAGAAAAATGGTGGATTTACTATTCTGTTTGATTCCTCATGTGTACAGTTTTTGCTGTGCCCTTTCTACAAGTTTTTTGCTTAGAAAGTCTCAATAAGAATCATATAAAGTCTCTTTTGTGAGTTGAATAAACGGTTCTGTTGCTTTCCTACTTGATAGATTTTCCTCACTTCAGATTTTTGATGAAGTGGTCTTTAGACTCATAATCCCCCCCAGGCCCTTTGTTCTGATCTCTCCAGTACTAGCCATCTATTAACTTCCCACCCTCTTCAGCTCCTGGAGTGTTTCTAATTTTCTTAGTCCTTAATCCTTCACTAGAAATATATTCCTGCTTTGCAGAAATCTGAATTATGTCGTTTATACTGAATCGTTCCCTGGAGAGGATAAACAGATTACAAAAAACGTAGTCTGGTACGTAGGGAACTTCTCTCCTCCAATTCCTACTTTGTATCAATGAGCCATTAACATTTCTAGATTGTGCCTTCCCTGCTGTCCTGGGGTAGTACAGGGGCTTCAAACAGGACTCTGCCCTGGATATTTGCTGCCATCAGCAAATGGTTTCTGGTTCGAGCAGAATAAGACTCTAGAGATAATTTTGCAGATATTGAAGACAGGCCTTTTTTTATACACTCACAGAAAGGAAGCCATACGTCAGAACTTACCTATGAAAGAATATGATGGAAAAAATATAGGAAAACCCTTTGTCTATAGCATCTTATTCTACTTTCTATATCCTGATGTTAGTCCGTGTACTCATGACTCCAGAAACCAAATGCAATGAGTTTTTATTTAGTAAAGTTTGAACTCTTGCTAAATGCTAGGTGCTAGGAATTGAAGGATGTATCATGTGTTAGGTAAAGATGAAAAAACAGATTCTGATGAAAAGAAGACTGATGTCTCATAAGAGCCTCTGATTTCTAGTTACAAATAATTTATTAGAGTACATCATTAGGTGGTGGTCTCTTATGCCATATGTTCTAAGTATTTTTTTTTCCTTTTTCCTTTAAAATGTTCTTATCAGTGTCCCATTTTATTTTTTCTGTAATAGTCTTAGGAAACTGATAATCTAATCTGATCCCAAGGTGTTAACAAACAATTGTACCCGTTTGCTTCACCAAGTTCAATTAAGTTTTTAAAAAAATTATGTAACTTAAAGAGGTTAAGTAATGTTATGAAGTTGCACAGTCAGTAGAGAAAGCATTTTTAACTCTTTGCCCTTTTGTTGTAAGACCTTATTTTGAAACACTATTTATCCAACATTAGAGATGATAAATCATTACTCATCATAAGGAACTGGTTTCTGGTCATAAGATATGAGTATTTATGCCTGAAAAATATTTTCCCTATGAGACTTTAAACTGGTTAAATGTTAATATTGGTATTTTAGAGCTTTCTAGAAGAGTTCCCACCATTTACAAAATCGAAAAAAAAATTCAAAGTAACTTGATTCATTAATTATGGATTACCAAACTCTATGAACTAGGAAAAGGTGTTTCAGATATTTTAGATGTATTAAATCTAATATGATCTAGATCTATTATGGGTTTTTTTCATGTTGGTAGGAAAACAAACAAACACACAAACAGAAATAATCAGCTGACAGATGTGCCCTTGACTAGCTTTCAAAGAAAGGGATCAAGGGTTGAGTTTCAATATTTTTAATGAAAATCCTACATACTGTAAAAGCTACAAACCTGTTTAATCAAACTAAATCTGTAGAAAAGGAAGACGGTTTTTGATATTAAAGCTTTAACTTTTCTTGGAGGCTACCTAAAAAGTTATATAGCATGAAAATTTGGCACTAGGAAATGAAACTTGAAAAACATGATTCTGACAGGGTGCCAACATTTTATAGAGGCTAAAAGCAACCATTTTATTCAGAAGCTCAGCTTGGTGGTGAGCAACCTAGGACTTTGAAGACTAAATAGGAAGGCTCATCCTAGGTAGACTTCTTTTCTTTTCTCCAGGATCCAAATGGGCTACTTGAATTATCTACAAGTTGTTCATCTAAACAGCAGTGCATCATTACAAGAGCTAATTGCTCATTATTTTTGCAGCCTAGTTTAAAGGCAATACATGAAAGATTTCTCAGAGGGTTCATGTTTCAATTTTGAAGCCTGGGGTGAAAGGACTTAGACTGTGATCCATTGTGAAAGCTGACTAGCAAATAGAGCCTGTTGCAAACACCCACTGTGTCCATGTTCTAAAAGAATACAAGCCCACTGTGTCAGCAGTTGTATCAGGCCCACACGAATGAACTTTCAGAATGACCATTTTATTATGTGTATCTAAAAATGAGACAAACCCATATGCCTGGGGTATGGGTCTTCAAAAACGAGGGCAGCATCAAGGCCTGTGGTTTGATTAAGCATTTTACCTTATTTTAGAAGGGATGGTGTCTGTGAGATCAAACTACCACAGGTCCCTGCTTGTTCTCTATGAATCTGACATGTCTTCTTAGAGAGGGGATACTAATAGGCTGCTGAGCTATTAATGAAATTCAATTTCAAACCATGTCTCATGGCCGACCGTGCTGGTAGGATGCAAGAACAACAAGCACAGCACTTTTGACAGCCCTTTCTGGTTGAATTAAATCAGGATGATAGAAAAATCCCATGTATAACAAATAAAAAGATATTGAATAACGGAATCAGACCAGGTGGCAAGGTAGTTCATTGTCAACATCTTACAATCACAGAATATAAGCCTCAACAATGTTTGGGCATTCTGTGATTCATGAAATGATGAAAAAAAGGGGGTGAAATATGGTACACTTTTTTTTTTTTTGAATTCATATAATTATCTGATAAAAATGAGGACACTGAGAATTTTTTAGTACCATAAACTGTTCTCAGCAGAATTTCACTAAATACATAGCTAAAATTTTACATCTTTGAGTTACTGATTTTCCTCCTTTTAATGTTCAAAACCTTTCTACTTTTCAATTAAATGTGATAGGTCATATGCATGTATATCATTATTTTACATATAATATTTAGACTTTTAGATTTAAATGATAACAGCAACCCTTGTTTTTTATTTAGTAGGATTCAATATGTGCTTTTACTCCTTCCATTTCAACTACAAGTTCACAATTTTTACACAAATATTCTTATTTTTCCCAATTAATATTTCAAATATTTATTTAGTTTTGATTTCTTTTCTGCTTGTGTATTTTATATACATATGTGTATATTACACATAATCACCCTTTAACTCCAATAGTATGATTGATTAGAGAATGCATTAACTGAAAAACATTTTCTTAATGTGGGACTCTATTTTCAGTCACAATTTATATTTAATATGTGCATAGCTTTAATTTTTTTGTAGCTTTCTTTTCTATCTCTGTTGCTTTTGTTAAAATTCAAGCCATACAATTGTAGAATCTTTCATATCAATGACGTGTCATGTTATTTATTCCTTAACCCTCATTTCACAGAATAGATATCTGGGGTTCAAGAGATACATTCAAAGACTGGCAGTCATAGTCAGCAGTATATTCCTAATAAATAAATACCAAGTATCTAATCTCCTTAGCTCTTATTTTTATAATTTAAGTCATAATACTGGCAATGAGCCAATAATAATCTTAAAATAAACTAAATTTTTTCTTCTGAGTTCAGTGCTCTAGTTTTTCAGACTGCTTATTGCTTCTCTGATGAACAGCCCTTTAAAAGAGGTGACATGGAGTTAAGATACAAAAGAAATCAGAATTCGTATATACATCTCCAAGCTATCTGTCACATCTCCTTTCTTAACCCAGACTGATTGATCGGTTGATTGATATAACCCAGTACTATGCATTCTTGATGCCTATTTGAATCAATCCCTGTTTCAGATTACTAATTGGCCTGCTTCCTTTCCCTAATTGCACTTTGTGAGGACTACTCTAGGCAACTGGCTTTGTGAGCTCATTAACAGCTTTGTTCAACCTCAGGGGAGGTTAAGGTACTCACTCAAGGTCACATACCTAGTTAATAGGGAGTCTAGCTTCAAACCCACATCTGACTGAATCTAATTCCACCTACAGCTTTGAAGGCTCAGAAGACACAGCTGCTTGAAAAACTGAGTTAACTCTATGAGTACCAGGACAAAAGCTTAGAATTTAGAAATGAATCAATGAACAAGTAGATATTTTGTTCTCGTTTTATTATTTTTTACTTTATTTTCCAAATATGTTTAGGTAAAGAAAAGAAAGTGGGATTTGAAGTCAAACAGGCAGGTGTTTGGATTCTAGCCCTTGCTAACCCTGGGACCCTTGGTAAGTATTTAAGCTCTCATAGCTTCAGTATTTTCTTTACTCTGATATACACATGGCTTCTTTGTACATAATACGTTCTCCATAAATGGCTTCATAAGATAATAAATAATATACCTAATTATAGTTACAGCTGTGTGCAAATTCAGTGCATTTAACAACAATGACAATCAACTTACATAAGCACAAATTAAAGTAACCCTTCTTCAGAGTTTCTAATATATACTAGTTTGTAAGTACATACACTGTTTCTACTTATCAAGGCTTGACACTTAAGTATTGAATTCTTAGTCTTTAATGCTATGACATTTGGGCAATGAACAGATTTTGATAATTATACCTGTACCCCCACAATATCTTTCATATTTACCTGCCCCTTGCTTTTCATTCTTATTACATTTCTGCTGATGGAGTGATTCTTATAAACATTTACAAAAGTTTACTGACTGCTCACTATGCTCTTCTTGAGAAAAATATTCTCCACCTGCACTTTTCTAATTTGTCTTGAGTTCTTAAATTTTGGAGGTTTTATTTTTTTGAAATAAGGATTCTCTTTGCCATTTGTTATTATTGTTTTTAGATAGTATTTGTCAGAAACTGATTTTATTTGAATAACTCTTCACTGACATAGGACTTCCTTCCTTCCTTCCTTCCTTCCTCCCTCCCTCCCTCCCTCCGTCCCTCCCTCCCTCCCTCCCTTCCTTTTTTCTGAGTCTCACTTTGTCATCCAGGCAAAGTGGCATGATCTTGGCTCATTGCAACCGCCACCTCCTGGGTTCAAGTGATTCTCCTGCCTCAGCCTTCCTAGTAGCTGGGACTGCAGGTACACACCACCGCGCCTGGCTGATTTTTATATTTTTTTAGTAGAGACAGAGTTTTGCCATGTTGACCAGGCTGGTCTCAAACACCTGACCTCAGGTGATCTGCCTGCCTCAGCTTCCCAAAATGCTGGGATTATAGGCATGAGCCACTGTGTACAGCCTGATACAGGATTTCTATGTCTTGTAAATATTTCTGTTCTTTATCTTATGGTTTAAAGATTATTCTATTCAAGATAAATATTCAGGATATAGTTAAAATCATTAATTTTCCCTTAAAATTTGTAAAGTTTGAGTCTTATTTGGCTTAACCTTTATATAAAGTTTTGTTTTAGTCATGTACATTACTTTGCTAAGTGTTTCTACTCAAAGACAGTATCTTCTTCTTCACCAGCCTTCCACTGTGATCTATTACAAGGTGTTTGCTATAGTCATATTGGTTTTTATCACATATGTCTTCTTTACATCTTTATTTAATTAATTCATGATTATGAAGCCATGACTTTCTTGGCAATTTCTTATTATACCTGAACTATTACTTTGTCCTTTCAAAGTCCCAGAGAACACTAGAAATATTGTGCTACTGTTGACTTTCCAGTACCCTTAGAAAATAAAGAGCACATTGTTTCTTTTGTTGTTTTATAAGGTAGGTATTTATCAAAATCATCAGTAAACATAATTTGAACAAACATACATTTATGCTTACTCACTCCTTTCTTTATCATTTTCCTATCCTACCCCAATCTAAGTGGTCAGACTCTAGAACAAAGATTGTGCCTCTTTCATCATCTGGGTTCTTATAAAATAATTTGACCCATGAAATCTTATCTGTTTTGCTCACAAACTTCATAAGTGGAAAATGAACTTATGATTTTTTTTTTTTTGAGATGGAGTATCACTGTATCACCCAGACTGGAGTACAATGGTGCGATCTCAGCTCACTGCAACCTCCACCTCCTGGGTTCAAGTGATTCTCGTGCCTCAGTCTCTTGAGTAGCTGGGATTACAGGTGTGTGCAACCATGCTGGGCTAATTTTTATATTTTTAGGAGAGGAGTGCTTTCACGACATTGGCCAGGCTGGTCTCAAACTCCTGACCTCAAGGGATCTGCCTGCTTCGGCCTCCCAAAGTACCAGGATTATAGGCCTGAGCCACTGTGCCCAAAGGGATTTATGTTCTTTTATGAAGAGGGCCATACACCCCTCTATTCTCTCCTGTGATCTGAGATACTTCCCTCTTAGGCCTTCGATGATGATTAGTTTTTAATGTGAGCTGAGGAGAAGAGGAAGTTAAGGAAGGTTTGTGTCTAAGCCATGCATTCTCTGATTTTCCATTATTTCTTATACTGATATTTTCAGTACAATCATAAATTATCAAATGCTACCTTGCTTTCCTTTGTGACTGTCCCTTTTGTTTTTTTATTTCTCCAGGAATATTTCTAAATAATTGAGGGTTGTGGCCTATAATTCTGTTTTCCTATTTTTCCCCCATTAATGTTATTTAATTACCATAATTAATAACTGCTTTGTTTTGACCAGTGCAATGGCCAGTATGATTCTGAATATATACATGGTTCCAAAACTGTGCACTAATAGCTGCTGGACCTTTAAACAATTAATCTCTTTTTTTTTCTCATTCTCTCTTGAAGAGGTTGATAGACAAAGTTGTCAAAGAGGTTCTGTGACAATCTCCTTGACAACACAATATGTTCAATGAATATCCTTGAGCCTAAGAAATATGCATCCTGAATTGTAGCTCTCAAAAAAATAAATAACCATGTTGACTAAAGCATTTAGTATATATATGCCCTGCTACTTTAATTCTTTTGTGAGTTCTCATACAGTTTGTAAAGTTTCCTGTATTGTATGTATATAATAAATTTTAAATGAAAACCTGAAGCAACGTTCAATTGTCCTAAATTTAGCCTTCCCAATGATCCAGGTTGTTCTTTGGATATTTATAATTCTGGAACTAGAATTTATAACACATGCATCAGTCCCAATCATTTCTATTTTCTCCTTCTGTGCATCCTCTGAGTGGAAGAATACCAGTACCTAAATATAATCCTTAGTGTTCCATTTCAGCAAAGTCCTTTTGCAGAGAAATATTAGCTTTCACATAAGGCCTTTTTTTTTAATCTTGTTCTTCTTCACAGTGTGACGGTTCTCCCTGTCAGTCAACAGATCTTCTTCGTTTAGGAGTTCACTACGTTATAGATTTTTGTCCCTTAAATTTAGGCAAAGTTTATAATAACACTAAAGATGAGTTTATTCTTTAAAAGAAAAATGAAACATAAAACATTTATACACAATTATTCACATAACTGTACATGTGTCTGTCTTGTGGGTTTATGTTGTGTTATATTTTTTCAAATGTTCCTGTGTGTTTTCGTGGGAAATCTAGAGCTGCCTGCCCTGTTTTAACTACAGAGCAAAGATAAGAGCAAGTGCAAAAAAAGTAATTCCTAAATTTTACATAAAACAGTGTTCATTATTCACAATGATTAAAAGGAGGGTTTTTCATAGTTACTAAACATCACACAAATACACATGTGAATACAAGTATTTTAGTTGTTAATTTTCCTCACTATCTTAGATATCTGTCTTGTGTGAGACAGATAACACGATTCTTCAGCCCTCACTCTTTCAGTGTGCGTGTTCTTAGGTCTGCCTTCTTGGTTTTTATTTGAAGGTAGGCTAGGCCTTAGGCCAATTTAAGTCTGCTCTGCTTGTTCTCCTTCTGGGACCCAGACTTAAGAAGAAGCGTTGCTATTGCAATGTGTTTTTCTTATGGTGGAAAGTGAGCATGCAAAAAGTTCAGTAGAAGCTTTTGATGTTTCTTAAAACATCAGCCTGAAACATTTATACTGCCACTTTTCTTTCTTTCATATTCCACTGGTCTAAGTAGGCTAAACCCCAAGTGAAGGGACCAGTGATAAATACTCAAATGACTCTAATGGAAGTCAAAGCCATGCCATATGACAAAGGCGTTGGATGTTCATTCATTTTTCAAGAAAGGGGTAAAAGGTAGGAAACTATAATATAAAAGACAAATAGATAAGGTAGAAAGGCTTGCCATAGATATTTAACCTGAACAAAATAAATGCCACTTAAATAGCACTCATTGTTATTTAAGGATGCTGCCTTTTCTTTTCTCTTGTTGAATTCTCCATTAGCAGCGAAGCATTCTTTTACAATAATAGTGGAGGTAAAGAGATGTTACTAAATGAAGATTGTCAGCTCTCCCACTTTGTTATACCATTTCTCGATTCAGAATGTTCCATTCCTGTAACACATTACCCACTCTTAAGCAAAATGTATATAGGATAAAGAATGACATAATGCCTTTCTTGGCTTAAGGACACCTTGACTAAAGGACACAAATATGTTTAATTTTTCCCTTCATTTTGTGTTCTAGGGTATTTAAAAACCAGTGGCAACTATTATATTCTAGAAAGATTAAAATTAAGATTTCCTTTGGTTACATGCAAGAAGGACAATTGAGAAAGGGGAATGTGTGCATATTTTCAGACACATCTATATTAAGAAAAAATACAATTGAAATTGATTATTCCTAAAATCGCTGAAGCCTGTACAATCCCTGGAAAGTTTTTGAACATTTTTAAGGGTTCCAGTCTGAAAAGCAATTAAATATGTATGTTGAGCAATTAATTGGAAAGTGAAAAATTATGATCCTCACAAGTAGATGCTTAAAAATAGTTAACACATGTCAACATTTATTTGTGATTTAAAGAGATTGTAGGAAAAAGAAATAAAATATCTTCAACTTAAAAGTGACATATATTGAAAATAAACAGTAAATTTAGCATTGAAGAGAATTGAAATTGAAATAAGAAGAAAGCAACCCTTTTCATCATGCGTATTCAAACTTGAATTAGAGATCTTGGGCTACGCAATAAAATCAAAAACAATGTAAAAATCACAAGAATTCATAAAAATGAATAAAAACATATTAATTTTAATTGACTTGATTGGCGACATAGAAAATCCTGGAACTCCCATATACAAGCTATTTAAATTAGTGCAATTATTAATCAAATGTCCTAGTTAAAAATTATCATATAAAATAAATGTTACTCTTTGATTACAGACAATGATCCCATTCAAAATGGAAACCAAAATCAATAATAGCTAGGAATAAACCTAACAAAAGGCATACAAAGCTTCTTAGGAGATGGTTCCCAAATAATAAAAAGATATAAAAGGCAGCCTTATTGTTCATGGACTAGAATACACAATGACCTAATACAGTCTCTCATCTCCTAGATTAATCTGCCAATGTGTTAAGACTTTTCCTAGCAGAAATATACTATAAAATTATAAAACTAGAGACGGTTTAATATTCCTGTTGGGTAGAAACATCAGCCTATGCAACAGAAACTAAATTTTAAATTTGACCAACTATATATAGAAAACTTGATTAAAGGCAGCAGAGGTATTACAAGTCATTAAGGAAGAGTTAAACTAGATCAATTAGAATACCAAAACATAGAGTTTTACACAATAGGCAAGGTCTTAACGAAATTTTAAGAAAACACGCTCTGGAAGATGATATAACACATAAAACTAACAAATATTAATATCTAAAATGTTTACACATCAAATTCATTTAACCATTAAATTTTCAATTATTTTTAAGACATGGAGTCTTTATCTGTATCCCAGGCTGGAGTACAGTGGCAAGATCACACCTCATTGCAGCCCAAACTGCTGGGCCCAAGCCATCCCCCTGCCTCCACCTCTTGAATAACTGAAACTACAGGAGTGAGGCATTACATCCAGCTTTAAAAATACTGAGTCATAGCCAAGATTACCCAGACAGTTTCCAAATAATAGCCAGGAAAATGACTAAATTTCTCTGGTACCTCATTAAAAAAAAACAAAGAATGCAAAACCAAAATGACTGCAGTCTACATTTGCCTTAGAAAAAGGAAATAAGCACGGACCTATCAGTTTTATATTTTCTTCTGTCTACAACAGCATTATAATATGGCAATTTATAGACATAAATATCTTACTATAATTTGTATTAAAGCAAATTTAAATTATTATCAAATAAGACACTGTAAAATTTAAAAAGTTTAAGCACATGATATAGAAATAAAAAGTTCTTAATTAAAAGACTTCCGTTTTTTAATATTTTATAGATGTTGTGCAAACATACTCTCTACAAGGAAATAGTTTCATGTACTTTCACAATTTGATTTTCTGTATATCATCTTACTATTTGTCTCTCAAAATACATATAAGGGAGTTGAAAATATGGCAGAAACAAATTCTAAAAAATGATACTATAGAATTTTATCAATCATCCTGCCTTCCAGTGGCACCTCATCTTAGAATGTTTAAAACTGCCATTGGACATCCTGCCAGTTATGATTGTCTCAGAACTTCCCTGCCCTAAAGCAGATATCCAGAAACCATTCATTCATGGCCATCGCCTTGCCCAGCAACTGGACAAATAAGCACCAAGAAATTCTAAGTATTTAGATTTGTATCTTTGCTGACAGGTAAGGCTTGAAAATATTCTGCAGCCTAGTCATGTAATCTGAGGTGCAAGCATGAAGTTTAAAGATGCTCCATTATGGAATATGCTGCAGTATTCCACCTCTACTCCATTCTTTATTTTTGTTTTCATCTACAATATTAGGATTTTGCTTGTAATTTAATCTAATTTCCTATTGTGTTTGTAACCCACCCTGAACCACAGTTCATTTTGTGAATTTCTACAACTGTCATGGACAGTAAAATTTGCATTTGATTGCTTGCCTTGAACTCTAATTTAACCTGGAGGGACATTCTTTCCAAACCACTTTTTGTAGAGGATTCCTTCTGAGACTGCTGTTCTCATGTTGTGGAAGGTCACCAAACTAGATGAAGTGATCAAACCCAACTTTTGAAAACCATGTTTTGGTTTAGATCTTCCTCTGTAGAGTTGAATATTTCCTCCCTTTCTCCATTTTCTGGCTTATTCCTATCTCTACTAGATAAACCACCATGAAGTTCTCATCCCATCTGACAAAAAGGTCCACGTGAGTTTTGAATTAATGTTTTTTTATGGCCAATAGATTAGAAAACTGTGGTCAGTAGTATCAAAGAATGCACCTAAAAATCAATAACTCATAATTTTCTCAGCAAATTGCTATGGAGATTAAGAGAGCTTTGTTCATAAATGCTTTTGTTTGTTAGTCCATCAGTTTAAAACCCTACTGTTCATCATCCGTTTAAAACCAGTTTGTGATCTTGTGGAAGTGACAAATTCTGAGTCCCATCTTTCTTTACTGTAAAATATAGTAATTAGGACACCATCTCTTTTATATTGTTACAGAAATCAAGAACATTTATAGTGTTGTGGTAAGTTCTTTGCAAATGTTATAAAAATAATCCAGTACTTTGATGAATTAAATGCAATATTCAGCCCACTTTCCTGGGATTTTTAAAAGATTAAGTAAAAATTCCAATCAAAATTTTCAACTGTATTTTGTAATACAATTTTATATGAAGTTAAATATTCTCATGTTCTGTTTAATATTTAGAGGAAATCAGGTTACTTCACATATGAAATAGCTTGATGCAAGTGTATTACCAAAATGAATCAAATTAAAAACCTGAGCTGACCATAAGGATGAAACAGAGCTGCTATCTTTCAACTATTCTTATCAGTGAGTTAGCACAGAAATATTGAACACTAGCGGATTCTTGTGACTCTAGAGTATGTTATCAGCCTGTAGGCCAATGTGGAGAAAAATAAAAGACAGCATTTATTTTTTTATTTCACAAATATTTATTGGGCAGTTGCTGTGTGCCATGTTCTAGACAATGGGAATAGAGCAGGAAACCAAATAATGTTTCTGCCCTCAAGATATATGAGTAACTCAGGAGACATAAACACTTTGACAAATAAATGTTGTGGTAGACCTTTGTTAAAGGGTCGCCAATTCCATGTCCTTGTTCTGAGTACATACACAGCATAGAGACTTACATTTTCTAGCCTTCCTTTCAGTTACAATGGGGCCACATGACTGGATGTTGGCTAGTGGAAAGAATTGATGTATGCCACTCCTAAACCTAGCCATGACAAGTCCTGCATTGTTTTCATCTCTCTCTCCCTTTCTCTCTCTCTGCTAATTTACTGGCTTACTGCTAAGGATGCTCCAAAAAATGGCAGTAGCAGGGCACATAATTGAAGGATTTATGAGCCAACAGTCACTGCTTGGAGAAAAACCAGCTAACCAAAGTCAGAAGTGTAATGTGAGCAAAAATCTACTATTAATGGACTAAACCAGCGCTTTTTTTTGGAGGGAAGGGTTGATTGTTACAGAGGCTGGAGTTCATCACACTCACTAATGCAAATGTGTAACGTACTGAAAGGTAGTTATGTATTCTTAAAAAATTAAGAGAAGAGGATGTATAGAGGAAGGCCATGCAATTCTAGATAATACGATTAGGAAAGGCTTTGTGTTTTGTTGAAGGTTGAACAAAGAGAAGAAAGAAATCATGTGAATATTTGGGGGAAGGATATTGTGCAGGTACAAATCACCTTCAAATGCTATGAAGCAAAACTATAATTCACATTTTTTTTTTTACTTTAAGTTCTGGGATGTGAAAGCTTGTTACATAGGCATACTTGTGCCATGGTGGTTTGCTGCACTTATCAACCTGTCGCCTAGGTTTTAAGCACCGCATGCATTAGCTATTTGTCTTGATGCTCTCCCTCCCTCGCTCCCAGCCCTCCAACTCTGGTGTGTGTGGCTCCCCCTCCCTGTGTCCATGGGGTCTCATTGTTCAGCTCCCACTTATGACTGAGAACATGCAGTGTCTGGTTTTCTGTTCCTGTGTTAGTTTGCTGAGGATAAGGAACAGCGAAAGGGGATATAGCTGGGAATGTTGGAGAGAAAGCTAGGGGCCAGCTCATTTGGAGGCCACAATAAGGACTTGAAACTAAGAGAATTCATCAAAAAACTTCCATTAAGATTATAATTACAGACAACAAAACTGTGGTCCAATTAAAAGGAGTTACTTTGCAAATGCTAAGTCAAAGTACAGATATTCAGAGGTTCTTTTCCTGACAGAGAAGAACAATATGCTACTTGCAGGTAGTGTCATCTTTAACACTAACTCACCCATTCATATTGATTCACAATGCTGTAATATCATTCAGACCTTCCTTACTTGGGCCATACCGTCCTTCTCCTTAGCAGTAATGTTGCCCTAGAATTTTGATGCATGCAATTCCTGAAGTCCTCATGCTTGCATTACGTAACACTTTTTTTTTTTTTTTTTGAGACAGAGTCTCACTCTGTCACCCAGGCTAGAGTGCAGTGGCAAGATACTGGCTCAGTGCAACCTCCGCCTCCCGGGTTCAAGCAGTTCTCTTGCCTCAGCCTCCCGAGTAGCTGGGACTACAGGAGCCTGCCACTACACACATCTAATGTTTTGTATTTTTAGTAGAGACGGGGTTTCACTGTGTTAGCCAGGATGGTCTCGATCTCCTGACCTCGTGATCCACCTGCCTTGGCCTCCCAAAGTGCAGGAATTACAGGTGTGAGCCACCGCTCCCAGCTTACATAATATGTTTGGGCAATTTTCCGTAATGATCATTAGCCATTCTTTCATTATCTGGAAGACTTTGTTCTGTACTTTATATTGGATATTTTTATTCTATAATATAATAGCAACAGCAACTAAGCAGTCAACACAAGTAAACTCATTGTACTCCAAATCCTCTGTGTGTGTGTGTGTGTGTGTGTATATATACACACACGTATATTTCTGTATATATACATATGTATATTTCGTTTTAAAGCAAAAACAATACCAAAACATTTGCTTTTCGAAGTTGTATTATTTGGTTGCTTTAAGAATCCTAAAGAACACTAAAAATAATAAGAGTTGTTCAAGGTCACGTATATTTTAAGTGCCTGCATTGGTTCCAGATTCCATTTTTTTCTGGTTCCAAACTGTTCAGTTGCTTTAGGACAATGCCAAGAAAGATACTTTTTATGTGTGAAAGAAAATATATTTTTCTAATACATATGCGTCATTTTAGATTTATAATTTTCTGTTGATTTTGATTATCTTTTCCTTTAAAAGAGAGCTGGCCAGATTTTTTCAAGCATAACTATATTTTACTACATAAATTTTGCAGTGAGAAGCAAGAGAAATTATTATGTCTATGATATTAGTGCTGTTTATAAATGTTTCTCTTCGTTTACAATTACACATCGTGGTAAAAAACACTCCCATAGGAATTGCTTTCAGAAACAAAGAAAAGTAAAACTTTATCAATCAGGAGATTTAAAAAATAAAATATAAATAAAGAGTTATTTGAATATTATAGTTAAGTTATGGATTACCTTTTCATATATTGAAGGATAAATCCACCAATTAAATTCACCACACCTGTAGCAAAATGATTCAACTTCTGTGCTGAAAAATTTAAACTAAAAAATATTTAAAAACCACCACCAAACAATAATGACAATAGTAATTGGTCTCTTCATGGGATGGTGCTTAAGACGTCACTGAAAACTTTCCATATCAAACATCATATTACATCATATATTTTCACTAAATTTGTAGTGTTTAAACAAACATGTATATTCATTTACTCCATAAGCAATTCTTTTCTATTAAAAAGTAAGATAAGGCAAAAAAGTTGAGTCTAAAATCGGTAATAATTATTCAACATTATATAGTAAATATTCCACTTGTACTTCCTTATTTAACTTTAACATTATAAAACTAAGGAAAAACAATGATTTCTAATATGCATTGATAATAACTAATTAATATTCAGTTTTTGAAATGCTTTTTGATATATTTATTATATATATGACTTTTACTTGTATTTCACAAAACAGTTTATTTATAATCTTCTTGTATTTGTTTTGTATTATGATTAAAATAATTCATTTTTTGGTTGTCATCTTTCTTTTTCATTATAAAATAGACAAATGAACCAGTATGGCTCAATAGTAAAGAGTTCAATTTGAAAACTACAGAATTTCTTTATATATATATATATATTTTTTTTAATTGCATTTTATGTTTTGGGGTACATGTGAAGGTGTTGGGAAAACTGGCTAGCCATGTGCAGAAAGCAGAAACTGGACCCCTTCCTGACACCTTACACTAAAATTAACTCCAGATGGATTAAAGACTTAAACATAAGACCTAACACCATAAAAACCCTAGAAGATAATCTAGGCAAAACCATTCAGGACATAGGCATAGGCAAGGACTTCATGACCAAAACTACAGAATTTCTTAATGATTTTTTTTAATATCAGCATTCTTCAGTAGTTTTTGTTTACTTAACAAAGAACAGAAATATAATTGGGTTTACTGCACCAAAACTCATCATCTGAAACAATTACCATTAAGAAAATAGTTTCCAATCTTGTATTTTCTGGTGCTGTACATAGACAGTTCCATGTCTTGCAGAGAGCAGGAAGTCGGCATTATTTTTCAAAGGAATAAATACATTAACAAATAAAACCATTCTTTTATGAGAGAAAATAACTTTTACTATGCATTGAATAGATTATGTTTTGGAAAACAACATAAGTTAGCAAAGAAATTGAGTGAGAATGTGTTCTTTTATCTATCTCTCCATCCATCCACACACACACATATACACACACACATACACACACACACACACACACACATATAAAATGAGCTATAAAAGGATATCCCTTAAAACTTAGGCTTCAAAAAGGTACGTTTTACAAACAGATAGATATTTATAGATAAAGAATAGTGAGAACAGTACCAATGTGTTTTTTTTTCCCCCCTGGCATGAGAGTTAGGTATCCTTGTGAAGTAATCTCTTGCTTTGAAAAAGCAGCAGTCCAGGCTAAATCATAACACATTTCTATTACATATGTATTAATTCACAGTATTGCAAATTATTAATGAAAGGCTAATAGAAACTCATGAACCAAATCAAGAGAATACCATGCTATAGTATTTCACACAGCATATTTTTTGTATTGAGAGTTTTTGCCTAATTTTAGTGATAGAATATGGTCCAATTAGCATCTCAATTTAATTTTCATGACTGAAAAGAGCACTACATGTAAGGATGTTCCATAATTAAGAAGTAGGGTTTAGAAGGCACGTTGAACAAATAGGTGTCCTTCCTCTCTCACAGTTGCCAAAATTACCCTCAAAATTATGTTCTTAGCAAAAATGATAAATTCGCAAGTAACAATGTTTTTGTTCTTTGAGAGAGTGACCATGGTTGGATTGTCAATCTTGAGTATACAAATAATAATACAGTTTTGAAATCTTGAAAGAAACACTTTATTTAAAAAAACACATCACCACACAAACAATGAATTAAACATGGATAAATATTTTTAAATTTTATTTATTTATTTATTCTTGAGAGGAATCTGGCTCTGTCACCCAGGCTGGAGCGAAGTGGCTTGATCTCAGCTCACTGCAACCTCCACCTCCCAGGTTCAAGTGATTCTCCTGCCTCAGCTTCCTGAGTAGCTGGGACTACAGACATGTGCCACCACACCTGGCTAATTTTTTGCATTTTTGGTAGAGACAGGCTTTCACTGTGTTAGCCAGGATGGTCTCGTTCTCCTGACCTCATGATCTGCTCCCCTCGGCCTCCCACAGTGCTGGGATTACAGATGTGAACCACTGTGCCCAGCCTTATTTTATTTTTAATTGACAAATAATAATTATATATATTTATGGAAGTACAGTGTGATGTTTTGATACATATATACATGTGGAATGATGAAATCAGGGTAAACATATCTATCACCTCAAATATTTATCATGTATTTTTATGAGAACATTTAAAATCCTCTTTTAGTTAGTTTGAAATATACAACATATGACTATTAATTATAGCTACATTGTTGTGCAATAAAATACCAGAATATATTCCTCCTAACTAACTTAAAAGACTATTCTGAAACAGCAAGTATATCATGTTCAAATTAACTGGTAAAGATTGAGATCTATTTTTCCATCATAAGCAAAAACAAAACAACCAAAAAAATCTTTTAAAGTTTATGCCCTAGAACTATCTTATAGAAAGCTAATGCAAACCAAAATTGTGAACCAATGTAATTTCGAACTTTACAGTAGGCACATAAAACATTAAAAGGAAAGAGATTAAAATGGTTTAATTAATGTTTCATTTAATCAAAAATAGCTAAAGTATTATTTTTTAACATAAAACCAATACATGACTATTAATGAAGTACTTTACATTCTTGCTTCTATGCTAATTCTTTGAAACCTGTTTTATATTTCAAACTTAAATACATTTCAGTTCGGTCTAATCATATTTTAGGTTCTTGATAGCCAAATCTTGCCATTTTATAAGTGAGAAAATTGAATTCTAGAGTTGAAGTGATGGACCAAATTGTAAATGGTTAAGCCATGATTGCATGAGATTTTCTTTGACATGTAATCAATTCAGTGTTTCTATCCTCTCTGACAAATACAGTGATACAGCATGTATGCAATAGGTCAGAGAAATGATGTCTAGCTTCTTCTGTTGGAGAAGTTTTCAATTGCTTTATGTTATCTGTTATGTTTTGTTTGTTTAATTAGTTTATGATGGTTAAATTAATTAAGAAGAAAAAGGAAGGAGAGACAAAAGTTGGCCTGGAGAAAAGAGCTGACTATAAGTGATTGATCAAATAAAGAAATTATTTTTACAAAGAATAAAGAATAACAATCCAAAAGTTTATTACTGGGAAAACAAACCAAATGTGCAGTAGGTCTGAGAAATAGTTAATATTAACAGATTCGTGATAAAAGTTCTTATACTAGGCAGCCTAGTAGAATTTTCTTTAATTGGTTCTGAGTAGATCTTGCTAATGAACATACCCCACATAACATATGCTCATTATGTTTTATATTACAAAAGGTGAATGATTGTGTTCCATTCCTATCAGTGAATTTTTAGAGTGTGGGTTCTCATAAGGGTCTTTGCATGCATTTGAAAGTGGGTCAGTTTTTTCACTGACTACCTTCATTGTTACCAAAAGAATTTAAAATTATCAAAAGCATTAGTAGAAACTCGAAGCAAGTAGTATATGACCCCAAGGTTGAATGGGCTTGTACTGTTACAAATAGGATTTGGGGTCATCCTTTGCCTTATCTTTAAAACAGTTGTTGTTCAAGAGAAGAATTAAGTGCTTATTTTTTATCTGTGTAGAAGCAGAATGTGGGGCCCTCAGGCTGCCTATTCTTCCATGTCAAAGATGTTAATAATGTATCTGCCTACCAATGTGACAAAGAGTATGTGTCAGCTGGGTTCTTTTCTTTGAAGTGAAGCAAAAACTAAAAACTTTCATTTTATCATTGAAAATTTTTTCCATATAACTTCGCCATCTCACACCCCCTGTAGAGCACTACAGTCTAGGTTAACTCTGGGCATAAGAAATTCATGGACTTGTCCCTGGTTAATAGATAATATAAAAATATGAATATATCATTGACATCATTCTCTTGTGTTTATGTGGCTGAAGAAATATGGGGTTGAATACTTCATAAAAATTGTATAATGCATACATTTTTAAAAATTTGAAATCTGAAGCTGAGCTAAGTAAAAAACGCTGCCAAGTAAGTATGAAAAACTGTGACCACTTTAGGAGAGCTTTCTTCTGAGAGACCAATATGCTTCTGAAGGCAAGTTTTAGCAATTATTATACATAGTGTATGTCATTGAGCTATTTGTTTTTCACTGTCTGAAAATAGTGTGACATCAACTATAATTGAACTATTACTTATGTTTGTAGATGCATTTACTATTAATTTTGGTATAAACACATCAACTGCATGTTAAAGTACTTGCATTTCCATCAAGAACAGAATATTACAATTCAGTGGTCATCATGCCACATAAAAACATGAACGGTCATACAAAAACTTGTTTTTTTAGAGGATAAAAATAATGTGTGTAATTGAAGCAATCTTTTACACTGAAGCAGCGGCGATTTAAAAATGAAATTAATAGTCTCATTGTCGGTCTCCAACGCCATGAAATTTGTGTTAAAGATCTTGTTTCTCTTTGCTAGTTAGCAAGGACCCGAGCCATCAGTAGCAACCATTGTGCCTAATTTACACTCTTTGTGTCAAAAGGAGAAATGAAAAATAGGGAATGACAGAGGTGAATGAAACTGTCCTCTTTTTAATTTTATTTAACTCACTGTAACCAGCTCTCTCAACATATGCTCCAGGAATAATTTGGCTTTTATATTATCCACCAGCACCACCAAGTGGTAAAATTTTTATTTTTTCTTGTACAGTGATCATTGAAGACAAAGCAAAATATAATACTGCAATAATATTAGGACTAATTCAGTGCCTCTGAGATATCCAAAAAAGCGCATCTCAGAATCCCCAGGGTTTATCAAAGAACTGCTGAAAATATTACATTTCAGAAATTTAAAAAAAAAGATAATTTTAAAAGTAGATTTTATGTTTACGCTGATTTTTCTTGTTTTAAATTAATGCTAATAACATAAAACAAGTAAAATACGAGATGATTTTACTATAGCAATTTATTTTTATTTTATTCCACACAGTTTTACCCTAATAGCATAAATTATACTTTTTTATGTTCAATATTTTTTTATTTGCTGGTAGAAATTTGAAGAATTAAAAAGGAAGCTGTGAGCTAATATATTCATTACTTGAGTGAAATAAAAATGAACGACGATAGAATATTTTTTATAAACTCATGTAACAAAATCATTTTGTTTAGTGATAACACAGAAACAACACATAAATTCTTTCTTTACTAGAAATCAAATTGTATACATATATATGTTAAAAATATTTGCTGAAAATAACACAAATTTTAGGTGTCAATATTTGGGGGGTTTATTTTAATGTATTTAGCTCTTTAATTTTCTAAAATATATGTCATTTGCAAAAATAAGTAATGGGAAAACTCAAATTACACTAAACATTTATTCAAATCAGCCAGGTAGAAAGTGCCATAATCCTAGTTGCAAATTGTATATAACTATCTAGGAAGTGAGGGGACTTGGGCTCAGATACATTTGAGTACTCAAGATAAATTAAAATATAAATATATTAATACTATTCTACCTTGTGATAAAATATTAGTGCATTTTATTTTAGAATTGCAATGTGTCTTTTTTCAGTATTAGTCCAATTACTCCTAGGGATGCTTTGTTCAAATATGAAATATCTATCTCCCTCTACTTATGCTGTTAGATTGTCTTGTCAAGTGATGATTAATTAAGGACAATTAATATCATGTTTCAAAAGCATTAATAGCAAAGATTAACTGTATACAATTATTTTGATCTCATTTATAACTTGAGCATTCTTCCTGTTGATCAAACAAAGCTAACTTTATTATGTTTACTGACATAAGACTGAACACCACCCTGACAGAGCCTATCATGGCTTTCAAGGAGAAAACTGTTTCAGATGAATTTTAGCTCTGGTCTATATAAATTTAAGAAGGGTTTTTACAAATGGGTATCTATTCAGGATTCAACGTAGCTTATTATCTAATAATTTTGCATTGGTGGGCACAGGGAGTCACTTGTTTGACATGCATATTGATGGTTGAGCTGTGTGTGAGTCTTGATAATGACATTACTTTAGTTGGTTCACAGTCGAGTCTTAAGAAGCAAATATTTGTGCCACATTTTCTTTGTCCAGTCTATCACTGATGGGCAATTGGGTTGGTTCCAGGTCTTTGCTATTGTAAACAGTGCCGTGTACCCCAGAACATAAAGTACAATATAAAAAAAAAAAGAGGCAAGTATTTTGGAGAATAAAAAATGAAAAATTTATGTGTGTATATACATATGTGTATATATATATGTGTGTGTATATATATATAAAATTGCATTTTAGGTTCTGGAGTACATGTAAAGAACATGCAGGATTGTTGCATAGGTACATACACGGCAATGTGGTTTGCTGCCTCCATCCCCATCGCCTATATCTGGCATTTCTCCCCATGTTATCCCTCTCCAACTCCCTACCCCCCCCACTGTCCCTCCCTTAGTTCCCCCCGACAGACCTCAGTGTGTGATACTCCCCCTCCCTGTGTCCATGTGTTCTCATTGATATTGGTTAGTACAAACACAGCTAAGTCTGCTTTATCTAATTATTATTTAGACAGGGACGGGGGATATATATATGTTTGGCTGAGAATTGTTTAACATAAGAAAGAGTTAAATATGGTTTCCATTCTTTATTTCTGAAAACAAGAAGAAAAACCAAAAAATTATGCTGCTACAACTGCTGAAAGAGAATTCATGTTGGATCACTTACATTACTACATCTCTTGAAAACAGAGGCACTCATTTTATTCTGAAGTATCTCTTCATAGATGTTTGCATAGTGAGCAGCCTTGGAAAGTAGAGTAAGTGGCTTCTTCTGGAGCAGAGTCAAGGGATACCCAAGGCTAAAATGGTGTTAGCAATGAGATTCTCACAGTCCAGTATGAAACACTGGATGAAAACACTAGAAGATTTATTTGGTTAAGCCATAGTTGTTACTATACCCTCAGTACAAAAAGTAAACGCAAAGCCCTTTTTCTTGGAGACCTCACTCCCTTTCTGTGCCCTTATTAGTACAACATGGAACATTGGATGAAAACCCTAGAAGATTTATTTGGTTAAACCATAGTTGTTACTATGCCTTCAGTACAAAAAGTGAACGCAAAGCCCTTTTTCATGGAGACCTCGCTCCCTTTGTTAGTCCTTTCCCTTATATCCAGAACTCTGCGACTTTATAGTAAAAGATATGAGGTGGGGCTGAAAGATATAAGGTGAAAGATATGAAGGTGGGGTTAAGCAGACATTATCATCAAGACAAAGTCCATATGTATTCATCTCACTATGCTTCAGAATTTTGAAGGAAGAGATTCAAATAATTATAGATCTGTTGAATATGAGAACCAAACTTGCAATCCTACCCTTAACTGTGGAAAGGAAAGGTATACTTATTCAACGGTCAGTGCTTGGACACGGTTCATAGTGAGAAAAGAAATCTAACATGACCACGTAGGTAGGGTCCTTTGGGTAAATTCATTTTATTATTATTGCTTTTATATAATAAAGTTTACTAGAAATGAATATGTCATATGCTTGTGCCTCCTGTCCCATAGTACCAGAGAGCATTCTTCCAGTCAGAAAAAGCCACATGTATAGGAGTGCTAATGGGACAAATACATGGCTAGCCAATTTGCCTCCCTATAATCTCCTGGGGGAGTTAACATAATCAGTTTAGAATGCCAGGAGGAGAAAGGAGAACTCATTAGCTTAATTAAAGATTTAAAGGCATTAGAAAGTAGTATGAGATGCAATATCTCAAAATGCCCTCTGTTCCCAGTGACATAGGAAGCTTGCAATGGATTAAGTTGTTGCTCCTACAGCTCTGGCTGTTCCGTGTACTCGGAAATACCAGGATCAAGGTCAGTTAACATGCACGTCACAAGGCTCCAATGTATGTCTGTAGTACTCCTACAGGACCATCTAAACTTTCCAGCCAGCCTTGAGTGTGTCAGGATTTATTGTGAGTGCCTCTACCTTCTGATGTCAAAGCTTTGACTATGGAGATAATGTTCTGTAGGATGGCAAAGACTCAGATTCAATGCCTCTGACCTTGGTGTTATCATACCTTCTCCAGAAGGTTGGAATGATAAAACCTGACAAATTGCACTGATTGGCAAGTAAACCTTCTTGGAAATAGGTCAGCGTATGTATAATGATTAATTCCTCTGGCAATCAGGAAATAACTTCTCAGCTACCCTAACATAAAATAGCTTCCCACCTATTATGCTCTTTATTATTGGAAAAAGCCTGTGCCTTGCTTGGGTATTCTACTTGTTCCTTAGTTCTTAAGCTAACTCACACATTAAATTTTTTTATTATCATTCAAATCAGTAGACATAAACCAATAGAAACTGTCCAGCAAGGTGTAATGCACTCTATATTCAGGACACCGCAAGGCTAGTAATTTATTTGAACCACGTCTCTGTGAATGACGGTTCTGCTAATTGAAACTTCTGGCAAAGAGAAACAGCTTCCATTTAGAGGAACTCATTCTGTTTTGAGCTAGTCTTCCATACAGTTGTTAGTACTAATTGTACCAATTTTTAGAATGATCTTAGCTTGCTATTTTGTTCCTGTTGAAACTTAACTTCTGACACATTGAGGTCTGTGACTCTCTGACATGATATTGTCATTTGGAGGTGGATCAACTTAAACCCAAGAGTTAGCAAGTCAAGCAGTATCCAACAAGCCTTACTTGTTAAATGGGTATAGATATTCAAGAATACAGACAACAGATTATCTCACTTATGCATGAAAAATTAATAGCTGTCACTTTAGAGGAACATTTACTCCTGACTGCGCTACCCAATGCAAAGTTGTTGAATCACCTGGACTCTCAATTAACAGAGATTTCACTAAATTCTATGCCTGGTTCAATAATTATTTATGTAATCTGAAAACTGATGGTGTCCATGAGGTTGCTATAGCTGTTGATCCTCAAAACCAGCTAAGCAGAACCAAAAATTGATATGGTTGCCTTTCTCAAGATCATTTTCATAGCTCTTCGCAATACTTAATGAAATTTGTTCTCCTTCTACTGACCCTTGGGCCATTGCTAACTGTCTGGCTGTTTAACTGGCATACAGAAAACTATGGACTGGTAGATTTAAGACACATCTTTAGGACCGCTTACTATAGAACAAATTGCAGCCTTTGAACAAACCATCTGGGCTACACATTTAGTTGACAACTATAAAGGAACATTCTCTGATGACACTGACTGAAAGCAAGTTGCTGATCAAATTTACACCCAAGTTTCCACTATTTCTGCCTATATTCGTCATCATACCAGGTATGATAATATATCATCCACGTATACTGGGCTTTAAGTAAATAATTCTATATTTCCAATACAGAGGGTACAGCTACCACTGCTTGCCATATCATAGACATTTGACAAAAGTTGACCCAGTTGGGATGTTGTTGTCCCACTTGTTACCGGAAGATTGAGTGCATATGATTTTTGAGCCCTTTCTGAGAGCTACCAGTGATGCCTCACAATTGATGATACCTTTTCAGGTTATGATGATGCTACTCCTTTCTGATCAGCTGATTTTGGCTACATCACACTAACTCTTGAAATTATTGTTTGTCATAATTCCAGCATTTCAGGTCATTTCTCAACTAACAGTGGTACAACTTTTATCTCAGAAGTCACCGAATGTTCATGTCAAGTGATTTAATGGAACTTCTACATTTCCACCATTCATTTATAACTGGTATGTTGAGCAGTTGAATGGTCACCTAAACAAAATATGCTGACTATCTCGCTGACTTCTTTGACTCTACTAAGGCAATTTGGTCACTAAATGTGCTACCTTCGGAAAGTGATTATCTCCTCTCAGTGTGGATATTGATGAAGATAAAGGTATAGGGAATATAGAGACTTTTTTGAAAATTTGGAATTCCATCCTGACTGTTCCTGGGCATTATACTTTCTTCTTTCACCTATGGCACCTAGTTACCATTTGTTAAGTATCCTCCTTGCTGAGTCTCTCTTAGACTTAGTCAAAGTTGGAGATTTTATAAGTAATGTAAAATTACTTGGTCCCTTTTATATCTGACGTTCCACAAGAAAGATCTATGCATGAGAAAATTACTAGGCAAAAGAAAATGTATAGCTACTGCAGTGGTACACCATGATTTTGGTAGCGGTGGAGGGAGAGCAACAACTAAGTACCTAGAGAAGAATCGCCTTAGAACACAGGACATCTGGGTCTGGGAGAGAACGTTAGTGGTGTTTCTCTTTTGAAGTCACTTCTGAATCCTTTCTCATGAAGGAAAACACTCTGATGCAGGTCTTCACACCACTGCAAGCCCCTTAAATTGGAATCAGACTTGAAAATGTCATTTCTGCCAGATGACTCTCATCTATCAGAAACAACAGGAGATGTCCCCAGATCCTGCGCCTCTCATACAAAACACATGTAAACTACATTCTTGTTACTGTCACTTGTCATTCCACATGATAGATGATTGTCACCTGGCTGATGTCAAGGACAATAAGACAGATTGAACAGACTGCCCTTAGGCAGTTCTTGAAAAACAAAAATTGACTTGATTATTCAAAGTGGACTGTGAAACTTATGGCCTACCAAGTGGCTGGGAGACACACTGTCAACCTGTACCTACTAACTGATGTATATACCATGTATGCGTGTGGGGGCAGGGGAGTCCCAATAATTTTAATAAACACCTTTTCTTTCTGGGGATATCAGACCACTGGGTTGTATTATTTATTTTAAGCCAGTCATTAAAATATTCTTTCTCTGAAAACATGGCCACTTGCACCTCAGTGTTTAAGAGACCTTGAGGAAACACAACAGCTCATCATGCCATTACGTAACTTACCGGTGGCTATGGTTAGCCCTCCAAAATAAGGCTACCCTAGGTTTCTTAGTTTCTTCACCATCCTGGAGGAATAATTGACCTGCCAGCTACAAGATTTGTTAGGTGGGACCTGATCAGTTCTCATTTAGTGGTGATTATTTCCCAGTACTGAGATTGTACCCTTCCGTTTACTCACTCAGTGCCCTGTGAATCATGAGGTTTTCCAAACCGGCTAATGAGAAGAGGGCCTGTGAGTACAGGGCACTGGTATTATTGCCACTAATCATTTAATGCAGATGTTTCCCTGGCCTCATGTATTTTTCTCACACATATGTACTGATCAATATTCAGCCGACTATTCAGTCAAACTAAAGCATGACTCTAATCACAAATGTCATGGGGAGGTTTAAAAAGAATACTTTCAGATAGTAATGGATTCTGATTACACATTTTATTCTATTCTTTCTCAACTTTCAGCATAATTTGTTTGCATCCTTTACAAAAATTGTGAAATCTTCATATTTCCTTATTTGATGTTTCACAGGAGAGCCTACTTTGTCCTGTGCAGGCGACCATCCCATTCCATCTGATATCTGTGGGATGTCAGAGACCAAGAAGTGCTAAAATGCTGAGCTTGTGTGGGTGTTAAAGTACAAACAGGAGAAGAAGTGTATTCAGATGTGGTGGTGAGGGGGGTATGGCTCTCCAGTCTGGAGCACTGGAGCTTGAATCAGATGAACAGTAGGTCCAGGTAAACAGTGGGCAGCCCAGTTCAGCAAGTGAGCGCCTGAACAGAATTAAAGGGCAACCCACAAAGATGAGGACTGAATTGGAGTTACAGATCCCAGTTGGTTGGAGAAACCATCTTCATGGAGGGATGACCCAGCCAGAGCTGGGATGAAAGATAATCCATGTTCTATTGGATATAATATGTATTATAATTTCATTTTTCTCTCAGCTAGTTTTAAAGTTTACACTGTTTTCATTTTATTAGTCACTATACAATAGTTTTCTGCATTCCATCAAGCTTAATATTAAGAGATATGTTTACCCATCTCCTGAACATTACAAATATCTTAGAATATTAACCTCTGTTAGTATTAGTTCTGTTGAAATGCATGTGATTATTTTGCTGTGTCATTCTAAAATTGCATGATATTGATAATACTCTGTAAAGTTAAATTTTCTCAGATGTAACCACATATTTACCACGTTCTTTGATCATTAGACTAAAGCAATTTTAAATACCAGGCTTACTTTTCCTTGTTCTAAACTGGAAAAGCATTTTTTGTAGATTTTGAGTAATCCCTTGTTACATCATTAACTCTTTGATACGTTTTAATATGCAGTTTTCATCCATCCCTTTTTTGTTGTTATCTTTGAGAGAATTGATCATAGTAACTAAGCTGCAATACTAAATTAGAAGAGTTTTCAATCTTAAACAATGTAACTTTGGCATAATAAAATAATCTAAACAATAGAATGGGTTCATATTTGTATACTTGCATCTTAGCCTTTGTCATTATTCTTATTTTGATAATGAAACTTTACCTTGAAATGTCACTAGTTTTTGTGTGTGTGTGTGTTTGTTTTATTCATCTTCCCAGTAAACATCATTAAACATACTATTTCAAAAGTTAAAATATCTGCTGAAAGGCATCTGACAATTAAAAAGTCAGTGACAAATTACTGAGCTAGAATTTAAGAGCTGATATATAAACTTGTAGAACTGAACCTAGAATTAGGGGCTGCTTTCCTTATCCTCTGAAAAGGGCCCTAGAAACCTGAGATGCTTAGCATCACTGACAACTTCAAGGTGCTAGGGCTATAAAAAAAGAAAAAAATGGGAATCCCAAGTCCTGTCAGTTTGAAGGCAGTTAGTAAACTTTCCATTTATTTTGAGTTAGGACTCAAAAGACTTCCCCATAAATCAGGGTAAAAGGTAAGTAGACCAGCTCTTACTAGAGCCTATAGCAAGGCTTAAAATCATCCCATTTTGTGAAATTAAATTAAAGCAAGTCTTGATTTCTTACTGGAGACATGACACAAAGGAACATAATCTCTTTCTGGAGGAGTAAGCATCATGAGAGGTCTTAAACTATTCCTGCAATAATGATTGGATTACTAATATACACATGCTTGATAGTGTTCTCTTGGTCTCCAAGGCTTTTACTTTTCTTTATTCTTTTTTTATTTCTGCTTCTCAGATCAGATGCTGATTATTTTGTCATCTCAAATATGCTTTTGAGTTTTTTTACAGATTTAAAACATTTTTCAGTTGTACTTTACAACACCAGAATTTCTGTTTGGTTCTCTGTTTACACACACACACACACACACACACACACACACACACACACTGATATTCTCTCTTTAGTGGAAATCATTCTTACACTTTAATTCAACTGGCTCAATTTAGATATGGCTTCCTTTGGTTATTTGGGCACAGTTTATAAGTTTATTTTAATTTTTATTTAATAAGAATTTATTAATTCTGTTAATTTCTGATTTATTAATTCCATCTTTCAATAATTGACATAAAAATGTTGAACAGATTATTGCACATCAGGAATGAAGAAATTACACTACTGGAATAAATCATGTTCTAAATTACTTTGTTTAAACAAAGCTACATATTTTTGTTGAGCATATACATCCTATTTGGACTAAAGATACAAACTGACAGATGGAATCAATCTCAGAGCTCAACTATTATTGGAATCCAGCAAAAGATTACCCATGTATTGACTAAAAGAAAAATTACAAGAAAATTTAAGGTCATTTAAGTCGTAGTTAATAAATTCTGAAAAATATGATGAGGTTTCTTTAAACACATGATTCATAACTAGATGGAGGTTTGTTGATCTTCCCACTAAAAGGAAAACAGATATTGGCTATTTCGATTTAGTGACCATAAAGCAAAACACGCATGTATTGTAATATTGGGGTTCAGGGTGCCCTCAGCTCCCCTGAGAGGATGTTTCTCCACGTTCTTGGTCTCCTGCCCTCTCAAGAATGAGAGAGGAGACCACAGCGCAGTGTACAGTAAATGCTGGACTCAAAGGTGTTTGTAGAAAGTGATTTATTTAAAGAGAGAGAGAAACAGGAGAAGGAGAGAGAACGAAACAGCTAACTCTCACACTGAGTAAGATAATCCAGAAAGATGGAATCCAGGAGAGGAAAGCAGCTTCCACACTGAGTGGAAGGGAATAGAGAGAGAGATGGAGTTTAGGAGGGGAAGACAAGCTTCCATGAGAGAGTGTGGAAGGGGACTCCAGAGGGAAAATCCAGGAGACAGAAAAACATCTTCCATGAAGGGATTGTTTGTGGAAGGGGATCCAAACATGGAATCCGAAGGGGTGTGGAAGAAGGGACTTTTAACCTGAGAGGAACCCCCACCTTCTCTAAGACCCTGGCCAATGAAAGGAGTTCCTTAGAACTTCCGCTGGAGTGATTGACTCTTAGTTTCTTCCTGCAGCCTTGAAATTCAAACATAAACCGTTAAATCTCCGGGATGGAGAGAGATGGGAGGGGCCATGGTGCTGGTAAATTCTTGCCCTTAAAACTGTGCCCCCTTGTGGACCCAGAAAGAGAACACATTCCCTCAGTATGACTATAAAACCTGAAGACAATAGGACATCAAAATTAAAGAGCTTTTGTGTTTGTATACAGGGAGAAAAGGAATGGCTATTTAATGTATTCTAAATATATGCATATCCATATCTATTTGGTATCTTAGAAAATAGTATTACAATAATTGGTATAAGACATGATTAATACTTTTTCCCATAGATTTCAATGATTAGCTTTAGTCCTTTTATAGTTTTAGGTTTTAGAGGTAGTGCTTAAATTTGAGTAGAAATTAAATGGATCAATCTAAACCTTAATGGGTTCAGTTGCCTTATATTTGCCTACATCACGATAATTGGCAACATTCAAGTAGTGTTGACCTAGCAATCTATTTAGGGCCTTAGTCAGACACATGGTTACGGATATATTAAAGACAATGTTCAATTTAGCAATGAATACTGGTTATCAGTATTCCAAGGAAATATATGTAAGAGGAACACTTGATTTAGAGATTATAATTGTTTCAAATATTATCCCCTACAATTTATTGAATGTGTTATCAAAAAGATGAAATAACATATTTTGTTGAAATATTCAGCGGCAATATCTGTGGCGTGGGACTTAGTAACGACTGAGGGTTATTAGAGATACCTACCAAGTATTTTGTTGAGGAAGATGTTGAGTACTGTACTATGGCTTAAGGACACTACTGCAGTGTTCCTAGAAATTAAATTAAACATTTACAATATCACATTTTAAAAAGCTATTTATCAGTCAGTGTTCTTCAGAAAAACTATATATTATCAATAGGCTGACAGATAAATTGATTGATAAATATATGTAGATATAGAATAGAGAATGCAGAAAGAGACTGGCTATAAGCATTTGGATTATGCAATTATGGAGGCTGAGAAGCCCCAATATATGCAGATGGCAGGCTAGAGGCCCATCAGGGTGAATGATATAGTTTCAGTCCAGGTCCAAAACCTGAGGGCCAGAAGAGCCAATGATACAAGTATGAAACAGAGTTCAAATCTGAAAAGCAGAAGATCAATGTCTTAGCTTGAAAGACATTCAGGCACAAAGGAAGAATTCTTTCCAACTCAGCCTTTCATTATATGCAGGCTTTCAGTGGGTTGAATGAGGCCCACCCTTATTGGAGAGGGCAATCTGCTGTACTCAGCCTATTCATACAAATGTTAGTCTCATCCAGAAACACTCTCGTAGAGATATCCAGAAATGATGTTTAACTAAATATATGGGTACCCTGTGGCCCAATCAAGTTGATACAATAAGTTAGCCATCACAGTTTACTTTTTGTATTTGGAGAAATTTATTCTTTTAAGTTTAACAGTAAAATGGAAAATTGGATAATTTTTTCCCTCTCAGAAGATGTTCATTGATCATTTACTATATTCTTTTTCTTCAGATTCTTAGCTAGTGCAAGACAATTGTTTTTTCCAATATAGTTTTTGCTTATAATATCTAAAGATGGCCTCATCAAATGAATCTCCACTGATGTTTGATCACTGGAGTGTAAGAATCTAACTGTTTCACTTGGGTCATCAGTTTCTTCTGCTTTTGTCCTAAAACATTTTCAGAATGTTCAAGGATTTGCAGACTTGAGAATGGGACTATTTCTTATGGTAAATCTTACACTTACAGTTTGAGCCTATTTTTAAAAAAGTAAAAAGATAGCTGGATCATTTATTTAGGGATCTATTTCAAATCTCTATTAAGGCATTACAATTTGTTCTTGAACTCTCCAGTGAATTCATCCTTTACTACTTTAAAAAAGGAATTAGAACTGTGTTTCCAGAGAAAAGAATTGGGGATGATCTCCAAAAGATGTTGACTCTTAAATTCATGGCCTCTGAAGTCACTATCAGGATTTTTACGTTCTGATTTTTCTATTTAAGGTTTTTTTTTTTCTTTTTAATGTGAAGGCTCTACTAACCTATAAACAAATGGATAAATATTGTAGAGCCTTAGACCATATATTAATGGAACTATTTAAAATAATCTCTAAATGTCTGTATATCTTGTCTCACCATTAAAAAGTCTCTAACAGTATTTCATCACGTTGAAAAAGACAAGTGCTTAATATGAACCATAATACATTTGAAGTATTGTTTCAATGGCCTGCAGGGAAGAAAAAATTATATAAGATGGGTAGAGCACAGGTTAAGAAAGGATCATAGGAGACTGTCCATGAGTGAGTAAACTTAGACTTAGTTAAACACATGAAAATTTGGCAACACTTAGTCTGATATATTACTTTTATACCTTGGGTTTTATTGGGGTCCCAAACAAGTGGTGCATAATTTCCTCTAGTAACAACCAAAAATCTACTATTCCTGGCAGAGAAAAAATATGGCGAGGATGTTTTTCATAAGGCCATATTCCTACAGATACTATAGGACAGGTCTGAATATAATACTCATAAGTTTTAATAGATGGCCCAAGGCAAAATTTGTCTTAGAAGGTGGCCAATCTGATGAGAACTTTCAATGTTACCATCCTATGTATGTTCTCTTATCTATAAATATTTGCTTAAAGACACACACAAAAGTGGATAAGGATAATCAGATAGAAAAAGAATTGCGTTGTTAGTAACTAGGTAGATTTACATCAAGGATAAAAGCTTCCAAATCAGATTAGTTAATGAAAGAAACACTAAAAAATATTTTCATCCTGGATGAGCACGATGGCTCATGCCTGTTATCCCAGCATTTTGGGAGGCTGAGGCGGGCAGATCATGAAATCAGGAGATTGAAACCGGCATGGACAACACGATGAAACCCTGTCTCTACCAAAAACACAAAAATTAGCCAGGTGTGGTGGTGGATGTCTGTAATCCCAGCTACTTGGGAGGTTGAGTCAGGAGAATCGCTTTAAACTGGAAGGCAGAAGTTGCAGTGAGCTGAGATTGGGCCATTGCCCTCCAACCTGGGCAACAAGAGTGAAACTCCATCTCAAATAAAAAAAAAATATATATATATATATATATTCATCTTTATGAATAAAAATAAACTAAAAATTTGGAGCATATCAAGATGAAATAGTAACACAAATCATTGAATGATTTATCTCACTGTGACAATGACAGAAAAGCAGCAAATTTCTAGGCAGACAGGGATAGGTTCCCAGTGAAACCTGTTGTTCAAGCCAATGACAGTTTAAAACCTGGAAACCGAGCTGCCAGTCCCAGACAGAGTCCACAACCAGAGTGAGAACTTCTATCTCCATCTTACCCACTCTCTCTCAATTGGTTCATTCTGAATGATCCCTTTTAACCAATCAAATAGTGCTTTTTCCAAGACAACCCATGGACCAATAAGCATGCACTTTCCCATTCTAAGCCCATAAAAATCCCAGACTCAGCCTCACACATGGCATCCTGCTTTGGGTTCCCCCTCTCCTTGCTGAGAGCTTTCTTTCTACTCTGCCTTTCTTACTCTCTGGTGTCTACCTATCTTATTTCTTTTGGTTTCAGGACAAGAACCCAGAAGCTTCCAAACTGGAGGAGTGAAAGACCTGTAACATTCCACTCCTGCTCACCAAGCTGCAGGCAGTGGGAGTAAAAAAGCTGTAACCCTCCCTACCACTTGGCAAACAATGGGACTGGAGAAGCCACTGGGCACCACTCCCTCCCAGTCACCAAACTATGGGAGCAAAAGAGCCACAATTGTTTCAGTTGAGGGACTCCTAAGAGCCAAAAGGAATCTTAGAGGAGCATACTGAGTTTTAAGTAAAGCTTCTTGAGCCTCAGAAAAATGGGCTTTCAACTGGACATACAACTGCTGTTCAACTTACAATAAAGGATAAACCCACAATTAAGTAAAAAATATTGTAAGTCAAAAATGCCTCTAAAAACTCATTAAAAAGTTTTAAAAAATCTTAAGTCAAACCAGTTAAGTTGAAGACCATCTGTACTTCAGTCCACTGGGTTGGCTGACAGCCTACTTCCCCAAATGACAATTGTTGATTAAATAAAGCTGTTTATGAAGCATATTGCAGGAACAGAGAAAAACTCTATCTTGACAGAAATTTAGTAAAGTCTCAGAAAGGAAAGTTATGGGTGGATATTCATAGGCTTGGAGGAGGGTCCATGTTTAAGAGATTTAATATGAGTGTTTTGGTATGAATATCTAAGTGAGATTGGGAAAATTTGATATTGTGACATAATGTTAGAACTTATGGTCTCAGAAAGCCAAGGATCTTTAAATATGTCTTGATAACTTAAACACTATTGATAAATGAGCTGAGTACCTCAATGAGAAAGTTATTTTTCTGAGAATGGAGGTATTTACTCAGATGAGCAAACTGTTTGATCCAAATATTAGACTGAAAGACTTTTATGTATAAGCATAAAGAATACTTACTGCTTATAAACTTATCTTCTTGGGTACGAATGCCCTAGATCAAAGACTTATACTCACAGAAGCAGCCTTAATTCTCACTGGGTTATAGGAAAGAGATTTAAGATGAATTAAAAGTTTAACTACTAAAATATACTGTAGTTTCTTCCCTAAATACAGCAAATAATTCTTAAGCTTGAAAAACATTACATATGGTTACGTATTAGAATGTACTTAATGGTGTGGGTATCTTAAAATGTTCAGTGAGTATTGTGGTAAGATAATTTCTGGTGAAATTGCCTTAATCACTAAACTTTGTTGTCGTTGTTGTTTCCTTCTTTGAAAAGAAAAAATCTGTTCAATGCATTTTGGTGTTTATTACCTAGAGTAAAATGTCATTCTTTAATACCAACCATGAGCACTGAACATAAACAGCTGGAAACATGTATTTTGGGAAACTCAGTTGATATATTATATTATATATCTGTATGTATATATATATATATATATATATATGTCATTTTTAACCTTTTATGATGGAAGTTTTCATTTGCATCAATATGCTAGTCCATGGAGTATACAGATTGTTCTACAAACCATATGGTGACTAAGCCTCATTACTGAATGCAGTTGACAAGGAAACAACTAGTCAACATCAAATAAATGGATTATTTTGTGCAAATAAACTGCCTCTTGGTGACGATAATAAATACTTTATTTTTATCAGGGAAGTGTCTAACAATAATTCAATGACAATTTGCAATATTTTTATGGCCTTCAAATGCGTGTACATTCTCTTTCTCTCTATATATATGCATGTGTGTGTATATATATATATATACATACACACATGCATACATATATATAGAGAGAGAATAAAATGACCTGTCCTTTGTTTTAACAGAATATTCTAGATACTGTGTTGGTGATAAACTAGAAGGAAAAGAGTGAAAGCAAGAAGAAATAAAATGTATATGTATGTATGTATATGTATAATTTATGTATATACGTGTGTGTATATGTATCATATACACACACATATATATACATATACACACACATGTATATACATAAATTTAATAAAATATTCTTGAAATACTAAAGCAATAATCAACCTCTGGGATAGACCAGCAATGCATACGGTTATGTTTCAAAGTTTCAACATCATTTCCATATATTCTATAACCATAAAATAATATCTTTGACATATTTTTGATAATTATACTGAAAAGAAAATAAAAGTTTGTAATATAACAACAGTGTTGAAAAGTGAAAACTAGAAGTGAGCATGGTAGATTTTGTTTCCTTTCCCTTTATTGTTATATAATGCAGGTGGGTTTGTGGTAGCTACAGTTCTTTAATCATAACATGATTAAAAATCTTTATTATTTAAAAATCATGTTGTGCATAATAAATACGTTCAAATTTGTGTCAATTGATAAATAAAAAAGAATTCAGAAAACAATAAATGAATGCAAATCTTTAAAGCATGACTCAACATGAAAGTATTGCTAATGTGCTTATAGTCATATCAAGTTATAGAAAAGTAACGCATGGGGGGTATTTTAATAAGGTGATTTGGTGATGATGAGAAGAAAATGAAACAGCTACAGCTCTTTGACAGCATTATTAAAGTTTAGCTTTCATTTATATCTTCAATAATTGTGAGATGTAAAAAAAAATGACATTTGTACATATTTTATACCATTAGGGGGAAATGTAAAAAGTAATTTGAAATTTTTTCTTAAATACCTAAATCTAAATTTTGATAAGTAAGCAGTGAAAAATGGTTGCTAAAAATAGTATGTACTATGGGATCAAACAGAGTTGTAGCTACAATGATAAGATTTTGATGCTAAGTTCTGTGAACTGTTTTTTATGTTAACAAATATTTATTGTGAACCTACTAGGGAATGATAATAGATCAGTGAATAAAAGTTAAAACTTATAGTCTTCATGAATCTTTTATTGTAGTGAATGGACAGTAACAGTAAGTAAATTAAGTACATACGCATATACACATAGCTCTAGCTATAGACATTTATCAAGTTAGAATGTGTTATGAGCTTTTGAAAAAGGTAAGAAAAGGTCATATGTAATGTTCATGGAGTAAAAAGTTGGGTTTGCTCTTTTAATTAAAATAGTCATGGAATATTATCTTGGAATATTAACATAGAACTAAATATCAAAAGGGCGTGTGGATGCAAGCCAGGCAAATATCCTAAAGAAGTATAATCAAGGCAGAGGGGAACACGTATGAAGGCCCTGAGTTTGAAAGTATGACTATTATTTCAAGGAATCTCAAGAAGGCTAGTGTCAGTGAAGTGGAGTGATTCAGGGAGATATATGAGATGAAAAGAAATAGCTAAGGAAAAGGTAGCCTTCAGATAATGCCATGCTTTTTAAGCCAAGGGAGTTACTTAAGCATTTATCCTGAATAATGTGAGAAACCTTTGAGTTATTTTGAGTAGAGACATAAAATGACCTGTCCTTTGTTTTAACAGAATATTCTAGATACTGTGTTCATGATAAACTAGAAGGAAAGGAGTGAAAGCAAGAAGAAAGAAAAAGATTTTAGCAATCTAGGTAAGAGATAAGAATGTGGTGTGCCTCACTTACTGAAGAAATAATTTTCACGAAAAACAAAACAGATAACCCTGTAAAGTATGGAATGAAGCATGATATGGAAGAGGCAGGGTGTGGGGTGGAAACTAAGGAAAACAACTCTGGTAAACTCTGGCATTGACCCAATCATAGGAGTAGGCACTGCTGCACAAATCCCATTTCAGAGTTGTCTGATGGCTCTGTCTGTAAGTATGAATTTTATTTGAACCAGCTGAAAAGTAGATGAGATCTAACCTGCTCTCGCCCTCCAATATTTGTTCCTTTAGTCAACTGAGGGCAACATTCAAAAAAGCTAGAATGTGGGAGTTGACTCCATAAAGGAAATCTGGGAGAGGTATCAAAATATCATCTACCATAAAACGGTTGAGAATCGGTTTGATTTTAAATTATATGTTGAAGGTAGATAAACAGGATTTGTAATGGATCAAATGTTAGCACAAGATTAATAAAGGAATTAATAATTATTTTTAAAAATTAATCTGGAATGGAGTTGCCATTTATTAAAATGTGAAAGATTGCAGGAATAGCATATTTGAAGGCAGGGGACCAAGAGTTCAGGCTTTTACATTATAATATTGAAATACCTACTCGATATCCAAGTTGTAACTGAGTATATAGGTCTGGAATACAGAAATCATCCTAGAAATGTAAATTGGAATGATCTTTATTTAGACCATTTAGATAGTTTAACGCTATCAGACTGTTTCTGAGACAACCAAAGGAGTGAGCATTGAAAAAATGGCCAAGGTCTAGGCCTTGGAGGTTTACATTATGAAAAAGTTTGGGAGCTGTGGATGAAGCAGCAAAGAAAACTTACCTGGACACAATGACTATAAACAAGTCTTGACAAATTTATGTCAAAATGGAGGAGTTTTAAGATAAGGGAAAACGTGAAATGAGCAATTATGTGCAGGTGAAAACAGGGTTAAATAGCTTTACTTTTAAGATAGAATGATGGTCTGAATATTTGCCTCCTAGTGGTTAAAAATTCAGTAGAAAGTGCAGAGAACACAAAATGATTCCAGAGAGAGTGTAGAGGATTGTGGGAGCAGGGTCATTAAGTAGGTGAGAGGGAATGGGATCTGGTAGTGTTGGTCTTTGCTAAACAACATGGAAAATATATCTTATGTACTCGGAAAGAAACAGGGTATAGAGGCAAAGAAGTAGACAGGTGGTTCAATGGGGCAATAGAAGCTGGGGCAGTTGTTTGTTTTCTGTGTTTGCTGAGAAATCTTTGAATTTTGTTCAGATCATCATTTGGCTATTCATTACACATCAGAAAATAATCTATTTTCGGAATGTATCTTCTTAATGAATCACTGCTTATTCTATTGATGAAGAGCAGCCACAGAGACCAATTTCTGTTTGGAACCACAGCCAACTCTGAGAGAATTTGACTATTGGAATTATTGGGCAAGTTAGGAAAAATAGAAGAGGGCAAATAAGGAAACTCATTTTTCCTCGGAAGCATTGTTATGCTAATCTCTGTTTTATTCAATTTATATTTATATGCATAGGCTATGTATTCATAAACTTATATATTTTTACCTCCATTTTATAGACAACTGAAAATTGTCTCTATATTAAAATTATATTAAAGTCTCTATAAAATAATTTTCTCAAAACTATAAAGCTAATAAAATATAAAACTTAGTTTCTAACACAAATTAGCATGATATTGGTATGCTGTTAAAACGCTATTGTTTAACATGTTTCTCTGACTTGTGAATTTCCAGTAAGCTTGCTGATATAATTAAATGTTTGAACAGATTCATAATTATTTTTTGAAAGAGTATTTTATATGCTATGTACTTTCTAAAGCATCACATCAAGAGGCATACGCTATATGATTGTCTCTTTGTACTCTCTGCTTATTCATTGTGAATAATTGAAACTTTTTACCTGTTGGAAGGCAACTTCCCACAATGGCCATAATATGAAGACAACTTAAATGTCCATTGACAGATAAATACATTAAAAAGTGTGATATACATGGAATGGAATATTATTGAATCTTAAAAAGAAAGAAATCCTGCTATATATGATAACATAAATGAACTTGAAGGATGTTAATGCTAAGTGAAATAAACCAATCACAAAATGACAGATACTGCACGCTATAATTTTCTTATAACTGAAGCAAGAAGATAATTTTTAGTCCCTATTAGCTACTTAATTTTGTGTGCATAATTGGCTTTTCAAATATAAGACTAATGACAGATTTTAAAAAGTAAAATGTCTTAATTTGAACTAATAAAATGTGAAATAATCATATAATGTTTTTATGATATTTTAAAAAGTGATTTCTTTGACATTTTCACTTTTTCTGTCTGATTTTTTATGTAATGTTAATTTTCTTGTAGTTTTAATAACTGTCTAGCAATTGTGAGATTACATATCCTCATTATATATTACATTTTGTGACTTAGTAATGAAAATGAGTGTTTTCATGAATTGAACCTTTGCAATGCTGGCAAATAAAATATGGGCTCTATAAGGTCATATAAATTGAGCTATAAAAAATTTTAAAGATAACTTTTCAAATCAATAATTTTTTTATTGAATCATTGACATGCATGCATACAACTGTAGTTCATTTTGATGCTGTCTCCTAAAAATTGAAGACAATATTGAATTTTAATAGTATCATGTTTTATGATGTTATTACCTGCTCATATAGAAAATAACCTTCAGAGTCTGGATTCTGAGTTCAAAGACTTAAAAATAAGAGATCTAGTGCTATTAAGTAAAATAAAAATTATCAAAATTTAAGTTGTGGTGGAGGTCTGATTTTTCCAATTGAACAGAAATTTTATTACATCCAGAAGTAGATTCACCTACATAATTTGTGATGCCAAATACAAATTTAAAATGTGGAGAATCTATCTTTTAAAAAATGTGTTTTTCTTTTTCTGCAGTTTGTTTTGTTATCTGTCATGGTGTTAGTATTTGCTATTTAATGGCGAATTTCTTAGGGCATAGGACTACTTTTGGGATGAGTGCAGATCCTCACATGTTCCCAAGGTCCAGCCCCATGACTTGGTGCATTGGATGGGTGTGCATGAGTATATGAATGTACTCATGGTGTACATGAGTGCATCAGTGTATGAGTATATAGCATCACCATCACCTTCTTTGACTAGAGGAAACTACATTAAAAATAGATGATAGATAGATAGATGATAGATAGATAATAGACAGAGGATAGATAGATGATAGACAGATGATAGTTTAACACTATAGTTAATATTGCTGGTAAAGCATCTTTCTGCTTTACTTTCACAAGTCTTTCTTTAACAACAGCCAGAATTTGTCTGTAGAGTTAGATGTTTGTGTTAAATGACCTTGTGACACTTTCCTCTGCTAAGCCTTGCTTCCAATGTGGTAAGTGCAAAGTCAGAGATAGACTGAAGGAAGTAAATAATCCCCAAAGCAAGGCACTTAACTCATCTTTGGTGCATTAGGAAAACTTTTTTTTAGAGGTTAGTTTTAAGTCAAGTTCTAAAAGAAACTAATCCCATTGCTAGGTGAAGGGTTCACAAAGACAGATTAGGTAGCAGGGAGAACAGAAGTAAACACACAGAGGTTGAAAATCACAGGATGAATGCAGAAAAACAGAAAAGAATTAACATTTTTCCAGCAAAAGGCAAGGAAAAGGAAAGATAATACATAAAATCACCACAGGCCTTCATATTCTGTTTAATAATTTCAACTTTATACTGTAAGTAAACAATTCTCATTGGGAGCAATTTTGCCCACCAGGGAACATTTGGTAATGCCTGGAGACAATTTGATTGTCACATCTTGAGATAGGAGCTGCTAATGAATATAGCAATAGAACCAAAGATGCCACTAAACAGCGTTACCATGTTGAGCAAAATAGCCCTCAGAGCAAATATTATCTGACCCCAAATGTCCAGAGTGCAACATGCAGAAACTCTGCTGTAATTGAATGGATACACATCTAAAGGTTTTAAAACTTGGAGTGAACTAATCAGATATGCCCTTTGGATAGCCTATGATGATATCTCTATGGCTATATGAGATATAATTTACTAACGTTTAATATAGTATTTTCAAGATTGCACTAGATTTTATAGATAACGTATACGTTCAATCCTTATTTGACTTTGGAAGAAGCTGAAGTATTTCCATTAGTGAATTAAGTACTCCATCATAATACCTCTTATAAAATTGAAACTGCAGCTCATAACTCAACAAGTGGTTCAGGATTAATTTTTAGCCCCTCCGCTACCATCTGCTTTGTTGTCTAATTGCACCGTTCCACAGAATATTGCATTTTAATTACAAAAGGTTGAGAGAACATTAATTTGGTATGGATGAAGGAAAAGATCTCAATCTTCCATGTTCTTCACATGTACCCCCAAACCTAAAATGCAATTAAAAAAAACAAAAAAAAAGTGAGCTTGTTCCACCCCCCCCAAAAAAAAAAATATATATATATATATAAATAAATAACCCAGGACTAATTAAAAAAAAAAGATTTTCCATAATTTTCAGTTTGACCTCTTGTATTTTCTGTTTGTACTACTGACTGTAGACAACATTTGAGAGATGAATTGTAATTGGTTAAATATTAAAGTGATCTGACTTTAAATATAATTACCCCAAACATGAAATGCTAATATATTTGGAGTCTAGATGAACTACATTATTTTCTAAAGTTAAAAGTGTAATGCTGAAAGTAATATATTGTTATTGGAAAAGAAAATGTCAACTGAATTTATGAAACAGTTCTGCAAGTTGATAGAAACACAAAACCAGTGATTTTGCAGAATTTAATCAGGCAAACTACCACCACAAAAACGTATAAGTATTCAAATTTCAATTTTTCATCATGAATTCAATCAGATCTAGAAGATATACTCAAAATAAGGCTAAATTATAATTTCAAACATAATCTGAAGCTTTGAAACCACAAAGCCCTTACCAATGTACTCCTCTTTTCCCTAGCTACTTGCAAATATATGATATTAATATATCAAATGTTATTTTTGATTGGTAATCAAATCTAGCTTTACATTCATCAATGTGATAAAACCTAAAAAAACAGATGGAAAGTTTTAGCTATTTGAACCGTTGTTCATCATTAAAAATGTGTGCAATCAGCTTTTTAGAGCCCATAAATATTTGTTATTAATTTGATTGAAATTTGATTATGTCAATAGAAGAATTGTGAAAAGCTTTCAAAGTTAAAAGCTTTCAAAATTAAATATTCCTGTTCATGAGTAAATGAAATATTTCTAGCAATTTATGTTTCCTTTAACCACTTTCAGAAAAATTTTATAAATTTCTAGTTATGGCACTTTACATCTTCTGTAAAATTTATTTTTAAACATATTGCTCAATAAGTAAATGCTAAGTTATGTTTATATTTTGCTTGTTAATAGAACATTATTATTATTTTGACTTTTATATCTTTCTTTTTATTTTAAATAAATTGTTTGTGGATAATTTGGCATACTCTATCACCAGTGACATAATTCACAGGCAATTCTGGTTATATATTCTGTTTTAGAAAAATTATACTTTTGCTTTATTTTTAATGTTATAGCATTTTGTTTGAGTATAGTTGACATAGGAAGTTGATCACCATATTTCTAGATTTTCCCTCATTTTATTATTTATTTATTTATTTATTTATTTGAGGCAGAGTCTCACTCTATTCCCAGGCTGGAGGGCAATGGCACAATCTCGGCTCACTGCAACCTCAGATTCACCAGTTCAGACGATTCTTCTGTCTCTGCCTCCTGAGTAGCTGGGATTACAGGTGCCCAACTAATTTTTGTATTTTTAATAGAGACAGGGTTTTGCCATTTTGGCCAGGGTGGTCTAGAACTCTTGACCTCAAGTGATCTGCCCGCCTCGGCCTCCCAAACTGCTGGACTTACCAGCATGAGGGACCGTGCCTGGCCAATTTTCTCTCATTTTAAAAGGAATATTTGATTTAGTTTGGACATTTCTAATGCCTGCCATCCTTTTGCTAATGCTGATTTCTATGTTCAGCCTGCTGCTAAACAATATAGTTATTGGTTTTTCAATTTAGATAAGTGCCTTTGAGTTCTAGAATTTCTGTGTGATCCTATTTTTATTCAAATTATCAGTAAAAACTCTTCATAATTTCATTTACTTTCTAGATGTTTTTAAAAATATTTTCTCGATTTAATTATCAGAAAGAATTCAGTGTTCATATATGCTATTTTCAATACTTTTGTTACTTATGTGTCTGCCTTTATTGTCTGTCTGTCCTCTTATACAGCCCTATCTATTTTCACACCACTTAGTTTTTAGTTCAATAATTTTTTTGTATTTACCAAAATCTACAGATTTGAGATAATATCTCCCACCAGTGAAGGTTTACTTCTTAAGCAGATAGAGTGCAGGCAATCACCGATAGCTTAGTTCAACCTGGACTGCATTTTGGAAGAACAAGCCCACCACTACTTTGCCCTTGTTTCTGAATGAACCTCCATGTACTTTTCACTGTGACTTTCGCATGTCTCAACGTTGAAAGAGTGAAAACATTTACACTGCTTTTTAGAAGTTTTGGCTTAGCCTGACATAGGTTGAAAATATAGCAAGTATCTTTAATTTGTACCCTTGAGATTTCTCAAGTCTCTAATTTGACATTTCCATCCCTAACTTTCAGCTACTGAAACCTTAACTGATTTCCCTGTCCCCCAGGAGTGGTACCCAACCAGACACCAAACCTGCTGAAACAGGAAAACTCCTCCAAAGGGTGGAAAAATAAGAATTTTCAGTACCAAGTTGGCACTCTCTCAAGGACTTTAATCCTTCACATGTAATCTCAGAGACCTTCTCTTATGTAGGTATTTGTCTTCTAAGCACAAGATGAAAATCCTACTTGGTTTTTCTGATGTTTCCACTTTCGTTCTTAAGCCTCTTGTCCAGCATAGCTATGAGATTCAGCATCTGTCTCGAAGGATAATCCAAACATGTACAGATTTCAGTAATGTCCAGTTTTGCTGTTGCATTCTCTGTTACTGCCAAAAGTTCTGCTTATTGCTCCACCCCCCAAGCAGTTGCCCTCTGTCTGCGCCCAGCCTAAATTCCCAGGTTCCAGCCTTCAACCAGCATTAGTAGATATCACCGATGAGTGCTTCAAATTCTCAGACCACCTATGCAAGATTAATCTTTTTTCAGAATTCTATTTTGTTTGTGGAATGTTTTACCTGTCGTTGAACTACTGTATTCCCCTTTTAATAAGAGTATTTTTGTAAAAAGCGTTAATGTTTATTGAATTTCATGAAATAACTTCTCGTTGACTGCAGAGACTGTCTTACAGCTTTTCTTCCTTAAATTATTAACGCAGTAAATGCCATTTAAAGATTGCTGTTATTTAAACCTTCTTGCATTTCTAGAAGGAACTCAAATACAATGCCATGTCTTGTCTGTCTGACACCATAGTGTTCTAGCTGCAAGAAAGGACACTTTGACCTGTTTCATTGCCTGCAATCCCAGACCAGGTCCCCACTTTCCTTCAAGTGGGATGGTAGTAGTAGCAGGTGGGGAAGCAGTTTTACCTCCTGGAAGATGGACAGCACATAGATTGTTTCACTGAGCAAAAATATCTTGGATAGTTATTAGTTATTCATCATTCCTAAAGCAGAAATTTCCTCTACACTCAAATTAGGCAACAGTTTGAAAAGTGAAGTGATTTGGGCTTACACTCATTCTTACGTAGTCTAAGCAATAATTTATCACTGATTATATGCTAGATATTCTCCGTGAGCTCCAAAACTAATATGTAATAATTTTTTATCTAAAACTCTTCACTTTGACATTATGGAAGGGTAAAGACATGTAGTGTTGTGAGAAACAACAAATTAGTTAATTTTTGTGGTAACCTAGAGATTTTGGAGGCATTTTATCATGTGGTAAGTAGCAGGGACTTTGGAATCAGACACACTATAGTTCTTTAAGACTGGCTCCTAATCTCTCCCATGATGTGATTTAAATGACCTACCTAAACATGCTGAACTTCAGATTATTTATCTTTTTAGATGAGAATAATAGCACATATTGGACGTGACTAATTTTAGAGTAAATGAGAGAATTTATATAACTTAGTGGTATGTTTGTTCTCTACCTTGTCTCTTCAAATTAGTAGTAACACTGAAAATTTATGTTGAAAAATGTAAACTCTTTCGAAAACATTGCATAAAAAGTAGAATTTTTATGTTATTGAAAGTGGGAGAAAAATGATATTGTCTAGTTTGTTCTAAATAATATATGGTAGCCTGAGGGAAGTTGTGTAGAATCACATTGCAGCAGATTTGGGACACATATGTTCTTTGACACAAAGCAAATAATTTATAAAATACATTTTTTTACTTATAAAAATTCTTTTGTAATTGAAATGACTTGTGGATTTATTAAACAGTAAAAGGAATCAATATTCCCTTTTTATTTTATTCTTTCATCGTATAGGATTTTAAATTCATTATTTTAAAAAATTTGTAACAGATACATTTTTTAAAAGTTTGCCAAAATTTTAAAATAGCTTAATAAACCCACATTTCACAAATGACAAAAACTATTGCTTGATTATATTAATAAATTAACAATTAAGACATAAATATAAATTTACTAATAATCAACATTTGACTTATAGTCAAGTGAGAAAAAATTACTTTAAGAACTGCCATGAAATCCTTAAGTAGTTGTCAAGAAAAGATGTAAATGTATTTCATTTTACAAAATAAACATATTACAGTATTAGTTTAGAATTGAGAGATTTTAAAAATGACAAAATAACAAAAGGAACAGACACCACACAACTATGGATTAATGGTTATGACTAATAACCATTTTACTGGCTTACAAATTTCATGCTTTCAAAAACAAATGGGATATACGTATAATTAAACATATAATTCTGAACATCATAGTTAAACATAAGTGGTATAAAGTGTCCAAAATAAAATATCCTACTATCAGAGAGAAGCCTGATAGATCAAGTCAAAAGTTTTAAGATCATATAATTGGAAATTTAAAATAACATTAAAACAATTGTTAGAAACAATTGTCAGTAAACAATAACCCAAATCAAAGGCCTCAGCAGCAGCCTCAGAAGCAAGCTTTCCTCTGATCATTTCTGGCCCTCCTGTCTCACAGTCCCATTCTTGCCAGAGCTAGCCATGTAAACTAGAATCTCTCTTCCCAAAGGCAGGTCATGGAAACCAGAACACCTTTTCCCAAAGCCAGACATAAACCTAAAAATATTACTCTAACTTCACCTTGGCCTTTCTGTATAAAAATCGGCCATGAGGAAATGATCTGACCTACCTTGCTTGACTGTAGGTCATAAGACTCCCATTCCAGTGAGGGTCCTGCCCCACACCCAGAAGGAAAGAATGCATGCTCAGAGAGGCCAAGAAAAAACTAGAAAGACAGGCCTTCCTGGGTTCCCCACTTAGTCTATTAGTATTAAAGCATACCATGTTCGTCCAGTTGTATTTCTTTATTACCATCCATACTTTATTGAACCTAAGCATAAAAATGATCAATTAGTCCATTTTCATATAGCTATAAAGAAATGCCTTAGACTGGGTAATTTATAAAGGAAAGAGGTTTAATTGACTCCCAATTTCACAGGGCTGGGGAGACCTCAGGAAGCTTAAAATCACGGCAGAAAGCAAAGGGGAAGCAAGCACCTTCTTCACAAGGCAGCAGGAGAGAAAGGGAGAGCAGGGGAACCTGCCATTTATAAAACCATCAGATCTCCTGAGAATTCACTCACTGTCACAAGAACAGCATGTGGAAAACTGTCCCCATGATCCAATCACTTCCCACCAGGTGCCTTTCTGGATATGTGAGGATTACAATTCCAGATGAGATTTGGGTGGGGACACAGAGCCAAATCATATCAAGAAATTTCACCTGTAGCTTTGGATCTTCCTTCTGAAGCCTCCCATGTATACATGTTAAACAAATTTGTATGCTTTTTCACCATCTCCAATTAATCTGTCTTTTACAAGATGATTTTATAAGTGAACCTTCAGAGAAAACTTTTCCCTAGGCCCCTACACAGTGCTCAGAATATAGTATCTGACTAATATGTGTTTGTGTGTATGTATAAATAAACATAATAAAATATTTTTTAAAACTATTTTATCGTGAAATAATCTACATTTTTATTGATTCATTTGCCACTCTTGATAATTTAGAAAACTATGAAATAAAGGGTATAATTTATGGGCACAATATTTACTTAATAATTATTTGAGGGAACACAGTTTTCTATTGCTATGTAATAAATCAGCAAATTTACATAGATAATCATATAACAAATCTAGAGGCTCAAAGAGTATTATTTCTAAGTTTATTAGAATTGTTGGCAAAATTCAGCTACTTGTAGTTCCAGGACTGAAGTTCCTGGTTTTTGGTTTTGTTTTGTTTGAGACATAGTCTCGCTCTCTTGCCACCCAGGCTGGAGTGCAATGGCGCACTCTTGGCTCACTGCAACCTCCACCTTTCAAGTTCAAGAGATTCTCCTTCCTCAGCCTCTGGAGCAGCTGAGATTACAAGCACCTGCCATCATACTTGGCTAATTTTTGTATTTTTGTAGAGACAGGTTTCACCATATTTGCCAAGCTGAACTCCTGACCTCAGGTGATCTACCTGCCTTTGCCTCCCAAAGTGCTGAGATTACAGGCTTGAGCCACCATGCCTGGTCAGGCTTTTTCATCTTTAAAACAGCAAGAATACATCACATCCTTCTCATGCTTTAAATCTGTCTTTCCCTTCTGTCACATTTTTCCTGCATTCAGACAAAGAACGTTTTGTAAGACTTTATGTGATTATATTTGGCCTACCTCCATAATACAGAATAATACCATAATCTTAATTGCCGCTAATCAACAAACTTAATTGCATCTGCAAAGTCCATTTTGCCTGTAACATAACTTATTTATAGGCATGGCACCAGGTGGCAAAGGCCATGGGGCCAAAACTCTGCCTCAAGGGAGATGCTTTAGAGTTAAATAATATAATAATTATTGAGACATTATATGGACATGTCTGAGTGAATTTTTCTCTTTGATATTAATATTATATTTAAATAATTACAATTTTAGTTATTTGCCTTAGGAAATGTTTTACACTGATTCAAAACAATAAAAATTGAAAAATATTTTCTATATATGGCAAGACATAGCAGATTAATATATTCCAAATACTAGACTAGTACAAGTAGTTGGTGGAAATTGTCCAGATTTCAGCACCATTTCTCAGAGAGGTTATGATAATATTTGTGGATATAAAGTAGCTGAGCCTACTGATTAATAGAGTATAATACAAGTAGGTAAGTATGTAGTGGGTTAATGTAGAAACATTTTGAGAATGTAGCACAAGATTTTTGCCTTCAGTCTTGTTTTAATAGTATAATCTAAGTGTAACTACCTAATGAGTTCTTCTTGCCCACTGCACAGACAAAACCAATTAAGTGAGACCATGGCATTGCACTAAATAGAGTTTAATCAACGTAAGGTGGGTCACACCACATGGGATACAAAGTTATTACTCAAATCAATCTCACCAAAAATTCAGGGGCTAGAGTTTCTCAACAATAATTTGAGAGACAAGAGCATGGATGCTACTGATTGGTTGGGGATGCAATCATAGGGATATAGAAAATGGTCCTTGTGTACTGAGTATGCTTCTGGGTGGGGGTCACAGGACAAGTTGAACCAAGATTGATGGGTTTGAGTGGGGCCATAGGTGTTCAGAAATCCAAAAGCCTGAAAGGACATCTCAAAAGGATATTCTTAGGTTCTACAATAGTGAATTGGGGAAATTACAAATATTGTGACTTCCTGAGTAATGGCTGGTATGATTTAACTAACCTTACATCTTAGCAGAATTCAGGCTCCTCTCATCTGGTTTTGTTTTAGGGAAGGGCTATTATCATTTAAAATATAAACTAAATTCCTCCCAAAATTAGTCCATCCTATGCTCAGAAATGAACAAGGGGAGCTTGGGGGTGAGAAGCAAGATGGAGTTGGTTAGAGCAGATCTCTTTCACTGTCATAATTTTCTTGCTGTTACAATTTTTGCAAAGGCAGTTTCATAAGGCATGAATAAAGATATTTGCATCAAATTTTGGAAATGTTATATAAGAATAGTGATCACTCTATATGAACAAAAACCAAAAGACAATTTACATGTTGGAATGATGAACTCTTTAATATATTTAATATGGACAAATATTCTTGCGGTTTGTTACAAAATATTTACTGCTCATTTTAAACTGAGAGGAAAAAATCTGAATGAGTGAACATATAAAGATGATGTACAAGTGGTAGCTGACAATCAGGCAATGCTAATGAATAATGTAATATATTTCCAGGAAATCTAATGCAAAATGAGGATTTATAGAAATAATGCATCTAAAAAGAAATACAGGATTTTTCATTCTGCTCTGATTTTTTTAAGAATTAATCTGGGTGTTTAAATTTTAAAATGTAAGCAAAAATGCAATATTTACACCTTCAAAGAAAAGGAAACTCAGGTCATTATTGTGGTCTTTAACTAATTGAGGCATTTTTCTTATAAATAATTGATTAAACTTTGTCTGGTGATGATGATGACAATGAAAATAATAAAGCTGACAATACAGACGATCACCTTTGTTTTACAACAGTTAATGATTTAGAAAAGGAAATCACACAGAAATAATTTATTAAGTTCTATCTAAAATAGGAGTTTCTTAGTAATCAAGAAGCAGTTACTGAGTAGTAAGGCAGCCTTATTCATGTAAGTCCTGAACAGGGTGAGAAACCAATCATTATTCTGCATAATAAGAGTACCTATTGATTCCAGAGAAAGGAAGACATTCAAATTAATAAATATAAGACTGTTGAGATATTATTTGAATCTTCAGGATTTATTTAGTCATAACCAACCCATAAATTATATTGTTTGTAAGATGTGCGCATATGTTTTGTTTCCAAGAAATAACATAGATTACTAACAAAATAAGCATGCTGACAGTACAAATTGGTGGCATCAACACACAGGATACCTTACTGGGAGAATCAATGTCCATCTTGGGCTTCAGGGCTTTTGCTTTCTCCTTTCCCCCACTGCCATCACCTGCTGCCCTGAAAGACACCCTGATCAACTGAAAGTTACTACAAATTTGGAAAATGTTTGTGAGCAGAAGAATAGATCCTGACTTTGAACTATGTGCAGAGATAGTAATTATTGATTTCATATATTAGAAGTTGTTTAAAAAAAAAAAGGCTGATGCTGGTAAAACAAATTATTAACTTGAGGTGAGTAAAGCCTTCAGAGGATATGGGTTGTGTATCTAAAGAGAATCCTTTGTGAAGAGACTAACTAAGCACTGACTTTCAAGGTCAAATTGGGAAGACTTGACATCTGTATTAGCCATTCTTGCATTGCTATAAAGAAATACCTGAGACTGAGTAATTCATAAAGAAAAGTTTAATTGGCTCATGGTTCTGCAGGCTGTGTAGGAGGCATGGCACTGGGCAGCTGCTTGGCTTCTGATGAGGCATCAGGAAGCTTAGAATCATGGCAGAAGGCAAAGGGTGAGCTGGCACATCACATAGCTAAAGCAGGAGTGAGAGAGAGATCAGAAAAGAGAGAGCGAGTCAGAGAGAGAGAGAGAGAGAGACAGAGACAGAGATGCCACACATTTTAAAAAATCTCAGGAGAACTCACTATCATGAAGACAGCACCAAGCCATGAGGGATCCGCCTCCATGATCCAAACATTTCCCACCAAACCCACCCCTCCTCCAGCATGGGGATTATAATTCAACATGAAATTTGGATGGGGACAGATAACCAAACCATGTCAATATCTTGATAATATTGAGTCTGCTAGGCAAGGTGGCTCAGGCCTGTAATCCCAGAACTTTGGGCGGCTGAGGTGGGGTGGATCACCACAGGTTGGATCACTTGAGGTCAGGAGTTCATGATCAGCCTGGCCAAAATAGCAAAACCCTGTCTTTACTAAAAATACAAAAAAAAAAAAAAAAAACTAGGTGTGATGGTGGGCACCTGTAATCACAGCTATTCAGGAGGCTGAGGCAGGAGAATCTCTTGAACCCAGGAGGCGGAGGTTGCAGTGAGCCGAGATTAGGCTACTGCACTCCAGCCTGGACAACAGAGCAAGACTCCATCTCAAAAAAAAAAAAAGTAAAATAATAATAATTATAATAATGAGTCTCTGATCCATGAAGGTAGAAAACCTTTCCATTTAGTTAGATCCTCTTAGATTATTTTTATTAGTGTTTTAACCTTTTGGGGGATACAAATATTGTGTGTATTTTGTTAGATTTAGAGCTAAATAATTCATTTTTCTGTGTGCTATTGCAAATGGTATGTTTTTAATTTCAAATTTGATTAATGACTGGTATACTTGGGAGCAGCTGGCTTGTTTATATTAACATATCTTGCATTCTTCAGTACTAAATTCTTAGTGAGAATTATTTTTTCAAATTCTTTGAGGTTTTCCGCACAGACAGTCATGGCATTTATGAATGGAAATTTATTTCTGTCTTCATAACCTGAATACCATTTGTTTTGTTTGTTTTTTTTTTTTTTTTTTTGGTTACACTTGCATCGCTTTTAATATGATGTTGAATAAAAGTTATGAGAGAAGGATTCATTGCCATTTTCCCCATCTTAGTGGGAAAGCACTCAGTTTCTCACAACTATCCTAGCTATTGGTTTTCTTTATTAAAATGTGTACCTTCTCCTTCACTCTCAGCAAGGGAATATCTTCTCCCCTGGAGCCTCTAGAAGGAATGCAGCCCTGTTATCTCCTTAGACTTATGACCTCCAGAACTGTCAGAGAAAAATCATGCTGTTTTAAGCTACTAAGTTTACAGCAGCAAAAGAAACGAAAACACAAGTCAAGTGGGAGACAACCTTCTCTGTCTATGTCTTGAGGTAATCAATGTGATTTACACTATTTACAGACCTACTATGTAGACAAGGGGTTGCAAAACTGCACAATAATATTTGAAATGTAAAATACAATGATATGCATTAAATATTGAAGAACACTTATTGATGTTACTACTTCTTTTTCCACTACAGTCATGGCAATTACTACCCTATTTAACAGTAGCTCAGAACATACTTTGGAGGCTTATAGTAAGTAGTTTAGAATTGAGACATAAAGAGATTCTCATTCTCAATTAGTAAGCTGTTTCAATGAATAATTGCCGTAATTGACATTTACCTTCCCCATCTTCAGCATGTTACACATCCTTCCCACTCTACTAGCAACAGAGGGCCAATATCTAATGGAGGCCTAAGAGGAAATGATGCATTCTCACTTCTCATTTAATTTAAATAATTGGCTGCCACTGCTTAATTTGCAGAACTCTTACTGAAATCTTGCAATTTGGAACATTAAATGAGCTTGAAAAACAGATGGCTAAGTTCAAATATTTTTGAGAGTCAAAACAATTGAATTATATAAACCTATAAAAGGTAAATACCAAATTCAATTATAATAGAAAGTAAAACATATGTATAAGCAGAGAATTTTCAGTTCAAGACCACCCATGAAATAAGTGCTTTTTGTTCATCAAAATATATTCATTAAATGACTGAAAGATCCAAGTCAAGTTAGATTTAGTAGAAAAGTTTCCTAAATATTAGTCTTTTATTTTACTAACATATCTACTCAAGAAACAAGAATATTGTCCCGACACTGTGTTAGTCACTAAAGATATAAAGGTGAACAAGACATACTCCTTGCTCTCAAGAATCTTACAGCTTACTGGGGAAGACAGACGATTAAAGTGCAATGTGATTGGTGCTATTATGAAAGTATACACAAGTTACTGTTAAACCTGATAGCTGGCGGAAGAGAGAAAGTGAATCTTAGGTAAAGATGTGTAGAGATAACTGAATTTACAGTAAAGTTTTCTAAAAATGCATGGGAACATCAATATTACCTTTACTCCATAAATTTACATGGAATGTCAGTATTACCATTTACTCTGTAAAAGTAGTAGTGATAATTTAAAGACACGACAAGGTGTAAATATAAAACCTATAACTTAACTGTATAATAGAATTCCAAGTTTTGATGAAATAAGTACAGAATTAATGTAATATTTGAGATTAAAAAGTTTTTTGAAAATATGTAATATTCCAAGTGTGCCAATTGTACCCATTGAATAAAATGCGCAATACTTATTTATCTGGATGCAGGATACTGATTATAACATCCTTTTTGTGACAACACACCAGAGTTTTTCTCATACGAATCTTCCAAACTGCACTGATTCTCTAGAAACTTTTCTTTCTTTTTTCTCTTTTTTTGAGAGTCCTAGATTAAGACTCCCTGAATACAGAGAACAAAATAAAAAACTTCATCTAATGCTAGCAGAAGAGTAAATCTGAGAAACAGATCACCTTTCCTCTGTTGTTAAATAGAAATTTTATGTAAAATAGTCAGTCTGGTGATTAGAAAAATGGTGATAAGGAACAGGAATATGGGATAAAAGGAGGGCCAAACCAGAAATTAGTTAATGATTTCCAGTCCACAGAAGCCACTGGTCTAAAAGTATTCTAGCCTAGGGAACTGCTTCAAGCACAGTTGAATTTATCAAAGATAACTGACAGTTTAAGTAAATTCAGGAGAGTACGTGTTAACAAGATAATCAGGTATTATATATGCAACTTTTTGTAGGCTGGCAACTTTCTGTTATGTAAAAGTTATGCTTAAGATCTTTACACATTCTCATTCAGAAAATTATTTAGGAAATAAATTTAAATTAATATTTTTGCATACAGGAAGAGTTATAACTAGAAATTAAACATGATCTCTGCCCATTTTTGTTTTATAGGCATTAATAATCTAAATAGCTAGAGAAACTTACTATTTAGCAAATTTATCAAAAATTAATGTTATTCACAATAGCTAATTCAAAAACATTCAAACACTTTACATATTGAAAACACATTTTCAATGAAATGCCTGCATTCTAAGAAACTTTTATTTTGTTAAGAATAAACAACATCTAAGTTAACATCAATGAGGACAAAAATGACACTGACATTTTTATAATTATATACTAAACATCTTTAATTCCCGATATTCTAATTTTGGAAGTGCAGTGGATTATAAACCAAGAAATTAGACAAATATCTGTACTAATGGAGTATTTCCCTTTCCCTCATTCTTTCCCCAGTTGGTCTTCAAGATCATCAAGTGATCATATTTCTGAAACACAAGTTAGAGCTACTTTAGAGGCTTGATAGATAGGAGTGCATGAGGCTTGCATCTTTGAGTCTCTTTTAAGTTTCAAAGAGTTTGAAAATTAGTTACTTTTGAGTAATTCAGGATGCTAGCCTTAGAAAATCTATTCAAAAAATGTTATCTCTCAGTTTCAAGAAAAGCACCCTAAAGGGGGTTATAGATGTAAAAACACAGAACTAGCCAATTTCTTTTCCAACAACAGCCTTGAGGCTAGAGCCGTTAAACTAATCCTTCTGGTGCTAATATTCAGGTGTGGTAAGTATTCTTTCTTGGTTAACTAAAAATGAAAAGGAGATACTTGACATCATTATGAATTTCTTTCATTTCCACTTAAAATTAACTTTGGACAGGGACGTCACCTGCAAAGATTTACATTATTCTTATTTATCCTCATCTTTTTCTTGATCAATAGTGTAAGCATTTTCATTACACTTTGCACAAGAAGTTCTATTTTCATTTAAACAATGTGAAGCATGATCCATTTGGGCTGGTAGAATGGGAGTTTCCATTTAGGGACATGGGCTTTTTCTTATCTGGGACCTGCAGCTAAGTTTTCAGGCTGTTCTTGGTTTGAAGGAATATTACTGAGGAGCCGTCCTAACTGTCTGCCGGACCAGTTTCTTCCTTCCTCCTCTCTCACTCTTCACTTTGCCTTTGTTACAAACAATCCCCAAAAATCATCTATGACAAATAAAATGTTCGCTGTGCAGCTCGACAGACTATGTCTTGCTTGTTCAACTCTTGCTTTAAAGAAAGGGGAAAGAATATTAAGTGTTTTGGACAAATGAGAAAAAGAAAGAAATTGAATAACTTTTTAAAATTTTCTGGTATGTAAAAGATACCATATTTGACATTTTCACATATTTATTACATGAGACAATTTAATCGTCTCAACAGCTCTAAAAAATAAATACTGTTATTATTTTAGAGAGAAAGACACTGAATCTCGGAAAGTTTAAATAAGTTATAGTCCACAGTTATATAACTAGAAAGTGAAAGAAACAGAACTTGTGTATGATTAATTTCAAATATTCTGTAGTTTTTACCACATGAAGCTGACCAATACATTTCAACCTGATTTAATTGACTATCAAGTAATTATACAACGTTTTCTTCAAAAAATTTAAGGTAATTTTTGCCCAACATATGCTTTGGGATTTTGCACAATTTATATGCATTTTCTTTATTTCTAAGTATAGTTCTCCAGAGGAAAAAAAAAACATTTCTATTCATCAGTTATTTAAAATGTATGCAGTTCCTGTTTATTAACCAAGAAAATAAATAAAGATTAATGAATTGGTTAAGTTTTGTTTGAGCAAACAGAGGTACATTGCCAATATTTTAAAATAATACTAATCTTGATTTTCAGCTCATTAGAACCACGAATATTTTATTTCCCTGATGGAATAGCCATGTTCCGGATTTAAAACAATTTAATAAGTTACACTAAGAACTTGAAATATTGTCTTAAATTTAATTTATTATTTTCTATGTAAGGAAATTAATTATTTGAGCTTTTTCAGTGTGCTGTTAAATATAAACACTATTTTCAATAATTATCAACTTAACCCTCTGAATTTTAAAAAATAATATTTAAATAGGTTACTGCTACCAAGCTGATTATAATTTGCTAAAATATTGCTATCCAAGAACCACTGAACCACTTCTCTGACTTTGTGCTTTTAACATCTTACTTGCTTTGAAGCTTCTCTTGGCTTCTTATTTCTAAGGACCACATGAGCAACACCTGCCAGTAATTTTCTCCTTGTTTTATTGATCTTTGCACTTCATCCATGCCAATTAATAATCCATATTATTTTTAATGCATTATCTCAGCTTCTGCACATTTCTGTTAGGGAAAGACACTATTCTAATTGGACAGCCTAGAAACACATATTACTTAAACTCTATTTGGTTTTTTTTGTTGCCTCATGACATTTTTAGTAATTTCACTGGTTTTATTCCCCAATCCTTAACACTACCTCCAGATTCTTTACTTCCAACAGATGTTCTCCTCACTTAATACTATACTCAGGATGCTTTGTCCTGTGAAAACACCCTCACTTTGTAGCATAGTTCCTATTGTTGAGGCTATTTTTACTCCCACTCTTTGGTGAGTGGAAGGGAGTAGCACCCAGCAGCTTTTTCAGTCCCGCAGTTTGACAAGTGAGAGGGAGTGTTATAGCTCTTTTACTTCCAACACCCACACCTCGGTGAGTGGGAGCGTTGCAGCTCTTTTGCTCCAGCAGTTCAGTGAATTCTGGGTTCTTGTCCCACAACCAAGAAGAATAAGGCACATGGACACCAGAGAGTGAGTAAGGCAGACTCGGATTTATTAAATAACAGAAAAGCTCTCAGCAGCAAGAGAGGACCTGAAAAAGGGTTGCCAGCAATGAGGCTGAGCACAGGGGTTTTTATGGGCTTAAGAGGAGGTAGGCTCAGACCGCAAAGTACCCCAAAATGTACCACTCAGGGAGACACAATAGTGCAGAGGGGTGCAAAGAACAAATTGGGAGGCTGGGCAAAGTAGCTTATGCCTGTAATCTGGCACATTGGGAGGCCGAGGCAGTCGGATCACCTGAGGTCAGGAGCTGGAGACCAGCCTCACCAACATGGCGAAACTCTGTCTCTACTAAAAATACGAAAATTAGCCGGGCATGGTGGTAGGCACCTGTAACCCCAACTATTCGGGAGGCTGAAGCAGGAGAATCCCTTGAACCCTGGAGGCGGAGGCTGCAGTGATTGGAGATCGTGCGATTGCACTCAGCCTGGGCAACAGGGCAAGACTCCATCTCAGAAAAAAAAAAAAAAGGGACAGAACCAATTGAGAGAAGGTAGAGCAAGGGCCAGTGGGAACAAAGCACACCAAAAAGGACAAAGGTGCACCAAAGTGGGAGAGAAGCATGCCCCCAGAAGGAGTGGAATTTATTCATCTGGGCTGGCAGAATAGGAGTTTCCATTTGGGGACATGGTCTTTTTCTTCTCCTGGGTCTGCAGCTAGGTTTTCCAGCTGTTCTTGGTTTGAAGGAGTTTTACTGAGGAGCCATCCTGTCTGTGTGATCAGTTTCTTCCTTCCGCCTCTCTCACTCTTCACTTTGCCTTTGTTACAAACAACCCCCCCCAAAAAAATCATCTATGACAAATAAAAAGTTAGACAATCTGTTTATAAACTCTTTTCTTAGACAGATGTGCTTATCCATGCCAAATGTAACTTGAATGCTGTGCTTTGATTCTATTTTTTTCCTAAGTTAGATAAGTTGCTCTGTAATCTTCCTATTTTCTTGTATTTTCATTCTATTTCTCTCTTTATTGATTACATCTTTTTTTCTCTCTTTATTGGCTATATCTTTTTGCTTTAAAAATATTTATGCTGGTTAAAAACTAGGAAAATATACACAAATTTTTGCTTCAGTAAACCACCTCTCATCAGTAACAGTCTTATTTCTTCTTCCTTATCACTAGTTTCTCCCTAACATTAATTGAATTATGGACTCTTGAGATCCAAAGGGGCCTTACTTGATACCTGGAAACTTTACTGAAAGGAAGCAATTTTGGTGTTCTTTTTAAAGTTTCTGTTATTAGGGAACTAACTTCCTGATAAAACACCTCATTTTCCCTTAATATATTCCTAAGTACTGGTTCACATTTACTATCAGGTTCTACCTTTTCTTATCTAATATAGTCCTATCTAGTGTAGAGTAACTCTAAAAGTATTTTTACTTGTATCACATTATTTCTTCTAAATCCTAACTACAGACATTCTTTCAAGTTTTACATTGATATTTCTTTTCTCTTCTCTGTCCATAGTCACTTTTAGTTAATTCATCCATTCTTAAAATTTTCTAATGGTTCTCCAGACCTTCATTTCACATATCCAACTTCTTAATAACATCACCATCTAAATACTCCACTAGCCCACCAACTCATAATTTAAAAAGTAGAACTTGTAATCAACTCTCTATGCCAAATCAGACTCCAATCTTGACTCTTTAAATTTCTATTTATTATGTTAGTAGAGTGCTTTTATTTTGCTTTTTATTTTCCTTTTAATTTTCAATCCGTTTGGAAGTGTTACTCTCTCATCTACTATTTTTTTATTCAAGTCACAAGGAATAGAATGATAACCACCAACAGCCAGGACCTGGCTTGGCACTATCAAGTAGGATTAATGTTGCCAGAAAGTTGCCTCTCATAGCTAGGCCATGGTGTTCTTGTGCTGAACATTATAATTGCAGAGAACAAGGCCACTCTGTGACTGTGATAGGTCCAGACCAAAACTAGACTACTTTATATGCGTGTTTGTATACAGAGAATATGCAAAACCAAAGTCAAACCATTGTTCATACCATAAAAATGACCCCACTTACCTCCAATCCCGGCTATCATGAGTACTGCTTCTTTCCCAATTATATCTGTAACCTATTTTCATGCCTTCCACCTCCTAGATAAGAATTATTAGGTTACTGTTATGGGTTTAATTGTGGCCCCCAGTAGATTTACTGAAATCCTGTTCCCCCAGTACCTCAGAATATGACCTTATTTGGAAATTTGGACCCTATTTCCTGTTATCACAGGTATAATTAGTTAAACATGCAGTCCTACTGGAGTAGGCTGAGCCCTGAATCCAATATGACTGGTGGCATTAGAAGATGAAACTGCCATGTGAGGACACAGACACCCCAGGTAGAACACAGTGTGATGGCAGTGGAGAGGTTTGAATGATACAGCTACAAGCCCAGGGATACCAACTATTTACAGCCAACCCCAGAAGCTAAGGAGACGCAAAGAAATAAACTACCCAGAGTTTCAGAGGGAGCATCGTCCTGGTTATAACCTGATTTTAGACTTCTAGCCTCCAAAACTGTGAGAGAATAAATTTATTTTAAGCCACTCAGGTTATGATAGACTGTTACAGTATCTCTAGGAAACAAGTACAAATACCAATGATAGCATTATCCTGGCTCCTGACAACATTCAGTCTATATTTAAAGCCTCCATAAAATCACATTACATGAGACCAAATTCCATAATTAATCCTTCCTAACATTCTCTTACTGAGATGATACATGATTCTTCATGAAGTGCATTCCCTGCTGCAAAAATCAATAAACCCAACTTTATTCAACTACCTGTTGGCCTTTAACTAAAACATAGTAAAAAATCTCTCATCTCATTTAGGATACTTTTTAGCTTATGATTAAAAAGTTAATATGAGCTTCTAACTATTATCATGCCTTAAGTTTTGACTACATTAATTTTCTGACCAAGTTAATCTAGTCATTAATCTTCATAAGTATGTTCTGAAGGTTTTGGTGCCCCCGGATGAACCATAACTTGTGCCTTAGTGTATAATCCCCTAGCCTTGAATCACTGCTGGCTCTGTGATATGCTTTAATAGAATGTGGCAGAAGTTACGCTGTGCTGGTTCCCAGGCTAAGCCTTACCAAGGTTTGGCATCTTCCAATTTTGCACTCTGAGAGAAATTAGTCACCATTTATGAAGTCAGAATACTGCAAGGTCCTCATTGTTGTGGATGGGAGGTATAAAGGAGAAGAAATAAAGGCTCATAAAATACATTTCTAAATATTTGAAAATTATTTAGCTAAAAAATGTTCAATAAAATGTCTATCCTCAAAAAATGTAAAAAATATAGCTTAATAATAGCCTGCAAGACCAATTTAAAAATTTCAAATCCTCAGAATTTTTTCATTTCTCTGCTGGAATCTGGTGATGTGGGGATAGCTTGGATCCAGGCCCTTTTTGTCTTCTCTTCCCATTCCCACTTCTGTCCTGTTCTGCAAAAGGCCTCACACACATATTCAAGACCCATCCCCATTCTGGGAAAACTGGTACATCTGGCCAATGACTTAACCAGTAGAAGGTAACACAGGAGGCTCTCAGGAGGACAGATGGAAGGATTAGGTACGTGCAGGCCTTCAAGCAGACTCAGGATTATTTGATTAAGAAACACTAGATTTCCATTATCTCTATTTCCTTGAGGCCCTGAAGAAACAGAGGGGCAGGCTTGATATTTATAGTCTCCTTCACCTTGTTAATGCCTCATCCTATGGGACCATGTATCAAAGGAGAAGGGCAAGAACATGGCTCCCTGAATTTTGGGCCCCCTGGGCAAGACTCTGATCACAAGTCTCCCACAGTGCTGAGCGCCATTCTCAATATCTTACGAATGGTACCTCATATCACAACACAATGCAAACCAATATTTTTAGTGATTTGGAATAAAATTTTCTCTCTAACGTGTATACAAGACTAATCCTAGCCTTAAATTTTTTAGGTGAAGTTTGTTCATGCTGTTTCTTCTTCACCATGGAGGCTTACTTTTATGGCTCATATTTCCTCAGGAAAATAGGCTGGCTACCTGTGTTCAAAGTTGGACCAGTACTTTAAAATGAAACTGGAATATAGTAAAATAATTGAATTCATTGCAATGTAACTTAACTTTTTTAATTTAGTGTTTGGATGTAGACTATTGTCAATATGTCATCACTGTTATTTTCCTCATATATGTGAAGAAAATCATCTGTTGATGGTGAGGAGTTAAATTCAGAGACTGAAAGATTGGACCTTAGGTCATATTAAATATTAAATAACCTTAATACTTTACTTTCATGTTAAAAGTCAGTATATTCTGGCCATGATTTCTACGTTACTCAAGTTTTTAGTCCATTTAGGATACAGAACATCTGTTGACATACCAGTTGTAAAAAGCCCAATCGAAGTATTGTTTTTGTTTATTGTATTATCAATATCATGAAGAAATTATTATAATTGCATCCCCTAAGACATTCTTAAGAACATGTGTTCCACTACTATGAGAGCATTCTAAATTAGAAGAAACATTTGTGATATACCCAATTATTCAAACAGTTATTTAAAAAAAAATGTGGCCATGATACTTTGACTAGTAATTTGCACTATTTTTGTCCCCCACTGCAAAGAAAGAACATATTTTTGACTGACAATTATGTTTTAAATAGTGCAGTTCTTTTCATTGGTATTCAGATGTAAGATCTTTTATGTCTATGTTGTTTTTTTCTACACACATAGTGGTTCTGTAAACACTGATAAAAAGTATTAGGAATTAAAGCACCCATGATTGTTCCTGTAGCATACATTCTCAATAATGAATAGAGCAAAAAGTTGTAAAGCACTTTTCTTTTCTATCTTAAAACATATTTGCCAAGAGGTACCATATACTCTTTGTATTAATGTGTTTGTTCCATTTTAAGCCAAACTCTTGATAGTAATTACTCTAAAACATCATATGTTATTGCTTTGAATAGTCAAGCATGCAAGTTATAAAGTTATTTTTTCCAGAATCTTATTTGCTTTTTTCCTCCAAATCTATTATGTATCATTAGCTTTTTAGGTGGCATATAGGCTTTTTAGTGATTATCTTAATCTTATATTTCCAATTTACAAAATGTATATGAGAATGATTATTCTATCACTTCCTTCACTGAAAACACCAAGCAACCTGTATACCCTTTGTGTATTGAGAATCACATTTTCAAATCATTGCCTTAAACTAAAGGAGTATAAACTAGCAATATTTTAAACACATTAGAATCTTGATGTTAGATACTTTTATGGAGGAATCAAATATAAAATATATAGACAAAGCTGCACAGATTTACACCTTAGGCATGTGTATTTAATATTACATCTAAATATATTTTTACTGAAATAATGACATATAGGCATTTCCAATGAATACATTTCAGTCTAACTGCCAAATTTAAACTTTAATCAACATAAGGCTAAGTATAAATTAAAAGTCATAATATCTAGCAAGCTTGTTAGTTTGCTAATATTGGAAAATTGGGAATCTATAGTTTTCATAACAATAATTTGCAAACATGTGCCTTATAAGATAAGGAAAAAGAGATTGTCCTTTCCTTATATGAGTTACTGTAAATCAGTATTTACTAACATTATCAGATAGATACAAGTAAAAGTGTTAAATATGCATGTTCTGTACAGGTTGTGTTGGTATTCAGGAATTGGTATTATTACCACTGTCTCACTTAATTTTTGAGATATCACATAGTGTTATGGTTAAGCTTATGGATTCTGTATAATTCCTTCATAATCTTTCATTTCAGTAACCTTGGGTATGATAATTTACCTTCCTGTACCTGAGTTTCTTCTTTTGAAAAAATTGGGATATTAATAACATTAGTACTAAATGAATTAATATATTAAAGTGCATAGAAGACTCACGATAATTACTCTATAAGCAATAGTATTACTACAATTACTACTGCTACTGCTACTATCATTGTAAACTAATTATTTAAAAATAATATATTTAGATAATGGGTCTTATGATGACTTTGGAAAGTAGACAATGAAATTTTCCCTGTAACTTTTTCTCCAGCTAATCTGGTCAGACTGCAAAGAGCTTTGTGAGAAATTTATCTGTGTATCCATCCTCTCATTCATTGTGAGAATGCCAGGAAAATAATGCTGGTCAGATAGGCATAGTTCATGTCCTTGTGGAACTTATACATGAGTATCCCTACATTTCTATTCAATACAAGTTTCATTACCTTTCACATGTTACTTATTGTAAAGACAGTGTATTTTCTTAAAAGCAGAGAGATGTATTTAAATATTTACAAAATATCTAAGTGGCCATAATTATCAAAGTAGTTAAGAAAACATTTGCATTTTTCTGAAATAAAAACAATATTTTGCTATTATGTCCACATTGTAAAGATATGAGAAATATATATGTATGTATATATATATGTAAATTTATTGGTTAAAACTAATAAATCTAGTTTTTAACAGTTCAGATGAGATGATATACCTGGCTTTTTAAAATATAACAGGAAGAGAAGTGAAATCTACTCTGGAATATAAAATGTTTGATATTGTAATTTGGCTCTGGTAATAGAATATTATCAATGCAGTGTTAAAAGTTACATTGAGTGATATTTAACATCTTATTCATAATATATAAGTGGAAGTAAGCATGAACCTTATACAGTGGTTATTCTATACAGACTGACTCTGTATTTTACTTCTGAGATATAACTTTCAACATAATGATTAAGCAAATTGTATAAAATTATCAGTATATGTTGGATGATCTTTGGTAAAGATGATTATGGCAGTGCCTTGAATCACAGGTTTGAAGCTATAATTATGAGAGCAGCATTCATCTTGATATGTGCATCCTAGACATCAAATCCAATGTGGTAAAATGTACATGATTTATGGAGACCACGACATGATAAATGAACCTAAGATTGCAAGAATAGTGATTTTCATCATACAGAGAGATTTTTAAAGAGGTCAGGTATTATTAACATTTAACCATATGAGGAAGAGTATAAAAATAGACATATGGAGATTTAAAAAATTTTCAATTGCACCCAGAAGCATGGTTATTGTAACTAGAATTGTTACTTATTGGTGGGCCATAGATAATGGCCAAATTGTGGCTAAACTGATTCTGAGTTGACTTTTGTAGCCCTTGTTATAGCATGACATAAATATATATATATATATATATATATATATATATATATAAAATGCATATTACTATTAGAGAAAATTGACCATATGGTTTGAAACACTCCTTTGGTATTCTAATAAAGGAAGCAATGAAGCAATTTGAGAATCATCCAATTCAGACATCTCCACATTGTTTTATTTCTGATTGCTCTTACATGACAGTACAGTGGATGGAATGAACACAGTATATATTCATATGGAATAAACTAACATCTATGTGACATTGTACAATGTGCAGCCATTAAACAGATTTTCTCTTCAGAGCAACACTAAATAATATTATGACAATTTCTTTGAAACTCATGAAGAAGTAGGAAATCAGCAGCCCCATCTGTAGTTTCTAAGGTATTAGGTGCTGGAGGAAGCTGAGAGAACATTAATGGGTACCTTTTATAGGCCAATCCCTATACCAGGCTTTTAGGGTGAGTACCTCTTTTAACCTCTTCTACTCTATAAGAAAGATGCAAAAGGCAGAAGGAGGCTAGAGACTATTTAAGGGTTTAGAACAAAGAAATCTGATCAGTTTTTCCAACAGACTTCATCAATCACAGTGTTGAGGTCCAGGGTCCACAGTGCAGAGCCTGACTGCTAAAACTGTCACGTTAGAAAATACACCTTCTTATCTGTGTTCCAGAGTTCACTGTATTTAATCAGGCTGACTAACACTAACTAAACTCACAAAAATTGAAATATAAACCAACAGATCAATTAATATACTAATTTATCGTGAGCAATATAATTGTCACACAAATCAACATATTTGCTGGTGTGGCTAAGAAAAATCATTTTGGAAAACAAAATCACAATCAGAAATTTTCATTAGAATCATTCAATTATAATAAGGAGAGTAATTTGACATGGTTCAAATGTGAGATGTCATCAGACTCTAATTGTTTCATTTACAGATTTCTGTTGTTGAAAAATATCTGTCATAAATATCAAGCCAATTAAGTTTTTTTTTTTTTTTTTTTGAGACAGAGTCTCACTCAGTCACCAGGCGCCAGGCTGGAGTGCAGTGGCGCGACCTTGGCTCACTGCAACCTCCGCTGCCCGGGTTCAAGCATTCTCCTGCCTCAGCCTCCCGAGTAACTGGGACTACAGGCGCGCGCCACCACGCCCAGCTAATTTTTTTGTATTTTTAGTAGAGACGGGGTTTCACCTTGTTGATAGGACGGTCTCGATCTCTTGACCTCGTGATCCGCCCGCCTCGGCCTCCCAAAGTGCTGGGATTACAGGCGTGAGCCACCGCGCCCGGCCCGCCAATTAAGTTTTAAATCATAACTCTATTTTTCCTGCACAGTGCTGAAGCTAAATTGACAACTTTGCTCCTCTGTCATTCATTTTTAAAAATTAAATATACAAATAATATTGTATGTTTTTAACATGTGCAATATGATGTTTTAAAACAGAGGTCCTCCATTTCCAGACCACAAACAAGTACCAGGCCATGAACTGTTAGGAATCAGACTGCCCAGCAGGAGATGAGTGGCAGGCAAGTTAGCTAAGCTTCATCTGTATTTGCAGCCACTCCCCCACTGCTCGCATTACCGCCTGAGCTCCACCTCCTGTCAGAGTCAGATCAGTAGTGCATTAGATTCTCATATGAGTGGGAACCCTGTTGTGAGCTGTCCATGTGAAGGATCTAGATTGTGAGCTCCTTATGATAAACTAATGCAAATCTTCAATGAGATTCATTATGAGAATCTAATCTAATAAGAATCTAATTAGAATCTGTCACTGTCTCCCGTTACCCCCAGATAGGGCCATCTAGTTGTAGGAAAACAAGCTCAGAACTCCCACTGATTCTACACTATCATGAGTTGTACAATTATTTCATTATATATTACAATGTAATTATAATAGAAATACAGTGCACAGGCTGGGCACGGTGGCTCATACCTGTAAACTCAGCACTTTGGGAGGCCAAGGTGGGTGGATCATGAGGTCAGAAGTTTGAGACCAGCCTGACCAACATGGTGAAACCCATCTCTACTAAAAATACAAAAATTAGCTGGGTGTGGTGGCTCATGCCTGTAATCCCAGCTACTGGGGAGGTTGAGGCAGAAGAACTGCTTGAACCCGGGAGGCAGAGGTTGCGGTGAGCAGATATTGTGCCATTGCACTCCAGCCTGCACAACGAGAGCAAAACTCCTTCCCCTCCCCCAAAAAAGAAAAGAAAAAGAAATAAAGTGCACAATAAATGTAATGCACTTGAATAATCTCAAAACCCTCCACCAACCATACCCTTGATTCGTGGAAAATTTGTCTTCCACAAAACCAGTCCCTGGTGCCAAAAAGTTGGGGACTGCTGTTTTAAAGTATATGCACTGTACATTGTGAAATGGTTAAATATAGCCAACTAGCGAATGCATTACCTTACACAGTTATTTTCCATGGTGAGAGCACATAACATTTCTATGGAGCGCATAACATTTTCTATGGCGAGAGCACATAACTCTGTTTACATTTTTCAGGAATATAATATATTATCATTAATTATAGTCACCATGCTGTATAATAGATCTCTTGAAATTTATTCCTTCTATTTAACTATAATTATGTATCCTTGACTAATGTCTCCTATGCCCTTTGACTACTAACTACCTCAGCTTCTGGTAGCCACCAATATACAGGCATACATTGCTTTATTATGCTTCACTTTATTGTGCTTCACAGATATTGTTTGTTTTACCAACTGAAGGTCTGTGGCAACCCTACATGGAGCAAGTCTATTGCTGCTATTTTTCTAACAGCATGTGTTCAGTTCATGTCTCTGTCACATTTTGGTAACTGTCATAATATTTCAAACCTTTGCATTATGATTATATTTGTTATAGTGATCTGTAATCAGTGATTTTTGATATTATTATAGTTGTTTTGAGGCACCAACCAACCATGCCCTCATAAGACAGCAAACTTAATTGATACGCGTCATGTGTGCTCTGACTACTCCACTGACTGACCATTCCCCTATCTTGCTCCCTCTCCTTGGGCCTCCCTGTTCTCTCCCTATTCTACAACAATATTAAAAATAGGCCGGTTAATAACTCTATCTCTATAATGGTCCAAATGTTCATCAAAAGGAAGAGTTGCATGTCTCTCACTTTAAATCAAAAGCTAGAAATGTTTAAGCTTAGTGAGGAAGGCATGTTAAAAGCCAACATAGGCCTCTTGTGTCAAGCAGTTAGCTAAGTCATAAATGCAAAGAAAAAGTTCCTGAAGAAAATTAAGTACTACTCCAGTGAACAAATGTATGACAAGAAAGGAAAATAGCCTTATGGCTAATACTGGTGTCTAGATAGAAGAAAAACCAGCCACACATTCCCTTACAACAAAGCATAATCTAGAGCAAAGCCCTAACTCTCTTCAATTTCATGAGGGATAAGAGAAAGTTGCAGAAAAAAAGTTTGAAGGTAGCAGATGTTGGTTTATGGGATTTAAGAAAAGAATTCATCTACGTAACATAAAAGTGCAAAGTAAAGAAGCAAGTGCTGATTTAGAAACTTCAGCAAGTTATGCAGATCTCGCTAAAGTGATTGATGCAGGTGGCTACACTAAACATTAGATTTCCAATGCAGATACAGCAGTCTTCTAATGGAAGAATAAGCCATCTAGGACTTTTAAAGCTGGAGAGAAGAAGTCAATACCCGAATGACTCGTTTTAAAGCTTCAAAGGATAGGCTGACTGCCTTGTTAGGGGCTAATGTAGCTGGTGACTTTAAGTTGAAATCAGTGCACATTTACCATTCTGAAAATCCTAGATCCCTTAAAAATTATCCTAAATCTTCTCTGCCTGTGCTCTATAAATTAAACAACAAATCCTAAATGACAGTACATGTGTTTACAGCATGGTTTACTGAATATTTTAAGTCCACTTTGTGGCCAACTGCTCAGGAAAAAATATTTCTTTCAAAATATTACTTCTCATTGACAAGGCACCTCACCACCCACAGGCTCTGATGGAGATGCACAAGGAGATTAATGTTGTTTTCATGTCTGTTAACACAGTACCCATTCTGCAGCCATTACAGAAAATAGTATGGAAGTCCCTTAAGGAATTAAAAATAGATCTACCAGGAGTTATTTCAACTTTTAAGTCTTATAACTTATGAAATACCCTTCATAAGGGTTATATGCCTTCATAAGGTATATAAAGATATATACCTAGAAACAGAGTTGCTGGATCATATACCATAGACAGTGAGTCCTCTGATAGACCTGGGCAAAGTAAATTGAAAATCCTCTGGAAAGGATTCATCATTCGAGATGTCATTAAGAACATTTATGATTTATGGGAGATGGTCAAAATATCAATATTAACAGTAGATTGGAAAACTGATCCCAACCCTCATGAGTGACTTTGAGGGGTTCACAACTTCAGTGGGGGAAAGTAACTGTGCATGTGGTAGAAATAGCAAAAGAACTAGAATTAGAAGTGGAGCCTGAAGATATGACTGAATTGCTGCAATCCCATAATAAAACTTAAAAAGATGAAGAGTTGTTTCTTATGAATTAGCAAATAAAGTGGTTTCTTGAGATGGAATCTACACCTAATGAAGATGATGTGAACCTTGTTGAAATGACAGCAAAGGATATAGAATATTACATGATCTTAGTTGATAAAGCAGTGACAGAGTTTGATAGAATTTGCTTTAATTTAATTTTTAAAAGGTTCTACTGTGTGTAAAATGCTGTTAAACAGCATTGCATGCTACAGAGAATCTTTCATAAAAGAATGAATCAATCAATGTGGGAAACCTCATTGCTCTTTGATTTTAAGAAATTACCACAGGCTCTCAGCTACCCTAACCTTCAGCAACCACCACCCTGATCAGTCTTCAGCTATAAACGTTGAAGTCAGTTGTAATGTTTTTCTGGTAGAGCAAGACTATCTACCAGAAAAAAAAAAAAAAATTACAACTGACTGGAGGCTCAGATGATTGTTAGCATTTTTTTTAGCAATAAAGTAAATTAATTGTGGTATGTACTTTTTTAAAACATAATGCTACTGCACAGTTAATAAACACAATATTAGTGTAAACATAACTTTTATATTCACAGAGAAACCAAAAATTTTGTGAGATGGATACTTAGGTTGATTTCATATCTTGGCTATTGTGAATGGTACTGCAGTAGACTTGAAAGTGCAGATATCTCTTTGACATATTGATTTTATTTCCTTTGGATATGTATCTAGTAGCAAAGTTGCTGGATCACGTGGTAGTTCTTTTTTTACTTTTTTGAGGGACCTCCATACTATTTTATATAATGGCTTCACTAATTTACATTCCCACCAACAGAGTGTAAGTCTTTTCTTTTCTCCACATCCCCAACAACACTTGTCATCTTTTGTATTTTTGATGCACTTGTAAACAACCAGATCTCTTAAGAACTCATTCACTGTCATGAGAACAGCATCCAGGCACTGGTGCTAAACCATCATGAAGCATCCACCTCCATGATCCAATCACCTCCCCACCAGGCCCCACCTCCAACACTGAGCATTACAATTGAACATGAGATTCCAGTGGGAACACAGAGCCAAACCATATCAATGTATAAAGTAGAATTAGTTTCACTTTCTGTAAAAACAAAAACTTCTAAAAATGCGATATACATATTGCAGAACTTTCTGGCTACAAGTAGCCCACAGTGGATACAGTGTCTTTATGGGGAAATCAAAAAACATTGTATTTCTAATTTATTTTCTTTGGTAACAGTTTTCATTGTCAATGTTACTTTATGTTCCAAGATGACTATGAGAGGACTACCCAGAGCAGTTTTTTAAAAACTACGTGGAGCTTTGCCACCAATTATGTGTTACGTACATAGAAAAGGTGACTTGATTTTACTCACCTCATCTTGTCTAGTAAATGTGTGGATCACAGGCATATTTTTGGCAAGGTCTAGAAAGGTTATCAGGAAACATGAAACTTAGTTCATTCTCCTCCATGTACTGCCTATTTTATACTACTTTCATAGCCTTTATAACCTTCGGTTTCTTTTACTTGCTATAAATCTAATCTAGCTGTTTAATGAGAAACACTGACATGTATGAAACTATTCTGAGAAGTATGTAGCACAGAACAAATAAACTGAGTGAGCTTTTAAACAATACCTGAAGTGTAAAGGCATAATTTCACTTTTTAAAAATCTAAGTTAGTTTTCTCAGAGCCTATTCCATCTGAGGTAGATAGAGGTACTCATTGTAAATTCAGAGTAGACTTAGTCAATTTCACAACTGAAACAAGTCAATTTAAAATTTTCCTCTTTTTCTCTCTACAGTTATGACTAAGATAATGCTATTACATTATAGATTTGCCTTTCTACAGTTTCAGACCTCCAAGCTTTGTGAATATTCAACTTTGGAATTACCACTGTTAAAGGATCACCTTCAAAATTATTTCAGTAGCTATTTTCTTGCCTCTCCATATAGCTTTTCTTTTTTAGTACTCCTTATTATCTATGCAATCTTTATGTAGTCTAGAAAAGTCAGAAAAACTCATCTGATCACACATATTTCTAAATTCTTTGAATTAGGATGTTGGATTGTACTTGAAATTCAAAAAGTAAATCTTTCAAAGCTATTGTCTGTACCATTAGTTTCCAAAATGCATTTTAAAACTTAAAGTCTGAGAAAGGACCAATAAGAATATGGCAGTCAAAATTTAATTTGTAATGCTTTATGTGTGGGGAGAGCAGTCTTGAAGGGTGACCAAATAAATGACATGATAACAATGACTTTAAAAGTGCATAAATGGGACTTCAGATAGCATTATACCACAGAAATATATGCTAGTACTACAGAAGCAGCTGCAGTAGCACAGTATTGGACAATTCAGGATGTCTATTAAGGTCGTACTTTTCCATAACTTCCAAACAATAATTAATCCCACTAAGCAGGGATACAAGAAATCAGAAGTTGCATTCATGTTTCTAACAATGTAGTGTATAGATAGTGTTATATACACATCTGGTTGCCTATTAATAAAATGGAGAATGTTCATGATATTGGCACAAATACAAGTAAAAATTATGGGTTAACCATAAATTTTAGTGAAAACAGAAATTTTAAAAGCCTTTAACTTACACATTTTTCATCCTATAATTCAAGTGTGAATGATCCAAAAACACCTTAGTTCTATAATAGCCCTGTTATTTATCACCGCGAATATAGCTGACATTGTCCAGTTAGTCCAAATGTTAGGAAAGAAAAGAGTAATGGATAAAATTAATGGAATTGTTTTCATCCTTAATACTTACACACAGAGAATCAATTTTTCTCATGCCATGTTATGTTCTGTTCTGTGATACATGAGCAACTCGGGAAAAGCAACTAAAGGTAAAGAAATATTTTCTCTGTTCCCCATTCAAGACAGGGCCTACTGTGACCACTTCTATTCAGTATTGTATCTGAAGTCCTAGTCAGAGCAATGAGACAAGATAAATAAATAAAAGGCATCCAAATAAGAAAAGAAGTGAAATTGTCACTATTTCCTGATGACATGGTCTTATATAGAGAAAAGCCTAAATATTCCACAAAAAGTGTTCAAACTGATAAATGAATGCAGTAAAGTTTCTGCATACAAAATCAACACAAAAATCAGTACTATTTTTATTCACCAAAAACTTTCTAAGAGATGCTTATTTGATTATTTAAAGAGAATATGCTATATTTGGAATTATTTTTGAAAATAATCCAATGTAATAGTAGTAGAGAAGTGGGTTATATTATAGACTAACACTTCTTAAAGTTTAACATGCGTAAGAATCATCTGAGAATCTTGACGAAATGCAGATTCTAATTCAGTACTTCTGCGGTGGGACCTGAAATTCTACTTGTCCAACAAGCTCCCAGACAAGCCAGTTACGGGTTCCCAGAGCCCACCTAGGGTAGTAAGGTCGTAGATTTGATTAACGGTCATAAATACATAATTGTGTATCTGGGTATGAGGAGTCATGGAATCATTGTCCCTACTTTTACGCATTTAAAAAAATTTTATAATAAAATTGTTTAAAATAATACTTCTAATTTAGCTGAGCAGATACATTGCCACTGGAAAAGTGAGAGCCTAAAATCTATGGATTTTCTTTTTCACTGACTTTAAATGCAATAACTATTTTCAAACGTTGAACTATTGTGACCTAAAGGAGTTCAGGAAATTTTTATGGAGGAAGTATTATTTATAGTTTGACCTTGATGAGTGGGCAAATATCAAAAATGTGGAATGAAGGAATGAAAGTGGAACATTCTAGGAGACAAAAACTGGCTTAGTAAATGAATAAAAACAAAAATGGATATGGGATGATTACACAAAAGACGACTGCCTTGCATGCAATTGGAAATGTATTTACAAATTTTCAGAGTTGGAATGGAATTTAAGAATTTAAGATAGATACTGATGTTGGCTTTAATTGTGGAGCTTAGTGATTGAGTGGGAAAGCAAAACAAACCAGAAACATAATTTAATGAACCACAAGATGGCGACAAAGCCCCTTCGGAACACATGTCAAAGTTTGCCTATTACCCATCATAGGATAAAATACTGGTGTAGAATTCGAGAAGGAAATAGGAAGTCAGTCTTCTAAGCAAGTAGTTAAAATAATTAAAATCTGAACCTAGCTATTACTAAGAATGATTTAATCATCAGAGAACTCATGCATTTTAATCAGAGATAGTAAATGCATTTATTACCTCACATTAACTGATAGAAAAAGTACACATTCATATTTGATAAGTTTATTCTTCCTCAAATATCTTGGGCAAACGGCAGATAAAGTTTTACTGGAAGCACTAATAATACCACTAAAATGAATTCTGCATCTTTATTGATTATATTCATTATTGTGGATGGTTTTTGAATACCTATTCAAAATTGATGATCTAGATTAAAAAAAAACAACAATAAAAACCTGGTGAATTTTTTCTTCCTAAAAATGTTCATAGTTAAATTAATATTGTTATTATAAAATAACATATGATTTAAGTATCCCTGTATTTCTGATAAATGTAATATATTTTTAATTGAATTTATTATTATTATTTTTTAGATAGTCTCCCTCTATAGCCAGGCTGGAGTGCGGTGGCGCCATCTCCGCTCACTGCAACCTCCGCCTCGATTTCCCTGCCTCAGCCTCCGGAGTAGCTGGGACTACAGGTGCGAGAAACCAATGCTGGCTAATTTTTTTTTTTTTTTTTTTGTATTTTAGTAGAGATGAGGTTTCACCATGTTGGCCAGGATGATCTCAATCTCCTGACCTTGTGATCCGCCTGCCTCGGCCTCCCAAAGTGCTGGGATTACAGGCATAAGCCACAGTGCACAACCTGGAGTTCTTACATTATGTTTTGACATACAAGGATCACGCTGGCCCTGTTTTTAGGTGTTCACTTTTTTCATGCTAAATTTTTAAAGACAGTGGAGACAAGGAAGCTGATGATTGTATTAAGACATTGCTATTAATGAGCTCTATGTATAATTTGTCAAAAATTTCAGAAGCAACCCATACATTTAAAAAGGAATTTGTTGTGAACTTACTATGTTCTATGCAATGTGTAACTTAAACAATAGTGAAATAAAAATAAATAAGGCAAATTTGAAGGTATGCATGGTAAGCAGTCTTAAATGTGAAAGAACGTTCTAACAAAGCTATAAAATTTTTCCTTGAAAATAGTGGTTGGTAATTCATTAGTTAATTAATGATTGAGAGTTTAATCATCAATGATATGATAAAATAAGAAATCAGAAGTCACAACATGGGCTTGAGAGTAAATTTATAGTGAAAATTTAGACAGTAATTAGGTACTACTCTTTCAAGAAACTGGGCACAGAAGGGAAATGGAAAGCTAGGCTGGTATCTTAAGTGAGAATTCAAAATAAAGACAGTTTAGAATAAAGCACTTGGATTTACTATGTAGGAGTGTCAGAGTGACATGATTTCCAAGTTTGGGCTCTACTTAAATATTGTAGATTAGTTTTAAAATGTTTTATGTAGAAAATAATATATAGTAGAGTGTTTAATTAGTGTGTCATATCTATGGTTTTATATTATGTCGGTGCAAAAGTAATTGCGAGTTTTGCCAGTACTTTCAATTTCAAAAACTGCAATTACTTTTACACCAACCTAATAGATTTAAAAATATATCATTTATTCTCAGAGTTAAGTCTATGTTTCAAGTTAAACTGTTTGTGGTTACAAAGTAAAAATTATGTAACCGGGAATGATAGGAGACAAGTTTTATTAAGGAAGACCAATCAGAAATGATATTGAAACTTTCAGAAAGAAATACTGTTTATAGTTTATTGTTTTATATAGAAGAAAAGACTTCTAAACGTTGCATAGTAAAGACTTTGAGAGTCATGTCTTTAATAAAGCATTATTAATGTTTAGAAATCACAATAAAAATTGCAGGCAATTGAATGTCTCTAATTAATGATAATTTTTAAGTAAGTTAGACATTTTATTTATCTTACTAAACTGTTTAGCACACAGGCTTCATTAAAAAACATTAAGGTAATCAGCTTGTGCCTCCAGTACTAACTCTAAATTAAAGGAGACCAATTAATACACAATTTTTTCATAGAAATTGACACATATTATTCCTCTATGAGCTGTAAACCTTTGTGTAGTATGGGTGTTTGAAAATTAAATGTGAGAAAATAAATTTAAAATATGTGAAATACAAAAAATTAAATTACCATTGTGCACAATTAATTATTGAACTAATTATGCTCTTGAAACTTAGAGCTCAGAAAGCTATTTAACGCAATAGCATAGAAGGCTTATGTCTTTTTTTAGCCAAAGTTATTCGATTTTTTTTTTATTCATTACTGAACAAATCTTAACATTCTTGGTATCATGACAATATTGTTCAAGAACACCTAAGCTCTGTCTTGGCTGATACAAAACCCCTCTTAACAGCTTAGGTGAGATTCATTGAAAAGTGATCTCTTAAATAGAATGAGGTTTTAGCATTTATTATTTTATGATTGGTTAGAAGAGAATGTAGGAACTCTTTAGAATTTGAATAGTTAATAAATAACTTGGCACAAAATGAGATGTGTGTTGTTTAGAGAAGCAACATCAATACAGAATATTTGAGTAATAGGAATTTCATTTTACTATGTTTGTTAAAACAAAATTATTATGACAGAAGGAACATTTATATAATGTAGATATTCAGTGTTATTTGCCCCAAAATAAAATATTCATTTATATTTGGTTTAATAACTGGCCAAATGTGCAACTCACAGTGAGCACATTGTCCTAAAACCACATTTTGTAATCCATCATTTTTGACGATTGACAGTTGACTTTTGTTCCTAAGTAGGTAATTTATCTGTGTGGTATTTTCTGTTGCTATTCAGTAAAGATTGCTTGGGGATAGCATGGGGTGGTAATTCTCATTTTAAATAAGTGATCTATTTTTTAAAACATTCAGAAGACATTGTATTCTAGCATTTGTTTAATATTATTGTCTTTCAAGCTATGGATTTAATTTTGTTTCTTAAGATTTTTATTATATTTGTAATCCTTATAAAGTTATTTTCCTTTATGCAAATTAAATTATACATGGGCCAAACTAATTTATACTATTAGACTTTCATCCTTATAATTCCAAATGCAGGTTGAGTTTCCCTTATCTGAAATGCTTGGGACCAGAAGTGTTTCAGATTTCAGGTGTTTTTAGATTTTGGAATATTTGCATATACACAATGAGAAACCTTGGGGGATGGGACCCAAGTCTAAACACAAAATTAATTTATGTTTCATGTGTGCCTTATACACACAGCTAAAAGTAATTATATACAATATTTTAGTAATTTTGTGCATACAACAAAGTTTGTATACATTGAACCATCAGAAAGCAAAGGTGTCAGATGTGGAATTTTCCACTTCTGATGTCATGTTGGCACTCAAAAAGTTTTGAATTTTAGAGCATTTCAAATTTCAGATTTTTTAATTAGATGTGCTCACCTTTTAACATTGGTGGAAAACATAGATTATGAACGCAAGAAGTTTGTAGGACCCCTTTATTAGGTAAAAGATAAGCTAGTTCAAAAATACAAATCAAGGCCAAATGTCTTTCCCTGTTGTGCAGATCAATTGAAGATAGTCAAATGAAATATGAAATCCAATACCTTAGAACCTGACAAAGCTGAAGTTTATTACACTACTTATATGTGTTGGGAAAAGGAGGAGGAATGAGAGGATCTGACAAGATGTTTATAATTCTTATATAAAAATAGAAATCTATGTGAAAGAAAAAAAAGGTGAAACTTTCATCTAACTGTATTTGTTCTCCTGTAAATTTGGATCTGCAAAATAGACAGGGAAGCTGCATAATGGCAACATGTGCTCTGTCATTCATGTTCATCTTCTTTATTACCACTTACATAATTTAATTATATATTTTTTTCCTATTTAGCTATGGCATCTTATAATTTTAGTTGCAGAGAGAAAACTTTATTCGCATTGATAAGTAGTTAACTTAAGCATATGCAATGCTTTTACTAAAACTGTCATTTACTGTGCTTTTAGAAGTATACATAAGGTAATTATGTGTATTTAGTTTTTCAAAATGACAGTAGTTAAAAGAATATTGCATTGCTAGATATCATGTAAATAAAAATACTGAGGTTTATTTGAATTATTTTAAACCAATTTATAGATTTCAACTTAGAAATACAATAATATAATATATCATTTAACTATTCGATGCTAATAAGGAGATAATTTGATTAAATAATTATAATTAAGTATTTTTATCATTATAATTCTGATAAATATTTTATAGTAGCTACTTTAAGAAAGAAATGTAAATTAGAAGTTTGTAGCTCTACTCAACATGCATTTTCATCTTTTAATAAACTGCACAGATTTCCTAATGCTATGAAAATCATTCAAATTTTAGAATTATAAATAAATCTTGAAAGGAGCATGATCCTTTTGTAAAGATCCTTAAGGAAAGAAAAAAATTAAATGCTTTTCTCATCAATGCCATTAGATATTTATAAGATGACGAGTACATTAAAAATTTTTCATCTTATCCTCCTGTGCTAGAAAACACTTCATGACCGTCAAGACTTTCATTTAAAACACTAGAATTCATGCCCTTTATACTCATAAAATTATCCTTCTCCTACTAATGATATTTATTTCTCATTAGTTTTATTTATAAAAAACCCAATTTTAAGATTATATGATTATATTTATTTTAGCTAAAAATAATACAAAACTAATGATTGGTATGTTAAACCAATAATATTAGGTTACTAGTGAAAGGTACTAGTGACTAAAATATGTTTTCCATGAAGCAATATGCCAGGTTTACACTTAATTAACTGGATTTTTTTTTTTTTTTTTTTTTGAGATGGAGTTTCGCTCTTATTACCCAGGCTGGAGTGCAATGGCACGATCTTGGCTCACCGCAACCTCCGCCTCCTGGGTTCAAGCAATTCTCCTGCCTCAGCCTCCCGAGTAGCTGGGACTACAAGTGTGTGCCACCATGCCCAGCTAATTTTTGTATTTTTAGTAGAGACAGGGTTTCACCACGTTGACCAGGATGGTGATGGTCTTGATTTCTTGACCTCGTGATCCACCCGCCTCGGCCTCCCAAGGTAATTGGTTTTTTAATCTGTCTTTCTAGATTGGCTGAGTGCAATGACAATCAATCCCACAACTATTTACTGGGTACTTAGTATATTCCAGGCATTAACAGAGATTCTCAGAATATGATCCATCAGTTAAGAAAAAACAACAAAAAACAAGAAAACAAAAAACTAAAAAACTTACCATGTGGAAAATGCCATTAGCCATTTTGTTTTTAAATAAAGAATGACAAGAAAAATATTATCACAACATGCTCTACTATTTTGTCTTTGGATTATGCTAGTACTTATAAAGAACATACTAATGGAACTTCCAGCCAATAACCAAATAACCACAGTGATCAACATCTAAGTGTAAAGATAACAGCACAAAGATGTGAAAGACTATTGAAATACCGTTGAGAGTATAGTTTCATTCACAATATATTGTTCACAGAAACCAAATAATTATTGATGTGTTCTGGAAAATAACTGTGCTGCTCTGTTATACATAGTGAAAACTAATTCTTTCAAAATTATGTTACTGCGTATTTTGGGAATTTAATATGTAATGCTTTAAAGACAATATCTTTCTGCTAAGAGTTACTTGCTCTCGGTGGTACAATTTAATACAAGTGAGGCAATAAAACATAAAAACTACCCACAAAATGTCCAACTGTGCATATATTTAACAGAAATATTGAGCTGTAAAATTCACTGTAGAGCTGGGTGTGATGGCATGCACCTATAGATCCAGCTATTCAGGAGTCTGAGGCAGGAGAATCATTTGAGTGCTAGAGTTCAAGAATAGCCTGGGCAAGATAGCAGGATCATGTCTCTAAAACATACAAACAAAAAACCTCATTGTACCTTTGTCTACTTAATCAATATTTTCTAATCCACAATGAGTGCACTTTCTTTTTCTCAAAATTAATTATATCCTGATAGCCTATATCATTGATACCTAAATGTTACTATCCCATCAATAAGCATGCAAAACACTGATGATTTCATCTGGCTATATCAATTAAATTTGGCTTTATTTCTCCAGAATGCCAAAAAAGACAATCTAGGAGGAAAAGTAGCGGGACCCCTAACAATGCCAGATTCAATTCTCTAGGCAACTAACTCAAAAATCAAAGAACTATATGTATTTTTATTAAGAATGGGATTATTACTCATTTTGGAAAGAGTTAAATGAATCCAATTGAAGCAACTGCCTCCGAATCAAAGGACTACATGTATTTTTATTAATAATAGGATTGTTGGTCATTTTGGAAAGGGTCAAATGAATATATTTACACATTCATTACCCTTTCATATCTGAAATTGTCATGTTTATCATTCACCATAATTATGAAGCTCTTGAAAACACAAATTCATCAATGACTATTTTTGCAATGATATGGAGAATTAACAAAAAATACGTATTTGTAGCAGTAAAAACATCAAAATAGAAAAGTGGTGCCATTGGTATCATTTTGGAGTCTCCCCAATTTCCACACAAAGATTACATGTCCATACCATACACAAAAATTTACTCAGAGACTTAAATATAAGAGCTAAAACTATAAACTCAGAAAGACACCCAAGCATCTAGATAAAAAACTAAAATTACAATCACTATAATAACAAATTAGCCATTTGGACGTCATCAAAATTTAAAACTTTTGAGCTTCAAAATGTATTTTTAAGAAGTGAAAATGCAAACCAGACTGGAAAAAATATTTTCAAATCATATATGTGATAAAGGACTTATATTTATGATACAGCAAATTCTTACAACTCAATTTTAAGTCAACAACCCAATTTAAAAAAAATGGGAAAAGTATTTGAATTAAAATTTCTTCAGAGTAGGAAGATACACAAATGATCAGCAAACAAATTAAAAATCTTATATAATGAGTTTCTAATAAAATGCAAATTAAAATTATGAGACACCATCTCACATCCACAAGAATGGCTATAACAAAAAAATGGTGACTATGATGGGAAACTGTAACCTCATATTTTTTATAGGAATGTAAAATATACATCCACTTTAGATAACAGTTTGTCAGTTTCTTAAATTGCTAAGCATAAATTTACCATATGGCCCAGAAATTTCAGTCTTAGGTGTCTAATCAGAAGAAATTAGACTTGCATGAATGTTGATAGAGCACTATTTATAACAGTCGTAAAGGGTAAACAACCCAAATGTCCTTCAATTAGTAAAATACTATTTATTCATCTTATAATGAAGTACTATTTGGCAATAAAAAAAAAAGATTACTGATGTAAGTCACAGTGTGGTTTGACTTCAAAACCTTTATGCTATGAGGGGAGGTGGTCACAAATGATCACATATTGTATTATTTCATTTTTATTAAATACTCAGAAAAGGCAAATACGTGGAGACAGAAAATAAAATAGAAGTTACTGAGGGCTGGGTTTCTGAAACGTGAATGATAACAAGTGGGCACAACCTTCCTTTTCCAGGTGATGCTAATGTTCTAAAATTAGATTGTGGGGTAGGTTATACAACTCTGTACATTTAGTAAAATGTATTGAATTGCACACTTGTATGAATACATTTATAGTACATTACATGTCAGGAAATATTTTAAATAGAGGAAAAAATATTGATGATAAGTGGGATTTTCATATGTCACTAAAGTACCATTTCTCCTCTGATCTTTCTCATGACCACCTGGGGAGGAGCAATGCGCCTATGAAGTGCAAAGATTATGAAGTCACAGCACTACTCCAGTGCCCAATCTCAGCATCACTCACAGGGCCAATCCGATGTTATACACCTCCTGAAGTGATACAAGGATATTAATGATTGAAACGTAAATACTTTGAGAAAAACACCAAGCTGGTAGATAGTAGAAGACAGTCTTCAGAGAATTATGGACTAGGACTCAATCTGATGAACTTCCCAGCAGAAAACTATATAACAGAATATAATAAAAAACAAACAATATCTGAAGGTGTTGGAGGGTGAGAAGACAGATGTTGGTAGTGACTCCACACTCATTGGAAGAGGGGTGATGTGAAGCTACACAAGAAATTTCGTTCTCCTTGGCTTTTACCTGGAGTAAGTTTGGTCTGTGTAGTGTGCACAGGGAGCAAGATGTACTCATGAAATAAACTATTTCTATTTCTGGAAACCAAAAAAGTGAAACCCCAAGATTGTGAATGTGAACAGTGTGCAGAAATTCCTAAAGGGGTTGAGTTAAAAAAGGAATACACACACTGTCTACAACTATGATCTCTGAAACACAGTTGTATGGAACAGACTCAAAGTAGGTCAGATGAAGGCATTAATCTGTCTGGAGTCTTGAGACAGTCACCTGAAAAAACTGATGCATGATGAGAAGCAGACAGACAACAATGTGAGTATGCTTGGAAAAGGGACATGTGAAAGATCTCCTTTATATGACTTTCAGCTTGGGGCTGAGTTCTGTTCTTGGTGTGCACACTGAAGGGTGAGATGTCTGTGGTAAACATCACAGTCCTTCTACCTTGGGGAATGAGAAAGTTGAAGCCAAGACACAATGAATGCTAAAAAGATTTGGGGAATAGGGCAAGAAGAGACAGTGAAGAGATTCCTCAATGTGGTCTGCCCACATCTCTGAGCACACTCAGAGCTTGTGTGTATGAAAGAGTCATAAAACAGTTCACATGAACACGAAGACAAAAAAGGGCTCAAAAACTGCTATACAAGAAAAACAGATTGCAGTTTTTCATGGTCTGAATGTTTTTGTCCTCCCCAAATTTATGTGTTGAAATATTAACTTTTAAGTGGGTGGTATTGGGGGTAGGCTTTGGGAGGTAACTAGTTAATGAGGATGACCTTCATGAATGGGGTTAATGCCCTTATAAGGGACTGGGGAGGCCAGAATTCTCCTCTTACAAAATGTTAAGGACAGAGCTAAAAACCACGATCTCTGAACCAGAGAATGAGTACTCACCAGACACCAAATCTTGGGATTTCCATCTTCAGAACTGTAAAAAATAAATTTCTATTTTTTAGAAACCAGTTTATGGTATTTTGTTATAGCAACCTCAACAAACTAATGTGCAGTTCAAGCCCAACCAACACCAACAAAAAAGAAACAAAAAACCTACCTGCTGAAACAAAAGAAATCCTTCAAATTGGATAAAGATAACTAAGTCCAGCATCACATGTTAATTTTCACAATGTCTGGGATAGAACTAAATATAACCCAAAATATAAAGAACCAAGGACATAAAACACATTCTTAAAACAAAATAAACCTGGTGATGGAACTAAGAGACAAAATTTTTAAACTGTGATAACTATCTTCAGTAAAATAAAATATTTTGTTAGTGCATGAAAATAGCAGAAAAAATTGTCAGCCTCAGGTAGGAAAGAAATTAAAATATAAAAAAATATGGAACTAAAATTGAAATTTCAGAAATAAATTTTCAGAGCCTAGGATAAAAGTACTAACAGGGATGACAAGGGAAGAAGTCAGCAAACTTGAAGACAGATTGATAGAAATGACCCAAGGTGAACAACAGAGAAAAAAAGAAAAGTGTATTTAGGAAAAGAAAAATAAATAATTATTTCTTTTAAAAGACACATGCACTCATATGTTTATCACAGCACTATTCCCAATAGCAAAGTCATGGAGCCCAACTAGCTGTCCGTCAGCAATTGATTGAATAAAGAAAATGTGGGGCATACACAATGTAGAATACTAAGCAGTCATAAAAAAGAATAAAATAATGTTATTTGCAGCAACATGGATGTAGCTGGAGGCCATTATCCTAAGAGAAATAACTCCCAAACAGAAAATGAAATACCACGTTTTCACTACATGGAAGCTAAACAGTGGATACACATGGACATAAAGATGAAAATAATAGACACTTGGAATTCCAAAAGTGGGGGAGGGTAGAAGCATGGCGAGGGATGAAAAATTATCTATTGGGTACTATGCTCACTATTTGGGATGATTACAATGGGAGCCCAAACCCCAGTATTGCACTGTATAGCCATGTAATGAAGCCGCACATGTATTCCTGAATCTAAAATAATTTTTGAAAGGAATAAAAATGAAGAGAGCTCCAGCATCATGTTAGATTACATGAGAGAATCAAACATACATGTAATTTGAAGGAGAGGAGATGAATAACACTGCAGAAAATAATATTTGAAATAATAATGCCTTGAGAAAATAATTGCAGAGATTTATAGATACAAGATGCTAATCAAGCACCAAAACATCCAAGGCCCAAATGTTGAAAGCCACATATAAGCAGAAATCTTGAAAATAGCAAGAGAAAAAATGATATGTATATGGTACAATGATCTGATGGGAGGCTGATTTCTCTTTGAAAACATGGAGGCCAGAGGAGAAAAAAGCAGAAACTCTAAAATGCTGAATGGAAAACCTATTAACGTAGAAATATTTTTGTAATAAAAATGTATTTTTATGAATGAACATAAAATGAAGATACTTGTATATAAAAATGAAAAACTAAGGTAATACATTGTCACCAAATATGCACTTTAAGAAATGTGAAAGGAAGCTCACTTCATCAGGATGAAAATAAACAATACCACGTGGAAACTCAGATCCTCAAAAAGAATAATTAAGAATAATCAGAAATGACAAGTGTCTGGATATATGTAAAAGAGAATATAATTTGTTTTTACTTTTTCTTTTTAATTCATTTAATAAATTATAGAACTATTTATAACCAAATATGTACAATATAGTAAAAATCATGCTCAGAGGAAAATTTATAGCTTTAGAAGCCAATGTAAGAAAGGAAGAAATGTCTGAAATAAATAAGCTTCGTCATATACAAACTGGAAGGGCAAATTAATCTCAAAGCAAAAAGAAGTAAGTATGTAATATGATGAAAACAGAAAATAAAATGGAAAACAGAAAAAAAGTGGAAAAATCAGTGAAACTAGTTCTTGTTCTAACCTAGTTCTTAGGAAAACATATCAATAAATTGGCCAACCATCTAGCCAGGTTTATCAAGAATAAAAAGTGATACAAACTAGCAATATCAGAAATAAAAAAGGGGAGTCAATTTACAGATCCTTCAGACATTAACAAAAAGAAGAAAAAGAACTTGATTAAGCATGGGCAAATTTTGAACAAGCATTTTGCAAAAAAGTGACTTTATAAATGGCCAATAAACACAAGATACTCATCACCACTGGTCATCAGAAAAATCAAAATTAAAAGTGTAACTACAAGTACTGAAAAAGCTATAGAGGGACGGGAACTTTCACATATTACTGGGAGGAATGCAAATTGGTGCAGCCATTTTAGAAAACATTATGGTAATACTATGTAAAGTTAAGAATACATTTACCATACAGCCTATCGACTTCATTTCTATTTGTCACTCATGAGAAATAGACACATATATCTATACAAAATCAAGTACATGAATGGCGATAGCATAAAACATTCATAATAGCCTAAAAGCATTCATCAGGTGGTGAATGGATAAATTCACTGTTGGTATATTCTTATTATGGACTATTATTTCAGCAACAAAAAGAGCAAACAATTACTGTATATTCATATTACTACAATATGAATGTATATCTAGCACCTTATGCTTACTGCAAGTTTTCAAATGCTACATAATATATACTATATGATTACATTTGCATGAAATTTTAGAAAAACAAAAGTATGTTGACAGAGAAGATCAGTGGTTGCCTGGCTTCTGGGGTGTGGGGGAGAAGATCAAGTACAATGAGGTATGAGAAAACTTATGTTTGAGGGCAATGGTGTGTATCTTGATTAAAGTAGAGTTTACACAATTGTAAAAAGTTATAAAAAAATCACTAAATTGTACATTTTAACTTGGTGAACTTAATTGTATGTAAATAATACCTTAATAAATAAACTGGAGATATATAAATAGAGCCAAAAGAACATTTGGCTTTTGATTGTTGCTATATGAAGCTATGCTTTCTGGAGCTACTGCCAACATTCTGAAGCCAGGGATAAATAAACCTAAAACAGCAAACATGAGAACCATAGCCAAAATGCTAAAAATATCACAGTAAAAAGGTGAGAAGAATCTTCCTTGTTCCATCATGATACTATTTTGGTGTTAAATTAATCTACCTCAGAGTCATTTTTTCTCTATATTTTCTTTTTATTAAAATAGGAAGAAAGGGAGGAAGGAAGGGACGGAGGGAGGAGGAAGGAAGGAAAGAAGGAAAGAAGGAAGGAAGGAAGGCAGGCAAAATTGCTAGTGATCATTTTGATGATGATGGTTTTAACATTTTATACACAGTATGGCGTTTGTATTATGTGAGATAAAGCAAAGAGAGATTGAGGCATATATCCATGAGAATTAGAATCTTGGTGTACAAAGTAGGAGAAATAAATGTAATATGGAAGAGGTGCAGTATAATCACTGCAGCCTCAAATTGAATTGGAGATAGTATTTCTCTCTCTCTCTCTCTCACACACACACACACACACACACACACACACACACACACATACACACACAAATGAATATTATTCAGCCTTGGAGAAGGAGATCCTGTCATTTTCCACAACACATGGACGGACGTAGAGAACATTATGGTAAATGAAATAAGCCAGAAACAAAAAAAAAATATTGCACAGTCTTGCTTCTTTGTGGCATCTTAAAAATAAAGTCAAAAAGTCCTATATACAGAGACAGACAATGAAACAGTGTTTACCAGGATTTGGGGTGGGGGAAGAAATAAGGAGATGTAGTTAAGAATGTACCAAGTAGCAGATATATAGGATGAACAAGTCTGGAGATCTAGTGTATATCGTGACTATAGTTAGTAAAATTGTATTGTGTTAAGGATTTCTGCTAAACGTGTAAAGTTTAGCTGATATCTTGCTACACACACACACACATACACACACAGTCATTATGTAAGGTAATGGATATATTAATTTGCTTCACTATAGTAACAATTTTACTATTTACATGAATCACATAACCTGTATATCTTAGATATATATTATGAGACAAGACTAGACCTCCCGGCTCATGTGATCCCACCTCAGCCTCCCAAGTAGCTGGAACTACAGGTACACACCTCCATGCCCAGCTATTTTTAAAAAAAAATTTGTACAGACGGGGTCTCACTTCATTGCCTAGGCTGATCTCAAATTTCTGGGCTCAAGCAATCCTTCCCTACCTTGGCTTTGCAAATTGCTGGTATTACAAGTGTGAGCCACCATGTCCTGCCTTACATACAAAGTTTATATATATATATAAACTTATAAAGTTAAACATATATATAAACTGACATATAAAGTATATATATAAATATGGAATGTCCCTTAAATGTGGTGTTGTTGCTATCTTTTCAGTTTATTAATACATTAGACTTTGTCGTAATCTCATACCATTTATCAAAATAGTCATCCATAACTAAGAATGTTCAGATCTGCATATGCTTAAATATGTGGTATGGTATGGTAGTAATGCTTACTTTGCAACTTAAGATTTTCAAAGACATAGTTTATTTTTCTCATAATATATATCTTTGAAGCACAAAAATTACAGAAAACACTAAAGTAAAAACAGTGTGCTCAACACAGCCTTTTTAAAAAAAATCATTTTACTTTACAATTTTTTAAATTTAATTTTTGGGAATACAACATTACAAATTAAAATAAAGCTTATTACATATTACCTTCATGTTTTTATTCTCTGACTTGCTCTCGTTATGTGTTATTATATATATATTGTAAAATACACTATATCTTGGTTTATATGTGTGTTTATATATGTGTGCATACATAAATATATAGTAGGTAGTTAGGGAAGGGCCCTCCCACCACCAGGAATGTCAGGTGACCATCTGGAGATGGCCAGGTGGTTGTTACACTGTCTCTCTAAAGTAATAATTGGTTGCAGCCGGTGCCAGGGAAAGGCAGTCTCCCAACAGACAGAAAAAACCTGAAACTGGTAATCAGCAGCTTCCCAGTAAGATCTCAGGAGTTGGGCAGAGTGGAGTCAAGCATGCACACGAAGAGGCAAAATGGTGGAGTTTAACTGGAATATGACCTTCCTCTAGGAACACTTGACTGGTAAGGGAAGAACGCCTAAAGTGAGCATGTGTACAACATCAGTAAACACACTGCATGCAGCCCCTCCCAAGTGCTGGCAGGCCACCGGGCATGCGGACAGCCCACACCAAAGGAAGAATCTGGGAAAAGAGGGGCAATCCCCCCAGAAGCATGACAACATATGAAACCCCAAGTCAAAGGTCAAACCACTCACTTGAATCTCTCAAGTTGCCTGCTTGGCCCTCTTCCAAGTGTACTTTAGTTCCTTTCATTCCTGCCTTAAAACTTTGTAATAAACTTTCACTCCTGCCTTTAAAATTGCCTTGGTCTCTCACTCTGCCTTTTGCCCCTAGGCCAAATTCTTTCTTCTGAGGCGGCAAGAACTGAGGTTGCTGCACACCTGCATGGATTTGTCACTGCTAACAGACGCCTATAATATCTGTAAAGAAAAAATATTATACTTACAGTCACTTGTGAGTAAACATATATATATATTTATATTCTTTTTTTTTTTGAGACAGAGTCTCACTCTGTTGCCCAGGCTGGAGTGCTGGAGTGCAGTGGCACCTTGTCGGCCCACTGCAACCTCTGTCTCCTGGTTCAAGCAATTCTCCTGCCTCAGCCTCCTCCTGAGTAGCTGGGATTACAGGGGCCCACCACCTTGCCCTGCTAATTTTATATTTTTTAGTACAGATGAGGTTTCACCATGTTGGCCAGGCTGGTCATGAACTCCTGACCTCAGATGATCCGCCCGTCTCGGCCTCCCAACGTGATGGGATTACAGGCATGAGCCCCCGGCCCAAAAATATATTTTTATGCAAATCTCACTCAATCCTTGCCATACAAAACAGTCAATAATAAATATTTAGTGAGGCCGGGTGCTGTGGCTCACACCTGTAATCCTAGCACTTTGGGAGGCCGAGGTGGACAGATCACCTGAGGTCAGGAGTTCGAGACCAGCCTGACCAACATGACAAAATCCCATCTGTACTAAAAATACAAAAATTAGCTGGGTGTGATAGTGCATGCTTGTAATCCCAGCTACTCAGGAGGATGAGGCAGGAGAATCGCTTGAACCGGGAAGGTGGAGGTTGCAGTGAGCAGAGATTGCACCACTGCACTCCATCCAGCCTGGTGACAGAGCGAGACTTGGTCTCAAAAATAAATAAACAATTAAATAAATATTTAGTGAAGCAATTGCCCTCACATGAAAAGTCTCACAAGAATTCCAGATTTGTTACATGTTCAGATTGTCTTTAGTGGCCTAACTGCTGAGCATTATGTAACCTGTAGAAACCCTCTATGCTTGGTTCTGCCATCAAATAATAACATAATCATATATCTTTTGGTTACATTGTACCAAATATCTACAGAAAATGATGTGTCATAGGATTCTTTAACACTCACACAAAAGGACGTTTAGTAATGACTCATCTTAACTTTTAAAATAATATATATATTAATTAAATTATGCACAATTTTCATCTAAGAAATGACTTTTTAGGCATTTATTTTATAGCAACTTGTGTTGCTATAAAAATTTTAGCTTTTCTGTGTTGACAAACTAATGAGAACTCTAAATAGTATTTTTAAATGTTTGTACCAGAATGATCATTTCTCTATTCATGAGCATTATTCTAGATATTGACTCATATATAAGTTTCATAAGACTTCATTGTTAAATGAGTTTATTTCTGAATAAATTTCTGAAAGCATTCTATCTACTAGCTTTCTCTTATTAAAGGTAGTGTATTTCTACTTTGTTTCATGACCTTGCTCTATCCATGTCTCTTAAATCACAAGCTTCAGTTTCTGTTTTTCAGGTGCAGTATTCTTTCCCATTAGGGTGATAAGCTTGTTTTATTTCATCCCAAAGGCAGAGAGAGAACTGTACTGGTAGCAGGTACTAATAAATTCTTGATAAATGATTTGTACACATTATCTCACAGGTAAAAAATGAAGGTTAGAAGGGAAATATATAAAATTTAATCAATTTCCTTACTTTTAAAATAAATTTGACATATACTGAGAATTAGTGGCATATTGTTTTATATTACCTATTGATATCACTATTCTTATTTATACTTGTCTGCATAATTATTGATAATCAAAAGCCAACTGTTGACTTGAAAGTTTATACTATTTTTTAATTTTTTAACAAGAAAGCTAGACATAATTTATCACTATATTAAACTACCTATGTAAATTTTTCAACACTGTAATGTATCAGTATGAATTAACCATAATATTTAAAAATATTTATTGATCTTTTGGATATTTTCATCATGTGCTGGAACCATTTATCATTGTCTCACTTAGATAGCTAGGGAATTTTGAACTTAAATATCTCAAAGACATTGTTTCATATCACAAAGCAGTACCAAAGAGAAAGGCACTGGTTTATGTGTCTCAGAAGCCTAGTTCTTGAAGAGATTCAAGTACAGAGTAAGTCTGAAAGTATCCCTGCTTCAGACAGAAGAAAAAGTTCTCAAGGTAGGAAGGAAATAAGTGAAAGAAAATGAAATCAAAACATATAAGCCTGCCTGAGATATAGAGCTTGATTTCTTCTCTGGGCAAATGCTGGATTGTAGTTGAAAGCAATGCATATACACAATAGATTTGAGGGATTTAAGGGTGGAAATATCTGATTACCTCAATGTCTAAATTAAGCAAAACCCATATTAGAGATAGTATGTCATGCCTAATGTATTCGACCTGTTTGTTCCTTTTGGTCGGCAATGGAAGCCCAGGAATCCCAAGGTAATCTCTTATTTCCCACATTCTCATTTCCATACAGTTGTATGGGAAGAAAAAGCAAACTCTACTCTCCACATACATGGAGCACCCCGCACATCATATTGCATTGATTACTTTTTCATTTCCGCAGAGCACTTATAAATCTCTATAAACGTAACTTGTCATCTCTCTCAACCTCCTATTCCCATTGGAATAGAAGCTTCCAAGGAGTAGGTTGTTGTCGATGTTACTCTTGTTGTTGATGTCAGTTTATTGTTGTATTCCCAACATCTAGAATATTGTTTGGTAAGCAATGAGTGCCCAGGAAACCTGTACTGAATGAACACATGAATGAATATAAGTAAATGTGAGACAAATGCAAAATGATAAGTTTGTATGAAAAGAACTATGGAAATTTAGAAGTCTTAAAGATCATCTAATAATAATTAAAATTTTACTGAAGGGATAGGATTTGAGTTATTCTCCTGGAGGATGGGTGGACTTTTGACAGCTGAAGAGGTACAAGAAACAAGTTGTCCAATATGTACCTGTATATACCTAATGGATTGGAAGAATGAATATACATGAATAATTATGTAGACACACATAATAATGTAGATATTTTTGCCTGGAGGAAAGGCTTTACTTTATGAAGTTGAAAATGAGCATGGACAGTGGAATTTAATTGACAAGCAAAGGGATACACTTAAATTTCTTTAGAAAACATAGACATTATCATAAATTTAAAAGAAATAAACTGTGACCAAAATACTAACAAATGAGATATAAAGACTAGAGGCAAGGGAAAAAAATTGTTCATATATTTGTTTATATATATAAAAAATTTTTTAAATATATTTTCAAAAAATATATATTTGTTGAAAAGAATAGATGCAAAAAGAAGCTCAGGCATTAATAGCCATTATATTATTTTGATAATAAAAAGAAAGCCATAATGAAAAATGATATTGGCAGTTTATAAATACTTTCATTTACTTTATTCCACCTAATCCCAATGACACTAGTGTAAGAAAGGAAGGACAGATGTTTTCATTCAAATTTTTAACAAGTAAGAAAATTGAGGTTTGGAAGATGGGATTTGGCAGATGAATGCTACTCCCAAAATGATGTATTGGTACACCTGGACAATAATTTTATTCTTCTGGTACAAAACCTAGTGGTATTCCTTTACATTATCCTTTTATTTACACGGGTTTAACATCAATATACGGTGATATACAAATGAAATGGAATCCTGGGTAAAGTTACGAATGGGTAGCTGAGATTTTTGCAGGCTGTCATTTATGGCCATCATGGTGTTATTTAGTCGGTTTCCTGTTACTTAAAGTTTGCAGTATATAACAATTTATTAATCATTTTTATCTGAAAATGCTGCCCCTTCCAATTTCCTGAAACTGATTTTCCTAGTTCCATAAGTGTGATGAGGACATAGAAATGTTTGTTTTTACTAATGTGTAAATAATTAAGCTCTAAGTTACCAACTGAATTTTAAAATAAATGAACACCTCCCTAAAGTGTCTGTGAAGAGGTATAATAAACCTCAAACTGAAGTCAATACTGGAGAAAATAGCATCATTTATGAAGATGAACTTTACGTGCTAAGTGAAACTAACTAAAAGTAATAATTTTGAAAAATTAATTTCCTCAAATACAAGTATACTGCCTCACTGAATAACTAAAAATGGGTAATGTTCAGTGACCTACAATATGTTGGCCTTTGATATTTTTGCATTAATATTTTTGGAAATAAGTGCATAATACGTAGAAAATGTGAGGAAATTATACTTTAATGCTACAATACTTGAAATTTATTATAACAGTTCATTTTATCCTAGGTTCCACATTTATAGTTAAACCTGTAAAGTACTTGGAGCAAAACAATACAGATATTTAAGACTTGGGTAACGTATTGCTTGAATTAGAATAACGGAGTATAGAAAATAAGCAATCTATAAGTTATTTCTACGTTTACCACATTAATCTGGTATTTACTCAGAAGTGAAGGAGTATCCAATGATACAGCTCTTTCTATCTCTCCTTCATCTAAGCTCATAGCCAGTCATTATTGCCAGACACAACAATGAGATTATGGTGCTTCATTTCTCCTTATTTCTGTTTTCCTCCTTTTCTACTTGTTTTCTTTTTTATTGTTTTATATTAATACTTCACTGAGCCAGGTACTTGTTCATAAATTTCCACTTTAATGTATTTAACATATTAGTTTGTACTAGCATATAAATGCATTAGTTGACACTCTTTCAAATTTCTTTTGTCTTGAAAGTGAGATCACCCATAAGAATAAAATTTTTAAAAACCATTAGTAATACAATTGAAATGGCTAAGTACTTAAAGATTTGAAGTTTAGTTTCTGAGGAAATATCATGCACAATATTTTTTAAAATATACCTGGAAAAAGAGAGAAATGTCAGGAAATAAGAATGGAGGGAAGGAGAGAATGAGAGAGGAGAGAATAATTTAATTCCTCACTTCAAGGGACTTATAATTTAGTTGGGAGTATAACTGGTGACCCAAAATTAACTTGTTAAATTGTGGACCCTCCGTTTTTATAACAGGACAAAAATCAGAGCATGGTGGAATTGGCAACAGGATATTAATAATTGACCATAGAAATACAACACGAAATATGTAATGGGTGAAGAAAGCAAGCTACAAAGACATTTAAGATAGAGTAGGAGATTGGGTGTAAGAAAGATGTGACAAATTGTATTGAATAAGCCATGCTGTGAGTTAATACCATTTACATAATTTGGAGAGACAGCTAATGGAGTAGAACTTAGTATTTATTAAAGTACTTGAATTAAAAAGAATATTGGAACATACAAACATCTTGAAAACCGGAGAAAAATGATGAAAAATATACTGGGAAAATTCTTGAATGTGGCAAAGAGATTGTAACATAAAATAAGTATGTGTGTGACTGGCATCAAGTGTTTAAATTAGAGTTTGATCTATTTGAATCTCATCTCTGTAAAAAAATGCCCAATATTGAAAATGTGGACTACTCTAATTGTGTCATCTCCAGTTGGTGACAAAGATTAAGTAATTATTCTAAGTTCATTGATTCATCTTAGAGAATGTACATAAAAATTTAAACTTAGGTATACAATTCTACAGGCTTATTCTAGGGTATATATTTTAAAAATTATTTATAGGGGTATCTGTATGAATGGTCTTAGTGTAACTTTATACTGGGTTCCTGAAAAAAATGTTCTTTTTGCAAAAAAAGCATAAAAGATTATGTATGAGAATATGAAGATAAAGACAATTAAAATGTTTAAAAACATTTCTAAACATTAAATTTGGGAAATATGTCAAAATATTTTGCTTTTGACTAAATATTTCTTCAAATTTATGTATTATTTTAAATAATACATGTAATCCATTTTACATTATTAAACTGAAGTTATAAAATATAAACTGTTTAATAAATATATAATTTAAATACTATAACTTTTATTAACCTTAAATTAGCTTTTCCTACTTTTATTATTAATATATCAGTATAACATATATATAATAGCTTAATTTGAAGTCCATTTTGTTAAGGCGTATATTAAAAAATTTATAAAATCAATGTATTTGTAACAATTTAAAGATATTTGTAAAAAAATTATTTCTGAACATACCTGGTATAATATCTTATATTACAAGCAACATTTATTTTATAAAGTTCATTGATTCATATGTTATCCTGAACAAATTATACTATGTGTAATGAAAATTAAAACAGATAATAAAACATATTGGGTAAGAATTTTACCCATTAGTTTCCCAGTGCTTGAATTACAGAAAATATCTTTAAATAATACAAAGTGTTGCAGAAATATTTGAAAATGTTAAATGTTTGGGTCAATTGTACTAGACTGGATTTTAATAAGTATTTGAATAAATCATTGGTTCTCTTTATTTGTTGATGGTTTGTCATTTATGAGAATATATACAAGCACAATAAGCATATTTAAACTCATGTTGATTTTTTTTCCAGCTAGATCTAAGCAGTGTTTGGTGCTCTCAAATGCTAATTATTGAGGGACATAAAGATCTTTATGATCACAATAAAGCTATTAAAATAATTCACAAGGTTTTTTATACTAGATTGTCTACAAATAATATTAGCTCTATTAATTTTCAGGGCCACTGAATACAAGTGATTATGGAGGAATTGCCCTGTCATGACCATGAGTAAATCGTGTTCTATGCTCCACTGGTCAAGACCTCTTAAAATTATATTAGAATCTATAAACATGACCTGGACAAAGGTAAGGTAATGACAGTGTGAAAATAAAGCAAAAATACCTGAATTGAAAGTGATGAAATTTGTGGCTTCACTGTCATTTTACTGGTTGTATGTTTGTGAAGATACATCACTTACTTGGCTTTCAGTTTCCTCATTTGTAATGCTGACAGTCACACAGCATTTTCTAACAGCCTTTCCAATTAAAAACAATTTGTGGTTTTAAAATTATATTGTGTATGCAAATATAACAGTATAGATTAATTCTATTAATTATACTTGCATGTTAACTTACTAAAATTTTAAATTGGAACAGTTAACTTTGTGCAAAAATATAACAAAAATAAAAATAATCTAGTGGTTTAATAGGATGTAACTTACACTGTGTTTCCTCATAAGGGGAATTACCTTTGAGTTGTTAGTTTGATCTTACTTTCATGATATTACATGCCCTAGTTTGGTTGGGTTTTGACCTCTCTACTTATCAATGTGCTTGATCTTGTGGGTATCTAATTTTTACATAAAAGCAGACTTGCTGAAAGTTTAAGTAAGTATTGTTCATATGAAACCAGTTACTGGAATGTGATTTTTATGAATACTTATCACAGTGCAATTGGGATATATAGTCCTGGCAGAAAAATTTTATTGCAAAAGATTATGTACAGACAATAGAGATAATGCACAGAATACCAAAATGTATTTTATTCTTTTGGAATTTGAGAACTAGGATTTCTATTTGTTTAAAATTTTACTGAAAGACTGTAATAAATGCCACATTTCCTTAAATTTAATTATGAATACCTGTTTTGTACATACACACATATACAGTGATTGTTATCTATCTGTAAACATACTTACATACATATCCATGCATATGCTATTTATACAAATATCATTTTTATTTGATACTTCCCAGTGTCACAATATTTTTCTATGATCTTTATGAGAATTTCTGACACCAGGCTTAAAATATATGCTGAAATTTTGTCTTGCAGGAAGTCTATTTTTTTAGTTTAATTTTAAAAGATCCTAAGTCTCCTCAATAAAAGAAATATAGACTCTAATCTGATTATTACCAATTTTTAGCTATAGGACTAAACACCAATCTCTGAACTGCCAAACTTCAAGTATCTCACTTATATCATGTAGTTTGTAATAATTTCTTAATAAATGTTATCCTTGGTCATGAGGATGCTAAGAAACTAAGTACACAAATGAACAATTGTCAGACCATATATAAAAGCAGAATTTTGACCTGTAATCTGTGTCAAGTGTTCATAAAACCAAACTTCTATCTAAAATAACCAAGAAACCAGCCTGCTAAAAGTTAGACTTGCAGAAAATCAGGCTACTGTCTCTAGTAACAATCAAGCAAACTAAATAATAACTTTTGTAACAATTGGCACAAAATGTTTAGAATGCCTAATTTTTGATCCCACTTCCAATTCTCTGGATCAACCAGAGAAAGCAAAATATGCTCTCCGCACCAATAGCATAGTATGTTCCATCTTTTAGTTAATATCTACAACTTCCCCATGCCAACAGCAAGCTCTGAATAAACATATTTTGCTCTTCTCATTTCCTTAGTCTTTGGTTTTGCTTTGCATAACAAGATAATAGTAAAAATCTTGACATCATTGTGGATTACACAGTATGTAACAATATATACACTGAACATATTGTAGGTAAACATTTTCACATATGCCTAGTTTTTAAAATTTGAACCTATTTGTTTCTATAAAAAGTGGCATATATACTTAACTGCATCAAAAGATAGATTTACCTAATGTTTTAAAAACACTTTACTCCAATTAATCACCTATATAGTCCTATAATTAATCACCTAGATTGTCCTATAATTTACCTGGAATTATATTCAGAAATTACAACTGGTGTTCTGACTAGTATAATACAATTAATAAATTGCCTTTGATTTGTTCATAGAATAGTCAAAATCCAACACCACAGGCGTGTCTGCATGGTTTTCATACGGCTGCTCCTTATTTGTTAATTTACTGGGTAATATTTTTGAATGGCTGCTACCTGTGTTCTAGGTACTTTGGAAAGTACCTGGTGTTTTCAATAACACAGGGAACTGGGAATAGCCCACCCCCCAAAGCAAACCTGTGGGGCTGCTGGGTACCATGAAGAGCTGCAGAAAGAGATCAGAACCACCTACTGAGGGAGCAAGCGTGAGATGGAGAGGCTAAAAGGTGACATCATTGATGCTAGAAGACTGGTTCTGGAGAGCCTGATGGAAAGAGAAATGAAAGCAAATGTTACATTGTAGCTGCCTTGTTGGTTTTGAAGATTTTCCATCTTTTTACAAGATGAGAAGTTACAGTTCATCTCAAAGATAAAACCATTGTTTTCAAAATGGTGAAACTTGTATTTCCTCTCATGGTTCACTTGGCTCTGAACTTACAGTCTCAAAAATTGAGAAAAGATTCTGTGATTAATTAGGATTTACATTTTAAGTAGTTATGAAGTATCCAGGTTTTTTGTTAAAGCATTGATTTAAATGATGTCTGTAAAGTTATTTTATAGCAAACTTGTTTGCCTCAAAGACACCAGTGTCTCCCTTTAATTTTCTCTTTTGAATACATTTATGTGACCCACCCTGTTCATTTTTCTTTTCATACACTAAGATGACAATAAGCATTTTGTTTTTAATGCATAGTTACGGCACCCTTTACTTAGTAGTTGATCCTCATTTGCCATATACAGTATAAATTATGCTTGATGTAATTTCTTTTTTCTTAAGTGTTCACATTATTAGTGCTTTGAAATCAATATTTAACATAAACAAGGCTGAGCATGGTGGCTCACACCTGTAATCCCAGCACTTAGGGAGGCCGAGGTAGGCCAATCACTTGAGGACAGCAGTTCAAATCCAATCTGGCCAACATGGTGAAACCCTGTCTCTACTGGAAAAAAAAAAAAAAATTAGCTGGGCGTGGTGGTTCATGCCTATAATCTCAGGTACTTGGGAGGCTGGAGAATCACTTGAACCCATGGAGCAGTGGTTGGAGTGAGCCAAGATTGCACCACTGAACCCTAGCCTGGACAACAGAGCAAGACAAAGTCTCAAAAAAAAAAAGGCAACGTCGTAAACTTAACAAGGACCCCTGAAAATTTTTATACTAAGACTGTAAGTGGATTTTAGTTCTATGTTTACTGTAAGTTGATCAAACCATCTGGAATGAATTGGTGTGTTGAGCATAGATATCCGTACTTGCCAAAGGATCAGCTCATCCTCCTTCCCCAAAAAGAGCAAAACACCTTTGAAGAATTTTTGCTATGTTACATTTCCAATTCTTACCTTCATGCTGGCTATCATAATAATGTTCACATGGTAAAATTTACATTAAAAATACAATTTATTTTCTTCCTTTTTATAATTCATAATAATTTAATGGGCCTAAATCTCTGATATTATTTTCAGACTACCAAGATTGGAATCTGATCTTTACTGAACTGCCTCAAGCACCTATTTTGAGATCCTTCAGCTAAATTTAGGTTCTAGTACCAGAGCAGCTGGCAACCCTACTCTAACAGAAAACGAAGGGAAGCTGGACATGGGTGGTTACATTGTGGCTTTCAGGAGATACTTCTTTGACCTCCCAGACAGCCTAGTGTCTAGTTGTCTGACTTGTGATCCGGAAGGACCCTCACATGGGAAACTTGTTTACATTGGCAGATGTTCTTGTGGTTCTTGTCTTATCAGTGTCCAGTTTGACCACTGTCCTGGCACTAACCTGATCTTTTGTTGCCCCAGGCATCCTGGGGAAAATTCCTGTTTCTTCCAATGGAAGGTACAAATTTAATACACCACCACAATAGAAATTAAGTTCAAATGTTTATTACTTACAGATTGGGGATGGAGGGCACCATAAGTCAGGAGGACTATCCTCTGTGCCTGAGTCACACAAGGCAAAAATGAAAAGTAAGAGAGAGGAAAAAAAAAAAAGATCATGGCAATTATGATGGTATATGTAAGGTAATAGGGTGTGGGTCTCAAAAATTTGTGGGTAAATGCCTGAACAATCATTCAATTTCAAAGAAGCCATAGAAAAGTGGGGAACCCAATCTGAGAGGTAGGAAAGATACCTCTGTGTTCTTATCTCTGACCAATGTTCTGGACCATTTGGTTGTGCTCTTCTACTTCTAATGCCTAGGTAGCAACCCTTACTGTGTTCTTGTTGCAACACCCACTCACAGATTATTATTTTACATAGTTTGCCTGCATTGATTTCTGATTTCATTCTTTGTATAGCCATCTACTTATTAAATAAATACGTATATATCAAAAATCCCCTTCTGTCCTCAAGGGGTTTGCATTCTATTGGAATAAGACAAATATTAAGCAGTAAGAATAAGTTTAAAATGAAATTTATAAAGTTTGTTTATAAAAACAGTAAGAGAGAATAAAGTAAGGGGTATTGGGAATATTTAGTGAATGTTGATATTTCAATCAGAGTGGTGATAGCAAGGCTAACTGAGAATAAAACAAACAATCAGGATAAGTGGCTCGTGTCTGTAATTCTAGGGCTTTTGGAGGCTCAGATGGGAGGATTGCTTTAGCCCAGGGATTTGAGACCAGGCCTGAGCAACATAGTGAGATCTTGTCTCTCCAAAAAATTAACAAAAACAAAAACAGAAAACAAACAAAAAACATTAGCTAGGCATGATGGTGCATGACTGTGATTTTAGCTACTCAGGAGGCTGAGGTGGGCTGAGCCCAGGAGTTCAAGGAGGCTGCCATGAGCCATGATCCTCCCACTGCACTCCAGCCTAGGAAAGAGCCTGCCTCAAAACAGAGAGAGACAGAAAGAGAGAGAGAGAGAGTAAATAAGACATTTGGAGAAGGTAAAAATGTTAGACATGTCTCAGGATACAAAATTGGAGTGCAAAAATCACAAGCATTCCCATACACCGACAACAGACAAGCAAAGAACCAAATCATGAGTGAACTCCTTTTCACAATTGCTGCAAAGAGAATAAAATACCCAGGAATACAACTAATAAGGGAAGTGAAGGAACTCTTCAAGAACTGCAAACCACTGCTCAAGGAAATCAGAGAGGACACAAAAAAATGGAAAAACAATCCATGCTCAGGGATAGGAAGAATTGATACTGTGAAATGGCCATACTGCCCAAAGTAATTTATAGATTCAATGTTATTCCATTAAACTCTCATTGATATTCTTCAAAAAATTAGAAAAAACCTACTTTAAAATTCATGCGGAACCAAAAAAGAGCCCATAGAGCCAAGATTATCCTAAGCAAAATAAACAAAGTTGGAGGCATCATGGCTACACAACTTCAAACTATCTTAAAAGGCTACAGCAACAAAAACAGCACAGTACAAAAACAGATACACAGACCAATGGAACTGAATAGAGCTATCAGAAATAGGACTACACATCTTCAACCACCTGATCTTCAACAAACCTGACAAAAATAAACAGTGGAGAAAGGATTCCCTATTTAATAAATGATGCAGGAATAACTGGCTAGCAATATTCAGAAAACTGAAACTGGACCCCTTGCTTACACCTTATACAAAAATTAATTCAACGTGGATTAAAGACTTAAATGTAAACCCAAAATCATCAAAACCCTAGAATAAAATCTAGGCAATACCATTCAGGACATAGGCAAGGGCAAAGATTTCATGATGAAAATGTCAAAGCAATTGCAACAAAAGAAAAGATTCACAAAGAGGATCTAATTAAACTAAAAAGCTCCTGCACAGCAAAAGAAACTATCATCAGAGTGAAGAGACAACCTACAGAATGGAAGAAAATGTTGCAATCCATCCATCTGACATAAAAACAAAACAAAACAAAACAAAAAAAACCATTAAAAAGTGGGCAAAGGACATGAACAAACACTTCTCAAAAAAAGACATTTATGAGACCAACAATCACATGAGAAAAAGATCAAAATAACTGATCACTAGAGAAATGCAAATCTACACCCCAGTGATATACCATCTCATGCCAGTCAGAATGGCCATTATTAAAAAGTCAAGAAACAACAGATGCTGGCCAGGCTGTGGAGAAATAGGAATGCTTTTATATTGTTGTTGGGAATGTAAATTAGTTCAACCGTTGTGGTAGACAATGTGGTAATTCCTCAAAGACCTATAACCAGAAATACTATTCAATCCTGCAATCCCATTACTGAGTATATGCCCAAAGGAATATAAATTATTCTGTTATAAAGATACACGCACACATGTTTACTGCAGCACTCTTCACAGTAGCAAAACATGGAATAAACCCAAATGCCCATCAATTATAGACTGGATAAAGAAAATGTGGTACATATACACCATGGAATACTATGCAGCCATAAAAAGGAATGAGATCATGTCCTTTGCAGGGCCATGTAGGGAGCTGGAAGCCATTATCCTTAGCCAACTAACACAGAAACAGAAAACCAAACACCACATATTCTCATGTATAAGTGGGAGCTGAACAATAAGAACATGGGGACACAGGGCGGGAAAAAATCCACACTTGGGCCTGTCGGGAGCAGGTGGGAGTGGGAGGGAGAACATCAGGAAAAATACCTAATGCATGCAGGACCTAACACCTAGGTGATGGGTTGATAGGTGCAGCAAGACACCATGGCACACATTTACCTATGTAACAAACCTGCACATCCTGCACATGTATCCCAGAACTTAAAATCACATTGAATTTTAAAAAATGGTAGACATGAAAATCTGAAGGAATTGCATTTCAGATAGAGAAAAGAGGCAGAGCAAAACTCTTGTTTCAAAAGTATCCCAGATGGATGTATACAAGAAACAGAGTGGTGGTCAGTGTGGTTAGGGTGGGGGAGAGGAAGAAGGGGGATAGTAGAAAAGAAGTAATGTAAATAAGGATGAAAAGCCTAGGAGGTCATTTTAAGCTATTGAACTTTTAATGTGAATAACATAGGGAGCCACTGTAGGATTTGGAGCAAGGTGACTTAATGTGGCTTACATTTCTTCAGTGTCATCCAGGTGGCTGTATTGAACATATGGGGGCAAGAGTGAAAGCAGAACACATTAATGCAATGTAGAGAAGACATAAAAGTGACTTGGTCTGGAGAGGAAGGAGTAGATAGGGTGAGATAAGTTAAGATTTGGTGTGTATTTTATAGCAGACAATAGTAATTGCTAGCAGATTGGATAAGGAGCAGGAAATAAAGTGAGAAGTTCATTACGCCAAGATTTTTGTCCTGTGCAACAGCAAGAATTAAGTTTTCAGCAAGTGAGATAAGAAAATATTAGATGATATTTAAATATTAACTTTTAGAGGAATATTAGCAGCTCGTTATAGGCATGTGTAAGGTTGGACTATCTATTACAACATAAAATGTGGATGCAGAGTAAATTTTTTTATTTTTATTTATTTATTTTTTTGAGATGGAGTCTTGTTCTGAGCTGGAGTGCAGTGGCACAATCTCAGCTCACTGCAACCTCAGCCTCCCGAGTTCAAGTGATTCTCCTGCCTCAGCCTCTCTAGTAGCTGGGATTACAGGTGCCTAAAATCACACCTGGCTAATCTTTTGTATTTTTAGTAGAGATGGAGTTTCACCATGTTGGCCAGGCCGGTCTCAAACTCCTGACCTCCAGTGATCTGCCCACCTCATTCCAAAGTGCTGGGATTACAGGTGTGAGCCACCACTCTCTGCTATAGTTAAGTATTAATAGATGAATATGCGACTCAGGAAATTAGGAAAAAAATTTTTTTAAACGTTCTTTGCATATTGGTGATATGTATAGCCATGAGGCCACAGGGAGTCACCAAGGTAGTAAATGTAGGTGAAAGAGACTCAAAGACTAATCCCTGAAACACTCCCAGATAAAAAGATTGGGAGACAAAGAGAAAGAAAATGAAAATAAACTGAGAGATAAGGGCCAAGTAAGACGACAACTGAATCGATCTGTTAATATCAAAATGTGGGTGACAAGTGGAGCAATTTTCATGACTTGGTATATTTTCAGGTTTGATTAATTTTGAACATTTTAAATCTCTTTCAGTTTTCTCTTTGGTGCTTACCAGCTATTCAATAATTGGTTTTTCAGTAGACAACAAAAATATGATAAATTTTGACAGAATTTCTGTACTACATTATATTTCAGCTGATTACCTTGTTAACAATAATAGATACTTCTAAATATCTCTTCCAGCTATATCATACCTTATAGACAAAAGGGTTTATTGCAGGAATATAAGTCGAAGAACTATGTATAATATTATCCTTATCCTTGTCTACCTATTGTCTCTTTCCTAGTGGCTGAAATGCTGGTGATGGTAGTAGCAACCATAATGGACCATGATTTCAAAGTCATTCACAGAGAAAGAATAGGACAAATGAATAAAAAAGACCTGACACTGTGAATGTCTCTGCCACCTACTCAGATTTTTGCAAAAGTAAGACAAATTACTTGAGGTCATTTAAATTATTGTTTTTTTCTAAGTAATATTTTTCTGACCTGCAGCTGAGCTGAAATTTAACTAATAACAGTGTAGGGGCCAAAACAGAACTTTTTTTTTTAAATACTGCATGGATGTTAAGGAAAAAAGAAATTAAAAAATTACAGAAAGAAAATTTACATTAAGTATCAGTGAAGTGGAACATATATGTTGCTCAAATATAGTGAGATTGTAGCTGGAAGATATAAAACAAAATGGGGAAGAAAAGCCAAGAGTTAGGATTAAAGCACTGATGATTTATTGCAAGCAAAATTTAAATGTTTACTTGAAAGCAATGCTTAGGGGAGCTGTTGTAAATATGAACATGATATGATTTGCTTTGATCCCCACCCTAAACTCATTTTGAATTGTAACTCCCACAATTCCCATATATCATCTGAGGAACCCAGTGGTAGGTGATTGAAATATAGGGGCGGGTCTTTACTAGGCTGTTCTCGTGATAGTGAATAAGTCTCATGAGATCTGATGATTTTAAAAGAAAGAGTTTCTCTGTACAAACTCTCTTTTTGCCTGCTGCCTCCACATAACATGTGACTTGTTTCTCTTTGCCTTCCACCATGATTGTGAGGCCTTCCCAGCCACATGAAACTTCGAGTCCAGTTAATCTTCTTTCTTTTATAAATTGCCCAATCTTGGCTATGTCTTTATCAACCATATGAAAATGGACTGATTCAATAAATTGGTACCAGTAGATTGGGGCACTGCTGAAAAGCTACATAAAAATGTGGAAGCGACTTTAGAACTGGGTAACAGGTAGAGGCTGGAACAGTTTGGAGAGCTCAGAAAAAAAAGAAAATGTGGGAAAGTCTGGAACTTCCTAGAGACTTGTTGAATGGTTTTGAACAAAATGCTTATAATAATGTGCACAATAAAAACCAAGCTGAGGTCATCTCAAGTGGAGATGAGGAACTTGTTCGTAACTGAGGAAAAGGTGACTCTTATTTTAGCAAAGAGACTAGCAGCATTCTTCCCCTGCACTAGAGATTTGTGTAACTTTGAACTTGAGAGAGATGATTTAGCATATCTGGCAGAAGAAATTTCTAAGGAGCAAAGCATTCAAGAGATAACTTGGATGCTGTTAAAGGCATTTGGTTTTATAAGGGAAGTAGAGCATAAAAGCTTGGAAAATTTGCAGCCTGGCAATATGATAAAAAGAAAATCCCATTTTCTGAGAAGAAATTCAAGCCTGCAGCAGAAATTTGCATAAGTAATGAGCCAAATATTAATCCCAAAGACAATGAGGAAAATGTCTCCAGGGCATGTCAGAGGCCTTCACAGCAGCTCTTCCCATCACAGGCCTGGAGGCCTAGGAGAGAAAGGGGTTTTGTGGACCGGGCCCAGGGGCCCCTCTGCTGTTTGTAGCCTAGAGAATTGGTTCCCTGTATCTCAGCCACTCCAGTTGTGGCTGAAAGGGGCAAATGCACAGCTCAGGCTGTGGCTTCAGAGGCGGAAAGCCTCAAGCCTTAGCAGCTTCCACATTGTGCTGAGCCTGCCAGTGCACCAAAGTCAAGAAGTGGGTTTTGGGAACCTCTGCCTAGATTTCAGAGGATAGATAGAAACACCTGAATGTCCAGGCAGAAGTTTGCTGTGGGGGCAGGGCTCTCATGGAGAACCTCTGCTAGGGCAGTGCAGTACGGAACTGTGGAGTCAGAGTCTCCACCCAGAGTCCCTACTAGAGCATTGCCTAGTGGAGCTGTGAGAAGAGGGCCACTGTCCTCCAGACTCCAAAATGGTAGATCCAGTGACAGCTTATACCATGCACCTGGAAAAGCCACAGAAACTCAATGCCAGTCCATAAAAGCAGCTGAGAAGGAGGCTATACCCTGCAAAGCCACAAGGGTGGAACTGCCCAAGACCATGAGAACTCACCTCTTCCAGATATGACACACGGAGTCAAAGGAGATCATTTTGGAGCTTTGCAATTTGACTAACCTGCTGGATTTCAGACTGGCATGGGGCCTGTAGCCCCTTTGTTTTGCCCAATTTCTCCCATTTGGAATGCCTGTATTTACGGAATGCCTGTACCCTAATTTTATCTAGGAAGTAATTATCTTGCTTTAGATTTTACAGGCTTATAGGCAGAAGGGACTTGCCTTGTCTCAGATGAGACCTTGGACTGTGGACTTTTGAGTTAATGCTGAAATGAGTTAAGACTTTGGGGGACTATTGGGAAGGCATGATTGGTTTTGAAATGTGAAGACATGAGATTTGGGAGGCACCAGGGGCAGAATGATAGGGTTTGCTTGTGTCCCCTGATTACCCATGAAGAACACTAAAAATACTATTTTATTTATTTCATCCAACATTTCTCAAGAACCATATTTCCCTTACTCCTAATGTTTTTTTACATTGTTATTGGCATTTGACACATGCTTAGAAAATAATTTGACAAACAAGTTTTACACAAAGCTATCTTAATAGAAAAATACTTCCCCTTAAAAAATAAATATGAGTATTGGTTTTACTGATGCAATAGCTAAAACATCTTTGCAAATATTACAATATCAAATAGGAGTTCATGTTTTAAATTCAGTTCAAGTCTTGCTTTCTAATTACTTCCTGGGTTTCTAACTGTTTATTTTCATTCTGTGTTAAAAATAATAATAATAAGGATCAAAACATGTGCTTTTCTTCCTGGAAAATTCCTGAAAACCTGTTTTAAAAAGTGATTCACTCCTAAGCAGCAAATCCATTTAATACTTTCCAAAAAAGTATCACCAACCAAGCAGTAAAATTACATTTCAACCATGATCAAACAAATGTAGCATAATCAATTAGGTGTTCGAACATCTAAACACCATTTCCAAGCTCATAATTGAATCCAGAAAGTGATCTTCAAACTTAAAATAAAGATGGTAACATTTTCATGCTTATAAAGTGCATAATAAAGCACTCATGAATAGAGGCAAAACTACAGCAATTTTAAAGAGACATATTTACTCTCAATCTTTACATTTATAATTTAGCTATGTGTTAGCTGAACATATAGATCAATAACCTTATGTAATGATTTATAAAGCCACAAACATATACTGGGTATGTAACAATATTATAGAAGTCTGTATTTAGTCTATGTCACTATTTCAAAAATATGTTGCATTAAATATCAGGAATAGCAATTAATTGTGAAAGTCAACTATAACAATTTTAATAAATGTATGAGTGTCATTGATATTCAGTTACCAATGCAAAAAAGTCAAGTACACTGCTTATTTAGGACAGTTAAATACATTTCCAAAATATTTATTTATTGAGGCTTATATATTAGTCAATAACTTTTTTGAGGAACTTGGAATAAAAGGATGAATAAGATATTGTTTCAACTATGAGTAGCTCAAAGCAGATCAGTCACACTCACACTCTACTGTACTAAATGAGTTAGTAGTACCTAGAAAAAAATTAACATAATATAGGGTTCAATAATCACCTTGTTTTATTGTCATAGTTTTATTATTGTATGCCTTCCCTTTTTGTGAAAGAATATCTGTGTCTGTCACAGTTCATGACACATAAGCATTTAGTAATAATCAAGAGGCAATTGGTATTGATTTAGCTTATATAAGTTTACCTATAATAGTTGATAAAAATATTTTCAAAATTAGTTTTTATAATAGCAAATATGATAAAAGAAATTATGTAACTTTGCATAGGATAGGCTATAATAACTATGTAATAATGCAAAATAGAATATCTACCAACGATGCTTGCTTGTTTTGTTGGTTGTTTATTTAGACATCCAGTTTGGTAAGGAAAAATAATCGTCTAGTGATGATAAGGAAGAATAATCGTCTTTGTCATGCTCGTGCAGTGCTCACAGGGAAGCTCAGTTGTTACACCTGCCTCACTGAGGCTGATCCTTACATAGTTATGAGGAAGGAAGGAACAAATATCAAAATTGTTTGTTGATAGAGGATTGTAAAATTTATTTTGGAACACATCCTCAGGGTTTTTGTTTTTTTATGTTACAATGAAATTGAAAGATCATGTACTATCCCATTTATTTTTGGCATTTAAAGTGGGATTCATGGTTATGTTTATTAAAGTAAAATTTTAAAAGTATAACTGCATTTACATTGTAATTTTTAAAACAAAATTTCAATGTTGGAATGGGACATTTATTAAAGCATTGTGAAACGTTAATGTTCAAAGGAAATAACTAGTTATGTTATGAGAGTCCAACATTAATATAAATATAAATGATAATAGTGAATGTCATTAACAAGTGGGATTTTTAAATGTTATTTTAACCTGGTTAGCATTTATGAAAACAAAGAATGTATAAAGAAAGCTTCATTGTATTATAAACTAGAAGGATGATAGTTTTTTTTTAAAGAGTGCTTAAGTAAGTCTTTTAGCAGATATTCCCAGTAGCTCAGATAATCTTTTGTAAGAAAATTTGAATCAACAGCTTATATAAAAAGCTTATGAATTGAAGTAAATAAAAAAATTCACTTATCTTAATCTTGACAACAGAAAATTGACATGTTTTCTTTTGTTAACACGATCATCATTAAGAATTTACCAGTCTAGCCTGGGCGCAGTGGCTCACGCCTATAATCTCAGCACTTTGGGAGGCCAAGGCAGGCATTGAGACCAGCCTGACTAAAATGGTGAAACCCTGTCTCTACTAAAAATACAAAATTAGCTAGCCGTGGTGACACACGCCTGTAATACCTGCTACTGGGGAGGCTGAGGCAGGAGAATCACTTGAACCCAGGAGGCGGAGGTTGTGGTGAGCCGAGATCTCGCTATGAGTCACCCAGCCTGGATGACAGAGCTGGGTGACAGAGCAAAGCTCTGTCTCAAAAAAAAAAAAAAAAAATTACCAGAATGCCATAGCATTCCACACAAAAAAAAAAAGAAATATGCAACTATGTCACCAATTTTCCAAGAAACATGGAAAGTCATTCTTAAACTTCAAATTTCAGGGTTTTAAAAATATGAGAATAATATAGCTAACTTATTCATACTTGCACACATGAGGGGAACACACATTAAGCTATTTTTCCAGAAAAAGCCATGATATTATTATTAATAATTCCATACATTTCAAAAAGACACTTTTCTCATTAATTGAATTAACCACTTCAGGTAAATAAGCAAGTGTTTATAAATTGAAACAGTTTTATTATATAAAAGCAATATAAATGTTTTGTTTTGTTTTTCTTTTATTGTTTTTCATCATATTTGTAGCTTTTTGTACCAAAATTGCTCAATGAAAATAGTACCATTTTATAACTATAAATTTTGCCCATCTATCCCTCATCCATAGTCCTATTTGAGAAAAATATTGTTATTTAGGGGAGAAGCAGTGCTTTAAATAATGATACAACTCAAGTTATCTTATTTCTCTTCTGAATTGATTCTAATAGCTCAGGTTAACTCTGTCACCTCTTTCCAGTGGCTCCTTTACCTGATAGGTCAGGTATGTTAGTCTAAACCTGTACTTATCTTATTTCCTGTGAAACATATGGAATTTAAATTTCACAACTCATAACACCTTATAAAATAGAAAATAGGCCAATCTAATCTTTCCCAATAAATTTTTAACTGCAACAGGAGATGTACATACACCTTTTTGTTTAAATAAGTCAAGGTAAAAATTCACAGTAGAGACGTATTTGACCAAAAATTATTGAAAAACATGGGATGACGTACTAAATACAGCTTCTCAGTCAATTGGGTATAAAGATCAGAATTGTGTGGGAAAGGAATTCTAGGATAGAAGACTAAACATTAAAACATATTTGACCATTGTAAAATAGCAAGTATTGGAAGAGTGCTCACATTGATCTATTTTCTCTCCTTTGGCATCTACAGAAACTCCCAAAACATTGCTGTCTGTTTTACATTGGGAGCAATGTGGATTCACAGCTATATGTATTTCAACAGAAGACAGTTCCTGGTGTCAACATTAATATGCTCTTGATAATGAATATGAATTATTAATAACTTGTTTGGTAGGTAATGAAAATGATGACATCTATAAAATAGTTTGTCAATACTTGAATCTGAAGTGAATTCTTCAAAGTTAACCAATCATTCACTTTCTGGTTAGATTAGATAATATCTTTATTATCCAACACTTATCAATATGTCACTTTAAAGAGGATGGTGTAAACACACACTACTTTATAACATCCTTTTTAAAGTGACATATTAATAAGTGTTGCTCTAGGTTTCTATTTCAAAAACATAGAGGAGTCAGTGTTGACCTGAAATATTCATCAGAATTACCGATTATGGCTTAAACAAAACACATGTTGTCTGGGCCTTGCTTTGCAGTTCTGATGAATTATGTTCAATAGCTTAAAAGCAAACAACCAACCAACCTCAATTCATGATTCTAAAATACAACTTGTACTGTATGCTTTAGAATGATATCATCATTATGCAGACTGAAAAACAGTGAATGACCCAGTAGTATTAATTCACTTATTGGAATAAAATCATAGACAACTGAAGAAAACAAAAAGGCACACATTTAACCATATTATTTTTTTTTAAATTTTTTAAACCATAGCTAACTTCTCAAGAGACATTAAGCATAATAAGAATTGGAACTTTTTCTTACCTTGGCCATCACTATATTCATTCACCTAGAAGAATAGTAGGCTCTATATAATAGTAGGTACATAGTAGGCTCTATACAATTTTGTTCATAATCACTCAAAACTGGAAACAACTCAAATTTTCTTCAATGGGAGAATAAGTAAACAGTGGCGAATTCATACAATGCATACTTTTTGGAGATAAAGTATGAACGAACGATTGATACATAAACAGCTTTTATGAATCACAGAAGCATCGTGTTAAGTGAATGAAACCAGACTCAAAAGGTTACACATTGTATGATTCCATTTCTATGAAATTCTCACAAAAACAAAACCATGACACATCAGTGGTGTCAGAAAACGTGGAGGGAGATTTGACTACACGTGGATAGCACAAAGGAATTCCTTGTAATGATGACATTAGTCTATATACCGATTATGGTGGAGGTTAAGTGAATCTATATGTATGTTAAATTTATAGAACTTTACACCAAAAATAGTCAAGTGAACTCTATGTTATTCTTTAAAATATAACATTTTGGAAGTATATTTCACCATAAAATCCATGTAAATATATAGATTATCTATTTGTCTACAAAGTCCAAAATCACACACACAAAATATTAGTTTTAATCTGAAGAATGGTGAACTCTACAAACATAGAGTTACCATGACCTAGAAAATTTACTAGAATTATTCTTCTGATGTTCATATTGAAAAATCAGTGACTACTTGTTAGAAGTTTTGAAGTGGCACAAGAAGGAAACAGGCATGGTGTAATCCTCACTTTACATTAATTCCCAAGCTTTGTTTTCTTGCAGCTTTGTACATTGCTTTCATTACATTTACGATTAAAACTAATATATTTTATAGTCCACATGACAGCATTTGCAGTTTTCTGATATTTTGACTGAGTAATCAAGAGTAGAGATTATTCGATTCACCACCACAAATATTGAGTGCCGACTACGTCTTGTTGTAGTCACTTGTACATATCAGAGATCATTTGAATGAGTCATTTTTTTCAACCAGTCATTTAACAAATATTCAGTTATCAGTTAATAGGTGTTATGTACTGTTTGTTAGTCATAAGATAATCAACAGGTATCAAAATAAGCAATATCACTGCCATCCTGGTGTTCACACCCTACTGAGGAATAAACAATAAACATTTATAAGAATTTTAGAAAGTCATAAAGGGGGAAATAGAGAATGTTATGGTGATATATAACAAGGACCATAAATTTGGTTTGCAGATCACAAAAGGTCTTGAAATACAGGACTCTTTCTAGAATATTAATTTTAAAAAGTATTTAATACACATATGTGCTAATTTGTGCCAAACAGTGTTGTAATTATTAAACCACATCATACTTATAACCAACCTATAAGATAAGATAAAAATATTTTTATTTCTCTTTGGGGCCTGAGGGAAATAAGGGGCAGAATTTACCTGTTATACCATAGTCAAAATAGAAGAGGCAGGCATTAATCTCAGGAAGTCTAGCTCCAGTGTCTGTTTGTTACCATTACACTATGCTGCTGTTGCTTTCAGCTGTTCTTACATTAGGCAACGAATAATATCATGTTCAGAGGTTTTAAAATTTGTGTCATTACAATTTTCCAAATCTGCAACATATCAGCACAGTGCTAAGTTAGGCCAGTAATAACAGAACATTAGACTAGTTTTAGTTAAAGTGAGAGATATACTGAACACAAAGCTCATGAAAGGGCCATGACATTTTTTCAGAATGCTGTATTTTGGAGAGCTAAAATCAATTTTCCTACAAATTTCCAGATTATATATTTTATCAGCCTAGTTTTCTAGCTATCTTTTAATCTTTTTATATCTTGTGTGCAACATAGATCTGACCTCACACTTATCCCTGAACATATAATACTTTGCCCCAATTTGGAGCCATTACAGAAAAATCATCTTCATAGCAGTGGAAAAGATACACAAAGGACAGTAATCAGAAGACTGACTACCTGTGTTACCTGCTGTACTTTCTCCATGAGTCCTACCTTAAACCTTCTGAAGTGCCTCCAGTGTTTGTCATAAACTTTTCTACATTAATGGGTGGACTATTTCCCCTTCTGCAAAACACTTAACATGGATATTGCCCCCTGCACTCTCCATTAACACTAGGGTGTCATATTGTGCAACTGTGTCAGCATGGATGTAGAACTAAGAAAACCTACTATATTGCTAAAGATTTGTCATTGAACCTTATGGCATTGGTGTTTAAATAGAGAGAATGGTATTTCCAGGAAATTACACTGATTCAAATTGTAAGCCCATTTGCCACTGACTTCCCACTAGGGTTGGTTTATTTCTTTGTTTCTGCTCCTTATTGCATTTTACCACTTGTTTTGTTTTGCTTCTGGCCTTTGCAATAGGTTCTCTCTGATGAGATTGCCATCATGTTCCTGTGCAAGTTTTATACTTAGTATTTCCTTTGGTAACCATGTAATTTTTTTGAAGTTTAGTGGCTCAAAGGAATAATGTACCTAAATAAAAAGCACTGCACAAACCCACTTATATCTAGGATAGGGGTGTTTGTGTATGTGTATGTGCACATCTGTGGGTCCTTACTTTTCCAATCCTTTATGGTATGGTTAAAAATATTACACATTATCTATATTTTAACTATAGTCTTCAGCATAAAAATATGTTCCATTTTCTGAATTAGACCCAATAAAATATACATTCTGTGTCCATATCTGAATAAGCTGACTTAAAAAACATAGAAAAGATGGAGGCTGATATATCACCTTTATTACAAATAAAGACCTGGTTGGAAGACATTGTTTATATCTGTCAGCCACCCTGCAGAATTAGAACAATTTATTACTCAGTAATAGGCAGACTTCCCCAGTGAGGCTTCTTGATATGAAGAGTTACCCTGGTGAGACTTACCACATGGAGGATCCAGGGAGAAAACACTAAGCAGATTTCCTCTCAAAAGGAAGAAAAAAATAGCTGAGTTCATCATATCCAAATATATTTTGCTGATTTTTCAATCAGATAAGTGACTGGTTTTCTGCCAGCATTCATGAGACTGTTTCCCAAACACTGCTTCTTTCAGATCTTCTGGGACTCTGGTAAGTTGTTCACATTTTGTTTCCAGCACTCTCTGCAATGGATCAGAACTGTATCTAATTAAGTTCATGCCCTGGCAAAGCTGCATTCAAACCTTCTAGTATTTTCCTCTCACATTGTTCAACATGTAAGAATACATGGTGCACAGAAGGCTATGTACACATATTTAGGAAAAAATGTAAAAAGCTCTTCTGCAAGTATATGTTGTCATAATATATGCAATTCTGTGGATTATTGAATTTCTCTATAGTGCCTGAATTCACAAAACAAGTTATCTGAAGCATGGGAAGTTATAGAAACAAAATGCAAGTCCACCAAGTTTTGTCTCTGTAATCGAACACAATTTGAAACAGCAGTTACCAAATTTTCCATGTTACGCAGCTATAGTGGGTGGGTACAGGCATTATCCAGAACTTACCCCATAAGATACACTCATTTTTCTTGCAGTTGTAAGAAACAGCTTACATAAAATTGAGAATAAAAGGCCACATTACCATGAAATCTATAAAGACACTTCAACAACTGAATGCAAACAACACATAGATGAGCCAAATTTGAATATGAATTCATCTTGGTATAAATTTCCTAAGGAGAAATGGAAGTTAAAATAGTAAATCTATTTGAAAATTAAAATGAAAAGATCAAAGGAATAGAAGTCTAAGATCATTTACTTTAAAACTTGAGTATCAAAAGCCCCATATCAACAATCCTAAATTGAATAAAATCCAAGACAATAGTGCCCAATTTCTTGTCTAGCCTACACTGCCAGGGGTTTCTTGATGCTTGAATAGAATTGGGGCTACCAACAGTGTCACTAGCCTGGGCTCTTTCTCCTAATGATAGATATACTTCTTTTGAAACCTGAGAGCTGTATTAATTTAATTGCAAATTCTGAGTTGCCCTCACTTTTGGAGTCTAAAGCTTTAAAAGGACATACTGGATTGTCACAGCAGTGGGCCAAGACCCGTGTAATTTAGAAGTCAGTTCAATCCTTAGATCCTAAGATAATTATCTCAGGAAAAAATATATTTACAAAATCTGTGACATTGTAAAAAGCCCCATAAACCTGCATACCTCAACCATACCTCGGCTTTCTGTTGAAACTGCTCTCTATAGCCCAAATATGAATAAGTAATTAAGGACTGTGATTGCCACCCTACCCCAGACAATGTGTAAACAAATGCTAATCTTAACTTTTTTGTGAATCACTTAGTTCCCTGGCCCTCGGAATGTCCGAAACCCCTCACCCCCACCCCCGCCCCTCATCCTCATCCTCATCTCCGCCCTGAAGGTGCCACTAGCCCTCAGAATGTCTGAAGCCCCTCACCCCCACCCCCCGCCCCTCACCTTCACTCCCAAAGTGATTTTTACGGGTATAAAACGTCTTAACACCCTCCATACGGGGCCACGGGTTGGAGAGACGCGAGTCCTCCGTGGTCACCAGCTTAATAAACCCTGCTATTTGGCATACTTTTGTCTTGGTGTTGGTCCCTTAATCTCGCCTCAAATATAACAATCCAGTATTCAGTATTTTTAAAGATCATAGCACAGACTAAGTGGTATTAATTACAACAGAAGGCCAGATGGTCTGCACCTGCTATTCAGAATCCAGGCTCATAAAATAAAATGAATCAGAAAGTCCTTAAGCAAGATGTTAATTTGGGTATTTGAATATACTTATTGGATTCCTATTGTTGCTATAACCAATTACCACAAACTTAGTGGCTTAACACAACACAGCTTTATTATCTTATTAATCTGGTTGCCTATGGTCTGAAATAGGTCTTACGGTCCTCAAATGAAGGTCTCAGTAGGGCTGTGTTCCTTCTGGAGGTTCTAGAGGAGACTGTTTCTCCCCTTTTTTAGCTTCTATAGACTGACCACATTCCTTGGCTCATGGCCCCCTACTATCTTCAAAGATTGCAACCCCATCACTCTGACCTCTATTTCTGCTATCACTTCTCCATATGACTTTGATTTTCCTGCCTCCCTCTTGGTGGACCCAATTAATCCTTGTGATTCTTTGGATCCACCCTGATCATCCAGGTTAATCTCCCATATGAAGATCCTAACATAATCACATCTGCAAAGTCCTTTTGTCATGTCAAGCAACATATTCACAGTTTCCAGGACATCTTTAGAGGTCATTGTTCTGCCTGCTTCAGTATTTCTTATCTCATCGAAAAGATATCTGTGATTGGTGTCCCCTCCCATAGGATGTTATTTAAGACACTGCTTTCTTCATTCAAAGTATATTTTCAGTGAAAACAACTTGTTGCCAGGTTTTCTTTGTGGTGTTTTTTCTAAGTCAGAATTTTCAAAACCCAAATTTTCCACTTTTTATCTGATGTCCATGATTCTGGGGCCACATTATTATAGTAGGAAAAGTAACAATGTTGGTATCAAACACAGAGGATTTAAATTGAGACTATAGGAGTAAATAATTCTCATTTTTATTCTCTGATTGTGGGGTGGTTTAGGTCAAACAATACTGTGTTGTTATATTTGAGGCGAGATAAGGGACCAGCACCAAGACAAAAGTATGCCAAATAGCAGGGTTTATTAAGCCGGCGACCACGGAGGCTCCGTCTCTCCAACCCGTGGCCCCGAATGGAGGGGGTTAAGACCTTTTATACCCGTAAGAATTACCTTGGGGGTCGGGGCGAGAGGTGGGGGTGGGGGTGAAGGGACACAGACATTTAGGGGTTTCGTAAATCATCTCCCGGACAGGGGGAGTGAGCGGGGCTCCGGACATTCCAAGGGCTTGAGGACATCTTGCCCCCTCGATTGTTACCTAAGTGGCTTACAGAAGTTAGAGTAAGCGTTAGTTTGCACATCTTCTGGGCAGTATTGTAAAGAACAGATCTTAGTTATTTATTACAGGGCACAGGGACCAGGATGAGAATAGCTTGGGCTGCTATTGTAGTCACAAAGGCTGAGCAATTCTGGCTGTTACTGATAAGAAAGGTAGATAGTTTGCAGAGCAAACTAGCAGGTTTAGGTACAGAAGCCAAAGGCCAGCAGTTATTGTGAGGAGAGTGGGGCAGCCATACAACTTATTTTAAAACATAGCTTTTTCTTTATAAAATGGCGTTGTTCAGGTTCTAACTCTAGGCCAGCTAACACAGTGTGACTTAATGTTCTTATTTCTATAAACTGTTATGAGTTTAAATAATCTAATCCTTACAAAAACACCTAGAATACTACTTAAAACAGAAAGAGTTCGGCAAGATCAAAAAGTTGTCAAAAACATTATTATTGATTTTACTCTATCTCCAGTAATTACAAAAAGTGTTAAAAACTTTACACAGTAAACAAAATGTTCCTTTTACTATTCCTAGCCTTCCCACTACATTCCACTCATGGGTCCTGCTGCTAGCTACTGAGATTTCTCTATCCCAGCTTGTCCTGGATTCCTGTACCATGCTTAGAAATCAATATGTTATTGGGTTGTTTTTAGATATCATGTGCTATCTGTAGTATTAAACTTTATCTCAGAACAAACACCTATTCTTTCCTCTAATTATTTCCTCCCTCCTCAAGTAGGGCTTAGTTTATTTATATTACTTCCTAATCTAATTTACTTTGCATAAATACAAAGGTAAGGTCAATCATGTTTCAAGGTATGATAGAAAACTCAAAACTTATTGTAACTGGATTTATGTCGCATCGCATATGGGATGTCCCAGAATCGGTTCATCTGTGTATGAGTGTGTGGAAAGAATTAGAGAGTGTTTTGTTGAGACATGTGCTTCAAAATGAGTGTTAAGTAATATATCACTCTAATCTCCACTTTTCCTTAGAAAAACCAAATAATAGTTCAGCATCCTTTTGAAACTCATTTCCTCCCACATTCCAAAGACGTGCACTTTAAATGAACTGGCATGTCTAAGTTGTCCCACTAGGAGTGAACGCAAGTGTGTATGAATGCACACTGTGATGAGAAAGGCTGCCTGGCCTGGGTTGGCTCCTACCTGATGCCCTGAGTAGCTGGGATGGACTCTGGCCACCCCAGACCCTGAACTGAATAATTGGGTAAATAATTATCTTACTTGCTTTTATTATGCTTTCTAAAACATATGTATATCTCACATTTATGTCAGTGGTTAATATGGAAGTGTTTGGGGTCTTTATTTAGAAGTTTTGTGATGTTTTGTGATTAGAAATATTCTGTAGAAACTTATTCTTTTATTTATATCAATTAGCATGTAGCAAAATTGGTTTTGTTACATGTCATTTAGCTTAAGAACTTAAAGTTGCAGTTTCCAAGAATCTATCAATGAGGTTAAGAGAGAACTTACAGTAATAGATTGCTGTAGGGTAACACTTCAAATCTGAGCATTTCACACTACTTTTAACCTTCCATTCTCAGAGCACTCTGGGGAACCATTAGCATCATTTCCATTTGATAAAAAAGGACATTAAAGTAAATGGTGCCAAGCCCTGGTCAACTTACTTGTCCTTGATAGTAACTATAGAATTTACAACCCCCAATTGTCAAGTCTGTCAACTAACAGCCGGTATATGTTTCTACTCTAATGCTTGTTGCTTTTATTTCTGTTACTGAATTTTGGAGAAAAAATAATAACAAATTTAAAAAATAGTTAGCACTAATAGGTATTTTATATTAGAAAATTAGTAATTTAAATACCCTAAAGGCAGAGATTTTGTAGCTGGGATTGCTACATGCAGCTCATATTTGCTTATAATAAAATTGTAAATAAAACATTTAAGGCTTTCTTGATATAATGGATAATACTGTAACATTTACTCATATTTAGATGGAATTCAAGAATCCTTACGTGTATCATTCTCAAGCAATTCTTCTCATGTAAGGGGTTGTAGTGAAAATTATTGTTATGAAGGAAAACAAAATAAAAAAATATGGTAGTGTGAACAATCATTCAATACCAGATTTTATACTAAGCACTTTCTCCGAACAATCCTGCTAAATTTGTATTCTTGTTACCTTTATCTTGCTAAGTGTTATAAAAGAAAAATAAATCTTGGAACCCCAAACTCATTATGTTAAAGGGAAAAGTTAAGCTTGGGAATACAGTGACAAACCACAAACAAAACAAAAAAAAGCTGCCTTCCTTTTGTTCCTAAACAGATAATTGTACTTTCATAAGCTTCCATTATCTTATGTAAAATTCACATCTACCTCGTGCAAGACAGCTGTATAACTGACAATTATCAAAGCCTCATAAGAATGTAAGCACTTGCTTCATAGCCTATACTCCCCCACCTTGTTTTCCTTCCTTCTTCTCTTTCTGCCCACATTTCTGCCTTTAAATCAGCCCTTAAAACCCTCTTTGGAAAAAGCATAGACCACAGATCCTATTGTAACTTGTGTTTTTTTCTTTCCCCCACTGAGTGCATCCTCAATATTAGCAAAATAAACCTCTACATTGATTGAGATCTATCTCAGACAATTTCTGGCAACCACGAAGGGATTCTGAGTGGTCTGGCCTTTTGGCTTGCAGCAACACACCTACTGGGGTCCTGGTACTAGCTAGAAGCTCTTTATCACTCTGACCAATTGGACAATGTGCTGAGGTGTGGAAGCTTCTTCCTCCAGAGATCCCTGATTTCTCACATTTTTTGGTTGAAGTCTGAGGTTTATTCTGTGGTAGAACTCCTTTTTCTGGGAGTTTGCTAATTCCATGGAAGCAGAGAGCAGTCTTTAGCTTGGGTCTCCTCTCCAAGGTAGGAGCTGGTTTGGGATATCATTTGGGGATTTGGCAACTGAAGGTTAATGTTTATTGTCAGCTGGCTATAACTTATGCTTAGAGATCTTGTCTATATGAAAATTGTGCGATGGGCATTTTTCTGATTTTGTTTTATTTTGTTTTGTTCTATCTTCCATTATACTTGATGAACTCCTGGTCCCTTCTAACGTTTACTAAAAATCCAAAGCTAGAAAAGTCAAATTCCATCTCTAAAAACTAACCAGTTAAGAAAAATAAAAAAATTAACTAACCTGAAAAGTTTCATCAAGGCCATCTTTTTATAGCCAAGCCTTTTCCTTTCTTCCTCGCATATTCTGTCTTGCCTCTAAAATCTGTTTTGGTTAGCCATACCCTGATTCTTCATTTTTTCTGTAATTTCAAGATAGTATATGAGCTTCTGTTACTTAGAAAGTTGGGTCTTCATGCTGAAGGCTGTGCTGTATACACGTTAAATAAATGTCTATGCCTTTTATTCTATTAATTACTCTAATCTCCAGTGTTTCTTTCTGGCTTGTCTCATGTCAGTGATTTTTCAATAAATCCTTGTGGAGTCAAGAGCCTGTGGCCCCCACAGGATGGTGAAGCAAGCAGGATGATCAAAGTTGCTTTTCTCTTCTAGAAGTCACAGTTGAAGAGAACACAGGAACCTACTCTCCTGCCAAAGAGGTAAGAATTTCTTACCATCCAGGCTCCTCACCTCTCTCACCGCACTCTAGTGAAGTGGGTGGTAAAAAACAGTCTAATATGCAAAGTTTTTATTAGTGAAGAAGAAAGGATTTGTGTGACTATTCTTGGTATAGTGACTCTGGCATACTTTGGTGACTTGTTATGAGTATTTGCTATTGAAATAAAGTACACTATTGAAAATTCTGATTGTCAATGTCCAAAGGATATATAAAAAATTATAGAGGTCTCTTATCCTAAACAATTGGTGAGAAGTTTAAATTAAAAGAACGCTATATGATAGTAATGAAATGGCTAGCTTTGAGAAGTCTCTGATGAAAACAATGGTCAAGTTTTGATCCTTTGCAAGATCGAAACTTCAAGCTCTAGATTCCTTGCTGAGAACCAATGTAGACTGCCCCCTGCTGCAGTCTGGTAGCTAAGACTCTTCTCTTTTACCATGGCAGCCTAGGATTAATTCCAAGCCAAGGATTAAGTCTTTTCTATTTTGACATTTGTGTGGCTTGGCCATTCATTGATTCTTTTCCCTTCCATTGACAGCTTCTGATTCCCTGTCTTAAATATTTTCTTTCTCTGAATTTTGAAAAATGAAAACATCTGCTTGCCACCTCGTTGAAGATACTGTGCATCTATGGTTAAATCATAATCTTGGTTCAGACACTTGGAAGAATACCTTTGACAAAGAATTTCAAAAGCCAATAATATCAGCTGTTTTCCCTGGCTAATATGTGATGATAAGAGATTTTAAAGGATTTTTAAAAAAGCTCTATGGTTAAAAGTCTGCTTAATTAAAAGCTGATATCCAAGATACATATATATATTATATATATATATATATATATAATTAAAGCTGATACTAAATTTTTATAATTAATTAAAGCTGATATTAAATATAAATTAAATTAAATATATATTAATATATATCATATATATATCTTGGATATCAGTTTTTAATTAAGCTCACACATATATATAGAGAGATTATGTATTACATATATATGTATATATATTTATGTATACATATTTAAAGACCTTAATGCATTTTTTTAATCTTGTTTTTGAGAAATTTTTTTTCAATTGACTGAAAGATGTGCTTCTGTCTATGTGTATGCCTGTTTGTTTACACATGTCATGTATATGTGATATTCCACTACCAAAATACATAAAAGAGATCTAATGAATTGCTTTAAAAAGCAAGTGCTTAAATATTTTATCAGAAAAATAAAAACTATAACTCAAATGTCTTTTAGTTCACATGACTTCAGTAATTTTTAGTAAATAAAGCTAATTTAATGTTACTGGTAACATAACATAAAACTATCTTCAAGACTTAAATCTATACAGTTGGTCCGAACTGCTCAGGAAGGTCAGAAACTGTTTTTGCTAAATGTTTTAAGGTCATAAACCACTTCTGTGTCATTTTTAATAATTGTTTGACTTGTCTGTCTCATAGCCATGGTAAGGCCTGGGGGCATGTACAGTTCTCCCCAGCACAACTATGCCCTCTGACGATGCTAGTAAGGATTGGACATAACCTGCACCTCTGTCATTTGTTCTGTGCTCTGCATCTGATACCTAATTAAAACTGCTTACCTTCTAAGTTTTTCAGTTAAAAGAAAGTGTTATTAAGAGTTAACATTGTAATTAATATAGGTAATTGAAACTACTAGCATACAGAAAACATTTCTATATATGAAGAATACAAATACAAGTAGAATGTGTTTGGAAAAAGGGTTATAAGAAGGCATGGCAATATGGTTTTGACTATATGGTTATAGCTAGTTTAGATATTTTAAGGATGGATTTGTTTATATGATTTTATTAAAATAAGTTTTAGTGTTAATAATACACTGCAAAAGTAAAAGCTAGTTTCCTATTTGGAATAAAATATTTGTGTAAAATTAAGTGACATTAAAGATTTTTGTTTGCTTTTAGAATAAACTGAAAAAAAGAGGAGAGTGAGAGAGAGACAAATACAGTTGGATTTATGCTGCCTGTATTAGGTCTTCTTGTTTTGAAAATTAAGTGTCCTATTTATCAAATAATAAAGTCTTTTGTTTTTCAGAAATCTTTGTATTATCATTGTGACTAAATAAATGCCTATTTTACACTGACCTGGGTGCTTATTCTGTGATATCAAGTGTTTTAAACTTTTGATATTTGACAAACATTCTAAAATAAAACTCTAAATTCAGTCTTTTTTACCTCATTAACTTTTAGATTAGTAGGTGCCCTAAAGTCCAAATGAAACCTATATGGCTGATTTAATATATGTTAAAATCATATAGGAAGCATTATGAATTATAAAATTATGTTTTGTTTTGATTCTATTTATATAAGTAAATTATTAATATGTGTTCCAAAATTGTATGAGATTTCTGTTATCCTGATGTATAAGTGTATGTTATCAATATTGACACACGATTTTTCTTGGTCACTTTGCCAGCTGGGGACCTCCTTGGCTGGTGACATCCCCCACCTGGGCCTTGTTCAGCCCTTGGCCTGCCTCAGGAGATGCCTTGTCTACACAACCCACCAGGTCACACTTTGCCCTGTCCTCCAACTTAGATCCCATAACTGCTGAGACTGTGTACTCAGTCTTCAGTTGGAGGGCCTGTGTGAGTGAGTGAATGTGGGGTACATCCAGCCATTCTAAGCACTGGCACAAAAGCGGGCTTGGTGTGATGCCTGTGGCTGGACCAAGTGTGTTGCAAGCCACTCCCATGGTGGACTCTAGTGTCCAGAGAAGGAGAACATGGTGGTACTGAGGCAGGGGTGCTCATGACCCTGAAACCCCAGAGGGGGTGTTACAGCATGCTAATTAGCTCTTTTAGTCCCACTGTCCACAGCCCACCAGACAGCAGCATGTTAACAGCTCTGTCAGCCCCTTGCCCCACCCTGGTCTGCAGCTCTGGGGCTGCCTCAGACCCACCACTGCTGCCTGTCATGCAGGGTGGCTGCCCTCCACTGGTAGAGGGCAGAGGGCCATAATGTTACAGCCTTCTGTGTACCCACATTCAGTGGGTACCAAGTCTCATCCTGTGTCCAAGATGAATGAGATAATGCTGAAAATTAAAGGGTGAGGAGGGCAAAGAAGAATTTCATTGAACAACAAAACAGCTCTCAGCAAACAGGACATGAGGGTGGTTCCCACACCCAAAGTTGGGTGATTTCTCTTTTAGTGTGGCTGGGTATGGGGCTTTTATGGGCTCAGAATGGGAGAGTGTGGGCTGACTGGTTTGTGAGCATGTAAGAAAGGTTAAAACAAAGGCCCTATTCAAAGGTGGACATGCCAGAGTGAAAAACCATTCAGGGAAGAATAGGTAAAATAGGTGAAAGGTAGAGACCAGTCAGAGGAAAGCACACCAAATTGGAAGACAGGTTCTCAATCTCATCCATGGATTTGACTTGTAGGTTGACTTTCAGGCTTTAAATTATTTTTGACTTAAAGGTGGGGTTTCACTGGGGACCCACCCCTGCCTGCCTAGGAATTGTCTGTCTCCTGCTACTATCAATATTAATTACAATTATTATGTTAAATTGTTGTATGCTAAAGAAATAATCAAAATTTCTTGCCATGTATCTTTAACCATTGCAATCCCAAGACTTTTGTCATTCACACTTATTGTTTTATTTTGATTCTTCTCAAAATCTGGTTTATAAAAATTACAGTTCAAAACTTGCTTCTTTAGAGGACTTAATGAAAGAAACTCTGACACATGTTGTTTGAATACAAGTTTCTCATAACTGTGGAAACTATGTCATTGGATTAGAGAAAATCAAAACCAAAAACCAAAACTACTTCCTGGACTCTTATTAAAAGCTAATGTGTTTATGAGGATTACGATCTTCAGTATCAAATGCATCAAATTGACTATATGGGACTGAAGTAACAGAAAACTGAAATAATTTTTATAACTTTTTTTAAAAAAACATTGCTGATTCCTTTTAAACAACTGTGTAAAGTATACACTTGTGAGCAAAATTTGAAGCACATTTCTTTCTCTATACCTAATTTATCCAGAATTTGGAAACTATTTTTGAGTATTCTTATTTTATGGCAGTATAGTTATTTGCATAAGCTCAATAGAAATCTGTTTTCTTTTGTTATAGGACACAATTGGAGACATAGGTTATTTTACCAAGGCTTGGACTGAACTAGAATGTTTATAGACATGAGTAGGTGGCTTTGAAGAATTGAAGTTGACTCATAGAGTGGATAAAAGCCCTTTGAAGAAACTGGCCTCATACCTTGTCTATTTGGTTCCTTTACAGGGTTTCTGACCTGTGGTAATTAAACAATATCAGTTTCTGACAGGCCCAGGAATCCTCAGTAATCTTGGGATCTTGGGAAGAGAATAATTTGCCCAAATTCATATATGTACCTGCAGGCATAGATATATCCTTTGCTGGGATCAAGAGGCTTTTAAAAAGTCAAATCTGAGATCCCTTATAAAAAATATTCCAACAAACCCAATTTAAAAGCAGTCTATATGGCTTATAATTGTTTTTGCTCCACTTTATGCAAAGAATTGGACCAGGTATAATAAGGCTAAAGTTTATTTTGCAAATAAATTTGTCCTATTATGATTTTGTCTTTGGTTACAATGAAGGACTGGAGAGACAAAAGTTATCTTTCAAAGGAAACTCTAGTATTTCTGTCAGTAGACTCTGGCCCTGTGCATTGTTTTTTGTTTTTTATTATTTGTCTACAGTTTAACTGGACTGGGTCCTGAATTCTTTCCTGGCTACAAGTCTCCAAACTAATGTTTTAAAGTGTATCTTTCTCCCATTTTTCTGACTTGAAATCACTAAACTGTGTTTTTCTTAAAACCCTGCAGACTGAAGCTAGAAAACTTAAAATTTAAAAGAAATAGCAACATATATATATATATACACACACACACATACACACAGACACAACATATATATATATATAGCATATATATTGTGTATATATGTGTGTGTATGTGTGTGTCACACACATGTCATGTGGGGGTGGCTGCCCTCCACTGGTAGTGGGCAGAGGGCCATAATGTTATATATATACACATATGTCACACACACACACACACACACACACACACACATATATACATACACACACACATATACACATAAACTGCTTTTTTGCCTGCCTACTAATATATGGACTTCAGGTAATAATGCCTGAATCAGTTTTCTAAGATTATTGTCTCCTTCATTGCTGTGGCCTGGCCATGGACCTTTTTGTTATTCATTTTTTTATTTTTTTATTTTTCTTTCTTTCTTCTTCCTGCGGTTTTTCTCTGTGGGACATTAAGACTTCACATCCTATTAGGAATAAGCTTTCCTAGCTGTGTGGGACCTAACCTTATACTAATAAACCATCCTAGCAGTGAGGGATCAGAGCAAACCCCTGATCAGAGACTCATTTTCATCTGCAGTGTTATCTCCAAAAGATTTTGAGGAATAGGGTGAGGGGGGAAATGTAAAAAGAAAATAAAATCTCACTATAAGGTTGGGAACTGAGTTTTGGAAACAACTGCCTTCTTTTCATTCCTAAACAGATAGCTGTAATTCCGCATGCTTACATTATCTTATGTAAAATGTTGATCTACCAAACACAAGATGCATAGTTAACTTTTCTCCCCCACTCTGCTCCTTTCATATGTAAAATATGGATCCACTGAACACTAATCAAAGCCTCACAAGAATGCAACTATATGTCTCACAGCCTATCCCCATCTTTTATTCTTTCCTCCTTTCCCTCCAGCCTGTTCTTTCCCCTTTAAACATTGAAGCCCTCAAAACCCTCTCTAGAAAAAGCACAGGCTGCTACTGTAACTTGTGTTTCTTTTTCCTGGGCACATCCTTAACTTTGACTAAATAAACCTCTAACTTGATTGACATCTGGCTCAGACACTTTTTGGCTTACTGTATGTATTAATTTTATGTATCATTGTAACATTTTTGTTATAGTACTTGTCAAACACTTTGGTCTCACTCACAGAAATTATTGAAGACCCACTGCACACTCTTAGAAATTACTGAAGACCCAAACAGATATTGTTTATGTGGATTATATTTATTATTAGTAACTGTGTAAGCAATTAAAACGAAGAAAATGCGTTTCCTTAATTCACATTTTTAGGAAGATTTTTAAATGAAAGAAGTGAGAGAGAAGGCAACTCAATGGCCAAACAGGTTTATTTACAAGAATAAGCCTACATAGGGTCCCAGTTGGGAATCTGGCTGAGACCCTCATCGCTTGCAAGCTGAGGTTTTTAATAATAAAATTTGTATAGAGGAGGCATTGGGGAAGTGCTGGCGGGCTGGAAATGTAGGGGGCTGGGGAGGGATGTGGTAAGGGCCAATCAGGCTTTGCTGTGGTCAGGGTTGTTATGCTCTCTTAAAGCTATGGGCAAACTTGACCTTAGCTTTGTTTTTGGGAACACCATCACCAAGGTAGGAACACACAGTCACCAGGATAGAAAAATGGCATCACTATCGTTAATTCTCACACACTTGAATTTTTTTTTAATTTTCACAAAATTATTTGTTTTTTTGTTTGTTTGTTTGTTTGTTTGAGTTGGAGTCTCGCCCTGTTGCCCAGGCTGGAGTGCAGCGGTGCGATCTCAGCTTACTGCAACCTCTGCTTCCCTGGTTCAAGCAATTCTCCTACCTCAGCCTCCTAAGTAGCTGGGACTACAGGCATGGGATTACAGGTATGTGCCACCATGCCTGGCTAATTTTTTGTATTTTTAGTAGAGATGCGGTTTCTCCATGTTGGTCAGGCTGTTCTTGAACTACCCACCTCAGATGATCCACCTGCTTTGGCTTCTCAAAGTGCTGGGATTATAGGCGTGAGCCGAAGTGCCTGGCCCGTTTGTTTTAATTAACAGATATCTTGTATATTTTATCATGTACAATAATAAACTAATAATATGTTAATACAAATTATATACTTATATAACATAATCATATTTTAAAAATCAAAATAAATTAGTGATAAGAATGGCATTGCTTTACATTTTTTGAAAAACTTTAATATCAACTCCAATGACAAACTCCTGGGTTCTTATATTTGCTTTTGCCTTCAGTTTAGTGTGATATGTGGTTGTGTTTGTGGTACACAAGACATTCTGGCCTCAGTCAAATATTTGAAAAGAAGGGAAGAAAGTATGTTAATATTCTTTCTAAGAATTGTGGATATTCTTCTTAGACACTTTTAGGTGTTGTATCTAATAAGAGTATCCACAATTCTTTATCAGTTTCTTGATTTAATAGTTACATTATGATTATTTTAACACAAATGTAAAAGCAAATCAGTCAACTTCTGTGTACTATTTTATTAAAATATATTGGCCTACTTTTTACTTTTAATCAACTTATGTTGCTTTACTGATGTTTATATATACCAATATTTTAACTTTTTGACAGTTTTCATTACACAAAATTTACAGATTACATTTGCTATTAATGCAACTCCTCATCAGAAACTCTTTAGGTATTAGGGAGATGTCAAGTTTCTGTTATCACATGCAAGTTTTAATAGACTATTTTTACACACAAAATAGGTATATATTTTCATAATATTATTGACTATTCAACCGTTTCACTTTAATACTATAGTGAATGTTTTACATATACTATCTAATTAAATCTTCAAACTCACTTCATTCCATTAGAAAAAATGTCTGCTAATATCAAATTTGAATGACCACACCTTGTTTACTAGTTCCTTTCTAAAGTAGAAACGAGGTTTTATGATAAAAAAAAAAAAGACTTATTTCACTAAAAATGTAAACCATTGTATGACTTTTTTTCAAGACAATTCCCATATTTGAAATGCAGGAGTGCATTGTAGGTACTCATTTATCAAAGAGAAGACTAAAAAGATGTATCCAAAGGCCATATCTGAATAATATTGTAAATCTTTAGTGCTTCATCAAGGACCATTTTAAATGAAATAGCACAGCCCCCTTTTTGGTGACTGAGAATACACTGAACTGAAGAAAGCAATAATGGTACAGTTTGTTGCCACTTCTTTCATTTCAGCTAAGACTCTAGCATATTTAACCTATCATTTCTTTCAGGCCATTATTGTCAATTTCAATACCTTAAGCAAGCAAATAAAAGCTTAATATTCTTATGAAAATAGTTCTGACCTCAAGGAGCCAATGTTTGCATCTTAGAATACCTCAGAGGCTGTGAATGAACTTGGAGAAATGCTGTTTTAGAAGGTCACTGAGGCTTGAAGATCAAAGTGTGAGTATTGGTTCCCCTCACATACTAAGTGGTAGGATCCATCTGATTCAAAAGTCTATTACTTCTGTTCCACTGCTGCCTCTCTACATTTATTGCTGAAAAAAAAAAATTGAAAAACAAATTCATCAGAATTTATGCTTTTCACTTTATCAAAAATCAATTCATACTATTTTATTTTTTGAAGTCTGTTTTCTTCAATAACTACAATGGTCAGTATAAATTACATAATAAAAACAGATTTTTTTGCTAGAAACATGTAGTGCCTTATTTTATGTCAGAAAATATAATCATAAATATTTCAATAGACTAACATATATATTTTAGCTAAGTTATCACAAAATGAATATGGTATATGTAATAAGATACTGAAAATAAAATTTTACTGTAGAAGTGATGGAAAGGTAATATTAAATACCAAAGGAGATTACACACACACACACATTGTTAGAATGCCAGAAAGGTTTAAAGTTATTTCCATAGCAACAAAAAATATACAGACAGAAAAAGGAAGGAAGGAAGGAAGGAAGGGAGGGAGGGAAGAAGGGAAGGAGGGAGGATAAAGAAAGAGAAATTTTAGTTAACTCAAATTTAAAATGATATTGCTTAGTCACTCATCCAGTTCATTACTCACAGTCACCAATAATCTCACAATTTCCATGTTCATCCCCATTCTACCATCAGTAATTATAAACTCGATTGAGTTTAAATTGTGTGCAGACTAAGGAAATGGAAATATGGTTAAAAATCTTTGTAGAACCCTTGTTATTACACATTAATTTAAATTACTTTTGAAATAATCAATTTCTATTATAATTGAAACCCTACATTTGTTATACATTTATGAATATACAGTACTAGAACAATTTTTAAACTTTAATTTCTGTTATATATGTGTCTATTCTCAACCCAATTTTAGTAATTTGATACTAAAAGTTTGTAAGTTTCTCTTGTATTTTTCAGAGATTTTTCATTTAAAATACAGTTTAATTATCTCTTAATAAAAATAAAGTATATTTGGAAATAAAGTATAGACATATAAATTCTAATTGAAATAACATTATAAATATATTCACTTTTGATAATTATTCATGTTAAACATAATATTTTCCCAACCAAATCAATGGTATTATTTACATTATCCAAATATTTTTATGTCCTTAAATATACAATTTGGAATTTTTATTTACATAATACCTTTCTTATCAAATATATTTCTTATTACTTTTAGGAAGTTTTAATGCTGGGAATTTAATACACATATTTCAAATTTGTATTTGTTACTGTAAAAATAGAAAATAACTTGATTTGTTTTTGTATCTTGTATCCGATCATCTTATTACCTTCCTTCATAAATTGAGTTTCATTTTTGTTTTTTTAACTCAACTCTACTATTCCTTTTAGGTTCATAATCCTATAAAACATACTACAATTATTTTATTTTTGTCTCTTTGTAATCCCTAGAAATTTTTTTTAAGAATTGAAGAATAATTTTGCTTTTGGCATCCTATCTTGTTCTTTATGTTAATGAAATTGATATTTATGTTCCATCTTGAGACTAATTTCTGCTATTTTTTCTTCTAGAAAGGCTTTTTATATTTACATTTTAAAAATTTACTTAGAAATTTGAATAAAATTACTAATTAATTTTATTAAATATCTTTTTAAAATCTCTTGATATGATCATAATTTTCTCCTTTTACTTGCTGATGTAACGAATCAGCACAGTGTCTGATCTGCACTATCTTTGCATTCTTTGGTAATTTCCTCTTTAATGATAGTGTATTATTTTTATACAGATCTGTATTTGTGAGTATGTATTTTTTCTTTATCAGGATGTGTCTTAATTCCCAGATGGTCTCATAACACCAGTAGGAATGTTTCAAATGTTGTTTTTGTTAGGAATCACTGTGAAAGTTTTCCTGTAATTTTCACAAAATATTCTTAAATATAAACCTATATTTTAATAGTAACAATATTTTAATTTTAAACCTGTATTAGACAAATTGTTTTACCTTTATATCATTAAATTATTGTATGCACAGAGATGCAACACAAGTCCTTGAGTATAATTGTTGTTTTCTATGTATAGTTCAAATAGTTCAAAATAAATCCCAGTATATATATACAAACAGACAAGACAGACAGACAGACAGAAAAGAAAAGGAGGAAGGTAAGAAGGAAGGAAAGGAAGGAGGAAGGAAGAAAGGAAGGAAGAAAGGAATGAAGGAGGGAAGGAAAGAAGGAAGGAAGGAAGGAGGGAGGGATGGAGGGAGGAAGGAAAGAAGAAAGGAAGGAAGGAAGGGAAATTGTAGTTATGTCAAATACAAAATGATGTTTCATATATATATGAAAATAAACTGCAGAAAGATAACTATTCAATATTAAAGAATTTGTTGCTTAGGAGAGCTCAATCTGATCTCATGTGTATCTGATTCTCACACACAGCAACTTGTTGTACATCATTAACAAGCATCAGAGAGATGTTAACTGTTTTTAATCATTTTTTATCTTCTATTATTTTCTTTTTTTCAGGAAGCTTCCATTATGCCCCCCTAGAACTCATCCTATTTTACTTCTAAAATTCTGTTACTTCTATTTCATACGAATGTTATCATATTACATTTCTGTTTGGAAAACAACAAATAACATCTAATATATTCAGTTCGGACAACACTATTTGTCGACATACACTGTTTAAATCTATTAAAAAAGATAGTTTTTGTTCCTTTTGCTACAATAATTCCGTCAGCTTGATTTTTGATATATTTGTTTCTTTGTACTGATTTTTGTCTGAAGATATATTCACTAGGTACAAAGTCTTAAAATAAACAAATTAGAAGGATTGTTTTTGTACTCCTCACCATACACATAGGTTCTGGCAAGGTTCTTTTTGAGTATGTAAAGTTCAGGATTTTCTGAAAACTTTCTCCTTCAATTTATATACGTCACAACAGGCATTCATTTAGTTCGGAGTAGCTGGTTTTTATAGAACTATTCTCTTGTTGTGAGTGACAGATTTTCTAGGAAGAATTTTGCATATGAAACACAATGCTTGCCAGCATGTAGTCTTCCCAATCCTTTTCCCGTCTGTACCAAGTTTATAATGTTTTCATAAGTGATTGAGGTTCATAAATGAAATGCCTTTCTATTATCTTCTGCCCAGTTATTTTCTGGGATTTGCATTTCCTATTTTAATGAAGTAAGGGAATATATGATAAGTATTTACATAAATCTGAAAGAGCTATACTCCTTCTACATCTGAAGGTGGTGATATTAACAAATACCTGTTTTTGTGGTTAGCTCAGCCCCCTGGATATGTAGAACAGGTGCATAAAAGAAAGTGTAAAATATAACATTTTCTGTCTGTGTCTGTATTTCTTTTCTGTCCTTTTCCAGTTGAACTCACTAACCACTAGTAATGCTGTCAGAGAGCAATATGTCTAGGTTTTTATTTATGGTCTTCACTTTGATTTAACTTTTGATTTCATTCCAATTCAGGGCATATTTTATATGAATTTGTTTAAAAAGTTAAAAGAAGTACATCAAACATGTTTCCCTTGTCAAATTTAACTTTTGACTCTTTCAAATATATTTTCTAAATTGTAGTTGCCACATTATAGATAATTTAGGACACAATTGTGTCAAATACCTTACACTTTATTATATCTTTTTAGACTATTTTGTTTACTTTTTGTAATTTTCTAGGTAGATATTCAAATATTCTACAATAGGAATAATTCTGATCTATATTACTCAACTGTATCCTCATTTCCTTAATAAAACACTGTAGAATATACTGTCATATTCCAGATTTTAATTAAAGAGTCTAACAGTTTCATTGTTGAATAATATATGAGTAATAAAATATCTTGTTCACACTGCATTCTATTTCTAGTCTGCTATGAGCTTTTATCAGAAATATGTGTTCAATTTTTATCATATGTCTTTCAGCATAATTTTCCAATTTATATTTTTGTAGTGTGTTTGATTAATAGATCTCTATTATCAACACACTTTTACATTGATGGGCAATATTTTGTCTTATAATGAAATTTTTAAAACTACGGCATTGAGAAGACTTCTTGCTTAAGCTGTAGCCTGTAAAATAATTTTCAGTTGTTCGAACATTAATTTTTGAAAAATACAGTTTATTCTCACATTTCAAAGTATATTTATATTCCCAAAATAAAATATTAGCTAATCAATTTCAACAACATGCTAAAGAAGCCAGTTTCTGAGTGGATATAACAAGAGTAAATGTAATAGTGTGTTTCATGTACACACAGAGTCAGTTCTTTGATTTCCTATAACTCTGTACTGTAACATGAAAAGGATAATCTTTATTATCAAGTCAGAATAGGTAGGATACAGACATATTAAATAACATGTAGTAATGCATAATTTCCAATATTCTTAAACTATCAGATTCAAGCATTAAAATGATAAATATTATCTAATTAAATGATAATAAAATGTAGATATACCATAGAGCACTTTGAATGAATCCTCAGTTGTTTTAAACAAGAAAACAGAAATTTCTGCTTATAAATTAACAAGAACAGTTGTTAACCTCTTATTGAAAAGAGAAGGGAAAAAGCAAATGTTTAAAAGACATAATATACATTAATATACACAAAAACATAATTTTCAGATAATAGATATTAAGAAGCAAATAATACGAACTCTATCAGAAAGGAAAGAAGCAAAGTGAGCTTCACAATTGCCCTAGCCCACTGCCTAAAATAAATTAATAGTACATGATATTATAAAGGAGGAATCAAACCAGAGCTGACAGAACTGTTGGATTGAGGAGAAATAAACTAGAATTAAGAGAAGTCTAGATATATAGACTTTGTAAGGTAGAATACTATGTAGAAGTGAGAGAACTAGACAATCTAGAGAACAATACCAAGTAATGTTTTTGTCTGAGTGCTAAGCTAATCAATTCATGTTTAAAAGAAAATACTCAAGGCTAGGAAAAGAACTGAAGGAAAGCAATAGGCAGAAAAAAGTTTGGAGCTCCTAGGAGCGAAAAGTGTTGGATTTATGTTTATTTCTACTATCCAGAATGTAAATAATAATACATAAGGCATCATATATAGTACATAGTTACCACCTTGTTGGGATGTAGAATCTTTGAGCCTTTTGTGGTTCTCCATATGTTTCTGGATGGTCCAGTCAAAGCCTCAACCACTCTCTTACCTGGGTCATTTCTTAGTTTTTTTATATAGATGATACTCTTGAGAGAGAGAGGTAAGGTAACATTTCTATTTGCGTCAATTCTTTCTGCGTGTATAAAAGAATGGATATCTCAAACTCACTGGTTCAGAGCTGCTATGTAAACCCACTGGCTATGTAGGAATTCAACTGGGAACTTCACATTACTGCCATGAGACTTGGCACTATCCCAGGACTTCACACATAAATATGCTGATGTTCATGTTACTTTCTGTGCCATAGAAATCATGTCCTTTGTAATTTGCTTCTTATCCAGGAATTTCCTGTCTTTTGACAGCATGCATGAAACAGTCACAGACTAATTTACTGGAATGTATCTTAGTTAGTTTTTCATGGCTGTAACACAACAGACTGGAAAATTTATAATGAACAGAAATTTATTTCTCATAGTTGTTAGAGACTGGGAAGTTTAAGAATAACATACTGGCATCTGGTGAGGGCCTTCTTTCTGTGTCACAACACGGTTGAAGTCATCACATGGTGGAAGAGGAAGCAGCAAGAGAGAGAGCAAGAGAGGAGGGCACACTCCCGATCACAGTGTAAGTCCACTCACAAGGGTGCAGCTCTCATGACCTAAACACCTCCTAAAGGTCTCACTGCCCAATACTATCACAATAGAAATTAAATTTCAACATGAGTTTTGAAGAAGACAAATATACAAACCATACCAGAATGTAGCCTTCACAATTTTTGTCAGTTTTAATGAGGACAATTGTATGGTGACAGAGACATAGCTTTCCGGAAGAAGACCGAATTCAGGAATATGGGATGACTCCCTGGGATCCAGTAGCATATGCTACACATGTGGGGAGGGTAAGTATCCTGCATGATCCTTCTTGTTAGTAAGCAAGAATTGAGCTAATGAGTAGGAGTTGAGTGGCAAATGATAGGATTAAGAAAGCTTCAAAAACAATGCCTTTTTTTTAACACGGAAAGGTGGGAGGGGGTGAAGGATGAAATAGCATCAATTCGGTAAAATGTACACTATTTCTGTGATCAGTACACTAAAAACCAAGACTTCACCACTGTGTAAGATATCCATGTAACACAGCTGCACTTGGACTCTTAAATCTACATTTAAAAAATAAGACAACTGGACAAACACACAGCCTGCTGACAGATAACAAAGAAAAATAAACCAAATTCAAGCCAAAAACTACCCTTGTCGCATGCTAACAATGTAGTTAATGGACTTGACTAATGATATTTAACTTTGCTTTTGCATTAATAGTAATTCAAAAAAATTATCCTCTGATGGGCAAAAAATATGGGAACCCAACCAAAAATATGTCCAATTATACTGCTCAGTGAAGAAAGTAAATCTCAGAGTAACCGAGTGTAATGTTAAAAACTAAGTAGATTTAGTTTGTAAATTTGTTATGTAAAGTAGTCCCACTTTACATAAAAGTGGGACTACTTTTACATAACAAATGCAGCAGAATGAATATATACCTAGGGTTATGTGTGTGTGGTTATGTGTGTGTGTTTATGTGTGTGTATTCCACGCCTCATGGATATATCACAGGTTATTCAATCAATATTCTCGATAGGCATTTTCTTGTTTGGTATTAAAAATAAAACTCATTAATTAAAAAAAAGTAATGCCTTTTTTTGCAGCTCATTCTCCTCCATACAAGAGGGTTCTTGTGGAAACTAAAAGTCTAACTTATAGAAACCTTGTGACTCTCTGGCCTGACATTCTCATTTTATATTTGGTTAACTTGGAATTGATCATTAACTAATTTAGAAGGCCCTGACAGATCTCCTAATAGAGGGGGAAACATCATATTCAAAATCGCTACCAAAAATGAATTTAATAGCATTTTGGCTTCACATGAAAATTTGAATTTTTTGGCTGTTACTACTGCAACGAAGTGTTTAGTAATTTAATCATGCAAATAATTCAGAGCAAAACAAAAAAAGCAGAATGGGGGGCAGCAACATCAAGAAACTTGCATTCCAGTGGAAAACATGAATAAATAATATTTTTAAGTCGAAGGCAATAATAAAGATAGGCTCTGTACGGTGAAGCAGTAGAGGGAAAGTATACCTCATTAAACTCTTGACATAGTTAAGATGAGATTCCATGATAGCTGAAATGAGTATCTTAGGTTTACTAAGATACTTAATTAGGTTTATCACTGTTGCTTTTGATGAAAAAAGGAAAGATGAAAAAGATGATGAGAGTATACATAAGCATAATATAATAAAAATAGCATTTTGTCTGCAAAACCATATGCAATTTAATGCTGGTGGATTTTTTTTTAAATGATGCTTTTTTGAGCTGGGGGAGAGATAAAATGTTGCCAAACTTTTGTCCTAGTAATCAATTTTTCTATAATGAAGTGCTCAAAGTATTTGCAGCTTAAAAAGCAATCATTTTCATGACATCTCAGAATTTTGTGGGTTAGAATTCCATTCAGAGATTATTTAGGCAATTATTGTGTTTCTTGTGACATTGATGGATGCCACCAATGTTATTCTACTAGCAGAAGAGACATTCTTTAGAGTTCAATACAGCTTCACAAAGATGTCTTTAGCCTTAATGAGGTTGGCTGGAGGGATTAGCTCTGCTGAAACTGTCAAATAGTGTGCCTAAACTGTCCCTCCATGAGGGTGACCTCAGAGAAGTCAAGCTTCCTACAGTCTAGCTCTTGACTCCCAGAGATAAGGTTTAAAGAGACCCATGCAGTAGCAAGATGCTGTCTTATGACCTAGCATTGAAATTACCACAACATCTTATCTACCATATTGTAATAACCAAGAATGTCACCAAGTCTAGCTAAGATTCAAAGGGAGCGAAATTAAAGTCCACCTCTCAAGAGGAAGAGCAGCAAAAAGTTTGCTATTTTTCTAATTTGCCTACTAGAAAAAATTTACATTTTTTCATTCATTATAATTATAATTTACATAATTATAATGAATAATATAATATACATCTATTATGGTCATTTACACATTGTAAAATTATTACAATATACTATATATAATATATGCAATATATAATTATAATAATTTATAATATAATATTTAATAATTTATAATATAATATACAATGTTATATATATAATTGAAATTTCTTCCACTTGAAAATATACTATCATCCTTTCTTAAGGACCTTAAAAGTCATATCGAATTATGGAATCAGATGCAAGACCAGGATCTCAAAACTTTTAAACAGATTAAGGTTTTCTCACTGTTTTCCTCTCAACTTGAAGTCCTGTGAACAAGGAAGCAGTTGTCCTCCCCCTCATATACTCAATATAAAAAGAGGTGACAGAGACAGAGTGAACACAGTAAATCCTCCTGTTCAAAAAAGAAAGGAGTAGGAAGCAAGCAACAGTAAGTGATCTATCACATTTCTGAAATCTAGCAAGAAACATGTTTCTAGTGCCTTGAATGGAAGGAATTGGAAGCTCAGGGCTGCTTCCTAGGAATGCTCCTTTACAACTCTTGCCCCTGCCCTCCGAGATCTCAGTTTCTCTGGAGTCCCACTTTTACATAACAAATCACTCATGTTTACAGATGCATGGTATTTTCAGCCTAAACTTGCCCCGTAGAATAAGGGCTATTTTTATTTTGAACTGTCTCTGTGCTTCTCCCAGAAAAAGTATTTTAAAAAATATTAGTCTTTCTGTGACTCTTATTTGGGTTTGGTTCATTAAATAAATGCCTGTACCACAAAACTCTAAATTTAGTCCTTATTTGCCTTGGGCTATCATGAGGTTGTAGGTGTGCTTAAAAGCTTAAGGAAACTTGTTATCTAATCAAGAATATCTATGGGACACACACTTCAACCTTTCCAAATTCTTAGTTTTAAAGCCTCAAAGTTAAGATCACTCTGCCTCAAAGCTAGTTCTCCCTTTAAGAACATTTTTTGGGGCATGTCAAAACAGGCTGTGAATAAGAAATAATTTTATTTTCAAAGCCCTCAATTCTTGATTCTGTTATATTTCTTTTCCTGGTGCTTGAAAACTAAACAGTTGCATCAAAGCTCATTTCTTTGTCCTGGCTATTTCATTATTCCTGGCTAAAAGAAAATGGCCAGCACTTCTGACATTCTGACTGAAAATTTCCTCCAGAAAATATATGAGGTTCATTTTTATATTTTCTACACTACCTTAAGTGACAGTGCTGACCCTACAAAATAAAGATTGTTGACAGAGTGCCTAGCTGTGGCCTCTTTAACATGGCCTTCAGGCCCTGATAGTTGAATTCAGGGCTATTCCTATTGGTTTCCTTGGGAGTTCCACAGCTTCTTTTGAACTAACCTGAAAAGTCCCCCAAATTCTAACTTTCACTACATCAAATGTTTCAAATAAGTAATTAAGATGTGCCTATGCTCAATGGGAGGGAATTTAGAGTTCACCTAATAGATGGGAAAAGTATCAAAGAAGTGCAAGTAAGCCTCTGGGTAAGAGCAGATCTTCCTCCAAGTATCTAGAAACAGATGAGTGTCACCACACGCAGCACCTCAGAAGCCCGGCCCAGTTCAGTACCATGATTCAACAATGTACATCTTTGACTAATTCCAAAATATATTTTTAGTTGAGGCATCCATAGAGATTTCCAACCAAGCAATGTTTGTGAGAAATAGGTACCAATTTATATTTTACACAGGTTAAAATTGATGAATTCTCTACAGCTTTAAACATTAAATATGGACTACTTTGGTGAGCACGACTCTAACAATTTTAGCTTATATGAAAGTGAATCTCTTATTTCCTCATTTCACATAAATGTTATTTTAAAATTAAATTAATTTTTTGCTGATAATAAAATACTCATATAGGGTGAATATTCTTTGCCTTAATTGCTTGGGACCAGAAGTGTTTTCAAGTTTTTAGATTTTGAAATATTTATATACACATATTGTAATATCTTGGGGATGGGACCCAAGTCTAAACACAGAATTCACGTATGTCTTATATACACATAGCCCGAAGTTAGTATTATACAGTATTTCAAATAATTGTGTGCATGAAACCCAGCACCTAAGTACAAGTTTTGACTGCAACCCAGCACATGAAGTGTGGTGCAGAATTTTCCATTTGTGGCATCATGTTGGTGCACAAAAGTTTTCAGATTTTGGAGAATATCAGAGTTTAGATTTTTGAATAAGGAATGTTCAACCTGTATACAGCCAAATGCTGTCTGAAGGTTTCACAATATTAGTCCATGTAGTCTTCATGGGTTGGTAGAATTAGTGTATACATCATGAAATTCATGAAAATGAGGAACAAAAAAAGTGCATCATAAATATTTTATATCTGTGCAAAGATTGATGAATTGTAAGGACAACATTTTTGTAGAAAGCAATATTATAACAAAATATACTTTGCACTTGCCCTATGTAACATATGTTTATGGGTATTGGAATTTAATGTAATTTTTACTTAAAATTTAATTCCTAGAGATATTAAATAAGAACAATTATAGAAGCATAAGCCCTCTTTTTTTTTTCAGATCTAATTCAGTTCCATTAAAACTACTATTTAGTCTTTTAGTAAGCCAAGATTTCTAAGATTTATTTCAATTTAGCAGAGCTTATAAGATAATTTAAGATATACAGGATATTGTGAGTCATGGTAAAATGTACAATGCTTTGAATAGCTAATAGTTTTCTTGTAGAAATGGGGTGTGCTGCAGTTTGTTGAGAAAGACAATTTAATCTAAGATAATGCAATTATGAATTTAACTGGGAAAAACAACATCAATACAGTTCACCATCTAATTTTTTGTATGCAAGCTTAAGGCCTAAGACACCTTATTTAATATTATTTTTCTTCTGATAAGGAGCTTGCACTAAATGAGACTGGAAATTAGCATGTTTTCCCATTGTCTAATAATATATTTTTTCCTCATTAAATAATCTGGCAAGATTGAAGTTTTTACAATAAACAATATGTCTTTCTTTTAGAGGTAGCTTTTATTTCTGGGTCTATTATTGTGACAGCAAATCTGTTGCTGTATACACATCTTAGTGGGTAAAGAGCTGAATTAGCTTCATTTGGGCCATGCTTTCATTTACATAATATTGTTCTAACAAAATGTTTGAGAGAATAATAGCAGACTTCCATATAAATGAGATAAGAATATTTTATAAAGTATAATTATTACAATTATTAAGCTATCTAGGATTTTATATATATATAAATATTAGTGTGTGTATATATGTGTGTATATGTGTATGTATGTGTATATTTAATTCCTAGAGATATTAAATAAGAACAATTATAGAAGCATAAGCCCTCCTGTTTTTCTTTTAGATCTAATTCAGTTCCATTAAAAGTGCTATTTAGTCTTTTAGTAAGCCAAGATTTCTAAGATTTATTTCAATTTAGCAGAGCTTATAAGATAATTTAAGATATATTTATCTTATAGGAGAGCTTATAATTTAAGGTTAATATCTCTAATATCCTAGAGATATTAAATGTATAACACATTGTATACCAGACATACATATGCATACACACACATATATACACATACACACATACATTTATGTATATAAAATCCTAGATAGCTTAAAAATAATTGGAATAACATGATATTATACATACATACACACACACACACACACACACACACACACACGCACACCCCCCGCCGCTCTTAGAATCCCACCAGATTGTAAATAATGCCTTTTGGGGGCAGGTAATTTTACATGGGACATTGCCTCAGGAAGTAAAACTGAGGAAGCCAAGGAATTGAGGCATGGGAAGGAGAAAAGCAAACAAAAAGTGTATTAATGAAGTAATGGACATACTACTGTAGTGGGCTACGGGAACTTAATCCTTTTGGGGATATGCAAAACCATATGGAATATTCTTCAGAACACTGTGGAAAAAGAACAGAAAACCTGGGCCTTTTCTTTTTTTTTTTTAATAATTATCTTATGCATTGGTTCAGAGTTACCCCAGGGGATATTTACTCCTGGGATATTGACCTCAGTCTTTTTATTTTGTAGCTGAATGTGGTTAAGCATGCTTGTAAAAGTAGCAGGTGGGAAACGATTATTTCTTAGCCTACTGTGAGAGAAATTAGGCTGAGAAATATCTTGGCGAGCATGTGGGCTGAAAGGGTATGGGGCAGGATGCTAATGACAGAGTTGGCTACAGTGAAAGCCCCAGATCTTATTCATCTCATTCTCTGCACTGAACCCATTCTCTTGGCGATGCTTCTAGGCAAAGGCTCGCCATAATCTTTAAAAAAAATTAAAAATAAAGGGTCAGAAGAACAAGCTATTTTACTGATTCACCATTTTTCCTTCTATATCACTTATTTTAGATCCTCCTCACCCTCAACAAAGAAATTCCATTTGTCTGTATTTCCTGTTTAGTGGGCTGACACGGACCTTCATTAACACTGAGTCTGAAGTCTTTACTTTTCAAAATATAATTTTTGAAATTGTCTATTTACGAGGTTTTTTTCTTAGCATAGAGGCACCCAAAGATGTCCTAGTAAACTCATCAATTTCCAGATACTTTTCATACTGCCTCCATTATGTTGCAGTAACTATATTGATCCCCTAGGATCAAGGTTTATTACCCTAGAAATATAGTAATTTATTATTCTGTTAGTCTAATAACATGAGTAGTTCAAAATAATCAGATGACATACATAGTTTTAAAATTCAGTGGAATTCTTATTGTACCCCATCTATACCAGAAGCCCGGATTACGATCGGGTTTAAATTCTGGAGACAAGAAAAACAAATTCTCCAATTGAGTCACTGCAAAGGTTGGTGACAGAGGTCAATTCTCCTCTCCATAATCCGGATACTCATGAATTAAGAACACGGGATCATTAAATGGCCATTGGTTCAACAGTATGCCATGTTTTAGAAGACACTTTATTCATATAGATTGTTGTCACCAAGTTGCTGCTTTAGTTAGGCCTTAAAGAAGTGATTTCAATATCCCTAATTTGCTTAGTAAAAGTACTGTGACTGGGTTTGGAGGTGTAGAAGAGGCACAGCTCCACCGAGAGAATGTTTTATGGGTTCTTGGTTTCTCACTTACCCAAGAATGGGAGAGGGAACCACACCAGATGCGGTGCACTTGTAAAGTAAATACCAGACCCAAAAAGCTTTTGCAGAAAAGTGATTTATTTAGGTAGAGAAAGAGAAAAAGGAGAATAGAGAAAGCTGCCACGAGGAGTGTGGAAGGGAATCCCAGAGAGGAAATCCAGGAGAGAGAAAGACAGCTTCCATGAGAGAGTTCATGGAAAAGGATTTAAACATGGAGTCCGAAGGGGTGTGGAAGAAGGGGATTTTTAACCTGAGAGGAATTCCCACCTTCTCCAAGACCCCTGGTCAATGAAAGGAGTTCCTTAGAACTTCTGCTGGAGTGACTGACTTTTTGATCCTTTCCCACACGCACAAAAATTAAAACAGAAACCGTTACATCTCCCTGATGGAGAGGCATGGGAGCAGGGCATGGCACTGGGAAGTTCTTGCCCTTGAAACTACACCCTCTTATGGACCCAGAAAGAGAACACATTCCCTCATTCCCCCCCTTTGAACAGGAAAGTTTAACTTTTGTTGGAAGAGGGACGTTGATTGCTTTTTAACTACTTCCTGCTGAAATGGGGGAGTAGAAGGGGCCCTGCAGTTGAGGTTTTCTGCAGAGGGCTGCCTTTAGGAATGCAAGTTGATTTAGAGATTTATGACAGAGCTCATGAGCCAAGGACATCTGGGGTTCCAGTGGCAGGATTGTGACCTTATGGTTTTAGGAGAAACAAATGTGACAAGGAGGTTAAAGATGAAAAGCCCAGAAGCCAACAAATACAGAATGGTTATAAACGAGCCTAGGAGAGAATGGAGCCAGGACAGTTAGTTGTTAAACAAACTTTACGATACTGTTTTGTGAAGGTTTTTAGCCCTGTGTTTGATTGATTTCTGAGTTCTTTAACTATGTTTAAAACAACACTTAACTAGTTTACAAAATAGCAGCATTTTCCTAGAAAAAGACAGGTTTCCTTCCCACTATGAAAATGATAATCGGAGTTTGAGAGTTATTTTGGTTAGGCCAACTTTTTCTCCTACTACCTGTAGTGGGCAGAGTTGGGGCGTGCTGGTAGCGTGAGATGCCCTAGCGGTTTCGGCCCTCCCTGGCTCCTGTTGGGGCACAGGAGCTGAGGAGTCCTGGTTGACACTGGTGGAGGAGAGTTGCCACAGGGAGTCCCACATGTGGAGGTAGTCCTGAGGAGGGCTGAATAGGTTATGGGGTACAGGCCCGACAGGGCTGAGGCTTATTCCTTAGGGAAAAGAAAAGTTGCACATAGGGGACCTTAAACCATTTACCCTCACTTTTACAATACAGGTTTAATTGTGGGATAGTGTTATAATTTATACTTTCCTTTGGAGGCCAGGTTTTTCCACTTGGTAGGGGGTAATTTGACCACACTGTTTGGCAGAGGAAAATGAGCCACTTCTTTTTTAAAGATTTTGAGTTAAATTGGTTCCAGTTCTCCAGGATACATTTTAATGGGAACTGGAACTTGGGAAGATTAGCACCCATCTAAAATTGAACACAAGGGACATCAGCATCCCCAGTTAATAATTACAGCTGCCTGACCTGAGGAGTTCCTCAGGTAAAGGTACTGGAAATGGAGCATTTTCCAGTCAGTATCTCGAAATTTCCATGTACCCAAGATGCATGATGATCTTTTTGGGGTCCTTCCATGTACTGGATTTGAATTATGCCTACCAGCATTATGGGACACTCACTGTCTGCATGACCTCCAGTGACTACCATAGAGGCATTTAGAGCTGCTGGGTTGGGTAGTTTGTACCAACGAGTCCTTGATGAGGCAGTAAGGCTCAGGAGATGGGTGCTAATATTCCCCAGCCAAAGTTCAATTTACACAAGACAGACTATAAAAACTGCCTTAGAAGGGTAAACTTCTAGGGAGGGGCCATTAGAGCACACAATTTAAAGAAGGCAGGCTGGGCATGGCTGAGGCTGAAACAATACCCTCAGTACCCGGGCCATATCCCCCAACCTCATTTTCCATTATAGGAAAATGCCCTTAGGGTTGTGAGACCTGCAGTTAGCTATTGGGGCCCTAGACGGAAAAGTTCTGTCCTAGAGAAAGAGCCAATCCCAAGCAAGACAAATTATACACCAAACACAAAGTCCCAATAGCCTTTAGCTTCTAAAGATTTCCCCAATCCAAGACTGCCTCCACCAGGGATTTGAACCAGCAACCTCACAGTTGTCAGCCCTACACCTTAGCCAACTGTGCTAACAGACCACTTGTATTAAGGTGAGGGGGAAAGCTTTCTTAAACCTTATCTGAATGATAATGCTACGCCCTGAAGTGGTACAGCTGCCTGCACCTGTAATCTGAATCCCAGTGTCTGCCCAAAAACCAGGTGGGACCCACAGCCAGTGGCTGTTTTTTCCCCCTTCACCACTGCCTTCTCACAATGTGCCAAGAAAAAAAAACTGCTTGCTGCTGTGATTTTAAAAGCGGCTGGGATGGCTGTGAGTCCCGGGAACCGCCCCCTCAGCATTCCATTCCACAATGTGGACCCCACCAGAACCACTTGTGCACTTGGGCCACCCCCTTAGCTGCTGCTTCCCAGGCTGCCACCCATACAGGGACCCCTGGCCGGCAGGCAAACACCCTGGGGGAGCCTTTTTACACTGCTATGTGCCAGAGTGGAAGGCTTGCCCTGCCCCTTGTGGCTTTCCATTGGCCATGATGCCAGGACCATGCAGGCCCCTCCTCTGGGACTGAGTGGCAGTTTCACTGTCCCAGGCGAGCAAGCGGTTTCCGCGGTCCCGGTTCCCAGCCGGCAAAAGTGGGGAAGTACTCACCCTCTCCGCCCTGCAGGCTCAGTTCGTGGCCAGAACACATGGCCGAGCTGCCCAGTAACTGCAGATAGCATCTGCCTGCCCCATCTCCGGCAGGTTTTTGCCTAGAGAAGCAGCTGAGAGAGAGAGAGGGAAAGAAAGAGAGAAAAAGTGGGAAGGCAGAGAGGGTTTGGAGGAAGAAAGTGCGCCTTTATTTCAACCTGGCTGGCCACGCCTCTTCCGGTTTCCCACAGCTCTGCCCGGCTGCGGCCACTTCCGGTGTTTTTAAAGTGACAGGACAGAAAGCAAGTGAGAAAGGTCCCCTATTCTCCTTACCCCTCCAAAGCAACAGTTTTCTTACGCTGCACTCCTGGCTTCGTCCCTTTGTGGTCGCCAGTCTTGTGACCAGGTTTTGGGGTGCAGGGGAGGCACAGCTCTCCTGAGGGAATGTTTCTTCAGGTTCTTGGTCTCTCGCTCACCCAAGAATGGGAGACGGGACCACGCCTGATGCAGTGCACTCATAAAGTGAATACTGGAACCAAAAAGCTTTTGCAGAAAAGTGATTTATTTAGGTAGAGAAAGAGAAAAAAGGAAAAGAGAGAAAGCTTCCACAAAGAGTGTGGAATGGAATCCCAGAGGGGAAATCCAGGAGAGAGAAAGATAGTTTCCACTAGAGAGTTTGTGGAAGGGAATCCAAACAAACATGGAGTCCGAAGGGCTGTGGAAGAAGGGACTTTTAACCTGGGAGGAATTCCCACCTTCTACAAGACCCCTGGCCAATGAAAGGAGTTCCTTAGAACTTCCGCTGGAGTGACTGACTTTTTGATCCTTTCCCACATGCACGAAAATTAAAACAGAAACCGTTAAATATTCTGGATAGAGAGGTGTGGGAGGGGGGCATGGCACTGGGAAGTTCTTGCCCTTGAAACTACGCCCCCTTGTGAACCAGGAAAGAGAACACATTCCCTCAGTATCAGCAACAGAAACACCCATTGGTCCATATGCATGCCACTTCCTCAGGACCACTGTCCTGTCCGGAGCTTGCCACAGTTCTGAAAAACCATGTCACTTGTCACTCCCACAAGTTTATGAATATCCTATCTCAATTAATTTTGTTTACCTAAATGACATGATTAAGTGTGCTCCTCAAAGAGCAGAATTTCCTTTCACCACTAACTTTTAGTGTCACCTTCAGTGGAGATGTAATGAACTAACACTTTAGCCATGAAAACATATCAAACTAACCTATCTGTGAAACAGATCTATGGTATTTCTTACTCCCTTAGCCACAGGTGATGACAAGAAACTGTACTTGAAGTCTATACATAGATATGAGCTGAGGAAGAAGTGTCAGTTCAAAAGAGATAAATAAGGGAATCTGGGCCCCTGTGCATTTAGCTTAATTATGTTATCTTAACTGTTAACACTAGCCTATTGTGGCCCTAATTCTGTGTATAATATTTCTATCATATGGGAGATTTATGCTGCATCTGCCTAAATTTTTAAGTTGTTTGCTCTGAAAATTTCCAGTTCACAACAAGCATCTCCAACTACACATTACTATTCCAGGTTAAGTGTTTAGTTTCTATTAACATTCAACAATTTTAGGAACTATTCCTCAAATTGGGAATATGTCTATGCCACAAAAGACACAGAACTCCAACGATCTGTCCAGCAGCTCTCCAACTGGGGCATTCTAGAGACCCAATACATGATCTTTACCCTTAATTCTCTGGCATCACTAGATCTGCTGAGGGGTAAAGTAACTTTAAAAACAACCTGAACTTGCTACAGAACTGTAGTGCAATTTGGCACTAGTATTTCAATTCCCTGATAAACAGTTCAGAGCAGTATGGCTAAATGAGGCAGATCCTGTCTCCAAAATCCAAAGTGGTTCATCAGCTACTGTGCATCTCTGTAATGATGGGAAATGTAAGGTGCAATAAGTTGTTATCTCAGAATGAATGTTGGAAAACATCCAGGCCACCGGAATTCTGCAAGCTTCACTAATTACCATTCACTGTCAGCTCTGGCTCACAGAAGACAGGAAGTGCTGAGCTTCCCCGCTGCACTCAGTAGTGCTTTTCTTATTGTTTTATTGATGCAAGTCAACTCAATGTCCTTCTCGCTTAAGTCTGACACAGTAAATTCATTCTTATCTTCCCAGTTTCCTGAGCCTCCTTATCCTTTCTGCATTTATATGCCAAATGTAATTCGTGTCTTCACTATTTCCAAGTTTAAGAAGAAATCCCAGAAACTGCTGGCTTTAGTAGTTTTTTTTTTTTAATGTTTTCTTCCTACCAATACAATTCAATTTCACTGTATAGGCTATGCTGAGATTTTCTCAGAGTTATATATTAAGAGGTAATCAGCAGAGCTAGGCACAGATATTGAGGAAAACAAGATTCATCTTGTAAGACTTCCATTTCAGGTGAGCTCTTTCAAGGTCTCTATGTAACTTAAGCCACTGTCCTCTAGCAAGAAGGTAGAGATCAATTCTGCCTTCCTGGAGGCTTTGGGAAGATCTAAAGTTTCAATATTCTCATGTACATTAATTCAAATGTGTATACAAAAAAAGTAAAGTATAACAAAAATGAAAAAAAAAGGTTAAGAGATGAGGGTTAAAGTGTTGGATAAAGAAGACAAAATATCCCTCAATATATTATCAAGTAAATATGCAAATTGATAAAGTATAACATGTTTTAGGTAGAATGTTCAATGCTGGAAGAAAATGGAGCTGTATCTATATACCTGTAGTGTTCTCAGAGAAAGAAAATGAGATAGAACTATGATTTCAACCGTCATTAAGTTTTAAAAAACAGATATACTAACATTGCTTAAAGTCAAAAAGTATACTTTCTTTGAGCTTCAGCCGATCATTAGTTGAAAGCAGAACTTTACCTAAAAGGGCAGAAATTTGAAATCTGTTTAAAAAGAAAAGAGTAAATATTGAGAGTGATTTTAAATGTAAAATTTTAATGCTATAAATATTTATAATTAGGAAAGGCTGCAAACATAACTAATACACATCAACATGCATTGTTTAAATAGAAACTAAATGAAGTGAAGACATCAAAGTATCAAAGTAATCAACCAAATCGATAATTGATCAGCAGAGGGGACATAGAGAAGGAAAATAAATTTGTACTAATTTTTCTACTCAGTACAGGGACTCATTAGACAGTTGCTAAAGTTGCTGAATCAAGAATAAATATATTTAACTTTATATTTAAACATATGTTTTCAAATAAATTGTCTTAAAGGCAAACACTGCCACAAGTAAAACAAATTCAAACCTTCCAAATTATAAAAAGACAAATTTTAACCTTCAAAACCTCTAAATACAGGTAATACTCTACATGTAAAATATTGTACAGTAAACATTACAAAGACAATGTATCCTAAATACTATGGGAAAACTAAGTCCAAAAATATCTAATTTAGGTGTATGTGTATCAAATAACTAATCTATCGAAATACACAGGGCTTAAAACAAACCAGATACATATCTAAAACACAGATTGAAGCATTACATATTCTCTTGTTTTTATGATAAAAGCCATCCATTCTTTCCCTTCTGTATGTTAAGTCTGTTCCTCATTGAAAGATGTTCATTCATGCCCTCCCTTTTTCTGTGCATATTTTAATGAATAAAATAGAGCAGATGTGATGCTGGAGGACTTTTGAGGCTAGGTTATAATACACTTGGCAACTTCTATTTGAATGTGTGCACACTGAGGAAGCCAGTCACCATATAAAATGCTTTAATGTTTGGAGACTTCTGCTCTGTGAGAAAGCGCATGACAGTTACATGAGGAAGCTAAGTGGAGAAAAACCTTGATGTTGGACCAACTCTCTACTCACTCATCATTTCAGATCAAATAGCAGACATGTGAGTGATGAACGCTTCTACAGTTCTATGAGTTTTGCTCATTTCTATATACCTAATGTTTAAAACTACTGCATAGACCATTTATTTAATAACTTAATTTTAGAAATTGTAACTCACTTCTATATACCTAATGTTTAAAATGACTACAACAACCATTTATTTAATAACTTAATTTTAGAAATTGTAAGTGATCAATTGTAGAAATTTTAATTGTGTAAAATGAATATAGATAAAATAGTCAAAGAAAATGATTAATCCACAATTAGGATGTTAATAATTTCCTATTCATTTGTATGTTGTGTATATGCACATATTTTACATAGCTGATTTACTTTATTAATTTTGTAACATTCTTTTTACTTATTGTTCAGATTACTAACATATATTATATCAGTATCTATCCTACAACTCATTTTAATAGTTGCATAATATGAAGTCACATTTACTGAGAGCCTGCCAGCTACTACCTACTGTTCTGGGACTGATTACTGCTACAGAAAACAGAAGTGGTCCCTGCTGTTGCAGACTTTTAATCGAGTGTGAGATACAATCAATAAGTGTTGCTTGGTTTTCCTGGAAAGCAGTCTTCAAGACAGAACTTATTTTACAGGTAGGCTTATCAATAGAGTGTACTGGGATCAATACTTGTAGAAGACAGTGAGAAAGCAGGGTTAGGCAGGGACAAACCAAGTCCTGGTATTTTACAGAAAAAAATACAAAAACCATGGTTTAATACCTCTTATTTACTTTCAATGTAATTATTAGGGAAATTTGATTAATCTGTAAAAGTTGATATATCAAAACATATCATAAAATCCAATCACAAAATAATTATATAACCACATCAATCCTGTGTAATCTCTATCAGTGTTTTATAATACTTTTGTAGGCTTCTTTTCCATGCAGTTTATATAGTGGAGATCACTTCATTAATCAATAAATATTTACTGGAGTCCTACTATATATTAGGAAATTTTCTAGAACTTGTAGAACAGTGAACAAAACCAAAAAGTTTCTAGAACTTGTAGAACAGTGAATAAAACCAAAAAATTATTGGTCTCATGAAACTTACAATATAAGGAAGAATTTTCTAGTATTTTAATGATAATTAATTTTACAAAGTATTATGTCTTCAATTTATTTAATCATTTGTTTGTTGGAAATACTACTTGTTTTCAAGTTCTGTTATTATAAAGAGCTTTAAAATTAGATGTCTTGAAAATAAATCTTTTCTTAATTTTAACTTTCTTAGTAAAATCTTGTTATTAAAACTAGAGTTATAAGTTTAAAGGACTTAGGCATTTCAACAAGATGTAATTGGCAAATCAATATTCAAAACATTTTTATGCAGTTATATATCTATAATAGGAGCAGTGTATAAGGGTTAACATAAAGTCTATCTGGGACAAACATCTCAATATAAAAATAACTAGAGTTTTTTTTAAAAAATTATGATCTTATGGATATGACAAAAAAATTGTTTAGAATATCTGATGCTGCACCGTAATAAGACTTAGGTAGACAGATGACAGAGAAAGAGAGAGCGAGAGAGAAAGAAATGGAAGGAAGGAAGAAAGGAGATAAGGAAGGAAAGAGGGGAAAGGGAGGGAGGGGAGGAGGGAGGGAGGAAAGGAGAGAAAGAAAGAAGGAAAGAAAGGAAGAAACAGGAAAGAAAGAAACAAAAGAAAAAGAAAGAAAAAGAAACAAAGGAAAGAAACATGTGCATATTCTATAATTGATCCAGAGATGGGCTCTGTGTATTGGGCCCTATAGTGCTGCACTGCAGGCTGAGATTCATTAGTGCACTAGCCCACTGCACCAAACTCAAATTTGTACACATCCAACTATTTAAAAAATAACCAAAAGGAGCAGATGTTTAGCCATTTATGCTTTGCATAAAACATAGAACTGCACACCAAATCGGCTAGCTAGCTCTTTTTAACTCTGAGGCCATTAAAACTCCAAGCCACAACTGTCCTTCAGAGCTCTTTGACTCAGAGACTCCTGCTATGCTGCTGAACTGTGTCACTTTGACACTTAAGTCCCGTCTCTAATGTCTCTCTCCCCTGGACTTCCTTTGCCCACCTCCCACCCTGAGCAGCCTCTTTACCACCTTCTGCAGTGAGTGACTTCCCCAGCAAGCAACTCTCAAATTAGCACCCAATGAGGCCTGCTTGTGATACTGCCACCTGGTGGTTACATCTTTTCTCATACTCAGGGCCCAGCTCCCTCAAAGTTCCTACAGTATGTATACATAATCATATGTATATGTAAATAAATCTATACAAATTTACTCGTATATGTTTGAATAGAATGTTCATATTTTGTATATAGCAGTTTGGATATGTATCCAAATGTATATTTGAATTATGTCTGTGTACACACACACACACACACACACAGACACACACACACACACACACACACACACACACCACGAGAGAAAGAAGGAAAGAGACATAGAGATTGTAAAGTACAACTGAGACAACTCAGCTTTCTCTTCACTAAGGAAATTATAATAACCTTTAGTTTCTGTTATTTTCTTGTATATATTCTTTCTTTGAATTCTGATGTTTTCTTTATAAAATAGAATATGAAAAAGAATGATTCATTTTCCAGAATTACTTTTACAAAAATATGATTGGAGAAATCTTCATCTTTGTTTATGTTCTTGCTGAAGGCATTATTTAGGTAACATTGATTTCTAAAGGACATGTTTTTCCTCCATTATCTTCTGGAAAAATATGTACTGAACACTTTATTAGATAATAGGACTGACCCTGGGCTACTGCAGCTTTCTATGTATTTCTCTATCTAAGCACTGGCATTTGTCTTGGTTTTATGGCTACATTATTTTTGCCATCATCAATATTCTCTGCTAGGCATGTTTTTTTTTTGTATGTTGGTAAATAGAGGAATATTTGATGCTGCTTCCCATGGCAGAATAAAGAACTTCTTTACAAAGATCTCAGAAAAAAAATAGATTCCTAGTTAAAGTTGTGATACTTTTCATAGAGAAATTATCACCAGCAATATTTTCCATTATCTAGAATAGTAAGTTTTTTATGAACTACATATAATAATTGCAAAAAATATTATGCAATATATTAGGCCATTTAAAAACAAATGGCAAACTCCATGCAAGGAATTTTTGTCTGTTTTCCTTCTATTAGTCCTCATATATTTAAGTATTTCTAATGATATATGTGCAGAACCAATTATACTGATTCTAAGAAAATTTGGTATTCTTTGCTATTAAGAAAGGAAAAATAATTCAATTTACTACTTAAATTACTACATAATTTACTTACATTAAATAGAAAAATCATCAAATAAAAGACAGTTACTGTCTAACCATATTTAAAAAATGTAATATGTATATGTTAGTTTGTTTTCATGCTGCTGATAAAGACATACCTGAGACTGAGCAATTTATGAAAGAAAGAAGTTTCCTGGACTTACGGTTCCACATGGCTGGGGGAGGCCTCACAATCATGGCAGAAGGTGAAAGGCATGTCTCATATGGCAGCAGACAGAAGAAGAGGGCTTGTGCAGGCAAACTCCCCCTTTTTAAAACCATCATATCTCATGAGACTTATTCACTATCACGAGAACAACATGAGAAAGACTTGCCCCATGATTCGATTACCTCCCACTGAGTCCCTCCCACAATACGTGGTGATTCAAGATGAGATTTGAGTGGAGACAAAGCCAAAGCATATCATTCTACCCTGTCCTCTCCCAAACTCATGTACTCACATTTCAAAACCAATCATGCCTTCTCAACAGTCCCCCAAAATCTTAACTCATTTCAACATTAACTCAAAGGTTCACAGTCTAAAGTCTCATTTGAGACAAGGCAATTCCCTTCTGTCTAAGAGCCTGTAAAATCCAAAGTAAGTCAGTTACTTCCTGGATACAATGGGATACAGGCATTGGGTAAATACAACCATTCCAAATGAGAGATGGCCAAAACAAAGGGGTTACAGGCCCCATGCAAGTCTAAAATCCAATGAGGCAGTCAAATCCTAAGGCTTTAAAATGTTCTCTTTTGACTTCATCCAGGTTATGTTCTTGCAAGAGGTGAGTTTCCATGGTCTTGGGCAGCTCCACCCCTGTGGCTCTGCAGGTTACAGCCTCCATCCTGGCTGCTTTCACAGGCTGGCATTGAGTGTTTGTGGCTTTTCCAGGTGAACTATGCAAGTAATTGGTGGGTCTATAATACTGGGGTGTGGAGGATGGTGGCCCTCTTTTCATAACTTCACTAGACAGTGCTCCAGTTGGGATCCTGTGTGGGGGTGATCCCTCATTTCTATTCTACACTGCCCTAGCAGAGGTTCTCCATGAGAGCCCCACCTCTGCAGCAAACTTCTGCCTGGGCATCCAGACATTTCCATCCATCATTTAAAATCTAGGCAGAGGTTTCAAACTCCAATTCTTAACTTCTGTGCACTGGCAGGTTCAACCCCATGTGGAAGCTGGCAAGTATTGAGGCTTGCACCCTCTGAAGCCATGGCCTGAGCCTTATGTTTGCTCCTTTCAGCCATTGCTGGAGTTGATAGGAAGCAGGGCACCAAGTCCCTAGGCTGCGCACAGCATGGGGACTCTGGGCCTGACCCATGAAACAATTTTTTTCCTCCTAGGCCTTCTGGCCTGTGATTGGAAGGGCTGCTGTGAAGGCCGTTGACATGCCCTGGAAATGTTTTTCCCATTGCCTTTGGGATTAACATTCAGCTCCTCATTTTTTATGCAAATTTCTGCAGCTAACTTGAATTTCTCCTCAGAAAATGTGATTTTCTTTCCTATCACATTGTTAGGCTGCAAATTTTCTGAACTTGTATGCTTTGCTTCCCTTATAAAATGGAATGCCTTTAACAGCACCCAAGTCACCTCTTTGATGCTTTGCTGCTTAGAAATTTCTTCTGCCAGATACCCTAAATTATCTCTCTCAACTTCAAAGTTCCACAAATCTCTAGGGAAGGGGCAAAATGCCATGAGTCTCTTTGCTAAAACATAAGAAAGGTCACCTTTGCTCCAGTTTTCAACAGATTCCTATCTCCATCTGAACCCACCTCTGCTTGGACTTTATTGTCCATATTGTTATTAGCATTTTGATCAAAGTTATTCAACAAGACTCTAGGAATCTCCAAACTTTCCCACATTTTCCTGTCTTCTTCTGAGCCCTCTAAACTGTTCCATCCTCTGCCTGTTACCCAGTTCCAAAGTGCCTTCCATATTTTCAAGTATCTTTGTAGCAGCACCTTACTCCCAGTACAAACTTACTGTATTATTCCGTTTTCACACTACTGATAAAGACATACCGGAAGCTCATCAATTTACAAAAGAAAGAGGTTTATTGAACCTACAGTTCCACCTGGCTTGGAGGTCTCACAGTCATGGCAGAAGGTGAAAGACACATCTCATGTGACAGCAGACAAGAGAAGAAGGCCTGTGCAGGGAAACTCCTCTTTTTAAAGCCATCAGATCTGGTGAGATTTATTCACAATTATAAGAACAGCACTGGAAGGACTTGACTGCATGATTCAATTAACTCCCTTGAAGTCTCTCCCACAACACATTGTGATTCAAGATGAGATTTGGGTGGAGATACAGTCAAATCATATCAGTATATATGCTGAAATTATAGAGAGCTTCTTAGAATGGGTGGAATGGAGAAGAAGTCCTATTTAAGGGGAAATTTCATTAGAGAAGTAAGTGATAAAAAGGATAGTCATGCAACAATTTGGAGACATAGCATTCTAGGTAAAGAAATCCCTAGCACAAGGTCAGGAGTGGTGGCTCACATCTCTAATCCCAGCACTTTGAGAAGCCTAGGCAGGCAGATCATGAGGTCAGGAGATCAAGACCATCCTGACTAACATGGTGAAACCCCGACTCTACTAAAAATGCAAAAAACTTAGCCAGGCGTGTTGGCACATGCCTGTAGTCCCAGCTACTCAGGAGGCTGAGGCAGGAGAATCACTTGAACCCAGGAGGTGGAGGTTGCAGTGAGCCGAGATTGTACCACTGCACTGAAGCTTGGGCAATAGAGCAAGACTCTATCTCAAAAAAAGAAAATAAATCCCTAGTGCATTAGCTTAAATAAGATAGAAATTTGTTTCTGGCCCACCTCCAAGAATTGTAGTACAGATCTTGCTGTGTGACTCTGTCATTCTCAGTACCAGGCCCCCAGCGTTGTTCCAGTTTTCACCATTTCATAGCTAGGGTAAAGGGTAAAGAGAGAGCTCAGAAGAGCAGTCTTTATGGAAATGACAGACACGAAAGTGATATATATTATCTCCGTTCACATGACACTGGTCTGGATTTGATTAAAATTCATTAAAGAGGCCAGGAGTATAGTTTGCAGTTTCCAGGCATGTTACCAGCAACAATCCAGTTGGTTATATTACAGAAAGGAAAAAGGAAAGGATGGATACTGAGATACTGTTATCAGTCTCTGCACAGGTTTCAAGTAGAATACAAACTTGCATTTTATGGAATATAAAAAATGATGGAAAAACTAAAAAGTCAGTCTTAAAAGAAAGAGTCGAGGTTGGTGAGTCCGACAGAGTACAGATAATATAGGGCCATGAAAGCCATTATAAAACGTGGATTTTATTCAAAGGCATAGAGGAAGTAATTGAAGTGTTAAGCAGGAGAGTGACAGATATCATTTATCAGTTAAAAATGTCAAATTGGTTCTGTTGTAAGGAAGAGATTCTTGGTGTAAATGACTGGATGGATGAAACACAGTTTGAATCTCAGCCCATGCTTCTGGAACAAGGATGATGGATGTGAAAATGATTATGATTTGATTCCCTTTTGGAGATAGAGCTAACAGTTCTTCCTAATGAATTGGGTATAGAGAACAGAGGAGAGAGGAGGAATCAAGGATGGCATACTTGACTTTGGAATGAGAAACTGAAAACAGTTGATGCCATTTATTAAGATAGAGAATATTGTCCTTAAAACAGTTTTACTGAAGCCTGACAATGGTGAGAAAATCACATAGTATGTGTTGAGCATGTTGAGTTCAGAATACCTATCAGACATACAAATAGGATTGTCAGTGACAGTTGGAAATAGGGGTCTAAGCTGAGAAAGGACATTAGTATATGCAATAATTAGAAATCCTCAACACATATATTGTCTATAAAGAAAGAGAACATAGAATAGAGAAGAGAGGTAAGGATGGATCCCACAATATGTCAAAATTAGCATTTTGTCAAATATAGAAGCGTCAGTAAGACAGACAAAGAGGAAGTACCAGTCAGGAGGAAGGAATCCCAGAACGTGTTGGTGTTATGGAAAGGGAAAAATGCCAAGATGGATAGTGTTAAATCATGTATCAGAACCACTGCTTATATATAATCTCTGACAAATCACAGAAAATTTGAAATGTATAAGAAGACAAGTATATCCAGTCTCCCTGGAAACAGGCACTGAGACTCCACGATTTGTATGTAGGGTGTTTTGGGTGGTGTTCTCTGAGGAATCACATCTATGAGTAAATGGACAGAGGGAGCAGTTGGACTGTGATTCAGTGGCAACAGAGACCTCAGGCAACCTCACAGGGAAATTTGGAACTGGAATGGATTCACAAAGTTATCTCAGTTGCGGTGATGGGGTCATCTTTTTCTTTCCTTAAGTAACATTGATCAGATATTTGTTACAGGCTGCCCTCAGGGAGGGCATAAACTTGAGAAAGGCAATTGTCTTTAGGGTAGAACAATTTCCTGAAGAGGGACTCACTTGTAGAATTGTCAGAAGCCAATATACTCAATATATAGTAGAAATACTTTCTTCATTATGAAGGGGAAGCAGGTGGGGAATTTAGACCCAAATTTTCCTTCGAGGAAGAAATTGTTGTTCCAGTTGCTTGGAATGCTTTCAGAAGAAAGCAGACAATCTAAGCTTTCAGTATCAGCAGGGATTAATTTAGCTTCAGGAAGTTTTATCACCTCAATTCCTACCTTTCCAGAGATACCCATAGCCAATAATTGAATGTGGTTGTGGTAGAGAGTCAGTATTTCTAGTAGAATATGGGAAATCTCAGATGGGTCATTTCAGTTCCAGATCTGCCTGTGCATTGTATGAGACTGTCAGGATTGCATCCCAACCTCACTTCTTCCATTACCCAATCTGGCTTCTTTCTTCCTTCTGCTTCTTGAAAAACATTCTGCACTCATCTCTGAATCAGAAACCCTTTCCTACACAGATCATAAATTGATGCCAGGAATTGTCTAAGAGCACAGGCAATGAGACAAGCCTTTGGAATGGGGTCGCTCATCATCTGACTGGAAACAAAGACCAACTCACTGGTGTCAATGAAACACATACAGTCCCTGAGATGAGGTAGCAGTACAATTGTTGAAATATTCACAGGTGTTGAGTTAGAATATTTTACTATACTGACAGAAAAGAATGTGCTATCTGGTGCAATGTATCAAGTATTTTAAAATTATTGATTAAAGATAAACTACGCAAACTGAAAAGATTCTTGGAGGACTGCCATTACCCTCACATCCTATTGTTGACATCCTTGTGTTATCCCTTCTCTTTCAGTGTAGATGGGACCTGCCACTTGCTTCTAATTAATAGAATGTGGCAAAGGTGAGAGCATGCATATGATTACATGTATGTAATAATGTGATATGTTTCATAAGATTGTAGTTGTCAGATTGCTAGAGTCTTTCCCTTTCGTGATGTGAGGAAGCAAGTGGCTATATTAGTAAACCTCATACAGCAAGGTCTGCAGATGAGCTGTAGGAAATGAAGGCATCCTTCTTGCAGGAGATGGTAAACATATTTTAAGCTCTCAGTACTACATCTATAAGGAACTGAATGCTACTAACAACCAGGCAAACAGGGAAATAGATCCACTCAAATTCAAACTTCCAGCTGAGATTGCAGTGGAGCTTATATCTTGATTACTAGCCTTGGAATACCCTAAAAAGGGGAAATAAGCTAAACCGTGGTGGGATTCCTGACCCACAGTGGCTGTAATAAAAAAAAAAATTGTTGTTTTAAACTACATGCTGAGTCTGAGTTAATATTGCCACACAGCAATAGAAAATTAATGCAGACAAAGGGATCAGGGTGTTAATGCAAATCTAGATTAGATTGACACATTAGGGAAAGATAATACAAATCTCAGAGAGATGAGCTGTTAATCGAAAGTCTACTGTGAAAGCCAGGTTGTCTCATTAGTAACATACAGTGAGCCTGTTGTATCTTTCAAGAGGAGGGCAGAGAAAGTTGAGTATGAAAACAAATACCCAGATCAGAAAAGCTAGGCTCCTAGGAAGGTTAATATCATAACCAAAGTAGATTACTATGTCAATACCAGAGTTTCAAATTGGAAAGAATGGGACCCTGATGCCTGAATGGAAAAATCTGGGTTTATGACCTTGAATTCTTAATTTTTTATATTTTAATAAAACCTCTGAATCTGCCAAAGAAGACTATAACTCCCTACTAAGAACTAGAATTGGCAGACTACTGTGCCTGTAACCCAAGCACTTTGGAAGGCCAGAGTGAGCAGATTGCTTGAGCTCAGGAGTTCAAGAACAGCCTGTGAAACATGGCAAAACCCCATCTCTACAAAAAGAATAGAAAAATTAGCGGGTCATGGTGGCCTGTGCCTGTAGTCCCAGCTACCAAGAAGGCTAAGGTGGGAGGATTGCCTGAGCCCAGGAGTTTCAGGCTGCAGTGAGCTGCGATTGCTTCACTGAACTCATGCCTGGGTGATAGACTGAGACCCTGTCTCAATTAAAGAAGAAAAAAAAAGAACTATAATGACCACGTTACTTGAATGTGAGAGTAAATTATTTGCAGCACTGTCCCATGATTGATAAATTAACAACTAGCAATTATCTTAGGGAATAATCCAAACTTGCTGTCATTATGACTCCATGAAACATAGAGAAAATATTCATCTCTACACTATGGAGGGTCTAAGTGTCAGAATCTCTGCTAGCAGCTAATGATTGGAATAAAGGATACAGAAAGTGGAAGAACCAGAATGGATATCATAATTAACGTACAAAAACCCACCAGATGATTATGTTCCAAGTCAGGTCCAGAGCATGCACCATGTTGGAAAGCCATAAAAGAGGTCTGGTGAGAGAAACACCAGCAACACTGATAAGTTCAGGAGTGGTTTTGCTGCGCTAAAATTTGACACAATTGCCAAATGAAAGATTAAAGTAAATATGGATGTCACAGCCGTATCTGCCATTTCTCTAGAATTTGGTCACTCATCCTGACTGGCCTGATTGTCCTGCAATGACTTTAAAATTTTGTTTGTTGCTGTCACTTGAGCTTATTCAGCACTTAACATTTTTCGGTGAGAAGTTTAATATGATACAAAGCTACAGTATCAAGAGAAAATTAAGTTCTTAACTGATTATTTAAATAGAGCATTTGTCTCATGATGTAAGGGTTTTATAAATTTACTTAATTCATTCAGAAAGTTGCATCTGGATCAATCTATCATTAGTTTTGTATATCGTTTATCTCACATGTTCCGTTTCTTTACCGCTACCTTTTCCCATTACTAAGATAAAATCCAGTATTTATTATTTTACAATGGAAATAAAAGTATACACTAATAATTTAACAAAGTGTAATGTTAATTCTAAAATGCTAAGTGTAGTCATTCTTTTCCAACTTGTGTTATTATTTGTATTTACTTGTAATGCCATAAATTATAACTTATCATTTATTATTTTAATTAGACTGGCAATATTTTTCAGCATCTCTGGAATTCCTTCTTGAACCATTTCCTTTCCTCTTGAATAGAGTATTTTTCTATAATTGCTAGTTTACTCTCAACAGATGCTTGAGAAATTGATGTTGGAAAACATCATTATTTAGTGCTATTCTTTAAAAATAGTTTCACTAGGTATAGCAGTTTTTTATTATATTTTTCAACATTTTGAAGATACTGTTTCAAGGTCTTCTGTGTTATAATTTGAGACATCATTTGTGAGTCCAATTATTATCCCATGTTAGGTCTTCTACTTTTTTTTTTTTTTTTTGCTTGAGCTTTGGTATTGTTCTTTTCTTTTTTTTCTCTACAAATTTAGATGTATCTCTTCCTGAGTCCTCTCTCTCTGTCTCATTTCGTGTTTTCTAATTTAAGTGATTAATATTGTTCATCAGTCTTGCAACTGCAATAATTTTAGGTCTTGAATGTCTAAATTTTTTCTTTAACCACTTATTATCCTTTTCTCCATTCTCTCCTGTTTCTGCAGTTAGAACTTACTCAGTTTTTTATGTCTTTAACATTTTTCATGTTCCATCTCTTTTTTCTGAGTATCAATCTGCTTATTGTTATTTAATGTTAAATTTCAAGTTCAGTTAATCTCTCTTTACTTGTGCTTGATATAGTGTGTATACAGTTTTTAATTTTTATTTTTCGAGCATTATTTAGGTTTTAATTTAAAATCTTACCTTTTAATTACTAGAAATTACATTACTTTAAACAGTACATTGGGTAATTTTAAATATATAATTTATTTTATTCATTTAATGATATTATTTTTACATCTGAAGATTTCAATACATGCAGCCTTTGTGAAGCTATTTTTCAGTTTGTTTTTCTGCTGAATTTTGTTCATGAAAGTTTATTTCCATATAGGTTTTATGAATTTTGATTGGAAACTTATGTTCCTCAGAACTTTGGCTAGGAATATGCATTTGAGATTGGCCTAGAATTCCATCTTTATTTTAAGGGTTCTTCCTTTATGTGAATGTATTTCAACAAATCTTCAAATTTTTTTTTTTTTTTTTTGTCCACAGGCCTTAACGCTTGCATTTTAATATGTACTAATTATAGGCCTAACTTAAAGCAACCTGTGAAATGATGAGAAATTATAAAGGATAGGTGCAGTGGCTCACATGTTTAATCCCAATACTTTGTGGGGGATGAGGTGGAAGGATGTGTGAGCCTCGAAATTTGAGACCAGCCTGGGCAACATATGAAGATGCTATCTTTACTGAAATAAGTTTTTTTAAAAAATTGTAAAAAAATGTTTTAACTCCTTCCTTTTGAGTCCCACTAGGACTGGCAGTTGACAGCAAACAATTAAGGGAGCCCAGCCGAAATCAATAAACAGTCCACCTGTATCAAACCCAAGATGCCATCCTACAGCATTGTGACTAAATAAATGCTTCTTTTAAGTCCCTAAGTTTTGGGATTATAAGTTATGCAGCAAATGCTATAAGATGACAAGAAAGTATCATGATTTAAGAAAAACCTAAAACATGTAAAATTTTCTTTGGGCCTGGGCTTTGGAAAGGTACTCAAAAAAGTAGCAGAAAAACTGTCAGTAAAATCTGGAAAAGGAGTGGACAATCATTTAGGGGAGCATGAGAACATGGTAAGAGAAGTGCTATAGCAGGTAGAAACAGTGTTGACCCTGACAGTTTTAATTGATGCTGGCAAATGAACACTTTGTATTCATTGCATTTGAAAATTAACTCTTAGGCCTGCAAAATGGTGGAGTAGGAAACTCTAAATTCTTATTCTTCCAGAAACAACATTGACAACAGTAGAAACAGTAAGAACTAACTTTGTCAGAATGTTAGAAGTAGTTAAGGGTTTTCAGGAAAAAGTTGAATCCCTGAATAAACCAATTACATGTTCCTAAATTGAGACAGTAATAAATACTCTACCAACAAAAAAGACCCTGGACCAGATGCATTTATAGCTGAATTCTACCAGAAACACTAAAAGGAGCTGATACTATATCTTCTGAAACAATTCCAAAGAATTGAAAAAGAGGGACCCTCTCTAACACATTCTATAAGGCCAGCATCATCGTAATACCAAAACCTGGCAGAAATACAAGCAGGAAAACTTCAGGCCAATATCCCTGATGAACATGAATGCATAACATCTCAATAAAATATTGACAGTCTGAATCCAGAAGCACATCAAGAAGCTTATCCAGCAAGATCAAGTTGATTTCATTTTCATGATGCAAGGTTGGTTCAACATACATAAATCAATAAACATAATCCATCACAGAAACATATCTAAAGACAGAAACCGCATGATTATCTCAATAGATGCAGAAAAGGCCTTTGATAAAATTCAACATCCCTTCATGTTGAAAACTCTCAACAAACTAGGTATTGAAGAAACATATCTCAAAATAATGAGCCATTTATGACAAACCCACAGTCAATATCACACTGAATGGGAAAAAGCTGGAAGCATTCCCTTGAAAAGCGGCACAAGACAAGGATGCCCTCTCTTACCACTCATATTCAACATAATATTGGAAATTCTGGCCAGGGCAATTAGGCAAGAGAAAAGAATGAAGGATATTCAAATAGGAAGGGAGAAATAAAAATGTCTTTATTTGCAGGTGACATGATGAAATATCTAGAAAACCTCATCAGCTCAGCCCAAAAGCTTTTAAGCCAATAAACAACTTCAGCAAAGTCTCAGGATACAAAATCTATGTGTAGAAGTCACAGGCATTCCTATATACCAGCAACAGGCAAGGAGAGAGCCAAATCATGAATGAACTACCATTCATAATTGCTACAAAGAGAATAAAATAACTAGAAATACAACTAGCAAGGGAAGCGAAGGACCTCTTCAGTGAGAACTACAAACTTCTGCTCAAGGAAACCAGAGAGGACACAAACAAATGGAAAAACATTCTATGCTCACAGATAGGAAGAATCAACATTGTGAAGATGGCCATCCTGCCCAAAGTATTTTATAGGTTGAATGCTATTCCCTTTGACATTCTTCACACCATTAGGAAAAAAAAACTATTTTAAAATTTATATGGAATCACGAAAGAGCTTGCATAGCCCAGACAATCCTAACCAAAAAGAAAAAAGCTGGAGGCATCACCCTACTGGACTTAAAACTATATTATAAGGCTATGGACTTAAAAAACTATATTGTAAGGCTATAATTAATAAAACAGGGTTGGTAACAACATACAATTACTACGTATGACATTTTATACTCAAGATAATTTTCAAACAGTGCCATTTTCTGACAATGTTAGGCATATAGACACAGAAATTCTTCATGAATACCAGTGCATATGTTATGCTTTGTTGATACTTTTTTCAAAGCTCAACAAGGGCTTGAAAAAACCTTTTAGAAAAAAAAATTATACTGTATTGTTAGCCATGCTTTTGTCCTTATCCACTGCAGTAGCTTTAGGGCATTCTATTAGTCGCTTTTTATTATTTGTAATGTAAACAAAACAACTGAGGTCTGAATATCAGCTCCCTATTTTATGAAACCTTATTCAAAAAGTAAATGTTAGAGTTGCGTATTTAGTTGAATTGTTTATAGAAATATATGTATTAAGATGACTCTAAATAGTGTATCTAAAAAAAATACTCATCAAATGATGGATAATACTGTATTTTTTATTTATTTCTTGTAGAATAAGCCTACCCAATTTAGTAACCATACAGTGAAAATCCACATGTAAGAATTAAGCAGGTATTTATGTGAATAAACCTGCATGAGACACATGTAGGTTGTTAGTTTAGTCTTTTATAAACAGATACAAAACCTGAAGCAAAATCATGCTCAATAATTAAAGTTAATTTTTCATTAAGTAAATACATTGAAAATATTAAAAAGTAAAACAGAAAAGTGAAGTCACACAGGTAACATAATTTCAACTATTTAAAATTAATAATAGTTAAAATAGTTTCTTTTCTTCTGGTATTCTGCCTATAAACATAGTTTATATTATTGCAATAATATATTTAAAGCTTATTTTTAACATTATATAAGAAAGTATACATTTTATCAGCCACATAATATCAAATTAATGTTTTATGTTTTAGGTTGCATTTATTTATTAATAATATAGATATGCTGTAACTTAATTTTTAAGGGTAATATTATTATATCTGAGCTCTACTTAGCACTTACTTTTCTGTTGCACACTACTTTCTCCATTTCCTCCAAAAGATTACATTAAAATAAGTGTCTGTGGACATCTAACCATTTTTACTTCTGATAATGTTTTCCAGGGTGAAATTGTAAGAATTGTTATGGCTATATGAAAAATAAAATCAGTATTATTTGTATTTAACTTCTAACCATTATGATGTTTTCTGAAGAAAGCAGTTTAAGTCTGGACAAAAATGAATGGGTAGGGTAGGCACTTAAGTTAGAATTTGTGAATGTCATTAGCTCTGCCCCAAAGAGAGGGTAACCAAACTGGTTGATGCTCTCTTGTGAAATGAGTCCATTGCCCTCCAATAAATTAATGACAGTTGTATTATGATAACTGAAGCTGGCTTTGCTTTGATTCCACAGTCATCTAACTATAACTTAACCTAGGTTTAACTTTGAATATCATATTCAATTTAGAGCATATAGTTCCTTAACTAGTCAATAAAAGTATTCTGATCTACATTTTTCAATTAAATTGTTGGACTACATTTCTCTTTTATTCACCATGTCTCATGGTCATGTTGGTCTGGATTATTTTCACACCTTGATCAAGTTAAGGGTCATAAAAAAGCAAATTCTTTGTTTGTAAAACATCGACTTCGTTCTACATTGCTAGGCAGAGACCAGTATTATTTAGTGAACAACGAAATATTTTTTCTGAAGTAAAGTTATTTGCTTCAGATATAGACTGGGGATAAAAAAGAAATAACTTTGAAAGTTTTAAAAACAGTGAGTCAAAAGCCAAAGCATTGCCTTTTTAAGTTTCTTAGTAATGTTTCTTTTGAGAATGTATCTTGAAAGTGCCTGATTATATCTTCACTACCTAACTTGGTCTTCTCATTCTTAACTTACTCCTTCCAGTTCTAAATGGATTAATGAATGTGGATTCTATGGCACAAACTCGCTTGTATTAGACAGACTTTGTATATGATGCTAATAGGATCAAATCTCTTACTATCCACCAAACTTATTCTTTAGATAACCACAAGTTCAGGAGGTAAGAAGTTTACTATTTGCTAGAATTTTGCCAAGTTACTTTTAGTCTGATAGGATTGAAAACTGGCCACATTATTTAAAATGTTTTAACTTCACAATTACTTTTGATAATTGTACCCAGTCACAAATATTGAACATAACATTTACTGATAAAATATGTAGCTTACAGGGGAGCATTTAAGAAAAAAAAAAAGCTGTGCTTCATTTAATGTACATTTTACCCAGGAACACATTTTATTTATTTTTTCCCTTAAAACATAAGAAGCTGCCAAGCATGATTTACATTAGAATTCCACAAACCTCATAATTATAGCAGTTTTAGAACGTACTGTTAAAACATGCCTTCATAGTTTAGCAAAGCATATCTTTTAAAATGTCAAACATTTGCTAAAATTACTGAAAGCTATTTATATGCCCTTGGGCACTGCTGCTTTTGGATAAAACTAGCATTGAAACAAGCCAATGTAGACAGTAATATCTGAATGTGCTTTATATCTGTAGTGTTGAAAATGAGTTAAATAGCTTTATGTTTTCCAAAAGTGACCTTTAGGATTCAGGGGAAATGAGTTATTTTTGCTGCATTCTGCCAGTTGGTAATATTTGTGTATAGGAGACTAGGTGCCACTCAAGGCTTCAGAAGGATACCTTAATATGCATAACTTTCTTAAGGCCACAAATGTAGGGCAAGCTGATCATCAAGTGATTCTTATTCAAAAATTATCTTCGTCCCACTCTTACCTACTAGAATCATTTGTGAATCTTGACCTATATCCACAAAGCAACATTGCAGCTTAGCTCTTCATAACATACAAACATTTACAAGTAAGTCTCCAGTGTGGGCAACATAAATATAGAGAAAAAGTTTTACCCACCTGGCAATGTTTCTCTAAATGTTGAAAATCTTCATTTAATTTGATGAATACATTGGAAAGATCTTTTCCCGTTAAGAAATCAAAATAACTCAATCTGAATTCAATAATTCATTTATATTTTCTGAACATATTTTTCTCTTGTGAGTTTAGGAATATAAGAGCTTAGATGCTGCAAAGTTGTTTGAGATGAGCAGTGAGTATGTAGAATATTTAAGTTTATTTTTCTCTATCTAAACAAAAAGAGCACATTTATGATGCACAACTAACTATATATGGTAGAAATATGTGTCTTCTCAAATTCCCTTATGGGATATCCATATTTTCTACGTGTGAAAATTTATAGCCAGACAATAAAAAAATAACTCAAGGGGAAGATGTGAAAATTGGACCTGAAGCTGCAATATCATATGTCTTTTTTATTGAAGGAAGGAAGGTAGAAAAGAAGGATTATTTCATTCTAATTTTATTTTACTGTTATTAGACTGTTATTTGTACTGATATTCTGTAAAATGGCACATATGCTAGGAAAAATGATTATTTTTTCTATTACATGATTCTAGTGCATGGCTTCATTGACAATGTCACATCACTGCAGCAGAATAACAGCCGACCTTATGAAACAAAACCAACATAATATCTGTGATCAGCATCTGGACTTTTATAAATATAGGTCTTGATTTCAAACGTCTTTATCCATGGTAGATTATATAGCTCCTAATTTTTGGTTAGAGAAAGATGATCTTGTGAGTACATTAGAATTTAAAGTCCTAAATTTATATTCGGCATTACTACACTTTGTGCATACATTTATAAATGCTGTGGAAAGATAATATAGTAATTTTTTTTTCTCAATAGAAATCATTGAAGTTTATTGATGGTCACAATGCTTACACTGTATGTAGCAAACACCCTTGCAAGTCTGTCTGCAACCTGATCACTCAAGAAAGGATTCATCACACAGTCTCCAGAGGAGAAGGGAAGAAAATTAACAGGCTTGTTTCTGGGGGTAGAGAAGAGAAATAAAAATAAAACCTAATTGATAAGTGTCCCGTGGGCAAGAGCTGAACTGGAGATGTGTACAACTAGTAGCAACAATTGTAGAAAAAGTACAAGGCAAATAGCTTTCTCCATTAATTTCCTTCTGTAGGTTAATTTTTTTAAATATTCAAAACATTTATTATGGTTTTCATTTTACAAAAACGTATATTTTTAAGGGGTGGGAGAATGTTAAATATTTCGTGTTAGATAGGCCTGGTTATTACTACGGTAACTTCCTCCAGTTCATACATTCATGTGTGCAGGGAACATATATAAATATCCACACGCATACATCCACACACACTGCCTCGAGGGCTAGGGAGGAATAACATTTATTGGCCACACACAGCACATTTTTAGGTGTTGGAAAAATACTTGTTTCTGCCGTAAGATTCTAGGATGTCAGTTACTTCACAGTTTATAGATAAATGAACACATCAATATTAAAATTTCAAGATGGTACATGACTAAATGAGACAAGACCAAAATATACTAAACCCTCTGTCTGGTACATAGCTGCAAATACAAGTTAGCTTTTTTTGTTTTCTTTTTTTTCAGACGGAGTCTTGCTCTGTCATCCAGGCTGGAGTGCAGTGGTGCAATCTTGGCTCACTGCAACCTCTGCCTCCCTGGTTCAATTAATTCTCTGCCTTACCCTCCCTGGTAGCTGGGATTACAAGGACCCACCATCACACCTGGCTAATTTTTTTAAATATTCTTTTTAGTAGAGACAGGGTTTCGCCATCTTGGCCAGGCTGGTCTTGAACTCCTGACCTTGTGATCCACCTGCCTTGGCCTCCCAAAGTGCTGTGATTACAGGTGTGAACCATCGTGCCTGCCCATGTTAGCTCTTTTAATGTTCTCAGGTGATTGGGAAAATGGACAAATATTAAAGTTAGCCTCCACACAAGATTTACTCATTTCTTTCAGCTTCTCTGTGAGTGATATAACAATTATTTCTTACTAATTTTTAGTATTTTGATGCATTATCAATATTCCAAAGACTGAAAAACTATATTTTTAGCAAATGCTGTGGAGATTAAAGATAACATAACATAATAAGGATCAATAATGCAAATACTGACTTTTACTAAGTATTTAAATAAACCATAAAGCTTCACTAAATAATTGCAACTTACCACTTTTCTTTTTTTATATACTCCCATCGAACTCTCTACTTCAACTCAGATATTTTTTACAGACTTTATTCCAGTTGATCCGCCTCCTCTCTAAATTTTCATATGTCTAGAACAAATTTTAGGCTAGAATTTACAATTTTAAAAATTATTCAGTGAAGTATTGAGGAGCTCCTTCTTATCTCATAGATACTTTGGTGAGTCATTTGAACTTTCTCAGATGACAAAATTTTAGCTTAGGGTAGAAATCTCTCTTATTTGTTCTGGTTTCAAAATGTTTTGCTTAATATGAAGGCACTGTGTTTACACATTTAAAGAGTGTGACTGTGGCAATTCCAAGACTAATCTTGACCACCAATAAGGGTCTAAAATCTTTTCTGACATTATGTTTATAAGGTATCAGTAGGTCAGAACTATATTGTTTCCCAACGACGAATAAAATTTATGTCCAATATTCTTAATATGAGTCTGAAAAGTATTATTTAAATGTTTTTCTTTATTTTAAATGAATGGAGATTAAAATACCATCTACTATATCATTACTTGAAATACTTTTAAATAATCATGGTAATAAAACTACAATTTTTTTTTTACTCATCCTGTGTTGTGAATTATATATACATGGTGATTTACATATGTTGTTTCATTTAATCCCATGGGTCACACTGATTGCTACCATTTTCTGAGGGTTAAAAATAAAGCAACCATATTAAAAGTTCTTTATATAATTTATTTCTGGCAATTACCCAAGAGACAGCCACTGTGTACCTATTACCATATGTATTATTTCTAGCCCTGATGAACAAGGACAATGCAGCATATATTTCACGTGAAATTTTAAAATTGGGGAAATAAACACATCGAAATAAGAAACTTGTTGAAGATTACAAATCAGATGATTTTGAATAAATTAAAAATTTTATTGGGAAATTTTAAATATTAGTGATTAAGAACAAATATTTAGGGTGAAGGTGGAGCGAGTTGGCTATATAGAACCCTCCAGTGATCCCAGCAACATCAAACTGAACAACTATCCACACCAAAAGCCACCTTTTTAAGAACCAAAAAAATCAAGTGAGAGATCACAGTACTTGGTTTTAACATGGTATCAGGGAAAGAAGCACCGAAGAGGGTGGGAAAGCCAGTTTTGAATTGTCTATGCCACTCCTCCCCCATCTCCTGGAAGCACAGCCTGGCATAAAGAAAGAATCTGTGTGCTTGGGAAAGAGAGTAAGGTGACTTGGGACTTTACATTGGAACTCTGTGGTGCTCTGTCACACTGGAAAACAACACAACGCAGAATTCAGCTGGCGCTCTTAGAGCATTTAGAGCAGCCTTACCAAGAGGGTAATCGTCCATCCCTCCCAATGGTTGGAACCTGAGTTCTGGCTAGTCCAAAAATGCTTAAGTACTTAGTATGCTAAAGTGCTTAGTGTGATAAAGTGCTCTGGAGTACTAAGTTAATTTGAAAGGCAGTCTAGGCCACAATGACTGCAATTCCTGGGCACGTTGTATTCCTGTGCTGGGCTCAGAGCCAGTGGACTTGGGGGGGGATGTGACCAGTGAGATGCCAGACAGGACAGCCAAGGGAGTACTTACTGTACCCCCTCCCTCACCTCTAAACAGCATAGTTTGCAGCTTCAAAAGAAACTCCTCTGATAGAGGAAAATAGAAGGAAGAATAAGAACTTTCTCTCACAATCTAGATACCCCAGCTCAGCCACAGAAGTGCTAAGCAGAGGCTTGAAGTCTCCATTCAGGCCCTAGCTCCTGTATGACATTTTTAGACCTTCTCTAGACCAGAAGAGAACTCTCTTCCCTGAAGGGAGACCTAGTCCTTGCAGGATTCATCACCAGCTGACTAAAGAGCCCTTGGGCCTTAAATAAAGATCGGCAGTAGCCAGGCAGTAATGGCATTGGGTGAGGCCCAGTACTGTGCTTGCTTCAGGTGTAACCCAGCACATTCCCAGCTGTGGTGGTCCTGGGGAGAGACATCTGCTTGAGGAAAGGAGAGAGAGGAGTTAAAAGAACTTTGTCTTGCAACCTGAGAACTAGCTCAGCCACCATAAAATAAAGCACCGAGCATAGCCTTAAAGTCCTCAATCCCAGGCCTTAGTTCCTGGACGGTATTTGTAGACCTGCCTTGGGCCAGAAGGGAAACTGCTACCCTGAAGGGAGAGCCCCAGGCCTGGCAGGCTTCATTACCTGCTTATTAATGGATTCTTGGGTATTGGATAAACATCAGTGGCAGGCAAGCAGTAGTAACTATGGGCTTGTGGTGGAGGTGACAACAGGGAGTGACACCAGGCTGAGGTAAAAAAGAAGAAAAAGTAAATGTAAATTTGAAGCCCAAATTAGTGGAACAAAGAGGGAATCATTTATTGGTTTACATTATGGGGGATTTTAAGAAATTGACTTGCTTCAGGTAAGGAATTCTATGTCTCCATCAGTCTGCTTTGCTTCCTATAAATTGGTTTTATTCTTTTTTTAAAAAATAATTTATTTATTTTACTTTGGGTGCATACTATATCTGCATTTCTCCCCATGTTATCCTTCCCCACGTTATCCTTCCCCACCCTCCCTTCCCTCCCCCACCCCCCCACTGTGTCTCCCCTATCCCCCGCAACTGTCCCCTGTGTGTGATGCTCCTCTCCCTGAGTCCACGTGTTCTCGTTGTTCAACACCCCCATATGAGTGAGAACATATGGTGCTTGGCTTTCTGTTCTTGGGTCAGTTTGCTGAGAATGATGGTTTCCAGATTCATCCAAGTCCCTACAAAGGACACGAACTCATCATTTTTATTGCTGCGTAGTATTCCATGGTGTATATGTCCCACATTTTCTTTGTCCAGTCTATCATTGATGGGCATTTGGGTTGGTTCCAGGTGTTTGTTATTGTATACAGGGCTGCAATGAACAGTGTCACCATCTGAGAGGAACCCTGAATTATCCAGCCCAGTGGAGGAAGGGGCACAACCCACCACTAGAGGGGTGGGACTGGGCTACATGTTTTAACAAAAAACACAGGAAGCCTACGTAGCAACAGGACGGGGTTCTTGACAACCCAGCAGTGCCTACAGGTCAGCAGAAGAGGCAGGCCTAATCTCCCAGCATAAACAAAAAAGACACAGGAAGCTTCCCTAATAACCTGAAGGAGTCCCTAGAAACCCAGTAGTGCCCCCACAGGCAGACAAGCGACCTCATCAAGCAGCTCTCTGACACCACAGCCAGGTAAATCCACAAAGCTGGGAAAAAACCAATGCAAAAAAGGTGAATGATATCAAAGACTAGACACCTCTTCTCCTTCAAGGGATCACAATTCCTCATCAACACAGGATCACAACTTGACCAAGAAGGAGTGTGAAGAATTGACGGAAACAGGATTCAGAAGGTGGATAATAACAAACTTATCAGAGCTAAAGGAACACATTCTAACTCAATGCAGAGAAACCAAAAACCTTGAAAAAAGGTTAGACGAAATGCTAACTAGAATAACCAGCTTAGAGAAGAACATAAACGACTTGATGGAGTTGAAAAGCACAGCACGAGAACTACGTGAAGCAAACACAAGTTTTAATGTTTTATTCTTAATGAGACTTTTACTTGGATACTGAAGATGTTTTGGTAGACTGGGCATAGCATTATCCTCAAAAGGAGTCATCATCCTTGAACAATGATTGTCCAGGAGAATAGGGTACCATGACTAAATTGTGTGGCATGTGTGTCATAAATGAAGGCAAGGCCATTGACAACCTCATGAGCTCCATTGATAGAATAAACACATGTAGGTATAGTGGATGATGGCAGTGTTTCCAGATAAGGAGACGGTATAAGGTAGGTAAGGCCATCAGGTAGCCCATGAGAACAAATACTCAGTCTAAGCCTCTGCATCCTAATACTGACTCCACCTTCCAAAGTCATTTAAGATCAAACTTAGTGTGTGGTGAGAGATCTTTTAAGAGGGATGGAAATGTTCTAAAACTGGATGGTGAGGTTAACTCTTTACACTTACTAAAATTGTTAAATTTGTCCTAACAGATAAATGTATTGTATATAAATTATAGTTCATTAAATATGTTTAAAAACAAAGAACAATTGTAAAGAAAAGCATCTCTTCACCATAGCTTCCTTCGTTGCCTCATCTCCTCCATTTACACTGAACCTTGGTGATTTCTACTTAGATGTTAGTTTAATTCCCTGGGATGTTCATTTTCATTCTCATCCATCCAGATATTTCTATTAGTCAAAAATATTAGATTGGTTGGCCTTTCCAGTAGATTTCTCCTTCTTTAATTATGTATCAAATAATTTTCTTAATATTGCTAGACCATCTCTGGTGACATTTTTATGTTCCAGAATGGATAAAGAATTTCTTTTATAATTTTTATTTTTGATTATTTTAATTAAGTTTGTCCAGAATAATGCAATTGAATGCATAGGTTCACACTTGTGTTTTGAATTATAACTCCATTATTATAACTCCATTATTGATAACTGTATGCATTTGCTAGGGCTACCATAAAAACTATCAGAATTGGGTAGGTTAGACAACAGAAATTTATTTTTTTCCACTTCTGGAGACTTGAAGTCTCAGATAAAAGTGTTGTCAAAATTCTGTTTTCTGAGGATCATGAAGCATGGACCTTCTCTAGGCTTCTCTCCTTGGCCATTTTCATCTTGTGTCTTCATGTCATCTTATTTCCATGTGTGTTTTGTGCACAAATTCTCTTCCTCTAAGGATACTAGTTGCGTACATTCTGAATTATAAGGGGCTGGGACTTCAACATGTGAATTTTAGAAAGAGCACATTTAGCCCATGACAATACTTTCCTCTTTTTAAAACAAATTTTAATCAGTGATATTGTTTCAATAAGTAATAGGCTGGAATAAAGTTGTGCCAAAAGATAGTGAAGAATCCTACTTAAGGGGAAAGCTCTACTTCTAAAGAAAATCAGTATTTTGATTATCTGCAGAAGTTTCAATATCAATATTATACCTTGCTTTTATATGTCTATTTGCCTTCTTTCTTATATTATCTCTTACAAAAAATAATAAATTGGAAGCAATTAATAAAATATGTATTTAAAACTATCTGTTATCTATTTACACATTAGTATGCATTCATATTTTAAGCCATTCTAATGATAGAAAAAAATCTTATACCAGAGTCATGGATTCCAAAGTTGAAAGGCACTAAATGCTGCAGTGTGCCTGTGACATGCCATAACTATTTTAAGTTTAAAACTAACAGTACAATGTAGATTGACGCTGAGACTGTTGGCTGTGAAAAGAACATGATCTTGTACTCAGCTTTTATTCCTTTTTGCACACTGCTGCCACTGCTGTCAGATTTTCTAACTAACTGAGATCAATGGCCTGCAGCTCTCACTGATAACCTAAGGGCATTTTCAAAGTAACCACAAAAACACAATCACAAAGAACAATCAGCTCCCCCCATTCATGCAAGAATCTGCTTTAAATAATCAAAGGCCCTCTTTTATGAGACTTTCTCTAGCTATAAATCCATTGGAAAGAGACTTTGAAATACATATGCACCAAATTTATCCATAAAGCTGGAACAGCTAATACTGCAGAGAGATAAAATTAGTGATTGTACTACTGTTTATCAATTCATCATGAGGCCTCTAATGGGGAGAATATATCACATTTTTAACAAATCTTTTTAATTTAAAATGACTAGTAGAACATATTACAAAGATAAAATACTGATGTCCAGTAAGAAGAAATTCAATATTTAAGTTAATATAGCTTCCTGAATTTTTCTTACATCTATGATAAAATCTATTACCTTTGGGTGTTCGGTTACACTTGGTGGCTGCAGTTACTACAAATTCATCAGTATTATAGCGAATGATAAAATAGAAGGAAGAAGCAGAATCAGCAGTCACTGGACTGCTAGATAAAAATATGGCTTTTATACAGACTCTGGAACATTCCGCATCAAGGGTTACATAATCTCTTGTGCATTAATACAAAAACACCCTGTAGTCAAAAAATCCAACTTAAATAAAAGTGTAATTAAGGGAAAACCAAATAGAATTAGTATTGGTGATTATAATGTCATAAAAAAATTATTGCAGATTGTCTCATTCCTAGCTGTGTGATTAACAGTAGGATGAATTTTGTATGCAGTTTATTATTTTACATAAGACATGAAAAATAAACCACAAAGTTTGTGGTTCATAATGAAAAGATCACATATATGTATTCTTAGATTAAGACACTCTTTGTACAATATAGTTGTAGTCTTTCTCTAGAGAGCTATTTATAATAGCACCCACTTGCTTCATTAACTTTCTTGATTTGTTCACATAATTCAAAACTAGCAATCCTTAATATGTGATTATGCTACCTTGACACTAACCTACTTTTTAAAGTGATATAACATCACTACAAATGTCACCTGTAAATAGGAAAAGAAAAAAAGCATAAACTGAATGGAGCTCATAATCACATAGTGCCACGTAAACTATTCAGATTTAGTGTTCTTCATATTTACTCTTATGCCTGAAAAAAGGTTCTGTGTGATAAAATATAGTTTTATTATGTTCTATTTTCTATTACTTAATGAAGCATTTTAGCGATATTTGCAGAGTGTTTTACAGAATTACAAGTCATTTTCATAATATTTCACAATGTTACTTTGGTTTTGTTATGCTTTTTCCCTAATAAGGATTAAAATCCCAGAGTGGTTAAAATTGCTTGATATTGTATAACCAGTAAAGACAGTTTTTTGTATCTGCTCCTTGAAGACATATCTCTTTTCAGTACTGTTCTATATTCTCATAGGCACACCTCATGTCAAAATTCATTCATAGTCACTAGGTCTACTTTTTCCAACCGTATCTCAATTCCTTGTAATAAAGCTTTAGCTTCAATACTTACAATGTCATTACTCTCATGAAGGTTACTAATGACATATTTGTAGTTAAATTCAAAAATTAATTCTTTTTAAAATTAATTGTACATCTTTCCACATTTAACATTGTCAATGATTCTTTTCCTCTGGTTTATGTGGTCTTACACACTCCTTACATTTTTCTTAAATCTGATGACTCCCTTTTGGTCTTGCTGATTTATCTTCTGCCTTCTAAGGCTTAGTTTATCCCAGAGTGCTGCCTTTTTGTCTCTTAATCCACATATTCTTCATAAGAATTATATTTTCTTTTAGGAGTTCAATTTCTATGTGCTCAGCATCCCAGAGTTCAGCGTCCTCTCCTGAGTTCTATACTTTATATTTAAATATAATTTAAATTCATGGTTCTTTTATTTTGTAAGAAAACATTTCTTTTAGAGTTTCACATGTGTAAAAGACAAGTGCAAATATCATATATGTGTGGCTCAATGTTTTTTTCAAAGACTGAACACAGATGTGTTACTACAATCCAGATCAGGAAATGGATCATTATAGCACCTCAGAACTCCTGAAGCACTTTTCAGTGAATATCCACCAAAGCAAATTCCAATTCTGACTTTTACTACCATATATTACTATTGCCTAACAGTATATTTATATAGATAAAATCATGATAACTTTTTTGTATATTTCTGATATGTACAATTTGTATAACAATGGCTTATATTTATTTTTCTGTAGAATTCGGTTTTACTCATATAGTTTTAAATTAATTAAACTGTTGAAGTTCATTTTTACTGGAGAAGGTCCATTAAGGTTGTTTCCAATAAATAAGGTTGAGTCATTATTTGTACATTTCCTCCAAATATTAAATTGTGTGCCTTTTCGTGAAAATATCCATCCATTTCTCTTAGGATTTATCTAAGAATGAAATTGAAGGGCCATAGTGTATGTATAGGTTCACATTTAGAAGTTACTAACAAAAGCTTTTTAAAGGAGTTGTATCAGCTTACATTTTCACCACCAATATGTGAAAGTTTTAGTCATTCCTCATCTTTGCCGACATTTGGTAAATTCTTTTTCACTTACCATTCTGGTATATGTGAAGTGGTGTATATCTATGATTTAAATTTCCAATTATCTAATAAATTATAAGGTTGAGCATGTTTTCACATGTTTACTGGATATCTGCCTTTACTCTTTTGTGGGTTATGCTAAGTTTTGAAAAACTATATTTTTCAAATAAAATAATATGTTTCTTGAATATCACTAGATTATAACTAAGTCCACTTTTTAGTATCTGTGAATGCACTGTGATATAATGCCATAGAGTATATTTATCCTTTCTGCTTCTCCAACTATTTGGTATTTCTATAGATACATTAATAATAGTAGTACTTTATATAGAACTTTTGGCATTATTTTTATTATTTTCATCAGAAGATTATTTTAATAATATGCTGTCAAATTCATGAGTCAGGTCAAAATTATGCTTCTTAACATTATTTAAACATTAAAACATTAGCTTTCCTGTTATAATTTTATTTATGTTATGCAGATGATATAATGTGAAACTGCTGATAAAACCTAAGTCCCTAAATTAGATTACAGGGAAGAAAAAGTTGTCACACTAGTTTGGGACCAAAGTAAACATTGTCCATTCTTTTGTGTTATTTTAAGTAACTTAGAAGATCTGAAAAGACCTTCATGCAAATTTTTTTTTGCTTCTCACACCCACTTCTTGCTATCTCTTTCACAAGATAATTAGAGAAATAAACTGCTTTCAGTCACCCTAATATCTAAATCAAAAGTTTGTTTTAAAAAATGCATAAATAATACAAATAAGATAAACATAATTTGGTAACAATTTAGAAGAAAAATTGATTTCAAAGAAATTGTTGAATTTCTTTTTTTTAACTTTGTGACTTTAATCACCTCTTATAAGAGGAGCCATTACTTACTGCCAGGCCATTACATTATATTTTAAGGTCATGTCTATGGGATATGACTTCTCATAAATAAAATAATCAAACAAAAATTATGCGAAGAGGGAATAAATAGCATAAATTGCAATGAGGTGGGGTTTCTAAAAGGCAAAGTCAATTCAGATAAAAAATTGTTCCAAAATGAAGCATAGCACCGCTGTCACTTCTCTCACTGACTGACAAATTAGTCATTTGCAGTAGAGCAGGATGGCCAAAATAGGCACTTGTGATAGGTTTGCAAAACCACGCTCTGCATATTGTTTATGTTCCAGCATTACTAGCACTGTAAAGCCGCATCTGAAAACAGCATACAGTTTTTTTTTTTTTAAACCTCAAACTCAAAATAGTGTTTTATTTTCCGAGAGATTAGTCCTCCTAAGGAGAGTTGCAACAGGCGTTGAGCTCCAGGCTGCCCGGATTACTCACAGAACATGGAGCTTTCTCCTCAGTGTCTTGAAGTTATTTGTCACTGCACTCATTTTGACAGCTGAGCTAAATCTCCTTATGGCCTTGTGGAAACACCAAGGAGAAGAAAACTCTGTCCTGCAAACTTCTTGCAACAATGGTTTGCTGCTTTTAATCAGAGATTTGCTAGTGTTGTTTCTTTAATCAAAGGCTCAATGATCTGGAATCAGCATTAAGGAGTGATCCATATTGACGAGCCCTCAGAAGGTTTCATGGCATCAGCCCATGAAGTTACAATCCTTTCATATTCCTAACTGGCAGAAATACTCGGGATTTCTGAGAGAAACTAATAGTAGGCATTTCATAACTGTGTGGCCTCTGCATAAAGATTTTTTCATAGAGATTTACATTTTACCTTATACATATCATAAGTGGGTATAAGCAAAGAATTAGTCTACCCATAATCTGGGAAAACTCAGGGTCAGAGTACTGCGTTAGTTTATTCTATTCTTTTAAATTATCTTTCAAAGAGGATTAGCCTTCCTCTATATGTAATTTTTGATGTTTTCTTAAGGAAGTAATTTAATAGTATCCTGAAATTTTCTGAATATAGTAAAGGGCTAATCATTAATTCATCATATTACTATATTTAAATAATATAAAATAATGTTTTTTATAGAACTTCTTATGAAGTTATTTCCCTGAAATGAACATAGAATTATGCAGGTGTTTATTTTAGTCACTGTTAGAAAAAACTCTTTGCATCCATAGGTAGTCATGATCCATGGAGCTGTTCATTATTCATCTAGACAATGAGATAGTCTTGAATCTGCTGTACTATAGTTAAAGGTTTTTCATTTAATCATTATTTTATTTAATACATATTTACCTAAAACCAGTTATATTTCAGGTATAGAACTGTCCTAGGAAAGGGCTCAGTATCTTCTGTAATAGATACAAAGTAAATAGAAAAAGATTCATGAAAAAATAACAAAGCTAATTATTATATTAAGAAAATTGTTAAAGTTCTTTGAACAGAGCATTAAATTTGATATTTAAAGACAAGAAAAGGGTTGTTTTAGATTAGTGAACACATATACAACCAGAATAATGAGTATGATAGTTTTTACCCATTCAGACAGAACAGTGTGAATAACATCGTAATTCTAAATCAAGATAAATTTGGAGGCAAGAAAGGAAAGACAGATGAACAGAAGGAAAAAAGGAAGGAAGAAATACAGAATTCAAGGAAGGGAGAAGGGAGATCAGTTGGATATTAGTGAAGTCCTGTATAAAACAAAGTGTAAGAACAAAATTAGAATCATATCAATTAAAATGGAAAGCAGGACCAAATTTTTATAAAACTTACAAAGAAATAATTGGCATAATTAAGTGAATAATTTTATATGTAATATAAAACAGGTAGCTGTCAAAATTATTTCTGAAATTTAAAAACTGAAAATGAGAGAACTTTAGCAAAATATTGAAAGTATGAGGAGGAGCCATTTTTGGTAAAGATGAAGAATTTCATTTTACACAAGTTGTCATTTCTTAAAAAGGGAGTATGGGAAATAGGACTTACTGCGTCCTAAAATGTTCTGCCCTTTCTTCTTTAGTGCTAATACCTGTAAATTGTTTCTAATCAGATGGTTTTATAGTAGTAAAGAGAAAAAATAATCAGAAAGTTGTAAGAAAAGTTGAACAAGACTACTTGTTAGGATGTGTTTCAGGAGTCCTGCCATTCAAAACTGTCCTTATTTGCCTAATTGCTGAATGAGATATTCTAGGAGCAAAAATAGTGTTTTCTCTTCTAATAAGCAAACTTAGTAGTGTTCCTCATACCATTATTTTCATCCTGAAAGAGATTTTTATTTAGCAAATATCAGTCACTTTCTGTGTTCTGTCCACCTTTCAATTCAGGACTTCATTTTAAATGTCATTGTGCTGCACCTCTTTTACTTTTATAAATTTAATACAAATACAGTCAATGATGCTATTTTCTGTCATCAAATATAACAAAAAAACTGATGAAGAATTTTGAGATCCTATGGAAAGCAACAAATTTCTACTTACTTAGAAATATACCAACAGGAAAAAGGAGGATTTTACAAGTTCATGGAATAAGGTTTAGAAAAGACAGAGTTAAAATTCAAGAGTGCGATGAGTTACAAAATTCACCTATTCATATTTGGTGAATCCAGTGGTTCCTAAGATTTATCTATAGGGTGTTCCTTACATAATTGCCAGCCATCACTGTCTGTATTTCCAATGTTTTCATGTAAATTTTGGTTACCTTCAAAAAGTCTATGCTAATTTTTGTGAAGCAGTTCTTTCCTCATTTTTATGGCCTTTCTCTTTTCCCTCATAACTTACAGGTCTCATAGTCATAAACATTGTTTATGTAGATCTGTGGACAGAAATTGGTTTGCATTAGAATAAAATTAATGGGTAGTGATGGAAAAGAGAAAAAGAAACAATGAACATTTAAGTTTTTTAAAGATAATTTATTCTGAAAGATTGACGAGAACAGGAGGAGATAGTAGATCTAGGATAACTTCAGCCACAAATACAGAAGATAAATCAACCTAAAAAGCAATGATTACATTTCATTCTTCTCACTCTTACATCTAAGCATCATTGAGATCTATAATAAATTCCTATTAAACACTTGTTGTATTTAAAGATAATTTTTACTCTCAAAGAGATAACTATTATGTCTAAAATGTTTCCTCAAACCCTCACCACATATACTCTTGTTTCATCTGAATAAATAACAGCTTCATCCTTCTAGTTTCTTATTCCAAAACATGAGTTATTCTTGACTACCAAGTCACATTTTTCCCCTCAATACAATTTTAATATTTCCAAAAGTATTATTTGATATACTTCCTATTTTTCTTATTTGAATTTCATACTACATCTTTATATAATTGGAATTTCTAACTTTTGTGTTAACTAATGTTTTTTGATGTATCTGTTTTTATGATTTTGTATAGGAGACTCATTGAATTTTGTTTTTTAACATTTTAATACTTATATTTTAATATTTTTAACAACATAGAACTATAAAGAAGAGTTCTTTAAAAATCCAAGGCAAATTTGTAGAGATATTGTACCAATTTCTGCAATAATTTGAGAAAATATGTCTTTATATTATGTTTTATTTACAACAGTTCACTGAAGTTGCATAAACATACCACAGACTACACATTCACCACATAGTTGTTTTCTAAATGTGGTGGACAGAATTCTAAGATGCCCTATAGGATTCCTGTCTTGTGGCATATTTCCTAATTGTAGATGGGATTTGTGAATTTGTTGGGATAGTCTTTCCCTTTATTCGATTATGTTATTAAAGACCCTGTAATAACAGACTGAAGTGAGATCCCCCCTGTTGGAACTGAAGAATCCAGTTGCTATATCATGAGAATGCTCTGTGCCTAGGACCTGAGGGAGGCTTCTATGAGCTGAGAGAAACCCTTGGCTAACATCCAGTGACAAAACAGGAACCTCAATTATACAATCACAAGGAACTGAATTCTGCCAACAACTTGAATTAGCATCAAAGAGGACACACATACCTAGGTGAGATTGCAGCCCTGGCTGACTCCTAGATTTTGACCTGAAAAGACACTAAGCAAAAGCCCTAGCTATGCTGTGCCTGGACTCATAAAAACAGAGAGATAACAAGAGTTATATAGTTTCCAGCTGCTAAAATTGTGTTAACAAGTTACACAACAATATAAAATAAATTATGCAACACTTTATATTTTGTTGCTATGCTAAGTAGTGTTTGATTTTTATTACATATTACACTTATTTTTTTTTTGTCTTTTTTTTTTTTTTCCTTTTTGTGGAGACGGGGTCTCGCTATATCGCCCAGGCAGGTCTCAAACTCCTGGGCTCAAGCTACCCTCCCACCTCTGCCTCCCTAAGAGCTGGATTACAGGCATGAGACACAGTGCCTGGCTATATTTTAATGCTACTTTAATGTAATATTTTTTTAACTTCTTTCAATCAATTTGGCAGAGATTCGGACCAATGTGTATTTAAGCCAGGTCACAGACAAGGCTGGCAGTCAATGGGTACACATCACAGTTCCACTCTTTTTTTGACCAGCATTCATTCTGCTTGGTTTATGCATCCATATGAATTGGTTCATATCTATATTTTATTGTTTGTAAAGCATCTTGGATAACTCCTAGTCACAGAAATGTGAGTATAATATAAAAATTGTGAATACAAACAAAAAAAAAGCAGCACAAATTATATTTTGACCAGTGTATTTGTTTAAGGAGATTTATATTATGCAGCACTTTACTCCTAAGTATGATTCATTCCATATCCCAATATATTTAGAAATGTCAGTGTTAGGATTGAAAGATTTGTCTTAATTAGGGAACACCTTCAATAAGTTGCTGTTAACTAGAGAACTACTAAATACATTTCCAAAAATTTAATAATAATTACAAAATGTAACTAGAAGGTACCTTTCACTAGGCAATCAGTCTACAGTTTTAAAGTACTTAAAATAAAAAAAAATTGACCATTTATCTTTGGAAGCCTACAATATGAAAGTAGAATTTTGAAACTCATGTCATTCAAACACAAACTGCATATGTTCTGGAAAGTAAGAAGCACTGCTCCTAGATCATAGGAATAAATAGCATGATTTTCAAGATGCTGTACAGTGGAATGTAAAGAATTATAGTTCTGGGAAGGATTCCCTCTTTTGGATTGTTTGGAATAGTTTCAGAAGGAATGGTACCAGCTCCTCTTTGTATGTCTGGTAGAATTCGGCTGTGAACCCATCTGGACCTGGGCTTTTTTGGGTGGTAGGCTCTTAATTGCTGCCTCAACTTCAGACCTTGTTATTGGTCTATTCAGGGTTTCAACTTCTTCCTGGTTTAGGCTTGGGAGGATGCAAGCGTCCAGGAATTTATTCATTTCTTCCAGGTTTACTAGTTTATGTGCATAGAGTTGTTTGTAATAATCTCTGATGATGGTTTGAATTTCTGTGGAATCTGTGGTGATATCCCCCTTTATCATTTTTTATTGCATCTATTTGATTATTCTCTCTTTTCTTTTTTATTAATCTGGCTAGTGGTCTATTTTGTTGATCTTTTCTAAAAACCAGCTCCTGGATTTATTGATTTTTTGAAGAGTTTTTTGTGTCTCTATCTCCTTCAGTTCTGCTCTGATCTTAGTTATTTCTTGTCTTCTGCTAGCTTTTGAGTTTTTTTGATCTTGCTCCTCCAGTTCTTTTAATTTTGATGATAGGGTGTCAATTTTACATCTCTCCTTGCTTCTCATGTGGGCATTTATTACTATATATTTTCCTCTAGAGACTGCTTTAAATGTGTCCCAGAGATTCTGGTATGTTGTGTCTTCATTCTCGTTGGTTTCGAAGAACATCTTTATTTCTGTCTTCATTTGTTTATCCAGTCAACATTCAAGAGCCAGTTGTTCAGTTTCCATGAAGCTGTGCGGTTCTGAGTTAGTTTCTGAATTCTGAGTTCTAACTTGATTGCACTGTGGTCTGAGAGACTGTTTGTTATGATTTCCGTTCTTTTGCATTTGCTGAGGAGTGATTTACTTCCAATTATGTGGTCAATTTTAGAGTAGGTGAGATGTGGTGCTGAGAAGAATGTATATTCTGTGGATTTGGGGTGGAGAGTTCTGTAAATGTCTATCAGGTTTGCTTGGTACAGGTCTGAGTTCAAGTCCTGGATATCCTTATTAATTTTCTGTCTCGTTGATCTGTCTAATATTGACAATGGGATGTTAAAGTCTCCCACTATTATTGAATCCTTCCCAAATCATTTTATGAGACCAACATCATCCTGATACCAAAACCCGGCAGAGACTCAGCAAGAAAAGAAAACTTCAGGCCAATATCCATGGTGAACATAGATGCAAAAATCTTCAATAAAATACTGGCAAACTGATTGCAACAGCACGTCAAAAAGCTTATCCACCATGATCAAGTAGGATTCATCCCAGGGATGCAAGGCTGGTTCAACATATGCAAGTCTATAAACATAATTCACCACATAAACAGAACCAAAGACGAAAACCACATGATTATCTCAATTGATGCAGAGAAGGCCTTTGACAAAATTCAACAGCTCTTTATGCTAAAAACCCTCAATAAACTAGGTATTGACGGAACGTATCTCAAAATAATAAAAGCTATTTATGACAAACCAACAGCCAATATCATACTGAATGGGCAAAAACTGGAAGCATTCCTTTTGAAATCTGGCACTAGACAAGGATGTCCTGTCTCACCACTCCTATTCAATATAGTACTGGAAGTTCTAGTCAGAGCAATCAGGCAAGAAAAAGAAATAAGTCAAATTGTCTCTATTTGCAGATGACATGATTGTATATCTAGAAGACCCCATCATCTCAGCCCAAAATCTCCTGAAACTGATAAGCAACTTCAGCAAAGTCTCAGGATACAAAATCAATGTGCAAAAATCACAAGCATTCCTATACACCAGTAACAGACTTAAAGAGAGCCAAATCAAGAACGAACTGCCATTCACAATTGATACAAAGAGAATAAAATACCTAGGAATACAACTAACAAGGAAAGTAAAGAACCTCTTCAAGGAGAACTACAAACCACTGCTCAACGAAATAGGAGAGGATACAAACAGATGGAGAAACATTCCATGTTCATGGTTAGGAGAATCAATATCATGAAAATGGCCATATTGCCCAAAGTAATTTACAGATTCAACACTATCCCCCATCAAACTACCAATGACCTTCTTCACAGAACTGGAAAAAACCACCTTAAATCTCATATGGAACCAAAAGAGAGCCCACATAGCCAAGTCAATTCTAAGCAAAAAGAATAAAGTGGGAAGCATCACACTACCGGACTTCAAACTATACTACAAGGCTATAGTAATCAAAACAGCATGGTACTGGTATCAAAACAGCATGGTACTGGTACCAAAACAGAGATATAGACCAATGGAACCGAACAGAGGCCTCGGAGGCAACACCACACATCTACAACCATTCGATCTTTGACAAACCTGACAAAAGCAAGCAATGGGGGAAAGGATTCCCTGTTTAATAAATGGTGTTGGGAAAACTGGCTAGCCATGTGCAGAAAGCAGAAACTGGACCCATTCCTGACACTTTACACTAAAATTAACTCCAGATGGATTAAAGACTTAAACATAAGACCTAACACCATAAAAACCCTAGAAGAAAATCTAGGCAAAACCATTCAGGACATAGGCATAGGCATAGGCAAGGACTTCATGACCAAAACACCAAAAGCATTGGCAACAAAGCCAAAATAGACAAATGGGACCTAATCAAACTCCACAGCTTCTGCGTGGCAAAAGAAACAGTCATTAGAGTGAATCGGCAACCAACAGAATGGGAAAAAATGTTTGCAGTCTACCCATCTGACAAAGGACTGATATCCACAATCTACAAAGAACTAAAATAAATTTACAAGTAAAAACAAACAAGCCCATTCAAAAGTGGGCGAAGGATATCAACAGACACTTTTCAAAAGAAGACATACATGAGGCCAACAAAAGTGAAAAAATGCTCATCATCACTGGTCATTAGAGAAATGCAAATCAAAACTACATTGAGATACCATCTCACGCCAGTTAGAATGATGATCATTAAAAAATCTGGAGACAACAAATGCTGGAGAGGATGTGGAGAAATAAGAACACTTTTACACTGATGGTGGGAGTGTAAATTAGTTCAACTATTGTGAAAGACAGTGTGGCGATTCCTCAAGGACCTGGAAATAGAAATTCCATTTGACCCAGCAATCCCATTACTGGGTATATATCCAAAGGATTACAAATCATTCTACTATAAGGACATTTGCACCAGAATGTTCATTGCAGCACAGTTTACAATAGCAAGGACCTGGAACCAACCCAAATGCCCATCGATGATAGACTGGACAGGGAAAATGTGGCACATATACACCATGGAATATTATGCAGCCATCAAAAATGATGAGTCTGTGTCCTTTGCAGGGACATGGATGAACCTGGAAACCATCATTCTCAGCAAACTGACACAAGAACAGAAAATCAAACACCGCATGTTCTCACTCATAGGCAGGTGTTGAACAATGAGAACACATGGACACAGGGAGGGGGAGCATCACACAATGGGGTCTGTCAGGGGGAAATAGGGGAGGGACAGTGGGCGGTGGGGGAGTTGGGGGAGAGAGAGCATGGGGGAGAAATGCCAGATATAGGTAATGCGGAGGAAGGCAGCAAATCACACTGCCATGTGTGTACCTATGCAACAATCTTGCATGTTCTTCACATGTACCCCAAAACCTAAAATGCAATTAAAAAAAAAAGAAGTATAGTTCTTATGCGACCTTTGATCAAAGAACACGTTAAAACATAAATATTACTCAAGGATTGCTTCAAAAATTGCTTAACATCACTATATTAGAAAATGATTTGCATCCTTTCCATTTCTCACTCAGTCTTGGAATAACAACTGATTCCTGGAAATATTGAAGTTCAGATCAGAAATGATATATAGTGGCACCCTAGGAGAAGTGGATTCTGTTAAGATTGAACATTAAGTTTACAGTATTTATCTCACTTAACATCTAATTCAATTTATTTTACTTATTTCAATTTTATATTCATCTTAAAATGAAGATAGAGCCCACAAAAAAATTATTTAAGCAGGATCCTGACAGATACAATATGAACTTTTAAAAAAAAATATAGGACGTTTTCTCTCTATATATCTCACTCCTTCCTCTATTTATCTATGTCCTCAATATTATTAATATAGACTAAGAAAAAGATGTATATTAAATTTTACTTTGAGAGTGCTTGATAAAAATTAAGAAAAACACAAAAATTTATATTTTATTGAAATAGATTGAAGGAAATTACATTTTCTAAAAATGCCCATTAAAATTTTTGTTGTTTGGTTTGAAAGACACTATGTGTTTGTAAAAATAGTGGGGAGAATCCTCACAAATTTGTGTTTTTGAAAGCATAGAACACAATAGAACTTTAAGACAGTTCTCTGTGCTTGGGAAATTTATAATTTATTTGTTCTACATTTCCAAAAAGGAAAAAAAAAATCTAAATTTAAGATAAAAATTGTATATCTTTAAATACACTATTTTTTACTTCCTACTGTGTTTTTACTGGGTTTAGTGTATTTATTTTGTCTTTGAATCCAGTTAGTATAACTATATTATTCAGAAACTTCTTTGTAAGTTTTCTGTCTGATATGTTACCATATCTGAGCATAAATTCATCAAGAAAAGATAGTGTCATACTAATAGATCCTAGGGTTATGAATTGCATTCTCCTTCAGAGTTTTCAGTGCAGAGTTCAGTTTCTCATGAGATATTTCTATAATAGAGAATTATAATAATAGATTAAAAAAATAAAGTCAATAATAAAGGACAAATTAATAGAAAAGTTGTTTTCTGTCTCACAGACAGTATGAAGTCAGTGTTTGTCCCAACTTTTTATCCAAATTTCCATAATATAATAAAAATAACAAATTTCTCAGAAATTTAAGGCAGAATTCATAATAGTTTATTAAAAATTAGAACTTTATTGGGTTACTGCATTATAACTTTAAAATGTCAATTTTATATATCAAATATATATTTTTAAAGAAAATTATCATCAAATATATATTTTTAAAGAAACAGTGATGCTTTAAGAAGATGTTTTACATTTTCTCTGGGTTTCTGTGTCCTGATACATTATTATGTAATTAAATAAATAAAATATGTATCTATTATATATATATATATATATATGCATATCTTAAGTTTCATAAGCAAATGAATTTTTGTGAGGTTGTGGCAATGTACCAATATATTATACCAATCCTATTATAATTACACTTTGTTGGCAATGCAGTACGGTAAAAATCATCTGTTTTTTTCTAATAAAATTTTTCACATTGCTCTTACTATGATTCAGACATTGTTATAAATATATATTCTACATCTATCCATTTAATCATCACAATAGCGCTATGTTAGCTATGAAAATCTTCATTCTGCAAATGAAGAAACTGAGAAACAATATCCCAAGGGCACACAGCTAGTGTTATCAGAACCAGAATGAGGATCCTGGACATTCCTGTCAAGAGTCTGTGCTCTCAAACATTATGTTAGACTGCTATTTTGGGGTTGTCACATTGTAACTCTGACATTTTAGGCAAGTTACTGTAAGTTTCTTCTGTCGTTTTCTTTCCGAATCTGTAAAATAGGGTACTAATGGCTTCTTTTTGGTGCTCTTCAGAACACTGTCATATGTGTGTGTATCAAGATTAAGATGAGTATAATAAAGTTAAAAAGTGCCTCCTACACTGTGACTGTTACATTTTTGTCTTTGATTCTACTGCTAGCAAAATAAGTTTTCTTAAAAAATAAATAAAGAGCTGTTGACCTGTCAATTCCCACGATTCTATTCATACATATTCTTATTATGTTTCTTTCTTTAAAATGTCAAGATACACTTATGATGCAAATGTTTAAACTTTGAAGCCTTTCACTTGACTAATTAAAAACATAAAAGTGGTATTTCTAACACATTTGGAGAATGGAAACGTAAAATAATGCATAATTATGTAGGTCTTTATCTGAAGACTTTAGAGGCTACCTTCTAAAAACAAGTTTAAAATGATTTTCATAGTTAAAGGCTTCCAAAAAAGAACTACTGTTTAGAAAACTTATTTTCTGTAAGCATTGTTTTTTCCACAAATACATTAAGAAAAGTAAATGTTAAGCATTATTTGCAGAATTACAGATAAGTACACATTTTGAAATAAGAGGCTTATTGCATTGTAGATAGATCTGCAAAGATACAATTTGACCAGGTATTTTCAGTGAGTCCTGATTAAATAATAACAATTTTAGTGCCATCTTTCTTATTTTGAAAATTAATACCATAAATTTAGATCTTTATTTGAGGAAGATGCTCCACATTATTTGCTTTGTTAAATATTATGCTTGGTAAAATGTGAAACATTTAAACTGCTTTATTGCGTATTTGCATAAAAAACTAGGAAGCCACAGATTGTATGGTTATTTTGAATGGAAGCAGAGGTTTCAAGATTGTCTCTTGATTTTTTTTTTGTTAAATCAACACACATGCCCTTATTTCTCTAGTTAACAGTACTAAATTTTCAAACTGTAGGGTTCAGGTAGAATTGACTCTCCCATCCCCAAATCCAGGATGGATTCTGAATAGGTTGCCCATAATGATTTGTTGAGTTTGACAAACGATCTAAGTTATTCCAACTTGAATGTATATTATTTACTAGAAATATGATTAAATACATTAGCTTTCTACAGCTAACTCGGAAACATAAAAATATGAGGCTGAGACCTATTTCATTCTTAAAACTTCCAAGATGCCCCTCCTGGATTTGGAAGTGAGGTCAACATTTCATCACAGGAAGATATTAGAGAGAGAGAGAAAGAGAGAACAAATTTACAATAAAATATTGGTAGTCCTTTTGCATTCTGGATCAAGCTCCAACTGATCCTAAAGTATCCCTGGACTCTCAAATTTATGAGTTAGTATAGTGCATTTAAAACAGTATGAGTTAGGTTTATAACAATAACATACATTAAAATAACTGTTAAACATTCTGTGTTTTTTTCTCCTGTGTAAAGAACTGACTTATAAGAAATGACCTTCAACATAGTCCTTGATAAAGCTGTTGATTTTTGGAGGATTATAGTAATGGGCTATAAGTTCAATTACTTGACAAATATTTTGTTCCCCCAAATTTAATTTGATCCCTTGTCTATTACCATTAGAACCACCAATAGTAAATAAAAACAGTGAGATGACTCTTTTACAATTTTGATGATTGTGGAAGGACTGATAGGGCAGAACAAAAATAATACTGCTAGTGCTCTCATAATACGCTTTATGTAGATACATTGTTAAAAATAGTGTGTGGGCTTATGAGGATTAGTAGCACTGTATATCAACTATGAAACAGGGAGAACATTTTTCAGACAGGCCGGGGAATGTTAGGATAATATTACATATTATTTAATTTTCCAGAATAGATTTTACCCTGAATTCCAAGCTCTGCTTGATACAAGTGTAGACTTCTCATGTAAGTTATTCTTCAATTAGGTCCTACTTCCCCTCACTTACCATAACCTAGTAGCATTTCTTGAGAAATCCCCAGATACTGGTAAAATTAAGAGAGTTTTTACCCATAACAAAAGGTGAGACAAGACAATTGGGTGTTAGAGAAAATAAAATTATTCACTTGGATTTCAGGACACCTGCCTGCTGCTTAGAATCTGATCAAGTTGGCTTGATGACTTTTATCCAAACCTTTAGGCCTTAGCCCTATGATTTTCTTCTCTAGAGCACTAGAATAGTCTAAGGTACATTCAGGCTCAAAATTCTGTGATCTGAGAGTGTATCAAGAGGTGCTTTCTTCAGCTCAGGTTTTAGTTTTGGACTTGGTGATTTTCTGCCTGTTAGAATATTTTTCATGCTAGTTTAAAGGATTCACAGTTCTCAGAAAAAGTGAGATCCTCAATAGATTCACAGAAATCACAGGGCTGTTCATTTACAGCACTAATGAGTGACATTCACTGGTAGAAAAACCCAATCCCAGAAATAAAGAACATTTCTGGCACTTTCTCAGCTTATTTGGATTAAATTGCTCAGCATCAAAATCTGTTTTTCCAAGCATTATTTACCTATACTAAACACTAAGAATATTAAGAACAAAAACAAAAGCAAAAAAAAAAAAAAGAAAAAAGACAAGTAATTCATTTACTTTGTATATTCTCATTACATTATTTTCACTCATCTATGTATGCACCTGAATGTAAAAGTATAACCATGTTTTTATTTAAAATAAGATGAAAATGCTAAGTCATGAGCCAGAGACTTCATTAAACATAATGTATATGTTATCTAAATCACATGGATTCAGGATACAAATTTGTTAGTGTCTTCATTTTATCAGTGAAGAACTATTGAGTGTCCAGTGTGGTCAGGGTCACTCAGCTTGTTAGTGGAAGAACATTGTTCAAGCAAAGCTACATACATCCCCAAAGCTCATGTTCTCGATGCAATATCTAGCTGTCCCAGGGGGTAAAATGTGATGTTACGAATCCAATGACAGCAAGATATGTTCTTCCTGATATTTGCTTCATACTTTGTGATAACTTATTGTGCTGCATTGTAAACAGGACTGGGATTTCATTCAGCAGGATTGGGGATTACAATCAGAGTCACATAGATGTTGTTATTTCAAGGGAGGTCAACAGAATACCTCAAGTTCTATGCTCCTTTGCCAGTTGAAAATATTGTTCTTATATTTCATTTTTCTTGTCACAAAAAGTAGATGCTTTTTGACTAGGAATATTAGAACAGCTTGCAATGCTAGAATTTAGGTAAAAATTAATGCAGGAGTTAATATTTCACAGATTTTTGTACACAGGTGATTATATGCACACTTACAACCTCTGTGAATACTTGTGCTATACATTTGCAAAATGAAGATATTATTATTGTAATCAATAGAGAACTAATCTGTAAAAGTCAAAATGTAGTGGCCATTGATGTTGTTGGAATTTATATTTTTTTTGCAGTGACTGAAGGGCCAAACTGTGATCTTTGCATGTTAAATTACTTGTAGAACGTTTAAAATGCTAACCTAAGGAAACACTTTATTTATAAGTACAATCACAACCACTTGTTGATCTTCCAGCTTTTCAGACAGGTTACAGCATATCATTGAATGTTGTTATTTGAACTTTACTTAAATTTTGTATTATTAATAAAAATAAAGTAATTTGTTCAGAGGTTTATTCTAAACTGTTCTACTCTAGGGAGAAAATGTTCCATAAGTTCTAAAAATACAATCCAAATACTTTTTTACTCTCATTTTTATTAGCCTTTGTGTAGTCTGAAATCTAATTCAATTTGATCTTCAGGCTCATAAACTTCTTTTGATCATCTTTATCATTACTTTTTTTTGAAGTTTATTATGGCAATTTAGAATTGAGCTTTGATTACAGAGTAGGTGGTGTATTTAGTTATTATTTTAGTGTGTGAAGAAAAATGACTAATTTTTTGTGTATTTTCAAGATGACCTAGAAAATTACACCTATCAAGTCAATTAAAGAAAATGTGTTATTCAAGTTACAAAATGTGCTTTAAAATAATTTTCACTATATTAGTAGTTTCATTTTTACCATTAAAGTAATACCATTTTTATCATTAAATATGTAATGAATCAATTTTCTTTTTATATTTCTCACTATCATTAATAAATGTGGATTCATGTGTTGACATAATTATTTAGTAATTAGGTAAAATTAGCAAAATAACCACCAATACTATCAATGTTGTATGGTGTCTTTCAGATAGATCAATTTCATGACAATAATCTCCAAATGAACATAGCTTAAACTTTTGTATCTCCTTTACTCCTAAACACACAATTGAAAAATAGAAGGAAATGTTTGTTTTTTTGTTCTTTTGAGACATGGTCTTGCTGTCACACAGGCTGAAATGTAGTGGCATGATCATAGCTCATTGCAACTTTGAACTCCCGAGCTCAAGCCATTCTCCTTCCTTGGCCTCTCAAAGTGCCGGGATTAAAGATATGAGGCACTGCATGTAGACAAGGAAAATGTATTACCATCAAAATACTTCATTGAGGGTCAGAAGCCCTAAATTATAATTGTAGTGTTCCTTTTCACTACTTGAAGACTTTTGGAAAATAATCACAAACCTTTCCCGTGTTTATCTTTTTTCATCTATAAAATGCAGAATCTATGAAACCTGGTGACACCAATTGTTACCTAAGTAGATTATATATAATTTTCTGTCTATGTACTGTAAATTGGTACTCAGTTAAACTTTGTTACTGGCATTGTCCAGCAGAGAAATAAAAAGTTAAAACTATAGCCAACATGTTCAGTAGATTTTTAGTTTACTGGAGGTTTATTGTGGATTATTAGGGTAAATAATTTAACTTGTTTTATAATTTTCCAATAATAAAATATATTCGTTAAAATGACAAAAAAGTTCTATAGATTTGAAGGCAACTCAGTGGAAACCAACATATATATGAAGGTTGAGGAGTACTGGAAGTTAAAAAAACTGATCCAGTTGGCATAAATTTAGATGACGTTTTATTATCTTAGTCCAAATATATGACTGCTACTTAATATTAGTACAACGTTTGAAAAACAAGATAATTGAGACTCATATAACTTATTACATTTATCTCATATCTTCTCAGGAACTATTCTATAGCAGACAATTTGCAACATATTTTGTTTAAAAAATAAAAACTACCAAATAGAGCTCCTTCATCTTTCTATACAAAAAATACAAATCCCTATGTTTCTTGACCCACCTTCTTTTTTATCTTTTTTAAAATAAAGTTCCTCTCTTTCTATCAAAGGTTCTCTTTTATCTGTTTTGAATTATTTCACATTTATCTCAGTTTTTACTCAACAATCAGCATTTATATCTTCATTCTTTCTATGAACATAGAGCCTTGGTCCAATAACTCCTATATTAAAAAAAATCCTGTTCTGACTTCAAGTCTCTCTCAACTATTATACTATTTATCTTCTCTTATAAATAAAAGCTTAGAAAACATTGTCTTTATATTTTCTTTTATCTTTGTCACCCTTTATGCTGTTCTTATCCAATTTATTCTAACAAAACTTCCTTTCTTAACATTCCAGTCTACTCTTGTCAATGTTAACTATAAATGTGTGAAAATCCTGGAATTGTCTCATTCTTCATCATACTTGACATTTTATCACTACTCCAAAGCTGTTAAAAATGTTATAATTTTTAAAATTCTTTCTTTCCTTTTCTTCTGACACCACAGTTACTGTTTTTTTTTTCTCCAAGCTGTCTACTAGATTCCTCCTTTTGATCCAAACTATAACTACTGAAATTCTTCAGATTCTGTCATAAGTCTTCTGATTTCTCTATAATTATGACATTTAAATCTTTCTCATTTACTTATGACATTTATTTCCATAGATTTAAAATCATATAAAGAGTTTCATACTTGTCTATTGTATTCTTATGCTCATACTTAAATCCCGACTGTCTATGTGACATTGACACTTCGATGTCATAGAAATATGACATAACTCACTCTCATTGTTTCCTTTCCTTATTTTGTCTATCTCTGTTTTCTTGACCTCCTCAACCTTACTACATGTCATTTTTTCCTTTACCCACTCTGACTGAGTCACTCAGATTTTGCACAATATGATCTCTCTTCCTGAAATTGTAAACTCACAATTCATCTCATGGCTGGGTCTTTCTTATTTTTTGTTCTCAGCTTAAACATTTTTCCCTGGAGAATTTCCTGAACCATCTAATGCAAGGCTAGTTTCTCCCATTATTTTCATTCTTAAAGTCCATCTGTTTTTCTTCATTACAAAGTATAGTAAATATCCCCAGTATGATTTAATTGTTGATTGTCTGTATTTCTTATAAAGCACTAAATTCCTTGAGATCAAATGCCATTAACCTTTCATCGTTATATACTTGGTACCTAGGATGACATAATGAATAACTTAATGAATAAACCAGAATTTGTCTTCAAAGTTTTCTGAGTCCAAAAACTATAGGTTTCCACTACACTAGATCACTTTCTGATCCCTGAACACATTCACAACAATGTCAAAGATCACGACTTTTTACAATGACCCCAAAACAAAACAAGTTTTAAACAGAATCTGACACAAAAAGAACTCATATGCAATTAGCTATGTAGGGTCCCAGGGTCTGCAATTAAAATGTTAGCTTTCATAAGATCAGAATACAAAAACAGTTCATGTAAACACAATTTTCCAGTCTTGTAAAATTGTTTCTAGATGTAACTGAAGGAAACAAATGAATCTCATTTCTCTCTTAGTACAGTGTGGAAAATAAATAAATATTTGCTTTCATGTTAACAACTTACCTAAACAGGTAGTAAAAACTGATTTAAAAGTTAAGTTTTCTGGATGGAGAAAATTAATTGTAGCATGTTTCTGACTTCAAGGCACATGTTCACATATTTTACATTCAGTTTTTAATAAGAACTGAAAATGAGAATGTGTAATTGAATCATGCTTAAAGAAGTCTGCTTCCATTGTTAGACAAAGTAGTTCTAACTGTTGGTAACCATGAAAAATCCAAAAGCACAAAAAATGTTTGTGCAGAAAGACTTTGAAGCTCAGTGAAAGGTAAACATCAATTTAGAGATCACTCTCAATAGTTCTGAGCATGGATCTTCTAGTAGACCTAGAAATTTCCAACTTTCCATTAACGTCCTCAAAAAAAACCCACACAAATCAATAAGAAACAATTAAATATTACCTTACCTCCACCTCCATTAAATCAAAACAGTAGAATTTAAACTCCATCTCTTTTTCTGCCAGATTTCTGGCAAAAAGAAGTATAGGCACTTTGTTCTTTACTTCGTTGTAGTATAAATGTGACCTGTTTGTAAGTCACCATTTACTGGAAACTTTGAGAAATTATGTATGACTGTATTTCAACTGAAGTAATGGTAAATTTTGACTTAGAGGCATAGGTGTAAAACACTACATTTGAATTGCCATCTTTCTAAAATTATCTGTTCTTGAATATTTTAAATGTAGTTGTAAGGGAGCTTACTTAGTGACTCACAGATTATAAAGTTCTTAATTCCTCTTCACTTATTTCCTGTCATATTGATGTATCTATTTACCATGTATTCATTATAGTAATCCATTTAACAAACATAGACAGAACATGTAAACACAATACAATGATCTATGTTTCTTCCACAATTAATGCAATGTGTTTAGTTAGATGTGGAAAAGTCTTATGGGTGTGACTGTGCTCAGGACAATGAAAGGACTTCAGTGAGGAAATAAACTAGTAGACTTAGAAAAAAGAAAATTTAATAAATTAGGATGTTTCTGTTAAACTTAACTACATGTATGTTTCTTTTTTAAAAAAAATCTGTATATCATTAATATTTTCTTTATCATTTAACAGTTGAGGTCTCCAGTTATGTGCTATAGGTACTTAATAAATTATCAGTGCATAAAATACACTTGAGGACAGTATTTCTTATCTAAGTTTAATATATAATAAGTCAATGGGCTTATCTCTATTCATAATTGTGTTTGATCTTCATCAGTATTGAAAAGCCTGTTTGAGTTAAGAAAAAGTTTTCATTTGAATTTTTGTTAGACTTTGTCTCTGATTGTATAACAATGAAATAGCTGAGTTGAGAGTATTAAAACCAGTATATACTTGTAGCTGCCCCTACACACAAATGTCCCCTCCCCCCATCAAAAAAAAAATCTCTCATGAAAAAGCCTTCCAAAGTCAGTAAAAAGAGTTTTGCGAAAATGGTTTTGAACTATTGTAATGGTATATAATTTTGTGCTCCTTTTAAAAATATTTTGGCAAATTCAGTGACTTATAAATGAGTTGAACGTATATCTTTCTAACTCTCAATTCCACTGTAAAATAAACATAGACAACATGTGCCTTACAAGACAAAAATAATCAGTGTAAAATTCTAAACCTAGAGTGGCTCCAATGAAAACCTGCCCTTTTCTCTAATCAGTATCAGAAAACAATGAACTTCTTCAAAGTAGAAAATAACAAAAAATATCTTCGAGAAAATATTTCCAAGTAACATCTGGCAGATATTGAAATTTATCAATGGGCCAATTTAGCTGGTTTGCAAATATCTATTTTATAAATATTTTATCTTGGAATGTTTTAAAAAATGATTTTAGACAATATTATTATGAGTATATATCATAGGTCATTTTGCGTAAATATTCCATATAGGCCAAACATTTTTAGGCTAAAATAATCTGATCTATTTTGGTAGAGAAATTTGTGATTTCTATCAACCATTTACCTATCTCACTCTCTTCATAGGTAATAATTTGGCTGATTTACAGGGATATATGCCAAGCATCTAGAAGACAGGTTGGCTAAATTGTTCAATATTAATTTTAAAAATGAAAAAAATTACCTCCTAAATTTAAGGATTATTAATTTAAAAAAAAGTATTTATATTTTACCATCTTTTATCGAAACTCCAAATTATCATGGATAAAAGGAAATTGAATGACTTGTCCCAAACACTTAAATAAAAGAATGCTTTAGAAAAAATAATACTTACTGGAAATTACCTGAAAAAATATAGTCGACTGAATTCTCTGGAAATTCTATACTATATGCAGGGATAAATCAGTTTTAAAGAGCCACATACTGAGATTTCATCACTTGTCTTGTTCTCCATCCTCTACCCACACCTGGGCAATTACTCTTCATTGATTTTCTCTATGTAATTCACTGTTGCATTTATTTGAATAATATAGTTTAGAAACTTGTCATTATACACGATGCCTCTTTTAATACCCACAAAAAAGGTACACTTAAAAATCTGAGTTCCCCTAAATTATTCTTGTTTATATTGTCTGTGCTTGAATCTTTTAAATGAACACATGTTGAATACTAAAACAACAGTGAAATTGATAAAATGTGCTTGTTATATCTGTATATTTGTGTGTTATCTTAACCCTATTGCTACCCACACAATGGGTGGGTTTGATCACTTGGCGGGTGGCAGTTTAATGATCACAACCAGTGAAAATTTAAAAAGGGTATTTTATTACCTTCAAGAGGTAAGGAGGATGCTGAATATGGTCCCCAAAGGAGTTCCTCTTGGAACCATAGAAAAAACAAGGCTTTTATTGGGCTCGTTAGCTGAGTCCTTGTTTGGAGAGGAAAAGAAAAGGCATCCCAAGTTCAGTCACTGGTCATGCTTCTACATACATCCAATATATAGAAAATAATGAATAACTTCCTCCCCTGGGCAGGAATTTTAGCATGGTAATGAGGGAAGTTTGCTGAGGTTCATTTTCAACTCAGGCATCTCTGGATGCAACTGATTTCTGTTTTTCTGAGCCTGAGCTTCTTCCGGGAACTTTTTGAAATGATAAGAACTCAAGGTACAACAGTTACAAGTAGGTATCTTTTCATAGTGCATACCCAAAAACTCACAGACCCTGGGTTATACTGTCTTCTTTTTATAATGTTATTATTTTCACACATCATCCTTATTTTTCATATTCTATCATTTTCTACTGTATTTTGTTGCCAATTATTGGAAACCTCTTGTAAATAAATCAGAGTAGACAGGAAGAAAAATTGAAGAAAGGAAATGTGTAAATAAGAACTAACAGCCAGAGAGAACACAGACATTTCAGACAATCAGGAACAACACTAAATCACTGGGGGACTTGATCAGAAGAAATAATTTGAAGCAGCTCATGGCCATTCTTTCCCGTTATGAGAGTTAACAGAGATCTGAAAATACATGACATCAATTCTAAGATGTCCCAGTCCTTGAAGCTGCAAGATTAAGGAAACATGGGTCCCTTCCCTAGCATGATCAGGGGCCAGTGATACCTTATCATAGCCACAAGACATGGCAGTACCTTGGTTCCAGGTCTATCATGCCAGATCAGCATTCACGTGTGCTGAGATCGCTAACCCCTTCCCTGGTATGATCATCTTTCCAAAAACAGTCTTTTGCTTCCTGACTGGCTGCTTCAGTGGCTTCTGAATATCAGTGAGTGTGGTAGAACACTCTTTCCATCTTGAAACACATCTTTTCTAGATATAACAAGATGCTTTTTACTGTAAGTAACACAAACAAAATTAATAGTGGATTAAACAATGAGGCTATTTACTTTCCTGATAATAAAATGACATCTGAAAAGTTTCTGAGATTCATTCATTAATTCAATAATCAAGTACCTGGTGTGATCTATATTTCAACTCTTCCAGCCTCAGTGTGTTACGGCATCTTTACTCACATTTGTAAGATGGCTTATGACAATAGCAAATTGCATGTTTCCATTGGCAACATCTAAAGGGAGAAAGAGCAAGCCTCCCCCTTCTTTTCCTCCATCCAATTACATTCTAAAGAGGGTACAGGTACAGTTTATGCTACTTGAAAAGGGAACATTTTATTATTTTTTGAGGGCTGTTCTACATATTCTAGGTTAAATTATGTAATACTTAGGCCAATATATAAATCAATATATAAATCATGCAAATTGTGTTTACTTTTCTAGCTTAAGGCTTAAATAATAATTTTTAAAAAAATCCTGTTTCTCTTGTATTCTAAATTTACAAGAGATAGGGAGCCACTCAGAATTCAAAAGTCCTGATAAATGTTAGTTTATCTGTTAACCAATACTCAAAAAATAAAAGTCAATTTAAATACAAAAATAAGTCTTAAAGTGAAATATTTCTAATGTAAACTGATTCATTATCAAATGGTCCACTATATGAAATAAGGATTTGCTGAACTCTCGATGCCTTTCTTGGAAAAACAAAATAAAATTCCTGCAACGTTTAGGATCTTGAAACAGTGGGTAAATACTCAAATGTTGCAGGAATTTTGTTTTGTTCTTAAAATCTGGTGTTCACTAGCCCTAAAGTCTCCTTGCTCTTATCGTAGCCCATTTTTGTTATTTTAATCCCCTGAAATAACATGAGAACTCTCAAGTTTAACATGAATGTTCCAACCAAGTTGAATGACTTTTCTTTATAACGTAAGGCTTTGAGCCAAGGCTGAACTAGAGGACAGAAGAAGGAAATTGAAATGCCAGAGCCCAGCAAAATTCAAGCTCAATGCTGTACCACCAAGCTCTGTCTATTTTGAACAGAATATCACTTAGCTTTATTTCTTGGCTAAGCTTATATTCTACTTGCTTAAAATCATGGATTATCCATTAGTCATGCATATGTTCTTGCTATTTAGTCAAAATTGATCTTGACATGGCTTTACATATTATTTACTTTCTGGAGATATATGAAAATATTCAGTTTCCCCTGGTCCTAAAATAACAAGGAATCATTAAGAAAAAGAAGTGAAGCATATGGTCCAGCAATTCAGGCACCTTCCTCTATGTAAGGGGCTGGCTGTTTAAGAGATGCAGCTGCTTTTGAAGTTTGAAGTTCCTGCATGAGTCCACTGCAAGGATGCTCCCTTCAGCTTGCCAGGCTGTACCAGATGTCAGTCATGTCTCCTGAGAAAAGATTTGGCCAGTTTCTTCAACCTCTGAATTGTCAGCCAGCTGTGTGCTGTGGCCACAGCCAGCTCTGTAACTCTATTGGCTGATGAGTGCACGGAAGGCACCTCAGACATACGCACATACTTATCCTAGGGAGAAACATGGTTGCCAACTCCTCTGTAGTCTATTCCCTAACGAACTCAGCTGGAACTTGCTTTGAACATTTTTTGGCTCTCTTTGCTCATCTAGCTTAAGACTTAATATGTGAATTCAGCTTTTAAAACCAGTTACCTGTAACTTTCCCCTGGTATCACCGTAGTTTGAATTTGAATTGCAAATAAATTTGAATTGCAAATAAATAGCAGACAGTTACAGAAGATGATGCGATAGTGAAGAATTACAAAGTGAGTAGTGTTCCTTAGATATAGTCCTTCACCAGGTATGGAAGAAAATTATTTGATAAAGAGGTCCAGGCTGCAGTGAGCTGTGTTCATGCCACTGCACTCCAGCCTGGATGACAAAGTGAGATCCTGTGTCAAAAATAAATAAATAATTGTAAAAACCATGAGTGATTCACTTTTTTTTCTTAAGTGGCTATTTTTGACTTTTTTTCTTTTTGTTATAATTCCCTAAAATCCTGTTAAAACAACTTTTTTCCAATGCCCCTTCAGGAAATTTTATTGTAAGTATAGTGAATATTTGCATATGTACTGTATGTATTAATATATCTATAATCTGTGAGCAAAAATAACAAATATAATAATCTTTAATTCAATGCATAGTAAAAGTGACTAGAAAATTAAAGTGGAGACATTACAACAAATGCCTCAGGAAGAAAAAGGATTATAAGGGACTATTATGAACAATTATGTGCCAACAAATTGAACAACATAGAAGAAATAGATATATTCCAGAAAAATGTAACCTACCAAGATTAAATCAAGAATAAATACAAAGCCTGAATGAACCAATAACAAATACAGAGATTAAAGAAGTAATTAAAAACCTCCCAACAAAGACAAGCCCAGGGCCAGATGGCTTCACAGCTGAATTCTACCAAACATTCAAAGAAAGTTATTACCAATACTTCTTAAGCTCTTCCAAAAACAAAGCCAGAAGAAATACTTCCAAACACATTTAATGAGGTCAACATCACCTTAATCTGTAAGCCAAAGACATCGCAAGAAAATAAAACTATAAGCCAATAGCTCTGATGAACATCCATTGTGAAAATCCTGAATGAAGTATTAGCAAACTGAATTTGAAAACACCTCAAAAAGATTATATACATTATTACCATGTGGAATTTATGCCTGGCAAGCAAGGCAGGTTTAACATGCAAACCAATCAATGTGATACATCGCATAAACCAAATGAAAGATTAGAAACTACATGATCATCTCAACTGATGCAGAAAAAGAATTTGACAAAGTTCAGCCCTTTCCTTGATTAAAAAAACTCTTAACGGTTTTGGTATAGGAGAAAATTTCCTTAACAGAATAAAGTCCATTTATAAATAACCTACAGTTAACAACATAATCAATGAGAACAACTGAAACTTTTCTTACTAAGTTCCCATATAAGGCAGAGAATCCTAGTCTCACCACTTCCATCAACATAGTACTGGAAGGATTAGCCAGGGAAATTAGACAATAAAAGGAAATAAAAGACATCCAAATCAGACAAAAAAGAAATAATATTATCTCTGTTTGTGAACAGCATAATCTCATATGTAAAAATTCTCAAAGATTTTACAAAAACTTGTTAAAACCAATAAACAAATTCAGCAAAGTTGCAGGTTACAAAATCAATATGCAAAAATCAGTAGCATTTCTATGCACAAAAATGACTTAGCTGAAAAAGAAATTTAAAAAAATCATTTATAAATGGCATAAAAACACCAATAAATAAATTTAACCAAGGAGATAAATATTTGTACACTGTAAACTCTAAAACTTTAATGACAGAAATTGAAGAAAACACAAATAAATGGAAAGGTATCTTGTGTTTATGAATGCGAAGAATAAATATTGTTAAAATGTCCATAAACAGTCATACAGATTTATGGAATCCTATAAAATTGCAATGACATTCTTTACAAAAATAGAAAAAATAATCTTCAAATTTATAGGGTATCACACAAAAAAAGAAAACTTGAGTAGCCAAAACAAGTAAAATAAATTTGGAAGCATCACACTACTTGATGTAAAATTGTATTACAAAGTGATAGTAATCACAACAGTATAATACTGCATAAAAACAGATGTATAGACCAATGGAAATCAACAGAGAATCAAGAAAGAAATTCAAACATATATGGCCAACTAATTTTTATCAAGACCACCAAGAGAACACAAAGGGGAATAGTTAGTCTCTTCAATAAATGATGCTTCTAAAACTGGATTTCCACATGCAGAACAACAAAATTGGACCTTTATCTTAAACCACACACAAAGATCAACTCAAAATGGATAAAAGAGCTAGATGTAAGACTTAAATCATAAGACTTCTAGAAGATAACCTAGGAGAAAACTCTGTGACATTGGCTTTGGCATTGATTTACTGAAAATCACATCAAAATCTCAGGCTACAAAAGCAAAATTAAATAAATAGGACTACCTCAAATTAAAAAGCTTCTACACAGCAAAGGAAGCAGCCAACAAAATAAAAAGGTAACCTATGGACTGAAGAAAAATAATTGTAAATCTAATATCTGGTAAAAGGTTAATATCCAAAATGTGTGTGTGTGTGTGTGTGTGTGTGTGTGTGTGTGTATGTGTGTGTTTGTATAAACTTACAGCTCAATAGCAGATAAACAAATAACCCAGTTAAAAAATAGGCAAAGAAACTGAACAGACATTTCTTCAAATAAGACATACAAATGACCAATAGGTATAAGTAAAGGTGCTCAAAAATCACTAATCATAAGGGAAATGTAAATTAAAACCACTGTGAACTATCACCACATACCCATACAGATGAGTGTTGGTGGGGGTGTAGAGAGAAGGGAACCCTAGTGCACTGTTGGTGGGGAGGTAGATTGATAGAGCCATTATGAAAAACAGAATGGAAATTCCTAAGTAAGTTAAAAATACAGTAGCATGTGACCCAGCAATCCCTCTTTCAGGCTTATAGTAAAAGGAATTGAAATCACCTCCTTTTAAAAATATCTGCCCTCCTGCGGGGCGCAGTGGCTCATGCCTGTAATCCCAGAACTTTGGGAGGCTGAGGCGGGCAGATCACCAGATCAGGAGATCGAGACCATCCTGGCTAACATGGTGAAACTCCGTCTCTATTAAAAATGCAAAAAATTTAGCAGGGAGTGGTGGCACGCACCTGTAGTCCCAGCTCCTCTGGAGGCTGAGGCAGGAGAATCACTTGAACCTAGGAGGTGGAGGTTGCAGTGAGCCGAGATGGCGCCACTGCATTCCAGCCTGGCGACAGGGCCTCACTCTATCTCAAAAAAAAAAAAAAAAAAAAAAAAATCTGCCCTCCCATGTTCATAGCAACGTTATTTAAAATTGCCAAAATATGGAAACATCTTAAATGCCCATTGATGGACAAATGGATAAAGCAAATGATCAGCCTTAAAAAAGTAAATCTTGCCATTTGTCATATCATGGATGGACCTGAAGGACATGCTAAGTAAAGTAAGCCAGACACAGAAAGAAAAATATTGCATGATCTCACTTACCTGTGTAATATTTTCTAAAAAGAGCTTAAAAGCACCGAGAGAGTTTGAAACAGTGGTTACCACAAGTGTTGGGGGCACAAAATAGGGAGATGTAGGTCAAAGGATACCAAATAGCAGATCTGTAGGATAAACAAGACTAGAGATCTAATGTACAGCATGAGAATTAAGGTTAATAAAATAGTATTTTATGAGGGATTTTTGTTAAATAAGTTCATTCTAGCTGCTCTTTTCACAAAATAAGCAGTGTGAGTTGTTAGTTAATCTGCCTCTCTATAGTAACCATTTTACTATCTATATGTATCCTATAACCTCATATTGTAACCCTCAAGTATACACAGTAAAAATTGATATTAAAAAAGAGTGACTAATATTAAGAATAAAATAGAATTTTGCTAAAAGCAAAATTAAAATGTAAAAGGTAGTAACATCAAACATCTTCATAACTGAATTTGCTACATAATTTTAATATAGCATATATATAAATTGGAATGTATGAAATTACATGTGAAAATTGGCAAGTAATATAAACAATAATAATAATTTAACCAACTTATAAAAGTTATTCAAAATTATTTTCTTAAGCAAAATTTAAACAATGTAATAAATTTTTAAAAATTATCTTACTGTCAACTTTCAGCTTTTTGCTTGCAAGGAGAAGATAATATGAAATAATGTGTAAGTAACTAGGTGCAACTTATTCATTCAGATACTGTGAAGATTTTTTTTCTCAGTACTTGCCAAAGTTAATAATGAGTTGAATAAATACTGTAGAATTAAGAAATGAAGTATCAACTATTTTTATTCAATTCTCAAAGCCCAATTCACCAGTGAAAACTGAGTATCAAATATAAACAATATTTACAAAGCAGCTAGTGACAGTCAATGTTTGTTATGTGCAGGCTTCCTCTTACAACCCTCCAGTCAAAGCCATGCATTCATAATAATATACCCTCCAAACTCAGTGTCAGTGCTGCTCACTTGATACCCAAGAAAATGAAACAAAAGTAGTTACATTCGAAAAAGTAAGTTTTGTTGGCACAGATGAATCTGGAGGCCAAGAACAATTACAATGTCTCCAATTTTTTTCCTCCCTTACGAAAAAAGAAATCTAGTTTCTTCTTTTTGAGAGCTATGTGGCAACCATTAAGACTGAATATCCTAGAGTCATAGACATTTTAAGTTGTAAAATCTAGTTCAATGATGTCTTCAGATGGCAGAAAATAAGAATTATGCCATGAAATATTATTTTTTCTTGATTATAAAAATACAAATTGATACCTGATTCCAATATATTGTCTGATATGAAGATGACTATTACTCCTAGACATTTGTTTTATCATGTATTTTATTATTTTTATGGCAAAATCTGATAATTTAAGAAGACTAGAGTAACATTATTTTTTAGTAATTTACCATATTGGTTAAGTTACCTTTTCTTCATAAGGTAATTTCTCAACTTCTCTGTAACTTCTCAGTATTAAATAACTGCATCTAACCTCAATTAAAGAATTGCTTGAAACTATATATTTATTCTAGAAAGAGGGTGCAATTCAGAATGAGAGTGGCATATATTCTTTAATGCCAGAAAGAGAACAGCTCTCATTTGTAACGAAGAAGCATTTTTCATATACTGGTTGGCCATTTTTATGTTCTCTTTAAAAATTATACAGATCTTTTGCTCATATTTTAATTAGGTTATGTGGGGTTTTTTTTTGTTTTTGTTGAGATTTTGAGACATCTAATAAAAGGTACCATATGAGAGGAGACAATTAACAATAATCACAAAGAATCTGTGACAAGAATAAAACATATGATGGTTCAGGAAAAACTATAGAGCCTTATTAAAATATTGTAAAAAAAATAAAGTAGCAATTTTTATTTTGGTAAATTTGAGGCCATTTGAAGAATATACATGAGGCAATGAAGTTTATTTCAACTTGAGGTTCTGATTTTTAGGTTTGGCACAATGATTTGGCTGGACCAATTAATACAGACAACAACTATAGAATCTCAGATATATAATAGCTAGCTAGCTAGATAGATAAAAACCAATTTTTGAAGGCACTAATGAGTGACATAAATAACAGAGGGTTAGAGAAGAGTTAATCTTAAAAAGTTAGCCTGGAGGACAGAGGGACATTGAGGTAAACTTCCCCAGTTTGCCATTAAAAAAAAAATTCAGGTCATTCTCAATCTACAAAATTTGCTGTAAGCAGTGGCAAGCCTGCAGTCTTACTAACTTGACAGGTCAATGGACACTTGTCAGGCCAAACAGAGCAGGTCAAAAATTAAAGAAGTAATGGAAGAAAGTCACAGCTGCAGATATGCATATAAACTCCCCCAAATATGCGGCTGGTTGCTAAATTATGCATGTTCTTGAGAGACACGAGGATCAGACAAAAGGCAGACAGAGAAAGCCAAAATCACTGAACAGATATTTCAGCTGCTGACCACATAAGGGAGGCATAGCTTGAAGTTTAATTACAGACAGTTAACTGCTTGCCTGAAGAAAAATAAATACACTTCAGAAGAACATAACAGAATTCTGAACCAATAAGATGTATCATTCATAATGTCTAGCATACAATTACAAATTTACTAAATCTGGAGAGAAACAGAACAATGTGGCCAGAGTTGAGAGAAAAATCAGATAATAGACAATGAACCTAAAATTACCAAGACATTGCAATTAGCAGATAAGAGCTATAAAGCAGTATATAAGTGTGTGTGTGTGTGTGTGTGTGTGTGTGTATTTTTTGAAGGACTTAAAGGAAAATATAAAAGAAGGGATAAATGAATAAAAAAGGAAACTCAGAAGGAAACTGTGGAAATAATCAAATAATACTTTTAGAGTTTAAAAATTTATTCACATGAAAAACTTACTTGATGTACTTAATAGCAGATCGAAGATGGCAGATGATAAAGTCATTGAATTGGAAAATAAATCATTTAAATTATTGAGTCTAAACTGAAGAAGCAAAAATAAAGACTCACTGATATGTGAAAAAATATCAATCATCAAACATATTTGTAATTGGAGTCCCAAAAAGACAGTAAATGGATGGATTAAAATATTTCATAATCAATAGCGAAAGTATCCTCAAATTGGTAAAAACCTCAAACTTGTACATTCAGCAAATTTAATAATTCTAAAGAGAGGTACAAATACATCCAAATGAAATACACCTAGGCAAATCACAACTATGCAGCCAATATCTAAAAGACAAAGAAAAAAGCATGAAAGTATCCAAAGAAAAATGATTCATTCAGAGAATATATTTGACATCTGACTACTCATCAGAAACAATTAAGCCAGGGGAGAAGACTTCATCGACCCCAGGAGCAAAGACCTTCTGTCTTTGCCGCTTTCCACCGGTCCATACCTGCCACCCAGCTTACCATGGATGAGGCTATTGCTGAGCTCGTCATTAACAGTTGGTGAGAACTAGGGTTGCTTGGCAGGCAAGTGTCCCCTGCCCTACTCCAGACAGTCTTCCTTTCTTCCATGGTGGGGGCATCCACAGGCACCAGGGCAGGATGGTGGGCATGGGCTAGAAGAACCCTTACATGGGCAATGAGGCCCAGAGCAAGTGCAGCATCGTGACCCCGAAGTTGCCCATGGAGCACTGCATCATCACCAGTTGGCATGACATGAAGAGATCTGTCACTGTACCTTCTACATCGAGGTGTGTGTGATTCCCCCAGAAGCACCCTGTACTGCTGCCTCAGTGCTCCCCCGACCCCAAATCCCAAAGCCAGTCCTGAAAAGATGACCCAGATTATATGTGAGACCTTAAACACCCCAGCATGTATGTGGTCACACAAGCTGTGCTGTTCCTGTATACCACTGCCTGTAACACTGACATCATGATAGACTGTGGTGATGATGTCCCCCACACCATGAGTGTGGTGTCCCCCACACTCTACAAGGAGTATGCCTTCCCCCACACCATCCTGTGTCTGCACCTGGCTGGTAGGGATCTGACTGACTACATCATGAAGATCCTGAGGGGACATTGCTACAGATTCACCACCACTGCCCAGTGGGAAGTGGTGCATGGCATCCAGGAGAATTTGTACTATGTCACCCTGCACTTCAAGCAGGAGATGGCCACAGCAGCCTCCAGGTCCTCCTTGGAGAAGAGCTGTGAGATGCCCAATGATCAGGTGATCACCACTGGCAACAAGTGGTTCTGCTTCCCAGATGCTCTCTCCAGCCTTCCTTCCATAGGCATCCATGAAACTGTCTTCAATTCTATCAATTTGTTTATCTCTTTTCAGTTTAATTCTATATGCAAGGACCTGTATGTCAATATAACACAGTGCTGTGTGGTGGCACTGCAGTGCACCCAGGTATCACAGGCAGAATTCGAATCACTGCCCTATCTCCTAGCATAATGAAGAGCGAGATGGCTACCTATGAGATCAACTACTTTGTGTGGATAGATGGTTCATCCTGGCCTTGCTGTCCACCTTCCAGCATCTGTAGATCAGCAGACAGGAAGAAGACTTAATTGTGGTACACCTTTTATTAACAAAGCCTAACATACACAGAAAACAAGATGAGATTGGTATGATTTTATTATTTTATTTTATGTATTTTTGTTGACTCAGGATTTTAAAACTGGAATGGTGAAGGTGACAGCAGTAGTTTGGAGTGAGCATCTATACAGTTCTATAATGTAGCCATGGAGGACTTCAATTGTACATTTTTCTTCTTTTTGTCTTTTCTTTCTTCTACCTTCTTTCCTTCTTTATTTTTTTCAGATAGGGACCTCATTCTGTTGCCCAAGCTCAAGTGTAGGGCAGTGGCACAGTCATGGATCACTGTAGCTTCTCTAACTCCTGGGCTCAAACAATCTTCTAGCATCAACCTCCAGAGTAGCTGGGAAAATAGGCATGCACCGCCACATCCCACTATTTCTTTTTCTTTTCTTTTTTTTTTTTTTTGTAGAGATAAGGTTTCCCTATGTTGCCCAGTGTGGTCTCCAATTTCTGGTCTCAAATGATCCTCCTGCCTCAGCCTCCTAAAGCTTAGAATTACAGATGTGAGCCAACCTGTCCTGTCAATTTTTCTTTTCTTTTTTAAAATAGACATTACAAATATCTGAGATGTATTGTTATAGGAGGTCCTTTGACCTTTCAATAGCCACCTCACTTCTCTCTCTGAGAAATATGGCCAGGCTTCTCCTAATTCCACACAGGAGAGATGACAGTATTGCTTTTGCATAAATTATATGATGCAAATCTTTAAAACCTTCATCTTAATTGGCTTTTATTTTGAATGGTCAACTTTCATCGCCCTCTTTTTGTCCTCCAACTTGAGATGTATAAAGGCTTTTTGCCTCCCTAGCGGAGGTGTGGAAGCAGCGGGGGCTTACCTGTACAATGACATGAGATCAGTTCCATGAAAATCCACATATTAAAAACAAACAAGTTAAAAAAGTTAATAAATAAATAAATACATAAAAATGGAGGCAAGAAGACCATGGAATTGCATTTTTCAATACAGAGAGAAATATAAATACATGACAATGCACAAGTCTGTAAGTGGGCAAAACAACCCTTTAAAATAAAGAAGAGAGTTTTACTGTAGGCCATGGGGACCAGATTCCCCTTCTGCTATAAACAATGAAAAAACCAACCAACCAAACAAAATCCAAAGCAGATAGAGGAAGAACAGAAACAAAACTCCAGCTTTCAGGCAATAGAAACTGACAAAGAAAATGTCCCCTTAGGAAGGGAAACAGATGAGGTGAACCCTGCAATTGCTCCATCTCACTTCCTGGAGAGAGTTTTAAGACAGGAGGAGTCCAAAGAAATCTTGAAACTCTCAGTTGAAACAATGAAGTTGAGTTATGCTGGAAGTCAAGTCAGCTAAAATTCAGGGGGTAAAAGATTGCAAGAAGAGGAAGCTCCTGAGCAAAAGGGAGCTAAACAAAGACAGAGATCAAGAGATGTATAAAACATTTCCCTAAAATTTTTTCTTTGATTAAAAATCCTGAATACCGCATGCATGTGAGAAGTTACACAAGAATAAGGGGGAAAAGAAAACCTCCATAATGAAATAGAGAAAAACTCTGGTTGCTCACATAGGGTAAGGAAAGACTATGTTCTCACAAACTAGCTTGGAAAAAAATAAAACTGATACAACAGGGAGAACTGGGTAGAATAAACAGAAGGACATTATTCAGTAATCAGAGAATATAACCTTGGACTAAAGTTCTGCATAAAAACTTAAAATCATGCCCTAGAACAATAAAATTGTTTTCTAATAATTTAATTTTTCTAAATAAACTATAAGAATATTTAAAGAATAACAAGGTGATGGGGGGATGAAGGCAGCAAACCACCTTGCCATGAATGTACCTATGCAACAATCCTGCATGATCTGCACATGTACCCCAGAACCTAAAGTACAATAATAATAATAAAAATAAAAAGAATAACAAAAATATCTAGTCCACAGAATAAAACACATAAAATCTGACATCAAATAAAAAATTACAAGGCATACAAATAAACAAAAAAAGTTCATTAGGAGAAAAATTAATATAAACAAATAAATGACAAATGATAAAATTAGTATACAAGGATATTAAAACTGTTCTTATAATTAAAGTCACATATTTTAGAAGACAGAGGAAATAGTAATCCTGCTAATTAGATATATGTAAGGCATAAATAATTATTTAATTTAAAATATATGAGTAAAAATTACAGTGGCTGGAATTAAATATACCCTAAATGGGGTTAACAGAAGATAACACATGCATGGAAGATAAAATGTCATGAATTTTATCTACCAAAGTGAAACAGGAACAGAAGAAACAAAAAAGACTAAACAGAGCACTAGTGACCTGTGAAACAACTTCCGGCAGCTTAAGGTATTCATGTAATTAGAATCCTGACAGGTGATGAGAGAAGGGAAAAGATCATATCTGAAGAAATGATGGCAAAAAAAATATTAAGCATTTGATGAAAATCTTGAACTCATAGATTCAGGAAGCTCAATGAACCCAAGCAACACCAACAATAACAACGCTGAGGTCATCATAATTAAATTGCTTAAAACCCATTATAAAGAGAAAATCCTAAAAAATATGACATTTAGGACACATGATTTAGAGAGAAAAGCAGATGAGAATTACAATAGACTTCACACTGAAACAATGAAATGAAAATGAGAGGAAATTGAAGTAACATATTTTAAGTCCTGAAAAGAAAAAAAATTAAACTAAAATTTTATACCCCCAAAATATATCTTTCCAACATGAAAATAAAATGACATCTTCAGACTCAACAAAAGCTGAAAAAATCATATTGTAAGTATACTTACACTACAAGAAAGAAAGGAAGAAAAATAATACCAGACATAAAGGTGGAATGTTATTAATAAGAGACAAAGTAGATGTCAGATTAAAGAATATTCACAGGGATAAGAGGATCATTTTATAGCGATAAGGAGATCCATTCATCAATAAAACAATTCCAAATATTTATACAACTAATAACAGAAGTTCAAAATACATTAAACAAATTAAACTGGTAGAAGAAACTGAAAAATCTACAATCATTACTAGAAACTTCAATTCCTCTACCCAAACAATTGTATAAATATATAGAGAGAAAACCAGAAAGAACACAGAAAACTTGAACCACTAACCAGCTTGATCTAATTGACTTCTATCTATAGAAATCTAAATGCAGTAACAGAAGGGCAGGCGCTTTTATTTTCAGTGCACCAAGCTGACTATATTATAGTCCTAATATCTAACACCTTTAAATATTGAATATCATAGAAGTTATGCACCTTGACTATAATGAACCCATTAGAAATCAAAAGCAACTCTAGAAAACTCTAAATATTTGGAAAATGATACACTGCTAAATATTTCATTAAACAAAAACTCCAAAAGGAAATTAAAAAGTAGTTTGATATAAATTATTAGGAAAATAAAACATTAAAATCTGTAAGATAAAAACTGAAGCAGTTCTTTGAAGAGAATTTGTGTACTTAAATAAAGGCTTAATATGAATTTTCTAAGTTTTTATCTTAAAACCCAGAAGAGAATAGGCATTTTATTTATAAAAATAAATTGAATTATATAAAAATGAGGAAAAGTAAAATATAAGGCAATTTCTTTATTTCATTTATTTGAAGATACTACATTTGACAATGCCTTTGGAAGACTAAGACACGGAGAAAGATTTGTGAAAGGACACAAAATTATAGCTAGATAGAAATTCTAGTGTTCCATAGCACTGTAAGAAGACTATAGTTAAAAACAGTATTAGTTTCAAATATCTAGAAGAAGAATATTGATTGTTCCCAACACAAAGAAATGATAAAATCTGACATTATGGATATGATAATTACCCTGATCTGATCACTACATTATATGTATCAAAACATCACTATGTACCCCATAAATGTATCCAATTATTATATGTCAATTTTAAAATTTAAGCTGAATTTCAAAAAATGCACATTTAAGAAAATTTAGGCATACCAGAGATGGCAAGAACATACAATAAATGGAAATCACATATTTGTGATATATAAAGCAATATACCAGAAAACATAATGACCTCTTTTAAGTTAACAGTAAAGACTTGAATAGACACTTAACAAATATAAATGAATGACCAACAAAAATTAAATAGTCATTAAGGAAATGTAAATTTAGATCTTAATGTTTTTCTATTGTATATCCTTTAGAATTGTAAAAATTAAAAATATTTATAACACCAAATATTAGGGAATATACAGAGCAAGAGAACTCACATATTTTGTTAGTGGGAAATTAAAATTATACAAATGCTTTGAAAAACATTTTGTCAGTTCTTTATAAATTGAAATACATTTGTGTATTCTGACCTAGCAAGGCAATGTGTATTGATTTACCCAAGAGAAACAAAAATTATCACTTTATTCATTACAGCCAACACAGGAAACAACCAAACGTTCCTTCTAAAGGAGAATAAATGGGTAAACTGTAGTATTCACAAAATGGTATACAAATCTCATTTAAAAAACTAATACATGATAAAATATTAGCCACTTTTGCCGATATGGTCCTGGGCCAGAGAAGCCACACACTGAGGTGTGTATTGTATGATTCCATTTATATAAACTTCTAGAGCAAGCAAAGGATAGATAATTGATTGACAGGTATATCTGATCACAGTAATTTCCTCTGAAGAGATGAAGGAAGTTACATGATGGAATTTTCTAGCTTGATAACTTCATAGAGTGTGGAAAAAAAAACAGGTGTATCTTTTAATCAGAATTGATAAAGATTTCTGCATTTTGAGGGTAGACTATTGATAGGTGACAAAGCATCATGACTTGTTGAATAAATGAAAGGAAATGGGTAAAAAATTAAGAATGAATAAGAGAGTGTTTTGACTCTTGCAAGTTTTTGGCTTCAATATATGAATGGATTGATAATTATTTATGGCTCCAATAATAAAATTAGAATGTCCAAGGACTTGTTGACGTGTAATAAGAATAGCCCTGTTTTGGACATAATGAATATAAAGTTTCTTTAATATCTGTAGATGCGGCCAGTAAACTTTGATTTTAAAATTTATCAGCAATGTGAATTACATCTTCTATTTTTGGAGGAAAATACACACACACACACACACACACACACACACACACACTACACACACACACACACACACTTTTACATCTAATCCTGCGGGGTAATTGTAAGAAGCTGAAACAACATACCTTTATATTATATGGTAATGTAAACGCTAAGCAGTTGAATTTTTGAATAATGTTAGAGTTGCCTCAGGCATAATTTAGATGAACATTATATATTTATGAATTCAGATTTGTATCATTTTTATACAAAAAATCTGATTCAAGTTATTTTAAAATCTACCATTAGTATCACACTGCTTGTATCTATTTATGTATTTATAATCTCCATGCTGAATTTTCAAAAATATTTAAACTCTACATTTCCATTTGTGGAGATGTCAATTTCATATTATTTGACATATATTCTTTGTTGTATTGGAAACACATTGGAAATGCAATTCTGTATTTCCTGATGCTTTGCAATGAATTCACATTTTATTTGAAATCCCCATAGACTCAACAATAAATATTCAATAAATCCATTTTATCTGCCTCTGGGCAAAAGTGCTTTGCAAAACAAGGGATTCCTTGTCAATTATTGACGTACACCAAGAACTTTTGTTGTTTTTACATGCCTCCAAGGAACACTATCTATAGGCTAACAGAAGGAATAAAAAGTGCTAAATAGCACCCAACAGAAGTGATATAATATTCAACAACAGCACTTTAAATTGACAAATAAAAATGAATAACTGCACTCACAAATATAGTGTGAAGAAAAATTTTTACCAGGTACTATGGAGTGAATTTCTGTGTTCACCACAAAATACATACATAAAACCCTAATCTTATTACACAACTAAACATACTCTTAACATATGATCCAGTAATCATGCCCTTTGGTATTTATGGGAGTTGAGAATATGTCCACACAAAATCCTGCACCTGGATGTTTATAATAACAACTTTATTCATAATTGCCAAAACTTGCATGGACAATATGCCCTTTAGTAGGTGGATGGATAAATAAAATGCAGTACATAACAACAATGGAATGTTAATGTTAAAAAAAAAAAGGACTATTGAGCCATAAAAATACATGGAAGAAACAAATACATACTGCGAAGTGAAGAAAGCCAGTGTGAAAAAGCTACATACTGTATGATTCCAAATATATGTCATTCTGGATAAACAAAGCCTTGGAGAGAGTAAAAAGATCAGTGGTTGCCAGGGGCTTGGGGGAGGGTAGAGTGAACCTGTACAGCAAAGACTTTTAGGGCAGTAAAAATATTCTGTATGATACTGTAATGGTGGATACATGTCATTATATGTTTGTTCAAACCAATATAATATATAATATTAATAGTGAACCCTAATGTAAATCATGGGATTTGGATGATTATGGAGTATCAGTGTAGGTTCATCAGCTATAACAAATGTACCTCTTTGCTGGGGATGTTGATAATGAAGGAGGTTATTTATGTGTCAGGGAGGGGACATGTGGGAAATCTCCATACCTTCTACTCAATTTTGCTATAAGCCTAAATTATTATAAATAATCAAGTCTATTTAAAAATAAACAAAAACTATCATCCCTTATATGATAGTATTTGAAGATGGGGCTTTGACGGCATAATTAGGTCATGAGAGTGGAGCCCTTACAACAGGATTAATGCCCTTATGAGAAGAGACACAGAGATTTGATCTCTGTCTTAGACATGGGAGGACGTATAGAGAAAGTGGCTATCTACAAGACACAGGATCTGTCAGCACCTTGATCTTGAACGTCCCCTGCTCCAAAAGTGTAAGAAGAATAAGTGTTTATTGTTTAAGCCACCCAGTCTGTATTAATTTGTGCTAGTGGCCAGAACTGACTAAGACATCAGAGAATAAAATATTTTAACATGTCAAAATAAATTAGATTGACAAGAAATGGGAATATATCCAAAAAGAAAAGAACATATTGGTGAAATAATGGTTGTTTCTCTATAGCTTTCTAGATGTTTAAGGAAAAGCAGTAAGTCTATCAACACAATGTTGGTATGTACAACAATTTTAAGAGGGCATATATTTTAAAGAATGCTTCATAAATTTTAACATTCTGTAAAAATATTTAGAATTTAATATCTGACATCTCTGTGTTATTTATAAAAAAAAAAGGTAGAAAGTAGCAAGTCAGAATTTATAAAAATCAAGTCAGTTTGTAAATTGCAGCATAAATTCCACCATTTAAAAAAGTTTGGATGTAATTAGAAGAATATAAAAACATAAATAAAAAACTCCATATAGTTACTATCAGGGATGTTAAAAGGTAATTTAAGACAGCACTCAACAACTAAGTTGATAACTTAGAGATAACTAAGATAAACTACTTCCCCCAGAAATTTGGAAACACTTTGTCCTCTCAGCTAGAATTTGTGTGAACATCCTATAAAACAAGACTGCTGAGTCAAAGGTAAAGGTGGATATTTAAAAAGCCATATTGCTGATAACCCTGAAAGGACAAATTGCCTTTGAAATGGAAAATCCTTGACCAGCCAAATGGGAATTTTCCCCTTTTTTCTTTATGAGAGGGAAAGGAAAGAAAGAAGCCCTTTCACAACTAAACTATATATTGGTGCTAAGTGATGGATTTGTGGACCCTTAGTCATTTCTCAAAGTGAAGCAGAATCAATCAGCTCTTTTTGTGAAGAGAGATTTATAGACATTTGATTAACCTTAAGAGGCTCAGCTCAATCTGAGGGCCACAGATAGTCTTTGATTTGTTGACTGTAGGGCTTCTAATAGAATGTGATAATTTATTCCTCATCAATAATCTCAGAAAACTACTTAATAGTTGTCTGTCAGCCTGTGTACTGTCCAAACAATGCATGTGAAAATGGTATAATTTTACTAATAAGAAAATGTAACACATTTGTGCAAAGATCATCAAATTCCTTGTAACATTAGACTTGGATGGATTCTTTTATGCTGCAGTCACAGAAGTGTGTATGGGACAAAATATACCCAGGAATTGCTCACAAATTCCCTTTAAAAAATGGGTAAAATTATGAAAGTAAATACATAAAATACCATTTTCTTAAATGATATTTAATAAAAGAAATGACAAAAAGCATTACGTTCTATTTTATTAACTTTATCAATATGCATTTGTTAGTACCTGTCCTTGATAAAGTCTCAGGGAGTAGCAAAGTGTTGAATCACAATACAGTTTGAAAATCTTTATTAGTGCTAACACCATTAACCATGTATTTAGTCTATGGAAAGATAGTTGTTTGGGATAACTTTACCAAATATAAAAGTAAATAAAAAAGAATCTGAGCTAACATTTCCCATAGTAATCTAGATTCCTGGATTCTGCTTGCTCTCCAGCTCATCTCAGTATCTCCCCTTAAAGAATAAATATAAGGCTGGATATTTTTATTATCCCTCATCTTGCCTTGTGTCTATCAACTTTTGAGTTATTAAGACTGATTTCTGATCCAAATCATACTTCTGAACTATCACTAATAAACTGGGTAAATATTATCAGCATATTTAAGCACTGTATTCGTCAGTGAGTCTGAGGAATACAATGCTTGTGTTTTTCAAGAAAATGAACTAAATTATCATAAAATTTCTCCCTGATATCTTTTTAATTTCTGTGAAGCTTTCTCTTTGCATTCAGGCGGACAAAAACTCACCTTCTTCTATGATCCCTTTAAACTTGGTACAAACAGCAATTGGTGAATATTGTGCCATTATGGTTAATAGTATGTCTCTTCAGTAAATTATAGAGAAAAAGCAGGACTATCTTTTCTTGAGCCACAGTTCCTGATAAACCATAGGCACCCTGATGCTTTGCTCAATAAATATATGGTTGTCTTAGTCACTCTCACTCCCGAATGTGTATATCTCCTATTTTACAAACTGCATTTCAGTAAAATAGTTCAAAGAGTTTGTGCATACAACTATTTTTGAAGACTAATTTTTATACTAAAATAATATTTCAAAGTAAATCAAAAATCAAAAATGTGTGTAACAGCAAATAAAAGCCTAATGTGATCTGAAAAAAATCTCTGGAATAATAATGTACTTGGAAAAGAGACATGTTTGAACAAGTTTAAGAGTTAGTTTACATGAAGGGAATGGAAACTTCCAATATTAGGAAAGGGCAAGAAAGCAGAAAGAGCAAAGAGTTACAAGCTGTGAAGCAGGTTGCAAAATATCCTCAGAGTGTTTAAAAATAATAACAGCAATTTTCAATCAGGTCTTGTATGAATGAGGATCTAAGCCACTCCGGAGTGTGAGGATAGGGTGATAATGCTTTCTTTTGTATTCATGAGCAGAGGCCAGTAACATTATTTGTTTCAACAAGCAGGATGTAAGGTAAATAATAGCAAAAATGTTAAAAAGCCCATCTCTAGAATTCAGTTTCTTGAATATCACTAAGGTATTTCATTTCTGTGTTAAATGATACAATACATGTTTGTACTCCCATTTCTCCTAACATTATATGGATGATTAACTATCATAGAATTTATTTGCCATATCTATATTACTTTCCTTGATATGGAGAAGAGTTCTAAATCAAAATGACGATTTTTTAAAAAGAATGATAGGAAAAGCATGTACTAAATCCAAATAATTTGTATCGACTATTTTAATTCTGAGACTAACAAGTAAAATTGATTATTAGATTTTTGTTATTATTATTTGTGCTACGTTTTGTTTTCATGAGCTAAATATCTGAACAGGATATTTTAAATTCTTTGTATGAACAGTAGTGTAAAGTAGATGAGAATTTACTACAGTTCTTGTACATTTCTTGTGAAATACCATAACTTTTGCTTTAAAATTTACATTGTAAACTTCTGTTAGCCAGTGAAGAATCAGTTTTTAATTGTTATATGTTGTTGAACACTTTACAGATAAGTGATCCATATTAGAGAGATATAGTGTTCAAAAAGAATTTTAATCATGAGGAAAATCACCTGTCCACCCTGTTCTCCATGATTATATTCTTAAAGCCAAATAGCTTTGAGCAATCACATGGGTCAATGCTGGGAATTTATTTTTATTTTTTTATTTTGTAAGATGGAATTTCACACTCACCCAGGCTGGAGTGCAGTGGCATGCACGATCTAGGCTCACTGCAACCTCTGTCTCCTGGGTTCAAGCGATTCAACTTCCACCTCCTGGGTTCAAGAGATTCTCATGCCTCAGCCTCCTGAGTAGCTGGGATTGCAGGAGCACACCACCACACTCTTTAAACTTGGTATAAAGAGCCATTTGTGAATATTGAGGCTGATTTTCTATACTTTTTAGTAGAGACGGGTTTCACCATGTTGGCTAGGCTGGTCTCGAACTCCTGACCTCCACTGATCCACCCGCCTAAGCCTCCCAAAGTGCTGCGATTATAGGCGTGAGCCACCGCACCCTGCCAAGACACTGTTGTTTATCTTTCATGGTCAGCTAATTACAAAAGTATTCCTGTTATCTTTACTCTCTCTAATAGGAAAAGTCTTCACTGATATGTAAAATCTAAGTAGTTCTGCACTTGCTTGTAAATTGTTAAATGAGTCAAGAACTATGATTTTTATATAATAAAGTTGGTTGTCTTGTGATTTCTAAGGAATTGTGAGGAGTAAAATGAGAGCAATGAGGAATAAGTAATAAATAATGGAATTTAAAATATTTAAATTTCTTTCCCTAAGTCTGGATATTTTCTGACACCTAAAAGTCATGCTGTCTTTGGTGTTTTCTAAGATGCTGCTGAAAAAATAATTGTTGAGTTCTGTTAAATTACACTGGTGCCCAAAGAATCATGATTATAAGAGATAATGGCTTATGGTACTGGGAGCATTTGAAGAGGTTATTAGTGGATCGGATTTCTATTTTGACTGAATCTTTAAGTATTTGGTAGTATGTGTTATATATTAATTAATCAGAACATTTATAGAGCATTATATGCATTTTTCCTATTATAATATCTGCCTGAAATATATTTAATAAACTCTGAGAAACTCTAACTGAACCTCTGACATTAACTTACATACAGACTGTCTGAGGTGTTATATGACATAGCATGTCAAAGGCAGAATTAATCCATTGCTATTATATATTCCCACTTGACACTTTTTCATGCTTCTAAACACAACTTTTTACAGTTATTTGTTTAAATATCAATGACCTCTACAATAGTAATCTGAGCTCTTTGAAATTATCTCCACTTGTAACTGTGTCATTATTAAAAGTATTTATTAACATAGCTTATGGTATAAAACAATGTGTTTATTGCTGTTTCGCACTGGTTAGAATCTTATGAACAATGTTGAATAGAAGTGGTGACAAGAAACATCTTTTTTTCCTCAGAATAAGGGATAAATGTTCAATTTCTCATCATGAAGTATTATGTTATTAGTATTTTTTTCTTGGGTGTTCTTTATCAGTTGAGGAAGCCAACTTTTACTACTTGTATATCGAGAGTTTTTATTAAGAATGAGTATTGAATGTTGCCAAATGGTTTTCTGTTTGTTTCCTGCATCTATTTATGTAATCCTACTTTTTTCTCTTTATAGCCTCAATATGTATCTTACATCAATTGGTTTTCTAGTATCAAATCAATTTTTTGCTTTCACAAAAGACACTACATAGTCATGATGCATAATCTTTTTAATAAATGTGTTAACCTCACATGATTTTGAACAGAAGGGTGAAATATTACCTTGGTATTAAATTATTTCTCTGGCCACTAGTTTGATAATAACCATCTGGGGTTACCTTTGGAAGCAGATATTCCTGTTGAAACCTATTACAAAAATTCACATGAGTGATGAGTGTAGCTTGGCTCATGTTGATAACAGGAGGCTTGTGGAACTGTGGTTGGATGTTTGCATAAATTTCAAAGTTAGAATTATAAAATTCCTATTGAATGTAATTTAGGTGTAAAAGAAAAGTCAAAGTTTTTGACCTAAATAACAAGTATAGAATTACTATCAACAATGATGGGAAAAAATATGAATGGTTTCAGAGCTGAGAAGAACAAAATTCAATTGTAAATAAATTAAGTGTCTGACTTAAGTATACAGTTGAAGTTATCAATGCAGTGTTTATATATAAGTATGGAGTTCAGGAAGCTGACTTGACTAATGATGAAATAAGTAACTTATTATTTTCTGATTAATGAAACAAAATGCAATTTCTTGATTTACAGTGATGATATTTTATTATAGTTGCTGTAATGCTAATGTAATATTAGGGTTCAGGGGTTCAGGGTGCCCTCAGCTCCCCTGATACGATGTTTCTGCAGGTTCCTGGCCTCCTACCCTCTCAAGAATGAGAGAGAGGGACCATGGCAGATTGTGCAGTAACTGCCAGACTTAAAAGTATTTGTAGAAAGGGATTTATTTATTTAAGAGAGAGAGAAACAGGAGAAGGGAGAGAAAGAAACAGCTAACTCTCACACTGAGAGAAGCCAAAAAAAAATCCAAGAGAGGCAAGCAGCTTCCACACTGAGTGGAAGGGAATAGAGAGAGAAGGAGATTAGGAAGGGAAGACATGCTTCCACGAAGGGAGTGTTCATGGAAGGGGACTCCAGAGGGGGAAATCCAGGATAGAGAAAAAGAGCTTCCATGAGCAAAAGAGTGTTCCTGGAAGGGGACCCAAACATGGAGTCCAAAGGGGTGTGGAAGAAGTGGACTTTTAACCTGGGAGAAACCCCCACCTTCTTTAAGACGCCTGGTCAATGAAAGGAGTTCCTTAGAACCTCCACTGGGGTGATTGACTCTTAGTTTCTTCCTGCGCCCATGAAATTTAAACATAAACTGTTAAATCTCCTGGATGGAGAGAGATGGGAGGTGGGGCATGGCACTGGGGAAGTTCTTGCCCTTAAAACTACGCCCCCCTGTGGACCCGGAAAGAGACCACATTCCCTCATTTCCCCCTCTCTGAACAGGAAAGCCCAACTTCTGTTGGAATTACTAACTTCAATCCTCTTTAACTACTTCCTGCTGAAATGGGGCATAGAAGGGGCCCTTCAGTTGAGGTTTCCTGCAGAGGGGAGACTTTCAGGGCTGCAAGTTGATCTAGAGGTCCACAACAGAGCCCATGAGCCAAGGACATCCAGGGTTCCAGCTGTAGGATTGTGACCTTATGGTTCTATAAGAAACGGATGTGACAAGGTGGTTAAAGATGAGAGGCCCAGAGGCCAACAAATATAGAATAGTTATAAACTAGCCTAGGAGAGAATAGAGCCAGGACAGTCAGTTGCTAAACAAGCTTTATAATACTGTTTCTAGAAGATTTTTAGTCCTGTGTTTGATTGATTCTTGAGTTCTATGTTCATTGGGTCATCTGGTCAGATACATCAGGCCCCGGGGGAACTTTGCCCCCTGGTACAGTGTGCTTTCTAGTGATTCCCTCGGCATAGCGGGCATGCCCATTCCTCTGGGGATAATTTCTTACAAAATGTCTCTTCAGACCACACTGGTAACAAGTTCAGCCAGATTAGCTTCTAACCCAAGCCTTTCCTTCATTTGAGTCCCTGGGGTCTGCTTGCCTGAGGGCCATAATTAAGGCAGCAGCCTTTCTCTGATCTCTCCTGTTCATTTCAGCCTGTTATTTCTGTTCTCTATTATAAAACACCAAGTTTGCCTGGTTCAGTAATGATTCTAGACTCTGTTCTGGCCCCAAGGCCAGTTTCTGGGAGCTTTCTCCTGATATCTGCTGCTGAATGAGTAATAAACTTGTCCTTTAGCATTAACTGATTCTCAATGGAGTCTGGTGACAGGGGGGTGTACTTCCTTAAAGCCTCCCACAATCACTTAAGGAAAGCTGTTGGGTTTTCTTCCCTTCCCTTTGGGGGCTGGGTTTTCCACTTGGCAGAGGGGTAATTTGGCCACGCTGTTTGGCAGAAAAGGTGACCCGCTTCTTCCTTAAAGACTGTGTGTCAAATTGGTCCCAATTTTTTAGTATACACTTTAATGGGGACGTGAGCTTGGGAATAGAAGCACCCATCTGCAATCGAACACAAAGGATGCCTGCATCCCCCGGTTAAAGAAATTATGGCCTCTTTGACCTGAGGTGTCCCCCAGGTGAAATGGGTACTGAAATGAAATGTCTTTCAGTCAGTACCCTGACATTTTGTGTGCCCAAGATGCATGATCCATCTTATCAGAGGGCCTCCTATGTACTGGATTTGAATCACAACCTACCAGCATCATAGGACCATTCTCACTGCCTGCATGACCTCTAGTGACTACCATAGAGGCATGAAATGAAAGGGGGCTATTGGGTTGGGTAGTAATTGTACCAGTGAGCCCCAATGAGGCCAGTGAGGCTAATAATATTTCCCAGCCAAAGTCCGATTTACACAGGCCAATTTATAAAACTGCCCCAGAAGGGTAAACTTCTAGGGAGGGGGTATTAGAGCACACGGTTCAAAGAAGGCAGGCTGGGCATGGCTGAGGCTGGAACAATACCCTCAGAACCCAGGCCTCCTCTCCCCTAACCCATCTTCCCTTGTTGGAAAATGATCTTAAGGTTATGAGACCTGCCATTGGCTATTTGGGGCCTGGAACTAGTTTAACCATGATGTTCTAGATGGAAACGTTCTGCCATAGAGAGAGCCAATCCTAAGCAAGACAAATTACACAACAAACACAAAGTCCCATAGCCTTCAGCTTCTGAATTTCCCTGAAAGATCACACCAATTCCAGGCTGACTCCACCAGGGATTTGAACCAGCAACCTTGCAGTTGCAGGCCCTAAACCTTAACCAACTGTGCAAACAGGCCACATGCATTAAGGAAAGGCAGAAAGCTTTCTTAAGCCATATTTTGAATGAGAATGCTGCACCCTGAGGCGGTGTGGCCTGCCTAAAAGCTGGGCGGGGCTGACAGCCACAGGCCGCTTCCTTTTCCTCAGCCGCAGAGACAGAGGAAAAAAGCCGCTTGCCGCATCAGTTTAAAAGCCGTTCGCAGTCGCTGCTGGGCGGGCCGTGAGTTTCCCCACCCCTGCGGCTTTTGGTCGCCATATTGACCCTGCCACAACCACCTGTGTGGTTGGCCACTCCCCAAGCCACTGCCCTCACAGGGACCCGCGTGTCCTGGGAGAGCCTTTTTACCTTGCTACCTGGGACTGGAGAACACTGGAGAGGCCTGCCAGAACCATGTGCCACGCTGTTGCGCTCCCCCGGTCCCCTGCAGGCTCGGGCTGTCCCTCGCCCCTCCCGGTTGTTTTCTCCAGCTGACTGCTGCCCGCTCCCGGGGCTGGGCTGTTCAGGTGGGCAAGGAGTGAAAGGGCCAGAGGCAGTGCTCACCTGATCTGCCCCACAGGCTCCCGAAGGTTTTGGTCCCACAGATAATATCCGAAGGATAGAGAAGGAGATGGAAAGCAGAGAGAGAGACTGGAGGTAAAAAAAAAAAAAAAAAACTGTGCTTTTAATTCCAGCTGGCCTGGGCTGCTTCAGAGGGGCTGAGCCACAGCTGCTGCTCCAGTTCCCCACAGCCCTGCCTGGCAGTGGCTGCTTCTGGGTGTTCTCAAAGAGATAGGACAGAATGGGGCCAGTTTTACTCACGATTTTGGAGTCTTCTTCTCCGGCTGTACCTCTTTCTTGGCTGCACCTCTCATTCTGGTGTACCCCTCTTCTGGCTGGCTCACCAAAATGTAATATTGGGGTTCAGGGGTTCAGGGATCCCTCAGCTCCCCTGAGAGGATGGTTCTCCAGGTTCTTGGCCTCCTGCCCTCTCAAGAATGAGAGAGGGGACCAAGACACAGTGTTCAGTAAATGCCGGACTCAAAAGTGTTTGTAGAAAGTGATTTATTTAAGGAGGGAGAGAAACAGGAGAAGGAGAGAGAAAGAAACAGCTAACTCTCACACTGACTGAGAGAATCCAGAACGATGGAATCCAGGAGAGGAGAGCAGCTTCCACACTGAGTGGAAGGGAATAGAGACAGATGGAGTTTAGGAGGGGAAGACAGGCTTCCACGAAGGGAGTGTTCATGGAAGGGGGACTCCAGAGGGAGAATCCAGGAGAGAGAAAAAAGCTTCCATGGGCATGAAACTGTTTGTGGAAACGGATCCAAACATGGAGTCTGAAGGGGCGTGGAAGAAGGGACTTTTAACCTGGGAGGAACCCCCACTTTCTCTAAGACGCCTGGCCAATGAAAGGAGTTCCTTACAACTTCCACTGGAGTGATTGACTCTTAGTTTCTTCCAGTGCCCATGAAACTTAAACAAACTGTTAAATCTCCCGGATGGAGAGGGATGGGAGCAGGGCATGGTGCTAGGAAGCTCTTGTCCTTAAAACTATGCCCCCTTGTGGACCCAGATAGGGGAACACTTTCCCTCACTAATATTCTTTGTCCATTTTCCAATATGAAGATTCTAGTCAAATCAAGTTAGTAATCACATTTTTCATGAGAAAGTTATTAAAATCCAGGGAGAACATGTTGATAACTGATGAAATATCTGTACCTTGCAAGTGGGAACCCCTCCAGTAATTGTGCACACACTCTGTTATAGGAATCCAAGGTCTTTGTCGTGGCAGTGCTATGGAAATGCTGATACATTCTGACTGGTTAATATCCTCCTGGCTTTAAAATAGTGAGCAAGCATAAGAAGTCACTTAGTATAGTTTGAAGTCAGGCAGCCTGATGCCTCCAGCTCTGTTTTGGCTATGCAGGCTCTCTTTTGGTTCCATATGAAGTTTGAAGTGGTTTTTTCCAGTTCTGTGAAGAAGGTCATTGGTAGCTTGATGGGGTTAGCAATCAATCTCTAAATTATTTTGGGCAGTATGGCCATTTTCATGATATTGATTCTTCTCCACCATGAGCATGGAATGTTTTTCCATCTGTTTGTGTCCTCTCTTATTTCCTTGAGCAGTGGTTTGTAGTTCTCCTTGAAGAGGTCCTTTGCATCCTTTGTTAGTTGTATTCCTAGGTATTTTATTCTCTTTGTAGCAATTATGAATGGGAGTTGGCTCATGATTTGGCTCTCTTTAAGTCTGTTATTGGTGTATAGGAATGCTTGTGATTTCTGCACATTGATTTTGTTTCCTGAGACTTTGCTGAAGTTGCTTATCAGTTTCAGGAGATTTTGGGCTGAGATGATAGGGTCTTCTAAATATACAATCATGTCATCTGCAAATAGAGACAATTTGACTTCCTCCTTTTCTAACTGAATACCCTACATTTCTTTTTCTTGCCTGATTGCTCTGGATAGAACTTCCAATACTATACTGAATAGGAGTGGTGAGAGAGGACATCCTTGTCTTGTGCCAGATTTCAAAGGGAATGCTTCCAGTTTTTGCCCATTCAGTATGATATTGGCTGTGGGTTTGTCCTAAATGGCTTTTGTTATTTTGTGATACATTCCATCGATACCTGGTTTATTGAGGGTTTTTAGCATAAAGGGCTGTTGAATTTTGCGGAAGGCCTTCTCTGCATCTATTGAGGTAATCATGTGGTTTTTGTCTTTGGTTCTGTTTATGTGATGGATTACCTTTATAGACTTGTGTATGTTGAACCAGCCTTGCATCCCTGGGATGAAGCCTACTTGACCGTAATGAGTAAGCGTTTTGATTTTCTGTTGTGTTCGGTTTCAACAGATGCTGGAGAGGATGTGGAGAAAGGAACACTTTGACACTGTTGGTGGGAGTGTAAATTAGTGCAACCATTGTGGAAGACAGTGTGGTGATTCCTCAAGGACCTAGAAATAGAAATACCATTTGACCCAGTAATCCCATTACTGGGTATATACCCAACGGATTATAAATTGTTCTGTTATAAAGACACATGCACACATATGTTCATTCCGGCACTGTTTACAATGGCAAAGATTGGAACCAACCCAAAAATCCATCAATGATATACTAGATAAAGAAAATGCGGCACATATACACCATGGAATACTATGCAGCCATAAAAAATGATGAGTTCCTGTCCTTTGTAGAGACATGGATGAACCTAGAAACCATCATTCTCAGCAAACTGACATGAACAGAAAACCAAAAACTGCATGTTCTCACTCATAGGTGGGTGCTGAACAATGAGAACATGTGGACACAGGGAGGGGAGCATCACACAATGCGATCAGTTGGGGGGTTCTAGGGAAGGGACAGCGGGGGCTGGGAAGGGTGAGAAAGAATAACATGGGGAGAAATATCAGATATGCGTGATGGGGGGGATGAAGGCAGCAAATCACCTTGCCATGTATGTACCTATGCAACAATCCTGCATGATCTGCACATGTGCCCCAGAACCTAAAGTACAATAAAAAGCAAAAAAAAAAAAAAAAAAAAAGTCATTTAGGATTACTTTGATTTCAGTTTTCTAAATTAGAATCACTGACACTTTCAAATTAGCTACAATACATCAGTTAGAATTTTTGATGTTTTACAATCTTTTCCATGATAGGTTTCTGAACATTTCGTTGGGTAAATCCTATGTATTTTGAGAGAGAATCTCTCAGAAATAAAATATAGTTCGAAGTTATGTAAGAAAACTCTCAGTTGTTACCTTCATTTATATTTCAAATAATATATGTTCCACTATGACAAATAATAGAAAATCTCTATCAAACTAATATCCCACTAATTTAATTTTAACATCTTTTCCCTTCAAAAATACATCCAAATTCAGGCTGTGTAACATTGGTCAGTTTTATTACATATATCTAAAGATTTTTCAGTCAAATATAAGAATTTAAATAGTGTTACTTATATGGTAAACAGTACCCAACATTAGATTGTTGCTGTTGCTAAAGCAATACTAAATTTAAATATCTTAGTCATTTACCATCAGGGAGGGAATATTGTATTTTTGAAATTATTTGAACTACATCTTTGAAAATGTTTATTATGAAATGTTAACTGACTTATTTTTCTCAATGAAAATAATGAACAGATTTATTGAATCAGCAGTATTTCCATCAGTACATAATGAATTTTAATTATTAGGCCAGTACATGACCCACTATGATTCTTGTTTATTTTTCCTATGTTGGTGTACATTGGTGCTTAATCATAAGGCAAGTGCATGAGAACCTGAAGGAAGTACTTGTTTGTTGTTGTTTGTATTGTTTATGTATTTGTCCATTTGAGTGTAGCATCATATTTGATGTTGTGTTTTCTACTTTTATTTGGAATATAATAGGTAGTCAGTTCTTTGAAAAGAGTAACTAAATTGATAAACCTGTATCCAGACTGACAAAAACAAAACAAAACAAAAAACAGAAGAAAAACATCTATGAAAGAAAAAACATCACCAGTAACCTTACAAAATGAAATAATTATAAAGTATTTCACCATAAATTATGTATCAAATTTAAATAATCGAATTCCTAGAAAGACATAAAGTATCCAAAAGAAGTGTAAAAACTGAATGGTCTTACAACAAGTAAATAAATTAAATGAGTAAGCCATCACTTCTCACAAAGAAAAGCTTGGGCCTAAACAGCACTGATGGTAAATTCTACTACATTTTAAAAGAATGAACATATTTTCCTTCATAAGCCCTTCCAAGATTAGAAGAGGAGGGAAGAGAATTCAACACATTTTATGAGACTAATATTAACCTGATACCAAAACCATACAAACATTTTACTCAGTGCTGGAAGACTGTATGCCTAAAATCAGGAACAAAATATTAATGCCTTTACCACCGATATTTGAAGTTGTACTGGAGAATCTAGCCAGGAGAATTAGGCAATAAATAAATAAATAAAGGTACCCAGATTAGAAAGAAAAAATAAAACTATCTTTATTTGCAGATGACATGGTCTTGAATATAGAGCTGTATCAGCAACAACTGTTAGAACTAATAACTGAGCCCCGCAATTTTTCAGGATACAAAATGAATATACAAAAATCAACTGTGTTTCTAGACACTAGCAATGAAAAATTCACAAGTGAAAGTAAGAAAATAATTCCAGTTTAATAGCATCAAAAAGTGTAAAACACTTGAGATTATTATTAATAAAGGAACTGCAAGATGCGTATACTCAAAACTACAAAGCATTGTTGAGATAAATTCAGTGAGAACTAAATAAATGGAAAACATCACATGTCAGGATCAGAAAATCTATATATATTAAAATGACATTAACTTCCCAAGTTGTTCTAAAGATTCAATAACATCCTTATTCCAATATCTGCTACCTTGTGTTTTCTTCAGAAATTGACAAACTAATACTAAAATTAATAGGGAAATGCAAGGGACCCAGATTAATCAAAACAATCTGGATGAGGTACAACAAAATTATACTGATTTCAAACCTTACTACAAATGTACAGTAATCAAGACAGTGCAGTAATGGCAAAGTTAGACAAAGTTAGATCAATGAACTAGAATTGAGAGCCTGGAAATAAACCCTTATTTTTATGGTCAATTGGTATTCAGCAGGGTGCCAAAACAATGGCGAAAAAAATATTCCTCTTAACAAATTATACTGGTACTGTGATATCGGGGTTGAGGGGTGCCCCTTAGTTCCCCTGAGAGGACGTTTCTCCAGGCTCTTGGTCTCCTGCCCTCTCAAGAATGAGAGAGGGACCACGGTGCAGTGCGCAGTAAATGTCAGACTCAAAAGTGTTTGTAGAAAGTGATTTATTTAAAGAGAGAAAAAGGAGAAGGAGAGAGAAAACGGCTAGCTCACACTGAGTGAGAAAAAGAAAAGCCGCTCTCACAGAGTGAGAAGGGTTCCCAGAGGGGGAAAACCAGAGAAGGAAAGCTCCTCTCACATTGAGTGAGAGAATCTAGAAAGGTGGAATCCAGGAGAGGAAAGCAGCTTCCACACTCAGTGGAAGGGAACAAGAGAGAGAGAGATGGAGTTTAGGAGGGGAAGACAGGCTTCCATGAGAGAGTGTGGAAGGGGGACTCCAGAGGGAAAATCCAGGACAGAGAAAAACAGCTTCTATGATAGTATTCGTGGAAGGGGATCCAAACATGGAGTCTAAGCGGTGTGGAAGAAGGGACTTTTAACCTGGGAGGAACCCCCCACCTTCTCTAAGACTCCAGGCCAATGAAAGGAGTTCCTTAGAATTTCCGCTGGGGTGATTGACTCTTAGTCTCTTCCCACGCCCACAAAATTTAAACTTAATTAAATCTCCCAGATGGAGAGAGATGGGAGGGGACATGGAGCTGGGAAGTTCTTGCCCTTAAAACTACGGCCCCCTTGTGGACCCGGAAGAGAACACATTCCCTCAGTACAACTAGTTATATACCTGCAAAGAAAATGTTAATAACTTGGACTGCTATCACACTAATTTAAACCTAAAATTAAATTATAAGGCCGCTTACCCATCTGAATTGACTCCTCCTTTCACCCAAGGGCGTTATTAAGTTAACCTGAAAATCTAGTTCAGGCCATGATGCAAGTGGGGGTTGGGTATACCTTATTACATCTCTCTAGCATTAACATCAACACACACCTACATCTGATAAGAAACATTCACAATCTATTCTCTCTGAAGCCTGCTACCTGGAGACTTCGTCTATATGATAAAACCTTGGTCTCCACAACCCCTGACTTAACCCAGACATTCCTTTCTACTGATAATAACTCTTACAATCAAATTTTAAATCTACTTATGACCTGGAAGCACCTGCTTTGAGTTGCCCTGCCCTTGCATATCAAACCAATGTATATCTTATTTGCATGGATTGATGTATTATGTCTCCCTAAAATGTATAAAAGTAAGCTATTCCCTGATCAACTCGGACACATATTGCTGTGTCATCCAGGCATCCTTAACCTTGACAAAATAAACTTTATAAATTGATTGAGACCTGTCTCAAATATTTTGAGTTCACACTAATATGTAAAAATTAGCCAAATGGATCATAGATTTAAATGCAAAAGGAAAAAGTACAAAACTTTTAGCAGAAAACATAGAAAAAAAGTATATATGACGTAAGGCAACAGCTTTTATGGAAACACGCCACACACACAAACACACGTGCACATGTGCAATAAAAAAGACAAAATAGGCCAGGTGGGGTGGCTCATGCCTGTAATCCCAGTACTTTGGGAGGCCGAGGCAGGTGGATCACAAGGTCAAGAGATCGAGACCATCCTGGCCAACATGGTGAAACCCCGTCTCTACTAAAAAATACAAAGAATAGCTGGGCATGGTGGCACGTGCCTGTGGTCCCAGCTACTCGGGAGGCTGAGGCGAAGACTTGCTTGAACCCAGGAGGCGGAGGTTGCAGTGAGCCGAGATTGCGCCACTGCACTCCAGCCTGGGGATAGAGCAAGACTCCGTCTCAAAAAAAAAAAAAAAAAAAAAGACAAAATAGATACACTGGACTTCATCAAAGACAAATCTTTTGTGCATAAAAGGATACTACTAAACAATTGAAAAGAAAATTCATAGAATGGGGAAGATATTTGCAATTTGTATGTTTGATGAAGGACTTTCATCCAAAATATATAAAGAACACTTATAATTGAACAATAAAAAAGCAAGTAACCCAATTAGACAATGGGGAAAAAATAATCTGCATAGATATTTCTTTAAAGATACGCAAATGGCTAATAAACACATGCAAAGAGTCTCCATATTACTTATTTGGGAAGTCTAAATCAAAACCACAGTGAAACATAATGTCACACCCAATAGAATGGCTGAAACAAAAAGGCAGGTAATAAAAAAAGTTGATAAAGATGTGGAGAAATTCGAAACCTCCCTCATTGCTGGTAAAATTATAAAATGGTTCAGTCACTTTGGAAAACAGTTTGACAGTTCCTAAACATGCTGAACATATGACCCAGTGAATTAACTATTTTTAGGTATATCTCTGAATATAACAGGTGTAAGTACATGTCTACTCGAACACTTACACATAAATGTCAATAGCAGCAATATTCTAACAGCTCAAAGTGAAAACAACTCTTTGGGAGGCCCAGGTGGTCAGATCATCTGAGGCCAGGAGTTTGAGATCAGCATGGCCAACACGGTGAACCCCCATCTCTACTAAAAATACAAAAAGTAGCCTGACATGGTGGCATGCATCTGTAATCCCAGCTACTTGCAAAGTTGAAGCAGGAGCATCCCTTGAGCCCTGGAGACAGAGGTTGCAGTGAGCTGAGATCGAGCCATGGCACTCCAGCCTGGGTGGCAGAGCAAGACTCTGTCTCAAAAAAATAAATAAATAAATGGAAAGACAAAGTGAACACAACTTAAATGTGATATGAAGAAATACCACAGTAAACAATGTGTGGTGTTTTAAATACAATGTAATATAGTTAGCCTTAAAAAAAAAACCCAAAATATGGATACATAACACACTCTGGATAAGCATTAAAAACTTTAATTGAAAGAAGCCAATAACAAAAGGTCATATGTTATGTAATTCCATTTATGTAGAAAGTCTGTATTAGGCAAATACATAGTGATAAAAAGTAGATTCCAGGATGCCAGAGCCTGAAGGCTTGAAAATGGAGTGTGACTGCTAATGGGCATGAGGTTTCTGCAGGCATGATAAAATGCTTTAGAATTAGATAGTGTTGGTTGCACAACTCAGGGAATATAACTGAATTACAATTTTAAAATGTACATTTTACAGTGGTGAGTTATATCTCAATAAAGCTATTATTTTACAAAGTACAAAGCAGTTTATGATAATTTATGTCTTCCCATGTGTGCATTCCTAGAGAAAATGTATTTATTTATAAATGGTAGTTAAACTCAACCAAAATACTAAATTATTTGTAACTTAATGAGTGATATTAAAAGATAAAACTGATTAGCCATTATAATGTAAATTCAACACTCTGAAGGTAAATACAAGCCACAGAAGGATAAATTTAGCAAAGAAATCATCTCTTGCAGTTTCAAGTATCAACATGTCAGCTCAGTTCTTTTCCTTGCATTTTGGCACTATAGGATACCAATGGAAGAACTGTAACTTTGTGCCAGAATTATTCTAATTAGCATACAATACGCAAAGAACTGCAGAAAAGTATTAAACATAAAATATAGATTTATGTAAAAATGTCATGCCTTGAACTACAATTAGCTATATCTGGCTCCCTCAAATAACCCCACATATAGGTTAGAAAATAATTATATAATAGAAGTGACAAGTTCTAGTTAACCCAAAAAGTTAGAAATCTTGCATAGCTATGGTTTGCTGTAGAGAAGCAGATTTCAAGTTTCAATGGCTGGTATTAAAAATCAGCTCCACCACCCACATAAATAAAAATGATTCCCCCTCTATCATGCTTGCCTTAACTGTCTGTGCCTCTTTGTTTTCATCTATTTTTTAAAACGAAAATAATGTCAAACACTAAGTATTCCTGTGAAGTGTAAATGAAAATCAAATGTTGAAAGAGTCTAATATTTGGTGGGCAATCCATAAATATTTACAAGATCTGATTAAATTTTTTCAGGTAGCATATAATGCAAAGACAATAAAACCATACTGAACACAATCAACAAATTTTAATTATTTATAACATATTTTTATATTTTGAAAAATTTAAGGGTCATTCTTATGAAAACGGACCACTTGCTATGCATTATAGATGCCTGAAAGAAAGATCTTTAATACAATGAAAGATAACTTGCAGTGTTTTTGTATTATGCATCACTAAACTGGCAGAAGCCCAAACTTGTGAAAACATCATTTGGAATCTTGTGATTAAGATAACAAACAAGGAGAATTTTGAAGTCTAACATGTTAGTTCCAAGCCTTTGTGACTCTTATAAGGGACCACTGAGCACAATGAAATAAATAATACTTTTCAAAGAACAGATGTCTTCAAAACAATTCTAAGAATGTGATTTTTGAACAAAGGACACAGTGTTCATATAGAGACTCAGTATAGCAGTGTGACAAAATGATGACTGACAAGCAGCATAAGAGACATAAACGATGAATCATAATATAAAATTTAAAGGGATCAACATAGTACTACAAACCAAAATTTTTTTGTAATGAAATTTAAAATGTTACACTCTCCTGTACCTAAAAATAATTTCCTGTAGTGGAGAAAAAAACACCCAAAAATGTTTCTTTCCTTTTCAGCTCAATGGGAAAAGTAACATAAATCAAAATGTCATCAGTGAACTGCAGAGCTGTAACACCCAACCCATTGGAGTCTTCACAGTATCTCAAATAGGTATCACAGAGGAAAAAAGACAAAATAAAATGGCATGAGGTGCAATATAAGAACACTTATGATAAATGGAGGAATACCCAATGCTGCCCTCGGGAGTTCTGTCGCTATATGAGGAATTAAATCACTGAAGGTAGGTGTGCAACAAGCCTGACTTCGTATGTCATGGTCATTGGTGTATAACAGTACTGACATGAGATGTCATGTTCTTAAACATGAGAAATTAATAGAAAGCAACTCACTTTCTTTCTAAAAACCTAATTCCTTTCCCAAATGCCCATGGGTGTACGTTATTACTTTAATTATAAATTTATTTCCAAGTAATGTCTACAGATAAACCTCTAAGTTGTGGGTCAAATGTAAAAATCTGAGTGTGCATCTTTAAAGAAAGTTTTAGAAAGTCTAAAAAGCAAAATAAAGCCTTTGGATTCTACAGTCCAGAAAAATGATGTAATATTGTGCTTTTTGTAGCATGTTTTATTTTCATATTAGATATTTTTCTATGGAATAACTTTAACCAAAGTGATGTGTATGATTTGGCAAAGAAGGACTAAATAATATGCAATTAATACAGGAGTTGGATCAGGTGAAAATTTTGCTCTTAAAAAATATAGGTTGAGAAGACTTAGGGATTTCATTTTAAAGAATGTTAATGAAACTTAAGAAAAAATAGAAACAAAGTTTACATATTCTTCAAGCTCAAATTTTTTTGCAGAGGTTACATGTATGTAAATATATATATATAATTGATTTTAATTACCTCATTTTTGAAAGTGATTTTGCTATTTGCTTGTCACATATTTCAGTTAAAAGCAGTAGAGCCAGTCTTTTTGGCCTCAACTGTACTTACTTGCTCCTGCAACTGATTTTGTACTCTGTTAAACTTAGGAAAAACACTTGCATTTTGTACTCTCTTTTACTACAGAGAAGTTAAAAAAAAAAGAACTATTGGTATACGTAAATAATGTAAATTATTCAGAAAAAAGACAGTTTACTAACTTCAGTTTCTATAAGTTTATACACTGTGTTGGTATATTTTGCCATAATTTGTTCTGGATTTTATATGTCAAAATATAATGTTTAATATAAAATATTTCTTAAAAATTTAGCAAAAATTGAAAATCCTCTGTTGTTCAGTCAGGAAACAAAATGCTTATAAGACTCCATCTCCTAGCAGCTTGGATTGAGACAAGATTTGGCAAGGGTTCTTCTTACTGAAATACTTGCAAATTAAATTAATTGACTATGTAATAAAAACAGTTTGGGATCATTGTTTATATTTTTAAAATGGAGAAAAAATAATTGATTTCTCTTTGGAATTTTCAAGTTAAATGATTCTTCAATACCAGACTGGTCTTATTGGGTGGAATGTCAGTCCACCTTCAGTTAAGGGAGAAATATTTTTTATTTACCCTGGCCAATGAGTTTCAGGAAAATGAGAAACTATGTAATAAAATTATATAAAATGGAAAATTACTTGTTTTAGATAGAGTAAATTAATAGGAAGATACTGCTTTCTAATCAAAAAGTACATGAAAAAATAAGAATTAACTTAGAAAAATCAACATCACTTGGTATGAGACCACATTCCAAAGATATGTAAAATTTCCATTTCATTTGCATTCAAGACAGCATAAAAGAGAAAGTTATATTAAATGGAAATTTGGGGGTGATTGGAATTGTGTTCCACAAAACAGGCTATATATTATCACTTATATCCTGTTTATGGTTTAAATATTATTGGGCCAGTCTCTGCAGGTCATGCCTGTAATTCCCAACACTTTGGGAGGCCTAGGCAGGTAAATTGCTAGAGCCTAGGAGTTTGAGACCAGCCTGAGAAACATGGTGAAACCCTGTCTTCTCCAGAAAAACCCATAAAAATTAGCCAGGCAAGGTGGTGTAGTCCTAGCTACTCAGAGGCTGTGGTAGGAGGATGGCTTGAGTCCAGGAGGTGGAGATTGCAGTGAGCTGTGATCACTCTACTGCACTCCAGCTTGGGTGAGAGAATGAGACCCTTCTCAAACCAAAAAAAAAAAAAAAAAAAGAGAGAGAGAGAAAGAAAGGAAGGAAGGAAAGAAAATTGTTGATCTTCTCGATACTTTAATACGTCATTAAAAAACATTTAATTTAGTTGTGGAGATATTGATAATCAGAGAACCTATTCATAAAGGCCTTAGGTTGAGGACAATTATTTTAAATGATTTAATGTAACAGAATTCACAGTCCTTATAGGAAGTGCTGAGTATTCTAATTCAACTTTGGTTATAACAAGGCTTAAATAAATGATTTGAAAATTTATTCAACAATTAGGTGATCCTAACACAAGTAAAATATGTTTTAATAAATGAGAGAAATGAGAAAATTTCATCATTGTAAAGATAAATTTATTAATATACAAATCAAGTGTATTTACACATACAAAAAAGAGTTTTCTTTTTCTCTAGAGATTTTATTTGTATACATATAAAAATTAGGTGATGTATATTTAATCATATATATAAATAGATGAGATATATATATATATATATATATATATATAAAATACCAAGGGAAATATCAAAGTAATTTAGTCACTAATCTTTCAAAATTTGATTTCAGAGGCTTTTTTGACCTCCACAGTAATTTTAAAAGGTTTTTGTAACTGTGTTTTCAAAAATATTAGATGTGAGAGGCATTTAATCTGGGCATTTTTTCTGGTTACCTTTTTCCACTCATTTAGTTTAAAATACAGGTTGGCCTGGACAGCATATTTGAATAATAAAAATAGGTTATGTTGATTTAAAATTTATTATTTTGATTATCCTTGATATGATGTGGCTGTACTCCACCCAAATCTCATCTTCAGTTGTAGCTTTCATAATTCTTATGTGTTGTGGGAGGGACCCAGAGGGAGGTAATTGAATTATGAGTGGGGTGTTTTCCATGCTGTTCTTGTGATAGTGAATAAGTCTCATGAGATCTGATGGTTTTATAAAGGGGAGTTCCCCTGCAAACGCTCTCTCTTGCCTGCTTCCATGTAAGACGTGACTTTGGTCCTCCTTCACCTTCTGCCATAATTGTGAGGCCTCACCAGCCATGTGAAACTGTGAGTCCATTAAACCTTGTTTTCCTTATAAATCACCCAGTCTGAGGTATGTCTTTATTAGCAGTGTGAGAACAGACTAATGCAGTAAATTGGTACAAGAAGTGGGGTGCTGATATAACAATATCTGAGCATGTGGAAGCGACTTTGGAACTGGATAATATGTGGAGGTTGGAACAGTTTGGAGGGCTCAAAAGAGAATAAGAAAATGTGAGAAAGTTTGGAACTTCTTAGACACTTGGAGTGCTCAGAAGACAGGAAGTTGAGGAAAAGATTGAAACTTCCTAGAAACTTGTATAATGGCTTTGACCAAAATGCTGGTAGTGATATGGACAATAAAGTCCAGGCTGAGGTGGTCTTACATGGAGATGAAGAACTTGTTGGGAATTGGAGTAAAGTTTACTCTTGCTATGCAAAGAGACTGGTGGCATTTTTCCTTTCCGTAGAGATCCGTGAAACTTTAAATTTGAGAGAAATGAGTTAGGGTATCTGGCAGAAAAAAATTTCTAAGCAGCAAAGCATTCAAGAGATGATTTGTGTGCTGTTAAAACCATTCAGTTTTATGTATTCACAAAGATATGGTTTGAAATTGGAATTATGGTTAAAAGGGAAGCAGAGCATAAAAGTTCAGAAAATTTGCAGCCTCACAATGTGACAGAAAAGAAAAATCTATTTTCTGGGAGAAATTCAAGCCCACAGCAGAAATTTGCATAAGTAACCTGGAACCTAATGTTAATCACCAAGACAGTGTCTCCAGGGCATGTGAGATTCCTTTGTGGTAGACCCTCCCATCACAGGCCTGAGACCTAGGAGGAAAAAATGGTTTCCTAGGTTGGGCCTAGGGCCCCCTGCTGTGTGCAGTCTATGGACTTGGTGCCCTATGTTCTGGCTGCTCCAGCCATGGCTAAAAGAGGCTGAAGTACAGCTCAGGCCATGGCTTCAGAGGGTACAAGCCACAATCCTTGGCAGCTTCCATGTGGTGTTGATCCTGCAGGTACACAGAAGTTAAGAATTGATGTTTGGGAACCTGTGCCTATATTTCAGAGGTTTGCAGCAGGGGCAGAGCCCTCATAGATAATCTCTGCTAGGGCAGTGCTGAAGGAAAATGTGGGGTTGGAGTCCCCACAGAGTCCCCGCTAGGGTACTGCCTAGTGCAGTTGTAAAAAGAAGGCCACAATACTCCAGTCCCCAGAATGGTAGATCTACCAACACCTTGCCCCATGTGCCTGGAAAAGTTGCAGAAACTCAATGTCAGCCTGAGAAAGGAGACAGGGGTGGGTGCTGTAACCTGAAAAACTACAGGGTCAGAGCTTCCAAAGGCCGTGGCAGCCCACCTCTTGCATCAGCATGATGTGGAAGTGAGACACGAGTCAAAGGAGATCATTTTGGAGCTTTAAGATTTGACTGCCAGTCAGGCATGGTGGCTCATGCCTGTAATCCCAGCACTTTGTGGGGCTGAGGTGGGCAGATCAACTGAGGTCAGGAGTTCAAGACCAGCCTGGCCAATATGGTGAAACCCTCTCTCTACTAAAAATACAAAAAATTAGCTGGGTGTGGTGGTGGGCACCTATAATCCCAGCTACTTGGAAGGCTGAGGCAGGAGAATCTCTTGAACCCTGGAGGCAGAGGTTGCAGTGAGCTGAGATTGTGCCACTGCACTCCAGCCTGGGCAAAAAGAGCAAAACTCTTTCTCAAAAAAAAAAAAAAAAAAATTGACTGCCCCATTAAATTTCAAACTTGCATGGGGCAAGTGGTCCCTTAATTTTTGACAATTTTTCTCATTTGGAATGGGTGTATTTACCCAATATCTGTACTCTCGTTGTATCTAGGAGGTAACTAACTTGCTTTTGATTTTACAGACTCATAGACAGAAGGGCTTGCTTTGTCTCAGATAGGACTTTGGGTTGTGGACTGTTCAGTTAATGCTGAAATGAGTTAAGGCTTTGGGGGACTGTTGGGAAAGCATGATTAGTTTTGCAATGTGAAGACATGAGATTTGGGAGGGGCCAGGGACAGAATATGTTTTTTCTTTGTCCCCACCCAAATCTCATCTTGAATTTTAGCTCCCATAATTCCCATGTGTTGTGAGAGGGACCCAGTGGGAAGTAATTGAATCATGGGGATGGGTCTTTCCCTTGCTTTTCTTACCATAGTGAATAAGTCTCACAAAATCTGATGATTTTATGAAGTGGAGTTCCACTGTAAATGCTCTCTCTTACCTGCTGTCATGTAATACATGCCTTTGCTCCTTGCATTCTGCCATGATTGTGAGGCCTCCCCAGCCATGTGGAACTATGAGTCCATTAAACTTATTTTTATTTATAAACTACCCAGTCTTGATACCTGACAAAGGCATACCATCTTTATTAGCAGTGTGAGAGCAGACTAATACACCGCCTATGAAGCAGAGAGGTTGAAACTTTGGCGGTAGGGTCAGCGAGCTTAGAGGTTACATTTTGGACAGGTTGCTTACTAGCTTTAAGGATTTGGACACATTACTCAAATTTTCTAAGTCAAAATTTTAAAGTGTTAAATATTTAAGAAAAAAACATCATAGGTGTAAAAATTAAAAGAGACAGTGCTTGGTATGTATTATGTGTTAATAAATATTCCTATAGTGTGCTAGTTACAACAAATGGCAGTTTTAGATACTTTATAATAGGGATCTAGGTTTCCTGTTCTTTTTGGAAAGGTTCTTTCTGAAAATTTCTTAGAAATCACCTTTAAGTATATTTTTATCAACCTACAGAGAATTATCAAGAGGTACAGTAGAGACAAATCTTGCTATTTTGGAGAAAAAGAAAATACCCCTACACATAAATCTTTAGTGCTAGGAATGTTTGGGTCTTAGTGATGTAATCTTTCCCATCTTAACCACCACTTCTTTCTTAAGCTCAAATAATTCGATTTTCTTTATTTATGTAATTATTGTTGTAAGTCTTTGAGTCTTTTTTCTCCTGCTGCACTACATTTGTTCTAACAGCATATATTCTTGTTTATTTCCCTCCAAGTTTTTTTGCTTTTTCTTTTATTATTTTTCAAATAATTAGTTCTGGTTTTGGCAATTTGATTCCATTTACTATCTAAATACACATATACAAATATAATTTTAGTAATCTTATTTTGTCTTTTGATTAAAACAATATTTTCTATTGTTTTAATCTCAGACTGTTACCTTCTTAAATTACTGTTTATTTAAAAATGCTGGTACATTATTTTACAAGTCAAATTGAAAGATGTTTGTCAATGACCAAGTTAACAGGGACAGAATTTATTCTCTCCCTAACTCTAAAAATGCAAAAATTGGATGACTTATATGAAACACATATATTCACTAACATTAGAGTTACTAACAAGTTTTATGAAAACTGATAAAGGCAAGTACTGAAAAAAATGGATACAGCTAGGTTGTTCAGGCTGAAAATAGCTTTTATAGAAAACAGTTTGGCAATTTCTTATATTCAAAAGTTACAGTTATCAAACTATTCAGCAATTACACTTTCAGATACTCATCCTAAAATAGATAATCATATTTGATTTATTAATAATAGCCATTTATTTTTGTATTCTAATTTAAATTCAGGATATATTATATACATGGTGGTACTCAACTTATGTAGTTAATATGATCAATATATTGATATATCTAGGAATATTCAGTACCAGAATTGTTAACTAATAAACTAAAAGGAAAGGAAACTGCTATTTTTTTTAAGACAGTTAAAGTTATCAAAATAAAATGATTCAACTAAAGAAAAAGGAGAAATTCTTTTATTCACAAATCAAGAAATCTGTTACAATGTATAAATATATAACTATAAAATAAATTCTTAAATCAGTATATCAAATTAACCTTTTCCATTAATATTTTCATCATTTTAATATTAAATATTACTAACTTTTTTTACTTAGTTTTTTTGGTGATATAAAATTGTTACAAGATTTTAAATTAACATATATGTAAATTTTAGTATTTTTGTAAATATTCTAAGACAATGTATTTGACAAAAAACTAGCACAATCTATTTGTATGTGAGTACCTGAGGTCATAGTTTTACATGACCTCAGTAAACATGCAACTTATAAGAAAAATAGAAGCAAATTAACAAAATGATGATTTTGCATTGAATAGCATTAACACTTTTAGGATAAAAGATATGAGATTTAGCTTTTTGATTTGTTATTCTGTGGAATTATAATTACTAGTTTCTTTCATTAAAAGAATTAATTGGGTGTATAGTTGGAAGTGTGAAGCTTTTCTGAATAAGTCATTTATCAACCTTTAAGAAAGCATTTGTTGATAAACTTTATTTTGTGTGTGGTTTTATTTTTGTTTTTTAATCTAGGAGTTGGTGTTATACAAAAAACATAGCTGACATTCTTCTCATCTGATAAATCATTGTTAATAATATATTTTTCTATCAATTTTTTCCTTCCAAGTCCAAGAAAACATAATAGCAGGTAATATTTATTTTTTAAATAAAGATCATAATGGTATGATGTTGCATGTAAGGTTATTTTATGAGCACTTTTAAGAAATACTTCTCATCCGAGTTAGTACTATATGATGGGATCCTATTGACATACATAGGGGTTGCTGCTCAAAAATGAATTCTCTCTTTATTGGGAGAGATTTTATTTTTTCCATTCCTGTCTCTTAAATTTTTCACATTTTTCCCTAGTGATATTTTTCAGTTTCAGCATCCCATCCTAAATACCATATTTTATTCATTTTTTGTCTTCTTAACATTTTCTTGTGTGAGAGACTTTCCTTGTTTTTGATGACCTTGACCATTTTGAGAACTACTGGTCAGGTGTTTTTGTACTATATCCCTACATTGGAATTTGCTGATTATTTTCTCATGATTAAATTATGTTATATATATTTTTGGCATAAGATGGCAGAAGTAAGTTGCAATTTCCATCACGTCATATCAAGGTTTCATACAATCGACATGATTTATCACTCTACCTGCTGACCTACAATACCTGTATGAGACAGTGTTTGTCAGATTTCTCCATTGTAAGATTAATACTTATTTTTGCCTTTCAATACTGTACTTTTTAGAAAAAAGTTGCTATATATAGATCATATATGATGACCCTTCGCTTATCATATTAGAAAGGCGTAAGAAACCAAGACATAGATTCTAGATGTGCTTGTTGCTAATGAAATGTCATTGTTTGTTGACCCTCTCAGCTAATAAACAATTGTGTATATATATATACACACATGCATACATATATGTATATATCATTAGAATATGCATTTTCTAATTAGTGTATATACCTATGTATTTCTATATAGAAACATTTGTATTTAAACTACAAAGGAGTCTATCCTTGGTCATGGTGTATAATTTACACATTTTTTGGGTTGAACTTGCTAATAGAATTTTTGCATCTAAGTTCATGAGAAATACTGATCTATAACTTTTTCTTTCTTTCAAGGTCTTTTAACTAGTTTTAGTGTTAGAGTAATATATACCTTATAGAACAAATCAAGATGTGTTCTCTCTGCTTCTGTTTATGGATCAATTTGTTGAAAATTAGTTTCTATTTTTTTTGTTTAATTGTTAAGTAGAATTCACAAATGGCACCATAGGTTTCTGATACTTCCTTTTGTGGAAGAGTATTGATTCAATTTTCTTAACAGAAACAGGCTAATCAGGTTGCATATTCTCTTTATGTGGATTTTGATGATTTATGTAATTCAAATTTTTTTCTATCTGTTATCTAATTTGTGAGTAGAGGTGTTAATAAAATCTTGTTTTATGATTCAAGAATTTATTGTCATTATGTAAAACATATTACTAATTGCATTAGCAAAGTCAATGTAAACACATTCCATAGTTTTGCAATTATTAATTCAAAACATTTTCTTCTAGTGACTGAAAGGCTCAACATTGTAACCTTGCTAGTGGGTAAGTTATAAAATACATTATTAGAGCTAGCACTGTATTACAGAACCACACAGACTCAAAGTAACATTGTTAAGCAGAGCAGCAATATAAAGCATTTATCTTTGTAGATAAGGTAAAGATTAGTGTTAGTGATGTCAATTTACCATGCTAGCAATCTGACAAGACAATGATGTTAATGTTTGTATTAGTCTATTCTCACATTGCAATAGAGATACTATCAGAGTCTGGATGATTTATAAGAAAGGAATTTTAATTGACTCACAGTTCTGCATGGCTGGAGAGGTCTCAGGAAGCTTGCAATCATGGCAGATGGTGAAGGGGAAGCAAGGCACATCTAACATGGAAGCAGGAGAGAGAGAACACAGGGTAAACATCAGATCTCATGAGAACTCCCTCACTATCATGAGAACAGCATGGGGGAAACCACTCCCATGATCCAGACACCTCCCACCAAGTTCCCCCTCTACATGTGGGGATTATAATTTGAGATGAGATTTGAGTGGGGATACAGAGCCAAGCCATATCAAGGTTTATAGTTGAAAAATACCTAAAGTAGTTTATAAACTGTAAACTGAAACATATGATTTTTATACTTACCAGAAAACTAAAGAAAGCACATATTAATTTAAAGTAACATGAAAACAAGAATACACATTTACTAATCTACCAAACGAGCAAACCACAAAGTTCCGTTGTTTTATGAGAAAGATATTATAACCCATGGAGATATATTCTCATAAAGAAGGGATTTTATAAGAAAAACATTTACTAAGCTAGCAACTACGAGAATGACAAGTTCAAAGATGAATTAAATGCCCAATTTGAAGAGGGATGGCAGATGCAAGAAAAAGAAAAAGCATAAGGAAACACTGATATTTCCCAACTTTCTTTATCATCTACTGAATCTGACGAAAATGAATCTTTTAAAAATTGTACACATGGTGCTTTTATTCAGTTCTACTCTTCTGTGTATAATGTAGTATAAATTAATCTCTCTACTTCACTTTTTTGCCAAAATACTCTCTTTATCATTTGATCATATCAGGTGTTTCACACACCCCTCCCAGTACATATTGGGCTAAGACCAGCACACATCATTAGAGGAAACAAACACGTGAATAAACTTTCTCTTCAAAATATCAGCAAATGCTAATAAACTATTAAAATTTTTGTATTTCAGAATTAAAACCATTGATCCAGAGAGCTGAGTTGTTATACTCATTCCATTATGATATACAACTCAAAGTTATGTAATGAACATTGGGCTGACAATTATTAAGTGCATTAAATGGCATCATTTTCTTAAGGAGGCTATTTTGCTTTACTTATCTGAAAACTAGTTAGAAAGTCTCTGCCTTTCTCACATCAGAAGCTAGAATTTTCATGAAAACAATTGTCATTCGGTTTCATGTTTAGTGTTCCTAGTGCACAGTGCAACTTAGGGTATTTTGGCAACTCAATCTGAGCAGGACTGGGACTGTTGAAAAATAAGTGTGAATGACTAAGAAGACTTGCCATTTTAGAGCTGAGTTTTAATAGAATGAAACTTAATTCTTACACTTTAAACAAATAAAGCTTTGAGATTACTTATTGGCTCACAATGGTTGTATAGAAAAAATACTCTGTAACAAAAACTTGGCATTGAGTTTCAAGACTCCACAATTTTTTGTGTAAAGTTGTACAAGGGTGAAACAGGGCAAGAATATCAACAGCAGGCATCTTTTCTCCTTTTCTTTATGGGGTGGGCTGATGGGATTACTTCATTAAACACTGTCTTGAAGCCTCACAGCTCAGGCACTTATAGGCATTTTACAGTCCTCATCTCCTTAGTCATGGCTAATCCCTGTGGACAGGTGATAGGAGTCAGCTTCTTCACTTTAGTTCCCTAATATGTCTTTATTATCTCTAAGATCGTTTGGCTCACACTAGGTTAATGGGAGTGTTGGGACAATGGTGTCACACTTCAGGCTACCACTTAGCACAGACATTTTCAAATAATGCAGGACTCATAAAGAAAAAACAAAATATGTTTGAGGATAGGATAGGTTAGGATAAGGGACATAATCTCAGGTGGTCTTCTAAATTAGCTGTATTCTATAAACTCAGATACATCATTTTTCTATCTATCATAATATTGAAAGAAGAGTTTTCAAAAACAGTTGACATATATTAGACACAAAATACATTGGTATGTAATTGTGGTCAATTTTTACCTAAAATCCCTGCGGCCAAGTTTTACGTAAAATTCCTGCTCCCACCACTACATACTTAATGACCAGCACCTGGGCCAGTCTGGACACTGCTGTAGGGAATAAGAACCAAGCTGCCAGGCTGGTTAAGTTCAAAGCTCAAAGCTTCGCACTTATAGTAACTGTTACTTGCCAGGCCAGCTGTTTAAGGACTAGCTCCTTCCTACTTAATATTATGCTTGAGAGTGAAAGCCTCAACAAAGAACACCTCTATTAAAATCTTTTATTAGCTAACACTGGAGGTTGACTTTGCATTTCTTTGGGATAGTTCCTTCATCTGTTCAATAGTATCATATAGTAAATATGGTTGTGGGTATAAAATAAGATTATATATGTGCAATGCCAAAAATAGTGCTTTGGTTGAAATAAGTGTACAATAGATTTAAAAATTGATGAATTTGGCATTACTACAAATTTTTAATTTGTTTTCCTTAATTCCTGACCTGAAATATCTATCATTATTATTGTTCTCTTGGAATTTAGTTGCAACATCCCCTGAAAAAAATTAAAAGCCATTAATCAATAGTTAATCTCTCTGTAGTCACTTGTCCTTTTTACATAACAGAAACATTTTTATCCTCTTTGTTCAAGGAAGGGTCATGATGATTAAGGTGACAAAATTGAAATTCCATTTTCCAAAAATAAATAATCAGTATGACATTTCTCAGACAGCAACTGATTTTTCATAAGATTATATTCATCTTGTTACTGGGATATAGTTCCCTGATTAAATAATAAGAATAAATTGTTTACAGCTTATTTTGCTTAAAAAAGAGACTATTTCCATGAGGTTCAGTTTAGATTTTGCAGAGTGGCAAGTTTTTTGACCATTCATTACTTATGAATAGATTTCAATATTATATTGACAGTATACTAAACTAGAATAGCAATGACACATAACTTGACCTTTATAGAGGGCAAATGTATCACAGAAATGCTAACAAATCCATAATATGTAAGCATTCAAAACCTCAAAGAGTGAAAAAATGCATTCTAATCAAGCTTCTCCAAATCAGTCAAGAAAGTGTATAATGAAATTTCTGATCATTATTTATGCTTTGTTTGGACTACACTTAGCATGATAAATTTTTATTTTTATGTGTGTAAAACCCAGCCTGTGCAGGACATATGCCCTGTTCCATGGTAACAGAGGAACCTACTGCTACTTAAAAAACTAATGTTCTAAATATTCAGCAGTGTATTAAATTGTTACATGTTCAGACTAAAGGGAAAGGAAAACAAAGAGAAGATAAAAGAAAAAAAAAGAGAAACACTGTAGTTTAAAATTATTCTACTTAAATACAATTCTCCAGTGTTACATATCATTATTTATAAATTAAAACATAGATATAAGCTTCTTTTTCTCCAAATATTTTTATTTAAAAAATTGTCAATAGAAAAAAGGTACCTAGTAAGATGTGTATGTGTGTGTGTGTGTGTGTGTGTGTGTGTGTGTGTGTGTGTGGTTGTGGTAGAGATTCTCGGAGTCCCAGGTAAAGGTAAACTATGACATAGATGATTTTGCCTTAGAATGTGTGGTTAATTTTTGGTCAGTTGATATTGATTCTCCTTCAGGAGAGCACCACAATTTATTTTTATTCTAAGTATTGTGAAGCCTAGTGCTCTAGCTTAGTCCAGACATTTTGCTTTACCCTTTAGTGTAAGTGGCGAAAATCAGATTCTGTTACTTATATCCAAGGTACTAAAACTGATACAAAATCTACCAGAATTTTATTGTCCACATAGATTCCATTACAATATGGAAGTCAGGCAATTCTGGCGTAAAGAGGAGGATTTTATATGCCTGTATATTATAGTAATTTCCTTACACTATGCCAAGTTATAATATCTGAATTTCTGTAGCAGTGTGCATAACAAATGAAACCAAAAAGTCTTAACACTTTGGGGTACATTTTTCTTGATATTGCTTGATTTAGAACATCAGCAATAAGTTCAGCAATGTACACTGAGTATATCACATTATCTGAATTGTACATGTTACTGTCTAGGGGTATGTGAACAATTGTGTGCTAATCTAAAGCAATTAGTTTGGATGCAAAATAAACTGTAGAAACAGCAACAAAAATCTCTCGTGTTTGTGACTTTTGTGCTTTGAAGAGAAAACAGCGGTGTAGAGAATGGTAGGATTCAAAAGTCTTCCTATTTAATCAAATTCTATTTGAATCTAAGTATCTTCATGAACTGTTAAACTCTCTGTAGCCTGCAAATCAATAGTATTCAACCATTTCTTTTTACATAAATAAAAATCAATATAGTATTAAGTAAATTGCTTAGAGAAATTACAGGAAAATTATTTTATCTCCAATTATCTGACCAGTTACAAAGGCATTATTTAACTACAGTATCATATCATTCACTTATCTGGATATTATTAAGAGATAGTAAGAATGATTGAAAAAAGTATTACATTTGGAATTAGAATTCTAGATGTAGTATTATGCAACATCTAATCCTTATCCTCTCATGGAACAAATGACTGTAATACGTCATTCAAGTGAGTGTAAAGGTATTGGGTACATTAGAAATGCACATACATTTGGCAGGGCTTGAGACGTGAAGTCATGTGTAACCAGTTACATAAAATGTTTAGGATAGTTTGTAAAATAAAACAATAAAAAGTTTAAACCATTCTTTGGGCCTAAAACCAACCCTCAGTCTAGACCCTTGAACTATCAGAATAAAAAGTAACCATTTAATTACTTGCATAGTATACTGATTTTATTTTTATAATTTATTTGCATTTATCGTTTTATTGCGGTAAGAACACTTAACATGAGAGCTATCTTCAACATAATTTTAAGTGTACAATACAGTATTGCTAAGTGTAGGCACAATGTTGTACAGCAGGCCTGTAGAAGTTATCCATCTTGCATAACTGAAAATTTATACTCCCTGAAAAGCAACTTCCTGTTTGCCCTTCCCCTCACCCCTGGAAATGATCTACTGTCTGTTTCTATAAGACTATTTTAGATACCTCATATAAGTGCAATCATGCAGTATTTGTCCACCTGAGACTGATTTATTTCACTTTACATAATGTCCCCCAGGTTCATTCATGTTGTCTCATATGGCAGAATTCTTTTTTTTTTTCCAAGGCTGAATAGTATTTCATTGTATGTGTATCTATATTTCTTGACCTATTCACATGCTGAACTTTTAGATTGTTTCCATATCTTGACTATAGTAAATATTGCTACAATAAACATGGAAGTGCATATATCCTTTCAAGAAACAGATTTCAATTGTTTTGGATTAATATCCAAAAGTGGGATTTTTGGAACATATGGTAGCTCTATTTTTAATTTTTGAGGAATTGCCATTCTATTTTCCACATCACACCATTCTACAGTTCCACCAACAGTGTACCAGGGTTCCAATTTCTCCACCTTCTTACCGTCACATGTTTTCCTTCTCTGTTTCTTTATTTCTCATTTTCTCTCTCTCATAATAGCTGTGCCAACAAATGTTAGATGGAATCTTATTATGATTTAATTTGTATGTTCCTGATGATTAGTCATATAGACCATATTTCCATATACCTGATGGCCATTTGTAGGTCTTCTTTATAGAGAAATATCTGTTCAAGTACTTAGTTCATTTTTAAATGTGATTATTGGTGTTTTTGCTATATATTGTAGCAGTTCCTTACACATTTTGGATTATCTCATTATCAGATATATGGTTTACAAATATTTTCATTATTTAGGTTATATGGTTTTTATTTAGGTTATATGTGGTTGATTGTTTCCTTTGCTGTTCAGAAGACTTTTAGTTTGGTATAATTGAATTGATTTGTCTAATTTTATTTTTATTGCTTGTGCTCTTTGTGTCATATTCAAGAAATCATTACCAAGCCCAATGTTATGAAGGTTTTTCCCCCTATTACAGGTTGTAATTCAATTTAGCTTCTTTTTAAAAAAATAAACATTGGGTCAGGTAATGTGTTGAAAGAAATCACATCTGTTTGAAGACTTATTATGTTCTTAAGTGTGAAAATCACTACGTGGGTGATGGGATCATTCATACCCCAAACCTCCTTGCCATGCAATATACCAATGCAACAAATCTGCACATGGACCCCTTGAATCTAAAATACAAGTTGAAGTTATTTTTAAAAATCATTTGGAGTCTGATAAGGCCTAATAAATGAAAATCCTTATTTACATTTAAAAGATTGATTAGAATATTCAGAAAGAATACGATTCTGAAAAAGTTTATAAAATATATTAACTACCATGGAAAATGTATCCTAACTTAAATAATATATACAGATAAGAATAAAACATGCACACACCATATATATATACACATATAAATTTATTTGTCTAAACTTACCTCTTTCCTGTAATGATAAGTAAAATATTTAAATATTAGGGATAGCTAATATTATAAATAAATATCTCAAATACCAATGTTTTAATTAGTATGATTTTGGCAGGTCTTAGTATAAAAACTAATATCAGTCCACTTTGGTGTAATGTCTATAGATTCTCTATAATTTTCAAATATAAGATAATGGTTATTTCTTTTTAATGTCTTTGACATGTTTGATAATGGAAGCATGGAGATCCTACTCCCTTGTATTCAGGCATTTAAAGTCACCTTATATTATCATAACTTATACTAAGAACACCTGAAATGACAGGTTATGTAGAATAATCTGGTATTAATAGTTTATCTTAGTTTTGTTTATATCCATGTCAAATGTCTGAATGAATAACTGCTTGAATGAATGATTATCATGACCGAAAACCTAATGTTTTCCTTCTATCTCTAGTTTCCTCAGTCCACTTTAAGAAATAGCCATTCTTGCTTGAAGTATTCTTTTTTGCAAAATGTCCTATTTATCTCCCTGTCTTCTCAATTACATTGTTCATTATGCACCCATATTATTCATCATTTTTTTGAAAATTCAAGTGTATAATTATGTCATTTTACTTCTTAAATTTCTCAGTGGAATGCCATTGCCCTCAAGTTAAAATGATGCCTTTATGATTTTATAAATTACTCCTGGCTTAAAGTATATGGCTTCTACCTTTTCAGCTTTATTTCAAGCCATTCTCCTTCTCATTCTCAATAATATTTTATTCTTTATTTATACGATGCACTACATTCTCTCATGACTCAGGTATATCATCTATTCTCTTATCTTTCCCTGATACATTTTCCCTCCCTTATGCCCTGCCTTCCACACGTAGAATAGCTTAACCAGTTTGTTTTTTCTTTGTTTATCAGTTTACAACTCACTCCTTTACAGTCTACATCACCTTACATCCCTTCCCCATTCATTGCCATACTATGCTATATTTTCCCTATTCAATTCACTTGTCCAAATTATTTACTTTATTTTGGCCTTATCTTGTTGATGTTAGGCTTTATAAACTTACAATTTTCTTATCAACTATTAGAGTACCTAGAACATAATTTATGCTTACTTAATATTTTAAAAATTGAAGACTGTAGGAAGCTGCTGAAGGTAATAAGCAATATGCAGACATAGTGAACTGAAAATAGAAGATACACACTTGTATTCATTTACAACTTCTGTATCTCTTTTTAATATAGAAACTAGAAAAGACTCTTTAGTTGGAGTTCTGGAAGAAATTAAATCTCAATTGACTGAATTCATAACATACTTGAATGCAAAAAAGGACAAATATATTTTTCCTGCTTTAAAATCTTCTAATGAGCCAAATAACAGATGCTGTTTCTTGAGACAATTTTGATGGTGGAATTTGTACTTAGTGTTCCCATGTCAAGTTTCTTTCTTCTTGGACAGCAAGAGAAAGATATGGGAGCAGAGGAGTGGCTGTCTATTTCAGTTTGATTTTCCTGAACTCAAGCAATTGAAGTTTGTTTGTTCTTGCCTTGAATTCACTGGTTATAAGAATTGCCTATTGAATCCCTTTCTCCAGAGCTCAAAGATTGTTTCAATTATACTCTTATATTAATAATTTTACCCTAAAATATTAACAGTAGTTGCTTTTTTCTGATTTCATTTTGAATTGGAGCCAGAAGTGGTTACAGACACTTAAAGAAGAAAAATAATTTTAGTATTTGATTGGGTATCATTAAATAAATTATCATCTAGCTATTGTTGGAAAATGGGCCACAGTAGATCATGGCATATGCAAAATAGTTGCATAAATTATATTATCTGGTTACCTGGAGTGAATAGCCAATTAACATAACTCTCCAAAAAACCAAATGTTTGCTGCAATAAGACGTATTAATGGTAACACAAATTGTACATGGTCTGCCTCCTTCAATCTGTACTATAAGGAGTAGAGAATAAACACAAAACTGAAATTAATGGCTCAAAGCACAAAAAGCCAGGAAAATTCAACTATCCAAAATAATTTATTTCTTGTAATTGCAGAGCTGTTTTTCATACAGAATATTCCAGATCTGATACTTTGAGTTGATGAGTTACCACATAAGTTTTATTTTATTTTAATTTTTTTTTTTTTTTTTTTTGTAGAGACAGGGTCGCACTGTTTTGCCCAGGGTGGCCTCGAATTCCTGGGCACAAGCAAGCCTCCCCCCTCCGCCTCCCTTAGTGCTAAGATTACAGGTGTGAGATATTGCACCTGGCCAAGTTGCCATATACGTTAATTCATATTCTTGTTGTATCTGTTGTTTCAAATTAGGAAATTTTGGAATAAAGTGGAACTGTGAGAATTGGAATGAGATCCTTAGATGAATTTAAATACCATGGGTATAATTATATGACAGACTTGCATAATGCGCTAGTCTTGGCTTATTTAAAAACAATATAATGACTGCTCTTCAGGGAGTTAACTTGCAAGGGAATGCCAGTTGACCTCACACTGCACCCAAATTGTTCCAATTGCCATCACATCCATAAGTCAGCCCAGACCTCAACATATCCCCCGGAGAGACAAGTGCAAAATTCTAACTGAAAGATATTACATATGTCAAAAATATTGTAGCATTATTGTAACTTATAGCTGAGTAGTATTTGTAGAAACTGATTTTTTTTCATTTGTTACAACCATAAAGAAGAAACATATTTTAGATGAGGCAAAAATATCTATCTATAAGGGTGTATTAAAAACAATGATCTCCATTCAAAGAATTAATTTGAGTATATTCAGGTGGTTTTAAAAATTACCCAAATGGTTGACTGAAATCTGGACTACTAGAGATTAGAAGACCAGAAATTCCTTTTATATTCTAATAAAGGAAATGCAGAATTTAATAAAATATAAAGGTTCATGTAGATTATCATACAAGGTCTTCTTTCTCTTCTTAACTATATACTTCAGGAGAGCCTAAACAGATAATTCTGCAAGGTAATGAAAAGTGGATTGGAGAACAGAATACCGGCATCCTTAGAAAGACCTGCAATGGCTATGCTCACAGTCTGTGAAAGATACTACAAGAAAAACGTGATTTTGAAACAGCAGAAGCTAAAAGGCAACCTATGATTACCAGATACTTTTCTATGAAAATGAGCCATGCTGACTAGTTATCAAAATGGTTTGATATAGTAAGATCTTTGGAAGGTGGTTAATCAGTCATTGAATTCCTAGGAGAAAAATATACAGCCAGACTTTCCAAATCCTATTTTGTATATATATATGTATATATATACACACACATGTATATCACAGATGCTGAGTTTCTTGAGACAATTTTGATGTATCATGTGCGCGCGCGAGCACGCATGAGCACACACACACACACACACACATCTAAAGTTATATATCTATAACTTTAAACTTAGTAAATTAGGTCAAGATATTACCCACTACAATAGAGTAAAATCCTCTTCTGCAAATAGACACGGGTTAGTTCACAGACTGAGAGAAAGAATAGACCCAGGACTCTTGAAGAAATATTGCATGACAGTGCAAGGATGTACTACAAATATTCCTTCTGTTATTTGCCAGTGGCACTCAGAATCATTTCCAAGGATATAATATATGGAGAAAGAAATATACTGAAATGTTTGTATAGTTACTTATCGCTGGCTCTGAGGCATCATTAACTCCTGGATAACCATCAGATATTTGATGATGCACAGAATGCTACTCTCATTCATGGGTTAGAGAGGGCCTGTGGAGTCATGTGATAAAAGCAATGTTTGCCAATTTCCATCACACAGTGGACCCAGAATATCCATGGGTTCACCCTGTGCTCATTTCTCCAGCTCCTGAATCATAAAGTTGCCAAGCCAGTGGATCTCAAAATCTGATGAATGTTTCTGTTTAAAATAATTTTTAAAAAATAATATTGAGATTTATTTGGTATATATTTTTAAAAACTAGGCTAGGATTTGCACTGTTGAAGCAAAAGCAATAGTGCATAGACCTGCTAGCAATTTAGGACAAATAAAAACAGTGGCACTGACAGTACTAGCAAGTCATCACATTCTTCGTTGCTATGCATTTATGGCACACACATACACATACACACACACTCACACACACACAAATGACAGCTTTACTTAAGAATGTCCTAATGAAGTAGTACAAATTGTTAATTTTCTTAATTCCTCATCATATGTGACAAAATTGAAAGTATGTTGAGAAGTATTTTTGCTGAATATCAATGTTCAATGATTTCCTAGAGAAAAAGCACTTACGTACTTCTTTCAGTTACAAGCTGAACTAGCTACTTATTTCATGGAAAAAGGTTTTCACTTGAAATAATTGCTGGCACAAAAATTATAGTAGTCAAGATTTAGGCATTAGGCAGATATTTCCTTGAAAATAAATAAAGCAAGTTTGTCTTTTCAAAAAATTGAGAGCATTTGTTGCCAATGATAACATTCTAGCTTTCAAGTGGAAAATTAGAATTTCATAAAGCTTGTATCTGCCACCATGAGCTTGACAGTTTCCCGATACTTCAAGTCTTTTCAAATAAGATTCATGGTGGTATTTATGAATGAGATATTTGAGGTTGCATAATAAAATGTGTCAGAATTGGAATGGTTTGTACAACACCATGAATTAATATTTTCCAAATGATCAGAGCATGTTACAAAATCATGCAGGCATAAAAGATCCATTCAAAGTTCAAATGGGCTAATGTAAAAGAGTATGCAATTTATAAATAAAGTTTCAGTTTCCACATTGCAACTAACCTTTAAAAAAACTACCTCTTTTTAAGTTTTATTGTAGTATTAAGAAGTAGAAACACAATTTTCTGAAAAAGCTATTAATATATGCCTCCATTTTCTTGTACCATAACTGTGTAAGACCAGATAGTTTTTACATAATTTAACCCAAACAGCATGTAACTGATTATGAAAATTCAAGTGTGTTCTATTAGTCCAGATATTAAAGAGATATGAAAAATTTTAAAGCAATGATGTTCTCACTATTTTTGGAAATTTTAGTCAGATTTTCAAATAAAATTATGCATGATAAGCTTCTTGTATTGGCTTACTATTGTTTAATTTCAGTGAATTAACAAATACATATTTGAAAAAAATTTTGTTTTAGTATCTAATACAATAAATATCAATATATTTTACCCATGTAAACAAAATCTCTTTGGAATCCTCAATAGCTTTTATAAAGAGTAAAGTGACTGTAGGCCAAAAATGTTTGAAATAGTTTAGACAAATTCAGCAACAAAAGTTATTATTTTTTTTAACTTTTAAGTTCATGGGTAGATGTACAGGTTTGGCATATAGGTAAATTTGCATCATGAGGGTTCGTTGCACAGATTATTTCATCACCCTGGTATTAAGCTCAGTATTCATTCATTATTTTTCCTGATCTTCTCCCTCCTCCCACCCTCTGCCCTCTGGTAGTCTGCATTGTGTACTGTTCCCTTCTATATATCTATGTGTTCTCATAATTTAGCTCCCACTTATAGTGATAAGATGAGATACTTGAATTAGTAAATAAGGTAAATAGTAAATCCCTGCATTAGTTTGTTTGGGTTAATGGCCTCCAGCTCCATGCATGCCTTTGCAAAGGACATGCTCTCATTCTTTTTTATGGCAGCATAGTATTCCATGGTGTATATGTACCACATTTTATTTACCCAGTCTATCACTGGTGGGTATTTAGGTTGACTCCATATTTTTGCTATTGTGAATAGTGCTGCAATGAATATATATGTACAAGTGTTTTTATAATAAAATTATTTATATTCTTTTGGGTAGATACCCAGTAATGGGATTGCGGTGTTTTTTTTTCCTGTCTCTAGGTCTTTGATGAATTACCATGCTGTCTTCCAATGGTAGGACTAATTTACACTCCTACCAACAGTGTAAAGGTGTTCATTTTTCTCCACAACATCTCCAGCATCTGTTATTTTTTGACTTTTTAATAATAGTCATTCTGACTGGTGTGAGATGGTATCTCATTGTGGTTTTTATTTGCATTTCTCTAATGACAAGAGATTTGAGCGTTTTTTCTATGATTGTTGGGTCACATATATTTCTTCTTTTGAGAAATGTCTGTTCATATCCTTTGCCCACTTTTTAATGGGATTGTTTGCTTTTTCTTGTAAATTTGTTTAAGTTCCTTATAGATGCTTGATATTAGACCTTTGTCAGATGTATATTTTGCAAAATTTTTCTCCCATTCTATAAGTTGTCTGTTTACTCTGTTGATCAAATTTCTTGAACCTGGCCTTCTATATTAAATAGCAAATTCAAACTAATAATGCCATTAAATCTTATCAGTTTTATTTCCAAATTATGTATAAAATTCAACCATTTCTTACCATCACCACTTATACATCTCAGGTGTAAGTCTCTGTCATCTCTTATCTAGATTTTATGAGTTTCCTGAGAGATCATCCTCAACTTACTATTCTTTTTAGCAAATTAATAATCACAGCAGATGAGTTTCTTATTAAAATATATCAGATAATGTTCCAGTTGTTCAAATTTCCAGTTATTTTCTTTATGTGGAAATGGTATTTAAGAGCTTTAGATTAAGGAGGAGTAACTATAAGGCTTAAATGGATAAAATTCCTTACAAATATGTACTGTTCTAGAAAGTGAGATTCAATATGTTGACTTGAGTTCCTTGGAATGGTCTTAATAGTCTGCTAGGTTGTGTAATCAAAGCCTAAACTAAATATTGGACCACATTTAATGAATTTGAAATTACTGAAGTTTCTAGGTCTACTATAGAGGGAAAAATCTTAGGTTGCAGAAAATAGATTTCTTAGATCAAATCTACTATGTGCAAACTGCTTAGTGAATCCTACAAAGCTTTAGAGGATATTCCATTCTCTAGGTTGGGGGGCACCAGCAACTTTGAAGGCTTTTGTGCCTCACTTTTGTAGGTCAGAGATGATGTATGGGATACTGGGATGGAATTCTATTCCATCTTCTCAGTAGAAATGACATGATCCTGAGAGGAGTAGAAGCTGATTTGTGTTAACTGCCTGAGATTAGATGAGCACAAGAATCACAGTAAGCCACAGGATTAAAACAGTTGCAAAATACTATTTAATGAGCGATCTCCAGTGATGGCTAATTAATCATGGGGTCTCTAGAAATGAAATAAATATACTTCAGGTTAAGGTATTGCTTGACATACATCAAAGGACAAATTTAAGCACTGTAATTCATGGTAGTGGGAATTTGTCTTTAACACAGTTTCTAGCACTAAGCTAGTCCTGATTCATGGTCACATGTGTATTCCATAAATATTCCTTTGATTATCCTCCATTTTCTGGGTGACTGTAAACTTGGAAAACATTAATAGCTGTATTTATTTTAGATATAAACTCTGAGCATACATTGATCATGAGAATCTCAAAATGTCCAGGAGTAACAATGGAGACTTTAAGAAATCAGAGATTAAATAGAGAGCACAAGTCCATCTAACACTACTTCTAGTGGAATTATGGATTCATTGATAGTAGCTGGACTCATGTGAGGGCTCCTATGGTAGTAAAGGCTTAATAGAAGCCCCTGTAACTTCCCACCCTCATTTCAAATTTAAGATATTGGTTTAACCCCTTTTGGAGAAGACATCAAAGATTAATGCCACTGTGAAAATTCTGAGAGGTGAAGAGGTGATGACTCCCGACTTAGCCCCATTGCCCAAAAAAAAGTAATTTGTGGGGCAGATAACAGTAATAAATTATTAGAACTATAATTAGATGGTGATGTCAAATAGCTAAAATTCAAGATCTGTTACCTTTTTTAGAGTAAATCTACAAACACTTAGAGAATATAGCTACTAATTCACTAGAAAAAGAAATCTGAAGCAGCCTGCATTTGTAACAGGAGCAGTAACATTTATTACATTACCTCTCTTTGTCACATCATAGTTTAGAGGAATTTTATCAATTTTGTGAGTTGCCTTAGATTAGAATTTTCCAAAAGCAGCCCAAAATTTTAGTGTAGTGTTTATTTGGGTGTTATTCCAGGAAACAAACAAACAAAAAATTGGGCAGGTCATCAACAGTATCTTACCCAATATCAAAAAATAATTACATTGAACCTTTAATTTATAATGTTATAATAATTGGACCGATCTTAGCCTGATATGACAAAATGCCTTAGATCTAAGTAACTTATAACAACAGAAATATATTGCTTATAGTTCTAGAGGCTGAAGAGTTCAGATTTAGTGTCTGGAATAGGGCCTCTTCCTCATAAATGGCATTTCTAATTGTGTCTTCATTTGGTGGAAGAGGAAAAAGAATCTCCCTTGAACCTTTTTATTATAAGGATGTTAATCTCATTTATGAGGGCTCTGCCTAAATGACTTAATGACCTCTTAAAAGGCCCCTTCTCTTAATACTATTACATTGGCGATTAGGTTTCCACATATAAATTTTGGGAGAACACAAACCAACATCATCCTGATATCAAAACCTGGCAGAGACTCAACAAGAAAAGAAAACTTCAGGCCAATATCCATGATGAACATAGATGCAAAAATCTTCAATAAAATACTGGCAAACCAATTGCAACAGCACATCAAAAAGCTTATCCATCACAATCAAGTAGGCTTGATCCAGGGGGATGCAAGGTGGGTTCAACAAATGCAAGTCTATAAACGTAATTCACCACATAAACAGAACCAAAGACAAAAACCACATGATTAGCTCAACAGATGCAGAGAAGACCTTCCACAAAATTCAACAGCCCTTTATGCTAAAAACTCTCAATGAACTAGGTATTGACAGAACGTATCTCAAAATAATAAAAGCTATTTATGACAAACCCACAGCCAATATCATAATGGGCAAAAACTGGAAGCATTCCCTTTGAAATCTGGCACAAGACAAGGATGCCCTCTCTCACCACTCCTATTCAATATAGTATTGGAAGTTCTAGCCAGAGCAATCAGGCAAGAAAAAGAAATAAAGGGTATTCAATTAGGAAAGAAGGAAGTCAAATTGTCTCTATTTGTGGATGACATGATTGTATATTTAGAAGACCCCATCGTCTCAGCCCAAAATCTCCTGAAACTAATAAGCAACTTCAGCAAAATCTCAGAATACAAAATCAATGCAGAGAAATCACAAGCATTCCTATACACCAATAACAGACAAACAGAGAAAGCCAAATCAAGAGTGAACACCCATTCACAATTGCTACAAAGAGAATAAAATACCTAGGAATACAGCTAACAAGGAATGTAAATGACCTCTTCAGAGGAGAACTATAAACCACTGCTCAAGGAAATAAGAGAGGACACAAACAGATGGAAAAACATTCCATGCTCATGGGTAGGAAGAATCAATATCATGAAAATGGCCATACTGCCCAAAGTAATTTATAGATTCAACGCTATCCCCGTCAAGCTACCTATTACCCTCTTCACAGAACTGGAAAAAACCACCTTAAACTTCATATGGAACCAAAAGAGAGCCCGCATAGCCAAGTCAATACTAAGCAAAAAGAACAAAGCTGGAGGCATCATGCTACCGGACTTCAAACTCTACTACAAGAGTACAGTAATCAGAACAGCATGGTACTGTTACGAAAACAGAGATATGGACCAGTGGAACAGAACAGAGGCCTTGGAGGCAATGCCACACATCTACAACCATCCGATCTTTGACAAACCTGACAAAAACAAGCAATGGGGAATGGATTCCCTGTTTAATAAATAGTGTTGGGGAAAACTGGCTAGCCGTGTGCAGAAAGCAGGAACTGGACCCCTTCCTGACACCTTACACTAAAATTAACTCCAGATGGATTAAAGACTTAAAGATAAGACCTAACACCATAAAAACCCTAGAAGAAAACCTAGGCAAAACCATTCAGGACATAGGCATAGGCAAGTACTTCATGACTAAAACACCAAAAGCATTGGCAACAAAAGCCAAAATAGACAAATGGGATCTAATTAAACTCCAGAGCTTCTGTACAACAAAAGAAACAATCATTAGAGTGAACCAGCAACCAACAGAATAGGAAAAAAATTTTGCAATCTACCCACCTGACAAAGGACTAATAGCCAGAATCTACAAAGAACTAAAACAGATTTACAAGAAAAAAACAAACAAACTCATTCAAAAGTTGGGGAAGGACATGAACAGACACTTTTCAAAAGAAGACATATATGAGGCCAACAAACATATGAAAAAATGCTCATCATCACTGGTCATTAGAGAAATGCAAATCAAAACCACACTGAGATACCATCTCACGCCAGTTACAATGGCAATCATTAAAAAATCTGGAGACAACAGATGCTGGAGAGGATGTGGAGAAATAGCAACAATTTTTATAGTGTTGGTGGGAGTTTAAATTAGTTCAACCATTGTGGAAGACAGTGTGGTGATTCCTCAAGGACCTAGAAATAGAAATTCCATTTGACCCAGCAATCCCATTACTGTGTATATACCCAAAGGATTATAAATTAATCTATTATAAAGACATATGCACACGTATGTTCATTGCAGCACTGTTTACAACAGCAAGACCTGGAACGAACCCAAATGCCCATCAATGATAGACTGGATAAATAAATAACATGTGGCACATATACACCATGGAATACTATGCAGCCATGAAAAAGGATGAGTTTGTGTCCTTTGTAGGGACATGGATGAATCTGGAAACCATCATTCTCAGCAAACTGCCACAAGAACAGAAAATCAAACACTCTATGTCCTCACAGGTGGGTGTTGAACAAGGAGAACACATGGCCACAGGGGAGGGGAGCATCACACACTGGGGTCTATTGAGGGGACTAGGGGAGAGACAGTGGGAGCTAGGGAGTTGGGGAGGGGATAACATGGAGAGAAATGCCAGATATGGGTGATGGGGGGATGGAGGCAGCAAACCACATTGCCATGTATGTACCTATGCAACAATCCTGCTTGTTCTGCACATGTACCCCAGAATCTAAAGTGCAATAAAATACATATATTAAAAAAAATAGTTTAAACTTTATATCTCACTACAGACTATAACATTTGCAGGGAACATACTTTCTTTTACAGACTCTGCAGTAATATTTTCAATGAAAAATTATGTTTTTGTCACACTTCTAGTTCACTTCAATAATTTGTTAAGCATAAAAACTCTGTTTATATTAAACAATAAACCAAAATTTTTACTCAATATTTGGCATTTACATCTTGTATATTACTAGAACCTCAAAAATTAGAAGTGCCTCAGATTCTTGTTCAACTTTTGAAATGTCCAGAAACAGGCTAGTAGTGGTTAAAAAGATGAACCATGAAATCTATATTAGGTAGAAGATAAGTTAGAAAAATAAGAGACTTGTGGATAAGTCAATTATAAATTAATGGGTTATCCACAAGTTGGAGGGCCTAATGCAACTAAAAAATATTTTCATCAGTGAGATAAAATAGTTTTTGAAGAAATAATAGAATCTTGGGGTTTTAACAAGGTCCAGAGGCAGAGATTGGAATTTGTACCATGTACTATTATTGCCTCAAACAAAACCTTTATTTATTTATTTTTTAACTTAAGTTCAGTGGTAATTGTGCAGGTTAGGTAAACTTGTGTCATAGTGGTTTTCTGGACAGATTATTTTGTCACCAAGGGTTTAAGCCTAGTACCCATAGTTATTTTTTCCTGATCTTTTATCGATCTCTACACATTGAAGGCTACTTTCTTTGAATCCTTGTAACCATGTGACTTAGAGTCTCACCTTGTTCTGCAGTGCACACCTGCCCTGTGTATAGGGCAAGCTAGAAGTACCTCAGTTAATCCTCTGGAAGCATCCTTCAACCAATGATATTCATGATGTTGGTACATAAATACCATTGCTTTCTTATCCCCTATTTGATTTGTAATAACTCAGAAATATTTAAAATTATCTTGTGACATTTCCCAGAGGAATTGAGCTGCCACATACAGTATAAAAACAATTAATGAAAACATTTTTGTTGTCTTTTTCCATTTTCTGCCTTACTTATTCATTTCTCTATAAGTATTTCCTAAAATTACTTTCTAAAAAACTATTCCAACTCAAATCTTTGTCTCAGTTTCTGCTTCTAAGGTATTCCAAACTAGTACAGAGGTTTCCTCAAAGAATGGGGAATGTGATTAGAAATGAGAATGTCAAAGAACTTAAAGGCAAGATTATTCGTTAGGTAATCTATAATAATTTTGATGTTATTTTGGATGACTACAAGAGCCAAGATGAGGAAGAAACTGGTGAGTCTGATAGCAAAGCCTATTTTTTAAAAATTATAACAGTAAATAATAATGATAAAGAATGTTAACAGGCATGAGCCTCAAAGTCATAAATTTTCATTTGTTTTGTGGAAGTGTAAAAGAGACATTCTGGGAATGGGGATAAACAGAATGCTACTGGTTGCACTCCGTCAAAGCAAGAGTAATAGTCGTCTGGAATCAAAAACTGAAAAATAAATACCATCCTGAGAAAAAGACAAGTCTTTCTTTCTTTTTCATTAATGTATCTAAGAAAGCTTCATTCAAGAGGATGAGGGTGTAGGTAAGTTTCTTGTACATTGAAGGGACATTTTTTGTTTGTTTGTTTTGAATGGAGTCTTGCTCTGTCACCCAGGCTGGAGTGTGATTGTGCAATTGTATGGTCTCTGCTCACTGCAACCTCTGCCTCCCCGGTTAAAGTGATTGATTCTTCTGCCTCGGTCTCCTGAGTAGCTGGGATTACAGGCATCCACCGCCGCATCCAGCTAATTTTTAGTAGAGACAGGGTTTCGTCATGTTGGTCAGGCTGGTTTTGAACTCCTGATCCACCTGCCTCAGCCTCAAGTGATCCACCTGCCTCAGGCTCCCAAAGTACTGGGATTACAGGCGTGAGCCACCGCATCCAGCCTTGAAGGGACATTCCTTAGAACTTCTATAGTGAAAAAGAATAATAGTGAGGGCAAGAATGTAGTATATCTGAGGGAAGAGGATATGTTTGTACATACACATAAAATGGGTATATTCAACTACTTACTTGTTTAGTGCTCTCTCTGCTGAAATCCCATACATACATTTTTAAGTTTTGAAAAGGGCTTAATAAATGGAAGTAATTTATTGTCATAATGCTGCTAATGCTGCTAACAACAAAAATTATAATATCTTGTAGAAAAGTGTTTCTTGATCTTACATTCGAAATATGTATATGTGTGTGTGAATGTATATATATGTTATATATATATATGGAAAGTATAATATAGGGAGTTTATATATACCTAGCAGTAAAAAATTTTAGTTTATTGTTAGTATTTAATGTAAACGAAGTTTATGCTTAAATCATTGAAGTGAATTAGAAGTGATACAAAAACATTATTTTCCATTGAAAAGATTATTGCAGTTTGTAAAAAATTTTTAAATCACACACACACACATATATATATATATATAAGAGAGAGAGAGAGAGAGAGAGAGAAACAGAGAGGGAAAGAGAGCTAAACAAGCAGGGAGCTGAATATACCCATTTTATCTCTATCTGTCTATTGAGAGATCGCTGTTTCAGGCTAACATATGCACTCTTATCCTATTGATCTCGCGTATTTTTTAGGTAAACTCCAAATGCCTTAGCTGTAATAGAAATTCCGTTATGGTTTAAGGATCTTGTCCTTTAAGGCATTCTTTCTAGTTTTGACATTTGCTGCTCCACCTCTAACACCATCTGCTGTAGCTCACCTGTTCTTAACCTAGGATACATCTTTGAATGACTTAACACATTATTTTTTTTTTTCAAAATATCTGAGGAAATTTGACATGTATTGAATCTGACTTTCAGTTGCCCAGAAGCGGATACAAAATACATTTATATTTTGAACAAGTTTCACAGATAATCATGGTAATAAACCTTGATTTATTAGTTTTTCATGCCTTTTCTTCTTGTCTGAAATGTGCTTCTCTCTGAAGTTCTTAACCAATTCATCTCAACATATTGTGCTGAATTAGTTATAATCTCCTGTAGGAAATTGTCCATTGCCACTTGTATCTGAATTTTGTCCATTTTATGTGTCATGAGTCTTCTTATGCTAAATCCTATTATGAGTACATTATGAAGTCTGCTCCCTTTATATCGTGAAGGAGCTGTGGGAAGGGACTGTGTCTAAGTTTAAATTTCCAAAGCAAGAAACTTTATATGGGGCTTGGTGGACATTCAAAACAATGTTCTTGGCCAGGCGTGGTAGCCATGTCTGTAATTACATGTCTGTAATCCCAGCACTTTGGGAGGCTGAGGCAGACGAATCACTGGAGGTCAGGAGTTCAAGACCAGCCTGGCCAACATGGTGAAACTCTGTCTCTACTAACAATAAGAAAATTAGCTGGGTGTGGCGGCAGGTGCCTGTAATCCCAGCTACTCAGGGGACTGAGGCAGGAGAATTGCTTGAACCCAGGAGGCAAATGTTCCAGTGAGCCGAGATTGCACCACCACACTCCAGCCTAGCGACAGAGCAAGATTCCATTTCCAAAAAAAAAAGTTCTCATAATAAATAAGTAAGGACATAAATTACACAAAATAAAAATAAGTTTACCAGTTCAGTGTCAGCTTTGTGGAAACGTATTTATTTATAAGTGTCGTACCAAGGGGTAGAGAACTTTCTGAAAAGAAGGAGATTTAAATAATTGCTGGGATTTTATTTCATTTACATAGAAGATAAAATTTTATCTTTTTAGACGCGTGTATCAAATTTTCTGAAATACAATATATATATATCTCGAATGTGTATATGTTTGTGTGTATGCGTAAGCTGATGAAAAAATTAAAATTGATTTTAATTTTTGTAGGACCAATATGGCAGCTCCTTTCAACTTGTATTTTACCATCCAGTAGATTCTCATGGTGTCTTAATTACTGTTCTCCAAAGAAACTGAGTCAATGTATATATATATATATATATATATATATATATATATATGCAGAGAAAACAATTTATTATAAGGAATTGGCTCACACGATTATGGAGGATGACAAGTTCAAAATCTGCAGGTTAGGCTTGTAGTCTGAAGAGCCAATGGAGGTCATGCTGCAACTTCTCATGGCCCAACAAGTTGATGCATAATGTTCACACATAAGAATAGGGGAGGCATAGAAATGCAAGAGAAAATACTCAAAACTTCTTCAGGGATAGGCTCAGAGCTGGCTTATCATTTCCACTACAATCTCTGTGATAAAGTCAGTCACAAAATCAGTCCAAGTTGAAGGAATGAAGGACACTAATTCTTCAGTATGATGAAGGGCAAAGTCTTATCACAAAGTACTTGGGCACAGAAAGAGGGAAACAATTGAGGCTATGAATGCAATCACTCTAAAACAATTTTTTAAAACTTGGGTATGATTTTATTTTAACAGACACATTTTTATTGCCTAATTTTATTATACACTTAGATAAATAATTTAGAATGTTTTCTTACAGGTAAATTCACATAAGATTTGTAACATTTGAACTTAAAATACCTGTTTTTACTTGAAAATGATTAACCACCATGTCATATAACATACCAAACTTGTAAAAGTTAGAATTTTTAATTGCTATACCAAAGAAGCCAGCTTTAGTTACTAGCAATAATTTTGTGAGCCTTGGAGTATTTAGTGCAAAGCTGACTGAGCATTTATACACTTTATGCCTTTACTTAAAGCCAGATCCCCAATACCTAAGATTGCGTGACTCAAACAATGAGCATTTAAATTTTAAGTTTTTGCCTTGAAATAATGTTATTTCAAGAAGAAAGAAAGGGTTATAAAATTCCATACAAATAATGTCAAAGTAAATTTACAAAATTGAAGTATTTAAAAAACTCATATAAATGTTGACAGCAAATATTTTAGGTTAAGAGAAATTGTAGTAATCATTTAGCTTATGGTTTAGCACAACAATTTTTTTTTTGCAGTGGTGGGGACAAAGTCCCACTTTGTTGCTCAGGCTGGAGTGCAGTGGTGCGATGTCAGCTCACTACAACCTCCACCTCCCAGGTTCAAGTGATTCTCCTGCCTCAACCTACCGGGATTGCAGGTGCCCGCCATCACGCCCAGCTAATTTTTGTATTTTTAGTAGGCATGGAGTTTTACCATGTTGGTCAGGCTGGTCTTGAACTTCTGACTTTAAGTAATCCACCCAACTTGGCCTCCCAAAGTGCTGGAATTACAGGCGTGAGCCATGGCGCCCAGCCCTAGCACAATACTTGAAAGATCACATAAAAGCAAGAAAAAAGAAAATAAATACATAAAATATTTGAGGAGATGTTTAATACATGAGTGTATATAAGGAGATATGTAAGTATTTCTGATGATGTCTGAAAATAAATACTATGTAGCTAGAAGAAAAATTAATAATTGCTATAAAGTGTGTATTTAAAAATTTAAAATATCTGTTGGAAATGTTCATGTAATTTTATTACATTTTAAAATTTTATTAGTCGTGATAATATTTTTATCATGCTTATTTGGAAAAGCTTTGATTTAAAAAAAATTCTATTTTCATATTTGAACTTAATCTTCCTACAAATAAGAAAGATAAACCCTTTAATTTGAATAAATTTGAAATACAAACAGCTAGAATTTATCATGAATTTGGTATTTACAAACTGGTCTTAAATACTGGTAAGTGGCTAGCAATATTCTTGCAGATAATTAACTCATGTCAGTAAATCAATTCTTTATTGTCTACTGTTTCACATTTATCATGTAACATTATACTCTATCAATGTTTATGTTACTATTTTCAGGGCAAATACAAGTTTTCTAATTTTTAAGGAGTTACATAAAGAAGAGACTATTGGTCTCTCAATTTAATTTATGAGGTTAGTTTCATGAATGTAAACAAATGATATAACAAGAAAAAACTTTAAAACTAATTATCATCTTTACTTTAAAGATGTTTTGTGTAAGGGCAGTATTATCAGGGTGTCAGCTCTTGGTAGAATTTTGTCATCTTTAAACCACCGTCATACTAATTAATCCATGAAAGTCACTGATAAGTCCCCTTTCAGGCAGCCATGTACCTGCTGTGTTTCAGATTTTAACACAAAAATTTTTCAGACTACATAAATCCTATGTAACAAAGAGAAAAATGCTTCATTTGTCTGATATAATTAAAACTAAACTGGACTGCAATAACAAAACAAAATATTTTCAAATATATTCCTCTGAATTCTATTTATTGAGATGGATAAGTGGCATTATATGAGTTAGAAAAACACATTCTCCCACAGAAATCATTCGAGACCAGCCTGAGGAACATGGTGAAAGCTCATCTCTTCAAAAAATACAAGGATTACCCAGTTGTAGTGGCACTCGTTTGTAGTCCCTGCTACCCAGGAGGCTGAGGTGGGAGAATGGCTTGAGCCTGGGAGGTGCAGGTTCCAGGGAGCCGGGATGGTGCCACTGCACTCTGGCCTGGGTGACAAAGCCAGACCCTATCTCAACAATCAATCAATTAATCAATCAAATGAAGATTAAAATATACCATACTTCTCAATACAATGTTTTATTACATTAAAAATAAAACTTTTCCAATTAATTGAACAGAAATGTATTGTCTCATTTATCTTAAGCATTGCTCAGTGTTAATGTAACACGAATTAACATAGTTGTATTAATGTATACAAAATGTACATGAGAACTGACATTTCAATTAATAGAGCAGGTATTTGGATAAAATCATTAAAAAACTGTGTAATAGTTTAAAAGTTTCTAAAATTGTAATTCTCAGAAGAATAATATTTTTTCCTCACCCTATTTGGGATTTATTTTGTTTATGATCTGCAAAAGTTATGATCATTTCTTCAATTGTCGTTTCTCTTTAGCTATCACAGATTTTTCCATTTTTTTATTTCTTCACATATGAATCCCTATGTCTACAGTCATAATAACTATACATAAGTGTGTTTACTGCGGTACTTTTGCATGCATTACTTCCTTGTTCATGATGCTGTCTACTAAATTTTCTATCCATTTTGCTATGGAAACTCATGCATGCTACAGTATATGCTTATACACCCAAAGATAAAAATGTCTTAAATTAGAAAAACATTTTTTTAAACTATGCAAAATTCTTGCAATGGTCGATTAGAAAATTTGAAGCAACACCCTCACTAAGAATAACTAGAAAATGCTGAAATATATTTTTCTTTAAGTCTGATTGACAACATTTGAGAATCTGGGTTCACTCCATTAATATTATCCTACTGAAATTCAACTATTGCATGCAGTTTTTGAGTGTGTAAGTAGTGCATTCTTTGTTATTGCTAAGTAGTACTCTATTGTGTGAATATACCATTAATTGATTTATCCATTCACATTTAGGTTATTTCTAGCTTTGGGTTACTATTATCAAAGCTACTATGAATATATGACTACAGATCTTTGCATAAATAAAGGTTTTAATATCCTCTGGGAAAATACTTAGAGTTCAAAAGAAGAGAAGGGCAATAACCAGGTCTATACAGAGGGATGCATCAGGAATAAAGTAACAGCAAGGTGGGGCTTTGGGGAACACGTTACATATGGCAAGCAGGGTGGGACCAGCTAGGTTTCCTAGGTCCTCTGTGGATTGGTTAATTTGAATAAACTCTTCAGCTTCAAGGCATAAGGGCCATATGCCTCAGTACCAGGTATTTTGCCTCTTCGAGGATTGGGGCATATACACAGTGAATCCAAAGTATGCGAGCTCCAGAAAGAAAGTTGTGGAGTATGGGCTTTGCTGTTTGAAAAGGGGCACCAATCAACCTCCAGCCAGGGCATCAAAACAGGGGCATATCAGCATTAAAAAAAAAAAAAAACAACAAAAAACTACATGTCATATGTATAGGTAATAACATGGTTGAATCTCAAAATAATTATGCTGAATTAAAAGAAGATTTTTAAAACTATGTAAGATATGATTCCATTTAGATATAATTTTAGAAAATATAAACTACATAGCTTGTGTAACTTTTATATTGCAGTTTATTGCAAGTTGTGTAACTTTTATATTGCAGTTTATTGTAGGTTTTAATAATATAATAAGGTCCTTAAATTTTACCAATATAAAACTATTTTTATTTTACTATTTTTATTATTTTACACTAATTTTATAAATAGAAAAAATTATAAATTCAATGCATAGTAAGCTCCAGAAACCTCACATAGCAAGATTTCAAAATCAGGGCTTCAAATTTGTGTTTATCATCACTTGTAATTTCCTTTTTATGAAACTTTTACTAACTCTGCTTTTTTTCTTTCTTAGGAATCATTTAAGGCATAATACAATATAAGCAAAATTTTAAAAACATTGCAAGATACTGTTATATTTTTTTGTGTGTGTGCTTTTTAATATTTTCTAATTTATTTTCTATTATTTTCTTGCAAATTCCTTTTATATTTTATTATTTAAATTATTGTATTTTTAAGAGCAGATTTCAGTACACTTAATAAGGCATATAGTTTTTCAGTTGCAATGTTCCTCATAACTAGATCAAATAATTCCAAAAAGTCTCTTTTAAAGTGTATAGCTATTGGTAATTTCATCTTTTCAGCATACAATTATATGTGGCCACATGTTGTCAGTCTCTATCAATATCCTTCATTTATTTTCCTATTCTAACATCTGGAACATGATTGAAAAAGCATTCAGTTTCAAATAAAAAGGAAGAAATAATGTCTGTTTAAGAAATTTTACCATATAATTCCTCTTATGCATACATGTTTATAGATAATAATGCATCTTAAAAGTATAATCAGAGCTAATTTACATTTTACATCTACTATATGTTTAAAATAATATCTTTTTTCCAAGTAATCAGAATTGTGAAACTATTGTCACATACGAACTTTAATTTTTGTTTTTCCCTCTGTGAACAAACTAACTCTAATATTAAAAAGATTATTTTGTGTTGAGTTATTGTTGGAACTCTTACATGCTTAAGTGCTGAAAAGAACACAATACAGCTATATTAACTTTTATATGAAGCATTTAGAGTCATAGTCAGATTTCTTTTTAAATATTTAAAGAATATTCAGTTATTTTTTCTAATAAAATGTTTCTAATGTATTTTTAAATAAAACATGTATTATTTTAAAGTAACTAAAATGAACAATTCTATTATCTGAAAATGACTACTAATATTTTGAGTTACGTTTTCTCAAGATTATTTCCATCCATATGAACACACATACTCTCTCATATAGTGAAATGTCTTCAGTTTTAAAATCTTTTAAACTTCAAAAGAAAATTTGAGATTCTATCAACAGATGGTCAAATGAAACAGATTAAACTTTCTTCTTCCAATAACTGTTGAAATTCATACAAAGGCAAAAAATTATCAAACAGCCAAATAAACAGGAGCAAAATTGCAGGCTGTGAAATTAAAAAAAAAAAAAAAATCTCAGCTAAGAAAGAAAAATAACATTCTGGCATAGTCTGTCAAGGCAGTCAACCTAGCTCTGAACAGAATAAGGAGTACTGTCAGAAAAAAAAAGATAAATAAATAAACACAATTGTCAGAAATTCCTTGCTACTCGTATCAAAGTATAATAGGGGTAGGGAGGGTGATATAAGAACAAATTGTGCCTTTTTCTCCTCTATGATTCTTTTCTGAGTTCCGGTGGGGTCTGTTAGTGGAACTATCAGCTGAAAAGGGTAATGCCAAATAAGCAGTGTCAACAAAGACAAGGGTTGCCCATAACAGAAGCATAAGAATTAGGCTCCAGACATTTATTCATTCATTCATTCATTTATTCATTCAACATAGCATTAACGAGTGCTTTCTAAGTAGTAGCAACTATTTCAGGCATTAACACTACTCATAACAATGTTGCTGCACAAGCCTCTACTCTTTGTAGTTTAAACTCCAGTGTGTGAGAGATACACAGCATAAGAATATACGACATAAAATTACTTCATGTCATGATAAATGATTGAACAGTAACATTAAGAGTAATGTGATGGAGAGTAACTTGGGTGAGAAAACGGACACCGTTAGACAGGATAGCCAGGTGTCTCCAAGGAAAAGATATTTGAATTATAGCCTGAATGATGAGGAGGAACCAGATGGGCAAAGATCAGGTGGGAGAGTTACCCAAGCAGAGGCCAGAGGAAGAACAAAGGACCTGAGCAGAAAACAGGTGACCATGTTTTCTGTCAAGATTTGTCTGAGCAAGGGTAAAACCGAGAGAGATTGGTCACAGTCTAGCTGATGCATGTCACAGAAGAGTTAGAGTTTTATTTGTAGTGAAATTGGAAGACATAGGAATATTAAAAATTGGGGAATGATAGGATGTGTTTTGCATTTTTAAAAGGGCGTCTTGAAGGCTGTGTGGAAAATGGGTTTCAGAATAAAGAAGAATGAAAGCACAAAGGTCAGTTCAAAGACTATTTCAGAAGTCCACATGAGTGAAGATGAGAGGTTGTAAAATTGGTAACACTAACTATGGAGGAAGTTGCAGACTAGAGAAATTTTTTAGTGTTTGTAAATAAAGTGGACAGAAGGTGGATAAAACAGGATAGAATCTGAAATCCAGGTTATATCTCCAGCTATGTAAAATGCATTTCTGACTCTGTGCAGAGGACCTGAAACAGGATATTGAATTTCAAAAGACAAAATGAAGTTCATTTGCCAGAACAAAAGCTTCGGAAGGTCCCATTTGAGCTCTCCCTCATCCTCAACCCTCCTGCAGAGAAGCAACAGAAGCTACAGAAGGTGTTGAATCCTTCTTCTACCAGCTACTGTAAAGCCAGAAAGAGAGAATGAAACCAAAGACCAGCAAAGAACATGCTCTTCCATGAGACCAGACTTCAAGCACATGGCACAGGAAATAAAGGACGGGATGGAACACATCTCACCGAGCCTGGTGAGACTGGCAGAGGCAGAGGCTCAACAGCCTGTTCCTCAAGCTGTCTCAGTCATAGGCTTTCTGCTTCAGACTTCTTGTCTTTTTGGAGATCTCTTTGATCCTGATTATTCCTCAGCCTAATCTTCTGGCCTTTTGTAAAATGTGTAAGCCCTTTTATATGCTTTAAATAAATTGACTTTTACTTGTCAATCATGTTAGTTTTGTTGTCGACATTGTTCACAGGGAAATACCCAACTGATATATTAACAAGCAAGAGTAGCTGGCACTCTAAATTAGAAAATCCAGTGATGAGAACAAAAAAATAGGAAGAAATAAATATATAAGGAATATTAAGAGACTATGGTCACCTGAAAACTTGAGATAATTCAGAAAAAAAAAAGGTGTACTGGGTCCAAAACTTATTAATTAAACCATACCAATTAAAATATTTGGGAATGATATACTAACAAAGGAGTTAACCAGTGAGTTAATCAATGAGCAGATAAATGAAACACACCAGGAGTACAGAAATAGAATCAACACATTTGGGAATTTGATGGTATCACATTTCATATTAGATAAAAAATAGACTATTCTGTAAACAGGGTATAAAATTATATTTCTCCAAAAGTTAAATTAGATAAAAATAAATAAATACATGATTCTATAGACAGATATGAATCTGAGGTTGAATTAAAATTTAAAATACAGGAAAAATATAATACTCTAATGTTATTACATTTTTTACTTATAGCTCAAATCTGTTCTATAGCATGACAATGTAAACATAGTTTAATGACAAACCACAGAAACTTAGTAGATGTTTGTAACATAAGTAAAATGTTTAAATGACAATTGTAATATATAAAAATTTATTCATAAATAATAAAAATAAGCTAAACGTATAAATAGAAGACATTTCTAAATAGAAGACACAAGAAGTTGCAAAGTGTTTGGCCTTACTTCTATTTATGGAAACACAACAGTGGGTTACCATCTTGTGGTGCCAAGTGAGACAATACCAAATGCTGGTAATGTTGCAGTTTAAGTTTGAAGTCTTACACACTGCTGGTATGAGTATAAACAATTACAACTATATTGAAGGACAATTTTACAGGATTCAGAAAATTGAAGATAGACCTACCCTGTGGTATGGAATATATATAAATTAATACCCAGGAGAAACATCTTGTTCAAAAGTGTATAAAATGTTTATTGCCACTTATAAAGAGTGTTTATGGCAGTGTTGTTTAGCATAGTGAAAAATTGATAATATAAAAGCCCATCCAACAGGGTGTACATAAATAACACCACCGTCAGTAGAATAATAATAATAATAATAACATCTAGTCCAATTAAGCAATTGCATTTCTTTAAAAAATTGCATTTTTTACTTGTATTAAGTTATTTAATCTTTATAAAACCTTGAAAAGAAAGCAGGTATTATGAATCCCATTCTAAAGATAAGAAAACTGATACAAAGTTTAATTATGCAAATTGTTTAAGATCACAAAACTAGTCAGAAATGAAGCCAAGATTCAAATTACTCTCAATATGCTCTAGAAGCCACTCATTTAACTATTATTGTAATATAATGTAATATTTACCAAGTTTGTTTGTTTGTATATATGTCTATATTATATATACACAAATGTAGATAGATTAGATAGAGAGAGAGAGAGAGAGATAGAGAGAGAGATAGATCCATCCCATGGAATAATATTCAGTCATTTAAAAAATGAACTGGAGTTTTAGGAATCAACATGAGTAGTTCTTAAAAACTTAATATTAGCAACAAATCACACTGTAGAACAATCTGTGTAGCCACTCCTCACACAGCTGCTGTGTTGAGCAATCTCAAAGAGTGTCATTGGCTTTGTGCCCCCAGCAGCTGCAGTCCAGCTATAACACGATAGCCCGTGCTGGTTTCTTAGTCCTGTCACTGCTAACCTGTGGATCCATACCTGGATTACTTTCCTGACTTTAATAGTCTCCTCATTTCTGCCCTATAATCTTTTCCAACACAGAATAAATGAGATCCTCTTAATTTCTGTCAGATAATCTCACTTGTCCACGTAATACCTACCTATGTGTTTTTTTCATCTCACTTGGGGTAAGGTCCCCAAGTTGTGTATGTACATCTTACAATGACCCACAACCTGCTAGGAAATGTGGTTTTGCATTACCTCACTGACCCTTATCTCCTATGACCCTCCCCTGCTGCTCATTCCAGGATTGACACACTGGCCTCATTTGCTCTTTTAACCACTCCTTCCTCAGGGTTATAGTACTTCCTGTTTTTTCTGACCACAACACACTTTGCCCCAGATATCTACAAGGACCATTCTCTCAGCTCATCCAAGGATTGTTGTGAATGTCATCTTTTGACTAAAACCTTCCCTGGTAACACTAATTTGCCTGGAAACACGATTTCACTAAAAACTTCCGTAGAAACACTACTCCCTCACAGTTATTTTTCTCTATTGTACTTATCGGCATGTATTATGCTGCACATGTTAATCACTTTTAATGGACTATTGCTCAGTTCAATGTAAGGTGCGTGAAAGTAGAGAGACTTGGCTGTGTTGCTATCTGCTGTTTTCCCAGCATCAGGTTCTTATGCATAACACAATTTATACGGAATGAATGAATGTCATAGGGCTTATGTCAATTTAATAGCAAATATAAAATAACATTTCTTTGGATATACATATTTATGGGATATATATAACAACGTGTTGGAAGGATATCTATCAAATTCATGCTTACATATTATTTTTTCAAAAATTTTATATACTTATTTATGTCTTTCTGATGGGTGAGTAAACGAGTCTGAGATGATGTAACAAATTCTGTCAGTTTTGTTGACAAGGAATTTACCCTAATACATTTATAGAATGGTTTCTTCAAGACTTGAACCATCTGTGGACTACACTAACTGTGGTTAAAAAATTTCATGACTGTATTAGAAGAGTATAAAGAAACATTTCAGAAAACTTAAAGAAGTAAGCATATTAGAATAGGTTTATTATGTAAGATGACAGAATCCATTGGATGACAATGTCCCATGGGACATTGGGCCATTCCTTCAATAAACTAATGAAGAGTTCACTAATAAAATTGTCACAGTAGGTAGCTAGTCAGGTCTCAACAGGGCAGGAGAGGGCTCCCCCTAACACACACCAGGAATGACCGGCGACCATCAGGTGATGGTCAGGAGGTTGTTAAATGTCTCCCTAAATAATAACTGGTCACAGCCAGCACCAGGGAAAGGCAGTCTTCTAATAGATAGAAAGTACCTGAAACTGGTGATCAGCAGCTTCCTGATAAGATCTCAGGAGCGGGGGAGAAGTAATGCAAGATCCCAGAAGTATGCCAACATATAAAACCCTCAATCCCCAAATCAAGAGGACCAAGCCTGCGCTTGTCTTTCAAGTTGCCTCCTTGGCCCTCTTGCAAGTGTACATTCTTTCCTTCCTTTCATTCCTGCTCTAAAGCTTTTTAATAAACTTTCACTCCTACTCAAAAACTTGCTTTGTCTCTCATTCTGCCTTATGTTCCTTGGTTGATTTCTTTCTTCTGAGGAGGCAAGAATTGAGATTCCCGCAGACCTGTAAGAATACATTTGCTGCAGCTAACATATTTGGTTGCCATTTTTTTTTTTTTTTTTAGTTAGCAAACCACCAGTTATTTTATTTTAGTCAGCAAAGGAGAAAAACACACAAATTACATGCTGAAATGGATTTTAGCATTACTGAATGCTGAATACAGACATCCTGTTTCAAAACTACTAACATAGTCCACTTACAATCTTAAAAATTCAGTGTTTTTCATCCTGCATTAAATCACTATTATACCTTTTGGCTTAAAAATTAGGTTTGGTTTCAAAAATAGGTTTAATTTAGTACTTCAGTCACATGCCTCACAGATTCTTGACCAGGACTGGGTAAGTATCAGTCCAATTAACTTAGTTACAGCAAGAAAACAAAATGTAAACGGAATGTTTAATCCACCTTGCTTGATATTCTTGCCAAAATTGAATTGAGAAATTAAGATACACAGGTGATTTAAACCAGAACATAACAACATAACTGAAAAAAAAAAAAAAGACAAAATGTAGATGTTACTTGTTTGAAGCAAACCTGTCCATTTAGGGCCATTTATTGCCTTTTTGAGACTCATGACTAATTCCTGAAAAGACCACATTGAGTTCGTGGGTATATGATGTATCCTTTAGTTTGAAGGTCGTTAAGAGGGGTGTAAGGGTGAGGCAGGAGGGTGGGAAGGACTAAAAAAGCACAGGGTGGAGTGTTTGCTGATGCCATCACGGTAATTATCCAAGACAGTGTCCGCTGGGGGCCCCTCCTGAGACCTCCAGAGATGGATCTGTTTTCTTCAGGCAGCAGCAGCAGCAAAAACTTCCTCAGAGTCAAGGTCAACTTTTATTGCCCAAGAACCAAAATTATGTCCCTCCCCCCGTTTCCTGAGCTGGAGACCTCCACATGCAATGTCTGCATTCTCATCTGCTTGTGCCTCTGACCAGCAGAGTGCGCTCAAATAAAACGCCTCGGGATGCACCTTCTTCAAAGGGAAACATGAGGTATTCCGATGGCTCAAGCAATCTGGTCAATCAGTCACCATTCTCAAGCAGCTTCTGTAAGTTATTCTGTATCTTTTCTAATTTCACTATGTTAGCTATAAGCTCTTGACAGAGAACCTCCTCACTGAATTGTACTTGTGACCTCAGGCCGGATGGTGCTGTCTGTTCAGTATTATGGGTGTCCACAAGGGAGGTTAGCAGCCCCAACCGCTCCTCCAGAGTATTAATTCTGTATCTCATGTAGAAGGTTGAGATGATGAGTGCACAGACAACAATTGCGTAGAATATAAGAATATGGTGAAGCATCAGGCATTTCTGAGATATGGTAACTTCCACTGCTAACAAAATCTGAATAAGACTGGTGGATTGAATCAATCTCCATATTCTTGTGATACTGTACTAGAGTTTTACAAAATGTTATCACAGAAGAAAACTTTGAAAAGGGTAGAGGGGGATCTTCCTGTATAATTTCTTACAACTCTATGTAAATTTGCAATCATATCAAAATAAAATGTTTAATTTAAAAATAAAAAGCAACTCCTCTTATGCTACAGAGGCTGGGTAGAAACTAAGGGTCTTATCGCAAAATATCAAGTGGTTTTGTGGCCAGAGTTATTATTCATCATGAGTTGGGTTTCATAAATTATCCCAAGTTATTAGGTCAAGCAGATTCAATAGAAGTCCATTATATGATGAAAATGGTGTATGCAAGATCAAGTCCAGTAGGTCTGAGAGAACATCAAAGGGTGATCAAGACTCTCACTGACCTCTGTTACACTCAAGTCTCTTTATCACATCTCACATACAGCCTCATGAGTAGTTTCCCTGAAAAACTAGTGAAGAAGAAAAAATCCAGGTCTGATTTAAAGAAAATTCAACTGAACATGAGTGATGGTCAATATTGAGTGTCAGCTTGATTAGATTGAAGGATGCAAAGTATTATTCCTGGGTGTGTCTGTGAGGGTGTTGCCAAAGGAGATTAGCATTTGAATCAGTGGACTAGGAGTGGCAGACCCATCCTCAATCTGGGTGGAAACCATCTAATCTGCTGCCAGTGTGGCTAGAATAAAAGCGGGCAGAGGAACGTGGAAGGACTAAACTTACCTGAGTCTTCCAGCCTTCATCTTTCTCTCATGCTGGATGCTTTCTGCCCTTGAACATCAGACTCCAAGTTCTTCAGCTTTTGGACTCTTGGATTTATACCAGTGATTTACTAGGGGCTCTCTGGTCTTTGGCCACACACTGAAGGCTGCACTGTTGGCTTCCCTACTTTTGAGGTTTTGGGACTCAGACTGGCTTCCTTGCTCCTCAGCTTGCAGATGGCCTATTGTGTGATTTCACCTTGTGATTGTGTTTGCCAATACTTTTTAATAAATTCCCCTTCATATATACATTTATCCTATTAGTGCCGTCCTTCTAGAAAACCCTGCGTGGGAACCATCCAACTGTGAACCAAAGATGACTGGCCCTATGTAGAGATTAACCAAAAGAATGATTTTGGCAAATATTAACACATCTGACCGTTGATGGTTCAGGGTTCTGGGGGAGAGCAGAATAGGACAACCAAAAAAGGAATGTTCTGCAATAGGAGAATATAGATAAATCTAGGGAAGTGCAGTGCTCACCAGATTTCATTTGCTGTAGAGGATATATTCCACAAATAGGAAGACAGAATTCTTCTCCAATAGATGTCACTCAGTCTCTGCCCTTAGCCATCCTAAGTGTATTCACAATAAGACAAGAACATCACAGTCATGTTATTAGAGATGAAAGCTATGCATGGGTCCAACAGTATGAGCTTCTTTTGGTTAAGGGTGGTCTATCTTCTGCATTTGGTGAATATGTAACCTACTAGCAGTAGACATCAATGCTGAGTCCTTAATATAGTAACATGTTTCAAGGGTAACAACCCATGTCTTACTGGAAACTTGATTACATTGGGCCTGTTCAGTTCTAAAGGAAATAATAATTGCTAGATTGATGCATGTATTTTTAAAGGATTTGTCTAATCTGCCTGCACAGTCTGTACCAACACCACCATCTTTGGGTAAATAGCATATGATTTAACATAATATCTCACATAACCTCACTTAAGAACAAAAGACCCACTTATAGATATAAAAATGAGCACTTACTTACTCACAGGATCCACCATATACTGTTTTAGTTGGAAATGTCTGGCCTGACAGCACCTTGAAATGGCCTCTTCCAGACTGAAATAACACATCATTGATGATGTTATTCTGTAGGATTAGAACACTATAATTTAGAATCTGTACATAAATTAAAACAAAAGTTATTATATAGTGCTGTCTCTCCCAATGTAGTAAAAGACTGAGCCTATGAAACAACTGCAGAATTAATAGTGACCTTTGTCATCATTATTGTCTATGATTCACTTATTGTTTTGTGCTTCATTTTTTCTAAAACGTTAGGGTTAGCAGAATAAGAGGAGCTGGAGTCAAGAGATGGTATGTTTTCATCAGGTTGTACTGAACCTTACCTCTGATATCACATGATCATTTTGGACTCCTCAAACCAGTGCACCAGTAGGCAAATAAGTAAATCACTATATAGTCATGTGTTACTTAACAAGAAAATATTCTGAGAAATGCATCATTAGGTTATTTTATCATTGTCCAGATATCATAGAGTGCACTTATACAAACCTAGATGGTATAGCCTACTACACACCTAGGCTATATGCTATAACTTATTGCTCTTAGGCTACAAAGCTGTACAGCTTGTTTCCGTACTAAATACTGTAGACAGTTGTTACACAGTGGTAAGTATTTGCAAATCTAAGCATGTGTAAACATGGGAAAGGTACAATGAAAATATGGTATAGTCTTATGGGACTACTGTCATTTGTGCAGTCCATCATTGCCTGAAATTTTGTTTTACAGTACATAACTGTTTCTTTGAAAATAATCAACCCTGAATATCATGAAAAAGAGAGCTGATACTACCAGAATGGAGGCAGGGAAGATTATATACAGAACTAAAAGGTGTCCATAGGGGTGTGTTTGTGCTGTCATATTTAGTAAGAGGAAAAAAATGTAGCAGTCATAGCTGGACAAAAACAAGATGACCAGAGCTCAGAATCCCACTGCATAAAGTTCTGGGTAACTCTACCTGGCACACAAAATAAAAAAGAATTATTGTTTCCCTTTTTAAATAATTTATTTTTAATTATTAATTTTATCCTATTTGTAAGTAAAATTAATTAGCCCTATATCTGTTATATGTATGGTAAATTACTTTTCCTAAAGTATGTGTGATTAATATTTGTCTGATGTTCCAAGATACCTCAACTGTTATTGTTCTTTACATCCCTTGGAGGGGGAGCTCTATTGTATTGTCACCTTGGTGCATCTGTAACTTAAATAATAAACCTCACAGATCCACATCCCAGTTTTCTGGATGCCTAGTACAGTGGAGATATTGAGAGGTATACTTTTAATGTATCTCGTGATTTTCCAAAACCTTCAACATTTACTTAACCAGCTGGAGAAGTTATCCGAGATTGGTTGTATTAGTCTATTTCCACACTACTATAAGGAAATTCCCATGACTGGGTAATTTATGAAGGAGAGAGGCTTAATTGACTCACAGTTCCACATGACTGGGGAGGCCTCAGGAAACTTAAAATCACAGAGAAGAGTGAAGGAGAAGCGAGAGCCTTCTTTACATGGTAGCAGGAGAGAAGGAGTGTATGTAGCAGGAAATATCAAACACTTAGAAAACCATCAGATCTCATGAGAACTCACTATCAGGAGAACAGCATGGGGTAAACAGCCTCCATGATCCAATCACCTCCCTCCAGGTTCTACCCTTGACAAGTCGGGATTATGGGGATTACAATTCAAGATGAGATGTGGGTGGAACACAGAACCAAACCATATCATTGGTCTACTCCTTAAACCAGAGTGCTTCAAGCTTTATTAGGAAACAACAAAAATTACAAGGGAAACCTTGTCTTACTTCAGTATCAGAGGTGATTGTTATGTTAATAAATGCTGTTTCTGTGTCAGTGATATACTAGCCCTGTATTGATGTATTTATTCTACAATGTTGTGATAATTTTGAAAGATATCAGGTAGCCATTGATGAAATAAGAGAGATTTGGACTTTATTAAATAGTTTTCATATTATAAGAACAACTCAAATTTCCTTGTTATAAAGCATATGAGTCTTGGATAAAATATTTAGCATTTTGAATAGTTTTTTTATTTATATATAATATACATACCATAAAAAACACTTATTGTTCTATACAATTCATTGATTTTTGATTATATTTACAGAATGTATCACAACAGTCTAATTTTAAAATATTTTCATCATCCTAGAAAGAAATGACATGCCCATTTGTAGTCCCCCCTCATGCTCACCACCAGCCGTAGGCCACCAAAAATTTTTATCTTTATAGATTTTCCTTTTCTGAACATTTTATGTAAACAAAATGTTACAAAATGTACAATATTATGTTTTTTTGTGTCTGGCTTCTTTCACTTAGTGTGATGTTTCTGGGGTTTATACTGTGACAGGAAAAGAATAATCAGGACCCCAAAGTTACTAAGCCAAAGGGAAGAGTCAAGCTGGGAACTGCCTAGGGCAAACCTGCCTCCCATTTTAACCCTAAGTAAGATAGCTACAAACACAAAAAAGCCACATACCTTCCTCACAATTTGCCCACAAGACAATTCTTCTTGGACAAAGAACACACAGAACTCAAAGTCATCCCTCTGCTCACAATAGACAAATGTATTATCTGATCACTTCCTTTGCCCTGTTGTTTCACTAACCCAGACTAAGGCATAAGTGACTATTTCTGTAAATTGCATAATTAGTGAAAGGCTAATCAGAAACTCAAAAGAATGCAACCATTTGTCATTTATCTACCTATGACCTAGAAGCCCCCTCCCCTCTTTGAGTTGTCCCACCTTTCGTGACTGAACGTCTGTCCATCTTAGTTATATTGATTCATGTCTCATGTTTCCCTAAAATGTATAAAACCAAGCTGTGCCCGGACCACCTTGGGCATATGTGGTCAGGATGTCCTGAGGCTGTGTTACAGTTGCATCCTTAACGTTGACCAAAAAATTATTTCTAAATTAACTGAGACCTGTCTTAGATATTTTGGGTTCCCAATACTTGAAACTTATGAAACAAAGAAACAAAGTAAACTATACTAAAATATTGGAGTCTTTGAAAGGCTCAAAGCAGAAAACATTTTATAATTAAGAAAAACAAAATGTAATTTATATTTTATTTTTTATGATGGAATTTTATAATTTCATGAGAACGCCAGTATAAAGAAGAGCATGCTGCTTTTATTTATCAACCTGGCAATCCATCCCACTCAGGAAATTATGTCATTTCCTTTAATGGAATATTTCCAAGGTCTAGACTCCACTAAGCATATTCATTAGAAAAGTACAGGCATTTACAAAATAAAACTGATAACTACTTTAGGATCAAATAACTTAAAAACTCATTGCACACTAAACTATCCAGGTTACATAACTTACATGGGAAGCAAAGAACAATTTTCTACATCTACATAGTGTTGTAATACAGATGTTTGAAAAGAGTGCTAAAAACTGTCAAAAATCTTCAAAATGCAGCACTCTCCCAGTTTCTTTTTGATATCTGTGTGGAAGAGTATAATTTTCTGTAATTTTCAACAGAGTTTCAGGATGAGGCTATTAAATATAAAACCCCAAATGCATTTGGGATGGTAAGAAAATGAAACACAGAAGACGTCTATGCTGGAATCATTTACTCTTTTAAGATGTTCCCCAAGTTAACATCAATAGAATTAACTCCAAAACGATCCTAGTTCCACTTCTTAGTTTCCCTGATATACATACTAAAATGCCTTAAGGCCAGGGTATTTCTGTTCTGCTTCCTGGCCATGCTCTGAGTGGTGCCAGCAATTGAGAAAGAATACCTGTGTAATGAGCCCAGGCAGGAGGGATAGACCTACTGGGAGAGCTCAGTCTTGTCAGATTCTTGTGTTAGAGCTACACTAAGCAGAGCCAAGCACTGCCCTTGTGAGACCATGTGAACCTGGGCATGAAGCCAGTACTTCAAAGTGATTATTGCCTGATGGTCCCTGGACAACCTTGACTAACTCAGTATTTCTCTTGTCTTCTTCTTGCCTGTAATTCTCAGAATAACTGTGGAATGTGCTGGTAATGCAATACCCTGATATAAGGTGAAATTGTCCCAAACAGTCCAAGCCTTCTTCCTGTTCCAATTTAGAGGAAACATCCTGGAACAGCCCAAGCTTTGTTTTTCTCACCTCTGAAAGTAAGGTGGACAAAGCTTTGTGCAGTGAATCCTGCGATCCCTGTGTTATATCAGCAGGCTACCTTTCTGGGTTCCTCAGCTGTCGTGCAATTGGGTCATGCACAGTCAAAACTCAGTCCACCCCAGGCAGCTTTTTTGAGCCTTGGGGGGACCAGCCCACAATGGATTGTAGGCTTTTTTATTTTACCCCTTGATGCCTATCTGTAAGTAGTAAATCTGCTTTATATAACTTGTTTCATGTAAGTATGTTTTGTCTCACCAGACTTAGGCAATTGGTGAAACTGCAGGATGCAGTGGATGGAAGTGTTCTGACTCCTGTTCCTGGTGGTTGGCATGGTGATGATATTTGCTATCTTCCACGCAGTGAGTTTCCTTTCTTAAATTTTTTTTTACTGGTGAATCTGCTTCACAGTTATGATGGATTGAAGGCCTGTAACCTGTACTCTTGTTTTCTGGTTCCAGCATTAAGATAGAAAACCATAAGGCGTTTATAAAAAGAGTCAAGAACATGTAAAAAAAAGTCAGAAAGAAGCACAATCAAATAAACATACAAGAACAAATTCAAATAGCATGCATTAATTTTAATTCATGAAATTTTCTGTGGAAAAATGTCAAATTGGTTTTTCTCAAATCAAATAAAAGTATGCTAGGCATTGTCTTAAATTAATTAGAATTGTTTTTTGTTATGATTCAAGCAAAAGTTAACGCAAAAGCATAAAATCATATAATTACAGTTATCAATTGTCAAGCCAAGATTCCTGAAGATAAGGATTGTTTCTGTAAGCCAGTTATCATAATATATGCCATTATAGGAATTTAGCATCTATTAGGAAAAAATTCCATAGTCTATTGTTATTTTTGAAAGATCAGGTTTTTATCTCACTTTGAGAAATGTGGACATTTGCCTCTACAAATTGCCAAATATATTTAAGCATTGACTGTGCTACTTGGACAAAAGAGAACTCACTGCATCTGTGTTCATAACTACCAATGGAAAATGTGCTAGTTCTACTGAAAAATCTTGTTAATAAAATCTGAAGAACATGAACTAAAGTTAAAAACTTTTTCTTCAGGTAATAGAAGGTGACAAGGGCAAACATATATGGCATATGACTAGCATGTTTCAAACTATGAAAGAAACTTTAAATAAGGAAAACAAATCATAAGAAAAAGTTGTAAACTCGGTATCAATCTCTTTCATACATTTTATTTCTCTGAAGGAAAAGAAGCAAGCAAATTAGAGTCATTTAGATGGCTAATTAAAATTTTGATTTAATTGTAGTTGTCCATTCTTCTTTCAAAACATATTTATAAGGGCCATTTATGCAGCATGGTAGTTCGACGTTACAATACAAAACTCTACAAATTCAAGGAACTTACACACTAGCACGAGAGATAGGCAAAACCATCATAAAATGTTAGTATAGAAAGTAGTGAAATAAGATACTGTATAGAAGACTAAAAACAAAAGTGTCATACTATTGGAGAAGGTATAGTTTAGAGCTGATTTCCAAAATAAAAACTGTGGTAAGTTTGAAATAATTAAATGTATTCAATCTAGAACAATGATAGATTTTGTGTTTTCTGATTTTGTGTTAAAATATTCCTTGTTTCACGTAATTAGGTTAATTATGAATGATGACATTTTAATACACTTACCTGGAGCAATAAAAGGTTGGCAGCCTTCTTTCATTCCCTTTCCTCGGAAATACTGTTTTGGCATAGAGTGTGTGCCAGCTGATACCAAAACTCATCTTTTCCCAGGAAACTCAATGTATGCAAGTACCTGTGTGAAAGGATCTATAAGTTTGAGTTGAAGAATAAATTATTAAAACTTTAACCTTCTAGGAGTCAAGAAGCTTTGTAGAGGGTAATGTTTGCCCAGGATCTCAGTGCTTAGCAAACACAGCAGGATGCCTACACGCAATTCAAAGGCATCACAAAAAGAATCTTTGATATCAAGGACCATAATTATTCCCCTTTCACCACCACTGGGACAGTTTGGAAAACAATGATGGAATAGATTATCATCCTCAAAGCTCACCCCAGTGGAGACAAAATGGCTTAGAAGTATACATACAGTCCTGGCTCTGCTGAGTCCAATTTATGACAATATGCAAATAGGCTTGTGTTTTCAGAAATATAAGGTGAATTTTACAAAACTCAAGCCAATATACTATAAAAAGAAGAAGACAGGATCTGGAAGGCATATCAATGGTATTCTAGAGGAACTGGGAAATTGGAATTAATGTCAGTATAATTGTATAACTGGCTTTCTTACTGCTATAGATTGTTTACCTATTTTTCTTCAATTCTTTCCACTAATTACCTTGCCTTCTTCTTGTTGAGAAAATAGAAGTCGCATTTAGAAAATACTTCAATCTGAAAATTCTAGAATTTATGGACCTACCTTGATTTCAGCCTTTGCTTTCTACTTTCTCTCCTATTACAAAAGAGGTTGTTGCTTCAATCAAACACATATCACCCTCTCCTTACCTCACCCCTACCTGGAGCTCAGGATCCTACTTATCCATGATTTCTTAAGGATTTCACTTCTATTACACTCCATTTACATCTATCTTAGGGTGTGTGTGTTTCAGTTCTTAAGTCAATCATTCCCCTTAAAAACACTCTCTAGTATCTCTAGTATTATAAAAATAAAATAAAATGAAAAAAAAACTATAATTCAAATCTTCCTGCTTCTCTGATTCTCTTCACAAAATAACTTACCAAGTGGGCTGCTTGTCTCATCCCCTAGTTTCAACCCAATCTACTAGAGCAAGGCTTTGGCCCTATTTTGCTGAAACTGCTCTTTTATAGGTCATTGATAACTAGTGTGAATATACTTCCCAGTTTTCATGGGAGAGTCTTGGTTTACCCCCTGTTGCACTAGCTAATGATTCACTTTTCACTCTCAAAGTTTCTAAGATACACAATAAGTTATATATGTCACTCCACCAATGGCATCCTTATCATCACACAGAGTTTAATTTGGACCACAAATCAGTAGCAGCCTGCAAATATAATCTGTCTCATGTTCTTTCAAAATTTTCTTTTGTTTCTGTGACATTACATTCCTCTGATGGATCAGAAGAAGTAGTAATGCTTACTAAATTTTCCAAGTACTTCATTACATTTCCAGAACATTTTCATATGTAACAGATTCTAGCCAATAAAATGTGGAAAGAATATGAGTCTCTTATATGCTCAGTGAAAGGTCATATAATATGATTCTCTATTATTTTTAATAGAAAGTTGAATGTTCCAAATAGTGCATCTATGAGATTTTTAGCATCTACCAGTCTAGTCCCTGTATGATTTTGTACTTCGTAGTTCCCACTGACCCTGCTGAGACAGAAACCATGAGTGAGAAATAAGCTTTTGTAATATTGAACCCTGAACTATTAGAATCCTTTGTTCCAGAAATATACCCTACCCTGTCCTGAATAATATACTTATCATAAATATTTTCTCATTCTCAATTTTCATCCTGGCTCTGAGGCCTTTACCTGACTTTAAATACATCACATTAGCATATTAAAGGAAGCTATTTTCTTTTAACATTTATTATGGCTTATCTATTTGTTTTTTGAGTGATTCTTTAACGCCTCAGTAGAATGCAAGCTTCATTAAGAGTTTGAAACATATTTGCATTGTTTACCACTGTTATCACTAACCTTAGAATATCGCCTGCCATGAAGTAGTTACTTCTTATTTTCAACTAGATGAAAGTACACTGTGGATGGAAAATTGAGACATGTAACACATCAAATTTAGAATATTTCTATTTTGGCTGCTACTTGTATTTTTTAAAATTCTTGAAAGTATCCCAGCCCTTGAAATTATGATTAATGGGTCAATTGTTTTCAGTTCAGAAATGTTTCATTTTAATGTGAATCAATGTAGATAATTATTCAGTTCCATTTTGTCTTAACCCATATTTCAGGAATATGAGTTAACAGTGTTTATATGAAGCTATTTTGAACATATATTCTCTGAGTTGCAAAATGTCTGAAAATGTATTTATCCTCTGTCACAATGTGGACACCTTGACTAAATTTAATATGTCTGAGTCACACTCTTCTCTTTCAAATTATTGCACTTGTTCTAACAGTGTCTGTTATTTTGCGTTAGTATAGAAAATAATGAGACCAATATGATTTTCATTCTCCTAAAGTAACCTCATATTTTTAATATTCTTACTTAAAATATATTTTATGTGTAACTTTCAAAAATTCAAAAATATTTCTATCTAAATATGGATTCTTTTCATTAAGTTTGAGAGATGAACTGATGTAAATGCCCAATAATGAGAATAGGCTGTTTTTTTAAGAAAAAAAATATTTTTTAGTGTATTGTATCTTTTATGTGCCTTCTAATCTGTTCTCAACTTGGAAATTATTATTATATGTGGGTCTAATCTTCATTTTTTCTTAACATTTTAAATATTTTATCTTTCTGTCACATTCATTTATGTGTATGGGGGAGTCTTTTTTGTGGGGGGGGGGAGAATTCTCCTCAGTCCTTGATTCACTTGTGTTTATTTCCGACAGCCATTCATTTTACTAAATGTATTGATCTTAAGTCAATAATTACATTGTTTAATACAAAAACTTCAATTTTATGTTTGTTTTTAACTTTGAAAATTGAAGGTTTTGTTATAATTCACAGATATAAGAGAGCCTTGCAATTTTTAAAAGATAAATGAGGTATCCTAAAATGTTACAAATTTTTAGCCAGTAAATTTAGGAAAGGCAGTGCTTCAGTTATTCAGAAAACGTTAGTCATCTCCTTTTCTACCACAGATTATTTTCATACGTACTTGATGTTCATATTTTTTCTCATCAGTGCAAGGAAAGAACTTCACTTAGATAGGGTTAACATAGAGTTTTTAGAAATTGATTCCTGTTGTTTCTATGTATGCTTATACCTGTATCTTTCTTCAAGATACATGATAAAAATGGCAGGAATGGAGATGGCAATTAAAAAAACAAAACAACAAAGGCAAGACACACACGTACAAAGTAGTTTGTAACTGCAGTGTTTCATCAGTGTTGTGTGGAAATAATGCTGCCCTAGTATTAGTAGTAAGCAATGTTTTGTTTGTTCTGTTTTTCTTTCTGCTTATGTTCACAGATATTCAGGATCCAGTGCCTCTTTGCCATATCTGATTTTCTGGTTGGTGGGGCCATTTAAAAAGAAATGTATTCCAAGGCCTCAGAGTATTGTGTTTTCTGTACAAAGAGACAAATGATAGAAGGTTTCAGTGTGTGCTTATCTACAGTTCTTATTTTACAACTTTAATCTGTCAAATAAAAATTAATAGGACTATGGATCCTCTGCCACATCTCCAGGCAGGTAGCCATCTTTTAAAAAGTTGATTATCAGACCTCAGGAACTTTGGTTCTTCAGCCTTTGTCTATTAGAGATTCTTCCCAGATTTCAGCTGAGAAACATTTTCTTAGTCTATTTTTTTTTCTCTTTATATATTAAATGTTTATATTAAGAGCAATGGTTTACATCCTATTTTACTCCAAAAGACAGCATGATTTTCCTTATTTGCAAGCAAGGTCATGACAGTTTTCGATATCTTATCACTGCCTTCTCTGAATATCTAACCCTATTTTAAGAAGCTGTTCGATTATGACACTTCCTTCTCTCATTTTAATCCATCTTTTTCATATGTATTTGTCACTCTGCTTCTCTATCTTCCTCAGTGTGAATTCTTGTGGGTTCTAGTGGGTTAGTCTCTATTTTGTGGAGGAATTAAATTTGGAGGAATATTGGGATCTTGCACCAGATCAGGGTACACTGACAAACATATGAGAAGTGGAATTTGCAGTGAGTTAGACTTTCGGGAGAGCCTGGCTTGTGATTTGAAGTACTCTATAATTGCAAAATACAACTAGTTATTGAAAATATATTTTTTTACAGTTGTATAGTTTTCTCTCACCCTTATGTGAGACTTTCACCCTTATACCACACAGGACTTAGGAATTTTCCCCCAGTGGGTCATGGATTCCTATGGTGACTTTAAACACTGTAGACAGTCACTGTTTAAAAATGGAACTTGATGGTCTTAAGTACAAAGGACTTAAGAAAGTTTAAAACACAACAGTGTCATGAGCCTTAGCAAATGTAGGTGGTCCTGGCTTTGGGATGGCTGACTCATAGAGGCAGGACAACCTTGCACAGCTTCAACAAGGCACAGACACAGCCTTGGAATGTTCAGACTTCAGGGTTCTCACTGCAACACATGTGCAGGGTGAGGCAGATGCAGCTAGCCTAAAAAACCTAAGATCTTATCATAGAGAAGAATCTTCCCCTATACAGCCTCCTCCTACTTTAAAGGGATATAGTAAATATTATATTTGCTGGTTTACCATTTCTTAATAGCAGTTAGGGAGCCTGTGATTCTCAACAGCAATTAAGTTTCACCTGTAAAAACCATAAAGAATCCACAGAAAAATGAACAAGAAACTTGAACAGACATTTCACGGAAGAAATGGAAATGACCAATAAATATGTAAAGTAATGTTTAATATATTTGCTGTTAAAGGAAATGCAAATCAAGACCACAAAAATAAAATTCTATACCTATTTTCTTGGCAAAAATTTAAATTCAACATTACCAAATGTTAAGGAAGGTCACAAATGATGATTTATAGATTGCTGATGGAATTTTGAATTGATGCAAAGTCTCTAAAAGAGTTTAGCATCGCCTTTTAAATACAATCATTTCATAGTACATATATTCAGTGATTCAGGAATGCTGTTCCTTGCCATAATAGTAGTAAGAGATATGCATATTAGAGTTTCTAGTCTTCTTCCTTTGTTAATCGTTCACTTATTTTTTATATTCCAGAAGCAAGTAGTTTGGTTGTTATAGTCACTGCAAATATTAGTAACTTCTCAAACTCTTTGCTTGTCTTTTCCCTTTTGTTTTCTTAATGAACTAATATCTTTATAAGTAGTATAATAAAATTTATTACTTTGTGGATAATGTTTTGCGTGTTTTAAAACAAATATTTACCTAAGATACTGAAGATATTATATATGTAATATGTAATTATATAAACTAAAAGTTATATGATTTGCAAAAAAATCACATGTAATTTATGGTTTTATTTGCTCATTTACATCTATAGTCTACCAAGAACTGATTTTTGTGGCATATTTAGAGATAAGTCAAATTTTATTTTTCTGCAAATATTTAATTGATAGAGCACTTCATTAAAATAAATTTCTTTATTCATATTATATACGTATACTTCCAGGCTTCTAAAGTGATCATCCTTGTTATTTTCACAATATTTTAATATTCTTTTAGTGGGTACCCTAAAGGCTACAACATATATCCTCATCTTATAAAGTCTAGCATATATTAGAACATTCACTAAAGACTTTTGAGCATTGTAACTTTATTCACTTCCTTCCCTCTGAAGCATTCTCGGTTTAATTTTATACAATATTTTATATAAATAAGCAGCACACAAAACATAACTTTTAAAAATATAATCAATCTTTTTTTAGATTTTCTATCACATTTCATTGTTCCATGTTTTTTTTCTTCTTCTCACTTTTATCTTTCAGTTGCTTCACCACACAATTTTTTCTCATACATTTGAGTCCTTAATTATACAGTGTTTTTCTGCTTCCTTTCTTGGAAGCCTTATATTTATTTTTTTAGATGTTTCTAGAGGTTATTTTCAGAATTAGTTCCTCTGTGTTCTTCCCTGCTTTTCACTAAGAAACATATTTTTCTCAGATACCCTTACCAAACCCCATCAAATTTCCATGATAATAAATATTATATTGTATTTAGTCATGTGTTTTTTATCATTGTTTCCTCCCTAGGTATTGGAAGTTATGAAATGGGTGCCTCGTGTTTGTAACTCTAATGTCTTACACCTAACAATTTAGTAAATATTGGTTAGATTCACAAGTAAATTAGTTCTCTGAGGCTAATAATGTCCAACACTACAAAAGATATCAACCAAATCCAGCAATTAACAATGTAAAATTCACAATACGGTATTTTATTCAAAACTGTAAACATGAAAAAGAATAGTACAATATGTCCCATGAATGGAAAAAAAATCAATACAAATATGTAGAGATAAAATTAACAGAGAAACATTTAAACAATTACTCTGAATATTATAAATATGTTTAATGCTTTAAAGTAAAACATTAATAGAATGAGGTAAGGTTTGGAGAGTATTAAAAATAATAATTTTGGAGATAAAAATTTTAATTAATTTAGTAAAAAGTTTACCAGATGTGGTTTATAATAAATAAATTTCAGAAGAAGAAGAAAAAAATCAGTGCATCAGCAGCCACAGCAATGGTAACTATTCAAATAAAACACAGAGAGAAAAAAGATTAAAAAATAATGAACAGATTATTAGAGATGAAGAAGATAATATCAAGCAATCTCTAGATTTGGGTTGGTTGAGGGAACATGAAAGTATTTGAAGAAAAAAATTACCAAAGATTTTCTAAATTGGACACAATCTGAATTTATGAATCTAAAAAAATCAATAATTCCCAAGATATATAAACATAAAAAAATCAAACCAAGGTACATCATATTTAAATTTCCAAAAACCAGTGGTAAAATTTTAAAATTAAAGGAAATGCAGGAAAAACAATTTGTGCTGAGTAACATTGTGCAATGCTTCCTCAGACTTCTTGTCTGATTTTATACAAACCAACAGAGAACAGTACAGCAAAGAGAAAAATGAAGCCAAACTGTCCACTTAGAATTCTATGTCCAGGAAAAAAATTAAAAAATGAAAGTAAACTATAAAAAGACAAACACGGAAAATATGTATCACAATTGTATCTGCGTAATAAGAAATGTTGTAGGAAGTTGTTCATACTGTAAGAAAATGGTACCAGATATATATTCTGTTCTATGCAAATGAATGGTTTCAAAAACATTGAAACAGGAAGAGTGATGACAGTTATCCCAACACTTTAAAGTATCATGTATGGAGAGGTTAGCCAAGTTCAGAAAAAAGGCAAACCAAATTTTCCATGAACTGATTTCCATTATAAGTAAATTTCAAAGCAGAAATACACATCTTCATCAGAAGTAACAGAAAAAAAAATAGATAAGAATGGCTGCCATTGTACAATTTTCTAAGGATTCCATAAATTTTAGCTACCAAATATTAGAGAAATCCCTCACTTTCTCCCTTTCCCTTTCACCTTACTTTATGTTGACATATTTCTGGTCCTAGACTAGCACATCCTACAAATAATCACCATGCTAGCCTTAGAGTACATAGTTGGCTTCTGTTGGCAAGTATTTTGTAAATGTCATTTTAGGACAAAATTAAAAGAAACTATTTTTTTCTTTAAGATGACTATTTTTTTTTTTTTTTTTTTTTTTTTTTTTTTTTATTTTTTAAAGAGAAAAAAGAAAGAAGAAGAAAGAAAAAAATAAAATAAAAAAAAGAAGAGAAAAAAAAAAGGAGGGGAGAGAGAATCGGAATCTTACTCTATTGCCCAGGCTAGTATACAGTCTACAAATGGATATTAAAAGCTTTTTTTTTTATACTAATAATTGTGTTATATAATGGAGACAGGAAGGAATAAGGGAGGAAAATAACAAACAGCCAGCCAACCAATATTTCCTTTAAACCTATGAAATGCTATGCAATTGCTAGGGAGTGATTTACTCCCAACCATGTGGTCATTCTTTTAGAATAAATGTGATGTGTTACTGAAAAAAAAATGTATATTTTGTGGATTTGGAGTAGAGAGTTTCTGTAAATGTTTATTAAGTTAACTTGTTTGAGGTTTAATTTTCGTCCCGGATATCCTTCTTGACCCTTCTCTTCTCATTATTTGTCCAATTTGACAATGTAATGTTTAAGTTCTCCCACTATTATTTTGTGGGAGTCCAAGTCTCTTTGTAATCTCACAAGAATTGCCCTATGTATTCCTTGGTGCTCCTATATTGGGCCATAGACTTAGGGGTCGTTAGGCTTTTCCCGTTACATTATCTCATCTACTACCGTTATATTAATGTCCTTCTTATCTCTTTTGGTTTCTATTACTTTAAAGTCTATTTTATCAGAGATGTAGAATTGCAACTACTGCTTTTTTTTTTTTTTCCGTTTGGTGCTGGCAAATTTTCCTCCATCCCTTTGTTTTGAGTCTCTGTATATCCTTGCATGTAAGATGGATTGCTGCAATAGCTTCCTGATGGGTCCTTTGAAGTGGCTGATACTTGGTTGTTCCCCTCTATACATAGTGCCTCCTTCAGAAGCTCTTGTAAAGCAGGCCTGGTGGTAATGAAATCTCTGAGTACTTGCTTGTTTGCAAAAAATTTTATTTTTCCTTCACTTATGAAACTTAGTTTGGCTGGATATGAAATTCTTGGGTTGAAAGTTCTTTTCTTTAGAGATGTTGAATATTGGGCCCTCGCTCTACTCTTCTTGGCTTGTAGGGTTTCTGCTGAGAAATCAGCTGTGAGTCTCATAGGCTTCCCCTTGTGGGTAACCTGACCTCTCTTCTCCTCTGGCCCCCCGTTAATTTTTCCTCGCCGTTTTCAACCCTGATGAATCTAATGATTATGTGCCTTGGGGGTTGCTCTTTTGAGGAATATCTTTGCGGTGTTGTTCTTGTCTCACCTGGAGTTGGGTATTGTCTTGCCTTGCTAGGTTTAAGGAAAGTTTTCCTGGATAATTATATCCAGAAAAATATTTTCCAGCTTGGATTATTCTCTTTGTCACATTCAGGTACACCTATCAAACGTAGATTAGGTCTTTTAACATAGTCCCATATTTCTTGGAGACTTTTGTCTCATTCCTTTTTCTCTTTTTCTTATATCTTGTCTTCTCGTTTTATTTCATTAAGTTGGTCTTCCACCTTCTGAAATCCTTTCTTCTGCTTGATCAATTCGACTGTTAAAACTTGTGCATACTTCTCAGAGTTCTCGTATTGTATTTCTCCTCCTCCATTAATTCATCACTTATATTCCTCTTAATTGTCCTTCTCATAAACATTTCGCCTGAAACCTTTTTTCAAGGTTCTTAGTTTCCTTGCATTGGGCTAGAACATGTTCTTTTAGCTCACAGAAGTTTCTCATTATCTCCACCTTCTTGAAGCCTCGTATTCTGTTGATTCCTCACATTCGTTTTTCTATCAGGCCTTGTTCAATTGGTGATGAGGCCCTGCAATCCTCTGTAGGAGGAGAGGCATTCTGATTTCCAGTGTTTTCAGCCTTTCTGCGCTGGTTTCTTCCCCATCTTCGTGGATTTATCCACCTGTCGTCTGTGTAATTGCTGACCTTCAGACTAGGTCTCTGAGTGGACGTCCAACTTGCTAGTGATAAAATTTCCTATCTTCTTAATTTTCCTTCGGCGGATGCCCCTCCCCCCACAGAGCTGGGCCTTCCCGGGTTGAGCCTGCACTTGCTGTCGAAACTCTCAATCTTCAGCAGCTTCCACCGTTGTTTTTTATTTTTCTTCTTTGTGGAGGGGGTAGCAGCCTTTCCCCTGCGGCGACCCACTCTACCCCGCCCCTGAAAGAGCGGCGTTAATTGTGCTTGCGCCTCTCGGCCCTGGGATCTCCCCGTCTGGTTCCTCCCCACTCCTCAGCTCCGCTTTTTTAATCAGCTGAATGGGAGTCTCTTTGCCCCCAGCTCCTCCAAACGCCCAACCAAAAGGGCACTCAGCCTCCCGTATACCTCCGCACTGGAGCACCGCCGCGTCGGGGCGCCTGCCCGGAGATGGCCCCCCGCGCCCTCCAAAAGGGTCGCGCTTGGGCGACCCGTGGGGCTCCTCCGCCAAGAATCTCTTGGTCCGTAGGCTATGAAAATTGGCTCTCCGAAAATGTGGCGTCCACTCACTCTCTGCGCTTTCAGTGGGAGCTACAATCCTGAGCTGCCTGCTAACTCCGGCCATACTTGGATCCTCTCTCCCGATCTGATTCTTATGAATTAAATTTATATGAACAACCACATCAAGTTTTAATACATATAATGTAATGTTTTATATTTATTATAGAGAAGAATTAGCTCTGGAACAATTGGGTTCCAGTCTTAACAAAAAATTATATTTTAACTGTTTCTCTAAATGGAAACATGGGAATTTTTTTATTATTATACTTTAAGTTCTGGGGTACATTGTGGAGATTGTGCAGGTTTGTTATGTAGGTATACACATGCCATGGTGATGGTTTACTGCATCCATTGCCCTGTCATCTACATTAGGTATTTCTCCTAATGCTATCCCTCCTCAATCCCCCGATCCCCCTGCTATTCCTCCCCTAGCCCCCCACCCTCCAGGCCCTGGTGTGTGATGTTCCTCTCCCTGTGTCCATGTGTTCTTATTGATCAATATCCACTTATGAGTGAGAACATGTGGTGTTTGGTTTTCTGTTCTTGTGTCAGTTTGCTGAGAATGATGGTTTCCAGTTACATTCATGTCCCAGCAAAGGACATGAACTCATCCTTTTTTATAGCTGCACAGTATTTCATAGTGTATATGTACCACATTTTCTTTATCCAGTCTATCCTTGATGGGCATTTGGGTTGGTTCCAAGTCTTTGCTATTGTGAACAGTGCCTCAATAAACATACATGTGCATGTGTCTTTATAATAGAACAATTTATAATCCTTTGGGTATATACTCAGTAATGGGATTGCTGGGTCATATGTGTGCATGTGTCTTTATAACAGAACAATTTATAATCCTTTGGGTATATACTGAGTAATGGGATTGCTGGGTCAAATTGTATTTCTATTTCTAGATTCTTAAGGAATCACCACACTGTCTTCCACAATGGTTGAATTAATTTACACTCCCACCAACAGTGTAAAAGTGTTGCTATTTCTCCACATCCTCTCCAACATCTGTTGTCTCCTGATTTTTTAATGATCGCCATTCTAACTGGTGTGAGGTGATATCTCAATGTGGTTTTGATTTGCATTTCTCTAATGACCAGTAATAATGAGCATTTTTTCATATGTTTGTTGGCCTCATATATGTCTTCTTTTGAAAAGTGTCTGTTTGAACTTTCACCCACTTTTGAATGGGTTTGTTTGTTTTTTTCTTGTAAATCTGTTTTAGTTCTTTGTAGATTCTGGCTATTAGCCCTTTGTCAGATGGGTAGATTGCAAAATTTCTTTCCCATTCTGCTGGTTGCCAGTTCACTCTATTGATAGTTTCTTTTGCTGTGCAGAAGCTCTTAAGTTTAATTAGATCCTATTTGTGTATTTTGGCTTTTATTGCCATTGTTTTTGGTGTTTTAGTCATGAAGTCCTTGCCCATGCCTATGTACTGAATGGTATTGCCCAGATTTTCTTCTAGGGTTTTTATTGTGTTAGGCCTCATGTTTAAACCTTTAATGCATCTAGAGCTAATTTTTGTTTAAGGTGTAAGGAAGGGGTCCAGTTTCAGCTTTCTGCATATGACTAGCCAGATTTCCCAACACCACTTATTAAATAGGGAATACTTTCCCCATTGCTTGTTTTTGTCAGGTTTGTCAAAGATCAGATGGTTGTAGTTGTATGGTATTCTTTCTAAGGCCTCTGTTCTGTTCCATTGGTCTATATCTCTGTTTTGGTACCAGTACCATGCTGTTTTGATTACTGTAGCCTTGTAATATAGTTTGAAGTCAGGTACTGTGATGCTTCCAGCTTGATTTTTTTTTTTTCGCTTAGGATTGTCTTGGCTATGTAGATCTTGTTTGGTTCCATATGAGGTTTGAGGTGGTTTTTCCCAATTTTGTGAAGAAATTCATTGGTAGCTTGATGGGGATAGCGTTGAATGTATAAATTACTTTGGGCAGTATGGCCATTTTCTCAATATTGATTCTCCCTAACCATGAGCATGGAATGTTTTTCCATATGTTTGTGTCCTCTCTTATTTCCTTGAGCAATGGTTTGTAGTTCTCGTTGAAGAGGTCCTTCACATCCCTTGTTAGTTGTATTCCTAAGTATTTTATTCTCTTTGTAGCAATTGTGAATGGGGAGTTCACTCATGATTTGGCTCTCTGTTTGTCTATTATTGGTGTATAGGAATGCTTGAGATTTTTGCACATTTATTTTGTATCCTGAGACTTTGCTGAAGTTCCTTATCAGCTTAAGGAGATTTCGGGCTGAGACAATGGGGTTTTCTAAATATGCAATCATGTCATCTGCAAGCAGGGACAATTTGAAGTCCTCTCTTCCTATTCAAATATCCAATACTATGTCGAATAGAAGTGGTGACAGTGGGCATCCTTGTCTTGTGCCAGCTTTCAAAGGGAATGCTTCCAGTTTTTGCCCATTCAGTATCATATTGGCTGTGTGTTTATCATAAATAGCTCTTATTATTTTAAGATATGATCTATCGATGCCTAGTCTATTGAGAGTTTTTAGCATAAAGGGCTGTTGAATTTTGTCAAAGGCCTTCTCTGCATCTATTGAGATAATCATGTAGTTTTTGTCATTGGTTCTGTTTATGTGGTGGATTCCATTTATAGATGTGCTGATGTTGAACCAAACTTGCATCTCTGGGATGAAGCCTACTTGATCATGATGGATAAGCTTTTTGATGTGCTATTGGATTCGATTTGCCAGTATTTTATTGAAAATTTTTGGGAATTTTTAAATGTGAAGTTTTGCTCATCTTTCAATATTTATTGCCAATTTAGTTTATATACACCAAATTGAAACTATAAACATCAGACTTTCAGACCTTTAACAATACCCAAGCTTTTGTTTTCCAGGGACAATACAGTAACTACACAGTGAATTGTGTGTGCGAAACAGTTTATAAAGCATATAAGATACTACTACTTCTGAAAGCAATACTTTCTGTGGCTAAAATCTAGGTTTATTTTTAAGGAATGAGCTTCTGACTTGGCTCTGTTTTCCCCTCCCTTTTAAAATTTGGCTCTTTGTGTTGTCATGTTGAGAATAAAAATAAATTGCTTCTTGGCCTTTTAACTAAGATCAAGTGGAGAATAAAAATAAAACATTTTAATCCTTTTTAAATACTTCTGAATGATTTGTAATTAAAATTGCTTTTTTCCTGAACTATAATATTAAATTGATCTTTTCAGAGTTAGTAGTAACTAATGTTTTTACTCTACTTTGATGTATGATATTTTTATCATACTGCTTAAGAAAATATTTTTATGAGTTTATAAAGAAATAATATTTGTGCAGATAGCCATCTATTTTAAAAAATCATATAATTTTTCCCCGTAGCTTTTCCTAACCAACCAAAAGAAAACAAAAGAAAATTAGAGAAAAGTGATAGAGTTGTTCTTGTTGATTGCATCAGTGACCTGTCTGGAGCACCTGCTGCAAAGAGGGAGGCACAGCGGTGCCTGCACACTCCATGGGGTTGGTGGGAGCTGGGAACAGATGGAAGACCAGCCCCCTTCTAACTTGTCAGGGCAGGAGCTCTAGCCCAGCTGCAGCCACCCAGCTGAGGCTGTGAACCTGGGTATCCCTGTCCCCTTGGGGGCCAGAGGCAGGCAGAAACCTCATGCTCCCTGGGTGCAGCTGCAGCCACCCAAGCAATGGCTGTGGACCCAAGCAGCTCTACACTCTTAGGGACCCAGAAAGGCCTTCCCTCTCCTCACAGGCTTCAAAGTACCTGCTCTCATTGCCTGGCCTACCCTGACTCATGGCACTTTCTTCACATTCTCAGAAACACCAGCCCCCACTGCCTGGCCTTTCCGTACTCCCGGCGCCTGCTCCATAGGCTTGGACCTGCCTCCTCCCTCAGCCTGGCCTCCTCCCACTCTGGTGCCCACTCCAATCTTGGAGCAAAGTTGAAGTGGAGCCCAGGAGCTGTTGCAACCCAGCTGGATGTGCACAAGCTTGACACAGTGCTGACATGCCAGTCCCCTGCCGCCTCAGCCCTCTCCAGATTTTGGGTGCCAACAGGCACAGGAGGGGAGGCTGAGGGGGTGCTGAGGGTGACTCAGTGCTGGACTGCAGGTGCCCCTACGCACAAATAGCCTGGGCAACAGCAGGAGGCAGACAGGTGCCTGAGCAGAAAGTGGGGGGTCCCCAGTGAAGCTCCACCTTCAAGTGATGGACAGCCTAAAGCCTAGGGTGTGGGCTGATGGACCAGAATGGAAACTTAGGGTGTCTTTTCCATGCCACTCATTAACCAATCAGTATGCACTTCTTCCCCTTTGAAGTCCAAAAAACTTCCCAACTCAGCCAGACCCAGAGACAACTGGCGATCTGCCTGTGGAGAGGAGCTGCCCACTTCAGGGTCTCCTCTTTGCTGAAAGCTGAACACTTGTCGGGACACCCTGCCTGAAGAGAGGAGCTACCCAATGGGAGTCTCCTCTGAACTGTTCTGTCCCTTCATAATACTCCCCTTCAGTTTGCTCAGCCTCCACTTGTCTACATATCTCATTCTTCCTGAACGCAGGACAAAAACTTGGAATCTGTAAAACTGTGGGGCTAAAAGAGCTATAACACAATCAAGGCTGAAACACGACCCTTGCTTATCATGTTGCAGGTGACAAGAAGGAGGGAAGAAAGAGGAAGAGAACAGCTGTAGCCCTTGGGGAACCCAGACCTAGGAGTTCCCTGAGCTAGGGCTGTGACACCCTTTTTGGGGCTCTGCCGTTCCTGTATTCTCCAAGTTTCTGGTGGGCCAAGTTTCCAAGCGTCACCATGTTCTCTGGTGCCAGCTGTGGAAGCTGCTTTCAGTACACCTGGTCAAGCAGTAGCCTCACAAAGAGCCAGTGTCGGGAGCTGCCCACCCCGTTGCAGCCAGCCTGCCTGGCTGTTGCAGTGGCTGGACCCCATGCTTGCTTGCTCACACAGCCCTCGCCGCTCCACTCACTCTTGGCAGGCATGGGATTCAGGCCGGGACTGCAAGCTGAGCACAGCCTGCCAGACCAAGTGGGTGGAACGAACTAGCTGACACGAACAAAACTTGGGCAAAGGCACCACTGATCACAGAGGTTTCCAGCCAGAAAAGCATTACCCCATGAATCCCGGGACATTGTTACTCTGGCTGGTTTCATACTCCACATCTCTTGCCCAGCCATATAACTACTTAAGATATCAGCGTTAGTCCATTTTTGCATTGCTTTAAAGAAATACCTGAGGCTGAGTAATTTATAAAGAAATAAGAGTTATTTGTCTCATGGTATTTCAGGTTGTACAAAAAGTACAGTGCAGGAATCTGTTTCTAGTGAGGGTCTCAGGAAACTTACAAGCATGGCAGAAGGCAAAGGAGGAGCCATCATATCACATGCCAAATAAGGAAGCAAGAGGGAAGGGGGTAAAATGTACCACGCTCTTTTAAACAACCAAATCTCACTTTCTTTAAACAATCAGTTGTTGTTTTAAACAAGTCAGAGCAAGAAATCACTAATTACTGCCAGGAGGGCACCAAGCCTTTCATCAGAGATCTGTCTGCAAGGCCCAAACACCTCCTACTAGGCCCCACCTCCAACATTGAGGATCACATTTCAACATGAGTTTTGGAGGGAGACAAACATGGAAACCATACCTACATCTTAACAACATAGAACAAGTTGGAGCATGAGAATCCACCACCAATATCCTCTACTACAAATCACCTTCTATACCTAGGATTGACTAAAAACTTTAAACAATAGATAAATTGGTAGATAATTGGAGCAAAGGTAGATAATATCCATAGAAAGAAGTACATACAAGATGGTCGCAAAGATAGGCTAACAAATAAGAGAAATCAATAAGGGCAGCGGTGGGGAGAGATGTGCATTGATCTTCAGCAAAAAATTATGTAAATAATCACATCAAATTAGTTCATCATACATTAAATATTGTCTATTTCTGTGATTAAGAGAATATGACAATAATTAAATGGCAAGTTTTGTTATGATTATTTTGGTTTGCACATATTTAATACATACTACTAAGGAAAAATATATTTTTAATAATGTACTAATGATATACAACTTCAAAACATTGAAATTTGTTTTCTAATGTACATATTCATTCTAACTCAATTTTCCCTGCAAACTCATCAATTATTAGCACTACAAAATATCCCTGCCTTTTGAAGTCATTTATACCCTCCCTCTCACCCCTTGTACTTCCATAATAAGTTTATCAGGAGGCATTAAAAATAACATAATCAAACTAATCAAATAACGATGGCAATTTCATGATAAATAATTTAGTAGTATGTAAAATACCATATGTGTATTATGTTATTTTAATCTTAAATCTCTTAAGGTACATTTCAGAAAAGTTAAATATAAATATTCACCTGTATTATTGCTGGACTCTGTTATGATATCTTTAATTTTAAAGTTGTATTATTTTACAACATTTAAAAATAAATTCCTAGTAAAATAATTACTTCTCTTCTTTTTAGTTGGTCAATCATTCCCTAATGTAAATTTAAGAAGTATTTAGCTCAAATCCCTATTGGGTTTACATAGCTCTTATTAATGTGGAATACTACTGTACCAGGCCATCAAAGAAGTAGAATAAAATCAAATTATGATTAATCATGCTTTTTAAAAATATTACATCTTTGCTTTTTAAATTATTTTTACAAATACAAGTATTAAATTTATTTAATTTAAAAATTTTAAATTATTTTTAATTATGAGCATACAATGGTCGTATAAAAATTATGGAGATATGTGATATTTTGATATAGGCATACAAGGCATAATGATCAAATCAGGGTAATTGTAGCACCTCATCACCTCCAGCATTTATCATTATTCTTTGTGTTATGAACCTATCAATTCCACTCTTTTAGTTATTTAAAAATATATGTAAGTTATTGTTTACTATAGTCACCCTATTGTGCTACCGAATACTAGATCTTATTCACTCTAACTGTATTTTTACACCCGTCAACCATCCCTATTTTATCCCTTGCTTTCTTTCACCCTTCCTAGCCTCTGGTAACCCTCAGTCTTCCCTTTATCTCCATGGGTTCAATTTTTAAATTTTTAGGTCCCACATATAAGTGATAAAATGTTAAATTTGTCTTTCTGTGCCCAGTTATTTTCACTTAACATAATGGCCTCCAGTGCTATCCATGTTGCTGCAAGTCACGGAATTTCATTCTTTTTATGGATGAATTATATTCCATTGTATATATATACCTCATTTTCTTTATCCATTCAGCTGTTGATGGACAATTTTGTTGTTGATTTCATATCTTGGCTGTTATGAATAGTGCTGCAATAAACATGGGGTGCAAATGTCTCTTGGATATACTGATATTCTTTCTTTTGGTTATATATATAGCAATGAGATTGCTGTATCATATGATAGCTATACTTTTAGTGTAGTGGTTTTTTTACTTCAGACAAAATGTCAAGAATAAATGATAAACAGAGTTTCTATTTTTTCTTATTATTTTTAATGAAGTCAGTGATCACTTATTAACTAAACTATTAGGTTGAAACAGTCAGGTTAGTATTAATCGACTAATGTTCAGTTGCTGGTAAATATTAGCCAGTTGACAGATTTTTGTTAGTTTTATTGGTAAAATATATTTTACACCATTTTCACTAATTTATAAACACATAGATATTTCAAAAAGTATTTTCTGTTACAAGGTTCAATCAGCAAATTTTTCTCAAAGGTTATAGAGTTCACTCATGGACCTGCTACAAATATTTCAGTTCACATAGTGTGAATATTAGCACTTGAAAATATCCTTGCTTTCTGAAGTGACTTATGCCCTCACTCTCACCCCTTGCAACTCTATGATAAGTTTATTAGGAGAAATAAGAATGGAGTTCACTTTCAAGGTCTGTATTTTTTGTGTGATCTTGGATGTCTATATTGATGTATGATCCATCGATACCTAGTTTATTTAGAGTTTTTAGCAAAAGGGCTGTTGAATTTTGTAGAAGGCCTTCTCTGCATCTACTGAGATAATCACATGATTTTTGTCTTTGGTTCTGTTTTTGTGGTGAATTATGTTTATAGACTTGCATATGTTGAACCAGCCTTGCATCTCTGGGATGAAGCCTACTTGATCGTGGTGGATAAGTTTTAGATGTGCTGTTGCATTTGGTTTGCCAGGATTTTATTGAAGGTTTTTGCATCTTTGTTCATCATGGATAGTGGCCTAAAATTTTCTTTTTTAGTTGAGTCTCTGCTGGGTTTTGGTATCAGTCTGATGTTGGTATCATAAAATGAGTTAGGGAGGATTTCCTCTTTTTGTATTGTTTCGAATAGTTTCAGTGGAATGGTACCAGCTCCTCTCTGTACGTCTGGTATATTTCAGCTGGAGACTCACAACATACTATTTAAATTATCCATGATACAATCCAAAGTTACAAAAAAACCAATAAACTGTGAAAAATTCTCAAGTCAAAATGAAATCAAGAGATTTCAACCTTAAGATGACTCAGATATTGGAAATATCAAACAAAGATTTTAAATTTCAGAAATGTGACATTTTTAACTGTGTTTATATAAGAAAAAATGAATTTAAATTTATCTGATAAATATTATTTGCCTACATTGCTATATCTATATCTTCTCTAGTGATCAAATTCAAAGTATGAAATGGCATGCACAGACATATAAGAATGAAGCAGTGTTAGGTTGGTGCAAAGGTAATTGCAGTTTTTGCCATTGAAGCTAGTTGCAAAAACTGCAATATCTTTTCCACCAACCTAATAGAAACAAGGAAGAAAACTTCATTTGTAATAGTATGTGCCAAGAGAAAAGAACTTTGCTTTCCTGTATCCATCATGTAGATTAAAACTATACATAAATATCTACCCACTTATGAAAGTGAGACATGCAGATAAGTGACAGGTATAAAACTCTTTTTTTAAAAATTAGTTCTCACTAAAAAAAAATATTCAAAATTTTAATTATTCCTGAAGAATTGCTTTAATTATTCAGTAAGCACTTATGCAGATAACCTTAAAAATGTTAGCATAAATTGTAATGCCAATTGTTTTCAAACTTTTTGCTCATAAACAACCTAAAAGTATTTGCAAAACCATGTGCTGTCTTGCACATTTTAATTTTATATGTAAATTTTTCATCAGAAATTGGAAGAGTGTCAAAGCATGCAATTTCTAAAATTTAAATATAAAAGCATTACATCATTTTTCCAGTGCCTGATGGAATAGTAATTTAATAGTCATTATAATTTGTTTCAAAAATATGAGAACAAAACAATTTTTATTATTGGGAAGGTTTACATTCTTTTTTCTTCTTCTTGAAGTTATGTTCTCTCACCTAAAAAAAATCATTAAAAAAATGTTTTTAAGGTATTTTTTAAATACTTTCATTCCAATTATTTTCATTCCACCTGCCCCTTTTCTTTCCAGCCCCTGGTTACCAGCATTCTACTCACTATCCCCATGAGATATACTTTTTTAGCTCTCAAATATTAAGCAAAACATGTGATATTTGTCTTTCCTTGGCTGTCTTATTTCACTTAACATAATGACTTTCAAGCAAGAGGATATATTATATGGTTTTCTTTTTTTAATTTAGTGATTAAACTACTAATGTCTACTCTCTCTTCACTAAAATATGAATGATGGCATATGCATAATGTTACCTTGCTCTTTCCTGTCTTTGAGAGCACTTTCTATTATAATAATGTCTTTATATAAAAAAAATTAAACATGGACTCAGTAACAGATTATTCTGAGTTACAGAACTATATATCCATCATGAAATTCTAGTGACATCATAAAACATAAAAATATGTCTCATTTTTATATACTCACTATGACACCCTAATTAAATTACAGATCTGTCATTCATATTTTCTCACTTTCATACCATTTATGAAACATGCAATTATCAGATTTATTTTCTACATAGCTTTGGCTTCTTTTCTGATATTTTACAAATGCTATAAATCATGGTTTTTGTATGGAAAGGCCCTATAACTGTATACTAGAATATAAAATCCCTATTCATCTTCCAAAATTTACAAGGAATATAAAATAAATAAATACTGTGAGAAGGGATGAGTTCAGTTTACAGTCTCAAAAAGATGAATTGAATTCATAGCTATTTGAATATCTTAAATCATTTTGTTCACATTGCATCCCACTGAAATCTGAAGAGAATTATAGTTAACAATAAAATAATAAAAAATTCCTCAGAGAAGATAGTAAACTATATAGGTTCCAATGTATAAATATGATTTTTCCCTAGAGCACACAACACACACAAATAAAATAATAATGCCATTCAACAACAATACCCAGAAGCCACTGGGGATGTTTATTGATGTAATTTCCCTCTAGGGATTGCCTGCTCCTGTAAGACAACAATAACAACTTCAAAGGATACTTTAGGCACTAAGCTCATTTGGGACTGACTTCAGGCAGGTCAAAACATGTATGTATCAAATGTTAAATTCAGTTTAGGTTCAACCTGAAATCTCAATTACTTAACGGAAAAGAAAAAAGTTCTGGAATAAATTTATTTATGAGCTTCCTAGAATTATAGGAAAACAACAACAACAAATTAAACTCATTATAGATGCCCAGATTGGTAATTTTATTTTTGCTCACTTGTTTATTCAACAATTTACTAAAAGTACTGTTAGTAGGAAAGTTTATAGTGTTAAACACCTACAATGAGAACTTAGAAAGATCTCAAATTAATGATTTAATATCACACTTAGAGGAAATAGAAAAACAAGAATAAACGAATCCCAAAGCTAACAGAAGAAAATAAATAACCAAAATCAGAGCAGAATTGAATAAGATTGAGACCCAAAAATCCATAGAAAGTATCAAAAATCCAAAAGTTGTTTATTTGAAAGGAGACCAAGATCAACAGACAACTAGCTAGATTAACAGAAAAAAATAAAAATATATCCAAATAAGCACAATCAGAGACAACAAAGGTGACAATACAACCAATCCCACAGAAATACGAAACATTCTCAGAGAGTATTAAGAACACCTCTATGCACACCCACTAGAAACTCTGGAAGAAATGAATGTATTCTTGGAAACATAAACCTCTTGAGTTTGAATAAGGAAGAAATTGGAAGCCTGAACATATCAAGATCATGTATTGAATCAGTAATTTAAAGAAACCCTATGAATCAAAAAGAAAAAAAAGCCCTGGACCAGATTAATTTCACAGCAGAATTCTGCCAGATATACAAAAAGTGTTGACACCAATTCTGTTGAAACTGTTCCAAAAACTGGAGGAAGATGGATGGTTTCATAATTCATTCTATGAAACTACCATCACCCTGATACAAAAAGCTGAAAAAGGCACAACCAAAAAGAAAATCACAAGCTAATATCCATGATAAACATAGACACAAATATTCTCAGGAAAATGCTAGGGAACTGAATTCAACAGTATATCCAAAAGTTAATTCATCATAATCAAGCTTTATTCCCAAGATGCAAGCCTGGTTCAACATATTCAAATCAATAAATGTGATTTACCACATAAAATTAAAAAAAAATATCATATGATCATGTCAATAGATTCAGGAAAGTCTTTTAATAAAATCCAACATCGCTTTTTGATAAAAACCCTTAACAAACTAGACATTGAAGGAGCAGTCCTCAAAATAATAAGAGCCAACTATGACAAATCCACAGCCAACATCATACTGAATGGGCAAAAGCTGGAAGCATTCTTCTTGAGAACAGTAACAAGAGAAGAATGTCCACTCTCACCACTCCTATTCAATATAGTACTGGAAGTCCTGGTCAGAGCAGTCAGACAAGAGGAAAAAATAAAATAAAATAAAAGGCATCCAAACAGGAAAAGGAGAAGTTAAACTATTCTGTCTTCAATGACAATATGGTTCTATACCTAAGATATCATACAGACTCTACTAAAAAGCTTTTAGAACTGATAAATGACTTCATTAAAGTTTCAGTAAACAAAATCAGCAGCATTTCTACACTGATAGCATTCAAACTCAGAGCCAAATCAAGAACACAATTCCCTTTATAACAGCCACACAAATATGTAAAATATCTAGGAATACATCTAACCAAATACCTAAAAGATATCTACAAGGAGAACTACAAATCACTGCTTAAAGAAATCACAGATGACACAAATAGAAAAACATTCCATTCTACTGTATTGGAAGAATCAATATTGTAAAATGGCCACACTGCCCAAAGCAATTAATAGATTCAATGCTATTTCAATCAAACTCATTTTGAACATCATTTTTTCACAGAATTGGGGAAAAAAAGCTATTCTAAAACTCATATAAATCTACAGAAGAGCCCAAACAGTCAAAGCAATCCTAAGCAAAATGAACAAAGCTGGAGGCATTACACTACCCAAATTCAATGTGTAGTATAGGCATTACAACACTATACTACAAGGTTATATAACCAAAAGAGCATGGTGCTGCTATAAGAACAGACATATAGACCAATGAAACAGTGTTGAGGTCCCAGAAATAAAGCTGTGTACCTGCAGTGGTATGATATTGACAAAGCTGACAAAAATAAACAACTAGGAAAGGACTTCTTATTTAATAAATGCTGTTGATATAACTAGGCTGGTCATATGCAGAAGAATGAAACTGGACTCCTACCTTTCACTGTATACGAAAAGAAACTCAAGATGAATCAAAGATTTAAATGTAAGACCTGAAAGTATAAAAATCCTGAAGAAGACCTTGGAAATACCATTCTTGACATCAGCTTTGGCAAATAATTTGTGGCTAAGACCTCAAAAGTCTTTGCAAAAAAAAAAAAAAGAAAAGAAAAAAAAAAAGAAAAAAAAGAAAAAATGAACTATTGGAACTTAATTAAACTAAAGAGCTTCTGCATAGCCAAAGAAACTCTCAGCAGAGTAAGCAGACAAGCTACAGAATAGGAGAAAATATTCACAAACCATGCATCTGACAAAGGTCTAGTATCCAGAATCTATAAGAAACTTAAATCAACAAGCTAAAGCTAGATAACTCCACTCAAAAGTGGGCAAGGAACATGAACAGGTGCTTCTCACAAGAAAACACACAAGCTGCCAACAACCATGAAAAAAAATGCTCTTCATCACTACTAATTAGAGAAATGCAAATCAAAACCACAGTCAGATACTATCTCACAATAGTCAGAATGGCACTTATTTAAAAATCAAAACACAGATGTTGGTGAAGCTGTGAAGAAAATGAAATGCTTTCACACTGTTAGTAGGAATGTAAACTAGTTAAACCACTGTGGAAAACTGCTTGAAGTTTCCTTGAAAACTTAAAATGTAACTACCATTTGAAACAGCAATCCCATCATTGGATATGTACCCAAAGGAAAATAAATCATTCTATCAAAAGGACTCATGCATTCATATGTTTATTGCAGCACTACTTAAACATGTGTTCATTTGTTCAGGACACAAAAGGGGTGACATGGAATAAAACCAGGTGCCCTTCCATGGTGAATTGTATAAAATATGGTACATCTATACCATGCAGTACTATGTAGCCAAACAGTGATGAATTTATATCCTTTTCTGTAACATGGATGTAGCTGGAAGCCATTATTCTAAGTGAACTAATGCAGAAACAGAAAATCAAATATCACATACACATGTTCTCTCCTATAAATTGGAGCTAAACATTGAGTACCCATGGACACAAAGATGGGAGTAATCGACATTGGGAATTCCAAAATAGGGGATGTAAGGAGGAGGGAAAGGATTAAAAAGCTACCTATTGGGTACTATGTTTAGTACCTGGGTGTCAAGATCATCTGTACCCTAAACCTCAGCATTATGCAACATACCAATATAACAAACTTGCACATGTAGACCATGAATTTAAAGTTGAAATAACTTTTTAAAGTCCATTTTATCATCACACAATGACCCAGTGGATTTTACCATAAACCAAAAAAGTGAAAAGTGAAAATTAAAAAGCAAAGTTTTTAGCAGTAGGAATCAGAATGATATAAATAAAAAAAAAGAGATAATACCCCCGTAGAACCTTTTTAGTCATGCATTTAAAAAGTGATACCTAGGTTATGAAGTTACTTTTGTGTCCATCCAATACATATATACTGTATCCTTAACCCCCCAGTTGGCTGTATTTGAAGACAGAGCCTCAAAGGAAGTAATTCAGGTTTGGAGTCCTTATAAGAAGAGACGCTAGAGAGCTCAGCTTCTCTCTACACACCAGCCCCTACCCTGCCACCCCCCACATATGAAAAAAGTGTAGGAAAGCTTATAAGAGGACACAGTGAGAAAAGTGCCATCTGTAAGTCAGCAATAGTCCTCACTAGAAACTGAAATCTTGATTTTAGCCTCCAGAACTTTGAGAAATAAATTTCTGTTGTTTAATCTACCCAGTCTATGGTGGTTTGTTATGGCAGCATGACCTAATACAATTATGTACTTCAGCTCAAGTAGAATCTGTGTATTTGTTTGGATATTTCCAGTAAACATTGATATATGTTTAAAATATAACTTTATATTATAGAAATATTTGAAAAAATTTAAATCTATTAAGTAAATTAAATTATATATATTCATTCTGTATTAGTTCATTTTCACAATGCTATGAAGAACTACTAGAGACTGGGCAATTTGTGAAGAAAAGAGGTTTAATTGACGTGCAATTCCAGAAGCATGACTGGGAGGACTCAAGAAACTTACAATCATGGGGGGAGGTGAAGGGAAAGCAATGCAACAACCTTCTTCACATGGTGGCAGGAGAGGAAGAGAAGGGGGAAGTACCACACATTTTAAAACCATCACATATCATAAGAACTCACTCAGCGATTACGAGAACAGCAAGGAATAAATCTATCCTATTATCCAATCACCTCTCCCCAGGCCCCTCCTCTTATTCAACATGAGATTTGGGTGGGGACACAAATCCAAACCATGTCAGTTATAACACACAACACACACACACACACACACACACACGGCATGTAATACCTAATGGCATACCAAATTCAGCCATCACTTACTACTCAGAAATGCCTTCGTCTAAGTTTACAGAAAATGAAAAATTGAATCTTTTCTAAAGGAGCTTACTTCATACTTAAGAACACAAATTTAGATCGTTATTTGGAGGTAGAATGATAAAATAAGGGGAAAGCATGAATAAGATTCATTCTAATTTATTTACAGTAAAGAACTTGGAAAATTATTTGTAGATAGTAAAGAATCTGTGAAGAACATCAAGGAGAGGAGTAACATGATAAAGTTGTGCCTTAGGATTTCTCTAACTTTAATGAAAAGAATGGATTGAGGCAGATAGGGTAGGGGGTAGTAAACCCAATACCAGAGCCATACTAGCAAGCTAGAACCATAATAAAGTTTATATGAGGGACAATGAAGGCCTTAGAAAGAAGGAAGTCTTTATACATATTTTGTTGTAGAATTCATTTAGTTGGTTTTATACCTAAAAAAGTACATCAAAATAAATGTTTCTGTATATAATGACTACAAAAATTCTGAAACTGAAAAAATAGCAAATATTGGGAAAAATACGTACAATTAAATTTTAAATTTTAGAATTATTGATTTTGAATTTTCAAACGTGAAAGTGTACATATTCATTACATAAAAGATATATAAGATTGCAGGTGAGGCTGGAGAAAACACTGTTTTAGAGAAACAAATTTGGGTTTCCTCTGCAGAAGACTGAGAATACAAGATGAACACTCACTAAATCAACCAGCAATATCTTCAGTGTGATACAAAAAATAAAAAAACTAAACTTCATAAATGATTCATATGTATTAGGTATCCATTTCTTCAAAACAGATAAACCCAAAGTTAGTGATGTAATGAAATAAACTGGTTGTCTTTAGTTTCTGTGAGCCATGGATTCACACAGAGCACATGAGAATGTCTGATATCTTCATGACAGTGTTTCAGGAGTAATACTTGAAGGCTGAGGCTAGAGTAATGTGAAATCCCATTTATTCACATGTCTAGCAGATAATGTTGAGGATCACCTAGAGGCCTAGGTCAGACATAACACCAATACTTGGCACAAAGTTGTTCTATATAGCCTGGCTTTTCTCACAATGCTGTGATTGGATTATAAGGCATGCTTTCTTAAACAAAGAGAAATGAGAGAAACAGAGTTGTTTGGGAGCCATAGTGCCTTTTGTGACCTGGTTTTGGAAATAAAGCAGCAACATTTTATTGGCTTTAGCTTTAAAATTCCATCAAGATTCAAGATTATATTCCACCATTTGACTGAGAAATCTTAACATCACACTATGAAAAATTTTGAATATGAAACAGAAAATAATAAAGATGAGACCAGAAATAGATGTTATTCAAAAAGGAAAACAATTTAAAACATGAAAATAAACAGTGCTTCTTTGAAAAAAGTCAATAATTACAATCCTTTAGACAAGGTAACTAGGAAAAAAGAGTAGAGAAATTTCCAATATCAGGAAAAAAACAGACGACTTTGCTGAAGACCCTACAGCCATTACATAATAATAAAAAAATAGAGGAGGGGGAAATAGACAATGTTGATCAAACTTTTAGTTATGTGATGATTAACTTTTGGGGCTCCAATGTAGAGCATGGTTACTATAGTTAACAACACTATGTAGTACACTAGATATGTGCTAAGGAAGTAGATCTTAAATGTTCTCATCACACATATAAAAATATGGAACTATATGGGAGGGGATAGATTAATTAGCTTAATTGTGGCAATCATTTCACAACGTATCTGTGTATCAAATTATCACATTGTACATCTTAAATATGTACAATTTGTATTTGTCAATTTTACCTCAGTAAAGCTGGGAAAAATAAATATGAAAAAAACTAAACCTGTGATTTTGAAAAATTTATTGGACAAATTCCTTGAAATAAAGTGCCAAAGCTCACTCAAGAAGAAATAGATTAGCTGAATAGCTCAAGAGCAACTAACAAAATTAATTGAAGTAAACTAACGACCCAGATGGCTATAATGGGAAGTATTCCAAATATTTAAAAATGAAATAATATCAAATTTGCAAAATTGTTTCCAGAAAAAATAAAGAGAACACATCCAAACTTACGAAGTCAGAATTATCCTGACAAAAATGCCAGCAGCATTACAAGAATGGTTAACTGAAGACAAAAATGTCTCATAAATACAGACATATTCTTCATAAAACATGGCCAAATTGAGTACAGAAATATGCATAAAGGATTCTACATAACAACCAAGTAATGATGTCCTAGGAATACAAAGATGATTCACCAATACAAAATTAATGTAAACAATTCTTAATGAAACCAGGCTAAAAAAAAAAAAAAAAGAAAAGCCATATGATCATCTCAATAAAAAAAGCACTTCACAAATTTTAGCATATGTGCATGATAAACACTCTCAGCAAACTAAGAAGAACAGGGAATCTATATAACCCTATAAAAAGATGTCTACAAAAATTCTACTGCTGATGCCGTATATAATGATGAAAAATTTAATATTCCCTTCTAAGATCAGTAACAAACAAGGGTGTCATATCTCACCACTCCTACCAGACACTATACTGAAAGTCGCAGGTAAGACAATATGGAAATCAAAAGAAAAAAGTTCATAATAGTTGAAAGGGATGAAATAAATGTGTCTCTATCTTCAGGTGAAATGAGCAATTTTAGAGAAAATATGAAGAAATGATAAAAATATTTTAAAAGATTCTTGAACTAATAAGTGAATTCAGAAAAGTTTCAAGATTAAAAGTCAATATTTAAAAATAAACTGTATTTCTATATACTATAAATAAACAACTTAAAATTGAGTGACAAAAAGTGACATTTGCAATAGCATCAAAAACATATTATATATCTAACAAAAATATGAGAAAACTGCTGAAAACTACAAAAAAATAATGAAATAAATTTTAAACTGCCTAAATGAATTCCAGCAGAATAATTTGAAATATTTTTGTAGATATTTATAAACTGATTTTAAAAATTACATGAAAAAGTGAAATAATAGAACAGTCAAAATATTCTGAAAAAGAACAAAGCAGTAGACAACTCATTACTTGCCCTTAAGAATTACTATTAAACTACAGTAATCCTGATGGTTTAATATTGGCAAAAGATAGACACAAACACCAGTGGAATACTATAGAGAGCCCAGAAATTGATCTCCATAAATATGTTCAATTGATATTTGAAAAAGGTGCAAAGGCAAATCTATGGAGAAATAATAGTCCCTTTAACAAACAATGCTGGAACAACTGGATATCCATGTACATAAAACTGAACTTTGTTCCACACACCACATAAAATACAAATATTAACTCAAATGGATCATAGACCTAGCTCTAAATTCTAAAACTATAAAACTTCTAAAGAAAACATGGGAGAAAATATGTCTTTGGATTAAGTAAGGTTTTTTTAGATAGACCAGCAAAAGCACAATCCCACAAAAGAAAAGAGAAATATGATTTCATCAAAATAAAAAAGATGTCATCTATGAAAAACAGTAAGAGAATGAAAAGACAAGTCACCAGTTACTTTAAAATAGAATATCTAACAATGAACTTGTACTAAGAATATACAAAGGACTCTTAATATTCAGTAATAAGAAGGATTAAAAACACAATTTTGAAAAATGTGAAGTACTGATAAGAATCCATACCAGCCGAGTGTCTTATGCCTCTCTGGTGAAAATGGAAAACGGCACAGCCACTTTGGAAAAAGTTTGCCAGTTTCTCATAAAATGAAACATACTCTTATCATACAAATATTCTCAGCAATTGTAGGTATTGGTCTATGAGAAATGAAAGCTTATTTACATAAAAACGTGTGTGAAAATATTTTAGCACCTTTATTCATAATCTCCAAAAAATAAAAATGGCCCAAATACTCCACAGCTGGTGAACAGATCAACAACCCATGGTATATCCAGACAAACCAATACTGTTCAGCATTTAATAGACTTGTCTCCAATGAACTAGCGATACGCAAAACAATACAGATGGATCTCAAATGTGTATTGCTAATTTAAAAACCTAGGCTCAACTGACTTTGTACTTTATGATTCTATTTACATGGCTTTCTGAAACAGTAAAACTAGAGGAACAAAAACAAATCGGTAGTCTCCAGAGAACTGAGGATAGGTGACTATAACAGGTCAAGAGAACTTTTAAATTTATGGAACTGTTCTATGTTTTGACTGCAATGGTGGTTACATGACATGTGTTTGCCTAAACTCCTAAAACTGTAACACAAAGAGTTAATTTTACCTATAAACTATAACTCAGAAAAAAATGCAAAGCTACTGGCATCCAAGCAACATAAACCAAATTATATAAAAATGAAAGACTTGATTTTTAACATTTCACTGTGCTTAAGCAAAATTCTTGTCTTTCTCCATCAATAATCTGAAAACCAGAATAAATTTGTTATATTTTATAACACTATTCATGTAACAGGGTGTTTCTTAGCTTCTAATTGCTGTGTGACTAGTTACCATAAGCATAGTGGTAGAAAACAGCTCCATTTATTAGTTCACAAGTGAGAAGTTCAGCGTGTCTTGGATTTTCAGTGGAAATCAGGATACTGGTGAGTCTGTCTCTTCTGGTTGCCCTGGGGTAATGATCCATTTCCAATTTCATCTTTTTTAGTTTCAGAATTCTGTCTGTGAGTTGACTCTTTTGGATTCTAATCCATCGTGACAGCCTACATAAAGCTATTAAATGTTTGTTAGAAGTTATGTTTATTTTCTTTCTCCTTATCCATGTCTATAGCAGATTTGCCTTCTTCTTGCTTTGCCAGTGAAAATAGCAGCTACAGGTCCTTGAAGTTTTACATACATGACATTATAATCTCTGCTGTCTGTTTAGTTTCAAAGATTTTATTCCATTTTTTATTATTTTTTATGGAGAGTGTGACAGTTTTTTTTTCTCTTTTGCTTCTTCTTTGTGAATTTATATATTCTAATCAGAGTACATAGCCCACTCTTGGGTACAGTTTTAAATCAGAAAGCAAAACTAAAGTAAAACATGTTTCTCAGAGAGATGTAATGAGTTTTCTATTGCCACTGAATAAGTTATAGTAGAAATATTCCCCCACATTTTAAGTGCCTGCTCTGTGTCAGTCACTGTTGTAAGCATTTGTATTAACTCGTGCTTCAACTCTCATACTACCTGTCAAAGGAGGAAAAGATGTTATATATTTTTCTCAGTGTTATATGGTTTTTAAGTAGCAGAATTTATAGTTGAACATATGCAATCTAATTCCTGAGAGCAGCTTATCTGCTCAGATTCTGCTTAATCATAATCTGGGAGTTCAAACAGTGAATGCATTTCACAGCCAAATCCGTAACACTGAACCATATTTGGTTATTTTTTTAATTATGGATAGAAATTTATCTTTAAATATCTATATTTAGTTAAAATATATAAAAGCAATTTCAGGTAAATATGTTCTCACTAGTTTAAGATTCTGTATCTTTAATAATATTGTAACAAAGCTGAAATATTTACCTATAGTCAACAGAAATCTTGTTTAGCATTTGTATGTGCCTGCATTCCTTAATTTCACCTCATCTTGATCTGATAATTAAATGTACAGCAGAGTCTGCACTGATGTTCCCCTCCAACACCTTGTTACCAATAGGATGTCATGCCACTATCATTTCTATAAATCCCAGAATCCAAAAATGTCATTTTTAAAGGTCATTTTAGAATTGTCATTTTTAATAGATGTATCTTCTTTCTTTAAAAGGCGAAGTTAAGTATCTTTGTTAAAATTATAGTTACTCCAGGGTTGGGCAAGGTGGCTCATGCCTGTAATCCCAGCACTTTAGGAGGTCAAGGGAGTGGATTACCTGAGGTCAGAGTTCAAGACCAGCTTGACCAACATGGTAAAACCACATCTACTAAAAATACAAAAATTAGCCGGGCGTGGTGGTGCATGCCTGTAATCCCAGGTACTCAGGAGGCTGAGGCAGGAGAATTACTGAACCCAGGAGGCGGAGGCTGTAGTGAGCTGAAATTTTGCCATTGCACTCCAGCCTGGGCAACAAGAGTGAAACTCTGTCTCAAAAAAAAAAAAAATTACTCTATTTCTTTATTCAATACTCATATACAAAACATGGTCAAACAAGCCACACGAAGAACATAGGTATTTTTGTCAAACTTGAAGCATGTAATATATAAGAAATGGTTTCATAATTTATTATTTTATGATTTACAAGAATTCTTTCTTTTGGAATATTGACAGCTATCATTGTATATATGTATGAGGTGCAATGTCATGCTATGGTATGTATACAATGTGGAATTAATGAATCAAGCTTATTAACATATCCATCACCTCAAATGCTCATCACTTATTCCTCCTAACTGAAACATTGTACTCTTTGACCAATATCTCCTCATTCCACCCAGCCCCAGCCTCTGGTAACCATAATTCTACTCTCTGCTTCTATGAGTTTAATTATTTTAGATTCCACTTATAAGTGAGAACATGCAATAATTGTCTTTGTGGGCCTGGATTGTCTTTATGTGCCTGCCTTTCACTTAGCATTATGTCAGGTTCATCCATGTTGCTCTTGAATGACAGAATTTCCCTTTTAATTAAGACAGAATAGTATTTATTGTGTACATTTATACAGAATTTCTTTATCCATTCATAACCACATAGGTTGGTTCCATGTATTGGCTATGGTAAATAATGTTGCAATAAACATGGAAGTGTAGATATCTTTTTGAAATGATGATTTCAAATCCTTAAGATTTTTACCCAAATATAGGTTCTGAGTAGAAAAATGATACCTAATGTAGCTTTTTTAAGAAAATTCTATTTGAGTTTTTCATAATGGTTGCACTGGTTTACAACCACTCCAAAGTGGAGTTTTTCTCCATGTCCTCCCTGACATGTGTTATCTTTCATTTGTTGATAATAGCCATTCTGACAGGTGTGAGGAGACAGCTAGTTGTAGCAGGGTTATACTTAAGTCTTTTAATTAAGTCTTTAATTCATTTTGACTTGATTTTTTATATGGTGTGAGACATGCATCCAACTACATTTTTTGCACATTGATATCCAGTATTCTGTTAATGCAGTATATCACATTTATAGATTTGTGTATGTTAAACTATCCTTGCATCCCTGGAGTAAATCCCTCTTGACATGACAAATGATTTTTTCAATGTGCTGTTGAATTGAGTTTGCTAGTATTACATGAATTCTTATGTAACTTTCTTGGTAAAACCCAAGCTTCACATGCTATATGGCAATATACCATGAATCCAACAACTAAGATGTTTAAAAAGGTGTCAGTACTAAATAATAAATTCTGAAATTTTGCCAAAATTATTATTTAATGAACATTTTCATTTTCTTCTCTTAAAGTTACAAGTTTACATTTAGAAAATACATGAAGCCAAAAAAATATTCATTCATTGATTCTAACTATTCAGAGCTTTGGATAGCCTTGATTATGAACGATGATCAATTTATTCTTTAAGATTCATGGTACTTAATGGCATTAATGTATTTAAAATATTTTCATAGCATAAGCAATTATTTTATTCAGAAAATGAATTCTTCTAAGGAATTCAGTGAAGAAAAATCATTAAGTTATTTAGGTTTACATATTATGAATACCTATGTCTACTTTACATTGTGATCAATTCAACATTGTTTCCTAGGCACAGATTTCTGTGCTCACATGTGTCCATTAGCTTAAACTAAAAGTAAAATTGAAATAATAGGTATGATATTAGTGGTAAGCAGATTCCAAGATGGTCAGCTAAGATCCCTGGCCTTTGGTTATTAAAACATTAAAGAAAGTACTACTGTAAAGGGATTTTTCCAATATAATTAATGTTACTAAGTATTTGGCTTGACAGATTATCTGTGTGAACCTAAGGTAATCACATAAGCCCTTCATAGGCAGAATGTTCTTCAAGTGGCAGTAGGGGGAGAAAACTGGAAAGATTCAACCATAAGAAGGATTTAAGAATTTGATACGATGTTGCTAGACTTAAAGATGAGAGAAGTCTATGCAAAAACTGGAGAGAATCTCCTATATGCTGAGAACAACCCTTTTTGACAGCCAATAAGAAAATGAAATATTTAATTCTATCAATGTATTGTAGTAGATAGCAGATATAAAACAACTATTAAAAATTTTTCTATTTGGAAGCTCGAGGTGAGTGGATCATGTGAGGTCAGGAGTTTGACAGCAGCCTGGCCAAAATGGTGAAACCACATCTCTACTAATAATAAAAAAATTAGCAGGGCATGGTAGTGGGTGCCTATAATCCCAGCTACTCCAGAGACTGAGGCAGGAGAGTCGCTTGAACCTGGGAGGCAGAGGTTGCAGTGAGATGAGGTGGTGCCACTGAACTCCAGCTTAGGTGAAAGAGTGAGACACCATCTCAAACAAACAAAAAAAAATTGCAAGTTCTTTTTAAAAAATTTATTGTAATTTTGTACCTTGTGTGTTTATTATTTTGAATAATACTGAGGTGGAATAATAGATATTAATTAGGTTTAGCAAGAATGTTCTAGACACAATGGCAGTAATTCTCTATCATTTTATTATCTCTGTTGCAAATCATACATTTTAAAGCATACTAATCAATTTATCTTATGTGTTATGAACATTATCCCTATAAATTAGAAACAGATATTTATGTTTTACTACTAAATTAAATTGTATGAAAATTATTTATTCTCTAACTAGAACCTGCCGGACACTATAGCAGGCACTAGGTTTTTAATGTTGAGCACAAAAGATAGGGTTCTGAATTATGATTTTCAATAAAGTTATTATAAATATAAATACAGATAAATTATTTTGTAAAACTTTATGGAGAAAAAAATATATGCTGCTATGAAAATATGTAACACTAAATTGTTTCTAGTTTAGGATTTCAGGACAAAGCTCCTCAAGAAGTAAATTATTGAGCTGAAATTGCATAGATGAAAAAGAGCTGTAAAGATGGAAAAAGGAGGAATTTTTATTTCAGACAAAACAACGTGTGCAAAGCTTGGTGGTAGCAGAAAGCAAATTTCCTTTAAGAAACTGGAAACAGTCTGTTGGACCAAAATGGAAAGACGTACCTGAGAATAAGCTTTGTATTTATAACCAGCAGCCTCATCACAGAGCATTGACGTTTTTTGTTAAGTATTTTGATATTCATCTGAAACAAAATTGAAGTCTTCAAGTCAGAATTATTTTAATAATATCAAACTGGAATTCTGAAATGACTGCTTTCCTTGTGACTTGAGTCTATATTGAAGAGGCTGGTTAGAGAAATGAAGGATGGGTAGAAAGGAATTGAATTATTCTAGGTGAGAGATGTTTAATTACATTAATGTACTGGAAATAGAAAAAGACTACTTGAGCTTGGGAGGTATTTGGAAATAAAATAGATATGACCTTTTGATAAATTTAATATAAAAACTCAGGGTTATGGAAATCATGATAATTTTTAGTTTTCTTTTTAAAATAACTGGCTCTTTGGTGTGTCATTTGCTGAGACAGATAAAAGAGAGAATTCTATTGGATAAGCAATATGAGGTTGTTTGATACATGTTTGATTTGCTGTTTTATTTGGAACATCTAGATAAAAATATCAAGTAGTGAGTTGGACATATCGTTCAAGAACTTTAGAAAAGAGTTGAAAGTTGGAGATATGAATCTGGACGTCATTGGTGCATATACAATATTGGGACTAGTTATATAAGTGAGAAAATAGAATTAATGAGAGGGCATATGGAGACATGAGGACCTGGGACTTGCTGTTGTGATATCCCCAATGTTTAATGTCAGAATAAATGATGAGATTTAAATAGATCTGTCAAAAGGGTGGGAGAAATTCCAGGGAGAGTGTAGTCATGGAAACTAAGGAAAGATCATGTTTCAGAAAGAAGCAGGGGCTCAACATTGTCAAATATTGCTGAGAGTTCAAGTGAGACAAAGACTAAATTACAGAATGAGATGAAGCAAACGGATTCACTGTAGGCCACAGGATAAGCTGTGTTCCATACGATGATGGTGGTTGTGAATGGGTTGAGGATTGTTTGTAGAAGGAGAAGGGCTTCACTGACTATTGATTCTATTTTGTATAGTTGGCTCTGAAAGTCTGCAGAGAAACTGAGCAGTAGCTGAAGTGAAATATGTGATATAATGACTTTCTTCTTTCCTTTTTTTAGAGATAAGCAGGGCTTCAAAATTATCAAATGTTTTTGGAAAGGATTTAGAGATTCCATTAAAAAGAGATTGAATAGAGAGAATAATGAAATAATAATTGGTTCTTCAATTTTATTGAGAGTGGAAGTGAAGAAAATTAGGGATAGAGAGGGAAGCAGCATTTTCTTTACTGTTATAAAAGGAAAGGAATAAAACACTGATGTAGAAGGAGACAGATTGGGAAGTGAGTTACATTGTTAGGGAGTTTTGTTCTGATGTTGTATATGGCAATATTGCATTTGAAAAGAGATGAAAATGATTCAGATATTCAGGGATAAGGGTCTATTTTGGTTTGTGAATCATAAATGCATAGTGATAACAATTTACCCTTATATGGGAAATTTTTCCAGCTGCCCTTGGCTATGTCAATACAATCACAGACTGGATAATGAAAAAGCAAGGAACAAAGAAATTGAGAATTTGGGGAGTGATGTTACAATTGTGAACATAAGCTGTAACCTGGATAGTGAGGAAGCTTAATAAAGCAGAGGGATTATAGATAGAAATACATAAAAATGTATATTTCCAGAATTCCCAACGAAATAGAACAGTAATAGTGAACATACTTCAATAAGAAAAGTAGAAAAATAATCATTGTCTTCACAGAACAGAATGTTTGATTTCGTAATAGTAAAGATCATTAGGTTTGAAGTGAAAATGTGTATTGGTTGCTTTAATTAATATCTATTTAGTACACTTATGAGTACAGAAGTCATATCGTAGTGGGCTTAAGAATTGAAGTGGATGATGTAGAAATTGCAGGTTTTCAAGTCCTGTCAGAGTTTAAAGATAAGTTATTTTAATGAAAGGTTTTAGAACTAGGAGGACATAAATGTATTTGGGAGATAAAATTTATAAGATAGTAGAGATAGAAATATCAAGATAGATTAAAAGCATAGATAAATGTTCTCTGAGTGGGAAAATATAATGAATAAAAATCACAAGTGATCATTTTAGCCTTGCCAAAGAATGATGTAAAATCCTTCTCCAGAAGCACCCAAGGGAAAGAAGGTGATGAAAGTAAATACACAAATGGTGCAGACATGGAGGTGGAGAATAAAAAAGTGACAAGAAGTTATCAAACATAAATTCTCATTTCAGGAAGTCAAACTGAGATTCTCTGGGGAAGGTGGGAAGGTCAAATATGTGATTGGCAGCTTCAAATTTTTGATAAATTGAGTTGTTTTCTGTTTATTTTTACATCATGGTGATATCTATCTGGGAAACGGGAGATTTGGATACCAGCTGTACCTATTATACACAATGAGTCAAACCCCTTAATATTTATTTTTTAATGTCTATAAATTCAAAGAGTGCATGTGCAGGTTTGTTACATGAATGCGTTGTGTAGTGGAAGAGATTGAGCTTCTAGTGAAGCCATTAACTGAATAATAAAAATTGTATCCAATAGGTACTTTTCAATCCTCCTCTCCTTCCCATGTCCCCCAACTGTTGGTATCCCAAGTATCTATTATTTCCCTCTGTATTCCCCATGTGTACCTGTTGTTTAGCTTCTATTTAATAATTCTACTGCAATGTTTGATTTTCTGTTTCTGAGTTATTTTACTTATGATAATGGCCTATAGCTCCATCTGTGTTGCTGCAAGAGACAGGATTTCATCTTGTCATTATTTCAAAAAGACACTTGCATGTGTATGTTTATTACAGCACTATACAAAATAGCAAAGTCATGAAATCAACCAAAGTGTTCATCTACAGATGATTCGATATAGAAAATGTAGTATCTATACACCATGGAACAATAAACAGTGATAAAATAAAACTGGGACTTGCTGTTGTCTAAATGCTAAGACCATTCCTTTGGACAGCCAATTAAAAATAATAAAATATTTAATTCTATCAGTGTGCTGTAGTGGATAGCAGATGTAAAATAACTATTAAATTTTAACCATTACAAATTTTTCAATTTGGGAGGCTGAGGTGAGTGGATCACATGACGTCAGGAGTTTGAGACCAGCCTGGCCAATATGGCGAAACTCCATCTGTACTAAAAATACAAAAATTAGCTGGGCTTGCTGGTGGGTGCCTGTAATCCCAGCTACTCGGGATTATAATAAACAGTGACTTAAAAAAGTTATTATTCCATGGTGTATAGATACCATATTTTTTTATCCAATCATCTGTGGTTGGAGACTTTTGTTGATTTCATAACTTTGCTATTGTGAATAGTGATGTAATAAACATACGCATGCAGGTGTCTTTTTAAAACAATGACTTCTTTTTCATTTGGTAGATACCTAATGGTGGGGTTGCTGGATTGAATGATATTTCTACTTTTAACTCTTTGAGAAATCACTATAGTATTTTCCATAGAGGCTATACTAACAGTGTGTAAGTATTCTCTTTTCTCTGCAATCTTGCCAACATCTGTTGTTTCTTGACTTTTTACTTTCATGACCAGATTTTATTGCTTCTGGTATTTGAAGAATCTAGGCAGAAGGGAAAGCACTGGAGTGAGATGGGGCATGTCCCTCTCTTGACCTTGGCTTTTGAATTACAATTACCATAATGTCAAGAAATGGCAACTGAAGCTGGTTCCAAGGACAACTGAGCCAAGGGAAAAGAGAGGAGTTCACTCTAAAGTTTAAACAGAAAGCCTAAGTCACCCATCCCTTGCTTCTTTTCCCTAGGACATAATTCATTAGAGTATTTGGAGATGGAGTTATCAACATAGTAGTGTACTAAGTTCTGGCAGTACATTGCATTAAGTGCTAAGATGACATAATTTCTGTGTGCTTTGGAAATCCAAAAGAGAAATATTTAATGTATGTTTTGGCATAGGTTGCTTAGCCAAGTCTTCCTGAAGAAAGTGTTTAAATAGAAAGAAATCTAATTATACAAGTTTATTTTCTTGTCTTTACCATATTAAATTAGAATCTCTAAGGGAACGTCTTGACCCATCTTATTCAGTGTTTTGTCTCCACTAGATGACCCTGTGTGTTTGACACATAGTAACTGCTTTATCAATGAGTAGTGATTAATAATAAATAAATTTTTTAAATTTATAATGTCAATATTCATTTTACAGATGAGAAAATAGTAGCATGAGACATATAGGACTTAACGTGTAAAATACTACTCTAAGTGTTGTAGATATTAACTAACTTAACCCTTATAACAACTGTACTAGGGAGGCACTATTATTATCTTCATTTGATAGTTTTAAGAGCTGAGGCACAGAAAGCTTAAAAGACTTTCCCAATATATGCATGTAAGTAACCTCTTTATTCTGCTTTTTGCCTCTCTTTTCCACCACATGATACTTCATTTCTCAGAACATTTCCATGTAGCTTGGGCTTCTCACTACATGGTGGTCTCAGGTGGTAATATTTCTCATCTGGTAGCTGCCTTCTAAAAAGTATCACAGCAGAAGTTCTAGTGCTCATCCAGAGTACAGTATGGCTTTCATTGTGCTTTATTAGTCAAAGTGGTCACTTGCCAGCCTGGATTAAAGAAAAGGGGGAAATAGACACCTTCAATGCATATCAAAGAAGTTTCTGCCAATTGTAATATGCAACAAGAGAATGAGAGCTTGCTTTGTATTACATGGCTATAAAGTAGAAGAAACAAAGATGAAAGCCATGATGATTTTTCTTCAAGTACACTGCACTTCTCAATACTCTACACATCTAGGACATATTTCCCCTCAGAAACAAATTTTTGAATACATGACTGTAGAGAATTATGTAATTATATAATTAATACTATTTCCTATTTTGGGGGAGAGAAACTTGCATTTCTTACATTCTCTCCCTTTTAATTCCTGTGTGCCCTTCTCTTACTCAAAGCTTCACTCTCCATAACCAGGTAACTAATGTAATCAAACTAGTGTTGTCTCCATTGTACTTATGATAGTTTGTGTGTGTTTGTGTACATATACATAGAGATAGATAGATAGATAATAGATAATAATGAGGAGAAAGATAGATTTATATATATATATAAATGTTTATTGATTACAAATATGTATATATATATATGTATTTACAAATGTGTATGCTTTCACATTATCCCCGTGTATCTTGTTTCATTTTATGCAATAATGCTTTTTGGAAAACCATGCACTTTATGTTATATTTATAATTAATTATTTGTAAAAGCTACATAATGCTCCATATTGTGAACATACTATAAATTATTCAAACATAATCTTATATTGAAAATTAACATTGCTCTAAGTTTTCTAGAGCTTTTAAAAAATAAATTTAAGGGGGGAAAATGCAATTTTGTTACATGGATATATTGCATAGTGGTGAGTCTGGGCTTTCAGTTGGAGTAATGTACATTGCACCTATTTAGTAATTTATCACCCATCTCTCTCCTACTCTTTCACCCTTCCAAGTCCCCAGGGTCTATTATTATATACCGTATGTCCATGTGTACACATTGTAGCTTCTACTTATAAGTGAGATTCATGTTTCTGAGTTGTTTCACTTAATATAATGGGCTTGACATGATTTTATTATTTCTTATTGCATTCCACTGTATTCCACTGTGTGAATATATTTATTTATTTATATTTATGTATGAAGGTATCCACATTAAAGTTTCAACAATCCCTAGAACCTGTGAGTACTGTACCTTATGTGGCAAAAGAATTTTGCAGATGAAATTAAGGTTGCTAATCAGCTCAATTAGCCACATGGGCCCAGTGCAATCACAAGGGTCCTTAAAAGTAGAAAGAGAAGCAGATAGAAAGAGTTTGAAGGAGATGTGACTATGGAAGAAAGAAACAGAGAGATGCAGTGTGGCTGGCTTTGAATAGCAGGTATGGGGTTACAAGCCAGGGAATCTGAAAGGCGAGTAGGACTCAGAAAAGTAGAGAAATTGATTCTTCCCTAGAGCCTCCAAAAGGGTATGTAGGTCATGCCAAAATTTATTAATTTTAACCCAGTAAGATCCCTTTGAGACTTTCAATCAGTAGTACTATAAGGTAATAAATGTGTGTTGCTTTAAGCTTCTAAATATCTGGTAACTTGTTAAGGCAGCAATAGAAAATCAATGCAATACACCAATACTTACTGGTCTTTTTATTTTTGTGAAACATATTCACAAGGGTAGGATTGCATGGCCTGAACGTTTTTTAATTTCTTGACTGATTACCTTGACTTTGCTTCCAAAAACTTTAAGAATATCTGACTGACATATTTCTCTGCAGAATCATGCCACATGTCTTTCATTGACATTATAAAACATGACCCAGAAAATCTGAAGTTGATACACTATGATTAGAATAAGAATTCCAGCTTCTGAGACAGACTCTTCAGACAACTGTTTACTAACTTGTGTTAAGCATGTGACAATCCATAGTTTTTCTGTGAGAGATAAATTCACTACCATTGCATGATATTTGAGAATGTGATAAACATATTTTAAAAATAAAATTCAAAATAGCATGGTTTTTAATAATTTTGCATGACATGAATTTTAAGAAACTTAAAACTCAAACCTCAATTTTTTTTTTTTTACTTTAAAAAAGAAAATACTGGGTTTTTTTTGTTTATTTGTTTTTGTTTTTTATTTGTTTGTTTGTTTGTTTTGAGACAGCGCCTTGCTCTGTCTCCAGGCTGGAGTGCAGTGATGCGATCTCGGCTCACTGCAATCTCTGCTTCCCAGGCTCAAGGGATTCTTCTGCCTAAGCCTCCCAAGTAGCTGGGATTACAGGTGTGCACCACCATGCCAAGATAATTTTTTGTATTTTAGCAGAGATGGGGTTTCACCATGTTTGCCAGGATGGGTCACAATCTCCTGACCTCATAATCCACCCTCCTCTGCCTCCCAAAGTGCTGGGATTACAGGTATGAGAAAGTATGTCTATTATTGTTAAATTTTACATTTGGACAGTTTTTTAACAATGATCAAACCTGGAGGCATGACACTTCCTGATTTAAAAATATGGCTCCAGTAATCCAAATAATATGGTGCTAAAACAAAAACAGCCGTAGTCTTCTGGAACAGAACAGAGAGCCTGGAAATGAATCCATGCATTATGCTCAATGACTATTCAATACGTGTGTCAAGAACACACCATGTGGAAAAGATAGTCTCTTCTATAAATGGTGCTGGGAAAACTGGAGATCCACATTGTAGTAGAATGAAATTGGAGCCTTATCTTGCCCCATATACAAAAATCACTCAACATGGATTAAAGACTTAAAAACTAAGATCTGAAACTATAACACTACCAGAACAAAACATAATGAATAGTCTCTTTGACAGTAGCCTGGGCAGTGATTCTTTCTTTTTGATATGATCCCAAAAACACAGGCAACAAAATAAAAAATAGACATGAGATTTTATCGAATCAAAAAGCTATATAGCAAAGGAAAAAAATCGAGTAAAAAGTCAACTCACGAAAGAGAGAACATATTTGCAAACATGTATCTGAGAAAGTATTAATTTCCAAAATCTGTAAGGAACTAAAAAAAACTCAATAGCATAAATAAATAATAAAAATAAATAAATAAATAAATAAATAAATCCCATCTCAGTCCATTCAGACTTGTATAACAAAATACTATAGATTGAGTGGCTAAAAAAACAACAGAAATGTACTTCTTACCATTCTGGAGACTGAGAAGTCCAAGATCAAGACTGACAAATTCAATGTCTGGTGTGGGGCTGTCATTTCCTTTTGTCCTCACATGGCAGAAGGAACAATGAAGTTTTCTGGAGGCTCTTTTTTAAGGGCATGAATCTTATTCATAAGAGATTTACTCTCAGGACCTTATTACCTCCTAAAGGCCCCACCTGCTAATACTATCCCCTTGGAGGTTAGGATTTTAACATGTAAATTTGAGGGGTACACACATATTCAGTCATAGCAAACCTGATTTAAAACTGGGCTAAGAACCTGAAGAGATATTTCTCAAAAGAAGACATATAAATGGCCAACAGGTATATGAAAAAGTACCTAATATCATTAATCATCAGGGAAATGCAAATTAAAACCACAATTTGATATCACCTCACACCTGTCAGAATAGTTATTACCAAAATGATGAACAATACTTGTTGGTGAGGGTGTTGAGAAAAAGAGAATGCTTGTACAATCTTGGGAGGAGTATAACTTACATGGTCATTATGAAAAACAGTATAGAGGTCTCTACAAAAATTAAATATAGATTTACCATATGATCCAGCAATTACACTTCTATTTGTGTCCAAAGGAAATAAAATGATTATTTCAAAGAGGTATGTGCACCCCATGTTTATTGAAGCATTATTCACAATAAGATAGAAGCCAAGTGTCTATCAGTTGAAGGTATAAAGCAAATGTGATATATATAGTATTTATATATAAATAATGAAATGTTATTCACCGTTAAAGAGAAGAATGTCTTGCCATTTGCAACAACATAGATAAACCTAGAAGGCATTATGCTAAGTGAAATAAGCTAGACACAGAAAGACAAATACTCCATGATCTCATTTATATGAGAAATCTAAAAATGTTGAACTCATAAGAGCAGATAGTAGAATGGTGGTTAGCAGGAGGAGGGTGAGGAAAATGGGGAGATGTTGGTGAAAGAGTACAAATACCCAATAATGCAGAATAAATGAGTTTTGGGATCTAATATATACCACGATTATATGCATTATATATATCATATATATTATGACTATATACAGTTAATAATACTGTATTGTATACTTGAAATTTGAAGAGAGTTGAACTTAAATATTCTCATCACACACAAAAAATCATAACTATGTGAAGTCATGAATATGTTAATTAGTTCATGGCAACAATTTCACAATATATACATACATCAGAATATCTCATTGTACTATACACACTTTAAATATATACAATTTTTATTTGTCAAGATACCTCAATAAAGGTGCAAAATATACTACAATTTTCTATTTTTTTATATTTGCAAGAATTAAATATGAAATGTGTACACTTTCTACAAATAAAAATTATATAAGTTTAATATGACAAATTTAAAAATAATTGTGTAATTATGTAAGTGCATTAACATTGTGAATTGCATTTGGGGGAATTTGAGACAAATCCTGAGAGTTCTTTATCATTGTGGCAAAGTTTCTTTTTTAATCTCCAATACGTAAACGCTATATTTTTATTTCACCAAATCATTTTGGAATTTGCAAAAATGCCATTCATGTTTTTCATGTATATTTATACCAAAAATGAGTGCAGGCTCTAATAAATGGATTCTTGTTTCATCAAAGTTAAGACAAAACACAATGTACTGCCTTCCATCATAAGTTTCTTTGGTCATACACAAAGAGTAACACTAATTACTATTTGCCAGAGCACTCGTCCCAACTAAAGCATAAGTGATTAAGTTTCCTGCTGTCCTCCCACCATTATATATTTTTTAAAACATTGTTTTTTTTAAATGCCAGTTTTCTTATTTAAATGATTCATTTTTGTTTTTTATTCTTCTCATGTGTACCATAGATTGGATCATTCAGCGTATTTAGCTATTGTAGAATTTGATAGGTATTCCTCCCATAATAAAAATACAGCTATTCCTTCTGAGTAAAATCTTAAATAGGTATACTAACACAGAGAAAAAAAAATATATAGTATTGCATGCCCAGACAACATTTAATATATTTTACAGTTAATACATGATATATTTTGGCTTTGTGTGCCCACCCAAATCTCATCTTGTAGCTCCCATAATTTTCATTTGTTGGTGGAGGAACTGATGGGAGATAATTTAATCATGAAGCCAGGTCTTTCTCTGGCTATTCTTATAATAGCAGATGAGTCTCATGAGGTCTGATAGTTTTAAAAATGGGAGTTTCCCTGCACAAGGGCTGCTCTCTCTGCCTGCTGCCATCAAGTAAGATGTGCCTTGCTCCTCCTCGCCTTCCACCATGATTGTGAGGCCTCCCCCAGCCACGAGGTACTCTAAGTCCAATTAAACCTCTTTCTTTTGTAAATTGATCAGTCTCAGGTTGTCTTTTTCAGCAGTGAGAAAATGAATTAATACATTTAGCATGTGTCTTCTTATTTCCCTTTAGTTTGACCATGTCATCTTACCTGAATGTGATAGACTCATTGGATGGATTTTCTTTTTACTATTATCAGTTTATTGATAAATATTTTTTGATGTGAAAATTAAACATTATGCAAATTTTATAACTCAGGTATGCTAGATCTAGTTAGGACCAAGGAAATTAATATAGTTTAAATAATTAGTATATATTCTATGTCATTATGTATAGTTAATGTGGATTGTTGTTTTTAGTGGGGCATTAACATTTAATCATGAAATTTACTGAAATTTATCTACCTTTTAAACAATAGACAGTAATAAGCATTAATTTAACACTTATATAGTAAAATGATGACAGCATTTATTTCTGGTAATAACTACAAGTAGAATTATATCATATAATATATGTGTGGTTCTGTGTGTCTAATGAGTTTCTTCATAAACCAGAAAAAAGATTAGCCTATATCTTCCTTGATAATGATTTTAGAAGTAAGGTAAAAAGGTAATGAATTCAAATATGTAGTATTAGTTACAAATTTTAGGTGACAGATAAATATATAAAACTGTGGAGGATCTTGTGTGAGAAATGAGTTTTATGCCAGAGAACGTGAAATCCATGGTGCATGCATAGTTAAAACTTTAAAGAAACTTTTACTTTCTTCAAATTTCTTCAGATATGAAGAAGATATTATGTAATTTTTGGTGTTTGCAGAGAAAACTGATATGCAGGTAAGGGTATGATTAAATTATTTTTGATCATGCAGATTATATGAATAAATAGCATATCTTTGATGTCAAAGCACAATAGTTTCCATGGACACCAGATTTAATGACTAGGTGGGAAAACTGTGTTCCCAAATCCATAAGTTACATTTCTAATAGAGTTCTGACTGATGCTTTAATTTACAAATTTTTCTTAGTATTTTAAAAAGCCATAAATATTTGGGGAAGGTTTTTTACTGATGTATTTTAATTGTGTGTTTTAAAGTTACATGTGTGGTACATGTCTTAGTGTGACATGTTTGTATGTATGAATAAAGCATATTATTAGATAGTTATTAGACAGCTGGACTTTTCAACACAGCATTGAAATAGATATTGAAACCATAAAATACTACCCTTTTGGTACTAAAATCAATATGAGCTTTTAAAAATAATATTGGTATGTAGTTTCTCTTCTTATATTAATTCAAAATACCTTCATTCTTAAAAAAAATTTATAGTTCTAAATCAACATATTCAATTAAATATAACCTGATATTTAATTATATTATGCTCTAAAATATAAATAAAATATGAGTTTATTTAGAGTTCATATTTAAATGTAATGAAAATAAATATTTAGTTATTTAGTAATTTTTAGTTAAAAGATTCTTTGACATCAAATCTAACTATTTTTATGTAAGGTGGAAATAAAACCTCAAGACTCAACAAGGTCACCTGCTTTGTTCAAGGTGAACAAATAAAAATTGATTTAATATGATCTCATTAATTTTGTAAGTGAACCTTCTTTTAAACAAATGCCATATAAGAAGTACTGGATGAATAATGAGTTTAGAGAATTGTTATTCTCTCTAGAATGTGTTTGTGTATGTATGTGTTTGTGCATACATACATTTTTAACTTGTATTCATACATATGGATTTAAAATTGAATTTGATGTACATCCAAAGCTGCATGTATACAAGATTGTATGGCATCAGGTATAGCTCTTTTAATTAAATTCATTATTTTTAAACTAACTCCATAGGTTATTGAAACATGAACATTATTTATTCATGGTATTTGTGGAAAATTCTACAGAATCTGATATTGTCATTTTATTTTGTTTTGATGTATTAACTTTTTGATAAATATTTTATGAGATATTTATTTCTAAAGCTAGTAGAGTGTTATGAATTAGTGAGTGTCTGTTTAGTAATGTCAGTGCCCATACACATTGGGCAATATTTGCACTTAAGTTGCATTGACTAAAGAATGCAGGATCATGAAAAAGCACACACTAATCCTTAATTAAATTTTTTATAAAGCTCAGTCAATATTTCTTTGTCATCCTCAAAACACAAAGTACCATCTGAAACTAAGTCCTCCGGAATCCTAGCCTTAGAAAACTGTGCATTCATACTTAGGAGAAAATGTAAAACCTATTTAGGAATTAATTCAAAATATGTTTTCTGCCTCTTAACTGTCTAAGCAAAAACTGAAAACTTTCAAATGTGGTTCATAGACTAAAAAACAAGACAGAGGCATCAACAAATAAATTAGCCAATATCTGGAGGTCCTAACATATTAGCCAAAATGAAAAACACATCACTACCTGAAATGTTTATGTGTCTAATTATTTAAGAATCGCTCTCTTAATGGACATGCAATGTTTAAGCAAATAATATTTTAATTAGGCCCGGTGCGGTGGCTCACACCTGTAATCCCAGCAGTTTGGAAGGCTGAGGCAGGCAGATCACCTGAAGTCAGGAGTTTGAGACCAGGCTGTCCAATGTGGTGAAACTCCATCTTTACTAAAAGTACAAAATTAGCCGGGTGTGGTGGGGCATGCCTATAATCACAGCTACTCTGGAGGCTGAGGCAGGAGAATCGCTTGAACCCCAGAGGCAAAGGTTGCAGTGAGCCAAGATCTCGCCATTGCACTCCAGCCCGAGCAACAAGAGCGAAACTCCATCTCAAAACAAACAAGCAAACAATGACAAAAAGACAAAAAAACAACAAAACAAAACAAACAAACAAAAAAACACATTAGCTGAGAGTGGTGGTGGACGCGTATAATCTCAGCTACTCCATTGGCTGAGGAAGGAGAATAGTTTGAATCGGGGGAGGCAGAGGTTGCAGTGAGCCGAAATGGTGCCACCACACTCCATCCTGAGTGAAAGAGCGAGACTCCATCTCAATATATATATGCATTTTTTTCAATTAAGTTGTTACGTTGTGAGGAATAGAAATATAATACTAAAAATTCCAAAAACAACCACCATAAAACCGCAAGAATAAGTTAATACGTGGTCTTTGTCACTAACCAAAACTATTCATGTTATCATTTATTATTTTATTTATTATTATTTATTCTTAATAGTATCATTTTTAAGAGTATGCTGCGTTAAAGGACACAAAATTTTAGCTGGACAGGAGAAAAAAATTCAAAAGATCTGTTATACAATATGGTGCCTATAGTCAATAACAATATATTGTATTTTTGAAATTTGCTGAGTAGATTTTAAATATTTTTATCACATAAATGTATGTGAAATAATACCTATGTTAATTGGCTGGATTTAGCCATTCCACAATGCATACATTATGAAAAGATCATAAATATACAAATCTTTTACTTGCCAACTTAAATAAATAAAGTTGTTTAAAATAAACAAAAAGGATAAATATTCTGTATTATTGATGCATTAAACATGTGGTAAAATATTCAATATGAATAAAATTATTGAAATATATATAAAGGGTGTCTTCTGCTGCTAAACACAGAGCCAAGAATATTGTAAGTTCTTAATCAAATACTAGCAAATGAAAGAAGTAATAAAGGAATGTTCACATTATTTTGGGAGTAGTAGAAAATTTAGGGGGAGAATAATGGTTATCAGTCACTCTACTTCTTCTCTCCACAAATGGAAGGTAAACTTGTCTACAATTATATAAAGTTTAGAACCTCGGTGAGTACACACAGAGTTACTCAAGAGTAGAAAGGCATTTTGCTTAATGCCCTATCATCATGGGCATATACAGCAGCGGTATGTAACACTGACCACAGAAGTACAAAAAGAAGGAAATTAATGACAAACCAAGATTGGAAACATAGCATCCTGCAGGGAAATAGTCAAGCACCCTTGACAATGCTCTGCAGATATTTTCCTATACACAATGTTGGCACACACATGCTAGTAGCTGCCTAACACTTCAGAATGAAGAATGTGGCTGCAGAATAAAGCAGCTGATTCTGGGAGAGTGGCCAAGGGAAATAAAATTTCCCTCATGGGAATTATTGCTAGTGCAGTCCCAGATGCAAAAAGAATTGCCTAGCTAAAACTTTCCTTAGAGCCAGTCTTTTCCATTTCCCTATAAATGTAATTGTCTACATTAAATGGATACATACACATTCAATAATGTCATAACTACATGTGAGCTAGCTTTTCTTCTCAAAAAATGTAGGAGAAATGCAACATGTCCAAACTTCCAGTGTGCAAATTCTGCTTATGAAGGAAATAATTGTGCTCATAAAGAATTACTGCTGTTTTTTATTATCTAAATCTTGTGCATGCTTGAAGTATGTGTGCCCTTCTAATTACTGACTTTGGTAAAACGCCATCATTAAAAAATAATAGAACATGGCCACAGAAGTAGATAACTTAAATTTGTTTCTGAGCTCCAACCTCTAATGAGTGTCAAGATACTGTCTGAGACACAGTGCATTCATATTAATGGGATGCAGGATATTTAATTTTGAAATAAGTACTTGCTGTTAGAGAAAAGTACATAAATGTGACATATTCAGGCTATAGGCCTGATGGGCCATTTTCAATGAGAGAGAAACCTTATAAGCATTAGAGTCAGCCTTTCTCTGAGAAATGAGGGCAGGGTAATACATATCCCTCCTGAGAAAAGCTCTGAGAAGTGGTGGAAGGCTAATGTTCACACTCTTACCTAATTGCTAATAAGATGACATTTTGTTTGTAATTGTATATGAATATCTTTCCTGACAGTCTTAGGCAATGTGTTGTTGTTTTACCTAGTCTTCCAAGACTCCAAGATTCATTAAAGAATGTTAGATTCTTGCCTGAAACTAGTTATGCTTATCATAATAAATAAATTACTGAAAAATTATGTGCTGTAGGTAATGAAAAGAGCTATGCAATGTATGCAGGCCTGCTTTCACTCAAATCTATATATAATTGATGGTTTAATTCAAACACAAATATAAATTCTATTGTATCTTAAAAATAAGAGGCAGTTTATCATCATTAAATATGAATAAATGAATTATTTATCTTATCAGTGTAGAATATAAAGCACATCACAACAAAGCATAATGCCTTGAGGGGATTAAAGACATGAAGATGAACAAATCACAATAATTTTTCATGATTGCTTAGATTCCATGTTCTGTAAAAGTACAAGTGGCACACTTGGACTTCAGTAGAAATATTTCCCATAGACATAACACAAACATAATTGAATATCTTCTGCTGCCATGTAACTACATTATGGACTTATTTTAAATAAAACACAATTTATTATAAAAAAACTTTTTCATTTCTAACTTGGCAAATACAAAAATATATAAACAATTGTGATTAGAAAAATGTTCCCAAATCTGGCCAGTCTGATTGTTTCAAATAAAAATTAAACAGAGCTATATATCAACAGCATATGACAAAAAAATGCAATAATGCCAGTGGTTAAACTTTTGTTTTTAAAGCTATAGTTTCATGTCCTAATTTAAATTTGCTGCTTTTTCATTGTATCATCTTCAACTAACCTAAACCACATGTCAGCTTCTACTGACCAGCACCTTTATATGCATTTTATCATTTGACCTTCACAATAGCCATTGTATGTGAATTTGTACGGAAACTGAAATCTGAGGCCTGAAGTACATAATTTTTATACTCCAGCCGTAGTATACGGTTTGGTTCTTGGTCCTCACCCAAATCTTATCTCAAATTGTAATTTCCAAGTGTCGAGGGAGTGACCTGAAATCACCATGTGTTGAAGGAGGAAGGTGATTGGATCATGGGGGGTTGCACCCATGCTGTTCTCGTGATAGTCAGTTCTCATGAGAGCTGATAGTTTTACAAGTGTTTGAACATTCCTCCTTCATTTTTCTCTCTACTGCCACCTTGTGAAGAAAGTGCTTGCTTCCACTTTGCCTTCCGCCATGTTTGTAAGTTTCCTGAGGCCTCCCCAGCCATGTGCACCTGTGAGTCAATTAAGCCTCTTTCCTTTATAAATCACCCAGTATCAAATATTTCCTTTTAGCAGTGTGAAAAAGAATTAATACAGTTAATTGGTGCCAAGAGTAGGGTACTGCTGTAAAGATACAGAAAATGTGGAAGCAACTTTGTAACAAGGTAATGGGCATAGGTTAGAACAATTTGGAGGGCTCAGAAAAATACAGGAAGATGTGGGAAAGTTTGGAACTTCCTAGAGATTTGTTGAATGGTTTTGACCAAAATGTTGATAATGATATGGACAATGAAGTCCATGCTGAGGTGGTCTCAGATGGAGATGAGAAACTTATTGGGAAGTGGAGCAATGGACACCCTTGCTATGCTTTAGAAAAGAGACTGGCATCATTTTGCCCCTGCCCTAGAGATCTGTGGAACTTGTAACTTGAGGGGAGATAATCTGAAATTAGAACTTATGTTTAAAAGGAAAGCAGAGCGTAAAAGTTTGGAAAGTTTACAGCCTGACAATGTGATAGAAAAAAACAACCCCTTTGTTGAGGATAAATTCAGGCTTGCTTCAGAAAGTTGCATAAGTAGTGAGGAGCCAAATGTTAATCACCAAGACAAAGGGGAAAATGTCTCCAGGACATATCAGGGACATTCACAGCAGCCCTTTCTATCACAGGCCTAGAGATCTAGAAGAAAAAATTGGCTTCATGGGTGAAGCCCAAGGCCCTGTTTCTGTGTGAAGCCTAGGGACTTGGATCCCAGCTGCCCCAGCTCCAGCCGTGGCTAAAAGGGGCCAAGGTGTAGCTCAGGTCATGGCTTCAGAGGGTGTAAACTCTAAGCTTTGGTAGCTTCCATGTGGTGTAGGGCCTGTGGGTGCATAGAATTCAAGAATTAAGGTTTGGGAATCTTTGCCTAGATTTCAAAGGATGTATGGAAATGCCTGGATATCTAGGCAGCAGTCTGCTGCAGGGGCAGGACTCTCATGGAGAACGTCTGCTAGAGCAGTGCAGAAGGGAAATGTGGGATGCAAGCCCCAACACACAGTCCCCACTGGTGCACTGCATGGCAAAGTTGTAAGAAGAGGGCCACTGTCCTCCAGACCCCAGAGTGCTAGGTTCACTGACAGCTTGCACCTTGTCCCTGTAAAAGCTACAGACACTCAATGCTAGCCCATGAAAGCAGAAAGGAGGGAGGATGTACCCTGCAAAGCCACAGTGGCAGAGTCACCCAAGGCTATGTGAGCCCACCTCTTGCATCAGCATAACCTGGCTGCGAGATATGGAGTCAAAGGAGATTATTTTGGAGTTTTAAGATTTAGTGACTGCCCCACTAGATTTTGGACTTTCATGGGGCCTGTGGCCCCTTTGTTTTGGCCAGTTTCTCCCATTTGGAACAGGAGCATTTACCCAAAGTCTGTACACCCATTGTATCTAAAAAGTAACTAAACTGCCCTTGATTTTACAGGCTCATAGGTGGAGACTTTGGACTATGAACTTTTGAGTTAATGCTGAAATGAGTTCAGACATTGGCGGACTATTGGGAAGGCATGATTGGTTTTGAAATATGAGAACATGAGATTTGGGAGAGGCCAGAATCAGAATGACATGGTTTGGCTCTGTGTCCCCACCCAAATCTCATCTCAAATTGTAATTCCCATGTGTGGAAGGAGGGAACTATAATCCCCACATGTCAAGATGAGGTAGTTGGATCATGGGAGCAGTTTCTCCCACGCTGTTCACTCTATAGTGAGTTAGTTTTCAGGTTATCTGATGGTTTTATAAGTGTTGGAAGCTATTCCTTTGTTTTCTCTCTCTTGCCACATTGTGATGAAAGTGCTTGCTTCCTCTTCCCCCTTCCACCATGATTGTAAGTTTCCTGAGGTTCCCCAGACATGTGGAACTGTGAGTCGATTAAATCTCTTTCCTTTATAAATTACCCAGCATGTGTATACCTATGTAATGATTGTTTTTAAGCCTGGAAGCCTTTTTCATTTTTATCTTTTCTGTGCAAAAGAGTGTGTGTGTGTGTGTATCCGTGTATGTGTGTATGTGTGTGTGTGTGTTAGAGAGAGAGTGTATGTGTGAGAAAGAATGAGAGGGAGATATTGAAAGACCCTGTATTAGTTCATTTTCACACATGCCATGGTGGTTTGGTTTGCTGCATCCATTTCCCTCATTATCAAATATTAGGTATTTCTCCTAATATTATCCTTCCCCAATGCCCCCACCCCCCTGCTATCCCACCCCTAGCTCCACCAACCGCCCAGCAGGCCTTGGTGTGTGATGTTCCCCTCCCTGTGTCCATGTGTTCTCATTGTTCAACACCTACTTACAAGCGAGAAGATGCGGTGTTTGGTTTTCTGTTCTTGTGTCAGTTTGCTGAGAATGATGGTTTCCAGCTTCATCCATGTCCCTGCAAAGGACATGAACTCACTCTTTTTATGGCTGCAAAGTATTCCCTGGTTTATATGTGCCACATTTTCCTTATCCAGTTTATTATTAATGGGCATTATCGTCCTACACAAGCTGTACATGTACCCCAGAACTTAAAGTATAATTAAAAAAAGAAAGACCTCCTTGCTCCATCCTTCACCCTTCCCCCACCATAGGCTCCATCCTATTATCTAAATTAAACGAAGAACTATTCTCTTTGTTCATTTGTTCAAAAGAAATGAAAGAAAGCTATTTATTTTTTAACAATCATTCTTCTCATATATTCTTGTGGTAAATCTTTCTAATTCAAATTTTAATATCCTGTCAAACAATTTACGGAACAAAGGAACAGTTGCCAAGCCCCACACCCACTATAAGCTCCCTGTCTAGAGTGGAGTGAAGATCCACGACCACTGGTCTGACCAGGGCCTTGATTCCTAGGAAACCAGAAACCAGCTTTGAAGCACCATGTCTCTTCCATCTGACCACCACAGACAAAGCATTTGAGCTTTTTACTGAATGATCTATTTTTCAGACATAAAATATGAGAAATATTTGAAATATTACAGATCCTTGGGAATCTCTTAGATAAGTGTTATCCTTGCTTCTCTCTAAAAGTTAGACTCTCCTTTGAAGGAATGTATGTATAATTTACTGATTTTCCTGAATGCCACAAGAAAAGACTACGAAAAAATTCACCATTTCACTCCCTTACTTTGTGTTTCTCAGAAAACTTTTGTCATCAATACTAATATTTACTCTATATTTTATGTTTACTCTGACAAGTGTAGCAGAAAGTACTGTGATTACATAATGAATTCTATTCTTTTTGAATGCTGGTATACAATAGCATAAATTTTGATAAGCCAAAAGGTGATTCTTATCTCAGAGACAAGCCTACTTGTTCTCTGATTATCATATTTTGTACATAAACATAACCTCTTAAAGTAAAATTCCTTCTTCTATAAACTTAGTTAAGAGTATTGAGTGCCAACTGTTTCTCAAAGACTACCCATAAGTGACTTCATAAGATTTTTATCCAGAAACTAAAGTAGATCCTTTAAATATTTGTGGTGTTTCACATTAGTCATTATAAAATTTCAGATTTATCTGCCAATTCATATGGCAACATTACTGATGAAAACAAAATATTGAGGTATGAAGAACATTTCATGTTGAAGAGATAGCAAATTGTTCACTAGGATTCATTTCTCCCTCTCTCCTTTCATTTGGTAATTAAAAACCACTTGCCTTTGAGTTTTAGCTGTACGCATGTTGTTCCAACTATCTCTTACATTGTATAGCATTTCTTTCATTAGCTGTAGCCCTGTGAATAAGTTATGACCAAAAGAATGCAAGCAAAAATAATGTGTACAAATTTAGGTACGTATTAGTTGAAGGAGGTATATATATTTCATATATGTGTATATACTCAATGTTCATTATTTATTGCATGCTAGTTTTTTTATTATTATACTTTAAGTTTTGAGGACATGTACAGAATATGCAGGTTTGTTACATAGGTATACGTGTGCCATGGTGGTTTGCTGCATCCATCACCCTGTCATCTATATTAGGTATTTCTCTTAATGCTAGCCCTTCCCTCATCCCTCACCCCTTTGCTATCCCTCCCCTAGCCCCCACCCCCCTGCTACCCCTCTCCTAGGCCCCCATCCCCTGATAGGCCCTGGTTTGTGATGTTTCCCTCCCTGTGTCCATGTGTTCCCATTGTTCAACTCCCACTTATGAATGAGAACATACTGCATGCTAGTTTAAAATATGCTGATTTTGGGACTCCCTAGATTATAAGGAGATAATTTCTCTAAGATATATATATATAGAGGATATATACCAGAGACTGGGCAATTTACAAATGAAGGAAGTTTAAATCATGGCAAAAGGCAAGGAGGAGCAAGTCACATCTTACGAGGATGGTGGCAGGCAAAGGCAGACCTTGTGCAGGGCAATTCCCATTTTTAAAACCATCAGATCTCATAAGACCCATTTGCTAACATGGAAACAGCATGAGAAAGACCCACTGATAATTCAGTCATCTCCCACTGGGTCCCTCCCACAACATGTGGGAATTATGGGAGATACAGGGTGAAATTTGGGTGGGGAAACAGAGCCAAACCATATCAGGATTATTGCCACTTTTAAATTAGTTTAATTAAATCTACTATAGCTGTATATGCATGTTACGTGTGTATATATGCCATGAATAGGTAGTTGTACACACACACATATACACAGAGAGAAGCACACACATGGGGGAAAGGAGGATTTATTTTTTAATTTTTATTTTTTAAAGGTCACATGTTTTCACAAATGTTCGTATTGAGTTTGGAGTCACAACCTTAATGTTTTCAAGCTATGCTGCACAAATAGTGGTGTAATGGTTTCCTTAGGCTCTTCATTGGCCTTAAATAATATTTGCATGCATTTTCTTGGTATTCCTAGAGAATATTCATTTTAAACATTTAAAACACAATTGTTGTTTAGCGGAACCAAGATTATTGCATTGCAGAATCTTCAGCTGTATTTTATATACTACCAAAGGGATCAGGAGACAGTAAAATCCATGTTTTACTATATTGAGAAGTTTATATTCCCAATGGTAAAATGAGAATTTCTGGCATATATTTGGTAAAAATTGCAGAACTAGTAACATTTTGCTCTTAAGAAGTGAAAGCACAATGATTCTTTTTTAAAGGCAATATGAAATAAATAAATTTTAATTTTGTGGAGACTATACCAATTGCACTGCTGGTAACACTACTGCCAAAAACAAAACTCAGTGAAAAATACAAGGGCTGTATGCATAAGTCACTTATTCTCAATACACAGTTTTGATTTCAGTCATTATCTTTTTTTGGTAGTTGTTGGGGTAAGTATAATCAGAACCATATTTCGAACAAGTTTAACAGTTGATCCTTACACATCTACAGATGAAAATATTAGCATAATTTATCCTATACCATTTGCAAATAAGCAGTTTTTTGGCATTAATGTGTCACCTGAATTTTGCAGTGCTTGAGAGAAACACAGCTATATAAAATTCTAGGTATATGGTTATTTATTCCAAGCTTGTGCTTAGGATAGATAACCATAGGTAGATTGAGACAATATACATTTAATTTGCTTTAATTTGCTTAAAACTGTCCTTGGTACCTTACTACAAATAATGTTACTATTACAGAATTTTGAAAAACAATCTCTATGCAGAAAATCTGATGCCAAGCCAGAATAAACTGAAATGTTGTAGGAGGAACTAGTAGTGAGAAATGTAAGCTGTTAAGAAAGAATCTGAAGTTGAGACATTTTTTTTTCTCTTTCTGTTTTCTACTCTTAAATGCTGCCTTTGTATTTTCTCATTTTAATGATGTGGCAAGACAGGGGCTAAGAAGGCATTGCACTTAGAAGTTTATAGGCAATCAAGATGGGACTCAGGGAAAGTAGAACATACTTTACACACAGACTCTTGTCTGAAATTTTGGAAAATGAGATCAAAATAATGCCAGTTTTTCTTTCAAGCATCAGTGGTAAGAGAAAATGAAACAAGCATTATAACTGCTTAAATTTCTTTAGTTTAGGCTTAAAGCTAATGGGGCTCACAGGTGGTCATAAAAAGTGGACTAAGGTAGCAAACTGCATTATAAGATGTGTAATTATTTTTCTCCTATTATTATTGGTATAAAATACATAACATAAGGTACATAAATCTAAAGCTGATGAATGTTTATATCATATACAGCTGTGTAATCACACTCAGATTTAGATCTGGATAATTTCCATCACACCTGAATGTTCTCTCATATGCTATCTCATTCAATACTTTTGCACAAGGGTAAAAAGTATTCTGACTCCTATCACTGTGATTTGTTAGTTTCACCAGTCTTTAAACTTCATAGATATGCAGTTACATGGTATATGTAATTTGGTATTTAGTTTCTTTTATACACTGCTACTTTTTTATTATTTTTATTTTAAGCATCTGTTTATTAGTCATTATAGAGTATAAACATTTAGCTCTCATCGTTGGGCCCCAACTCATCTCACTAAAATCAGCGCTTATGTTTTTAAAGCTAAATAAACATAATCCAAATCTGAGTCTTGAAGTACATAATGAATATAATTCCTTTCTATTTATATTTTCCTTGGAGGCAATGTTTACCTACATTTTTCATTTGCTTTGCTCTCCATGTACCTGTCACTAATTTGTTTCCAAAATTTCCCTCCTAAGTGTCACGTTTCTCCTAATAAATTTAGACCTGGGATATTACAGGAGTTTTGTCTTCTGGAGCTATTTTCCCTGGAGCCATTAGTTCTGTCCTAATCTAGTCAGGTATTAACACAGAACATGTGCTTGTCCAGCAGGTGCTCTCTGTAAATATCAGATGAAGTCCTGATATATTAGAACAGAAGAAGGAGAGAAAGCTACAGGAGGAAAAAAAAGTAGAATGTTAGAAGGGGAAAATGAAGGTCAAGTAAAAACGGGAAGAAATGAAGGAAATAAGAAAGGGGGAAATAAAAAAGGAAGAGAAGAGAAGACAATGAAGGAAGGAAACCATAAAAATCTCATCCTGGTGAATTTTATTTCATCATTGCTGCATTTATCTTCCCATTTTGTAATAAGGTATGGGGAACTCATGACACAGAGAATATTATGCCATCCAAGAAATATTCAGTATTGACTTTGTTTCTTACTCCTACCTCAGCCAAAACACAGATATAACATTGAGATACCACCTTGCTATAGGTGAAATATATTCCATAATATTGTATTCACTAACATTAGAACGTATTTCTTTTTATTTTCTTTTTTTTCAAGGGAGAATTTTATATTATATTATATTTTATTTTATTATTATACCTTAAGTTCTGGAGTACATGTGCAGATCATGCAGGATGGTTACATAGGTATACACATGCCACCGTGGTTCGCTGCATCCATTCCCCCCCGCATCTACATTAGATATTTCTCCTAATGTTATCTCTCCCAAATTTCCCCACCCCCCTGCTATCCTTCACCTAGCTCCCTCACCCCCCAACAGGCCCCAGTGTGTGAAGTTCCCCTCCCTGTGTCCATGTGTTCTCATTGTTCAACACCCACTATGAGTGAGAACATACGGTGTTTGGTTTTCTGTTCTTGTGTCAGTTTACTGAGAATGATGGTTTCCAGATTCATCCATGTCCATGCAAAGGACATGAACTCATCCTATATTATGGCAGCATAGTATTCCATAGTATATATGTGCCACATTTTCTTTATCCAGTCTATCGTTGATGGGCATTTGGGTTGGTTCCAAGTCTTTGCTATTGTAAACAGTGCCACTATGAACATATGTGTGCATGTATCTTTACAACAGAAGGATTTATAATCCTTTGGGTATATACCCAATAATGAGATGGATGAGTCAAATGGTATTTCTATTGCTAGATCCTTGAGGAATCGCCACACTGTCTACCACAATGGTTGAACTAATTTACACTCCCACCAACAGTGTAAAAGCGTTTCTGTTTCTCCACATCCTCTCCAGCATCTGTTGTCTCCAGATTTTTTAATGATCACCATTCTAACTAGCATAAAATGGTATCTCATTATGGTTTTGATTTGCATTTCTCTAATAACCAGTGATGATGAGCACTTTTTAATGTTTTTTTGGCTGCATAAATGTCTTATTTTGAAAAGTGTCTGTTCATATCCTTCGCCTACTTTTTGATGGGGTTCTTTATTTTTCCTTGTAAATTTCTTTTTTTTTTTTTTTTTTTTTTTTTTTTGAGACAGAGTTTCGCTCTGTTGCCAGACACCAGGTTGGAGTGCAGTGGTGCAATCTTGGCTCACTGCAACCTCCACCTCCTGGATTCAAGCAATTCTCCTGCCTCAGCCTCCTGAGTAGTTGGGACTACAGGTGCACGCCACTATGCTCAGCTAATTTTTGTATTTTTAGTAGAGACTGGGTTTCACCATGGTTGCTGGGATGGTCTCAATCTCTTGACCTCATGATCTGCCCACCCTGGCCTCCCAAAGTGCTGGGATTACAGGCGTGAGCCACCGCGCCTGGCTGTAAATTTCTTTAGACTTTTTGTAGATTCTGGATATTAGCCCTTTATCAGATGAGTAGATTGCAAAAATTTTTTCCCGTTCTGTTGGCTGCAGGTTCACTCTAATGATAGTTTCTTTTGCTGTGCAGAAGCTCTTAAATATAATTAGATCCCATTTGTCTATTTTGGCTTTTGTTGCCAATGCTTTTGGTGTTTTAGTCATGAAGTCATTGCGTATGCCTATGTCCTGAATGGTATTGCCAAGTTTTTTTCTAGGGTTTTTATGGTGTTAGGTCTCATGTTTAATTCTTTAATCTATCTGGAGTTAATTTTTGTGTAAGGTGTAAGGAAGGGGTCCAGTTTCAGCTTTCTGCATAGGCCTAGCCCATTTTCCCAACACCATTTATTAAACAGGGAATCCATTCCCCATTGCTTGTTTTTGTCAGGTTTCTCAAAGATCAGATGGTCATAGATGTGTGGCATTACTTCTGAGGCCTCTGTTCTGTTCCATTGGTCTATATCTCTGTTTTGGTACCAGTACCATGCTATTTTGATTACTGTAGCCTTGTGGTATAATTTGAACTCAGGAAGCATGATGCCTCCTGCTTTTTTTGTTTGTTTTTTCTTAAGATTCTCTTGGATAATGCAGGCTCTTTTTTGGTTCCATAGGAAGTTTAAGGTTATTTTTTTCCAGTTCTGTGAAGAAGGTCAATGGTAGTTTGATGGGGATAGTGTTGAATCTATAAATTACTTTGGGAAGTATGGCCATTTTCACAATATTGATTCTTCCTAACCATGAAAATGGAATGTTTTTCCATCTGTTTGTGTCCTCTCTTATTTCCTTTAGCAGTGTTCTCCTTGAAGAGGAGTACTCCTTGAAGAGTTCCTTCACGTCCCTTGTTAGTTGTATTCCTAGGTATTTTATTCTCTTTGTAGCAATTGTGAATAGGAATTTGCTTATGATTTGGTTCTCTGTCTGTTATTGGTGTGTAGGAATGCTTGTGATTTTTGCATATTGATTTTGTATCCTGAGACTTTGCTGAAGTTGCTTATCAGCTTAAGGAGATTTTGGCTGAGATGATGGAGTTTTCTAAATATACAATCATGTCATCTGCAAATAGAGACAATTTGACTTCCTCTTTTCCTAATTTAATACCCTTTATTCCTTTTTCTTGCCTGATTGCTCTGACCAGAACTTCCAATACTATGTTGAATAGGAGTGAGAAAGAGCACCCTTGTCTTATGCCAGTTTTCAAAGGGAATGCTTCCAGTTTTTGCCCATTCAGTATGATATTGGCTGTGGTTTTGTCATAAATAGCTTTGGTTATTTTGAGATATGTTCTATAGATACCCAGTTTGTTGAGAGATTTTAGCATAAAGGGCTGTTGAATTTTGTGAAAGGCCTTCTCTGCATCTATTGAGATAATTATGTGGTTTTCATTTTTGGTTCTGTTTATGTGATGGATTACATTTATAGATTTGGGTAAGTTGAACCAGCCTTGCATCCCAGGGATGAAGCCATGTTGATCATGATGGATAAGCTTTTTGATGTGCTGTTGGATTTGGTTTGCCAGTATTTTATTGAAGATTTTTGTATCAGTGTTCATCATGGATATTGGCCTGAAATTGTCTTTTTTAGCTGTGTGTCTTTGCCAGGTTTTGGTATCAGGATGATGTTGGTCTCATAAAACATATTAGGGAGGATTCCCTCTTTTTGTATGGTTTAGAACAGTTTCAGGAGGAATGGTACCAGCTCTTCTTTGTACCTCTGGTAAAATTTGGCTGTGAACCCATCTGGTCCTGGACTTTTTTTGGTTGGTAGGCTATTAATTGCTGACTCAACTTCATTCCCTGTTATGATCTACTCAGGGATTCAACTTCTTCCTGGTTTAGTCTTGGGAGGGGGTAAGTGTCCAGGAATGTATCCATCTCTTGGAATTTGCTGGTTTATGTGCATAGAGTTGTTTATAGTACTCTCTGATCATGGTTTTTATTTCTTTGGCTTCAGTGGTTATATCCCCTTTTTCATTTTTTATTGCATCTATTTGATTCTTCTCTCTTTTTCTTTTTTATTAGTTTGGCTAGTGGTCTATTTTGTAGCTTTTTTCAAAGAATCAGCTCCTGGTTTTACTGATTTTTTGAAGGGTTTTTTGTGTCTCTATCTCCATCAGTTCTGCTCTGATCTTAGTTATTTCTTGTCTTCTGCTAGCTTTTGAGTGTTTTTGATCTTGCTCCTCTAGCTCTTTGAATTCTAACGATCGGGTGTTAGTTTTAGATTTTTCCTTGTTTCTCATGTGAGCATTTATTGCTGTAAATTTCCCTCTAGACACTGCTTTAAATGTGTCCCAGAGATTCTAATACGTTGTGTCTTCGTTCTCATTGGTTTCAAAGAACACCTTTATTTCTGCCTTCATTTCATTGTTTACCCAGTGGACATTTAGGAGCAAGTTGTTCAGTTTCCATATGGTTGTTTGGTTTTTAGTGAGTTTCTTAATCCTGAGTTTGAATTTGATTGTACTGTGGTCTGATAGACCGTTTGTTATGATTTTCATTCTTTTGCATTTGCTGAGGAGTGATTTACTTCCAATTATGTGGTCAATTTTAGAATAAGTGTGATGTGGTGCTGAGAAAAATGTATATTCTGTTGATTTGTGGTGGAGAGTTCTGCAGATGTCTGTTAGGACTGCTTGGTCCAGAACTGCATACAAGTCCTGGATATCATTGTTGATTTTCTGTCTCATTGATCTGTCTAATATTGACAGTGGAGTGTTAAGTCTCCCACTATTATTGTGCAGAGTCTAAGTCACTTTGTAGGTTATTAAGAACTTGCTTTATATATCTGTATGCTCCTGTATTGGGTGTATATATGTTTAGGATAGTTAGCTCTTCTTGTTGCATTGTTCCTTTTATCATTATGTAATGACCTTCTTTGTCTCTTTTGATTTTTGTTGGTTTAAAGTCCATTTTATCAGAGACTAGGATTGCAACTCCTGCTTTTTTCCCTCTCTCCATTTGCTTGGTAGATCTTCTTCCATCTCTTTATTTTGAGTCTGTGTGTGTCTTTGCATGTGAGATGGGTTTTCTGGATACAGCACACCAACGGGTCTTGATTTTTAATTCAGTTTACCAGTCTGTGTCTTTTGATTGGGGCATTTAGGCCATTTACATTTAACATTAATATTGTTATGTTTGAATTTGATCCTGCCATTTTGTTACTGTCTGGTTGTTTTGCCCATTAGTTGGTGTAGTTTCTTCATAGCGTCATTGGACTTCACCATTTGCTACGTTTTTGCAGTGGCTGGTATTGGTTGTTCCTTTCTATGTTTAGTGTTTCCTTCAGGAGCTCTTGTAAGGCAGGTTTGTTGGCAACAAAATCTCTCAGTGATTGCTTATCTATAAAGGATCTTATTTCTCCTTCACTTATGAAGCTTAGTTTGCCTGGATATGTGATTCTGGGTTGAAAGTTTTTTCTTTAAGGATGCTGAGTACTAGCCCCCACTCTCTTCTGGCTTGTAGGGTTTCTGCTGAGAGATCTGCTGGACTTCCCTTTGTGGGTGACCTCAGCCTTTCTCTCTGACTGTGTTTAGCATTTTTTTCTTCATTTTAACCCTGTTGAATTTGATGATTTTGTGCCTTGGGGTTGCTTTCTTGAGGAATATCTTTGTAGTGTTCTCTGTATTTTCTGGATTTGAATGTTGGCCTACCTTGCTAGGTTGGGGAAGTTTCTCCTAGATAATATCCTTAAGAGTGTTTTCCAGCTTGGATACGTTCTCCTGGTCACCTTCAGGTAAATTGATCAAGTTTAGATTAGGTGTTTTTCACATAATCCCATATTTCCTGAAGGCTTTGTTCATTTCGTTTTACTCTTTTTTCTCGCCTTCTCATTTTATTTCATTGAGTTGATTTTTAATCTCTGATATCCTTTCTTCTGCCTGATGAATTTGACTATTGAAACTTGTGTATGCTTTGCCAAGTTCTTGTGCTGTGTTTTTCAGCTCCATCAAGTCATTTATGTTATTCTCTAAGCTGGTTATTCTAGTTAGCATTTCATCAAAACTTTTTTCAAGGTTTTTAGTTTTTTTGCATTGGGTTAGAACATGTTCCTTTAGCTCAGGGAAGTTTGTTATTACCCACCTTTCTGAAGCCTGCTTCTGTCAATTTGCCAACTCATTCTCTATCCTGCTTTGTTCCTTTGCTGGCAAGGAGTTGTGATCCCTAGGAGGAGAAGAGGCATTCTGGTCTTTGATGGTTTCATCCTTTTTGCACTGGTTTCTTCCCATCTTTGTGGATTTTTCTAGTTTTGATCTCAGGGAGCCGCTTGAGAAGGGAGTCTGTCCCTTGTCTGCCTATGGAGGTGCTGCTGAGTTGCCATGGCTCCGTCCAGTTGTTGCATAGGCTTCCTGCTTTCTGTGTCTTTTGTTTATACAGGAAAATTGCGGCCCGCCTCTTTAATGGTGGATGACGCCATCTGCAAAACTCTCAAGTAGGAGGGTTTTATCCTGTTGGGTTTTGTGGGGAAGGGAACCGCCCATCCGTTTTGCCTGTTTCCCTGCTTTTAGCTCCTCCTCTCTCTAGTGGGTTGGCAGTTCCATCTTGCTGGCTCTCCTGGCCAGCCAATGTGTCCCGCCCTGATCTTTGCCGAGAAACCATGGCTCATGGCTGCTATTCAACACTGTGCAGGTAATTTGTGGCATTTTTTTTTAGCTTGGCAAAAATCTCTTGCTGTGTGGGTTTCAGGGGCTTTTGGTGAAGTGCTATATCTGGACTGTGGGGGCAGAGAGGAAGCCCTCGATCCTCAGCCAGATATACTTCCCTGGTGGAGCATCACCCTGCCCCGCCTTGGTTCACCCCCCTTGGGTTTTGCCCACTGTTCAACCAGCACCATAGAAATGAACCTGGTACCTCAGCTGAAGATGCCTTGATCACTCTCTTCCGGGTCTCTCTCTCGGTGGGGAGCTGCTCATGGAGGCGGCCTCTATTCGGCCATTTGCCCTCTATCCCCCCATGGATAACATTTTTGAATAAATTATCATTTTTATATTTATACCATTAATAAAATCTACTATAAGATATAATGAGAATTGAACATATGAAACATGTCTTATGCTAATAATTTCTACATGTATTTCTGTGCTGGTCACTAATATTATCTAGTGGTTTATTAAATTGTTTTCATCTTGATACATACTAATTTGGGCTAATAATTTCTTTGTTAGGACTTACATACAATCTTTTGGCCTATTCTGTTAATTAACCTGCCAACTAAGTGAAATAATGAAATTCAGCTTGTACAATGACAACTGTGACTTTGACTACATCATACCAAATTGCATATATCACTGCTTTTATACTTTTCAACTATTTTGGCATTGTATATGAAAAGAGTTTGAAAAAGCCTTCTCCTAGACAGCAAGGACTGTTTATCTGTTTATAATAACAATGATGAATACTAATGTTTTGGATAAATCACATTAATCTTTCAACTGTCATTTCCTAGTACAGTGCCTAATATGTACTAGGGAAACACACTTCTTTGCTGAATAAGTTACTATTCTTTCAATAAAGAAAATAATTAGACCCCCACATTTCCTGGGCAGAGGTGTAAATAAGAATAATTGAATTTTATTTTAAAAAGTTAATAGACACTGTCTCCTAACAATCCTTATAATAGTATAATCCTTTAGTTTTCCATCATTCAGGTTACTTCTTTCTACAGTAGACACTACATTGAAATATATTGGCTTAAAAAATGACAACCATTTTATTTATCTCACAAATCTTCAAAGGAGGCGTGACTCCACTGGGGCATCCTATCTCTGATGATATTATTAGAGGAGGCTCAAATATACCTAGATAATCCACTTCCAAGGTGGTGTACCCCACACAGTTGGTAATTCATTACTGGTTGGTGACTAGGAGCTCAACTCCAGCTATTCTCCAGGGGCTTATTTTTCCATGTTAGCTCTCTGCAGGGATTCTTGGACTTCTTCACATGCTTGTGGCTATGCTGTAAGAGTATTCAAGGAAACCTTAAGTGGAAACTTTCAGTCTCTTGCTATCTGTACCAAGAATGGCACATAATCACTTGTACCATGATTTAGTTGTCCAGGTAAGTCATTATGCCCTTCCAGATTCAGTTGAAGGGACATAAATCTCACCTCTTGATAGAAAGTGTCAAAGAATGTGCAGTTATCATTAACCTATTGTAGAATACCAGGTAGCTACACTCTATTTATATTCTCATGCGCAAAATACAGTCACCCACTCTTGATGCTTGCAAAAGTCTCATCATATTACTGCAGTCTTAAAACCCAAAGTTTTATTATTTATATTAGGCCTCCATGTAGATGAGGCTTCCTGATAGCAGTTTCCTGAAGTCCAAATAAGTGTGTCCTACATACTAAAACTAACACATTTAAAAGCATCATGTATATTATCTCATGTGCTTTTAACAATATAAAATTATGAATTTCACAAAGAAAATGTTATGCATTTTAGCAAGACTGATATTCTATTATTTCACTATTTTTTATAAAAGGATATTTTGAACACATATACAATAAAGATGGTGTACCATTCAAAAATATGTATGGTTCCCCTAAAATGTGCAAAACCCAGGTAAAACAACATGAAACAAGATAGAGCATCTCCTTGCATTTAAGCTGCTTATATTCTTTTGGGGAATATGAAAAATAAAAAAGTAAGTAAATAACTACAAATTGGGATGAATGCCCTGGAAAATTCAACTTTATTTAACAGGATCAGAGAAGTACATTCGGAGAAGGTAAAATTTATGTTGAGACATGAAAGAGGATGGTAGCACAATTGTGAAAAAGCCCTCTGAAAATTATTGAAGGAAGAAGAAACAGAAATACAATATGCTTAAGGACAGAATTATTGGATAAATTATTAGACCTATCAGAATGCTTCTGTTGTTGAATCAAAGTGAATAAAGGTAGAGTTGTTAGAGATGAAGTTGGTGGGCATATTTAGGGTATGAGCGGTATGGATTTCTAATTTTATTTTACTGACAATGTAAAATAATTGAAGGACTTTAAGCTGGTGAATGATATGATAAAATGAGAATTGACCATAAGTGGAAAAAAGACAGGGGGTAATCAATAAAGGGGAAATGCCAGCAGTACAAAGCCAGGCGAGCTGATAACATGGACAGAGATCAATGTAGATGGCCAAGAATTTATTAAAAATTAATGGTACATTGTGGTTGTGATTTGCATTTCTCTAATGACCAGTGATGATGAGCTTTTCTTCACATGTTTGTTGGCTTCATAAATGTCATTTGAGAAGTGTCTTTTCATATCCTGCACCCACTTTCAGATGGGGTTGTTTTTTCTTGTAAATTTGTTTAAGTTCCTTGTAGATTCTGGATATGAGCCCTTTGTCAGACGGATAGATTGCAAAATTTTTCCCCCCATTCTGTAGGTTGCCTGTTCACTCTGATGATAGTTTCTTTTGCTGTGCAGAAGTTCTTTAGTTTAATTAGATCCCATTTGTTAATTTTGGCTTTTGTTGCCATTGCTTTTGGTGTTTTAATTATGAAGTTTTTGCCCATGGCTGTGTCCTGAATGGTATTTTTTAGGTTTTCTTCTAGAGTTTATATGGCTTTAGGTCTAATGTTTAAATCTTTAATCCATCTGGAGTTAACGTTTGTATAAGGTGTAAAGAAGGGGTCCTGTTTCAGTTTTCTGCATATGGTTAGCCAGTTTTTCCAACACCATTTATTAAAACAGCGGATCCTTTCCCCATTGCTTGGTTTTGTCAGGTTTGTCTAAGATCAGATGGTTGTAGATGTGTGGCATGATTTCTGAGGCCTCTGTTCTGTTCCATTGGTCTGCATCTCTGTTTTGGTACCAGTACCATGCTGTTTTGGTTACTGTAGCCTTGTAGTAAAGTTTGAAGTCAGGTAGCATGATGCCTCCAGTTTTGTTCTTTTTGCTTAGGATTATATTGGCTATATGGGCTCTTTTTTGATTCCATATGAAATTTAAAGTAGTTTTTTTCCCCTAATTCTGTGAAGAAAGTAAATGGTAGCTTGATGGGGATACTATAAATTACTTGGGGCAGTATGGCCATTTTCATGATATTTATTCTTTCTATCCATGAGCATGGAATGTTTTCCCATCTGTTTGTGTCCTCTCTTATTTCCTTGAGCAGTGGTTTGCAGTTCTCCTTGAAGAGGTTCTTCATATCCCTTGTAAGTTGTATACCTAGATATTTTATTCTCTTGTAGCATTGTGAATGGGAGTTCACTCATGATTTGGCTCTCTTTTGTCTATTATTAGTATATAGGAATGCTTGTAATTTTTGCACATTGATTTTGCAACCTGAGACTTTGCTGAAGTTCCTTATCAGCTTAAGGAGAATGTGGGCTGAGATAATGGGGTTTTCTAAATATATAATTATGTCTTCTGCAAACAGAGACAATTGGACTTCCTCTCTGGGCATTTCTCTTATTAGAGGAAAGCAATTTACATGCAGACCCCTTACTGTAGAGAAGATTCAAATATGTAATTTTTAGAGGTCCAAAAACAGTAACTAAAAGAGGATGGAATGGATATTATGAAAGGCAATTCACAGTTCTTATTACATATGTAATTAACAGAGAGTTGTTTTTATTATAGAAAGCCTGCCTGGTTTCTGAGAATTTAAGCAGCTATTAAGACAATTATAATCTGATTTTTTTCCATGCATTTTTCCTGGTAAAGTGACAAATAAATGTATTTTGGTGCATCATTGGTATGTTCTTTTCTCTTTGTATATTTTATTTATACATCCCACTAATATTTAATGAGAATATACACTGTGCCAGAGACTTAGTCCAGACATCCAAAAGTAAAGAAAAGCAAAACAAAACAAACAAAATAATGATCTCTACTGCCTTTGTTTGCATAGTCCATTGGGAGATAGGTATATGTTAGTTAGATAATTAGTAAATATGTTCAAAATTATAATAGGAAATACAAGAGAGGAATTTTACAAAGTGCAGATGTTAGAAAGATTACCTTGTAAAATGTTTTGACCTGGTCTGTGAGTTAGGGGAGGTTTCCCTGAAGAAATGAGAACTTAATATTTGCCTGGAAACAAAGATTAATAAAAATAGAGAGATCGGGCACTGGTGTAAGCTTAGGAAATAACATACGCAAAGACTCAAGTGTTTAGAACCAGTTGTGTGTAGAAGTCAAGCTGGACTTGCTCAGGGAAGCTAATTGTGTGCATCTTTTCCCATCCTTACATTCATTGATGTCATGTTAACTTGATACCAGCCACATACGATGATTTACACCACAGATAATGGCAAATAATATAAATCCTGGCTTCATTTATTCCAGAAAACTGATTGTTAACCATTTTCTAATACACCACTAGTTTCAAAGCTAGAAACGAAAGGAAATAACATTATTAAATAATAGGTAGACAGAGCCCAGAATAATAAATAAATATGATAAATAATAAGTCCTTGTCTTAGAAATTTTAAGCTTTACATTAGCAACAGTGGGAAAAGCACTGATTGGATTTAAGCCTGCCTGGGATATTATTATTTACACTTTCAAAATACCATACCAGCTTCAGTAAAAAGAATGAATTGGATGAAGAAATTTATACCTGCAGACACATTAGTTAGGGGGTTGTATCTATGAAATGAGTAATATTAACTTAAGCTAAGGTAATGTCAGTGAAGACACAACAGAGCAAACAGATAAGAGTATTTAGGAGGTGACATAAGCTGAAATTTTAGTGGATTGGATAAGTGAGTGAAGTAATAGATCATTTCTTCCACAATTTGGTGGATGATAGTATTATGCACTGATTAATAATGTAGGAAAGTGACTAATTTGCAGGAAGGAGAGTGATGGTCCATTTGTTTGGCATACTGCGTGTAAGGTACCTTTGAACTACCCATGAGTTGTTGAATAGGCTGTCACTTCGATTTTTTTGTTCTTATGATCGTAAGAAGACACACTAGCTGCAGAGGTTCCAGCAATATAAGTAGTCTCAATTCTCTGGAAATCTTTTATTTCCTGAGAATTGTATAAACCTGCCCAGGAATTTTAATACTTTGGAAGTAAAATAATTTTCAGAATATTATGTTGTAAACAACATTCAGAGAAAGAAGTAAAGAGTTAAATTAGCCTTTATTATACATGGCTGTGAGTTCATCTAAATAATAGGCTTTTGATTACTATAGGAGAGAAGAACAGCCTAGATACTGGGTGAGAGTGATTATGTTTTTAAAGGGATATTTTATTTAAAATATGAAGAAGCTGATAAACTGCTTTACAGCAAAATTGTGCTTGAAATATTCAGAATTGGAAGACAGAAACAGTATCATTCTTGCTTGGAAAATGACTCTATAAATGTTGATAAATGTTTGCCCATCCACTCTCCACTTTCAAGGGTGAATGTAGTATGCCAGTCTGCTGTATAAAAGCACAGGAAAAAAATCATATGTGTTAGAAAGCTTTTTACATCACTTATTTCCAGTTACTCTTTTCTAAGGACACAGTATGAGATTCTTCCATTAAACTGTAATAATGTCTTGGCTGTCTTATTTGATTTGGAAGATAATGACTTTTCATCAAATTTTTGCTTATAAATCTTTTCTAGAATATATAATATTTAGCAAATAGCACTAACTGACATTTGAGTTGTGTTTTCTAACTTATTTGATTCTTGGTTCTCACAGCAGTGCTACTACCTACAGTGAAACTCAGGAAATCGAACCCAAGAAGGCAAAATATTTGCCCAAGGTTTTGAATGCCCACTTTGTGAACTCAGATTTTATGTGTTATTTAATGTCACAAATGACAAAACATAGATAATTTCAATTAGGCCAGGCGTGGTGGCTCACACCTGTAATCCCAGGACTTTGGGAGGCTGGGGCAGGCGGATCATGAGGTCAGGAGATCGAGACCATCCTGGCTAACATGGTGAAATCCCATCTCTACTAAAAATACAAAACAATAGTCATGCATGTGGCACATGCCTGTAGTCTCAGCTACTCAGGAGGCTGAGGCAGGAGAATCACTTGAACCCAGAGGGGGAAGTTGCAGTGAGCCGAGATTGCACCACCGCCCTGCAGCCTAGGCAACAGGGTGAGACTTCATCTCAAAAAATATAAGTAAAATAAATAAATAAATAAATGTAAAATATTTGCCCAAGGTTCGAATGCCTACTTGGTGAATTCAGACTTGGTGTGTTGTTTAATATGTCACAACTGACAAGACATATATAATTCCAATTAATTGTGTTGCTTTTACTAATTTCAAAGTCAGAAGATAAGTTCATCTACTAATTTATATTCAATATCTTGGGGTGTTAGTAGCAAACGTCTTGGAAGTCATATTGTAAGAGTGTTTAATTCTAAGATAAGTTTCTTTTTTTTTTTTATCCTGAGGTAAGTGGAAACAATTGTATACTTGTAATAAGAAAGTAAAAATAAAATTGGTATTTGCTTGTGTAGAGGGTATAGCTAAATTACAATATGCATGACAATTATCTTTCTTTCATTCTTTTTTTTTTTTTTTAGAATTATTTATAATCCTTTGGGTATATGCCCAGTAATGGGATTGCTGGGTCAATTCTATTTCTAGATCCTTGAGAAATTGCCACGTCTTCCACAATGGCTGAACTAATTTACACTCCCACCAAGTGTAAAAGCATTCCTATTTCTCCACATCCTCTCCAGCATCTGTTGTCTCTAGACTTTTTCTTTTTGTAGTTATTTCTTTTTTAAAAAAATTTTACTCTAAGTTCTGGGGTACATGTGCAGATCTTTCAAGATTGTTACATAGGTATACACATGCCATGGTGGTTTGCTGCATCCATCCCCCGCTTCACCTACATTAGGTATTTCTCCTAACGTTATCCCTCTCCAATCTCCCCAACCCCTGGTATCCATCCCTTAGCACCCCACCCCCCCAACAGATCATAGTGTGTGATGTTCCCCTCCCTGTGTCCATGTGTTCTGACTGTTCAACTCCCACTTATGAGTGAGAACATGCAGTGTTTGGTTTTCTGCTCTTGTGTCAGTTTGCTGAGAATGATTGTTTCCAGCTTCATCCATGTCCCTGCAAAGGACATGAACTCACTCTTTTTTATGGCTGCATAGTATTCCATGGTGTATATGTGCCACATTTTATTTATCCAGTCTATCGTTGATGGGCATTTGGGTTCGTTCCAAGTCTTCGCTATTGTGAACAGTGCCACGATGAACATATGTGTGCATGTGTCTTTATAACAGAACAATTTATAATCTTTTGGGTGTATTCCCAGTAATGAGATTGCTGGGCCAAATGGTATTTCTATTTCTAGATCCTTGAGGAACCACCATACTGTCTTCCACAATGGTTGAACTAATTTGCATTCCCAGCAACAGTGTAAAAGCTTTCCTATTTCTTCACATCCTCTCCAGCATCTGTTATCTCCAGATTTTTTAATGATCACCATTCTAACTGGCATGAGATAGTATCTCAATGTGGTTTTGATTTGCATTTCTCTAATAACCAGTGATGATGAGCATTTTTTCATATGTTTGTTGGCTGCATAAATGTCTTCTTTTGAAAAGTGTCTGCTCATATCCTTTGCTCACTTTTTGATGTAGTTGTTTATTTTTCTCCTGTACATTTGTTTTAGCTCTTTGTAGATTCTGGATATTAGCCCTTTGTCAGATGGGTAGCTTGCAAATTTTTTTTCCCATTCTGTTGGTTGCTGATTCGCTCTAATGATAGTTTCTTTTGCTGAGCAGAAGCTCTTAAGTTTAGTTAGATCCCATTTGTCTATTTTGACTTTTGTCATTGCTTTTGGTGGTTTAGTCATGAAATCCTTGCCTATGCCTAAGTCCTGAATGATATTGCCTAGGTTTTCTTCTAGGGTTTTTATGGTGTTGGGTCTAATGTTTAAATTTTTAATCCATGTGGAGTTAATATTTGTATAAAGTGTAAGGAAGGGGTCCACTTTCAGCTTTCTGTACATGGCTAGTCAGTTTTCCCACCATCATTTATTAAACATGGAATCCTTTCCCCATTGCTTGTTTTTGTCAGGTTTGTCAAAGATCAGATGGTTTCAGATGTGTGGCATTACTTCTGAGGCCTCTGTTCTGTTCCATTGGTCTATATCTCTGTTTTGGGACCAGTACCATGATGTTTTAAAAATATGGAATGCTTCACAAATTTGTGTGTCATCCTTGAGCAGGGGCCATGCTAATCTTTCTGTATCATTCCAATTTTAGCATATGTGCTGCCAAAGCAAGCATGACAATGATGTTTCAAACAGAAGTAATGAGAATAAAAAGGTTGATAGAAATAATGTAAGGAAAATGAAGGACTGAGTGAATAACTATAACCCTAGAATAAGTATCTGAGGAAATATACACTGATAGAGGAGGAAAACGCTTCCAGAATACTAGAATAAAATCTCTTAAAACTCAGCTTTAACAAAAGCAACAATAGGCTATTCCACAATTCTATAACAATAACACTGAAAAGAAAGTCAAAACCCCTTTTGTAATTTTGGAAATCAGAGGATCCAACAATATGAAGAATATTTACATAAGATAAATGGCTAAGTAACAAGAGCAGGCTTTATAGCATTTTGATTTGCCTTAATCTCATCCCTCTCTGCTAGCTCCCTTGTAGACTTGAATACCTACAGCCTAATGAGTGCAGTAGCTGTGAAAATCTGGCACCTAGGAGCCACTGGAAGAGACAAAAAGGTTCTGGCCTTCCACAAAACTCAGATCACCAGAGAATCAACACTATTTGGTTTGCTTAGCAGCTTGCTAAAAAGCTTCATTCTTAGGGCTTGTCTTTATTTGATGTGAATCAAAACTTGCTGTATGTAAACAGCCTTATTACCAGAGTGCTTGTTAAAAATAGAGACAATTCTTTCATATTTTAGCTCCCTAAGCTGCTATTATCAATTATACCTAACAACAGGCTGACCAAAAACATGAAAAAAAGAAAGAAATGAGATGTCCATGGTGGGTTTTATAAACCTCCAGTGTATTTTTGGGAATCTGTATTTCTGGGAATCTGAATAACATTACAGACCTGCACAGATCATTAAACATACCAACATTAGCATATTGAGATGCCCGTAAAGTGTTAGAAAGACTATTTGGATACAAAATGGCCAAGTACTTCTCACATTTGGTAAAAAACATTAATCTAAATATTCAGAACATGGAACAAACTCAAAGAAATGCAAAAAAAGACACATCATAAAAATGTTGAAAAATAAAGACAAAAATCTTGAAAACAGCAAGAAAAATACAACTCATCATGTACAAATGAACCCCGATAAGAATAACAGCTAATCTCATCAGAATCACTGGGAGGCAGAAGAAAATAGAATAGTGTGTCAGGGTTCTTCAGAGAATCAGAATATTTATATACTTAACAAATGTATTACAAGCTATTATTTATGTAGATTATACAGGTTTATTATATAGACGTAACGTGTGATTATGGAAGATGGAAACTTTAAAATTTACAGTGTGGGCTTGAAGCCTGGAGACCTAGGAATGCTGATGGAGCCAAATCCAAAGGCAGTCTGCTGGAGACTTTTTCTCTCGCTTGAGGAATCTGGTCTTTTTGTTATTTCAAGACTTCAACTGATTGCATGAGGCCCATTCACATTATGGAGGGCAATCTGCTTTGCCCAGATTTTATTGTTTTAAATGTTAATCTCATCCCAAACACTCTCCAACTTGACACATAAAATTAACCATTCCAAGTCCACCCCTTGTCAACTTGGCACCCATATGCCTCTTCTTAAGCTGTAATTGATCTCCAAAATAACAACAGTAACAAGGTTATACTTTCACTTAACGTAATACAACTATTCTGTGTACAATTGAACATGCAGGACTCCATCCTCCAAAGAGGATACAAAGTGTCTGATTGACATCTACCCTTCTCCTTTATAGCTCATAACTGAAATACTACAATGTAAAATTAACACATAAATACCATATGAGGTCAGTACATCTTATGTTACATGTTGAAAAAATAACAGAGGAAAAGAAATATAATTCCTACATACATATTCATAACATAGGTGAAATACTCAGGACAATCAGAATAATTAATTCTATAACTGGTCACATGGTTGTAGCTGGTATTCATAACTACCTTATTCCACTATCCATCCCATATTCCCTTTGGCTTCAATAAGCACCTTAGTTAATTGTGGTTCTTTATCTGGTGCAGTGACTCACACCTCCATACTTGAAGGGTCCAGGCCATTAGTAATCCTGTCTAAATTGTGTTTTTGTAGCTTTCAAATTAACTTTAATCACAGTGTGGTACTAGTAAGATACCCTAGTTTCTGTATTCAAGGCATACTTTTCTTTACCTCCACTGTGAAGGTAATTTTATTTACCTCCATTGTCCAATTTCTCCTTGGTAGACCAGAAAAATCATACAAGCAAGCAGAGTAATGCCCTTATTTGCCTATTAATTTGGAAGCATGAATAGTCCAAAATGGTTAGGTTGCAATATTAACTTTCAATTCAGTGGAATTATCATGTTCTCTGGTGGTAGTACTCCTTCTTTTGGAATTAACATTGCTAGAGCACTAAAGCATAAAATTACGTGAATAGGAAGCAAATTTTTTATAGCTGGACACGAGCAAATAGTGTGTGGTGTCACTCCCATTTCCACTCCTTGATTCTTGGAATTGTGAACTCTGTCTGTGGTAGAAAGAGCACCATATATTGGATGCCAATTTAGAGCATGCACAGCCTCCAGGATAACCATGCCTCACTCCTGCAAGGTATTGCCTTTTAGATGACACTGTAACTGAGTTTTCAAAAGGCTATTTTGCAATTCTATAACCAGCTGCTTCATAATCATAGGAAACATAATAAGACCAGTACAATCTATTGGTACATTCCTTTTTTTATGAAGTAAGGTCCTTGATCAGAAGCAATGCTGAGTGGAATACCAAAATGGTGGCTATGACATTCTCTAAGTCCATGAATAGTTATTTTGGCAAAAGTATTGGAAGCAGGGAAGGCAAATCTGTACCCAGAGTAAGTGTCTGTTCTAGCGAGAACAAAACAATGCCCTTTCCATGGTGAAAGTGGTCCAATGTAATCAACCTGCCACCAGGTAGCTGGCTGATCACCCTGGGGAATGGTGCAATATGGGTGGGGGCATTGGAGGGGGATCAGTGTTGGTCTGTGCTACTGGCAGATATTGGGTATACAGAAATGGCTATAGCCAGGTCAGCCTTGGTGGAAGTGTATATTGCTGAGCCTATGCATAACTCTATCCCTGCAACCATGACTACTTTGTTCATGAGCCCATTGGGCAAAGAGAGGAAGTTATAGAAAGAGGTTGCAGGAATTCACAGAATAGTTTATCTTATCCACTTGATTCTTAAAATCCTCCTCTGCTGTAGTTGTTCTTTGGTGGGCACTGAAATAAAATACACAGATCTTTATGTTTTTCACCATGCAGAGAGGCCTAACAACATATCTTTTTTTTTTTCTTGCTCTCTTGCCCAGGCAGGAGTGCAGTGGTTTGACCATAGCTCACCGCAGTCTCCAACCCAAGCAATCCTCTCTGCTCAGCCTCCCAGGTAGCTGCAACTTCAGGCATGTACCACCACACCTAACTAATTTTTGTGTTTTTTATAGACAGGATCTCATCATATTGCCTGGCTGGTCTCAAAGCCCTGGACTTAAGCAACCTTTTCATCTCTGCCTCCCAAAGTGCTGGGTTTACAGGCATGAGCCATTGTGCCATGCCTATTCACGTATCTTTTCTCCAGATTTTCCTGTCACTAATTTTCCAATCAAGTTCCTTTCAATCCCTTGATCATCCAGATACACCATTGGCCACAGTTTATGATTCTGTATATTATTTGCACATCTTTCCATTTGAAGGAAGATCACCATTTTTTCCTCAATGAAATTCCTTGAAATGAACAACCAGGTGCACTTTTCAAATTTCTGCTGACTGAGACAATTACACGGCTATTTTTCAGGAATGTCCCAGAAAGGGGCTGTAGTGCTGTACCTTTCACTATCATCTGATGCTGGATATCATGGAGAACCATTTGTAAACCATACCTAAGTCTTCTCTTTCTCTGTCAACTGATGTTAAGGAGCTTTCCATGAGACCATGGGTAAGGGCAAAAGGAGAAAAGGTAGTTCAGCAGAAGTGGGTACTATGGACATTTGGGTCACTTTTTCATGTAAATTACTTGTGCCTTCAGTGACTGCTTAGGTCTGATCATATATACACCAATTCCGTTTGTTGATTAAATGCTGCTGTGCATGTCCAACTTTATGGGTTGGTGAGTCAGTAAGCACATAATTCATGTTAGGCAACTTAGGTCCCATGGTAATTTGGTGGCCCATGCTCAATCTTTCAGTTCTACAAAGGTGCAGATAATTTGTAAAAATCATTTAACAGAAGATGAGTAGCTATCCCCCAGAGGGTGTCAGGGCTTTGCTTCAAAATTCTAAATGGCTGCATGGCAGTTAACTGACAGGGGACTGCCCAAAGCTCCGCACAGTAATTTTATCTGCTACTAACACTTCAAGCACCATTAGGTCAGCAGAATCATATGGCCTAAGTGGTAGAACAGCTTGCACAGCAGACTGAACCTGTCGCAGATCCTTTTTTTTTTTTCTTCTGGGACCCACTCAAAACTAGCAGCTTTTTGGATCACTTAGTAAGTGGCCCAGAGCAACACATCCAAATGAGAAATATATTGCTTTCAAAATCCAAAGAGGCTCACTGGACCACAGAGGCTCACTAGAATCACACTATGCCTCTATTATTGGCTATAGGCGGTGCCAGCTGCAACAACTTAAGCTTATCTTTAGACGAGACATCTCGATATGCTCCACACCACCCCACAACACTGGACGCCAGGAAACTTCACTGAGGTAGAAGTTCCCTGAACTTTTGTTAGATTTAACTCTCACCTCTGGCACATAAACATAAATATTTTCTGCTACTTCTTTGCTAGGTTCAATCAGCTTAGTGTTATCATTACATATGAGAATATGTGTGATATATGTATTGGTCTGTGTAATAAGATTAGTGCTATATATTGTGAAAGAGAAAGTTGATCAAATATCTGCCAATTAATGATGGCATAGTGCTGGAGAGTTTATATAACCCTTGGTTTTAACACTGAAGGTGTATCATTGGATTTCCTAGCTGAAAGTAAAACGCTTCTCATGATCTTTATTAATTGGGATGAAAAACACCAACAATTCACCAAGTCAATAGCTGCATACCAGGTACTCTAAGTTGTGTTATTTGCTCAAGCAATAAAACCAATTGGTGTCACCAACTGATTAGTTTAGCTAATCCTCTGTCATTCTCCAAGATCCATCTGTCTTCTACACAGGCCATATAGGACAGTCAAATGGGAATGTGGTGGGAATCACCACCGCTGCATCCTTCAAGTCTCTGACAGTGGCACTAATATCTGAGTGGCACTTGAATCCCTTTACATCCCTCTAGAAATATGGTGCTGTTTTTAGTTTACTATTTTTCTAGGAAAAGGAAGTTCTTGTGTCTTCCATGTGGCCTTTCTCACCATAATAGCTCTTATTCCACATGTCAGGGAAACAATGTGGGGATTCTGCATATTGTTAAATGTATCCACTTCAATTAAGTATTCCAAAACTGAAGAAATAATCAGAAAATCGACTTGGAGATCCATTGGGTCCCCTGTTAGATGAACCTAAGGTAAAATTTTATTGATCACCTGGCCACCATAAGAACATACTCTGACTAGTGGACCACAGTGATGTTTTTGGATCTCTTTGGAATTAGTGTCAGTTCAGAGCCAGTGTCCAGCAGTCTCTGAAAGATCTGATTATTTTTTTCCCCTAATAAACAGTTCACCTTACAAAACATCCTTTTGGGAAGTCCTGGGAAAATATTAACAATGTACATTTTTGATAGTGTACCAGAAACCTTTTTCAAGGGGACCCAGCCTCCACTTTATTCAAGGGATTCTGAGTCTGTAAACTAGCTCAAGTCTTGAAATTGAGAGATGATACACTGTTTTCATGATTCTGGTTAGATTTTTGTTCACTTGACCTAGTAAGTTTCTGCTTGAACAGATCAGATAAGAATTTAGTAGGCTTTTCATCTATTTTATTTTTGGGAACACAGTAATCAACAAGCTAACACTACAGGTCTGTGCAAATTATTTTGATTACTGCTTTGACTCTGCTGTTCATTATCGTAACTGTGCCCATCTTGCTTTTGGCAGCCAAGTGCTGCCACACGGCCTCTCTTATCCTGGGATCTAATTATTCTGAATGTATTTAAGCTTCCCAATCAAGTGACTACCATTCCCACCATTAGTTCTGTTCTACAGAAAAGAGACACCACCGAGCACTTAAAGGATGCTGGGGCCCCCCCCCCTCACTTATGTATTTTTTCCAATGATGGTGAAATGTGTGTCCTCTAGACCTCTCAGGTTGTGTGTTCATGTGTGTAAAGATGAGGTTTTACCATGTTGCCCAGGATGGTCTTGAACTCATGAGCTAAAGTGATCTGCCCCCACTCAGCCTCCCAAAATGTTGGGATTATAGGTGTAAGCCACCATACCTGGCCCCAAGTTTTTGTATATTATTAAAACTAGGTTGACATACATCTGAAGTGGATTGTTTTAAATTAAAATTTTGATTTTAATATCCACAAGAAAATAACTCCAAAGATATTAAACAAGTATAATAAAATATACAAGAAAATACCTATTTAACACAAAAGGAGACTGTTTTGGAGGAAGACAGGAAAAAAATAACATGACTCATATATAAAACAAAGAATTTAATGGCAGAGGTAAATTCTACCATATCATTAATTACATTAAATATAAATGAACTGAACACTTCAATCACATATGGGTAAACATTTTATATTTACTAAATAGCTCTTTTGTACTGTCAAGAAATGGTATGCAGGAAAATCTAAGAAAATGCCATGTACATATGAGTGTGCATAATAAATTAAAATGTGTGCTTTTCAAATTCACGTGCATATATATACATCTGCATATTTTAAAAAGATATAAAAGGTTATATCTGTTGTAAACCCTAGAATAAAGAGTCAGGGCTTTACTTGTGTTAGGAAGTCAGACATTACTCTATAACTTTTTGTAGTGGTTGATATTTCTACCCATGCATTTGTAGTGTCTTACAATGTATTTGTTTCTTATAGAAGAACCCATTCCCTAATCATAAAAAAATGAATGTTCTCAAAATTTGATAAAAATTAAAACTTCCTTTAATTCCTATCTAAATTATCTGCTTATTCTAAGTAGAAAATTATTTGGCTAGAGCTATTAGTCTCTACACATTTCTAACCAGTAGTTAAAAGTAAAATTTGAATAGAATATATAATGACTATGATACTGTAATTCTGAAATGTAGATGGCTGCAGCTCATATGAATCACTGCAGTGATTTCAGGATTAGATGAAATGAAAACCTGGAGACAAAATTGAAGAATGCATGTCATCTATTGATGCATTTAATGTTTTTAAAAACGTTATGTTGGCCAAACAAACCATTTATGCAGCTTACATTCACTTCACTTCCTAGATTTAAAATCCCAGTCTAAAGCTAGGACTGCATTTTCACTACTTGGTCTGTTTTTAGAAAATAGGTTAACACTCAGTAAAAGTAAATATGAAAAACAAAGAAGAACTAAAAATATTGAGAAAATTCCTAGTCCAATTTCTGTTGATAAAATTAGGAATAAGCAGCAATTAATTTGCCAGCTGATGAAAACTATGGCCAAGTCTGTGGCAATGGAAATCCGCACCTCAGCAGTCAATAACAGTTGCAGAAAATGAAAAAGTAGGAATGCAAGAAAAAACTTCGATTGTTTTACATACTCTGAATGCCATTATATTTACTCTTAATATTTTATTAAGCATTAAAGCTTACATATTCATGTATAATTCAAAATATTTGCTATTTTAGAAATAATAAAATAGCATAAACCTCAGGAGTACTGTATATTTAGTGGTGAGTTATTGTGATATTAAACCATTGTCTTTTCACAGCAGTGAGACAGGTTGCAATCCCCACTGACCAGTTTTTTTTTTCCTATAAAACTTTCACAGTGGTACTGACTGCTCTCACCAAATTAGCCAGGCAGAGATCATGGTAATAGCTGAAATAAGGAGCTAAGAAGTGCCACATCTATTCAATTCATTTGTTTTTCCTTTAAAACCTTCACAATGGTTGTGACTGCTCTCACCAAATTAGCCAGACAGAGATCTATGTCAGTCATGGTAACAGCTGAAATAAGGAGCTAAGAAGTTCCATGTCTATTCAATTCATGTGTATAATAAATGTGCCTTTGTACAAGAAAGATGATGTCATAAAATGAAATGCGGAGGAAAAAACTGCCAGAGAATAAGAAAGCTGTCTACTTTGGAAACCTTAATGAATATGCCAGCAAACATTTCTCTTACACTTCTCATGTTTGTTCCACATGATGCCTGAGTGTTTTGATCCCTGAAATCACACATTCTTAGTAGAATACGCTTTGAACATAACCGAGATTAAAGTAGACTAGGATAACCACTTGCTCTGAAACAGATATTAAAAATTCACTACATGCTTCATTATATTCACTTAAGTTAATCATTATGATATAATCACAGGCATTGCCATTTAATTCATTCTCTTAAAAGAGCAAGCTCTTATAAGTACATTGCTTCTGCTCCTCATGAATGAGTCTCTGCAAAGCTGTTGAACTGTCATTTATGAGTCACTGACATTGTTATGAAGAGGGCGAGTACAACTCTTGCTCTGTGTATTCTGCACTGTAAATTGTCCATGATTAGTACCAAATGATGTTTTTTACTTATTTAATTATTGTCTTATGCAGTACAATGAGTTATGTGTTAGACTGACTTAATAATTTGTTTAAATTTACTACGTGAACAGAGTGGATTAACATAATTTTATTCAAACAGATTTAATCTTACAGAACAAAAATGCATTTCACCATTTCTCTAAGTCATTTCTTTCACTTCTCATGAATTGCCTAAATAATATTCCATAGAAAAACTGTTGTGGAGAATATAAAATATTTCACCTCCCCCCCATCCCCCAGAAAATGCTTCTTTGAGTTAAGAAACATTTTTTAAAATATTTTATTTGGGAAAATTGTCAAAAAATACGTAATAAGTGGACACTATATACAAGTAATAGAAAAAGTTCACATCTTTTTTCCATTTCTCAATAGTTATACTATATTGGCACATACCTGCACCATTGATTTTTATCCCCCTTTCTACTGAGTTATGGCTTCAAGTTTCAGTACACTGAAAGGAAAAGACACCAAGATATTCTGCCTTCTCATATATGAGGACGTAGAATTCATCTTACTTGGTTAACAATAAAATGGAAGTTTCTTGTTTATAATTGACACATTTTAAGGTATAATTATACATTATCTATGAGTTAGTGTGTATTTTCTTTTTATTACAGAAATAAATCTTTGTTCAGTGTTGTGTGTTAACCTAATATAATTTAAAACATATCATTTTAATCCAAATTTTATACACATAAAAACTGGCCACAATAAAACTATTTTTACTGTAGAAATAAGTAAGGGAAACATGGTAAAATGTAGAATTGCTAATCCAAAACAATGGGCACACTGAAATAATCTGACTAATTTCTTTGAGACAGCATCTCAATACCATTTTACTTCTAGTGTTTTCTCGGTCCATTAAGTTGAATCTAATTTTCTTGGTCCTGGTTAGAGAAAATTCTGTTCTTTCCACCTTCAAGGTTGTCTGGTTTTTATTTGATCCTACTTAGGGTTTAGTATAGCTGTCTTTGAATAAAAATGGACAACACTTTATGATCAATGCAGCAATTGATAAAAAGCATAAGTCACAATTTTACTACAAATGCATAAGTGTATTATCTGGTGGAAATATGGAAATTCCATTCAAAAATCAGTAAAATATCTTACATAAAAATATTTTTTTCCTATGCATCCTTTTGTGGTGCTTCATCAGCACTAGAGTCCAATATCTGGGTTTTTAAAGAATTTCTTGTTTAAATTTTGTCGATTTAGAGAGTAAGAATTTTTTATGCTCTCCTTTCCAAAGTTATTTATTTAACTACATTTATGTTTATTTTGTATAGATATATTTAAATAAGACTCCTGGGGTTGTTTAGGAAAGCATATTTAATATCCTCACATCATATGAACCCTTTACAGTCTGCTTCTTAAAAGTTAGGGCAAATAATTTCCTACTGCAGAAAATAAACACACACAAACATATTTTCAGATTCTAGGAACAAAGATTTGTCATATATACTGTGTCCATATACTTTCTCTATTTTATTTATTTTTCTTATTGCAATAAGAACACAACTTAAAATCTACCCTCTTTACAAATTTTTTTCAGAGTACAATATAGTATTGTTAACTATAGGCACCATGTTGTACTGCAGATCTCTAGAACTTATCTATCTTGCATGATTAAAATTTTATACCTGCTGAACAACTTCCTGGGTCTCCCTGCTGTCATCCCTACAAACCACAGTTATACTCTCTTTTTCTATAAGTTTGACTATCTTAGATTCTCATAAAAGTGGAATCATGCAGTATTTGTTCTCTCATGACTGACTTTCACTTAGCGTAACACCCTGCAGATTCATTTATGTTGCTTCATATGGCAAGATCTTCTTTTTTAAAGTTGAATAATATTCAGTTGCATGCTTATACATTTTCTTTATCCATTCATCCATTAATGAAAATGAAGGTTGTTTCTATATCTTAGCTATTGTGATTAATGCTGCAATTAACATAAGAGTGCAGATATTTCTTTGAGATCCTGATATCAATTATTTTGGGGGTATATATATATATATATATATACATGAATAAATAATCATATAAAATAGGGATTTTGCCTCAAAAAATTTTAAAATATTTGAAAGTATAAAACAAATACAATTAAATGAACATAAATCAGATAAGTTATAATTGACAGTAAGTAGGCCACAAAAAATAAATTTAGTAGAAATTGTGCTTCACAAACTTTTTATGTTACTATTTTAACATTTACTAAGGATGCGTCATCATCCAGTGAAAGAAGTTAAGAAATATCATTTAAAGGTGTTTCATCTAACAATATTAATAAAACTCAGAAGGAAATGAAATTCTCACTGACTGTTTTGCCATCAAGAATTTATTCAGTCAATATTTGTTGAATAACTATAATGTGGTAGTCTCTAGGGGTTGAATAATTTCCCCTATGCTAATGGAGTAGCCAGACTTCAACATGATCCCTGCCTGCTGGTAATCATTCCCCTATATAATGTTCAACCATATTGTTCCAGTGTTGTGCTTGGTGAATGGGATACTGCAGAAGTAATGGTGCATTCAATATATAGGTTATAATGCACTGCAGCTTCTGTCTTGAAATCATTTTCTCTCATGCATCCTTTGCTCTAGTGGAAGACATAATATGAGCAGCCATGCATAGACCCATGTTGCAAGGAACTAGAGTATCTTGCTAACAGCCTTGGGAGTGTGCTTGGAAGAGGATCCTCCAGACACTGTCAACCCTCAGGTGGTCAAAGCCATAGCTGATGTCTCCATTGCAGCCTTAGGCAAGACTAAGCCAGAATCAATCAGCTAAGAAGGTCTTAGACCATTGACATATAGAACCTTTAAAATAATAAATGTTTGTTGTTTTAATCTGCAAGTTTGTGGTGGTTGTGCAACAATAAAAAATGAATGCTTGGGTACCTAAAAGTGGTACGCTGTTCTAACAAAAACAGGATTGGTTTTGGAACTGGGATGAGGGCTTTGCAGCAAATGTTGGTGAAAGACAAAAGTAATTTGAAGAAACTGTTACTTGAACCCTCCCGGTCTCTGACAAGACTGTGGGTGAGGGCATCTAGTAATTAAGGTAAATACTACAGTAAATTGAGGGAAGGAGAAGCTTTTCTATGTAACAGAATTAAGTTTAGCAACATCACTTTCTGAAATTATGTGAAAAGTAGAAATGTCTTAAACGAACTTGATGATCTAGATAATGAGATTGCCAACCAAAGTATTGAATGAACCATGCCACCCAGTTTCTTCTTGCTGCTTATAATAAAATGCAAGAAAATAGAGCTACACTAAGGAAGAGGTAATGAAAAAAGAGAATAATGATTAACAGTTTTGAAAATTCTCAGCCTTCCCAGGTAGCAAACGACCTTAACATTAAGAATAGCTTCCAAGCAAGGCTCGCATCCAGGAAATTGCCAGGAAAGCAGAAGCCAAGACTATGTCAAGGGTGTGACTCCAACATCTTTCTTTAGATCACTGAAGAACTGAAGGAGCATTCAGTCAGATAAAAGGCTCCCTTAAAAGATAGGAGTACACCTCAGAGATTCTGTCAAACAACAGTAGAGCTCATAAGCAGTTTAAGGACATTGTCTCTCCTCAACCCTTAGAAGGAGCTCAAGGTCTAAATGTATAAAACCAATTATGTTGAAGAATCACAGTCTAATGCAATTAATTCTTAACTGGGAGAATTTCTGCTTCCTCAACCATAAGGGACATTTGGCAGTGTCTTGAAACATTTTGAGTTATCACCATTTGGGGAAGTGCTACTATTATCTAATGGTTAGAGACCACAGATGCTGCTAAACACCTTATAATGTGTTTACAAAAAATGCACACATACATAAAAAAATATTTAGCTCAAAACCTAAATACCAATAGTGCTGAAATTGGGAAATCCTATCTAATGGAGTGAATAGTAACAAGATTTTAGGAGGATAATATACATACATATATATTTTTTTCACATGAATATCATAAGCTTAGACTGAAGTGGAAGAAACTGTAAAAAATTTTAAAAAGGAATTTGGATTCCCAAAATTCTATAGGCAAGCAGCTGGTGAGAAAATTACTCAGTTGCAAACACATTCTCCCTTTTATGAAAAGGATGGATGAATCAGAGAATACTAAAAGCCCAGAAGAAGGCAGACTCTTGGGGAATTTTTCACAGGATTTAGAACACAATCAAGATAATCCCAAGATTTATTCCACTGAATTTCAAAGTTGTGATGAGTTGGTGACTTCTTTATATACCTCATTTCCTTTCTTTATGAGCAGAAATCTTTATCTTAGCTGTTTCATTCTGGTCTTTTCTTTGTATGTTGGGTGTACGGAGGTTTGATAACTTGTCTTAGTAGTTTATTAAGTAAAGAGAGAATATTTATACAGCTATACCTAATGGAACTCCACCCAAATAGCCTCATCTGTACCTGGACCTAATTTAGATAAAAAAGATTGTGAATTTTGAGCTGATCCTATAATGGAGGTCTTGGAGGTTTCTGCAGTCTCTGAGAGAAAGTGGATTTATTTTGAATACGATGATATCGATGATTAGGGGAGAGAGGGTGGACTGTGGCAGTCAGCTTTCAAGATGACCCCAGATGTTTCTACCTATGTTTTTCACAACCTTGTGCATTTACCTCCCTATAGTATCAAGGTTGATTTGTGTATTATCTATTGCGACATAAACTATTACCCCCAAACTTTGTAGCCTATAAAAACACATGGCTTTATCTTAGTGTTTCTGTAAGTCAGGAAGCTTCAGGATCTACCACAAGTCTGTAATCCAAGTGTCAGTATGGGCTGTGGTCTCATGTAAAGGCTCAACTTAGGGAAGTGCCACTTCCAAACTGACTCACATCTTGGACTCAGTCCTTTAAGGGTTGTTCAACTGAGTGTTTTAGTTCCTTCCTGGTTATTCCTCTCATTTCTTTACATGTAGGTCTTATGTGCTTGCAATAAAGGATATTATTAGGCTTAAAAGTTATACTAAGTAGTAGTTAAGACTTCACAAATAAAACACATAGACGAGAATCACACTCCTGTCACTTACTAGCTGGGTCTTGTGGAGTAAGTTACCTAACTTCATTATGCCTTACTGTTATCATCTGAAAAATAATGATAATATTTTAAGGGGTACATACCTTAAACAGTTGTTATGAATAGTGATAATATTGTAAGGGATACATACCTTAAACAGTTGTTACGAAGATTAAAGTTGTTAATGCAGGTAAGGTGCTAACACCAGTGTAATAGTTCATTCTCACCCTGCTATAAAAAGCTACTTGTGGCCGGGCGAAGTGGCTCACACCTGTAATCCCATCACTTTGGGAAGCCAAGAGGGGGTGGATCACCTGAGGTCAGGAGATCAAGACCAGCCTGGCTAACGTGGCAAAACCTTGTCTCTACAAAAATACAAAATTAGCTGGGCATGCTGGTGAGCTCTTGTAATCCCAGACTTGAGAGGCTGAGAGAAGAACTGCTTGAACCCAGGAGGTGGATGTTGCAGTGAGCCAAGATCGCACTACTGCACTCCAGCCTGGGCAACAGAGCAAGACTCCATCTCAAAAAAAAAAAAAAAATGCTACTTGTGACTGGGTAATTTATAAAGAAAAGATGTTTATTTGGCTCATGGTTCCCTGGGCAGTACAGGAGGTGAGGCTGGGGAGGCCTCAGGAAACATACAGTCATGGTAGAAGGCAAACGGGAAGCAGACATGTCTTACACAGCAGGAGGAGGAGGAAGACAGAGAGGGGAGTGGTGCAACATACTTTTAAACAACCAGATTTTGAAATAACTCACTATAATGAGAATAGCACCGAAGGGAAATTTACCCCTATTTACCCAATCAACTCCAACCATGCCCCACCTCCAACACTGGGGATTACAGTTTGACATGAGATTTGGCTGGAGACACAGGCCCAAACTATATCAACCAGCAACTGACACTGATCAGTATGTAGGTGCTAACTGTTATTGCAATTAGTAAAGGAAGAGAAAACAATTAATGAAATTTATTTTTTAAAATTCATAATTTGTTAATTGCAAAAATATCACAGATTATAGACATGAATGCATGAATTCTTATAAAATGTAAAATCATTTACAAAGAACAGTCTCAATATTCTTTCTTGTTCATCTTTTTTTCAAATTGGCAGATAATTAATTTAAGAATTTAAAACACAGAAACACATTATTTAAGTAATCTTCCTATTACTAGCTATTTTAAAAAGATTAAAAAGTAAGTTTTCACATCTATCATATATTCATTCATATAAAGTCTTTATTGCTTAAGTCGCAGAGCTTACATCTTTTATAGTTTGACAACAGAAAACTCCTGGGAAGAGAATATAAGTAAAATAAAGTAAAATTGTAATGAGGTAGACAAACCGATGTATCATCATAAACAAGAAAATTATTTCTAGGATGTATTATAAAACTGATAATAGTGATTTCCTATTAAAATAATATAAAACAAATTAGGTTTTTATGTGGTGTCACAAAGTTTTTAGATGATTAAGTTACTCATGAGATGTATAGACTAACAGTAATGACTCACAAAATTCATAAGCTATTTACTTTTATTCATAGCCTGTTATATAATTTACTGATAACATATAATATTCAAATATCATGCTATATATCCAAAACAATTATTCTCAAATTTAATTACAGAACTATTAACTTAAGCACAATTTCTTGTATCTTATTAAATATTACTTTAAAAACTTTGTTCTAGTGTACATATTCATTATCTCATAAAAAGACATTGCATATTAGTAGACATTTATTTCCTAAGATAAAAGGATAATAAAATGGCCTCTCTTTTTTTGGTATTTATTTTTAGGTACTTATTTTGTTAGTTATTAGCCAGAATGAAAAATGTCTAAGAGGAACAAAGCAAATCCAGGAAGAAGTAATCTACCATCAATACTTACTGTCTGAGTTTAAACTTTATGATTTTTCCAAAGCATACCAGAAGCACGTGGACTGTTTCTCTAAATTACAGGACTTACAATAAGTCAATTTACAATATATTGCTATGATAGTGTCCTCCTCTTTTGGGTTCCCAGGACACTTATTGGTCAAAGTCTAGTTACCCTATATGCAAACACACACTTACCTCCACTATTGCAAGAGTCTCATAGTCTTCTTCTGACTGACATATGGCCACCAGAAGTCCTACATTGCTGTATACATGCTGTCACTTGGTAATCTTGAGGAATTGGTTCTAGGACCTCCCTGTGGACACCAAAATCCATAGATGCTCGAGTTGCGTACTTAGTATGGTATATTTGCACACAACTTAGACACATCTTGCTGTATACTTTAAATCATCTCTAGATCATATGTAATACCTAATACAATGTAAATGCTATGTAAATATTTGTTGTACAGTATTGTTTAGGAAATAACAAAAAAAATGCCTGTACATCTTCAGTACAGACACAATCACCAGTTTTATTCATGCGCATATTTTTGATTTGCAGTTGGTTGGATCTGCAGATGCAGGACCCATGGATATGGAGGGTAGATGTACATATATATAAAACTTCTGTATGTATAATACATATATTAGTATATATATTATAAGTAATATGTTATATATTATATAATTATTATATAATATATAATTTATATATTGCTTTACATTTCATTATTCATTAATTCTTTTAAAATATCAACACTTGTTATTTACAAGTAGTAAAATGCTTTGCTGAGGAGAATCTGAATCTCTATCAAGAACAATTTTTCCAAATCAAAGTTTTTCATACTAGTTAGGATTATTAACTGCAGAGTATTCAAACCCCATGGAACTATGTATATGTGCATGAATGTATGGCTGGTATATAAATAAAAGTAACATATAAATATATATAGCATTTTGACATTTTCAAAGACTTTTAATGTCAATAAATTGTTAATATTTCAGGCAATAAACCTGTAATTATATCTCAAAAAATGGTTTGCACTGGACTGTCATTAAGAAATTCTCTTAGCGTCTAATAGTTAATAGTGATAAATCTGATTGGTTCTCTGGAAGGCTTCATAAACTCTCCTTGGCTAACCAGTTAATTCAGAGTAAATGTAGTTGTTTTATTTTTGAAATTAGCCAGATCAATATTTTTACACAAATCTAATAATGGTATCATAATGATAAAGAACAATAAAGCAAAAAGAATCAATACTATAATATACAGCAATTGACAATTTAAGAAATGTAGTGCAAAATAGTGTATGAAACAAAATCCTAGAATAATAGCTTTCAATGTATAAATTTATTAATTATTTCAAGATGGATAAGGTCTATTAATTAGCTGTCCTCACCTGCCACTTCAAAGGATATCTTAAAACTGAGAACAATGTTTTGAAGAAATACTTATAAAATGAGGTTTTTTATTTTATTTGTTTATCTTGCTTTCAACTGATAAATAATAATTATACTTATTTATAGGTACATTGTGGTGTTTTGACACATGTATACATTGTGTAATAATCAAATAAGCATCATTAGTATATCCATTACCTCAAACATTTCTTTGTGCTGAAAACATTTAATACTCTCTCCTAGTTATTTTGAGATATACAATATAGTATTGTTAATTATAGTCATCCTACTGTGCCAAGGAACACCAGAACTAATTCCTCCTATCTAACTGTAAATTCATACCTTTTGACCAGCCTCTCCCCAACACCCTCACACATACCCTCCCCAGTCTCTGGTAACAGCTACTCTACTTTCTACTTCTATGAGATCAACTTTTTTTAATTCCAGGTATAAGTCAGATCATGCAGTAATTTTGTTTTGTGTCTTTCAAACAACTCAGTAGCAAGAAAACAAATAACCCAATTTTATAAATGGCCAAAGGACCGGAATAGACATTTCTCCAAAAAGAAATCACACAAATGACCAACAGATACATGAAAAGTTATATGAATATAACTGTATATCCATGCTGTGGTACCTGACAAGATTTCCTTCTTTATAAAGACTGAATGGTATTTCATTATGTATATATACCACATTTTCTTTATCTACTCATTTGTTGATGAATACTTAGATTTATACCTTGGCTATATGTGTATTAAAGATGGGAGTGCCGATATCTCTTCAACATACTGATTAAATTTCCTTAGGATATATACACAGAAATGGATTGCTGAATCAAATGGCAATTATATTTTTAATTTGAGGAACATCTGTACTAGTACAGCCATTTCCATAATGGCTGTACTAGTTTCCATTCCCAAAACAATGTACAGGGGTTCTGTTTTCTCCATATCTTCACCAACACTTGTTTTCTTTTGTCTTTTTGAGAATAGCCATTTTAACAGGTATGAGGCGATATCTCATTGTGGTTTTGATTTGCATTTCCCTGAGTATTAATCATAGTGATTACCTTTTCATATACCTGGTGGTCATTTGTATGACTTCTTTTTGTAGAAATGTCTATTCAGGTCCTTTGGCTGTTTTTAATATTGGGTTATTTGTTTTCTTGCTGTTGAGTTGTTTGAATGCCTTAACATTTGGGGTATTAGCATCTTATCAGATGTATGATATCTTAGTTTGTTTATCTACTATAACAAAATACCACAGACTAGCCAGTTTGTAAACAATTAAAAATATATTTCTCATAGTTCTGGAGGCTGAAAAGTCCAAGATCAAGGTGCCAGCAGATTCAATTTCTGGTCAAGGCTGTTTTCTACTTCCCAAATGAAACCTTGTTGGGGAATTGTTTAGAAGGGAGAATGCTGTGTTCTCACATAGCAGAAGGGGTGAGAGGGAAAAACACTGTGTGAAGCCTATTTTATGAGGCATTAATTCATGCATAATGTGGAGTCTTCATGACTTACCATCTCACAAAATCTCCATGTTCCAATACTGCTGCCTTGGAGATTAAGTTTCAACATAAATTTTGGATATGACATGAATATTCAAATCATATTATATGGCTTGCACATATTTTATTCCATTCATTAGGTTTCCTTCAAACTTTGCTAATTGTTTAATTGTTTCTATTGCTGTGCAGAAGTTGTTTGTTTGTTTGTTTTGAGACAGTTGTCTTGCTCTGTGGCCTAGGCTGGAGTGCAGTGGCCCAATCAGACCTTACTGCAGCCTTGAACTATTGGGTTCCCAATACCTGGGACTACAGGCATGCATCACCATGCCTCATACTTTTTCATTTTGATGTAATGCCACTGATTTATTACTGTCTTTGTTGCTTATGCTTTTGGTGTCATATTCAATAAATCATTGTGAAAATTGACATCAAGGAGATTTGCCGTAAGTTTTCTTTAAGAAGTTTTATTATTTCATGTCTTAGATTTAAGTCTTAATCAACTTTGAGTTAATTTTCTTGAGTGCTGTGTCATAAGGGTCTAATTTCATTCTTCTCCACTTAAATTTACACTTTTTTCACTAACATTTATCAAAGAGACTGTCCTTGTCCCATTGCACGTTCTCAGTGCCATTGTTACCTATCAGTTGATCCTAAAGGTGTGGATTAGTTTTTGGCACTGTATTCTGTTCCATTTGTGTCTATGTTTGTTTTCATGCCAGTACCATGCTTTGGTTTCATAGGAGGTTTTGAGTTAAGGTAGTGTAAGACCTCTACCTTTTTTCTTTGTGTTCAGCATTGCCTTGGCCATTAAGGGACATTTGTGCTTTTATATGGGATTTAGGATTGCTTTTCGTGTTTCTTTGAAAAATATTATTGCAATTTTGATAGGGATTGCAGTAGATTTGCAGATAACCTTGGCTGGTATGGATATTTAACAATATTAATTCTTCCAATCCATGAACACAGGATAACTTTCCATTTATTTGTATCGTCTTCAGTTTCTTTCATCACTGTTTTATAGTTGTCAGTGTAGAGATCTTTTATCTCCTTGATTAAAATGTATTCCTAAGGGTTTTGTTTTGAGGCTACTGTAATTGAAATTGCTTTCTTGATTTATTTTTCAAATCATTGATCGTTAGTGTATACAAGTGTTACTGATTTTTATTAATTTTGTATCCTGCAATTTTACTGAATTTATTAGTTCTCATAATTTAAGATTTTTAATGGATTCTTTAACATTTCCTATATATAGTATCATTTCATCTGCCAACAGAGAAAACTTTACTTCTTTCTTTTCCATTTGGATGTCTCTTAATTCTTTTTTCTTGCCTAACTGCACTGTCTGGGCGTTCCAGTATTGTGTCAAATAGAAGTGGTGAGAGTGAGCATCCTTGTTTTTTTCCTGATCTTACAAAAAGATTTTTAGGTTTTTATCATTGTAGTAGCTGTGAGTTTGATGTATGGCCTTTATTGTGTTGAGGTACATTACAGCTATACCTAAATTGTTGAGTTTTTAGCATAAAAGAATGTTCAATTCTGCCAAATGCTTTTTCTTTTTTTTTGCATCGAGTCAGTAAAATGATTTTTGTCCTTCATTTTGTTCATATAGTGTATCATACTTATTGACTTATACAAAAGGTATATATATATATAAAATCATCCTTGTATCCAAAGAGCAAAGACCACTGATCATGGTAGATAATACTTTAATGTACTGTTGTTTATTTTATTTGCTAGTTTTTGTTGAGAATTTTGAATCTAAATTCATCAAGGATATGGACCTGATTAACATAGATTAAAGATAACTTTCTTTCTTATAGTATTTTTGTCTGGCTTTGGTAGAAAAATAATACTTTCTTCATAAAATAAGTTTGGAAGTATTTCCTCTTCTTCAATTTTTTGTAGGAGCTTGAGAATTATTGGTAGTAATACACTAAATATTTGATAGAATTCAATTATAAAGCCACATAGTCCCAGGCTTTTATTTAATGAGAGACTTTTCATTAATAATTCATCTCCTTATTCGTTGTTATGTTTATATTTTCTATTTATTTATGATTCAGTCTTGGCAGATTGTATGTTTCCAGGAATGTATCCATTTCCTCTAAGTTACCCAGTTTTTTGGAGTATAATATTTCATAGCAGTCTCTTATTGTGATACTAGTGTAGTGTCTCTTCTTTCATTTATACTTTTATTTACCTGAGTCTTCTCCTTTTTAAAATTAAGTCTAGTTAAAACTTGCCAATTTTGTTTATCTTTTAAAACACTGAAACTCTTAGTTGTGTTGCTATTGATCACTATTTACATTTTTTCTGCTTTGATATTTATGATTCCTTCCTTGTACTAACTTTGGGTTTAGGCTGTTCTTTTTTAGTCTCATGGGTTTGGTATGTTGTGTTCACATTTTCATTTGTCTAAAAATATTTTTTTAATTTCTTTTTAATTTTAGTCTGTGTTTTTTTTTGTTCAGGAATATGTTTAATATCAACATATTTGTGAATTTTAAAAAATTTATCCTGTTATTGATTTCTAGCTTTTTATTTATTTTTATTTATTTTTATTTTTTGTGATGGAGTCTCACTTTGTCACCCAGGGTGGAGTGCAGTGGCTCAATCTTGGCTCACTGCAACCTCCACCTTCTAGGTTCAAGCGATTCTACTGCCTCAGCCTCCCAAGTAGCTGGAACTACAGGCGAGCGCCACCACGCCCAGCTAATTTTTGTATTTTTAGTAGAAATGAGGTTTCACCATATTGGCCAGGATGGTTTCCGTCTCTTGACCTTGTGATCTGCCTGCTTCGGCCTTACAAAGTCCTGGGATTACAGGCATGAGCCACCGCACCTGACCAATTTCTAGTTTAATACTGTTGTGGTCAAAAAAGATACCTGATATGATTTCAGTCTTCTTAAATGTCTTAAAACTGATTTTGTGGCCTAATATATGATTCATTTTGGTAAATATTTTATATGCATTCATGAAGAATTTGTAATCTGCTGCTGTGGGATGGGATCATTGGTATATGTCTTTTAGATCAATTTGATTTAAAGTATAGTCCAAGTTTGCTGTTTCCTTGATAGCTGACCTAGCCACTGTTAAAAGTGGAGCACTGAAATTCCCAACTATTATTGCATTATTGTCTCTCATTTCTGATCTATTAATATTTGCTTCCTAAAATTAGGTACTCTGATATTGGGTGCAAATATTTTATAATTGTTATATCCTACTAATGAATTGACCCTTTATTATTATAACATTATCCTTTATACCTCTTTCTACTGTTTTTGAAATAAAGCTTAGTTTGTCTGATAAGTATAACTACCCCTATTGTTTTTTGGGTTACATTTTCATAAAGCATACATATTTTCCAACCCTTCAGTTTTAGTCTATCTGTGTCACTAAAGCTGATTGAATCATGGGCATACATAATTGAGTCTTGGTTTTGTTGTTGTTGTTGTTGTTTGTTTGTTCTTACCATTTGGTCACTCGGTTTCTTTTTGATTGAAGAATTTAAACCCTTTGACATTAATAACAATTATTTATAGGTAAGTCCTTACTACTGCTATTTTGTTTATAGTTTTCTGGTTCTTTTATTGATCTTTTGTTCCTTTGTCTCTCTGTCTTCCTTTACAGTTTAATTATTTTTTATTTCTTTGTCTTTATCTTTATGTATCTTGTATAGATTTTTGCTCTTTGGGTTACCATGAGGCTTACATAAGTCATCTTATGGATGTAACAGGCTATTTTGGGCTGTTAAGTTTGATCACATATGAAAACTCTAAAGTTTTATTCCCAGACACACATTTTATGTCACAGTTTATAAATTTTTATATTGTTTATCCACCAAGAAGTTATTGCAGCTACAGTAATTTTTAATAGTTTTGTGTATTTTAACCTTTATACTGGAGATATAAGTGATTTATATACCACTATTTCAATATTAAAGTATTCCAAAATTTGAGTATGTACTTACATTACCACTGAGCTTTTTCATGTTACTAATTAGCTTCCTTTTGTTTCAGCTTGAAAATCTCCCTTTACCATTTCTCATAAGGCAGGTCTTGTAGAGTGAACTCTCTGAGCTTTTATTGTCTAGAAAAGTCTTGATCTCTCTTTCATTTCTGAACAACAGTTATGCAGTTTATGATATTATAAATTGGCAGGTTTTTTTTGTTTTTTGTTTTTTTTAGCATTTTGAATGTATCATCCTTATCTGACTTTGCATGGCAAAATTTCTGCTGAGAAATCCTCTGGTAACCTTATAGCTGTTCATGTATACGAAGAATCATTTTTCTCTGTTGAATTCAAAATTCTTTAATTTTTGATAGTTATAATATGCCTCTGTATAGTCTTCATTGGCTTGATTATGATTGGAAAATTTTCAGCTTTCTGTATCTGTGTATTTTATATCTTTTCCCAGATTTGAAAATTTTTTACTATTTTTTAAAGAAGCTTTCAATTCCATTCTCTCTTTCTTCTGCTTCTCGAGATGTGAAAGTTAGCTTTCTTAATGCTGTCCCATAGGCTTTCTTTATCCATTTTTATTTTCTTTCTTTCTTCATTCTCCTTCAATTATATATTTTCAAATAAACTGTCTTTGAATTCACAGAGTCTTTTTTCTGGCTGATTAATTCCACTGATGACAGTCTTTATTGCATTTTTTTCATTTAATTCATTATTTTCAGCTCCAAAATTTGTTTGACTCTTTAAAAAAAATTTTTAATCTCGCTGTTAAATTTTTCATTTTGTTTGTTTACTGTTTCCTTGATTTCATTAAATTGTTTCCCTGTGCCCTCTTAAAGTTCATTGAGCCTCCTTAAAATAATTATTTTAAACTTTTTGTAAGACAATTAGAAGATTTCAATTTTGGGTGGGGTGACTTACCAGGAAATTATTGTGTTCTTTTGGTGGCATATTCCCTTAGTTTTTTATATATTTTTTTGCCTTGCCTTGATGTTGTGCATATGATGAAGGAGTCACTTCTTCCAGACTTTTCATACTGTTTTGAGCGGGCAAAGATCTTATCCTATGAGTGAGTTTGAGAATGTTGGCTGTAAGCAGTGCCGCAGTTTAGGTTCCAGTAAGGATACAACAGCATAGTTTTTCTGTAGTTTTGTCAGCTGAAGTCACTGTTGGCTACGATTGCAGGGGTCCTCAGCAGCAAAAGGTTTAGGTGTCCCCAGTGGCAGCAAAGGCAGTTGAGGTTTAAAATGGCAAAGGTTACTAGGGTGCTCCTGATATCTTTTTCTCCCATTGAAGAACTCATGACCATGGGGATCCCTTTCGGTACTAGAACCAACTTCTGGGCATGTTTGCTGTGGCAGCAGCACCGTCATTGTCTGATTCATGGTGCCAGTGAAGACCATAGACCTGAGGTCTGAAGCACAGGCACATGGTGATGAACCAAGTCTTCAGGGTCTGGGTGGTGGCGGCACCAGTGCCTGGGGCACAGGTCTCCCTGTTGCCACTTTGGTAATGATGTCCAAGGCATGGTGCTTGTGGAACAACCAAGAAGCTGTGTTCTGGATCATGGGCATATCCAGAGCTACAGAAGCTCCAAAGTCTCGGGTTATTCTAACTTGCAGCAGCAGTGACTCTGGTGTTCAGCAAATGGAGGTAGCATGTAGTGCAGTGCAGCCATGGAGCTGCGATCTGGAGTGTGGATATGCAAGAGCCACACGAGTGTGAGTCTGAGGTCTTGAAAAACTAGCTTGCTGTGGCAGTGGCTCTGATATCAGAGATGTGAGCATGCATGGAGCACCTGTGGAGCCAGCATGTATTGTGCAAGTGTGCACAGGAATAAAGTCCTGTGAGTGGGGATCTAGAACATGGGCAAATATGGGGCAGCCATGAAGCCTGGGTCTGGGGTATGGCCATGCATGGAGCATCCATGGCTTCAGGGTATGGAGGCAGTGTTGGGAAGGGTGGGCACAGCAATATCTCCTTCATGCGAGGGTGGTGGGAAGCAGCAGCATTTCTGTTTCCTGGTGATTTGCAATAAGAATGGCTGTTGGTTACCTCAGTGACAAAAGCTGATGATGTCCTCTATGAAGCAAGTCACTGTGGACTTCAATGGTCATCTTCATGTGGCTGATATTGATAACCCCCATACTTCTTGTTCCTAGACATTTCCACGCATCTAATGTCTGCCAGTCTTTCAAGCCACCATTTCTGTGCAGTTATTCTGGGCTTTTTTACTTCATAGTGTTGCAGCAAGCTCTTAAATGAACCCTTCAAGATTGTTATTATTCATGGATAATTATGTATTTGTTACTTTGTGGCAATATGTCTTACATTATCTACTCCACCATCTTTCACTTTTTTTTATTTTTGGAGATGGAGTCTTGCTCTGTTATCTAGGCTGCATTTCAGTGGTACAATTGTAGCTCACTGTAACCTCAGACTCCAAGGCTTAAGGGATATTGCCACCTCAGGCTCCTGAGTATCTGGCTACTGGTGTGTGCTACCATTCCTGGCTAATTTTTTAAATTATTATCGAGACAGAGTCTTACCATATTGCCAAAACTGGTCTTAAACTCCTGGCCTCAAGTGATTCTGTTGCCTTGGCCTCCTAAAATTCTGGAATTATAGTCATGAGCTGCTGTGCCTGGCCAGAGTTTCTAATTCTTCATATGACACACAATTTTGCTTGCTGGCATGACTACAACTTCAAAGATCCTTAAATCTGCCAGGTAAATGAACTGTGTTTCTTAAATATTTTCAGTTATTTACTTATATTGATGAATACTTTATACTTGACCCTTTTCCCTCAAACCTTCATCGTGTCTCACCTTATCTGGAATCTTAGTATCCCTGTATCTTTTCCACTGAGAAAATAAAAAGAAAAGCCAAAAGAAAATGTTTAGTTTGATGACTCACCTACCCATATCAGTGTCCGCATGCTCTGTTTTCCCTCCCAGTACTCCAGAGCTTACACTGTTCATGACTTTGGCCAAGACTAATCCCTCCATGTTGCAGTAGATTGCTTCTACCCTTGAATAATAAAGAGCATTCCCCCTAGAAATTCTGCTTATTTTACTGAAATTATTGGCTTTTCTCTCTTCACTGGATCATCTCTATCAAAATACAATCTATTATTTTTCCTGTCTTATATTTTTCTCTTGGCCCTTGTATTGGTCCATTTTTACATTGCTGATAAAGACATACATGAGACTGGGTAATTTACAAAAGAAAGAGATTTAATTGTACTCACCGTTCCACATGGTTGGGGAGGTCTCACAACCATGGCATAAGGCAAGGAGGAGCAAGTCACATCTTATGATGGCAGCAGGAAAAAAAGATAGCATGTACAGAGAAACTCTCATTTTAAAACCATCAGATCTCAGGAGACTCATTAACTATCATGAGAACAGCACAGAAAGACCCACCCCCATAATTGAATCACCTTCCACGGGTTCTTTCTATGACATGTGGTAATTGTCATGTGGTTGTTATATCAAGATGAGATTTGGGTGGGAACACAGCCAAACCATATCATTCCCTCCCTGGCCTCTTCCAAATCTCATGTCCTCACATTTCAAACTCAATCATGCCTTCGCAACAGTCCCTCAAAATCTTAAATTATTTCAGCATTAACTCAGAAGTCCATAGTCCAACCTCTCATCTGAGACAAGTCAAGTCTCTTCCACCTATGAGCCTGTAAAATCAAAAGCAAGTTAGTTAGTTGCATTGGGTAATTGGTAAATACAGTCATTCCAAATACCATTTACCCATTTGGAATGGCTGTATTTACCCAATTGGTAAATACAGCCATTCCAAATGGGGAAAAATTGGGCAAAACAAAGGGGCTATAGGCCCCATGCAAGTCTGAAACCCAGCAGGGCAGTCAAGTCTTAAAGCTCCAAAATTATCTCCTTTGATTCCATGTCTCACAACCAGGTCATACAGATGCAAGTAGGGGTTCCTATGGTCTTGGGCAGCTGCACACCTGTGGCTTTGCAAGGTAGAGCCTCCTTTCCAGCTGTTTTCATGGACTGGCATGGAGTGAGTGTGGCTTTTCCAGGTTCACAGTGCAACCTGTCACTGGATCTACCATCTGGGGTCTGAAGGAGGGTAGCTGTCTTCTCACAGCTCCACTAAGCAGTGCCCCAGTAGGGATTCTGTGTGGGGGCTCTGCCTCCACATTTCCCTATCACACTGCCCTAACAGAGGTTTTCCATGAGAGCCCTGCCCCTGCAGCAAACTTCTGCCTGGACATCCAGGCATTCCCACACATCCTTTGAAATCTACATTGGCCTCTTTCAGCCATGGATAGAGTCACTGGGACACAGGACGCCAATTCCCTAGGTGGTACACAGCATGAGGACACTGGGCCTGGCCCAAAAAAACATTATTTCCTCCTAGGCCTCTGGGCCTTTGATGGAATGGGCTGCCATGAAGACCTCTGACATGCCCTGGACACATTTTCCCCATTGTGGGGATTAATATTCAGCTCCTTGTTACTTATGCAAATTTCTGGAGACAACTTGAATTTCTCCTCAAAAAATATAATTTTTTCTGTCACATTGGCAGGCTGAAAATTTTCCTAACTTTTATGCTGTTTCCCTTATAAAACTGAATGCCTCTAACAGCATTCAAGTCACCTCTTGAATGCTTTGCTGCTTAGAAATTTCTTCTGCCAGATACCCTAAATCATCTCTCTCAAGCTCAAAGTTCCACAACTCTAGGGCAGGGGCAAAATGCTGCCAGTCTCTTTGCTAAAACATAACAAGAGTCATCTTTGCTCTAGTTCTCAACAAGTTCCTCATCTCCTTCTGAGACCACCTCAGCCAGAGTTTAATAGTCCATATCATTATCAGCATTTTGGTCAAAGTCATTCCCCCAGTCTCTAGGGAGTTTCAAACTTTTCCACATTTTCCAATCTTCTTCTGAGCCCTCCAAACTGTTCCAACATCTGCCTGTCACCCAGTTTCAAAGTTACTTCCACATTTTTGGATATCTTTTCAGAGTTCTCTACTGGTATCAATTTGCTGTATTAGATTGTTTTTATGCTGCTGATAAAGACATAGCCAAGAGGCTTAATTGTACTCACAGTTCCACGTGACTGGGGGAGACCTCACAATCAAGGCAGAAGACAGGGAAGAGCAAGTCACATCTTTCAATGGCAGCAGGTAAAAAGAGAGCTTGTGCAGTGAAACTCCTGTTTTTAAAACCATCAGCTATTGTGAGACTCATTCACCATTACTAGAACAGTGCAATAAAGACCCACTCCCATAATTCAATCACCTCCCACTGAGTTCCTCCCATGACATGTGACAATTGTGGGAGTTACAATTCAAGATGAGATTTGGGTGGGAACACAGCCAAACCATATCAACCCTATTATTCAAGCCAGCTACCACCCAAATTTTCTCTCCACTACTTCCAAATTCCCCTTAACTTTTATCTATAATTTTTGTTTCTAGTTCTTTGTATTTTATTCTCTATGCTATTGATCTCAAACATGGCTTCTATATCTCTTTGGCAAATAGTTCCTGTAAAATTCAGCAACACCATCTTGTGTTGGAGCTTAGATGACAGTAACACCTGGCAGGAGCTGAAACTCTGATGGGCCTGTCCAGGAGAAGCAGGAGTCATCTAGATCCTAGCAATGTGAAACATGAATGGAGAGAGAGACGCTTTTCCTTCTGCTTTCCAAATTTCTTGCTAATGGAAAATTTCCACATATTGACTACCCTCAATTGGAGGAAAGCTTACTTCGATGACTTAATTCTTTATCATGTCTTGCCTCATCTGCAACCTCTGTGTTATGCTGTTTAATATATAACCTGAGAGACATTTTTCTGGTGAATCAGTCAGGCCTCATGTGAAAACAGAACCTCTTTAGGTAAATGCAGCCAATCTGGGATACACAACCATGGAAGAGTGGGTCTGAATACACACAGTCCTCAGGAAGTGTGAAATAGACATTAAGTAAATGTTTGCTGATTTAATAAGTGATCTGAAAATGTGAGACAGCTTGGAAAAATATTATGTAACCTCTAATACATATTCATGGTAATAAACTGAAATTAACTGAAAATAGAGACACACATTCCCTGTTTATAATAAAATAATAGACATAATTATCACACATGTATTTATATTGTATGTATATACAGATAATCTTCAAAAAAATTTCTAAATTAAAAAAACAAATATTTAGCTTAGAAATAACTTTTTAGCATCCACATGTGCTCCAAGCATCTATTGTTTTTCATAAAATGAAAATAACCAATTCAGCAGTTTTTTCAGATTAGCACTTAGACCTTGATAGAAAGTTCTTCCCACTTAAATAATAAAAAAAGTCAAGACAATCAAAAGTATATTTCTCTATAAGGCACAGTTTATTTCCTAAAGGATTTAAAAGACAAATGCATAAATAAATATCAGTCCATGTTACTGAGCACAGAATAGATAAAACTATAATTTATGTCAACATAAAGGTGGGAGGGGAAATGAGAACTGTATAGGAGCAGAGTATTAGTTGGCATTAATTAAAACTAGATTATTATTAGTTTGGAATGTTAAAGGTAATCTACCTGGTAACAAGTACTAAGTAACAAGTTACCAGGTAGATTACCTTTAACATTTCAAACTTATACTTACCTAATTCTAATTACCAGGTAGATTACATTCTAAACTTATAATAATCCAGTTCTAATTAATACCAACTAAATTTCAATAGCATACAAAACTCTGTTCCTATAGTTCCATACACATACGTATGACTGCAATAAGAAAAATTTCAAAAAAACTTATCTTTCAGTCTCAAGCTTTTCTACTTAGAGGTCAGCAATTCCTGAAGCAAGTTTGATTGTTTCCCAATAGCCTTGAAGTCTCACACAGGCCCTTGTTTCTCCTCACTTGGGTAATGTGTTTAATCCTGAATCAATCACATTGATCCTGGGAACTGAGTGTTCTGAGTAGACAGCTTGACACGATCAAATTTGTATCCAGAAGAGTAGATCTAGTGCTGCAAATATTTATCATATAGCTCTAATTAAACATAAAACTGCAAGTTATAGAAAAATACAATTTTAAAAAATATTGAAAATTGTTACAGGGTTTTAAAGTTATAATGATAAAGACATGTTTATTTCTCAGTAATCTGTTGCACAATTGGATTTTTAAAATATAACATTATATTTAGTAAACATGCTGTCTCCTCTCTTAATTGAGGTACTTTTTAAGATAGGGATGGTTAAATGTTAATTAACAATAATTTTATGGTGCTTAATAAACTTTAGGAGTTGATTATGTTGCTTAGTTACAGAAATAAGACATTTGTCTTTACTTTTTTAAATGGTTCCTGCTTTATGACGTATTCTTCAAAGAAATGCATTCTCATCACAACCTCTCATTCTCCCTCATCCCTTCAGATTTAAGAGAACTGAGTCTCAGCAGGACACTGGTTTTCTGGAAAACGTCTTGTTAGAAAAGTCCACTCAATTTTTAAACATTAATTGTTAAATGAGTGAATATAATCATGCCCGTTAAATTTAATCAAAATATCCAATGCACACTAAGGGAATCTGCTTGTAGCTTTTTGGGGTAATAGTTTTGTTTACAAGAGGATCTTCTAGATAATGCACTTAATTTCTATTTTCATTCTCATGGTGAGGCCATTCAAGGTCTGAAAACAGAAGTAAGTTTAGAATTTTAGAACAAGTTGGAAGGGGAAGATATTTGCAGACAGAAATGATGTTGACATCCTCCAAATCATACTGTGTTACAATGTACTGGAGTATTGTTTGAGTTAAAGTAAGATTGCTGAGATGTTTGACACATTCCAGAAAAACAATATACCTCTGGACATGATGCTATAATGAATGGCAAAATGTATTTGAATATCTGAAGTGAAACAAAGTTTCTAAAAGGTAAATTACTAAGTTGGCAGACAGAAAATTTTGCTCAAGTTGTTCACATATTATAAATGCCACTGTCAGATAAATGCAAATGTAACTTTCAAGAGATAATTTTGAAAATTGTGTGACGGCTTTTAGAGGAAAACAATGATTTAGCTAACACCAGAGCAGCACAATTTACTATTGGGGTATTCTAGAAGGAGTGGTTAAAATATATTGCTTTTAATTTGTTGTCTGCTTCTCTCTGGAGGATTTTGACCTAAAATATTTTCATTAAAGACATTAGTGAACACAGTTTATAAAATTACTACTTTTTAAGCCAGGTCTTTTCAAGGTCTATATCTTTTTCTCAGTTATCCCCAGTAGTGCTGTAGGATAATATGCAGCCTGAGTACTGATAATGCGGTCTTTTGCTACCATATAGGCAATTACAAGAAGTTAGGATGATTGAGGCTGTTAATCATAAAAGCCCTGTAGCTAGGATGATAAGCAATAGTTTTAATCATCATGGTGTTTTTTCTGGTAAACATACATTTATCTCATACTTATTTAGCCAGCACAATAAACAGTACCCTGTAGTATGAAAAATTGAATCCAGCTTTAAACTACTTAGCTGCTTCTCCTGAGGTAGTTGACACTGTGGGAGTCTCTAGTTTGCATGCATTATCATTAGCCTGGTTATCAGGACATGGTTTGCAGGCAAATAGTTACATCCTGGGAGAAACTGAGGTAAGAAAAAATCTAATTATGGGTTGCATAGCTACTAATAGCCCACTTTGCTAGAATGCTCACTTTGCTAGAATTTCTTCAAACATTTCATTAGTCGTTGACTTTGGCAATTTCAATATCATTAGGAGAAGAACAAATTTCTCTAGGCTATTGCTAGAGGAAAAATAAAATAGGCAAACACAAGCCCAAGGCATATCGACATTTATGCTCCATATTGACATTTTTTTAATGGTTTCTTGTTCATTGTCTAAAGTTTGCTGAAACTTTCTAGTCCTGAAAACCTAAAAAATACAAAACAAAAGTTTACTTGACATCAGTTCTCCCCCAAACCACTGTTATAGTTTCCCAATCTTAAAATACAGTATACTAACTGAATAGTTAAAATACAGTATACTGTTATACAGAAACGCTGTTATAAATAGTTTCCCAATATTTAAAATACAGTATACTAACTGAAGAATCCATTTCTAGGGAATCAGTTGAGAAGTAAAATTTAAATGAACCCTCTTTAACTTGCTTCTTCTGTCTTGAACTTTTACTCCTCTTTCACTTAACTTGCCTTTCACTCAAACATAAAGTTAAGAGCTACTGTTCCCCATATTCAAGGATGGATGTCATTTAATTCTAATAAACACATATTTTGCATTAATCTCATTTAAATTTTTTTGGAATAAATCATACATAAACAAGAGTGTACAAACCACATATGGGGAATCAATAAAAACCTACTTTACAGTAACATTGGTTTAAAAAAATTGTCCTAAGATCTTAGAAGACTCTTGTGTAGATCACATGTCATTCTCTTCTTAGATATAATCAGTACATAACTTATTGGATAAAATTATCTTCATTCATACACACACAATATATATATGTATATATGTAACTTATCTGTGAATTCTTGAAAAAAATTAGTATTTTTTTCTGCTTTTCAAGTTTATAAGAATGGAGTCATACTGGATATACTAATTTCTGAGCTACATCCAAGTTGATGCACAATGCTGTGCTTCATTTAATTTCATTGCTGTAATAATCCACTGCATAAACATATCAATTATTTTTCAATTCTACCAGGGCTGGTTATATAATTTGTGAAGCCCTGTTCAAAATGACAGTATGAAAGCCCCAGTTCCAAAGTATTAAACATTTTAATATGATAACAGCAGAGCCTTAAACCAAGTAGAGGATACTGAAGTGTGGGCCCCTGAAAGTCTGCACAGGTTATATGCTCATGAAGCCAATGCTGATTCCATCATTGATTTACATGTGAATGATTATTGTTTTTTAAATTACCAATACGGTTACTACAAATATTCTGCTAAATTTCTCCTGGAATACATGCTCCTTGGTGAGTTTCTCTAGACCAGAGTTTGTGTGTCACAAGGTAGGCCCTTGACATTTTAGTAGCTATTGAAATGTTATTAAAGTGCTTAGTACGTTACAGTTTCAACACAATAGATGTTTCTCTAATTTCATTTAATTACCAGTCTACCTCATTATGATTTTAATTTCCTTATTAATAAAAAATGACCAACCTTCCTTTTATAGCATGTTGTGATGCTAATTGGGATTGGAATTTCATAGACTCTATCAATGTAAAGAAAATTGGCATCTTGACAATATGTATTTTTGAATCATTGACCATTGCATATATATCACTATTTTTAATCTTTTACCTTTATTCAAATTATATTTTATAGTTTTCTAAATAGAATTCTTAGAATTTTAAAAATATTTTCCCTTAGCACTTGATAACTTTCATTTAAGACTCTTCCGTAGGTTGCCCCCTCACTCTGATGATAGTTTCTTTTGCTGTGTGGAAACTCTTTAGTTCAATCAGATTCCATTTGTCAATTTTGGCTTTTGTTGCAGTTTAGTTTTAGTTACTTTCAGTATAAAGTTTGTTTGAATAACAGTCTGCTAAATAATAGAAAATGAAGGTCTCCTAGCTATCAATTCTCACTTTTTTTCAATAGTAATCTATATATATTGTCTTTATATTTTGAATTCTCTATTTTCTGATTACATGACCTTGCATTCTCACTTTTTAATTTGCTAATCTACTAAAATTTAGTTATTCTGAGAAACCATTAAGCAGCTAATACTAATGTTAGCTAAATTGTAATGTTTCAAATCTTGGTTTCTCTTTGCTGTCTCGCCACATTTTACTTTCCTTTTTAAAGCCATTTTTCCTCATGGTAGCAGGTAACAGTGCATATTCCTGATTCATTTACTTCCCTTCAACATGATTCCAGAGAGTCATCTCACCAATAAAAGCATTGTTCTTTAAATTTTGTCTTGTTGTTTTCCTTAAAAAAAAAAAAAAAAAAGTAGTTGAATTCAGTATTTCTGTAGCTGTATATATCAAATCTTATAAATAACTCTCAATTTGATGTTGAAAATGTCACTTTTTAACTTAGGTTCTGTTTCCAGGTGTTTGTCAAATCCATATTTCTTTCCACACAAAATGTCATATAATTCAGCGAAGACTTAAAATCACGTATTCCCCATATGATTAATTGTAAAAATTTACTGTGAAAATACTCAGCTGTCAGGAAACAGCTTTTTGAATGGCCCTAAGACTGAATTGGCTTGCAGTATCTTCATGATTTTGTCAGTGAAGCTCTATTTTCCATCCCATGAGCAGTAGGTCACTTATTTAAGAAATTTTTAGTGCTTTCATAGCAGATACATTTTAAAAAAATAATTGTGTAGTTATGAAACATAAAATAAATCTCAAATATAATTTCAAATCAGTCTGTATTCTGAAATTGTGTATATTCTCCCAGTCTCAGTATCCTGCTGAGAGGATGCCTCACTTCTTCTCAGTATACACTCTAGCATTTAGCCCCTTATGTACATTTTGTTGTATATTATGGTTGTCTTCTATATCTATTATGAATAGATCATATGATTTTAAGAGTCTGAAATTTCAGCAAAACACATCATGAAAAGCAATCACAGGCTTTACCTTGTTTAGGTTGTATAATAAGAACAGGAAATATTTATGGAAAGTTCCTTATATTCCAGGGACTGAGACATTTTTCATTTATTGATTTATTAAATTTTCACATAAATTGTAATGAGTCCCTAATTATAGACAGAAAACGGAAGTTTAGAAAATTTAGGTAATTCATCCATGATAACTTGAAATGGTTGAGCCACTTTCTTTTCTAAAGGATTGAAAGATTCAGGCCTGGTGTGGTGGCTTAGGCCTGTAATCCCAGCACTTTGGGAGGCCAAGGCGGGTGGATCACCCGAGGTCAGGAGTTCAAGACCAGCATGACCAATATGATGAAACCCCACCTCTACTAAAAATACAAAAATTGGCCAGGCATGGTGGCATACACCTGTAATCCCAGCTACTGGGGAGTCTGAAACAGAAGAATCGCTAGAACACGGGAGGCTGAGGTTGCAGTGAGCCGAGATTGCTCCATTGCACTCCAGCCTGGATAACAAAAGCAAAATTCCACCTCAAAAAAAAAAAAAAAAAAAAATTCAAAACCTGTGAATTTAAATATTTTTTATTGTGGCTTCATTTCCCACATTAAAAGATGCATGACATAAGCCTATAGTTTTATCTAATTCAAGAAAATAGTTAAAAAGAAATATTGTCCAGACAGCTGTGAAACCAGATTCCCTCAGTGTGTGAATCCCAAAAGGACTCCCCAGTTCTAATTCAGGTAGCTTTGAGCACAAAAATTCCAGGCTATGAATCTCAATATAAAACTCAAATTTTTTGTTTGTTTCTAAATCATCTATTCAATATTTATATCCCATATAATTTCCTGCTTATAGTTCAAATCTGCCAAACCCTTTATTACCATTTCACTAGTGTTCTATTTGGGCATAAGTGAGTCATTGCTAGATTATTTGAATAGCAGCAATATTTTTAATTACCATATACTTTTTATTATTGATAGTTAAGGATTAGCTATTTTAACAATGAATTAAAATCTGTGCCCAAAATAGTATACTCTTTATTATTTAGTGAAGATATGATAAAAAATGCTTATTAAAAGATTGACAGATGATCTCCAAATACCAAAATAAGAGAGCCAATGAAAGCAGAAAGATTATATTTTATATATCAAAAAGAGGAAATAACAAGGAAAGATCCAAATTTGAAAGCATATAAATGGAATAAAGAAATAAAGCAAATGATTTATTTTTATTGTGGCTTAAATATGCTACTGGAGGCTAGGCCATACTATTATCATTTATCACTATTTCTTCCTTTCCCTGTGATAAAATTATGCTTACCTGTCTTATTGACTGACCTCAATATTGGTCATGTTGTTCCTGGACCAAACTGAGGGTTGGGCTGCTTTAGCAGCCCAATAACGAGACGCAGATGAACTGAGGAGGAAAAGAGTTTTATTTCTTCAACCAGTTACAGGGAGAAGGCCTGGAAATACCACTAGAAACTCAAAATTACAGAGTTTTACAGGGCTTACATACCTTCTGAGCTATATGTCTACATGTAAGTGTTCATTTATTTAAAGATGTAAGTGATTAACTTCTCCTAATTTATAACAAAGGTCTGAGTCCTGAAGACCTTCCTCTGGAGTCTCAGTAAATTTACTTAATCTAAATGGGTCCAGGTGCTGGGTGATTACCCTTATCTTGTCTCCTGCTAAATCATGGGGGTATAAGGAGTTCCTTCAGAGTACCAATAAACTTGTTTGTGAAGGCCTAGGGAGTTTCTTAAGACCTCCAGTATAACCCGTTTAATCCTAAACTGGTCTGGTTAAGAATTCCTTTGTTATCTTGTCATGCTTCAAGGTCCAGGAAAGGCCTAGGCAAAACTCTTGGTGGGCTTTTGTTACATTCGAGCCTTTGTGTAATGGCACTCACTCTCTCTGCTTCTAATATTTAACTTAGCCACTCAGTCAGTACTAAAACAGTTGTTATGGAGGCCTGTGTTAGTGAGACCTGGCCTGCCACAATGTGACTTGCTTTACCAAAATTAATATGTTGAAGGCTATTTAGGAGTCAGCACATAGCGGGTGATGCTTTCTTCCCCTTCTTCCACTCAGAAGAGTAACGCTCATGAAGAACGACTGGCTGATCTGCATCCTGGATGAAGGTGATATGAATGGAACCACGCTGGCTCATTATGGACATTTTGAGACAGCCAGGTGGGAGGGGGTCCCTGGAGAAAATTCAACCAGCCTGCCCACTGGGGTGGAGCCTAGGGAAGTTCACACCCTTTGCAGCAAAGAGGAGCCTGGCCTCTCCTCTTCCTGGGTGGAAACTGGGATTTGAACTGTTGGCAGGTAGGCTTTAGTAGAGGGACTCTTCTTGTTTCTTCCCCCCTTTTTCCCCTTTCACCCAATAAAATCCTGTTTATTCACCCTTTAAATGGTCTGTGAGTCTAAATTTTTGTGGCCGTGAGACAGACAAAAACCCCGTCTTTTGCTGAACTAAGGAAAAGTCCTGCAACACTTTTGGCAGCAAAGTGGGGGCTTGAGAAGGGTGACTGAAATGGGGACTCAAAACCTCTCACTGTTGTTTCTAAGCCTTTCTATCCTTGGACTGCTGAGGGTCGGGAAACCATGCCCCACCCCTTGTAGCTCCCGGGGACTTTCTCCTGGGGCCTTTTCATGGTCTTTTCCTTCCTTTTTGGGACAGGACCAGTGAGCAGCATCTTCCAGTTGCTTCCTACTCTCTGCTGGGTCTGGGATGCATGGCCTAATGGTCCAGCACAGCTGTCTGGCTGGTTCCCAGCCACTCAGGGCTGCCCCAGCCTTCCCCATTTCTGGCCAAGGGGTTTAATTCTATCGGACAGTAATTAAGTTTAAACTTGTCTCCCTGGTGGACGAACCACTTGCATAAGAATAAGAGGTTCTTCCCCCAAGCACTTTTTCTTTCCCCTTCTCTACCCCATCAGCAAGTTTACTTTTAAAAGATTTTTTTTTCTTTTAGAAGATGTTTTACTAGGCTAGAGCCACCCCCCCACCCCCTCCCCGACTATCACTGTATTCTCTGAAAAGTTTTGGTTGTGAAATCAAGCCTCCGTCTTGCTTTACATCCTGAAGGCATGGTTGATAACTGCTTGGCAAGGTTTTGTTTAGCAATCTGGTAACCTAGCCCTGTCTCTTAAAGGGCCCCACCTAGTGGCTGTGTTTTCTTCTGCCTGCCTATATACTGTGTGTGATGTCTGTAAAAGAGCTCTAATTAATTTGGCCTAAAGAAAGACAAGTGCTTAGATCAAATACTTTTTTTAAGGACAGGTAAATGCTGTGGTACCTTTACAGTTTACATGACTTTAATCTTTAAGAAATAAAAACAGCCCTAAAGACCATTGGTAAAATGCAGCTCAGATGCAAGGTTTGCTAAATGTTTTGAGGTTACAAACTGCTTTTTGGGCTTTGAGAACCTTTTGACTTCCCAGCTTCACAACTGTTAAGGCCTGGGGACATATGGAACTAACTATACCCTTAATTTAGAAGGCAAACCTTGCATGCACTTAGTACACAAAACAACTTACGAAGCTTCACCTTAAAGTTAAAAATTACCAGGAGTTAATTGAAACTACTAGAAATAGATTTACATGCAAGGTGTGTAAGAACAGTATAATGTGTTTTTTCATAAAAGGCTATAAGAAGGCATGGAAATGTAAACTTGCCTAGGATTAAAGGATTGTTTTGAGTTGAATTATGTAAGAAAAAGCTCAAGATTCAAGGAAGTGGTGGAAGAATTGTGGAAATTAATCTTCTAGAAGAGGTTCTCTGTGTGAACATATAGACTGAATTCAAGAAAGGATATTATATGTTTTTTCTGTAAATTGGGCATTGAAATAAAAATACAGCAAGGCTTTTCTAAGGCGCTAATACGCTCTTTGGCAAAATTTGTAAAGGGTTATAAAAGTTTTTGCCTCTTTATAATTTCTGATTGTTCATTTTGGCAAAATAAATAATATGGCAACCTGGAATTCTATTTCATAATATCAAGTGTTTTAAACCTTGAACATATAAAAAGCCTTCCCAAAATCAAACTTCAGTTTCAAATTTGTCTTTCCTGGCATCTGGCTTTTCAAGTACTTCAGAAGGCCCATGAAGTGGCCAGAAAAGAAAGGAAAACAGGATTATTTGACATGTTTTGGTACATGGGATTGTCAAAATACATGTTACAAAATTGTTTGGGATTTCTGAAATCCTAATATCTGAGTATATGTTATTGTAATTATGGTTGCTATGTTAAGTTATTATAAATCACAGAGATAATCAAACTTCCTTGTCAATTGTGTTTCTAACTGTAACTACTCTGGACATTTTGCTATTAACAGACAATTGTTGTCTTGTTTTAATCCTTTTCAAAGATAGTTTATAATAAGCCTTAGAATTTTAACAGACGCTCTCAAATACAGGCTTCTGATAACTTTAGAGATTGTACATTGGAATAAAGGAAAATGTATGGGACTCATGAAGAGGTGAAATGCTCATGAATGTCAAGCAAAACAAGAATTAACTACAGGGACTGAACTCAGAAAGCTAAGCAAACTTTTTGACGTTTGCTTGGAATATTGCTGATCCTCGTTTGATTTTTCATAGTCAAGGAAACTTATTTTGAACTATACAGCCTTTAATAATTGAGTAAGGTATACTCCTATAAACAAAATTTAAAGCATGTTTGTTTCTTTCTGCTTGATTCCTCTAGAATTTTGAAACTGAGTATTTTTAACAAGGCAATATGGTTGTTTGTACCAGTGCATAAGAATCCATTTTTCTTTTACAGCAGAACACAATTGGAGAAACTTGTTATTTTATCAAGGCGTTGACTGGAAGAGTATGCTTCCCTTTAAGGAGTCAAACTTGTTATTTTATCAAGGCGCTGACTGGAAGGGTACGCTTCCCTTTAAGGAGTCAATTTCAACTTACAGAGCCAATAAAAGCCCAGTGGGGAAACTGGCCTCCTACCCTTGTCTACACAGTCCCTGTACAGGGTCCCTGACCTATGGTCAGTAAAGAATGTTGCTTTCTAACAGGCCCAGGACCTCCAAATTTATTATGGAACCTTGAGAGGAGAGGATCACCCAACTCACTGGTATTTGAGGATCAACTCATGGCTGGGCTTGGCTTTAAAATGTCTTATCTGAGATTCCTTGGGGAACAACTTACATCAAATCCAATCCAAAAAACCTATGTAAAAATAATTATTGTTACTGCACTTCATGCAAATAATCAGCCCAAGTATAAAACTAAAGCCTATTTTGCAAAGCACTCAGTCCTATGATGAGTTGTTTTTTAACAAACATGAGGACTGGAGAGAGAGAATGATAAAAACATGAAAAAAAACTTTATATGCAGCATTAAGTTTATTTGTTAAAAATAAATGTATGATAAACATAATTAAGTAAAAATGAGAGAGAAACATTAGCAACTTATTTGAAATGAGTAAATAATTACAACTATATTTAAATGCTTTTTGAATTATCATATTACTCTGGTTCTGGATAAAATGTTTATTCTTTTAAATTCTAAAAGAAATTTAAGAAAAGAAATGAGAAAATACTAACAATAGAAAAGTAAAAGAATTGTCAAGCAATATACTCTAAATTGTATGGTTTTTATAGGGGTGATTCATAAAATTTTAGTTCTATTTGGTTTCTATAAGGATAATTCAGAATATTATCAGGTAATATATAATCTATATAAAATACAGGAGAAATTAAAATATATATACTTTTCCAAATCTACAGAAATACATGTCTTTTCTTTTCCAAAAATAAAAGCAAACACAAAAATGTCAAGTTACAGACAGAAATAAACATACATGACAGCTGTCAGCTCATAGCTGGCGTAACAACTGTTAGGTGTTCCACTGAACATGAATAATTTCACAAATTCCCAGTATCAGATAAGGTCACTCTATAATGATGATGGAAAACAATCAAAATTTATCTGTAATCACTTCTGAGGACAAACAAAAAACACTGTCCAAGGAAAAAAAAGGCCAAATAGCCCCATTTCCAGGCTTCCATGAGTGCCTACTGCTTTTTAACAAATTACAGTTTTAGTCTTGCTCTTTTGTTTTCATCTTTTTAGAAAATAGTGATTAATATACTCACCCCAGACTTCCTTAAGGTTTTGCTCAGCTTGACTAAAGCTTAGACAGGCTTCTTCCTCACGATAGGCCTTGATCTCACTTTTCTCAGAGAATTTACTTCAGAAAATTTTCGATTTTATATTGTTTTTTTTGACCCATTGAGATATAAATCTTCTCCCAGCCTCTTACCAATGCTACAACCCAGAATTGTCTTTTTTAAGGACCTGAGAGCAATTAAGAAAGATAGCACCCCTATCTCCCTGTCCCTGTAGGAGTGTAAAAGCCTAATTTCACTAATTAGCAAACACAGATTGCCTAATCACCTTGACCAATTTTCTTCCTAATGTCCTCCATCTCAGCATTAAAAAAACTTCCATCTTTTGTTTCAGTGGAGTTGAGTTCTGTCTCTCTCTTCTAATGCAATAGTTTTAGCCCAAACTGCAACTGTTTCTGATAAAATCTGTCTGGCCTTTTTAACTATGTCAGATGTAAATTTTTATTTTTTGGACAATCCTGATAGTACAATTACCACTGCTTCTTCTCTGCACTCAATCCTAAAGTACCTGGTTCCTTGGATCATCCCTAAAATCTTCTAATACATCCCCCAAATCCTATAAAAAGCACCTCTTTCTAAGATGCCTACCAACCCTATAATGTTTGGTCTTTGTTAAACCACTGATTGGTTTCTGGTAAACTTGGCTGGTGAGCAACAGGACAGATGTCACCTATAAATACAGGGGAGCGAATTCTAAATGAATCAAGAAAATATGAATTGAAAGTCATTTTAAAAAATCTCAGATCACAATTAGATGTGGTTTGTGGAGGAATTAAATCATAGTTCTAGATGAAACTGTTAAAATGCAATATAAACACAAACCTACTCTACAATTTTTCAGATTTCTTTAAATTACTAAATGAATATATAATTAAATTATTCATATGCATAAACATTCATAGCATCATTAGGAAATAAGGAAAAACTATTCCATAATACTGCAAAGTATTTTAAATCCTGTTCTTACAAGGGCATGCCTTTTAAGCTGAGACTTGAAAGGCAGGTAGAAATTAGACAAGGAAAGGCCTGTGAGTTTAATAAAATTTAATTGGAAGAGCTAAATGAGTTGGGGCATAAAATTTGATGAGTCCAGGTTCACAAGAAATGCCCAAATAACTTGACATGTGAATTCTCTCAAATATTCAAAAGTCAAATAATAATATTCTTTCACCATTTATTTCAGACAATACAGGAGAAGGGGAACAATTCCCATCTCATACCTTGATACCTGGACATAGACATCACAGGAACAGATAGCTGAACATCAATATCCTTTATGAACATAAACACATAAGCACTAATATACTAGCAAAATAATTATATGCCAAGTCCAAGTGGAAGGTATCCAAGGAGTACAGATTCTTTTGCAATACAATAATCAATGTAATAACCATATTAATCCAAAGGGTACACAAAATAAACTGCATAATCATCTTAATAAATGCATAAAAATGGACAAAATTAAATATTCACACACAGCAAAAAATTCAACAAACTAGAAAAAGCAGAAAAATGTATCATTCTGATAAAGAACACTTACAAAAACCAACAGCAAACATTTTATGTAATGATGAACAACAGGATAAATTGTCTCCAAGAACAAGAAAATAATGTCTGCTTTTACCACTTCTATTCAACAGTGTCCTGGAGACTCTACTTTGTATAATAAGGCATAAATAAATTAATTAAAACTGTCTTTATTCCCAGATAACTTGATAATATATGAAGAAAATATAATACAAAAGAATCAAAAAAATATTAGTACCAAAAGACAAGTTTGGTAAGATTGAAAGTTTCAAAATTAATATGAAAATAAATTTATTTCTATAACCTAGTAACAAGAAAATAGCAAAAAACTTGTAGGAAGTAATTCCATTTTCAGTAGCTTCAAAAAGGAAAAAAAATGCATAAATTTAACAAAAATTGTAAGTCTATAATCAGAACTTCAAAACATTGCTGAAATTAAAGAACATTTAAATAAATGGAGAAACGTTCCATGTTCCTAAATTGGAAGACACAATATTATCAAGATGACAATTTTCATATTTAATTTTAATTTTTCTTCTTTTACAAAAATCCAGTAGTCTCCTCAGTCTCCTTTTAAAGTCTGCCAAGTTGATGCTCATATTTATATCAAAATCCAATGCACTTACAATAGCAAAAAACCATATTGTAAAAGAAAAACAAAGCTGGAGGACTTAAATGTCTTGATTTGAAAACTTACTATGAAACAATAGCGATTAATGCAGTGTGTGATACTGGCATAAAGATAAGACATATAGATCAATGTAATAGAATTGAGGTCTAGAAATAAACCATTACTTTTATTGATTTTTCAACAAATGTTTCAAAATACTTAACTGTGAAAAAGTCTTTTCAGCAAATTGTGTGTTCAAGTAAATGTCTGCATTAAAACAGACCGAATTTATACTTTTAATCTTTACCATAATAAACAATGGAACACAGACCTAAAACATATAGAAGAAAATACAGGAGAAAATTTTGTGACCATAAATTAGGGTACAAACTCTAACATATAACATCAAAAGCATGTTCTATCAAAAATGATAAATTTGAAATTATCAAAATAAAAAATTTTCTTCAGAAGATTCCATTAAGAAAATGAAAATATAGGCCATATTGTGGAAAAGTGTTTTCAGATGATATCTAATAAAAAACATAATCAGAATGTATAAAGAATTGCATAACACTAAAACTGTGAAAACAAACAACTGTTTTAAAGTAGAAAAAATTTGAATAGATATTTTACCAAAAAAATCAATAGCTAATAAACACATTAAAACAGTCAACAACATTATTAGAGAAATGCTTAAAACTCCAATGAGACATCACTATGTACTACTAAATGACTAGAATTAGAGACAGGCAATAATGTGTTTTTGAGGATGTAGAGAAGTCAGGACCATCATATATTATTGGTGAGAATATAAAATGGTGTAGTTCCTTTGGGAAACATTTTGGCAAGTTCTTAAATGTTAAATTTACCATTTGAGGCAACAGTTATGCTAGTAAGAATTGACCCAAAAATAAAAAATTTAAAAAACCATACTCACCCAGGTATGTGCACAGTATTCATAACAGCATTATTAATTATATCAAAAAACTGGAAAAAATCCAGATGACAAATAAAAAACGAATAAATGGATAAACAACTGTGGTATATCCATACAAGGGGATACTTTTCAGCAATAAAAAAACAACTGATGCCTCCAGCTTTGTTCTTTTGCTTAAGACTGTCCTGGCTATACAAGCTCCTTTTTGGTATCACACTACCTGACTTTAAACTACACTGTAAAGTTACAGTTACCAAAATAGCATGGTAGTGGTACAAAAACAGGCACATAGACCAAAGGAACAGAATAAAGAACTCAGAAATAAAACCACACATCTACAACCATCTGATCTACAAACCTGACAAAAACAAGCAATGGGGGAAAGAATTCCCTATTTAACAAATGGTGCTGGGAGAACCATATGCAAAAAATGAAACTGGACCCATTCCCTGCACCTTATACAACAGTGAACTCCAGATGAATTAAAGACTTAAATGTAAAATTTTAAACTGTAAAAACCCTAGAAGAAAATCTAGGTAATACCATTTAAGACGTAATCATGGGCAAAGATTTTATGATGAAATCTCCAAAAGCAATTGCAGCAAAAGCAAACATTGACATATGGGATCTAATTAAAATGAAAAGCTTCTTCACAGCAAAAGAAACTATCATCAGAGTGAATGGACAACCTACAGAATGGGTAAAAACTTTTACAATCTATCTATCTGACAAAGGTGCAATATCCAGAATCTACAAGGAACTTGAGCAAATTTACAACAAAGAAACAAACAATAACATTAAAAAGTGGGCAAAGACGTGAACGAACAATTTTCAAGAAAAGACATACATGGAGTCACAAACATGAAAAAAGGCTCAGCTTCACTGATTAATACAGAAATACAAATCAAAACCACGCAATACCATTTTATGCCAGTCAGAATGGCGATTATTAAAATGTCAAGAGACAACAGTTGCTTGCGAGTTGGCAGAGAAATAGGAATGCTTTTACACTGTTGGTCAAAATGTTATTATTTCAACCATTGTGGAATACAGTGTGGCAATTCCTCAAAGATTTAGAACCAGAAATACCATGCAACTCAGCAATTCCATTACCAGGTACATACCCAAAGGAATATAAATCATTCTATTATAAAGATACATGCACGTGTATGTTCACTGCAGCACTATTCACAATAGCAAAGACATGGGATCAATCCAAATGCCCATCAATGATAGACTGGATAAAGAAAATGTGGTACATATACATTATGGAATACTATGCAGCCATAAAAAGAAATGAGATCATGTCCTTTGCAGGGACATGGATGAAGCTGAAAGCCATTATCCTCAGCAAACTAACACAGGAACAGAAAACCAAACACTGCATGTTCTTACTTATAAGTGGTAATTGAACAATGAAAGCACGTGGTGACAGGAAGGGGAATAACACACACTAGGGTCTGTTGGAGAAGTGTGGCAAGGGAGGAGCATTAGAAAAAAGAGCTAATGGATACTGGGCTTACTCTTACTTAGGTGATGGGTTGGTAGGTGCAGCAAACCACCAAGGCACACATTTACCTGTGTTAACAAACCTGCACATATACCTGGAACGTAGAAAATAAAATAATAATGCAATTTTTTTTAAAAAAAGCAACAACTGATACATTCTGCAACATATATAAACCTCAAAATTAGTCTAAGTGAAATAAGTCAGATGCAAAAAACTATATATTGTTTAATTCAAATTACTTAAATTGTCCAACAAGGGCAAATTTACAGTGATGGAAAGAAAGATCGAAGACAGTATAAGGCTGAGGGTGTGTGGGAGGGTAGATTCATGATTGCCAGGCAAAGTTTTAGGGTAACTAAAATGTTCTAACATTGGTTTGTGGTGAAGGTTGAACAATTGTCCAATTTTGATAAAAATAAAGACAATAGGGGGAGAAGTCAGTTCCTTTACGGAGGTACCACATTCTGGAGGTGATAATGGAGTTAGGACCTGTAGCATGGGAAGGATACAAGCTCTAGGTGAGAGTGTGGAGGCAAGGATTCAGGTTGTCAAAGAACCTGAGTTAGCTTTCCAAGCAAAGACAAAGATCCTGGGAAGGTTTTTCAAGAGCAAAAGACAGAAGATACCAGAGAATGCATTTCTGATCACTGGGGGCCTCTGGTAGGGAACCTTGTCTCTAACTCATTATGAAGCCTTTTATTACCTGCTTCTAGCAAGGGGGCTTTGTAGGCATGTACACAGAAGAGACTGGGGATTTGTTTATTTGCCTTTGCCATCTTAAAATTCTGAATACTTTTGTCCTTGAACTTGCATTTTGTAAGTGAAGCCCAAAGGGGTGATGAAGAATTCATGTTGGTAGAGAGATAAGCATGATACGATTGTTCTACCATTATTAATTGCCATTCATTTACCTACAATGTTTTCAATGCCCCATGAGCACAGAATTCCAGTGGAACCACAATGTTTGGGAGTTCAGTGAAAGTCAAAATGAACTCCCAAGCGTTCATTCAAAGTAAGAGAGTTATGTCTATGTCTGAATATGAAGGATGGGAATGTGGATAGCCCTACTGCCCTGATATGGCACACTTCCTATTTGAACCACAACTTTCTTTGAATGCAAAAAGAAGGGAAGGATGTTCTAAGAAACACAAATGATTAAGAAATGATATCATAAACTTTCTTACTCATGTTACTTTCCTGTGTTAGCCAATGAATTGCACTGAAAATGATAGAGAAGGAAAGGCAAAGACAGGACAGTTCTTTCCTTTGGGCCCTTCTATTTTATCAGTAAGCAGACTATGGAGTGTTGGTCGTCTGTGGGCACAGCACAAAGTAAGGCAGTTGAGTTAGTTTTTCTGCAGCATTTTCACTCTTCTCGGTAATAACAAAATACATATGCACATATGAGCTACAAAATATAAATTGTGTAATTTCCTTGATTCCATAACCAAGTGAAATGTTCTTATATTTGCATTTTGAAACTGACATTATACGATATAAACATGAACAGTAAACTTCATGGTAATAAAGTAACATTTTATTTTTTCTTTACTTAGAATAACATTAGTTAGCAAATTAAAAAGGAACAAATTTAAAGGTTGTAGAAAGCGAGAAAAAAGCTTACAATTTTTGTATCTTTATTACCACATTATACCATACATTATTAACAACGACAACAAAAAGATTTTTATTTTGCATTGAGCCTTGCAAATTAATAGCCCACTTCCAATTGCCAAGAGACTTTTTTGTTTTTTTAATCAAACTTGCTGTTCTGAGGAGGTCTGAAGGTTTAAAAATGCTACCTTGCCTAGATGCTATATTTTTCCCTGGTTTAAGTGTATGATCAGAGGTGAGATTTGCATGAGTGAGTTATTATGAGACAGTGTTTAATTCCTTAGATTTATTGAAAAGCTAAATCTGGGTTTGCAAATTTTGCCAATAAATAATTGTCATTGTCCTATCTTTGCTGTGAAATTGACTAAGACTTTTGAGAGCAGCCTTCTGAGTTATCAAAACCAAAGTGCTGCTTGCTCACTCCCACATCCCACAGTTATTTTGTAATAAGCATAAATGGGCCGGGCACGGTGGCTCGCACCTGTAATCCCAGCACTTTTAGAGGCCGGACAGGCTGAGGCGGGTGGATCATGAGGTTTAGAGATTGAAACCATCCTGGCCAACATGGTGAAACCTCATCTCTACTAAAAATGAAAAATTAGCTGAACATGGTGGTGCGTGCCCATAGTCCCAGCTACTCAGGAGGCTGAGGCAGAAGAATCACTTGAACCCAGGAGGTGGAGGTTGCAGTGATCCAACATTACACCACTGCACTTCAGCCCTGGGCAACAGTGCAAGATTCTGTCTCAAAAAAAAAAAAAAAAAAATGCATATAGAGCAGATTTTCACTGACAAAATATAACAATACAGTCATTCCTCAGTATGCATAATATCTGTAGATGCTCAAGTCTCTTATATAAAACGGTGTAATATTTGCATGTAGCCTATGCAAGTCCTCTTGTATACTATAAATCATGTCTAGATTTCTGATTAGAACTAGTACAAGGTAAATGCTTTAGAAATCATTTTATTTTCAAATTTATATTATTTCTATTGTCATATTTTTATTGTTTTCCAAATATGTTTGATCCACAGTTTGTCAAATTCATGGATGTGGAACCTGCAAATGTGGAGGACCAATTGTATTGCTTGTTGAAAATGTGAGTTCTTTATATTTACTAGATAATGGGTTTTGTTTTGTTTTCGTTTTTGTTTTTGCATGTCAGGGATTATTTTCTTTCTTTTTTTTTTTTTTCAACTTGTATTTTAGATTCAGGATATACATGTGAAAGTTGGTTCCTGGGTATAGTGTATGAAGCATGCCAAGGTCTGTAGTATGAATGATCCCATCACCCAGGTATTGGGAATAGTGTCCAACAATTTTTGAACTTTTAGCCCCCAATTTTCCCACCACTATAGTAGTCCCTCCTCTTTAAGTCCATGAATACCCAATGTTTAGCTCCCATTTGTAAGTGAGAACATGCTGTATTTGGTTTTCTGTTCCTGTGTTAATTCGCTTAGGAAAATGGCCTCTAACAGCATCTATGTTGCTGCAAAGATCAGCATTTCATTCATTTTTATGACTGCATAGTATTCGATGGTGTTTGGGCAAAAGACATGAACAGAGACTTCTCAAAGGAAAATATACACATGGCCAACAGACGTGTGAAAAAATACTTATCATCACTAATTATCAGAGAAATTCAAATCAAAACCACAATTAGACACCATCTCCCACCAGCCAGAGTTGCTACTATTAAAAAGTCAGTAAACAACAACTGTTGGCAAGGCTGTGGAGAAAAGGGAATGCTTTATTTTTTATTTATTATACACGGTTGGTGGGAATGCAAATTAGTTCAGCCACTGTGGAAAGCAATTTGGAGATTTCTCAAAGAACTTAGAACTACCATTTAACCTAGCAATCTCATTACTGGGCATATGCCCAAAGAAAACAAATCATTCTACCAAAAAGACTTGCACTTATATGTTCATCACAGCACTACTCACAATAGCAAAGTCCAGTCTTAGTGCACATCAGTGTGGTACATTTACTGGATTGTAGACGTAAGTAAATTATCTTCATCACTACTGGCTACAAAATCACAAAAAACAAATAAGTAAACAAAAAAAATGAACAACAATAACAAGACCATCAACAACACTGATCAAGCTTATAAAAATTACATATTTGTGTCCTCTTTAAAAATTACCACAACAGGACTGGGAGCGGTGGCTCATGCCTGTAATCCTAGCACTCTGGGAGGTCAAGGCAGGCAGATTGCCTGAGCTCAGGAGTTTGAGATCAACCTGGGAAACATAGTGAAACCCCGTATCTACTAAAGATACAAAAAAATTACCAGTTGTGATGGCATGTGGCTGTAGTCCCAGCTACTTGGGAGGCTGAGGCACAAAAATCACTTGAACTTGAGAGGCGGAGGTTGCAGTGACCTGAGATCGTGCCACTGCACTCCAAACAGAATGAGACTCTGTCTCAAAAAAAAAAAAAAAAAAGAAAGAAAGAAAAAAAAATTACCATGACACTACAAGAGAAAAAAACATCAGGCAAATATTTAGGCAAACTCCAGCAATAGCCAAAAATATATAATTTTTTCTCTAAATAAAAGAAGAAATTATAACTGAAAGAGAGTAATGTGCTGAGCTACCAAAAGACATTGCTAAATTTGTACAAGATATTGCAATGAAAAGGATTAGGGCAGCAGTGAAATCGTCAAAAGGAAAAATTGCCTAGGAGTAAAACTGCTTGAGTCATAGAACATCTTGTTTAGTAATAAAAAGAAACACAACAAAGTAAAATAAAACATAAAAAACACACAGCTAAACAGCATAAAGAGAGTTAACGAGTAATGAAGGGTTTGAAAATAGCAACCAGATTTAAGAATTTTTTTTTTTAAATCATGGGATTTTTAGACTTCCGTGGAACCAGCCTTCTATCTTTTCAGCATTCTTACTCAATTACTTCAGTTGCAGAAAATCCTAGAATTCAAAGATCCAATACCTTCCTATCTTCATTCCTTCAACAGAATTACCAGGGAATATTACTTTAACCATTATCTTGCCAAAACCTTCTAAGTTATTTACTATTTTTATTTTGTCTCCTCTGAAATGCAGCTTACCAATCAATCCTAGGTAAATCCAGCTATCTGACTTCTTCATACTTGTGATAGATATTATGTTTAATGTATTATAAGACTGTAGAGATAATTGCTATAATAAATCTGTGCAACTCCTGTTGTTTTCATCACTGAGCTTTCTTTGTTTCCTTAGGAATACTTTTTTTCTAGTATTCAACAAAGTCAGTCTCAGTCAGTTATCTGCATCTTCTAATTTCCTGATTAAACGGTCAAAGGAAAAAAATGGGCCAGAGAGTGTTAAACTTTATTTAAGCCTGTTAAACTGGAAAACTTTATTTAAGCCTGTTAAAATAGAGGAGAGAATTGAAGTTAACTCTGAAGAAACGAAAGGCATGAGGGTCCTTAAGCAGTGGGATTAGATAGAGGAAAATACTGAAGGATGTCAGGTAGGAGATTCGTGAATGTGATTGGGCCATCTGATTTGCTAAATGGTGCTCCTTGAAGCTAGGCTCCTGCCTTTCACAGAGACTGAGAGACTGGGACAAAGTGGTGGTTCCCAGGTTCTTGGGACAGACTTTCCTGGTATGTAAAACTGGCAAGAGGCTTGGGAGGAGGCTTCCATCCCAAAGAGGTAAGAGAAAGGATTTAGAATAGAAAGTTTTCTTGAGTAAATGCTCAGTCCAGGGCACATAGGAAGAAATCTATCTAAACTTTGGTAAAGCTGAGGGAAAAATGTAAGGCCTTCTTGGACATCCCTGCCCCTCCTCACCCCCTACTCTCAGCTAATTGCTTCTACTTCATATTAGCCTTTCATTATACTATGGTTACCCGTTCTTCCCTAGAAGGTGCTTTTCCTCATTTCTGCATACCTCCGTCCAATCTAAGCTCCTTTCTCTGTGCTTTGCATTTTATCTCCTTGATTTGCTTAGTGATATCCATTAATTTTCCTTGTAGTCTCTTACATTTTCAACTTCTTAGTCTCTGTTTCCTCCTTCTTACTAGCATCATATCATTTTCAAAACAATAACAAAACACTCAAATCCCATTTATTATACCATTCTGTTATTTGACTTCTCTTTAGAGCCAATTTTATTGAAATATTTTATGAAATCACAGTCCTCTAGTCTTAACTTCCTACTTCTAAACCCACTCATAATTTTTCTCTACATCACTTATATAAGCCTTATTTTACAATAAAAAGCAATGGCCCTTTGTTTTCCCTATTATATTTGATATTTCAGTATCATTTGAGGCACTGAATATGTTTTTTTATTTACTTTACTACCATAATACTGTAATTTTCTCATTTTACACTTGAGGTTCAGGCACTTTTTGTTTTTTTCACAGAATGTTTTACTCGGCCTTTTCCCATATGCTTGTGTTATAAGAACCATATCCCTAACCCTATTATTCTCTTCTCCTCTACACACACTCTCTAGCATGTTGCATTCATACCTGCTATCATTCATGGGCTAATAGATTCTAATTATATATTTCCTCCAGTCTCTTTCTCCTGAGTTTCAGATCACACATAAAAATGATCTCACTATGGACATAATTGTGGCCCAAAAGTAACCCATCCAAAACTGAACTTGTAACCTTTGCCCTTCCACCCTCAAAATCGTCCTTCCATTTCTCTCCATTGTTTTTTTGATGACAACATTTATCTAAAAGAAGCCTGAGAGTCAAGGATTTACATTGGCCTTGACTCCTTTCTCCTTCACTTATTTCACCTCAAATACTAAGGCATTTAGTTTCTAAATGTTCCACTCTCTTAAATCTAATTTTTCTCTGTTTTGATGGTTGATTTTCTCCTTAGGTCCATCTAGATTACTGTAATAGCCTGTCTGCATTTAGGTTTTCCCCCCTCTTGGAAATTCTTTACCTAGCATTATATAATCTGGCTATTTTATTTACTTCAAAACTTTTGATAGGGTGTTTGTTATTTCAAAAAATTTATGAAATGGTTAAGCAATTACTACTACTTACCACTTCAGGCAAATGCTCCTTAATCAACACCACCTCTTGTATTAGATTTGTATCTGTCTTAATTGCCTTTAGTTCTTCAGACATTGAAAGTCTCGTGGCCTTGAGTTTTGATATTTTCCTTCTCTTCTGCCTGAAATACACCCTCTACTTCTTCCCTTTACACCTCTCTGGGTCTGCTAGTTAGCAGTGCTGCAATAGCAAACGTTCAACAACAGATATATTTTTAACTCACTCATTTTGCATGCTGCTGTTATGGGTCAGCCACTGTGACTTTACTAAAGTGTAAAGTAATTTAATAATTATTGTTTTTTCCTACAACTTGACTAAAAGACTCATTTTCAGGCAGTTTTGTCTTGATGAAATTTTCTGTCTTTTTTTTGTCAGTACCTTGAAGAGTATGTTAGGATCAATATGAAATGTTGAACTTAATAAACATATTAGTATTCAGGCTAACCTTGATACCTATTATATAGATTTAATATATAATACCTATATAGAGTATGTCTTTATTTTTATGTTTTTTGCCATTGCATGTTATAATTTTCATTAAGAAAAAGAAAAGCTGAAGGTAGTCAGCATATAAAAATCATTATCTCTTTTTGCAGAATTGACAGTATTACCTATATTAACTTTTAAAAGGTTATGATAAATATATTTCCTCCTAATAAGGTCAAAAGAAATCCAGAACACCTAAAATAAAGGCTTGATTAAGAATGTTTTAAATTACTTCTTTTTATTATTATTTTACTGCATTCCCAAGGACACAGTGTAAAGTGAATTGAAGTGAAAAAAAAATTGAGTGATCAATATAATCATAACCCAAATTACTTTGAATCATTTGCTCATCTCTAACTATTATGAGCAACTTATGTTGACATTTTCTATATCAATTAACATTACGCTGAATATACTTCAATTTAATTTTCTCTAAATAATTTTTTTATATGCTACATGGAACAAGATCTTGCTATATAGGCTTCATTTCCAGTTTATATGCTTCAGTTGAAAGATAATTTGATTGCTTTTCTTTTGCGTCAGTTGCGGTCTTATTAGAAGTTTTTCACATAAATATGAAACTCAAAATTGAGTTTATAATTCCCTGTGTAGAATGACTTGGTCTAACAATGTGCTTTTTTAGTGAATATGAATATTCACCTTTTTTATAAGACATAAAAGGAGGAGAAGCACTGAAAGTCAAAATTCAACTTGCGGGTAACCGTCCTAAGATCTGCACCATCCCCAAAACTTAGTGAAAGTTTTTCAATCTCAGCCTCCACTTACTCTCTTGGACTAGTCTAGTAGATGGATAAATCATTTCTCTACATCTAGTCATGCTATATTTCAGTTCATTTCTTACAGTTGGAGTGATATTTCTGACTTATAGTGTGATATTATCATTTCTTTGCATTAAAGCTATCTATGGTTTCTTATCACAAACCTGTAAGCTTTTCAGTCTCCAAATCCCTACATCATCACTCTTGCTATATTGCATTATTTGTTCTTGCATCAAAATGTCTTGATTTCTATGCCTCCACACATTGTCTTCTTTATATCAGGAATAACTTTTATTTCTTCTTTTTACTGATGATATTTTTTGTCTTCTTTTATGACCCAGTCTCTTGGATTATGTGCCAATGTGAGTGTTTTGTAAAAAAATTTATTGCTGACAGCAATACACTGATGATGTCAGTACACTAATGATACACCAACAACCTATATAAATGTACTTTTATATCTGTTACATTTATTGTAGTCCTAAATCCTAAATGTGTATTAGGATTATAATAATATAATATAGTTATTTAGTAATTATTTCACAAGGTAAAACAAGTTGAAAAGTATCAAAAATACTCAATTGAACATTGAAAATGAGTTGCATAATATTGTTAACAAATTAACAATTACCCTGTCTATTATGGCAACACAGCTTTGTTTTTCTATTGAAGCAGACACCTTCAGTATTAAAGAATTTGCAAAGAAATACTGCTAGTAAACTGAAAAAGATATATCACATTTAACAGAATAAATTTAAAATTTCTAAGTCTATAATGTTGTCAATGTGATGTTTATAATGTCTTTTATTTAGTATATAACCTCCCCTTTTTGTTTTTACTTCATAGAACAAATTATTAAATCTAAGAAAACCACACACTACCATGAAAATAAACTAATAAAACCATTCCTATAAGAGTCTATGGGTATAAATGGCCAAAAAAAAAAAATTCTAAATAAAATTTCCACTGGCAACACCACTCTTTCCAAAAAGAAAAATGCATAAAGTGAAAATGTTGCATTTGCTGTAAAATTAAAAGCAATTAAGAAAAATTTCCACTGCAAGTGGGTAAAGAAAGAATCCATTTGCAAATGTCTTGTTATTACATCCATTTTTTTAAAGATGTATCTTGAAGTCACTTTTCCATGTAGCTTCCGGCATATTTTTCTCCTTTCTTTGACAGATAAATTCTCTTAAAATGTTGCCCATGCCCTTTGGCTGCCCAGGACCCAGAACTTTTTTCTGTTCTCTTCTCTCTTTGTATAATTACTCACTTAGTCTTCTCACATAGCCTCATGGCTTAAAATATGTATATGATATGTATATGTATACAGAATCTGACCACTTCTTACTCCATTACTATCACATTGGTCTAAGTCACCACAAACTCTTATTCTGATGATTTTAGTCACCTCATAATTAGTATTTCTACTTCTACCCTTGCCACCTCTATGCTATAATCTATTGTCAACACAGTAATTATCTGTAAACTAATGACCAGACCATGTCACTCTTCTGTTCATAATCCTCGTCATCTTACTTATGTAAAGGTCAAGCACAAGATCTTACCTGAAGCTTCAGAAATCCTCTCTGACTTCATCTGGCAGACATTCAAACTGTTACTCACTTCTCTGCCTTTGAACTCAATAAGTCACCTTGAAGCTTTGGGGCTTGATATTTTTTTCCTCATGAGATATCCTTCCTTTAGATACCTCCTCTAGATAATCTCTCCCTCTTCTCTTTTCAAGGCTTTGGTCAGTTGTTCTGTCTGCTAGGACGCTCCTTGCATCTTCTGTCTTGCTCATCTTTTTAATTTTTCTCCATAGGACATAATTTCTATAGTGTCATGTAATGTATTCATTTATTCTGATGGAAAATAAGCTCAATGAGGAGAGTCAATGTATCTATTTTATTTATTACATTAGTTCTAGCTAACACACAATAATTGTTCTATATTTAAGGAATTAATAAAGAAAACAGTAAAGCAATTAGTATTAAAACTTACTAATTATTTATGTACGGTTCTTATGGTATGGAAAAGAATTACAAGTAGTTGTATATTCAACATTACTGTCAATAAGTAAAAATATTTGTTAATATTTATATCTTAAAATATTTCCTTAAAAAGTATTTACTTTCCATTACAGCTCAAAGAACACCAGTTGTAGGCAGCTGATGGCATATGTTTATAGTCAATATTAAGAGAGAAAAGAAAAGAGCATCAGGCATTTTAGAAATTTCCTGTGTTGTTTATAGTCCAATATTTAGGTGTTAAAAATCTGAGAGAAAAACTTTGCAAATCGAAGTTAGTTTTCAATAGAATTAAAAAGAATAGCTCGGTTAATAGGTCATTTCTCAACTGTGTAATAAGATGAATTTAAATATATTATCCCACATATAAAAGAATTCTCTGAAGAAAATCATTTTAATGGACTTTATAATTTTACAACCATTGTGGAGAAATTTTCAAGTGTCCACTTTTAAAAATCCCTGCCTCTTGAGATTCTTCATGGGTCATAAGAATTAGATCTATAACCACCATTTATGTGATTAATATGTCAGATATAAAAGATACTGAAACTTTTAGTTCCCTGAGAGGATTAGTTGGTTGCAGTGCAGAGTAGGTCCCTAGGTTAAGCCCCAGGTTGCCAGAAAGATTGAAGTGTTATCTATGTATTTATATTTCAAAAGGGTTGAAACGCCAGAACGCTAGGCCATAAAAGTAGAGGGACCAAAGAGTTGGAGTTAGAGTTTAGCCCCATTCCATTTCCAAGGAGATCCTTTCAGGAAGGGAGGGGGACAGCTGCCTCTTCTTCCTTTGTAAGAAGGGACAAATAATTTCTATTTACCCTTTGCCTATGGAGTGTCTAGATATTGGGATAGGCCAAGTTTTCACTGACTCCATTGTATCACCCTAGGGGTAAGCAATGGCAAAAAGAGGAAACCAGTACACTTGTTATTTAGTATGACAGGTTAATAAGAAATCTGCCTTTGATTCAGAATATATCTTGTGTGCATTCAGTATAAAATTAGAAAGATGAATATTAAAAACCCCATAATTACCAATGGCAATCAACAATTCAAAAATCAGGAATCTAAGACATCCACAAAACTGGAGACTACATGTTGAAATATTTTTGAAGCAAAACTTTGTATCATCACAAGTTTAACTGCCAGAAAAAAATAATCACAGACAATTGGGCTATGATTCATTTCCACCACATAAATCTTACATAAGTGCACCTGATTTGTAGAAACTAATTGCTACATAGAATACTAGCTAACAGGCAATCTGGGCACACAGTGTTTTTGTTTTCTTATTTTCACATGGCAGAACACATGAGTAAATGCTAGTATTTGTTAAACATCTTCAAACTCTCTCCTACCATTTCTCCTCTACCATTAAGTTTTATATCCATTCTTAACAAAGCTCTACCCCCATCCAATCCATTGAAGCTCAGCATTTGATTACCTAAACACATTAAATGGGCAGGAAAAGATAATAATATAAAATGGTTGTTTTTTCCAGAATAATTACATATGCTTTGATTTATCTTAATGATTTCTTTGTACTTTAAAAAATATTTTTATATTTTTGTTTTCCATGTTTCACTGGCCAGAGCTTTGCATAACTGGGGTAGTATGTAGATAATGCAGTATTATACACAAATATGTAATAAAATTATATTGGTGTAAAATAATAAACACTCAAAATATGTTTCTATGTTCTTCAAGATCTGAAAAGAATATAAAAGCAGGATGAAGACTTTTGAGCAGTTGCTTGTTGTCCACTTTAAGTTAAACATGTTCAGTGGTTCTTTTGGAAACCGAAAAAAGAAAGTTCTTTCTTTACTCTGCAAAATAGAAATCATTTAGGTTTTAATGTATTTACAAACTTAGAAAGAATGATAAAAAGTGACCTTTTTCCTGGTAATCCCTGTACTATATAAAGACATAGTCAGCCTTCAATTATGGGTACATTATAAAATACTTTCTTTAATAGAGATCAAGAAACTGTAATCATAATTTTTTTCTCTTGTCATATTTTTATCTTCATATAAAGTGTGAATTTTTCTGCAGTAGAAGCGAAACGGGAAAAATACCCAATTTATATTTCCTGCAAAAAATATATGTAATAGATGCTACAATGAAAAAATAAAAACTTAAGAAATACAGGAAAATGGGAAAAATAAAAACTGACGGGAAATGTATTAATACCAATAAGAAGGAAATAATAAAATATACAGCCCATTTAAGAAAATATCTAGAATTTTTTTAAAAAAATAAATTCCCACAAATATACTGAAAAAATAGACAGTTAAATGTTTAAGACTTAATTCTGTAAAGCTAGTTTTGAACGAGTTTTAATACTCTAGTTGGAAAATGCTGAGGAATTTAATGAAGGAAATGAAGATGTGGACACAAATATGGTCACAAATGGAGAAAGAATTTTGCCTGGATCTCCAGGATATACTACAAAATACTTGCCCCTCTTTCTCCCTTCCATTAGAACCACCAAGCATCAAGAAATCAAATATCTCACAATTCATTTTTTCTCTAACCAAAAAAAATTGCCTCACTGTTAATAGTTTGTGGAAACTAGGAATATGCATTGGCCTAGATACCCTTTGAGCAGCCAGTATAAGGCGGGTTTGGGTTATAGTATCAAGGGTCAATGACTAAAATAAATCTCCAAAATCTCCTCTCAGCACTATAACTAAGGCAAAGAAAGGATGCCCAGATTTGAATTGGATTGTCACTATTAAGCTGAGCAGAGTGATATATCATAATGTACCTAAACAAATCTTAAGCTATGTAACCCCCAGTGTAGTTATCTAGTGTAGTACTTAACAGTCTTTAAATATATTAAAAGACCTACTCTATGTCTTGTAAATACACATACATAAAAACACACACATGTTATGTGCCACATAATGACATCTTGGTAAATGATGGACTGCATAAGATAATAATGGACCTGAAAATTTCCTATCACTTAGGAACAACATAGCTGTCATAACTTCCTAGTGCAACATATGACCTGTGTTTGTGTTCATGCTGGTGTAAACAAACCTATATCTCTGACAGGCATAAGCCTTCTTCACAGGCCAGGTGCAGTGGCTCATGCCTGTGTCCCAGCACTTTGGGAGCTGGAGGCCGGGGGGATTACTTGAGGCTTGGAGTTTGAGACCAGCCTAGGAAACATAGCAAAACTTCGTCTCTATAAACACTATATAAAAATTAACCAGGCCTGGTGGCGCACACCTGTAGTCTCAGCTACTTGGGAGAGAGGCAAAGGTAGGAGGATTGCTTAAGTCTAGGAGATTGAGGCTGCAGTGAGCCATGATTATGCCACTGCACTCCCAACCTGGGCAACAGAGTAAAACCCTGTCTCAAAAACAAAAACAAAATATAACACATATGCTCAAGTACAGTATATAATACTGGATAATGATAGTAAGTGACTATGTTACTGGATTATGGATTCATTATCATATACTTTTTTTCATTATTTTAGAGTGTACTACATTTTTTTTGGGATGGAGTCTCACTCTGTCACCCAGGGTAGAGTGCAGTGGCATAATCTCAGCTCGTGCAACCTCCACCTCCCAGGTTCAAGCAATTCTCCTGTCTCAGCCTCTAGAGTAGCTTGGACTACAGGCATATGCCACCACGCCTGGCTAATTTTTTTGTATTTTTAGTAGAGATGGGGTTTTACCATATTGGTCAGGCTGTTCTCGAATTCCTGACCTCAAGTGATCCACCCTCGTCAGCCTCAAAGTGCTGGGATTACAAGCATGAACCACCATGTCTGGCCCTATTTTTAAAAACTCTATTGTAAAAAGTGTGTCATGTTACCCCAGCAACAGCCTTAAACATCTCGTGTTTAACTCATGTCTGGATTGCATCATTTTCTCTTGTGCTTGATTTAATCTTTTGTAGTTTTATCAGGGCCCCTAAATATAAAAAAATCCACTGTTAATTTTCCCAGTAAGAGGTCAAGTTGAGTGACTGATCTGGACACAAAATTTAAAGTGATTAAGGGTTATGAGGTGATAGTTATTATTCATCAGTCAGACATGTCCCGTTCCACCATAGCAATGATCTTGAAGAATTAGAACAAGGAGATTAACAAAAATTTCTGAAGGGCCTTTATTAGATATGGAGAAACTTCTAATGTCCTCGGTTGAAGACCGGATACAGAAGTGTGTCCCTTTCAGCATCATGATGATCATGGCCAAGAGAAAAATTTTGCTATATTGAAGAAAAGGCTCACCCCCAAATAATACGTTGAATTTACTACAAGCTCTGAGTGGTTCAAAGAATTCAGGAACTATTATTTATTACATCATATAAAAGTGTGTGGTAAATCTGCAAGTGCCAATGTGAAGGTGGCTGAAGATCTTTTGGAAACTAGTTAAGCTGATTGTGAAGGAAAATTACTTGCCAAAGCAGATCTTCCAGTATATGATGAGAGCTCTCTATTCTGGAAACAAATGCGTGAAAGGACTTTCACCCATAGAGAGTTCAAGTCAATGCTAGGTTTCAAGACTTTAAAGACAAGATAGCAGTCTTGTTTGTGGGAAATGTTGCAGGATACAAATTGAAGCCCTTTGTGCTCTGGCACAGTGAGAACCCCAGGGCCTGCAAGCATATTAATAAGAACACACTGCCAATGTACTACAGCAGCAATAAGAAATCATGGATGACTGAGTTTCTCTTTCAAGTTGCCCTCCTAATTGCTATGCCAGCCAAATGGAAAAGTGATGTTTGGAGAAAATTTTGCCTTTTAATATTTGACAGATGCTCCCATACATCTTCCTTTTATTGGTGATCTTCATTCCAATATCAAAGTGGTGTTTCTCCCTCTAAGCATCACCTCTTTGATCCAACCTATGGAACAAGGAATTGTAGCAGCTGTTTTAAGGCCTACAACCTCAGGAGGATCTTTGCTCAGACTATTGCTACCACTGAGGAAGAAGAAACTGAAGCAATTCCTGAAAGGGATACAACATCTATGACTGCATCAGAAGCCTTACTTGTGCTTGGGGTGATGTCACCAGGAGTTTACTAATGGCATCCAGAAGAAGACGTTCAAGATGTTTGTCCACAAGTACAACGGATTTGCCAAAGATGAGGAGATTACAAAAATCAACAAGGCTGTGGTTGAGATGGCAAATAACTTCAACTCGAGAGTGCCTGAGGATGACATCAAGGAGCTTCTAAATGTGGTTCCTGAGGAATTAACTAAGGAGGAGTTGGTGGAACTGGAACAGAAACAAATAGCAGAAGAAAAGTCAAGAGAAAATGGAATTACAAGAGAAGAAAAATAAGAGCCCTAAAAGAAAATTCACAGTGAATGGTTTAGTAGAGCTTTCACAGATCTCAACAAGCTCCTTGAAGGGTTTGAAAGCATGAGCCTTAATTCTGAAAGGTTTTCACTAATAGAGACTGACATTCCTGGTGTATTATCTGTTTGCAGGCTAATATGTGATAAAAAATTAAACCAAGCAAACTACCATAGACATATTTCTAAAACGAGTTGATACATCTCAAGAGACGCTTCAGGCAAGTCCTTCAGGAGGTATGCAGAAGAAGGCAGTGTTATCATGGGAGATGACGGTTCCATGTGTGTTATTGCCCCTGGGAGACCCTCCAGTGGAACAAGATGTGGTGGTGGAAGGCAGTGATACTGATGATCCTGACCCTGCATAGGCCTAGGCTAATATATGTGTTTGTATCTTAGTTTGAAAAGGAAATGTTTACAAAGTAGAAAAAAAAATTTAAAATACAAAAAGCTTATAGAATAAAATAATTAAAAATTTTTGTACTGCTATACAATGTTTATGTTTTAGGCTATGTTAGAATAGAGTCAAAAATTTAAAAAATTTAAAAGTTTATAAAGCAAAAATATTATCAGTAAGCTAAGGTTAATTTATCATTGATGAAACAATTTTCAGTAAAATCCGTGTACCCTAAGTGTATAATGTTAATAAAGTCTACAGTACTACTGGACAGTAATGTCCTGGGCCTTCAAGTTCACTCACCACTCACTCACTGACTCACTCAGAGCAACTTCCAGTCCAGCTCTTTTCATGGTAAGCACCCTATGGAGGTGTACCATTTAAAAAAATATTTTATACTATAATTTTACTGTACATTTGTAGGTATAGATATGTTCAGATACACAAATACTTATCATAGTGTTACAAATGCCTACATTGTTCAGTGTAGTGACATACTATACAGGTTTGTAGCCTAGGACCAAGAAGCTATACCTTCTAGCTTAGATGTGTAGTAGGCTGTATCAACCAGCTTTCTGGTGAGTATACTCTATGATGTTTATACAATGACCAAATCACCGAAAGATGCATCTCTTAGAACATATTCTTCTTAGGCAACACATGACTTTATGTATATCTATATGTACACTTATATATTATAGTCATGTATTTACGTACAGTGCATATGTACAGTGCATATGTACAGCTGTGTATCAATGTATATTACATATACATGCACAATGTATATATAATGCTTACATATATATACACACACACACACACACACACAAACATACACATGCGGGCTCAGGCATTGTTTAAAATATATTAACCCTATATATCATAACTTCCAACAACATTGAGCTTCAGGAAGGTTAACTTGTTTTTCAAATTCATATGGTCAATAGTTCGTGTTTAGGTGTTAAATGTCCATACTATTTCTGTTTAATAACATTGAGTCTTCCACACTGTAGTTCATTTTTAAAAGTGCAGATAATGATAGAAGAAAATATATCAAATCTAAAACAAAAAAATCCCCCACATACCAGTAATAAAATTTCTGTACCAATTTCCATAGTAGAATAAAATATTTATATTTACACACACCTTTGTGGTTTATTTCAAATATATATATTTGAATCTAACCCTAAGAACAAACATATAAAAAAGGCAAACTTAAAAGTGAATCCATTAATTTCAGGTTTACTTTAGCCTTTTCTTCTATACAAAGAATCATATAATAATTGAACAGCTTCTGAGGAGATTTGAAAGTAAACTTTAGACATAGTTTGTATCCCAGTAAGTTGTCATTATGTGAGTCCTGAAAAAGTCACAGATATGTTAAGTACTGAAAATTGGAACAATTCAACAAAACAAGGTTTTTGAAATAAATACTTATAATTCAATCTAGAAAATGGTTGTAGAACAAAATTCAAAATTGAGAACATATAAGAACACAGGATTGAAAGTTTGTGTCTAATAAACCTGATAATGAGAGCAAAAACAATTTGATACATGTATAATCTCAAATATTTATTTGATTTCTTTAGATATCAGAATAAAAATTTTAAAATATTTTTAATGTTGGTCTACATTATTAAAACAAATAAAAGAAAATAATTTTTAAAAAAAGCAATGTTGAAGACTAAAATAAATAAAAAAGCGGCAAATTTAAACGTGTTCTGTTCTTGCCTTGATAATTTAGCAACTCTGTTTTAATATGGTTTTCATAAATTGTGTGACTAATTCATCTTCTATCTATACATTGAAGATTTTAGAAAAAACTAAAATATCTTTCCAGTAATGGCTTAAATAAAATGAAAAATAAGAGTATATGAAACAAATAATATTTTTTTGTGATATATTAGTAAGTTCATAATCAGATGTATCACTTCAACAAAAGATTGGAATCTAGTTTCTCTGATTTTTTTGAGATAGAGAGAGAGTAGAAGAATACGAATATTTCAACATCTCTCTATATATTTTTCTGTACCTATTACATATTCCAATGATCAGATATTGGAGCTGGTTTTGAAATTTCCCCAGATTACATTGTGCAGTTAACTGCTCAGAGAATCATTCAAATTCTATCTATAATAAAAAATAAAAATTTGCTGTATTTTAAATTTCAACTTACTAGAATATGATAAACACTGAATTAAATATCATTATAAATTTTAGTAGATTTTATTTATAAATTCTAAATTTATTGAATCAATTGTTTTAAGCATTTAATCAGTTTTCTCCAAATGCAAGAATAATTAATTAAAATGTAGAAAATTTGTTGTTCTTCTGTGAGAGACAAACAACAGCTTGTAAGTTTAGCACATTTTGAAAGCAGTAAAATTGTCATATTTCAGTAAAATATGTCGATGATTTTCAAAAAAATATCATTAGCGGTTTACTTTTTTCAGTCTCCTAGTTAAATGATAAGAAGAAAAGGAAAATGATTATTACGAATAGACCCCTTTTCAACATAGGATTAAACAACTCCACACAGTAATTAACACTTTTTGTCTTTTTAAGGAATATAATTTTTGATTTAGTAGTATTAAGCCCCCACCACTATCACTTTTTCAAGGAGTCCAAGTAATTTTCAGATTGCACAGATTTAAGGAAACACCAAACTAACTAATTTTCGTGAGCAATTAGGGGCCTGCATAATCATAGCTATGCCTAGATTAAATATTCATATTTGGATGCCAACCATGATGATTAAGTTAATATGTCACCTTTGCTAGCGTTACCATAGCAATATTACAATTAAAATTATCCATGTTAAAACTAATAACCTCAATAGGCAATTAGCTAACATCTATTGCTACAAATGTAATATAATGTAGTGATTCAGAAAACCGCTGAAATGTAAAGAATTTTTTTACTCTTTTCTCTTCCTCTGTCGTTTCTCCAAGAAAAAGAGACAAAGAGCAAATCTAGAGAAAAGGGGAGTTGTTGATTATTACTAAGCATTCTATTGGTAAACATTTTAAACAGGCGTCACACAAAAATTGTCACAACTAAAACAGGGAGGATCACTTAAAAACAAACTTTAAAGCAACTTTCTTTGTCATGCATTTCTTTGTCTCCCCATTTTATTCACTGTAAATATCCTCTTTAGTCTGGAGCACAATTGACAATATAAAAGACTGTCTCTTTTGCCTTATTTAAATATCTATTGTATGTTATTGTACACATCTCTCTCTCCTTTTTCCCCATTTATAACTGGTACTCTGACGCTCGCTTCTGGTTTCTTAAGTAGTATGTTGGTTAATAGCGTCCGAAGTGGGATGATAGCAATGAGTTTCTCTGCTTGAATGCCATCATGTCTATTGTCTTAGTTGGATCACTTCTTAAAGTATTTTCTGAGACAAGGACTTAAGTCACGATAATTTGTTTGATATCTTGAGAAATATAAATAAGGAATTAGTAAAAGTAAGCTAAGCTGTAAGGTATATGGTAATGATCTGTTTTCCAATGAGGGATATCAAGGCTGTATTAAATAGCAACACTCTGAGATAACATGTAAAACAAGTCTTAGAATGAGCTAATGATAATGGAAGGCTGAGTCATTTATTCACTGATTTCATCCTGTAGGTGAGGGTCACCTGAGATGTGTCACATTTTTCCCCCTCTAGGTATGCCTGTGTTTATCCCAGCAAGCACCCTACTAGAGAAAGTTCTTAGGCAGAGAAGAGAAATACACAGATGTTCTTGTTATGAGCAGGCTTTAGTTCTAGACAAACTTAGGTGAGGCAGTAGGATATGGAGGAAAAAAATCAGTGGGATCTGCTCTCTACTTGATGCAAAGCTCCAAGCCAGACTCCAGATTTAAAATAGTCGACAAGACAGACATTTATTTCTCATGGAGTTTATAAATTTATGGTTGTTGACAATACACATTTAGACATTTTTTAATTGGCAGATAAAATCATATATTTATTATGTACAACATTATGTTTTAAAGGATGTGGAGTGGTGAAGACTAGCTAATTAACAAAAGCATTACCTCATTGAAATCCAACCATTTGATTGCATTTGATACACTTGCGTAAGAACTAATATGTTTTCATAACTTCGTGATTTTTCAGAATAAGAAAATCATGCTGTCTCCACTATTCTTCCCCACCAAGGCTATGCGGAAGTTCTACAATGTATTGTCACAATGAAGAAATGTATTCTCTTACTGAGTCCATGAGGGGGCATAATTTTAAGGGCAAGAATTTCCCAGCACCATGCCCCCCTCCCATCTCTCTCCGTTGAGGAGATATAATGGTTTATGTTTGAATTTCTCGGACGCAGGAAGAAACTAAGAGTCAATCACCCAGGGGAAGATTAAAGGAACTCCTTTTTATTGGCCAGAGGAACTTGGGAAGGTGGGAATTTTTCCCAGGATAAATTCCCCTGCTTCTTCACCCACACCGGATTTCCAGTTCTCTGGGATCCTCTCCCACGTAATGGGAGCTCTCTTCCCCCTCTTGGATTTTCCCTCTGGAATCCCCTTCCACACTTCTCTTGGAAGCTTTTCTCTCTTCTCCTTTTTTTCTTTTTTCTCTTCCTAAATAAAATCACCTTTATGCATCACTTCTTGGGTTCGGTATTTACAAGAGTACAGTGCACCTGCAATAGTCCCTTCTCTTATTCTTAAAAAAGCAAAAATCAAAAATCCACAGCATTCTCTTGGGGGAGCCATGCCTCACCAACACCCCCCAAAAACCGGGTTACAATAACCAACCCAGACATTTAATTTTGTGGTCCTATGAACCTCCTTTTCTCTATCTAGGGACTTGCATTCTCTGTATGCTTGTGTAAAGTTTTTTATTTCCCTATTCTCTCAGCCCTCACCCCAAGGTAGTAGCACAATGTGAACAAACATAAAGCTTCCCCTTAGTCCATTTTACCTCCTAAATTCTTGTGATATATTTTTAGTAGTTGTAGAATTAATGTATGATCTTGTTGATCACATAATATCATATGCTTTAATTCCTTCAGGACACAGGAATTTCATAAAAGTGAAAGTCCTTTTAAACAACACACAAATCAAGAGTATTATCAGCAACTCAGAAGCTTTCTGATGTCCCCTCCTGTTCTCTGCTCAACCCCAAGGCAGTTATTATGCTATTTCCCATCACTGTAAATTACTTTTGCCTGCTTTGGAACATATTATGAATGAATATTCACAAACAATATTCACTGCTCTATGTGAGACTCCTTTTCCTATACATTGTACATATTTTTGTGAATAACAATAGATCATTATTTATGATTACTTTCAGATACTCTATTTTATAAATTAACCATAATTTTAAACTAATAATGAAAATGTAGTTTATTTCTAGTCCTTGGCTATTGAATATAGCGCTTCTATGATAATTATTGTATTTTTGGCAAATATATGTATGCATTTCTTTTGCACATGTAGCTGAGAGTGGAATTACTGGATCATAAGTTATTTGTTCAACTTTACTGAACACTGTTAAAAAAACTTTCCAAAGTGATTATATCAGTTTTATTTTTAAATTGAATGTTCTCTTAGTTAGTTGCTGCTAAATAAAATTGCCGTTGATTGTTTTATATTGACCTTGCTATATCCATGTATCTATTCTAATAGATGTCTGTCAATTATTTTGAACTCTCCACATACACAATCATGTTGACAGCAAATGTTTATAATTTATTTCTTCCATTCCAATTCTCATTTACTTTTTATATTATTGCACTGGTTAGAACAGCCAATTTAACGTAGGATAAAAATGTTGGTCAAGAATTGTTATAATAGACCATTTATACTAATATTGAAAACATTTTCAGTATTTTATTATTAAATACATTGCTTGGTCAAGGGTTTTTCTTAGGTACTAATGAAAAGGAGGTTGACTTTTTTTCTAGTCTTCTCAGCACCCATTTTTGTAATGAATGGGTGCTAACTTTATCAGCAAATATTTTTGTGTCTATAAAGATCCTTAATATTATATTATCTTTCTAGGGCTTCCATAACAGATTTTCACAAACTTGGTGTTTTAAAACAATAAAAGTTTATTATGTCATAATTCTAGTGTCTAGAAGTTTCTTGAAATCAAGGTATCATTAGGGCTGTATATTCTGAAATAGTCTAGAGGAGAATTCTTCCTTGCCTCTTATAGCTTTAGGTGGCTCCTAGCATTCCTTGTGGCTATGTAACTCCAATTTCTGCCTTCATCTACACATGACTTTTTCCTCTTTGTTTCTTTCATAAATCTCCCTCTGCTTATCACCTATGAGGTGCATGTCATTGGATTTAGGGCCCACCTAGATAATCCAGTTTGTTTCTCTCACCAACCTGAACATAATCATTTATTTTCCTGTATCAAGTAAAATTCACAGATTCTATGAATCTTACATGGATACTTTTTGGAGCTTGACTATTTGGACACTACATATTTGTATGATTTCTCTCTTGTGCAAGGGCATGCACTTTTTCTTTGTCATACAGATTCTGGGCTCTGTTGCCCAGGCTGGAGTGTGGTGGTGCCATCATAGCCCACTGCAGCCTTAAACTCCTGGGCTCAAGCAATCCGCCCACATCAGCCTATGGAGTAGCTAATTATTTTGGTAGAGATGGGGGTCTTGCTATGTTGCCCAGGCTGTTCTCAAACTCTTAGTCTCAAGCAATCCTCCCACCTCAGCCTCCCAAAGTGATAGGATTAATAATGTGATGAATTATATATAAACCAATTTTACACTTCAAGGATTAATTCAACTTTATATGATGTATTGTACTTTTATATATTACTAGATTTGGTTAATAATTGTGTTTAGTTTTCTTGCATTTATAATAATGAGAGATATTGTGCTATAATCTTCCTTCTATTGCAATGCTTCGTTGTTAAGTTTTATACTGGCATCATTAAACAAGTTAGCAGCATTCTTTTTTTGAATACCTGGAAGAGTTATTCAAAGCTTTGTTGTATTTTTTTCCTAGAATATTTTGAATTGTTCAGTAATTAAGTCTCTTTGATTCTGGAGGTGTATATGGGTAAATATATTTATTTTACATCTAATTAATTTAATATATTTGATAGTAATTAGATTTTTAATATCATCTTGTGTCTCTTTGGGTAATTAGTATGTTTCTAGGAAGTTGTCCATTTCAGTCATTGTCAAATTAGTTGAGATAAAGTTGTTAATGGTATACTTTAATATATTCTTAGTATCTGAATGATTTGTAATGATGAGCCCCTCTTTCATAACACTACTAGTACATATTTTGTCTGCATTTTTTGTTTACTTGTCTTAAAGGTACAAACATTTTATTGTTTCAAAGAACTGCTTCTAGCTTTGTTAATTATTTCAACATAGTTTAATTTTCTTATTTATTTATGCTTTTATCTTCAGGATGTTCTTTATTCTTATTTCTTTGGTTAACATACTGTGCATGTTCTAATATTTTGAGAGAGATATTCATGCATCCTCCTTCTAATATATCCACTTAAGACCATAATTTTCTTTCTACTCCATTAACACAGTTTTAATCATATTTCATAAGTCTGTGCATCTTTTATTTTTATTCAGTTTTAAAATATTCTAATTTCCATTGTATTTCTACTTTGGCCAATGAGTTATTTAAGAGTGTATATCTTAATTGAAACTGCATATTTACTTATCATTGTTCTTGTTATTTATGTACTATCGATTTCAACTGTAGTCAGAAAATACACTCTGAATTATGTACATCCTTTGAGATATGCCAGGTCCTGTTTTGTGATCCAGAAAAGATCAATATTATTAAATTATCTTTGACTAGATGAAAGAAAGATGCATTTGGTCATTGCTGAATGCTCTATTTTATTAATCTAGATCAATGACATAAATATTCTTAATCAACTTTGTGACAACTTTTATATCCTTAAATTTTCCTGCTCTTTTAATCATTAATTGAAAGATAGGTGCTAATGTCATCCATTATGAAAGTAGAGTAGGCCTAGATTTGAACTCCGCTGAATCTGTTCATATCCAGTGAAATAATATTATTAGATTTTACAAATCTAGAGTTCTGTAACTTTCCGTGTAATAGTACTCTAATCATTGTAAATTATCTATTTTTGTCTCTATAATTATAGCTTAAAACCTGCTTTGCCTGATATTAGCTTAAATTTGTCAAAAGTATTTAAAGCCACTGTTTGGATGGCACAAAAGTCATATTATGCACATTGTATTGATCATGACAACTAATATGGCAAGATCAACATCATTGAGATAAGAAGAATAATATCATTATAAAACTTAAGGGAAAGGAGTATAAATATTTGCTAAAAATATTATAATCTACCTCATTATTCTTTTATTTTTAATTTTTCTGTGTCTTATAAGTTTTTCTCTTGTTTTCAGCATATCTTTTATTTTGCTTTTTCTGGCTGAAAACAAAATCATGTGTTTTAATTGAAGTACCTGTTTCATTAAATGGCAGATGTTTATATTAACATTTATACAAGTTGTACTTTTTATAAGGTTGGGCAAGTTATGACATTAAGCATCCTAGCTGTCAACCATAATTCTTAACAAAATGGTAAGTCCAAAAGTATTTAAATTATTAGGGCTGGGTACAGTGACTCACACCTGTAATCCCAGCACTTTGAGAGGCCAAGATAGAAAGATCACTTGAGGCCAGGAGTTTGAGATTAGCTTGAGCAATATAGCGAGACCCTCATCTCTACCAAAATAAAATAAAATAAAATAAAATAAAAATTACCTTGGCATAGTGGCGTGAACCTGTAGTCTTAGCTATTTGGGAGGCTAAGGTGGGAGCATTGCTTGAGCCTAGGAGTTCAAGGCTGTAGTGAACTATAATCACACCACTGCACTCCAGCCTGAGTGACAGAGCAAGATCTTGTCTCAATAAATACATAAAATGTATAAATAAAAATAATTACTGACTAGGTAGTTACAAAGATTTTTATTAGTTTGCAACGTAATTTATATAAAACCAAAACCACATATTCTAAGGAAACAATCATTTGTATTTTGCATATTTGTACAGTGATGCAACACCACCAAAATTATCCTTTAGAACACTTCTCTTCCGAAAATGTTATCCTGTGCCACTTGGTTATGCTCTGTTTTTCGTTTGTATGTATGAATCAATTTTATTGGCTAATATTTTGTTAATGATCCTTTATCTATCTTCATGTAAGATATTGGACTCTCTTTTGTGTGATGTCATTCACTGGTTTTGACATCAAGGTAATATTTTTCTCTTAAGCTAAGAAGTGTTTCTTTCTCCATTAATATTTGAAAATAGTAATTAGGGGAAGATTGGAAAAAAATTGTATTTTAAAGATTTGAAAAATTCACCACTGATACAGTTAGAACTAGATTTTACTTTGTGGGGTGATTTTCTGTTGAACAATTGAATTGATTTAGTTGGTATAGGACTATTTATGTCTTCTCTCACTTCTTTACTGAATTTAAGTATAACAATTAGGCTATGAAATCAAGCCATAACTATCTCTATTGTGAATTATCTTTATCCATAGTGGGGAAAATAATGCTCGTACGCTAAAAAGAAAAAAAATATATATATATATGTATACACAAAATTGTAAACCCAAGATTGGGAGAAATGGTAACATTTGATCTCTGTTTCCATTTTCATCTTTTTTCCCTCCTTCATATTTATCCAATTGGCTTCTTGTACTTTCTCAGTGCCAGGATAATTTGCTTGAAACACAAAAGTGAGCCAAAGAGAATGAAAGGTAGATAAATGTAGTTAGCCCCAAAGCCATTTTGCAACATTGCTGTTCTGCTTAGTTCCAGAAATTTAAGGTGAAGGATTAATTTCTTCATGATAATAAGCAAAACTAAATGGTTCCTAAAATTTCAGAAAATATTCCCTTTATTGTGAGGCCAGTACTTTTTCATCAGAAAGCAAGATAAAATTCCAGCTTTGTTCCAGCTAGGTTATGTACTAATTCTGGTAGCCAGAATGACTCTAGAAAAAAAAAAAATCTGCATGTTAATCCCTGGAATCTTGGAAAATATAATTAGATTTATAGACTTTAAAATGAGGAGATTATCCTGGATTATCCATCATTCATGCTGGCCCAAACTAATCCCCAGGAGTTCTCAAAAGCAGATAACTTTCTTGGCTGCAGTCAGAGAGATGAAAAGAAAGAAACAATGAGAACACTTGGACACAAAGAGGGGAGCATCACACACTGGGGTCCATTGCGGGGGAGCTAAGGGAGGGATAGTGGAAAGGAGGGGATAACATGGGGAGAAATGTCAGGTATAGGTGACGGGGGATGGTGGCAACAAACCACCTTGCCATGAATGTACCTATGCAACAATCTTGCATGATCTGCATATGTACCCCAGAATCTAAAGTACAATAAAAAAAAAAAAAAAAAGAAAGAAAAGTCAAAGAGATTTGGAATGAGGAGTAAACCCATCATTACTGATTTTAAAATGGGTGGGGCAAAAAATGTCTTAAGATTCTAAGAAAGGCTCCTAGCTGGCAGTTATCAAGGAAATGGAATCTCAGTTCCACAACTGCACATGGAACTGAATTTGGCCAGCAATAGAAATGAAGCAGATTTGGCAGCAGGGATTTCAGAAGGAAACACAATTTTGTGAGGCTCTAAGCAGACAGTTCAGCAAGTCTCCCTGCAACCTACTTCTTACCTATGGAACTGTAAGAAAATAAATGCATGTTGTTTTAAGTGACAACGTGTGAAAATTGATTACAGCAGCAACAGAAAACAAATATGCTTACTTTATGACCTCTTAATAATAAATCCTTGAACCTCATAATTTCTTGATAATAGAGAAATTAATATGCCAACCTAAATAAAACAGGAGGTATACTAATCAAAGTTAAATACTTAGCAATATGATTGATATGTAATACATTTTTTCAATAACTAAAAATGCATTTAAATAAATGTTTCTACATCATGATTTTCATCATATTGTACTGGTATAGCTTGGATGTATGTCCCCACCAAATCTCATGTTAAAATGTAATCCCCAGTGCCTGATGTGAGGTGTTTGGGTCATTGGGGTAGATTCCCTCATGAATGGCTTGTTGTCTTTCCCACAGTAATGAGTCCATGCCACATCTGGTTGTTTAAAAAGAATCCTTGCACCTCCTTCCCCCTCTCTTGCTCCTCTCTTGCCATTTGATAGGACTTTTTCCTTCTGCCATAAGTAAAACTCCCTGAGGACTCATCAGAAGCTGAGCAGATGCAGACACCATTTTTCCTGTACAGCCTGTAGAACCACAAGCCAATTAAACCTTCTTTCTTTATAAATTACCCAGCCTCAAGTATTTCTTCATAGCAATAAAGTATCCTAATACAGAAAATTGCTACCAGGAAGTTCAGTGTTGCTATACAGATATCTAAAGGTGTAGATGTGGCTTTGGAACTGCGTAACAGGCAGAAGTTGGAAGAATTTTGAGGGAACAGAAGAAAACAGAAGGATTAAAGAGAGTTCTTATGGAATAAATACATGGTTGTGGCCAAAATGTTGATAGAAATATGGACAGTGAATGCTAGACTGATGAGGTCGCAGATGGAAATAAGGAAGTTATTGGGAACTGGAGTAAAGGTCATCTTCATTTTTCCCTTGCAAAGAACTTGGCTGCTTTGTATTTGTTCCCTAGGGAATCTGCGGAAGTTTGAACCTAAGATTGGTGACCTCGGTTATCTGATAAAGAAATTTCTTAGCAGCAAAGCATTCAAGGTGTTATCTGGCTATTTCTAATAGGCTACAATCAGATATGACAATGACAGTAAAGAAATGACTCAAAGTTGGAACTTATATTTAAAGGAGAAATAGAGCTTAAATGTTTGAGAAATTTTGCAGCAGAGCTATGTGGCAGAAGAAGAAAAAGAATTTTCAGGAGAGAAATACAAGCAGGCTGTGGAGCAACCACTCGCTAGAGAAATTAGCATGACTGCAAGGGAGCCATGTGCCAACATTTAAGACTATGGAGAGAACTTAAAGGCATTTCAGGTGTTTCATCTGAGATCATTGATGCAGCCCCTCCCATCACAGGCTCAGAAGCCTTGGAAGAAAGAATGGTTTCAAGGCCAAGGCTCAGGGCACCACTGCCTGCTTAGCCTCAGCACACTGATCCTGACATTCCAGATGCTCCAACTCCAGCCATGGCTCAAAGGGCCTCAGGCACAGCCCAGGCTGCTGCTTTGGAGAGCCAAGCCACTGTAAGCCTTGGCAGTTTTCATGCGGTGTTAAGCCTGAAGGTGTGTAGAATGAAAAAGTGAAGAAGCCTTGGCAGCTTCTCCCTACATTTCAGAGGAAGTATGAAAAAGTCTGGGTGACTGAGGAGAAGCCTGCCATAAAGATGGAGTTCTGTAACTGGGTGGCAGGACTCAGGGGGAGAGCAGAGAGGCTTCCCCGAAGACGCTCCCAATTCCTTGATCGGGAGGGGAATAAACTCTGCTCCCTCCCCGTCCAATTCTTTTCCTGATGTGTCACAGGTTCTTGGGCTCCCTGGCCCCAAGAATGGGGAAGAGGCCCTGGTGGCCTGGTAAGCTTATGGGTCAAGTAAATATTGGACCCAAAGAGTTTTGCAGAGAGCAATTTATTAGGCAGAGAGAGAAAGAGAGAGAAGTAGAGAGAAATCTCCCCATGCTGTTGTGGGAGGGGATCCCAGAGAGGGAAATTGCAGCAGGTAAGGTGCAGTGGGGTTTTAACTTTGAAATTATTCCTGCTCCATTCACGTTTTTGTCCAATGAGAGGAGTTCTTTCAAACTTCCTCTGGAGTGATTGATCTTTGACTTTGATTCCAGATTGGTTGCTTGGGCCCACAACAGAGCCCCCTCCTTCCAGGGCTTTTGGTGGGCTTTCTGAACAAAGGAAGCTCACCTGGAATTTTACCTAGCCCATGAAGGGAAAGTTAGACAAAGAACTCTAGGTTCCTGGATGGGGAGGTGGATGGAGGCATGGCACTGGGAAGTTCTTGCCTTGAAACCACACCCCTTGTGGACCTGGGAAGAGAATTTAACATAGTCCCTCAGTTCTCACAGAGAAATTTTTCCAGGGTAGTTCCTAGGAAAAATGAGGGTTTGAAGCCCCCACAGAGTGTCCCCATCAGGACACTGCTAGTGAAGCTGGAAGAAGAGGGTCTCTACACTCCAGACCCAAGAAGGGTAGAACCACTCTCAGCCTGCACCCTAAGCCTGGAAAAACCACAGGCACTCAACTCCAACCCACAAAAACAGCTGGGGGTGCTGCACCATGGAAAGCCTTTGAGGGATAGCTGCCCAAGGGCCTTGAGGCCTGCCCCTCACACAACAGTGACCTAAATGTGGGACTTAGAGTCAAAGGAGATTATTGTGGAACTTTAAAATTTAATGTCTGCCCTGCTGGGCTTCAGACTTGTGTGGGGCCCATTTCCCCTTCCTTCTGACCAATATCCCCTTTTGGAATGGAAATGTTTACCCAATGCTTGTATCCCTATTGCATTTTGGAAGAAAATAACATGTTTTTTATTTTATATTCTCATAGACAGAAGAAATTTGACTTGAATATCAGATGAGACTTTGAACTTGGTACTGTAAAAGTTAAAGAAAGAGAAAAGAAACATGAAACATTGCTGGCAATGAAAGACAGGTTTTCTTTAGATAAAACCTGAGAGGTGCTTCTGGCCGATTTCAGAAAGGAGCACTTACTCTTACAGACTAAGTGTATATATTGGTTTTTGGGTGAGGGAGCTTATCAGAAGGTTGGAATGTTTATGTGTGTGTGGAGAAGTTTATGGCGGGGTTGGAATCTCTCTGGGGAGGAGAGGAGGTTATCTTGGGGCAGACATCTTTCTGGTCTGGAGTAGAGTTTGAAGTGGGGTTATCTTGGGTCTACCATCTTCCCAGCTGGATAGGGGTTTATCTCGGGGCCGGCATGTCTCTGGTTCGTAAGGAGGTTGGAGATGTTATTTGTGGTTTATGGTCATGCTGACTTTAGCCATTAGGCTAATGTCCTTTGGATTTAGGTGGTTTTTTAATTAAGGTGAACTTTAGAATGAGGGGCTTGTCCAAAATTGCAATGCTCCTACTCTGTCAAGTACTTTTGAACAATGCTAGAAGAGTTAAGACTTTCAGGGGCTTTTGGGAAGGCATGACTGTATTTTGCAATGTGAGAACATGAGATTCAGGTAGATGGGGCTGAATAATATAGTTTGGATGTTTGTCCTCTCCAGATTTCATGGTGAAATGTAATCTCCAATGTTGGAAGTGGGACCTGGTGGGAGGTGTTTGGGTCATAGGGGGCTCAACCCTCATGAATGGCTTGGTGCCCTCCCAAAAGTAATTAGTTTATGTGAGATTTGGTTATTTACAAAGGAGCCTAGCACCTCCCCTTCTGTCTCTTACTCTCTCTCTTGCTATGTTACATGCCTCCTCCTCTTTGCCTTCTGTGTTGAGCAAAAACTCCCTGAGGCCTTATCAGAAGCCAAGCAGATGCTAGCACAATGCTTGCTGTCAGAACCATGAGCCAATTAAACCTCTGTTTTAAATAAATTGCCCAGCCTCAGCTATTTCTTTATAGCAATTCAAAAATGGCCTAATACATGTAGCAAACGGAAATTTGAGTATGAAATGGCTGACGATGAACAATTATGAACTACCACATCCAAAATAAATTTCTAATTTTTTTACTGAAGAATGCTTAATGTTATGACATACAATGTTTCTGAATCTTGTATTTCTGCTAAGAAAATTTTAAAAAAAATTATCTTCCCCAATCAGGAAGCTATTCTTCTTACAAAAAGAAATAGAAGAAAATATACTCAATGTTATGAAATAAATCACCCTGTATATATAATTGTAGAACTGAGATTAGAGACAGGTAAACAGTAATATGAATGAAGGAAAAGTCATTCCTCATCAATAAATAAATAATGTTCCACATTTTAACATGTTCATTGCCAAAATCAGACTTGCTCTGTTAATACAAATGATAAAAAATATGCTAAACTAGGCCAGGTGTGGTGGCTCATGCCTGTATTCCCAGCACTTTGGGAGGCCGAGGTGGGCAGATCACCTGAAGCCAGGAATTTGAGACCAGCCTGACCAACATGGCAAAACCCTGTCTCTACTAAAAATGCAAAAATTATCCGGGAATGGTTGTGGTTGCCTGTAATCCCAACTAGTCTAGAGGCGAGGCAGGAGAATCCTTGAACTAGTCTAGTGGAGGTTGCAGTGAGTCAAGATTGCACCAGACTGGGCGACAGAGCAAGACTATGTCTCAAAAAAAATAAGCTAAACTTTGACACATGGGGCAACAGAAATCTAGGATGTGGATCTTGATAATAAAATAACCTAAAAACATTACTTTGCTTGACAGTTGTGCAGAACATAAGAAAAGCAAGCAGCTTCTAAACAAACAAACAAAAAATAGAAAACAAACTTCTTAGTCACATTTTCAATGTTTCTCTAAGGATGGAAGATATAGAGAGGTCTTAGAAATACACTTTACATCATTTAAAGATTAGATGTGTTTATTTTAAGTACCTTCTGTATTTAAAATAACATAATAAAAATTGCAAAACAATGACTTAGTTATTTTCTTTTAAATATCCTCTAGGTTCATAAATTCTGAATTAAAGAATCTTTCAAGTGTTGTTACACTGAGATATTAGACCCAGGGGCATCTTCTTTAATGAATTTAACTCAAATTAGTAAGATATTCTAAAGAATCTTATTCCATTATGCCTTGTTTCTGTTTTATATTCTGCCAAATGTTGAAATGCCTAAAACTACATTTCCTATAATGTTGACACACGTATTTCAACTTCATTATATATTCTTAATGCTTTCAAAATCTATTGGTTTCATTTGAAGAGGAATGCTTAAAATTGTTATCATACATAAAATAATAAATAGTATATTAAAATATATAGTTTATTATATGTAAATAGCAATATATAATACCTATAATTTATTTAAAATTTCCAGTATTTTAAATTAATTAATTTATTTAGTGTCTGACTAAACAATATTTTAAAAATATTTTATTAAGGCCTGTCTTACAATTTTAGAAGGTCAGCAACTTGACATACTTCCATCAGTGGATATAAATGTTCAAAAAGTTTTACTTGGAAAAATAAAATTTAGCTACAAATATCGGATAGTAAAAAGACTAACATTAAACTCTCCAATACACAAAGGCCTTCTCAGATGCATTACTTATGGGCTAATGTAGAAGTTGCATGCAATTTTCGATAGTGTGAAACAATGAATTTCAAAGCTCCTTTCTCTTCATTATCCAGTGTGGCAGTATCTCATATTTGAGAATGAAAGAGCTGATATCAAGTCTGATGGAAAGCAACCTTTCAGTAAGTACTGCTTTATTCATGCAAAAATTATTTGGTGCTAAACTTATTTTAGCTTTTGAAATATAAATTAAAGGAATTAACAGCCAATCAAACTATTCATGGTATATCAGAAGGAACAGAAACAATATTAAATTAAAAATCACTTTTTTAGTAGATTGCTTTTGAGTTTTGTTCGCTAAAAGTAGACCATAACCAGAAGTTTAAATATTATCTTAGCCAATTTGTGTTGCTATAGCAAAGTACTGAGGGAATGTGTTCTGTTTCCGGGTCCACGAGGGGGTGTAATTTTAAGGGCAAGAACTTCCCAGTGCCATGCCCCACTCCCATCTCTCTCCATCCGGGAGACTTAACTGTCTTTGTTTTAATTTTCGCGGGCATGGGAAAGGGTCAAAAGTCAATCACTCTAGCGGAAGTTCTAAGAAACTCCTTTCATTGGCCTGAGGTCTTAGAGAGAGTGGGGGTTCCTCCCAGGTTAAAAGTCCCCTCTTCCACACCCCTTTGGACTCCATGTTTGGATCCCCTTCCATAACACTCCCTTTGCAGAAGCTGTCTTCCTCTCTCCTGGATTTCCCCTCTGGAGTCCCCCTTCCACACTTTCTTGTGGAGGCCTGTCTTCCCCCTCCTAAACTCCATCTCTCTTTCTCTATTCCCTTGTAGTCACTGTGGAAGCTTCTTTCCTCTCCTGGATTCCATCTGTCTGGATTCTCTCACTCAGTGTGAGAGTTAGCTGTTTCTTTCTCTCTCCTTCTGCTGTTTCTTTCTCTACTTACATAAATCATTTTCTGCAAACACTTTTGAGTACGGCATTTACTGTGCACTGTGCTGTGGTCTCCTCTCTCATTCTTGGGGGAGTGATAGACCAAGAACCTGGAGAAACGTCCTCTCGGGGAACTGAGGGCTCCCCTGAACCCCAAAACCCGTAAACAGTACCATAAACGGTGTGGCTTATAACAACAGAAATTTGTTTCTCACCATTTTGGAGGCTGGAAGTTTAAGATCAGGAAGCCATTATGGTTGACTTCTGGTAAGGGCCAACTTCCTGGTTCATAGACGTCCATCTGCTATCTCTATTCTCATATGGCAGAAGGCAAGGAACAGGGGAGCTCTCTTGGGTCTCCTTTACGAGGGCACTATTCTCTCTCATGAAAAGATTGTATTTTTATGACCTAATTATCTCCCAAAGTTCTCGTCTTCTGATACCATCACATTAAAGGGTTAGTATATTAACATGTAAATTTTGGGGGAGACACAAATATTTGGCCTCTAGTCAAAAAAAAAAAAAATTAAATGTGTGTAGTGTTATTTTCTTGTGATATGGGAGACCTTTATCAACTAAGGTAGACCCTAAGGTTAAAACAAAGTTATCTATGGGTCAAGGATTCAGGACCTCACAGGCATGGCAAATTTCTAAATTCTCACTAAACTTTCTAACAATAGGAGATATCAGACAAATTATCCTGTGATTTACAACCCAGACCACTAAAACTCTGATTTGACAGAAAACTGGCCCCAAAACATTCTTCCCTGATAAGTAACTGTGGGCCTTAAGCCAGTTTCAGACAGTTTATAGAGGCTGTACACAAACCATCATTGTATTTTATACTTCACCTTTTGATGTAAAGAGTCATATTCCACCTCATTTTAATGGTAAATCAATCCTAATGTGAAAACGAGTTGTATGTTACATACATGTTTATCCATTATGTGTACATGCTGCTCCTCTCATAAATATGTATAGATTTTCCCACAGACCTACTGAAAATGTATGATACAGGCTCTGTGAGACATAAAACCCAACTTATCTTTCCATTCTTCAAAGAGAGAACACCTATTGTCCACAGCAGAAACATTTTCTTCCAGGCTTGCAAACCCATATGGCCAATAAAGCTCTCTTTTCTGCTATATAGCCATCCTGGTGGTCTTTTGCACAACTACTTCCATTGTATTTTCCATCCATATTTGCTGTTACTCTCATTATCTTCAGATCTTTCCTCTCCATTTTCTTATGAACATCATATTATATATGACTGTTTTAGCCATGTTAATAAAAGGAGTATAACTTTCTCTCTGAACAGTTACTTCATTAACATGCATATATTGATTTTGACATTTTAACATTCATTCTTGATGAGAAATGTCGGTTTTTCATCAGATTAAAAATAATTTTGTTCATTTCCGTCGTCCTGTGTATCCATTTACCTGTAACCAACTGATCTGCAATAAAGTTGGCAAAAATAAACAATGGGGCAAGGACACGCTTTTCAATAAATGGGACTGAAAAATCAGGTAGCCATATGCAAAAGAATGAAACTGGACCCTTGTTTCTCACCATGTACAAAAATTGACTAAAGATGCATTAAAAACTTATGTGTAAGACCTGAAGCTATAAAAATCCTACAAGAAAACCTTGGAAACATCTTCTGGACATTGGCTTAGGCAAGGAATTTATGATTCCTAAATCCCTAAAAGCAAATGCAACAAAAACAAAAATAGACAAATGGGAGTTAAACAAAAAGCTTCTGCACAGTAAAAGAAATAATCAACAGAATAAACAACCTACAGAATGGTAGAAAATATTTGTAAATTAGGCCTCTGACAAAGGACTAATATCCAGAATCTATAAGGAAGTAAAAGAACTCAACAAGAAAAAAAAACAAACAACTCCATTAAAAACAGTGCAAAGTACATAACATTTTTCAAAAGAAGAAATACAAACAGCAGCCAACAAACATACTAAAAATAAATGCTCAACATCACTAATCATCAGAGAAATACAAATTAAAGGCCCAATGAGATATCATCTTACACCAGTCAGAATGGCTATTACTAAAAAGTAAATGAATAATAGATGTTGGCATGGAGGCAGAGCAAAGAGAACACTCATACATTGGTGGGAATGTAAATTAATTCAACTTTTATGGAAAATGGTATAGTCATTTCTCAAAGAACTAAAAATAGATCTGCCATTCAACTCAGAAATCTCAGGTGTTGTTTTGATATGACTTCTCCTTTTACTCAAAGAAAAATTAATTACTCAAAGACATCGTTTTATCAAAAGGACACCTGTACTCATATGTTCATCACACTATTATTCACAATAGCAAAGTCATGGAACCAACCTAAGTGTCCATTAACTGTTAACTAGAAAAAGAATATGTCATATCTAGATATATCACGTGATATCACAAGTGATATATAAACACACACACAGACACACACACATATTTATACAACGTGTATATATGCATATATGTATGTGCATACACACACAATGAAATACTACACAGTCATAAAAAGAATAAAATTATGTCCTTTGCAGCAAGGTGGATAGAGCTGGAGACCATTAACCTAAGTAAACTAACTCAAAAAAGAAAACCGAATAGTACATGTTCTCATCTTATAAGTGGGGGCTATAAGTTGGAGCGAAACAATGTGTACACATTAACATGAAGATGAAAATAGATACTGGGGACTCCAAAAGGGTGGGAGAGGAGCAAGGGTTGAAAATTACGTATTGTGTACAATTTCGCTACCTGGGTAATGGGTATACTAGAAGGCCAATCCCCGCCAGTATGCAATATAACCATATAGCAAACAAACACGTGTATTTCTTGAATCTAAAATTTAAAAATTAAAAATAATAAAAAGAATTTTGAATTATTTATTTATGCCTCATTATTTTTCTAAAATTTACTTTAATTTATTGAATTTAGGAAAAAACTCTTAAAGGGTTTTGATGTAAAACCCTTAAGTTTTACATCAAAAGATTTACATAGCAATTTATAATTCTGATTTAATGCAACTTTAGGTGCTGTAAACTATATAAATTTTAAGCTAAAAAGGAAGTCTTTTGAATCTCTAGGTAATTTTTTCAAATGCAAAAATTAAATTCATTAAAAATTATCGTAATTTTTGATTTTAGAATACTTGAATGTCAAAAATTAAGCCCCGCATGGTGGCACACAAGTGTAGTCTCAGCTACTCAGGAGGGTGAGGCAGGATCACTTGAGCCTAGGAGTTCGAGGCTGCAGTGAGCTCTGATTTTGCTACTGCACTTCAGCCTGGGTAACAAAGCAAGACCTTGTCTTAAAAAAAAAAAAAAGGGTTAAACCACACCTATATTTCTCCTTCCTTTCTTCCTTCCTTCCTTCCTTCCTTCATTCCCTTTCCTTCCCCTTCTCTCCCCCTTCCCTTCCTTCTTTTTTTCTTTTTTTTTTCTTCAGATGGAGTCTCACTCTGTAGCCCAGGCTAGAGTGCAGAGGTATGATCTCAGCGCACTGTAACCTCCACCTCCCAGTTTCAAGTGATTCTCATGCCTCAGCCTCTCAAGAAGCTGGGATTACAAGTACGTACCACCACACCTAGCTAATTTTTGTATTTTTTGTAGAGGTAAGATTTCACCATGTTGGCCAGGGTGGTCTCGAACTCCTGACCTCAAGTGATCCACCTGTCTCAGACTCCCAAAGTGCTAAGATTACAGGTGTGAGCCACCATGTCCAGCCTGTTTCAGCCTTCTGAAGGTTTGTTTCATTTGAAAAGGTTTCTCAAATAAATTTCCATCCAGAATGAAACATGCATTCAACACTTTCCAGTATTAGTCTTCCCTTAATAACAGCTCTCTTTTCCTCTTATGTGAAAATAAATTTCTTTTCATCCTTTAGGAAAGGATCACTTAAAAATTATATTTCCCTGCCTTGCATTCACTGTACTATAGAGGATATAACAGAGCAATTTTTAGATAATTATGTTCTTTCTTCTTAGAAAGTATACTGTGAAGCCAACATTTTTATGCTAGTCAGGTCGGCTTTGTGGTTAACATCTTGGATTGTCACCGCTAGCTGGCTGAGTGTCACATGTTGATGGCAGAATTCCAGTGTGACATCTGACAGTTTGAGGGAAAAAAAAAAAAAAACACTGAAAAGTATTTACACAGACAAACAAGATGCACCAGTACACTCTCTGAACATTTTGTTTTAGTTTATTTTTCAAAACAGTGTTGGTCTCATTACATGGTATTATGCTAACCACGGAATAAATGTAAAGATAAATTCTTACGTTTATCTTAAAATTAATAGTTTTGCATTTCTCTCTCATTTATTCTCTCTCTTGACTCTCTGAATAAGGAGATACAGGTAGTGTTTTATCCACTTGATGGATGAGCAAACTTATGCTTTAGGACTACTCAAAACAGCTTTCATCCCTAAACTGATGTTTAAGAGTCTAAATGGAGATAGCGCAGTAATTGAGAGTAGCTGTTTTGAAAACTTTAGAACAATTTGTCAGAGTAATCGCATATCTACTTAATATTATAGCAAAATATGGTTTGTATTTTGTATGCCTTTTTATTTGTTTCATTTCCCTGGTCATTTTTTTCACTGTATTTTACAAAAGTTTTAGTTTGTGATGAATGGGGAAACTGATAACCTCACAAGGGGTAGTTTAAGAAGCAGTATTCTCAAAAGTTTTCAACATAACCAAGGTCATTTGGTATATTTCGCTTAGATACTCCAGACCAATATACAGATTTACAAGGTAAATTAAAAAAAGCAATTCTTAAACTGACACCAGGAAGCATGGACATATGTATTTGAAAGAACACAACAAAAATTCTCCTGATAACAAACCAATGTAAAATAGCTGGATCCTATGAACTGAAGCCTTAGGTTCCAGGATAGCCTAGTCCTATTCTCTTTAAAGTTCCCTAAAAGAGTTTATGATGACGACCAGGCAATTTTTCCTCCCTCAGAAGTGTGCTTCTAAGAGGATCCACAGTGGAGAAATGGTGCTTGGCAGGTGGAGGCTCCATCAGTAATGCTGGTGGTCTCCATGGTAACAGTTACCATGGTGGAGGAACACCTCCAACAATGGCTGACATAGTGTAAGAGAGGAAATGCAGAATGTTGTATTGCTGTAAGTTTTTCTGTGCCTCTCTAGGGAGGAATTGTGGAGCTGCTCCCATCATATTTCCCTTAATTTTGGCACATTGTGTCACAATTTATTTTTGGTTTGGTTTCATGGTAAGCCCAAATGAAAGCACCAAAAGTCTAGTTTGAGGAGTTATGTGCAATAATCAATTCTTCATCATTCAGCTGAGAAGTTCCAAGAAAATAACTTGAAAGTTGGATCCCTCAGAAGCACTATTAATTTAACAAAGAATTTTTACAGGAAAAGAAAATGAATTTGTAACACTCCAAAAGGATGTTCACTATAACGCATGTCCAAATGGTTGTCTGTGTGGCTGCATACTTCTCAAAGGTTTATGGCTGTATTTGCCTCTGAACAGCACTTGTGTCACCCTGAATGAAATAAATGGGGTAAAGTTATTACATATCAAGAATTATTTATTATAAATTCAAATTAAATTGCAATAAGATTTTGCTTATTTTTTTATATTTAATAAGGAAAATATAACTGCTTATGAATACCTGAAGAAATGGGGTAAAATTATTGAATATCAAAAATTATTTATTATAACTTCAAATTAAATTACAATATTTTTCTTGTTTTTTATATTTAATAAGGAAATTATAACTGATTATTAATATCTGAAGGTGAGGTCTAAGAATGTAAAGATTTCTCTCTGATTATTAAAATATTTGTAATATAGCAACACAGGCTCCTGCTGATCTCTCCATAACAGCATCAGAGGTGCCTCAAAAGATCTAAGAAGGTTGAGGAATCCAAATAACAAGCATAAAAACTGACAAATTGCTAATGACTTAAGTTGCAGCTATCCTGAAGAGAGGCTGATTAGCAGTCTAATGATAGGCATGAGGAGAAATTTCTTAATGTGCCCATTTTATTTTTTTTCTACATTGCCCTGCATAGACGATTATTATCCTATTTCTAGTTCAAGTCAGATAAAAACAAAACAAAATAAAACAATCCACCCACATCACACTGTGAACATAATGCAAGGTCCTGCCAGAAACCTGCTTGGACTGGGGGCAGTGAACAACAGTTATTATGTTCAGTCAAATGGATCAGCCCAATCTCTTGACCAATCATCTCATCATATATATACTGATAGCTGATTTAAACAAAGGTGATACAATATAACAAGTATCTCTTGGGAATCAGTAGTAACAGAAAATTCCCCAAGGGCCAAGAATACCCTGTAGGGATGAAATCAAACAGGGAGAGATTGTAGCAATTGAAAATCTTTGTCTTGAGATGCCACCCCAACAAACATGTGGAATTCAAATTAAAGACAAAAGTTAAAGTGTGGGCTTTTAAACCTCCCCCAAATTATGCCACTCGTACATTAGATCAAATTCCTTCTTCACTAATTGAAGACATATCACCAACAATTACAATTTTTTCTTGCATCAGCAATTTTTTGCTCCCAACAGAAACATTACCATAAATATTCAAAATACTTATGTTTTTCATTACTTAAGAAAACCTTAACAGCCTATTTCTCACCAAGTCCATTTGAATTTCAGAGCTAAATCTCTTCCCCCATTAGAGCAAAATTCCTAGAAATAGTTGTCATTTTTGTGAGTGACACTATGTCTCCTCCTTTTCTCTCTTACATCCAGATTTCAGCCTTACCACTTCTCTGTAATTGTTCTAATGAATTTCACCAATTCAGCAATACTCTTTTGTTGCCATGGTTATACCTTGATAAACCCATTATAAGTTGAAGATACCCAAGATTGAAATGCATTTAATATACATAACCCAGTGAACATCATAGCTTAGTCTAGCCTACATCAAACATCCTTACAATATATACATTAGCACACAGTTGGACAAAATCATTTAACACAAAGCCTATTTCATAATAAATTAACAAAATGTCATGTAATTTACTGAATACTATAGTGAAAGTGAAAAACAAAATGATTGTATGGGTACTTGAAGTACAGTATCTATTGAATGCATATTGTTTTCTTGCCATTGTAAGGTTGAAAAATTATAAGTAGAACAATTGTAATCTGAGGACCATCTGTTTATAAAAATCTCTGGAGTGTAGCTAAAGCATACTTATGACTTTGAGATGTTTAAATTAGAAAATAAGAAAAAAGGCTAAAATTGGTAATATAAGCCTCCACCATAAAAACTTAGAAAAGCAAGAGCAAGTTATTCTCAAACTGAGTAAAACAAAGAAAGTATTAAAAACAAGATGTCAGGCTCGGTGTCCCACACCTGTAATCCCAGCACTTTGAGAGGCTGAGGTGGGCAGATGACCTGAGGTCAGGAGTTCGAGACCAGCCTTACCAACATGGTGAACCCTTGTCTGTAAAAATACAAAAAAACAATAGCTGGGCATAGTGGCGGGCACCTGTAATCCCAGCTACTTGGGAGGCCGAGGCAGGAGAAGAGCTTGAACTCGGGAGGTGGAGGTTGCAGTGAGCCAAGATCACACCACTGCACTCCAGCCTAGGCAATGAGGGCAAAACTGTGTCTCAAAAAAAAAAAAAAAAATCAAGAGCAGAAATTAATTAAATAGAAAGTGGACAGTCAACAGAAAAAATCAACAAAACTAAACTGGATTCATTAAAAAGAATAATAAGATTTTTGGACCTTTAGCCTGACTAATCAAAATAAAAAGGGAGAAGAGACAAATTACCAAAACTAAGAAAATAATCAAAGGCATTTTTAAAGATCCAATAGCCATCAAAAGAATAATAGAAAGATAATATTTCTGCCTACACATTTAACAAATCCAATAAAATAGACAAAAATTTGAAACCATAAGTTATCAAAACTGATAGGAGAAATACTAGAAAATTCGGAATAGCCATAATTGAACATCTGAGACACAATAAAAAATACAATCATTATATCTTCTCTCATTTGTACTGTTAAATCTCAAAGAAAAATCATTACCTAAATGGTTGACTAACACAATATGATACCTACTTACTTAGAATATTCCATTTGAGTGAAGAAATCATTGGAACTAATAAGAGTCTTTATAAAGTTTGTCAGATATAAGATCATCTCCAAAAAATAAAATAGTCTTGGCACATCAAAATAATGACTAGAAAATGTAGAAATAATTTTAGATAACAACTAATTAACTTAATAAAAATATATGACACCTTTTGTGTAAAGTTTCTAAACTATTAATTGTCAATTTTCAGTGATCTAGATAAATAAGGAGATATGTCATGCTTATAAATAGAAAAATTTAACTTTAAAAAATATGTACATTTTTCCCACTAAACCAAAATTTAGTATATCTCAGATCTTAGTTTTAAATATTTATTTTCATATTTTATGAAAATGAATACCTTATGCAAAAGAATATCAACAAATACCAAAGAAAAATATAAGAAGAAAAATAAAAAGGAAGTAAATACCCTATACATTATGCATTTTGCCCCACAAAAGTATAGCAATGATTATATACATGAGAAAAGGCAAGTAAGCTAATTGATAAAAATATTGAGTACAGAAATACTTGAACCATTTTATTATTATTGTACTTTACTTTTAATTATCTGATATTTTTTAAAGTTTAACTCACTAAAGTGTTTGTGCTATTAAAACAGATATTTTAAACCTTGTTGTATGCTTAACACATATAACAGTGCTTAATAAGTACTTAACGAGAAAAGCATTTAATGAATGATAGAAAAGATAATTAAATGTATGTGACAGAGAATAAACCATAAATCTATAGAAGACTTTGGAGAAGCTACTCACTATCTGAAGAAAACATAAGGTTAGGTACATAATTTATACAATAAAATTATAGATGAGTTTATGACTTAAATATCAAACAAAGAAGAAAATAGAGTGAAATAATATCTTTATTATATTGGGATAAGAATGGACTTCTTAGAAAAGAATCCAATAAAGTAAACACTTCAAATATCAAATCATCTAAATAACTGGACAGCAATTTTCAGAAAATAAGATGCTGGTGATTCCTCTTAAACATATACACTGGTAAATTTATGTGTCTTCATTTATATTTATATTTTCCTTTGACATCCATTTATTTTAGTTAATTGAAAATTTACTGGAAATTCAATATACACAGCTTTTCAGAACAGAATAGCTAATACGTTTTTAATAAGACTACAGTAGTGATTGTTTCATTATCTCCCAATATTTGTTTTCCATTCTAATTTATTGTAATAAACACTCTAAATTTTTTTCAGCCATCTCTCCCCAGTAAAACAGTAAGAGATAAAATAGAAAGAGAAGGCAGAAGCGGAAGAAAAACAGAGGAAATTATGACCTTTTCAGATCTTTCTTCTATGTAGCTATGACCAAAAAGAGCTGTTCCAGCCAATGGAATGTGAAAGAATGTGACATAAACAACTTCTGGGTCAGGGCCATAAACAGAGGGTGAAAATTCTCCTGTGACCTCTTTTCTCTTCTATGCTAGTTAGACTGCAGGGTTATTAGACTAGCAACTCTTCAGATCATGCATAACAGGAAGACATTCCACAAAGGGAGAAACCCACAGGATAGAAGAAGCATACTTACTACATGAGATGGAACTTTTAAGTGAGAGAGAGATGTCTCCATCTTGTTTATGTATAACCGAACAACATGTAACCAACTATAAAACCTTAGTTTATACAGAGATTGCATTCACTGGATAGTGTTCACTGTAACAAATCTTGACTTTCAGAAGTGCGGATGCAGTTTGTTTTAGTTATATTTTTTACTTAATTAGATGTTGGTAATATTTTCTACAGAGTTCTCCACTGAATACTATAGTAATGAGTACACTACAGTTTTTATTTTAAATTTTTATGAGGAGTCTTAGGATAGTAAAGATGCTTATTTATTCATTTAATTGTAGTAAGGCACAATCACCCAAATTTCTCTGGTTGCAAGAGAAGCCAGCATGACAGCTAAAAGAGGTGAAACATAATAACCCCAGCTTCTTTTATGTCTTCTTGGAGAGAATGAAACCAATAGGTAGACAAAAAGCATGCATATGTCTTTTCAAAGAAAATAGGATAGACTGGGATTCTAACTGTAATTTAGAAACTCTGATCATCATGTATCATTTCTATTATGCAATATTCTAATGAATAGCAAATTCAGGATAACATTATCCTGTTACTACAAGTTAAAGAAGTTATCTTTCATAGAATGTATGCTAGGAAAGAAGGTAATGCTCAAATTAAAAGCATTTTGCAAACACAGAAGTTTGAAAGGCTACCGTGGAATTAATAGCTACATGTTTTCTTTAGATTGTCATGTGGATGAGATCTTAGTTTGAATGCCTCTTTCTTTCCTAGAAGAAAAAAGTACACTGGAACAAAGTTTTGGATTTTTAAGACAGGTTTATTTAATAGACAAAGAATGCATAGGAGTGTGAATAGCAGTATGCCAATTACACACAGTATCTTTTGTGAAGACTGAAACTTAAAGTTGAGTATATTTGAAAGTTTTCATCATAGATTTGACATCTCAGGTTATAGTTTTATTTCCATCACAGGTGAAGATAATGAGGGCTATAATTTAGAGACACTAGTAAATAAAATTATCACATTATCATTAAGAGATAGTTATTATATAACAGATTTTTTAAAAAGAGCAGATACCAAGTTCATAAACTCAAACACAAAAATTTTGAAACACATGCACATGCACTCACAAACATACACATAAAATAAAAAAGAAAAAATATTCACCAAACTTAACCATCATTGTTGCTTCCTCTCTTAGCCTATTTTTTGCTGCTATAACAGAATACCACAGACTGGGTAATTTGTAATGAGAAGAAATTTATTTTCTCACAGTTTTGGAGACTGGAATGACCAAGATAAAAAGACCATCATCTTGCAAGACTTCCTGCAGCATCATCCCATGGCAAAGGCAGAAGGGCAAGAGAGGGTGAAAGAAAAAGAGAAATAATCCAAACTCATTATTATATAAGGAACCCACTCTTAGTACAGCAAACCAACTCCCACAATAATGGTGTTTATCCATTAATGAGGGCAGAGCCTTCATGGTCTAATCACCTCTTAAAGGTCCCATCTCTTAACACGTATACGTTAGGAATCAAGTTTTCAACCCATGAACTTTGTGGGACATATTCAAACCATAGCACTCCCTATTCTAAATGATTTGGGCTTACTCTGTACAAATTAATCATATATAATAAAATATTATCTAAGGAATCAATTTTTTCAATAAAGTTTAAATTGCATTTCAAGACATTAGACTTCTCAGTTTCTCTCTCAATTTTTCAATAATGTTTGAATAATTTTTATCATACAGAGAGGGGTGGACTTGAGAGGCTATTCATACTGAACATTTATTTATCATCACAATCTTTAAAGTTTGGTATGAATCAAAAAGAATAATTTCTAAAAAATTAATATGAAGTGAGACATGTAAGACAAAAAGTTTGAAAATAAGATCTCTTAGGTTAGGGCAAGATAAAAATGTTCTTATCTCTCATCTTGAAATATTGGGAAAGAAGATTTAGATCTGAAACTATTACTTACTGAGATATAGCCGATATGGACAGCTATTATTCCTGTGAAGAACTAAAATGATTGAATCTTGACTCTTGTTTTATATGAGGAATGAGGGGATTGGATAGGGAGTTTACTAATATAAACAGCATATTATTCACAGTATAAATAATATATTATTAACAGTACAAACAGTATGTTTTATTATATTACACTGCATGTTTTGTTCCCCCGAAATTCATATGTTGAGATCCCAATCCTCAAGGATGATATTAGTAGGTGCAGTTTGAGGGATGTAATTAGGTTTGAGAGATGTAATTAGATTAGGTCATGAAGGTGCAGCCCCCATGACATCAACAGAATTAGTATTATTAGAAAAGCTAGGGCTTCCTATTTTGGCCATCTGAAGAGACAGCAAGAAGCTGACTACAATTCAGGAAGGGGAGTCCTCACAAGTAAGCTAATTGGCAGGCACCATAATCTTGAACTTATAACCTTGATAACTGTGAGAAATAAATGTTAGTTGTCTATGCCAGATAGTCTATGGTAATTTGTTATAGCAGACTGAGCTAAGGCAGATATTATATTATTAATTTCCTGTCTTTTACTCCTATAATTTAAGCTTTATCAGGGCAAGGATTTTTGTCTATTTGGTTCCCTGCTTTAGTCTCAGTGGTTCACACAAAACCTTATATGTAGTAAGCCCTCAATAAATGCTAATTGATTTGAAATAGTAGTCCTTTCACTGAGTTGCTATGTGTCTTTGGTTAATCTTTTAGCTTCAGTTTTTTCATCTCCAAAATTTAGATACTATCACTCTCTTACCAGCCTCATAATATTTTTTGAGGATTAAATAAGATTCATAATGTCAGATTATACTGAAAAATCATAAAGTCTGATATAAATATAAGGAATAAGGAATTACCTTTCCTTACTTCATTTTAATAAATCTGCTATGCAAAATGCATGTTTTCTGGATTTCTTTGCATTTAGCATAAGCTAAATTACTTAGTAATTCATGCATTTAATGCAGAAATGTTAAAGTTTTTACTTAAATTGACATCTTTGAGTTTCAGTGTGAACTGATTTATGATCCGTTCATCAATCAATCATTATAATTGATTTATGAATTAAGGATTTTATATTCTTGATAATATTCTATACCAATCAACATGAATTTTTGAGCCATTGGACTCAAAATATTGATTATTGTTTACCCATCATCTAGCTGTTACATAGAAAAGTTCCTGAGGAAATTTATGTGCAATAAACAAGGCAAGGAAAAAGATCATAATTTGCTTCTAGTGTTTTTGCCCCAAATGCTTGGGTAGTACTTAGTACATTTGGCTTCATCAGTGAGTATGCAGCAAAGAGTCAGAATAAAGACTAAAAGTAAATGAGATTGCTCCTTTCCCAGAAAGTTCTAGATTTTGGTTTTCACCACTCTGATAAGACAAAATGTAAGGCCCATATTCCTGGATGTGTTAAATCCATGGCAGCATTGATCATCCCTGCAGCTGAGTTGGGAAGTGGAAGGTAAAGGGGGACTGACAACATAATCCCCTTCATCCTGACATTAATTTTTATGCTCAATTAACATTTTTGTTTTGTGATAACTAGACATTAACATATATCTATGGAAATAATATGGGTTATAATTATCTGCACATAACATAAGATGCTAACAAATGTGCATCTATGAGACAAATGCCCTAGCATTATAATGATCCTATCAAAATTGTCTGGCAATTCATTGATATTAATAATATATTTTTGAGTAAGAAAACTAAGAGTTCCAAGCTTAAAAGTAATGAAAGGTCAAGAAGAATTTACAGGATGAAAGGTATTTAAGTTAAATCTTAAGCAAACTATTACAAACCTCATATCTTTTTTTAGATATAAAGGCTTCTATTTGAATGAGAGATTTTCTGAAACAAGATGACATAAAAAGGAAAACAAATACATAGGACAAAAGATGAACTATAAAGGAGATCATCTTGCCTTTAATATTTCCCCTGATAATGTGTTCAGACCAATAGATTCACTATGTGTTTTGCATTATAATTTCCTTAATGAATACTACTTTGCATGGCTAATGAAATGGCAAAAGACTTAGCTGAAAAAAAATCAAAATGTTAGAAGAGGACTAAATAAATTTTTATTTATAACCAGTCTGAGCAATTTTCATGCTCTTGAGCTGTCAGCAATTTAGATAATTATCTGAAATATTCTTTATTAACTCTGCACTAATAGATAGAGGGTGAATACGTTTTTTCTTATTGATCATTCATAGTAAGAAAAAGGTTCTGAATAAATGTTGACTGAGCAGTTTGTCTGAAAGTCTCAGCTCACCTATAACTTAAATCTTTTTTGACTTATTTCAAGTATATTATCTCAAATAAACAATGGAAATTAAAATAGTATTCATCAAATGTTTTGATATGGTGAAATCATACTGCTTTTGTAAGCAAAGATTAACAACTATTGATCATAGCCTATAGATTAGGAAGGAATTTCTTCAGTAAACCAGAGTTCTATCAACAGTTACCTCATCATAACAGTAAACAAATGAAGGCATGACCATTTCAGAACACAAAACAGCAATACCTAGACTTGATAAGAGTGAAACTGCTGCAACTGGATTTTAGCAATCACCTATCTCCATAGTCTCATTCCACAAACAAGGAAACTGAGATAGTGAGGTCAGAGAGCTCATCAATGACATAAATCAGAATCCATGTTCTCAAATGACACCTAAATTTTAGTATGTCCTTTGACCAAAACGTTTTTGTTCTCCTGCTGCCCTACTTCTTCTTGTTCTTATTCTGCTTGGGGAATTCCTTTTCATCACCCAATAGGCAAATAAAATGTCACTTTTTTGAGGTGCAAAGGGCATTTCCTATACCAAGCCTGTATCTTCTCATTGTTACCATTGCACATATGGTCACTAACATGCCAATAATTTTAATGTAAAACATTTAAGTCTATTTCAACTATTTGTTTAAATTTGTCTCTGTGAGGCTAGAAACAATATCTTATTTACTGACGCCTTGGGCCTAACGGAGCTTCTGTGACACAGATGACATACAAAGAATCTTCATTGGCTAAGAGAGAAGCATATTCCACCAAGTGTGATGGGTTGAATACAAAATTTCATACTTCACTGGACAAGGAAAGCTTTTAGTTGACTGACATAAAAAATAGTATAGACATTATGAGGCAGTACTTTGATTCAGTAAAATTCTTGTTCTTTTACAGGCCTGTGTAATATACAAAAGCTGTTTTTCAAGCTTTCAAAGAAAGGCAGCTTTCTTTTCAGCCAGACAGGAATATGCAGAACCCAATAAGAAGGAAAGCCAAATCTCATTAACATTTTCTGGACAATGTGCAGTAGGAATAGGGAGAAAAGTAAATGCTGCAATATTAAAATAATTGGCAAAGATTGATATGAGAAATTTGATATTAAAAAATTTTATGTTGTTAGAATATTATCCCTGCTATAATAGAATCATCAGCTTGGTGAAAATTATCATGTACAAAGAAATGTATTAGGGAATAATGTAGCATCGGGGGAAGAAAGAAACCTGAGAAATAGACCACAATCAGAACAATTTCTACCAAGCATATTTGCCAGAACTGTTCGCTAGTATATTTCTATTGTCCTATCACCTTAGAATATTACATTGGCAGACTCACATGTATAGTTACTTTACAAAGGATCACCCACAAAATCCCTTCAGTTAGGCTGAACTCCCCCCCCAACTCATCTAGATTTATACTATCACCCCCACCCTGACATACAGTTAGGTTGATGTTTTATCAAATAAGTAACATTTATTGAATTCTCATTATTGTTGGCCGGGGTCTTGTATTTCTCCACGTCTTCTGAACAGTGAAATTGCCAGATTTTACTCTGGACTGTCTTTTAAAGGATGTTTTTTATAAAGCAAACAAGATTGCTGTTAGGGACAGTGTCTCACTCAGAAGAATAGAATTTATGTGTTTGCTGTCTAGAAAAATAATGAAAATGTCTCCCTCCAAGACAAAGGTTGAGCAGGTTTGATTGAAGCCCTTTAAATGCCGTGATTTCCTAGAATAGGAGTTTCTCAGCTGTGACACAGACCCACTACATGTACACAGTTCACCTAGGCTGCTCCACACTGTCTCAAGGATATCTGTTGAGGGGGGGACTAAGGCACACTAGAAGGAGATGCTGCCTGTTATGGTGTGTGTAATGAAGTTGTCTCTGTGCCAGAAATATCATGTCTTCTTCTAGCATCTATGACATGGAGGACAGACTAACTTGTTAGCATTCAAGGAGAGTAAAATCTCTAATCCTTCAAAGTTTCTGACAATTACATATCCAATATGATTCCAGGTTCTATAAATGTAATAATTACTGACCACTATGCCCCTGCCCTAATGAATTTTGCATTTTATAGACAGAGAGAAACTAAAACCCATTTAAATAAAAAAGACCATGATAGCCATGTTTCCATACAAGTGCTGTAATGAAAGTCAGCAGGGAGCTGGAAGAGGAATAATTGCATATATAAAGAGTGGGATAGTGAGGAAAAATATATCCGAATAAGTGTTATTTAAACTGGGCCAAGAATTATGAGTCTTCTACAAAAAATATAAGAAAGGAGTGCTAGATATAAAATATATCAAAGCCAAGAGTTCTGGGATGAAAGAAGCTTGAATGTCAGAAAATCATTCCATGGCTACAGTGAAGAGGACACAAAGTAAAGGGTATGGAAATTATGTAGGAGACGATGATAAGGATCAAATCATACAACCGGCTCTTGAAGAATTCAGTAAAAAAAATCAGTATTCTTCCGGGAGCAGTGGCTCACACCTGTAATCCCAGCACTTTAGGAGGCCAAAGCGGGTGGATCACCTGAGGTCAGAAGTTCAAGACCAGCCTGACCAACATGGAGAAACTCCATCTCTACTAAAAATACAAAATTAGCTGAGTGTGGTGGGGCATGCCTGTAATCCCAGCTACTTGGGAGGCTGAGGCAGGAGAATTGCTTAAACCCAAGAGACAGAGGTTGCAGTGAGCCAAGATCAAGCTATTGCACTTGCACTCCAGCCTAGGCAACAAGAGTAAAACTCTGTCAAAAAAAAAAAAAAAAAAAAAAAAAAAAAATCTGAGTATTCTAATCAAGTTGGATTTTTTTTTCTTTTGAGAAAAAAAATCTCCCTGGGTTAGCCATGCTGGAGTGCAGTGGCACGATCTCGATCACTGCAACCTCTGCCTCCCAGGTTCAAGCGATTCTCCTGCCTCAGCCTCTTGAATAGCTGGGATTACAGGCATGCACCACTACCATGCCAGGCTAATTTTTGTATTTTGGTAGAGATGGAGTTTTACCATGTTGGCCAGGCAGGTCTCAAACTCCTGGTCTCAAGTGATCTGCCCACTTGAGACTCCCAAAGGGCTAGGATTACAAGCATGAGCCACTACACCCAACCTGGATTTTTCTTTTAAGAGATGGTAAGTCATGGGAAGTAATGATACTTGCTTTCTGTTTTAAAAAGATGACTTGAGTTCTAGAAAGTAAATAGATTTGAAGAGACTAAGTAAAAGCAAAGAAATGGGAAGAAACAGAATTTAGAAGGCAATTACCAAGTTCTGGAAAACAGACAGATGTATATTGAAGTGGGGTAATGGCAATGACAATACAGAAAATTTAGAAAGAATCCAAATGTATTTAGAAGTAGCATTAATAGGATTTGGGTTCAGTGTGGGTGACAAGCGAAGAAAACAAAAATCTATGCCTAGTTTGAAGGCAAAATCAACTGCATTTATTTATTCTTTTCCTTCCTTCCTCTTCCTTCCTTCCTTCCATTAGCAATTTTTCAAGGACCATATAAATGTCAGGTACTACCTTAGGTCTTGAAGATACAGCAGTAAACAAAATAAAATGCCTCAAATAATTTTGCTTTTCAATGGGAGGCAGAGAAAAAAAAAGAAATAAAAATAGAAAAGTGTTCAATGTGAGGAAGTGGTAAGAACTATGGGAGAAATATGAGGTAAGGTCACAATAAAGATGAAGAGAGTGCTATTTAGATTGTGTGGTGAGAAATGTCACTGAGGAGGTGAACACTGGGAGAAGAGACCGACATGATAATGATGAGTGAGCTAGCAGATATTGGCATGATACTTAGGGGTAGTAAAGTTTCAGGCAAGAGGGCAAATATGAAAGTCTTGGGGGTGGGTGTCCAAAGATTATGGTTTCATTTAAATTAGTGTCTCTGGCTTTAATTCTTGAAAAAGAAGTTTTTCTTTTTCTGCTCTCAAAACTGTAAATAAATTAAATAAAATCATCATGCCTGTCTTGTTAACAAGAGATATTCCTCTTAGCAGGGTGCCTAGCAGAGATTTGACTTCCAATATTCAGTTGCTCCCAAATTAACACCTCTTCTCCAGCAAAATCAGTGCTGTCTTTAAAAACTAAAATTTGAAAAACGTCCCTTTGTATATTTTTTATTTAAACTTAGTGTCACTAATAAATAATTTATTTTTCATGGCCTCTGTCTACCATCCTGTGAATTGCTGTTTCCCTTGACCTCTCAAGAGATTTAACATGATCTTGTTCAGCTGAATTTTTGCCATCTGCATACAAACTTCCCGTAACTTAGCCCATCATTTTAAAATCTCACTTGTCTCCAGCATGTCTCCAGATACCCCCCCTGTGTTTTATGACACCGCTCACAATAAAGCTATTCAGAGTCAGGTCTCATTGCTTTCTCCTCATGGCCTGTCTGTTCTTTGTAAAGATTGTTGACTTGGGCCCTTTCTGTACTTTTCTAGTCAAGATTGAAAGGGGCATGTTCATGTTATTATTCTTTTAAGATAATCAGTTTTGATTTTGTTTAAGATCTGTTTTATCTCTACTTAATTAATTTCTGCTCTTTTAATAATAAGGGCTAACCAGATATTACTGAGTAAAATCCTGACACCCTGTATCCTTTCTATATTTGCTTATTCAATCCTCACCACAGCTCTGTGAGGCAGGTACTATTACTATCACCCATATATTATAAATGAGGAAAGTGGAGAGCTTAAGTTACTTACTCAAGGTCAAAACACGAGGAAAGGGGATAACAGATTCTCACGTAGACAACCTGGCTTCAAAGTCAGTGCCTCTTTATTAGGTCTACTTCCATTTTCTTTGGGTTTATTCTATCGTTTTTGTCTTTTAACCTTTAAAATTGGATGCTTAGCTCATTAAACTTAGCCTTTCTCTCTCTTTTTTTTCTGATATAAAATTTAAGCCTATATATTCCCACCCGAGTTTCATTTTATTTATATTACACAAGTTTGGATACATAATAATTTTAAAAATAAGTTTTATTTTCTAATACCTATTTCGATTTTTGTTGACCTATCAATTACTTAGAACAGTGCTTTTAGATTTCTAAATTCATAGAAGTTTCTTGCTTAGCTTGTTTGTGGCTAGCTTTCTAATGTAACAGAATCCTTGCTGGATAGTGCTGACTGTATGATATTTATCATTAAAATTGGTTAAGCCTTCTTTTAGAGCATAGGATGAAGTCAGTTTTTATAAAGGTTCACGTATGATTGAAAAGAAAATTCCTGGATCTCTACTATTTGGATTAATATCTTCCATATTTCCAGCATTCATTGTGTTGGTCAAATCTGTAGCATTCTTACTGTTATTTGACCAGTTTGATCTATACATTGCCAAGATAGGTAGTAATATATCCAAATGTGAGTGTATATTTTCTTTCAATGTTTCTGTAGACTTTTATACTATACACTTTTTCATTAAAAATGGAGAAATTGAATAGAATACTATATCCAGGGAAAGAATCCAAAAATAACATTTCATGAAATACATAGAGTAGTTTAACACCAGCACACTCTTATAAACGATATTCTTATAAAATTCTTTTAAACAGAGTAAAAATAATCACATGAAAATTTTGATTTTCAAAGAGGAGCGAAAAGCAAAAAAGTGTTTTTTTTTTTTTTATTCTTTCACTGGATATATAGTATTCTGGTTTCTACTCAAGTGTTAACTCGTCAGAGAAGTTTTGTCTTACCCCAACCTTTACTTTCTATCCTGAATATCTATTCATTTCAGTTTCTCTCATCTGGCATGCATTTATTGGTATATTTGCACTTGTTTCCTATCCCTACTGGAATATAAACTTCAATAGCAAAAGAAGAGTCCGTTAGGTTCACTATTAATTCTTCAGGAAATAAAACAATGTCTGGTCAGTGATAAGCCCTCAAGGATATTTGTTTTAAGACCAAATCTGGAATTCAGAAACTTATAGGATTATGATGATGCTAATATTTGCCAGGAGTATGGGAATCTTTTCCGCCTGGTTAACTTGTATTCTCATTGCCTAGATTGCACTTAGAAAGGTCAGGTCTTCACTAAATCATTATAGATTAATAAATGAATGAGCACATAAGCCAAAATCCTTTATTTTATATAAACAAGGCTAAGGAAACCAAAATGAATACTGGAGATAGTAGAAAATCATGAGGTATTATTTCTCAAACGCTAACTTCTTTGTTTTACATTACCTGATAGAGAGTACAAGCAGTTTATCAAAGTATTCTTGGACTCTGACCAAGATGTAGCAGCATTAGTGGACATTTTCTTATGAGGCAATAGTCAACTTTTAAAGACAAGGTGCTTTCTCTTACACTTATATCCAATCAGTTAATACCACAAAGAGATATGTATCTATAGAGCAACCTAGGAACAAAAAGTCAAATACACTGATAAAAAGTGAATCTGTGCAGAAAAAATTTGGAGATAAGTTTCATTAATTTGTGACAGATGTTCTAAGTCTAAAGAAATTAGGTATAATCAATATACAATATGTGGGACAAAGGGTTACAATCATTTTTACGTTAGCTTAAAAAATAGGCTCATCAATGACGATCTTCCTCCCGAGATTCTGGATTTCAAAAACAAGTAAAATTTTGCACATTACCCCCATATATCAATAGGACATGTAGGATTAGCTTTAAAAATTTTTGCCATCGTGGATATAAAAAGACAGCAAATTATCACTGTGTTGTCACATAAGGAAAACTTCTTCGTATTAAAAATGTAAGAAATAATCTCACAATAAAACATTCATTTAAATTGAATACGTTCTACTCTTATGAAATCTTCACTAATTTATCTTTTTTTATTTCTCTTTGTGTTTTTTTCAGGTAAAATATTATTACAGAATGTAGTGAGCCATTAGTCAGTAATCTAAAAAAGGAACCTAAAACTTCGTGTATCTAAAAAAAAACTTCATCTAAAAAAACTTCATGTATGTATTTTAGCATCTCTTCTCTGGTTTAGCAATTTCCAATATGCCTAATCAAGCACTTATCTTTTTATCCACTCTGTGAATATTCCAATGAGACCTATTGGTGATAGACAAATCATAACTGGAATAGTTAAAATTGTTTTTTTATTGTTGCCCAATTCAAAAAATTGTGAATGCTCTTTTTTATTTTTCCAAAATATATATTATTTATATATTAAATAAGGGACCATGGGCAAAATATTAATATTAAGATAGAAGATGGTAGAGAAGAAAGAGGTAATACAGAAAAAAAAATTAAATAGGTATTTGGCACTGCCAAACAAGCAAGATGATAAATATCTATGACAAAAGCTCATTTATTCTCCTATAACACACTGAAAAGGTTTATGATCCATGCTGCACCTTCCCTTCAGCTTCTTCATAAATACTTCCTCTATGGAAGTGTTCATATCTTCAGTTCTTCAATCTAAATCATCATGTGTGATTGAATAATCACAATAAAACTGAGTATGGTACTAAAGATCTAACTTGACTTAAAGTTAAAGAATCCACCACTCATAGCTGTTTGCTTTCTTTTATCAAGATTCTTTTCATTCTGTTTTGATCCAGTTGCCCTCAAATCAGTGTTAAACCAATTCTGATGCCGCAGACACACAAAGATATAAACCATAGGCTCACTTTAGCTCAAACATCTCATTCCTCTTTAAGTGAACTACATTTTCTGGAAATGTAAATCACACAAGGTAAAGACTCTGACAATGTCTGTAAAGTGAAGTTGTATTTATTTTTTAAAGCTGTATTTGCAATATTCTAATTGAAACAGCTAGTTGTAGCTATGCATTAATCAAGATTTTTTTTAATGAAATGTAATATGCCAAGGTTATGACTAAGGGTTGCATTCTCTGTGCAATATCAAAGATAATACCAAAGATATTATCAAAGATAATAGCTAAACTTCAAAAGATTTCTGCTCATATGACTTCTCCAAACATAATTTCATGTACATTTAGCTTTTTACTTTATTTTGTGTTTTGTATATTTGTAAAAATTTTTGAAGGCAAAATGAACTCTAATGGTAGACATTATGCCTATCTGGGTTATGTCCCTGGTTCTCTGAGAGACATGAAATGGGAAGAAATAAAATTGCATCTATTATTTAAGTATTTTGCATTGTTCATCTTTATTTACAACGAATCAGAAACAATTTGCATGTACCTTTAATAGAAGGGTCTAGCAAATGTGAAGTATTCATTCTTTCATTAAAAAACTATTTTTAAGCACATACTCTTTGACAGACATTGCTGAGAATACTGAAGACATATCAGTAAGTGATACAAAGTTCCTCTTTCATAAAACTTAAAAGTCATTTTGTTCACCTAATTCATCAAGAATTTGCTGTGGGTTCTAAAATAACAGCCATATGTAATGGAATTCATATCTTTATAAGTAAAGTTCACAAATGACTTCTAAATTTTAGATGATCTAGTATGTCATCATTAAATATGGAACAATGTCAGAAAAATCGTTAAAAATTATTTCATGAATGTATTTTTAGGCTATGCTCATGGGGGTATCATTTAAGGGTATAGTATAAGAACAAACTAAAAGGTCAATGTGGAGCTGACTGAAACAAAAAATCATATTATGTTATTAACTGTTATATTTAATTTTAAAAATATATTTAACATTCTGATGCCATTTTTCATAGGATTCTGTAGTAAATTTTGAAAATATATATTTAATTATCAGATATTAACAGATATTGCTTAGAATATTTAAAAATTTATTGATAACTACTAAATGGCTCACAAATATATGTATAGGCACTTCTGGAACATACACAATTGAGGTAATTATCTAAATTCAAGTGTATCATATTAATCCAACACACCTTGCAAAACAGCAGAAACATGTTCTTTGAGGCTGCACTAATCAGCCATTTGCCTCAATTATCCACTCCACTGCACAGAACAAAATTACAATACTTTCAGTTAAGCTTCAGCAGATAATTTCTGATACAGATTTATAAATAATCCCAAAATCAGTTTCTTTCTTTAATATGGTTAATCCAAATTCCCCTTAAATCCATAGATCGTAATTCCTCTTAAATCCAAAAGCTATATATGAGTGTTGAGACATCAGAATATGTGCAATTTGGAAACGCAATTATCTAAAAGTTTCATGTCATTCTTTGTAAGTTATTTCTTAGTTAACTCTTTCCTAGCATTCCAAGCAAGAGTTAATTTGATTATTTATCAAAAAAAATCAGATTCCAGAATCGTCACACTAATGATCTTTACCTTTTATTTGTTTGGCTCTGGAAAAAACCAATGCTTCTATCTACCTTCTAATTAGTTCTGAATTCTGTTCAATAGACTCTTATTTCAAAATATTTTGAGATTGGACTACATGCATTGAATATGTGATTTATACTGTTTAATATTATATCATTTTATAATAATCACTTGATTATAATTATAATTCAAAAATAGTTATGTGGTTTGCCATATGTAATATAATAATACAGTATTTAGTAATAGTATTTAAATAATAATACATTTTTATAAACATGGTTAGTGTGCTCATATCTTTTTTCTATATCCATCTATTCTACTGTGATCCTTGGTTTCACGGCGAATTTTTCTGGGAGTACAAGAGATTTTCCATGTTACATATATTTAGAATTTGTATTTTATTTTCTATGACAACATTTGCTTCTTTTCTGACAACCTGCATTGATTATTCTTACATCTGAGTACTGCACAATTCTCTGCCTTGCCAGTTCATTGCCAATGTGTTTTCAGTGTCCAAAAGATAGTGACACCCAAGAATAAATGATTTTTTCTTAACTTGCATTTTAACTTCAGGAGTACATGTGCAGGTTTATTATATGGTAAATTTGTGTCATGGGATTTTTTGTACAGATTCTTTTGTCACCCAGGTATTTAGCCTTGCATGCTTTAGTTATTTTTCCTGATGCTCTCCTTCCTCCCAACCACCATCCTCCAATAGGCCTCACTGTGTGGTGTTCTCCTCTATGTGTCCATGTGTTCTCATCATTTAGCTCCCACTTATAAGTGAGAACATGTGGCATCTGGTTTTCTGTCCCTGCCTCAGTTTTCTAAGAATAATGGCCTCCAGCTCAATCCAAGTTCCTGCAAAGGACAAATCTTGTTCTTTTTGTGGCTGCATAATATTCCATGGTGTATATATACTATATTTTCTTTTTTTAGTGTACCATTGCTGGGCCTTTAGGTCGATTCTATGTCTTTGCTATTGTGAATAGTGCTGCAGAGAATATACACATGCATGTGTCTTTATAATAGAATGATTTCTAATCCTTTGAGTATATACCCAGCAATGGAATTGCTGAGTCGAATGGCACTTCTATATTTAAGTCTTTGAGGAGTCATCCCATTGTCTTCCACAATGGATGAACTAATTACACTCCCACCAACTGTGTATAAGCATTTCTTTTTCTCTGCAACCTCATCAGCATTTGTTATTTTTTTTTGTCTTTAGTAATAGCCATTGTGACAGGTGAGAGATAGTATCTCATTGTCATTTTGATTGATATTTTTCTAATGATTAATGATGTTCAGTTTTTTTCCATAGGATTCCTAACCACAAATATGTCTTCTTTTGAAAAATGGCTGTTCATGTTCTTTTCCCACTTTGTAATGGGGTGATTTGTTTTTTTCCTTGTAAACTTTTTAAGTTCCTTATAGATGCTGGGGTATTTCATTTGTCAGATGCGTAGTTTGCAAAAAATTTTTCCATTCTGTAGATTGTCTGTTCACTCTGTCGATAGTTTTCTTTGCTGTACAGATATTCTTTAGTTTAAGTAGATCCCATTTGTTAATTTTTGTTTTTGTTGCTATTGCTTTTGGTGCCTTTATCATGAAATCTTTGCCTATTACTAGTCCAGAATAGTATTGCCTAAGTCATCTTTCAGGGCTCTTATAGTTTTATGTTTTACATTTAGGTATTTAATCATTCTCAAGTTGATTTTTATATATGGTGTGAGGAAAGGGTCCAGTTTTAGTCTTCTGCATGTGGCTAGCCAATTGTCCCAGCACCATTCAGTGAATAGACAATCTTTTCCCCATTGCTTATTTTTGTCAAGTTTGTCAAAGATCAGATAGTTATAGGTGTGTAGACTTATTTTTGAGTTTTCCATTTTGTTCCATTGGTCTATGTGCCTGTTTTTGTACTAGTATCATGCTGCTTTGGTTACTGTAGCCCAATAGTATAGTTTGAAGTCCAGTAGCATGATGCTTCCAGGTTTGTTCTTTATGCTTAGGGTCATCTTGGCTATTGAGTCTCTTTTTTGGTTTCATATAAATTTTAGAATTTTTCTTCTGGTTCTGTGAAGAATATCGATGGTAGTTTAATAGGAATAGTATGGATTCTACACATTTCTTTGGGGAGTATGGCCATTTTAATGATATTGATTCTTTCTCTTCATGAGCCTGGAATGTAAGGAAGAGCTGGTATCAATCCTAATGAAATGATTCCAAAAAATGGAGGAGGAGTGACTCCTCTGTAACTCATTCTATGAGGCCAGCATTATCCTGATACCAAAACTTGGCAGAGACATAACAACAACAAAAACTTCAGGGCAATATCCTTTATGAACATTGATGCAAAAAATTCTCAATGAAATTCTGGCAAACCGAATACAGCAGCACATCAAAAAGCTTATCCACCCCGATCAAGTAGGCTTTATCCCTGAGAAGCAAGATTGGTTCAACATACACAAATTGATAAATATGATTCCTTTAGTAAGGAACTAAAGGAAAAAAACGCATGATTATCTACCTCAATAGATGCAGAAAAATATTTTGATGACGTTCAACATCTCTTCATGTTAAAAACTCTTAATAAACTAAGTTTTGAAGGAGCATACCTCGAAATGATAACAGCCGCTATGACAAAACCACAACCAACACTCTACTGAATAGGCAAAAGCTGGAAGCATTCCCCTTGAAAATCGGCACAAGACAGAAATGGCCTCTCTCACCACCTCTATTCAACATAGTATTGTAAGTCCTGTCCCCAGAAATCAGGCAAGAGAAAGAAATAAAGGGCATCCAAATAGGAAGAGAGAAAGTCAAACTATCTCTGTTTGCAGACAACATCATCCTATATCTACGAAACCACATAGTCTCTGCCCAAAAGCTCTTTACACTGATTAGCAACTTCAGCAGTCCCAGGATACAAAATCAATATGCAAAAATCACTAACATTCATATGTACTAACAACAGTCAAGTCAAGAGCCAAATCAGGAATGCAATCTCATTCACAATTACCACACAGAAAAATAGAATACCTAGGAATAGAGCTAACAAGAGAGGTGAAAGATCTCTATATGGAAAACCACAAAACACTAAAGCACTGCCCAAAGAAATCAGAGATGACACAAATGGAAAAATAGATATTGTTAAATCTGTGACTGATAGTAATTTTATTTAAATAGTACTTACTATTTTCCAGAGACTCATTTGGGGCCAAGAACTATCACCAGATTTCAGAGACTCTGGTCATGATTTAGCTATTGTAGCAAGAGTGCTATAGGAGCTAAATAATGACCATTATTTAAGTACAAAACTTTTTCAAAACTAAAAAAATATAGAGATTTACATAGTTGTGTTGTTAATATGAAGAAAAAAGAATAGCAATACTTCACTTGGATGATGTGAATTATTTATAGTGCACAATTTTACTACATGACACATGGATTATTTCTCAACCCTCTGCATTGATTGTGTAGAATTAACTGTCAAATTTAATAAAGGTCAGAATGGACATGTGGAAGCTTTGATTAACCTCATAGCAATTAAGGACTAAGCCAAAGTCAACCACACATTCAGCTGTTGTTGTTTTTTTTTTTTTAAAGATTTTTTAATAAAGAAACTATTTACAGAACTATGAGGAAGACTAAGGGAACCAAGAAGAAATATTGAAGCATCCATTGACTAATAACAGCAGAAAGACAATGTTATATGTTGGTCCCATGGACAAGTAAAGGAAACTGTTAGAATTTTATTGAGAGCTGCAACGTAGGAAGAAGGACAACCTGACAAGAGCTGTCAACAAAAGAACATTTTTGCAAAAACTGTGAAGCAGCAGGGAAGGAACAAAAGGAGTAATTATCCCTGTTTTCTCTCCTCCCATGCTTGGATCTCTTGTGGATAACTCCCATTGGCCAAACATAACTGGGAACCACTATGCCAGGAAGCCTGGGGGATAGGCGCTCCTTAAGGAAAAATCTGTCAGGGCACATGGTACAGTAAATAAGATGGGGGAGGGGGTAGGAACAGAGAGCCAATATAATGCACTTTAGAAGATCTGATTTATTAAGATATATAATAACCAAGGCTTACCCAGTGAGAAAATACTTTGGGGTCTCGATGAAAATGTGATCCTGTTGTTTTTATAGTCTAAATTATTTCTCATTAGAACTACAATAATGAATACTGATTAGCCATCCAGATGTGATAGGCAAGTAGATATTTTAATAGGGTTGCTACAGAAGCCTCTTTTGTGTCCTTCCCTGATCATACACCCTTTCCTTGTTCTTGAAAATATTCTTTCTCCTAACTTCCTGGCAAATATGTCTTTGATCTCTTTTTACTTCTACCACCACCTATGTGTACCCCACTGACTATTTTGAAACTTCATAGGAATGGAAAATACCATTTATATAAATTTGTTTTGAGTTTTCAAAACATCTTTATTGAAGTAGAAATTATAATTTATGAAATTCACCCTTTTAAAATGTGTAATTCAATGGATTTTAGTATATGCATTTCTGTTATCAACACCTCTATCTAATTTTATAATATTTTTATTATGTCAAAAAGAAATGCTGTGTCCATGAGCAATCGTTCTCCATTCCCACTTTTCCTTAGATCCTGACTACCACAAATCTACTTTCTGTCTTTATGCGTTTGCCCATTTAGGACACTTCACATACATAGGATTATACTACATGTGTCCTTTTGGGTGTCCCTTCTTCCACTTAAAATAATTTTTGCAAGATTCATCCATGTTGTATATATTAGTATTTTATTACTTTTTGTGGCAAATTAAATTCCATTTTATGGCTACACTAAATGTTTTCAACCCATTTATTGGCTGATGGACAGTTGAATTATTTTCATTTTTTAGCTACTATGAATACTGCTACTGTACAAATTCATATACAATTTTTGTGGGAATATTATATACAATTTCTAGTGGATGAGAGTGGTGTCTCATGGATTTCATCTGTATTTACCTAATGGCTAATGATACTGACTCTCTTTCACATGTGTACTGCATATTGCATACCATTTTTGGAAAAGTGTCAATTCACATTCTTTGTCCATTTAAAAAAAAATAGGTTTTATTTAATTAACATATCACGCTTGCCTGCTATAGCTGCCATAACAAAATACTACAGATTGGGTAACTTAAACAACAGACATTTATTTTCACAGTTCTCAGGGCTAAAATGTCCAAGATCAAATTGCTGTCAAGGCTGGCTTCTTTCTGAGGCCTCTTCTCTAGAATTGTAGACAACAGCCTGCTTCCTGTGTGCTTATGTGACCTCTTCTTTCTTGTCGAGGCTGGAGAGCTTTCTAATGTCTCTTCTTACAAATGGGCTAGTACAATCAGATCAGAGCAACCTCATTTAACCTTAGTTGCTTTCTTTATTTTTTTTTTTTTTAGACAGTCTCACTCTGTCACCCAGGCTGGAGTGCAGTAGCACACATATATATATATTGCAAACCCCAAAATATATTGTTATAATTATTGCTTTAGATAATATTATATCTTTTGAAGAAGTAGAAGGAAAAAATAAGGAAAGCAAGTACACATTGACAGAACTTTTTTATATTGCCCTTCTAATTTACCATTTTTGGTTTTCTGCATTTGTTTTTCTGAATTCAAGTTACCATCTAGTGTTAATCTTTCCTCAGTGCAATTTTTCTCCTACTCACATCCTTTGTCCTGTTATTAAGTACGTTCTAATTCTGTAGGCCCTACAATGCAATTATACATGTATTGTTCTATAAAATTGCTTTTTAAATCAGTTAAGACAGGAAAATTCACAGGCATTTTTTTTTACCAGGTGTTAAATTTTTGTAATTAGCGTCATCAGTGCTCTTAATTTTTAACATGTGTTTGAATTACTCTCTGGAGTAAATTCTTCTTAATTCCATGGAACTTTTTCTAGTATTTCTTATGAGTATTACCTGCTAACTATAAAATCTAAGTTTTTATTCATATGTGGATGTTTTTATGTCATGTTCATTTTTTAATGTAATTTTGCCTGATCAAAGAATTGCCATGGACTTTTTTCTGTGTGTTTCCTTGTTTTCAGTACTTTGGATCAGTCATCACACCCCCTCCAGCCTCTATTTTTTCTGATGAGAAGTCAGTTTTTAATCTTATTATAATTCCCTTGTACCTAATGAGTAAAAGGAATTACTGCTTTCAAGATTTTCTTGAAAATTTTTGTCTCTTAGCATTTTTACTATGATGTGTCAGGGTGGGAATTTATTTCTTTTCTCTTTCTAAGAGTTTGTTGAGAATCTTAGATGTGCAGATTAAGATTTTTCTTCAAATTTTGAAAGTTTTCAGTCGTTATTTTTTTCAATTATTTTTTTCTGTTCCTTTCTCTCTTTCATCTCATTCCCTGCAGGGTATAATCTGGAGCATGTGAGTCATCCCAAGATGATGGTTTTAGCAGAGCTGTCTTTTTCTCTTTCTCTGACTTCCCTGTTAATTTGTTGACCTCTCATGGGAACACACCAAGATAGTTAGGTTTCACCAATTGCTGGCTGATTTCTCTGTTGTTTTTGACAATGTCTTAGGGCATACATCTACATGTTATGATCCAATTAAATTAAGTTTCCTTTTCAGGGGTACTTTCTGAGGTAAACCTCTGAAGTTTGCTCTTACCATACAAAGGTTCATCTTGGCTATATAATTAATTCCATTGCATCAATTACGTTGGTGCAAAAGTAATTGCCATTTTGTAATTTATATGTATATATGTACATATAGATATAGATACACATATAAAATTTATATATAAAAACTGGTATATTTTCTATAGAGTTTAGCTTTTTGCTACCTTGAAGCTATCAGCCTCATGTCATTTGCTTAACAAATAAATTTATTTATTCTGATGGTTGCTCCAGAGCTCTTTGTTCTTACAGCCACCAGCCACCTGTCATCCCTGGGCTAAATTTGTGCATCACTGCTCCAGAGCTGGGGGTCAAGACAGTCCCCTGCCTCTCTTGGATTCACATCCCTGCTTTAAGGGCTTGTTGTTGGATGGAGGCATAGGTGGTGGTTTCTAGTTTTCCTGACTTGTCTCTTTGTGTGTGGAATCCTGATATGCTAGCAGGCTGGGGCAAGGACGATCGGCATCTCAGTATGTTCCAACTTCTAGGCCTGAGATGGAACTACCAAACGCAGGTAGGTGTGGGGTCTGTAAATAAAAAATGTACCTACATTCTCAGTGCTGAGGGGGGAATGAAAAATGCAGACAGCCTGACTCTCCCTGGAAGATACCATAGTCATGGACAACAGACACAGCAGTCCAGAGTGGAGCTTCCATTATGCCGAGATGGGACAATGGCATGTAGAGTGAGAGTGGTTATGCTCTTCCTGAGAGTGGGTAGACGTTCTTGAATATATATTTCTCCATTTGTTGTATCCCCATATTACTGTTTCCAGAGACTATAGATCACTATTTGTTGGTGTGTTTCATTTTCACCAACTATGGTCATTTTGCCAGGAAAAGACTTCCTACATGGTGTTCCTCAAAATACCATTTAGGAAATTGTTCATCTGTAAGCTTTCTTTTGTGATTTTCTTCCTTTTCTCAACAATATTTGTAGTCATCTACACTGATATATTGTGAAATATGTGTGAAATGCAGTGGTATGTAGTGTGGTATGCAGTACTTATTAATTGTCATGCTTTAATTATTCTACTTTATGACTATATCACAAATTCCTTTTTCCCATCTAATGTTGATAAACATTTACAGCATTATAGAATAGAAGAAATGCTGTGATGAGTATTATTGTAACTATCTCTTCCTGGACAATTATGAGACTCTTTCAGGATATATGTCTAAGAATGAAATAGTTGGATAATATTGAATTAGAATAACCAGCTGTTATTATCTAATGCAAAATTGTTTTCCAAATACACTTCCACTAGCAGTGTTCAAGGGATTTCAGGATGTATCTCTATCCCCAAAACAGTTTAGTATGTGAAGTCAATGCAATTTTTGTCTATCTGATGTGTGATTGAGGTATACCATTGAGATTTTTATTTCCTGGTTATTAACAAACTGACTTTTTACAAATGTGTTTCTTGGCCATGTGTATTTTCTCCTTGGTAAAGTGTCTGTATTTTGGTTTTTTTTTTGCCTTTTTTTATATTGGGTCACTTCTGCTTTTAATAGTGATTTAAGATATTTTAAAAACATTCTAGAAACGACTACTGGTTTGCCTAATATTGACTCTCAGTTTTTGAAAAGTTTATAAATATTTACTCTAATTATGTATTAATACATTTTTGGCCTACTGCTTTATTCAATTAGTATGTTTTAATGAATAGAAATTCTTAAGCTCAGTGTAAGTGAATTTATTACTTTTAATAAGAAGGTGTGTGACCTAGTCACAGTGCTCTTCCATTCTTCACCACAAAATATTTTATCTATGGTGCTTTTCCATTTATTTCCATAAGCACTGCTCACTCCATTGACCCTTTCACTCCTATGGCAGGCTCCATCTCAATGGTCTCCCATTGGCCACCGCAGAAACTGCTCTGTAGATAGTCCTCTCCAGTCTTCACCTCAGCACTTCTACTCACGTAAAGTTGTGCTTCCCAGTTCCACAAAGGATCCTAGTTCTCTCCCTAGTCAGAATCTTTCCTTTTGTTATACAGTTACTTTCCTTTATTATTGTATGGTCTAACCCCAGTTACTCTTTGGTTTCAAATGTAATAATTATATTTAACAAAGACAATTTTAACGCTTATAATGTTAATTTTATCATACATTATGTTCTCACTGGTTACTCTGTGTTATTTTCATAAAACCTTAATTTGACTTGGTTTTATGTTATTTAATATTTTCTAAATTAAACTACATGTTTCACATGAATGTTGGTTAATCTTATATAATTTTTTTCTAATATTGGACATATCACATAATAGATAAATAGTAAACATTTATTAAATTAGTGAGCAGGTAAATAAAGAAGACAATAGACAAGTAATGAAGTGTTTTAAGCATGTCTCTAAACTTAACTTTTGTTTAAGCAAGGCAAGAATTTTTTAACAATTTCTTTAGGATTTAAACTTATACTACTTTAATGTATTTTCACTTACCTATCTTTTGACATAGAGAAGTAAGTACTTATTTCTGTTCACATTTTTTTACCCCCTCCAAATGATTTCTCAATTTGTTTTTTTAAGAAAACAAAAGTTAGATCAAAACAAAAAACAAAAGTTAGATCTATAATTTAAATATATATTTCTTATTCTTATAACACAATTATTACAATATATACAAGGCATTTTCTCATTTGCAGTTATTTTATCCAGATTGAATCTGAAATTATTTTCAGCGGCTTCCTTATATTCTTATTACCACTTTCATTGTAAATCTTAGGCATATATAACATTTAATTAATTTATATAACACCATAGCATATTCAATTATATGAACTTATTTGGGAACCAACATTCAACTCAGCAAATAGAAGTGTGTGTGTAGAGTTGACTGTTATCACCAGCTCAGCATGTACATCACACTCTGGAAATCCATAAGTTTTACAGACTGTGAAGTATAATGGTTAATCTGCAAATACTATATATACATATATTTTTTTTACTGTACTTTAGGTTCTGGGGTACATGTGCAGATCATGTAGGATTGTTGTATAGGTACACACATGGCAATGTGGTTTGCTGCCTCCATCTCCCCATGTGATCTCTCCCCATCCCCCCCCCCCCACCTCCCCACTGTCCCTCCCTTGGCTGCCCCAACTGCCCCCAGTGTGTGATGCTCCTCTCCCCTAAGTCCACCTGTTCTCATTGTTCAACATCTGCCTATGAGTGAGAACATGCAGTGTTTGATTTTCTGTTCTTGTGTCAGTTTGCTGAGAATTATGCTTTCCAGATTCATCCATGTCCCTACAAAGGATACATACTCATCATTTTTTATGGCTACATAGTATTCCGTGGTATATATTGCCACATTTTCCTTTTCCAGTCTATCATTGATGGGCATTTGAGTTGGTTACAGGTCTTTGTTATTGTAATCAGTGCAGCTATGAACATACGTGCTCATGTGTCTTTATAATAGAATGATTTATAATCCTTTGGGTATATACCCAGTAATGGGATTGCTGGGTCAAATGGAATTTTTATTTCTAGGTCCTTGAGGAAGCGCCACACTGTCTTCCACAGTGGTTGAACTAGTTTGCACTCTCACCAACAGTGTAAAAGTGTTCTATTTCTCCACATCCTCTCCAGCATCTGTTGTCTCCAGATTTTTTTAATGATCGCCACTCTAACTGGCATGAGGTGGTGTATCAATGGAGTTTTGATTTGCAATTCTCTAATAATCGGTGATAATGAGCACTTTTTCATATGTTTGTTGTCCTCATACATGTCTTCTTTTGAAAGTATCTGTTCATATCCTTCTCCCACTTTTGGATGGGTTTGTTTGTCTTTTCTTGTAAATCTGTTTTAGTTCTTTGTAGATTCTGGATATTGCCCTTTGTCAGATGGGTAGATTGAAAAATGTTTTTCCCATTCTGTTGGTTGCTGGATCACTCAAATGACTGTTTCTTTTGCTGTACGGAAGCTCTGGAGTTTAATTAGGTCCATTTGTCTATTTTGGCTTTTGTTGCCAATGATTTTGGTGTTCTAGTAATTTCAAATCATTTAACAAATTTCTACTGTTTTCCTTTAGAAGATATTTTATTCAATAAACCATAGAGAATTTTCAAATTTATAAAGATAGAAGAAAAATGTATCATAAGTAGTTATATAAATGTGTCAGCCTTTAACAGATGCTACTCTAAATTTTTTTCAGTATTTATAGTAGAACTGTACATTAACAGCAAAGAACTACCATTATCTGAAATTTTCATGCTGATTTTAGTCAACATGCTGTTTATATCATTAAATTGTCTGTCTCTATTATAAACTATAAAATCTTTCTGTTGGAACAAAATTATATTTAAAAATAGCCCCTTAACCAAGTGATTAGGATTATAGATCGCAAAAATAACTCAGCTTCTTTCATTTATTATTTTGTTGTCCAATTCCAGTTATTCTTTGGTTTCAAATATAATAATCATATTTAAGAAAGACTATTTTGCCCCACAAGGTTAATTTCATCATCTTGTATGTTATTCCGTATTATTCTGTATTATTTTTATTGTAAAATAAATGTACCTCCTGTTAAGATGCTATCTGAAGATTACATCACCTCTATGGGATTCTAGCCCCAAATACATAGCCTGGGTGTAATTGTGAGGAAACATTTGAGAAACACAAATTGATGGACTTCTGAAAAAATATCTGACCAGTGTTCTTCAAAGGTGTCAGTTATGAAAAATGAGAAAAAAAATGGAAAAATGGTCACAGATTAGAAGAGACTGAAACATGACAATGAAATGCAGCACAGTATTATGAGTTTGATACCAAAAAGAAAAAGAACATTGGGAAAATTGGTGAACTCTAAGTAAGGCCTGCCACTGACTTAACAGTGTAATTTACTTAGTGTTAATTTCCTAGTTCTAATAAAGGTTTGAGGGAATGTATTCTCTCCCTGGGCCCACAAAGGGGGGACATAGTTTCAAGGGCAAGAACTTCCCAGCACCATGCCCCCTCCACCTCTCCATCCTGGGATCAGAGGTCTTTGTTTAAATTTTTGCGCATACTGGAAAAATCAAAGATCAGTCACTCCAGTGGAAGTTTAAAGGAACTCCTTTCATAGGCCTGGAAACTTATAGAGGGAGGGAATTCCTCCCAGGTTAAAAGTCCCTGTCCCCCACATCCAGGCAGATTCCGTATTTGGAGTCTCATGGAAGCTTTTCTCTTATCTTTTTCTTTCCTTTTTCTCTTTCTCTGCCTAACTAAATCACTTTCTGCAAAAACTCTTTGGGGTCCGATATTTACTTGTGAGCACACTGCAGCCTGGCGTGAACCCCTCTCCCATTCTTGGGTGAGTGAGAGACCAAGAGCCTGGAAGAACATCCTCTCGGGAGAACTGAGTCTCCCTGCACCCCTTACATAAGTTGTTAACACTAAATGATGCTAGGTGAAAGGTATATGAAATCTCTTTGTACTCTCTATGCAACTCTTCTGTAAATACAAAAGCATTTCAAAATTAAAACATGTTTTTAAAAAGCAAGCTTTTTTTTCTCTGAAAAGCTATTACAATATGTGGCTCCTTAAATATGTCAAATATCAATTTTTTTCTGTAATGCTATAACCAGCAATTGCTTGTAAGTGATCAAATTCTAATCCATGTCATGTACACTGTTGTCCCAACGTATCACTGTTTATGCCATTTTCTGGTGGTTACAATTCCTCCTGGGAAAAATGCCAATCTGTTTCTTAAATATATTTCTGATTAGCCTTGAGTACAATTAGAAAAGTCATAAAAATTCCAGCTTTATTATCTTTAGGATATTTTTAAGAATTATTTTATCCAGAAAATTAGCCTTCTGGCATCTAAAGTACATTCACTATCTAAACTGTGGCCAAAATGAGACTTGAGTATATTTTCATACTGAAAGATAAGTCTGGTGGAATGTGACAGCCTAATTCATCTGGTTTGTATTGTGCTTTATCACAATGTACAGCACGCAGCTAGATTAAGTAGTTGGACTTCAGCATTTGAAACAAAAACTTTGCTATGAACCTGTTTGCTTGGTTAAACTTGTGAGACAGCCTGTACTCTAAATTCTGAAAATAAATATAACATTATTTGGAAAGATATTTTAAGTGTTCAAGTTAGTTAATGCTGATAACCCTTGTCTTAGAATTTCACCGTAATAAGAACAATAACTTACAATAATCATTACAAGTTATGCTCAAGAAGATAGCCATCAGAATCTTACTGGTAAATGAAAAATACTGAAACAGCCTATACATCCAAAGAGGGAGAAACAATTTAGTAAATTTTATATAGACATATAAAGAAATAATAAACATTAGAATATGCTATTATGGACTGTATCTTAAATTTCTGACATAAGAAGTTTTAAATTACTACCTCGGTTCTCTGAAATTATAAAATAAACATTAAAGCAACATTAAATATAGTGTAAATAAAGAATAGCCTTTTTGCTTTGTCCTGATATAAAACTGAATTCACAGAGAAAATTTGGCTCCCACTGTTATAAAACATTTTAATTAATTTTGAACTCAGTTTGAAGAATTTTCATGTTAAGTCTACATATAAAACCTTTTTGTACTGTAATTCTAAATATGCTAAATTTTGGGCATGTACAAAATTTAGATTTTTTTTCCTACTTTTTGATATATAGTCTTTATGTAAAATAATTTATCTATATCATTCAGATATGTTGAATAAACATAAAATATTTACTTACTGTATAGGCAACACATAGTTGTTTATATAAAATGAAGGACTGAAATTTCTGGTTTAGGTTTCTTCAGATAAAAGCCAACCAAATTTATTGTTAGAACTTTTCTCCTAGAGTTATTTCTTTTTTCTACTTAGGTCCTGGGCAGAGTGCATGTTGTTTAATTTTAATTCATTCTCGAAAATAAATCATTTTACTTGATTCTTGTTATTACCTGTAGATCAACCTTACTTTAGAGGTTTTTATGTGAGAAACCCTGGATAAGATGAAGATAATTTGTTACCATGGAATCATAGAAGTAAAAATAGCACCCAGTGAGTTGGTGCACTCAGCTATCATCTCAAAGAGAATATTTCAAGCAAAGTAGCATTAGAGTCAGTGATTTCATTTCATTGTTTAAATCCCATTAGTCAGAAGATAGTTGTGCTTTTCAAACTGCAAGGCAGCTAAAAGTTTAGAATATAGTACTACTACTAATGTATAAGAAGACATTGCAACCTGAGAAATTTCAGTAAAGATGTAATTGGGAAAACATGTCTCACACAGCATGCATTTAAAATATTTAGTGTGTAATAATTGTTTATTGCAATGTTGATTGTTTAAATATTTTCATTTAATAATGTAATTGTCCACTAGCTGCAAACTTTTCATTTAGTTTTTCCTAAGAATGATTGATGCATCACATCATTTCATATTTTTCAGGACTACCAAGTCACTGATGTTTTTAGTGGTTTACTTAAATATATGACATAAAGAAACTTTCCTAAAAACTTGTAATATATTCTTTTAAATTTAAGATGTCATTAAACATTGAACTATATCTTATTATTCATTAGTTAGTAAACTAATTAGGACTTATATGTTAACCATCAATTTACATGTATTAACCAGGACAAGTAGAAAAAAATTACATAAACAACTATGAAGTAACATTTAATGCGAAAAAACTTATTTTTAGATCTAAATGTTATAATAAGAATGGAAAAGCCTCTTCCTCAAGAAAAAGAGAAATATTTTTTAAATACCTTTATCACATTTTTTTCCTCTTTTTAAAATTCCTTAATCAGTTTTTATTATATTTACATTTTGTTTTCAACTTTCAATTGTATCACTCATAAACTTGTTTAAATCTTATCTTTTAGCTTCAGACAGAGAAAATTAAAGTTTATTCCAGAGAAAATAAATTCTGAAGAATTTTTCAATGGTATACTTTTAAAAATTAAACATTTTAGATATTTAGAAAAATGGAAGATTTTACTTGAGTTGAAAGATTTTAAAATTCAGCTGCATCTTTTATTTTACACCTGATCTCTGTGATGCTCATTTTATGCTTTTATCCATTAGAACCACTTAAATGATAGAGGTCATATCAGTTTCTTTTACTTTCAATTTGATACCTTTTTAACATCTATTATTTAATCTTTTTAAGTATTAGGCAGTGTCTTAAATATTATTGTTTATTTCTTCTATCTCTGTATTATCAACCTGCAATGGAAATTGGATAATATATCTTAAAAATAATCTATTTTTTTTCTACCAATGTGACTACATATAGATTGCTTACTGTCACAGAAACCAGAGGGTCGATGCATAGTTATCCTTATGGATACATCACATGGAATAAAAATAAGCAATATTATATTTTTATAATTGGCATATTGGTTATTTTTTGAATTAACTATCTGCATGAATTTTTATTAGTGAGAGTGAGACAAATTCATTTAAATAGATTACATTTAGGATAAAGGTCTTAAACCATGGATAAGTAGGGAATTAAGAAAGGTGTTGTTTATTTGTTATGAAATAATTCATTGCCTTCTACTAGGTTTCCATCAGATCTATACACAGCAGTTTTAGTAAATCTGTTTGGCTTTTTATTTCTCTTAAAGACTCATCTAGCAATATCTGATGTTCAAACTCCTGATACTACATTTCTAATGTCTTTATTTCCTTGGGAGATTGTGGGGAAAACTGGAAAAGGTTTTATTTACCAAAGAACATAGGAGAATAAAAGGAGAGAGAGAAAGATCTGGGGAGTATGGGGAGTGTGATCAGAACCAGACAAATGTAGAACAAACAAAAAAGATGGAAGGCAGCAGAATAGTAGCAAAGAAAGTAGTGATCATGTGGCATACAGTATGGGGTAATAAGCGCTTCTCATCTGGACCAAAAAATGAGAGATGGTCCCTGAGAGATGGTCCAGATGAGAAGCATGTATTACCCCATACTGTATGCCACATGATCACTACTTTCTTTGCTACTATTCTGCTGCCTTCCATCACTCATGGTCCAGACGAGTGATGGTCCAGACACGCATAATAGTGAATCGGTTTAATTATCATATATGAGTTAACACTTTCTATAAGATTTTTCTGTTCTGTTTAAAAAATAACAATGAATTTACAGGCAGAAAAGAGAAAAACTCAATCTGTGCCACTGGCTGTGAGTCAGATGTACCTAGAATATTTTAATATTTAGATTTTTTCAATTTAGAAAGAAAAAAATGCGTTTTTATCACTGGCATTGTAACCAGATCTCTGATGTGAGTGTAATATATCTATATTTTTCACAGTGTCTCTAAGTAATTTTTCAGCAATGAGATCACCAGATATTCCTTGTATTCATTTAACATAGTTATGGTGTGTATATGTATTTTTTTCTTTTTTGAGATGGAGTCTCACTCTTGTTGCCCAGGCTGGAGTGCAGTGGCACAATCTCTGCTCACTGCAGCATCTGCCTCCCAGGTTCAAGTGATTCTCCTGCCTCAGCCTCCTGATTAGCTGATATAGGTGCCCACTTCCACTCCTGGCTAATTTTTGTATTTTTAGTAGAGACAGGTTTTACCATATTGGCTTGGCTCGTCTCAAACTCTGACCTCAGGTGATCCCCCCAGCTTTGGTCTCCTATAGTGCTGGGATTATAGGCATGAGCCACTGCCCCTGCAAGTTATGCTAATTTTAAAAGTTGACCTAATTACCAACCTATAGAACTGGACAACTGTTTGTGTTAATGTATCATTACCCCAAACCTCATTAAAGCTATCTTACTCTACAGGTTGTTATGGGCCTGCAAAATCTTTTATTTTTTGTGGGTAGAATCTATTTCCTCCCTTTATTATCTCCAGGCTCTAATTGAATAGTTCCTTTTTAATTTGTTTGAAGGGTAGTGCATTGATGGTATTTTTATTATTCAACTCCCTGAGAGTATTATAGAGGGAACTGGGACAATGACAGCTATAACTTGAGGATATTTTGGTGTGTAAATGTATTTAGGCACCCAGTGCCATATCTACTATGTGAATGCCAATTTTTCCATGCTTCTTGGTGAGTTAATCACTTAGATGAGAAGTAAGGTTAAAAATAAATTTGTCAACTCATAGGCCTTTTTCTTTTCCTTCCTCCCCTCCCCACCCCCCAAGCCAAACCTTATTTTTCTTCATCTCTACTCTGGAGCTTGCAAATACGCTTGCCTCCAGAATTCACCTCTCCCAGTTAAGAGGGTGCATTAGAGAGAAAAAAAAAGAGGAGAGCTCTTCTTCCTACTCCCATACTCATACATTTCTCCTCCAACCTCCTCACTCCTGATAGTCCCTGTGTGTGAGTAACTTGAGGACGTAGATCTGATTTTTTATCTTACCCAAATTCCTACCTAAGGGATCTAGTTAGCCATGCCCTACAAACTATTTTTAGATATAGTGAACTCCAACTTTCTCTTCAAAGAATCAGTATGTCAGTATGTTCAGCTCCCTTATTCTTTAATTCTCCATTTTAAAGTTTAACTTCCTTGTGGTTTCACTAAACAGCCTTTTTTACCAGTTCTAATCAGTAGTTCATATCTCTTCCCCCGACCCCTGCTCTATCCTGACTCATCCTGGTCACCTGCTCCAGTCACCTGCTCTGGTCACCTGCTTCGATCACCTGCTTTGACCTGAGTTACCCCTGGTACCTGTCCCATAACTGTCCTTCCTGCCAAACTACCCACCCTGCCACACTGGCTCATAATAATCCTGCTCTCTTTAAAATAGCCAATTGGAATTAGCCTAGACTGTGCAGTCTAGCACTAGCCAATAGGGGAACAACACAGCAGTAGGGCTACCTCTGTTAGGAATAAGAACCATTTCCCCCTCCCTTGTTCAGGTGTGTGCTCACCATTGTTCCGTCTGTGAGCCGCACCCTTTTATCAAGGTAAATTGCCTTGCTGAGGAAATTTATATTCAAGTGCTATTTCTTTTGTGGCACTAAACATTTACATATAACACCATAAATTCTCATCAGATGGGTTTTATTGTGACTTACTTTTAAATCTGACTCTGGCATAACATTATGAGACAAGGGAAAAATTAACACCCAAATATATTTCCTTGTCACACCTCAAAATTGCCCTGCAAAGTCTCTTGGGGGAAACAAAAACCGCATTCAGTAAGAATCCTCCTCTCCATTTGTTTTCCTTCCTTTCTTTCCAGATCCAGGAGATAATCAACTAAGAGCTAGGCACCCTTTTAAGTCCAATAAGAAACAATTTACAACCTGCTCTCTCTGAAGTCTGCTATCTTAGAGCTTCCTCTGCATAATAAAGCTTGGTCTCCACAATCCTTTGTCTCTAACTTGAACATTCCTTTCTATCAATCCCAGGTCTTTAGAGAAACTCAACCCATTGTCAACCAGAAAATGTTTAAATTTACTTATAGCCTGGAAGCCTTTGAGTGGTCCTGCCTTTCTGAACCAAACCAATGTATTGCTTAAATGTATTTGATTGATGTCTCATGCCTTCCTAACATATATAAAACCAAGCTGTACCCTGACCACCTTGGGCACATGTTCTCAGGACCTCCTGAGGGCTGTGTCATGGGCCATGGTCACTCATATTTAGCTCAGAATAAATCACTTAAAATATTTTACAGAGTTTGACTCTTCATCAACAAACCCCATTCAAGTTGTAGACCACAAAGTCTTTGAAAATATTGTGCACTTCTTTATCAAAGGTTATTCTATGTTCATAAATGAAATTCATGAATAATGTCCTGCCTTTCCTTATTTCTTCTATTCAACTATATTTTATTTTATGACTTTGGCGTAGACCTTGTTAAATGGTAATTAGGCTCTTCTCTAGTTGGAATTTAAATGAAGTTTTTCTTTGACAAGTATACATGCACTCCCTCTGCTGTTTCTCCAAGTTTTCTCTAACTTTAAATAAAATTTGATGTCTAAAAGTCCACACAAAATTTAAAGTACAATAATAGAAACATCCACACGAATTAAATTATTGAATTATTTTGTTTTGTTTTACATGTGTCTGTAAGCACAACTCTGTGTACACAGAAGTAGCCAGCATTATTAGACAAGACACATGGAATGAGCATAGTAAAATGATTCTATTCACAGAAAACTGTCTCTGCTGGTTTTAAATAATCTAAATTTATTTATTTATATAAATTTTTATTTGTTAGAGACATGATCATAGCTCACTGCAGCCTCGAACTCTTGGGCTCCAAGCAATCCTCCTGCCTCAGCCTTCTGAGGACTGAGCTGGGACTACAGACACAACCCACCACGACAGGCTAATTTTTAAATGTTTTTGTAGAAACAGGGTCTCACTGTGTTGCCCAAGCTGTTCTTGAACTCCTTCTAGCCTCAGTGATCCTCTTGACTTGACTTACCAAAGCTCTGGAATTACAGGTGTTGGTCACTGTGCCTGGCAAAAAATCCATATTTATCTGTCTAAAAATTATGCTTCTCACTAAGTATTACATTACTATTGTCATGGGCAATAAAAATGAAAACTGAGTGTTCAGGCGTTTATTATGTTAAGTAAAATAACTTTTCAAATTTTGTAAAGTTGATGAGAAATTAAAATTAGAGAAAGGAGCATGCTTTTTTTTTTACTCCAAATGACTTTAAAAAATAGTTGATATTTCTTTCATGAGAAATATATACCAGTTTATCATTTAGGAGCCTTATTTATAGTGTTAGGGTGGAATATTAGAATCCCAGTGTTCTACTTTTTGGAATACTCAGCTTTCAGAGCACAAATTACTGAACAGTTTTGAAATTTCTTCATTAGTTGAAAGTATTTGTTAAGTGCCTTAGATTCTCTGGTCAATTTCTGAAACACTTTTTTAAAAAGTATATTTGGTTTTCATGTATTTAGAAGTAAGTAAATATCCTATTTCTTCTTACTTGATAAGGAAAGATCATAAAACCATTCTCTTTATTCATTTACTTTAGGCATGCTATTTGAAAAAGCTGATTTCTTTTATACATTAACATAACCAGTCTGTAGAACTAGACAATTTTATATACTAATGTAATATTACATAAACCTCATTGAATCTATCTTACAGTGTATGTGATCTAATAAAATTAATTTAGCACACGCTTTAAAAGACTCAAGAAGCGAATTTGACTTAATTATTTTTGACATATATACAAGGCAGAAAATTCAGAACTACCTGATCTCAACATAAGGCAGAAACATAGCAATCTGCAGAAATAAGTGTACATCAGTGTGGCCAAGTTATACTCATACTCAGTATTTCCTCACTTCTAATTTTTTATCCTTGTGACAACCTTTCTTCTTAGTGATCTAAGGGCTTCTAGACCATTCATAAGTAGCTGTTACATATTTAAAAACCGTCAACACAGTGAAACATTCAATTAAAATTTATCTACTTTCTGTGACATTCCCTGAGGGATTTTCTATTTCAATTATAAAGTTATTGTATGTTCAAAATGTAACTAATTCATGTTAACAACTTAAATAGAAAAGCAATTTTTTATTTCAAGTATTACTATTGTACCCATGATAGCAAATAATCAACAATGACTTCAACAACATATAACATTTTTGTTTTTTTGTAGTATAATAATATATACTAGACAAATTGAAAACACTTATACTACCAAGCACATTCCAATAAGTGTCACAGAGACCTGTGAATGTTGTCTTCTGGCTGAGATGATGACAGATGGCTTTAGAGAGAATGAAGCTATATATCTGAGTTTTGAAGACTGGATACAATTTGTGAAAACACAGATGGAGAGAAAGATTACTTTCAATAATAACAATAATAAAAAGACATAATATAAAAATGTTAAGCATCTTTTGGGGAACAGAATGGAGCAATAATTTGGAGACAGTGAACTTGTTTTGTAAAAATGTTGCAAGAAAGGCAAGAAAGTGCAAGAAAGTGAATATACCAGGGAAATGTATTGAGAAGTGAAGTATCCCCTGAAAGGGAAAGTAGTGGATGGTACACTAAAATTTTTCTTGCTGATGCTTGGTTCTATTTTATTTTCAATTTGATACCCCCTTAATATTTTAAATTTCATGCAGTGATTTTATTTTATTATTAACTTGACTCAATGGAAACCAGAATTTCAATGACAACCGAACTAGTTGCTTTCAAGTGAGTGATATTACTCTAATTTTACCGTTATTTATTTATTTTTGAGACAGAGTCTTGTTGTGTCACCTAGGGTGTGATCTCAGCTCACTGCAACCTCTGCCTCCCAGGTCAAGCAATTCTCCTGTCTCAGCTTCCCTAGTAGCTGGAATTACAGTTGCCTGCCACCATGCCTGGCTAATTTTTTGTATTTTTAGTAGAGAAGGGGTTTTGCGATGTTGTCCAGGCTGGTCTTGAACTCCTGACCTCAGGTGATCCACCCGCCTCAGCCTCCCAAAGTGCTAGGATTAAAGGTGTGAGCCACCACGCCCAGCCTGTATATTTCAAAGTGACTTTTTTTACTGAAATGCATTTCAAATATTGATACCAAAAAATAAGTATGAGTGTAACTAAGTGAGTGCTTACCTAGTGAGCATACCTGTGTAATCACAGTACAGATGAAGAAGTAGAACATTAGTAATTCTCAGTAATCTCATTCCTTTTTAGTTACTGTGTCCCCTGCAAAGTTTATTGATGTACTGACTTCTAACATCATATTAGATTATAATTGTCTGTTTATGAACGTTATATAAATGGAATCATAGCTGTAAATTTACTATTTAGTGTCTGACTTCTGTAACTTAACAGGAGGCTGGTAGCATTCATTCATGCATGCATTATATGTAGCAAAATTTCTTACTTTCTTATTGTCATGTAGTATCCCATAGTCCATGTTAAGAACATATCACAATTTAATTATTCATTTTACTATTGGTTATTTATGTCATCTCACATTTTTGGCTACTGTGAATAGTGTAGGAATGAACACTCACTGATATAAATTGAACTCTTCCCCTGCACTTTCTCAAATTTATATGTTAAAGCCCTAACCCTCAATGTCACTGTATTTAAAGGTAGGACCTTTAGTAAGTAGGTAGTTAAGGTTAAATGAGGTCATTGGGGTGGGGCCCTAGTTACATAACATATGTGGCCTCATAAGAAGAGCATGAGACACCAGCTAGATCTCTCTGTCTCTCTCCATCTCTCTCTTTTTGTCTCTCTTTCTCTGAAAAAGCAGAGGACGCAATGAGAGGGTGGCTATCTACATGCCAGAAACAGAAGCTTTACCAAAAACCAGCCAAGCATCTTGAACTTAGTCTCCACAACTGTGAGGCAATAAATGTGTCATTGTTTAAGCCACTCAGTCTGTGGGATTTTGTCATGACTGCACAAGTAAACTAATGCATTGCCATACATAAATATTACAAAATCTTTGTATTCACTTAAAGTAGAAATGTTGCTCATTTTTCATCAGTCTTATTCCTAGGTAATTGAGGTTTTCTCAAACTACTATAAATGCTAACAGTCTTTAAATTTTACTTTTTAATTTTTATTTTCAACATATTATATAATTATATTTTAATTGGCTTTGTATATAATTCCCTGACAAATTTATCTTTTAAGTTATAATAGTTTCTCTGTAGATTATCTCAGATTTTCTACGTACACATTAAGTCATTTAAAAATAATCAGTGTTTTCCTCTTTTTTAATTCTTATAATTCATATTTTCTTTTGTTGTTGTTGTACTAGCTAGGATTTTCAACAAAATGATTAATAAAGGTGGTAATAGTAAGCAAGCTTGTTTTATTCCTGATCTCACAATGAACATTTTCTACTTTTCATTGTTAAATATGATGTATAATGGAGGCAATTTAGAAATACTCTTTAGCAAATTAAGAAAGTCCTTTTCTATTTCTAGCTTACTAAGAGGCTTCTTCATATAGTTATCAAATAATAAAATGTATCTCCTGAGTATTGTATATTTTTCTTTTTATTTGTATCAGACGTGGTGTTATCAGAGAAGCAGACCCACTAGAAGTGATGTCAAATGAAAGAATTATTATGTGGCTTTGATCTTATCATTGTGGTAATTAGACAGGCAGTTTATTAGTTCTGTTGAGTCAGAGTCTGGTACCGTACTGGAAAGCATCTGCATCAGGAGTGCAGGCAGTTAGGAAGGAAGATGATCAGAAGGTAGAGAAGACTCAGGAAAAACTAGAGTCCATGAAGACAAGCTAGAACCCACAAAAATAAATTGCAACCAAGTTAATCTCTTGCCATATGTAAGTTTCTAACTTCTACATATGAGTGACTGTAGGAGAAGATGGTGGCTTTTCAACTGTCCCAGTAGTCAAAGGAGCAGGAGAGAGTGGCCTAGAACCTGGAGGACCTGCTACCACCTACCAACGACATGAGCCAGTTGATAGATGACAACCTGCATGAGCTACAAGAGTGCCTAACCCTGTATGGACTTCCCAGCATAAACATGGCAGCTGTTTAATTTTTCACCTTCCAAATGTTGCACAGATTTCTCTCATAACAAGTCCCAGGCAAGCAGCACACGAGAAAGAGAATTTTGGGAAACATAATTCCAGCTGAGCTATATTGACACATAACACACCTAACTTGACATCCATGTATACACTGTCATAGACAAATAACTTCCAAATAAAAACAATAGCAAAAACATGGTTCTGCGTGGCATGGTATTGTTATAGCTATTGTAGCAGAAAACATTTAGTAACTGTCAACCTAAGCCTTACCCCTAATGATCTCTCTCCTTAAAGTAGCAGATATCAGGGTGGAGTGGGAGGAAAGAATAGGGGTATGGAAGGAGAGAACTGTTCTCTGTCAATAAGCAAGGTATTGCATTTAATTTTAGTTTTGAGCAGCTGCCTGCAATACTCAATCAAACACACCTGTAATGTTTGTCATCCGCCTAGAGTTCCACATCCTTGTTGCTAACACCATACATTTCAACCCTGGGAACTTCCTGACTTCCTAACTACAGGCATGTTGGCTTTAGTCCAGGCAGGACTTGCTGCCCTGTTGTCATCGTAACACACCTCTCTCCTCCTGTCTCAAGGAGAGTGGGCATCATCAAAACACCGCTGGGGAAGCTTGTTTTAATTCGAACTCTCACTGTTTATTCTCTCAACATTCATTAACAGCTAGGGGAGTGAGGGACCCTTAGCACTTCCTCCCATTCACATTTGGATGAGAGCATTTGCCAACAGCTCTGAATGAGAATTTTTACATTCCCCATGTCATCTCACAAGGACAGCATTCTTTCTCTTCCAGAAAACCGTGAATCTCAGCACTTTATCCTCATTGTCAAAACTTTCAATAGCTATAAGAATCTGAAATATTACTCTACTTGCAAACTAGCATGTTGTTATCCCACTATTTAATGGACGCTGGAGAGAGACATGAGGTGACTAGACCAGGATAAAAAGTTGTTACTCACAAAGATAACAAAAGCCAGAGTATCAGTTTCTATTTCTTATTACTTGAGCCACAATTACCACAGAGTAATTCAAAGGGGGCTACAGTATGCCTGTACATGTCGCAGATTGTATTATAATTGAGAAATCCTACTAACTTTGGAAAAATCTAAATCCTTTATAATGGCCAGTAAGTCTGCCTGATTTTTGCTCTGGAGAAAGATATCTCTGCCATTTTAGATTGCAGTCAGGCCTCTAATTTTCTCCATAGGGAGACACCACATCTTCCAAAGCTGTTTGCTATACAAACATTCTTTAAAAGATTGGGTGGAACAGAACCAGTTTTTGTCTTTCTTTACAGACCATGCAGAAACGTGAAAGAGCCATGGAGATTTAGCCCTCAATAGCCAACTGAACTGCACTAGATTATGTAACTAGCTAGATTTTGTAACCCACTTATGACTTTAGGACCTCCCCCAAGTTTGTGTCACTTCCATCTGATGAGGGAGTACTGCTGTGCACATCTACCTTTAAAGTTTGGCAGGTCATTAACATGTGACTCATTATGGGAAGCTCAGGTTGCATGGTAATTGCATGCTGTATGGCCAGAAGCTGGATAAGGCACCACTTTACTGTAACTTTCTAAGAATTAACCCAAGGCTCTAAGCAGCATCCTTGTCTGCCAATGACAATTCATACAAAATGGAATATTCTGGGCCATGTGGCTAAGTGGCAGAAGGTTTCTGTGGAACATGGTGTCTTTTGTAGGGATTTTTACTGTTTGGAGTCCTGTTCAAAACTAGCAACTGTGAAAGTAACTTACGATTTTAGGACCTAAAAATGGTCACTAAAACGGGGTATATGGAGCCACCAATATGCAAAAATGTCCATAAGTATTGTGCCTTGTTTTCTAGTGGCAGAAGGTGCTGGAAGCAAAAACCTATCTTTCCACACTGAAAAATATATCTTCATGTCCTCAACAATGGAATCCCAAAAGATTTCGCCTAAGTAACAAGCCCCTAAACTTCTGTGGGATTTATTTCCCATTCTCTGGAGTACAAGAATCTTACAAAGGATTTTAGAATATGTGCTGCTTTCTGCTCACCACATCAAGAGAACATGTTATCATCAATGCAATGGAGCAGCATGATGTCCTTTAGAATAGAGAAGCAATCAAGGTTGGAAAGTTGAAATAGCCCTGAGGGGACAGACAGGTAGACAAATGGTATTGTTCGCCCTGGCTGCTTAAAGAAAATGACTTCAGATCATCTCTCTCTCTTTCTCTCTCTTTTTCTTTTTTGAGACGGAGTCTTGCTCTGTCGCCCAAACTGGAGTGCAGTGTTGTGATCTCAGCTCACTGCAACCTCTGGCTCTCGGGTTCAAGCAATTCTCGTGTCTCAAGCCTCCTGAGTAGCTGAGACTATGGGTGCAGGCCACCACGCCCAGCTAATTTTTGTATTTTTAGTAGAGACAGGGTTTCACCATATTGGTCAGGCTGGTCTCGAACTCCTGACCTCAGGTGATCTACCCACTTCAGCCTACCAACTGATAAACTCTAAGTAATAAATATTGAGAAAAATTTTTTTCTAGATTCATAGCCACATACCAGGTCCCAGTGGATGTGTTTGTTCTGGCAATGAAATCACAGCTGAAAAAGCCATTGTAATTAGAATAAAGACCCAATTAAGTTTACCGTAATGGACTGCTAATATCTAAAATCCATCTGTTTTCTGCATAGACCAAATTATAAGTTGAAAGGCTATGTAGTAGTATTTATTATCACTGCATCTTTCAAGTTTCTAATGGTGGCGCTAATCCCTGCAATCCCTTCAGTAATGTGGTATGCGGAATCTATTTTATTTTAACATTACTGTACTGAGAAGCCGTTTTGGTGGTTCTGTTTGGCTTACTCTAACACCATGTTTCCCACTTTACAAGTCAGGAAGTCCCTGTGGCCACTCTGCATGTTACAGAATAAGTCTATTTCTATCAGCATTCCATACCAAGGATCTATTCACAGAGAGAATTCATAGTCCGTTGGGTCCACTGTGAGAATGGCTCAAGCCAAAATTTCATTTATATCATAACCTGTAAAAGTCCCTAGTATGACTGTGAACCACAGTTGTGTTCCTGGGGTCTCCAGGAATTATCATTTCAAAGTAATAAATCCAGTAATACCCCAAAATTCTGATCATTTCTCTTTCTCAAATGCTTAGTCATGCTGGTAAATAAATGGTCGTATATCCCTTTGTAGAAGACCTGGGAGAAATACAAAGGAAAGCTTTTGGCTGTATAGCAGGAGCCTTCCTCAGGGGGCCCAAGAATATCCTGAATCCAAGGTGCTCTTGAGCTGTGAACTAGCTCAAGACTGTGATTGTGGAGCTATTTTAACTATTGTGGTGATTCAAGTTAGACTTCTGTTCACCGGAGCTGGAGATTTTCAGGGTATACAAATCAAACGTTAAGCTTCTACCATCTGAATCACTTCTTGGGACATATTATTATTTAGCCAACCTCAAAGACTTCTGAGGGTCAGAATATTCTGGTCACTGCCTTCTCCCTGCTGTGCAGAAATGATGTGCAGGCTTATTGTGTTTTTGTTCATTTGTGCCACCTCTTTGAATGCCTGTTTGTCAAGTCTGTTAATTTGTGCCACCTCTTTGACAGCTTGTTTGTCAAGTCTGTCTTTTAGCCCTAAATTTATTATGGCTTCTTACCTACTTTATGTGTACTCACCTGTTATGCACCATGAAAAATAAATGTGTGTACACCTGTGCATGCAAACACATACAATCATACAGATATGCTGAGGAAATTGCATTAAAATTATGTGCTGTTATGCCTAGAAGAGTACTTTCCACATGGTATAGTCTCCTTAATATGCTTTAATTTAAACTTCCTCAAAATTAATAGATGATTTTGAAATTTAAATCAATTCCTCCCAAGTATTACTTCTGATAGAAAACCAGGTCAATATAGCTTAAGTATAAAGGAGACAGTTGTCTCCTGTAACTGATCTGTAGAAATGGCAGCAGTGGCCGGACATGGTGGCTCGTGCCAGTAAGCCCAGCACTGCAGGTGGCCAAGGAGGGTGGATCACGAGCTCAAGTGAACCAGACCATCCTGGCCAACATGGTGAAACCTTGTCTCTACTAAAAACACAAAAATTAGCCAGGCGTGGTGGTCCCCACCTGTAGTCCTAGCTGCTCAGGATGCTGAGGCAGGAGAATCGCTTGAACCCAGGAGGCAGAGGTTGTAGTGAGCCGAGATTGCTCCACTGCACTCCAGCCTGGTGACAGAGTAAGGCTCCATCTCAAAAAGAAAAAAAGAAAAAGAAAAGGAAAAGAAAAAAGAAAAAAGAGGTGAGGAGAGGGGAGGTGAATGGAGGGGGAGGGGAGGGGAGGAGGCAGCAGTACAACCTCACCTTTGGTGTACTGGGAGCTCTTTGTTACTCTATAATCCAGAATTTTGTCTCCATTGTTTGTTTTCCTTTCTCTCTGTATGTCAGTTTAATTTTCCTCGATTAGTTTTCTCAACTTTGGTCATCACTGTGACCATTAGACTATATTAGACGTACATGTTTGCCCTTTTATCACTAGAGTAGAGTAGAGGATAAACAGGATGAAGTGAACAAGGTAATAAAATTGGTAGCCAATTCCTGGAATACATTATTGGTATAAAATTGTATAAAACTGGTATAAAATTGAGAGAAATGTTCTCTCAAAAGTGAGATACACTGTTCAATAGAGAGGAATTATATATAGATAAAGCAATAGTCAACTATTACTAATAAGAAGGAGCTATTATATTCAATTATCTGTGAATCTCATATACAACACTGAAAAACATTTTAAGATTGAAAAAAACAAGGGAATGATTTTTGTTCATGGAAGCATTACATAACATAGAAACTGTAAGTTGAATGTTATGCACAGGTGTATAAATATATACATACACATGAACTTGCTTGTGTATATATATGCATGCATGTGTATAGATTGATAAATAGTTTGTTTAAATCTTGTAAGAAAAACAATCTTGTGTCCAGAAAATGCAAAATACTTTAATAAGGATGTAAAAATGTGTTACCTCAGTTGTATTCAATGAACTAAGAAAAATCATTTAAATCACTGAGCAAAATAAATAATCCAAATTTGAAATGATCTCAAAAACCATCTATGCTTATTGTACGTTACCTGATTAAGTTATCTTCATAACAAAGTTGGGAAATTTCTTTACAGTATTAAAAGACCAAATAGAATTGTAAACTGATGATAAGTGTATGTGTATGCATATAAATATTTGCATAGGTATATACATACACACATGGGAAAACATTATTTAAATATTTTATATTTGCAGTAGTTTAATAAGTAATTGTAAAAAAAAAACGATGAGAGTACATATTTTAACGTAAACCTACAGGCCTATACTATACTTTGACAATGTAACAAAGAGTGCTGCTGCATATTAAAACTTGTGTTGAGGGTAGCAATGCGTTCACATTGCCATGCTCCAACTGAGTTGAGAAGTGGACTTTAGACTGTGACCTGACCATGCCGCCTACTGATTAAAGAGCTGTTTCACAGAGGTCTTATTCACAAAATGATGATCATGATATAGATTGGTTGAACACACTGTCATTTTATGGCTAGCTCTGTTTGGGCTCCAAATAACCAGTGACAATTCAGTGGGGTATTTTAGATTTTTGCCTCACAAAGATATGATATGTTAGGGAAATCTTCAATTTATTCAAAGCAAAACTACTTCTCTTTTCCTAAATGAAAACAATTTAGACTGTATAAATTATGCCACTTATAGCCATAGAGTATAGGAAGATGGTTGGTCGATTTTGTAGTTTGGACATAGATATTGCTCTTATCTCTGTATTCAAACATGATTATAAAGCACTTCTGTTTTGTCTTGATCCAGTACAGTCAGAGTTGCCTTGTTTGATATTAGTGTTTTATGAAATGGTTTATGTTCAACAGTAGAATATGATGGCCTAGCAGTTAGAAGCAAACCAGCTGCTAACAACCCCAAGGCCAAGCTGATAACACCAGGCCAACTTCTGTCTGTCAGGAGATTGATTTTATATGGAAAAGTAGATCTGCAAAACTTATCTAAAAATTATGACAGTAGAATGAAAAGGTAAAGGTGTCATTTTTTTAATTGAGTTCTGAATCTAACACATCAGCTAGATTCTCTTGGACTATTGACCTTGTGGAATTAAGCACATATCTAACAAAAAATGCAAGTATTATTGGATTCTGGAAATATTTCTGAGATCTGCTCAGGTTATTACAGTCACTTTAATTATATTACTAAGTGAACATTTTGTCTAAGGCATACATAATTTTATATTGTACAATATTATTAGTTAATGGTTTTATTGTGTATTAGTCATGTTTCCCACTCAATATTTTCAATTGTTCAATAGCAGTTACTGTGCTATATGCTTCTTTCTATACACTATATACCATTTACTTATGGTTAGTATTAGAGTAGATGTTAACAAACATCTAAGTACTTAATTGTGGGGTGTAAAACAGAGCTGGATTAAAAGGAAAAGTGACTTCTTCAAATTATTATAATTCCTGACCCCAGTGACTTCAGAAAATCATTTTATTTTGAACTAGTCTCAAAATACAATTTATGGAATATGTTATTTGTATCTTTCTCTTCTTTGAAGGCCTACCCACAATAACTACCTAAGCTGCTACTGAAGTTGGTGACTTTTTAATATTGTTTTCAACTGTCTCAGAAAATTTAATGATAACAGGGTTACTTAGGCATTCAGCCTTAATAAGCATTTGTGCACTGACCTCTGATTCCTGGGCTTGCTGCCTAACTGTAGTGCTTCCTATTGAAGAGTAATTGGATTGTCATACACCCAGATGACCTACCTCCTGGAAGCTTGCTAAGTATAAGAATAGTTTCAAAAAGTTATCAAAACTTTATTATTTATGAGAAACACCTGGATGGCTTGTAAACTAGTAGTTTTTGGGACCCTACTCTCAGTTCCTGATTCAATACATTCCCAGGTGGTGTAAATACTACTGGTCTGAGTACTACATTTTGAGAAATATTAATTTGGACATTAACAGATTTATTCTGAGAACTACTGATTTAGGTATTGTGGTAGGCAGCACACATACCCCAAAGATATGCACATTCTGATTCCTTGAACTGTTAATATGTTACAGTAAATGGCAAAAGACATTTCTTCTGAGGTGATTAAGGATAAGGAGGGGAGGCTGACCTAGGTTAAGAAAGTGGGCTAGCATTAACAGATTGGTCCTTAGAAGTGGATAACCTTCTCGACTGTATCAGAGGGAAAGAGATATGATGAAAAACAACAGTCAGAGAAGTGAAACATCATTGCAAAATGGAAGAAGGGGGTCATTATCCAAAGAATATAGGTGACCTCTAAAAGCTGGGGGGGGGAGAGAAAATAAGTACATAGATTATCACTTGGGGCCTTTAGAAAGAAACACAGTCATGCCAACACCTTGATTTTAGCCCAGTGGGACTTCTGTTGAATTTCTGACCTACAGAACTGTATGATCACAAATTTGGACATTTTTATTCCACTAGGCTTGTAGTAATTTGTTACAACAAAAGTAGAAAAATAATACAGATATTTAAAACTTCCATCACTTAGAATTACACATTCTTATCTGTTTTTTCCTGATGCTTCACACACCATAAATCTAAAATTTAGATGGCCATCATAGCAGCAAAAGCCCTGAACCTGATAGCAGAAAACCAACATTTGAAATATCTATCCACTACTTACCATCTGTATTACTTTAGACAAGTTTATTTCTTCATTTAATTGACAATTATTTGAGAACCTTTCTATGAAAAATGAATATTCTTTGTGTTAGGACAGAGAAATCAAATTAGATTTGTGTTAGGACAGAGAAATCAAATTAGATGTCTTTAAGTGGCTTTAATGTTGGTGACAGGGTAGGAAATCAAAACACATTAATAGCATGAATTGACTTAAATACTGAGTTGCAGAACTGTGATACAGAGGCCCAGAGGAAGGGTGTTTCAACTCATCTTTCCCAGGTCCAGTGTTTTATATATAAAAGAAAACAAATTATAGTTGCCACAAGGAAGGCACTATAGTCTGAATGTTTGTGTTCCTCAAAATGTGTATGTTGAAATCCCAACCCCCAAGACAATAGTACTAGAACATGGGGACTTGGGGAGCTGATTAGGTCATGAGAACAGAGTCTTCATGAGTGGGATTAGTATCTTTATAAAGGAGACCCCAGAGAGCTGTCACACAACTTTCACCATGTAAAGACACAGCAAGAATACAACCGTGTGTGAACCAGAAAGCAGGCCCTCAGCAGATACTTGATCTGCTGCCACCTTGATCTTGGAATTCCCAGCTTCCAGAACTGTGAAAAATAAACTTCTGATGTTTATAAGCCACCCAGTCAATAACAGCTTGCTCTAGCAACCCAAACAGACTAAGACAGAAGGGAACCAATATTATTGAGGTCTGTCAGAGCTGCTAGGTGTCTGGATGGTCAATTAGGAAAATGTGCCAAAATAAAAGTAGCAACAAAGCCTTTATTCACTGACTGCAATGGTATAAAAAAGACACACACGCACACACACACAGAGTGCCAGCTTCCCCCTGCTTCTTCTCCCCAGACAGACCAAGCATTAGGTGAGAGTCAGGTGATGCACAATGCAGATCAGAGAAAGTGCTGAGGAGCCCTGGACAAAAGGCTGTGGATGATTTATGGTCCTAGAGGACTCAGGGGAAAGAAAAAGCAAGGGCTAGGAGGGAAAAAGTACCATGCCATCTTAGTCAATGCCCCTAAACAAGGAGATCCTTGTAGAGGGGGACTTAAAGGTACCTTAGTAAAGCTCTCTCTTTACCTCCAATTAGGAAAACTCCAAACGAGATGCCTAGACTATTAATGCTGATATATGCATGATACATATAGGAGCATGACCAGCCATAGGAGACATTAGCTGCAGCACCCACCAAAGACTGAAATGACCTGGCTCTGCATCAAATTTAGAGTGCAGAGGACAACTTTCTCCCATGAGGCCTGCCAGGCAAAGCGTTTGTAATTGCTTGTGGTTGAGCCCTAAAGATCACACATAGGATTTTGGCCTGGAGTCGAAATCCTCAAGGTCCTGTACAGACCAGTGCTGTAAAGAAGAAATGTAATGTGAGCCACTTATACAATTTTAAACTTTATAGTAGCCATATTGGAAAAAATTACAAAGAAACAGATAAAATTAATTTTAATAGCATAGTTAATTTGAACTAGTATAACTGTATCAGTCAGGGTTCTCTAGAGGGACAGAACAGGATAAATGTATATATACATGGGAGTAATTAAGGAGTGTTCACTCACATGATCAGAAGGTGAAGTTCCACAATAGGCCATCTGCAAACTGAGGAGCAAGAAAGCCAGTCCAAGTTGCAACACCTGAAAAGTAGGGAAGCCAACAGCGCAGCCTTCAGGACTGTGGTTGAAGGACCAAGAGTCCCAGTGTTGAAGAACCTGAAATCCGATGTTTGAGGGCAGGAAGCATCCAGTACGGAAGAAAGATGGAGGCTGGAAGACTAAGCCAGGCTAGTCCTTCCATGTTCCTCTGCCTGCTTTATCCTAGCCATGCCGACTGCTGATTAGATGGTGCCCACCCAAACTGAGGGTGGATCTGCCTCTCCCAGCCCACTGACTCAAATGTTAATCTCCTTGGCAACACCCTCACAGATACACCCAGGATCAATACTTTGCATCCTTCCGTCCAATCAAGTTGACACTCAATATTAACCATCACAATAGCCAAAATGTTATTTCAAATTACATTTAAAATTAAGGATTATTAGTGGAGCATATTACATTCTTTATTTCTATGCTAAATCTTCTAAATCAAGTAAGTATTACACATTTATAGAACATCTCAGTTGGGACTAGCCACACTTCAAGTGTTCAATAACCACATTACCAGTATCTATTACATTGTCAGCACAGAATAGAGACATTTCTAAGTACTTTTTTAAAAAAGACACAAAGGTGTAGTCTAGAATCTTCCAATATCAGTTTTCAGTTTCAGCTTCTTAATTCTTTATTAGGCATGTGGCCATAAACATATTTCTTGACTTCTTTGAGTTCATATCTATTAAGTACCTAGTAAAAAGTCTAATATGTGTTTGGGACTCAAAACATACAGCTTTCTTTTACCTCAAATTCCCTAAACTTTGTACAGATTATCTTAATTTTAGAGGATCACCATGAACCTTTTAATAAGATAAAATATATTAATGTTTTGGATGTTGTGCAGAAAAGAGTTACTATAGTAGATCTGAAACTGTTATGTTCAGAGGAGCCTGCTTGTGAGATCAGCCTTTGGCTGACTTCTGGGAATTTCACCTTTTATCTGTTCCCAAACTGATCAAGGGTAAATCACTGTGTATAGACTGTTTGTACAAATAATGAGATTCATGGTAAATAACTGTTTTCCTTCTTAGAATTTGTAATTTTGAACATCCTGACAGAGAGTGCTTGTGTGACCAGCCTAAGAAAATCTCAGGTGCTGAGTCCCTCCTGGTTTCCCTGGGAAGAACTATTGTACGCATTTTATTGCATTTTTGATTGTCAATAAAAGGATCATGCCCAATTTGCTCCATCAAGGGAAGAAGAAAGCATAATAAAACCTGTGAATGGATTTCTACAGACACTACCTGTCCTGTGTCTTTTTCCCTTGCTAATCCTGTCATGAATCCCTTCTCTATAATAAGCCTGAGCTGCAAGTCCATCTGGTGACTCACTCAACCTGAGGGTGGTCTTGGGGGAACATTTGAAACATGTGGCATTTTAAACTTTAATAAAGTATGTTAATAGAAGTCTCTCTAATAAAAGTATTTCCACTTTATTATACTATGGTTTGAATAACAGGCAAAATAAAATAAAATAAATATAGTTTCTATGTAGAAAAATTTAGAAAATGGGGTTGAAGAAGGGCTTCTGGCAGAATTGCCGGGAGTTTTGATAGCATCTACAATGGAACGCCCACCAGACGCTGTGATTTGGTGCTACAGCTTCAAAATTATTCAGGCCCACAGCTAAGAATAAAATAAAATGTTTTCTTCAAAACTCTGATGTTAGTTTCATGAAGGTGTATTAAAACAACTGAACTTAGGTCATCACAATAAATTTATATTTAAAAGTCTCATCAAAAGTAGCAAATGGCACTGTTTCAATATAGATAAGTGCCCTCAACAAATTGCTGACTCTTGCCATGGTGGGCATTTGTTGATGGGAAATACCTAAGCTAGAACCATACATCCTAGTATTCCTTATCCAAGTAGGACTACATGATGAGTCATTATTAAAACATGAGTGGAAATGAGGTGCCATTTCTAGGTTGGACTTTAAAAAAAAAAAGCAGATGTCCTTTGCTACTTCTCCTGCTCTGTTAGCTGGGTAGAAGCAGGAGAATCCAATATTGTAGAGGATGATACAAAAACAAAAATGAAGATCCCATGCTACGAGCTGGCCAGGAACATCCATATTGGACTGTTACAGAAATAATAAATAAACATTAACTGCTGAAGATTTTTAAATTGTAGGAATATTTATTATAGTAGCTGTTACTCAAATTTATACAGAAAAATCTCAGGAAATAGACTTACAAACTTTATCCATTTTTCTCAACGTTCAAATACACCTTGACAAAATTATAGCTCTAGAATGGCCTGTTATTTCTGGACACACTACTGCATTAACAAGACAATAATGTGGACACTCTTTTTGGTAAACATTTTTTTACAAAAGGCTGAAATGCTGTTCATGTAGTTCAATCCCAGATTAGAGTTGCTTTTAAAGAATCACAAATCAAAAAGTGATATCTTTTTTTTTTTTTTTTTTTTTTTTTTTAAGATGGAGTCTCACTCTGTTACCCATGTGGGAGTGCAGTGGTGCTATCTTGGCTCATTGCAACCTCTGCCTCCCAGGTTCAAGAGATTCTCCTGCCTCAGTCTACAGAGTAGCTGGGACTACTAGTAGGCATGCACCACCACACCTAGCTAAATTTTGTATTTTTAATAGAGATGGGGCTTCACAATGCTGGCCAGGCTGGTCTCAAACTCCTGACCTAAAAGCGATCCTGACCTCAAGTGATCCGCCCCCTTGGCCTCCCAAAGTGCTGGGATTACAGGTGTGAGCCACTGCGCCTAGCTGAGATATCAAATATTGAATTCTAGTTATTTTATGAACATTTAAGGAGATTAACAGAGAGACACCTACAAATCTTAAACAATCCTCATCTATCTTTTAATATCTAGATGCTCCCTGTCTCTAAAGCCTTGCACTCTCACTCACTGCTACCCTAAATAATCTTCCATTCTTGGTGTTCTATAGATTCCTTCATCCCTCTCATTTACTAAAATGTGGGTTGCAGTGGGCAGAAATGTGAACTCCATCAGCATGAAAATTTCAAAAGGACATCTGTGAAGTAGAATATACAATGTTAAAACAGAGTTTTATATATGCAATGAATTATATTTTGGTTTCCAATTTGACATTCATCTATTTTTATTTTCATATTTCTACATAGTAATCTTAGTCATTTCTATGTCTCTTCTGAAGGGTTTAAAAAACAAAATCAAAAACAGCTCTATCTGTAGATGCCTGAAAATATTTTTTTAAATGTGATATGTTAAATGTAGCAACATACTTTGTCTTTTCTAGGTATATACTTTTTATCTGATACTTCTTACTGGATAAGACTCTGAACCCAGGAGATTTCTGCAAGGTAAAATTAACTTCATGAATTTAAATTTTGTTTTCATTCCACTTGATGATGTTTTAAAAAACATCACCAAATGCTAAAATACATACATTTACAAAAAGAGACAAAATAGGCTATACTCAGAATAGCTTGACTCTTATTTTATGAAAATGTGAATCTGTAAAAGCTTCAGAGTGACAATACTAGGAACATGTGAATTTGATTGATAACATAGTTGAAATTAGCCTTCAAGATCCTTCAAAATCTCTTTTGCTTTTTTCTCCCAAATTGTCTCCCAAAACTGAAAATTATATAGGATGGAATAAACAAGCACTAAATAAATCATTTTATCTCCATTTGGACAAAACATAGGAAAATATCTTGACATTTCTTGAAAATACATACATTTACTTTCCACTTTTATCATATCAAAATGAGAAAAATAACACAATTTATAGTAGGAAAGATTATTTAATAGACAATTTTAGTTTTCAGGAAAACTTCTATCTTGGAATGCCCAAGATTGTTCAATTCTAAAAACAATACTTTAAAATTCTTTTAGAATTTAGATGAAATCTGCAGTGGAAATTTCTAAATAAAATAAAAATCACCTACTGTGATTTATATTGTTCTGAATGACACATTTAAATAGTTTTTATTTTTAATGTGGAACCAACCTTATGGAAGTTTTATAATAATGACTAGTAGTCAGTGTTATTCCATTTCATTATTAATTTTTTCACGTTTTTTAAAAAACTATTATTATACAGACTCTGCTTTTCTCTTTGTGTAACAAAATCAAATTTTGAATTCCAAAATGAGCCCCTGTCAGGTCAGGCAGAATAATTTGTGTTATTTTACCACTTTTGATCTTTGTTACAGGTATAAATCCAGAAATAATTGGTGAAATACTGTCCTATGCATACCTTGGGGCTCTTCTATGAGTCATAATGATTTGGCAGTAATTTACACAGGAAAATAACAAAAATTATATGTAGAGGATAACCAGTTTATCATTTAGCTTGTTCTCACAAAAATGACTCTAGATTAAATTTGGAGTAAAGAAGAAATCTAGTTCAATCTTAAGCCAAGGGGTAATAGAGAGCCTTCATTTTTGGTCCTGGAAAGTGTTCATTTCTTTCTAGGGTCAAAATGTTTACTTTTTATTTAGAAAGGAATTTGTAAGTGATGTGTAAAATACTGATTTTTGCAAGAAGTTTATTTAAGAATTGTACCGGAATACACAAGAAAATGCCATACTCCCAAACCAGATTAAATATAATATTTTTTTAATAGAAAATGCTTTTAGAGTGACACAATAAAACCTAGAACAGTGAAAACATGGTGATGGTACCTAGCAAACTTAGTTGAATAGATTAGAAATAATTGATGAATGAATAAAACAATAAATGAATTAATAACCAAGGGGCATGGATGAATGATGTGATTTATTTAGTAACTTGTTAGGAAGTGGGAACCTCTTAAAATGGCATTTTGAGCAAACAAGTGCTGTACAGGGAAGGGGGAGAATTAGTTCACTCTTCCTTATCATCCATATTGTTAAGTCAAATTGAATTATTTTAACACTCACCCACATGGAAAAAATGAAGAGAGTGGATCTAACTCAATGCAGAAGACATAAGAGAAGTTGCTTAAACTTGAATAGCTGATTCATTCTCTAGTGCTTTGCACAAAGTGGAGTGCTAAGACAATCAGGTTGTTTTCCGTCAATGAAAACATAGCTCAATAGCGGGGATGGTATATACCTCAGCTATACCACAACTTATTGATGGCATACTTTCTTTGGCAATTGCTTTTGTTTTTAAGAGTTAAGTAATGAAGTGGAGTTAGAGCTCAGTACAATACTTGAACAAGTTAAGTGATCAGAAAAGCAGTTCCATCACCGGCAAGAATTGGTGTTTTTAGAAAGATCTTTGCCATGTTACTGTGCATGATGGCAAAGCCCAATTCTTCTAGCTGCTTTGTCTAAATTTGAGGTTTCTGCTACTTATTTGCTGCTTGCTACTTATCTGTGAGCCTAAAACTATTTCACAGGAAGATAGATACTAATTTAATATTGGTTGAATATTTATCTTAAAGAGAAAAAATATTTGAAATAAAAATATTCTTTATGTACAGTCTCATTATCCAAAAAATAATTATATCTAACTTCTGAGCATATAATAACGTTCTTCACCAAGATATACTTGATTACCTGCTTTCCATGGTAAAAAGAAATCACAGATATAAAATTTTAGGAAAAACACATACAATGACATCTGCTCTTTTTCCTCATCTCACAAAACAAGGTATCTTAAAGAGAACTCTTTAAAGTATCTTGGCAAACTTGGTTAAAATTATTGATATTTATAAGTAGGTTAAATGTACTCCTTCCATTATCTTTTAATGTACTTATATTTTAAGTTGCTTTCCTACTATATTGACCCCATGTATGTACCTTCCTACTATATTGATTCTTTGTAACTTCAGGTGACTAAACATCAAATAGTTTTTAATATTTTTCTATGCAAAGTCAAGCCTTAGGCTTTTAGATTTTTTATTGAGCAAGCTGCTTTCGTAGGTTCATTGATATTTTTCAAGAGAAAGCATTTATTGGAGAAGGCAACTAAGCACTTTTATGCCTTGCGCATTGTTTAACATGGGAGCAGAATTGTCCTGGTATTATTTAACATAGAAACAAACAGGAAAATATTTGGTATAATTGTTGGTACAGGTTCTCAGTCATTGGTTCAAAGTGAAATACCAGTTAGCGATGGAGCTGGAATGAGAATTCAGTACTTGTAACTTTTGCTATTCCAGATATTAAAAGATAGTCATCACTACCAGTTCAAACTTTAACAGAAAACATATAGTTCACTCTGCTTTACAAGACACAGAAAACAAAACAAACAAAAAGTTTTCTCAGAAATAATGAAGTCAGTATGTCAGCCTTCAATATAAATAAACTGTTTAAAATTGTAATGATTGCTATGAAAATGTATACTTATGTATTTTAGTGTACATAACACATAGTGGAAAGAAAACAGACTATTCACCAGTCCAAAGCATTCATGAAAAGGAGCAAATATTTCACTCAAAAGCAGTTAATGTGTATTAAGTATATTGTACATGCATCTGTGGGAAGAAAATAAACATGCAAATTATTAACATCAACACATTTATAAGAATCAGTTTTCAAGTTATCTTTAAAATACAATCTTTATAAAAGTTCATCAGTAAACTTCTTTATTTAAATGTACAGTATATCGTCTTGCACTGTGCACTGACATTCCTAAAACTAAGTAAGAGACACTGCAGCAATTACATATTGCTTTTCAAAATCTGTACATTTTCTCATTCTTAAAAAAACATACTGTTGAAAAGCACCATATAAACATCACAGTAATTTGAAGACAAGTAAGGGCATGCCATGAAAGCTGGTTTACCAAAGCAAAGATCTATCAAGTATTCTTGAAAGAAAGAGCTTTACACTGCTTCTGCAAGCCAAATCCATCCCTGCTAAAGAGTTTTCTTTAGCCAAAGCAGAATTTTTGCATTACTTTGGTTTGACTGGATTTGTTATTATCAAATTGCAATACCTTTGGTGGCACTGGGGAAAGGAATCTGTTCTTTCATGTTTGCTGAGCATGACACCACTGAATTCTGGTGAACCAGCACCCAACATGTCTAGAATTGGAAAATATTTAATTATAGTAACACAGCACTTAATGGTATTTAACCTATTTAGCAAAGACTTCCAAAGACAAAGTAAAAAATAGGTAAGTAGAGGAGTTGATATTTCAGTTGATGAACATGACACAATAGTAACTAGATTTTTGATGTATAGAGGAATTGCTAAATTAAAAAGTCTAGGTGACAGCCAGATTATATAATATCTTAAATTCAAACAATTGGGATTAATTTTTAGTAGCAATGGCAAGTTATCAACTGGTATTAAAGAGCTCTATAACTTGATCAATGTCTTATTTTAGAAAATAAGTTTGTACTGTGACATAGGATTGATTGAAACAGGGAGAGTGGGAAGGCAAAGATAGTATGTAGAGGCACAGTTACCAATGAAACAACATGAATAGGAAGGAGAGTTCTGAGGACATTTTGGCCAAGAAGAAACAAGTAAGTAAAAGAAAAGCCATCAATAAGACAGATACAGGACTTCTAACACTAGGAGAATGATGATGTTATTAGTAGTTACAATAAAGTAGACAGGATTAAATATTATTATTATAAAATATAATAAACTATTTTTAATACAAGTATTATCTCACTGATGCAGAGAAGGTAACCCCCAAGTTGGAGATTAGCCTGGGAAGATTCTTGGCTTCACCCTGGAAAGAATTCAAGGGCGAGCTTGTGGTGAGAGAAAGCAACTTGTATTGAACCAGTGGTGCTTCATGCAGAGCAGAGCTAACCCATAGGCAGTGTGCTCAGAGTTGGTGCCTGTGGGCTGCTAGCTAGCTGGATTTACACTCACTTTTAATTATATGCTAATTAAGTGTCCAGTTATTCAGAACTTTCTGGAAAAAAGGTAGGGAGTTTCTGGAACCACAGAAGGTAATTTTTGGGCCATTGCTATGGTGTGTTGCCACGGCATTTGGAAATGGTCATAAAGACACATGAGAGTGTCTTTATGCTAATGAGCAGTAACAGCAACTAGAGGACACTTGTTTTTAAATTTTATTGTAAGTTTAGGGGTACATATGCTTGTTACATAGGTAAACTTGTGTCATGGGGGTTTTTTGTACAGATTATTTCATCACCCAGGTATTAAGTCTAGTACCCATTCATTATTTTTCCAGATCCTCTCCCTCCTCCCACCCCACAACCCTCTGATAGGTTCCAGTGTGTGTTGTTCCCCAGTAGAGGTCACTTTCATTGCCATCTGTTGGGTTTGGCTGGCTTCAACACTGCATCCTTTTTTAACCTGATCCTGCTCCAATCAGTGGGTCACAACAGGAAAATTAAGTCCTGCCAGTCCCCGACCTCATCACCATTTCATATCACAGAAATGCCCAGTATGTCATCAGAAATACAAACTCCATTACTATTTATACACTATTGAAGATTTATGGAAAATACTGATTTAATTAACCAGCCATTTTTTTTCTTTTGCGTAAACAGCTATCAATGTTCAACAAAGAAGCATAGCATCAATAAGACATTATTTTCAAAAATAAAGAAAAAAGACACCTATGAAAAATGACAGATCACATGAAAATATGCAAAAAATGTGTAGGCATTTTTTTCGATCTTTTTCTAGTTCACTGATCCCACATCTCCCACCTGGTTAATTTAAGACCATCATATATCCTGGAAAATGACCTTTTTTTTTTATAATTCACTGGAAAACTGCATGAACCATGTAAAATTATTACAAAAGTAATTATTATAACAATCTTATTTAAATTTGAAGACTATCCTTACTCATCTTTACCAATCTGGCAAATTAAGGGGTTGACCTAAGCTGTGGCCTAAAATTGTGATTCTTCATTTTTAATTCAAAAACTCCTCTGAGACTTTTTGGAGTTTTGCCCAAGGAAAATATACATGCAACATTTTTGCATCAACCTTCCACATTATTTGTACATTTCCTGAGGTGTATTATAAATAACAGTTTTAGAATCCCTGAGATAAGATGTGTAGCCTGTACGCAAACCCTATTTTCCCTTTGAATATCTAATTGCTAAGCAGTTTCAACATCTTGCTCAGTTCTCTAAAACTCATCTCTACACAGCTTTAAATTTTCAGAATGTTGGAAATGTTTAGAATCTTGAATTTGTAACAAAATTTAGATTTTGAATTTCCCACTCACTGTTTGTCTAACATATAGAAGGAGTTTTGAGTAGTTGACTTCAAAAAATAACTACCATCCAATTATTTTACATATCTGCTAATGAGAATTCTAGTTGAGTCAACTAGTGATAATATTAAAATTACTTTTTCAGTATATTACTAAATCTTTCTACTTATTTCATGATATTTCAAACCATTAATCCTCCATGCCTGGAATCTATCTGAGCTCTAAGTTTACTTTTGTTTAAATAATTAGCTTCATACTTAGCTTTTTATTATAACTGCCTATTTTCATATTCAAAGCCATGCATTTAAGGTAAATACACATTTCATTAGCTATTTATCCATTTTTAAATTTTTTCAATTAATTAAAATGTTAGCCTTTATTTTAAAATAATCCTGCTCTGATTATACCAAAAAAGTATAATTTTTCACTTTCTAAAATTGAAGCATTTTTGCCTGAGCTTCGTTTCCAAAAACATGACCACCTTAAACACATGATTCTACTTTCCTCTACTAATTTTCTTCTATTTTTAGATACACCAATTTTACACTTAAATCAAAAGCATTTAACAAGAAAAAATTAAATTATACACACGAAGTAGTAATTGCATTTCATTTTATGCCCCTTCTTAATTGTCTTGCAGCTACTTGAAAATGAAAAGGTCAAGTTTGAAGTTCAATTTTTTCTTGATATGCTGCTCTAGGATTAATTTCCCCACCTTGGTAGGAAGATCAACTGAGATAACTGTAATTTCTCAGTATTTTATTTATGCTTCAGTTTTCCTCATTCACTTTAATGTAGTTTTAAGGCTTTCTTTCATTTCTAATAGAACCATTGTCCCTTAGTACACAATATCTGTCTGATTTCTTCATTTCTCTGGACAAGTAGAACTGCAAATCTAATTGCACCTTATGTTTTCACTCTACCTGCTCATAACTATACTAAAGAACTTTTTGAGCCATCATTAAGCCATCATATGCTTCAATTACTGTAGAAGAAAATATAACATATTTCCTTATAATACATAACATACAAAAAGGAAATATGTTATATATATATTCCTTGTAGAAGGAAATATAACATATTTATGTAACATATGTCCTTCTATAGTAATTTAAATAAATATAGTTCCAATATGCATATTTGCAAGATTATCTCTATATCAAATTGTTTAGGTGTAAGAAAAAAGTTTGCACCTGTCTTTCCACAGCCTGTGGGATAAATTTTCCGTATTCTAACAGCTGAATTTTGAGACTTTAGTTTCTCCACAATTCCCACATTATTTTAGATGTTCAGTTGGAACCAGAGAATTCTCTATAAGGAAGATAATCAGGTTATTTTTCTGTGGGCTTGGGCGGGGTCATAGTCAATGGCCTGGACAAGAAGTGTCTAATTTAATGCCTGAAACAGAGCAGCTAACTGTCACTATGGCTCATTGTCACAAAAGTCGGGAGACACCAAGAAAATGATCAATTGAAATATCTCAGTTAGAAATTCTCACTATTAAAGGACCAGGGCCAGAAAAACATGTAAAATAATAATAATAAATAAAAATAAAGAAGAAATTTTCCCTTGCTTACATCATTGCTATAAGGTCAATTGAATTGTGTAAAAATTATGTTACTACAAAGCAAATTGTTGACCATGCTAATTTAACAAAAAGGTCAAACACTAAACAACATTCTTTTAAATTTTAGATAAAATTAATGAAAGTCAGAGTAACGACTCCAAAGTTACATTATCTAATATGGTAAGCATTAGTCACATGTGTCTGTTTTGATATAAAATCTAAATTAATTCAAATATAATAAGATTTAAAAATTAATTCTTCAACCGAACTTGGTATATTTTATGTACTCAGCAGACACGTACATTTCCGTCATCACAGAAACTTTTATTGAACAGTGCTGATAAAGTATAAAGAATTACACTCCAACTTAAATTTTACTTTATATTGCAAAGCAATTTTTCTCTTTTAAGTGCATGGAAGCCAGCAGAAATGCCTTTGATGAGTCAAGGACAAAGATAGTGACTAGTTTAGATAAACAAACTGAGCTAGTTTTGCACTAATAAATGATCACTTTTATGTTTGTCAGTCATATCACGTATCAGCACATGTAGGACAGTGGTCCCATAAGGTTATAATGCTGTACTTTTGCTGTGCCTTTTTCATTTTTATATATGCTTAGATACACAAATACTTGTCATTGTATTACAATTACTGACAGTATTCAATACAGTAGCATGTTTTACAGGTTTATAGCCTATGAGTGATAGGTTACACCAGATAGCCATGGTATGTAGTAAGTAATACTGTCTAGGTTTGTGGAAGTACATTCCATGGTGTTTACACAACAAAATCGCCTGACATGTTTCTCAGAATGTTTTCACATTATTAAGTGAAGCATGACTGTATTTAATTTAACAATGACAAATCACTGTTCCCAGAGCACTTCCGCAAAAAATCCCCATGTGCAAAATTGTAAGTTGTGAACTTTACCTTTCCTTTTTAAAAGCATGGAGAAAAAAATACCAAACAGAATGCCAACACCAAACTGGCCCATCCATATAGTAATACTCTTATAACTACTAATAGAAGTATAAGAACTTTGTTCTGCCACAGTTTTTTATGGAAATAGAAAGAAAAAAAATTGTACTTTTTAGTTTCATGTTTTTTTAATAAATGCAGGTTCACATTTAAATTCCAAAATGCAACTTAAAATGTTGGCTGTCTTTCAGAGAATATAAATCACAGAGTTTATTTTTCAGACCTGCAGGAAAGAATTTATAAAATCACCAAAAATAGAATAGAACAATGTGTCTATAAAAGACAATATATAAAGAGTGAACATTTAAGACTGAACTGCAGAAACATTCTATCATTTTCCATAAAAAGCAAAACAAAAATCTGTTTTCATAATACTACTACCAATATGTGCTTGTACACACATATTTTATAAACTATTATAATTGTAGGAAACAAATCCACCAAACCACAATTTCTGAAAATTTTTGTTTCAATTGTGTTGGGAATACTTCAAATCTTCTTTTCTGAATATTTTGAAATATACAATAAGTTATTGTTAGCTGTAGTCACATTACTGTGCTAAATACCCTGATTTAATTAATACATACTGTGTGCATGTGTTGAAATATCACATGTACCCAAAAATATATACTATTATGTATCAATAAAATACAATTTTTTATTATACATAGAAAGGACAATTATCTGTCACAGAAATAATGCAAGTGTATGCATCTTAGCAGCTACTCATTGTATTTTAATAAAAATCTGGTTTAGAGAAGAAAGTTCAGTTTTATGCCCCATTGAATAATTTACAATTATATATATACACACACACACACACATATATATATATAAGCTTTTTTAAATCTTATTTTTATGTGGAAATACACTCAGAGTGTTAACTTGTGCAACAAAGCTTTACATTGATTTCTTGATGATTTTCACGGCATGGAAATATTGAAAGGACAAAGGCTAGGTAGGATGATTGAGACAAGAATTCTGGGCTTCAAAATTTCAAATTTTTCGTATTTATTCACAATAGACCTGAAAATTAATTACAGAGAAAGGTTAGTATGTCAACTTTTTTTGTTTATTTGGAATTGGGAAATAAATGAGAATTTCTGACTCATGATATTCATGAAGTTTGAACTAATTAATTTCAAGGTATTTTGATTTTCCAGTGCCTAATAATAGAAACATAAAAATGTATATTTCTATTTATTTCTTTGAATCTACTCCAGAAATCACTAAACTATTTTTAAAAGAGTTTATCCAGGGGAAGGATTCTTATTAACTAATTCTGTAACAGGAAAGATAAAAAAAATTTTTACAATAATCATGATTGTTTAAAAGTAATCTCTGTCCTCTAATGATACCGTACAGCTACCTTACCTAGGATGAGAGATGAATGAGTGATACTTTAAATTTTAACTGGTGGTACATATTTGCTTTATACAAATCAAAATGTTGCATATGTTGGCTACTTACAGTTGAAACTATTTTCAGTCCAGTACTTTGGTCATATGTCTATATAATCATATATATGGTTAATACTATATATAAAATATATATGGTTATTTAGATAGATAAAACCATATATATATATATTATATAACCAAAGCACAGGACTAAAAATAGTTTGATATATATGATATATTTAACCAAAGTACATATATATGTATGTGCATGTATATGTGTGTGTACGTGTGTGTATATATATGTGTATATGTATGTATGTATATATGCACTTTGGTTATATATATATACATCATGATATATATATAAGCTTTATTTAACCTTAATACTATACTACTATGTATAATAATGGTTACATAAAAGAATAAGGTGCATTTTTTTCAAAGCTTGATTGTTAAAAAATAACATTCAGGAAAGTGTCCCTTTTTTGGACATTATTAAGTGTCCATACACAGAATATTACTTGGCAACACCAAATTTTCTCATTTCTATAATAAGGTAAAATTATTTGATGTTTTTTCTTTTTAATGCCACTGCACTTTGAGAACCACATTGTATTTTTAACCTCATAAAGCTTTCCTAGGATACATAGAGTCATGTTTCATCATTTAAGTTTTAACTTATTCTCTATGAAGATGGCATGAAGCCCTTTTTGAAGTGTCATGATAATCTATAGAGATATGCTTAAATTAAATATAATGGGCTTCACCAATTTTTTTAGGAATTAAATTTTGAAATGTCAACCAATCAAAAAATATTTCTTTTGTCTTCACACTTTAATATATTGAAACAATCTAGTATACATAAATTATGAATTATGGGAGTGGCAATAATCCTGTTTATGAAATTTCCTTATAGTCTAAGTGCACTAATTCTCTGTGTCGTCCTATACAATTAATTCACATCCTTAAAACAAGCACCAGACTCCACAGCAGGTAGACTATTCTCAATTGCTGTGTAAATGTTACATAAACTTTAGGGCCTTAGGATCTCATATTACATAGCAAAATGAGATAATTTATTTCACTTGAGCAAATATTTTACTCCAAAGTTCAGGTTATATCTTAGAAAATTATGTCTAAAATTTTTATTTGTTGCTTTCCTTTGATTTCCATCTCTCACCTGAAGAGTTCAAGGTCTCAGTTTCACTGTTTTGCAATATTACCATGATTAATGTTCCTTCTACTGAATGAAATAAATACAGCAGAGGATGGCCTAGAATAAATAATTCTAGAGTCTCCACCTCAAGATTTTGTTGTATCAGCCTCTGGATTTGTTTTCCCTATTTTTTAAGTAACTTAAGTCATGAAATTCCTCATTTTGAAACATACTGTTGTACTTATTTTATTATAATCTTTTACACATATTATTTACTTGGTTTCATTAAAGTTAGAAAACACCAAATTTGTATATTGAACATTCAAGAAGAATAATGTTTTCCAGTTTGTCTGTTCTCTGACATATTTCTCTCAATTCTCTGAATCTTCTCTACCTATTCTTTGATTCCTTTCTCTTGGAGTGTTCAATATAGCAGGAGGAGTAGAAATAATAAGAAATTATAGAAAAACAAAGATTATAAAAATGTTATTTCTAATTCATTTTTAAACAAACTAAAATGGCATAATATGAATCTGTTAAAAATAAGCCAAACTTCTAAAAGAAATCAGAAAATAATACTTTTCAACTTTGTAATATTAGAAAAAAGGACACATGACATAAATGCAATCAACCCTGTAAATTACATGTTTATGGTATTCAGCAGGTTATACCAAAATAAAAAATATATTAATTTATATATGTTTAGCTATTTACTTTACATGACAGGAAGGTAGATTCACTTATTCCTGTTAAGGAAAATTAATGTCAAAGAATTGTAAATGGGCAACGAATATTACTGCATCTATTAAGTAGCTTCTGGGGATTGGTCATTGGATCGTTTTGGCATTTTTATATTTTATGGAGGTGTGTACCTTGGATTGATTTTGATTTGTTAGGCCATTTTATAATTCTGTAGGATAAGAAATTAATTTAGAGAAAACGGCTAGCAACGCAAATGTTTCATCTGCAGCAATGCAAATGAATTTTGTCTAGTAGAGAAACAAACTTTGGAATGTCATTCTCATTAAAATTGTTTTAAACTCCTTAAGGTTTTCCTCACATACACACACACAAAATGGGTTTAATACAATTTTTGATGAGTTTTTTTTAATATGTACATAAAAATCATGCTTTACATTTTAATAATTGTAATATAAAATTTATAACTAAAAGAATCTGACTTTAAGAGATATTAAATATAAACTAAACTTTGTAAAAAGAAGAGGAGATTAAATAGAACTTGGAGTTTCCTATTGTGTATGACTGTTTGGCACCTAAATCTCCTGTATTGCCAAAATATATTTTTGAGTAGTGTTTTTTATTTTTTTATATGCTGTGGGAAATTTCTCTTAAAGAACATGGAGGCCCAAACACTACTCTGGCTGAAGTTGAGTGAGTCCATTTAAACCACTCCTGAGGCACTTCCTATGTGGTTTCAAAAGATAATTCACAATACAAACTGTATTTCAGCCCAGAGTAGTTCAAGTGGAAAGTTAGTATCTTTGCATTTGCTGGAGCTATTTTAATTTTAGAGAGTATAGAAAACTAGAGGATAACAGGGTGATTCGTATTAGCTCCATCTAAGAATTTTCTTTACAGGTATCGTCATATCAATTGAAATATTTATTATATGGTAATATAGATTCCATTTAATATTTCTCTCATGTTTTAAAAAATATGTAACTGGGAGACAACATCAAGTGTGTTTCAAAAGTGTTAGTGATATTCAAATTATATCATAAAGGTTATTTTATCTTCAAGAACTTTTTGAGAATTTTAAAAATATTAAACTCTCTTGATAGTAATATAATGACATTACAGCTGTGCTTTCACTTACAAAGTGTTGCAGAAAAATGTAATTTGTCACTTCAATCAAGACATTTCTTTTACTGTGATGTGTAAATATTTCTGAATAGGCACCATTGAAAGAGCTCACAAATAAAGCCATCTTGTGTTTGTGGTGACACATTTAATGCTTTGAATATGATCAAGGGGACTACAAAACTGACTAAAGTACACATAAAACTTTAAATGAATCCCAAATTAGAAGGCATGATCTAACATTAGAAATAGTAATACATATAGGCTAATGGAAAACACAAAATATCTAAAATCAAATTAAATAAATGTCTGTATAAAGATTGCATTGAGAAGTAGAACGGAAATATGTTAATAAAGATATTGGCATTTAACATAAAAAGGCATTTTCTTTATTATCTGTAACATTTCATCTAAATAGGTGAAGTAATGGAAATGAAATAGATACAGAGTGAAAAGCAGAATATAAGTAACCTTTAGTATAATAGGCTTACACACATCTCTTTCTGTAATTTTTTAAAGTATCAGTGACATTTTGTCTATAAATTTTCCTTTGATCCTGGCTTTTATGCTGATATTTATTATTAATACTTGCAAATGAACTTATCTAAGCAAGTTTTTGGCAATTTCAGTTTAATTCCATCAGCTTCAAAAACATAAACACCCCCACTTATAAGCAGACAGCATTTTTTGTAAGATACATTAATATTTTTTACCAAGCATAAAAAACATTATTTACTAAGCATAAAAATCATTAATATTTTTTACTAAGCCTGCATTTTTTTTTACCATGTACTAGAACAATATTATGGCAGCACATGAAATTCTCCAATTATCCACACCATTTCTTTTGATCCCAGTGCAAGAGTATTCCATCCTTCTCAGAATTTCTGATTGTCTTAGCCAAAGTGAAAGAAACAAGAAAACAGAAGACAATGCATCACTTGGAGAGAGTAAATATCATATATATTGGAAGGACAGTGAAAGAGACTGAAGCTACATTTTGTATAGCACAAAGGGAAATGTCATAACTCCTAATTCTATGCAATTTCCTTCATTGCTCAAGAAGAAACTCTCAGTTTAATTGTTTGGGGGCTTCCATTTTAAGTACATTTGGCTATAATTTTTTTATATTGCCTCTCCCACTATCCCTTTAAATGTATGTAATAAACATTAGCCTTCCAATGACTTCCCACTATACTCAGTATAATACACAGTTTCAAATAGGGCTGACAGTCTTATTTAGCTGGTCCCATTCTATGCTTGACCCTTTCTTCATAAACCTCTCCCCTTCATTCACCAGTTCATAAGCTCTTTCCCAGGGCTTTCTCTCTGAGACTGCTTCTTATTTCTTTATGTGTTTGTATATTTTATTGTTCGTTTGTTTGCATTTCTGGTCTCAGAATAACAGTCAACTTCTCAAGAGGCATTCAATAACCACCCCTTTTTGATTAGGTACACTTGGTACAGCATTCTGTTTCTCTATCAAAGATGTGTATCTTGATTTGCAATGGTGTTCTGTGCTTCTGTGAGTTTTTTCTAGTGTTGCAGACCTTTGTGACAAATATGGCCATAAGATGAGGTTTCTTAGGCCATGATCAATGTTAGCTAGCACAGTATTTATTATAAAAACCCAAATTTACTGGTGATATTTTTAAAATAGAAAATTTCTTATAGTGGTTCTACTTCCGGCTTTTCTCAAAACACAGAAAATCTCACATCACTAGGTCTGTAACTTCTCATAAAATAAACTGATATATATATATGTGTGTGTGTGTGTGTGTGTTTGTGTGTGTATGCTGTCTTGTATGTGTGATATATATATATATATATATATATATATACACACATAGAGAGAGAGAGAGTAGCAGCTGTACCTGTGAAGGAGCCAGTGCTTTTCAATCAATAATAGATCCACCATCCTTTTTTATATCTCTAAAATTGTTGACTTTACTCATCTGTGACCTCTTGGCCTGGGTGAGGGCTTGTGTTTCTCACTGTTGACTTATCCATTTATTGTTTGTGTTATCAGAATTTCCTTGGAAGGCGGGAACGTGTCTGTTTGTTTCACCACTCTAATATATTGGCTTCTATATGCTGCTAAATATGTGATCAATGAATAAATGAATAAATAAATGACAGAATTAATATTCTGTTAGAAACTAAGAATATTTTACACTAAATTCTAGGTTTGGTAAAACTAACATAAAAACTCATGGCTAAAGTGTGCTATGCAAATAAACAAATCAAACTTACTTTTCGGAAGGTAGTTGAAATGATTACTGATTCCCTTCTCCAGCTGTATTCTCTCTCTTCTTTAGTATATAAACTGTTTTTATGAGGAAACAAAACATTGCCTATTCATTACTTTCATTTACAATGTTAGTCTATTTTGAGACAAATAGCCTTGCCTTTGTTCTGCTCCCATCTTTACTATCAGCGGTACTTCTCTTCCAATGTTGTGAGCCTAAGAATCACAAAGCAAATGGACAAGTAGAGGAAGCCTAGACTTTTAGGAGTGATAGAATACACAGGATTTTTTTTCCCATAACTTCTATGTCATATAATTGGTAGAAAACTAAGCTTCCTGTAAAAACATAAAATGTCAATGGATCAATGGAGCTTAACAATAAGCAAAGTTTGTGAAACATGAATAATTGGTGAGAAATTTTAGACCTGAATTCTTTGATATTGTAGTAGTGAATATGAAATTGCCGTCAAAGAAACTGGTACCAAAATCAACCCACGTGTTCTGACTCTTGATAAAACCAACTAGGTTTGGAGATGTTTCTCTTTAATTAAGGGTAATTTTAATAAACTAATAGAGCTTTTTTTTTTTTGAGATAGAGTCTTACTCCATCACAGGCAGGAGTGCGGTGGTGCTATCTTGGCTCAGTGCAATCTCTGCCTCCTAGATTCAAGCGATTCTCCTGCTTCAGCCTCCAGAGTAGCTGGGATTACAGGTGCACACCACTACACCCAACTAATTTTTGTCTTTGTATTTTAAGTAGAGACAGGGTTTGCCATGTTGGCCAGGCTGGTCTTGAGCTCCTAACCTCAAGTGATTTGCCTGCCTCAGCCTCCCAAAGTGCTAGGATTACAGGCATGAGCCACCATGCCTAGCCTGCTCTTATGAATCTTAAACAGAAATAAATGTTTTATGAAAAATTACCCTACAGCAAGACATGAAAATCTATCTTTAAAGTCAGTCTAATTTCAGAAAGAACATGAATGTAGATATGATTATGAACATGATTGTAATAGAAGGTCCAGAAAAATTGTTACTGATATGTTACATTTTCAATATGGTACTAGATAAGACACAGATATATCTAATGAGAAAAGTAAAAACTAATAAGGAAATGCAAAGGCAGTACACTATGGTGAAGATAGAAAAGGGAAGCAAAAGCATAATAAAAATATTAATAATGCTGGTAATGCGACCTATTGAAAGTCAATTTGAAGACAGTAATAGTCTTGGAACTGTCAAGGTAATGGAGTATTGATTTGGAAAATAAAATAGAATTGAACAGATTGGAGTTATGGAGACCAGTTAACATGTCATTTCTAGTACCCTGGCAAGAATTAATGAAGGCATAAATAATAGTTATGAGGAATCAGAGGAGACAGAACAGGTGAACAGATTGAGTCACAATGAAATCTAAGGATTCCCAAGTTGAAGAATGTGGTGGGTGAAGATGTCATTAACTGGGATGGAGATCAATCATGGGAGGATGGCAGGTAAATAACTATTGTCAATTCTTTTGCAAATGTATACATTTACATGTTTGAAGCATACCTGGGCCAATATTTTAACTTGATAGAGAGTTGAAAAATGTGGTTCTAAAGCTCAGCGGAGAAGTATAAACTACAGATTAAAAATTTTGCTATTCTTCGTAAAATAAGATTGGATAAATAGGGGGAACAGATGCCTAGAAAGCATTAAAACGAGAATTCCTGCCTCTACAATGTTGTTCTTCATAACCGACAACTATAATTCAAATTTCTTGTATAGGTTAAATGAGTCACTATTACTCTGATTTTAGGAATTTCAACAGTCTTATTCCCCATTAGTTACTGTCTCTCTGTTTTCAATTTTTAATAAGAAATGTCCCATATTTCTACACATGACCTCTGTTGCATGGCTCCTTGTCTGCCCTTGCATTCTTCACTTAGCCTGGAATGATTTATCTATATTGTATTACTGTGAACTATGATTGAACCTTTAATTTTGTCTCATATATGTTTCCCCTAGAAATATTTTTCTGAGCTCTTAGGCTAGACTTAGGTCTATCTATTTGCATTCTAGAAGCACCTGCAATTAATTTTCACTTAGTACCTACCAAGACATATTTATTATAGATACAGGAAATTATGCCATTCATTATTTCACCATCGGTGCTTACTATAGTGCCAGGTACATATAATGTAATCAAGTCCTTTTAAATCTCTTTTTAAAGTATTTGAGAAGAAAACCATGGCAATGACAATGTTTAATATTTACAGATAGATTTTAGTGAATTACCAAATAATTTATATCCATTATAGAGAGTTTGAGATACACAAATATGCATGAAGAAGAAAGTGCAAATCACCTGTTAATTCTCCACCCAGGGAAGATCACTGTTAATGATTTCATGTATGTTGGCGTATTGTTCTCTGCATACTCATGTACATATAGATACTGTTAAATTTAGACAGTGCTGTGTCTTTTGCTTTTAAAATTGTTTCTTTTATCTTGCAATGGATTATAAATATTTCTTCTACAAAATAATTACCATTAATATATGGTATTCCATACAATGTATTATGTAATACTATGCCATATTTCATTTAACCAGTTATTTGGTTTTCAACATTGGATTTGTTTAATCTGTATTATAATTAAGAATAATAACACAAATTGGTAAATAGCCTCAGAATTGAATTTTGTTATATAATTGTGTTAACTTCATAATACTACATTAAAAAAGGAATAATTTGCCCAGTTAGAATGCATGGTTTAAGACAATATAACTTGAAAAATTACTGAACCAAAAAGAAGTACCAATTTAGTAAGTTTCTACAGCCCTGCATGAAAGCATGCATGTATGGAAGCATTCCTGTCCTCTATTAGAATTACCTCATTTTTTAATATGATAGACAAATGGTGATATCTAATACCATCAGTTTAATAATTATGTTGATTACTAAAGCAATAGAATATATTTAAATGTTCTACTTGATTTTAAAAATTTGTGTACTTTTAACATTTTCTACCAGACTTTGTAAGTTTATAAGACAGCTTTATAAAATTAACATATTCACTCATAATTTGAAATGTATTTAACATCTCTCAGATTATTGTTTCATTTAAACACATTCCTTTTTGATGTTTCTTAGAAGCCCTGCAGTGGAAAAATTCATTTAAGTTGATTTAAATCTGTTTCCTCTAATTTTGTGTTGCTAGTAGGCTCTTAATTTTTCATATTAACATAGATTATGTTTGATGCTGATGCTGGAATTGTTCAAGAAATACCTTGTGAGGCTATATGTGTATGTGTTGTGTAATATATATAATATATATATATATATATATGAAGTTCTGCTCTTGTCACCCAGGCTGGAGTACAGTGGCGAGATCTTAGCTCACTGCAACCTCTGCCCCCTGGGTTTAGGTGATTCTCCTGCCTCAGCCTCCCGAGTAGCTGGGGTTACAGGTGCCAGCCTTCACGCCCAGCTAATTTTTTGTATTTTTAGTAGAGAGGGGGTTTCACCATGTTGGCCAGGCTGGTCTTGAACTCTGACCTCAGGTGATCTGCCCTCCTCAGCCTCCCAAAGTGCTGAGATTACAGGTATGAGCCACTGTGCCTGGCCTCCAAGGCAATATTTTTATAGAGAGAAATTTTATATGTAAAATTTAAAATTTTAAGAATACCTATATAAATCATTTTCAGAGAGACAAATGAAATTAGATGAGAATAGTCTCTGCAAATAAGCAAAGGCAATGATTTTCAGCACCCTGTGTGGTCAGGAGGACTGAATATTACAGAATGGTAAAAATAGGATAAACACGGAATGAGGTCACTGGACAGGGAACAAAGCCAGCTCTTGTTTTATATTAACAACAAATTATGAATAATTAGGAAGGTATTTTTTCTCATTAAAAATGCATACTAGTAAAATAAGTGTAGTAGATAGTTCACACCCATATAGATTTTATTTTGTTTTTATTCAAGAAAAACAATGTATCAAAAATATATTTTAAAAACTTCCCTGAGGATATCTCGATGACAGTGAAAAATACTTCATAATGTGATTAATATACCTCTCCTGGAAATGATGTTTTTCTATCACTCACTATTAACATGCTATTTTAAAAAATCCCTTGGGGGTAATTATCCTGAATAATGTCTAGCCGTATATATAGAATAGAACTTGACTAAAATTTTTATATATTTGAATAAGTCATAGACTTCTAATGTTGTATCTTTTAAATAGAAATTCAACTGAATGGCAGAAATATAATCAAGAGTTTTCCTGAAGTATTTTTCACTTTTGAAGGTTGCTAAGGTTTTCATTTTTTTGACGGACCCTCTCTCTGTCGCCAGGTTGGAGTGCAGTGGTGCTATCACAGCTCACTGCAACCTCCGTATCCCGGGTTCAAACGATTCTCTTGCCTTCGCCTCCCAAGTAGCTGGGACTACAGGTGCATGCCACCACACCCAGCTAATTTTTGTATTTTTGGTAGAGACAGGGTTTCACCATGTTGGCCAGGATGGTCTCCATCTCTTGACCTCGTGATCTGCCCACCTAGGCCTCTGAAAGTGCTGAGATTACAGTCGTGAGCCCCTGCACCTGGTTGTGGTTGTTTTCTTACTTGAGACAGCAGTTGGTCTTATCATATACATATAAAATGCTTAACATGCAAATTTCAAAAAAAAATAGATACTTTAAAACATATTTCTATTATTATTATTATTATTTCGGAGATGGTGTCTCACTCTGTTGCCCAGCCTGGAGTGCAGTGGTGTGATCTCTGCTTGCTGCAACCTCTGCCTCCCGGGTTCAAGCAATTCTCTTGCCTCAGCCTCCCGAGTAGCTGGGATTACAGGCACTGGCCACCACACCGGCTTTTTTATTTTTAGTAGGGTCAGGGTTTCACCATGTTGGCCAGGCTGGTCTTGAACTCCTGACCTTGTCATCCGCTAGACTTGGCCTAGGCTTGAGCCACCATACCTGGCCTTAAAACATATTTCTTTAGGCACGTTTATTGAATAATAATCAGGTGTTATAGCACCACAGTAAACCTATTGGATTCTTTGAAATATGTAAGTAGGGGCTTGGGGACAAAGAGCAATAGAAAATATAAAATCTTTCTTGCTTCAGCATTGTAGGCAAGGTGGTTTCAAGGCAACAGTCAGTTTTTAATATTTTAAGATCTTTTGTCATAGTTTCTAATACACCCATGCATAATATTTTGCTGAATTTTTTTTTTAAAGAGACATTCAGAAATTTTTGAATGATCTTAAATCTGCAGAATTAATACCGGAATTTTTCTATTTGGTCATCTAGTTGAATCTCAGTGCACAATATTCTCTTGCATAATAAAGTACTTTACCACAAAAATATATAGGTAAACAAACAAGTAGCTACATGGATGGTATGCATGAGAATGAGACAGGGAGGAGGGAGAAATACAAATATATACAAATACAATTGAAAAGATTTTGAATTGCCTATGTAAAATTTTATTGTTTAGAATATAATGAAATAGTTTCTCATAACCACATTTACAAAGTAAAGTTTTTAACTTATCATCAGTAAATTTAAAACAAAAACAAAGCTATAAAACTTAAATATAATTTGCAATCTTATTTTAAAATTTGACATACAAAAACACTAATATATGGACATTTGTTCTACTCCTCTCCGGCATGGCAAGACCATACTCCATTTTAATTTGTAATATACTTCCTCTGTACTATAAGAAAGTGAAAATTCTAGAACATATGGTTCCCTTACGCATTGTTCTACTTTTTATTTAATTTTAACTTTTATCAAATTAAAACATAGAGTTAAAAAGTCAAATGATGGAAAGGCCTGTAAAGGAAGTAGTACTTCTCAGTTTCAATCCTTTCCATTCCTGATTTACCATTTCTCAGAACAATATCCTTTTCTTTATTCAGCTTGAAATAACTTATCATGATCAGATTTTTTTTTTTTTTGAGACAGTCTCTGCTCTGTCACCTAGACCGGCATGCAGTAGCAACAATCTCAGCTCACAGCAATCTCCACCTCCTGAGTTCAAGTGATCCTCTCGACTCAGCCTCTAGAGAAGCTAGGCATACAGGCATGTGCCACCACGCCTGGCTATTTTTTTTTTTTTTTTTTTGTATTTTTAGTAGAGACGGGATTTTACCATTTTGGACAGGCTGGTCTTGAACTGCTGACCTCAAGTGATCCACCCACATTGGCCTCCTAAAGTGCTGGGATTACAGGCACCTGGCATTGTAAGATTTTATAATAAACTCCAAATTCTCTTCTCATTTTCTTCTTAACTTTTAATTAATTATTCACAAATTATTATTTATCATTCCTTCATGAATTTATTAAATCATCACAACTATGTGATGATATTTAATTTTGAGGCTATTTACCGAGCATATTTAATAATCATAAAATCAAGCAAATGTGATGTCTACAAACATGTAACTGGTAAAATAATGACATAATATGCTAAACAATTTGTTAAAATTTACTTTGTAGAAACATATCTATAATATATTTAATAGGAAAAGTATGAGTGAAATCTGCAAAATTAATTTAATATTAGTCTCTGTTGGTTTACTAATTAAGAAAAATATATTAAATCTGATTTCTCTAAATCATACCCAAAATGTTTAATGCACCCCTTGGGTGGACCACACAATTTAGTGAGACTACAAACCAAAAGAAATAGTTGAAGATGCAATTTAGTTACATATTTTTAGCTTTTACTCCAGTCCCCACTTGATATTGACAGATATCCAATCATCCACACTTAGTTCTGGTGGTTTTTAGATAGAATAAATAAATCATCTCAGATGCAGTGTGACACAAGCCATCTTCTTTTGTTTTTGTTGTGGACTTTCTAGGGACAGTGGGTGCAGCAATTACTTTGTTTCTGAGTCCTCAGAAGCCACCATTACCTTAATGCAAGTGCCAACTAGTGACAAGCAAAGATGCTATCTTCTCATGCTCCTAAAATCACCCCTGTGTCTCCTGCTCTTTGTTTTCCATTGAATCCCTGAATAACAATGATTTAGATCCACTGCTAGAACCGTCGTGGTTGCCTTGTTGGTAGTTAACTTACTATTCTAAGCAAAATAATATTGTGCTGAAATTATCATCATTACAAATCCACTTTTCACTTTAGGCTTATGCAGAAATACTGCCTCTATCCCTCTTCCCCTCTCCTGTGTTTGTTCAAATCAGTAAGTGATAAAGCAATATTTCACTTTCCTCATTATTTCTCATGGAAATCTCAGCAAATACCCTCTTTCACTCATTATTAGCTGCTGTTTCTTCCAGGGTTGCTGTTAAGATGAGTCTTTAGTAGAAGATAGGCCAGTGACAACAACAGGTTTAAAAAAATGAATTACTGGTGTCATACTCCTCTTGCTTTTGCCTTTCTATTGATATGCTTAAGCAATTTTATTTGCTAAAGCCTATAGGCTTTACTTTTTATCTTAAGACAAACATTCTTTCAGAAGGCTCCTTAGCTCTTCAAGCAAACAAATCACCATCAGGCATGCTTCTTGTCAGAATCCCAGTTGTGAACAGAGCTTTGGTTCAAACTGAGATGAATGTGTTACTGAGACCATTCAAATTTCCCCTCTGCTCCCTCAGTCACGCACTGTGACATACAGATATCTGCCAACGGTTATGTTACAGGTTTGACCCATGTCAACCAAAGAATACAGAGGCTTCTGGAGCACTTCAGAAAAGTCATGTAATCTAAATAAATTGTGTGTGAGCGAGGATTATGAAAGAAGGAAAGCCTCTCACAGGCACTGATGTTTAAATTGCATTAGGAGTAATAAAGAATATTTTTACCTAAATAAAGACTTCTCTGAGTCTAATGACAAGTATAAAAACAGTAAGACAAAAGAAAGCATCGTCTGAATTGTACTTCAACAGGATGGCAAGCAGTACGGAGGGCATCCTTGCAGAATGGAATAGGAGAATAGAAAGGTATGCTGCGAAATTATGAAAGGCCCTGTGGCTGTGAGTTTGTATTTACCCAGAAGTCAGTTAAGACTTGTTTAATGAATTTATGTAGTGGCACCGTGTGGTCAAACTTATGTTTTATCACTGTGCCAGCAAAATGAAGAATACCAGGATGTAGAAAGAAAGACCAAAAATATACTTTCTGTGTCAGGTCTACAGGAGGACTGACTTGAAGATGTAGCAATAGTGAAGAATTAGTTCACCTGTATTAAGAGGAATTGGCTACCCTCTCTCGATTTTTGTTGTGAAAATATTTTTACTTAATCCTTATTCCAAACTAATAGCTAACCAGGAACAAAAACATTACTTTACACTTAATTTTTCCTAAAAGTTACCACTCCATTGTCTTTTAAGTTTTTGTTGCTCATTAGAATCTTGCTATCATATAACACGTGTTCTCTTTTGGCTGAACTTTCTCTGGTCGCTTTTAAGATTATCTCTCTGTCAGATTGGCTTTTTGTAGTTTCATTGCAGTGCGCCTAGTTGTGTACTTGTTGTTTGTTTTATCCAGCTCAGTAATTCAATCTAAGCGTGTGTGTCTTCCTTTAATTTTAGAAGTCCTAGTTATTATCTTCTCAAAATTGTTTTTAATTCTTCTATTTCTCTCTCTGATAATTTGAATTAAATGGACCTCTGCTGTTCTCATTATTTCTTTCACAATGTTTTGCTCCTCTTTTACATGCTTTTTATCTCTCTGCATGCTATATTGTCGAATTTTCTTAGTGCTAACTTCCACTTCATTAATAGTCTTTTCAACTATGTCTCACCTGCTACTTAAACGATTCATTGAATTTTATATTCCCTGAATTTATTTTTCAATAGAATTCCTATATCGTTATTTTGTGCTTTCATTATTTTAAATAGACACATAATAATTATATGTATGCAATGTATAATGATCAAATCAGGTAGTAAACATACCCATCATCTCAAATATTTATCTTTTCTTTGCATTGGAAACATTCAGAATTCACCCTTTTAGCTATTAGAAAATATACAATAAATTGGTGTTAATTATAGTCACTGTATAGTACTATAGCACACTAGAATTTATTCCTCATCTCTAGCTGTAATTTTGTACCAATTAACCAAATTCTCACTATTCCTCCTTTTTCCTACCCTTCCCAGCCTCTGATAACCACTATTCTATTTTCTACTTCTGCGAGATTAACTTTCTTAGCTTTCACATGTTAATGAGAACCTATTGTGTTTATCCTCCTGTGCCTGGCTTATTTCACCTAACATAATGCCTTTCAAGCTCATTTATGTTGCTGTAAATTACAGGATTTCATTCTATTTTATGAATGAATAGTATCACATTGTGTAAATGTGCTACATTTTCTTTATCCATTTGTCTTTTAATGAATACTTAGGTTGCTTCTATTTCTTGGCTGTTGTAAACATTGATGCAATGAACATGGGATTACAGATATCTTCTTGACACGTTGACTTCCTTTCCTTTGGATATGTATCCAGTAGTGGGATTGCTGGATCATATGGGAATTCTATTTTTAGTTTTTTGAGAAACATCCATATTGTTTTCCGTAATAGCTATACTAATTTACAGTCCCACTAACAGTGTATAAGAGTTTCCCTTTCTCCACATCCTTGTCAGAATTTTATATTTTCCATCTCTTTGATAATAGCCATTCTAAATGCAATAAGATGATTTCTCATTGTGATCTTGATTTGCATTTCCGTGATTAGTGATGTTGAGCTTTTTTCATATACCCATTAGCCGTTTGTATGTTTTCTTTTGAGAGATGTTTATTCAGCTCATTTTCTTTTTTCCTCTGCCTCCCTGGTTCAAGCAATTCTCCTACCTCAGGCTCCTGAGTAGCTGAGATTACAGGCGCCCACCATCATGCCAAGATAATTTTTGTATTTTTGGTAGAGACAGGGTTTTATCATGTTGGTCAGGCTGGTCTCGAACTCCTGACCTTGTGATCTGCCTGCCTCAGCCTCCCAAAGTGCTGGGATTACAGGCATGAATCACCTCGCCTGACCATTCGGCTCATTTTTTGCTGTTGTGCTATTTGAGTTCCTTTTAAAATCTGGATATTAATCCCTTGTCAAATGAATAGTTTGAAAACCTCTTATTCTTCTAGTTACCTCAGTTGTCTCTTCACTCTGTTGACTGTTTACTTTGCTGTGCAAAAGCTTTGTAATTTGGTACAATCCCATTTGTCTAATTTTGCTTTTGTCATCTCTTCTTTTGAGTTTTTCTCCATAAAATCTTTGCCCAGAACAGTGACCTGAAATATTTTCTCTATTTTTTCTAGTAGTTTTATAGCTTCAGGTTTTACATTTAAATATTTCATCCATTTGAACTGATTTTTATATAGAGTGAGAGATAGGGGTCCAGTTTCATTATTCTGCATATGATTATTCAGTTGTCCTAGCACCATCTATCGAAGAGGGTGTAGTCATTTGCTTGTTGTTTTGGCTGTCTTTGTGAGGGAGAAAAGAGCTAGGGACTTCTAGTTGGCCATCTTGCTGATGTCAGACCTTACAAAGTGCTTTTGCAAAACTGTTTGTTGTATTTCTATTCTGCCACATATTCCAGTTCCATCAGTGTTTATGTATTTATTCATTTTAAATCTTTTAGACAAATTTTACATTATTTAAATATTATTTTTGTTTTTAGATTGCCATAAATATAAACTAAATTAAATTTTATAATTTAGTGCTCATTATTTGTTGTACTTAACCAATCATGTTTGTGAGGATTATTTCTGCAGTTTTTTTTTTTTCTCTTTAAGAGCTTATCTTTCTGTTTCAGGGAGGAGACATTCTGTGGGAATCTTGTGTAATATCCTTGTAAGATTGTCCCTCAGGCATTATTTTGTGTTTTATTCTATCCAATACATAGAATCAATTGAAGATTTTCACATTGCATGGACAATATATATTCTGTTTCTAAGGCTGTATACTCAATTTCAATGACTCAGGTGAGACTTTTTTAACCCAGTGTCTTGGAAGACAACTGTCTTTCCTGGACATTTCCCTGTATCTGTGGAAGGTGAAAGGTATTTCAGTAGACTGACATTTTTACTAATCCTAGATGAATTTTTTTAAGTACCAAATCCTTAATTCTTTGCCATTTATGAATCTGAAAATTCCTCCAAATTTTATAGTATTAGTTCTTGCAGTTTGCTTTTGAGAAGCAGGGATATTATCTCTTTCTCTCTACTTTTTTTAGCCAAGACTTATTTTAAAAATTGTTATATTTTGTCAGATATAAGATGATAGACAGCTAGCTAGCTATATAGATAGATACATAGATGATAGACAGATAGCTAGATAGTTTTTTGTATGAGCAAGACTGCAGAAGTTTTATATTAGTTAAGGTCCTCATCATGCCTAGAATTAATGTTAAATATGTTTTATTTTATTTTATTTTCTCTTGCATTGTCCTGTTATTTAATTTGGATGTTTCTAAGAGTAGACCATTTCTTAATGCTGCATGACACTTGGAGAGCTTTCACTATGAATATTATATTTCCTTAATACTAGAAAGCTCACAATGATACATTTAATTATCATTTTTGCTATTTTTGCATGCTTTATCTCTATGCCACTTTTTAATCAATTTTTTAATGCTAACTTCTAAGTCTCTATTTTATTATTCTGTTCAGTCTAGAGTACATACCACCTAAGTCATTAGGTGGTGTATATATACATATATATATGACTAGGTGGTATATATATATATGACTAGGTGGTGTGTATATTATATATATATATATATATATACACAGGTACATATATATATGATTAGGTGGTGTATATATACATATGTATATGACTTAGGTGGTATATACATATTTATAATGATATTGTTATTTTATATATATTTATAATGACATTGTTTATATCATTTTATATATATTAAAACGATATAAACAATATGGAGATTCCTCAAAAAACTAAAAATAGAACTACCCTATGATCCAGCAATCCCACATATATACATATATATGTGTATGTAACTATGAAAGTATACAATCACAATTTCTAATAGGTTAGTTTTTAATGTCTATATGTTCTTGATACATATGGACATTTTTATAATTTTTTAGAGATCATATTTTTTTTAATTTTAATTTTAATTTTTTTTTATTGCATTTTAGGTTTGGGGGTGCATGTGAAGAACATGGAAGATTGTTGCATAGGTACACACATGGCAGTGTGATTTGCTGCCTTCCTCCCCATCACCTATATCTGGCATTTCTCCCCATGCTATCCCTCCCCCAACTCCCCACCCCCCCACTATCCCTCCCCTTTTTCCCCCTGACAGACCCCGGTGTGTGATACTCCCCCTCCCTGTGTCCATGTGTTCCCATTGTTCAACACCCGCCTATGAGTGAGAACATGCGGTGTTTGATTTTCTGTTCCTGTGTCAGTTTGCTGAGAATGATGGTTTCCAGGTTCATCCACGTCCCTACAAAGGACACGAACTCATCGTTTTTGATGGCTGCATAATATTCCATGGTGTATATGTGCCACATTTTCCCTGTCCAGTCTATCATCGATGGGCATTTGGGTTGGTTCCAGGTCTTTGCTATTGTAAACTGTGCTGCAATGAACATTCGTGTGCATGTGTCCTTATAGTAGAACGATTTATAGTCTTTTGGATATATACCCAGTAATGGGATTGCTGGATCAAATGGAATTTCTATTTCTAGGTCCTTGAGGAATCGCCACACCGTCTTCCACAATGGTTGAACTAATTTACACTCCCACCAACAGTGTAAAAGCGTTCCTATTTCTCCACATCCTCTCCAGCATCTGTTGTCTCCAGATTTTTTAATGATCGCCATTCTAACTGGCGTGAGATGGTATCTCAATGTAGTTTTGATTTGCATTTCTCTAATGACCAGTGATGATGAGCATTTTTTCATATGTTTGTTGGCTTCATGTATGTCTTCTTTTGTAAAGTGTCTGTTCATATCCTTCGCCCACTTTTGAATGGGCTTGTTTGTTTTTTTCTTGTAAATCTGTTTCAGTTCTTTGTAGATTCTGGTTATCAGCCCTTTGTCAGATGGGTAGACTGCAAAAATTTTTTCCCATTCTGTTGGTTGCCGATTCACTCTAATGACTGTTTCTTTTGCTGTGCAGAAGCTGTGGAGTTTGATTAGGTCCCATTTGTCTATTTTGGCTTTTGTTGCCACTGCTTTTGGTGTTTTGGTCATGAAGTCCTTGCCTACCCCTATGTCCTGAATGGTTTTGCCTAGATTTTCTTCTAGGGTTTTTATGGTGTTAGGTCTTATGTTTAAGTCTTTAATCCATCTGGAGTTAATTTTAGTGTAAGGTGTCAGGAAGGGGTCCAGCTTCTGCTTTCTGCACATGACTAGCCAGTTTTCCCAACACCATTTATTAAACAGGGGCTCGCTTCCACATTGTTTGTTTTTGTCAGGTTTGTCAAAGATCGGGTGGTTGTAGATGTGTTGTGTTGCGTCGGAGGCCTCTGTTCTGTTCCATTGGTGTATATCTCTGTTTTGGTACCAGTACCATGCTGTTTTGATTACTGTAGCTTTGTAGTATAGTTTGAAGTCCGGGAGTGTGATGCCTCCAGCTTTGTTCTTTTTGCTTAGAATTGACTTGGCTATGCGGGCTCTCTTTTTGGTTCCATATGAAGTTTAAGGTGGTTTTTTCCAGTTCTTCAAAGAAGGTCATTGGTAGCTTGATAGGGATAGCATTGAATCTGTAAATTACTTTGGGCAGTATGGCCATTTTGACAATATTGATTCTTCCTAGCCATGAACATGGAATATTTCTCCAACTGTTTGTGTCCTCTCTTATTTCATTGAGCAGTGGTTTGTAGTTCTCCTTGAAGAGGTCCTTTACGTTCCTTGTTAGTTGTATTCCTAGGTATTTTATTCTCTTTGTAGCGATTGTGAATGGCAGTTGGTTCTTGATTTGGCTGTCTTTAAGTCTGTTATTGGTGTATAGGAATGCTTGTGATTTTTGCACATTGATTTTATATCCTGAGACTTTGCTGAAGTTGCTTATCAGTTTCAGGAGATTTTGGGCTGAGACGATGGGGTTTTCTAGATATACAATCATATCGTCTGCAAATAGAGACAATTTGACTTCCTCCTTTCCTATTTGAATACCCTTTATTTCTTTTTCTTGCCTGATTGCTCTGGCTAGAACTTCCAGTACTATATTGAATAGGAGTGGTGAGAGAGGACATCCTTGTCTAGTGCCAGATTTCAAAGGGAATGCTTCTAGTTTTTGCCCATTCAGTATGATATTGGCTGTTGGTTTGTCGTAAATAGCTTTTATCATTTTGAGATACGTTCCATCAATACCTAGTTTATTGAGAGTTTTTAGCATAAAGGGCTGTTGAATTTTGTCAAAGGCCTTCTCTGCATCAATTGAGATTATCATGTGGTTTTTGTCTTTGGTTCTGTTTATGTGGTGGATTATGTTTATAGATTTGTGTATGTTGAACCAGCCTTGCATCCCCGGGATGAAGCCTACTTGATCATGGTGGATAAGCTTTTTGATGTGCTGTTGCAATCGGTTTGCCAGTATTTTATTGAAGATTTTTGCATCTATGTTCATCATGGATATTGGCCTGAAGTTTTCTTTTCTTGCTGAGTCTCTGCCAGGTTTTGGTATCAGGATGATGTTGGTCTCATAAAATGATTTAGGAAGGATTCCCTTCTCTTTGGATTGTTTGGACTAGTTTCAAAAGGAATGGTACCAGCTCCTCTTTGTATGTCTGGTAGAATTCGGCTGTGAACCCATCTGGACCTGGGCTTTTTTTGGGTGGTAGGCTCTTAATTGCTGCCTCAACTTCAGACCTTGTTATTGGTCTATTCAGGGTTTCAACTTCTTCCTGGTTTAGGCTTGGGAGGATGCATGTGTCCAGGAATTTATCCATTTCTTCCAGGTTTACTAGTTTATGTGCATAGAGTTGTTTGTAATAATCTCTGATGATGGTTTGAATTTCTGTGGAATCTGTGGTGATATCCCCTTTATCGTTTTTTATTGCATTTATTTGATTATTTTCTCTTTTCTTTTTTATTAATCTGGCTAGTGGTCTGTCTATTTTGTTGACCTTTTCAAAAAACCAGCTCCTGGATTTGTTGATTTTTTGAAGAGTTTTTCGTGTCTCTATCTCCTTCAGTTCTGCTCTGATCTTAGTTATTTCTTGTCTTCTGCTAGGTTTTGAGTTTTTTTGATCTTGCTCCTCTAGCTCTTTCAATTTTGATGATAGGGTGTCAATTTTAGATCTCTCCTTGCTTCTCATGTGGGCATTTATTGCTATATACTTTCCTCTAGAGACTGCTTTAAATGTGTCCCAGAGATTCTGGTATGTTGTGTCTTCGTTCTCGTTGGTTTCAAAGAACATCTTCATTTCTGCCTTCATTTCATTGTTTATCCAGTCAATATTCAAGAGCCAGTTGTTCAGTTTCCATGAAGCTGTGTGGTTCTGAGTCAGTTTCTGAGTTCTGAGTTCTAACTTGATTGCACTGTGGTCTGAGAGACTGTTTGTTATGATTTCTGTTCTTTTGCATTTGCTGAGGAGTGATTTACTTCCAATTATGTGGTCAATTTTAGAGTAGGTGTGATGTGGTGCTGAGAAGAATGTATATTCTGTGGATTTGGGGTGGAGAGTTCTGCAAATGTCTATTAGGTTTGCTTGATCCAGGTGTGAGTTCAAGTCCTGGATATCCTTGTTAATTTTCTGTCTTGTTGATCTGTCTAACATTGACAACGGGGTGTTCAAGTCTCCCACTATTATTGTGTGGGAATCTAAGTCTCTTTGTAAGTCATTGAGAACTTGCCTTATGTATCTGGGTGCTCCTGTATTGGGTGCGTATATATTTAGGATCGTTAGCTCTTCTTGTTGCATTGATCCTTTTACCATTATGTAATGTCCTTCTTTGTCTCTTTTGATCTTTGTTGGTTTAAAGTCTATTTTATCAGAGATGAGAATTGCAACTCCTGCTTTTTTTTGCTCTCCATTTGCTTGGTAAATCTTCCTCCATCCCTTTATTTTGAGCCTTTGTGTATCTCTGCATGTGAAATGGGTTTCCTGGATACAGCACAGCGATGGGTTTTGGCTTTTTATCCAGTTTGCCAGTCTATGTCTTTTAATTGGGGCATTTAGTCCATTTACATTTAGGGTTAATATTGTTATGTGTGAATTTGATCCTGCCATTTTGATGCTAGGTGGCTGTTTTGCCTGTTAGTTGATGCAGTTTCTTCATTGTGTTGATGGTCTTTACTGTTTGGTATGTTTTTGGAGTGGCTGGTACTGGTTGTTCCTTTCTATGTTTAGTGCCTCTTTCAGGAGCTCTTGTAAAGCAGGCCTGGTGGTGATGAAATCTCTGAGTACTTGCTTGTTCGCAAAGGATTTTATTTTTCCTTCACTTATGAAGCTCAGTTTGGCTGGATATGAAATTCTGGGTTGAAAGTTCTTTTCTTTAAGGATGTTGAATATTGGCCCCCCACTCTCTTCTGGCTTGTAGGGTTTCTGCTGAGAGATCTGCTGTGAGTCTGATGGGCTTCCCTTTGTGGGTAACCCGACCTTTCTCTCTGGCTGCCCTTAGCATTTTCTCCTTCATTTCAACCCTGGTGAATCTGACGATTATGTGCCTTGGGGTTGCTCTTCTTGAGGAATATCTTTGTGGTGTTCTCTGTATTTCCTGGACTTGAATATTGGCCTGCTTTCCTATGTTGGGGAAGTTCTCCTGGATAATATCCTGAAGAGTATTTTCCAGCTTGGATTCATTCTCTCCTTCACATTCAGGTACACCTATCAAACGTAGATTAGGTCTTTTCACATAGTCCCATATTTCTTGGAGACTTTGTTCATTCCTTTTACCCTTTTTTCTCTACTCTTTCCTTCTCGTTTTATTTCATTGAGTTGATCTTCGACCTCTGATATCCTTTCTTCTGCTTGGTCAATTCGGCTGTTGAAACTTGTGTATGCTTCGCAAAGTTCTTGTGTTGTGTTTTTCAGCTCCATCAATTCACTTACATTCCTCTCTAAGTTGGTTATTCTCATTAGCATTTCGTCAAATCTTTTTTCAAGGTTGTTAGTTTGTTTGCATTGGGTTAGAACATGTTCTTTTAGCTCACAGAAGTTTCTTACTACCCACCTTCTGAAGCTTGATTCAGTCATTTCATCACACTCATTGTCCATCCAGCCTTGTTCCCTTGCTGGTGAGGAGTTGTGATCCCTTGTAGGAGGAGAGGCGTTCTGGTTTCGGGTGTTTACCTCCTTTTTGCGCTGGTTTCTTCCCATCTTTGTGGATTTATCTATGTGTGGTCTTTGTGGTTGGTGATTTTCAGATGGGGTCTCTCAGTGGACGTCCCGTTTGTTGATGATGAAGTTATTTATTTCTGTTTCTTAGTTTTCCTTCTAACAGTCTGGCCCCTCTGCTGTAGGACTGCTGAGGTCCACTCCCGGCCCTGCTTGCCTGGGGGGATCACCTGCAGCAGCTGCAGAACAGTAACGGTTGCTGCCAGTCTCTTCTTCTGCTATCTTTGTCCCAGAAGAATACCCGCCAGATGTCCGTCTGAGCAATCCTTTGTGAGGTGACTCGTTGGATATGTGGGGGATCAGGGGAGCTGCTTGAGGAGACAGAGTTTCCTTTATAGGAGCTCAAGTGCTGAGCTGTGAGCTCCGTTGTTCATTCAGAGTTGCTGGGCAGGTACGTTTAAGTCTGCTGCAGCAGAACTCATAAACCCCTTTTTCCCCCAGGTGCTCTGTCCCGGGGGAGTTAGGGCTTTATTTATGAGTTTCCCTGGTGCTGCTGCCTTTTTCTCAGGGTTGCCTTGCCCAGCGATGAGGCAGCCTAGTCACTGTCTGCCTACAGAGGCTTTGCTGAGCTGCTGTGGGCTCCGCCCAGCTGCCGTATGAACTTCCCTGCAGTCCTGTTTATACCGGTGTAGTGAGAACTGCCTGGGCAATGGCAAACTCCCTCTGTATCGGCAGACTGCCTCAGTAATGGCGGACGCCCCTCCCCCCACAGAGCTGGGCCGTCCCGGGCTCAGCTGTGCTTGCTGTGAAACTCTCGATCCAGAGCGTTTCCGATGGCTATTTTTTTGTGGGGGTGGGACCAGCCGAGCCTGATCACCTGGCTCCCTGCCTCAGAGTCTCCCAGGTGTTCCAGCCGCCTGTTGAAAAGGCGCCGGGATCTGTGTGATTTCCCGTGCGGTGACCCACTGCACCGGCTGAAACCGCGGGCGCGGAGATTCGTGGCGTTTTTTGCCCGGGAAATCTCCTGGCCTGGCTGCCTGTTTCAGTCCCCTTTTTTAATCAGATGAATGGGCGGCTCTGCCTTCCCGGAGCTCCAATTGCCAGCTAAAACGGCACCCGGACCCATGTATTTTGTATGGGGAACCGCTGCGCCGGGACGCCACCCAAAACAGCAGCGCCGGCGAAAACAGTCGCGCCGGCAAAAACTGCTGCGCCAGCCAAACCAGCCGCGCTAGCGACCCGTGGGGCTTCTCCCCTTGGGAATCTCCTGGTCTGTGGGCAATAAAAATCTGTCTGGCAATGCGGCGTCCACTCACCCTCCGCGCTTTCACTGGGAGCTGCAATCCTCAGCTGCTCCTAATCGGCCATCTTGGATCCACCTCCATATTCTTTTTTATATACTAAAAGTTTTATACACACACCACACACACACACACACACACACACAATATATATTATCATTATGTAGTTGTTTTAGTTTTAATGGGAATGCATTTAGCTCCTGATTATTTTTTCAAATATTCTTAGTAATAATTTTCTTTCTGCCTTTTTTTTTTCTGAGACAGAACCTCACTCTGTTGCCCATGCTGGAGTGCAGTCGCTTGAGCACAGGCTCACTGCAGCCTCGACCTCCCCAGGGTTGGGTGATTGTTCCCAGCTCAGCCTCCTGAGTAGCTGGAACTACAGACGCATGCCACCATGCCCGGCTAATTTTTCTATTTTTTGTAGAGGTGAGTTTTTCTATGTTGCCTGGGCTACTTTCCAATCCCTAGGCTCAAGTAATCTGCCCACCTCGGCATCCCAAAGTACTGAGATTACAGGCATAAGCCACCACGCCAGGCCTATACTCAACTTACACCTTGTAGGCTCACCTTGATACCAGTTATTAATATTTTTATTGTTCCTACTGCCTATTTTTCCTCTTTCATCCCCTATAGTCTTTTAGAAACTCACTCTAGATTCTTAAAATACCACTCCAGAAATTCTTCTTAAAGTAGTGGTTCAGGGCTCTTGCCCCAGACTAAATTTCAATATAGAGCAGATCTAATCACTGAGGCTTTGACCTCAGCTTTCTCCATACTTTTTACCACTATAAGCTTACTGACACCTTACATCTACAGTATCTCCTTAGAGTTTTCAGTAATTGCTATGTTCAGTCTCCTTTCACAGGTGATACAGTCTCACCCCCTGTCCCTAGTTTTATGGAGTTAGTCTATTTCAGGCACCTCCCACAAATGTGAATTTTTTGGCCTTTATCCTACACAAGACTAGAGCCTGCTCCTTTTGGCCCTGTAGGCTCCCAACTCTAGCCTGTGCACGCTGTTACAAGTTTATGCCTATTCAAATTATGTAATTTTCTATTTCTACATATTAAGACAAGTGTCTAAAATTTAAAGCTGACTCTATAATGCAATCTTATCCTGAAGCTTGAAGTATTTTTATCTATTTATATCATGAAGAGATTCAAATCTTGTGTTTTCCTATTTACCTTTAAGGGAAATCTCTCTCCTAAAGGGTTATACATAGATCTTTTAAAAGAAAAAGGGACATTTAAAAGCGTAACATCTTTTATGTTATGTATTTTGTTTTAAAATATGGGTTTGCATCTACAATAAGTGGAACCTAATAATCACCAAGACTGTTCATTTGAGCTTTATCCATAAAAACTAAAACCCAAAAAACATTAAAAAATATAGCCATTAATTTTCAGCTCCGTAGTATTATATGACAGTTTTTAAAAAATCACGTTATGCTTGTCTTATATGTCATGCTTCTTATTTAGTGAAAAAAATTGAGAAACATTCTTCTATAATGAAAGAAACCAACATAATCATGAGCTCTTCAATTCCTTCTTCTGAGGAAGTATAAAAATTTAAGAAAATTACAGAAACAAATCTCTGAGTTCCATGCTAATTAGGATTGAATATACATCTTTTATTTTAGAACTATAGAGGAAGACTTGAAAGAATTATTAACCATTTGTTTACTCAAAATGTTTTACTTCTGTTGTTACAATTGTATATGGACTAGCCTATTGGTCCTATTGGCATGAACTAATAAAACTGAAGATTTATTACCAATTCATTTACGTTTATTAGAAAATAATATTTGTCAACAAATTTAATAATAGTGGAAAATTTGTAAGATCTATTTCATACGAGACATCCTTTTCACAGTAAAATCTCATGTGTCTGGGGAAGTTTGCTATATATTATATACATAGATACTGTTTTTGGCTTTGCTATCTTTTCTATATTCTTTCTTTGTGCAAGCCTGTAAACTAAGGAAACAGCCCCCTTCTTCAAGTATACGTTATTCCTATATAAGTCATTATAACAAAAATATTAAATATGGTGTTATAATATTGATTTTACCTTATTGACTTTCAGAATTGCCTCTGTACTTGATATTTGCATAGCACATTACATATAAGGTCAAAATTACTTTTAACTTTTTATAGAAGCTTTGGTATATAATTATGCATATATTAATCTAGAGTTGTGCAGTCAAGTATTAAAAAACAATTTTCTCGATTATTTCAGATGATTTTAATATTTAGATATTTTCTGGAATAAACTACATAATTTGTATGCTATTTATATTTCTGAAAAATGTATGGTTAGAAGCTACTTTACTCTTCCCCCACAATGGTATAACTGCCTGTTCAATGTTTTAAATCATTTTAGAAATTAAAAGTTATAACTGCTATGAGTGCCATATATACAATTTTTCAAAAGAATTTCAGTGGCATGTTATTGGGGTCAATTCAGTTTCTCCCACTTAGTTGTTAGAATCTCAACAGTAGGGATCCTCATGAAAACGTAGTCTACTCATCTTTTACTGTAAAACACTGTAGAATAAGCAACAGGTTTTGCAATCACACCAAGAACTTGAGTAGTAATTCTTATGAACACCACATTTGGTGACATAGGAAAATAATGGTATGCTCTATATTTAACCATAAATTATTTTAGAAAACTGGCAGGGAAATAATTATTTCAGAAAATCTTAATGATATCCAACTTTTGCTAATTCAAATTTGGTAACAGTTGGCTTACTCCATGTCTTGAAGTTTATATCTATTTAAGTTACTCTTTTATTTACAGAACGAATTTATAGTGTAAATGAGCTTGCAATCCAAATAATTGTTACTTAAAATGAAACAAAATTAAAATAACCTTTTTACAACCCTTTCAAGTTTTAGAGACATATATAATTGGAAACATAATAAATATGTTATTAATACTTCATTAACTTTAATTCACACAGGACCTCTACACAGCCATGCTTTAAAAAAAAAAAGGTAGTTTTCTATTTTTAGATGTTTATTAATTAAGATTTGATTCAGCTGCATATAAGATAAAACCCAGATAATTAGCTTAAATGAGAGAGAGGCTTATTAAGTCCTCTCATTTAAAATGTCTGAAGGTTGGACAGTATATGACAGATACAAGGCTGTTCCATACCCATTACATGTACTTTCAACTCTCTGCCCTGTCATTTGAGGCATGGCCCTTTTCCTTGTTGTGGTCCAGGATGGCTGCCACACCTTCAGTATCACAGCTAATTCCAAGCAGAGTGCTGGAAAGAAAGGCATGTCCTGTCTTTTTAACAAACATTTTTCAGAATTCCTATATTGCCTGTCAACCAACACGTAAAGTCATCCAGAATTTAGAGACCCCAGGAAATGATAATAAAGGATGCTGGGCAAGGAAATTTTTATTTTTTGTAGTAGTGATGTAATAAAATGATATTTTTAACAGCTTAATAGTCCATATCCACTGCTATTTTGAAAACAAAATAGAAACTTTTCACAACTGTAGAAACGAATATTGAGGGATGATTTTCTTTTAAATAAAGCAAATTGTTAATATTGAGTCTTGATAGTCATGTTCTCCTCAAGTATCTTTGCTAAGGGCTCAGAAAAGAAGAAATATTGCTATTTTAAATTCCAATTCCATCTGTTATTACTGTATTTTAATATGTGTCTCTATGAGAGGTGGGAGGATGGTGGGAAGGATGCTATTCTGTGCTGGCCTTTAGGGTGTGCCTTGGTGGCAGCTTTCTTGCTCTAATCTTCCACCTCCTCAGTGCCTGTCATCTTCCTCCCACTACCCAGTTCCAAGAATACATCTCTACCAGAGGTTAATTCCATGCTTCCTCACATGATGAAGGGCTTAACCTTCTCTCTAATTCTGGTACCTTTAGTGCTAACCCAATGCTAGTGGCGAGGCTTCTTTGCCCATAAATCATTGAAAACAAGAAATGGAAGATAGGATACCAATCTAATGAGAAGTGGAGAGATGATGGCATCTTTATCTGTTTTCTTTATGAATAACTTATAAAAATTAACTGTATTGATTTTTCTCCAAAGTCTACCTAAATGCCATCACACAGGAATAAATGTGTATTTTTCTTATTGAAGGCACCCTGACCCAAGTTGAAAATAACTAGTATGGTTTTCTATGTTGAAGAGCATTTGATAGCATTCTAAAAATGATCTCAGTCTGAAATGAAGCCATATGGTCTGAAGTATGGGGGAGAGGGTAGCATACTTGATACATTTTCAAAATGTACTGAAGTTTGGGAAAAAATACTAATGCAACTTTAGAAACATAGCATTATTTATGTGTTAGCTATAGGGTGAATAAGATATTTTTAATGAATCATCATCAATTCAAAGTTGAGACAAATCATGAAATTCTCAAAGTAGATTTTGAATTGCTTTTTATAAGTAAGGCTTGTGATACAGTCTTCCAGTGCTTATATAGTTTGGTAGTCTGTGATTGAAACTAGTTTTAAAAATACTTGGTATTCCAAAATTCTTTGTTAATTCAGACAGAGACTTATGCTTTATTTAGTTTATTTTTTCAACTACACTTGTAACCATTTTAGATACAGCTTTTAAAAAACCACATTTAGAAATGCATTTGCATCCCCTTAGGGTAATTATAAGTACTAAGTGAGAAAAAAAATGAGAAAAATATTTATAAATTGCTTTACATTAATTTACTTAATGTAATATGAGGTCTTAGTAATATATTTAATAACATTTTAGAAAAATAATAAAATTCCTACAACTTTAATCTTCAAAATTGTGCTTTTGGATCAAATGGTATTAAGAGGAAAATACCTAGCCAAAGATTGTAAGTTGCAGTTGCTACTTAAATTCTAGATTATATCTTGTTTTGTTCTTTTCCCCTCAGAAAAATCAAAAGTGCTTATCAGACAATAGCATAAATGGATTTTATGGATAACTGATAACTTTATAATGTAATGCACAACTCAGTCAATCATAAACATATGAATTAATTGCGAGGAAAATTCAAAAAAATAGATAGATACATATGTTATATAAATGTATGTGGATATACAACAAAAGTTTCATATTTGATGAAATATTTATTCCCTATTCATTTAAATATACTAAATAGATTTAATTTTTAATTGAACATTCAAATAGGAAAAAAATAAATAACCGTGGAAAATAGGTATTACAGTGTTTCTCAAGGCATAATGTAAGCATTTGCTCTTTTGAAACAATATCTATTTCTCCTTTTTCAGTGATAATGCCTGAATAGAAAAACCTTTTGCTATGCAGGTTTTTGCTGACTCACTTCACAGAAGTGAGCTTGTAACCTCAAGCTAGTTTATCACTGCATGGCTACAGAGACTGCTCCATAGATGGACATGTGATCCAATTCACTATAAATGGTTAATTTTACATTTATTAAACCAAAGGACATAAAAGCTGTATGAGGGAAGCCTAGGTAACAAATTTCAATTATAATGTATAAAAAGGGCCTGTAGAAGAGTAAATGGCAATGTGTAATTCATGCAAGAGACTGGTAGGCTCACATAACCTTATAGTTCAAACAGAAATGTAAAGGTGTATCTAAATGAGTCACATAAAAATATAGTATAACACTTTCCCCCTTTAGTTTCTACACATGTTACTTGAACTCAAAGCAATATACAGAAATATGTAAAATAGAAGAGATGCTTGTATAGTCTATACATGTTCTGGGTACCTGCATAGTAACTTTAATTCATGTTCATTTGCTACAATGGTGTAGTTGAACCATGCAGCAATAGCTGTTTGCTGTCCCAACTGAAGCTTTAACTCTATGACTCAAGATTTATTTTAGAAAATTGAACAAAGCTGACTTTGACTTTACTATGACAATTAAATATTTGTGAAATGATAAAAGTTCCCCTTTTAAATTTTAAGATGTATACTTATTAGCATAAAGCAAAAAAGCTTCACTGTGAAGGCTTTTTGAAATGTCCATACTGATCTCATCCCAGGCTGAAAAAAAGTAGACATTGGTCAACCTGCTCTAAGAATAGAAACAAACGTAATTTCTCTGGATTACACTTTTCAACTGAGTTGGTTTTATTAAACCTTTATATGGCTTCATCAAGACATGTTGCAGTCAAACCCACAGTCACAGGGATGAAAGAAGAATGTCAGCTTTAAGTGGAACATATTTACGAGAAGCAATTTTTAACAAATACTTTATAGTGCAAATGCTTAATATCCATATACATATTCTGTAAAAGGATATCTTTGTGTCTAATTATGGCCTTAATTTATTTTCCTTTTAAGCATATTATGATCAAAGGATCAATGATTCTACTTGCGTAATTCAGGACATTTTTGTTATTCAGGAGTTTTCTGATGGATCACAAGATTATTCAGAAATTAAGAAAATTTTAAATATAATGTACAAAATATCTTAGTTATAGAACTATACATTCGAGTGTTTTTAAAACATCTTTAGATGATCAAATTAGAACACAATTATGCAATTTATTCTAACTCAAAGTATTTCCTTTTTTCTGCCGTAATTTTGTTTTTACTAACTTTTGCTCCCTATTGAAGTGAATTCAATGGATATTTATACTCCCTAATATGAGAGATGCTGAAAGAGACAAAAATGATTAACCAGATGTAATGCCTCATAAAATGTGAAACATTCCTGTGTTCAAACTAATTCTATTATAATGCTGAGTGAAGAATGTATTATTGTAAGGCATAAGTACCATGCTGTGGATGAGAAAATAAAGATTAATACTTTCTGATGATAGTAGGAAATACTTTATAGAGGAGGTGTCATTTCTTCTTGACACTAAAAAGTGTTTAAGTCTCATCATTAAATATAGTCAATGAGAAATATTTAACAATATTTAAAATCTTAAAAGTTATTTTTGGGGGTAATAACTCCATATCTAGAAATTAATCCTTAAGAAAGATGCATTTATGAATGCAAGATTGCCCTATTGAGTATATCATTAAAGCATTTAAAAATAATATTTATGAGTAATATTTGGTCATGTAACAAATGCTGTAGCTAAATGATGGCACATTAGTCATTCATCGAAAGGAATTAGAGAAATCTATATGCACCGTTATAAAATGGTATTCAACAAGTATTAATAAAAGAAAAAACAAATTTCCAAGGAATATTATGGTTATACTTATTAATAAGCATATACATAAACACACTAGAGGAATTTATATCAACTCTTTAATTGCACATTTTTGTTGTAATTTGAGGAAATATCAAATATCAAAAATATATTTTTGTATTTAGAATTTTTAAACATACAAATTGTACTTTGGAGTTTAGAGAAATCTTAAGATATCCACCAATTTCCCTAAATACTTCAAGATCTTTTCTAGCAATCATCTTATTTTATTTCCTTCATAGTGAAATATATTTAAATAACATTCTTTACTTGTGTTTGGTTCCTTATCTCCTATTCTTTGGACAAACCATGATTTCTAATTGTATTAGTCCATTTTCACATGGCTATAAAGATACTACCCAAAACTGGGTAATTTATGAACAAAGGTTTAATTGGCTTACAGTTCTACGTGGCTGGGCAGGCCTCAGGAAACTTAACAATCATGGCAGAAGGGGAAGTAGGTACCTTCTTCACAAGTGGCAGGAGAGAGTGAGTGAAAAATGCAAAGGGGAAAGAGCCACTTAAAAAACCATCAGATCTCATGAGAACTCACTCGCTATCACAAGTGCAGCATGGGGGAAACTGCCCCCATAATCCAATCACTTCCAACCCGGTCTCTCTCTCTCAACACCTGAGAATTACAATTTAAAATGAGATTTGGGTGGGGACACAAAGCACAAATATAATTATTTGTACTTTACCTTACCATAAAAGTTTCAGTGAAAGGAAAAGAAAAGAAAAGAAAGAAGAATGGAGAGGAGAGGAGGGAAATGGTGGGGAACAAAGGGGAGGGGAGAGGATGGGAGAGGGAAGAGGAAGAAAAGGTGTCTCATCTTTTCAATGTAAATTAAAATGCTATTTTTCTTTCAAGAATTGCCTGAGAGTACCATTCTCTATCATTTTCATTCCACTTCTGCCATCCTCGCTGTCTGCATTTCTGCGTTTGATCTGCCTTTTAGCAATAGCAAAGACATTTGTTGTTTATGCAACATTCATTCTACTCTGTATAGCTGCTAACTCAACAAAATTGAGCTATTCATCTATCTCCTTCACTATTCAGGATATATTTACTCCACTGACATGGAGGTAGATTCTGAGTGAACTGACCCAATCACAATGGCTTTATTATCTGGTTTGCCATAGGTTTAAGAGTCCATATGGGTTATGGTTCTGTTCAGAGACACTAACACAGTTCTCTTAGGATACTTCTGGGGAAATGTAACTCACTAACAAAAATAGGTCATAAAGATGAACATATTTCTGTCTCTGATTTTGCCTTATTTTAATATGATGTCTGTAACTGATGCAGTATTTTGTAACCATAGTAGAGCCATCCTAAGGGCAGAGCCAAATTAAGGATGGTAGAGCATAGAGATAAACAAGAAAAAAAAAACCCAACTGTGCCCTTGATGACAGTGTTGAGCCATTAAATGAAACAATCTAGAAAACTGCCAATATTGTCAAGGTCTTATTATTTGAAGCAATTCTTTTTCTTGTTGTTTAAGCCAATTCAATTTAAGATTTACAGCCCAAAGCATCCTACCAAGAGGATAGCTATGTACATGAGAACACCTCATTTACCACCTGTCATTCTTAGACCATAAACTACCATGGGTGGAGAGACACACAAAGCCATAGCTTCAGCTACTGCCTTCAGAACGGTGGTTTCCAGGTCTCTAGCTCAGATTTCTCTGCTAGATACTTATCAATTGAGTGTATTCTCTCCTGGAATCTTCACATTGGTGCTTCGTGGGTATTTTACAATCCATTCTAAGTGAAATCAATTTTCTGCGTAAACTCCACCCAAGTCAGAAACTTAGAAATTATCTTAAATGTCTTTCTTCTTAAACATTTATCTTTTCAGTCAGCAAATAATGTTGAGTCTGTATTATTAAGGTAGCTTATCTCTCCAGAAGCATTATTGTGATTTAAAAGATGGATACCTGAAACAAATTTCCCAAGTTTAAGTTTTGTCTTGGCTATTGATAAGCTGTGTACTAGCTGTGACATCGAATGAATCATTTAATCTTTCTGGGCCTCATTTTCCTTATCTGTAAAATGGAGATGGCAATAATAATACACATCACATAGGTTTGTTGTAAAAACTGCTAATAAATGCAAAACACAATACTGAAAGTCCTCATTAAATCTCAGCCATTATTATGATTGTATTATTATTAATTTACTTCTTGATGTGTATTCTCTTCACTTCATACCAGCAGCACTATGTTAGTTTAAACACTCATGATTTCTTATATGAATTAAAGAACTATAATTTCACTGTCTCTTAGATCAGTTGATCTTACTAAATCTACTCTCATACTCTGACAGGTCTCATCCAATTCTTGCTTCTTTTGGTGAACTTTCTCAATACAATCTCTTCACATAACCCCAGCATGGACTCTTTCCATGACTGCAATTGCCAATGCCATTAGTGCCACTACCCCACAGGAACACTAGACTCTCTCAGAGAACAAGATATTGGTGAGTGTCATGACTGGTGACTAGAAAGCATTTCTCTCTCTTCCTATGACTAGCTCTCACATGTCATTCAGGCATTCAGCTAAGTCACCATTCCTCCAGGCATTTCTCTGTATCTCTTCAGGGTTCACTAGATACCCATGCCCTGTGAATAACTGAATCTCTAGCATATCATTTTCCCTGTATTGCAAATGACTGTTTGTGTGTCTTGACTGTTTTTCTTCTCTTCTTGTTTTTCTTGAGATGTATGCTATGTGGAGCCGGAGAGTGCATCTTTTATTTCTATATCTGTAGGCCCTAGGACAGTGAGTGACACACAACAACCATTTCATGAATATCTTTGTTATGGACTGAATTGTGTGTCTCCAAAATTCATATGTTGAAGTACCATTTCCTCAAAATATAACTGAATTTGGAGATAGAGCCTTTAAAGAAGTAATGAAGGTTAAATAAGTTCATCTGGATGTGCCCTAATCAATTTGACAAATGTCTTTATAAGAAGAGGAAACACATAGATAGAGGGAGGGGAACATCACACACTGGGGCCTGTTGGGAGACCGGGGGGGATAGGAGAGGGATAGCAGGGAGTGGGGGGGATTGGGGAGTGATAACATTAAGAGAAATACGTAATGTAGATGATGGGGGAATGGATGCAATAAACCACCATGGCACGTGTATACCTATGTAACAATCCTGCACTTTCTTCACATGTACCCCCAGAACTTAAAGTATAATTAAAAAAGAAAAATGATGCACAAACACAAATAAAAGACCATGTGAGGACACAAAGAGAAGATAGCCATCTGCCAACCAAGGAAAGAGGCCTCGGAAGAAACCAAACCTGCCAACAGTTGAACCTTGGACTTCTCACTTCAAGAATTGTGAAAAAAAACAGTTCATGTTAGTGAAGCTACCCTAGTCTGTGTTAGTTTGTAATGGGAGTCCTAGCAAACTAACATAGTATTAAAATAAAAAATTAAAGAGCTATGCCTTACTCTATATTTCTAGCTATCTGAAAATCTGCCAACCTAAAATCAACCAATTTATTTCAAATACCTAAGTAACACAAGATAATTTCTCTTTTCTATGAAACCATTGAATCTATGTAACTGAGTTAGCAATTAATTTCAATTGATCTATTAAAAATTCATTTATTCAATTAAACTTATTCATATTCATTAAACTTATTCAAAAAATATTTATTGAGGAGCTACTATGTGCCAGACTTTGTGGTAAAAAATGTAGGACACATTAATTAACAAAAGAAGACTTCTTCTCTAAAGCAGCTTATATTCTAATGTGGAGTAACAAAATGTTTTACTGTTATCTGTTAGGTCCAGTTTTTATTCTGTTTCTAAGAATGTTATAACCTCTATTCGATATCCCCAGATTTTTCTCAAATCTTGTAGTCTCAAAAATGCTGAAAACTGTTTCTTGAATCTGAATATTCTTTCTCTATTATCGTATCCTGTCTTACTCATTATCTCCTCTTTCTCTCATTTTCTTAATCTTTCTTCCAAAAAAGTGTATATGTGTACAATTACATATAAACTGTATAGTTTCTCTCAAATTCCACAGATATTTCAACTTTTCCATTCTGGCTTCAGACATTTGATATTTTTTGTATGTTAATACTAAGAAAATGGACATAAGCACTGTAATATGGATATACAATTTCACCATAGTAGCCTGTTTTTCCTAATAATGTGGTGCTTGCTCCTGAAATTTGACCCAGTGAGGTTCTCTTTGAGTCTAATATTGATGACTACTGTCTCACAGATACTGCTTAGGTGTGCTTGGTAAAGTGAGTAAATGTGCTTACTTGAGTTTTTTTAATTGAATCAAAAATGAAAATGAAGTACTCACTGCCTATCTCATAATTAATACAGACTTAAATCACAAAATTAATTTACAGCATCAAGACTATACTTTCCTGTTTTGTTGGAGAGTGTGACAATCAAAAACATCTTTTTTACCTTGTTGGTTTTAATTTATTTTAAATAATTCTGTAATACGAAAATTACTAAGATTACTACTTTACAGTTTTGTCTTTAAGTGTATTCCACTCCCCTAAGTGTGTGTGTTTGTGGATGTGCCTATTGTATGAGCATAATTTTCTCTTAAATAAAGACAACTAGTTACTCATTCTCTAGTTTTATACTCTGCAGATTAAAATCTAATAGGAAGGATCACAATAAGACATTTTAAGGAACTTCTTAATGCGACTAAAATTAAACTATATTTCTTGTTTCATAAACTACATTAATATAGATAATCTCAGGAAAGAAACTAGAATTTTAATTACTGCATGAAGTTATTTGGAAGTTGCTTGACATAAAGGCTAGCAGGTTCCATTTTTAAAGGAAAGGTGAATATCACTTCTAAAGTTCGCTTGAAATAATATTTCTTATGGTTTGTGAACTTCCTTTTTTAATGTTCTTATACTAAAAACAATAAAAATAAATTATTAAAAGGAGTGTTAGGAATTTGCCAATAAAATGAAATTAATTGAGGACATTTCAGATGAGTTCCTAAATAAAGCCAAGTTAAGAACAGTTACATTAACATAATTATATCAGAATTCCATAGGGAGTGGTACATAAATTCACATAGAATCAGAAGCTCAAGTATCAAAACAAAACAAGAATAACAGACCTACCCCTCAAAAGCAGCCTATGTTTAAAAAATAACTTAGTAAATGGTGAAATTTAAGTAGCAATATTATTAATATTTAAACAATTTATTCTCTCTTACATAATCTCACTGAATAGTCAAAGGGGTACAGGATGAGAATAGCAAATCAGTTTTTGAAGAACTGCTAAAATATGATTATAGTAGTATGATGTAGAACCTATGTATAAAGAGGAAACATAGGTTCTGAATTTACATATGTGATTAAATTCATTTTAATATTCTATCAACATTGATAACAAACATCATAAATGACAAAAACCAGAAGATAAAATGCTTTGTGATCTATTTTTGTTGATCTTTAAACTACGTTTCTTTCATCTAATACTATACTACACTACATCCTTTTGTCCTTCACTCACTAAATCAGCAAATGTTTATGGAGTTGTTTCAGGCACCATGATAGGCTCAAGGGAGGCAGCAGTAAATAAAACAGTCTCCTCATGTGTGGAGTTAGCATTCTAGTGGAAGGGAAAGGAGAGTAAACAAACGCTTATATTATGTGGTGGTTGATGTTGAGCATTGTGGAAAAAAGTAAAGATTAAGAATAGTGGAAGGGAATTTTCATATTAAAAATATGATCTCTTGTCCTATGATTAAGATTATGTGTCTTTTTTTTTTCAAGATTAAGTATAAGATTATGTGGACACTTTCTGAGGTCCTTGAAGGCAGGGAAATTGAGAAGAGCTTCATGAACATACTGGCAAAAAATGGAGACTATAATCAGGATAATGAGACCTGCATGATCAGGAAGGGATGCCTTGTGGCAGAAGTATGATGCCAGCTGGACTGTGAATAAAATTAAAATATAAAGAAGTGTACATGATGAAAAAACACCTGAGTCAACATGCAAAGCACAAGTCTGAGTGGAGGAGGACATATTGTGAAATGATTGCTTAGGATAGAGTTTTTACTGAATCATGAGAAGCTTTAGATTATATCATGTTAGATTCATAACATATAATCCATAAATTCCTCCTTTACAACATTACAAATTGTGTTATCTTCCCTTGAAGAGCTAACAGGGGAGCAACAATTAGAGACAAATCTTAATGTGCACTGGATTATGGCTTTTGTTTTAGGAGAGACAGTCTGCTGTGTAAGTATGGAAGGAGAGATCTAGTTTATATTTTGCATGTTGGCATTGCAATCGCTCATCATAAGCTATTGGGTTTTTTTTTTTAATGATTTAATATATGTAGCTACATTGGTACCAAAGTCCAGTGATATGATATCCTGAAGAAATAACATGTGGGACTCAATAAAAATAAAAATGCTTTTATTGTAAGGAAGCCTTAGGAGAGTTTTATTAACTCAACTATCCTGAACATAGTCTGTGCTTTACTAGTTTTCTCTAAATTATTTTCTGTATTAATTTATACTTTAAATGAAGAGATGTTATATGAAAAATAATGTGACTTACTTGAAGAAAAATCAAGACACTAAATACAGAAAAATAGTGAAGCTGATTATCCCATAAAGTCGAACTTGCATGTCCTTTAACAGAGAAGAATTGACCTCATTATTTAGCAGCTTATGGAAGTCCCAGTAAACAAAAAAAGCATTGTGTCAAGTCTTCATTTGTAAATGACAAAATCTCACATTTTATTCTTTGGCCCTGATACAGACTTAAATTGAAGTCATTTTAATCAAATAATTGTGGTTCTGAAAAACAGAACACAATTTGTAAAGTTAAAAGGAACCCTTTGAAATTTCCCACATTTAAAGCCTTTATTAATTTCAGGTCTAGACTAAACAGAGGGAACATACGAGTGACATAGTACCGCCTTCTACACTTGGAACGTCTGTTTTATCGTATAATGAGAACAAAGTCACTATTTAAAGCATACTGAAATGGCAGAGTTTAAAACTTTCTTTCAAAATTATCACACTTATATATCATAGTGTTTCAGTATAGGTATATGCGGTGAACCATTTTAATAAGTCACGATGATCAACCAAAAATCCTTTATTACAGACAACTTATTTATATTATAATGGAAGCACTCGAGCATTTCCTTATCAATAGCAATATATTCATTTACATCTCAAAAATGTGAACAAATGTCACATTATACAAGTGAAGACAGCAAAAAAAAATCACAGTGGAAGAAACATCAAATGTATAACCTATGAGGGAAAAATTCAAATTGCCCATATCTCTAATCAGCAGTGCTAAGAAATAAGCAATACTTCTAGAAATATAATCAGCAGTGGTAGAAATACAGAAATATAATAAGTAACATAAATATGAAAATATTATCACCAGCAGAAGTTTGGAACAATCATGTAACTCTTTAATGGAGTGTTTATATGTATAGCTTTCATGGAGTGTTTATATATATAATGAGAGAGAGAGATTTTAAGTCTATACAAAGATTCAGAACGATGGCTATTCAATTTACGAAGAGCTATTAAGCCCACAAGATCATGATTGTTGTCCAAATCTCATGATTCTGAGTATTAATATTAGGAATAGGGTTTGCAAAACCTCATGAAAGTTGGTATCTCAAATTCCTTAACTTGATAAATCTCGCTTTTCTTGCAACTCTGTGACACCTGAGTATCAAACCATGTCATTACAACTCTCTTAGGCTCTTTTCTGAGTTCCAGCCAATTTATGAAGTGAGTAACAGCTGGTAATTATCTAATTTAATCCATTCAGCTGCTCTCAACTCAGACAATAAACATCTTTAGCTCTTTATTACAACCATGTCTAGAACTATCTGAACGAAAGAAAGTAATTATACTACTTCGCCCTGGAAGGTAACAGTAATGCTGATTGTATAAGCATAATTGTTTGCTTGATTTACATTTACTTTTACCTAAAGTAATCCTAAAGATAGTCTGTCTGGTGATAGACTAGCACTTATATGAGCACTTTAGAAAATTCTAGCATTTTAACGTTAGGAAGACCATATAATTTATTGATTAAACTATCTTTTGATAATGAGAGTGAACTCTATTAATAATCATATTAGGACATGAGGTACAGTATATAGATAAGATCACTACATTTCATTTCTAGATACCAAAAATTATAAGACATGGAAAGAAATGAATAATTTAAGAAATAGATGGATCTTAATTCCTCATAGTCTTCTCAGCACAGAGAAAGGAAAATCTGTATCCTCCATGTTTAACAAACATGATTTTCTGTATCGCAAAAACAAAAACAACAAAGGTTTTTAGTATTTGAAAACTTAGAAGAGTTTTTAAAAGCTATTTCACAATTAGCTGTTTTTAATGGGTTGAGTAGTCTTTTAACTCTAGAAGCAGACTTTCATATTGGAATTAAATAAGTTTTTCTTCCTAGGAACAAGACAAATGCCTCTTTCCCCTCTAGTGACAAGATGAAGAGGAGTGGGAAAGGGAAACTTAACTGGATTTTTCTGCACCCAAGAGCTTCAGCATTAAAAAAATTATAAAACCATTCAGTGTAATAGTATTTTTGCAGGGAGCAAGGCATGTGAAAGAGTAAGAAGTATGCTTTGATTTTACAATCACTGAGCACAACTAAAAAATCCTGTGTGTTTTTGGCTTATTTTCCTCTCCCAATCATTGTATTGGATATTTAAAATATCCCACACTCTACTCAAAACTCTTCTACCATTATTCTCCATTCTTATTTCTCAGGAAAAATGACTTAGAAGAAAGAAAAAGCCCTCGGCCTTTTACTCATTTGAGAAAATTCATTTAAGATAGCATTATATGAAGGCTAGTAAAATATAATTAATATCACCATCATTATTAGAATCCGGGTATTTCTATGGGTCTGTTTGTACTCATCTAATGATTTGAAATTCCTCCTTTAGTCATGATTTTTCTCGTTGACATTTTGAGCAAAAAAATTAAAAGTCAGAATTTTAATGGTTTAATAAAATAAAAAAGTTTTAAAGATTGTAATGCTTTATTTTCCTTTTGTATGATCCTTCTGCTTTCATTTTTTGCCTATTTTTATTATTTTAGCCATTTTTAGCATGGATAAATAACTGATAAGTGATGCGGAAATAAGTTCTAGAATGATAAAATCAGAAACTATTTTAAATTTCTTCTTTGTTTTTGGAAGACTTCTAATAAATGATAAAAGTCACAAAATATCAATTCTTATAACTCATTAGGATTGCTCCAATAAAAATATACCAAATAAAAAGGAATCCAAAAGACTCTGATAACAAGAATTAAAGGTGAAAATTTGATGTCACCCTATTTGGAAAAGAAATATACTAACTGAGGATACGACCATATCATAAAGATGTAGAAAGATGTATGGCAGAGGAATGAGCTATAAATACTAGATCTGCATTAATGACTATTGCAGAAAATATAACTGTATTTTCTCCCAGCATTTTTCGGCTTACTGAATGATATATCTTATTTGTATTTGTAGCTTTTTTTCTTCATTTATCTACCAGGTCTGTAGGTTATTTTGTGGTTGTTACATTTATCATTTTACTCACAAGATTCAGCATATGAATATAGTCGCTCCATAGCACTGAGGAGAATAGACATCAACTCTAACTCTAGTCTTGTGGCTTATTCAGTAACTGAACAGACATACGATTGTCTTCCTTGGAGATAAGAATAAATGTTATAGCCAACTGTTTGTGAGAGAGAAAGAAGAATCAAGGGTAATATTTGAGACGGCACCTCAAGTATTGGCTAACTGGAAGTCCGGAGCACTCAACACCCTCACAAAGATATTCGAGACAATTTTAAAACCTACATTAAAAAAAATAACTGATATAAAATGCTGGAGCACATAAGAGGAGTAACAGACAACCCGGAGAGCATGGAAACTCAGGATGGCCACACAGAGAACCGAAGAAAACACTGGGCCTCCACACCTCACCAAACCAGGATTAGCTGAGAACCAGGAAGACCTTCTCCCCACAGTGAGGAGACAAGCAAGAGAGTCCCAGCAGCCACACGGACAGCTTGGACAAATACAGGGCTCTCCACTGGGGTCCTCTGCAGTCCTCACAGACGCTGAGCCCAGCTGAGGTTGCTGCCTGGAGTCCACATAGCATGATCCCCAGGGAAGGGGCAACACTGAGTCCTGGCTCCACTGTGGCCAGAGTTGCTACTGCACTATGCTGTTTTGCAACTGAAACTACCACTGGAGTGTGCCTTGCTCTGGGGGTGATTACCCATGGCTCCCCTTCATTCCTGAGTCTAAGCCCTGCTGAATCACCCCAGCCCAGAGGCTCGACACCCCCAGGCTAAGCTGTTACACCATTCCCATGGGGCCAAAAGTGGGTGGAGCTGTTTTTCCTACCCCTTCCCATCGCCTCCTCAGGCCAAAGCTGAAGCAGTTCTCTACCTCCTGGGAAAACAGTACCTTGTCTGTTCATAGCCGTCATGCCTCCTGGCGCCTGGGCTGAAGCCCTGTCCTGCATCTCAGGAAACACATCTTGGTCACTCAGAGTAGTAACACACCCCAATACCTAAGCTGAGGCACTGTCTTGCATCCCAAGGAAAAGGTACCTAAACTGCCCAGAATAGCCCAGAATGCCCCCCCTCATCTAAGCTGAAGAAGCACATTGCCCCCTGGGGGAATCGGTGCCCTAGTCTAGCTGAGCAGCTGCACATCCCAGGGCTGAGCTGATGTGGTTCCCTCTGTCAAGGGAAACAGCACAGTAGCTGAGCTGAGACACTCCACTCCACAGCCAAACAACTCTATTATTCTGCTTTCCTGGAGCTGGACTAGTCCCCTAGATTCTGAGCTGTTGAGACACACTCTCCATGAAGTAGAGTAATGACAGTGCTGTTCTCTGCCCCCAAAGGCTCAAACAACAGCTGTGCTTTGACAGTCTGGGGTCCTGCCTGCTGTTGCATCTGGTTTTTACAGAGTCTAGGACACTGCTGAGCCCAATCAATGCAGGTTCTAGAGTCATGACTACATGGACTTTCATTTCATGCGATCCAAGTTGCCACTGAGTCCTATTAACTCTGTTTCTTGAGTTACAGCCATGTGTTTCTTGATTCCATGTACCCTGTGCCTAAACCTGCAGAGCACCTCCTCTTCCCTGGATTTGGGCCAATGCTGTGCCCTGCCACCCAGGAGTAGAATCACAGCTACAACCCAGGCCCCTGGGTTCGAGCTTCTTGGAGTTACCTCAGAGTCACAGATCCTGACTGTGGGCAACCTGCATCCAATCCTGAAACAGAGAGTGCATCTGCACTCCAAGGCCCAGGTGCCACAATAGGTTTGTGAAACTCTGAGTCTATTGCTCTGAGCACCTGCCCCTGGAACCAAGTGTTGCTGCAGCTGTTTGTAAGTGTTGTCAGACCTGACACCAAGTGGGACTTCTCAATGAAGTCTCCCCATTGGGAGGAAAATGAGACCCCAAAACCCTGTGACATTGAGGACATTAACAACCTACATAGGATACAGATAGGTAATTTTCTAGAAGTTGGAATGTGTGGGAAGTCACATGACAGTATAATAGCTAGGAGGAGAGCCAGTTTCTGTCAGGGCTTAAGGTTATACAATTGATCAGCTAGATATGTATGTATTTTAACAAAACATGAACATTGAAATATAAAATCAGCCACAAGGCTGTATAAGGGGCCTGTGCATATGAAGGGCCTGAACTTAATGGCTTCCTGGTACTTCAGCCTGTGGTAAGGGTTACATGCGGCAAGGAACAGAGGAGGAATTTATTAGATTCTAGATATTTAAATCTGTTTGCCAGAATCTGCAGAAAGAAAAGAAATTTGTACCTGGATTTCCTAGAAAGCAGATCCTGAGGCAAAAATAATATGCCATCACTTTACTAGGGAGTAAAGTATCAGGGAAGCAAAACGAGAGAAAAGGGAAGTGAATCAGAGAAGGAAGAAAAATCAATAAAGATTCCATTGCTGAGCTGACTACTGCTTAATATGAAGTGTGACTGGTTGCTCACACTCAGGGGTCCAACCCAGTGCATCTCAGGAAGTCCTTCTGAGACCTCTGCAAATAAACTCGAGTGCAGTTCCAGATATCTATTGCAAACAAACCCCAATCCAGTTCCAGATATCTCCTAAAACCTGTATCTCCCAAGCAAAGAAAGCAGAGTGTTCCACCAGTCTTATCAGCTTAAAAGTTCACCCCATGTATTTGACTTCTAGGTTGTGTACAAATGGTACCTCTGATAACCAAAGCTTTAGCATCAGTAGGAAGTCCTAGGCATGATGTAAGACATGTACCTTCTCAAGAATGGTTGTACTCATAGAGGTTGATCAGAATTCAAACAGATTTGATTAACATGCTGTGCACTTGGCTTGGAACAAAAAGCCTGAAGACGGCTGAGATCTAGAGGACCTAAAACAGTGTATAAGAGGAATCATACACCAGGGCTAAACTTCAGAAGAGATTAAATATAATCAATAAAACATAGTACCTTAGAAATCTAAGTTCGTAATCTAGAACAGAAGTGAAAGAACATATTCTAGACTACTATTCACATGTCAAATCAAAGAGGTGGAGTATAAGTATAAAATCATAAAATTTCAATTCATATAATTGAATAATTGCATTCATCTAGCTTAGGAGATATCTGAAACTGCATTGGGGTTTATTTGCATAGGTCTATATTTAGAGTTGAAAAGGAGAGAAAAGTCATGGGCACAGGCATCTTCTTGGTAATATGTCCTGATGTGTAGCAGAGTGTCTGAAATATAATAGGTATCCAGTAAATAGTTCTGAAAATAATAAAGGCAAACACAACAGAAATAATATATAATTTACTTTTGTATTTATTTTGAATTGTGACATGCAGAGAAATAATAAAAGCTTCCATCTCTTTTTCCTACAACAGATCAAGTTTATCCTGTAGGCTCATTATACTGTTGATTGATATAACACAATCATTCAAGGGCAGTAATGAAGAAATATATCTATTCATTCAGTATGACATCTGCTTCATATTGGTAACATTTAAAATTTTATTCTTCCAAACGTCTGCTTTAGAAAAATGTCTTTATGTTATGATAGAACATCTTCCAAAACCATAAAAATACTTTCAAGTGAGAAAATGAGAACTGTTTATGGCCTTTTTCATTTGCAAATAAAAAGAAACCATCAGCTAATATTATGACAATTGGTATTGTATTGTTACTGAAAAGAAAATCCATGATTGAAGACATTTTCTTTAAATCTTGTATAGTATCTACTTCCTGGTTGGCATGCCTCCCTTTCTCATATTTAGAAAGCAGTTGAATTAAAACATAAGTAAGTATATTAAAACATCAAAATAATAATGAAAGTGATGGTTAGTTCTCTGGTCCGCATAAGAAATTAAGAACATCACAAAAACAACAGAATTGTGGTCTTATCTGTTGACTGGCATAAAGCTGTAACTGTTTTCAGGGACAGATGGTCCTCATTAAGCTTTATCTATTAGAAAATAAGCTTCATAATGATAGTTTCTATCACATGGCACCATTAGATAAGACGTTTGAAGCATTACTGCAATTTAAATAGATTCTTAAATAGGTCAGCTCTTCTTAATGACAAAAATAGGAGTTTACGTTGGTGTCATATCCTTCTGAACAACTGTATATTTTATATTAGTTACTTGACACATTCTTAAATGAAGCCGGAGTTGATCACTTATGCCCAACATAGGTCAGCTATTTCACACAATGAAAATATTCATTTTTAATAGACATTATTATTTAGAGCACTTTTAGGTTAACATAAAAATTGAATGAAGAGAGATTTTTCCATCCACCCCTTTCCCCTACATATACATGACTCCTCACATAGCAATATGTCACACAAGAGTGGTACATTTTTTTAAATGGCTGAACCTACATTGACATATTGTCCTTACCCAGAATTCAGTTTCTTACCCCAGAATCTATAGTTTACATTACTCTAAAGTTTATTGATGTTGTACATTCTACGTTAATGGACAAATTCATTCATTTATTTATTTATATTTATATTTTATTTTTTTGACATGGAGTTTCACGCTTGTTGCCCAGGCTGGAGTGCAATGGCACAATCTCCGCTCCCTGCAACCTTTGCCTCCCAGGCGATTCTCCTGCCTCAGCCTCCCGAGTAGCTGGGATTACAGGCATGACCACACCCAGCTAATTTTTTGTATTTTTACTAGGGAGAGGGTTTCTCCATGTTGGTCAGGCTGGTCTCGAACTCTCGACCTCAGGCGATCCGCCCACCTCAGACTCCCAAAGTGCTGGGATTACAGGTGTCAGCCACTGGGCCCAGCTGCAAGTTTATAATTATACACAGGACATCCACAATTATGGTATTATACAGAGTAGTTTGAGTACTTTCACTGCCCTAAAAATCCTTAGTGCTCCACCTATTTATTCCTCCCTCCTCTCAACCTCTGAAAGCAAGTGATCTTTTTACTGTCTCCATAGTTTCAACTTTCCCAAATTGTTATATATCTGGAACCTATAGAATGTAGTATTTTCAAATTGGTTTCAACTTTCCTCTATTTTTTTTCACGATTTAATAGCCAGTATATTTAGTGCTAAATAATATTCTATTATCTAGATGTACCACAGTTTTATTTATCTATTTACCTGCTCCAGAGCATCTTAGCTACTTCCAAGTTTTAGCAATTATGAATAAAGCTGTTATAATCAGTTATGTGCAGGTTTTTGTATAGACACACTTTCAATTCCTTTGAGTATCAACTAGAGTGATTTCTGGATCATACAATAAGAATATGTTTATCTTTGTAAAAGTCTGCTAAATTGTATACCAAATTAGCTATGCCACATTGAATTCTCACCATCAATGAATGAAAATTACTTTTGTTCTACATCCTGGCCAGCATTTGGTGTTGTCAGTGTTCTGAATTTTGGTCATTCTAATCGGTATAGAGTAAATATCACTTTTTTTTTTTTTGAGATGAAGTTTTGCTCTGTCACCCAGGCTGGAGTGCAGTGTAATGATCTTGGCTCACTGCAACCTCTACCTCCCAAGTTCAAGCAATTCTCCTGCCTCAGCCTCCCAAGTAGCTGGGACTACAGGTGTGCACCACCATGCCTGGCTAATTTTTGTATTTTAAGTAGAGACGGAATTTCACTATGTTAGCCAGGATGGTCTCAATCTCCTGACCTCATGATCCCCCTGTCTTAGCCTCCCAAAGTGCTGGGATTACAGGTGTGAGCCACTGTGCCCAGCACACATATTTTTTAGTATTCATTTTTCTGCTGAGGGAATTTGTTACTACAAGACCTGCCTTACAAGAGTTCCTGAAAGGAGCATTAAATATGGAAAAGATAGACTATTACCAGCCACTACAAAAACACACTCAAGTACACAGACCAGTGACACAATTAAGTAACCACACAAACAAGTCTGCATAATAACTATCTTATATCATGATGGCAGAATAAATTCATGTATATCAATATTAACTTTGAATGTAAATAGGCTAAATGCCCCCCAATTAAAAGGCACGGAGTGGCAAGCTGAATAAAGAAGCAAGATCCTACATTATGCTGTCTTTAAGAGACCCCTGTCAAATGCAATGACTCAAAATAAAGGGATTGACAAAATCTACAAGCAAATGGAGAACATAAAAAAAAAAGCAGGGTTGCAATCCTAATTTCAGACAAAACAGACTAAACCAAAATATAAAAAGAGACAAAGGGAATTACATAATGGAAAGGGTTCAATGCAAGAAGAAGACCAAACTATCTTGAATATATATGCACCCACCAAAGGAGCACCCATATTTATAAATCAACTTCTTAGAGACCTAAAAAGAGACTTAGATTCCCACACAATAATAGGGGGAGACTTCAACACCGCCACTGATAATATTAGACAGATCATCCAGACAGAAAATTAACAAAGATATTCAAGACCTGAACTCAGCACTGGATCAAATGGACCTTATAGACATCTACAGAACTCACCATTAAAAAACAACAGAATATACATTATTCTCATTGTTACATGGTACATATTGTAAAATCAACCACACCATCAAACATAAAACAATGGCCAGCAAATTAAAAAAAAAACAAAACCAAAGTCATATCAACCATACTTGATCACAGTGCAATAAAAATAAAAATCAATACTAAGAAATTGCTCAAAATCATACAACACATGAAAATTAAACAACCTGCTCTTGAATAACTTTTGGGTAAACAATGAAATAAAGGAAGAAATCAAGAAATTCTTTGAAGACAAAAAAATGAAAGAAAATTCAAATAAACACGATTAGAAATAACAAAGGGAATGTTACCACTGACCTCGCAGAAATACAATAACCACCAGAGACAACAACGAACACCTCTATGCACACAAAATAGAAGAGCTAGAAGAAATGAATAAATTCCTGGACCTATACATTCTACCAAGATTGAACCTGGAAGAAATTTAATCCCTGATCAGACCAATAATGAGCTCCAAAACTGAATCAGTAGTAAATAGCCTACCAACCAAAAAATAAGAAGAACAATACAGATTCTCAGTCGAATTTTACCAGATGTACAAAAAAGAGCTGATACTATTCCTACCGAAACTATTTCAAAAAGGTGAGGGTGAATGACTCCTCCCAATCTATTCTATGATGCCAGTAACATCCTGATACCAAAACCCGCCAGGGATAACAACAACAACAAAATCATCCAGCCAGTGTCCTTGATGAACATAGATGCAAAAAATTCTGAACAAAATACTAGCAAACTAAATCCAGTAGTACATCAAAAAGCTGATCCACTGCAATCAAGTAGGCTTTATCCCTAGGATGCAAGGTTGGTTCAACATACACAAATCAATAAATGTGATTCCTCACATAAACAGAACTAAAGACAAAAACTACATGATTATCTCAGTATAATCTAGATGCAGAAGAGGCTTTCAATAAAATTTAACATCCCTACATGTTAAAAATACTCAAAAAACTAAGCATTGAAAGAACATATCTCAAAATAATAAGAGGCATCTATGTCAAACCCACAGCCAACATCATACTGAATGGGCAAAAGTGGGTAGCATTTGTCTTGAAAATCAGCAAAAAACAAGGATGCCCTCTCTCACCACTATTCAACATAGTATTGGACATCCCGGCCACAGCAAGAGAAAGAAATAAAAGGCATCCACAAAAAGGAAGTCAAACTATCTCTGTTTGCAGGTGACATGATTCTATATCTAGAACATACCATCACCTCTATTCAAATGTTCCTTGAGCTGATAAACTTTAGCAAAGTTTCAGAATACACTAACAACATCTGAGCTGATGGCCAAAACAAGAACGCAATCTCATTCACAATTCCTACAAAAAGAATAAAATATCTAGTCATACAACTAACCAGGGAGGTGAAATATCTCTGCAATGAAAATTACAAAACACTGCTCAAAGGAATCAGAGATGACACAAACAAATGGAAAAACATTCCATGCTCATGAATAGGAAGAATCAATACCATTAAAATGGCCAAACTGCCCAAAGCAATGTACAGATTTGATACTATTCTTATTAATCTACCAATAACATTCTTCACATAACTAGAAAAAAAACTATTTTAAAGTTTATAAGGAACCAAAAAAGAGCCTAAATAGCCAAGGCAATTCTAAACAAAAAGAACATAGCTGGATGCATTATGTTGTCGACTTCAAACTACACTACAGGGCTACAATAACCAAAGCAACATGATATTTCTACAAAAACAAACACAAAGACCAATGGAGCAGGATAGAGAGCCCAGCAATAGTGCTGCACATCTACAATTACCTGATCTTTCATAAAGCTGACAAAAACAAGTAAAGGGGAAAGGACTCCCTATTTAATAAGTGGTGCTGGGATGACTTGCTAGCCATATGTGGAAGATTAAAACTGGGGCCTTTCCTTACACCATATACAAAGGTCAACTCAAGATGAATTAAAGACTTAAATGAAAAATGAAAAACCTAAAACTATAAGAATTCTGGGAAATAACCTATGAAATGTCATTCTGGACATAGGAATGTGCAAAGATTTCATGACAAAGATGCCAAAAGCAATCGCACCAAAAGCAAAAGTTGACAAATCGGATTTAATTAAACTAAAGAGCTTGTTCACAGCAAAAGAAACTATCAACAAAGTAAACAGACAACATACAGAATGAGATAACATATTTTCAAACTTTATTTCTGACAAAGGTCTAATATCCAGAATCTATAAAGAACTTAAAAAAATTTGCAAGCAACAAACAACCCCAATAAAAAGTGCGCAAAGGACATGAACACACATTTCTCAAAAGAAGACATACATGCAGCCAACGAGCATATGAAAAAATGCTCAATGACACTAATCATTAGATAAGTGCAAATTAAAACCACAATGAAATATCATCTCACACCAGTCTGAATGGCTATTACTAAAAAAATTTAAAAATGGTAGATGCTGGCAAGAATGTGGAGAATATGGAAGACTTATACACTGCTGGTGGGAGTGTAAATTAGTTAATTCAGTGTGGAAAGCAGTGTGGCAATTCCTCAAAAAACTTAAAACAGAATTACCATTCAACTGAGTAATCCCATTATTAGGTATATATACAAAGGAATGTAAATATCTTTCTACCATAAAGACACATCCATGTATGTTCATTTCAGCACCATTAACAATAGCAAGGACATGGAATTAACCTAAATGCCCACAAATGGAATACTGGATAAATAAAATTTGGTAAATACACACTATGGAATACTATGAAGCCATAAAAAAAAGAATAAGATCATGTCCTTTGCAGTAACATAGATGGAGCTGGAGGCCATTATCCTTAGCAAACTAACACAGGAACAGAAAACTAACTACTACATGTTCCCACTTATAAGTGGAAGCAAAATAACGAGAACACCTGGACACAACAAGGGGAACAACAAACGCAAGAGCCTACTTGAGGGTGGAGGGTGGGAGGAGTGAGAGGAACAAAACAAACACCTATCAGGAACTATGCTTAGTATCTGGGTGATGAAACAATCTGTACATCAAACTCCTGTGACATGAATTTACCTATATAACAAACATGCACATGTACCCCTAAACCTAAAATAAAAATTAAAATCAACAATAAAATCAAAATATGCATTTTGCCTATGCTGTAAGTTTTATCTGTAGACATTTTCCATTTTACAAGTCTTATATGTTCATTGTAGAAAAAATAAAATATAAACAAAAAGAAAATTAAAGTCAGCTGGATCCATACCTATATTGTCACTGTAATAGTACATTACATATTTTTTAGCCAAAAACCTACTATTAAGAAAGAGAGATGGCAAGGCATACAGTTGTAACATATGATTGTATTATGCATTTCCATAAAAAGACTACAATTCTGAGCATAAAAATAACTCATACTAATTAATAAGAAATATTTAAACAACCCGATAGACAGTTGGGCAAGAAACTTGAATAGGTATTTCTTAAAGAAACTATCAAAATGGTCAATAAACATAAAAATGATCTCAGAATCATTGGTCACCAGGAAATTAGATGAAAACCACGTTGGAATACTACAACACATTCCTCAAAATGGTTTAAATTTAAACAAAACTGATACTGCACAGTATTGACAAAAATATGTGACAACTAGAACTCTCATGCACTGTTGAAGGATCATCTATATATTAGCATGCCTCTTTTAGGAACTTCTTTGGTTTCTTCTAGTAAACCTGATTATATTCATAACCTATTACTCAGCATTCTACTCCTGGGTAGGTACCCAATAGAAATGCATACATATGTGTACTTCAAATATAAGAATGCTTGTAGCATAATCATTCTTCATAGCCCAAATCTAGAAACTATCCAAAGTTCTCACTGGTATAGAGTCTTTGATAGTTTCTTAGGGCAACCATCTCACATTTCAATGTGCATCAAAATAAACTGATAGCTTATTAAAACACATATTACTGAACTCTAACTCCCAGACTGCATGGCAGCTTTAATTCTCCTTCTACCCAATCTTTCTTTTCTCCTCACTTTCATTCCCTTCCAGAGTTGTTGATTTTTGGTTTCAGTCTGTTTTCCAGGAAATGCAACTTGAAAATCAAGTTTGTTACTTTTTTTGTAGTTAGTTTATTCTAAACACATTCATTTTTACTTCTAAATTTGAGATTGTTGTGCTTCTCTTTTGATGTAACATTTTAATTTCACTATTATAACAAAATAATGTGTCCTTCACACTTTCACATTCTACCACATTTTCTATCAGATTTTTGACCTACTACATGGAAATGGATAGACAGACAGAATAATTAGAAAATGTTTATACTCTCTATATAATGTGTAGGACCTAAAATAAATCCACTAAATTAACCTTATGTAACATATTATACTTATTTTTACTTTCTCTACTTGTTAAATAAAACTCTGCAAAAAGTGTCTAATGTCTTTAACTATTATGAATATTTGTTGCTTCTCAATCATACAGGTGTATATTTTGTATGTTTGATAGCATATTGTTTGTTGCATAATTTTTTATTTATTGTGTATATTTTTACCAGAGATTTTGCCTTTCACCTATAAGAAATAAGTTTTTGTTTTTTCTTTTATTTATATTTTGGGATCTGTTACTAACGGGAAGTTTAGTTTCGTGCAGGTGTTTCGGTTTTGTTATTTATAGCTCCCTCCTTTCTGGGATTTCGCTACCTCAGTTTCTAGCTTGGCATCTGTAACCATCATCATCTGACACTTCAGTTTAATAAAACCATAATCAACTACTTGCCTTCCAACATTCAGCATCCCAAAGGTTGCAAAATACTCTGAGTATTACAGCCACACATATGTGGATCTCACCCAGTGAAATTTCTTTTCAAAAGTCAGCCCTCCAGTTTCTGCCTGCTTTGAATTATTTTTCCCTGCCTTCCAGCAGGTTTTTGTGTTGGGGTGTTCTTTTAATTGGGAGGAGGAGAGCTCGGTCCAAAGTTTATCTAAGGTGTCTTACCTGCTTACGAGTGCTACAACAGATATTCCCTTGTGTTAGTATAGTTTTTAATAACTGAAGATACATTTATTTTGGTCTAAATGTACCTATATTTTCAGATATATATGTGGACTTTCCTACAGAAGTGCCAAAATAGTGACACTTAAACCGTAATCTCTTCCACAGTTCTTCCTAAAATGTGCCATTCAATTTTTCAAGCAGCCCACAGGTTCCCCTTCCATAGGATTCAGATGTGAGAACAGAGATTTCTGGAAGAACAATCAGGTAATATGGCAAAAGCAAATAGCCCTCCTACTCCAACATCAAGGATGTGTTAGCTGGATAAATCTATCTTTATCACTCTGTGTGGGACTGAAGTCAATTACTCACTAATACGAACTTAAAGAATGTAAGTATGCCATAAGACAATCCCATTAACTTATTTGTGTAGTTAAGGACTATATTTTTGATCATTCAAATATAGGATTTTTAAATATTCTATATTTGATCATTCAAATATAGAATTTTTTAAAAAGTCTATGTGCATGAGTTTCTCTTTTCTAAAATTTTAATCATAAAGTTTTAAAATATGGAAAATAAAAATGATGATAGTTACAAACTCATCAACCTGATTTAACAAATGCTATTTGCCTCATATTACTGACATAATTTTAAATAATAAGATGTTATAGGTACAGTTGAAGATTTTTATTCCTTCTCAGACTGTCCTCTTCTTTTAATGCTGAAATTGATTTGTTTTACGTAAATAAAATATTTATATTTTTAATATATACCAATAACCAGCACAATAAAGTTACTTTAATCTTTTGTTATCTCAGTCTTTTCTTTTCTCTTACTGTTTTGTGACTTGTTTAAAAAATATTTCTGGCAGGCCCTGGTGGCTCACGCCTATAATCCCAGCACTTTGGGAGGCCAAAGTGTGTGGATCATGAGGTCAGGAGTTCAAGACCAGCCTGGCCAATATGGTGAATCTCCATCTCTACTAAAAATATAAAAATTAGCCAGGTGTGCTGATGAGCACCTGTAGTTCTAACTACTTGGGAGGCTGAGGCAGAAGAATTGCTTGAATCCAGGAGGTGGAGGTTGCAGTGAGTTGAGATCACGCCACTGCCCTCCAGCCTGGACAACAGAGTGAGACTTTGTCTCAAAAAAAAAAAAAGAAAGAAAGAAAGAAAGAAATATTTCCATAGCACCCAATTATAAACTTTGATATCTAGTTACAAATATTTCAGTATATTAATTTTCACACCTTTATCAAAGTGAGAAAGCTTCCATCTATTCCTGGTTTTATAAGAAGTGTTTTTTCAGGAATATATGCTGAATTTTTAAAATTTTTATGCATATACTGAGATACTCACGTTTTAATTATTTAATCTGTTAATGGGATAAATCTCATGTATAGATTTATTACCATTAAAATATTATTAAACGTATGATAATGTATAAGTATTGGTTCATTTATATCTTAATAATCTATAATTCAAACTTCTATAATTATAATTTCTTTATACATTATTTGATTCTAGTTTAAAAGCATCAGTGGCCTCATGAAATGTTTTTTGGGAAGTCTGCATATTTCAATATTAGCAGAAATCATTTAGAGATTTAAATTTTCTATCCTAGAAATTTTAAAATTATTAAACATCAAATTTAAAACCATCTGAACCTGTTGCATTTTTGTAGATGGATTTGTCGTTAGTGATTCAATGTCTTTATTATGATAAGTCTTTCTTCTTAAATATTTTGCCATTTGAAGTTTCTAGAAAATCTAGCATTTTGTCTAGGTTTTCAATAGACTGAACTAAAAAATTTAGATTATATTTAAAAATTTTAAAGGTGTACCCTATTTCCTATTTATTTCTCATATTATGTATTGATGCTTTATTCTTTTCCTTTCTTTAATAATCATTCATGCCAGATGGACTCTGTTTCATAAGTTTTTTCAAAGAAATAAGTGTGGTTTATTGTTACAAACCTACTCTTTTATTGCTGTTTCTTGAACTTATTCTCCTAATTGAATCTCCTCTTTCCATTTTCCTTGAGTTCCTAAATAACCAGTAAAACAAACAAGCAGCAAGCAAACACACTGCGCCAAACCTTGGTGGCTTAACACCGTACACGTTTGCTTCTGGCATACCTCACAGTGTGGTGTGTGTTGGGATGGCTCTTCTCTGTGCAGCCATTCAGGCATCCTGACTCTTTTCTTATTTAATGGCACTGTCATCTTCCAGGAACTCAGAGTACTCTGAGGCCTGTTAACATTGAGCCAGTTGAAAGGGAAGGAGAACACCTGAAAAGACAATGCCTGCTCTCACCTACCTTGTCCTAGCTATAATAAGTCTGTTTGTGTAGTCACCAATATCTCTTTTCTCTCTTCTCACACATAGATCACATTTATCTCTCTCCAAGGGAAAAAAAAATCTAAAGTTTCATCCAGCCACTGAATCCAGCTTAATATTTTTACTCTTTGTATGAAAGGCAGTCGTTTCCATCAGATTTATAGTGAGTTCTCATTTTCTCATGATCTATAAACTAAATAATAAGTTACATATCATCTGTTTAATGGTGTCCTAGGGACAAGATAACAGTAACAGACACTTCCATTTGGTAGAGTGAAGATTGGAGACATACACACACACACACACACACACACACACACACACACACACACTCATAGCAATGTTGGAATCCAGTTGGGCAGATGAAATAAGATCCACTGCCATGAACGTGAGAGAACACTAATTCTGCTTCCTAGGAAAAACATCCTTGTGTAGGCTTTGGTCACTTATGTGGCTTTTAGTTTCAAAATCTTAAAGAGTTTTCTTTATCCATATCCTCAATGTAATATCTGAAGTGGGTTTTGTCGAACGTGATGTTCTTCCAGCTACATGGATTTTGCAGTTTCTCAAGCAAGTTTGACAGCTCATTTGAGTTTAGACTCGAACCATAAAGGCTTTTTATTCCAAATCTATGGCTTCTTTACCAATACAATTTCCTCTAACATAATAGGCTTCTGAATCATTCATTTCTAAACATTTTTTAGGGCTGGTATTGTGAAAAACACTTTTGAATTTTTTTCTAAACTCTAAGTGATAAGGGCTATGTACAGAGGTCTGCTGTGTACATGGTTACAATAAGGACCATATAAGCCATTTTACCCACTTCAGAGACAGTGTGCCTTAGAATAAAGCCATCACAGATGAAGACACAGAATAATCTTCTCATTCTAGAGACCAGAAAGACAAACAGCAGTGATGAAATTATTTTATCCACTGGACTGTTTTTGTTTGAAGTCATAATAAACCATGCGACTTTATCATTTTATAAGATAATTCCTTGATTATATGTTATTTCAAGTGAATTTCTGGTACATGTAAAATAAAACAAAACCAAAAACAAGAAAAGGAAAAAAGCTCTTAACCATGGAAAAAGAATATTATAGTTTATATAGTCTCCATTTTAAATAGAAACAGTAAAAATTATTAATTAAGGGGGCTTTGAAAACAAAATGTATTGACGAATGAACTTTTATTCTTCCTTTTTCAGCTTTCTAGTTTAGACTGACAATAATGATCATCAGTTTATATAAGATAAAATTTGGCCAAAGATAAATGAGACATACAGGAACATTCTACTGGAAGAAAGCAGTAAAAATGGCCAAAAGAATGAAGAAATGCTATGAACACGGTATGATTTATCATTAGACAAAATAATAAAGTAAATCAAGCAGTGAACATATTTTGCCTTTAGGAATTTATTTTCATTTACTTAATGTTTTCTTGATATATTATGGAAAAAAATTATAGAATAAGATTTAGAGTATAGAGAATATTGTTTTATAATAATTTTGCAATGGAATAACAAACCAAAGAATTAGCTATTACAGGTGAGACTTATTTTTTAAAAACATGGTATGTGTGACGTGTATAAAAATATATTTTATCTTTTGTAGGATTTACCCATGTTTTAAAACACTCATATAACATAAAAATTTGAGAAATTTCGGGCCGGGTGCGGTGGCTCACGCCTGTAATCCTAGCACTTTGGGAGGCCGAGGTGGGTGGATCACAAGGTCAAGAGATCGAGACCATCCTGGCCAACACGGTGAAACCCCGTCTCTACTAAAAATACAAAAAAATTAGCCAGGCGTGGTGGCACGTGCCTGTGGTCCCAGCTACTCGAGAGGCTGAGGCAGAAGAATTGCTTTTGAACCCAGGAGGCGGAGGTTGCAGTGAGCCGAGATTGCCCCACTGCACTCCAGCCTGGTGACAGAGCAAGACTCCGTCTCAAAGAAAAAAAATTTTGAGAAATTTCAAGGACTACATTTTGCTCTTCTAACCAAACATTTACAGGATAATTAACAATGATCATTAGATATTATATCAATAGACTTTTATAAAAAAAGAAATAATTTATCCTAAGAATTACTTCTCCAAAATAAAATGGCGTGAAATTTAGAGATATTTGAAGATGATGAGAACATATGCCAAATAATTAAATCGTTGAAGAAATAATCAAGTAATCACATTTGTTTCTGTTTAAAAAACCTGCAATATTTTATTGAAATAGAAAAATAGATTATCCTTTTAAATAAAATGTAAAATTGACGATGGTTATTTTTAAGGCTGACTTTTAGTCTATGAACACAAAAAACAAGGTTTGGGTTAAAAACCATGAAGATTAATAGCAAATAAGTTCAATATCAAATAAAGTTCAAATACTTTTTGCAAGAGAAATTAGTTTGCCTATATTCTGAAATGCACAATGTTTTGGTGTTTCTCCCCTTTAATTTTCAAATGCCAAGGGCGCTTTTCATTATGTATTTGTGATATCTAGTTAAAGATAATGTCAAACAGCCGAAAGGACTATAAGAATCTTTAAACTTAGGCTAACATTTGGAAATACTACCAGCTTTTCTCATTTTATAATAAAGGGGAAAAATAGCTCAAAGGCAAAACTATAAATAAAGTAAATTCAAAAATATTCACAATAAAATCCTTTTACATGTTTGCACTTTTTTGTACTGTCTTGCAGTATAACCAAAATTTGGCAACTCCCTAAGGGAAATTTTGAATAACATTATTATTTTTGTCTTATTAAAATGTATTACGATGCTTTACCATAGAGGTTATGTAGGATGTGTAAATATGCCCATCATTTTAGTCTGTTTTGTGTCATTATAACAGAATACCAAAGACTGGTTAATTCTCAAAGGAAAAAAACTTACATTTTTGGAGCAAGAGCATGTGATAGTGAGAGAGCAAGAGGAGTGTTTTGTTATAAACACACTCTCACAATAACTAACCCATTCCCATAATAAAGATGTTAAATCATCCTTAAACATCTCTTAAACATTACACCTTTCAGCAGTTTTGCATTGGGCTTAAGTTTCCAGTACGTGAACGTTGGGGGGACGTATTCAGACAATAGCAGCCACAAACTCAATTTTGTGAATTATTGAATAGAAGAAGCACTAACCAAAACAGAGAGAATTTAAATTCCTGTTTATTTTAAATTTAACCTGCTATGAAGTTTTAATGTTTTATTTATTGATTAGTTGTGCATAATTATGTACAGGCAATTATATATTTGTATATACATACATGATATACATATCTATATATCTAGATATGAAAGAGACAGAGACATGCAGAGACAGAAACAGAGAGACACACAGACAGGGAGAGAGAGAGACATCTAACACAAGACCACAAAATGCAAGTAATGCTATTTTATAGTTAGGGAAAATTTACCTGTTAATTAAAATTCAAGCCATAATAACCCAGCTAATGTCAGATCACTAGAGGATATAAACATAGTATGCCCACATTTCTACCAGTCTCTCTCCATATATTAAAATGCCTTTAATACATTTGAATTAATGATAGGTGTTTAGTGTGCTGTGAATATTGCATTCCAGTCCTTTGATGTTCAAAGGAAAAATAAAACAGCAGAATTACCTTACTAAGGATTAAAAATATTTTCTCTGAATGTGTAAGTTATGATGAGTATTTTGTCTATCACCATAACATTATTGGTAGGTCACTGCACATAAATAAAAGAACAATTAAAAAGAAGCCAAGAAAGCAGATGCTAAGTTTCATTCAGTACTAAATCCACTTTGCCATTACTTTCAAAAGCAATCTAAATGTCAAATTTTGACACCAAAATTGGTACCAAGTAAATTGCAAAGCACTAAACTGCAAAGTGGCATGCAAAATTTAGAACAGTAGGTTGTATATAATTAGGAGAGAGTTTGTGCAACTAAATATAAAAGTCCTACTTTCAGCATGAGGAAACAAAACCGTTTGGAAGACAGCAGTCTGGCTGCATTCTTTAAAGACTCTTAAGAAAAAAACATAAGGGCAAGAAATAAAACAGGAATGCTCAGTTAGGAGAAACAGGCTTTTCACAGGCAAATGTGAGAGCTCATTAGTAGAATTAATCAGAGAATGCTGTTAGATTTTGTCTTTATAAATACTTTGTCTACATTTCTCTCAATAGAATTATAGGTTTAAGGTAGAGTCATGTAAAATATAAAAGACTTGCATTTCTAAATCTTTTGAACATTCCGTTTATTCATTCATTCATATATTCATTCAACAAATAATTCTGAGCATTTATAGTTAAGTAGTAGCTTATGTTCTTAGGATACAGAAATGGAGAAGGAAAACTCCCCTGTTCTCCTAAATACTAGTGAGGGAGGCAGATGATAAACAAATAAAAATATAAATGCATACTAAAATGTCAATGCTGTGATAAAATGTAAAGAAGACAAACATGATTAGTGTGAAGGATTGCAAAGGGTAATCATTCAAGCCTTTTCTGAGGTGGGTCATTTGAGCAGAAGCCTGGATTAAATAAGGGTATGAGCCATGCAAAGATGTGAGAGAAAATAATGCAGGAGGTAGAACAGTGAATCCAAAGACCCTGAAGAAGAAATGAACAGAGTCGTGTTGCTTAGAGGCAAGTAGTGGAGAGATGAGATTATATACGTTAAAAGGCTGTTAATTTTTTGCAAGAGCTGAAGGAGAATTGGGTTAGCATTGCAGCAGTGGAAATGGTAATAATTAGTTAGATTTAGAGTGTAGTTTGAAACTAGAGGCAATAGTAAAGGCAGATCAGTTCCATGTGGCCTGAGAGGAAAAGGGACAAGTCAAGGATGCTGCCAGTATAATGACTTGACCTACAAGATAAATAGTGGGGCCATTATTGATACTGGGAAAATAAGTGCAGGGCAGAATAGAAGGTATTGAATATGCTCAGTTTGAGATGCCTACTAGATATTTAAGTGGTGATATAAAGAAAGCAGTTGGATATAAGTGTCAGGAACTTGGAGGAGTAGAGTGTGTTGAAGGGCCGTGGTGCAGCCTTGGTCTATATATTTGGAAGTCATTACCATACAAGGGCTGTTTAAAACCAGGGGTATACTCTGAATATTGCATATCAAGAGAGTACAGATAGAAAGGAAGAAGACAGAGAATGGGAATGTCTGTTTGGGAATGTGAAGTGGAATCAGCCACCATTACCCAGATGTTGCATCCCATGGGATCGATGAGGGAATCTAGAAGCAGGGGATGCTGTGAGTGGAGTAAAAGGAACAATGAATGAGAGTATAGTAGCAAGCATCTATTATAACAGTATTCACCGTCTCCATCACAATTTTGCAATTGGTAAAGCAAGAATATTTCTTGACACTTGGCAGAGCAGGTTATGTTGCCTAGCTCAAGAGCCAGATTCCATCATAGCATCATAATTTGAGAGTTGTTACCAGGAGCCAGGAGCAGAATTATTCTTTCTGTGCCTACTCCAGGGAGTAAAATCTCCAAACATTGGTGAATAATAACTGCAAGAAAGCTTTTTTGTTATTTGGGAAAGGTCACATAAAGTAGCACACAATTTTGTAAAAGAAACTAGTAAAAAAACAAACAACAACAACAAAAAACTAGTAAAGGAAGCCCCATATTATCTGCTGTGACTTTGGGGGACATGGGAAGTATGCACTTGTGAATGGAAGATAGGAGATGAATCAGTGCCAGAAAAGCAATATAATGTTGACCTTGAGCATCCTGGTAGAGAATGTGTGCCTGGCAAGGAATAACAAAAACAGATTGGCAAGAAAATATTCTGATGATTTGTAGTATTTGGGATCTCAACCAGGCTCTCCTCTTCTCCTACCAAACATTTTCCCCCTGTATTCACATGTATTCCTGCCACATCAAATGTCACCTGTATGGTCATTATGTGTACCTCTATATTTCAAGCCCAGATATTTTCCATGAACTTGAGTAATTGTGTGTTTACTAACTCTCCGGAGAGATATCTGACCCTCAACATGTCAAAACTAGAACTCGGTATTCTGCCTCTTTCCTGCTGTATTCCACTATCTTTGGAAGGGGCCCAGCTTCAATCTCCAGTTTCCAAAACTGAAAACCAGGTGTCATCCTTCACTTTTGGTGTTCTGTTTCTCTATATTCATACAATCACAACTTTGTTTTGCTATACTTCCTATGCATACTCTGTCCAAGTATCTCTGTCTTAGTTTATATCACTCCCTCTTCTCCTACCTACCAGCATTATCCCATTTTGTCCTCCTGTTCTAGACATGATCCACCTTCTCTCAGCATTAAATCTAGTTTTTTAAACTTAATTATATAACTCTGCATGATCTGACCTTTATCTGACATATACACATATACAAAGAGCCTGGGAAGACTATGTTACTGTGCTCAGAGCTCATACAGAGACTAAGGAGAATAAGTTAATTTACTAACAACACTAAAGCATAAAATATATGCTTATAATATGGAAAATGAAAATTGGAAATGTCTTTTTGAAATTATTATAATTATCCTTACTTTACTATCAACAACTTATCTAGATAAATAAATGGTATGTATTCTAAAAACTAAAATGTAGGAGCTATGATAATTTATCTGAATTTATCCCCATATAATATGATCAGAATATTTATGACAAACTGAGATCTCATATTTTGATTAAAAATTATGGAAAACAAAATATATTATCAGAAGATAAATTTAATTGACTACAAGAAAGAATAAGTTGACAGAAACTGCATCCTGATTACTTTATTTTTGGAAATCTGCCTAATTCTTCAAAACCTAGCTTAAAAGCTATGCCTTTATTGATGTCTACTTTAAAACACAATAAGAAAAAATTACTTCATTTTCTTACTGTATTTTACTTCTAACTCAATTATAAGATCTACTTTATTCAGCCTTGTATTAAAATAATTTTGTTGACAATATATTACAACAGATATGTTGTCCTTGAAAGCAACTACTAGAGATTAAAAATATTTGTTTCCACTAAAATACAATCTCCTATTTAATGAATATTAAATTATTATAGTAGTGTCATAAGGTAATCGCTGTATTTTTTAGCTAAATCTCTATAGTAGTATTGTAAGATAATCTCTATATTTTTTAATTAAGAATTATGTATCAACAAATGAAAACTTAGCTCAGTATACACTGCGAGGCTTACCTCTGCTTATTCAGATCATGGCTTCACTTGAGGGAATGAATGATTGTAGCACAAGTGCTCAGCATCACCTATTGTATCCTTATTCTTTATATAGATTAAAATTTCTAACTATTTGTAGTCATTTTAATTGGATGTATATATACACACATATGTATCAGACGTACATATCCAACATATATGTACTGTAGCTGTATGTATAGTCTATGATACATACACATATATGCACACATATATATATCAGAGGTTATTTGTGAAATTCTTCACAGAAATCTATCTCAGATGGAATTAAAATTGTGGCTAGTGCCCAGTTAATAAATTAATTAAGAAGTTAATGATAAATGTACTGAGACTGAGACATAAAAGATATTTTTTATTTCCATTTTTTTTAGAACAACTTTTAATGGACCTCGGTAGAGCAACTTTTTCTGAGTTCACTCAGAACAGTTTAGTTTCATGGTGACAACCCATTTAGTTTAATACCTTTCATCCCATACCTTATTTCGAGAACAAATTAAGGATGTCGGCCTTCCCGGCTTACTTTGCACTTAGACACTCAATTATTTCAATCAAGTTGAACTGGTTACTGAAGAAGGTTGAAAATGCCTTTTTTCTAAGTATATCTTTATATTCCTTTTGACTGTGTGGCATAATTTAGTCAGAATGTTGTCTAAAGAGAACATGAAAGCTAGATTATCTGCTCAAGTTCTATTCTCTTTTACAATATGATTTTCAGGAAAGGGTAAAAACTGTACAGTTCACGGGTTCTCGATTCTCTGTGGAAATCTATGTTGCTGAACACAGGCATACCTAATTTGTTGCATCTATCCCCATGAAGGGACTTGATGTAATGTAAAGAATCACTAAATTTAAATAATTATTAAAATATCATTAGATACCAAAAGTCAGTACCTTTAGAAAGAAATGGAAAATAGTATTACCTACATGGATGCTTTGAAAGTTCTTTTCAATGATTTTGACGTACAAAATGATGACAAAGTTTTAGTCTTCTTAATGTTCATGTGGGAATTTGAGCAATTTCTTTGAATGACTAAATTATTCTCTATATATAGGGACAGAGCGTAAGTAGAACAATTTGCTTAAAGCAAGAGTTCTTTACTATTAGTATTTTGGGTCAAATAATTTATTGTGGGAGCTGCATTGTTGTATATTTAGCAGCACCCTTGGCCTTTACCCACTAGATGTCAGTAACACTCCCTTCCCAGCTGTGCTCAAAACAGCCAGACATTGTCAAATGACTCCTTGAAGATGAAACCAACTCCATTTGAAAATCACTAATTTAAATAAAATTTGGGGGATGTTTTACATGATTATCTCCAAGTAACTTTACTACTATCAATCAAGACACATGTTACTTATGCTGACTTTCAAAATATGAATCTAAGAGAAATACCTAGATATTGAAGAGGAATATTTAGATTAAAATAACTAAAGAGACTATATCATTTCAATACAGTAAATTTTAATATGTGAAAAGTATGAAAAAGTGTTATATTTATGAACAACTCTCTATGTGTTATATTCATTAATCTATATCTGTTTCTATCTTCAAAATCTACTTGGCACCACCTCCATTAAGGTTAAATCAGCTGATCAATTTCTACACTTACAGTCTCTGTAATATTGTACTATGAATATTATTTTTTGTAACTTATTCATCTGAATATAGCTAGCCCTCATGGGTTTATTGGAAAGACCAATATAAGAATATATACCTATATAATACTCATACACATATATGTATGTATATTTGATATGTGTAATATATTCATGCACATTATATCATCCTGTAGCTCCTGACAGTGAATTTAAGCCCAAATATAAAATTGTTAGAAAATCATGAGGAATATTTAATAATTAAAAATGTATAAACTTGCAAACATAAATGTGAAGCTCCAGGGCCAGTCTAAAGAGAATCTTATTACAACTGCGAGATTTAAAAGCAGTGTGAACAAACATCACATATTCTAAATTAATCATGCTCAAGTTTGCCAGTGGTAATCATGATCATGCTTTGCTCATTTACTCCAGACATTCTATCTTTCTACACTGACTGAGTACAGCATTGTTCTAAGCAGCAAGAGTTGCAAATATGCAGAGGAATTCTCAGTTAAGTATAAATCAGATATATCACTATTAATAAAATAAAGGTAGGAAGATGCCAACTGACCTATACACACAGGGAGTTGGAAGAACATTTAAAAAATAGAATTTTGAATTGAATCTTGAAGAGTATAAGAGTTTTCTAAGATTACAAGAGGCAAGCATAGAAATGTGAAATTGCATGGCTTAATGGGAGACCCACAAGTAGCCCAGTGTGACTGAAGTACAAAGTACACACTGAACAAACTTTTGGAGATAAGGCTAGAAAGACAGGCAGGACCAGATTGAAAAGAGCCTTTCATCCAATGCAAAGAAATAGAGTTGGTATCCTGTAGGCCCCGAGGAAACACTGAAAGATTTTGAGCAGCAGGGTGATGTGGTTTTATTTGTATTTTTTAGAAAACAGATTACAATAAAATGTGACAGCATGCAGAGACTGGATAGTTTTACATGGAAAAGAATGTGAAAAAAAAAGAAAATTATAAACAATGGTAGGGACTCCCAAAGAATGCTAGTATGTTAGAAGACAGAAAAGCCTAAAAGAAGGGAAAAAAGCTTTTCTTTTGAATAAATATCTATATTGAGCTGTGTTCTTGCTCATAACTCTTTAAGAAATACATTGTTTTAAGGTTAAATAAAATATATTTTTATAACCCTACTCACAGACTGCAAACTATATGCAAAATACATGATACATAGGCATTGCCACAAAATTATTGCTTTAAAAATATGGGCATAAGCACTATAGTATCTGTGGTTATAAGTGATTCCTTATTATTAAAACATGACTAGATAATGAAACATAATTATATTTCATAAAAAATCTAATAATTGTCATGGATATTTGGATGGTGATTAATATTATATATACAATTTATGAGAGCATGGATATCTACTATAAATTATAAAAAAAGAAAAAAGAGAAGAAAACTAATTTTCTAGAAGATAAAATATAAACTGTATGAATCATTTCTGCAACTATAAATGTCTAAGTGCTTGTCTTTAAATCTGTTAAAGCTTGTTCATTATTGGTGTTTGGAGTTGCCTCTGCACTAACAATTTAAAAATAAATATACAATATGTGTGTATGTGTTCATATGTGTGTCTAGAATCTTTCTTGATTTACCTCCATGCATCTATGTGAGTTTATAAAACCTTCTGTCCTATATTTATAAAACATTTTTAATTTTTGGAAATGTCTATTTAATTGGAAATTAATTTTCCTATTGTAAAAAATCATGTTATTTTACATTACAGAATATCTCTAGAGATTTTATAAAAGAATAAACTCTCTTGCATTTCTAATTTAAAAAGTCCTTGCAGAAGAATAAAAAAGTGTTATAATTTTTTAGGATGTTATTTGATGTTTTTCCAATCAATATAGTAGCTTGCTGTTACTTCTTCACATAGTATCCGCATAACTAGAGTGATTATACAAACATCTCTAACATGTATTGAAACAAACAAAAGGCAAAAAATAAATGAGTATATTAGATCTCTTATTTCTTTGATACCTTAATGAATCTTAAATTTCAAAATTTGACAGGCATTCTTTTAAAAAGAATATTGAGTTGGATATACAACCTAATCTTTTTGCTGTTAATGTTACACATTAGTAGATTTTTATTAATGTCCTTTATTTTCACTAACATTTGGTCATAAAAATCTAAACACACTGTTAAAAAGAAACCTCCACATACAAAGTAGCCTGTTTGAATAGAGAACAATAAGGAAATAATTTGTAACATCACTATTTATTCAAAAAAGATTTTGTAGAGTTTCTACTGTGCCCAAGAAACATAGTTGTGAAGATGAATAAAACAGCATATAAACTCTGTAGGAACTCACAGACTAGTAGTGCTAACAAATACAAAAAATATCTCTACATGAGTATAGATTTGTTATATTACTAGTGATTTTGATAATGTGGTTTGGTATCACAGAACAGAAAGTGATTAATTCACCTGTGTAGAAATCAAGTGTATTTGTTCTGGGCCTTGAAAGCTGACAGGCAAATAAATGGTGTTTAGTCAGGCAAACGGTGCTTAGTTCAGAGTACCTGAGTGATCTAGTGCCCTAAGTATGGTTTTACTGGTGATACAAAGAGCATGGTATTGAAAAGAAAACTGGAGCCACATTTAGAAATGTCTTTAGCAGTGAGAAATCACTGAAGCCTTTTAAATGGGACAATTGTATCATCAGACATAAATAATGTATTAACTTTCCTCTGACAAAAGATGTGGTAGGGAACGGCTAAGAGCAAAATAAAACTCTTCGGTTTTAATTTGTTTGATTACCCACCCCGTTGGTGATACTGGTATTAACATTAAAAATATGTATCAAAGTATTATTTTCTTTACTCTTTGCTTAAGACTGTTCCTGTGAAATTGTCCCTAACCCAGCAAATGTTTTCCCAGATCAGGAAAATCTAGATTTCCATCTTACTCAAATAAATAAATCTATTTATATTTTAAATAAACTACCTAAATACTTTTGTCTTCTTTTTAAAAAGATTATATTTGTGTTTATTTCTTTTATGGATAACATCTTTTCATCTTCTCTTGTTCTTAAACACTGTAGTTTCTTTATGATAAAATTCAAATTAGAACAAAGAAAGGGTGATATATAAAAGATTTAGAATTCCTTTTTCTATGGGGAGCTTTAATTTAATCTAAACCAGACTTACTATATGATGGATACAGGGTGCTTCACCTTCATGCTATCCCTCTAGCAATAAATGTTTGACAATTGTCAAACAAAACAATGTTTTTAGGAAAAAGGTTAAAAATCAATGGAAAATATTATTTTCACTTCCAATATTGAAAATAATTATCTCCATCTAAACTGGGAATATATGCATTTTCTGTATTTGCTATCAAGTAAAGATACATGGAACTTAGCTGTTCACATTTGTTCTCATCCAATTATTTGCATATCCTTGCCTTTTTCCAAAAAAGGTACTAAAGCCATTTGCCATCTTTCCATGAAAGCATGAAGAATTTATTTAAGATTTAATCATTGCTATGTTAACTATAGAACAGGATTCCTGGTTCATACTGGAAATATTAATACTCTAGTACTCTGAGCCTTGCCTAAACTGAGCTCATTCTGCCTTATTTTAGAAAGAACTTTTGTCCTACAATCTAAGCTCTGGAGAAACTGCACCCACCACCTTAGAGAGCATAGAACAGAAAATCTAAATGTATTTTTTAAATAAAAAATGACTGATTTCCACAGGTTAAAATTTTTCATATTTTCCACTTCTATCCCATATATTGATTTAAAACTTTAACGAAACTCTAAAACATCTGTTATGCTAAGCACCATCAGATTAGGATGAAGTTATAGATGTATAGGAGATTTGAATTGTAAAACTGATAATATTTGCTACACTAACATATCCATTTTTAGAAATATTTATTCAAGCCTTTATGAAAGAGATAATTATTTTTGCATAAACTTTACATGACTGCATAAATTGTGTTAAAGTATTTTACATGTTTAAGCAATGGCAGTTTTGCATTAATTAATATATAATCAATAAAATATTAGACATGATATGAGTTGGTATATCAATCACTAAAATATTAGACATTGTATGAGTTAGTAGGTATACAATGTAAGTGTTCATTTAGGTTATTCCCCACCCCAAAAAAATCTTGGTTGTGAAAGCATTCTGATTATTCAGTGAATACCGATACTTTTCCTTTTGTGAAAATTCACTATTTACATTTAACAACATTAATTATAATTAATACATGAAATATAATAATATGTTAATGACATTTAAATGCATAATTAGATTATTCTCACAGTAAGATATTATATAAAAACGCCTTCATGTGAACTCTGAGGCAGAAGTTACCACTTTGTTAGTTTAAAAATAATAAAGAATATTATAGAATGCTTCATTCTATAATACCTATAAAAACCTGTAAGTATAGAGATCTGCTTATTTGTGTAAATTTATGCACATACATACAGCTATTGTTAAATGAATCAGGTATGTTGTAAACTCTGTTTCAATGCTTACATAAAAAATTGAATCTGATGCTTATAGGGCATGTATGGATAATGAATTAGAAGACTGTGTTATACACATTTTTATTAAAGTACAAAAAATTACAGAATATGTGGTAAAACTCCAAGCTGCAGAAGAAAAGCATAGTCTTAATTTAAGCAAAACAAATAATTATAGCATAATTCTGAGCAATTACAAAGAGGAATGGTAAAATGATCCCAAATTTTAATAGCCTCAGATCACATGTCCTTCACAATACTTTGTTCTAAGTTAAATAATAATACATGAGCATAACTTGACAAATGTGTTTACTGGTTTTTGACTGTTAAACAACCATACTACTCCATGAGACTACAAATAATATAAAATTTGATAATGTAAAAATGTCTTGTCTCACAGAAAATGAAGTAAGAAGGAAAGAGGGTTAATCAGATAAAAATTATTTTAAGTGGATGAATCAAAGTTAAATATTTAAGTTTTTTTTTAAAGATTTAAGGTAAGAACTAAAATAACCAAAACACAATTAACGGAAGTATGGTTATAGAAGCTAAAAGAGAATTGGAAGTAATGTTTTCAGATTTCCTCATGAGTTTGTTTAAATCTATAAATAAACTATATGTTTCTTACTTAAAGTTAGGGTAATATCTAACAAAAGCAGTTATGGACGTTAAAAGCTAATTATACATGCCTTTAAGAAGTGGTAAAACGAGATGAGGTTGGAAGTGAGTAAAAGACTTTTATTTTTCATTTTAGATCCCACTGTACTGTTGATATTTTATGTACTACCATATAATAGTTAAATGCATAGATCGGCACTCAGATTGCCTGGGTTCAAACCTCAGGTACACTGCTTATAACCTGTGGCCTTAGTCAACTGAATAAACATCTTTTTATCTTAATTTCCTCTTCTGTGAAATGGAAAATTAAAATTACTTCTATCATAGGGCATTTTAAAAAATCAAGACTTAATAAGATAATAATTTAAAAAGTGGTTAAACAGTGCCTCTCCTTAAGTAAGCACTATGAGAAATGTTAAATTGTAAGAAAATAAATATATCATGTATAGGTATACTGGCAAATTCATATTCATAATTATACATAACTTAAATTTCAAAATAACATTAGTTAATAGATGTTAGTGTAAACACATCCTTGGCATTAGAGATTGAATATATTTTTATTATTGTATGTGATGCATAACAAATGCTCTAAATTTACAGAGATTTTTCTTGTGTAAGTTGTAAGTTATTTAGAATAAATAAATGTAAATTTTCAAAGAATCTACTACATGGGAAGAAGAACTACATATGCTCAAATCTGACATCATGTAATATGTAATACTGGATATCAGAAGTCAAAGTGAATCAAAATTGCAAAATTTTCTTTCTCTTCTCTTTCTCTTTTTCTTTTCTTTTCTTTTCTTTTTTTTTTTTTTTTTTTTGAGACAGGTCTACTCTGCTGCCCGGGCTGGAGGGCAGTGACACATTTATGGCTCACTGCAGCCTTGGCCTCCCAGACTCAAATGATCCCACCTCAATTTCCCAAGTACCTGGGATCACAGGCATGTGTCACCACACCTAGATAATTCTTGTATTTTTTATAGAGACAGGGTTTCAACATGTTGCCCAGGCTCTTATCGAACTCTAGGGCTCAATCATTCCAACAGCTTTGGCCTCCCAAAGTGCTGGAATTATAGGCATGAGCCACTGTGTCCAGGCCAAAAATTGCAGAATTTTCTGAATGTAGTAGTTTCAGTTTCACTAGGAAAACAGTAAGTCTTTTCCATCAATGGTTCCCAACTTTTTGGCACCAGGGACTGGTTTCATGGAAAACAATTCTTCCATGAGGGTATGGAGGGATGGTTTTGTAATGAAAGTGTTCCACCTCAGATCATCAGGAGCAGGCAACCTAGATCTCTCCCATGTGCGATTCACAATAGGATTCGAGCTCCTGTGAGAATCTAATGCCATAGCTGATCTGACAGGAGGTGGAGCTTAGGAGTTAATGCTCACCCACTTCTCACCTCCTGCTGTGTGGCCCAGTTCCGAATAGGCCATGGGATGGTACTGGTCTGTGGCTGGGTTTGGTGACCCGTGTTTTAGATTATTTTAGTTCTAATCATTCAGAATGTTAAGTAATATGCTTACTCTTCTTGTGCTCTAAGAAACTGCAGAGTTGATAAACTCACTATTGACAATGTAAAGGAGTCCTCTTAAATCTTGAGTTCTAAATTTTAATCTGTCTCAAACTTACCATTTGGTACCTCACCGATGTAATGCAGGCCTTCAAATAAGTTTGTCTAGAAAATAAAAATAAAAAAATAGTTTTTCAACCTCACTCTTTTACCCAGACATTGATAATAAATTTAATAGGTAGTAATCAGTGGGTCTCATCCTATGGTATTGTAGAATTATTGAGTTTGTTTGTAGAATACTGGCAGTTCTAACTTACAAGAAAGTTGTTTTATAAAGTTCATTGGTAAGTCACAGAATAAAAAGGTCAAAAAGAACCTTTGGGGCCTTCAACTTCCCTATTCAATATTTGTATAAACCCTTCTGGAACATCTCTATAACAAACAGATGGCCATTCATCCTTTGGTTAAAAATGTCAAGTGATTGCAAACTCAGTAATTTAAAAGCAGCCCATTTTGCATCTGGACAGCTGAATACTTTATTGCGTTTTTTTTCTGTTAAACTATTTTCCTATATCCATGTATTGCTGCTATAGGTTTGTATTTAATATATGATGTAGAAGAGATATTGAAATGCAACAACTGCTGTCTAACAAAAAAAGACATATGAAAACCTAAGTAATAACAAAAATATGTTATAGTAAGTTAAGGTAAATGCAGAGGTTGCTATTAATATTTAGCTGGGAAATGTGATGCTCTCTAGAGCTAACAAAAAATGTCGAAACAAAATATAAGAATAAACTGAGAGAAATGGAGTTAAATAGGGGATGGAGGAGCAGAAATGGTTATGCCAAAAGGAGGGGGAAGAAAGAAAAGACAGTTTTACTTCAGAGGTCAGAGTGAGCAAAAGGGAATGCATAAATTTTAGAAGGGAGGCAGATTATTCCATTCAAAAAACCAAAAGAGGGACAAATTGACTGAAGAAAATTCCACAAGAGGAAAAATGCTGCAGAGGAAACTAGAGACAGAAAAGGCTAATCACCAATTATGGTCCTACCTTCTACATTTGCTACTACTTCCTCTATAACAAATGACACACAGTGCATTTATAACTTCTTCTACATGACTATATTTGAGGGTAGTTATCATCTTCCACCTCTCAGCTGACCAAGTCTCTTCAATTCTATCTACTATTCCTCACACTATCAAGAAACTTCTCTATTCCGATTGGTTTTGTTTGTTTTCAATGCTATAGGTTTTGGTTTGTAATCACTTTTTATAAATGTATTACCTGATTGAGGTCAGCAAGATGATGAAATTAAAAATACTGGACCTTCTTTCTCCCCACAAAAATTGCCAACAAATAATACTATACCTAATAAAAACTGTCCTTCAAAAACAAAGGAGATGAAAACTTTCTAGACAAAAGCTGAATGAGTGTTTTTATAACAATCTACTTGTAATTGATACCAACTTACCTTCATTTGTTAATAATTTATATATTATTAATAATTAGTATTGTTCTACCAATACAGACTCTCATGTATAACTGATTTTTCAAAACACAGTAATTTTGTTCAATTATCTATTTATTTTTTATAAATAGCTTTTCATTAATAATGTAGTTTTTCTATATTTTGTATTTTAAGTTTATTTCTGACATTAACATTTTTTATAATATATAGAGCTTCATACATTTTTAAAGACATTCTTTCCACGGTGGAAATAAAGCTTAATATTATATCAAGATTCTGAGAGGAGTTATGCTATGTGATAAGGCATAGCAGAATATTTTTATTTACATTCAAATTTTGTACTTCCAAATTCCCTCTTTACTTTGGCCATACAAGGAATGGACCATGCTCTCTAAATGTTTTAATGACACTAAAGCTTGGGGCATATTTGCTCCACATTCTAAACTTCTGCCAGCCCTAGGCTATATATTAAGTCAATGATATTATTAAGTATTCATTTTGCAATTAGAAGAGGAAAATATGCAATGCCTGGAAGCCAGCATCTGAAACTTTCATTAACTTTAAATCTCCTTCAAAGTAGTAATGGAGCCTTACATCAATTTCTGAGCATATGCAACAGGCTTTGTGTCAGCCAGTTATTACTGACTAAAACAAACAATCAATTCTAAGTGGCTGAGAACAACCAATATTTATTCTTAAGAATCTGCGAATAGGCAGGGAGAGGTTTGCTTCAAAATGGAGTTCAGGGTCCAGGGCTGCTCCATGTTTTTCTTATCTTCCTTGGTCATGTCTGAACAGGACATTGTAAAATAAACCTCTTAAGCAACAGAGAAGCCTTCCTAACCTGCTTTCTGTATGTAGAAATTTAGGGGCCCAGAAGTCATTTGTTCATTCGTTTTTACTATTTAAAACAGCATCAGTACCTTTTAGTTCAGAACTATGGCACTTTATCCAAAGAGACCTATTGCCTTACTAATAGTCTCCACTAGAAATCACCTTATCACTTCTAAAGAACTTAACAAAAGGGCTGTTAGAGTCATATCCTTGACTTCATCTTCACCTTGAAGTTATGTTATTGTCAGCACTCTGGTTTTGTCATTTTTCTGGCTTGACCGAAGATGAGAAAAAAATATTTATTTCCAAGCCAACAATCCTGCTGGCAAACTGGCTCTTTCCTAAGCTCTTCTTTCTTGTGCTGCAGAACTTTATATGCAGCCAGCATCAAGCTCATGATTTCAATATCCACCTGGCTATCCATCCTTTTAAAGAACAAGTGGGACAAAACCTTTAAGTACATTTGTTATATTGCATGTTATTGCAGGCAGCAATTTTCCCCAAATTTAATTTTTTAAAACATTTTATAGGGTGATTAGCTCATCCTATAATGTGTAGTATCGTACATATTTTATATATAATTATTGGCAGTATCCCACTTAATTATCTAATATCTATATCAGTTTAGTAATACATCTCCAAACTTAGTGGCTTAAAATGGCAATAACTCATTATTGCTTATTTTTGAAACATTCCTTATTATTATGAGTGACACTATATTTGGTACCTATGACATTTAAGTTATAACAAATAATTGAATACTCTCTAAAGAGGTTAAGCCACCCAGCCTTCAAGGTTTTGTTCAGTCAAAATATTATTAGTAAGTAAAGGTCCTGCAAAAAATTTACAAATTTAAAAACTTAGAAGTTTCCTTTCTAAACAGGAAAAGGGATTACATAGGGGACACCCAGGAGGCCTCAAAGCACAGGTAAAGTTTTATTTCTTAAACTTGGTAGTAAGTAGGTAAATATTTGTTTTGTTATTTTGTCTACCCTAAGTGTGATAACTATTATTTATATTGGTTTATTATTCAGTAAAAACTGTGTGTGTGTGTTCTTTGAACCAGCAATTTCTATTTCTAAAATTATGGTTCTTGGAAATAAAAGCACTTGTACACAGAAAAAAGAAAGAAAGAAAGAAGGAGAGACTCAACTATGTAAATAAGAAATAAAAAGAAGAAAAATCTAGTTATAATCATTGTACTAAAGATTGCCAGGAGGATGAAAAGGAGAATCAAAGGAGCTAAAAAAAGAATCATTTGCTAGTTGCCTACTTTGTGCAAATACTGAGCTTTCTTTTATTTTTGCTACCAAAATGGAATCTTTCTAATAAGCTAGTTGTGTAGAGAAATTTTCTTAGAGCTTCTTTCCCTATTTTTCCAGAATATTCACTATTCTCTTTATATTTTTTAAAAATTAATATAGATCTTTCTTTCTTGTCCTAAAAATTAGTTTGGTCACTATAACAATATATGGAAAATACAAATAATTAGAGGGGTAGGGAGGAAATCCAGAACTCCACAGTCAAGATACAATCATAAGTTAACATGATACAGCATATCTTATATTATTTTTTTGCTGTGTATATTTGCTAGAAATGTGATAAAACTAGTGTGTAAAATTGAATATATCTTTTGTTGACTTAACTCTATGCAAAAATAGTTTCTACACAAACCTCTTTATCTTAGGGCTTGAAAAAATGCTCATATGCATAACTTCCATCTCACACCCCTGTATTACGTAGGTTCTCTTTTACTATTGCTTTCTTGAATTGAAATAGGATATCCCATAAATAGCTTATTATTTTGAGATATGTGTCATCAAAATCTAGTTTATTGAGAGTTTTTAGCACGTAGGGGTGTTGAATTTTATCAAAGGCCTTTTCTGCCATCTATTGAGATAATCATGTGGTTTTTGTCATTGGTTCTGTTTATGTGATGGGTTATGTTTATTGATTTGCATATGTTGAACCAGCCTTGCATCCCAGGGGATGAAGCTGACTTGATCGTGGTAGATAAGCTTTTTGATGTGCTGCTGGATTTGGTTTGCCAGTATTTTATTCAGAATTTTTGCATCGATGTGCATCAGGGATATTGACCCGAAATTTGTTTTGTTTTGTTTTGTTTTTTTTGTTGTTGTTGTTGTTGTGTCTCTGCCAGGTTTTGGTATCAAGATGATGCTGGCCTCATAAAATGAGTTAGGGAGGAGTCCCTCTTTTCCATTGTTTAGAATAGTTTCAGAAGGAATGGCACCAGCTCCATTTGTACCTCTGGTAAGATTTGGCTGTGAATCCATCTGGGCCTGAACTATGTTTGGTTGGTAGGCTATTAATTGCTGCCTCAACTTCAGACTCTGTTATTGGTCTATTCAGGATTTTAACTTCTTCCTGGTTTAGTCTTGGGAGGGTATACGTGTCCAGGAATTTATCCATTTTTTTCTAGATTTTCTAGTTAATTTGTGTAGACATGTTTTTAGTATTCTCTGATGGTAGTTTGTACTTCTGTGAGATCAGTGGTGATATCCCCTTTATCATGTTTTATTGTGTCTATTTGATTCTTCTCTCTTTTCTTTGTTAGTCTGGCTAGTGGTCTGTTTTGTTAATTTTTTCAACAAACCAGCTCCTGGATTCATTGATTTTTTGAAGGGTTTTTTATGTCTCTGTCTCCTTCAGTTCTGCTCTGATCTTAGTTATTTCTTGCCTTCTGCCAGCTTTTGAATGTGCTTGCTCTTGCTTCTCCAGTTCTTTTAATTGTGGTGTTAGGGTGTCGATTTTAGATGTTTCCCAATTTCTCCTATGGGCATTTAGTGCCATAAATTTTCCTCTGAACATGGCTTAGCTGTGTCCCAGAGATTCTGGTACTTTGTGTCTTTGTTCTCATTGGTTTCAAAGATCTTACTTATTTCAGCCTTAATTTCATTATTTACACAGTAGCATTCAAGTGAAGGTTGTTCAATTTCCATGTAGTTGTGTGGTTTTGAGTGAGTTTCATAATCCTGAGTTAGAATTTGATTGCATTATGGTCTCAGAGACTGTTATGATTTCTGTTCTTTTGCATTTGCTGAGGATGTTTTACTTCCAATGACCAATATCACAGTGAATGGGCAAAAGCTGGACACATTCCCTTTGAAAACCAGCACAAGACAAGGATGCCCTCTCTCACCACACCTATTCAATATATTATTGGAAGTTCTTACCAAGGCAATCAGGCAAGAGAAAGAAATAAAGAACATACAAACAGGAAGAGAGGAATTCAAATTGTCTCTGTTTGCAGAAGACATAATTGTATATTTAGAAAACCCCATTGTCTCAGCCCAAAATCTTCTAAGCTGAGAAGCAACCTCAGCAAAGTTTTGGGAAACAAAATCAATGTGCAAAAATCACAAGCATTCCTATACCCTAATGATAGACAAACAGTGAGACAAATCATGAGTGAAATCCCTATCACAATTGATACAAAAAGAATAAAATACTTAGGAATACAGCTTACAAAGGATGTGAAGGACTTCTTAAAGGAGAACTACAAACCGTTGCTCAAATAAGAGAAGACAAAAACAAATGGAAAAACATCCCATGCTCATGGAGAGGATGAATCAACATTGTGAAGATGCCCATAGTACCCAATGTAATTTATAGATTCAATGCTATTCCCATCAAGCTACCATTGGCTTTCTTCACAGAATTAGAAAAAAACTACTTTAAATTTCATATAGAATCAAAAAAAGAGCCCATATAGCCATAATATCCTAAGCAAAAAGAACAAAGCTGGAGGCATTAAGCTACCTGACTTCAAACTATACTGCAATGCTGTAGTAACTAAACAGCATGCTACTGGTACCAAAACAGATATATAGACCAATGGAACAGAACAGAAGCCTCAAAAATAACACTACACATCTACAACCATCTAATCGTTGACAAACCTGACAAAAACAAGCAATGGGGAAAGGATTCCCTATTTAATAAATGGTGTTGGGAAAATAAATGGTGTTCAGAAAACTGGCTAGCCATATGCAGAAAACTGAAACTGGACCCCTTCCTTAAACCTTATATAAAAATTGACTCAAGATGGATTAAAGACTTAAATGTAAGACCTGAAACCATAAACGCTCTAAAAGAAAACCTAGGCAATACCATTCAGGACATAGGCATGAGCAAAGACTTCATTACTAAAACACCAAAAGCAATGGCAACAAAAGCCAAAATCGACAAATGGGATCTAACTAAACTGAAGAGCTTCTGCACAGAAAAAGAAATTATCATCATAGTGAACAGGCCACCTACAGAATGAGAGAAAAATTTGCAATCTATTTATCTGACAAAGGGCTAATATCCAGACTCTACAAGAAACTTAAACAAATTTACAAGAAAAAATAAACAACCCCATCAAAAAGTGAGCAAAGGATATGAACAGACACTTTTCAAAAGAAGACATTTATGCAGCCAACAAACATGAAAAAAAGCTCTTCATCACTGGTCATTAAAGAAATGCAAATCAAAACCACATTGAGATGCCATCTCACGCCAGTTAATTTCTCCATTTGCTATTTTGGTTTTTGTTTGTTTTACTTTTGTGGCTGATAGTTACAATGATAGTCCCAATGGCAGCATGCCTCTCTTTGTCCATCCCCTTTGCAATGTGACTTACTTTACTATTTCTTCCATTAAAAAAGCTCAATTTTCCTACCTCGTTAATCTGGGCTGGCTTTAGACTTGTTTTGACCAATAGAATATGCAAAGAAATTATATTGTTTTACTTCCTAGCTAAGTCCTTCAGAGTCATTACAGATTTTGCTTTTGTTCTCTGGAAACCATGAGACGATACAACGTGAAGAACCCAGATGAAGACCACAGGGAGAGAGACCCAGCCACCCTTGGCTTTTTATGTCCAAAAGCAAAGACATAAGTCATCATAGAAAATCAACAGAAGTGCCCCCAGAGTCATGAGAAATAATAATTCATTGCTGCTTCATGTAAATTGTGTACACAGAGGGACACAGAGTCACCTTATAACATAGTTCTCCATGGAAAAGAAATAAGAATCAGAATAAGTTATATCATCCATTGGCATTTCCATTAATAAAATACATGTATACAAAATTAAATCTATTTTTGCATAATAATTGCAGATACGAACAATAAATAACAAATATATTAACTGGTTTTATGTGGTGGGACAAGAAGTGTGGCATAAAGGTCAAAGGAAATTTAAAACAGGAGTGGAATCTTGCAAGGAAGAATGACAATGATGGCCGAAAATGAAGAGTATGATGAAATCAGCCCTCTGCTCCTAAAGCCCACCCTCTCTTCAAACCTACCATGTCTACCCCCAAGCCCATGCAGACTCATTCAATCAAATGCTCTTTAGTTATGTCCTGGCATTCAGCTTCCCAGGCTATAGTAATATAGTAGGAGGTCATAGCTGGTAACTATTGATCTGGTATGGTATGATTATTTTCTAAATTGTAATGTATTCAATAATTCGCACATGTACTCATTAATTCGCACATTTATTCATTATTTATTCACTGACTTTGTTTTCTTGGATTTTTCCTGGAGTCTTCTAGCTCCAATTTGTTCTCATCTCTAGGACTCTTTGTTGCTACTCTATTGAGCCAACTATATCATTTCTTGAACCTCAGCTTTTTACCTTTACTGATTTCTTAACATATTTTTGTGTAGTACATTCTTCCGTATCTTAGTAAGAAAGAGGGCATGGAAGGTAAATTTTATGAACTTTTTCATGGTTAAAAATGTTTTCCACTGCCTTTATATTTCTTTCAGAGTCTTGCTGGAAAGAAATTTATGAGTTAAAGATCAATCTATGCTTTCTTGTCTCTCATTTTTCTTTATGTGAAACTGAATCTTTTTTCTTTTCTTTTCTTTTTTTTTAACCAAACTTACCTCTAAGTCTCTACCCAGCAGGATCATTTAGAATTTAGTGGCTAGATTTTAGATGGATCATTTAAATTTATATATTGTGAAAGAAAAATAGAATCTTGAGACCCCAAACTCACTATGCCAAAAGGAAAGTTAAGCTTGGGAGCAAGTCACGGAAAACTGCCTGACTTTTGTTCCCAAACAGATGTAATTACAGATGCTCAATTTATCTTATGTAAAATGTAGATTTACACTGTGTAAATCTACACACAGTGGATGTGGTGTGAGATGAATGCACAATTGACTTTTTCCTACTCCCTTCTTTTCACAGGTAAAATGTAGTTCATTGAGCTCTAATTAGAGCCTCTTAAAAATGTAATCACTTGCCTTATAGCCTACCGTCTTCCTTTTTGTTATTCTTCTGTTCCTGCTTGCTCTTTCCCTTTTAAATACTGAAGTTCCAAAACCCTCTTTTGGAAAAAGAACAGGTCACAGATCCTACTGGGACTTGTGTTTCTTTTTCACAGCTATGTCCTTAATCTTGGCCAAATAAATCTCTAATCCGTTGAGGTCTACCTCAGTCACTTTTTGGTTTACAATATCTTAACTCCCACACACAATGATGTTATCTTTTGTTATTAATGTCTGTACTAATGTACTATGGTCAAAGAATGTACTCTCTATGATTTGAATTGTTTGAAGTTTATTGAGACTTCATTTACAGACCAACACATGGCTAATATTTATAATTATGTTCTGTGTTCCAAATAATGGATATTATACAGTTGTTGGGTGAAATGTTCCACATAGGCCATGAAGTCAAAAATGTTTCTCAGATCTTCTATACATTTTTGTTGACTCTTTTCACTAATTATTAATAGAGATGAGTTAAAATCAACTACTGTGATTGTGGATTTAATTATTTTTATTTCTTAATGTAATTTAAGAACATTACTGAGATTAAAACACTACATTTTCCTGGTGAATTAAATCTTTTTATCATGATGTTTTTTTATTTTTAGTAGTACTTTTTGCAATAAAGAGTATCTTGAATCTCATCAATGTAATTAAAACTGCTTTTTGTTAATATATACGTGTTTATCTGATTGTAAATGCTAAATTTAAGCTTTTTACATTAGTAAATAATGTACAAAATGTAAATTAGTAAATAATGTAATAATGGAAATTTTGAGAATGATTTCTCAAACAATGCATGATTAGATTTTATTTTTGAATCAAATAACTATTATCTTTCAATTGGAGTGTGCTATACATTAACATTAAATATAATTACAGCATATTTAATACAACTATTTAACTCTACCATCTTATTTTGTATATTTTGTCCCCCTCTGTGCCTTTTTCTGTTGTTGCCTTCTGTAGGATTGAGTAAATATTTTTTATTGTCTTATTTTGTTCTTTCTACAAATATCAAATTTATATATCTTGCTTTTACTTTTTTCTGATAACCACAATGCAAAGGAATGAGTTAAACAACTAACCTTTAATTCATTCTCTTCCAGATTACCAAAAGGATGCTCTTGTGGGAAAGAAAACAAGGTGGATGACTGGTCTAACATCCTGATTAACATGGTAACCAAAGCTCTAAGTAAGAATGATATTTGCTAGGAATAATTCTTTATCTATGTAATGTTAAACGGGAATCCCAGGCTCAAGAATTACTTATAATAATAAACTTTTAGAATCTATAGATTTATAAAGAATTGTCCTCTAAGAAAACATAATATAAGCTAGGGATATGAACAGATATTCTTTACAGAATGAATACTCCCAGCTGTGTGAGGTAACAATTCATACACCACAATTAGAGAACTCTTCCACTCTGAGCCAGAAGCTGGACCATAAGAGAAGAAAACACTTGTGCAGCGACCTCTCTGCCCCGATATCTCCCTGCATTGCCAAAGCATTTGGATAAGGTGCATGTGCTTGGTTTGAAAATCAGATCTTTTGGATTCGCTCCTCTGGATTTCAAGCATTCACTACTTCACAAAATCTAACTTTAATAACCATCTTTGCTCTCCTACTCATCAAAATAATTATTTCAAACTACTGAAAGTTTATTCCTGTCAATTTAATCACTATTTCTGCACTTATGTCTCTTGTATAATAAAAATTGTTTCTTTGTTGAATAGTTTAATATAGTTAATGTTAATTTTTTGTGTTTTTTCCCATATACTTATCTTGTTGTTTTTCCTCTTCATTAGTTCTTACCCCTCCATCCTTACAATAGGGATCATTTTGCTTTAGCTTGACATACATCCTTTATAACTCCCTTTAGCATAGTTCTCTGGGTGGTGAACTCTATGTTTCTGTCTGTTTAAAAAGGTATTTTTTGCTCTGATTTAAAATATATGCTCCACTGGGCACATTATTCCAGGTTAGCTTTTTAAAAATTGAAGCCCCTCTACCGTGTTCCGTAATAGATATGACTTTTTATGTTTCTCCATTTTCTCTTCTATATTTTCCTTAGTTTTCTGCTTGCAGTCTTCAGTAATGCCTCTGAATGCATTTTATTTAGTGGTATCTGATCTGCAGTTGGCCATTTTAGTTATCGTACTTTCCACTTCTAGAATATCCGTTTGATTGTTTTCCAAATCAGAATTCCACTTTTATAGTTTCTTTCTCTCTGAAAGCCTTTTCATGATTTTCCCTATCTCTTGAAAATATTGTCTGCTAATTTCATAATCCTTGTCTGATAATGTCAATGTCTCATATTTCTATGCTGCTTTTACCTATTGTGTTATTGGTTTTCATTCACTGTGTTTTATTTTCTTGTATTTCTAGTTATTGGGAGATATAGCTTGGATTCTTGGCCATTGAGTCGAAATTTACTTATGGGATAATTTGAGGTCTAGGCTGGCAGAACATTTTCTCAGAGAGAAATTTTGTTAGCTTTATTCGAGATCTTATGGGCACTACAATTCCAGGGAACATTTTAGTTCAATTATAACATTTAGGTAGCTGGACCACTCAGGTGACAGAAACCAGGACTTACCTTATTGATCATGTCCTGTTAATTCCAGATTACCTTTATCATGAAGTTGTAGCTGACCAGGGTCCCAGCTTAAAATGGGAAAAGTTATCAAACTTTTTATCTTATGCAAATCCTGGGTTTGGGCTCTTACTTCCTTTTAGCTTGAAGCTGCCAAAAACATAGCTCAGTTTCACAACTGTTTGCTTTAGATAGGAAAATTCCCACAGGGCAAAGGCACTTGTAGGGTTGGTGTTGAATATTTGGTTTTTTGCCTTTCCTAAAATTTGGACAGATTAAACTAAGATTTTGTTAGCATTTCTGTTGCTTTTAAGTTTCCTTTTTAAAAAATGGTTATGTAGCATACAGAATTTTAATATAAAAAGACATTAAAAACATTGATTTATGCAATTTTTTTTGAGCTGGAGTCTCGTTTTGTCCCCAGGCTGGAATACAATGGTGCAATCTCGGCTCACTGCAACCTCTGCCTCCCAGTGCAAGCGATTCTTCTGCCTCAGCCTCCTGAGTAGCTGTGACTACAGGCGCGTGCCACCATGCCCAGCTAATTTTTGTATTTTTAGTAAAGACAGGGTTTCACCATGTTGGCCAAAATGATCTCAATCTCTTGACCTCATGATCCGCCCACCTCAGCCTCCCAAAGTGCTGGGATTACAGTAACTTTCTTTTTTTAACAATAATAATATGCTTGGCAGTTCTTGTTGGATGAAACTATATTGCTGTTGCTTCATTAAAGTAAAACAAGAATATTCCAATGGCAAGAAATATTTATAAAATGCTTTATTACATCATTTTATACATAGAAAAGACAAATAATCCCTAAAGGACAATTCAATTCAGTTCTACAAATTATGAAAGTAAACGAATTCACAATTTGATTGCTAATAATTCTATCTGAAACTATATAATAAAATGATGCCTAAACTTTTTTTTACATAGCAAATATTATTTTTGTAATTTTTAAAAAAATTTTACTTTATGTTCTGAGATACATGAGCAGAAAGTGCAGGTTTGTTACATAGGTATACATGTGCCCTGGTGGCTTGTGTCTCCTATTGACCCATCATCTAATTTCCCTCTCCTCTCCCCTGCACCCTCCAACAAGCTCGAGTGTCTGTTGTTCCCCTTCCTGTGCCCATGTGTTCTCATTCTTCACCTCCCACTAATGAGTGAGAACATGCAGTGTTTGGTTTTCTGTTCCTATGTTAGTTTGCTGAGGATAATGGTTTCTGGCTTCATTCATGTCCCTGAAAAGGACATGATCTCATTTGTTTTTATGGCTGCATAGTATTCCATGATGTATAAGTACCACATTTTCTTTATCCAGTCCATTATTGATGGGCATTTGTGTTGGCTGCCATGTCTTTGCTATTGTAAATAATGCTGCATGTTTTTCCATTTGTCTGCGTCCTCTCTTATTTCCTTAAGCAGAGGTTTATAGTTCTCCATGAAGAGGTCCTTCCCATCCCTTGTTAGCTATATTCCTAGGTATTTTATTCTCTTTGTAGCACTTCTGAATGGGGAGTTTATTCATGATTTGTCTCTCTGCTTGTCTATCCATGGTTTAAAAGAATGCATGTGATTTTTACACATTGATTTTGTATCCTGAGACTTTGCTGAAGTTGCTTATCAGCTTAAGGAATTTTGGGGCTGAGATATTGAAGTTTTCTAAATATAGAATCTTGTCATCTGGAAACAAAGACAATTTGACTTCCTCTCTTCCTACTCGAATACCCTTATTTCCTTCTCTTGCCTGATTTCCCTGGCCAGAACTTCCAATACTACATTGAATATGAGTGGTGAAAGAGAGCATCCTTATCTTGTACCGTTTCTCAAAGGGTATGCTTCCAGCCTTTTCCCATTCAATATGATATCGGCTGAGGTTCTGTCACAAATAGCTCTTGTTATTTTGAGGTATGTTTCATTAATGCTTAGTTTATTGAAAGTTTTTAACATGAAGGGATGTTGAATTTTCTCAAAGGCCTTTTCTGCATGTATTGAGATAATCATGTGGTTTTTGTCATTGGTTCTGTTTATGTGATCCATGACATTTATTGATTTGCATATGTTGAATCAGCCTTGCCTCCCAAGGGTGAAGCTGATTTGATCATGGTGGATAAGTTTTTTGATGTGCTGCTGGATTTGATTTGCCAGTATTTTATTGAGGATATTCACATTGATGTTTATCAGGGATATTGTCCTGAAGTTTTCTTTTTTTGTTGTGTGTTGCCAGGTTTTGGTATCATGATAATGCTGGTGCCTTACCCGATAATGGTCAGGTTCCTCTTTGTAGGGCTGCTGCTGTTAGCAGAATGTTCAGGCCTTATTCATCTAGTTTGCTTCCATGCCTGGAGAGATCACTAAAGGAAGCTGGAGAAAAGCCAAGATGGGTGCCTGTTGTTTCTTCTGGAATTTCTGACTTCAAGGGGCACTAACCTGATGCCAGTAGGATCTCTCCTGTATAGAGCGTCTGACAAGCCCTGTTGGAGGGTCTCCGCCATTTGGGTGGCATGGGGAACAGGACTCATTTAATAAAGAACTTTGTCCCTTGGTAGAGGGGGTGTGCTTCGTTGGGGCAAACCCACTCATCTGGGCTGCCCAGATTCCTCAGAACTACCAGGAGGAAAGCCTAAGTCTGCTGGTCTGCCAAGACTATGGCCACCACTCTCTCTAGGGGCTCAGGCCCAAGGAGATTAGGGCTCTCTCCCTGAACCCCTGGCTGGAGTTGCTGGAGTTCCTGCAGGGAAGCCCCACCCAGTGAGGAAGGATGGGTTAGTGTCAGGCCTGAAATGGTACTCTGGCCGCAGTCCACCACAGTGTGTTGTGCTGTGGGAGACACCTCTTGGGACCCAACCATCCAACCTCCCTGACTCAAGCGGAGAAGAAGTGTGGCCTGGAGCCACAGAGATGGCTGCTGCTTTCCCCAACCCTGGGCGCTTACCATGTTAGGCAGTTTTCAGTCCCAGTGCTGGCTGCTGCCCCTCCGAAAGGAGCTCAAAGGGCTGCCTGTTAAGCTGCAGCTGTGTGGCTGGTTGCCCCTCCCCCACAGGAACTCAGCAGGCTTAAGCAGATTCAGCTGTTGAGAATCTGCACAGCTCAAGGGTTGGGACCCTAGGACCCGATGGCATGGGTTCACAAGTGGGATCTTCTGATCCTCGGGTTGAACAGTTCCATGGAAAAAGCAGAGTTTCACCGCCTGGGTGGCACACTCACTCACTGCCTTCCTTGGCTTGTGGGTGGAGGCTCCCCTGCCCCGTACGGCTTTCAGGTGGGCCGCCACACCACACTGCTCTTCCTTCCTCCCAGTGGATCACTCCAGCTGCCTAGTCAGTTCTAATGACAGAACCTGGATACCTTGGTTGGCTGTGAAGGATTCACACGCTATTATAATTACTTTCAATGGGAGCCTCTGATTGCCACTGCTTCTAGTCTGCCATCTTGGCCCACGCCTTGTAAAAAAAATTGTAATATCCATAGTTGTAGAACATCTTCCTTAAAATCAGTTATTGTTTTTCCTGAAAAGAAAATACAAAGGATTAAGACCTAGATAACTTGACCAATTTACTAAATGAATTTAAAATATTATATCCCAGTGGCATTGAGTTCTCTCCCTGGCTCCCACGTTGTCTGTTCCTTGAGTTTCAGATATTCAAAAGTATATAACGATTTGACTGATGTTGACAGTTAAGTGTGATGCATAATATCTAACTAAACTTTCACTTTTTAAAATTCAAATTTAATATTTAGACAAATATTAAGTATGTGAAATAAATAATCCAATTATACTGTTAAGCACTAACTTGTTACTGCTAACATTATGCTTTTCATATTTGAATGAAGTTATATAGGATATGTCTGAATATTCTGAGTAGTCTTGAAGTAACTTAAAAGTTTGTGTTCTAGAAAAAGAAAATGAAAGCTAAACATTATGATCATTATCTAATTTTATTAATTCTTAACCAGCTGGCATATGTCCTTCTTAATTCAAGAAGTAAAGTAATGTGCTAATGACTCAAAAACCTGAACTCATAAATCTTATCTTAATGGTGAAGCACTTCACATTTATTTTAGAAGGTACATTATGATTAGAAAAGTTACATACTTTGTTTTAAATAGCTTTCTCATGGGACATTAAACTCTGAAACTCTGTCTTTGATATCATATGTACATCAGATACTGTTGTATAATAAAATTGTCTCTCTTTATATCATTTCCAATGTTGATCTCTTTCTTGTCACAACCTTGGTTTTTTTCATGTTATAATTTTCAGCAGCAAAAGCCAGTTACTGTTGTAGTATAAGAAAGATGCATGTGTATGATTGTGGGTAAAAGGTGCAGAAAGGTGTTTTGAAGTGTAGTCACTAAACAACTACCCATTTCTCCCTCCCACAGCCCCTACTTTCTGTTTCTGTGAATTTGGTTACTCTAAATACCTCCTATAAGTGGAATTGGAATCATGCAGTATGTGGATTTTTGTGACTAGCAATAGATGTTTTTTATAATGCTATCCTAGTGCTTTAAAATAGAATACATGATCTACTAAAACTGATAGATAAATGAAAAACATCTTTAATATAAGGTGTGGTGACAATGATTCTTGCCTACCCAGGATCCATTTCTCCCTTCTGTCTTTTAAAAAGGACCCCAAATATAATTCAAATACTCTTTCCATTGTCAACTCCAGAGTAAATACAAACTAATAATGAAATTCCTATTTCCAACGATTGACTCAGGAACCCAGGCATAGGCCAGTCATCACATGACATTGTCCTGTTAATCTTTGTTCCCATTAAGAAGTGAGCATGTGGACTGAGTCTGCTAGATAGACTATAAGGAAGAATATATAATCTATATGAAAGATAGTCTTTTTTTCTCCGTGCTATGAGACTTAAAGAAAAAAACCAAGCTGCCTAATTGCTACTGTAAACCATGATACAACTGATCCAGATGGCCTTAGTGTTCCCCTAAGCTTGACCAAACTTTAGACATGCTCCTGCCTGACTCTAGGCCCTGACCTCCCTTTTCTTAGAACATTTATTTTAGTAAACATGTCATTATAAATCCTTTCTCAGCCCTTTTGAGGTGTAAACCTTTTTGAAAGACTTTTGGCAGTTTTGCTACCAGGACTTTTGGCAGTCTTTGTAAAGGACTATGAACCATCTTTTGGAAATACAGTCATTGAGAGAGATAATGTCCCTCTCTCCCAAAATCCATGGGAGAGGAGGAGGCTAACTCCTGTTGTCCCCTTGCTCTGAGTTGCAAAACTACCTCCTATCGTGAAAATACAAGAAACTTTGTTTTACTTTGGGCAAAGTCAGTTAGCAAACTTAGATGACCTGTTATATACCTCATCCTAGTTCTTGAAAATCCTCCTGCCTTGTGTTTTACCACAGTTAAGTTAGAACTCAGATCTGGTCTCTCTGTCCTACTGCAATAGCTTTAAATAAAGCCTTTCTTGCCTGCTTAACTTTGTCTAGTGTAGGTTTTTTGCTTTGGCATAATCAGGAGGACCATCAGGATGGAGTTAAAAATGCTGATGTAAGGAGGAGGGTACAGATAAGAAAATCAAGGAGATATCGAACCAGAGGCCCCGGTCATGTTGTGTCTAGAATCCACCCTATCTCTAGGCTTTCTATTACGTGGGATAAGTGTTATAAATGTTTAAGTCAGCTTGATGGAAGGCTTTGTTAGGGACACAACATATTAATTCATGATAGTGTTATATTTTAAGATTATAAGTATTAAATTACCATTGACCCATGATGAATAACGACTATAACTACAAGCTGAAGTAATTCTTACTTCTTAAATATTAAATTTAAATTGGCTAAAGACTAAATCTCTATAAGTTACAAGGAAAAAACATATTAACATTTTAATTGATTTTATACTAAACGTAGCATATATGAGTCTTTATATTTATCCAAGATGAAAGGATGTAAATTAATAAAGTTTAAATACCTTGATTTTATTGTGCTTAGTGTGTTTAGGACAATGTGAAAAGCTTGTGATCCTTGAACAAATGTGAATTGATTGAAAAACCATTGCTATGCTGAATCCATCTAATATATAATTTTACCTAAGCTATGTTTAAGTTAAACAAACAATTTAAAACTAAAATGTATTTTTGTAAGATATTATGTCTCCATTTTTAGAGGACTATCAGGCCCATTCTCTACATATTGAATCAATATGTTGGCTGGCTGCTTCACAAAAAGAAAAACAAATTACAAATTAAAAGGTATAATGGAATCCAGCCTCATTTACTACTATTTTTTTTTCTTTCCAGGAAAAGAAATCAGGAAATAATACAAAATCACATAGACAAACACATGAAATGAACTAGTGCCTATGCAAAGTATTTATGCAAAACTGTCAGCTTCAGTGGGATCAGTAGTAAACTGTTAAATTGCCACATCCTCAGTTGCAAGAAAATCAGCAGGAAGCTTGGCAATGAAGAAACAGAAAACTCTCTGAATATACATACCTCTTCTTTTGCTGCCAACATCGTGAAGTTGCAGCCTGCAGCTTGTTGGCCCTCTGTAGTCAACTGGAGGAAACAAAACCATATCGTAGAACCCTGCTCCAGTGTTCTGAGAAGCACCTGGCAAGGCCTAACCCTTTTCTCTCAGGTATTGTGCTCCACAGCAAGTGATAGAATCTTCCTTGAGAGAATCTAACTTCTGTAAGGAAAAAAAAAAGGTAACCTCAACTCAGCTCTTGAACCATAGACAGACTCAACAAGAGCTTATTTTCACAACTTTTAAATATTCATGAATCCCCAATAGTTCCAAGCACACGAAATCTAAGCTGGCCAAGAGAGAAATACTGCTTCTGTGTTAAAGTGATAAGAAATGATAGTGAAAGACTTACGGTATTAAAGATTTCAACTGTACCATATTAGCACTGTACCACAGACAGACCTTTTCCTCAGCACAATACATAAATCACTATATGTTAAGACTTTCCTCCTAAGAAATAATTGAAAAAAGAGCTAATAGGATGGAAGATCTAAACTGCATTGCGATTTCCACTTTTTTTCTTTAAAAACAATACATCTTTAAAACTATTTCCTAAATCAGCATATGTCTGAAAACATTTGGTTTGCAATTTCCTCTAGAAATGCACTAAAGTAATTTTGCAGAACATTTGTATTCTTCTTATTCTTCCACAAATCATTACCTCGTAAACCAAAAAGTATCTGAGACAAATCTCAATCTATTTAGAAGTTTATTTTGCCGAGGATGAGGGACGTGTACTCAGGAGACAGGTCTGTGCCTTTCTTCAAAGATAATTTTGAGGGCTTCAATATTTAAAGGGGAAATGACAGATATTGGGGAAAGAGGAAGATATTTTACAAAGGTATGGGTAGATAAAGAGGCAAACCACTGGTTGCATTATTTTGAGTCTTTGATCAGTTTTCCCATGTGAGAGTGGAATAGAGGAATAGTCACTTATGCATTCATAGTTCAGTGAATCTGCATTTTTACAAGAGATAAAATAAACATAAGGCAGAATAAGCAATCAGATATGTGTTTGTCTTGGGTGAACAGAGGGATGACTTAGGTTCTGTCCTTTGTCCCATACCTGTGAAGAAAATCTATCAATTTACATTGCCAGGGTGAAATTCACAGACTGGGTTAGGGTAAATACATTGGGGCCCACAAGGAATTTCCTAGTGGATGAATTGTGAGGGAGACAGGTTTGCATGATGTAATCCCAGCTTGACTTCTCCCTTTGCCTTAGTGAGTTTGAGGTCCCGATGTTCATTTTCCTTTCACAATGTAAGCCAGAAATGTGGATATATGGGCATGTGGATGCATTTGTTGTATGTATGTGTGTGTGTGAGTGGTGTATGTACTCTGTATATGTGTAAAGGCGTGTGCAGGCTGTGAGTATGGAGGTCTAAGTACATGTGCTTATACAATAGGCAGTAATTATAGAATTAGATCTGGAATGATCTGTAAAATCATCCAAGATGTTGCCTCCAAGTTTTCTGAATGACTTGAGAAGAAATACATATTTCAATATATTTATTGTAGAATACCTAATTCTGTTCTTTAAAAAAGATGGACAAATTTTAAAGTAAAAATTATTAAGTTGAAATTTAATATCTATATGAGAAATTGCCTAAAGTGTTTCACCCATAAAATACTTCAGCTACCTTATTTGAATATACAGAATAAAAGTACTTTATTTACTTATTTCAGTTTGGAAGAAAATAATTTATATTTACTCTAAATTTGGAGACGTAGGTGAAATGTTAAATATGCCTTCTGTATGAAGACATTGTCGAAGACTCTGGCTTCATTTAATTACTTAATGACTGCCTTAGTAAAGGTTATAGAAGTTAGTGGTCTCCATTAGATTTTGTTTGATTCCTGGCTATTTTGACATAATTTTTGCGGGTTGTTTTTGTTTTATTTTTGAGACACAGTTTTGCTCTTGTTGCCCAGGCTGGAGTGCAATGGCAGGATCTCAGTCCACCGCAACCTCTGCCCACCAGGTTCAAGAGAGATTCTCCCGCCTCAGCCTCCCAAGTAGCTGGGATTATAGGCATGCACCACAATGCCCAGCTAATTTTGTGTTTTTAGTAGAGATGGGGTTTCTCCAGGTTGGTTAGGCTGGTCTCTAACTCCCAACCTCAGCCTACCAAAGTGCTGAGGTTACAAGCGTGAGCCACCATGCCTGGCCCATTTTTGTCGTGTTTTTTGTTTAAATCTTGCAACCTTGCTTGTGGCACACATAGCAGACAAAGGAAATGTTTGACGCATTAATCAGTGGCTGATCATCAAAAACTGAACTGGATGATAGTCTCCTGAAACTGAAACCTAAATAAGTTTAAATTTTATCCAAGTTTTCTTGAAAGTTATTATACATGTAGATTGGTAAGATGTTTAGTAGATTTTTAAGTAAAATAATTCTGAGTTTAATGTTGGGTTTTAAAGCGTAAATATTTTATTGTAAAAGGTGAAATATTAAGATAATTTACAGACTCACTTTCCTATCTTAGGTTTGTAAATTATCAAAACATTAAAGTAAATAATGTTATAGTGTTTAATGCTTTGCATTTATTAAACGAACTTCATTTAATATTGTTTACATTGCATATTTTCATTATTTCCTGTATGAACATTTTTCTCTTATTTGAGTCTAAATGAACTTCTCACTTAGGCAGTGAGTAATAGAAATAGCAAGAGCACTGTAAAGGAAATAACTTGCCTTGCTGATTTGGAAGAAAAAGAAAGAAAGAAGGAAAAAATGAAGGAAGGATGGTAGGAAGGAAGTGAGAGAGAAAGAAGAAAGAATTACAAAGGGGAGGGAGGCAGGGAAGGAATGAGAAAGAGAAAAAGAGAAAGAGTGGGAGGGAGGAAAAAGCTCTGAAACTTATACATATATTTATATTATATTTATATATATTTCTGTGTATACATATTATAAGTAATTATATATATACATAATTAAGGCACAAACATCTGAGATCACCTAGGCAAACGACTGGAAGTTTTCCTCTCTAACAACTTTCACCCATGACTTTTTCTTTCATCCCTCTAGCCATTATCCTTAGATGATTATACTAAGTCCGTGGTTTCACCTGCCACTTCTGTGTGTTCAGAATTATCACATCTGTAACTATAACCTCTCTTCAGAGTATCTTTAAGCCCTTTCACAATTATTTCTCAAATAAGACATATGAAATCCAACAAGAAATATATTACTTTTCACCTTCCCCCATTAAAAAATATTCTCCCAATTGTCAAAAAATAGACACAATAGGAACCATAGTCATTGAGAAATTTTCCAACTCTTCACCAATTATCATCCAAACATATCAAGAGGAAACACACTCCTCACAACTTGGTTTTCTTCTCTGCTGTTATCTTGTTCCTGTTAGTTCAGAATCCAATATTATTCTAGAACATAAGAGTAGCTTATTACACATGAAAAGAAAAAAATTAGAAATCTGTGAGGAGGTTGAGGTATATTTCAATATAAAATTAATATTTTAGATCTATTTTTAGCTATTGTGATATATTAATGGTTGACTTATAAGTAGAAAGTCTGTCTACTATAGTACATTGCTTTGTAAATAATATTTTACTAGTTATTTCTCTGAAGAAACATGGTAGTAGAAGATACTGGAATAATATCAAGATTGCAGAACTCTAAATCTCCTGAAAAATGCTTTGCTAGAAAAAAAGTAAATCATTGTCATTACAATATATTTTTGCAATAAAATGTAAAATGTGTAATTGCCCAAGTGTCATAATCTCATAGATTCCACAGGAAAAAAGTATTTCTTCTCTGAGATGACTAAATGATGTTATAACCTGTGGAATAACACAGTGAGAAGCGTATTAAGCTTTCTAAAGTCACAACTAAATTTGTCATAATGTTAAATTAATAAATACCTTTGTTAGCTTATTTTGGCGTAGCTTCAATTCTATTGTTGCTTATTCAGTAAAGTTTAAAGCATGTGTAATAAACATCTTCATATTTAATTATAAAAGCATCATAATATCTTAAATTGGAATTTTATCAGAATGGTAATTCAATAACAGATTAAAGGTAAATATGTAATAGTTTTAATATTTTGCTGATGGTGTAATCAAATAATTGATGAAATGAGTTAAAATTTAATCCAAATCAAAAGAAAGACACCAATACCTAAGCACAAAACACAAGACTTTCAGTATCTTGATTTCTTTACTCCATTGCTGCATCTACAATTTCTAGCGGGTCCATAGAAGTTTGTAAACCCATGTATACCTAAAATTTCTTTGGCAATAAAATGTTTTTCTTTTCATCAAGCACCCTTTAAATGATTTAACACACCAGAGAGCACTTCTGTCCATTCCCAGAAGAAATTCAGCATCTTCTTCAGTATTTTATGATCCTCATATTATTTGCTATTGAGCAGACAATAACAACAAGCTATTCTGAAATCTAATGTGTGCTTTAGTTTTTTTTCTTCCTTACTAGACTAAAGGTGTGAACAGAAAGCTCAAAATTCTACATTTACAGCTTTTTCAGAGTATATGTACATTTAATTATAGACAACCTGAAATCCATCTGCTATTTACTTAAGACACTATACAAAGAGTTCTTCTATGTTTAGAGTTACTGAAATATTAAGTTTGCTGTGCAGACTGAGGAAATAGAATTTCTATCATCTCAGAACATGGGTAAAATATCCAAAATGCTTTGTCCTTTTTTTGGCTAGTAGCCTCATAAGGTAACAGATGTAGTATGACATTTAAAAATCTGAAGAGAATGAGCAATTAAGCTGATTCTTTAAAAAACAGCACTGAGTTTCAGTGTGGTTTGTTGTAAATATCATGTCTATATGTTTGTGTAAATACACATATATATGTGTGTAATACATATCATACATAATACATATGTATGCAATTTATAATATGTGTATATATATTTGTACACAAATATCTATTTACTGAGAATATGTTCAATAGTTGCACTCACTTATGGATGTGTATTAGATAAGGATAAAGCTGTTTCTTAAGAAGCCATTCATTTATTGGTTTTTAGTGCAATAGATATTTGGAATGAATGATTCTAAAATAAAATATTAAGCTCATAATTTGAAACAAGAAATAGAGGCCATAAAATGACATCAGATGTCTTCTAAATAAATATTAATGATAAAAAGGTGTTTGTAATGCTGGCTGTGTTCACCACTTACCCGCTGTTGGGTTTTGGATGAGCTACTTAAACTTTCTTCTAAAATTATTCTAAGTGTTCAAATCTGATTCCCTTTTTCTTCCTGGGTATAAGAGAGGTCTACATGTTTTAATCTCTTACAGACTGTAGGAATGAAAGGGATGTGATGAGTTCTGACCAGTGAGCTGAGTGAAAGCAAAGTGTGTCCAGTTTGGGTAAGCCATTTCATAGCTGCTATGAGCTCTCCATGTTTACTCCTTCCTTCCACAGTGACACTAAAAGCTAAGAATTGGACATGAGGAGTCACATGCAATGGTCTTTCTTAATTTCTGAACAAATTAGGTTTATATGGCTTATTGTTGTGCAGGCTGTACAAGAAGCATGGCAGCAGCATCCAATTCCGGTAAGGGTTTCAGGTTACTTCCACTCCTGGTGGAAGGTAAAGAAGAGCCAGTACGTACAGAGATTACATGGTGAAAGAGATCAGCCTGATCCTTGAGTGAAAATATATGGAGAATAACAATAGACATGCAATATGAGTAAGAAATAAACCTTGACTGTGTTAAGCTGCTGAAAGTTTGAAACTAATTTATAATTTTGCCTAGTATACTCACTGTGTACTATGCAGTTTGGGTATTTGTCACCCACATGGCCTGTTGAAATTTGACCCCCATGTTGGAGGTGGAACCTAAAGGGAGAAGTGTGGGTCCTAGGGGAAGATCCCTCATGAATGGCTTCTCAGGGTAGTGAGTGAGTTCTTGCTCTTGCTCACAAGAGCTGATTTTTAAAAGAGCTTGGCACCTCTTTGCTGTCTCTCTCTTGCTTCTTCTCTCGCCATGTGATCGTTGCACACACTGGATCCCCTTCACCTTCCACCATAGGTAGAAGCAGCCTGAAGCCTTCACCAGAAGCAGATGCTGGTGCTGTGCTTCTTGTACAGCCTGCAGAAACATGGCCAAATAAACCTCTTTTCTTTATAAAGTACCCAGTCTCAGGTATTCCTTTGTAGTAGTAAAAATAAACTAAGACACTGTGCCTCGATTTTCCCATCTATAACTGGGATGATAACAGTACCTAGTTATGTGGGTGGCTGTCAGCAAAAGTTTATTGAACTAAGGGATTAATACAGCTTTGTAATTCTTATTAACAAAAGTAGTTTATATATCATTTATTTAATTGACTTTAAATTCTAGAACATTTCACGTGTCATAAAGTTCAAACAATATACACCTAGTTCACACTTTCCGCAATGCCTACCAAGTCAAGTTTTAAAAAGTCTCAAATTTTACCTTAATATAAAGTGGCTCGAATCAGATATATAATATTTTTTCATATAAAATATTGCATATTGACAGCAATAGCCCAGTTGCTGATTTATTGATAATATCTTTGACCTTTAGAAACTTTTTTTTCTATTATACATAAGAAAATATCAACTAGGTAACAGGAATAAATGAGAAAAGGTAGAGAGAGACAATAGTGAAGACTGGTAGGCGTTGGAGTACAAAAGGTTACTGTGGGATTCTTCTAGAATGCTGATTACAGCTTGATCTTATCAAGCTCTGGCATGGAATACCACTTGAATTCATCTCCAACCTTGGGAGTGAAATAAGAACTTTCTTTTTTGCTTCTGAAATTTTAAGCTCTTTACAGACACACTTTTTCTTAATCTGCATGACATCAGAGAAAGGTATTATTTTCTGTACTTTGCAGATAATGAAAATATACTCTAAGCCGCAGAAAGAATAGAGAGTCACTGGTTACCCAAAAGCACTGACTCCAGGGGGAAAGCAACTCTAAGGTCTTCATTTCCATTCAGTTGCCCATTTATTGCTAACTCATTTGTAAGCTAGAGACAAATATGAAAAGAACAGTTTTTCAAAGCAGAAAAAGAAAACATTTTCTCTGGAGGAGCAAATAATTTTTACATTATTTTCATTTTGCAAAACTTTAGGGAACAATTTGATCAAAGAAAGAAGAAAAAGTGGACTAGTAGATCTCATGTACCAACAGTCTCTGGGTGGTAGGAAGTCCATTCAGCAGAAATAAAAATGAGAATACAATGTTTCTAATGTATTTAATTTGGAGAAAAACATTTTCATGTTTTTTTAATAAACAAAGTTAATCACCTATTATACCTCTGGTAAAAGAATATTAATTAAATTGATTATGCTCACATTAGAGAACAATATAGCATATCATAGTCAAATAACATTTATGTTTATATTCATGATTACAAGCATTAAAAAGAAATAAATAGTGTTGTGGCAGATACTACTTTAACAGGCAGAGTCTCCTGTATCTGAAAATTTATCATCTATACAGCTAGAGAGACTTGAGGATATTTTAATAGTATTTAATTAACTAAAATTTAAGAGATTATTGCTTTCAGCCATTTAAAAATTATTAATTGAACATTGACTATCTGCCTGGTCTGTGTTTACCATTATCCATTAAGAGCTTGTTATTTAATTGGGGAAATCCAAGTCAAGATACAGTAAATACTCAAGAAACTTAGCAAACATTTGAATTAAAAAATGACACCCATATTGTATGGTGTATTTATAGTATTGTTCTTAAAACAATAAGAAAAACTATTAATATTCCCCTCCAAAAACACATGGAAGAAATTTTCCATTTTCAAAATTATTAATATTCCCATCAAATAAATGCTTTTGGACCTATCATATTGGAAATAAATAAACTATCTTTTATCCAATAATGATATTTATTGAAGAAATGAGTACCCTCATATACTTCCAGTGCTATTATAAATAACTAAAATTTCTGGAGATATCTTTTTAAACATACCAGAAAGTCTTAAATGACTATAAGTATCCCATCTCCATTGGCTGAGTCCTTCGAGGCTTCAGCCTGCTGTGAATAAACATTTCATTCATTCTGCAGTTTGATTCACCTCGTTCTTCTTTGGCTTCTCACTGTGATCTGTCTTCAGAAAAACGTGCAGTGACCATGGTACATGAATATGAAAGTCTTTGTAACGTATTTTCATACACATTGATTTTCTGTACCAATCTTGTTAATATGAATAATTTAAGTTGACCGCATATTTTATTTTCTAAACCATAGTGCTTTAAGAATAAAAGGGAGCCCAATCAATGTCATGGGAAAACAGGCTGTAAACAAACTCTCATGGGAAATTTGGGGTTTATTGTCAGGCTAGGTCAGTATGACTTAATGCCTGAGATTCTAAAATATTCTCTCTATCCTCTCTCCTTCCCCAATTCATTTTTTCAGCCTATAGACTGTATAGCCTAATAGACTCAGGGTAATAGTGCTTGAATTAAGGTAATGCTTGATAGGATTTAAATGATGGCTGTGTGGTCTTGGATAAAGTACATAACGCTTTAAGCTGTAATTTTCCAAGTTTTAAAGTGCAAATAATGATAGCTATCTGTAGGAATTTATACACAACACACATAGACACACACACACATTTACATGCATATACTACATATACATATGCATACACATAAATATGTTAGTCCAGTGAATACTCAAAAACTAGCAGCTCTTATTGTATTTCATCACTCTAATGCCACTCTCTGATGCCTCTTGTGAGTCAGGCAGCTGACTTTTCTCAGGCAACAGTGCTCTATGTATTAACAGTCAGTCCTCTATGTATTAATATGGTGAGAACAAAGCCATGTACCTCAGTTCTGCCTTCCACCAACAGTTGGCAATGGTAGTTGGTTTCATAATAGTTTGGATGTAGAAATAAATATACCTTTGAACTTCCTTTAAGTAGCTAATATGTTTGTTAGTATGGATGTTTCTGTTCTATGCTAGAAGCATTATCAGAATGTAGATTGTTGATGGGGAACAGGTCATTTTGTGTAAGAGGAAATAAAAATCTTTAGGGATCAGATTTCACCTAGGGAGAAAGAACTTTTCGACTCTAGAAAATGTTTCCTAATTACAGGAAAATTTGGGGATGCATAAAATTTGAGGGCATTAGAAGTGGAATTGGAAGGTCTAAATATAAAATTGGATGACTAAAATTACAATGACAGGACTCCCCAGTGAGAGATTATAGAAAGAAAAAGAAACAACCTTTGGAGAAACCTATAACCTAGAGATAAAAGGTGAGAAAAGGAGCAAGGAACCCTAGCAAGGACAAAAATAGGATAGAGATATAAGGTACAAAACACAATTAAGTGTAGTGTCACCAAAGTCGGGTAAGTGGACTATGAATGTGCAAAGGACTTGTAAGAAAAGCAGTAACAAGAAGAGTGTGGCACGTTCTCTGTCGATATGACCCTTCTTTAGTGTCTGGTAACTTCTGAGAAATATGGTATTCATTTGCCAAAGTCTGTTGGAGGGAAAATATGAAGTTGAGTCAAGATTTCTAGTATTTTGTGATACATGGTTTTAAGTGATAAGTGAAAACCTGTCTGTTTTTGCTGAAAAGCTCCCTGCTGCTTTGATTATGATATTAAGGAGGTCTATTGTAGGCTGTGTGTAACTCCTCAGAGAGCCTTTGGAAATGATGCAGATTTGAAGGATCCAGGCTAGCCTATTTGAGCTTTTCCTAAATAATATATGTCTGTGAGGAGATGGCATCTTGAATTAACCTGGATCCAGAAATCCCACAGAAATGCTTCAATAGTCACACTCACAGCTATCAAGGATACCTGAGGTCTCTCAGCTTTATGACTGGTGTACGTTGTGTGTAAAATGCCTTTTATGATCATTGCTGAATAGTTGAACAAGCTCTGGCAGGACTCTAATAGATTTGGATTTTTTTGGAGAGGTATTGAAATACAAAGTGGCAGTAACTGTGCTTTATTTTTTTTTTTAAGAAAGCACACCATGTGTATCCACATTTAGAATAAGAATAGTTGCTCCTATAGAGAACATGTGCCATGGTGGCCAGGCACGGTGGCTCATGCCTGTAATCCCAGAACTTCAGAAGGCAGAGTTAGGAGACTTATTTGAGGTCAGGAGTTTGAGAGAATGTATGCCATGCTTATGGCACATTTTAAAAAGTTTTAATTATTTTTATTTAAAGAAAAATACCATAAAAATATTTTTTCCCATGGAAATCTCCCAATCTCTTTTTCCATCTAGCTTTTTTGTCCTTTGTCTATATGACTGTTAAATTGCACAAAATCTAAATTCTTATCTACATTTGTTTGACATTTTGAATTCTAAAAGAACATATGAATATTTAAAATAAAGCTACTAATAAAATTTTATTATTGAAAACCAATTACTATTCATATTTTGTTTAAATCTAGTTAATGCAGAATTTATCTATTCATAAAGAGAAGTAATCCACAAAAAATCTGTTATTATTGTATTCCAAATAAAGTTGATAATCAACTTGACCAAATTTTAATATTATCTACAATTAAGAAACGGTGGGCCTTTAGGATATCTACAATTTCATTACCAACAAGCACATTCTTTTCTCCAAGTAAATGTTTTATTGCCATATAATTCTAAACTGTTAATAAAAATTCTGTTATAAAACCCACATTCTTTTCTTGATAATTCAAATAATTTGGAAAAAGAGAATACTCATTGTTTCAGAAATATAGCTTATGTACATTTTTATTGAAGTTTTTACTTATTTAATTTTTCCAGATGTTTGGTATTTTTGAAATGGTTCTGTTACTATCAGATTATATGCATTATTTATAATGTGTACATATTCCATATTCATTATTCAGCATATGTACTTGCTTCAGTGAATATTAGAATATCCCCTATAATTGTTTTTAAAAATTCACCAACATTATAATAAACTAACTCAAATTTTCCTTGTTCCTCCTAACTTAGCCACTTCCAAAGCTGTGTGATCACAAGCAACCTACTTAACCTCTAAAAGCCTTCTATTCTTCATCTGTAAAATGGGGTCGTCATTAACTTGCAAAGACTTTGTGAATATTCCATGCAATGCCCACCATGCACTTGGTGAAAGTTAGGTGCTGAATATTGCTGGCTGTTAGCAGTAAATGAAATTGAGATCAGCAACCTCTACTCTCCTTCTAAAAGGATATCAAGAAAGAAGCAGCTAGTGATCGTAGCTGTTCATATTTTCACCATGATAATATTGACTACGTACATCATTGACAGTCTTTCACTGATCCTATGATACTCATTCAGTGCTTTTATATATACCACACACACTGAGATTAAAACAGTCATGCAGTTTTTAACAATCGCACTTTAGACTCAGAGTCAGATAAAAAGAGATTTTTATCAAGCCAGTCAAAAGATCTGTTGATCTGTATAAAAACATTACTTGAGCATAAATTTTCATTAAACTTTCCCATATGTAACACTTAACTTTGTGAGAATGAGAAATAGGTATCTGAAGAAATACATGATCAATCTCCTAAAACAAAATTTAAAATTCTTACTCTCCTTCAATAGATTTGTTTTGACCCTGACCTAATTTCTATGCAAATTCATAGGGTTTACGATTGCTTTATCCTCAGCACAGCCTGTATTTTTTCCTTCTTTCAAATCTCCCAGGGACTGACTCCAGGAAGTAAGGCATATGCATCATCAATAAACTGCATTTAGTTCACTGTTCTTTATTCAGCAACTACTGATCCACTTTGTGGATTTTCTATGCCCTTCATTTCTTTTCCTCTTCAACCCCACCACCTTTCTTTTGATGATTTCACTGCTCATTATCACCTCTACCAGAAGTGAGAAGGAAGAATGTGAAATGAAAATGAGTTGAAAATGACTTTTATAATTTATTTTCAGGATAAGGAGGAAAAGTTGAAAATGTTAGCTAAAATTTGGCCTGGGGTTTTCTAATGACTTCACACAGTTATTTTTATCCCTGTTAAAGTGATGCTAATTGAGTTCTGAAATGAAAGGACCCTTCCACCCTATCACATTCTTTCCTATTGGAATATATAGGGAAAGAGGAGAAACGTAAAATCTATTTATACAAAGTTTTCTAAAACATAAAAAAAGTAGTCATTAGGACAGAATAATGCTCACAAAGGTCCCATTTAGGAGTTGCACAGTACAGCAGTAAATATTTTAGAATACAAATTTTATAGTAAATTAGCTCATTTGTACCCTCTTCGTGCAAGTATGTAAATATATGTTTATTTACTAAATTAACTATCCAGGTTTTTCAGCAAAGACCTCATTGCTGATTCCCTATTAGTCTCACTATTAATTTTTGAATCTTGTAGGGAAATGAAGTAGGATTTTTTTAAGTTAGTCTGATATACTTAAAAAGTAATTACATCAGTAGTTACTTAAATATATTTGTAAATTTAAACAATGAATAAAATAAAGATTAGAGTAATATCAATGCTTTTGATCTTAACCATGGATGATTTAAAAAACATACTGTTTTTATAAGTTATCCTCTAATATCAGAGCAATCATGAGGCCAAAATCTAGTACTATTACAAGAAATAGGAGTATTTTCCTAATTTGAATCTCTCTTACAGTCATCTCTCTTACAGTCAACTAAGATGTAAAATGAGGGCTAACTAGGTGATCCCTAAAATTATCCAAGGCTTTTCAGTACTCTCAAGTATACACACAGCTATACACACATTATATATTTTACATGTATATATTAGGAGAGGATCTAAGTTAGCCAAACAGCTTAGACAAGTGGTATCCTTGTGTATGTATCTATTTAGGAAGTAGTAAAGGACTAAAGAATCCTTTCTTTCAAAAAGGTGTCATAAAACACATCTTTGTCTCGATTTTTTTTATTTTAAATGAGTGATAAATATTTGCTCAATAGAAATACATTGAAATGTATGCAGATCCTGTATTTTCCCATTCAGATGAGAAGGGCATACAAGAGTAGAAAGATCACATATTTTGAAGGTCACAGATCAGGCTCTGGACAAGCACGTTACGTATGGCTATAAAGCTGGCATAATAATAACTATATTATAAAACTGCAATGAGGATTAACTAAATTACATATGTCAAGCAGCTAGTAACATGTTTAAAACATAATTGACACTAAGTAATCAATTGATTATTTCTCAAATATTATATTGGTTTTTCAAATGTAATCATCCCTTAACCTTGGTAATTTAATCAAAAAAGGAATACAGATATAATATTTCACTGCATATATATTTATTATATATGCCATTTATATGTGGTATATTTTATACTTTTAAAGGGACTTCTAATATTAAATATTCTATTAACAAGACAAAAAATGAAATGGTCTTAAAATGAGGTAATATTCTAAATTTACGTTTTTTTGCAATTATGGATTAACCAGAACATGTACATGGTTATGGTTCAAGATAGGTTTAAATATCTGTTTATATATTGATTACATGAAATTTTGTGTACACCACAATGTTATTAAACTAATCTAAATGGTAGAAGTAGAATTAATTGAAAAAATACAAATAAAACTACCTGTAAAACACAGTGCTTCAATTTTTTAAAAAGATTTAAAATGTAGAAAGTTTAAAGATGATCTCTTGATAGATACTTACAATCAGGCTCACATCTTTATAGTGGAGATAATCAAATTACAAGGAGAAGGCTTGCAGTACATGAAAAATTGTAACTTGCAGTGACAGAATGCAGTAAGTAGCAATCAAGTTAACCTGTGTATCAGCATGCAGTATCTGTTAATGCCAGATATGAAGTAAGCCACTTCATGCATATACGTGCATGAAGTGTGTAGGGGTGTTTTTCTAGGAAACTGAAACAAAGAAGGGTGATGAATTGTCTAAAGTCACACAAGAACTTAGCAGCAACCCAGGGAATGCAATCCAGTTCTCTGGTTCAGCTCAGTGCGCCATCTATTGTATCCTGTTGTTTTTCTTGTCTACAGAAAAAATAGGCTTGGAAGGCATATAATCTAACCATTCTTCTAGATCGATTTTTACAAAACACCTGGGAAGCAGGCCCAGAGCAATTGAGACATCTAAGAAGTTCATAAGTATTATTTTCAAGGGATTAGTGGCATAGAAGCTTTCTGAGTCATCGTTAGAAATATGTGACACCAGAAGGTAGGTCACAGGCTGGCATCGTAAGGAATAAGAGTTTAGGAATGCTTTCACAATGCCCAGAGAAGGGATACATGAGAAGAAGAAGTCTATTTAGTCCTTTTTATTTGTTTTAAGCCCAATCCGGTGTAAACCTGTGTAAAACCTTTGGGTTTTCAGAGAGGAAAGATAATAGCAAGTAGTTCGGTGAATGGTTTGAAATGTGGTGTGTAAGGTATTGCTCAGTATTACGCCAAGATCTCCCTGTCTTGATGACAAACTTCCATGCAGGGACTTTGCAATCACCATAATCACTTAAAGAGCAAATGTGGTTGTTACTGTCATTCTAAACATTATTTCCAAGATGTGTTCAATTCTCATGTTTCAACTTGCATGAAGAATTTTTGCTGTGATTCATGTTTATGCTTTTTAGAAACACTCTAGAAAAATTATGGGCAAATGGATAAATTTAATTTCTTTTCAACTTTACAAAGGGAGGTATGATAAGAACCCTCAGCTGGATGATATAGTCAGAAGACCAAGATTCTGCTGGCTTGGGATGGGGAAATACTTTAAAAAGGAAGTGCATCTGTACTAAAATCATCCACTGCAAAGTAGGGAAAAGGGAAAGTAACGGTCCAGGGAAAATTAAAGACTTGGGAAAATAATGACAAAGAGACAATGTCACTTCACTTGGACTACCATCATAAACAATAGCTCCCGTACAATGTCCTTATAACAAAGGAAAAATAAAGAAAATAGCTTCCTATGTTTCCACCAAAAAGGTGGATGATCTTCACCTGTTGGAGAGGGCATGAGCGGTAAATGGATGACCAGCCCACCCTGTTGCTCTGTCTGGATGGAGAATTGTTTCAGATTGCAGGTCCTCTGACCACTGACAGATTGCCTAACTCTGGTCATGTGCCTCCAACTTTGGGAAGCTGTGGATATTGTGTAAAGAAAATAAGTTAAACACATTTCAGGAGCAGCTTGGTACTGATTTGGGGAGTCAAGTAAATTTCAACTACAGACCTCAAAGTAAATATTTACCAGTTATGGTAAAAGTTCAGCTGTAGGGCAGAAGCAGCAGCTAAAAAGCAAAAGAAGGCAGATCATGTTTCCCTGACTGCAGTTTGTTCACCAACCTTAAACTCAGATGTGCACATTCCTCTGAGTGTGTGTGTGTGGTAGGGAGAGGGGGAAGAGGGCGGTGGTTGGAGGCCAAGGTTTACCACTTCATCAGCACTCCAATTTCACTGTGAAGAGTTTGAAGAAACTGATTTTACCAGCCAGGTTTATATTATATGACAAATTTGTCTTATAGAGAGACTTGTGAAGTCCACATACAACCCCATTTGCACAATAACAAGCTGTTACCCACCAGGTGTTTTGAGGTAGTGTGTTATCCATATTTAGGATTCTGTCTTTAGGATTAGTCGAAATGAGAAAATAGGAAGGATCAGAAGCAAAACAGCTCAGCTAAGCAATTTATATTCTAGTTAGCATTTGGTGGAAGAGGAAAATTGAAGTCGTTCCTACAGAAAACATATGGAATTCAGATATCAAAGACCTTTTTCCATTCTAGGCTCGGTCATTGGTCATTCGGTATGTGACGTTTTAGGTTTAGGGCAGTGCAGAGGATATCTGGGGAGCCTAGTGATGAAGAGAAATGTCTTCTCATGGAAAGGCTAAACGGGCTTTTCCATTACTTACAGGGCACCCTACAGATCAAAAAGTGTTTCACAGGCTTAATACACTGGAGTATCCCACTAGCCCTGATTTCATAAATGAGAAAACAGAAGCCCAGGAGTTAGGTGACTCCACCTGGCATAGCTATTCAGTGTCAAAGCCATAGAGGATATGCAAACATTTGACACCACACTCTTCCACAATTCCTTTATCAAGGACCAGTTTCCCAGTAAGCATTCCAGGAGAAAGAGACATATCAAGAGCTGAAGGGAGGAAGGAAGGAAGGAAGGAAGGGAGGGAGGGAGGGAGGGAAGGAAGGAAGGAAGGAAGGAAGGAAGGAAGGAAGGACCAATTTGAAAAATAATCAATTTTTTTACCTGGGCTTCAGTGACTCCCTCCCCCTCCCCCACACCAATTTACCTCTTGGATAAATGTGTTAAAGATTACTTGCAGGCAGAACTACTTGTGTTACAGGACAATTATTTCTACTTTCACCTTGGCTCTTCCCTGTGTCCAGAAGCCACTACTGTCTCTAAAAGAAGACCACAAGGCAGACACCCAGAGACAATTGTGTCCCCAACTAGGAAACAAGCAGAAGCTCTATCACCGCCCACAGCAAAGATCCAAAATTGGGGTTATGTGGAAACCTTCACTGAATTCATGTATTTACTTTTCCGGTTCACCCTACGTTACACAGAAGTTGAGATCTCTTCCTCCGCTGAGAAAAGTGCATTTTCTTTCTCTGCCAACACTGCTGGATCCAGGGCTCCAGGAGGAACTGGTAGCAAAGCAGGCGTTTTGGGACCGCGCCTGTGATTGCTCCGTGGCGCTGACTTCCCTCTCTCCGTTTCATCCAGAAATACAAGCTTATTTATTTATTTTAATTCTCCCTCTCTTGCTAGCAACCTGTGGACTTGGCATCTGACTGGAGAGGCAAGGAGGGAGGCTGGTAGGCAAGCGCTACTGTGCCCAACCCGGAGGTGCCTCTTCGCAGTCATCAGGACTAAGTCCCCCATTCCAGCTCCTCTGGCAGGGTCTGGAGGTACCTGCGTCCGGAGCAGGGAACCATGAATGTGCGCTTCTGCCCCCCTCGCCTTTCTGCCCCTCTTTGAGTTCCCGTCCTTAATTGAAGAGCCGGTGACTATTGGCTGAAGTTCCCCCAGCGATTTGCATGAACCGAGAGGGAGTGTCTTCTGCCGCCCTCCCTTCCCGAGCGCTCTGACTGCAGCCTCCCAGGGAATGCGCGGCCGAGGGAATGCGCGCAGCTCGCGGGCCCTGGCAGTGAGCTGGTGCCCGGCGACCTGGCACCCCCGCCTGGATATGGGGCGTCTACCTCGTCCCAGGAGCAGCACCAGCCACAGAAACCTGCCGGTAAGGGTTAGGGTCCCGGAGCCCCGCCACCGCGACAAGTTGCAGTATTGTCATTTCCACTCTGATGGTTTTTCAAACCTTCCACCTTCATCTAAACTTCAGAGGAAGGATGGCGCGGGGGAGGAAAAGGGAGTTTGGGATAATGTGTCTTCCTTTTAACAAGGAACGGGCAAGTCCTTGGGTCAGGAGAGGAAGTTTCTGAAGCAAGAAATGTATCCAGATGAGGTGGAGGGGGACAGGGGTGCGCTCAATCCGCTTTAGATACGGGGTTCGGAGATCGTTTCCTGCTGCCAGCGTCTGGCTGTGACTGCCTACTGAAACTGACAAATTGTTTTTGCATAACCATTTGCCGTGTTTACAATGCTTCCCTCTAAGGGACGAGGATTAGTAACGGCTTGGTAAGGGGTGGAAATCCAGATCCTTTCGGTCTGATTTCAGATGCGTGCTAAAATAAAAATCACTCTTTCCGACCTGAGACCTAAAGTGTTGGAGGTGGAGGAGGGAGTGTTAGTATTTTTTCCATGTTATTATTATTGCGATTGTGGTTGTTTTACGGTTCTCCTAGTAAGGGATGTCACACACTGCGTGTTCCAGCACTCTAATGGCAGAATCACTTCAAGGAGAAATAAATCGCCCACCTTTCAGTGCTCTCTACTACCAGCCCCCTCCTTCCCATCACCTACCCTGGAGGTTTCCCTGTCGCGTTGCGCAGACTCTGAGTTGGAATCCTCTCCACTCCTGCGTGTGTTTCCAGGGATGTTTTGTGGTCTGGGTCCTGAATGTTAGCTGGATGAGGGTGGCGATGGGGGAGACGAGCGGGGGAAGGCGGGGAGGAGGGGATAAGAAAGTGAACAGCAAAATTAAGTTTTGGAGCCGATATTGCCCCGCAGATGTCTCCTTTGCAGCGAGGTTCTTCTTCGCCCCGTTCTAACTACAGGTTTTGCTTCTGGGAATGGGGATGGGGGACAGGAAGGATCACAGGGGCACTAGTTCTCTCTCGGACCCCTATTTCCCTGGTTGTGTAATGAGCTTTCTTCCCTCCCCCCACTCCAGCATCTGTTTCTGTTTGTCCTCTTCGTGGGACCCTTCAGCTGCCTCGCGAGTTACAGCCGGGCCACCGAGCTTCTGTACAGCCTAAACGAGGGACTGCCCGCGGGGGTGCTCATCGGCAGCCTAGCCGAGGACCTGCGGTTGCTGCCTGGGGCTGCCGGTAGGCGGGACGCGCAGTCGCAGCTGCCAGAGCGCACCGGTGCTGAGTGGAACCCCCCCTCTCTCCTTCAGCCTGGCCTCCCGGGGACTGAGTGGCCAGTACGTGACCCTAAACAACCGCTCTGGGGAGCTGCACACTTCAGCTCAGGAGATCGACAGGGAGGCCCTGTGTCTCGAAGGGGGCGGAGGGGCCGCGTGGGGCGGCAGCGTTTCCATCTCCTCCTCTCCTTCTTCTGACTCTTGCCTTTTGCTGCTGGATGTGCTCGTCCTGCCTCAGGAATACTTCAGGTTCGTGAAGGTGAAGATCGCCATCAGAGACATCAATGACAACGCTCCACAGTTCCCTGTTTCCCAGATCTCGGTGTGGGTCCCGGAAAATGCACCTGTAAACACCCGATTGGCCATAGAGCATCCTGCTGTGGACCCAGATGTAGGCATTAATGGGGTGCAGACCTATCGCTTACTGGACTACCATGGTATGTTCACCCTTGACGTGGAGGAGAATGAGAATGGGGAACGCACCCCCTACCTAATTGTCATGGGTGCTTTGGACAGGGAAGCCCAGGACCACTATGTGAGCATCATCGTAGCTGAGGATGGTGGGTCTCCACCACTGCTGGGCAGTGCCACCCTCACCATTGGCATAAGTGACATTAATGACAATTGCCCTCTGTTCACAGACTCACAAATCAATGTCACTGTGTATGGGAATGCTACAGTGGGTACCCCAATTGCAGCTGTCCAGGCTGTGGATAGAGACTTAGGGACCAATGCTCAAATTACCTATTCTTACAGTCAGAAAGTTCCACAAGCATCTAAGGATTTGTTTCACCTGGATGAAAACACTGGAGTTATTAAACTTTTCAGTAAGATTGGAGGAGTGTTCTGCAATCTCACAAGCTCACCATCCTTGCTAATGGACCAGGCTGCATCCCTGCTGTAATCACCGCTCTTGTGTCCATTATCAAAGTTATTTTCAGACCCCCTAAATTGTCCCTCGTTACATAGCAAATGAGATAGATGGTGTTGTTTATCTGAAAGAACTGGAACCCGTTCACACTCCCATTGCGTTTTTCACCATAAGAGACCCAGAAGGTAAATACAAGGTTAACTGCTACCTGGATGGTGAAGGGCCGTTTAGGTTATCACCCTACAAACCGTACAATAATGAATATTTACTAGAGACCACAAAACCTATGGACTATGAGCTACAGCAGTTCTATGAAATAGCTGTGGTGGCTTGGAACTCTGAGGGATTTCATGTCAAAAGAGTTATTAAAGTGCAACTTTTAGATGATAATGATAATGCTCCAATTTTCCTTCAACCTTTAATAGAACTAACCATCGAAGAAAACAACACACCCAATGCCTTTTTGACTAAGCTATATGCTACAGATGCCGACAGTGGAGAGAGAGGCCAAGTTTCATATTTTCTGGGACCTGACGCTCCGTCATATTTTTCCTTAGACAGTGTCACAGGAATTCTGACAGTTTCTACTCAGCTGGACCGAGAAGAGAAAGAAAAGTACAGATACACTGTCAGAGCTGTTGACTGTGGGAAGCCACCCAGAGAATCAGTAGCCACTGTGGCCCTCACAGTGTTGGATAAAAATGACAACAGTCCTAGGTTTATCAACAAGGACTTCAGCTTTTTGTGCCTGAAAACTTTCCAGGCTATGGTGAGATAGGAGTAATTAGCGTAACAGATGCTGATGCTGGGCGAAATGGATGGGTCGCCCTCTCGGTGGTGAACCAGAGTGATATTTTTGTCATAGACACAGGAAAGGGCATGCTGAGGGCTAAAGTCTCTTTGGACAGAGAGCAGCAAAGCTCCTATACTTTGTGGGTTGAAGCTGTTGATGGGGGTGAGCCTGCCCTCTCCTCTACTGCAAAAATCACAATTCTCCTTCTAGATATCAATGACAACCCTCCTCTTGTTTTATTTCCTCAGTCTAACATGTCTTATCTGTTAGTACTGCCTTCTACTCTCCCTGGCTCCCCAGTTACAGAAGTCTATGCTGTCGACAAAGACACAGGCATGAATGCTGTCATAGCTTACAGCATCATAGGGAGAAGAGGTCCCAGGCCTGAATCCTTTAGGATTGACCCTAAAACTGGCAACATTACCCTGGAAGAGGCATTAATGCAAACAGATTATGGGCTCCATCGCTTACTAGTGAAAGTGAGTGACCATGGTTATCCCGAGCCTCTCCACTCCACGGTCATGGTGAACCTATTTGTCAACGACACTGTCAGTAATGAGAGTTACATTGAGAGTCTTTTAAGAAAGGAACCAGAAATTAACATAGAGGAGAAAGAACCACAGATCTCAATAGAGCCAACTCATAGAAAGGTAGAATCTATGTCCTGTATGCCCACCTTAGTAGCTCTATCTGTAATAAGCTTGGGTTCCATCACACTGGTCACAGGGATGGGTATATACATCTGTTTAAGGAAAGGGAAAAAGCACCCCAGGGAAGATGAAAATTTGGAAGTACAGATTCCACTGAAAGGAAAAATTGACTTCCATATGCAAGAGAGAAAGCCAATGGATATTTCTAATATTTGATATTTCGTGGTAGAATAACACAGAGAGATGTTTTAACTGACTTTGGATCTTCATCACCTAAAAAGAGGGTGTTGATGGCAGTTCCAATGAAGGACGACTAATTTATAACTTGCTCTATATTGTAAATAGCTGTTTACAGGTTTTTAAATTCAGAGGTTATAAAATGTGTACAGCATTTTTAAGTGAAAATTAGTATTAACAGCTATAGGACTGTTATTAAAAAAAAAAAAGCTTGGACATGGTTTGCAGCTTTCATACAACAAGCAGATGATTGATAAAACCTGGGAGTTAAGGTAAGAAAATGGTACAATTTTTTTAATCTAAAAAGTCCTGTCACCACAAGAGGGCATCAGCTGCTCCTTTGCAGGGAACTGAGGTATTGTACTTGACAGTTGTACATGAAATTAATGAAAGCGTATATTTTAAATATATTGTTTTTAACATTAAACAAATATGAAATTAAGGTAAATTAAATTTCACCCTATTTAAATATATGATAAGAAAAAAAAGAAATGCACTTGCAAACAGAATGTTTATTACCTCATAAGTGCATAGATAGTTTGAAAGAGAAGGCATTAAAAAGAAGTGCAATTCCTTTTTAGCAAAGATAAAAATATTATCTTGTGTTACAAATTCGACCTGCTGAAGCGTATTCCACTTTCGGTGTACTCAAATTGCTTTCTGTTTGCTTTACCACTGCACTTGCTATTATTACAGGGGAAGTTATATATATATATATATATATATATATATATTCTTTGTTACAGAAAATGTATCTAGATATTGTGCCCAAGAAAAACAGCCAGAAGCAAAGAAATGCTTCAATCCTTAGTTGCTTCATAGGCATTCATGACATTTTAGTGCTTTCACAACTTGTTGGTTGTACTTTATACTTGGGTTATATGTTAGATTTTTATAGGCTTAAAATCAACCATCACATAAGAAAACAGAACTCATATTAAAACTGAATTCTTCTGGATGCTTGTGTACACTATTGGTTGTTTTCGTTTGGGCATTTTATAGGAAAGCTATTCTGTACTTATCTTTCTGTTGTTGTTTAGGTTTTTTTGGCTACCATTTCTGGGTTCCTTTCTTTGGTTTTGGATTAAGTCCAACAGTTTATTTGTAAGCCCGGCAGCAGATTTCTTTGATAATTTAGCTTCTACTGAATCTCTTGCAATGAACAAAGCTACTTCATCAGTGATGTATCACTGTCACTTCATGTGTGAGCTGGAAATATTATTTTATATGAGAGCTATAGCAAAATAATCTGTATAAACAAGGAATGTGTTAGCTTAAACTGGATTATTTTACTTTTTGGCATCATGCATCTGTACTGCACCAAAAGTGTTTATATGTCTGCAAATTAAAGGTATATATTTTCATAATTTCTTTTCTCATTTTTAGCATTTTATATTTGAACATGGGCTTGTTCTTTCACTGAAGTGCCTGTCATTTGTTTGTTTTTAGGGTTAAATGTGGGTAAACTGTAGTATTTTGCTATACTAAAGTTTATATTAAACTAATTCATTACTCAATTAAACAGTGGGTAAATTATTAAATTTGTGTGTAGTTATAGACATATATAGAGAGTACAGAGTATGCCTACATGTTTGATGTAAGTTCATATGAAAATTTGCACCCCTGTATGTACACATGCATATTAATTTATTATAGACTTAATATCATTATACATTTTCATTTTACCACGTTTATATCAAATCCTCCGTTAGCTGTGTTGCAATAGCTTCCAATAATTTTTAAAACAAAAATACTCTGCCAGAAAAGAAATTGAATGCAAACAGCCAAGTTCTTTTAGATTTGTATTAACTCATTTATTTTCTTCAATTTGATAATTTCAATAAATAAAATAATAAGTATAGGAGACAGCAAGATTTGTTACAAAAAATATATTTTTATTGGAAATTCCTTTTGCATGAGAGGCATCTGACCTAAGAGACTAAGATCATTTAACCTCCAAACCTTTTCATTTATAACTGATATGTGGCAATGGAGGAAACATCTCTTGCTAGTCATATTTTATTTCTTATTTCTCCTTTTTAGAGAAAGAAACCACATGAGATAAAAGTAACACTATTTATTTTTTAAGAATCCTCCATAAGTGCAATAATTTTACCATCAGTATAAATAACACAATTTTTGATTCATTTTCCAATTTGAAGAAGGTTCATGTGTTTTGGGGAATGGACTTTATCTCCAGCATGAGAAATGCCTGTAACATTAATAAAAAGATGTATTTCTGAATAACTTCTTGTGGCAGGATTTCCTTTACAAAAACATCTCATTCACATTAAAAACATTAATAACAAGGAAAGCTAAAGTAAATTAAGCTCAAAGATAAAAGCCCCTTTTTACTGACACCTTGTGCTAGAATAGTTGCCAAAATGTATGCTAATCATGTCAATGTTGTTAGTTGAGCTGGCACAAAAATAAATGTTCCATTCATTAAAAGCCCTAATATCCATTTAACAGTTTGAGAACCAGTGAGTTCTCTTTGCCCAGTTTAATGAAGAAGAGATTGCTGTGATCTTTGCACTGCCAAACCCACTCTTATACTGCAGAGAAAATTGTTCATTAATTTCAATTGGGAAATTTAAAACCAACAAGCAATTTCAGCTACAGAGGAAAAAACAATTTACGCTATTTGACTACTTAGGGTAGATATCCTGACCCTTGAAGAAAAAAAAGAAGTTCTCCCGGCAGTTATGCTTTCATCAATGGTGGTTGGAAAATAAAAGAAAAATACATTATTTTAAAAACAGTTTTGTAGTACCGATGCATTCAAAAAAATCTTTAATGTTTTGGATGTAAATCTTTAGTGTTCTGGATGTTCTACATGTATTTTAGAAAAACAGGCATGATTTTACTGTGAAATAACATCACTAGAAGCAATTTTTAGGAGTGGTGTATGAGGCTGATTTGATTGCAGTAAGATCTCTCACAAGGATTCTAATTTGTGCGCCCAGAAAATGTCTAAATTGACAACTATAAAGGGGGAGATTAAGCAAGCCTCTCTACTCGAGACTCAGGTTCCAATCTCTCCTCATGATCTGAGGGCTCTGTGAGGTCCTGGTCCCCAGCAGACAATGGAGAATATAATGAAAGTGCAGCACCAACCACCTGGTATTCTTGAACTCACTGGGCAGCCTCAGTTCATGGAAGCCAGAGACATAAATATCTGAGCTTTTTCATCCCTCTACGGAAGATTCGCTCACTGATAAAAAGCAGTCAAAATTGCCACAAAATGCCATATTGCTGACTTAGGCAGTCTCTGCCTAACGCTGTGCCTTTACATGCAAGTAGTCAATAAATATTTATTGAAGAGAATTGATGGGCACACAAGACGAACCAAAGCAGGAAAAAAAATCAACTAAAATAATTTGGATTCCTGAGCTAAAAAGTCCCAGCACAGTATTTTTTCGAGTTATTTTTATTTCTAATAACAAATCATGCATATTTTTCAGATAATATAAATACATAGTCTATAATCATTTTTAAATGTCACGTCCTGTATATTATTGTCCTTAGATAGTAGAATTTGTAAAATAGACTCCTAAACTAGGAATGTCTTCCTTTAAGGATATAAAACAAAATTGGGTGAACTTTAAAACTTAACCCACTAATGTCAAGAAGTAAGAATACCGTGGTGACTTTTTAAAAATCAGTCATACAGACATTTATTCCATACATATTTTAGTACCCATATTACAAGTCTTTTAATGAATTTACATCATGCTGTGGAAAGCCAATAAGAAAACCATTTTCAAAACATTGTGTGTGATAAATGCCTATTTTTTGGATGCTATGTGAGCAGGACCTAACCCAATTTTGGAAAGTCAGAGAAGGCTCCTTAAAGGAGGTGATTTCTACTTTGAACCCTTCTCAGAGGAGTTATGAGCTTGAAAAAAGGAAAAGTTAGCCAAGAGAAAATGGCAGCGAGGAGGGAAGGGCATTTGAGGAGGAGGGAACACATGCAGCAAAGCACACACGTGGGAGTGAGCATGTCATGGTTGAGAGCCACAAATATTGCAGTTTTCCTTGGCTAAAGGGATGAAGAGAAAAAACAATTACTAACAATGAACTTGGAGACATAGTGTACAGCAAATAATGAAGAAATTTATGCGTCATACTTGGAGGTTACAATTTTATCTGAAAGGCAATGGAACTTTTAAGAATTTAGCCAGTGAGTTTATGTTTTTAAAAGATAACTTTGGCCCCGTGTAGAGCTTGTGTTGAAGAAAATTCTGGATGCTAGTTAAAAGGATGAGTGACAATTTAAGTGAAAAACAGGGCCTTAAACCAGGGAATATAAAAAATATCTATTATAGCAGGTAATATAGAATGTAAATAATGTATAGCTGATTAAACTTGTGATGCCATAGGAATTAATCTGCATGGGATGACCAGAAAGTAAATTGTTTTCATAATTTGCTCTTGAGCTTAATGTAAAAATTTGAAAAAGATACAGAGCTCATTTACTAAACATTCAGTCAGCAATGAAAGTATTGGAGCCATAACCCCTTCTCCAATGTTGGGTTTTATGACACAGATGGAATTATAAAGGCACTAATTTACCCAGTTTATTTCATTTTTATGACTGTCAATTCTCTTCAATTCAACAAACATTACTCTGTGCCCACGTGACAGATATTCCAATATGAGGTTGACCTCATCAAGAACATTTCATCTAAGGCATTTGCGGTATTTTACTTGTAGTGGCACTAAAAATGACACATGCAGAAGAGTCCTTACTGTTGAAAACTTAAGACAATAAAATGTGAAATGATAATTTAAGGTGTAAATATAACTTTAAGTGTTACATGAATACCTAGGAAGAATGATATGATGGTTGTAGGCAACTCTTAACAAGATCCAGGAAATATGACCAGATGAAATGGCCAGTTAGAGCCAAGAAGTATGCAGGCATTGAGGTGTAACGTCACTATTTTGAACATTTCACATCATTTTAAAAATCAGTTAAGTCACCTAGCACGTCTTATGCTTCAAGTATTATGTTGCTTAAAATGAAGAATTTAGTAAGAACCAGTACCAAATCATAGAATTTTCAAACTCAGGCTAAATAAACATTTAGCAGATGTAAAGCCAATATTATATACAGTCCCAGCTTCTAGAAAACTCTAATCAATTTCCCCTCCTAAGACTCATCTATGTGTAAATTATGAACTTACTCCTTTTTTCATGTTGTGATAAAAATTAAATGAGATAATTCATGCAAAATATTTTGGACGGATCAAGTGTTCCACAAATATTAGCTTAATTATTGCTATTATAATTAAATGGTGTGCCATGGGAAGTTGTCTTATCAATTTATTTGCTCATTTTTTTCACCAGATTCATTAAACCAATATTTTTATTACATAACAAAATTCCATAAGGTTGATAGTGTTTTAGATTAAAAGCCTATATATACTCAATATGCTCTATTTATTTAAATTGTGCATCTTATAGACACTTAGACTTTCTTTATTCCTATGACAAATTCATATATCCTTTCTCATCTGGAAAGGTCTCTTGGACCTTTTCTGTTGATGTACCATTGCATTCATGAGAGTTTACCCCTTATGCTCAATCATCTCCCATTTCATATCCCTCAAGGTGATAATCCTAATATTGTCACCTTGAGGGATAGGATTTCAACATATAATTTTGCAAAGGACACTAACATTCAGACCATACTGTGGGGTGTTTTCAAACATGTCAGAAACCTGTGTTTGAAAGCCTCTTTTCTAAATATTTCTAAAGTTTCCCTAGCCCTAGCACTTGACAAGCTTTCATCATACTGAATGGGGTTTGAGGTACCCACTACTTAGAAGAGGTCTGGCGGCTAGCTACAGAGTTCTTACAGTCCTGACGAGGGGAAAACTGTTGTTTAGAGCCCTGCTACTCAAGGTTTGGTGTACAAAGCAGCAGCAGCAGCAGCAGCAGCAGAGAATCTGGGGCGGGCCCACTCTGGATCTATTAAACCAGAAACTGCATTTTATAAGAAGATCCCCAGGTGATTTGCACATACATTAAAGTTTGAAAACAGTATGTTTGGTGCATTGGCTTTCAAGTTTGTTTGCATGTTGAAATAATCAAGTGAGTTATAAACAAAACAAAACAAAGCAAAAAGCATTTGACAACTGTGTTTCACCTCAGACTATCTTATTTATTTAGTAGGGGGTATAAGATGAGAGTCAGGATTCTTAAAAAGCTCCCTAGGTGATTTGAAAGTGCAGCAAAGATTGAGAATCACCAGTATGGGTCCCATTATTTCTGTAATTTGCCATCTTTACTTGGTACTCTAGCATCCAGTCTATTTTGGATGTTCTCCCTCATCTGCATCCACTCCCAATCTTCTATAAATTAGGATACCATTAAAAAGGTAAATATAAAACTCATAAGTGAGCATGAAATCAGATCTTTCATTCCCATCATCATCACCTAAATGTTGTCATCATCATCATCAATAGTAGATTAATAAAGTAACTAGAATCGTACCTAATATGTCTATTTCTACCTTTTGGAAATTTTAGTTTCCAACAGCACTCAATTGTAAGCCTGATGAGCACAGCAATGGTGTCTTCTTTGTCTTCTCTTCCTTCTTCTTTCTCTTCTTCCCCCTCCTTCTTCTCCTTCCTCTCTCTCTTCTTATTTCTTTTTTCCTTCTCTTGTTTTACAGTTGAAATCCAAGAACCTAGAATCATGTCTAGTACATCTGAGAGACACCATAAAACATCTGTAGAATGTAGGCAACCTACAGAATGGGAGAAAATCTGTGCGATCTACCCATCTGACAAAGGTCTAATATTCAGTATATACAAGAAACTTAAACAAACTTACAAGAAAAACAACCACCTCATCAAAAAGTGGGCAAAGGATATGAACAGGTACTTCTCAAAAGAAGACATTTATGAGGCAAAAAAACATAAAAAGAAGTTCAACATCGCTGATCATTAGAGAAATGCAAATCAAAACCGCAATGAGATACCATCTCACACCAGTCAGAATGATGATTATTTTAAAGTTAAGGAAAAACAGATGCTGGCAAGGCTGTGGAGAAATAGGAACACTTTTATACTGTTGGTAGGAATGTAAATTTGTTCAAACATTGTGGAGGACAATGTGACAATTCCTCAAGGATCTAGAATTGACCCAGCAATCCCATTACTGGGTATATACTCAAGGGAATATAAATCATTGTACTATAAAGACACATGCACATGTATGCTTATTGCAGCACTATTTACAATAGCAAACACATGAAATCAACCCAAATGCCCATTAATAATAGAGTGAATAAAGAAAATGTGGTACATATATATCACGGAATATTATGTGACTATAACAAGGAATGAGATCATGTCCTTTGCAGGGGCATAAATGAAGCTGGAAAACATCATCCTTAGCAAATTAACACAGAAACAGAAAACCAAGCACTGCATATTCTCACTCATAAATGAGAGTTGAACAATGAGAACACATGAACACAGGGAGAGGAACAACACACACCAGGGTCAGTTAGGGGGTAGGGGCTGAAGAAACCATTAGGACAAATAGCTAATGCATGCGGGGCTTAAAACCTAGATGACAGGTTCATAAGTGCAGCAATCCACCAAGGTACAGGTATACCTAGGTAACAAACCTACACGTTCTGCACTTATATCCCAAAACTTAAAGTAGAATAAAAAATAAAAATAAAAACAATAATAAATAAATACAAATCAAAACTGTTGAACTCATGGAGATGAAGAGTAGAAGGATGGCTACCAGTGGCTGGGAAAGGTAGTGGGCAGCTGGGTGGTGTGGGGGAAGGTAGGGATGGTTAATGGGCATAAAAAATAGAAAGAATAAATAAAAACTATTAATAATATTTGATAACAGGGTGACTATGGTCAGTAGTAATTTCATTGTGCATTTTAAAATAATGAAAGGAGTGTAATTGGATTATCTGTAACACATAGAATAAAGGTGTGAGGAGCTAGATACCTTATTTTCCATTATATGATTATTGCACTTGCCTGTCTGTATCAAAACATCACATGTACCCCATAAACATATACATCGACAAAAACAGAAAGTTAAAAACAAACAACAACAAACCCACAGAATGTATTAATGAATGCATAAATGGCAAGAAATTCTAAACATAATTTACAGTAGTTATGTACTTGTATTCTTCCATTATCATGCTCCTGATAAAAGATACCTGAGACTGGGTAATTTTTAAAGAATAAGATGCTTAATAGACTTACAGTTCCACATGGCTGAAGAGGCCTCACAATCATGGCAGAAGGTGAAAGGCACTTCTTACACAGTGGTGGAAAGAGAGACTGAGAGCCAAGTGAAAGGGATTACCCCGTAAAAAACCATCAGATTTCATGAGACTGTTTCACTACCACGAGAACAGTATGAGGTAAACCTCCCCATGATTAAATTATCTTCCCCAGGGTCCCTGCCACAACACATGGGAATTATGGAAGCTACAATTCAAAATCAGATCTGGGTGGGGACATGGCCAAACCATATCCATACTTCAGAAGAAAACAATTATCTATTTTGACCTTAGAAGACCATGTAACAGAGGCTTGGAGCTGGGTCTAAAAGTCTTGCTTTGCGAAGAGTCTGCAGTGATAAGAGGTATGCTCTGCCCCATTTCCTTTGCTTATCCTTAGCAGTCTGATAGAGAGCAGGACATGCTCAGTGGGGCAAAAGTGAAGGAAACAAGGTGGCAGAACTTTCACGTATGGCTACTGGGGCAAGAGATTTAACTATTCAGAGGCATTCATTTCTAAGAGCTGTAAACGCTGTTTCAATTGTCCATCTGAGATTTGTCTGGTAAAGACAAAAAATATAAAATATAGGAGGAAAACATAGAACAAAACTATAAAAAATCATATTCTAGGCAGAAAAACCTGAAGTAAAGAAAAATGGAATTATAGTCCTAGCAATTTCTTATGAATAAAAGATATGCTGATTGAGGATCTCACTACTTATCCTCCTTTCTATGGCTGAAGAAAACAGGAAAAATATTACCTAGCTCAACGAAATAAAAAAGGACTAGAAACATCCAACAAGGTAAAGAAAACAAGTGTTCACATCCTGGATCTTCCAGCTGCTAGTATTAAAACCTTGGGGGAAACTTCATTAACATGTGTGCCATTTTTGCTGAAAATGTACATGAAGAATAACCCAAGGGCAATTCTTAGGACTGGAGATAATGCATGTGAAGTGGTCAACCCAATGCCTTGTACACAGTAGGCAGTCATTCAAATGTTAGCTCTCTTCCTCCCTGTGGCCAGCCCCACATTATTTTATGTCATGTTTAAGGTTGTCAGAGGCATAAAAATTTCCAGGGCCAATTTTTGTGTCCTCAGGGGCTAGTACTTAATGTTTTTTGAATAAACTAATAGTAAAGGTGGTAGGCATTATTTTGGGCTTCAGTTGTTTTGAATGGAGATGGGAGGGAAACTCACAAAAGACGTGAAAATTGATTCATATGCTAATTTATTTAAAATTTAAATGAAGCACCTAGTATGTGGCATACACAGAGGTCCTTTAAAACTGCAACTGGAAATATTCTTCGGAGCAGAGTTTAGATAAGGGAACTGCAAATAAAACTGCAATTTAATGGTATAAATGTCTTAATAGAGGATAAGTAAAACTAAGAATGAATTCAAACATTTAGTTTACAATATTTTGGTATGCAGCTGGTTTCAATTTCAAAATTGTTAATAATCTCAGAGCTGAGTATATTTCAGTGAGTGTCCACTATTTTGTTACAGCAGAACAAGCAGGAAAAACAAGCTGAAAATTTTGGGGCATTTGGACTACAGAGGCATCATCTGTTCCTTATTTTACAGACTTTTTCTTTCTTTTCCCCTGCCTCCTGCTCTCTAATTACATCCAAATGGTTCTCTCATTTGTTTTTCTGGCCATTCCATCTGAGACATGTTGCCAGTAATACATGCCATCTTCATTTGGCTCCTTTCTTCCTTATCTGCACTGCTAACCTATTGTGTTTGTGAAAAATGGAGAATTTGTCAACTCTCTTTCATACCAGTCATACTGCTTTGGGTAGACGCACTGATGCATTTTATGACTAGAAATTAAGTCACAACATGGTAAACATGCTGAGGCAACCATCTCTGCCACCTAAACCATGAATGGACAAAGGAAACACCTACACATAGACCCTGTTTTGTGAAAACTTACACAATGAAATTTTCTTCCAATAGAATTTTATCATCACCTTGACAATTATAAAGACACATGATTTCAGGGAGACCATGATGCTGGAAAATTGAAACACGTAGGTTGCTGTGCGAGTGAAAACCAGGAAAATTTTCCTGGAGGGCTATTGACCAATGGGCATACATTTTTAAAATGTGCATTTTTCTTTTATTTTATAATTCCAATTCTAATCTAAAACCGAAGAGAATAATTTCAAGCTCCTCTGTATACGCATACTTACTGCAGAGTTTGAAAGTAATAAAAATCTTCATTAATATATAATTGTTGAATTAAATTGTCGCACATAGTATAGACTATACAGAGCCTTCTCTGCCTTTGTCAAAACCTGTCTGAATGCTCGCAAACCCTATAGCAATTTACCACCTCATTGTGTCATTCATATAATTATCTTACAGGAGCAATCATTCCTAGAGTTGTCTCATTTTTCTCACATACCAATTTATTTATTTATTTTTTCTTATAATTTAAATGCAAAGATTTAAGCATTAAACCTTATTAGCAGTAAGTTTTCTTTTTTTTTATTTTAAGAAAGAAAAGAAAAAAGAGAGAAAGAAAAAAGAGAATGAAAGAAAGGGAAAAAGAAGAAGAAAAAGAGGGAGAGAGAACGGGAATCTTGCTCTATTGTCCAGGCTAGAATGCAGTCTAAAAATAGGTATTAAAAAGCTCTTTTATACTAATAATTGTGTTATACAATGGAGACAGGAAGGAATAAGTGAGGAAAATAAACAGCCAACCAATATTTCATTTAAACCTATGAAATGCTATGTAATTGCTGGGGGAGTGATTTACTCCCAACCATGTGGTCACTTTTAGAATAAATGTGATGTGTTACTGAAAAAAAAAAAAAGTATGTTTTGTGGATTTGGAGAGTTCTGTAAATGTTTATTAAGTTTACTTGTTCGAGGTATAAGTTCAAGTCCCGGGTATCCTTGTTAACCTTCTGTTTCATTGATCTATCCACTATTGACAATGTAGTGTTAAAGTCTCCCACTATTATTGTGTGGGAGTCCAAGTCTCTTTGTAAGTCACCAAGAAGTTGCCCTATGTATCTGGGTGCTCCTATATTGTGTGCGCATAGACTTAGGATCATTAACTCTTCCCATTACATTAATCCCTCTACTATTATACAATGTCCTTCTTATCTCTTTTGTTTTCTATTACTTTAAAGTCTATTTTATCAGAGATGAGAATTGTAACTCTTGCTTTTTTTTTTTTTCTCTCCGTTTTGTTGGCAAATCTCCTCCATCCCTTTGTTTTGAGTCTCTGTATATCCTTGCATGTGAGATGGGTCTGGATGCAGCTTACCGATAGGTTTTTTGGAATGGCTGATACTGGTTGTTCCTTTCTGTATATAGTGCTTCTTTCAGAAGCTCTTGTAAAGCAGGCCTGGTGGTAATGAAATCTCTGAGTACTTGCTTGTTCGTAAAAAATTTTATTTTTTCTTCACTTATGAAACTTAGTTTGGCTGGATATGAAATTCTGGGTTGAAAGTTCTTTTCTTTAAGGATATTGAATATTGGCCCCCACTCTCTTCTGGCTTGTAGGGTTTCTGCTGAGAGATCTGCTGTGAGTCTGATAGGCTTCCCCTTGAGGGTAACCTGTCCTTTCTCTCTGGCTGCCCTTAGTATTTTCTCCTTTGTTTCAACCCTGGTGAATCTAATGATTATGTGCCTTGGGGTTGCTCTTTTTGAGGAATATCTTTGTGGTGTTCTCTGGATTACCTGGAGTTGAGTATTGTCCTGCCTTGCTAGGTTAGGAAAGTTTTCCTGGATAATATCCTGAAAAATATTTTCCAGCTTGGATTCATTCTCTTTGTCACATTCAGGCACACCTATCAAACGTAGATTAGGTCTTTTCACATAGTCCCATATTTCTTGGAGACTTTGCTCATTCCTTTTTACCCTTTTTTCTCTAATCTTGTCTTCTTGTTTTATTTCATTAAGTTGGTCTTCGACCTCTGAAATCCTTTCTTCTGCTTGGTCAATTCGACTGTTAAAACTTGTGCATACTTCTCGAAGTTCTCGTATTGTGTTTTTCAGCTCCATTAATTCACTTATATTCCTTTCTAAATTGTCCATTCTCGTTAACATTTCGTCAAACCTTTTTTCAAGGTTCTTAGTTTCCTTGCATTGGGCTAGAACATGTTTAGCTCACAGAAGTTTCTCATCATCCACCTTCTGAAGCCTGATTCCGTTGATTCCTCACATTCATTCTCGATCAGGCCTTGTTCAATTGGTGATGAGGAACTGCAATCGTCTGTAGGAGGAGAGGCATTCTGATTTCGGGGTGTTTTCAGCCTTTTTGTGCTGGTTTCTTCCCATCTTTGTGGATTTATCTACCTGTCGTCTGTGTAATTGCTGACTTTCATATTAGGTCTCTGAATGGACGTCCAGCTTGTTGGTGGTGAAGTTTTTTCTGTTTCTTAATTTTCCTTCGGCGGACGCCCCTCCCCCACAGAGCTAGACCTTCCCGGGTTCAGCTGTACTTGCTGTGAAACTCTCAATCCTCAGCAGTTCCAACTGCTGTTTTTTTGTGTGTGTGTGGGGGACCAGCCTTCCCCTGCGGCGACCCACTACGCCGGCTGAAACAGCGGCGTTGAGATTCGTGGCGCTTTTCTGCCCGGGAATCTCCCGGTCTGCTTCCCCACTTCAGTTCGCTTTTCAATCAGCTGAATGGGAGACTCTGCCTTCCCGGAGCTCCAAACGCCAACCAAAGGGCACTCAGTCCTGTATACTCCGGACTGAGAACCGCCGCGCCGAGGCGCCTGCAAAACGGCAGCGCCGGCCAAAGAGTCGCGCTGGCAACCCGTGGGGCCCCTCCACCGGGAATCTCTTGGTCCGTGGGCAATAAAAATTCGTCTGAAAATGTGGCGTCCACTCACTCTCTCCGCTTTCAGTGGGAGCTACAATCCTGAGCTGCTGCTAATCAGCCATCTTGGATCTCTCTCCCTCACATATCAATTTATTATACTCCTGATAAAAGGTCCCCATCCATCTAAAGCAGAGTTCCTTAACCTAGCATGCATGTAACCGAAAGATGGACAGAAAACAGAAAATGAGGTAATACAGGACAATAAAAGACATGTTATCAAGAACTGCATTCCATTCGGAAAAAAAAAGTAAGTCATAAAATGCCTGCACACTGCATGATCCATTAATATGGGGCTGATTTTAGTGTAGTGTGGTGCTGGTGGCTGCTGTGGTTCCTCTGTTGTAGGAGTCTACCCAAGAATCAGGCTAACACAGAAGAAAAAAGAGAAAAGGAAATGAGGAAGAAGAAGGAAAGAGGAGAAAGAAAAGGAGAAACAGAGGGAGAGGAAGAACCAAAACAGAAAACTCATGAATCTTTTAAATTCTCAGTTCTATCTGTGCTCGAAAACAGCCACTCTAGTGATTTTCCATTATGCGAACAATAAATCCACCCCGCTGTTTTTATTCCTTCAGATTATTTTGAATTGTATCCCTATTAATTATACTTAGAAGTCTCAACTAGCACTTCATTGGAACAACTGGTCTTGGTAGTTCTCCAAACATCTCATGATATCCATGTCTCTGCATTTTGCACGCACTGGCCCCTCTGCCCAGATGCCTTTCCTCCATCATCTACCTGAAAACTGTCTACAATCCATTAAGCCTTAGCTCAAGTGCTATCTCTTCTGAAAAGCCTGCCCTTGAGAATCTATTTTCTTCTACTTTCAGTGCATTGTATACATTCCCAGGCTATAGCAATAAACTCAAAATTTTTGTCAATTACCATTATTCTTCTGCATAATTTCCTCATCACAAAGCATAAATTTTTCAATGGAAAAAGTAACTAAAAAAGAAAAAATCTTGGAAAATATTTCCAAATCAAATCAAAGATACATCAAAGATCTTTCACTTAATACTTGGCTTTTTAAAGCAATGAAGTTAGATCCTAACAACAGGTAAGATTTTACTGTCTCAGTGTTTCCCTTTATATTTTGGCGGGAGTCACTTTATATGACCGGAGGAATAGTCTGTCTTTAATATGTTTAATGTACTTACATCTACTTGAATATTCACAAGGCAAACTTTTCTCATTAGCTTCCCCCTGTTCCCAAGATCACCTTTAATTATTAGTAACTTTAGATACAATGGCCTCTGCTATTAATGTAAGCCATGAAAGTGTACCATCCTGAGTAAAAAACATGTAAATATTCATGAAATAATTAATATGAGAATGTAATTGATTATTTTATTTTACTTTAACGAGGTATAGGATCCTGACGCAGAGCTCTCCATTCAAGACCAACTTATTTTTCAGAATATCAGTTTCATGTTCAGAAAATATGAATATTACTACAAGGCAGAAACAATACTAAATACTAAGCACTAAAATAAAATAAGGTAAGTGACTTGCAATCCCAGCACTTTGGGAGGCCGAGGCAGGCGATTCACAAGGTCAGGAGTTCAAAATCAGTCTGGCCAACATGGTGAAACCCCATCTCTACTAAAGATACAAAAATTATCTGGGCATGGTGGTGCACACCTGTAATCCCAGCTACGTGGGAGGCTGGGGCAGGCGAATCGTTTGAACCCAGGTTGCAGTGAGCCAAGATTGTGCCATTGCACTCCAGCCTGGGCGACAGGGTGAGATTCCATCTCAAAAATAAAAATAAAAATAAAGAAAAAATAAACAATAAGGTAAGTGAATATTATTTTTATATTCTAAGATATCAGATTGATCTAGCAGCAAAGAAGTCACTGTGGCTTAGACAAGAGAAGTTTCAGTAGAATGCAGTAGAATTTTGAAGTAATAGAAAGTGAATAAGGACAGATAAATCACTTCCAAAAACTGGCTTTGAGAAAGTGAAAATATACAAGGCAAAGTAGAAGGGAAATGTATAGTTGGAGGAAACTTTTTTTCCTCCTGCCTCCCATTAAAAAAAAAACGTGAATGCAGTAACATCAATAGTGAGGGAAAGTTAAAGAAAGAAAATGGGGAAGAATCAGTAGCTCAAGTCCAAGATATTTCAGGAGAACATGTTTTCCAGGGAAGAGGTAGAGATAGTGACCATCGACAGGATGGAGGATGTCTTACAAAGAAGAGGAAGCCTAAGATGAGTGGAAGTGAAATTGTAGAGCTGGATGAAGGAAGTTAAGGGGATAATTACCTATTTTCTCTATGAAGTAGGGAGATGAAATCATCTGTAGAAAATTAATAGGAGATGGAAGAGTTTAGAAATTTGTGGACAGTGGAAGATAATTGCAATAAATGCTTTAGTGTAAAGGGAAAGAAGCCAGCAATGGAACGGGCATGTGAATGCTTTGACCACAAATATGCATTAGTTTGTGACCTTCTAAATCACTGCTCATATGCACAGGTGCAGGCACAGAGAAGTAGATAGCTGAGCCCCAACCAAGACTGAGATTCTGCTAGACAAAATTAAAGAAAAGAAAACAGGGCAAAGGAGGCAAAGATACTCAAAGGTAGGGTGTTTGAAATGAATCAAACATTAAAACTTAGGGAGGAAGTAAGAAAAATAATATGTCCAGAGAGAGCTACTATGAAAAAATTAGAGGATTCTGTAGGTTAAAAAAAAATATATATATATGTATATATATATGTATTATAAAGAGCATTAATTTGTTTTTTAAAATCAAAAGAGAAGGACAGAAGTTTGTAATCAGACAGTCTATTCGTAATTTTAGAAATGGAGAAGTTCCAGGTGACCACTGGGGTTTAAGGTGTGACCATGAGGGAGGGGATTTAAAGGATGGAGATGAGGGGGTCACCTTAGTTAAGGTAATAAAGTACTGCAGGACTGCCTGGATTACCTACATGGAGGGTAGGTGACCTGTACAGATGGCAGGATTTGAGGACGTAAGGAAGTCTCTGAGTATTATGCTAGATCATCAGTGAATGAGTCGAACAATGAGGAAATTTGAGTTTGACTGTGACAAAGAAGAGTGTAGCAGAATATAAATATTTTATTTCAAACCATCGCTTGTGGTTTGAAAACCTAAAGCTTTGTGTTTCTTTCCCCCAATCGTTCCTTAACATTTGCTCACAAAGCTAATTCCACCGTCTTGCAAATGAAAAACCGCATCAGCCTCATAATTTTTCTGATGAATCTTAAATTAACTTTTTAAAAAAATACCTGTTGTCAACTCAAAATATTATATTAAAACACTGTTTCAAACCGAAGTCTTTTTTTGTTAATCAGTTTCATTCTCAACTTTTCTATCCTTAAATTGAGTGGATATTTAAAGTCATACAACTGGTTTTAGGTAGTTTTAAAATGTCTGCCTTTGTTACTTAGTTTAAAAAGTGATATTAATTGTGTCTCATTACCACAGAGTCCACTTGAAAATTGTATTATACGAATGTCCTGAATCTTAAGTAGCAGGAACTTCCACATCAAGGTAGAGAAGTAATAACTGTTCCCAGCATGACAGAAAGAAGAGGATACTTTTTGCCTTGGAATCCTGAGCCACATGAGATATGGAAAAATATAGGCAGTTATTAAAAGTTATTCACAAGTTTGGCTTAGGACAGCAGTGCCCTCTGGAAATGACCATGTTTCTGGTTAGTTTACAAAATTGGAGACTCACGGAAGCATATGAAGATGTCAACTGGGTGTGGCAGAATAATAACCTGAAACATTAATTATAGAATCTTTTTTCTGTTACTCTGTGACCACTGAAATTCTGAGCACAGATCCCAGGGGCACCATTTACTATAGAGAGAAATGGTCAGATTAGAATTGAAGAGAAAAAACTCACATTCTCTGTTGTTTCTAAGTTCAAAAGACTAGATTTCAGATGTGAGATTGAAAGTCCACATGTGCTAGTTGGCCAAAGAAGTTCTTCTCTGCAACCTCTGAACTCAGACAACTCTTAGAATCATAAAGGGAGAGAGAGAGAGTTTTGGAAAGAAAAGCTGCTGTGTCAGAGTTAATTTGTGTGTGTCAAGGGAGTGGGGTAAAGCTGTAAATTTACTGCCTCCACCTTCCCATCTGGAATCCCTCTTTAAGTTTAAAGTTTAGCAGTAGGGATAATCTGCGCTTCTATAGCTGAGTTCAGCTGAGGCAGAAATAAAAAGCCTGATGTTGAAGAATAGAAATATCACTGTGCAGATGTGTGCCATTTGAAGTTGTGGTGCCCCAGATCCAACCACGTTGTCTGAGTCTGTAGAGTGGAGTGATCGCTGGAACTTCTTGTCATCTCCAAATGATGAGGTACAGAAGCTAACTGAGGAAAGCTATTGTGCCTGCCAGGAGAGTATTGACCTAATACAGTCCTGACCTTCCTCACTGGAGACCTTGTGGAGGCATAATTCATGTATTAGTGGGTCATTGGCACAAGAAGGCAAAGTGGAAAGGGAATGATATACTTTAATACCATTCAGCTCTCATTCTTTTGCCTATGCATAAGACTTCAGATGGTTCTATATTGTGAAGAATGTACAGATTTCTAGCTCCACAATGACACTCTAGCAACAGGTGTGTTTAGAAGAACTTATAATTTAATTAACTTCATTATTTAGGGGCAAAGAGAAAACCCCAGAAGTATACTTAAATCTTAACATAATTGAATTATAAACCCACATGAAACAGAAATAACGAAATTCACTGAATTTACTTTAAATTGGCAAGATTAGGTTTTCTATTACAGAGTTGAAGGAGGCTTACATTAAAAGTTAAATTGAGTTGTAGGAAAATAAAGTTACACTTTTGCACACTCGAGTATGTGAACAGTAAAATATATACCTACTAAAAACAGAAAGAGTTTTGGTCATACAAGTTAAAAGACCAGGAAAAAGATGAATAATGGGAAACTGGTCCAAGAGAAAGGACAATTTGGGGGAAAAGAGATAACTAAAGAGTGTACATCTTAAATATAAACTAGGAAAATATGGACTGGTGGGATTAAAGTTTAACAGAATAACTCCTGATGGTCCCTAGAGGATACGAGGTGGGAATTGGGGAGGAGATACTAGGACGCTTAGAGTTTATCTGCGGGTTGTTACTCTACGGATTAAAATCTACAAATAATGTTACTCAAGTCCCTCTGAAAGGTATTAACTATGGTTTGGCTGGATTCAAGAACTTTAGAATGAGGATAAAGGCTCAATACCATACATTCAATTTTTTAAAGCTTCACAGAAGATACAGGGATCGATCATATGTCATCAATTCTAAGATGCAAAAATCTGCAAATATACCATCTCTGAAAAAAAGATGGATTTTACCCTTGGAATTGGCATTGGTTTTGCTGTCTTAGTGATAAGCATTATCATCAATGACATCTATGTTTCAATAAAAATACAATATGCAGCACACAGATTTTCATTTGAAGAACACAGTTTCAATTTCTATTCAAATGCAAAAGTGAGTAAGTCTTGGCTTTTTTGTTCAAATCATCTATAATCTAATATGTAAGATGCCGTTGTACAGAATCTGTTTGCAAAAGCTATCTGTGGCTTGGAATGCAGCTATAAATTGGAATTAACTGACTTATGTACAAGACCTAGACTTAGTTAAAATCTCGTTTATAATAAATAGAATAATATATGCCTCAAATTTGATTTATTTATTATGAGCACAATATTTCAATCAAAATATTCTAGAATTTGAGACTTTTAAAAATTAGCTACAAAATAATAAAAAAATGTTATTTGCACATTTGACAATACCAACTCTAATACAAACTGTAAGATAGTGGGTCAATTGAACAACTCGTTCTTACAATTGTTTAGTTGACTTTTTTTACCCTGAAGATTAACCAGAGGGTTGTTTTGAAATTAGAAATTGAAATGTTTAATACAAGTACATCAGAAACTAAAAAAAAATTTCTTTCAGTTTTTATGTTAATTTTACAAATTTTATATTTATAAGTCTGGCAATTTTAACAGTCATTTCTAAAGGATTTTCTTTAGTCATGTTAGGAAATTAATCTCACATTTTCAATTTAATGACTGTTACAAAAAATCAATTTTGAATATTAACAAATATGTTTGACACCATATTTTTACAAATCTATTGATATGCATTTCTGATTTTTCTGTAGTATGGTGTTGAATTATTTTTCAGTTATATTAATTAGAATTTTCCACTTATATTCATAAGTGAAAATAAACACAATAGAGATTAATTTCTTTTTGTTGTTACATTTATCATATTCTTAAAAATTCATAATATTAAGGACATGCTAAAATCATGAAATAAAACATTTTATATGTATATTATGCCTTGAATAAGATAAGATTGAATTTAGGGAAGGTTAAGTGAAAGATGAGTGGATGCATCTTATACTGCCATTCAAAATACAGTCTAAGAAAAGTTTGCAAAGCTATTGGGAAGTCCTGGGCAGAAGGGAATCATCTGAGGAGTTACATGTCTCTCAGATCTGCATTCGTATCTTGTCAACTAAGTCACGGTCCTAGAGCAGCCTGTGTGAAGTACAGCCTCAGTACAAATGTAGTGATGGATTTCACAGCATAACACCGGGAACCCTTGTTCAATTACATTCTTGGCAGCAGTAGAACATCCAGTGCATTCTCATGACCACCATAATAATCAGGACTGCAAAAAAGTGCTTGACACAAAATAAGTGCTATAAAAGTTACATTAAAATAAAATAAAATAAAATAAATCTGGGCAATCTGTTCCTGGGACTGCTCCTTAGATATTCCATTTCTAAATACAGTGTCTTCATTCACTTGGAGAACAGAATTTACAGTGTTTTCTGTTTATTACCTGAAATCTTTTTTGAAAGGAAGGCAGTGTCTTGAATCTCCAGAGAGCTGGCTGCCACCTGTGTTTGAACAGCAGCATGTTTTTGTAGGAAGATGCTTTCTGTTGCTCATTTACTGAAGGATATCTGTGCTTGTTCTGTATTACAGCAGTGTTGTAGGTAGGCTGTATCCTGTGAAAGATTGATGTGATTTGCTAGCAAATTTTTCTCAGTAGGCTTCCAGTCTGGATTTAAAAAGACTGTTCTATAGAAGATTCACATCTACACACTTTCCTCACACACAAATGGATGTACCAGCAGTTACAGGTGACCAATGAGGAGATCTGGCATTCCACTTGAACCAGGAACAGAGGCAGGACTGACTCATATTTATGGAAAGTTCCAATACCTCTTTGACACTGACTGGTCCCAGAGACGGATCTCTAAGCAGACCCAGAGCTGGCCCCTACCTCCACGACAGTCTACAAGACTTGTCATTCTCTGCAATCCCATTTAGAACAGACTAAGGTAATTACGCATTTCCTTACCTTCCTTTTAAATAGTGTGTCGTGCACACACTCTATGATCATTCATTCAACTTTCTGTCTTTTCATGGGCATTAATATTTCTTTTACAAAAAGATCACTAGACATGTTCCTACAATATTATAATTGCATAAATTAAGTGACATGAGGTCTAGATTAAAATATCACTCCTTCTTGCCTTTTTATTCATCAAAAATAAATCATTATTCTAATTTTACATCAAAGAGAACTGGTGCCTTTTTATTAAACTATTATTGTAATTAAGCTTAATATTTAATAACACTTTAGAAATCTGGCTTTTAATTATCGTAATGTCAGTCATCATCACTCCTCAAGATAACTGGTCATTTGCTTTAGCCTTTACTAAAAGGACTTGCTGTTGTACTTAGGAAGAGGAATAGGAGGCTGATGATTTAAACAGTAAATACAAGTCTCAGGTAACTGTTTATCTGACATCGTTTAATGTAAAAGTGTGAGCTTATTTTTTTTTTTAATTTTTCAAAGAACCAGTAGTCTCCATTCAAGTTAAGGAATTATCCATCTCCTTTGAGAAGCCTCTTCTGTATGTGATGCCCCCACAATAAAATATTGGGTTATTTTCCAATATCTTGACGATTTAAAATATATTTATTTTCTGAAACTTTTTTTTATTCATATATTTGTGCTGATCCTGAATAAAAGATATTGAGAGTAAATATACTTGAAATACAGTTGTCCCTTGGCATCCATGGGGGATTGGTTCCAGGTCCTTTTCAGGTATTAAAATCTATGGATACTCAACTTCTTTATAAAAAATGGCATAGCATTGTATGTAACCTATGCACATCCTCCCATATACTTTAAATCATCTCTAGATTACTTATAATGCCTAATACAATGTAAATGCTATATAAATAGCTGTTGCACTGTATTTTTAAATTTGTACTATTTTATTGTTGTATTCTTGTATTGTTTTCTGTTTGCAGAATATTTTCTGTCTGTGGTTGGTTGAATTTATTGATGTGAAATTTGCAGGTAAGGAATGTTGCTTGTATTATCTCTGAGGATTTACATTTTATGGTCTTTTGGCAGGTACTTGTATCATGGAGCTGCATTTGGTGAGGATCCCTTTAATAACCTAGATTATTTAGAATAATCTCTCATCTAGACCTTTAAATCAGTTTTCTACATTTTACTCTTTGAGCTGTATCATTTTTGTAATAATTTTCCTAATTGCTGATTGGTTTGTTTCCTCCCTTAATACTGTGATGAATAGACTTGCAGCTTATTTCCTCATCCTTATGATTGCTTTAAAAAAATCCAAGTCAATTTCAGAAAAGAACACACAGTATTTAATATGACATCTTTGAAGTATTATTTTCCCATTTACTTAGAATACATACTATATATATACATACATATATATATATTATCAGTAGCTCAAATTTTATTGGCCAACACTGAGGTACATTCCCATTCCTAAACCATTTGCTGGCCAGGGATGAGATTACATAGTTAGTTTACCTTAACCAGCCCTTACTTTGTGAGCTGAGGATCTGGTTAGTTTTCCCTAATCCCAAAGGTTGGATAAGGATGGATACCAGAACAAAACTGGGGATTTATGAGAAGGAAGATGTGGGAAATTGATTACAGGTAGGCACCAAAAATATCTACTATCTATATTTTCTACCTTCCTTAATTCTCACGTTATTATTCTTTTGATTTTTGTGGTCCAACTGTACTGGCTTTCTTTTGGATCATCAAACATGCTTTGCTCCTTGTCACCCTAAGATCTTTGTTCAGACTATTTTCTTAGCCTGGAATTCTCTTCTCCCACTCTCTTTCCTGGGAAAATGCTACTCATTTGTGGTCTTTCCACTTAAAACCATTTCTTTCATAAAACCTCCCCTCATCCTCTTACTACCTTATGTCCTTCTTCTTCCAACTCAAACTAACTTAAGCCAAAGTAGAATACAGTCAATTCTCATTGTGTGCAGTAGTTATGTTCTATCAAGTCGCCATAAACACTGCATTAGGGAATACTGAACCAGTGCTCCTAAAGGATATAAAAGGTTAAGTTCCAGGGGAGCCTCTGGTCATAATTTTTTCATTAATGTATCAATACATAACCTTGTTTTATGCGTGTTTTGGTTTAAAGACATTTCATTTAATACCTATTGTTGATCATTAACATTGAATTACTAACATGCTAACTTATGCCTGAACAAAGGTTATCTGACCCATATATTTTCTCTGTAAGGCACATCCCAGTCTTGTACTCAGGAACGCTAAACAAAACAGCATGTTAGCACTAAGCTTGAGGGCCATCTTAAACAGTGAAATCATCAAAAAGCATAAAATGTGAAAAACTTAGCATCAAATAGATTGCAAAAAGGACATTTGTTTACAGTGTGAGAGGTGAAGCAAGACAGCAGAGGTCTTGTTGAATCTTAGCTGGAAACATTAGCATCAGGTGACTCAAATTTTTCACTACTCTGCACATGTCAATGAATGACTGTAAAAGTACTATTAGAGCTCAGAAAGCAATATCCCATAGTATGACACTGTGGCATGCTGAGTGCTTTGAACTGAAGGAGAACCGAGGTCTCACTGACTTTCTTCTGTGCTCTGTAAATTTCCCTAATCTGTCTAAAAATGGATCATCCAAAAGGGACTCATTTGTCCTGTCACTGCAATCTTATTAGCTAGGGAAGATTAACTATATCACAGGAGAAGAGACTAAAGGTTGGTACATGCCCAGATAGACTTTGTCAAAAGTTGCCACATATTCTTCTTCTTTTCTTTTCTTTTTTTTTTTTTTGTTGTACTTTATGTTCTGGGGTACATGTGCACATCATGTGGGGTTGTTGCATAGGTACATACATGGCAAGGTGGTTTGCTGCCTGCATTCCCCCCCATCACCTATATCTGGCATTTCTCCCCACTTTATACCTTCCAACCATCCCCATCCCCCATTGTCCCTCCCCCCACTCCCACCAACTGACCCCAGTGTGTGATGCTCCCCCTCACTGTGTCTATGTGTTGTCATTATTCAACACCCATCTATAAGTGAGAACATGTGGTGTTTGATTTTCTGTTCTGTGTCAGTTTGCTGAGAATGATGGTTTTCAGATTCATCCAAGTCCCTACAAAGGACACTAATTCATTGTTTATTATGGCTCTATAGTATTCCATGGTGTATATGTGCCACATTTTCTTTGTTCAGTCTATAATTGATGGGCATTTGGGTTGGTTCCAAGTCTTTTCTATTGTAAACAGTGCCACAGTGGACATACATGTGCATGTGTCTTTATGGTAGAACGATTTATAATCCTTTGGATATATACCCAGTAATGGGATTGCTGGGTCAAATAGAATTTCTATTTCTAGATCATTGAGGAATCACCACACTGTCTTCCACAATGATTGAACTAATTTACACTCCCACCAACAGTTTTAAAGTGTTCCTATTTCTCCACATCCTCTCCAGCATCTGTTGTCTCCAGATTTTATAATGGTTACCATTCTAACTGGTGTGAGATGGTATCACAACGTGGTTTTGATTTGCATTTCTCTAATGATCAGTGATGATGAGCATATTTTCATATATTTGTTGGCCTCATATATGTCCTCTTTTGAGAGGTGTCTGTTCATATCCTTTGCCCACTTTTGAATAGGGTTGCTTGTTTTTTTCTTGTAAATCTGTTTTAGTTCTTTGTAGATTCTGGATATTAGCCCTTTATCAGATGGGTAGATTGCAAAAATTTGTTCCCACTCTGTTGGTTGCTGGTTCACTCTAATGATTGTTTCTTTTACTGTACAGAAGCTCTGTACAGCAAAAGATCCCATTTGTCTATTTTGGCTTTTGTTACCATTGCTTTTGGTGTTTTAGACATGAAGTCCTTGCCTATGCCTATGTCCTAAATGGTTTTGCCTAGGTTTTCTTCTAGGGTTTTTATGGTGTTAGGTCTTATGTTTAAATCTTTAATCCATCTGGAGTTAATTTTAGTGTCAGGTGACAGAAAGGGGTGCAGTTTTTGCTTTCTGCACATTGCTAGCCAGTTTTTCCAACATCATTTGTTAAACAGAGAGTCTTTCTCCCATTGCTTGTTTTTGTCAGGTTTGTCAAAGATCAGATGGTTGTAGAGGTGTGGTGTTGCTTCCGAGACCTCTGTTCTGTTCCATTGGCCTATGTCTGTTTTGGTACTAGTACCATGCTGTTTTGATTACTGTAGCCTTGTAGTATAGTTTGAAGTCGGGCAGTGTGATGCCTCCTTCTTTGTTCTTTTTGCTTAGCATTGTCTTGGGTATATGGGCTCTCTTTTGGTTCCATATGAAGTTTAAAGTGGATTTCTCTGGTTCTGTGAAGAGGGTCAGTGGTAGCTTGATGAGTATAGCATTGAATCTATAAATTACTTTGTGCAGTATGGCCATTTTCACAATATTGATTGTTCCTAACCATGAGCACAGAACGTTTTTACATCTGTTTGTCTCCTCTTTTATTTTGTTGAGCAGTGGTTTGTGGTTCTCCTTGAAGAGATCCTTTATATTCTTTGTTAGTTGTATACCTAGGTATTTTATTCTCTTTGTAGCAATTGCGAATGGCAGTTGGTTCTTGATTTGGCTCTCTTTAAGTCTGCTTTGGTGTATAGAAAGGCTTGTGATTTCTGCACAGTGATTTTGTATCCTGAGACTTTGCTGAAGTTGTTTATCAGTTTAAGGAGATTTGGGCTGAGACAATGGTGTCTTCTAAATGTACAATCACGAAGTCTGCAAATAGAGACAAATTGACTTCCTCCTTTTCTAATTGAATATCTTTATTTCTTTTTTCTTGCCTGATTGCTCTGGCTAGAACTACCAATACTACATTGAAAAGGAGTGGTGAGAAAGGGCATCCTTGTCTAGTGCAGATTTCAAAGGGAATGGTTCCAGTTTTTGCCCATTCAGTATGATATTGGCTGTGGGTTTGTCATAAATAGCTTTTGTTATTTTGTGATACATTCCATTGATACCTAGTTTATTGAGAGTTTTTAGCATGAATGGCTGTTGAATTTTGTCGAAGGCCTTCTCTGCATCTATTGAGATAACCATGTGGTTTTTGTCTTTGGTTCTGTTTGTGTGATGGATTACGTTTATGGACTTCTGTATGTTGAACCAGCCTTGCATCCCTAGGATGAAGCCTACTTGCTCATGATGAATAAGCTTTTTGATGTGCTGTTGCAATCGGTTTGCCAGTATTTTATTGAAGATTTTTGTATCGATGTTCATTATGGATATTGGCCTGAAGTTTTCTTTTTTAGTTGAGTCTCTGCCAGGTTTTGGTCTCAGGATGATGTTGGTCTCATAAAATACATTGGGGAGGATTCCCTCTTTTTGTATTGTTTGGAATAGTTTCAGAAGAAATGGTACCAGTTCCTCTTTGTACGTTTGGTAGAATTCAGCTGTAAACCCATCTGGACCTGAACTTTTTTTGGTTGGTAGGCTATTAATTGCTGCCTCAACTTCAGCCCTCATTATTGGTCTATTCAGGGTTTTGACTTCTTCCTGGTTTAGTCTTGGGAGAGTGCAAATGTCCAGGAATTTATCCATTTCTTTTAGGTTTACTGGTATGTGTGCATAGAGTTGTTTTTAGTAATCTCTGATAGTAGTTTGCATTTCTGTGGAATCAGTGGTAATATCCCCTTCATCATTTTTTTTTTTTTGCATCTATTTGATTCTTCTCTCTTTCTTTTTTATTAATCTGGCTAGCAGTCTGTCTATTTTGTTGATCTTTTCAAAAAACCAGCTCCTGGATTTATTTATTTTTTTGAAGGATTTTTTTGTCTCTATCTCCTTCAGTTCTGCTCTGATCTTAGTTATTTCTTGTCTTCTGCTAGCTTTTGAATTTTTTCGGTCTTGCTCCTCTAGCTCTTTCAATTTTGATGATAGGGTGTCAATTTTAGACCTTTCCTTGCTCCTCATGTGGGCATTTATTGCTATGAATTTCCCTCTAGACACTGCTTTGAATGTGTCCCAGAGATTCTGGTATGTTGTGTCTTCATTCTCATTGGTTTCAAAGAACATCTTTATTTCTGCCTTCATTTCATTGTTTATCTAGTCAACATTCAGAAGCAAGATGTTCAGTTTCCATGTAATTGTGTGGTTTTGAGTGAGTTTCTGAATCCTGAGCTCTAATTTGATTGCGCTGTGGCCTGATAGACTGTTCATTATAATTTCTGTTCTTTTGCATTTGCTGAGGAGTGATTTACTTCCAATTAGGTGGTCAATTTTAGAGTAAGTGTGATGTGGTGCTGAGAAGAATGTATATTCTGTGGATTTGGGGTGGAGCATTCTGTAAATGTCTATTAGGTCCACTTGGTCCAGATCTGAAAGTCCTATCTGTCCTTGTTAATTTTCTGTCTTGTTGATCTGTCTAATATTGACAGTGAAGTGTTGAAGTCTCCCACTATTATTGTGTCAGATAGTGGGATAGAGCTAACTGTCCTAAATCTCCTTTCAGGACCTTAAGAACTTGCTTTATGTATCTGGGTGCTCCTGTGTTGGGGGCATATATATTTAGGATAGTTAGCTCTACCTGTTGGATTGATCCTTTTACCATTATGTAATGCCCTTCTTTGTCTCTTTCGATCTTTGTTGGTTTGAAGTCTATTTTATCAGAGACTAGGATTGCAACCCCTACTTTTTTTTATTCTCCATTTGCTTGGTAAATCTTCTTCCATCCCTTTATTTTGAGTCTATATGTGTCTTTGCACCTGAGATGGGTTTCCTGAATACAGCACACCAATGGGTCTTGACTTTTTATCCAGTTTGCCAGTCTGTGTCTTTTGATTGGGGCACTTAGGCCATTTACATTCAAAGTTAATATTGTTATGTGTGAATTTGATCCTGCCATTTTGTTACTGGCTGTTTTTTTCTTTTTCCCCATTAGTTGACTGAGTTTCTTCATTGTGTTATTGTACTTTGCCATTTGGTACGTTTTTGCAGTGGCTGGTACTTGTTGTTCCCATCCATGTTTAGTGTTTCTTTCAGGAGCTCTTGTAATGCCAGTCTGGTGGTGACAAAATCTCTCAGTAATTGTTTGTCCATAAAGGATTTTATTTCTCCTTCACTTATTAAGCTTAGTTTGGCTGGACATGAGATTCTGGGTCGCAAGTTCTTTTCTTTAAGGATGTTGAATATTGGCCCCCACTCTCTTCTGGCTTGTAGAGTTTCTGCCTTGTGGCTTGTAGAGAGATCTGCTGTGAGTCTGATGGGCTTCCCTTTGTGGGTGACCCGACCTTTCTCTCTGGCTGCCCTTAGCATGTTTTCCTTCACTTCAACCCTCATGAAGCTGACAATTATGTGCCTTGGGGTTACTATTCTTGAGGAATATCTTGGTGGAGTTCTCTGTATATCTTGGATTTGAATGCTAGCCTGCCTTACTAGACTGGGGAAGTTCTCCTGGATAACATCTTGAAGTGTGTTTTCCAGCTTGGATTCATTCTCCCCATCACATTCTGGTACACTGATCAAGCGTAGATTGGGTCTTTTCAAATAATCGCATATTTCTTGGAGGCTTTGTTCATTTCTTTTCACTCTTTTTTCTCTAGTCTTCCCTTCTCATTTTAATTCATTGATTTGATCTTCAATGTCTGATAGCATTTCTTCTGCTTGATCAATTTGGCTATTGAAACTTGTGTTTGCTTTGCATACTTCTTGTGCTATGTTTTTCAGCTCCATCGAGTCGTTCATATTCTTCTCTAGGCTGGTTATTCTAGTTAGCATTTCGTCTAACCTTTTTTCAAGGTTTTTAGTTTCTTTGTATTGGGTTAGAATGTGTTCGTTTAGCTCAGAGGAGTTTGTTATTACCCACCTTCTGAAGCCTGTTTCTGTCAATTCATCAAATTAATTCTCTTTGATCCCTTGTTGGTGGGGGAGTTGTGATCCCTTTAAGGAGAAGAGGCATTCTGGTCTTTGCCGATTTCATCCTTTTTGCTCTGGTTTCTTCCCATCTTCATGGATTTATCTAGCTTTGATCTCAGGGAGATGCTTGATGAGCTCTCTTGTCTGCCTGTCCAGGCCCTGCTGGGTTTCCACAAACTCCATCAGGTTGCTAGATACGCTTCCTGTGTCTTTTTTTTTTATTTACACTGGGAGGTTAGGCCTGTCTCTTTAATGGCGGGTGCCCCTCCTTCCGCTGACCTGGAGGCCTGCTGGGTTGTCAAGGACTCCACCAAGTTGCTGTGTAGACTTCATGTGTCTTTTGTTTATACATGAAGATTAGGCCCTCCTCTTTAATGGCGGGTGCCGTTTTTCTCCATGGAGCTGGATCATTCAGGGTTCAGCTCAGACTGAGACACTGGCTGTGAAACCCTGACATGTTAGTGCTTCAGGCGGCTGGGGTTTTTGGAGGAGGGACCTGCCCAGCTGCACTGTCTGTCTCCCCGCTTTCAGCTCCCTCTCTCTCCCAGCAGCAGGGAGGGGCAGTAGCTCCTCTGCGGGCTCTCCCATTTGGCTACGGGCTTATGCATTTGCTTAGATTTGTGCCGACAATCCACAGCATCAACCCTGATTATTATTCAACTCTGTGCACTCTGTGCTTGTAATTCCTGGCGCTTGACCGGCAAAGATCCCCTGTTCTGTGCATTGTTTAGGCTGTGGGGGAAGTGCAGCATCTGGACCAGGGTACCAGGGGGTGCCCCCAATTCTCCAGTCAGATGCACTTTCTGGATGAAGCAGCACCCCTCCCCCACCTCGGTCTTCCTGCCTGGGCTTTGCTCACTTTCTGACCAGACCCATTGAAGTGAACCTGGTACCTCAGTTGAAGCTAGGAGAGCTCTTGCTTTCTGTGTCTCTATGGCTGGATGTTGTGCACCGGAGCTGTCTCTATTCGGCCGTCTTGAATCACCCTCCCCAAAATATTTTTTAAATTGTTAATTCTCTTTGTCTCTGCTTAAAGTTTATGATTTTTCTATGAAAAATGTGTTTTTGTATATTTAAAATGTATGCCTAGACAATTTTTTAGAGTACCAAGTGGCATACAAATTAAGTAAATATAAATCAGAAAATTGAAATTGCCAGTAATTAAAAAACAATTAAATAACAGAGAATTTGTTGTTACTAGGCATCTGGCATTTGGTAAACACGATTAAGCTCTGGGCTTATCCAAGTTTCCTGGTAATGAAAACACAAAGAGCACATGTCAAAATTTTAAAAACATCATATGAAAGGAAGCACAGCTTTTCTGACAATAGAAATAAATTATGTGCATTAATTTTTAAGAAGAAATTTATGTAAATTGGTCATTAAACAAATATTGGATAACGCTTTAATAATAAAAAAGTGTTGAAAGACTTCATTCTGTGAGGTGGGCTGTTTGCATGTTTTGTCTCTGCTAGGTATCAGATTATATTAATAATTTTCCTTACGTATTAACAGTATATAAAAAGATATCTTAAAGTATCTGGCAAAGATATTTAAATAGTGATCCAAATGTATTAATAAGAAATTATTAAAGCCAGAATGCTGAATGGGAATTATAGGCATTATCTAAGAAACACATATATTGCTAAATATGTAAGATTCTGATGTGTGCTTCTATCCCCAAAAGGAAGTGAGATGGGTCCGTCAACATAACTAAGATAAATAGCTCCATGAAGTCTTTCTTCAATTTATACCATGTCTACATAGATCAGAATTCTTCATAGCAATACACAGTAGCTGGATAAATAACTTCTTAAAATCAATGTTGAAAAGGATCACTCCTGAGGGCCTATTTAATATCCTTTCTCCTGGTGCAATACCTTCCTTACATGTCTTAAACTTTGCTATACAACAGATTACTTCATATTTGCCAATGAATTTATTAAATACTTTTCAGAAACCACAGAAAATTTTATTTAACGAATATCATTAATCCTCTACAAATAGGGAACATAAAATGTCATTTCTGAAAGAAGAAAAGCCAATAAAGTGCATGCATAATTTTGTTGTAATCAGACTTAAATAGGAATAACTTTAGGAATGGAGAACACAAGACACCTAAAGAAAAAGAGTCCTTATAGACTTCTGCATTAATATGGACTATAACTGAATGTAATCACCTATAAAGCCTTCCTACCAGATGCCTATGCCTATACACATATAGAAAAATGATCAAAAGACATATAAAAAACTAAATATAAAATATACAATCTAATACCAACATAGAAAGCAGATATAAATGGATTTAAAAACAAAAAGTTTCCATTATGGAAAAGTCAGTCTTGGTCCTGAAGCTTACATGGAAGTTGAGTGAGAAGACATTGCATGGTTCCCTAATGTTTTCCTCTGAACCCAAAGACCAAAGTTTAATCCACTGAAGAAACTGGGCAGCTATTTCTCTATCCCAAATGATGACTACACTTCCAGTTTCAAATACATTGGCCAGAGTACTACTCCCTCCCTGCCAACATATAACCATTTTTCTACTTTTTGTTTTTCAAAACTAAAAACTCCAAGAAAATAAAGTCAATTCTTCTTTTAACATTTTCCAGGAGACCCTTCTAATTCTGTATCTGACTTGACATTTTAGTATAACCCAACACTTTTAAAATATATTTTTTTAAAACTTTACTTCTGACTTCTATCATACCACACTTTCAGATTTACTACTAACTCCTTGATCATTCTTTATTAACTAACATTTACCAATGTTTCCTTTTAATAGGCTCTGTTTTAAATTATAAAAAGCGATACATAGGTTAAGTAACTAGTTGAGTATGAATGTCAGGTTGCGCTGACAACTCAATGTCAAAACCTATCCCCTTAATCACTGTGCTTCTCCTCCTTCATGCTATGATATATTCATTAATTTGTTTCTTTTATTCAATCATATCTCATAGGAAAAAAGATAGAATTTTTTAAGGAAAACAAACAAGACAATGAAGAAAATTACCTTGGGATGGATAATAGGTATGAGATGAGATGGCAATGAGACATGACAGGATGAAAATAAATACGGGTTTAAAGAGGGAGTGACTGGGAATAAAGACAGATGCCAAGTATGTGACTGTTGTGCTCAAAATGAGTCAAAACAAGTTTGGAATGAGCAGATTATTTGAGCTCTATGCTTAAGGAAAAAACTGGAAAGGCACTAAGGCCTTGGAGCCTTTGAATGCTGAACTCAGTGTCTCTGAGGAAATCATGAAGGTGAGGTGACGAGGTGATGGATAATAGAATGGCGGGAAATGAAAAATGCATGCAGTGGCTGATGACCAAGGACCATACAGGCCGCAGTAATAGTTTAGATTTTATTAGGAGCATGGTGACAAGCAATAAAAGAGTTTAAGCAGAGGATTAAAGAATATGATGCCATTAACCGTGCTAGGAAGAGAGAACCTGTGGGATGTTTGGGGGAATTGAAGAAAGGCTTATGTTTCAAATATATTAAAATGAGAATGCCTTTCAGACAACCGAGCCAAGCTCTCAGATCTAAGTATATGATCAGATCTGAATTTCAAAGGAAAGCTCGGGGATGTATGTAAGTCTGGAAGTTAACCATTTAACTGATGTTTATTTATTATTTATTTATTAACTTTTGAAAAATGGTTTTTAAGAGACAGGGTCTCACCCAGTTACCCAGGCTGGAGGGTAGTGGTGCAATCATTAACTCACTGCAGTCTCGAACTCCTGGACTCAAGTGATCCTCCTGACTCAGCCTCCTCAGTAGCTAGGACTATAGGCATGTGTCACCATGCCCAGCTAATTTCATTTAGCACATTTAAAAAATCTATGGAGTAAATAAACTTATCAAAGTAAAATAGAGATTAAAAAAATTAGTAGTCTAAGACTGGAATCCTTGGTTTCACTCGTCTTTCAAGGCCTGGGAGAAAAGTAAGAGCCAGCAAAGAAGACTGATGTGAATGGAGTGTCTAGTAAGGTAAAACTAGAATAAAAACCAGAATTAAGTGGAGTAAGTGGCATCCTAAAAACTAAGTGTTAAAATTGTTTTAATATTAGATGGATAACAATTGTTAGTATATTGGCCACTGAATTGGCAATACTGAATTATTTTTAGTCATGAGAAGAGCAATTTAAGTAGTGTCGTAAAGATAAAAGCTAAATTGGGACAGGTTAAAAAGATAATTGGGAATATAAATAAACAAGATTGAAAAACTGTTTATTGCTGGTTCTTGAGAGACCCCACTCCAGTGACAAGTAAGGTATATCTTTTTTAAAGGAAAAAAAACAAAGGACAAAGAGAGAAAATAATAGATGCAAATGTTAGATACAGAATGAAGTTGAATAAGCAGATCTGCGAAAACTGAAAAGTAGCTGTCCATTGGGAAAATTTTGCATGTGTGCAATAGTACTAGGTATTTCTGAAAAGAAGTGGAATAAGTTGGATTAACTACAGAAATATTGGTTGGAATGATATGTAAAAAGCAAGTAGATCCACAAATTTCCTCCCTCATTCTACCCAGCTAGAAGACTGCTACTCCACAACAGAAAACTAAGATTCATCTTCCAGTAAGAGTGAATGAGAGGGATTATGAAATGGAGCATATGTTACACTAAGAATGAAAGTGTTGTACTGAAACAGGGCAAATAATGTGAAACATACACCCTGAATGCTAAATTCCCAGGCTTTCTTCCCCCACTTGATACCTAGAGCACCAGAATGAGGCTGTGACCTGCAGCTATTTCAGTAACGCAAGTGAGAGTGATGGTTTCAATGAGGAAATAACAATAGAGGAAATTAGTGATCAATAAGATCTAGTAAAAGAAAGAAGTCAGAAAGGATTTCATGGCTTTCAGACTAAACAAACAGAAGAATAAAGTTGCTATTTGCTGAGACAGGGAAGATCATGTAGGACGAAAAAGACTTTGGAAGCATGTGAAAAAGGAGTCAAGCACTGTACATGAAGTTTTAGCTACTGAGTTGGCAGTTGTACATATAGGTCTGGAGTTTAAGAGGAGCACTAAGCTAGAAATGTATGTGAAAATTCATTAGTATGTAGATATATTAAAGTCCATGAGACAGGTTGTGATTACCTAGGAATTTGGCATAGATCGCGTTCTATGGGTTGAAGCTGGGACACTTCATTGTATAGAAGTCAGGTAGAAGTTAGAAAGCAACAAAAGATACTGAGGAGGCAATAGTAGATGGGATTGAAGATAGGAAAAAGGGCTGCATTTCCCCCCTCTGCTTTGAGTGCTTTTTTTCCTCAACAAAGGACACAGAGGAGACAATAGTAGATGGGATTAAGGATAGGATAAAGGGCTACATTTCCCCCCTCTGCTTTGAGTGCATTTTTTCCTCAATGAAAGAAAAGGCCATGCTGAAAATGATGACTGCAAAGGTGGCGTTGTGACGAAAGATAAGTAATAGTCCTGTAAGGGAATTTTTAATAACATTATCAAAATATAATTCACACACCATTCAGTTCCACCCTTTTACATATCCAATAGTTTCTGGTATATTAACAGATTTGTGCAACCATCAACACAATTATTATGGAATATTTTCATTACCTCACAAAGAAAATCATGCCCATCTCACCTTCTTCCACCTCCAGCTTTGGGCAAACACGAATCTACTTTCTGTCTCTGTTAATTTATCTATTTGGGATGATTCATATAAATGGAATTATATAGTATGTGTCCTAAAATTGGCTTTTTTGACTTTGCATAGGTTTTCAAGTTTCATCCATGCTGTAGTATGTATCGGTATTTCACTTTTTAAATTGCTGAATTATATTACATTACCTGAGTATACGTTTTATTTGTTCATTCTCAATTGATGGGCATTTGGTTTGTTTTCACTTGTGGCCATTGTGAATAATGCCGCTATGAACATTCATGTACAAGTTTTTACGTGGGTGTATGTTATTAGTACCCTTGGAAATAGACCTTGGAGAGGATGACTGAATCCTATGGTAACTCTGTGTTTAACCTATTTAGGAACTGCCAGATTGTTTTGCACAAAAGCTACACATTTTACATTCCCACCAGCAATGCACGAGGGTAGCAGTTTATCTACCATCCTCCTTAACACTTGTTATTCTCTGGTGTGATTTTTAAAAATTTCATTGTTGTTTTGATTCTCATTTTCCTAATAACTAATGATGCTGAACATCTTTTTATGTGTTTATTGACCAGCTGTATATCTTTGGAGAAATGTCAATGCAAGTCCTTTCTCCATTAAAAAACTAGGTTGTTTGTCTTTTTGTTTATGAGTTGTAGGAGTTCTTTATATATTCTGCATATAAGTCCTTTATCGGATACATGCTATGTAAATACTTTTTTCTATTTTGTTGGCTGTCCTTTCACTTTTAATAGAGTTCTTTAAAATACACAAGTTTTTACTTTGGAAAAGTGCAAATTTCTTTTTCTTTGTCATTGGTGATTTTGGTGTCATATCTAAAAAGGCTTTGCATATCTTAAGGTCACAGATATTTATTTCTATATTTTATTGTAAGAGTTACATAATTTTAGCTCTGATATTTTGGTATATCATTCATATTGAGTGAATTTCCATATATAGTGTGAGGAAGAAGTTTAATTGTATTATTTTATATGTGCCTATCCTGTTGCCCTGACACCATTTGTTGAAAAGACTATTGTTTCCCTATGGAAGTCTCTTGACCCTATTGTCAAAATCAATTGACCTTAAATATGAGAATTTCCTTCTGGACTCTCAATATTATTTTATTAGTCTATATATAGAAGTCTATGCAAGATCCACATTGTCTTGAATACTGTAACTTTGTAGTATGTTTTAAATTAGGAAGTGTGAGTCCTCCAACTTTGTTCTTTTTTCAAGATCATTTGGCTATTCTGGATTTCTTTAAATTTTCATTCTAATTTTAGGATCCATTTGTCAATTTCTGCAAGTAATTCACTGGGAAGTTGATTAGAGGAGAATTGAATGCGTAGATCAGTACTAAGTCTTCTGATCCCTAAATGAGGAGTGTTTTTCATTTATTTGGACCTTGTTTAATTTCATAAACTCGTTGTAGTTTTCAATATATAAGTTTTGTACTTCCTTGTTAAATTTAGGCTTCAGTGGTTTATTTTTTATGCAACTTGAAATGGAACCATTTTGTTAATTGCATTTTATGTTGTTCATTGACAGTGTATAGAAATAAAATTAAGTTTTCTATATGAGCTTGGATCTTGCAACAGGGCTAAACTTACTAGTTCTAATCTGTGAGATAACATTAAAAGCTAATTTATTAGCAAAATATAGTAGGATTGCTACACATTACTGAGTGCTCAAATAATATTTTAGAGTCATGCGATTAGAGAGAAAACAGTGAACAAGTAAAGCGTTTTACTTCATTTGAGTCCAGCTGCCTCTGTAGGAAGTCTTGTGAAAGTGTGCTAGATGTTTGACAGTTGAATGAAATGAAAAATAAAATTATGTAAAAAGAGGCTTAAGACCATTTAAAAACACTGAATATATTAAAACCACAAAGAATTACAAAGAAATTGCTTTTCTCTTATAAGTACTTGAGCAGCTTTCTATGAATGCCAATTCTAGCCCAAATAGAATAATCATTTTACTGTTTTGTCTGTAATGTCTTTGAGGATAAGCCAAACATTTATCACTAATTGTCAACATCTTACAAAGTACTCACCTGTCAGCCAGCATTCTATAAAGGCATATTTTATGAATAATGAATGAACGAATTGTGAGTTTCTCAGAATAAATTAAATAAAATTGTACTCAAATGCAGTTACTGCTTGAATGATATAATTAGGCATTGTTCATTTAAATAGTTGAGCAGTAGTTCTCAATACTCTGCACAATAGAATCACCTGAGGAGATTTTTAAAGACATGAATGTTCAGCCCCTACCGCCCCCCACCCCCGCCGTTGGAGATTTCTATTCAATTGATTTGGGGTGAGACCTATGCTCTGCAGTGCTTCAAAATCTTTTAGGATGATTATAATATGCAGCAAAGTTTGGGGACCACAGATCATTAGCTTCTGCCAAATCTGTTGATTTTTATTAAAATACTGCGTTTAGTTTTGATATTAAAAACAATTTTTTACCCAATAGTCATTGTGTTTAGTTACATTCATATGTATAACTCATTCTCCAAAAACTGAGATCTGTATGATGGACATGACAGACTGTCTGACATAGCACGGAAATTCTATGCATTTTATTTACCTAGAAACTTTCCTTCCTGTTTGACGTACTTTAAAAATATTCATTTAAATGTTCTAATAATAGTACAAGACTTTTTTTGGGTAAGTTAAAAGTAAGTGGTCCTAGATATGGCTCTTCACACTCTTTCTTTAAAAAATAATGCTACATAGTAACATGTGGACTACACTCCTAAAGAAGTGTAAGTCAGCTTTGCAGGGGGTGATAGATCTCTTTGAGAATTCAAAAAGCCATGAACTCTAGAAAATTGTGTTTATGGTTCCTGAGGCCTATCCCTTTATACATCCCCTCAAAATCCATGAACAGTGATTAAGGAATTCTATAATCATTGGAAGTGTAAGTGTAAATTATAAGATTTTTATAAGGCAGTAAGCTCATCTCTTAAATTCTCAACATGTTGCATAAACGGCAATATTAAAATATTTCAAGAGTGATATTTAATCTTAATTGCAAAAAGATACAAAGTGATTATCATTTGATAATTTTATTACTCTTCTATGCGAAGTTCTTACCTAGGTAGTCAGGGTTAGATATCATTACTCTCATTAAAGAGGTGAGGACAGGTAAAAAATATTAGGAAATTCCCAGAGCAATTCAGATGCCCTAACTCTTGCTTCCCTTCCATAAAATCTTTAATATACTGCCTTGGGAATCCAAAATGCAGCATGAACAATAAAAGCCATCATCTATCAGATTATTCAGAAAAAACTCCATAAAATTTGGAAAATATCTAAATTTAGTAGGTTCCTTTTGTGAATTATTGTTTAGTCACTAAACTGAGAATAACACAAATTTTTTTTTATACTGCTCAGTTTTAGAAGAATTCTGCTTGATTAACACACTAAATGTCTATTTTTGGGCTTGTTTTTAAATCTTTTTATACTCTTGCTGGATCCAGTTGAAGTTTAAAGCCCATGGCCTCTGTAGAATCTTAAAACCATACTGACATTTCTGTAATAGCACAACACAGGGAACTGGCGATTACACACCTTTACGGAATTAGATCAAAAAGTTTCATTCATAGTCCATAAATAGTAGGTTCTATTCTCCTCCCTCCCTCCGAGTGGAACTACCCCTTGTAATTTTTGTAGCACCACTTTGACAACTTTGTCAGACACCCTTTAAGAAAAGGAAGGATAGATAAGAGAGTAAGGGAAACAAATGACAAGATAATGTCTCTTTTCTCCCACAGGAGATGTCTTTTCTGGACTGTTTTATTAGAGAATTTTCTCAAATTTAATATGACGGGATAAATTCAAGTGAACTGATGTCACCAATTACATTACCAGTAACTTGTAATGTCCTATAAGATGGATGACCCTCAAGGAGAAATAGAGCATAATTTATTTATTTTTTTAATATGCAGTTTTCTCCTGATAGTTAGAAACATATGTAATAATGTTTTGATTTCCTTCTTGTAGGTTTCAATTTCATTTTACCAAACCTAATGAAGGAGGTAAATTTGCTGTATCCACAGAAGTTGTGAGTTTCCTCACATTAAATTTAGTCACCAGGTAATTTTCAAGAAACACATATCTTTCTTGATTTTATCCAGATGAACACTGTCTATAAATATGAGCAGTGTCTACTGTTCAGGTCTGAGAGTGCATGCTGTAAAGAGTAAAGATCTACAGTGAGTAACATGCATCATATGGGATCCCAGAAGTAGGTTATAACATTGTGAAATGCTTTTTTCTTACTCTTCCAAAATAATTCTTAACCGCAACCATCTTAAAATATTATTCCCTTTCATATACTTTCAAGCAAAAGATGTTACCACAGATAAATGGACATGTGGATGATGTCATATTTCTATCTTCACATGGAGAGCATTATATTTTATGTAAGCAGAAATCCAACTGCCCTTATAATATATGATGTTGTGAAATATCATGAGTGTGTAAAAAAAGCACAAAATATGTTAAACAATTCCCATCTAAACTGAACAATGCTAGAAAAGATATAAGGCCTTTAGGCTTTATTTAATAATAATACCTACTGCAACTCAACCACATTCATATTAACGAAATGTGTTGAATATGTACCATATGCCAAGTACATTTCACCTAAGTAAGACACATGTTTTTGGAATTTATATTCTTCTTAAGGTCCACCATTTGGTGTTTAGATTAAAAAATAGATATCTTAATATAGCCATTTCTTCCACTTCAGTTACAGGCAGGATCTTGCAGTATTTGTCGTGCTACTGAAAAGGAATGAAGAGAAGTAGTCACTTAAATTGTTGTTTCTAATTTTTGAGGCAACATAGATTCATATTCGTCTCACATTCAGCACGACTCTCCCTTTTGCCCTTATCACTTTCCCTCCAGTTCAATGTCTTCAATTTATGTTACATACCTATGTTCTCCACTGGATTGTAACTGTTCAAAAACAGGAGCTGTTTCTTAAATACATAGTTGGATCTTCTTGAAAACTTAATCCTGTGCTCTTGTCCATAGTTTTTTCATTTAAAAATAATTTACAAAACTTGTCAAATAATATTTATAGAAAAATAGTGACTAAGGTCATTTACTATCTTTAATTATATTATGAAACGATATTAGATGTTTGTTCTGATACTCCATTTATATAGTTATTAAAAATGTAAAAACAAAATGAAAATATTGCCAAAATAAACATATTGAGATGCAAAATCTAAATAGTTGTTAGTAAGTTAGTAAGAACAGACACAATTTTGTGGAAGTTCCCATGTTTTCAACTTTAGTTGTACATTTCACTTGGCTATACAGTAATAAACACCAGAAATCTAAAAACTAATCAATTATCAGTTTGAAATCAGTATCATTTCAAACTTTACAACATCGATGTGTCCTGAAATTTAGGAAAAAAGTTAAATACTCAAATTATATTCCCAGTTTTTCACATCAGTGAAATGTGCAGTAAAAAGAAAAACATTTTATGTCTCAGATCCTATGTCTTCATTATTTCATGTGTAAAATTATGATAATTCTTTTTCCCCACTCCAACTACTCAAAAGTGGTTTCATAAAGACCAAAGCAGCTTCTTTGAATGAAAAAGAGGCGTTTAAAGATTATCTATGTCATTATGCAATTAAAATAAATTTCTGTAATATTAAGGGCTCACTTTTCAGTAGTGATAGATTACTTAAATTGGAACAACTACTGTGCTGGAAAAATGTTGGGTTTTATTTTTAAATTTTCAAACGTATAAAGTTTAAAAGTCATGACAAAGAATCTGTAGGAATTGACAAGGAAAAGGACAAAATCCCGGGAAACGTAAACCATGAAGTTGGATCTCCATTACCTCTGTAAATTGAAGAGGGACAGCAGAGAAGCTGCAATGCTGAGAGACTGAGGGATAATTTAACAATTTAACATACTGAGGGGTGAAAGGCTAGGATCAAAGGAGCCTTTAAAAGGTTCTTGATGAACTTTCTTGTTTTAAGTTGAACTGCAATAGGGCTGAAATTTAGGCATAAACCTGAACAAGAATTGATAGGCTGCCACCAGGCTTTAGCTCAGCCTCAAATCAGCTCAATAATTGAAACGGATGTGATTCTGCGTGGTTGCTGCCTGTGGCTGACTGGCAGAAACAGAGGCAAATCCTTTTTAAAGGAGTAATATGACATTAATAAAAATATCTGTTCAAACAATATTACAAATTCCATATCCAATGGACCATTCAAATATTAGAAATCCAGGGAGATAAAAAAATTAACAACACTCAGAGAAACAACAGAAAATAGAAATAACTACAGGTAGTACAGAGAGTAGAGTTCTTAGTTACAGACTTTAAAACAATAAACAATAAAACCCGTAGTAGAATATAATTGAGGTTTTCTCTTTTAAACCAATCTAACAATCTTGTCTTACAAATGGGACATTTAGTTTATCTACAAATAATATCATTACTTAAATGTTTCAGCTTAAGTGTTCTGTTTTGTTAAGCAATTTCTCTTTGCTCCATCTATGCTGTCTTTTTATCTTCACCTTTTTTGCCTTTTCTGAAAATTATTATGTACATTTTATTGTTTTATTTTTAAATTAGCTGGACAATTAAAATTTTCTTAAATGTTATAATGCCCCCTCTTTCTCTCTCTCTCTCTGTGTCTGTCTACATCAATGTACAGATAACACAGTATTCTCTCAATTTACTTTGTCTGTGTGTACATATATATATATATGTGTATATATAATATATTCACTTTAGAGAAAGTGAATTTTAAACATTTATAGGTTGGAAGAAAGTAAAAATAAAACTATACAACATAACGACTCTCAAAAGAGGCAAAATAGCACAGATGAAGCAAAAAGAAATCACTTAATAAAGTGGAAGATTTAAACTGAAACGGGTAATATTAAATTTAAATAAACTAAATGTTCCAATTCTATCTATAAGATAGAATTGTCAGAATGCATAAAAAATAGAGATTCTATTACATTTTGTTTACCAGAGACACATCTAAGGATACAGAGAGTGAAAAGCAAAAGATGAAAATATATATTTCATGGAAAATCTAACCATAAAACCCCTGATATTGCTATCCTAATATCAAAATAGACTTTAAGGAAAACATATTTCTAAAGATAAAGACAATTCAATTGTTATGAATAGTTCAATTTAGCTACAAGCTGTAACAATTCTAAGCTTAGAATGGCATAACTTCAAAATATATAATATGGAAATTGACATATCTATCAGGAAAATAGAAATATACATGATCTTGCTAGGAATACAGCTGGTCTCAGTGATTAGTACTGTGGATGCACCTACACACATTTTTTATAATGTGTAATTCTCCCACAGTGGCTGATTTCAAGCTACCAACATGGCCTCACTGATTCAGAGTTGGGAAAAAAAAATAGGCACAATAATCTCAGAGAAGCCAGTTTGAGATTTTTTTACACTACTGGATATATTAGATGGGAACAAAAATGTCACCAAATTAACCTGAGAAGCACGTAAAAGATATTGCCCTTCTAACTATCATATACCTCTTTCTAAGTAAAGAGCATTTATAAAAACTTACCTATGTTTGACAATAGAATTTAAGGAATGGAAATCATACAAAGTATTTCTATGATCACAATTAAGCTATAAATTAGTAAGAAAAGATAATTAGGAAATCCCAGGCTGGGCGCGGTGGCTCACACCTGTAATTCTAGAAATTTTGGAGGCCGAAGAGGGAGGATTACTTGAGGTCAGGAGTTTGAGACCACCTGGCCAACATGGTAAAACATCGTCTCTACTGAAAATACAAAAATTAGTGGGGCATGGTGCCAGGTGCCTGTAATTCCAGGTACTCAGGAGACTGAGGTACCAGAATCACCTGAACCAGGGAGGTGAAGGTTGCAGTGAGCCAAGATCTCGCCACTGCACTCCAACCTGGGCAACAGAGAGAGACTCCGTCAAAAAAAAAAAAGGTAATTGTGAAATCCCAATGTGTTTAGAAAGTAGCAACGAACTCACTAATTAAATAAGCATTATGATATAATTTTTCAAAAGGAATTGTAAATGAGTGTTAATGAGAATAGCACATATTAAAATCAGTGGGCCACAATGTAAATTATGCTCAGAAGGAAATACATACCATTAAATATGTACATTAAAAATCAGACTGTTGATAATGAGCTAAGAATTTATTTTAAGGAATTAGAATAAAAAAGATTAAACTTTAAATAATTTATTACACTTTAAATAAAAGATTATAATAGTCAAATAAAGGTAAAAAGGGAAATTAATGAAATAGAAAAGAAAGGAAATTGAGGAGAACTAACAAAACCAAATTAAAGCACTAAGTTGGGAGGCGGGGCTAATCAAGGAGAAAAATGAATAGGTAATTTTAACCAGCACTTCATAAAAGAGGATTTGATATATTACATTATTGTCCAAAATTTTCATCACTTCCCAATGCTGATTGATAGAAGACTTACTATGCAAATTGCTTTGGCCAGTGCAATGTGAATGAAAGTAACTTGTGCCTCTTCTGAGGAAAAGCTTTACCCCATTGGGTGTTATCTGCTCTGTTCTCTTCCTTTTGGCATGAGAGAAGCAATGTTCAGAAAGGGATCTCTGAATCTGCTGAGATCACAGGTGTAGAAACTGTGGGGAAGAGCCGCAGCTGTACCAAGTATGAAAAATAAATCTTTGCCACAGCATACTTTTTTCCTACTGTTTTATTTTCTTTGCCCTATTTCCTTTTCTTTTCCATTTATTTCATTTTTCTTGGTCTCTTCTCTCCCCCTCCCTGCACCACTTTTTTGACTTCCTTCTTTGTTCTTTCCTTTTTTTTTTTTTGGTTTGAGACAGGATCTGGCTCTGCTGCTCAGGCTTGAGTGTAGTGGCGTGGTCGTGGCTCACTGCAGCACGGACCTGTGGACGTTCCTGGCTCAAGCGATCCTCTCACCTCAGCCTCATGAGTAGCTGGGACCACAGGCGTGCACTGGCATGCCTGGCTAATTATTATTATTATTTTTTTTTTGTAGAGACAAGGTCTTGTGATTTTACTCAGGCTGGTCTCAACGCTTGAGCTCAAGTGATCCTCCAGCCTAAGCCTCCCAAAATGTTAAGATTCTTTCTCAAGATCTCAGAATAAACTGATTGATATAAATATTCAAATGAAAATAATTCAGGGAGATGATAGTTAGAATCCTGCAATACTACTCAGCACTCCCCTAAATGAAGGAATTTAAACTCTATGGAATAATCTCACAAATATAACCTTAAGCCCGATGCAAAATAATATACACCAAATGATCATATTTACATAAAACACAAAAGAAATGCAGGCAGAAGGCTGAACTCAAGTGTTTAGAGACACATCTTAGTTAGTTAAACTACAAATATAAGCAAGGAAATGAACATGGATCCCCAACATTCACCCATTTAGAATTGTCTTCAGAGTTTATGAACCCAGATTGAAGAACCGTGGGGAAAATTATGAGATTATTATAAAGCAATAAATTCGTTTTCTAAAGCAAATCCTCAGCAAGTTGCATAAGTAGAATGAGTTAAGAGATTTTAAGTGATAATGAATTTCAATTATAAAAAATACAGTGATTAACACTTTGCCAGCTTATTACTGTTCTTGACAAAGTTCTTACCTAGACAGTCAAGGTTACAGATTATTATTCTCATTAAAGAGAGGACAACAAATTTGAAAATGGGTCAATCTTGATGACTCTCTTGTTGCTCCCTCTTCACAAAGTCTCAAAATAGTGTCTTGGGAATATGAACGGCATCAAGAATTGTTAAAACTTCTATTTATCTTACTATTGAGGAAAATCCTTCCTAGTACTTGAAAATATATTGTTTTAGTGGTTTCTTCTATAAATCATTAGTTGATCACTAATTTAAAAATGATACAAATATAATGCCTGACACAACTAAGTAATCAACACATTCTATTTCTTGAATTCTTCTTTTCCCCTTTGCCGCATTTTTATGGTATGAAGTACAAAGTACTATACATGAAATTAAAATTAAGTGATCCTGGGATGTGGCCCTTTCCCACGTCTTTCCTTCAGCATTTTCATGTGGTATCATAAAGATTACACTTCCATAGAAATGTTAGTTAACTTTTGGTAAATTCAGATTGCTTTGAGAACATGAAGAAGCCATGACCTCTCTTTTCCCAGATAATTGTGCAAGGAAGCTATTGTAATAAAGTCAAGATGCCATTTACTTTTGAAAATAGTGATTAGAGGGCATGAAGTGGGTTTTGTGGTTCTGCCAAAAATAGATAACTAGAAAGAGAGAAAAACAAAGTAATAAGGAAAGAAAAAAAAGCAGAGAAAATAAAAATTAAAAATGTCTAGATTCTCAGAGACAGGAGAATTTCTATTATTTCCTGTATGTTAAGAAAATAACATGAAGTGTGAGTTACCTAGGAGAACAGAAAGACGAAATGTGTATCTTGTACTCCTGTGAGTCACCAGGCCCCAGGAAACCTCAGAATAGGCCACATATCTTTGGTTTGTTTATCCTCAGAGACTTTCTCTGAAGCAGAGACCTATAATTAACTTCACAGCATCCTACCGTAGTAGAACATAACCAGTTCCGGAGAGATGAAATCTCGAATAAAATATACAAGTAGCGAGTTTGTAAGTACTATATAACTACAACATGTATCTGCACATCAGAAAGCACTTGGAATTTGTGCATTAGATGCAGGCAATCTGGGCTACCATTGTGCCCCAGTTCTCACATGCTCGTATCAGGGAGCAACTTCCTTCAAACTACTCCTGAATCTGCAACCATGGCTAAAACCAAACTGTTAGAGTCTCCGCAAAAGGCAAAAGGAAGGCACTAGGCGGGTGCATCTGTCAAGTATCTTTATACTCATTTGTTTCCTTTGAAAATATTTGGACAATTTGCAATGCTTATTTATAAATGTATTGAAAGATGCCTTGGCTGAGTCTAAGTAATCTTACCGGTCCTCAAAACAAGCAAGAGACATGAAAGAATGTAATATATATGGAAAATACTATGTACAAATTTTTGAAAATACATTTGTAAGCTTGGAAATTAGATTTTTCTACATAGAGGAAAAGACAGAAAATACAATCAAAACATAATTACAAAGTGGAAACATATATAAGATACTATGATAAAACATTCATGGTACTATTAATAGTATAAAAAAGGGTATCTATACACTGAAAAGAAAGGTATACCTCATAAGGCCCCAGGTAAAAAAAAAAAAAGTAACGTGCTGTTCCAAGTTTCCATTAGCTATATTATATTTAACCTTTTAACTCTTTGATAAAATTCTTTTTTTTAAATTATACTTTAACTTCTGGGATATATGTGCAGAACGTACACGTTTGTTACATAGGTATACAAGTGCCATGGTGGTTTGCTGCACCTATCAACCCATCATCTACATTAAGTATTGCTCCTAATGCTATTCTTCCCCTTGCCTCCCATCTCCCGACATACCCTGGTGTGTGATGTTCCCCTCCCCTGTGTCCATCTGTTCTCATGGTTCAACTCCCACTTATGAGTGAGAACATGTGATGTTTGGTTTTCTGTTCCTGTGTTAGTTTGCTGAGAATGATAGTTTCCAGCTTCATCCTGCAAAGAACATGAACTCATTCTTTTTATGGCTGCTTAGTATTCCATGGTGTAAATGTGCCACATTTTCTTCATCTATTCTCACATTGATGGGCATTTGGTTGGTTCCAAGTCATTGCTATTGCAAATAGTCCTGCAATAAACATACATGTGCATGTGTCTTTATAGTAGAATGATTTATAATGCTTTGGGTATATATCCAGTAATGGGATTGCTAGGTCAAATGATATTTCCAGTTCTAGATCCTTGAGGAATCACCACACTGTCTTCCACAATGATTGAAGTAATTTACACTCCCCACCGACAGTGTAATAGCATTTCTATTTCTATTTCCTGACTTTTCAACGATCACCATTCTAAGTGGCATGAGATGGTATTTCAATGTGGTTTTGATTTGCATTTCTCTAATAATCAGTGATGATGAGCTTTTTTTCATGTCGTTTATAAATGTCTGTTCATATCCTTTGCCCACTTTTTGATGGGGTTGTTTGATTTTTTTCTTGTAAATTTGTTTAAGTTCCTTGTAGATTTTGGATATTAGCCTGTTGTCAGATGGATAGATTGCAAAAAATTTTTCCCAGTCTATAGGTTGCCTGTTCACTCTGATAATGGTTTCTTTTTCTGGGAAGCTCTTTAGTTTAATTACATCCCATTTGTCAATTTTGGCTTTTGCTGCAATTGCTTTTAGTGTTTTAGTCATGAAGTCTTTGCTCATTCCTATGTCCTGAATGGTATTGTCTAGGTTTTTTTTCTAGGGTTTTTATGGTTTTAGGTCTTATGTTTGAGCCTTTAATCTATCTTGAGTTGATTTTTATTAAGGTATAAGGAAGGGGTCCAGTTTCAGTTTTCTGCATATGGCTACCCAGTTTTACCAACACCATCTATTAAATAGGGAATCCTTTCTTCATAGATTGTTTTTGTCCGGCTTGTCAAAGATCAGATGGTTGTAGAAGTGTGGTGTTATTTCTGAGGCCTCTGTTCTGTTCCATTGGTCTATGTATCTGTTTTGGTACCAGTACCATGCTGTTTTGGTTACTGTAGCCTTCTAGTACAGTTTGAAGTCAGGTAGTGTGATGCATCCAGCTTTATTCTTTTTGCTTAGCATTGTCTTGGCTATACGGGCTCTTTGTGGTTCCATATGAATTTTAAAGCAGTTTTTTCTAATTCTGTGAAGAAAGTCAATGGTAGCTTGATGGAAATAGCATTGAATCTAAAGATGACTTTGGGCTGTATGGCCATTTTCATGATATTGATTCTTCCTATTCATGAGCATAGAAAACTTTTCCATTTGTTTGTGTCCTTACTTATTTCCTTGAGCAGTGGTTAGTAATTCTCCTTGAAGAGGTCCTTCACGTCCCTTGTAAATTGTATTCCTAGGTATCTTATTCTATTTGTAGTAATTATGAATGAGAGTTCACTCTTGGTTTGACTCTCTGTCTATTATTGGTGTATAGGAATGCTTGTGATTTTTGCACATTGATTTTGTGTCCTTATACTTTGCTGGAGTTGCTTATCAGCTTAAGGGTTTTTTGGGCTGAGATGATGGGGTTTTCTAAATATACAGTCATGTCATCTACAAACAGAGATAATTTGACTTCCTCTCTTCCTATTTGAATACCTTTTATTTCTTTATCTTGCCTAATTGCTCTGACCAGAACTTCCAATACTATGTTGAATAGGAGTGGTGAGAGAGGGTATCCTTGTTTTGTGCCGGTTTTCAAAGGATATGCTTCCAGCTTTTGCTCATTCAGTATGATATTGGCTGTGGATTTGTCATAAATAGCTTTTATTATTTTGAGATGTGTTCCATCAATACCTAATTTATTGAGTTTTTTTTAGCATGAAGGGGTGTTGAATCTTATTGAAGGCTTTTTCTGCATCTATTGAGACAACTATAAAGTTTTTGTCTTTGGTTCTGTTTATGTGATGGATTATGTTGATTGATCTGCCTATATTAAACCAGCCTTGCATCTCAGGGATGAAGCTGACTTGATCTTAGTGGATAAGCTTTTTGATGTGCTGCTGGATTCAGTTTACAAATATTTTATTGAGATTTTTGCAGCGACGTTTATCAGGGATATTGGCCTAATAGTTTTTGTTGTTGTGTCTCTGCCAGGTTTTGGTATCAGGATGATGCTGGCCTGATAAAATGAGTCAGGGGAAGAGCCTCTCTTTTCTATTGTTTGGAATCATTTCAGAAGGAATGGTACCAGCTCCTCTTTGTACCTCTAGTAGAATTCAGCTGTGAATCTGTCTGGTACTGGAGACTTTTTGGTTGGTAGGATATTAATTACTGACACAATTTCAGAACTTGTTGTTCTATTCAGGGATTTGACTTCTTCTTGGTTTAGTCTTGGGAGAGTGTATGTGTTCAGGAATTTATCCATTTCTTCTAGATTTTCTAGTTTATTTGTGAGGAGATATTTATAATATTTTCTGATGGTAGTTTGCATTTCTGTGGGATCAGTGGTGATCTCCCCCTGTATCATTTTTGTTACGTCTATTTGATTCTTCTCTATTTTCCTTTTTATTTGTCTTGCTAGTGGTCTATTTTGTTAGTCTTTTCAAAAAAACAGCTCCTGGATTCATTGATTTTTTTAAGGATTTTTCATGTCTCTATCTCCTTCAGTACTGCTCTGGTCTTAGTTATTTCTTGTCTTCTGCTAGATTTTGAATTTGTTTGCTCTTGCTTCTCTCGTTCTTTTAATCGTGTTGTTAGGATGTCAGTTTTAGATACTTTTTTCTTCTCCTGTGGGTATTTAGTGTTATAAATTTTCCTTTAAAAATTGGTTTAGCTGAGTACAAGAGATTCTGATAAGTTGTGTCTTTGTTCTCACTGATTTCGAAAAACTTACTTATTTTTGACTTAATTTTGTTATTTGCCCAGTAGTCTTTCAGGAGCAGTTTGTTCCATTTCCGTGAAGTTGTGCAGTTTTGAGTAAGTGTCTTAATCCCTAGTTTTAATTTGATTGAACTGTGGTCTGAGAATCTGTTAGAATTTCCATTCTTTTGCATTTGCTGAGGAGTGTTTTACTTCCAATAAGGTGGTCAATTTTAGAATAAATGCTACGTGGTGCTGAGAAGAATGTATATTCTGTTGATTTAAGGTGGAGAGTTCTGCAGATGTCTATTAGGTCCACTTGGTCCAGAGCTGATTTCAAGTCCTGAATATCGTTGTTAATTTTCTGTTCATTGATCGGTCAAATATTGACAGTGGGTTGTTAAAGTCTCCCCACTATTATTGTGTGGGAGTGTAAGTCTCTTTGTGGGTCTCTAAGAACTTGCTTTATGAATCCGGGTGCTCCTGTATTGGGTGCATATGTATTTAGGATAGTTAACTCTTCTTGTTGCATTGATCCCTTTACCATTATGTAATGCCCTTTTTTGCCCTTTTTGGTCTTTGTTGGTTTAAAGTCTGTTTTATCAGAGACTAGGATTGCAAATCCTGCTTTTTTTTCTTTCCATTTTCTTGGCAAATATTCCTCCATCTTTTTATTTTGAGCGTATGTGTGTCTTTGCATGTGAGATGTGTCTCCTAAATACAGCACACTGATGGGTCTTGGCTCTACCCAATTTGCAAGTCTGTGCCTCTTAATTGGTGCATTTAGCCCATTTACATTTTAGGCTAATACTGTTATGTTTGTTATGTGTGAATTTGATCCTGTTATTATGATGCAGCTGGTTATTTGGCCCATTAGTTCATGCAGCTTCTTCATAGTGTTGATGGTTTTTACATTTTGGTTTGTTTTTGCAGTGGCTGGTACCGGTTTCGTCTTCCCATATTTAGTGTTTCCTTCAGAAGCTCTTGTAAGATAGGCCTGTTGGTGACGAGAATCCCTCAGCATTTGCTTGTCCGTAGAGGATTTTTTTGTCTCCTTCACTTATGAAACTTAGTTGAAATTCTGGGTTGAAAATTCTTTTCATTAAGAATGTTGAATATTGGCCCTCACTCTCTTCTGGCTTGTAGGGTTTCTGCAGAGAGAAAAGTTGTTAGTCTGATGGTTCCTTTGTGGCTAACCTGACGTTTCTCTCTGGCTGCTCTTAACATTTTTTCTTCATTTCAATCTTGGTGAATCTCACGTTGTGTGTCTTGGGGTGCTTTTCTCAAGGAGTAGCTTTGTGGTGTTCTCTGTATTTCCTGAATTTGAATGTTGGCCTGTCTTGCTAAGTTGGGGGAAGTTCTCCTGGATAATATTCTGAAGTGAGTTTTCCTACTTGGTTCCATTCTCCCTGTCACTTTGAGGTACACCAAACAAACATAGGTTTGGTCTTTTCACATAGTCCCATATTTCTTGGAGGCTTTGTTCATTCCTTTTCATTCTTTTTTCTCTAATCTTGTCTTCAAGCTTTCTTTCATTAAGTTGATCTTCAATCTCTGATATCCTTTCTTACACTTGATCAATTTGGCTATTTATACTTGTGTATACTTCATGAAGTTCTTGTGCTATGTTTTTCAGCTCCATCAGGCCATTTATTCTTCTTAAACTGATTATTTTAGTTAGCAATTCCTCTAACCTTATATCAGGGTTCTTAGTTTCTTGCATTGGGTTAGAACATGCTCCTTTAGATCGAAGGAGTTTGTTATTACCCACCTTCTAAAGCCTACTTCTGTCAATTCATCAAATTCATTTTTCATCCTGTTTGTTCCCTTGCTGATGAGGAGTTGTGGTCCTTTGGAGGAAAAGAGGCATTCTGGTTTTTTGAGTTTTCAGTGTTTTTGCACTGTTTTTTCCTCATCTTGCTGGGTTTCTCTACCTTTGGTCTTTGCTATTGGTGACCTTTGGATGAAGTTTTTGTGTGGTCATCCTTTTTGTTGATGTTGATGCTATTGCTTTCTGTTTGCTAGTTTTCCTTCTAACAGTCAGGCCCCTCTTCTGCAGGTCTGCTGGAGTTTGCTGCGTGTCCACTTGCAGAACTTTCTTGCTTGGGTATCATCAGCAGAGGCTGCAGAACAAAAAATATTCCTGCCTGCTTCTTCCTCTGGAAGTTTGGTGCCAGAGGGGCACCTTCCAGATGCCAACCGGAGCTCTCCTCTATAAGGTATCTGTTGACACCTGCTGGGGAGGTGTCTCTCCATCAGGAGGCATGGGGATCAGGGATCCACTTGAAGAGGCAGTCTATCTCCTAGCAGAGCTCAAGCACTGTGCTGGGAGATCTGCTGCTCTCTTCAGAGCCAACAAACAGGAACATTTAAGTCTGCCGAAGCTGTGCCCACAGCCACCACTTCCACCAGGTGCTCAGTCCTAGGGAGATAGGAGTTTTATCTATAAGCCCTGACTGTGGCCCTGCCTTTCCTTCAGAGATGCCCTGCACAGTGAGGAGAAATCTAGAGAGGCAGTCTGGCTACAGCCACTTTTGGAGCTGCAGTGGGCTCCACCCAGTCCGACCTTCCTGGTTGTTTTGTTTACACTGTGAAGGGAAAACCACTAACTCAAGCCTCAGTAATGGTGGACGCCCCTCCCTGCACCAAGCTGAAGCATCCCAAGTCAACTTCAGACTGCTGTGCTGGCAGTGAGAATTTTAAGCCAGTGGATCTTAGCTTACTGGGTTCCATGGGGGTGGGGACCCACTGAGTAAGACCACTTGGCTCCCTAGCTTCAGCTCCCTTTCCAGGGGAGTGAATGGTTCTGTCTTGCTGGTGTTCCAGGCACCACTGGGGTATAAAAAATCTCCCGCAGCTAGCTGGGTGTCTCCCAAAATGGCCACCCAGCTTTGTCTTTGAAACCCAGGGCCCTTGTGATGTAGGCACCAGAGGGGATTTCCTGGTCTCTGGGTTGTGAAGACCATGGGGAAAAGCATAGTATCTGGGCCAGATAGCACCATCCCTCATGGCACAGTCCCTCATGGCTTCCCTTGGCTATGAGAGGGAGTTCCCTGACACTTGCAATTCCTGGGTGAGACAATGCCCCATCCTGCTTTTGCTCACCCTCTGTGAGCTGCAGCCACTGTCTAACCAGTCCCAGTGAGATAAACCGGGCACCTCAGCTGCAATTGGTCTTTCTGCATTGGTCTCACCGGGAGCTGTGGCCCAGAGCTATTCCTATTCGGTCATCTTGCCTGGGGGCCTCCCTTTGTTGAAATTCTTACCAGAATTCAGGAAAATGATCCTTTTGATATTAAGCTAATCTAAACAAATACTATTTCTTTTAAAACTCTCAACATCATCAGTAACGGAATAGTGTGAAGTGCTGAACCATGGGGCAGAAAGTGCTTGTTGTTAAATTACAATGTAGTCTATCTTTTATTATAAAAGGGTTGTGCTGTTCTGAGAAAATAACTACACATTTTTGAGCTTCACTTTCTTTCCAAATAGAAATTATATATTTCAAATGGTGAAAAATATGCCAGTATTACCTGTATCCCTCAGAAAATACAGCTACTTTATTTTCAAGATACCATGAAGTATAAGATTCATGATTATTTCAGAGATAATAAAAAGTTTAAATTGTAAAATCAATAAAATATGGCAATACAAATGAGGCAAGGATACAAAATAAGGCAATACATATCGAAATGGCTTATAAATGAAATCTATAGAATATTAATTTTATACCCATAATCTTACATTTTAATATATATCTCCATAGGTTGTTCTCTAGTATGCTTCATATATGAACTTTATGTCTCCCCAAAGAAATAATAAACCTTTTTAGGGAACATAATTTTTTTGAAACTGCCATAAAGCCTAGCACAACAATGCAACAACTACATACCATTTGTTCACATTTCAGATTTTGTGGAAAAAGTTAAAAGAACTGTAATGCTTACCTCAATGTTACTACTTGGATATTTTGTATTATTAAAAACAAAAAAGTTGCTACCCAACTTGATGTTCAGTTGAAGCATTATGAATGAACATTAGTATGTTATGTCCCTAATGTTTACTTCTATCTTAAATTTGTCCTGAGGAATCTATATTGTGCATTTTACTGTTGAGATGCACTTTTCTCTTTGTGTTGTATATTCCTGCTAAGCTAACAAAATGAGACACTGACTGCTCTTTGCTCTACATTACCTTTTTAAGGATGTTTATACAGCAAAGAGGATTGGAAGATAGAAATATTGTCTCTCTCCTAAGGAGAAGACAGGTTTGCTTCAGGCCTTGGAAGACAGAGACAATGACTTCTTTTCTCTGGGACAAAGGAAAGGCATGCTTACTGTTGAGTGTAATAAAGATAATGTCTCTGTGATGGTTAATTTTATGTCAGCTTAACTGGGTAAAGGGATGCCAAGATAGCTTATAGAACATTATTTCTGGGTGTGTCTGTGAAGGTGTTTCTGAAAGAGATTACCATGTGAATTGCTTAACTGAATATAGAAGATCCATCTTCACGAATGTAACCCGGCATTATATAATTCATTGATAGGTTGAATATAACAAAAAGGCAGAGGAGGGGCTAATTCTCTTCTTCTTTATTTGAAACATCCATCTTCTCCTACCCATGAACATCAGAGTTTCTAGTTCTTGGGCCTTCAGATTCCAGGACTTATACTAGTGGCCCTGAAGTTGTCCAGCCTTTGGACTTGTGCTGAAACACACCACAGACTTCTGTATTCTCCAGCCTGCAGACAGCTTATATTAGGACTTCTTGGCCTCTATGATTATGTGAGCCTATTCCAATAATAAATCTCTGCTTGTTTACCTATGTGTATCCTATTGGTTCTGTTTCTCTGAAGAACACTGATTAGTGCAGTCTCTCTCCAGAGGACAGAGTAGCAAGCTTCAGGTTTCCTAAGGTCAGGATTTCCTTCCTATATGCAGCTGTTACATGTGCATTTGTCACCTGGCTCTCTTTGTGTTGCCCTATGTAAACTGGAGATTTGGAAAATGGTGCAAAATGCTAAAACTCTGTCTCTTGCCATTGCTGTAAGTAATAAACTATCCTGTACCTCTGACCCAATAGTCTTGTGTTTTCTATCACCACCCATGAAACTATGGCAGGTTAATTTGTTAGACTGCTAATATGGTAAAAATTTTTTATTCTTGCAGTTGTTAAAATTTTAATTATCCAATTTTTGCAATGAATTTGATGTGGTTTATGATATAATATCTCAGAAACAAAGAAATTTGCAACTAAATTAGGCAACTAAAATTGTAGTTAGGGAAGATATAACTCCAAAAAAAAATGTTTGGAAGGTTTCCTCTCTAAGGCTTTTTAAAACAATAATAATTATTATGTTTAAAAAAAACTCCATTTATAATGTAGTGTTGTTTCCATTGGTGAAGTATATGGAGTACATGGGAGACAAAATTGATCCCTTTCTCTTTGTAGCAAACAATATATTTGTATGCTGTCACTTCTATCCTTGGATAAAAATTCCCAATCTCCTTCTATGACAAATATTAATGTCTTTTTAAGAATTGGTAATCATAATTATCCTGTGTTTTCTAGAGGGCTTTGTTTTGTGTTTTTTTCCTAAAAACAAATGAATATTTAGTCGATATAAATTAACCTGAAATACATTGCTGCAGAAATTTTATTGTTATTATTAATTTGCTTTTTATTGTAGCTATGAGCAGAGTCCAGGTTGCCAATCATACATTTATTCATTTTCCTTATGCTGAGCAGTCAACTACCAGAATTCTACAAGGCTCCTGTTGCCCTTATAAACTATCAATTTAAAAGGAACCAAATGATGCAAAGTCTAAGTCACACATATCCTTGATCAAACAAAAAAATACGATATGAAAACAAGCAATATGAATCAAAATAACTATTGATACTAAAATTCTCATTTCAACCAAGGAACACTTTGTAAATTGATTTTTTGGGATGTAAAGCACCCTGGATCAAATAAAGTCTCTTCCACAAAGAGATTCTGTGACTTTTCACGTAGTTAAACATATGCATTGTATCCCCATCTCATCTAGCATGATGTTATATACATAGTCCTAAACCGTAAGAATAGACATCTTCAATTAACCTTCGATCTTTAATGAAATACCTATTTGCTTTTCACTGTGCCTGGCTTCTGCTAGAGAACTTTCCCATCATTATCTCACCCTTTTATCTCCAAAGGGAATATCTCTTCCTGTTTTTAATTTCCATGTCTTTAAAGTCCCCACTATATTTAATCTCTCTAAGTTCCATTCACTTCTTGATACAGCTCCAAAAGCAGACTCGTTTACGGAACTTAGTAATCCCGATTCAAAGATGCTTTGGACTTACTGTTACCAAACTAATTTTTATATATACTTGGGATCCAAAGCTGTCACTAAAATGTCTTCTATCTGTGGCATGAATAGGCTTTTGCTTGTAAATTCTAAAACTTTCCGTGCAAAAGAAAAATATCCAACAGATGCTGTGGGATAAAATTCATAATTAAAATGGGGACTCTGATGAACAGCAGAAAGTTTGACAAAATATCTTTTCATCCTGGAGTTAATTTGTCTTAACAGTTTGATTCAAGGTACATATCAAAATTATATGGTTTCATCAAAATATATAATTGCTATTTGCATAACGTTGTCTTTTCCTCAACATTAGTAGAAAAATACCTGTTGAGGGTACTTTCTACAAAGTCTTGCATAACAAGATTATAAAGTAGATTTATTGACTAAATACCTACTGTGTGCCAGATACTTTACATATTTTATCTCCAACTCTCGCAACATTTTGCAGATGGAGACATGGAGAACTAAAAAGAATAAACGCCTCTGACAATTTGAATGGAATTTTAATCTAACACCAGAAGTGGAGGCTTTGAAAGATAACACTGTACGTCACTTTTACGGTCTCACTACAAACCAATGAACTGTAATTTATTAACTGAACTTTACAGATGAAAAAGTTAAAATTGGTACAGTGATTTGCATATGGTCACACAATATGTTAAAAGCAAACATTGCATTTACATAAGTCTTTAAAAAACATTAGGCTTACTGAATTTTGATCTTTCCACAAAAACTGTTTTCATATAAATTTAAATTCTGGGGGATTTGTATTGTTTCTAGTTTTAAATTCTGCCTTTCTAGTTATAATTCTTTTTCACTCTCTGAGTTATATGTATGTTAGTTATTTTTTCCCTTACAGTCAGGTAAAAGTGATGGTCTAGATATGAAGAGGAAAATAATGAATAATTTTAAAACAAATAGGAAAATGAGCGTCAACTTTCGAAAATAATAAATCCAATTTGTTTTAAAAATTCGAATAAATGACCTCCAGGTGAATGCTTATGGAAGAAAAGCTAATACATGTTAGGAGACCTGCACCTAAATCAAATGACCCCTTAATGTCTTCATATGCTATACATATAATCAGGAATTTATTATGAGAAAATGTTAAAAAAATACACAAAGCTCACAAATTAATCATGCCCATTTTCTCAAGATGTGATGCAGAGCTTTTCTTCGTTGCCCTGAGTAAGGTGCAACTTTTATATGCACGTTTTATAGATATTTGCGGTGCCACCAACGTGCCAGTTTGTGCTGTTGTCCTTGCTTTCCTGCACCTTAAATTATTAATGGCATATAAGAGTTCATAAAATTTAAATCATTAATAATTGGCATGCCACAATGCAGTCCATATGCAGACTTCCAAAGTAGGATGAATTAATTGATATGAGTTCTATTCTTTTCAGATTGTCCCCTGGCAGATGGATTAATATTACCTTATCTCATAGCAAACCCTTCTGAAAACTAGTATAGATAAAATGTCATTTAATTATTAATTGTATAGATAGCCTGAGTTTAATAATGATTCTAGCTGCTCACATTTCTGAAAGGACTTTATTTCTCTAGCCATGGCATTGCCACAAACAATGACGAAGTCAATAAATAAGAAGGTAAAGTTACCTGCCACTGAAATCATAATTAGTCTCTGACCCGGTTTTGATAGCAATTAAGTTCTAGTCTTCTGTTTTCTTCTTCTAAATAATGCAGACATGCCTTTCTCTCCTTTTCATAAATATTCTTTAATATTTACTATTAAATGACGTCCTATACCACCTGGCTCTAATCCAGGGGTATCACTAATGAGAACTTAATAGTTCTTAACAGTTTTCTATTAGCCAGTTCCAATGTCAACAGCTTGGCCTGCCAGGTTAAACTGAATACAAACAAAATGACCCTTGCCATCTCTTTCCAAGTAATGCACTGAAGCTGTTCATTTTACCCTGGGGGGTTGAGGGGCAGGAAAATGTTAATTTGTTTCTTCACTGACAGTCCCTAAGGTTACATTACAGCAAAAGCTGTCAAATGCACTGGAGCCTTGTGATCTTGATAAATAACAGGGATTAGCCAGAATTTGAGGTTCAAAGGGGAAAATAACTGAAGCTATTATTAGAAAAAAATCGGGTGTAGGCTGAGGCGGGTGGGTGACAGGTCAAGAAATCCAGACCATCCTGGTCAACATGGTGAAACCCCGTCTCTACTAAAAATACAAAAATTATCTGGGCGTGGTAGTGCGCGCCTGTAGTCCCAGCTACTCGGGAGGCTGAGGCAGGAGAATTGCTTGAACCCGGGAGGCGGAGGTGGCTGTGAGCCGAGATTGCACCATTGCACTCCAGCCTGGTGCCTGGTGACGGAGTGAGACTCTGTCTCAAAAAAAAAAAAGAAAAAAATTGGATGTATAGTTAAGAAATAGACTACAATACAATTCCTAGCCAATAAAACCAATCATTTTTTTAATATCAGTGTAGCACCTTACAAAAACTCTGCTGGCCTACAGTTTGTTCATAGTTCTGGCTGTGCTCCTGATGTAACTCTGTGGCCTGAAACTGAAACATGGGTCAGCGGAGGTCTCAGGTTCCTCTTGGTGACTGCGGAGTTTTTTCCACTTCTACAATGTGCATAATTCTAATTAAGGCCACTTCTTTCTCCATGAGAAAGAATGACAGATTTAATAATTTCACAAAGTGGAGCAGGATAGAGGTGATGGAAGAGAATAATATTAAATGTACCTAAATCTCATGCTTATTAAATGCCAAAATCAAAAGCAAAGATTTAAGCAAACTTGCTCCTCAGTGGCTTGAGAAAGTATAAAATTCAGTGTATCCAAGAACATTTTGAGATAAAGAGGGGCCGTAATATATTTTGAAGTAAAAGTCAACATAATTTATTAATTGTTCATGGCATATGGAATACAATGTTGAGGCAGAATTTTAAGGAGATACAAACTAGTTAGCAGAAAATGAGTTCTGTGTTCTCAAAGCATACGGGAGGGGAAAACAAACAAATAAAAGGACATGAAGTAACACATTATCAAATGTAATTGTGTGTGGACAGTGCCCACATGTATATCATCATAGGAGCCATCCTTTTACCCTCGTACCTCTTGTATTAATCTGGGCCAAAGGCGTAATATCTTTTATTCGTATCAATGAAGTAGAACATGTATGAGAATCCACTGGTTTGTGCCTTTCCCTGTGTACACACAGGGGGCTTTGCAAGTGAAAGTAATCTCAAACGAGGTGTCAAGGGTCTAGAAAGATGAAGAAGTAACTAATGAACATTTCAACGGATGAAAGAGAGGCACCTGGCCTCATGATGAAGAGAGTGGCTAAATAATTGGCTTTTCAGCTAAAAAAAAACTAAACACTGACATCATTATACCAACAATATAACTGTTTATCAGTTGCTACCATAATTGGAATAGCCTTAAGTTTAAAAAAAAAAAGAGCTTTTAAATGTATCTGCTTTTAAAACAAGGAACATTGCTGAAGGGAAGAAAAATATAACAGCCAAAATCTTCCTATTCAATGTTTAAAAAGAATTTATCTATTCAGCTTTCTCAAAGGTTACTTAGTTTTAAGATGACAGAGAGTATAAAATATCACAGCCAAAATCAACGTGACATAAACTGTTACGGGATACCACTGATTTGTAATTTTACTGGCACACAAAGGCATCAATAGGGTCTGATTGAACAGCATATGGGGACATTAGCAATCATAAATAAAGCAATAGATTTTATGTTTCTACAGGTAAGTCATTTAAAGCCCCACCTTGTGGTGCATGCAATATTCATATACTTCCATCGTGACCCAGAGCTGGCTCTTGGGGTTTTGTCCCTCCCTCTCTTAGCTCTTTGTGAATAGGCTTCTGCCGTGATCCACATCTCTTCTTTCTGGTCGGTTACTGACCCAAGACTCTACACTAGAATCACTACTGTTGTTGGAAATATGACTTCATACCTCTAATCTATTGTTTTTGAATCCACAAAATGATAAGCGTGAACATAATTATCTCTGGGAGTCTCAGGTTACTCAAAAACATTTTCCCCCATGTCATGAAGGTAAACATAAATGACGTAGTATATCAGCCTGTTTCACACTGCTGTAAAGAAATACCCAAGACTGGGTAATTTATAAAGGAAAGAGGTTTAATTGAACTCTCACATTCTGGATGGCTTGGGAAGCCTCAGGAAACACAATCATGGCAGAAGCTGAAGGGGAAGCAAGCAGCTTCTTCACAAAGAAGTAGGAGAGAGAAGAATGAAGGTGAACATTCAAACACTTATAAAACCATCAGATCTTGTGAGAACTCACTCACTATCACGGGAATAGCATGGGGAAACTGTCCCCATGATCTAATCACCTCCCTCTCTTGACACCTGAAGATTACAGATCCCTCCCTTGACATGTGGGGATTACAATTCCAGATGAGATTTGGTTGGGGACGCAGAAACAAACCATATCAAGTGGCATTTTTAAAGTTTAATCTTGCTACTTTTGCTTTAATTTTAGGTCTTAGAAAACATTGACTTTTACTGGTATTCAGTTTTATTATGAGTTTAATAAGACTAACATGACACCTAACAGGCATGTCAAATGACATTAGATTTTCTGTTTTTAACCCCACTGCCTAAGACATTCATTCTACGTTTCTGACACCCAACTCACTAAATTTAATTTTGGTTCACAACTGAGTTTTAAAGATATGTTTATTTAAATTTTGCTTACACGTACGTTGCCATTCTGCTTTGGTAACCGTTTTATCAGATTCCCTCAAAAGGTGTATAGAGTAAGACAAACATTACTCACCAATTCCCAGAGTAAAATCAGTTTTCTCAGTGAGAAGGGCATCAAAACAATTCAGCTCTGCTGAATCAGGCAAGTGCAGATGATTGATTGTAGTCAGTTATCAAAACAGCTGTTCTGTCACACCATGAAGGATGGCAGCCCATGCTGATCACATTAACAATAAAGGTCAGATTTTATATTTTCAGACCCACTTGTGTATCTAGTAATAATGCCATTGTCAGTGTCATTCATGAAAATGGAGAAAAACAAATTGTATTGAGTTGCTAATGCCATAGAAGTAGCATTATCACAGTAAAAAAAAAAACCCATAAATTTAAGAAATAATTCTTTATATGTATTTAAAACAAATGGATATATTAGGAAACAGGACGTCCAGTAAATATAAAGAAAAAACAAACTTTATAGTTTTCAGTGAGTATGTTTGCTTGTTATAAGCCTAGCATTTAACACCAGTGAACATTTTCATTTAAAGCAAAGCCATACAAAACAAAGAACTCTGAGTCACAAGACATAACCTAGCCCATGATTAATCTTTGAAAGTAAAGTTGGATTTGCCCTTTCACTGCTACTGTCTTTAGCTTTAACATCCATATAAACGATCGTAAAGTGTTTCTGTAATCATCTTAGTGCAGAGTTATAAAACTTTGTGTTCATACCAGTTTACGAACAACTTTTCATCGTAATAACAGTTGTACAAATGGGATTCATATTTGACATTTTTATGTAAGATAACTTTTTTCTGCTTAAGAACAGTAGCATTCATATACAAATAATAAAATATTCTTGGTAAGATTTTTTCCCTTATGTCCTAAGTGTAATATTCTGAGGCCTGCATGGTAAACTGGTAGTCTTGAATGATTTATGATCTACTGGTGTTGGAATAAATACAATAAATTTACCACGGTTCTATCAAGTTTTCATAGGTCTTGTAAGCAAGTCATTGACTGTTCTTTGCTCTGGACAATCTTTTAAGGCATGCTTGTATTGAGAATTATCTTTAAAAAGAGAGTTACATAGTGTCTCCCTCTAGAGCATATGCCAAGTATGCTAATTGCCCACAGAACATGCAGATTTCTAAGGCCCATATTTTGTCATGTGTCTCACTAAATGTGCATGAGTCATCTGGCTCTCTTTATATAGCCATGTGGAAATGGGACTCAGGAAATGAATACAAAAATACTTAGTAGTCTGGCTGCTGCTATTCCTGTGAGCGGTAAGCTGCCCTATTGCCGTGAGTGATAAACTGTCCTTTGACTCTGATCCGCAAGTCTTGTGTCTTCTTCTAGCATCTATAAAATTGTGGCAGGCTAACTTGTCTGACAGTAGGTCAAATTTTAAAATCTACACAGATATTTGCAGAGAAGGCCCCCAAATTGACTGCTAATTGATATTCTTAAGTTTAACGGTAATCTTTATCCATTTAATAATATATCGATTGGCTTATTTAAATTGAAGAAACTTACAGCCCCAGATTTTTGGCTTAGATGTGCTCCACCTCCTACAAATATTCATGCAAAAATTTAAAAAATTAGAATGGATTTAAACATTGGGTAGCCACAAGCAAATTAATTAGAACATTTATGTAAGAAAAAAGAAGGAAGGAAAGTAGGAAGGAAGGAAGGAGCAAGAGAGGGAGGGAGGGGGAGTGAGAGAGAGAGAAAGAAAGAAGGAAAGAAAGAAGAAAGAGAAAGAAAGAAAGAAAGAAAGAAGTGGAAGGAAGGAAGGGAGAGAAAGAGGGGAAGGAGGGAGGGAGGAAGGTGACAAAGAAAAGAAAGAAAGAGAAAGAAAGAAAAAAGAAAGAGAAAGAAAAGAAAGAAAGAGAGAGAAAAGAAAAACCAAGAAAGAGTGCTAAAGTGAAAAATGTCCATTAAAATGATTTTGTAAACAATTCAGCCAATACAGAAGACAGGAGTTTTACCACTTCTTAATTGTTTAAATTGCTTTTATAGTATAATACATCCAACATTTTTGTCCATATTCTTGCTTGTTTATATTGTCACTCTCTTTACTACATCTAGGTTTTCCTTCCTGGGCTTAATTATTTGTATTCCATTTTCAAACCTCCCCTGCCACTACAGGAATAAATATATATTTTTCTCTAATTTCCTCAAAGATGAATATATAAATGTTCAAAGATGTAATCGCCCAAGATACCTATTCCCAAAATCAGATATTCATTCAGCAAACTGATTTTTAAAAGCAGACCTCAAAATCAAATAACAAATTTAATCAAATTATATATATATATATATATATACATTTTGTTTTCTGAAAGTCTCACTGTGTCAACCACACTGGAGTGCACTGGCATGATCTCAGCAAACTGCAACCTCCACCTCCCAGGTTTAAGTGATTCATCTCTCTCAGCCTCCTGAGTAGCTGGATTACAGGTGCACACCACCATGCCTAGTTAGTTTTTTGTATTTTTGGTAGAGATGAGGTTTCACCATATTGGCCAGGCTGGTCTTGAACTCCTGACCTCAAGTGATCTGCCCACCTCAGCCTCCCAAAGTGCTGGGATTACAGGCATGAGCCACTACTCCTGGCCCCCAATAATAATTTATTGAGCTTTCTGAAGAGCTGACTTAAAATAAATTAGTTAAATAATTAACTATCTCAAGGAAAATATCTATGTTACTGCTGCCTTCTACCTTGTTTCATCCTATAACTGAGATGGTATTTTATAATTCTACACCTCACTAGATTGACACTCATGGTACAGCACTTCTTTCCACTGGGGATTACCCACATCTCTTACATGATTCCCATTGTATATATATTTAATATTTGTAACACAAAATTTGGATTCCTTACAGGTCATGAAATCTCTTCTGTAAGTCATCTTTTGCTTGTATTATAGTAAAAATAAGATCTGAGTCTACACTCTAGGAAACACCATTGGGAAATATTATTCATATTTATATTGTATAATTAAAGAATATAGATTTCATCACAATTTGTAAGGACTATGTTCTCAAAGTTTTATCATTAACCAAGTGATCAGTTGTGTTGCTTATGCTTAAAGTGATTGTAATAATAAATTACTTTTTCGCAAATGAGAAAATGAATGGGCTTCCCTTAATTTTCCTGCTGTCATCTCTAAGTTCATAAAGGAGTTTGATTACTTTCTTGACAGAGAAGACTTGGACTATAATAACCACTCAAACTGTCACCATGTAATACAGAGTTTATGACTCCTTGCACAAATTTCCTAGGCAGTGGCAATTTCCCAACATTATTTCTCTTTTTCTCAATTACCGCTACCTGAATGGTATGATACCACCACTGAAAACCACTAGATTGAATGATGGAATAGCTAAGTCTCAGCGCAACAGTAGAAGGAAAGTCTTAAAAAAGTGAGGGACACAATTTACTCATTAAATCATATACTCTATGAATTTATCCTACATGCAAGACTCCTACACAGACTAGTAGTTTGATGATTAGTGGAAATACAAAAACACACACACAAAAATGACTAATAAAAGTGTTATGGCAAAAGTATGTATACAGGTTAATGAAGCACAGAGAATGGAGTGATTAACTGTTGGCACAATGAACAATGAAGGAAAGTTCAGGGAATGAGAACAGCATGGGCAGGAACAAAAAGGCATGGTGGCTTAGAAAAAAATATTCAAAGTTCAGTGTGCCTGGAACGGTGAGTGAAGATTTAAAGAGGAATGAAGAGGAGACTGCCATACAAACTATGAAAATGAACTCAGGATGAATCAAAAGTGGATGAATCTAGTATGTTACATCTCTGGTTTTAAATTCCAAGTTTTCTTATCACATTAATAGCAGATTCAATCAATCCCTCCTTTATATGTAAAACTTCTTTTACTTTTACTTTATTCATCTTGATTGGTCCTCTGTGAGCCCCTTTATTAAATCTGTAGACTCAATTTTCTTTATTTCTAAAAACTGTCCTCTATTTTATCTTTCAAATTTCAGGCCATCATTAGGTTCACTGCAGATGCTGAATATAATCTATATAACTCTCTTAAAGAGTTGTCTCACCTTTTGTATTTGCTTGTTACTGCATTCAGTGTCAATCCTTCACCTGACATGTACAGATTATTAACTCATTATTTTAATGTAAAAGATGTCAAATATGCAATTATCTAAAACATGTACAATTGACAAATATGAATGGTAAAATGAATACTTATTCTGGCATATTGATTAATATTTTCCCTCATAGTCACTCTCCCATCCTAAAAGAAAATCATATATCTTTTGCTCTTTATGTTGTGTCTTGTTGAATCTCCTATTGGAAGAGTATATATTTCCCTGTCCAATCAACACAGTGCTTAGCCATGTGACTTGCGTTGGCAAATGGAGTGAGTGGAAGTGATGTGCTTCACATTCAAGCAGAGGCTTTGAGAGCCTTAGGTGAGTTGCCAACTCTCTTCCTCGTTTTTCTGTACCATGTAAATGACACTTCTCAGACGGGAGCTTCTCTTTATTTAGCTGGGACTCGTATGAAAAGACATATGGAACAGAAACAGAAGTAACTGATGAGCAGTCACCGTGAACATATGTGACAAAGCTTTTGTTTCTAAAATCAAAAAGAAAAAGAAGTCATTTATTATTATAGCAAACCTAATTCACATAGCAATGTACTCAGTATTCAGGTTAAGATACAGCAGATCATCAGATATTTAATGTTTGTAAGGTTAAGATTGTAGTATGAACTGCAGTTGAGGGGTTAGAAACAGGAAATTGTATTTTAAATAGAAATCCAGAAACTTACAAGTTATAACGGCAGGCTGTGAGAAGAAGAAAATGAGTGAGGAAATCATTGAAAATGCAGTATATGAAATTAAAACAATTGTTATCCATATGGAAAATAAAATAAATTTGGATCTCTGCCTTATAGTACATTGAAAGTTTCAAGTGGATTAAAGACTTACAGAGAAAAACTTTTATAAGTATAAAAAAGGCAGTATCTTTTAACCTTAGATTAGGAATAATTTCTTAAATGAGACAAAAATGTACAAACAACAAAAAATTAGTAAATTCTTCTGCATTAAAATTTTAATTCTCATACAAAAATCAGGTAAGTGCATTTTTAAAAAGGACTGCAATCTGGGAGAACCCACTTAACCTAACAAGAATTAATATAGAGAATATATAAAGGACTTCTAAAACCAATGTAAAAACAGAAAACAATGCAGCTAGAAAAATAACAATAGATACGAACATTTCAAAAAGGGAACCAAAATAATCAATGAACACATTGTAAGAAGTTCAATTTACTTGAGAAATTAAAACTAAAATTCTGTTATGAAAAGAAAAATTAAATTAACAATAAAAGATTACAAATTGCCAAAAATGTAAATACCCAACAATGCTAAATGTTGACCAGATGTAAAAAAAAAGAAAACTCATACACTACTTGTAGGGGTATAACTGTTACAAACATTTTAGAGAGCTACCAGGCAATACTGGGTGAAGTTGACATAACCTGCTCCCCAAAAGATGTCAATGTCCTAATCCTCAGAACCTCTGACTCTGTTGGGTTACATGGCAAAGGAAGATTAAGTTTGAATACAGAATTAATGTTTCTAATTAGCTGACCTTAAAATAGGGAGCTTTTCTGGATTATCTGGCTGGACCCAATGTAATACTATGAGTCATTGAAATGGATAACCTTTCCCAGTCATAGATAGAAAGAGATATAACAATGGTCAGAGTGATATAACATGAAAAGGACTTGGCCTATCATTGCTAGCATTGAAGATGAAGGAAGGGTTTCATAACCAAGGATAGTGAGTAACCTCTAAGGACCAGGAAAACAAATCCTCCCCTACAGTCTCCAGAAAGAAATACAGCCCTGCGAACATGCTGGTTTAGCTTAGTGAGACCCGTGTTGCAGTTGTGATCTAGTAGATGGATCTATATATCTACCGTAAGAAGATAAATATTTACATTTCAAGCCAGTAAATGTATGGCAATTTGTTACAGCATCAGTAGGAAACTAATGGAGTGACGCATATCCTATCAGCCAGAAATTCTACTTCTAAACAGAGCTCTTGAGGAACTCTTGTACTTTTGCACTATTTGATATAAATAACATTGCTGTGCTTTTTTGTAATGGAAAAAAAATGGAAACAACCTAAATGTTGTTTAGGTGAATGGATATAGTCATATAGGTTATGTTCTAGAACAAATCGAAATATACTGACTATGTCTTTGTTAATCACCATACATAAATCTCAAAAATACAATACTAAAGTCAAAAGCAATTTGAAGAATAATACAAATGACATGCTACCATTTATACAAAGTTTAAAAGCACATAAAACAACACCATTACATTATTTTTAAATACATGCATACATGATGAATTTCAAATCATGATTGAGAAAGATCCATACAATCTTTAGGGTGGTGGTTTATTCCAGAATGCAAAGGAAGGAATGGGACAGAGTGTAAATGTCTCTGTAGAAAGAGAGTATAAAAAGACTTCAGCAATTGCATTCAAAGAATGATAAAATTATCATAAAATATTCAGAATGAGACATGTTAACATTCATTAAATATTGACAGCAGTTGCACCAGATTCCATCATATTATCTTTTTTATATTTCAATTTGTTTTAAAATATTACACACTCTAAAATATATAATCAAAAAGAGAAAAATGAAGTAGAAACTTCTGGGCTGAATTCTACTTCTGGTAACTAATATAATTATTTTAGACATGGTATTACAGAAATGATATATTTGAGCCCTTCCTAATGAGTAGTTCCTTTTGATAAGAATTTAGGATTTTATGTACCAGGAAATACACCCTATATTTACCTATAATTTCTACCTATACTTGCTGAAGGTGTATTTATACTTCAGCAAGTATGATAACAGAGGATGTGCACTGAACCACCAGGTGATACCACCAGGCATCTTACTAAGAAAAATAATAACTTTTCTGTGTGTCAGGAAACTCTTCCCTATAACTTAAGATGTACCTCGATAGGGATAGTGTTGAATCTGTAAATTACTTTGGGCAGTATGGTCATTTTGACAATATTGATTCTTCCTAGCCATGAACATGGAATATTTCTCCATCTGTTTGTGTCCTCTCTTATTTCATTGAGCAGTGGTTTGTAGTTCTCCTTGAAGAGGTCCTTTACGTTCTTTGTTAGTTGTATTCCTAGGTATTTTATTCTCTTTGTAGCAATTGTGAATGGCAGTTGGTTCTTGATTTGGCTGTCTTTAAGTCTGTTATTGGTGTATAGGAATGCTTGTGATTTTTGCACATTGATTTTATATCCTGAGACTTTGCTGAAGTTGCTTATCAGTTTCAGGAGATTTCGGGTTGAGACGATGGGGTCTTCTAGATATACAATCATATCGTCTGCAAATAGAGACAATTTGACTTCCTCCTTTCCTATTTGAATACCCTTTATTTCTTTTTCTTGCCTGATTGCTCTGGCTAGAACTTCCAGTACTATATTGAATAGGAGTGGTGAGAGAGGACATCCTTATCTAGTGCCAGATTTCAAAGGGAATGCTTCTAGTTTTTGCCCATTCAGTATGATATTGGCTGTTGGTTTGTCGTAAATAGCTTTTATCATTTTGAGATACTATCCCTATCAAGCTACCAATGACCTTCTTTGAAGAACTGGAAAAAACCACCTTAAACTTCATATGGAACCAAAAGAGAGCCCGCATAGCCAAGTCAATTCTAAGCAAAAAGAACAAAGCTGGAGGCATCACACTCCCGGACTTCAAACTATACTACAAAGCTACAGTAATCAAAACAGCATGGTACTGGTACCAAAACAGAGATATACACCAATGGAACAGAACAGAGGCCTCCGACGCAACACAACACATCTACAACCACCCGATCTTTGACAAATCTGACAAAAACAAACAATGTGGAAGCGAGTCCCTGTTTAATAAATGGTGTTGGGAAAACTGGCTAGCCATGTGCAGAAAGCAGAAGCTGGACCCCTTCCTGACACCTTACACTAAAATTAACTCCAGATGGATTAAAGACTTAAACATAAGACCTAACACCATAAAAACCCTAGAAGAAAATCTAGGCAAAACCATTCAGGACATAGGCATAGGCAAGGACTTCATGACCAAAACACCAAAAGCAGTGGCAACAAAAGCCAAAATAGACAAATGGGACCTAATCAAACTCCACAGCTTCTGCACAGCAAAAGAAACAGTCATTAGAGTGAATCGGCAACCAACAGAATGGGAAAAAATTTTTGCAGTCTACCCATCTGACAAAGGGCTGATAACCAGAATCTACAAAGAACTGAAACACATTTACAAGAAAAAAACAAACAAGCCCATTCAAAAGTGGGCAAAGGATATGAACAGACACTTTACAAAAGAAGACATACATGAAGCCAACAAACATATGAAAAAATGCTCATCATCACTGGTCATTAGAGAAATGCAAATCAAAACTACATTGAGATACCATCTCACGCCAGTTAGAATGGCGATCATTAAAAAATCTGGAGACAACAGATGCTGGAGAGGATGTGGAGAAATAGGAACGCTTTTACACTGTTGGTGGGAGTGTAAATTAGTCAACCATTGTGGAAGACGGTGTGGCGATTCCTCAAGGACCTAGAAATAGAAATTCCATTTGATCCAGCAATCCCATTACTGGGTATATATCCAAAAGACTATAAATCGTTCTACTATAAGGACACATGCACACGAATGTTCATTGCAGCACAGTTTACAATAGCAAAGACCTGGAACCAACCCAAATGCCCATCGATGATAGACTGGACAGGGAAAATGTGGCACATATACACCATGGAATATTATGCAGCCATCAAAAACGATGAGTTTGTGTCCTTTGTAGGGACATGGATGAACCTGGAAACCACTATTCTCAGCAAACTGACACAAGAACAGAAAATCAAACACCGCATGTTCTCACTCATAGGCGGGTGTTGAACAATGCGAACACATGGACACAGGGAGGGGGAGTATCACACACTGGGGTCTGTCGGGGGGAAAAGGGGAGGGATAGTGGGGGGGTGGGGGAGTTGGGGAGGGATAGCATGGGGAGAAATGCCAGATATAGGTGATGGGGAGGAAGGCAGCAAATCACACTGCCATGTGTGTACCTATGCAACAATCTTCCATGTTCTTCACATGTACCCCCAAACCTAAAATGCAATTAAAAAAAAAAAAAAAGATGTACCTCATTACATTATTTACAGATGAAGCAGATGAGACAAACTTTCAACAGAGTTTATTCGAGTACATTTATACCTTAAATGTACAATACATGTGAATATAAAACACCAAGAAAAATCCCTGGCCTGTAAGAGTCAGGCTGTCTTGCATTCCCTACTACCTTCTTGTTTTGTTCTTTTAATTGGAATGCTTTATTAGCAAGATTCACAAACTTCTACCCAACTGATTTAAAGAGGTTTGCTGTCCTAGCCTCTTCTTTAATTTAAAGAACTCTACTTACTGTCATAATTTCTAAGTAGAAATAAAGAAACAAAATGTAGTTAACAGTAAACTTGCTAAGTATATATGAAAATTTCTAAACATTAGCAGTTTGCTTTTCGGTAATGCTAAAGCTTTTTATGTATCTCATAATTGCCAGTAATTGAAAATATGGTTATTGATAGTTTCTACATCAATACATTCATATTATATATGCATTAATTGATTCATAATATATTAGCGCAGTTTTTCTTGGTAACTAGAATTTAAGTTTCACACTAAGCTTTATAAAATGAGAAGGCAGATTTTACTATAGCTTTGATTACTGGAACCGGTTAGAAGATTAAACTTTCAAACAAACTTATGTACACAAAATATTCATATGAATAACTCTGAAAATTAAATATGAGGGCTAAATTGATCTCCTCTTACATAGAATGTTACAACTGAACTGTCTTTGAAAAGTTCAACAATTGAGACAATCTGTGCTATTCTAGCTAAAGTAGAAACAGGATTGTACTGTAAAATATTCAGTTATTACTACCATCATCTAACTTACAGCTTAATGGAAGGAAGCTACATTTTCTGTTAGTTGAGTCTCAGAAGTCTTTTATATTATATTCTATGTGCAGAAGTTTTCAGAAATATATAAACAAAAAAGTTACCTAATTTCAATAAGAACTTCTCTTACAAATATAATTTTTTAAAAAAAGAATGCATTTGATATAATTTATTCACACCTCAATACCAAATTTATTTTAGCAGAGACTGTTACTTTTTTCATAGTTGGTTTCTTTAAGGAGGATTAAAAAAAAAGAGCTTAATCATGACTAAATATATAACATTTTTTCAACAGAAAAAAAAATAGCAGAGATGATATAGGTAGAACTGATTCCAAATTAGAGACATAGTATTCAAATGATACAAACTGACAGTTTCTCATTTGGGTGCAACTGTGTCGTGCTTTGACTTTCCTACACCATCACCTTCTCTTTCTTACCTTAGTATAAGTAAAACCACATGGCGAGGCACATACTAAAACAAATATACAGAGATAAAGAGCCACCAGAACAGACCAGGGAAGGCAAGAAAGAAACCACCAAACTTCCTTTTTTGTCTTTGAATAATGTTAAATACTCACATTTTCTTCAGATCCATCTTTCAAAGGAATGTCTAATTTAACATTTTTGTATGTTATGATTGAATTTAATCCTGAGCAATGATGTATTTTACTTTGTGAATTTCTTGCATAGCAGCTAAATCTACTCATTCTTTCATAGCAGCTACATCTGCTGAGAAGATATAGCACATACATGTTCACTGTAAGTCCACCTAAACAAGTGAAAAATACTCTACCTTGTCCACCGCATTATTTAACGTCTGAGATGATGATACAGTGAATATTCAATTCACCACTGTAAACTGTTCAAAGGATCTTTCAATCATCTCTGTGTATTACCACCACCACATAGAGTCAGGACACAGTGAAAATACTGGCATTGCAATAAAAAATATGAAGAAGGGTGGGATTAAGCAGAGAATGAAAGAAAAATCTAAGGCTTAGATCAATTTAAATATCAAATCCTTAATCTGCTTAATCTGATATTTTTATAACACTACTATATAGTTTAGAAGAATATAATTTGTGATAACTAAACTTCATGAGTCCATGATCCATCCAACCTCCAACACACTTAGCTCAGCCTCTGATGCTCTATCTCAAAGAAAGAACATTACTCTTTTGGCATTAGCTTATAATCATTTGAAATATAAGCATGATCACTGATAACCTCTATAATTTTTACTAGAGACAGATTAACTGCAAGTGACATTCTTATTCAGATATAGTATCTCATTTCTTGTTGAATCTTGCTAAGTTAGTTGCCATCATAAAATATTGTGGCAGGGTTCCAAGGGTTAATTATGAGTTGCATAAAAGGCACTTCCTTCCACTCATTTTAATTTATTATTTCTCGCTAAGCATTTCCCAGGAACTTGGCTCAGTGAAGTCCCAAGGAAGAGTTACTTTCCCTTGTCCCCCTCCCATTCTACTTTCATCCGATATATACAGTCAACAACATCTAATTTTACAGCTCAGTTTTTTAATCCTCGAAGAAAAGACATTTCTTCAAAATCAGATGATAAAAAGGTGTTGGTGAAGCTGTACTTAAAGGAATTAATAGCTTTAAAAATGATATTTATGTAAGCTGTGTTTATGAATCTCATCAATTTAGTGAGACATATTCTAATAAATTTTCTCTAAACTCTGCAAGAGTGGATAACTTATAGATTCATATTTTTAATAATATAACACCAACGTATTATTTCAATTATGCACTCAAAGCCTAGAAATGGAAGATTATGATATACAGGATAAAAGATGATCATCAAACAACTGTAATACCATAAATTGGAAGACGCCCACAGCACTTGAGTAGTTTATGACCTGCAACAGTAGTTCCCAAGTGTATTCATATCTTCAATGGGACGTCACTACTGCTACAGAAAGAAAAACGTTTATTTAAATTTTAACAAATGTCATCCCATGTCTGAAATCTCAACACTACACATTTTAGCATGCTTCATGAGTTGAAAAGCTTTTCATTTAAATAATAATTCAGTGTAGGGTCTTTAGAGCACTAGATTTCAAAAACTTGATTGAGGTAATTTTTTAATTAAAATCTACTCAGAATGATTACTGAGGATGAGGGTGGGGCGAATGACAAGATAAATTACCTTGACTTTTTTGTTTAAATGATGTTAATGGTTGGGCAAACCATACTGAGTTTTGGGCAAAACATTTGATTATATTTATAAAAACGTAAAAAGACATAAAGCTTGGTATTTTCTCTTCTAAATGGTACTACAAGAGAATATTCTCCAAAACACCATAACATGTTCAATAATATTTAAGCATGAACACATATGTGGAATCTTTTCTTTTTATTCCATTTTGATTCCATAATGAACCTCTTCTCTGTGAACTTATTCAATCTTGGAGAACTACATTTTAAGCTTATTCCACCTATTATGAGAAATATCATTTACACACACTGTTTTTAAACTTGCATGTTTCAGTCTTTCTAAAGTATTGTTTAGTTTTAATAAATTGGGAAAATATATTTCTAGAACATGTCACATTAATGATTTCCATTATTTAGTGAGCATTCACTAGTTGGTGCATTGGATATACATTACAATATTTACTTATAAAAAGCATCTATGTCTGATATTATACAAGCCTACTTTCTAGGCGAGAAAATTTAGCTATTTAGCTTAAGAAAGGTGAAGCAACCTGTCCACGACAACAAAAGGAAAATAAAACGCAAAGTTGCCCAGTATTAAAGAATATTTTCTCACTTTACTTTGGGAATCTTTAGGTATCCTGGGATCACACAGAATAATTTCAAGAAGACACAATAAGAGAAAATAAAGACTAATGTAACAGAAGAGATGGTGTCAGGTTTTCCTTGAGATATATGTACATAATAATCGCTTCTACTTGAGCTGTCTGTCATGCAACCACTCCTGCCCACCACGGGACAGGCCATTTGATATCATTGGGAATAGAGAAAAATCTGGTATAGCATTGCCATATTAAATACAAATTCAGTTCAATTTGTATTTCAGGTGACTTATTTTTTTTTCATATGTGTGTCCCAGACATTGGCAGATATATACAGATAATTTATTATTTTTTATCTGAAATTTCAGTGTAAATGAGAATCCTTTTTTAAAAATTTACTAAATCTGGAGGATTTTTTCCTTCTGCATTTGAATAGTTTAGATAAAACTTGGCTGACCAGGTGTGAGTTAGCTCAGTCGAAGGCGGGACTGGTCTATCTGGAGATACTCCTTTCCAAAGTGTGACTTTCCAGACCAGATAGAAGTTCTTGTCTTCTGGTCCTATAAATGTGTAGATTTTTGTGGGCCAGCACCTCCTCTACTGGGCATGCACCCATGGTGCAAGAGCTCATCTCTGTCCTATCAAAGGTATCCAATAAGGAAAACTCAGGGAATTGAGTGTGCTCTGCTACTTCTTTGCCAGTAAATCACTTTTCAAGGAACTCAATTTTATACCTGCACCACATGGTCCTCAAGACATGTGTCTACAAGCATTTGCACGGCAAGATTTTGCATAACTATAATTCTCTTTATCCATTTCAATATTCATTTTAACTAGTGTTTACATGTAAAATGCCACAAAGGGGCTTATTCATAATGGGATTTGGTGGAGAATGCTTTTCTTGTTCTCTTGTTTTTAGCAAGAGCATTCTAACTGGCCTCATTTCCTCTTTTCACTTCCAGTCCAAAAGTTTCTAAACTATTTAATCTCTCTTAATATTGATACACTGCCGTCATCGTCTTAAACATTCTATTTTTCTTCTTTGTATTTCTTTAGTTTCATAGAGTTTTTCTTTAAAGACAACTTTAAGAATCACAGTTCTCTTTTTAAAGATGGCCAATAATTTGGTTCCAAAGGCAATTAATATTCTACCTTTCATTTATACTGCTCTTTCCCAAAGAAGCCCACATTTTATTGTCATTTGTTTAGCGTGAACATGGAAATATTTAAATTTTATGTTTTTCTCAAATATTTATAGTTGAGAATCTATACAGTATAGATTTTTAAATAAAATATATATTCTGCATTTTTGTGAAATAAAAATATCAAAACCTCATAAAATTATATCTTCTCTTACGTTAGGCCCCAGATGACATTTTACTTTTAACAGGTTTACTACAATTTTTATTAAAAAACTTTTATACTTTTATTTAAAAATATCTTTTTAAGATATTGCTTTTGTCATTCCTGTATTTACCAAATTCTAATTTCACACTATTCTATTCTCCCTTTCTAAAGACCCCATATTTTCACTACTCTGCATTCTCATTAAGCTGTTCTTTGCTTCTCTGTTTAAAAAAAAATTCTTCAAGAGACCTTGATAATTCCCTTGCTATGTGAAAACATGCCAGATTGTTCCAGTTAAAATTAATAACTTTGCTTTATATCAATTATCCTTATTTTATTATGCATTGAAGTTTAATTATTGCTCTACAAAAAAAGTGGAAAATTTCACTAAGATTGGGAACAATGTCATATACATTTTCTCATCAACCAAAAGGCCAGGAAGGATTCTTTTCATATGACTAATTTTCAACATATTTTTGTAGGGTTAATTGTTAGAATAAATTGTAAGAATTTGGAACTATAAAACAACTATAAAATAGTATATATATATATTAAAGTTCAATATTTTTGTTTTCCCTTATTGTAACCAGGGAACAGGAACAGACGCATCTCGAAGACGCTTTCAGTTGCCCGATCTGATGGGCCCAGGGGCTCAGCTCCCTCCCCGTTCAGATGTGTTCCCCAAAGTGCCCAGGTCCTTGCCTCTCTAGCCCCAGGAATTGGGGAAGTGGCCCTGGGGGCACGGTGAGCTTACCGTTCGAATAAATATCACGGACCCAAAGAGTTTAGCAGAGAGCGATTTATTAGGCATAAGAGAGAGAAAGAGAGAAGGAGCGAGAGAGCCCCCACACTGCCGTAGGAGGGGATCCAAGGGAAGAATCCACACAGGTAAGGGGGCAGTGGGTTTTTAACCTTGGAGTTATTCCCACCCCATTCATGTTCTTGTCCAGTGAGAGGAGTTCTTTCAAGCTCTCCTGCTGGTGTGATTGATCCTTGACCTCTCTGCTGGATTGGCTGCTAGGTCCGCAGCAGAGGCCCTTCCTCCCACAGCTTTTGGTGGGCTTTTTGAACAAAGAGTCTCACCTGGAATTTCTACCTAGCCCCCGGTGCAGGAAAGTCAGACAAAGAACTTTAGGTTCCCGGATGGGGGACTTGGATGGAGGCATGGCCGGAAAATTCCCGCCTTTGAAACCACGCCCCTTGTGGATTGGTTTTCCTTAGCACAGTCCCTTACTGTGACGTATTTGAACCCACTCTGTAAAGTTACATTTTTTTCCCTTTGCAGTAGCTTGAAATCCAGAGTAAATCTAGTGTTGTCAATCTCTGAAACAATCTAACTTCAGTAACAAAAACATGTATTTCTATGTAATAATCAAAATTTCCAACTTTATTTGGAAGTAAGTCTTCTCCCCTTCGCTGGTCAAGGACTAAGGCTTTAGACTGGTACCTGCAGTGGGATGAGGGATGTAAGTCTTTCTTCTGTTCTCCCATCGCATGCTACCTCAGCTTCCTCCCAAGTTGAAGAGGTGAAAAGAACCAGGTAAATCTTACTGTGTCCTATTTTAATGATTTAACTCTATGACTTTGGTTTGTGAGAGGTTTAAAGCTGATGTGTTTTTCCTGTAGTGAATCACTGTTCTACCTCCAACTTCTTCCTGCTAAAGAATCTTTACACTTCTGGGTGATCTACTTAGGCAGAAGCTGACACAATTCATGTGGAAACCCTTGGGCATTTTTTTCCTCTGTGTGTGTGTGTGTGTGTGTGTGTGTGTGTATTTGAGACAAGGTCTCACTCTGTTGCCCAGACTGGAGGGTAGTAGCATGATTATGACTCTTTCTAGCCTCAATGTTGTTAGCCCAAGAGATCCTTCCACCTCAGCCCCACAAGCAGGCTTGGGACCACAGCTGTGTGCCACCATGCTCAGCTAATTTTGTCTAAGTTTTGTAAAGATGAGGTCTCACTATGTAGCACAGGTCTCAAACTCCTGGGCTCAAGCAATCTTTCTGCCTTGATCTCCCAAAGTACTGGGATTGTAGGCATGAGCCACTGTGCCCTACCCTTTACTATAATTTTGAATGTGCAAGTAAGCCGCAACACAGCAATGTCTGTTTGATGCTTTTTAAGCCAACTTCTCTTACTTTTTATGTATCTTACCCGTGAGCCTAATGCAAGTCCCCTGAGTTTTCCCAACTCCAGAAAAAACATCAGGGGACGCAGGGTTTTATTTGTCAGCACTGGCCTAGGAGTTGTGGCTACCTCAGAAGTGAGGTAGCTCTTGTTTTATTTGAAGATAAATCTACCCCTTCTCTCTGGAACCAGGAGTATTAGAACTAGAAGATGCATTAAAATCCTATAGTCCAGAATAGCTTAGGTTATAGAAAAAAATGAGATTTAAATATTAAGTTATGTAACCAACGTTTGATTAATTTAGCTGAACAAACATTACTGAATGTTACTTGCAGACAATATATTGGAAGAACAAAGACAAACATGACATAGAATTTGCCAAGCAATTTAGCTAATGGATGAATTGATACTATAATCCAGATCTCCTAGTTTCTGTTCCAAAGTTATATCTGCCACCCCAAACTAGGAGAATGGTTTTCAAGTTTAATATACAGAAGAATCTCCAATGGGAGCTGTTCAAATGCAGATTCCATAGCTCTGCTAGTAGAGATTCTAATTCAATGTGTAGGGCCCATGAATTTTCATGTTAGCAAGCACTTAGGTGATTCAAACACAGGTTGTTCTCTTCCAAAATTTATGAACATAGTTCTTTTTTGTTTTAGAGATAGTCCTGCCTAGTGACATTAGTGTCAAAGAAAAGTGGTGCTTGTGTGTTCCTCACCACCTGTTCTATCACCCCACAATTTGTAGATCTCAAAAAATGTGTACCATGCTACTGAAGACAGTTTGGGATATACATCAAGTGTCTCTGCTTTTCTGAAACGGATAATTTTCTGGGGTTATTTTGAAGTTTTCTACTGAATCCTACAGATCAGCCCCTTGCTCTGAGATTTTTCTGAGTGATATTATTGCCTGAGGGCTGTATTTCATTTTATCTTTTACCTCTCAGTAAACAATAGAGCCTTACACACAATGGACTTATAAGGAGTGTGTAGTATATCGGATTGATTACATGTTCTTTCTTCCATCTCGCAACATATATTTCTAAAATATGAAATGACAAAATAAATCTTTATAGCAGTATCTATTTCTTTTGATACTTATTTCTCATAGCATGTTAGGGCCAGCAAGGCCTAATGTTTTGAAACTTGAGCAGGTCTGAGGGAACCGTAAGAAATAGCTTGTCAAAGCAGGTAACTTCGGCATGGCAAGAAATTCCTCATATGATAAAAGGCTGAAGTTTGATTACTGATGTCACCCCTTCTTCAGGCATTACCAGGAACCACTCTGATCCTCATTTCCAATTTGTCTGACCAATGAGCGTCCTCCTCCAGCCGAGTAAGAACACTGTGCTTTGGTCATATTTTCATGAGAAGCTAGGGGGAGACTTGTCCACTGAGGATCATGAGTATATGTATCTTCCAAATTTTCTAATATATGCGCAAACTATTTCTATATTTGCTGTAAGATGCTGTTGATTTATAATTAGATTGCATTTTTCTTTAGCACAGATGAGTTTAAGCTTATCCACTCATTGCCTAATAATATTAACTTTTCAATAATAGCAGTTAGTTGAGAAGGATAAGCTAACAGGCAGCTAAATGCACATTAGTTCTTCCTTTAGTGAGAAAAAATATTTGATTTATTGATATACTCTCTTTATTTATTCTATAACACAAATAAACCTGAAGGTCAGTGTCTTTATTTCTGTATGACAAATTGGAGTCAGTTAAAAAGCAAAAGCATCAAAAGAGATATAATCAAGTGTACCTAAAACTATCTTCTCTTAAATCATTGTCTATAATAATATTAGCTTAAGATTTGCAACAATCTTTATAAATTCCCTCTCATGCACATCCACACATCACATTCCTTGATCCTCATTCAGTAAGGTCCCATAATATTCCAGACACACTCTGATGAATCCTGGATACCCAATAGAGAGTTAATTTGGTTTCTACTTTGAGACATTCCCAGATTCAGATTGAGGAGACTGATGCATAAATAGACACATTACAATACTGCATGGAAATGCTATCGGAATTATGAATAGATCTGTAATATACACCCAAAGGATAAAGCAACTCACCAATTCTGAAAAAGCTAAAAGAAGCTTTGGAAAACTGGGTCTCAATTCTCATTCCACATTAACTCCACGTGAGGAGCCTTGAAACAGACAATGTTCAAGCTCCAGTCTAGCCAATTAAAGCAGAAATCTTTGCATGTGAAATCCACGATATTAGTACATTTAAAAATCGTGGTGTTAGTACATTTTAAAAACTACTTTTAAAGTCAAGTTATTATAATACACATAGAGTGTTAAGAATCAGGATTTTAAAGGAAAGGACAAATAAACTTCTTAAAATGAAGGATGAGTAGCAAATCTATGTATTAGACAGAGCCCAAGCTAAATTACCCATTGGTAAACGTTTAGTCAGTTTTTCTCTTCCAAGTTCTTTTCACTATTTAAATAACACTTGATTAGTTCAAGTGGAGAAGAATTTTAATACTTCTTGAATTTGAACAATTAGTTATGTAGCAGATGATCAAGCTTAGCTAAGAATAGTTACTTTCTACAAAAAGAAAGTTATCAGGCATGATTTTTATTATACTATTTAGTATAATTAATTACAGAGATTTTACTAATCATTGTGAATACAAGAGAATATATCTAAAACTAAGGTGACTGGCTTAGTGAAATGAAAAAAAAGATGGAGAAGACTATTCTTCAAATGCCACAGCAGATACTTATTATTCTATGCGTCTATGCAGGGGCATATATTGTTAGTCAAAAGCTTCCAAAACAAACTACCAACATCCCTGAATTTCAGTAAATGTAATAGACTAAAAAGAGGTAGCATAGCTTATATAATTATTATTTGTTATAAGTTAGAGGCTAATGATCAGCAATCGTTATCTGCTATATTAAAACAAATTTGTGCCAACATTTTCTCACTCTGAGAATTCCATGACTCCCCACCATCTAGCGTCTATCCTAATTACTTATCCTACACTGCTAGCTAATGACTAATTTACTTAAATGAAAGTTGTTGTCCTCCCAAATCAGACCATTGTCTAGGTTTCTTCCCTTCCAAAATCTGAGCCTAAGAAAATGCTATCTGTTCTGCAGATTCCACATGAATGCTAATGGTCCTCATGAGACGCTACATACTATATTCTTACAGTGCTTACTTTTGGAATCATATGCTCTTTTGTGACTTACTTTCCTGTGTTATAGAAATAATCTATTTCAGATACCAATTCTTGGGGGAAGGAAAAGAGAAGGACAAGAACTACAAAGTTTTGAGGGGCATCTATGTATGGGCATTTAGACATGCTTGTTCTTCATCTAATCCTAATCTGAAGTAAATTTTAGTGTACCATTTCATAGATTAAAAACAACTGTCAACTGATGAGTGACTTTCCCAAGGCCAGACAGCTAATGATGAGGAGACTAATGATTCCAGTTGTCCAAGTGTGACGTCCTTGAGTGTGAAATCCCTGATACTTCATACTGAGAGAAGTGTATTTTATATTGAATTTTATTTCCCACACCTCATTTATTCAGATGAGCTGATTATTATTAAACACTTCCAACTGGGTGGTATGCAAGAAATAAAATGTAATTTTCTTTCTTTCCAATCACTGTCTTCAATATGTTATTCCTAAGCTACCCCCTCACCCCACCCTGCTCCATTATACTATCATGAGAAACATCTCATAGGTTTCAGGTCACTTTAAGGTATTTAAAAGTCCAAACCACTCTAGTCCAGTGAAAAACTTCAATTACCCATAGTTGCTGACTCTTTCCTTTTGCTTTACCTACTCAACTACTCAAGGAAAAAAAAATTAAGAGCAGTTAATCTATTCCATAAGAACGCAAAAGATGTCCAACTTAAGATTATGTCAATTTGTTTTTATTGTGTGCACTCTATGCAATATGTCTGCCAAATTCCACAGAAGTGGGGGTGAGGGATTAGCTTGCTACCGTGAACTCTGCACTCGCTAACCCTCCTGCCCTCAACAATTTCTTTGGTTTTATGAACTTGAAGAGAAGAAGGCTTATATACACTTGAAAAAAAGAAAGACTGAGACCAAATTAGAAAAGAGCAGGACTTTAGAGCCCAGGAGAAGGTGCCTATTCATGTCAAAAAGCTTTTGAGATATCAGGCCTCCTCTTTCATGTTAGTAGCCAGTTCGAGGCCTCTCAAGTTCTATACAAACATATCTTTTGAGGAACTATGATTTAGTTCTTTTGTTTTTAATGTTTAATTACTCAAGATAATTTATACTGCAAATACACAAAAGAAAAAACCATCAGTCTTATTTCCCACGCTAGCAAAGTCAAAGTAAAATGGGTTAAATTGGTGACTTACAAACTTGTTGGGATACAGCTCAAAGCAAGAAATATACTTGGCATCACAAAGTTTCACAAGACAATATTTACCCTTATTGTTTTTCAAGCACTCTAATGTTTTTTTATTTTATCCTACTCTATTCTGCTCTGTTGTTTCTATTTCTTTTGCTTTCTTTTATTATTATTTAGTTGACAAATAAAAATAATATATATTTAACTTATAGCATACGATGCTTTGAAATATGTATAAATTGGGGAAGGTGATGTTGAGCTAATTAACGCATAGATAATTTTACACCTTTTTTTATGTGTGTAAGAACACTTAAAATCTACTCTTAACATTATTTTATTATACTTTATGTTCTGGGGTACATGTGCAGATAGTGCAGGTTTGTTACACAGGTATACACATGCCGTGGTTGTTTGCCGCATCCATCACCTGTCATCTACATTAGGTATTTCTCCTAATGTTATCCCTCCCTAATCCCCCCACCCCCTGCTATCCTTCCTCTAGTCCTGCCAACCCGACAGGCCACAGTGTGTGATGTTCCCCTCCCTGTGTCCATGTGCTCTCATTGTTCATTCCCTCTTATGAGTGAGAACACGCAGTGTTTGGTTTTCTATTCTTGTGTCAGTTTGCTAAGAGATGGTTTCCAGCTTCATCCATGTCCTTGCAAATGACCTGAACTCATCCTTTTTTATGACTGCATAGTATTCCATGGTGTGTATTTGCCACATTTTCTTTATCCAGTCTATCACTGATGGGCATTTGGGTTGGTTCCAAGTCTTTGCTACTGTAAAAACTGCCGCAACAAATATACGTGTGCATGTGTCTTTATAATTGACTGTTTTATAATCCTTGCAATACATTCTTATGAACTATAGTCACCATGTTGTATAAAAGATAGCTTGAACTCACTTGTCCTAATTGAAACTTGAAAATTTTTGACCAACATTTTCCAATCTCCCTCCTTGAGCTCCTGGTAACCACCATTCTACTCTTTACTTCTATGAGTCCAATTTTTAAATTTCACATGTAAATGAGATCATGTGGTGTTTGTCTTTCTGTGCCTAGCTTATTTCACTTAATGTAATTTCCTTGATTTTCATCTACATTGTCACAAATAACAGAATTATCTTATTTATTGCACTGGAATAATATCCCATTATTTAAATATACCACACTTTCTATATTCATTTATTCCTGGAAGATACTTAGATTATTTGTGAATAATGTTGCAATAAATATGGGAGTGCAGATATTTCCTCAAGATGCGATCTTATTTTTTTTGAATATGTAACCCGTAATGGGATTGGAGAATTATATGGTAGTTTTATTTTTAATTTTTTGAGGAATCTTTATAGTGTTTTCCGTAGTGACTGTTCTAATTTACATTCCTGCTAGCACTGTACAAAAATCCCCTTTCTCCACAGTTTTGCCAGCACATGTTTTCTTTTATCTCTATTCAATATTATAATTTCATTGTCCTCACTCTGAAGGTAAACCAGTAAATGGAATACTGAAAATGAAGTCTTGCACATAGTTGTTAATTAATAAATATATATTAAAAATAAGAGAACAGTACATACAAGAAAGAAAGATGTAATTCAAACAATCATAAATTTGTTGAACTGAAGGATTCATTGTTTCACCATATACTTACAGTATCACAGGCAATAACAGAAAGCCAAAATTCTAAACCATGTGGGCTATCTTCAGTTAGAGAGTAGAAGTATGAAGAAGAAATAGAACAGGCACTGGATAGAGCATCTGGATAAATCAAATAAAAACCAGACCAATGCAATCATAAGAAAACCAGTGGAGAGAGGTAAAGAAAGAGTCTGATGGACTTTGTAGAGTTATACTGAGAGAATGGGGATAAAAGATATTCAGTGAAGACAGTGAAACTGAAAATGTTGGACATTGAAGATAGGTGCATTGGACAAAGTTCACTTTGAATTCAGAAATAAAACATATAATATCTTCAGTTTATTTTTTTATGTGTTCCTTGTGAGAGCACTGGGAGGCTAGGTCTCTCACTTTCAAAATAGAATTGAAAACAACTTACATGAAACAGTTGGCAAACAAACCATTAAAAACAGCATGTAATGCAGGAATAGTGAAAAAGTTATAGACTGTACATGCTTCGAGGGGAGAGGAAGAGGGAGTGATCATTGAGGCCGGCATAATCAATAGGATTCTTGGAGGCCTTAAATAGTTCCAGGAGGAGTGATGAACACAGATCTTCATGATTTATGATTTCATTGGGGCAGAGAACAGTTTTTCTAGCAAAAAAGAAAAAATAAAAGAATAAGCTAGGAAAAGTGAGTTGGAGAGCTCAGGTACGGAATTGTGTGATATGATATAAATTATGCAATGTGATACCTTTGTGTAGCTGAATAAAAATATAAGTGAAGCTTTGAACTTTTAGAAAATATGAAACATAAAATCAACAGTATGATATATATTTTCAGTATACAATTTATATCTAAAGGAAAAGTAAATTTTTCTTTCCTTGTTTTCTTCCTTTCTTTCTTCTATCTTATTTATGCATTAAGCATATATGTTTTGTGCAGCCAGTAAATAAAATACCAGGTGCTGGACATAAAGCAATAAAGAAACAGCTTGTATTCTACTGGGAAAAAGCAGCGTGTGTGTGTGTGTGTGTGTATGTATGAAATTATTTTTGTCAGTGACAAGTGATATAAAGATAAAGCAGGATAACTGGATAGAATACAGTGAGAGGTGGAGGTGACAGAGAGCTATTTTTGATAAGGTAGTGAGAGAAGAAATCCCTGCAGACCAAACTTCTTAAGAACAGAGAAACAAGGGGAAAAGGTGTGCCAATATTAAGGAAAGAGCATCTCACGCAGTGAAACAACACCTGCAAACGCCCTAAAGTTCATACTATGTTCCAAGTACATTAAGGAAGTCAGGGGGAGTAGCATACATGAGCAGGCAGGCAGGAGAGTGATGGAAAATGGAATTTGGCAGGGGGCGGGAGGAAGGGGTAAAATTGTTTTGGTGATTGTCAGGCAGGAGCTTCCCATATTTCCTCCTAGCATATTTCTCCAAATTTTTGACATACAATTACCAACTGTCATAAAAATATGGGCCATTTTTCAATGTGAGGCTTCCTAAAACCATTTAAATAATTATTCTTAAATGTATTATTCACACTGGAATCGTTTAACATATTCCTGCTGTTAGTTTAAATCTAATATGTATTTGGTCTGAATGAATAAAGAGACAGGAAATTGTTGGCAAGCAATTGTCAGAAAGCAACAGATTTGAATCCAAGCTAAATAATTTGGTTTTAGAGTACACAACAACGTCTTGTTCACTTCCATTTTTTATAGAGATAGGGGTCTTACTATGTTGCCCAGGCTGGTCTTGAACTCCTGGGCTCAAGAGATTCTCCTACCTCAGCCTCTTAAAGTGCTGGGATTACAGGCATGAGCCACCATACCCAGCTACCTTTTGTTAAATGTTGATGAAAGGACTTCTCATATTAATCAGGATAAATGTTGAAGAAAACCTGAAATGCTGACTTATGTCTGATATGTATTCTTTTTCTTTAGATATATAGTGTTTATTTGCTGGAAGAAAGTGGAGAACTTCTCACTGAAATCCAAGAGAGAATCCAAGGTAAAAAAAAAAAAACAAACAAAAAAAAACACTGAGCAATTTTTGGTTAATATTATTAATTAATAATTAATATTATTATTTTATTGTTGTTAAGAATAACAATGAAAATATAGAGATGTACCACTTAGTACATTAGTACTTCCCAACGTGTTCTTTAAATCTTGAGTATTCTAAGATTAATGAATGAATAGTGCACTAACTCTCGCTGTAGGAGTATTTGCTGCAAGAAATGATGCTACCACTTTCAATATTCCTTATGGAGAGTTCCTTTATATTTGCTTTTAAGGAACTTTCCCTTCTTCCTTGATGATAGTCATGAGATTAAAGTGGTGAGATCTCTAAATAAACTGGCCATGACCACCGCAATCCCACTCTATAATATGTTTGCATTTGAATCCATAGGAGCATAAGTGTGTGTTTTATGAAGCCATGCTTTGCCTTTAAAAACATGTATCTTGGAAAGAGAAGGTCCGTATTTGGTATCTTCAGTAAAAGAGCTTTGATTACATCAATATTTTGGATTTTAGTTTAGCTTGGTGCTCTTGGGGTTTTTATACCTAAAACCATGCACCATAAAAATATTCAGGAGGGGGGTGAAAGACGTCTTGTTTTTAATGTGAGAATAGAGTGTTCATGGTAGTGGAAGTAAAAACATGGGCTAACCTGCTCACAGAAATGCACAGGTCAGCCCTAGGAAAGTCAACATGTGTAAGTCGAGGAGCTAGGGTTGTATTCCTTTACATCTTTCCAGTACAATGTACCCCTTAGAAATATCTTGTGCAACCGAAGGAGCACACATACCTCATCTTTAAGATTATTTTATTATGGTGAAATAAGCATAACAGAATTTATCATATTAAACATTTGAAGTGTCTAGTCAGTGGTATTAAATACATTCATATTGGTGTGCAGCCATTGTCACCACTCATCTCTGGAACATTTTCATCATTCGTGCCCATTAAACAATAACTCCCCTTTTCTCCATCACATAGCCCCTTCTGCTTTCTTTCTCTGTGAATTTTACTACTCTAGGTATCTCATACAATTGAAATCGTACAATATTTGTGTTCTAGTGACTAGCTTATTTCACTTAGTATAATGTCTTCAAGGTTCATCCATATTGTAGCATATGTCAGAAATTCCTTCCTCTTTAAGGCTGAATCAAATTCCATGGTGTGCATATTTCACATTTTGTTTACTCATTTATTTTTCAAGGGACATTTGGGTTGTTTGCACATTTTGGCGATTGTGAATAATGCTGTTGTAAACATGGGTGCACAAATATTTGTTTGAATTCCTGCTCTCAATTCTTTTAGGTATACCCAGAAGTGGAATTGCTGGATCACCTGATGACCTATTTATAATGTTTTGAAGAAACTCCACACTGTTTTTCATAGCAGCTGCACTGTACATTTCCAACAGCAGTGTACTGGTATTCCAATTTCTCCACACCCTAGTCAACACTTATTACATGGGTTGTTTTTTGAAAATGGCCATTCTAATGGGCATGAAGTTCTTATCTCATTGTGGCTTTAATTTGCATTTCCTTAATATTTAGTGATTTTGAGCATCCTTTCAGGTACTTATTGGACATTTGTGCATCTTCTTGGGAGAAACGTCCATTCAGAATTTTTGTCCATTGTTTAATTATTTCTTCATTGTTATTGTTGAATTGTAAGAGTTTTTAAAATTTAGTTTGATTATTAACCCCTTATCAAATATATGACTACCAAGTATATTTTCCTATTTTGTATATTCCCTTTTTACTCTGTTCATATTGTCTTTTGATTCACAAAGTTTTTAATTTTGATGTAGCCCAATTTGTCTGTTTTCTTTTGTAACTTGAGCTTTTAGTGTTATATTCAGGAGATCTTTGTGAAATCTGATCTCCTGAATCAGATTTCGTCGTGAAGGTTTTCTACTATTTCCATCTAACAGTTTTACAGTTTTAGTTCTTATGGTTAGATCTTCGATCCAATTTGAGCTACTTTTTGCATATGGTATAAGGTAAGAATCCAACAACATTCTTATGCATTTGAATACCCACTTTTCCTAATACCGCTTGTTGAAAAAAAGTCTTTCCTTCTTGAATGATCTGGGTACTCTTGTCAAAAACTACTTGACTATATGCGTGAGGATTTATTTTTGTGCCCGCTATTGTATTCCATTGGTATATATGTCTGTCTTTATGCCAGTACAATATTGCTTTGTTAAATGTTAGTACCAAATTTTGTAGTAAGCTTTGATATCAGAAAGTGTGAGACCTCTAACTTTGCTCTTCTCTCTCAAAATTGTTTTCACCATGTGGTGTTTGTTGAGAGTCCACACAAATTTCAGGGTAGACTTTCCTATTTGTGCAAAACACATCCAGATTTTGATAGGAATGGAACTGAATCTTTAGATTTGCTCTGGGTAGTGTTGATAACACTATTAAATCTTTCAATCTATGAGCACAGTTTTTTCCATTTATTTGTGTCTTCTTTGAATTCTTTCAGCAATGTTTTATAGTTCTCAGTATACAAGTCTTTACCTCATTTGTTCATATACCCATTTTATTTTTACTTAATTAATTTTAAATTTCAACTTTCATTTTAGGTAAAGGGGTACATGTACAAGTTTGTTACATGGGAATATTGTGTGATGTTGAGGTTTGGGATATGGATCCCATCACCCAGGAAGTGAACATTGTACTCAATAGGTAGTTTTTTGCCCTCCTATTAGTCCACAGTGTCTACTGTTCCCATGTTTATGTTCATGCGTGCTCATCATTTGGCTCCCACTTATAAGTGAGAATGTGCATATCCCATTAAAAGGACCTCAGTTGTATGCTTTAGCAAGAACATCAGCTTTTACTCTGCCTGCTTTGAAAAACTTCAGTATCATTAAAGGCAAAATGTGATAAGTGTTATAAAAGACATACTGAATGCTATGATAACACATATGCAATGTAAGGTCTGGTTCCTTTACTGAGTTAAAGACTGGTTTACACTTCAAAAACAGTTAGGAAAAATATAGATTGTGCTTTCATGCCACGGCTCTTTTTATGTGCTCCCAAACACCAATTCATATTATCAAAACATCAGAAAAATGTGAAAAAATATTTCCCCTCTTATGCTAACAAGTGATTTTATAATTATATGAAAGGTAATCTGTAATTCCCATCTCTGACCCGAATTCTTACCTAGTGACTTTCCTCTTTTGTTTCGGTAGGCATGACGTGTCACTTAATACATCAAAGATGCTACGTTCACTCAGTAATACTGAAACAGTCATTTATAAATTGTGAAGGAGGCTTTAAAAGCATGTTTTGATAAAAGAGGACTTTTTTTCCTATAAAAAATAAAACTAAAACAAAGAAAGATTACTCCTCTGATGCATTTTGTGTGAAAATACTGCTATTTTAGTATGATACAGTAAGGCTCGGTCACTTACTGCTGAATTCACTGTAACTTTTTGTCATTTATTATTTACAGACTGCCTTCATGGTGCACAGAATACACAAAATAGAAGATGGATTGGCTATGGTTCTAAATAGCTCCTAAGGAATGAGTGGGACCCAAAAAACACTTGACTACTTAATTATATTAATAAACTGAAATTGCAGGTATAAAATTCAACAAAAATTATCTACTCTAGGTTTTTAAATAAATTTTAAATACCTGGGATAAAGTAAATAGGCACTACAAATAATGTATTTACTTAATTCTATGATCATTAAAGGCTTGGTATGTCTTAAGAAATAATAGCTTCCCAAACACTATGCTGTATGTGCACACACATACGAAATGTTTTTAATCCTTTCAATGGCACACCATTATACATAAAATTATATATCACTTTCTTCTGTATACTCACTATTACATGCTGAGTCAAAGCTTCCTTCACATACAAAATTCATGCACCTGAGCAACATTGCCATTAGCCAAAATGCACATCATTCCAGGGATCCATTGCTATTCACAGCCCTTATTAGTTGTCTGAATTCCTCTACCATTTTTAGAATTGGGAATGTCATTTTGAGATATTTTGAAATATACTTCAATTTAATATTAATTTTGTCTTTAGTTAAGCTCACAATATCCCTTTCTCTTAAGCTGTCGTATATATATGTTGTTGGAATTATAACAGCTTTTGAGGAACTTTTGTGAATTGCATGTAAGGCCTAATTAATACTTTCTCACCATATAAGCATTAATCACACCAGCTTCTCTTAAGCTTTAAACTTCTTGGTCTATTATCAGAGGTTTTGGAAAAGTGCTTTAATAATCGTGAAAATACGAAAACATGTATGAATTAGCTTTAACAAATATCTACAAAATGTAAACAGCCATGAGCTGAAATTCTAGATAAGCTAATCTACATATAATAAAATCCACATAATTTGCTTTCCATCATCTCATTATCTTCCTTTATTGCATCTGAATTTTTTTTGCATGTGTATGATCCCTCTTGCAGTGTACCAGCCACTTGATTTTTTACTGTTTTTCTTTACTATAATCAATCACTAAGATGAATATAGTGTTTCTTTCATCACATAATAGGCAATCTAAAGGTCTGATTTAGTCTTTTGTTTTCTGGTAGAGCTCTGCCATTTATTTTTACTTTTGGCATTTTTAACTCCTCAACTAAACTATGAAGTCCTGGGGTGGTAAGCTATCCTTTATCACTAAAAATGGGAACAGTGTTTGGGGGGATGAGAATGTTGACAGTAGATGGTGAACATAAGCTCCCTAAAACGGAGGTGTCTGTTTAAGTTGCTTTATGCTGTATGTATGCCAGGGCGTAGAATAAAAAAAAGTACCTGCCAGATATACTCTTCCCAATAAATACTTGTTAGAGGAATGAATATATAAATGCTTTAAATTAAATAAAGAACAAATTGTCCAGTAGCTCAAGACTAAAGAAAAGAGGTACATTCAACTTAGATTAACTAAACTAAATGTTGCATCTTTCAGGTGTTTTGTGGATGAGGTGTAAAATTGATTAAGAACATTGTTCATAGGAATCCAAACTGATTGTAGGATCTGCCATTATGGTCTCCATATCTTTATCATATCTCGTTGAGATTCTTCCAGTAACTTCCTTTCTCATGTCCCTGTACTAATATTCTCTTTCAATTCCAATTTACACTTGTCATTTAACAGGGACTATAATAGCCAAGAGAAAAAAAATCCTGATTATAATAATGGGAGAGTATATTGCATTAACGATTTCATTTTCATTTTCTTTTCTTTTAATAATAATAAAGATGTTGGACTTCACTGGTTTTTGGTGTATGAATTGACACTGAACATGCTGCTTGCTTATAGGTCAGATGGTCCCCTTGCACTTATGGCCAGGGAGATTTTTAGGAAGCATAAGAATTCTATATGGTCAAGTGGTTGACAGTAGCACCCTCTGTCCTTTTTTCAGGTTATATGTACCTGGCTAATGAGATTATGGAATATATGATATGATTTTTAGCTAAATATTCTCAGGAAATGGACAAGTAGCTATAAAAGAACTTCACAAGGAAATCATAGGTTGAAGACAATACTAATTGTGCAAATACAAATAAACAAAAAATAAATGACTTGCTTTGCCCATTCCTGGGGAATATTTTGCATCAGCCATATTACAAGGTAAAAATAACAATGATCTAATCAATGGTGACAAGAATTTAGTCATATATTGAAAAATTTTAAAATGTCACTTGAGGCCAAGAGTTCAAGACCAGCTTGGCCAATATGGTGAAACCCCATCTCTACTAAAAATACAAAAATTAGCCAGGTCTGCTGGTGCACACCTGTAGTCCCAGCTACTTGGGTGGCTGAGGCACAAGATGCACTTGAATCCAGGATGCAGAGGTTGCCATGGCTGATATCATGCCACTGCACTCCAGCTGGGATTACAAAATGAGACCCTATCTAAAAAAAAAAAAAAAAGGTATAAACTGAGATTTTAGAAAAGTCAATATGTGCAGAAGATTACGAAAAGCATAGAGCTTTTTAGTTTTTTCTTTTGTTTATTTCTGTCCTTTTCAATGTGATTAAAATAAGTTGTTATCTTCTTAAAATAACTTGTTATAAAATGCTTTTTGTAGGTCCGATATGAACCACAAAATGAAAACCTTTAATGGATACACTAAAAATAAAAATTAACAACCTAAAACATACTACCAGAGACAATAACAACTACAAAGGAAGATAGTAAGAAAGGAAGAAAAAAATGTGAAGAGTTACAAAACACCAAAAAACAAGTAACAAAATGGCAGTAGTAAGTTTATATATATCAATAATAACATTGAGTATAAATGGACTAAATTCTCCAATTGAAAGACAGGGAGTGGTTGAATGGATGAAAAAAAAAGACCAATTATATGGTGTTTACAAAAAACCCACTCCACCTATAGAGACACATATAGACTGCAAGTGAAAAGATGAAAAAGATATTCCATGAAAATGGAAACAAAAAAAGGCAGTAGTAGTTATATTTACATCAGACTAAAAGACTGTTAAAAGAGACAAAGAATGTCACTATATAATGATAAAGGAGTCAATTTTGCAAGAATATATAACAATTATGGATATATGTGTACTCTATATGGGAACACCTAAATATAGATAGAAAATATTAATATATCTAAAGCAAGAGAGAGACTGCAATGCAATAATAGTAAGGGACTTCTATACCTTACTCTTAGTAATGGATAGAGACCGAAACTTTGGATGCAGAGAGAAAATCAACAAAAAAATTACATGTTAGACCAAATACACTTAACTAATATTTATAGAACATTTCCCCCAACTCCTGCAGAATATTCATTTCTCTCATTAGCACACAGAATATTATCTTGAATAGACCATATGTTAGGCCACAAAACAAGTCTTAACAAATTTTACGAAGTTGAAATCATCTAAAGTATATTTACTGACCACAACAGAATAAAACCAGAAATCAATAATATGAGGTACTTTGGAAAGTACACTAATACATGGAAATTAAGCAACTAGGAGGAAAGTTTACAGCCATAAACATCTGTATCTAAAAAGTAGAGAGAATTTAAACCTAATGATGCATTTAAAGGTACTAAAAAAGCAAAAACAAACCAAATTCAAAATTAGTAGAAAGAAGGAAATAATAACAATCACAGCAGAAATAAATTGATGTGGAGACTAAAAAAATACAAAAAATCAACAAAATAAAAAGTTAATGTTTTAAAAAATAAACAAAACTGACAAATATTTAAGCAAACTAGAAAAAGAGAGAAGACCAAAATGAATAAAATGAAAAATACAAAAGGGATAAAACAAATGATACTGCAGAAATAAAAGGCATCTTAGAAACTATTATGCCAAAAAACTAGAAAGCCTAAAATAAATTTAAGAATTTCACAACACATATAACCTACTAAAATTAAACAGTGAAGATACAGAAAATCTGAACCAACCAGTAACAGGTAACAAGACCTGATGGTTTCTCTGCTTAATTCTACCAAACATTTATACTACTTCTACTAAAATTATTCAAAAAATTAGGAGAGGGAATATTCCCAACTCATTCTATGAGTTTAGCATCATCTCAATACCAAAGCCAGACAAGGACACAATAACAACAACAAAAAACTCCAGGCCTATATCCCTGATGAACACATATGCCAAAAATCCTCAACAAATTACAAACTAAATCCTCAACAAAGATCAAAAGAGACAAAGAAGGGCATTATATAATGGTAAAAGGATCAGTGCAACAAGAAGAGCTAATGATCCTAAATATATTCGCACCCAATACAGGAGCACACAGATATATAAAGCAAGTTCTTAACAATCTACAGAGAGACTTAGACTCCCACACAATAACAGTGGGAGACTTTAACATTCCACTGTCAATATTAGACAGATCAATGAGTCAGAAATTAACAAGGATATCCAGCACCTGAACTCAGATCTGGACCAAGCAAACCTAATAGACATCTACAGAACTTTCCACCCCAAATACACAGAATATACATTCTTCTCAGCACCACATCACCTACTCTAAAATTGACCACATAATTGTATTTCCTGGATTTGAATATTGGCCTGCCTTGCTAGGTTGGGGAAGTTCTCCTGGATAATATCCTGAAGAGTATTTTCCAGCTTGGATTTATTCTCCCCGTCACGTTCAGGTACACCGATCAAATGTAGATTAAGTCTTTTCATATAATCCCATATTTCTTGTAGGCTTTGTTCATTTCTTTTCACTCTTTTTTCTCTAATCTTGCCTTTTCATTTTATTTCATTTAGTGGATCTTTAATCTCTGATATCCTTTCTTCTGCTTGATCAATTAGGCTATTGAAACATGTGTATGCTTCATGAAATTCTCGTGCTCTGTTTTTCAGCTTCATCAAGTCGTTTATGTTCTTCTCTAAGCTGGTTATTCTAGTGAGCATTTTATCTAACCTTTTTTCAAGGTTCTTAGCTTTTTGTATTGTGTTAGAACATGTTCCTTTAGCTCAGAGAAGTTTGTTACTACCCACCTTCTGAAGCCTGCTTCTGTCAATTTGTCAAACTCATTCTCCATCCAGTTTTGTTCCCTTTCTGGTGAGGAGTTGTGACCCCTTGGAGGAGGAGAGGCGTTCTGGATTTTGGTGATTTCATCATTTTTTGTACTGGTTTCTTCCCATCTTCATGGATTTGTCTACCTGTGGTCTTTGAAGTTAGTGACTTTCAGAGGGAGTCTCTGAATGGACATTCTTTCTGTTGATGTTTAAGTTATTTCTTTCTGTTTTTTAGTTTTCCTTCTAACAGTCAGGCCCCTCTGCAGGACTGCTGGAGGTCCACTCCAGACCCTGCTTGCCTGGGAATCACCTGCGGGGGCTGCAGAACAGCAAGCATTGCTGCCTGTTCTTTCCTCTCTTTCTACAGAAAGTAGTTATTTGAGACTATGACATTTTATAATAGTTGTATATTACATTAAAATACTTTCTCATTGTTACCTTATTTGATATTTCCTAAAATCTCAAATGACAATAAATGAATTAAATCAGTTTTTTAAGGGTTCACTAGTGTGAGGTCTTGTGCTATGCACTCTCACATCCATTAACTCATTTAATCTTAATAAGAATCATGCTGCGTGTGTATTTCTTACCCTTTTGCCAGATGAGAAAAATGAGTTAGAAAATTTTACTTATATACTCAAGAATGTATGACTAGATAGTGGCAAAGTCAAGATTCAAGCCCGTGTTATTTTACTTTAGAATTTGCTCTGTTGCCTCTCCTTTGAAAAAAGCATGGTAGATATCTGCATTTTATGAATGAGGGATTGAGTCTAAGCAGATTAAATTACTTGGCCCAAATAAAAAAAATAGTATATGCCTGTTTGAAAACTTGAAATCAAGTCTAAATGCAAAGGTGTTTTATTACATTATATTGACTACCTGTAAAGATGGTGGTATTATTATATATATGTGGACTGTCTAAGCTATTGGTCTGATTGTGATACAGCTGCTGATACACAGTGGGTGGTAATAAAGAAAAACTAAGACTGAAATGACAAAGGAAAAGAAAATCTAAGTAGTTTATTGTCCATTCTGCATAAGTCTCTAGAGCTGTCCTGCTACCATCCAGGAGTGCCCTGTATGAAAGTCCTAATAAACTCATCTAATCAAGCCAGATTTGTTCATGTCATTCTTTGGTCTCTCACCTCCTTCCCAGTTTGGGGTAAAGGTGACATTACAGTCTCAAGTTTTCTCATAACAATTGGCATCATGAACAGAATCCAAGAGACTAAATGATGGGTCAGAAAGGGACATCTATGGGAGGAATCCCGAGCTGGTTGGCAACATGTGTGTGGAGTGGAGTTGCCTAACTGCTCAACTTGTGTGGGCCACTCCACGAGTATAGTCTAGGCACTGCCTGTTGAGTTTTTGAAGAGAATGCATCACAGATGCTTCAAATTATTGCCAACTCACATCCATGATGTAGCCCAATTAAGTTTCTTTGCCCCATTCTCAAATTGGAGCAAAGAAATATCTTATCCACTGAATGGAGTTATGTTTTGCTAATAGGCATCATAATTGCAGTTAGCTTCTGCTTGTATGCTCTTATGTATACTGTAGATGAGGACTGTATGCATAAGCCATGGCTAAATACAGACCTGTATAGTTATTTCCCTGGTGCCCTACTCAGGAACTCTAATGCAAAACTGGTGGAAAGAGTGTAAGAGCTAGGGGACAGCATAGATTGTAGTGTGATGGGTCCCCAACCAGGTTCCTTAAGGGTGAATGTGTGCTGCCTGACCCTTAATGGCTGGGCAGTGAGCCAAGGTCATGGTGGCCAGCCGAGTAGCGGGTGTTCCTGAGAACCCAAACATCCTGAAGAGTCTCTGAGAACCTACCAGAGTAAACAGTGTCATTGCCCAAACACAGTAGGCAAAGAGCTGGAAAGTTAGCTTAAAAGCAGTTTAAAGATGGGAGGTGGCATGGTTCTCTAGAGCTGTCCTGCTGCTGTCCAGGAGTGCCCCATATGTAAGTCCAAATAAACTTGTCTACTCATCCAGCAGGACTATCCAAGTCACTCTTTGGTCTCTTAAATCTCAGCTTCTTTCCAGTTTGAGGGAGAAGTTACAGTCCCAAGATTTTCTTGTAACACTCATACACATTTTTTCCCTGAATCATTTGCCATTTGAAAGGAAATTGCAGATACTATGCACCTTTATCCTGAAATATTTTAATTTGTATTTTACAGGAAAAAATTATATAAGCACCATACTATTATCAAAATGAGGAAATCTAAGCTAGATATACTGCTATTATACAATACACACTCTGCACTTGAAATTTGCCACTTACACCAATAATTTCCTCTACAGCTATTTCTCCCCAGATAATGCATGTAGTTAATTGCAAGTAAATGTCTTATTTTTAAGCACTAGGTGCTTATTTATTGTTTCTTTCTGAGAAAATGGCACAAATAGGTATAAGTAAACTTGTACACAGTTATATTTTAGGAACTAGGTAAAGGAGTTTAAATAATGACTATTTTGTACAGCTAAAGTGATTTTTACCAGATAAAAGAAAAACACAAGTGGCCACGAAGTTTGGCTTAAGTCAATGCAAAGTGACTGCTTTTGCTGAAATGACTGTTATATGGGAAGCAACACTAACCAGGATGACACAGACTGAGTATCATTTTTATATAGTTCCTGTTAGATGACTGTTTTTTAAAACTATACAATATGACCCATTATTAGGTTATGAAGTCAGTTTTATGGATCACAGCCAGTATTTTGTTAGGAAATATAATAAAACAGAAAATACTACAGAATATAATATGTGACAAGAGAAACTCCTCTCTTGAAACTTTTGTTCAGTTTATGTGTATGTCTGTGTGTATGTATGTATGAGTCAGTTCATAGTACAAAATATACTTTTGATTTGCTTTCACTGTCAAAAAATTCTAGTCTAAGAAGCTAGCTTATATTATCGCAGCCACAGTAATAAAGCACATGCTGATTCAAACCAATTTTACAACTTCAGGGTTTTTTGTCCAAATAGTCCTTGAATACAGGGGTTTAAATCCATATAAAGTCCTAATTGTGCCCCAACATTTATACGGACAGGTAGTGATTCTCTTTTTTTCTTTTTTATTTTGTTATTCTGCTAAGTCCCAAAGCAGATTTCCCTGCATTTCTCCAATGTTGGGGGGGTGCTGTCGGCTTTAATTTTGCTCCATCCTTAATCTAAAGGGGAGGTGGCCCTTGGTGTCGCCAGCTGTATATGGAAGAGATTTTAGCTTAATGTAAAGACATGCCTCTCACATAGACAGACTTCCACCCACCCTGACTGGCTGAACACAAATCCTGAAACCAAGTGTGTTATTTAAGCAATTGTGCTCAGGACAAAAAGTAGATTCATGCACTGATGTTTTGCTTATCCTTCCATGCTTTGGAAATAGATTGCCGCTGAAGGAAATGGAAAGAGGTAATGTAAGTGTAGTTCTTATATGATATTTGTCCAAGAAATAACGGAGCAAGATGGGTAAAAAGTATGTGACATAGTTTTGGGAAACTGGTCATTTTTAAGATCAGAGAAATTTAAACTTACTCTTTTTTATATTTTAATGTCTAAGTTTGGGTTTTTTTCTGGTCAGGTGGTATGGTTTGGTTTTTATTAAAGTGGCAGGCTGCATAAACATGCTTTTATAGTCATTCTAACATATCTCAGCAAAAAAACATCAAATTAGGGATTCACATTTTAATGCTGTTTGCAATTAAGAATCCTTATTTTTAAAATTTACTTCCTAATAATGATAAAGATGAAAAACATATCGATATCTTAGTTATGTTATTTACTCTACTAAAACACATATAGAAAGTTTGTTCATATTTTAAGTGTCCCTTATATCTTACTCTCTATCTAAATACCATGTATCTATTTGTCACCTATCAACTTACTTATGCATCCACTATATTCATTTTTCATTAATAAATGATATCTACACATGGTAATTTTTTCCTTGTAAATATGGGCATACTTATTTCTGCAAGAACCACTATGAACCCTTCCCTTTATTGACATCCCAAACTCCCTCTGTGAATTCAACAAGTATTAAATGAGGGCTTACAGAAGTGTATTCAAGGCTGAGGACACAAAGATGAAGAAAAAAAAAAAACATAAAATGAAGGGAAAAAAGCCTCCATAAAGACACAGTCTTGCCTGTAAATATGTGTTTCCCTGTGTAATTAATGATAAACAATATAAAATGAAACAAAGGTTGAATTATTCAATGAACTTCAAAAAATAATGGTTTGATCGATACAGATTTTGAGAGGAGGTGGGACCTCAGCAAGTAGAAGAAATCTGAAATAGGGCATTCTGGGTCCCTTTTCTGAACAATCTTGTTACAAAGATTTTGATGAAAAAATTTGGATAAACATTTATATTTTGATTAAACAGGGTAAAAAAGTATTTAATCTATTTAATCTGTTGGACGTGAAAACAATATAATTTTATTTTGATCAAGTTTTAGTCATATGGATATTTTCAGTAAATACATTCTAAGAATTGTTTATGTCTATCAAACCAAAAGACTAAATGAAGTCACCTGTGTAGACCACTGTAGACTTGAGCCAAGTCTGCTCTTGGATTGGCTCCCAGAGCTGACATTGATTTCAGTAGCAGTTGCATGCACAAATCTCAGCATGGAAATTAGCTGATGGACAGGATGTTATTACAAAGAGCAAATCTGTAAAATGTTTCAAATATCAGTAACAGCCAAAAGGGAAAAAAAAGGCAGACAATCAAATGTCAAAGCAACATCATGTGGAGCCAGTTTTGTCTTACTGTAAAAAAAAGTACATTTGGTTCTCTGTGACTGAATCAAACTTCATCATCTCAAGACTAAAATATGTGACCTTCTACATTTCAAAGTAGAGGCTTCCATTAAATAACAAATCATTATAATCTTTAAAAAAAGAATCAATGAGAAAACACACACATTTATATGGTCTGGGAAAAATGAAACAATATAAAATGAAATATATGAAATATGAGAAAAAGCAGTTAGCATATAGATTCAAATAAATATTTATAGTTCAGAAACACAACTAGAATTATTTCTCAAACTGTGAATCTGATTATATTACTTCCAGTTGTGCAACTCTTTAGTGGCCTGTCATTTGTTTTACAGTAGACATAAGTTATCTTAGCATGAAACTCAAGATTATCCATGGCTTGGCTTCCACCTCACTCTACAGCTTATCTCTACCATGCTTCTCCATGCTCATACCCTTTCCTTCAGACCCACAAATTGTCTTCAATCCAGCATGCTCCCCCCACATCTAAGGCCCTTTATATAAATCATTCATCTCTACCAGAGGTTCTTTTCTTGATGCTTATGTTTAGCTTAGCACACTGCTGTGCTGGCCCAGTGGAGTTGCTTTTAGTGAATCACGATTCTGGGAAGACTCAGGAGGCTATTGTAAAAAGTGCTAGCATTTTAATATTATTAAAAGCTTTTAAACCATGCCCTATTTAATGAGTTGTCTAAAAATTGTAATGGCTAGGAAATATAAAGCAATCCATTATTAATATCAGGAATTTTGGGTATCACAAAAGCGTAAGCCTTGAAGTATAATTAACAGATCAGAATTAACTCTCATCATGTAAAAAGAAATACAATATAATATTAGAACTTAAAATGTCTAAAAACATCCAATAGCATTAGTGCCAGAAAGCCCAGAGACACTTAAAAATGATGACAACAGCCGGGCACGGTGTCTCGCGCCTGTAATCCCAGCACTTTGGGAGGCCAAGGTGGGCGGATCACCCTGAGGTCAGGAGTTTGAGACCAGCCTGGCCAACATGGGGAAACCCTGTCTCTACTAAAAATACAAAAATTAACTGGCTGTGATGGCAGGCACCTACAATCCCAGCTACTTGGGAGGCTGAGGCAGGAGAATCCCTTGAACTTGGAAGGCAGATGTTACAGTGAGCCAAGATAGTGCCATTGAACTTCAGCTTGGCAGATAAGAGTAAGACTGAGTCTTTAAAAAAAAAAAATGGTGACAACAACCCTATAAAACAGTAGCAAACAAATTGTACCATCTTGTTTCCAGAAATTGAATTTATCCAAAGGTGTTCCAGGTCTTTGCAGAATCATCAGTGAATCAAGCACATAATCTAATGTATCTATTTGCAATTAGAAAATATCTAAATTAGAGGATACATTTTGAAATAGTCATGTCTTCAAAATCACTTGTTAATAATGCATCTCTGAAAGAGTTCTATTATCCTCAAATATCTAAGCGTCTCAGAATGACATATTGGGAGAAATATTCCACAGTATGTCACAACTGTAAAAGGAATCCTCAATTATAATAAGATAATCCATAAAAGCAATAATATATTCTATTTATATTGTGACGGTTTGGCTGTGTGTTCCCACCCAAATCTCATGTCAAATTGTAATCCCCATGTGTCAAAGAAGGGGCCCAGTGGGAGGTGATTGGATCATGGTGGAAGATTTCCCCCTTGTTCTCGTACTAGTGAGTGAGCTCGTGAGATTCATGAGATCTCATTGTTTAAAAGTGTGGCACTTCTCATTTCACTCTCTCTGTCTCTCTTGCCACCATATAAGATGTGCCTTGCTTCTCCTTTGCCTTTGACTATGATTGTAAGTTTCCTGAGGTCTCCCCAGCCATGTGAAATTGTGAGTCAATTAAACCTTTTTTCTTTATAAATAACCCAGTCTCAGTCAGTTCTTCATAGCAGTGTGGAAATGGAGTAATAAATATTATAAGTAGGTATTTTATCAATATTTACCTAAGAGGAGGCTGAGAGGCTGTTACTTGACCACAGTGGCCAAACTGTTAAGTGGTAGGTAGAATCAATTTTTGAATCTATAATTTGACTTTACAGTCTATATTTTTAGCAAAATATTCCATAGATATTACTGAAGAAAAAAACAAAACTCACGTTTATACTAATATCTGCAAAAAATAATACTTGTGCAAGAAGAGAAATTATGTAGTTTTTCTAAGGTTCAAATGTTCTCATATCTTCAGTCATATTTGGGCAAACTGGCCCAATGGGAGATGACACAGATGTATTCCTAGCATTTTAGTGTCATTTCCTATCTTTTAAAAAATCCACACTTTTCTACTAGACTTAATTTATCTTTATATTCCGGATAGCCCATGCAGTGCCTTGTACATGCTTAGTCATACAACCCCTAAACTTAAAATTAAGTTATAGCATAACAGTTTTTCTTATAGCTAACTACTAAAGACTTTCTGTTGCCCAACCAAAATTTATCTTCCATTTTTTTCTTCCTTTTGGGTCACTGGGTTTTCTTGGCCCGGACCGTGGGGAGGACAGTAAAAGTGGGTAGAATTCACCTATTCTCTGTGCAAGGAAATCTCTTAGCATGTCTAGGTCTAGGGAAATCCCACTACTTTTTCTTGTAATTATTTCAGCAATTTAGATATTAGAGAAGTATTACATGACCTAATGACTATTATTCACCCATAGGTGACACAGTCAGATAATAACACATTTTCTCCCATATTTAAAGGATAGATTTTTTCTAGGTATGAGCAAAAAAGGCTTTTTGCCCCTATTCCTGCTGGCTACCCTCTTGTGACCACAAAAAAGCTGATCTAAGGCTAAGGGAACATAGTGAGCCAGAGTCAAGGGGCTTCACGAAGAAACAGAGATGGAGGCCTGGAGTAACCAGCTGACTGAATCTATCCTACCTCTTGCTGTGCACTAACATGTTTCCTTATTTGTAGGGTTGGTTTGAATCAGAGGATCTATTGCTTATATTTGAGAGAACCTAATTTATATAGGATATATAATTTGGTTAATGAAATAAAAGCTGGATATCAGAATGTATATCTTATCTAAAATGTAGGTCTAACTCAGGAAATGTTACCCCAAAATATGATGATTCAGTGTGCCGATTACTTTGAACTGAAGGCACTTAGGAAAACAGTGGATTCAGGCAGAGACTTTTTTCAGCTCCCCTTATCTGCATAAAAATGGATCCTCCAAATGAATCTCACATGTCACAAATCCCCTACCCAGGAATTCTATCAACCAGGCGAAGATTGACTCAAACCACTCGAGAGGAGCCTCGAGGCTGCCACTAACCTAAGAAGGCTGTCACCTCTTCTCAGGGCTGCTCTTTGACAAGTTTTGTTGCCTGAGAGACTTTTTCTGCATAACAAGACCACCTTTATTTACCATACATTTCCTTGCCTCACCTTCCCGTAACTTGTGTTGCCACCAAGAAACCCCAATTTCCTATTTCTTTCTTTAGCTCAGGATGCAATTAGATAAGCTTCAATATTCTGACCCTTCTTCGAGTCTCAAATTTTGTAGTAATCTAGTGTATACATATGTGATTAAATGTGGTTTATCTCCTTAATCTGTTTTATGTCAATTTAATTCACAGGCCAGCCAAGAACCTAGAAGAGTGTAGGGAAGCTATTCTTCACTTGCCTATACATGCAAGAAAAATACATGCAAATAAAAATTGTATTATATCTATCAGTCCTGGTCCAATAGTTTCGTATGAGCATAATATTGAACTTAATTAAAATTATTTAGAAAATAGGCATAATGATACTTTGAATAGCATCATACCAAAACAGTATTTTTTAATTTGTCAAAAGGACAGATTGCGTTACTTTTGGCTTAAAATCATTCAATGGAACCACATTGCACTTCAAAATTCTCTTTTCTAATCAAGGCTCAGCCTAACCTTTCAATTAATTTGGTCTCCAGTGTAAGGACTCATAAGGCCATAAAGTCTTACACTTCAGGCCTCAGTGCAAATGTCACCTCCTCTGAGAAGTTTTATCCTTCCACTCTATCTAAATTCATCTCCTCCTTTCCAGCATTTATCACCTCCTTTACTTCCTTAATTCTTGTCACTAGCCTGAATGCATTTTACTTACTTGTTTTTTTACTTATTTATTTCTATCTACTCTCGTGAGATTATTGATTCCATCCTGCTTGGATGGAATCCATCATGAGTATGACAGGGTTCCTGCTTGTCACCCTCAGCATTAAATTCCCAACAAATAGAACTGACTCACAATGGGTAATCAACGAATAGTTGTTTAATAAATGAGTGAATGACTAAATAAGTGAAAGTCCTGTAAAATCAGGGTTATCTCAGTTTTGTTTCATAATACTCTGAACAATATATGGAATATATTTTTCCATTCAAATCATGTGAAAAGTAGTGGTCAACAAGCCAGTCTTAAATACATTTGCATGAAATTTCCTCCTTCATCTTAACACTTTACTAATTTTCCATTTTGTACACTGGTTAGATTTTCTCCTTGAGTGATCAGCAAATCTTTAGATAGCTGTGACGAGGGAGGAAAGGAGAATGAGATCTGAACTTTTACAGTGCAGGGCTTCTAAATGGCCTACTCTATCTTCTATTTCAGTAGAAAAATTGGGACCCAAAAACGTTTCCTTGATGAATAGCATGGCAATTTCAAAGCTGTGAGTTTTTCTCTGTTTACATGACCTTAAATTACAGTGAAATCCACAAGCATTTAAAAGTACAAAGACTGCAAGGCCCTTTCTGACACTTATTTCACATCTACAATTACCCAAACTCAAAACACATGTAAATAATACTGAATATAAACACTTCAATACCATTTTTCTTTTTAAATAAAATGAAAAGACCTAGGCAGTAGCCTGTACTCTGTTTTTCCACAACTTGAATTTAGATTGACAATATAAAATACCTTTTATCAACATAGATTTAATAGAAACTATGCCTGATTCTTAAATTCTGATATTCCTGAGTTAAAAATATGTCTGTTTTCAAATCATAGGTAGGGAGAATTGTTTAATAAGCCACTTATATTGTTAGCGCTATATTCGGCTATGATAATTATATTCACTTATATTAGCACTATATTTTATTTTCTATATTCTAATGCTTTGACATTTGGTACCTTGCTGTCTTGGGAGGAGCTGTACCTCCTAGAGTTAGCCAGTTCTTAGAGAAAGTAAACAACTCACCCAGGAATGTGCTTTCAAATGCAAATCAATGAATCCAGAGTCCACAGCAACCTCCCTCCCTTGTCAGGCTCTCACAATCTAGGTGACTATCCTGTCCTTATCACGCCTGGGCCAAGTACCAGACAACTATTCTCCAGAACTCACTGGATGACCCCAGTGCTTCTCAGTGTGAAGCCCCATTTTATGATATCTTCTTCCTCTTAGGAACTATGTTGTCCTGGTGCATTGTGGCTGCTATAACAAAATACCATAAACTGAGTATCTCAAACAACGGAAATTTATTTCTCACAGTCTTGGAGTCTAGACAGTCCAAGATCAAGATACTGGTTGACTCAGGGTCTGGTGAGAGCCTGCTTCCTAGTTCACAAATAGTGACTTCCAGCTGTGTCCTTATATGGAGAAAAGAGCAAGGGGGTATTTCTCAGACCTCTTTTATAAGGGCACTAAGTTCCAACCTCATTTCTACCTCACTTTCCCAAGGTACTGTTACAAGTAGTCAGACAGACATGAGCACGGCAGGGAGGGCTCTCCCCATCCACTAGGAATGTTGGGTGATTTGCAATGATCACATTGCCTCTCTAAAAGTGATAAACTGGTGGTGCCAGGGAAAGGCCATTTCCTGATGGTCTATGCCTGTTGCAAAGTGTTAACTGAGTGCAGGTGCCTGAGAGAAGCATTTCCCAGGCATGTGTATCAAAATACAAAATGGTAGGGTGTCAACTTCTGGGAGCACAGCACTGGAAAAGGGAAGAAAGCCGGAGATGGACTTGCATACAACTTCCTAAACACACTGTTCATGCTCACCTCCCAAGATTAATGAAGGCCCTGTGCATGCAGGCAGCCCACCTAAGGGAAGAATCACTGGAAAGGGGCCAGCCTATAAAGTCCTAGGATCATGATTAAATATGGCATTTGACCTCAGTGCCTGCTTAGGTCTCTTGAAGTGTACTTTCCTTTATTTTCTATTCTAAAGCTTTTTCAAAAAAACTTCCATTCCTGCTCTAAAACTTGCCTTAGTCTCTTTTTCTGCCTTATACCCCTCAGTCAAATTCCTTCTTCTAAGGAGGCAAGAATCAAGGTTGCTGCAGACCTGTACAGATTCGCCACCAGTAACTTGGATATTTGCCACTGGTAATGGTACCACCTCCTAATACCATCACCCTGAGGGTTAGAATTTCAAGATATTAATTGAGGGGCATAAATATTCAGACCATAGTATATGACTAAGAAACTATTCAGTTGCAATTGTCATCTAATCTATTCACATTACCTTACCTACGTAATAATAAAACTCTTAAAATAAGTACATAAGATATAATTATATGACAAAAGGGTTATAAAATTAAGTTTCTTAAGATAAAGAAACATACTGAAAACTCCACTAATAAGTTTAAAGACTATGAAAGACCTTGAAAATGAAAAGTTGAGTAAAAAATATCAAATGTATAATGTATAATTTTTATATTTAAAATAGTATTCATAAGGTTTTCATAATTTTGCTTTCAATTTGACCACATCATTCTATCATTTTCCCTATTGTCTTAAGTTCTATAACTACTTTTGATTCAAAAGAAATCTGCTGGGAGTGTTGGCTTATGCCTGTAAACCCAGCACTTTGGGAGGCAAAGGCAGGCATATCACTTGAGGTCAGGAGTTTGAGACCAGGTAGCCAACATATAGTGAAACACTGTCTCTACTAAAAAATACAAAAACTAGCTGGGTGTGGTGGTACATGCCTGTAGTCTCAACTACTTGGGAAACTGAGGCAGAAGAATTGCTTGAACCTGGGAGGCAGAGGTTACAGTGAGCCGAGATCAGGCCACTGCACTCCAGCCTGGGCCATGGAGCAAGACTCTGTGCCTCAAAAAAAAAAAAAAAAGGTAAATATAAAGAAATCTAACACATAATTCAAGAGGGACTTTTGAATTACCCTATTACATATATTTTTTGGTACTCATTGCCCTCAGTGTTGTAGATTTGTTTCTGATTTGTCTCTCTGGAGATTGAGTAGTTTTGACAAGTATAAAAGGCACATCTAGGGCTAGGTCAATTCTTGGAGTCCAAGAGGTTCAAAACAAGTAAAAAGAATAGAGCAGAAATGTAAGTAAAATATTTGAGAAGGATGAGTTTAGTCACAGTTGTCCAACCTTTTGGCTTCCCTGGGCCACACTGGAAGAAGAATTGTCTTGGGCAACACATAAAATACACTAACATTAACAATAGCTGATGAGTTAAAAAAAAAAAAAAAGTTCTTTGCATAATTTTTGTGATGTCTGCTACTACAGTTAAACCAAAAAGTCCTCACATTCAATGGGGCTGATAGTGAGAGAGTAAGAGATATCAAAAACCATCATCAGGCTAGGTGCAGTGGCTCATGCCTGTAATCCCAGCACTTTTGGGAGGCTAAGGTGGGCAGATCACTTGAAATGAGGCATTGAAGACCAGCCTGGCCAACATGGTGAAACCCTAACCTACTAAAAATACAAAAATTGGCTGGGTGTGGTGACAGGTACCTGTAATCCCTACCACTTGGGAGGCTGAGGCACAAGAATCACTTGAACCTGGGAGGCAGAGGTTGCAGTGAGCCAAGATCATGCCACTGCACTTTAGCCTGGGCAACAGAGTAAGACTCTGTCTCAAAAAAAATGAAAACAAAAACAAAAAAAACCCATTAGGCATTGAGTACTGTTGGGGATCAGAAAATGATATGCAAAAGTATGGTGCTTTGCCATGCTGAGTGCTTTGAGGAGAAAGATATTGGAAGGGCTTCAAAAACAAAGTATCCTTCTGAACTTCTCCTGTCCTCCTGAAACTGTCTTTGCAAAATTATGATGGTGAGAAATCTAACATAGTTGACTTCATCTTGCTTCTGACTTCCAAACCATCCCTGGTCATTCTTAGGCATAGGCAAGGTAACTTGAGGAGGAGTTTAGTCTATAGTTTAACCTAAAGGAAAGATGATGATAACCCTTCCCCCAAACTAAACCACCTTTGTAAAACTAATGGAAGTTTATAAAGTTCAGATTATAAGAGGGGCCTGAATTCTGATAAAACAGGCTTAGTTTCTTTCTCTGCCACATGTCCAGGCTGCATATTTTTCAAACTTTTATGCTCTGCTTTCCTTTTAAATATAAATTCCAACTTTAAGTAATTTCTTTTCTCCTGCATCAGTGTGTAGACTGTTAGAAGCAGCCAGGCAACTTCTTAAATGCTTTCCTGCTTAGAAATTTCTTTTGCCAGGTACCCTAAATCATCACTCTCAAGTTCAAACTTTCATAGATCTCTAGGGCATGAACAGATCCAGGCTCTTTATTAAGGCATAACTCATGTGACCTTTGCTCCAGGTCCCAATAAATTCCTCACTTCCAGCTGAGACCTCGGCATCCTGGACTTTAATGTCAACATCACTATTAGCATTTTGGTCACAATTATTGAACGACTCTCTAAGAAGTTCCAAGCACTCCCTCATCTTCCTTTCTTTTCCTGATCTCTCCAAACTTTCAAACTCTGTCTGTTACCCAGTTCCAAAGTTTCTTCCACATTTTTGGTATCTTTATAGAAATTTCCCACTCCTCAGTCTCAATTTTCTGTATTAGGCCATTCTTGTACTGCTATAAACAAATACCTGGGACTGGGTAATTTATACAGAAAAGAGTTTCAATTGGTCCATGTTTCCACAAGCCACAATGACCATTTAGTTGAGTCATGAATCACAAGTCCAGGTGGAGTTAGCCATCCTCAGAAATGCAAAAGTCAAAAAAGACATCTCAAAAGGTCAACCTTATGTTCTACAATAGTGATGTTAACTACAGGTGTAATTGGGGGAAATTATAAATCCTGTGACGTCCATAACAACGGCTGGTTATTGTTTAACTACATCTACATCTTAACAGAATTCAGGCTTCTCTCATACTCTTAACCTTGTGGTCTTTCATTAGTTTTACAAAGGCTGTTTAGTTTTGGAAAGGGCTATTATCGTCTTTGCTTTAAGGCTAAATTATAAACTAAATTTCTCCCAAAGTTAGTTTTGTTTACACCCAGGAATGATCAAAGACAACTTGGAGGTTAAAAGCAAGATGGAGTCAACTATATTAGATTTCTCTTACTCCATAATTTTGTAAAGGTGGTTTTACAATGCCATGGTCTCTGTAAATTGATTTTGTCTGTGCAGTAGTCAGGAAGAACCCATTATATTATCTGTGTCAGAATTTGATCAGAGAAGCAGATCCCTATGAGTGACACAATGAAAGGAAATTGTTACAGGGATTAGATAGAACACAATTGTGAGAGCTGGTAATAAGTCTATACAAGGCTGCTGGCTTTACATCTAATGGGACCCTGAAGTCATAATAGGTCAGCCTAGCCAGTGGTCAGGAAAGGGAGCTGCATTTAAGTTGGAGGAGAGCAAAGAAAAATTGGAATATACAAGGAAAAAATAAACCCTATCTCTTTCTTTTACTACGTCTAAACTTGATGATATAAAGGAAAATTTTGTTTTATTCATTGTTTAACACAGAATTAAACACACACCTGGATCATTGTATAGAGAAGTTGTAAAAGAAGATCTCGTGGGAGCTGGTAGAGGTGTAGATCTGTCTCATGCCAGTTTCTGAGTTAACAGAACAAAGACGTGTGATATGCCATATTGTCAGGCACACAATACCAAACTCAGTGTATTAGAATGGCTTTTCACCCACTCCTGCCTTCCAAATATTGCAAAATTTTTGTATATCCAACTTCAATATCTTAAATATCTCCAAAAGTGCTGTGGACAGGGAATTAAAATCCACAAAGAGAGTAAGTGTTTATCCAATGATAATAAATCACCGTCCTTTTCTTGAGAGGTGAGTTCCAATACAATCAACCTGTCACAAGGTAGTGGGTTGAGCTCCAAAGAATGGTGCTATTTTAGAGTAGGTTGAACATTCATCAGTGGCTGTTGCCAGAAAAGACTTGAGAATATAAGTTCATTTTTTCTCATCCCATGGATAATACTCTTGCGAACATAGCCACTTGGTTTGTGAGGACAAAGGCTGACTAACATCCACAGAAATCATCAACTTATTTACAAAACTATGACAGTTCCCTTTATCTGAAATTGCTTTTCAGTGAGCATTCCCATAGAACACAAATAGCTTTAAATTATCAACACATTTAAAAGATCTCCTCACATACCTTTACTCTAGACCCTCTTGCTCAGTTTTTTCAGACTTGTTACTAGAGAGTCTCTGATCATTGTACAAAAACATTATTCATTATCTATCAATTAGTGTACATCTATACCTCTGAACATCTCTCATTTCAGGCTAAATGAACAGTTGTGTGCGTGGCTCAACACCCTCCCCACTAAAATAATTTTCCTTTGCTACTGTTCTTCAAGGACACCTGGAGTGGGGCTGTATTTTTGCATTCACTTATTTTCATGTAGTTCCAGCATTAGCATATAGAACCATTTGTAAACAAGTCCCATTTTTTATAGTCAAATTTTCATAGATGAGTGAGAACATGCGGTATTTGGTTTTCTGTTCTGGTGTCAGTTTGCTGAGAATGATGGTTTCCAGCTTCATCCACGTCCCTGCAAAGGACATGAACTCATCCTTTTTGATGGCTGCATAGTATTCCATGGTGTATATGTGCCACATTTTCTTTATCCAGTCTATCATTGATGGGCATTTGGGTTGGTTCCAAGTCTTTACTATTGTAAACTGTGCTGGAATAAGCATACATGTACCTGTGTCTTTATAATAGAGTGATTTATAATCCTTTGGGTATATTCCCAGTAATGGGATTGCTGGGTCAAATAGTATTTCTATTTCTAGATCCTTGGGGGAATCACCACACTATCTTCCACAATTATTGAACTAATTTACACTCCCATCAATAGTGCAAAAGCATTCCTATTTCTCCACACCCTCTCCAGTGCTGATGCTGTTTAAACAAGAAACATTGTCTATAGAGAATGACTAGCTTTGCTCTAAAATCATAATGGTATGTCCCGAATCCCCGAGAATTTCACATAGGTGGTAAGCTCCTGAATTTTTTGTGGAAATTATTTCTTATCTCTGGTGAACATATGTTTCACCAAGGTGTTTAGAGTTGTTGTTTCTTCTTGATCACCAGTTTAATCAGTATTGGGAGAGGGAATCCAGCATGAGCCTTGACTGTGCCCCTATGCATTCTTGCATGTTAGGCCAAAAATGCATGTCCCTAATTGCCCCATTTAACCAGGCCATTTTTTAGAGTTGTGTTTGCAGTGAACACCTTTGAGTGATGAGGTAGCATCTCCCCCAATGCAAAGAATAAGCATGCTTCCATTTGCTTTGCTTTCACTTGTTTTAAAAGTGGCGAATTTCCAAAGCTCAGCTTGAATTTGTTTTCTTGTCATACAGCCCACTGAATGTACACACATTCATCATGGGTCCTGTGTCATCCATATGGGATTTGAGAGAAGATGGGGAATTAACACAAACCAGCAAGGAATTTTAAATACTATTATTGATGTGAATGATAAAGTCCTTTGTCCTTGGTCCAAGAGTCTCATGTCTTCTTCTGGCACCCATGAAACAGTTACAGACTAACTTATATCCATTATATAGAGTAAAAGCTCAGATTCTGCACAGTTCTTGACAATAAACATAATCTCATTAATAAAATGATTCAACATGGTAATCTTTGAAATAGAGAGGCTACCAAGTTCCCTGAAGATTATTACACAGTGCTAGAAAGTTGACATAGCCCAGAGAAAAAAGCAAGGTATACTGCCATCCTTGTCAGCTGAAAACAAAATGCTTCTGATAATTGTTTCTAGCAAATATAAATTAAAATAACTTGCCAAACCAATAGTGGCATATCACATGTCAGGGGATGTATTGATTTGTTCCAGTTATGTATTCATCCTTGAAAAAATATCTGCAATTGTAGTCATCATCTAATTGGAATAGTCTACTATCATTCTACAAGGTATATCTGAATGGGAATGTGATGAGTTATCACCCCTGCATTTTTCAAGTTGGTACTAATCACTGCAATTCCCCAGGATTGTGGTGTTTTATTTGGTTTTTACATAGAGGGATTTCATTTGACTTCCATCTGGCCCTTCCTCTGACTTATTTTTCCATCTCAACAGAGAGTGAACACTCTTCCCTAAACCCTCCACCATAAAAGGCAGTTTCAGGATAAGATAAACCCCAATTAATTGATTTTACAAAACTGTAGTTGTGAAGAATAGCCACTAGATTTGTGGTAAGATAGAATGGTATGGAAAATCTACCTGTGTCTTCAATAGAAATTATGCCAACTTTCAATGAGAAAATGAGGAGAAATTCCTTGGTTCTTCAATTCAATAAACAAAATAAAGAGATACTGTCACAATTATTTATTCATAATATATAGGAATATAATACTATAACATAGTATTATAGTTGTTTATATTATTTGTGTGCTTGATCAAGAACTATTATTTCTAGAAAATGGCCACCTGCCTTGTTAGGCTGTTAAGTTTACAAAGAAGTTTCTTTTTATATACTTAACATATCTTTTCTGGCTAGACTGGTGCTTTATACCATGTGTACAGATGTCCCTCACTCATACTACCTGTTTGTACATATTACTTGGTATGGTGCACTTATTTCCATCAAGGGCCACAAGAGAAGATTAGAAAGTAATGGAGGGAGTGGCTGGGACACCAATATTCTTCTCAGCATGTGTCTGGAACTGGGTTTGAATTCCTTTCTCTGGAATTTAATCCTCTGCAGTTAAGAGATCCGTACCAAAATATGACAATACATTATTTTTAATAAGGCACTGTCAGATTGTGAGTTGGGAGTACTATATCCAGAAGCTAATGGAACACTTTGTTATAGAAAACTCTGTGAAACTCTGGGGACAAGCAGGTGACCAAATGGGAGATCTATTCCTCCAGCCTAGCACAGTACCCAGCACAGCTCTGTATCATGAAGAATCCGTGGTTTTTGGGAACAGTGGAAGATGAGACCTGTGACAAAGATACTGACTTGATTGTGTTGGGGACCATTGTTGACAGTGAAAAAGGCAACTTTCCAGTAAGTGGTGTGCAGAAATAGGTTTCTGGCAAGGCTAGTCTGAGCAGGAAATGAAGAAAATGGAGTTATTATATAGATATAGCAAATAGCACTGTTCACTATATATTTAGGTAAGCTGTTCTCTTAAGGATGTCTCTGAAATACAGATTCTTTGTTGAGTTTCACTAACTTCTTACTTGTATGAGCAGATGTGGAGCCACTATAATTTAAACACAAAAGCAAAGATGACTTTGTTTGCCTATACTGTCTTTAAGTCCAAGCGACATATATTAAAACAAACAAAACCACTCAAAGTAGTACAAAGTTTGTTTGAGGAGGTATAAAAATAAAAAATGGTAACTTTCATTCTTTTTTGACTTTAAAATAAGTAAGTTGTTGCATTTAAGAACAAAATCTTCAATTTAAAAAGCTTCATTGGTGAAATTGAGTTCAATAATTTGTTATAAGCAAATTCTTTACTACTGTAAGTAGCTTCAATAAAAATGGGGAAGCAGATTATTTGAAAAATGTATTTTAAGAGCTCAGTGCTTTTATTTTAAGCAATTCCAATCAGTTTTGTGTGTTGAATCTATTTTCCACTTGATTGATAAGATTGATTTCTATAAACTACATTATAGCTGAGAGGTTATGTACAGCATTTGGCACCGAAGATTTAAAAAGTAATCGTAGATTGTATATTATTTCTGAGAAATTAATGATATCACATTGTTATTTATTTCAGATTTCTCCAAGGACTTTCTTTAGTTTTGCTATATATTTTCCAATTAAGAAACATGACAAAAATGTTCCCATTCTGTTGGTTGCTGGTTCGCGCTAATGATGATTTCTTTTGCTGTACAGAAGCTCTGAATTTTAATTAGACCCCATTTGTCTATCTTGGTTTTTGTTGCCATTGCTTTTGGTGTTTTAGTAATGAAGTCCTTGCCTATGCCTATGTCCTGGATGGTTTTGCCTATATTTTCTTCCAGTGTTTTTATGATGTTAGGTTTTATGTTTAAATCTTTAATCCATTTGGAGTTAATTTTAGTGTAAGGTAACAGGAAGGGGTCCAGTTTCTGCTTTCCGCACATTGCTAGCCAGTTTTCCCAACACCATTTATTAAACATGGAGTCCTTTCCCCATTGCTTGTTTTTGTCAGGTTTGTCCAAGATCAGATGGTTGTAGATGTGCGGGGTAATATCCAGAATCTACAAAGAACTAAAACAGATATACAGGAAAAAACCAAACAGTCCTATTCAAAAGTGGGCAAGGGATATGAACAGATACTTTTCAAAAAAAGACATATATGAGGCTAACAAACACATGAAAAAATGCTCATCATCACTGGTCATTAGAGAAATGCAAATCAAAACCACATTGAGATACCATCTCATGCCAGTTAGAATGGCGATCATTAAAAAATTTGGAGACAACAGATGCTGGAGAGGATGTGGAGAAATAGGAACGCCTTTACACTGTTGGTGGGAGTGTGAATTAGTTCAACCATTGTGGAAGACAGTGTGAAGATTTCTCAAGGATCTAGAAACAGAAATTTCCTTTGACCCAGCAATCCTATTACTGGGTGTATACCCAAAGAACTATAAATCGTTCTACTATAAAGACACATGCACACGTATGTTCATTGCAGCCCTGTGTACAATAGCAAAGACCTGGAACCAAATGCCCATCATGATAGACTGGACAAAGAAAATGTGGTACATATACACCATGGAATACTATACAGCCATAAAAAATGATGAGTTTGTGTCCTTTGTAGGGACTTGGATGAATCTGGAAGACATCATTCTCAGCAAACTGACAAGACAGAAAACCAAACACCGCATATTCTCACTCATAGGTTGGTGTTGAACAGTGAGAACACCTGGATTCAGGGAGAGAAGCATCACACACTGGGGGCAGTTGTGGAGTAGGTTAGGGACAGCAAGGGGTGGGGAGGGTGGGGAGGGATAACATGGGGGAGAAATGCTGGATAAACTATACACCTAAAGTAAAATAAAAATTTAAATTTAAAAAAAAAGAAGTTACAAAAAATTCTGCCTTACAGTAGGCATATTTAATTTGGTTTTATATGTATTTGAATCATTTTGAAAGGGAAACTTGTTTATACCAGATAAAGTCAAGTGAGGTATAAAGGCAATAAACTCCTGCTTTTATGTAGTTTTAGAATTTGGATAACTAGGAGGTCAAACGTAGTACATCTGCACCAGGATCTGCCATACCAGCTCTTTTAAAATCCAGAGCATGGCTTCAAATTGGAACAGAATTTCTCACTAAAAAGATAGCCTTCAAAATAAATAGTCTCTTACTATCACTATACTTTCATTAAAAAGTAAAATATGTTGTTCATTTTTAAAAAGGTGTATTTTTTTCTCTAAATGAGTTTTGCTGATCAGAACATATACCTCTCATAAAAATTTATGTGTGCACATGGAAAACTAACTCCAAGATGTTGCTGTACTTTTGCACATGAGCAGTCTGCTGGCAACCAATCTCCCTGATTATGCAAAGATGGAATTATAGCAAGAGTTACTGACAGGCTGATAGGTTTGGATTTCCCACTTCAAAAGTGGTGAATTGTTTCCTTTATGTTCTGTGACAAATGACCTACCTAGCTGCTTGGCCATGCAGAGAAGCTTGGAACAAGCAGAGAAGCTGACAAGGCTGCTGACGCTCATGAGAGTTGATTGTAAAAAGTAAACTTCTACTGCAAATGAATTCTTTCTGTATAATTGGGTAAATATTCTTTGAGCTATAAATGTTCCATGAGCCGATTCTTGAAGTTGCTATCAGATCTAGTCTGAAGTAAGTTCTGAGAACATTCAAATAATGTATGCAATATTGGTTTATAAATAATATGGTTAGCAAGAGTATATATACATATCTGTATATATGCATGTATGTTTGTACATATAATGTGTGCATATGTGTATATATATACACACACAGACACACACATATATTATGAGTAAGGACAGAGAAATGAAATGCAAATACCAACTGTGGAGTTTTTTTCCCCTTATTTAAATTAGAAATAAATATAATATTTAGTAAATGTCAAGAGATGACAATTATTTTCCCCAGTTTTACACACTATTATATATGTTGTAAGCTATTTGAGATTGATATTTCTGTTAGATTTCTTGATGCTAGAGTAATATTTTCTGCTAGAAATGCATGTTTAAATCAGTGTTTGCATTTATTTGATGTTCTACAAAATAAAAGAAATTGATGAAGTATATTGATAGGGACAGAGTGTCAAGAGAAATACTTTAGGATAGCAGAATCATTTATTACTCATCTAGGATTCTAACATCTGTTCTTGCAGAAAAATAAGACAAGCATTTTTTCCTTAAATATACAAAGACAAAATGCAAGACCAAAATGGTGAGGTCATAATTTTCTAGAAATAGAATATTAATTTACCCTTTCTAATTCCAAATATTCCTTCCATTAACCCAGACTGACTTGTAACTGAAAGTCTTTTTCTCATTCCCATCTTCATTTATCTCTTCTTTATTTCCTTGGTTTTCCAACACTCCTGTCAACTATCAATTCTTTTACCCTGTTTCTCCCTCATCTCTTTCTCTCAACATTTTTGTGCAAATGACTCTGATATTTTACCCTGTGTGCTAATTAGAACTTTAGCATGCATGTTAATATCAGCATAGATGATATCCCTGAATCAGGAACTTTTGAAATTATACGTCTCCTTTGCCTACACAATTGAATTGTGGTCAACTTTCAGAATTCATGTATATCTTTCTTGAGCTATGATTACTTAACCCAATTCACCGTTGAATACATAGAATTTTGAAGATTGCCATTATTGTGTAAAAATGGAAGACATGTAGTCTTCTTTAGCATCAGTTATCATACTACTTCTAACTCTAAAATAATTCTCTGATTTTCCTTCAATTTAAAAAAATTAATTTCTCTGGTATAAACTCTTTAGAAGCATCTATTTCTTAAAACTAATAAACTCCTAGTGTAGTAGTGGAATATTAGCATTTACTGATTAATCCAATCACCTAGAAAATTGTGATAAACTTCTCGTGTGCAGATATTTTATTGTTCAAGTTGAGTAGTCTGTCCAACACACCTCTTTCCATCCTAATTAAATCCTTACTTGATTCTAATTAAAACTGAACAAAATATATAAAATGGTGTTTATTCAACCCCCCTCAGTTGTCATAACTGTAGATTTCAAATTAGAAAGAACTCAAACCATGAAAAAAGCTTTATTCAAAATTAAAATGTGTGTTTTCCTCTCTCACTTGCATGATATATTCCCATTTGCCTGCACACAGCAACTCAGGTCAATTTAACATGTGGATAAATTGTTTATTTTGTTTGCTACTTTTCTAAAAACAAGATTATATTAGGAAAATTGACGATATATGATTCACACAATTATGGAGAACGTTAAAATTCAAAGGCTTCTGGTATTCCTATCGTACTACATCTTGTTCTATCTCAGTAAATGACCCCATACTTTACCTCAGAGAGAAAGCTGAGGACATCAAATTCCCACTCCTCCCTCAACCAACTTACTACATTTATAACATCATTTCCTCCTTCTTAAGAGTGTAAACCAAAGTTTTCTCTCTTGTTTAAAGCTGTCACCTATTTTGCTTCTCTAGGTCTGGTTTACTCTCTTCTCAGAGACTTGTTTTTGAATTATACTTTTGCTTTTATAATTTCACATTTCCTATCTCAGGTATTTCCCTTCAATATATAAATGATATAACTTCTCTATCATTTTAAAACAAAGTCAAAAATGCACAAGAATACATATATCCTTTTCATTGAGTGTGGCAGAAAGAACTGGTTATCTCAAAATATCTCCCCCTTTTTAACCTGAACTTGTGAGAGCTTTGTCCTTCTGTTTTCCAATGTAATATTCTGTCTTAGTACTTTACCCATGATCAGAGATTTTATTTATTTATTTATTTTATTTTTTAATTTTTTAATATTTTTTTGCGGAGGGCACGTCAGGGCGAGGAGCCGCCTCGCTGCCCCCCGATCAGAGATTTTCTTTCCACACATAGCCTATTGGTTCCCAAACATATGCATCAGGCAAAACATTTGTCATGACCATATCTAATTATCTATTTGCTTATTAGAATCCTCTATCTGGATATCCTGAAATATGTACACAAATCACCATGTATACATTAAAATTCATTGTCTTTTCAAAACCAGTTCTTGAACTTGCTATTCATGACAATGATGTTTGCCAAATTACCTAAATTATTCTAGACTGCATATTCACTTTAACTCCCAAAGAAGTTCACCAAGATTTACCTTTTTACCTCTTCTATATCTCTTCAATTCATGTTTTCATTGTTTACTTTTGTGACCTGAAGCATCTGGAGAATATACAGAAGAATACAGAATTAGTCCTATTTATTTTTCCTCTGCAAAGCAAGTATTTCACACTCCTTCTCCTTCCATGAAATTGCTGAATTTGCTTCATATCCCCTAATAATTAAGACAAAAAAATCTACTCAATGCAAATAACGCTCTTTATAGATAACCTCTGCCTACCTATATGTATTCTATAAAATGCATTCATATAATATACTCTCTAAGATCTGGAAGGAATAAACTTTTCATTGCTGATATACAGCTGATTTCACAACTCTATGATTTTGCAGATTCTCTTCCAACTGCTTGACATCTTTTCCCTCAGTCTTTATTGTTACATTGTAACTTATCCGTTGTTACATACATTGTAACCAAGACTCTTCTCAGTAGCTTTTCCCTGGTATATACAAATATTAATCAAAAACAACAGCAAGAAAAACAGACACCAAAAAATACTTGATCTATTCAACTGTAAACTAATATGTGTATCTGTTATTAAAGATATTTTTGATATCAATTTTTTTTTTTTTTTTGAGATGGAGTCTCACTCTGTCCCCATGGCTGGAATGCAGTGGTGTGAGGCTCACTGTAACCTCTCCCTCCCAGGCCGAGGTTCTCCTGCCTGTCTCCTGAGTAGCTGTGACTACAGGCATACACCAACACGCCCAGCTAATTTTTTGTATTTTTAGTAGAGATGGGGTTTCGGGTTTTGCCATGTTGGCCAGGCTAGTCTTGAACGCCTGACCTCAGGTGACCCACCCGCCTAGACCTCCCAAAGTGCTGGGATTACAGGCGTGAGCCACCATGCCCAGCCTCAGTATCAAAATTACTTTCCTCTTAGTCTGCATTCTGTATTAGAACAAATGTGCCAAATAGAGAAAAAGCATTTTGTTAATATTAATATTCCCAATGACTATAATGATAACGTTTTAATTCTTTACATAATCTCAAAAATAAGCATTTATTTTCCCACTAATTGGTTTAGTGGTCTGTTGGGCTCAGGTGGGTTCAGCAAGACTTGGCTCCAGGTCACAGCTTGGGTTATGGTTTTCTCCTCCTTTTTTATTTTTTACCCTGTGCTTCATGATGAACTTTTTGCTATGAAGAGCAATAGTGATAAACATCAATTTGTCTATACTTCATACGTGTTATTCAATACATTTGGTGATTCTAAATTTCAAGTCTACACGAAGAATACTAACTCTATTTATACAAGTAAATTGTATTGAATATATAATAAATTAGGGAAAATTTTATAAATATTTCTTTTTATTTATAGAAAAAGATTTAAATATATCTAGCTACTTCTCTCCAGAAATTTTAGAAGTTACAAAAGAAATATGGATGAATCAATATTCCACACATTCCTAAATTCTAAATAAGTAATTAGTCCAGAATTAGTGGCAAGAGCACACAAATAAAGTATTTCTATAAGAATATAAAATGTCCTTAACAACGAGTTACATAGAAACTGTTAATGGATAGATGTTTAATTGCTTTGATGATGCAAACAATATATATAATAAATTTCCTGTACGCTCTTCTGATAATGCTTAACCTTTAAGACTTTTGTTGGAAAATATAATCTAAGACATAGACTGATGTTCGATTATATAATTGCAATATAAAGATATAAATTATTGCTGTCTATGTAGTAAACATTTGTTATCTCAACGCAGTAAGATTCTTTTTATAGTTGAGAATAATATAATGTATTCACATTTCTTCACTGAGTTATTTACAAATACTTTACATTTTATGATATTTTAAGCAGGGTTTATTATTATATACATTTTTGTTATATGTATATGTAGTCTTTAATAAAAAAAATAATTAAAGGAATTTTATTTCAGGCAGTATGTTTGGCCAGATACCCAAAAAACCCCTTCCTGTTGAAAATAACTAAATGTGCTGTTAGCAGAGTTTTAAAATTATTATTTGTATGCATCGTTGATCTGGCAAGAAAATAAGAAATCTTCAGTTTCCAAAAACTCAGTAAAGCCAAAAACCTCAGGCAAAAGCTAATAATTAAAGCCCGCTTATACCCTGAATGCACTATGGTAAACCTTGACTTACAGTTCTCCTAACTTGCATGATGTGGTGGAAAGCAGATGAACCCATTGGATGTATTTAATAAGAGGTATTTCACAGATCACTGTTACTCAAAAGGGTACACCCTTAGTGACAAGAGTAAGCTAAAAATAAAATATCCTGTCACTGAGAGAGACACAATAACAGTTTACATTTTTCAATATTGTCACTTGCTGGTGGAAAAAGCATTCTTCCTTGTTTATTTGTAATTCCAAACTGATTTCCACACAGATTTACATCTTAAATAAATCCCATCTATATGGTCAATAAAAACTAACTCAGAATTTACTTTGGGATAGTTAGGCAGGTAGATAGGTTTCCTGGTTTCTGATTGAAGCGATTGCAAGTGTTTTGTAATAGACCACAACTACAAAACTCAATGAATTCTCACAGATTAAATGTCAAGAAATATATGTTCATATTCACAAACAAGAAAATACACATGAAAACAGAGCACTACCAAGGACAAAAGTCTTCATATAATAATTTGAGTGTTTTTCTAACTTTTAGGTTCAAGGGGTACATGAGCAGTTTCTGTACAGGGGTAAATTGTATGTCATGGGGGTTTGGTGTATAGCTAATTTTCTCACCCAAGTAATCAGCCTAATACCCAATAGATAGGTTTTGAATCCTCACATTCCACCCATCCTCCATCTACAAATAGGCCCCAGTGTCTATCCTAAATAAATTAACACAGGAAAAAAAAATCAAATGCCACATGTTCTCATTTTGTGTAATTTCAAGCCATGAAATTATCTGGATAATCAAGTTTGATCTATATTGCTTATGATTAAAAGATTAATCACCTCATAATTTGTATTCTAGCTCACAGCAAAAAGAAATAACGTATTAAGAGCCAGGTACTTCCTTGTAACAGCAGGACCTAGAAAATGTGAATATCACTTCTATTCACACTGCATTGACGGCAACCTAGCCACATGACTATATTAGCTGCAATATATACTAGGAAAATGTAGTATCCATCAGTGGCCATGTACCTAATGAAAACTCAGAGCATTCTATTACAAAAAGGAAAGTGGGCATCAACAATACGAGGAACTGGCCATCTCTGCCTCAGGTTTATAACTACTATAGTAATTTAAACAACAGAATACTTTTCAATTAAAAAAATATAAAACTAAGGGGCTTGTACATATAAATTATACCAATCATTTAAAAAGAAATTCCAAAGTTGCCCAATCAAGACTTACTGTCTCATTTTATACCTAATAAAATAATAGAAATTATGAGAGTGGAAAATGGCAAGCCATTCTCACTCATGAGCAGGGATGCAAAAAATGTGGAAGTCAATATTAGTAAATCAAAACTAGTAATGTATAATAAAGATGATATAATGCATACGTAAAACAATGAAGTAATGTGTAAGTATGTTCATAACAAAAAGAAGAAAAATTTATAGCAGTTATGAACTTCATTAAAACATGTAAGGTGTTTGGTTTTCTGTTCTTGTGCTAGTTTGCTGAGAATTATGGTTTCTCAGCCTTTTAGTTTATTCAGACCTTCAAGAGACTGAATGAGACTTAACCATATTGGGGAAGGCCGTTTTCATTACTCAGTCTACCCACTCAAATGTTAATCTCACCCAGAAACATCAGCACAGACACACTCAGAATATCTGACACTCTGTGGCCCAATCAAGTTGACACATAAAATTAACTATCATGTATACCGCATGTTCTCACTCATAAGTGGGAGTTGAACAGTGAGAACACATGGACACAGGGGAGGGGAACATCACACACCGGGGCCTGTTGGGGGGTGGGGGGCTAGGGGAGTGATAGAATTAGGAGAAATACCTAATGTAGACAAAGGTGTGATGGATGCAGCAAACTACCACAGCATGTGTATACCTATGTAATACCTATGTAACAAACCTGCATGTTCTGCACATGTACTCCAGAACTTCAAGTATAATAATAAAAAAAAGGCTGAGTAAAGGAGAATTTACTCTTTGCCTGAATCTAAGACATTGGTTTTCTACCTTCTGCCTATTGGTTCTCCTCATTCTTCAGCCTTCAGGCTTGGAACAGAACTATCTCTTCAGCTCTCCTAGATGTCCACTGTGCTGACTGCAGCTCTTCCTTCCATAATCAAGTGAGCCAATTCCTTATAATAGTTTTTGCAAGCTACCCATCTGACAAAGAGCTAATATACAGAATCTACACAGAACTTAAACAAATTTACAAGAAAAAAACAAACAACCCCATCAAAAAGTGGGCCAAAGATATGAACAAACATTTTTCAAAATAAGACATTTATGTGGCCAACAAACATATAAAAAAATGCTCATCAACACTGGTCATTAGAGAAATGCAAATCAAAACCACATTGAGATACCATCTCACTCCAGTTAGCATGGCGATCATTAAAAAATCTGGAGACAACAGATGCCGGAGAGAATGTGGAAAAATAGGAACGCTTTTATACTGTTGGTGGGAGTGTAAATTAGTGCAAACATAGTGGAAGACAGTGTGGCAATTCCTCAAGGATCTAGAAATAGAAATACTATTTGACCCAGCAATCCCATTACTGGATATATACCCAAAGGATTAGAAATCATTCTGTTACAAAGACAGACGCACACATATGTTCATTGTGGCACTGTTTACAATAGCAAAGACTTGAAACCAACCCAAATGCCCATCAGAGATAGACTGGATAAAGAAAATGTGGCACATATACACCATGGAATACTATGAGGCCATAAAAAAAGGATGCATTCATGTCCTTTGCAGGGACATGGATGAAGCTGGAAACCATCATTTTCAGCAAACTGACACAAGAACAGAAAACCTAACACCACATGTTCTCACTCATAAGTGAGTGTTGAACAATGAGAACACATGGACACAGGGAGGGGAACATCACACATTGGGGTCTGTTGGGCGGTTGGGGGCTGGAGGAGAAATAGCAGGAGGTGGGGGGAGATCCGGGAGGGGATAACATTAGGACAAATACCTAATGTAGGTGACTGGGGGGGTGGAGGCAGCAAACCGCCACGGCATGTGTATACGTATGTAACAATCCTGCAAGATTTGCACATGTACCCCAGAAACTAAAGTAAAATAAATAAATAAGTAAATAAATTTTAAAAGTGGCAATTGAATAAAAAAAAAAAAAAAAGAACAACAAAGAAAATCAGATCATTGTCTGATGAAAGTTGCCTCTGATTAGGGGAATGGAATAAACTATATGCAACAACATAAATAACACTTAAAAGAATATTATTGAACAAAGAAAAAGCAATTGTAGGGGTACAAGTAGTATGATTTCTTTAATGCAAAATTTAAAGTCAGTCTAAACAAAATATATGGGAAATTAAAGATTTGGATTAAAATTGTAAAGTTGAGATATTTAATAAATGAAAAGCTCAGTATAGGTTCATACTGATCAGTAGGGGAAAAATAGTAGGAAATATTTACAGGACACTTCAAGGCTAAACGTTGTACTTTGTTTCTTGAGTGGTGTCTATTCTCTCTGCCTTGAACATTTTGTCCAAAGTTTCTGTGTACCAATTCAATATTTAATAAAAACAAATCTAAGAAAGTGTCAATAAATCAAATATATTAAAAAATTTCAAAAGTCTATAGAATTAAAATTAACAACATGGAGAGTCTTTGTATATATGTATAAAACAAAATCTTTTATCTTGTTTGAAAAGTAAATAATTCATAGATTTCATAATAGAAGAACTTTAGAAATTAAACAAATCATGACATTTGTGGCACTGAATTGCCGGTAAGACTAAAGAATGAGAATTAATGATGACAGAAAATGTAAACAACAGATGAGAAATAAAGGAAATAAAATACTTTAAATGGAAATTGAATGTCAAACAAATGCATTATTTGCTAAGTTCATTAAAGAGAATTGTTTACCCATGCACAAATTAAAGTGTTAGAAAAAACATGTCATACTGTCTTTGATGCTAACAAGTCTAGTTGACATTTTAGACATTCTGAAGAAAGAATTGTATTTATGTCACTACAAATAAAGTGCAAAGTTTTATACCAACAGAGAAGTTTCAAATACATCAGAGGAAGGTAATTTACTTTCTTTATAATTTGTTGTTGGAGAACATATAATTGTAGCACCTCAGTGTATCTAGAAGAAAAAAATTAGTTTCTTTGGTCTGAATCTGTCTCCGTTTGTAAGAATAGACCTTTTTTTCTGGACATATTTGCTGAAATTGTAGAAACTTATGTGCAAGTGCCTTGGGATATATGATTGCCAACAGCAGGAAACCTGAAAAATTGAGAAGCATAAATAATTGTCAGTTAAAAAACTGTCTAATATTGTTAGTAAAGAAAAGGCATAAAAGAATGAACTAGCACAAGGAACTTCAAGGCATTTATCTAAATAATGTAAACATCAGTTCTTTTAGAGAAAAACCTCAGCACCCTTGAGATAAATAAAATCATATACCAATAGAGGATTTAGATTAATGAAGAAAATTGAGGTACTAAAGATATCTTCTGTCACTTCCTCTTGCCAGAGGCATGGTTCTGCCTGGAGGTCCTGAGTCCATGACATCTCAAGGCCTTTAAAAGACATGTTTATGTTATCTTATAATTCTATTCAAAGAATTAGAGAAAGCTAATTATTAGAATGCAGAGAGCTTTGATTTACTGTGCAATAACTAAATGCCAGATAATTTCAGAGTGTCTAACATCCTCTCAACAGTCTTGCAAAGTAGGTACAATCATCACTACTCTGAGTAGCAAAAGTGAAGATTAGTAAAATTAAGCATGTCTTCCAACATCATACATCTAATAAGTGTGGAATGTGAACCTAGCTGTCTTGGACTACAGAGCTCACGTGTCTTCCACTACACCAGCCTGCTTTGTAAAGTTGTACTAAGCTGCAAAAATGACTTTATGTTTTTGTAACATTACAGGATGCACATTTCTTTTACTAAAGAAAGCTCTTCAGCAGAGGGTGTAAAACTACATCTAATAATGAATGTGTTGTTCAATCATATATAATGTTTGTATAACAGCACTTACCAGAAATGTGTAAAAGGTGCATGTCCATCTATACCTGGATCATGGTGATAGTATTATGAGTATGTGCATAAAAGTCCAGACTCACCAAATTGTATACACTAAACATGTGCTTTTTTGTGTGTATCAAATATAATTCAATAAATCTCTTAAATTAATTAAGTAAAAACATTGGTTTGGAAACTTTTGCATGTTCATTTATGATCTACTTTTAAATTAAGTAATTGAGAAAACATTAAGAAATTAAGAATAGGAAAGATAGTAACTAAAAAGAAAATTTGAAATGTGTGAAATTTAAAACTGCACGTTCTAATGTCAATGTCTTATTGGCCAGGGTATTAAAAACAAACATATTGGACCTTGTACAATAGATCTTCCAAAGAAGACCTCCTCTGAATGATCAAAGAAGTGTGCCTAAACAGAGAAATTTTTTAAAGTAGAAATAAAATTGTGTTCAGATTAAGTCTAGGACTGTCACAGACTTACACTTATTTTTGAGCTGAAAAAAAATAGCAGGAAAATCCTCTCTTCTATATCTACATGTACAAGTAAATAGGTAAGTAGCTATCATAGAGCTATTTAGTATAGTACATTGCAGTAAATATTCCCATTAAAAAAAAGGACATTCACATTAAACATTAAGATGAAGTCATTTCCCAATGTCCTGAACAATGTAATTTTCCCAAGGCATTTTTTTTTCACTCTAAGAGAGAACTGACTCTCTGATCAAAACAAACCAAGAAATTCTTAGGTATCTAAGAATTTATCCAGTGTTGTCTCATTGTTGTAGGCATAATCAGTCTCTCCTGTATAATAGAAGCCGCTTTAGAAGTAAATATTTAAAAATCTGCATTAAAATACATATAATAGAGGCCAAACATGGTGGCTCATGCCTGTAATCCCAGCACTTTGTGGGGCCAATGTGGGCAGATCACTTGAGAAAGGAGTTTGAGACCAGCCTGGGCAATATGATGAAACCTTGTCTCTACTAAAAATTCAAAAATTAGCAGGGAGTGGTGGTGCACACCTGTGATCCCAGCTATTTGGATGTTTGAAGCGTGAGAATCGTTTGAACCCAGGAGGTGGCTGCAGTGAGCTAAGATCACACCACTGCACTCCAGCCTGGGTGACAGAGTGAGACTCCGTATCCCCCAAAAAAAAATATATATATATATATTATATAATATGTAATAATATATATTATATATATTATACATATGATAGACACTTTAATAAATATAAAATTATAATTAGTTAAAATATGCATATATTTTAACTCCAATTATTCCAGAATGAACAAGATTTTTATTCCAAAAAAGCATGAAAACATTTATGACTCTATGCTACTAAGGCAATCATTGTTCATCCCATTACTTGTCCCATCTAAGTCTAACTTGCTCATTAAGTGGTATTTTTTACAATGTATATGATGAACTGACTATAGGCATAAGCTTTGCATTTAGGCAGAACCTAGCTACAAACTTTGGTTTCACCAAATACCTAGTCTCTCAGATTTCAAACCACAATAAGCTAGATATTTAAAAATTATAAAACAAATCTAAAATTGGTGACACGAGGAAAGTCCTATAATAAAACACATTTTTCTACCTAAATCCTCAATCAACAGAGAAATAAAAGTTATATATGAAGACAAAAATATCTCCCTTATTATTCGTAATAAATTCATGATTGTGCCTTATGTCTGTGAGCAAATGAATGAAGCTCCTCACATGAACCTTCTGCAGTAGATAGATCCGTTCACCATGCATGCCTGATCTTACAAAGCGTGTGACAATGAGCACAATGAGTGGCATGCTAGGACCTCATTCCTGAGAAAGCAGGACCATTCAACCCAAGCATGCCCAGCTTTACCAAACAAGGAAGTCACTCCATCCTCCCTGGCAACAAGAGAGTAAAAGACAAGAGAAAGCAGAATGACGGAAATAGGCGTCCCAGTAGAAGACAGAAAATGTCAGAAAGAAAGAAGTGGCTCTGATCCCATCATTTTTTAAAACTGGAGTTTTAAATTTGAAAATAAATAAAATGCACTTAGAACATGAAAATTTTTCTACAAATATTAAGCATTATTAATTGGTATATGATCAGTGTCTTTTATTCTATTTTTCTTCTTGTAATAAAACATTTATTTGACAACACCTGTAATAACTAATACTGTAAAATAACTGCTTGTTAAATGTGTGGAATATAAGATTATGCATGTTTTCTCTATTTCAAATTCTGGGATGTATTTTTCTCATCAGCATCTCTAACCACCTGGTCCCCAGTAAAGGAAAAATCTATTAATACATACAATGTGGGGTTTATACAGCACAGTTTAAAATGCATTTGAGAAATGATGAAATAGATACTATTATATCTATCACACACACACTGTTTATGAGAGTTGTAATTAGATCTAGAATGCAATTTTACAATATATATAAAGAGTTTTAAAAATGATTTCAAGTATTTTGACCTGATAATTGTACTTATGAGAAAATATCTGAAGAACAAAATATAAAAAACTCATTATAAACCATAATTTAAAACCCAGCAACATTTAAAACAGTAAAAACTGAAGAACAACTTGTTTGTCAATATGAGAAAGGATTAAACCATTCTAGTACACTTTTTATGTAGCAATAAAAATCACTTTAATGAGTAATTTTTTATCAGTAGGAGAAGCATTTTCAAAGTAAAAAAACAAGTTAATTAAATTATCTATTCAATCATTCAATAGAGTATATACTATACTTACTAAGTACCAGATACTTTTTTACTTTCTGGAAATATTATGATGCATAAAATAGACAAAGTTGCTAACCTTGCCACATGAGGTGGGGGCAAAAACCAGCAACAAGTAAAAAAAAATTAGACAATTCTATATTGCGATACCAGAAAGATAAACTCTGAGAGATTTCCATTTCTAGAAAGATGACTATTAAATCTACCTAATAGCATCTATAACTAAAATAATCCAAATGGATTAGACGTTTAATCTTGCCGTTGAGATGTCATGAAAAGAAAGAGTCTGTAGATCATCAAGCAAAGGGAAAGCACACACAGGAAGGTAAGTGGAGGCAAAGTCAGATTTTATTTTCAAGTGTCTCTCAACCCTGGAGCTCTTGGGCTTCCTCCTTTTGACCACAAAGATGGAAGTTTTCGGAGTTAATGTCTGAGACCTCACCAAGGAGGGAAATTTTCAACAGCAAACAAATATTTAATGCAGATAATTAAAAGGCATATATAACTTCTGAGATACAAAAATTTTTACACAGAAATATATAGATGAAAAATTTGTATGGAAAAGGAGCAAAGACAACATAGTGGAGCAAATATATGCTTCTCAATAAATGACACTACAGCAACTGGACACCCAGATGCAAAAAAATAAAATAAAATTACATACTGACTTTACATTTTTCACAAAAATTAACTCAAAATGAATCATAAGCCTAAATGTAAAGTGCAAATGATAAAAGACTTATAACAAGGAGAATCTACATGTCCTTGAGTTTGTGATGACTTTTCAGATACAACACCAAGGACATGATCCATAAATAAAAGAAACTGATAAGTAGGTGAATGAACAAACAGTGGTACATCTAGACAACGGAATCTTATTCAGAGGTAAAAAGAAATGGGCTATCAAGTCTTGAAAAGTCATGGAGGAACCTAAAATGTCTAATAAAAAATGAAAACATATATAGTCAACCTGAAAAGGCTAGATACCATATGATTCCAGCTACAGTGTATATGACATTCTGGAAAAGGCAAAATATGGAGACAGTAAAAATATCAATGGTTGCTAGTGGTTGAGGAGACCGAGGATGAATATGTGGAACACAGGAGTTTTAGGGCAGTGAAAGTATTCTGTATGATACCATAATGGAGAATACATTTTACAAAACCAGTAAAATGTGCAACACCAAGAATGAACCCCAATGCAAACTATGGACTTTAGATGATAATTATGTGTCGATGTAGATTAATCAATTGCCACAAGTGTGCTATTCTGAGGCAGTGAGTTGATAATGAGGCAGGTTTTTTATGTGGGACAGGGCCAGAGTATATAGGAGCTCTCTGTAGTTGCTTCTCAATTTTTCTGTGAATTTAAGACTGCTCTAAAAAGTGAAGTCTGTTTTAAAAACTAAAATACCTAATTTAATTTGGTATGGCATTCCTACTGTTTTATAATCTCAAATACTTACAATAAGTACATGTATAATACAACCTAATCATGTTTTATTTATAATTATTTCCACTTATCTTGACATCCAAGGAATATAAGTAACTTTAGACTCAGTCTCAAATATTCAATTCCTATAATATTTAATGCCAATTACTGTTTAGTGATTCAAATTAAGAAAAAAAAATTTTCTGTTTTAAGAAGTTTTACCCTGTCATTTCCTTTTTCTGTTTTCTACCATTTATTTCTTCTACCTTCTGCTTAAAAAATGAAGTGATTCATGAGAGCTTTACTGTAAGGTTTCAATTTTAACAAAACATCAAACCACTAAGATAAATACACACAGTATAATTTCTTTCTCTTCCTGATATTTTAAGAGGTAATGGTTCTCCCACTCTTTTTCTATTTAAGTATTACAAAAAGTATTTCAGGAGTCAGTTTCTCTCTCTCTCAACCCTGGAGCTCTTGGACTTCTCCAGATAGATAAATAGATGATGGTAGATAGATAGATAGACAGACAGATAGGTACACATGTATTTATCTATATAGATAGATAGATAGATATGTTCAAAAAGTAGTGCTTGTTGTTTTATGTGACATTCAAATTTAACTGAGCAAACCTACCCTGAACACAGTCTCAGATGAGGTGCACGATGTTGCTGCCATGGGGAATCCTAGAACTTTCGTTTTTCTTCTCTCCAGCTTAGTGGTTAAATGTTTATATTTCTGAGAAATAAAGGATGCCTACTAAGCATCTAAATACCTCAAATATAACTGTTGGAGAAAGGCACAGATCTAGATAACTGGATATGTTTTTACTCTTCTGCAAGTAAATGCAAATACAAATGAATCCCTTGCAGAAGAGAATCTCTAGGCAGCTAGTAGATACATATTCCTGAATGAGGATCCCAGTCTTCACTACGCGTTTCACATGCGGCTACCTAATAAATATAAAATGAATTTATTCAATTTATAAAATATAATAAAATGAATATTTTATTCACTTGACCCTAAAATTTTCATTTGGCACAAAGATGTATTTTATTTAACAAACTTACAAAATTTAACTAATAAATAAACTAATAAATTGCCTAAAAGCAATGGTAAATTGCAAAATAGTCTAAGGTGATGTCAATACTATCTTAATGTTTGATTACTAATTTTTGTTGTTGAATAAAGAATAAAGTTGGCCAATTAATCATTCAATATCAATTTTTGAAATATAATGTATACTAATATTAACGATGTTAATTATTTTTAATGTTTCCAAAATTAGTAATAAAAATTTACTTTTTAAGGCTTGGTGTCTTAATCTTCACGAATGCTTCATCTTGAGTTATACCACACATCCATGTATGTATTTCACTGGCTTAGATAGTACTTTAGTTTGACTGTAACAAATGGTAATCACACAAGGTTTGAAAGAGCTGAAAAACCCGTTGTCAAAACATAGAACATGCAACAGGCTTGGCATCATCTTTCCCTTTTACTCATTAAAAATGTTCATTTAATCCCTTATATTTGTTTTCCATGAGATTATACCTTCTTTGTAATAGTACAAGTTAGGGATAGGGTGCCAAGGGGGAGAATCTAGATAATGAGAAACGATGTATTCCTGAAAGTAAAAAAAAAAGAAAAAAACTGTTTATTTTTTCCTTTTTGTAAACCTCATCTCAATATTAGGTTTATATTTGTATGACTTATACAATAAAACTCCTTTTTCTCTATATTAAAATTCCTTACATCTTATATTTGTTTCACTTTGCTGCCCAAGTCCTCTAGATAATTATAATTTTTCTCCTACAAATTTTTCATCTTTACTGTAAGGCCCTTGAACAGCATGAGCTTCGTTGATTTATTCAGCTATAACCTTAAAACTTTGGCATCCAGTTTAATATATGAATGCTGCTGCTTTTCCTAACAAGGCCCTGGGAGGATGACCTTATTTGGTGTGTGTTTTGTTAGATTCATCCCTTGAGCTTTTCTTACGAATAGGAATAGAAAAATTAAAAAAAAAAAAAGGAATATCCCAACAGGGCTCATAAGTATGGTTCAACCCTTTCAATTTTCTTCCTAATGAAGAAATGTTAAGCTTAGTGAGTAGGCTGCCTGTACCATAATGTTACCCCCCACACAAAGTGTCTCTCTTAGTATTAAACTAAATCTCCTTACTAAAACTGGTGCTACACTCAGATTAGCATTTTATGCTTTTGTTATTGCCTGAATAACTTTACATAGTTTTAAATACAACAAAAATCTGTATAAAATCAGCAACAACTTTGAACATTTGAGGTCACATTTTGCAAATATGCCTCATAATCCTTTGCCCATTAGCATATATTTTTAGTAGTTTAAATGTTCACTCTGAGTTCTTAGCTTTCTCAAGACCCCTTATGCTTTTATACTGTTAATACTCTATAAATGAAAATTTGAAAAAGTTATTAATGGTGGCATAAAAAACAGTTTCTCAGGAATATATGTTGACTTATAGGGACTGTTGAGAAAAAGTTTTATCATAATATTACATGTAATTATTCAAGTAGGGTACTATATTCTGTATCACTTTGATTAATCAGTCACTATCTTTATCTGTGGTAGATAAAAATGTCTGCATTTCTTAAATTTACAATTTCTATCTCTTCCCCCAAGTATCATAATATATTGACTTTCTTTGTTGACTATGATACGATATTTCATCAGAAGTAGAGTAGGAGTTGTTACTGTGACTTGCTTTCAACAGCACTTGCCATTTTTATATTTCCTTAACAATGTCCAAAAAAGTGGTCATTATTGTATCTTCTAAAAACCATTGATATAGTAGTTCATCATATATTAAGATCATTTGCTTGTACATTTTTATTATTTTATGTCATTTTTATTTCAATTCACTTTTGTTTAAATGAAAACTGAAAACTGGTTAAAGCAGAACATCCACAGAGAATTAGAAGACCATATTATATGTGACAATGATGAAAGAGGCTTAAAGAAATTCTAGTTATGGCAAAATTTTCGTGAAACAAGAAGTGAAAAAAATATCATTTATTTATTTAAGGACTTGTAAATTAGGGATTTCAAGTTGAATATGTGAATCATTTTTCTATTTTTGAAAGAGGTTTCAAGCTCAAAATCCCCCAGGCAATTTTTACTCTTTCCCCTCACAGCTGACATTTCTCCTATATTTTTTTGTCTTAGTCAATAGAATCATCATACACCCACTTTCACAAATAAAGATCTCATAGATATTCTTAATTCCTTTCTGTTCACATCCCACTTTAAATTAGTCACCAAGTTCAGTCTATTTTATTTTCTAAATATCTTTACTTACTCTCTACCTTCTTTCCTCTGCCATTGTAGTCCAAGGCAATATTATCTTTTACTTAAACTGAGGTTCTCTTAACTGGTCCTTCAGTTCTCTTCCCCCTTCTGTCTTTCCTCTTTTGGTGCCCTAGAATTGCCTTCCTAAAACAAATCCACCAGTGTATGTTCTCTGCTCACAAACTTTCAATGAGGCCTCATGGCTTGTAAAAATCCATGTTCCTTCTGGTGGTTTTCTAAATTAATCATATATGGCTTCAAAATACATAATCAAGAGCTCTTCATTCCCTCCACACTTGTGATTGCCTTCTTAGTATTCCTCCACCAAGCTGTGAGTTTCTGAGAACTCAGAAATTTAGTTTTACTCATCTACAGGGACATGAAGTGTAGTTTGTATTCCATAATAATTTCTGCTTGAATTTTTTTTACCTGCTATGAAAGTTTTAAAATCTCACTCCTCTACTCCATTGACCTTGCTTGGGCACTCATGAGCTTGGCACTGGCTTTTGAATTGGCTTCCAACCTCCAACTTTGTACTCCCTCAAAACCATCTTTTATGTAGAACCTCTAGACTGAACTGGCTAAAACTTCATTTGCTTAATGCCCTTTACATAACTTATTTTTCTATAGGGTAATGGCTATGTTTCTTAACATGATATATAATGTTCTCCACCAATCATCCATGCCAACCTCTGGAGTGTTATTCATTCCCATGTCCTGTCCTGTTATCATATGGTTATATATATCACATGGACTCATTATCATATGGTTCAATTAATCTCCTAGTAGGTCCTCACGTCTATTTCATGCCTCACTGTCTATGTAGTTTCCTCTATCTGGCATTATCCCTGATTCTTATCTTTCCTGTATTTTGCTGGATAATCTTCCTATTCACCTTTTGAAACTCAGTTCAGGCACTATGTCATCTAGAAAATCTTCATAGAATCCTGTCGTCCACCTCTAGCCAAGCTAAGGGTCCATCCTTTAAGATCTTATAGGATTTGTGGCATTACCCTATCACTTTATTTATTTCATTTTTTGGAAACAGTTTATGTTTCTGTCTCAATCAATAAACCCTACATATCTTAGAAGAAAGAACATGATTTCTTTTTCAAGAAGTACCTAGAACAACATTGGCCAACTATGAGGTGCTTAATGGATATTTGTGGAACAGAAGTAAATTTTTGATCATAGCTTTTCATTTGTATCTCCCATTTTTTCATCATGTTCCAAAAACTTACAGTTTTTTATATGTGCTGTTTGATTTTCCAACTTCCCTGGATTTATTCATGTCATTTTTTTTTCCCTACTGAGAATGCAACCTTCTTCTAAACTATCCTGTGGAAATGCTACACAATTTTATAGAGGTATTTCAAATGCCTTCTCCTCCCTAAGGCTTTTAGTGATTTCCTCATATTACTGAACTAAATGTCTGCAACAGTCTGTTTCTTTTCACCATTTTATTTGACAGCTATGGGTCCTTATTTTACACATTTCCTGCTACATGGTTGGCTTCATGAGGCTAAGTGTCTTTTTGTTTGTGCTTGCATTTTTGTTTATACTATATATGATGTGTCATAATTCCTGTTAAAAATAGATGTTTGATAAATATTAATTCATTTGAAGTGAACTATTTCTATTATTATTTACAGAACAATTTTCCTCAAAAGTGCAACTTAAGCAATAGTTTCCAACTTTTCCTTCTTTCTTATTTTTTTAAATGTGCCATTGAGGTATATAGCTAGAGTCTGGAAACACAGGTAACTTGAAGATCCCCTACCAAGTTGGTTTTGTCTAAAAGATACAATTCAGATCTGATATTAGCATTTGTCGATAATTTAAATCAAAAAAATTAATAAAGTTATTTTAAAACATTTTATATTATTTTCTTTTTTTCTTATTCAGTTTGGAAAAACCATACCATCATGGAGTACATAGTGGTATGTATACATTGCTCTTTTATTTACTAGCACTTTAGTGCTCTATGAATTTTATTCTGAAGGTAGATTTTTACAAGAGCAATTTAGAAGTCTATGATACTAGTTATATAAATACCATTTCATTGATTCTGTAAACTTTTATTCACATAAATATATAATTATTTAATCCTAACGGAAAGAAGACATATGCTATAAGAATTATTTATATCATCATTTTATTTTCTCTATTGTTAACTATTTTACTAATAATTATCAGCTATTTCGATCAATTGTAATAAAATTTAAATCGTAGCATGTTAATATTCTTAAAGAAGTTATTGCAGAGAAAAAATATAAAAATATTTCACTATAGACGCTTGAGAATTACCATGTTGAGAGTTGAAAACCTTGTATTTAACTGTTGCACTACTACTAACCATTGTTGTATATTTTAAAGAAGTTTCTTACTGTCACTGGGCCTCACTTTGCCCATAATTCAAGTGAGCAGAAAATATCTACATTACCGAATACACAGGATTTTAATTATAATTAAATAAATAAATGATGTGAAGTCACTTTGAAAAATTAAAGTAAAATACAAAAATCTCGTATCATTATAAGATTTGTTAAGAACTAATCATCTCTATATAAGCTATTCAATCATTAAATGAAGGTTTATTTTGCACATATGCCACACTAGGTTTGTGATTTATAACTATCCAATCAGTAAAAGACCTTACATGACATACTGTGAGTTAACTTTCTGGTTGAAATGTAATCTAAATGGTATCAAAAAAATTTCCTCCCAAATGAATAAAAGAGAGTAAAATTCTACAAAAAAAAATTGCTTACAGAAACCAACTAAATGGAAAAAAAAGATAATCTAATAAAAACACAAAAACTTGACATAACTTCAAAAAAGTAGATTCTGAAGAAAAGGTCAGCACAGCTAGCTTCCTGGTGGACCGACAAGCTATCCCACTAAGGGATACTGATAAATTGGTAAGAATTATAGCTAATAACCTAGCTTCTATAGAAAAGTAAACTAGATGGTTATTAGACTAAAAAGAAGGGTAAACATGACTACCAGGTAGAAACAGATGTAATGAGAAAGATAACCACATGGTTTGCTTTCAGATAGAAGTGAAAACAGCAAGATTTTACACTGAATTAGGGAAATAACAGAAGGACTGGATCAATCCTCACATTCAGATAGAAGAATCCCCATTGTTGTTCAGCAAAGAATAGTAGAGCATGTCTATGAGAACACAGAGTAAGTATTCTGCTGGGAACACTCAACCTCTCAGCTGAGCTCTCCGTCTTCTGCTACCCACACCAATTCATCAGACAATAGAAAAGTAGGTGGGCACATATACTGCTCTGAGAATAAAGAAACCCTTCTCAGATATGGCATAAGTAATCTGAGTTATTCCTATATCACATGAGAATAAATTCTGAATAGAATCTCTCATTATGGACAAGAAAACTAGAAAAAGTAAGTAGTTATGCAAATTCAACACAACAAACACATGAGATATATACCATAATATCAAAAGGCAAAGTATTAAATTTGAAGAATTTATTTAAAGTAACAGTAGAAATTTTCTCAAAATTATCTCACTCTACAGAACACAAAAGAATATAGGTTTTGTGTGTGTTTATTAAGAAAATAAAAAAATAACTTCAATAAAAGTAAAAAGGAGCAGACCCAACTAAGACTATTGCACAATTAATAAATACAGTAATATAAGAAGCAGCAAGGCATGAAAACCACTGACAACCATAATACATACATGGAAGACTGTCTCTAGATTATCATTGTGAGTACAGCTTAAAAATAGGAAGTTATAAAAGTAATTGGAAAGAAGCTAATACATATGCATGATGGATAAAGATATCCAACAAAGATAACTGATATAAGTGAAATAGAGAAATCAACAAATAAAAGTAGGCTTATTCAGCAATTTAACACAAAAATGTTCATGAAGAGGACAAAAAAACTCTGAAACTTCAGTGTGAAGTTACACATTGTATCTCAGCAAAATTTTATAAAGAATAGTCAATATTTTAGAGAGAGAAAGAGCCCCAAAATCCTATACCCATTAGAGGCCTGGCCTCAATTCCCCAACAACAACCCTAGGCAACCACTATTTACTTTCTGTCTTTATAGATTTGCTTATTCTTGATATTTCACGTAAAAGTAATTAAAAGATATGTGATATTTTCTGTCTGGCTTCTATTGCTTAGTACAATGTTTGAAGGTCAATCCATGTTGTAGCAATAATTAGTAATTCATTTATTTTTATTGCCAGATAATATAGATATACATTTTATTTATCCATTAATTTGTTGATGAATGTTTGAGTTGTTTCTACATTGGGGCTCTTATAAATAATGCTACTATTAGCATTTATGTACAAATATTTGCTTAAATAACTATTTTCAATTATTTTCCATATTAGTATATCTGGAAGTGAAACTGGTGAATGACACGGTAATTCTATGTTTATTTGAGGAAACAAAGAACCATAAAACAGTTTTTTTCTCGGTAGTTACACTATTTTATATTTCCACCAGCAACGTAGGAAGGTTCTAATTTCTTCATTTACTAATTATGAACAGTATTTTTTGTTTTGTTTTATTAGCTATTCTAGTAAGTGTGAGGTACTGTGTAATTGTGGTTAATGATCAATAATAGGGAGCATCTTTTCATATGCTCATTGATTATTTATATATCTTCTTAAAATATGTAACTTTAAAAATAGAATTACTTTAGCCTACTCAGTTTGTTTCAAATTTTTCAGAAACTTGGAGGAATATTTTAAAGAATTAATGTTTTCTGTTATGATTGAAATTTTATATTTCTTTTCATTCCACCTTAGTTTTCCTTCTGTTATTCATATACTAATGTTTTTTGAAATTATATCTGTAATGTGATATAATTTTGTGATGCATATTAATACCTTTCTCTTTGTAAATGAAAAAAGCATGGTAATTACATCGCCTAATGAGAAAAATTAATTTTTCTGACTGATAAATCTGAATAACGTTTTAAAATGCGTCTTTTAAACACTAAAGTTGTGTTTAAATTTATACCGAATTTACTGTTTATTTTCTTGAAGATAAACATATAGATTTGTAAAAGAAGACACAAAAGCGACCAACAGGTATATGAAAATGTGCTCAACATCGTTAATCATCAAGGGAATGTAAATCAAAACCACAATGAGATATGACCTCACACATTTTAGAACAGCCATTATCAAAAAGACAAACGACAACAAATGCAGGCAAGGATATGGAGAAAAGGGGATCCCTGTACACTATTGGGGGGAACGTAAATTGATAGAGCCATTCTGAAAAACAGCATGGAGATTTTCTCAAAAAATTAAAAATAGAACTATGATATAATCCAATAATCTCACTTTGGGGTATATATGAAAGGAAATAAAATCAGTATGTCAAAGAGATACCAGCACTCTCATATGTCTATTGCAGCATTATTTCAATAGTTAAGATTCAGAGTCAATCTAAGTGTCTATCAAAGGATTACTGGATTAAAAAAAAGTCTCTCTCTCTCTCTCTCTGTCTCTCTCTCTCTCTCTCTTACACATACACACACACATACACAAACACACACATGAATATTATTCAGCCTTTATAAAGAAGGAAATACTGTCATTTGTGACAATGTGAGTGAACTTGAGGATGTTTTGCTAAGCCATGCATAAAAACACAAACACTGAGTGATCTTACTTGCATTTGGAGTCTTGAAAAGTCAAACTCAGAAGTGGAGTCACAGTCAAGTGATGGTGGCCAAAGGATGCGGGGGGGGGGGGGTAGGGAAAATGAGGGATGTTGGTCAAAGTCTACAAAGGTTCAGTTATGCAGGATGGATTAATTCTGGAGATCTAATGTGAAGCATGATGACTATAGTGAATAACACTGTATTGTTGTCTTTGTTTGTGTTTCTGTAACAAAGTATGCAAACCGAGTAATTTAAAAAACAATAGAAATTTATTTCCCACTGTCTGGAGGCAAGAAAGTCCAAGATCAAGGTGCCCGTAATGTTAGTATCTGATAATACTACTCAATAAATTGTGCTAGGATAACTGACTAGTCATATGCAGAAGAATGAAACTGAACCCTCTCTTTTTTCACCATACAAAAATTATGTAAAAACTGATCAAATATTTAAATGTAAGACCTTAAACTATAAAAAGCCTAGAAGAAAACCAAAGAAATACCATTCTCAACATTGGCGGTGGCAAAGACCTGAAAATTGCAACAAAAACAAAAATTAACAAGTGGGGCCTGATGAAAGAGTTTTTGCACAACAAAGGAAACTATCAACAGAGTAAATGAACAACCTACAAAACAGAAGAAAATATTAGTAAACTAATGACAAAAGTCTAATAACAAGAATGTATAAGCAATTTAAATAAATCAACAGCAAACAAAAAAAACAAACACCTCCATTAAAAAGTGGAAAAAACACAAAAATAGACACTTCTCAGAAGACGTGCAAGTGGCCAACAAACATATAAACAAATGGTCATTATCTCTAATCATCAGAGGAATGCAAATTATAATCACAAGCAGATGCCATCTCACACCAGTCAGAATAGCTATTATGAAAAATTCTAAAAACAACAGATGCTGGTATGACTGCAAAGAAAAGGGAATGATTATATGCTGTTTGTGGAAAGGAAGTTAGTTCAGTCACTGTGGAAAGCAGTTTGGAGATTTCTAAAAGAACTTAAAACAGGGCTACCATTCAACCTAGCAATCCCATTACCGGGCATATATCCAAAGGAAAATGGATCATTACACCAAAAAGACACATGCATTCACGTGTTCATCACTGCACTATTCATAATAGCAAACACATGGAATCCACCTAGGTGCCTATTAATGGTGGCTTGGATAAAGAAAATGGGTACATATATACCATGGAATACTATGCAGCCGTAGAAAAAGAATAAAATCAGGTCCTTGGCAGCAACATGGTTGGAGCTGGAGGTCATATCCTAAGTGAGTTAATGCAGGAGCAGAAAACCAAATAATTCATGTTCTCACTGAAGTGGCTACACATTGAGCATGCAGTGACATACGCATGGGAACACTAGACACTGCAGACTACTAGAGGGAGGGGAGTATGAATTGAGAAACTACCTACTGGGTACTATGCTCACCACTCAGGTGCAAAATAGCCATGGTACAAACCTGGATGTGTACCACTGGTATCTAAAATTAAAATTGAAATTAAGAAAAAAAAACTTAAAAAAAAATAGGAAGTATGAAAAAGAGAAAGGAGAGAAACAAAGAAAGGAAGAACTCAAAGCAAATATGCCAAGAAGTAAACAGTGGCAAATTCCCACTGATGAAAGTATTGACTGGTGTTATTTGCTTTATACTTTTCTAATTTATTTTTAATTTTTATATTGATTCCTAAGTCCTAAAACAAGATCTTTCTACTTCAGAGTGACAAGTCAATTAAACATGCAAGAATAAACTTGCCTCTATGAGCAAATTGAATATAATAATTGTAATCAATAAGTGTTTAGATGCAGTTTTCATGCTCCATAGAAAAATATCAAAATGAATATATGAGATGTAATCCAATGCCCTCCTTTCTAATACAAAGTAGGATGTTATATGAGTTTGTTTTCTAATTTGGCTTTAAAGATGCTCTGTTAACTTGTAGAGATTATACATAAAATTATCTTAAATCTCAAAGACATTATTAGTAAACGCAAAAGTAAGCAGTCCATTTTTTAACATTGGAGATTGAAATTATTTGATGTGAAAAAATGAAACAAAATTTTAAGGATTTTTGGCCTCAGGATTCTCAGGAGAGAATAAATAGACAGTTATTATAAAATGGTTTAGCTTCTTTTATATCTTAAATAAATAGAAGGGGATTTTTGTTTAACATATAATGTATCATTTAAAGTGTTGATAAGTTAAAGCAGTAGAATGTCATACATTTCCAGTGATAGTTACATAGCTGAAAACTAATAATAGATTTTTGTTAGAGTACTAATTTTAAAGTGCTTTAAAAATAATCTTAGCTTCAATATCAGTTGAGTGACAATTCTAACATTATCCTGGATGTTTAACAATATTTTTACTATATATATTTTATTCCTGAGTTCAGTAATATCCATATATCTGTAAAAAATATATTTATCCTTTTTTGTTACATTAAATTAAAATTCAAGATATTTTAAAGACGAGTTATGTAACCATTTTATTTAAAAGGTTTGCTTGATTTTTTAATCTAAGTATTATTGTAATTTACATAATTAACATATATCATCATTGAAAATATCTTAATCATTGAAATTTCTTAATATGTTTCCAAGCCATGTATTGCTTTATCTTTGTGTGCTGCCTGTATACTACTGGATCTTAACAGTAAAAAAAAAATGCCAGGAGGCAGAGGTTGCAGTGAGCAGTGATTGCGCCACTGCACTCCAGCCTGGGCAACAAGAGCGAAACTCCATCTCAAAAAGAAAAAAAAAAGCCATATATATCTTTACTAGGTTCTTCTTATTATTATTATTTTGCTCTGTAGTGACTAAACTTTGAATGTATGAAATATATATTTGTATGTTTTCAACTGAATATTTCAAAATATTGACACATCATTACAAAGATTATTTTAGAACATGTATTTGCAAAGTGTCAGCATTTGAGATTATTTTGCCTTTATATTTATTATTAAACAACTCTTACCACAAATGCAGAGGAGAGCCCACAAAACCGTGTGGAAGAAGGGGTCGTAAATGAAAGAGGGAATAACTTCCCACTGTAATAAAAAAGAACAACATAATGTGTTTAGAGGAAAATTGTTTGATATCTGGAAGATGGGTTTGTTTCTTTACTATTTCTATTTTATTATTTTCATGACTATTAATAGGAATGCCATTTGTTGATTGTAGAAGGCTTCAGGTGGGTGGAGATTAAAGGGTTGAAGAGAAGCTTTGAAATAGCTCTTGTAGGCGGGTGAGAGTAAGTTGCAAATAGAAATATAATAATGATTAGGATGTTCAAGTTCATTTGAAGTTGGTAAATATTATAGGAGTCAAGAGATCATCAGCGTCAATGGTAATTTCTCCAGAATTTCTTGATTGTCTAAGTGACATAGTTTGGCTGTGTCTCTACCCAAATCTCATCTTGAATTGTACTCTCAGAATTTCCCACAAGTTGTGGGAGGGACCCAGAAGGAGGTAACTAAATTATGGGGAACGGGCTTTCCCATGCTATTCTCATGAAAGCGAGTAAGTCTCACAAGACTGATGGATTAATCAGGGGTTTCTGATTTTGCTTTTTCCTATTTTTCTCTTGCCACCGCCATGTAAGAGGTGCCTTTTGTCTTCTGCTATGATTCTGAGGCCTCCCCAGCCACGTGGAATTGTAAGTCCAATTAAACCTCTTCTTGTTCCCAGTTTCGGCTATGTCTTTATCAGCAGAGTGAATATGGACTAACACACTAAGTGAAGGCATATGAACTTGGACAATTGGGGATTGTTCAGTACTAAAGTATTGTCATACAGAGGAAATGAAATATTGAAGGGTCCAGGGTGTTGAGAATATGGGAGATTGTTATTAAAATGATACGCTGTGGAATAAACTAGATGAAGAAGAAAAACTTTAGATTTGTACAGTACTGAATTGTAAGTATATCATTCAAATGTAAAATATATGCTTGTTTTTGTTTTTGGGTTAAAAACTATTGTTTTTCCTTATGGGTAATTTTTTTATCTACCTAGCATTTGCTGTACTATGTTTATTTTCTTTCATTTTAAATATTTTTCATGATTGATTTATTTCCCCTTTTAATTGTGAGATATACCTCCAGAAGAGTGCACAAGATAAATGTGAGCAATTTTAGGCATAATTACAAACTGGTGAAGTGATAGAACATTGCCTGATTTCCACGTGTATCCTCCCTAATTACCTACCCCTCCTCTTCTTAGAGATAACCAGTTTCCTGATTCTGTGAATATGTCCTTAGAATTATTTTTTACTGTACCAATTATACATGACTTCTAAACTACATAGGCCATATCTCTGATAGATAAGGGAAATACGTGGTTTGTATTTATAGGCAAGTTACTTTTTCTTAATCATAGTGATTATGAGATGCATGTGGATTGTGGTGTGTAGCTGTAGCTCATTTATTTTTACTACTGTATAACAGGAGTAATCGGACTTGTTAATTCCATGTCCCTTTCACACTCTAAAAATTATTGAGAACCACAGAAAGTAAAAGTATTGGTTTATGTGTTTTATCTATAAACATTTATGAAACTAGAAATAAAAAACTAAAATATTTTATATATTTTCTGTTTATTGCAAGAATTTATGTAAGCTTATTACAAAATCTTATGGCATGGAAATGCAAATTATATAATTTTTTAAAAAAATTATTGCCATTTGAAAAATTCTGTGAGAAGAGCAGCATTGTTTCATATATTTTTGTCTCTTTAATGTCTGACAAAAGGAGATAGCTGGATTCTAATATCTGCTTCTCCATTTAATCTGTTGCAATAGGTACAAAGAAGTATATAAAAAATATAAATAAAAACCAGCCCCACACAGATATGTAAGTAGAAGACATCAGAATTTTAATAATCATTTTAGGTAAGTGTACACCTTGTTTTTGACACTCCATAAAACTCAAAACATGGTTGTTTTTCAAAGCTAAGTTGTAATGTGAACTTGAAATTATATCAGTGAACTTTCTATTCTGTTAGTTTAAAATCCACTTGTCTATCTGCAACTTTGAATCAATCTTTACCTACCAATCATTCTGAAACATCATTCATTGGTCATTTGGAAAATCAAGTTATCAGAGTTATGAATATCTTTTAAATGTCAATACATTTCATTAAACAAGATCAAAAAATTGATTTGTCAATATCACCATCAATCTCATCAGAAAAAGCCTTTAAATAATAGAAAGCAGTCAAATTCCAACTGGTGGGTAAAAGTTCCTTGAAATTATAACCTTATGGGTTCAAGTTTTATTATTAACAATAAATATGGGAAGTTGTTTTTCTTGAAGTGTTGGGCTTACTTTGTAGTTTTTAAGACAGGTATGAAGTACTTAAGTCTGAGTATCCATAATTTGCTTATCAGTTATTTTTTCAAGTAGAAATGGAAAAAGCAGCTGATTCATTTGCACCTAAAAAACAAACAAGTGCTGTGCCCTAGTAAAAAAACCATCATATTTTAGTATCTGGCAGAAATGCTTTATAAATTCCCTTCTCTTTCCACAGAATATTAAAAACGTATGTACCTAAGGAGTGAGATTTAATGACATTTAATTTTGTTACTGCTCATTTGAGGACATTCTTAATTGAAACTTTTTTTCCCTTGTGACTATGGTGAAGAACACAATGAGTACTAGTACAGTGTGGTGCCACTGCCGGGATTTGTGTTAGGACACTAAGGTTTCATTCGCTATCACTCTGCATGATGATTGCAAATGCTAATACAATGTAAAAAGCAAAATGTGTCTTATTATTATGGAAATAATTTTGACTTTGCAGACACTCTAAAAGTGCCCCAAGGACTGTCAGGGATACAGGACAGCACTTTGAAAAACCATTTCTACTTAGTATTCCAAGGTATGAATATATCACAATGTATTTAATCTTTTTACTAGAAATGCACATTGAATCATTTCTGGGTCTGTTTCTATTGATTCATTTTTCTCCTCATTAGGTATTATATTTCCCTGTTTCTTGAATGCTTGGTAATTTTTTATTGGATGCCAGACATAGTGGATTTTACCATGTTAGGAGCTAGATTTTTTTCTTTTTAATTTCTTCAAGGGTTTTGGGGCTTTGTTCTGTGATTATTATTAAAGATAGTTGATCTTTTAAAGATTTTCTTTTAAGATTTATTAAGAACGACCAGAACAGCCTTTAATTTAAAACTAATTTTCTCTCTACGGAGGAAGGGCCCTCTGAGAATTCCCCCCAGTGCTTCATTCATCAGGAGGTTTTTCCGCTTTGGCTGATGGGTACACTATGGCTGGTCCTGTCTTAGTTGTGGGGATTGGACTATCTTTTCCTTTTAGGTACTTTCCTTGGTCCCAAGTAGCTTCTTCTCCTGCACATGCTGACTAATAACTAGCTAAAGAATCCGTTTTAGACCTTCAGAGCTGTTATTCTATACAATTCTCTTCTCTCTGTACAGCTTTCTCTTCCTTGTACATTTTCTGGAAAATTCTAACTACCATGTTGTGACAGACACATTCCAAAGTGATTCCTAATGAGTTAGTTACATGTTGTATAATCCCCTCCCCTAGAGTACTAGAAGACCTTGTGATATGCTTCTAACCAACAGAATATGCTAAAAACAATGGAATTTCACTCCCTGGATGAAGTTATGTTATATATAACTCCAGTTGAGCAGGTAGGAGAGTCTCCTGCTTGCTGGCCTTGAGGAAGCTAATAGCTGTGTTGTGAACTGCCTATAGAGAGTGCCACCTGCCAGGAAATACAGGCTGACTTTAGGACCTGAGGATAGATTCTAACCAAGAGCTGATAATTTTCCAGAGGGAGATGAATTATGCAAACAACCTGAATGAGTCCAGAAGCAGATCTTTCTTTAGGTGAGCCTCCAGATGAGAATGCAATCCTGCTGACACCTTGATTGCTGTCATGTATAAGACCTTGAGCAAGGACCAAGATAAGCTATGCCCAAATTCCTGACCCACAGAAACAGGGAGATAACAAATAGGTATTATCTTAGCCACAAGTTTGTGGTAATTTGTTGTACAGTAATAAAATACAAATGCATTTGGCCTCCCCTACACCTAGCTTTATCTTCTCAACTCAAGGAATCCACCACACTTGCTTTGAATTCACTATCTCTGCACCTGCATCCCAGAAACGCTGGGCAGAAAATGGGACAATTGTAAGCCCCACAGCATTTATTTCCCTTCATGAGAAATCACTGTCCTCAACCATATAAGAAAACCATTGTTGCCTAACTTATGTTCTCTTTTTTTTCTTGTTTTTGCTAAAATTAGAGGTCTTCTATTGATTTTTTATTTTGCAAGTATGTCTTTTCATTCTTCTTGTGGTATTTTTTGAATAATGGAAGACCTGGATTTTAAATGTTGTCAAATTTGGCATAGCATAGATATTTTTTTTTATTAGTGCCTTTTACATCATGTTTAAAAAATTCTTCTCTCCTTCCCCTGCCACAAGATTATGAAGTAATTTCTTTTATAATCTTCTGTGAGCTTTGTCACTTTATTTTATTTTTTCACATTTGGGTCTGTAATCAAACTAGATTGACTTTAGATAAACAACTGTTTCAGCAACATTTATTTTAAAAGTACAAATACCTCTTTGATTTGAAGGGCCACCTCTGCCACATGTCAATTGTTCATAAATACACTTTGTTTATGAGCATTCTTTTCTGTTCTATGAGTGTAATTTTCTATCCTACACTAATAAAACACTGTCAATTACTATTCCTTCATAACATCCGCATATGTTAAAGAAAGGCTCCTTTCCTTGTTATTCTTCTTCTTCAAGATTTCCTTTGTTATTCTTAGACCGTGTATTATCCAACAAATTTATAATCTGCTTTGCAAAATCTCTTTCTGATTCTAGCAAGGGACTTAGACATCCAGATATAGGTAGCTTAGAAATCCCCAAATAGATGCAATCCAAAAATGACTTTCCCATAGTACATTATAGTCAAACTATCAAAAGTCAAAGACAAAGAATTGTAAAAACACCAGTGAAAAGCCTCTAGTCACATATAAAGGAACTGCCATCAGACTAACAGCAGATATCTAAGCAGAAGCCTTATAGGCCAAGAAAAAATGGAGTGATATATTTAAATTGCCAAAGAAAAAAAATCTATCATCTGAGCAGCAAATCAGGTATGCCATGGGTTCCTGGGCAATACACATAGACAGTGGTGTCATTGGGTAGAGGCAGGCCAATTCTTTGGCCTCCAGATGTTTTGTTGGGTGCAGAAGTAGCAGTGATGGGCTGGATGTGTAGGTGGGGCCTTGGACCCTTGGACAGTGTGTGTGGAATAGATGGTAGTAGCAGTGAGAGTACAACCCTCAGGCCTTCAAGTGACACACGCTAATGTTAATGGTGGCTGTGAAATGCTGGGCAGGTCAGTCTCCAGGCCCCCAAGTGGCACATGTGTGTGGGTGACAGTGGTAGTGATAATGGTAGACTGAATGGGTTTGTCCTCAGGTGCCCAGGAGGAGTATACAGATACCAGTGGTGGTGGATTTGGAGAGGTAAACCCCAAGTCCCCAGGTGGCATGTTGAGGTGCTAAGGTGGGGGCCGAGGGGAGTGTCAGGTAAGACAATCCTGCCTTGGTAGTGTGCACAGGCACAGGCTGTGATGGATAGGGTGAGGCAACCTTCATTGGTGATTGAGGAGAACCTGACATCAGGGCACATGTGAGTGTGCAGCAGGTCTGCTCCTGAGGTGGGCAGAGATGCTATCAGTGGGAGCAGCCTTAGAAAGGTGGACAGATTTCAGGCTCTAGTGAGTATTCACTTCAGCACCAGCAGCAACAGTGGTATGCAAGGGAAGCCTGTCCTCTGGGTGTGTGTTAGTGTGCAGCATCTGTGGTGCTGCTGGGGAAGCAGGATTGCTATCAGTGAGAATGGCCTTAGGAAGGCGGGCAGCTCTCAGGCTTTGGGGAGCAAATGCTTCAGCTCCCTTTGTCCCAGGTACAGTCTCTAGGGTGCATTGCATTGCCTGTTCCTAGGGTATAGGATTCTGTGTGAGCTAGATTGCTGCAGACCCTACTGCACTGCTGGGTCTATCTGGTGTTGCACTTCTGCTGTCCTCCAGGTAGACACAGGGAGATGTCAGTGGAGCTTCACAGATGTGGAAATACAAGGACTGTTGGGCACTGAGGATGTGGTCTGGTGGTGGCTCTGCTCTCAAAATGGCGCTATGCTATAGCTGCTTAGGTCTTGGGGACTGGACTCCTTCTCTGGAGCAATGCTGTCATGGAGTCTTCAGGCTTCTGCCTATGTTAGTCACAGGGCCTGTGAGTGTGGAGAAGCTTTCCTATGTCTAGGATTGTTGGAGTCCATGATGAGAATGTGAATCTCTGGGTATCTCTCATTCTCCTTCCCCATACTGGAGAACCTCTCTGGGCTCCCAGCAGAGCCCGGCTGAGCTAGCAGCTTCATTGCTCTCTCCTCTGTGTTTCAGGTGTTTCCTGTCACTTTGGTTGAATTCTAGTGTTGACTCTCTTAGATGTTCTAGTCAAAGTGTGATTATCTATTTGAAATTTTGATTCTTCTCTGAAAGGGGTCAGATGTACAATGTCTCTAGTCAGACATGTTGAACCTATTGGTTGATTTTTTAACAGCTGTAGCTGACAATATTTCCTGGTGTGATTAGCAGAGTGTCAGGAGTTGCTCTAAGACCCAAGGATACACAGCTAGCAACTGATGAAGCCAGAATTTGGTCCCCAAAAGCTTGATTTAAGAGCATATGCACTTAATTTATGCAGCAGACTGCCTTTCAAGAATCATATGGAATTCATCAGGTGGGTTTTGTTTTGTTTTGCTTTTCATAATTATTATTATTTTATTTGTACCTGAGTCCATTTAGGAAAGATTTTTTTTCCAGATGTTTCTCATTTATGTATAGTGTGATTTATGTATGCCTTAAATATGGACAATTATTATGGTTCATAAAAATTACAAATTTAAAAATAAAAGCTAAATCTAAACATGGTTTTTAAAAAAATACATACTCTTAGCTCAATGCCATTTTGAATGCAAGTGTAACTAATCGGCCTCCTGCACTGGGGAAATACATGATGCATTGGGCTTGAAATTTAGAAGTAAATCCAATGATTAAAAAATAATACATAGTAAGTTAATGATAAATTAATTATTTGGACAGAGAATTCCCAAATGCGTGGAAGGCAATGTTTCTATTCTAATTTAATTATAAATGCAAGGCTTTAAATATTTTATTTTGTTTTAAAATTTTTAGTTTTGATATATAGTAAGAATGGTGTTTACAACAAAGGTAACGGGCTCTGTTGACCTACTGTGTGTGACAGAATAAAACAGGAAGTGAATAAATGATGTATAAATTTACTGACCTAGAAATTTCCAACTGCTTGACTTTTATTAACTTATTACTTTGGTACTAACTGCAGAGATTTAACAAGTTCTTTAAGACCTTACAACCAATAAGAAAAAGGCTGGATTCAGATTCACAGTGACTTAGCCTAAAGACGGTGCAGGGCAATGCCTCCAAGAATCAGAAAAAGAAAGATGGAAATAAAGTAAGGGAAATGTAAAGGAGGAAAATATAATGAAGTAAAAGAAAATCCAAAGATTGCAATATTGTTTTTTACACTTTATCTGCCTGTTCTTCACAAAATTTTTAGCAGACTAGATTCCCAGCTTAATTGCATTACCTACTCCCTAGTGATAAATTAAATAAAAACACCATTCATAGCAAAAAATAAAAATAAGAATATAGCATAAAGGTGACAAAAGGAAAGACAAATCTATTTTTAAAGGCTAATATCTCACTATGCTGCTAATTAAAGATACAAGTTTTTTATATTTAGATGATCATTTATACAGTGCAGCTATGATTGTTTCACTCTGTAAAATGAATGTACACAGCAGACAGGAGTTTTTCCATATGGTTGCTTCACTAGTGAAGATGTATTGTTATATGACAAGCAAGCTATAGCCCAGGGGTTTGTAATACAGAAATATACCAAAGACCATCAACTGAGGGCTATTTTATCCATATTTCTTTATTAGTATTACTGAGTTTCCATCAATCACAATAAATGATATTAATTTTTCATCTATATATTAATAAATATTGACATGATATCTAAATAGGCTTAAAAAAGCAAGAAGTATTTTGGCAATATTATGGAGTTGACAACATACTGACAGATAAATAAAAGACAAGCCCCCAAAATTATGTTTAAACACATCAAAACTCATTTTTCTAGTGGCTATATTTAAATAATTTCTGATCTTAATTGGTGTTTAACATTTCTGTTTTCAGAATAACAGAATAGTAACTGAACACAGCCAAGTCCCCCTCTCCAAAGAAATCATCTTTTTTTTTTAATTACTTTGAGTTAACACCTAAACTTCAATTGAAAAATATATTTAGAATACATTTAGAAAGTCTTTGAATAAACTCTTAAACTGTGATTAGTTATATAATACTCTGATAAGATGTACATTGTTGAGGCTTATATACTGTGTGCCTAAGTAGGATAAATAACGGAGTATTATGTAATTTCAGTTTGATATGAAAGCAATTGGTTTTGGGTTTTACAAAATACTCCACTTCTCTTTGCAAACATAAGCTTTAGTAATGCTGATTTTCTTGTGTTAAAGATATGTCTTATTTCAATAGTATAAAAGACCAAAATAAGCTAATTAACTTTAGTGGAATATGTTATCAGAAAACATTAAGAGTATCTAGATAAAACCTGTTGAAAATTGTATGCTGTCTGCATAATTAAAATAAGCCAAAATGCCATGGTTTTCCCAAGCTGTAAATGTGTGTTTTACAACTGAAGGAGAAAAATGACATTTTCATGCACAGGTTGAACGTGTGTGACTGCACTCATTTATTAATGTAATAAAAAATAATAGGGTGAAAAAAATTCAATTAGTCTTAACAGGATATAGACTGAAAGAACATACTGAGACAAAATTTTAGGCAATATGGAATACTTATAGAGATTTGAGACACATAGATGTGCATGCATTTAACATATAGCCAATGCAGTTATCAGTGACATGATAAAAACCAGAAGTAGAAGACACAGTGATTCTCAGAGGAATCACTGAGTTAGTAGCAAAAAAATGATGAAAATCAGTAATGCCATAACATTTGGTTATCTGCAAGATCATCAAATAGTCAATTTCAATATTGACCAGCTGTATAATTAAACTTCATCATATGCCATGGGCAAAATGAACTATAGCCTGCTGCAATTGACATTTGCTTTTTATACAGTAGTTAACATATATATAGATCAATTCCATTATGTCTTTTTTCAGGTATGAAAAGCCTATATTTGACTTTAGAATAGCCTGTATTTAACTGTTATCATAACGATGGTTTATCTAAAGCTTATGGTGTCATCCTCTCTAAAGTTTCCTATATCTAAGGATGATAGCTGCAATTTTTGCAGTTGTACTGTCTTGTATTGAGAGTTTTCTCCTACACTCAATCAGTGTATCCCTTATCCAGTCTGTAGATATTTGCTGAATTGTGTACAGATCAGCATAGATGGTCCTGTCCTCATGAAGTTTACAATTGAGTAAAACATCAAAAGAGTAACCACGTTTAATTAACAGTTGGTGCAAATGTGCTGTAAAAGAGGTATATAGTATATGAGCATGGAATTAGGAGATATTAACTAATTCATTAATGTTCAATAATGCTGTAGAAAAGGCATGGAATTAGGAGATATTAACTAATTCATTAATGTTCAATAATGCTTTCCAAAAAAAAAAAAGCAACTGAGGTTTTATTTTATATATAGCTGGATAAAAGGATGAAAAAGAACATGTCAGGATCAGGAAACATCTTTAATACCCCATGAGCAAGCAAAAAACATCTTTATAAAAGACGGCTGGTTGCAGTTGGAAGGAATGGCTTAAGGGGGAGGAAAAACATGCATGAGAAGAGGTCTTAGAGAATAGATTAGATTAGATTGGAATAGCTAATAATACTCATTCGTCCATTCATTCGTTCACTTTTTAAATTATTCATGCTCTATAATGGTGCAGAGCACATTTATCTTGTTTGGTAGTTAACAGTAACTGTATGTTAGGATAAGATTAATTTAAGGGAAAAGAGGAAATGGAGAAAGAGGAGTAAACTGTTTAAGACCATGAGAAAATTCTCTAAGTGGATATAAACATGTTCAGGTTACAGTGATGACACCTAGTTGAATGAAGGCTATAAATTCTAATCCAACTTGAGGAGAAAAAAATGTTCCCAAATGTGCTGTGAGTGTTCCTACCAGCTATCATATGGTCATTAAAAAACAGGTAAAGTGTTTCTTGTTGATGTCATAGCTGTAACCAGCTCCTTGTTGTTCTAGATTTTTTTCCCTTAACTTTGTATAATTATATGCATTAATAAGTATAAAGCTTATACTATAATGATCATATATGCAAAATTTTACATAATATCAAGTTTTTAAAGAAATTTCCACTTACAAATTTTAAGAAGACTTTAATATTTTATTAAAGAAGCTTTAATAAAATATTTATGTGGTATACTGAGAGGAGCACAGGCATTAGGCAGCTGAATTGGAATTAAGCATCTTTCTCATCTGCAAACTTGTGATACTGTATTTCTTTCAACACTGACGTGATGAATAAATGGTATCATGTGTCTCATATTATGGATTAAAAACATGCATTCAGTTTGTGAAATTACTGTTATTAGAACAAAAGAGACAAATGTATTCATTATTCCATCTAATAACTCCAAATGATTGGCATAGAATGGCAGGTGAAAGTCGTTCTGTCACTGCATTGTGACTCATTTCAACATGAAGACTGAGTTAATATAAGAAGTATAAAATTAATGCCTGCAGTAGTTGTAATTTTTATAATAACAATTTATGGTTTAGTCTGTATAATTTTTTCTATAGTATATGTACTATTTTTCTTTCAATTCTGATAACTTTTTTTCCCAGGGGGAGACCATTTACCTAAGTGCATAAAGTGCTATTTAAACACCTCTCAGAAGCTACCATTTGACTGTAAAATGATCATCTTTTTAAAAAATTTAATACAGTATCTTTTATATTCTATAATAAACATAATTAAAATTTATACACTAACTTAGTAAGCCTCATGTTTTCCTGAAGTTTAATACATTTATTTCGTGGGAATTGGAAGCATATTAATATTTTTGGTGGTTAATACAGTTTTTGAAGGAAAAGTTTATTTTCAATGCTTTGAAAGCACTAAAGTTAAGTTATAATGAACTTGCATCCATGTTAATCAACCTGTGGGAGTGTGTTAGTCAGTTTAACCTGCCATAACAAAAATATAATAGACTGGCTTAAACAACATACATTTATTTTCTCATAGTTCTGAAGGATGGAAGTCCAAGATCAGGTTGGCCACAAGGTTGGGTTCTGGTGAGGGCCCTCTTGTTAGCTCTCAGATAACCGCCTTCCCACTGTGTCCTCACATGACAGAGACACAGATATGGTGCTTACAGAGTCACTAGTTCCACCATAAGGGACCATGTTCATAAACTAATCTCAGCCTAATTATTCTCCAAAAGCCCCATCTCCAAATAGCATTGCGCTGAGATTAGGGCTTCAGTATTTGGAGTGAGAACACAATTCAGTTCATAGCCTTGAGTTTTATATTCAGGACTCTTATATAGAACAGTATAAGAAATATTTGTAAATAACCAAGGATTTCAAATTTTACTTTGAAATGGCTATTGTTTAATCCATAAGCATGTACACAAAGAAAGTAGCAGGGTAAAAGAGTTGTTTATGTGAAAATCCATAGAAATTCCAATTAATTTTTAGTCATTATAATGCCTATATTTGCATATCATTTTGCGATGTCAAAATGCTTTCTGATATATTGTCCTTTTACGCAAGTAAAGTGATAATCCTGCTTTAGACTTTTGATTTTTTTCTTATTAATATTCACATTTTCAAAAGTCTGTTTCTTAGAATTATAATGTTGTTTATGGTTACCTAAAATTCAAAGAAATAAGTAGATAATTCCTTTGCTCTGAAGTTTTGCTTTCAAAGGTGACATTAATATAATGTGTCACATTAAAGGACATTTTTCAATTGAGATGAAAGTGGCCAAGCAATCCTCTTACTGAAGATCTCCCATGCATAAGCCTCTCTCACATGTAGGTGACAAAATGACCTGAATTTCCTGTTTTGAAAGAGACCTGCTCTTCATGACACATAGGTCAAAATGATAATTTTTACCTAAAAATACACTTTTCATACAAAGGTTTAGTCTCTGTCTCTTTCACAGATGTGTATTTTATTTGATGTATTTATATGGAAGCTTATTATCTCCTTTGAGAGTACATGACCATTTCCATTTCTTTATGTCTATATAATCTAAATATTTATGGGCAGAATGAAAATTGCCAAATGCAAATAATCAACCCTGAACAATATTCAATTTCAGTGATAAGAAACACCACGTGAATTTTCTTCAGCTGCTCTTCAGAGATTCTTTAAGCACATTCTTATCAACAAACATTTTATTCATATAAATTATTTTACATCAGTGAACCTATTACCAAAATAATTGTGAGGTGCTCTATGGCTTGAAAGTTTAATGCTACCTCTGAAAAGAAAGGCCATTTTGGATTATTTGTACCAAATTGTGATTCTGAAGGAACTAGGAAAAATGTAATCCAATTAAAGAAATAAAATGATTGGAGCATATATTTAAAAGGCTCTTGTGTGGAAGTATTCATGGAAAGAGAAGAATCAGCATATTTCTTCCATTATATTTTCTAAGAAGGATTAGAGAACATAAAGTAGCTGGCTCATTTGAAAGTCATTCAGATTCTTAGAAAATACATGAATCACACAATTTAATTTGCAAAGTCTGAAATGCTGTCATTCTTATACTTTATAGTGGATAATTTAATTTCTAGATACATAAAATGCTTGAAGAATATTCTGATTTAATATTTGAGAAGGAGTCAGAAGTTAGTGATATCAGCTTACCAATTTTTAAAATTATTTATCTTTAATCTGTGTTGTGTTTAGATGATCTTTACATTAATACATGCAGCAGGAAGTAAGGTCCATAATTACTAAGTTAATTGTAAAGATGAATGAAATCCTGTGATCCAAAGAGCAACAGATTCCTTGCACCTAACACATTTATGAACAACAACAACAACAAAGATTTCAAGATTATCAAAGTGGTCCTTTACTTTAGAAGATAATATTTAAAGTTAGAGATTATTTTATCATGTTCTGTATAATTGTAAAATGGAAAGTCAAACAGCGAGTCTCTTGAAGTAATTATGCAGTTAATTGAAGTGACTTACATTGTCTTCCCTACTCCAAATCACTAGATACCCTTTGGTTTTACCTGCCCTGTCTTCTAAAGGCACTCTTTATTCATATAAATTGTCTCTTAGAGTTCCTCCCAGAGGAACTGTCATTTGAAAGTCACGATAAAAAAAAAAAAATGCAACTCTTAAATGTAATAATCAACTGGGCACGGTCACTCACGCTTGTAATCCCAGCACTTTGGGAGGGCGAGGCAGGTGGATCACGAGGTCAGGAGTTTGAGACCAGCCTGGCCACCATAGTGAAACCCCCATCTCTACCAAAAAATAAAAAATTAGCTGATCGAGGTGGCGGGTGCCTGTAATCAGAGCTACTCAGGAGGATGAGGCAAGAGAGTTGCTTGAACCTGGGAGGCAGAGGTTGCAGTGAGCTGAGATTGTACCACTGCACTCCAGCCTGGATGACAGAGCAAGACTCCATCAAAAAAAAAAAAAAAAAAAAAACAATCAAAGTTATAGGATTTTCTTGGCAATCACTTATCTGAAATACTCAAGAATGTGACTAAGTCTCGGATAAAAATTTCAAGAACCAAAGCACTGCCAAACTTAACGTCAATGTCTTTATGGGGTTTTCAATTTATATTTAAAACATGTTCAATAGTTTTTGCATAGAAACAAGATGGGTTTCTATGCAGTTGTCAAGATAACTGCAAACTGTATCAGAAGAACAGATTTTGCCAGATTCTGACTCTCAGAATTCTGAGTCTGATTGTGGAATGTGCTGCCTTGTGGTCCTGGCCAGGGCATCTTACCTCTCAAGTGGCTTCCTGGCCTATTCCATGAGGGTGGAGACACTTGCCTCACTAATTGTGAGTATTGAATGGGACAAGCTACATTTGCTTTCTCTATCTTGCTTGAGAGTACAGATGTGTAATGGGAGGGGGTAAGCTTTACATACAGTGGATTCCACTAGTGTAATATAATAAAATTATAATGATATGTTTCTTAGATTTTAAAGGCCAAGTAATAATTTGGTAGATGAAAAATTATCTTGTTACAATATGAATGACCCCAATTTAATTTCTAACTATCACAGAAATGTGGCACAGAGGGCATTTTTGTGTGTGTGTGCAATAAATTGTCACTATCTCGAGTTGCTTTTCAGAGGGACATATGAATATAATTGAATACAATTAATATGTAAGGATTTCCACATCTGCAGTGCTTATTTGTACAAATGGATCAACATCAAATGATATCAGCATGAAAATTATCCAGGCCAAAATTTATGTGTGGAAGGGGAATGAAGGCATGAATGATGGCTTTTGCAAAACAACAACCAAAGACTGTTCATTGTTGTCTTTGTTGTCCTTGATCAGCAGCATCCATGCTATGAAGTCTGTACGAAAAGAACAACAAAAAAATCTAGAAAAAACTGAAAAAAAAAGAATCACCATACTTGAAAGCTATTTTCATTTGTAAAACACTTAAATGTTGATCTTCTCAATCCCACACTTTGAGTTATCATCCCTGAACTATTTGCCAGATGCTGAGTAAGCTTTTTGAATGCATTATGTCATTTAATTTCCACATATGTAGGCACTGGGACATTAAAAGCATTGGGCAAAACTAAGAGGGAGAGCCAAGATTCCTCCAGCAAAGCATAACATAAAGTAATGCCTTCCATCACTTTGATGTAGAGACTTTAACTAGTTAGCATGTAGCCTTTTTTTCTGCTTTCAGTAATTGCAAAAATTGTACCTCAATATTATTACACTAAACTCATGTAATGCAATTTAGAGTATCCATGCATTACTGATTATGAAAGCTGACAGTCTCAAAGCTGATAGTGCCTTTATATGAAATATAAAATTATCCTCTTTAGTAATTGGGAAGCTTTAAAAATATATCAAGTTGGAAATATCTGTGTAGTAAAAGAAAGTGAAAAAGAAAAATCATTCAGAAAAACATATTATTTTAATACTACCAAATCTTCCAGGACTGAATCTTCAAATAAGTAGAATGCAACCCATATTTATCTTCTATAGAATGTACACCTTTTTTGACATTATTTAATAGTAACGTCTACCTGATCTAATAATATGAAAGTTACGGGCTTATAAATGAATTCTTAATTCCCTAAATCTCTCTTCTAGTAGTCATCAATTAAGGCGCTGGTTTGTAAATGTATTTTCTCCATGAACCATTAAGATTTTATGGAAAAATTTTAGAGGAAAATAAGTTTAAACCTTCAATTTCATGAGAAATAAATAGAATTTATATCATGGATCTGAGGAAACCTAAAATGCCACAACATTGTTTCGGTCTTTTAAAGAAAAAATAATACTATACTAAGCCCATATTTCTTAGAAATGAAAGAGAAAGGAAAGTAGAAATTATCATGGCCCAGTTCAGGTATCAGCAAGGTCAGAGATCATGAAACTCAAAGAAGTAGTGGAGCTTAATTTTCTATCAGCATTCCCTTAAAATACTATGTGCTTCATAGAAAATCTTTGATTAATTAAATGACTGACCGTCTGGCTCACAACTTCATGTATTTCTTGGGCTGCCTTGTTGAATGGAGGAAGTAAGACATCCTTTGATTTTCAGCAGATTTTCAGAATTTTAAGAGATTTTCAGGATATCTGGCACTCTTGAGCAACAAGCTCTGGTCATTTGGCACATGACTTCAGAGTTAGTGCCACCTCCTTTTGGTCATTTTCTTTTTGCAGGAATTTCTAAGTGAAATCCATGATGTCAGTCCACATTGTTCTAATAAACATTATTCCATTCTATTTTGCCTTGTTCACATTCACCACTGAGTCCATATCACCCACTGCTGGATACTGTTCCCTACTGCTGCTCTGATCCCTTCTCTTCCCATTTAATCAGCATGTCAGAATTCCATTTTATGCCATTGTCATTGCATCCTCTTACTTAGGAAAAGGGAAAGCACTGCATTTCTCCTTTGCGAGCTTCATACACCATTGCCCCCGAATGATATTTACATCCATTTTTCCAGTGGGTACAAATATTTTCCTTCAAATACCAGAAAAAGTACAGTCTTTTTCCGAGAACTTCTTGTCTTTTTCGTATTGCATTTCAATAGTCCTTCAGCATTATTTCTTCTGCGGATCTTATTCAATTGTCATATCATAATATTTTAAAAAATCTCTCTTTCTGTGCACAGTCCACCCCCTCCCTCATTCTCCAGAAAGGAGATAGTACTTTGGGTTTCCTTAAGAAAAGCAAGGGATTACAAGGCAGAAATCAGAAATCCCGTTTGTCTCTGGACTTATATTTTAAAAATTTTCTAGCTGTTAAGGAGGTTATGCAAGTTATATCTGAGGCAACTTTGGGGCAGATAATTTGTCCTTGGAAAACACAGGATGAGTAAGAAAAGAATAAGAGTAGACAATTAAGAAGAGAATAAGAGTGGAGATGGGATTTGTGTGATGCTGTGTGATGCTTCACTGGTTGGATACTGGGGGACATATTAGAGATGTGGAGTCTGAGAACAAAGTCATCTGTACTCTACCTGCCGAGCTAGAGACTCAGGGAAACAGCTGGGTGAATGCTTGGTCTCTGCAATAGAGGGTACTGACAGCTCATATGTCTCAATGAATACCTTCAGAAAACAGAACTTCTGCTCCAACACACTCATAGCCTTGGATACACATGCTCCTGGGATTTAATCACAATCCCAGGAAACAGCAGACATCACAAAATGATGTTTTCTTTCCAGGTGGAATGAGGGTTTAATATATAAATGCTACAATTATAATTATGTTTATGTTTTTCCTCCCTGGTGGAATCAAGGTTTAATATACAAATGGTAATAATTATAATTCTCTCTCTCCTTCTCTCTTTCTCTCTGTCTCCCTCTCTCTGATAAGCTGTGAAGCTCTTGAAGGCAGAAGAGGCATAGTAATTATGTTTGTGCTCTACTGTCTAATTTCATTCATCAATAAATGGTTGATGAATAAACAAATAATGAATGAATACAGATTGTTATAACCTAGAAGGCAGAAATTTATCTAAACTTTAAGCTTCAAAGTTAGAACACAGAGGAATGCATTGATTAAAAATGTATTATTTCTAATCAATCACAAAAATAGTTTCTTATGATCTAAAGTTTATTATGATTATTAACAGTGATTTTTAAAGCATGGCATTTTTACGGACTGCATGTTTGGAAACACCTTAATAGGTTTTGCTTGTAATTTATGTCACCTCGATAAGCCATTTATCGGAAAGTTATTCTTTAGAATACAGGGTCTATGTTAGTTCATCATTTGGTTTCCAATACTGTAATGAAATAAAGTGCGTGGGATATTCTCAGTCACCTTCCAGACAAAGCTTTAGAGGAATTGTTGATGAACCATATAAAAGATTAAAAATATTTGCATGTATAAAGAATATTGAGAAAAGTATAAAAATATATCTTTTATAAATTAAATATGTTTTTAGAATCATGGTTTCATCACTGGGCATTGATAAAAAGAATATTTTAATTTTTTATAAGCTAACTATGATTTTCTAAGACCTCAAACAGAGCAAAAGCTTTAGTAATATTTGATAGCTCCTAAAAGTTCAGAAGGGTAATTATTAAAACATGTTTTAAACTTAAAATAGCTATAAGACTTCATATTTTGAGCAGTGTTATAAATTATAATCTGATAGGATTTTTTTTGCTCTAAACTAAATGATCATCCTATGAGTGATGGAGGATTTAACCAGAATAATCTGTGATATTTTTGAAATTGCCTTATAGGATATCTAATTCCCATAGTGGCTTATTATAATTTCAGTGCTGCAGTGTGAAGTGCTACTTTCCTTTAAGAATTAGGGCTCTACTGTGACTATCTGAGGCACCTTATTTTAACTTGGTCACATGTTAGGAGAAATATTCAATTCTTTATTTCTTTTATAGTCTAAGGTTATGTCTAGATTAATGGGCCTAATTAAAGCCCCCCAAAATATAAGAAATAACAGTCCTATTTTGCTGGTGCTCCACTTTTTCATACCTTTATTTTATTATTCTACTGGACCACACTTAATTAGGCTAGTAAAATTGTTTATAAAAATCCAAAAGGTATTTATAATTACATTTAAAAGTTGTTGAAGATTTTCTTCTGGAATAGTTTACCTCAAACAAAAGATAAACTGAGTGCAACATGAATTAAATTAAGTGAAATAAATTTTATTGGAAACACCATTGATGGCAGAGAGACTTTCTTTGAACTGATGAGTGATAGACACAATTGGATGCTAGGAAAAAATATAATGGGCTATTTTTTATTACAGTCAAAATGTATCAAATATCTGCTACTCAATCATGATTCTGTAATGCTCTATCAGAGTGATGAAAGAAATCACAGATGCATCCCATAGCTTCAAACAGTTTACTTTGTGGTGACAATGTGAATATAAAACAGTGAAGAATATAAGGTAGAACACAATTATCCACTAAATTACCTGATACAGACAATATAAATATTGGTTGAGAAGATTTAAATCAATTCAATGAAACTGTAGACAAGATGATATTTGAGGCAAGCTTTGGAAGATAGATAGGAATAGAATAGACAAATGGAAAGAAAAGGACATTGTAGGTTAGGCTGATGAAAAATCAAAAGCCGTAGGTCGGGTAACAGCATGCTGATTTAAGATATAACGTGATAAGGAGATCAGCTTAACATATGGGAAAGCATGGTTAAATTAAGGATAACTTTCAAAATCATGCGAAGTATTGACTTAAAGACCTAATAACCATAAAATGATAACTATTTCTAAATCATTGAATGGCCTGATGGTGATAGTGACAATGTTGATAAAGTTGCTAATAATAATATAGAGACTTTTTAACTATGTGCCAAGCATAGTCCTGTGTTTTTACATATGTCATCCCACATTAATCCTCACAAAACCTTGTGGTATTTCATACCAATTTTACAACTGATGAAACAGCATTGTTTTAGGTCATACGAACTGTTAAGAGTCGTAATGGAGAATTCAACTCAGATGTGTCCTAGCAAATACACATGAATACTAGGTAAACTTTTTACTGAAAATACAGACAACATTAAGTAGGAGGTAATTTATCAGAGTGCATAAGAAAAATTAGACTAAATTTCCAAAAGAATTTTTATTTGAGTAAAATATTTTAAAAATGAAACATGAAGAAATTGTGGCTTATAATTGGTCTGAATTTCATTGTGACAAATCAGTGTCTCTCAAAATGGAATCCATCCACTACTTACACATTCATAAACTTGGTTTGCTCATTAAACAATAATAATAACATAACATTATTATGTATAAAATATGTGTAATAGCACAACATGGATTATTGGCTTATTTTAAAAATCATAATATTTTGCTAGTGAGAATGGTGGGTTTAACAGCCTTAAAAGGAATTGTTATATACATTGATAATACCCACACTAGGATGCAGAAGTAACCATTTCTTCCTGGTATATATATATATATAAATATAATTGATATAATTTAAGTGTACCCCGTGCTATTTCCTGTACTCTCTTCCCAAAAAGATCCATGATTCTCAGGTTGGTGTAAATGTTTCCTATTATGCTTTTGCATTTTAAAAACAAATCAATATAATTTTCTATGTATATGAAATTGCTTTGTAAATTTTAACTACTGTATATAAAATTTTATTTTATAGTTAAATTTTAGACTTAGCACTTATTTTAGATTTTTTAGACTTAGTATTGCATTTTTGAGGTTTTAAATGTAGATCTGATTAATTTTTATTGCTTTTTCACGTTCAATTTAGGATAAAAACAAGGCTTATTTATCCATTCTTCTACTGAGATAGCTTAGTACAATTTTGAGTTTTTTTGGGTTCATTTATTAGCGTTTCACAAGTATATGCTTACTGGGGAAATTGCTGAATTCAGGAATACACACATTCAACTTTATTAGGCAATAAAAAATTACATATAAGAATTTCTGTTTATCCTCAGTTATAAAAGTAATTATGCAAATTGAAAATGTTTGCCACCATGGATATGAAATGGTGTATCCATGTTATTTATTAGCTGTTCAAATGAGAAAACTGTGATAATAATTCCCTGTGTTTTGGCCATTTCAATTTCTGATTCTTTAAATTGCTTGTTTTCTACAGGGTTGTTTATTGTTAATTTGCTTATTGCTTTGGGAGAGTTTATTATATATTTTGATTTTTTAAAAACCTATTGAAAGTATAATCTGTGATTTGCCTTCTCTTTTTGTAAGATTGCCAGCACTCATTTTGTTAAATAAATTCATAATGTAAGATACAGTAGAAAGAAAAATCATCATTTATTCAGCAAAATTTTAAGGGCCAGACAGTATGCTAGTTATTTTGGGATGCGTTGTTTCAATGTAACTTTATATTCAACCTCCAGGCTATGCATTACTACCTCAACTTTGCTGATTGCACTGAGGTTCCGAGTGCTTAGTAACTTGTCAAGGATTTGGATCTATGAAAAAGAGCAGGAAAATTCCAAGCTAGTTTTATGTGGCTCTATAACCTATGTTTTGGTTTTTTTTTAACAATATAAATATTAGTTACACTTTTAACTCTTCAAAACACATTCACATTGATTTGTTAGCTTGAGTCCCATTAAATTGCAGCGATAACAAGGATATGTGTTATGAACACTGATCATTAGATTGGAAGATAGGCATGAGAAGTAATTCATCTAAAGTTACTAGCAAAAGTACAATTCAATTTAGCCTTTGGATCTAGCTCTTCCATTGACCTTCCCTGAAGCTTAAAAGGCACTGATGGGTTAACATAAATTGGCGTCAGTGCTGCATATGCTCATGACTAGTAGAGATAACCTTTTTTTTTTTTTGAGACGGAGTTTCGCTCTTGTTGCCCAGGCTGGAGTGCAATGGTGCGATCTTGGCTCACTGCAACCTTTGCCTCCCAGGTTCAAGTGATTCTCCTGCCTCAGCCTCCTGAATAGCTGAGATTACAGGCATGTGCCACCACGATCAGCTAATTTTTGTATTTTTAGTAGAGACGGGGTTTCACCAATGTTGGCCAGGCAGGACTCAAACTCCTGATCTCAGGGGATCCATCTAATTTGGCCTCCCAAAGTGCTGGTATTACAGGCATGAGCCACCGCAGCCGGCTCAAGATAACATTTTTTTAAATTAACCTTTTAGTGCATAAAATTAATCTTTTAATGCATAATATATGCTGTGTGAGTATAGATTACTTCAGTCTTAATGCTAATATATTTGTATCTACTTTATTAACGTGTTTCCTTCATCGACTTTAGTCATATATTGAACTTAGTTTTATATAGTTTATTTACTTCATTTAATATCAAAGGGATATAGAAAATTTAGTAAATATTTATTTTAAAGTACTTTTTTTGAACAAGAGAGTTTTATATTAAAGGAAAAAGACTTATAAATCCAGAGTTTGGATAATAAAAAATACAAAGAATCAAATAAAGAAAGGAAAAAATTACATATGGCCAGAGAAAAGAGTTGGAAATTCCTCATGTAAACCATTCTCATAGTGCAGATAATATCCATGGCTCAAATAACTTACGAGCTTTTTCTTTATAAAGTCAGTTAATGGAGGATTGAGAATTTAATCATGCATTTTTAAATGATCTTTTGACACACATTGGTTTTATTTTCTATCCGATTCAATTTGAACAGAGACTTGTATGTTTCTAGAACAATGCAATACAATAACTAATATAACATTTAGTACTTTTGCTGATTAAATGGTTTTAAAAAATAATTCTGAACGGCAAGTTACCCTGCCATCAGACCTGCCACTCCACTTTCCAAGATCTCCTAGAAACAATGGAAATTCAAGATATATATTATATATACATAGTATGTAATCTATTATATATATAAATATTGAGATTTAAATGGATACACTATATAAAATCAATAAAAAATAAAATAACTACCCTTTATTGTTTGGCACCAAGTATGTTTCTAGTACTATACTAATAAATATGTTATCTCATTTAAACTTTATAGCCCTCCCACCAAGGGAGGCACAAATATTTCAATCTTAAGGATAAACACAGGGAGCAACACAAAAACTACATAATTACCCTGTGGAAAATAACTAAAAGTTGAGTCAGGATTAAAATCCGAGACTGTCTTTTTTCCCAGTAAATTATACCAACTCAGGCTACAAATCCACCGCCTCATCCCTAGTAATTGGCATATTTTTTGTAAGGAATGAATATGGGTTGCTCTCATTTCCATATGTAGCTTTCCAGCATTTCCCATGTGGGTAAATCTTTACGATCTCCGCAGCTGAAACACCATTTCTCTCCGTTTATTTCTTCTTGACTCCAGCTCCATGGTCAATGCAAAGTTGTAATTATGTTGTTTCTTATATTTGAGAAAATTATCCTGGCTGTGATTGTTAGCTCCTGATCTAATGCAGATCAGAAGAGACCGAGGATGGTGTGTATGCTCTCAGGGGAAAGAAAGGTAGGGTTCAATTGCGCTTTATCCCCTTGGGGTTAAACACATCTGTTTCCTCATACTCTAATTCTTCTCTTGGGTTTACTATAATCAAAAGTTTTAATCTAATAATTTCAAATATTCAAAGCTATTTTTATATTATTTATATTTTTTCAAAATATCTTTTAAAATGTGAGGAAAGATTCAAAGAGCTTTTACAGATGACCATTAGTTACTTTTCAAATTTTCTTCTTACAGTTTAAAGCAAAGCTCTGGATTGTATATTAAAAGTTGAGGAATACATCATTTCAGACAGGAGTCTGATATTTGGTGTGCATTTTCTAATTCATTTCATGTGCGTCTGCCATTCAGGATGTTTTGGGATTATTATTTTATTTTGATGCTCCTAAGTTATGCACAAAATATAGTAAATACAATAGACAGCTCTAATTATAAATATTTCACTAAAATAATGCCTAGTTTTAATTATATTTAATTTCACTAATATCTTTTACTATTTAGAATATGTCTACATAGAGATAAGGAGAAATTTAAGTTTGGTAAAAATATATCCTTTTCAATGCATTATTTTCCACATCATATTAGACTTATAAATTAATGCTTTGCTGGTGAAGAATTTTAATTGGTAGTTCAGTTATCTGTTTCTGAGCATATCCTTCTTCTTTCTAACCATTAGATTAAAAATCACTAAATACTTTTACTCCATATTCGTCATAGCCTGAAATTCCATGATTACTCTGAAGGTGTAGGAGAGGCAATTTTAAGAAGTGGTGTTCTGACCAAACTTTGTTCTCATTTAGTTTCCTCAAATTTGAAGGCATGTTTCACCTCCACTGATTTAAAGCTATTGGATTTGATTTGTATTTTCAAGAAGGGCTTTGGAGAGTTTTGTTTTCAAACTCTAAAGAAAAATTGAACCCACCAGACTTTGAAAATCAACAGTAGACCTAATAAAATTCTTCAATGCCTCCCCAACGCCTTCAAGGCAAAAATCTCAACTCCTTCCCATGGCGAGAAAGCCCTCCCTTTATGACTCAGTAACACTCCGTTCCTCCCACCCTGAACAAAGCCATTGTCCCAGCCATGTACGATGATTGTAGGTCCCAGGTGCACAGGTTCTCTCTGAGTCATGTACCTGTGCAGGCTTTACTTTTACTCACAGTGTATTCTTTCTCCAATCGGCTTTCTTCCATCAACACCTCCACACCACCTAGGAAATTAACTAAACAACCCTGTGTGCTTGAATAATGTAGCAAGAAGAAGCCTGAAGGAGGCCATGTAAAAATCAAGCTATGGAAACAAGTGAATCTACTTCTGAATGTCAAAATGAAACTTACTTCTTTCCAGAAACCTATGTGATTAGTGGGCACCATCTCATTTATGCCTCATGCTGACTAGAGCCTTTTTAACCTTGAGTCTGAAATTAATATTATGAAATATAATAGGTACTTACTGTGCATGTGGTTTAGGACCCCAGAAAATTCTATATTAAGAGCACTGAAAAGAGGCTCTAAATAAAAAGTTTGAAATCCCCAAATGGGAACATGCGAAATAGTATTAAGAGGGACATAAAGTTACCTTATTTAGGTTATCTCCCTACCCCCCAAAGCAATATGTATGAAAAAATTTTTTGTGAGTTAAAAAAAATATTTGTTTCATCTTGGTTGAGGAATGGATAGAGGAATGGTAATACCAGTTAGTAATAGCTAACACTTTCATGATATAGTCCAAATAAGTGAGGATAGAATTCAAGAAATGGTAGTAGTATTGCAAATGGACAGAGGCAAAACGATTTATATTATAAAATTTGAAGATTTTACTGATGGATTGATTTGAGGGAGGTACAAATAGATAAAGAAAACACAGATGACTTGCACATTTATTGTTTCAGCAGTAGGGTAAAGGGAGTGTCATTTCCTAAGATGTAAAAGACTGAGGTGAAAATTAGGAATTGGAGAAGAGAAGAGATTGCAGAAACTGAGTGTGAGTTCACCCCCCTGTGAATAATAAATATTTCAATAAGCATTAGGGAGAAAAATCATAAACGGAATCACCTTTCTATAGTGCTTTTTGAGAGCAGTGCACATTATCAGAAATATTGCTACTGCAGAAATTCACCTCAATAGAAATCATGAGTCAAATTTTCCCACGAGTTCAAGGTCCCCATCATTGTGGCAGTAAATTATTTCATTAATATTTGCTAAACTAGTTTTAACATAATTGCTGTACTTCATATATGAATGCCCAGGATTCTTGGATAAAATAGAACTTAATTGGATCTAGTAATTATAAAATATAGTTATGAAAAACATCTATTAGCAAAACCCTGTAGGGGTTTTGCCTGTAAGGGTTTTGGCAAATTGCTCCCAATATTGCTTTTAGTAATGCCTTTATGTCTTCACCAAACAGGATGTTAGACAGAAGGTAGTAGTTACTAGGAAAATTGAGTTGAGAAATTGTCAAAAATATGGAGCAGCTCATAAAGAGAATCTTCCAGTCAAAGTGACATGTAGCATATGAAACCTTAAAATTTTAACAAAAGTGAAAATTATGTACAAAGATTTTTACATATTACTTTTATTTGACAAAGCAAAAAATTATTTTAATGCCCAGTGAAAACAATGGAGACATGTAAAAACACGTAATCAATTATAATGTCTTTAAAAGGCAGATTAATTAGGGCACAAAAATGGGTCTATGCAACAGAAAATACATACCCCATAGAATGCATGCATAGATTTTTCACTGATGACAAACTTTTAAAGTCATCTGGATATCTTTGGAGTATTTTCTGCTAACCTGCCCAATAAATCCATTTGTTGCCTTCCAAACCCACTCATTACCTATTCTTTTGAATAGGGTATTGAAGCAATTACTGTTCATATATTCAAAATTCTAGGAAATTATATATAAATTACATGTCAATCTTGTATCTATAAAAATGAAACATACAGTGAGTAATTCCAGTGCTCCTCTTCTTCAAAAAGAATTCTTTCTTATAAAACCACCAATTGAAGCACTAGTTGTTTGTGAATTTTGTTTTGCTTTCTTCAGATCAATCAGTCAGATTCACCAGAACTTAATGTGTCACCCTTCATATGGACAGGGAATTCTCCATGTAGTAGGGAAAAAAGTATCTTTTCTAGGACTTGGTTCACTTGTGAGATTCAAGTCATTTTTGTAAAAGCTATAGACAAGTCTTCTCCTTTTTCTAGGTAGAATCATTATAGATGTTGAATATGTATTTGTTGTACAAATGAGTGAATGACAAATGGATGCAAGACAGGGCTTTCTGCTTCTGTTGAAGCCCCATCTATGTCTATGTCTCAAAACAACATCCTGTAATCCTGTTAAAATAAAAGACAGGTTATGTCATTCATCTGGCTCCATATCCTCCAAGAGTCTCCCAGCTTACCCTGAGTAAAGCCCAGTTATTACCCTGATTTACAAGAGCACTCTGCCACGCTCTTCACCCAGTGTCAACATGCCTCACTCCACTGCAAACCACAAAGTATTTACTTATATGTAACTTTCTCAGTGAAACATTTCCTATTTTATTTTAAAAGTATGCCTTCTAATACCCCTTGTCTCATTCTCTGCTTTATTTTTCTCTGTAGTATTTATTGCCATTGACATTCCACAAATTTGCCTTTCTCTTTTAATTTTGACATATTTACAGTCTAAATGTATGCACAATATACATTTCTGTGTCTTCTATGGACTCCCTGCTTAGAAAACTAGCACACAGTAGGAATTCAATAAATATATTTCAATGAGTGAATGAATAAAGGAAACTCTCTTAACAACTCTGAGTGTTATACAGTTCTTTTTGCAAATGAGCCCCAGAAACACATAGTTGTTTTGTTTAAACCAATGAACATTTTGCAAAAACATTGTTACCTAGGGAGATTCCCTCCAGACACACTTCAATTTTAGCCAAATAAACCAGTAACTGAATCAAGACTAGAAGAGTCAATGGTCAAATATATCCCACAGCCACTAATAAAGTTTATTAAAGGCTTGTGTATAGACTAAAATTACTCAGCCATTGGTCAAGGAAAACTTTCATTATCTTCAACTAGAAAATAGTCATCATAAAGCTGTCCACAATTTCTGCAGTGGGCTTTTCTATGTATAGTAAACTCTCTCCCATTTTGGGTCTTATCTCAGTAGTTGTCTACGTTCCATTCCTCTGAAATGATAAAAAGAAACCCATGTGAAACTGGGATTGCTGTTTACTTTGCAGTGGATATTTTGATTGCTATTACCTTCTACACTGAATGGAAAAATGGTGGTATTAAAGGATATGTAATGATCTGTTAGCATGGCATGACTAAGAATAAATAAGTAAGAATATCTTGAAATAAAAGGTTCTTTTTCATGGTTTAATATCTTATTCATGGTGAGCCATCTTTCTAATTAGTGCAAAGTATGGCCCACAAGTGACCCAATGATGAAATGTCTTTACATTCTTTTCAAAGCCTGTCAGTAAAATGGATTAACAAAAGGTTGAGTGACACTTATAAATTAATTTGGTTAACTTCCAAGCATAGCAGATTAAATATGCTCTTGCCTAGCTTGATTTATAAAGGATTAATTGGTCTTTATAGTAGCCAAAATAATTATTTTTATTGCAAAATATTATTTATAAAATTTCTATGAAAGACAAAATTTCTTTTATTTCCCAATTCTGCTAGTTTTCTGGAAGTTATTGGTCATATTACCTTTAAAGGTTCCTTACATGCTTATTGGACAGAGATCCAACAGAAATTAACCAATGTGCCAAAGAATCAGGGGCTTCAGTTGAGAGAAAATTAGTGAGTCTTTAACTCTTTGCCATTATCTATCCTAATAAAAAGATGTTACTTAAGTAATTGCCTGATTCATTCCAGAAATATTTATTAAGCACCATTAGCTAGATATTATTCCATGTTTCTCTTCATTCAAGAGCTCAATCTCTACCTGCCAAAACAGCCAAAACAACACAGATCACTGAAGTCCATAAAGGCATGAACAGACTGCAGTGAAAGCTCAGAACATGCTGTGACTCTCATGAGCTGGGAGAGAACAAAAGGCTTTGCTGAGAAGATAAGTATGACAATCAGCTCTTCTAGGGAATAACCAGTCTAACTCAAATTCACAAAGGAAAAGAAGTCCTGATAGCCCCTCATTCCGATAGAGTGGAGATTTTTTGGTGGTTTTTTTTTTTTCATGTGGATGGTACAATATGAGAAATAAGGCAGGATATTTCAAGAGAATCGAGGGCAAGAGGATGCCAGGAAAAAAACCAAATGGCACGTGTGAACATAAGTAGGGGTGTGTGTCTGTGTGTGTGTATGTGCATATGGGCATTCTTGTGTGTCCATTTACACCAGTACATGAATGTACAGGTGTGCTAGTCACAGTAGACAATGAGAGAGTTGCTATTGTACTACCAACAGAATACTGAGGTGGTCCTGGCCAAGTCTTCCAGACTCTGTGCCTTCTTGGTCTTGGAAACAACCAAAAGTGCATGCCTACAGATTGATTATAGCTGCCCAGTGCCCATGTGCACAGTGGTGCTACGTGACATAGGTAAGGAAACTACCAGGTAGGTAGATAATATTAGATCCAGAAGATGTGGCTTGGTAAGTGCAGTTTTGCAACCAAAAAAAGTAATAGTTTTAGAATAACATGGCTATTACTCACTTATTCACAATTTATCCCAATCAAAGTATCATTGCCATCAGTCCAATGATTCCCCTATGATTTGACCAAAAAGACTGGAGAACCCACCCTCACTGAACATTTCTTAGCCTGATGCTTTGCCAAAAATATCTCTTCAGCTCATCTCACTAGCTCTAACTTGCACATTTATTTTAGGAATAAAAACATGAGTGTTTATTCCTAAAATAAACACATCTTTGTTTATATTGCTATGAAGGTGCTGAGGACTGGCTCCGAGGCTTCGTTAACTCAAAGCCAGTCCTCTGCACCTTCATAGCAATGTAAGCAAAGATGAAGATACATGTCTGCATAACTATGAAAAGGGTGAGTTAATAATGCCCTCTACAACTTTGCAAATGACACTTCTTAAAGTATTAAAAAAAACAATATATTTTTGACTAGAGAAATATGAGGGGATGAAATATGTAATATAAAAAATTATTGATAATCACTGAAGATCTCTACCATTTAGAGATACGAATTTCTATGATAAATGCAGTGGCATGACACTATTGTCAAATTATTAGGCAATAAATGGAGAAGTATTATGTTTTACATAATACTTCGTGGTGATTCAAGAGAGACTAAAACAACAGAAATGGTAAATGGTTTCATCTTGAATCATAATATCTATTTTTGATGGCTGCCTGGAATACTGTGCTAACAAGTATTTCAATATTATGCCCCAAATCAGTTGAAAAGTATAAAGCAACTCATGATCATGACAGTGGAAAGGGTTAAGGTGAAACATGTTAAATATTTGATCCCCATTTCACCAAGAAAAATAATAATCACTTTTAACATGCTAAAAAAAGTTAACAGAAATAGGAGTCAAAGAATTAATAACTTTTTTTTTGTGAGAAAAGCCTAGCATTTTTCCCAAGATTTAATAGCTTATTTTGCTAATATCTGGTAGCTTTGTTCTGACTTAGCAGGATGTCAGAATATCACATCAATGGAGACAAAACAGGATTTAACATCTTGGATAATTGGAAGAAAAAGAAATTAATTAGATGATTGTTTGAAGCTCATTGTATTTTGAACCTGTTGGTTTTTAAATTTTTAGTGGCCTAAGTAATAGTTCAAATAACAAGAAATAAGAAAATCTCACAAAAATTTCTTCAGGTTAAAAAATATATTTTTGCATTATTTGTCTACTTTGGGAATAGATGACTCTAACTAGCTATTATTGAATATGTTTCTATTTGTTTTAAACCTATGTAAGAATTTTTAGAGCAAAAATTTAAACTATTTACAAATGTGTCTCTAATTATCACAAAACTACTTTCACGAGCTATATTCTTTGTCTCATCACAGTGGTTTCATCTGGTTCCTTGTCACCTCCCTGACCTCTAAATTTTGAAGTTCATTCCGTAGATCTCTCTTTGTATTTATTTAAACCTACTTCCTTGGTTATATGTTGGCTTGATATACCAATTATATCCTGCCAATAATACATCTTCAGTCAAGAACTTCCTCCTGGACCCATTTTCAATTGCCTACTCAATATCTCCAATTGAATGATTAATAAGAACTGAACATGTCCATAACCAATATCTTAATCTTTCCCTTAAAATCTTCTCAGTCTTATCCAGTTGAGTTATGGCAACTCTATCCTTCCGAGTGCTCAGACAGAGCCTTCATTCAGCCTTCCTTTGTGTTGTTTCCTTTCCATCACCCCTCCAAACCGTTAGCACATCCTATTGGCTCTACCTTCAAAATATATCCAGAATTCACTCAATGCTTATTATTTCCATCACCAACACCTTGTTTGAATCCACCATCGTCTTGTGTACAGTTTATTGATAAACTTCCCAGCTATGTTTCCTATTTCTACCCCTACTTTTCCAGAGTCTATAATTCTCAGCACAGCAACTGTGTTAGTTTCCTATTGCAGCTGAAATGACGATCATAAAATCTGTGGTTTAAGACAGAAACTATTTATGATCTCACAATTTTCATGTCAGAAGTCCAGCTGGTCTCTGTTTAGGTGGCTCAGCTGGTTCTCTGTTTAGGTCAAAATCAAGATGTCAGTAGAATTGCACTGTTTTTGGAGACTCTAGGGGAAAATATTTCAAGATCATCCAGGTAGATGGCAGGATTCAGTTCCATGCAATAGAAGTCTGAGGTTCCCAGTCTTGTTGCTGGCTTTCAGTTGGGTATATCTAAAAGTTTTCCACCTTACTTGGCTTATCCCTCCTTCTTTGATAATCAAAGCCAGCAAGGGAGGGTATCTTTCTCATACTTTTTATCCTTCCTCTGCCTCCTTCTTCTGCTGCATCTCTCTGACTGACTCCAGGAGGAAAAATGTCTCTATTGTCAAGGGCCGAAGTGATTGCAATGGATCTATTTACATAATCCACGATCTCACTATCTTAAGTCCTGTTACCCTTGCAAAGTCCCTTCACAGCAGTAACTAGATTCATGTTTTATTGACTAACCAAGGTAAGGGAATCTCGGGGAACATCTTTAGAATTCTGCCTATCCCAGTAAGGATCCTGTTACATATAAACTAGACTATGCTTTTCCTCTGCTCTATAGTATATAATGATATCTTATTTCATTCAAAATAAAAGCTATTTTTTAAGAATATTCTACAAAGGCCTATGAAATCTCTTCTCAATTACGCATGACTTCATTTCTTATTAGCTCTACTGCTCAGGTTTTCCTCTTAGGAGAAGACTGTTTTTTGTTTTGTTTTGTTTTGTTTTGTTTTGGTTGGTTGTTCTTTGTTTTTTTTTTTTTTTTTTGAGATGGAGTCTCACTCTGTTGTCCAGGCTGGAGTGCAGTGGCTCAGTCTTGGCTAACTGCAACCTCTGTCTCCCAGGCTAAGCAATTATCCTGCCTCAGCCTCCCGAATAGTTGGGATTACGGGTGTGCACCACCAAAGTCAGATAATTTTTGTATTTTTAGCAGATACCATTTTGGCCAGGCTGGTCTCGAATCCTGACCTCAAATAATCCTCCCACCTCAGCCTCCCAAAGTGCTGGGATTACAGGCATGAGCCACTGTGCCCAGCCAAGAAGACATTTTAAAATACTTAGCTCTTTTTGAAAAACTTTAAATATATTAAGAAAGCACTTTTATCTATAATTTTAAGAGTACCCTAAAATTTTAAAATTTAATTTGTCTAAACTTGCATTTCATAATCTCAGCACTATTTACATTTTAGGCAAGATAATTCTTTGTTGTAGAGAGATGTTCTGTGTTACAAGGTGTTTAATACATCTCTGGCTTCTACTCACTAGATGCATTCACACCCTACAGTTGTGTTAACCAAAACGTCTCCGGACATTGCCAAATATCTCCTGGGTGTCAAAATTTCCACAAAATGTTAAAATAAGAATGGCTATAATACCACAGGCATAAAGGTACTAATCCCCTTAAACATCTAATTTGAGGAGTTTCAGAACTTCTTTTTTAATACATTTTTTATAAATTTTACTTTGGAAAGATAAAACCGAAATGACAGCAGTTTCTATATTAACAAACAACCTTGGTTCAATCAAAAACATGAATCATACATAAGCTAAGATTAAAAAAAATTTTAAATGCCTAATGAAAATAAAGTAAAAAAACTAAATAAATGGTTTATAGTAATTATTAGCACAGAGAAATATAAGTGGGCTAGTAAACAATATACAATCACATCATCAGTCCTTTTTATAATAAGTTAACAAAAACCTGTCTTTATGCAAATGTCTGATATTAATATCCAATCTCCTGGTTTTAGGAAATCCATTTTGAATAAACTATGGCTGCATGTTTAAGAAGTCTCTACTGAATATTTAAAATGCATCATGAATAGATTTTAAATAAGAGCTTAGTGCATGTCCTCTGCCATTCAGCATAAGTTTAATTACTATAGAACTGTAGAGTACTGCAAGATTTGGGAACATAAAAGTCTAATAAATGAATCCAAGTTATTTTCAAATGTTTTGACGGAAAAATTATGTATGATGTAATGGTCACATGTTATTTCTGATATCTGGACAAGAACAAAAGTATCATTTCAGAAAGAGTGTGAACTCAAGGGTGCACTCTAGTTTCAGCAGCAGAAAGAAAAATAAAATCTTCAGGCACAATGACTACCCCAATGATTGCAAAAGTCATCTCCAAAGTCATTAAAGAATGAATGTACCTTTAAATTTAAAATAGCATAAAAGCACAAAGGAATGTCTTCGTCTTCAGCAGCATGTAGGCATACTGAAGACATTTAGAAATAAAAATTCAAAATCAATTTTAATTCAAAATCAACTACATAATTACTAAGAATATTTTAGAACAAATTAGCTATATCTAGACTATTGTTAGTGTTACCATTTTTAAGACTTAACATTCTAACATTTCTTTCTAAAATGACAACATATATGCAAGTCCATGTTTTCAATTAGACGAAATTAAGATGATACTTTAATTAACGCAGTTTTACATTTAGAGACGTATAGCATCAGGTATTCGGAGAAGTCTTCATTTATCGATCTTCATTCTGTGATTCAGCCAACATTTCCTGAGAGTCTTGTTTGTGCCAGGTTTTGTTCTTTGCAATAATGAACAAGAAAGAAATGATGTCTCTGGTTATAAATCGTGTGTTCCAATGGATGAAAAAGGTAAAGAAACAAATTAACAAATAATGACTAATAAAACAAAGGTAATGATAGTGATAAGGACAAAATGATAGAAAGGGTCTGGGAATTCATTGCATTGGGGTTGAAGAGGGCTCGCTGAAGAAGTGATTCTATACCAAGCCTGAATGAGAAGAAAATCCCTAAGATTCCAAGGAAAAGAAATAACAACTATCTTGTATGAAATCAAGCATTTCTTAGGAGTAAGCTGGAGCCTTGTGTCTCAGCTTTGAAGTTTAATACACAATGTTTCTTCCTAGGATCAATCATAAGAAAGAGAAAAGAAGAAACCAGAAGATGCCAAAGGGTCTATTTATTACCATGTCAGCTGTTGTCATAATTTTACATACATCCTAGATATATAAAGCTTTTTTATGACTTAATGACTCTTCAAAGAGCAATAAGTCCCATGATTTTCAAATGAAAAGTGGATGTTTTCACTCAACTGGTTTAAGCACTGTGGAAAATTTTCAGTTTGTGCCGAAAGAAAAAAAATCAAAATTTCAAAGTAAAAATAAACGGTAATCAACCATCCAGTGAAAGTTCAGAGGGGATGTAAAATCAAAGAGAAAGAGATGATTGAAATCGAAAAAATAATGAAAACATTTGTAGGTTTAAAAGTTATGGGAATTAGGCCTAGGAAGAATTGCAAATAAGAGGATCGTGATTGTCTTGCAACTTTGAAGAACATACCCACTTTAAACTGCCCTATTTTCTTCAGAGGCAAACTGGTGTCTGTCCGAACATCTGTCCTGAATATAAGTTTGCAAAAGTTTTTCTATAAAAGGGAGTCTAATATTCATGAGTGAGAACCCACTTTTTATTTTTAGGAGGAAAGTTATAAACAGCTCCTACTTCATGAAAACTCCATGCCTCCCTAAATATGCCCATCCTTCTATACTGATTTGGGAATATAAGTGAGTCTCACATTGAAGTGCTAGAAAAAGCTGAGGCTGTGGAATCAGGTAGGAATAAAAATGAAAGAATAAGGTAAGGAAGTTGACTATCTGTTGATATCTTAAAAGACAAAGGAGCCTCTTTAAACTTAAAATCTTTGATTCTCTGCTCCATTGTGATTCATTTGTAAAATATACCACTATCTCCTTCAAATGTTATTCCTAAGACATTTATGACCCCCAGGAATATCACATTAATTATAAACATTAACTTGTTACAATTATCAGTTATTAAAGTTAAACATTTTAAATTATTAATATACTCAGATTATTTTCCATGTTTTGCATCCAAAGGAATAACTTTCTATTTAAATTATGAAAATTTTCTGTGCACTCTGAAGGATCTGAATAAGTTATGATGAAAAGAAAATGGAAAATAAAAACAAAACTGATCTTAATATAAAAATTTTAAAGAATGAACAAAATATTAGCAGTTAGTTCCCTGAAATACATTGCCAAATCATTTGTAAATTCCTGTGAATGTCTGTGTATAACATACATTATTTTTAAGTAATTTATTCAGAAGTGCTTTCTACCAATTTTCAGTGATAGAGGATTGCCCCATGGTTAATGCATTTGTGTAAAAAATGAAAGAGATCTGTAATGGGGCATACGGCTTTGCCGTTATTTTAAGTGTGTGTACTTAAAAGTGATGATTCTGATCTGTATGGTTTATATGAATAACTTCCACTTGGTAGATATGTTAAATTTCTCAGCATGTTGGAAGATCATTTTAATGTAGGAAATAGTAATTTATTATATGTATATTTGTTAACTGGCATAGTGATTCTTAAAATGGAACACTTTTCTTTCTCACTGTTAAGAAGAGAATCCTGGTATCACTAAGTGCTTACAATCAAATGCCATATCTTTATGTAGAAAGAAGTTAATATTAAACATTGATATTTTATGTATAATATGACAGAGTAATTTGTTTTGTTACCAGAGATTTGATAAATTGCAGTTTAGCATGAGTAATTTCTGTAAGCATGTATAAATGAACTGTGGAGAAAAATATTGTTTATGGAATTCTGTATTTGTATATATTAATTGCTGGGTTTTCAAGGATGATTGATGCATTATAATTTAAACTTCAAATACCCTTCAAATTAACAGCCAGAGCATGAATTTAAATCTTACAAAGAAATAGCTTTAGAAGCTCTACTTTTTCATTTTGAGGATACCTATGAATATAAACCTTTCTCTTTTTTTTAAAAAAAAACTAGACTTTAAAAGCCTACTGAACACATTTTTAAATGTATTTATAAAACACAGTTTGTGTTAATGGGTAAAATTTCAGGGTTAAGGGAGAAAAATAAGTATTCCAAAGCTTCAAACGTTTCATCCTCAAAATCAAGCATTGGTAGTAAAATGAATGAAATATATGTCCCCAACTCTCTTCTTAACAAAAATACACTTAATTTAGGATATGTGGCAAGTAGGGCTTTTCAGTGAGTCAGCCAATTTTGTTTACCTAAATGAACCAGAATCATCAACTCCAACAAAGCTCACCTAATTTGTATCTTAAAACAATCTTTTCCCAAGTTTCCTAGTACTCTGTAGCTAACTAAACCAAGAATTCTGATTTTAAAAATATTTTTTTTTAAATATTTTTTTAAAAATTTAAATAGTTTTTCTTTACCTGTTTTTATAGTTTCATTTCCATCTCCAGACAAAATCAGGGAGTGCTAAAAATAACAAATGTGACTAATTCTCAATTACCTGTAATAAAGAGAAGGCAAATAGGGAACCAGCATGATGGAATAAATTGCATCCACTGATAGTTTAAAAATCCAATTTTAACCATTGCTTTCAACCTCTTCCTTATTAACAAATAAAATCGGACTTCTCTGAGTTCCACTTCCTGTTTCTTCACCTGAAAATTCCCCTGATGGAGTTTGTGACCTGAAGATGTGTCTCCAAAACAGGCACAAGGGGACAAAAGGAGGGCAAGAAACAGGATTACAAATTTGATGTTTCATTCCAAACACATAAAATCATAATAAATAACTGAATCACATTAAACGTTATTTCAAAGTCCTGATTTACTCACTTTAGAGACAGGTTTCAAATGGACCTTAGGGTTGGACTAGAATTTATAAGATAGTAAGGTTCTTTCCAATATTAAAAGTGCATGATTTTGTATATAATACAGAATTGTAGGCACATAAATAAACTTCAGGGAGGCCGAGGCAGGGGGATCACCAGGTCAGGAATTTGAGACCAGACTGACCAACATGGTGAAATCTTGTCTCTATTAAAAATACCAAAACTAGCTGCAATCCCAGCTACTCAGGAGGCTGTGGCAGTAAAATCACTTGAATCCGGGAGGCAGAGGTTGCAATAAGCCAAGATTGTGCCCAGCCTGAGCAACAGAGTGAGACTCTGTTTCCAAAAAAAAAAAAAAAAAAAAGCAATTTTATAATTCAGTAGTAAGAATGTGTAATGTTCATTTAAAATATAAGTCATTATTATATGAGGAAATGTAGATTTGTGCACAAACTTGATCTAGAAATCACAAAATCTAGTTCACTTCTTAATCTTCTGATGCTTTGAGCAGATCATTTAATTTGGCCATAGTTTCCTTATTTGTATAAGGAAGAAAATAAAGATGTTGAGAACTATATAATTTATAAATTCCTTTCTGGATTTAATTTGATTAATCTAATTAAAAATCAGATGTAAGTGAAAATTCCTAGAAGAAAATAATTTTTATGGGGTGAGAATTTGTACCTGAAATCTGTTATTCATTGTTGTATGTCTGTGTGTGTGTGTGTGTGTGTGTGTGTGTGTGTGTAACCTTTATTCTTTAAAATTTAGTGATGATGAGACCCATATATATGGGAGTTCACAGTGCAATTTTTCAACTTTTTTGTCTAAAAATTTTCATAATAAAATTTTGGAAGTAAAAGTGAAAAGTATCTCTAAATAAATTCAAGGTAATATTAGAAGATAATTAAATATTGCATAAGTTCATCTTTTCTGATCAGACAAGTGTTTCTAAGTATATGGGACTAGTAACACCTTCAGACAGTGCTGGTAAGAATGTAAAATGCAATAATCACTTTGACACACAATTAGGGACTTTCTTCAAAATTTAAACATAAAATGACTAGATAATCCAGCCATTCCACTCCTAGGTATTTACCCAAGAAAATTAAAAAAGAAATGCACTTCACACAAGAATGGATATTTATAATAGCTTTACATGTAAGAACCAAACACTGGAAACAACTTGAATGTCCATCAACATGTGATGGATAAACTGTTTATCCAGGGGAATGCTCATCAGCAACAAAAAGAGATGAACTCTTGATAAACATGGCAATATGAATGAACTTCAAAGCCATGCTGTTGAAAAAAGCCAGGCAAATGTAAATATTCTATGCTTTTAGAAAATTCAAACTGATGAAAGCCTATTAGTTGTTACCTGGAGACAAGGTGGAGAGAGGTTAGAGAATAGACTGTAAAAGGGCGTGAAGAAACCTTTTGAAATGACAGAAATATGTGTTGTGGTGATATCTTATTTTGGGGTGGTGGTGGCATGTGCATAGGTTGAAAATTGCCAAGTTTTACACTTTAAATATGTGCAATTTAGTGTAAATATGCCTTCATGAAATTTCAAGAATTGGTAGAAATTGGTCTTTTCAAGCATTTTTGAACACACAAAGAGAAATACCATCAGAAGTATGATAAATATAAAGAATACTATAATATTAAATTTACAGGGTTTTCCTTGTGCAGAATGGCTTTTATAATTTCCAAGTGGCCTTCCTGGGTATGTGTTGTCCATCGTGCGTATGCCAGCTTCATAGACGTGCTTTGCAGGTATGCCACCTGTGCCATCACAGAGGATTCTATGCTTGGTTTAATGCTCTACTCTCGCCATCTCAAACTGTCTAAAAGTTTTTGAATCAGGGATCTTTATCGTCATTTGCCACTGTGCCTGGCAAATTATGTAGCCAGAACTGTCCCAGATTTTTAAATCTTTAGAGAGGCAATTTAATGTAATTGAGACTTACGGTAATAAAGAGTAGATCTGATCTGCAAGTGTCTCTGTCCACATTTTGGAAATAAGTGACAAGATATGGGAAATTAGATTGCAGTGTGGGTTTTTGGGATGACACTGGCAGAACAGAATGTTAAAGACTCCTCAAAGCACATGCTAAACAAAGACTTTCCTGACTAAGCTAGGAAACAGCAATCACTGGAGTTATGGATATTTAATGAGAAACTCCCAGCAGGTCGAATTTCTTCTTTTATATTTTTTTTCTATTTCAGGGTATTAAGTTATACATCATTCCCCTGATGTATACAGTAGTTAGAGGCCTCCTGTAAGCGTTATTAGAGAGTTGATGATGTACATGTTATTTGCTGTGTGGCTTTGCAGAGACAAACACATTAAATTGTCCTCCACAGATGTTTTTCATACCACAATTACCGAAACAGCCATGTACTGTACTAAAGTTTCCAAGCAAAAAGTAGAAACAGAGAACCATTGTAAGACTACTAATGTTATTCAATCTCCTTCCCCCTCCTCTTTTATTTTTACCAACAAGCATAATGAATATCAATAAACCAACCTGTACTATCAACAGGTGAAGTTGATTAATAATGTATCCCTAGGTAACTTGCTGGAATTTCTTTGTGAAACAAAAGCTTACCTTCTCTGTTCCTTCTGTTTCTTCTCCCACTTTAAAAGCTTCAGGTTTTTTGCATATTGCTGAGTGGAGGCCAAGAAAAAGCCTTTGCCTTAGCTACACAGAAACTGACAAGAAAAACAAGTCCTAGGTCATCTGCTTGATGTCTTAGAGCTAGCTGCCTTTTAGAAACTGTTTATAAAATATTCTGAGGCTTTGCTGAGCTATGAAACTTCTTCACTACAGGAAAAGTACAGACAATAAAAATTTAGGAGCTGAAAGCAAGAAGGAGGTAAGTCCTTCATATTAATAACCATTAATTGGGCTTGCAGTAAGGATTGACATATAAGGGTGGGTATCAACTTCACATTTCAGCTTATAGGCAGGTTGTTCATATTACTGAGAAAACTAGTGTAAAGAAATAACGTTAGAGTCAGAACTCAGAGGACACAGGGCTGCAATGTGTCGTTGCAGCAAACACATTAGATTATTATATGACTAATGTCAATGGCCAAGGGCATTTCACCCAGATGAATTTTGTGCCCTAAATATTGACAACTAATTCTACCCAGGGTATAGGGATGACCTTGAGCTAATTATTGATCAGGTGCCTGGCTTGGGAAGATCTCAAGATTTGCACTTGCAAACAGTTCAAGAATTATGACTGTGTTCTGGGTCATCCCAGATCCAGAGAGTATGAGGAAAACCACAATTACCAGAGTACCTTAGGACGCCCAGGCCCCAGATGTGCTGCTTCTGCCATACTGTGCCATGACCTTCAGGGTTACATGATTGCCAACTCTGATATCAGAGGTAATTTATTGCCTCAGTCACCTCTTAAACTGATAAAATGAATGTTCTATAAATTCAAAATAATATATCACACAAAAAGATTCCTAACCCAAGGGATCCCTAACCCAAGTTATATTTAGCCACATTGCCAAAGTGAAAATTATTCCTGAATTCCACTTTTGTCATTGTTTTTTGGCTGTCATTTTATCTTTTCAAACTTTACTTTTGTTATATCAACTTTTGTCCTACAGTCTTGTAGTAGAGAAACTCTATCACACACACAAAAGTAGAGGAGAAAAAAGTTATAGAAGCAAATTTACTTCCCAAAAGGAAGAAACTGTTCATTCTTCTAAGGTATAAGGCAACATAAGACATCTGTCTAGACTATCTCAGAAGATCATGCATAGAGAAAGGGAAAAAATTCCGAAGAAAAGAAAGCCTTTGATAGAAGCCAGGTCCTGCTTCTACTGTAATTTTAAAGGCAAAGATTTTTTATTACTATTATAATATAATTGTATGGAATAGAAGAATAAGTGAAAAAATAAATATTTAAGAAAAGAAGATGGTACATAATAAAAAATATTTTACATTATTTGGAGAAGGGAGAAGACATCATGAAATTCCTTGCTAGCATGCTGACTCCAGCTTGGTTTAATCTATACGAGGGTTTCTCACCCTTGTCACTGTTAACATTTTAAGCCAGATAATTCTTTGTCTTGTATGTTCTAAAATAATTAGCAGCATGTCTGGTCTTTACCCATTACAGTGGTCCCTCAGTATCCATGGGGGATTGCTTCCAGGACCCCAGATGCTCAAATTTCTTATATAAAATGTCATGGTATTTGCATACAACCTCTGCACATCTTTAAACCTAAAGCATCTCCAGATTACTTATAATACCTAATAAAATATAAATGCTATGCAAATAGTTTTTACATAGTATATTTTATTTGTATTAGTTTTAGCTATTGTATTATTTATTTAAAATATATATATATATAAACAATATATATATATATATATATTATAGTTGGTGGAATCTGCGTAGGTGAAACCAAGAGATACAAGGAGCCAACTCTATATGCCAGTAGCAATGTCTCTGTCTCCCAGGTAATGACAAAGAAAAACGACCCCAGGCTTTGCTAAATGCCCCCTTGGGGGAGCTAAATTGCTCCCAGTTGAGAACCACTGCCCTGGACAGCACCACCTAGAATATCACTTGGCACAGGCTCCTCACAGAACCTTCACACAAATTGTTTTATCTTCCTGGATTGTCTTCAGATATACATCAACTACATATGCTTTCCTTTTAGATTTTTACACATGATTTTTTTTCTAAAACATAAAGTGTTAAAAGTTATATTCCTTTATTTTAACTAATATTTACTAAGCACTTATATTTAGAGCAGTGTACTATTCATTAAATTAGTTTTAAAAATCAAGGCAATTTTCCTCCAAAAAGAGTTTGCAATCTACAAAGAGAAATCCAAATCCCTAAAATACATTACAGAGTAAATTAGCACCTTAAGAGAGGTAAGATGATGTGAAGATTAAAATAAATATGACACTTAGACATACTGGTTGAACAATCGCAAGACTCTTTGCAGAGTACTATACCCTAGACCTGTTCTGCTTCTTGAGGACATGTTTAAAAGTCACTGAATTTAAATTCATCCCCCAAAATTTCCTTTCCATTTTTAGGCATGTTAGGAGATACAGTAGAAGAACCATGAATTTATCTTAAGCGACTTAAATTTCAAGGCACTTAATCCGAGGTGCCTGGTTATTCCTCACTATTCTGTGCTAATATTCTTACATCACATTTCCTGCAAATGACATTTATTTGCTCCTCACAGAACTAAGGTAATTAACTGAGAGTATTACTAGCTATCTTTTATAGGATAGAACTAAAAGCCCAGGAAATTTCAATGATTTTTCAGGACTACTGAAGAAAATCACTTTACATCATTATTTTAAAACCAGCTATTCTAAGCTTAAATGTGGTTTAAAAGCCATGTTCTAATGAGTTTAAATTACAACCGACAGTAGCTTGAATCAGAATACCGTTTGACTACAACCTAAAAGCCAGCTAACCTTGTTATTAAGGAACAGAAAAACGTTTCATACTTAAACCTTGCCTATAAATATTCTTAGTGACCAAAGCTGTAGTTTCAAAAAGAAATACATATCAAAAACTTGATGATTAGAAAAAAAGCTTAATTATTTTTTCATTTTTCTAAGAAGAAGAACAAGTTAGGAGAAAAATACAAGATATCTATTAGCCGATAGGAATACCAAATAAGAAAAACTAAGTTATTTATTTAACTAACAGGCTAAGCAAAATAGACAGGAAAACAAAATAGCTTTATGACTATGCCACAGAAATTTCCAGTATAGGAGACAAATTCACAATAGTTTATCATATCCAAGAGTCAAAGACATGGTAGATTCTAGAAGAGCAATATTCAAAATAGAAATAGGCAATGCTATGACTAAACATAGTTGAGGGCTGGGTGTGGTAGCTTACAACTGTAATTCCAGCGCTTAGGGAGGCCGAGGCAGAGGGATTACTTGAGCCAAAAAGTTTGAGATCAACTTGGGCAGCATAGTGAGACTCCACCCCTTGGAAATATAACAAATTAATTCAATAAAAAATAAACAAAGTTGAATAACCAAAGGATAGCTGATGTTTAAATAGACCTCTTGATCTGGTGGGGTATTAAAATTAATGCTGATATTAATATTTACCAATTTATTACTATAAATTTATGTTATAATAAATTTTTAGTGATGCTTTATCCTCAGCATGAAACCACATTTTTGGATAATTTATTGGTTTAGACTACAAGGCAGTAATCATCTTGTCATTTTGCAAGTTAATTTAATAGTTGAGCAAGTATACAGGAGAAATAAAATAGCTCCAAGGTCACAAAGTGGCAGTAAATATAGGCATACCTCAAAGGAATTGAAGGTTCTGTTCTAGACCACCACAATAAAGTGAATATCACAAGAAAGGGAATTACACAAATTTTGGGGTTTCCCAGTGCATGTCAAAGTTCTTTGAACACTATATCATAGTCCAAGTATGTGATAGCATTTTTCTAAAACAAACAAATACACATATTTTAATTTAAAAACACTTTATTACTAAAAAATGCTAATGATCATCTGAGCCTGCAGTGAGTCATAAACATTTTGCATCTTTCCTCAGTGTTGATGGCTGCTGACTGATAAAGGCAATGGTTGCTGAAAATTGAGTGGATATGGCAATTTCTTAAAATAAGCAACAATAAAGTTTGCTGCATAAATTGATCTTTCCTTTCACAAAAGATTCCTCTGTAGCATGTCATCTATTCTGTGGCATTTCACCCACAGTAGAACTTCTTTCAATATTGGAGACAATCCTCTTAAACCCAGAAGCTGCTTTATCAACCAAATTTATGTAATATTCTAAATCCTTCGTTGGCATTTCAACGACGTTCATAGCATATTTGCCAGTATAGATCCAGCTCAAGAGACCACTTTCTTTGCTCATCCATAAGGAGCAACTCTTCATCAGTTCAAGTTTCATCATGGGATTGCAACAATTCTGTCACATCTTCAAGCTGTACTTCTAATTCTAATTGTCTTACTATTTCCACCACATTTGCAGTTACTTCCTCTGCTGAATTCTTGAACCACTCCGTGAACGTTGGAATAAACTTCTTCCGAATTCCTGTTAATTTTGATATTTTAACCTTCTGTCATGAATCATGAATGTTCTTAATGGCATCTACAATAGTGAACTCTTTTCAGATAATTATCAATTTAATTTGCCAGATCCATCGTAAGAATCACAGTATGTGACAGCTATAGGCTCATAAAATACACTTTTTAAGTAATATGACTTGAAAGTGGAAATTACTCCTTGATCCATGAGCTGCAAAATGAATATGGTGTAAGCAGGCATGAGCTCTTGAGTGACCAGGTGTATTGTCAATGAGCAGTAGTATTTCAAGGGGATTTTTTTTTTTTCCTGAGCAGTAGGCCTCAACAATAGGCTTAAAATATTCACTAACCAGGCTGCAAACAGATATGCTGTCACCCAGGCTTTGTTGTTACATTTGCAGTGCACAGGCAGAGAAGATTTAGCATAATTCTTAAGGGTGCTAAGATTTTCAGAATGGTTAATAAGCATTGACTTAAAGTCACCCTTTAACAAAATAGTCCACCTGTTCTTTGAAGCTTTGAAGTCAAGTCAGTCAATGACTTCTCCCCCTCTAGCAATAAACGTTTTAGATGGCATCATCTTTCAATAAAAGGCTGCTTTATCCACACTAAAATCTGTTAAGTGTAGTCACTTTCATCAATTATCTCAGCTGAACTTCTGCGTAACTTGCTGCATAACTTGTTGCAGCTTCTGTATCAGCACTTGCTGCTTCATCTTGCACTTTTACGTTGTGGAGACAGATTCTTTCCTTAAACCCCACGAAGTCATCTTGGCTTGCTTCAAAATTTTCTTCTGCATCTTTCTCACTTCTCTTAGCCCTTATAGAACTAAAGAGAGTTAGGGTCTTTCTCTTGATGAGGTATTAGCTTAAGGGAATGTTGTAGCTGTTTTGGTCTTTTATCCAGACCATTTAAACTTTCTCCTTATCAGTAATAAGGCTGTTTCACTTATTATTTGTGTGTTCACTGGGGTAGCATTTTAATGTCCTTCAAGAACTTTTCCTTTTCATACACAGCTTGGATAACCGTTTGGTTCAGCAGGTCTAGCATTCCCATTTCACCTTTCAACATGCCTTCCCCGTTAAGCTGAGTCATTTCTAGCTTTTGATTTAAAATGAGAGATGTCTGACTCTTCCTTTCACTTAAACACTTAAGAGTCCATTGTAGGGTTATTAATTGGCTTGATTTTAGGTTGTGTCTCAGGGAATAGGAAGGCCAGAAGAGAAGGAGAGAAAAAGCCAGTAGGTGGAGCAGTCAGAACAAACGCATTTATTAAGTTTATCATCTTATGTGGGCACAGTTTGTGGCACCCCAAAACAATCACAATAGTAACATCAAAGACCACTGATCACAGGTTACCATAACAAATATAATAATGATGATAACGATGAAAACAGTGTGAGAATTACCAAACTATGACACAGAAACACAAAGTAAGCATACGCTGTTGGAAAGACGATGCCAATAAGCTTGATCTACGCAGAGTTGCCACAAACCTTCAATTTGTGAAAAAAGCAGTATTTGCCAAGCATAATAAAATGAAGTACAATGAAACATGATATGCTTGCAAAGACTGTGGTGTGAGGTTCATCAAAAAGACATTAACCACATCCATGTAATAACCATAGAAAATAAGATATATCTGGAGAAACTGGTCAACAGAAGCAGCTTTGATGTCTTGATAGCATTAAAGTAGGTATTTAAATTGTAAAAAACAAAATTTATTTTGAAATAAATTTTAACTTACAGAAAAGTTGCAAAAATAGTGCAAGAGAATTCCCAGCTTTAGCCAGGCTGCCCTGTTTTCATTTCATATAATTAGAAATAATGGAATCAATAATTAATGTTGATACAATTCTATCAATTAAACTGAAGACTTTATTTCATTAGATTTTTCTCTACTGTGCTTTTTCTGGTCCAGGATGCAATCAGGATCCTACATTACATTTAGCTGTCCTGTCCTCTTATTATCCTCCACCTTGTTGTAACAATTCCTTAGTCTTTGTTTTTTCTGTGAACTTAACACATTTGAAGAACATTTCTCAGCTGTTTTATAGAATACCTCAATACAGGTTTGTTTGATGTTTTCTCATGATTATGTTGAGGTTATTCTTTTTTGGTCAAAATAAAAAAAATGATGTGCCTTTCTCAAAGTATTACATTAGAAAATAATAAATCAATAAATATCTCATTATTGGTGATAATTTGATCACTTGGTCAATAGGGAATCTGCTAGATTGTCCACTACCAAGTTACTAGAGCCTCTAAAGCACCAATTGACCCACATGTAGCTTTAGCACAGTTCACCCAGGTTGGAATTGACACTCAGAACCAAAAGAAATTTAATTTGGGTAGTTTTAACCCTCTAAGCTTGTGGCAACTTGTTATAGCAGCAATAGAAAATTAATATATTACTGATATTTCCAGCTAAAATAAAAATATATAATTTGTCAGATATTACTGAAAAAAAGTATTTGCATTAATGAATTCTTATGTCTTCCAAAAATTAATTTGACTTCACACTCTGTAAAATGAGAAAATTGAATTTCCTAGGCCATGGTAGGGTAGGAATAGAATATTTTGATCTGAAAATATCAGATTACATTGGCTGTTAATTCTAGGTCTAGTGTATTCCAGGATCAGCAGAGCCATATAGTATCTCTTTAAGGAGATGAAAATCAGGGAAGACCTTTCCATTAGGTTTGTTGTATGAGTGAAATGCAGAGTCTATCAAGTAACACCCAGAGCTCAAAACAACAAAGAAATTTTAGAAGTCCATAAAAGGTTATCTAACTAAATACTTTGCCTTGGTGATTAACTGAATATAATCTTTTATGTACATCTATGTTTTCTTCTGCAACCAAATATGTATGTTTGCATGTACGTGTGTGTTTCTATGCATGCATATATTCTTTTTTCATAGTTTAAATATAGAATTAATGTTTTCAATTCATAGGAACTACAGGTACTCTATAAGTACTTTCTGTTGGTGATGAGGAAAACAATGCTGATATTGTTAAGAAATATATTCGTATTATCCTTAAGAATTCATAGTCTTTTGCACTTTTTCTCGGACAGTGCTTGAAAAAGCAGTATTCTGCTTTCGGAGTTGCAAGAGCACTATTTTCACTTTGACTGGATGCCTGTCCACCTAATATCACCTTTGATCCTCTGATTGGGGGATCAAATTGAAGCTACTGGTTTTTTTGAAATTGACTGCTCTGATAAAGAATCATTACTCTTCTAAATAAAAAACCTAAAATTATTTTGTCATTAGTTGTCTGGATTTTGAAAATACTCCCAAGTAGTTATCTCATTTTGGTAAAATAAATTTGATTTCAGTAATACTATTTAAATTTAGAAAATTCTAAATTGTGTCGGTGGCTATTGAACAAAATGTAGTTTCTTCACATTTACTTGATTTATTTCTGTTTATTTCATTAGAAAACTCCACACTGCAAAACATAAGCTGAAGTGAGACCAGATAATAAAAGTGATCATTAAAAAGACTCATAAGTCCTACCACCTTTAGAAATAATATCAAATCAAAGGACCTTTTCTTTTTCTTTAGGAGGCAGGGTTTGGCTCTATCAACCAGGCTGGAGTGCAATGGTGCAATCATAGCTCACTGCAGCCTCTCACTCCTGGGCTAAAGTGATCCTTCCACCTCAGCCTCCAAAGTAGCTAGGACTAGGAGCACACCAGCACCCTTGGCTATTTACTTTTATTTTTTAGAGATAGGTTCTCACTATATTGCCCAGTCTGGTTTTAAACTCTTGGCCTCAAGTAATCCTCCTGCCTTGGCCTCCCAAAGTGATGAAATTACAGGTGGTGTGAGCCACTACTCCCAACATGATTTTCTTATTAATGTTAACTTTAAATAAAGATTCTTTCTTGCTTTCAAACTTACTTTTTCCCTCAGGATACCATGAAAAAAAAAGTTTCATTCTTTATATTATTTTATATAAAAACAACTTTAAGATATATATACTAATCTCTTACCACTCACTAAAAATTAAATGAAATTCTGAGTGCCTACTATGTAGAAGGCATTATGCTGTAGCAATAAGCATAATCAAAATTATGAAATAAACAATAGAATCCTGAGAAGCTAGCTGGAAGCGTTATTAAGCTTTTGGCTAGATTTAGCTTGGGACAACTCAGGCCAAGTCTGGAAATAATAAACGACACTGAGGCAGCCCAGGATGTCAGGCTGAAGCCTGATGAATGAGATGGAAACACAAGGCATTAGTCAGTGGGCTTTGCTTTCACTGCTCTAAGTGTACGAGATGAACTTGGAAAAGTAGAACTTTTCCCTAGGCAGGGAAAGAGATGCATGGGTACTTCTCCAGGATGGGCAGCTGCCAGTCTAGAAAACAAGCTAACCAGTGTGTACCAGTGACAGCCAAGAAAGCCAGGATGCTTGCCAGGCAGGCAAGGATGATTAATATTCAACCATTTATCCACCCACCAGGACTCATTCACGCTTCAAACAACAAAAGTTGAATACAAAAAGCAATTATTTTACCCCATATAGGCATTTGCATTGCCTTGATTGCTAACTAGCTTGCTTAGTAGTCACTGTGATTAAATTATCCATGCTGTCTTCATTTTCTTTAACCTGATACTCTGGAAATACACAGTAAAATTGTCAATGATTTGTTCCCAGCCAAATATTCTGTATTATGTACAGAATTTTAGAGCCCTGTAATACCTTCATATGCTTCTTGTTCTAAATTACCTTAGAAAATTAACAGGATTGTATTTCCTATACTAATGATAAAACTGGGACTCTAAAAAGACAAGGACAAATTCAGGAGATCAAACAAAGGTGACTGCAAAGTTTTATGTGTTATACTACCCTTCCCCTGTCCTATTTGCTCAATGTTGCTCTATTGTTATTGAAGCCCCTGCTGTTAAGTAAAAATAAATCATAATTAGCATTAATAAGTTACCTTTTGGGTAATAGGATTCCTAGGTGAGTCTGGCATAGATTCAGTCTTCCAGGAGAGTCTAATTAGAGTGTTATTATTCTCTAGCTATTACTTGCCAAATTATTTAACATAGTTTTTGATCACTATCTTATTTCAACATCTAAGATTATTGATGTACAGCTGAGACATCTTTTTGAGATTAGCTCTTACACTTTCTGGAAACAAGTATGTTTCTAGGGGAGTAAAGGAAGGAAAAGCCAAGATTATCTTGCCTGGATGATTTAGAACATTAAATATCCATCACTATTTCTGTGGCATGAATTCATTCACTGAAGTTCATAACAGGATAAGGTTCATGAGGCTTAGGAAATTATACCCAAACTCCATTTATGAACATCTGTCTACTTTAAGCTTCTATAGTCTTTATAGTATCTGGGAAAAGTTGGAAGACTAGATTAAACTCTTAGAATCTCCTGAATCCACTGGTTAATAAAATGCACAAAATATAATAAAGATTCAGTAAAAGAATAAAATATCAGCAAAGTTTAGAAAGGAAAGAGGTACAACTTTACACTTTAAACTGTGGAATATAGTAGCCAAATAAGAAATGGAACGTTTTGAGTTTGCCTAGAGTTCAACTCCTTCTACTTCTCACATCTCTGCTTGAACACAATCAGGAAAGAAGGTAATGAAATGATATCTTCATTAATATCTTCCAATTTTCTGAATTGGGGGGGAATAAATTGTCAGTAATAGAAAAGGTCAAGGGGAAAGATTTTTTGAGTGGTAGCTCTGACCTATCTATCTGAGAACTTCAGCAGAGACAAGAAGTGTATAGAGGACTCTCCAGGACATTGTGCTACCAGGGATGGGGGTATTGGAGGCTATAAAAGGGCCAGTGAACAACAGCTTTCTTTTCTGTAATCAATTACCAAACCTGTCAAGAAATAAGACAAAATAATTAGCATATAGAGATTTAAAAATTGCCTTTACTACTAATAAAACTGTGTAAGAGAATATAGCATATACCTGCAAGAAAGTGGGCTTCCTGATACTAAATCATAGAATTAGACTGACTTACTCATGCCTTAACAACCAGGACTGAAAATCTGCAGACCTCCCCATGTGAAGACATACCTTTGTAAAAGTTAATGAAATCAAGGAGCAGATCAGAGTCCATGCTTCATACAGGTGCCTTGGTTTTTAAGAGGAGAGTGGCTTAGTTACGCATGCCTACTTTCATGGTCCAAAACACTGTGTAACATTCATTTCAGCCGGTCTTATTTTCAAAGGTAATAGTAAAAAAGTTCAGGTCTGTTTAGGAAAAATATCTTACAGGTGAAAGTCAGAGGACTGAAAAATAAGCACCCTTCCTAACTGGGCTTATTCTCCTGTCTGGATAGAGTGGGCTCTGCTATCAGAAATGTAATTAGGTCTTAGAAGAGAGATCAGAGACTTCAGATGAGCCCAGCCTCATCCCAGCTCTCCTCTCTATCCCTGAGAAGTCCTAGGTCTCAGGAAAATTAATAGAAAGAACTGGTAAAACAGAAAGAAAGGTAAATTAGTCCCAGATAAGAAGAGTAACAAGAGATTGCTCTCACATTTCATCAGAGTAATAATGTCTGTACCTGAGAGAGATAAATGAAAAGTAATGGCATAGCAATTTTGCAAACGTACTATAAACACATGTGAAAGAAAGAATAAACAGAGAAAGAAAACACAAAAATGAGATATGCAGACAGGAGACAACGTGCTCAAAATGGAAGAGAACATCATGTAAGAAATCGAAGCACCACTACACAAGAGCTACAGATAAATACGAAATTTAACATAAAAGAACTCAAAACTGAGGTAATTAAAAAAACAGAATGAGATTAAGAAACACAGTAAATTTAAAAGAAATATAGAAATAAACAGTATCATTACAGATATGTTGCTTAATAAATAAGAACAAAATAGATATGGATGAGAAGAAAAAAATGAACATAATTATAATAGGTAAACAAAAGAAAAGAGGCAACAATAGAAACTAGTGATAAGGTGAAAAGTACATAGAACAGACAAAAATGACCCAATATGAAGATGTTTGTTGTCTCTGAGATAAAAATAATATATGATGCATAAAAATATTTGGAAATATAGGAAAATGAATATGAAATGTAGGAAGATATGACTACAGATTGAAAAGATAATATCTCATGGGAAACACTGACGAAAATAAGCAGCATGAAGATAAATCATGGTTAACTTATTGAACTATAAAGATAAAGGAAGAATTTTGACTTGCAAGTATAAAAAAAATCACTTACCAGAGAGAAAAATAATTCTAGACTCAGGTCTAGCAATTATCAATTTTAGCATTGATTATTTAAAGCAATAAATATCCTTTCTATTATTTACCTCAATAATCAATGTTAAAAAAGAGTAAATTCTAAAATTTTTAGGAAAGACATTTTGACTCAAAATCACACTTTGACAAATTTTCCTTCAGATTGGACGTCAATAGGCTAATGCTGAAAACATGAACTAACTCAGAATAAGTAAACATTAAAACAACTTTAAATGATAGAAATCCAGTGAATAGAGAATAAATCATAATCACTAAATGTCAACATGGATAAGTCTGGTGGTTTAGAATGATACATTGAGATATTAACTTCTGCTTTATACTGTTTGTTTATTTAAAATGAACATAGATAATTTTAATAAAAGAAGACTGTACTTCTCAAACACAAATAGTATGATTTTGTTTGCAGAAAATTTTAAAAGTTTAAATTAATTTATAGTAACAGAAATAAATTAACATTTGATTAGGCCTAGGCATAGACAGTTGCCTGCAAAAATCGTGGGGAAACTTTTCAGTGATGAAAATTTCTACAACTTGACTGGGGTTGTACTTCCCCTAGTTTTCATTAAAACATAATATTATACTGAAAATAGGAGCATTTTATTCAATGTAAATTATACTTTAATAAAATCAACTTTAAAAATTAAATGTGAGAAACTCATAACACCTATCAATAACATAGAGATGGGTATTTGCATCTCAAATATCCACACAAACACTTGCACACTCACACACATACTTTCAACCTGGTGGCTATGATTATTTTCCTGCTAAAGTGCAATCAAACAAAATCTGATTGCAGAATTTAGGAAAAGAGGTTAAAGAGAAGCTCGAAAAAAATTAAAATTACTGATCCTCTTTGAGATGCATAAAGATTCCTTATAAGAGACTGCTCTCCCTAAAGTCTTTTCCCATTTCCAGTAATTTGTATACATGTCATCAATACACAGTGATTTTATAAGTTTCAGAAAAAATATTCAAAATTATTTGCCAAATTTTCCCTTTAGACCCTAGATTCAATATGTTGTAATACAGAGGAATCTGATTGCTACAATTCAGTGTGTGTCTGCTTTGATTTCTTTCATTCTGAAATATAATTTACTCATTAATAATTTAATCCTTACATATTTAAGACATGCTTAAAATACCTAAATTCTAAATTCAAGCTTTTAATACTCTGTGAATTTTTATGAGACATATGGCTTTTACTGTCATAAATATTTATATTTTACCCCATACATCTATGTGTATACTGCATATATAGGTAGATAGGTAGGTAAAGAGATGATAGGTGGATAGATACATATAGAGATTATTTGCTTTCCCTAGACATCTCCAAAAATCGACATATCCTTTCCAGATTTTGCAAACCATATTCAGAGTAGGATCAATGTGAAACTAATGAAGTTCAGCTTTATGCACCCTAACTTGCAGGAGCCTTTATTAGTATTTCGAGTTGCCATATGGTTGCCCGAGCTTCCTGCTTTGAGACTTTTACAGGTATTGGTACAGAGAGATGGAGCCCAAGTGGAGCTCAGTGGACTTCCTGAATTGAGGCAACAGTGCTGAGAATGTGTGGACACCAATGGGCTAGAGCTCATAGGGCAGAGTACCAGAGAAGGAAAAGCTACAGAGGCAGAAAGGGAAGTAACGTCTTAAAAGCCCCAAATTGAAAAAGAAACAAAAAGAAAAACCTGACAATCTAGAAGGTCTTGCCAAATTACTACCACTGATTATTTTACCACGAGTGCCAATGAAGTCTCACAAATACTAGGTTGTATTGTTTTTCACTTTGCCTATTTGACGGGCAAAATATATTATTTTGTCTTCATTGCATTTAACCAATTTGGAGAGATGTAGAACATTCTGCATAAGTACATTGGCTGTTTATATTTCTTTTCTTCTGGGACTGTCAAAAAAGAATTTTAGAACAATTTGTAAACACAGGCAGGGATGATGGAAATCTGTCTTTATGTTGTGAGACCCCCTAGCCACAGCGTTGAGTTTGAGAAGCTGAATTCCTTTGAAGAGATCCTATAAATAACAAGGGAAGACATCAAAAACATTGAGGTTTTGGATATATTTTACATATATATCCCTATATATATTTAAAATTTTGACAACAGAAATTTTGAAAACATATAATGTTGGGCAAAAAGGACAGAGTAGATCTCTTTCTGTTATCAAAATTCTTATGAGAATTTTGGCTCAAAATAAAGTAAATTTGAGCTGCAATAAGTGAGGCAAAAAGCCGTCGATTCAGTAGTAAAAGACAAAGACTTGGACTCAAGTTTCTAGCACTGTGCTTGACATATACAAAATTCTGAATAAATATGTCATGAATGAATGAATGAATGAGCAACTGAATAAATGGTGGAAAACAAATTTGTCTAAATGGTCTTCCCAGTAAGTTTATTTTTTCTGCTAAAATCCTTGTCATGTAATTTCTTACACGTCTGCTAAAATGTTAACCCCCAACAAGATGCTGCTAGATTCTTCAGATTCCAGCAGAGAATCTGGATCATATTGAACATAAAATATTTATTAGGTGAGCAAATGAATGAAATAATGAAGAAATGAAATAATCAAATATGATAAAATATTTTATGCACTAGGGTTCACAACAAGTTACCTATTCTACATTTCTTATATAGACAGTGTCATCACTTCAACAGCACTATGGCTAAATACAATGGCTCATGTCTGTAATCTCAGCTCTTTGAGAAACCAAGGCAGGAGGACTGCTTGAGGCCAGGAGTTCAAGACCAGCTTGGACAACATAGCAAGACCCTGTCTCTGCAAAAAAAATGTTTAGTTAGCCGGGCATGGTGGCACACACCTGTCATCCTAGCTGCTCAGGAGGCTGAGGCAGGAAGATCGCTGCAGTGAGCCATGGTAGCACCACTGCACTCCAGCCTGGGCAACAGAAACCTTGTCTCAAAACCCCCAAGAAATGACAACAGAAAAAAACAAACAAACCAAAAAAAAAAAAAAAACAAAAAAAAAACACAGCATTTTATTCCCTAACTGAAGATGATTTCTGGGACTTAGATATTGCCTGAATTTGTGTATTGTAGAACAAATATAATAAAGCTTTGGAATCATGTTCTTCATAATTTAAAGAAGAATGCAACTTTCTCTCTTTTTTCTCACTGTTTCCAAACTATTCCTGAATATCATTTCTTAAACTACACATCAAATTATGACTTCATTTTGCAAATAAAGTCAGTGCTTTCTGACTAAAAGGCAGCAGTTGGTCTGGAGGAATCAGGATTTATATAATTTACCAAAAAATGTCAATGTATTAATTTAAATTTGCTTTTTTTCTAGTTTGGCAGTTGTTACTTTTTCCCCAACATTAAAACACAGGTATGATCCCAAAAGTCTTGTTCTTCCTGCCACAATCTTATGTGGTCTTCCATCACTAAGTGCCACTGAGCACTTAAAATGGCAATGTAATACATGCCTCAAGAAGTTGTGAATTTTACTGTAATTTTAGATTGAATTTTATGATAAAATATAAATTTTTTTTACAGGAGACTAGTCATTCAAAATTAGTTTTATTTATTCCCATATGATCTACTTTACAAATCTTACCTGAAGTTTTGCTGAGTCCTAAGTGATAGACAATGTAATTGTAAAAAAGAAACAAGGAAGATAAAGAAAACAGATTTGTCAAAAGAAAATTTGTAACTGCATATCAGAATTAAACTTGTCATTACTTTGAATTGGATTTTTATTATCTTTTAAAATCAAATTAACTTTATTTTCTTAAACCCCCTAAAAATGTTCACCTGGTTTCCTGGTCTTTTCTAAATTGAAGCTATGGAACATTCTTTAATGTAAAATATATGATTTAAATATTTTGACTTGTACTTCAATAGCATTTGCTCCATATTTAGAGAACTCTTTTTAGAGTCCAGTTTTTTTCTATTTCATAACGTTAAGTGAATACAGAATTTACAACTGCAGTTTTGATAAAGACAGTTTCACTTTCCTCCTCTTAAAAAAAAATCACAAATATATATTCATCCCATTAGGAGAAAAAACATGAATAATGCTATTTTTTAAAACTTGATCTCTCTGATAATAGTAAATGTTGCATTTAAGAAAAATATGCATTTTCGTATATCACGTTTCACTGCTATTATTTTTCTATTTCTTTAAACACTTTAGAACTTGTTTCAAATACCAATATTTAAATGTCATTTTATAAAATTAAGCAGTATCCTTAATTATCATTTTACTGGTCAATTACTGAAATACCTTGCTTGTTTAGAATAATTCGACATAAGATTTTCTATGTTCCCAATCTGAAAACCCCTGAAATTTCTGAAGCCATACATGCAGCAGCCCTTTCAAACTGAGTAAAAGAATATATCTTGCTCTTCAATCTTGATGACATTTTATGATTGTCTGTGGCTTCTACAGTGGATACATAATAGAGGAAAACAGGAACAATCTGTCAAAAGGTATGAAGGATTGCTAAAGTCACTTTGTTTGTTTAAAGGTCAATACAAAGTTCTAGGGCTTGGTCAATAAAACAGACCCAGATGTTGTATAAAATCACACATTACTTTACGCTTGTAAAAAAATAAATCAATATTTATCAGAAAGTCTTATATTACTACCATTTTAAATGAATGTATAAGGGATGTAAACAAAGAGCTTCACTTTTTCTCTACATTAAAATTGATATTTTCTCCAATTTTGGGACATATTTATGTTTAAAATGTGACTGTCCTTTTTTTCTCTTTTATCTATGTTGTAAGAGAAAACTTAGTAAATATCTTTAGATAATACTTCAGAGTAAGTCATCAGCATCTATTTCCTAGGTAGAAAAAGAGGAGCTGAAGGACTAGGACCAAACTCAGTCATCTCCACAATTTGCTATTACTCACCATGTTCAAATCACTTGTGCACATATCTGCATTACTGGGTTTTAGAAGGGTCAGAGGAATGGACAGAGTTGTGGTTATTTTGTTTCTTGTATAGATGTTTCCACAGGCTTCTGAGCTCTGTGCTATTTGTGTGAGCTTCTCATTTTGTATGGAGGCGTATTTCTTGCCAGAGGTGACTAAATCACATATTGTCATCTTCAGTGAACTTGTGTTAGTCATTCGCCACTCCTTTTCTCACTTGCCATTTATGTTACCAGAACAAGCATGCTTTGTAAGCCTTATCCAAATTCTGTTCTATTTTTGGATGTGCTTTAAAAAGAAAAATGCTTGGCTGAAGAGTCATTGGAGTGAGGATATATTTTAATCTTTATATGTGGAGAACTTCTACATTGAACTCTCTACTCTGTTCAGATGAGATCACTAACATTTCCATATTAAGACATTTTCCAAATAATCTAGCATTCTGATCCAAAAATGGCTTAAAATACATGTTTGCAAGGAAAATAGAGTTGAGATATACAAACACTGGCTTAAATAAGACAACGGAAAGATTTTGTAAAAGAACACCTTGTCCTGAAAATTATAAGGTCTGACAATTCATTTTCACCTTATCTTTCATTGCTGTTAGGTGGTGTTAGCATTTACCATCTCCAGCATTTTCCACTGATGCTGGTGGTCATATGATAAAAAGATTGTTTTTGAAGACTTCAATATTGCCTGTTGGATTAGAGTCAACTCTAATGAATATGAATTCCCAGAGTGATGAGCACAGTGTAGTTTAAGATTGTTGATCCTGGCCTCTAGCACAGGCTAACTGCCTGACTCAGGGCAACATGCTTAATTCCCCTGTGCCACATCAGCTTCATTTCTAAACTTCATAACTAATAAAATTACCTAAAGCACAGGGTGTTTTGAGGTTAAATGAGATAATGCCATGCTTTGCAATAAACACTCAAATAACATTATTATTGATAAAACTTTAGTAGTCTCTGCTTTTGTTCTTGCCTGCCTCTAATCTATGCTTCCCACAGCAGCGGGTGTCGTCGTTTTCAAAATTAAAACAAATCATGTCACCAGTGTGCTCAAACTCTCCAGGAACCTTCTGTGCATGTAGAATAAATTCCAAACCCCTTACCAAGACCTGAAAAGGCATGGCATGGTGATCTGACTCCAGATTGCCTCTCTGGCCCCATCTCCTAGGGCTTAGTGCTCCGGCCACACAGACCTTCTTGCCCCTCTATCTAGCACACCAAGATCTTCTTGCCAGAGGACTTCACACTATTTCTTCCCTTTCCTGGGAGCACAGGATCTTTGCTGACTCACCCTTTATTTTCCTGTAGTCCTCATGTCTAACGTAAGAGAAATCTTTCTTAACCACCATATTGCTCGGATTCTTTTGTTCACAGAATTCAACACTAGCCAAAATTACCTTCATCTCTTTACTATTTGTTCTCTGCCTCTCAGTAGACTAAAAGGGACACAGATACATAGACATTTTCTGTCATATTTTCTATGATCTCCAATGCCACAATATCACTTGATAAATATTTGTTTAGTGACTGAATATTTAATTACAATTTGACTCAAAGGTGATGTTACTTATAATTTGGTCAAAACTCACATCAGATTAAAAATTTTTATGGCAAGAGGAGATGGTTTCCAGGCTAGAACATAACCGTTTATTTTATTTAAATGTTATAATTTCTCTTTGTCAGGGTTATACACACCAGGAGAGGGTATTTAAGAAAACAAACAAATAAATTATCATATAAGACTCAAAAACCAAGTTCCAAGTCAAGAAACTATGTGAAAATAGGTAAAGATTATAAGATGACAGAATTCTGAAGAAAAGCCTAGATACAGTGAAAAAGACCTGGTCTCTGAACTTTCCAAATTTTTATAATTATGATTTTCATCCAGCAAAACTCTTTCTCTCTCCTCAATTGTTTGTGCAGATCTACTGATTAGTCCTTTAGGTTTACATAGTCTTCAACACCTTATCATTTACAACATTGGCATTTAAAACCGGAAAACTTGATGACACATTTAAAACTGGAAAACTTGAAGAATGATTAATAGGACACTCTTGTCTAAAGAGCTCTGAACAGGATGATTGGTGTATATACTTAGCTCTTCACCGTGCTGAACCTTTACAACTCTTAAACCGTAGAGTGCAAAGGCAGGGAACTGTTACCATAACCCAGAGAGTTAAATGCATTGGGGAAAGGTAGCCAGACCACAGCTGTGGCTTTAGGAGGATTCAGCCAACTGATTACAACCTAGCAAGCAGGGTGCCAGGGAATAAACATCCTATCTCACTTCATCCAATATCCAGGCATCTACCCCTGGTGCCTCTAATTGCCCCACAGGGGAAGTCCATATCAGTAATCCCCCCCCCACACTTACCCCAACAGGGAAGCACGCAGTTGGGGGACAGTGGATTTGAAGGTGTAGAAAGAAGACTTTCAGGACATCATCTCCTCCATAGTTTGCGACTCATCTTTAACATGATTGAAATGATAGCTAACTCTGACAAAACCTTTGCTATTTAAGTCCCTCTTGAATATTTAAGCCGCTTGTGCTCTGAATACTACACATTCAAGGTCCCATGCTTCTCTAAACTTTCCTTTCTTCACCCTCCAGATTATCATTGCCTCCTTCTCATAGGTTTTGTCCTTTCTGCCAAAACATATGCTAAGCTCAAACCAGAAAGTTTGAATTAGCAAACAGTGCAGTAAATGCTAAATGGCTTCTACTTTTTCTCTTTAGGGAAGAAATCTACTAACTCTGTTCCTATTTTCTTATTATCTCCCTTCTTCTAAACTTTGACAATTTTAAACTCTCAAATGCCCACTAAAATTACTTTAAGTTCAGTTTACCTCTTAACAAATCATATTATCTTTCCTCAAGTTTTCACTTTTTTCTGTCTCCAAAAGCATTGTAATCCTCAGCAATTTTTCCATGCTTTCCCTCAACATTTCCAACTATGTTACGTGCTTCAATTTCATCCTGACTCTACATAGTTTTAGTTTTTATTTCTTTCTCTCTATTCAAGTCTCCAGTGTATGGCATTACATAATTTCAAATACTTTTATTTATTATTTTACAAGTGAAAAGTCTCTCCATTCTATTTTTATCCAACTAAATAGTTATGTCTTCTCACTTGATCTACTCTCAGGCTGTTTTACGTATCTTAGTTTCACTGTTTGTATAGTACCACGGGAGAAAAATATATCTCACTATTCTCACTTATAAACCAACTGGTGGCCAAGTCCTGTGCTTTTTTTACACTCCTTTTACTGTTTCCATCATCACCTTATCACTATCTTACCAAATTTAAGCCTTGACATTTTTGCCTGGATTGCTAATGCCAACTAATGTGTTTCCTTCCCTCCAAAATCTTCCTGAACCAAACTACCTTTCTCAACACTGGTTAGAAATATCTTATAGCATCATGATCTTAAAAAGCAATTCCTCTAAAGAGAAATTTTCAACAGCACTTCCATTGCATTCTAAACCCTAATACACATAATAATTACCCCAAGATCTTACAATTGTCTAGTCAATATTTAATTTTTACATACTTGTCATAAAAATTTACAAATGAAAATATTATAACAGCTAAAATGCAAATATTATTCATAATTGTATTAAATCATTGAGAATAGAATTCAGTTCTCTAACGATTTAGTTGTGAGGATTCGTTTTCGAATTTTTGCAAGTTATGTGTGGGAAGGAGGAAAGCCCTTAAATCCACATAGATATATAAAATTTTCAAATTAAAATATTTTCACTATTGTCAGTTATTAATTTTATGCTCATTATCTTATCCCACATCTGTTCAAGGTCATGGCAAGATGTAGCCTTCCAACTAAATTTAGCATTTTCACTGCAAAATTAGATCTTGCTCCTCTTGTATAATGAAAATGTTGACTAAAATGATAATAGGGAATAACTATGATTTTGATCTTAATTATAAATAATAGAACTAAACTCATAAGAGTCTAAAGAATCTAGGAATTGCCATGCAGAATTAATTGTGCTTCTAGAAAAGATTTTAAAATTATTTCAAAATGAGTACAACTATTTAAGAGTAATATTTAGTGGGAGACAGGGATCATCACACTGATAAATAAATGATTTTTATTATTAGAATGACATTTGAAATATTTAACACTACTTAAGTGATTGTCACCGCAAACAATGTTTGAAGTTCCTAGCTATGATTTAATGTTGCTATACAGTTCTTATATCAAGAATTTGGCTAACACTCATGATCATTAGCATTTATAAATAATAAAATCCTTGAAGAATTAAACTTTTCACCTTCCATAATTGTATTTGAAATTGTTTTATGATTCAAAAATATATGGTAAATCAATACAGGATCATAATCTTAAATTATATTTTATAGAAATTATAACATTAGAATAACGCTAATATGCCTTGAACTAGTGGCTTTGTCAACTAGACATAATGAAGACTACCTTCAAAAATACAGTTCATTTAATGTGAAGCCATAGAAAAGAAAGTACTTCTTATCTAAAATAGTCATTCCAATATGAATGTCTGAAAGTACTTGGTGAAGACTGAAATATTTGATGGAATAATTCCTAGAAAATATATTTTTAACCTCTTGTTATTTTATTATCTGATCATACAGCCCATCATTAGAGTATGCTTAATTAGCTAATTAGACTAGTTAAAATGAAAGTCTAAACATGATCTTGAATTAAAACATTCAAAAAGCTTTTCATCTTCCAAAAAATACTAAATTAAAAATTTAGCCATGTTCAGCCTGTGTAAAATAACAATGTCAACTGGCCAAAACCTATTGCCAAGTACACATTTTTCCAGTTTCTGGAGTGTTAATAGTAGGTTTTAGTGTGCTATTAACTGCTACACTCAACAATAGGCACTCATCAGTATTCTGCTAACCTTTTAAGACGGAATCGCATAAGACTTACTGTGAACTTCAAAGTTAACCTGACTATCTAGTAACAGTGGTCAAATTTTAACAAGATGGTCTCTCCCATATAGCAATATGATAAATCAATTACAATAGAGCTTTGATTTTTTTGAACATTTTTTATTCTTCATTTTCTTTCTTTCAGTCACTGAATGGTTATAATCAGATATTTTTCTCCTAATTAAAAACAGAAAATAATTTATAAGGAAGTTGATAATTTACCAAATTCATACAGATATATAGAAACAAAATACCAGAACCTAGGCTTCCTGATATTCTATGATTTTCCAGTGAGCAACAATGTGTGAAGAGGAGTGTGCACATTGTATCAAAGGTTTTTTTTTATCACCATCATTATCTCCAGAGATTGTTCCACTGATAAGCTCTATACAACCCACATTTCTATTTCTGCCACCGTGAGATTTTCTAACCAATATTAGCTAGTTCATCTTTCCATTCTCTCTCTCTTTAAAATCTCAAATCAGCATGACCCTAACCTTTCTCTCTACCACTCCATCAATAGCATTTCAGCTGCATCACTTTCCTGCAATGGACTCCACGCAAATTCTTTTGACTTTCTGGAATAATGGTTGTAGTAACTCCTATATGTCCATATAGAACCCCTAGCTGCATTGGCTCACATACGTAAAATGATTGCTGCTAACACTGCTTCAGAAATTGAGGGACAAAAAGCTCTTACTGCCTTCTTACTTTATGTTTTAATAAACATGTCTTTAAGAATCCCAGTCTGGCAAAGGTTAAAAACAGGTTGTTCACAAGCTCAGTCTGAAGGATTCAGAATAATTTCATGAAATCTGCTATTAGGAAGAATATTCAGAATCCACAGAAGTAGAAATGCTCTAGTCTGCCATTTCCTTTGTCTTTCTTTATTCTCCTGAGTCTTCACAATCTTTTTTGCTCTTTTCCTAAGTGCTATCTACTTCACAGTTTTTCTGTAGATCCACTTCTCTACTTATTTATCCAATTACACATGGCCAGCTGTGGATTTTCTAAAATAATGACAATAGTTCTTGATCTTTAATGATTGTCTGACTTAGATATTTCCAGTTAAATGACTCCGTTTTTGTGTCTCAATTTTAATTTCTGGAAGAAAATCTGATTGGAACAGCTGTGTTCAGTCAGTGCCTGGTTCCCCCAGTCCCCTTCAGCCATATCCAGGGTTGCATAACCATGTGACAAGTAGTGCTTCCTCTTTCAACTTGGAAAGAGGATCCAGCTGGCTCCTATGAGGAAAAGCATTTGGAATTGCCTAGTAACTCTAGTATAGTAGCTTTTGAAATTGGCATCTCTAGTATATTAGCTTTTATAGGGCTAAAATGCAGTTACTGAGGGTCTACAAAAACTACAATTCTAATGAAATCTTTTCAGCTTTGAATTATTACCACTTTTCTGGAAGAAAAGAATGCATTCATTAGCACTAAAAATAATCATACACATTGACCCAGTAATTCACTTCTAATAATTTGCATTAAGAAAAAAGGCATAGTTGAGATGCAAGAGTTTGCAACCGGATATTTACAATAATTAAAAGCTAGAAATAATCTAAAGGTACAGGAACAGGAACATTGCTTAAGAAATGTTCTGACATATAGAATATTATACAGATTCAAACAATAATGTAGATATGTATTTAATGATAGATGAAATACAAAAAACATATTTATTAGAAAATGAAGGATAAATTTGTATATATGCTGGGATATAAATGAATAAATAAGTTTAGTGCTCAGAACAATGCTAGACACTTTCAATATTATTCCAGTTATGTTTGTGACTGTATGTGGATATATATACCAACATGTGCATATATAGATATATATGAAAAGTCAGAAAAATTTTGTATACCTCCAATCACCAATTGAAAAGCAAACTAATGAGACATTCCTTTAATTCAGACACTGTTCTGTTTTGTTTAGCTTGGTAAACTTACCTTTCTTACTCCAAACTCTATTTTAGCATAAGACATCTTGGCAGTACCAGGAAGACTAGCTGTGATACCACGAATTCTGTGACATGAAATTACAGATGTTAATAAAGACACAGGAGGAGGAGAAAGAAATCAGATAACTGGAATGTAAATATTCTTTTCATGATTCTCATATATTTTTAACAGAGTATCATTAATGGCAGTAGAAAGGGAAAAATCTAAATTTCCTTTCACATCTAAAAATTTTCAAAATACTTTTTTTGTTTTATCTTGGGATTTCTTGAAGTTTTTCTATTCTAATCCATAATATACGCATGAACATTTTAGTATTAAAAATAGTATTTTTCCTCCCACCCAAGAAAAACTTTTGTGCAAAATTAACTCTTAAGATGAATAGTGGCCGAGCAGATCACTTGAACCCAGGAGTTTGAGACAAGCCTGGGCAATATGTCAAAACCCCATCTTTTTAAAAAAAATACAAAAATTAGCTGGATGTGGTGGCAGGTACCTGTAGTCTCAATTACTCAGGAGGCTGAGGTGGGAGAACCACTGAGCCCCAAAGGTCGAGGCTGCAGTGAGCCATGATCACACCACTGTACTCTAGCCTGGGTAACAGAGCAAGAATTTGCCTCAAAAAAAAAAAAAAAAAAAAAAAAAAGAATAGTGTTATATTTACCCTTCAGACTTCGATAGTGCCTGGAACACTATCATGTCATCAATGGTAATAGTGTGTTCCTTTGAGGATTACAGAATTTCATTATTTCAAATTCTATGAAAGCTGTTAAAAATGAAGTTTGCTCCAAACTCCTGGTATAACAAAGGGAGTATCCATTGATGGTTAAGGGGTAAAGTCAGTATCACAAAATTCTATATTCCATTAGCATATAAAATAAATAAATATTTATTTGGAATCATTCAAGGACAGAGAAAAGAATAAACTAGCTATCATTAATAAAATTTTGACTTGAAATTTTGTACCACATGTAAATATAAGATGAAGCAAATGTAGGAGCTTAAGAATGAGGAAGTATAACATAAGAAACTATTAGTAAACTATTACTAAACAACTATGAGTAAACTAAAATCATCTATAATAAAAATACACATGACTTTTGAATTGTAGTTTACAACTTCATTCAAATTCGAGGATGTGTATGTGTGTGTGTGTGTGTGTGTGTGTGTTCAGTCCTCACTTTGCATGGTAGTAGGGGACCATAAACATAATCAATGATCACCTAGGCTGAAACCATGCAAAGAAATCTTTTACTCAATGGGAAAATGAAATTGTTCTATGACCTTAAAATATTTTTGTCAAAACATTTAAAACACATACTAAAAGTTATAAATACATAGGAAAATAAAACATAAGTAAAACTAAGATTTACTTAATATACTATAATTTAAAATATTAGAAATCCTTAGAATTATAGTGTTTTATTTCTGTATAAAAATTTATCAGAGGTAGTTTGAACAGCATTTGTTTTCTTGTCATGCAGGAACCATCCTTCATATGCCGTAGTGAGTTGTCAAAATTCTTTCCACGTTTCGATCAGTGTATTAGTTTTCTATTACTGCACTAGCATTATCACAAGTTTAGTGGCGTGAAACAATACAAACTTATTATCTTACAGTTGTGTATGGCAGCAGTCTGACATAGGTCTCACTAGGCTTAAATAAGGGTATCGGTGGGACTGTTTTTCTTTCTGGGGGCTCTGCAGGACAATCCATTTTCTTGCATTTTCCAGCTTCTAGAGGCCATTTCTTGGCTCAGGGTCCCCTTCTTCCATCTTCTGAGACAACAACGTTGCATTTCTCTGACCATTTCTTCTATAGTCACATCTCCCTCTCACTCCTATCATCCACCTTTCTATTCCATTTTGTAATAACCCTTGTAATTACATGGGGCCCATCTGAATCATCCAGGTTAATTTGTTTAAAGTCAATAGATTAGAAAAATTAATTCCATCTGCAACCTTAATTCCCTTTTCCGTGCAACCTAATATATTCATCAGATTCAGGTAGGACATGAACATCTTTTGGAAGGCTATTATTCTGCCAATCATAATCACCTTCCAACATTTTATCCCTTGTATTTTGATGATGTGAAACATCACCAAAAATTTCTTTAACGTGAAATATTTTTCTAGGGTCACTTCATCTGTAACATTTTCCTTTTCATCATGATCACTTTCCTCATTTATGTCAAAAAGTTCACCTCCATTAAGTTCCTCTGGCTGCATAGCTCAAGTCTCTCCTTTATGGCCATTTTATAATCCTGTGTCTTTTGTTACATAAGCTCTTGATGAGATTGCCTTCTGAAAAAGACATTTCTCATCAATCATAAATATTTGATGACCATCATAACTATCTGCATTAACTAATCTTTGGAATCTGGGGACAAATTTTACAGCAGTATTCTTAGTTATGCTAGGAGTTTCATCAGATAATTTAACACTAATCATTAATTTATGCCCACCTTTGAAAACAATGAAACCAGCATTAACTGGCAGTAAATGCTCTTCTTTAGAGTCCTTGTAATTAATTACTATTTTCTTTCAGTGCAGCATACAACTTCCTCACTGTGGCCTGAATGCTAGACAAACTAGTTTCCTCTGGTGTAATCTTTCTTTGTGATCTTTGTTTAAATATAGTTTTCAAACCAAAATAGTAATAAATGTTCCATTTTAACCATAGCCATGTCTCCTTTTTGTGCAATTTCAACTAAAAAATGTTAAATCAACTTTACCATTTTTTCTATTCATTAGACTTTTTCAGTATGATTCATAGATAGTTTTAAACAAGCCTAGGTCTTGCTCTATTATTAGCTTTCCTATTGCCATTTTAAAATCTTGTAATTACATCTAACGTCACTTATAGCATTATCATTTTGGGTTTTTTTTTTCTGCTCTACTTTCATTTTTGTTAGCCAATTCCCTCTCCTATTATTCACTTTTGTAAAATGCAGAATGCATGTATTATATGGATAAGGAGGCAACACAAATGCATGCTTTGCTGTGTGAGAATAAACTAAATAACAGATGAGCAATGTCTTAGTTCATCTTATGCTGCCATTACAGAATACCACAGACTATGCAACTTATAATGAATAGAAATTTAATGGCTCATGGTTGTGGAGGCTGGGAAATTCAAGAGTGAGGAATCAACATCTGACAAGGTCCTTCTTACTGCATCATCCCATGGCAGAGGGAGAAGGACAAAGAGAGGATATGTGTGAGAGAAAGAGTGAACAAGAGAGGGCCAAACTAGTCCTTGTATAAGGGACATGATCTCATGATAACAAACTCACTCCTGTGATAACAGCATTAATCCATTTATTCGGGTGGTGTCCCCATAATACAAACACCTCCCATTAGGCCCCATGTCCCAACATTGTCACATTGGGGATCAAGTTTTCAACACATAAACTTTGGAAACACATTCAAACCATAGCAAACAGTAATTAACAGACTTTGAAGTGATATGATTGGCCGCTGATTATGATACACATCTATTATTTGGATAGTTATCTATGGATTGAAAAGCTAGTAGTCAAGTTTGCACTTTATGCAGTTACTCATAGTTAGTATACCATAGTAACTGAAATTTAAGCCATATTGTCTGGGAATTGGTTTTATTTAGCTAACCGTGGGAGGTGAAATTTATGCATGCCATAACTGTCAAAGTGAGGACTTCCTATGTACGTATGTATACCATAGAGATATGTATTCCTAAAATTACAGATTATTTCAACAAACTCATATGGTATTATTTCTCTTGTCTCTGTCAATTAAAGAAATATAGTTAAAAATGCTTTTGAAAAACATAGAGGCAAACACTAATGGAATCGAAAAGAAAAAAATGCACTTCCTACTATATTTAATTTAAAAATATGCAGGACACACCACTCCCTCAGCACTTCTTCTTATGATACACCCTGACTTGGAAACAGATGATAAAAAAAGAATCAATGAAAATAATAGGAATCAGAAATTGTATGGCTTTAATATGGAGGAGGATTAAAAAACAGAATAATCGATCAGTCCACTTTATGCTAATATATGTGAAAAATCCTTGTGAAAATTATTTATTGGAAGAATACAAGCAGCCAAGAAACTTAATAAAAAGAATGATCAATGGAGATCTTTAAGCAATGTCAAAAAATACTTTCCCAACCAAAACTTTAGTTTTTTTTTGTATTTAGTCATATTACATAGCAAACATTAAGAAAATATTTGATTCCTGATATATTTGAACTTTTCCTGAATACAAAGTGTTGGAAACCATTCTCAATGAGTCTTTCACAATGTGGTATTCCTCACCTTTTGAAGCACACAGAATTGTGAAAATTCTTAACATCTAACTTGCTTGATACTATATTTTCAAAGATATTTATATAGCAAGTAGCTTCAGAAAATAGAAACACTGTTTACCATTGGAGCAGAATTATTCACTGTCCAATATAATAAAAAATACTTCTCTGTAGAAGAGATGCGCATGTACTGTTTGCTAGCAGCCTCCTAATCAAAATAAGGTTTTCTAAACTTAGGATTTTTCTCTCATCACTCCACTGGGGTGTATATTGCATGGCAGTTATTTTGTTACCCTGTGGAAAGGGGGCTTAAAGAAGCAGCACAACATTTTTACTCTGGCTAGTTCTATTGTTGCTGGTAACACATTGTCTTTTGTCTCCATCCCAAAGGTCTCCTGTCTTGTCCCGGTAGCTCCCAAACTATGCCAAGTTAACTTGTTTAGCTTGTAGGGAAGGTAACAATATTGCAATCTTTGCAGTTCTTGAAGAAACAACACGGAAAACATCCCAATTCCTTGGATAAATCTAGTATGTAAATCAGATGATGAAACTGTAAAAAGAAAATATCTACAAATTTATGTATAAAGGTGCAAAAATCCTAAATAAAAATCAGCATACAGAACTCAGATCAATTTCATTCCTATTATTAAATAATATATTTAAGTCATATGTATTCTGGGAATATAACCATACAATTAGAACTATATTTGGTGTATTCATACTAATAATCTCAAAAATATTTATAAAATTTGGAATTACTTAAAATATTATAAAATATATACTATAAAATGTCTTAAGATGGATACCTGCATTCTAAAGTTAGAATATATGTTAATTTTTAAATGACTAAACAACAATTTTCTCTTTTGAGAAAATTGTTGAAACATTTCCACTGAAGTCGTGGATAAGATAAAGATTATAATGCAAACTTCTATTATTCAAATTATTAAGGCTTTTAAAGCAATAACCAAAGATGAGCTTTATGTACGGAAAAGGAGAAGGAACTTTTTGTATTATATTAAGAGAAAATTATTACATAATAATAGAGGCAAAAATTATTCATTTTGTATTTCAATCAAAATTTAAAATGCCATTATAATACATTTTGAACCAGAAATTAAATACACAGAAGAACTTTCTTCCCTCTCTAAAGCAATTGAAAATGAAGGATAATCAGCATCCATATCAAGCCAGGTACTAAAACTTAAAATACAGCTAAAATAAGGTAATCAAAGACCCTAAAATGTATACACTACTTTGTATTTGAATTGTCAATCACTTTTCAACTTTTTTCATTTTATATTTTAATATAAATTGGTGCTTTTAGATACTATTTTGTTTTCTTATTTTTAATGAATAATACTGATAGTTTAAGATATTTTCAAAAATCACAAAATGTATTTAAAAAGGAAACAGAAATTAACCATAATTTCATTATATGAAGAAACATTTATTTTTATTCATTAAAAGAGCAATATATTTTGATGGTGAAAAATGAGAATCTGTAGATAAGCCACAAGACAAAATGAATTTAAAATCTCTGATAAGCACACCTCTTAGAGACAACTACAGTTAGCCCATCCATAAATTTATCTCCACACATTTCTCTAAGCATATAGATTAAATGCCAATATTCTGCTTAGCAACCTGATTTTTTCACTTAACTACATCATAAACATCTCCACATGCCAATGGATATTTATCTACAACATCGTTTTTAACTGGATGAAAATTGTTCATTTTATTAATGCACTATAATTTATTTAATGATTATGTCTATTAAGGATTTCTCCTCCTCAATATTTTAATTTAATAAATAAGGCTATGGTGGATCTTTTTCAGACCCAGCTGGATGTACTGTCTGGGTTTTATAATCTAGGCTCTAGGCTTCAAAACTTGGTTCAAGAACTAATAGTCACGGTGTTTCTGATCATTGCTTATGTTACATTTGCCAATGAATGTATCCTGTCAGGGACTTAATTAAGTGCAGTTGCACAGCCATTGTTCCCTCAGAAAATTCAGCAATTCATCCTGCAACAAAAGGAGCAGGAGAGACTAACTGTAGTCTAACTAAAGACTACATTCTCTAAAGAAACTCCTGATCAGCAAAACCTCAACAATGATGAAATTTCAGATGTCATGGATTAATATGCTGTGGCCTAATGTCATCTGCCTGTGGACAAAGAAGGAACTAAGAAAGATGAAAGTGGCCCCTGACATTTGGGAACTAGCCTGGTACTATAAAATAAGTCTTGGTTTTTTCCTGTTGAACACAATGTTATAGAATGTCAACGTCAGAAAAGGCCACAGGTGACCATGGGACCATGATGGATCAAGACCAAAACAAGGCCATTTTATAATCATGCTTACACACCGACAAAAACCTAATCATTGTGCAAACCACAAAAATGACCTCGATATTCCCCTCTCCTGCCTAATACAGGGGTAACTGGTTTCTCAACCAGTTACAGCTTTGACCTCATTCTAGCCTGCCCTTCTAGATAAGATTAGCATAACTCATCATAGAACTACTCCCACTTCCTGACAGCATCCAAGCCAGAGCAAAGACCTACTTTCATAAATCTTTTCTAAAACCATCCAAATCAGGATAATAAACCTAAATCCTATAATAAGTCCTTTCAATAGTGTCGCACTGAGATGCCCCATAGTTCCTGATGATGTGAGTTCCTCATTACAATGAGTCACAGTCCCAAATTATTCAACCACAGCCTGGTGGTCTTTGGTGGCAAAGCACCTACAGTTTTAAAACACGTAGAAGAATTTCTGGCACATGGCGAATGCTTAATAAAAGTGATCCATTATCATTATAGGAGGCAGTGTGTCGTGCAGTAAAATCTACAGATTTAGAAATTAGACCTCTATGCTTTTAGCCAAATTCCAGATTTCTCTAGATATTAGTTTCTTTATCTGAAATGTGAGCTGTAGTCCAATCATTCACAACATTGTCCTGCAGACAAATCAGTATTATTAGATGAGGTAATTAGATGAAGCACTCATTTAATGTTGATTTCCGACTCATATTTTCCCATTTATTCTACAAAATTTACACCCCATTTCTAAAACAGTAAGTGAATTCTCAACAGCACACACCATTTGTTTTCAGTTCTTGTATAGATGCCCACAGTAAGCAGAAACAAAGACATTAATAAATCCTTTAAATAAGTGGGGATTATTTACGCAGAAACAGTTCTCTTTCTTTTTCTATACAAAAGGCTGCTGTAAATGCTTAACCTGAGAGTAAGGGAATGAGAGAGCAAAATATAGCTTTGCCTCTTGATCAAGGTACAAGTGATCAGGACCAGATAGAAATATTCTTAGAGACTGGGCAGCCACTTATACACAGCCCCTCCTACACTTATTTAATACATTATTTAATGACTTAAAAATTCAATATATGCACAATGTCAGTAGCTACTTACTGCATAACTAAAACTTTATTTGCATATAAAAACTCTTTAGTAGTCAATACACTAACCAACAACATTTGGCATGAAAAGAAAATAATATAACTTTTTCGTCTTTGTCCAATACAGGTCCATTAAAGAAAAGAAAATACAAAAAAAGGGTTTTTTTACGGCATTTTTTTTAACATTATCTATAATTCAGTAAGAGAATAAGAGGAGTAAAAAGGAAAAGACTATAGGCCATACTCAAATCAAACACAAAAATAGAAATGTGCCTACTTAAACTGAAACTCAGTGAATATCTTCCATGAACAGCTCAATTTTCTTGATTCAGATATCTTTAAATTTGTCTAAGCATATTATATTATTTATTGTTTTTTAAGAGACTGACAGTTGTCTCTGTGAAACAAACTGACACACCTCAGATGACGGGACTAATGCAAAGAGGAGTTACAGTAGAGAAAATTTCATCCGGTAGAAGTCAACTTTCATATGTTAGAATACGTCTTAGCATACATCTAATCAGTTTGTTTTATTTTTCCTTCTGTTATTTTAACAGAACTTTAACCTCATAATTTAAATTGCTGCAACTATTGTTGAAAGTAATAGAATGAAATATTAACTTGGGAAACTTACTAACATTGGTAATAATTAGAAAATTATTTAGGAACTATGAAATAAATGTAATTTAGGAGCAGTTTCATGGGAATGTATTAGTATGTTTTACTCATCTGTCATTTGCGATTTCTTGAGTCTTTATTACTTACATTCTAACACACTTAAATGTATATTCAATATATAGGCATATAAAGGTATATTCTAACATTAACCATTTCATACAATATACTCACATTAATTAAAACTCATCCTTTAAATAATTTAAAATGTAGATTTTGCATCCTTTCTTCTACTTGTTCATAATTATTACATTATTGTTCTTTAAAAAATTGGTAATTGAGTTACAGTCACTCACTGTTCTATTTACCAGTTTCCTAAACATACACTCATGCCTTGAGCATGACTGATGCTCTCCTGTTTGTTTCACCACATATGAATAGATTTGAATTATAAATACGAGTAAAACTCTGGTATTACTTATTAGTGATTATTAGTGATTCCAGATGTAGTTTGGTTGGGGGGAAGCTATAAATAGCAAGTCTTTATAAACGTTTCTTAGGCATATTTAAATGAAAAAAAAAAAAACAATTAATCATCTTATGTATATTAATAAATCACAGTAACCAGACCAGGTGTGCCAGAAGCCAAGCATTCTATATTTTGTGTAATTGTATTATTTGACTTTGCGAATCCATTCCATCAATCGAGCAGGAAATAAAATAACCAGTACTTCCTGGTGTTTATTCTTCCTTCTTCCGGAGTTGAGAAAACTGCTTAGGAAATCTAGGGGTGATCAAGACTGTCATAAAAATCTCCTCTATTTGACTAAACTTTAGAGTTCTTCCCAGTATCCCTTTTCTTAGATAATTTACTTTAGAAAACTCTCTAATTGTAACTTTTTTTCCTCTGTCCCTTTGAGATGTAAATTTTTTAAGGCCTCTTGCCAATTTTACAACCCAGAGATGTCTTTCTCATGGTCCTGGGAGCCATCCTTTTTAAATTAAAGATAGCACCCCTGTCTTCCAATCTCTGTGAGATGATGTCATGGGATGCTTGGGGCACCACTTTGGCAGCTGGAAACCTCTGTGGCTAGTGGTGCCTTTGCCTGAGTTTTCCTTGGGCCTGCCGGGCTCGTCTCCACCCACTCAGCCTTGCAGGCTGTGCCCGGCTCATGCCACCAGCCCAGATTCCATGCCTGCCAAGGCTCAGCCATGTGCAGAGTGGCAGGGGATGAGCAAGCATGGGTTCCAGCCACTGTGCACAACAAGGCACGCTAGCTGAGGTGGGGTAGGCAGCTCCAGGGGCTGGCATGGATGCCAGCTTCCTGCGAGGCTGTGGCTAGACCAGGCACATCGCAAGTGGCTTCCACTGTGGGCACTAGGGAACATGGTGGTGCCGAGAGGTTTGGAGATGCCGGGAACCACAGAGACCCAAAGAAGGTGTCACAGCCTTGGCTTAAGAAGCTCCTAGGTCTGGGCCGCCCAAAGGGCTGCAGCTCTTCTCTTTCTCTTCTATCCTTCCCATGCTTGCAACATGGTGAGCAAGGAGGTTGTGTTTCAGCCTTGTTTGTGGTATAGCCCTTTAAAAGTCCCGCCATTTGGTGGATCCTGAGTTCTTGTCCCACTTCCAAGGAGAATAAAGTATGCAGACAACTGGTGGGTGAGTAAGGTGAAGTGCTTTATTGAGCAATAGTAGAGCTCTCAGGAGGCCCAAAGTGGACAACTTCTCTCTGCAGGCAGGTTGTCCTGTCATCCGTGCAGCCCACAGCAGAGAGGGGACCCAGAGTGGGTAGCTCCTATCCTCATGCAGGTCATCCCAATGAGTGTACAGCTCTCGATGGAGAGGAGACGTATCGTGGGTAGTTCCTCTCCAGTTAGGTCATCCGATTGTCTGGCCAACTCTGGCTGAGTCTGAGGTTTTTATGGGCTTCAGATTGAAGGAAGTGCATGCTGATTAGTCCATGGGTGGCCATGGGTGGGTCAGAAAAAGCACCATAAGTTCTCACTCTAATCCACTGAACTTAGAGCCTAGTCCCCAGGCTTCAGGCCATGCCTGGTTTGAAGGTGGGGTTTCACCAGGGATCCACCTTTTTCTACTTAGCAGCCTGTCTGCCTCCTGATGCCATTCATGCAGACAGGCTGCTCATGCTGAGGGGTGCCTACAGTCCTACACCAAGCTGCCCTCAGTACCCCCTCAGCCTCCCTAAGATGCTCATCAGTGGCCAAAGTCTGGAGGGGCCTGAGGCAGCAGGGGGCTGGCATGTCAGCACCACACTGAGTACACTGAGTACACACACCCAGACAAGTCATGACAGCACCTGGGCTCAGCCACAACTTTTCTCCAAAATTGAAGTGGGCACTGGGAGTGGGGAGAGGCCTGGCAATGGGAGCAGGTACTTCTGAGCCTGTTGGGGAAAGGGGACATCCTGGGCCCCTGAGATCACAGGAATATCCGTGGCCACAGTCACAGCTTGGCAGCTGCAGCTGTACCCAGGAGCACAGGGCTTCCTCTGGACCAACTCAGAAAGGGACAGGGCTCCCTCCTGCTCCTGGCTCCCACTGGTTCCATGGAGTGCACAGCCTCAGCTGCACCTCTCCAACTGCAACCAGTGTCTTTGCAGCAGCTGCTCCAGATGGGCTGCCACTGCCATCAATGATACTAACCTAACTTTATCGGGTGCCAATTAGCAAGCACAGATGGCCTAATCACAGGGGAAAACATTTGCAAACTCCAGAATAACTCCAAGTGTTCAACACATGCCATTGAGAAATCTCAACCCCTACCGTCCTGTACTTGTCCACTCTCTCCAGTGCTTAAAAACTCTTCCACCCTTTATTCATACAGATAATCAGACACCAAAATTTCCACTCATCCTTGAAAATTGCTCTATCACCCTTGCTCTAGAGTTCATCTCCACATGGTTAAATTATTTTAAGATTCTCCTCACTAGAATGCCCTTGCATCAGATCTGCAAGCAATAGAAACCAAGTCTATGAGCTTACACAAAAATGGCATTTGTTGAAAGGGTAGCTCAAAATATCACTGGGATAGCCCCAAACTGTGTTCGAAGCCAAGATCTAAAGCACAGTGTTGCAGAACTGCCGACATTATCGCCTCTGTGAGGCACAACACTACTTGCCTGGCCAAGTCCACCAACTCTGATCCTGGCATTTCTCTACCTCTGCTTTCTCTAGAAGAAGATGTGGCCACTGCTGCTGCTGTTGCTGCTGCTGCCCATCTCCAGTCTGAGTGCAGTGTAGAATTTTCTTTTTTATGGTACCCTTGCTAGGACATGTGCACATTCTCTCACTGCAGAGAGCACTGGGACAATAAGTCTTTTTATATTCCATAGTGAGAACTGAGCTCTGTTATATAAGCTGGAAAATTCTAAAATTATTAGAGAGTGTTTTAGATGCTGAGCTCTAAAATAATGAAAAAAAAAAACTTTATGTAAGTTGCCTCTCCTCACAATCTTACATAAAAATCCAATATTGCTTACATTATCTTGTCAAGACTTTGCTTTCAAAAATCTACTGGTTCTCAGTAACTGAGTAACACCAATATTCTAAAGTGGGCATGTATGATCTTCCATTATTAGAGCACATTGTAACAATGCAATCTCCCTTCCTCTATGCTTAATGAAAAATCCCAGCTTCTTATCATCCCTAGAATGCAAATTTCAAGGTCAATCTTTTACACATGTTCTATCCTAAGGCCCTTTCCTTAATTTTTCTATGCAAATCAGGACGGTAAACAAATATCAACTCTAGTGACATCCGTGATGAAAGGTAGGGTCTTGCAATACTATAATGAGAATAATTAATACTGATCTGGGTTCTGTAGGAACAAGACTAATTTGTGATGTTGTCACGGATGAAGGAAACAAAAGTGACTCCCTCATGCAAAATCTCTTTCTTCCCTGGTCCAAATGTACTCAACTTTTACAACTCTATTCAAGAATAACTTTCCTATAAAGCCTTGTCCATCTGTTATACCTCACTATCATCAATCTACGTTAACAGCTTATGTAGCACTTGTTTTTCATACTTATTTTGGCAGTTTTCTCTTTTCACAGTGTCATGAGCATCTTATATCTGCTTGTGTCACGTTCCCTAGATAAGTTCCTAAAGGTAGGGTGTATTAGTCTGTTCTCACACTGCTATAAGGACATACCTGAGACTGGGTAATTTATAAGGGAAAGAGGTTTAATAGACTCACAATTCCATATGGCTGGGGAGGCTTCACAATCATGGCAGAAAGTGAAGAAGAGCAAAGGCACGTCTTACATGCTGGCAGGCAAGAGAACATGTGCAGGGGAACTGTCCTTTACAAAACCATCAGATCTCAAGAGACTTATTCACTATCACAAGAACAGCACAGGAAAAAAACCCATTTCCATGATTCAATTACCTCCCACTGGATCCCTCCCATGACATGTGGGGATTATGGGAGTTACAATTCAAGATGAGATTTGGGCGGAGACACAGACAAACCACAACATAGGGATTATTATTTTTCCTTCTTTTCCATGTCAGCACATTGATCTGTACTCTGTCCTCTGCAGATAGTCAAAAGGCTTATTTACAGAAGGAGCAAATACCACTGAAAACTTACCTCAGATTTTGTCTCTCTGTTTAAAACATGGGGCTCTCTTATTCTCCACAGTGACTTCTATAAAATTTTATGCTGTTCTTGCAGTAGAATCCTGGCTTCTGAAGTTTCTAACACATCCCCCGGCAATGATGCCAGTAGATAAATTGGCTCAGCATCTTGAGTGGATTCCCCCAAGGTTCCTTGGAGCCCAGCAGCTGCTACAAATGTATTGCACTTGATTCTCTTGGCAAGCCTCATTACGTTCCCCTCAGTCACCTGTTCTCACACTGTTTTGGCAAATTCACCTGTTGTGACAAATGTTCTCTCTTTTCAGCCAAGCAGTGATTCAGCAAATACCTTAATCAGACATTTCATCTTCTAAGGCTTTATATGCATTTGCTATTCTTTTGTTGTATGATTGCATGCAGTTCCTATCATTATTCCTGTGTGCTAAAGAAAATAATGTCTCAGGTCCTAAGAGAAAATCCTCTCTAAAGAGTCTGTTGTGAGAAAACTATGATGATATTTTTTGAGTGTCTTGGTTTTGAATTTTCAGGATGTGAGTGTATGTACATACTAGTTCTAGATGGCTCAGAGAAAACTGGCAGAAAAGTGTATGTATATGTACATGTATGTATGTGTGCATGTGTGTATATATATATATATATATATATATATTGAGTTGTCTTGCAATTTTATTCAAATAAGATGTTTCACACACATTTTCTAATATGTATATTCATTTGGTAATATTAAATTCCAAGCTTGCTGGACATCTTCTTTACCACAGACCTTCTTTCAACTGCCTAAACCAACAGTCAATTTGCAAACTACCTTTTCACTATTATCACCCCCCCAGCCAAATGCATGCCCTGAATCCCTGCCACATCATTCCTCACCATCCAGGACACTATCCGCTCTTTACAAAACCTCCAAATCTGCTCTTGTTATTTCTTCATCCTAAAATACCTCCATAAACCTCCTCTTTTGCCAGACAATTGTATGTTAAGCCACCAAAACCCAGTTCATCTGCCTCCTCTTCTGTATAGCTCTCCTCAGATTCCCAAGGCTGACTAAAAATGATCCACTCTTTAACTTCCCATAGAACACTTATCTACTACAATGAACTGGATTTCATAGTTGTTACATTATCTGTTACTAAGAACCTCCATGACTGGAGATTGTGAGCCACGAATAGTACATGACACATACGATGCACTCAGTAAGTATTGGGAAAAAATGACTGTGAATTTGCTGTCATTTTTGTTAGGTTTTGATTGTTCTTAAACTTGAGATAGAGATTTTTACTTTCAGCATTATGGTGGATTATATTTTTTCAATAACTCATTTAAAATAATTCAATATGCCGGATAAAATATAAAAGCATAATTTTAAATCCGTTACTAGATTGGCAAAATAATTAGAAATACAAAAAGCCCAAAGGCAAAGCCAGCAGAGAAACCTGGTGATTTTGAGCTTCCTGTTTAATGTCTGCAGAATGTACAGTGTGTCAGACATGAAGCCAAGTGTTCGCCCAAGTTTGAGTCTGCTAAGAGCCCACTGCATGCTACTGGAAACACAAAGCAGTACACGCTGAATGTAAGGGTGCGATTGAATAGATCTGCTATGCAGGAGGGGAAGGGCACCAAGGGATGGGAGTTTTCCTTTTGTTTTCTACCTCATTACTGGGTAGGGAAGAAAATATATTATCTCCCCCACATTTCTAACCATATTTTAGCCCTCATTTAAATGTATGCCTCCAAATCACAACACTTGCATGGTTCCAAAATCCTCAAAGGGAATCCTTAATCCAAAGTGACTATTGGTTAGTAGCACTTCAAGATAACTTGCAGAAGAAAACAAAAATCATTTTTCATTCAACTTAAGAATCATTACTGAAAAAATTTCTATGAACATATAAATTATAGCACAAAATTACAAGCTATACAAATAATACACTGTAAAATCCAAGGTAAGGACATAAAAAGTAGACATATGAGGCTTTTACATATTAAGTTGATCTGAAATTAAATATATAATTAATATATTAACAGTCTGGGTGTGGTGGCTCATACCTGTAATCCCAGCACTTTCAGAGGCTGAGGTAGGCGGATCACTGGAAGTCAGGAGTTTGAGACCAGCCTGGCCAACATGGTGAAACCCCTTCTCTACTAAAAACACAAAAAAATTAGCCAGGCATGGTGCCGTGTGCCTGTAATTCCAGCTACTCAGTAAGCTGTGGCACGAGAATCACTTGAATCCAGGAGGCAGAGGTTGCAGTGAGCCCATGCCACTGCATTCCAGCCTGGGTGATGAAGTGATACTCTGTCTCAAAATAAATAAATAAATTAAAATATATAGAATTATTATATACACATTAACTAATGTGTTTAAATAAATGAACAGAGACTTTTAAATATAATCAAGGAATAAAATATTTTTAAACAGCCAAAAAATTTGAAAAAAAAGCAAATATAACTTCTATAGTGATATTATTTAACTAAAAATTGCAATTAATTTTATCTGAATGGATTAAAGAGAAGACTAGAAATAGCTAAGAATACAATTAGAGAAATTATAGATTAATCTGTAAAAATTATTCATATTCCAAGCATGAAATGCAAGAAGGTAAAAAAACTAAAGACATTTATAAAGACTAAAATAACAATATTTTGAAGTATGAAAGGGTGATACTAAGTGTCATGAATATAAAGAATAATAAAATAATTATTCAATTTCCCCAAATAATTTATAGTTTTATGGAATGCCAGTAAATTTACAAGCAGAAATATTTTGGAACTTGAGTAAGTAGCATCTAATGTGATTTGTGAAGCACTATCCGAGAAGGGCCAAAACACGCTGGAAAGAACAGGGGGAAGATATTTGCCATATCGGTTACTGAGATCTGTTAAAAACATATTAAAATGTATTATAATGGTGTGATTAAGTACAAGAATGGAGAAATAGACCAACAAAACAGAATGAAGAATTCAAGCTATAGTAAAATACACAAAACGAAGCTCAATACATCAACATGGATCAATTTGACAAAAGTAATGTAGATTTTCTGTTTCTGTGTTACTTTGCTAAGGATAATGGCCTCCAGCTCCATCCATGTCCCTGTAATGGATATGATCTCATTATTTTTTATGCCTGCATAGTATGCCGTGGTGTTTGTGTACCACATTTTCTTTATAGTCTATCATTAACGGGCATTTGGGTTGATTCCATGTCTTTGCTATTGTGAATAGTGCTGCAATGAACATACGTGTACATGTATCTTTATAATAGAATAATTTATATTGCTTTGGGTATATACCCAGTAATGGGATTGCTAGGTAGAATGGCATTTCTGTCTTTAGACCACATGTTCTCATTTACAAGTGGGAGGTAAATGGTGAGAACACATGGGCACATATAGGGGAACAACACACACTGGGGCCTTTCAGAGTGTGGAATGTGAGAGGTGAGAGGAGGGAGTGGAGCAGGAAAAATAATGGGTAGTAGATGTAATACCTGGGCAAGGAAATAATTTGTACAAGAAACCTCCATGACACAAGTTTACCTATGAAACAATCTTGCATGTGTACCTTGAACTTAAAAGTTAAAAACAGTAATGTTAAGTATCAGTTACATCATGAAAGAAAATATATGTCATTATTCCATTTACATGAAGATTAAAATTATTGTTAAATTAAGTGACATATACTTTAGCAATACAGTCACATGTGGTAAAACACTAAAGAAAAACTAGAAAATAGAAGACACAACATCAAGAAAATGAATGATTCTAATGAGGAAAAAGAAGAACTGGAATAAGGAAAAAGCACACAGTAGAATTCTAGGAGCCTGGTCATACTCTCTTGCTTGTATTGTATGGTGAGACTACAAGGGCTTGCATTATTATATACTCTTTATGTCTCTATTTGCATATATTAGAAATATTGATTTACGTATTTTAATAAAAATCAACATTTGAATTGGAGCAACTAGAATTTATTGATTAATTTATTGAGCACCTTCTATATACAAAGCACTGTTTTGAGAATTGGGATAAAGCAGTAAATATACCAGATTAACTTTTTACAGCAGTGTGGCTGAAGTTCTAGTTTCAGAAATAGAATGATTAGCAGAATCTTTTTATCTTACTAAGAAACTGAGAAATCAAAAGACCAGATGACTTTTATATAGTTTTAAAACCAGGATAAGGCCCAGATTTAAATGTAGACTATCCTGATAACCAGTGCAGTGCTCCTTTCATTACAGATTCAGCTATCTACATGGAGTAGAAATGCTGCCTGATAGACACAGGGGTGAAGAGAAGGTGGATGGGCAGAGGGAGAGATACACATTCATAAACATTATACCTAAACAAAAACAAAATGATCAGTTAAGGATATGTTCCTGTAAGGAGTTATCTGTTGGATTCTAATAGCATCTACTGTTTCATTTCCAAATAGTCCTCAGAAAATGTCATCTCCTAACAAATGCAGTTATTCACATCTCATTTTTATTTCAAATGGCGACAAAGACACTAAAATATACCCTTCAATGCCCCAAATTAAATGAGAGTATTTTAACATTTACAACTAATCCATAATAGCAAATTGTTTAAATAGATTCTTTAGTAGTGACATAATAACAACAGGAATACTTTTTTTTCCCTCTCTCTCTTTTTACTACGTCAGGACTAACTAGTAACCGATTAACACAAGAAAGCCTTAGTTAATTTGAAAAGAGCCAAATCTAAGTAACATCCTATATTAAAGAAAGAGTGCAAATTATGTGCTTTTGCATTTTTACAATTAAAATGTATAAAGCACAAATTAGTGCTTCTAATCCTATACTGACCCTACATACCGGTAAACATTAAGAAAACCTCCTACATAATAATGAGTAACTCCACTTTTTTTTCCTGGAAATGTCAACACTATTTACAACAATATACTAATTAAAATATTTAATATTATTAAGGCGAATTTGATTATCTAATTCCAAAGGTAATCAGTAAAAACTACTGTTTCTCTTTCCTTGAGGAAAATAAACGATCATGCAACAATTACAGTAAACTTATTCTTTGTTTTGACTTTTTACCTTGTTTTGTGTTTTGCTTAGAACTAGCAAAACCACAAACATATTTATTCTACCCAACAACAGTTACAAGAGACACACGACATTATACATTATATATTGTACACAGAGCTGGTAGGGGTGAGGAAGTAGGTAAGAACTGCACAATGCCAGGGGAGAACACAATTTTTAAAAAATAGTGAGTTGCCGTGGTTTTTCTGAGGACTTCTTAAAATTTGATTTTTATAGAAATATAAAATGTTGCATGAAAACTACAAATCATATATATTATTAGGTAAGCTTAAAAGAATTGATTAAAAAGTCCCTACGTCTGTCATCATTTCAAATTATTCAGCCATTCATAAAAGCTACTCATTAATAAAGTCCACTATTTTCCTTTCTTTATTAATAAAATGGTGTGTCTGGATTATCAAATTATCTCCTACTCAGAAAAAAAAACCTTATTCTCATAAAGATTCATAGAAATAAATAACACAGTGTGATATCCAGAATTCAAAATTAGCAATGAGAAAAATACAGGATATAGTTTTAGTTTATTTAATATCTCTGATACATAAAGTTAACAGTACTCAAATAGATTGAGAAATATGGCATTTTAAAAAGCATACAGTGTAAATGTCATCATTTATGCTCTGAATCAAAATGACAGGATTACTGATAAACCATGAAATTACTTTTTGACCTGGAAATTTAATTTACATATCCGTAGCTTCACTAGTCAGTGGCTGTTATAATACTCATTTCTACTTTGCATAACTCTGTACCTTCTGTATTGCCAGGTGTGCATATAACTATTTTGATCACTTAGCATTATAACATTGTATCCTTTGAAGACTGAGGTTTTCATCTGTTGCTTCAGTCTACTTACTCAACAGTACTCTGTTTTGTTATATTAACATCTTAATATATTCCAACAAGGTGTGCATTTTTTTATTCTACAACATTCTAGATGCTTGGGGTGGAAAGATAAGCGAGACATCATCACTGCCTCTATGATTCTGGCATCTTATTCAGTGAGACCAACAGGAACATAAATAAGTATCATCTAATGTGGCAAGTTTTATATTCAAAGTGCTTTGAGAAATACAGTGTGGCAAATGCTGTATGTAAACTTACCCCACAATTTATTCCTTTTCGCCTAATTTCTTCTATACAGATTTATAGGCCAAAAACTGATTTATTTGACCCACTACACCCAGAGAATGCTTTGTGAATCAATTCTTGTCAATGAAATATAGGCAGACATCTGCTGGAGCTACCTCTTCCCTTTCCTCCTTCCTCCTACCTGAAACGTGGATGTGATGTCTGACTGTGGGTCATTTGAGTTGCAGCTGTAAGGATAAAGGCCACATGCTAAGAATGCAGAACATGTGTTGATTTCTCATGTCAATACTTAAATACTACCCTCGAATCTCTTGTTGTATAAGATATAAGGACCCTTCACTTATTTAAGCCACTGTTGTAGAGTGTCCTATTACACACAGCTGAATCCCAACCTAAGTGATGCGATAGAGAAGGATAAGCTAATTTTGCTTGGAATACTAAGTGATTTCTGATATGAACACTATGGGAGAGCCTTGAAAGAAGTGTCGGAACTCAAAAACAAAGAGGGGACTAAAACTGAACAAAGCAGAGGGAAGAATAGTGTTTGTTAGAAGTATAGGTTTTGGAGAATGAAAGCAGGCATCCAACAGAAGCAAATAAAGATGGAAATATGGATGGAATTTGATATATGGTCCAGAAGTCTGAATTTTATTTACTGTGTTCGGGTGCCTGTTGTTACCTAATGCCACAACCATTTGTTTTGAGGTTCTGGGTTAAAATTTGAGAATGCACAAAATTCAAGCAAGGTTAGAAGGTGAAGTAAACTGGAAACCATTATTTTCAGGAAGTCATGTAGGTCATCCTCAGTTTCTACACGAACCTTACCATGAAATTTCAATATATGATTTTGGAACTCAGTGATGACTTTTTGGAATCCTTCACAAATTCTGTCTTTTCTGCCTGCTTTGAGAAGTTATTTGTAATCATTTCTGCTGCACTCTTTCAGACCTTTGCTCTTCTAGCTCCTCTGACATTAATGCAAACCCTATTCCTGTAACCAGCACCTTAAAGGTAGTGTCTTGTGCAAATGAACACACACTGATATACCTGGTAACCAATGAGAGGCAATATTTTCATTAATTTTCATCTGGTTCTTCTGCCTGTTTTCTACTTTCTTCTACTCCATCCACTACACTGCCTCCAGAATGAAAGTATATTCAGGATGAATATACTTTCAAAGACATCATTTATATTATCAACCCCTTTGGAAAAAAAAAAAACTTTATATATATCATTTGATAAAATATGCAAGTAATACTAAGTCAGAAAAGTAAACTATAGCCCTTCCACTTTTGTTCAAACACTACCAAAAGAGATGTAGATTATAAAATTACATTGTTTCATAATCTTACCAGGTCCTAATGAAATCACTAGTGTCCACACATAATTATATATGGAGAAGAGAATGCATGGGCATAAGGAATTAAAAGATAATATACTCAGCATGTATTTTCCACATGCAGCTCTCAATAATGAGATGCAGTTACAAATTTCAAAAGACTGAGAAAAATGCATCTCCTGGCATTCTTTTATCATCCCTAAGTTTAGCACTATTGAAACCTTACTCATAGAAAAGTGACATTGAAATACTTTGGATGACAATGCAATGTTATATATGAAAGACGCAAAGAGAGAGAGGGAGAGAGAGAGAGAGAAGAGAGAGAGAGAGAGAGAGAGAGAGAGAGAGAGAGAGAGAGAGAGGGCGAGTATGTGTGTGAGTTTATTGGTAGAGAGAAATCTTTGTAAATCCTGACTCTACCCCTTACTGCTATGTGAGTGACAACATGTAACATCTTAGCAAGTTTGCTCACTGGCAATTGTAGATGATAGCACCCATCCCAAAAATTGATATATGTTTGTTTGTTTTTTATAATTTTTGTTTTATTTGTGAAGTTTAAATCAGGTACACGTTATTACAGAGTTGACAACTATAGATATTTCAGACTATTATAAGTAATATTCCATATTTGTCAGCCCAAATTAAGCTGGCAAATTTGACATAGTAATTACAAGAATCTGAAATGTTTGAGAAGGACTATATCGGTTTAAGAAATACTTCTAAAAGAAGAGTGATTTTCTCATGTCTATACTCCTTAATCCACAAAGGTTGACGTAATTAATGCTAATATGAAACAATATTATGATAGGTTCTTTACAAATTCAAAAGTCTATTTCATTAGCTTTTCATTTCCAGAAAGTAATCATTAGCATCATCTCAAATGGAAGCAGAAAAATAAAAATTAAAGCATGACAAGTAAGTGAATGGTAGAAAATAATCTATGTAAGATTAGGTTTTATCTAAGCAGGTCTTGGCAATTTATTATCCTTGATTATTTCAAAAATATAATGAATAAAAAATTATGTCATTGTTTTTTGTGATGAGAAATACATATATTCACTTTCGAAACATGGTCTGAGCCATTTTCTTTTTATTTCAATGACATTTTAGACATCTCTGCTATTGAGTTTTTTGTTAGTTTGTTTTCATTTTTGTTTTTGTGTTTTGAGACATAGTCTCGCTCTTGTTGCCCAGGCCGGAGTGCAGTGGAGCAGTCTCAGCTCACCGCAACCTCCTCTGCCTTCCAGGTTCAAGCCGTTCTCCTGCCTCAGCCTCCCTAGTAGCTGGGATTACAGGCATGCGCCACCACATGTGGCAAATTTTATATTTTTAGTAGAGACAGGGTTTCTCCATGTTGGTCAGGCTGGTCTCAAACCCCTGACCTCAGGTGATCCGCCCGCCTCAGCCTCCCAAAGTGCTGGGATTACAAGCATGAGCCACTGCGCCTGGCCACTATTCAGTTTTGTATTGTAATTTCATGCAGGTTAAGTACAAAGGATTGTCCATGTAAGCAACTGGCTATTCAGGCACTGAGACAAAACTTTAATACTCTAATATATCTTATTTTAGCAGAGAATACTAGCATGCCTTAAACGTGGTAACCTTTGGCTGTATTGTACAACAAACTCTTTATTTCTTTTCTTTAGTGAGAGGGGGGAAACTGTCCTCCATGTTAAATGATATTCACCTTTAACTGATTATCCTTGAGAAAATAGACTTATCTGTTTTCAGCAGAACTCTAGGAAAAAAATATTTTTACATCTGGTAAGTAACACTGTATATTTTATAGTTTTTCTCATTTAATAGAAATTAAGAAGAGATTATTATATTGATGAATTTGCTCTGGTCCATAAATTTCTGTAATTAAGCTCAAATTGGTCATTCTAGTGGCAGGGGATAAAACTGCACAAGACTTACATGCAAGCATAGAAATCATAAAATATTTAAATTTCAGAGCTTATTAAAAGTCTCCCTTTCAGAATTTCATTAAGCTCTTGAAGAATATTATTGTACTTGTAACTAAGAGAAGAGGTTTCTTATTTTCTGAGTTCTGCTAAAATTTATATAGTTAAAATACTAATATGATTTTACAAAGTAGACTCTCCATGTGAAAGTATGGAGCTCAAAATATTAGCTACATAGAGCTACTTAGTTCAAAAATAAACAGAAAATTATGATTTGACTATCAAAGGTATTCTTTCTTCTGGAAAAAGTGATTTTCAGTCTTGTAAAATTTTCAAACTTTTCTTGTCACTTTGTAAGCACTATATATATATATCTTTCTCAACAATTTTTAAATGAAGTACTGAGAAAAAGAGACATGAAATTATGCTATCGCAATTACCTTGTAACTTTTTCTCTTAATCACTTAGATGCAAATCAAACGGTTTTTAGCAACAGTAGCGACACTCTGCCAAAATGTAATTGGCTGTAAACACTGATTGAGCTTATCTTTTTGTGCCTCATTTTTAATTATTTTGCTTTGACACCTTCTTCTCACTGGGATTACTCATTGAAGTCATGTCTATCCATATTCTGCATTTAGATCTGTCATTAATAAAACACAGTTCCTGCTTTAATTTATATGGCCAATGAGAGTGCTTGATTGAGTCTGAGGTTAAACAAAAAACCTTTCTTTGATACACATATTTGAGAATCAAAACAAACATGAATGGATTGATGAAATTCCTTGTCACAGCATTAGGTCTGAAATTAAGGAAGTATTTTTGCTTGTGACATTTCTCCTCTGAAGATATTATTTGCTCAAGTGTGATTAAATTATATTTATTGTGAAATGGAAAAGCTCCAGGGACGTGGCTGGGAACGGTGGCTCTCATCTGTAATCCCAGCATTTTGGAAGGCCAAGACAGAAGGATGGCTTGAAATCAGAAATTTGAGATCAACCTGGGAAACACAGTGAGATCTCATCTTTACTAAAAATTAAAAAAAAAAAAAAAAAAAAAAAAAAAAGATAAGCATAGTGGCACATGCCTGTAGTTCCAGCTACTCAGGGCTGAGCCTGGGAGGTAGAGGCTGTGGTGAGCTGTAATAGCACCACTGTACTCCAGCTGGGGCAACACAGTGAGACCCCCAACTCAAAAATATTTTTACAATTTAAATAATATTGAAAAAATCTCCAGGGATGCGAGTTAGTGTGGGGGTAAAGTAGGGGAAGATAAACATTAAGATGCATGGTGGACCTTGCAGAACTTGGGAGTAAAGAGAAAAAAAACCTCTTACTTCTGTATCAAACATGTCCTATTTTATTACAAAGATGTAAAAAATCATGGTAGATCCAAATGTTCAGTTTTCAACCAAGAATTTAGTTGCTGAGATTTTACCAAATTAACCTTCTAAAAAGAAATTTAATGTAACTCAGGCTTGAGGCTGAGTAAGTGTAAGTTAAGGTTAAGGTGAGTATGTCCATTTACTGTCATGAAAAGTTGTACTTTTTTCTCTAAGCTTGCTAAGGGTCAGAGACAGAAAATGTGTTCTTTTCTTAACCCAAGCACATACCAAACCCAAAATACTGAATAACAAACACATACTATAGTTTTAAAATGTAAATTGTTTTTAAAACAATTAGTGAAAATTGAAAATACCTTTAGTTTATAATAAGAAATTGCTATTTCTGGTAGATTAATTCAGTGCAGTCATAAAAATTCATAATTATAAAAAGCACAGATATATGTACAAATATTCATACAATAATGTTAAGTAAAAAAACTTAATTCAAAGTCTGTATTATAATTAAGATTGATATGATCTAGAAAGAAACAGAAAAAGTGAAAAAGGGTGTATATTAGAGGAATTAACAGGGCTTTCCCATAATTTTATTTTATATATTTTGTAATTATTTACAGAAGTAGGTGCAACAAAATAAAATAGGGAGAGTATAGAAAAAGGGGCTTAACTTACTGATGATCAATTTCTAATAGGTAGTAAAGAAGACTAGAAAATTGTCAGTATGTAAACTGAACATACTCATACTCTCTAGGCCAGAAATTTCACTTCTAGGCATATATGCAACATAGACGTATACACAGACTCATCAAAAGGCACATTGTAAAATATTGGTAGCACTGTTTATCACAGCTCTAAATAGGAAACTATTTACATATCTATCAACAGTGCAATGGATAAATAAACTGTGTACGTGCACGCCAGTGAATACTACACAGCAATGAGAATAGACTTACTACAACAATGTGTGACAATGTGAACAAATCTCAGAAACAGTGTGGAACAAGATAGAAATACATACTCTTTTGTATCTGGCTTTGTGTGTGTAATTGTACACTTATACATTTCCATTTATATTGACGTAATCAAAAATCAGCATTAAATCCTTCTAGATGATATTCATACATTTTAAGCCATGGCAGGGGCGGGGGGATGGAAAAAAACTGCTAGAGGAAACCAAGAAACACAATGGCCCATTACGAGTCAACACATATATCAAAATTGAAATCCTCTACAATGAGGTAAATTCACTTTTACCTAAAGATTTTTTATGTGACAATTATACCTTATTTTAAAACCTATATTTTTATACATTTATGCATGCATATTTTATGTGTATATGTGTATATCTACATGTGTGTACATATGTGTGTATATACAGATATATATCCTAAAACTCAACTAAACAAATATAGCTGCATGTCCACAAAATAATTGTACTATTTTCCTGTAGTTTGTCTGGGAAGCTGCCTACCCAGGGCCTATATTTACTAGCCTTTCAACCCTTCTCTATCAAGTAGTCTAGATGACTACTTATAGCCAATGAAATGTGAGCAAAAGTGATGCTCTTTGGTGAAGAGCAAGTGCACTGTCTTACACTGTCTTCTGCCATTTGCCGACAGGATCCAGAGAACATAGGGCAGGACCCCAAGGTTCTGATGACGGAAGTATAGTAATATGGCCGTACCATGAGTCTTCACATTTCAAACTGTAAAGCTACCTATCTACCAGAATCATACACATTTTGACATGACCCCAAAATAAACTTATATTGGGTTATATCTAAAATTTTGAACAAATTTCAAAGCACATCACAACACAGTTTAGTTTAGATGTTTGTTTACTCAATGCTTTCTTGACCCAGTTTTTTCGCCCTAGCTAAAGACTGGTCAGTTCACCTTTGTGAGCAGCTGAATTAAGTCCACATCCCAGCTGCTTCACTTATCAGACTCTCACACTCCAAGCAACTAAGCACTTCACCTAATTGCCCTGGGCTAATTAGCAGACATCTGAGGACAGCCCAAATGCCTTCAGAGCCCACAAAATTATTCACATTAGCCAGCCCTCAAGAAGCCCAGGAAACCTAGCTAAACTCACCCTGCTTGTCCTATACAAGATGCATCCTGCAGTTCCAGCTTACCTCTGTGTATAATTCCCTGGGTGGTCCTGCCTGGCAGCCTCCTCTCATTTGGAGTTGTAATGAAGAATTCTGCCTTCCAAATCTATCCAAGTGTTGTGTCCCGCCATCAAAAGAACGTTAAATCTTATAAAACATGAATTTAGTACTATCTTAATTAAAATATATCCTAAGCTGCTTTCCATTAAACGTAGGCATTTAGCATTCACAGCATTGTGCTCTTTCCCCAAGAATATCAAAGACATATTGTTTAGTAGTTTGTACATTTGCCAAGACACACGTCTGAATAACTTCAAGGATGGCTGAGTACACATGATATTTAACTAGCAATTAGGTTTATTAGGCTGTCCAGTATCTGCATTTCAATGTGCTTTTGTGATTGCCTTATAATTATCTTTGCAGAAAATATAGTAAAGTGCAAAATTCTGTACTTCTTTGTGAAAAACAATCATTGAATGAAAGATAAACCTCAATGAAATCTAAAAGAGGGCTAACATGGCACAAGAAATAAAAACTCCTCAAATAAATGTGATTCGGGAATAAGTTGAGAGCCTGTATAAATACAGTCATATTCTGACATTTCAGGTGTTTCAAAGGTATCAATTCCCTCCAAAATTATAATATCTAATTATAGAAATTTATGTAGTTCAATTTTTCTTGGCTTCTTGTGGTTTTCTCTTTGCCAGTCTACCTTAATTTTTACATATGGCTAATTCGAGAGATGTGAATTTTTCAAGGATTGAAGATGATTGCGTGCAATTAGGAGCTCAAATGTGGAAAGACAACAGCAATCTCAATATATATTCATGCTTCTTTCCTTCTCCATTTTTGCTAATAAGAGCATATCTGGGTCCTCTTTAATGTAAACTTTGCAACTAGGTACTTCCATGAACAAGAGCGGGAAATGTGCATTACTTTCTGTTTCCTGATGATTTAGGATATATTTTTAAACGGGGGTGCTAAGAATAAAATACACATACCACGATAAACATATACTTATTTTGTGAACAACGTTCATTTATATATAAACATCAATTTAGTTAAATCACCTACTAAAAGGACTTTTAAACAACAGCTATGCTGATCTACTCAGTTGTAGATTTAAATAAACAGGTAAAGAGAACCATATAATGTAATGGTTAAAGTCACAGACTCTAGATCCAAATCATGGGCATTTGCTTCCCAGTTCCTCTGTTTGAATAAGTCTTTCCACCTGCTTGGACTTCAGTTGACTAATCTATAAAATGGAGATAATGGTAGTAGCTACCTCATAGCGTTGTTTTAAAGACTAAGTTGATGCATGTATATATTAGATGATGTGTAAAGTGCTTACAACTGTGCCTCACACTAGTATTATTATTTGGTGTGATAAAAATGGTGGCAGTGAGGAGATGGTAGCTCCGTAACTAGTTCTCTATAGAACTGTGAACAAGTTCTTTACTTCTCTGGGTTTCCAAGTCTGTATCTGCACAATGCGAGATTTGGGCTACATAGTTTCTAAGGTTTTTTAGCGCTACATTTCTGAAAGCCAAATAATACTCTATAGAAGCTACTTCAGTTTTTACTCTTCCAATCACATTCTTATAAATGTCTTAATAGGCTGTGTGTGGAATCTTTAGTGTTGTAGCTTTTTGGTTGAAGGTGAGGGTTGAATGAGTTAGCTGTCGAGATCATTTCAGTTTCATGTTTCATTTTCCTTGCTATATATGTATATCTCCCAAAATAGGACAATAATTTAAGAAGTTATATTTCCTGTGAGATGTTATATCATACTTCTGTAGCAACAATCAAACCAAGGAGAAAAAGGTTTCTGTAGGGGGCATACGGCAATATATTCAAGCTTATGTACAAGGCACGAGGTCGGGGCATGGAAAAATACTGAGGCACTGTGTGTATGTTACTTGTGCATGGGAATGAAACTCCTTGACCGTGAAAACAGGACAGGGAGTGGAGTGTGTGGTGTAATAAGGAACACTGAAAACGGCCCCTGAGAATGCCGTTTGAGTGTGTACAAGGTCACAGGTGCCTCAGCAACCCACCTTAAATGACCATCTAGTGGATGTTTGTAGTTAATACAAGCCCTTTCAATAAATACTTGGTGGACCGATGCTGGGGTGGACTCTCTTGGAAGAGCTACCCCCTAGCCCTGCTCAGCTAGAATTTTCTGAGAACTTTATTCTTGGCATTCACTGCAAGCTATACGCTCTGCAACTGGTGCCCCCGACATGATTGCCTTGAAGTTACACATGAATGAGGAGAGCTCATCAATTTTCAGGGAATCCCAATAAGGGACAGTCCTGACTCCCATCAGGAGGATGGGACACATGCATAAAATATCAGGGGCTAGGTTATCATGGGTCAAGAAATGACCAAACAGCAGAGTGTATTTTTTAAAACAGTGCAACAGCTACTTAAGGCTATTCAGTGCACTATAGAGCCTGGCGCTCTGCACAAGTGTATGCTCTTAATTTGGCAGGAATGCCCTTGGTTTTCTGATCAAGGCACCTTAGATTTAGAGTTATAGGAGCAGGCATTTCGCTGCCTGAAAGAGGATATGAGCAACGTCATTTTACTAACGTTACTATTTTGACCGCCTGGGAGCGGGTACACTCTGCATTGTATCCTCTTTATCTGCCACACTGTGGTGAGTCAGACCGCCCATCTTCTCCACCTGAAGGGAACTCAGGCGATTTAAAGGAGAAGGAAAAACAAGAACCAGAACAGCAGGGAGAGACTCTTCTCCCCCACTTCATTCCCTTCTGTAAGGAATAAGGAAGAGATTTTTTCCAGTGAGGATAAGGAAGAACTGGAGCCTTTTCCTCTTCCTATAGAAAAGCTATTGCCCTCTTTTCATCCACCCTTAAAGGGACCTGCAGCTGTTGGTGCTGTCCAGCAAACAGCACCTCCCATCCCCCCTCGAGGAGACTGCCCAAGGGACAGTTCTTGGATAAGACCCCTCGGTCAGCGAACCTCTATATGATCAGGTGGTCATGTCTCCTTGACAAACTTTCCTTCCCTGCTGAATGGACGCCTCCAGGAGGGGAAGGAAAGTGGCCGATTATGATTGTCTTCCTAATATTGCAAGTTCTCACTTCCTATTTCCAGCATCAGCCTTTCTGGCCTTACTTAGTTTTTTTTTTTTTTTTCGTTTCCCTTGGGTATAAGGGAGAGTTGCATGCTGCCTTCTGGGTTTTATCCAAGATATGTCTGGCTTTCTTGCTGCCCACAGAGACCTGAGGAAGGAGAGTTGCTAAGATGCCATGTATTGCCCATTTAGTCACTGGCAGTCTGGGCAGGCTGCCCCTTCGTGGGTGTGCAGTGACAGAGGGGAAGGCCAAAAGGCACAGACCAAGTCCCCAGGTGGCTGCAGGCAGCTCCAGCCCAGTCCTAAGAGTCTGCCTCACCATGGTCACTTGCCTTGGTAACTGTGCCCAGAAAGTGGCCTGCTGCTTGCTGTCCTGCTGCTTTTCCTACTTCTGCCCTTCCCTGCCACCCCTCACATGTCTCAGTTGACAAGCAATTCCTTGTCTTCCCTGGCCCCCTGGGGAAAGGGCTAAGAAATAGTCCATATGTACCCCAACCTTATTAGCCTAAGGTGGGCAGAGGAGTGTGGAGCAGCCTAGAGGACAAAGCTCTGAGGGAGAAGCCTGCTAATAAGGGACGCTCTCCATAGCTATACATTAAATGTTAACTAGGCTGAGGTGGACGAGCTCTGCCAGCTGTTGTCATCTTCATAAGATAGATGGAGCAGTAAAGAAAGTTCGTTTTGCCTTTTTATATAATAGCTATTTATGACAAACCCACAACCAATATCATACTGAGTGGGCAAAAACTGGAAGCATTCCCTTCGAAAACTAGCACAAGACAAGGATGCCCTCTCTCACCACTCCTATTCAACATAGTATTGGAAGTTCTGGCCACGGAAATGAGGCAAGAAAGAGAAATAAAGGTATTCAATTAGAAAAAGAGGAAGTCAAATTGTCTCTATTTGCAGATGACATAATTGTATATTTAGAAGACCCCATTGTCTCAGCGCAAAATATCCTTAAGCTGATAAACAACTTCAGGAAAGTCTCAGGATACAAAATCAATGTGTAAAAATCACAAGCATTTCTATATACCAGTAACAGGCAAACAGAGAGTCAAATCATGAGTGAACTCCCATTCACAATTGCTACAAAGATAATAAAATACCTAGGAATACAATTAACAAGGGATGTGAAGGACCTCTTCAATGAGAACTACAAACTACTGCTCAAGGAAATAAGAAAGGGCACAAACAAATGAAAAAGCATTCAATGCTCATGGTTAGGAAGAATCAATTCATGAAAATGGCCATACTGCCCAAAGTAATTTATAGATCAAATGCTATTCCTATCAAGCTACCGTCAACTTTCTTCACAGAATTGGGGGGGAAAAAATACCTTAAATTTCATATGGAATCAAAAAACAGCCCACATAGCCAAGACAATCCTAAACAAAACAACAACAACAAAAAACAAAGCTGTAGGCATCACACTACCTGGCTGCTAACTATACTACAAGGCTACAGTAATCAAAACAGCATGGTACTGGTACCAAAACAGATATATAGACCAATGGAACAGAACAGAGGCCTCAGAAATAATGCCACACATCTACAACCATCTGATCTTTGATAAACTTGACAAAAGCAAGCAATGGGGAAGGATTTCCTATTTAATAAATAATGTTGGGAAAACTGGCTAGTCATATGCAGAAAGCTGAAACTGGACCCCTTCCTTATACCTTATACAAAAATTAACTCCAGATGGATTAAAGATTTAAACATAAGACATAACACCATAAAAACTCTAGAAGAAAACCTAGGCAATACCATTCAGGACATAGGCATAGGCAAGGATTTCATGACTAAAACCTAAAAGCAATGGGAACAAAAGCCAAAACAGACAAATGGGATCTAATTAAACTAAAGAGCTTCTACACAGCAAAAGAAACTATCATTAGAGTGAACTGGCAACCAACAGAATGTGAAAAACTTTTTGCAATTTACCCATTTGACAAAGGGCTAATATCCAGAATCTACAAAGAACTTAAACAAATGTACAAGAAAAAACAACCCCATCAAAAATTGGGCAAAGAATATGAACAGACACTTCACAAAAGAAGACATTTATGCAGCCAACAAACATATGAGAAAAAACTCATCATCACTGGTCATTAGAGAAATGCAAATCAAAACCACATTGAGATACCATCTCATGCCAGTTAGAATGGCGATCATTACAAAATCTGGAGACAACAGATGCTGGAGAGGATGTGAAGAAATATGAACACTTTCACACTGTTGGTGGGGAGTGTAAATTAGTTCAACCATTGTGGAAGACAGTGTGGCAATTCCTCAAGGACCTGGAAATAGAAATTCTATTTGACCCAGCAATCCCATTACTGGGTATATACCCAAAGGATTATGCCCTTTATCCAGTATGTTCACACACAGAATTTCTTTTACAAGATTAATTTTTCACAAACCTACCACAACATGTTCAAACCTTCAGCTTTATCATATCTAACTTAAAACAATCCTTTAAACCTTTAATCTAGGCAAACCTGCATAATTTCGACCAAATGTCTAAATTTTGAAGACATTTTAATTTTACCAATATAACTGTTTCTATTTCACAAAGATTACTAAAGTTATGTGAACTAACAGGCATTACACTTTTTACTTTTCTGATAAAATATTTGGTTTAGCTTTTATTATTTTAGGCCAATTAATTAAAGCTCTTTCATATGAACATTACACACACAACACATATACAGAGACAGAAGATTCAGTAGTTGTAATGTTTTTATTTGCTAGTGCTTGATAGGGTTACTGGCCTTAGGGTGGAGCCCTTGGAGGAACAGAGTCAGGATAGCATGCAGTTTCTACAGCCCAGCAGGCATAGCTGGAAGGCAAAACAGATCCCTAAAATTTAAGGGTCCCATTTTGTACCAGATTCCCAAAAATAAACACTGTGGAGCAAGACAGTGCAATGATTTTATTGTGTATTTTATTACAAAGCAACCCTACCAATTCACGTATTCTGTGATTACCCCATCCCCCATGGGAGTTTTATCTCTTCAGTGGAGGGGACCTCACATTTCCATACTTTCCAGGTGGCCAAGAGCATGCTTCTCTGATCTAAATGTACAAACAGCTGAATATCCTCCCATAACTACAATTAGCTATCCCCAAAAGTATATTTTCTATAGTTATTACTCAGCAAAACTCTCTCATAATGCATAGTAATTTCTGATACCCCCAAAAGTTAAAAACATCAGATAATGGATAGATCCATCTCAAAATCTATGGCAAAACAGAAAAAAGCCATAGAATTTGAGATGGATTTATCCATTTCTAACTCCTGGGGTTTCATGAGGAAAACAGAGGTTCTCCCAAAATGGGGTCTGTGGAGCCTCCTTTGTTTTTCTCAAGGAGTCTCAGGTTGGTAGAACTTGAGTATCTACTTTTAATTAAGCTGACTTCTAACCATAGTGCTCTTAAAAAAAAATCCTTTTAAATCTCTTATTACTGGACTTTAGCCAGGCCAAATGGCTGTTATTTCTGGCTTTTGAACTCTACCAAAAGCAAACTCACAGGTAAAACCAACAAGCCTTAACTAAGGTTATGACTCACCAGGAGTGTAGCAAGTATTTTCAAAGAGGTGGGAAGCAGTTCTTATAAGCTCTTTTCTGCAGGTAGATTGTCCTAAAGAGTCAAGCATACCTGAAGTGGACATCTCCTTCCTGCAGCTGGTAGTCCCAACATCTGTTCGAGTCTGGCTGGGTCCAGGGTTTTTATGGGGTCACAAGGGAGGAAGTGCCTGCTGACTGGTCCATGGGCAGCTATGGGAGGGGCTGGAAGAAGCACAAGTTCTCACTCCAGGCCAGAGACTCCACATGGAACTGGCATCCCAGCCCCCAGGCTTCAGGCTGTCCCTGGCTTGAAGGTGGGGTTTCACCAGGGACCCCCCCTACTTCCACCCATAAGCCTGTCTGCCTCCTGCCATCATCAACATGCCATCCACAGTACCCAAGCTGTTTATGCAGAGGGCCACCTGCAGGTCTGTGCTGAGCCACCCTCAGCCCCTCCTCAGCCTTCCTCCCATGTTTGTCAGCACCCAAAGTCCACAGCAGACTGAGGCAGCAGGGGGCTTGCATGGCAGTGCCATCCTGAGTGCATACACACCCAGCTGGGCTGCAACGGTGGCCAAGCTTGGCCACAACTTTGTTCTGCCCCATAGCAGGTGCCAATAGCTGGGAGAGGCCAGGCAATGGGAACAGGCACTTGGAAGCCTATGGGGGTCAGGGGGTTCCTGGGTCACTGAGAGCGCAGATGCCTGAGTCCAGAGTCATGGCTGGGTGACTGCAGCTGTACCTAGCAGCATGGCGCTCCCACCCCACCAATTCAGTAGGGGGCAGGCTCCCACCTATTCCCGACTGCCCCCCAGCTCTGCAGAGCCCACAGCCCTGGCCTTGCCTCCCCCGCTGCAGCTGGTGACCCAACAGTGGCTGCTCCAAATGGGCCACTGCCACTATCACAGTGATTCTATACATCCTTACTCTTGTTACCTACAGCCATCAGCAAAGAATACAAGGTAGATTAATCCAAAGAGAATAGTTTTTAACATGCCATAATGCAAATTCATTCTGAGTCAAGAGGAAGTTTACTGAAAGGGTATTCCAATCCCTCTAAATTTCTTTTTTTTTTAGAGAGAGAGATGGGATTCTGCTCTTGTCACCCAGGTTGGAGTGCAATGGCATGATCTCAGCTCACTGCAAGCACCTTCTCCCAGGTTCAAGCGATTCTCCTGCCTCAACCTCCCAAGTAGCTGGGATTACAGGCACCTGCCACCATGGCCAGCTAATTTTTGTATTTTTAGTAGAGACGAGGTTTCATCATGTTGGCCAGGCTTGTCTCAAACTCCTGACCTCAGATGATCCACCTGCCTCAGCCTCCCAAAGTGTTGAGATTACAGGTGTGAGCTAACAAGCCCGGCCAAAGCCCTCTAAATCTTAGGAAGTACTCTAACCATCCTAACTTGGACCTCAAACCCAAGCTCACTCAAGTATCCTTGCCTTTTTGTTAAGAGGGTCATTTAACCCACTCTGTCGTAGGAGAGACTCTCTAATTCCCCTAAGTTGGGCCTCTAACCCAATCCCATCCTTTAACTGGGTACCCCACCACTTTCCCAAATTCAGCCAATTGGTGCTGCAGTCTATTTCCTTAGGTCAGGGGTCTCTTCAGTACAGCCCCTTCTGGATTCACCAGAAAGATGCTACTGGAAAGCAGACCCAATCCAGACCCTAAGAGAGGGTTTTGGACTTCATGCAAGAAAGAATTTGGAGCAAGTTCATTGAGTAAAGTGATAGTAAGTTTATTTAGAAAGTAAGAAGTAAATGAATGGCTACTCCATTGGCAGAGCAGTGGCTTGAGCTGCTCAACCAAGGATTCTTATTGTTACTTCATAATTATATGCTAAACTCTTCCTAAGGTTTTTGGCTTTTTAGGTTTTTTATTTATCAGTATTTTCATTTTGTTCATGCATTTTTTTTTTTTACCTTTCTTTGTAACTTTTTTCAGTGTTTCAAACATCTTTAAGATAGTTTGAAATCACTGTCTAGCAGATCTGCCATGAGGTCTATTTAAAAAATAGTTTCTGTTGATTTAGTTTCATTTTTTCCACTGAATGAGTTACACTTTTCTGGTTTTTTTTTTTATGTCTTGTAATTTTTTTTTTTAATAAACTTGATATTTGAAGCTAATAACACAGTAACTCTGGAAATCAGATTCTCCTGCTTTCCCAGGGTTTGCCGTTTTTGTTATTATTATTGTTTTTGTATTATAATTGTTGTATCCTGTCCCTGCCAGTGATGAGCTTCAGTATAAACTTAAGGTCCAAGTAGGTCCTTTTGAGCCTGCACCTTTCCCTAGAATACATGGTCACTTCCTAATTCTTCCCACATATGCAATTGCTTTTTAATGTTTTATTCTTTGATGTTTTCCTTCTAAAAGTAGAAAAAGAGAAAATGAAGGGAGGAGAAAGATACCAGTCCTTTAAGTCCCCTGAAATTCACATCAACCAAAGGCGGGAGGTGGGACGTGTAGGCTTGTAATAATGGAAGTAGGAGCAAAGCAATAGCTTCCCACCTCTTTGCCTGCACCTCTGTGATCAGCAATTAAAGCACAGATCCCCAGTATTTGGAAGATGGGGTCCTTTTGTGCACACCTTGGCATCTGTAATCTGTGTGTAGGTTGCTCCAGGAACACATGCACAGCTGTCTGCTCTGAATCTGGGGTGCAGGATGGGTGTCTGCTACTGTTCTGAGAGCTGAAATTGAGTAAAATTAACTGCAAGTTACCATCCAAGCCTTTCCCTGGAAGTTTCAAGCCTTTAATAGATTCCAGATTTCCAAAATACTTATATCAGATAGATTCTGCCAGTGCAGTTATTGTCTAGGTGGAGAGACAGAGTCCAGAGGCTTCCTCTTCTGTCATCTTCTTTACCTTAACTTTTAAAGAAATAGACTTATTACTTACAGTTTAAAATATCCAAAATTAAATTTGGTTTTCTATGGCTAACTTACTAATAAAAAGCAATATCTGCTGCACATGATAAGTTCAACATAACACCTGATTTGGCATTTACATTACTGCATTGTATTAAATTGAATTTGTATCATTTAATAATAGTTTCAGCTTAAAGATGAGCATTTGTATAAGGTTTTCAATTGTAGAGATAATCAAAAGTGTCTTTGTCTTTCAATATTGTCTTTATCTAGTATTGTGGCCATGATTAAAATATGTCTGCAGAAATTGAGTTGAGCTATAATATCACATGGAAAAGAATTACTAGTTAATTATCAACTTCTAAATCTGTTTCCTTTTAACATTCACATACGGAAGTTTATAATTGCTGTCATTTTCCCACGGATGCACTGTATTTTTAAAAAATCAGTTTCAAAATAAGACACAGATGGCCTTTGTTCCAAAAATCTCTGGTTTCTTTCTCCTTCACTGACCACATAGTCAATAAGCATGAATCACAAAGCTGAGACTTAACATTTCTTTAATTAGACTGGGGCAATAATAAATCAAGGATTCATTTCTGGAGATGGCAAACTTCACAGATACAATGCTGTGGGGGAGCAGATAGACATCTGTTTCATGGGAATGTTGCTAATGGTGATCAGTTACACATTAATGCATAATTTGCACTCATTTTTAATGGGTCAGAGCTTATTAGGTTAACCCCCATTTTTTGTTACTGAAGTTCAGGCTGCTTTAATGTGACAAATATGTAACTCTCAAGATTTATTCAGGTCAGATGTTTAAGTGTTGCAGTAAATGTTCCACCTCAGCTTTCTGATGGATCTGAAGCAGTGTAAAGTCAATTGAACCCCACTCTTGAACACATCCTGAAAATAATATAAATACAGGCTTTTTTCTTTTGAGTAGCTGGTAAAAAATACTTTTGAAAAAACATATTGGATTTATTTAGATTATTCTTCAATAAGATTTCTGAAGAACAGAAACTATGACAGAGATAACAAATCCGCCAAATTAAGGTGGGGGTCACTATTAAGGTTTCTCTGGAAGAAATTCAGAATCAAAATGTCTTTGAAGCTGACTTTAGGTGGTATAAGAATAAGGACGTCTAAGAGCCCTGTTGCAAGGGAAGGCAAGGAGAACCATCAAAGAAGAAACAGGCATAAGAATTTTCCTATTGAAATGTTGTTGCCTATGATTGTAGACTCCCTCTGATGACCACTGCAGTCTTCAATAGAATTAACCTCAACAAAATTCTTTCACAAACTTAGTAGTAATGCTCGTTGTATAAATCAGTGAAGAGGCTTAAATCTTGGAACAGAATAGGAGAGAAATCAAAACAGCAGGAGATGGGGGCAAAGGACCACAGAAAACTACCCTATAGACTTCGGCAATGAACATTGTTCCAAAAGTAGGTGGGATTTATCATAATCTCTTCATGAGAATCCCGTCAGATTTATAAGTAAATGTTTGCCATTTGTTAAAATAAAACAGTAAGGACATGACACATCGAATACATAAATTTTTAGTGGTAGAGAGACAAAGAGGCCTATTATGAATAAGTGTAAGAAAAATTTCCTTGAATAAAGTATCGTCTAGTTGAGATCTGAAATATGAAAAGGAAATACCCATGTGTAGGAAATGTGGAGAGTGCTGGCACATGCCAAAGAAAATGATTTATATTGTCCAGGAGCGGTGGCTCATACCTGTAATCCCAGCACTTTGGAAGGTGAATGCAGGTGGATCACCTGGGGTCAGGAGTTCGAGACCAGCCTGACCAACATGGTGAAACCGTTTCTCTACTAAAAATACAAAAATTAGCCAGGAATACTGGCAGGCATCTGTAATCCCAGTTACTTGGGAGGCTGAGGCAGGAGAATCACTTGAACTCAGGAGGCGGAGGTTGCAATGAGCCGAGATCACGCCACTGCACTCCAGCCTGGGTGACAGAGCGAGACTCCATCTCAAAAAAAAAAAAAAACAATGGTTTATGCAAAGTCTAGGTAGAAGAGAAAATATTCCATATTTAAAGAATGGAAATGACTTCTGATTTATCAGATTTATAAAATATAAGTATATGAATATGAATATAGAATTGTAGAATATGAAATATAGTATGTTGAAAAATAATAAATATACTAGAGTCAGACCTTTAAAAGCCCTCTACTCTGTTCTATGGAGTTGGGACTTGATCTTGAAGAAAACAGAGAGTTATTAAAGAATTTTCAAAAGGGAATTAATAATATTAGCAGTATCACACTTACACCCAGACGAATGAGCCCTGGTTCATGGCTTCTTCTAATTATGACTCTCCTCATAGGGTAAGAAGTCCAAAGGGCCAGGGGCACAGGCCCACCTGGAGCCTGTGCCCACCCTTATAGCACTCTCTGTGTATACAGTCCCCCAGTACACCATACCTAGATAATCCCAAACTACGTCCATAGTCTCTGTGGCCTCTTCCCTGGGTCTGTCCCTTTATGGGTTGATCATCAACTGTGGGCTCACCTATAGGCTGGAATAAAGGGCCCTGAACAACTGTTTTGGGAAGCATGATCATGGGCAATAATTGGACATACAGGTTGGAGTGGCTACATATATGTGCCTGGGGCCCCTAGGAGTAATGAATGGAGCTTGAGGGTAGAGATTCTATATTAGTCAGGATTCTCCAGAGAGACAGAACCAATAAGATAGATGATGATAGATAGATAGATAAGACGAGAGGGGTTATAAGGGGAATTGGCTCATGTGATTATGAATACTGAGAAGTTTCGTGACAGATCATCTGTAAGCGGGAGACTCTGGGGTGCTAGTAGCGTGGCTCAATCCAAGTACAAACTCCTGAGAACCAGAGAAGCTAAATGTGTAATTCTCAGTCCAAGGCCACAGGACTGATAATCTCGTGCGGATGGGCGGTACATCCTGGAATCCAAAGAAAGGCCAGAGAGCCTGGAGTTCTGATGTCCAAGGGCAGGGGAAGAAGGGTTTACGAGCTTTGTTTTTTGTTTGTTTTTGCTTTATCTTGGACTCTAGCCAATTGGATGGTTCCTGCCCAAAATGAGGGTAGATCTCCACCTCCACAATCCACTGACTCACACACCAATCTCATCTAGAAACATTCTCACAGACACACACAGAAATAATGCTTCAGCAGTTCTGCAGATATTACTTAATCTGGTCAATTTGACACCTAAAATTATCCATCACAGAAGCCATGCACTTCCATTTATGCTCTTGCCTGAGCTTCACTGATTTGAGAACTGGGTCTGATAATTATATTTGTGCTTTAGAAGGATCACTCTTACTATGTTGCAGAGACTGAAATGGGAGCAAAAAAGACTAGTAAAAGCATAACATTTCATCACTGGTCATTAGAGAAATGCAAATCAAAACCACACTGAGATATCATCTCACGCCAGTTAGAATGGGGATCATTAAAAAATTGGGAGACGACAGATGCTGGAGAGGATGTGGAAAAATAGGAACACTCTTACACAGTTGGTGGGAGTGTAAATTAGTTCAACCATTGTGGAAGACAGTATGGCGATTTCTCAAGGATCTAGAAATAGAAATTCCATTTGACCCAGCAATCTCACTATTGGGTATATACCCAAAGAACTATAAATCGTTCTACTATAAAGACACATGCACACGTATGTTCACTGCAGCCCTGTGTACAACAGCAAAGACCTGGAACCAACCCAAATGTCCATCAATGATAGACTGGACAAAGAAAATGTGGTACATATACACCATGGAATACTACGTAGCCATAAAAAACGATGAGTTCATGTCCTTTGTAGGGACTTGGATGAATCTGGAAACCATCATTCTCAGCAAACTGACCCAAGAACAGAAAGCCAAGCACCATATGTTCTCACTCATAGGTGGGTGTTGAACAACGAGAACACGTGGACTCAGGGAGAGGAGCATCACACACAGGGGACAGTTGAGGGAGGGTAGGGGAGAGACAATGGTGGGTGGGGAAAGAGGGGGGGGTGGGGAAGGAGGGGAGTGGGGACGGATAACATGGGAAGAAATGCCAGATATAGTATGCACCTAAAGTAAAATAAATTATTTTAATAAAAATTAAATTAAATTAAAATAAATAAATAACCCCCCCCCAAAAAAAAGCATAACATTTAATTATCTGTCAACATATTGTAAGAAAGAGTGGATATGGCCTAATCCAGGGTCATAATAGTGAAAATGGAGATGATATGATAAACTTCATGTTTGATTAATGTGAAGGCTGAGATGGAGAGACAAACTGAAAATGATATCCAGATTTTCAGTTCTTACAACTGGGTTGATTACAGCATATTGCATTTCAATAAATACAATAAGAGACAGACTAGTTTACCAGCAGATTATGTTGAATTCAATTTATATGCACTTATAGTTCCTGTGGGAATTAAGATGAAGATGCCCAATAGAGCATGTATTTTATGATACAAAGAGCTATGGGCTGGAGACATAAATGTAGAACTTATTAGCAAATAGATAGTAATTGAAGTTTCTGGGGTGAATGAGATCATCTGAGGAGTGATAGGTGAAAGAGAAGAGAGCTGAGGACAGATTTAAAGAGTAAAGCCAGCATTTAAGGGATAAGAATGCGAAAATGGCTCCGCTATTAAGTGCATTGCCAAGGAAGTTAATTAAATAGGCTAAATAAAATGAGTCAATAAAATTAAATGCAGTTTGTGTGTTAATATCCAATACTACCTACTAATCCTGGAGGTATAGCCTGCAAATATGTTCAGCAATTAAAAAAAAGTTTAATTATATACAATACATGAGCCAATGCAAGTAACTCACTTCTTACAAATAATAGTCTGTAAAGGGGTATTTTTAGGGGTCATAAAAATTTGCCTTATTTATTAATTATAATTGAAACTGAAGATGATTGGTTATATGCACTATTATGGAATGTTTACATTTAATTGCATTAAAATTATTTAATTGACATACTCTTCTTTGAGTACCATATGTCAGAGACCATGTTGAGAACATTTTACATAATCCCATTTAATCCTTATGAAAAACATAAAATAGCTACTGCTTTCCATCTTTCATGAAGGAACAAATTAGAGTTTGGAGAAATGTAGTAACTTGGTCAATATCACAGAGCTCACAAATGACAGAGTTAGAGTTGAACTTGGGCTAATTAGTATTAAACATATTAACATTACAAACGTATTTTGGTATCAGAAAAGAAAGTACAAATAAATATACTCAGCAGTTGATTTGAATTATCATAATTTATTGTAATAAATAATTTTAGGACATCTGCATATTGAGTTTTTTATCATGTGTTCATTACTTTAAAAAATGAATCAACTTTAAATTATTTATTTTTGCTACATGGTAAGTAACTAGAATGGAATCAGTTTTAATTGAAATATTTAAGTATCAGTTTATCTTGAAACAATATCCAATCCTTGACACCTGCACTATTCAAGTTATACAGAAAAACAAATTGGTAACTTGAAAGAAGTGAGAAAAATAATTTGAATATGTGAAAATTTCTAAAGAAAGAATATTTAAAATTCAGTTTTCTAATTAGATCATAGCTAACACCATAATCATAAATAATTTTTTTGAGTCAGGGTCTTACTCTATTGCCTGGAATGGTGCAATGGCATGATCACACCTCCCCAAAGCTTTGAACTCTTGAGTTAAAATGAAATTACCAACTCAGGTTCCCCAGTTCTTAGGACTATAGGCATGTACCACCTTGCCTTGCTAATTGTTTTATTTTTCGTAGAGACAGGGTCTCACTGTGTTGTCCAGATAGGTCTCTAATTCCTGGTCTCAAGGGATTGTCTCACAGCAGCCTCCTGAGTAGCTGGAATTACAGTCATCAGCCATTGTAACTGGCTACTAATTTTAAACATCATAGACAGATTATTTCTAGGTAAAGTGACGTAAGTAAAGTAAAATAAAATATATAAAGTAAAAGAAATTTAGTTATCTATTGATTATCACCATGCAAAGTGACACTGCTAAGGACTTGAAATATTTTAAGTTAATCCTCTTAAAATTATATGTACACTATATATTTGTTTAACAGGATTTTTTCTTTTAGCATAAAAGTAAATTTTAGCATCATTCCTATTCAAATCATTAAAAATTCCTAATTAATGAGGCATAGCTAATGAAATATGGCATTATTCTTAATTACTATAACCTGTAAGTATTTCCGTATGCTATATTAAATATAAAGATGAACTATCCAAATGAGTTTGAGTTAGTTACATTATGAGATTAGCATGTCATAAAGTTAGGTGTCAATACTGAGGAATGTAAGGTGGATAGACAATGTCAATAAATAAAGACCTTTCAAGAGTAAACCAATAGAAACTTAGGCAAGAAATAAAATAGGCAGTAGCAGAAAGAGGGAATTATTTACTTTCAGAAAATCAGTTCAAAGAGATGTTCCATCTTTTTATAAATACATATAAAACAACCAATTAAGATTGATATATATGCATGCATATTAGAAAAAGCAAAAACAAAGATAGCAAAAGAGAGAGAAAGACATTTTAGTGAGGTAGACAAACAGGCAAAACTATCATTTATAAGTATTGATTTTAATAAACATTTTTAACTTCTTCTGACTATGGTCTATTTTTCAATAACCATTATCTTCAATCATGAAATTTTATCAAGTCATGATTTCCCAAAATAGAAATACTTTATCCAAGTATTTTAGATACTCCTAGACACTGTATCAATTTTTACACACTGAGTTTCCTATTTGTGAGTTGCTCTTAATATACATTGAGCTTATTTCCCTACTTTTAGATTTATCACATCATTAGTGACTTAATTTCTTTTATATAGTTTAATATTTTAAGATTCACTAAGATATAGAAAGGAGAGAAAAGATGTAGTCTCATTAGTATTGGCAAGTTGTCAACAGACTAAAAGAAAAAGGTGCACGTTTCTCTGCCTCAAATCACATGATCTTATGATAACTCTATACTCACATCTACCTACTCATTGAACATTTAATGGGTTAGTTGCTAAATCGCACCTCAGAACTTTTCTCTCATTTAATTATTCATTCAAAATACTTGAGAACATCTCCTATGTATCAGACACTGTACATTTTTGTGCTCAGAGTGCAGAAATAAACAACATAGCCCTCAATCACATTGAACCCCCAGTCTATGGGGAAAAAAGTAAAAACCAGTGATTACAATGTGGTTTGTTAACTCTCTCATAAATGTATGCCCAGATGCTGTGAAAGCAAAGGAAAGACCTGACTTATGAATTAGCCTATCATACCTGGGAAATTTTCTCAGAAGAGGTTGATTACTTTTGAGGTGAGTCCCAAAGTCCATGAAGAAGATTCTTCAGCAGGGAAGAGGGGTCAGAATGTTCCCTTAAGTAAACATAGCCGGCAGAAGGATGAAGCATTAAGTTAAAAAACTGAATATTAATTAGAATGGCTTAAGTAGAGATTGCATATGGGACAGTAGAAAAGACAGCAAGAAAAAGAGTCAGGAGATTTGATTTGTTTAGTAAAGACATTTGAAAATTATACTAAAATCTAGAAACCACAGAAAAATTTTAAAGAAATCCGTGTATTTATCTAACTGGAATCTTTACATGAATAATCTCGAAGTATGTGCTCTACAAGAGATTCAGGTGTCAGATAAGGACACAAATGAATATGCTCTTGCAATAACCTAAATGAGAAATGAGAAAGTAAGGTAGTTGTCGCGGGGGACAGACTTAGAAGAAAATAGGAGTAAAAGACTGCATGCGGAGAGGTGATTAAGAGGACCCTGACTGACATAGCTAGACCTAAGCATTAATTGATGATGAGGTTACAGGTGTAAAATAAAAGTAGAACATGTCTTCGGCATAGTATATGATGGACTGTGCCTTTGAAATATCCAGATGTTAGTGACCAACAAATCAAAGTAGGATACTCAGACCTGAATCTCAAGAGAAAGGTAGAGACAAACGTCTCAGAAAAGCAACGTTATGTAAGTGATAGCATTTGGCTGAAGTCATGCAAGGAGACCAGGAAGAGTGAGAACAGATGCAAGGACAGTCTCATATTATTTTACTCAGAGGAGGAAACTTTAATCTATGAAAATTAAATTTTGGATTTTTAGAGAATATAAATTTATTTCTTTTACAAATATAAAGAACTCAGATCCACACATTAAGCTGTATGTGTGTGTGTGTGTGTGTGTATACATATATATATATATATATATATATTTGAGATGGAGTCTCACTCTGTCACCCAGGCACAATGTCAGCTCACTGCAACCTCTGCTTCCTGGGTTCAAGTGATTCTCCTGAATTAACCTTCCAAGTAGATGAGACCACAGGTGTGCACCACCATGCCCAGCTAATTTATTTTTTATTGTATTTTTAGCAGAGATGGGATTTCACCATGTTGGCCAGGCTAGTCTCAAACTCCTGACCTCAGGCGATCGGACCATTTCAGCCTCTCAAAGTGCTAGGATTATAAGCATGAGCCACTGCCCCTGGCTGTAATATCATCTTTTAATCTAATCTTCACATCATGTTCAGAGCCAGGTTCATCTTGAAGCAAATAAAATTCACTTGCATAGATTCCTTCCAAGGCCCAGAAAAGGGCCACCAATGTGTTTAACACCAATGTGTTGACTTTTTAAAAGTTTGCAAAAGATATTTTAACTGCAATGGGTTAAAAACACTGTCTTTTTTGCTATTCAACACCTCTTGTTAGATGGCACAGCATATTTGGGAACATTTGAGGATATAGCTAAGGAGAAGTTAAGTTGAAGGTACATTTAGTTTGAGTTTAGTGGGAAATCTTGATGAGATTCAGTCACTTCTGTGCATAACTAGATGACTGCTACCTATTTCAATATAGGAATGACTTCTAGAAATACTCTTCTACCTACTGACTTAAAGTGCTGCAGGAATGAAATCCCATTATGATATAAGCAGGTCCTATGACATCCCAATCTGTAAGTTGGGGAATGGAATCTGTTTGCAATATGTTAGGAACCAGAATGTGTGTAAAATTCCCCTAAATCATACTCATATATTGAAAAACACCCTTAAAGGCTTTCCCAGTTTTGGAACACAATTCTAGAGATTGCATGATATTTTCAATAATAAGTTATAATACTAAAAGGAATGCTAACAAGTTATAAAAAATGTTTTTATATTTTAATGTTTTTATATTTTGAGTAAATATTCTACAGAAAAACTTTTTTTTCCCTTTTGTTTTATAGAAAGACACAAGAAAACCTTGTAGTATGAAGAGGTGATCAAAGAGCGTGCAGCCAAATATGGGGCAGCGGTTGGGACTGTTATAAGGGGGCACTGTAATTCAAAAAATATCATGCAGATTTTCTGGATTTCTGTAATATTGGTGGTTTCCACTAACATTTTAAAATGCATTGTTGGTTTAAATTTATTTTCTCCTTTTAGATCAATGCTCACTTGTGTACTTAATTATGAATTTATAATTTTACATTAGTTTGTTAAAAAGAAACTCAAATTGTATAAATTCTGTCTCAGTAAAACCTAGTTTTTCCCTGATACTGTTCTTGTCACTGCCATAGAGAAAGGAAAATGGTTTGAAAATATTTCTTCTATATGCACTACACTATGGTTGAAAAAAAATAGAGAAAGCATTATTGAATACTATTTATATTCATTAAAATTATATCTAGATGCTTGACTAATAGTTGAGTTTTTTAAATCATGTTTAGTCCACCACTTAAAACATCATTGTCACACAACAAATTAACAATTGTGGAATGTTATAATCTATACATCATTGACTTAAAAGCATGTAGGTTTATTTTACACTTTTGAAATTATTTTCTGCTCTGGCAAAGTACATAGTTTAATACTACAGTGTATATTCCCTTTATTGCTTAAACAGAGAATATGTTAATGTTGAATTTAAAGTTCTTGAAAAAAATATTATGTATTTAAAAAATTGTCCATGTATAATGACAGCTCCAAAAAAATTTTAGTTTTTGTTTTATTCTACCAGAATATCACAATGACCTACAACATTACAGCTAGACCCACTCTTAGGTATCTTTGGAGCACAAAAGGGTAAAAAAATCCATAAAAATCACTGTTCTTATAAGTTAAGCATAATACCTTTAGGTACTGATATTTAGAGATGAATAAGAGAAAAAAAACATTTCTAAAATGTCAATTGTGCAGTTTGTGCTAACCTGAAGCATTTCAAAACTGCAAAATACCCACAGGCAGAAAACAGGAGAAGTTTTACATTCATAGTAGAATGGGAGGGATGGATTTCTAAAAGCTAACCACTTTTATAAAATTTCTCCATATATGGAGTGAATTAGACATATACACATTTTTCTTTTGAAGTCATTTATAGCCTCATTTATCAGGATCAACATTTTAAACTCTATATTTATAACTTTAAAAATTTTTCTTATCTCTAATATGGTAATTTATAGTCCTTAAAGTGGGGAATAAGTAAAATTTCCATATTATTTAAATCAAGGAATGCATGCCAGATTACTTTCACGGAAATGTTTCCAGTATCTAACCTAAGTATATATATGTTTAGCTCTTCATAAAAATACACAGGAGGAATTTCACTGAAATTTCTTCAGTGCGAACATGTGTATAATGTGCAATTGACATCATTTCACACTACCTCTATCTTTCTTAAGTTCTCCCTCTTTATTCTTCTCCAACATATCATTAAAATAGCCATTTGAACTCATATAAAAATGAACACATCCAATGACACAGAGAAGTATGAGTAACAGTTGATCATATCCAGTATAGAGGCGGAAAAGTGTGATATCTTTTCTTATATATCATATGTATCAATGTCCACACATCTATAACAAAAGAGAGGTTAGCAAGAGAAAAGCATAACAAATTTATTTAATGAAAGTTTTACATGGCACAGGAGCCTTCAGAAATGAAAACTCAAAGATTCAGCAAAAACTGAATAATTTTTCAATTATTTTTCATAATAATTTTACGCTTAAGTGAGATGAAGAATGGACAGCTGTGGAGAAATGTGAGTGGACAAAGGGTATTGTATCAGTCCATTTTCACACTGCTGATAGACATACCTGAGACTGAGTAGTTAACAAGGGAAAGATGTTTAATGGAGAACCTACAGTACCACATGGCTGGGAAAGCCTCATAATCATAGCAGAAGGTGAAAGGTACATCTCACATGGCAGCAGACAAGAGAAGGAGGCTTGTGTAGGAAAAATCCCCCCTTAAAATAACTATCAGGTCTCCTGAGAGTTACTATCATAAGAATAGCTCAGGAAAGACCTGTCCCCCATAATTCAATTACCTCCCATCAGGCCCTTCCCACAACACATGAGAATTCAAGATGAGATTTGGGTGGGGACACAGCCACACCGTATCATTCTGCCCTGGCTCCTCCCAAATCTTATATCCTCACATTTCAAAACCAGTCATGCCTTCCCAACAGTCCCCCAAAATCTTATTTCAGCATTCAAAACTTCACAGTCCAAAGTCTCATCTGGGACAAGGCAAATGCCTTCCACCTTAGAGCCTGAAAAATCAAAAGCAAGTTAGTTACTTCCTAGATACAATGGAGGTACAGGCATTGAATAAATACAGCCATTTTGAATGGAAGACATTGGCCAAAACAAAGGGGTTAAAGGCCTCATGCAAGTCTGAAATCCAGCGGGGCAGTCAAATTTAAAAGCTTCAAAATAGTCTCCTTTGACTCCCTGTCTCACATCCAGGTCACACTGATGCAAGAGGTAGGTTCCCATGGTCTTGGGCAGCTCCGCCCCTGTGGCTTTGCAGGGTACAGTCTCCTTCCCCGGCTGCTTTCACAGATTGGCATTGAGTGTCTATGGATTTTCCAGTTGTACAGTACAAGCTGTTGGTGGATCTACCATTATGGGATCTGGAGGATGGTGGCTCTCTTCTCACAGCTTCACTAGGCAGTGCCTCAGCTGAGACTCTGTATGGGGGGATCTGATCCCACATTTCCCTTCTGCACTGACCTAGCAGAGGTTCTCCACAAGATCCCCACCCCTGCTGCAAACTTCTGCCTTGACATCCAGGAGTCTTCATAGATCCTCTAAAATCTAGGCAGAGGTTCCTAAACCTCAGTTCTTGACTTTTGTGTACCTGCAGGCTCAACACCATGTGGAAACTGCCAAGGCTTAAGGCTTGCACCCTCTTAAGTCATGACCTGAGCTTTACATTGGCCCCTTTCAGCCATGGCTGGAGTAGCTGTGACACAGGGCACCATGTCCCTAGGCAACACACAGCATGGGGACCCTGGGCCCAGCCCACAAAACCATTTTCTCCTAGGCCTCCAGGCCAGTGATGAGACGGTCTGCCATGAAGACCTCTGACATGGCCTGGAGACATTTTCCCTATTTTCTTGGTGATTAACATTTGGCTCCTCTTTACTTATGCAAATTTCTGCAGCTGGCTTAAATTTATCCTCAGAAAATTGGTTTTTATTTTCTATCACATTGTCAGCCTGCAAGTTTTCTGAACTTTTATGATCTGCTTCTCTTATAAAACCAAATGTTTTTAACAGCACCTAAGTAACTTCTGGAATGCTTTGCTGCTTAGAAATTTCTTCCACCCGATACCCTAAATCATCTCTCTCAAGTTCAAAGTCACACTAATCTCTAAGGCTGGGGCAAAATGCTGCCAGTCTCTTTGCTAAAACATAACAAGAGTGAACTCTGCTCCAGTTCCCAACAAGTTCCTCATCCCCATGTGGGACCACCTCGGCCTGGACCTTATCGTCTACATTGTGATCAGGCTTTTGGTCTAAGCCATTCAACAAGTCTCTAGGAAGTTCCAAACTTTCCCACATCTTCCTGTCTTCTTCTGAGCCCTCTAAACTGTTCCAACCTCTGCCTGTTACCCAATTCCAAACTTGCTTTCACATTTTCAAGTATCTTTTTAGCAGTACCTGACTCTAGTGGTACCACTGTACAGTATTAGTTCATTTTCATGCTGCTAATAAAGATATAGGGGCCTGGAGGGTGGCTTACACCTGTAATCCCAGCACTTTGGTAGGCCAAGGCAGGAGAATCACCTGAGGTCAGGAGTTCAAGACCAGCCTGGCCAACATGGTGAAACCACGTCTCTACTAAAAATACAAAAATTACCCAGGCATGGTGGCAGGCGCCTGTAATCCCAGCTGATTGGCAGGCTGAGGCAGGAGAATTGCTTGAACCCAGAAGGCGGAGGTTGCAGTAAGGTGAAATCATACCACTACACTCCAGCCTGGATGACAGAACAAGACTCCATCTAAAAAAGAAAAAAATAACCAAAAAGATATACTTGAGACTAGACAGTTTAAAAAAGAAAGAGGTTTAATGGCAAACTCACACTTCCACATGGCTGGGGAAGCCTCACAATCATGGGGGAAGGTGAAAGACACATCTCACATGGTAGCAGACAAGAGAAGGCAGCTTGTACAGGAAACCCTCCCCTTATAATAACCATCAAATCTCCTGAGACTTACTCACTATCATGAGAACAGCACAGAAAAGACCTGCCCCCATGATTCAATTACCTCCCACTGGGTCCCTCCTATGTGGTAATTCAGGATGAGACTTGGGTGGGGACACAGACAAACCATATCAGGTATGATCTAATGGTAACAGACTGAGGGGGAAGCCCAGCAAGGCCTGTCTGTTCAGATTCCTCTTTTTTAAACTGCCCAGTCTCAGGTATATATTTTTGGGTTTTGTTTGTTTGTTTGTTTTTAAGATGGAGTCTTGTTCTGTCACTCAGGCTGGAGTGCAACGGTTTAATCTCATCTTACTGCAACCTCTGCCTTCTGGTTTCAAGTGAATCTCCTGCCTCAGCCTGCCAGTCAGCTGGGATTACAGGTGCCTGCATCTTGAGGAAGAATTCTAGTTTCTATGACTTGCCCTGGGAAAGAAAGAGGGATGGAAAACAGGAGGATGGAAGAAAGTCAGCAAGAGTGCTTCTGAGATGGTCCCAATCTCTTTTACTTCAAAGTATTCAGCATGCCAAAGTGTCATACTTTGGAGAATCATGTTCTGAGCCTCAACACCAGAATCTGGGAGGAGTTTATACAAACTCTAATACCAGTGAATTGGATTTAAAAAAATCAAACTATGTCATGATCTTTTTCACATCACTACTCTTACTCTACATGTCTTATGTGGAAGATTAAATTATTGTTTCCTTAAATATTTAGTTTTATTGTTTATAAATAAACATGTAACACCTTGCCATGCTTCATAACTATTCTAACTTAATAATAAAAGAAAAAGGAATGTCAGCCTACATGTGGCCTCTCAGTTTGCCAGTAAATGTTGTTTAAGTTTTGCAACTAAATATAAGTATTAATTTTTGGCTACAAAAAAAAAAGTCCAGTTTCTAATCTAAGGCATTGTTTAATTGATCATGGTAAAGCTATTATTTAAGTTCTTACATTTGTTAAATTAAATCTTGAAATGAAACTCCCATTTCTCTTACAGATCAAATAGAATTATTTTTGACTGGATAATTAATTATAGTTATTGTGCTTATAGTAAATAAGAAACTGCCTGAAGCTTTAGCTAATATTCTCCCCTAAACCTATTGATTAGTAATTTACTTGTCTTGGCTCCTAACAATTAAATTTCAATCATTCTACAGTTGGCTTAAAGCTATTTTCGCTAATGAAGAATATATGGACTATTTGGCTTGGTAGAGTTTTAAAAAGTTTTAGAGTATTCTTTATAAAGATATAGAAGAAAATAATAGAAAGAAAAAAATAAACTTCAGAGGCTTCATCTTGATTTTTGTAGCAAGAAAATAACTCAGGATTTCACAAAAGATGAACTAAATTGGCATCTGGCCATTTGAATACACCTCTGTATTAGCCTGACCCTATCTGTACACATTGATTGGAACATTTTGCTGTGTGTTTCTTACAAATGGTTCACAATAAATGACCCTGCATTGCAACAGTCATTACGAGACAAATTTAACTAGTGCTTATAGGTCTTTCGTTGTTGAAAGAAAAGAAAGAGATTATCTAGAACTAATGAGGTGGCCATGACATTCAGCACATGAAGAAAACAGGCGGAAAAGAAAGAAAAAAGAAGGAGAAAAAAGAAATGCAAGGGAATTGTCAAATCTTCTTCCTCCTCCATGAGTTAAGATTGACTTAGGGTCAGAAAATAATTTCTCTGATCACTGCTGTGGAAAACGTAACAATCAAATATATTGATTTGTATAAATATCAGAGATTCACATCACCACTAATCAAGCAACTAAAAAAGTAAATCAAGCTGGATACAATTAAAAGTGTCAGAACATGTATATTTTCATTAACAGTGAACAATTAAAAATGTCAGAACATGTATATTTTCATTCAAGCTAAAAAAGCATTCAAAAACAAGCCAATTAAAGTATCCTTAGATAAAGTGAATATTTGACTGTGTAGAAACCCCCAAAATTATGACATGTGCTTTCTTGCAAAAATACTGGCCTCAATAATTATAGTGAGTGTTCCCAAAGTGGACTTGTCCCCCACTCTAATTTCTAAAGAAAAAAAAAGTATCATGACGAGAACAAGTTGAGGAGTACAGATGTTACTGAACCAACCACCAATACGGGAAATTAAATGTCATATTTAGTTTGGATTTTCATGGAGGGGAATTTTGTAGTTACAAGGAAAAATGGCTTTGTTTTGTTGGTTTTACACGTCATTGTACTCATAAGAGACTATGTCCTTCTCTAAATCATAGACTTTAGCAATCAAAATACTTTTCAAAATATCTGAGTCTATATACACTGACTTGAGCACATCAGGAGAATGGGCTCCAAAAATATTAAAATAGGGACATAAATTGTATGGACATATTATTCTAAATATTCCCATCTTTCCTCTCTTTCAAGTTTGTGAATGTGGTTGAAATGGGCTTATTAATGGACAGAATGGGTTTGTGGGGCTGGAGAGGTGTGATACGTTTCCTTACCCATCGTAAGGGACATAACTGACATTCCTGCAACAATAGACAAGTTAACAAGAAAAAAGCATAACAGATTATACTTAATCAAAGTTTTACGTGACATGAGAATCTTCAGAAATAAAGACCCAAATACCTAAGAGAAAACTGTCCATTTTTATACTTAGATTAAATGAAGGGTGAACAGCCATGTAGAAATGTGATTGGATAATAAGTGAATGATATTGGTAACAGACTGAGTGGGAAAACCCAGCAAGGCCTGTCAAGATTTTTCTTGGCCTCTCTGCGTGGCATTCCTGTTTTTCTAGGTGCAGGGCAGGACCCCTTCTGTAATGAGGGTCTTATGGTCTACTTTCAGAAAAGGTATGTCAGAGAATTTCTTTATGGCCGGTTTTTAGACAGAAAGTTAGAGGAAGGTTAAAGTAATAATTCGAGTTTTTATGTCTCGGTTTGGGGGAAAGGAGTTACTAGTTTCTATAAAACTCTTTCTTGCAATCTGGAAGAGGAATTTTGATTTCTATGACTCTCTTTGGGGAAAATGATAGACATGAAACAGGAGGGCAGAAGAAGCTAAAAGAGACTGGTTCCGAGGCTGCTTCTGAGGCCCTGCAATATCCTTTAGTTCAAAGTACTTTGCATGCCGAAAAGCCATATTTGGAGATATTATTTTCTGAGCCCACAAAGGTTAAATATTTTTAAAAGCTAGGAAATATTCCTTCAGATTTCCTAGTTGATTTCATGGAAGTAAGTTACAAAATACTAACATGAAACGCTAACTATAGTATTTTGTTTAATGCAATATGGCCACATTCTTTCTCCTACATTTATGAAAACCAAATACTAATAAATTGAGGTATATGGAGGCTTTTCTCTGTCCTCAGAGCTACTCACCTCTGCCACAAACCCTAATGCCATTCTCACACTGAATGAGTTAGATCACACATTTCAAAACAAGTTGTTCCAAACCATCCACATCTGGAAGTTTCCCCCATTAATCAGAGACTTACAGGGAACAAAGAAAAAACTTCCCCTTTGCACCCTGAAGGTTTGCTGAAAAATGAATTCACAAAAGGATATCAATTGCAGAAAAAGCATAAAAATTAATTAATGTCACATAGGAGGGGGACCACAGAGTGATTACCCTCAAGTCTCCAATGGGATACAGAAGCTTTTATACCATCTTGAAGTTATAGAAAGAATGGGAGCTGGCAGCATGGCCCAAAACAGGTTATGGTGGTAAATTAGGTTTTGGTGGCAAGACAGGTTATGGGACGGAGAGAAGAGGAGGCCTGGCTGGCAAAGGTGGTCTTGTTATGTAAATGAAACATCACAGGTAGCAGACCTCAAAGAGAATAGATGGCAAATGTTTCTTTCAGACTTTTAAAGATGTAAGACTCTCAGTTAATCTCTTCTAAGGTGTCAACATGACTAGGCTGCAGTTAAAATTAATTTAAAGAGCACTAATTTAGGTGTTGCTATGGGGATATTTTACAGATGCAGTTAAGGCCTAGTAAGTTGACTTAGGTAAGGATATCTTCCTGGATAATCAGCTGGAAGTCCTTAAAAGCAGATCTATGGTTTTCTCATAGGAAGAAGAAGCCCCTGCCGACTCTTAGCTCTACTTCTATGGTTGAACCCTGACTGACAGAGAAGGAATGGATACTACCTCTGCCGCTTAACTACATATATGTGGTCTTTCAGCAAGTCACTTATTTACTTTATGTAAAATGTATAAAATGCAAAACAAAATGCCCAACTCACAGCATTGTTGACAGGATATAAAATGTAGTGGTGAAAAAACATTTGGCACAAGGCTTAGTATATACAGTTGACCCTTGAACAGTGTGGGCACTTACCCCCATGCAGTCAAGAATTCATGCACAACTGTTGATTCCCCAAAACTTAAGTACTAATGTTACTGGCAGTGAACTCATAAGGGGCTGTGGCAACCTCAATTCTAGCCTTCTAAGAAGAAATAATTCAACTGAGGGTCATAAGGCAGAAAGAGAAACCAAGGCAAGTCTTCTTGCAGGACTGAAAGTTTATTAGAAAATTTTAGGGCAGAAATGAAAGGAAGTAAAGTACACTTGGAAGAGGGCCAAGTGGGTGACTTGAAAGACAAGTGCACTGCTTGACCTGTGACTTATATCTTGGCATACTTCCAGGGTCTTGCACCCCTTCTCCCCTGATTCCTTCCTTGGGGTGGGTTGTCAGCATGTACAGTGGCCTGCTAGCACTTGGGAGGCCAGTACAACTCCAGTGCAGTGTGTTTTCTGGAGTTGCAAGCATACTCACTTGAAGTGTTCTTCCCTTAGCAGCCAAATGTTCCTAGAAGGTCATATACCAGTTAAACTGTAATTTTGTCTCTTAATATGCATGCTTGAGCCCATTCACCCAACTCCTGAGATCTTTTCAGGAAGCTTCTGATCACTAGTTTCAGGTTTTTTCTCTCTACTGGGAGAATGCCTTTCCCTGGTGCCAACTGCGACTAGGTATTATTTTAGTAAAACAGTTAACAGCTACCAGATCATCACCTAATGGTGACCTGGCATTCCTGGTGTGTGTGTGTGTTGGGGAGTGAGCCCTCTCCTGCCCTGCTCATGTCTGACTAGCTACCTACTGTAACACTAGTAGCCTATTGCTGACCAAAGCCTCAACCATAACATAATCAATTGATTAACACATAGTTGTATATTATCTGTGTTATATATTATACTCATAATAAATTAAGCTAGAAAATGAAATATTTAAAAATCATGAGGAAAATATATTTACTATTCATTAAGTGAAAGTAGATGATTACAAAGTTCTTCCTAGATGTCTTCACGTTAAGTAGGCTGAGAAGGAGGAAAAAGAATAGGAATTGGTCTTTTCTCAAGGTGGCAGAGGAAAATCCACTTGTAAGAGGACTCTCACAGTTCAAATCGTGTTTTAAAAGGTCAACTATAGTTCAATTGATATTTGGTATAATTATCACACACTTCTAAAGTAAGTGTTGATTAAAATACATTTACTCTTATAAAATATATGCTATATCTTTAAAAAAGTGTTTTTTACTTCACTCCAAACAGTAAGAATTGAGATACTGAAGCATGGTTTCTCATGAGTTCTCTCGTCTGAGATATGTCTCTATATCTATCTGTATTCATCTATATTTATATCTAATCTATCTATCCATATATATTTATCTTAAATATAAATTTCAATCAGGTACTCATTTACATTATGCTTAATTTATACTTACATAAGTTTTACATCAAATTTCACCTAAGAATGTTCAATTTAAGATATATCAACCTGGATTCTGAGTAGATTTTTGTTAAACAATAAACTTAAAAGATATTTTAACTTCTGCAGAGATAGCAGCGGAAGTGGAAATGAAGATGTGATTAACTGGTATTTGTCAGAGGTTAACAATCAGAAATTCTCTTCAAATCCATAGCGATCTGGCATATTATAGAAAGTACCTGATTTTCCAGTTGGACTGTTTTTTAAGGCTTTTGCAAAAAAATAAATTTAAATAAATTCAAATAAATTCAACTAATTGTTTACCTTTTGTATATCAGCGTGTAAGAAACTCAAAGCTTTAATCTAACAATGTTCCTTCAACAGAGCATTTATTTTTAGAGCAATATTATTTAGGTTTACCTAGAAATTTGGCAGAAAGCACAGTGTCTCTATATGTATCAACTCTCATTGCTCCAACAAACACACACAGTTACCCCTAGTATTAACATTTTCAGTCAATGTGGTATATAATTAATGACTCAATATTAATGTTATTAAATAATGTTCATAATTTATACTAGAGTCTCTTTTTGTGTTATACCACACAGATAATTTTTATTATTAAATAACACCTTTTACCATTTAAAATCTACTTATAAGAAATTGGTCATGAAGTTAAAAACTGGCAGAAAGTTAAGTTCAAATAATCAGTGGTAATACTTTACATACTCACATAACATCCTCATTTATTCTCATACATGGATTCTAAACTGGATATAGACGAGGATAGGGCAGATCTCTTCATATCTGAAATCAAGTCTTAGGTTTCTAATTGGAAACCAAATCTCTGAGGACTATCCTTTTTTTCTTCACTAATTTCTCTGGTGCTCACAACCATTTTCATTTTTGTTTATAAGCAGAAAAATGAAAGGAGTGGCACAATTTAACAGCCTCAAATACATAGATTTAAGGCTCAAGATAAAAAAAAACATACATTCTATACATTCCAATGATCAGGATTACCTAAAGATGAATGTTTTATCTTTGAACATGATCACTTTTCAAGAGGTTTCAAGTAAGTGCTCAACTAAACCATGGATCCATTATCATTGCATAATTAGTCTATATTGGATAATATTTATAAATAATTTCATGTTTGGAATTATTATATAAAAGTAGCCTCAAGGCAATGAAAATAATGTCTTATGATATCTTTGTTATTCATTTTCTTCCTTAAAGAAACAAATAGATTATCTATTCAGACTGTTAGTAATAAACCCAAGTGAAAGTCAATAAAAAATTTAGTGCTGTCATTACTCTACAATAAAACAAAGTCGACAATTAGAAATCTACTTGTCCAAATAGATCATCAAAATAACTTTCATGACTGTATTTTCAGTTGATTTCGTAGTTGTCTTGGGTGTCAACGTGCATGTGTTGTGGACATGTGTGTATTGAGTGCATGTGAATATTGCTTAAATGTATGGAGTGTATGCATGAGTTTATCATGTGTGTATATATGAGTGTATTTTAGGGAACTGTTTGGTGTTTAATGTAGTTAATTTAAACTGTAATAATTTAGTCAAAATTAAAGTTGATTTTCAGAAATAAGATTTAAGGAAGAAGTAGTGATTAACTTCAACTTTTAATAATAATTTAGATCTAATACTGTAATAAAGTAATAAACAGCATCATCAAGGAGACCTATAATATTTTTTAAAAGTCAGACTTAAAACTAAAAGCAGGTCTGTGATTTGCACCTGTGATTATAAAAGAACTAAAACATCTCACAGTAATAACTGAAATTACTCTGTGCCACTGGAACCACGTGGTGTTTTCTCTGTACAATAAACAGCAAGCATGCCCCTATCCATACATTCTTAATGACTGGCAACCAGTTCCAGCTTCTAAATTGAAATAACAGCAACCACACCTTTCTTCACACTCAAATGCAAAATAACATGCCGACCACACAGCTGGCATCAATTAACTCTGATTAAGAGTATTATCATTGATTTGGCTTTGGAGTATTCAATTCCCATCCCTTTCGTTCAACAGTGTCACTCAGCCAACTTCATTTACATCAACTGAACACTAGCATAGAAAAGATTAAGCAAAAAATAATCTAATAAAATACAATTTTTTAAATACTAAAACTTCAACCCATTCCCTTTATTTTTCTATTTCAGTTCTATCTGGAATATAGCCAAATATAAACCATTTAAAATGTTAAAGATGTTTTGAGATATTTTTGGATAAACAGCTTATTTAAATTGACTAGATGCAAAACAACTACACCATGTCCATGAACAAACCATGAATCGTGCTTATGCAATAGCAAGATAATCAGAAGCAAGTGGAAAATTATCTCAAAACATAAAACAGCACAATTTCACTCTATGGCCTAATTTAACATGAACAGGCCACATAGTTCGCCAAAGGTCCTTGTTTTCAAAGAGTACTGTAAAAATGTACACACCTGCTTGGAGCTAACTGCAGCATTAACTACCTCAACTGCAAAATGGTAATAAGCACGTACACATACTAGGAAAGATTTGAGCCATCAGCTAACGCACATTTTTCTGGGCATTATTTAACGGGACACAGTTATAGTCTTAATCCAAAGCAAAGTGTAAAATAAAACTTTTCTGTTTAACAGTTCTTTTCTTAAATAAAAAGATTTAGCTCTTTTATAATCTTTATCTAAATTTTATTATAGATATATAATTGTGTATAATATATATATATATATATATATATTCATTTATTTATACTTACACATACACACACCAAAGAGACAGAAGAATAGAAAAAAAAAAACACCTACATCAGAACTCTGATCTACCTACAACTTTTACAAAGCACCACAAAAAATACTACAACTTGATCCTGAATACTTCCTAACAGGATTCCCTTTCATGCAATTACAAAATTTCCCTAATAATCTATCATGACTCTGTCAAAAGACTTTTAAGAAATTCAGTAAATTATATCCTCCAATCCTTCATTTAAAATTATGTTAGAAATTCAGGGTTGCCAGGCAGCAAGAACAGATGAGAAAACAACAATTCTGGGTTTTAATTCTGGATCAAGAACTTTAACACACATCATTCTCATCACAAGTCAAACTAGAATTATCTCTGCTCCTTCATGAATAATTTAGTAAAAACTATACCAGTTCATGCCCTGAACACAGGCACTTGTGTAGAACCTGTGCCTGTAGCAAAAGCCTACTGTAGGCAGGACAACAAGTTCAGAAATGATCTCTCCATCCTCCCAACAAACCTTCCATTTTTTCCTGGGTTACTGAAGTTAATCAATCTGGAAATCGGGGGTGGCATTTTTAATACCTTTCTCTCCATCACCTACTCAATCAAATCCAAAAGTTTTAGAGATACTCCTAAAATCTGTTAACTTTTTTCTCACTTTTATTAACTTTTATTTTTCTGTTTAAGTCCAAAAAGTTGGAAATATGATATTGACCCTTTTGCACAAAATTCTTCAAATAGCTCCTCACTTCCCTGATGATCAAGCCAAAAATGATGGACTTGACTTACGTTTTTTGTCACAAAACTACTGTCACCCCTACACCTTCACTCCATCCTTCTCCACCATCCCCAGCTCTTTGCACACAGTCTGTTTTAGTCTTGTATCATTGTTTTTATTTCATTTATATTCTTGGCACTCTCTAGGCTTTGAATGTGATATTTTCTAACCCTAGAACATTTACCTGCATCTCATTCTTCTTCTTCGATTTGTTCTTGGGTTAGTGGTCACTTCTCATGGAGGCTCTGCTAGTATCACCAGACATGTGTTAGGAACCCAGTTTATGTGCTTCAGAGTATCATTTACCACTTGTGACAAAATTGCCTGTTTCTTGTCCAGGTCCTCACTGACTATAAATGTTACGTGATAAGGAACCATATCTGTCTTGTCTGCTATTTTATCACCAACCCCTGACACACAGTAAGGGTCAATATGTGTATATTAACCAAGTAAATAAATAATACAATCTGTAAAAATTAGTGCTTGGCTTTAGCTGGAAAAGAAAAGAGTGACAGGAGTGTTGGAAATGGGTGTTTATGGGAGTCGAGAGTAATGAGAGGCAGAATAAGTCTTTGTTTTCTTCTTACTCTCTGGAGAAAGTGACTTCATTTCCACGTGTTGTAAAATGGGAATGATAACAGCATTGTCATCAAAGAGTCAAATTTGGTAAAATGTTTAAAGAGGTTTATTCTGGGCCAAATATGAGTGACCAAAGCCTGAGTCATAGTTTCAAGAGGTCCTGAGAACGAGACCCAGGTTGTTGGGTTACAGCTTGATTTTATACATTTTAGGGGGACACAAGTTATAGACAGACATCAGCTAATACATGTAAGGTGCACATCGTTTCAGTCCAGAAAGGTAGGACAACTTGAAGGGGTTCACAGGTGAATTCAAAAATTTTCTAATTGGCAATTGATTGAAAGAGTTAAGTTATTATCTAAAGACCTAGAATCAATATAATGGAGTGGTTGTGTTAAGATAAAGGGTTGTGTAGATCGAGTTTCTTATCATGTAGATGAAACCTCCAGGTGGCAAGCTTCAGAAGGAATAGATGGTAAATGTCTCTTATCAGAACTTAAAAGGTTCCAGACTCTTAAAGATTTTCTGTACCAGGAAAAGACCTGGAAAGGGAAGGAGGTTCTCTACAAAATGTAGATTTTCCCCACAAAAGACAATTTTGCCAGACCATTTTAAAATATGTCAAAGAAATGTATTTTGAGATGAAATACTTCAATGTCTTTCAGGCCTTGCTATCTGTCATGCGACGCCATACTAGAGTCAGGTAATTTAATACCTTATTGCTCCAAAGAGTCTATTTTATCTGTTTAAGACTGGTTTTAATGTTAGTGCTGGTCAGTTGTGGCTGAATTTCAAAGGTAGGAAGCATATGAGGCATGTCTGATCACCGCCAACCCCTTCTCACCATGGCCTGAACCAGTTTTCCAAGTTTACTTTAAAGTCTCCTTGGCCAAGAGGAGGAATACATTCAGTTGGGTAGGGAACTTAGATTTATTATTGGTTTGCAGTCTGTCTCACAGGATTCTTATAAAATTAAACTAATATTTGAAAGCACTTAGAAATATGTCAGACACTTCCTAAGTGCTTCGGGATATTTATTGCAAAATAAAAATTACACCAGACAGGCTAAAAAGGAAATATTTCATTCAAAATTTTTGCAATGGTAAAGAGAGACTATTGCAATAGGGGAGAGAGATTGAACTGAATTCTGTTAACATGAACCGAAAAGTTTATAAACACTGGGATGAGCCAGTAGAGAAGTACAAAAAGATGCTGGAGGAGGTTGGTCAATGTGATCAGGCTATCCATGTTTTCTGATTGTCTCTTATTGAAGTTATGCTCCTACCTTCCCACAGAAACTGGGAAATAGGAAACTATCTTTCCTGATGATAGTGATGGCTTCCAGGTTCTTGAGAAAGATATTCCTGGGTTGCAGAAGATTTACATCTCAAAAGGGCAGAGAAAGAATTTACAATTACAAGTTTTCTAAAGCAAATACTAAAAAAAAAAAAAAAGGTGTAGGAAGATCAGGAATCAGAAATAAACCTATCTAAAATTTAGTCAAGCTGAGAGAAGCTCATTAAGGCTATCTTGGTTAGTATCAACTATTACACTATTAACCAAAGGGTAGAAATGAAGGCAAATTAACTTGATTTTTTTTAGATGTTACTGAATATACTTTTTTAATGTTTCTAATAATCTTTTGCACATACCAACTAAGGTCAATACATTTTTTAAATTGAAGTACCATTTTATACTGTGAGAGTCTTTGCCAGCTCCATAAAATATGGCATAAAGTCAGCATTGGTGCTAATGAGAACATAATGAGATGTCCCTTCAGATAGTGGCAAAGGCAAGAGAAGGGTAAGAATGAATTAATTAATAAATTATAGGTCACACCAAATGCATATCACTTAACTCTGGGCTAGAAATTATGAACTGTTAATCAGCAAGCTACCAAATTTTAGACCATTAAAATGTATTATTCCCCCCGGGGAGGAGTATTTCTCATTCTAAAAGATATTTGAGTATTTGAATAAGCCTGTCTGAGAAGTTACTAATCACCTTCAACTCACTGTATTTTAATTATCAACATATCAAAGCATTTGATATGTTTCCAACTTTGCTAAAAATGTCATAAACTTCATGTCATAACACAGACAACTACTATTTCATCAGAAGATAATGGGCTAAAATATGACACCTGCTGATTAAACTTCCTCATGTAATTTTAATATTCAGTGGCAGCTTTTGTGTATATTCATATTTAAGAGAAGCAAACATGACTGAATGCATAGACTATGTTCAGCTACATCTGTAGTGAATATCTGCTAATTATCTTAATGACTCCAATAATAGGTCACTAATTGTAGCAGGAGAAGAACAGAGGAAATTCAGGGCATGACTGAACTGTAACAGATTCTATTCTGGACTAGCTCCACCTAAGATGGAGAAAAAAGTAACAGCATCAGACAGTGACAGTGACTTTGAACACTATATTGTTTCTATGTTTTCTATCTTTTCCTGCTCAATTTTTCAGAGTTAAAGCACCACTCCTTTACTACTTATGTATATATGACTTCCAAGTTTACCACACCGATTCTAATCCCTGTGTATTAGTCTGTTCTCACACTACTATAAGGAAATACCTGAGACTAGGTAATTTATAAAGGAGAGAGGTTTAATTGGCTCATGTTTCCATAGGCTGTACAGGAAACAAGGCAGCATCTGCTCTGGGAAGTCTCAGGAAACTTTCAATCATGTCAGAAGGCAAAGGGAAAGTGAGGCATCTCACATGGAGGTTGCAGGAGGAAGGAAGCAGGGTGCCACACACTTTCAAATGATCAGATCTCATTAGAACTAACCATCATGAGAACAGCACCAACAGGGAAATCCACCCCCATGGTCCAATCACCTCCCACCAGGACCCACCTCCAACATTGCGGGTTACAATTTGACATGAGATTTGGGTGGGGACACATATTTAAACAATGGCATTCTGTCCCTGGTCACTCCCAAATCTCATGTCCTTCTCATACTGCAAAGTCTAATCATGCCTTCCCAAGAGTGCCCCAAAGTCTTAATTCATTTCAGCATTAACTCAAAAGTTCAACGTCCCAAGTCTTGTCTGAGACAAGGCAAGTACCTTCTACCCATAAGACTGTATAATGAAAAACAAGTTAGTTACTTCCAAGATGCAATGTGGGTATAGACATTGGGTAAATACTCCCATTCCAAAATGGAGACATCAGCCAAAATAAAGTGGCTACAAGCCCCATGCAAGCCTGAAACTCAGCAGGGCAGTTATTAGATCTTAAAGCTTCAAAATAATCTCTTTTGACCCTATGTCTCACATTCAGGTCACACTAGAGCAAGCAGTGGGTTCCCATGGCCTTTGGCAGCTCTGTTCCTACGGCTTTGCAGGAGAGTACAGTGGCCATGGCTGCTCTCATGGGCTGATGTTGAATGGCTGCAGCTTTTCAGGTGACAGATGCAAGCTGCCAGTGGATCTACCATTCTGGAGTCTGGATGATAGTGGCCATCTTCTCATAGCTCCACCAGGTAATGTCCTACTGGGGGACTCTGTGTGGGGGGCCCCTACCCTACATTTCCTCTCTACACTTCCTAGTACACGTTCTGTATGAGGGTTCTGCCCCTTCAGCAGGCTTCTGACTGGAAATCCAGGCTTTTCCATACATCCTCTGAAATCTAGGCATGTCTCAACTCTCACACTCTCAACACCCACAGGCTTAATGCCACATAGAAGCTGCCAAGAATTATGGCTTGCATCCTCTGAGGCAGTTGCCAGAGCTGTACCTTGGCCCCTTTGAGCCATGGCTGGAGCTGGAGCAGCCAGGATGCAGGAGCAGTGTCCTTAGGTGGCACAGGTTAGCAGGACTTTTGGCCCAACCCATGAAACCATTCTCCCCTCCTTGGCCTCTGGGCCTTAGATGGAAGTGCCTTCAAGGCCTTTTGGTCATTGTCTTTGATACTAACACTTGGCTTCTTTTACTTATGCCAATTCCTACAGCCTAATTGAATTCCTTTCCTGAAAAATGGGATTTTCTTTTCTACCACTTGGTAGGCTGCAAATTTTTCAAACTTTTACATTCTGATTCCCCTTTAGATATAAATTACACTTTTACGTATCTCTGCCTATGCATATGAGCATATGTTGTTAGAAGCAGCCAGGCCACATCCTGAATGCTTTAATACTTAGAAATTTCTTCTGCCGGATACCCTAAATCATTACTCTCAAGTTCAATGTTCCACAGATCCCTAGAGCAGGGGCACAATGCCTCCAATGTCTTTGTGACAGTATAATAAAAGTGACCTTTGCTCTAGTTCCCAATAACTTCCTCATTTTCATCTGCAGCCTCCTCAGCCTGGCCATCTGGCCATCTCTGTCCATATCACTATCAGCATTTTTTTCACAACAATTTAACAAGTCTCTGGGAAGTTCCAAATTTTCCCTCACCTTCCTGTCTTCTTCTGAGACTTCTAAATTCTTCCAACCCCTCCACATTATCCAGTTACAAAGCCACTTCCATGTTTTCAGGTATCTTTACAGCAATGCCTTACTCTTCAATATCAACTCTCTGTATTAGTCTGTTCTCACACTGTGATAAAGAAATACCTGAGATTGTGTAATGTATAAAGAAAAGATGTTAATTAACTCACAGTTCCACAGGCTGCACAGGAAGCATGGTGGCATCTGCTTCTGGGGAAGCCTCAAAAAACTTTCAATCATGGTGGAAGGCAAAGGAGGAGTGAGGCATCTCACATGGTGGGAACAGAAGGAAGTGAGGAAGAAGTCACATACTTTTAAATGACCAGCTCTCACGAGAACTCACTAGCACCAAAACAGCACCAATGGGGAAGTCCACCACCATGATCCAATCACCTCCCCACCTTCAACACTGGAAAGTACAATTCAACATGAGATTTGGGGTAGGGACACAGACCAAAACATACTACCCTGGTTCACTTCAATCTCTGTTTCCCCTCTCTAATCTTATGCATCTAATATACCCAGAAATATCCAAGATAAATTCTTTCTCCTTTTTTTCATTGAACTGAAACCTGCAAGTCATTATGTGACTCTTTAGTTACTACATTTTTCATCTTAACTCACAAGAGGTTTAATCATGAATTCTCTATAATGTATCAAGGATATGACTCCCAATACCCTATAAAATGAGGGAAGAAAATCTCCAAGCTCATCACTCTTTCTCTCTGAGAAGGTCAATCACTAGAACTTAGGTCATAGCCTGGGCAACATGGTGAAACCCATCTCTACAAAAAAAATACAAAAAATTGGCCAACCATGGTGGCACATGCCTGTAGCTCCAGTTACCTGAGGTGTGAGGTAGGAGGATTGCTTAAGCCTGGGAGTTTGAGCTATCATCATGCAACTGCACTCTAGCCTGGGTGACAGTGAGATTCTGTCTAAAAAATAAAAAATAAACTTAGATCAAACAGAAAGTCCATGATCAAGATGTTTACTTTTTAAAATATTTTAAAGCATCACAGGACTACTCACACTAAGTTTATAGGGAAGTGAAAATAAATGAAGGTAAGATACGCTCCTAATAGAACTCCATGTTGTCGTCACTTCGTGACTCTCTCTTTGCAACGATGGTAGTTTTCCAAGTTAGGCTTATACATAGGCCAAAACCAAAATATTGAAATATAAAATTCAACTGAAATATTGAATATAAAAAAATGTAGTTGGAATAATCCAATCTGGATATTGACTGATCTGAGCACTTAAATTTGAAATCCTTAATAAATTCTCATATTTTGAATTACTCCTACCTTAAAAGTATCACCATCTATTGAATGAATAAATGTGCAAAGTAACAACTTCATAGAAAAGTAAGATAATCAGTTTGTCAAAAAATATTTACTGAACAATAGCAATGGAATAAGTGAGACAGGAGTAGATCTTACTCTCATAGAACCTATAATTTTGTGAAAAGGACATTAATCAAGTAACTGTAAGTATATTGAGATCTGTCAGAATAAAGTACAAGTCAAAGGCTAAGAAAAAGAAGTGAGATTTAAGTGAAAACTTGGAAAACTATTGGCAATCAGTTCAGTGAAATGCATCCGTGTCAAATTTCTAGTGAAGTAGGCCAAGTAATCCTTAGACTCATACTAGGTCTTGTTTTCAAAAGAGACCATCAGACCAGAATAGTAAATTAAAGAGCAGTCATCAGCATTAAAATGTTAATTGTAGACATGGAAACAAATGAGATTACCAAAGGAAAGAGCATAAATGAAAGGAGGACAAAAATAATTAAAAACACATGCACAAAAGAAAATCTTGAGATTTTTTTAGAAGACAAATCGCATGCCAGATCTCCTTGTTCCTTTCCACTCTGATGGTGCAGGCATGCATTTTCTTTCTGAATTCCTCAATCACTTCTTCTCTGTCACTGATCTCTCTTTTCACTGAATCCAACAAAAGTTTTTGTAGCAAATAATTTATCTTAGTTTTGTCCACCTCAGAGGCACTTAGAGTAATACCCATAGTCCATGAAATAGCTTAGTAGACCCCACAGGATTTTGTGCTTGTACCCATTACTTTTTTATTCCATCTTCTCCTCATTCTTTCTCTTTCAGCTATGCTGGCCTCTTTACTGTTTCTTGGCAGCACCAGACACACTCTCATTTTGGAGCTTTGCACTGGTTGTTCCTTACTGTCTAAAACACTCTTCTTTCAGATTTATACACAGCTCTTTCTCCTCCTTCAATCACTTTCAAACAATTGTGACTTTATCTAAAAATGCAACAATCCCAATTTCCCTAACCTGCTGTTTGTTCACTTCCCTATAGAACTTTGATATTAATATATTCCAGTTACCAAGATCATTCAATAATTGTTCTTAATAAATAATTTTTGATGAATAAATTAATGGATACATGAATGAATAGATGAATGTGTAAAGAAACCATTTGCACCAACTTCTGGCAACTGAACAGCGGATAAGTCCATACATACCTCATGCACAATAACAATGCAGTAAATACTCTTTTGGAATAATCTACAACTTACCAAAGTGCTAGCATACTAATAAAGTAATTTAAAGCAGACTCTCTGAGAGTTTAAGTCTTTGCATATCCTGTCTGAATGCAGATCAGATGTATGTAATTGATGCACATAGAAAGGAACAAGATTTGAAATCTGTGCTGTCTCTTATAGCACTGCTACTCCTTATTCCAAGTGCTGTTTGGAAGTCTTAGAAAACTAATTCTCAATAGTTACTTTCAGAGTAAACACCAAAAAGAGTGCACTAATACATCAAAGAGTTTCTGTCATAGATTTGTCACACTACCTAAAAGGAACTATTTTCCTTTACCTGTGATTTAAAATGAAGATCTAAAGATACCTTTGTAAACAGTTATTAACTCAAATAATTATAGAAGATAGTAGGATAAATACTCCTAAGTCAGAGGATACTGTACACATGTGTACTAGTAATCTTAAGTAAAAAGTCATGCCTAATTCCATGTTAAATGTGCATTTGAGGCTAGTAGCCACCATTTTTTAATAAAGATAAAGGTATTAATCTTTATTTAGGTATCCTCTAAAGGTATCCTCTCTAGGATTTCTAATGACAAATTATTTTAAACTTTCTAATCAATGAAATAAAATTTGAACATAATTCAATTCTAGTTTAGAGATTATTTTTATATCATTAATTTCTCATTTGGGGGGAATCACAATCCAAAGTTTCACCAAAGAATATACAGTGAATATAAGGTAAGAATGCTGGTCTTCTTCTGCCCATGTTTCATTCTAAAATGGAGAGTTATCAGCTTTGCTGCAAATCAATCCCTTGTATTCTGTGGGTTCAATTCTGAATTGAATGCTACCTTTAGCTGTAAAGACACATTCTCTACTCAGGTGAAAAGACACAGCCTACTAGAAAGTTCGATAGCTCATTTTGAGCTGGGGAGTTTATAACCATCAGTCTTATTCTAATGAAATTCCCATTTTAAATAATTTGATAAATTAGTATCATCTTATCTAGAGAAGCACCACTGTGTTCTATTAAAATTTAATTGCATAAGTGTATAACAAGCAGTTTTTGAATCCTGTAAGGCTTGATTTAAATTAACCAAGTAAAGGGTGAGATAGAAACATGCAATTTAGTCACAAAAACAAATATAGCAATGAAATACAGACACCTACAGTGAGAACACAAGCACTAAATAACTCATGAAACACAGCCCAATGGGACATTTAATTCCAATGTGCTTATTGAAAAGCTCACCAGCTGCAAAGTCTCTGTTAAGAAATGAGCTGGACTCAAATTAAAATGGTGCCTCTCACGGTGACTAATTGTGATTTCAGTTACTTCAAAATTAGAATATAGAAATATTATATTAAAAAGGTGAAATAAAGTTTCAGTAGCTAAGAATGAGAATAATTCCGGTCTCAGGTAGATGCTGTATGCATCTAGTGAAGACAACACAGTGAGGGTGATCTCTCTGCATTTGCTTTGTACAGAGAGAAACTGTCCTACAATTTTAATCTACACATCTAGACCAAATGGCTATTTCACGAACGAATTCCTTTTGTGATATGAAGCAAATAAGATGATGAATATGGGTGAGAAAGCATACTAGCATTACTTTAAAAAATCCTCTAAGTTCATGTCTTCCTTTTATTAGGCAGTGAGAACATAAAGAACAGCATATTTCACTTAACTTACAAAGATCTTGAGAGATGAGACCACAACCGTTTTTAGTAGCTAACATTTAAAAGACTTAGAAATTCTCTAAATCTTTAACGCAGTAGTTTATGATCCTTTTAGGTAAAACCATGCAGTAGTTTGTCAACCTCTTCTGCGTAATCCCTGAGCACCAAGGTGGTATGAGGAAAACGTCACATTTTAGAATAAAATAAAAGAGGGTTGACACTTTTCTTAGATTTTTAATTGTATGGGAACATTATAAACTTCTCTAAGCTCTATCTCTATCTTAAAAAGGACATCAACACCTATACTGTATAGTTGCATTAGAAAAAAACTTCTAATTTGAGCATATCGAATACAGTGTCTTGTCTTAAAATAAATTCGTTTTTCTCCATAATGACATGAGCATTTTATTGCTGGGTTTTAAAATAAAATTCCAGGTCATCTACAGCCTCTGATGGCATGCGTTAATTAAAGTGGAAAACACTGAAATTGCTGGGGAAAATCACTAGCTGAATGTACCATTATCTGTGCTTTCACTGATACTAGAAACCATCAAGTAGAAGAGTATGTCCAGTACTCGCCTCAGAACACGTGAACATATGTCTTGCTTCCAGCTCTATCTCCCTGCAGTATTTTTGAGGTCTGACTTCAGAGTCTTTACTTGTATTACAGCCAGTCCAGGATGACAGAAAAACAAAGGGAAAAAATACAAAGAGGAAATATTTTGCTTTCCTGAAGTTAAGGCTGTATTGCACTGAATAAGGTTACACTTCATGAGTCTCTACAAGATATTCTGCATATCCTACCCATAGTTGTAAGGGAGAATCTTTGGACAATATTACCTCAAACAATAGTTAGGGAATGCATATTTTGGCTATTAAAATGATAGCTAAATATCTATCTTGGCCAGGCGTGGTGGCTCATGCCTGTAATCCCAGCACTTGGGAGGCCGAACAGGTGCATCACAAGGTCAGGAGTTCGAGACCAGCCTGGCCAACGTGGTAAAATCCTGTCCCTGCTAAAAATACAAAAATTAGCCAGGCATGGTGATGGGCACCTATAATCCCAGCTACTCAGGAGGTTGAGGCAGGAGAATTACTTGAACCTGGGAGGTGGAATTTGCAGTGAGCCAAGATCACGTCATTGCAATCCAACCTGGATGACATAGCAAGACTCAACCTCAAAAAAATATTTTTTTTTTGGTCTATCTATCTATCTATCTATCATCTATCTCAAAAGCTAAGGTCTAAACTACCTAATATTTGACCTGTATTAAATCTTGTACCTGCTCTATCTTTTCTTCAGTGTATGATACGACTCGTGTTGGATTTGTAATATCATCTGCAAAAATCTTCTAGAAGATGTCATGTGTCTCCCCCAAGCAATGGAACTAATTTTATATACTCTGCAAACATCTGCATTGCCCTTTTGAGAGGCAGGATACAGAGACTAGAGAGATAATCCAAGATAATCCATACACTCTGGCAACAGAGAGATGTTAGGCATTTAAACTGTAAAAGGGCTATTAATTACTCAAGAACTAAGATGTATCGAAGAGCCAACACTGTGAAACTCCTTCACATTCCTCAGTCACAGAATATCTTCTGTTCCCAATGCCCTTCTACTCTGAAAAAGTCCAGTGTAAACTTATGCAAGGTGTTACTGTGGGAGTGTTAAACTGGAATGTTGCAGAACTCCGAAATGATTAAATCCTTTTTTTAGCTAATCTCTCCAGGATTAACAACAAAAAAATTACTTTTTCCTTGATATGATCAAAGGTTTCCAGATTTGTTTTAAAGTCCTCTTTTAAATAATTTACAAATGGATTGACTAATATTAAAAGCTTAATATATTAAAATTTGCTGAAGAGTTGCCTTATAAATTATTGTTATTCTATCAGTGTAATTATGGTGAACATGGAAAAGACGTTTAAACTGCTGGAATACTAGCTTTGAAGACATTATGTACAGTACAGACAAATTTTACTGTAAAAATTATCTGAATTATAAATTCTATTCAATTATAATTGCTTGATTGTGATTATTATAATTTTTAGAAAGAGATTTGTGAAGCAAATTTGTGAAGCCTGAAATTTAAACAAGATAACCGAATCACTGCTACTCCCATCTCTCAGCCTTCGGAATGCATTTAAAAATCTAAAATGATGAAGACAGACTCACAAAGGCCAATGACAGATATAAAGATGACAAGAACATCAAGACAGAGCCTACCTAAAAAATCTCTTAGTATTATTGCTTAATCCTATTCATTCATTTCTTCATTTAATATTTGTTGACCACATACTATGTTTCAGACACCAAAAGAGATTGTCTGCCTTCACATCATTTAGAATCCAGCAAAAATAAATAGAGAAAGACTTTGAAAAACTATTAGAGGTCCAGTTTTGTTAAGGTAAAGAACGGAGATCTATGTAATCGTGATACAGAAGCAAACCTAATGTGGAAATTAGAGAACGTTTTATTTCAGTATATGATACTTAAGTTGACAAGGGAGCTTTGCACCCATCCAGTAAAACATTATCGTCTACCCAAAAACATAATCACCAGAAGGAAAATATGTGAAATGGAAGCTTCTCTTTCTCCCTATCTAACTACCCTATGCTTCCCAACAGACAAAGCTACATGAACTTGTACTTGGGGAGCTCTCAAAATGACTCATTGTTTTTTTCTGGAGTAGCTATAACCAGAAAATAGAGGAACTTAGTTCATTTCAAATAGCTAACTCATTCCAGTTTATGGATAAGAAGCTATTGATTAATACCCATATCTTATGCTTTTTTTCACATTAAGATGATAATTAGTTGTGGCAGCTTAAATGTTGAGACTTCATGGTCACATAGTTGATTTTTGTCTGTATTTTAAATCATTTCAACATGCATTTAGCAAATGGAACATTTCTAGAAACTGATTCTAATACCTAAAGTTTTATGGATGAAAGCTTACTGGTGTTGATAACACACTATCATCTATTTAGCTTTTGAAATTCTTAAAGTAATGGAAGTTTCATAATGAGTATGTTTCAAAATTGATAGATTCAGGAACAGCCTTATTAAAATATGCATAATGACTCAGTACAATTCAATCCAACAGACAGCACTGAGCTGTGTTTGTGTACATAGCACCATTCCAGCTGTTGCGGGAGACTGAAAGAGAGATAGCATGGTTCTTGCCTGAAAGCATTTTCTTGATTAAGATCTTTGGCCTTTTAAGTTTCTAGTAATCCAGGGGATATACAACCTCAGGTGTCTTCAATGAGCAGATATTGCCATACCGATTTTCGAAAGCACTTCATGATTCATTGATTATGTTACTTTCATTATTTCTTTGTTTCTATTTACTTTGTCTTTAATTTGTTCCTTTGTTTTACTTTTATAGAACAGAAACTAATTTCATTGATTTGTAGCCTTTTGTCTTTTCAGATATACTTATATAAAGGTAAAAATTTTCATTGAATTATTATTTTAGCAGCATTTTACATATATCATATATTTTTCTTTTTAGTGAATTCTGAATATTTGTTACTTTTCTATTTCTTCTTTTAATTACAAGTTGTTTAGAGGAGTGTTCAAATAAGTTGAATGTACTGTTTAATTTTTTGTATCTATTAATTTTCTTTTTCTTGTTATAGGAATATCAAAAGAGGAGTGTTGAAATATCCCACTATAATTGTGAATTTCTCAATTTCTCCTTTTCAGTTAGGTCAATTTTTACTTAAGTTATTTTGAAGCTCTGCTATGAAATGCATACATATTTTGAACCTTTATGCCTCCCTAATCAGTTGACCCCTTTGTCAGTAAGAAATGACCATCTTCATTCCTATTAATATTCCTTGTTCTGAAGTCTACTTTGATTTTAACTTAGCTTAGCTTTACCAGCTTTCCTAAAATATGTATTTGTATGAAATATATTTTCCCACCCTTTTCTTTCAGCTATGTGTGTCTTTGTGTTTTGCTGTTGTTTGTGAAAAGCATACAGTTGAGTTTTTTTTTTTAATTCAGTCTGATAATCATCTTTTAATTGGGGTCTTCAGACCATTTACATTCAATGTGGTTACTGATGTGATTGATTTAAATCTACCATTTGTTCTTTGCTTCCTAATAGTTTCATTGAGTTATCACTTCTTTCTTTTCCTGAAAATATTTTAAATTTAAATATTTTAAATAATAACTTCATATTATATATACTTTTGACTTATTAGTGACACTTCTTTTGTTTTTATTTATTTATTTTTTTAAGAGTCAAGGTCTCTTTCTGCTGCCCAAGCTAGAGAGTGTGTTATGATCATAGGCCACTGCAGCCTCAAATTTCTGGGCTCAAGCTATCCATCCACCTAAGCGTCTCAAGCAGTTGGGACTATAGGTGTACACTAACATGCCCAGCTAATTTTTGTTTGTTTTAATTTTTAGAGACCGGGGCTTACTATTGCCCACGCTGGTCTAGAATTCCTGGCCTCAAGCAATTCTCCTGCCTCAGCCTCCCAAAGTGCCAAGACTAAAGGTGTGAGCCACCACACCCAGCTTGTTTTTATTTCTTATTGATTTCTCTAGAGTTTGTAATATCTATCTTTATTTATATTCCACCTTCAGTTCTGTTATACCAATTTACTTATTGTATAAGAACTTTATAACACTCTGATTTCATATCCCTCTTTCTATCTTTTGTGCCTGTTTTGTTTTGGCATACATTATAAGCCCCGCAAAATACTGTTGTTACTTTGTTTTAAATAATCTAATGCTTTTAAACAAAATTAAAGAAATAGACAAAATGTTTTATTAGTAATTATCTACATATTTACCATTTCCATGACTGAATTTTCATAGCTCTAAAATTATTTTCCTTTTCTCATACTAATTCTGCATGAGAAAAAAATTTATTTTCACCATAATATAGGAAAGATAATTTCGATGTAGAATTCTGAATTGACATGTTTTCTTTCTTATCATTTAGCATTTTAAATTTGTCCTTTTGTCTTCTGGCTTTCAGTTTATAACAAGAAGTCTATGGCAATTATCTTGGTACCTATGTAGGTATTATGACTTCTATAACTCTGGCTTAATATTTTTTTTCCATTTCTCACAGATTTTCAGAAATTTGATCATGGTATGTTTGGTGTAACCTACCTTGTGTTTTTCCTGCCTGGGGTTCATTAAACCTCTTGCTTCTATGACTATAATTTTCTCAAATTTGCAAAATTTTTAACATCTATTTTTCAAATATTTTTTCTGCTCTTTCTCTGGGACTCCAATCATTCATATGTTAATTACTTCATATACTCCCACAGATGACTGAGTCTTTCTTATTCTCTGTGCTTTATTTTATAGAATTGTTTTGCTGCTTCTTCAAGTTCACCAATATCTTATTCTTCAAGATTGTTTAATCTGCTATTAAGCCAATCAAGTGAAATTTTTGTTTTAAAAATTTATGTTTTATCCTCTTGGTTCTTACATTTCTAAAAACCTGAGCATACTGAAAATAGTTTGATGGCTCTTTTAATGTTTTCACCTGCTAATTCTATCATCTCTGCCATTTATGTTTCTATTGCCTGATTTTATGTCTGGCTATAAGATCACAGTTCTTCTTCAACAACTATTTTTTAATGAATCTCAAACATTGTAAAGTTTACATTTTTGAGTAAATATTAATGAGTATTGGAGTTTGTTCTGGCAGGAAATTAAATTACTTACAAATTAGTTTAATACTTTTAGATCTTGATTTTTGGCTTTTAAAGGGTAAGTCTTCAATACCCTTTTCTATATTGCTATTTTAGCTCCACGGCTAAAGGATGATACTTCTGGAATCTTGCATTGCATGTCTTATGTTTTCAATGATATCTTTTCACTCTCACTCACAGAAACTCAAGTAACTATCCCTGAGTGAGCTCTGGGAGTTTTTCCTGTTAGAGTTCCCTGACAATTGTTCTCTCCCCTTAATTTTATCCCCCAGCTGCATGAAGTTTCACCTATGCATATATAGATAGGCATATAGCCAAAGATACAAGAAAAGCCCTATACAGATTTCTAGAGCTCTTCCTCTGTGTACTTCAGTTCTTTCATATATTCTGCCTCACAAAGTTTGGCCTCTACAGACTTTGATATTACTTCCCTCAACTTATCCAGACCACTCAGCTCTCTGAGTTCCCTTTCCCTATGAGACTGTAGGTGGGACTCACATCATCTGTTTCCCTTCTCTCAGGGATGACAGTCCTTTGTTGCCTTTGGTCTAATTTATAAAACCAGTTGTTTCATATATATTTTCCACTTTTCTTATTGATTTTGGTGGAAGAAAAATGTGGATCTGATATGGTTTGGCTGTGTCCCCACCCATATCTCAGGTTGAATTGTAATCCCCAGTGTTGGGGAGGGACCTGGTGGGAGATGATTGGATCATGGGGGGTGATTTCTAATGGTTTAGCATCATCGCCCTATTACTGTCTCATGATAGAGTTCTCACAAGATCTGGTTGTTTGAAAGTGTGTAGCACTCTCCCCTTCACTCTCTCTCTCTCTCGCCACCATTGAAGGTTGCACCTCCTTCCCCTTCCCTTTTGCCATAACTGTGAATTTCCTGAGGCCTCCTAGCCATGCTTCCTGTATAGCATGTGGCACTGAAAATCTCTTTTTATTTTATTAAGATAAAAATTCCTTTTTATACTTGAACATGATTACAACTACTAAAAATATTTAAATATTTTAAAGGACTAACAATAAGAACAAAAACAGAACTTACTATAATTTTAAAAATATTCTCTAAAGTATGAAAATAAAGAAAAAAACTATAAACAAAGTACAGTAGAAAGACATCAAAAGCAAGACAAAAACATGAACGCTGAAACTTTTGAAAACTAAATACTGAATAACCCTGGATTTGTGCGATTTGTGAGCATGTATGTGCTGGTGGTAATGATAGTGATTTGTGTGTGTCTGAAAACACACAGAGAAATAAATACTAGAAGCCGCGCGGGGGGCCCGGGGCCGGGGGGCGCCGGCCCCGGCCCCGGGGGGGGGGCGGGGGGCGGGGGGGGGGCGGGGGGGGGGGGCGGGGGGGGGGGGGGGGGGGGGGGGCGCCGGACAAAAAAAAAAAGAGAAATATATAGTAAAACATTAAGTGAAATTACTTCTCTTCAGTACAAAGTCATTGTATTGTTTCAAGGTTATTTGGTGTTGTTCACAGATTGCTGAGCTGGAAGAGTTTCCAGGAGATGAGTTTGGGGTTTTTATTTGTATTCCAAGCATAGCTGAATAAAGAGAGTGCTTTAAAGTGTCCTATAAGACTGTTCTGTTTCACTCCTTTTAGGCTCTCTGTCACCACATTGAACTAACCAAGCACATTCTCATGATTCTGTCTTAATATTTTCATAAACTCTGGTCAAACACATTTATTTAGTAAATGCTAACTCATATATTGATATGTATAAGTTCAATGATTCTAAATTCTTATTATATATGTATATCTTTCACATACATTTCTTAGGGTTTTGCCTGAATCTTTCACTTGCCGGCATTCTATGCCTTCAACTAGATTATAAATTCTGATCATAGCTTCTTTCAAGTTAGTATGACTCAGTCCCTTGACTGTGATTCTTTTCTTAGTTCTGGTTCTTGATACTTATTGACGTTATCATTTACATTAAGACAACCTTCCTAAATCTTGATTTGCTAATGTCTATGTCATGCATATATTTTGTTCTTAAATTCATTTGGTGTTTATTTTTATATAGAATTTGGTATTCAGCTATTAGAGTAGCTACAAGGAAATAGAAAAAAATAAAAGATTTTTCCCAATTTCTCTTTTAGAAGGCTAGCATAGCCCATATATAGCAATAGCTGATGCACACAAACATAGGCAGACAGACAGATGCACAGACACACACAGACACACACACACTATAATACCAGAATTACTTATATATATATATACAATGATACACGTACATAATTATAAATGTGAATAAATACAAATAAAGCTAATGCTCTTGAATATCAGGAAAAATTCTTAAGTAAATAAATATGCATACAATATTGTTAGGTGGAAACACTTCTGGGTGTGTAGATTCCAGTAGTTGCATATACTGAATTTTAAATGCAATGATTATAAGTAAAAATCACAAAACAATATTATTTAAACTGAAATAGCATTCTACATTTTTCTGAAAGATCAATCACTAAAAATTGTCAGAAATTATCTGAAAAAGAGGAATGTTTTTTGCTCAATATTAGAAAGTACTTTAAAGCAAAAATAATTAAAGCTCTCTACATTGAAATAGAAAATTGATAAAAATGGAGAACAGAATGGATAATTCAGGGACATCTCCAAATATGTTTTAATGTATTAGGTAATAAAGTGTGATACTAAATAACTAGGTAATGAATGGACAAAGCAATAAATGCTTATTTTGTCTACTAAACATTTGAGAACAAAATAATAAATTACTTCTTCATATAATGCCATACAACAAAATTATTTTCAGTAAATTAAAGAACTAAATAAAAAACAAAATGTAAAAGTTTTGTATAAGCTCTTATGTGGCCAGTAGCATATACAATACTAGGATTAGAGGGGGACTTAACACCTCCATAAGTAACCATAAGGAAAAGATTGATGGATCAAACTACATAAATATTTAGACTGCTATGGTTAAAAAATCATCCCAGAAACAAATATAAACAGCAAAAACAAATGGGAAAAATTGTAGTAAGTCCTCACTTACCATCATCTATAGGTTCTTGGAGACTGAGACTTTAAGTGAAATGAAGTATAACAAAACCAATTTTTTTTATCATTAAAGTTATAAGAAAACAATGCTTAATGAAACATTATTCAAGACCTGCTATATGTTGTTTCATCAAAAGTTGCAGTTTTCAAGCACCTATCAACAAGTTTAAGTGAGGACTTACTGTACTTTTAATATATTTGACAGAAAACAAATGATAGCTTTTTCAGTTGTTTTTCCATATCAACAAGAAAATATAATACTTAGGAATAAATTTAACCAAGAAGATTAATTGTACACTGAAAACTATAAAACACTGATGAAAGAAATTGAAGAGAACACAAATAAATGAAAAGATATTCCATGGGCATTAAACATCAGAAAAGTTAATATTGTTAAAATGTCCCAACTATCTAAAGCAATATATGGATTCAATGCAATACCTATCACAATTCCAGTGGCATTCTTCGCAGAAATAGGAAAACAATCCTAAAGTTGATATGAACCACAAAAGACCCAAAATAACCAACACAATTCTAAGGAAAAAAAAACTGAAGGTGCCATACTTCTGGATTTAAAATTGTAAAGCTATAGTAATCAAAACACAATATTGTACTGGTATATAAACAGACATATAGATCCGTGAAACAGAATAGGGAGCCCAGAAATAAATCCCATCATATATGGTCAACTAATATTTGACAAGAATACCAAAAGATACAATAGAAGAATGAATAGTCTCTTTAACAAATTGTTCTTGGAAAACTTGATTTCCATATAAAAAACAATGAATTTCAATTCTTATGCCATATATAAAAGTTAACTCGAACTGAATAAATAAGGCCTGAAACCATAAAACTCCTAGAATAAAACACAGAGGAAAAGCTTCCTGACATTGGGCTTGGCAATAATTTCTTATATATCACACCACGAATTCACACTACAAAAATAAATAAATAGGACTCCATTAAACTAAAAAGCCTCTGCACAGCAAAGAAACAATTAACAAAATGATAAAGCAACATACAGATTGGGGGAAAAATGCAAACCGCATATCACATAAGGTTTAATATTCAAGATTTATAAAAAGCTCATATAACTCAATAGCAAGAAAACTTATAAACCAATTTTTTCAATAGGCAAAGGAGTTGAATAGGTATTTCTACGAAGAGGACATAAAAGTGGGCAGGTACATGAAAAGCTCAGAATCACTCATGTTCAGGGAAATGCAAATCAAAACCATTATGAGATATCACCTCTCACTTCTTAGGATAGCTGTTACCAAAGAGCCAAGGGGTAAGTGTTGACAAAGGTGTAGAGAAAGGGGAACTACTTGTACATTGTTAGTGAGAACGCAGATGGGTGCAGACATATAGAAAACAGTACAGAGGTCCCCAAAGAAATTAAAAATACAACTATCATGTGACTCAGCAATCCCTCTTCTTATTATAGACTCAAAGGAAATAAAACCACCACCTCACAAAGATATTAAAAATATCTGCACTCCCATTTTTTTTGCAGTATATTCATAATAGATAAGATATGGAAACAACCAAAATGTCCATCGATTGATCAGTGGATAAAGAATATATATATCAATATTATTCAGCTTTAAAAATGGAAAAAATTCGTCATTTGCCACAAGAAGACTGGACATGGAGGACACTGGACATTATGATAAGTGAATGAAACAGACACGGAAAGATATTGTACCATCTCACTTATATGTCCAAATTTTAAAATGATCAAACATATAGAGAATAAAACTGCGGTTACCATGTCTGCAGTGAAATGAAGCAAATGGGAAGATGTGCGTCAAGGGATACAAAGTGGCAAACATGCAGAATGAAAACGTCTAAAGATCTAATGTATATGAGGACTATTTAATAACAGTATATTGTAATCAGGATAATTGCTAAATCAGTATATTATACCTACTCCTGCTGTGGGGTGGGGTGAAGAATGAATAAGTATGTGACATGATAGATATGTTCATTTGTTCCACTATAGTAACCATTTATGATACAGATGTACCTTATAACATCATATTTTATACTATAAATATACACAATAAAATTTATTTTTTAAAATGAAAATACAAGTCAGGCACGGTGGCTCAGGTCTGTAATCCCAGAATTTTGGGAGACCAAGGTAGGGAGATGGCTTGAGCCCAGGAGTTGGAGAACAGCCTGGGCAACAGAGTGAGATCACATCTCTACCAAAACAATAAATAAATAGTCACACATGGTCGTGTGCACCTGTGGTCTCAGCTCCATGGGAGTCTGAAGCAGGCAGATCACTTGAGCTTGGGAGGTGGAGGCTGCAGTGAGCCATGTTTGTACCGCTACACTCTAGCCAGGGTAACATAGTGGGATCTTGTCTCAAAAAAAGAAAATACAAACATCATTTGAAAAACAGGCAAAGATCATTAAAAGGCAATTACAAAAGAAGAATACAAATGGCTAGCAGACATAAAAATTATTCCGTCTTTCTAGTAGAAAAGGATATGGAATATTGCCAAATTGTTAGATATTAAATGTACTAATGCCCATTATTTGAAATAAGCATTTTATATGTATTTTTATATTTTGTTGTTGGAGATGTCAGCTATACAGCCTTCTGTATAAAATATGGTGATATCTATCTAAAGGCTTAGAAAAGCTCACATCTTTCACCCAGAGATTGTGAAAATTCACTGTGAGATAGGGGTTTGGAATTCATTCCAAAAGCACGGTGGTGGAAACAATACATCCAAGGTATAGGAAGTAAGGAGATGTATTACATGTAGAGAATTTACAACAATAATAAAGCTGGCTAAAAGTCAGTTTGCTTTTTATTCTCACCATGCACAGGCAATTTCAAACAAAATCTGCAATTTAAATGCTCCTCCTCACCAGGATAGACAGTCTCTACTGCCTAACCTTGAGATTCCACTGTTGTAAAGAAATTAGAACAGAAATGTGAAGTATTTGGTGAATATTATTTATTACCATATTCATTTTAATATTAAAAGGAAATAACCATATTAAGTGTTTACTATTATAGGATTAGAAAAATAAAGCGGGGAACATTCATATTTCACAATCATTAAAAATGATGGTGCTATCTTGTATTTCTTAACCCATGGTGTATTGTTAAACGAAGAACAGAGCAAAAATTATACTCACAATCTTTTAAATGTATTTATATTGTATTATGGTCAATAAAAGTTTACCAAACAATAATTGTAGTTACAATCTGATTTTAAGTGCATTTTTGTCATAGTGTAGGAGAGAGATATCAGGAAAGAGAAATGACTTCTATAACATCTGCTCCTCTCAATACACACATGCACGTGTGCGTGCGCACACGCACGCACACACACACACGCACGCACACACACACATTTTCACTAGAGCAGTGGTTATCCAACTTGGCTGCATATTAGAAAAGCTCCTGTGGAGCTTTCAAAATCTCAATACCCAGGATATATCCTTACCAATTAAGTTGGAATCCTGGTAGGTGCAGGTAGGAATCAGGCATCAACATATTTTAATATTCCTTGATGGTTTCAATGTTCAGCTAAGTTTAGAGCCGATCAGCACAAGTCTCGCTTCTCAGGTGTGGTCCACAGACCAACCACCAGCAGCCACCACTAGCAGCCAGTTAGAAATGCGGAATCTTCGAGCCCCATCCCAGACCACAGTCTTCATTTTTACAGGATTCTCAGGTGATTTCATTAAAGCTCAGGAAGCTCTGATTGAGCACACCTTTGTTTCCATCGCTTTAATACAAGATTTCAATGGGGAAAAGTGTTTTGGGGTGCAAAATAAGTCAGAAAACATTGGATTGATAAAGTCTTTCTCCAGCTATACATTTTGTGACTCTTTCATTTTACCTTTTTTGTCTAGGAGTGAGTGCAGATCACTTTTACAAATCCATATTCAATAAGAAAAAAAATCAGAGATTCATTGGAAACAGGTTTAGGAGGTGATGTATGTTTCCTTGCTCTTGACAAAAATGAATTACATCATGATTTTCCTTTCTCTTTTGTAAGAGGAAAAAATATCTAGACTTTGGGTTCAACATCAACTTACTTGATTGTCTTTTTTCAGACATATCTTAGCTAAATAACTTCACAAGCTGAACTTTAATAGATTTGCTAAATCGCTAGAGAAATTGAGTGACACATCCCTGTCCAGCTCAAAAGAATATCTGAATCACTCACATATGTGATTCTAATTCCAGCTGTTGTTTAAGTAACAAGCTGCAAATGAGTAAAGTTAACAACAGAAAAGAAATGAAAGTTTGGGGGAGGGGGTACTAAAATGAGACAAACTTTTAAACTGAAAAACCAATTGTCAAACAAGGTATTTTGTGTAGGGACTAAATTTGCATAATGGAAATTCTTAGGCAACCTGAATCAATGCAAATAACCCAATGCAATAACAACTTTATTAAGATAACAGCTATATACATGTGGAAAAGAAAGGCATTTCCCTCAGCCTTAAAATGGTATTCTAATAGAAACCAGCGTTACAAGCTCTTCAGTAACAGAAGAAAATTGGCTAATATATTGATGTTTTCTGCACGTAACATATTAATGCAAACTCTATTTCTTAGCAGTTTCTGCTATAAACATTGACACTGTTCTATATGGCGGACAAAAGTTTAAATTGAATTTTGTACCATAAATTTTTATTAGTGCTTCAGAGTTTTTAAAGATTTTTTTCCTATTCATTGAAACCTCGTCACAACTCTGCTATGGATTGTTATTCCCATTAGACAGATAGAGAAACCCAAAGTTGGAGGAGTTCTATAACACATCCAAGAACACATGACCACAAGTGGTATACTCAAACCTAGAGCTTTCACTCTAAGTGTCTCCTATATCACAACTTCTTTTCATGTAATTTAATTTTGATTCTTTCAACTTATTTGTCCACTATGTTTTGTGACAGTACACACACACATACACACACACTTCTGGGTAATAATGGCTAAAATCCAGGTCACAGGTCACATGTTGTTAAATAAATACATTCACATAAGTGGACTTTTTCAGATTCTGATGCCACCTGTACATGGTAAATATAAAGGAACTGGGTTTTCTTTTGTTTTCCCATTATTCTGAGAGACAGTACTAACTTCTTATACAGATTGTTGTTCATCACCCTTGCCTAAACTAGAAAAACAATTTTAAGAGGAAAGTGTTATTGATCATTATGCAAGGTAAAATTAATTTTTAAATAAATTCTGCTTTTCAAATATATAACTGCCATGCCACACCTCTCTATATACACTTGAACACACCCTATTGCATACCTTATTTTATTTTGAATGCTGCTTTTTTAGTTGAGAAACTGTCAACCTAGTGTAGTTTTCATGACATAAACACAACATATGGTAAACTGTATAAATATCTAGAAGGCAGGTTAGAGTTTTGTTTATTTAAACATACTAGTCACAAAAATTTTCAACTTACTTTCCGTAACTCATTTGGATTTACTTCTAATTCATGCAGGCTTATTATTTCTCTTTATGCTTTTAGTAAACATTTTTGTGCATATAAAGATTAAAAAATAATTCTAAAAAATCTTGATATTTGTATCTTATTTAATGATTTTGCATTTAATAAAATCTGTTCAAAAATTAGAAAACTCAAGGAGAAAATAATTGGAAACAGATTTAAAATGAAGTAGTGAGATCAAATACAATTTAAATAAGCAACATTTAATTCCAAATAATTTCTATCCTATAAAATTTATAAAGATTTCTCTAATCCCCTTTGGTCTTTATTTAGCTGGTAACACCAGTTTTAATATACATAGGGATGGCTTTGTGATATAGTGGTTACCAGTACAGTATATTTTATCTTTGAAGGTAATTATGGTCATTATACAATATAGACTGAAAATTAAGAAAACAAAACAATTATATTACCTAGCTATTTGAATATTCAGATTTTTTTTTTTAGCCACACAGTTATGCTGCTGGTAATGTATATACCTGATTCAATTTCAGATCAAACTAATTTGCAGTTTTGCTCATGTTAAACTATGTGTCTTCATAGCAAATAATAAAAATATTACTATTAGAGTTAGAAAAATACATAGTAACCAACTAATTTTGAAAGGGAAAAAACAAAGTATTAAAACAAATGACTGTTAGGAAATTAAAGAAAAAGATGTTAATTGTTACAGGAAAAAAATTATTTTAGTGGTAGTAGTCTCCAAATCTGCCCACCTTGCTCTCTCTCCCCTCAATGAACGACGATTCCCAGTATTCTCTCTCTCTCACAGATGCTAGTCTACTTGAATGTGGGCTGACACGTGACTTGATTCTGCCCTTCCAAAGGCAGAAAAGCATCTTTATGTTATTTTCAAGGTTAGCTCAAAAAAACTCTGTGCTTACATCCATGTATCTTGAAATGCTAGCTCTAGGGGAAGCCAGCCACCTTGTAAGAAGTCCTTCTATCTTGAAGTCACCATGGTGTGAAGGAAGCCAAGACAGTTACATGGAAAAGGAGATGCTTAGCTAGCCTCCAGTTATTTAAGCTGTCCAACTGCAAGCACCAGACACGTGAGTAAAAAAGCCTTCTCAGACATTCTAGTCCCAGGACATTTCATGTGGGAAGACCCGAGGAATCAGGATGCAGCCAGAACTGAGGCTCCACATACATGACTCTAGTTGAGCCATTTAAGTATCTCCAACCACAGTGAGCCCCAGTTATCCTAGATGTGAACCAGACAACCAGGAGCAGATGCAAGTCATTGTATGCTCTGCTGGAATCCTGACCTACAGAATTGGAAGCATAAACCCCATATAAATGAGCCCGAAAGATGACCTCTGTGTATTGGCTGCTAGTAAGTTTATTCTTCACTATAAGATGAGACCTGTTAGCTCAAAACCCACTAGTGCTAAATCAAATTTTAATATTCACTATTGTTATAAAAATAGCCCAAACAGGCATTTTAGCCACTTACAGCCTGTCTGCTTTGCATACTCTAAGAAACCTCACCCAGCATCTGCCAACCATAGATATGCTTAAAAGCCTCCAAACTACTGCTGCTCTTCAGTTTTCTGACACCAAGACTCTCCATCATGTTGCTCAATATTACCTAGGCACCCTAGACACAAAAGCCCCCTCTCCCATTTTCCTCTTCCCAAAGAAGTTCTTGTGCCCTCCTCCTTTTTTGAGTAGTAGTAGCTTCTGGACAGACTCCTGCTACAAGGGACTATCCCACATGCAAAACTGTTAAAGCATGTATGGGCTACTGCTACCTCATGGTCAGATCTTTTTCTTGATCAAGCCTCAAATCCCTTAAACTCCTTATGATAATAAAATGGCTTTTGTTTTATGCATCCATATTTCAGGATGATGTGTTATACAGCAGCAATAAGTAATAGAAGCAATGTAAATTGTTTCTCTAAGACATTAAAAACCAGTTATAAAACTACTAAATGCACTAAGATATTTGCAAATGTTATAGGGTTATTCTAGTGCTATGCATAAGTACCATGATGCAAGTCTGCAGATGGTGAAGTTCCCGAAATAATATTACCTTTCATGGTCCATTATATCCTTTAAAGAACACTATGAGATTATAAAATATTTTAATAATAAGAAGAAGCAATTTTTCCAACAGGAAATTTAACTGTTATTAACATGCAATAAATAATCACAACCACAAGCCATCTTATCCATCAGAGGAAAAAAGGGCAGCTTTAGAACTAATCAGCTGTTACTAAATTATTCATACAAATGTTCATTTCTTATTTGCTTTTTGCTATGCATTAACATTTATTAACAGATAAGCTTTAGTTAGAGCCAAAAGGTTATAGACAATACTAAAGAAAAAACAAAACTTGGAAAATAACCTATCTGTACAATTTTGTAAATAAGAAATAACTTCTTTAAGAAAATTAACCTTTACAAGGATTAGGAGAAGACTGCCATTATTGGGTTTTGGCACTGTAACACTCCGGTCTGCTCACTAGAACACAAGTGATCTGTGTCAGCATAATCTGAGAACAACTGACATGCAAGTGTTCTATCTAATGCATTATTGTCTTGCAAACAGAGTAGAAGAGAATTAAATAGTAAATCCCATATTATTCAATCTATTTGGTTAAATTATGCCTGGAGTTAAAGAAAATTTACAAGCTAGTCTCTGAATACTTATATGAAAAATAAGTATATCTTCCCAGTTGATCATCATCAAAGACAGACAAACTCCTAAATGCAAACAGGTATGGGTCCCGGGTGAAACCTGACCTTCAAGCCAAACACAGCCTGAAGCCTGAAAACTCAGCTGTCAGCTCTGGGTGGAGCCCGTGACCAGAATGGGAACTTCCGTGATGTCTTTTAGCCAATAAAATGGTGCTTTTTTCAGGCCCACCCATGGACCAATCAGCATGCACTCCCTCATTTTGAGCCCATAAAAACCTCCGGACTCAGCCTTACCAACAGCTACCTCCTTTCAGGGCCCCTGTCAGACAGAGGGTTACCCACTTCGGGTCCTCTCTTGGTGTCAAGAGCTTTTCTGTCACTCAATAAAATTATTCTCTGCCTAGCTCACTCTCTGGTGTTCATGTACCTCAGGCCTCTTGGTCCCGGAACAAGAACCTGGAACCCGCCAAATGGCAGATGTGAAAAGAGCTGCAATGCACTCCTGCTCACTGAGCTATGGGAGTGAAAAAACCGCAGGGTACCACATGCCCCCATTCGCCGGGCTGCAGGCAGCGGGACTAAATGAGTTCTGATGTGACACACTCACATTCACCAAAGCTGCAGATGGCGGAAACAAACAAAAGCTGAAACACTTTTGGGGGCTAAGACCTCAGGACTCCCTGAGCAAAAGCTGTAACACCTCTTGGGGCTCACTGCAATCTCCACCTACTAGGTTCAAGCCATTCTCCTGCCTCAGCCTTCCAAGTAGCTGTGATTACAGGCACACGCCTCCACACCCAGCTAATTTTTGTATTTTTAGTAGAGATGGGGTTTCACCATGTTGGCCAGGATGGTCTTGATAGGTTCAAGCCATTCTCCTGCCTCAGCCTCTCAAGTAGCTATGATTACAGGCACATGCCACCACACCCAGCTAATTTTTGTATTTTTAGTAGAGATAGGGTTTCACCATGTTGGCCAGGATGGTCTTGATCTCCTGACCTCGTGATCTATCTGCTTCAATCTCCCAAAGTGCTGGGATTACAGGCGTGAGCCACAGCTCCCAGCCAGGAAAAGGAGAGTCTCTTTCTATTTTACTTACTGGGAAATTCATCACATGACCTAAGATTTTCAGGAAAAGTAAGAAGGTTACTACTTCCATTTATTTAGATAATTCTATGACATAACATGGTAAGATTCATTGACTGGCTAATAAATTACAAACAAAGTAGACTACAATGTCCGTTTACAAGCTTTGGAAGCAAAGAAAACCTAATACCAATAAGACATGAAACACCATACCCAACCAAAATGATTCAATTCCATTCAACATATAATACTATCAGTTACAGCTTGTATTTGTGGCTAAAAATCCCTTACACATATTTTATTTCAATTAATCTTCTTAAAACTATACGGAATAATTATTTTCTTAATTACACCAATCAGGATATTCAAGTATCAGAAAAGAGACAAAATCCAGTCTCAGGGCTTCTCCAGCTTCTCCCTGAATACAAATTTGAGTTCTGCAGAAATTCTGAACAAAAGATACCATCAGCCCGCTTTTACATGAGAAGGGGAAATGAGGTTGTATTAAGGAAAGCTTCTAGATAGACTTACTAAGTTAATGCTTGCAAGGCTAGGCATGGTGGCTCACACTTGTGATCCTAGTACTTTGGGAAGCCGAGACAAGAGAATCATCACTTGAAGCCAGGAGTTCAAGAGCAGCCTGGGCAACATAGCAAGACACTATCTCTACAAAAAATAAAGAAATCAGCTGGGCCTAGTGGTGCACCTGTAATCCTAGCTACTCTGCAGGCTGAGGCAGGAGGAAGCTTGAGCCCAGGAGTTTGAGGCTGCAGTGAGCTATGATCAGGCCACTGTTCCCTAATCCTGGGTGACAGAGTAGGACCCTGTCTCTGAAGAAAAATGAGAAATGCCAGATATAGGTGATGGGGGAGGAAGGCAGCAAATCACACTGCCATGTGTGTACCTATGCAACAATTTTGCATGTTCTTCACATGTACCCCCAAAACCTAAAATGCAATTTAAAAAAAAAAGTTATCACTTGTAGAGACATTTGAATTTTTGAAAGGGAATAATTGCTTACCTAGAGTTATTAAACATTTAACTGTTGAATATCTTTAGTGACAGTGCAGTCATGCATGCATTTATATATCTCAGCTTATGGCTCCTATGCCATGGCTCAGAAGATGCAGGAAAACTGGGAGGTTGCTGTTCATGAGCATGATTGATGGGTTCATTCAACTCAAGGCCAAAAGTAGGTCAAACTGAGATTCGAATATACCCAGGTACAAGATACAGACAAATACTAAAACCAAGCACTGTAAAAAAATAAGAAGTGGGAGAATTGAAAGAAATAAAGATAAGGTCCTAAAATGCCAGAAAGAAGTTGAAGTTGGACAGATTACATGAGTAGAAGCAACATATAAATCTATTTAGTAAATCATAAAGAACCACAAAATTTTAGCTATTATTATGTATTATTGGTCAATTAAATTTCACAATATGGTACCAATTTTGTCTCATCAATTTATAATAAGTTCTTCTTTCCTCCCTATTTATACTAATCTCTTCCTACCTAAATTATTTTAGAGATTAGTTTACACTCACTTTACTAATTTCCCCAATCCTCCTTCACTGCTTAACTCACTCTGATCTAGCCTGGGACACCATTACCCTACTATGATAATTCTATAGCAGGTCACCTGTGACTTCCAAGAGATTTAAATTAATGGGCAGCTTTAGCCCTAATTTTGCTTGAGTTTCAACAATATGCAACGCAGTTTTCCACTCCATCATTGTTTAAACACTCTCCTTGTTAACTTCTATGATGTCACATTCTCCTGAGATGTTCACTATTTATTTTCCTGCTTCCTGTTTTTCTCTTTGTTAGCCCAGCTACCTCTACAAAGTCCTTAAATGCTAAATGCCCTCAAGACAGTTTTCAGTCCTTTTCTCTTTCTCTCTATGCTCTCTTTGTGCAGTTTCACATATTCCATGGTCTTCAGTGACCAGTCATATTTAGAGAGAGAGAGAGTCCACACCGCATAGCTCCAGGATGCCGTATCTCCAACTCACACTGCCTTCACTTAAATGTTTCAGAGACACCTGAAGCAGCCAGTTGGAAGCCAAATTCTTGAGCTTCTCCTCAATCCTGTCCTCTTCTCATGCTCTCTCTCAGTAGAGTCTCATCCGTCCTGTTTTTCAATCCTGAAGCCTAAGCATCATTCTTGACTCTCTCCCTCCCCACTCTGTACCCAATATATCACTAAGTTCTGTTGACTCTATCATATAAATTTAGAACTCTCCATTTCTCATTCCTCTCTGCCTTTACTTAATTCAAGTTACTACAGACTCTCATGCAGACGTAATGCTATAGCTTCCTGACTGGGGCTTCTTGAAATATATTTTCCAAACTTTAGCAAAAGCATTCTTTTCATGTAGATGTAATGCTATAGCTTCCTGACTGGGGCTTCTTAAAATTTATTATACAAACTTCCAGCAAAAGCATTTCTCAAAAGCAATCTGATCAGGTATTTTCACTGCTTAAATCTCTCAAGAAAAGATACAAAATCTCTAACTTGGCTCATAGGGTCCTGGATGATCTACCCTGCTATGGTGTCTCAGGCCTCCCACACTGCTCCGTCTCCCATTCTATGCTCCAGCCACGCTGAATTGTTTCAGGTACACAAATACATCCCACACTGTGCTGTGACAGCCTTGCACTGCTGCGCCCTGTGCCTGGTGCACTCTCCCCCAGGCTCTGCCATTGCCTAAATTAAATCCAGTTTATTTTTGTATCTCAGGCCCAAACTTACTTCCTCAGAAAGTCTTCTCTGACCTGCTCCCCCACAGCTACCCTCCAAAAAAAGATTCGATTTTTTAATTTACTCTCACTATACTCTGAACCTTTTATACATAGCTCATTCTGCAGTGTGCAAATAAATAGCTCTTTGTGTGATTGTCAACTCCAGGAGAAATAAAAGACGCTCCTCTTTTAAAAAGTTATTTTTATTATATAAAGAGTACAATATGTTTGATATGTTTATACATAGTTGAATGGTTATTATAGTTAAGCAGTTAACATATCCATCATCTCACACAGTTACCCTTTGTGTGTGTATATACGTCTATGTGGGGGGTGGGAGCGTGGGGGAAGAGCACCAACAATCTACTCTTTTAGCGAAAACCTCAAGTCCCATACAATATTACGAAGTGTGGTCCTCATTTTGTACTTATTTATCCTACACATTTGCAACTCTGTATCCTTGGACTTATGCCTCCTTAATCCCTACCCCTGTCCCCTGGTAACCATTTCATTCTCTACCTCTGCATCTTCAACCTTTTAGAAAAAAATTCCAGGTATAAGTAAGATCATGCAGTATTTTTCCTGCTGAGTCTGGCTTACTTCACTTTGATGTTTGCCTTTGGCCATCATTGCAAGCCCAGTGCCAAATATAGGAGCCACCACAGAGTGTGGGTTCAGTGTTATTTGTTGTTATTCAGTTGTTATTTGTTATTTGTTGAATGACTAAGTGTATGAACTGAACTCGCCAGATGACTACCTTCTCATCTTATGAAAGCTCTAGGAATTCTTCCTCAAATGAAATATTTCCACCTCTGTGCTCTTAACTCTGGTTATGTCAGTATCATATTTATCACACTGATGGCTGTGATAACTATCTTTTGCCAACACAGGTTGTGAGTTCTTCAGTGACACTGAGAGTAGAAATCATATCTTGTTCACTGTCATCTCCTGGGGACTCTCTTAGTGCTGGGCATGTCGCAAGAATTCAAAGTGGAGGGAACCGGAGTGACAAACTCTGCTGACTTTATGATTTCAACTGGCCTTGCTTCAACAACACACACATTGGCACACACGAGATGAAGCCACCTATTACTGAAGAAAACTGCTTAATCTGCTCTATGTATTACAGATAATGTCTCAAATCTGCTATCAGTTCCTGCCAACCTGCTGAGTTCTAGAATGATTCAGAGCTTGCTGCTGTTGCTTCTTCTTAATTCATAAATATATTCCACATATTAAAACTTCATTACTCTTTCAGAATAAACAAAATGCTTCATGGTAATTTCATATTCTTTGGAGAAAGCTTTATATACATCCAAAATGGGTAGGTTTTTTTGAAAAACAATTAAGATAAAGCATTAATGTTCACAGCAGGTGATCAAGTTTTAAAGCTCATTATTAAGAAGAAATGATTATAGACACAGGAAAAGGGGGGATGGACTTTATTTTTGTTAAGTTGGTTATATTTATGACTAATAGAGTCTTGAATTTTTACCAAGATGAACTAGGTGTAGTTACCCTTTAAAAGTCACATTAAAAAGAAAAACTATGTCTTCCTAGGATTTGTCTTTCTCATACAGAGTTTGTTGTCAACACTTCTCTAAATGAGTCATTTGTTCTTTTCCAGGTGGTCAATTTCTAGCTTTTGTGTTCTCCTAAATATAACTAGTAGATACATTTTAAATTTTGCTTTCAGTAACTGGCAATCTCTCACAGAGTTTAGAAAAGAAGAAAATATATGATTAGTTTGTTCCTTGTCTTCTAAATCTGAAGCATTAGTATTGTCCAAGTAAAAACTACTGTATTCCCTATGCAGAGAAATTTGGATAGAATATATAATGAGCCTGCAATGGAAAAAAAATAGGAACAGGAAGCTTTGAAGTTTTCAGATAATAATCTCAATAAGGAGAGACTGACTATCTTTACCTGAATTTAGCAGCTACGCATATCATCAAAGCAAGAACATATTAGAAGGAATGCCATGCATATGATTTAATGAGTAATATTTTAACATAAAAGTTACACTGCTATTTCATTTATATGTATCAGTTGATATGCTTATTAAGTGTAACTAAGCTTATTGGAAAGAATATTTTCAAAAATTTTTTCTTTATTGGTTTGGGTTAACAGATTTTATACATCAAACTACAGATTGAGGTACTAGTAGATGTCAGTAACTTCTTATAATTTTCAATTTGTCAAAAACAGATATAAAAATTATACTTTTTACTTTTAAAATCAACTTTATTGAGAAACCATGTGCACATAATAATGCCCCATTTTTTAAATGTACAGTTCAATGGGTTTTAACAAATGTTTACAACCATGAAACTACACATTTGGGTTGTTTTCAGTTTGGAACTATCGTGATTAAAGTTATGATAAACATTCATGTATAAGTCTTTTGTGAACCATTTAAACTTTTTTAAATTTTTCTTTCATAAATACCTGAGAGGAACTGTTGAATCATAAAATAGGTATATATTAAACTTTATAAAAACTACCAATATTAAAAACAAACATTTAATTTGATAATGTTAAAAAATGTCAAAAGGAAATAAATATATATTCAACATTTGTTCATTCATTCAATAAACATTAAGTAATCATCTCTTATGTGGCAGCACAAGTTTGAGCATTCAGTGTGCTGAATTTCATAAGACACAATCCCTGGCCTGAAGACATTCAGAGAAAAAATGAGAAATAACTCTCCCTATTGCATATATGAAAAGATATCACTCTCTAGACAATATAGTCAAGAATGCTTATATAGCTGGATAGACTAAGCTCTTGGTCTGGCTCTGTTATCATCTGGTTATCTAACTTTGAGGAGACAAACTTTCTGAGCTTTATCATTTCTAAAAAGACAGAACTGAAATAATCCTTGTTTTTCAAACACTAAAATAAATCTGTAATTTGTAGTGAAGTAAAATAACAATAACTTTTGAAATTTGATAATTCTAAATAAAGTTTAAAATACAAGCTTTCAAACTTTGAAGCAGCTGATAGTTTTGTTAGAAACTAATGAACAGGGTAATTTCTAACAAATATGAACAACATGATTCATTTCTTAAAACAATACTTTCATTGACCCATCACGAGAACATCAATTGTTTGAGAAATCATTATCAATGAGAAGCCTGAACACCTGTTCTCCGCTGAATCCCAACCAACGTGAAATCTAGAAGTGGAAACAAATTGTTGCCAAATATAACCAAAAACTGAATTGAAAAAGAAAAGCACAAAGTTCCCACTGGCTCCCAACATCACCTCTCTTTATCACAATTTTCAGCTATCACATTTTAATGCTCTTGATACTAAATAAACTGAGCATTGCTTTGTACAGCAGCTGTTGGTGATACTTCTCTCAACAAACAATTCGAAAAATGATTTCCACGGAAAGTCAAAACAGGCAAGTAGCCAATCGTTTTGAAGACATAAGAATATATCAGAGTCCCGGTTCATCATTAAGAAATATGTTTGTGGGCCAGACACGGTGGCTCACGCTTATAATCCCAGCACTGTGGGAGGCCAAGGCAGGTGGATCACGAGGTCGAGAGATCGAGACCATCCTGGTCAACATGGTGAAACCCTGTCTCTACTAAAAATACAAAAATTAGCTGGGCATGGTGGCGTGCGCCTGTAGTCCCAGCTACTCGGGAGGCTGAGGCCAGAGAATTGCTTGAACCCAGGAGGCGGAGGTTGCAGTGAGCCGAGATCGTGCCATTGCATTCCAGCCTGGGGAACTCCATCTCAAAAAAAAAAAAAAAAAAAGAAATATATTTGTACTTACAGATTTTCAAAGAAGAAATTCCTATTTCTTTTTATGATAATTTAAAGATAAAGACACACACACATGTATGTTCAGAGCGGCACTGTTTACAACAGCAAAGACCTTGAACCAACCCAAATGCCCATCGACGACAGACTGGACAAGGAAAATGTGGCACATATACACCATGGAATAAATGCAGCCAAAAAAAGACGATGAGTTTGTGTCCTTTGTAAGGACATGGATGAATCTGGAAACCATCATTCTCAGCAAACTGACACAAGAACAGAAAATCAACCACCGCATGTTCTCATTCATAGGCAGGTGTTGAACAATGAGAACACACAGACACAGGGAGGGGAGCGTCACACACTGGGGTCTTTTGGGGAGGTCAGGGAGGGACAGCGGGAGGGTGGGGGAGGTTGAGGAGGGGGATAACATGGGGAGAAATGCCAGATGTAGGTGACAGGGGGGATGGAGGCAGCAAACCACATTGCCTGTGTTTATGCAACAATCCTGCATGATCTGCACATGTACCCGAGAACCTAAAGTACAATTAAAAAAAAAAAAAGAGTTTGGTTTTACTATGTTTTGTTTTGTTGTGCTGACAACATCCTTATCCTTATGGCTGTCATTGTGTTCACACTAAGACTCTATTTCCTCTACAGCACTGACCAATTGCCCCTCCACCCCAAACAACAAAGCCACACTGTTCTATAAAGTGTAATAGCGGAAGATTCAGTCAAGAGCACAAATCACTAGATAGAGAATATTTTTTTAAAGGGAAAGAATGAAGAATGGAAACCATCTTCTCCCAGCATTTGAATAAACATGCAAGTCAACATATTAGAAGATTACTGAACAATGAACAATAAAATGATGACTGCCTGACTTTGACGTTTTACAGTTAAGATTATAGAATTAGAACAGTATCCAGACTCAGAATCAAGTGAGTTATTGGTCTCCATAACCAGAGGCAAGTCAATGATCCCTTTTTTATGTCTTATTTTCTCCATCAGAACAGTAACTATGTTTTTCTTTTAACATAGATTTGTAATAGCTAACAGAAAAGTCATAAAGAATACCTAGAGGTAACAGTTTAGGAAATAATAACGCATGCAGATATTTTACATACCATATGACAATATACAACATAAAATAATTATTTTCTCATTATAGATACTATTTAAGATTTCCGGGAAGGATAAGAAAGTACTTCTTGGAATAATAGAAGTTCCTCATAAATTCTTGAACTTCAAATTCAAGCCCAAATGTGAGGCTAACTTTCCATAGAGCTGGGCCTCATAAAATGATCACAAATTCTTGACCACGTATAAATCAGCCATGAAATGCTTATGACAGATGATTACTATATGCATTTCATGAATGCAAATCTACCCTCTGACACAACCCTGAATCCATTACATCTATTTTCCTCTTGATCAACACAGGGGAACTTTGTATCAAAGAAAGGCTTAACCATCCAAGGCATTAAACAGAACTTTGTTTTCATGATCACCAGGTCACAAATCATAGCAGAAAGCCTTAGGGGCTGAAGAGTCAACAGCTAGAGTCTCTCCCTCTGGCTCTTGGTTCTGTATTTACCAAGCACTGGAGAACTGTACCAGCTTTTTCCTAATCCTCATGCTCAGTTTTACTTTGGCTTTTCAAAGACCATCCACAAGTCGTCAATCTTGTAATTCTCCAGCGTGGTGGGAGCTAGGAGGGAGAGAAGGCAATGCTAGAATGAAATGCCCAGTGACTACTAGTCTTAACGCTATCAAAACGAACAGAAATTGTTCAGCTGGGAACAAAACCTTGAACCTGTATGCAATCACATCTCTCCTTCACATTCAGGGCTAACATTAAGCCTATGGCTTACTATGGTAAACAGGCTGAAGAAAGCCACACAGTCTGTCTTGTACCCAACAGCTTGTCCTGCATAGTAGCCAATGCTATTGGTAACCTTCTCTTTTACATATGAAGCCGTCTGATTTGGTCTGTCTTTACTTTTTCCTCTTTAAGAAACTGTGTATTCCTTTAATAAGTATGTCATGGTAGGTAGTTCCTGAGCTAAGTAAATTCTTCGGCCTCTTCTATGTGAACCTTGCAGAAACATTTGCCCAGTAAGATAGTAAGAAACAAGAAGATCATTGGCATTCAAATACCAAAATTATGAACTGTAAAAAGAATAAATGAGGCTTTAAAACTTCTTCCTACAGTATCTCTAAACAATATAGAGTCGAATAGTTTTGAAGAGTCCTCTTGTTTCTTAAGTAGGGATGCCAAAGAATGAGCTAAGATTTGAAAATTTTAAAAAGAAGTAGCATTTTACTGTTTTATCACTTTCTGCAGGCATGTTGCACTACTTGGCTGATCTGGGGAGTTTCTGAAGTCAGTTGCTGGTTTTCTCACTGACGATAGATTGTTTCTTACATTAGCTTTAAGCACTTTGCAGACACCACACACCCCAGTGAAACTGAAACAGTATAGCTACAACAAAGTAGAGATCTTCAGAAACACTCATCTATTTCTTTCCATTTATATGTATATAAAAATAGAAATAAAAATATATAGAATATATATCCATATATAGTCATAGCATTAAATAAAATGTCCTATTTAAATATATAGTTGAAAACTATTCCTTAGAATTAAATTTCACAAATAGAAACACGGTTCTATAAACTATACAACTACTTTCTTAGGGAAAAGGACATGATCTATTTTTACTCTCTCAAGAGCTTTCTGGCAGTTACCACCAAAATTGCATCTGTTTCATTTGATAAGGACATTGTTAAAAGGTGGATTGTTAAGAGTGAGTCACAAGTTAATGCCTTTATCTTTAAGGCACAGAAGATTTGTACAAATGCAAGAACAACAAAATCTGGTTTCTTTGGTTTTAGTTCTCACTCCTGTCTAGCAAGACACAGTCTGACGTCAGGATCCTGAGAGAGAGTGGAGGAAAAATCGTAGATACCAGATATCAGGAGAGAAAGATAAAAGAGCTAAATGAGAATATGCTTTCTAAATCTATTGTACATTTTTACATTGTAGCCTTTATACACTATAGGAGAAATGCAGAAAATCAAAATGCCACAATGTATAGGATTGAGGTTATTTCCTTATATTTAAAATAAGTTAAAAACCAAAAGTATAATTCTAGTTCAACACACCAACTTCGTGCCTGAACTTCTAAATTCTTCCTAAAAATAAATATAAAATAAGTAGGTAAAAATAGTTGTAGTGGGTTTGATAAAGATATAAACTGCAAGTTGGCTAAAGATGACTGTATTCCCTGTACTTCTGCTGCTCCAGTATTCAAATAAAATAGAATGTAAAGTTCTGTGAAGCATGACTTCATATGATTTTATATTGAACACTTAAAAATGCATGGGTGAAAATTGGAGAATCCTTTCCAAGGAAACCACTAACTTGCTTGTTTGACTAATACCCCAAAATAATTGCTAGGAGACAACAGGATGCTAGATGATAAAGAGGACAGAACAAAAGGCTGGAGCTTTACAATCAAGATACACGCATAGTCAGATTCAAATCCAAGTAGTGAGGCTAGCAGGCAATATTGATATAATTGGCATTTTATTGTGATTTTGTGTTCAACCTAAGCCTCTTTTGTAATATCTTGGATAAATAAGTTTGGGTGTCTTAAAGACCTATGAGGGGTATGTATGGAAAGACAGAATCTTCTGAAGGAATAAATGGAAAGTCAAGAAGTGGAAGAACAACCTGACAGGTTTCTGAAGCCCGAATCTATCACACTGTATTTCAATGCTGAAAACACATCAGGTGAACCCCTTGTATCCCTTTTCTCTATTTTTTGTTCCTATCACCTCTTTGATCTTTGCTTGTCTTCCCTCTGTCAGCATTAATGGTATTGGCAACATAGGGGGTTTTCAAAGAATGCTAAAACTTTAGTCGCAAATTGTGATCGGTGAAATAACACTTTTTGTTGAATTATCAGCAGCAATCTCTTTATTATAATATCATGGTGCCTTTATGAGTGTTATTATCATAGTAATCTACATGCATAGTAATTTTATAGCTTTGTAGTATACGTAGACTCTAGTACATGTACAAAATTTGAGTATCAGAGGAGTACTGCACTCTTCTGAAAGAGAACTGAATGCCATGACTAGATAGCTGATAGAATATTTATAAATGTGTTGTACTAGAAAATGCCAACTCAAAGTGACAGACAGCAAGTTTTTAAATTCTCTGTATGTTAACTAATATTTGGTATGAAGAGTTAGCTGTAACCCAAAGATAAATATCGTGGCTTTTATTACATAATGGTTTTCCTTTGTACTCAACTAATTGCCTTAGAATACATCTGCAGTTTCCCTATCAATAGTATTCCTGGCCTGTTATAGGAATCCAGTTTCACTTATCTCATGCATAAATTATAGGTAACTTGTAATCAGCAAGACACAACGTTAGACTTAAATTATGGAAAGGGAGAAGATGCAAGAGATCATGGGATGGCTAAGCACTGCAGCTGAATTGTAGCAGAGGATACCACTAAATTTCAAAAAGACATTGAAGTGGATAGGAGAGAGAAAAAGTAATCCAAAGCTACCTTTCTGGATATTTCATACAGTATATGTTTAGAAGGCCCAACTGAAATGAAATTGGAAGCGCTATTGTGATTGTTGGCTTTACAAAACACTTTGAAAACACTTTGATCTTGAGCCAGATTTGGGACACGGCACTGCCTGCTTCACTCTCACAACAGTCTTGATATTTTTCCCATTTGTTGCTTCTTCATCTCAGTAAATGGCATTCTCATTTCTTGAATCAAAAAACTAAAAGTCACCATTGAATTTTGCTTTTACATCAACCCTTCTATCTAATCTATTGCCAAAGTCTGTCAGTTCTACTCTAAAGAATATAAAATAAAAATATATTTCTCCATCTCTATTACCACCACTCTAGCCCAAGCTCATGGGGCGATCCAATATTAGCAGGTAAAGAGTCTTCCATACTCTACTCTTGTCCACAAGGAAAGCATTTTCATCAGAGTAGGCAGATTTACTTTTTCAAAAATAAATCCGAACTTATCAGACCCGTGACTGAAATCCTCCAAGGCTTTCTAATTATAACCTGAATAAAAACATTCTCCAAATGATGACCTTCAATGTCCTGAATGATCTCATTTCTACTTATTTTTCCCACCTTATCAGACACCTCAATCTAAGACCATTCACTTAATTATTTTTGTCCCCCCTCTTTCAATGCAGGCTCCAAGTGCGGAAACATCAACTCTGTTGTTCACTCTTGTGTGTACTTCAGTTCCTAGTAATTGGCATATATTACATGCTAAATAGATATATAAAAATAAATGAGCAAATGAAAGCAAGCAATTCAGCCTGTTCTCTGTCTATGTTACAGTTCCTTATAATGCTAAGGGGCTAGCCATAGTGACTCCAAGGACAGTGTCCTAAAACCACATTTTAGTGCCAATCACTTGTTAAACTGTGACTCCAATCCAGAACTCTCCAAACAGGGTGGAACTCAGCACTACACTTACTCTACTCTTGTACTCAAGGGTTTAATTTATTATCGCAGCTGGCCTGCAATAGGACAGAGACTAAATAGCATGCTTTTATTTTAACAGATAAGACAACAGATCTAAAAAGTACACTAGGTTAAAGCTACGCACTTGATGAATGTAGAGATAATACATGTATTATAACTATGATCATTATCATGTATAATAATACATGAAAATGTATTCATTAACACATTCCATAGACATTCATTGGGTCTCTCCTCCTTGGAAGTTCAGGTATTGTGTGGCCTGAACTCTACAAAATTGGGCGTAAGAGGTTCCTTAAAAATATAAAAGTGGCTTTCTTTTTTTGAGTTTTGCTATAATGTGTGACCATGGGAAGACATGTCTAAGGTTCCTCCAAGGGCCTTGAAAAGAGTCTGTTCAAATGAGAAGGACTAAAATTAAGTCTAATAAGGTTGATTGCAAATGGTGTTCTGTGAAATCTACAGTATATTTTACAACCCACTAGAATCAGCCACAAAAGACATTGTCCCAGCTCCAAAGGAGGTGGTCAGAGAAGCAGAATTAGAATAAATATTATAAAAGGCTGGGGTCGAGGTAAGGCCAGGGTGTTTGGGAAGCACTAGGAAGTTGAAAGACCACTCAGGGAAGGCATCGTGGAATAAGTCTCACTGTGACTGAGGGTTGAAGTTGAATTAAGTCTTCTACTAAACAGGAGAGTGCCCCTGGGTGGGGAAGAGAAAGCGTGATGGTTGGCAAAATGAGGTAGGGACAATGTATCAGAGAACCCCTTGGAAAGGCATACATGTACAAAAGAGGTTGGTACATTTGTGAACTGTCAGTACTTGGATCTGGATGGCATTTGAAGTGAAAGCACCAAACTGATGAGATGCTGGAGGAGGGCAGGAATCGGTTCAGAAAGAACCTTTGGTATCATAAGGAGTCTGTATTTTCTCTTGAGAAATATTAAAGATGTTTAAATAGGGAAATGGTGTATGAAATACATGTCTTAATAAGCTTATGCTTTTGGTAATGTGCAAATGAACTGAAGCAGGGCAAGTCTGCAAGTAAGGGTACTAGACAAAATGCTATTGCAACCAGTGAGGAGGAAAATGACGAGGAACTGATATAAAGAGTTGGGGAGATGCCTCCTCCTGGCCTATGTTTCTCATTCAGAGGTAAACCATTTAAATAATGCAATATGTAATGAGAACTTTATTCTCATTCATAATAAGAACACTGGGAAAATGGGTAACCTGTTTAGTTGTGCCAGATATGCTCCTGCTGCACCAGTCTTGACAATTAATTAATCCTCAGTTTTCCTCTTCTAGGAAATGGAAGAACTGACCTAGACAATATCTGAAGCTCTATTGCAATTCTAAAATTCTAGGGACAACACAGTTTCCTCATTTCTATTATACAGCTGTTATTTACTGCTCTTTTTTGCAAGTTAGGAAAAGAAAATTAGCTCATTAACTTGGAATTAATCTTCCAATTGTGCTGCCTTATATCTAGAATTCCAGACATTGATATGGACTTTTTACAAATAGTAATTAAACTCAGTTATCTTTATGAGAAAGGCTGTTCAAAAGAAGAGTATAATTTAAATATAAATTCTAAATTAAAGAGTCAGTTGTATTTTCTCCTGTGTCATAAAAAATACAGCAGAAAATCTTTCTCCCTTTTCTCTCCCTTTCAATATACCATGTATTATTTATTTTAAAATAGCATAAATTAATAATTATGTACAGCTAAGCACCTCAAAATCCAATGCTGTGGTTATAAACTAAGTTTAAGTTGTTTTAAATAATTCTACTAGTTAATTCTAATTAAAGTTGTGCTGAAGTACTCCAGTTCTGCACTTAAATTAAAAACGGTGTCAAGCAAGTGCTTGCCACCACTTACTACAGAGACATAGTAAGCCATTCAAGCCATCTAAACCCCATATATTTAAATGTAATGCATTTTATTTTGCATACCAGGTAAAATCATATGGAACGAAATTACTTACATTTGAGCATGTATGACCCCCAAAGCAGCACTTTCTCATAGTTCATCCTAATACTAGTATACAAGTCATTAAAAACATAATTTCTACAATTTTTATCAATTAGAGATAAAGTTATTTCTATTTTTAAGAATTTTTATTCCTCATGCAGATTTCATGGAGTATTACGATGTAAAGTATAGCATATAAAACGCAAAGCAAAGCAAGATGCTTCATGAAAAGATCATATTTTCACACTGGAATTTGGGACTTAGCTGCCTCATCCCACCTAACGCATCAAAAGAATTAGAAGCCATATCTTTAATTTTTCCAAATAATCTAAATGGAAGGAGAGCAAACTACATGTCAAGGCCTCTACAGAAGTGACCGGGAACTCCACCTGCAAATGCCATGCTGTTAAAGCAGCCAGACTGGAAATAGAGTGGCTCTGCTTACCTACAGGGAACCAGGAAACCACATACTTCACAGGCAGCAGCCATGCCAGATGGAAGTGTATCTGAGTATGTTTAGGAAAATAAATTAAAAACTGCATTGGGAGATGCTAGGTAAAGTGCATCAGCAAAAGACAGAAGGGAGGTTAGAATTGACATGTTAAGGTTATAGGACTGTGAGCAGACATTTTTCTGAGAAAATCCTGGAGAAAGTAAAATAAGATCAAGAAGAAATGCACAGATGCACTAGAAGGCATATTCAGAGACCATCAATGAATGGGTTAGTGGAGACAAAGCACCCTCGTTGCCTATCATTTTTCAAATGGAGACAAAGATATGATGGAGGTGTAAAATACTATGTGACGCTCAGAGGACTGAGGTTATTCCTGGAACAACATGGATAGAGATCCAAAATTGCAAGAAACAGAATGAGATGTATACTACAGTGCCATTAATTTATTTTAAAATCACACTTAATACTATACATTTTTTATAGATTGACACAAATGAAAAAGATGGTATGAAAGAGGAATTAGAAGGACTAACCTAAAACTGAACAAGGATACCTATGACATGGACCAAGGGTGTGGAGTCAAGAGAGTGGCGGCAAGAGAGCCAAAAGAAGAAATAAACAAAAATATAGGAAATAGATTTCACATGACGAGATGAGTTGCTAGAAGGTCAATATTGAGCTACATAGTTAATTCTATACTTCTACTAAAATAAGTATAAAACTAAAAATAGAGCACTTCCCATCCAGTCCCTATTTGTAAATTTCCTTCAATCCCCTGCATATTTTTTTTCCCTTAGCTCTTTTCTACCGTGCATATCCCTAGATTATTGCACAATAAATTGTTATGGTTAGCATTAGACAAATTTCCAACGTTTCCAAAGTTTGTAAGTCTCAGTTTGCTATCTATGATAATGAGGATAGTAAAACTGAAATTAAATGAAAGAACACAAGTACAACATTTGGTATGTACAACATGCTTAAGTCGGAATAAATATTAGCTCTTGTTCCTCCTCCTCTCTCCTTCATATTGACCTTCCTTCTCTTACTACTGAAGTTTCATCAGATTCTTAATATTCTCCCTGCTTCATGACTTGGCAAATAGCAGCTTTAACTCTGCCTAATCTATTCTGTTTGTTGCCACTCATCACTGCTTTTATTCAATTGTTTTCTCATTTTTATAGCAGCTACTGTTGCTGCCAATAAAAACTACACTCTAGAGGTCTAAGAAGGGAAGTCAGTTAAGAGCATGGAAAAGTTTTTTTAGATGCTTCAAACTCCCAGCCCCTAGGTATCTGGCACTTCAGCTCACCTCCATGGGATCTACTGGACCTAGTAGAGACAACCTCTCCCCCTAACTCAGGATCTTTTTCACTTTGCCACATTGGTCCTCAATAAAACTTCCTGGCACCTCCTGAGCCAATCACTCTCCTGGCATTGCCCCCAGTGCAGCTAGATTCCATGAATGGAGGTTAGGGCACACTGCCCCCGAAATATAGCACCTTGACATTTGAAGCAACAGCAGAAGAAAGAAGGTCTTTCTGAACTTCGTCTAAAGTAAGTCATAAGACCCTCATTCTAGAGGGGTCCTTTCTATTCCAGGAAGAAAGGAATGTTCTTTTCTCTAAAGACACAGGAAAACAAGGAAGAATCTAAACAAACAGGTCTTGCTAAGTTTCCCTCAGTTTATTACCATAGAACATACTCTTTTTCCAATTATACTTGTGTATTATTGTCCACTCTTTATCAAACCGAGGCATAAGAATATACGATTTTCCCTGTTTTGTGTTCTTCATTTGTGAAGGCACCCATGTCACACAGAACTTACATGAAGTCAATTTGTATGCTCTTCTCTTGTGACTGTCTTTTGTTATGGGTGCCTCAGCCATGAACCTAGTGATGGACGAGGAAAGAAGTATTTTCTCTCTGATACCACCCTGCCATCCTCTAGATTTTCTGGACAGGAGACAGATCTCAGCACACAGTCCACTTGAGTTTTCTCAGGCACCAGTCTTGATTCTCACTCAGTAGCTCAGAATAAGTTTTAAAATTACTGGGTGGGACTATGGAAGGTCACCACCAGACTTGAGATAAGAGAACAGAAAACTACACCCTGCCTGCATCAGCAACATCAGAGATAGAATAATACTTTAAGATTTCTCCAAAGAGATTTACTCATAAAATCCCTGCTCCTCCACTTTCTCAGCCCTCTTAAATCCTAGAAGTGATTGAAGAGGTCCAGAAGTCCTAGAATAGTTCTCAAACTTTGCCTTTCATAATCCTTCTACTGTAATGGAGATGTGAAATTTTACAACTCTCTTTTGTGTCTAGTCAACTTAAGTTGTATCATCATATTACATATAGAAATTAAAACAAAAATAGAGGGAGAAATTATAATTCTAAGAGACTTTTTAATTTATAGATCATAAAGACTAAAAATTGATATCCATTTTTAAAAACATGAGGTCAATCTAATAGCTAAGGAGTAAAACTTGTAATCAATAAAAATAACACTTTCTTTTGAAATGCATATGGGGATATTTATAAAAATGATCCCTGTGTTAATTAGACCACAAATAAATTTCTCATTTTCTGATCACAATGTAATAAACGTAATTGTTAATAAAATTACAGTAAAAAATGCCAATAACAAAAATATAGTTAAAAGTCAATAAGAAAAATACAGGTAAAAGAAAACTTCATTTTGAAGTGAAAATATACTTTTAAATTACTCATGGCTAAAAAGGAATTAAAAATGAAAATTACAAAAAGACATCTGATCAATAACAGCCATAAAAATACTATGTAGTAAAGCAAAAACTATGGCTAAGGAAAAACATATAGACCAAGTAAGATTTTTTTAATATTTAAAATAATATATCTAAACATTTATTGGTTCAAATAGCTGGAAAAATAGCAAGAGATTAAAAGGAAATAAAGATTAATAAGGAAATAAAAAAAAATTCTGAAGCATAAAAAACTAAAAAACAAAGATGTTCAACCAAAACTGAAAACTGTTTCTCTGGAAAGATTAATAAAGTATAACAAGGCTTAGGCAAGACAGATTAAGAGAGAAGTCAAGGATAAACAATATTAACAATAATGAAAACATACGCTCTAGATACTGTGGAGATCTTTTAATTTCTTAAATACTTTAAATAATTATATGATGAAATGTTTTAAATGTAAATGAAGGAAACACTGAATAATTTCAAGCACTGTCTGTCTAAAAATACCTAGATAGACAAATGATTAAATGGACATCCAAGTCAGAAATCCCCCAGTTCCAACAAAAATCCTGAGGCCAGACAGTTTTATAGTTGACTTTTAATAACCTAAAGTAAAAGGAAATGCTTACGTTTCACAAAGTGTTCTAGAAACTAGAAATATAAAGAAACACTCCAACTCATGTTATGGTCATTTTAGCCCTGATTCCTATTAAAGACAAAAGCAAGACAAGGGAAAAATGTGTTAGTCAATCTCACATATGTCATTAGGTGTAAAAATCCTAAATTAATCTTTATTGGGAGAGTCCAACAGGTTTCTATAAGCACAGGTTCATCACAAGATAAAAAGATCAGGGTATTTATCAGTTTCTGAATTCTCGCTTTTGAGAAGTCTCAGGTAAGTGGAATGCAATCTGCCATATTTGAAGCTGAGGGATGATAAAATGTCCTAAGCCTTTGGCTCTCTACCCCTAGTCACATACAAGTAATACTGTAACTTTCAGATGTAGAATTTTTTTTTGTGGTTGTAGATTTATGTGAGTATACTTTGCAACTTCTGGAATATCTTGGAAGCTATATTAATGGCAATGAGTAAATACAAACAACTTGGAGGGAAAAGAAATAGACAGTTTTGAGTTCAGGGCAGTTAGTGATCTTGTGATTGAACTTATGCTCACAGCCTAAATTACAAGAGAAAATTAAAAGTAAAGCAATGGTGTTTGTGATTTACTAAGTGAAAAGAGCAAAGTACCAGTTCAATGTGTATACAATAGCTGGTATAATTTTTTTGAAAAAAATAACTGTTTATGTGAGTGTGTGTGTGTGTGTATAAAACAACATAAATGGGGAAAACTTGGAAAAGATACACATCAGTATATTAGTGGTGATTATTTAAAAAAAAATTGGCTTGCATAAATGGGATAGGAGTACTTCTTACAGATTATTTTTACTTTTTAAATTTTTCAATATTTTAAAATAAAACACACCCAGGAAAAAAATGCAGAAGGAGAGGTACTGTTTGGCTGACAGCAAGAAGAAGACTGGGAGAAAGAGTAAACAGAAGACCAAAGGATAACAATTTTGATAAACTGGGAATGGAGAAATGAGTATAATAGAAACATGACCACATTCCTAAAACGTCTAAAGCAGATAGTGAAATAAAGTAGATTTTAAAATCCCACAAACCAATATAGGTGATTAAATGAGTGCCAATTTCTCCAAAAGACAATGGAGGAGGGTGAGGAATCAGAGTCAGCAAAATATGACAGCAGAAATAAAAAGTGAGCAAGTCATAGGTAACTGTCGTAATAGTTCATTCTCATGCTGCTAACGAAGACATAACCGAGACTGGGTAATTTATACAGGAAAGAAATTTAATTGACTCACAGATCAGCATGGCTGGGGAAGCCTCAGGAAACTTACAATTATGGTGGAAGGGAAGCAAACACATCCTTCTTCACATGGTGGCAGCAAGGAGAAGTGCAGAGCAAAGTGGGGAAAAGCCCCTCATAAACCATCAGATCTCATGAGATCTCACTCACTATCTTGAGAACAACATGAAGATAAGCATCCCCATGATTCAATTACCTCCCACCACGTCCCTCCCACAACATGTGGGGATTATGGGAACTACAAGATAAGATTTGGGGGGACGCAACCAAACCATATCAGTAACTCAGGAAAGATGTCTTGCACAAGCTAACATTGCCCAGTGGCTGGATGTTTCTTCTCCCCCAGGCCACAATAAAGAAAAAAAAATAAAATAAAGAAAAAAAAAAAAAGAAATTTGTATAGAAGAAGTGGGCAATATATTGGGTCTTTCAGTCAATTGGCAAATAGTAACTTGTAGAGTAAGCAATTTACTTAATAAATTTAATATTGTAGCAATACCAAATTGTCTCTTTATCACAGATTTAATTATATTTGATTCAAAAACAGTAATAAGAACACTTTAAAACCAAACTTACAGAATTTAGCCAAAAAGAGTGCCATATGTAAATGTTACTATGTTTTTTTAGGAAACAAAACTGATTTTAAATGGAGAAATAATTCAACTCATAAAAGTTAAAAGAACAATAGAATAAATATAAAGGAGGAAAATGAGTGAAGGAGTTAATGGGATAAACATAGCAATTAATAAAATAGAGAAAAACAGAACCAAGTGACTGAATAAAGAAAACGAACGCAAGTTTTTTAGAAAGAACAATAAAAATGTACCATTCTGGCAAGTCTGACCAAAAAAAAAATGAAAAAGCACAAATGACAATAGGAATTAAACTGATAATCACAGATATTAAAGAGCACAACATACTTTGAGAAAATGCTCTATATAATTTTGTTTCAATAAATGTAGAAACATAGATACAGTAAATAAGCCTCATGAACAGTTATCAATATTGACACAAGAAGAAATGCAAGATTTCAATGGACTGATAACAACAGAAGAAATTTTAAAGATATTTAAAACTCAGACCCCTAAATCCCAGAAGGATTCTAGAAAATCTCAAGAAATGTAAGAATTAAACTGCTTTGATATATGGTAAAAGTTGATGAGATATTTCCATAATTCCACAAAATTATTAGAACCTCAGTGACAAAAGAATAAAAATCACATTAGTGGTAGCAGCAGCAGAACAGTAGTAGTAATAGCAATGAAATCCAATCTTATGAATGAATATAGATCTTTAAAATCCTAAAGAGAGTATTGCCAGATACCAGAAATGAATTAAAAACACAGTCCTTACTAAGTAGAATGCACACTAAGAATATGATGATGTTCTGAAATTAGATAACATATTAATAAAGAGAAAAAACCTTATAATAACCTCCAAAGATGTCCAGAAAACATTTAACAAAATTCAATTTTTATTCCAAATAAAACTCTTAATAAGATAACATTAAAAGAAAGTCTTTTGGACTTGTGAGGGTGTATCTGTCAAATAAAATAACAATAAGAAATATTTTTCAAACTTAGTAGGGATATATTCTTTAAAATTAGAGGTATATTATCTCTATGAGTATTTAATATTTTTCTGCAGATTTCTGCTAGAGGATTTAGACCAATAAAAATGAAATGTGACATGAATATTAAAAGTAAGAGACTAAATTTTCCTAATTTGTTTTAATAAATTTGAGGGATACAAGTGCCATGTTGTTACATGGATATATTGTGTAGTGATGAAGTCTGGCCTTTTAGTGTTTCCATCACTGAAATCCATTGTGCCCATTGAGTATTTTCTGATCACCCACTGCCCTGCCACCGTCCCTTTCTTCTGAGTTTCCAATGTCTAGCATTTCTCATTCTGTGTCTATGTCTACATACTGTTTAGCTCCCCCTTATAAGTAAAAACATGCTATATTTAACTTCTGTTTCTGAGTTGTTTTACTTAAAATAATACCCTCTAGTTCCAGCTATGTTGTTGCAAAAGACATAATTTCTTTCTTTATGGGTCAGTAGTATTCCATTTTGTACCTATACCAAGTATTCTTGATCATACCATCTGTTGATAGACACTTAGGCTGATTCCCCATCCTTACTATTGTGAATTGTGTTATAATAAACATACTAGTGCAGGTAGCTTTTTAATATGATTTGTTTTCCTTTAGGTAGATACTCAGTAGTGGGAGTGCTAAACTGAATGGCAGTTCTATGTTTAGTTCTTTAAGAAATCTCCATACTGTTTTCCATATAGGTTGTACTAATTTACATTTTCACCAGTGTATAAGCATTCCATTTTCTTGACATATTTACCAGAATCCGATAATTTTTGACTTTCTAATAATCACCATTCTGATTGGTATAAGCTGATATCTCATTGGGGTTTTAATTCGAATTTTTCTGGTAATTAGTGGTAAACATTTTTTATTCTTATTAGCCGTTTGTGTCTTCCTTTGAAAAATGTCTGTTCATGTCTTCTGCCCACTTTTTAATGGGGTTATTTGATTTTCTGCTGCTACTGTTGTTGTTGTGGAGTTGTTTGAGATTTGTGTGAATTGTGGAAATTAGTCCCTTGTTGATTGTATAGTAGGTAAATATTTTTGCCCATTCTGTAGACTGTCTGTTCACTTAGTTGATTATTTTTTTGCTGTGCAGAAACTTTTTAGTTTAATTAAGTCCCATTTGTCTATTTTTATTTTTGTTTCTTGTGTTTTTGAGGTCTTAGTCATGAATTCTTTGTTTAGACCAATGTCCAGAAAAGTTTTCCCTAGGTTTTCTTCTAGTATTTTTATAGTTTCAGGTCTTACATTTAAGTCTTTAATTTATCTCGAATTGATGGTTGTATGTGGTGAGATATGAGGGTTCAGTTTCATTCTTCTGCATAAGGAAATCCTATTTCCCAGCATCATTTATTTTTGAATAGTGTGTCTTTCCCCAGCGCGTTTTGTTTACTTTGTCAAAGATCAGTTGGCTGTACATATGTGACTTTATTTCTGGGCCCTTCATTCTGTTTCATTAATCTATGTGTCTATTTTTACACCAGTATCATACTGTTAGACCAAGACAAGTAATGTCTACTTTCACCATTCCTATTCGGTCATGATAGTACCATAAGTCCTAGGCAGAGCAATCAGGCAAGAGAAATAAAAAGCATCCTTATTAGAACAAAGGAAGTTAGATTAACTCTATTTATTCTATTTAAGCTCTTATATTCAGATAACACTAAAGACTCCACAAAAAAAGTCTTATATTTCATAAATGAATTCAGTAAAGTTTCAGGATACAAAATCAACATACAAAAATTAGTAGCATTTCTATACACCAATAGTGGTCAAGCATTTCTATACACCAAATTCAGAGGGCAATTCCGTTTACAATAGCTACAAAAAATAAAATAAAATAAAATACCTAGAAATATATTTAACCAAGGAAGTAAAAGCTCTGTATAAAGAAAACTACTCTGTATAAAGAAACTAAACATTGATGAAAGAACCTGTAGATGACACAAACAAATGGAAAAATACCTTATGTCTATAAATTGGAAGAATTAATATTGTTAAAATGACCATACTGCCCAAAGCAATCCATAGATTCAATGCAATCTCTATCAGAGAGTACATGCTCTTTAATACTAATTTCATTTTTCACAGAATTAGAAAAAAAATTCTAAAATTCATATGGAACCAGAAAAGAGCCTGAGTAACCAAAGCATTCCAAAGCAAAAAGAACAAAGCTGGAGGCATCACATTACCTGACTTTAAATTTCCCCTTTTGTTGCTAACTCATTTCTACTTAGACAATTTAAGCAAATCAACTAAAAAACTAACAATTTTTAGACTTTTTAGATTTTTAGAAAATTGTTAGATTTTTTAGTTGATTTGCTTAGATTGTCTAAGGAGAAAATGATTTAGCAACAACTCTGAGGATTTTACACTGGAAATAAGACCTAAAGAATAAGAAGCTGATTCTACAAAGACCAGGAATGTGTGTGCGTGTGTGCGTGTATGTGTGTGTGTGTGTGTGTGTGTGTGTGTGTGTCTATGTGTGTGTGCATGTGTGTGCGTCTATGTGGATCTGTGTGTGTCTATACAAAGTCTGTACATTTCAGTATCTATGTGTGTGTCGGTGTATGTATGTGTTTCTATGTATCTGTATATGTGTGTGTCTGTGTACTTGCATGTATGTGTGTGTTTGTCTGTGATTGTTTATGTGGTAGATATAGGATGCAGGAATCTTTGTTTTCAGGAAGGAAAGAGAAACTCAAAGGCCTTGTAGGGGACAATTTGGTGTTCTTTAAGAACAGAGAGGGACCTGGGAAGCTGGAGGTTATTAATCCAGGGAAATTAGTAAACATGGGTTCTGAGAGGTAGGCAGGAGCCAAGTCATGTAGAATATTGAAGGGCATGAAATTAGTTTGGATTTTGTTCAAAGAGAAACCTCTGGCCTGATGAATAATTAGGAGGTTGGCATATCCGATTTACATTTTTAGAATATTGTCATGGCTACTGGGTAAGAATAGTAAACTATTGTTCCGGAATCAGAGAAACTGCTTAGGACGCTTCTGTGGTTGCTCAGGTGAGAGCTGCAGTGGCCTTATTTGTATGTTAGCTGAGGTAATGGAGAAAAGTAGACAGATTTGAGATGTATTTTGGAAGTATAACTGACTAGACGTGAATGAAATGAATATGGGAGTGTCAGGAAAAGAAAGCTTTCAATGGTAGAATGAGCTATTTTGTGGATGATACTGTTGCCACTAACTGTGATAATGAATACTGGCCTAAAAGAATGTTAGATGGGGGTGATGAGAGGTGAAATTTAGATTCCTTTTAAGCTCACTAGATTGAAATGCCAATCAGAAATCCAAGTGGATATGTCAAGTTTGACAATTAAAAAAAACATCTAGAGTTCAGATGAGAGGTCTCAGCTAGAGATATGTATTTGGAAAAATCAATATTTAAGTGTTTTATAAAGCTGTATCACAAACTAAAGTTATTCAGAAAGATGGAGAGGGAGAAATAGAGATGATCCAAGCCTAATCCCAGAGGCACTGCAACATTTACACACCTCACAGATAAAACGGTGAGAGAAAGGAGAGATGGAAGTTTGGAGAAAAGCAGGCAAATGAAATGTCACAGAAAATGAGAGAAGAATATGATTCAAAAAGGAAGGGCAATCGGTTGGATCAAATTTTGTTAAAACCTTAAGCTAGTTTACTTTGACAAGAAGCAACAAAAGCCAGATTCTATTGTGCTGGAAAGGACACAGACAATAAGAAAGCAGTTACATGCAGGTAGTGAGGGTAGCACTGTCAAGAGGTTCTGCTACTAAAAACAGAAGTAGAGCAGGAGGGTAAGAGTCACTATGCCAGTGCTTCTCATGCTTTATTATATTATGCATCCAAATCACCTGGGACTCTTGTTAAAATTCAAATTATGATTCTGTAGGACTGAGGTCTGGACATCTAAGAAGTTCCCGTCAAGATCCATAATATACTTTCACACGTTCAAGTTGGAAGACTATCCACTGTTCCAGGAAAGATGAAAGTCTCAGAAGTACATGTGCAGATGAGATAACACACAAGATCAGACGGTCAAATCAGGCTCACAGAAATCAGAGATAATTCCCAGAGTCAAACTTTACTGGTAATTTAAAACACACACACAGATGAATAAAGCATATTAAAGCAAACACACACATGACTCCCCTAGCCCTTCCTTACCACATCTGATGCATGATCTCTGGACCAGAATAATATATGAGTCCTCTAAGTGGGCATCTGAGGGTTATTACCTCCCACTCTATTGAGAGCATTTAATTTATGAGACATCTCCATTTTACACCCTAGAAAGTTATGTAGCACACATGATATTCTCCAGCAAGCTATCTCTCACAAACCTAAACATTCTGGCTTTATTAACTATGAGAAATCCTTCAGACAGGGACATCCTGTTGAGGGCATTCAGGTGAGAGAAGGTCTCTTCTTTCTAGCAAATATCATTAGTCTGTTTATCTAGAGATTGAGTTGACAGATAGGTTAGGCCACACCAGCTGCTTTCTTTCTCTTCACCTTAAGACCTCACTCTCAGCAGAGAAGGCCATGGGTGCTTCCCAGGCCATCTGCTTTGATGACTCCTCCCTAGCAGGGCGATAGTGAAACCCTCATTCATTCTATATCCTCATCCTACATCCTGCCTGGAGGACAGGAAACCTCTCTGTGCAGTCAAGGGGACAGTATGGGAGTGAACACTTACTTCATTCTCTCTCCTCAGTCCCTGTCACACTTCTCCAGGAAAGGTGGTCGGTGAGAGAGGAAGGAGACTTCTAGTCACTGGCTCTCAGTACCTGCTAGTGGGATCAGTTGTTAATTGGGCCTGAAAAGCCCTTTGCTCCCTCAATGTGATGTGCCTGGCTCAGAGAGCACACTCTTCTAGTTTTCTGCCCAATCCCCTTAAACCTTCAAGCAGAATTTCTCCTGAGCAAAAAGGTGGTCAGGCTTAATTAAATGTGGTTTAGGTAGAAAGTTGAAAGCCCTGAGAGACCTGGATTTGAGAAGGAGCAAGGCTTCTGGAAAAAGCTGTGCCCCTAATTTGTCTTCTTAACTTATCAGACAGAATTAGAGGATGGAGGTGTATAAAGGGCCCTCTCTTAACCTCAGACATATTGTTACTAGAAGTCGTGTGTGTATGAGAGAGAGAGAGTGTGTGTGTGTGTGTGTATGTGAGTGAGAGAGAGAGAGAGAGAGAGTGCGCCAGGAGAAAGGACTTCATCTCCTTGTGCATACATAACACATTTTTGGAAGGCTGCACCTCACCTGTTCCTAGTGGTTTCTTTAGCAAAGCGTAGGGTAAAAGCAATTTTTCCTTTTTACTATATAAATTTTGTATTAATTTTTAATGTGCACATATTACTTTGCAAGTTTCAAAGTGTACAGATACCAAAATAAAAAGAGGCTTAAATAAAAGCTGTTCCAGAAACAGTCTCCACCTAAGGAAGCTTCAAGTCCATTACCAATTGCACCTCCTCTGAAAACGCTGCATACTTTGCTCAGCTGACAGGGATCTTGCCACTCTTAGAACCCTGAAGCACGTATCTCTGAACTCATTTGGAATTTCTCATTACTGCTCGCAGCTTGTGCACTCTATTTCTTCATGTTTGTAGCTTATGGTCCTACAAGCCACTTAGGGTAGGGACAGAGTACATCTTGTACTGCTTCAGTTTGCTTGACTGAAAGTGCCTCTTGCACGTGACAGGTTATCAACTGTCACAGTGTTGATTAACTGATGGAAGAGTTTCCTGTGAAACCTGATGAAAGGCAGAGAAAGCCCTCTCTGTCATTTTCTCCATCTTTGTGACTCTTAAGAGTACTGTGGAGTCATGGCCCAAATGGAAAGGGCCATGTTAGCAGCGTCAGTGAGAGCTGTGGGGAAAACAGCCTTATCCCCTAGGCAGGAGGCCTTCTTATTCACAGGTGCATGCCTTGGGATCGTGGAAATTGATGAAATAGTGAACAAGGCAAACAACTAAATCGCTGGCTTTTGTGCATTCTAACATATAAATGACTAAGTCTGAGTTGCTTTAAGATCTTAATCTAGTCTGATGTCAGGTATGTCTTTTTGAACTTTCACCAATATAAACTTTTATTATGAATAATATTATGTAAACGCTATAAAATATTTATTCTATTTGTGCACTCTTCTCCCTGGTCAACATGGATCACCACTAGGACTAAAAAATTTCTCCTTTCTGTGATCTGATCAGGACAGTCCCAACTCTCTGCTTTGGTACTAATCAGGCAAAGAAACATAATATTGGCTCCTGAAGACACTTATCCTCACATTTCTGGTACCTCTCTCCTTGCAGGTAACTAGGAAAAAAGTACCCCGAGTAAGGAGAACGCAGCAGCTGCTAGTTCTCTGCTGTACCTTTGCTGATTCCTCATCTTCATTTTTCCCCCTCCCTGAGTGCACCACCTTGTTCTGCCTCCCATAACTCTAACTTCTTCCAGCAAGAAGGTCGTTGTTTACTGTATTTCATGTACCTGTGTCAGAAAATTCAACCTGAGGTTCATAATAATATAACAGTAGGAAAGCAGACTATGAAACCGATGCGTTGGGTAAAGACGGTAAACAAAGTGAAGCATCTTATCACACAGAAAATAACGAACTAGGGGATTTACCACACTATCATACCATTTAATTATTTCTAATGGCAGAAGAAGAAAAACAACTTCAAAATTCAAAACAGCTAAAAAACATACTCCTGTCTGTAGCTTATAATTACCTGGTTTTTCATTATAGAAAAATAGCATGGTCATGAAAAACATGGAAAAGTATGCTTAAATTGATAGAATAGAATGGCTCAAAAATACCAATAATCTGTCAGTGTTTGAATGATTAAATAAACACAGATTATGCATAATACGTAATATTAGCCAATAAAAATATCAAACCTATATGTACAAATTAGGAAAGATGCAGACAGAATAAGTGAAAAGGAAGCTATAGAACACAATGTATAAAAGAATCCATGTTTTTTTAAAATTCCATGGAAGTATACGCGTGTATAAGTATATAAATAAAATATATGTCTACACACATGCATAGCAAAAAACAAGGAAGAATACACAATAAATTGTCAACAGCAGTTACCTTTGACAAATAGGATTGGGTGTCCGTTGAGGCCAGATAGACTTACATTTTTTCCTTGATATGCTTTTGTTTTAAATTAGAGAAGATGGTTGCAAAACTAGAGCACTATACATAGATATAATTTTCTGGAGTTAAGCTGAGGTAACAATATTAATACATGTCATCAAACGCTTTTACTATCAAAAAGAATTATATAATTTCACACTGCAGCCTCAGCTACATGAGGAGTATTTTGGGAGCTTTCTCCTGTATCAGTTTTTCTCTCTGTATTCTCATTGGCATACTAACATGATAAAATTACACCATGCCTATAAAAAGGATTCCCTTGCTCTCCCATTCTTCTGGTGATCAACCCATTTGTCTGCTCACTTTTTCCTGCTTGATTTTTTCTTCTTTTGAGATCAATCCATGGGGCTTTCATTCCCATCATTTATCTTGTCCATGTTTTCAGTGGCCAAACCTAATGGACAAACCTAATGGACAAACCTAATGAACACTTCCTTGTCCTCTTCCTGCTTGGCTGCATAGCAGAGTTTAATACAGGTGACCATTTCCTCACCCTTGAAACACTGTCTTCACATGGCTTCCATATTATTACAGACTCTGATTTCCAAACACTGGAGGAAATTTCTGGCCTCCTTTATTCTATCCTCTTTCTTTTTTATTTTCTCAATACTCGAGTTGAGACTCAGCCATCAGACCTCGATTCCTCTGTATCTTTACTCACTCCATACTTCAAACCCCATGGCTCTAAATACTGCTGGTCATAGTTTAGAGGAATGCCAGTGCAATCGTAAACAAACCCTTAAGTTACAGTCAATAAACAAGTTTACTTCTTACGGAACAGCTCAATGCAGAATTTTTCTAACATATTAACTGTTATTTAGTAAATAACCAGAAATCTTATAACCAAAAGATTTTTGTATAATCTTCTTTCTCTCTCCCTCTTAAACTTACACTCCTACTCTAGACTCGACTTTTTGAGTTTTCCTTGTTAATTGAAGCATCATTACTAGCACTGATGTTATGATTATAGGAGCACGTGGTCTTGCATGAGCATGTGCTTACCAGCAGGCACTGGCTATGTGCCTCACATGAAGCTTTCGTAGATGAAAAATTAGAACACACATAAAAAGGAGCTCCACTGGAAAACATATTGTTTGATCAGAGACAGCCAAGTTAGTAGATTCATATAGAAAAGCTACTTTAATTCATGGCAAGGCCAAAGCTCTTGTGAATGAATATTCACATCCATCTGATACTCTTACAATTTTGCCAATTTCACAGGTATAAGTGGAGTAGAAAGAGCCATCAATTTCAAACACATTCATCCAGAAAGAAGAGATTATATAATGTTTAGGAAAAATCACCTGAGTTCAGATGGCATAAATTTAAAAATTAGCTTAGCTGCCAAACAACTATTTAATCAGTTTATTTCACTGTATAATAATAATGGTAACAGTGAAATTTTTACTGTATGCCCATCTTCTAGATGCTCTCCATACATTCACACATTTAATCCTTACAACAATTCTAAACTTTAAGAGTACTAAACCCTCATTATACAGATGAGGGCTGAGGGGCAAAGAGATGTGTTTTGTTCAAGGTCTTCAAGGTCTACAGTGAACAACCTGTAGCATCAGGATTTAAACCCAGGCAATCCATCTCCAAAGTGTGCAACACTGCTTCTAGAATGTTAGGACCATGAATTTCCAAAAGATCAGAAAGAAGGATTGACATTTATAGAAGTTATATGTCACCAGTCCTGAACTTTGCAAAATTAATGTTTAATGCTTACGAACAACACACACTGCTACAAACAAAAATGTCTTAAGAAAAATAAATGACAAGTCCATCTTCTCAGGAATGGCAATATTTTAGTTGCTAGGTTAATAAACAACAACAAAACCATCCATTGAAGCCCTCAAATCCATGGAATACTTAGTCACAAATTAATGACTAAATTCTAGAAAGCTATGGGTTGTTTAATCACAGATTAAACCACTAAATCTGAACATTATTTTGAATATTATTACTATTAAAACAGCAAAATACAGAATACCATTTTTTTTTCTATCTCAATTACAGGGAGAGATTTTATTTAAATTTCCATTTCCTTATCAGGGAAAGATTTTATCTAAATTTCTATTTCTGGCAAAGAATTAAAACAACCATGAGGCAGTAGAGCAGAGTGTTAAGAGAACTGACTGAAGTGGAACAATGACCCCCATTCATTAGCCAATGATGCTGCCACCACCACAAATTCTACAGCCAATGTTGTCACTGAAACTATTTTCCTCAGGCTTGATCTATGTTTCAGAAAGTATAGAGAAAATAAAAATTTGTTTTATTATTCTCATTTTTAGACTTGCAATTGTTTAAGTTCATAAATGCAATAGCATTTATAATTAATTGTAACTGTATTCTTATTTTAATTTTAGACACTCACTGTAAGACTGAGTGATCAGACTGGCAGATGGGGTCTTCTAGTCTAACATACCTTTTGCCCCATTATTTTAAAACTCCTTGTCTCACTTCTCTAGAAAGCTTGTGGGTATCCAGTGGATTTCTAGCAAGCCGGGTCCAGCTTTTCTGTGGACAAGGCCCTGTGATGCAAATCATGGTCTGATAACTCTCAGGTTCAGCTGAACCACTTCAGACCTCATTGTCACTGGATCTGATATATTAAACACCTCATGCATGGCATTTGCTAGGTTCTCATCCAGATGGAGTTAAACCTTGGGTCCTCTCTGAAATATAGAAAAATTTGAAGGGGATACAGATTGCATTGAATATTACTTTCTCACAATAAGGAAAGTTGTCAATAATTCTCAAAAATTTCTACAAAATACTGAAAAGTGAAAAGAATTTTAAAAGTCATTATTAATGATTCTATCAATAAGAAATCATTTCATATGCCTTTTTTTTAGTCTACTGAATATACTTGAAATTACACTCTCTATATTTTTCAATATAAATGTAATTTATTTTTAGATTATTAAATTTACTTGTAAAAATATTGGCAATGCCACTATCACATTTCATTATTATACAATATTTTACTCAGTTCTTTGTTTTTGAACATGTAGTTTACAACTTTACATTAGTGTGAATAAAACTGCAGTGAACCTCTTGAATATAAGTAACAGTCCTTTTTTGATTTATCTTTAGTATTAATGAATAGTGTGGAATTAAATCAATCAACAAACGAAACATCTTTGCCTCTGTAGGCCTGTTGATATGCATTGTAAACCTGTGTTAAGAAAGGCTGTGTACCATCAGGCGTTCTCAATGGGAAGAAAAAAAAGTCACCCATCTACCAAAACATCATCAATTTTATGCATTTGCTGGATTATATTTCCCTGATTTGATAAGTGATTGTGGTATCTCTTTTCATGAATTCAAATTATTTTGATTATTCCCTATGATAGATGATTTTTTATTTTCTATTATTGATATAATGTCTATTTTATTGATCCTCCAGAGAACCTGGTCTAAGATGTTTACTCAACCCATTCTTTTTTTCTACTTTCTAATTCTTTCATTTCAACTCTAATTTCAAAGTTTCATTTTGCCTTTTTCCTTTGAACTTCTGGAGTTGTTTCTTTTCTAAATCTTTGGTTTGACAATCAAAATACAAGATATGCTTGTTTGTCCATGTCAGTATTTTATATCTGATCACATACATTGATTTGAGGATTTTTTTTTAAATATTTATAATTTCAATATTTTCAATTTAATTTTTGTTAATCTTTAGTTTATTTCATTCTAGTCATAAAATATGACTTCTATAATTTCTACTGATTATTTCTGAAAATAGTTTAGGAGTGTTATTCGCCAACTCCTGATTGAATTCAAAAATAGTCACTCCCATTTTCTCACATCAAATGTTTTTACTTCAGCATATGTCTTTCTGTTAGTAATTACATATTTCTTAGCTCGTTCACTTGCTTATTATATCTCACTCATTATGCTGTTAGCTCTGTAAAGATAGCAATCATGATGCCTTCTTTGATCATCACTGTATTTCCATAACCTAGCTATGGTTTTATTTTGGGAATGAATGAAGTGTGAAAAACATCCAAGGACCGGTGGTGGGAGTAAGGGCAGGAAGAACTAACACACCCAAAGGCTTGCCTCAAGAAAATCAATGTTAGTCATGAGTGAGTGATACTGACATTACTTGTCTTCAACTTGGTTCAGACAAACTAGGGAAAAAGGCAGATGGCTAGAATAGAATATCTTCGTATCAACTTTATAACTGGGTGGGCTCTTTCATTTCAAGAGGCAAATTGTGCATAGGTCAGAGACTGATTTATTGTTTGCTTGTTCTCTCTGTGTGTGTTGTTGATGATGATGTTTTGTTTTGTTGCTCTTTTTCCTTTTTTATGGTCTTCGGCCTATAAACCTTCCTTTTAAGACTTGCAGCCAGTAACTATACTGTAAATGGGGGAGTAAATTCCACTTATGGGATTTTTAAGGATCATTTCAACCTAGCCACAGAAAGTATACTCAGGGAGGCATAGGAAATTAAAAGATTTATTATATTTGGAAGTCCTAGAGACAGGAGGCAAGGAACACCACATTAGCAGCTATATGGGAGGAGTTCCAAAGGAGCAGGCTCAATCTAGCAGGAAGCAATTGGAGAGCCTAAAGAGGCAGTGAGGACCTGTGGGCAAGTGCCTTTACTGGGGTTGGGGTGAAGTACAAGCAAAAAACACGAGGGAATTTTAATTTTGTGTTTGAATGTCACTAGGTTATAGGAGAGGTCAAGATAAGGAATTTGTGGCAGGGACCAAGCTTATCAACAGATGTACCTAGTTGTCTGACAGGGAGCTCACAGCCTGTTTATGGGGATATTGAGGAATCAGGAATATATAAAGTTATAAAAATTTACAATACAGTAACCTGTGATAATAGGTTATTGTTGCCATTTTTTTAAATGGTGCATTTTTCATCAGTTTTCAAGGTTTCTTAAATATTTGGATTCAGAATTCTCTGTTTTATTCTGAAATCTGGGTATTTGTTAGATTTGAAGTTTTTATGCTGTTGGGGTAAGATTGAAGTTAATGCATTTGTTCTCTCATACATACACATCGGTCAAAGCACTCTGTTGCCTCTTTATTCAGCAGCTTTCACAAGCATATTATTATCTATAGAAATTGGAAAATTCATTTAATTTGACCTGTGAAAAATTTTCTAGAGTGGATGAGGTGTCATTTCTTGTTATCACCCTTTATTTGTGACATACTCCTGGGAATAAGTTGACCTAGGAATAAAATTTTCAAACTTCTCTTCAAAGAATCACTGCAATTACTAATAATAATGACAAAAAAAGCCTCTTAATGATAGGCTTGTGTTCTAATGGCACATATTTCTTGTTAGTGCAGATTGATATTATCATCTTTTCTTTCCTAAAGAATTATTACTGAGCTTCAAGATCCATCATAAGCATCACTCCTCTGGTTTCCATCTCTGTAAAGTAGAATATGTGTCTCCTCCCCCATTCTCCCATCAAAAACTTTTTTTTTTCACATAACTATTTTTTTTACATAAGACTGTAATTATTTATTCACCTGCCAATCTCCCCCAGGGAAATTATAAACTCCTTGATAACAAGTCTTCATATAGTGCCTACCACAGTGCCTAGTATATAGTAGCACTCAATAAATATTAATAATACATGGGAAATGAAAAAAGAACAGAAGGATAAAAGAAGGAGAGGAAAAGAGATGAAAAGTAGGATGATTACAGAAATAGTCTGAATCAAAACTTGGTATTATAAGCATAGGCGTGTATGTACACATGTGTATGTCACATGTGTATGTCACATTTGTGCATGTTTATTGGCAAATAGGAATGAGATCATATAGAACAAATTAAAATCATAAAAAGATTGATGTTTGCTCAGTCTCCTTAAGCTATATTGTAGAGGTTTGAATCCTCATTAAAATATTTTAGTTCTTTCTAGAGAAGCAAGTTTTTACGATATCTGCCTCACTACTGTATCTTATTTGCTTTCTTTTTCTATCTCATCAACCCTCTGAAGAAATGAGTAACACTGAATGCATATTTTATAAGTGCATAATAAATATCTGCTGAATAAATCCATGAGTGAATGAATGAATACCTAACAATGAAAGAATACCTAAAGCATAAAGTTAAAAATAAGATCTGGTTTTCCTACTTCGAATTTTAAAAATTTGCTTGAAATGTTTATTCCTTAGTGAAGTGATTGTTGATGTTTCAATAGCGAGGGATGCATTTTCTAAAACGTTGTTAATTATATATGGATAAATTCACAGTAACTGTTCTTTCTGTTCAAAGTGGAGGCTGTTGACAGCCTTGTCCTGGTCTATTCTAGACTAATAACTTTCTAGTCACTAGTTTGACTTTGCTGTCTAAAAAGCAAAAGGTTTGTTAATTAGCAAATACGAATTGTATTTGATTGACTCTACCAAATTAGATTTTGTTGACCTGCCAAAGTGAATTTATCATCAGCATGTATTAGATATACAGACACACCAAAAACAATTGCTCTGATGGGCGTAAGCATTCCAGATTGTTCATGGTATTTCTCTTTTCACTCAAGGATAGTGTAGCTGAAAAAAACAAAACTTTAGAGTCGAATGCCTGTGAACATATTTCAGTTCTTCACCTTTCAACTGTAGGCTCTGGGAATACTGTTTAATCTATCTAAGCTTCAATAATCCAGTATATGAAATGGTAATAATAATGCTTTTGTTACAGTATTATTATGACAATCAAAGTAGATAATAAATGGAAAAGGCTATTTGATTTTTATCTTATAACATGCCTAGTGTTTATTAGATATTTGGGAAATCGTTTTAAACAGAATTATTTAGGATTAATTTAGGACTAATCCTGTCAAAACAGTTTTGAAGTTAAAGAAGGTTTTCTGGCTAGATTCATGAATTCATTTATTCAGTAGACATTTATTGGGAGAACTTTGAAAGACCTGTACAGTTGACCCTTGAACAACATGGGTTTGAACTAAGCAGGTCCATTTATACACAGATTTTCTTCCACCTCTGCCACCCCCGAGACAGCAAGATCAACTCATTCCCTTCTTCCTACTCCTCAGCCTACTCAATGTGAATACAATGAGAATGAAGATGTTTATGATGATCCACCTAGATTTAATAAATAGTAAATATATTTTCTCTTCCTGATTATTTAATAACATTTTCTTTTCTTCAGCTTGCTTTATTGTAATAATATAATATGCAATACACATAACAAAAAAAATGTGTGAATTGACCATTTCTGTTATTAGTAAGACGTCTGGTCAACAGTAGGCCATTAATAGTTAAGTTTTGGGAGAGTCAAAAAAGTTAAATGAGAATTTTCAACTACACAAGAGGTCTATGTCTCTAACATCAGGTTGCTTAAGGGTCAACTATAAAGACACTGAGATATTATCTCTGTCTTTAAAAGGGTTATGATCCACTTAAGGAGATAAAATACATGCATATATGACTAAAATACTATATAAGATATGATAAAATTGGATTTTGAAAATTGTTTTCTACAGCTATATAAAAATATCTTCCCCAAATTAGTGTATTTGAACAACTGACTACAGTTATTCATATCTTTTTTTTTTTTTTTTTTTGAGATGGATTCTCACTCTGTTGCCCAGGCTGGAGTGCAGTGATGCAATCTCAGCTCCCTGCAACCTCCACCACCCAAGTTCAAGCAATTCTCTTGCCTCAGCCTTCTAAGTAGCTGGGATTACAGGCGCCTGCCATCATGCCTGGCTACCTTTGTATTTTTAGTAGCGACAGGGTTTCACCATGTTGGTCAAGCTGGTTTCAAACTCCTGACCTCAGGTGGTCCACCAGACTCTGCCTCCTGAAGCGCTAGGATTACAGGTGTGAACCACTGTTCCTGGCTACTCATATCATTTTCTAAACAAACATTGTCACTGTAATTACTCACTATCAAAATAGACTTCCTAAGTCATGCTAATAGCTACTATGATAGTTCTCCATTGTAATAATGATCTTCCTTTCTAATTGGTACCTTTTGCAGTCATTTAAAAAGCCAAAATTTGTAAGGATATTTTCAATAGCTTCACTTTGTTAGTGAAGATGCTTCCAATTCATAAGACAAGCCCCACTGTAACAGCAATGAAAAAGGTACCTAAGTGGTCTTTGTGTGTTGTGTGTGTGTGCATGCGTGAGTGTATGTATGTGTGTTTCCCTAGAATCAAAGCAATTCAATGATTCATGACATGTTAGTGCTGAGATGTCAGGCAATGACTTGGAAACTAAGCCTTTTGTTACCAAAATAAATGAAAGAAAAACTAAACAGGAAGGAATGGTGAAGAGTAAAGATAAATGGAGGCTGGGCACGGTGGCTCACACCTGTAATCCCAGCACTTTGGGAGGCCAAGGTGGGCAGATAACTTGAGGTCAGGAGTTCAAGACCAGCCTGGCCAACCTGGTAAAACCCATTTCTACTAAAAATACATACAAAAAATAGCTGGGTGTGGTGGCACACACCTGTAATCCCAGCTACATGGGAGGCTGAGAATGGTTCATAGCAGAACGGCTTGAACCTGGAGGGCAGAGGTTGCAGTGAGTCGAGATTGTGACCCTGCACTCCAGCCCAGCACTGCACTCCAGCCCAGCACTGCACTCCAGTCTATGTGATAGAGTGAGACTCTGTCTCAAAAACAATTAAATTAAATTAAATTTAAAAGATGAATGGAGGCATGAGAGTAACGGATAAACTAAGAATGAATAGACAGTAGTATAGTAGTGTCAGCTGAAAGCACACATGTGATTGCTAAATGTGTGAACTCAGATCTGAGAGCTTAAGGCAAACTAAAAGATGTTTTGAGCTTTATATAGGAATATCAATATGCCACATTAAAATCTTAAACTTCTATTCAACCCAAATGGTTGTCCCCAAAAGACTGCTTCATGCTTTAGTTGTCACTATTATTTAAAGATATTTTGCTAAATTCTGTACTAAGTTTGAGTAGTCACATTTATCACTATTAACTAAGCAACTAGAAGTTTTGCTATTACCTATCGGGTTTTTTTCTAAAATGAATACTATGTAATTTCTGCTTCTTAGGAAGAAACTAGACTATTATTAATCTGTGACAAGCTCTCATGCTTTTCTGAGGAGTATAATATTTTAGTTATTCTCTTCATCATTCCCCAAAATGCCACTCACTAGCTCTGTGAATTCATGCAAGTTATTCAGCTTCACTGAGCCTCAGTGTCTTTTTCTACAAAATGGAAATAATATCTGTGTTTATAAGTTTGAGATAATATACATAACTCAGGGAATATTACATACATAAGTATCATTATTATTAATATTAGCACTGTTTTGCTATTTCATTTCTTTCATTGTGATAAGAGCACTTAATATGAGATTTTTCCCTCAACAAATTGTTTGTGTACATTATTATTGACTATATGCACAGTATTGTACAGCAGATCTCCAAAGCTTATTACCTTGCTTGAACTATAATGCCCATTGATCAGTAACTCCCTATTTCTCCTTCCCGGTTTTTTGCCGTATCTTTACCTTTCACTTCACTTACCATTAGAAACAGCTGTCCAACCACTCTCTACAACTTTGAAGGATATCATGCTGAATGCATATAATTATCAAACAGAGTTCCAGAGGAAAGCACTTTGCAAATTGTAAAGTTCAATAAAATCCAGAAAATGAAGAATAAACTTCTTAATAAATTTTAGTACCCCCAATACTCTTCAATAAATAAAAGTTTAAATCAATATCTTCTCCCACACACACAGAAAAGAACTATGGAAGTGATCATGTGCTCGAGCTATGGAAAGACAAAATCAGCCCTTTGCACTAATCTAGTTCAAGTTATAAAGCCAAAATATACAACCTCTAATCTAGAAGGACAGTAGCAAGTAATTTCAAGTTATCAAAAAGCTCTAAGCAAAGAAAAAGATGGTTTTAGGTGCCAAAAAGAAGTAAAATTAAATGAATAGAGAACAATTTTGATAAAATGCTTACTTTTTTTTTTTTTTTTGAGATAGCGATCTTGGCTCACTGTTAACCTCTACTTCCTGTGTTCAAGCGATTCTCCTGCCTCCGTCTCCTGAGTAACTGGGATTATAGGTGTGCACCACCATGCCTGGCTAATTTTTTTTTTAATATTTTTAGTAGTGACAAGGTTTCACCATGTTGGTCAGGCTGGTCTTGAACTCCTGACCTTGTGATCCACCCGCCTTGGCCTCCCAAAGCGCTGGGATTACAGGCATGGGAAAATGCTTACCTTTTTTATAATAAATGGAGAAAGAACAGTTCTAGGATTGAAAGAAAGTATTTTTATTTATGTGATGTCTACAAATGTGTTAAACACCTTACTTGTGGACAGTACCCACAGAGAATCAATAGATTTTCCTGTACATACATGATCAAAAGACATGTTAGCCTTTTAATTGCAGCTGATACAAATGGAGGTATATTCCTGCCATAATATTATGAGGAGATTTTTGACTTTATTTCCCTTTTACCATTATATAAGCCTCTGCACTGAAAGGCAGCATTAGATAAGATACAGCCATACTGCTAAGCTAAAAAATAAAGTTGGGAGGCAATAATAGCATACATATGTATATATACATATATATATATATATTATTTAGAGCTTGAAGCAAGCATATCAACAAAACAATAATAATAAAATGTAACAAACACTGCCACAGTCTCTGAAAGGCAAGCACTGCATGTTGCTGTGGAGCAGCACCAAACAAATAAACAAAACCTCTGAAAACAAGGAACTCTTCCCAAGAAATATTAATATACAATATTCAGATATACAACATACACAAGAAAGTACGACAGAGAGATCATCTGCATTCCAATCACCAGGGCTGGCTAAAGGCTCACTTACTTGGTCTCATTTCAAAGGACTTCTCCTCCAGATCACATATGGATGCAATGATAACCTCTTGTATCAGTACTGCTTTTAGGGCAGGGCAATTTCTCATGAGCACAAGAGCTGCCTCTCAGGGCCATGCCTCATTCCCCTACCACAGGTCCTGCTGCCCCACTGCCTCTCCTCCATTGTACTACCTAGCAATAGCTGCTCTCTGCCACTGAGGAAGAAAAGAGATATTAATCAGTTTCAACAAAGGCTCACAATCTCCTTTACTCTACTCAGAAGAAGGCTGCAAGAGCAACAGTCATCAGAGACAGAAGGCAGCAGCAGCAATAAAAAAAGGTTCCTAACTGCGCTTATACTCCTCTCTGCCAGGAACTGAGGAAATATTCAAAAAGGAAACTGTGGCTTCTATTTAGGAATGCACCTAAATGGACCTTAGCAGAACCTTATTCTGAAAAGAAGACTTGCCATTGAGTACATACATCAATAACCTTCAAGAGAAAATGGTTACATGTTTGCAACACTGAATACAATGGGTAATATCCATTTTGCCACCTATATGATTCCTAATTCTGTTACTGGGTATTGTACAGCTCTGGGGAAAGCAGGGGCACATACATACAAAACACTGTGAAAAATGGTTCCCATTCTTATGTGTGTAATACCTATTATAGAAATGCTGTCATTATTGCATTATGTTAAAAAATAGATATGATTGGGCCTGTCAAGAAAAGACATAATTCACAGTAACAACAGCTAGTTCTTATTTTCATTCATTCATTAAAAAATTATAATATTTATTCAGAGACTTCCATGTGCCAGAATGTCAGAATCTATTTCTGATATTGTTCATCTCTGGGTAAAACACATGCATGTACTCACATATAAACCCCTTTGAGACAATGCCCTCCATTATTATATGTATATAATTCCTATTATATAAATGGTAACATTATTCTAACATATTAAAAATAGACATATCTGGGTCTGTCAACATAAATATATTATTCATGTTGAAGAACCAGATTTTTCATTCATTCATTCATTCATTCAAAACTATTTACTGAGAGCCTTTCATCAGCCCAGAGTAGCATGTGTTCCTAGAGAATATTACACACAAGGTCAAAAGGAGTCTCCACTTTTATGGAGCTAACAGTGCAGAGAGACAGTCAGAAATTATATCAGCACTGCTATTCATGAGGATAAGTGCTCAGAGGGAGGAAGTGAAGGGCACTGTACAACACCCAGGTTGACGAGGATGAGTCTGGAATGACTTCACTATATCCGGTTTAAGAGGCAGATGGGTTAGGTTCCAGCAAAGGGAGAAGCACTTGTGAAAGCCCTAAGTTAGGACAAAGGGAATGATATTTCTAAGAGCAGAGTGAATGTAGGAAGGCAGCATCAAAAGCGATGAGAAGCAGACACAACGCGTCAGCAGGGGCCAAATTAAAAATAACTTATCCCTTGATATGGGTTGTGAATTTTATCTCAAGGGCTACTGAACTACAGGAAGTATTCTAATCAGGTGAATGAAAAGATCAGACTGGTGGTACAAGAAGGGAATAAATTTGAAGAATACAACCCTGGAGTTAAGGAGATATGGTATGAAGAGTCCTAACATATTTATTTAGTGTCAGTAAACACTGGTGGCTTGACCTTGAGTAGCTATGGCAAGAATACTAGAAGTCTTTGGAGAGGCAACTGAATGGCAAAATCAGTAGAGCATGGGCAAATATGCACACAAAATATAAAAAGGAAGCAGGGTCAATGTTGGTACCCATATGAATTGGAAAACTGGAAGAATGGTAAGAACAATTAATGAGAAAGTAACACAAGAGGAGATGTAGGTTTAGGGGACCAAGAAAGATAGGTTGTATTTTAAAGCTTTGGAATAAGGATGCCTACAAGACTTCTAAATAAAGATATCCAAAAATCAAGGAGTTATATGGATCTGGAATTCCAAAAAGAGTCTAGACTCGAGATATAAATTTGAGAGCAACCAGCACTATCAAGCATGTGATATCAAATAGGGAGAGTGTGTAAAGCCAAAGAGAAAAAAAGGAAGCCTAAAGAACATTCGTATTTTTAAGAGAAGAGATAACCCCAGAGGCAATGAGAAGTAATTTTGGAGAAACCAAGTAAAGACTGTTTCCAGAAGGAAAAGTAATTTGTACTATCAATTGCTGTTGAGCTACCAAGAAAACTGAGGACTAAATACGTCTACCCTAAAGTAAGAAATATCTAATGTCAGTAGATCAGTTCCAGGGAGTGGTTACATATAAGCCAGACAAAAATGGGTTAAGGGGTAAGCTGAAAATGGAGACATGATGGTGACTTCTTTTATCAGATGTTTAGAGCAAGAGGTATTTTGTCTGAGACAAGATATTGGAACTACAAAATTAACCTAGGTAAAAAGTAGATACTCTTCTTGACAAGGACTCTGGCTCTTACCTTTGAAAATATTCTCCACAGGTATCTTGCATTTCTATGTCTTAAAAGTAGAAGCACTGACTGCCCTGTTCTTAGACATTCTTCAAGGATATTTGTAATGCAAACTTCCTTGAATAATAGAAAGAATATCTCTCTCCACAGAAAATGGCAGGCATGCTTAATGACCATTAAAAGATATTTAGGTTTCCTAAAGTCAGGGTTTCTCTTGCATAATATGACACATATCATATGCAGGTATCACCTGGCTCTCTTCACATCTCCTTGTGGAAACTGGGGTTCAGGGATCTGGCACAAAAAACACTGTTACCCTGGCTACTGCTGTTACTATGTCCAAGAAGACTCAGGTCTTCTGCCAGCATCCAAGAAACTGTTTGCTTACAAGTAAGTGAAAATCTGATTCTACACAGTTCTTAACATTTTGACCATTTGCACCATTGTTCTAGCATTGCTCAGATCTTTGACTTTTTATGACTAATGCCACCTAAAAAGCCAGAGTTAAAAGTGTTACTGTAAAGAGAAAGGGCATATTGTTTTATGTACTATTCTCTCAAATATATATTGTCAATTCCAACGTGAGCAGCAGTATAAATTAGAAAAATGAGACTGCATCCTACACACCACTGACAAGCTTACAGGGTAATATTTCCTGGTTCTGCGTTTGAGCACATCGCTTAGAGTGCATATTTCCTGGTTATGTTCACTCTGCATACATGCACACAGTGAGAACTGCAGTGTTGTCACTTTTATGCCAGGTTACCTATAAGACACAGACATATGATTCTGGTAAAACACCACGGGGTAAATAATTTCTGAATCATGAGGCTCTTTGGAAATACATTCGAATTTTTTAAAAATGATGTCTAAGAGGTTTATTTAAAAAAATTAAAATATAACACACTCCTTCTAAAAAATAGAATAGAATCCAACTATATCTTGAGTGAAACACTGACTGGGTGAATTAAGCATGGCTTGAATTGATGTCATTTATGCTAGCTGAGAGCCTAGTTAAAGTCATCTAAAGTCTTCTCTTGGTAAATTAAAATTCATTAACAGCTTTTAATAGATTGAGTACCCTTAAATAAGTATAGACCCTACCAAGCTCAAAATTACAGAAAATAAACAGGTCATGTTGACCTGAATTGCATTAAATATTCAGCAAACAAAATGCAATGAAAACAAAATAAAGCAAAACACACACATGCACACATATACGCACACAGAAGTGGTATGTGTATATATTTAGCTCAATAGAACAAAATAATCAGCAGAAACTAGTTGTGTTTAAATCATAAAGAGCAGATATTACCAGGAAAAAATTAATAAGAAAGATATTTCTACTTTTTAACGTCTATTGAGATCATCATTATACAGATGTTCTCTATCATACGGCTTATATGAGATTTGATGAGGAGAGATGAGCTATCAAGTAAATTTCTCAAACTAAGAGTAGGATGGAACATTTAAAAAATCATACTAAGCTCCTGGAAACCCTGAGCATCATCATTGCCAGAAGCATTGTGTCCTGAATGATTAGTAAGTTTTCAAACTCAGGTCTGACTAAAAGCAATGCAAACATCCCTCCAAGGAGATGTCACAGCTCAGGAGCAGACACAACTAGGAAACACAAGATTTTCAGTTCTTATTACTACAAATGCTCTTTTTGGAATATAGTAGTTAAATCCCATAAATTTCTACTCAACAGGGAGTCCAGGTAGATTCTTTAAGTGTTGAGAATATCACAACCCTGGGTTATTATTAATGGCTATCTGAACAGAATGTAGCATTTAACAAACAATACTGTCAAAATAATTACTCATCTTAACATTTATAGCTTCCATCTATTTTAAATATGTTATTATGTAAACAGGTGAACATTTTATAGGTAATTAAATGTCACCTCTTAAAATGCCCTCAGCTCTTTCTAAACCCCAATATATTATCTTCCAAATAAATTGATCAGTATAAGACATACTTATGATCACACTTAAGGCAGGTAACATGTTGAAAACTGATTCCAGAGATCAAACAGGTTATCGGGAAAGTAATAGCTCTACTGGCATATCTTTTAGAAAATTATTTGCTTCAGTTCACAAAATGCAGAGAAAAGGATAACCTAAGGATGACATTGATAGAAGCTTCCATTCCATTTCACCCGTGACAGTCTCAAGTGGTCCAATTATCTAGCATGTGTGTGCCAAGAAGTTAAAATCTCTACTTTGTTGGATTGAAGGGAAGCAAAGTGGCCAGCTTCGGCTTCAGTTGAAATTATAGTCTGAAGAATCACACCAAAACTATTAGGCTTCCTAAATTTATTCTCTAAGTAGTTGAGCATTTCAATTTGTTTCTTCCCACTTTACCCATCTTTTTCATCATCTTTTCATCAGATAGCACTATTCTGAGTAATGGCCAAATGTCACTGGGTTCGTCCATTTGCCTTTATATAAAGGAATATCTGAGGCTGGGGTAACTTATAAAGAAAAGTGTTTTATTTGTCACATGGTTCTGCAGGCTGTACAGGCACAGCATCAGCATCTTCTCAGCTTCTAGTGAAGCCACATACCCTACAGAATCACTCTTAAATGCAGCCTTCCACAAAGTACTAGGACATACACATAGTGCAGCCAAGTTCTTTGCTAAGGCATGACAAGGGTGACTTTTGCTCAGTTCTAAAAGTTCCTCATTTCCATCTGAGACCTCCTCAGCCTGGCCTTCACTGTCTATGTTTCTATAAGCATTTTGGTCACAACCACTTTACCAGTCTGTGAAAAGTTATCAAGTTTCTTTCTTTTTTTTTAATTTTCTTCTGAGCCCTTCAAACTCTTCAAACCCCTGTCTATTATCCAGTTCCAAAGCCACTATCACATTTTCAGGCGCTATAGCAATGTCCCACTCTTAGGTACCAATTTTCTATGATAGTTCATTTGTGTTGTTATCATTTGTGTTGCTATACCAACAGATAACTGAGACTCACAGCTCAGCAGGCTCTACAGGCATGCCACAAGCATCTGCTTGGCTTCTGATGAGGCCCAAGGAAGCTTAAATCATGGTGGAAGGCTAAGGTGGATCTGCTGTGTCATGTAGTGAGAGAGGAAGCGAGAGAGAGACAGAGACGGAGTGCCAGGTTCTTTTATATAACCAGCTCTCATGTGAACTAACAGAGGAAGAACTCACTAATGCCCATGGAAAGGGCAGCAAGCCATTCATGATAGATCTTCCCCATGACCCAAATAACTCCCATAAGGTCCCACCTTCAACACTGGGGATCATATTTCAACTGGAGATTTGGAGGGGACAAATTTCCAAACCATCTCATTCACCAACTCAAGACCAGCTATCAGAAAGCTGCTATAGTTTACTATTACACATTAATAAAAGGTTTTCTTTGTGTGTGTCTATGCGATATTTGGTACCATGGCATGGGTTTGGTAGTGTACACATACGGGAAAGATGACAAACAAAGTATTTTTGTAACTATAGAGAAAAGTTTATGGGGAGGTGGTTAACATGCCTGATGGAGAATCTCTTAATTTTAAGCCTTAAGAATGTCTTGGATGAATCATTCAGCCTATGCTCATCACATCTTCCTCCAATTACGGTTTTATATATATATCCATGTTTTTAAATCTTCAGAAAATAATCCTCAATCATCCCATTATGATGTTTCACAAGTATTGAAAAACAAACATTTTTATTTCAAATTGTAAAATCCTTCTCTACTACCTTATATGCATATGCCCTTTTCCTCATCTCCAGAAAAACAGAAAAAAAAATTATCATTAACTTTAAAACATATTTGCACAGTAACTAATATATCTAAGTTATCACCAACACAGAGAGACGGTATAATAAAAAGTAAACTGGAGCTAAAGGTTAAAAGAAAAGTTGAATTTTAATCACAGATTCAGTAGTTTCTAAGAGAGCCTGGACCGTGACAACCTAATTGATTCTTGTTTTCTCAACTGTCACTTGGGGTTACTAAAATTTCTATTAGTTATTATAAAGATATGTGATTTCAAATGAGACAGTAGCAGTGGCAAAGCTTCTAAGGTCCTATAACACCTGTAAATTTTCAGCATAGAAACTGCAGTACTATTTCAACCAAATGTGAGTTTTTCATCTGCATAACTGTATTAAAATTTCTTCTTTACAAAGTTGTTTTTAAAATGTTATCTAGGGAACAAAACATACAGTAACTAGTTCAGAGGGGCTGAGCAAGATGGCTGAATTGAAGTCTTCACCCACTATCATACCTCACCCCTATCACCACAGGAACAATAAGTTTTTTTAATGAATTAATTTTTTATTGCATTTTAGGTTTTGGGGTACATGTGAAGAACATGCAAGATTGTTGCATAGGTACACACACGGCAGTGTGATTTGCTGCCCTCCTCCCCATCACCTATATCTAGCATTTCTCCCCATACTCTCTCTCCCCAACTCCCCACCCCCCACTGTCCCTTCCCTATTTCTCCCCGACAGACCCCAGTGCGTGATGTTCCCCTCCCTGTATCCATGTATTCTCATTGTTCAACACCCACCTATGAGTGAGAACATGCGGTGTTTGATTTTCTGTTCTTGTGTCAGTTTCCTGAGAACGATGGTTTCCAGGTTCATCCATGTCCCTACAAAGGACACGAACTCATCATTTTTTATGGCTGCATAGTATTCCATTGTGTATATGTGCCACATTTTCCCTGTCAAGTCTATCATCGATGGTCATTTGGCTTGGTTCCAAGTATTTGCTATTGAAAACAGTGCTACAATGAACATTCATGTGCATGTGTCCTTACAGTAGAACAATTTATAATCCTTCAGATATACACCCAGTAATGGGATTGCTGGGTCAAATGGAATTTCTATTTCTAGAAATTCTTGAGGAATCACCACACTGTCTTCCACAATGGTTGAACTAATTTACACTCCCACCAACAGTGTAAAAGTGTTCCTATTTCTCCACATCCTCTCCAGCATCTGTTGTCTCCAGATTTTTTAATGATCACCATTCTAACTGGCATGAGATGGTATCTCAATGTAGTTTTGATTTGCATTTCTCTAATGACCAGTGATGATGAGCATTTTTTCATATGTTTCTTGGCCTCATATATGTCTTCTTTGGTAAAGTGTCTGTTCATATCCTTTGCCCACTTTTGAATGGGCTTGTTTTTTTCTTGTAAATCTGTTTTAGTTCTTTGTAGATTCCGGATATCGGCCCTTTGTCAGATGGGTAGACTGCAAAATCTTTTCCCATTCTGTTGGTTGCCGATTCACTCTAATGACTGTTTCTTTTGCCATGCAGAAGCTGTGGAGTTTGATTAGTTCCCATTTGTCTATTTTGGCTTTTGTTGCCAATGCTTTTGGTGTTTTGATCATGAAGTCCTTGCCTATGCCTATGTCCTGAATGGTTTTGCCTAGATTTTCTTCTAGGGTTTTTACAGTGTTAGGTCTTATGTTCAAGTCTTTAATCCATCTGGAGTTACTTTTAGTGTAAGGTGTCAGGAAGGGGTCCAGTTTCTGCTTTCTGCATATGGCTAGCCCATTTCCCCAACACCATTTATTAAACAGGGAATCCTTTCCCCATTGCTTGTTTTTGTCAGGTTTCTCAAAGATCAGATGGTTGTAGATGTGTGGTGTTGCCTCCGAGGCCTCTGTTCTGTTCCATTGGTCTATATCTCTGTTTTGGTACCAGTACCATGCTGTTTTGATACCAGTACCATGCTGTTTTGATTACTGTAGCCTTGTAGTATAGTTTGAAGTCCAGTAGTGTAATGGCTCCAGCTTTGTTCTTTTTGCTTAGAATTGACTTGGCTATGCAGGCTCTCTTTTTGTTCCATATGAAGTTTAAGGTGGTTTTTTCCAGTTCTATGTAGAAGGTCATTGGTAGCTTGATGGGATAGCATTGAATCTGTAAATTACTTTGGGCAGTATGGCCATTTTCATGATACTGATTCTTCCTAACCATGAGCATGGAATGTTTCTCCATCTGTTTGTGTCCTCTCTTATTTCATTGAGCAGTGGTTTGTAGTTCTCCTTGAAGAGGTCCTTTACGTTCTTTGTTAGTTGTATTCCTAGGTATTTTATTCTCTTTGTAGCAATTGTGAAAAATTTAACAACTATCTACACACACACACACACACACACACACAAACACACACACACACCACATAAACACCTTTATAAAAATCAAAATCAGATGAGAAATCACAGTACCTGGTTTTAAGTTCATATTGCTGAAAGAAGCAATGAAGGCATTAAGAAAGATAATTTTGAACCACTGATGCCACCCCTCCCCTATCACCCAGCAGCACCTGCATGGTGCAGAGAGAGAATTTGTATGTTTGGGGGAGGAAAAGTATAGCAATTGGGGAACTTTGCATTAAACTAATTGCTGTCCTGTCACAGCAGAATGCAAAACTTGGCTCAACTCAGCTGATGTCAGCTCATGTACGGAGCATTTAGTACAGCCTAAACAAGAAGGGAATTACCCATCCCAGAAGTCAGAAACTGAGTTCCAGTAAACCTGGGAACTGTAGGCTAAAGTGCTCTGGGGTTCTAAGTAAACTTGAAAAACAGTCTCGGCCAACAAGACTGCAACTCCAAGGCAAGTCCTAGTGCTGTGCTGGGCTTACAGCCAGTGGACTTGCATGGCATGTGACCTAGGGAGATAGCAGTTGGGGCAGCTAAGGTAGTGTTTGCATCACCCCTTCCCACCCCCAGGCAGTTCAGCTTGCAGCAATGACAGTTACTTTTTCCTTCTGCTTGAGGAGAAGGAAAAGTAAAGTGGACTTTGTCTTACATCTTGGATGTCAGTTCAGCCACAGTAGAAGGAGCATCAGGCAGAGTTGTGAGGCTCTCATTCTATGTCCCAACTCCTGGATGAGATTTCTAGACATGCCGTGGGCCAGAAGGGAACCCATGCCTAAAAGGGAAACCCAGTCCTTACAGGGTTTATCACATGCTGACTAAAGAGCTATTGGGCTAGGAAAATCATCCCCAATGCCCAGAGAGTATGCCATGGGCCTTGCATGAGACTCAGATGTGCATGCCTGACGTGAGACCCAGCACATTCTAGCTATGGTGGTTATAATGAGAGACATCTTCTGCTTGAGAAAAGCAGAGGGAAAATAATGGAGACTTAGTCTTGCATCTTAGGTACCATTCAGCCAAACTGGTGTAGGGCACCACGTGAGTACGTAGAGTCCCCTATTCCAGGCCTTGGCTCTTGGATGATATTTCTGGACTTGACCTGGATCAGAAGGGAATACTGGGTGAGAACCAGGCCAGGCAGCATTCACCACAAGCTGACTGAAGAGCCCTTGCATCTTAAGTGAACACTGGCAGTAACAAGGCAGTAATTTATGTGAGCCTTTGGTGGTGGTGGCCACAGGAGAGGTTCCTCTGCCTGTGAAAAGGGGAGGGAAGAGTGAAAAGGACTGCATCTCATGGTTTGAGTTCTAGCTTAGCCACAGTAGAATAGTGCATCTAAGGTTTTTGACTATAGTCCTAGCTCCTGGATGGCATCTCTGGACTCACCTGGGGCCTGGGGAATCTTGCCAACCTGAAGGAAAGGACACAAGCATGGCTGGCTTCACCATCTGCTGATTGTAAAGCTCTAGATCCTTGGGTGAACATAGGCAATAGCCAAGTAGCAGTTACAGAGGGCCTTGAGTGAGATCCAGGCCTGTGCTAACTTCAGGCCTGACCCAGCCAAGTCTTGCTGGTAGTGGTCACAGGGGTGCTTTATAACACAACACACAGCTTCAGATGGCTCAGCACAGAGAGATTCCATTTGTTTGGGAGAAAGTGAGGAAAGAGAATAAGAGTCTCTGGTAATTCAGAGAATTCTTCTGTATCTTATCCAAGACAACCAAGGCAGTATCTCTATGAGTCTGCAGGAGCCATAGCATTACTGGGCTTTTGGTAACCTCTAATGTAGATAAGGCTTAGATCATAACACCTAAGTTCCTTCAAATACCTGGAACGCCTTACAAAGAAGGACATATTCAAACAAGTCCAGACCACAAAGACTGTAATAAACATATAACTCCTCAATGCCTAGACACTGAAGAACACCAAAAATTGTCACGACCATCCAGGAAAACATGACCTCACAAAAAAAACTAAATAAGGCACCAGGGACCAATTCCAGAGAAACAGAGATATGTGACCCTTCAGACAGAGAATTCAAAGAGCTATGTTGAGGAAACTCAAAGAAATTCAAGATAACATGGAGAAGGTACTCAGAATTTCATCAGATACATTTAACAGAGAGATTAAAGTAATTTAAAAGAATCAGACAGAAATGCTAGAATTGAAAACGCAATTGACATATCGAAGAATTCATCAAAGTGCTTTAATAGCAGAATGGGTCAAGCAGAAAAAAGAATTAGTGAGCTTGAAGACAGGCTGTTTGTTTGAAAATATACAGTCAGAGGAGACAAAAGAAAAAAGTAATACAAAAGAATAAAACATGCCTACAAGATGTAGAAAATAGCCTCACAAGGTCAAACCTAAGAGTCACTGGCCTTAAAGAGAAGGTAGAAAAAGAGATAAGGGTAGAAAGTTTATTCAAAGGGATAATAACAGAGAACTTCCCAAACCTAAGTTAAGATATCAATGTTCAAGTACCAGAAGGTTTCAGAACGCCAAGTAGATTTAACCCAAAGAAGATTACCTCAAGGTATTTAATAATGAAGCTCCCCAGAGGTTAAGGATAAAGAAAGGATTCTCAAATCAGCAAGAGAAAAGAAACAAATAACATACAAAGAAACTGCGATATGTCTGGTAGTAGTCTTTTCAGTGGAAACCTTAAAGACCATCAGAGAGTGGCACAACATATTTAAAGTGCTGAAGGAAAAAAACCTTTTATCCTAGAATAGTATATCCAGGGAAAATATCCTTCAAATGTGAAGGAGAAATGAAGACTTTCCCAGGAAAACAAAAGCTGAGGCATTCCATCAACACCAGACCTGTCCTACAAGAAATGCTAAAAGGAGTTCTTCAATCAGAAAGCAAATAATGCTAATGAGCAATAAGGAATGAAGATACAAAACTCAGTGGCAATATAAATACACAGAAAAACACAGAATATTATAATATTCCAATTATGGTGTGTGAATTACTTAAAGGATCAACCAATCAAAAATAATATTATAACTACAACTACTTCTCAAGACATAAACAGTACAAATAAGATATGAGTAGAAACAGCAATAACTTAAAAACTAGGTAGATAAAGTTAAGGTGTAGAGTTTTTATTAGTTTTCATATTGCTTGCATGGTAGTTTTGTTGTTTATGCCATCAATATTAAGTTGTTATCAGTTTAGAATAATGGGTTGTATTATTTGCAAGACTCATGTTAAACTTGAATTTTAAAAAATATAATGAATACACAAAAAGAAGAAGCAATAAATTGAATCATACCATCAGAGAAAATCCCCTTCACTAAAAGGAAGAGAGAAAGAAAGGAAAAATGGGGGAGAATACCACAAAACAATCAAAAAACAAATAACAAAATGGCAGAAGTAAATCTTTACTTATTAGTAATAACTGGCCAGACACGGTGGTTCACACCTGTAATCCCAGCACGTTCGGAGGCCGAGACAGGTGGATCAGGAGTGCTGAGATCCACCTGAGATCAGGAGTTTGAGACCGGCTGAGCCAACATGGTGAAACCCTGTCTCTACTAAGAAAGCACAAAAAATTAGCCAGGCATAGTGGCAGGTGCCTGTGATCCCAGCTATTCAGGAGGCTGAGGCAGGAGAATCACTTGAACCCAGGAGGTGGAGGTTGCAGTGAGCTGAGATAGCGCCATTTCATGCCAGCTTGAGAAACAAGAGCAAACTCCATCACAAATAATAATAATAATAATAACCTTCAATGTGAATGGACTAAAATCTTCAATAAAAGGACATAAAGTGGTTGAAGAGATTTAAAAAAAAAGAAGCAAAGGTTTGTTGCCTACAAATAACACACTTTGTCTATAAAAACACACATGGTCTGAAAATGAAGGGATGGAAAAGATATTTCATGTGAACTGAAACAAAAAATGGTGGTAGCTATACTTATGAATGAATGGTGCAGCTATACTTATAAATGAATGGTGTATCTATACTTGTATCAGCCAAAATATATTTCAAGACAAAACTACAATAGAGACAAAGAAGGCCAACATATAATGATAAAGGGATCAATTCAGTCAGAGGAGTTAACAATTATAAATATATATGCAGTCAACATTGGAGCACCCAGATACATAAAGCAAACATTATTAGAGCTAAAGAGAGACATAGACACCAATACAATAAAAGACAAAGACTTCAACACTCCACTTTCACTGTTAGACAGATCTTCCAGACAGAAATATCAACAAAGAAACATCAGATTTAATCTGTATTATAGACAAAATGGATATAACACATATTTATAAAACATTTTATCCAATAGCTGTAGAATACATGTTTTTTTCCTCAGCACATAAATCATTCTCTAAGATAGACCATTAGGTCACAAAACAAGTCTTAAAACACTCAAAAAAACTTGAAATAACATCAAGTATCATCCCTGACCACAATGAAATAAAACTAGAAATTAATATCAAGAAGGGTTTTGGAGATTATACAAACACATGGAAATTAAACAATATGCTCCTGAATCACCAATGGGCCAATGAAGAAATTAAAAAAGAAATGAAAAAGTTTCTTGAAACAGGTGATAACAGAAACATAGCATACCAAAACCTATGAGATACAGCGAAAGCAGTGCCAAGTGGTAAGTTTATAGCTGTTTAAGTGCCTACATTAGAAAAAGAAGAAAAACTTCAAGTAAATAACCTAATGAGGCATATTTAAAAAACTAGAGAAGCCAGAACAAACCAAACTCAAAATTCAAGAAAAGAAATAACAAAGGTCAGAGCAGAAGTAAATGAAATTGAAATGAAGAAAATGATAGAAAAGATTAATAAAAAGTTTTTTTGAAAAAATAAACAATATTGACAAACTTTTAGACAAACTGAGAAAAAATGAAAAAAGAATTAAGTAAGTAAAATCAAAGAAGAAAAAGAAGAAATTACATCTGACACCACAGAAATTCAACAGATTATTAGCTGCTACTATGAGCAATTATATGTCAATAAATTAGAAAATCTAGAAGAAATTGATAAATTTCTGGATATATACAACCTACCAAGACTGAACCATGAAAAAAAAATTAAAAACCTGAACACCCCAATAAGAAGAAGATCAAAGCCATCATAAAAAGTCACCCAGCAAAGGAAATCCCAGGACCTGATGACTTCACTGCTGAATTCTACCAAACATCTAAAAAGGAAAAAATACCAATCCCACTGAAACTATTCTGAAACATAGAGGAGAAGAGAAGAAAGAAATACTTTGTAACTCATTCTGTGAGGCCAATATTGCCCTGATACCAAACTAGACAAATATACATCAGAAAAGAAAACTACAGGCCAATATCTCTGATGAATATTCATGCAAAAATCCTGAACAAACTGAATTGAACAACACATTGAAATGATCATTCATCATGACCAATTGGGATTTATCCCAGGGATGCAAGGATGGTTCAACACATTGCATATCTACATAATAAAGGACAAAAATAATATAATCATTTTATTTGATGCTGAAAAACCATTTGATAAAATTTAACATCCCTTTATGATAAACATACCCATGAAAAATTGGGTATAGAAGGAACATTCTTCCACATAATAAAAGCCACATATGACATACCCACAGAAAATATCATACTGAATGGGGGAAAAACTGAAAGTCTTTCCTCTAAGATCTAGAACACAACAAGGATGTCCACTTTCATCAATGCTGTTCAACATACTACTGGAAGTCCTAGGTAGAGCAATTAGACAAGATAAAAAAAAAATAAAGGGCACTCAAACTGAAATGAAGAAGTCAAATCATCCTTGTTTGCAGATTCTATAATCTTATTTCAGAAAATCCTAAGGACTCCACCAAAAAACTATTAGAACTAATAAACAAATTCAGTAAAGTTGCCAGATACAAAATCAGCAGACAAAAATCACTAGCATTTTTATATGCCAACAGTAAACACTATGAAAAAGAAATCCAGAAAGTAATCCCATGGACAATAGCTACAAATAAAATAAAATACCTAGGAATTAACCAAAGAAGTGAAAGATCTTTACAATGAAAACTATAAAATATTGATTAAAGAAATTGAAAATGACACAAAAATATGAAAAGATATTCCATCTTTATGTATTGGCAGAATAAATATATGTCCATACTACCCAAAACAATCTATAGATTCAATGCAGTCTCTACTAAAATTCCAATGCCATTTATAACAGAAATGGAAAAAAATCCTGAAATTCATATGGAACCACAAAAGACCCAGAATAGTCAAAGCTATCCTGAGCAAAAAGAACAAATGTGGAGAAATCATATTACTTGACTTCCAATTATTCTACAGAGCTATAGTAACCAAAATAGTATGGTACTGGCATAAAAACAGACACATATTCCAATGGAACAGAATAGGGAACCTCGAAACAAATCCACACATCTACAGCAAATTTGTTTTTGACAAAGTTTCCAAGAACATATATTGGGGGAAAAGGACAGTTTATTCAATAAATGGTTCCAGGGAAACTGGATATCCATGTGCCGAAGAATGGAACTAGACCCCTATCTCTTACCATATATAAAAATCAAATAAAAATTGATTAGAGACTTAAGCTAAGACGTCAATCTATGAAACTACTAGAAGAAAACATTTGAAAAATTCTCTAAGACATCGACTAGGCAAAGATTTCTTGAGTAATACTCCAGAAGCACAGGCAACCAAAGCAAAAATAGACAGATGGGATCGCATCAAGTTAAAAAACTTCTAAACAGCAAACAAAACAGTCAACAAAATATAGAAACAACCCACAGAATGTGAGGAAAGTTTTTGTTCCTAATATTTTCTCTTATAAATAAAGTAAAGCATGTTTAGTAGTAACATACTACCACTTCTAATACTTGATAAAATTGAATACAAACTACCAATCTGACAAGGGATTAATAAGCAGAATATATAAGGAGCTCCAATAACTCTATAGGTAAAAGTCTAATAATGTGATTAAAAATGGGCAAAAGATCTGAATAGACATTTCTCAAAAGAAGACTTATAAATTGCAAACAAAGATATGAAAAGGTACTCAGTGTCACTGATTATCAGAGAAATGCAAATCAAAACTACAGTGAGATATCACTTCATCCCAGTTAAAAGGGCTTGTATTCAGAAGACAGGCAATAACAAATGCTAACAAGTATGTGGAGAAAAGGGAAAACTTTCAATATAATGGAAATAAATATAAATTAGTTGGAATATAAATTAGTACAACCACTATGGAGAACATTTTGGAGGTTCCCCAGAAAACTAAAAATAGAGCTGCCATATAGTTCATCAATTCCACTGCTAAGTATAATTTAAAGAAAGAAAATCAGTATGTTGATGAGATATCTGCACTCCCATCTTTATTATAGCACTGTTCACAATAGCCAACATTTGGGACCAATCTAAGTGTCCAACAGCATATGAATGGATACAGAAAATGTAGTATATATACACACTGGTGCACTGTTCAGCCATGAAAAAGAATGAGATCCTATCATTTGCAACAACATGGTTAGAACTGGAGATTATCATGTTAAGTGAAATAAGCCAGGCACAGAAAGACAAACTGCACGTTCTCACTTATTTGTGGGAGCTAAAAATTAAAACAATTGAACCCATGAACACAGAGAGCACAAGGATGGTAACCAGAGGCTGGGAAGGGTAGTGAAGTGGGTTAGGGGCGAGGTGGGGGATGGCTAAAGGCTCCAAAGGTAATTAAAAGGGATAAATAAGACTGAGTATTTGATAGCATGAATATTTGTAACACAGAGGATAAATGCTTGAGATAATGGATGCTTCATTTACCCCTATGTGATTACTAAGCATTGCTTGTCTGTATCAAAATATGTCATGTACCCATAAATAAATGCACCTACTTTGTAGCCACAAAAATAAAAACTTTAAAAAAAATTTTAAAAATAAGTTAGTTAACTCAAAATCAAGTACATAGTAGATGCTCAGTAAGTGTATGTAAAGCAGCTGTCCCAATACTGACTATATAATAGATGTTCAATAAACAGAAATCGTTATTAACAATAGTATTAGAAGTGATAGTATGTTACTACTAAACATACTTTGCTTTATTTATAGGAGAAAATATTTTGAACAAAAGGTTCAGTGAACACCTTGTGTATCAGGCATTTAATACTTGATATCACATGTAAAACTCCAAGATGCCAAATATTAGATACCAGTTTCCCCGTTTTGAAAGTACAAAAATGTATACTTGAACAGGTTTTATACCTTGCCAGGGGCTGTCAGCTCAAACGAAGTTATGCTCAATTCCAATATTGCTCATGTTCAATTACAATATTTTGCCTCCCAGAAGGTCAAAGTTAAGCCCTGTACTCTTAGAAAAGCCTGACTAGTATTGAATAAATATACATACCAGAAAATAATCACTCTTCTTCTACAAGCTCTTCAATTATTTACATAGGCTTTACAATTTTTCACTACCCTTTCAGTTTCTTAAAATACACTGAGGAATAGGAGAAAATGTTAATTATATTTGTGGAATAGAACTTTAATATTTTGATTAACAAATATGAAGAATCATGGTAAAGAATTCAATTAAAATTGCTTTTGTTAAATAATTCCATTACTGTACTAAATGGTTTTTATTACAGAGAACTACATTTTCCTATATATTTTGACATATGCAAACTCTGTTTTTTCACATCTTCCTTCTCAATATTGTCCTACTAATTATATTCCAAAAATGCTTCTTCCTCAAAATAGCTCACAATTATTTTAAGAATTAAATAGAGCAAATTACCCCTAGAGTGTAGCTTTTTGTGACTCTGCTGCTCTTTTAAATTTTCAAAAATATTGAGATTGAGATACACATTCAAAGCTTGAAAGACTATGTCAGGACCAATTTCAACAAAAATAACAGACTTGGCTCTGGTAATTTTTATTATTCTGGTATCATAAGCAGCTGAAGTTTACCTGTATTCTAAATGTTTCATATTTTTAATGTGATGACATTTGTGTTTGCTGTATTTTCTTATAAAGCCCTCACAGTCATAGATTGTTTTCTACCCTCTTTGTAAACTAATCAAGTTCTTTATATATTTTTATACTATATTTGAACCCACAAGTTTTTGACATAGATTTTAACAGGCACTTACCATTGCAATTTCTGAATGAAATACATAATGGTAAGCTATTCAAATGTAGGTTTACTACAAAATATCAATGGAAAATACATTTATAGAAACAATGGTTACATTAACAAATTAAATTCAAAGCAATTCTTTTGAGATCACATAAAAACATCTAACCACTTGTTTTAGTGCCTACTCCATTAAGAAAAAAAAAACTTGTAACAGAAAAAAATAATTGCCCATTTCTAACCCTACCTAGCTACAATTCAACTGACTCTTCAGCAAGGAATTCCACTGTCCAATCCATCCTACCTTGAACTTGATTGAAAGCATTATAGGCTATTTCACCAACATGCACTATTTTTTTTTTATGACTGGCCCTGGGTTGATTTTGTTTTATTTTCAGTTACAATCTCTGTGATCTGAAATAGTCATTATTCTCTCTCTCTCTTTTTTCATCTAGTCAGATCCACTTATAGACAGACATAAGCCCAAATTCAGATAAACCCAGTCGGTCCAATCATAGAAGTGTGAGCATTCTTCATGCACTCACATGCCTTGGAACTGTTGACTCACATAGATGTATGCACAGTGCTATGGCTAACTGCAACAGGGACTGACTCATGCTCAGTATTCCAATGTCCTGGAAATTTGAGGTAAGCTACCATTACCTCTGGTCACATACTTTCAAAAGACACACAGATTAAAATAAAGAATAGAATTGCAAATGTTTATACATACACATGTAGACATTCATATTCACACATTCACATAAATTTCTTCTGAGATGCTCAGTGAGGGAAGGAAGATACAATGTTTATACACACACAAAAAAAGTAATAAATCAGGATTCAACATTCCGGAGTTATCTAAGGATAAGTTGATACACTTATGAATAATTCTCTTTTAAATCCCCATAACACTATAAAACTCTTTAATGGCATCTATCATATTGTTTTGCATTATAGTTATTTACCTATTTATCCTACTCCCGGAATCATCTGAATACTTAACCAGGGTGGACAAGAGTCTTAGATTCTTATGGTGGCTGAATTTCCAAGAGTTAATTCTCAGTGACTTTAGGACATGAAGTAAGAGGGGAACTAATGATTTCATGATAATGGGCATAAGAGGGAAGACAGAAAGTTGATGTCAAGACTGAAAACAATTAAGAGATAAGATGGTGCAGCCGGGCACATGTTCCTGAGACACTGTTGCACTAGGGAAGGAGTCTTATATAAAGTGCCATTGATGTTCCCATGGGTAGGCTAGCATCTATTACAGACAATGACACAGTGTTCAGGCATTTTGTAAACTGTAAGCCTTTAAATGTAAAGGATGTTGTATGTCTGACTTGTCTTTCAGAGACAGTTCAAATGCCACCTCCTCTGTGAAGGCGACTTTGACAGATCCTCATATCAGCATTAATTGCTTGCTTTTTAGTGTTACCATAACATTTTGTTTATTTGACTAGCATGGCCCTTGATTCTCTATTTTATAACAAAATGAGAACCTTTCGTTTCTGCCCCCACCAATAAAGTTCCTTGAAGGCTGAAACCATATCTTATATTTATATCTACCATGCTTTGCAATATTGTCATAGAGTAGGCACTTAGTACATGCTTATTAGATTGGCTTGAGTTTCCTGCCACACATAGGAGTATGGAAAGGTTTAAGTAAATTAGAAAAGAAAGAACTACACACATTAAAATACATTGAACTAATTAAATGTATGAAATTTTGATCCTGGGTCTTGAAAGGATTAAGGTACCAATAAAAAATCTACAGGTCATCAAAATAGATGCAGATTAGTGTGGATGGTAAAAAAGCAAGCTGCTGAAAGTTCAGTACTGTAACTTGGGAGGGAAGCCAATGTGGGAAACACCACCTTGAGATTCCTTCCCTTAGAGTGATAACTTAACCTGTGGGAACAAATTAGATTACCAAGGGAAATATGAGTTGAATGCTAAGGACAAAATTTTAAAGAATACTTACATTTGTGTACTGAGAGGAAGAAAGATTTCAGTACATAAGGCAAAGGAGGAACCTAAGGAGTAGGGGAAAAAAAAATAGAAAAACCAATGATAGAAATCTAGAAAGAAGTTCTAAGAATCTGTAAGGCTAAAAGGGCCATAATGTAAGGGATGGATCTGGAACTCTGATGCTGCTGACAAAAAAGGTTAATTAGAGATGCTAAGTCGAAAACAGATATGCAGAAGTGGAAGATGTCCATTTATAAGAAAACTATTGAGCCATGGCCAGAGAATAATTATGTTGAAAAGACATAGGAAGAGTATACTGCTTTAAATTGCTATCAAATGAGTTCAAAGGAAGAACCTAGAAGTTATAAAGTATTTGCACTATTAGGATAACACCAAGTTTCAGTTAAAGGAAATCATGTAAAAGGAACTGGTTGGAAGCTGTAAATAACTATTAACACAAGCAGATGGTCCACATGGCATTGTGTAAGGGGGTTACAGAGGCACCGCAAACAGTGGATATGGACAAAGGACAGACTACATTGAACAGGAATGAAGTTAGGGGAGTTCAACTTTCCTAATCTGTTTTAGGTTGTTGTCACTGGAGATATGTGAGCATCTTAATTGCCCTAATTCTTTACATTCTTTGTACCCAATCTCTTTATTATGTGGAGTGTCAGTTTTCCCCATTAAAGTGGCAGGGTATATTTCACCACTCTTGATTTTGGTTTTACCCATGTAACTTGCCTTCACCAATGAAGGACCGGCAAATGTAATGTCACCAAAGGCCTGAAAATCACTTTGGCAGTTGGGCTTGCTCTCATACACTTCTGCTGTCATGAGAAGATCATGTACGGGTAAGCTCTCTGATTTCTGGAGGAAGATGAAAAACACATGGAGCAGAAGCAATTCACAAATTCTTGAGAAGACCTGTCCACAAGTAGCAGAGCCACTCAGCCAGGCCCAGCCTAGACGAGCTCATCTCTAGCCAGCTGAGAGCTGTATGAGCTAAATAAATGCCTAGGGTTACACGTCCCTGAGACTTTGTTGTTGTTTTGTCATTATATTATAGCAACAGCAAATGGATTCAAAGATAATAAAAATAATAACCAATATATGTTCTGTTGAGCAACAATGTAGCAGGAGACTCTGTTTTAGGAACAATTTTACATGAATGATCTCATTTTGCCCTAAACCATCCTAAGAAATAGACATTGTTTTATGCACATTTATTAATAATTAATTAAATTCAAAGTTCATACTGCTTTCAAGTGGAAAGACCAAGGTGAAAATTCAGGCACCAAGATGAAAATCCCACAAATGATGATTTTTGAACACCATGCTTTCCTAAAAGTATGAGAACATTGATGAAAATATTACTGTAATTGCATATTACTATATGAAAATGATATTAAAAGTCAATGATCTCTCCAATAAAGCAGAGCGTCTGTACAAGTATTACTATTTAAATGTGAAATAGATTATTGACTACATTGTTCCTGGAAAGTGGCCTATAACCCTTAGTGCAAGGCTTTCTGGGACAGGGTAGATTGAAGAAAATGACTTAGATTTAAAGTAAGCTATCATATTTCCTACCCTAACTAAATTTTTGCTTGTTCATGCTTAGGTTTGCCTACACACTGAGAGACCACTAGGTTTACAGAGCAAGATCAGAATCCATCTATTCAACTAAAGAAATTAGAAAAGATGGCAAGCTTTGTCCGGCCAAACCAGAAGCAAAGAGACAGCATGACCAGTCAGGCTCCAGTAGAGTGAATGTTGTGGATGATGTGATGTATTGTCGGATTCCCCCTACGGAACCAAGACACCTATTCCTCTCACTCAGCATTGTTAGTCGGGTCTGTGGTGCACAGTTCACAGCTGAGTCATCCTCTGGAGATTGTTCTCCACTGAAGAGAGCTGTCTTCCCCATGAATGTGCCTTCTTTCAAGTAGCTGTATCCAGTGACTGACTGGTACAAAGGCCTGGCAATAATTTTGTGGATATGACCCCAAAAGTACAGACAACAAAAGCAAAAATAGACAAATGAGATTATATCAAACTAAAAAGCTTCTGCACAGTGAAGGACACAATCAACAGAGTGAAGACATAAACTATAGAATGAGAGAATATATTTGCAAACCACATATCTGATAAGGGGTTGTTATCTAAAATATACAGGAACTCAAACAGCTTAATTATAAATAGATTAATTAATTAAAATAAAAAATTAACTAATTAAAAATGAGCAAAAGACCTGAACAGACATTTCTCAAAAGAAGACATACAAATGGACAACAGGTATATAAAAATGATCAATATCATAAGTTATTAGGGAAATGCAAATTAAAACCACAGTGATATATCACAAAAAAATAACATGTCTTGACGAGGTTGTGGAACAAAGAAAATCTTTATATACTGTTGCTAGGAATGCAAATTAGTACAGCCATTGTGGAAAACAGTATGAAAGTTTCTCAAAATGTTAAAAGTAGAACTACTCTATGATCCAACAAGCTGAGTATATATGTGATGGTTAATACTGAGTGTCAACCTGATTGTAGTGAAGGATATGAAGTATTGATCCTGTGTGTGTCTGTGAGGGTGCTGCCAAAGGAGATTAACATTTGAGTCAGTGGGCTGGGAAAGGCAGACCCACACTTAATCTGGGTGGGCACAATCTAATCAGCTGCCAGCATAGAGAATGCATGGAACTCAGTCTTTAAGTCATAACATCCACCTACTAATAAACATAATCCAATAAATGCTGTGTCTTCTCCATATTGGAGACTCTCTACCAAAAGAAGGAATGTCTATGGAGGATGCATAATTGTTTTAAGAGTTCTCAAAGTGTAGAGAAGGCGTTTGGGTAGAAGTTTCATCATTCGCTGTACGAAAGGAAAAACAGACAAGCAAAGGCAATTATGTTCTCCCTTAAAAATTATTGTCCTTGAATTATAAGAAGTATGTATTTGCACTTTAAGGTAATATTCAGAAAGTCTTTAAGGTTTTTAGAGCAAGTTATTTTTTAAACATTTAAAAACTGTAAAATAATTTTCATAATAGAAGTGAGAACAAGAAGAAAATAATTGATTAAAACCAGCTAGCAATTAAAAATCAAGATACAGCAAGTCCCTAATAAAAAAAATTAAGCTCTCAAAGCGTAATTAAAAGGTCAATGTTTAAAATTGAATACACTTGCCCTAAAGAAATAGTTTTCCAAGACAGCTTACTAAAACCTTTCTAAACTCATAATTTATAGAGTATGTTGTGGCCTTGAGGCAGAATATTCCCATCACCACAATGTCTGTCTATCTTATATTGAGAGTAGCTCTGCAGAGGTAAGCCTGTTGACATGACATTCAGCAAAGAATGGGGTAGGACCCAGGTTTCTGAAGTCAAATGTAGGGTTTGGTATTTCTGTCAATATAACACTTTGGGGACAAATAATTTTCAACCACCTCTTTTTTTCTGAGAGATGCAAAAAAAAAAACAAAACAAAACAAAAGAAAGGCCTTTTTTCCCATCATGTTCCATTACTACTCTATGTTGCTTTTTTCTAGAGCTCACTTCACCTCTATAAACATTCACTGACAACCTCTGAAGTAAAAAGCTTTCTGATAGATTCTGTTTCTGTTTCTTTCCCTTTTTTTTCAACCATTGAGAAACAAAATGTAGGCTCCTACTTTTGCTTGTATTTTTATATCCTTAAGAGAAGTATATGATATTTTTAGGTTTTCTAAAATATTTAATTATTATGAGTAATGGGAAATAGAAAAAGTAAAATTGTAATTAAGAGCAATATAGTATCTGGGATTTACTTTTTCATCAAACATTTACTGAGCACCTCTTATGTACTATGAACTGTGATTTGTGCTCATTTATAATGGAGAATGAGGTATCTTTCAGGGGGTTTATGATATGCTAGGATAAACAAGTAAATAGAGAGTTGGATAACAGGTAGTGCTATGATTGGGTCTGCTATAATGGAATGCATTTCCACATTCCCATTGTTTCAATCCAAGTGGAGGGAGATCAATTACCCAAACTTTTGGCCTCATATCCCTTTGCTTTAGGAAAGGAGGAGTGACTTAACCTAATTGATAAATTTAAGAACACATGACATGTTCAGCTCAGCTTCATTTACTTTTTTTCACTTGGCAGACACCAAGGTTTTCTCTGCTTCTCCATCCTGTAAGACAGCATACAAGTTGAGAGACCCTGAATAAGTCTGGTTAATTGTGGGCTCCAGTTTGCTGGTCTGTTTGGCTCTTACACTTGACCATATCCTTCAATTTAGCATATTCCATATTGTTTCTTTTATTTTCTATACTGGACAATCAAGAATAGAGGTATTTATAATTTTATTTTAAAATGCCCAAAGTGTAAATCTTCTGAATCATGGGAACATACAGAAGAAACCTCTAAGCCAATTTTGCAGGTACAGGAAAGCTTTCCTTCTGAAAAAAAGAAGTTTAACATTTTAAATAGGTCATAAAGGTAAATAGCTAAAGAAAGATAATCCAAAGAGAAAGAGTGACATACAAAAAAAAGCTATGGGAGAGAAGAAAATTTGTAAACATAATTCAGATCTTACTTTATTTAGAATTTTAGATTAGCCAACATAGTCTAAGTTTTTACTGAGTGTCTCCAATATACCTTTTTTTATTTATATCCTTTTTTTTTCTGATCCCATATCTTCCTACTCTATAAGATCTTCCTACTCTATAAACTTCTTTGATGATTAAATTTTAACAATGCTTTCTTCAGAACTGTCTGTGTAGTAATAGTTATCATTTTTCCAGCTTATGGCTATTTCGTTCTCAAAAGTTAGAATCCTGATATGTTCTCTTTTCTCTTACTGCTATTGACTTATCTATTTAAATAACACACAGATTTTCTTTAGACTGCTAAGTGCTGGCTTACCAAGTATCACCAAGAGAACCTGGTAGATACAATAAAGTTTAGTTTATTATTTACTAGCATAGGAGAGAACACCCTCTCTGCTGCACTATGGCCCTGTCTCAAAGCGATGGCAAGACTAGAATTTACTAAGAATTGCAAGTTTGATTTAAGCCAACTCTATCAATGTGAGGCACTTGACTGGGACTAGGTTAGAACTATGACACAATAGACTAGGATGGTGGAAACAGGAAACTAACATTCTGAGTCCAGCAACACTAAAAATCTTAGGGCTCTCCTCTGTTCTGGCCTGAGACTCCTCCTCAGGTTGCCTATGTTCTCCATGGACAGTGTGCGGCTTCTCCATGGTTAACTCCTTGTGATGGGGGAGGGGATAGCTGTATGCAGTGCTGAGCAAAAATTCACCACCTTTAGACACATGCCACTCAATGCCACACCAGCTTTCTGGCCTGCATTCTCCACTCTCCTGCCCCTCCCCAGCCTTTAGTCCACAGGGGAGGAGGGGGTGAGTGTGTGCAAGGATGGGAAGCTGTTAAACACACCTACTCAGTGACCCAGCCTGAGGAGGCATAGCCTGTCTCTGAATTTCTGAGGGGAACCCACCCTGCCAAGGTGTCTATCAGAGGTAGGAGTGTGGGGGCTGTAGCTCTATCCCAGGAGCTTCAGGCTTGAGGAGAGTCAGTCAACAACCTTCAGTCCTGCCCCCAAAGGAACAGGATCCACCACACAGGAAGGCTTCAGCAAAAGATTCTAGAAGGTTTGGCTTTAAGGTTGGAGCATTTGAGAGTTTGAACATATTCCTCCTTATGTCTTCAAGCCTCAGTTTTTCCATTTCTAAAGCAGGATAGTGATACATGAATTAGGGTCTTGAGGCTATTCTTAACTGTCTGCCTCCCTTTCCTGCCCTATCCCTTGGACAGCAGACCATGGGGCTGGGGCCAGGTCACATCTGTGTTTGGGGCTAGGGCTGCAGCTGTGGTAGGAGAGGGCTAGAATGACATAGCGCCTGAGTAAGTCAGGCCCGCCTGTCAGGCTGGTCTTGCTAGGGTCTTGGCTGCAGGCAACTGTGATCTCCAGGATGGGACCCAGTGGAGCCATGTCTTGAATGCCTCTAATGGACTTGAAAGGACTTGAATCTGCTATCATCCCACCTAGCCCAGCATCCAATCCTACAGCTGTTGAAAGATGCCTCCTCCAGTTAACCTGCCTTCAGTGGAATTCTCCCTTTGGAGAATGCTTCTCAAGGTTGGGAACTTCAAATGCTCTAGGTAAGAGCCCTGGCCTCAAGTGGGGCTCAAGGAACCTCTAAAAAGAGGAGATGATACCACTTCTTCTGAAACTATTCCAAACAATACAAAAAGAGGGAATCCTTCCCAAATCATTTTATGAGACCAATATTATCCTGATACCAAAACCCAGTAGAGACTCAACAAAAAAGAAAACTTCAGGCCAATATCCATGATTAACATCGATGCAAAAACCTTCAATAAAATACTGGCAAACCGATTGCAACAGCACATCAAAAAGCTTATCCACCATGATCAAGTAGGCTTCATCCCAGAGATGCAAGGCTGGTTCAACATACCCAAGTCTATAAACGTAATCCACCACATAAACAGAACCAAAGACAAAAACCATATGATTATTCAAGAGATGCAGAGAAGGCCTTCAACAAAATTCAACAGCCCTTTATGCTAAAAACTCTCAATGAACTAGGTATTGATGGAACGTATCACAAAATAATAAAAGCTATTTACGATAAACCCACAGCCAATATCATACTGAATGGGCAAAAACTGGAAGCATTCCCTTTGAAATCTGGCACTAGACAAGGATGCCCTCTCTCACCACTCCTATTCAAGATAGTATTGAAAGTTCTAGCCACAGCAATCAGGCAAGAAAAAGAAATAAAGGGTATTCAATTAGGAAAGGAGGAAGTCAAATTGTCTCTATTGGCAGATGACATGATTGTATATTTAAAAGATCCCATCGTCTCAGCCCAAAATCTCCTGAAACTGATAAGCAACTTCAGCAAAGTCTCAGGATACAAAATCAATGTGCAGAAATCACAAGCATTTCTATACACCAATAACAGACTTAAAGAGAGCCAAATCAAGAACCAACTGCCATTCACAATTGCTACAAAGAGAATAAAACACCTAGGAATACAACTAACAAAGGATGTAAAGCACCTCTTCAAGGAGAACTGCAAACCACTGCTCAAGAAAATAAGAGAGGGCACAAACAGTTGGAAAAACAGTCCATGCTCATGGTTAGGAAGAATCAATATTGTGAAAATGGCCATACTGCCCAAAGTAATTTATAGATTCAACGCTATCCCCCATCGAGTTACCTATGATCCTCTTCACAGAACTGGAAAAAACCACCTTAAACTTCATATGGAACCAAAAGAGAACCCACATAGCCAAAACAATCCTAAGCAAAAAGAACAAAGCTGGAGGCATCACACTACCTGACTTCAAACAATACTACATGGCTACACTAATAAAAACAGCATGGTACTGGTAACAAAACAGAGATCTAGACAAATGGAACAGAACAGAGGCCTCAGAGGCATTGCCACACATCTACAACCATCTGATCTTTGACAAACCTGACAAAAACAAGCAATAGGGAAAGGATTCCCCTGTTTAATAAATGGTGTTGGGGAAACTGGCTAGCCATGAACAGAAAGCAGAAACTGGACCCCCTTCCTGACACCTTACATTAAAATTAACTCCAGACGGATTAAAGACTTAAGCATAACACCTAACACCATAAAAACCTAGAAAAAAACCTAGGCAAAACCATTCAGGACATAGGCATAGGCGAGGACTTCATGACTAAAACACCAAAAGCATTGGCAACAAAAGCCAAAATAGACAAATGGAATCTAACTAAACTCCAGAGCTTCTGCACAGCAAAAGAAACAATCATTAGAGTGAACAAGCAACCAACAGAATGGGAAAAAATTTTTATAATCTACCCATCTGACAAAAGGTTAATATCCAGAATCTATAAAGAACTAAAGCAGATTCACAAGAAACAAACAAACAAACCCATTCAAAAGTGGGCAAAGGACATGAACGGACACTTTTCAAAAGAAGACATGTATGATGCCAACAAACATGAAAAAATGCTCATCATCACTGGTCATTAGAGAAATACAAATAAAAACCACATTGAGATACCATCTCATCCCAGCTAGAATGGTGATCATTAAAAAATCTGGAGATAACAGATGCTAGAGAGTATGTGGAGAAATAGGAACATTTTTACACTGTTGGTGGGAGTGTAAATTAGTTCAACCATTGTGGAAGACAGTGTGGCGATTCCTCAAGGATCTAGAAATAGAAATTCCATTTGACCCAGCAATCCCATTACTGGGTATATATCCAAAGAATTATAAATCATTCTATTATAAAGACATATGCACACGTACGTTCATTGTGGCACTGCTTACAATAGCAAAGACCTGGAACCAACCCAAATGCCCATTGATGATAGACTGGAAAAGGAAAATGTGGCACATATACACCATGGAATACTATGCAGCCATAAAAAATGATGAGTTCATGTCCTTTGTAGGGCCATGTATGAATCCGGAAGCTATCATTCTCAGCAAACTGACACAAGAACAGAAAATCAAACACCGCATGTTCTTACTCATATGCGGGTGTTGAACAATGAGAACACATGGACACAGGGAAGGGAGCATCACACACTGGGGTCTGTTGGGTGGGGAACAGGGAATGGACAGCAGGGGATAGTGAGGGTGGAGAGGTATAACATGGGGAGAAATGCCAGATATAGGTGACCGGGGGGATGGAGGCAGCAACCACATTGCCATACCTATGCAACAATCCTGAATAATCTGCACATTTACCCCAGAACCTAAAGTGCAATTATATATATATAATTATATTAATATATAATACATATTATAATTAATATAATTATATATATTATTATAATAATATATATTATTGCACTTTAGGCTCTGGGGTACATGTATGAGTACATGGAGTTGGAGTTGGAGTAGGAATTGGGGCAGGAACTCAAGGTTTTCTTTTTTTTATTTCTGAATGACTCATATTTATTTCTTTTTCTTTTATTTCCTTCCTAATGTATATATTTATTATATATAAATATATAATAAATATATATATATATAATAATGGAAATACTTCTCCATTTTATAGGAAACTAAGAATCAGAACAATTGAAAAATATATGGCTTGTAGGTGGCTAAATCAGAATTTGAAGTGAAGGTTTTTATCAGATTTTAGAATGTATGACATCTTTAAGGTCAAATATTATACTTCACTTGTTTATATATCCTAGGAATTATAATAATGCCTAGTATACATTGGGACTTTAAAACATATTTGTAAAACAAGCCCTATTTTTGATTATCAATAGTATACTTCATCAATACTAGATCATCAATAATATGCTACAAAAAATAAACTAGTTAAAAGCAGACAAATATAAAAATGCTTATTTTTCATCTAAATGCTAGCAGAAGTTTCAGAGTTTGACATCTTCCTTATACAAAACCAAGTTTCACTGGCTGAAATAGTTTGTGTGTAAGATGATTACATCATTTCAATTATATTTTACTTCAAAATTTTATAACAAAATGTGTCAAATACATGTTTTCTTTATATGATGGAAATATAACCAATTAAAAATGTTGAGACATAGTTGCTTTTATCTCAGGGCAAAATACTTTGGTTCTTTCTGGTTCTAAAGGCTCTTTTGTGCACAGAATTTCTCACGCTGAGTTGAGATTATACCCTTTGCCTTTCCTAATTATAGAGAATTAATAACTGATTACATAAACTGAAATATCTTGTCAGATATGCAATCTTGTTTCTAAAATAAAATGACAAATAAGCAAACCAAATGCAAAGTAATACAACCCCCATCCCAGGCTGGGCCCGAAGATGTATTACACCCAGCAAATATCAAACAATATTTAAATAATAGACTTGTCAGGGAAAACAAACACCCCACCAGGCAAAGGGGCTACCTTGTTAATAATGATCAAACTGGGACACCCATAAATTTTATTCTAAGGTCTTTGTAAACTAATCACATTCCCTGTTCATTTCTTTGCTGTCTTGAGGGTGGCAGATCATACAGGAAGGTTATAAGGTATTATTTACATTTTGAAAGTCCTTGCCAAATGAAAATATGAAAAGTTGAGTAGTTATCCTCCCTTATAAATTATTTTACCTAGTTTTTCTATACTAAAAGAAGAGTGTTGGCTGCACAGTGTTATAGTAATGTTATAATTTGTTATAATCATTTTACAACTAAGATATTGAACATAACTACTAACAAGTAATATTAACTTAAAATATTATACCATTTATTATTATTTTTTCCCATTACATTTTTCTTTTATCTTTGGCAAATTTTACAAATTAAAGATGCAGAAATTCTTACCCACCTAACGTTATCCTTATTCCTTTTTTAAAGTCCCTATCAAAAAAGAAAAGGAAAAAAAGGCTAATGAAAATAGGTTAGCCTCTTCCAAAGAGAACAGATAATCCAAGATGTGAATGTGGTACTTACAAATTTTAGATGCTTTCAAGTCAGAACAAACCACTGAACGAATCGTTAAGCTTTAAGTAACTTGAAAGCCTTGATCTTCAATATAACCTCTTAAGAACATGTTGTGCCATTTATTTATTTTTTACCCAAGTTTTACTATTTATTGTATATCTGATTGTCTAAAATGATAGGACAAAAATAATTTGAGATGTTTCTCTCTTATCTATATTTATTACTTGACTTGCATCATCACCCTCAAGTAAACAATAAATTTAGTAAGGTTAGGATCCTGAAGCCTGAAAAGATAATAATGCTTACTTTGGAGCTTAATGTACCATCAGAGAAGAAGTTGAACACTGGAATGAAATGGTGAAATGGTTGGCTACCTCCTAAAGCTATTACAGTAACTTTTCACATCTTAATCTGGGCATTTCACTTCATTCCATTGCAGAAAACGAATGCATGAAGGGAGATAATATGGGTGGGGGGGAGGATTTTGATAAAAATTGATTTTTAAAAGAAAGCCAGTGAAATAAGTAATAAATAGTAAAATAGATGTAAGTCATGGCAAGCCTTATAATTATTATTACATCTGCAAATCTGTGATGCTCCTTCATTTTACAGATTGCATTAAAATACCCAGGTACGCAACCTCTTTCTGAAGTTAAATAATAAATAATACATGCAGAGTAAGGAGAAAGGCAATGTATCAATAGTGTTTCTCAGTCCACTTTAATGTTATCACAGTTAATGGTATCATCAATAGTTATTTGCCTCTGGTAAGAACCACTAAATTATTCACACTGTGGTTTTCATCTCCCCCACCTTCTCTCACACAATTACATTTGCCCACAAAAACATATTCACCCTGCTTCCATGTAGCACCCTATTTTCTGTAGGCTTTTCTTGAGAGACACTCTCAAATGGGGGATGGCAAAAACACATCATTTTCCCCTTTCCTGTTTGAATTCTATGATGCCCACCATCGTCAAAGACCAGGACCTTGGTCATCTTCCACATAAAACCTAGAATTTCATGCACTCTACTTGCTTTAACTCTCACAAATAATGAAACCTTGATTCCCACCACATCCTTGAAGTCCACGAAGTCCAATAAAATCCACTAAGACTGCTATTACCTCCTCTGCTGAAGGTTTGGTCTATCCTTATAACAACGTGTTGGCTGTTTCAACACAGTGTGATCACACTAAGATCCTTAAAATAAAAAAAAAAATCAAAAGCTCTTAAAATAAAAAAAAAAACCAAAGAGGAAGGAAGCTCAGTCTCTTCCTTTATGTTACTGCATTGTTTGGCTCTTAAGGAATGTCTGCAATATATTTTAAGTACTGATTAGAGTATTTTAGTGAAAGAGCCTTTTCAGGTTGTATTTACCACTTTCACTATCCCTAGGATTCACATATAAGACCACAGAAGGGTTTATTAGGACCAGTTGAAGTGCCAGTGTTGTTACTATGGTTGCCTCTCTCTTGCGAATACTCAGACATTGCAGTTAGAGCAACTGCCACATGTCAAAGTCTCACCCTTTCTTCCCACTGGGTGATAGTTTTCAAGAAGGCTCCATTTTGGCCAACTCATGTGTTCTTCTAGTCAAGCTCACACATGTATTAATCCTAAATGGGCAAAGGTTAGTCTCAAACTAAGAACTTTTTTACTATGCACAAATACATAAAAGGTTGTTATATTCTTTTGTCTCCTCCATTTGAAAATGGTCTTATCTTTACTCTACGTTCCTAATCAATAATTAACCTAAGTTGAAAGGAGGGGAAGAAGTCTGACAAGGTGACAGAGAGAATATGTGTCACAAAACACAGTAAAAGAAAAAAATGAGAACAAGTCAGCTCCACTAATGTGAATAAATTCTTTCCATGACCCTTTTCTGTAATCACTTCTGTCAAGTAATCACAACGTGCCCTAAAACCTGATAGTTAAAATTAGCAACTTCCATTGAGTGTTGTAGTAATTTCCTATTTCCAGTCACAATAGCATGATGTTTTACGGTTGCAGGGCACTCATTCATTCATCCCTTCGTTCATTTGACAGCATATGTTGTATGCTCATTATGTTCCAGATGGATGTGACTATAAATAATTGCACTATCCTGGGTTAAGGGAAGATTAGCAGTTTGAACCGGAACCAATGGGAGTACAAAGGAAAGTGTCATCACTTCTGCTTGGTTGAGACAAGGAAAGCTTAACAGAGGAGAACACACAAGAGATTTGTTCTTGCAGGATGAAAGTCTTAAGTCTATCAAGGGAATGGTAAGAAAGAACATTACAGGCAGAATGAAAGTTTGTGCAAGGTATGAAATAATGAAACTTGTTCAAAGAACTGTAAATAGGTCCATGTACTTGGCCTGTGGGCCTGTGATGGGAAGTGCTGCCATAAAGTTCTCTGAAATACCCTGGAGACATTTTTCCCATTGTCTTAGTGACTAACATTTGGCTCCTCGTTACTATGCAAATTTTGCTTGAATTTCTCCTCAGAAAATGGGTTTTTCTTTTCTATCACATTATTAGGCTGCATAATTTCCAAACTTTTATGCTCTGTTTCCCTTCCAAAATTGAAAGCTTTTAACAGCACCCAAGTTGCCTCTTAAATACTGTGCTGCTTAGAAGTTTCTTCTACCAGATACCCTAAATCATCTCCCTCACGTCAAAGTTCCACAGATCTCTAGGGCAGGGACAAAATTCTGCCAGTCTTTTTGCTAAAACAGCAAGAGTCACCTTTACTCCAGTTCTCAACAACTTCCTTATCTCCATCGGAGACCACCTCAGCCTGGATTTTATTGTCCATATTATTATCAGCATTTTGGTCAAAGCCATTCAACAAGTCTCTAGGAGGTTCCAAACTTTCCCACATTTTCCTGTCTTCTCCTGAACCTTCCAAACTGTTTCAACTTCTGCCTGTTACCCAGTTCCAAAGTCGCTTCCACATTTTCAGGTGTCTTTTCAGCAATGCCCCACTCTACAGATACCAATTTACTGTATTAGTCTATTTTCATGCTGCTGGTAAAGACATACCTGAGACTGGATAATTTATAAAGAAAAAGAGATTTAACAGACTCACAGTTCCACATGACTGGGGAGGCCTCACAATCATGGTGGAAGCAAAACGCATGTCTGACATAGTGGCACGCAAGAGAGAATCAGAGCCAAGCAAAAGGGGAAACTCCTTATACAAACATCAGATTGCATGAGACTTACTCACTACTGTGAGAACAGTATTGGGGAAACTGCCCCCAGTGATTCAGTTATCTCCTATGGGGTCCCTCCCACAACATGTGGGAATTATGGGAGCTACAATTCAAGATGAGATTGGGGTGGGGTTGAAGCCAAACCATACCATCTATCAACCGTTAAATGGATAAACAAATTGTGCTATATTCACATAAAGAATATTATTCAGCAATTAAAGGAATTAATTATTGATGTATGATACAAAATGAATGAACCCTGAAAACATTACACTCAGTGAAGGAAGCCAATTATGAAAAACCATACATTGTATAATTCCATTTATATGAAATGTTCGGAACAGACAAATTCTTAGACAGCAACTAGATAATGGTGTCTAGGGTGGAGAGGATATCAGGACTGTCTGTAACGGGTACATGATTTTTGTAGGAGAGTTGAATATATGTTTTAAACTTAGATTATGGTTGCATAATTCTGTTAATACACTAAAATCATTTAATGGTATACTTTAAATGGGTGAATTTTATAATATGTGAATTATATCTAAAGAAGTATGTTAAAATGTCCCTACTTTATACACTCCTCAATCTTTAAGTTTTCATTCCTCTTAATCCCAAGAAAATGCTATTTGAAAAATAAATTTTTAAAAATGATTTTACTATGGGCAAAATTTAAAGGTAGTATTCTTGCATAATCATCTTAAAAAGTATGAAAACAGACCGACACAATGAACATTTGAACGGTTCCCATATTTTGCTTATGATAAATGATGCTATTATTAACACTTAGATACAAATTTTGTATGGCTATATGTTTTAATTTAGCTTGGCATATACATAAGAGAAGCATTGTCATAAATTAAACTCTATGTTTAACTTTTTGAGAAATTGCCAAACTGTTTTCCAAACCATTGTACCATTTTACATCCACACTTGGAATTTGTGAGGATTCCAGCTTCTTATTTTTATTAATAAAAACTATCAGTGTCTGCTAGAATGAAGTATATCTCACCAGGACAATTTTTTTGTAAGAATTAACTCCCTTGTATTCTTTACGTTTTCTGCAAGGGTTACTGATTTGTGATGTAATGTTGTTGCCATTCACCTATTTGTAGTAGTCTGCCTTTGCTCATAGCTATCCTAGTGGATGTAAGGTGGTACTGCACTGGAGTTGTAATTTTTTTATTCATCACTTTCCCTAGTAATCCATTTTGTTTTTTGATTAGTCAGTGATATATTATCTTTAATTTCTGATTTCAGTTATTGGAATCTCTTATTTTGTGGCTGCAAACTGACCACTGATTACGGTTTGTCAATACTGTAGGTCTTTGCAGGTAATCAACTTTTGATTTTGTTGATTTTCTCCATTATTTTTCTATTGATTTATTTTTCCTCTAATCTTTATTATTTTTTCCTTCTATTTTTCTGGGTTAGGCTTGGCCTTTTTGTTTGCTTGTTTTTTAATGTAGAATGTTAGATTATTGATTTGAAATCCTTTTTCGTTTTCTGATATAGAGGTTTACAACAATAAATTTCCCTCTGATCACTGCTTTTGTGCATCCCATGAGTTTTGGTATATTATGTTTGTTTGTTTCCTTTATCTTAAGGTGTTTAATTTCCCTGGTGATTTCTTCTTTGAACAAGAAATTCCTATGTACTAATATGTTGCTTAATTTCCACTTATTTCTGAATTTGCCAAATTTGCTTCTGCTATTGATTTTTTATTTTATTACAATGTAGTTAGAGAACATATTTTGTATTATTTCAATCTTTTTTAGTTTGATGACACTTGTTTTATGGCCTGAGTGGTCAATAGCCAGTAGAAAACTTACATATATGCAATCCAGGTTTAAAGAAATACTCTATTTTATAATTTAAATCAATGTAATTATACTATTTGTAACATCATAAAGTACTATAGTTGCCTTTGATAACTTAGAATCCATTAATGGTTGTATAAATGAATAATGACTTAAATATATTTAGTCCTTTCTAAATATATTTATTTTATTTATCCTTTTGATTAACAAATAATAATTATATATATTTATGGAGTACATAGTGAAGTTTCAATATGTTTAATGTATGGCAATCAGATCAGGGTAATCAGCATATTTATCATGTCACGAACCTTTATCATTTCTTATGTTGGAAATATTTGATATCTTTCTTTTGGCTACTTGAAGCTACATTAATTAATATTCTTGACCATAGTCATCCAGAAGTGATATGAAATCCTACAACTTATTCCTCCTACCTAGCTATAGTTTTGTATTCTTTAACAAATCTCTCCCTATCCCTCTCTTTCCCTGCCTTTTTCAACCTCTATTATTCTCTGTTCTACTTTTTATTTTCACGAGATCAACTTTTTTTTTTTTTAGCTTTCACATATGGGTGAGAAGATGCAGTGTTTAACTCTCTGTGCCTGGCTCACTTCACCTAACATAATGTCCTCAAGTTTCATCCATGTTACTGCAAACCTTTCTAAATCTAATGTTTATATCATTCTGTCCTTATACTTAAGATTGTCTGTTTTCTTTGAGATATTGTCACTTTACCAGGAGTAGGCAGTAAACAGTAATTTATTGTTTTTAAAAATAACTTGCTTTCCAAATTCATCCACAAAATATCACATATTTTCAAAAATTATTAGTGGAGGAAATGTAAGAACAGCATTGGATGCTCTAAAATAAACAGGTAGACTAAAACTAGCTTCATCCATATTTGTAACTCTATAACCCTCTCCTCTCCTCTCATCTATAGGCATATCTATGCTTAGCATGCAGTGTATATTCAATAAGAATGTTGATTTGGCTTTCCAGAAAGTCAGGATCATACTGTCATCAACTGAAGAATATCTACAAGAGTCAAAGTTTTTCTCATAAAAAAGAGGAGAACTCTTTCTGAGTAGACACTTGTCTCCAGGAAACATAAGAATTTGGAACTCCAGTCAAATCCAGTAACATGCCACTGAAGCAAACTATAACTTTCCCCAAAGAGAAAAAAAAAAAGAAGTACAATAAGTTTATAATGTTATAAACTTTTCCCAAAGAGAGGAAAAAGTAAAATAAGTGGTAAACAATAGAGTAGCCAGCGGAGTTCGAGAGGCTAGAAAATGAGCCTAATAAAGAACTACCTAAAAATCAAGAAGATGCCCATGTTTAGAACAGGAAGAATGGCAGCAACTTCACATCACCAAGTCGGTAACCCTTGCAGAAAATGAAAAGAGTACAAGGGAATGAATTCTTACAAAAAACTTGTCCTGATGAGATATATTTCATTCAAGCAGACATTGAGGGCTTTTATGAACAAAATATTTATTCTGTGTGTAGCACCAACAATTGTAACATATATTTTTAGGTAATGCATTTCCAAATTTATCACAGCTTATTCATTGTTCACATGTCACACTTTAGTATAAAACTCTTTCATTCTTCTTTTCATTTCTAACCATTTTTTTTTCTTTTTCAAGGTTTCATAACTATGCTTATGTTCCAATATGGTATTAAAATCTATTTGACCTCTGCCCTCCATTTTACTTATATATTCTTCAGCAATTTTTCCAAATTCTTATAATTGGCTCCACAATTTTTATACTTCATAACATTTTCAAACATCTGCTAAGTGAGTAAATACTGGAAAACACATTAAATGCTTTACACAAGTAAACACTGAGAAACATACATTTTACTTATAAATAGTGGTATACTCCATATTAGCATTAAAAGACATGGCACATACGTAACATGAAAGGCTGTAGATATCCCCAAATCATGGTTTCAAAAAGATTAATAAACACTCAAAAATATTTATAAATGATATTCATCAACTTTGTCAATATTTCTAAATTTATGATTTTTACCTACTCATGAGAGTCTTTTGTGATTCTTTGTTGAGGCAGTGACATAAATATATACTCAGCTAAACCTTAAAGAGAAATACAGTAAAATAATTCTGTGGTTTTGGAGAAGTGTAAGTTGAATTATAAGTAGAGCCTTAAAGCAAACACATGGGACTAGAAATAGTTTTTCTGTTAAAGGAAGCTACAGAAAGACAATATGTTTAGAGTATGATCCTATGTAAATAGAAGAGTTTTTTTAAGCAGGTAACAACTGGTGTAATTAGTAAACACACACACACACACACACACTTTTCTTGTCACTGAAGATTTTTCTGGAGAGATATAGATTTCCAACAGTCACTGAGAAGAATAAATGCAAGAATCTTTACTACTATTTATTAAAGGGCTAGATCCTATTGAGAAAGAATCTGGATTCTCCTCTAGCCCTCCCCATGCTCTCCCAGTTAAATTCTTAAATGGGAAAGGGACGGAGGATGACTAGGTACAGTTATTCGATAGCAGTGTTTTCTCAGCATCAGGTGCTTCTCATAATCATGGGACATCTGGTAGCCACCCCTACAGATTAAGATAGAACTTGCCTGGAGCTTAGACTAGGAATCTTGTAAGTTCTCCTGTTTATGTTGATTCAGGTACAGTAAAGATTGAGAACCACTGCTCTATAGGAAAGTGTACAGCTAGATATAGATATATATAGATATACTTTTCCTTTAGACACACACACACACACACACACATGAACACCAAGTGAAAGTTCCAGAATTCTTCTACTGGAAATGTCTTAGAGATGGCTATTCTGGTTGGGAGGTGGTCTGGAGATGTATATTGAAGTTGCAATTTTTCAGCAAGTATATTCTTTATTTATATTTTATTTTGAATGGCTGTTAGTGGTGGGACAGGTGATTGCCCCAAAACCCTAAAGCCTTTTGTGGCGCCATTGCTGGTGAACACACGGACTAACTCTGGATTGTATCATTCTCTCAACATCTGTCATCTGTCCCTGACAATAAACACACCAAAGCCCTCATTAGTTCTGGTTTAGAAAATGTTACCTGAGCCAGGTGTGGTGGCTCACACCTGTAATCCCAGCACTTTGGGAGGCTGAGATGGGTGGATCACCTGAGGTCAGGACTTCAAGACCAGACTGATCTATATGATGAAACCCATCTCTACTAAAAATACAAAAATTATCTGGGCATGAAGGCATGCGCCTATAATCTCAGCTACTGAGACAGGAGAATTGCTTGAACCTGGGAGGCCGAGGTTGCAGTGAGCCAAGATCATGCCATTGCACTCCAGCCTGGGCAACAAGAGTAAAACTCTGTCTCAGAAAAAAAGAAAAAATTACCTGAGATTCTCTTTACTCTGATACACACAGAAAGAGTGAGGGGAGAGGGAGAATCAAATGGAAAAGCAAGAAAGAGAATTAGAGGGGAAAGGAGAGACAGAGAAATTGACTTGTGTATTTTTCTATATGTTCTGTTATTTTCATATTCTATGGTTTAATAGGATCAGAATCAGACTCCAGTATTTCAGAATACTAAAAGACTCCAGATTCTGAGTGTGTTGTGTTTGCCTTCTCTTAAATATTATACATTTCCCCCAAAATGTGCTTTCTTAATACCTATATAGCCTGTCTTTCTGTCATAATCTATATTTTGTTATCTTTTCAAGACCTCAAATATTCTAGCCATGTATGTTTCAAAACTACTTTGATGTTGTCTACAGTGAGTTTGACCTTCTTGCTCTACACACTTTATCAATAAACAGTACATTCTTTCCTTCAGGTCTTTACTACGCAAAGTGGAAGGGAGAAAACTTCTTCTGCTTTGCATTTCTCAATTGCACTAAACTGGAATCTCACACTAGCTGAATATTTAGTTCTGCAATCAAAAAGGCCACCCATTATAATTGCTTCCTATAATTAAAAGTTTCATTGGAGGTATTTCTAATCTCTTAATTTTCAAAGAACGGAAGAGTTTTAGCTAGAAAAGACTTTATCAGTATTAAGGGAGAACAGTTCAGCCAGAAGTCTCTACGGGGCTTTGAAAATGTGGGAGTCAGTTCATCACTGTTTTCTTACTTCTTGAATGTGCTTTCTTCAAATGTTGGCTATGATCTCTTTTCTTTGATTTCATGCTACTGTCCCTAACTAAATTACATATGGTTGAGCCTTTCCCTGGAGTATCCCTGTATTAGCAATTATACTTGTGTTTTTCTATTCAGTTGGCATACATAAATTTGTTGACTGAAGTAACAATTATCTTGTTTCACTATTGTTATTCTATTGCCTCTCTAATTTTGTATGGCTGTATAATATTGTTAACTATTCCTTCTTATACTGTTGAGTAATAATACTTTGTTTTCAAGGTATTAGGTATATATATTTGCGTAACTTTAACGGTTTTCTTCTAACTTTCACATATCAGTTTTCAAATCAAACTTGTATTCAGTCTCTGTTGAAATTAGTTAGTGAAAAGTTTAAAAACTGAGGCATCAGACTATGTTTAAATCTTGAATAGTTTCCTAATTAGCTGTGTATCTTTGGAAAGTTACAAAACTTCTTCAAAGGTCTTGGTAATATTCTTAACCTTACTATATAGTCATCAATAAAATCTTAAGAAAATGTATAGATGAGAGCAGTTTGGTGGCCTATAAAACTCTATATAAATATAATGTATTTTATTATAAACTCTGTTACTTTCAAAAGTAACAAGTAGTAACAACGTTCTATAATTTGAGAGGTAATTTTGGAAGAGTGCTCCAAACCACCCCCCTACAATCAAAAACAGTTTTGATTTTCAGCTTAAACTCATGGTCAAAATCCCACTAAGAGAAGACATTACCCAGTTATACACAAACACACACACACACACACACACACACACACACACACACACACAAAACATATATATATCCCTAGAGAGATGACAAATATTCAGTGACAGTGCTATTGTAAGGTTAAAGCATGGGTGCTGGGACAATGATGCCTGGATTTGGATCCCAGCTCTGTGATTCACTAATTTTGAGAACTCAAGTGAGTCTGTCAACCTCTTTGCACCTTAATTTCTCTGTGTGTAAAATGATGATAATTATAGTATCTGCTTCATAGGGTTGCTATGATGTTTAAATGTATTAATAAACACTAAAAATTCAGAACAGAGGCTGGCACATCACTGACATTAAATACATGTTGTAACTATTTGTTATTGTTGTTATCATTGTTCCTTCACCCATCTACCTTACATTAGCTGTTATTACCCACTAGCTGCTACCCATCTGATATATCCAGCTCTCTCACTGTTATTACAATCAAATAGCACTGCTTCCAGAAAGCCTTCCTGGATTTTTTACCTTCTTCCTTCCGGAGTAAATACATGAGAAGTATGGAACTATAGAAGAGAGATGGAAGGAAACAAAGGAAAATTCTTTTCTTTGTAACTTTACTCAAGATTTGCCCTACCTATGGAAAATAGCAAATGCCCGAGAAAAGCATAATACATTCCTTTCGTTTCCATACTCCCATCCCAGTGTGACACTGAGACAGAGTAGACATAGGATCAGCTCTAAGGATGCCATACTCCCTCATTGCAGAGCCTTGAAGAAACTAAACTAACCAGCATTACACTTTAAATCTTACTCAAGGGAGTTAATTCTGTCACCTGCATGCATACGAGACAGGGAGGATGAGTAATCTTTACCCCTTGTCTCATTCCAATGCTAAAATCCAAGCCCAGGAAAGGGGTATCCGCCATTTTCTGACCACGTGATGTATGTGTTTGCATGATCCCTTACTATGCCTGTGCATCAAGCACTCCACCTCACACATGTAATGATGCTTTCTTACCTCATGAATTTTTCATGTAACCCACCTAAAAACACCATAAGAACCTTTCCTTGGGGAACCAGCTGCAGAACTCATCCTCTGTGCTGTCTCCATTATGCCCAGTCTGTCCAGGCATAAGTCTTAATAAACCCTACCCAGGAAAAGATTGCCTGGCCTCCTCTCAGTTCATATTGCATGGAAGCCTAAGAACTTGTGGTTGGTAACAATAGCAAGAGTGAAGAATTATTTTCACCCATAAAATCCTCTGTCCTGCCAATTGGTTGAATCAAAGCAAAAATTTACTAGACAAAGTTAAATTGATAAAGAAGACTTTATTTCAAGCTATTGCAATAGGGGGAGAGAAGCCAGAAGTCAGGCTGTGGTTAACTCTGATAAACAAAAGGTAGAAGGGTTTTTAAGTGCTGGTCGGGGTAACCAGTAAAAAAAGTACTAGAAGACTTTAGTGTGGAGGTTGATCAATGGGATATGTCGAGCACATTAAGCTTTCCTGAGTTTCCAAATGTTTTTCTCAGTGATTAGGCCAGCTGTGTTTGCTAATTGACTCCAACTAAACAGAGCCCTCAAGGTAAGAGTGCTTTCTTCCTCAATGAATACATTTCAAAGAGATTGCTCCCAGGTCCTTGAGAAAGACATTCCTGGGTTGGAAAACTAGCAAAAGGCTTTTAAAAAAAGGACATATGCAAGTTGACCCTTGAACAACACAGGTACAAACTACATGGGCACACTTATACAGATTTTTCTTTTCAATAAATATATCAGAAATATTTTTGGAAATTTGCAACAATTTGAAACAACTCACAGATTAACCATATAGCCCAGAATTATCAAAAGAGGGAAAAAGTTAGATTTGTCATAAATGCATAAAATATACATAGATACTAGTCTATTTTTGTCATTTAATATCATAAAACATACATAAATCCCTTAAAATAAGTTAAAATTTATTAAAACTTACATACACACGGATTGTACTTGGTGCCATTCTCAGTGGAGAGAAATATAAGCAAACATAAAGGTGCAGTGTTGAATCACAACTGCATAAAATTAACTGCAGTGTATACTGTGCCACTGTAATAATTTCATAGCTACCTCCTGTTGCTATTGCAGTACGCTGAAATGCTGTATCTACTTCAAATGCTGTGTGACATTATCATCTCCATGTAAGAAGTTCATCTCTCCAGTAAATTGTTTATCACAAAGAGTAATATCTCTCAGTTCTTGCATATTTTCATCATGCTAAATATGATACTGTAAGTCATAAATAACACCACAGGAGCCATACAAAGTACTGCTAGTAATGTTGGAAGTGCTCCCAAGTAGCAGAGAAAAGCCATGACATTACAAGAAAAAGTTGAACTGCTTAATATGTACCATAGATTGGGATCTGCAGCACTGGTTGCCCATGATTTCGGATGAACAATTTATTTTGTAAACAGATGATGTACATTTACAGTATTGATAAATACAGTATAATACTGTAAATGTATTTTCTCTTCCTTACGGTTTTCTTAATAACATTTTCTTTCTCTAGCTAGCTTCATTGTAAGAACACAGTATATAATACATGTAACACATATAAAATATGTGCTAATTGGCTATTTATGTTATCACTAAGCCTTTTGGTTAATGTAGGCTATCAGTCGCTAAGTTTTGAGGTAGTCAAATGTTATAGATTTATTACTGCACGAGGGTCAGCACTTCTATCTCCTGCATTGTTCAAGGCTCACTGTATCTCAAAGAGATAGAGAAAGAATTTATATTTACACATTTTTCTAGGGTAAATGCTCTAAAAAAAGGCCAGGTTCCTGTCTAAAGTTTGATGCAGCTGAGAGAAACAGGAAGGCTCTTTTGGTCAGTTGCTATTATCATCTCTGCCCCAAGTAATGACTACAAAAGAATAAAAACACTGATATTATCAAATTCTTTTGAGTGATCTTCATTTTATTCTCTACCTCAACATGTCTTACTATGTTGAGATTTCAAGATTTTAGTTCCATTCAAATGTTGATTATTTTTCTAAGTTCTAGAACAAAGGCTTTTCTGAGTATAGCAATTAAATGAAATATAAGGTCACTAACTTACAATAGTAATACGAAAATAATAACAAAATAACAAGCTTGTGTGTGTATTCACATGCATGAGCACACATATGTGTGTGTGTGTGTGTGTGTGTGTGTGTATACCAATTAACCTTTGGAAGAAAAAAGTGTTGGTAAAAAGAAATTAATAGTAGTGAGTTTCTGACAGTTTATTCTATTAAACATTAATTATATCAAGCAATAAATGACTCCTTATCTTATGGACACATTTTTTTGAAGTGGGCTTGGGCTTACCAAACAGATAAATTAATGCCTCATTGATACCTGAGAGACTGTTTCTACGTTACGTTCAAAACAAGAAAACTAGGATGTTTGTTCACATGTTTACTCTCTATCAAATAAGCTACTAATAAACCAGCAGAAATTCATGCAGCATGAATTTGTAAAACTCAACTAAGTCTCTCTAGACTTTTGTTAAGTTATAAAGAAGCCACTGCATCAAGTTCACAACTCAATTGAGGATTGAGTCAGCTTTTAATATGAAGCTTTTGAAAATCTAGAAAATAGCATTAATATTTATAGAGAAATAACTGTTTGCAGGGTGACTTTTTCTTTTCTTTGAAAGCATACATTGAATTCACTCAAGTGATATATCACCACTAAGTCTAAATATCACTAATTTTCTCTGCCCTGAAAGAAAAGGCAGCCACATTAACTTCAAAATGGTCAATAAGATGCAAAGTTAGTGAGGTTAAAATATTGACCTTGAAAACCCTTTGAAATATGATAGTGGAGGGATATTTGTGTAATTTAAGTTTATATATATATATATAGTATTAGTTCTCAAGTTGCTAATAAAGACATAGCAAAGACTGAATAATTCATAAAGGAAAAATGTTTAATGGACTCACAATTCTGCATGGCTGGGGGAGGCCTCAAAATTATGGTAGAAGATGAAGGAAGAGCAAAGGGATGTCTTACATGGTGGCAGGCAAGACAGAAGTGTCAAGCAAAAGGGGGAAAACCCCCTTATGAAACCATCAGATCTGTGAGAACTCACTCACTATCATGAGAACAGCAGGATGCAGGTAATCACCCCCATGATTCAATTACCTCTCACTGGGTCCTTCCCAGGAAATATGGGGATTATGGGAACTACAATTCAAGATGAGATATGAGTGGGGACACAGCCAAACCATATCATTCCATCCCTGGTCCCACCCAAATCTCATGTCCTCATATTTCAAAATGTAATTCTGCTTTCCCAACAGTTCCCCAAATATTAACTCATTCTAGAATTAACTCAAAAGTCCAAGTCCATAAATCTTATTTGAGACATGGCAAGTCCCTTCCCCCATGAGCCTGTAAAATCAAAAGCAAGTTAGTTACTTCCTAGATACAATGGGGTATAGGCATTAGATAAATCCACTGGTTCTAAATAGAAGAAACTGGCCAAAATAAAGGGGATACAGGCCCTATGCAAGTCCAAAATCCAACAGGGCAGTCAACTTAAAGCTCCAAAATGATCTCCTTTGATTCTATGTCTCATATTCAGGTCACCCTGATGCCAGAGGTGGACTCCCACAACCTTGGGCAGTTCGGCAGCTCTGCCCGTGTGACTTTGCAGGGTACGGCCCCTCTCTCAGCTGCTTTCATGGGCCAATGTTGAATGTCTGCAGTTTTTCCAGGTGCACAGTGCAAGCTGTTTGTGGATCTATGATTGTGGTATCTGGAGGATGGTGGCCCTCTTCTCACAGCTCCATTAGGCAGTGCCTAGTAAGGACTCTGTGTGGGGGCTTCAACGCCACATTTCCCTTCTGCACTGCCCTAGCACAGGTTTTCCATGAGGGCCCTACACCTGCAGCAAATTTCTGCCTAGACATCCAGGTGTTTCCATACATCCTCTGAAATCCAGGCAGAGGTTCTTGAACCTCAACTCTTGACATCTTTGTACCTGCAGGCTCAACCACATGGAAACTGCCACGGCTTGGGACTTGCACCCCTAGAAGCTAGGGCCCACACTGTATCTTGGCCCATTTTAGCAACAGCTAGAGCAGCTAAGACACAGGGCACCAAGTCCCAAAGCTGCACACAGTGGGAGGCCCCAGACCCCACCCAAGAAACCATTTTTCCCTCCTAGGCCTCTGGGCTTGTGATGGGAGGGGCTACACAAAGGTCTCTGAAATGACCTGGAGACATTTTCCCCATTGTCTTGTCGATTCACATTTGGCTCCTTGTTACTTATGCAAATTTCTGCAGCCGGCTTGTATTTATCCTCAGAAAATGGGTTTTTCTTTTCTACTCTATAATCAGGCTGCAAATTTTTCAAACTTTTATGCTCTGCTTCCTCTTGAACACTTTGCCACTTAGAAATTTCTTATGTCAGATACTCTCTCTCAAGTTCAAAGTTCCACAAATCTCTAGGGCTACCTGTTACCCAGTTCCAAAGTCACTTCCACATTTTTGGGTATCTTTACAGCAGCACCCCATTCTGCCAGTACTAATTTACCACATTACTCAATTCTCATGTTGCTAATAAAGACATATCCAAGACTGGATAATTTATAAAGGAAAGAGGTTTAATGGACTCACAGTTCCACATGTCTGGGGAGGCCTCACTATCATGGCAGAAGACAAAGGAAGAAGAAAGGGATATCTTACATGGTGGCAGGCAAGAGAGAAGTGCCAAGCAAAAGGAGGAAAATCCCCTTATGAAATGATCAGATCTTGTGAGAACTCACTCACTATCATGATAACAGCAGCATGGGGGTAACATCCCCCATGATTTAATTACATCCCATTGGTTTCTTCCCACAACACGTGTGGATTATGGGAACTACAATTCAAAATGAGATTTGGGTGGGGCACAGCTAAACCATATCAATAGTAAAAAAATCAAAATTTCCATTAAAAAAACTACAAGGGAAGAAAGCTTAGTGAGGAAAGTGCTGATATGGAATATCCAATAATCCAAAAGCGGTGAAGATATAAATTAGTTTCATCTTAGGATGCTGTTTGGTTAGCTTCCTAATTAAAAAAAAAAAATTATTCTTTTCCTCCAAATTTGAGGTCACACTGGTAAGCAGACAAGTATTCTACTGGGCATCGTTTCTTTGCATGAAGTAGAATTTCTTAGAGAAACTAAGAGGATAAAAAATACTAGCAGGTTACCTTTCATAGTTTTGCTTTTTTAATGCCAATCTTGGGAAAGAGAAGGCAAAATAAATCCATAGCTGATGTGACATTAGGCCAGGGCCAGAGGAAAGGACATTGAATTTATATCAGAAGGGGAAGCATTGGCCTGACCACCCTGGATGACTAAGAGAACTCAGGCTCCCTCCACACCACAACTTATTCTGAATATTGCCTTTCACTCCAGATACATTGAAGCGTAGAGTCATCTTAAATGCTATTTTGACTGCTTAGATTTTGTTTATTTAAAAAATTTTAATATTGCTTCTGTTAGTCTTTAAAAACCAGCTATTCCTCTTAAGATGAACAAAAATCTATTCCAGATTCAGATTCATAGAAATGAGGAAATGAAAAAAAACATTCATTTATGCTTTTACAGGGTGTATAAGGTACACATTCAATCCTGCTTTAGTTTAAAAGATGTGGATAATATAGAGTAAAACCTTATTAATTCTATTCTGGTTAGATTGTTGAGCAGAGGGAAAAAAGTAATTATACTGAAGAAAAAGGAGAAAGGAATTAAGAAAAAGATTTGGTAGACAGATGGAGATATTTTCCTCACAAAATTCTTCTCTATCAGAAAACCTAAACTGTTGATTTTTGGAGAACTAGCCCAAACTAATATCCACTTGATTCCGAGTATTTTTGCATCTAAATGCATGGTATAATATACCTGTAAACTTTATCCTTATCTAAAGAGGATTGAGAAAAAATACTTATTGTCCTCAGGGATGCAAAAGAAATAGAATACTATCAATATAATTTAACTCTGTTAAACATTTCAGGAAACATAATATCTTTCTGTAGTGTACAACCCTTGTTAATTGCTTATATTATCTTGTTACTCAGGTTTCACAACAGGTAGTAGATAAATTATAATTGGCACATCCCTAAAGACTGAAGATGAAAAATAAATACACTAGAAAAAATATATCTCCACTGATTACCTTCAAAATCTTTAATAAATGTCGTTAAGAAGTGATTTAAAAACCTTCTCTCTGACAGTAATGAATCATTTGTCAATTGTTATTGTAAAGTGATGATAGAGTTATTGTGTAGCAAAGTGTGTAGCAACCAATGCTGATGTTTTGGAGCTATTTATGCTTTGGCAAACATTGGAGATAAGGACTGGGAATTGGCACCGAAACAGAACTCTCAATTACTTCAGGAGAAAGCTATTTTATTCTGAAATTTTTCATTGAACAGCACAAACCCAACAATAACTATTGAAAGCCAATAACTCTGTGATAACATTCATATCTAAAAATCTAAGACCTGGGTCAATTCCTGCTGGTTTCTTTTCAGGAATCACAAGAAGTAAAAGAAGCTACAGAAATATACTAAAATATTTACCTTTCAAACCATTTTTCATTTCAAGCAATATTTACTTTGCAAATATCGATAAGTGAACCTGTAAAATCATAAATAAAGTTTGTTTTAAAAGTGTGAAGATATTCAAAGTTTGTCCTTTGATAAAGAAGTTTTTATTATTTCTTATATGTATAGAATTTATGATAGGGGAAAATTGATACAGATTCCTTTGCATTATGTAATTTATATATGTATATTGTAATTTTAATTTTATTAATTTATTTCTCATATCTCACAACAATCTTATGTCACAGTTAACAGGTTGATTTTCTTCTTGTGAGATGAGACCAAAAGAGTTGCAGTTCTGAAACAGAAGTGTTTTGGCTTTTTAAAGTTTGTTTTTGTTTTTGTATATCCCAAAGCACAACTTAACCCCATAGGTCAAAAGATTAACACATATATAACATGTATGGGTACATCAGACCTTCCAATAAACTAGGTAATGCCAATCTCAAACAGAACATAGACACTTTATTTCTAAATTGAGTCAAAATAGCAATATTTTAAAGTGGTTTAGGTAAAATAACAAAGCCAAATCCAACCAACACCTGTGTGTTTCATTTAGACTATGGATTCCCATAGACTAGTGGTAGAAAAATATTTCAACAAATATTCAACCCTTTGCCTGACTCTTAAACACTAAAATTTTTAAGAAATATGGCAGTTATTTTTCACAACCAAAAATTACAGTAGACAAAAATAGAAAACAAAATTCTAGGTAAAATGTTAAGCCTTTGAGAATTCTCCAAGTCAAATAGACTTTCATCCCACTGGCTAAATAATTCATCTTCACCCTCAGGGGTAAAAAAAAGACTGTCTTTGATATATACATGCTACCCAGAGGCAGAATCTCAGAATGTACAAAAGTTATTTTGGTCAATAATAAAAAAATGGAAAACTTCCCAAATGATGTAATAAAGCTAACATAGCTTTGATATTCAAACTTGGCAAATATAGCACAAGAAAAAAAAACTGAAGAAATTTCATTAGAAAATACAGATACAAGTGCCAGATAAAATACCATGCAAATCAAATCTGGCAGTTTATTAAATAGATAACATACCAGAGCAAATATGTGGTTTAAAAAGATGAACAGATGCCTCAAAATTAGGAAATCAGTTCAGAAAACACATGTTATCAATAGGTTAAAAGTTTCTAAAAACACATAATTATCTCAGTAAATATTAATAAATAAATTGAGAAAGTTTAATATCAGCCCTGATTATATTTAAATCCTTAATAAAATATAAAAAGAAGGAAATTTCCTTAGAATTATGATATACATCTGGCCCAAACACAATAGTAGTCTTTACAAAGAAATGTTAAAGAAATTATAATAAATGGAATAAGGCAAGATTGCCAAGCAGTAACATTGTTATTAAAATTTTTCTAGCCAAAGCAATAACTAAAAATAGGGAAGTGTAATAGAAGGTATAAATATCTAAAAAGAAGGCAAAACTTTCATTACCTGTAGCTAATACTATTATCAACCTAAAGATGGTCAGAATAAGTTGTGGTGTGGAGGGAGCCTGAGTTCTCTGTAGTCATCCAGGGCAGTCGGGCCAATGCTTCCCCTTCTGGTATAAATTCAGTGTCCTTGACCATCACTTAACAACCACATGGCCATCACTTGATGGTTGCTGGATTCTCCTGCTGTATGTGTGGGGTGAAGGAGCTCTTTCCTGCCCTGCTCATACCCAACTAGCTACCTACTGTAACAAATATAGTATACAACAAAGGTGAAATTTCAAGTCAATATGGGCAAATGGGATTTTTAATAAACAGTGCTGGATCATTTGGAAATCCCTTTGGAAAAATTAAATTAGAGCTTTGCCTCACATCATGCACTCATGTAAATTATAGTTGGATCAAAATTTTCAATGTAAAATTATACAAAATACTGGAAAACTTATAGAAAAATATTTGTATAACATTATTGAAGGAAATATATGAAGCCTAAGAATAGCTAAAACATTGGACAGATTTGACTACAAGTTTTAAACAACTGTATAATAAAATGGACCATTAATAACGTTAAAAGACAAGTAATATTCTAGATCAGGTTGAAAATGGTGGCCCATGGACTGGCTGCTAGTTTTTGTGAGTAAAGTTTTATTGGTGCACACGCATACCCAATCATTTACATATTGTCTGTACTTTCATACTCTGGGGATGGCTGGATTACTGTGACAGACTCCATACGGCCAGCAAACTTGGAAATATTTGCCAACCCCTGCTCTAGGAGAAAATATTTGCAACTTACATAACAGACAAAAGATTCATCCTCAAAATGGTCACCAGAATAAGATGTCAATCATGCCCAACTGAGTTTACCACTCACAACACCAAAAGAAAATACTGCTTCAAAAGAGTCTCAGTAATGTCTCAGAAATTGGTAGTGAAGAGTGAATATTACAGCATTTTGAAGTCAGCGTTCTAGTGCTTAAAGGCAAGTCTTTCAATAATGAAATCTGGTTGGAATTTTAAGAAAATATACTACTAATAAAAAAGTAAAAACTGTCACGTGATAAACTACATATATTTAAATATATAATTTGATGTTTAGACATGTATATAAACCGTCCTCACAGTCAAATAAAGAACAGGTCAATCACCCCCAGAAGATTACTGATTGCCCTCCCTGCAACACTCTCCTTCCCCAGTCAACCACAATGGATGTTATATTAATTTAGATATACTGTATTTTCTCATAGTAACATTTTACAGTTTTCAGTGTACATGTCTTGTACATCTTTTGTCAGATTTATCTCAAAGTACTTCATAACTTTGATGATGTCATAAAACAGATTATTTAATTATAATTTCCAATTGTTCATTAGTAGTATATAGAAATATAATTAACTTTTCTACATTGATCTTATACTCTAAAAGCTTGCTAAAATTTTGTTTAAGTTTCAGCAGTTATTTGTAAATTCCATTAGGCTTTTTGATACATGTGATCATGTCATCAGTAAATGAAGATCATATAATTTCTTCCTTTTCAAAGTGACTGCTTTTCTTTTCTTGCCTATTCACTGTCTAGAAACTCCAGCGTAATGTCAAATACAAGTGATATAAGTGGATATCCTTATTTTGTTCCTGATCTAATGGGAAAAATATTCAGTCTTTCATCATTAGAGATGATGTCAGCTGTAGGTCTTTCATAGATGCCCTTTACCACATTAAAAACACTCTTCTACTCCTAATTGGCTTAGAGTTTTTCCAGGAATAGATGTTTGATGATATCAAATTCATTTTTTCAGTGTTTATTCAGATGATCAAATACTGTATATAATACATAAAGAGCAATCCTATTTTTCAGAAAGTTACTCTATTGACAAGGATTTTCACAGAAGTGATAAAATGTAGTATGTCTTGGTAACCAAAATTCTATATTAAGTTCATACAGCTTAACTATGTCCTATTTTTGTTCAAAGTCTAAAACACAGAAAGCATACACTACAAATTATTTTTACTCAAAAGAGATATCTGTACTCCCACATTTATTTAAGCTCTATTACAATAGCCAAAATATGGAATCAATCTAAGTGCCCATCAACAGATGAACAAATACAGAAAATGTAGTCTGTATTTACAATGGAGTATTATTAAGCATTTAAAAAAAATGCAATCCTGTCACTTATAATAACATGGATGAACCTGGAGGACATTATGTTAAGTGAAATAAGCCAGGTACAGAAAAATAATGATCTCACTCAAATGTGGAATCTAAAAAGTTGATTTCATAGGAGTAGAGAATAGAATAGTAGTTATCAGAGGCAGGGGAGGAAAGGGAGGAAAGGTGATAGGGAGAGATTAGTCAATGAGTACAAAGTTATAGTGAGGAAGAAAAAATGCTGGTTTTCTATTGCACAGCAGGGTCACCATGATTAATGATACTGTATTACATATTTCAAAATAGCTAGAAAAGAGATTGTATTAGTTTGTTCTCACACTGCTAATAAAGACATACCTAAGACTGGGTAATTAATTAAGGAAAGAGCTTTAATTGACTCACAGTTTAGCAGAGCTGGGGATGCCTCAGGAAACTTACAATCAGGGTGGAAGGGGAAGCAAACATACCCTTTTTCACATGGTGAGAGGAGAGATAATGAGAACTGAATAAAGGGGAAAGCCCCTTATAAAACCATTAGATCTCATGAGAACTTACCCACTATCATAAGAACAGCATGGGGGAAACCATCCTCATAATTCAATTACCTCCCACCAGGCCCCTCCCATGATACATGAGGATTATAGAAAATACAATTCAAGATGAAATTTGGGTGGGGACACAGCCAAACCATATCAGAGTTATTGAATGTTGTCACCACAAAGAAGTATTAAGTGCATGAAGTGATGGATAAAATCAGAAAATATCTTGATTTTATCTTTACACAATATATTCATGGATTGAAATATCACACTTTACCATGTAAATATGTACAATTATTGTGTTAATTCTAAAAACTCTCATTACTATTTGCTTTTCATAGGACATTTATAATGAGTATTTTTAGCCTTGATGTCTTGATGTTTTTCATGAAGACTTGATTGACATGTTGATAGCCTCTTCTAGATCTGAAATTGTGAATTTTATTACGGGTGATTTTAGAAATCGTGAACCTCTTGCTAATTTGATATTTCAAATTTTTAATTTGTTTCATATAGGAAAAAGTCTCTACATGATTGCAGTTGATTATGAAAAAGGTTAAAAATTATACAAATCATTTAAAACTCAGAGACCTAATATACCTTAAATATTAGGAACACTTGAAAGAGATTTTAAGACATCCTAACATAATGGAGGACCAATTCATTCTCTATCTCTTAATGATTTCACCATATTCTTACCCTTGGAGCCTCTAGGACCAACTCTGTTTCATTTTATATATTAATTAAATGGTTTCTGATTCTACATATCTCCCATATCATATGTCCTGGTATCCACAAACTATAGTCTATGAAACTTAAACCATTGTTTTATCATCAAAACCTTTGTTTTAACTTCCCAATATGCTTACTGTTACAGGGTTACTCCATTTACACAGGATGATACATGTGTCATAAATATTTTTTAGTCACTTTCACTGTTCATAACCTTTTTAAATATTTGTTTTTTTATCATTTTGGAAGCTATAAAATGAATCATGAGCTGACTGCTTTTAATCGTAAAATAGCTATGATTCGGATAGCATCAAACTAATGTTTCAAATTCCAAACCTCACCCTAAAAAGTACACATTACTCTCTATTTAATTGATTAAGATACTAAAACACAGAATTTGTCGCCCCTTCTGACCTGCCCTCCTCCCAAATTCTTTAGCTATTAAATGGCTTAGCTAGGATTTGGACCAAGGTCTCTCCAACTCCACAGTCCCTGATGTATCCAAAAGAACTGCCCTCTACACATAAATACAACAATCACAAAAGTCACTTTCTCTAAGTGCTCTTGATGTGATCATTCCATGTCAAGTAATTCATTTTACTTTCAATCGTCATTTACCTGTAAGTTTTACTCTCCCCAAGTTACTTAAGTGTGTTTATGCAGTTTTACTTAAGTGTGCTTTTACTTAAGTGTGTTTATGTAGTTTTGTAGCCTTCATTAGTATCAAGCAAATCTGGGTCATTAATTGATTTAACAATGAGTATTAATTTATGTACTGAGTTCATCCATTACGATTCTTGGTTTCTTTTATTCACAACTTGATTAAAGTTTTCATTTGCCCTTTTATGAAACTTTTCTTAACATATTCTAACAAGCTTCAAGGTCATCTATTCTAAACACTCAAAACCATTGGGATCCAGGAAAATAACCTCTGCACAGTTGCAACTGTTGTATACATGTTTGTTCACTTGTACTAATTCTGCCTCCCTTGTTCTCCAGTACTGCTATGTGCATGGAATTTTCCAGACAACTTGGTGCAGTGGCCAATCAGTGAGTGCATATGCTTGACTATTGCTATATGCTCTGAACATGGTAAAAATCCGGTGTATTAGTCAGGGTTCTCTAGAGGGACAGAAATAATAGTACACATGTATATATGAAGAGGAGTTTATTAAGGAGAATTGAGTCAGATAATCACAAGGTAAAGTCCCATGATGGGCCATCTGCAAATTAGGAAGCAAGGAAGTCAGTAGTGAATCGGTCCAAGTCCCAAAACCTCAAAAGTAGAGAAGCTGACAGTGCAGCCTTCAGTCTGTGGCCAAAGGCCTGAGAGTCCCTGGCAAACAACTAGTGTAAGTCCAAAAGTCCAAAGACAAAGAACTTGGAGTCTGATATTCAAGGGCAGGAAGCATTCATCACAGGAGAAAGATGAAGGCCAGAAGAATCAGCAAGTCTGCTGATTCCACCTTCTTCTGTCTGCTTTTCTAGCCCTACCCCTAGCAACAGAGGGGGATGATGTTACCCACCCAGATAAAGGTGGGTCTGCCTCTCTTAGTCCACTGACCCAAATGTTAATCTCCTTTGGCAACACCCTCACAGACACATCCAGGAACAATGCTTTGCATCCTTCAATCCAATCAAGTTGACACTTACTATTAACTATCACATCAGGGAAGCCATCAGTGCAGAGTATGGTTAAACAAAGAATAAAAAATGGTTTATCTTCAAACCTTAATTACCTGTCTAAAGCCAGAGATAACATATCAGAATACAAAAGAGAGGGTCTCAAGCAATTAGAGTCTACCTTCAAGTAAGTTCCAGATTGCAGCTGCACCCTTGAGGTGGGGTTGGAGGACCACAATAGTAAAATTTAATTTCATATAGTAATATCCTATAGTACACATGAGACAAACAAGATTGGCACAGAATTAAAATATGACAAGGTTGGCTAACTCAGGAGGCTTTCAACAAATCTTTATTTACTGAAAAAATGCCTAAAACGTTACTTTCTTACTTTTAATGCTGTTATTCTATTTATACAGAAGTGAGGTGGAGTAGAGGTGAAGAAAATTTTGTTCTCTGTAAACCATCCATCTGCTTTGTCACAAAGTTGCACTATCTAAATAAGTCAGAAATCCAAACTTAACAATTTGGTCATAAAAACAACCAAAAAATTTTTAATGTCATTGTTTTAGTTCATTTGGGCTGCTATCACCAAATACCTTAGACCGGGTAGCGTATAAGAAACAGAAATGTATTTCTCACTGTTCTGGAAGCTGGAAAGTCCAAAATTCAGGCACTGGCAGGTTCAGTACCTTGTGAGGTCCTGATTCTAGCTGTGTCTTGACAAGGAAAAGGCAGCTCTCTGGAGCCTGTTTTATAGAGCAGTGAACCCATTAATGAGGGTTCCACTCTCATGATCTAATTATCTCCCAAACATTCCACCTGCTAACACCATCATGTCAGTGATTAAGTTTCAACATATGAATTCGGGGAGGACACAAACATTCAGACCATTGCAATCATGTAATAAAATAGTATATTGTAAATATCTTCTTTATTAACATTGTATTTATTTACAAGGCAAATTTAATATTCTGGTTTTATGAAATACAAGTGAATTCACAAAAATAGCAATAAATTATATAATTCAGATAACTGATTTCCTCAATTTTATGACAAGCATTGAAAATAATATATTAATACATTTTAAATATTAAAACTTCAGTAACTGTATGGCATTTTGCCCAACCTCCCAGAAATCTTTTTGTTATGTTGCTTTTAAGCAAAGATTGCAATTTCCAAAGAAGAAAATCTTGTTACATATTGTTAAACCTGTTTCCTACCAAAATTACCAAAAGATGAAAATAAATTAAAATAATTTTAATCTGCAAAATTGAAAAGTACCTACTTTTGCAGTTATTACAAAGCTTTATTAATTTCAAACAAAAGTTACTTTCTATTGCTAAATTACCAACATTTTATTTTGTACTTCTTATTTTCGTTAGTGTGCTCTTTAAAACTCAGCATGATATCTTTAACACAGTAATCATTTCCTTTGCAATGACAAAGCTAAAAGCTGCTCAAATGTAAGACTAATCCTTTTATTTTTCTCCTTGGTGAATAATTAGTGAGCACCAGGTCCTGCACGAGGAAAAATGGTTACAAAATTTACAGTCACAGTCACCACCATTTTTATTTAGTAAATGGAATAGTATATTGTAAATCGATATTTTCAATATACTATTCCATTTATTAAATAAAGGTACTAGATTACAAACTGTCCTCTGATTGCAAACACTAACTCTTCCAAAATTGTATTACTTTTAGTCAAGAGAGTTTCAGATCACAATCCATAAAGTTCAAACAAGAATCATTCAAAATTCTCTTTAATGGGTATATCAGCTTGGATGGTTATAGATTCATCTATTCTGATTCTGTTGACAAGCTGTATTAATAACTCTCTTAAAAATTTGGTAATGATGACTGAGGCCCTAAAATATGACCCACCCAGGAGCCCTGATAATGCATTTCTCTTAGACAGAACCTGCCTGTACCATGAGTGTATGGTTGAAAAAAGAGATGCACTAGTAACTACAGTGGGAAAACTGGTAAAGAAACGATTAAAGGACCTCGTTAATCACAGTTTGAGTAATTTATCATAGCAGTAGACAGCTCAGGAACGATAGCCCAGAACAACAACCTTACACACAGCAATTGGAAGTAGAATAGCATAAAGGAACTTAGAATATTTTGGTGAAGAAAAATGTGTAAAACAAAATGTCTTAAGTGTTGACTTAAGTGATAATGACTATGAATACATGAAATACTGAGGCCTAAATAAGGATGAACCTGCATTGACTTTGCCTTAAATAATCAAGTGTTCTTAACCTCTGGTTTTGACTTAGGAAAAATTAGAAATTCTAGTATTACAAAAAAGTCCACCTCTTTAACCATGACACGTTTTGCTTGCTTATTGACTGATTAAAAGGTAGTGTATTCACATGCTTCAAAATTCCAAAAGTACAAGAGAATACAGTAATAAGTTCTCTTTAACTCCCATCCTGCCTCCTCAGAGGCAACTAATATCATATACAATGCTAAAGGCATATATGAGCAAATATATACATATAAGTTGTTCTTCCTTTTACACAAATAATAATACTCTATTTACTTGGAAGCTTATTTTTTCCACTAAACTATACCTTGGAACTTATCCCCTAAAAGTAATAAATGTACTTTCTTTTCTCAGTAGATAGTATTCTATTGAATGAATGTATCATAGTTTATTTGACCAGCTCTATGTTGACATTTAATTTGTTTGCAGTCTTTTGCTATTTCAAATAACGCTGCAATGACTTGTATTATACATATGTCATTTTGTACATAGGTAAGCAATCTCTAAGATAAATACCTAGAGGTATTAAGTCTAAGAGTATGTGTGTTTGTGACTTTGATAGATGTTGCTAAATTACCTTACATAGAGGTTTACTAATCTTTAAAAATGCCTCTCACACACACTCACTAAGGCACAATGTTACCAAGCTTTGTGATCTTTTCCAATTTGATGGGTCAACCATGATATTCATTATAGCTTTCATTTGTATTTCTCATTATGAATGACATTTTTACCTTTCCATATATATTTTAGAGCCATTTATATTTCCTTTTATGTAAACTAGTCATAATCTTTGCTCATTTATCCTTTGGATTACTGGCCTATCTAGAGTTTTTTATATAAGATTCTTCATTTTAAAATATCTTATATATCTGATCTTTATAGATACATAAAAGTTGGCACTTTGTGATATGAACTGAAAATATTTTCCTAGTATCTTCAGAGATCATGAACATTAAAAATTATTGATTGCTTTAATATTTGAATGAAAATTTGGATGATACAAGATACTTGGATCATACTTTCTTTTCTTGAAAATTTTAGAGGCATTTCTCCAGTATCCTCTAGAATACTTTTTCTGATCTATTGTATAGGAGTTTCCAATAAGTGTATGTTAGATCTCCTTTGTCTCTCTCCCTAGATATTTTATCTCTAATCATTTTATGTTCATTTTCATGTATTTTGATTGCTTTTCTCATATTTAATCTCTATATTCCTTTTTGCATTCTCATAATGATGAATCTTTTTAAATTACCATAACCACTCCCTTATCTATCTCTACACTCTCAATTATTTTCAACTATAGGGCAAATCTAGGAAAATTTCAGCAGAGAGATAATAATATAATGGGTTATAATTCATGGAATAAAATAAGAATCTGCAAGTCCATAGTGATTTAAATACATAGAAAGTAAAATGCTAACTAATAAACATAGAATGATTGTAGAAATTAGAAAATCACCTATGGTTTTCAAAGCTAATAGGTAAGAGTTTGGTGAGGAAGAGTATATTTACATGATCTTGAAGTATTTTTGGCTTAAAATCTCATAGCAAAGAGTTCTGTCTAAATGAGATGATATACTCCTTTTTTTAAGAAAATTAAACCTAAGTGACTCTATAATAAAGAAGCCGTAGACTTTTGACAGTTTCCGAATCAATGAATACTGAATGGGGGTTCTTTGTCTATAGTTGGAAACTTTTGAAGGGGCATGTAATACAGAAAAGTTATGAGTATCAATTTCCAGAGTATCAAGTATCTTTTTTATTTTTATTTTTCAAACACTTGATAAGCCAAATAACTTATCATGCTGGTTCTTCTGTCCCAGTTGTCCTCCCACTTTACAAAAAAAAAAAAAAAGACAAATATTTCCTACACCCAGAAATTTGTTGTGGTGAATTGCCCCAAGCTCTGAAAACCACCAAAGCAGCAAAGGGTAATTTCAATAGAGGATGCTGAAAAGGCAAAAGGCATTAGTAACTGGGAAACAAATTCATTTCCAAGACAGGTAATTACCAATTATTTGCTTAAAACAAAATTGAAAAACAAAAATGGCCTAAAGCAATCAACTGTTAGAGATCAAACACGATTTTTGATGACAGTTCAGTCTGTGATTTTTAACAAATAAGGTAGGATTTCAAAGTAACTTATTTGTATCTATTTTTATGTGGTTTTCAGCACTTAATAAAAAAGAAAAATAGCATAGAAGTAGTGCTGAATTCTCTCATTCTCACAATAAGGTAATATTTAGATACATCAACTAATTTGTAAAATCATATACATATAAATCTTGACTAATTATGAAAAATCTTCGGTTTCTGTTCTTACGGTCATTTTGATCTGATAATAATTATAATGATAACTCAATGAAGATGTTTACCACTTAGACCCTTACTGATCACAAGAAATAACATTTTAATTTATATATATAGTTTTGTTGAATAAAATATATTACTCTGATCTGTCAAGCAAAAACATATTTTTCATTAATGTAATGTAACATTGTGTGGAGTTAGAAGAATGAAAGTAAGATCACAGGGAAAAATGAAGTAAAATTTTTAACTGTTAAAGAATATTCATGTGTATTTTTTAAACAGCTGATGATGAGTATCAAATTGCTCTGGCATTTATTTTCCATTGAAAACTTTTATAAGGTAATTTGACAGTTTTGTTTAAAAATGTAAACATATGCAACATGATATTACATCTTAAATGAAAGTTTAATATTGTATGTGCAAATATACAGTTTTTCAAAATCATGTAAGAGGTGCACAAAGAAAGTTTGAGAACAATCGACTCAAAAGTGTTAAGTTGAAATTTGGAGAAACAGATTTTCAATTTAAAAATACATGACAACTTTTGCCTAGAGCTTATCTAAAGAAATTCTTGTGGAATTAACTATGAGAGTTTGCAAGTATTTGTGCTCACTTCTCATGTCAATATTAAGATTTCATAGCATTTTGAAGTGTGGCATGACTTTTCAAGAGTTTAAAAAGACAGCATTACAGCATTTTAAAAAGACAGCATTGCAAAAAATAGGATGGAAAAACTTAATATCTACAAAATTTAGGTAAATTGTTAAGGACTTACAAAGATGTGCAAGCAACTTGCCAGGAATCAATATGGACTAATTTGATATCTGTTGTACAAACTCCACAGTAGGAACAATGTCCTTACACCTTTAATCTTCATTGACTGTGATCACTGATTCTATAGCCTTTCAATAGATTCATTAAAATTTCTGCTTTTAAAAAAAGAGGAGGGTGGAGAGGTGTCTAAGTAATTTTCACACTACTTTTCTTTTCTGATCATCTTTACAAAAACAAGAGATAGGATATCTAGCCTTCTAGTCCCTTTAAGTGGAGAGGAGGTAAAGGCAAAATCTCTTAATATTCATCATTTTATAAAATATGCAATAATTGAAGTATAATAAAATGTACACATCATGAAGTCACTTACAGAACTGAAGAGATATTTGCTCCAATTTTAACCTTTATATTCATATAATTTCATTTTTTCAGTTATATGTATGACCAAACTCTAGCAAATTAATATTGAGTGGAAAATTAAATTGAAGAGTGGAATGAACTCTTGCCACCTAGTCTAAAATATTTATCTTACGATGTTCCAGTTGACTATTTTCCCTTGGCTTAATTTGTAGCTTTTAATTTCACACTAATAGGTTGTGATGATAGAGTCAGAGAGTATACATTTTTTTTCTTTTAGTTCAAATAGTGTTCCAGAGAAATAATCCATATGGAAATAATGTTTGAGCTCAAAGTTACTAACGTACTTTATAAAAATGCACTATGAAAATCCAAGTTCCTTATTGTTAGCTATTATTAAGGTAGCTACTAAAACGAAAGCTGCTGAATGCTATGAAACTACCTTCACAGGTACCATAGGGCTGAAGGACCAAAATTAACCTATCTAAGAGAGAGATGGGGAGAGAGAGAGAGAGAGATATATATAGTTTACATTGACAAGAAGATAAGTATTAACAGAAAAAAAAAACTATTATGCATTTCAGAGAGATCAGAAGTTCAGCCTCTGATATTAATGTATTAATGAGGTTATTCTATCTTTGCCTTTATCAAAATTGTTTTGCTGGAAAACTAAATAGGGAAAATGTTTAAACCCTTGGAAAATAAAGCATTTATTTCTTAAAATTCAACTCCTTTTTAATAATACGTCAGTAACCTCAGACAGTAAGTTGAGTGGGGGATTTTTGTATTTACTTTTCCATACAATCCCCCTTTAGTCGTTCTCTTGGAGAAATTTAATACCATCAGAGGTAATGTGCTTCAAAGGCTAAAAGGATCTCTTCAGGAGGCAGAAGGTATTTTAAAAGGCAAGCTCTTAAATGAACTGTCTTTCCTACACTAGGGATTCTTTTTCTCCTTTTAAAAACAAAAAAGGTTAATAAATTATTGACCAATATTATTAAAATAGTAACATTATATATATATATATATATATATATATATATATATATGAAATATTTTTAAAGAGAGAGAAACACTCTCTTAGAAATATACTTTATTGTGGCCAGGCATGGTGGCTCATCTAAAAATTTAGAAAAATCCCAGCACTTTGGGAGGCTGAAGTGGGTGGCTCACGAGGTCAGGAGATCAAGACCAGCCTGACCAAGATGGTGAAACCCTGTCTCCACTACAAATACAAAAATTAGCCAGGCGTAGTGGCAGCGCCTATAATCCCAGCTGCTTAGGAGGCTGAGGCAGAGAACTGCTTGGACCTGGGAGGAGGGAGTGTTCAGTGAGTTGAAATCACACCACTGCATTCCAGCCTGGGTGACAGAGGGAGACTCCATCTCAAAAATATAGATAGATAGATAGATAGATAGATAGATAGATAGATAGATAGACAGATAGATAGATAGATATACAGATATACTTTATTGCAATAAAAAGTTAAAAGCTGTTAACAATTCATCAGACAATGTAGAGATGGAGCTATAATGTCCTTAATTTGAAACATGTTTTGATTTCTTGCCCAAATTCAAGTGGATCTTTTCAAACTTTGCAAGGACTCTTCCTTCCTCAGGAAGGAGCCTATGGGCTACTCTACTATATTCTTAGGAACTTTTTTTTTTTTTTTTTACTGCTCTATCAGTACTAACATTCATTTCTTTCTACTAATTAAGATTGAGACATGTTCCTTCCACCATAGACCCAAGCTAGTCTTTAGATATTCAAAGGATACTCTTTATCTTTCTGTTTTTTTGTAGCCGCTTATGATGGGAATCATCTGGAGCTGGGTTAGAATGGAGTTGATTAGTCCTTATCAGGTTCTCACATCAGTAATTACAAATTTTGAATGGAGCCTGGACATGTCAAGTCCTCATTTGGGACAGCTCTATGAGTACCCCCTCTCTGTATCATTAGGCAGCCATTATTTAAACTCATGATTCAAGTATTTTAATCTGTGTCCCCAAACCCAACAAGGAATCCCACAGTTATGTGCATTCTCTTACCAAAGAGGTCTCTGACCAAACAGGATTATCACTGGTCATTCTAGAACTCCAGAGATTCTCAAGTTGCTATGCAAATTACAAAACCCTAAGACTCTTAATATCTTACATATGTCCACTTTGCTCACATATTCTAGCAGCCCAGAGCATTTCCACATTGGCAAGTTCAGTTTATGTCCAAACATAGCACTATTTTTCCATTTATTGTGTTCTTTAAATTTTTTACCAAAATTTAAATTTCTTAAAGCTTTATTACTATTAATGCAGTCTATTATCTGATCCAATTAGAGAGGTGAATAATTTAAGACTCTAGGAGTTAGATTATCTCCCAATTTTTTATCTTTATCAATAAAAAAATTTAGAAAAATGCCAAATAAACTTGCTGCCGATATTTTCTTAACAAACTGAAATATTTCAATCTAAGTTATGTGAAAATGAATGGAAACCTGCAAAATTCTAATTTTAGTCAACAGATTTAAGCAGATGTATTATGCCTTTATCTATTTCTTGAGAACTATAGTTAGAAGAGTTCCACACCAATAATTTGTTCCTGGGTTATAGATCAGCAATGAAAGCTTCCATGAATATTGATTTGTTCTAACCTAAAGGCAATGACATTTATTTTGCTTATCAGTAGAACCTTGAACTCTACTTTATGATTCTTCCCCTGAAAATAGCTACCCACTTTTTCTACTTTGTAGATTCTCATCTTGACTCTATCTCTAATAGTTCTTTTCTGTATTGAACCTCAGACTCACCGTTAAAATCACATTTGGAGGCATTTTGATCATTCAGTGTCCTAGCTATAAGTGAGTACCACAGACTGGGTAATTTATTAATAAATATAAAGAATAGAGGTCTATTTAGCTTACTGTTCTGGAGGCAGAGAAGTCCAAGAGCATGGCACCAGCATCTGGTGAGAGCCTTATCTGATCCTAATTCTCTCTCAAAAGTCCTATCTCCAATTAGCACGTGAATTTTAGGATCAGATTTCTAACACACGGAGTTTGGAGGACACATTCAAATCACAGCACTCAGTATTCCAGAAAAGGCAAATGGTTTCAGCCAGATTCTTATATAAACTGGTATTCAGATTGAGGTCAACTTTATGGGAGATTATTACTTGTAAGTGAAACAATATGTAATGAATTTAAGAGGTATAAAAAAGCAACTCTGGAAATTATTAACTTGACTGCTTTCAATTAGGTGTGTGGATCAGTATGACAGAAAATTGAATTGGTAGCCAATTCTTAATTGGATACAGGGGCAGACAAAACCTGGAGAGTCTGAGAACAGTAAGTTGGTATAGGAAAACATCCCCAAAAAGAGAACCAATAAGAGTAACTCAGAAGTTTCCAGAACAAAGAAGGAAATAAACACAGTACTTGGTTATATTTAAGAGTGAAAACCCAATGCAGAAATCTAACCTTTGAAGTATGCCAATATAAGTTGTATTAGCAAAACATTTGGCTGCAGATTACACATATTCCAACTAATAGAAGCTTAAACAAATAAGAGTTTCTTTTTCTCATATAAAAAGTCTAGAGATAGGCAGTTGCTGGAACTACTTTATCTGTTCATTGAAACTACTCTGTTCACTGCAGCCTCCACCCCCTGAGTTCAAGCAATTCTTATTCTCCTGCCTCAGCCTCTTGACTAGCTGAGATTACAGGTGTACATCATCATGCCCAGCTAATTTCTATATTCTTTATTTTTTATTTTTAGTAGAGATGGAGTTTCACCATGTTGGCCAGGCTGATCTTGAACTCCTGACCTCAGGTGACCTGCTTGCCTCCCAGTTAAACTACTCTTAACCTAGTGTGTTATCATTCTGTTCTGCCATCTTACGTTGGCTCCCATTTACATGGGTGTTGCCCAATGGTTGCAAGATGGCTCTACATCTCCAGAAAACATGTCTATGTTCAAAGTCAGATAGTGGGGTGAGTGGTTGTATCAGCTTCATATGTCCCTTTGGAATGTAAAACCTTTCCAAAGAAATCCAGGAGAAATCAATTTACATGTCAGTGGACAAAACTGTCATGTAGCCATTCCCTAGGTATAAGATAAGCCAGAAATTCAGTACATTCTTGTTTGCTATTTGTGTTTCTTTTTTCTTTTTGATTTAGTTTTTATTTTTTAAAAACGTCAATGTGTGTTTCTGTTATATAAGTTAGCTAATACATTATTGATAAGGCAAAAATGTCATTATAAAACAATGTTATTTCCTGTGTAACTTTCTTATGCAAAAGGACCCAGAATATCAGTAGTAAATGCATGCTATATTGATTTTAAAATGTACATTTATTTCCACATTTTAACATTTCTGAAACCAATGAAGTTTATAATTGTTGCGGGCCAGATGTAAGTCATTACAAATTGTCATTGCCTGTGCATGCATATGCAAACTTGGTCACAGTAGTATATATCATCATGCATTCAAATGAATTATGCACTGTGGGTACTGCATGCCAAGCAATGCACCTGAAGGCAAGAGAAAGTGAAAAATTCCTCAAAGTCAATGAAAGAAATTTCATAACAACAAGGGGCTGACTGATACACCTATTAATCATGTAAAAGTATCATTAAGACAGAAAACATCAGTTTGTCAGAAATTTAATGCTGATTTTGAACAGAAGCTGTTTAATATTCAGTGATGCATGATTCAGTAAGGTTACATACAGCTATAAAGTAGTCAAATATAAAAACATCAGCTTCAAAATTCGTAAGTTAGTAACTTGGAAGAAAACTTCAAAATGCTTTTAAGAAATACTATAATGCTCTTAATGGCATAGGTTATAATATCATGTGCAAAAATATGGATGACTTTGCTGAGTTGAAAAGTAATAAAAAGAGTTAGTTTCCAAATGTAAAGAAGTTTTAAAAATGTTTAACCAATTCTCTTTATATGTAATTGTTGGTTTTAGGAATACACAAGAGTGATTTGTTTTTAATTCCATGAACAAATTAGTCTAAAAGAACTCTTTAATGAGTAAACAACATAATTTTCACTTCGAAAATAAAACATTGTGTCACTGCTTAATTAGCATGCATCACTCTTTCTTATTAACTGATAAATTGAGTGCTTTGTCCTACAATCAAGGCATCTTAATGAATTTGATATAATCAGCAAGAAAGTGAGGAGAAAGTCTTCAGATTAGCTACTCTACTGGAATCAAGAACCCTCTCTGAATAATTTTAAGAAAAGTGAAGTCTTCATGAGTTGATCCTCTCCAGAGACACTCACCAAGCCTTGAACGGCTCGTGTCGAGCTGCACTACATATCTTGATTTTGAAAACAACAGCCCCACTGACCAAGAGTTCTATTTCCATCTCCATTGACTCAGTACCTACTACTTTTGTTTTAGTTGGTGTTGTGCCATTATTTCCTGTTTTGTTTTTTAGAGTGTTTTTGGGTAAATTTCAATATACCTTGTGGTAGCCTCTGTTTGCATCTCATATTCAAATATACAATGGATCACTAATCATTAAGGAAATGCAAATCGAAACCACAATAAGATATCATCTCACCCCAGTTACAGTGGCTTTAATCAAAAGAACAAAAATAACAAATGCTGGTGAGGATGTGGAGAATGGGGAAATTCATCCACAGCTGATAGGAATGTAAAGTAGCATAGCCATTATGGAAAACAGCATGGAGCTTCCTCAGAAAACTACAAATAGAACTACCAGATGATCCAGCAATCCACTGTTTAGTATATATCCAATACTAATTTTTCTTTGTAATTTTTTGACCTTTATGGATTTGGATATATTTGACTCCCTTTTTTGGTACACGTTTCTTTTTGGATTGTGTAAGGCTGGTTTTTCCTGGCTTTCTGCTGACTTCACTGACTATGCCTTTTCTGTCTCCTTTGCTGAGTCTCAGTTCACTTCTGATTGACTTCTAAATGTCAGTGCCCTATTCGCAATCACCAAGATATGGAATCAACCTAAGCATCCAAGTTCCATCAATGGCTCATTGAGTAAACAAAATGTTGTATATCTGTATACTATGAAATACTACTTGGCCTATGAAAGAATGAACTCGTGTCTTTTGTAGCAGCTTGGATGGAAATAGAATCCATTATCCCCGGTGAAATAACTCAGAAACAGAAAGTTAAAAATGCATATTTTCACTAATAAGTGGGAGCTAAATAGTGTAAACACACGGACATCAAGTATGGAATAACAGACACTGGAGACTCAGAAGAGTGGGCAGATGGGAGGAAGATGAGTAATGAGAAATTACCTAAAGGGTGCAATGTACATGCGCATTTGAGTCATGAATACATTGAAAGCCCAGAGTTCACCAGTATGCAATACATGCATGTACACAACTGCACTTGTCCTCAAATTTGTATAAATGAGGAAAAAATAAATCTGGCATTACATATAAATGAGGACCAGTCAGGCAACCTGATTGGAAACCTTTGGTTTCAAGAAAATTAAATAAATAAATAAATGTATATATGTATGTCAGTGCCCAATACTCTTTCCTAGACCCATTATTTCTGTTTTCTTTTTTAGTCTCATGGTTTGGAACACCATCTTGATCCTAATGAGTCCCACATTTTTCTCTCCTATAATTCCATACGCATTTTATTCTAAATTAGATATGTAATAGGCATGTCTCAGAAACAAAATCTTGATTTCTTACCATCTGCGTCCACCAAGCTTATTTTTTCCTCAACTTTTCCATTTCAGTAAATAATGCCAAAAGTCTCCCAAGTGTTTAAGCAAAATGTCCAGAAAGTATCTTTGTTCATCTCTTACCTCTATCCACCCCAAAGTGTGTATATTCTCACATACGCACATTCACACACACACGAGCCATGTAATACATTGTCAAATGCTATCAATTCAACCTCGAAAGCATATCTGCAGCCTATATACAAACGCCACGTTTCCCATAAACATCACTGTTCAGGCTATTATTACCTATAGGGTGAACCATTAGAAGATCTCCTAACTGGTTTCTATGTTTCCCTGCTTGCTTTCCTAGAATCCATCCAACAAAGAAGCAGAGTTATTTTTAAAATAAAATGATGTAATTCAAATAATATCATTATTCTCTTTAAAACCCTCCAAGTCATTCCCATTGCACCTGAATAAAATCCAAGTTTCTTAATCTGGTTGGTAAACTCTGTACAACCTGCTCCCTGCCTACCAGTCTGTTTTATCTTGCTCACGCTTCTTTCTCACCACAGTGCTCCACCTTATTCTGGCTCCAGCCAGTTTATTCCCCTGTTTCAGTGCCTTGCACTAGCTGCTCCCCTCTGCCTGGAATGCCTTCATTCAAGGTCTTTGTGTGGCTGCTTCCATCTTTTCTTTCAGATCTTTATTTATGTCACCTATTCTGAGAAGGATAATAACCTAATTCAGCCATGCAATCACTTTATCACACTGATTAATCATAATTCTGTGAAAAACATTTAACATCTACTTTTTTATTATATGCTTGTTTGCTTTTTCCAGAATTTAAGCATTTGAGAACAAAGATAATGCCTGTATTTGTTGACTGTTTTATGCCCAGATTCTAGAAAAGTGCCTCTCACAAGATATGAACTTAATAAATGAATTTTTAAAAATGTATCCCCCAAAACAAAATATAGAAAACATTAAAACCATTCCCTAAAGTAGCTCAGAGAAACTACTAGATTAATATTCTGTTAATTCCAGAATGGTTTGAAGGCTTAGAGAAGAAATCACAAAATGAAAACATAATGGCCTCTGACAAAATCATCTCGTAGTAACCACATTTCCAAAGAACTGCCACAGGCAATTAAAGAGAAGACCTTGAACTAAGAGGTGGGCTCAGTCCTCATCAGGAAATATCAGAAAGTATCCCTTACGTCTTCCATCAATTCTTTTAAAGCAGATAAGTAAGAACATTTAAGCTGTCTTTCTAGATTCAGTTGAAAATGGCTTAGCCAGGGAAATTAATTTTTTCCCCTTCTCTTTTAAAATCCTTTTGGTTTTGCTCTGATTTGACTTTTTCTCTCATCCTCTGGTGACACTGTTCAATGGCTGATTTTATTTCTCTAAAAGGTTAAAGCTAGTGCTTGCACAGGGAAATGTGGGGGCATGAGGCACATCTAGACCAGATGGCAGGTGACTTCTGCCCTGAGTTGGCTAGGCAGTCAAAGTGCTATGACACCGGGTTTGACCCTAATGCACAGAGCAGCAGGTGAGGCTTAGAGGAGCTCTCTAAACTGCCTTTGGCCAGACTGCCCAGGGTGAACTGCCCTCTTGCAGTGCTGGGCAGTCGGAAGAGGAGAGGCCTGCCCACTGTGACCACTGAAAGTTTTTGCTTTTACCTTCCTTTGAAAGGAAAGTTTCAAGAAAACCTAGAAGTGAATAAAGGTTAAGAGTCAACTGAAAATATTGATTGTACAAACTTTTTATTCTACGTTTTAGATCCAATCAAGTAAATTAGGACTAAGCAAAAGCTGCTACATCTTCTCACTGGCACTGTTGAGTCCTGTCCCCAAAACAACCACTGCCAGATGGAAAAGGAAGGAAGCAGAGTGTTTTATTAAGGATGGCCACCTCTGACGTCACTGTGTTTTGGTAAGGAAGAACTGCCTTAAGGATTTTCAACAGCAGGAATAATAGAGCTATTATGACAATTACGATTATGTTCCAGTGATTTCAAGTCTGGAAAATTTCTGATTAAACTGAATCTCCTCCGTAAGAAGCAGGAATTTAAAGAATCATTCATACATGAAGGTAAAACCAATTCTTTACTCATAGAACTTAAGAGCTAAAATTATTGACTGTTCTGGGAAGTCCATTATGCATCTTGTTAAGATTCTGCCCTTGTTAAAATTCTCCCCTCTGTTAGTCTAGTTTTGCTTTGCTATAATGAGCTACCTGAGGCTGGGAAATTTATAAAGAAGAGTGGTTTATTTTGGCTCATGGTTCTCTAGGCTGTACAGGAAGCATGGCACTGGCATCTGCTGCTGGTGAGGGCCTCAGGAAGCTTCCAATCATGGCAGAATGGGAAGGGGGAGCAGGCATGTCACAAGGTGAGAGTGGGGAGCAGGACAGAGGGAGCAGGGGGCAGGGGGGAGGTGCCACAGTGTTTTGAACAACCAGATCTCACATGAACTCAGAGCAAGAACTCACTCATTATTTCAAAGACAGCACTGAGCCATAAGGGATCCGCCCCCATGACCCAAACATCTCCCACCAGGCCCCCACCTCCAACACTTGGGATTATATTTCAACAAGAGATTTGGAAGGGAAACACAGCCAAACCATATCACCTTCTTCACAAGGTCAGGACTTAGAGTGTGAGTTACCTGCTACCATCTTCAAAGTGCCATAAACTATGGAAGCTGCTTAATTTCCTTCTCTGTGGCCTTTAGGTAGGAAGTACTAGAAGTCCATTCAAAATAGCTTAGGCTTAAAAGTTGAAATTTCGTATAATGCTTTAAGATTTGATTCCACAACCTAAAGAGAACACACCTGATCCCCAGAAACAAACAGAAGTAGGGACTTAGGCTGGTTTCCCATATCTGGAATCTTTTTTGTCTCTTTAATTCTTCCCCCTCTCCTTCTTTAGAATGGCCTCCTCTGTTTATCTAGTCACCCAGATAGAGAAAATGACCCAAATAGTTCTAAAATTATATTTTCTGCTACCATGTCAGAGACTGATCTCTCTCAGTTCTGATTACAAATTCCTAAGAAATGAGTATGCTTTGACCCTTGGTGGGTGGGTGTAATTCACAGCCCCATCCCACCTCCCCCGCCCTTGTAATTCCCCCTCCAACCTTAATGTAGCTCCTTGCTACATACCGGCTGATCCTTCTAAAGTTTCTCTCATCTTTAAAAGAAGCCTACTATTTCTCTCACCAGTTATGATCACTTTAATCAGTGTCTGAAGAAGGAAACCAAAGGTCACTGAATATCTACTATACGTTTGTTACTTTTATGTGCGGTATCTCATTTAATCTCCACAATAGACATGAGGACAGGTCTTAGACCTTTACGATAAATTTTTTTAAGAAAGCATTCATAGAGAACTTAATGTAACATGCTGAGTAACATGGCCAACATGTGTCAAGGCTAAGCCTCTCTGTGAAATTCAGAAATTTTTTCTTACATCCTAGTCCCCCCCAGTTTTTTTTAGCTATGGTAAAATTAATTTTTTAAAAATATAAGGACCCTTTATAATTTTTTCTTGAGATTATTGGTCTAAGAGATTTGGTTTTTCCATATCTCACCAGACTGTGAGTACTTGTGATATTATAAAATAAATATTTAGTCTTCCCCAGTTTCTCACATATAACTCCTTAAATCCTTAGAATATCCAAAGTGGTATCTTTTTGTATGCTAATGAACTGACTGATGGCTAACAGCTCCTAAGTAGCTTCAGTATGGGGCCTGGTCGCTGGAAAGTCTATGGCAGGATTAGAGGGTTGGGACTTTTAGCCCTACCTCTCAACCTCCAGGGAATGGAGAAGGGCTAAAGGTTGAGTTGATCACCAATGGCCAATGGTTTGATCAATTGTCCTGTAATGAAGCCTCCATAACAACCCAAAGGGACAGGGTTCACAGAGCTTCTGGACAACTGAACACGTGGAGGTTCCTGAAAAGTGACATGCCCAGAGAAGGCACAGAAGCTCCATTCACCTTCCCCTATACCTCGCCCTCCCCATGTCTTTATCTGTAACCTTTATTACATTCTTTACAATAAACCTGTAAACCTAAGTAAGTGTTTCCCTGACTTTGTTACCAGTGGAAGGTATCCGAGTTACCAGCAGTGACTCCATACCAGTCTATAGCAACTTCGATTCTTGCCTCCTCAGAAGAAAGAATTCAACTGGGGGGGCAAAGGCAGAAAAAGAGACCAAGGAAGGTTGCAGAACAGGAGTGGAAGCTTATTTTAAAAGACTTTAGAACAGAAAAGAAAGAAAAATACCCAAGCAGGTGACTTGAAGAACAAGTGTGGCCTTTAACCTTGATCCTAGTACTTTATAGGCTGGCCCCTTTGCGGTGATTCTTCCCTTAGGGTGGGCTGTCTGCATGCACAGGGCCCTCCTTATGCTTGAGAGTTGAGCACATGCAGTTTAGGAAGTTGTACACATGCCCATCTGAGGCTTTTCTTCCCTTTTCTGGTGGAGTGACCCTGGAAGGTCATACTCAGCCATTTTGTCTCAATGTGCATGCCCAGAAATTTGCTTCCCTTTGGTATCTGCATTCAATTAACACTTTAGTACAACAGGTGTAGACCATGAGGAAATGGCCTTCCCTTGGCACCAGCTGCCAACTTACCACTTTAAGAGAGGCAATGTGATAATTTCCAAGCCATTACCCAACATTCCTAGTAGGTGGGGCAGAACCCTCTCCTGCCCCACTCATGCCTGTTTATCTACCTGTAACAAGTTCTGTGAGTCACTCTAGCAAATTAATTGAACAGGAGAAGGGAATTGTGGGAAACTCAGTTTACAGCCAGTCAATCAGAAGCACAAATAAAACAATCTGGGACTTGTGATCGACATCAGAAATCAAGGGCAGTCTCGTGGGACTGAGCCCCCAACCTGCGGTATCTGATGTTATCTCCAGGTAGATGGTGTCAGGATTAAAGTGGAGGACACCCAATGCTGGTATCCACTGCAGAACTGATCGCTTACTTGGTGTGTGGGGTGGCAGGGGAAGACCTACATTTGGTCACAGAAGTCTTCTGTGTTCATTATCGTGGGATGAGAGCAGAGGAAAATCTGTTTTCTCCACAGTTTGTTTTTCCTCACACAGTACTTATGTTCTCATATTAAGTTGAGCAATCCAGATTTCACTGGCTTAGTACTCCCTTCACTATTCAAATCCCATCGCTGACTCTGGCCCACCTTCTCCATAGTGCCCTCAAGGGCATCTCACTTGAGCTCACAGGTAGGCCCTCCTAGAAGTGACTGCTCCCATCCCCCAGCTGTGATTCATGGCCCAAGGAGCCATTTGAGAGGTGAGCTTCCACATTTTCCTAATGCAGATGTTCAAGGCAAAAATGCTGCTCACTATGCCATAAGTCCTACAGCTTGCTTTCTCCAAAGCTGCAAAATCTTGAGATGATTTAGAAGCTCTGTTTCAGTTTCAAAGGTAAGGGTACTGAGATATCATTTTGTTCCATTTAGAAGTAGATAGAAGACTATCTTTCTCTCTCACTTTCTCCTGTCTCTCACTTTCTCACTTTCTCCTGTCATTTTTGAATGTTTATACAGGAAGATCTTATGCCTCAATCATCTTTGAATCCTGTGAGATAGAGATAAACAAACCAAGTGAGCACTAAGTAAATGCTTGATGAATAAATGAAATCTGTGGGTGTTAAGTGCCTGACCTCAACTCAGTTGTTTTGTTGTTTTAATATACCTTCTAACTGCTGCATAAAACTGAAATACCAAAACTGGGAATGGTTCTGTTAGAGCCTCATCCTCAGGAGGCCTGTCCTGGAAACATGATCTCTATGGACCAGCATTTCTCAACGTATGTTTCACGAACATTGTTCTGGTAAGATCTAAGCAGACAGCAATTCTGAAACCCAGTAAGAGTTGACTTTGTAAGAGAAATGAATGCACATTCCTCCATCAGAGAGCACTGTGTAGAGCAGCCTATGAAGGACTGTTAAACTTTGAATAACAAGTTCTTTTCCAAATGCATGTGGCTACAGAAATACTTGCTCACTTAACACCTATTAATATTACTTGTAACTAAAGGCATATTAATAGGGAAGCATTCCTCTTAATGTAGTGTTCTTAAAGAGGAAAATATTTCATCAAAATCACATCTGGAAAGCCATGACGCAAGACTGCAGAGCTCAAGGAAAACATCATTCACATTCTCCAATGCATGATCTCCTTTGATGGTTACATAATACCTGGGCCTTTCCCAGTTATCTTCTGCAGTGAAACTGACAACCCAGTCAGACTGGGAAGAAATGATGTGTCCATAAATTTCCACTCTCAGGCCCACTGCACACTTGGCTCTCCATCTCTGTGGCTGACTATTCATGTAAAACGTTGTGCAACTAGAAGGTAAAGAAAGTAAAGATAAACTGAAATCTAGTTTGCCTTCAGCATCTTTTAATGGTCCAAGATGATTTCAAGTCTTTTGCTCAATTTTGGAAACATCAATTATCAATGGATCACAGTAATCCTGATCATGTGAATAAAGTCAAAGGCAACAATTTTGGCAAAATTAACAATAATTGTACCCTAAGAAGAGACAGTTACTTATTTTCTTTTTACATGTAAGTAGTTACATTTAAGTTGCTATAACAGTCATCTTCTAGGAACATAAAGAATTATTACACACCTGCACTTAGCTATATAGTTATATCAAATACAAGTTCTGGTATCTCTCCAGATTATCTAAAATACTAAAAAGTCGAGCTAGTAGATTTAAAGCAGCAGCCTCTAAAATATGATATATTTATGTAAGGTGTTTTCAAGATGATATACTGGGATACTGAGAAGAATTCTAAACAGTGGAGAAAAATAATAGAACTTTAACTTTTATCCTTTTCATATTAATGCTTCTACCTTCTTTGTATTTTCTAAGGTACATAGCACCATTTCGATGGTACTTTATTTCTTTTTTTTTCTTTTTCAGGCTACGGAGTTCTCTTTTTATGGCATCTACAGCTTTAACGAGAAAGAACTAGACATTGAACTAACATCTGGCCTGTCCCAAACCACACTGAATAAAGAATCAGGTTCTAAAAATAAAGTACCACCAGTTAATTTTAAAGCAGATATTCTACGGAACACTGACTGCTAGTCCTATTATGGATTATTATGCAGAATTCTCAGTGTTTCAAATATCTTTAGAAACTTTGTTTGTAATTTTTCAATCCATTAATGATCTTCAGTTCCACATTGTTGAACAGGATATGCTCAGTTCTATTGACTTTGAATATGGCCTGTTGTTCCTCTGACATTAAATGCAGCCCTGGGACCCCCAAGACATTTCCTCAGAAGAGCTACTGATGGTAGTTAGCTATAACTTATCTATAAAGAGAAAGACCTTTAAGAAGACAATAACTGCTGTTTATAAATCTCTCTATAATTTGTACTCAAATTAAAAGTTGTTATGACTCAACATTAAGATGATAAATTCTGATTGGGAAAATTGAGACTATTATTAATTTTTTTGTAATGGAGAAGAAGGTTCATTTTCAAAATAGACTTGGAGTGGCTTTGTTGATTAGCATAATAAGATGGCATAGTCTCAAATATCATTATTAACCTTCTAAAAGAAAATTGGAAACCAAAGCTGTGTCAGTCTCTATAATTTCACTAGTGCAAGGAAAAGGCAAGCCATAGGTTTCATGAAATCAATAAATGAGTTATTGTTTCTACAAAACATTCATAATTTGTGTGAAAGAGTATGCATTTGTTTTCTTTTTTTCCTCATTATTTGACCATGCTGTATGTGCAATAGATCTGTGAGTACATCTGTAACAACATTGCTGGGACTTTAATAAATATAAATAAGACAAATTAAATCAGGTAAAAACTTAATCGAAAAAATGGGATTTGTTCTGTATCTTGAAGGCTTAGCACTTTGTAGAAGCTCAATAAATATTAAATCAAGGTCACAACATTCAAGACCTGTTGAATCTCAAGGAAAAACTAATTTCAAAGTCCTCAGCTATCTATAAAGGACCCCCTGCTTCCACACACTGAATTCCAATTTTAGGTTCCTACCAGGTATGCTTTAACTGATAACACTTATAACAGTCTGCATAGGGAAAGACATTATTTGTGACGCAAAGAAAAGTGAAAGCCTTTTGAATATAATGAATAAAATGAATAAAACTCCTAGAAGCAAGTAAGAGAAGACTGAAAACCCCAGGAAGAAAATGATTCATCAGGTCAATCACTGAATAATTTTCTCTACTCTCTAATTGTAAAAATGCTTTGAGACTCTCAAAGCCAAGCTTCAAATCGCAAGCCCAGTTTCAATAACTTCACACATGGATTGAGGGATGTGTGTGCTCTAAAATAGCTTGAAGTAAAGCCAGTGAGCACAGATTAGCTCTGGATAGTCTTACTCTGCAACTTTCTGGAGCCTCCTCCAGAAAAGTTAGGTTTACTGAAAAAACCTAGATATTTATAATTATTACCTTACATGTAAAAGTGTTCAATAACATCCTGTATACATTGGAATTGCTTATAGAAAAGTTCCATAAAGAGTTTTAATAAGACCAGGTTCCTATTGTAGATCAGGTGCCTGATGTTCAAGTCAAGGTCCTGGCCTAGGCATTCAGTAGGTAGTTATGTGACCTGAGCATTTCTTTTAACTCTCTGGTCCTCAGATCTATTGTAAATAAAATGGGGATGGTAACACTACATCAAAAGGTTTCTGTGCAGATTAAGAGAGAAAATATATGGAAAAGAAACTGCATATAAGAAGCTTATAATAAATAACTGTTAAATATAAAAGGGATCTAAAAGAATCTAAGATTCTCCAGGTGGAGCACATGAAAGCCTTTGGCTGCTGTATTAGTTAACTACAAAATGCTGGAGAGTATCAGCAAATAGCATCAGGCCATTGGGCATCTACCACCAGTCCCCATCCATGGATGGGAAGATCTTGGAAAGATTCTGGGATGGTTTCAGAAAGTCCAGAGGGTACTGGACTGAGTCAATTAAGACACTCACAACATACTCAGGTACAATTTAATGGCCCCTGTTGGAAGTCAATACCATATTCAGTTTCCCAACATAGAAAGGCTTTTGAAAGATGAACCAATTCTGCACCACCCACAAAGCTTCAGATTACTTGGACTGTTCATTAATTCCCATAACATTTTTGCCTGTTGAAATTGTTCAAGGCTTACCTCAAATTTTGTTTCTCTCCAATATTTTCCCATATCAAATGTATGCTTTCTCACCACTTAAAATCATATTGCATTTTGCATCTACAAACACATCTCAATTTACCTTAACTTACATTTATTTGTATACTTATCTTACTGCCTATGCTAACCAGCTATTGCCATCATAATGCTGCATGAAACACCATCCCAAATATAAATGGCTTACAAACAGAACCACTGAGTTTTCTCCTTTTACTGTGTTTATCATTTTCCTATGACTGGTGACTATCAGGTAGGTGCATGTTCTTTTCATGGTGTGTCACGGTAGTACCAGAAGATAAGCCAAAGCACACAAACACATTTCAAGTCTCTGCTACATCATGCACACTGCCATTCCAGGGGTCAAGGGAAGTCATGTGGTCAAACCCAGTGTCCATTGGGCAGTGGCACATATTTCACATACGCTAGTGGAAGGCTTGTCAATGGCACAAAGGTGTAAAAACTTGAGAACAATTATCCAGTATCATATTGTGTACCGTATAAGGCAGGCTCTATTATGCCAAATATGTATTGCTCATTTGTGGAGTCTAAACAGCTATGTGCTTTAAAAGCATTTGCTCAAACAATTAATTCACAGTTAAATACTGAAAACCCAAAGCAATCCCTAGCACAGTGTCTGACACTTAGGAGATGCACAGCAAATATTTGCTGAATTAATTTCTTGAATGAAGAGAAGTTCCCTTAATCCATATCAGGCACTTAGGTGGAACTTCTCCACACCGTTTTTGTGCTTTTTGAAGCCACAAAAGATTTAATCTGAAAACCTAATCAATAGCACTCCCATCAGTAGCACTCCCAAAACTGTAGGCTCTAAGCATCAGGCAGTGTCTTGAGTGATTAAAAAGAGGATTATCACCCTCATAGTCTCTATTAAATGCATAAGAGCTGACTCACTTCTGTACACAAAGCAGGGCACTGCATCAAGGAGGGAGACAAACATTTAGCTTTGCCTTTTTGTGAATGACCCTTAGAATAAAGCCAGACCTGCTTTTCTGGGGGACACTTCTTTGCCATTCTCATTTTTTGTTTTATAACTTCCTCTAGGCATTTAAATTTGTTGAAGAGTTGAATTTGTTTGGTAAGTAGAAACAAAATTGTTGAGTCTTCATTTGCTGATTGTATCCATGGGAAAAAAAATTACTGAATTTCTTAGAGCACTGAATTTTTCACTCATAGGCTATAGCAATACAGTGGAAATCTTATGCCTGTCTCTTACCTATAGAATGACAGTCGAGTTTCAACTACAAAGATGCCTCAAGGCCCAGTGATTATTTAATTATCTCCTGGAAAATAATTTCCAAATGTGACAAGGGCATCAACAGTCTCTTGGAGCCTGCTAAATTTACTTCTTCAGTCACCTTGTCGATTGTCTCCTCATATTACTTCCCCTGCAGGGCCACATCTAAATTTCGTGGAGCCTCAGGTTTGTATAATTGGGAAGAAGGCTCTTAAAGACAACATTAGATTTAAACAAAAGCCTGCCAGTGAGGAGCCCTGAAAACTTAAGCTTCATTAGTTTCAGGATTCATCCACCTATGCTGTCCTTATAACTGATGTTGCCAGATGAAATACAGGATGCTGAGTTAAATTTGAATTTTAGGTAAATAACAAGTAACTTTTTTATTATAAGAATATAGTCTTTGGGACAGATTTATACTAAAATACTATTCATTGCTTATCTGAAATTCATATTTAACTGGGAATCCTATATTTATATTTACTAAATCTGACAACTCTACTTAAAACATGAGGAGAAAAGGCAGACACCTGAGTTCCCCAAAATAAAAATACTTATAGTTCCACTATAATATCCACAAGGGTCTCTTTAGGCCTTCTCTGACTTCCCTAGATAATTAGGACCACGGTCTTTATATTAATAAATATTGTAGAATTGAGTTTTATTTATCCCTGGTTAAACACTATAAAGTTTAAATTAATTTTTACATCTAAAAATTCTATGTGGAAGGGACATGGCATGAATGAATGATTTTCATTCAAAAATAACTTCAGTAGCAAAGACACAATGATAATCAGAAATAAATGCCAATAGATTGACATATTAAAGAAAAGTAACTTTGTCACACTCCAATTCCCTCGAATATGTATTCTAACCTCTCTTAGCCTTTACAGTCAAGATGTCCTTCATCTTCAAAATTTGCAACATAAACCCTCCTGCTTGAATTTAACCCTCTTGTCCTCTCCTTAATTGAATGCAAAATATCACTAATTAATATATGGCTTTCCAGAATGGAACACTATTGTCTTTCCGATAGTTTCTCTCCAATATTGTTTAGTCTTCTCCAAGTAAAACAAACAAAAAAACAAAAAGCCTCCATTGCATTAGTGTTTGCTCCAGAGAGTGTGTCACAGTACTCTCACAGAACTGACTCCTTCTCCATATAGATACTCCCTAACCCCAAGATACTTTAGTTTTAAGGTCTGGCCACAGGCAAGAATGTTAATGAAAATTTAAAATGAATGTTGAATATAATTTGAAAATAATCTCATAGATACAATTTTCTGTACTATTTTTAAGATGTTTTGGGAAACTTCATGGGTATTTTGAATTTGTCCTTGTACTGACAATAAAATGGGAGTTCTTGTCAGATAAAAGAGAGAGCAGAAATGTGTTTCTATAAACCATATAGTAACTGAAGAATGAAATTCTCCATCAAAGAGTCACATGCTTAACACTTTGGCTAGATGCATATTCAGGTGCACAGAGCAAATATTTGACTGAAAAAATGACCCTGAATGCAATCCAAAAATGTTCATAAGACTGACAATATTATTGAAATATTAAATACAAAATTCAATACACTCTTTCTGAAGTGACAACTTTGAAAGCAATACACGATTTCTTTATACGTTCTGTTAGTTTCTTTTGAAATGCTTATCTCTTTATAATTGCAAATATTTTTTTCTTCATATGTAAATGGAAAAATAAAAATACTTATTTCATTGAGGTGTTGTAGGGATTAAATGAGACTATATTTAAAGCACAACACAATGACTATAATACAATAAGCACTTGATATTTTCTATCATTATCATTTTCACTACTCATTTTTAATAAGTCACCAAAATATATATATATATATATATGGGAGATATTCTTTTCTGTCCCTTCTCTTCCTTTAGTTTTATCTTTTTCTTATGCCTCTGAGTACCTGCCATATTGTCAATTATTTAATAGTTGCACTAGTATAAATACAGATTTTTTAAGTAGGGTAAATCAGTAATTTTGTATTTGATCAATATTTTTATGGCTACAAATGTATGTAATATATCTCAGAATTCTGATAGTATTGTACAGTTGATTCCTGAATAACTTGGTTTTGAACTGTGCAGATCAACTTGCACATGAGTTTTTTTCAGTAAATATATAAATTTATATATATGTTTAATACAGAAATATAAATGTATGTAATATCTTTTATATTTTATATAATATATATGTTATGTAATATAAGATATATGGATTTTTTTGGAGATTTGCAACAATTTGAAAGAACTTGCAGACAAACCACATTAGCCTAGAAATATCAAAAAAAAAAAAAGATAAAGGTAAGTATGCATTAATGCATAAAATCTATGTAGATATTACTCTATTTTATCATCTACTATCATAAAATACACACGAATCCACTATAAAAAGTTAAAATATATTGAAACATGCACCCAAATACAAACTTTACCTGGCACCATCCATGGTGGAGAGAAATGTAAACAAATGTAAAGATGTAGTATTAAATCATGACTGCATAAAATTAACTATAATACATACCATACAACAGCAATCAATTCATAGCCACTTCCTGTTGCTATTACAGTGAGCTCAAGTGTTGCAAGTATCCATTTAAAACACTTTGTGACACTAATCATTTCTGCATGAGTAGTTCATTCCTCTAATAAATTACAGTAAAAAGTAATCTCTTGTGTTTCTCATGTATTTTTGATTTTGTTTAGTGCAATACTTTAAACCTTGCATAACAACACTGAACACATACGAAGTGCCACTAGTGATGCTAGAAGTGCTTCCAAGAAGCAGAGAAGTCATGGCATTGTCAACAAAAGCTGCATTGCTTGATATGTACCATAGATTGAGGTGCTTTTTGTTGTTTTGTTTTTGTTTTTGAGATGGAGTGCCACTCTGTTGCCCAGGCTGGAGTGCGGTGGCACCATCTCAGCTCACTGCAACCTCCTCCTCCTGGGTTCCAGTAATTCTCTTACTTCAGCCTCCCGAGCAGCTGGGATTACAGGTACCTGCCACCACACTTGGCTAATTTTTGTATTTTTTAGTAGAGACAGAGTTTCACCATGTTGGTCAGGCTGGTCTCAAACTTCTGACTTCGTGATCCACCCACCTTGGCCTCCCAAAGTGCCTGGATTACGGGCATGAGCCACCGCAGCCGGCCCATAGACTGAGGTTTGTAGCTGCAGTTACTCACCATTTCAGACACAGATTCATCTTGTAATCAAATGACTAAACTTGTGGTATCAATAAATACGATACGGGACTATCATATGTTTCCTCTTATAATTTTCTTCATAACGTTTTCTTTTCTCTAGCTTTCTTTATAGTAAGAATGTACTATATAATACATATAAATTGCAAAATATGTGTTAATTGATTTTTTATGTAATTGGTAAGGTTTTGGTCAACATGGGCTGTTAGTAGTCAAGTTTGTGGGGAGTCAAAAGTTCTATGTGGATTTTCACCAGTATTGGAGATCAGTACCCCTAATCCCCATTTTATTAAAGAGTCCATTTAATTTACAATTCTATTATGAAATACACTCATTTCAATGCTAATAATCAAGGTGATTTCAAGAATTTTTGGTGCTAAATAAGTATAAATATTGTATTAAAATTTGACCTTAAAATAAGGTGAAATCTATGCTTCCATAACTTTTATTCATTGCTATTAGCTCTGCCCTCTGAAGAAGGATTCCATCATTCTTTCATTGAGTAATCCAATACTTTCTTTGGCAGCTCTTCAAGTATCATCAGAAAATGTCTCCTTAGTAACTGCCCACATCAGATTGTTTTTTTCTCCAGTTTAGTTTACTTTATCTTATAAAAACATTGAGAATCTACAGTGCACTAGGAGTTTTCTGTACACTAAAAACAAAGTAACACACAATCCCTGACTGCAAAAAGATTAATTTAATGGGAAGGCAGATGAAACAGAGAAATATAATACAAAATAAAATTATTGAGTTGGGCCAGTTCTAGGAATGAGACACACCTATCCTTTTATTCCTCATGATTATCCTTCTCAGCCTTTTGCTTTCCTTTTACCTTCCTTTGTATTCCCTGCAGCATAGGGATCTCAACCAGGGTAGTTTTGTCTTCCAAGAGGTGTTTGGCAATGTCTGGACATTTTTGTTGGCTTTCTGGGTGGAAAAATGGAAGTTCTGGTGGCATCTAATGGATAAAGGCCAAGAATGTGCTAAAAATGCACAGGAGACTGCCCATGCCACCCTCAACAAAGAATTATCTGCTCAAAATGTCCACAGCGCACTACCTAGCTTTTTTTTTTTCCAGACAGGGTCTTGCTCTGTCACCCAGGCTGGACTGCATGATCATGGCTCACTGCAGTTCAACCTCCTGTGCTCAAGCAATCCTTTCTCCTGGACATCCCAAAGTGCTGGGATTCAGGAGTGAGCCTGGCTTCTACCTAGCTTTTCAATGTCCTTTGTAAAGTGTGGACTTCAGGTTAAAACCCACACACACACACACACACACACACACACACACACACACACACACACACACATAATTCCAGCTGTCATATAACCAATTTGAATACAGAAAATCTTTATATTGCTGAATCTATGCTTTGCACCTGAATTAATTAGCCTAAAATGGAACTTTAAAAATTTTATAGCCATTCATAGCATTGGCTCATAAGGAGCTTATGAAACTACTATATCGATAAATTTTTTCCCATATAAATTGCTTTGTTCATTTTTACCTATAGTTCTAGCGTACTAAGAACTTCTGAACCTAAGTTAGCTATTGTCAAGTTTGATATGTCCGACCTTTACATCTTTATCCAAATACTGACAAAAACATCAAGAAGACTAAACCCTATATTATTAAACTGCAAAAGCAACTTGAAAGCTTGAAATTGGTCAAGAAAACAAGACTCCTAGGAACAGATTTTCAATAATGAGTCTGCTACATGACATGAACATTCTTACTTGCCCCCATAACAATGCTATGTGCGTATGTGTTAGGGTTCTCAAAAGAAACAGAACCAATAAGTATACATATATACATGGAGGATTTGTATGGGAATTGGATTACGTGTTGGGGGGAATGGTATAAGTCCCAGAGTCTGATGACCCCATAACAAGAACCTCTTATTCAAGGGCAGGAGAATCTGGATGTCTCAGTTCAAGAAGATGAAGAGACTTTGCTCTCCATCTGCACTTTTGTTCTATTCAAGCAGATTGAATAATGTTGTACCACATTAATGAAAGCAATCTTCTTTACTTAGTCTATTGATTCAAATGTTAATCTTCTCCAGAAACGCTCTCAAAGATACACCTAGGAGTAACGTTTACCAGTTATGTGAGCATCCTTTAGTTTTGTCAGGTTGACGCATAAAACTAAACATCATGGAGTAAATAGTATTAGACTCATTGAGGTTCTGTGAGACTTGGGGACACACAGAGTAAGTGAGCAGAAGGGGCTGTTATGCCACCTACATATAATTTCAAACACCATGAATGGTCTTTCTAGCATACTACTTTAAAAAAACAGAACAACAACAGCCAGAGGCCATTATTGAATATTTACAACAAATCTTTACCTAGTCTTCGTAACATGTTTGCAATGCAGGCATTATTGCATTCATGTTACAAATGTGGAAACACTGAAGGTTTAGAGCAGCTGTGATTTGACCATAGGCATGTGCCTACTAAAAATCAGACCTTCAATCCATGCCTCATTCACGTGGCCCTAACAGTGCCACAATGCCTCCCACCAGAGGCCATATATATACTCACTACATAGCCAGCCAGTCCTCACTTCCCTTTTGTACAGAGTTGTCCTGGAGTATCTTTGCCAAATGCTTTTTAGAATAGCAGCACACTTTGCTGTTGCTTACTGAGACTCTGATACATTCAGGTGTTTAGGAAGAATGTAAGTTTATGGGTAGGTGATTGTTAAAAATTCCAGAGAAAACCGTAGATGCAATCCTGTTCCTCACTCATCACTAAAACTTAGGGAAAGAATCTATCAATTTTCCCATATGCTAGAAAAAAATGTAAAATATTTTCTGCCTTTAAATGGTCCAAACTTAGAGCATTACACTTGGACAAGTTGAGATTTATTTTATACCTAGTTAAAATGATGCCTTGACTGGGCACGGTGGCTCATGCCTGTAATCCCAGCACTTTGGGAGGCCGAGGTGGGTGGATAACCTGAGGTCAGGAGTTCAAGACCAGCCTGAACATGGTGAAACCCCGTCTCCACTAAAAATATAAAAATTAGTCAGGTATGGTGGCAGGCACCTGTGGTTCCAGCTAGTCAGGCACCTGAGGCAGGAGAATCGCTTGAACCTGGGAGGCAGAGGTTGCAGTGAGCTGAGATTGCACCACTGCACTCCAGCCTGGGCAACCGAGTGAGACTCCGTCTCAAAAAAAAAATTAAAATAAAATAACGCCTTAAAAATACAGATGGTGAGTTTAAAATTGAAGTTAAAAAAAGATGAGGCAAGTATTATAAAATATTAATACATTTTAATGTAAATGATGGATATATGGGGGAATGTAACTCTTTCTACCCTTAGTGTGGTTACAATTTTTTATAATAAAAAGTAAAACAAAATATGATGTTCATAATTTGATAATAGTTGTCTTCCCTCTAAAAAGTAATTTTTCTTTAAAATACTTTTATCATTCATTCAGTTCAATATAATTTACTCCGAAATATTGTTCTCAAATGTAATTTTAAAAAATCATTAGATCTCAACCTTTAAAAGGTAATCAAAATCCCAATAAAATGCTCACTACAGTAAAATCATAAAATCTGCCATTTTTACTTTCAGGACTTACTAAATATGCTGTCTTTGAGTATAACACTAAATTCATATTTGATTTACTATCAAATGCAGGGTGCTTCAATTTCATTTTAGATCCCTCACATTTAAACAACATTTAACAGGACTGAAATCTGCTGCTAAGGTTGACAAGTGTTGGCATAACATGTAAATGAGACCACTGCCATTTTTACATGTATGAATTATTTGACAGTATTATGAGTCAGACATACCCTGAAATGATAGTTAATTATTGAGTTCACTGTAAGTAAACTAGTCCTGCAGTGAGTTCAAAAGAGGGGTTAAAAAAAAAATCTGCTTTTCAGTTTTTCTAAATCCTTTCCAATTCTTGTAATATTTTCTTTAAAAAGGAAACACTGCCAAAAAATATTAAAAGACCCTTCATAAGTATTTCATCACTGTAGGCTGCTCCAGATGGGAGCAAGGTATCTGTAGGTAATTCCCTTGCCTCATACATGTGAGGCAGGGAGCAAATTTTCACAGAGCCTTGAAATAGGCATTAGCAGAGAAATAACTTAGCAGTATGACTGCTTCCCAAGACCAAACATCAAACAGTCTCACACCAGAAAAGGGCCAAAACTACTGTTGTCAGTATTGGAGAGCTCTGATTCTATTCTTAATACTGAAGAGGGGTTTGAAAAAATACTTTATGCAAATAATAGCTATCTTTTCTTAAGAGCTCACTATGCTAAGCCCTTTATGTACAATAACTCCTAAAATCCTATCATTATTTGTGATGGTTAATTTTATGTGTCAAATCAGCTGAATCATGGGGTGCTGAGATATTTGGTCAATCCTACTATTTTCAGTGTTTCTGTGAGGGTTTGGGGGATGAGATTAACATTTGAATAAGTTGATGCATAAAGCAGCCAGCTTTCCATAAGGGGAGTGAACCCCATCCATCCCTTGAAGATCTGAATAGAAGAAAAAGACTGACCCTCCCCCAGAGTAATAGAGAATTCCTCCTGCTTGACCACCTTCAAATGTGAACACCGGTTTTTTCCTGATTTAGGACTCAAACAGAAGCATTACATATTACTGTGTCTTCAGCTTGCTATTTTTCAGGGTGGAATTACATAATTGGTTCTCCTGGGTCTCCAGCTTGCCAACCTACCCTGCAGATTTTGGGACTTAGCCTTTATAATGACATGAGTTAATTCCTTACATTAAATATCTTTATTTATTATAATATATACATCCTTTTGGTTCTATTTCTCTGCAGAACCCTAATAAACAAACTATATTATAAAGTAATATATTTATTCCCATTTTCCAGTTAAGAAAATAAAGGATTGTAGAGCATATATTTCTTTTCAAAGGTTTCTTTTTCTTCTAGACTATAAGCTTCTTGAGGATAAGTATTTTTGTCTGTTTCATTCACTGATGAGTCCTAAGTGCCTAGGATAATGTGTTTCATAGTAGGAGTTCAGTTTGTTAACTAAATAAATAAATTCACCTGGAAAGTGACAGAGCTAGGGCTGGAAATCAGGTGTGGCTGCTGTCCAGATCTGTTATTTTAACCTGTATGATGAACTGTCTCTTAGATTTCCTTGATATTTTCAGAAGGCAATCTTCAAAAAATAGTCCTTTTTAGAAAATTACTGGCCTATTTGAGTTCAGTCTTAAAGCTATTAATTCCTGAAAGATGATAAAATTAGGATCCCAAAATATCCCAGTGGGTGGAACAATGCACTTGTAAGATGAAATTTAATTAGAAAAAAAAAGTAACGTCTTTCTTTTATTCCAAACAGCAACTAAAGTTATATATAGATGTCAAAGGCAGAGCTTAGCAAGAGAATAAATAAAAAAAAAGTCCCTGGAGGATTAATTGACAGGGATGTTGATATAAATCAGCACTGAATAGTGGTTGCCAAAAAAGCTAATGCAATTCTTGGCTACATTAATATAATATTTTGTCCAGATCAAGGGAAATAATAATTCCATTCAATTATGCCTCTATATCAAACCACATCTAAGATATACACTTCAAGAAGAGAGGCAATCTGGAGTACATTCAAAGGAGAGTCACCAAAAAGATGAAGAGAATCAAAGTCACGTTATACAAAGATTAGCTAAAGGTGCAGAAGATGTTTGCCAGAAAAGTCAGCAAACATCTGAGATGTCTTCAACATTTGGAAGGCTGTTACATCTAAAAGATATTATTGTTTTTTTCTTAACTGGCCCCAGAATGGACTTTGACCTAATTAATGAGAAGTTAATGCTATCATATACTGTCTCAGTTTTCCAAAAGTGACATTGACAACATGGTTAAAATAGTCAAGATATCCCTCTCTGGTTATTCAAAACTGACAAAGCCACAATTTCTGCTTAGTTGGCAGGTAAGCTTCAGATGAACTGCTGGAGAAGAAGACCTTTATGGTTCCTTCTAGACAGAAATATGATGATGCTTTAACAGGATATTAAAGGTAAAGGTAAAGTGGTCAGAATGAGAAGAAGAAATAAACTGAAATCTACTGAATAGTTAATAGCGTCAGCACTGTGTAGAAAGTATTCATTTACATTATTTTTCTGAAACCGCATTGTCACAGAATTAGTAAGAAAAATAGAGACTCCACAGATTCAACGCTATCGCTATCAAGCTACCAATGACCTTCTTCGAAGAACTGGAAAAAACCACCTTAAACTTCATATGGAACCAAAAGAGAGCCCGCATAGCCAAGTCAATTCTAAGCAAAAAGAACAAAGCTGGAGGCATCACACTACTGGACTTCAAACTATACTACAAAGCTACAGTAATCAAAACAGCATGGTACTGGTACCAAAACAGAGATATACACCAATGGAACAGAACAGAGGCCTCCGACGCAACACAACACATCTACAACCACCCGATCTTTGACAAACCTGACAAAAACAAACAATGTGGAAGCGAGTCCCTGTTTAATAAATGGTGTTGGGAAAACTGGCTAGTCATGTGCAGAAAGCAGAAGCTGGACCCCTTCCTGACACCTTACACTAAAATTAACTCCAGATAGATTAAAGACTTAAACATAAGACCTAACACCATAAAAACCCTAGAAGAAAATCTAGGCAAAACCATTCAGGACATAGGCATAGGCAAGGACTTCATGACCAAAACACCAAAAGCAGTGGCAACAAAAGCCAAAATAGACAAATGGGACCTAATCAAACTCCACAGCTTCTGCACAGCAAAAGAAACAGTCATTAGAGTGAATCGGCAACCAACAGAATGGGAAAAAATTTTTGCAGTCTACCCATCTGACAAAGGGCTGATAACCAGAATCTACAAAGAAATGAAACACATTTACAAGAAAAAAACAAGCCCATTCAAAAGTGGGCGAAGGATATGAACAGACACTTTACAAAAGAAGACACACATGAAGCCAACAAACATGAAAAAATGCTCATCATCACTGGTCATTAGAGAAATGCAAATCAAAACTACATTGAGATACCATCTCACGCCAGTTAGAATGGCGATCATTAAAAAATCTGGAGACAACAGATGCTGCAGAGGATGTGGAGAAATAGGAATGCTTTTACACTGTTGGTGGGAGTGTAAATTAGTTCAACCATTGTAAAAGACAGTGTGGCAATTCCTCAAGGACCTAGAAATAGAAATTCCATTTGATCCAGCAATCCCATTACTGGGTATATATCCAAAAGACTATAAATCGTTCTACTATAAGGACACATGCACACGAATGTTCATTGCAGCACAGTTTACAATAGCAAAGACCTGGAACCAACCCAAATGCCCATCGATGATAGACTGGACAGGGAAAATGTGGCACATATACACCATGGAATATTATGCAGCCATCAAAAACGATGAGTTCGTGTCCTTTGTAGGGACGTGGATGAACCTGGAAACCATCATTCTCAGCAAACTGACACAAGAACAGAAAATCAAACACCGCATGTTCTCACTCATAGGCGGGTGTTGAACAATGCGAACACATGGACACAGGGAGGGGAGTATCACACACTGGGGTCTGTCGGGGGGAAAAGGGGAGGGATAGTGGGGGGGTGGGGAGTTGGGGAGGGATAGCATGGGGAGAAATGCCAGATATAGGTGATGGGGAGGAAGGCAGCAAATCACACTGCCATTTGTGTACCTATGCAACAATCTTCCATGTTCTTCACATGTACCCCCAAACCTAAAATGCAATTAAAAAAAATAAAAAATAAAAAAAAAAAGAAAAGAAAAGAAAAATAGAGACTCCTATAATTCCAAATATCTTTTCTCCAAAAGGGAAAACTTCTGGTTTGATGACTGCTGATACTTTTCAGTTGTGCTTATCAAATCATGAGTGATCCTTTCTACAGGGGACTGTTGCTACCAATATACATGCAGTCACCCAGGAACGAAAATGTGCTTCTACCTGAGACTGTGAGGACCACCTGTGTCAGAGATATAGCCCACCTCATTCCATTAGGGTCCTCTATATTTTATTCTACACATGACTGTTAAAAGAAAGTAACAACAACATTACAATATTATCTGAATATGGCAATCCTTTTAAATTTTCTTACACCTAAGGTTTGCATAAAATATGAGATTTTATATAATCTATTTCTAATAGTAATGCCAAGGGAAGTTTATAATAAAGCATCATTTCAAAGAATTTAGAATATTCTAAACATAACTTCTTTACTAATTATGATTTATTTAATAAGCCACTGTGTTTAGTTATCCTAAATTCTATATAAGCTATAGTGTTTAGTTAGTCTAAATTCTTTTATTATTATTATACCTTAAGTTCTGGGGTACATGTGCAGAACTTGCAGGATTGTTGCATAGGCACACACATGCCACGGTGGTTTGCTGCCTAGTTAGTCTAAATTCTTTTTTTTTTTAAGACGAAGTCTCGCTGTGTTGCCAGGCTGGAGTGCAGTGGTGTGATCTCGGCTCACTGCAATCTCCACGTCCTGGTTCAAGTGATTCTCCTGCCTCAGCCTCCTGAGTAGCTGGGACTACAGGCCTCTGCCAAGACGCCCGGCTAATTTTTGTGTTTTTTAGTAGAGACCGAGTTTCACCATGTTGGTCAGGATGGTCTCGATCACCTGACCTCGTGATCTGCCCACCTTGGCCTCCCAAAGTGCTGGGATTACAGGCGTGAGCCACTGGGCCCGGCCTGTCTAAATTCTTATATAAGCTACAGTGCTTAGTTAGTCTAAGTTCATTCAGCCTATATAACCTACATTTAAAATCCTTCTGGGGCTTCCCACCTCATTTGGAGAAAACAACAACAAAAAAGTTCTTGAAATGGCCAAGACAGCTTTATACCATGGCTCTCCTTACCTCTCTGTCCTCACCTTGTTCTGCTCTTCCTCGTCTTGCGCGGCTCCAGCTACACTGGCCTGCTGGCTGGTCGTTGACTAACTCCTACCTCTGATCACATGCCGTTACACTGCGTGGGATGCTCATCCGCCCAAGGACTGAATCCTAAGCTCTTCAGGTCTTGAATCAAATGTCAGCTTCTCAATAAAGCCTTCTTTGCTCACCCTGTTTAAAATTACAGCCCCTCCATATGAAGCTTTCTATATCCCTTACCTGGCTTTATATTTTTCCCCGGAAATTAACAAAATTTACATTGTAAGCATTTTATTTTGCAGAAGTACTTTTATTCACTGCTACGTTCCAGAGCCTAGAATAAATGCTTATTGAATTAACGAATAAACGAGCAAACTGGGGTGTTTACTTTTGGAAAAAACCTCATGTAGCTTCACTCCTAAAGAAGGTGTGATACATTGTGTTCACTGCCCCTGTATAAAACTTCTCACCTAACATTATGTAGACCCCTCTAAAAGATGTCTTGGAGACAGTAAAGAAAAAAACTATGAACATGTAATAATCTCTCTAAGATTTAAAAGAAATATTATCATTTGGGTCTTTTCTACGTACTCCAGCAACATAATTACAGAGAAACATGGTGGCTTTCTGTTAAAAACATTGCTAAGAGATAAACAGATTAGATTAGGCAATGCATATTTTAGCCTTAGGATCATAGTCTTTCCAAAAAGTGAGAGAAAAAAAGTCTTATTCATTCCTTCACTTAGAAAATGTGTCCTCAGAAATATTTCCACCTTTATTATTAAACGCATTTTCTAATTCCTCTATGCAAAGCCCAGTGCCAGGTGCTAGGAATGTAGGTTAAACAAGTGAACAAGAAAGTCCTGCCCTGTAAGGGCTTCTGATTCTAGCTGGGGAGAGGTAAAAAAGAAGAGATTCGTATGAACCAGCTGCCCCCATGGAATAAGCAGAAATACTGCCAACATTCTTACAGATGAATGATACACAAGAGGATCTGAAAGGTTTTAGTGGAAAAAGCTCTTTGAATAATTGAAAAGGGATTACAGCTGATGAAACACATCGGTATTAGTTGTAACTTGTTCTTAGTTGCTAGGTATTTCCTCTAGTGCCTCTGAAGGATTAATAAGGTTATCAAGAGAGAGTGTCACAACTGGTAAGTGTCTTAACCCTTATTGTGACCTGGCTGACAGCAACTGTGAAACCTTAATAGTATCAAATTGTTTAGTGCTGTAGCATGCTACACTATTTCATTCTTTTATTCCCCATGACTAAAGAACTGGACGATATTTTTGATTGGTGTCACTACGGTGATAATATGTGATGCTGTGACATTATGAAGGTTTATTTTACATAATTTTCAGCTCTCTACTTTTAAATCTCTCACTTAGTCATACTTTTAGATCTTCATCTAAAATTCTCACCTTCTCAAGTTCATTTCCTAGTCAATCCACTTATAGAAAGCAAATGCCTAAAGTACTATTCAGTAAAGCCAAGGTAGGCATATTGATTTTAAGTTACATCCGCTTCTCCAAGGAAATACAAGAATCGCACTTTAGAGTCATCACAGTTTTTTGTTCATAAATTTAGGTATGCATTTTGCTTGATTGGATCATACCAACAGGTTGACCTTATTATTTTAGGCTGCTTTAAAATGCCAATGATATGAGAGGAAAAAAAATCATGATTATTTTACCCTTTCATGACTTGCAGTAAGAATCAATGGTTTAATTTTGATTGGCCTATTCTTCTATACATCCTGTATGTAGCAAACCATAGTTCCAGGATTTTATAAGATTCATCGAAGGCTGTGGAGAGAGTAAAGCCAGCCGTTGCTGCTTAACGGCACCTGTCAGGAAACGTTATGCTGCCAGCATATATGCACCTTCCCTGCATTAATGAAGCTTGCAGAGATGAATACAACATGAGCTTCAAAGGTAATAGATGCTGCATTTTGATAAGGTTTTAATGGACATGGACATTTCAACGAAGCTATAATGTGTGACAGCTTAAATTCAGGATCTGAGAAAGCCTTTAATTAAGATTTATAAGGCCAGCTACTGGAAGCAAATATAAAATGATGGTTAGACATGGTGAAAAAGGAAGATGACTGATGGTCCCCGTGCTTCATAACTAACCCTCATTCTAACTTAGATGATTTAATAAAGTTTCCAAATATGGAGAGTTTTGTAGCTCTGTGTCACAGATGGAGAGGAGCAACTCTGAAATTGCCCAGTCCAGACCCAGAGTATTAACAACTGACAGGCTCTTTGTGTGGGTGATGAATACCAATACCACGGTGTCCCACTGGCTTTTGATGACCAAAAACCACTACTCCCAGCAGCAGCAATGCCCAGTAGAGTTTTAGGCCCATCCTCTATAATGTCAAATAGGCCCACAACCGTCTTCCTTATCCTCTCTTGTCCAAAAGCAGGTTCAAAAATGTCAGTGCAATCACCAGTGGAAATAACACTTCTACAGATCCAGTTAAGTATCAGTGCTGTCACTCTGGCTCAGACACAGCTCAAAAGAAGTGACCACAGGCTCACTGAAAGGGCATTGAGAATATAGTGTTAGCAACATTCACTGTACAAAGGGTCCACGTGCTTCTTTCTACAGCTGGGAGATCATAAGGAAAAGGCATCATGTTATACTTTTGAAGGACCCTGTTGAATAAGTGGCCTTTATTTCAACCCCAAAGAAGCCCATGCCAAGAAGGCAAAATGATTATAAAAACTGAGAAATATAAGTGGGAGCTAAATGCTGAATATACATGGACATAAAAAAGGAAACAATATGCACTGGGGAGGACTAAGGGGAAGGGAAGGAGGGGACATGGGCTGAAAAACTACCTACTGGGTATAATGCTCACTACCTGGATGACAGGATCATCCATACCTCAAACCCCAGCATCACACAATATACCCATGTAACAAACCTGAATATGTATCCCCTGAATCTAAAACAAAAGTTGAAATTATAGTTTTTTAAATACTGAAAAAATTCTGTGCACTAATTTCCACTATCCTCAAGCTAGTGTAAAAGTTTGTGTATCTTAGAATCATAGAATCTCAAATTGGAAAGGACACTAACATATCTTGTTCAAAGACATTTTGGATCTTAAATACTTCTACAAACTGAAATTAAGTACAATGTCTTAAATCCACAATATGTTCAATACAATAGCTTTTGATGCCAATATATGGTTTATGTTTTTAAGTAAATTAGGGCTGTGGGGAGGACTGTACACATAAAACAGATGTTAATTATTTGTTAATGACATTTCAAAGAATTAAGGTAAAAGAGTTAGATATTGGAATTATAGTGCTTAACTTGGGCAGAAGTTAGAATTAGTAAATCTAAAGATTAGCATGCAGCTACTTATTTTCACAGGTACAATGAAGATAATATATACTTTATTGTTATACAAATCAGTTGATACTGAAGGCAAAATATTTAGCAAATATGATTTACTTTTTTACTCAATAAGCACAAATTCAACACACTTCCTGCACTGCAGTGTCATATACAACCTTCTCTCAGAACATTTTATTGTACTTACTTGCCTACAGACTAATTCTTCAATTAGTCGACAGTTTTGCTGCTATGGTCTAACGTGTCCCCCAAAATTCATGTGTTAGAAAATTAATCCCACTGTGTTGGAAGGTGGCCCTTTCAGGAGGTGTTTAGGTCATGAGAGCTCCACTCCCACTAATGTACTCGTGCTGTAATCAAGGGGCTTGAGGGAAAGCGTCTGTCTTTCTGTTCCCCTTCTACCTTCTGCCATGTGAAGGCACAGTGTACTCCCTTCTGGAGGGTATAGCATTCAAGGCATCATCTTGGAAGCCACTGCAGTTCTCACCAGATGCTTGTACTTTGATCTTGGTCTTTCAAGCCTTCAGAAGAATGAGAAATCAATTTTTGTTCTTGTAACTTAACTTACTCTGTAGTATTCAATTACAGCAGTATAAATGGACTAAGACAGAAATTAGTACCAGAGAAGTGGGGAAAAATGTGGAAGTGACTAAACAATGGGTAGAGGCTAGAACTCTTTTAAAGTGAATGCTATAAAAAGCCTAGGTTTCCATGAACAGACCAGTAAGAGCGATTCTGATGAGAGCTCAGAAGAGGAAAGCTGTAGGGGAAGCCCCAATCTTCTTAGAGATTACCTACATGGTTGTGAACACAACGCTGTTGGAAACATAAAAAGTAAAGGATACTCCTTATTTCTTTACTCTCAAGTAAGTAAAGAAATAAGGAACATCTTATTAAAAACTGGGAGAAAGGCTAGCCTTGATACAAAATGGCAAAGAAGTTGGCTCAACTATGTCTATCTCCCACAACTTTGTGGAAGGCAGAACCGAAGAGCAATGAACTAGAATATTTAGAAAGAGAAATCTCTAAGCAGCAGTGTTTACTGCTTATAGTAAAATGTGAGAACAGAGAATGATTCAAAGACAGAATTTATAATTAAGAGAAACAGAATGAAAAGATTTGGAACATTCTCAGCCTAGCTTTGTGGAGAATTAAAAAGCATGCTTAGGAAAGAAAACCAAGGGTGTGGCCCAGTGACCATTTGTTAAAGAGATTAGTATGGACAGAAAGAAGCCCATGCTACTCATCAAGACAATGAGAAATTGACCCCAAAGGCATTGCAGAGATCTAGGGCCTTGAGGGGCAGAACAGTTTCATAGAAGGGACACTGGGTACCCATGGGTCCTTGGAGCTCACTGCCCATGGCCACCTCAAGTCTCTGTTCCCTGCATTCTAGCACAGCTCTCCTCAGGCACCAAGCTGTGACTCAAGCAGGACCAGACAGCTCAGGCTGTCACTCTGAAGGGCACAAACTACAAACCTTGGCAGCATCCAGATGGTGCTAATTCTGCAGGCACACAAAGTGTACAAATTGAGGAGCCATGGCTTTCTGCATGAGTATTTCAAAGGATGCTATAGAGAGCCGCAGGGTTCCAGGCAGAGATCTGCCACAGAGCCAGAGACACGGCAGAAAGACTGCACTAAGATAATGTTTAGTGGACCTGTGGGGCAGGGCTGCCCTTGAGATCCCAAAACTGTAGAGTCCCTGGCATGCAGTGCCAGCCTGGGAAAGCTGCAGGCATGTGACTTCAATGTATAAGAGCTGATACGTGGGCTAAGTCCAGCAAAGCCATAAGGACGGAGCTTCCTGGGGCCTGGGAGCCTCAACCTTCCCATACCCTAGTATGTCCAGAAGGCAGGACATGAAGATAAGATTATTCTCTAACCCTAGGATTTAATCTTCCTTTCCTTGTTACATACCCCTTTTTACTTTACTATTGCTCCCTTTTGGAATAAAATTGTCTATCCTATTTCTGTCTATTATGTTTTGGAAGTACATAACTAGTTTGATTTCACAGACTCACAGCTGGAGAGCAATTTGCCTCAGGGTGAATTAGACCTCGATTCTAACCTACACATTTAGATGTGAGTTTGGACTTAGACTTTTGGGTTGATGTTCGAACAAGTTAAGACTTTTGGGAATACTGAGAAGGAATGAATGGATTTTTCATGTGAGAAGAATGTAAATTTGGCGGCCAAGGGTGAAATTCTATGATCTAAATGTGTCCCACAAAATTTATATGTTGGAAACTTAATCCCCAAAGCAACAGTATTGGAAAATGGGTTTTGGGGGAAGTGTTTATGTTACGAGGGTTCCCCCCCCCGTGAGTGGATTGATGCCATTGTAAATGGGCCTGATGGAAGGAGGTTAGTCCATATTTGCCCTCTGCCTTCTGCCATGTGAGGACACAGTGCTTCTGCCCTCCAGAAGATGCAGAGTTCAAGGTACCATCTTGGAAGTGGAGACCACACCCTTACCAGACACCAAACCTGCTGGTGCCTTGATCTTGGATTTTCCAGCCTCTAGAACTGTGAGAAATACATTTCTGTTTTTCACAAATGATTCAGTCTATAATATTCTGTTACAGCAGCACAAACAGACTAATGTACTAGCCAAAAGCAGAGACTGTTTCTTAACAATTTTTGTGTTTCAGTGCCTAAAGCAGTGCCTGGAACATAACAAACAGATAATAAACATTTTTTGGATGAAGAAGAGATGAAAGAATGAACGAATGCCAGAACCTGAGCTAGGCTTACAGAACAACAAGAAGAACTAACCTGTAATTCATGTGCTGCTTTTATGTGTTAGTTGGGAAGACGGAAATGTAAAAATATACGTGTAATCTATATAGTGAGATAAATATTTTAATAAATGAATAAGAAATATAATCAGAGCACCAAGATCAGAAAATAATCAGGTCCAGGGAAAATTTTCTATATTCTTTTAAAATTTATTCAACATATATTTATCAGGCATACATGTATACTAGCATTGTTTAAGATGCTATAAATGCCATACTGAACAAAAAAATGTAGTTTCTGCTCTTATGAAGAAGTAGCTGAGATACTGTAAAAAGTTATCTGTGTATACTTAAGGTGATCTCTCCCCGCTCCATGCCCCTCACCTTCCCAGCATTAGAGATTAGAGGAAAATATAAGAGACCTAAGATAGATGGTAAGGAAGAGACATACATTTAACTTGTTTATGCCATAATATAACTTTGGAGGAGATTTTGGAGACATCAATATTTACTCTATATCTATGCCAAGATTTTCAATCAGCTTTAGCAATAGTAAAGGTATTTTGATCTCCATGTGATCTCCATGATCTCTTATATCACCTATTTCAATTGGCTCTAAATTCTAGACCCTTAAACAATTGGTAGTCACTATAATGGGGAGAAATAGAAATATTTAGATTATTTTCTCAAAGTAATTCTTATTGGTTAGCTAAACTGAGGAAAGAAGAGAAGGGATGCTGCCATAATTTCTGGCTCTGGCAGCTTGGTGGATGATGATGCAGCAGTGAGACATGGAAGACTGGGAAGAGGGCTTAAGAGGATGATGGCTCCATTGACAATGATAAGGAAGGAGGAGGAGAAGCAGATTTGGGTGAAAGAAACCATTTTACTTTTAGGCATGTTAAGAATGAGGCAAAGTAGCATTTGCACGTGAAACGTTTCAGTATAAAATCAGAAAACAGCTCTCTGGAAGTCCATAATACTGACGTGAAGTTTTTTTATGTATAAGCTATATTTGAAATCATCCGAGCAGATAAGATTGTCCAGGTAAAATACATAATGTGAGAATTGAAATTTAGAACTTTAAGAGAGGTCAGCACAAAGAAATGTACAGAAAGAAACAAAAAAAATGAATAGGTTTATTCAGAGATAAATGGAAAGTCATTGAAGAAATGTAGTGGAAATTAAGGGAAGAAAAACTTTTTTAAAAAAAAGGTTGGTTGGCATCAATGAATGTTGGGACCAGTCATTCAATGTGTGATACCAAAGCATCACTTTGACTTTTTAATTAGGGAAATGAAAGAAGCCTTCACAAGGGGAGAGATGAGAGTTGAGTAACTGAATGGTGTTGAAGGAATAGTTGAAGAAATTTGGAGTTAAACAGAAGAAAATAAGGACCAGACAGGAGCATTTAATATGAAAGTTTTCTTTTCAAGAACACCACTAAAATATCAAATGTTTTTCTTTTCCTTTTTTTTTGAGACGGAGTTTTGCTCTTGTTGTCCAGGCTGAAGTGTAATGGCGCAATCTTAGCTCACTGCAACCTTTGTCTCCCAGATTCAAGCAATTCTCCTGCCTCAGCCTCCTGAGTAGGTAGGATTACAGGCATGTGCTACCATGCCCAGCCAATTTTGTATTTTTAGTAGAGACAAGGTTTCTCCATGTTGGTCAGGCTGGTGTTGAACTCCTGACCTCAGGTGATCTGCCCACCTCAGCCTCCCAAAGCCATTTTAAATATAATTGTCACCTAAAAATGAATTTTCAATTTCTTAAACAATTGATAATATTTTTCAAGTTACTTTATGATTAAATTTATTATGTATAATACCATTTTATATAAAAGGGTTTTCTTTTTTATTCCTTTGTCAATTTATCACAACATATCTTTCAGAAAACCATCAAACCCACAGAAAAGTTGAGGCAGAATAACTGATGCCAACCATAAAAAAATTATACATAAGAAGAATATGACTTCAAAATATCAGTTGCAGAATATATATATTATTCTATATATGTTGTAATTAACATTAGTGAGATTTATGTGAGCATTTTGGTTCATAATAGTTGCTACTGAAGTAGTCAAAACTGTTAAGTGTAAAGAATGTCTTTTTTGAAGGTAAGTTAATATTACAAATAGACTGGAAACAGTTTCAAAATTATCTCTCAGTCTCTATGCAAAAATTCCTGTCAGAAGATTAGCCAATTTTCTACCATAAGTAACTGGCTCTATGCTGCTAATTAATTTGAATTACCTTTTCATTTACAAAAGTGTTTCATTTTGTTCTAATTAAAAACCTTATTTTATCAGTTCATTGTCTATTTTGTCTAAGTATATACACTTCTACCTTCATCCTACCAAGCTTTTAGTTACTACACAGTTTTTGTTAGAGATTACTGTTCAATTTCAAAGAAAAAATAGAATGAAAGTTAACAATAATAATAAATTCACAAACCATGAAATTGGTGCGTTGAAATAAATTGCACTAATTTGGTTTAAGAGTTGAACACTGCCAAATGAATCCTCTTAACATGAACTATAAGATAATAAAAGCCCTCATTTTTGACACTGCTCAAAAACATAAGGATTCAGTCTTTGGAAATAAAGTGACACAATAAAATAGAATACAAATTGTAGACAGGGAAGTGAGATTTGGTGTTTGGGCAAGGCCTTAGTAGAGCCAGTGCTCTCTATGGCAGCTCAGGACCTTATAATCTGTGATCAAGGTGACCCCGTGAGAAGAGATTTGTACATTTCCAAGTAAATCAAAAGACACTCTCATCACATCCACAAGAATGAGAGAGAAAGAGGGCACTTCCTAACACTGGTTCTTGCTAACCACTCTAAAAGTGAAGCTTCATTTCAATTGTCACAAAAGTAAAATGCCCTTCCCCTACTTTGAGTTTGTTTTGAAGAACGTCAATGAGGGCTCAGGGAAAGTTTCACTTGTGCCTGCTGAACCTGAATTTCTCCCACACATAAATAACTAATTTCATTTCTAAAGAATTAATACGACTCTGCTGTTCTGGAATATGTGTCATTATTGTAAGAAGTAGCTCTGCATTTTGAAAAGAAAATAAAAATGTCTTGTGAAGATATAGAACATTTTTTTCCCTTTAAAAACACATAAAATGTGAGGCTGAAGCCATCTGTCCCTGCTCCCTTTACCAATTTTAAATCAGCTCTAACCCATTCACTCTCCTCACATGCTAAATTACCAGCAGCTCCTCTATTTCTTCATCCTTAAACCTGGAGTTATATAACTGATTCTTTTCTCAAGCCTGAATTGATATTTAAACAAATTGAGGCATATGAGGAATATATTTTTCTTTTTTAAAATATTATAATGTGCATACTTGAGGGTCTGGGATAAAGTTAAACCGATTTCACATAACCCTCCAGATCATTCTCTACAGCCCTATCAGTGAAAAAAGACTACTCTGACATCACTCAGGTCTAACAAATACATAGCAGGCAATCTGTAACAATCCAGGTTCTTCCCAAATACGGCTAGGTCTCACACTCATCTGGAAATGTTGACTTTTAGGCCTCATTCCACATCCACTGGTTAAAAATTTTCAGAATTCTGTTTTTTGTTTTTTTGTTGTTGTTTTTAAAGTTTTGCTAAATATCCTAATGCCATGAACCCAGCAATGAGTTTCTTAAGTACTCTCGGCTAAGGGGAGGCACCTCTGGGAAACTCTCAAGAAGGAAGAATATCTACATATGAGATCTTGAGGTCATTTTGAAGAACTTTTGAATTACAATAAGAGAATATCATTATACAGAAGAAGAAACCAAAGCCAAGAGAAGCTGAATTGAAGAGGGAAATTAAATAATAACAATGGTAGTCTGTAATTGCTGCATAATAAAATAAAGTTACGGTGTTGTGTTCAGTATAAAATCTAACCCCCAGCTCTACTTAAAATTAACTAACTCCCTATAAAACCTACCTTATCTATTCTCCCCCACATTCTCAGCAAAGTTCCCAGGCATCTCAACACTCCTTTTTTTCTTGCTGACCAGCTGCAAGGTCACAGGGCAAGATAACACCCAAAGAATGCACAAAGTGTTTCTCAAAATGTCATTTTTCAAATGTAATGTACATCACAAGACAAATTAATTAACTGTTCTTTCATCTGGCTTCTGTAAACCTGTTAACTGCTACATCATCCTGGATGTATAAAAAGTACTCCCTTTTCTTTGTCCTGGGCTCAACCTTGGGATGCTAATGTGCTGAGCCATTGGTCACCTTAATAAAATCCTCCTGTTTCACCCATTAATCTTTCGGGTCTTCTGAATATTCTGCAACAGAATGACTTTCTCACTGCAATCAACCTGGTAAATGGCCAAATGGATGATCAGAACCCAACTCTAGTTGGTTAACCCAACTGTCAAATGGCAATAAGTTAGTTGAGATAGCAGAGATACCCAGAAAGCACTTCTGGGTTATTTGTTGTTGTTATCTTCCAGTTCATGGGATTCATTGCTTACTATCCAACTGCCAAGATAATCTTAATGTGAACTGTACACTAAACGCCTTGGTAGGAGCTATTCAAGTTAAAGGGCAAGATTTTTAAAGAATAAAATGATATTAACAAGTAGTGTTCTTTTCAAAGCAACTAAAACTGGGTGCTGTGGGAACATATTACTGTCAGAGTCCTGTGGACAAATCAAGAAATGATGCCAGATGCTTCCTACTCCTCACCACTACTTGGCACAGAGAAGCTCTGGGTGGTACCTGTCTCATCTTCTAACCCATTACTCAATGCACTTTTTCCCCAGTTCCACCTTATGTCATTCAATTCAGGGGGTGAGACAGCTATGAGAGAACTGCTCACCGTTAGAAGGTGTGTAAGTACAGTGATGACAAGAATGAAACCTTTTTTCCCATTGAGAAGTGAAAATATATGAGAATTATGACTATACTAGTCCCAACATGTCCTCAAAAATTTATTTTGACCCCAACAAAAATATATTAGCCCCAGATCATACCATAGTCTTTGAATAAAGGGACTTTGTATGGTCTGTAATGATGCCGAGATTTAGGGTGGGATCAGGTGAGTATCAGGTTCTATGTGTCTCCCCCTATTTCATATTGTAAAAAATATGCAATTTATTCACATATATTTTTAAGTAGGCCACCATGAAAATGCTATATAACTATTAATAGCAAGATCAGTGACTATAATGTGAACATCTTTAACTAAAGAGCAATTCTGATGATTTTGCTATTAACATCAAGGACAATTATATACAACCAGGTGTGCTGTATATTTTCTCCCTTTTAATATTTGAATGCATAACAAGGGACTTTAATAATGACACATTTTAATGAAGTGAGAAGTTCTAAAATAAGTAAGCAATTTTCATTTGTAATAGCATAGTGTGCTGAACCTACACTCAAAAAACATTCATTGAAAATTCTATTTCTATGGAAATCTTATACTTTAAATCACAATAATGCTGCTTTCTATTTTAAAAAATGGCCTTAAGCATTAAATGAGTTAATTTTCAAATGACTCCCTTCACTTGCCTACTAAGACTTCACCCAATAAACATAATCAGGATTGCAGATAAGACATTGTAGTTTAGACATGTCAAATTTTGTATGATCAAATATGAAAGCATTCAATATAGTTTTAATTTGTTTAATCATTATTTTATATCATTTAAAATCTTCATTACTAGTTTCCACATTCTCTTCTAATTTTTCTTTATCTGAAATATATTTGCTGGCCCCAAATCACAGTGTTTCTTTTACTAATGTTTTTATAGTCAACCAACCAAATGTGGATTTAAAAGTGAAAAACAAAAAAGTACAAAACGTATAGTAACTGTAGAGAGTTTGTGTCTTACTCATAGTTAGAATACTCTGCTTGCAATTGTTGTTGCAACATCTTGCAAATAGTAGGTGCTGAGTATAGATTTGTTGAGTAAATTCCCAAACCTTCCAAGAAAGCTCAACAAACACTTCGGTAAGAAATTATCTCATCAGGTTGCAAAATGGATTACAGCATTCAAAGACTAAAATCCTAATTCTCACAGTCTAGAGCCAGGGTCTGTCCAACTCCAAAGCCCGTGCTCTTTATGGCTATTCTGTTTTGCCTTAAGGGGCCTTAAGGGACATTCCTATCGAATCTAAAATATAAAACATAAAATCTTATTCTCTTTTTGACTCTCCTGTATTTTGTTGTGACACTGCCCTCTGTAGTGTAATATTGTATAATAGATCAAACTGAGAGTCAGCTAAGCTGAAGTTGGCCATGAAATGGCTGCGCATCTTTAAATAAGTCACTTTATCTGAGCCAGGTTTGTTCCTATCCTGTCATCTGTAAAACGTGATGCTTAAAGTAAATGATCCAGTTTTAAAATTTCATAAATTAAGTAAATAGGCCAATGATATAACTAGATTAAAAATAATTTATACCAGAACAAACAAGTTAGGGAAGATATTTTCAAAATATGTTCAGAAATTGGATCATGTTTCTTATGAGATAGTTTTAATCACTAAACAGTTCAATTAATATTAAGTTTCTCCCAATACAGTAAGTAATTTCTCTCTCTTCTAGATTTCAACAGAAAGGAGTTGTCTTTAGCTAACACAGGGTTTAAAAGGTTGCATAGTACATGGACTTGTTGAATCTTGGTATATATAAAATCAAACCTTTTCAAAGAAATTTATTTTATTAAAAAAAGGAAAAATAGAAATGGGGGAGATGAAAATAACTTGTCGTTGGATACAAACATAAAATAATTCCATTAACTCAGTGCCCCTCCATGAATAACTTTGTAACAAGTGTTGATTAATTTTGTTTGCATTGTCAAAATCCAAAAATTTAACAAAATCTCATGTTTCCAACACTCGTGCTGATGAATAATCACTGGTGTGTATTTTGTCTTTGAGCATGATTAATCCAACTATGTAAAATTTTTCAACACAATAAGAAAAAGAAAGGTGATAATGGTGTTTTCCCTCAGAGTTCTCCAAAAAGAAGGACTTCCTGAAAATGTCATCTTTCTAAAATTGCTTCCTATCACCTCTGGTGATTTACTTCAAACTCTGTTAACTAATAGAGAATTTATCTTTTTAAGGGAAATAGCAGTCCAACTCATGACTAAAATGACAGAAAGGTTAGAGCCTTACTCAGAGACACGTATTCCTAAAGGGGAGAAATGCCTGATTGTCTATGTTGCTCTTTATATTTTTTTTTCCTAATGCAAACTGAACACATGATGAAAGTCAACACAGAAAAAGATGTAATCTTAACTGGAGATGCTCTGACAGGTAAAGGTTAACAGGAGAGCTGAGGCCCTACAACTTGATGGGACAAACTAAAACTGTGAACACTGTCAGACACCACAGTATCTGTGGGATAAGAAGGCAAGAACCCAGGAATGATTCAGCGGTTAACTTGATTTCTTAACTTGTAGTATTTAGTAAGAGATACTATGCTGCAACCGAATTCACTTACTTTTTTCTTCAACAAATATTATCTGAGTATGTTCTACATGCCAGCAAATATGCCAAAATGTTTATTCTGGGGGGACCACTAGCCTATAAGTTCCTTTTTAGATATAGGCAATTTCATGTTTTCAGAAATATTGTATTTAAAGCATCTCTGAAAATGTGCATGAAAGTCCAATTATCAGTTTCTATGCAAAAATAAAGATTCCAGTCCCAAATAGCTAAAACATTTTCTATAATCCCTAATTATTTTTTATTCACAATATTTGACAATGTATTTCTGGCATTTTGTTCATGTTTTTACATCATTCTCTTTTTCTCAGTTTACTTCCAATGAGCTTTTAGTGAAGCTACAGATTCGTTGCTCTCAACATGGCTGATGACTTCCTAGAGTCTTTCATTTACACTACATATATAAGACCCCTTCTCAGGATGACTATTATTATCAATTTTATTTGTTCTCTTTTTCTATCTAAAGGTAAATGCAATTTAAAAATTCAAGCACATGTGAAAACACTGCTGTTTGGACAAATATAACAATGGCCTTAAATATTACACTCTTGACAAGCAAGCAGTGACATCATTCCCAGTCATTTCAGCTATATATTCATAGCAACTCTGTGCTTTAGCTTTGAAGCCCATATAGACATATTGCTGCTTTTTTGTTCTTTTTGAAATTGTCAACCCAATCTTTACTTTCTTTTTATCCAACTCCTCTCCATTCATTTAGCCCCTTAGAAATCCTTCATCTGCAATTAGGACCCTTCTCTTTCATCTCCTCTAGTATCTTTTGGATAGGCACTAGACACAGAAATCTCTCCACCCTCCATACTCCATCATCTATTTCCATTTTGCATTATTCACCTGGAAATAAAACTAATCAGAAAGAGAAAAGGGGTTAATGTGTGAGCAATAATGATTTATCAGACTTCAAGGTAAAAAATTTCTTCTCAAATTGTAGGAAGTGTTGAATTCTCTGTATATTTAAGATCTATACTTTGCTAGCTTTATTGTATGGGATAGCATCAGTGGAGTATCAGCTACTAATATTGCATGATCTTGGAGAAAAAAGGGTTGCTATTCCTTCCTGTACATTAAGATTCCAGTGACACTGAAATCATTATTAAAGGTTGAATAACCTTGATATTTAACTCATGAGGTGTGTGTAAAACACGACTGCTGAAATTCCTAACTTCATTATTCCTCCTTCATTGTATGGCAGATGGCCATAATAAAATGCAACTTCCTTCCCCCAAGAGGAAAAGAATCAATATAGCAGAAAGTCTGAGAGGACGTACTATGAAAACAGTAGGGTACGATAACAAGTTAAATTGAAAAGATCGATGAAAACCATAACCATAAATAGAGATACTTTTTTAAGCTCTGTCACTAAAAGTGTTCAATAGTAGGTAGCAGCAACATAACTTTCCATTCTCACTAACTCTCATGTGTACTCTTATTTTGTGGATTTGATCTCAAATAGTATTCTCCACAAAAAGAAACCAGAATTTAGAGGATAACTGCTTCCATGACAAGTTTAGAATATCCTAGTGATGCTACCAAATAAGGATGAGTCATGGCCAAAAGTAAAATGGAGTCAAATTAAAAGTGATTCTTCTGGCCAAGTAACAGTCATTTATACATGAAAATATATCCTGGAACCAGAAGAATCTGCAAAAGTGCATTAGCAAATGGCAATGTTCACCCAAAAGGTTAATACAAATGGCCCAGATAAATGGTTGTAGAAAAAAAGACACATGAATAAGTTAGGATGAATTTCATTATGTATTTTCAAATAGAGGAGGGTCATGTGTGTGTGTGTGTGTATGTTTGATATATTTATATTTCTTCCATTAATTATACATTACTAAAATATAGACTTGGACTCACTCTTCTTTGTAGAAACAGGAACAGAACAGTAAGCATGAATAAACCAAACAGTCTTGGAAAGAGTAGAAATTTACCAAGAACAGAAAACATTGATCAGTTCCATTGATTACAAGTAACAGGGGTAAAAAAAGGAAGCATTCAACACAATCAGTTCAGTGACAAAGCAGAGCTTTGACTGTGTGTTCCAAGGTGATTAATAAAATGTACTAATGTATGAGCAAGGTCTAAGTCAATCAAATCAATTCCTTAATATCTATTAAATATAACAAAAACTTTACCAATTTTTTTTTTTTTTTTTTTGAGATAGAGTCTCACTCTATTGCTCAGGCTAGAGTGCAGTGGCACAATCTCAGCTCACTGCAACCTCCACCTCTCGGATGAATTACAGGCACCTACCTGTAATCCCAGCTACTCGGGAGGCTGAGGCAGAAGAATTGCTTGAACTCAGGAGGCAGAGGGGAGCCACGATCACGCTATTGCACTCCATTCTGGGTGACAGAGCGAAACTCCATTAAAAAAAAAATCAGGCCCTTAAAACTGTTTGGCATGCCCTTTATTCTTCTGGGTCAAGTAAGACAGCTATATTTCTGAAAAGATATCAAAGTAATATCTTGAAAATCTTGAAAGATATTCAAACAGAGAACTTATGCAGAAGTGATTAAATCCCAGAAATGGTTTAACTGTAAATGAAGTAATTAGTTAAGTGATAACTGTGTGTGTCCTCTGCCTTCTGTTTAAGGTACATGAATCAGTCATAATAATTTCATTATTATAACTTAATTTTTAATAAAATTTTAAAATATGTAATCCATTTTTAAAAGCTAAACAGTTTTAAATGTTTTATTACATTTGTGTGGTTAATATACTGAGCATTAAACAAAGAACAAATAACTGTGGATATGCCTTTCCATGTACAAAAGCCTCTCAGATATAAAAATAAAAGCTTTTTGTCAGGAAGTGAGGAGTGCACATTAGCATCTATTGTCACATTAGCAGAGATTCTATTCTTGATAAGAGTAGAGAGAAAAATTCTCAGAAATGCAATTCTTAGAAAGGTTGTAATGAGAAAGAAGAGGTAAAAGCCAGAAGTATTATCCGAAGAGGGAAGAACTGGATAGAACAAGGCCATGTAAATGCTGTTTTTGTTATTGTTTTGATAAGTCAATCATGTCTGTGATATTTTGTTTTCTTTTATACTTAAGTTCTGGGATACATGTACAAAATGTGCAAGTTTGTTACATAGGTATACAAGTGCCACAGTAGTTTGCTGCACCCATCAACTCATCATCTACATTAGGTATTTCTCCTAATGCTATCCCTCCCCTGGCCACCCACCCCCCAACAGGCCCCAGTGTGTGAAGTTCCCCTCCCTGTGCACTATGTTCTCACTGTTAAACTCCCACTTATCAGTGAGAACATGCAGTGTTTGACTTTCTGTTCCTGTGTTAGTTTGCTGAGAATGATGGTTTCCAGCTTCATCCAAGTCCCTGCAAAGGACATGAACTCATTCTTTTTATGGCTACATAGTATTCCGTGGTGTATATGTGCCACACTTTCTTTATGCAGTCTATCATTGATGGGCATTTGGGTTGGTTCCAAGTCTTTGCTATTGTGAATAGTGCTACAATTAACATACATGTGCATGTGTCTTTATAATAGAATGATTTATAATGCTTTGGGTATATACCCAGTAATGGGGTTGCTGGGTCAAATGGTATTTCTATTTCTATATCCTTTAGGAACTACCACACTGTCTTCTACAATGCTTGAACTAATTTAGGAATTGTCACACTGTCTCAAGGAATTGCCACACTGTCTTCCACAATGGTTGAACCAATTTACACTCCCACCAACAGTGTAAAAGCGTTCCTATTTCTCCACATCCTCTCCAGCATCTGTTGTTTCCTGACCTTTTTAATGATCGCCATTCTAACTGGCCTGAGATGGTATCTCATTGTGGTTTTGATTTGTTTCTCTAATAACCAGTGATGAGGTTTCTTACAAATGTTTGTTGGCCGCATAAATGTCTCCATTGAGAAGTGTCTGTTCATATCCTTCGCCCTCTTTTTGATGGGGCTGTTTGATTTTTTCTTGTAAATTTGTTTTAGTTCTTTGTAGATTCTGTATATTAGCCCTTTGTCAGATGGATAGATTGAAAAATTTTCTCCCATTCTGTAGGATGCCTCTTCACTCTGATGATAGTTTCTTCTGTGCAGAAGCTCTTTAGTTTAATTAGAGCCCATTTGTCTATTTTGACTTTTGTTGTCATTGCTTTTGGTGTTTTAGTCATGAAGTCTTGTCCATGCCTGTGTCCAGAATGGTATTGCCTAGGTTTTCTTCTAGGGTTTTATGGTTTTAGGTCTTACATTTAAATCTTTAATCCATCTTGAGTTAATTTTTGAATAAGGTGTAAGGAAGGAGTCCAGTTTTAGTTTTCTGCATATGGCTAGCCAGTTTTCCTAGTATCATTTATTAAACAGGGAATCCTTTCCTCCATTATTTGTTTGTGTCACGTTTGTCAAAGATCAGATGGTTGTAGATGTGTGGTGTTATTTCTGGGGCCTCTGTTCTGTTTCACTTTTCTATATATCTGTATGGTACCAGTACCAAAATGTTTTGGTTACTGTAGCCTTGTAGTATAGTACGAAGTCACGTACTGTGATGCCTCCAGCTTTGTTCTTTTTACTTAAGATTATATTGCCTAAATGGGCTCTTTATTGGTTCCACATGAAATTTAAAGTAGTTTTTTTCTAATTCTGTGAAGAAAGTCAATGGTAGCTTGATGGGAATAACATTAAAGCTATAAATTACTTTGGGAAGTATCACTATTTTCATAATATTGATTATTCCTATCTATGAGCATAGAATGTTTTTCCATTTATTTGTGTCCTCTCTTATTTCATTGAGCAGTGGTTGTAGTCTCCTTAAAGAGGTCCTTCATATCTCTTATAAGCTGTATTCCTAGGTATTTTATTCTCTTTGTAGCAATTGTGAATGGGGAGTTCACTTATGATTTGGATCTCTGTTTTTCTATTATTAGTGTATAGGAATGCTTGTGATTTTTGCACATTGATTTTGTATCCTGAGGCTTTGCTGAAGTTGCTTATCAACTTAAGCAGATTTGGGGCTGAGATAATGGGTTTTTCTAAATATACAATTATGTCATTTGCAAAAAGAGACAATTTAACTTCCTCTCTACCTATTTGAATATGCTTTATTTCTTTCTCTTGCCTGATTGCCCTAGCTAGAACTTCCAATACTATGTTGAATAGGAGTAGTGAGAGAAGGCATCCTTGTCTTGTGCTGGTTTTCAAAGGGAGTGCTTCCAGCTTTTGCCCATTCAGTACGATATTGGCTGTGGGTGTATAATAAATAGCTCTTATTATTTTGAGATATGGTCTACCAATACCTAGTTTATTGAGAGTTTTTAACATGAAAAGGTGTTGAATTTTGTCAATGGCCTTTTCTGTAACTATTGAGATAATCATGTGGTTTTTGTCATTGGTTCTGTTTATGTGATGGATTATGGTTCTTGATTTGCATATGTTGAACCAGCCTTGCATCTCAGAGATGAAGCCAACTTGATTGTGCTGGATAAGCTTTTTGTGTGCTGCTGGGTTCGGTTTGCCAGTATTTTATTGAGGATTTTTGCATCGATGTTCATCAGGGATATTGGTCCAACATTTTGGGGGTTTTTTGTGTGTGTCTCTGCCAGGTTTTTGTATCGGGATGATGCTGGCCTCATAAAATTAATTAGGGAGGAATCCCTCTTTTTTCTATTTTTAGAATCGTTTCAAAAGGAATGGTACCAGATCCTCTTTGTACCTCTGATCAAATTCCACTATGAATTCGTCTGGTCCTGGGCTTTTTTTGGTTAGTAAGCTATTAATTAATGTCTCAATATATAGAACTTGTTATTGGTCTATTCAGAGATTCAACATCTTCCTGGTTTAGTCTTGGGAGGGTACATGTGTCCAGGAATTTATCCACTTCTTCTAGATTTTCTAGTTTATTTGCGTAGAGATGTTTATAGTATTCTCTGGTGGTAGTCTGTATTTCTGTGGGATCAGTGATGATATTCCCTTTTATCATTTTTTATTGTATCTATTTGATTCTTCTCTTCTTTATTAGTCTGGCTAGCAGTCTATTTCATTAATCCTTTGAAAAAATCAGCTTCTGGATTCATTAATTTTTTTGAAGGGGTTTTCATGTCTCTATCTCCTTCAGTTCTGCCCCTGATCTTAGTTACTTTTTGTCTTCTGCTAGCTTTTGAATTTGTTCTTGCTTCTCTAGTTTTTTTAATTGTGATGTTAGAGCGTCAATTTTAGATCTTTTCTGCTTTCTCCTATGGGTGTTTTGTGCTACAAATTTTCCTCTAAACACTGTGTTAGCCGTGTCCCAGAGATTATGGTATGTTGTGTCTTTGTTCTCATTGGTTTCAAAGAACTTCTTGATTTCTGCCTAATTTTTTTTTTTTGCCCAGTAGTCATTCAGGAGCAGGTTAGTTTCCATGTAGTTATGCAGTTTTAAGTGAATTTCTTAATCCTGAGTTTTAATTTAATTGCACTGTGGTCTGAGAGACTATTTGTTATGATTTCCATGCATTTGCTGAGGAATATTTTGCTTCCAATTATGTGGTCAATTTTAGAATAAGGGTGATGTGGTGCTGAGAAACATATATTTTCAGTTGATTTGGGATGGAGAGTTCTGTAGCTGACCATTAGGTCCACTTGTTCCAGAGCCAAGTTCAAGTCCTGAATATCCTTGTTAATTTTCTGTTTTATTGATCTATCTATTATTGACAGTGGGGTATTAAAATCTCCCACTATTATTGTGTGGGAGTCTAATTTTCCTTGTATGTCTCTAAGAACTTGCTTTATGAATCTGGGTGTTCCTGTGTTGGGTACATATATAATTAGGATAGTTACTTCTTCTTGTTGCATTGATCCCTTTATTATTATGTAATGCCCTTCTTTGTCTTTTTTGATCTTTGTGGGTTTAAAGTCTGTTTTATCAGAGACTGGAATTGCAAACTCTGCTTGTTTTTGCTTTCCATTTGCTAGGTACATCGTCCTCCATCTCTTTATTTTGAGCCTATGTGTGTCTTTGCATATGAGATGGGTCTCCTGAATACAGCACACCGATGGGTCCTGACTATCCAATTTGCCAATCTGTGTCTTTTAATGGGACATTTAGCCCATTTACATTTAAGGTTAATATTGTTATGTGTAAATTTTAACCTACCATGGTGATGCTTGCTGCTTATTTTGCCCATTAGTTGATGCAGTTTCTTCATGGTGTCGATGGTCTTTACATTTTGGTATGTTTTTGCAGTGGCTGGTACTGGTTTTTCCTTTCCATATTCAGTGTGTCCTTCAGGAGTTCTTGGAAGGCAGGCCTGGCGGTGACAATATCTCCAAGCATTTGCTTGTTTGTAAAAAAATTTTATTTCTCCTTTACTTGTGAAGCTTAGTTTTGCTGGATATGAAACTCTGGGTTGAAAATTCTTTCTTTAAATTACTAAAACACAAAAAGCAATGGTAGCAAAAGCCAAAATTGACAAATGGAATCTAATTAAACTTAAGAGATTCTGCACACAAAAAACCTATCATTAGAGCAAACCAGCAATCAACAGAATGGAAAAAATTTTTGCGATCCAACCATCTGACAAAGGGCTAATATCCAGAATCGACTAAGAACTTAAACAAATTTACATGAAAAAAACAAACAACCCCACCAAAAAGTTGGCAAAGCATATGAACAGGCATTTCTCAAGAGAAGACATTTATGCAGTCAACAAACATATGAAAAAAAGCTCATCATCACTAGTCATTAGAGAAATGCAAATCAAAACCACACTTAGATATCATCTCACACCAGTTAGAATGGCGATCATTAAAAAATCTGGAGACAACAGATGCTGCAGAGGATGTGGAGAAATAGGAACACTCTAATACAGTTGGTGGGAGTGTAAATTAGTTCAACCATTGTAAAAGACAGTGTGGCAATTCTTCCAGGATCTAGAAATAAAATATCATTTGACCCAGCAATCCCATTACTGGATATACACCCAAAGGATTATAAAACATTCCATTGTAAAGACACATGCACACGTCTGTTCACTGTGGCACTGTTTACAATAGCAAAGATGTGGAACTGACCCAAATGTCCATCAGTGATAGACTGGATAAAAAAAGTGTGGCACATATACACCATGGAATACTATGCAGCCATAAAAAGGATGAGTTCATGTCCTTTGCAGGGACATGGATGAAGCTGGAAACCATCATTCTCAGCAAACTGACACAAGAACAGAAAATCAAACATTGCATGTTCTCACTCATAAGTGGGTATTGAACAATGAGAACACATGGACACAGGGAGGTGAATATCACACACCGGGGCCTGTCAGGAGTGAGGGTGCTAGGGGAGAGATAACAGGGCATGCGGGGACTGGGGAGGGTTAAAAGGAGAAATATCTAATGTAGATGACAGGGGGGATGGATGCAGCAAACCACCATGGCACGTGTATACCTATGTAACAAACCTGTATGATCTGCCCATGTACCCCAGAACTTAAAGTATAATACAAAAAAAATGAAAGTGGGAACTACTGTTTTTATAACAAAAGTAAACTACCCTTGTGGAACTGAAAAAAAAAAAATTGAATGTTGCTTCCCACTCTCTTCTTGCTTGTAGGATTTCTATAAAGAGATCCACTGTTAGTCTGATGGGCTTCCCTTTGTGGGTAACCTGAGCTTTTTTCTGCTTGACCTTAACATTTTTCCCCCTCATTTCAACCTTGGTGAATCTGATGATTATGTGTCTTGAGGTTGCTCTTCTAAAGGAGTATCTTTGTGGTGTTCCCTGTATTTCCTGAATTTGAATTTTGGCCTGCCTTGATAGGTTGTGGAAGTTCTCTTGGATAATACCCTGAAGTGTGTTTACCAATTTGGTTTTATTCTCCCTGTCAATTTCAGGTACACCAATCAAACATAGATTTGGTCTTTTCACATAGTCCCATATTTCTTGGAGGCTTTGTTCATTTCTTTTTACTCTTTTTTCTCTAATATTATCTTCTTGCTTTATTTATTGAGTTGATCTTTAATCTCTGATCCTTCTCCTGCTTGATCGATTTGACTATTGATATTCGTGTATGTTTCATGAGGTTCTCATGCTGTGTTTTTCAGCTCTATCAGGTCATTTATATTTTTCTCTAAACTGGTTATTCAAGTTAGCAGTTCCTGTAATCTTTTATCAAGTTTCTTAGCTTCCTTGCATTGGATTAAAACATGCTCCTTTAGCTCAAGGAGTTTGTTATTACCCACCTTCTGAAACCTGCTTCTGTCAATTCATCAAACTCATTCTTTGTCCAGTTTCGTTTCCTTGCTAGCAAGGAGTTGTCATCCTTTGGAGAAGAGGCATTCTGTTTTTTTGGAATTTTCAGCTTTCTTGTGCTGGTTTTTCCTCATCTTCATGGATTTCTCTACCTTTGGTCTTTGATGTTGGTGACCTTTGGATAGAGTTTTTGAGTGGTTGTCCTTTTTGTTGATGGTGATGCTATTGTTTTCTGTTTGTTAGTTTTCCTTCTAACAGTCAGGCCCCTCTGCTGCAGGTATGCTGTAGTTTGCAGGAGGTCCACTCCATTCCCTGTTTGGGTATCACTAGTGGTGGTTGCAGAACAGCAAAGACAGCTGCCTCTTCCTCCCTCTGGAAACTTCATCACAGATGCCAGCTGGAGGTCTCCTGTATGAGATATCTGTCGATCCCCTGCTGGGGAGGCATTTCCACATTAGGAGGCACAGGGGTCAGGGACCCACTTTGAGGAGGCAGTCTGTTCCTTAGCAGAGCTTAAGCACTGTGCTGGGAGGTCTGCTGCTCTCTTCAGAGCCAGCAGACAGGAACGTTTAAGTCTGCTGAAGCTGCGCCCACAGACGGACCTTCCCCTAGGTACTCTGTCCCAGGGAGATGGTAGTTTTATCCACAAGCTCCTGACTGGTGCTGCTGCCTTTCTTTCAGAGATGCCCTGCCCAGAGAGAAGGAATCGAGAGAGGCAGTCTGGTACAGTGGCTTTGCTGAGCTGTGGTGGGCTCCGCCCAGTCTGAACTTGCTGGTGGCTTTGTTTACACTGTCAAGGGAAAACTGCCTACTCAAGCCTCAGTAATGGCGGAACCCCCCCCTCTCTTGCAGTGAGTTTCAAGCCAGTGGATCTTAGCTTGTTGGGCTTCATGGGGGTGGCAATCTACTGAGCTAGATACTTGGCTCCCTGGCTTCAGCACCCTTTCAAGGGGAGTGAATGGTTCTGTCTCGCTGGCATTCTAGGCACCACTGGGATACAAAAAAACCTCCTACAGCTAGCTCAGTGTCTGCCCAAATGGCCGCTGCCCAGCTTTGTGCTTGCTCCCCATTTTCCCTCACAAGAATTGCCCCTAAGAAACCCTGTGCGTGTCTAATCCTGTCTTACCATCTGCTTCTCAAAAGATCTGGACTAACACAGAGATCTAGGTGCTTACATTTAATTAAGGCAAATTTTATAATATTCTAAAGCTCTTAGTGGGCTAACAAGTTAATTCTCTTCGCAGAGACCTTCACTCACAGGTGGAAGCAGAGCCAAAAGATTTAAGGACTTTAAAGTACTAACATTAAAAGACTATATTAAATCCATTAAAATAACCCATTTACAAAGGCTAATGCTACCATTAGTGAAAATAATGACAAATGTATGTTTGGAATTCAAAAACAATCCTTGGTTAAGGCCATTTGGCCCATGTTTTAGAATCAATCATAGAATGTTCATTCTGAAGTGTTTCTTTAATATAGCAAATGCCCCAAAAGGCAATAGTAGAAATAATAAAGCTAGAATAGAGTTAAGACTACATGTTCTGAAGATGCAAAATCTTTGAGTGTATTATCATGCAACAAGTTTCAGAACCCTAAACTGACACTGGAAAAAAAAATTCAAATTCTCATCAGATCCACAGTCCAAAACCTCAAAATTTCTACTACTGAAGAGGCTTCCCATCCTACCTTCATTTAAGCATTGTCTTAGACTCTTTGAAGGCTGCCAATATAGAGCATGTCTACAAATTAATTCCTTATCTGTTCTTTCCATATCGCCTTCATTTTTATTTTGAATTTTAAAGGATGTGTTTGTAATTCTGTGTCCATCCTCCCACTGTTTGTAGCTCTTTTATACAAATATTTAGCTCTCAAAGGTCATTTTTAAGTATTAGTCTAGTCATTCCTATACTCAGTTTTACTGGAGTCTGGATTCCTGCCAATCAATGACATGTTTCTGGAATGAAATTTCCAAACAAAAATTAAGTATATTTATAACATATATATTTACACGAGCTCTATAATACAGGCGAACAAAATCTATCACCTTATCTTCCAGATGTTATTATCAATCCTGAAATAGCTATCTTCAGGTAAGTCATGACTCTTAGAGAGGTCTTAGAAGTTAGAACTGCTAATCTTCTTTAACAACACTTACTCAAAGCTTACTATGAGAAAGGTTTGTTTTATTATAGTTAGAAGTATTCATTCATTAAATTCCCTTTGCAATCTCATAAGGTAGGTGTTGTCATTTCCAACGTGCAGGTGAAGTTGTGTGATCTCTGCAAGGTCACACAACCTGTAAATCACAAGTCTAGATCTAAGCCCTGGTAGACTGGGTTCAGAGTCAGTTCCCTTAGAACAGTCTGAGATGCCCATGGTTTGACATTGGTGACTACAAACTGAACATAATTCAGTACTATAGGAAACAAATCATTAGCTTCTTCGTGAATTTTTGAATGACAGAAGTGTTTCCCCCTATTTTCTACTGGAGAACAACCACTGGTAGCTGTTTGGAGAGCTATTATAATAAACTATGGATATGAGTTTGTGCCAAAAAGGAAAGAGAACTGAGACTGACCAGGGAATGTCTGACAAGGACATATTTGGAATAGGCTGTGCTCTCTGTAAATATACTAGCTATACCTGAATTAGACCTTCTCAATTTAAGCCTACTGCATGTGCCCCTCCTAGACTTTAAGATGTATGAGGTTTATAAAGTAAAGACCAATGAGATTGAGGAGTCGAGTCACTAGAAACTTTAAAGGGGCTCCAGAAATGAGCATATTTTAGAATCATTAAGCTAATACTTTCTCAAATGCAAGAATGACTTTGGAACCACCTAGACGAGGTTTTCATTGCAATTGTAGCATAATGAGCTTGAAGGCAGATAAAGATCCTTTAAGACAATTACTTAAAGATACAAGCACTTTCACATACTTAAAGTCCATGAAATAACATGAGTATCTTTAGTATTTTCCAGTAACAGGGACTTTCTTCCTAGGTAACTGATTCTGTTACACTCTCTGAACTAACAATTGCCCTTGCTGAGGTGAGAATGGTATGTTGACATTTACTTACTTAATTAGAATTCAGATAAAACTAGCTGCATAATTTTGACCGAACAATTTTCTATAAAGGAAAAAATACAGAGATTTAAAATAATAATTTTCACCTATTCTGAGCAAACATATCCTTCTTTTGAAACAGAGAATTTTCAAAGATTTTGTCTAGTTAAGAATCTGATAATTTTTTTCAATATTTCTAGGATTAAAAAAAACTGTATTATCAACAGAAATGGTTAGCTACCTAACCAGAAACAAACCACCTACATGAAATGACAATCTGATGTGCACATTATAGCCATGTGTCCATTTATTCACTCATTCATCAAATGACTGAGAACACACTATACGTATGATATTATATAGGTGCTGCTGAAACAGAAAATATAACAAAGACCTTTCTCTCAATACCCAGAGTTCAGCAAGAAGGCAGATAAATAAACGGTTTTGATATAAAATACTAGGTGATAAGTTGAGCTGTGTGTATGGCATTACAATGAGCATATATGAATTTAACTTTTGCCTAGGTCGAGGAGGGTTAAATAAGTCTTCAATAAAATAATGATCTTTTGCAGAATATTTAGAAGATATTTAGGATTTGTCAAGAGACTAAGTATCAAGTGGAGAATGGTGAAAGTGGGGCACAAAAGGTTGGCAGGCAGAAGTGAGCTCATATGTACTACATGAAATAGATAATTTGGACTTTAGCCATTGGGTAGTGAGAAGAAATTGGGCAGAAAACAATCACAAATGATATGACATAGTTACAACTGTGTGTTTTCATCATATGCTTTATACACCAACTTTTAAAAACATCTATCTGAAAATTTAAGGGAGGATAGAACATGGAAGAACAAGGCTGAGAATAAAGAAATCAGTTAGTTAATTGTTCAAACAGTAAAGAAGATGTGATGAAGCCTAAGCTTCAACATAAAAACAGATTCAGCAAATATCCATAGAGATGATATTTCTAATAATAGAGTTCAATGAAGTCTAATAGGCTTTTTACATTAGTCATTTTCTAATTCTTCTTAATATCAATGTATTTGTACAATCACATTTTCTATACAACCATTTTATAATATTTTACTCCAATTTTACTGATAAGAAAAACAAGGTGAGCCAGGCATGGTGGCCCACACCTGTAATCCCAGCACTTTGGGAGGTCGAGGTGGGTGGATCACTTGAGGTCAGGAATTTGAGACTAGCCTGACCAACATGGCAAAATCTCATATCTACTAAAAATACAAAATTAGCTGGGTGTGGTGGCACATGCCTGTCATCCCAGCTACTCAGGATGCTGAGGCAGAAGAATCACTTGAACCCAGGAAGCAGAGATTGCAGTGAGCTGAGACTGCACCATTGTATTCCAGCCTGGGGAACAAGAGCAAAGCTCTGTCTCAAAAAAAAAAAAAAAAAAAAAAAAAATGATGATGAAGAAAAAGAAGGTGTAGAGAATCCAGTGGCTCATCTGGTGACTTACTGTTGGTAAATAATGAAGTTAAAGGTTAAACCAAAAACTTCAGTTCTAAACTCAATTCTTCTCACTGATCCACAATTTCTTTAATGGAAAACTATTCACTAAAGTGAAAAAGTTGACTTCTTTTTTTTGTGGATGTACTTGATATTTCAGTATTCATTTGCATCAAGCCAAAGTTCCAAATCAATGATTTTCCAGACAGTTAGATTCACTATAATCCTTACGAATATTTAAAATGCCAATCAATGAGTTAGACTTAATAATAGAATTGTATAATATATAATGTCCTTTATTCCCAAGTAAAAGAAAAGTTTCTTATGTAATTTAACAAATTCTCCTCATGAACCATTAGATGGAAACATCCCTACTGTTTAACTTATTGGAATAAAGATAAAGCTTTCTGCTATCTAGCTACTTTTTATTGAAATAAAATTTGCACATGGCAAAATATATAGATCTTAAGCGAACAGTTTCACATAGGGCTATTGCATAGGGATTTGTCTATTTCCATTCTATCTCTTAGCAGTGCATTAATAAAGTGGTAACCTGTTTTTGCCTTTTATTAGAAAAATTTCGTTTTTCTTTTTCCCGCATGGATAGAACTACTCTTGTAGGACACTGGACCTGGCTTTCATTGTGTTTTCCTAGGGTTAAGTCCTGGGGACAAGGTAATAGTGGAGAAGGGGAACACCCTTATTATTTACTGTGACTTAATTAATAACGATGTCTCTGGTCCAGAATACCTTGTGTGCACATTTAAGACAAAATTAATAAAGATTAATATGTAAAACCCAAGAATATATATAGATGCCCTGTAATGCATTATTATTTATGTTGTTAACTGTCAATTATCTTTTAAAGCTGTGTTTATAATAATGTCAAAGTATCTTTTATTTATCCACATGTTATCTACCATTTCTATTCTCTTCATGCTTTTCTATAGATTAACTTTCTATCTGGCACTATTTTTCTTCTGCTTGAAGAACTTTTTTCTTTTAAACATTTCTTGTAGCATACATCTGCTACCAGTGAATTCTGTAGGTTTTACAATTTTGTGTGAGGTTTTTTTGACCTGAAAACCTGTTTATATTTCACTTATATTTTTGAAAAATACTTATCTCGGTTTAGAATTCTAGGTTGACAGTTTTATTCACTAATCTTTTCATCTATAGAATTTAACCTACTGTTATCCATTCAGTGAAATTGATCAGTTTATACTCCTCATTCCCTCTCTAATCATTCTTCTTCTGGAAGTTTTTTCCCCCCCACTTTATGGGGTTTTCCCTTAGGCATGCATAGATTCAGTCAAAAATGTTAAGGGGACACCTCTAAAGAGTTCCAGACTATCTGTAGTTACCTTCTATCCAGTGGTTTACCTACAAATTTTAGCCAAATTTTGTTCTCTACAAATTCTGACCCTCATCTTCTCAACTCAGCAAAACGCCAAGTTCATCCCTCTACCACAGAATGAAAATTGCCTCCAGGCAGAAAGCTGACTCAATTTGAAGAGATTACCTCTTTCAAATCTGTCTCTCAGAGATCATAGTCCCTTGCAACAATAATGGAAAACAACTGTTTCTAGCTTGTTGTAGTGAGAAGGTAATTCTGGAGCTTCTTGCTTCCTCATGGATGGAAGCAAATATCCTTCACATTGTTCTTGAACTCATTCATGTTTTTGTATGCATTCTTCTTAACTGTTGAGTAGTATTCCATTGTTTCAATATACTAAATTCATTCATTTTCACTTGATAAATGTTTTGGTTACATAAAGATTTTAGCTACAAGTAAAATGGCTGCATTACAGAATAGATGTAAAAGATGTAGTTTTATAAGAAACTACCCCAGCAGTTCTCTGTATAGTTTTACCATTTAATTCCCACCAGTGATGTATCCAGAAATGTATGAGTGATTGACTTTACTTCAAATCCTTGCCAATATTTGAATTTTCAGTCATTTTAATTTTAGCCATTCCATCTGGTTTAAAATGGTGTTTCATTGTGATTTTATTTTGCATTTCCCTGATGACTAATTGTGTTTAGTACATTTTAAGTGTTCATTTGTTATTCAAGCACATTCTTTTGTAAAGTGTCTGTTTATGTCTTGTTTAAATTGAGTGTATCTTTTAATTGAATTTTCTAAGTAGGTCAAGGCATTTTTTTTATTATATTGGACATTGCTGAATCCATAATCCATTGTATGAATTATGTTGACTCCTTTAAAGTCTGTTGAGATTGTTGTTGGTGGCCATTAAATTACTGGTGGCTCTCTTAGATCAGGAGAGGTTTGGTTTTATTCTTTGAAATTATCTTGGATTTATCCTCAGTCATATGATGTGTTCTATATTTAGTGTGTTTTCCTTACACCAAAGTCATGGCATTTCTGGGATCTCAGCTGAATGCCGAGGGAGCTCTGCATGGTCTCTTTGCTCTGACTGCTTTGCAACTCCAACAACCCCTGGTATTTCAGTTTAATTTTCAGGCAACAAGCAATCACTCCAGGTTAGAACACATGGAGTCTTACCCTATATAAATGGATCCTAGCCTTTGGCCAAGAGCATGTAGTATATTTCACACAGACTTCTGATGTTTCTCTCTGTACAGCTTCCTCCTTTCCAGTCCCTGCCCTAAACTATTAGCCACTTCAGCAGCCCCAAACTATAATATCTGCCTCCTTAGTTCAATGAGGGCATCATGCTTTGCTTGGGCCTCATCTTCCTATTCTGTAGTTAAGAGTGTGCCCTAACCAGAGTCTTTGCAAACATCAACTCATATTGTTATTCCCATATCTCACAGATCTTCAAAAAAAGAGTTGACATACATTTTGCCTAGTCTTATGGTACTGAGAGGCAGGAGAGCAAGCCTAGTACAAGTTGCTCCATTATGGCCAGAGTGGAAGTTTTCTACTACTTTTATTTAACCCTAACAAAGTCTCAAAAAGTTCTATTCTATCACTACTTATCCATCTAGATTGCACTTTTCAAAAGCTTCCTGTAATAATTTTGAGAATTTTCATTTCTGTTCTTATGGCTTTGTAAAATCTCTGCAAAAAGGCATTAGCTAGAATTTGCCTCCAAAATCTCAGATCCAAGATAAAACACAAAGTAAAACTGCAAAGCATATTAATCATATTTTTAAATTGCATGCAAACAGAAGTCCTTATTTAATACCCAAAAAACCTGTGAAGAATATTAAAACTAGATAAAAAACTATTTATTTAATCCAAGACTTTTAAAATGCATGAATACAGTGATTAAATGATCTCAAATCAGTTACAAATCTTTCATGTCAATCAAAAGCAATGTTATATATGGATCTGACATAAAATCTGTGTGTAACAAGGCATCTGACAGATGTCTGAAGAACTGCAAAAGATATTAAATGCTATTTTTAGCAAATCTCAATTTAGTTATTAAAATGCATGTTACAATTAAGAACATCAATATGTAATAATTAATAAAATCAAAGAATAAGTATTATATTCTCTTCTGACCTAGAATGGGTGAGGAATGTGAAAGAGAGACAATAGGAAGCACATATTCATTATATAGCTATTATTTTATTAGCATATTTTGCAATCTAAGTGATATATCATTATAATTTAATATGTTTGACAAACAAAAGATATTAGTGTTATACATACTGAAACTAGAAAATCATGAGAATTATTAATTGTGTTTATGCATAGGTTTGCTGAATAAATTATGATGTTTTACAGTTTTTTTGTCCACTTTCTGATACACAGTTTATACAATACTAAAATATCTCTAGATATTTACAGTTCCTTCTTTTAGTGATCCTTGAGAGTCCTTGGAAAGTAGAAAATTGAGAACAGAGCAGTGCTGAGGCAGATGGCAGCCACCACATTTCTAGATAGTCATAATGTAACTTTGGTCATTTGTGTGTTATCTGGAAAATTTCATGTGAACTGTAATATGTTAATAGCCACATTCCATGAGCATTGCTGACGACGAGAATGTAAGCAGCAGATAAGTCACTCAAAATCCCTTGTTTTCACTGCTATGCATTAAGATATTTATTATGAAAAACTACCTGAGTTCCTGACTTCTCCATCAATAATTATGAGTGCCATGTAAATAGGAATCAGAAACTAGAGGGAAAAACTTAACTGAATTAATGTGTAGAGATGATCTCTTGGGTCCTTTCTGTTTCAAAAATCCTTTTGTTCTAGGAATGAAAAAAAAAACTTTTAAATTATTTTGGTCCATGAAAGCACTCTTGGAAAGGTACTAAAGCTGCCCAATATGATTGCTTTGTAGGTTATAATATTAATTTGAAGATTAATATTGCAGTATGTTAAAATACTAGTGACAATAATTTTTATTAACATTTTGTTCTTGGTATTCACATATTATAATTAGAAATTAAACAGTAATTTCCTTGAGTTATTCATATTCACTGCCTCCAATTCATCTCCCCCACTCTTCCTCTTAGATCTACTCCAGTTATCTTCCGCCTTCCATCACTCTACCACAATGATTTTCTCATCCTAATTCCAATGGTCGCTTCTCAGGCCTCATCTTACTTGACCCAGCAGCACCTTACTTCACCTAGCAACATCCTTAAATACTTGAGTCTCCAATTAGCTTTCAGGACACTCCATTCTTCTGGCCACTCATCCTCATTCTCCTTTGTTGGTTCCTTTCTACTTTGTCTAATTCTCAAAGTTGCAGGGCCTCAGAAGGAAGGCCTTGAAGCTTTTCTCTTTTCTAAAATGTTCACTCCTTTGCTGATCCTATCCAATTTCATGGCTTTAAGTATTATCACTATGTTGGCAACTTGTAATTTTGTATCACCATTCTATAGTTTCCAAAAGCTTATTTAATTAACTCCATCTGAGTTAGTCTGATGGACATTTCAAAATTAATATGTCCAGAAATGAGCTCTTGGCCTTCACTCCAAAACTGCTTCTCCCTCCATTTTCCCACCTCCTCAGTGGCAGCACTATTTTTCCAGTTGTTTGGTACAAAACTCTTGGGGTCATCGCTTTTATTTTTCTTTTTTACTTCATTGAGTCCACCAAATCTAACTGGCTTCACCTTCAAAATCAATCCAGATTTTACTTCTCACCACCTCCACTGCTACAAACACCCTTCTCGTCTTGTCGAGTTCACTGCATTTGCCTCTTACTGTGTCACTGCTTCTTCCCTTAACACTGCACTTTCCTTTTTCAACATGGAAGCCACAATAATCCTAGTAAAAATCAAGTCAGATCATGTCATTGCCATGCTCAATACTATGCAATAGCTTCTAATTTCACTTCAAATTACAAGCAATTTTTTAAATGGCTAAGTTTCCACATGGCTCACTATCCCACAGTTCTTCCAAAAATTATTTTCTTATTACACTCCCAAATGGCTCTCCGTGTTCTTCCTGGAGCAACTAGGTGTGCTTCTGCCTGACGATTGTTGCCTCTGCTGAGGCTTTTGCTCCAAATGTTCTCTTGCCAAACATGCAGACTTCACTCCATTTACCTCTTTTCACCTTTTTAATGATGCTTTTCATGACCATCCTACTTAAAATTTTAATAATAACCTATCCTATTTATTTTCTCAATGCACTTTTCACTATCTAACTTTCAAACTATTTTAAGTTTTTATTTTTTACCGTCTTCTCATTGAAATGTAAGTTCTAGAACAGCAGAGATTTTGTCTGTGTTATCAATGACTGTATCTTCAGAGTTCGAAAAATGCATAGTAGGCACCTAATAAATACTTCTGGGTGAATGAACATTATTTGCCAGAAAATAAACAGTATCCCTAAAGTAACAAGATGTTTAACATCAGGGATAAAGCAGCGTGACAAAAACAAAAAGGCTCATCTTCAGGTTTTTCAGTATTGTGGAAGAATTTTAAAAGACTAGTCTAACAGTCTTTTAAAAATTGACTTAAAATGTAAAAAGATTTAAGATAGATAAAAGAAAACACCAAATTTCTACATATTGGATGATATATACAACAAAATATTAACTGTATATCACTGGGGAGAAAATAAAAACTGAATCTTACATACTTAGGGCAGTGAAAACTTTAAAGACATTTGCCAAACTTTCTTTAATAGTATTTTCTCTTTGTGAATAACCTAAATTTTAAATATTTTAAAAATATAAATACTTCCTCATAAATTGATAGTGGTAAATATTTACTATTAAGAAAATACACATTTTTCATGGGCTATATAATGAAACTTTTTAATATCCCTCTTTGAAAACAAACAACACAATTAGGTACCTATCTACTCAGATAGAAACTTGAGACTGAGAGAAAATAAAAGTATGATGTTTTAGGTTAAAAAAAGAAGAAAACAGTTAATGACAAATCTAGTATCTCCCATACCTTTTACTAAAGCCAACAATACTATCCCTAAAATCTGTCTCTGTAATATATGGTTTTTGCTAATCATAGTACATTTTATTTTAGCAATTTACTTCAGAGAGCAGAGCTCTCAAATTATTTTAGCAACACAAATGTCATACACACTGGGATTTAACACAGAGTACTTTAAATTCCTTGATACAACAGCTGTTATCCTCATTTTTAGGTGAAGCTCAGGGTAAATTAAATATTTATTATATAAGGATTCAAGGGAAAGGATATGACTTTTTAAAAATCTTCCACATATGATATAGTGTAATGAGTGTTATGATATTGGCCTGCAAAGGAAACCAAGAAACTGTGTAAGAGGGACACTAAATCCAGACCAGAAACAGGAGACTTGTGAACCAAGCCTTTAGAAAGAGCAAGAGAAAGTCAGGGAGGAAACCCTGACCAAATCAGCCAAGCAGAGGGGGAAAGACAGTTTGAGAAATGATACTGACAAGAGGAAGAATGAAGCCATCATCACCTCTTCACCCAACATGTAAACTTGTAGGAATATTTTGTTTCTTTCTCTCCCTCTTACTTCATATTCTTCTGGTTATTTAAACTATGTTGATTCATTCTTCCTTTTCCCCTCACTACTTCTGCATTACCTGGTTCCGTTTTTAATAGATGCATCTTACATGACTGCAAAAACCCTACAAATTCATCACTTTGTCTAGGAATGGCTCCCCTCAAGTCTATCTTAGAAACTACTTGATGATAAAAGAAAAAAGAATTTGGACACACACACACACACACACACATATATATATATATAAACACACACACACACACACACACACACACACACACACAACTTATATATAAATAAATAAATACATTTATTTATTTATGCATAAACTTCCAAAGGAGAAGATCAAGGCTTTCCAAGAGGTTGGTGTCACTCAACCTACTCAGCTTTATAACTCCCAGAAGGATGCTGCAGCGATGCATGGTTACTATCTTCTCTATCCACCACACATCCACCCTGCCACTTTAATTTTCTCAGGTTGTTCCTACATACATGTATCAGCACACATACTCACATTCATATACACCTATACATATCCTATTCCCTTTTATTTTGTCCAAGCCCTATCCATTCTTCAAACATAACCTTAATTTTCAGTTTTTTCAGGTTGCTTTTAGCAAATTTTCCAGTTTAAATTTCAATCTTCCTTTGCAGAATACCTGGAATCTCCTCATCCCAATTTTGCCTCTCATTTCTCCATTCCAGAAATATTTATTAAATGTCTACAATGCATAAGGAAACATCTAAGGTGCTGTGTATATAGAAATAAACAAGGTAAACATGGTTTCTGCTTTCAAGGAATTAACATTCTCAATTTAAGATTAGTGACTTAAAATAAGCCATTGATTATTTAAAATACAGCTGTGCCTGCAGTATTTTCCTAAACAGGCTATTATGCATACATAGCCACTTCAGATATACAAGAAACTCCTATGTTTAGGGATTATGTCAGTTATTTTGTATTCTCTATAATTCCTAGTCCATAGGCAGTATTCATAAAAGGTAGGTGAGTTAAAAAGAAAAGAGTATATGTGGAGCTAAATTTAAGATGAAATAATTTTTTCTTTATTCCCATCTCTTTATACTTCAAGAAAGATTAACAATATAAAAGGTTGTATTTGAATTCCAGGATTCAAAACAGTATTTCTCATAGATCTTTATTTAAACTTAAAAATAAAATGACTTTAAAGGCTAATATGTCCAATAGATGGTCATATCTCTCTAGAGAATATAATCCTTCAGAGGGTTTCCAACACTTTATTAATATGCTGCTTCTGGGAACTTACCTGTGATCCTTTTTTTTTCTGGAGTCTTAGCAAAATACTTTTCAAATAATTATCCTTTGCAATAGAATTATCTTTAAAATAATGTAGAGCTAACCAAACAAAATAAACTTTATATGCAAAAGACATCTTTGAATAAATCATTATTTAAATGTCTGCAGTGTTATTGTTAAATAACCTAATTGTTTGGAACTGTGATTAGTATTGACATAAACATGTTTTGTACCATGAGTTAGGGTATAAAAAAATGTTAGATAATCTTAACCAATACTCTAGCTCATCAATCAAGTAAAACTAGCCTTCAGTCATTGTTCTGATTTGAGTTTTGTCCTGCTTTGACCCTACATTTTCAGAGCTGCCTTCTCCTAAGTCATTGTTTAAAATGAGAATATAATGCTCATGGCCTTGGGCAAATACTTCAAAATAATAATATCATTTGGTTGAATATATTTACTCCTTGTCAATTGTATAGAAAAGGAAGGAAATTTAAGATAGTGGAATACGACCAATGATAGCTTCAGGGTATTCAAACACACACACAGAGTCACACAGTCACACATTCACATACCACATTCCCACTCAAAGGAGAAAATAAATGTTGGAAACAAACATGGCAAACAATGTATAGAGTGTTACCCCAATAGCACCCCTCATACATAATAAGCTCATTATTTCTCAAATGATTGTTTCAGTGTTATTTTATAAGCCATAATAAATTCAAAACATACTTTAAAAAAAAGGAGAGAGAGAATAACCCTCTCATTCTTAGTATTCACATTACTAAAAAAGAGACATGCACCTCCCTTTGTCCCCCTCTTTTGTTATCTGATTCATAGCACAATCTCTGGACTTGTTGCTCTCTGACATCTCCAGCACTTTGCCGGGCCCAGTTTTATGAGTTTGCCCTTCTCTTTGTCTCAGATAAGCCCACTTCTAAAGCCAACAGGCAAATTATTAATTCATTTTGGCCCCCCCTTGTAACTAGAACTCAAACAATATTTTTTCCATAGCCAGCATGACTCTTCATCCTTTCTTTCTTTCCTCCCCTGTGTTATTCATCTAGGCTTCTTAATGATTATTCTAAAGCACATAAGCTAAAGTATTTCATAAGGCTCTAGAATGTAAGAAAAATGTAATAGAAATCTTAGAGCAGAAAAGGTATTAAAAGAATGTGGGATCAACAAATCATAAATTCACTATTATTCCTAATGTAGAGGTTCTCAGCTATATTCTCACAGAATGATTATATAAGTTCCCTAGAGGAATCCAATATGCAGGCAGGGTAGACAATCACTTCAATAACCCAACAAGCAGATAACAACTCACAAGAAAAAGCTTAAGGAAACCTCTGGGCTCTTATTGGAATGAGAGAGGTGCCAAATGCAAAAGCCAGGTGATGTGCCAACCTATTCTCAGTTAGGAGAAGTTCTGGGGAGGAAGGGGAAAGGATCTCACTTTTAGAGATTTATAGGTAAAATTCCAGTGTTTGGTGTTAGGGGCAGAATTGTATCACCCCACCAAAAAGATATGTTCAAGTCATATCCCTCAGTACCTAGAATGTGACCTCATTTGGAAATAAAGTGTCTACAGAGGGAATCAAATTAAATAAAATCATTAGGGTAGGCTCTAATTCAATGTGACTCATGTCCTTATCAAAGGAGAAATTTGTATATGCAAAGACAGACAAACTCACAGAAGGAAAATGAAGTGAAAACATATAGGAAAATGATGGCCAGGGGCATCTACAAGCCAAGAAATGGCAACTACAAGCCAAGAAATGCCAATGGTTGCAGCACACACTAGAAGCTAGAAGAGGCAAGGAAGGATTCTGCCCTAGAGCCATCAGCGAGAACATGGTCCTGCCAACACTTCAATTTTAGACTTCAGGCCTTCAGAACGGTGACACAATAAATTTCTGTTGTTTTAATCTGCCCAGTATTTGTAATTTTATTATAGCATCCCCCAGGAAACTAATATAGTTAGGAATGGGGATTATTGTGTTCTGACAAAGTTCACAGTGGTTGAAGGAAGCCCGTACAAGGAGTAAGAGACACACAAAGCAACATTAAAGGCTGCACTCTCCAAATGGCTGAGATTACTCGGCACAATGCTTATTGGTAACAGTCAATTAGTGATATATTTTTCTTTTCTTTGAAATGAATTGTCTAGTTATTGCTAATTTACGACAATGTGCAACAATCAGCCCAGCTATTTTTTCTTTTAAAAATGTTTTTTGCAACACTAATTAGATCAGCATGCATCTCATCTAGGACAGCTCAAAACAACAAAACAACTGGTTTGATCTGATGCTTTTCATTTAGACACATACTTCACCCAGCATAAGCATCTTCAACATTTCTTCAGCAAATATGAACATTTCTCTTTTACGGTTGATGGAAAATAACTATTTTAGAAACAATGAAAAACAAAATCTGAGCAGTGACAGTATTGATGTAAGTGATAAAGATAAAATCCAGCAATAGTTTGGTTCTTAGTTTGATTACTGAATTCTATTTTCATTATTGTAATATAGACATATGGGAGTATATATGTAAGTGAATATACATGTATGTATTTCAGAAATAGTTTTGCCTAATTTTTTATATAAAATACTGAAATTTAATACCTTAGAGGAATTAAGCTATAATAACAAACTTAAAAATTAATCAACAGCTCCTGCTTTATTTGCTAAAATACTAACTTATTCTAACTTCTTACGATGGTTCAAAGTAATAGGCTCATTACTCTCAGCTTAGATAAGACCCTTGTTAATTTTATTGGCTCTGTAGCAGGGATGAACATACCTGTTGATAACCTTCTCTTCACTCCTATAAGATTTATAACTCATATTTTAGTATTTAACCCTGATATTTAGAGTATTCTCTATCGTGGCTATAAGTTCTTTGAGAACAAGAATCTAACAGAAGGCTGTGTACAGAAGAGAAAGTTAACAGTGCGTATTAGGAAAAGGATGAATTGAGTATGACCCAAGAGGCCTGTGTTGGAAGCCCACATCTGCCACTTGTGAGCTGCTTTATTTCAGAAATATTACAACCTTCCTGAACTTTTGCTGTTTATTAAGAGAAAAAGTAGTAGTAATCAATAACAATAATGCAAAAAGGAACAAATTCATCTATTACAAAGTTGTCCATTAATGCTTTCTCTTCTTTGCCTATGGTTATTATTATTTTCCTGGGGGCAAGTAATCCTCCAGCCTCAGGCTTCCAAGTAGCTTGGACTACAGGTGTGTGACCACCATGCCCAGCTAATATTTTTAGGTTTTTGGTTTTTTGGTATTTTTTTGGTAGAGATGGGGTTTTTTCATGTTTCCCAAGCTGGTCTTGAATTCCTCGTGTCAAGTAATCCTTCTGCCTCATCCTCCCACAGTACTGGGATTAAAGGAATGAACCACTGCACCCTCTGTCCTTTGTCTATTCTTTAAATGATAGCGATTCCAGAGTGTCTGTCTGGTATGACTAGTGTGGTCCCATTCTCTTTTTAATTTAAAACATTCTTCCTATACCTCAACTGCCAAAGTTTCCATTGTTCCCTCTAAGCTTCACTATCCAAATGTGTTGATGAAATGTATCAGTAAACAGAAATCAGCTATACAGTCATCGGTCACCTAATGACAGGGCTACCTTCTCAGAAATGCCTTCTTAGGTAATTCTGTCATCATCCAAACCTCATAGAATGCACTTACACAAACCTAAATGGGATAGCCTACTACACATCTAGGCTATATGGTCTAGCCTATTGCTTCTGGGCTACAAACCTGCACAGCATGTTACTGTGCTGAATGCCTTAGCCAACTGTAACATAATGGTATGTGTATGTAAACATGTCTAAACATAGAAAATGGAATGTGTTATGCTACAACATTATAACAGCTATGACATCACTAGGTGACAGAAAATTTTCATCTCTACTATACTCTTAAGGGACTACAGTCATCTCTGCGTTTTAGGCATTGACTAAAATGTCATTATGCGGTGCATAACTGTGTTTCTCTCTCTCTTGAAAGTCACACCTGAGCATTGGACTTCCAGTCACATATCCTAACTCAGCTCTTTCAGAGGTAGTCAGAACTCAACAAGTCCAAAATAGATGTCTTTTCCCCAGTCACACTTCTCTGCTCATGTCCTCTGTCTTTGTGACTGGCCCTTCTAAAAATTAATCCCTCAGTTAGCCAGGTCCATAGCTGAACTCATTCTGTGTGTCTGTATGTGAGCAACTGGGCTCTGCTGGAGACAATCGCATGAACTGAGATCACAATAATCATCTCCAGCCTCAGCTAGCCCATCAACTCTCTCTAGCATATGCCTTCTGAGGGGCATCAGTGGGTGCCACGGTCAAATATGTTTAAGAAATGCTTCATTACATGATGTTAAATAGGTTTTCTACTGAAGGGATTCTTGATCTTTAGTAAACTAATGAGCACTGTGAATCTGTAGATTCACGCCCCGCCAAAGGAAGGGGGAGTTATAACTTGAGGCAATTCCCGAACTTATCTGCCCATGCAACCTTTCCCTGGAGCATCTCTTAAAGAAAATGGTCATTAGGGCATATTTTGCTTAGCTCTGGTGCAGTACAGCCAGGATATGCCCAGACTCTGCTGAAAACAGCTCTGCAACCTTGGGCAGAGCTTCAGGGATCTTGCTTCATCTTCTCACAAGGAGCAATGTAGACTTCAGAAGGGCAACTTGCTTTACATTAAAATAGCTCTTAATAGCTTTTTGTCAAGCCAATTGGACCCAATTATTTTCTTTTCAATACTATGAGATATTGCTATCTCTATTTTACAAGAGACAAACACAGTCCAGAGAGATCAAATATTTGTTCAGAAACCACAGCTATGAACTGACGGAGTTAAGGATTTAAATTTTGTCGTGTGATAAGTAGGTCAATATTCTTACATGCTCCCTGCCATTTAAAAATTCTGCAATTTAGGATTGTTAGCATGAAAGAAAGACAGGTAAATAAAAAGCTATGGGAAAGACCATTCATTGGTACTGAGATAAAGTTAGTTTAAATCAGTGAGGAGTCAAAAATGACAGATACTTTCAAAGAAATGCAGTTATGCTTTCTACCATTTTAAGTATAATATATACTTGTTTAAAAACAAGTAAAGTTTTAGATCATACTTTTATGGTTACATTAGAAAATTTATAATAAATTTTTGACTGTTTTATGCAGCCTTCCAAAGTTTATGAAAATAAAAAACTCCTTCCTTAGAATTAATTTGTTACTGATTTTTTTATAGAAATTTTTATCACAAAGTAAACTTCAATCTTGACAATATTTGTGCAACAGTAACAATAATGATGATAATAACTAACATTTATCTAGTAAAAATATACTAGCATTATATTATTTCTCTCTCAGAGCCAACGCCAGAAGTAAACTGTGATTATTACCCCATGTTACAGAATAGAACAGGGAGTCTTAGAGAATCTATATAATCTTATAAAGCCACAAGTTAGTAAGCAGAGCTAGGCTCAAACTTCTGACTATCTGGCTTCAGAAACCAATTCTTAACCATCATAAGCCAGGGCTTCCTAAGTAAAAAAGATATCATAAATTTAAGACATAGCATTAGTAATTTAGGAAGAATACTTGAGGGTGGAGCTTGTAACATAAGGAAAATATACAGCTATTCTGGCAAGAAATAGTGAAGTCTAATTGACTGATGTATCCTAGAGATGGGTTGAACAAAATCCTCTGAAAGTTTAAGTGCTTCCTCAAAAAAGGTCAGGATCATACTGTCTGTCTGTTGACATAACAGAAGACGTCACAAAGTCCACTCATCTAACAAGACAATGTTTTATCAAGACTTGTCAGCTTCCATCTAGAATTGATCTGGAATTTGTTTCCTGGTTAGAAAAAGGAAGCAAGTGAGTTTAAGATGATTCCAAGACTATGTAGGAGCTGCCGCTGGGATTGATGCTACATCCAATAGGCTTGTCTTTCCTGTGCTCCTCCGACCAAGACTTGTATATTTGACTGCTCAAAATTCCTTCAAACTCCGCTATTCTATGATATCACCAGGAAAGTAAACTACCCCTAGGTGTGAGGTAACAACTCTTCTACGAGATACATTATGGCTTCAGGCTCCCAAATTGCCAATTTGTGTACTGGAGATGAAATGTAACGTCCTGAAAGAGTTAGTGCTCCAAAGAGCCAGCAAGGCGTTTCTTATTCACCTTGAGGGCTGGCTGGTGGAAGTTACCTGTCTAAGAACCAGCATACTATTTTAAAATATGTATCCTGTGAGTAAAGCCAGCTTCATTCACCTTTGTCTAAATCATCAGCCAACCTACATATGAAAAATGAAATCAACTACAGTGTGTTTATGGAGAAAAGTGACATTATCTCAAGGAAACTAATTGGAAAACTTTTATTTTATCTGAAAATTCCCTGAAGATATCATTTATCAAAAAATTTGTGTCCTGAGCTGTTATAAATGATACTCTCCAAACAGTGAGCTGTTAATTCACTGCCTTATCTCCCTAAATCCACTAATCTTTTTTCTCATATTTTACTTTCTCCTGAATTGTGTAGTGAAATATGAGGCTGTAGGGGTTTCATGTACTGCAAAACACCCAGTGCTCTAGGAACATCCACTGATACATTTAGGGATCCCTCTAAACATTGCTATTGTCATCCCCCCGTTGAAGTGAACCCTTCTCCCTGGGTTCAGTTCCTTGTCCCTACTCTGTCCTTGACTTCACCTCTGCCGATCTCCTCCTTACTTCATGCCACCCCTTGTCACACACATAGGCAAAGGTGTGTGTTAAACCTGACTTCAAGGTGAGAGAATTCAAAGTACAATTAATTGCCATTAACAGAGATGGTTGCTGTAATGCCTGAGTTTTCAGCTGGATTTATAATTTTTAAGGCTCCCAATTACTTACTATCAAGGTTGTTAGAGTCAGGCCATAGAAGTGTCAAATGACGCACATATACACCATGGAATATTATGCAGCCATCAAAAACGATGAGTTCGTGTCCTTTGTAGGGACACGGATGAACCTGGAAACCATCATTCTCAGCAAACTGACACAAGAACAGAAAATCAAACACCGCATGTTCTCACTCATAGGCGGGTGTTGAACAATAGGAACACATGGACACAGGGAGGGGGAGTATCACACACTGGGGTCTGTCGGGGGAAAAAGGGGAGGGATAGTGGGGGGTGGGGAGTTGGGGGAGGGATAGCATGGGGAGAAATGCCAGATATAGGTGATGGGGGAGGAAGGCAGCAAATCACACTGCCATGTGTGTACCTATGCAACAATCTTCCATGTTCTTCACATGTACCCCCAAACCTAAAATGCAATAAAAAAAAAAAAAAAAAGAAGTGTCAAATGACTTCACCCGGTTTTGCTTGCTAATTATTCAGCAAATGTTTGTTGAGGAATTTCAGTGTGCTGGCATTGGAGAAACAGAAGCGCTCAAGAGGAATATGGGCTTTCTCTCCCAGATCTTCAGGATAATATGGAGATACATACTCCCAAACACACAATTTCAATATGGTGTTTTTAGTATCATGATGAGAAAGGTAAGAGTGTCAAGCATGCACCTTGTCTTTCCTGGATCCACCTTTTGTTGGTCCTCATAAGTCTTAACTGAATCCAGTGGTCTGCTGCCTGAGGCAATATTAAGCATATTGAAATACTAGGTACCAGGACTGACTCAGCACTTAACACATATTATTTCATTTAATCATTTCAACAACATGATGAAGCTGTTATTATTTGTATTTTCTTCAACAAATGAGAGAGCTGAGTCAAGAAAGTTTCTAAGACTTGCCCCAGAACTAACAGTTAGTAAATGGTAGAGACAGAATTTCATCCTAGGCAGTTAGGTTCCATGGCCTACATGCTTAAGGACTCTACCAACCTGCCTATTGTTCTTGTATTAGTTTTTTCTCAAGGACTAATAAAGACATACCCAAGACCAGATAATTTATGAAGGAAAGAGGTTTAAGTGACTCACAGTTCCCTTTGGCTGGGGAGGCCTCACAATCATGGCAAAAGGCTAAGGAAGAGAAAAGGGACATCTTACATGGCAGCCAGCAAAGAGAATGAGAGTCAAGGGAAAGGAGAAAGCGCATACAACCATCAGGTCTTATCTACTACTAGACTTATCCACTACCAAGACAACAGTATGGGGGAAACCACCCCCATGATTCAATTATCTCCCATTAGGTCCCTCCCACAGCATATGGGAATTATGGGAGTTACAATTCAAGACGTGATTTGGGTGGAGACACAGCCAAACCATGTCAGTTCTACATTTTTATAACTGGAGTATTCTTAGAACTATTTTATTCATCCACCAAATGCATCCATCTCTTTGGCCAACAAATACTTACTGAGTGCTTACTGTAAAGTCATAATGATAAAGCAGTAGAGAAGACACTGCCCCTGCCCTCCAGGGAATACGAAGTCAATTTTGAGAAAAAATAACTTAGGAGGCAAGGTCAACATGATTTCTTCAGAGACAAAACTTAACTACCCCCAACCTTGGGGGAAGACAAGAACATTTTCTCAGTACTTAATCTCTTCCCCATTTGAAGGGTAACCAGGAATTAGCCAGTGAAGGGTCTTTGGGTCAGAGAGAAGAACATGTCCGTGAACATGAATGGAGAGCAAGCGGCATATTCCAGAAAAGCAATGAGCTGGTGGCTTTTGGAGCCTCAGTGTATTGGGACAAAGTGGGAATGACAGGAGAAAGGAGTGAAGAGAAAAGCATGTGTCATGTCATGAAGGGCTTTGTATGCATGCCTTTTGTCCTAAAGGACTGAAGATTTGTAATCAAAAGAGTGACAACACCAGAACCGTTCTAGGAAGAAAACTTTGTCTATATGTCACTTTCTATCTTTGTAATATCACATCTAACCAAGTTCTCTATTTGAACATAGAAAACAGCAAACCTCTCTCCTTTTCCTTATTATGTTGGTAGAACTTCGCCAACAATTCAGAATAACTGCTATTGAGAAGGCTGTTTTCTCAAAATTCTGCCATAATGTAAGTTTGATTCTTGCCACCTAATTCCTTTCCTCCTCTTTTCCCTTTGGTTTCACAAAACAGAATGAAATGAAAATGAGCAGAATGAGTAAAATGTTGTTTGAGATGTGATGAATGAAAATACTACATTTAATGTTGTTCTCTTGGAACATTTTTCTCTTTAGAAAAATATTATCAAATAGCAAACAAAACATTCCAAAAGGCAAAACCTATTAACTTAACTCAGTTCAATCACCTAATACCTGTATAGAGCTCAAGCTTTTAATCACATTACAACTTCACTCTTTCTCCCCTGTTTCAACAGTATTTCTACGCCTTCTCTGGGTTTCAGAAACCACTCCTCAACTGCATTTTAGTGACTATACTTATTTATTTTTTTTAAGATGGAGTATTGCTCTGTTTCCCAGGTGCAGTAATGAAGTGGCGCTATCTCAGCTCACTGCAACCTCTACCTCCTTGGTTCAAGCAATTCTCCTGCCTTAGCCTGAGTAGCTGGGACTACAGGTGCCCGCTACCACACCTGGCTAATTTTTGCATTTTTAGTAGAGACGGGGTTTCACCATGTTGGCCAGACTGGTCTCAAACTCCTGACCTCAGGTGATCCTCCTGCTTCTACCTCCCAAACTGCTGGAATTACACAGGCATGAGCCACCACACCTGGCCATTTTTGCTCTTTTGTATAAATCATGTGGACAAAGGAGTACATAATGTACATATATATCTATTTCTTTAAATATTAATAAAAACTGTAAAATAAACATCAGTGTATCCATCATTTAGTGTAACATGAAAGATTAAAAACAAGTTTGAAGCCCTTCTTAATGGTTCTCTCCACACCCCTCTCCTCCCTCTTCCCGGGAGTAGTCACTATTCTAATATTTTTGTAAATTGCTCCTTTGTTTTCTTTGTAGTTATGATATTTAAATCTATAAAAAATATAGCTGAGTTTTGACTCTTTGGAACTTTGTATAAATAAAATAAAAATACATTGTCTGCGATGCAGCTTCTATAAATCAAACAATAGGATTTCTATGAAGCTTAAGGGCACTGTCCCTCAGCTGTCTAGCAGGAGCCCAAAGTAGAGAAGGGGTTTTATTGAAGAGACTTGTGGTGTAGCTTTGTCTAATGAATAATACAAAAGTCCAACAAAATCCTCAGAAGGATAACATTTCCAGCATCATTGCTAGCTTGGCCTGAGAAGACAAGTGATACTATGAAATCAGGAGAGGCCACTGAACCCCCAGAGTTTTATCAGCAAGAAGAGGAATGAGAGAACTGCTCAGCTACACACACGTGCTACCTGTTACTAAAAATAAAATTATGTCTCAGAGTGTAAAATAAGAGCCCGAAGAGTGGAGCTGGGAGCACAGTGAATTCTTCCCATGTTTTGAGAGCTAATGGAGTAACTTCCAATTTGCCTGGCTGGATTTCAGAATTTTTATGGACTCCTTAAATGCTTCATTTTGTCCCTCTTGAACATGAAATGTTTATGGTATCTGTACTATGCCTTCCCCCCCATTTTATTAACATGTTAGGGGTCAGGGTGGAATCAACCTCTCAGTTCTGTTTTACATATCCGTAGATCAGGAGGAACTGTATTTGGGGAGCTGTACCCAAGAAATCGTGTCAATGAGCCTCCTCTACTCCTGGTCCAGGTTTAGATGACAAGATCCTCAGCTTTAAGGCAACGGAATAACAGAATGAAATATGACCTATGGAGTGTGGTTCATGTCCTGGGGAGCCATAGGACAGTGTGTGGTAGGCAGCTGCTAGAAAAGTCTCTGATGAGACCTGCTTTTTGGTTCTCACACCCTTGTGTAATCACCTTGAATATGAGATGGACTTAGTGACTTTCTTCTAATTAATATAATATGGTAGGCCATATTATACCAAGTACACCAAGAACCTGGTAGACCAAATTTCTGAACCAGTAGGTCTGAATGACCAGACTAAACAAAATGCATATCCTCAGTGATAACTGCTTAAAGAAAAAGGAGTGTAGTGGTAATAAGTGATTATAATATCTTATGTTTACAAAGGTTTTAGAGTCTACAGAACGGCTTCAGATAAATGGCCCATTTTTATTCTCGAAAATAAGTCTATGAACCTAGCTATTATAATTTCAGTTTTAAGGATGAATAAAGTGGATAGCAGAAAAGTTAGAGACAAGCCCAACGGACTGTCATTGTCAAGATTAGGTTATAAAATAACTGTGGTTTCCATCAAAGGTTGGTTTGTTCTCTCCTCTCTCTCTCTCTCCTCTCTCTTTCTCTCGCTCTCTCTCACACACCCTGTGGGAAGACAAATTGCCTGTGGAGAGGCTCATGTGTTGAGGAACCAAAGCCTGCCAATTACCATGTAAATGAGCTTGGAAGTAGATTGCCCCCCTTCAATTTGAGATGAGATCACTGTCCCAACCAACAACTTGAATGAAGCCTCGTGACAGACCTCGCATCAGAAGCACTCAGCTAAACTTCTCCCCCTATTCCTGATCCACATAAAGGGAAAGATACTAAATGCTTGTTATTTTAAGTTGCTAAGTTTGGAGGTAATTTGTAATACAGCAATAAATAACTAATAAACTAATACAGAGTTTGTGGAAAGCAATACAAAACAAATATATATTTACCTTAGATCCTCAGACAATAATGTCCTTGATTACCTGATTTCTTAATCTGCATGGTTTATAAGCCAAGATTAACAATTCTGTCAAAAATAACTCCAAAGTCTGAACCAGTAGGTCTGGATGACCAGATTATACAAAATGTGTATCCTCAGTGATAACTGCTTAAAGAAAAGGGAGTGTAGCAGTAATAATAAAGTGATTATAATACCTTATGTTTACATAGGTTTTAGAGTTTACAGAACAGTTTCACATAAATGGCCCATTTTTATTCTCTTTGAACTTAGCGATTATAATTTTCAGTTTTAAAGATGAATAAAGTGGATAGCAGAAAAGTTGGAGACAAACTCATTTTCTAACAAATAACAAAACAGGTCTTAAATGTTTGCCTTGTAACTCCACCATCTTCTTTGAAGTTGTTCTGGTTTGATGGCAATCGGCGGTTGTATAGACCTAGGAGAATAATTTTTAAATACCAGATACCACTAGGCATCTTATAAATTACAACTAAAATAGCGCTGAGAATATACTGGCTTACTCAGGCTATAATAGACGATAATTAAATGGTTCTAGAACATAAAAACAAAATAAGCAGGCTTTACTAATAAAACTAATCATTGTTAGATGAGCACTGGTTTTCACTATCAATAGCCTTGATATAAAAGCAACTCAAATTCAGGGCCATGTTTTGTCTCTGACTATAAAATTGGAGGTACTTAAATACATGATAAAAAACAACAACAACAAAAAAAAAAACCTGATCAAATCTTCTCTCATTTTTTTGCCACTACAGTCATTCTGAAATATTCAGGGCTTCAATTTTCCTCAACTTTGCAGAAAGCACTGGAAGTAATTTTGTATAAAGAAAAACATGGCAGATTATCCCTATTACATACATCAAAATAATATAACATTCTATTCCCAAGTTAAAATATACCAAAGAGAACCTGTGGTTTTTGTGTAGGAAGGGATTAAAAGAAAATCAGCTGAACATACCTCAGAACAACAACAACAACAAAAAGCAAGGGGGGCTTTCTCAAACAATGCTTTCTAAATACACCGTTAAGATTTTAGACTCCCATTGGTTTCAGAAGACAGGTAAACAAAAAGTTTTTATATTTAACTTACATTTCCCATCCATCAAAGACGGTTTTTTTAAACTTGCTTTTTATGGCTTTGTTATCAGCGATTTTTCAATAGAGGTGTAAATGCAACTTGAATTTTTAATGGTAAACTGATAAAAATCATTTTCATAAAACAAAAATTGCTATTTCAAATCCTTAAGGTATCTTTTTAAGATTTTTGAACTGGAGAAGTTCACATTTATAAAAGGTTTCAGATGCCTAATGGAAACTTGAAAATTTATTCAGTTAAGAAATTTCTGCTTCTGTGGCACTTTTAATGAACAAATGTATGCGTTTCTTTATGAGTATTTTACAAAGAAAGATATTTGCATAAAAATAGAATTTGCATTTTTAAGAGCTCGTCTGTTCCTTATTCTTCTTTATTCAAAATCATAATATTATCTTTGCAACATCATAATCCTTTCCACAGGGACAAAATCTTATGTCATAAATGACCATTATGATTTCAAGTGAGCAATAAGCAGGCAGCAAATACACTTTTTATTTTTGTAAAAAAAAAAAAAATTCATTTACAAAAACAAAATTCACAGTATTTGACCTAACAGTCAGTATTTTACACCTGTTTTTTTTTCCCAGCAGATCTCCAACATATTTCATACTTCTAAACACAATCTGTAATGTCTACTTAAATGGATAATAACATGATTTTAGCATCTTTCAAGGAAGAGACTTAATTCTTGGTGTTCTAACAAAATTATCTTTACCATTCAGAGCAAAAAAGAGGAATTTCTTTAATTCTTAGGAAAAAAATTCTGCTGAAGTTTTGAAAGTCCATACGGTTAATTACAATTTTCAGCCATATGGACACGATGTGATTTTTCTGCATATCTTTGTAAAACACACATCAAATCATATCAGTATCTTTCTTAAAATTCTTCAATATCTTCCTCTTCAATACTACCCTCAAGAGCAAGTCTGAATTTTTCTACATGACAGGCATATGTGGCCCTTCATATTTTGGTCTCTGAGTGTCTAGTGTCTTCATACCTCTGTCCTCCTTCCCCCTCCAACCACCTTCCCTATCCACACACTGATTTGCAGTTTTTTAACACTACAAACTCTCTCGTATTTTCAATATCTTGTAAAACATTTATTATTTCATAAATCGTTCTTTCTCTAGCCTTACTTTGTTCACCCTGTAAACACCTTCTAAAACTTTATGAGAATGCCATCTTTCCCCTGAAGCATTTCCTGATCCTTAGGCAGAATGTGTTATTCCCTCTTCTGGAGTCCCAGAATTTTGTTCTGTCATAGTACTTAGGAGACAATGTTTTAATTATGATACAGTTTGGCTCTGTGTCCCCACCCAAATCTCATCTTGAACTATAATCCCCATGTGTTGAGGGGAGGGGCCTGGTAGGAAGGGACGGGATCATGAGGGCAGTTTCCTCCATGCTGTTCTCATGACAGTGAGGGAGTTCTCAGGGGATCTGACGGTGTTAAGTGGTGGTCTCCCCTGCACTTCTCTCTCACCTGCCACCATGTAAGAGGTGCCTGCTTCCCCTTTGCTGTCCACCATGATAATGTTTCCTGAGGCCTCCCTAGCCTTGTGGAATTGTGAGTCAAATAAACCTCTTTTGTTTATAAATTAATTACCCAATCTCAGGTAGTATTTTCATAGCAGTGTGAAAATGGACTAATACAAATTACTTGTTTTTCTACTTACCTCTCCCTGCTAGAAAGTGAGTTCCTTAAGGTCTGTGTTTTTAGGACATAGCAAATGGAAGAAAATAGAGATTTTTATTAACTTTCGTCCTGCCTTCCTTTATCCAACTGAGTGTGGATAAAGGAAGGCAGGGAGAATAGATGGAATGTTTCTGTCTTGAGTCCAAGTCTCCAAGCTATATTAGAAGCTCCCAGATAAGTTAAAAAATAAAAATCATAATTTATAGTTTATATATAATAGAAATGATGGCATGAATATTGCATTATAAAAGTGAAAAAATAAAAGTTTCCCAAACAGGGGCCATGCAAGCCACATATTTCTTTGATAAATTGGAAAGACTCACAGGAAGTGGCAGGCAGCAAGATAAGACCACACTTATACCTTTGATTACAGTGTTATCTAAAACAAGTCTTTCAGTATTCTGAGTATTTCCATGAGAAAAATGTGCATCATATTATTTGCTACCTAACCAAGCTCTTAGAAATATTATGTAAAATACTGAGTTCATTTTCATAAAACTTTTTAGAGATTCAGATTATTTACATTCAGATATATATAAACTAATTATTATTAGCAATAATACTATTTTATCTTGCAAAAAAAATATTTGCTACTTTAATAGGGGATTAAATCCTATGGATTACTTCCCCACAATTCCATTCGGGTGAATATTTCTTCTAAATGGCTTGCACATAGACAAACCTTCTAAAGTTCAACTCAAATTTATGCATCTCTGACATATATAAACAGACACAATAGCTGCCATTAGATGACAACCTTAAACGCTACTCAGAAAAGCTCTGCACATAAATATCCTCCAGGTGGATAGGTGGCTTTTGCAAAATTTCTTTTTTAGCAGGAAAACTACAGAACTTATTTTGCCTTGCTATACTTATAGTGTGCAAGTGTGAAGGAAACTATAAACATCATCTATCCCAGTGGTTCTCAAAGTGTGCTCTCCATATTACCAGCATCAGCATGGCCTGGGAACCTGGTAGAAATGCACATTCTTGGGCATCTTCAAACCATCTGAGTTAGAAACTAAGGAGTGAGACCTATCAATCTGTGTTTTAACAAGCTCTCCAGGTGGTTCTGATGGCCTCCACAGTTCAGGAACAATTAACCTACCACGATTCTTGTTTCACTGGTAAAAAGTTGAAGCACTGAATTAAATAATCAAATTATTCAAGTCTAAACAAAACACTTTTGTGTTTAAAAGCCAATAGGTTCTGTCTTTCCTCATTTTCCCCTCATTGATTGCCCCTGAAATCACATTTCTAGGGTCACAATACAGAAATGCCATTGTTGGTTTTCCAAATCCAATATTTTTAAGACTTAAGGTCTGGATATGCAGATGGAAAACAATACCTTTGAGCACTTTATTCTGCAGTTAAGACTAGAGGAACTTTTCTCAGGCTGGTGTAAGTGCATTGCTGAGAGGAGAGGCAGCAGGCTTGCTCAGTAGCTCACTTCGTGGCACTTACATCTTTTCAAGCAGATATTTTTTGGAGAGAACAAGTGATGCATAACAATTCTCTGAGCAATTAGAAGACATGAGAGATGGCAAGATGGCCCACTAAATGCAGCCAGATGGAACAGCTGCCACCAGGGTACCAAGAGGACTGGCACGGTCCTAATAGATCTTCAGAGGGAAGGCACGGAGAGTGCAGAGAGTTAACACACAGAAGCTGAGCAGAAGGGGGAAGAAGGTGGGAATCCTGCACAGGGCTACTCTGCACTAGGACTCATTCTTAGTCCTCAAAGACTCTGGCGGAAGTGGTGAGTTGAACTAGCAAGGAACAACCTGCTCTTGCCACAGGCCTCTGGAACTATAGCAGGAAGAGACCCCTCGACCACTACAGACACTTGACTTGGCAGCAAGAGCTGCTTAGAGAAGTGATACGGGCAGAAAGCCAGCTGATGTGGAGCCCAGAGGGTTTGGTGTGGGAGCATCTGTAGTAAAGTATAACCAAGGACAGCCATCTCCCTAGGCTCAGCTTGCACCTGTAGGAGACTTTAGCCCTAGGGGAACTGTCAGACATAAACTCTGCAGGGCGGTCTTGCCCATCAGACAGGGCTGGTCTGACTTGAGCATCCCTTGGTCTGATTGCCTTTTCTAGGGCCCTAGCCTGGCCATGCCTGCCTGCAGGACAGCCTCCGGTACCCTGGGGACCTGCATCATGGCTCCTGTGCTGGCAGACCATGCCTAACTGATGGAACGTTCCAGTGGGGCAGCCCCCCACAGCCACATTGAGCCTGCCTGCTCCCTCCCCACACTGCAACTTCCCTCAGGCCACAGCAACATCTCCACATCGCTTTGCCAGAATACATGTGCACCAGCTGCTTTCATCTTCATTGCCCCTCCAGTAGGCAAGTGTAAGTGCATTTTACCATGCCTGCACTGCAGCAGGAGTGCCATCTGTCCCCTTCCCCCGTGCCAACTGCCACTGCAGTTGGAGTCTTGGGTACAGAGCCAGTCAGTCTTGCCCCAGCAGCAGCCACCTTTGCACAAACACAGCCATGGGAGTGAAATTAGGCACAGAGAATACCAGACCCTCCCCTACCCTAAGCAACCACCCCCACCTGCAGGGCACAGAGAGTGCACACAGACCTGGACCCAAGAACTCCCCTACCTGTACCAATACCACCACCAGTAAGGTTGGGTACACAGTTGCCAACAGGGACCCTGAGCCCACCTTGCTTCCTCACCAAGCTGTGTTCCCTTTGGTAAACACTAGCACACGTGTAGACACCCCAGCACCCACTAGTATTTTGCCCTAGCCAAGGAGAATGCATCCCACTGTGCTGCCACTGCCACTGCTATTGGCACATGTGAACCAGGACAGGCCTGCTGTCACTGCATTATGAAATACTTTGGCTGACACTACCCATCAGAGTATAGTGACTAGCCAGTCTGGGAGCACTTTGGTGCCAACAGTGCAGTGTATTTCTAACCTCAGGGAGCCAGAAGACAAAGTCAGAGCCTGTTACAAGTTCTCCATAGTTAGAACACTCAGTCCAGGAGTTGTGAACTGAACACTGGCAATCTAAAAATCTTCCAGAAATGAAGCTAGTTGGTGGAATCCACCTTATACCACAATCAAACTCTCAATATCACCAAATAGGATAAAGAGAAAAGAACCCATGCAAAGGTCAGCAACATCAAGGATTAAAGAAACATTAGCCCACAAAGATGGGCGGAGGGGGGCAGAGGGGAAAGCAATGCAAAACTCAGACAACTGAAAAACCCAGAGTGCCTTCTTGCCTTCACGTGCCACCTCTCCAGCAAGCATTCTGAACCAAGTTGAGATAGCCAAAATAACAGAAATAGAATTCAGATGGAAACAAAGATTATTGACATGCAAGAGTATGTTGAAACTCAATCCAAAGAAGCTAAGAATCACAATAAAATGATTCAGGAACTGACAGACAAAACAGCCAATATAGAAAAAAATATAACTGACCTGATAAAGTTGGAAAACACACTACAAGAATTTCATAATGCAATTGTTCATAGCAGAATAGACCAAGCAGGGAAAATAATCTCAGAGCTGAAAAACTGGCTTTCTGAAATAAGATTGATAAGAACAAAGAAAAATAATGAAAAGGAATAAACAAAACCTCTGAGAAATATAGGATTATGTAAAGAGACCAAATCTATAACTCATTAGTGTCCCTGAAAGAGATGAAGAGAGTGTCAGCAACTTGGAAAACATATTTCAGGATATCATTAATGAGAACTTCCCCAATCTAGCTAGAGAGGCCAACATCCAAATTCTGGACAGGCAGAGAACCACAATAAGATGCTTCACAAGAAGATCCAAATTTAGGACATGTAGAGAACCACAGTAAGTTGCTTCACAAGATCATCCCCAAGACACATAATCATCAGATTCTCCAAAATCGAAATAAAAGAAAAAATCTTAAAGGCAGCTAGACAGAAAGGTCAGATCACCTACAAAGGGAAGCCCATGAGACTAACAGCAGACTTCTCATCAGAAATATATACTAGAAGAGATTGCAGATCAATATTTAACATTCTTTAAAAAAAAAAAAAGAAATTCCAATCCAGAATTTCATATTTAGCCAAATTAAACTTCATAAGCAAAGGAGAAATAAGATCCTTTTCAGGCAAGCAAATGCTGAGGGAATTTATTAACACCAGACCTGACTTGTAAGAGTTCCTGAAGAAAGTACTACATATGAAAAAGAAATACCATTACCAGCCACTACAAAAGCACACTTAAGTACACAGGCCAGTGGCACTATAAAGCAACCACACAAACAACTCTGCATAATAACCAGCTAGCATTATGATGACAGAATCAAACCCACACATGTCGACACTAACCTTGAATGTAAATAGGCTAAATGCCCCAATTAATAGGCACAGAACGGCAAGCTGGATAAAAAAACCAAGACCCATTGGTCTGCTGTCTTCAAGAGATCCATCTCACGTGCAGTGACACAAATAGGCTCAAAATAAAGGCATGAAAAAAATTCTATCAAGCAAATGGAAAACAGAAAAAAAAGGGTTGCAATCCTAATTTCAGACAACACAGACTTTAAACCAATGAAGATCAAAAAAGACAAGGAAGGGCATTACATAACGGTAAAGGGTTCAATTCAACAAGAAGACATAACTATCCTAAGTATAGATGCACCCAACATAGGAGCACTTAGATTGATAAAGGAAGTTCTTAAGAGACCTTCAAAGACATTTACATTCCCACAAAATGACAGTGAGAAACTTTAATACCACACTGAAAATATTAGACAGATCATTGAGACAGAAAATTAGCAAAGATATTTAGGACCTCAACTCAGCAGGCGATCAAATTGACCTGATAGACATCTACAGAACTCTCCACCCAAAACTATCCACCCGAAAGCAACAGAATATACATTCTTCTTATCACCATATGGCACACACACTAAAATCAATCACATAATCTGACAAAACACCTTCAGCAAATGCAAAAGAACTGAAATAATAACAAACACTCTATCAGACCAATAAAATTAGAGTTCAAGACTGAAAATCACTCAAAATCATAAAATTACATGGAAACTGAATAACTGCTTCTAAATGACTTTTGGTTAAGAAGTGAAATTAAGGTAGAAATCAAGAAGTTCTGTGACAGTAATGAGAAAAAAGATAAAACATACAAAGATCTCTGGAAAATTGCTAAGACAGTGTTAGGGAAATGTATAGCACTAACTACCCACATAAAAAGCTAGAAAGATCTCAGTTTAACAACTTAACATGACAACTGAAAGAACTAGATAACCAAGGAAAAAACAATCCCAAAGCTAGAAGACAGGAAATAAACAAAATCAGAGCTGAACTGAAGGAGATTGAAACATGAAAAATCACTCAAAAAATCAGAGTCCACTAGTTGGTTTTTTGAAAAATTAATAAAATAGATAGGCTGTTTATCCAGATAGACTAATAAAGAAAAAGAGAGAAGAACCAAATAAACGCAAAGGAGATATTACTATTTACCTCACAGAAAGACAAATAACCATCAGAGAATATCATGAACACCTCCATGAACATAAACTAGAAAATCTAAAGAAATGAATAAATTCCTGGACACACACTCCCAAGACTGAACCAGGAGGAAATTGAATCCCTGAAGAGACCAATAATGAGCTCCGAAATCAAATCGGTAATAAATAACCTACCAACCAAGGAAAGCCCAGGACCAGATGGATTCACAATCGAATTTTATCAGATATACAAACAGCTTGCACCATTCATGGAGAAACTATTCTTAAAAATTGAGGAGGAGGGGACTCCTCCCCACCTCATTCTATGAGACCAGCATCATCCTGATACCAAAGCCTGGCAGAGACGAAACAAAAAAATAAAACTTCAGACCAATATCTGAACATCAATGCAACACAATACAAAAATCCTTAACAGAATACTGGCAAAACTAATTCCGCAGCACATCAAAAAGCTTATCCACTACAATAAAGTAGGCTTTCTTTATTCCTGGGATGCAAGTTGGGTTCAACATATAAAAATCAATCAATGTAACTTGTCACATAAACAGAACCAAAGACAAAAAACACATGATTATTCAATACATGCAGAAAAGGCTTTCAATAAAATTCAACACAACTTCATGTTTAAAACTCTCAATAAACTACGTATTGAAAGAACATACCTTAAAATAATAAGAGCCATCTATGACAAACCCACAGCCAACATCATCTAAATGGGCAAAAGCTAGAAGCATTCCCCTTGAAAACTGGCACAAGACAAGAATATCCTTTCTTACCACTTCTATTCAACATAGTTTTGAAAGTCCTGGCCAGGGCAATCAGGCAAGAGAAAGAAATAAAGCGGCTCCAAATAGGAAGAGAAGAAATCAAACTATTTCTGTTTGCAGATGACATGATCCCATATCTAGAATGTCCTACAGTCTTGGGCCAATATCTCATTCAGCGGGTAACTTCAGCAAAGTCTCTGGAGACAAACTCAATGTACAAAACTCACTAGCATTCCTATACACCAACAACAGTCAAGCTGACAGCAAAATCAGGAATTCAATCCCATTCACAATTGCCACAAAAAGAATAAAATACCTAGGAATACAGCTAACCAGGGAGGTGAAAGATCTCTAAAAGGAAAACTACAAACCACTGCTCAAAGAAATCAGAGATAACACAAACAAATGGAAAAACATTCCATGTTCATGCATAGGAAGAATCAATATCATCTAAATGGCCAGATTGTCCAAAGCAATTTATAGATTCAATGCTATTCCTACTAAACTACCAACGACATTATTCACAGAACCAGAAAAATATACTTTAAAATTCACATGGGACAAAAAAGAACCTGAATAGTCAAGGCAATCTTAAGCAAAAACAACAAAGCTGGCAGCATCATGCTACTTGACTTTACACTACAAGGCCACAGTAACCAAAATAGCATACTACTGGTACAAAAAGCAGACACACAGGTCAATGGAACAGAATAGGGAGCCCTGAAATAAGGCTGCACACCTACAACTATCAGATATTCGACAAAGCTGACAAAAGCAAGCCATAAGGAAAGAATTACCTATTCAATAAATGGTGCTGGGACAACTGGCTAGCTAAGTGCAGAAGATTAAAATTGACCCCTTTCTTACACCATACACAAAAATTAACTCAAGATGGATTAAAGACTTAAATGTAAAACCCAAACTATAATAAACCTTAAAGACAACCGAAGCAATATCATTGTGGACATAGGAATGGGCAAAGACTTCATGACAAAGATACCAAAAGCAATTGCAACAAAAGCAAAAAAATGACAAATGGGCTCTAATCAAACTAAAGAGCTCTGCACAGCAAAAAACAAAAAATTATCAACAGTAAACACAACCTACAGAATGGGAGAAAATTTTTGCAAACTATGCATCCAACAAAGGTCTAATATCCAGCATCTACAAGGAGCTTAAACAAATTTACAAGAAAAACAACCCCATTAAAAATGTGGGCAAAGGACATAAACAGACACTTCACAAAAGGAGATATACATGCAGCCAACAAACATGTGAAAAAAGCTCCATATCACTGATCATTAGAGAAATGCAAATCAAAACCATAATGAGATGCCGTCTCACATCAGTCAGAATGGCTATTACTAAAAAGTCAAAAAGTAAAAGATGCTAGGGTGGTTGTGAAGAAAATGGAACACTTATACACTGCTAGTGGGAGTGTCAATTAGTTTAACCATCGTGGAAAACAGTGTGGTGATTCCTCAAAGATCTTTAAACAGAAATACCATTCAACTCAGCAATCCCATTACTGGGTATATACCCAAAGGAAAACCAACAGTTCTACCATAAAGACACATGCACATGTGTGTTTGTCGCAGCACTATTCACAATAACAAAGACACGGAATCAACTTAAATGCCCATCATTAGTGGACTGCATAAAGAAAATGTGGTACATATACACAATGGAATACTATGCAGCCATAAAAAAGAACAAGATGATGTCCTTTACAAGAACATGGATGGAGCTGGAGGCCATTATCCTTAGCAAACTAACACAGGAACAGAAAACCAAATACTGTATGTTCTCACTTATAAGTGGGAGCTAAATGATGAGAGCACGTAGATACATAGAAGAGAACACCATACCCTGGAGCCTGTCAGAGAGTGGATGGTGAGAGGAGGGAGAGGATCAGTAAAAATAACTAATGGGTACTAGGCTTAATGCCTATGTGATGAAATAATCTGTACAACAAATCCCTGTGACACATGTTTACCTATATAACAAACCTGCACATGTACCCCCAAATTAAAAGTTTTTAAAAGTATGTGAAATTAAATGTTTTTGTATTATTACATTTTTTAACAAAGGACTAGAGATCTGCTTTACTAAGAATTAAAAATTCCAATAGTTGCCCCAGACATCATCTATTATTGATTTATTCAAAATAAGTCTATTACAACTTCCCCTCTAGAATCGAGTAGTAAGAACAGTATTTTTGTTTCTTTCTTTTCTTTCTTAAAACAGTCCTTAAATTTGGACACTTCTACTTGACACAACCCTCTAGAAGACCCATATACAGTGGATACGCAAAAGTCAGAACCTTGGCATATGTGGGGATTTCAATGTGTTGGAGCAATTTGGAACATCAGGATCTTTGGGTGGTCTGGATTGAGCCTCGCCCCATCTTGATTCCCAATTTCAGCATGGTCATGACCCTGTTGCTCTCTCTGGGTTCTTCTCTAATCAAAAATCAATTGCTGCTTTTTTTTTTTTTTTTGAGTGAAGGGGAAAATGTTTCTCATTGAATATCAGCATGCTAAGAGTTTCTCCAATATCCTTAAGAGTTCCCAAAGAGAGCCGGGCGTGGTGGCTCATGCCTGTAATCCCAGCACATTGGGAGGCTGAGGCGGGTGGATCACCTCAGGTCGGGAGTTTGAGACCAGCCTGACCAACATAGAGAAACCCCATCTCTATTAAAAATATGAAAATAGCTGGGTGTGGTGGCACATGCCTGTAATCCCAGCTACTTGGGAGGCTGAGGCAGGAGAATCACTTGAACCCAGGAGGCGGAGGCTGAGGTGAGCCAAGATCATGCCATCGCCCTCCAGCCTGGGCAAAAGAGCAAAATTCTGCTCAAAAAAAAAAAAAAAAAAAAAAATTCCCACAGAGGCCAAGGAGTACATCTCCAAGGCAGATCTCAAAGGAAGCAGAACTTCTATGTATATAATAATTTCACTTAAGAACAAGGCCTGGTGTGGTGGCTCATGCCTGTAATCCCAACACTTTGGGAGGCCAAGGTGGGTGGATCACGAGGTTAGGAGTTCGAAACTAGCCTGGCCAATATAGTGGGACCCCGTTTCTACCAAAAAATACAAAAATTAGCCGGGTGTGGTGGCGCATGCCTCTAGTCCCAGGTACTTGGGAGGTTGAGGCAGGAAAGTCGCTGGAAACTGGGGGGGCGGAGGTTGCAATGAGCTGAAATCGTACCACTGCACTCCAGCCTGGCAACAGAGTTAGACTCTGTCTCAAAAAAAAAAAAAAAAAAAAAAAGGACAAAGAGAGTGTATCCTTTCAGTCATTCAAGGAAAATGTCTCTTCTAGAATTAATGATTATAGCTCAAGTCAAAAGTATGCATGAAATGGGCAGGCACAGTAAGAATTTCCATGTATCTATATCTCTTTGTATATTGCCATCTTCTTCTCTAGTCTCCTGAAATTCCTGCTTCTGTGTGCAGGTATCATCCTCATTCTCACTTTCTATATTGGGTAAGCATCTATATTTCAAAGACAGTACCTCTTATTCTTAAAAGATGTCACATACCATTATAATAAGTGTGATATGCTTAGTGTTCTGAGAAGATATCAATGCTTCCCGAGGACTGATCTTTGTCTTCTAATTTCAACCACCTGGTGTATCAACATATTAACCAAATTATTGCTAAGTCTCCTAAGGCTAATAAACATTTCTCATTCCCAGGATTTATTTGTTTACAGTGTCTTAAATTACTAGAGATCATAAAGGATAACCCTTCATCTCCCTTATTGCTGTGACCTTTCAGAATGAAGAGAGCTATTAAAAAAAAAACTGCTGCAGCATTTCAAATCTTTATGACAGTGTCTGCCTCCCAGTTTTTTCAAAAGCTTGATGCTTTCTTATTTTTTTTTCTTTTATTTTCTCAAAACTACTCATTTTCAGATCTGCAAAGGTATATACTCTGTCTCTCTAAAAACAACATACCTGCTTCTAGAAGTTAAATAAAATCTAATAATAAATTGAAAGAAATAACTTAGAAAAGGGTGCCTGTTACTAGGCTCTTCACCTACCATTCTACCCTCACATACCTCAGAAAGTCAAGTGCAGTGCTTTTCCTCCCTAGGCTGACGGTCAGATCATGATCATTTTGTTCCTGGAACAGTGATGGTTTACCACGCTTTTACACAATTTTAAAAACTAGTAATGGCAGCCTATATAATAATCATGCTCAGTGAATTACTCAAATGATGTGGGTTGTCATTTATTACTTCATATGTTAAAGTTATTGATATCATGGAAAGGCAAGCCACCGAGAAGGAAAACCTTAGACTGCTAGGAGATTAAACTAACCTTTAAAAGTACACCATTCCCTAAATGTACATGGGCTTTTGTACTTTTCTTGTTTGCTTATTGGAATTATTACCTCATCGATAAATTTCCTGTTTTAGATTTCCCTAAAGTTTTCCATCAGATTTCCAGTGTCTCCTATTTCTGTGAGGTGCCTCCGCAGTCTTTTCTGTATGTTTCCACATGGAGCAAACTCAAGACATGCTTTAGGAAACCATGTCACTCAGAAACACAGCAAATTATTCAAATTTTCAAAATGAGATAGTCATGATTCTAGAGACTCTCACCATGGATACAATTCTTTTTCCACATTTATAAATATTTTTGAGGGCTTATATGCCATGTGCTGGACAAAACACTTGGGGAAACAGATGAATTAATCACGGAATCTATTCCACCAGCTACATTTTAAAGGAAAAGTTCTATTTAAGATATTTCCATGCTAATCAGCTTGAGATGTTTTATTTTATTGCCTAGCAATAAATACCTTCCTAAAGGAAATATATTTCTAGAAATATGAGAACTGTCCATCAGAAATAAATGACCCCTCAAAATTTTTCATTTCCAAAATAATCCCCAAAAGTCCATCATCTGCACTTCTATTAAAGGAATAAATAGCTAATATGTTTTCTTAAAAGAAAATATGGGTAAGCGAAACAGTTATCTGCAGGAAAGTACAAATCTTTGCTGTTCCAAATCTCCTCTACTTTCCTGGACCTTCCTGATAGCCCCATTGTGTTCACTAAAGTGAAGACTCATCAGGAAAGCTCTACCAAGGCCTCCCCAGCTCTGACTCTTCCCAGAAATTTTCACCTTTCCCATCTCAACTCAGAGTACTGCAGACCAGTTTGAAGCTGCCTGCTTAGGTTAGAAGGTACCATCTGTGCTAATGAGGCAATAACTTTTAATGTGCAAATTAGTCACACTCTCAAAGAATTTAGTTGGAATTTAAAGACACAATTCCTTAAGTGAAAGAATTGATGTAGGTAGGAAATTAAGCCCTCTGTCATATCAGCAAATGAGATATTTGGGGATGAGTGGTCTGTATACAGATCAGATCAGCTTTCAGGGGCCTGAGGATAAGTCTTTCCTCTCTTCCTTCACCTCTCCAATGTCAAGGTCTTTGAACATTATCTCAAGTCCAGTGACTTTCATGGGCTTGCACCAACCACTTTAGCCTTATAATTATATAGCATGTTTTGAAACCCTGCACTCTAAGCTACACAGAGGCTACATTTCATCTCATTCATTCATTCATTCATTCAATAGATACTTATTGAGCCCCTACTATGTGCTAGGTGCTATAATAGGTACTGGAGATACAGGAATAGGCACTGTAATAGGTGGTGGAGATTTAATGCTTTAATATATGCCTTTGCAATCTTTCAGTCAATTAAAACCAATGATCATTAAGTTTACACAAAATTAGAGAATAAGGATCTGTAATTCCAAGACTTGATCACTGTACTTCATCTAAAAATGTATGTTATCATACCACAGTAGAATTAAATAGCCTTGCTAAAGTTTTTACTCACAAATTAAAACATATGTAAGTAGTTGAAAATTAGCCCAAACCAGTTCTAACTTAAATAATGCAAGAAACAATGCATGCAAACTGCTTAGTCCAGTGCCTGTCACATAGTAATCTATCATAGCTTTAGGTGCTGCTTTTATTGTTGAGCTGATTCTCAAATTCCATAATGCTACAGAAATACCTAATAATCATTGTTACCTTAATAGATAATTATCACACTCCATACCATTGCAGAACTTTATTTCTAAAGGGGGATGATCAGCATAAACTTTAAAAGTTTTAATTAATTTATTCATTTATTTAACAAACATTAAACCATATGCCAGGCATTGGGATATAAAAATAATTGCACCCCTGCCCTAGAGGATATCACAGCCTATTTGGGGAAATAATATACAAAGAAACAAATCATTTCACAATTGTTAAGTTATTAAACCGGTTGTCTTCTGTGAGCACACAGAAGAGGGAATACCTGTCACTGCTCAGTAAAGAGATAACATATGAGTTGGTCTCATAGGCATTTTTAGACAGATGGACTAATAAAGGGGTAGAAGAATAAAATAACAAGCTAAGAATGAACATGACTTTTTCAGACAAATGCTAACAGTAAACCTGGAACTCAGGTTACATGCAACTAAGTTGCCTATAAAAATACACAACCTCTGAAGGCTGGGCAGTTGGGGAGAGTGTCAGATCATGAAGGGCCCATATACTATCCCCAGGGACTTATCCTATAAGCAGTAAAATACAATTGATAAAACTGCTTCTAATCTAAAGATACTTCATCCCTTTTCTTCTCAAAAATCAACCCCAAATAATAATAAGAAACAAAAATATGACTGTCTTCAATAAATCTAGAAACACTTGTGGTGCTGAACTATAGCATATAAAGACAACTCAGAGAGGATTGGCAAATATATGTCATTTTTGACAAGAGAATATATTTGACCAGAGGATGGTCAAATCTAAGTGCCAGCAGAAGAGAATATTAATAACAGGTAGGCTGGTTCACTCTGAGGAGCTCAAGAGATGCCACGGAACTGAGGAAACCAGGTGCTGCAAAAGACAAAAGGGAAGGAGCAGAGCTGAGGACAGATTGTTTAAAGACTGTATAAAAAGCTTCCAGGCGAGGCGAGGCGTGGTGGCTCACGCCTATAATCCCAGCACTTTGGGAGGCCAAGGCAGGTGGATCACAAGGTCAAGAGTTCAAGATCAGCCTAGTCAACATGGTGAAACCCCATCTCTACTAAAATACAAAAAAAATATTAGCCAAGCACGGTGGCGGGCACCTGTAGTCCCAGCTACTCAGGAGGCTGAGGCAACAGAATTGCCTGAACCTGGGAGGTGGAGGTTGCAATAAGCCAAGATCATGCCATTGCACTCCAGCCTTGGCAACAGAGCAAGACTCCATCTCCAAAAAAGGTTTGTCCACTAGCCCTGAACCACAGGAAAAGGGAGAGGTATAGAATTTGAACCGAAGATGTTCCCAACTCTGGGACACCACATATACAGATAAGCAAAAATGCAGCAAGAGCACCATGTGATAATGAACAATATGAATGGTGGGCCATTCCAGCTCCCTTTTGCTGCCCAGCTACAGAACAAACTTGTACCCATCCAAACACTCAGAAGGACATGACCAGGACAGATGGTTGGAGGGTGATTTTCTGAATAAACTTAGCCACCTTGGAGAAAATGGTTACAGCTCTTCTTATGGAAGTCTCCAGTGAAAAACTCACATACCCTGCCAGCCTAGAGCAAAGTCAACCTTTCAGAAAGCCTTGCGCAATTACTCATAGTGAGACCCTATCTCAAAGAAAAAAAAAGCAACTTGAAAAAAATAAAGGTAAAGCAAGGATGAGAAGAAATTATAAACATGCTACAATTAATACCTTAGAAAAGTAACAGAAGATCAGATATTACATCCAAAAACAAATGAAAGCAGGATATTGTGAAAGAAAGGAAAAAAAGGGCTCTCAGAAAAATTAAATATAAGAAAGCAAAAATTACAAAAATAAACAAAAATTAGAATATCAGTTCTAATACCCAGAATATCTGCTAGAAGGAGTGAAAGAAATATTTTAGAAAATAGAAGTAGAGAAACAGAAGATTGGGGAATCCAGGAGATCTAGCTCTCAACAAATAGGCATTTCAGAATAAGAAAAGAGAGAGGAGGTAATAGTGACAATAATAGTTTTTCACATTGAAAGGCACCAGATTATGAATTTAGGCAAGCAAATAAATATTGTTGTCTCAAGCCAATAAGTATTTAGGACATTTGTTATGTCCCAGTAGATACCTAGTACACCCGGCCTACATCATGGTCTATACTCCAGCTGCCAGGGGTGGGAAGTGGCAGTCTTCCATCAAGTGTCATGTAATATATAATTTCCGGCTATATAAAAAGGGTTTGCAGCCAGGCATGATGGCACATGCCTGTAATCCCAGCACTTTGGGAGGCCAAGGCGGGCGGATCACTTGTGGTCAGAAGTTGGAGACAGCCTGGCCAACGTGGTGAAACACTGTCTCTACTAAAAATACAAAAATTAGCTGGCATGGTGGCACATGCCTGTAGTCCCAGCTACTTGTGAGGCTGAGGCAGAACTGCTTGAACCTGGGAGGCAGAGGTTGCAGTGAGCTAAGATTAGGCCGTTGTACTCCAGCCTGGGAGACAGCGAGACTCTGTCTTTAAAAAAAAAAAAAAAAAAAAAACAAGGAAAAAGAAAGAGGGTTTGCTTACAATTCTGTGAGTAGGTAACTCGGGCTGGTATCACACATGCAGATACAATCACCTTGCCACTTGACTAAGGCTGGACAGTACGTAATAGCCTATTCACATGTCTGGCATTAGCTGTGGCTCACAGCTAGCCATGTGTGAGCAGGCCAGCTCTGGCTTCTTTACATGCAGCAGAAAAATTCCTGGCAGGAAAAAGGGACAAGCTTTAATGCACAATAATTTGTTAAGCTTCTGCTTATAGTAACCCCCTAGCCAAGCAAGTCTCACGGCCAAGCTAAGAGTCAATGTGGGAAGGACTACACAAAGATAAAATGAGAGGAGGAGTGATTCATTGAGGGTATTAGTGTAATGATCTATAATATTAAACCACACAGACAGGGCTACCCAGAACTTTGGATCCAGACAGAGCAACTTAAAAGAGGAAGGACAGTGGAAGATATTTTTTATGTTGGGTTGGCTTTCATAAACACCTTCATCTTAGCATTTATAACTCTTTTCAATTACATATGTATTTATGCATTTATTTTTAAATGTCTGTTTCCTGCTCTAGATTCTAAGCTACAGGAAGACAAAGACCATGCCTCTTTTCAACCTACCCTCTTTTAGCCTAGGAAGTGGTAAAGTGTATATCCCTTACTATTAAACAAAGGAATGAAGGGAGCAACAAATGTGCACCCAGAAACAGGCAGAGTCTAGGGTTCTGATAGCACCAAAGACAGGGAGAGACCAGAAGGACAAGCTATAGGTTGATGCAAGGAGTAAATCAGGTAATTCATGTATCTCTCACACCCACAGAGGTTCAGTAAAAGTTTATTACATATGAATATAACAAAATAAAACTGTGAACACCGATCTTAAGATAGCACTTTGCAATCTGCCCTGTTTGGAAGCTTCTGTAACTATGTGAATGTCCTTGCACCCACAGGTGTATGATCGTAAGAGCAGTTCTCAAAGTTCTTGGTCCAGGACCTCTTTACACTTTAAAAACTATTGAGCATTCCAAAGAACTTTTGCTTGTGTGTATTTTATCTGTCATTGCTTCTCATACTCTATTTTTCAACAGAGAACTTTTTAAGTACTTAATTCTTTTTTAAAATAACAATAACAAACTTGTGCAATGCAAATAGCATATTTTTTAAAAAAACTTCGTTTTCAAAACAAAAAAATAGTGAAAAAAATGGCATTAAAATTTTGCAAATCTCTTTAATATATGGCTTAATAAGACAGGAATTAGATTCTCCATCTCCTACTGCACTTACTTCATTAAAATATTATACATCATGCAGCCTCTGGAAATTTTCATTAAATAGTTGTGAGCAAGAGAAAGTAAAAAAAAAAAAAAGGCAAATAACACCTTAGTATTATTATGAAAATGCTTTTGACTCTGTGAATCCTCTAAAATGGTCTCAGGCATTTGTTGGACATTTGTCAAGTAAAAGTAGTAAAACATTTTTCCCTAAAGTTGGTAACTTCTTCAAGGTAATACATAACCAGAGTATTTTCTATTTAGAATTAAAAGAAACAAATTGAACTATTAGGATTTCTTAGTACCAAACAAAATGTCCCTCTAAAAGGTCTGTTAATATTAATAAGTCTATTACTTAATAAAAGAAAATTGGACTTTCTCAATGGATTTCCCAAATAGAATATGAGCTGTTCTTCTACTCTTTAAGCAACTCTATTAACTCAGTGATTGATTGTTTACATTCTCTCCCTTCAGCTCCTCTAAAAACTGAAAACAGCTCTATAGACAGTGTTCTTTCCTTTATGTACAATAATTGCATATTAATTATAAAATAATAGCTAAAATGTCTTCAGTGTTTCATATGTTCCAGGAATTGTACAGTGTGCTTTATTGCATTATTTCTCTTAACACTAAAATCTTTGAAGTAGGTATTATTCTTAGTATTTTTATAGATAAGAAAACTGAAACCTAGAGGGATTAAGCAACATGCCCAACGTCATACACATAGTAAAAAACAACAACAGAAAAACACTCAAAGTTTTTTACTACTGTTCCACTCAGCTTCCCTTTTCATGAGTATGGTAATAGTAATATTTTCTACTATTTTCCATTTTAACTGCACAAGTTTTCAATTTAGCTTTAAAAGCCTTTTGAATTCTAGTCTGAGAAACTAACCTTGTTTTGAGAATCTTACCGATGTAAAAGTGTGTACCCAATGGAAACAGACATTTGGACCACAATACATCCCTGCACTGCTCTGATTCCTTCCAACGATCTCTTCTAGGTCATGCCTGAAGGCACACCATCTCCCCTTTCTCTCTGTCATTTCTTTGATTATCCTTGTCTCTCCTATTTGAATTGTTCAACATCACTGCATATAGATTGAAAACCAGACTGACGGTGACGGTGACGAATCTTCCAGTAGCCTGATTGCCAAATCACCAAAGATCTGGGACAATCCTGTAGCATATATGTCACACCTTTAATCATCTTTTCAAAAATCCTGTCAGCAACAACTTTCTGCAGACCCCTGTGACTTAGAAAATCACCATTCTATAAACTGTAGAGAAATGAATACCAGATGTGACTAGCAGCCATGGGAAATTCAGAAGTGTCAGTTTAATATCCTGGGTGTTGCTGCCCGAACCTGAAAAGTCAATTCCGGTTATAAAACTTTCAGTAGACTGCCACAAATCCCTGAATGTTCTATTCAGTTCAAGTGGAGCAAAGGTAATGGGCCACTGGAGAAAAGCAGGGGAAAAATAATAGATCCCATCTCACTAATTGAGAGCTGGCTCTTGAAAAGGATAATAATACTAAAAACTCTATTTCCCCCCTCCTCATAACCCCTAATTTTAGGGTAACAAAAATATACATAGGTAATCACACACTGTAGTGTCATCACAGGCAAGTCAGATGGGAATCGTAGAAATGTTATCTTCTTCCATTATAACCTCATTTATATCAGATAAAGTCTATAATCTTTACTTCTTAGTTTAAAACTTGGTTGCCAAGCATTTTAATCATCAATAATCTATACTACATATAGGATTATCACTGATTCAACTTTTGAAAAAATTATAATGGCAATAACATTCAAATAATGGAACAATGTGTTTTTTCCCCCAGAAACTTTTCTTTAGCTTACTCCATGGAAATTATACATTGCTTTTGTCAATTGACTCATTTGCTTTATTAACATGATTCCATAGGAAACAGATTTATTTAAAATCAAAAGAAACCCAACCATATTATTTTAGCACGAATGCTCCTATAGAACCTAGCTTTCACAAAGAATTTTTTTAATGAGAACATCCAAAGTGTTTCTCACTTCAGTTAAGTATGGTTAATCAAAAGTGCAATCACTGAATTATATTCATAGTTTTCCAGTATAATGCAGTGTTTCAAATAATGCCTACACTGAGTACTTAAAATTCATTTATTTATTACACAATCACTTCGTAAGCACCTACTCTGTAGCAAACAGTGTATCATGCTGTAGTATGAAGACTGATTAGTCTTGGTCTTTTATCTCAAAGAGTTTGCAGTCATATCTGGTAGACCGATATTTGAAGAAATTAAACACAAAATAGAGTAATATGTTTTATACTAAATGATCATGTATGGGAGCACTGGAAAAGAATCTGTGCATAAAGAGATTAGAAGAAGTTTCAAACAAAAATAACATTCTTTTAACCAATTGGTTTGTTTTCATACAAAGTAAAGTTTCTTGAACCATATCATGACTATCCACAAAGACATGCATTAGCAGTTAGAACAGCATATCCATTTGAAGAATCTATCCTATAAATAATAATAATGTTGTTGTTGTATTTATTGTTGTTTCTCCCTTTTTAAGAAGCAGCCACTATGAGGTGAGCATTCATGTTTTATCAAACTCAATCCTCACAACACTGTGAGGAGAATAGAAATATCTCCATTTTACAGGTGGGCAGACAACAATGCAATAAAACTGATATGGTTTGGCTGTGTCGCCATCCAAATCTCATCTTGAATTGTAGCTCCCATAATTCCTATGTGTTGTGGGAGGGACCTAGTGGGAGATAATTGAACCACGGGGGGGCAATTTTTCCCATACTGGTCTCAGGAGATCTGATGGTTTTGTAAGGGAAATCCACTTTCACTTGGTTCTCATTCTCCCTGCAGCCATGTAAGATGTGCCTTTCATCTTCCTCCATGATTGTGAGGCCTCCCCAGCCACACGGAACTGTGAGTTTATTAAATATCTTTTTCTCTATAAATTACCCAGTCTTGGGTATGTCTTTATCAGCACTGTGAAAACAGACTAATACAATAAATTGGTATCAAGAGTGGGGTACTGCTGTAAAGATACCTGAAAATGTGAAAGCAACTTTGGAACTGGGTAACAGGCAGAAGTTGGAATACTTTGGAGGAGTCAGAGGAAGACAGGAAAATGTGGGAAGGTTTGGAACTTCCTAGAGGCTTGTTGAATGCCTTTAACCAAAATGCTGATCATGACATGGATATTGAAATCCAGGCTGAGGTGGTCTCAGATGGAAATGAGGAACTTTTGGGGAACAGGGAGTAAAAGTCACTCTTGCTATGCAAAGAGACTGGCAGCATTTTTGCCCCTGCCCTAGAGATTTGTGGAACTTTGAACTTGAGGGAGATGGTTTAGGGTATCTGGAGGAAGAAATTTCTAAACAGCGAAGCATTAAAGATGTGACTTGGGTGCCGTTAAAAGCAGTCAGTTTTAAAAGGGAAACAGAGCATAAAAATTTGGAAAATTTGCAGCCTGACAATGCAATAGAAAAGAAAAATTCATTTTCGGAGAAGAAATTCAAGTCAGCTGCATAAATTTGCATAAGTAACAAGGACCCAAATGTTAATCACCAAGACAATGGGGAAAATGTCTTCAGGGCACTTCAGAGATCTTTAAGGCAGCTTCTCCCATCACAGGCCCAGAGGACTAGAAGGAAAAAATGATTTCATGAGCCAGGCCCAGGGCCCCCTGCAGTGTGCAGCCTAGGGACTTGGTGCACTGAGTCCCAGCTGCTCTAGCCGTGGCTAAAACAGGCCAAAGTGCAGCTCAGGCTGTGGCTTCAGAGTGTGCTAGCCCCAAGCCTTGGCAGCTTCCAAGTTGTGTTGAGACTGTGAGTGCACAGAAGTCAAGAATTGAGGTTTGGGAACCTTCACCTAGATTTTAGAGGATATATGGAAATACCTGGATGTACAGGCAAAAGTTGGCTGCAGGGGCAAGGCCCTCATGGAGAACCTGTGCTAGGGCAGTGTGGAAGGGAAATATGGCGTTGATGTCCCCACCCAGAGTCCCTACTGGGGCACTGCTTAGTGGCACTATGAGGAGAGGGCCACTATTTTCCAGACCCTAGAATGGAAGATCTGCCAACAGCTTGCACCTTGCAACTGGAAAAGCCACAGACACTCAATGCTAGCCCATGAATGCAGCCAGGAGGGAGGCTGTACTCTTCAAAGCCACAGGGGTGGAGCTGCCCAGGATCATGTGAACCCACCTTTTGCATCAATGTGACCTGGATGTGAGACATGGAGTCAAATGAGAACATTTTGGAGTTTTAAGATTTGACTGCTCTGCTGGATTTTGGACTTGCATGGGGCCTGGGGCCCCTTTGTTTTGACCAATTTCTCCCATTTGAAATGGCTGTTTTTTCCCAATGCCTATACCCTCATTTTATCTAGGAAGTAACTAACTTGCTTTTGATTTTACAGGCTCATGGGCAGAAGGGACTTGCCTTGTCTCAGATGATACTTTGGACTATGGACTTCTGAGTTAATGCTGAAATGAGTTAAGATTTTTAGAGACTGTTGGGAAGGCATGATTTCTTTTGAAATGTGAAGACATGAGATTTGGGAGGAGCCAGGGTGGAATGATATGGTTTGCCTGTGTCCTCACCCAAATATGATCTTGAATTGTAGTTCCCATAATTCCCATGTGTTGTGGGAGGGATCCTGTGGAAGACAACCGAATCATGAAGCAGTTTTCCCCATACTGTTTTCATGCTAGTGAATAAGTCTCACAAGATCTGATGATTTTATAAGGGGTTTCCCTTTTGCTTGGTTCTCATTCCTTCTTGTCTGCTGCCATGTAAGATGTGCCTTTTGCCTTCTGCCATGATTGTGAGGCCTCCCCAGCCATGCGGAACTGTGAGTTCATTAAACCTCTTTTTCTTTATGAATTACCCAGTCTCAGGTATGTCTTTATCAGCAGCATGAAAATGGACTAATACAGAAACTAAATAATTGACAAAGATTGCTAGTAAGTGCTGTAACTGGGATGGAAACTGATTCCTGAGCTCAAGATTTTCTTGCTCAGCTAGACTACCCAACTAATATGCCCAACAATGCTATCAGAAATGTGTTCTACAGACATCCACAAACATGTATTTCAATGATTTCACTAGAAGCAGAGCTGCAATGTCTAACCATCACATTTGAGCATCTGAAAGATAATATTGCCCTAGTGAGAAGATTGACAACATAGTCTGGAGGCTAATAGTTATGAATGAGATTGAGAAATACTGCAATTATGAGTGTTGCATTTGAAGCCTTGCATATTGACTGCAAAACTGTGTGTTTCCTGGTATGTTCCAGCCATATTTCCTACATGCACATTTTATTATGTTACAATTTTGAAATGAATTTATCCTCCAGGCAGGAAAAAGAATAGAATAAGCTGTATTGCAATCACAATTACCTGACTATAAATGGGAAATCCACTGGTCAAGAAATCTATTACAATAGAAAAAGGAATGTTATAAGTTAGATACAGGTAATGTGTGTCTAAAGAGGCAGAAAGGCCTTGAATAGTCTAGGTTCTAGAATCAAATTTCTCATGCTAAATCCCGGCCTATACTACGTGATTGCTGTGTAATTTGGGGCAACCTTAACTTCTCTGTGCTTAGCTTTATCATTTATAAAACAGGAATGATAATAATAGCAAAGGGTTGTTACTAGAATTGAATGACTTAATACTTATTAAGGCTTAGAACAGTGCCTGGCTAAAAGTAGTGTCCCATAAACATGTGCTATTATACTAAAGTACTTTTATAAATACTGCAGCATTATTATGTGGTCTAGCTATCCTTTTCAGAAAGTATATATAATATCAATATAGCCCTTAAAATAGTATGTACATTTGAATTAATTCTGAAGAAAGCACTGCCAATTCTACTTGGCATTCTATTTAAATGGAAAAAAGAACCTATTTTAGTCAGAATGGACCTCACAGATTACTGCCTTCCATAATAAAAAGTAATAAATGGCTACACTCTGTCCACTGTCAATCTGGAAAGATTCTAAAACACTCTACTTTGGGTGTGCTGGACTGGACCCAGTTTTTACTAAATCATTTCTAATTCTCCCACATCTTCAAACTCAGGATAAACATGAAAAAATTCTGCAATGTGATTGAAGTATACTCAGTTAAGAAAGATTCTCATTTTAGTATTAGAAATGGACAGGAACAGAGAGAGGAGGAAGCATGCAATATGGCAAGAAAATTTCATTTTACATTTCCTTTTATTTCTTCCTCCATTCAGATAAAAGCATGATTTCCAAGGCTCTCTGCTTCTCTGTTCTTATTAATGTTCCTTCTGTCAATGTCCTCAAAGAGGTAATTAACCTCATATTAATACAAAATATTCTCTGAAAGCATGCTTTACTAGCCCTTTTATAGCTTTTATGCCCTGGACAGGGACCATGTTCTCCTCCATTCCCCCTTCAATATCTATCAAGACTTTTGCAAGTATTATCAGGGGACATCTTCTCGTTAACATTTCCTTTGGCTTCATGATGCTAAATTTAATTTTGCCATGATGTCAATGCACAAAATCAAGACATTGTTTTCCAGGTTCAAAGTTCTTTATGGTTTTTTGTTTTGTGGTTGTTTTTTTTTTTTTTGAGACGGAGTCTTGCTCTGTTGCCCAGGCTGGAGTTCAGTAGCACAATCTCAGCTAACTGCAATCTCCACATCACAGGTTCAAGCAATTCTCCTGCCTCAGCTTCCCGAGTAGCTGGGACTACAAGCACTTACCACCACACCTGGCTAATTTTTGTAATTTTAGTAGAGACGGGGTTTCACCATATTGGCCAGGCTGGTCTCGAACTCCTTACCTTGTGATCTGCCCGGCTCAGCCTCCCAAAGTGCTGGGATTATAGGCGTGAGCTACTGCACCCAGCCCCTTCTGGTTTTAATAGATATTATTTCTGTATTTTCTAAGGTTCCTGGGCAACTCCCAGGATAACCTATATGGTGGTTGTTTATTCCTGCAAGTGTGGAGAACTGGATACTATAGTAAGGCCTGGTTAAGCCCGGAGACTGTATGACATTTTCTTCTAAGCCCCTAACTTGCCACCACAATGTCAATTATCAGTCTCAGAAAGCATTTTAGGGCAATACGGTGAGAACAACAGTCAATTATCAGGAAAATATGCCATTCAGAAACTTGGTCACATTCGTGACCTCCAAATTTGGCTTCTACAATTGTTTTCTCTCCATTTCTACCAGCTGCTTTAATGATCTATTAATATGCTAGTTACTGATTCTTGATATTTACAATCCTTCTAAATCTATAGATGAGATTCAGAGTATTTTAATAATAAACCTTTATATTTAGTTATTTAGGGAGTAAAGAACAAGAATGGTATGTTATAAAAGAGAAGATGGATTTCATTTTTGGCTTTACTACCTATGCACTGTGCATCCTTAGATAAGTTATTCAACTGCTCTAAGCTTCAAACTTTTTATTTGCAAAATTTGAATATAATATCTATCTCACAGGACTGATATGATAATAGAATAGACAATGTCCATAGACAATGATTTATAAATGTTAAAAACCTTCTCTCCAAAAGGGAAGAATCCTGGCAATTTCCTAATTTTTTTGTGGGAACATTTTAAAAGACGTGACTAATGAGCCAAACACAGTGACCTAAAGGCCTGGGATGCAATAACCCGGAATAAAATTGCCTGAATGTAAACTACGTGTTTCTTTTATTTCTCCCATTCTATTTCTTTAAGGAGAAGAGGGACTGTCTGCAAAAATTATGTTAACAAAGTCAAAAAGCATTATTCAAAACCATGTTGGAGAAAAGTATCTACTGACAAGAGTACATATATTATTGAAGGACAAATCACTTTCATAAACAGTCATGTGTCATCATTTTTTTCTCTTTTATATCTCTTCCCAACCTCCTAGCCTTCACTTTTACTTGCCTGGCTTTTGAGTCTCTATGATTCCAGAAGGCCTACTGATCAATTAGAATGTTGTATATGGCTTTCATCTTTCCCTCCTCACTACCTCGCCTGACATTACTGTGAGTTCTCAAACCCTTCTTTCATCACCGCAATTTTTCTCATCCCATTCTCATGACCTAGACTCACATCTTACCTAGACGTGCACTACCTCGATTTCAAACCCATAAAGAACAAGCCCATATTATTCTCCATTTCCCTTCATCTGTTCCCTTCAAAAGTATTCACATTATTATTAAGGGGCAGGAAATGGTATTTTTTTTTTTAACATAGTTATAACCTGTCCCCCTCTGTCACTTGCCATCCCAGTGACCTGACAACCTACTGGAAGCTTCCCCAACTGTGCTTACCCCAATCTCACCATTTCCCTCTAACAGAAAAGGGAATGCATTTCGTTCATTATTTTTTGATATCCTTTATGTTACCCAGATCTAATCTCACAAACTCAGACCCCCCACATGGCTTCAAAATGTATCTTTTGTCTCCAGTCTCCCTTCTTCCACAAAGGCTAAAAGAATGTAACTCAAAATTAATTTGATGACAGAATTTTTCCTATACAAGAATACACTTTTTTTTTTTTTTTTTTTTTGCTCTTACCATAGCAAGTACTACTCTACTAGCTTTCAGCTTTGGCACCACCTTGCATCATACTGTGGGGCTCTGAAAAGAATATTTTAATATTTCTAGTTAATGCTTTCTGATCTGAGGAAATTTTAATAAAACTTACTTGGGCTAAAGACAAAGTTAAATTATAACTAAATAAATAAAAACCTTTTTGTGACAAATTATGAATTAAGATGATAAATGGCAGATCTCTTCAGTTTTAGAAAATGGTTCAAGGAAAAAAGACTCAGGAAGATGCCTCTCACATGAAAATCAGTCAACTACATGTCACCTGTGATAGGCAGAATAATGCCCCCGCCCAAATACAGCCATGTCTTTCCTAATCCCTATGTGTATATGTTACCTTTGTGAAATAAAATTATAAAATAAGGCCACAAGCTCTCTGGGACTTCTGTGATAATAGGGACCCTCTAAATTTGAAAGCAGAACCAGATGGCCATAGCATAGTGAGAGAGTGGTCACAAGCCCTGGGTTCTCAGGAAATTCAGCTTTTGACAAACATCTTACTTTATATTCCTGAACCAGAACAGTTCCTGTAACCAAAGCCAAGATAAACTGTGCTCAACAACTGCCACCAGTCATTTGAAAGAAACATATGACAGAGACTTCTGGCTTTTGGATTGGAAGTCACCCAATCAGAGCTTCACTATTTCAACCAACTAGAACAGAACAAGCTGAATTCTTCATTTGCATAAACAATGCTGATTAAGAACCTGGGCAATAACTTTTCTTATTCAAGCCAGAACATCCCTTTGTTCTTCAGAGTGCACACAAGAGGCTGCAACTTCCCCAATCTGCAGATTGCTTTCTATAAAAAATAAAGATTTTCTTCTTTTTCCCTACGGATCTCATGGTCTTTTGTTAACACCTTACACAACAATGTTATTAAGAAGTTCGAGCTGGGGGAGATTACCCTGAATTATCTGAATGGGCCCAATATAACCACAAAGTTCTTGTAAGTGAAATAGGGAGGCAGGACAAGAGTCAGAGAAGGTAATGTGATGAGAGAAGCAGAGGTTACAATGATAGAATTGCTGGCTTTAAAGATAGATTGGGCCATGAGCCAACGAATAAAATTATCCTTTAAAATCTGGAAGAGAAAAACATATTTTCCCTAGAGTCCTCAAAAGAAGCATAGCCTTACGAACACCTTGATTTTTAGCCTGTGAGATGCATCTTGGACTTCTGCGGACTTAAGCTAGGTTGACCTTCTCACTGTTCTGAAGGTGACCAACTTAGCCTTCCAGGTGGGCCATGACATTGACTGATATTTCCAATATGGCACCAAAGTTGGTAGGAGCACAGAATATCACCAAGATCTGCATGCTGATCACTATAACCTCCAGAACTGTAAAATAATACATTTGTATTGTTTTAAAACTATTATGAACTATTGTTAAGGATTTTTTAATACTATGCTTGTGATGATTTATTATAGTATAGTAATAGAAAACAAATACTGCAGCCATAACTAAGAAAGCCTAGAATTTTTCAAAAGGAATTGTATGACTATAGATTAATATTAATTTTATCATTCTAATTGTTTAAAAAAATGAACTCAGTAATTCAGAGAGTTGTAATATTAAAAGAGACTAAGACTGCAACTATTTGAAAACAGAAATATCCCTTTGATTCAATAAGCAGGAAATAGTTTTAGAAAGCTGCTTAGGTCAGCAAGATGGCAGCATAGAAAGTCTCAAGCTCCACTTCCCTCCACAGAAGGTTCAACTAGCAACTATCCCCACAGCCTAGAACATCTTTTTAAAAACCTCCGTACTTGAAAACAAGCCTGAGTCACCAAAGTGGTCCACAGAACTGAATAAAAATCAAAATTAGAAAGATAAGAAAAAGAGACCCACTTTGACTTTTTCCTCTTCTTCCAAGTTGGGATAATGCCCAGTGGAGAGGATTTCTGCTTTTAAAGCTTTCCATTAAAATTTTCAGTTCAGTCATTGTACTCTTTAACTCTAGTATTTTGATTTACTTCTTATCTATTATCTATTTCTTTATCAAACTTCTCATTTTATCTGTATATTGTTTTCTATATTTTATATAATTTTTTATCTGTATATTCTTATAGTTTGCTGAACTTTGTTTAGAGGATTATTTTGAATCCTTTGTCAGCCATTTCACAGAAAAACTAGGCCCATAGTTTTTACAGGGGAAAAGGAATTGGAGGCAGTCATCCAGTTTCCCTGGCATTTGGAGACATTTTCCAGAAAGCCCATTCCAGTCTCACCTCACTGGCAACACTGAGGATATTGACATGTCTAGACCACCCAAGGTCAGGCAGAAACAACAAAAAAGGAAGCAGAGGTGATAGTGATCAGCAGGCAGATCTTGGTGATACTTCTGTGTTCCTCCCAGCTTTGGTGCCATATCAGAGATATCAGTAAATGTCATGGTCCACCTGCAAAGCTGAGCTGGTCATCTTCAGAACAGTGAGAAGTTCAACCTAGCTTAAGTCCCTAGACAGCTATCCTCTATGCACAACCTCAGGGCCCATCTCAACAAACAAGCCCAGGCAGTGAGACTTCACCCTTGTGAATTTCAGAAAAGCATGAGGGCTAGATCTCCTTGATCTGAAAAGTCAAACTCAGCCAAAAAGCCCACTCAATTTCCCTACCTAAGCAGGGGAGACTCCTACCTCCCTGCATTTTTAATTAAATGTAGGGGCTAGAGTTGCTATATTTATTCAAATTTTTGGCTGCTCCACTCAGCCAAAAGTCCACCCTACAGCTCCACCCTGACAGGAAGGCAATCCTCAATTGCATATTTCTAAAGAGCATAGACCCTGGTCCTTTTCTTCCCCAGTGGTGACTCCCACTAACCTCAGAACAAAGCCTGTAGCCTCGTCCAACTGCAGATACTAAACAGCAGAATTTGTTTGCCAGGGAACACATGTTGTGACCAGCCTGACCAGATACCATCACAGTATACAGTCAGCAAGTTTGCCTGATAGCAGAGCCCAGTCAGTGATCTTGCTGGAAATCAGAACCTAGCCTGAAGCCCCACCCAGCATCAGAACAAAGGCAGCACCCCAGCCACCTAAGGAACTTACAATAATCTCTGCACACCCAGGGTTATCAGCAGGCAGACTTTCCAGAATCACAGGTAAAACTATATAGTAAAGGTCTATCCCTGCTAAAGAACATATGTAAAGGCCAAAAGAGGAAACTATCTCCTCCAGTGCACAGACAACAGAAGGATACAGGATTACAAAGAATTAGAGAATCATAACACCTTCAAAAGAAATTAATAAAGCTCCAGTAATGGACTCTAAATAAAAAGATCTATGAAGTCACTGACAAATATTCAGAGTAATCATCTTAATGAAGTTCAGTAAACTATAAGAATATATAGATAGAAAATTATAAAATTTAGAAAATACACAAAGGGAGAAGTTTGACAAATAAATACTATAAAAGAACTAAGTAGAAATCCTATAGATGAAGCATAAAATTATAATTACCAAACTAAAAAAAATTTAATAGAAAGCTTCAACAGTATATTTAATTAAGCAGAAGAAAGAATCAGTGAACTGGAAGACAGAATATTTTAAATTATCCAGTAAGAGGACCAAAAGACAAAAGAATGAAAAAGAATGAAGAAACACTACAAGGATTGTGGAACATACCAACGGACCAAACCTTTGCATAATAGGAGTTGCAGAAGGAAAAGAAAGAGAAAAAAGAGACCAGAAAGCATGTTTAAAGAAATAATGACTGAGACTTTCCTAATCTGGGGATAGATGGCAACATTCAGGTACAGGAAGCTCAGAGGTCTCCAATCAAATTCAGTCCAAAGAGAAGTTCACCAAAACATAATAAACCAGTACAAACTAAAGACAGAGATAAAATCCTAGAGAAGCAAAAGATAAGAAATACACCAGAAGTAAAGAAGTGCCAATACAACCATCAGTATAATTCTCAGAAACCATGTAGATCAGGAGACAGTGAGATGATATATTCAAAGTGTTGATGGGGAAAAAAACTGCCAGAAAAAATACTTTATCAGTAAAAATTAGCTTTCAGAAACATGAGAGATATAAAAATCTCCCAGAAAAACAAAAGTTAAGGAAGTTCATCACCACTAGACCTGTCTTACAGACATTGCTATGATGTGTAAAATAATTTTATCCCTAGAAGTTAAAAGATAAAAATATTAATAAAAACTATAGCTAAAATAAATTGTCAAAGAATACACAATGCAAAATAATGTAAATTCTGACATCAAAATATAAAATATGGGAAGAGGAGAATAAAAGTGTAGAGACATTGTATGGAATCATACTTAAGTTGTTACCAGCTTGAAATGAGTTGTGACACCTAATAGTTGTTCTGTGGAAGCTTCATGGCAACCTTAAAGCAAAAATATTTAGTGGAAACACAAAACAAAAAGAAAGATTCAAAACATACCACTATATTCCACTATATTAAATCATCAAACCACCAAGGAGGACATCAAAAAAGGAAGAAAGAAACAACATGTCTATAAAGCAACCAGAAAACAACAACAAAATGGCAATGGTAAGCCCTTATCTATAACAATTACCTTGAATGTAAATGACTTAAATTGTTCAATTAAAAAACATATTGACTGAATAAAAAATAAGAACTAGCTATATGCTGCATGCAAGAGACTCTCCTCATTTTAAGGACACACAGACTAACCTTGATGGGATGGAAAAAGATGTTTTATGCAAATAGAAACCAAAAGAGAGCAGGCATAGCTATACTTATATAAGACAAAATAAACTTTAGTCAAAAACTGTAAAATGAGACAAAGAAGTATATTACATAATGAGAGAGGGGTCAATTTATCAAGAGGACATAACAATTAAAATGTAGATATATACCATATAAGAGCACCTAAATATATAAAACAAATGTTTAAAAATCTGAAAGGAGAGATAGATTGCAATGCAGTGATAGTAGGGAGACTTCAATACTCCACTTTTAACAATGGGTGTATCACTCACATAGAAAATTAATAAGTAAACATTGAATGAAAAACTTTAGACCCAATGGACCTAACAGACATATACAAAGCATTTTATCCAGTGCCATGGAATGCACATTCTTCTCATATGCAAACAAAAATTCTCAGGACAAATCACACATTAGAGCATAAAACAAGCCTTAGCAAATTTAATAAGATTGAAATCACATCAAATATCTCTTCTGACCATAATAGCATGAAGCTAGAAATGAACGATGGGAAAAATTTCAGATAATGCACAAATACATAGAAATAAAACATGTTTATGAATGACCAATGGGTCAATGAATAAATTAAAAGGAAAAATTTTAAACTATCTAGACAAACAAACATGGAAACACAATGTACCAAAACTTATGGGATACAGCAAAAGCAATTCTAAGAGAAAAGTTTATGGCAATAAATGCCTATATCAAAAAGTAGAAAGAGCTCAAATATACAAAATCTTACCCCTCAAGAAACTAGAAAAAGTACAAATTAAGTCAACACTAATAAACAAATTTGCAGGATACAAAGTCAACACACAAAAATCAGTAGCATTTCTATACAACAACAACCTAACCAAAAAAGAAATCAAGAAAACAATTCTATTGTGATAGCTACAATAATGGATAAATAAATAAAATCCATAAGAATAAATTTAACCAAGGAGGTGAAAAACCTATATACTGAAAACTATAAAAAGCTGATGAAAGAAATTGAAGAGGACCCAAATAAATAGAAATATACCCTATGTTCATGGATTGGAAAAAATAATATTATTAAAATGTCCACACTACCCAAAATGATCTACAAATTCAATGCAATCCCTATCAAAATTCCAATGCTAATTTTCAAAGAAATAGAAAAACAGTCCTAAAATTCATATGGAACCACAAAAAACCTTGAACAAGGCAATTATAAGCAAAACAAACAAAGCTGGAGGCATCACACTATCTTATTTCAAACTATACTAAAAAGCTTTAGTAATTAAAACAATATGGTACTCACAAAAATATATGTACACATCGACTAATGTAATAGAATAGAAAGCCCAGAAATGGGTCTATGCATGTATAGTCAACTGATTTTTAACACAAGTACCAAAAATACACAATGAAAAAAGGATCATCTGCAATAAATGGTGTTAGAAAAACTACATATTCTCATGCAAAATAGTGAAATTGCACCCTTATCATGGGTCCAAATGACTTTGGACCCACGGAAATGGAGCTGAACCATGCGTTCCTCATGGTGTATACAAAAGTCCACTGAAAATAGGTTAAAGACTTCAACCTAAGACCAGCCACTATAAAACTACTAGAAGAAAACATAGGGGGAAAACTACACAACATTGGTCTGAGTAATAATATTTTTTTATTTGACCCAAAAGCCCAGGCAACAGAAACAAAAATAGACATGAAATTACTTTAAACTAAAAAGCTTCTGCACAGGAAAAGAAGTAATAGTATGAAGAAACAATCTGTATATTGAGAGAAAATATTTGCCAGCAATACATCTGAAAAGAGGTTAATATCAAAAAAAATATAAGGAACTCGGCTGGGCGTGGTGGCTCACACCTGTAATCCAAGCACTTTGGGAGGCCGAGGCAGGTGGATCACGAGGTCAAGAGATTGAGACCATCCTGGCCAACACGGTGAAACCTCGTCTCTACTAAAAATACAAAAAAATTAGCCGGGCGTGGTGGCACGCACCTGTGGTTCCAGCTACTCAGGAGGCTGAGGCGAAAGAATTGCTTGAACCCAGGAGGCAGAGGTTGCAGTGAGCCGAGATTGCGCCACTGCACTCCAGCTTGGTAACAGAGCAAGAATCCGTCTCAAAAAAAAAAAAAAATGTATATATACACGTATGTGTGTGTGTACACACACGCGTGTACGACACACGTGTGTGTGTACACACGCATGTGTATACACATATGTGTGTGTACGCATGCGTGTGTATACACACGTATGTGCATATACATATGTGTGTATATACATGTGTGTATATGCACACGTATGTATATGCACGTACGGTGTATACGCACACGTGTGTATATACACGTGTATACACACACGTGTATATATACATATGTGTATACACACACGTATGTATATGTACATACATGTATATACGTATGTGTATATATATATATACGTGTATATACACGTGTATATATATACATGGAACTCAACTCAGTAGGAATAAAAAATGAACAAGAAAAGTTTAATAGACATTTTTTTCAAGAGAACACATACAAATGACCAACAGATACACGAAAAAAAATGTTCAACATCACTAATCATTAGGGAAATGCAAATTAAAACCACAGTGAGGTATAATCTCACACCTGTCAGAATGGCTATCAAAAAAAATAATAACAAATGTTGACAAAGATATGGAGAAAAAGAAACTCTTGCATGATATTGTGGAAATGTAAATTAGTACAGCTATTATGGTTTGAAGCTTCCTCAAAAACTAAAAATAGAACTACCATGTGATTCAACAAACTCACTTTTAGAGTTTCTCCAAAAGATTTGACATCAGTGTGTCAGAGAGATGTCTGCAATCCAATGTCATTGCAACACCATGCACAATGTCCAAGTCATGTCGTATTTCTAACTGTCCACCAGTAGGTGAATGAAGAAAACGTGAAATATAAACACAATAAAATATTATTTAGCCTTTTTAAAAAAGGAAATTCTGTCATTTGTTTCAACACAGATGAACTTACAGAACACTATGCTAAATGAAATAAGCCAGGCACAGACAGACAGATACTGGATGTTCTCACTTTCATGTGCATCCTAAAAACATTGATCTTATAGAAGCAGATAACAGAATGGTGATTACAGAGGCTGAGGGTGTGGAGAATGATTGTCAAATCTCAGTTAGACAGCACGATGAGTTTTTTTTTTTAGATCAGTTTCACAGTGTGCTACATACAGTTATTAATACTTTACTGTACATTTCAAAATTGCTAAGAGAATAAATTTCAAATTGTCTCACCACAAGAAAGTGAGAAGTATTTAAGAGAATGGATTTGTTGATTCAATTGGTTTAATTATTTCACACTGTATTCATGTATCATATCACTCTTTACCCCAATAAATACATATAGTTATAGATCATCAATTTAGAATGAAATAAAAAGTCAAAAATGTAAACTGCTCAGTCTTCAGATAAAGTATATTTTCCAAATATTTTCATTAAATATGGCAAAAGAAGATAAATGGAAATGGAAGAACTTCCCAGAGAGTGAAACCAAGAGTCCTAAGAGTCATAAAGACCCATAGAGGTGGGGTCCAGTTAAGGAATATCTCCCACCTTCACGTTAGAGGCCCTCACAATACATCCCAATGTGATTTCAGAATTTCTGTGATTAATATTCCTAGCTATTGCCTCCCTTTCTTCTCTTTCTGAAATATATCTTAATAGTTTTTCATGGTTATCCTGTCATTATTCTACTATTGCATATACAAAGAACATGGGGGTTAAAGGATTGACTTGGTGTTTTTATATAGGCCTCCAGCTCAAGTGACCCCATACTCAGACCTAATTTGGAGACTGTCGTGCAATCCTGGACATTGAGCTTGACTGGGTAATGGGACTGTTGGATTGTTTCTTTTAGAAGAGTGAGTATATTTTGGGGTGCAGAAGGGAGATAAATGAATTTTTGTGATTAAGCAAAGGGCTAAGATTGAATTTATTACCGTTTCCAAATATTTTATGCCCCATCTTGTGAAAGAATTGTACTTCCCTGCTCTGTTGATGTCAGGCTTGTTCATGTGACTTGCTTGGGCAATAAAATGTGAGCGTAAATAACATGCACCATTGCTGAGAAGAAGTTTTTTGAGGCATTGCAAATTTAACTTCTCTCCTTTCTTCCTCTCTGCAATAAGCTCAGTGATTCTCCACATAGGAACTGCTTTGTCAGTTTAGTTCCCAGAGTAAAAACATCGTGAAACTGAGCTATAAGCAATGACCCACAATTGACATGTAACATGAGCAAGCAATGAAGCTTTGTTGTTGTAAACCACCATAACTGGGACTGTGAGGTTAAAGGTTACTGTAGTATAGCGGCCTAAGCTGACCGATAGAGGCGAGATCAAAGAATAATGACCAGTGACCACTGTTCCTGATGCAATGACACAAGGGACAGTACCATCAGATATATTTTTACCACTTTAGTTCAATAAAAAATTTTAACCATAGAATACTACAAAAATTATGATGTAGTATTCTATGTGTAGTTTATTCTATGTGATAGGTACTGAGTTTTATATTTGAGAACAGCTGAAAGGAAAAGAATTCCACATGGTACTAGATGAGCCCAGAAGAGAATTTTGGACAAGCAATTATTCACTTGGGGAAAAATATCCATTTAATGACAAAAGAGTGAGACATAATCTGTGCTCCAATCTGGTGAAATGTTAGCGTTACAATTCTTCCATAACAAATGATAGAATTCCACTGTGACACAAAGAAGACAATAAATGAGCCTTTGACATCACGATTATGTATTTAACAATCTTATTGTGTAAAGGGCAAGCATCCATGAACCAACATGACTTACTTGGAATAGCTACATCACAAAGCCATTGAATGTGCATCACCACATATTTCCAAAGTGCAACCACAAAACCAATCCTTGCAACCCATTCCCAGAGTAGAAGTTTGAACTTGCAATAAACAAGACCCATATATGTACATGTTAAAAACATGTAGTGAATATCCAGCCCAGAGGAGGCAGGGCTATGGGTTAAATCACAAGGAACGCTTCCTCCTCCCCATGTAACATTCGAGTAAAAATAGAAGTAGACTGCATGAATTTCAAGTCTGTCTTAAAAAGAAAAAAAATTCCTAAATTCCCCACATGCATGTAATTGTTGTAAGAGTCCAGAAAGACAGTCCCGCTCTCTTGCCTTGTGAGTGCTGAGAGGAGAAAGGGTTGAGAAGAGTCTGAGATTGTGCTGCTACTGCTATGGATGTGACGACTATTGCTGCTGCTGCTGCTGTTATTTTAAACCCAGGTCTTTTTTTTCTACTCATTCTTTCATTGAGTCTGAAGGCTTTTTGCTGTGATTGGACAAAGGCTAAGCTTAGAAGACAGTGAATAAGAATCAAAGCATGAGGCCGGGTGTGGTGGCTCACGCTTGTAATCCCAGCACTTTGGGAAGCCAAGGCTGGTGGATCACCTGAGGTCAGGAGTTCAAGACCAGCCTGACCAACATGGCGAAACCCCGTCTCTACTAAAAATATAAAATTAGCCAGCCCTGGTGGTACATGCCTGTCATCTCAGCTACTTGGGAGCCTCAGGCAGGAGAATCGCTGGAACCCGGGAGGTGGAGGTTGCAGTGAGCCTAGATCACACCATTGCACTCAAGCCTGGGTAATAAGAGTAAAACTCCGTCTCAAAAATAATTATAAAATAAAGAATCAAAGCATGACTTTTAGATTTGAGATTTTATGCCCCCTAAAACTCAACAACATGTCTTGAGAGTTGTGCACTGTGGCTAGAAGGCATGCTTTTGCATATGCAAAATGATTTCAATATTGCTCATGTAACATACCTGAGGACATAGTAGGTGTTGAAGCTTGCCTCTTGATCAAAATGTGTGCCTCCGGCAAAGAAACTGACAATGAGAAATATAAAAACTGCCAAAATTGGGAAGCACAAAAGAGAACAGCTTTTTATAAATGATGTATAACCTTAATTAGAGTTTTCCTTTCAGCTTAATAAGACTAAGAATACTATGTTTAACCTATAATAAGTAATGGGAATCTCAAATACTATACCTGATTATATTACACATTTAAAGTCAGAAACTATTTTAAAGCATTGTGATAGGCACAATTCCAATTGTTTTAGCTGGTAAAATAGTAGTCACAGACTTAAATAAATAACTAAAAGAGGGAAAACTTCAGAGGTAGGAGGCAATACAAACGTTAGAGGCTATCGCAAATCAGAAAAAACACACATCCCAGCTAAAAGGGGCAGCTACCATCAAACTCCTACAAAGTGTTCCCTTTTAGAAAAGTAAGCCCAGAGTAGTCATCTGATTTTTCAAGAGAAACCATAAATTTAGAATTTTATGTGAAATTTATTGATTTTCAAGTGCTACTCACTAATTAAAAAATTAAACCCTGTGAATAGCAACAATTTGTGAGCCCAACAAAACACGTCTGCTGGGCAGATTGGCCAGACCCAAGTATCCAGTTTCTGGGCTACCATGCTTGATCCTCTCCATTCTAGAGGTATAACCCTTTCTGAGATACCGAAGGAAAACACCAATGAAAACAGAGTTTCTTTCTTTTTTTTTTTTTTACTTAAAATTCAATTTTAGGTCAAAGAAAAGTATACATTTTATCTTCAAGTATCATGACCATAGTGATTCCCCTTTACAAGTAACATGTTTGTAATGGGCTGATCTTTGGGGATATTCTTAAATTTTAACCAGGAACCAAATGTGTAGTTCACAGACGTATCTCCCAGAGAACCTGATGTGGTAGGAAGCACAAAACACGTGGCTAGGATTTAAGAGACAGAGATTCTAGGCCTGACTCGACTGCTGATGTCCAGAGTGAACAGGTAGGGTTTAATCCTCTAGGACAAAATGAAAGACTGAAAAGACTGATTCGCTATTATTTCAGTGTTTCTGTATATTTACTGGGTAATTGCTAATTGGAGATTTGTTGCTAATGAGTGAGCTTGCATGGGCTGGGAAAAGCCAGAGTGTAAGATGTATGTCAAAGGATCAACTCAGATTCAACAGTTTCATAGAATCTTGTCAAACTCCTGAGGAAATTACAAACCTCGTTGCAATTGAGATTCAGTGGAATAAAGGGTGTAAACACCCTAGAGAATGGGACGATGGGACTGATGTGGCTCTCTGCAAATAGCTGAATGACTAACAGGAGATGCAGTTTTAACCCTACTTATGTAGTCCCAAGAGACAGAATGAGAAGCCACGGATAGACTTCACAGGAAGATAAAACTGTCCAAACATTGACTCAAGTAGTTGGTTATGCTAAATTCAGTTCGTTTTCTTCCACCAAAATTACAGTCAATCCTCATTTTTTGAAGATTTTGTATTTGCAATTTCACCTACTTGCTAAAACTTATTTGCAACCTCAAAAACAATATTCCTGATGCTTTCATGGTCAGGGTCATTTGTGAACATGCATGCATGGACCAAAGTACTTTTGGTCATGATTGTGATAGTCACAAATCAACAATGTATGTTAAATAAGGTATCTTTAAATAGAAACACACATAAAACAGTTATATATTGACTGATTGATGGAAGTGTTGTGACCAGAGGCTCAAGGAACCTCACTCTGTATCTTCCCTAAAGGCAATGACTCAATATTCGCTAATTCAGTGTTCAAGGCAACTTTGTAGAACATAACTACCCTAAATAATGAGAATTGACTGTATCTAAGCAGCAATTTGATCATCTCTTAAGAATGAGGTCAGGGGAAATGCTGTACACATCAGATCAAAAAGAAGCCACACAGTGTCCTTTCCAGTCTCAAATTCCAGTATTCAATGAAAAACTGATTCAAGTCCCAGAGAAATGATTAGATAATATTTTAAGTCCTTTGAGCCCCTCAAATTCTATGATTCTATAGCTTAGTCAGGGAGTCAATGGTGTCTCAGCTTTCCACTTGTATAGCCTAAGAATTTTAGGAAAAAAATGTCTTAGGTTTCTTCTTGGCTCTAAAGGTCTATTATTCAAGGAAAAAAAAAAAAGGTTTTCATAACACTCTTTTATTCACTTCTAACATTAAATTCTCTTCCAATTCTTTTTACTCTCCATTCAGTATTTCATCTGTAGAAATTCCCACTTGCTATTCCTCATTCATAACATTCCTCTTTTTTCAACAAGTTACAGTCTTTAATTTGTTGTGTTTGGGAGTAAGAGAAAGACACCCCAAAATTCTCCTTTATATAAAACATCCCATGCTTCCAAAGAAGAAGTCGCTAAATCCTTTTAACCTCCCCATGTCATTTTGGCTTATTCTGTTGGTTTTGTTTGTTTTTTGTTTTTTTGTTTTGAGACAGAGTCTCGCCCTGTTGCCCAGGCTAGGTAGTGGCACGATCTCAGCTCACTGTAACCTCTGTCTCCAGGGTGCAAGTGAATCTCATGTCTCAGACTCCCAAGTAGCTGGGATTACATGATTTTGTATTTGTAGTAGAAATGGGGTTTTACCATGCTGACCAGGCTGGTCTTGAACTCCTGGCCACAAGTGATCCCACCTACATTAGTATCCCAAACTGCTGGAATTACAAGTGTGAGCTACCCACACCATCACCTTTGCTTATTCTAAAAAACTGGATCCAGAATGTTGTAATGGCCAATATTCCATGCACTTATTGTCTTAAACCTTATGGATAATAAGTTTATAAATATCCTACAGAGGCCAGGCATAGTGGCTTATACCTGTAATCCTAGCACCTTGGGAGGCCAAGGTGAATAGTTCACTTGGGCTCAGGAGTTTGAGATCAGCCTGAACAACACAGTGAGACCCCTTCTCTAAAAAAAAAAAAAAAAGAAAAGAAAGAAAGAAAATTATTAGCTGCATGGTGATGAATGCCTGTGATCCCAGCTGCTCAGTAGGCTGAGGTGAGAGGATTATTTGAGCCCACAAGTTCAAGGCTGCAGTAAGCCACAATTGGACCACTACATTCCAGCCTGGGCAACCAAGTGAGACTCTGTCTCAAATAAATAAACAACCTTCAGAGTGCCTTCACCAACAGGAAAAAAGCTTTGAGGTAACGGTCTTGTTTTTCTAGAACCCAATTTTGAGGAGTCTCTCAGCCTCCTGAGTGGTTTCCTAGAAAAAAAACTCAAAATTACATCTGAGACAATTGTGGCCACTTTTGAATCAATTCATAGCTGAGCTGGCAGCAGTGAGCCATGAATCTGCCTGAACTGGGTAAGCACACAGTCCATCAAGTGATGACATCTGGGAAGTGGCCAGTCTAGCCATTCTTCCTATTCCTATGAAAGACAAAAAGAAAAGAAAAAAAAAGAACCAGATCTAAAATCATGTGATTATCTGCATAATTTAATATCATATATCTCATACAAAAAAATAAACTGGGTTTATAAGTATGAGTAAGTTTAAAGAAAATAAACAATGGACAATAAAGAGACCTAAACTAGAGTGAAAGAAAAAATACAACCAGAAAGGTAATACATTATCAGAAGTAAAATAAAACAATACTGAATTGATATGATAATTAAAATAAACCATCTCAAATTGTTGCTGCCATGTTTTTCCACTCTATTCAGATCTGAGTATCATGAGGACAGAAAGTAGGATCAAATCAACTGCGAACTCCCAAAGACAGTTACCAGGATGTAGGTATCTGGTAAGACTAATTGAATTGACACGTTATTATTTTGGTTGCTCATATAAGTATTTTTCAGGAAATTATGACACTCTCAAAGCAGAAGTGTCTCTTAGATTAGAGCACATGAGTGATCCATCTTCAGTGTGTGATGTCTTGCCAGGATAAAGGAGTGGAAACGGTTAAAAACCAAGGCCAAAAACAGTAGTAGCAAGGTAAACAAAGGCGTATCGCCCTTTCTTCTCTAAAATAGTATATTGACTTATCTTTAAGTGTGCCCAAGTATATTTGCCTTCACTAAAAATTTGAACAAATTGTTAAGAATACTGATAATCTTTTTTAAAATTTATTTATTCTACTTTAAGTTCTGGTGTACATGTGCAGATCGTGCAGGTTTGTTACACAGGTCTACATGTGCCATGGTGGTTTGCTGCATCCAAACCACCCCTCTCTGTGTCCATTGTTCCCCTCCCTGTGTCCATTGTTCGACACCCACTTATGGGTGAGAACATGTGGTGTTTGGTTTTCTGTTCTTGTGTCAGTTTGCTAAGAATGATGGTTTCCAGCTTCAACCATGTCCCTGCAAAGGACATGAACTCATTCTTAATGCTATTCAGATTGAACTCTAGGACTTATAGCTATAATTATTTTATCATGAAGTCAAACATGATAGGAAACCTTTATGTTATGCTAACAGACATGAGTGGAATCCAGAAGTATTTATCTCACATTTCCTCTACATTATCCAAAATTAGGTTGCCTTGCAGCATTAACAAATTATAATGAAATCTTATCATCATTTCAGTCAATTGATTTTATTTAAAAAATTGAAAATAGGATACATGCATTGCTATTTACATCACAGATTCACCTCATTGTGCAAAAAACAAAAACAAATATGGCAAAGTTTTACAGCTCAGGTGACAGGAAAAACGGCAGCAGCCAGGTAGCCCAGCTTCACAAAGGCTCTCGGGGTGCTGTAGCTCCTCGGCATTCCTGCTGCCAAGATGCCCAACAGGAAAGTCAGGTCAACTGAAGGGGCAGCAAAGGAAGAGCTCAAGAAAAGATGGGTGCACTCTTCAGCTAAACCTGCTCTGGCAAAGGTGGAAACAAAGAAGAAAAAGGCAGCAGGAAAGGATAAATCTTCAGACACAAAAGTGCAAAGGGAAAAGGGGCCAGGTGCAGTGGCTCATGCCTGTAATTCCAGCACTCTGGGAGGCCAAAGCTGGAGGATCTCTTGAGCTCACAAGTTTGAGACCAGCCTGGGCAGCATAGTGAGAGCCTGTCTCCACAATTTTTTTTTTTGTAATTAGTGGCTCCTGCCTGTAGTCCCAGCTACTTAAGAGGCTGAAGCAGAAGGATCACTTGAGCCTGGGAGGTTGAGTCTGCAGTAAGCACTGATCACGCCACTGCACTCCAGAGCCTAGGCAACAGCATGAGACTATCTCACAAAAATGGGCAATGGGCAAAGGAAGTAGGGGAAGGATAGCAAAGGGAAAACAGGCTGAAGCAGCTAACCAAGAAATATCTGTGTACTGGTGATCAACACAACCAATACAATCTCAATTATGAAAAAAATTCAAATATTTATCAAATAGCTATGGTACACTACATAAAAGAATAGAAAAACTCACTTTGGGAGGCCGAGGCGGGCGGATCACGAGGTCAACAGATCGAGACCATCCTGGTCAACATGGTGAAACCCCGTCTCTACTAAAAATACAAAAAAATTAGCTGGGCGTGGTGGCACGCGCCTGTAGTCCCAGCTACTCGGGAGGCTGAGGCAGGAGAATTGCTTGAACCCGGGCGGCGGAGGTTGCAGTGAGCCGAGGTCGCGCCACTGCACTCCAGCCTGGCGCCTGGTGATGGAGTGAGACTCTGTCTCAAAAAAAAAAAAAAAAAAAAAAGAATAGAAAAACTAGCATATCACAATCACTACCCTCAGAGAGATTACAGTCTTGTCAGAAATATAAATGATTGAATAGTGTGGCACAATATTGGGACTAAGTACTAAGTCAGAGGTAAGCATGGCACTGTGGGGTAGAGAGGGTTGGGTGGGCTGACATGAAGGGAGCATAACCTAGGCTGAGCCAGGATTAGGAATGATTAGAAATGCGTCCTACAGACTCTTGAGATAAATATATTAACATTTAAGTATTTCAATTCTGCAAATTTGACAATGTCTTGAATGAAGGAGGCTGTGTTGTCATATAAGTAGGCATCACAGCAATGCTATCTTATAAGACAACTCGTTTAATGCTCCTTGGCTAAACCAAATTTGACCACTTATGGTCTAGGTAATCATGTTAGCCAGAGAGAATATTTCCAAAGTGAAAGTATAAATCTTGAAATGTATAACTGATCTTCCATCTAGACTGACAATAAACTCACACCCACTAGGTAAGCTGAAAATACCACCCCCCATCAAGACTGCTGAACTTTTCCACTGTAAAAAGTTTCATCTGTGTTCTGCTTGTAGAGTCGAGGAAGCAAATTGCAGATTATGCAAGAGACGCATCACTCGGAGATAGAATGAGCTAAAAATTCAGATCAATAATTTCAGAAGCTGTCACAGAAGTTGATATTACATGACAGATATCTTGTGCCTTAAATGTGATCATATTTGTGATCCAGAAAAAAAATGCCTGTCATTCATCATCAATAGCTACAAGTGTACAAAATTTCTTCTTATTGTCATCTATCCATAATTGGTGAAGATGCTTCCCTTAGAGTTTTTAGCCAAGATTATTTAGACTGACATGTATTATTCATATTTACAGTGACAACACTGTTGATGTTACTGGAAGTTATTGTAAATGTGTGGTACTGGCACTTCCCAGAGATGGGTCCATAGTGCAATACATGACAATAATATCAATGACTCTTGTAAAATAAATAGTTTAAGGCTTCAGAAATGTCTCCAATGCATATGTGATCCTGCAGCAATGGTTCTCAAATTTTGATGTGAATCAAAATTACTTGGAAGGCTAACTAAAACACAAGTTGCTGGGCTCCACATTCCCAGATTTTCTGATTTGGTAGATGTGGAGTGAGGCCTGAGGAGTTACATTTCTCTTAAGTTCTCAACTGAAGGTCATGCCGTTGGTGTGGAAACCATACTTTGAGATCAGAGGCACTAAAGTAACCCTATTATAAGATGTTGTTAACAAATTTAAAATGTAGTCTCCAGAGTATATAGCTGGCTAAACAATTATTTGTAAATTAGTAAGTAAATTAACAAGTGTATTAGAACGGTATAAAAATAAAGGCATTCACAGGGGTCTTTGGAAAGACAGAAGAGTCAAATAAATTGTAATGGAAAAGGATGTCAGAAAGTGTTCTTCAGGTAAGGTAATGCCTGGGTTGTGTTTTGAAAAAAAGAATTGCTATGTAGGAAAAGAAGAACATTTTAGCCACAGAAAACAGTATGTGCAAACAGTCGGGGAGATCTGGGTTTAGACTTACTCTCTTCCACTTATTCTAAATATTCATCAGGCTTCTTAGCCCTCTGAGCCCTCAGTAAGATGGATCTAATAATAGTCCCTTTACCTCATGGATCTGTTGTCACAATGACACAATATAATATGTGTAAAGAAGAAAAGCACAATGCCACGTGTACAGTATGTGTTTCACAAATGCTGGCTACTATTACTGATTATTCTGTGGTTTTTTTTGTTTTTATAAAATCATAAAATTTCATGACCCATGCCAAATACTATATGTATAAGAGGTCCCATGACTAAAGTGAAGAGAAGATGTGGGGGAAGTTAAAGTGAGAACAGAGAGTTATGGGCTCTCAAGATCGTGCCACTACATTCCAGCCTGGCCAACAGAGTAAAACTGTGACTAAAAAAAAAAAGGAGAGAGAGAGTTATGGGCTCTATTTCATGCAGACTTTCACGTGTGCTAGCTAACCAGTTTGCAAATTATCTACAACCTTGTAAATTTCCACTGAAGGGTTTTAAGGTGATGCAGAATCAGACCTACATTTTAGAAGTAGTATTTATTTATGTATGTGTATGATAGATGGATTCATAAGGGCTAGACCAAGGCTAAGAAAACTACAAAAGTTGAGTAAGATGGAGTGAGAGAAGATAACTTGCAAGTTTTCCTTCAATCTAGAAAAAAAAAAACACCTTCAAGGTTTGATCAAATGTATATTTAAATTTACTTATACATACTTAGTTGCTCACACCAATCATGTCCATACACACAGGTACAATAGGAATGCAGAAAGCTGAGTAAAATAAATTAAATAGAAGTTATTACAAGTTCATGATCTGAATAGAAATATCAATATTTCTGTCTTAGAAATAAATCTTTGAAATAAATCATCTCAAAATTGCTAACAAATGAAGTATTTCAAGAATTACTGTCAATGAATGTGAGTAACTGTACGTAAACAAAAAAACTGCACAAATGTTAACAGATGTCAGCCTAAACCCACCCACCTGCCCATCCTTTTTGCCTTGCGCCAACCAGCCCCACCCCCCCCATCACAATGGATGTCCTTGACTTATGACTTTGTATATTTAAATACCTTGGCCTTTTCTGATTTATATGGGCCACTCAAAACTGCAAAATGTCTAGATGACATTCTATTGCAAAGCTTAATCATTTTTGGGTCACAGGTGCCTTTGATAATCTGATAAAAGCTATATATAGATAGACGCTCTCTCCAGAGAGAGATTAAGATACAAAAGTTGCATTAAGTTACAAAATTTCAGGGGATTCACAGTTCCTAAAGGTATATAAATCCCCAGATCTGAAATTGTTGCTGCAGAAAATAGCATGTATACCCCTTACAGCATAAACTCATGCCCGCAGGGTAAGGCAATACAAAAAAAGAAAAACTTTTCTTACGTAGCTATACCAAAATTCTCTAGGGCAAAGCTACATAAGGTTATAAGAATGAATATAAGGGAAATAAAGTTAGAAAATAAACTTCCCAAATGTGTTTTTTAACAACAACAAAATTATACACATATCAATCAACACACCAAGGAAATACCCTACAAAAAAATATGTAGGGCAAAGCTAAATAACATGAGCTAAATAGATAACAGAAATTAGCCAGTGAATGTTAATTCTTCCAATTTTTAGAAGGACTGCTACAAAATAAGAGAGCCATAATTACAATCTTCCATAAAGATTAAAGTCTAAAGACTTTAATCATTAAGGACTCGTTTTAAGTTATAGCTATAGTAGGAAGAATATTAGAAAAGAAATTATCATTAGAGGTGATTCTTTTAGGATAAAGTAGAATTGCATTTTCTTAGTATAACCAGAACTATTTCTATCAGACAAGTAGAGCACCACTGGAAAAAAAACAAGGTAAGTGCTTATGAAACTGTTCATTAATATTTATTTAGCTGTGTAGCTCACATCACACCTCCCATCCCACCCCACAGAACACCTTTCAGATTACCCAAAAGTTGTTCTTAGTTGTTCTTCCTATAGAGAAATGTGTGTGTGTGTATATATACGTGTATACATATACATATATATACATGCACATGTATACATATACATATATATACATGCACATGTATACATACATATACGTATATATATGTATACATGTATATGTATACATACATATATATACGTATATATATACACACACACACATTTGAGGGTTTGCCCTCATCCTCTCCCTCCTCCACCTGCAACTTTTCAAGCCACTCCCATAAACATTAAGTAAAATGTGTCCCAGGATTGGCCTCATGTTCCTCCTAGTCTTCATAGGTTAGTGAAATTATATTGGGTCATGACAAAGAAAGCAAAAGAGAATTTGGTTTTCCAATCAATTATAAACTAAAGAAAAACATGCAACTGAAGAGGTTAATTATTTTCATGGATAAAAATAATAATAAAGAAACACAAGTTACTTAATAGTTGGCAGGAATTAGTGTTCTAATACAGTCATGAAGGTAAGCCATTCGATTTATAGGGCTGTCACATGCATAGGAAAATTAAATTACTTTCCCAATCAACAAATGACTAAATATAAACTTGCAAATATGTAAATGAAAAGGATAATAAAAATATTATCTGTAATCACTGTAAAAGCTCTGAAATATCTTTTTATATACGCAGTTATCTCCCAAATTATAAAAATTCCAAATGACTAACTGTGCTCTTTAATTTTACTGCCTTATAATTCATAATTCTCATTATTTCATTGAAGGAAAAATTAAAGATTCCAATCAATTTTATGTACATTCTAACTCTTCAGCATAAATTCTCCAGATATGATGGAAAATGATCATGAAATAACCAAAATAAAAAACTAATTTGTAGTTGAATCTTCATGAAAAATATTTAGCTATCTTGACATTGTATAAGGAAAGATAATTATTGTGTCAATTTCTAGCTTTTAAACACTAATTACTAAAAACTGATTCATCCTACATAAAGATACTCATTCTATATGTAAAAGTTAATAGCTTGACTTTTCATTACTTTTATTCTAAAACTATAATGATGGCAACAGAATATATTAACATACATTTCTAGTTAAGCAATACTGTCCTGAAATCCTCAACGAAAGGAGGAAAAAATAGCTCAATGTATAATATAATCATTTTATTTCAAAGCAAAGTTCAACTCCTGTCTTTTTCAAAGCAAGTAAGTGAAACATACATGCAGTCTCTGATGTAGTTAGATTCTCATTTGTAGTTAGTTATGCCTTTGAACTCTACCATTTCCAGAACAGTTACATGGGGAAATTGCCGAATGATTTGCCAAGTGGATAACCAGCATATGTTTAAGGGGCCAGAGGTAAACTGAATGCTAAGACAAAATGAGCACTTGAAAGGGATTTGTCAATTTGATGCCAGAAATACATAAGTAAAAGGAAAGCTGCTAATTCAGAGGAGCTGAAAAAATAAAAAGTGGCTGAAATTGCTCCTAAATAAGAAATTTCTCAATAAAAGACAGGTAATGGACATTAAGAAATCTGAATTACTTTACTTTCACTGGTATAAAATTATTAGCCACAGTGTTAAAGGGATGGAGAAGGCCAGTCCTGGAGAGATGGATTTAGGTGTCACTGTCCTGAGAGGGTGTGTGTTATGTGTGCTAATCCCAATTCCTATAAATGTAAGAAGAGCTGTTGTATTGAGACATCAGACAGAGCTTTATTAGTTTACACTAATTGTGAAAAAAAAGTGCTACTTAATTGTACTAAAATCACTAAAGTTTCAAAGCCTATCTCTTATCTAAGTCTTTGGGGACATATTGAATAAATTTGTGTCCACATTAACCAAGCTGCAATTATGTGTGCTATCTTTCCTGGGACTTTTCTGGTTTCAACACATCACTCAAGGGCGGTACAAGAGCTTCTGCTACACACACTGTACAGGTACTGTAGTTACAAACAGAGGTAGATCAAAGATCTGTTCCCTAATATTGTTCTTGATGATGTTCAAAGTTTTATAGGCATTTTGAACTTCTTGTTCTTAATGATGTTCAAAGTATTGTTGGCATTTTGAACTTTTAGTCAAACATGAAACATGGAATTAAAGTCTTTAAAAATTTATCAGATGATCCCAGTATTCATCATTATGTAGTCATATAATCTGGATACTAGGATCATTAACTTTAATACTTTGCACTTTTTGTAGTATCCACAATACCTAACAAAAATAATATTTCCACTATTACCATTGTTATTTATCTGGAAATTCTATGCAATTTGAAATACAAATAGAAAATAATAGTATAAAGAAAAAAGAAATAAAAAGTCATTTTCAGCCAAAAATCTGTTAGATTTAAAAACTCAGTAAAATGGCAAGCTAAAAGTCAATATATAATAGCATTTCTATATCATAACAATTAGTTAAAGTGTTGTGAAAATTACACAAAAATTGTAACTTTGTACCAGACTGAGTGCTAAAATCACTTTGGATCCATTATCTCATACCTATGAGTAGACGTTATTGCTATCTAACATATAGATGAGGAAATTGAAATTTAAGGCAATTACTCATCTTGATCATTTAGCTGGTAAATAATGACCCCAAACTATCTTAGTCACTTTACAACTAAACTAACCATGCTGCTTCCTATTCATAAGAGCAAAGGTAGATTATAGATAGAAAGACAGACGGATAAATTTTTATAGTAGTAACCACAATAAGAAATGTGTATGCCCAATATGAAGCAAAATTTATTTAATCTAAAAACAATAGTATTTAAGGAAACATACATTACTCCTTCTTGGGAAAAATATAAAATTTTGTATTATTTCAAAATTAATTTTTAAGTATGGTAAGCCCCATAAAAATCATTATCATAAAATTTATTTTGTAAATATAATGTCTCTAAAGTTTATACGCAAGTTAAAAGGGATTCATCTAACTAGATATTAAAATATATCATAAAACTAGATAGACTAATTAAAGTGGTAATGTCACAAAATTTAAAAATCACAGTTTATTAAACCACTATGAAATATTATAGTTTAGAACTAGTAGAAACTGTCATATATTAGACATTAATATACAATAAAGAGCACCAAAAATCATCACGTGATTTCTGCTTCCCGAAAAACATGGAGTTAACATACTTTTATTATTCCTCCTACTAAGCAAAACTTAAAAGCCTGGACACTATATATTAAATAAACATATGAACTTTGAAAGATTCGGAGAAGAGGGGCAGCTTTGCTAGGGACCTTGTGACTCAAAGAACAACACTGCAGTAAGTCCCCTGGGTTTTCTTTTTGCCTCATATATACCAAACTTAGAGATAAAGAAGCTAGCAACTCAGAAACACAACTGGCTAAAGACTAAAAAAAAAAAAAAAGGAACCAAAACATGTTATCTCTAGACAAAGGATGAGGAAGAGGAAGCCTAGCAAGATGGAAAATATGTAGATAATAAAGGCTGTATTTCAACAAACAAAAAAAATATGTCTCTACTCATGCCAAGAAGGCCCAGTGGAGAGCTTAGATATCCCCCCCTCAACTGGCTATAAAGAGACATTACATTTTCACCCTTAAAGGATGGTGTTAGCAAAAGCTGGGTACAAAGCCGAGACACTTATCCTAACAAGCTTCCCCTTTTCCTTCTCCTTGGGTATCAGTGGAGACCACATGGGAAATACGGACTTCTTTCTACTCCCACCTGGCAGAAACAAGGGTCCTTTAAGCTCCCCACTCTAGTATTGTCACAGGAGGCCTAGTGGTCTTTTATTACCTCCTAGCAATGAAGAGGACATACACCACATGTGGGGGAGCAGTAATGAGGCACACCTATCCCTCCTACTTGAGAAAGTAATGTTGGAGACCTAGTGAAGAGCTGGAATTCCCACCCCCAACCAATAGTAATGAACAGCCCTCCTCCATCAGCCATCAGGTGTGAATAGAAGCTAGATGTAGAATCTGGACTTCACCCATACCTGGGAGTAATGGGAGGGGAAGTTGCCTGTTCCACTGACAGATCATAGTTAGAAAAAGCAAGGAAAAAAAAGGTTTAACAAGATCCAGTATTTTATAATGTATAATACTTAAAATCCCCAGATTTCAATTGAAAATCACTTATTATATCAAGAAGCAGGAAGTTCTCAAATGGAATGAAAGAACGTAATCAACAAATGTTAATACTAAGGTGACAGAGCTGTTAGGATGATCTAGCAAAGACTGTAAAGCAATCATGATGAAAATTACTCAATAAGCAATTACAAACATGCTTAAAATGAATAAAAAATATAAAGTCTAAGCTAATACACACACACATACATACATACATAAATGGTATAAAGAAGAACCAAATAGAAATTTTGGAACTGAAAAAATACACTAAGCAAAATAAAAAACCTAGCTGATGAGCTTGACAACTGAGGGAACAGAGGAAAGAATCAGTGAACTGGAAGACAGAACAATGGAAATTACCAAACCTGAACAAGAGACTGAAAAAGACTGAAGGTGGAAAAAATGAGCAGAGCCTCAGGGAGATATGAGACTATAACAACAAATCTTACATTGATGTCATCAGAATTCTAGAAGGAGATGGAGAAAAGGGACAGGGCTGAAAAAAGTACTCAAAGAAATAACAGCTGAAAGCTTCTCAAATTTAGTAAAAGATATAAATTGCAGATTCAAGAAGCTGCGAGACTTCATAACAGGATAAACACAAGGAAATCTACACAAAAAGTCAGACTTCTGAAAACTAAGACAAAGACTTGAAAGCAGTAAGAGACAAATGATATCTTATCTCTAGGGGAAAACAGACTAAAAATGATGGTGGTTTTTTTCACCAGAAACTATGAAAGCCATAAGGAAGGGGTACAATACTTTTCAAATGCTAAAAGTCAACCCAGAAACCTATACCCTGAAAAATATCTTTCAGGAATGAAGAAAAATTCAAGGCATTTTTAGATAAAGGAAAACTAAAACTATTTTTTACCAGCAGAATTACTGTAAGAAATAACCACTGGACGTCCTCTAAACAGAAAATTAATAAAAGAAGGAAACTTTGAACATTTAAAAAGAAGAAAAAACACAGTAAGCAAAAATATGGGCAAATACAATATAGACTTTCCTTCTCCTCTAGAGTTTTTCCAATTCTGTTTGATGGTTGAAGAAAAATACACACGTCTCATGAGGTTCTAAATGTATGCACAGGAAATAACTGTAAACATTTACAGCTGTGACAGGGCAAAGGAATGCAAAGGGAACTAAGGATTCTATATTTCATTTGACCTAGAGGCAAGAGTGCAGTGGCTCATGCCTGTCTTCTCAACATTTTCAGAAAGCAAAGCAGGAGGATCACTTGAGCCCAGGAATTTAAAACCAGCCTGGACAACATAACAAACCCCCAACCCATGAAAAATTTTTTTAAATACTCACACGAGGTGATACATGCCTATAGTCCTAGCTACTCAGCAGGCTGAGGCCGGAGGCTCACCTAAGGCCAGAGTTCCAGGCTGCAGTGAGCCGAGATTGCACCACAGCATTCCAGCCTGGGCTACAGAGTGAGATCCTGCTTCTGAAAGTAAAAATAAAAATAAAAAACATTTTACCTAATAAAATGCCGAGGGAGAGATTCAAGATGGCTGATTAGCAGCAGCTCAGGATTGTAGCTCCCACTGAAAGCGCAGAGAGTGGACACCACATTTTCAGACGAATTTTTATTGCCCACGGACCAAGAGATTCCCGGCGGAGGAGCCCCACGGGTCGCCAGCGCGACTCTTTGGCCGGCGCTGCCGTTTTGCAGGCGCCCCAGCGCGGCGGTTCTCAGTCCGGAGTATACGGGACTGAGTGCCCTTTTGGTTGGCGTTTGGAGCTCCGGGAAGGCAGAGTCTCCCATTCAGCTGATTGAAAAGTGGACTGAAGCGGGGGAACCAGACCAGGAGATTCCCGGGCAGAAAAGCGCCACGAATCTCAATGCCGCTGTTTTAGCCAGTGTAGTGGGTCGCCGCAGGGGAAGGCTGGTCCCCCCCCCCTACACACACACACAAAAAAAACAGCAGTTGGAACTGCTGAGGATTGAGAGTTTCACAGCAAGTACAGCTGAACCCGGGAAGGTCCAGCTCTGTGGGGGAGGGGCGTCCGCCGAATGAAAACTAAGAAACAGAAAAAACTTCACGACCAACAAGCTGGACGTCCACTCAGAGACCTAATCTGAAAGTCAGCAATTACACAGACGACAGGTGGATAAATCCACAAAGATGGGAAGAAACCAGCACAAAAAGGCTGAAAACACCCGAAATCAGAATGCCTTTCCTCCTACAGAGGATTGCAGTTCCTCATCACCAACTGAACAAGGCCTGATGGAGAAAGAATGTGAGGAATCAACAGAATCAGGCTTCAGAAGGTGGATGATGAGAAACTTCTGTGAGCTAAAAGAACATGTTCTAGCCCAATGCAAGGAAACTAAGAATCTTGAAAAAAGGTTTGACAAAATGTTAACGAGAATGGACAATTTAGAAAGGAATATAAGTGAATTAATGGAGCTGAAAAACACAATACAAGAACTTCGCGAAGTATGCACAAGTCTAAACAGTCGAATTGACCAAGCAGAAGAAAGGATTTCAGAGGTCGAAGACCAACTTAATGAAATAAAACGAGAAGACAAGATTAGAGAAAAAAGGGTAAAAAGGAATGAGCAAAGTCTCCAAGAAATATGGGACTATGTGAAAAGACCTAATCTACGTTTGATAGGTGTACCTGAATGTGACGAAGAGAATGAATCCAAGCTGGAAAATATTTTTCAGGATATTATCCAGGAAAACTTTCCTAACCTAGCAAGGCAGGACAATACTCAACTCCAGGTAATACAGAGAACACCACAAAGATATTCCTCAAAAAGAGCAACCCCAAGGCACATAATCATTAGATTCACCAGGGTTGAAACAAAGGAGAAAATACTAAGGGCAGCCAGAGAGAAAGGACAGGTTACCCTCAAGGGGAAGCCTATCAGACTCACAGCAGATCTCTCAGCAGAAACCCTACAAGCCAGAAGAGAGTGGGGGCCAATATTCAACATCCTTAAAGAAAAGAACTTTCAACCCAGAATTTCATATCCAGCCAAACTAAGTTTCATAAGTGAAGGAAAAATAAAATTTTTTATGAACAAGCAAGTACTCAGAGATTTCATTACCACCAGGCCTGCTTTACAAGAGCTTCTGAAAGAGGCACTATATACAGAAAGGAACAACCAGTATCAGCCATTCTGAAAAACCCATCAGTAAGCTGCATCCAGACCCATCTCACATGCAAGGATATACAGAGACTCAAAACAAAGGGATGGAGGAAGATTTGCCAATAAAATGGAGAGGAAAAAAAAAGCAAGAGTTACAATTCTCATCTCTGATAAAATAGACTTTAAAGTAATAGAAAACAAAAGAGATAAGAAGGACATTGTATAATGGTAGAGGAATCAATGTAATGGGAAGAGTTAATGATCCTAAGTCTATGGGCACACACAATATAAGAGCACCCAGATACATAGGGCAAGTTCTTGGTGACTTACAAAGAGACTTGGACTCCCACACAATAAGAGTGGGAGACTTTAACACTACATTGTCAATAGTGGGTAGATCAATGAAACAGAAGGTTAACAAGGATATCTGGGACTTGAACTTATACCTCAAACAAGTAAACTTAATAAACATTTACAGAACTCTCTACTCCAAATCCACAAAACATACATTTTTTTTTTTTCAGTAACACATCACATTCATTCTAAAAGTGACCACATGGTTGGGAGTAAATCACTCCCCAGCAATTACATAGCATTTCATAGGTTTAAATGAAATATTGGTTGGCTGTTTGTTTGTTATTTTCCTCACTTATTCCTTCCTGTCTCCATTGTATAACACAATTATTAGTATAAAAGAGCTTTTTAATACCCATTTTTAGACTGCATTCTAGCCTGGACAATAGAGCAAGATTCCCATTCTCTCTCCCTCTTTTTCTTCTTCTTTTTCCCTTTCTTTCCTTCTCTTTTTTTTCTTTCCTTCTTTCTCTCTTTCTTTTCTTTTTCTGTCTTAAAAAATAAATAAAAAAAATAAAATGCCAATACCAGTAGCCTGTGAAAACTTTATATATACATATATATAATATGTGTGTGTGTGTATATATATATATAAAAACATTTAGAGCAACTGCTAAAAAAGTTTTACCAAGAGATACACCCACAAATAATCTAGATAAATCAAAACAAAATTCTAGCCTGGGAGTGGTGCCTCACATCTGTAATCCCAACACTTTGGGAAGCCAAGGTGGGAGGATCACTTGAGCCCAGGAGTTCCAGACCAGTCTTGGCAACATGTTGAAATCCTATCTCTACAAAAAATAGAAAAATTAGCTGGCATGGTAGCATGTGCCTGTAGTCCCAGCTACTCTGGAGACTGAGATAGGAGGATTGCTTGAGCCTAGGAGGTCAAGGCTGCAGTGAACCATGATCAGGCCACTGCAGTCCAGCCTGGGTGACAGAGTGAGACCCTCTCTCAAAAAAAAAAAAAAAAAAAAAAACTAAAAAAAACTTTAACTAAATCACAGGAAGGTAGGAAAAAAATAGAAAGAAAAGCAAATATAAAATAACAGATTTAGCTCTGACATATCAAAGACTACATCAAATATAAATGGTCTGAATACATCAATTAAAAGACTGTCGGCATGGAATAAAATACAAAAACTACATATTGTCTTTAAGAAACTCACTTTGAAAATATATGTATAGGTAGGTTAAAAGTATTAAAAACATACATCATGAAAAGCTTAAAGCAAGATGGGCTATATTAATATCAGAAAGTAGATTTTTGAAATAAAGGAAATTACAAGTGACAGAGAGGGGCATTATATAATGATAAAAGGATAAATATGTCAAGGTCTATATATCAAAATATTGCATTGTACCTCAGAAATATATACAAATATTATTTGGCCATTAAAAATAAACATAAAAAAGGATGTCAAAGAAATATTATGAATAATTCTTCACACATTAACATGATATCTCAAATGACACGGACCAGCTCCACAAAAAACACAAGCTACTACATTCACACAAATATAAATACCTAATTTGAATAGCCCTAGAACTATTAAGAAAATTTAATTCATAATTTTAAAGTTTCCGAAAGAGAAATCTGTTGGCTCAAATGATTTCACTGGAAAATTTAAACATTTAAAGAAGAATTAGGCTGATCCAATGGTAGTGAGTTATCAGAGTTTATTAACATTATCATTAAAGTTGGTATGCAACTCCCTACTTCTAAATTTGACTGAAAGAAAGAAGAAGAGAAGAAAGAAGAAGGAAGAAGAAAGAAGGAGGAGGAGAAAGAAGAGGAGAGAGGAGGAGAGGAGAGAGGGAGAAGGGGAGGAGGAAGAAGAAGAGGAGGAGGTGGCGGCGATGGCGGCAGAGGTGGCAGCAGCAATTCACATAATCTCTTCCAGAAAATTGAAGATGGAAGACTTTTCAATTCATTTTATGAAACTAGTGTAATATTGCCCTGATAGAAAACCAGAAAAAGACAGTACAAAGTAAGAAAACTATAGACCCTTAACAAAGGACTAACAAATAGAATCCAGCAATATGTGAAAAGAATCAGATGCATGACAAAGTAGGGTTTATACCAGGCATACAGGCTGGTTTAAGATTTGAAAATCAGTTTATGCAATCCTTCACATCAACATGCTAAAGAAGAAAAATCACGATTATATTGTTGCCTAAAAAGCATTTGACAAACTTAAATATTTTACATCATAAAAACTCTTAGAAAAATACGAATAGAAGAGAATTTTTTTAATTCAATAATAAACATCTACAGAAAATCTTTAGCTAACATTATACTTAATGGTGAAAGACTAAATGCTTTGCACTTAAGATCAAGATAAGGAAGGCTATCTGCCCTTACTGTTCTCATTCAGTGTAGTGCTGGAGGTTCTAGCTAGTATTATAAGGCAAATAAAGGAGATAAAAGCCCTGCAGATTGAAAAGTAAGAAATAAAACTGCCCTATTTGCAGATGATATTCTTTGCTATGCAGAATATCCCAAGATATCTACAGAAACCTCCCAGAAGTAAAAAGTGAATGAACAAGATCTCGGGATAAAAGATAAGCACACAAAATCAATTGTATTTTTATATACTCACAATTAATATGTGGACACCAACATTAAAAATACATTACTATTTACAGCTGCTAAAAATGTAATATGAAAGTGTAAATATGACAAAACATGTACAGGATTTGCATGCTGAAAACTACAAAATGCTGAGGAAGGAAATTAAAAACTTAAATAGGAGAGACATCCCATGTTTTCCCTAAACTGATTTATTGGCTTAATGTAACTCCTGTCAAAATCCCAGCAAGGTTTTTTGTAGATACAGGGCGATTATTTCAATATTTATATGGAAAGGCAAAGGAACTAGGGCAGCTAAAAACTATTCTGAAAAAGAAGAATAAAGTGGAAGGAATCTGTCTACCCAATTTTAAGTCTTAGATAGCTATAATAATCAATACTGAGTGGTACTGGCAGAGGGAGAGACACATGGATCAATGGAACAGGATAGAGAATCCAGAAATAAACTCACACATATATTTCCAACTGATTTTTTACAAAGGTACAAAAGCAATTCAATAAAGGAAATAAAGCTTTTTCAAAAAATAGTACTGAAGCAATTGGGCATCTATGAGCAGGGAAAAAGAACCTTGGCTTAATTTTCACATTTGATTTGAAAAATTAACTTCAGGCTTCCTTTCAGCTGTAACCACCATCTTCTAGTAATTCGCCAAAATGGCGAACACAAAGGCAAAGAGGAGAGGCACTTGATACATGTTCTCTAGGCCTTTTAGAAAACATGGAGTTGTTCCTTTGGCCATGTATATGCGAATCTATAAGAAAGGTGATATTATAGACATCAAGGGAATGGGTACTGTTCAAAAAGGAATGCCCCACAAATGTTATCATGGCAAAACTGGAAGAGTCTACAACGTTACCCAGCATGCTGCTGGCATTGTTGTAAACAAACAAGTTAAGGGCAAGATTCTTGCCAAGAGAATTAATGTGCATATTGAGCACATCAAGCACTCTAAGAGCCAAGACAGCTTCCTGGACCATGTGAGGGAAAATGATCAGAAAAAGAAAGAAGCCAAAAGAGAAACGTACCTGGGTTCAACTGAAGCGCCAGCCTGCTCCAGCCAGAGAAGCGCCCTGTGTGAGAACCAATGGGAAGGAGCCTGAGCCTGCTTGAATTCCTATGGAATAGGTGTTAAAAAAATAAAAGACCTCTAGACTGTAAAAAAAAAAAAAAAAAAAGAAAAGAAAGAAAAAGAAAAAAAGAAAAATTAACTTCAAATGGATCACAGGCTTAAAGTACAAATTTTTGGAAAAAACAAGAAAAAAATCTTCGGATCTAGAATTATGCAAGAAGTTCTTAGATTTGACACTAAAAACCCAATCTATTTAAGATTGCTAAATTTATTTCACAATGAAAAACTTTGCTCTGTAAAAGGCCTTCTTGAAAGGATGGAAAGACAAATTATAGACTGAGAAAAATATGTGAAAACCATGTATTCACAAAACACTAGCATCTACAATATATGAAGAACTCTCAAGACTCGCTAGTAAAATAGTAAACAATACAATTAGAAATGGATAAAAGATATGAACAGACATTTCACTAAAAGGATATATAGAAGGAAAAGAATCACATGAAAAAATGTTTATCATCATTAACCATTAAGGAAATACAAAATAAAGCCACAATTAAATATCACTAGACATCTAGCATGACAAATTAAAAATAGTGTCAACACCAAATGCTGATGACATTAAAGAGAAACTTGCTCACTCACAAATTGCTTGTGAAAATGCAAAATGGCACAGCCCCTCTAGAATATAGTTTGGCAGTTTATTGGAATTAAAAGGCAAATACCATACAACCCAGCAATTACACTCTTAGGCATTTATCGCAGATAAATAAAAAAAATCTGTTTACACAAAAACCTGTACATGAATATTTACAGCCTTATTCATCACAGCCAAAAGAAAAACAACCCAGATGATCTTTAGGGTGAATAGTTAAACAACTGGTACATCCATACCATGGAATACTATTCAGCAATACAAAAGAATTAACTATTGATAAACACAACTTTGACGCATCTCAAGATCATAGGCTGAGTAAAAAAAAAAATGTCAGCTTTAAAAGATTACGTACTACATAATTCTATTTATTTAACATTCTGAAGTTGACCAAATTATAGAAATGGGAAAATGATTAGTGGTTGCCAAAAAAGGAGCAAGTAGACAGAGGAAGGAAGAGAGATGAGCTATAAAAAGACAACAGAAAGGATCCTTGTGGTGACCAAAATGTTCTGTATCAGTGAAAATAACCTGGTTGAGATATTCTACTACAATTTTGCAAGAGGAAAAGAACACCAAATGAAAGTGAATAAGGAGTATACAGGATCTTTCTGCAATATTTTTTACAACTGTATATGAAACTGGAATTATCTCTCTTAAAGAAATAATTGGGGAAGTCCAAGATCATTCAATAAATGGTATTGTAACATCTAATTAATAACTTGGACAAAATCATTTTTTTAATCTGAAAAAGAACAGAATTAAGTATCAATCTTCTTCAGGGTAGAAGTGTTTTAAGGATTGAAAAGATAGAAGAAATATTTTTAAATCTTATATTTCATAAAAGATTAGGATATCTCTTTATCAAAGCTCAATTAGAAGTCACACACATACAGAATAGTTAACAGAGTTAATAACATTAAAATATCTTGCATAAATCATTAAAGAAAACACTAAAGCAGGCTAATGGACAAGCAAGCTAATGGCATGGGGTAAAAATAATTCACAAAAATACAATTAGTAAACACACAGATGGGAAAAAATGTTCAAACTAGTACTAAAAATATATAAATTTTAAAATCTCAAGGATTTCATTTTTTTTCACCTGTTAAATCAGCTACATTTTGTTTTTACTACTGGTTCAGGTAATATCCAACACAGGTAACTCTTGGGTCAAATGGACACTCTGCAAGTTAACCAGAAGGAAGATAATTGACACAATTCATCTGAAGAGTAATTTTAAAATATCTATCAAGAATTATAAAATATTTCATATGGTCTTGACTAGTAATGGTGTTTTTGGGAGCAATTAAATAAATAAACCTAAATATGAAAATAAGAAAACCCTGTACAAAGCACCGTTACATAGAGAAACCCTCCAAAAGAGCATCTGCTGATTCCATTGTGTACCACAACTAGTGCTTGACTGTGGGAAACACTGGTTAGAGATGGAGAATTATGTGCTGTTCTGAAATAGAAGAAAAGGGTGAGAGATGGCAGCAACAACAAAAAGCTATTCCTTACTGTCCTTGGAATGAATTAGATTCTCAGACCTGTTATACACCAAACAAGGGAGAGGTGGCAAGAAACAGCAACCAACCAGGTATGATGACTATACTGGGTACCCAGAATCCAGAGCTCCACTAAAGAAAGAAAGAAGTCAGGAGAAACTCAATCCAGGAAAAGGGGTGGGCAAGCTACTCCTCCAGCAGTATGGAAAAAGCATGCTATTTTGAACTGTGTGAGAACAAAGAAACCAATTGTAAAGAGGATGTGTGTATATCTTCCAGTGTAGATGTGTTTCCCAAACTTGTACCAGCTTTCTGTAGTTTCTGTCCACTGCTTATATCTCCCCCTACTGCCTTCTGCCTCTGGTAGAATACAGGTACAGTAATCAAAAAACATGGTTCTTAGGAGACAATGCAATGGTCTGGTGGAGGCTATGGAATGTTACGGGAGTGCCAAGGATAAGCAGCACAGTAACCTGAGAGCCAGCAGGCATATAGTTCAGGAATAGTTAGCCTTCTTATCAGCGAAAGGAAACTGGAAGGACCACAGTTCCAGCTGTTGGAGGGCTGATGAGAAAATCATAGTCATGCTTATAATTTGCATTTGTGAGTACAGCTGACATGGCCTTTAAAAAATCGTTTTTACACAGGTTGACTTATTTTTAAAATGGAGGAAAGAATTGTCTGCCAGTGCCAGGATTAGGATGAGGTAAGTGATGCCAAATCATACAAGTACAAAGTTGGATGGTGTCTTTATTTAAAATAAAGCTTGATAGTTTTGTTCATCACATAGCTTTCTTTCATTAGTTTTTAACTTATTAGCACATTAAAAACTTGTTTCTCTTGATTGCTGGGTTTTGGGGGACTCCTGTGCCTAAAGTGAGCACCTCCCTCACCTCATCCTGTCTTCAGCCCAGACCCTATCGTCTGCTGCAAGAGGACCCAGTTGATACATATGGGTCAGTCACAGGGCAAAGTTAATGGGAATTGTCAAAATAAAGAAAATGAGAAAAGGAAATGGAAGAAAGCCAACGAAGTTGACCTTAACCCTTGAGAAGGAAAGATAATGGGAATATATCTACTAGGTGTGGGATTTCTACTCTCAAAGGCAAAGTTTGACTCACATTTCCTTTTGTTCAGGCTCTAGAAGACAACAGTAAGAATTACCATTTAATGAGTGCTTATAAAATGTGGTGGCTTAGGTTAATCATTATATTTATATCATCATAATTAACTGTCACTTTTGCTTTATTAAATATGCATTAATAGCTCTCAGTTGTACACATTAGAAAACTCACACTTCCTCAGTTAAGTACATTATCCAAGGTCATGAAGTTGGTAAATGGAGGGACATGTCTACTTGAATGCAAAACTCCACAGCCTTCATCACTGCCCCACACATACCTACTGATAGAGTCAAGAGAGGATAAGCATCAACAGAAGTTGCAGAGAAAGAAAGAGTCAGGGCTGATATATAAAAATACAGTGTTTGCCTTCTAAAAATGTTTGTCCCTGTTCTTAAATAGTATACACATAGCACATGTTCCCAAATTGGAAAGAACAAAAGCTTATCTGAATTTCAATAATTCACAGGCCATGTGTGTTCTTAAAGTTGGGGGACCATCCTGTTACCCAACCACATAGGGAAACATATGCAGAACACAGGCAGAAATAAGTGGAAAGTACTAATGCTCATTCTTACCCCACCCCGATCAGAGGAGACCCAAAATGATCAGTGTAACATCAACTGGAGAGAACATTCCCCAGCCCATCAAAGGCCTGAGTACAGAGACCTGACTGTCTTGGCTGGAGCACCTGTTACTGTGCCAAGCCTAGTGAGAACAATATAGTACTAGAAAGTGAGATTATGAGACAGTTAAAGCATGCTTTTTACTCTTTGTATATCTCATATATCTGGACATAATGTTATAGCACATTGGAAACCAAATGAGATCTCCTGAGGCTGACCAAATGAGGTCAATAACTCATCTTAGTCCCCAAAGACATTTGCTTTTTGCTCTTCTATCTATAACATAAAGGCAATGCATCACAGAATTCTGAATAAAGCGATCAGAGTTGCATATCCCCACAGTGCCACAGGGAATTATTCAAAACGATTTGTTAGAAATAGCAAGATAACAATAATAGTTGGCCAAAAGCACTCTGGTTTGTAGGGAAGGACTTTAATTCACATCAGAATTTAGATTAATCATAATGTTAATTTTAATATAAAAAGGCTTAGATAACCCACAATGAAAAGACAAGAACATGACCTTTATATTGTTTCAGTTTAAAAGTTTTATTTATACAATAATCCTACTAAGAGGTTAACCACTCATAATTCTTTGTTTTAGTAGTGAATTATAAGAGCTTAGTAAACGTCATTATCATAACAATAATACCAATCTTTAAATTTCCAAAAAGCAAATATACTTTTAAATTAAAAGCTAGATGGAGTTCTATATATTTCGCCTAAATCTTACTAAAAGATTACTGTCAATTCCTGACAAGGCACTTCTCTTTTCAAAAAGATTACACTTAAAGAAGGATTTTCTTCTTACTCTTGAGCAAAGGCATTGGAAAAAGATAAGCAAAAAGACATTCCACAGTGCACCGTGGGGTCGTCCTTAATTCAGGCTCACCTCAACCCCTCCTCAAAGAAATCCGAAGTGGCAGGGATGTCAACAAATTTAAAATAGACATTTTTAAGGTGGTGTTCCATACAAAAAATGCAAATTTTAGTCAATATTCAGAGTAAGTCATCGTTTATGTAGGCCTAGATATAATCTGCTATACCTCATAGTTTATAGACATGACTAGCAAGGGACCCTACATAGGGAAGTAACAACCTAGGTAGCTGAAGTCTGTAACCCCAAGGGCCACTGTTCCCACTGCAGTCATTGCAAACAGCAACCCTTGGAGTGGGCAGAGAGCATCCTGCACGGCTGTCTGCCGAGACCCTGGACACACTGATATCAGAAAATCAAACTACACGTTACAAGCGCAGCATTTCAAAACAAAGCTACTTCTATTTTAGAAATAGCTTGAGCCACATATTCCAAGCCTGGCAGGCAGAACGAAAAGCAGACTCACTTAGTTCAAATCAGTGTAGGAACATTTCACTTCTTTCAGAACTATCAATAGTACTTACCTTAAAACTGTGCTTTCAGGCAGCTTCGATGGCTGAGGTCTGTCCAGTTTGGTTTCTATTGATCTTTCATCTCTGCTTCAACTCCCACTTGTACCATATCCACCCCATCACCTGATATTATGCTCAGCCCAATTTAACTACTCTCTTGGCCTCAGAACCCAGCCCAAACTAGGCCCCACTCTGAGCTGCCTGAGACAAGCCGAATAGGAGAGAAAGGAGATAAAGATTAAATACTAAATTCATTCCTTAGAGGTGGTTGAGATACAGAGTAAAAATGGCCTTTTACATTTGTTATTCAATAGATTCCAATTTACTTTGGTTTTTACTTAAATACTTGCATTTTAAGGAAAGGGAGACAGAAATTACCAATGCATTTTCTCATCCAAGAGTGCAGATGTGGGCAGGCAATAATAGTATTACACAGTGAGAAAGCTTCAAAAGGAAATCAAATTCCAGAGGAATTCTTGTAACTGATGCCACATAGGATTATTTTGGGGAGCCTAAAGCAAGGGTACTATAAGGAGAGTGAAAAGTACAGGTAAACCTGGAAGTAAACATTTAGGTAGAACTCACCAGAAATTCCTTGAGGTTTGAATCTCGTTTTCCTCTCTCAGCACTGACAATTGTCTTTCCCCACCCAAGTTCTGATCTGAAAATTTCCCAACCAAGGTTTAGTCCTTGAACTTCATATCTGCTCATCTTGGGGTGGTTTGCAAGATCTGCTTGTATGATCATCCATCAGCAGATGTGTTGGTCCACAGTGCAGCCTCTGCTCAGGATGGTCTCATAATAAACCTGACAGGCCCTCAGATTCTGAATACCGTTATATGTTTCTCTTTCTGGTATTTCTCTTATCTTGTATTTATCAAATAACAGCCCCTGATTCCTGATGGAATTGCTGTACCCATACCAATATGAGGTTTTTCCCCCTACCCCCACCACTAGACTATATTTAAAATAAATTGTTCACCCTCAACTGCTGCCAAAGTAACAATGATAGGATAGGAGTTTCCTTGCTTCCTGGAACTCTCTGAAGAAGTTAGAGCCGCTGAAACGCTGAGAGGATTTGAAAAGCATTAACATGTATTTCTTTCTTTCTCACTTAGTTCAAATGGACTGAAAGAAAAAGAACATTTATTTCTATGACTACTTCAGGTAAAGCCTCAAATCCTCTGGTTTCTCTAAAGTTTTCACTTTTGTGTGAGAAAGCATACTATCTTTCATCAATAAACCCATCAGGGCTTTAGAGCTCTTCAGTCCTTGTAAGCAATCCCAACATGATTTAATGGCATTTTCTGGTTTTGTTCTTCACCTCTCTAGCAATTCAGAATGGATTATAAAGAATCTATTTTTATTTGTAGGCTTCCAATTGCTTCACAATATGTGTTTAAAACAAATCAAAATTATCCCAATGCTACAAAATTGTTTTTATATTTCTATATAGGCCTGGAAGAAATCTCCAACATTCATACAGGCAATTTCCTGGCCACAAAGTGAAACCACAGTATAACTATCCCAGATAAATAACTGTTTCTCCTTCTTAAAGAGACTCACAAAAGTGGAGATTCCACAGTCTCCTTCAGTTACTTCAAATGTTAACATCCCTCAGTGTTGGCAAATGTTTTCTGATCTGTAGAGTCTCATGTTCTAATTAAACCTGTTCTGTTTGTTTCTCAATGAAGAGATGTATCAGGTAAATATTCATTTTTAATTCAATGCAGTAATCATTTATTGAGCAACTCCTATGTGTAAGCACTCTACTAAGCACCAGAGATAATGAAATGAAAGATATAATCCAAGCCCTCAAGAAATTTGAAATCTAGTGAGAAAAACAGACATGTATACATTATAATAATATTACCAGAGAGGCTGGCTAATATTTCAAAATATTTAAACATTACAATCTGAGCACCAACCTATCAAAATGAAGACTTACGGTAGGACCAGGAGAAGGTTCTGAAGGATGCTCTGTAAATGCTGCAATTAAGCATCATGGGAAAATCGAAGGAGTGCGGACGACAGCAGTGATGACCTGTGAACAGAGAACGTAGCTCTGACTATTTTGCACTGACTATTTTGCAATTGATATTTTAAAATTTCAATATTTTGCAACTAGTTTGGTTATTCTGATGCATAAGAACTGAGTACTAGCTTCACATAAGAATCATTGTTAAAAGTAACCATGCTTAAGTCAGCACTAGCATAGTTCAGGGGTAACCACTGAAGATTTTCTGTGACTGTCCTTAATGCTGCTCATCTAATATTCTGGTTTTCCTTCTTCCAAGTATATAATACAATTGTACATTCTGTTCATTTGAGGCAAAAGAGAATTCTGTGATTTGCTTTGGCAGGGAAACATAAGCAGAAGTGATGTGAAAATGGTAGAAGACTTTAAGAGCCACTAAAGGGTTGGCTTAGGTTGTAAGAAGAAAGGAGTGCTGATTACTGTAAGCAGAAGAATAGTGACAAAGGAATGGAAGTGAAAGTATCAGAACAACTGATAGAATGATGAGAAGCAATGTGTTAAAGAGGTAGGCAGAATTCCATCATAAAGTAGCCATATGGGATGCCAAGGAAAACAGACTTTATCTTACAGTTAGCAGGGATGTAATGACCAGAGGACCTTAACTCTCCTCTCAGCCTGACTAACTTTAGACAAGTTTCTTTTTGACTTTAGGCCAGTGACCTCTCTTTTTTGGGGCATTTACTTTGCAAATCTTGCAATTATAAATTTTTTCTCTGATCCTTGAGATATAAATCTCGTAAGCTGGGAATGTTTTTCTCAAGGACCTGGGAGCCATCCCTCTGAAATGTAATTATTAAGAGATCATTGCCCCTCTATCTTCCAGTCTCTGTGGGAGGGTAGAATCTTAACTTCAAGTAAGTATTGATCAACAAACACAGATGGCCTAACCACACCGACTAACCTCCTCCTAATATACTCCAGTACTTTTTGACTAGCACTCTTAGATATAAACCCATATAAGTGCTAGTACATTTTCTGCATTTTGTTGTAGCTGATTTCAATCTATCTCCTCTATGGCAATAGTCTTGAATAAAATCTCCCTTGCTCATTTAACTTGTCTGGTGCAATTTTTTTTAATAGTAACAATACAAGTAAGGAGGTAATCCAGCAATCCAGATAACTAATATATTAACACAACCGGATAACTGGTGAGAGTCAAAGAAAGTAATCACTGAGGTGGCTCTACATGTCTTAGAATGATGCTGTCTTTTGCAATGCGGAATCAGCAAAGGAAGGCTGCAAAGGCAAATCAGCTATGATGCCATTGGAATTCCAGCTTCAGGGCCCCTCACTTCTTCCTTCCCTTCCAAGGCCCAAGTAGGGACCAAGCAAAATGCTACTTTTTTAAAAACTCTGCAAAAATAAGCTATTTGAAGTGTATTTGGTAAGAATACTTTCCAGTTTCTTCCCACTATAACTTTTCCTATGTAATTTTTTTTTCTTGTGTCAGATTGTATTGATGTGAGCATTTGTGGGACCCTGGTGAAAGGAAGATAGGTTGGGGAGATACTCCTATTTTTAGCTTAGAAAAAATTTTGGAACATTTCAGTAAGATTAACAGACTCCTGATTCGCATTTATATAAACTGTACCTACTCTTTTTAAATTTTTTTTAAATGTGATTAAAAATAATGGAATATAAAACAAAACTGATAAAGTTTATCAGTGAAATAAATATATATTATTTTGATATTAAAAATGGAAAGAGCATTTTAGCAGAAAACAAGTAGATCATACCAAAATATAAATTTAGTAGGAGGAAAAGATAAAGTGCAAATAGAAGTAATAAATAGGCTTTATTTGATAAACAAGTTAATGAAAAAGAGTGCCTCATATAAATACATTGGAAAAGGATTTAAATTTATGGCTGATTTGACATGATATACTGCTATTGACAAAGATAATATAAAACTCATAATTAAACATTAAAATACAGATATTGACAAAAAGCCAGCTAATAAGTATCACTAATTCAGAGTATTTAAGATTAATCACTGCATCCAGGCATGATGGTTCATGCCTGTAATCCCAGCACTTTGGGAGGCCAAGGCAGGTAAAAGACGAGGTCAGGAGTTCAAGACCAGCCTGGCCAACCTGGTGAAACCGGTCTCTACTAAAAATACAAAAATTAGTGGGGGATAGTGGCACATACCTGTCATCTCAGCTACTCAGAAGGTTGAAACAGGAGAATTGCTTAAACCGAAGAGTCAGAGGCTGCAGTGAGCCAAGATCATGCCACTGCACTCCAGCATGGGCAACAGAGTGAGACTGTCTCAAAAAAAAAAAAAAAAAAAAAAAAAAATCACTGCAGAAAACAACTTGAAATGTTCTGAAATCTGAAAATTTACATATGAGTAAGTTTGAGAGTGGTTTTCAAACTGTGTCAACAATGTTAAAAATTCACAATATTTCCAGTAACAACTGAAATCAATCAAAAATGAAATGACTGAATTATGTTTATGTTCTCTATTGAAAAAGATATAACAAAATCAGTCTTATTTAAAAAGGCACCAATACTTATGCAGCTAAAAAATGATAATAAAACATACTTAGAGGTGTATAAAGCAGTTAATTAATTAAAAATTGATATTTTCTAAATTTTGGGGGTTTTGGGGGTGTTTTCAGCTTTTAATTGGTTAACATTTCTTTTCTTATTTTATATAAATATTTATTTTCATATCTAATGTGGCAAAGCCCGTGCTCCTAAAAAAGTCTGCCTTTTTCAGAATTGGTAGGAACAGAACAGCTTCTCTCAGTGGGATACATAGTCAGGATAGAAATCAAAACCCATGTACCTCTGGCTCAGTAAATAATCACTTTATATAAAAATTACATTTCAGTAACAATGTCATAAGTGAATAAACGCTGCTTAGCAATACACAAGTATAGTCATTATTTATACTCTGTTTTTAAAAATACTTTTTCCAAGCCATCTTTAAGAATCTTGCTTTCTCACAATTTTCCTCATTTCTTTTTCTGAACTGACAGAGAATCAAGTTAAAGAAAATTCTCCCACACAGTTTTGTCTATTGGCTCAATGACTAACACTCTTCTCGAAATCTAAGTGCTTCAGTGTGCTACACTATGTGTGTCTGCTCATGTGTAAAGTGGCCCACTTATAACTGGCCTGTTTTCCCTTTTGATGTTATGAACTCACATTTCCAAACACAAGTGTGAGAAAAGCCAGAGGCCACGGAATCCACTAATGTCACTGGCCTGCCCTCTGTCATGGTCTGACTGGGGGAGGCCTGTCTTGACTTAGTGGTGCCATAATGATGGTATTGAGACAGCACAGTTTTGTGATTCTTTGGGTGGGGTTTTTCAAGCAAAGAGTGTACAGTCAAGTACAACTGAACCAAAGGGTGACATGAACAAGAAATTTTTAATTAAATTTTTAAAGTGTTCTAAAAAGGCACTGCACTTTCATATTAGTTGTGTGATCTTAGTGTCTTAATCTCCTCATTTGTAAAATGAGGATAATAGTATATATAAATTAAGATACAAATATTCAATGTATATAAAGCTGTGGTTTTATTTTTTTTACAATTTACAATCTTTTATTTTTCAAACTGTTAAGTGGTTACATTGAGAGACAGAGGAGAGGGCAGCTAGTTGTTGATAGATTTTATTTCTTTAAGAATCTCACAAATAACTCGTGAATATTGCAGCTAGATCAGAAGCGTCAATGATGCTGCTGACTTATAACCTTCTCTATGCCTCCTGTACACCTACTTCATTTTGCTATCTCTACTGGAGCAGAGATTGGGTTCATCAAACCCATTTATCTTCTTCCTAGACATGCAATTTAGATTGCCTTTCCTGGGCTATTTGGCTGGTAGGTTTGACAGTGACTGAGTTTTAAGTAAGCACATTTCTTCTAAGATTGGCCTATGAAAACTTTCCAGGCATGATTCTCCATATTTCTTCAGCAGTTAAAGCCTAATAAAGATAACCATGGTAATTACAGAAGCCACTGCTGAGGAAAACATAGACACTGGGGAGAAAAAACCAGGTCCCTGAATTATTGCTTTGCAAAGAGTTACCAATCGGGAGTATCCGTTTTGTAAGTAAACAAGAAATGATTTTTCATCACGGCACATTTAGGATTCTTTTTTAACAGCAGTTGCCTTAAATGAAATATCTCCTAATTGATATTAATAATGCGATTACTATGAGAGAAATGTGATTTGGACTTTGTATTTTCCCTTCTCCTTATATAGAAAGGTTGCAATATGCAATTTTTGTGAAGATTAAAATAATTGCCCCAGTGATACTGCTTGATAAATTATATATGTTATAGTTAACATTACTCTTGTTGACTCAACAGATTTTTATGAGCATTTACTAAGTGAAAGTTGCTATGGCATATCTAACAATATAATAGTTGACAAGGACTCTCATCTCATGAAGCTTATGTGTTACCATTCCACTTAAAAAAATCTCCTGTTGCTATTAGCACAATGATGTAATGACTTGTTCCTGTGTTCCTATTTTTTAATTCTCTGGTCCTAATATGAACCCTGAAGATATTATCAGAGTGCCTCCCACATAATAGATCAATAATAAACTTTTTCAAATGAACAAATATTGCAGCCATGGTTTGAATTTTAAAAAGCCAAAAATTACAATGGCTATCTGCATGAGGGAGGACAGAATAATATATTAATATAGATCTCCATGAATGTATTAAAAGACCTCCAAACAATTATATAAGCTGTAAGCCTCAAAGAACTTGGATCTACCCTTGAATAACATGTTTGCAGGTATAATAGTTAAATGTATGTGTCAGTTTGACTGGACCACAGGGTACCTCGGTATTTGGTCAAACATTATTCTGGGTGTTTCTGTGAGGGCTATTTTGAGTGAGATCATTTAAATCAGTAGGCTAGTAAAGCAAATCACCCCTCATAATGTGGGGGGGCCCTCATCCAATCAGCTGAAGTTCTTAATAGAACAAAAGGCTGACCTTCCCCCAAATAAGATAGAATTCTCCTGCCTGGCAGCCTGCACACTGGGACATCAACTCTGTGGATTTAGGACTTGCAGCCTCCATATGCCTAAGCTAATTCCTTATAATAAATAAATAAATAATCAACATGTGATATGTGTGTACGTGTCTGTCTGTGTGTGTGTATAAACAGAATAATGTATGCTGCATATTTTAAGGATACGTGTGTGTATATATTCTAACAGAACAAATTATATATACGAATATGTGTGTATATATACGTTATATATTGAGGGATGTGTGTGTGTGTGTGTGTGTTATATATATATATATATATATATATATATATACATACTATATATGTTCTATTTCTCTAAAGAACCCTAATATATTAGCATAAAGAGGCTAAGTTAAATTTCGGCTTTGAATCTGTGACTCCTCTGAGATATTTTATATACTAAAAACATGCCCTGGATTACTGAGTGCATTTTTTTGGCCTAAAAGGTCATATATCAAAAGTAAAATCCCAAAGGACTTGTTCTGCTAACCAGTCTCCACTCTTTATTGGAATGGGCATAATACTATAAAACCATAGTATTTACCTTTGATTGAGCAATGAAGTCAGTTTGAATATCTGATAGAAGCCATATCCTCCACTAGAATGCAAACTCCATCGTGGAAGGAGCTTTGTTTATTGCTCTATTCCCAGTGCCTGGGACAGTAGTTGGTATATAATACACATTTGGTAAATATTTTGAAGAATATATAAGTAAACTCTCTATAAGAAACATGCATGGATACAGCCCCATAAACTCAAATCAAATGCAACTGTGCACACAATATCCAGATCCTAAGAAGTTTGAATTGTGGCCCTTAGCTAAGACAACCTATAAGTGGTGTTGGGAAAACTGGCTAACCATGTGCAGAAAGTAGAAACTGGACCCCTTCCTTATACCTTACATTAAAATTAACTCCAGATGGATTAAAGACTTAAACATAAGACCTAACACCATAAAAACCCTAGAAGAAAACCTAGGCAAAACCATTCAGGACATAGGCATAGGCAAGGACTTCATGACTAAAACACCAAAAGCAATGGCAACAAAAGCCAAAATTAGACAAATGAGATCTAATTAAACATAAGAGTTTCTGCACAGCAAAAGAAACAATCATTAGAGTGAACCAGCAACCAACAGAATGGGAAAAAATTTTTGCAATCTACTCATCTGACAAAGGGCTAATACCCAGAATCTACAAAGCACTAAAGCAGATTTACAAGAAATAAAAATAAACAAACCCATTCAAAAGTGGGCAAAGGATATGAATACTTTTCAAAAGAAGACATTTATGAGGCCAAGAAACATATGAAAAAAGTGCTCATCATCACAGGTCATTAGAGAAATGCAAATCAAAACCACATTGAGATACCATCTCACACCAGTTGGAATGGCGATCATTAAAAAATCTGGAGACAACAGATGCTAGAGAGGATGTGGAGAAATAGGAACACTTTTACACTGTTGGTAGGAGTGTAAATTAGTTCAACCATTGTGGTAGACACAATTCCTCAAGGACCTAGAAATAGAAATAGCATTTGACCCAGCAATCCCATTACTGGGTATATACCCAAAGGATAATAAATCATTTTATTATAAAGCTACATGCACACGTATGTTCACTGTGGCACTGTTTACAATAACAAAGACCTGGAACAAACCCAAATGCCCATCAATGATAGACTGGACAAAGAAAATGTGGCACATACACACCATGGAATACTATTCAGCCATAAAAAACGATGAGTTCATGTCCTTTGTAGGGACATGGATGAATCTGGAAATCATCATTCTCAGCAAACTGACACAAGAACAGAAAACCAAACACCACATGTTCTCACTCATAGGTGGTTGCTGAACAATAAGAACACATGGACACAAGGAGGGGAGCATCACACAATGGGGTCTGTTGGGAGGTGGGGGGTTGGGAGGTTGGAGAGGGACAACACTGTGAGAAATGCCTAATGTAGGTGATGGGGGGGATGGAGACAGCAAACCACCAAGGCATATGTGTACCTATGCAACAATCCTGCAAGACCTGCACATGTACCCCAGAACTTAAAGTACAACAAAAAAAAAGAAGAGCATTAATTCACAATTTCTATATTTTTCTATTTATAGATTTTGACATTATACTTGTTTAAGAAATAGAGAAAAACAGAATCAGAGAGACAAGAAAGATATATAAACTGACAACCAACCTCCGGAAACCCATGCACTAAAGCCCACAGTTTCCAGTCTGGTGAGCTTGCTTGACAGCACCAGATTGCACACAATATTTTTTCCAAAGAGATATGTAGATTTAAACATATCTCTTTGACTTCCTCCTTTTCAATAGTGAGCATAATATAACGGATTTGTGTTTCATGAATTGGTTCCTAAATTATTCCATAGAAAACTGAGGGAGGAAAGAATGTAATAAATGTCAGACTTTGATATGTCCATAAAAGTTCTTTAAAGTCCAGCTTATCAGGGGCAATGAATATAATCTTTAGCAGTGCCATAAAATATAGTAAAAGCCATAGGGGTTTAGGTTCAGTGGAACTGCAAAGATCCTAACCCACTACCACTTAACGGAGGCTAGGAAAGGAATAGTCTTAACAGTACTCTATTGAATTCAGATAGCCGGAAACTCAGCTCTCAAGATCAATTTTAAAGAAGGTCACTCAAGTCCAAAGGAACATATGATGAAAATAAATGAAAACTAAATAAAAATCAAGGTCATTTGAGAGTCTCCACAGTAGCAACAATAACTAACATTTTAATGCACTTAATAGAATGTTCAAATTGCATGACAATCCAGTAACATGAAAATAATTTTGAGATAAGTGTAGCTCTATGATGCTAAGTAACTAGTAAGTGACACAGCAGGATCTTGTATGCACAATCCTTAGACCACAGTTTTCAAGCTCCAATTATGCCACCAGGAAACTTTATGAAGTGACACCGGCAGACCACTCTCCAATCGGAGTGGCTAATGGAAAAGGAAACCCACTCAATAGCACGAAGCAACTCACTCAAATGACGCAGTGGTTTTGCAAATCCCAAATGTGTGTGACCTAAAAAGAACAAGTTGCCTTTCTCACTATTAAGACAATTTGTCCACATTTAGGTCTCATATAGAAAGCAAAATAAATGTAGGGATGACAAGATATAACTAATCTTAATAATCTTTGTCTATTTTAATCTGCTCAAATCAGTTTCCTCCTTGCCAGCAGGTGTCCTCTGGCTGAGAAAATTAAATAATGGTGTGGTCTCCCTGCTATTCTCATATATTGTGAACCAGGTAAGCAGTACCAACTTATTCAAGGATTATACAGTTTATTTTCCTTTGTCATAAACAAGAGGAAATATTTCAGGAAATCTGTACTTCAGCAAAACACATAGGATATTTTGACATTTAAGAATCACTGTTTTCCTGTACAGAAATATAGATAATATACCCACAACTATTTTGGCAGTTATATAATCTCAGTATTTATTTCCAAACTATTTATCAGAAAATGAAACATATTGTTACTTGGATGCTTTTACTAGTTGTCACAGGCTTTTTAAAATTAAAGTTGAATATAGCTTGTTTTTCTCTTCTGATCTCTTTAGAAAAATGTTGCTTCTCTTCTTAAGAAACAATCTGATCATTAGGGGATCCCAAGATGACTGAATAAGAGGCAGCTCCAGCAAGCAGCTCCCAGTGAGAGAGATGCAGAAGCCAAGTGGTCTCCACAATGCCCAACAAGGTACCAGGTTCATTTTGTGGGTCTGGTCGGACAGTGGGTATAAACCAAATAGGGCAAGTTGCGGCAAGGTGGGGCATTGCCCTACCCAGGAGGAACGTGTAACCAACTGGAGGACCGGGGGATCTGCCCCTCTGGGACTTCGGTTCAGATACAGCGCTCAATCCAAGCCCTCTACAACCCATAGAACAGGAGATCTTCGCTGGGCTGAAGAGCCTTAGCGAGATGCCTGAACAGGGCACAACAGCAACTTCGGCCCTGGGGCTGTCAGCATAGATATAGGTGGAAGCACTGGCTGACACCGAGAAAGCCAAAAAGCTGGTGGGATGGAGCTACCCGCCCCGCAGTAAGAAGGGAATGGAACGCAGGGAAACAGCCCAAATGGCAGGACTAGTCCCCTACCACTGCCGGCCACACAAAGCCCAGCAGGCCAAAACACAATCACTCCAGAGTTAGGCACCCAGAACATCAGTTAGAGAGCCACCAGGAATGCTCCAGCTCAGCGGGCAGAAGGAAAGCCGCCATTACAGAAACTGGCCTAATTTTCCCGAGTAAATAAAAGAGGAAGCAGCTCAACTGAATCTGTGGCAGCCCAGCAGCGCCTCTGCAGGCAGACAAAGGAAAGGCTGCCTACCCAAGCAGCTACCTGAAATCAAAACTATATAAATCCAAGAGACAGAGATAAACCAGTGCAAGAAGAATGAAACCATCAAAAACCAGAACGTCTCTCCCCCAACCACGAGTTCACGACTCCTCACCAGCAAGGGAACAAAGCAGGATGGAGAACAAATTTGACAAATTGACAGAAGCAGGCTTCAGAAGGTGGGTAATAACAAACTTCTCTGAGTTAAAGAAACATGTTTTATCCCAATGCAAAGAAACTAAAAACCTTGAAAAAAGGTTAGATGAAATGTTAACTAGAATAACCAGCTTAGAGAAGAACACAAACGACTTGATGGAGCTGAAAAACACAGCACAAGAACTTCATGAGCATACACAAGTTTCAATAGCCGAATAGATCAAACAGAAGAAAGGATATCAGAGACTGAAGATCAACTCAATGAAATAAAACGAGAAGGCAAGAAAAGAGAACAAAGAGTGAAAAGAAATGAACAAAGCCTTCAAGAAATATGGGATTATGTGAAAAGACCTAATCGACACCTGATCGGTGTACCGGAAGATGGCGAGGAGAATGAATCCAAGCTGGAAAACATTCTTCAGGATATTATCCAGAAGAACTTCCCCCAACCTAGCAAGGCAGGCCAATATTCAAGTCCGGGAAATACAGAGAAGACCACAGTGATACTCCTCTAGAAGAGCAACCCCAAGGCACATAATCGTCAGATTCACCAGGGTTGAAATGAAGGAAAAAATGCTAAAGGCAGCCAGAGAGAAAGGTCAGGTCACCCACAAAGGGAAGCACATCAGATTCACAGTGGATCTCTTGGCAGAAACCCTACAAGCCAGAAGAGAGTGGGGGCCAATATTCAACATCCTTAAAGAAAAGAACTTTCAATCTAGAATTTCATATCCAGCCAAACTAAGCTTCATAAATGAAGGAGAAATGAAATCCTTTATGGACAAGCAATTGCTGAGGGATTTTGTCACTACCAGGCCTGCCCTGCAAGAGCTCCTGAAGGAAGCACTAAACACAGAAAGGAAAAACTAGTACCAGCTACTGCAAAAAAGAACCAAATGGTAAAGACCAACGATGCAATGAAGAAATTATGCCAACCAAAGGGCAAAACAACCGACCAGTAATAAAATGGCAGGATCAAATTCACACATAACAATATTAACATTATATATAAATGGACTAAATGCCCCAGTCAAAAGACACAGACTGGCAAATTGGATAAAAAGCCAAGAACCATTAGTGTGCTGTATTCAGGAAACCCATCTCATTTGCAAAGACACACACAGACTCAAAATAAAGGGATGGAAGAAGATTTAACAAGCAAATGGAAAGCAAAAAAAAGCAAGGGTGGCAATCCTAGTCTCTGATAAAATGGACTTTAAACCAACAAAAATCAGAAGAGACAAAGAAGGGCATTACATATGGTAAAAGGATCAATACAACAAGAAGAGCTAACAATCCTAAATATATATGCACCCAATATAGTAGCACCCAGATACATAAGGCAAGTCCTTAATGACCTACAAAGAAACTTAGACTCCTGCAAAATTATAGTGGAAGACTTTAACACTCCACTGTCAATATTAGACAGATCAACGAGACAGAAAATCAACAAAGAAATCCAGGACTTGAATGAAGATCTGGACCACACAAACTTAATAGACGTTTACAGAACTCTTAACCCCAAACCCACAGAATATACATTCTTCTCAGCACCACATCGCACTTACTTTAAAATCGACCACATAATTGGAAGTAAATCACTCCTCAGCAAATGCAAAAGAATGGAAATCATAACAAACAGTCTCTTAGATCACAGTGCAACCAAATTAGAACTCAGGATTAAGAAACTAACTCAAAACCACACAACTTCATGGAAACTGAACAACTGGCTCCTGAATGTAGACTGGATAAATAATGAAATGAAGGCAGAAATAAAGATGTTCTTCAAAACCAATGAGAATGAAGACACAACATACCAGAATCTCCGGGACACATTCAAAGCAGTGTCTACAGGGAAATTCATAGCAATAAATGCCCACATGAGGAGCAAGGAAAGGTCTAAAATTGACACCCTATCATCGAAATTGAAAAAATTAGAGGAGCAAGATCAAGACAACTCAAAAGTTAGCAGAAGACAAGAAATAACTAAGATCAGAGCAGAACTGAAGGAGATAGAGACACAAAAAACCCTTCAAAGAATCAACAAATCCATGAGCTGGTTTTTTGAAAAGATCAACAAAATGGATAGACCGCTAGCCAGACTAATAAAAAAGAAGAGAGAGAAGAATCAAATAGATGCAATAAAAAATGATAAAGGGGACATCACCACTGATTCCACAGAAATACAAACTACCATCAGAGATTACTACAAACAACTCTATACACAAAAACCACTAAATCTGGAAGAAATGGATAAATTCCTGCACACTTGCACTCTCCCAAGACTAAACCAGGAAGTAGTTTAATCTCTGAATAGACCAATAACAAGAGCTGAAGTTGAGGCAGCAATTAATAGCCTACCAACTAAAAAAAGCCCACGTCCAGACAGGTTTACAGCCAAATTCTACCAGACTTACAAAGAGGAGCTGTTATCATTCCTTCTGAAACTATTCCAAACAATACAAAAAGACGGAATCCTCCCCAACTCGTTTTATGAGAGCAACATCATCCTAATACAAAAACCTGGCAGAAACGCAACTAAAAAAGAAAACTTCAGGCCAATATCCATGATGAACATCGACACAAAAATCTTCAATAAAATACTGGCAAACAGAATGCAACAGCAAATCAAAAAGCTTATTCATCATGATCAAGTAAGCTTCATCCCAGGGATGCAGGGCTGGTTCAACATATGCAAGTCTATAAATGTAATCCATCACATAAACAGAACCAAAGACAAAAATCACATGATTATCTCAATAGATGCAGAAAAGGCCTTCGACAAAATTCAACAGCGCTTTATGCTAAAAACCCTCAATAAACTAGGCATCGATGGTACATATCACAAAATAATAAAAGCTATTTATGACAAACCCACAGCCAATATCACACTGAATGGGCAAAAACTGGAAATACTCCCTTTGAAATCTGGCACAAGACAAGGATGCCCTCTCTCACCACTCCTATTCAATATAGTATGGGAATTTCTAGCCAGGACAATCAGGCAAGAAAAAGAAATAAAGGGTATTCAAATAGGAAGAGAGGAAGCCAAATTGTCTCTATTCACAGATGACATGATTGTATATTTAGAAGACCCCATTGTCTCAGTCCAAAATCTTCTGAAACTGATAAGCAACTTCAGCAAAGTCTCAGGATACAAAATCAATGTGCAGAAATCAAAAGCATTTCTACACACCAATAACAAACAGAGAGCCAAATCAAAAGTGAACTCCCATTCACAATTGCTACAAAGAGAATAAAATACCTAGGAATACAACTAATAAAAGATGTAAAGGACCTCTTCAAGGAGAACTACAAACCACTGCTCAATGACATAAGAGAGGACACAAACAGATGGAAAAACATCCCATGCTCATGGTTGGGAAGGATCAACATCATAAAAATGACCATATTGCCCAAAGTAATTTATAGATTCAATGCTATCCCCCATCAAGCTACCAATGACCTTCTTCACAGAACTGGAAAAAACCATTTCAAACTTCATATGGAACCAAAAGAGAGTCTGCATAGACAAAACAATCCTACGCAAAAAAAGAACAAAGCCAGAGGCATCATGCTGCCTGACTTCAAACTATACTACAAGGCCACAGTAATCAAAACAGTATGGTACTGGTAACAAAGCAGAGATATAGAACAATGGAACAGAATAGACGCCTCAGAAGCAACGCCACACATCTACAATCATCTGATCTCTGACAAACCTGACAAAAACAAGCAATGGGGAAAGGATTCCCTGTTTAATAAATGGTGTTGGACATGGACACAGGGAGGGGGAGTATCACACACTGGGGTCTGTGGGGGGGGGAAAAGGGGAGGGATAGTGGGGGGGTTGGGGAGGGGATAGCATGGGGAGAAATGCCAGATATAGGTGAAAGGGAGGAAGGCAGCAAATCACACTGCCATGTGTGTACCTATGCAACAGTCTTCCATGTTCTTCACATGTACCCCCAAACCTAAAATGCAATAAAAAAATAAATAAATAAAATAAAATAAAAATAAAAATAAAAATGGTGTTGGGAAAACTGGCTAACCATGTGCAGAAAGCAGAAACTGGACCCCTTCCTGACACCTTACACTAAAAATTAACTCCAGATGGATTAAAGATTTAAACATAAGACCTAACACCATAAAAACCCTAGAAGAAAACCTAGGCAAAACCATTCAGGACATGGGCATAGGCAAGGACTTCATGGCTAAGACACCAAAAGCAATGGCAACAAAAGCCAAAATAGACAAATGGGATCTAATTAAACTCCAGAGCTTCTGTACAGCAAAGGAAACAATCATTAGAGTGAACTAGCAAGCAACAGAATGGGAAAAAATTTTTGCAATCTACCCATCTGACAAAGGGCTAATATCCAGAATCTACAAAGAACTAAAACAGATTTACAAGAAAAAAAAAAAAACCCATTCAAAAGTGGGTGAAGGATATGAACAGACACTTTACAAAAGAAGACATCAATGAGGCCAACAAACATATGAAAAAAATGCTCATCATCACAGGTCATTAGAGAAATGCAAATCAAAATCACATTGAGATACCATCTCACACCAGTTGGAATGGCAATCATTAAAAAATCTGGAGACAACAGATGCTGCAGAGGATGTGGGGGAAATAGGAATACTTTTACACTGTTGGTAGGAGTGTAAATTAGTTCAACCATTGTGGAAGACACGATTCCTCAAGGACCTAGAAACAGAAATCGCATTTGACCCAGTAATCCCATTACTGGGTATATACCCAAAGAATTGTAAATTATTCTATTATAAAGACACATGCACATGTATGTTCATTGTGGCACTATTTACAGTAGCAAAGACCTGGAACCAACCCAAATGTCCATCATTGATAGACTGGATAAAGAAAATGTGGCACATATACACCATGGAATACTAAACAGCCATAAAAAACTATGAGTTCATGTCATTTGTAGGGACATGGATGAATCTGGAAACCATCATTCTCAGCAAACTGACACAAGAACAGAAAACCAAACACCGTATGTTATCACTCATAGGTGGGTGTTGAACAGTTAGAACACATGGACACAGGGAGGGGAGCATCACATACTGCAGTCAGTAGGGAGGGGACAGGGGAGGGACAGCGGGGGTGGAGAGAGTGGGGAGGGATAATGAGGGGGAGAAATACCAGATATAGGTGATGGGGGGATGGAGACAGCAAACCACCTTGCCATGTATGTACCTATGCAACAATCCTGCATGATCTGCACATGTACCCCAGAACCTAAATTACAATAAAAAATAAAAAAGAAACAATCTAATATTCTTAACCCTATGCCAGATGAAAATCATTACTGTGAATTATATTTTATAATACATTAAATGGTATATTAAAGCTCATAGTCCATATTCCATTTCCCAAGTTTTAGGCCTAGAAGCCCATAGGGTCTCTCTTCTGCTTTGTCTAGTTTTCTATTTACAACTGCCCACCACCAGATGTTATTATTTGACATGGCATTGTATATCACAGCCATGAAGGTGGCATAAAGATTGATGTCCTATTCATGAATAGTTGACAAATTCTATTTTCATTTTACAATGGATGAATGCAAATCACTTGGCCTTAATGTTTCAAAAACAAAGTTATTACTCTTTGGCACTCTTTCTGGCTTGAAAAAATGTTTGGCCTTCTGAACACACACAAACACATATACACATGCTACATGTATATGCACACATGCATGTACATACATTTTTTCAGGTTGCTGGTATATTCTGAAGCCTGATTGCCGTTATATAACCTTCAGCTTCTATTATCTTGTTTTTAGATCAGCACATTAGGCAAATATGCATGGCTTTATATTTCATTTGCATTGCTTATCGCCAATGTGTGTGTTTACTTTCTTTTTTTTTTTTTTCTCTAGAGCACTAAGTTACTGGGGCCTCTGATTGATGTACTTGCTATCTTGCATATTGATTTGAAACTGACTTTCTCATTTGTCTTCACAATTCACAGTTCCATCTTTCATAGACTGGAGTCTCATTTTATAGATCAGATATTTCATTCTTCTCACCCTCAGGCCTCTCTATACATGAACTATTCTGCTTTGTCTAATCTGTCTACTTTTATGCTTAAAGTGTATTTTTGTTCTTACTTTAAATATTGCATAGAACTTGCAAAATATACTTCTACACAGTTTGATTTTACAGTATTAGTCTAGGCTCTGACATATAAGAAGTACCATAAGAGACTATAGAATCTTCACTTCCTCCATTATCCCAGCAGCATCCACAGCAAGTGCTCACAAATGCTTTTTGACTGACAGTTACTTCCGGAAGACATGGAAAATAAGCATCTTCACTAGATACTGACTTTGATTTTGAAAAGACAGGAATCTGAGGGTAACACATTTCATGGCTTAGAAATTGATCTATTTTTTAAATTCTGAATCTCAATTAAAATGTAATAAACCAAAAGCTGGCATCATCCCAAGCAGGTGGAGAGATCCAATCTTGATTTTCAAAATACTACAGTCTTAATTTCAAGTTCAAAAGCCACAACACAAGTGGTAGGTGAAAATACTGAGGAAAACTTGTGATTAGGCCAAATCAGTTCTCATGGCCTCTTTAACTGAACTAAAGGCTCCAACCAGGAAAGGTGGAAGAGAGATTAGAAAGGAAGAGAGTTCAATCTGAGAGACTGATGTCTGGAAAATTTATGATCTTGAATGAAGTCAAACATGAGGTAGAACCATTGAACATTCTTTAATGCTGAGATTCTGAAGATAGACTGTACGTTGCTTCCAAGGTCAATTCCAGGGAGACTATATATTTCCTGTGGAAGCACCTCAAGCCCTCATAACGGGCATAAGCAGAGTAGAAATAGTAGCATAGCTGGTTGGTCTAAGCAGTGGAGAGCTAGAATCAACTCTGAGATTTCTGTAGGACCAGAGTGAAATGGGAGAGCATCTCAAAGTCCACTGAGACATTCCAAAGGGGAATGAAAGTGAGCTCTGAGACAGAGCTCTCCTGTCCACAGGGGGTCTCACAGGCTGCACTGTATAATGCGGTTTGGACCCTCATGCCAGAGATCAGATGAGGAAGATACTATATATAATGCCATAATGGAAAAGGACCACACACAATGAAGTCCATCCCACCACAGGACTTAGATCAGGATCTCCGAGATACTCTTTCCTCCCTTACGTAATGAATTTCTGTACTCTCCTTCCCCACTTTGAGTTTAAACTTAAATGATTGATGAGATTATTCCACTGAAGTTTACCTGAAATTGACTAAATGAAGTTTTCTTAACTATGATGCCTGTGCTGTCAAATAATGTTAACAGTACCCACTCTGGAACCAGATCAACGGGGGTTCCAATTTTAGCTTTGCCTAGGATTTATGTCATTGGACGAGTTACATTACTGTCTGTGCCTCAGTTTCCTCATACATAAATTGGGTAAAATAATAGTGATTTACTTATGCTATTATGCGAATTAAGTGAGTTGACATAAATAATGTACTTAGAAAAGTACCTACGGCAAGTGTAATATAGTAGTACTATTCTGCATCAAGTAGAATGGGTACTCAAGATAGAAATTAATATTAAATAGTATATTTTCCCACACCTAAGTTTGGGGCATATTGAATACATAAATGTTACAATAATATATTACTATTAAAGAAATTTAGAAATAAAGATAATTCAGTTCAAGATTTATTTGTGAAGATAAGGAGAATGATATTTTAAAAATCAAATAATTTGCCCATGGTCACGTAACTGGTAAATTTCAGAATTGAGATATAAGCTCCACACAACATTTTTCTCATGCAGTGTGCCAGGTACTGTGCTACATGTTAGAGGCACCTATAGGCCCCCGTCTCACAGAGCTTACAATATGCCTGGAAATATACCACGAAGGAAAGTGACATGTTATGGTAGAAGAAATACATGGTGCTGTATTTCTGGGAGCCAAGCAAGGCTTTTTAAAATAGTAACTTGAAGCCAACGTCAGCCCGGAGAATTGAGCTGCCGTACTGAGTGGCGCGGTGGTCTACGCACTTCTTGGACAGCATGTCTCACTTCCCGATGAAACTCCTGTGCAGGAAGATCGAGAAGCGGAACCTCAAATTGCGGCAGCGGAACCTCAAATTGTGGCAGCGGAACCTCAGATTGTGGCAGCGGAACCTAAAGTTACAGCAGCGGAACCTAAAGTTGCAGGGGGCCTCAAATCTGACCCTATCAGAAACTGAAAATGGAGATGTGTCTGAAGAAACAATGGGAGGTTAGAAAGGTTAAAACATCAAAACGTTCTATGAATGGTGGGCTTATCAGAAGCTCAAAATGGAGATGTGTCTCAAGAAGCAGTGGAAAATATAAAAGTTAAAAAATCTCCCCAGAAATCCATCGTCTTAACCAATGAAGAAGCAGCAATGCAGTCTCCCAATTCAGAATCAAAAAGAAAAAGAAGAAGAAAAAGAGAAAAATAGTGAATGATGCTGGGCCTGATACAAAGAAAGCAAAAACTGAAAACAAAGGGGAATCTGAAGAAGAAAGTGCCGAGACTCCTAAAGAAACAGAAAATAATGTGGAGAAGCCAGATAATGATGAAGATGACAGTGAGGTGCCCAGCCTGCCCCTGGGACTGACTAGAGCTTTTGAGGATACCTCATTTGTATCTCTATATAATCTTGTCAATGAAAACACTCTGAAGGCAATAAAAGAAATGGGTTTGACAAACTTGACTGAAATTCAGCATAAAAGTATCAGACCACTTCTGGAAGGCAGGGATCTTCTAGCAGCTGCAAAAACAGGCAGTGGTAAAACCCTGGCTTTTCTCATGCCTACAGTTGAACTCATTGTTAAGTTAAAGTTCATGCCCAGGAATGGAACGGGAGTCCTTACTCTCTCACCTACTAGAGAACTAGCCATGCAAACTTTTGGTGTTCTTAAGGAGCTAATGACTCACCACGTGCATTCCTATGGGTTGATATTGGGTGGCAGTAACAGATCTGCTGAAGCACAGAAACTTGTTAATGGGATCAACATCATTGTGGCCACACCAGGCTGTCTGCTGGACCATATGCAGAATACCCCAGGGTTTATGTATAAGAACCTACAGTGTCTGGTTATTGATGAAGTTGATCGTATCTTGGATGTTAGGTTTGAAGAGGAATTAAAGCAAATTATTAAACTTTTGCCAAACGTAGACAGACTATGCTCTTTTCTGCCACCCAAACTCGAAAAGTTGATGACCTGGCAAGGATTTCTCTAAAAAGGAGCCACTGTATGTTGTTGTTGATGATGATAAAGCTAATGCAACAGTGGATGGTCTTGAGCAGGGATATGTTGTTTGTCCTTCTGAAAAGAGATTTCTTCTGCTCTTTACATTCCTTAAGAAGAACCGAAAGAAGTTGTTCTTGGTCTTCTTTCCATCTTGTATGTCTGTGAAATACCACTATGAGTTGCTGAACTACATTGATTTGCCCGTCTTGGCCATTCATGGAAAGCAAAACCAAAATAAGCGTACAATCGCATTCTTCCAGTTCTGCAGTGCAGATTCAGGAACACTATTGCGTACAGATGTGGCAGCAAGAGGACTGGACGTTCCTGAAGTCGACTGGATTGTTCAGCATGACCCCCCCTGCCGATGACCCTAAGGAATATATTCATCGTATGGGTAGAACAGCCAGAGGCCTAAACGGGAGAGGGCATGCCTTGCTCATTTTGTGCCCAGAATTGGGTTTTCTTCACTATTTGAAACAATCCAAGGTTCCATTAAGTGAATTTGACTTTTCCTGGTCTAAAATTTCTGACATTCAGTCTCAGCTGGAGAAATTGATTGAAAAGAACTACTTTCTTCATAAGTCAGCCCAGGAAGCATATAAGTCGTACATACATGCCTATGATTCCCATTCTCTGAAACAGATCTTTAATGTTAATAACTTAAATTTGCCCTCAAGTTGCTCTGTCATTTGGTTTCAAGGTGCCTCCCTTTGTTGATCTGAACGTCAATAGCAATGAAGGCAAGCAGAAAAAGCAAGGAGGCGGTGGTGGATTTGGCTACCAGAAAACCAAAAAAGTTGAAAAGTCCAAAATCTTAAACACATTAGCAAGAAATCATCTGACAGCAGGCAGTTCTCTCACTGAAGACATGCCTTTCTTTCATCTTGAATAACTTTGTCCTAAAGTTAATAATAACTTTGTCCTAAAGTTAATAATAATTCTAAAGGCTGCAAACATTCTGTTAAATCAAGGGGGAAAAAAGTGGAATTTTTTTCCCCCTTGATTTAACAGAATGTTTGTAGACTTTAGAATTTTGACTTACCTAACAAAAGTATAAATTGACTTGGGTTGCAAGCACTAAGCACTGTTACTTCTATCAAGTCTCCCTTTTATTTTTGAGATACAAAACAGGCTTTGTTTCCTTGGTTGCCCAAGGGCAGAGCAAGGAATATCTGGTCTTTCTTATGATTATATAATATTTTAATTTTAAATATCTCTCCCTTAAACACACAAATGTATGTTACTGTTTTAAAATTCTTTTTGTACCTTTCTTTTTTGTTTTGTGAAGATTTCTGTGGCATGGATTGCTGTGCTCACTGCTGTAAAGGTGACTGAGTGTACTGGGCAGTCGTGGTAATGCAGAAGAAGTGTCTCAGGTTATTTTTTGTTTTTAGTTATTTCTTGGACCTTGACAGTATCTCATGACTCCTTCTGAAAATGCTGCAGTATAAAGAGCGAAGAGCTTAGAAGCACCTTAGGATTAGGGTGGCATTGCTTTTACAGATTCTTGATTTTAAAGCAATGAGCTTTTCTTGGGTGTTTCGGGGTTTTTTGGAGCAAAAGCTATGGGTTGTAATTTCAATAAAGTGTCACAGCAGTCACAACATTCAATGGGAAGGGGGTAGGAAGAGGGGTAAATTGAGATGTTTGAGCCTTATTTACATCAATAGAGGTGTAATATACTGCATTTCTTCATTTGGTAACAGCAAAGACTAAAAATGCACAAAGAATGGTGATGCTCCTCATTCAGATTTGTTTAATTCAAGGTGGCTTGGATTTTGGTAATAAGCCTTTTTACGCTGTAGAGTACTTAGAAGACAAGGGCAACTTCCTTGGTCTTAGAGCCAAGCTATCAGACAGTGCCCAGCACACATTAATATTAGTTTCTTTCTCAGAAAAACTGCCTCTTCCAGGCCATGAAACAAAAAATACATTTGCTATGAAGATTGAAAATGAACAAAGTTAGAAAAATAAAAACAGCAAAGTCAGTGATTTAGTCAGATGGGTTTTTTGTTATAGGAGCACTTGATTTCTAGTGTGTTTTGTATAGTGTATAACTACAAAATAGTACATTTTGTAGCAATTCAAAACCAAAGTTGCTAGCATCATTTGGCTGTTGTGCCAGTTAATCATAGGATCCCATTAAATGTAAGAAGTGCTAACATCTAATGTAGAGGAAACTGTTTGGTAAAGAACATTCAAGTAGGAAAAGAAAAAAACAATCTTCCATTTCTGGGCTTGGCTGTCATCATCCTGGTCGGACCTGTCCTGAGCTTCCAACCTTGACTGCTGGGTTCCTGGATTGGCTTCTTGGATTCCTATTTCCTGGTATTTAATAACTCTCTGCAGGATCATGTTTTCCTTCCACACCCCCTCCCCCCAGAAATAATGTTTTATAAAAGACAAAAAGGGAAGAATAATTACTGAGCAGAAGTAAATACTATTGATATTTTGTACATAATCTAATTTTTATATACATGTTTGTGCTTTTTAATTTTTTTTATCAAAAATGAAGTCATCTACATACTGCTTGTAACCAGCTTTTTTCATAACATGGTATTTTCCTGTGTCATTAAATAATTACCTCATGTTTAAAAAAAAAAAAAATAGTAACTTGAAGCCAAAATCTAAATGAAGAGTGGGATTTATACAGATGAAGGGATGGGGTTAAAATACCCAAGGACAAAGGAGAGCTATAAAGGCAGCCCCAGAGTTAAGAAACAATATGACTTGTTTAAGGAGATGATATAAATTCAGTATGTTTTAGCAAAGACTGCAAAAGGAAGGATTGAACAGGAAGCAGTAACAGAAAAAGATTCTTGAGTAGTTTTGTAAATTATGATGAGGAATTTGGACTTCATGTTAAAGACAGTAAAAAAAATTATCTGTTTAACTAAACAGATAACTAAGTATAGAAAATTTACATTTTTGAAGGATCTTTCTAAACATAGGAGGAAAACAGACCGGACGGGGAAGATTAGAGTCAGGGAGACCATTTAAAGAAGTTGTATCCAAGAAAAAATCTAGGTCTTCTGTCTTAATATTCTTTGTTCTTCTAAATGTCATCTTTGTTGGAAAACAAATAAAGCAGAGCTGGGAAAAAAAACATAGAGACTAAAAATGATTCTTGCTATACTTAAGTCATCTTAAACCCTTTTCATATTGATCACAGGTGGTCAGAGCAAGAAGTGACCTTAAGGAAACCAACCTCAGATTTTATAGAGTGGCCCAGTGTCTTGTTCATGGCCTAGTAAATGGCAGAGTCAGAACTAAATCTCAGGTCTGACCTGCTAGCCCAGTGCCTTCCACCACACTAGCCTGGAACAATCCTTCTGGAATGAAGGTCAGAGTCACCGCAGTCACTAAGAGGCTGAGAGGCCTGTAATCCTCAGCAGACTGTCCTGAGGAGAGACACTCCAACCAGACCCTCAGTGACCTAGCAGCCTGGGTCAGTGGGAGCCCTGTCATCAAATAAGAACATGCTGCTCTGGTGGTTTGTGCTGTGTTTTGAAATACATTGTTTCTCCCCCTCTCTGAAAAATTATCAGTTAAAATTAGTTTCAGATTCAAACTCAGTGAATAACGTAGTACAGTTCAGCATGGAAAATAGTTTAACGGTACATTTATAGAAAACTGTAATAAGCAGCTAATTGCTTTCAACAATCTAATTGTTAGGCTATCCTGATGGTTAGAGAAAACATTTTATATTAGGCTGAAACACTCCTGCAGTTTCTACAGACTGGTCTGATTGTTCCCAAACTGCTTCAGACTCATCTTGCAAATAAATAGGAGAGAAATAATAAAGTCTTGCCCTCTGGAGCTTCAGAAAGCAAGCCATGAGTATTTTCCAGTTAAATGAAAAATACTTGGGGTCAAGCCTGGGCTTGGGGAAAGAGTTCAGTTAGTTCAAGTTCATTTTAGGATTCAAATCTTAGATTCAAAATAATTCAGTTCTCTAGAAGAACCTATGCATAAAAGATAGAGAGTAAAGGGATTAAGTGCCCTAGAATTCAGGAAAACAAACTCAAGAGTCGAGGCCCAGAGACACAAAGCATTAACAACATCCAGTACCTGCTCCATTGCAACCCTGGATTCTCTGCAGTTTGGGGGTTTGTTTTTTGTTTGTTTGTTTGTTTTGCAATGAGCAAGTCTCCAGCAGCCAGGGTCTGTTGGGCAATTGTCCTAAGAATGGTTTTGGCATGCTGGTGACTCAGTGACACAAACAATTCTAATGTATTACTCTAGAGCTTCATTAAATTGGGAGCTTGGAAATTCACAAACACCCACCACTTTAGCAGAGCTCCCAGATCCTACCCCAGCTCCTGCTCATCACTGCAGCTGATAAGTCTCCTTTAGGTCTGGAAGTCAAGAGAATAGATCCAAATCTAGGAATTTCATCTACTTCCTCCTCTCCAGACCATGCAGGTTGAGATTCCCATTAGGAGAGTACCAAAATCTAAAAATAATCCCAAATACTTGTCACATAAAAAGGAAGAGATTTATTATCTTTAAACAAGAACTATTTTTTCAATTTATTTATTTATTTTTTTAATTTTAAGGATGGTCAAGTGAAGCAGTGGAGTGGAGAAGGAAAAGAAAATCTGTAACTGGTTGTGACCAGTAAGTTATAAACACCACTTCACTCAGACCAGCCAAACAAAGGACTATCTATTATGGCCGAATACTAAATGTGTCGAAGAGGTAGGTCTCACCTTGTGGTGGCTTTGGACAGTGAACGTCAGTAAAAAGTTTTAATTTTTAAAAAAATCACTTGTTTGTAATAATTACTGGGTTCAGCGTTCAATCTTAGGATATAGGCAAGATAAAGGATTTCAGAGACTGGTGCTTTATTGGTGAAATAACAAGGCATCTATAATCCCTGACCACAGCTTCAAGAGTTCAGTTGGTCAGTCTTATAGCTTGTAGAAAAATAAAATAATGACACTCAAAATAATCACAGGCTATTTATTGGTTGGTCTAAACATGTGCCATAAATACTTCTCCAACCAAGAGCAACCTGGAGGAGGTTGACTGAATCTGTTACTGGCCCACAGTCACTCTAGCACAAGCTGTTACCTTTTGCTCATATCTCCCAGAATCACAATTGGGCATAAGAGAGAAATTAAGATAATCTGAAAGAAGTTAAGATAAAAGTAGAAACATTTGGAAGTAACAGAGCATCTCTCGTTTGTATTTTGCTAAGGTATTTCCCTGGAATGTCTCTGGATGAAGAACCAGGCTGTTTTTATACTTTTAAAATCAGAATATTAGCACCTAAAATGGCCCATGCTAGACTTTGTGTATGTGTACACATTTGTGTTGCATGCACACATGCACATACTGTTCATATATATTTACACACTATGCTTTAGAAACAGGCTTTTTGATAACTGCAAGGTATTTCTTATTTCTGGGGAAAAAAACATCAAGTTCTTTCTCAGTTCACCCCAGGAAATACCAGCTCAGATCAATTCAGTGAAAACACTATGATTAAGTTTAGCCGACAGCTCCTTAGGGAGCAACTGCATCCATCATCTTCTATCCAAACAGTGGTAGAGGATTATTGTTTCCAATTTTTCACTCCCTCTTTGCTAATGAATAATACTTAACACTCTCTTGGCCATGTGACTTTGCTCAAGCTCCCATTAGAGTAAGCCAACATGACTCGGCTATGCGATTTGCTTTAGCTAATCAAACATTAATGGCTGTATGAGCAGAGGTTTCAGACATGCTCTACATAACTTGGCTTGGCTCTTATCATGTTTGTCATCATGATGAGAAAAGCATGTCCCTAATAGTCGCTTATTCCAGAATGACACATGTGGAGCAGAACTGAACCCACCAACAATCTACAGTCAAGCCCCACAGGAGCCCAGGCAACTCACAGACTCATGAGCCACAAAAATAAATGTCTATTGTTGTAAACTTATAACAGCCTGTAAGCTATTTTAAAGTTATTTGTTATATTCATTTATTGCTGCAATAGCTGACTAATATATGAGATAATTCAGAATTAAAATGAACAGTATTGACAAAACAGGTTAAGAAATACAAATTCAACAGGTATACATGTCTACACACGCAAGTAAATTGGACAGAAATGATCCTCATATTTTCTAACTAGACTACCTAGGAGCCCAAATAATCCATTAAATTGTTTGTGTTTGCATCTTTTAATTTTACCTATTTCTCTAATTAAGAGATGTGGGATAAAATGTGAAAGAAAATCAAATCAGAAAAAAAAAAAAGCCTCTAGTTTCTTCAGTCTAGCCACAAATAAATGTTGGCTGAAATTACTGGACTCTATCCTATTCTAAAACCTCTCATTAAAAATTAAATTGCTTTCTCAAAACTAGTCAACCTTTGATGAAAATATGACAATTATAGAAAATGTGATTTTAATTGTTTCTTTAATAGTTGTGATGATAGATGATTTAATAGAAGGGTAAAGACAGAAAGTAGTCCTTACGTCTAATAACTCACTGGGTCCTTTCTCATCTCCAGAAAATCTAATAAGTTACTGAGTTCACACATCTAAAATGACCAGTTTAATCATTTTAGACAATTCAGTAATCAATGAGAAATTTTCCAAGATAAATTCAGTGGCAGAAAACAGTATTGAATGTTAAGGCAATTGAAATGTCCAGATCATAGATTGATTACAACCTCTTGTGTCCAGAAAAAAAAAAAATTAAAGAGACCTCTCTGTCTTTACCATGTCTTCAAGCCTTTGGAGCACAGAGATCCAGGACCCTCTCCTGGGACACTGCATATGAGCTCATCCAATAATTAATCAGACAGGGGCCAAACCAAGTATTGGGCAACTAATGGGCACCACCCAGTGCTTCTCATATTACAAGTGTCCTACCTCCTTAGACCACTTTCCCAGCATCAGACTCCTGAACTCTTACCAAATCTAGCAACCTATGTTATTCCTCTTCTCCACTTCCTCTAGCCCATTTTTGTCTCCAGAAAATCTAACCATTCTCTAGAGTCACTCATTTTCTTTTACTTATTTTAGAAATCTACTTTGCTTTTAGTTCTTTTGACAATAGATCTTAATGGTCCATTAGAACCCCGTGCAGGAATAAAGCCAACAATAATCCTGCCAGTGCTGCAAAGAAAAAAAAAATACGTTTAGGTTTCTACATTAAAATAGCCTGACTCTCCATATCCTGCCAAAGGTATTTGAGGTCATTTAAAATACATAACAAACATCAGAGGTAGGTATTTTCATATATATATTTTTTTAACAAAGAAATGGATATTCAGAGAGGTTAAATAACTTACCCAAGTTTATACAACTAGTAAATGGTAATGCTGGAATTGAACTAGACTTTTTTTCAAATAAAAGCTTATATAAATCAGCCCATTATTTTATGGGTAAAGAAGATTAGGCTGGAAGTAAAAGGTCAACAGCTGATTTGTAACCTTTCTTCTAACCTCAAGAACTCCTAAGGATTTGATCTTTGATTGAATTTTCCTGTTGGAGAGACTCCTGATCTGGGACTTCTCTGGTACCTGGAATATTTGCTAGGTGTACCTTTAAGGTACAAGACCTCTACTATGTTATGGCCACATATGCTGCATCGCTGTCTATCCTACATCCTTTCTAAACCCAGTTATAGATAAATTCGATGGTATCTTGTGAGTTTGTTTGTCTGAGCTCTATACCTTATTGCTGGTTGGGTGCAGTCAATCTGGCAGAGGCCACAGGTTGATTTTTTTACACAGCTAACTCACTATATAATACTGTTGAAACATAGCCTCGTGCCTTCTAATTAAATGTGCTCTTTACTACAGTGTCATTATTCAGTTTATTAGCCTCCATTAACTTAAAAGAAGCAAAAGCATGCATTTTTACCAGATAAAGTTATGTATATATCCACTTCCTATTTAACCTTCAAGACCTACGTCAAGTCATGCATTTTTTCAAGAGGATTTCACAAAATATCCTGTAATGTATACACCATTCCCCCTCTTCCTGACCTCCCATGTCATGTGTCTTTTGTAAGAGGCATTTGGACATCTAGTTATCTTTGGCCTTACATTGTTCTCTGCTTGTTCTATGTGTTGTTCCTCCTCCCCCACCGATTAAAGAGTGAGGTCTTCAAGGGCAAGAAATATAATGTATTTCTTAAACCATTTGGAAAAACAACCCAGCCCAGCACCCAACATTTAACAAGTACTCAATAGGGACTTCTTAAACAAATGAAGCACAATCAAGATTTTTAAACTTGTGATGAAATATATGTAGACATCTATAATTTAAAATACCTTTTCAATTTAAATCCAATGATTCAAAATGTCTAATTAAATTGAATTTTTGTTATATATGTTCTTAAGTAGAAACATTTAACCCTAAGAAGAAAGATCCTGGCACTTCCATTAGACAAATTATTAGATAAATAATACAGCCAAGAAGGAGGTTTCTTATCATCATCAATTTACAAAGTATTTTATCTTTTTATTCTTTTTAAAATTTTTATTTTTAATTTTTGTGGGTGCATAGGTGTATATATTTATGGGATACTGCATATTAATTTCTACTTGGCTATATCCTATCATATGATAAAGTTAATAAATCTGTTTTTCTCAAAAAAAAAAATTTATCATTTTCTTCCCTCATTTTTTAAGTGGAGCTAAATTCAATGTTTATTTTCTTTTTTTTTTATTTTTTAAGAAAGAAAAGAAAAAAGAGAAAGAGAGAAAGAAGGAAGAAAAAGAGAATGAAAGAAAAGAGAAAAAAGAAGAAGAAAAGAGGGAGAGAGAACAGGAATCTTGCTCTATTGCCCAGGCTAGTTTATTTATTGTTAACAACTTACAATACATACTTTTGCAGGACAAACTGTCTTTACTTGCAACCAGCATCTCTGATGTCATCACTTCTCTAAAGTGGGTGCATGTTAAACCAATGAACTTCTGCAAAGCAAGCCCCAAGAACACTGGTTTTTCCTGAAATAAAAGGTTGTTTTCTTTTTAAATAGAGTGGCTTTTTTTTTGCCTAAATAGTTTTATTATTTACTGCTAGGCTAAATGTTCAGCTAAGGAATTTTTACTTTTTTTTTTTTTTTTTTTTTTTTTTGAGATGGAGTCTAGCTTTGTCACCCAGGCTGGAGTGCAGTGGCATGATCTCAGCTCACTGAAACCTCTACCTTCTGGGTTCAAGGGATTCACCTCCCGAGTAGCTGGGATTATAGGCGTGCACCACCACACCCAGCTAATCTCTGTATTTTTACCAACCATTTTGGCCAGATTGGTCTCAAACTCCTGACTTCAGGTGATCGCCCACCTCGGCCTCCCAAAGTGCTGGGATTACAGGCGTGAGCCACTATGCCTGGCCCATTCTTTATAATTTCTAGCACCAACTCTATAGAATTCTGTATAGGTTACAGATCTATACAGAAAGTGGCTAGGAATGAGAAATAGTTGTATATTCTTAGTGTTCTAATATATAAAGTCACACTGAAGCAACAATGTAATTTAACTGCCATTACAGAAAATTACTGAAATTGTCTCTATTTGCTACTTGAGAAGTACTAGAAGACATGTAACTTGCATAGTGTATCTGTAACCTATGTTGTCTTATGCATGAATCTGGAAATGGTATTTCTATCAATCACTTGAATGAATACTAAGGGGTTCTTCTGGGAAAATTAATTAAATAAATATAGGTGAATCTTTTGTTAATATAAGGATGTTAAACAAAATTAAAATACAATAAAACCAATATTAAAAAGGGTTAAACTCCAAACACTCTTAACGACCTAGAAAAGTGTCCCTCAAAAGTATTTCAAAAGATACTTGTACTTTAATCATGTGATATGGTAATTAAAAATTAATAGTGTGACACCTGTCAAGCAGAAGAGAGGAAGCTAAATGTTTAAAAGTAAACAGTGATAAAAGCAAGACATGATCTCATTTGTAATAGCACCAAAAAGAATAAAATACATAGGAATAAACTTAACTAAGAAGGTGAAATATTTGTATACTGAAAGCTACACAACACTGATGAAAGAAATCAAAGCCAGGAGTGATGTCTCACACCTGTAATCCCAGCACTTTGGGAGGCCAAGGTGGGTGGATCACCTGAGGTCAGGAGTTCGAGACCAGCCTGACCAACATGGTGAAACCCCATCTCTACTAAAAATACAAAAGTTAGCCTGGCATGGTGGCAAGTGCCTGTAATCCCAGCTACTTAGGAGGCTGAGGCTGAAGAATCACTTGAACCTGGGAGGCAGAGGTTGCAGTGAGCTGGTATTGCATCACTGCCCTCCAGCTTGAACGACAGAGTGAGACTACATCTAAAAAAAAAAAAGAAGAAAGGAAACAAACAAGACACAAGCAAATGGGAAGACCTCCTGTGTTCATGGATTAGACAACTTAATATTGTTTAAATGTCCATGTTACCCAATGATCTACATATTCAGCACAATCTCTATCAAAATCTCAGTTGATTTTTTTTATAAAACTGGAAATACAATAAAGACAGATCTACTGGCCAATTAATAGAGAATACAGAAATAAATCCATATATATATATATATATATATATATATATATATATATGTATGTATATATAAAAATAGTCAACTGATCTCTGACAAGGATGCCAAGAACACATAACAGAGAAAGACTAGTCTCTTTAACAAATGGTAGTAGGAAACTGGATATCCCCATGCAAAATAGATTAAATACTTAAATATAATACTCAAAACTGTAAAATTTCTAAAAAAAAAAAATACTAGAGAAAATTTTTTATGACATTAACCTGGACAATGACTTTTTGGATACGACACCAAAAGCACAGGCAACAAAAGTAAAAATAGACAAATGGGATTACATAAAACTAAAAACCTTCTACACAGCAAAGGAAACAGTTAATGAAGTGAAAAGGAAACCTAGAGAATGGGAAAATATATCTGCAAGCAATGTATCTGATGAGGGGTTAATACCTAAAATACATAAGAAACTCATATAGTTCAATGAAAAAAAAAAAAAAAACAACGAATAACCAATCTAAAAATGGGCCAAAGACTTAAGCAGACCTTTCTCCAAACAAAACAAACAAATGGCCAACAAGTATATGAAAAAATGCTCAACATTACTAATCATCAGGTAATACAAATCAGAATCACAATGAAGTATCACCTCACATCTGCCAGGGTGGCTATTATCAAGAAAACAAAAGACACCAAGTGTTGGTGAGGATGCAGAAAGATTGAACTCTTTATGCATGGTTGGTAGGAATGCAAAATGATGCATCCACTTAAGAAAACTGTATAAATATTTCTCAAAATATCAAAAATAGATCTACCACATAACCCAGCAATCTCACTTCTGGGTATTTATCCAAAGAAATTGAAATCAGGATCTTACGAAGATATTAATTAGCACCTCTATATTCATTGCAGCCCTATTGACAATACCCAAGATGTGGAAACAACATAAATATCCATTCTCAGATGAATAGATAAAGAATATATGGTATATACATACAATGGAATATTAGTCAGCATTATAAAAGAAGGAAATTCTGCAAGAAGTGATAGCATGAACAAACTTTGAGAACATTATAAGTGAAAAATTCCAGTCACAGTAAGAAAAGCAAATACTGTATGATTCCATTTATAGGAGGTATCTAAAATAGTCAAAGACTGTAAATTCCTTAACTATACCTTCAGCAAGCTCCAGTTGACTCAAGGAGAGAAAGCTAGCAAATCTTACAGACAGGGTACCCCTGGCTTGGGCTCACAGCACAGACCCTCCATCCTGGGCTGAATCCACTGAGTGATTGCTGACCTACTTCTGTCTGGGGTGAAGAACCCCAAAAGACAAGCAAAAAGATCCTTGGCCACAACAATTACTGAGGTTCCTTCCTCTGCTGCTTTCAATTTAGAGAAGGAACATAAACACTGAGATCACCTCAGAGCTTCAGTGGGCAGCCCAGGAACACGAGGCCATGATCTACAGCCAACACTTAAGGGGAATAGCATTGAGAGGGAACACAACTGCCACTGTGAGTAAATATAGGATAGACATACAACCGAGCAAGAGTCCACCAATTGACCGATATGCCTGTCATCTACTGGATTACACCCCAAAACTTCAACACAAAAATACCTGACTAACATACCCCCTTTGATATCAAAGACAAGAAGTCAGCTTCAAATAAAAACTCTGTACAAAGCCTCAGTTTGTGAAAAAAATCCAGAAAAGAAGTCTACTAACTATATTCAATCTACACTGCAATTAAAGGAACATTCACACACAGAGTTAAGAAAGAACCAATACAAGAACTCCAGTAATTCAAATGGTCAGAGTGTCACATGTCCTGCAATTAATTATACCAGTTCTCCAACAAGACTTCTTAACCATGCTGAACTGGCTGAAATGACAGAAATAGAATCCAGAATATGGGCATGAACAAAGATTACTGAGCTTCAGGAGGACAGAAAAATTCAATTCAAGGAAAATAAGAATCACAATAAAATGATACAGGAGCTGAAGGACAAAAGAGCCAGTATAAAAAAGAACCTAAGAAATCCAACAGAGCCAAATAACACAAGACAATAATTTCACAATGTAAGAATTTCAAATTCATGATATAGAGAGAACTCCTGCAAGATTCTACACAAAAAGATCATCCAAAGGACACACAGTCATCAAATTTTCCAAGGTCAAAGAAAGAACATTAAAGGTAACCAGTAAGAAAAGGCAAATCACCTACAAAGGGAACTCCACCAGGCTAGCAGCAGATCTATGTGCTGAAGCCCTATAAGCCAGAATAGATTGGGTGGCCAAGAGCCAACATTCTTAAAGCAAAATAAAAAATCTTCAATTAAGAATCTTATATCCAGCTGAAATAAGCTTCCTAAGTGAAGGAGAAATTAGATCACTTTCAGATAAGCAAATGTTGAAGGAATTTATTATCACCAGATCTGCCTTACAAGAGACCTTGAAAGGAATGCTAAATATAGAAAAGACAGACTACTACCAGATAATATAAAACCACAATTAAAGACACAAACCGGTGACATTATAAAGCAACAAAACAAACAAACAAACAGAAAAAAAGAAATCTTCAACTAAGAATTTCATATCCAGCCAAACTAAGCTCCCTAACTGAAGGAAAAAAGAAATTTTTTTCAGATGGCAAATGCTGAGCATATTTATTACCACCAGACCAGCCTTAAAGAGATCTTGAAAGGAACACTTAATATAGAAAGAAAAGATTGATACTAGCTGATACAAAAACACACTTAACCACACAGATCAGTGTCACTGTAAAGTAAAGCAACCACATAAACAAGCCAACATAGTAACCAGCTGACAACACAATGACAGGATCAAATGCACATGTATTAATACTAGCATTGAATGTAATCAGGCTAAATGCCTCATTTAAAAGATACAGAGTGGGCAGGTGTGGTGTCTCCCACCTATAATCCAAACACTTTGGAAGGCTGAGGTGGGTGGATCACTTGATATCAAGAGTTTAGGACAAGCCTGGCCAATGTGGTGAAACCCCATCTCTACTAAAAACACAAAAATTAGCCAGATGTGGTGGCGCACACCTATAATCCCAGCTACTCAGGAGGCTGAGGCACAAAAATCATTTGAACCCAGGAGGTAGAGGTTCCAGTGAGCCAAGACACACCACTGCACTCCAGCCTGGGTGACAGAGCAAGACTCTGTTTCTAAAATAAAATAAAACAAAACAAAATAAAATAAAGGCACAGAGTGGCAACCTGGATATAAAAGCAAAATGAAATGGTGTAATATCTTCACAAAACCCTTCTCACATGTAACGACACCTAAAGGCTTAAAATAAGCAATAGAAGACAACCTACCAAGTAAATGGAAAACTGAAAAAAGCAGAGGTTGCAATCCTAATTTCAGACAAAACAGACTCATAAGCAAGTTCTTAGAGACTTACAAAGAAACATAGACTCCCACACAATAATAGTGGGAGACTTCAACACTCCACTGACATTATTAGACAGATCATCAAGCCATAAAATTAACATAGATATTCAGGACCTAAATTCAACATTGAACCAAATGGATCTGATAGACCTCTACAGAACTTTCCACCCAAAACAACCCTGAAAAGACATTCTTCTTATTGCCACATGGCACATACTCTAAAAATGACCACATAATTAGACATAAAACAATCCTCAACAAATGCAAAAGAACTGAAATCATGCCAAACACACACTTGTACTATAGTAAATAAAAATAGAAGTCAAGACTAAGAAAATCACTCAAAACCATGCAATTACATAGAAATTAATAACATGATCCTGAATGACTTTTGTGTCAATAATGAAATTAAAGCAGAAATCAGGAAGTTCTTTGAAACTAGTGAGAAAAAGGATAAAACATTCCAGAATCTTTAGGACACATCCAAAGCAGTGTTAAGAAGAAAATTCATAGCACTAAATGTCCACATCAAAAATTTAGAAAGATCTTCAATTAACAATTTAATATCACAACTGAAAGAATTAAATAAGATCAAATCAACTCCAAAGCTAGCAGAAGATTAAAAATAACCAAAATAAGAGATGAACTGAAGTGAATTCAGACAGAAAGAAATCATTCAAAAAATAAATCTAGGAACTGTTTTTAAAAAAAAAAAAAAAAAAAGTTAATAGATAGACCACTAGCTAGACTAATAAAGAAGAGTGAAGATCCAAATAACTACAATTAGAAATGAATGACAAAGAGAATGTTACCAGTGAGCCCACAGAAATAAAAATAACCCTCAGAAACTACTATGAATACATCTATGCACACAAACTAGAAAACCTAGAAGAGATGGATAAATTCCTGGATACATACATGTTCCCAAGACTGAACCAGGAACAAACTGAATCCCTGAAAAGACCAATAATGAGATGTAAAATTGAATCAGTAATAAAGAGCTTACCAACCAAAAAAATGCCCAGAAGCAGACAGATTCACAGCTGAATTCTACCAGATGTACAAAGAAGAGCTAGTACCATTCCAAAATACACTACTCCAAAAAGTTGAGGAGGGACCTCTCTCCAACTCATTTCATGAGACCATCATCATCTTGATACCAAAACTTGGCACAGACACAACAAAAAAGAAAACTTTGGGCCAATATCCTTGATGAACATTGATTCAAAAATCCTCAACAAAACACTTGCAAACTGAATCCAGTGGCATATCAAAAAGCTAATCTACCACAATCAAGTAGGTAGTAGGTTTCATCCCTGGCATGCAAGATAAGTTCAACATATGCAAATCAATAAATGTGATTCATCACATAAACAGCACTAAATACAAAAACTACATGATTATCTCAATAGATGCAGAAAAAGCTTGATAAAATTCAACACCCCTTCATGTTAAAAACTCTCAACAAACTATGCATTGAAGGAACACACTTCAAAATAGTAAGAGCCATATATGACAAACCTACAGCCAACATAATACTGAATTGGCTAAAGCTGAAAGCATTCTCCTTGAAAACCAGCACAAGACAAGGATGTCCTCTCTCACTGTTTCAATCTAACATAATGTCAGAAGTCTTGGCCAGAGCAATCAGGCAAGAGAAACGAATAAAGGGCATCCAAATAGGAAGAGAGAAAGTCAAAGTATTTCTGCTTGCAGATAATATAATTCTATGACTAGAAAGCACCACAGTCGTCACCCAGAATCTACTTGGGTGATATACACTGATAAACATCAGCAAAGTCTCAGGATACAAACTCAGTGTACAAAAATCACTAGCATTCCTATACACCAACAACAGCCAAATCCAGAGCCAAACCAGGAAGGCAATTCCATTCACAGTTGATACAAAAAAGAATAAAATACCTAGGAATAGAGCTAACCCAGGGAGGTGAAAAATCTCTACAATAATCCCAGCTACTTGGGAGGCAGAGGCAGGAGAATCACTTGAACCCGGGGGAGTAGAGGTTGCAGTGAGCCAAGATCGTGTCACTGCACTCCAGCCTGGGAAAAAGAACAAGACTCCATCTCAAAAAAAAAAAAAAAAGAGAGAGAGAGAGAAAAAAGAATTACAAACCACTGCTCCAGAAGTCAAAGACACACATAAATTGAAAAACATCCAATTCTCATGAATAGTAAGAAGCAATATCATTAAAATGATCATACTGTCCAAAGCAATTTGCAGATTCAATGCTACTTCTATCAAACTACCAATGACATTTTTCAGAGAACTAGAAAAAACTATTTAAAATTCATAAGGGACCAAAAAAGAGCCCAAGTAGCCAAGGAAATCCTAAGCATTAGAGAACAAAGCTGGAGACATCACATCACCTAACTTCAAGCTATAATACAGGACTATAGTAATCAAAGTAGCATAGTACTGGTACAAAAACAAGCATATAGACCAATGGAACAGGATAGAGAGCCCACAAAAAAGGCCACACACCCATAACCATCTGATCTTCAACAAAGCTAACACAATCAAGCCATGGGGAAAAGACTCCCTATTCGATAAATGGTGCTGGGATAACTGGATAGTCATACACAGATTAAAACTGACCCCTCAACTTGGTTTTTGAGACAGAGTCTCATTTTGTTGCCCACATTGGAGTGCAGTGGTAGTGAGTTCAGATCACAGCAACCTCTGCCTCCTGGGTTCAAGCAATTCTTGTGGCTCACTCCCCCCCAAGTAGCTGGAATTACAGGCATGTGCTACTACACCCAGGTAATTTTTGTACTTTTAATAGAGACAGGGTTTCACCATGTTGGCCAGGCTGGTCTCAAACTCCTGACCTCAAGTGATCAGCCTGCTTTGGTCTCCCAAAGTGCTGAGATTACAGGCGTGAGCCACTGTACTCAGAAAACTGGACCTCTTTCTTACCGCATATACAAAAATTAAGTCTTAAATAAAAATTTAAGTCTTCTTTTATTCAGTCTTTAAGGCGAATAAAAATTTTAGTCTTCAAGATGCATTGAAGACTAAAAGCAAAACTCAAAGTATAAAATCTTGGAAGACAACCTTGGCAATACCATCCTGGACATAAGAACCACCAAAGATTTCATGAGAAAGACACCAAAAGCAATTACAATAAAAGCAAAAATTGACAATGGAATCTAATTAGGCTTAAGAGCTTTTGCACAGCAAAAGAAACTATCAACAGAGTAAACAGACAACCTACAGAATGGGAGAAAATATTTGCAAACTATGCATCTGACAAAGATCTAATATCCAGTATCTATAAAGAACTTAAAAATTGTTACAAGAGGAAAACAAACAACCGCCATTAAAAGTGGGCAAATGACATAAGTAGACACATTTCAAAAGAAGACATACACGCAGTCAACAATCATATGACAGAAATCTCAGTATCATTGATCATTGGAGAAATGCAAATCAAAACCACAATGAGATACCATCTTACACTAGTCAGAATGGCTATGAATAAAAAAGTCAAAAAAATAACAGGTGCTGGTGAGGTTGTGAATAAATGGGAATGCTTATACGCTGTTGGTGGTAGAGTAAATTAGTTCAACCATTGCAGAAAGCAGTATAGTGATTCCTCAAAGAGCTAAAAGCAGAACTACTATTCAATCCAGCAATCCCATTACCAGGTATATAACCAGAGGAATATAAATCATTTTACCATAAAGACACATGCATGCAAATGTTTATTGCAGCTCCAGTCACAATAGCAAAGACATAATCAACCTAAATGCTCATCAATGACAGATGGAATAAAGAAAATGTGGCACATATACACCATGTACCGTGGAATACTATGCACGATATAAAAAAGATTGATATCACGTCTTTTGCAGGAACATAGATGGAGATGAAAGCAGTTTTCCTTAGCAAACTAATGCAGAAACAGAAAAACGAATATGGTAGAGGGTGGGAGTAGGGAGAAGATCAGGAAAAACAATTAATGAGTACTAGGCTTAATATCTGGTTGATAAAATAATTTGTACAACAACCCCTGTGACACAAGTTTACCTATGTAACAAACCTTCACACGTACCCCTGCCAAAACTAAAATAAATGTTAAAAAATAAAATCAAAATGCTACACCATTACCAGTGAGACGTAAGCCAGATATGCAAGGCTAGTTCAACATTCCAAAATTAATGTAATTCATCAAAGCAACAGGCTAAAAAAGAAAAATCACATGATCACATCAATAGATATAGAAAATACATGACAAAATCAATACCCATTTATGACAAAAATTCTCAGAAAGCTAGAAATAGAGAAAATTTTCTTCAACTATATAAAGAATATCTACACAAATCGCTAACATGATATTTAATGGTGCAAAACTATAAGCTTTCCACTAAGTTCATGAACCAGGCAGGTATGTCCCTTTTTAAGGACTCCTTTTTAACATCATATTGGAAGTTCTAGCTAATACATTAAGACAAGAAAAGTTACACAAATGGGAAAGAAGCAATTAAACTCTGTTCATAGATGGCATAATTGTCTATATTGAGAGTTGATATGGTTTGGCCCTGTGTCCCTACCCAAATCTCACCTTGGATCGTAATCCTCATAATCCTCATGCATCAACGGTGGGACCAAGTAGAGGTAATTAGATCATGGAGGTGCTTTCCCCCATTCTGTTCTCATGATAATGAGTGAGTCTCACAAGGTCTGATGGTTTTTTAGGCATCTGGCATTTCCCATGCTTGTACTCACTCCATCCTGCTACTGGTGGGAAAGGTGCCTGATTCTCCTTTGCCTTCTACCATGATTGTAAGTTTCTTGAGACCTCCCCAGCAATCCAGAACTGTGAGTCAATTAAATCTTTTTCCTTTATAAATTACTCAGTCTCTGGTATTTATTCATAGCAGTGTGACAATGGACTAATACGTGAATAAAAAATAATAACAAAAGAAATACTGTAAGGTTGCAGGATGCAAACTTAAAATTCACATGCCAATTGCTTTCCTATATACTATCAAAGAACAGATGAAATATTAATTTTAAAACACAATACCATTTACATTAGCACAACAAAAGACATACTTATGCCAACAAATATGTACAGAATTTATATAAGAAAACTAAAAAATTATTTTATAAGAAAGCAAAGAACTAAATAAATGGAGACATATCTCATGTTCATGGATTAGAAGACAATATTATAAAGATGTCAGATCTTCCCCAACTCAATCAATAGATTCAACACTGTCTTATCTAAAATCCTAGCAATTAAATATGAAAACAAAAGAACAATAACTCCTACCACAAAAACACACGTAAGCACATAGTCCACAGATACAAGCAACAACACAATCAAGTCTATGAAACAACCAACTAAAAACACAATGCCAAGATTAAAACCTCACATATAAATATTAACCTTGAATGTAAAGGATCTAAACACTCCACGTAAAAGGAATAAAATGGCAAGTTGGATAAAAAGAGAAGACCCAATTGTCTGTTGTCTTCATGAGTCTAATCTTAAATGTAACAGCATCCATAGGCTCGAAATAAAGGGATGGAGAAATATCTGCATGCAAATGAAAAACAAAAAAGAGCACAAGTCACTATTCTTATATCAAATAAAACAAACGTTAAGTCAACAATAATCAGGAAAAACAAAGAATGGTATCACATAATGCTAAAGTGTTCCACTCAACAAGGAGAATTAACTATCCTAAATATATATGCACCCAGCATTGGCGAACCCCAGTTCATAAAACAAGTCCTTCTTGGTCTATGAAAAGACTTAGACAATCACACAATAATAGTGGGAGACATCAACATGCCACTGATAGTATCAGACAAATCATTGAGGCAGAAAATTAACAAAAAAATATCTGGATGGAGGCTTGACATGAGATATATTGGAGCTAAAAGACTTCTACAGAATGGTCCACCAAAAAAAAACACAGAACATATATTCCATTTATCTGCATACAGAAGATATTCTAAGATCAAGCACATGCTTGGCCATAAAGCATCTCAATAGATTCAAAAAATATCAAAATCATACCAACCACACTCTTGGAACATAGTACAGTATAAAGAGAAATCAATACCAAAAAGATCTCCCAAAACTGCAGAATTACATTAAAATTAAACAACTTGCTCCTTAATGGCTTTGGGGTGAACTATGAAATCAAGGCAGAAATTTAAAAAGATTTAACTTAACAAAAATAGAGAAACAATATACCAAAATCTTTGGGGGTGCAACTAAAGCAGTATTAGGAGGAAAGTTTATAGTGGTATCCTATATCAAAAAATTAAAAAATTTTCAAAGTAACAATCTAATATTGCACCTAAAAGAATTAGGGGGGAAAAAAAGTCCAAAGCTAGTAAAAAAAAAAAAAAGAAAGAAAAAAGAAAAACTACAATCAGAAAAACTGGATAAAATTGCAATACCAAAATTTATACAAAAGATCAATGAAAACAAATATTGGAAAGAATAAACAAGACCACTAGCTAGATTAACAAAGAAGACAGAAGATCCAAATAAGCACAATCAGAAATGACAAAAATGACATTAAACCAATCCTACAGAAATATAAAAGATCTTCAGATAATTATAAACACCTCTATGCACACAAATTAGAAAATCTAGAGGAAATAAATAAATTCCCCAAACACAGAAACTCCTGATTGAACCAGGAAGAAAGTGAAAACCTGACCAGATGAATAATGAGTTCTAAAGCTGAATCAGTATTTTTAAAAGACATACCAACTAGAAAAAGCCCTGGAACAGCTAGATTCACAAGCAAATTCTTTCAGACATACAGAGAACTGGTGCCAACCCTACCAAAACTCTTCCAAACAATCAAAGAGGAAGAACTCCTCCTGAACTCATTCTGTGAATCCAGCACCATTCTGATGACAAAATCTGGCAGAGACACAATGAAAAAGAAAATCACAGGCCAAAATTTTTTATGAACATAGATGTAAAAATTCTCAATATAATAGTAGCAAACTGAATCCAGAAGCATATTAAAAAATTAATTCACCACAATCAAGTAGGCTTTACTTCTGGAATGCAAGTTTGGTTAAACATACACAAATTAATAAATGGGATTCATCACATAAACAGAATTAAAAACACCATATAATTGTATCAATAAATGCAGAAAAAAATTTTGATAAAATCCGAGATCCTTCATGATTAAAACCGTTAGTAAACTAGGCACTGAAGGAACATACCTCAAAATAATAAGTGCCATCTATGAAAAATCCACAGTCAACATCATACCGAATGGGGAAAATCTGGAAGCATTCCCCCTCGAAAACCGGAACAAGACAAGATGCCCATTCTCAAGACTTCTATTCAACATAGTACTGGAAGTCCTAGCTAGAGCAATCAGCCAAGAGAAAAATAAAAACATCCAAATTGGAAAAGAAATCAAACTATCTCTCTTCACTGATGATATAATTCTATACCTGCAAAAAAACTAAAGACTCTGCTGTAAGACTCTTGGAACTGACAAATGACTTCAGTAAAATTTCAGGGTACAAAGTAAATGTACAAAATTCAGGAGCATTTATATACACTAATAATATGCAAGCTAAGAGCCAAATCAAAAATGAAATATTATTAACAATAGTTGCAAAAAAAATCTAAGGAAATATCTAATCAAGAAGGTAAAGATCTCTACAAGGAAAATTATAACACATTGCCAAAAGAAATCACAGACAACAGATATAAATAGAAAAATATTCCATGCTTGTGGATTAGAAGAATCAACAGCATTAAAATGGCCACACTACCTAAAGCAATTTACAGATTAAATACTATTCCCATCAAACTACCAATGACTGTTCTCATAGATTTAGAAAAATTATTCTAAAAATCAAATTGAACCAAAAATGAGTCCAAATAGCCAAAGCAATTCTAAGGAAAAAGAACAAAGCTGGAGGCATCACATTATCCAACTTTAAACTATACTAACACAAAGCTACAGCAACCAAAAGAGCATGGTACTGGTATAAAACAGACACATCAAATAATGGAACAGATTAGAGAACCTAGAAATAAAGCCATATGCCTGCAACCACCTGATCTTTGACAAACTTGACAAAAATAAGCATTAGGGAAAAGACTCCCTATTTAGTAAATAGTTCTGGGAGAACTGGCCATCCATATACAGGAGAAAGAAACTGAACCCCTATCTGTCACAAGATGGAATAAAGACATAAATGTAAGGCCTCAAACTATAAAAATCCTAGGAAAACTCTAGGAAATACCCTTCTCAATATTGGCCTTGGCAAAGAATTTTTGGCTAAGTTCTCAAAAGCAATTGCAACAAAAACCAAAATTGACAAGTGTGACCTAATTAAACGAAAGAGTTTCTCACAGCAAGAGAAACTACCCACAAAGTAAACAGAACATCTACAGAATGGAGGAAAATATTTACACAGTGTGCATCTGACACAAGTCTAAAATCCAGAATCTATAAGGAACTTAAATCAACCATCAAAAAACAAACCACTCCACTAAAAAGTGGGCAAAGAGCAGGAATAGATACTTCTCAAAAGAAGACAAATAAGTGGCCAAGAAACATGAAAAAATGCTCATCATCACTAACAATCAGAGAAATGCTAATCAAAACCACAATGAGATACCATCTCACACCAGTCAGAATGGATTTTGTTAAAAAGTCAAAAGATAAGACGTTGACAAGGCTACAGAGGAAAAGGGAGACTTATTATACATATTGGTAAGATTGTAAATTAGTCCAGCCACTATGGAGAGGAGTTTGAAGATTTCTCAAAGAACTAAAACCTGGACTGCCGTTCAACTCAGCAATTCCATTATTGTGCATATACCTAAAGGAAAATAAATCATTCTATCAAAAAGACACATGCACCCACACATTCATCACAGCATTATTCACAAGAGCAAAAACATGAAATCAAACCAGGTGCTTATCAACGACTGGATAAAGAAAACATACCCTGGAATACTATGCAGCCAAAAATAAATAAATAAAATCATGTCCTTTGCAGCAATATGGATTTAGCTGAAGGACATTATTCTAAGTGAACTAATATGGAAACAGAAAACTGAACACCACATGTTCTCACTTAGTGGGAGCTAAACATGGGGTACACATGGACAGAAACATGAGAACAATTACACTGGAAACTACTAGTAGAGGAGTGAAAAAGGAAGCAAGGGTTGAAAAACTACCTTTTGGGTAATATGCTCAGTACCTGGAAGACAGGTTCAATTATATTCCAAACCTCAGCATCATACAATATACTCAGGTAAGAAATCTGTACATGTACCCCTGATTCAAAAATAGAAGTTGAAAAAATTTTGAAGCAAGTTACTTTGTGACTATTAACAAGTTGATTCTAATGTTTATGCAAAGGAGCAAACAACCCAGAATTGCAGACCCAATATTTAAAAAAAAGAAAAGCCAGAAGACTGGCACTACCAAAATTCAAATAATGTATTAAAGCTACAGTAATCAAGATGGCACGGTGTTGATGAAAGAGTAGACAAATAGATCAATGGAACAGAATATACAACCAAGAAACAGATCTAAACAATTATAGTCAACTGATATTTGACAAAGAAGCAAAGACAATACAACGAAACAAAGATAGTCTTTTCAACAGATGATGAAATAGCTGGAAATTCACATGCAAAAGTCAATAAATCTAGACAAAATCACACATAAATGCTAACTCAAAATGGATCACAGACCTAAAAACAAAATACAAAGCCATGAATCTTCTAAAAGAGAACACTGGAGAATATCTTGATAATATAACTCCAAAGAAAGACAATTACAAGACAATCCAAGATGGCCAAATAGGACCAGCTCTGGAGTGCAGTTCTCAGTGAGAACACAGAGGGTGAGTGATCACCACACTTCCAAACCAATTTTTACTGCCCACAGACTAGGAGATTCCTGGGCAGAAAACACCACGAGTCTCCAGCATGGCTGTTTAAGCTGGCGCAGCAGGTCTCCACACAAAAACTCACACAAATCTGGGCGCTGTTTCAACTGGCACCTGGAATGCCTCAGAGACAGAGTCGTCCATTCAACTTAAAAAAAGGGGGCTGAAACAGGGAGCCAGGTTATCTGGCTTGGTGGGTCCCACCCCCCACAAAGACAAGCAATCTAAAATGCTCTGGATTGAGAGTTTCACAGGAAGCACAGCTGGACCAGGGACAGTCCAGCTCTGTAAGGGGAAGTGTGCCCACCATTACAGAGGCAGTCCACCACTACCGAGGCAGTCTGCCATTACCGAGGCAGTCTGCCAATACAGAGACAGTCCACCATTACTGAGGCAGTTTTAACTATTCCTCTATAAACAAAACCACAGGAAGTTCACACAGCAACTGGGCAGAGCCCACGGCAGCTCAGCAACACCTCTGCTGGCAGACTGTGACTAGGCTACCTCTTTGCTGAGCAGGGCATCTCTGAAAAAAGACAGCAGCATGTCAGGAACTTATAAATAAAGCACCACCTTCCCAGGACAGAGCACCTGGGAAAAAAAGGCGGTTAGGAGTTCCGCTGCAGCAGACTTAAACGCACCTGCCCAGTAGCTCTGAACAAAACAACAGAGCTCACAGCTCAGCACTTCAGCTCCTATAAGGGACAGGCTGTCTCCTCAAGCAGCTTCCAACACCCACATATACAGACGCCTCATAAAGGAGAGCTCAGACTGACATCTGGCAGATATCCTTCATGGAAAAAGATAACAGAAGAAGAAACTGGCATCAAACCTTACTGTTCTGCAGCCGCTGCAGGTGATCCCCAGGCAAGCAGGGTCTGGAGTGGACCTCCAGCAGTTCTACAGCAGAAGGGCCTGACTTTAGAAGGAAAACTAAAAGACAGAAAGAAATAACTTCATCATCAACAAAAAGGACAACCACTCAGAGACCACATCCGAAAGTCACCAACTACAAAGAACACAGGTAGATAAATTCACAAAGATGGGAAGAAACCAGCACAAAAAGGATGAAAACACAAAACAAGAATGCTGTTCCTCCTCCAAAGGATCACAACTCCTTACCAGCAAGAGAACAAAGCCAGATGGAGAATGAGTTTGATGAAATGACAGAAACAGGCTTCTGAAAGTGGGTAATTACAAACTTCTCTGAGCTAAAATAACATGTTCTAACTCAATGCAAAGAAACTAAGAACGTGGAAAAAGGTCTGACAAAAGGCTAATGAGAATAAACAGCTTAGAGAAGAATATAAATGTATTGATGGAGCTGAAAAACACAACACAAGAACTTCACGAAGCATACACAAGTTTCAATAGCCAAATTGACCAAGCAGAAGAAAGGATATCAGAGATTGAAGATCAACTCAATGAAATAAAACGAGAAGGCAAGACTAGAGAAAAAAAGTGAAAAGAAATAAACAAATCCTCCAAGAAATATCCTGGGATTATGTGAAAAGACCTAATCTACATTTGATAGGTGTACCTGAATGTGACAGAGAGAATGAATCCAAGCTGGAAAACACCCTTCAGGATATTATCCAGGAGAACTTCCCTAACCTAACAAGGCAGGCCAATATTCAAGTCCAGGAAATACAGAGAACACCACAGAGATATTCCTCAAGAAGAGCAACCCCAAGGCACATAATCGTCAGATTCACCACGGTTGAAATGAAGGAAAAAATGCTAAGGGCAGCCATAGAGAAAGGTTGGGTTACCCACAAAGGGAAGCCCATCAGACTCACAGCAGATCTCTCCCACAGATACCCTACAAGCCAGAAGAGAGTGGGGGCCAATATTCAACATCCTTAAAGAAAAGAACTTTCAACCTAGAATTTCACACCCAGCCAAACTAAGCTTTATAAGCAAAGGAGAAATAAAATCCTTTACAAACAAGCATTGCTCAGAGATTTCATCACCATCAGGCCTGCCTTACAAAAGCTCCTGAAAGAAGCACTAAACATAGAAAGGAACAACCAGTACCAGCCACTCCAAAAATGTACCAAATGGTAAAAAGCATTGACACAATGAAGAAACCATGTCAACTAACGGGCAAAACAACCAGCTAGCATCAAAATGGCTGGATCAAATTCACACATAATCATATTAACCTTAAATGTAAATGGCCTACATGCCCCAGTCAAAAGACACAGACTGGCAAATTGGATAAAAAGTCAAAACCCATTGATGTGCTATATCCAGGAAACCCATCTCACATGCAATATACACATAGGATCAAAATAAAGGGATGGAGGAAGATTTACCAAGCAAATGGAGAGCAAAAAAAAAGCAGGAGTTGCAATCCTAGTCTCTGATAAAATAGACTTTAAAATAACAAAGATCAAAAGAGACAAAGAAGGGCATTACATAATGGTAAAAGGATCAATGTAACAAGAAGAGCTAATGATCCTAAATATATATGCAACCAATACAGGGGCACCCAGGTACATAAAGCAAGTTCTTAACGAACTACAAAGAGACTTAGACTCCCACACAATAATAATGGGAGACTTTAACACTCCACTGTCAGTATTAGACAGATCAACGAGACAGAAAATTAACAGGAATATCCAGGACTTGAACTCAGATCTGGACCAAGACCTAGTGGACATCTACAGAACTCTCCACCCCAAATCCACAGAATATGTGTTCTTCTCAGCACCACATCTCACCTACTCTAAAACTGACCACATAATTGGAAATAAATCACTCCTCAGCAAATGCAAAAGAATGGAAATCATAACAAACAGTCTTTTAGATCACAGTGCAATCAAATTAGAAATCAGGATTCATAACTCAGAACTGCACAACTGCATGGAAACTGAACAACTGGCTCTTGAATGTTGACTGGATAAATAATGAATGAAGGCAGAAATAAGGATGTTCTTAGAAACCAATGAGATCAAAGACACAATGTACCAAAATCTCTGGGACACATTTAAAGCAGTGTCTAGAGGGAAATTCATAGCAATAAATGCCCACGTGAGGAGCAAGGAAAGGTCTAATATTGACACCCTATCATCAAAATTGAAAGAGTTAGAGAAGCAAGATCAAGACAACTCAAAAGCTAGCAGAAGACAAGAAATAACTAAGATCAGAGCAGAACTGAAGGAGATAGAGACACAAAAAACCCTTCAAAGAATCAACAAATTCATGAGCTGGTTTTTTGAAAAGATCAACAAAATCGATAGACTGCTAGCCAGACTAATAAAAAAGAAAAGAGAGAAGAATCAAATAGATGCAATAAAAAATGATAAAGGGGACATCACCACTGATTCCACAGAAATACAAACTACCATCAGAGATTACTATAAACAACTCTATGCACATAAACCAGTAAACCTGGAAGAAATGGATAAATTCCTGGACACTTGCACCCTCCCAAGCCTAAATCAAGAAGAAGTCGAAATCCTCAATAGACCAATAACAAGGGCTGAAGTTGAGGCAGCAATTAATAGCCTACCAACCAAAAAAAGCCCAGGTCCACATGGGTTCACAGCTGAATTCTACCAGACATACAAAGAGGAGCTGGTACCACTCCTGAAACTATTCCAAACAATCCAAAAAGAGGGGAATCCTTCCCAAATCATTTTATGAGACCAATATTATCCTGATACCAAAACCCAGCAGGGACTCAACAAGAAAAGAAAACTTCAGGCCAATATCCATGATGAACATAGTTGCAAAAATCTTCAATAAAATACTGGCAAACCGATTGCAACAGCACATCAAGAAGCTTATCCATCACAATCAAGTAGGCTTCATCCCAGGGATGCAAGGCTGGTTCAACATACGCAAGTCGATAAATGCAATAAACCACATAAACAGAACCAAAGACAAAAACCACATGATTATCTTCCATAGATGCAGAGAAGGCCTTCGACAAAATTCAACAGCCCTTTATGCTACAAACTCTCATTAAACTAGGTATCGACAGAACGTATGTCAAAATAATAAAAGCTATTTATGACAAACCCACAGCCAATATCATACTGAATGGGCAAAAACTGGAAGCATTCCCTTTGAAATCTGGCACTAGACAAGGATGCCCTCTCTCACCTCTCCTATTCAATATAGTATTGGAAGTTCTAGCCAGAGCAATCAGGCAAGATAGATAGATAGATACCTTGGAATACTATGCATTCATAAAAAAGAATGAGATCATATCCTTTGCAGGGACATACATGGAGCTGGAGACCATTATCCTTAGCAAACTAATGCAGAAACAGAAAACCAAACACAGCATATTCTCACTTATTAGTGGAAGCTAAATGGTGAAAACACATGGACACATAGAAGGGAACAACATACCTGGTGGCCTTTCAGAGGGCGTAGGGTGGGAGGAGAGACAGTATCAGGAGAGTACTAGGCTTAATCCCTGGGTAATGAAATAATCTCTACAACAAACGTTTAAAACATAAGTTTACCTATGTAACAAACCTTACTTGTACCTTGAACTTAAAAGTTAAAAAAAAAAAAAATCAGTAGGCTCTAATATATTATGCCATCCTTGCTAACACATGAGTAAATCTGAGTTCTCAACTTGAAAAGAAAAATAAGTGAAATGGCACAACCACTTTGGAAAATATTTTGGCAGTTTCTTAAAAATGTAAACATATGCCTACTCTACGATACAACTATCCAACTCCTAGGTATTAACCCAAGAGAAAGAAACTGGAAATGATCCAAACGTGCATCAACAAATAAATGGATAAACAAGCTGTGGGTATCCACACAATGAAATACCACTCAGCAAATAGAATGGAATAAACTGATGATACATGCAACAACATGGACTAATTCCAAAGTAATTATACTGAAAAAAGCCAGAAAAAAAAAACAAAGAATACATATGATTCCCTTTATATAAAACTCTAGAAAATGCAAACTAATCTCCAGTGATAGAAAACAAGTTAGTATCCACTGGGGATTGGGATGGTGGTGGGGCAGTGGGGGAATGGTATCAGGAGTGAGATGGAGGTATTATAAATCAGTTATGAGAAAACTTGGGAGTGATGAGTATCTTTATTCATTAACTTGATTGGGATGATGGGCTCATGGGTATATACATACATCAAGACTCGTCAAATTTTACACTATAAATTTTTCCAATTTATCGTAGGTTAATTATACCTTAATTAAGCTGTTTTGAAAATGTCACAAAAGAATTGCCAACCTTTGCTTATAAATAAGTAAATTTTAGGAGATCTGCCTTCTTTTCCACCTTACAGGGTGAGGCCATACTGATTGGTAGAAAAGAAGTCAGGCCTCCTAATCTGAAAACAATTGCCACTGAAGCGTTCATTGAGAACTATATTAATACATCCTTCTGTTTTCCCTAATAAAGACAGCACTGTACTTTCTGGCTCTTTAAAATTCACACTGTGGCTACAGTATTTGTTCATTTGAAATGCATTTATTATAGAGTTATTATACAGGAGGCGCTCTGATAAAACTTCCAATGTTTATATTAGGGAATTCAAAAATAGGAACAACAAAAGACATCATCCCATCATTGTGCTTAACACAATAACACTAGAATCGTTACATGGAATGACACATGAGCTCCATGAGCTACAGCCTTGGCAACTGTTTTATTGTCAGACCACAGTGGCTGTCACTTAGTAAATGCTCAATAAAACCTGTTATAGTATAAACCAGGGGTCCCAACCCCAAGGCCATGACCTGTTAGGAACCAGGCCACACAGCAGGAGATAAGCAGCAGGCCAGCGACATTGCCGCCTGAGCTCTCCCTCCTGTCAAATCAGCCATGACATTAAATTCTCATAGCAGCACGAATGCTTGCACATGCGAGGGATCTCGGCTGCAAGCTTCTTGTGAGGGTCTAATGCTTGATGACCTAAGGTGGAATGGTTTCAACCCAAAACCATCCCCCTTCTTCATCTGTGGAAAAGCTGTCTTTCAAAAAACCAGTCTCTGGTGCCAAATAGGTTGGGGACTGCTGGTGTGAACTATAATGTATATACTTGATCAAGCAATATCAGCAAAGCACTCCAGCTTGGGCAACATAGCGAGACCCAGTCTCTTAAAAAAGATGCTCTAAATATGTCAGTTATTTTCATCATCACTAAAATCCTATGACATTGACATTATAACCCCATTTTACAAATGAGGAAATTAGGACACTAAGATCACAACAACTAACATCAAAGTCCAGTGTTTTTCTAGAACACTTTAAAATTTCAAATTAAGTTTTAAAGAAATTTGTTTATGTCACTCTGTGATTCAATTGTACTTGACAGCATACTCTCTGCTGGAAAAGCCCCACCTAAGGCATCTCTGAACTGTGCTATCTCAACATTATCAACATAGCACCAACAAGTCAAGACAAGCCACTACAGGCAGACCATGGCAAAGGGCAGGCCAATGACATCAGGGAATTCCATGACCTCCAGCTTCTCTCACACTTGTACCTGGAATGTGAGATCTTAACACCAAAAGAGAAAACAGGCCAGTTATAAGTGTGCCGTTTTACACATTAGCAAACACAGCGTAGTGCAGCACATTCCGGCACCGAGACAGCCAGATTTTGATATGTTAGTCATTACGCCAATAGTGGAAACTGTGTGGGAGGATTTTCTTTAACTTGTCTCTCTGTCAATCCAGAAAGAGAAAAGAGAAAAACGGTGAAAAGCAAGATTCTGAAAGATGGCTTGCATAAAATTCTTTTTAAAAAGAGACTATAAATAATGACTATACCTGGATATTGCTAAGCAGTGTTTAGTCACTTGTGACATTGTTACTGAAAAGTAATTTTTACATAGAATGATTATTTACCAAGTTGTTTTGATTTATATCCTGACTATGTATCTCATTGAGAGAAACGGTGCTGTTCCTACCAATTCTGAAAAAGGCAGACTGGTTTCAGAAGACCAAGGCTTTGTCAACTGTGTTTACCACTGTGTCCTTGTACTCAGAACAGTTTCTGTCACACTGTCTTTAGGTTCTCAGTAAACATGTGAACAATAGATAAATAAATGCTTAAATCAGAGTAACTATATTGTGCCCCTACTCCCTAGCCCCTGAGCAGTCCCAGAGGTCATGAGGAACTCCATACTGTTTTCTGTTTTGTGCCTTCACTGTTCCTTTGTAATCTCTGAACACTTGCCATGCCAATTCCCTAATGAATTCTTAGCTGTTGTGCTCTTACCTATCCTATCCCAACCTAGCACCATCCCCCAAAGAGCTTGAATTACTGAGTGCAGTGATTCAAGTCAACACAAATTCTTTTCATCTCCCTTTAGAACATTTTTGTCTTCCTTACTTTGCATAGATCTGGCCCACATTTGTGGGACCCAGGGGGAAAAAAAGTGGAAATGGAGACTCAAGTTTATATTTAAAATATTTAAAAGTGATTGATATCATTTTCAAAATAAATATATTTTATCCTCCTACCTTGACAATTCAACAGGCCAGGTTGAAATTTAGAAAGCTGAGATTCCTCCAGGTTTTAATTCGGAATCCAGTGGCAGCAGCAGAGCAGCCCCACAGCCTCCAGGCACCCAGCCCTAGCCCTTAGCCTGGCCCAATTTGCTCCTTCACTCCCAGCTCCATCTTCAACTTCAAGAGGCCTTGTGCTTGTACTTCTGGACACCCAGCCTGCATGTTCATCCACACACCTCCAAAACAAAATCCCCTGACCACTCCTCAGGCTTAAGTACAGACACACACCAGCAATGAGGGGCTCACCTTATGAGGACAATCCTGGAAAAGAGTAGCATGTGAGCCCTGGGCTCAGCTCTGAGCCTTTCTTGGTGCTGGGTAAATGGATGATGGCCTAGTAATGAGTCATATGCACAAGCTCAGTGGCACGTCCTCTTGACCCAGTGAACTCCTGGCCCCGTCAGAAGAGTGTAGCATGAGCAGAGCTAAAACAAGACCCTCAAGCCCAGGGTCCAGGGCAGAGGTTTCTGTTTTCTAAGTCTAAGGGCAATGCTGCCTTAGATCTCATCTCTTTAGCACCCATTTCTTGAAAACAGTGCCCTGCCACCTCTTAGCATTTATTCTGCCCTCAGTTCTTTCCTTACTTGTAACTCTAAAATCTCTCCTTCTGTTGCTTCTTCTCCTCTGTACATGATGTACTTTTATGTTCATTTTTATTCTAAAGTTATTGTCATGTACCTTCTTCCCTTCATTACTAAATGTTCAAATAACAGTGTCAATTCACCCACTCTAGAAAATAAAAATAGTTGGGGGAGTGGCCAGGATGGCTGAGTAGAAGCAGCTAGGGTGTGTAGCTCTCATGAGGAGAATGGAAGGGGCAATTAAATACAACATCTTCAATGGAAACATCCAGGTACTCACATTGGGACTAATCAAGGAAACAACTTGACCCACAAAAAACAAAGAAAAGCAAGACGGGACAACAGCCCATCGGACCAACACGGAGCCAGGGGGAACCTCCTCTGCCCAGGGAAGCAGTAAGTGAAAGTGTGACCCCGGGAAGCCAAGCTTCTCCCATGAATCTTTGCCTCCCTTGGGTCAGGAGATCTCCTTGTGAACCCACTCCACCAGGGCCTTCAGTATTCAGTTGACAGACAGCTATGGGGAGTTTCTGCAGAGCAGCCACTCAGGCATGCATGGAGATCCTGGAGGCTTAGATACTCTGGCTTTCTGGCAAAAGTAGTTGCAGCTTCAACAAAGTGGAAGGTTAGACCCCTGTACACACCCCTAGTGAAGAGGCTGAATCCAGAGAGCTGAGCAGTGACAGCTGCAGGCCCCACTTCCACGGCACCTCACAAGATAAGACCCACTGGCTTGGAATTCCAGCCAGCCGCCACCAGCAGCATTGCACCTATCTAAGAAGGAGCTTCTAAAGGAAGGGGTGGGCCACCATTTTTGCTGTTTGGGACCTTAGCCGTTCCAGCCTTCAGGCTTTGGAGAATCTCAGCTGACCAGAGGGTGGAAGGGATCCCCCAGCACAGCACAGCTGCTCTATCAAAACATGGTCAGACTCCTGCTTTAAGCGGTGTTCAATCTTGTTCCTTCTCACTGGGCAGGACTTCCCAACCAGGCCTCCAGCCACCCCCACCCAAAACAGATTTGAATTCCCCCCTGGGACAATGCTCCCAGAGGGAGGGGCAGGCCACCATCTTTGCTGATTGGGCAACTTAGCCATTCCAGACTTCCAGCTTCAGAGTGTCTGAGGCAACTGGGGGCTAAAGTGGACTCCAGCACAGCACACTACTCACCAAAATGTGGCAAGACTGATTTTTTAAGTGGGTCTCCAATTCTGTTCCTCCTCACTCGGTGGGACCTCCCAACCAGGGTCTTCATCCACCTCTAACAAGTGCCTTTGGGCTAGAAACAGGCCCATACCTCCCTGAGACAAAACTCCCAGAGAAAAAGACAGGCTGCTATCGTTGCTGTTTCACAGCATTCAGTGGCAATACCTCCAGCAGCACCCCTACAGGAAAAAAAAAAAAAAGGTCAGACTATTACATGCATGCCCATTCCCATATCTCCTCACCAGGTAACTCGCCCAGACCTGGGCCTCCAGCCAACCCCACAGAGCTACTGAGCAAGTAGCAACTCAGCAACTCCCTGGACAGCGCCTCTAAGGGCAACTGAAAGCCTTCTGCCACTGCCTCTGCACTGGAACTGCCCTTGACACCCTTGGCTAACAAAGAAGCAAAGACCCTACATGCCTTATTCACACCCCCAACAAGCTGCAGTCAACCCAAAGAGAGGAGGCCAGTCCAACTCCCATGGGTCCCACATATCCCCCCACTGCTCCTCACCAGACAGGAAAGCGCAGGCTTGGACCCACAGCACAGACCCTCCATCCTGGGCTGATAGAACTGAGCAGTTGCTTACCTACATCTCTCTAGGGTGGAGCCCCTAGGAGACAAGTAAAGGACCCACAGCCATAACCACTACTAAAATCCCTTCCTCTGCTGCCTCCACATTGAGGAAAGAACATAAACACTGAAAGCTGCAGCAGGCAGTCCAGGATTGCCAAGTCATAATGTATAGCTAGCACTCAAAGGGGAGAGGAAACCACAGTTTCAGAGCCTTCTTGAGAAGGAACAAAGCTGCAACTGTGAGGAAACATAAGGGAGCTGCACAACCAAGCAAGAGTCCACCAACTGACCAATAAGCCTAAGTACTACCTGCTGGATCATACTCCAAAGCTTTAATGCCAAAAACTCCTCACTAACACAGCCAGCCCCCTCTGAAACCAGAGACCAAAAGTCAGCTTCAAATAAAAACCCTGCACAAAGTCTCCACCTGGTGACAACATCCAGAAAAGAAGCCTATTGGCTGGTACTCAATTTATACTAAAGTTAAAGGAATATTCACACCCAGAGTTGAGAAAGAACCAGTGCAAGAACTCTGGTAACTCAAATGGCCAGAGTGCTGTGTGTCCTCCAAACAATTACACCCATTCTCCAACAAGACTTCTTAATAGTATTAAGGCTGAATTGGCTAGAATGACAGAAATAAAATTCAGAATATGAACAGGAACAAAGACAATGAGATTTGGAGGACAGCAAAACCCAATGCAAGGAAATTAAGAATCACAATATGGCAAAATAGGAATTGAAGGATAAAAGAGCCAGAATAGAAAAGAACCTAACAGTTCTGACAGAACTAAATAACACAGGCCAGGCACAGTGGCTCGCACCTGCAATTACAGCACTGTGGGAGGCTAAGGTGAGCGGATCGCCTAAGATCAGGAGTTCCAGACCAGCCTGGCCAACATGGTGAAAGCCCATGGATACTAAAAATACAAAAATTAGCCAGGCATGGTGGAGGGTGCCTATAATCCCAGCTACTCGGGAGATTGAGACAGGAGAATGGCTTGAACCCAGGAGGCAGAGGTTGCAGTGAGCCAACATTATGCCATTGCACTCCAACCTGGGTGGCAAGAGTGAAATTCCATCTCAAAAAAAAAAAAAAGAAGAACTAAATAACATAATACAAAAATTTCACAATGAAATCACAAGTATTAACAACCAAATAAACTAAGCTAAGGAAAGAATCTCAGAATTTGAAGAATGGTTTTCTGAAATAAGATAGTCAGATGAAAATAAAGAAGAAAGAATTAAAAGCAATGAACAGAACTTCTGAAAAATAGGGGGTTATGTAAAGAGATCAAATCTATAAATCACTGGCATCTCTGAAAAGGAGGAGGAGAAAGCAAACAACTTGGAATACATATTTCAGGATACTGTCCATGAAAACATCCCCCAACCTCGTTAGAGAGGCCAACAGTCAAATTCAAGATATACAGAGAACTCCTTCAAGGTTCTACACAAGAAGATCATCCCCAATACACATAATCATCAGCTTTGCCAAGATCAAAATAAAAGAAAGAATGTTAAAGGCAGCTAGAGAGAAAGGGAAGGTCATCAGCAAAGGGAACACCATCAGGCTAAAAGCAAACTTCTCAGCTGAAACCATGCAAGCCAGAATATATCGGGGGCCTATATCCAACATTCTTAAGGAAAAAAAATCTTCAACTAAGAATTTCATATTGAGCCAAACTAAGCTTCCTAAGTGAAGGAAAAATAAGATCCTTTTCAGATAAGCAAATGTTGAGCAAATTTATTACCACTAGACCTGCCTTAAAAGAGATCTTGAAAGGACCACTAAATATAGAAAGAAAAAAAAAGACCACTACAGTTAATACAAAAACACACTTAAACACACTTAAACACACAGAGCAGTGTCACACTGTAAAGAAACCACATCAGTAAGTTAACATAATAGGCAGCTGACAACACAACGACAGGATCTAATCCACACATACCCATACTAACCTCGAATGTAAATGGGCTAAATGCCCCACTGAAAAGGTACAAAGTGGAGAGCTGGATGAAAAAGCAGGATCCAATGCTATGCTTTCTTCAAGAGACCCATCTCATATGTAATGACACTCATAGGCTCAAAATAAAGGGATGGAGGAAAATCTACCAAGTAAATGGAAAACAGAAAAAGGCAGGGGTTGCGATACTAATTTCAGACAAAACAGATTTCAAGCAAACAAAAACCAAAAATGAAAAAAAGACAAAGAAGGGCATTACATAATAGTAAAGGATTCAATTCAACAAGACCTAACTATCCTAAATATAGATGCACCCAACAGAGTAACACCCAGATTCACAAAGCAAGTTCTTAGAGACCTACAAAGAGACATAGACTCCCACACAATAATAATGGGAGACTTCAACACTCCACTGACAGTATTAGATACATCATCAAGGAAGAAAATTAACAAAATTATTCAGGACCTAAACTCAACATTGAACCAAATAGACCTGATAGGCCTTTACAGAACACTCCACCCCAGAACAACAGACTATACATTCTTATCATTGCCACATGGCACATACTCTAAAATCGACCACATAATTGGACATAAAACTATCCTCAACAAATGTTAAAAAAAATTATAATAAACACACTCTTAGACCACAGTATAATAAAAATAGAAGTTAAGACTAAGAAAATTGCTCAAAACCATGCAAATACATAGAAATTAAACATGCTCTTGAATGACTTTTGGGTAAACAATGAAATTAAGGCAGAAATCAAAAGTTTTTTTAACTAATGAGAACAAAGATAAAACATACCAGAATCTCTGGGACACAGCTAAGGCAACGTTAACAGGGAAATTCTTAGTCTGGGTCACAGCTAAAGCAATGTTAACAGGGAAATTCTTAGCACTATATGCCTACATCATAAAGTTAGAAAGATCTCAAATTAACAACTTAACATCACAACTGAAAGAATTAAGGAAGCAAGAATAAGTCAACCCAAAAGCTAGCAGAAGATGAGAAATAATCCAAATTGGAACTGAACTGAAGGAAATTGAGACACCAAAAAAAATTCAAAAAAATCAATAAATTCAGGAGTTGGCTTTTTGAAAAAATTAATAAAATAGGTCACTAGCTAGACTAATAAGGAGGAAAAGAGGGAATATCCAAATAAACACAATTATAAATGAGAAGAGAATGTTATTACTGACCCTACACAAATAAAAATAACCATCAAAATCTACTATGAACACCTCTATGCACACAAACTAGAAAACCTAGAAGAGATGAACGAATTCCTGGACACATACACCCTCCCAAGCCTGAACCAGAAAGAAACTGATTGAATGAACAGACCAATAATGAGCTCTGAAACTGAATCAGTAGTAAATAGCCTACCAACCAAAAAATGCCTCAGGACCTGACGGATTGATTCACAGTCAAATTCTACCAGATGTTCAAAGAACTGATACCATTCCTACAAAAACCACTCCAAAAAATTGAGAAGGAAGGACTCCTCCCCTATTCATTGGGTGAGGCCAGCATCATCCTGATACCAAAACTTGGCAGAGATACAACAACAAAAAGAAAGCTTCAGGCCAACATCCTTGCTGAACGTTGGTGTAAAAATTTTCAACATAATACTCACACACTGAATCCAGCAGCACATCAAAAAGCTAATCCACAATAATCAAGTAGTCCTCATCCCTGGGATGAAAGATTGGTTCAACATACACAAATCAATAAATGCAATTCATCATATAAAGAGAACTGAAGATGAAAACCACATGATTATCTGAAAAGGCTTTCAATAAAATTCAACATCCCTTCATACTAAAAATTCTAAGTAAAAAAGATATTGAAGAAACATGCCTCAAAATAATAAGAGCCATCTATCACAAACCCATAGCCAAACATCATACTGAATGGGTAAAAGCTAGAAGCATTTCCCTTGAAAATGGGCACATGACAAGAATGCCCTCTCTCACCACTCCTATTCAACATTGTATTGGAAGTCCTAGCCAAAGCAATCAGGCAAGAGAAAGAAATAAATGGCATCCAAATAGGAAAAGAGAAAGTCAAACCACCTGTTTGCAGATGACATAATTATATATCTAGAAAATTCCATAGACTTGATGCAAAAGCTCCTCCAGCTGATAAACTACTTCAGGAATGTTGCAGGATCAAAATCAAGGTACAAAAATCACTAGCATTCTATATACCAAAAACAGCCAAACCAAGAACCAAATCAGGAAAGCAATCCCATTCACAGTTGTCATGAAAAGAGTAAAATACCTCAGAATGCAACAAACAGGGGAGGAGAAAGATCTCTGCAATCAGAATTAAACAACAGTGTTCAAAGGAGAAAGAGAAGGCACACAAAAAATGAAAAAAACATATCCCATGCTCATGCATAGGAAAAATCACTATTGAACTTACAAGAGAAAAGTGAACAATACCATTAAAAAAGTGGGCAAAGGACATGAATGGACACTTCCCAATAGAAAACATAAATTCAGCCAACAAGCATATGAAACAAAACTCCACATCAATCAAAACCACAATGAGATACCACCTCACGTCAGTCAGAATGGTTATTTCTAAAAAGTCAAAAAATAACAGATGCTGGTGAAATTGTGGGTAAAAAGGAATGTGTATATACTGGGAGGAATATAAATCATTCTACCTAAAGAAACATGCATGCAAATATTCATTGCAGCACTTTTTACAATAGCAAAGACATGGAATTGACCTAAATGCCTGTCTATGACAGATTGGATAAAGAAAATGTGGTACATATACACCATGGAATACTATCCAGCCATAAAAAGGAACAAGAGCATGTATTTTGCCGGAACATGGATGGAGCTGGAGGCTATTATCCTGAGCAAACTAACACAGGAACAGAAAACGAAATACCACGTTTTCACTTATAAGTTGGAGCTAAATAATAAAAAGTGATGAACACAATGAAGGAAATAACAGACACTGTGGTATACTTGAGTGGGGAGGTTGGAAGGAGGGAAAGAGAAGATAGCTATTGGGTGCTGGGCTTAATACCTAGTTGATGAAATTATATGTACAACAAACCCTATGGCACAACTTTACCTATGTAACAAACCTTCACATGTACCCCTAAGCCTAAAATAAAAGTTAAAAAAATAAAATTTTTAAATGTAAAAAATAAAAGTAAAAATAAATTCCCAAATCTTTACTCAGCATTAATCATCCCCCAGCTATTGGTGAACATCATTCTAGATACTTCTCTATGTATGTATGCAGATAAATGAATATATAAATAGGTAAATAGCAAGAACATTTTTAATTAGAATTGTGTCAGATATGATATTTAATAAAAACCACCAAAACTACTTTTTCTTGAATTCAACCTTATAAAGAAACTAAAGTAAAACAATCAGAATTGCTCAACTGTAAATATTTTTTTTATAAATTCAATATCAGATCCTAAAAGAAACATCTAAAAATTATAAAGAATAGTGACACATTTATTCTTATTTTATGAATGTTGCTGTATCATCGCAGTCTTGGGTCATCTCACTTTTATCTTCAAATATTTCTGAAACACCCAAATCCCTCTTTGCCCATTCTGAAGCAGATTTCCTTAACCTCATGGCCATAGATACCTCCAAAGAATCTGTGAATAGAAACCAAGGGTTTGTACATGTGTCTGGAAAAAAATTCCATTTTCCCTAACCTTTCTCTAAGTGCAACTTAGACTTCTCAATTATGAACTTAGGTAACATCCCACAGTAGTCTCACCATTACCTGTGAGTTTGTCACTAATGAAAATCACTTATATTTCCATATTACTTACTGTTCTTGCCAATCTTAAATGTTTCATTCAGTTTTACATTCATCAATTTTCATTAATCAAGGAGCACTTATATTTCCGCAGTACAATTTTTTTTACATATTTTTATAATTGCATTTTAATTTGATTGGTTTCCCTTAAAAATGTACATGTTTTATTTTATGCATTTAAAACATGCTGAGAAGGCATTCACAAACTTCCACAACTGTAAAGGGGTTAAAGTACTAAAAAGGTTAAGAATTCCTGTTTTAAATGCTTTTGTCAGCCCCACCCCCAATTCTCTTCACCCGAGTTACAAGAAACAGAATCTTTCTTGGTTCCGGTGGAAATTGATTAAGAGAAAGGAAAGGCACAACAGCCACAATCCCCCCAGCAGACAAATTCAGTGCTCATCATTTCCAAGGCTACAGCTTCTTTAGTCTCAGTGAAATAAAATCACATTTCACAGATGCCAGATCCCCATATCACTGGCTTACAGATGGGCTTCCTGCCAGTCAACAAATACTGTTGCCAGGGCTTCTGCTGTGACATTCTGATAAGGCTGGAGTTGTGCCCTTATAAAGTAACGATGTTTTTAAGGCAAATGATTGTTTTATGATGGCCTTCTGACACTGTCCATATGTAATAAAGTAGTTAAGTCAATCAAATCTGAATCACAGGTCATTCTACTTTACTTCAGTCAATAACAAGACCACTTATCTCCTGCTGCTTTTCACATCTTACAATGACAGCAGTTCCACTGTGTCACATTATTACCTTCATAGCTTCTCAGAAAGTATAAGTGATTAATAGAATATACGTCAGGTATTAAAGTATCTGAGCATGTATGTAGTATATATAAATTGTGGTCTTTAATATTTAGAATTTGTATGATTCTAAACACACACATCTTTTTGTGAAAGATAGAAATAGCAGTACTGGTAGTATATTAACAGGTAAATATCCATGTTCCTAGTATTTATGTCAGTCTTAGTTGTTTTCAACTGCAAAACTCAGCATGCATTCCAATGTGCTGCATAAATATGACTATATTAAATAGCAAAATTACCACCTATCCCTATTATACCATGGGCACATAAAAATAGAAAATATGATTTCATATATACATAAAACTAGTAATCAAGGACTAACAGATTACCTCAAGAATTTTTGTAGGTACAAAAGTGCCCTTGAAGTCAGTGGGTGTTTTGTTCAAGGAAAGAAGAAAAAGAACATAGTCATGTGCCCTAGTTTGAAAATGAAATTTTTGTTTCTTTACTAGTATTTATTGCTGGGTTTCATTCAACAAGCATAGGCATGCCACTGCTTGCAGTTCCTATAAACGCTGAGAGCCAAGAGGCTGAAGGGAGGAAAATTCCAGAAATGGGATTCAGAGACTGTCTTCTACATACTGTTCTGTTAAGCATACAGGGGGCGATTTACACAATAGTCATTCATTCATTTGTATAATGGAAGCTACTCCCTTTCTCAAAACGTGGCCATGAGTATTAATTGAAATAAGATAAAAGTAAAGTGCCTGGCAGGAAGTAGCTGTCCAATAAGTATTATTTGATTATTTCTACCCCCTTTAACATCTCAAGAGCTTATATAGCATAGTGTTCAATGAAACATCCACTTTAGTCAAACCCGTTAAATGAAAGATCACAAAACAAAATACTTCCAGGCCCTGAAAAAGTGTGAACCAGCTCAGTGGAATGGTGAACTCCACGACGAAATGAAAATCATGATTCCTACTAAAATCATGCAAATTCTAAACATTAAATAATGCTCCATGTGCCAAATAAGGCACCAAAAGGCAGCATTCAGTATGCTTGGCAAAGCAGCCACAATTGGTAAGTGGAACTCAATGAAAATAAATTTCTCAGCCATGCAGGGTTCTTTTTTTTCTATGGAAGTCTCCTACAAGAGCCTGAAGAGGTCATATGACCCAATGCTGGTATATTAGTGCTGTTATTGTTATCGTTAATTATTGAATCAACCCAAGTCTAGATGCTGAAAAAATGTGTTTGGTGTGCACACAAGTGGATAGTGCATTGAACCCTAGAACAAAACCCTGCCTCTCTGAGCAATAAACATTTGCTTTGGTGGTACTACTCTGTGTGAGAAAAGGAAAAAACAGCAAAAAAAAAAAAAATGAGGTACAAGCAGAACAAAGGAGGAGCCTCTATGTACTTGTCCCCTACCCAGAGGCGTGAATATCTGCCAAGTAGTGCCCTGCACTGCAGGATAGAAATCGAAAAAGGAAACCCTCTTTAGTGAACATTTCCTTTATACTCTGTAATTAAAGCAAGAATTCTTGTTTGCTGGCTCAAACATTCTGCCTTTAAAAAACTGTTTAATATCGTTTAGGTTCTATTCATTTTTGCCTTCTTTTTTGCAAGGTGGGGGAAATATAAATCATGTGTCCAGCCATAAGTGATTCTTAATACCATGTGACTGGGGATCTTAGGTTTGCGAAAAGGTTAAGTGAACTTGATTCATCTACTCTCCGAGATCGTCATGCTGAGAATACTGAGTTGCTACCAGAAGGAGAAACTTAAGGCACACTTCTCAGATGAGTCTGGGCCACTTTCCTGTGCTGAATGATCTGACTTACAATGTGTGCTCCTCCTCTGCTCTATGAGTGTCTGTCTGGATTTGCGGAATATGGGAAGCAAAGGCTGGTGAATATGGACATCCACAAGGCACAACCAGCTCTAGAGTTAGTAAGTTTGCAGGGACGTGATCAGCTGGGGGTATCAAGAATATGACAAAGTATTAATAATGGAGGAAAGGAGTACATGAAGCATGAAATGACAGTCAGGCTTATATAATTCTCTATTTGGGACTGAGCACTCAAGGAGGCTGAGGCTAAATTCAGAATAGCCAGGAAAGAGGAAGAGGAATATAGGAAATGAAGCTGTACCTCACTGGCGACCATCTGCCAAACCAGATGCAGGCAGCAACCTGCTAGTCAGCTGAAGATATGAAGCAGATTATTCTCACTGTTTTGGGTCAAAGCCACCAGCTAATAAACCAATTTGGTATACTCACAAATAAAAACTCACTGTAAATTAGGGGCTACCAATGGAAACTTGATCTCAGAAATCAATAGAGATTTCTAGCATTGAGTCTCCAAGCACTGGTCATGCTCAAAGTCAGGTGCTGTGTCAGTGTTATGGTTCCAGGTACTCCACCAGCTTGGGAGGAGGATCCTAGCCAGCAGATGTAAGGGCAGAGACTACGGTCTGGCATCCTAGGTATGAGGTATCCAGTGACAAGCAGATTGTCTGGCAGGACCCAGACTGAAAGGCTAAACTTAATCACATTTCAAGACAGAAGCCCAGTCTCATAAACCGTACAAATGCATCCAGAGACGTTGGCCCAAGAGACACAAAGCTTTCTAGGATTTCATACAGGCATACTGGTTTCAGGCTTGCAGCTCCTAAGCTATTCCCAGACCCTTTTCTTTACTATTTACTTATATGCAACCTTTTTATAAAGGACATCTATGTTACCAAACATGGCAGAGATGGCCAGTTGTCCATCAAAGATGCAGGTTCCCTCATTCATAGTATGCAGCTGTTGCCAAGAGCAGATGGCAAGCCAAGGATCACATTCCTTAGTCACCCTGCCTTAAGTGGTGTCATCTGAATGGTTTCTGCCAAAGAGAGTAATGCATGTCACTTTGAGCCAAGCTGCTTAAGAAGAAAGTGCGCCTACTCTATCCTCTCCTGCAGCTGAATGCAGAGGACTATGCAGAGGGAAGGCAAAGCCATGCACTGAAGGAAGCCTAAATCCTTCAATCATCACGAGATGACAGCCCACCAGCTGGAAACACTAGCATCGAATGACTATGTGAGTGAAACGTAAACTTCTCCTGTGTGAAGCCAGACAGAGGGGTAGCAGCCGCAAGTATTGCTTTAATCAAGACCCTGAGATACATACCACACAATTAAAATTGGTTTTAAGAGTTTCTCACCTGGGTCCTTATAAAGGAAAACTATAACGTAACACACAACTAGAGGTTTGGTTAAAATGCATGTTTTAGAGCCAGAGAGTATGGCTTCAAATTCTGGCTCTGAAACTTACAGGCTGTGTCAACTCAGGCAAGTTACCTAACCTTTCAAAGCTTCCATATTCTGAACTGCAAAATGTGAATAATAAAAATACTTCATTAGAATTGTGAGAATAAAATGAGATAATCCACATAAAATGCTTGAAAAGTACACTCCACATGGTGCTAAGTGTGTGTGCTAAATCAAACTGAGCTGTCATCAATATTACTATTTTTTAAACTGTAAGTCTGACTATTAGAAATGATAATGAGTTGTGAATCATAGTATGCCTCTGAAATATTAGAATAAAGTAACCCAGATCCAGACACTGCCTGCCACCTGGGAAAGATTAGGAGGTAGGGTGCCAATCAGATATCATAGCTCAGAAATGCTTTGCAGCATGTCAGAAGTTGAGTCCTTCCCTCACCCCCCACGTATTTGTGGCAGGATCCCAGACTCCACCTGCTGGTGCAGATAAGGCTTCTGAAACTCAGTTCCCGCATTCCTCAGGATTAACACAGAGCCTGTACCTTGAAGACATTAAGGTCTGAAAATGAGCAGAAATAAGAAAGACAGTGCCTGACATCAAGGGGCCCTCAAGAACAAGAATTAAGTTCTTTAACAATGTAGTTCATCTGCCCACCAAGCCAGCAAAATTACATCAAATTATATTATTTCCTAATCTTTTCATCAGCACTATGATTTTGAATAAGACTCCTTTTCAAAAAAAAAATTGAGACATGGTCTAATGGCCTAAGAAAAGGTTTAGCCACGCACCACAGATAGAGGAGACATTTATCCAAAGGCATCATCATCCCCTTCTACCGATGTGTCCCTAATAAGAAGCCCTCCCAATTCTCAGCTTTGAAGAATTACACAATGAAAACTACACACAAACACACACACACACACACACACACACACACACAAAGGTCCAAAGTCCAACTCACTTGTCATCCCTCAGAAAGTGATTTTCTTTAGCATTTAACTGTCTTCCCTTGAAGAACAAATTATGCTACCCTAAAGTAAACACTAATCTGTTAGCCCACAGAGAAAAGGCAACAAGCTACCAAATATCCCACTCATCACAACGAGCTTAAATGAAGAATGGATTTAAGCCTCTCTTATGTGTATAACCCATGATCTTTATTAGAGTTTACTTTGCATAATTACCTCAGGGAACTATGGGAAGCCCAGAGCTGTTTCTGAGTCTTGATTCGTTATGTGCTGCTATACCCAAGGAAGTAAATATAAACAGGAGGGTTTTGCCAAGCTCCCTGGATTCTTGAATTATCCCCAACAAAATGAGAATCATTGCATCCTGGAATCCTTTGGGTGCCTGAGAATATACCCTGAGCTAAAGCAAAAATCAACAGACCATTTCTCTACCTTGGAGAAAAGTAGAAAGATGCTGAGAGGGTAGTCACAATGATGATAGTGAGTATTCATGCAGATTTGCTTCCCTAAAGCTAATCTAGAGGACTCACAGCAGTGTCCTTAACAGAGCTGTTATTTGGAAGAACCACAGACTAAAAAGAGCTGTGAGGGGGCAGGGGGGAAACAATTTGTCTTAGAGGAAGTAGCCAGGGCACTGCCACAAATTGTTCTCTGGACAACTCACAAGGAATGACAGGGGATTTAAGAGCTGAGAGATGCTAGCTGCTGTGGTGGCTCATGCCTGTAATCCCAGCACTTTGAGAGGCCGAGGCCGGTGGATGACCTGAGGTCAGGGTTTCGAAACCAGCCTGGCCAACATGACGAAAACCCATCTCTACTAAAAATACAAAATTAGCCAGGCGTGGTGGCGCATGCCTGTAATCCCAGCTACTCAAGAGGCTGAAGCAGGAGAATCACTTGAACCCAGGAGGCGGAGGTTCCAGTGAGCCGAAATCATGCCATTGCACTCCAGTCTGAGCAACTAGAGCAAAGTTCCATCTCAAAAAATAAAATAAAAAAGTATAATAAAAAATTTTTAAAAAGAGCTGGGAGATGCTAACATTGGACAGGAAATAGAGGAATTAAAAAGGTGAGACAGATTGAGATGATGATAGGCCCAAGGTATCAGAAGCTGCTGCCAAATAAAGAAACCCCAAGGAAATGCCCACTTAGCCTCCCAGGACTGTCTGGGAGAGGCATGAGACAAGGCTTTCAGCCAAGAAGGGCCTGAACTCCTGAAATCCCCATCCCACTCTCCACAAAACAGTCATTCCTCAGGCAAATAGGAATGTCAACCTCCCCCTCTTTATGCACATCCGGGAGGAAAAGGAATTTGCTCTTCAGAAAGATAAAATACTAACTATTGGTTAAATAACTTGGAGAATTTTAAATTCCAGAAATTCTGACAGGAGCTCAAGTCATAGGATTCCTTTTAAGAGATATGTCAAGGAACAAGGGTTAATATGATCCAAAAGTATCTCTCATTGATAAAAGTAAGTTTCTCTGCTGAATCTCAGTTCTAAATTCTAATAGGAAGGTATACTCAAACTTAATAGGCTTGGAGAAGCTAGGAAAAAAAAGGTAAGAAGTCACCTAACCCACTTTTTTTTTTTTTTTTTTGGCAATATGGAGTATCCCTCTGTCACCCAGGCTGGAGTGCAGTGGCTCAATCTCGGTTCACTGCAACCTCTGCCTCCCAGATTTAAGCAATTCCCCTGCCTCAGTTTCCCAAGTAGCTGGGACTACAGGCATGCACCACTATGTCAGCTAATTTTTGCATTTTTAGTAGAGACAGGGTGTCACTATATTTTGGCCAGGCTGGTCTCTGACCTCAGTGATCTGCCCGCCTCAGCCTCCCAAAGTGCTGGGATTACAGGTGTGAGCCACCGCACCCAGCCTGACCCACCCATTTTAAAATTGTTTCATGGAACCTCAGGGTGCCTCCAGAGGAGCATCAAGGACCATCATGTTTTACAATGGAGGACTCTACCTCAGAGAGGTTAAGGAAGGGACCAGATTGGTCAGAAGTGAATCAGAGCTACAACTCAGGTTTCTTGACATCTGATATTCCACTCACCATGCTACGCTGTTTCTCATGTCCTATATAATTGTTTTTTCCATTATAATTTTTTCTTGGAGCTCTTTATTCAGATTTTCTGAAATATGTAAGCTAAAAAGCAGGGGTCAAACTATGCCCACAGAGCTTATTGCGAATACGACCCAGGATCTGACATATCCCATAACCATAGGTAAATTTTTGAAACTACCTTGGCTACATCCAGCAGGAAAAAAAAAAAAAGGTGGGAAAGTTTCAAGATCCAGATTCCAATAAGAAGCTTCTCTAGCCTAATCCTAAGGCTATTTCACACATGGGTAGGATTGCTGTCACACATGTAATTTGAGGTTATTACTGTTTGATTACCACCTCCTTTATTGAAGCAGAGATTAACATTTTGGCATCCTTAGAGAATAAGGTCACACTTTCAGGAATTTCCCAGGAGACAGAAAACAATCATCAACATCCAATAAGGCCTTCTGGTGAATTAGCATATTAGATCGACCAATTGCTATCAAACAAAAATGGGGGAAAAGGCTGGTGCATTTTAGCATCAGAGAAAGACAAGAGAGAATATACAGAAATATATATTCATTTTATATGTGGGAAAAAATTGAAGGAATGAATAAATGAATGAATAAGTCAGGCTCAAATATAAAAACAGTGGAGAGACACACAAGACCCTAAAAGCTAAGGCCGACTTGGACACCATGAGGATTTTGAGTGCTCAGAAACAAGAGCCTAAGTGGACAATATGTGACCAGAAAAGGAGACTAGAAAATTTTCAACTTTTATTCTGACCCAGCACCAGCCTTGCCTAACTCTCCTTTCCAAAACTTAAATGAGTACAGTGATAACCAGAGCTGAGCCCATTGTGAAATTATTAAAAGAAATGTGGGTTTAATATATATGTATCTATAATTATCTGATTTACTAGGCAATATTTCTTTTCTTGTATCTTTTCCGTGTTTGCATATGTGACATTGTAAATGACTTTGAAAATAATCTTCAGTTCTATCTATTCAACTGTTTTCATTTCCTCAGTACGGCTTTCTAAAATTCTCACATAATATTCAGATTGATTTTTGGCTACCCCTTATGAAATCTGCTAAGATTTCCACAATTGTGAATGTGACTAACAGTGCCATCATGGCTTTCTAGGTCGTGTCACATGTATTAGCCTTTTGGGTCCAAGACTCAAAACGTTTCTGTGTCCCTGTGTAAAGAGTGAACTCAAGACTTTACTATGGACACGTTTCTTCTACCAGCTTTTTCATTCATTTTTCAAATCTCATTCAAAAAACGTTTGTATTCACTTCTCCTTTTCCTTTTTCTTTAGATCTTTCTTTTTTATTTACCCAGACAAATTGTTTTAAGGTATTCTTTGAGTGCTAACAGCACAAAACAAGGTTAAGTTATATGGCATTTTTAATGCCATTTTGAAAGTTAATAGCTCTTGTTAGGTTTCTTTATGACTGTGCACGCTCCTCAAAGAAACCTCCCAGTGCCCCACCCCCACATCACTGCAGTGGTTCGTATTTGGGAGCAATAGTCAGAGTCAAATTCTGTGCTTTCCTATTGAGAACCAGTGTTTGTGACTCTGTGGTTGTCTAGTTGGAATGACCACTAAAATTAGTACACGCTATGTGGCATACCACCCTTTTACATTTGTATGTCCTGAAGAAAGCCTCCGCATTATTTTACATTTTTTGATATCAACATTTATTAGTATATTGTCAGTGAATCACTCAATTTAAATGCCTTTCTACCATTTATAACCTTATGATAAAAATATATCATTTAAAATTTTAAAGACATCATGAAAAGGGACTCTGGTGTCTGCTAACCAATTGAAGAAAAACTCTTTCCTTTAAAAAAGGAGAAGAAAAGCAGAGATATAATTTTTCACAAGAACAGTGTTCTGATGCAATTTGCTAGAGTGAAAAATACTAAAAGCCTGCCTCATAGGAAGGCTCACTCTAGAAAAGCAAAATTTCACTAACTTAACAGGCTCACAAGCCCACAAAGATATAATTACATTTCCTCAACTTTAACTTATAATTTCTTCTGACTCTCAGGTTGCTATAACAGAACTATAAAGATCTGGTATATTCAAAAATTGGACTTCCATTTGACATCTTCTGATTTGCTTTTCATTTCCAACAACAGAAGCCCAATGTACGCCAAAGAAGCAGATGCCAGAAATTCCATTTGGGTAAAAATCTGTAACAACCCATATCTTAAGTCGAATTCTCACTTGTTCCAGCACTTAAGACTTAGTATCCATTCAAAAGCAAACTCCTTAAATTTTCTGCTATATAGACCTGGTATAGTTTGATTAAAGACTTCATGAGGAATGTAGGCTAATAACTGATTTGAGTCCCTTAGAAATGGGCAAATATTCTTCCCAGCTAAAAAGATCTTGCAGTACATTGTATATTGCTATGCACCAATTCCCCCAAGCAGTTCTTCTGCTTTCTGGAAGCAAAATGATTTGTTCATCAACCCCATTACCCAAGGTAAGGACAAAAATGGTAATTTCAGCAGGCTCATGGGATTCACGTGTCTTTATGCCAGCAGAACTCAACAGAATAAAGAGAAGTTGATGAAATTCCATTTTTTTATAAGAAGAATCTCAAGCTGTGTGATCCATTTATTTTTTAGTTACAAAAGCCTAACAAGTTCCAGAAGCTTCAGTATCTTCAAATGGAAAATACAATTGAAACAGTAGGGGTTTAGCCTGTGTCCTTTAAAAACATAATAGGTGGACACATTCCAGACAGAACATTCAAAGAGATCAAGCTTCCAGGAGTGAATATAACAGATTTTTTAAAATTATTCTCCTTTGTAACCAAAGGTAATTCCTGATTCCATAGTAAGGCTGTGTTGCCAATCAAAATTTCCCAAATTGTGGCATTGGGAGGCTGAAAGAAATTTTCAAAATATCTCCTGACTTACTTGAGGTGAGTGAATCTTAGACTACTAGATTTAAAAGAAGAAAAAAATAATAACAGGATGTGCTTAATGAACTACCTATGTTATTAAAGCCACTCTAAAAGATCAAGCAAAGAAATCTTTAGCTTTGATTAATTAATAGAACCATTCAAAATTCAGTGATGTTAGATAGGGAACCTTGGCCCATTCTGCCTTAAGCCAAAAGCAATGCATTATTTTACCTTGCTCCAAGCTTAAGACTGCAGCAAATTCATTTAACTCATACTTTAGTCACATAAAACTGAAATTTATGAAAAGTTCAACCTGTCACTTCCCTAGGAATGCCTCCTGATGAACGTTCATTGATGAGTGATTGATACAAAGCCATTGTGGGGGAAAAGAAAGATGTCATATTGAAATTACAAACCCCTGAAGGAAACTTTAATAGTAGATTCAGCATAAAGTCTATTTTCATGATCTATTAAACTATAAAGGAAATGAATATTAATTTCAGTAATTGTGGTAACAAAGTAACAAGGTAATTGCCTTGTGCTAAGGCAAGATAAAAATTATATATCATTTCATGGAAAGAATGAAAAAGGTATGAATATATTTTTAAATCACTGCCTCAGTAATTAACAAATATAAGGAAAGCATTTCACCTTCTAGCAACTGATAGGAATAACTAGCAACATAATAAAAATTGATAAATATATCCAAATGTCTCTACTGCACAATGTTGAAAGAACTGTTGGTCCCAGGCTGTTCTCAACCACACCTGCACACACAGATGGTAAATTGTCACCAGGAGCTTGGGCTGGGGAAAAAAAAAGGAAAACTGTCTTTTTAAAGTATCTGCTTAAATGTTTTTGAACATAACATGGACCTTATATAGGAAACAAAAAACAAAAAAGAACAGCTTTTTTTGAAGTCCATCTTTTTTCTCACTATAAAAGTAATATCTACTCATAATAAAAATTTCAAAAAAGTAGAATTTTTCAGAGAAATGGAAGATTCACTCTCTCTCATAAATCCACTATTCCACTAAAATTTTGGCGTATTTCATTTTCATCCTTTTTTTTAGCAGTGCCTGGTTTTTCTCTCTCTCTCTCTCTTTATGTATGTATGTATGTGTATATATATATATATATATATATATATATATATATATATATATATATAATTTTAATCACACAGAGATCACTCAGAATTCAGGAATATTCAAAAGTATTTTTTAATCATCAAAGGCTTCTAACGCTGAGTGACAAAATAATATAAAACCTGTAAGAACATTTATAACAGAGATTTAGAAAGTACTACATATAGTGCCTACATGTGTAAGTACTATACACCTATAGTAGGTAACACAGTTTGAGAGGAAAGAATAAAATATATGACTCTAAGAGTTCTGAAATTAATTCCAAATAGGTGTTCTGAACATATTTTGAGCATCAGTTTAGTTGTGATGCATGTATATCTTTCCCATGATAGGCTGAGCCCTCAGTGTGGCTCTTACTCCCCCGAGAAAACCAGCCAGTTCCTTGGTAGCAGATTGCTTTCACTAGACCTCTTCCTCTATGGAATGGTCATTGATTTGTCCCTCTTGGAATATGTGTACATGTGTATCTTGGATGTATATATTATATATATATATGTTGGTGACAACAGAAGTATTGTGGGCAGCGAGAGCACATTTGTATCCTGAATATATCTCTTATCTACATACATATTGTATGTATAGAATATATAGATAGATAGATAGATAGAGAGAGAGAGATACATTTGTACCCTGAACATATCTCTATGTATATAGATACAGAGATATGTTGTTCAGGGTACAAATGTAAATATAATATATATATTACATGTATAGAATATATATGTATCTAGATATAAATATAGTATAGATATATACTATATAGAGATATATTCAGGATACAAATGTGCTCTCCCTGCCCACAATACTTCTGTTGTCACCAACAAATATGGACCTAGGGAATGTCTCATTCCCTTTATAATGTCCCACATACAGTTAGTTCTGACAAGGGAACATATTCCTCAGCAAAAGAAGAAAGGAAATAAGCTCACATCTACTGGATTCATTGGTTTCACCCTAACAAACCAAACAGCTGGTCTTTAGAGGACTGACCTATTGAAGACTTGGTTACATGGCCAGCTGGATTACTTTGTTGACTATAGGCTGTTGCATGTTGAGTTTCTCAAGACACTGACTCTAACAAGATTAGCATGCAGAAAGTCTTACAATCAATATTTGTGGAAGAGATGGAAGGAAGCAGAATTGAACAGACACAGAAGTTGAGGTGCAATACAGGCTCAATAGAAGCCTCAACTAACTGTGCAGAATACTGAAGATGAGATGGCCATTCAGAGTTGTCCAGAGTTGGGGGGAGAAAGGGCTGGGCCTTTATGCCCCCATGTTAATTAGTCACTGAGCAGTAGGCTCAACGAAGAGCATTTGACCTTGGAAGAAGTAGCTCTCTTCAACTGAGGGAATCCCCCAAAAAGGGCTGAGAACTAATGGCCCTCTGCCAATAGCACTTCCAGAAGCTGGAAATGTGGGTGTTTTATTCCTCAGTGGAGAGTCTGAATAATGCATCACAGTGACCACCATAATTGCTGTCCTAAAAGATGTAGTACAAGCTCTGAACTGACAAATAACACATGGTTTCTAGGAATTTTCTAGAAGTTTAAGTGATTTCCTTCACTATTATCCCTAATAACCTACTTTTAAAGTGTTCACTTTAAATATTCCAATATCTCTGTGCCCTGCTGTTTTCATGATCTTGGTTCCCATGAAAAGAATTCTTCCACTGGGAAACAATTCTTTTGTTAACTTAACAATAATAAAAATTGTTAACTTATTTTTTTAACTAGAGGCTGAGATTACTACTTGGCCACATTTGATTTTTTATGCCACTGAGTTAGCAAAGGAGGGAATTACCATATTTCTGGGGTAATTGATCCTGACTATTAAGGAAAAATTGTGTTGCTTCTACCCAATGGAGAAAGGGGGAAATAAACATGGAATCTGCTGAGTAAAAGTTACTGGAACACACCAGCAGTTTAATAGAGGAAGGACTACTAATGGTACCAACTTTTCAGAATGAAGGTTTTGAGAACTCTATCAGGTAAAGAATTCCAACCAGCTGAGTATAGGCATAGGAAAGGAGAACACGGAATGGATACTAGAGGAAATACAGCCACATGACCAGCTCTAAACACAAGGATAGAAGTGGCTGTATGTACTTTCTTCCTTGTTTATTGAATACATCTATATTAATAACTATTTCCCCCTTTATATAATGTTAGGTATGTTAATGGCTGTTAACATTTTAATTCAGTATTTAAATTACAAAATATCAAATGGGAATTATAACTAATCTAGAAAAACAATACTATCCAGAAAGTTGCATGGCTAGAATGTAGCCCTGCTATATATAAAATACCTGAAAGAACAATCCAATTTATCAGAAGGCCATCCTATTAAACATGATTTTTACAAAAGTGTTAAAATGTAGATTTCCTATATGTGGAAACCAAGTCTACATTGAGCTCATACAACTTACAACATTGTAAATTTCTGTCCAGAGTCTGAGAGACAAGGAACCTACACTATAAATTCTCCTCTCTCCCTCTTATTTGATCCTTTTTCATTAGCTTTTTTTTTTTTTTTTTTTTTTGAGACGGACTGAATCTTGCTCTGTCACCCAGGCTGGAGTGCAATGGCCGATCTCCGCTCACCACAACCTCCACCTCCTGGGTTCAAGCAATTCTCCCGCCTCAGCCTCCCAAGTAGCTGGGATTACAGGCGTATGCCACCACACCCAGCTAATTTTTTGTATTTTTAGTAGAAATGGGGTTTCACCATGTTTGTCAGGCTGGTCTTGAACTCCTGACCTTGTGCTCTGCCCACCTGGGCCTCCCAAAGTGCTGGGATTACAGGTGTGAGCCACCGTACCTGGCCCTCGTTAACATTTTTAAGCATGTTGAAGATTCTCTCATCTTGAGAGAGAGAGAGAATTCTTGAAACACTCACTTTGTTTGGTTTCACTTATGTGTCACACATCCCTCTTATTTCTCTATTCATTGAAATTCTCTTCTGGTTCATCTTCCTCTACCTAGTTCTTAGTGGTTCTTTAAAGCTGAGCACTAGCTCAATATTCTTTTTTTCAGTCTGTACTCTTTCCATCAACAGTGTCATCAGTTCACATAGCTTGTTAAAGTGAACTAAATATGGCCTGCGAACAGCTCCATACTTCTATATTTGAGTCCTTATGGACAAGCCATAACCTAACATAATAGGTAGACAAGATTGAAAACCTAACTTAGGAATATGCGACTTTAACAATAGTTAAGTCTTCCCCAACCCCAGTGGCCATACTTCAATCACTCATACACTGCTGAGTGTTCAAACTGTGTTCAAATAAGGCAAATGCCAGGCTGCAGCCAATCCAGCTGTTTCTGTAACTCATCTCCAACTTCTGTATGTCACTTACCTTTTTTGTCTAAAAATTTGTTCTGACCATGAGGCATCCCTAAAATCTCTCTGAATCTGCTGTGATTCTGGGGGTTGCCTGATTCACAAATCATACATTGCTCAATTAAATTCCTTTAAATTAAATTTGTTTTTTTTTTAACAAATTAAATTAACAATTCTATGCAGCTGTTTCACAAATTCATGTCTCCAATAGCCCAAGTCTATCCTCTGAACTCTAGACCTATATTTTCAACTTGCTACTTGATATCTGCATGTGAAAGTCTCTCCGATACCTAAGACACAACATGTCCAAGACCAGATTAACTATCATCTCCCCAAAATCCAGAGCTCCACACAATGAATGGCATCAATATCATTCAGCTTTTCAAAGCAGAAACCTAGATATAATTTTTATTGCCTTCCCCCTCACCTCTTATATTCAATGTAGCTTGTCCAGCTGATTTCAGCCCTTAACTTCCTACATGTGTGCACTTCCATTGCCACTTCCTAAGTGACAGAAATAACATGGTGATATCAAAGAAAATTGTCTAGTCTACTGTAATACCCTCCTAATTGGACTCCAAGATCTCTATTGCCTCTTTATAATTTGTTCTTTCCAGCAGTAAGAGATATCTTTTTGGAATGCAAATCTGATTATATCATTTAAAATTCTTCAGTGAATTCCACTGTTCTTAACAGAATTTAACCTCAACATATTTAGCATAAACCATGAGACTTTGCCAGCTCTCTGCCCTGCCTATCAAACTCTACTCTTGCTGGGAACATATCCTTAGTCTTCTCTTAAATCCTCAAACATTAGTCTTTTTTTCTGCCACGAGACCTCTGTACACACTGCTTCCCTATAATAAGCCTGTGCTTCGCTGCCTGGAATGAGCCTGTTCATGCACATGTGTGCATGCATGCATACACACACACACACACACACACACACACACTGCATTAGTCTGTTTTCATGTTGCTGATAAAGACACACCCAAGACCGGGCAATTTACAAAAGAAAGAGGTTCATTGGACTTACAGTTTCACATGGCTGGGGGAGGCTTCACAATCATGGTGGAAGGCAAGGAGGAGCAAGTCACATCTTACATGAATGGCAGCAGGCAAGAACAGAGCTTGTACGGGGGAAACTCCCATTTTTAGAAACCATCAGATCTCATGGAACCCATTCACTATCATGAGAACAGCACAAGAAATACCTGTCCCCATGATTCAATCATCTCCAACAGGGTCCTTCCCCACAAGATATGGGAATTATGAGAGCTACAAGATAAGATTTGAGTGTGGACACAGAGACAAACCATATCATTCCACCCCTAACACCTCCCAAATCTCATATCTCCACATTTCTTTTTTTAACATATATATATATGTGTGTGTTACAAGAACAGCACGGGAAAGACCGACCCCCATGATTCAATAATCTCCCACCAGGTCCCTCCCACAACACATGGAAATTATGGGAGCTACAAGATAAGATTTGGGTGGGGACACAGAGCCAAACCATCTCTCTCTCTGTCTCTCTCTCTCTCTCTCTCACACACACACACACACACACACACACACACACACAAAATTAACTCCTATTTATGCTAATCCAGTTCAATTGGCCATTTCTCAGAGAAGCTGTCCTCAATGCCCTAGTCAAGAGCAAGATGCTTTATTATGTTCTCTCATATCGTCTGTTCATTTCCTTCATGCCCTTTAATTAAACAACCATTCCTGAGATTCTCTTACTTAACTCCATCTCTCCCATGGAATTGTAAGGTATGATCCTGTCCACAAGGGCAGGATCATGATGATTTTGCTCATTTTATCCTCAGCACTTTGCACAGTTTCTCAAATAGAGGTAGCACTTATTAAAGGCTTGCTGAGTAAAAATAACAAAGAGGAGTTTATAGAGTCTCCTTTTTGAGACATTTCCTAACAAGAAGACAAATGATTTAAAGTATATAGGCAATTTCACATATATAATCTTTTTATCTGAACAATATAAGATGAACTATGAACAATGCATTTCCACTACATATCTTTGTCTCTTACCTGAAGAAAGGTTCATACCAGTCATCCTAGTCAAAGTACTAGCCTTTTTGCCCTATGCCCAAATACGCGATATGAGTTAGGGTCCTCCAGAAAAACAGAACCAATAGGAGATATACATACATACATATATATGTATACTAGCATAGATCTATATGGAGAGGAACTGGGGGAGAGAGAGAGACTTGTGGCTCATATGATTATGAATGCTGAGAAGTCCCCTGATCTGCCATTTTTGCAAGCTAGAGAACCAAAAAAGCCAGAGGTGTAATTCAGTCTCAGTCCAAAGGCCCGAGACCAGAAGTGCTAATGTTCAAAGGCAAGAAAAGATAAAATGGCTGTCCCATCTCAAAAAGATGGAGTAAACACATCCTTCCTCTATCTTTTTGTTTTATTTAGGACCTCAGTAAATGGGATGATGCCCACCTACACTGGGGAGGGCCACTTGTCTTATTTATTCAAGTCACCAATTCAAATGCTTATGTATTCTAAAAACATCCTCACAGACACACCCAGAAGTAATGTTTTATCAGCTACCTGGGCATTTCTTAGTCCAATCTAGTTGATACATACAATTCATTATTACATATGCCTTTTGGAAAACCTTACATCCTTATTGAGAAAACAGGGTTGTGGCATATCACTCAAAACCTATAGGACTTTATAACCAAAGGATTAAAAAAACCAATCACTATATCCTGATAAATCCAAATAAGAAAACTCACACCAACAAGAACATATCCCATGATCACAGTGATACACACTGGAGGTCAAAATCTTTCTGCAAGATGTTGTCATATGCTCAGACATTTTACTTGACATATAAGTTATCCTTGAAGAAAATGGAGGGCATTTCACTGTGCTTATTCTGATATATCCTGATAAATTACTAGTAAAGCCTCCGTTGGCATTTGTACTTAATATCATCTTGCTCATTCTGCAATCTTATACCCGTAGGTTTGTGTCAGCTACTTTGAGATACAAATCCATGAATAATTCACTTTTAATAGAGGCCAATTATATGAAAATTAAAAATTCAATCCAGGTATATTCTTCCCCAATGATATTTGTAACCTGAGAGAAATGTATTCTCAGCTACGACTTTTTCACAGCTTCCCCAGAGAGCATCACATTGTGGAAATCATCCCATTTTTTAAAGCCACTAAACCACAAAAGCACTTTCTTGCAAGAAAGGAAGTCACTTCTGTAGGATTTTCAATTATTTCCTTAAGGTCTTCCTAATTGCTAAGGCTTTCTCCTCAATTATGAAAAGGTTTACATCTAATAGCTATGAGGTGTTAACATGCTGAATATACGCAGCACATTTTCCACACGATGCTGGCATCAGCTCTTTAACAGTTGCATATGAGCTAATCCACACTAAAGAAACATGCATTACAGCAGACTAAATTGTATGCTGTTCTTTTACTATATTATTGAGTTTTATGGAATTGTCAAGCATATTTCATTACTAAAATATAATTTCATTATTGAAAGTGTATCTCTTCAACTTACTACTATTTGAAGAATCAAAGAACTGTATATGATATCAACTGTAAACCTACCTATCTTGTTTATTAAGGTGTTTTATAAATGATAGCCAAGTACAAAGTCCTTATCAAAAGAGAAAACATCATTAAGTTGGGTTTTTTCCTCCTAAAGGTAAGTACTATTTTCAACTCAATAAATATAAAACAAACACCATTAGGGTGAGATTATCTGGATCACAGATTAAAAGACCCTATTTTGATCTTACTGAAATTCATGTTTCAGTTTATGAGGCCAGCATCTTCAAAAAGTAACATCATATATTCAAAAACCAAGTCTAACTGACATGTTTTACAATTTAGAGCTGTCATATAGCTGACAAATAAGAAAACTCACACCAACTAGAACATATCCCCATGATCACAGTGATACACACTGGAGGTCAAAATCTTTCTGCAAGATGTTGTCATATGCTCAGACATTTTACTTGACATACGACTTATCCTTGAGGAAAATGGAGGGCATTTCGCTGTGCTTATTCTGTTGAAATTTTGTGAGATATTCTAAAATGGAATCCATTTTGAGATCTTCAAAAATGACAACTTAGTCTCCCCAGTTCTTCTTTAAGTAAGGCAATAAATTCTAAAATGAAATAAATCTATTTCACTCTTAACTAGAACATGTACAGATTTTCTTACTACTGTGTGTATACATAGCAATTTATAGGAAATATCAACTTTAAAACATCTATTCCTTCCTATTCTATAAAAATAACAATAGAAATATCTGAAACAACAAATTATAATAGTTAGCAAACTAATAAGCTTCAAAATCAATGGCAATGTGAACAAAAGCACTGCAGATTCAAATCCCACAGTCTTGGTGGGATTTGTCTAAAAGATAGTGTAAAGGGCAATCATCAGAGTGGAAAAAACTCTGAGTGGTACCTATGATTGTCCACCTCTCATGGAAGAAGAGATGGTCCACAGTGACTAATGGGAGGATCTGGCTAGGTGGTAAGAGTCTTAGAAAGAACAAGAATAGAAGACTAGTCACGAAAAGGTTTGGGAAGAGGTATATGAATGAATCTTACAAAAATGGACACAAAGTCTACAAATATTTATCTTGTACTTTTGGGCATGCAAATACTCATCAGAAGACAACTACAAAGCCAATGGAAAGGGTAAACCCTCCTGTGGATGTCAGTCATCAGATTTTCACTGTCACTTCAGTGTTTAATCAATGGGACCATGTGAAAATAGAGCGGTGAGTAGGAGTGGAGGCGATAAATGGGATAACAACATGGTCTTCCAATCATCTTTGTTCACCATGGCTACTGAGTGCCCTTTCTGCCAAGCATAAGCAACAATGATGAGACTTCTAGAACCACCACCCAGCCATCTGACAAGATGATTAAATTCCTTTCATCATGGAGAGCACTTGGTCTACATTGCAATAAAGACTATTTTCTTTCAACAATATCATCCATGGGCTTATTAAATGCCTTTATTGGTATGCCATTATTGTTGTTCCAGTATTGACATTATCCCAACCAGTATTGCTGCTGACTGAGAACTGCATTTTATGACTCCTAAAAATGAGGTAATGAGTTGACACCTGTGATATTTCCTGTTTCTTTCAAGTATCATCACACAAAAGCCGGTGACTCCATAGAACAACTGTCTGGCTTCTGAAAGACTTAGTTACAGCTCCAGCTTGAATATGACACCGTGTAAAGTCAGCGTGTCCTCCTACTGCAGAACTGGGTATGATATACGTTATGAATCAGCAATAATTATATGGTGCACTTTCTTTTAGAGATAGAATTCATGTGTCTAGTGGGAGTGACACTTATTATAACATGCAATTACAAACAAAAGTTTACTTCACAATGCATAGCTTTGAAGTTTACTTCACAATGCATAGCATTCCATTTTACTTCACAATGCATAGCATTCCATTTTACTGGTTTTGCTGCGTTAGTACCCAAGGGAATAATGCTTTGAGCAGGGATCAAACTACTGGTTCCACTAAGCTGGAAATCAAGACAGTCCAATGGCCATTATAAGCAGCTTAACTCTTGAAACAAATAAGGGGGGGGAAAAAAAGAAGAAGGTTGTTTCGGTCTATGGAGTAATTGCTCTTGAGGGGGGAATGCATCTCCTTCCTGGCAATGGTATGTCCCAGGGTTAAAGGTCCATGGAAGACTACAATAACCCAGTACAAGCAAGAATACCCTGTAGTCCTCAGCATTGAGGTTTAGAGTTATCCCTACTAACCAGGATTAAAAACAAAACAAAACAAGAAACTAAGTTAGGTGCTGATGTTGGGAAAAGGAAACATGAAATCAATAGTAAGGAAGATATAAATATTATATTATAGCCTCATGATCAAATGACTATAGGTGCTATACATTTTTCTTCTTTGCTCCTAATATATAAAATATTTACATTTTTATTAATTTCTTCATTCTTTTCCCCTTAATCTTTTATATAAAGTATGTTGTCAATGATTTAATCAAGTTATACTATATCCTGTAGGATTGTGATTTAAGAGTGTAACTAAGCTAGAAAAGGAATAAATATCATTCAGAGATGATGTGGTAACTGATAGGGTTTCGGGTCTTACCTTTTGGGGAAAGGATTTCATGTATAACAAAAACAGTTACACCATGCTAGGCAGGGGCATGTTGTTGTTATCCTTTAGAAGGTTGTGGGGGGTGTTGGCTTAAATTTAAGGACAGGGACATTGTCTATTTATCCCTCATTGTATCCACAATATGCCCAACTTGAGCCTGGTCCATACCCGAAACTCAATAAACATTGAAGGAACATCAATATGGAACCTATCCATATTGATAGTTTGAGGCAATGGAACTCTCAATAAAATTATTGTGGAGCACATGACTATACTTGCTTTTCCCTTCCTCAATCGCTTTTTTGTTTGTTTTTGAGACAGAATCTTGCTCTGTCACTCAGGCTAAAGTGTAGTGGCGCCATCTCGGCTCACTGCAAACTCCACCTCCCGGGTTCAAGTAATTCTTCTGCCTCAGCCTCCCAAGTGGCTGGGATTACAAGTGCCCACCATCACACCTGGCTAATTTTTGTATTTTTAATACAGACAGGTTCACCACATTGGCCAGGTTGTTCTCAAACTCCTGACCTCAGGTGATCTGCCTACTGCCTCGGCCTCCCAAAGTGCTGGGAATACAGGCATGAACCATAGCACCTGGCCCTCACTCCCTTTTCTAAATAGACAGGTAACTATACTGATTCTGACTCTAAAATAGAGAGTGAAATAGGGTGGTACAGCTAGGAGCTAGCAGAGTTGTGTGCTAGTCAGTTGGCTCTGAGCTTGAACCTGAAGAGCTTAATTGTATTCTCTCCACCTTCAGATCTTGAATAGCTTCTGAAAGACACCTGCTGGAGTGGTGAGTATATGCCCAGTGTTCACATTTTGTCAGCTACTGAGTATTCTCCCTGGGCTCTGACGCATCCTTGTGCCTAAATCTCATAACTGAGTCTGGTCCTAGCTTCTACATCTGTTCGGATTAGCCTTCCTCTACCATCCTGTTATTTATCTGACCATACCACACACTCATTCTCCCAGAGTTGCAGCTTGCTCCATTCCTTGGCCTTTTAAGCTTTTGCTCCCTCTGCTGACCACTCCTGCTCCCCCGCAGTCATTCTGGTTTCCAATATTATGCCCCAAGGAACCTGAGCAATATCCCCCCCTTCTGATGGCTGGTCAAGACAGAGTGGAAAGATGAGGGCTGAGACTTAAATGTCATACAAGAGGGGGAGACAAAGAAGAGGCACCAAAGAGAACTGAGAAGAAACAATTAAAAGAGAAAATATCATAATAAAGCAAGAGGAGTCTCAGTCTCTGAAGGGGAGAAAAATCAGCAGGTTAAGAAGTATGAGGAACTGGCCAAGGTAGAAAACATGGGCCATTTCTCTAGAAGGCTGGTTGCTGTTCCTTAAGGTGGAGGATAAATTCTACAACATATATACAATGGAGAGTTCATGAACTTTACTCATTACAGAGATCCTCAGAATCCATATGCCTATTCTCTTATTTTCTTCTAATATGTTTGGTTATTCGGTTTCTCTTTCCACATAAAATTTTAATGAACCAGAAAGAAGAACACACTGACATAGTAAATATAACATTCAGTTTGACAAAAGAGAGAACTGGGGTGTGGAAGGGGTGGGCAGTGGGTAGGGGAAGACAACAGACCGCAAACAGAACAATCCAGCATCAGTTAGTATGGACATAAACCACTGTAAATAACATGCCAGGAGAAACATCATTACATTCGCCATAATACAATAAATGAAATTCTCAAAGATGAATCCTGGTTGTCAAGAAAATGCTAAACAGTGTTCAGTGGACTCAATTTTAAAGGATTATAAAGCGAAAAGATTTTTACCTAAGCTGTTTTAGACATTTTAATTCTTAAAAGGTTAGTCTTCAATTACCTAGGAAATGTGTCCACGTAAAATACATCATTACCCAATGATGCTGAGCAAATGAGAGTCTACTCAACACAGCTCAGGAATGGGTAACTAGTTATCAAACTCAGAGAGACTAAGACCAATCAGGAATGGATGATTTTGAAAAAAAAAATCTATAAAATGCCTTCTGCTTATTATTGTATTCGTTCCCGAATTTTCAGTTAAACCTTTTTTTCTGCATATGGTGATTTTATTCTCACAGACAACTATTTTTCACTGCTATTATGAAAAGTATATTCTCTATGAAATTTTTAGAGCAATGTTCTTTTATGAAACAGCCTTTATTTTCTCTGAAGTACAAGCACCAAGTTCATAAATGTGAGATTCATAACTACTGATAGGAAGCCCTCTGGGTTCACAGATTCCTAACTCATTGTTCTGAATGTTCATTGTCAGTACTAGCTCCGGCTCCCATCCACTGGGGCCATTCCAGGCCCTGGCCCCTAGCACCAGGCTAGTTGCTATGATGTTGCCACCTTGAACCAGTGCCACTCATTAAAATGAGGACCATGGGAATTAACAACATATTAGAATCTATTTGAAGCTTAGTTCTTCTATAGAACTAAAAGAAAAGCTTTGGAGAGGAAATCTGTATTTGGGGGAAAAGAAAAATTCTTAGGAAGAAAAGTGAAATTCTTCTGCCTTGTTATCTGTGCAGCATAGGTAAAAGTAAATTGATTATTGATTTTTTTTTATGTCTGTGCTTTCCAGAAAGGATTTATCTATCTCATATTTAAAATGCACCCAGACAGGAGAAGAGGGACACACAGGTATCACTGTGACACTCACTTGGTATAGCCATAGCTTTTCCTTCACTGAAGTCATCTAAAATGTGTTAGCTAAAGCTTTTGATTCATTATGAAATGGCTGAACTCTCTGATACCCCTCTTTAAATACATGCAGTATCCATTCTAGGTTGGACAGTTAAAACTAGCTGGCAATTGCAGCTTGTAGGATGTTTGAGATGAGTCTCCAGGGCCCTGGGTGCAGCTGAAAAGGTAGCCACCGTAAGCACTGGAGGAGGGGGGTTGCTGAGCAGAAGGGAAAGAGGGTGAGGAAGCAAACCCTGGAGACACACTGCATCAGGAAAATGAAACCTACTCACTGCAGAGACATAAACAGCTCCATTCATATTCTGAGTAACCGGATAAAAGGCCTTGCATCCTTGGGCATGTTGGCTTCATCTGTGCCTTCCCCCGATTCTAATCGCTTCTGTGCCTACATAAAACTGTCCAGTAAAAATAGTGTTACTGCTAACTACCTTTAACATATTGTACTTTTCAAGGTTGCCCGGCCACAGTTATTTTCTCCTGTTGCCCATTCTCAAGTGAATTACAGTGCTTTTTCTCTCTCTCTCCCTCCCTCTGTTTTTGCCTCTTCCATGCAGGGAGGTTCATGGTCTCAGTATTCTCTGGATAATAATGCTGCTTTCCATTAAGCACAAGGAAATGGAATTCTACTTGAAAAACAAGCACAGCTAGGTATTGAATCGATGGAACCAGGGTTTTTATCCATAATTATTTAACTGAGAAAAGCAATCGCAAACCTACAAACTTAATGTCAGGTAATGTTCTAACTGGTTAGAAAGAACTTTTGGAAGGAATCCCTTTTTTGGTCTAGCAGTTGACAGAAAAAACACACACCCTACTCATCATTAACCACATTAGGCAAACAAAACAATCTGCCTGAGTTCCACAGTGATGACCGTGAATTTCAACCCTGGCCTGATGAGTACAAATTGTTTTGTTTTATAGCATTGTTTTTTACAATGTCATAATGTGCCTGGTTCTTTTCTCCTGTGCCTACCATTCTGGCTTCAGCACCTCATCTTCTCTGAATTATATAATAAGTCACCCTTTTTTCTGAGACAATGAGAGATAATATTTGGAAAATATTAAAACAGAAAAGAAAATAAGAGTCACCCATATTCTCAGCATACAGAATGGGTATTCTGATCTATTTGCTTCTAGTGTTCTAATATCTCTTCCATGTATAAACCTTTTTAATACGCAAGTAATATATGAGTGAATTATCATTTAAAAAATTAAAGATTACAAGTAAAACTAAAAGTCTTTTTTTTAATATAACTAAAGTCTCCTTTGACCATCACTCCAATATCAGTTTCAAACCTAATTTCCAGAGCACATCCTTCTAGTCCATCTTTATACTTTTATATAAATACATTGAAACATATTTTGTGGGTGATTCTGGATAAAAACGTATCATGGTAAATGTGTTAAGTTAGCCTTTTTATTCAACAATTATCCTTGAAGCTCTTACATTCTTTGTTAGGTTTATTCATAGATATTATAAAAATATTATTGCAATTCTAAATGAAATCATTTTTTCTATTCTATTTTCTAATGGGTTATTGCCAGGATATAGGAAAGAAATTGATTCTGATATGTTGATCTTATATCCAACAACCTTGCCGTACTCTTTTATTACTTCCAAAGCAGGTCTTTTCTGCTTTCTTATGACTTCCAGAAAACTGGATGCCACATATGTCACCTGTAGTCCTGAAAAGTAGATAATTTTAGCAAGGTTCCGAAAATAACAAAATTCCACTGCAATGAAACTGTGATGTCCCATGAGGTTCTTGATAGTGGGAATTGGCCTGTCATGCTCTGCTGTTTTATAGCTTGGTCAGACATTACACACACTTGGTGGCAGCCTGTATGCCTACAAGATAATTGTACTGACTTTCTGTGGTTTGGTTTTTAATGCCCTAGCACAAAGTTACAGTTGAAATCACTTTTCCAAGGACCAAAGCCATGTTTACTTCTCCTCTGGTGGATTACAGTGATGAGGATGATGGTAGGCTTCTTAGGGCTAAACTGCAGGTTTTGGGAAAGAGAAGTGTTCTAAGTAACTGCCTTGAAAGTTAATGCAGTGTCTTACTATAATTCCCAAGCAGAACAGTTAGGAAAAAAAAACCCACACAAAATAGATAAAAAATGAAATAATTCCTATTGAAGAGAAGTGACACCCTACAGATCAGTAATGTTTACTAAAGCTCTACAATAAAATGATTGTTCATATATATAGATGTTCATGCCAGTCCTAATTTCCATTTGCATTGTTACAGTAAGGCCAATGGACTTTGGACATATCTATCTATATAAGATGAACCTATAGTAAAATCCATTATCAGTGATGATCATTAGTAACAATAAATGCTCAAGGCTTATAAATTGGCCATTTTTTTATTGTACTTTCCTAGTCTATGTAGAGAAAACCACTAATAGAAAACTTGCTTGCTTTTCTTTTTTATCTTCTTCCCTCATTCCTTCTTTTCCTTTTTTCTTCCATTCTGTCTTTCTTTCCAAAAACATTTCACTCAAATCAAAGAATACTAACACAAAAGTCTCCTCTAAACTGATAACATCTTCTTGAAGCTCTTATGTAGTGACTGTGGACCTCCCACCTGCCCACATCCCAGTTAAATTTAGGGTTTACGAAAGGCTGGATTGAAATGAACAAACACCAATTTGTTAACAAATATCTTAAAGAAAATTAGTTTTTTGAAGGCACAATGGATCCAAGCCCTCTCCAAATTCTCAAAGGCACTAGAAACATAATGACACCAGGATTCCTCTAGATGTACGCTTTTAGTGACTGTTTTGTGCAGGCAGGTATATATGAAGTTGAAAATAAGTATTCTCCAAACTAATAATTTTTTTCACTGCAAATTATCATACAGAAGAAAACAGAAGGAAAAAGATACAGACTAGACACAGACTATCAATCTGGAAATTGCGAAATTGGCCATAACTGAGCTGGTTTTCTCACTCTCCCTCCTACTAAAGTGGAGGAAATTTGCAAGGTTTCTAAGGCTGGTGATCTAACAGTTTGAAAATTTCTAAATGGTACTAGATTAAAATATTAAGTCCTGAAGCTGCAAATTTTGATTTTATTTCCAGTAAAAGAAAAACTCAAAGGTAAAAATAAATGATTAAGACAGAAATTAAAGAAGTGGGTACCTCTGTGGGGTTAGTAATTACTACTCTTCCTGGGTTGTAACCTGACCCAGAAAGTCACCATAATTCATTTTATGCAATGCAACATGTATCCTTCCATGGCTAGACATAGATAAATCACAACAGACAGAAACTGACATGCTTTAAATTGTACACAGAGTTCACTTCCCAGGAACTATGTCACATGACAGTGTCCTTTTTATCATGAATATGTATAACTATTATGCATACAGAAAAATTAAAAACAAGAAACTTTTTAAGAATTCAAACCAATAACAAACTATCATTCACAAAAAGAACAATTTCCATGGATCATAGTTGAAAGAAGATAAACAGAAATATCCAAGAAGAATGTTTTAGGAGATTCTAAATATCATGCTTAGGAAGATAAATAATGTGTAATAGCATTCTTCCCTGCTTAAGAAACCCAAGTTTCTTTCTACAAACTTAGTAACAAAAAGGTATTTTTCATTATACTTTCACTTTTGTAGTTAGAAATCCAATGATCTACTTGGTCATACACAGGTCATTTCAAAAACATTTGACAACATGAAAACAAAGTTAATTTAGTCTCAAGGAGGATATTAAAATATACCATGAATAAGACAGAACAATTATGTTGCTTAAAAGAAAATCTTGATGGGATGCAATGGGTTTAATTGTAAAGTATTCTTAACATTGAAAAGAGAAAATAATTCTTATGAGTACATTGTTAGAATAATTTCACAAAAAGATTTAATCATTGGAGTAAGAGACAGATCAAACATGTAATTTCCTTCTTTCCATTAGTAGGTTTTAAAGTACTTTAATCATTAGCCCTCCATTTCTGCTTTTTTTCATGTTCAACCTATTACTAAAACATAATAATGAGGGAAGAGAGTGGAAAGAGAGAGGAAGATAATGAGCATAGGAACTGAGTACTCTGGGAAGCATAACCTTTTCTACAGAAAACATTACTGTCAAGGTCTGTTCTACTCTGAATCCAAACAAAGAGTTGGAAATACTTAGAGGAGCCCTGCAATGCTCTTAGGAGATGACCAAGAAAGGAGAAAAGTGATAGGTCAATGGCATGAGGTATACTTCCCAACAATGGCTTCTTTTGGCCCAAGGTCTAGTAGCTGTGATAGAGATAGGAGGCACAGAAACTCTAGACAGACAGGGACAGGTCACTGACAAAGCCCCACCTTGAAGCCAAAAAGCCTGAAACCCATGGCCCAAAGTGAGGACTTCTATCCCTGTTTGCCCACTCTATCCCAATTGGTTCTTTCTGAATAATGCCTTTTTACCAATTGAATGTTCCCTTTTCCAAAACTACCTAAGGCCTGCCCCACCCCTGATCCTATGCCTATAAAGACCTCAGACTCAGCCAGTAGAGGAGAGAAGTGGCTGGACATCGAAGAGAGGTGATTTGACTTCAGAGAAGTGGCTAGACATTAGTCAGGCAACTGGACTTCGGAGGACAGAGGCAGAGAGGCAACCTGACTTCAGAGAGAGTGGCCTGCCCTTCTGGTACTGTTTCCAGCTCCTCTCTCTGCTGAGAGCCACTTTCAGCACTCAATAAAATTGTCTACATTCACCATCCTTCAATTTTTCTGTGTAACCTCATTCTTCTTGGGCACTGGACAAGAATTCAGGACACACCAAGTGTGGGTACCCAAAAAGGCTGCCATACTGACCCTTTGCCCTCATTGGTGGAGGACAGCCACCCCACAAAACAAGGCAAAGGGCCCACTGAGCTGACAACATACTGCTATCTGCATACAGTGGAGCTGAGAGAGTGTTGTAACACACCCTCTAGGGCCTTGGGGTCACAGGCACCTCCACCTGTATGTCACCACAGGGCCTGCATGGAGTTTGCTCCTACTAGCACCAAAGTGGCTAGTTCCTGCACTTGCTCACCTATGTGCTCCATCTCACAAAGGGTGGGGTGCAGCAGGCCTGAGTAAATGGAGTTTGCTTCTGCCAGTGCCAAAGCAGCTGATTAGATCCCATACTCACTTACGTGTTCCCTCTCACAAAAGGTTGAGCACTGTGGGCTGAGTAAATGGGGCACCCCCTGTCACAGGTCCCATGAAGGGGTGAAAATAAATCCTGCAGCAGCTGCAAGGTACCAGGGACCTTGAGCTAGCCAGTATGGCATTTCTATGTAATTACTTTCAACTCACTGACAGTCATCTGCTGTTTATTCTAAGCATGAGCAGGAAAGCAGAGGAACTAGATGAGGATGTCAGGTACCTATGAACTAGGTAGTTCTCAGAGTGCCAATGGACTAAAGTGAATCCTTTCTCCTAACTTCCTTTTGAGAAACAACCTGTTAGATGTCTAAATTGTGGGGGGTGAGGAGAAGCAGGGGAGAAAGCAGAAAAAGCTGTATGGTTTGAACACCTGATCATGGTCTGTGGAGCCACCTGAACAGCTGAAATGTCAGGAAATCACATGCAAAGCGTTCTTCAGGATAGAGCAGCTGCTTGATACTGAGGCACTGGGGGTGCCCTGAGACCCTGCAGACTTTGGCTTAGTCCATTTTACAAAGGACAAAAAAATCTTGATGAGGATTTTTACATTACTGAAGTAAGGGAGGGTCCTAAGACCAATTGTGAGAGCTCCTGGGTATTCTCAAACACGTGTCCTCACCATCCCTTTGCTTATGTCTGTACCAGTTTGCAGAAATACCATCTATTCAGGATGGTACATAATTATGCAGTAAATCTCCATATGTTAAGATGAATACAATTACTAAAAGGAAAAAAATCTAGAGTCAAACATTTGTCGATGTGTGGCATTTATTTGTAATCATTTCTTCTTAAAATTCTTCCAGAATTCTCTTCCTTGTAAGAACTTCAGCCTATTATAAGCAAAATTAAATTTTTTTACTCTGATAAAATCAGAAAAAAGACAGCAAGAGACTTTTCCCAGGATGCTTTGAGGACTCCATTTAGCACAGTACATGGAAATTGAGTCAATAGTGTTTCAGTCCTTTTGAAAGTTGTTTCTCTTTTGCTTTGCTTTACTTGGCTGGGAAGGAGGAGAGAAGTCATAAAACAGAGAAACATGTCACCAGTGTCAAAATTATTTAGCAGAAAAGGATGCAATATTTTTAACATATATTCATCACACACTATGATGGCTCAAATGTCATGACTGGAGAATGCAAAGTATTGTTAATATGCTTTGAAGCTCTGCCTTGTCAGCTGCATTAATTGTTATTAACTGACAGATTGACAGCTACATATTGGTGGATTGTGTGGGGAATTATCCTTTAATATTGCCATGTATAGTGTGAATGCATATTTCCAGAATAAATAATTCACATATTTGACTGATCATATCTAGTCTTGTGTTTTTTCTTGTGTCCATAAATACAAGCAGTGTAGCAAACAACAACAAAAATCCTTGCACAAATTAAGAATAACTACAGGAACAGCAACCATGTGTCCTGTCATTTGTACCCCCGGTTGTTTTAAAGTAGTATAACAAGTGAGTCATCTATTCTAAGAACTAAGAATACTTGACATTCTTTTTCTTTTTTTTTTTTTTGAGACAGAGTCTCACTCTGTCACCCAGGCTGGAGTGCAATGGTGCAATCTTGGCTCACTGTAACTGCCGCCTCCCGGGTTCAAGTGATTCTCCTGCCTCAGCCTCCTGAATAGCTGGGATGATAGCTCAGATCAGAGAGTAATGTGTATGATTTAGCACAGTGTCTGGCATACAAAAGATATCACATAATATATAGTTACTATTGGTAATGAAACAGAATTAATAGAAATAAGACCTTCTGTAACTCTGCAGAAATTAAAGATGAACACTATCACCTTTTACCAAAATTAAAATGGTATCAGTGAACAGTCCATGCAGAATACAGCTTTAAATTCTTTTTCTACAGCTATTTTCAGTTTTGTCTAGTTCTCACTCACATCTTGCCAATTTCTAATTTTGCGTTTCTTCACAAAAATGGTCAACAGAAAGGATTAAGATAAACACCCCACCCACAATTATCATGTGCAATCTTCCTATGAAATAGAAATTGACAACTAACCACTGATTTCACCCTATTCCAGAATAAGACTTGTGGTTTTTGCCTCAAATGCCAAACCTCAACATGGAATTAAGAAAGTGGGTCTCTAACTGCTAGACAGTAATATGGTTGGAATTAGTGGTAAAAAGTCTTTGCCATACGGTATATTGATAAATCTTCCTGTTACTCTAGAAATTTTATTAACAAGGACTTAAACAAATCAAGGCATATTATAGATTTCTTGCTATGTTTAATTAGAAAACATTCAAAAATCCATAGTTTGCATAATCTACCTACCCTCCTGAGGCTGTTTGTTCCAGACAACACCGTGGCTGGGAATTGAAACACCTAACAATGCATACTAATGAACTATGAGATTTAGTGTTCCAGGTCAACACATGAGCAATCAAAGAATATGTCGTTTGCTTAATTGTACAGGTCACTGAGAAATGGTGAGGAGGTAGTTTTTTAGTACTCTTTTCAAGTTCCATTGCACACACTATAGATTGTCGATGCTCTAATCTCTTGAGATTAGCACTTAAGTAAATTTAATCAGTTTTCATCGATAGACTGCAAACCTCTTGTATGTTGCTTGTATTGTTGGATGACTAATTTGTTTTACTTTTCCATAGCTGTGTTCTTATCTTCATGAAGCCTAGATCTGTAAAATTCAAAAACTTGCCATATATTTGGAGTCACAGTTTTTGCTTTGAAGACATGCCCTGATTCTGAGACAGAGAAAAAGGGCAAGAGAAATCCAAGCCTATTGTATTTCTTACAAAGCAGTCTACAGATGAATTAGCTGCTGCTAAATAGATGACTTATCTAATACATAGGCATTCCCCACTACCACTTCTATCTTACTTTTTGTAGACTCTCAAATCCTGACAGGTAGCATAAAGTGATGGCTTTGTTCATTTCAAAGTACAAGGAGGCAAAAAATCTATCAACAAATACTTCACTTGAGTTTTTCCGTTGGTGCTTTTGAATTCCAGCTGTGTTATATTCTCTCATATAAAAGTAAACAGAGACGCATGTCATCCCAGACAGATTTGACAAACAAAGCAGAAGGGCATGCAGTGCCTTCCCCCACAGCTTTTAGAAAGCAGTATCAGCCAGGCTCTTACTTAAACTGGAGTTGGTCCTCCTGAAACTAAAGCAACATAAGTTAGTGTGCCTACCATTGTCCTCGCACAGGTTCCATTATTTCAAATTTGGAAGAACTCAAACAGACGATCCAGAGCAGGTGTGATTATTGCTCATAAAATTTGTGTTGTATTTTTCATTCCCTACAGCAGCATCTCCAAGAGAAGAAAGCATGACAACTGTTGCAAATGAAATCTCTGGACAGGCAACATGTTCACCTCACACCAGAGATTAAAACATTTTGAAGTGTTCTGGAATAACTGCATGTACTTGTTGAGAGTTATCAACAAAGCTTAAGGCCTGGAAATTCAGTGGTTGTTTGTAAAGTGATGAGGATAAAACTATTCAAGAGATCAGCTGTCAACAGCCTAGGCATCCCATCAACCAGTAGCAAATAGCCTTCCTCCCTGAAACTGTACATCAGGCAATAGATGAATAATATTTCAAAGTGAACATAAATCTAAAAAGAAAGGGTCTTGAGTTCCAAAACTTGTTGCAACCCATGCAAGAGAGCCAAGCTCTCCACTATTGTGCGTCTCTTACTTTCAGAAAAGCTTGCATGAGAAGGATGTTAATAACTTTCTCATCACTACAGCTTGCCTATAAGGTATAGTTGTGAGGTCAAGATATGGAGGTTCTGGCTTTGCTACCCAGAAAAACAGAAGCTGCCAATAAAATACATTAAAAAGAAAAAAAGAAAAAGAAAACGAAAAACAGAAGCTGCATTTGATGATCAAAATCTAGATTGCCTAGGAGTAATAGCCTTTCCTCAGTTCACTCATATATAAAGTGAAAACAATAAGGAAATACGATTTTCATAAGAACTCAAGGAAACAATAATTTGTTGATGGTGAAAAAAACACAAGTAAATATAAATATGATAATCATTTCTAAATTTTAAGATGATGGTACCCTACCGATCATTTTTAAAACCAGGAAAGCATCTTTTTGAGCAGGCTGACATTTTTCACCTCATTGATTCTCACTGCTCATTAAGACATGATCAACTGTTCACTGGCATTTCATTTCTTTTAATTCTCTTTTCTCCTCTTGCTCAGCTCTTCTCTGAATTAGTGCTTCATTTTGAACTAATAGCCACTGTAAGCTATTAGCAGCAGTTGTTATCCATCTCTCTCATCTCCTGACTTAATTTCTAAACTTTGCAGTCAGCCTCTAATGCAGTAACAAGAGGTGGCCACCTGGTAGGATTACAAGGAGACTTCAGACTCCCCCACTCCCTATTTATGTGTATGGGTACACACAAACACACAAACACACACACACACACCCCTCCCAGACCCAGGTTGCTGCTCCCCAAGTCCCACTGTGGTCTTAACCAGTCTACTAAAATGAAAGATTTCCATAGAAAGGAACACAATAGGATTATTAATATACCTCAGTGTGAACAAGTAGATCATTTCTGAACAGCAGGGTTTACTGAGAGATCAGAGGAGCCTGCTTATCTGTAGGAGTGGAAAGAGGTCAAGAGGTCAAAAGGCCCAGTGCAATGGCTCACACCTATAATCCTAGCACTTTGGGAGACCAAGGTGGGTGGATCACTTAAGCCCATGAGTTTGAGACCAGCCTGGGCAACATGGTGAAACCCCATCTCTACAAATTATACAAAAATTAGCTGAGCATGATGGCATGCACCTGTAATCCCAGCTACTCTGGAGGCTGAGGTGAAAGAATAGTTAGAGCCTGGGAGGTGGACGCTGCAGTGAGCTGAGATCACACCACTGCACTCCAGCCGGCGCAACAGAGTGAGACCCTGTCTCAAAAAAATAAAAAAGGAAATGAAAGGAGGGGGAGGGGAGGGAAAGGGACACGAGAGAAGGGGGAGGGAAAGGGACAGGAAGGAAAGGGAGGGAAGGGAAGGAGAGGGGAAGGGATAGAAGGGGAGCAAAGGGAAGGGAGAGCTAAGGGAAGGGGTCAAGAGCTCAACAAATCAGTCAGAACATGGCACTGAAGAGGGTAGCTAACACAGATCTCACAGAGGTCCCAAGTTTGCTTAGAGCTGCACATACACACAAATACACAAAGACATGACCAAGTAAGAGTTTGGCTCCATTCTCTGCCACAATCATTCTAGAGCTGTTTGTATTTGCCTCTATCACTGCCAAAATATTATTGCATCATGTGTCATTTATATGTACAGCTCTCCTGCAGAATTGCAGATACTTGAAGGCATAGACACTCTTAATTTTTAAAATATCTGCCTCAGCACTAAACACTAAACACAGAGTTGACAGCACATCAGAATTACCTAGAGACAAATAGAAATACAAGCTCCTGGATCCTTCCCCGGACCTACTGAATCAATATTTATAAAAATGTGGCCTGAGCAGCTTCATTTCTTGTAGTCTTAGGGATGATTTTGACAGGCATGTGGGTTGAGGCTAATTATAATATCTGTTGAATAAAGGAAATCACTCTGCTCATATCCTTTTCCTTACAGTCTACACTGAGGAAATGTAATCAGAGTTGCAGCATTGCACAACTCCAGGGGGTCCCACCCACATAAAATGCAATGGGGAGGGACCCCTTCAGACTTATGTGGCACTGGTAGCCCTGGAAGACACACAAGGCTCTGAGCAAACAAAGTCAATAGAGGAAAATGTGCTGATGCCTCCAAGTCTTCAGTTTTTATAACTTCAAAAGTTTATCACTGCATGACTTACTTATGAATCAAAAGAAAAACATTTTCCATGATAAAAAAGAAACTGGCCTCTCATTTCCAATTCTTCACTCAATAATCTCAGTACACAGCAGGCTTGCATGCCTTATTATCTACCAGCATAATTCTAAAGCATTGCATCTTTTGCTGCTAAGAGTGTTGAAGGTCCTAATTATCTACCTAATGATGGCTATTTCCTTCCTGAAGGTTTCCTGGGCCCTTCCCTGACAAAACTGCAGGCCAACCCCCTTCCAAACTTCTCCTTTATGACTTTTCTCTCTCAAACATAACAAAACATGCGCTTTGCCCAAAGTGTTGAAGTTGGGAAATGGACTGCAGCTGTCGTTTTGCTGGAGTAGACCAAAAGTCAACTTCCAAATGTAGTGATGTGTTTCCAACAGTAAAAGTGGCACCAACATTCATACAGCATGGGACAGTGACACGTGGAGGAATTCTGTTCTACAGCAGGATTTGCGTCCCACTGCAAATACAGGTCTTGGTTGGACATTCCAAGGAGGATGGGCCCTGTGTTATAGGACAGATTGTTTAGACTGATATATTATGACTGGAGCCATCCCTTCATTTTTCCCCTCCAAATTCTCTACAGCACCACTTTTCAAACATTCTTGTGCTTACTAATTACCTCGAGATCATGTTAACATACAAACTCTGATTTAATAGGTCTGAGGTTAGGTCTGAGGTTAGGCCTAGGGTTAAAATTCTAAAGAGTTTCCAGGGGATGCTGATGCTGTCTCACAGCAGACCACACTTTGGGTAGTAAATACTAAAGGACTGCACAGCTGGTGCACAAGGAACTCTGGTAAATTCTCTGTGGAGTTTATAACCACATTGTGCCATGTAAGTATAGAAAGCCTTTGACCCACATAGTTTTCTGAAGGTAATTTCAAAAGTGGGTGAATTCAGAAAACAACAAACAAGCCGAAAACAAACATTTTTTCAGAGGGAAAAATTGACTTTTTCATTAACGTGCCATGATTAATTATTATTTTTCCCATGATTAAATAAATCCTAAGGACAGAAATTAGATAATAGCTGCAAATGGTCATTGTGATATGCCCATATTCCAATTATTTTCTCACTTGCTACTGATAAAACTGATAACTTCAAATCTTTACTGAAACAGTATTTTAGAATTTACATGAAAGAATTTTAAGATGCAATCCAAGGTAACCAAAAGAAGTGCTTCAACACTCTATTCCACAAAAAAATACCCAGTACTTCTAGAAAGACACTCTGCACACAAAAGATTCTTCAAGGGCATAAGAGACACTGTTGGAGGAAGTAGAATAAAATGCAGTGGGAACCATGGCTTACCAACAACAATGCATGGGCAATTTTGGTTTGTTCTGACTGCCACTTTCAGTCTTCACTTACCTTTGTTCCTGCCCTGGTTGTCTTGTTCCTGAATCTGAATTCAACACTGTTTTCATGACAACCTTAGAGGATATTTCCTACAGTTCTATTTATGATTATCTAAATTTGTACTCGAGATGGGAAATGTGAAGCAGATGTGTGAGAATTTTCCTCTACAAGTGTGTTTTCTCCCTTTGTTGAGAGACCATAGCACCGATCAAAGTTTAGTTAGTAGGTATGTTTCAGATCAAAAGGTACCATAAATCAAAATGTAATTTTGTACCAGCAAATGAAACCCAGCCAGATGTGCATTCTAATGTATTAATGTTACTTCCCTGCATAAGATGAAGTGGTTAAGCCAATAGCATACATCCTACTTCCCCCTGCCATGATCTTAGGATGGAATAAGCCCCACATGATCTGACAGAACAACCTCAGGGGAGAGAAGTGAGAGGGAGACTAATTTACTTTGATGAACACAAGCAAAGTGGTGTGGGGTGGGCGGATGGTTCTTATACAAAGTCAATACAGGTTTACACACACACATACAGTCTGGTCAGTTGACTTCCAAACCTATCAGTCTCAGACAAGTCAGGACAATTTTCCCAGAACTATCCCAATTTTAAAATAAAACTCCATATACTAACCCCTGCCTCAGTCCTGGGGAAACTGGGATGACGGTCACCCTGCCCCTGAATCCTAATTCTATTCATCTGGCCCTACTTATACTAGGAAATACCTGTGCAGTCAAGCTATGGTTCAGAAGGTGCAATAAAAGCCATATTTCCCATAAGCCTCATCTATCCCAAGTATAAATATATATTAATACTCATGTAAATATTTCACTCTGGTGAAAGAACTGGAAGAAGAAGGGCAGCTGATGATCAGCTATTCCTTTTTTTCTGTTTTATATTTTCATCACATAAGTCAATGCCCTGAGTAAGAATGCCCAATAGAATCAAACCACAAGGCGAGATACAGAGATTAGAATAGTTGATTATCGAAGCTGTTTCATGAAAAGCACTCTGAGGCACAACTCATTTTTGACATGACTTGCTTTGATTTTCTGACTTGCTCCCTCATTCCTACTTCACCTTAAACTTTTTTTTTTTTTTTTTTTTTTTTAAGAAGGGGTTTCACCATGTTGGTCAGGCTGGTCTTGAACTCCCGACCTCAGGTGATCCGCCCGCCTTGGCCTCCAAAGTGCTTGGATTACAGGCGTGAGCCACCGCGCCCGGCCTCACCTTAAACTTTTTGATAACCAGTTTTAACATGTCTGAGAGCCCGAGGACTGATTTCTACACATGGTCACAGTCCATGTCACCTGCACCAAGACACCGGCTCATCTCTGGCTCTCCTAGGTGTTCAGTCTCACTTCTAGTGGCCATTGATAATGGAGTCCAGCAACAGTCTATAAAACACTACTGAACTCTGACAACAGTGATTTTTTTCTCTGAAAAAGATGCTGTACTTGAGAAAATGATAACAAAGAAAAATAGAGGAGTAATTGAAGGTAGAAGTGGGGGAGGAGCATTGTGTGAGAGTTCTGGGTTTTATTCATGTGTCTGTTCTCTCACCATATTCACAAGGTCATGTTCTTTTACACATTCAACTCATGTTTATTGAATCTCATGCTAGACAAAAAGTGGTACCTTTCTGTTTATGTGGTGATGGTGTAGTAGAGGGTACAGTCGGAAAAATGTATCAGGGAAATCTTTTTACTATAAAAACATTGAGTTAGCTGAGACAAAAGAAAAAACTGTAGCATTTTCATACTTATAAAACTCCTAAAAAATAATCAAGAATCCTCCTATACTAGTCTATTCTCACACTGCTAATAAAGACATATTTGAGATTGGGTAATTTGTAAAGCAAAGAGGTTTAATTGACTCACAGTTCCATATGACTGGGGGAGGCTTCACAATCATTGTAGAAGAGCAGGAACATCTCACATGGCCGCAGGCAAGAGAAAGAATGAGAGCCAAGCAAAAGGGGAAACACCTTATAAAATCATCAGATCATATGAGACTTTTTCACTATCATAAGAACAGTGTGAGGGAAACTGGCCCCGTAATTCAATTATCTCCCACCAGGTCCCTCCCACAACATGTGGGGAGTTATGGGACCTACAATTCAAGATGAGATTTGGGTGGAAACAAAGCCAAACCATATCACCTCCTTTACTAATAATTCAAAAAAACAAAAAAAAGGCTTAAGCCATATCTTCTATGTCAGCTCTCCCCTCCATATTCAGACCCTCTCCCTGGAATACAAAGGGCCTGGGCTCTCTCTGATCCAACCACTACAGGAAATGTCTGGTCTTAACATAAATCTGAACTTTCAACCTGATCTGAGACACTTTGATTTTTAATTCCATAAATATCCACACCATAAGATGATAGAAAATGATAGAAGATATAATTCTTATCAAGTAATTTTCCTCTTTAAAACATGTCTAGTTGTTCAAAACAAATTGCTGACCTGCCCCTTTATAGATGATTGTGTGTTGACATTAACTTTTCAAACTCCAGTGGTTAGCTCATTTTAATTTTCTTTTTCTTTGAAATTGAGCATTTTTCTTGAACTTCCTTCATGCACCTACAACTTTGCACCCGTACTCTGTGTTTTCCTACAGGAGACAACAGTCATGCTAAGTTGAGCCCTAGCAGATGGCTTTGTGGTGCTGTGAAGTAGCTTGGACCACTGGTCATATTTTATTCCAATCCATCCACCCTAGCTTTTCCCAGCACGCACACCTGCCCCATAACTCAGTCAGCCAAATCCTGATAGAGTGTACCCTTTTCACCCAATGTCACTGTGTTCTATTCACAGAGACAGCCACATATTGAAAAGAAATCATTCACTTGAGCTTCCTGAAAAACAACTCTGAGCCTCATGGTATTGGGCCAGCAGCTCCTTTTTCCCATCTCACTGCCACTCTGATTCACTGGATTGGTCCCTGACAGCACAAGATGCCTTTGAGCTCTCCCTAGGTGGCTCTAACCTTACATCACACTGGACCAGTTCAGAGCTGCCAATTACTCCACTGGCACCAAAACACATTGGCTTCCTAAGGGGGAGATCCTGAGTAATACAATTCACTATTCATTTTGAAATGATCACAGAATCCTTTAATTGAATACTAACCTGTTGCAGCAACAGAAACTCTCATTCTTCAGCACTGACATAAGACATGTAGAGGCTGAAGAAATTCTCAATTTTATCAACTGGCAACCTGAAGCAGTCCCATAAGGCCACCCTTGCTGAGAAACTTTAGTAGATAAAGCAAAGCTATAACAAGATCCTTCTGGCACTCAAAGGAACAAACTGTTTGACTGCTCCAGAGATATCTGCTTGGCACAAAATATTATGCAATAGTAAGGCTTCTGCATGTTTAATGATGTGTTTGTCCTGTACCGACCAATGAGAAAAGAAATAAGATACAGAAAGAAAAGAGAGCCCTGCTTGGTTATTTAAGTGCTTATTTTACCACACACACACACACACACACACACACACACACACACACACACACACACACACACACACATACACACAAATGGGCATACAGAAAACAAACTACCAAGACAAAATCCTAGATATTTTAACCTTTTCGAGTTTCATAGAAACCTTTTGATTTTATGCTGTGTTTTCTAATTGTATTTAAGAGCATTCAAAAATTCACTTAAAGATACCTGCATGTTACATAAGACCTTAATGTATATTCATATCCTGATTCAGTGATATGTGTGTGTATGCACACACATGTGCTTAATTTTGCCTCTCATACATTCCCATCATCAGTGTGCTCATCTCAGATCATCAGCTCTGGTAAGACTGTCTCTGTAGAGCTAATACTGAACAGCAGCTGTATACTTAATGCCTATCTTTTATTCTTAATATGTCAGATATAAAGGATATAAGCACATATGAAGCAAACAGAAGTACAGCAAAGCATTTGGTAGCTAAATGGATATATTGCTTCTAATATTAAAATTAGTGTGTGGTAGTCTCCCATTTATATTTTTATAAATATAAAATTACACAATTATTCACTTTTAATGGATCAGTTTTAAAACTGGATGAAAATGTGTCACACCTTTTCAGAAAGGCGGTATAGTAGTCAGGTATATGAGAGTGGGGAGCCAGACAAAGAAGGGCTAGAATTCCAGGCTGGCAACTTAGTGTAAAATGGGCAAGTTATTTAATCTCTGTGGGCTCCATTTTCCTCATCTGTAAAATGATAATAATAATACCTGCCTCACAGGTGTTTTGAAAACTGAAAAAGTGAATGCCTATTTAAGCCACTTAGCATAGTGGCTGGTACATATTACATGCTTAATAAAATGTTTCCAAAGTTTACTACATTTTTATAATTCTTCAGTAAGATTTCAAATACATAGTTGACATTAAAAATTATTTTATAGACATTTATTGATATTTATTGAGCATCTACTATTTTCCAATTACTATTCTAATTATGTGATTTACAAAGAATAATGCAATCTTCTTCCTTCCAATGAGGAATCATTGTGATCCTCATCTACATAAAAGACTCCTTGGATTATATCAAAAATACTCCTACTCAATAAAGACAGTGAGAAAATACAGATGTCTGACCGTATTGACATTATCAATAAAGACAATGAGAAAATATAGATTTCTTCTCCTAACTTTCCATTCAAATACCAATGTACAGACAAAGAGAAATAAAGAATTTCAATAAGTCTAGAAATTAAGAATATATATAGACCAATGATCTGCCAGATAATAGCTAAATCTGTGATGAAGTCTAAGGCAGAAAGCAGGACCTTAAAGTAATGGAAGAGGTAGAGGAAGAGGTTCCATCCAACAACTCCCACTGGATGGCTCTGCCTCTCCACTAAAGCCAGGGAAATATTCTGCCCCATGCAAGGGCGTATTTTTTGTTTGTTTGTTTTTTCTTTTTTTAGATGGAGTCTGGCTCTGTCGTCAGGCTGGAGTGTAATGGCGCAATCTTGGCTCACTGCAACCACCACCTCCAGCAATTCTCCTGCCTCAGCCTCCCGAGTAGCTGGGACTACAGGCACAGGCCACCACACCCAGCTAATTTTTGTATTTTTAGTAGAGACGGGGTTTCACCATGTTGTCTAAGATAATCTCAATCTCTTGACCTCATGATCCACCTGCCTCAGCCTCCCAAAGTGCTGGGATTACAGGTGTGAGCTACTGCACCTGGCCGCAAGGTCTTTCTATGGTGACCAGTGCCACTTCTCGTTCACTTCTATCACCCTCAATATCTCCTCCACTCTTTTTTCATGCTATGTGTATTATTTGTCCTAACTCTATCTTGGAGCAATTTTAGATTTATGTAAGAGTTGCAAAAATAATACAGGGTTCCCATATACCCTTCAACCCGTTTCCCCTACGTGTATTGGTTCAATACCATTAAGCTACAGACTTCATTCAGATTTCACCAGTTTTTTTCATGAATGTCCTCTTTAAGAATCTAATAAATATTGTATTACATTGCATGAAATTGATACTACAAGTCATATTGCATTTAGATATCATGACTTCTTAGTTTCCTCTAATCTATAACTATTCCTGTCTTTCTTTGTCTTTCATGATCTTAACACTTTTGAAGAGCACCAGTCATTTTGTAGAATTTCTCTCAATTTGTGCTTGTCTGATGCTTTCTCATGATCAGATGGAATTATGAATGATTGGAAAGGATACCAGAGATGAGATGTGTCCTACTCAATTAATCATATCAAGGGATACATGATATCAATATGCCTTAACTGGTGATGTTAATTTGATCACTTGGTTAAGGTGTTGTTATTCAGGTTTCTCCACTGTAAAGTTACCATTTTCCCATTTGTATTTAATAAATATTTAGTTTCAGTCTCCATTTTTATTTTTCATATTAGAAGTTCCCTCTTTTTCTCTGGTTCTTCCAGTTGTGTTTCACACTGAAGCTCAACCATGATCCCATGACAGTCATTCTCCAGGTCAGTGGGAATTTATGGAAGGCACAGTGCTTCACAATAAGATAAAGGCATGCAAGTATCATCTGATCCTTTCAACTGCAAGTTACAGAAGCCCAGCTCAAACCAGCTTAAGAATTAAAAGGAATCCAATAGTAAACTTTTGCAGAAATAGTAAAATCTTTGAGCTCAAATGACACCATTAAGGCTCTTTTTCTCTCTTCTTCTCTCAACTGTTTTTCTCTGTGTTCATTTCGTCCTGCAAAGTTTCCTTCCACATGGGGTGGAAGATGACTCACCAACAGCTCCACTTTCACACCCTGTCAACTTAGCATCATGTGCAAAAAGGGCTTTTCCATTTCTAGATATTTGTGTATCAGTTTCGTAAGGTGTTCTATTTGCCTTCTTAACCTTTGCAGGACCACAGCTAAACCAATCCCTGTGGTCTACAGAATGGTTTACTCTGTTCATGGATTTTTATTTGGTTTTCTCTAGGGTTTCTTTCCTTTTACAATAAACATGAATTACCCTTGAAATTACATAGTAATTAATGAAATAATTACAGTAGTGGTTAAATAAAATATATTTTAAATGAGAAAAAAAATGTTCATTGTAAGACATCATCAATGCTTTGAATTTCTCATCTACTGGGTCTCAGAGAGTCTCAGGAGATGCCATGAGCCTTTGAGAAGTTAAGAGACTCTATTAGGAGTCCCTATTGCTGTGATCTTTTTCTCCTTGAAAATACCAAGTGCCCACCACTAGGTAAACAGAATTCCTCAGAGGTGATGGTGAAAGTCAGCACTTTTAAAAGAGCTCAGCCTGAGATCTGAGCTCTCCACTCGTGGCTTGATTCTCAGAGGCCATCATTCCCTCTCTTCTATCCCAGTGTGACTACACTCAAGCAAAAAAAAAAAAAAAAAAAAAAAACAGTAAAATTTCACTGTCTGCTTAACATTCATTTATGGGCAGAGACTATAACTTTTTAAAATAATATCCGTTGTTAAACAGAAGGAGTAGCAACTGCCCAGCAGAAAATCAAATAAGAAATTTGGGAAGCCTGAAAATCTAGGCAGAAGCTTAGATCAATCACAAACCTTTTTAAGACTATGACCTTGCTGGGAGGCTTATCTAGGGGGAAAACGCTTATCCTGAAGAGACTAAAATTGGCCTGTAAGCACACAACTTAGAAGATTCTGGGATACTGTACTTTAAGAACTATTGACACAATAATAATAACTCCTTGAGAATTCTTCTATGGAAAAAAAATGATATATTCCAACAACACCAAAGCCAAGAAGCTACTAAGGGAGGTTTTTAACAAGCACTAGCAAAGCACAGGGAAGGCTACATATTTGCCTACGTATCCAGTAGCTTTTATTATTACATAAAGAACAGGATGGTAACTATACCAGACCCAGATATTTCAGTTCAAATTGTATCTCCACATAAAACAAAATGCTAGCTCTTTCCTAAAGTCAGCCAGAGTCCCTAAAGCATCTGGTAAATTTGAATAATGCATGGATGTAAAAAGATAATTTGGACTTTAAAAACACAAACAAGCTTTGACTGTTAGACCTTTAATATTAATTTGCTTCCCCGAAGTAAACCTACATTAAAACAAATCAAATCTAATATAATCTCACGTTATACTTTTTGAAAGCACAGTAGTATACTCTGTGTTATCATGTACATAAGTTTAGTCATTGTTAGTAGAAGTTTTGCACAATTGAAACCATAACGTAGGCTTTATTTCATATCTTGTTCCATGCACACACAAGGAGATGTTTTTGGACTTATGCAAACTAGTATACTTGATCCTCAGAGGCCAAACATGTCTACATTATGGTTCCTTCAAATTCCCCTGGCTAATTCTATAATTACTTTAATTAAGCATAATTAACTATTACTTAAAAATAACTTTAATTAAGCCACTATAATTAGCTAAAAGGGCACTGTGATTTTTACCGGTTTCATAACAAATCTTCTGTTCTTGCCTCTATCTCCTTGGATGCAGCAGATTCCTGTTACTTTATTTCTGAATTCTTTTTCTCTTTAGGAAAAGAAATGGAACTAAGTTAATCACCATCATAAACCAACACTGAATTAACTTCCTTTTTGTTACCCTAATTATCTAGATGTTAAATTGCAAGTGGTTTCTGGAATATTGAGTTTATTGACTTTTATGAACTTACATAAAACTCATACAGTAAATAAAACTCCAAATGCAGAGGACAATTAAAGCACAAAACTGTTTTCTTACACAGGAATTTAGTGGTAGTGATTCTGAGCTTTTTCCGGTAAGCACCTTAGGTAAGAAAAAGTGGAGAAATATATCATATACAGTCATATTCTTCCCATTCCAGAGATATTGAGTGGTCTCATAGACAAAGCATGGGGCTTGAGAAAAAGATAAATCCAATTCCACATCCTGGCTCTTCCTTTAACTTGCTGAGTAAAGTTAGAGAAGTTCCCTTAGCTACTTCAATTTCCTTTTCTTTCTTTCTTTCTTTCTTTTTCGTATTCTACTGTGAGAATTCAATGAGATACAGTTTGCTAAGTACTTACGACTTAGTAGACACCCTAAGAATGTTGTCTTTCAAAAAATAAAAATTAAAAAAAAAAAATTAAAAAAAAAAGGCCGGGCGTGGTGGCTCATGCCTGTAGTCCAAGCACTTTGGAGACCAAGGCAGGCGGATCACCTGAGGTCGGGAGTTCAAGACCAGCCTGACCAACATGGTGAAACCCCGTCTTTAAAAAAAATAAAAATAAAAATAAAAATAAATAAAAAAATAAAAAAAAAAAAAAAGAATGTTGTCTTTCCTTCCACCTCCTTCATTCTTTTTCAAATATCAGCTCATGATCTGAGTGAGGAAAAAATCTGAGATGACCAAAGGACCTCAAATTTATTTATTTATTGTGTTTATTTACACAAGAAAACTGTTCTCAGAAAAAGTCAACCATCAACTATCCTATGTTCCTCCATTTCTAACTACATTTTACTCTAACATTCTCTAGAATAGGAGTTTCTCTTAATCTGGGTCTGTGGGTCACACTGACCTTGGAGATTCTATAGAGACACATTATTTTTTTTTTTTTTGTCAAGTTATTTAAAACTTTTTTTTTAACTTTTAAGTTCAGGATACATGTGCAGGTTTGTTACATAGGTAAACTTATGATGTGAGGGTTTGTTGTACAGATGATTTTTTCACCTAGGTAGTAAGCCTAGTACCCATTAGTTATTTTTCCTGATCCTCTCCCTCCTCTCACCCTCCACCCACTTTTAGGCCCTCATGTATGTTTTTCCTTTCTATGTATCCATGTGTTCTCAGCATTTAGCTGGCACTTAAAAGTGAGAACACACAGCATATGATTTTCTGTTCCTGCATTAGTTTGCTAAGGATAATGGCCTCCAGCTCCATCCATGTCCCTGCAAAGGACATGATCTGGTTCTTTTTTATGGATGTATAGAATTCCATAGTGTATATATACCACATTTTCTTTTCCAGTCTATCTCTGATGAGCATTTAGATCAATTCCATGTCTTTGTTACTGTGAATAGTGCTGCAATGAACATACATGTGCATGTGTCTTTATAATAGAACAACTTATCTTCCTTTGGGTACATAGTAATGGGATTGCTAAGTCAAATAGTATTTCTGTCTTTACATGCAATGACACACATAGGCTCAAAATGAAGAGATAGAGAAAAATCTACCAAGCAAATGGAAAACAGAAAAAAAAGCAGGGATTGCAATCCTAATTTCTGACAAAACAGACTTTAAACCAGCAAAGATCAAAAAAGACAAAGATCATTACATAATGATAAAAGTTTCAATTCAACAATAAGATCTAACTATCCTAAATATATGTGCACCCAACACAGAAACACTCAGATTCATAAAGCAAGTTCTTAGAGATCTTAAAAGAAACTTAGGCCAGGCATGGTTGCTCATACCTGTAATCCCAGAACTTTGGGAGGCCAAGGTGGGCAGATCACAAGGTCAGGAGATTGAGATCATCCTGGCCAACATGGTGAAACTCCATCTCTACTAAAAATACAAATATTAGCTGAGCATGGTGGCAGATGCTTGTAGTCCCAGCTACTGGGGAGGCTGAGGCTGGAGAATCGATTGAAACCACGGGGTGGAAGTTGCAGTGAATCGAGGTCATGCCACTGCACTCCAGCCTGGTGACAGAGTGGGACTCCATCTCAAAAAAAAAAAAAAAAAGAGAGACTTAGACTCCTACACATTGATAGTGGGAGACTTTAACACTCCACTGACAATATTAGACAGCTCTCATCAAGACAAAAAATTAACAAAGATATCAGGACCTCATCTCAGCACTGGATTAAATGGACCTGATAGATATCTACAGAACTCTCCACCCAAAAAATACATGATTCATATTTAAAATTGTAAAAGTATATAGAGTGTTCAGGGGGGTGTATATGAGTATGCAATCTTGGATGCACACCATTTTTCTGCGAAAAATAGATTTGATCAGATTCTCAGAGATCCATAACCATTGATCTAGAAAAGTTCAAGTTCCTTAATGTAGCCAAAAAGCTCTTTTGGCTTCTTAAGTCTTCTCCACCACATATCACATTTGGTGTCTCCTCTGTGCTTTTGACCACACAATTCCCTCTATGTGTAATGGTTTCTCCATTTTAGCTGTCTCTAGCTGCTAAGCTTTTTATCACCAATTAAGATTCGTATGAAGAGTCACCTTCTCCCAGAAGACTTCCTTCCTGATATAATCCTCAATGCTCCCAAGCACTGCAGAAAAGACCAAATTAGGCATCTCTCCTCTGAGCTGCCATTAAGGAGATATGCATAGTTCCTACACATATCTGCATATTAGAGTCCTGAATACATATTCATCATTGCTTTATCAAATGTTATCATCATTGCCTGCTTATGTGTCTGTTTTCTCCACCTGACTGAACTCCCTTAGGTAAAAAGATAGGCGATTTTCTAATCATCAGAGAAATGCAATTCAAAACCACAATGAGGGACAGCATCTCACATCGTCAGAATGGCTATTACTAAAAAGTAAAAAAAAAAAAAAAAAACCCAACAGATCCTAATAAGGCTGCAAAGAAAAGGGAATATTAATACACGTCAGCAGAAGTGTAAATTAGTCAGCCACTATGGCAAGAAGTTTTGAAAGCTTAAAACTACCATACAACCCAGCAATCCCGTTACTGGGTATAAATCCAAAAGAAAACAAATCATTCTATACATGCAGTCTCATGTTCACTGCACCACTATTCCCAATACCAAAGAGATGGAATCAACCTAGGTGTCCACCATCAATGATGGACTGAATAAAGAAAATGTGGTACATATACACCATGGAATACTATGTAGCCATAAAAATGAATAAAATCATATTCTTTGCAGCAACATGGATGCAGCTGGAGGTTATTATCCTAAGTGAATTACCACAGGAACAGAAAACCAAATACTGCATGTTCTTTTCTTATAAGTGGGCACTACACATTGGCTACTCATGGACATAAAGGTGGGAACAAAAGACTCTGGGGACTACCTGAGGAGGGAGGGAGGAAGGGGAGCAAGGGTTGAAAAACTATTGGGTACCATGCTCAGTACCTGGGTAACAGGATCATTTATACCCTAAACCTCAGCATCACACAATATGCCCATGTAACAAACTTGTACATGTACCCCATGAATCTAAAATAAAAGTCAAAAAAAAAAAAACAAAAACAAACAGGAAAGTCTACGATTTGTTTCCCATAATCTCGTGATTTCCTCTCATTCAGTGACCACAAGGCACATAATAGCTTTCATATGAGTCTATCAACCCCTTTAGGGCATATACACAATGCATTCTCCTTGTTTCTTAATTTCTTGAATTTTCAGACGGTTTTTTTTTTATGTTTTTTGTTTAATTTTTATAGGTTTCGGGATACAAGTGCAGTTGTGTTACATGGATATATTGCTAGTGCTGAAGTCTGGGCTTCTAGTGTAACCATCACACTAATAGTGTACATTGTACCCAGTAAGTAGTATTTCATCCCTCAGCCCCTCCCCCTCCTCCCACCTTTTGGAGTCGCTGATGTCTATTATTCCACTCTGTATGTCCATATATACCCATTGTTTAGCTCCCACTCGCAAGTGAGAACATGTGGTTTTTAAGACTTCCTTTCAAATGAGCTTAGCTTCAAAAGCTCTTTGAAACATTTCTCCACTTCAAGTTTTAACAAATGAATGTTAATTCTGTTTATAAATTATGAGACCACAATCTCTTGTTTGTTCATTATAAATTTTTCCTGCTTTTTACAAATAGTGACCAAGCAAAGAAAAACAGTGTCAAAGAGCAACATGTTTGTTAAGGATGTTCTCACCCTGACAATTTTTTTTTTACTGCCAGCTGCCTTGCTCAGTGTTGGAGTGTGAATCTTGGAGTACTCCATGCCAAATGCCTGATCATTGTCTCTGCTTAGGTCTCTTCCCCTGTGTCTGCCTTTCTACTCTGATAATAATGTGATGGACAACCGTAACTACTCCCTCATTTACTCTTCAACAAAATTTTTTAAATGTAGCCCTGGAGATAAAATGGCAAGCAAAAGCAGATTCAGTATCTGCTATTCAGTAGTTCATAGTCTAGTAGAGAAGACAGGTTAACCAAAGAGTGACACTAATAAGTGTGTTTTAATAGAAATTTGATGTCATTTTGTCCACGGAAAAGAGAAACTGAGTGCTTGGACTTGTATTACATGCCTCAGCCTCAGTCACTGTTGAGAAGCAGAATAAAGAAAAAGAAGAGTAGGTAGGGCGTGGTGGCTCACGCCTGTAATCCCAGCACCTTGGGAGGCTGAGGCAGGTGGATCATGGGTCAGGAGATCGAGGTCAACTGACTAACATGAAGAAACCCCATCTCTACTAAAACTACAAAAATTAGCCGGGCATGGTGGCACACACCTGTAGTCCCAGCTACTTGGGAGGCTGAGGCAGGAGAATCACTTGAACCCAGGAGACAGAGGTTGTAGTGAGCCGAGATCGTGCCACTGCACTCCAGCCTGGGCAATAGAGCAAGGCTCTGTCTCAAAAAAAAAAAAAAAAGAAAAGAAAAGAAAAGGAGGGGAGGGGAGGGGAGGGAGGAACCAATATGCTATCAACTTATGAAGGGTTATTCCATGCATCCACTTGGTCAGGCTATATGGTACTCAGGTATTTGATTAAACGTTAATCTAGGTGTTGCCATGAAAGTGTTCTTTAGATGTGACTAACATTTAGTATCAGTGACTTTAAGTAAAACAGAAAACCTTTCATAATATGGGTGAGGCTCTTCCAATCAGTTGAAGTAATTAAGAGAAAACACTGAGGATTTCCAAAGAAGGAATTCCGTCTCCAAACTGCAACATAGAAATCTTGCCTGAATTTCCAGGCTGCTGATCTGGTCTGCAGATTTCAGACTCAGGACTTCGACTTCAACTTTTGCCTAAATTTTCAGCCTGCTGCCCTGCATTAAAAGTTTTAGACTTGCCACTTCCCGCAATTACAAGACCCAATTCAAAAGGACTGCTTTTCTGGAGAGCCTCTACTAATATACTACCCTTCACGACAACATGCACACATCCACACCCCCACACAAATGCACACACAGGCAGCCTGGGCTATAGAACAAAAGCCCAAAGCCTAAACATCAAGATGCTGTCTCTGCAGTGTTGACTCAAACCTGATCACAGAAACTAATTTTGACTTCTTCCAATGCTGGATATCAAACTAACCCAGGAAAGCATCATGGCCTATGTACCTCTACTGAGTGAAAAATTTTCTGTTGTCTCAGAGGTTTAGCTGAAGCCCTAAAGCTGTTAACGACTATATATTACATAGTTTCAAATATCTAGAAGGAGACTATTCAGTGCTCCCAGCATAAAGAAATAATAAATGTTTGAGATGGTGAATATGACAATTACCCTAATCTGATCACTATACATTATATGCATTAAAACGTCACCAGGTACCCCATAAATATGTACAATTATTATTTGCCAATTAAAAACAAAATGTAAAATTCTACAACTTTTGAAAGATTAAAAAATGAAGAAACAATATTTCTAAATAAATAAGTACATCTTTGAAGTTATAAAGTACTCCAAAGATATATGCCAAACTACCTACGTGTAAAGATACTAAACGTTGGCTCAAAGCTAGTTATGCAAACTTTAATTCATTCCTGACTGCCAGGTTATATTTTTTTAAAGCGTGGAAGTGTGGGGGAGGGCTTTCAGGAAATGGGAGAGCAAAGACTATTGAGTTAAGAATACTTTATGGAAAGTTGCAGAAGTGCTGTATTTTGGGGACTTTCACTTGCCCCCATTGCCACCTCAAGCCAAATCAAAGAGCCTCCAAGAAAACCATTCACAGACTCTGGCATGTAATCATGGTATTTGAAAGGCATAAGGACTGGTGCCTAAAAACGCTAAAGGTGAGCAGGTACTTGAAGCAGAGTGAAAACAGAATAAATGCAATGGAAGTGGTCTGCACTTTCAGAATTTAGTGGGCTAAGGGGCCAGAATTTACCATGAGTTAAATGAGTGTTGCAGAAGGGAACCAGAAATGATTCTTCTTAAATAATTTTGAAAAAGAAATCGAACTGCTATGTACAGCTCAGGGTCCTCTGCAGCAAGAGGCTGTGTCGTGTTTACAAGAAGTAGGATTTGAAGAAGGTGAATCAAGGAAAATGTAGTATTATAAGTTCTCTCAGGGTATCAACCTAGAACTTAGAGAAGTGACCCAGAACAAAAAGACCCAGCTTTGCAATACCGTCTCACAGAAGATGAGACCACATCTGCCAGACCACAGCACTGCCAGACCACAGCACCACCAAGAATAAGCCTTTATCCTTTTTCTCCAGTTGCTGCTCCCTTTTCACTCTGACTCTAAAGGACCCAGAAATGAAAGAATGAGTGGGGTGGGATTAGCACAAAGATGCTTGCCCCACTCCCCGCTGTAGGCTTCTGAGCCTCGGAAGAGAAGCTTTAAATTAGACAAATAGGACTGGACTTACAAAATACATGAAGCTCACTGAAGAAGTTACAGATTTGCTACATACTCAAAGAAATGTTGGGTATGTAGCAAAATTCTCTACTGAAAGGATCGTCTTGCCTTCTTTGTGTCAAACTTTGTTCCACAAAAGTGCAGCTTCATTTGCTATTTCATTTCCTCTATTTAGCATGTGGCCCAAATTTCCATCTTACTCAATTTTTCTAGACCAAATGATTTCCAGTTATAATTCTGTCTTACCCTAACATAATTTTAAGGCATACTTAAATAAAATATACTACCATTTGGAAGTATAGATAAAAAATCATTTTTCTGCATGCTAATAATTATGTCTGAATAACTAGGACCAATAATAAAAAAACAAGATAAGATCATTTAAATATCTTTTAACCAGGAAAGAGAAAAGGAAAATGTGCAGAAATCATCATTTACTAATGTTTTAAACAAACACATTATGTTACCTGTATTTAATGAATAAAAATTCCTATTGTGAACACTTTCCTAACAGCCTAAGACTTAAAGCCAATCAGAAAAATAAATATAGCTATACATCCACACAAATTAATAAGTAATGGTTGTTCTTGTAGTATTCATGCAACAACAGAATCAAGAGAGGAGAGAGAGAGAGAGAATGCTATCAGAGTACATTGTCTTATACTAGAAGAAATTCAAAGTTCTAAAAACATGAAGATATTCAAAATAATGGTAAAATAAGTAAAAAAGGTAAATTTGGGTACTAAACAGCTATTCTTTTAATTAAAACATAGTAATAAAAAATACTTTATATAGCCCTTTAAATGTTTTCATTTAAAGAGTAATGAGCAATGAACCAGATACTCTGATAATCCTGGCTCTTCCATTTACTAGTTAGAACACTTTAGACCAGCTACTTAATCTCTTAGGGTCACCATTTTGCTCATCTATAAAAGAAAATAAAATGGGTGGACTAGATCACAGAATCTTTAAAATTCCACGTAAATATAATATTCCATAAGTCAATCTCATACCTTACCCCTGCTTCTTAAAGCTGCATCCTGTTTTTCTTACTCCTCCTTCTCCTCTTCCTGTGATAAAGGATGTTATGTAATGACAGAGATAGAAAGCAAGAAGGCTTGCAAAGAATATAAGTGGAATCTCAACATCAGCTATCTCCTAATTGTACTGGTTTGTGATCTTTTGTTATTTTTGCCAGTCTTCACTTGATGGGGCACCGTGCCAGAAAATAAACTTGTTTGGTTTTTCTCCTTTGGACTAGTTAGAGGGGAGGTACTAGAAAGTCCCCAGTGGTCACTCTTACAGAGCAGATTTCCACTGAGGCACTAAGGGGTACTTGCATCCGGAGGGCAGATATAGGGCTCTTCAGATGCAAGATACACTTATTCCTCAGAGGGTGGGTAAAAAACAAAGGGCAATCAGACCCATTTTTCCTGCAGTTTGATAAGAGAAATCTGTAAGTACAAGTTTAAACACAATCCTGATGGGTTTGTCTAGTTTTAAATCTTGACAAGCTGATTCTAAAATGTATGTTAAAACACAAAGAAACAATTTTGAAGAGAAGAAAAGAGGAGTCACTCTATCATATAGCAGGTGTTATTATACATAAAACTATTTGAAGACAGCAAGATAATTGAAACAGAGAATAGGAAGTGCAGAAACAGATGTCTGCATATTTAGTACCTTGATACATGAAAGAAATATCATTGCAGATCAGCCAAGAAAATATGGACAATTCAATAAATGGTCCTCAGACCACCGGTTGGAATATGAAAAAAAAAAAATTGGATTCTCTTCTCACATCATGAATGAAAATGAATCCCAGGTGGTATAAGGACCTAAAATTTAGCATCAAAACTTTAGAACATTTAGGTAGGAAAAATAATAGAATATTGCTTTTCAAAAACTGAAACACAAACAAAAAGATTAATAAGTTAGGCTACACTGAAATTAGGAATTTCGGCATTTCAAATGGCAATATTAAAAGAAAAAAATGTCAAAAGATAAATATCTGGCTGAAAGAAGACTGTAACCAACTCAGCCTAGAAGAGATCAGTATCTATAACAAGCAGGTCAATAGAAAAACATGGGCATGGCCAGGTGCGGTGGCTGATGCTTGTAATCCCAGCACTTTGGGAAGCTAAAATAGGAATATCATTAGAGCCCAGGAGTCCAAGGCTGCAGTGAGCTATGATCATGCTACTACACTCCAGCCTGGTTGACAGAGTGAGACCCTGTTTCCAAAAAAAAAAAAAGGGAAAGAAATAAAAATATGGGCATGATATTAAAAGGTAATTTATAAAAGAGAAAACTCAAATTCAGTAAGTATATGAAAAGATGTTCAACCTCACTAGAAGTCAGGGAAGAGCATAAAAAACTAAAACAAGTTGCCATTTCACAACCATCCAATATTATCAAGTGCTGAGAAGACTATGGCATAATAGGAAGTCACACACTATTATTGGGAGTAAAATCAGTACACTCACTCCGCAGAGTATTTCACAATACCTAATGATGCACAGATCCTTTTTACCTAGGAAACAAAATCATGAAAGCAGACAAGGTCTGAAATTTGGGGGAGAAACAATGAATTTGTTTTGGCTGGCACTCATGTGAAAATGAGTCAGATGAAATAAAATCTGTGGTTTGGCACCAGGTGCTCTTTAACCTGGCTGCAGGCTGTATTTCCTACTCAAATGCTGTTTTGTAGGCAATGAGGATCACTTAAAGACTTACAAGCAGGAGAACTGCAAAGCAGAGCAGAGCTTTGGGAGTTCAAACTTAAGACAACAAGGAGACCTCTGAATGATTTTAAACTGAAGAGTGACATGGTCCAATATGCATTTAGAAAGATCACTCGGGCAGGAAATAGGCATTCTGTTTTTTGTGTATTTGCTGCCAAGCAGAAGTGATTCTCAATTAACAGGGCAGGGAAAGGGCAAAGGGACAAATGACCAACAGAAAATGAGAGGTGGATGGACCACACTAGAAGAAGGTAAATTCTGAGATGTTTTCCATATGAAAAGTTTATCTGACACAGACCATGTCACTGGAGAAATTCACTGGTGAATATGAAGAAGAGGAACTGCTGTGGGACTCTAAGATACTGCTGCAATTTTTTACTTTGTTTAACAAAAGTTTCCCCTACGATAAAGCTTCTTCCTTTTTGTCAATGGGCATGTTTGAGATAAGAATTATGTAAGTAAAAATGTTTGCCTTGTTTTTAGACATTTTTCACTGTCCAGATGTCTGCATAGCTCCTAACAACCCATAGGAAAAATACATCAGCGCTTGAGAATGTGAATACAATAAAAGTAATACACTCATATACCTAACCTAATCACAGCTGGCAAACAAATCAAGCTCTTTTGATTCATTATGACTTAATAATATTCTTTACAGAGATCTGTAACCAAAATAAATGCTCATAATCCAATGTCCAGAATAGTGAAAGACTGTCTATTATAGATAATTGCTTATTAAGATAAAGCATTATAGAATTTACTATGTTAAGAATAATAATATCACATTTTTTATTTTCTTTTAAAAACAAAACATCTTAGTATATATAAATGTGGCATGTCAGAATTAATTCAGTTATATTAAAATTTTTTTGAGAACAGTCCTATAGTGACTGTCAGATTTACATCACTATTTTTCACACTGTGCTTATTTCTTTTGCTTTTCTTGCAATATCTGAAACTGAAAGAAATCTGAAAATTTTTGTCAAAATTTATCATTAAAAAGCTACTTATCCCATTTATTAAAATCCTGTTGGCTAATTTCTACATAATGCTAGAAGATACAACTGATTTTCTTCTCAAATTTATTATTGAGAATTATATAAAAGTCACCAGCTTTTGTATGAACATTTAAGAAATTATATTCACTATAAGCGAAACATGACTGGTCTCACTAAAATGGTGTTTTAGTATAAAATTATTAGTTTCACTTTAATACTACTAATTTTTGGTATTTTAATACTATATTATTTTGACATGTTTTGTGTTTATTTCCCTACAATAAGAACTTTCAAACTAGGAAAATATCATGTAAGTTAGCATCATGAATTTGAGGTGTTGATTCGAATATACAGTCTATGTTCATGCTTTTTCTTTCGTCCCCCTGACCATCCCTCTGCCCCCGGCACTCCCCGTGAAATGGCCATGGTAAGGCCTTCTTGGATACCAAACACAGATGCTAGATTGCTGAATGGACTCTCTATTTTCAAAAGATGTTCTTTTCAACTACGTATAAAAGTACAGACAACAACAACAACAACAACAACAAAACTACAGAACTAATATAAAATTACTTCCTTCAAACACAGCAAGGGCTAGGTTTGGATACTCTCAATATTTTGTCCAAATCCACCTCTCACAAAATGAACAAGGTAGGAAAATGGAGCACACATGGGGAATCATTGGTCCAGTTCCATGGATAATCACTGGTACTGCCATTGTTATCATAAAATTACAGAACACTGGCATTATTGAGGAACACAAAGAAAAGGCTAAATTTTGTATCAATTTTATAACATTTTTCTCTGTTATTTTCTTTTGACCTATAACCAGCTTGTTTCTGCTGCTGTTATAACAGGAAAAGAAAAACACTCATGCCCTATATGAATGTAGGAGTACCTATTCTTTCCTTTCCAAGCATCTCCTGATTATCCACTTTAGAAAACTCACAGGATGGCTTATTCAAACAGATATTTTTTCCACAAAACTATCCTCTACTGAGACCCCTAGTAAAAAGGCGAGTATCAATATGAGAATCACATTTAAATGCATCTTAAGAGTTCATCAAAAAATGAATTAGTAAGACCACTATTACCTTCCAAAATTGCTAAAATAATTCCATGAAAGAATGGGACTTTAATTAAGCTAATTTCTAACCATGAAATCTGATGCATCTGTGTCATTTTTATTAGAAAACACAAGGGATCACATCTCTGGAAGTGGAAGTAAGTATGTAACCAAATTGTTACTATACTTAGAACTCAATTTTAGGCAGGGAAAAAAAGTACTCTCATGAATTTTTTTAAAATTATTTTATCTTTCTGATATTCTCAATTACCTTTCAGGTAAAAGAAAAACACAAAATTTTGGCCTTTCAGTACCAAATAAAAAGCATTAATGTTTAATTTTCTGAGTTTTTGTACTTACTAAAGAGCTTATAATTGTTTTGTTAATTAATATGTAAATGTTATATTAACTTGCACCTATCCATAGGCTACTACTAATAGAGAATTTTAACAAACTAAGGATTTACAAAACCTTTAGGTAAACTCATTCTGTGTCTTTTGTGTTTTTCGGGGGAAAAAAAAAAGGACCTTTGGCTAGAACTTTTGCTCTGTGTAGGAAATAACTGTTAATTGCTAATAGATAACACAGTGTACCTGAGTTGTACCTTGTCCCTGAGAGCCATAGCTCCATGTGAGTTGCACCAGAGAGCCACATATGACTCTCCATACTAAGCTAGATGCAGATAACAGCCTCCATTTCCTACAGTTGTGTTTAACTCTTTTCATCTTGCATCCCTAAAATCTTCTTTAGGATATAAAAGCTATAATTTGTCTTTTTTAAAGTAATTCATGACTCTAATTTAATATATTTAAACTGAGGCCAAAACGTTCACATGATGCACTAGATTGACCAGAGCCAGCTCTTGCCCTCAAGAGGATGTTTAAAGCAGCTTCACAATGCTAAGAATTAATTCTAGCACACTGTCAAGAAGAAACAAATAATTAAGTACCCACTGAAGCAAAACAAATACTCTAATATCAATACAGTACATAAAACACCACAACTTGTCAGGTAATTTAGCATGTTGGAATTCTTTCAATATAACTGACAGTAATAGCCCCAATTCTCAAGATAATCTGGAAATTTTATCTCGTACTGAAATGAAATTCCTTTTAAATGTTGAATCCTGCACATTTTAACATCAGTTATTTTATAGCCTCATACATATTCCCATTTGTTCTGCTGTCAGAACCAAGCTATAGTTAGGAGAAAAGACCAAAGAAATCTAGGTAGAGTATTCCCTTCCCCTCCAGAAAAGTCCCTAACTAAATCTGCTTAACATTCATAAAGAAATGAAATTATAAGAGCAAACAACAGTGAGATTTTACTGATTTATGACAACTGCATCTAAAGTTGAGTAGAGGCAGTAACAATAACAGATAGCCTGAAATTTTTTGGTCTATCTTTTTTACTGAGTTAACCCCAATGTATAGGACAGTGTTTACACATAGTGGCACTTGCTGAGTGAACGGGAGAATGAATATGTTTGAATCTTACATTGGTTCCAACTGTACAACTAATTTGCAATGGTTTTTCTTCTCTTGAAATTGAAATGAATTAAATGTATCCTCCTTCCATGGCATACCTTCAGTAATTTAGGATCCAAAATAATCTCTTTATCCTCTTTGCCATTCTTGCCCCTGCCTTTAATTCAGTTATTAGGTTTGGCATATATATATAATGCTTGGATTAATGTTTTACATGCTTTATTAGTTAGAGAAGCCCTAGCTGCTGTAATAAAACCAAAAATTTAAGACCCAACATAATTGAAATTTCTTTCTTGCTCACCAGGAGAACAGGAGAACAGGAGAGGTAGCCCTTCCATGAAGCCACAAAAACCCAGGATTACAGGCATTCTGCCATATTCACAGCAAAGCCTGCAAGTTCATCCCAGTGTTATCCTCATACCAACCAGCTGGAAGGAAACAGAGCCTGGGGAAGAGTCAGTAGAAGGCTTTCATGAGCCAGATTTGAATGTGATGTGCAGCACTTCAAATCACATTCCATTTGCTAAAATCCAATCAATGGCTGCATCTAATTGCAAGGGGGTCCTAGAAAATGTGATCCCCAGCTGAACAACCACTTCCTACCAACAGCTCTGCAGCATGTAAGGTGAGGGGTACAGGGAGGCACAAATATTTTGACAGCTCAATGTCTTCACCACATGTTTTCTCATGGGAGATACGAGTTCTAAGGAAACTTGGGACCAGGGCTGGCCACTGCCTGATGTTGTCAATCTCAGGCTACCTAAAAGTGACCTTTGAGACACATATTGAAAGGGGCTCAAAGATCACTGAAGAATATGTTTTCTGTGCTTTTTGTTTCTGTTTTTTTGCTAAGTAATTTTGAAAATAAGTATTATTTGTGACATTACTTGGGAGCCATCCAAGTTTTATAATTCAATTGACAATACAAGTTGCCCATTCTCTGTGACTACTAGTTCAAATGCTTAGGAAACTAAAAAATGATAGTAGAAATCATTTATCTCCTGGAGTGGAATATAATCTTGATAGCATTTGTAGTTTAAATCAGTTAAAAAGTAGGTCCAGAACTGTGTTTAATATGGCCATGTATCTCCTTCTTAGAAGAGCTGTGTGCCTTAAACATGATCTTATTTTCTTCAAAAAAAAACAAAAATTCTGATCCATAGTCACGGTAGAAATTCATAGCTCTGGAAGTTGAATTTAAAGAGTTTAACACAGGCTTTTCTTTTAAGGTTTGAATGGTAACATCCTCTGCAACCTGGTCTTTTTACTGGCTGTTCCAAGAGGACTGAATGGGCCTAATGAAACAACTTGAACTCTTTCAAAGCGGTCAGTAATCCAGAGGAAATGCACTGGTTAGAAACAATTAGTGCCTAAGCACTTTCAAAAAGACTAAACAGAACATTCAGTCTTAACCTTCCAAGTGGAAGTTGTAACTAATTCTATGTTTAATAAAAATCACTTCTCACGGAAAAAGCTACAGAAATTATTCAGCTGCCTCTATTACGGAACAAAGCAGAAAATCAATGTAAGTTGTCAGAGAGGCAGCCTGGGGGTAAAATATTTGTCATAGTAAGTAGTAAAAGTATTAATAACTAGGATTTAACCTTTTCTAGGAACAGACTGAAAGTTGTCATCATTGAAACTTCTTTCTAAGTTATACCACCTCTCCCATATCAGATAGAACAAAAAAATACAGAAACTTCTCACTTCTCCATACAACACACATTACTGACTGACTCCACAGTATCTTCTACCCACTCACCTAAATTACATGAGTGTCTTTACAAAGCACTTGTCTCTCTGAAATTCACAACAGCAAGAAATCTACAGATGAACTCTAACTCTAAGTGAATTTGCTTAAACAGTAATTTGGTTGAGCATAATTAAGTATAATTTCTTTTACCAAGATTGGAAAAAGAAAAAAGTCTGCTCACAGAGCTGGCAATATGTTACACATACCAACTTGATCAAATTTACCTTGTGATCAATAGTGGTGGTTGGGGGTAAAGAGAAAATAGACTGAGCATATCAATTAAAAATTGGTCTGGAATAACAGGAGCCACTTCAGATGAACCTTGACTATAACTGAAAAATGTGATATCCTAAAAGGCCAAAAGAGTTCCTTGCCACCATCTACAGACTCCACCTTTACATCAGGATTAGAAAACTCAGTGCTGGTCTGTGCAAAATATAACACTTGCCATTTTTCATTTTGATATTTGACAAAGAAATACTCTGGTTCTCCACAGAGATGAACTATGTAGTGAATGACAAGTACTCCCAGGCAGATAACCGTGTGCTGTGAATTTATTTTCACCTGAGAGGCTGCTCCACCATGTGCTGCAACTGAGTTTCTTGGGTAATCTCTCAGGGACCCTCCAACCAGCCGCTTGGCAACCCTGTCTGCCCCTTTCAACATAACACATTATGGTAACAACAGAAGCTGATCCCCCATAAGACAGCAGCAATATAAACTTGAAAACCTGTTTCTCCTCCCTATATTTACAATTTTGTTCCCTGGGCTAGCACGGCATGACACTTATTCTTGTTAGCCTCTCAGGGAAAAAAACTCATCTTATAATCTTGCTATGCCTGTTTTTCATTTTAGATATAAGCATCGTGTGCAATCAGCTCTGAGGAGTAGGAGAATATAAGCAAGAACATATTCTTGTTCCAGATAACTCAGTGCTGTTTTGATTGGAACTTTAATTTTCTAGTGCGAAGTATTATTGAATATTCTCCATAAACTAATTATTGAAACCAGCAATTTTAGTAACGTAATTCAGTATCCTTGTTATTCTTAAAACCCACTACGCAATAGATATATGATACTTCACACATAAACTCTAATTACACTAATTGCAATGCAGGGGGAAAACAAGCTTTGTTTTATAGATGCCTAATAAAATTGAGCATGGGAGCATTGCAAATGAACATATTAGGCACTGATTAAGCAACAAGTCTCTTTGTCAGGTTATTTACAGAAACTAAGAGAAACAACCTTCCTCCTATAGTTCCTTTGGCCATAATTCTCCTACCTAGCCTTAAACATTTAATGACTGAACTTAAAATTTAAAGTGGGTGATAAAGCAGAACAAACAGATGTTTACATGTATAGGCCAAACTAATTTTGTTTATTGACCTTTGACAAGACTAATTAAATAAGGTCACTATTTTATATCATGAGGTAACTTACCCTTCTATATTGAGACAGATTTGGGTTGAGTTAGGGAGGAGTACAAGAAGGACATCAGTAGTTCTTTATAAGCTGCCTGCAAGAAAGCTACGAAGTATTGAAAGATGTATATAACCCTGAAAGTAGTATGGTACTATCTACAGAAAGAGAGAATATAGAAAAGGAAAATGAAAGAAAATAAAGGATGACATGTAACAGTAGTGTGGCTGATGATGATCCTGTGACTATTTTCAAATCTTAATTTCAAGTGACAGCATTATCACTTACGCTATGATTACACATCAACCGAACATGAATTATATTAGCCATAAAACTAACTAGTGAACTCACACAAGAAAATCTAAAATGCCTAGAGGTGAAGAAGAAAATTTAGTAAAGCTATTTCTTTCTCTACTGTCAATCTACCAGAAAAAATAAAAAATTCTGGGAAAATGGTGGCCACATAGTTTTTGGATGTCCCTAAATATTTACATAAGGTAACTAGACAGTAAAATAAAAAATAATGGATAGTATTCATGACAAGCTAAGTGACAGGGCATCCACACAAACTCCAAATAATAAAACAAGTGGAGACAATTCACCAATAACTGTAAGATCTACAAGGTACATGCAAAAGAAAGTAAAGGGAAACAATAGGATGTCTGGAGAGCACCAAGCACAAAAGACACCAATAATAGCCAACAGCTGTTCACTAGAAATCATGACAAGTACATTGGAAAACAGCACCTGAAACTGGGAAGGATTTTGTCCAAACGAATAGCAGGAGAGTATAAGAAAACTGCATTAGGAACTGAAGAGCTGGAAATCTAGACTGTAGAGCAGTCTAGGCTTTAAGAAACTGAAGAATGAAACTAGACCCCCCACCTCTCACGCTATACAAAAATCAACTCAAAAGAGATCAAAGACCTAACTGTAAGAACCGAAACTATAAAACTACTAAAAAATAATAATAAATAAGGAAAATACTTCAGGACATTGCTCTGGAAAAAGTATTTTGTGAATAAGACCTCAGAAGCACAGGGCAAATGAGATTATATCAAACTAAAAAGCTCTGCACAGCAAAGGAAACAATCAACAGGGTGAAGAAACAACCTACAGAATGGGAAAAAGTATTTGTAAATTATTCATTTGACAAAGGATCAATATCCAGAATATATAAGAAACTCAAATATCTCAAAAGCAAAAAATCTTCCGCAAGCAAGCAAGCAAGCAAGAAAAAAATTCAATTTAAAAATTAGGAAGAAACTGAATAGACATTTCACAAAAGACAAATGGCCAAAGGGAAAAACTGCTCAACATAACTAATCATCAGGGAAATGTAAACCAAAACCACAATGAGATATTATCTCACCCAGTTAGGATGGCTGCTATTTAAAAGTAATAATAATAAATTTTGCTAAGAATGTCGAGAAAAGGGAACTCTTATACACTGTTGTTGGGAATGTGAACTAGTAATAGCCACTATAGAGAACAGTAGGGAGAGTCCTCAAAAAATTACAAATAAGGCTGGGCGCAGTATGTCTGTAATCCCAGCACTTTGGGAGGCCAAGACGGGCAGATCACAAGGTCAGGAGTTCGAGACCAGCCTGGCCAATATGGTGAAACCCTGTCTCTACTAAAAATACAAAAATTAGCTGGCCATGTTGGCACACCCTGGCAATCCCAGCTACTCAGGAGGCTGAGGCAGGAGAATCACTTGAACCCGGGACAAGAGGCTGCAGTGAGCCAAGACTGTACCACTGCACTCCAGCCTGGGTGACAGAGTAAGAGTCTGTCTCAAAAAAAAAAAAAGGAAAAAAAAACTACAAATAGGACTGCCATATGATCCAGCAATACCACCACTGGGCATTTATCCAAATAAAAGAAATCAGAATATCAAAAAAACATCTGCATCCCCCATTTTTATTGCAGCATTATTCATAATAGCCATGATACGGAATCAACCTAGGTGTCCAACAACACATAAATAAGGAAGATGTGGTATATACACAATGGAATATTATTCAGCCATAGAAAAAGAATAAAATTCCATCATTAGTTGCAAAATGGATGGAACTGGAGGTTATTATGTTAAGTGAACTAAACCAGGAACAGGAAGTTAAACACTGCATGTTCTCACTTATATGTGGAAGCTAAAAAAAGTTGCTCTCATAGAAGTATAAAGTAGAACAGAGGATCCTAGAGGCTGAGAAGGGGAAGGGAGAGAGAGGCAGAGATTTGTTCAAAGACATAAAATTATAGCTAGGTAGGAGGAATAATCTCTAATGGCCTATAACACCATTGGATAACTCTAGTATTACTTTCCTAACTATTTGAAACTATATATTATTGTTAACTAGAGTCATGCAACAGTGTTATACATTAAATGTTTCAGATGATGGATATGCTGATTACTCTGATCTGATCATTATACATTATATGTATGAAAACATCACTATCTATCCAAAAAATATGCACAATTATTATATGTCTGATATGGTTTGGCTGTGTCCCCCCCCCAAATCACACCTTGAATTGTAATAATCCCCATGTGTCAATGGCAGGGCCAGGTGGAGATAGCTGAATCATGGGGATGGGGGGATGGTTTCCCCCATACTTTCCATGGTAGTGAATAAGTCTCACTAAATCTGATAGTTTTATAAACGGGAGTTCCCCTACAAATGCCCTCTTGCCTGCTGCCATGTAAGACCTGCCTTTGCTCCTCCTTGCCTTCCGCCATGATTGTGAGGCCTCCCCCAGCCATGTGGAACTATGAGTCAAAACAGACTAATGCACTGTCAATTTTAAAAAATAAAATAAAAAGTAAATGGGACAAGGAAAAGAGAGGTGATGGAAAATCAATGTCTACATGAAAGGTAAAGGAAGGACATATACTAAGGAAATCTCAGGAAGCAAGCCACCAGCTTTTAAACACTACTTGTCTTAGGCTGTTTGGGCTGCTATAACAAAACACTGTTAACTAGGTGGCTTATGAACAAAGAAATTTGTTTCACACAATTCTGGAGGCTGACAAGTCCAAAATCAAGGCAGATTCAGTGTCTAGTGAGGGTCTGCTTCCTGGTTCACAGAAGACCATCCTCTCACTATGTCTTAACATGGTGAAAGGGGTGAGGATACTCCTGGGGCCTCTTTTCTAAGGCCACTAATCCTGTTTATGAGGGTTTCCCCTCCTGAATGATTAGGGTGACCTAATGCCTTTAAGAGGTGATTAGGTCACCCTAATCACCTCTTAAAGGCCTCAACCTAATCACCTCTTAAAGGCCTCACCTCCTGATACTATCACCTTAGGGGATAGGATTTCAACAAAAAAAATTCGAAGAAGACACAAATATTGTCTATAACCAAAAATATTGTCTATAACCATTCAAAAACAACAAAAGAAGTACTCTAATGTTAGAATAGCATTATCAGCAACAAGACTTTGGTTTTGAATTGCCTTTTCCTGTTAAAAGAACCAAGGACTTCCTGGAGAAATGGCTGCTTCCATGTCTGGGCCAGAATATGTATAAGGTGAGCCTCAAATACCTTGTCAAAAAAATAAGTCATGATTACTAAAAACATGTCAATAGGGCAAGCCAACTTTATGAGGTTTTCAATGGCCAAAGGTGGAACAATTTAGCATCAATAAGGAAAATAATTGTCAATGGATTGAAATCAACAAACGTGAATAAATCTACTCACTCATATGTAATTAATTATCAAAAATTAATTGATCACCTTCAGAGGATGGTAAATAAAGAGAAAGAACCAAGCATTTATTCTGCCTTTCCTGTATGACTCTATCACTGGGTAACCAAATAATAAATGAAGGAAAGTGTCTATTTTTAAATTTCAAGTAATAATTTTTTAAATTATATAATATCACTATTTGGTACTGCCCTCCATTCAATGAATTGATGGATCAATATATTGGGTATTAATGTTTAACAACAAAAACAGGGACAATCAGATATTACATGTCTCCTATAGTCTTGCCAAAATGCCAAAATGAGTCTGATTAACACTCTGAATGGTGCTACCACTTTTCAGGAAATAAAGAGGAGAAAAGAACAGGATAACTTTGCTAAGAATACACAGTTAACAAAATCAAAACAATAGGAAATTTGACAGTTCAGATTGTCTGGGTCTTTAAATGAGTAAATTGTAAGGAAAACAAAGATGATGGGTGGAGGGAGGGAACACATAGATAAAAGAGAATCTAAAAACATTAATTTTTAAAATGGAAAAAACTAAAATATAATGTATAAGGGTGCACTCATGGGTGACAAAACTGAAAAAACAAAATGCAAGGATGTCATTACTATAAAAGTCAAGATGGTGTTTACTCTGATGGGAGGGATTATAATGGAAACAAGCCTCACCAACGTGTTTTTGGGATGACTGGCAAAGTTCTATCTCTTGGCCTGGGTGGTAGTTACAAAGGTGTTTAAGATATTCACTAGCTAAAAGCAATATTAAAAAAGGGAAAATAGAAAGAAAAGTAACAATAGATTTGTGGCAGTTGGAAGATGGTAGAAGCTATGTGTAGGTTCTGTATAAACAATCAAAAAGGGGCTGAATTAAGACTCTCACTCACTTTTTGCCTCCAGTAAAGCTCTAACTGGTACCAAGCTGAAGACAAGCAGCAGGACTTTCATAGAAAACGATTTGCTTCCCTCAAATCTCTTGTTCAGATTCCTTACCACAGCATTTTTGTAGCACTTGGTTACCGTAGTCACTGAAGATACTATGATCGAGAAATAGAAAAACTGTCCTAGGAAAATTATACTTTAAATTGACATAAAGAAAAAAATTACCCTCAATGTTCCATCATCTCATGTAAAAAACAAGAAGGAGTGTTCCAGAGGATTTTATCTTTTTTATTGTTTTTTTTCTTTATATATTCCTAACTTCTATAATAAAATCGCTTTCGCATAGCAATATATTGTTACATATCCTATAACAATACATGAAAGTATAATTTAATGAAATAACAATTTCAAAGCCTGAAGCAACTGCAAATACTTAACATAGGAGGAAGATGGGAGAGGAGATAGCTAATTTCTTAAGTTGAATCAAAAACCATGCTACGGGCTGAGCCCTGCAGCTCACTCCGGTAATCCCAGCACATCGGGAGGCTGATGTGGGTGGATTACTTCAGGCCAGGAGTTTGAGACCAGCCTCACCGACATGGTGAAATCGCACTTCTACTAAAAATACAAAAAATTAGCTGGGGATAGTAGTGCACACCTGTAATTCCAGCTACTCAGGAGGCTGAGGCTGGAGAATCACTTGAACCCAGGAGGCGGAGGTTGCAGTGAGCTGAGATCATGCCACTGCACTCCAGCCTGGGCAACAGAGTGAGACTCTGTCTCAAAAGAAAAACAACGAACCATGCTGTGGTTGTTAGTCTTCTGCCAGTGCCCACCGTTTTACCTGGGCACTAAACCTCCTATTGTAGAAGGGAGCAATGGCATGACAGCAACAAGAATGGTCTGTCTACTGGTGTGGTGTGATGGGATCCCATGCAGGACATTTCACCATCTTGCCTTCCACTCTAGACATCAGCTGGAGAAGGGAAAGAAAAGGGAATCTACCTCCTCTTTAAGCCATGAAGCACACATATAGAATCTTTAAAAATGTTCAGGTAAGGCCGGGCACAGTGGCTCACACCTGTAATGTGAGCACTTTGGAAGGCTGACACAGTGGATCATGAGGTCAGGAGTTTGAGACCAGCCGGGCCAGCATGGTGAAACTCTGTCTTTACTAAAAATACAAAAAATTAGCTGGGCATGGTGGCGTGTGCCTGTAGTCCCAGCTATTCAGGAGGCTGAGGCAGATAATTGCTTGATCCTGGGAGGTAGAGGTTGCAGTTAGCCAAGATGGCACCACTGCACTCCAGTCTGGGCAACAGAGCAAGACTCTGTCTCAAAAAAAAAAGTTCAGGTGGTTATTTACTGTAGGTTCAAGCAATACAGAGTCTACAAGAGGAGCAGAGATCTAGGGATTCCCTGCAAAGAAGTCACAGTCCTACTTAAGGCATGGGGCTTCATTCTTGGCTCTTGGAGGGCAGCCTGCAAGCTCCCCCTTGATGAGAAGAAACTCTTCTCCTCCATACTTTCCCCCTGCTCCCCACAGTTATTCACTCCAGTCCTATGCCCCTTGCTCTCTATTAGCTGGTCTTCAGACCACAATCTTTAAGAATTTAATTCATAGAAATATATCCACTATAACTAAAATCAAAAGACAAATGAAAAATTGGCCAAAACAAAAATATAACATATAGGTAAATGATTTTCTTAATATATAAATACATTTTCTAAATAAAAAAGAAAATATTGAACAATATCCCAAAAGAACAGTAAGCAAAAGATATGAACTATCACTAAAAAGAAATAAAACCTGCAATAAATTCACATATATGTAGAGACTTTAACATTGTCAGGAGCTCAGCTGAGCTGCCAGATGTCAGGGTAGCCAATTAAAACAATAAGCCAAAATGAAAGTTACAGTGAAGCTTTCTATTACTTCCAGCAAAGTACAAGCAGGAGACTAAGCTGGAGTAAACACTGGCTCCTCCTTCCTCATTTCCTTCCATGGAACAGTGTCAGTAGAGGAAAGTGGATCAGCACAAAGGAAGCCCCAAGCAAAAGGCTCTTGCAGCTTTATGGGCCCAGAGCTAAAGGAGGGCAATGATGAAGTATGGAAAAGTACTGGGTACTGTAGTACTGAGTCAGAGTGGAGAAAAGTATCTTCAAGTATTCCCACACCCTGCTTGCCCAAAAGGAGATATCAACAGAGACACATGAGGAATGTCTCAGCTAAAGGCCCTAGATAAAGAGGCTTCTGAATGAAAGAGCCTGAGCTAGCAAGGCAGATATGCATAAGGGCATGGCAGGCCGAGGGTTCCTGGGTCCTTGACTGCAAGTTCTCACAGAGGCTGCAGTGCAGGGTCTGTGCCCCAAGTCTGTGTGGGGAGGGCAGCTTTCTCCAGGAGGCCTGCCAGGCAAAGCCTTTTGAATTGCCTATGGTCAGGTCTGAAAAATCACACAAAGGTTTTTAAGCAGAAGCTGGACTCCTCAAACATCTATTGTATTAAGAGAATAAAAAATTAAGACTATAAAATTCCATTTTTAGTTACAATTTAGCAAAAATCAAAAAAGCTGAAATGTGTGGTGTAAGTGTGGGGCAATTTATTTGTATACTTTGTTCACAGATGTATAATGGTACTTTTGGTTGTAAAAAAAAAATGATCTCATGTCAAGGAAATGTGAAAATGTCTATCAAAAGTAATTATACATATACCATTCATTCAAGCAAGTTTAAGGCTAAAAATTATTTGACTCCATGTACTTTTACTGTGTGAAAATTATTTGTCTTCATGTACTCACATGTGTGAAAATGCAAACTTTGGGGATATTCTCTGTATTACAGTTTATAATGAGGGGAAAGATAGTAACAAAAATAGTCATAATGAGAATAGTTAAATTATGATTATTTATACAATTGAGTAATATAATAAATTGCTGTCAAGAAATAGCCTTCTATGTACAGCAGCCCCACTTGTTCACAGTTTTGCTTTCTGCAGATTCAGCTACCCCTAGCCAACCACAATCTGAAAATATTCCATAGAAAGTTGCAGAAATAAACAATTCATAAATCTTACATCACAAAGCATTCTGAGTAGCACTGTGAAACTTTGCATGGTCCCTCTCCACCCGGGACATGAATCATCCCTTTGTCTAGAGTATCCATGCTGTTAATGCTCCCTTCCCACTAGTCACTTAGAAGCCCTCTGGGTCATCAGATCAACTGTCTTGATATTTCAGTGCTTGTGATCAAGTAGTCCTTATTTTACTTAATAATGGCCCCAAAGTACAAGACTAGGAATACCTGCTAACAGGATGTGCCAAAAAGAAGTCATAAAGTGCTGCCTTTCAGTACAAAGGTGAAAGCCCTCAAGTTAATGAGAAAGGAAAAAAAATCACATGCTGCAGTTGCTAAGATACATGGTAAGAACAAATCTATGACTTTGTGAAGAAGAAAAAGAAATTTGTGCATAACACATACAGGATTCTGTACAATCCATGGTTTCAGCCATCCACTGGGAGTCTTGGAACTTATCCCTAGATGATAAGGAAGGTCAACTGTACTAGGATTGAACAATCTCCACTAAATATTCTTAAGTCAAAAAAATAAAATAAAATGCAGCACAGAGCATGTAATGCACTGCATTGTGTGAAGAAAGGATGTTGCAGAGTATGGATAAGCCCAGCTCTGGTTAGACTACTCAGGTTCACTTCCGGCCTCTGCCACTTCCAAGCAGATCTTTAGCAAATACATTTTTTGGCTACTCAGTTTACTCACCTATAAAGTGGGTATCGTAGCATTCTCTGGTCATAGAGCTGCTGTAAAAATTAAATAACCCTGCTAGTTGTCTTCTTCCTGGCACACCCTTGGCCATGTTTGCCAGCCTTCCTTGTGGTAAGATGTGGCGTGTGATTGAATTCTAGCCGATGATTGGCAAGCCAAGCCCATAAAAGCCTCTCAGCTGCCATCTTTTAAGCTATTTCTCCTTTTTCCAGCTTGATGTTGACGGCCAGAGTGGTCTTGGAAGCCACATTCTGAGGATGGCAAGGCCCCCATCAGTCAGTGCACTCAAATGACTCACTGGGGAGCCAGAGCCCCTACCTCATGACACATACATATTGCTGACTTAGATCACCTTCTTCTGAGTTTGAATAATACCACCTCTTTAGCATCAATTTTTAGAGCAATTAGTGTTACCCTAACTAATAGAGTAGGGTAAGTGCTTAATGTGGTTGCTGCCATTATCACAATTATTACCGTTTTGATGTTGGCCCATAATATATCTCTGAAGGTTACATAAGAAATTAATACTACTGTTTGCCTCTAGCAGAGGGGGATTGTGAGGTCTCTTACGCCCTTTGAATTTTTGGCACTTGCATGTTCCGTATGCATGTATTGTCCCTGTAGTAGGCAGGCTAGGCTGTACTATATTGGGATCAATCCTGAACCCCCAGCACCTTAACATAACAGAGGCTATTTCTTATTGACATCAGAATCTGATGCAGGCCAGGAGCCTCTGCTTCCTGTGGCTCCTCCACAGGGTTACTCAAGGATCCAGATGGCTTCCATTTGCCAGTTCCTTTATTTACTGCAGTACCAGCCAAAGAAAGTGGGACAGAAAATGCACATCCCCTCTTTATTTTTTTTTATTTATTCGAACTTTTATTTTAGATACAGAGAGTACAGGTATAGATTTGTTAAATGAGAATATTGCATAATGCTGAGGTTTGGAGTATGGATCCCACCACCCAAGTAGTAAGCATAGTATCTGATACGTAGTTTTCTGACCCATCCCCCCACCACACCCTTTAGTAGTCCACAGTGTCAGTTGTTCCTACATTAATGTTCATGTGTGCTCAGTGATTAGCTCCCACTTATAAGTGAGAGCATCTGGTGTTTGGTTTTCTGTTCCTGCGATACTATCTCACACCAGTCAGAATGGCTGTTATTAAAAAGTCAAAAAACAACAGATGCTGATGAGGCTTTGGAAAAAAGGGAATGCTTAGACACATCCTCCCTTCATTGCCATCACTGCTCACATTTCAGGGACATGATCCCACTGAGATGCTGAGATCTTGGAAATATAGTTCATCCATGTGCTCTAGGAAGTGAAATGACTTGATGAACCCAACCTCTGCTTCCCCATGATGTCCTGGGAAGTCTGACACTCCTGAAGAAACAGGCTGAGGGTGCTTTCTTGGCCATTTGTCATATTAACAATGCTTCCTTTAACCCTAAGCATGCAGATTAGAATCTACCTCTAGAAAACCTTGATATAGCAAGGCTTAGGCCATTCCAGATCCACCAGATAATTGATAGAAGATACAACAGATAAAAAGAATTAGAGCTTATCAATTCTTTCATCTTGGTATCTTACACTGTCAGAAGAGTTTCTTGTGGGCTTTCTACTTTAATATTTGTATTCAAGAGTTAAGGAAGCTCACCTTTCAGCACTCCAGATGAGAAAGTTAAAGCTTCAATCAGTCATTTTTACTGGCAATTTTCTCAGGTACAAAAAAGGAAAGCAGGTCACCTCAAGGGAGAAGCAGTGACCATGTTATTTTAACAGCAATTACCCATGGATATCCCTCTTTTTTGCCCAACTCTCTCAGGACTTTGAAAATCACAGGAGGTCAGGGATCTCTGCTTGGACAAAAACGTCACTGGGGGCTAAGAATTAATAAGGGTATTATCAACTGATTTATTAATATTATTGTTACAGAAAAGGTATTGGGCTGAAAATTTATTTTGATGTTTCTCTTATTTGCTTATTTTTTAAAACCATTTATTAATTTGGGTCTTGTCAATAAAGGGGATGGAGCAGTATCCTCTGATTTTTATATGAGTTCTTTTGAAATAATATATTACCTATTTTTTTAAAATTAACTTCTATTTTTAAAAATGAACACATCAGACTGAAAACTAAATGTCAGTATTTATAGTTAGACCCTGCTTCACTCTCTTTACCTCCAGGCAGGGCATTTACTGTTCTCTTCCACCCTCTCGCCTGCCTCCCTGCAGTAGACAGGACCAGGTGACTAGTTCTTGCCAAAGGGCTGTAAGCAGAAGCAAAGTGTGTCATTTTCAGACCAAAGCATTCGGGAGCCAGTGCAGAGCTCTCATTTTTCCTGCCATGGTGACCTGGAAGCCTCCTGTTTTCCATGGCAGAGCTACAAGCAGCCAGAGGCCTGAAACTTGCAGTCGCCATTTGGAAAGGAGCTGCTCTGGAGAGTCACCACCGGATTTGGAAAGTCACCACTGGGCCATTCTGCATGACTGAGAAAAACGTTTTATGTGTTGAGACAGTGAAATTTAGAGGTTGCTTTGCTACCAAACACATCCTCACCTAAACTGACTAAATTATTTCCAATTCTCGAATACATCTGAAGAACGTATTCCACTGTAACTCAATCAACAATACATGTTAAACAGCTGCACTATATAAATATAATAGGTAGATAGAGAACAAGTATTTGCTTGCATAAGGTAGGTACGCCATAGAAGAACTGAAAGCCAGACACAGGTAGAATAAAAAAATAAATAAAGCATCGTCTCTCCAGAAGTTCCCAAGCTAGTTTCAACATACCTTTATTTTACTTCAGCAAATGCATAATGAATGTCTATTATGTACAAAGCATCTGCTGGGCAGAAAGCTGCAAAGATGAATAAGAACACCCCCGATCTTGAAAGGTCTGTCAAACCAGTGAAGAAGTCAGACAAGCTCACAGGTCATTACAGGACCATGTGTAGGGTCAAGGCAGACGAAAGTGAGTTGCCACGGAAGTACAGAGGGTATCTAGCTCAGACTAGGAGAATCATGGAAGGCTTCTTCACGGAAGTCATTCCTAAGATGCAATAGCTAGACTGATTCTATTTCTTTTCTTCTTACAGAGGAAGACAGCTATCAAATCTAGAGGCTGTTTTGCTATTCAGTTGGAATTTTATATGTGTAAAGTAATTGGCTCTTGAAGAAAATGGAAGCAAAATGGAATTTCAGTTTGCTTTAGGCAAACAAAGATAAACATAAAAAGCTTAACTCTTGCTGTGAATCCCAAACCATTGAGAGTCCCACCTTTGATATGCATTTGCCCTAAATATAATCTTCGTCCACACATTTGTATAATAAACTTTTAAAGCACATATCCTATATTTCTGTTCCTTTTTATAGGTTATATGCCCATATCAACATGGCTTAGAATGCCAGTTGTATTTAGAATGTATGGTCCAACAATTTGGTAAAGTAGTCAAGAACTTGGATTTTGGAACCAGCTTTCCAAATCCTGGCTCTGGCCATAACTAGCTGATCGACCACAGACAGATTACTAAACTCAGAATGCATCGGTTCTTCACCAGTGGAGATGAGATGATAATGGAGCATACCTCAAAGAACTGTTATGAGAATTAAATGAATTGATATACATATAGTCAACCTAGAATAGTAAATGTTTTATGAATTAGCTAACAGCATGAGTATTATTGTTTTGTTGTTAACTCTGTAGAAGTGTTTTCATTTGGAATTTATAATTCTGTTCTAAAATATGATACTTAATTTCGTATGGCAACAAAGCAATGTTTGAGAAATTATAAGACTTTAAAGACAGTTATTTACTAATATTAATAAACTAAAGAACAATTCCCCAGCAGGTTCATGAAAGAAAAAATTATGCATGGAGATGAGTAGCTATGGTACTGAACAGTGTCTCCTTTGTAAAGGAGATTCTCTATTTTGCCTATTTAAATAAAAGGTCTGTTGAGAAGAATATGAATATCGAATCCTATCAATTTCATGTCTCTGTAAGGTGCCATCTCCGGAATATGGTCTTTTACACCTCAATATGAAACACTGACTGCAAAATCCTAAGGTTAGAAAGTCATGTGATGCAGTCTCCTCACTTTAGTCAAAGTCATCTTAATAGTTTTATTTTACAGATAACAAAACTGAATTCCAGAAGAGCAGTGTTAACTAAAATTAAGAGTTGTAGCAAGGATTAAAACTCAACATTTCTGACTCCTGGCAAAATAGCCTTTCTGGGCTTTAACTTCAACCATACAGTGGTTAGTATTACAAAGTCTACCATCCCAGAAAACTGAAAATAGACCAGTTGAGTGACTATAATCCTTGAAATCAATAAATTTTAAACATTGTTCTGGCCCTGATTTGCTCTACTGTAACCTCCAAGTCATTTATCATGTTAGGATTTCTCACACTCTAACAATAAAAAAATCAAAGCACTTTAATCCTACCTGCTTCTTGGGAAGGCAATAATAATTGCAAAGTTCTTTCAAATGGCAAGTACAAGGAAAAAAATACCTGATTCAATGTTCTCTTCCTATTTCAATATCAAAGCCCAATGCTGCAAGTTAAGGATAGAACAGAATCATGTGAAATCAAATGGTTGATAAAATTTCCCAAAGCTCAGCTGTATCTCATTATATCAGATCCTTTAGTTACTAGGGCATGCAACTATTACACAAAAAGATTACACTGTCTGTTCAGAGGCTGACATTCTTCCCTTCACTTTCATTACCTCTTTACACTATCATACCATACATTTGATTCTTAACATTGTTCCAAACCTTCTTAGATTTCATGATATGTGTGTGTGTGTTTGTATGCAATGCTCAAAGCAAAGTGAGAGCTCACAGAATGTGAAAAGCTCACTCTTCTTCACATAGTGGGAAATCTGTTTTCTTGGTCTTTTGGAAATGTATTTTTTCAAAAAGTTCCTGAGTGCTTCACTTAAACAAAAATAAAAATCTGACATCAGGATTATGAGTATATAATAATGGGAGAAAAGTGACACAAGCAAATTAAAGCAAAGTCCGTCATTTGAAGGACTGACCCACCCAATTCTTAAGTGTTTGTCGCTATTCACTGCAGAATCTAGAGGACTTACACAGTACTACGATAGGTACCAACCACAAAGCTTCCATGAATTTATAAAAATTTTATCTTCTACCCTGGCCCTAATGAAACAGCACCTAGCTATCAAAAGTAGAAATACAGAAGCCAACACCATCAACCTCAAGTTTCAAGAGCTCCACCATTTTTCTTTGATTTACATCTAATTCACCTCCTAAAAATATAAAGAAACAATAATGGAATTAATCCATTATTTTAAACATATCCAGAACAAGATTGGGGAAAACTGACACTAAACCAGAGAATGGTTTAGGACTCACATAAAAGCTCCTGAATTTGACAAACAGACACACCTTGCTTTTCATACTGTAATTCAGAGCTGTGGGAGCACACAAAATAGAAGTTGGAAGTTTATAAAAAGAGACACTGAACAGGAGGCTGTACACACTGCTGAATATTTTGACCAAGAGATCAACATACTAAGGCATGTGTTTTAGGAGCAGATTACGCGTTGAAGTCAGAAAGATTAGTCGGGAAGCTAATGTGTTAATTTGGGAGAAGCTAATGAAGCCTGAGTCAGATTAACGACAGTGACCAGAAAGGACTAATTCAAGAGACAGTCAAGAGGTATATTTGAAAGAGTAAGAGTTGGGCAGATGGAAGAATCTCAAATTCCTGGAAATATGGTTTCAGTTTACTATCAGACCAGGCAATTTGCTGGAGAGACATTATTTAGAGAGAGGATAATTGCATGATAAGAATAAGGAAGGAAAATTGGGTTCTTCTGAGGTGGTGGATTAGAGGTTTTTAGCATGCCTCCACCACTTGGAAATAGCAAGATACTGCATAAAAATCAAGTCTGTGAGCTTTAATTTAATAAGGAACATGGGAATCTACCACAATCATGAAAGACACCTTAGATCCTGCAGTGGCGAACAATGGCAAATAGCCCCTGTGACAGCAACTAGCTGATAAGAGTGAAGCTCCAGCATCCAAGGGAGGCAGAGAGCCTCCCTCTGTGACTCAGCTTTCCACTGAGGATATGAGCAGCCCGGGGCTGAGGGAGAACACTTTCTTTCTCCCAAGCCCTGGAGCTAACCTGGGGAAAGGCTTGGAGATGCTGTGAGGAAAAGACACCAGGAATAGCTGCAGGCCTTTTCCGAGACCTGTAATACTGCATTAAAAATGTAGGATGCCATTTTTAATCTGGGCACATACAAAGACAGCCATTCTTTGGTATCCTGGTGGTGCAGCTGCAGAGGCATTTTAGTCTTGGGCCAGAGATTGGAGCATCTGCTCTGGAGCAAGGTAGGGACCTCTGCAGTCAGAACTGTGCAAAGTGCCTGAGCAGTACTTACCGGAACTGTGGTCTCAACCATTATAGGCCTGGAGCAGGAGGAGAGCTGCTACAGCTTCAGTTTCTTTTGGATGACAAAACTTATAGCCAGGACCAGTTTGGCAACCCAGAACTGATCTTCAGGTGTCATTGCTGGCTGCCCCAGCCTGCTCCCCCTGAGACTGTTGTGTAGCAGGGTCATCTTTTCTCTACCCTCAGGCAGAAAACCAGGTGTTTAGGGGACCTGCTTGCCCAGACCAGCAGCCTGAGCCATACCACCCTTCATGGACATAGACCAGGGTGCAGCAGGGCCCCTCTGCTCCATGCCCAGGCAGATCTCCAGGTATTCAGAGCACCCCCTCACCTGGATCAGCAACCTGAGCGACCTAACACTTTCTGTACATAGATCATGGTACACTGGGACCCTCTCTGCTCCACACAAGGCAGATTGCCAGGCATGTGGAACACCTACTCACATGGAATGTCAGCCTGAGTCACCCTATCCATCCTGTACAGAGATCCTCTACAGGAGGTACTTCTCCACTTAATGCCAGGTAGATACATCTCCAGGCATTCAAAGCATCCACCCACCTGGATCAGCAACCTGAGCTGCCCCACCCTTTCTGGGCATAGATTGTGGTGCAGATCTCCCTCTCTGCTCCACACCAGGGGAGATCTCCAAGCATTCAGAGTACCTGTTTGCCCAGATTGGCAGCCTGAACCACCCCATCATTCCTGTGCAGAGATCTGGGTACAGGGGGGCTCTTCTCTGCTCCATGCTCAGGCAGATCTCCAGGCATCTGGAGCAACCACTCACCTGGAACAGCAGCCTCAGTTGTCCTGCCTTTCTTGTACGGAGATCCTGGTGCCAGGGAATTCTCTCCACTACATGGCCAGGCAGATATCCAGACATCTAGAGCACCCACTCTCCTACATTAGGAGTTTAGGCCATCCCCCAATCCCCATGCAAAGAACTTGAAGCTGAGGAGGTTTCTCAGCTCCACACCAAGGCATATCTCTGGGTGCTTGGTGGCCTCTCACTGGATTCTCCCTCAATCCTGGGGGCTTGTGCTTGCCATCAGGGGACCTGTAGCAGACTTGCCCAGACTAGATCTACACATCTGGCCCCCTACATGCCAGGGCTGAGGATGGAGTTCAAATAAGGCAATGCTAAAGGAAAAATCTTAAAGGCCCCTAGAGAAAAAGTCACATCCTGTACAAAGAAAACCCCGTCGGGCTAAGAGCTGACTTCTTAGCAGAAACTTACAAGCCAGGATAGATGGGGGTCAATTTTCAGCATTCTTAAAAAGAAATTCCAACCAAAAATTTCATATCCCATCAAATTAAGCTTCAGAAGCAAAGGGGAAATAAAATATTTTCAAGGCAAGCAAACACTTAGGGAATTCATTATCACTAGACCAGCCTTTTAAGAGATGCTTAAGTTGTTCTACACATGGAAATGAAAGAACAATACCTGCTACTACAAAAACGTACTAAAGTACATAGCCCACAGCCCCTATAAAGCAACCACACAATAAAAACTACAAAGCAACCAGCTAACAACTGCGTGATAGGATCAAAACCTCATATATCAATATTAACCTTGAAAGTAAATAATCTAGATGCCACACTTAATAGGCACAGAGTGGGAAGGTAAATTAAAGAAAAATGCAAGACCTATCTATCTTCTGTCAAGAGATCCATCTCACACATAATGACACCCACAGGCTCAAAGTAAAGAATTAAAGAAAAACACAAGACCTATCTATCTTCTGACAAGAGATCCATCTCACACATGACATCCACAGGCTCAAAGTAAAGGTTGGAAAAAGATCTGCCACGTAAACAGGACACATAAAAAGAGCAAGGGGTCACTATTCTTACATCAGATAAAATGGACTTGATATCAACAATATAAAAAGGACAAAGAAGGTGATTTTGTAATGCTAAAGGGTTCGGTTCAACAAGAAGACTTACTATCATATGTATGCACCCAACACTAGAGCACCCAGATTCATAAAACAAATATTTCTAAATCTACAAAAAGACATAGACAACCACACAGTAATAATGAGGGACTTCAACACCCCACTGCATCAAGGCAGAAAACTAACAAAGAAATTTTGAACTTAAATTTGACAAATTGGACCTAATAAATATCTACAGAACACTCCACCCATCAACAACAGAATATACCTTCTTCTCATCTGCACACAGAATATATTCCAAGATCAACCACATGCTCTGCCATAAAGCAAATCTCAATAAATTCCAAAAACAAACTAAAATCATATCTACCATACTCTCAGACCACAGTAGAATAAAAATAGAAATTAATACTAAGAGGATCTCTCAAAACCACAAAATTACATGGAAATTGAACAGCTTGCTTCTGAATAACTTTTGGGTAAACAACAAAATTAAGTCAGAAATCAAAAACTTATTTGAAATAAGTGAAAATAGAGACACAACATACCAAAATCTCTGGGGTGCAGCAAAAGCAATCTTAGGAGGAAAGTTTACAGGACTAAATGCCTACATCAAAAAGTTAGAAAGATCTCAAATTAATGTTCCAATATCACACCTAGAGGGACGAGAAAAACAAGAGCAAACTAGCCCCAGGGCTAACAGAATCAAAAAAATAATTAAAATCAGAGAAGAGTTGAACAAAACTGAGACCCAAAAATCCATATAAAGAATCAACAAAGTTAAAAGTTGGTTCCTTGAAAGGATAAACAAGATTGATAGACCACTAGCTAGATTAACAAAGAAAAAAAAATCCAAATAGTCACAATCAGAAATGACAAAGGTAATATTACAACCAATTCCATAGAAATACAAAAGATTATCAGAGACTATTATGAACACACTTAAAAGATATAGAATGGGAAGGTGGATATAAACTATGCATAGAAACTAGAAAATCTAGAGGAAATGAATAAATTCCTGAAAACACAATCTCCCAAGATTAAATCAGGAAGAAATTGAAACCCTGAGCAGACCAATATTGAGTTCCAAGATTGAATCCATAATAAAAAATTAAAAATAAAAAAAAAAGCCTACTGACCAAAAGAAAAAGTCCTGGACCAGATGGTTTCACAGCCAAATTCTACTAGACATACAAAGAAGAGCTGGTACCAATTCTACTGAAACTATTAAAAAAAAAAAAATGAGAAGGAGAAATTCCTCCTTAACTCATTCTATGAAGCTTGCATCACCCAAGTGACAAAACCTGGCAAAAACACAGGAAAAAAGAAAACTAAAAACAATATCCCTAGTAAACATAGACACAAAACTCCTAAACAAAATACTAGCAAACCAAATCCAGTAGCACATCACAGTATTAATTCACCATGATCAAGTAGGCTTAATTCTTGGGATTCAAGGCAATTAGTAAACGTGACTCACCTCATAAACAGTATTAAAAACAAAAATGATATGATCATCTCAATAGACATAGAAAAAGCTTTCAATGAAATACAACATCCTTTGTGATTTAAAAAAAAAAAAAACTCACAAGAAACTAGGCATTGAAGGAACATACCTCAAAATAATAAGGGCTGTCTGTGGTGAACCCTCAGCCAACATCATACGGAAAAGGCAAAAACTGGAAGCATTCCTTTTGAGAACTGAAACAGGACAAAAATGCCTACTCTTCCTACTCCTATTCAATATAGTACTGGAGATGCTAGCCAGACCAATAAAGCAAGATAAAGAAATAAAAGAAATCCCAAGAAGTTAAACTATCTCCCTTTACTGACGATATGATTCTATAACTAGAAAACCTTACAGCCTCCACCAAAGGCTCCTGAGCTCAGTTTTAGGATACAACATAAGTGAAAAAAAAGTATCATTTCTATACACCACTTGAACATTACGTTCAAGCTGACAGGGAAATCAAGAATGCAATCGCATTTTCAATAGCATCAAAAAATAAATAAAATACCTAAGAATACACCTAACCAAGGAGGTGAAAGATCTTTATAAGAACTACAAAACATTGCTCAAAAAAATCATAGATGACACAAACAAATGGAAAAACATCCAATGTTCATGAATTGGAAAAATCAGTATTATAAAAATGGCCATACTGCCCAAGGCAATTTATAGATTCATCACTATTCCAACCACTTACCAACTTCGTTTTTCACAAAACTAGAAAAAAGCTATCTTAAAATTTATATAAAACTGGGGGGGGGAAAAAACCCAAATAGCCAAGGCAATTTTAAGCAAAAAGAACAAAGCTAGAGGCATCACATTATCTGAATTAAAACTATACTATAAGACTATCGCAATAAAAATAGCATGGCACTGGTACAAAAGCAGACACACAGACCAATGGAAAAGAATAGAAAACCCAAGAACAAAGCCATACACCTACAGCCATCTGATCTTTGACAAATCTGACAAAAATAAGCAGTGGGGAAAGGACTGCCTATTCAATAAATGGTGCTGGGACAGTTGGCAAGCCATATGCAGAATGAAACTGGACTCCTATCCTTCACCATATATAAAATTTTACTCAAGATGGATCAAAGATTTAAACATAAGACATCAAACTGTAAGAATCCCAGAAGAAAATCTAGGAAATGGATATAAGCCTTAGGAAAGAATTTATGACTAAGTCCAAAAAAGAAATTGCAACAAAAACAAAAGTCAAGAAGTGGAACCTAATTGAATTAAAGAGCTTCTGCACAGCAAAAGAGACTACCAACAGAGTAAACAGATAACCTACAAAATTGGAGAAAATACTTGCAAACTATGAATTGGATGAAAGTCTAACATCCAGAATCTATAATGAACTTTAAAAATTCAAGAAGCAAACAACAACCCCTTTCAAAAATGGGTAAAAGACATGAGCACATACTTCTTGAAAGACATACATGTGGCCAACAAACATGGTAAATTGTTTATCATCACTAATAATCAGAGAAATACAAAATCGAAAACCACAATGAGATGCCATCTCGCACCAGTTGGAATGCCTATTACTAAATAGTCAAAAAACAATAGATACTGGTGAGGCTGTGGAGAAAAGGAAACATTTATATGCTGTTTGTTGGTGGGAATGTAAATTAGTTCAGCCACTGGAAAACAGGAGATTTTCAAAGAACTTAAAACAGAGCTACAATTTGACTGTGGAAAAGAAAATTAATTGTTCTACCAAAAAAACACATGCACTCATATGTTCATTACAGCACTGTTCACCATACCCAAGACATAGGAATCAACCTAGGTGCCAATCAATGGTGGACTGAATAAAGGAAATGTGGTACTATGCAGACATAAAAAATGAAATCATGGCCAGGCATGGTGGCTCATGCCTGTAATCCCAGCACTTTGGGAGGCCGAGGCAGGTGAATCACTTGAGGTCAGGAGTTCAAGATCAGCCTGGACAAGATGGCAAAACTCCGTCTCTACTAAAAATACAAAAATTAGCTGGGCATGGTGGTAAACACCTGTAATCCCAGCTACTCGGGAAGCTAAGGCAAAGAATTGCTTGAATTCAGGAGGTGGAGGTTGCAGTGAACCGAGATCACTCCACTGCACTCCAGCCTTGGGGACAGAGCGAGACTTCACCTTAAAAAAAAAAAAAAAATGAAATCATGTTCTTTGCAGCACCATGCTGGAGGTCATCATCCAAAGTGAATAACCATGAGAACAGACAACCAAATACCACATGGTCTCACTTATAAGGGGGAGCTAAGCATTGAGTACTCATGGACATAAAGATGGCAACAACAGACATTGGGGACTACTAGAGGTGGGACGGGAGAGACAGAGGGAGGGAGGAAGAGGGCAACTATTAGGTACCATGCTCGGTACATGGGTAGACTTATACCCCAAACCTCAGCATCACACAATATACCCCGGGCAACAAACCTGCACATGTGCCCTCTGAATCTAAAAGCTGAAAATATTGAAAAAAAAGCATAAAGAAAATGTACTGTACATCTTCTATGTATCAAGTAGTGTCTTAGGACCTAGGATTACAATGTTAAACAAAATTCCACCCTCAACAGATAAATAAATAAACTGTGGTACACTTGGCAATAGAATACTGTTCATCAGTACAAATGAATGAGCTATCAAGCCATGAAAAGACATGGAGAAACTTTACACACATATTATTAAGTGAAAGAAGCCAATCTGAAAAGGCTACATGCTATGTGATTGCAAGTATATGACATTCTGAAAAAGGCAAAACTGTGGCAACAGTAAAAAAGATCAGTGGTTAAGGCATATATGGGAAATCTCTGTACCTTCTGCTCAATTTTGCTGTGAATGTAAAACTGCTCTAAAACATAAAATCTATTTTAAAATGCATTCCCAACTTAAAAATGTAAAAATAAAAAAGATCAATGGTTGTCAGGGGTGAGGGGGAGAGAGGGATGACTAGGCAGGGCACAGAGGATTTTATTTTTCTTTCTTTCCAACTTTTATTGTAGGTTCAAGGAATATATGTGTAGGTCTGTTGTATGTGTTGGGGTCTGGTGTACAAATAGTTTTGTCACCCAGGTAATCAGCACAATACCCAAGAAATAATTTTTCAACCCCTACCTCCCTCCCTCCATCCCCCCATGTCCTCTCTGTATATCGTGGGTTTACAGCCTTGCTCCCTCAGTCATCTGAGAGTGGGGCTCCTCTCTCCTCTCTATCTGAATGCTGGCTGCAGATCTCAGCTCAACACTCCCGGACTGTCCACCACATCCCTGGGGTGAGCTCAGACTTTTTGTGCCCTCCCCAGCTTCTGGGCAGCAATGGCAGTGGGGGGGCTTTCACTTGTCTCTTGGGGCTCCATCCCAGAGAAAGGCAGATCTACTGCCAGTCAAAGCAATCAACCCACAGTGGGGCAGCTGCATTGCAGGCCCAAACCAAAGCGCCCCCGCATGATTATGAGTAGAGGAAGAGGGGGGATTCACAGGGAAGACAAAATGTCCTCTCCCTAGGGAAGCTGCAGCCTCCTGGAGGTCTAGTAAAGCACTCGGGGTCTTTGTTCTTTCTCCAGCCCTAAGGTAGCAAGGGCAGTACTGCTGCAGTGGCAGTGGCAGAGGGGATTTGGGTTGCCCCCTGGGAGCTCCAACCCAGAGCAATGCAGAGCTGCTGCCAATGGGAACATTCAGCAGTGAGTGGGGGTGGCTGCACTTGAGGCCTGAGCTGGGAGGCCCTGCCTGGTGAAGAGCAGTGGGGTGGGAGTTCACAGGGGAAGACAAACTGGGTTCCACTCTGTATGTTGGCTGTAGTGTGATGAAGGTACCAGTAAAGCACTCAGGCTCTTTATTCCTTCCCCAGCTCAAGGGCAGCAAGGGTGATCCCCCACGCAGTGGCAATGGCAGAGAGCCTGTGGCTTGTCTCTGAGATTTCCTTTCCAGAGAAATACACAGCCACCGTGGAAGTGATCGAGTGGGGGCAGGGCAGCTGCGCCGGGTGTCCAGACCATGTTCTGTGATAAGAATACTGGATATGAGATAGTGCTGGGGGGTGGGGAGGGGCAGGGGGTTGGGCCAAAAGGGCTAAATAGGAGGAGCAGTGATCAGAAGCTCTCATTGAAAAGAACCAAAACACTGTGCCAATCCTGCACTGGCAAATGAGGCGTAGGGAATCCATGAGCCCCATACATTGGGTGCCAGAACACAGGGATCCATGAGCCCCACAATGGGCACCAGAATGCAGGGAGCCAGCCCTACATCACCTGTGGGTACCCCCGAGTTCAGTGGCAACAAAGGAATGAGAAAAAGACACATTAAAGAGACAGTAGGACCAGAGGGCCATTACTTATTACTCTGGAGGAGGCAGTGAAGGCCCCAAGCTCTGATCATCTACACTATTTGTTGATTACAATCACTTTGATCTACAGAGTAGGGGTGGAGTGATGGTGGGGAGACGGTGATGGTGAAGTGAATCAGTGAGCTATAACTGAATCAGTGAGCCAGAACTGGTGTGTCATTCTAAGGACTGATAACAGTGGCGGTTTGGGAGTTTCACAAAACAAGAACATGTGGTTATTTTTAACTTGTTATCTCTGTGCAGCTGGTGGAACTCAGGCCTTATAAGGAGCCTACAAGTCTGGCTACGTCATAGTGCTACAAAGGGGTTTTACGTCCTTGAGTCCAGTGTTTATGGTAACAGAGCGAGGTCACCCTGCACTGGAACATGAGGCATGGAGAGGCCTTCCTCCTCAGAGGCCTCCTGAGGCCTTCTGCAGTTTGTTGTTCCTTGTTTATATGTTAATCGTAACCCATTTATGTAGGCACTCTGTAAGTCTTTTCTCCTTTGCTGCTTTTCCCAACACTGAGGTATCCAGGTTCTGTCATCAGGACTGACTAGGCAGCTGGCATGACTCATGGAGATGAAGGAAGAGCAGTGTGGTTTGGCAGCCCACCTGAGAGCCACAGGGGGCAGAGAAGCCGCCATCTCCCAGCCAAGAGAGGTGGTGAGTGAGCATGCTACCCAGCCTGTAAAACCACGATTTTTCCATGGAACAGAGCAACCCATGGATCAGAAGATCCCACTTGTGAGCCCACAGCATCAGGGCCTAGGGTCCCAATCACAGAGCCACACAGATTCTCAACAGCCACTCTGCTAGAATCTGCTTAAGCTTGCTGAGTTCCCAGGAAGAGGGGCAGCCATCACAACAGCTGCTACTCTCTGCTCTCTAGCCATCTGAGCTCCTTGGGGGGAGGGGCAGTAGCCAACACTGGGATAGACAGCTGCCTAACACACTAAGCTCTCAGGGTGGGGGAATGACAACAGCCATCTCTATAGCTCCAGGCCATGCTTTTCCCCTGCTGAAGCTAGGGAGGCTGGATGTCTTGGACCCAAGAGGTATTCCCTACAGCTCAACATGTCGGCTGTGGCAGACTGTGGCCAGAGTGCCTCTTCAGGCCTGATACTGATCCTTCCCTCCTCACTGGGTGGGGCCCTCCCTGCAGGAACTCCAAGAACTCCAGCCAGGGGCTCAGGGACAGAACTCTGACCTCCAGAATTAGAAACACTGATTCTGCTACTCCTCAGAGACTACAGCACTCCTTCCCCTAGGGGTTCAGGGCCAGGCCCTGGCTGAACCCCTAGGGGGAGGGGGTGTTGTAGTCTCTGAGGAGTAGCAGAATCAGTGTTTCCTCCTGCTAGTTCTGAGGAATTCAGGCAACAGCAATCCAGACGAGTGGGTTACCCCCCAGCATAGCACACTACCTCCACCAAGGGACAGCCAAAGTACTTCATTAATGGGTCCTGCTCCCTGTGACACCCACTGAGTGAGATTCTCCAAGAGGGGTTGTCACACACGCTCAACAACAGCATTCCTACTGGCATCAAAGAGGTGTCCCTCGAGGTCAGGGATCCCAGAGGAAGGAGCAGGCACCCATCTTTGCTGTTCTCCAGGCTCCTTGAGTGACATCTCCCAGCACAGGAGAGAACCAGATAAATAGTTAACCCCCCGGCAAACCACAGCAGCCCTACAGAAGAGGGACTTGATCATTGAAAGAAAAACAAACAGAAAGCAACAGCAACAACAAAGTCCCCACAAAATCTCATCAAATGGACAGCAGCCTCAAAGATCAAAACTAGACAAACTCATGAAGATGAGAAAGAAAAAAACACTGAAAACCCAAAAGGCTAGAGTGCCTCTTCTCCTCCAAATGATTGCAACACGTCTCCAGCAAGAGTGCAGAACTGAGTAATAACAAACTGCTTAGCTAAAGGAACATGTTCTAATTCAATGCAAATAAGCTAAGAACCTTGATAAAAGGTTACAGGAGCTGCTAGCTAGAATAACCAGTTTAGAGAAAAACATAAATGACCTGATGGAGCTGAAAAACACAGCAATAGAATGTTACGAAGCACACACAAGTATCAATAGCCGAATTGATCAAGCAGAAGAAAGAATATCAGTTTGAAGACCATCTTGCTGAATTAAGGCAAGCAGACAAGATTAGAGAAAAAAAGAATGAAAAGGAATAAACAAAACCTCTGAGACATATGGTACTATGTAAAAAGACTGAACCTGTGATTGACTGGAGTACTTGAAAGAGATGGGGAAAATGGAACCAAGTTCAAAAACACACTTCAGGGTACCATCCAGGACTTCCTCAACCTAGCAAGACAAGCCAACATTCAAATTCAGGAAATACAGAAAACACCACTAAGATACTCCACTGGAAGATCAACCCCAAGATACATAATCATCAGATTCTCCAAGGTCAAAATGAATGAAAATGTGTTAAGGACAGCCAGAGAGAAAGACCAGGTAACCTACAAAGGGAAGCCCATCAGACTAACAGCAGATCTCTCAGCAGAAACACTACAAGCCAGAAGAGAATGTGAGTCAATACACAACATTCTTAAAGAAAAGAATTTCCAACCCAGAATTTCATATCCAGCCAAACTAAGGTTCATAAGCGAAGGAGAAAAAAAATCCTTTTCAGACAAGCAAATTCTTAGGCATTTCATCACCACCAGGCCTGCTTTTCAAGAGCTCCTGAAGGAAATACTAAATATGGAAAAGAAAAACTGGTACCAGCCACTGCAAAAAAAAACAAAAAAACAAAACAAACACCAATGACATTATGTAGAAACTGCTTCAAATAGTGTACAAAATAACCAGCTAGCATCATGAGGACAGGATCAAATTTACACATAACAATATTAACCTTAAATATAAAGGAGCTAAATGATCCAATTAAAATATACAGACTGGCAAATTGGATGAAGAGTCTAGACCCTGGTGTGCTGTATTCAGGAGACCCATCTCATGTGCAAGGACACATACAGGCTCAAAATAAAGGAATGGAGGAAAATTTATCAAGAAAATGGAAAGCAAAAAAAGGAGGGGTTACATCCTAGTCTCTGACAAAACACATTTTAAGCCAAAAAGATCAAAAAAGTCAAAGAAGGGCATTACATAATGGTAAAGGGATAGATGCAACAAGAAGAGCTAACTATCCTAAATATATATACACCCAATACAAGAGCATCCAAAGTCATAAAACAAGATCTTAGTGACCTGCCAAGAGACTTAGAATCTTATAAAATAATAGCGGGAGACTTCCAGACCCCACTGTCAATATTGCACAGATCAATGAGAAAGAACATTAACAAGGACATTCAGGACTTGAACTTAGCTCTGGATCAAGTGGACCTAATAGACATCTACAGAATTCTCCACCCCAAGTCATCAGAATACACATTCTTCTCAGTGCCACATAGCATTTATTCTAAAATCAACCACATAATTGGAAGTAAAGCACTCCTAAGCAAACACAAAAGAGCTGAAATCATAACAAACAGTCTTCCAGACCACACTGCAATCAAATTGAACTTAGGATTAAGAAACTCACTAAAAACCACACAACTGGATGGAAATTGAACAACTTGCTCCTGAATGACTCCTGAGTAGATAATAAAATTAAGGCAGAAATCAAGAAGTTCTTTGAAACCAATGAGAACAAAGAGACATGTACCAGAATCTCTGGGACACAGCTAAAGCAGTGTTCAGAGGGAAATTTAGAACACTAAATGCCCACATCAGAAAGCAAGAAAGATCTCAAATTGACACCCTAACATCATGATTAAAAGAACTAGAGAAGCAAGAGCAAACAAATTCAAAAGCTAGCAGAAGACTAGAAATAACTAAGATCATAGAAGAACTGAAGGAGATAGAAACAAAAAAACCTTTCAAAGAAATCAAGAAATCCAGGAGCTGGTTTTTTGAAAAAATTAACAAGATAGACCACTAGTTAAACTAATAAAATGGAAAAGAGAGAGGAATCAAATCGATACAATAAAAAATGATAAAGGGATATCACCATTGACCCCACAAAAATACAAACTACCATCAGCGATTACTATAAATACTTCGCAAATGAACTAGAAAATCTAGAAGAAATGGATAAATTCCTGGACACATACACCCTCCCAACACTAAACCAGGAAGGAGTCAAGTCCCTGAATAGACCAATAACAAGTTCTGAAAATTGAGGCAGTAATTAATAGCCTACCAACCAAAAACAGCCCAGGACCAGATGGATTCACAGCCAAATTCTACCAGACGTACAAAAGGGAGAGCTAGTACCATTCCTTCTGAAACTCTTCCAAGCAATTAAAAAGGAGGACTTTTCTCCAACTCATTTCATGAGGCCAGCTTCATCCTGATACCAAAACCTGACAGAGACACAAAAACAAAACAAAACAAAACTTCAGGCCAATAGCCCTGATGAACATTGATGTAAATATCTTCAATAAAATACTGGCAAACCAAATCCAGCAGCACATCAAAAAGCTTATCCAGCATGATCAAGTTGGCTTCATCCCTCAGATGTGAGGCTGGTTCAACATATTCAAATTAATAAACATAATTTATCACAAACAGAACCAATAACTAAAACATGATTATCTCAATAGATGCAGAAAAGGCCTTCAAAAAAATTTAACATCCCTTCATGTTAAAAACTCTCAATATACTAGGTATTGATGGAACATATCTCAAAATAATAAGAGCTGTTTATGACAAACCCACAACCAATATCATACTGAAATGAGCAAAAGGTGGAAGCATTCCCTTTGAAAACCAGCACAAGACAAGATGCCTTCTCTCACCACTCCTATTCAACATAGTATTGGAAGTTCTGGCCAGGGCAATCAGACGAGAGGAAGACATAAAGGGTATTCAAACAGAAAGAGAGAAAGTCAAATTGTCTCTGTTTGCAGATGACATGATTCTATATTTAGAAATGTAGAATCATCTCATTCCATAAATTCCTTAAGTTGATAAGCAACTCCAGCAAAGTTCAGGGTATAAAATCAATGTGCAAAAATCACAAGCATTCCTAAATACCAACAATAGACAAGCATAGAGCCAAATCTTGAAGGATCTCCCACTGACAATTGCTACAAAAAGAATAAAATACCTAGGAATACAGCTAACAAGGGACATAAAGGACCTCTTAAAGGACCTCTTAAACCACTGATCAAGGAAATAAGAGAGGATATAAACAAATGAAAAAACATTCTCATGAATAGGAAAAATCAATATTGTGAAAATGGCCATATTACCCAAAGTAATTTATAGATTCAATTCTATTCCCATCAAACTACCATTGACTTTCTTCACAGAGTTAAAAAAAAAACTACTTAAAATTTCATCTGGACCCAAAAAAGAGCCTGTATAGCCAAGACAAACCTAAGCAAAAAGAACAAAGTTGGAGGCATCATGCTACTTGACTTCAAACTATACCACTAGGCTACAGAAACCAAAACAGTATGGTACTGGTACCAAAATAGACATATAGACCAATGAAACAGAACAAAGACCTCAGAAATAACACCACAGATCCACAACCAGCTCATTGTCAACAAACCTGACAAAAACAAGCAATGCGGAAAATATTCCCTATTTAATAAATGGTGCTTGGAAAACTTGCTAGCCATATGCAGAAATTTGAAATGGGATCCCTTCTTTACACCTATACAAAAATTAACTCAAGATGGATTAAAGACTTAAATGTAAAACCCAAAACCATAAAAACTCTAGAAGAAAACCTAGGCAATACCATTCAGGACGTAGGCATGGGCAAGACTTCATGATGAAAATGCCAACAGCAATTGCAACAAAAGCCAAAATTCACAAATGGGATTTAATTAAACTAAAGGGCTTCTGCATAGCAAAAGAAGTGAGCAAACAGGCAACACACAGAATGAGAGAAAATGTTTGCAATCTACCCATATGATAAAGGTCTAATATCCAGAATCTACAAGGAACTTAAACATATTTATAAGAAAAAAATAACCCCATCAAAAAGTGGGCAAAGGATATGAACATACACTTCTCAAAAGAAGACATTTATTCAGCTAACAAACCTATTTAAAAAAGCTCAACATCACTGATCATTAGAGAAACACAAATCAAAACCACAATGAGATACTATCTCATACCAGTCAGAATGGCAATTACTAAAAAGTCAAGAAACAATAGACGCTGGCAGGGCTGTGGAGAAAGAGGAATGCTTTTACACTGTTGGTGGGAGTATAAATTAGTTCAACCATTGTGGAAGACAGTGTGGTGATCCCTCAAGAATCTAGAACCAGAAATACCATTTGACCCTACAATTCCATTACTGGGTATATACCCAAAAAATATAAATCATTCTACTACAAAGACACGTGCATATGCACATGTATGTTTATCACAGCACTATTTACAATAGCAAAGACATGGAACCAACCTAAATGCCAGCGATGATAGACTATAAAAGAAAATGTGGTCCTGCACAAGCCCTCTTTTTGCCTGATGCCATCCATGTAAGATGTGACTTGCCTTCCACCATGATTATGAGGCCTCCCCCAGCCACGTGGAACTGTAAGTCCAATAAATCTCTTTCTGTTTAAAAGAAAAAAAAAGAAAAAAAGGAAAAAAAATGTGGTACCTATATACCATGGAATACTATGCAGCCATAAAAAAGAATGAGATCATATCCTTGGAAGGGACACAGATGAAGCTGGAAGCTATCATCCTCAGCAAACTAACACAGGAACAGAAAACCAAATACAGTATGTTCTCACTCATATGTGGGAGTTGAACAATGAGAACACATGAACACAGGGAGAACAACACACACCAGGGCTTGTCAGGGGGTGGGAGTTAGGAGGAGGGAGAACATCACAAACAGCTAATTATGTGGGGCTCAAAACCTAGATGATGGGTTAATAGGTACAGCAAACCACTATGGCACACATATACCTGTGTAACAAACCTGCACATTCTGCATATGTATCCCAGAACTTAAAGTAAAATTTTAAAAACTAATACTGGATATAATGTATAATACTAAATATATTATTTACAATATCTATAATAGATGTGTCAATATATATAATTATATATGTGTATATTTGTATACACACACACGGAGAGAATACATGTATGTTCTATGGAAGAAAAATACAGTGGAAATAAAAACAGAAAACTGCAGGAAGGAGTGAGGTTGCTCTTTAAATAAGGTGATCATGAAGCCCTCGTTAATTCAGTGACATCTGAGGAATGGCGGTGTTCAGTGTTGACATCTAGGAAAGAGCATTTCAAAAAGGGACATAAGTATGACATCCCCCAAGGCAAAAGCATGCTTGGCATGTTCAAGAAATGGCACTAAGACCAGTATTGCTAGCATGGGATGAGCCAGGGGTTTTAGGACAGACAGGTAGACAAAATTAGATTATTCAGATGATTAGAAGACTTAGAATTTGAGCCCTTCCTCTGAATGATATGAGAAGCCACTGAAAAATCTGGAGCAGAACAATGTCAAGATCAAACCTGTATTTTAACAGGCTTTCTCTAGTTGCTACCTTCAGAATATGTCAGGGGGAGGAGGATGTGCAGAAACAGAAAGAATAATAAGGAGTTAATGGCAATTATCCTGACAAGCTAGGGCAGCAGTTTAAACAAATGGGCCAGGAGTGGTAAGGAGGGATAGGATTCTGTGTGTTTTTGAAGGTAGAGTCAACAGAATTTACTGATGCCTTAGAGATGAAAGGTGAAAGAGAAAAGTCAATGTTGACTCCATGTTTTTGGTCTAAGCTTCTGCAAGTCTGAAATGGTCATTAACTGTAGAAGAAAAGACTATAGAAGAAAGAGGTTTGGGGATGGGAGGGGAGATCAGCAATTTAGCTTTGAACATGTTAGTTTAAGTTCTTGTTAGGCATCCAAATGAAGATGTTAAGTGGGCCTTAGAGAAAGGATTCTGGAGACCAGGACTGAGATCTGAGCTGAAGGATTAAATGTTGGCATCTTCAGCACACAGAAAGTAAATAAAGCCACGACTCAATGAACCAACCTAAGAAGTGGGGGTAAAAAGGGAAGAAAAAAACCAACTGAAGCCTGGGACATTCCACCAACAAAGCTGGGAAAGATCAGGGCAAAAAACAGAAAAGGAGACTGAGAAGAAATGGTAGTGCTGCAGAGAAAAAGAGAAAGATAAAGAGAACATCCTTGGCCAAGTGAAGAAAGGGTTGCAAGAAAGAATGAATGATCACTGAGGAGTGAAATAAAATAAGGAATTAGAATTGTCTATTGAAAACAGCAATAGGGAAGCCACCGGGAAATTGGGAAGCACCATTTTTGTGAAAGATGATGGGGAGAAACTTAGCTGCAATAAATTCAAAAGAGAAAAGGAAGGATAGGAATTGGACACACTGATGATAGACAAATGTCCTAAGAAGCTTTGCTATGGCTGGAAACAAATAAATAATTGTTGCTTAAAAAAGATGTGGTATTAAGAGAGTATTTACTTGTTTAATTTGGAGAAAATGATACCATGTTTACCTGGTGGGAATGAATGATCTGCTAGAGGAGATAATTTATGATGCAGAAGAAAGAGGGAACAACTACATTGCCAGTGTCCTTGAGAAACATCATTACTCAGGATTCAGTCAGTGAAGCAGAACATATTACAATTACTAGTATGGAAACAAGGAATTTGTTATACAGATTAACATTTATACTTGCAAAGGAGATGCTGAGGAGGTAAGGTCTTCAAGAGGAATTTGCAGAGCCACAATAAAAAATAAGAGTTACTAATCTGCCTGCCTAGCTAGCCTGGGTGGATAATTTCGAGTGTGCAGGGAAATCTAAGAAGCCAAGCATTCCTAGCCGCCAAATTAGGAACACAATGAGGGGCACATGGAGATTATCTATGGGAAGTTGTCGTTTCTGTGTAGCTACCACCTGTGTAGGTTCACAGCCAAACATCTGGTGGTAGGCTTGGACCCCCATTGGTCAGCAGGGCCAGCAGTTATTAACAGAAAGGTGAGCTAGACATGGAGCAGAGGAGAGCAAGGACCAGCCGAGACTTCACAGACACCTCTGCACCTGACTGCCACACTATCTGAGCACTGCAACCTTCCAAAAATCATAGCCACTGATTCACTGCCTCCTAAATCTTGTGCAAGTTCCTCTGTCAGCTACTTCTAACCTAATCATATGAGGGATTCTAGAAAAATAAAGTTTCTAAATTGACAATAGCGCAATCTAGGACTCCATACCCCTTTCAACCTAGTATCCACATATACATCATTTAACTGTCCTTAACTATCAAATGAAGATAATAGTAAAAGGATGCTTCTACTAATATGATGCAGTGACAGGTTGAGTATCCCTTATCCAAAATGTTTGGGACCACAAGTGTTTCAGATTTCAGATTTTGGAATATTTGCAAATACTTACCAGTTGAGCATCCCTAATCTGAAAATCCAAAATTCAAAATGCTCCAATGGGCATGTTTTGTGTGTCATGTTACTGGTCAGAAGTTTGGATTTTTCAGCATTTTGTATTTTGTATTTTTGAATTAGGGATATTCAACTTGTATCATACAACCAAAAACCGCCAACACCCTCCCTAAAAAAAGGATAGGCATACTTAATACATCTTCAGGTGATATTTATTACTCTTCTCCCTGAGTTACATGCTTGCTTTGGTATCTTATAACTTAATAAGATATAAAGTTAATCACTATTAATCTTTTTTTTAAAAAAAGAAACAGGGTCTCACTCTGTCACCCAGACTGGAGTGCAGTGGCATAATCATAGCTCACTGTAACCTCAAACTCCTAGGCTCAAGTGATCATACCACCTCAGCCTCCCAAATAGGTGGCTCTACAGGCATCTGCTACCATACCCAGCCCCAAAACTATACACTATTAATCTTATATTAGTAGGAAAAGGGAAGAGGATGAAAATAAATTTTAAAATTGGTTAACGTATATTATATACAAACATATCCATATAAAAGCAGGTAAGAAAAACACAAATACTAAAACTTCTGTAACTGGTCCCATAGTTTTAGAGGTGTATAGAAGCGTCCTTTCTCTACTACCTATTCTATATTGACTTCAGTTGGTCATGGTTCCTCAACTGTGGAGTAACACAAGGCTTCATTCCTAGAGGCCCTGCTGATTTGGGGTGGTTTTCCATTACTTCTGTCACAGAACATGAGAATACTAAAAGGCACCTTCCCCACACTCGTATTTCTAGCACTCCACATACAGTCTCTTCTGGCCCAATTGTATAATAGCTAGTCTCTTGACAGTCAGGATAAATCACCCAGTATGGTAATTGCCTGTTTTTTCCCTGTTGTTTTACTAGCACGAGAAACACTAAATTGCAGGTGAGTGGCAATGAACAAACCATCGCTAGTTTGGAATGAGAGAAACAGGACCATGTAATGGTCAATAATTCAGAGCCTACTTCATCCTAGAGGACACTACTACAGCCCCACATGGCGTTCCCACCCAGATGGTGCTCTAAGTCTTCAAAGACATGCCACCATCCTCTCAGACCAACTACTTTAGGGTGAGGGAGATGATGATAAAAGTAGTGAATTCCATGAGCATGAGCCCATCTTCTGTAAAATGCTATGTAGAATACCATGATAGTAAAATATAACATTCTGTAAATCCGTGGATGGTGGATTTGTCAGAAGAAATGTAACAGAGAAGGCAAATCCACATACACAGTATCCATTTCAGTAAAACAAAGTTCTGCCTCTTCCAAGTTACAGTGCAGCATAATCACCCTCCCATCCAGTGGCTGGCTGGTTCTCCTGGAAAGTGTAGCCAAATCCAGGGCTCAGTGTTGATCTCTTCTGTTGGCATACTGTGCACTCAGCAGCGGCTATGGACAATCAGCCCTGGTGAACTGAACGAACCTGGGCATAACTTTCATCCCTGCCACCATGGTCATTTGTTCCTGAGTCCACTAGAAAGGACAGGGGTGTCTGGGGAAAGGAACTGACCAACATTTACAAAACAGGTCATTTCGTGTACAAAACAAGTCATTTCATCTACAAAATGGGTCATTTCGTCTACCTGATAATTAAAATCTTTCTCTGCTGAGATTTTTCTTTGGCAAGCATTAACATGGGACATAAATATATGGACATTCTATACCCTTTTGGAGAGATTCGTCTACATACTTCTTCCCAGACCTCCTAGTTATTGACTTTCCAATCTTGTTCCTTCCAAGTCCCTGACCATCAGGCCAAACTGTCATCCACTTACCATGAAATAATGTAGATCTCTGCCTACCTATGATCATCTCACTCCTTCCATGAAAAATGGAAAAAAAAAAGTAGTGCTCAAAGCACTGCCTATTGAGGGAATTTCTCTCCACAGCAATTTTTCAAAATTACCCCAGAGTAGGGTTCCAGTGTGTCTCTGTACACTTTCTGGTGATGCCAACATAATGTGCAAAATCATCTGTAGAGTAGGCCCTATTTTATTTTTCTTAGTCTGTGGGTAATTAGAGAACTTCGCATAAGGCCATGGGTACAGACTGGGTGGGGAGAAAGCAATGTGGCCAGAGGAGTGACCATGGGCATCTATACTACTTGCCTGTGCAACTTATCTGAGACTTCAAGATCTGCTCAACGTAGTCTCACATATGCCACCTACACCTGATGATAGAATACTGCTTCGCACCTGCCACATTGTATTATTGAATCAGATAACAAATACATTATGATAGTTATAATACCTTGATGATGTCATATGTAGGGCCTAATAGCAAGCCTGAAGTTGTTTCTCAAAAGAGTAATTATCTATAAAAGGTGACATAGCTTCTTTCCAAAATTCTAAAGGTTAGTGATATGGTTCACATATTACAGTCTGCTAAGGGCCCCATAGAGCATTTCTATCACTGCAAGTACCATCAAATGGATCTGTTGGGTCATACTGCTTGGTGGCAGAGATTAGTGCTATATACTATCTTTGCTGTAAAAGAGTTCACATGCAGCAACTTTCTTCTTCAGTTTGGAGGGAATATGTCAATGTACCGTGAGATTGCCTAGAAATTTAACAAAGTCAAGGTCTCTACATTTATTGTGAGGCGGAGGAGTTAGTCATTTTCTAGCATGTGTTTTACCAAGCTATCTAGAGGTTTTTGAATGTGTTTTACCAAGCTATCTTGAGTAGTTGCTACTTTCTGCTCACTAGTTCAATTAGCACAACATCATTAAATTAGTGGTGCAGCACAATGTCTTATGGAATGAAGACGTAATCAAGGTTCCTATGGACAAGATTATAAGAGAATTGGAAAGGAATTTTAATCCTGATATAGGATACTGAAGAGGTATTGCTGGCTTTGCCTATTAAAAGCAAACTGCTTCTGAAGATGTTTGTTAAAAAGAAGAGAGAAAAAATACTCATTAATAAATCATTGTATCAGGGTTGAAATAGAACCAATAGAAATATATACATATGAGATTGATGGCAGGGAATTGGTTTATGGAATTGTAGAGGCTGGCTGGGCAAGCCTGAAAGTCATAGGACAGCCTGTCAGGGAGGGCAGGCTAGAACACTCAGGCATGGGTGCATGCTGCTATTCACAGGCAGAATTTCTTCTTCATCAGGGAAGCTTCCGCTCTGCTATTCACGTGTTTCAACTGTTTGAATTAGCTGCTCCCAGACCACCTAGAATAATCTCCCTTACTTAACATCAACTGGTTATAGACTTTGATCAAATTTACAAAACACCTTTGTAGCACCACCTAGATTCATAGTTGGGTGAGTAACCAGGGATTACAACCTATTCAAGTTGTACAGCAGGTGCCAGGGGTATCTGATTTTTTCCTCCAATAAATAAATCCCATCTGGGAATAACAGTTGGAATAAGACTCATAACTTGGTTAAGTTTACAAAAATACTGCTTTTGTTCTCTAAGATACATCTACCCTCTGCAAAGGCCAAATAGGTGAGTTGATTTAGGAGATGGTAGGAAACACCACTCCCATATCCTTCAAGTCCTTGATACTAGCAGAGATCTGTAAATCCCTCCAGGAATACAAGAACACAGCTTTTAGTTTGTGATTTTTAGAACAGAGCCCTCCCTAGTTGCTTCCACATAGCTCTTCCTATATAACAGTCCTCTCTCCATGAGTGAGAGAATCAGAGTGAGGATTCTCCCAGTGCCTAAGTGTGTCTCCTCCAGCTCTAAATTTCAGACCTGAGAAAATAAACATTAAATAGTTTGGGGGGACCAACTGAGCCACTTTGAGACGGATATAAGCCAAAATTCCATTAATTATCTCATTTCCTTAAGTCTCTATCTTGTAGGTGGACCACTGAGATGTTTTGAGTCTCCAACAATGAGTGTCACTTCAGAGCCAAAAAGTCTAATTAGTTCTCCTTTCCCAATGCACAGACACCCAGGTAAGTAACCATAGGTCCTTTAAAGAAAGTAGAGAAAAAGATGTACAGTATAATTTCTGGCAGAGTAGCAGGATTCTTCCTCAAAGAGACCCTAGGCTTCTCTTCACTTAAGGGACTCCAGCTGTGTGAGCTGGCTCAATCCAGGAACAGACTGAGGGGCAACAACTCTTTTTGTGGCGAGTCGAGTTAGTTGACTGCTCACAAGAACGACAGCTTTTCCACTTTTTCAAATCAAGTGAAATTTTAGTAGACTGCTTGTCTATCTTAGCCTAGAGATACCATGATCAATTAGTTAACACCAAAAATATCCATGTCGAACCATTCTGATTACTATTTTAGCTCTGCTGTTCATTACAATAACATGCCTACTTTGTCTCCTCTTACTACGTGACCACCATCTAACTCCTGCCCATTATCCTCATTAAATTTCCATTATCCCCATTGGCTTCAGAACAGACTCCCTAATTCCTTCGACACCTTCTGAAATTAGGGAGCTCATTTCAGTGGCAGCATTTCCCACTCTCTTTTCTGACCTACAGAGAAAAACTACCAAAAAGCTCTTTAAAGATGCTTGTACACCCTTTGTTAATGTTTTCTCAGTCCCCTGGTGTCTTAGTTCAGGTTGTTATAACAAATTACCATAGATCGTGTGGTTTAAACAACATTTATTTTACATAGTTCTGGAAGTTGGAAGTTTAGATCAGGGTGCCAGCACAGTCAGGTTCTGTTGAGGGCCCCTCTTCCCAGTTGAGGCAGCTGGCTTCTCTTTGTGTCCTCACATGGCAGAAGAGAGCTAGCTTGCTCTCTGGCCTCTATAAGAGCACTAATTGCATTCATGATAGTTTCACCCTCTATAACCTAATTACCATATTAGTCCATGTTGTGTTAATAGAATACCACATACTGGGTAATTTATAAGGAAATAAAATTTATTTCTCACAGATCTGGAGGCCGAGAAGTCCAACGTCAAGGTGCCAGCATCTGGTGAGGGCCTTCTTCCTGTATGATCCCATGATAAGGCGGAAGGGAAAGAGAGCATGCCTGAGAGCAAGAGGGCAAGAGAGTGCCAAACTCCCTTTTGTAACAACCTACTCTGGCAATATCTAACCCAATTCTACAACAATGAGATATAATCTATCAATGAGAACAGCCCTCATGATCTAATCACCTGGTAATGGTACCACTTTTTAATACTATCATAATGCCATTAAATTTCAACATGAGTTTTGGAGGGACATTTCAAACAACAAACCTCCCAAAGGCCCTATCTCTAACTACCATCACATTGGGATTAGGGTTTTAACATATAAGCTTTGGGGAACGCATTCAGTCCATAGCATTTGATAAACGGAGTGCCTTCTGGATTAACCTTTCCCAGGTAGATTTTTTTTTGAGACAGAGTCTCACTCCGTCACCAGGCGCCAGGCTGGAGTACAGTGGCGCGACCTCGGCTCACTGCAACCTCCGCCTCCTGGGTTCAAGCAATTCTCCTGCCTCAGCCTCCCGAGTAGCTGGGACTACAGGTGCGTGCCACCACGCCCAACTAATTTTTTTGTATTTTTGGTAGAGACGGGGTTTCACCATGTTGGCCAGGATGGTCTCAATCTCTTGACCTCATAATCCGCCCGCCTGGGCCTCCCAAAGTGCTGGGATTACAGGCGCCCAGCCTCCCAGGTAGATTTTTAAAGGATGGGTGAGTGAGCCTTCACAGTACACCCATGATATAGATATTCTCCCCTGTTTCACAGATGGGTAAATTGTGGTGTTTAGTCAAAGCCATTCAATTAATCAACAGATTCAGAATTTGAACACTAATTCAGTTTAACCCCAAACTCATAATTCTCTTAATTCAACACTTACAGCACAAATTATGAGTTTACTTCAGTTACTCAGTGACGATGAAATGGTGCTTAAGACCAGATTCCTCTTTATAGGTTTTTATATAATATACTATTTTTAGGTTTTTACATAATAAACCTTTTTATTACAGATTCTGCCTGACAAATTCTTTATCATGCCAATAAAGTCATATGAATAAGAACCTTTCACATATTCATAGACACCTATTTGAACTAGGTAGAACCTGCCTATTCAAATCAATATGTTGGTGTATTTGATAGGCGAACCAGGTAAGCAGCACCTTGAACAGAATTCAGCCTAAAAGAGGTTTGTTTCTACCTGTGCATGCTACATGCTGAACTGTCCCCTTTCTAGGGGCCAAGAGAGAGCTTTCCCCTTGGTCTTCTGAAGGTTTGCTGAAAAATCAACTCACAAAGGTGGATACATTGGAGAAAAGGCATACGAATTTATTTAACGTATATAAACAGAAGCCTTCAGAAGAAAGACCTGAAGATGCAGAGGAAGTTGCCCATTTTTTTGCTCAGGTTCAACAAAGTATGGACAGCCATGTAGAAATATGATCAGGAAAAAAGGGTACAATCTAATGTTAATAGACTAAGTTGGGAAACCCAGCAAGACTCTCTCTCTAGATTCTTCTTGGCCTCTTTGAGCACATATTCTTTCCTTTTGTGTGGGGGCAGGACCCTTTCTGAAATAGGGGTCTATGACCTACAGTCAAACAAGGTGGGTCAGAAAATTAACAACAAATTTTAATACAGAAAGGCAGACGGAAAATTAGAGCAATATTTTTAGGTTTGATGGCTGGCTTGGAGGCAAAGGCTTTCTTCTTTCTATGATCTGCCTTGAGGAAAAGGGATTCTAGTTCAATGGGACTGAGAGACAGGAGGGAAGTAAAAGGTCAAGGAGAAACTTTGGCTTCTGAGGCTGCTTCTAAGGCCTTCATTTTGGAATATTGTATTCTGAGCCCCACACCTTCAAACTCCTGAACTTTTGCACGTTATTCTCTATTCTTATACAACTGTTCCTCTTTTTTTTCTCCCCTGAGAGATTGCCTACTCGTCTTTTAATACTTTAAGTAATGCATGTCTCTTCTACTAGGCCCTATTGGACTCTTCTGAGTGAGAAATGACTTTCTTCCTTTAGGTGATACATTTTTCACGGAGGTGACAGCACTTCCGAATTAGTCAGTTTGCCTGCTATAACAGAATAGCATAAACTGGATAGATTATAAACAAGAGGAATTTATTTCTCATCATTCTGGAAGTTGGGAAGTCCAAGATCAAGGTACCAGGAGATCTGGTGTCTATTAGGGGTGCACTTCCTGGTTTACAGGCAGCCATTTTCTTGTTTCTTCATAAAGCGGATACAAGAAGAAGCAAGAGCCATCTCTCATGTCTCTTCTTATAAGAGTATGATTCCCATCATGGGAGTTCTGCCTCCTGAACTAATTACCTCCCCCAAGGCCCCACGTCTTAATATTACATTGGGGGTTAGGATTTCAACATATGAATGTGGGCAGGGGGACACATATAGTCCATAACAGCCTCCGAAGTTTAGGGGACAAAATCTTACTCTTTTTTGCAATAAAACACAAATAGACATACTAGAACATAAACCAATATAGAGCATACATGTGGTAATAAATTTAAAGAAGGGGGATGATTAGAGGAAAAGTCTTAAAAGGCTAATTTAGAGGATGGTAATGGGGAAAATAGATGAAGAAACACTGTCCCTAGCTGACGCTGTGTCTGTACATGCCTGAATTTCAGTCCCTCTTATGCTTTATTGTATTTGTTCATTTGCATGTCTCCACCTCCCACTACACATCAAGATGTTGAAGATGAGATCCAGGTGTTATTATTTATAGCCCTGCCTAAAACACAGTAGATACTTAAATACATGTTGAATAAATGAATAAATAAATCATATGAAAGACTATTTGCAAATTTAGGATGAGATCTTTGTCTGTCTGGGAAAACAATCCCCATCCTACACTCATCTCCATTTAGAAAAGAGTCATTTCAGGTTCCGGAAGCCTCCCACCGTCAGCCCCAAAATTCCTCTTTTGCTCTCTCACAGGATGTTTAGTAGCAGAAAGCAGTTGGAAGAGGAGAATCCCCATGAAATTAGCATTCTTGAGTACCTTATGCATATGGAGAGTTCCCAGGGAATGCATATGGACTAATCACTTTCTCCCTTCTCCCTACCCTTTACAGGTATTAATTTGGGTTATTTTAGGAAAGACCTGCTTGTAAATATAGTTATCCAACTCATCACTAACAACAGCACAGGACTCCATTCTAAATTACTTTCCAGGTGAAAAATAGCTGAGGTCCAAAGACTATACCCTAAACTACCCTAAATAGAATGTAAGAGAAAAAAAGCAGAAACATAGCTATCGAATTGGATTTTCTGCGTCCCAAAGGCAGTGTTATTTTTGACAGAGTTCAATACAAAATACTTCCACAAATGAAAATGTATGATTCCTAGCATTGCCTCTACCCACAGTCTGTGGGAGGGCAACATCAAAAAGCCACTGGGTGCTCATTAAAGGCTGCCCTTAGAAAATAAGAGACCGTTCTCCAGCAGCCCACAGCAAATAGAAAGACTAAGCAACGTCTTCAAGGGTTTCAGAATGAGCAGTTATCCAGCCAGGCAGCAGCAACTGCCTCTCAAATGGGAATATGCATTTGGCCTCCAAGAAACAGATTCCATGTACTTGATGCAGCAAATTATATTACTGTAGAAACGCAGCTCTGGTTGTGGCTGTTTTTCTTCCTTAGAAAAGCCAGGCTGGGGATGTGTAGGTGTAAAGCAATTAACCTTTTAATACAAACATGGAGACTGGAGCTAGTGTTGACCCAGGAAAGAGCTAAAACCATTCCCTTGCCAAGATGAGAAGAGCCACTGAAGCATCCCTAGCAACTCTGTCCACATAAAGGAAGAGCCTCTCAGGAAACACTGGGGTGTCACATCACGATCAGCCAGCTCAATCTCAGTTCCCACACACTCCCACAGAGCTCAGGGTATGCATGCAACATTTACAGGTTGAAATCTGAGCACAGGTGAGAGATTAATCAGTCCTGGGGCAGGGCTGCGGTGTGACAAGCATGGCCCCTCTGGATTGAAAAAGGAAGTGAAAATATTAAAGTAAGTTAACCAAATGAGGCACAGTTAATACAAAAGATTTGTTCCTCTATTTATTCAATTTCTATATATCAGAGACTTGGTATTAGGAATATAATAGCAGAGGAATAAAAACATGATGCTGCCATCAGAGGATTTATTGTCTAGGTGCAGAAATAGAAAATAAACAATTAAATTGATAAACAGGGTTGTTTTGGATCAAGGAGAAACCAATGAAGAAAGTAAGATACTAAGATTGAGAATTAGGCCTGCACCCAGACAGAGCTCTGCTCCGTTGTTTCCATCCTGAGTTTCAAGCTGTTAGCAGGCAGGGGGCCTAAGAGTTATCTTTTCTCATGACCTGATTTTCTTTGGGAAGGGATCTCTGAGGACATGTTTTTCCCCTTGGTAACTAGGGGGAAAATAAATGTAGGAGACAGGGAGGTGCATGTTTCCTGCAAGAGCCCAGAGACTCACCACTGAACCCTAAGGAGAGGCATTCTGCCACTTACTACCTCTGTGACATTGAATGATGTCATAAAACCTAGATTTCTTATTTAAGATATGGGGTTATTGATAGCTATCACAGAGTTGTTTTTAAGGTAAATATATGTACAAAAAGTCTACCACAGTATCAGTCCTGGAGCAGGGCTGTGGTGTGCCAGGTTGGCCCCTTTGGATTGAAAAAGGAAGTGAAAATACTAAAGTTGCCCAAATGAATCATAGATAATAGAAAAGATCTGTGTGTATATAGAATCTTAGCTTCTCAGCAGCAATGTGAGTGGCACTGCTTGGGTGCCACATTAGAAGAGGGAGACTCAGAGTGAGCAAGGGGCATGGAGCCCTTCCACATGGAACCAGTGTGGCTGTGATTCAGAGTGTCGTCAGGGCATGCAGCACTGTGAGCAGCTGGAACACCACCCTGGGCATAGCCAGTGCTGCTGTGGCCACCCTGGGACTCCACTGCAGCTGTGCCTAGAGGACAGCACCTAGGGAGTGAGGGAAATGACAAGAGGGAGGGCTGCCACGAGCTTCCGTTAAACATCGCCTCTCTTCCAGCTGTGTACCTGTCAGGGATGTGATTTTGGCAGAAGGGTGCTCATACTATAAAAGCCAAATCACACAAAAGAAATTTGAATTTAACACAAAATTACCATTTACTATGGTTTGAATGTGTTCGCCAAAGTTCATATGCTAGAAACTCAATCCCCAATGCAACAGTGTTGAGAGGTAGGAACTTTAACAGGAGATTACATCGCAGGGGATCTGCCCTTAGAATAAATTAATGTTATTACCACAGGAGTGGGTTTTTCCCCCACAAGAGTGGGTTTGTTCTAAAAGCAGGTTCAGACCAGACAAGGTGGCTCACGCCTGTAATCCTGGCACTTTGGGAGGCTGAGGTAGGTGGATCACTTGAGGTCAGGAGTTTGAGACCAGCCTGGCCAACATGATGAAACTCCATCTCTACTATAAATATAAAAATTAGCCGGGCATGGTGGTGCATGCCTGTAGTCTTAGTTACTCAAGAGGCTGAAGCTGGAGAATCACTTGAACCCAAGAGGCAGAGGTTGCAGTGAGCCGAGATCATGCCACTGCACTCCAGCCTGGGTGATAGGGCAAGATTCAGACTCAAAAAAAAAAAAAAAAAATAACAATAAAATAAAAGCAGGTTCAACCCCCTTTTGCCCTCTCTCACCCCCCCGCACCCCCTGTGATGGCTTTTTCCATGTTATCACACAGCAAGAAGAGCCGTCACCAGATGTTGGCTGGCCCCTCAATCTTGGACTTCCCAGCCTCCAGAAATGTGAGAAATAAATTTATTTTCTTTATAAGTTACCCAGTGTCTGTTATTCTGTGATATCAGCACAAAACAAACTAAGATGCCAGTATTATGTGCCTGGCCTGTATTAGACACTGTCATAGACTTTTGTACATATATTAACCCTCAAAACAACCCTATGATAGATATCAATAACCCCATATTTTAGATAAGAAATCTGGGATTCATAAAATCACCCAGTATCACAGAGCTATAAAGTGGCAGGGCAAATATTCAAACTTAAGCTTTCTGCTTTCAACTCTAGGGTGTGAAAGAGTCTGAAAGTGTTATTAAAAGTAGTAATACAACATCATTAAAAGTTTTCCTTTATTTAAGATTCATATTTCCAGCCTCTGTCAGCTCCTAACTTAAACCTCAAACATTCAAAACCTAAATAATAATGATTTGTTTATTATTTTTTCTCCCTCACTCCCTGGTTTCTCTTCTCTTCCCCTGCATTCAATGAGGATCAAGGCTTTGGTCTGGGTCCACTTTCCATCTTATCTGCCTTTCACAGAATAGATGGTTATAAAATGTAGCAGATAGATGTGCATGTTTACTGGTCTGGTTCTATCTATCAAGAAGCCACTTTTCACCAGGTGGCCACTTGATTCAGCCTACAAAGGGTATGCAATTACTCTTACCTTCCATGAAGTCCAAAGTTCCCTACCTGAATAAAATCTAAATAAAAATTTCTCCATTTGTCTTGTTTCCTCAGTCTTTTCTGATTTTTTTTTTTTAATGCTTGGTTTGTTTGCTCAAAATCTAAAGTGCCCTGTGCCATTTCTATGTCAATATATTTAAGGTCAGAACTTGAGCTTAAGGATGCCATTAAGAATGCACGTCTTGCTACAACCATATTTTATATTCCCCTAACAAGTTTGAAGCCTCAAATACAAAGGATTATAGACATTACCAAGTTATTTTTAAAGATTGCATTTATATTATTCACAATGTTTTTGCCAGAAATGCGTCTTACATGCAGAGAAACTGAAGATTATATATAGTTATTTAAAAAAGGTTGAATATTACATAAAAGGAAAATGTCAATTTGCAGCTGGTTTTTAGTAGTTGCATGTTTTGATACTTGATGCCTGATATTTAAAATGTGTTCCATCGCTCTTGTGTAATAGATATATGGATGATCATGATGATAATAAGAGTTGTAAATATCAGATAAATTACTACTGAATACCAGAGAAATAAACAAAATGTTTAAGAATTAGTATATGCAGCACTACTCACAATAGCAAAGACATGGAATCAACCCAAATGCCCATTTATGATAGACTGGATAAAGAAAATGTGGTACATACACACCATGGAATACTATGCAGCCATAAAAAGGAATGAGATCATGTCCTTAGCAGGAACATGGGTGGAGCTGGAAACCATCATCCTCAGCAAACCAATTCAGGAACAGAAAAGCCAAAGTCTGCATGTTCTCACTTCTAAGTGGGAGCTGAAAGATGAGAACACATGGACACTGGGAGGGGAATAAGGCCTGTCAGGTGGGCAGGGGGTGGGAGAGCATCATGATAAATAGCTAATGCATGTGAGGCTTAACCCCTGGATGATGGGTTGGTAGGTGCGGCAAACCACCACAGCACATGTTTACCTATATTACAAACCTGCACGTCCTTCACATGTACCCTGTAACTTAAAGTAAAATTAAATTAAACTTTTTAAAAAAGAATTAGCATAAAGACTTAAGAACAGGGCAGATCCTCTGTCTTCTGGAGAATATGTTGAACCAAAATACCAGATCATCACCAGTAATCACCTATTTGTCACACAAGAGATTCATCCTGAAATTAGCAATGGTTGCTTTTTCTTTAAAAACCATTTCAAAAGTCTGAGTGGATTAGTAGCAGTTAGTGCAGGTGCAGAAAGCTCTTAGAAGGGAAGATAATATAAACAGAAATTGGCTTGGGAATTGAATATAAGCAATAAAAGCTTTTCTGGGAAAGCCAGTCATGTGCCATCTCCAGAAATATTTTATGTGCCATAATAAGAGCATGCCCCTGGAAGCTGATGCATTGAGGCAAAAAGTATACAAAAAATCCCAAAGTCTATAGTTTGGGACGATAACTCATATAATGGGCACCCAATGGCCGCAAAACCCAGAACTCCAGCTGACATCCAAGGCAATGACTTCGCTCCTCCCTAGCCTTCATCTCTCATGTGCAGCCTTAAGGAATTCCAGACCTGCCTTAGTCCATTAACTTCTTTACCTCCTGCTTCCTTAGTCATGGGTGCAGAATTAGGTAGAAGTCCCTATAATATATACAGACACATATATGTATATACACAGATACATATATGTATATATACAGATATATATGTGCATATACGTGTATATATGTATCTATATACATCCATATTGAATACTTTATAATACTTATATTTTAGAAATGATACCTATGAATATCTAAATATATACTCACCTAAAAGTATATTTTAATATTCAGTTAACATGTGCATAATTATCTATAATAGATTGAGTTTAAAAGCAGCTAACACCAGCCATGTTCTTTTCAGAAGGTCAAGTATTGGTGAAGTCAGCAGTTCTGCAAACATGCTGTCTCTGCTGTTAATTTCTTGGCTACTTTACCTGCAGAACAGTGCCTGGCACAGAGTGAAAGCTCAAGAAACACTAGATCAAAAGGAAAGGCATAGAGGACTTGCAGATAGAATACCTACATTCAAGTTTAGACTAATTCCCTTCAAATCTTTCTTAACTATAAGATGGGAATAATATTCCCTCACTTGGCTCTACTTTCCTTATAGAGATCTCCGTGATAGTAATAGTAACAGCTTCAGTAACAGTAATTATATCTGCAGAACTGGCTTCAGGAGCAGGAACAGTAGTAATAAGCGGAAATTATGTTTTACTATAAACAGTATATTGGAATGGATTCATTGATTCATTCATTCCATTTTACCAGGAACCACATAATTGGCTAGATACACAGAGAGAAGACAGAATCCCTACCCCAGGTAGGAAGGGTCATCACCTAGCTAGAGAAAAAAATATTGCATGACAATGGGATAAATGTTTGTACACATAGATTTACCTGAATGTTTTCTCTTTGTTTCTTGTCAATGTAAAATGTTCCACCATAATGTTCTGGGAACTACAACTAGCCTTTTCCAACGTATCCCTTTTTCTTACCATCTAAATTGGAACAAGTTTCTTTCTTGGATAACTTTTACTTCCTCTCTTATTGACCTAGGTCTTCTTTTAACAAATTTTTCATTGATTCACTTGGTATGCATCAGACATTTTGCTAAAGCTCAGATTTCAAAGATAAAAGAGTCCCATCTTCAAGCAAAGAATGTCCCCCCATTTTCAGGAAAGCAATAAAAAAAAAAAAAAACCCAAAGCGACCACTTTGAAGACAGTTATAAGCTCACTTTATGAATGAAGTCTCAGTATTGAGGGTAAAGTGCTAGGATATCTAAAACTTACCTTCAAAATAGTATAGCAAAAAAAAAAAAAAAAAAATGTATGTATACACAGGGAGAGAAAGCAAAGAAAATTTATAACAGTTGAATGCAACAAATATGTTTGTTGTTTTATTACTTCAATGTTTCTGTATGTTTGAAATATTTTCTTATAAAAAGTGGAGGAAATGCACAAAAGCTTCCATGGATCACTCTGGGTTTCCGTCTGGTTCCAGAACTGTCCAGCAGTATGAGCTGGACGTCATAAGTTATTAACCTCCCAAGATCTCAGTCTTCTCATTGCTAAATGAGATTTTACATACCAGAATGGGTTCTTCTGCACATTAGATAATTCATGTAAAACATGTAACACAGTCCTGATGCTTAGAAGAATATAACAAATATTAACTACTATTATTTTATTTTTAAAAGAATACTTCAGCCAGGCATAGTCGCTCACGCCTGTAATCTCAGCACTTTGGGAGGCCAAGGCAAGCAGATCACCTGAGGTCAGGAGTTCAAGACAAGCCTAGCCACAATGGTGAAACCCCATCTTTACTAAAAATGCAAAAATTAGCTGGGAGAGGGGGCACCTGCCCTGTAATCCAGCTACTCAGGAGGCTGAGACAGGAGAATCGCTTGAACCCAGGAGGTGGAAATTGCAGTGAGCCAAGATGGCACCACTGCATTCCAGCCTGGGAAACAGAGTGAGACTCCATTAAAAAAAAAAATGGCCAGGTGCATTTTACGAGTGGCTCACACCTGTAATCCCAGCACTTTGGGAGGCTGCAGCAGGTGGAACACAAAGTCAGGAGTTTGAGACCAGCCTGGCCAACATGGTGAAACCCCATCTCTACTAAAAACACAAAAATTATCCAGGCGCGGTGGCGGGCACTTGCAATTCCAGGCTGAGGCAGGAGAATCACTTGAACCCAGGAGGCGGAGGTTGTAGTGAGCTGAGATCGTACCACTGCACTCTAGCCTCGGTGACAGAAAAATACTCCGTCTCAAAAAACATATATATCTGTGAAATGACGTAGTATTTAAAATATGGAGATCAGGAAGATGGCATTTCCAGGAGTAGTAGAAAGTGTGTTTCCAGAGAGCTAGGCAAGCTTTGGAGTGCCTTTACTCTGAGGGTATATACCAATCTCTGGTGGTCTTAATCCTAAGTTTTAATGGGTCCCATGACTAGGGAGGACAAGAGACAAAAACTGGGCTTAGAGAGTACAAAATTTTAGATTAGAGACAATTGAATGAAGCTGGGGCTTTTGTAAAGTGACATCATCAGTAAGCGATCCTGATAAAAAGCCCTGTTTGACAATGTGAGATGGGGAATATTCTTGCTTATATCTGCCTACCTAGTGAGTCAAGTGAGGCTCTGGGTGGAGCCCACATTCACAGGCATTTAGAACCAGAAGTGATATTTCTGTGTAGTTGAAAATTTCTTTGAAAATGAACTCAAGTTAGTAGCATCATCTAGCATCTGGCAGAAGCAAACACAATCCTACAGAAGGGAAGGCACATTAAATCCACACTTCAAAAAATTCCTAGAGAAAAGATTCCATAGAACATGAATACACAATCAAAACTAATAAAATACATAAGGACCAAGGAAACATGGACAGAAGTTAACCAAAACAACCAGCTACAGAATCAGACTCATCAAAACTTGTTCAGATAAATTCAATAAGCTTGTGAAAATAAATTCAACACATTTAAAAAATTAGAGGTATTATGACAGCAGAAGAAGACACTACAGAAATGTCCAGACTTCTGAAAAACAGAATTTTTACCTCTAGAAGTGAAAATCTAAAATTAAAATGAAAAAATTGTTACAAATTAAATAATAGAGGAGATACAGCCTAGAAACTATTCAATGAACTGAAACATAAATCTGAAAAAATTACCCAGAACTTAATATAGACAACCAGAGAAGTAGAAAGTATAAAATTTCAGATGGAAAAAATAAAAGGAAGTGGATAGTGGCAATATTGAAAGAGAAAATTACTGGAAATTTCTCTATAATTGATAAGATGAATCCTCAGATTCAGAAATATATCATAAGCAAAAATAAGTGGAAATAAATCTACATTATATTGTAACTGCAGAACATCAGAGACAACAAGATTATCTTTAAAATTTTAACAATAACAATGGAAGCCAGAGGAGAGTGGAATTATATATTTTAATGCTAGATGAAAATAACAATTATTAAAAAAAGAACACTATACAGCTCTCACAGATCCATAACTAAAAATAAAGTAATTTTTAAGGTAAGAAAACTATTTTTCAAAAAGTCAGCTGAGAAAAAAATTGAGAATGTTTAGGCCAACAGCAACTCCAAAGAAATTTCCAAAAGAGGAATACTACTAAGAAGAAAAATTATCTCAGAAGGAAGGTCTAAGATGGAAAAGAAACTGTGAGCCAAGAAAATAAGAAACATGAGGCAAATGTAAACAAACATCAACTTGAGAATATATTAATCAAAATAATCATATCTGACTTTTTGGATTTTTTAAAATAAAGAAAACTAAAATACTGCAATGGCTTAAAAGTAGGGAGTTATTAACATTAATGCTTTTTAGGACAAAGGATGTTAATTTTAAACATTGCTAAGTTTAAAAAGTACTTTAAAATTTTTAGTGAAACCACTAAAAGAAAAGAAATGCAGTATATAGCTTCCTCACCTCATAAAGTCTTCTTCTAATTGAAAGAAATTTAACTGTACTGTTAAAAGGCCAAATATTTTCTAACTGTATTAAATATAAATAAAACCCACTACATGCCATTTCATCATCATACTGGAGGTCCTAATAATAGTTAACATTTATTAGATACGACCATGTATCAGGCACTGTTCTGAGCACTTTACAGGACTTAGTGAATCCATATATCTTGTAAGGTAGTTTATTGTTATCCACTTTTGCAGATGAGAAAACTCAAGCTATAGCTTATCCAAGATTATATAACAAGTTAGTAGCAGAGGATTGACCCAGACAGTCTAACTCCAGAACTTGTGCACTTAACCACTAACTTATACCTTCCTACCCTTATTAGGGTACCTTCCTACCCTGCTATTATACTAATATAATTTAGCAGAGTTGCTAAACATAAAATTAATGTATAAAATTCTGGCCAGGCACAGTGGGTCATGCCTGTAATCCCAGCACTTTGGGAGGCCGAGGTGGACGAATCACAAAGTCAGGAGATCAAGACTATCCTGGCCAACATGGTGAAACCCTGTCTCTACTAAAAATACAAAAATTAGCTGGGTGTGGTGGTGTGTGCCTGTAATCCCAACTACTCAGGAGGCTGAGGCAGGAGAAGCACTTGGACATGGGAGGCAGAATTTGCAGTGAGCCAAGATTGTGCCACTGCACTCAAGCCTGGCGACAGAGCAAGACTTCATCTCAAAAAAACAAAAATTCTATTGCATTTCAGTAAGCCAGTAACAGTTTGAAAACTCCATCTTAGCTTACTGCAACCTCCACCTCCCAGGTTCAAGCGATTCTCCTGCCTCAGCCTCCCAAGTAGCTTGGGACTACAGGCATGAGCCACCATGCCCGGCTAATTTTTGTATTTTTTTAGTAGAGATGGGGTTTCACCACACTGGCCAGGCTGGCCTCGAACTCCCAACCTCATGATCCATCCGCCTTGGCCTCCCAAAGTGCTGGGATTACAGGCAAAAGCCACCACACCCAGGTGAAAACTCTACTTTTAAAACAATGCTATTTAAAATAGTAACAAAAAGATGCCTATTAATAAATCTCACAGGGTTGTGGAAGATCTTTATTTAGACAATTATAAAAATACTTTTAGAGTTTCTAAGGATCATGTCTGTGAGTCAGGATTCCAGAGACAGTGGCTCTGATGGGATGGAACCCAAAGGCATCATGGAGAGTAACTAGAATGAGATTGTTGACAGCTTTGATGAGATGAACCTCTCAGATTCCCTCCTTCATGGCATCTATGCCTATGGTTTTGAGAAGCCCTCTGCTATAGCCATTCTACCTTGTGTCAAAGGTTATGATGTGATCACTGAAGCCCAATATGGGACTCAGAAAACGGTCTCATTTGCTATATTGATTCTGCAGCAGACTGAATTAGATCTAAAGGCTAACCAGGCCTTGGTCCTAGCACCCACTCAAGAATCGGCTCAGCAGATACAGAAGGTGGTCATGGCACTAGGAGACTACATGGGTGCCTCCTGTCACGTCAGTGTTGGGGGCACCAACGTACATGCTGAGGTGTAGAAACAGCAGATGGAAGCTCCCTGTATCATCGTGGGTATCTCTGGCCATGTGTTTGATATGCTTAACAGGAGATACCTGTCTCCCAAATACATCAAGATGTTTGTACTGGACATAGCTGACAAAATGTTAAGCCATGGATTCAAGGACCAGATCTATGACATATTCCCAAAGCTCAACCTCAACACCCAGGTAGTTTTGCTGTCAGCTATAATGTCTTCTAATGTGCCCGAGGTGACCAAGAAGTTCATGAGGGACCCCATTTGGATTTCTGTCAAGAAGGAAGAGTCGAATCTGCCAATTCTGCATCAACATGGAATGAGAGGAGTGGAAGCTGGACACACTGTGTGACCTGTATGAAACCCTGACCTCCACCCGGGCAGTCATCTTCATCAACACCAGAAGGAAGGCGGACTGGCTCACTGAGAAGATGCATGCTCGAGATTTCACTGTCTCTGCCATGCATGGAGATATGGACCAAAAGGATTGAGATGTGATCAGAGGGAGTTTTGTTCTGGCTCTAGCAGAGTATTCATTACCACTGATCTGCTGGCCAGAGACACTGATGCGCAGCAGCTGTCTTTAGTCATCAACTATGACCTTCCCACCAACAGGGAAAACCATAACCACAGAATCAGTCGAAGTAGAAGGTTTGGCCGTAAGGATGTGGCTATTAACATGGTGACTTCCTCTAGCCAGGGTTCAATCTTGGGAGCTGAGGAGCAGCAGGACGGGGAAGGGAAGGGAACCAAGGGATGGACAGGGTGACAGAAGAAGACAAGAGGACTCTTCGAGACATTGAGACCTTCTACAACACCCCCATTGAGGAAATATCCGTCAATGTTGCTGACCTCATCTGAGGGGCTGTCCAGGTACCTGACTCCCTCTGATCACATCTCATTCCTTTTGGTCCATATCTTCATGCACGGCAGAGACAGTGAAATCTCGAGCATGCATCTTCTCAGTGAGCCAGTCCGCCTTCCTTCAGGTGTCGATGAAGATGACTTCCTGGGTTGCCGTCAGGGTTTCATACAAGTCACACAGTGTGTGTCCAGCTTCCACTCCTCTCAGGCAGGGTTCAATCTTGGGGGACTGAGGAGAGCAGGAGCAGGGAGGGAAGGGAGCCAAGGGATGGATATCTTGTCATTTCATTTTTCTTTGAATAAATATCACTTTTTGAAGCAAAAGAAAAAAATAGTTTTAAAACATTAAACACATAAATTTATAACCATGTTTGTGGACAAAAATAAGCAATATTATAAAAATTAATCTTCCCAAAATATCTTGCAGATTCAATGCAATTGCAATAAAAGTCTACCAGCGTATTTTTTGAAATTTGCCAATGTGATTGTGAAACTTATATACAAGATCAATGATCTAACACTATCTAAAACACTCCTAAAGGAAAGAAAAAATTGAAGTATTTGTCCTCCTCGATATTCAGTATAAACCCGTAGTAATTTAGTCACCATGATACTGACACAAGAAACAAACTAATGAAACTGAATAGGGAGTCCAGAAATAGGCCATATATATGTTAATACCTGATATAAAACAATGCTACCCACTATAGCTAAAGAGGAAAGAATGGACTGAAAAACAAAGCTGAAATGATTATAACTCATTTGAGGAAAAAACTGATTGAAATACCTACTTTACCATTCACATAAATCAATTCCAGGTGGATCAAGATCTTAAACATAAAAGGTACAACTTTTAGGAAAAAATATCAGGGAATATCCTACGGCTTCAGTGTAAGGTAGAATTTTATTTAAAAGACTCAAAAAATGCAAACTGTAAAGGAAAGGCCCTGAGTGAATCAAACTGCATGTAAAGTAAGAATTTCATTCCAAACAGCTGACAACACACAGACACAAATACACACACACACACACACACACACACACACACACACACTACAACTCTCACTCTCTCTCTCTCTCTCTCACACAGACGCCATAAAGGAAGTGAAAGACAAGCCACACACTATGAGAGAATATTTGTAACATCTGTAATTGTTAAAAGTTTAGTATCCAGAATATATACAGAATGGCTATAAATTACTAAGTATAAGACAAATTACCCAATATTAAAATAGTGAAAATATATTTACAGGCATAGCAGAGAAAAGGAAGCACAAGTGATCATTAAACATGTAAAAGAAATTCACACTCTTTATTAATCAAGGAAAAGCAAAATAAAACCACAATAGTACATCATTTTATCCTAATGACATGGATGAAATTGTAAATACATTAGCTAAGATGTAAAACAAAAGAAATTTGGAGACATTATTAGTGTTTGTTTAGATTAATACAATTTGTAAAATATTTAGGCATTATCTTTTAATGTTGAATATATGCATGCCTCATGACCCTGCAACTTTATTTGCATATGAATCTTGGGGAAGCTGTTACATGTGTCCACCAATATACCTAAAAATGTTTATAAGAGTGTTATTTGCAATACCAAAAAACTGAAAATACAACTGTGCAAGAGTAGGATGCAAAATGAATTATGTTACATTTACACAACAGTATATGACACAGCAGTAAAAGCAAATACACTACACCTACATTCATCAAGATAGGTGAATCTCAAAAGTTATGTTGAGGGAAGAAAGCAAGACACATAAGAATGGGGAGGAAGGCAGCAAATCACACTGCCATGTGTGTACCTATGCAACAATCTTCCATGTTCTTCACATGTACCCCCAAACCTAAAATGCAATAAAAAAAAAAAAAAGAATATATATAGTGTGATTGCATTTATACACAGGTCAAAAGTATAATCAGACTATCACTCAGGAAATCATGCCTATGTAGCAAATGCAATTTTAAAAAGCAAGCCAAGATATTAGCAAAACTGCAGAATAGAAAGCTCTAAACTTTCCTTTTCCCCCATAGACGCACCAGTTTAAAAGCAATACATGGATCAATTCCCAGTGTGAGATCAAGAAGCTAATTGACACCACAGCAAGCTTCAGATTAGAACAAGCAAAAGAAAGAATCAGCAAACTAAAAGATGAGTCATTTAAAATTATCTCATCAGAGGAGCAAAAGAAAAAAAGAATTTTATAAAGTGAAGAGAGCTTGAGGGACTTAAAGGATATCATCAACTGGACCATAAGAAGTATAGGAGTTTTAGAAAGAGAAAAAGAGAGAAAGATTCAGAAAGCTTATTCAAATGAAATAGTGGCTAAAGACATCCCAAATCTTGAGAAAGAAACTGATACAGATTTATGAAGCCCAAAGTATCCAAAATGAGATAAATCTAAAGAAAGCCACACCAAAACATGTTATAATTGAATTACCAAAAGTCAAACACAAAGAATTTTGAAGGAAGCAATAGAAAAGCTACTTTTACCTGCTTGAGAACCCCCAAAAGATTATCAACAAACTTTTCAACAGAAATCTTGCAGTCCCTAAGACAGTGGGATGACATATCTAAAATGCTTGAAAAAAACTGCCAATCAAAAATAAAACTATCCTTTAAAAATGAAAGAGATACAAAGACTTTCCCAAACAAAAGCTGAGGAAGCACGTCACCACTAAACCCACTTTATAAGAAATGCTAGGGAGTTCTTCAACATGGAACAATCATTAAGCAGAAACACAATAGCACAAGAATGTATAAAACACATTGGTAAAAGCAAATGTATAAACATACACAGAATGCTGTTTTACTGAAACAGTAGTAAATAAATCACTTTTTTTTCCAAGATGAGTTCGCTCTTGTTGCCCAGGCTGGAGTACAGTGGCATGATTTCTGCTCACTGTAACCTCTACCTCCCAAGTGCAAGTGAGTCTTCTGCCTCAGCCTCCCAAGTAGCTGGGATTACAGGTGCCAGCCACCAACCCAGCTAATTATTTGTATTTTTAGTAGAGCTGGGGTTTCACCACATTGGCCAGGCTGGTCTTGAACTACTGACCTTACTGCCCTTGGCCAAGTCACTTTTAATTCTAGTATAAAGGCAAAGATAAAAGTATTAAAATAACTATAATTTAAAAGTATGTTAATGAATATGAAGCATAAATGTAAATAGAGACATCAATATAACACAGTGTGGTGGGGTAACAAGTAAAAATGTAGAGTTATTATATGCAATTGAAGTTGTTATCAGCTTACAATAGACTGTTCTACTTTAAGTTCAGTTCTTCCCTGTAAATAATGACTTTAAATGTAAATAAGTTAAATTCCATAATCATGTGGAATAGGTGAATGATTTAAAAAAAGAAAAAGAAAACAAGATCCAACCATATACCGTCTACAAGAGACTCACTTTAGATTTATGGCCCAATACAGGAAGAAAGTGAAGGGATGGGAAAGAGATGTTTCATTCAAATCATCTAAAAATGAGCAGGAGTGATTATATCAGAAAAAAAAATAGACCTTTAGTCAGAAACTATCACAAGAGACAAAGAAGGCTATTGGATATTACATAATGATAAAATTGTGAGTTTCCTATTTTAATATTTCAATTATAAATATGTAGAAACCCCGACATTTACACACTTAAATGTATAAAGAAAACACTGGCAGAACTGAAGGGAAAAGTAGATGACAATATAAAAATAGTGAGCTACTTCAGTGCCCCACTTTCAATAAAAACATCCAGTCAGAAAACCAGTAAGAAAACAGCACACTTGAACTATTACTTTATACCAAAAAAATCTAATAGACATTTATAGTGCATTTCACCCAATGGCAGCAGACACACTTTCTTCTCAAGTACACATGGATCTTTCTCTTGAGAAAACAAGCAAAAAAGACAAAAAAACAAACAAATAAATAAATAAATCACAACATACCAAAACCTATGGGATGCAGCAAAACAGTAGTAAGACAGAGGTTTATAGTGACAAATGTACACATAGACAATGAAACAGAAGAAACAGCCCAGGAATAAATCCACATATATAGTCAACTGATTTTCAACAAGAGCCAAGAATACACAATAAAAGGACAGTCTCCTCAATGAAAGAAGCTGGAAAAACTAGATGTCCACTAAAAAAAACAATAATCTCCAAATAAATAACCTAACTTTACACTTCAGGGAACTAGGTGGGGGGAAAGAACAAACTAGGCCCAAAATTAGCAGAATATTAGACAGAAATAAATGAGTAGAAAAACAATAAAAGAAAATGAAACTAAGAGCAGTTTTTTGAAAAGATAAACAAAATTGAAAAATCTTTAGCTGAACTAAGAAAAGATTCAAATAAAATCAGAAATAAGAGAGGAGACATTACAACTTATGTTATAGAAATAAAAAGGATTATAAGAAACTAATATGAACCAAAGACAAAAACCACATGATAATCTCAATTGATGCAGAGAAGGCCTTTGACAAAATTCAACAGCCCTTTATGCTAAAAACTCTCAATAAACTAGGTATTGATGGAATGTATCTCAAAATGATAAAAGCTATTTACGACAAACCCACAGCCAATATCATACTGAATGGGCAAAAACTAGAAGCATTCCCTTTGAAATCTGGCACTAGACAAGGATGTCCTCTCACCACTCCTATTCAATATAGTACTGGAAGTTCTAGCCAGATCAATCAGGCAAGAAAAAGAAATAAAGGGTATTCAAATAGGAAAGGAGGAAGTCAAATTGTCTCTATTTGCAGACGACATGATTGTATATCTAGAAGACCCCATCATCTCAGCCCAAAATCTCCTGAAACTGATAAGCAACTTCAGCAAAGTCTCAGGATATAAAATCAATGTGCAAAAATCACAAGCATTCCTATACATCAATAACAGACTTAAAGACAGCCAAATCAAGAACCAACTGCCATTCACAATTGCTACAAAGAGAATAAAATACCTAGGAATACAACTAACAAGGAATGTAAAGGACCTCTTCAAGGAGAACTACAAACCACTGCTCAATGAAATAAGAGAGGACACAAACAGATGGAGAAATATTCCATGTTCATGGCTAGGAAGAATCAATATTGTCAAAATGGCCATACTGCCCAAAGTAATTTACAGATTCAACGCTATCCCTATCAAGCTACCAATGACCTTCTTCGAAGAACTGGAAAAAACCACCTTAAACTTCATATGGAACCAAAAGAAAGCCCGCATAGCCAAGTCAATTCTAAGCAAAAAGAACAAAGCTGGAGGCATCACACTCCCGGACTTCAAACTATACTACAAAGCTACAGTAATCAAAACAGCATGGTACTGGTACCAAAACAGAGATATAGACCAATGGAACAGAACAGAGGCCTCCGACGCAACACAACACATCTACAACCACCCGATCTTTGACAAACCTGACAAAAACAAACAATGTGGAAGCGAGTCCCTGTTTAATAAATGGTGTTGGGAAAACTGGCTAGTCATGTGCAGAAAGCAGAAGCTGGACCCCTTCCTGACACCTTACACTAAAATTAACTCCAGATGGATTAAAGACTTAAACATAAGACCTAACACCATAAAAACTCTAGAAGAAAATCTAGGCAAAACCATTCAGGACATAGGCGTAGGCAAGGACTTCATGACCAAAACACCAAAAGCAGTGGCAACAAAAGCCAAAATAGACAAATGGGACCTAATCAAACTCCACAGCTTCTGCACAGCAAAAGAAACAGTCATTAGAGTGAATCGGCAACCAACAGAAGGGGAAAAAATTTTTGCAGTCTACCCATCTGACAAAGGGCTGATAACCAGAATCTACAAAGAACTGAAACAGATTTACAAGAAAAAAACAAACAAACCCATTCAAAAGTGGGCGAAGGATATGAACAGACACTTTACAAAAGAAGACATACATGAAGCCAACAAACATATGAAAAAATGCTCATCATCACTGGTCATTAGAGAAATGCAAATCAAAACTACATTGAGATACCATCTCACGCCAGTTAGAATGGCGATCATTAAAAAATCTGGAGACAACAGATGCTGGAGAGGATGTGGAGAAATAGGAACGCTTTTACACTGTTGGTGGGAGTGTAAATTAGTCAACCATTGTGGAAGACGGTGTGGCGATTCCTCAAGGACCTAGAAATAGAAATTCCATTCGATCCAGCAATCCCATTACTGGGTATATATCCAAAAGACTATAAATCGTTCTACTATAAGGACACATGCACACGAATGTTCATTGCAGCACAGTTTACAATAGCAAAGACCTGGAACCAACCCAAATGCCCATCAATGATAGACTGGACAGGGAAAATGTGGCACATATACACCATGGAATATTATGCAGCCATCAAAAACGATGAGTTCGTGTCCTTTGTAGGGACGTGGATGAACCTGGAAACCATCATTCTCAGCAAACTGACACAAGAACAGAAAATCAAACACCGCATGTTCTCACTCATAGGCGGGTGTTGAACAATACGAACACATGGACACAGGGAGGGGAGTATCACACAGTGGGGTCTGTCGGGGGAAAAGGGGAGGGATAGTGGGGGGGGGGTGGGGAGTTGGGGGAGGGGATAGCATGGGGGAGAAATGCCAGATATAGGTGATGGGTAGGAAGGCAGCAAATCACACTGCCATGTGTGTACCTATGCAACAATCTTCCATGTTCTTCACATGTACCCCCAAACCTAAAATGCAATAAAATATTTTAAAAAAAAAGAAACTAATATGAACAATTACATGCCAAACAACTAGATAATCCAGAATGATAAATTCCTAGAAACATACAATCCACCAATACTAACTCATGAAGAAATAGAAAATCTGAACAGATCTATAACTAGTAATGAGATTGAATCTGTAATTAAAAAAAAAAAAAATACTCCTAACAAAGAAAAGCCAAGGATCAAGAACAAGGCAAGGAAAGGATATCCATTCTTACCACTTATAGTCAACATAGTTTTAGAAGTCTTAGCCAGAGCAACTATACAAAAAAGCAGTAAAAACCATCTAAATCAGAAACGAAGTAATAGAATTGTTCCTGTTTGCAGATGACACGATTTTATATATAGGAAACCCCAGAGACTTTACATACACATACACATGTGCGCGCGTGCACACACACACACACAGACACACAGACACACACACACACACACACACAGAATAACCAATAAGTGAATTCAGTAAGTTGTAAGGTATAAAATCAACATATAAAAATCAGTCATGTTTCTATAGAGTGCAAGAGAAATAATGGAAACAATCCCATTTACAACAGCATCAAAGGAATAAAATATTTAGAAGTAAACTTAACTAAAGAAGTGAAAGACTTATATACTGACTACGAAACATCTATGAGAGAAATTAAAGACGACAAAAAATGAAAAGACATTCTGTGTTCATGGACTGGAAGACTTAATTTAAATGTTCATATTAGTCAAAGCAATCTACAGATTCAATGTAATCTATATCAAAATCTCAATTGTATTTTTCATAGAAATAGAAAAAAAAATTCTAAAATTCTTATGGAAGCACAAAGGACTCCGAGTAGCCAAAACAATCTTGAAAAAGAAGAACAAAGCTGGAGAAATCATACTTCCTGATTTCAAAATATGTAACAAAGCTACAGTTATTTTTTAAAGTATGGTACTGACATACAGACACATAGACCAATGAAACAGAAGACAGCACCCAGAAGAAATCCACATACATGTTGTCAACTGATCTTCAACAAAAGAGCCAAGAATGCACAATGGGGAAAGGATAGTCTTAATAAATGGAGCTGAGAAAGCTAGGAGTCCATATGCAAAAGAATGAAATTGAACCCTTATCTTACACCATATACAACTATCAACTCAAAATGGATTAAAGACATAAATGTGAAACCCGAAGCTGTAAAACAGTTAGGAGTCATAAGGGTAATAATTCGTAACATCGGTTTTTTGGATATGACCCCAAAAGCACAGACAACAAAAACAAAAATAGACAAATGGGATTACATCAAACTAAAAAGCTCTGCACAGGCAAAGAAACAATCAACAGAGTGAAGAGAACACCTATGGAATGGAGGAAAATTTTTGCGAACCATACATGTAATAAAGCATTCATATTAAAAAAATATGAAGAACTCAAACAACTCAATACAAGGAAACAAATAATACAATTTTAAAAAGAGGCAAAAAAAACACAATACCTATTTCTCAAAGAAGAGATACTAATGGCCAACAGATATTTGAAAAAGTGCTCAATATCACTAGTTATCAGGGAAATATAAATTAAAAACACAATGAGTTATCACTTCAAATCTGTTAGGATGACTATTCTAACAAAACGCACAAAAAAAGATAAACAAGTAGAGTACCATGGTGCACTGTTTGTAGGAATGTCATTAGTACAGCCATTATGAAAAACAGTATGAAGTTTGCTCCAAAAACTGAAAATAGAACTACCTATTTGATCCAGCAATTTCACTTCTAGGTATGTATCCAAAGGATATAAAATCAGTATGTCAAAGAGACATCTGCACCCCACTATTCATTGTACATTATTTGCAATAGCCAAGATACAAAAGCAATCTAAGTGTCCATCAGTGGATGAATGGATAAAAAGACTATGTTGTATATGTACACAATGGAATACTACTCAGTCTTTAAAGAGAAAGAAATTCTGTCATTTGCAACAACATGAATAAATTTGGAGGACATCCTGTTAAGCAAAAAAAAAAAAAAAAAAGCCAGAGACAGAAAAACAAATACTGCATGTTCTCACTTAATTGTGGAATTTAAAAAAGTTGAACTCACAGAAGCAGAGAGTAAAATGGTGGTTACCAAGGGCTGAAGTAGAGGGTAGGAGAGATTGGGAAGATGTTAGACAAAGAGTACAAAATTTCAGTGAGATAGAAGGAATAAGTTCAAGAGAGCTGTTGTACAGCCTGGTAACTATAGTTAATGATAATGCACTGTATTCTTAAATGTCACTAAGAGATTTTAAGTGTTCTTATTCCCAAAAAATAATGAGAGGTACTATGTATGTTAGTTTGATCTAGCTATTCTATAATGTATACATATTTCAAAGCATCATATTATACATGATGTATATATTTATAATTGTATTGTATACAATTTAACATTTTTTAAGTAAAAAAGAGAAGGTGTGGGGTTCCATGTGGGAGGAACCTGTCCTCCCTGGGAGTAGGAAATGACCAAGGTCTGGACATAGTGAAAGGAGAGTTTCACTCCTTTTTTATTCTGTTTATCTTTGTACAACCAAAGGTTTATTGCAAAGTAGTTCTTTATACACTTGATATAAGTATCTCTAAGGTAGGTAAAATTTACTTATTCATCTTTTATACTTAGGTTTTGTTCTCTTTCATTAGGATGTCTACATATTTAACTATTCCAATAAAAATTACCAAGTCGTACTATTTTAAAAAGAGAGTTCTCATTTGTCTCTATAAAGCCATCTGTAGGAGGTTACCTCAAAATGAACCCTTAGACTCCCAGGGTGTTTGAGATAGTCGGCGCCCCTCTTGCCCTGTCCTGGCATTTTATCGTGGAGAGCTCTAACTCCACCAACTCTGAGGGAGCTGAAGGAAAGTGTCTTGTCCTTTGTTGCAGAGAGCAGCAAGCCAGAAGTAAACCCCGTGTTTTCTAACTTCAGGCCGTTCTTTCTCCATTAACTAAACAGGTCATCACATCAGAAGTTGTTTGAATAAAATATTGACTGGGTTTTAAGGAAAAAAAAATTGGTTTTTAACACTACCAGCAAAGGCATCTTTCTGCTTGGCAAATACAGCCCTCACACACATGAGCTCTTAGAAAAATCTGTTTGGAGGACAGAAAGCTGAAAAAAAAAAAAAGAAAAAAGAAAAAAAATTATAAAAAAAGCAAGCCACTAATAATTACAAAATTCTGAATTGCAGTTACCTTGTAAAAGGGAGAAGAAAGAGATGAGATTATGGAGTTATTTACAAGAGCATTCAAAATTGTTATTTTGCTCTATTATTATGTTTTGTGTTGTTACTTTAATATTCTCTGTGTGTATGGCCTATTTCCCTAAAACTAAAACACAGACCATCTGAAAACATACACTATTTGCGTTGTACCTTTCATGTGTATCATCTATGATATTTATTAAAACTAGCTCAGACCTTAACATAAACAAAATCAAAATTAAAAAATAGAATTATATACAAAAATACATACCCTCTGTAAAACCCCCAACACAATTTAAAAATTCTTACAATCATTTTAGCGTACTATGCAATAACTTGCATTGAATACCATTTACTGCTAGGGTACTAGAAGGAAGATGGAGTCGTTCAGGGTGTCCTTCTCCACACAGCAGGTAGCAATTAGCACTCCAAAGAACTGGAAAAGGTTTAATCCTGGAAGCCACAGGATTCAATTTGTGCTTTAAAAAGAAAGCACTTGGACCACTATTTAGTACATTGCAGAAACAGGGAGTTAATTACTGCTAGTCTTTGATTGGAACAGAAGCAGAAGGTAGAACCAGGATTGAGCAGTGTTGGCAGCAACAAAGTAAACAGATTCAGTCTATTTTGAAGGTAGAATATGGTATGTTGATGAATTCGATGTGGAGAAAACCTTATAAAAGAGTAATATGTCAAAAATATCTATAGTTCTCATTCTCTAAAGATGCTTTAGTTATTTCAACTGATTTCTCTGTTGTCTTCATCAAGTTCTATAGAAGCTAAAAAGTAAAAATAAAAATCTCTTGGCTATTCATAATAACACTGACAGCACTGCCCATGCCACGCCCATGCACACACCTTCCACCAGGAAAACACATGGAACCATCAGAAGGTGTCAGAATGGCCACAAACTCTTTCAATTATTGATATAAAATTGTGACACACGCTATTATTTTATTCTTTAACATTCTCAAATTTTTATAAAGATAAAGAATTAAAGCCTTTTGCTATCATAGTCAGCTACTGTATGGCCCCATTTCCAAATACATTAGTCACATTCTGACCCTGCTTCCTGGAATAATACACAAATGCTTAATGAATGCTTGCTAGGCACCAGGCACTGTTTGCAAGACTTGTGAGAATTAACTGGTTTAATCCTCACTTCAGCCCTGGGAGGAAGTGAGTCTCATTATCTCCATTCACTGTACATGAATCACACATATTTATTGCTTCCCAGACTTTCAGTTATAGAAGGAGCCTGGAGTCACACTGACATTGAATGGTGTGTTTTAACCTCCCCAAGTTGCATTTGATGGATCTTAAGTGTCTTTATTCATTAATTTTGTTGAAAATACCCAAGGAAGATTCATAAAAATTTAGAAAACATGCAAATATTGAGAAAACAAATCAATCTCTCCCTAAAGATTGAAGATAAGTGATGTCTCTATCATAAAGAGATCAAGAGAAACTAGAAATGCAAGCAAATTTCTAAGCCAAAAAACTTGATAGTACCAAGTATTCCAAATGTTATAAAAAATATAGAATAAAACCAGCAAGGACCCCAGGACCCCACTTAAAGCTGGGAAAAAAAATATGTAACATTGGGATACATAATGCTGAGCTGACTTTTTCAACTGTCACACTATAAACAGATTAAACTTAAAACTTTCTCAGAAGCCACAAGAACCACATGTCTGTTGACAAGGAAGCCACGCCATTAGGGCAGAAGCCTCTCACTTGCTTATACTTAAGTACTAAGCCTGTAATGAATGGTTTATAGTGGTACTAAGCCTGTAATGCACAAGTTATAATGGTTTTCAACCTTGACAACACATTCAAATCACCTGGCATGCTTTCTTAAATACCTCTCCAACCCCTGAAAGTCTATTCTGTGGGTCTTGAAGTGATTTGAGGCACCAGGAGTTTTTACAAACCCCCAGGAAATTCCAATGTATGGCCAAAGCTTAAAAACCACTGCTTTAGATCAAAGCCTGTGGAGGTTCCCAACACTGCCAACATAGGCATGCTCTGGGCTTAACACTATCTTGAAAGGTAAGAAAATAAGCAAAAGGCTGAAGCCATCTTCTGAATTCCTACAGACCATCATGAGCACTTGGTTAGACTACTTCTGCAGACACTACCCATTAGGAAATTTAGCTATCTATCAAGCCAGCCACTGTTGGCAGCTTTCAGACTTATCTGATTTAACGTAACATGTGAACATGCTTGGACATCAATAAATAGTACAGCTCTCTTCATTGTAACTAAGAATTAGGTTAACTATGGATTAGACAAAAGGGAATATGGCAAGGGGAGAAATTGAGGACATGATATGTGCTAGACATTATATGCATTTGGCTTTGAATCTTTACAGCAATCCTATAGGTGTATTTTATTTTATTTCTCAGGAAACTGAGGTTCAGTGGGGGATAGAGTGGTTTCCCAAGATCCTAGGGCTACTACCTAGTAACAACACTGGGGAGATGATACAAACTGCTTTTCACTATACCACACTGCCCCCTAGGGCTGCAGGAGTCTATGGCACGCACTGGAAGTTAAAAGAATGAAATACCAGAAGGCAGCAGCCGGCTTGAAATCTCCCCTGGTAGACCTAATTGGATGTGATTGCTCTTCTCCCAAACACTTACAGCCTTTTCTATGGGTACCACTGGCTTGGCATGGAACTCTTACCACCTTTTGTTAATTGCCAATTCATGTGCTTTCAACTAATTGTCATTATACACAAGCTCAGGCAGGGCGAAGACATTCCTGGTATTTTTTAATCTACCTCAGAGCCTAAAATTGCCTTACAGCACTGCTTCTCAAACTGTTATGTACATATGAATCACCTGTGGACCTTGTTAAACTGCAGATTCTAATTCACAAGGTTTGGGTGGGGCCTGAGATCCTACATCTCTAACAAGCTGACAGGGAATGCCAATGCTGCTGGTGAGATAATTCTTACTGTGAATAACAAGAAGTCAATTATTCCACATAAATGGGTTTTTTAAACTAGGCTTGAGGAACAAGCAGCTATGGGTGTGGCTTGGGAAATGAGATTTCACCACATATTTCAATTTTTTAAAAAAAAGATGCCTTGGTGCTGCATGCAAATATCAAGACTCTGTAGTCATCCTTTTCCTGTTCAATGAATCTTTCCAGATTGGTTAGTTAATAGGTGGGACTTCTCAATGTGAAAAGAAAGCACCTATAAAATACAGTTGAATTTCTTATGAATAACACAAAAGAACATTAACTGATTGGTCAATGTTTTGTTTTTAATTAGGATAGCAATCTATTCCTTCCACAATTCCTCCTGTTAGCCCTGGAACCTCTTCATGTGTGGCCATGGGTGTCCTTGGAGTTCCCAGAGTGATTGGGATACTTTTTTGTTTTTTGTTTTTGAGATGGAATCTTGCTTTATTTGCCCAGGCTGGAGTGCAATGGTGCGATCTCGGCTTACTGCAACCTCCACCTCCCAGGTTCAAGCAATTCTCCTGCCTCAGCCTCCTGAGTAGCTAGGATTACAGGCATGCACCACCACACCCAGCTAATTTTTGCATCTTTAGTAGAGACAGGAGTTCACCATGTTGGTGAGGCTGGTCTTGAACTCCTGACCTCAGGTGATCTGCCTGCATCAGCCTCCCAAAGTGCTGGGATTTTAGGCATGAGCCAGTGTGCCCAGCCCATGATGGATACTTTTGAGGAAACCTGTGGGTTACCTCTATTAACATATTCTTTACTAAACACAGGCATTACAAACAGCAGCCTTGAAGTCAGCAGACATGAGTGTAAGCTCTGGCAAATATTTTACTTCTCAAAGCTTCATTTTTCCTCCAGTACCACCCTCATACAAGACTCAGAACCTTAGACATAATCTAAAAATCACCCAAACTCCCATTTATTCACAAGAATTATATTCATACACCCCATAGGATAGCTTTTCTTATTCACAATATTTTGTTATTGATTTTCTGGTGACACAAAAAAGGGTTTATGCTGTATGTGATACAATAAAACTTTATAAATACTCCTGAAACATGTCATATTGTGGCTCAGAAGACATCCCTATCCTGCATTCACCTTTGTGCCCCCCAGACACCCTACTACAATGGCACAGAGTTTTATACAGATGTAACTGTGTCCCTTCAGCAGCCTCAATTTCCTCAACTATAAAACGAGACCAATAATACCTAGCCTGGATGTTTCCATGAAAATTAAACAAGCATCTTCCTCCAAAAGTCCCTGGCAACCCCTAGCCACCAAATTTAGACCATTGCCCCCCATGTACCCTCCAATCTTCATCCTACTACCCTCATCCATAATCTCATCTCCCTATATCTTATTTCTTTTTAGAGAAATGTGCCTATCTCTTTGTCTTTCCAGTTGGGATCCATTCCTTTTTGATGACAACAGTTAGAAATAACAACTTCAAGGCCAGGTGTGGTGGCTCACGCCTGTAATCCAAGCACTTTGGAGGCCAAGGCAGGCGGATCACCTGAGGTCGGGAGTTCAAGACCAACCTGACCAATACAGTGAAACCCCGTCTTTATTAAAAAAATAAAAAAATAACAACTTCATACAGTCAGTTCTCTATAAATATTTGTTACATGAATAAACAATTGATCTACCTGTAAACAAATCAAGGCCAGTAGATCCTAAATATCTAGAAATCTCTACTACTGGAAAAATCACTTGGGGGAAATATTAACAGATAGTAACTATTTATGACAAATTCCTTTTAATACAATTTATTCGAGCCCCCTTCACAAAAAGAAAGGAAGAAATCAAAACTACCAACAATATTTAGAAATCGTTTGAGAAATAGTGCAGCAGCCAGAACATCAGGCTGGCAGAAGTACTGTGAGTCTGCCTAAAGCTCACATCTATGACAGTTTTTAAGACATATATAGAAACATGCAAGAAAATGCCCAGCACCAGGAAATGTGTGTGATCCTCTTGACACACATTTAAGACCCCTCATGAATGAACTGAGGACACTGGAGACTGTTATAAAGAGTAAAGGAAATAGCATATGTGTTTTCTATTCCAGCAGCACTTAGTAGATATTCAGAAAATTGCCCATTCTGGCTCATCTTGGTAGCTATTTCCATCCCATTGACCTGGGGAAGAGTAGATACTTAACTGATGCGTTCGTTGACTTTATTTAAAAAAAAAAAAAAGCTCTGACCATTACAAATATTTTATGTTAGACAATCTTCACTCTTGTAGTCTTCCAAAGTCTTATGAGAAGTGGTGTCAAATTCTAAACCATAGTTGTACAGGTATGATAACATTGCACTCAGTGACAGGGAAACAGGAAACGATAAACACAGAATGACGATGGAAAATCTTATCATTGCAAAGAAAAAAATCTTGGTAAAAAAAAAGATCAAAGCGATTGGAGGACGATCCAACATGCGCGAATAGGAACACCTCTGGAGAGCAGTTCCAGCGAGAATGCAGAGGGTGAGCGATCACCGGGTTTCCAAACAAGTTTTTACTGCCCACAGACCAGGAGATTCCCAGGTGGAAAAGTACCACGAATCTCTCCAGTACGGCTGTTTCAGCTGGTGCAGCAGGTCCTCCACACAAACACTCACACAAATCTGGGTGGCCATTTCAACTGGTGCCTGGAACACCTGGAATACAGAGTCGCCCATTCAACTGAAAAAAAGGGGGCTGAAACAGGGAGCCAGGTGATCTGGATTGGCGGGTCCCACCCCTACAAAGACCAGCAATCAGAAACACTCTGGATTGAGTTTCACAGCAAGCACAGCTGGACCTGGGACAGTCCAGCTCTGTGGGGGGAAGGGTGTCTGTCATTACCGAGGCCCTCCACCACTACTGAGGCAGTCTGCCACTACGGAGGCAGTTCACCATTACAGAGACAGTACGCCATTACCGAGGCAGACCACCATTACTGAGGCAGACTGCCATTACCAAGGCAGTTCTAACTATACCTCTATAAACAAAACTTCAAGGAAGTTAACACAGCAGTGGGGCAAAGCCCACGGCAGCTCAGCAACACTTCTGCTGGCAGACTGTGACTAGGCTACCTACTCAATGGGCAGGGAGTCTCTAAAAAAACACAGCAGCACATCAGGAACTTATAAATAAAGCCCCACCTTCCCAGGACAGAGCATCTGGGAAAAAAGGAGGTTATGAGTTCCACTGAGGCAGACTTAAACGTACCTGCGCAGCAGCTCTAAACGGAACAACAGAGCTCACAGCTCAGCACTTGAGCTCCTATAAGGGACAGACTGTCTCCTCAAGCAGCTCCCCCAACACCCATATATCCAAAGAGACACCTCATAAAGGAAAGCTCAGGCTGACATCTGGTGAGTTCCTTCTGGGACGAAGATAACAGAAGAAAAAACTGGCAGCAACCCTTACTGTTCTGCAGCCGCTGCAGGTGATCCCCCAGGCAAGCAGGGTCTGGAGTGGACCTCCAGCAGTACTACGCAGAGAGGCCTGACTGTTAGAAGGAAAACTAAAAAACAAAAAGAAATAACTTCATCATCAAAAAAAGGACATCCACTCAGAGACCCCATCCAAAAGTCACCAACTACATAGACCACAGGTAGATAAATCCACAAAGATGGGAAGAAACCAGCACAAAAAGGATGTAAACACCCAAAACCAGAACGCCTCTCCTCCGCCAAAGGATCACAACTTCTCACCAGCAAGGGAACAAGACTGGATGGAGAATGAGTCTCATGAATTGAGAGAAACAGGCTTCAGAAAGTGGGTAATAACAAACTTCTCTGAACTAAAAGAACATGTTCTACCCAATGCAAAGAAACTAAGAAACTTGAAAAAAGTTTGACAAAATGCTAATGAGAATAAACAGCTTAGAGAAGAATATAACTGAATTGATGGAGCTGAAAAAGACAACACAAGAACTTTAAGAAGCATACACAAGTTTCAATAGCCGAATTGACCAAGCAGCAGAAAGGATATCAGAGACTGAAGATCAACTCAATGAAATAAAACGAGAAGGCAAGATTAGAGAAAAAAGAGTGAAAAGAAATGAACAAAGCCTCCAAGAAATATGGGATTATGTGAAAAGACCTAATCTACATTTGATAGGTGTCCCTGAATGTGATGGAGAGAATGAATCCAAGCTGGAAAACACTCTTCAGGATATTATCCAGGAAAAGTTCCCCAAACTAGGAAGGCAGGCCAATATTCAAGTCCAGGAAATACAGAGAACACCACAAAGATATTCCTCAAGAAGAGCAACCCCAAGCAACATAATCATCAGATTCACCAGTGTTGAAATGAAGGAAAAAATGCTAAGGGCAGCCAGAGAGAAAAGTTGGGTTACCCACAAAGGGAAGCCAATCAGACTCACAGCAAGATCTCTCCACAGAAATTCAACAAGCCAGAAGAGAGTGGGAGCCAAATTCAACAGCCTTAAAGAAAAGAACTTTCAACCTAGAATTTCATATCCAGCCAAACTAAGTTTCATAAGCAAAGGAGAAATAAAATCCTTTATGAACAAGCAATTGCTCAGAGATTTCATCACCACCAGGCCTTCCTTACAAGAGCTCCTGAAAGAAGCACTAAACATAGAAAGGAACAACCAGTACCAGCCACTCCAAAAACATACCAAATGGTAAAGAGCATCAACACAATGAAGAAACTGCGTCCACTAATGGGCAAAACAACCAGCTAGCATCAAAAGGCAGGATCAAATTCACACATAACCATATTAGCCTTAAATGTAAATGGTCTAAATACTCCAATCAAAAGACACAGACTGGCAAATTGGATAAAAGTCAAAACCCATTGGTATGCTGTATCCAGGAAACTCATTTCACATGCAAGGATACACATAGGCTCAAAATAAAGGGATGGAGGAAGATTTACCAAGCAAATGGAGAGCAAGAAAAGCAGGAGTTGCAATCCTAGTCTCTGATAAAATAGACTTTAAACCAACAAAAATCAGAAGAGACAAAGAAGGGTGTCACATAATGGTAAAAGGATCAATGCAACGAGAAGAGCTAATGATCCTAAATATATACATACCCAATACAGGAGCACCCAGATACATAAAGCAAGTTCTTAATGACCTACAAAGAGACTTAGACTCTCACACAATAATAGTGGGAGACTTTAACACTCCACTGTCAATATTAGACAGATCAATGAGACAGAAAATTAACAAGGATATCCAGGACTTGAACTCAGATCTGGACCAAGCAAACCTAATAGACATCTACAGAACTTTCCACCCCAAATCCACAGAATATACATTCTTCTCAGCAACACATCATACCTACTCTAAAACTGACCACATAATTGGAAGCAAATCACTCCTCAGCAAATGCAAAAGAATGGAAATCATAACAGTCTCTCAGACCACAGTGCAATCAAATTAGAACTCAGGATTAAGAAACTAACCAATATCATTTTATGAGACCAACATCATCCTGATACCAAAACCCAGCAGAGACTCAACAAGAAAAGAAAACTTCAGGCCAATATCCATGATGAATGTAGATGCAAAAATATTCAATAAAATACGGGCGAACCAATTGCAACAGCACATCAAAAAGCTTATCCATCCTGATCAAGCAGGCTTCATCCCAGGGATGCAAGGCTGGTTCAGCATATGCAAGTCTATAAACATAATTCACCACATAAACAGAACCAAAGACAAAAACCACATGATTATCTCAATAGATGCAGAGAAGGCCTTTGACAAAATTCAACAGCCATTTATGCTTAAAACTCTCAATGAACTAGGTATTGATGGAATGTATCACAAAATAATAAAAGCTATTTACGACAAACCCACAGCCAATATCATACTGAATGGGCAAAAACTGGAAGCATTCCCTTTGAAATCTGGCACTAGACAAGGATGCCCTCTCTCACCACTCCTTTTCAATATAGTATTGGAAATTCCAGCCAGAGCAATCAGGCAAGAAAAAGAAATAAAAGGTATTCAGTTAGGAAAGGAGGAAATCAAACTGTCTCTATTTGCAGATGACATGATTGTATATTTAGAAGACTCCATCATCTCAGCCCAAAATCTCCTGAAACTGGTTAGCAAATTCAGCAAAGTCTCAGGATACAAAATCAATGTGCAGAAATCACAAGCATTCCTATACACCAATAACAGACTTAAGAGAGCCAAATCAAGAATCAACTGCCATTCACAATTTGCTACAAAAAGAATAAAATACCTAGGAATACAACTAACAAAGGATGTAAAGTACTCTTCAAGGAGAACTACAAACCACAGCTCAAGGAAATAAGAGAGGACATAAACAGCATAAACAGATGCAAAAACATTCCGTGGTCATGCTTAGGAAGAATCAATATAGTGAAAATGGCCATACTTCCCAAAGTAATTTACAGATTCAATGCTATCCCCATCAAGCTACCTATGACCCTCTTCACAGAACTGGAAAAAACCACCTTAAACTTCATATGGAACCAAAGACAGCCCACATAGCCAAGTCAATTCTAAGCAAAAAGAACAAAGCTGGAGGCATCATGCTACCTCACTTCAAACTATACTACAAGGCTACGGTAATCAAAACAGCATGGTACTGGTACCAAAACAGAGATATAGACAAATGGTACAGAACAGAGGCCTCAGAGGCAATGCCACACATCTACAACCATCCGCTCTTTGATAAACCTGACAAAAACAAGCAATGTGGAAAGGATTCCCTGTTTAATAAATGGTGTTGGGGAAAGTGGCTAACCATGTGCAGAAAGCAGAAACTGGACCCCTTCCTGACACCGTACACTAAAATTAACTCCAGATGGATTAAAGACATAAACATAAGACCTAACACCATAAAAACCCTGGAGAAAACCTAGGCAAAACCATTCAGAACATAGGCATAGGCAATGACTTCATGACTAAAACACCAAAAGCACTGGCAACAAAAGCCCAAATAGACAAATGGGATCTAATTAAACTCCAGAGCTTCTGCACAGCAAAAGAAACAATCATTAGAGTGAACCAGCAACCAACAGAATGGGAAAAAAATTTGCAATCTACGCATCTAATAAAGGGCTAATATCCAGAATCTACAAAGAACTGAAAACAGATTTACAAGAAAAAAACAAACCCATTTAAAAGTGGGGCAAGGATATGAACAGACACTTTTCAAAAGACATATATGAGGCCAACAAACATGAAAAAATGCTCGTCATCACTGGTTATTAGAGAAATGCAAATCAAAACTACATTGAGATACCATCCCATGCCAGTTAGAATGGCAATCACTTAAAAATCTGGAGACAACAGATACTGGAGAGGATGTGGAGAAATAGGGACACTTTTACACTGTTGGTGGGAGTGTAAATTAGTTCAACTATTGTAGAAAACAGTGTAGCAATTCCTCCAGGACCAAGAAATAGAAATTCCATTTGACCCAGCAATCCCATTACTGGGTATATTCCCAAAGGATTATAAATTATTCTATTATAAAGACACATGTACACGTATATTCATTGCGGCAATGTTTACAATAGCAAAGACCTGGAAGCAACCCAAATGCCCATTGATGATAGACTGGACAAGGAAAATGTGGCACATATACACCATGGAATACTATGCAGCCATAAAAAATGAAGAGTTCTTGTCCTTTTTAGGGACATGGATGAATCTGGAAACCATCATTCTCAGCAAACTGACACAAGAACAGAAAATCAAACAGCGCATGTTCTCACTCATAGGTGGGTGTTGAACAGTGAGAACACATGGACACAGGGAGGGGGAGCATCACACACTGCGGTCTGCTGGGGGGGGGGACTAGGGGAGGGACAGCGGGGGTTAGGGAGTTGGGGAGGGATAACATGGGGAGAAATGCCAGATACAGGTGACAGGAATGGAGGCAGCAAACTACATTGCCATGTATGTACCTATCCACAATCCTGCATGTTCTGCACATGTACCCCAGAACCTAAAGTGCAATAAAATATCAAATCACACCACCACCAAATAACATGACACTAAAAAGCTATAAAAGAAAATCTGTAATAAAGCCTTAAAGAAATGTGAAAAAAATAATGATTATTAAATCGAACAAAATTTAGCCTATAAATTTAAGATTGGCAAGTAAGAGTCTTTTATCAGAAAAAGTTTTATGAAAATTTAATTCATATATAAATGGTCCAATTGAGCAAGAGCAATTACCAGCAAATAAGAGTCATAGCAAAATGTCAGAGCCAAATCATTCAACAGCATACAAAAACAAAAGACACAAGAAGAGTGCATGTGATTTCATGTGACATAGTTATGCAGCAATGAAATCACCTTTTCTATTTTTCCCTAAAACTTCCGAGTATTTAAGTAGCAATTGCCTTTAGTGTACTAACTGAAAATCTATTCAATATCCCATTAATTAGGTTATACATTATGTAATCTAGGGGTTACAGAGAACACATTCAAAGGGAATGTGCTCATTATAAAATCCTATTACATGTGGTTACAGTCCCTGAAGTCGGTAAGAAAACCTATGGGAATCCATGTAATTTCCACGTTTTAGACATGTGTGGAAAATGTCACACATCCTCCGCTCCTGGAGGCTTCTGAGGAATGTGTTTTATTCTATTTGAAGCCTCAGGCATGTTAGAACTCTTAGTCAAAGTGTATTCTACACCTTTTCCTGCCCTCCATGTTGAGGCACCATGCTTTACAAATTTGTGTTAGTGATTATGCTCAGAGGTGTCCTCAGGTCTTGTTTTGAGTTTGGGACTTTTTTCCAAATTCACATGTTCATCTTACTGCTGATTATTTCCCCAGTGTTGTGACTGAGGTGTGCCACTTCCACTTAGAGAACTGTGACATCTATTAAAAAACAATCTAAAATATTGAGCCAAGAGAAGTACTAGCTAAACATCACTAAGGATTAGTTTTTTCGAAAAAGTAATTGGACATACCCCAGCTCAGCACATTCATTTCTATTTGCTATTGAAAAACAAAATTTAAAAAATAAAATAAAATGTTGATGCTAGGAATGCAAGTACTTTGCCTAAGTGAAACCACAGTAAAAAACTGAAAATCACTCTATCTCCTATTCAGTTCCTGAGTAAGGAAAAGGATTCATGCCCTTGACTCTGAAATGAACCCCATAACTCAACCAAAGTGTTCATTGTCTACATGGAAAATTCAGAATTGCAGGAAAGTTTTTCCATCTTATCTGCATCTCATTTCCACATCCACCTCTTAGATGATGGTTGAAATTTTATGACTATGGCTTCTGCCCTGTGCTGTACATCGTCCTCCACTGAGATGCAGATGATACCGGAAAGTTAACACCTTTACACTTATCAAGTTAGTTTCATCCTCATGTACTGTAAGTTATCTGCCCTTTCCTGAGCTACTTCTGGAAGGAGGCAGTGGCAGGAAGATTTTAAGAGTGTGAGGCCAGTTGCCTAGGAGGAGAGCAGTAGCAGAAAAGGGAGCACTAAGGACACAGGCCAGCCAACCTCTTCCCAATTTTACCTAAGGCTTCAGCAGGGGAAACTGTATGAAGACATTTGCAAATGGAGTATCTTTCTAAAGTACACAAGCCCAGAGCTGCTTTAGTGATGTTAAAACTGGAGTCTGGACCTCTGCCTGCTGTTGTTTTCCTAGTCCCCAAGACCTCGCAGAGTTCCAGGGCTTCTTGGACCCTAAGGGTCCAGGAAAGATGCTTTGAAAACCACTGTCCTACTGAAGTTGCTGTTGTGAAAGAGATTTTCTTATCTCTAAGAACGATTTCTTCTCTTAAACCTATAATCAAGGATTTATTATTTCCGAGGTTAATTTCTGGATAGATGGTTGGAAGACAAATGTAGAAAAGTATTATAGATTGTTGTTTTTCAGCCAGAATCTTTGTGCTATTAAGATCTTGATTTTCAAGTAACATGGAGCTAGCCTAAGCCAAGAAGCTAAAGGAGTCTCACAGCTCCATAGACAGAGGCACTACTTGAGAGCTTTACAAACCCAAACATTCCCTCCTCTCCATCTCCTGTTGCTGCTTCTTTCTTGCTGCAGGTTGGTTTATTCCGTTCTAAGGCCATTTGAAAGAAATGTTCAGACCACTAATTCCCAATTTATATTGTTCATGAAACCAGCCAAACCAATTCCAAATTTAAGTTTTCTGGAAAGTACTTTGCCCAGCCCAGTTGAGCTGATTATTCCCATAATTCTGATACTCCGATTATTCCCATCAAAATAATCCTGGTGACAACTGTGCCGTGGTTAGGACAAGTTTCAGAAAAGGAGACACGATGCTGGACAACCTCATAATCGTTGTCCAGCACTCTCTTCCTGGAAGCCCATGCCCCCGATACAGCAGTGATGAGCCAATTCTCCCTCTCACTTCCCAACTCCATATTCATATTCATATTAGTAGCCTGAAATCAGCCAGGAGGGGGAGTGTTTGTATCATGAAAACTGGCAATTGCTATACATCAAACAGCCAATTTACGAGCACAGCACTGTCACATAAGTCCCTATGATCTGTGACTGGAGACAGCCACATTAACATCCACCCACGCACTGTGAAGTGCTGCAGATAATCTTGGTGTCCTTTTCTTCATGAAAGTTCCTCTAGAAGGAACCCAATAAACATGCTTACCCAAGCATTTTTATGTGTTTAAGAAAATAAAGTCAGACTTGTGCATCACTATTCCAAGTTTGGCCTAGTGATGCCTACAGAATTGTACTGCCTACAGAATTGTGACCCAAATAAATCTCTTTTCTTTATAAATTGCCCAGCCTCAGATACCCCTTTATAGCAATTCAAAGTAGACTAACACAGTGGGGTAGATGAGGAGTTTAATTTTTTCCTTGAGGTGCTGTGGGACTTCCCAGTAAAGATGGAGAGTTTATTCAAAAAGATATATAGTTCATATATATAAAGATTAAAGATATATGGAGATACATATTAAAGATATAGCGATGTATAATAAAGATTAAAGATATACCGCTTATTCATACATAGTTATCAACAGTTTATTCAAAAAAATAAGACAGAGGTCACCATGATTTATAATTTTTCTATGTTGGGTTTTGAGGTTTACTGAAAAAACATTGCTTTTCCCCATCCAATGACAATCAAATGAGGCACAGGCATAAACAGACAGAAGTAAAACATTACCTTTGATGATAAAGACATATGTTTGGGAGACACAGGTTGCCAGTGTTTCATTCCCGATTTAGAGAGATGGCCCCGATGGTTCCTGCCAACTGGTATTCATGTCCTTGTGTAGCCCTGTTCCATGCTATATATGGCTGACTCATAGAACTAATAGGATATTGTGAAAATGACAAATGTGACTTCTGAGGCTAGGTCACAAAAGACATTATGACTTGTCTTGCTCTCTCATGGATCTCTCTGTCTCTCTGGGGGAAGCCAGTTGCCAGGTCATGAGGTTACCCAAGCAGCCCTGTGGAGGCACTTAAGAGTGAGGAACTGAGGCCTCCTACCAACAGCCATGTGACTGAGCCACCTTGGAAGCAGATCATCCAGCCCTCAAGCCCCCAGATGACTGAAGCCCCAACCCCCTTGACTATAACACATGAGAAACTGAGCAGAACCACCCCTCTAAACTGCTTCTAAATTCTCAACCCACAAAACCCATGAGATAGTAAATGTTTATGGTTTTAAGCCACTAAGTTTGGGGGCAATCTGTTACACAGTAACAGATAATAGAGAAACTTACCTACCAGGTCACAGCACATACACTGGAGAACTGTAGGCCTCCCCAGTGGGGCCGTCCCCAACAAACTTGAGGCAGTTGTTCTCAGACTCCCATAGGCAAAAGAATCATCTGATAGAGTTATTAAAATACATGTTACTGGGCCCCACCCAAGAGTTTCTGATTCGGCAGATGTGAAGTAAAATCAGAGAATTTGGAATTCTGCAGTGAGTTCCATGGGTTTGGGGGCTGATGAAAACGATGTGACCATGAGAGGGCAGTCACACACAGCACGCTTTATTTGGGTGACACTTTAAGAAGTCTGCACCTGGAGAAAGCTTCTCACAGCATGAGACCATTCCAAAGAGAAGGAGGACAAGGGAACTCCGGAGAGAGGGGGGAATCAGAGGAGAGAATTGCAATTACTAAGTGGTACCCTCAGCAGCTAAGCAGAGTCTCTGAGTCAATGAACTCCCAAGGCAGCAGAGCTAGGAATCTTGGTATAAATGTAGGATTTTTCCTATCGATGGCTAGCAGATGTTGGGTGCAGTTCCATAGGGTATGCAAAACAAAACGGTTCTAAGTAGCTAAGAACCTACTTGTCTGGGCTATATTTAAAACAAATGGGTGTGTAAACACTGAGTTTGGCACTGCTGGGCTTTTGAGCTCACTGCTCCCCAGCCTCCAGTGAGGGAGTAAATAATAGGGCCGATATACAGAGGCCATCCTTGGCATTTATGTAACAAATTCTCACGTCTCCAGGTGCTGGTACTGTTGGCCCAGGAACACATTTTGAGAAGTGCTGGCCTAGGGGATCCAATAATATGGGCTTCTTATGGGCAGGATGGCACTGGACAACAGGGTGAGGCTCAGTGTCTTCTCCCAAATTTTTCTATCAAATAAAATCTCTTTCCCTGGAGAGAAGTAACAAGAGAGGCAGAGGGAAATGATTCTAACAGAAGTTCTATCCACATGGAAGGAAGCATTAGCAGTGAGGAGTAACTGTTCTCTCCCTAAACATACCACCCAAGGTAATGATTCTACTTTCTAAGAAAATATATTTTTTCACAGGGGCATTTGTTTTTCACTGTTTAGAAGGAACTCCAATGAGGACCGTCTGGTTTTCTATAAACAGAAACCAGTTTCATTATTCTGACAAACAACAGTACTTTGCCTGTGGGTGGTAAAAGCTGTTTATATATCCTTACCTTAATTAAGTCATCTCTGACTAAAAATGATTATCTCACAAGTATTCTCAACAGACTTTCTTTAAAGAATTCCAAGAAATACATCTATTTTTAGTGTTATAAAAGGTATGTAAATTGAGATCTAATACTAAAGCTGTTTCCTTACATCCATTTTGAGTTGCTTTTATTTCTCCTTTACAACATTCATGTTCCCATAATTATCCATTCCTTCATCATTAATTTATTTATCTAGTCTTAATGACTATGTTGTGTGCATTAAGAACAGCCCTGGGGTGCTTTCAGATGACAGAAGTTAAAGCCAGAGCTGGGCATAAAAAACAAAAACAAACCAATTTTTAACTGTGAGAACTTATATGAAGAAAACTTGGTTACTGGGAGTTTTTGATATACTGTATTGGTTTTAGCTATTTTATTTTTCTTTCCCCCTCTGTTCACATTTAAGGGAATCAATACTAAATTAGCATGAAGAACACAGGCCTGTGATCTCAGCTACTTGGGATGCTGAGGCAGGAGGATCACATGAGCTCAGAAGCTCAAGCCCAGCCCGGGCAGCATGAAAAGACACAGACTCAAAAAGAGAAGAAAAAAAAAAAGAAGGAAAAAAATTAGCATGAAGAATTCAAGGGAGAAAAGACAACAGAGCCACCTTCCCAGCCAAGAAAAACCCCAGCTTGCAAGTTAGTGAACAGAAGCGTGCCACCTGACAGAGTAGTTTTAATGACTGACACTGAACCTTTTGTGACTTTTGCACTTCTCTTGGCTGAAATCTTCAAACTGGTTCAAAGAAGCTCCAGCCTCTTCATTCTGTGAGTGTTGATACTATCTGCATAACTACCTGTCATTATCCCCTGCCAGGTGCCTCCTTTCCAACCTTGAACACTTCTTCTTGATTCATTATAATTAAAGAGCTAATGTAGCCATTCAAGTTCACATTGTCAATGGCCATGTAATCGTCTTCCCTAGTGGCCAGAATTCCTTTCTTTTTATGAGGTTACAATTAAATTCCCTCCAGCCATAAGGTCAAAAGAATCTGGAACAGTTAGCCTTCCCAGTGACTAATTTCACACCTGTGACTCTGACACATATAAAATAAGAACTCTTAAATGGAAGGTATCAAATTAAGAAATAATATACATTTGACTACACCTGAACTGAAGTCAATTAGACATAAAAATTAAAGACGGTGGATTCTTTTCCTGTTACTGGAAGTGATGCTTGACATTCTACTTATCAATTTAAGACATCTGTGTCCCTTAGAAATGTTAAAGTAATTTGTAAGTTGGAAAAGAATTAAAATGGCCCAAAGCCTGGGGGAGATTAAGATAACATGCTCATGTCTGGTCTGTGTAAAAACTTGTCTATCACTTTATTTTTTTCCCCTTCTCAAGATTTAAGTTTTCCTTAGTTTTATTTTTCTGCTATTGAGGTTTCTAACATTTTGTTAAGAATTATGAGTATTATTTTGTTAAGAATCACTATGCACAGCTAAATACCATGGGCAGATTTAGCCTCTGACTTCCAAGATGTAACATTGACCAATGGAGCCACCTTTTCATTCTGTCATCTTGAAATCCACTGTGGACCTTCCCCTCCACCTACAGCTTGTAGTGATTCTCAGTATCACAAGTTGCATACCACTATCCCCAACTCCTTATGCCTTTATCCTCCTTTCTCCTCTAAGAGTTGCTTTGAGCAACAGACTACTTACTGGGAGCTTTGCAAGTCTAATTTTAATTGGAGGTCACTGTCAAGTTTCTATTAGTACACTTCGAGGGGACACCCAATTAGGAGACTGCTTATGGCAGCCACAGTGCCCCTTCCTTCATGGCTGTAAGGGTTCCTGGAAAGGTGAGGAGTGTGACCCACAACCAGAAACCTCCAAACCCTGCAGTTCAGCTACCCAGAGTTTCTGGGAAGTCAAAGTGAGCAGCTCATCAGGAGCAAAGGCAGATGACCTTTACTCAAAAACATCCATGTGATGACTCCAAATCCTAAAGAGTAACCAAGATCCGACCGAGAACCCCAATGGAGAAGTTGCTAAGAAAAAAAAAAAGAGTAACCAAGATCCAATCCCTGCACTTCTTAAAGTTATTGGTGGTACCTCTTTGTCTCACAAGAAAAATAACTGTTGCCTTTTATGGTAGATATCTGTTGTTACTGCCACCCAGGATCATTCATTTTTTGATAACTACACCTTGATTTCTCTTGGGTAACCATGCTTTCCTCACTCTTAGCTCAGAAGCTTTGGATAACATTTTGCATGCTGTGGGGTGCACATGCCCAACTCTGCAGACAACGGACTGAGCAATATGAGGTCTGGTTCCCTTTTTATAGCACAAAAAGGGAAATGTCTAAGAACAAGGCCAAACCAAAGAAAGCAGAGATAGGAAAATGAAAAGAAAAAAATAAGTTCCAGTTGATGTTGAGCTTCTTCATCAAGCCATACCTGAAACTAAGTCTACTTGCAATAGCTGAATTCACTCATTCATTCATCCAGAAATATGAAGTATTTCTAGGTATCATCCCCTCTGCTAGAGCCAGAGGCACAGTGTAGTCCTTACTCTCAAAGTATTCACCAACATGTAAAATGACAACGACTGTTCAATGTGATAAGCATTGGCACAGGGGCATTACAGAGCTGTCTAGAGTGCTCCCAGAACAGCACCCTAACTCAAAGGAGGGAAATCTGTGTCCTAGAGAAGAGTTTGAAATATTTGGTTGAAGTTTTCATACGGACTCTGATTATTTCAATTGGCACAGTACCACGCTGATGAGCTAACCCCTCATTTGACATCTCAGTTTTTTGTTATCTATTCCTGAATAGTGATTTTCTCCTCCAGGCCATCTCTTCCTATATCACATTCATGAGCTTATACTTTACTGGGAGCTTCTGTACCTTCTAAATAAAGAGCCAAACACTCCACTTTCTAAGTACTATACCAATTTTCCCAATTCTTTCATGCAATACTTCCTCTAGGTCACAGACCGCCCTGTCACCACACTCTATCTTCATGTCTTTCCCTACCCAGCTAGAGTCCTTTGATCTTTACTTCAACTCTTATCAGTATTTTCCCTTAGCCCATTCCCTTCAGCCTCAACAACCTGGTATATCACGTATTATTCTAATTATCTATTTAATACTTTTTCTTTTCTACAAACTATAGCCTATAGGAAAGGAGAATCTTCTTTATAATTGTTGGATCTCCAATGCCCAGTATCACTGTGACTAACAAACAGCATGCAATTAATTATATTTGTTCATCCAAACACATTTTTAAATAAATCTATTATAGGTAGTGTCCTGAGTGCCTGGAATTGGTTTATCATAAATAAGTGCTCAGTTCTTTCCTCATGGAATTTGCAGCCTATTAGGTGTGACAGCTAAGGAGGTGGCAGTATTTCATTGATCAGGACATGGTCCCAGAATTCCAATCAGTAACCAACAGCAAGGAGAGTTGTGTCCATTGCAGCGGAACTGAAGAACTTGCAATTCAGAGAATTAGCTGCCAAGTAAACAACTCACAGACAAATATATGATAATTTATTTTCCAAATGTATTAAAGAAGCTGCCCCTTAAAGTCAGGTACTTTGACACTTATTATGTAAATACTATGAATTGATTAAAGATCATAAAAGGAATTAAGTCTTGATGTGTTGCCTTAAGGACAGGGCAATGACAGTTATACCAAAAAAGGAAATGGCAACGGTTTTTAAAACGATGTCACTCATCTGAAATAATTTTCAACAAGTCCTACTGGGCACACACATTTGTCTTCCCCTGGGATTTTCCTGGCATTGAGCCTCTCAAAGACCCGAAAACACTGAACACTAATAATGGAAAAGGAACATATAACATATTTGATGAAATTTGTAGATTACAATAAACTGGAAAAATGTGCAAAGACCTCAGAATGACAGAAGATAAATTCTAAATGGCAGGCATATGAATTCAAATAATAAAATAACACCCAAATTATAAGTTTATGAATTACCATATATTAGGGAATAATCACACACTAGAAAAGCGAAAATAGAATGAGAATTATACAAATAAGATAAAATTTTAAAATATGAAAGGGTAATCATCAGTTTATTTTTAAATTCCAGGGACTCAGAAAAAATTTTTGAAACGGCCCCATAACCCAAGCAGAATACATTGTTAAGGTCCTGGGTAGAAAGACAGTGCTCTTGAATGGGAGTCTGGATAGAACTTACAGTTAGGTGAGGTTTAAAAAAAATTGAAATGCTAGTTGATTTGTATGCCAACAAGGGATAGGACCAAAGAGTTTTTTAGGAATTCTAGGAAAAGCCAAAACTCCCTGTGCGAACTGTTAGCCCAACATAGGAGAAACTGTACAAACCTGCAAACCACCATATGAACAGGAGAAAGCATTAGGAAAATATGAAGAAATTAAAGGAGATGAATATTTATGGTCTAGACCGGATTCATATCAAGCCAGAAAGCTTGGCTGATTAACACCAAAAAAGACTCAGATACCAGACAGACAAAGACAAAGAGAAACTGAAAATATATTGACTGATTGACTTAAGGGATCAATAACAGCAGAAGAGAGGGTTACTATCTTCCTTTTTCTCCCTTCCTCCTTTCTCTCGTACCTCTATTTAAGGACCCTACCCTCCTTACATAACATGGGTTGGGGCCATGTAAAAAGACAAAAAGGAGGGCTAGCACGACTCAGCATGTTGTGGGTGAAAGACCAAGAACTTTGGGTTAGCCCAAAGCAGTAGAAGCACAGCTCTTATATTACTAGGTGTGCAATCTTACGCAAATCACTCACCTGCTCATACAAGAGTAGGGTATGAATTCCAATATTACTGAACAGTTATGTTGTTTGAATAATGTGGATTATTTAGCATAGTACTTGGCATGTAATAGGTACTCAATAAATTTTTGTCCTCTTTCCCCCTTTAACACCAGATCAAATAATAGAAAATGCATTAATTACAGTAATTTAGAAGATAGTCTGGGATTTATCTCTATATAGGCGATTCATTAAAGTTCTGTAATTATTACACTTTGTAATAAGAAGGAATGAAATTCATGTTCATTATATTTAGGTTGTTATGTTTTGGATTATTACAGTAAATTAGACAGTATTTTGAAGTGGTTAATATAACCTGGTCATAAGAATATATTAATTCTTAGATGTGTCCCCTAAGATAGAGTACTTGAACCAATAATAAAGTCCTTGTCTCTGGGTGGGTCTTAGGAGAAACTGACAAGAGCAAAACCATCGATCGGTAGTGGAAACCCTGCTCTAATGGGCAGAAGCTGAGGGTACATGATGTATAGACCTGGCCTCAGGTAGGAGTACATGCTGAGAGGGTGCTTTAGAGCCCCAATCTGATCCCTAGGACTTCCCCTTGGCCAGAACAAGCTGTTGAAAAGGGAGACTTCAAGGTGGTCAATTAGCTGGCATGGCTGGGAGCCACATCCATCCTGGGAAAAGACGCAGACTGACAAGATTTCTTGCCTTGGATCACACGTAGAAGAGGCATGTGGGATTGGTGAAAAGGAAGAAGCCAGGAATGAGCAGAGCGATGCCACTTTTTTTCTGCTTTTTTTTTTCCCATTCTAATCCTAACCAGCCTCAACCCTGCTTAGCTTCTGGGATCAGACAAGATCAGGCACATCCAGGATGGTATGGTCATAGACTTTTTTTCTTTCTCAGTAAGTACATAGTTCTCAGAGTGCTCCAATCTATCAAAACATACAGATGAGAAATTATAATAGGCTGCTTTGATTCTTTGCTCTCTTCCTGATGCTGCTGCTACAGCTCTATCTTTGAAAAATAACCATAGCCATCCAGCACATTTTGTAAACAGAGAGCAGTGTGGGAAACTAGAATGAGCAAGAGTTGCTGGGATGCAGAGCTCTCTCATTATAGAGAGCTGCTGGAGTTAGCCAATAATCCAGGGTTGACCAGCTGTCCAGACTGGATGGCCCATTAGGCAGTGGCCAGCTTGGCCTGCAGCATCCCTATGCCAATCTCTCTAGTTAAAAACAGCATTTTCCCATTTAGTTTGTAGCTCAGGTAAGTCTTAATTCTATTGGGTTTCACATGATCCCTGTCCTCACATAGCCAGCGTGACTAACTTCCCATCTGCCCAAGACTTTCCTAGTTTTAGCACTAGGTCCTGAGAAACTTCTCAGTCCCAGGCAAACTGGGATGGTTGTTCATACTCCACAACATAGTGTGTTCAAGGACCTCTCCTTAGACAGAAACCTCATTACATGGGATCCCTGGGACCTCACATGTTGGGACTTGAGAGCAGATTTGACTCCCTCAGCCACTGAAGAGTCACCATTCACATTCTTGCCTCTTTGTTAATACAGCAAAGCCTGGAATGCAAGAAGCATTGCCTCGTGAGAGGTTTGCTAAGCTGGCGAGGACATGCTATTTCGCCTCCTGGGATCTGGTTTTGAATAGGATTATGGAACAAAAGAAGAAGATGGGGAAAGAATTTGTGCAGATACAGTTAATTAGACAGCTATACCAATTTAATTTTGCAATAAAACAGATATCTTCTGTGACTGAAAGACAAGTGGTGAGGTGAAGCATCTGCTTAACAGTAAGCATAGCTGTAAGTCTGCCTTTAGAGTCTAAGACAAAAGGCAGCCACCTAGTCAGAGTGTAATTCATTAACATTAAACTGCTCAAATTCCATTACTATGAACTTCCACCAACACAGAAACAAGAGGCTTTTAATCACTTGGGTGTACAGAGATTTCCAACATGAAAGCAGTCGTTGCTATGGGATCCAACTGGTTCCAATTATGCCACACACACAAGTGATGTTAATACATTGTTGAATTGTTTCTGGATGCCAAAGACAGTGATGTCATGATTGAAGGTTCTTTACATGGTTGGTGTATTTGTGTAAGAAATTGAAATTAGTGGAGAAAATAGTCAAAGAGCCCATATAAATAAACATTTCAAGAATATCGAAAGCTCTGGACTCCAATTCGTGTTACTTGCCTAGGATCATGTTTACCAGAGATAAGATTTAGTCAAAACAAAAGATTAATTTAGACCTGATAACACAATCTAGCAGCTCACAAGACAAAGAGGCCCAGACAGTTTGTGGCTATTTCATTTTTAATTCAATTAGGGTTAAACACAGATCAAACACATGTTTATCTTCTCTCTCTCCTGCAATGTCACTAAAGTAATAAAGTAATAAAAACAATACCCATTTCCAATGATGAAGAGAGTGGGAAGAGAGGTGACAGAGTGCAAGAGGTGCAAACAAAATTTTGGAAGACAGAAAGTGAATTAAGAAGTGGTGACTAATTTAGCAAAGAAAAAGGTGAAACTTAAATACCTTCAGAGGGAAATAATATCAAGGAATTGTGTAATCCACCCTTTGGAGAGAACTCAGAAGTAACAGATTTCAGAGTATACTTGTGGTCCAAATAACACAATGGGTATAAAAGCTTTTTTAAGGGACAGTTGGACTCTCACATCCCTGTTCCCAGTCTGTGTGATTAGGCAATTCCCCTCATGCTCAACTCCAAAAAGACCAGATGTTTACTCTCTTGAGAAACTGAACCTGAGCCACTCCAGACTCAGGGATATCTCATACAGTAGAGGATTGAGGCAGGAGGACTAATTGGAAGTCTACATACAGAACTATTGAGAAGCCTAATGCCCTCTTCTCCCTAGCCTCTAGAGCACCAAAAGCCAGATTCACACAGCTAGGATATCTTTTCTGAAAACCAAAACTATCACAAAGAAAAGACTAATGATATTGATATTTGAGCACTCCAAGGAAAACAGTTACTGCCCAATAACCCCACAGCAAACCCACTCTTGCACACAGAGCTTGCAAACAGCCTTTTGATACCTCCCTTTGTGTATTATTGTACAGCCAAGAGGCACCAGATTATTTGAGAAATCCTTCAACATGCAAGAGACCAAACTCCCAAAAAATGCATATAAAAGAAATTTAAAATTCTAAAAAACAATTTCAAGGAAAGGAACAGAATAAAACTTTAAAGAAACAGAAGAAGAGAAATTGCTATAAAAGTAGAAATTCAGAGATCAAAGAAGAGATCAGAAGTTTAAAATGTGAGAAATTATTTTTAAATCTATAGAAGAGATGGAAAATAAAGCCAGGAAATCTCCCAGAAAGCAAAACAAAAATATACAGAGATAGGGAACAGGAGAGAAATGATAAGAAAATCAGCAACTTAGTCAAGAAGATTCCATATACAACCAATAGACATTCCAGAGAATAAAATGAAAGAGAGGGAGGGAGGAAGGGAGATAAATTACTCTCAAGGAATTAATATAGAATTTTTTTTTTCCTTCAAGTCTCTTTAAATGAAGGCCCCAAGTGCCCAACACAATGAATGAAAAGGTTCCAAGTCCCAGATATTTCATCATTAATTTTCAGAACATCCAGAATAAAGAGTCTTTAGCGATGAGAAGCTAAAACGACTCAAAGGATAGGTAATCAGAATCATTTTGGAGTTCTAATGACAATATTGGGTGCTAAAATCCAAGGGAGAAATGCCTTCAAAATTCTGAGTGAAAATTATTTTTCACACTCAAGTTCTTTCCCCAGCGAAGCTATTAAATAAGTGTAAAAGCAGAAATTTTCAAACATGCAAAGACAAGAATTTTAACTTCCACACACTTTTTTAGAAGCTAGTGGCACCTGTACTGCTGCTGCACAGCAAAGAGGGAGACCTGACACCAAAGAAAATGGCATCTAGGTTAGAGAAGCTTAACCCAAAATGATCCTGGGGCAACCCTGGAGAATGAGGTTCAACAGACTTGTTGAAAATGATCCATGTGGCCAGGTGCAGTGGCTCACGCCTGTAATCCCAGCACTTTGGGAGGCCGAGGCGATGGATCCCCTGAGGTTGGGAGCTCAAGACCAGCCTGGCCAACATGGAGAAACCCCGTCTCTACTAAAAATACAAAAATTAGCCGGGCATGGTGGCACATGCCTGTAATTCCAGCTATTTGGGAGGCTGAGGCAGGAGAATTGCTTGAACCCAGGAGGTGGAGGTTGCAGTGAGGCGAGATCATACCATTGCACTCCAGCCTGGGTAACAAGAGTGAAACTCTGTCCTCAAAAAAAGAAAATGATCCATGTTAGGGAGTAGGATTCAGGAGTGGGAAGGAATGGCTAAGACATTTCTCCATTGGATTATAAAATTGCTGTACTCTCATTTTTGGCCAGTATATGTTACTTCTATTTAAAAAAAAATTTTTTTTTAACGGAGACAGGGTTTCACCATGTTGGCCAGGCTGGTCTCAAACCCCTGACCTCAGGTGATTTGCCTGCCTTGCCTCCCAAAGTGCTGGAATTACAGGCGTGAGCCACTGCACCCAACCAAAAATATCATTTTTTAAATGTTTGATTGCAATGTCTGAAAATTAGGATATTTTACACAGAAATCCACATGTATGGTTTCGATTCATCTAGGTGAGCTCTTTTGAGGCACAAATGACCAAAAAACTCTCAACATTTTTAAAAACGTATTTCTTACGATATTTATTCATTGTCTGCTGAGAAGGCCTCCATTTATTATCAAATCACTAAAGAAAACTATCAGAGGCTCTCTCCTAAAATCTGTTCCCATGATTTGAAAGGAAGGAAAGGAGAACATAGAGAGCCATGCACTGCTTCTTAAAGCTTTCGTCTGGAGCTAGGTGCCATGGCTCATGCCTGTAATCTGAGCACTTTGGGAGGCTGAGGTGGGCAGATCATGTGAGGTTAGGAGTTCAAAACCAGCCTGGCCAACATGGTGAAACCCCATCTCTACTAAAAATATAATAATTAGCCAGGCATGGTGGCAGGGGCCTATAATCCCATCTACTCGGGAGGCTGAGGCAGTAGAATCACTTGAACCCAAGAGACAGAGGTTGCAGTGAGCCGAGATCATGCCACTGCACTCCAGCCTAGGCAACAGAGCCAGATTCCATCTTAGAGAAAAAAAAAAGAAAGCTCCTGTCTGGAAATGACCTATAACACATGCCTGAGTTCAACAGAGTAGGATTATGTAATGCATTTACAGGAGGGGGCATCCACTGGGTCCATGTTTATTTTTAGCAGAAGTCTGCAGGAGATAAGTAGCAATTAAGACCATTAAATACATATACATACTTCAGTTTGCTAAAATCTTCACCCTAACATCTCCCTAACACCGGACCAAATGTTAGTTGCCATTCATTATGGCACTTGCAATTTTTTGTAGCATAGTATTTTTAATGGTAGCAATAAAAATAACATGAAATATTTCTCTATACATGTGGAAGAAAAGGAAAACTAAAATGAGAAATGAGTGTCTCAAGACAAATGGAATGAATCTTGTATTACAGAAGTCAAGAATACTCCTGTGTATTTAGTCTGCCCACAAAGCATTTGTTTTACCTCATTTGCTTTACACTTTGCTTTTGTGATTTGAATTGTGTTCTCTCAAAATACATGTTGAAGTCCTATCCCCCGGTACTTCAATAAGTGACTTTATTTGGAAATAGTGTCCTTTTAAATGTAATCAGTTAGGATGAGACTATACTGGAGTAGGGTGGGTTTTTAACAGAGAAAATGCCATGGAGGCTGTGGAGGCAGAGACTGGATTTTTGCCACCCCCAGCCAATGTATGCCTGAGGCTGTGAGAAGCTGGAAGTTTCCTCCCCTACAGGCTTCAGAGAAAGCATGTTCCTACCAACAACTGGATTTCAGACTTCTAGCTTCTGCGGGAGATGAGCAGCAATTAGATAATTAAACACATATGCGTACTTCAATTTGCTAAAATCTTCACCCTATTATCTCCCTAACACCAGACCAAATGTTAGACCCAATACCTTTCTGTTGCTTAAAGCCACTCAGATGGTTCTACTTCCTAACAGCATCTTACTGATACACTTCCTAATCCCTATAGGATCAAAGCCTCTTACTCCCAATATGGAGCATTTCTGAACAGAGCTGGGTGAGAATATTACAAAATTATTCCCAGTACTTTGTGAGCCCAAGGTGGGCAGATCACCTGAGGTCAGGAGTTTGAGACAAGCCTGGCTAACATGGTGAAACCCCGTCTCTACTAAAAATACAAAAATTAGCCAGGCATGGTGGCAGGTGCCTGTAATCCCAGCTACTCAGGAGGCTGAGGCAGAAGTATCGCTAGAACCTGGGAGGCAGAGGTTTCAAGTGAGCAGAAATTGCACCATTGCACTCCAGCCTGGGCAACAGAGCAAGTCTCCATCTCAAAAAAAAAAAAAAAAGCCCTCTTTACTCAAGTTCTTCATTTGTCTCTTTGAGTGAAGACTTTCTCTTCATTACAGTACATATTTAATGGTGACACAGCGGACTACAAAAATCATTCTGATCCTGATGTCAGTCAGCAAGTCATGAACAATTCATTACCAGTTATCTCAGGAGGGTTCAAGACTGCAGTCATTCTAGGTCACCAAATGCTATACAAGCCACAATCCCATTAGGAAATTGGATCCTCCAAAGAGGAGCACGTGAACACCACATTTCACAAAGACAAGGCAAGCTCAGAGTTGAAAGTTCTGAGCTGCCAGGAGGGAGCAGATTAGAGTTAAGCCAGCTAGGGTTAAAATCCAAACAGAAGGGCATGAACAAAAGATCATTCCAGAAAGCAAAGATGGGAGTGTAGTCTCAGTCTCAGAATGAAGAAGTAAATCTACTTAAGAACACAGTGGATGATAACAATTTGTTCCAGCACAAAGATCAGCTGCCCTCTGCAGGGAGAGACCTGCAAGGTCTTGGCTGAGAGTAATGGGCTTGAAGATGCACCGCAGCTGTTTGGAGGAGCCCTAGACAGCACATCCACAGGTGGTCTTTTGGCACGTGGCACCTCCCCTCCGTGCTGCCTCTGAGAAAGGTCACAGCACAGTCAGATGAGCAGTTCTGAGTCAACTACCTAAACCATGGAGATGCTGTATTGTTAAAAGAAACAGCATATTTAGTCCATAAATGCCATGTGGTTCAGGAAGATGATGTTTTAATTGCCTGTTTGTAGTCTAGCCTGGCTTTTTATCTCACAATTTAGGGCTTAATGCCTTTTCATTTGTGTCATGTCAAAACTGTCCTTGTCACATTGTTTGTGATGTGCTCTCTATTTTACACAGATCACATACTTTTTCATTAGGATATTACAACTTACATCTTTATTTTCCGTAATGGTCAATCAGTTATAAACCTCCGAAATCATTTCTTTCTCCTAGATATACAAAGACACATCAAGACTAAAGGGATAATTAATTGTGACTTTCATCTTGTATTTCTTCCCTGTTCTTTTTAGTAAAATGGCCAAGAACATCATTTGCTGGTCACATTTATAATAGGCACTAATTTTCACACTTAAGTTATTGATCTAAATAGCCAACCATAGGAATTAAAAAACTACACCTGCCACATGATGGAAGATTGGGAATAAGCATGATGCTTAAAAATAATTTTTCATATCCTGGAAAAAGACAATACAAGTAAATAATCAGTACACAAAACACAGATGTAGTATTGTAATCATGTAAATATGTATTAAAATCTAAGTAATGTTTATCTTGTTCATCCTTTCTGTGCTTTTCAAAGTTCCAATTATTAGCACATGTATAAAACTTTAAAAATATTTAAGAGGGAGTGAAAAGTAATTTTGGGCCGGGCGTGGTGGCTCATGCCTATAATCCCAGCACTTTGGAAGGCTGAGGCAGGCAGATCATGAAGTCAAGAGATCCAGACCATCCTGGCCAACATGCTGAAACCCCATCTCTACTAAAAATACAAAAATTAGCTGGGCCTGGTGGCACGCGCCTATAGTCCCAGCTGCTTGGGAAGCTGAGACAGGAGAATTGCTTGAACCTAGGAGGTGGAGGTTGCAGTGAGCCAGGATCGTGCCACTGCGGAGGGAGACTCTGTCTCAAAAAATAAATAAATAAAATTGTTATCGTCAGAAAAATATAAACTTATTTTTAAAAGTTTCAAAGATTAATGATATTCACATTACTCATTTTTGCAATACTACTTTGGAAGACTTCATACATTCTAAATCATTGAATAAAATTTCACATTAAAAAAAAATACAATTTAGACCAGGCGCGATGGTTCATGCCTGTAATCCCAGCACTTTGGGAGGTTGAGGTGGGCGGATCACTTGAGGTCAGGAGTTCAAGATTAGCTTGGCCAACCTGGTGAAACCCCATCTGTACTAAAAATACAAAATTAGCTGGGCATGGTGGTGGGTGCCTGTAGTCCCAGCTACTTAGGAGGCTAAGGCTGAAGAATCACTTGAACCGGGGAGGCAGAAGTTGCAGTCAGCCAAGATCAGGCCATTGCACTCCAGCCTGGGCAACAGAGTGAGACTGTGTCTCAGAAAAAAAAGGGGGGGGGGGGGGGGGGAATAATAATATTTACATTTATATCTAAGCCAAAGTGTTCACATCTGTTATGTGGCCCTCAACAACATATGCCAATAATAATGCTGGAACTTGAGAGCTGAGTCCGCAATGTTTCTTAAAGGACCAGATAGTAAACAGTTAAGGCTCTAAAGGTCACATTCTGTCAAAAGTATTCAGCCCTGCCACTGTAGCACCAAAACAGCCATGAACAATACATAAACATATGGGCATGGCTGTGTTCCAATAAAACTTTATTTACAAAAACAGGTGGTAGTTTGCCACCCTCTGCTCTAGAGTAGTGCTCATAGTTTAATATGCGTATGAATCACATGGAGATTTTGCTAGAAAGCAGACTCTGATTCAGTAAATGTGCACTGGAGCCTGAAATTCTACATTTCTAGCAAGCTCCCAGGTGATGCTATTGCTACTGGTCTGAGGACAACACTTTGAAGAGCAAGGTAGAGCATTATTAGCCACATAATATTTAGATTAGAGACTCATGGAACAGACCTTACCATGAGATAAAAATATATTATGTTCATCCACAACACATGCGTTATGATAATACAACTTTTGCCTAATGGTTTTTCACTTTATTCTTTGTTTTATTGGAACAAATTAAGGACATTAAGTGGGAGATAGATAGATGGCTTTAATTATTTAAAAATAGTTTACTCAAGAAAAATAATTTGGCTTTTATGTAGAAAAAAGTTATTGACTCATTCATTCTAAAAACATTCATTTTTGCTTGGAATACTAGGATAAAGAGAGCATAGTATCTGACTCCAAGAAGCACAAAATCACGCAATAGAGACAATCACACAAAGAAATAATTACTTTTATTAAAAGAAATTGGTGGGCCCAAAATTAGTTTTGCCTGAAAGCATTCAAATCTTTTCGCAAAGATTTTAGACTGTAGAGAGAGATGGTATTTCCCAGTGCTAAAAATCTAGCCACTTACCAAACTCTCTCACGGACAACTCCAACTTCTAAGAAGTCACAAGGGCTACTTTCGCAAATATCTCCTCAGAACTTTCTACCTCAAGGGCATGTGGTGATTGTAACCCAGATTTCCCCAGGATTCATCACTTACAGTAATCATGAGGTCACAATACTGGAAATAATTAAAGTTTTGACATCTCCTGTTGGATGACCAATAGACATCCCAAAGTCAATATAGCCAAACCCAACTCCTGAGCCGCACAAATCTACACCACTTCCACTTTCCTTTTTTTTTTTTTTTTTTTTTTTTTTTTTGAGACGAAGTCTCACTCTTTTGCCCAAGCTGGAGTGCAGTGGTGTGATCTCGGTGCACTGCAACATCTGCCTCCCAGGATCAAGCAATTCTTGTGCCTCGGCCTCCCAGTAGCTGGGATTACAGGCACCTGCCACCACGCCTGGCTAATTTTTTTGTATTTTTAGTAGAGATGGGGTTTTACCATGTTGGCCAGGCTGGTTCTGAACTACTAACCTCAAATGATCCACCCACCTCCACCTCCCAAAGTGCTAGGATTACAGGCGTGAGCCACCACGCCCAGTTCACTTTCCTATTTCTTTGATGGCAACTCCAGCTTTCCTGTTGCTCAAGTTAGTTATCTCTAATGCCACCTTCTCTCTAACAAACAAATGCTGTTGGCTTTACTTGCAGAATATATCCAGATTCTAACCACATATTAACATTACTACCCTCTGGCCCAAGCTTTTGCCTACATTACTGCAATATTTTCTTAGTAGACCTCTCAAATTCTATGCTATCCTCAGCAGCCACCGAAGAGATTCTTTTAAAATGAAATGTGATCATGTCATTTCCTACTCAAAACCCCACAATATCTCCCCATTTGACTCAGTAAAAGTCCTACAAGGCCCTTTGTGATCTGGCTTCAGATCATTTTTCTGAACTCATGTCATACTACTTGCCCCCCCTGCTTAGTAGCCACCAGCCACACTGTCCTCCTTGGGATTACTAGAATATGCCAACCACATTCCCACTTCAGGATCATTGCTGTAGCTATACCTTCTGCCTGGGACATTCTTTAGCCACCTGCTTAACTAATTCCCTTACCTACTTCAATTCTTTGTTCAGATAGCATCATATATATATATATATATGTTGCATACATCCCCTCCTAACATGCTAGAAAACTTATAACATTAATTTTTATAAATATATATATATATATATATATATATATGTAATTTCAACTTTATTTTTTGAGATGGAGTTTCACTCTTGTTGCCCAGGCTGCAGTGCAATGGCATGATCTCGGCTCACTGCAACCTCTGCCTCCAAGGTTCAAGCAATTCTCCTGCCTCGGCCTCCCGAATAGCTGGGATTACAGGTGCCTGCCTCCACGCTCATCTAATTTTTGTATTTTTAGCAGAGACAGGGTTTCACCATGTTGGCCAGTCTGGTCTCGAACTCCTGACCTCAAGTGATCCACCCACCTCGGCCTCCCAAAGTGCCGGTACTATAGCCATGAGCCACTGCGCCCAGCCTAAGCCACTGTGTCCAGCCTCAACTTTTATTCTAGGGGGCATATATGCAGGTTTGTTACCTGAGTATATCATATGATGCTGAAGTTTGGGGTATGATTGATCCCTGTTATGCAGGTAGTGAGTATATTACCCAATAGTTAGTTATTCAGCCCTTGCCCCTCCCTCCTGCCACCTCTAGTAGTCCACAGTATCTACTGCTACCATGTTTATGTCCATGAGTACCCAATGTGTAACTGCCACTTGCAAGTGAGAAAATATAGTATTTGGTTTTCTGTTTCAGTGTTAATTAACTTAGGATAATGGTCTCCAACTACATCCATGTTGCTGTAAAGGACATAATTTTGTTCTATGTTTGCACAATATCCCATGGTGTATATGTGCCACATTTTCTTTATCCAGTCCACCATTGATGAGCACCTATGTTGATTCCACATCTTCCTATTATGAATAGTGCTGCAATGAGCATACAAACGCATGTGTCTTTTTGGTAGAACAAGATACCACCTTTTTAATAAGTCCTAGAAAGACAACCATCTTCCACCCTACACTTCTAATCCATTTATTCAGCTCCTCTAAAATGTTATAGCATACATGCTATAAACATGCTAGAAAACCTATACAACACACTCATTTTTTTTATCATTCTGCCTACACAGACACTTTTTGTAAGCTCTACAAGTGTAGGGAGCTTTGTTTCATTTACTGCTGTTTCTCTATCTCCAAGAAAAGAGCTTGGCACAGGTTTGTTAATGATTGAATCAATTCTATTGCCCAATATGGGACTTTCTGCACCCCCCTCAAAGTCTTGCCCAGGAGTTGGCAGCAACTCCAGGAGCGTCTCCCATAAGTTCATGAATAGTCCTTCAGATCTTTGCCTTGCTGGTGCCTGCTGTTCGTGGTGATTCTTGAGGAAACCTCCCACCCACTTCTGCTGCCAAACTCATGATCACTATAACTACTCCCTGCCTGTGCCAAGGAAGAAGGCTCCTGAAGCCCCAAAGCAGCAAAGCTGTGTCATGCTTCCGGCAGCCCTCACTCAGCTGCACACTGCAGTCTGGAAACAGTGGAGAGAGTGCTTATCTTTCCAGTTTGTGACCATGGTTTGTTACTAGGACACCACCATGACAGGCCTGCATATCGAAGCCTCTGAACTACTGGCCCTACAGACTCCTCTGAAAGTCTAGAAATGTCTGAATTCCACCAGTAGATGTTACTTAGGGTCAAGCAAGGATCCCTCCACCACAAGTTCACCATTCTTCACTCCGAAGATGGTGCTTCCAAGTTATGCTGATGGACAGAGTGGACCATGCAAGTTTGTCCCTTTGTCACGGTGTCTCTTTGGTTATTAAATGCTACTCTCATAGGCTCAAATTGGTACTGCTGTAACCAAAATGTTAAGGTTAGGTGAAAAAGCATGTATGCAATATGCCACAGGTAACCTAAAGTGTACAAGGTACTTATAGTTCCTTGAAAGACACTAAATGAAGAAAAACCTTTCTTGTTATACATTATTCAAAGGCAATTTGAATATACATCTTGTTATACATTATTCAGACGCAATTTTTCACAATAACAAATAAAATCTCTAGAATGCCCCAGAGCCAAAGGATATATCAATATTGGATGAAGTTCATTCACAATATTTTATTTAGAAACAATTTAAGAGTCAGTGTCTATTACTTTTATAAATGTAAATTTGGTGGCTTTTTTTCTTTGTTGAATTACATTTAAATTCCCTTCAAAATATTCTAACTGCAATATTTCTGTTTTCATCAGAGGCAGTTTAAGTGTCTCACTGGCTCTGGTGGCAGTGGGGTGCAATGGTAATGCTTTTACTCAACCTCCTTGTCCATAAAATAAAGTGGTTGAATCACAGCATCTCCAATACCTTTTCCAGAAATGTATTTTCATGATCCCGTGATTTAAGAAGAAACAACCCAATCTTAAGGATTGGAAATGACTCACTATGGGTGCACATTCAAACTCTAGATCAAGTAAATAAATTGCCATTTCAATTCATCTTTAAGAGTTCAAAAATAATCACATATGTATATATTTAAAATTACACATATATGTATAAAATTGCCACATAGAGTACCCAACAATAGTCTTTTGAGGCATGCTTAAGTAATATAATTACTCTAATTTCATACCTATTTATTTGATAGGTCAGTTGGTCATCCTTTTTTGAACAACTACTGAGTATTATGTTAGACTCTGAGCATGCAAAGTTAGAATGTGGTCTCTACCTTCAAGCATTAGATGAATACTATATAAAATAACAGCAATAAAAATGCAGCAAATATAGAGCAGAATTCCATATAAGGTGCAAAATAGATTCAAAGGGAAAAAGTCAATTCTACCTGGAGGGGGGGAGGGGCTAAGAAATTTTTCCCAAAGGAAATGGGGCTTGACCTGACACTGGGAAAAGGAGTAAATATTCCACAGGTGGATGACATAATAGGAAAAATGAAAGTATTCTGGGCAAGGGATACATGGCCAGAGATAGTAAAGCATGAGCCAGGGTGGTATCTTTGGGGGATGCAAGTATAGTTGACCCTTAAACAACACGGGGGGTTAGGGGCACTGCACTGATCCCCCACAAAGTCAAAAATTTGCATATGCTTTGACACTTCAAAAATGTAATTACTGGTCAGTTGCAGTGGCTCACACCTGTAATCCCAGCACTTTGGGAGCCCGAGGCAGGCAGATCACTTGAGGTCAGGTGTTTGAGACCAGCCTGGCCAACATGGTGAAACCCTGTCTCTACTAAAATACAAAAATTAGCCAGGTATGGTGACTCGCACCTGTAATCCCATTCTCCTGAGGCAGGAGAATCGCTTGAACCAGGGAGGCAGAGGTTGCAGTGAGCCGAGATCACGCCATTGCACTCCAGCCTGGGCAACAGAGCCAAACTCCATCTCAAAAAAAAAAAAAAAAAAAGGCCAAAAAACGTAACTACTAATAGCCTACTGTTAACAGGAAGCCTCACTGACAACATAAACAGTTAATTCACACATATTTTGTATGTTATATGTATTATATGCTATATTCTTACAATAAAAAATAGAGAAGAAAATGTTATTTTAAAAATCATAAGAGAAAATATATTTACTATTCACTGCGTTGAAGTGGATCTTAAAGGTTTTCATCCTCATCGTCTTCACGTTGAGTAGGCTGAGGAGGAGGAGAAGGAGGATGAGAAAGGGTTGGTCTTGCTGTCTCGGGGGCAGCAGAGACGGAGAGGTGGAGGAGGTGGCAGAGGAGGCAGGAGAAGCAGGCATACAGGGTATAACTTGTACTGAAAAGTTTTCACGGAGAAGTGAACCCGCCCAGCTGAAGCCCGTGTTTTTCAAGGGTCTACTATAATTCACTACAGCTGAGGCTTAGGTATAAGGAGAGTCAGGTGAAAGAAAGTAGGAGCGGATTTGGTATCTCGTGCTAAGGGTTCTATCCAGCAGCAATGAGGGATCCTGTAAGGATTTTAAGCAGGAGAGTAGCTTTATCAGGCCCACATTTTTGAAAAGCTTCTTCTAACTTTTCAAAAATTAGAAGAAGGTGGATCAGATCCTGGCAAGGAAGGTGGGGAGATGGTGTATTCATTTTTTGTGGTTGTTATAACAAAGTACCCCAGCCTGGGGGGCTTAAACTGCAGAAATGTGTTTTTGCACAGTTCTGGAAGGTGGAAATCTTAGACTGAGTTAGCAGCAGTTTCTTCTGAGGCCTCTTACCCGGGCTTGCAAGTGGCCATCCTCTCCTCTGTCTTCGCATCGTCTTTCCTCTCTCTGTAGGTCTGTGTCTTAAATTCCTTTTCTTAGAAGGACACCAGTCATATTGGATGAGGGCCCACACACATGACTTCATTTTACCCTAATTACCTTATTAAATGCCCTATGTCTAAATGCAGTCAGATTCTGAAGTACTGGGGGTTAGGTCTTCAACCTATGAACTCGGGGGCCACAATTCAGCCTGTAACATGTAGGGTAGGTAGGGGCTGCTGCAGTGGGCCAGGTGAGAGATGAAGAAGGACAGGAAGCACTGCAGGAGCAGCAGGGATGTGGAGTGCTGAGGAGCACAGCACACATTTAGGAGGCAGGAAGTGGGAGGAAGACTCCCAGGTTTCTGGGAGTCTGAGAGGGTGTGGTGCATGTATAAGGAGGTGATATATTTTGATGTGTTAGGCTTTCATTGTTTTTAAGATGTTTGTCCACATATTATATGTATACATCTTATAAAACTAAACTCATCTGTTAGAGTTTAAATCAAAAGGAAAACCATTGCCTCCCCCGCCCTCCCTCTGTGCCTTTTCCCCAGAAGCAACCACTTTTAACTTTTAACTCATTCATCTGGCATTGACCTCCCTCTTTCTCAACAATATTCATACTCGGCTGATGAAGCTTAACAGCGCTCTTCCCAAATTCAGAACAAACTGGGAAGCAGGTTTGGGAGGTCAGATGGCTGACGATCAAAGCATCAGCTTGAGTTTTGGCCAAAGCAGATGGGTTTCCTAAGAGCTCACCTTGAATTTAACTCACCTGCCCAAGCATCACAGAAATTGAAAAACTGCAAGTAAAGCAGGACCCTGAGAGCTTCCCTATGGGAACAGCAGAGATACGGGACTCCTGCAGCCTGCTTGCCTTGTAAAGAGCTCAGAAGAGCCTGACCAGGCTTAGCCCCTACACCCCAATTTGCTAGTCAGATAAGGTGGAAGAAATAGAGACAGAAAGAGATCCATCCCACTCTCTAAAAAACAACCAAAAGGATTAAAAACAAAACCAAAAAAAGGAAACTGACTATATTAAGAAATTATTCATATGCTAGTTGGCCACAGGTATGTCTTCTTTTGGAAAGTCTGCTCATGTTCTTTGCCCACTTTTTAATGGGTTTTTTTTCTTGTAAATATTTTCAAGTTCCTTATAGATGCTGGATATTAGATCTTTGTCAGATGCATAGTTTGCAAGTATTTGGATATTAGACCTTTGTCAGATGCATAGTTTGCAAACATTTTCTCCCATTCTATAAGTTGTCTGTTTACTCTGTTGACAGTTTCCTTTACTGGGCAGAAGCTGTTAAGTTTAATTGGATCCTATTTGTCAATTTTGGCCTTTGTTGTGATTGCTTTTGGCATGTTTGTCATAAAATTTTTGCTGGGTCCTGTGTTCAGAATAATATTGCCTACGTTGTCTTCTAAGAGTTTTTATAGTCTTGGGTTTTACATTGAAGTCTTTAATCCATCTTGAGTTTATTTTTTTATATAGTGTAAGGAAGGGGTCCAGTTTCATCTTCTGCACATGGCTAGCCAGTTATCCCAGCACGATTTACTGAATAGGAAGTCCTTTCTCCATTGCTTGTTTTTGTCAGCCTTATTGTAGATCAGATGGTTGTAGGCGTGTGGCCTTATTTCTGGGCTTTCTGTTCTGTTCTATTGGTGTATGTGTCAGTTTTTGTACCATTCCATGCTGTTGGCCCTGTAGTGTAGTTTGAAGTCAAGTAAAGTGATGCCTCCAGCTTGGTTCTTTTTGCTTAGGATTGCCTTAGATATTCAGTCTCTTTTTTGGTTCCATATGAATTTTAAAATAGTTTTTTCTAGTTCTGTGAAAAAAATCATTGGTAGTTTAATAGAAATAGCATTGAATCTGTAAATTTATGTGGGCAGTACAGCCATTTTAATGATATTGATTCTTCCTATCCATGAACATAGAATATTTCTGCATTTGTTAGTGTCACCTCTGATTTCTTTGAGCAGTGTTGTGTAATTCTCATTGTAGAGATCTTTTACCTCCCTGATTAGCTGCCTAAGTATTTTACTCTTTTTGTGGCAGTTGTGAACATCACTGATCATTAGAGAAATGCAAATCAAAATCACAATGAGATACCATCTCATCCCAGTCAAAGTGGCTATTATTAAAAAGTTAAAAAAATAACAGATGCTGGTGAGGTTGCAGAGAAAGGGAGCCCTTATACACTGTTGGTGGGAGTGTAAATTAGTTCCAGTATTGTGGAAAGTAGTGTGGCAGTTTCTCAAAGAGCTAAAAACAGAACTACCATTCAACCCAGCAATCCCATTACTGGGTATATACACAAAGAAGTATAAATCATTTTACCATATAGACACATGCACTCATACGTTTAATCTAGCACTATTCACAATAGCAAAGACATGGAACCACCCTAGATGCCCATCAATGACAGATTGGATAAAGAAAATGTGGTACATATACAACATGGAATACTATGAAGCCATAAGAAAGAATGAGATCAGCTGGAGGTCATTCCCCTTAGCAAACTAATGCAGAAAGAAAGAAGTTAAATACAGTATGTTCTCACTTAGAAGTGGGAGCTAACGGTGAGAACACATGGCTACAAAGAGGGGGAACAACAGACACTGGGGCCGACTTGAGGGTAGAGGGTGGGAGGAGGGGAGAGGACCAGAAAAAATAACTATTGAATGCACTAGGCTTAGTACCTGGGTGATGAAATAATCTGTAAAACAAACCCCTGTTACAGAGTTTACCGATATAATAAACCTGTATATGTACCTTGAATCTAAAATAAAAGTTTTTTTGTTTTTTTCTTTTTTAATAAAAGTTTTTTAAAAAGAAATTATTGCTAATAATTTTGCCAATTACAATATTAGGATTATGCTTTTTAAAAGACTTCTTTTTTATAATACAGACAAATATTTGTGAGTGAAATGATATGCTATCTGGAATTGCTTAAAGTTAATACGCGTGGGGAGTCAATGAAGGTTTACACGAAACACAGTTGGCCAGACGCTGAGGCTGGGTGACGGGTACCTTAACCTTCATTGGTTTTTTTCCTATTTTTATATATGTTTAAAATTTTCCATAATAAAAAAGAAAGAAGGAAAAATAAATTTTTTTTTTTTTTTTTAAATAGAGACAGGGTTTCACCATGTTGGTAAGGATGGTCTCGATCTCTTGACCTCGTGATCCGCCCACCTTGGCCTCCCAAAGTGCTGGGATTACAGGCGTGAGCCACCGTGCCCGGCTGGAAAACTAATTGTTATAAAAACCAAAAGATGAGTGAGTTTCAACAAGGAAATGATCAAAAATGACAAAGCTACTGAGAAGTGAGTCAGATAGGAAGTTAGAGTACATCTGCTTTGATGATTTAGAAGATAGTTATTCATTTCTTGAGCAGGAATTATGTTGTTGGCACTACTCTGAGGACTGGGCACACAAGAGTGAGCAAAAATAGACAAAATCCCTGTCCTCATACAAGCTGCCCTGTAATGACACAGATATCTTTGTCAAAAACAGTTTTGGTGAAGTGTGAAGTGTAACTGTCTAACAGCTGTTGAAGATAGAGTTACTGTGGGGTGAGGAAATACATTCAAAAAGCAGAGTGAAATTTTCAAGGTGAAGAAAAACCACAGTGTTATGGCTAAAGGACTTTAAATATATACATATGAAAGAACCTTGAAAATGTAAGCAGGCTGTGGGGTGAAGGTGGGAGAGGAGAAATTGTAAAACAGAATAATCAGTAAGTTCCTGCAATAGGTGAGAAGGAATTGAATTGCATCAGATCAGAGTGGAGGTGTCCTTTTTGCTATTAAAAAAAAAAAAAAACCATCTTTCCCTAAATTTAAAGAAAGGAGGTGAAGGTGGATTCTGTGGAATGGAACTAGGCTCAGAAAAGTTAGCCTGACCCAAGTCACACACATCATGCAGAAACTGGGCACAGATGTTCTGACTACTAGACCACCTGGAATGATTATCCCTCCCTTCAATCCCACCTGCCACTTAGGTAATGCCAATTTATATTTCATTCACTTCCTCTAAGTACATTCTAGAATCCATAGTTTTAGGTAAGATTCCCTGTGTAACAGTTAGAAATGCATTCAGCTGCAAGTAGCAAAAACCCTCAGTAACAGTAGCTCACAAACAGGGATGACTCTTAATAATGACACTAAGGCTCTAAGCCTGCTCCTTTCTTCTCCTCCACTATTTTTACTTGATGTTTCATCCTCACGGTCACAATAGGGCTGCTATAGCAATGATCAGGAAGAAAGGGGAAAAGACAGTGCCAGATGCATCTGTCCTTTTTATCAGAGAAAGCACAACTTTTTTCCTGAACTCTCTAGCAGACTTCTGCTTGAACATACCGGCCAAAAATAGGTCACTTAGACATTCCTTGTTGCAAAGGGGTCTGAGAAACTAAGTACTTCAGTTTGCCAAACAACATAGTAGGTATGAGAGACATCAAAAATTTTGCTGGTCCAGCATCCCTCATTTTCCCCCTCTTTTGGCATCAAACCCTTGATTTTCCTTCAGGGTATGGCCCCTCCCCCCAGTGCATGTAATTCTTGGTAGGACCATCAGTCAAGATGTTCCACTCTTCTAGCTGAGATGTGGCCAGTGACTCAAGCTAGTCTATTCCCTTGTCTCCTGAAAAGTTGAATCTTAAGAAACAGGTAACCATCAGACAAAGGTCTAATACCCAGAATCTACAAGGAACTTAAACAAACTTACAATTTAAAAAAAAAATCAAAAAGTGGGCAAAGGATATGAACAGACACTTCTCAAAAGAAGACATTCATAAGGCCAAGAAACTTATGAAAAAACGACATCATCACTGGTCATTAGAGAAATGCAAATCAAAACCACAATGAGATACCATCTCATGTCAGTTAGAATGGTGATTATTAAAAAGTCAGGAAACAACAGATGCTGGAGAGGATGTGGAGAAATAGGAACGCTTTTACACTGTTGGTGGGAGTATAAATTAGTTCAACCGTTGTGGAAGACAGTGTGGCAATTCCTCAAGGATCTAGAAGTAGAAATACCATTTGACCCAGCAATCCCATTACTAGGTATATACTCAAAGGATTATAGATCATTCTACTATAAAGACACATGCACACAAATGTTTATTGCAGCACTGTTCACAATAGCAAAGACGTGGAACCAACCCAAATGCTGATCAATGATAGACTAGATAAAGAAAATGTGGCACATATACACCATAGAATACTATGTAGCCATAAAAAAGGATGAGTTCATGTCCATTGCAGGGACATGATGAAGCTGGAAGCCATTGTTCTCAGCACACTAACACAGGAACAGAAAACTAAACACCACATGTTCTCATTCATAAGTGGGAGTTGAACAATGAGAACACATGGACACAGGGAGGGGAACATCATACACTGGGGCCTGTCGAGGGGTGGCGGGCAAGGGGAGGGAGAGTGTTGGGACAAATACCTAATGTATGTGGGGCTTAAAGCCTAGATGACGGGATGATAGGTGCAGCAAACCACTATGGGACGTGTATACCTATGTAACAAAGCCGCACATTCTGTACGTGTATCCCAGAACTTAAAGTAAAATTTTAAAATTTGAAACAATGAAGAAGCAGGTAACAGGATGAAAAGAGTTGGAAGTCTGGAAAGACTCTCTGTTGTTCCCAATGCTAGATCCCTGTAGCTTTCCTGGTTCTCCTGGTGGTTGTCTTGGTTCAGCTTTTCCTTCTATTCTATTAGTCATATCTTTACCATAACATTTTTTTTATTTTTATTTTTATTTTATTTTTTATTTTTTTTGAAAGAAAAGAAAAAGAGAGAAAGAGAGAAAGAAGGAAGAAAAAGAGAATGAAAAAAAGAGAAAAAGAAGAAGAAAACGAGGGAGAGAGAATGGGAATCTTGCTCTATTGCCCAGGCTAGAATGCAGTCTAGAAATGAATATTAAAAAGCTCTTTTATACTAATAATTGTGTTATACAATGGAGACAGGAAGGAATAAGGGAGGAAAATAACAAACAGCCAACCAATATTTCAAAACCTATGGAATGCTATGCAATTGCTGGGGAGTGATTTACTCCCAACCATGTGGTCACTTTTAGAATAATTGTGATGTGTTACTGAAAAAAAATGTATGTTTTATGGATTTGGAGTAGAGAGTTCTGTAAATGTTTATTAAGTTTACTTGTTCAAGGTCTAAGTTCAAGTCCCGGGTATTCTTGTTAACCTTCTGTCTCATTAATCTGTCCAATATTGACAATATAGTGTTAAAGTCTCCCACTATTATTGTGTGGGAGTCCAAGTCTCTTTGTAAGTCACCAAGAAGTTGCCCTATGTATCTGGGTGCTCCTATATTGGGTGCGCATAGACTTAGGATCATTAGCTCTTCCCGTTACATTGATCCCTCTACCATTATACAATGTCCTTCTTATCTCTTTTGGTTTCTATTACTTTAAAGTCTATTTTATCAGAGATGAGAATTGCAACTCCTGCTTTTTTTTTTTTTCCTCTCCATTTGGTTGGCAAATCTTCCTCCATCCCTTTGTTTTAAGTCTCTGTTTATCCTTGCATGTGAGATGGGTCTGGATGCAGCTTACCGATGAGTTTTTTGGAATGGCTGATACTGGTTGTTCCTTTCTGTATATAGTGCCTCTTTCAGAAGCTCTTGTAAAGCAGGCCTGGTGGTAATGAAATCTCTGAGTACTTGCTTGTTCATAAAAAATTTTATTTTTCCTTCACTTATGAAACTTAGTTTGGCTGGATATGAAATTCTGGGTTGAAAGTTCTTTTCTTTAAGGATGTTGAATATTGGCCCCCACTCTCTTCTGGCTTGTAGGGTTTCTGCTGAGAGATCAGCTGTGAGTCTGATAGGCTTCCCCTTGTGGGTAACCTGACCTTCTCTCTGGCCGCCCGTAGTATTTTCTCCTTCGTTTCAACCCTGATGAATCTAATGATTATGTGCCTTGGGGTTGCTCTTTTTGAGGAATATCTTTGTGGTGTTCTCTGTATTACCTGGAGTTGGGTATTGTCTTGCCTTGCTAGGTTAGGAAAGTTTTCCTGGATAATATCCTGAAAAATATTTTCCAGCTTGGATTCATTCTCTTTGTCACATTCAGGCACACCTATCAAACGTAGATTAGGTCTTTTCACATAGTCCCATATTTCTTGGAGACTTTGCTCATTCCTTTTTACCTTTTTTCTCTAATCTTGTCTTCTCGTTTTATTTCATTAAGTTGGTCTTCCACCTCTGAAATCCTTTCTTCTGCTTGATCAATTCGACTGTTAAAACTTGTGCATACTTCTCGAAGTTCTCGTATTGTGTTTTTCAGCTCCATTAATTCACTTATATTTCTCTTTAAATTGTCCATTCTCATGAACATTTCGTGAAACCTTTTTCAAGGTTCTTAGTTTCCTTGCATTGGGCTAGAACATGTTCTTTTAGCTCACAGAAGTTTCTCATTATCCACCTTCTGAAGCCTGATTCTGTTGATTCCTCACATTCATTCTCAATCAGGCCTTGTTCAATTGGTGATGAGGAACTGCAATCCTCTGTAGGAGGAAAGGCATTCTGATTTCGGGTGTTTTCAGCCTTTTTGCGCTGGTTTCTTCCCATCTTTGTGGATTTATCCACCTGTCGTCTGTGTAATTGCTGACTTTCAGATTAGGTCTCTGAGTGGACGTCCAGCTTGTTGGTGATAAAGTTTTTTCTATTTCTTAATTTTCCTTAGGCGGACGCCCCTCCCCCACAGAGCTGGACCTTCCCGGGTTCAGCTGTACTTGCTGTAAAACTCTCAATCCTCAGCAGTTCCAACTGCTGTTTTTTTTTTTTTTTGTAGGGTGTGGGAGAACCAGCCTTCCCCTGCGGCGACCTACTACCCTGGCTGAAACAGCCGCGTTAAGATTCGTGGCGCTTTTCTACCCAGGAATCTCCCGGTCTGGTTCCCCACTTCAGTCCGCTTTTCAATCAGCTGAATGGGAGATTCTGCCTTCCCAGAGCTCCAACGCCAACTGAAAGGGCACTCAGTCCCGTATACTCCGAACTGAGAACCGCCACGCCACGCAGGGGCGCCTGCAAAACGGCCGCGCTGGCCAAAAGAGTCGCGCTGATGACCCGTGGGGCTCCTCCACCAGGAATCTCTTGGTCCGTGGGCAATAAAAATTCTTCAGAAAATGTGGCGTCCACTCACTCTCTGCGCTTTCAGTGGGAGCTACAATCCTGAGCTGCTGCTAATAGGCCATCTTGGATCTCTCTCCACATTTTTTTTATTTTTGTGGTTTTTATTTTTTTATATTTTACAGTCCGAATATGTTCACAGTGTTTGGTTTTTTTAGAAACACAGTCCCATTCTATTGACTAGGCTGGAGGACAGTGGCACAATCATAGCTCACTGCAACCAAAAATTCCTGGGCTCAAGCGTTCCTCCCACCTCAGCGTCTCAAGTGGCTGGGACTAAGGTGTATGCCACCATGTTCAGTTAACTTTTTTTTATTTTCTTGGAGAAAGAGGGTCTCATCATGTTGCCAGGCTGGTCTTGAACTCCTGGCCTCAAGCAATCCTCCTGCCTCAGTCTCCCAAAGTGCTGGGATTACAGATGGGAGCCACCATGCCCAGCCCCTTTTACCATACATTTTTAAAATTATTCTATTATTTTTTTGACTGCACCAAAGAAGCCTGACACAAGTGCGTATTTAATAATAATTTGTTGAATTATTATTGTTTTAACTAAAGGTAAAATATAAACCAGAGGACCCTGAAACCAAAGGGAAATAACAAAATAATTAAGATTCCAACTTTCATTTCTGGCCCAACTTACTGATTTACATACATTTTACTTCCGAGACTACAAAATGTTCCTCTTTGTCAATCTCTTCATCTTAAGTATCAGTGATTATACTTCTCTAGATGTGATTTAATCTCTCACAGTGTTTCTATCCCAATTTCCCCTGTCTGCTGAGCCCATGCCCTCTTTGTCCTCTTACCTCATTTCCTTTGAAAGGTGTCAGTCATCTCCAGACAAGCAGTTATCAAAGGAATTTCTTTTTCACGCAAGTCTTTGTGAGTTGTCAGATTGAGTCTGTGAGGGATGTTATAGCATGGCCTGCAGCTCCGAATGGTGCATTTTCTTTTCCTCCAGGTTTGTCTCCTAGATTTATGGTTTTGAGGTCGTATTTGGAAACCTTTTGTTCACAGCCAAGTTGTCTCTAAATGTTCCTCAAGCTCCTAAATCAGCCTGATAGAAGGCGAGAGGTGAGAGGAACTTTGCAGATCTTATCTTCCACCTCCTTCCCTTTGTGGGAGAGGACAGAAGGCTCCGGGGGTGATGTGACAGCACCAGGCTCTCAGCAGAGCTGGCGGGAGTGCCTGGTCCAGGGATTTCCCAGCTGTTATTCTTTCCACCAGACTACTCTGGCTTCTCAGTTTTCACTTTTGTTGATTCTCGTCTAGAACCCTAGGTCTTTTAAGATACGAAAGTTTTTTCTCTTAAATATTCTTCCTCCGGTCCCTTCCACCAGTCTTATTATTTTTTAATCCCTGATAAAAGGTGTTACAAGTAGGCTTCTCCTGGAAACAGGCCTGAGCTGGGATTTAATATACAGTGTTCATTAGGGAGGGCCTTGGGACAACCACCTGTGAAAGCAAGGTGTGAAAACAGAAATGGACAGAGAGGCCAGGCATGATGGCTCAGGCCTATAATCCCAGCACTTTGGGAGGCCAAGGTGGGTGGATCAGTTGAGGTCAGGAGTTTGAGACCAGTCTGGCCAACATGGTGAAACCCCATCTCTACTAAAAATATAAAAATTAGCTGGTGTGGTGGTGGGTGCCTGTAATCCCAGCTACTCAGGAGGCTGAGGCAGGAGAATCACTTGAACCTAGGAGGCGGAGGTTGCAGTAAGCAGAGATGGCGCCACTGCACTCCAGCCTTGATGACAGAGAAACACTGTTTCAAAAAAGAAACGGGCAGAGAGAAAGTCAACTTGCAATGCAGGCCCCAGAGAGTTTTGGCCAATCCCACAGAGAAGCCTCGGAGATAGAATGGCCCTTCAGAGTTGCCCCCAGCCAGGCAGAGATGGCCAGCCCAGTCCTTGGGTGTGGCCATCCCCAAAAGGTTGTGACCCTTAGCTGAGGTAGCTCTCTACAGCTGAGACCATCCTTGGGTGGGCTGAGAGCTGAAGGCTATCCCCTGACAAGCCTGACAGCCCAAGTAACAAGCCTTCCTTGAAGAGGGATCTAGGGGATGCATTGCCACACTCATCATAGATACTATGATGCCCCTTCCCCCACAAGAACTCTCACACTTACTGCCAGCCTGCTCTGCGAGGCATCATCCTAGACGCTTTTCATGATACCTGCCCTTGAGGAGCTTATAGTCTAGGGGAAGACACAATACATCATGATGATAATGAGAAGCACACAATGATACACGTAAAGGTAAACGAACACACAAAAACGATGAGATTTACATACAGACACGAAGAGGAAGGAGTGCCTGAATCTGTATGGGGAGGATGCAGGGAGACACTGGAAAGGACCCAGAGCTGAGCAGCCCTTGCCTTTAGCAAGAGGAACCAGCTCAATTTACATGGTAAAGTCTTCATTCCTTCTTCCCATTTAACGCCTCTTTCTCTCTCCACCAATAAGTTTCACATGAATACAGTCCTCTTAGTTTCATTTCTCACTGATTTCATGCATTTTCCTGATTTCTTCTAAGGCTTATGGAGCCATTTTTCTCTATCTAAAAACCTAGTCTTTTGGCCTGTTTTAAGTTAAGCTTTAATACCTCATTGTTTCATGACATTTTTGCATACTCACCGCGACTGCACACCTGGCAAACAGCATTTTCAATGGATATATAGACTTAATGGGTTCAGGTTTTAAATACATACATAATTAAATTTCCGATCTTACTGAAAGGCATTGTGGACTAAATGCTAAGTAGAAATAATACCATGGAAAGGAAGGGGAGTGGGGGAGATTTCTAACAGGTTACGCTGCCAGATCTGAAAGGTTATATTGCAAAATTTGCAAAGGAAATATAGTCAGGAAATGCAGAATTGAGACTTAAAATTCTGTGACCTAAAACAAAAGGAAGAAAAACAACTTTCCACATCCAACATTGAGAATTGGAAGGAAGCAATACACCACAATGCATTTGGAAATCACTGACAAATTGTCAGCCTCCTCAGAGAGCCTGGATGCTTTCCATTTGCTGGTGGAGCTGGCCTCAGACACACACAATGGAAGATCGTCGATAAGTCTAGCTTGCCAAGCCACTGCCTCACTTCCCAGGGGGAGCTTCCCACACACGATGCATACGAGTGAAGACAAACCTCAAACCCACAAAACACTGCACTGGAATGCTTTCAGGCCAGGCACTTCAACTGCACATTGGCTGCAGCCCTTTGGCAAGTGACAAATGGAAAGCACCCCGGAGCAGGTGCTCTTCCATGCCAAGAAAAGCCTGTGTAGTCAGGGACCAAAAGGGTTCTTAGCCCGGAGGGCTCCAGCAGAGTGGGCAGGGGTGGTTAGTAAGATACAATAATTATACTGAGTCATAGTCCTCTCTCTCCTTTGAAAGTGAGTCAAGCCCAATCTGCATTTGACAGCCTGTGAGATTTTGTAATACTATCCACTACAATTTTGAGAAGCGGAGGTGGAATTTTATCCAGTTTGCTTAGCCTCACCTGGAGGGTTTGGTAGATATCCCAGGACACAGAATTGCTCTGTTAGATGCCAATACAGCTTCCGAATGGTGTGACCTTTTCATTTGGAATCCCTTTGCTCCAAAGATGAATTATAGCCGAATAGCACAGCTGAAAGGTGTGGCAGGCCTCTCTAAATCCATGAATTATGCATGCTCCTGAGAGAAGGAAGCAGACAATTATGCGGGTTTAGATTTTGGCATCTGTCTCTATTGCCTCTGAGCCCAAAGAGTCATACGGCAACCCTGAAGAGGACTTTGTGACATAGAAAGCCGAACCTCAACCTCAAGCATTAGGTGCTATTAGAATAACAGAAAACAAGCAGCTGTGTGTCTGTGTCTATGTCTGTGTCTGTGTCTGGGTGACAGGGAATATAAAAACAAAGCCAGGTAACCAAATACCCAGCAGTGACCACAGACTGAACTGTTTGCATGTAAATACTTCCAACTTAAAAAGTGATTTAATTTTTTTAAAAAACACCAAATTATTTACCAATGTGGCTTCAGTGCAGGCTGCATTTGGTATATGCGATTTTACTTGAAATTATATGAATGGGGCAGGATGCAGTGGCTCACGCTTATAATCCCAGCACTGTGGGAGGCCAAGGCAGGTAGATCACGAGGTCAAGAGATTGAGACCATCCTGGCCAACATGGCGAAACCCCATCTCTACTAAAAATACAAAAATTAGCTGGGTCTGGTGGCGGGCACCTGTAGTCCCAGCTACTTGGGAAGCTGAGGCAGGAGAAGCGCTTGAACCTGGGAGGTGGAGGTTGCAGTGAGCCAAGATCGGGCCACTACACTCCAGCCTAGTGACAGAGTGAGACTCCATCTCAAAAATAAAATAGAAAAGAAAAAAAAATATATATGAATAAACCAGAGACTTGGATATGTGAACTCTTAATACTTAAGACAGGTCTCAGTTATTCTAGAAAGTTTGTTTTGCCAAGGTTGAGGACGCATGGCTATGACACAGCCTCAAAAGGTCCTGACAACATAAGCCCAAGGTGGTCAGAGCAGAGTTTGGTTTTATACATTTTAGGGAGACATGAGACATGAATCAACATATGTAAGATGAACGTTGGTTTGGTCTGGAAAGGCAGGACAACTTGAAACAAAGGTGGGACATCTTGAAGTTGGGGAGCTTCCAGGTCATAGGTAGATAAGGCAAATGGTTGCCTTCTTTTTAGTTTCTGATTAGCCTCTCCAAAGGAGGTAATGAGATATGCATTTATCTCAGTGAGCAGAGGGTTGACTTTGAATCAAATAGGAGGCAGGTTTGCCCTAAGCAGTTCCGAGCTTGACTTTTCCCTTTATGTGAATTTTGGGGCCCCAAGATTTATTTTCCTTTCACAGATATTAAAAAATTAGATCAGAACTAAAAGAAATCAGATGAATGGAGTAGAACTGAAATTTTTGGACTACCTACCATCTGCAAAGTACTGTCATTTGCTTATTTTAACTTGATGAATTCTCAGAACAAACTTGTGAAGTAATACTATGATATGTTCCATATTATAGGCAAGGAAATTAAAGCTTGGGAGGTTATAATTTTGCAAAGGTGGTTTCAATTTCAAATAAATTCCTTCCTTATTGGTTACATCATGTCTCATCTTCACCTAAGCATTGTAAGGACAGTCTCATAATATTAACCTTTTTAGAATCTAACAAAGCCTCAAAAGTAGGTGGTGTAAAGTTTAAATTAGTGGCTGATTGAATGAATAAAAGGATGAATAAATGGATGGATGAATTAACACTTCTCTTATCCTTATTAATATAACAATGTTAATGAGAAAACTAGGGATTAAACTTTTAGCCATATAGCCTGGAATTGAGTCTAAATTTCTCCAAGTGTAATATCTGTAAAATTTTATTAGAATTTTTGAATTTTTAAAGTTGATTTTATAGTATGCATGGAAGTAAAATCTATTTTTGTCTCTATAAACCTTAAAATGTAATTAGAAAGAGTTTATAAGAAGTTTAAATTGCACATTTGGCCACTTTAAAACAATTCATTTAAAATGTCATTATTTTAAATGAAATTGTAACTGAGTTTAATAATAAAAACCAAAATTTTCATGCATTGTGTTTGAAAGTGCTATGTTAAATGAATTCTCAAAAGACAGTAGGTTGCTATTTAGTACTTAAACAAAAACCTGACAATTTCTGCCATGCTGTTCATTACACTGTATTTAGAATATAAACTTTTTTCTTTTCTTTTCTTTTTTACCTACACGCTAGAATGTAATACACTTTTGAAAATTTCGATTTTGGCTTGAAAGATTTTTCTCCTGTAATTTGTTCAGTAAATGTATTAGGTCTTCCTCTGACCCTCACTAGGGAGAAGATAAAGGACACTCATTGAGTAAAGATACAGAGCAGGAAGGTGTCATCGACAATAGAAGACAAGTTGCTCATTCAGATAGCAAAGGACTTGGAGCACAGGTAAAATGTGATTCCTGGAGCCTAAAGCATGACAGACAGTATATTTTAAGGGAGCTAGTGAAACTTGTGATTCTTGCACATGGGATAGTTGTCACCTGCGGAGCCCCGTTGGTATTAGGCGAACATTCCCATTTTAAGGTTCAGAATGCCAGGCCCTGGATAACTAGTGAAACAGGAGATTACCCTGACCCCACTTGCAGGATGTGTGACAGGGGTGTGGCTTATCTGTTTGGCCACAGCTACTGCTGCTCAAACCTCTTATGGAAGGGGGAGCATGCAGACAGTCAGGTAAGAAACTGCGCTTTTGGGCTCTGGCCCCAGGGTGGCATCTAGGGGTGGGTGCCTGCAGCTCCCAAAGCCCCAGTGAGCATGCTATGTACTCTTTTAGTTCTGCTATCTGCAGATGGCTTAAGTGTTAACCAGTTCAGTGCCCCTTGGTACCCAAGTTCTTGTTCAATATTCAGGAAGAACTGGGTCACACATGGACTTGAAGGATGGTGAATGCAGGTATTTTATTGAGTGATGGAGGTGGCTTTCAGCAGGATGGATGGGGAGCTAGAAAGGGGATGGAGTGGGAAGATGATCTTCCCCTGGAGTTCAACTGTCTTGCAGCTGATCTCCTCTACAACAATCCCCAAACTCCGCCAGACATTTAGACATTCCTTCTCTTCTCTCTTTCTCTGTTGCATCACTCTTTTGTTTGTTTGCTTGTCTGCTCTTGGAGCCTGGGGCTTGGGGTTTTTATGGGTATAGGATAGGGGGGTATGGCAGGCCAAAAGGCAATATTTGGGTGCAAAAACAGGAAAGCCTGTTCCCATTTAGGGCTGTGGCTTTCCAGGCTTGAAGGGGGGGCCCTTACTGGGGAACTGCCCTCTCCTAACCAGTATTTCCCTGTCCCCTGTCTGTATCACTAGCTTTGGTTCTTGTAAGAGCAGCCACTATCTGATGTGGATCCATATGAGTAGGTCCCAGACTAGATGATTTATTTATTTATTTATTTATTGAGACAGAGTCTTGCTCTGTTGCCCAGGCTGGAGTGCAGTATGGCGATCTCGACTCACTGCAACTTCTACCTCCCCAGTTCAAGTGATTTCTGCCTAATTTTTGTATTTTTAGTAGAGACAGGGTTTCACCATGTTGGCCAGGCTGGTCTTGAACTCCTGACCTCAAGCAATCCACCTACCTCGGCCTTCCCAAGTGCTAGGACTATAGGCATGAGCCACCAGGCCTGGCCAGACTAGATGCTATAGACAGTGAACCTTGTGGTCCTTGCATGTGGGATAGCTGTCACCTATGGAGCCCCATTGATAATACACAGGTAAGATTGCCCATTTCAGTGTGCAGAGTGCCAGGCCCTATATAACTAGCCTCATTTCTTGCAAGAGAAGCCACTATCTGACGTGGATCCATATGAATACAGCCCAAACTGGATGCTATACTCACATTATCTCATTTAAACCTTACAGCCACTCTCTCAGGTGGGTATGATCATTTTGTGCTCTGTGAACTGAGGCACACAGAGGTGAAGTGAAATGACCCAGGTCTCACCAGGAGTGGCAGACATGAGATTCACACTTCCAACTGCTAGCTCCAAAGCTATACTCCACCTCTATGGTGTATTCTACCAAGTTCCATCACACCACTGAGTTGTACACTAAAAATTCCAGTACAGCCAGTTCTCCATACAATGAAGTATCTTCTACAAAGATCCACTTTACTACTAAGACTTACAAGTACATTGGTTTTCTTCTAGATTGTCTAGATAGTTTCGTGGACTAGGAATGGAGATAAAGCAAAACATCCTGTAATGAAGACCTATCCTAGAATACACACCGCATATTTGTTCTATCTTCTTTTGTGCTGTTCCTGTACTACTTTAGTGTACCAATTATGGTTGAAGAATTATGAGCCTTGAAACATAATAGTTGTACATATTTTGTAAGTACCCTCAAGGTCCTACTACTTGCCTAAGGAGAAGCAAATTCATATAGTTTCTATTCAAATGCAGTATAGTTGGAGTCTTCACAATATTCTAGTTATTCTAAAAGCACCAATTAGAGCCTTACAACAAGTAAGATAGGTAACTCTTGCCCATTTTAGAAATGAAGAAAATATAGTTGTTTTTTAAAAAAAATAAATAAAGGAAAGAAAGAAAGAAAATGTGCCACAACTGGCAAACAGCATGGCCTAGAGCAGAACCTGCTTCTCCCCAAAGTCTGGAATCTGCTCATTCATCCTGTGTCCTCTCTGTGCTAAAAGGCAAATGGCTTAATCAGCCCCACTGAATTTAGGGTTTTGGTGTTGGGGGAGGGGATCTTCCCCCCCTCCTCAAATCTCAGTGCATCAGTGCCCTTGTCAACACCCAGGCTCCTCCTGCTTACCAGGGACACATGGAGCCCAGAGCCCGGGATGGAAGTGGAGATGTGAGGAGCCAGGCAGGGAGGGTGACATGAGAGAGGAAAGGGAGTTTCAAACATGGGGAGGAGTTTGCTAGCTTTTAAAGCCCACTAAGATAAAGAGTTCAGACTGCATCAGCTGTACAAGGCAAAGGCAAGGTCTGAAGAGGAAGGTAGGTAGAGAGGAGTATCACAGAGAAAAGAATTGGCCTAGCACTTGTTTTCTCAGCATTCTGAGAAGCATTCCTCATCACAGAGCCTGCACAGAGCAGTGCCCATGGCAACCAGGATGCAGCCTCTTGGAAAGACAGGGCCCAGCTAGAGGCTGAAGACTAGTGCAGGTCAGAGTAGAGCCTGGCAGGCAGGCTAGCTGTAAGGACAAGTGACCTGAGCAAGCCCAGTGCCCACCTTGCACTTTGCTAACTCATGGCCTGGCGCCTGGACAGTGCAGCCATGGTCAGCACGGGGCACAGGCAGGAGGATGTGCCCTGGAGTCCTAAGGGACCCTCAACAGCTGATCACATGGCCCAAGGGAATAAACCTCCCCTGAATCTGTGGTTTCTACAGAGGGGGTAGGCTTACTACTTCTCCTGGGGAACCTACCATAAATATTTGCACCTGTTGGAGAAATAGCACTAAAATCTTCTCTCAATCCAGAAAACCTCTCCTCAAGGGTAATGGAGACAAAAAACAGTTTTATGGTGTAATAAACAGTAAACCAGATTGTGAGGCACATCACAGGCAATCTGCAAAGAGATTGCAGAGAAAGGAAGAAATTTCACCCTTAGACAAGCAGATACAACTCAGTGTAACCCGCCCAATAGGGTGCTGCCTAGACAGAGCAGATTTATCAAGACAGGGGAATTGCAACAGAGAAAGAGTAATTCACACAGACCCAGCTGTGTGGGAGACCAGAGTTTTATTGTTACTCAAATCAGTCTCCTGGAGCCTTTGGAAAGCAGAGTTTCTAATGATAATTTGGTGGGTGGGGGAAGGCCAGTGAGTCAAGAGTGCTGATTGGTTGGGTCAGAGATAACATCAGGGAAGGTGAAGCCATCCTCTTATCCTCAGTCAGTTCCTGAGTGGGGGGTCACAAGATCCAGTTTATCAATCTGGGTGGTGCCAGCTGATCCATCAAGTGCAGGGTCTGAAGAATATCTCAAGCACTGATCTTAAGAGCAGTTTAGGGAGGATCAGACTCTTGTAACCTCCAGCTGCATGATTCCTAAACCATAATTTCTAATCTTGTGATTTTTTTGTTTGTTTTAATCTCCAGGAGATTAGTAATAGTTCAGAACAGTGTTTCTAAACGTGGAAGCCAGCTGGGGCATAACAATCATCTGAGATGGACCAAAATGCATATTTCTAGGACCTGAGTGTAACAGGGTTGCGGGGATGCAGGGGGGCTCAGCTCCCCTCCTGGATGTGACATGCGCAAGGTTCCTGGCCTCTCTTTGCCCCAAGAATCGGGGAAGGGGCCCTGGTAGCACGGTAAGCTTACCATTCAAGTAAATATCGGACCCAAAGAGATTAGCAGAAAGCAATTTATTAGGCAGAGAGACAGAAAAAAAGAGAGAGAAAGCTCCCACGCTGTTGTAGGAGGGGGAATCCGAAGGGGATATCCACACAGGTAAGGGGCAGTGGAGTTTTAACCCTGAAATTATTCCCTCCTCATTCATGTTCCTGTCCAATGAGAGGAGTGCTTTCAAACTTCCTCTGATCCCGGATTGGTTGCTTGAGCCACAACAGAGCCCGTCCTCCCAGGGCTTTTGGCGGGCTTTCTGAACAAAGACGCTCACCTGGAATTTCTACCTACCAGCACACGCTAAAGTTAGACAAAGAACTTTACATCTGAAACTCCTGTGGTCCCCAGATGGGGGCATGGATGGAGGTATGGCGCTGGTAAATTCCTGCCTTTGAAACACAGGTAATTTTCCTTAACACAGTCCCTCATTAGCATAGAACTGCAGAATCAGAACCTCATGGGTGGAGTTGGCAATTGCCCTTAAAGAAGCAACTGGAGGGTTCAGATGTGCTGTAACGCTGAGGAATCACTGCACTGTCGATTTTCACAAGGAGATAACTGTACAGATGGGAGATGTGAAAATTTTCCATAGGCCACCCAGACAGAAATAGTTGGAATCATTTTCCAAATCCAATTTCACTTTTAGTCTTCCAAAAACTGATCTGCCTGAGGTTGTTTTGCCTGTGGTCCTTTCTGCAACCTCTTTCTCCTTCTTCCATCTGTTTATGGTCATCTTCCTCTCTCTTTTTTATTTATCTATTTATTTTTGAGACGGAATCTCGCCCTGTCCCCAGGCTGGAGTGCAGTGGCACGATCTTGGCTCACCAAAACCACCACCTCCCAGGTTCAAGCTATTCTCCTTGCCTTCTTTATATCTTCTTGGCCAACTGTATGGGAGGGAGGGAAATAAGGAACGAAGGAAGGGAAAGAAGGAAGGAAAATATAGTTTATTACTCATAGTTTTAAAAACTATGAGTAGGGGTGGATAGCCATAGGAGGGATTACTGAATGGGGCTGGTCACAGGCAGAGAGGGAACAGGACAACAGAGGAGCATTTTTTGTGTTATTTTCCAGGAATGGGTGAGGCAGGGTAAGTGGGTTGACCAGGTTTAGGCCCAGCAAGTTTGAATCTTTTCAGTGGCTCTGGGGTGCAGAGGATGCCCCTAGTTTTCTGCAGCCTGTCTCCTGGCAATTAGGGCAGGGAGTTAATGTCTCAGAAGCATAAGTGGGCTCTGGATTGGCTAGTTTGCATATGAAAGGAAAACAGTCAGTCCCTTTCAAACTCTGGAGGAGCAGTCTTTCTCTAGAAAGCAAGGCCGAAGATGTCAAAACATTAGACACAGAAACTAGAAAATGTGGTTAATACAATAGGATTTGATCTTGTGTTGGAGGAACTAGGGATGGCTCAAGGAAAGTGGGCGTTGCTCAGCATTGAATGTTGTCAAGATGCAGGATAATTCTCTGAGTAAGTATCTTAATAATATTTATCTAGATGGTGGGGATAAACAAAGCAGAGCTAAAGACGTAAGGGGTAAAGAAGCAGCAGCCATTCAAATTAGCCGGAAAAGGGAGAGGTTTCATCATTTTTGTGGTTTGGACAATATGATTGTTTTGGTTTTGGCATTTTACCTTTTCTTGCTTCATCATGGCCACGTGACCCTGGCCGATGCTGTGTTCTGTGAAATTGTTTATGGGCCACAAGAGTTAGGTTGAGTGCCAGGTCAGCTTCTGGATGTCAGGGGCTACTTCTCTGTCACTTAATAGTCCTACAGGGTAATACTATTGTCCCTGCTTCCCAGATGGTGAAACCGAGGGTCAGAAAAATTAAGCTCCTTGACTAAGGTCACAAAGCCATGAGTAGAGGCTTTGTTCCAGCTACTTCATGATTCTACTTCCTCCCTGCTATAAAGGTGCCTTCTGAACCTGTATGGCTGAAGATAGGACGAAAAGCTATACTGAGAAAAGGGGGGTGAATAAACAATTCAGAAGATCTCCATCATACTGCAGCTGTGTTTAAGTAATTTAATAATTCCACTGACGCCTTGTTTGTAGTGTGACCCTGATAATATAAATAACTTCCTTTTGTTGATGTCTAAAAATCTAAGTAAATAATGGATTCAAAGGTTGTAGAAACACTTGAACCCAGGAAATCCCAACTGAGCAACTGGACATGACCTTGATACCTAAGTAGGAACTATTTGCAGTGAGGACACCAAGAATTAGGTTCCAAGAAACAGTATAAATGGCACCTTAAAAAGAGCAATTCCTGTTGGAATAAGCTGGTTTCATATAAGCAGCTTATTTGCAACATATGGCACAATTTTCTTGTACTAAATCACTTAAGTTCATTCATGGAAGAAATTATTTTAGGAAATGACTAAACTACAATCTAGTGAGCCCTAGATCTGTTTCTTCTCAGGTCATTCTTGAACAAGCAAATGGTAAATGACCCGAGTTCCTGGGCCTTGTTACTCAAATGACTTCCTAAAACTTTTTAAAGAGATACAAAAAGCTTAGATGGAGACAGTAGTATAAAAAAGGGTTTTGTTTTGCTAATACCATGAAGACATGAAAAAACTACTATGGTTGGGTCCAGCGCAATGGCTCACGCCTGTAATCCCTGCACTTTGAGAGGCCGAGGCAGGGAGATCATGAGGTCAGGAGTTTGAGACCAGCCTGGCCAACATGGTGAAACTCCATCTCTATTAAGAATACAAAAATTACTTGTCTCTGTGGCGCAATCAGTTAGTGCGTTCGGCTGTTAACCAAAAGAATACAAAAATTAGCCAGGCATGGTGGCCTGCACCTGTAATCCCAGCTATTTGGGAGGCTGAGGCAGGAGAATTGGTTGAACCCATGAGGTGGAGGTTGTGGTGGGCTAAGATCATACCACTGCACTCCACCCTGGGCAACAGAGCAAGACTCCATCTCGAGAAGAAACAAAAGCTACTATGGTTCATGTCAGAATGGAGTGTTTCATATAAAATGGTTATGAAAATCTTCAACTTCATGATAATCACATGTATCTGAATGTCTCAATTGAATGTATGAGTTTCAGCATCTTTTCTAAGAACCCAGTGCAACAGGTTAGGACAAAATGGACAAGTATTCATACCCATAAACCTGAGTCCACAGAACAAAAGTTATAATCATATCTAAATACTTCCATATAAGTGTATTTACTTTAGCATGTTTATGTCACATAGATGTATTACAAAATAGGTGGGGGAAAATTATTTTATGTTTCAAAAATGACATGTAAAGTTTAGAAGAATTCAGAGTATGGTAAAAATGCCAAAGCTAGTAATCTATAAGCTATATTGCCCCAAGAGATTGGAAGTATTTATGAAGTTAAAACAAGTACTTTTAAAGTGGCAAATTAGGTAGTAGAGTTATTACTGTCAATACTTGAAAATTGCACAGTAAAAACAAAGCAGCAGATAGAAAGGCCACACATGGGCAAATGTTTCCTATCAAAAACCCTAGTCCTGTTAAATAAATGAATGGGACTTCAGATTCATGAAAGTTTAACAATAGCAAAGCTAGGCACACACACATATGCACACATCACAATATAATATTTGTAACAATTTATATGTCCTCTGAAAATCAAGAGCTTTACAAAAAATAGTAAGAATTTAAAGACTCCTGATCTCTAAAATGATTATAAAGCTAGTTAATATTTTTGATGTTAAATATTCCCTAACAAAGACAGTTACAACTGTCAATATATTTCTACCACAACCTAGTGAAGAGGAGATAGTTACAATGTGACTTTTTCATTGAATGCAGCAGTTATGGCTGACATTCTTTTTTTCTATTTTGTTTTGTTTGTTTGTTGAGGCAAGTTCTCACTCTGTGCCCAGGCTGAAGTGCAGTGGCACGCAATCTTGGCTCACTGCAGCTTACACCCCCTGGGTTCAAGCCATCCTCTCACTTCAGCCTCCCAAGTAGCTGGGGCCATAGGTGTGTGCCACCATGCTCGGCTCATTTTTTGTACTTTTTGTAGAAATGGGGTTTCACCATGTTGGCCAGGTCGGTCTCAAACTCCTGGGCTTTAGCCTCCCAAAGTGCTGGGATTACAGGCGTGAACCAGTGTGCCCAGCCATGTTTGACACTATTTCAATGGGTTAGGTAAAGAGCAAGAAAAACGAACTTTATTGAGGTTTAACTGGCATACAGAAAAGTGCACATAGAGATGGAACAACTTAATAAATATTGGCAGAGGTATAATTGGAAAACCATCACCACAATCAAGACAATGAATGTATCATGCCCCAGAAAGTCTTCTCATGCCGCTAGGTAATTCCTCTCTCCCATCCCTCCGTACCACTGATTGATCTGGTTTTTGTCATTATAGGTTACATTGCATTTTCTATAAATAAAATCACATAGTATGTCCTCTCTCCTCAAGTTTCTGGCTTCTTTTACTCAGCATAATTATTTTGAGAGTCAACTTTGTTGTTGCATGTATCAATAGTTCATTCCTTTCTACTGCTGAATAGCATTTCATTTATAAATATACCACATTATGTTTATGCATTCACATGCTTTTTTGTTTTTGGAGACAGGGTCTCACTCTGTTGCCCAGTCTCAAATTCCTGGGCTCAAGGGATCCTCCTCTTGAACCTCCCAAGTAGCTAGGACTACAGGCCCATGCCACCACTCCAGTCTATTTTTTTTAATGTATTTTTTTATAGAGATGAGGTCTCCCTGTGTTGCCCAGACTGGTCTCAAACTCCTAGCCTCAACAATCCTCCCAGCTCAGCCTCCCAAAGCACCAGGATTACACCACACCTGGCCCCCATTCACCTGTAGATGGACATTTAGGTTGTTTCCAGTTTGGGGCTATTACAAATAAAGATATTATGAACATTTGTGGACAAATCTAAGTATTAACATATCCTTTCATTTATCATGGGTAAAGAACTAGGAGTGAAATGACTGAGTAATATACTAGGGATGTGCTTAACTCTTTAAGAAACTGCCAAATGATTTTCCAAACAGTTTGTACCATCTAACATTCCCACCAACGGTGTATGAGACTTCCAGTTCCTCTACATTCTCCCCAACCCTTGGTATGATGGCTCTTTAAATTGTGGTCTTGACAATAGATGTGTAGTGGTTAATTCATTACGGTTTTAATTTACACTTTCTTAAAATGTATAATGACGTTGAACACCATTTTTATGTACTCATTTGCCTTCTTTATATCTTCTTGGCCAACTGTCTGTTTTAATCTTTTTCCCATTTTTAAGAAATTGTTTTCCGATTAAGTTTTGAAGAATTCTTTAAATATTCTCTATGTAAGTCCTCCATCAGATCTGCAAATTTTTTCCAAGTCTGAAGCTTGTCTCTTTATTTCCCTAGCAGTGTCTTCGAGGAGCATACATTCTTAATTTTGATTAAGTGCAATTTATGAATTTGTTCTTTTATGAATAACAAATTTATCAGTTGCACTTAATCTAAATTATATTGGTGTTAGATCCAAGAACTCTTGTCTAACACAGGGTAACAATTTGTTTCTCTCAGATGATTTATAGTTTTAGGTATTACATTTAGGTCTATGAACCATTTCTCTGGTATTCTGCCTTGCAACATCTACTTACCTTGCCTTTCCTAAATGCCTCCATCTCCCTACTCAGAGACTGACAGGCACTGCCTGGGTTCCCCTATACTATGGCCTCTAAAGTATTGCCAAGCAGTACCCTGGACAAACTGTAGAGCTCATCTAGCTTGCTTCCCATCTCTCTTGGGTCACTGCCCAGTCACCATGGGAGCACAACTCTGACCCTGCTGGTCATGTTTTCCTTATTACTTCCATGCTTATTCCTTGCGGTCAGCTGAACTAGGCATGGGGTTAGCCATGATGTTTGCTATGAATTACAAAGAAAGGCGCATGAAAGAGAGAGATGTAACTATATAGAAATAGAGACTCACATGAGGCTGGAGTGTTGTCTTTATGGCCTAAGCCTGGAAGGTCAAGTAAACTACAGACTCTTCAGTTAACAGGACACTTCCACTTTGTGAGCAAAGTGACTTACCTTTCTGAAGGACATCAGCTACTCTGGCTGTAGAATGGAGATACTGATGCCAACTTTACAGAGCTGTGTGAAGATTGTAAGAAACAATGGTAAATGTTTTAGTACAGTGCACATAGAAAAATCTTGGCAAATACTAACAATTATTTTATTATTACATACGCCATCCACATCTAGGCCTGCAGCTGCCCTTACTAATAGAAAGGCACAGTGGAACTTAGTTTTTGATACATTTAGCCAACTATATCTTGCCCTGGCAGAAATGGACTCCTCACCCTTCAGTGCCCAGCAGCCACCAGCAACCAGGACAGATGGGCTGGCTTCACTTACTGTCCACTTCACTGCTGTCCAATTTAAACTTTTCTTGATATCTTCAGACCAAATGTATAGATCTATAAATCTATAGATATCCAGATAATATCCATATGTCATTTTAATATATATTATCTAGATATCTATATATATATATCATTATATATAAATACATTACCATATGGAACTGTTCTTAGGGACGGTTGAGTAATAACTCCTAACCAACACTAGTGTCGTCCATTGAGCGTCCATTTTAGGCTTGCCACTGTATTAGGTATTATTGTCCCCATCTAACAAGTAAGTGCCAAAGGCCTACACTTTGAACTACACTCAGGACTCCATTTCCGTTCTGCTTCCCCTTCCCTTATTATCAGCTGTCAAACTCATCAAAACTGCCATGGGCCTTCCTCTGGTTCTCAACCTAGGACACACATTAGAATCATTTGGAGATCTTTAAAAAAATAACAATGCCCAGACCCACCCACTTCTAGTTAATTATGATACACAACATGGGTAAAAACAAAAACAAAACACTGCTAGACCCAACTACTATTAACTGTGGGCTAATAAAATGTATGTAACAGGCCCTGAGAGAATGCCTGAGGACCTCTCCTTCAAAGCACATTTTATCAATTATTTTGCCCAGAGTGTTCCCCTCTCTCTTCTTCCTCCCTCCTTCTTCTGTTTCTAATTGTTCACAGTGGCTTCTCTTTCTCTTCTTCCTTCCTCCCCCACTGTCCCTTCCTTCTTCTGTTTCTTTAATTGTTCACTTCTGGTTTCAGAAGACTGAGACTGTAAGAAGACTATTAAATGAAGAGTTTGTGGCTCTGACAATTGGTTCACTGTAATGGACATTCTGGTTGCTTCACCAACACCTTCTCCCTCTTCTCTTGGCAAGTTATCTTGACTTTCAGATGCATATCCTCTGCCTCCAATCCAGACCCATTTCTAAGCCTGTGGCACATGGATCAGGCCTAAGGTAATCTCCAGACCCTGTTGGAGTTAGTGGTTCAGATAGAAAAGTAGCCCAAAAGAGGTACATGTGGCCTATGGAAAAAAGTTGTTCTCTTCTGAGTGCATTTCTGGAAGCAGCCCCAACCCCAACCCTAGACTCAATAGCTCTAGGAGTTGCTGGAAGCCATCTTGTGGCCACATGGGATAGCCTGCTGCAGAATGAAGCTTGTTCCAGAGAAAGCAGAAATGAGATATGCAAAGAATTAGTCTTTCATGACATCTCTGATTTACTGAATTAGACCAATCCTGAAACCTACTATGCTTCTGGCAGTGAAATGAGCCAATAAATTCCCTTTAATGTTTAAGCTGGTTTGAGTTGGGTTTTCCACTACTTGCAACCAGATGCATCCTGAAAGATCCACAGCACATTTTATGAGGAAGGGAATACCTGTTTTTTAAAAATTGAATTACATTTGGAAAAGCAGAGTGTTATAAACAACATATTCAAGTTTTAAATACTTTTTGCTGTCATATTTAGCAGCTATTACCATACTAAGAACTGCTATTTAGCTTCAGGTTGTTTTTTTAAGAAATGCAGCAAGCTGTGTCAGTCAGTTTATTCTGTAATTATAGTGGGAAGCTTCAGTATGCTGTAATTGCTATCCTATAGAAGGCCATTAGTATGGGGTTAATACCAGATGAACAAGAAAGATAACATCAGGCAAATAAAACACACAGTAAAACAATAATAGCACAATGGTTTTATTGACGGCAGAAGAAGAAATTCTTCCTTTCTCTTGTAAAAGGTATTTGCTTTATTTAACTCAGTATTTTTTTCCCATTCTTTGTGTGAGTTGAATGTTTTTTCCACCCTAAAATCTGCTTTTTCTTTCTTCAAGTAATAATATCCACCACAGGTGCTACTTATTCTGAAGAGAAAGTGGAAGGTCAACAGGTTGCAACCAGGTTGTTTCAGTCACCGGCTCGTTTCTTCACAAAGACTCTACTTTAAAAAGAAAGGAAGAAAATGAAATTGAAGCCTCAAATTAACTTTTCCATACTTTGTCAAGATACATTTCTGCTGAAACTTATATGTAAATGTGAAGTGTTTGTATAAATATAAATAGATCTTGACTAGAATAAATTTTGGATACTGCTAATTTGTGAAACATAATCTTTATAAAGCAATATGAAATAAAAAAGCAAAAAATTTTGAAAATAAACTTTTATTTTAGAATTTATTAAAGTACATCTCTGCCACTGCTATACCCTTTATTGCTGGCATTTGTTTCAGGAATTTGGATTAACTGGATTGTTTGTAACAGAGGATTACCGAAAACAGATGCAGTCTGCCAATGAACCAGGTCTTTCCCTATCCTAACCGCCTCCAGTTCTTCTGTGAACACCTCTGAATTGAGTTGCTCCACACAGGTGATTTATTTTGGTTGTCACCTCCCCCTGCCTGCTCCCCCACATTTATTAGGCATCTCTCTAGTTAATACCACTTTGGGTGGTGACAAGAGAAAGAGCTGAGATAAATGGTGAGAGAAGAATTGTTTGCTCCAGGCCTATTTTAGCCTCATGCGTGACAGCGTGCTTGGGCAGGGACTAGTGGAGTTCCGGTGGCTGCATACAAACAGCTCCAGCCTGTAAGTCTTCGAAAGTAAAGTCTCCTGCTTAGAAAACAAAGAGCATCGGATACTATAATTCTCACCTGCTGCCTGTTCTGCTGACATGACGGAGTTCTAATAGTTATCTTTATAGTGATCATTTTCCTGACATTGATGCTGGACCAGATTGTCAAAAAAATTCAACATTTAAAAAATACATCTTTTACTAGTTAAAAATGGTGTTTAAAACCGGGTCTTTGAAAATAAGCTTACAGTACCTATGCAGTAGTCTATGCTTAGCTATTGGTTTTAAGGTTTCTGACTAATATGTGAAACTGTGAATACCATTCTTTCATCAAACAAAGAAGAAACTAGAAGTTCCAAGTGAGTCAACATTTATTTAACTGCTTTACACATTGAGCCTTGACCTCTATGGCGGCAGGAGCTTCCTGCTGATCTGTCTTACAAACGGTTCCCACACAGGTCTCTGCCATCTCTCTTGTCACAGCAGGACATGCAACTCTAACCAATGTTTGAGTGGACCAGTACAATAGCTTCTTAGGTTCTTTCCCTCCTGGTGCTATAATCCATCCTATACCCAGCTGCAGTATTTCCTAAGCTCAATTTTGATCCTATCACTCTCTTAATCAGAAGTTCACGATAGCACCAAACACAACAAATTCAAACTCTTATGTATCTGAAGCCATGCTGTTTTCACCACCGAAAAATATTTTTAACACCCATTGTTTTGGTTCATGTTCTCTATTGTACCCAATGAAAGTCACTTGGTATGTACTCTGCTTCCCCATTTAAACTTTCCCTTGCCTATACAGTGTCTTCAGAGGACTCCACCCTACCAGGACTGTGCAGCTTAAACTTCATGTCTAAGGGCTGCTCCTACTAATCAGTATCTAGTTCCTAGGGCTCCACTCAAGTCAGAAACCTCTCCAAACACACAAAGTTTTGGTTGGACTAAAGAACTGTGTATAATTTCTCTATTTTATATATGCTTATATTTCCAAGCTGTCGGTAACAGTTATGACAGTGTCCAGCAACTAGAAGTTTGGAATTTTGGGGTCTATCTCCCCTAAAGTCTCAGATCTGACTTGTCACCACTTTTTCTCAGACTTGGGACTATTTTTCCACATTGCTCCCTGAGACCTCCTCTCACCTAGCCCTGATTCCTAGGTATCTCCTGCTTTGTTAGTCATTGAAGCTGTCCTTAATATCGGGCTCAAATGGAATCTAATTCTCTTGCCACAATGAGGAAGTGTATGTGTGTGGAGGTTTGGGGGAAGGGGGCTCTGTGGGGGCCTTGAAAAAAAGTTTTAAGATAATCAAAGAGTGTGAAAATTACATCTCTAAAACTTTATCAAAACATATTGATTTAATAAACACTGAACAGCTATCATGTGTCATTTATCACCTAGCAAAGTACTCAAAACATAAAAAGAAAACCTATGACTATGAAAGTATGCTTATTAAAAGTGATAATAGAAAGCACCTTAGGTGTTTTTCACTACCTTGATAATTTTAGATAACAAAACCTTAGAAAATTTTAGTATATTTTAGAATTCATGCTTATATTTGCTGGAAGTCAAATGGCTGGCTACAATGTTCATCTTCTTTTCAGATGTTTACATTAATAAAAACCAACAATGAGGTAACAAAATCTCTTCTCTCAAGAAGATAATATATTCCATTACATAACAAGAGCAGAATGTTATTATTTTTGAACCTCCCATTCAAAGATAGTATGTCAAAGAAATATTTCATTCTACTTCATAGTCTTTCATAACATATGCTTGAATTAAAATGCAACACTAAGCAAAATTTTCTTCAAACAAGATCACATGTGTCTTGCTTATTTTTTAGGGTGAATTTTGTAGTGAGAGTTTTAATTAAAATGATACCATCCTGGCACTCATCCCCCACCAATTAATTTTCCTGCTGATATCAGGAATCCAAAATATCTGCATCCTATATATCCCATGTTAACAGTACAATCCAAAGCAAGCATTTAGTTAAGATGGAAGTTTTAACGCAGGGAACACGGAAAACCACTAAGATTGTGATGTTTAAGTTGATTAAGAACTGTTTGGGTTGTTATTTGATATGGATAAACTATAGTTACCCTACGATTATGGTTTATAATTTACTTTAGAGCAATATATTCTTTTTCAAAGGAAATTTCCCATGGAACCCTAGTATATAAAATATATGAAAGAAACTAAAGAAGGGTCAAGAGGACTAAGAGTCCCCTCATCTGACTGCTCCCTCACTCATGTTCACTGCCTCCTCTCTACTTCTAGCTCGGCTAGATCCTACCTGCCTTCAACAGCCCTGAAGAAACCGAGTCCACTTTTAAACAATGGCTGCCTTGACAATCTTTGGCCACAATTTAAAACCTTGTTTTAAGCAATTAGAAAGAACTCAAATACCCTGATTTCCTTTCCTTTGGATAAATCTACAGTAGTGGGATTGCTGGATCATATGATACTTCTATTTTTAGTTTTTTTAGGAACCACCTTACTGTTCTCCATAGTGGCTGCCCTAATTTACATTTCCACCAATAACACACAAAGGTTCTCCTTTCTCCACATCTTTGCTAGCATTCATTATTGCCTTTCTTTTGGATAAAAGTCATTTTAACTGAGGTAAAGTGATATCTCATTGTATTTGATTTGCATTTCTCTGATGATTAATGATGTTAAGTATTTTTTCATATACTTGTTGGCCATTTGTATGTCTTCTATTGAGAAATGCCTATTCGGGTCTTTTGCCCACTTTAAAAATCAGATTATTTTTTTCTTGAGTTGTTTGAGCTTATATATTCTGGTTATTAAGCCCTTGTCAGATGGGTAGTTTGAAAGTATCTTCTCCCATTCTGTGGGTTCTCTCTTTACTTTATTGACAGTTTCTTTGCTGTGCAGGATCTTTTTAACTTGATTTTATTCCCTTTGTTCATTTTTGCTTAGTTATCTGTGCTTTTGAGGTCTTACTCAAAAAGTTTTTGCCCAGACCAATGTCCTAGAGTGTTTCTTCAATGTTTTCTTCTACTAGCGTCATAGTTTCAAGTATTAGCTTTAGGTCTTTTTTTTTTTTTTTTAAAGACAGAGTGTTGCTTTGTTGCCAGGCACCAGGCTGGAGTACAGTGGTGCCATCTAGGCTCACTGCAACCTCCGCCTACCGGGTTCAAGCAATTCTCCAGCCTCAGCCTCCCGAGTAGCTGGGACTACAGGTGTGTGCCACCACGCCCAGCTAATTTTTGTATTTTGGTAGAGACAGGGTTTCACTATGTTGGCCACGATGGTCTCAATCTCTTGACGTCGTGATCCGCCTGCCTTGGTCTTCCACCACGCCCAGCCGATTTAAGTCTTTAATCCATTATGATTTGATTTTTGCTTATGGTGAGAGTAGGGATCTGGCTTCATTCTTCCATATACAAATACCCATTTTTCCCAGGACCATTTATTGAAGAGACTATCATCTCTCCAATGTATGTTCCTGACATCTATGTCAAAAATGAGTTGACTGTAAATATAGAGATTTATTTCTGGGTTCTCCATTCTGTTCCATTGGTCTGTTTGTTTTTATGTCAGTACTATGCTGTTTTGTTTACTATGGCTTTGTACTATAATCTGAAGTTAGGTTGTCTGATGCTTCCAGCTTTCTTCTTTGCTCAGGACAGCTTTGGTTTTTCTGGGACTTTTGTGGTTCCATATAAATTTTAGAACTATTTTTTCTATTTATGTGAAGGATGTCCTTGTTATTTTAATAGAGATTTCATTAAATCTGTAGATTGCTTTGGGTAGTACTGTCATTTTAACGATATCAATTCTTCTAATCCATAAACATGGAGTATCTTTCCATCTTTTTATGTCCTCAATTTCTTTTATCAATGTTTTACAGTTTTCACTGTAGAGATCTTTCACTTATTTGGTTAAGTTTATTCCTAGGTATTTTATTGCATTTGTAGCTATTTTAATTAGGATTACTTTCTTGGTTTTCTTTTTGGATTGTTTGCTGTTGAGGCCAGGTGCAGTGGCTTATTCCTGTAATCCCAGCACTTTGGGAGGCTGAGGCAGGCAGATTGCTTGAGCTTAGGAATTTGAGACCAGCCTGGACAACATGGTGAAATGCCATCTCCACAAAAAATACAAAAATTAGCCAGGTGCCTGTAGTCCTAGCTACTAGGGAGGCTGAGATGGTAGGACATCTTGAGCCCAGAAGGCAAAGGCTGGAGTGAGCTGAGATGGTGCCACTGCACTCCAGCCTGGGTGACAGAGCCAGACCCTGTCTCAAAAAACAAGAAAAAAGGGAAAAAAAAAAAACAAAACACGACTGTTTGTGGTTGATATATAGAAATAGTAGCATTTTTGTATGTTGATTTTGTATCTTGCAACTTTACTGAATTTGTTTATTAGTTTTAGCAGTTTTTTGGTAGACTCTAGGCTTTGCTAAATATAAGATCACATCCTCTGCAAACAAGAATAATATGACTCTTCCTTTCCAATTTGGATGTTCTTTATTTCTTTCTCTTGTTTAATTGCTCTGGCTAGGACTTCTATTTTATTCAACGATGTTGAATAAAAGTGGTAAAAGGGGACATCCTTGTCTTGTTCCAGATCTTAGAGGAAAGACTTGCAGTTTTTCCCCTGTTCAGTATGAGTCTAGCTGTGGGTTTGTTATATATGGCAAAGCTAAGAGAGAATTTTGTTTCATTCACCTTTAAAGGTGATTTAATTATAAGCACACTGAGCTTATTTTATAATTGTATGTTCAGTCTAACACAATACAAAGTTGCTAAAGTCTTTACATATTCTTTTGATTCTGCTTAAAAACAGACATGGACACTAAATGACAAACCAGTTTTCCATGCCATGAGAAAAATATTTAGAGTCAAGAAGTGGCTCTTTTGTGACACTATGGACAGTAGGTCAAGACTGTTTACTTGATGACCTGGTGTTAGGCACACAAAAAAAGCCAGGGATAAAAGCAAAAAGGTGCTACACTGGCTTGCTACAGTAATTCAGAAGTCAATTAGCATTAGACTTCTACTCTAGGCAGACTACTACTGTATGAGAAGCTGAGGCTCAGAAAACAGATGAAAAAAATTTCTTCACTTAGAATGGCAGAACTAATTTTTAGCCAGTGAAGGAACTCTGGGAAGCTAAAGATATATCACATTCTAGGATACTACTGCCCAGCAGAAATATCACATGAGACATATGTAATTTTAAATTTTAAATTTTCTAGTAGCCAACATGGTGAAACTCTGTCTCTACTCAGAATACAAAAATTAGCCAGGTGTGATGGCACGCACCTGTAATCCCAGCTACTCAGGAAGCTGAGGCAAGAGAATCACTTGAAACCAGGAGGCAGAGGTTGTAGTGAGCCAAGATCGTGCCACTGCACTCCAGCCTGGGTGACACAGTGAGACTCCATCTCAAAAAACAAAAAACCAAAAAAAAAAAAAAAAGAAAAAGAAAGGAAAACTGAGGAGTCACTTAGCAGAGGAAAAATAACAATATGGATAACAGTCTTAGCAAAATGAGTAGCTGAAATGAAGAATTGAGAACAATTCTAAAATATTCTCAGTGGTCTTGCTACTAAGAAGAGGAGACTGAGAAAAAAGATATACTTAAGTTCAAAATAGTCTTTAGGGTGATATATACCAAAATCTGTAATGGGAAAGCTGATAATTTAAAAAAAAGTTCAAAAGCACTGGCAAATTTTTTTAAAAAACAGATGTGTTAGCAAAGATGGCAGAAGCATTTCCTTCCAAAAAAAAAAAAAACATGTTGAGAACTAAGGCCTCTGTTCACGAGCATGCCTTAGACCAGTCCCATAATTTTCTGACTTTTTTGTAATATTTCTTGTCCTTCCTATAGAAGATGATTTTTACACAGCTACTTTCTTTAGGAAAATTTGGATTGACAGTACATGGCCCCCCCAAGTACATTTCAATAAGTAATCATGTTGTGTTTATCTATTTCCTGAAGATATACTAGGAAACTTTCACTCTTTTTTAAAAAGGACTGAAATTAATTAAACAAAAAACAAACTCTAGGTTGGTGATTAGTTCTTTGTTTTTTTTCTCCTTTCTGCTTTCAAACGCATAGCCATTTCACAGATCATCATCACCTCCAATAGAAGATAGCAGGTATAGGGGGAAAAGGAGATTAGTTATAGCATTTTAGGGAAAGTCTGGTAGAAAAGTAGTGTGTAACTATGGTATAATCTTTTTTTTTTTTTTTTTTTTTTTGAGACCAAGTTTGGCTCTTTGGCCCAGGCTGGAATGCAATGGCCTGATCTTGGTTCACCGCAACCTCCACCTCCTGGGTTCAAGCGATTCTCCTGACTCAGCATCCTGGGTAGCTGGGATTACAGGCATGCCCACCACACCCAGCTAATTTTGTATTTTAGTAGAGACGAGGTTTCTCCATGTTGGTCAGGCTGGTCTCCAATTCCCGACCTCAAGTGATCTGCCTGCCTTGGCCTCCCAAAGTGCTGAGATTACAGGCGTGAGCCACCACGCCCGGCCTAACTATGGTATAATCTTACATACTTTATAATTGAAAGTAGTTTTAAAGAAAGTTTTTCTATGTATATTATTATAAAATATTAGTAATTGGACCAAGTGTGGTGGCTCACGCCTGTAATCCCAGCACTTTGGGAGGCCAAGGCAGGTTGATCACCTGAGGTCAGGAGTTCAAGACCAGCCTAGCCAACATAGTGAAACCGTTTCTTTACTACCAATACAAAAAAAAAAAAAAAATTAACTGGGCTTGGTGGTGGATGCCTGTAATCCCAGCAACTCAGTAGGCTGAGGCAGGAGAATCGCTTGAACCCAGGAGGCAGAAGTTGCAGTGTGCCGAGATCACGCCACTGCACTCCAGCTTGGGCAACAAGAGTGAAACTTTGTCCCAAAAAAAAAAGTCACTAATTGGACTTATATGGTTAACATGAATTGCATCTTTCTTTATATGAAAACAACTTCACAATGTTACTTTACCTTTTCCTATTAGTTCCGAGCCCGGGGCGGCTGGTAAAACTGCTGGGTTGGGCGAGTGGATCGTCTTGGCTGGCCATCACCTCCCCTACGGAACTCCAGAGTTTGGTCGTATGTGCCTTCTTCCTCCTATTTGCAAGAGTAGTGATTTTACATGTTCAAAATGGCTCCAAGTTTCTTAAGTAAATTACATTTTATGGTCCCCCATTTTAATATACTCTCTTAAGCTGCCCTGGAATTCACATATGTCAACTTTTACAACAGAGGAAGGCAAGGGGAAGAAAAAAAAGAAAAAGAAAAAGGCAGGGATACTGTTAAAAGTCTTTTGATCCTTGGTAATAGAAAAATGTCATTTATAGTGGTAAGATTAGAATTGAATTTTATTCTAGAAAAGGAAACTATTTCCAAATAATAGCATGATCATCTCATCAAATGACTTGACATAATCTGGTAAAAACACACAGAAAAGCAAGCATTATAATAACATTTTTCTTGAATATTTGGGTTTCTAGGTATTTATCATGGAAAAGGAGTTTTGGTAGAATAAAGAAAATGGGTTGAAGAGCCAAAGAATGTTCACCAGCTGTCTGTCCTCATCTGATGAAATCTCCAACATTGTTAAGAAACTTACATCTAGAGACAGAAAAAAATAATGGTTTGGAATAGGGGAGGAATACAATTTACATATAAAGAAAGCTTCATGCAAGATAGAGAGATCACCACAGTAAGACTCAAACTATTTTATTTTTATTTGCTTTCTTACTCAGTGGGTATATCTACCAGCTCAAGGAATAACATAGGGAAATTAGGATAAGCAGATTGAATAGCAGAAACAGTACAGTTAATTATAATATTTGAAAAGGACTTAGAAGCAACGAAATGTAGCCAAAGCCACACTGGTTTCTTACTGAGTGCTGCCACCCTGTTATTTTAGCGTTCTTGAATTAATACAGCTATGAAATATGTGCCCTATTAAATAGATAAAAAAATTAGCTCTCAGTTTTCTTTATGAAAAAGAAAGCAACAGTTTCACTAAGTAGAGAGTTTAAATTCCAAGTGAATTATCAGAACACAGTAATTTGCATGATTTTGGAAATTAATCCTATTTTTTTCTCTTCCTTAATCTTTGAATCTTCTTTCTCAAAATATTGCTTTCCTTTGATCTTACTAATAACATAGAAAAGTAAATGAAAAGACTGAGTTATATTCTTTAAATTTTTATAGATCCGATTACTGCAATTTTACCTAATGGAAACAAAGATGCTAAGATAATATGGTCAAATCCTATTATTTAGCAACGATATTTAACATTTGGCATGAATATAATTCTCATTTTTAGACATCCTCCAAAGTATTCTTAAAAAAATAGAAGTATTATTTCCACTTTATATAAAGAATACTGAAGCCTGGGAAAGCTATGTGACTTTGCTCTAATACTTCTAAGACAAATTTGAGTTTTAATGATCATCCTGAGGGGCCTATCATCACTGAAATAAGAGAATGCAGAAATCTGACAATATATCTGGTATAATTAAATAAATATCTTCCAGAGATAAACTTTCAGACAAGTTCTCCCGTCTCTATATCCCCCTTCATTAACAATCAATCTCAAAATGGTTAGAAGCATCAGATATTATAGTTGTAATTTAGCAAAGCAATTAAAATGCAGGAAGAAAAATATAAAAGTATTCAGTAAAGAAGTTATTTTTTATTATTCTGGTCAGTGTTCTGAATGATGATTGTCAAGTATTATAGCTAAATGTGAAAAGTAGCTATTTAAAGACAAATGACAACATTTGAAACTCTGCATATTAACTGAAAACTATGAAAATATATTTGGTATTATAGGAGATGAAGTAATTATTTCAGGAATTAGAATGAAATACTATTTTTTCTCCACACTTGGCTGCAGAACCAGCTGGAGAACATCTAAAAATCTGTATTTTATCAATAAAATACACAGAGGTAGGTCACTATATTTGCTGAGAGTGAGCTGAATGACAATGCTATTTGAAAATCTGTCTCTGTCCACAGTGTTTAAAAAATCCACGAACCGAACTAACCAGAGGCAAGTAAATGGTTTTATAGAGATAACCAGCCATGAGATTTCTTTCATGTAACTTGATGTCTTTAATCTGTCTATATAAAGTAGAAGCCAAGAAAAACAAAAGGATACTGACAGTTTAGTTTTCAGTTACAGTATTGTCAGAGGCACAATCTGTGCTTTTTAACTTTTAAATATTCCTCCTGCAGAGCTGTGGTGAGCAAATTTGGTTACCCACAACAATAACTTTTTGTAGTCTATCGCTGGTAATTTTTAGCACAGAATGAGTACTTCTTTCCTCTTTACAGAACACACAGCTTGATTTAATAGATCAGTTTATTTTCAGTCATCTTTGAATGAAATTTTACTTTATTCCTCTTCTAGCCTATCTTCTTCCTCAGTACTCTGTAACAGATTTACAACTCAAAAAAATAATTTTAATTTCATAGTTCACATTTTTTAAAAATCTGACACTACATTATAGCTGGCACCGTTTTGGAAGGCTATCTAATCCATCCTTCTAGATTCAACAGATGAATGTATAAACCAAGAGATGTGAAGTGACTTTCCCAAGTCATAGAGCTCATTAGAGGAAGAGTCCAAACCAGGGTCATTTTCTTTCTGTCTCATAGGCAAGGTTCTTTACAAGATCTGCAATAATTTTCATAAAAGGTAACCGTCCAATGTCATCTTCACCTAAGCTTCTGAGATTTAGAATCATTTTATTTGGACTCAGACTTTTGCACCAGAAAAATTTTAAAAATCTACCTGTAAGCTAGAAGCCCCTGCTTCAAGTTGTCCCACCTTTCTGAACCAAACCAATGTATTTCTTAAATGTATTTGATTGAAGTCTCATGTCTCCCTAAAATGTATAAAACCAAGCTGCACTCTGACCACCTTGGGCACACTGTTCTCAGGATCTCCTGAGGGCTTGTCACGGGCCACGGTCATTCATACTTGTCTCAGAATAAATCTCCTCAAATATTAAAAAAAAAAAAAAAAGACTTTTGCTCACCTCAGCCATGTTATCAGATAGGTTTTATAAAACTAAATAACTAATATTCAAAATGAGCTCTCTTTTTATACTAATATTTACTAGTTTATTGCTCCTTCTTAATGAAATGATACAAAAACGCAATAACCATCGACACCAAGCATTAATGCAGTGGTATTTTGAAAACAACAAAAGACAAAAACCAATGCAAAAAGGAGGTACACAACATCATCTATAATGTATGTTTGACAAGTCACAACTGCATTTTTCCTGCATATCATCTTTAGTCTCTCATTACTGCATACTGTAACTGGAGTGAGAACACAGACAAACTACAGATTCCCCATTTATAAATAAGCCATGTTATAAAAGTTCATCATAAATTGGTCACTTGGAACTTGGAACATACTTTAGTAGGAGGTATGAAACACACTTAAATAGAAGTCAGGTTCTCGGTTCCACAAATACTAAGGTGTAATGCCGCTAAGCATACAAACCAGTCCACTAAGGAAGGAGTACTCAAGTGAGAGCTATTCTGCCTCCTGGGGGCATTAGGCAATGCCTGGAGGCAGTTGTTATTCTCTCCATTGGGTGGAGGCCGATGATGCTGCTAAACATCCTACAATGCACAGGATAGCCCACACAATGAAAAATTATTCAATCCTAATGCCAACAGTGCTGAACAGTTCAGAAAACCCCAGACTAGGAAAATGACATTTCCTACTCCTAAGTATCAGAGCGGCCTGGAAAAGAATTCTAAAATTCAGGAAGTTTGGGTTTGGAAGTTTGAGACATTTCTTCCTTTGCTTCTACCCCAAGACATAAACGCAGACCCAACTCTCTATGGAAATTTGGGGGGGGTGTCTATTTGCTGAGAATACTTAAGTACTTACCTCTGCTCCAGCTATATGTTCATTTTTACTTAACCTAATGAAACACCTTCTTATTTTATTTTATTTTTTGATGTGGAGTCTTGCTCTGTCACCCAGGCTGGAGTGCAATGGTGCTATCTCAGCTCAAGGCAACCTCTACCTCATGAGCTCAAGCGATTCTCCCCGTCAGCCTCCCAAGCAGCTAGGATTACAGGCACCAGCCATCATGCCCAGCTAATTTTTATATTTTTGTAGAGATGGGGTTTCACCATGTTGGCCCGGCTGGTCTTGAACTCCTGACCTCAGGTGATCCACTCACCTTGGCCTCCCAAAGTGCTGGGATTACAGGTGTGAGCCACTGCACTTGGACTGCCTTATCTTATATTACCATTCCTTCAGCATTATCCCAAGTCATAACTCTGGGAAGAGCTAGTGACAGATTATTTGGTTGGTGGAGGTGGGAAATGAGAATGGCAATTATTCTGTTCATTGAAAAAAAAAACTTAGAAAAACTTAATACTGTCATCTAATAGATATGTTACGTGTAATTTAATAAAATTTAATCATTTGTTTCTTTTAACAGAATTTCTATAGTAGTCACAATACATAAGTCAGCATATGAAATTCAATGTACTCTGCAATAGTCCTTGAAATTGAGGATATTTTGAACCAGGAAATATTGCTCCATACATGAACCACTTACTCTATGAATTTCCAAGCCTTTTGCTTGGGTGTTTAGCTTGTGTTTATGGAAATATAAACTAATTTTCACATAAAACTGAAGCAGTCATCATAAAGACAAATCTGCTTTCCCAAAACATTATGTAATGGAGTTTAAGAGTAAAACTTAAAATATCTTTAAATCCAAGTCTAGTTTTAGATTAATTCTACTAAATATTTTTCCATATTAGAGTAACTGAAAATTGATAGCTGAATCAGCTCTTATTTATTTATTTTTTTTGAGACGGAGTCTTGTTCTGTTGCCCAGGTTGGAGTGTGGTGTTGTAATCTTGGCTCACTGCAACCTCCACCTCCCAGGTTCAAGCTATTCTCCTGCCTCAGCCTCCCTCATAGCTGGGATTACAGGCATGCACCACCACGCCCAGCTAATTTTTTTGTATTTTTAACAGAGACGGGGTTTTACCACGTTGGCCAGGCTGGTCCTGAACTCCTGATCTCAAGTGATCCGCCCACCTTGGCCTCCTAAAGTGCTGGGATTATAGGCAGGAGTCATCGCGCCCAGCTCAGCTCTTATTTTCTATGAAGATTATAGATAACTTTAGTGCCCATGGGAATCATGTATTATTGTCAATACTGAACTTTACCAATTATCCTTGTTTAAAAAACATGTTCCACTTTAATACCTGTAGTTCTACTATGAAAAACAAAAACAAAAACAAAAAACGTGGGCCCATAGTAGCCTGGAACCACAGATTACAAAACAGAACAATTTTATAAAGAACAGTTAATCTAACTAAGAGGCTATCATTTGCTCAAGTAACTAGTGCCACTACCTGGGCTAGAACACAGGTTTAACTCACAGTCCTGACTGCCCCTCACTGTGTTACCTAGTAATGAGTATAAGAAATACAGAGATCATAAATCTCAGAACTACAGGGGAACTGGAGATAAATCTAACAGAGTAGATTTATATCTTATTATTACTTTTTTTGAGGATAAATTCAGTACTCTTGTTTCAAAGGAAATCTTACGTAGAATTCCTATATAAAATATATGGGCTCAGGTTAAAGTGGGTGTTTTTATACATTTGTGAGCAGTACCCCCTTGGCTTTCTCTTCCTCGGTTTATTCAACCTCTGTAGCCCCCAAGCCAAAGAAATTAAAAACCCAACCTAGATCAACCTTTGCTACACACTGAAAACCAATTAGGTGGAGTGACTTGATTAATAAAATGAGCTAGTGGAAGAATCAGAACTGGAATGCCAGGCTCTGGCTCTGAGTTCAGAGCCTTTTTCCCTTGGCCTTCTATCACAGAGAAAATTTAAACCCTACACTTGACTCTTACAAATTAAATGTCTGATTTTATAATAAAAATTCACCTTGTATACCTAAATGGGAAAAAAAATCTCAAGTTTCATTAACATATAATTATGATATTGTGCTATAGCTGGCCTAGAGTTAGAACCTGAACAACACCATTTTATAAAAGACAAAGCTATGTTTTAAAATAAGTTGTAACGGCTGCCCACTGTCCTCACAATAACTGCTGGCCTTTGGCTTCTGTACATAAAACTGCTAGTTTGCTCTGCAAACTTTCTACCTTTCTTATCAGTAACAGCCAGAATTGTCAGCCTTTGTGACTAGAATAGCAGCCCAAGCTAATTCCATCCTGGCCCCTGTGCCTTGTAATAAGTAACTAAGATCTGTTATTTCCACTACAGCCCAGAAGATGTGCAAACTAACACTTATCTTGACTTCTGTAAGCCACTTAGGTAACGATCGAGGTGGCAAGATGTCCTCAAGCCCTTGGAATGTCCGGAGCCCCGCTCCCTCCTCTCTGTCCGGAAGATGATTTACGAAAACCCCTAAATGTCTGTGTCCCTTCACCCCCACCCCCGCCTCTCACCCTGACTCCCAAAGTGATTTTTGTGGGTATAAAAGACCTTAACACCCTCCATTCGGGGCCACGGGTTGGAGAGACACGAAGTCCTCCGTGGTCGCCGGCTTAATAAACCCTGCTACTTGGCATACTTTTGTCTTGGTGTTGGTCCCTTAATCTCGCCTTGAATATAACAATATATAACCAAATACAGTAAATTTTATAACAGATTAATTTATCTTGGTTTCTGAAGCTTTGAGTAAAACAGAGTTCCCCTTTAGAAGAAAATATACTGGAGAATTATAGTCTCCCATCCCCTCAGAGCAGCTCTAAGATAATCTCTTTTTATGTACCTCATCCAGTCATATTTTATTTAAACCAAAACATTTCATGGCAGAAGAGAAAAAAAAATGCTAATTCAAGACAAAAGAAAAATCAAATCCAAAACCTTATTACTAAACAACTGTTTCAAAATGCGTAGGTGACATAATGTTTTCATTCCATCATGCAAAATTTCAGGAGGATGGTGGGACATCCCATTGTGGTTCTATTTTTTTTTTCTTTAAATACTATATTTTCTAAAGTTATATTAAAATTGTTTGTGATTCTATAGAATATCATAAAATCATTTTAATACCTAACTCAAGGGTATTATATGCTCTACATAGTAAAGCACAATCTAAACAAGACATCTAAACTTTAACATAAATGAAAAACTAATTTTTAAATGACAGTGGAAGTAAATACAGTACTATTCATCATTGTCCTTCCTGTAACATCACTAAGATCTTCTACACATTAATATGATGTACACAAGCTATTTTTGGCAGGGTAAGCACTTGTGAAAATTCAGTGAAACATCAAAAAACTGCATCCATATTTTAATTAGGATATAGTACAAAATAGTAGGAGAGAAGTCACTCTTATTAAATTCCAAATGATAAAAATTATGGATCCTCTTCCATTTGAAAACACGAGTTTGCAACTTGAAACAGAAAAAAGCAGCATGAATGTTTATTCCACTGTGTGCCTGGCATTTGGCATGTTATCTTATTTAATCATTGTAATAAGGCTTTGAATTAACCTCACCATTTTATAGATGAAAAAACTAAGGCTCAGAGTACTTAGCTCAAAGCTGTGTAAGTGGCCATGCTTCAGTGAGACTCTTAAGCTGTACATCTGAAGTTCTTTTCATTGTATCATACAGTATACATTTCTATTTCTTGCTTCAGATAGTTTTCCATGAGGAATTTTTTCTACAGCCAATTTTATTTCTGAATTTTGTCTGCTTCACTGAGGTATAGACAAACAGAAATCATAAATACTTAAAATGATGCCTTGATGGTGATCATTTCACGGTATATACAAATATCAAAACGTCAAGATACAACTTGATGTTCTGATATTTGTATATACCGTGAAATGATCACCATCAAGGCAATTAACATATCTATCACCTCACAGTTTCCATTTTCTTTCTTGTTTTTCTGTTTTTGTGGAAAAGAGCACAAGAGCTACCTTGTTAGCAAATATCAAGCGTACAATATACTATTGTTAATTGTAGTCACTTTTTGGCACATTAAATCTTCAGAACCCATTCATCTGGCATAACTGAAACTTCATACCTTTGACCAACATATCTCCCTCACTCTTTGCTCCTGGCAACCACCATCCTACTCTCTGTTTCTAGGAGTTTGACTATTTTAGATTCTACACATAAGTAAGATCATGTAGTGTTTGTCTTTCTGTGTCTGGCTTATTTCACATAGCATAATATACTTCAAGTTCTATGGTTAATTTTAACTAAATGGATGGCTTTAGCCCTGAAGCTACTATAAACATCATGTAATGGTTATCATCTTTGTTAAAATACTATAGCAAAGTAGAAAAATGAATATATCATTTTTAAAAATGTGTACCTCTCTGAAACCCATTGCTAAAAGTTAAATAGATTCCAAAAGCTTGTCCAGAAATCAGAGTAGGAAACATATTTCTGCTCCAAAAGGTGTCAGTTTGCTCAGAGATTTCCTTGAGAGATACTGTATCACAGCATTGGCATGTAAGAGCTCAACCTCTTAAGTCAGACCTGAGCATGGGTTTAGACTCTACCACATCATAGGCACGTTACTTAACTTTTCTACATCTTAGTTTTCTCATACAGGAAATAGTAATGACCTCATAGGTTTAGCAGGAGAATTGTATGAGAAATACCTAAAAAGAGCTTTGCAAATAGGCAATCGATGTTGGCTATTAGTCTCAATTAAATAACTCTAAGTTAATAAAATATACTTCTATTCAAAACACATGAGTTTGTTTACCCACTTCAATTAAACTAAATAGACTGATAGGTTTTGTTGAAAATCAGGAACTTAGCTTGTTGTAAGTGTATTCTTCAATTGCTTTCAGCAGAATAAAAGCAAAAATGCCTCTGGAAAAAAATGAAAGAGCCAATGTAGGAATAAAGGTTCTTGCCACCAGCTTAACTTTCATTTCTTCAGAGGTTCAAAACTTATTCACAAAAACTAGTAATTTCACTTAATTCATTTTATTGTTACTTTGTTGTTGTTTTGGGGAGAGGTAGCCTCTTTTCTTCTTTTTTAATTTATAAAGGAACAAAGGGCAAATAAAACAAAGGTAGGAAAGAAATTAACAAAGGAGCGTTACTGAAAATGATCAATCAAAAGTTACAGACACTCTATAAAATCTGAGTATTTTAAGATAAAGCAAAAAATAAATTAACATGATTAACTTCTTTGAACATCTTGCCTTTAGCCTACACCCTTAAAATTTAAAGATATTCCATTAAAATAAACCAGTTAGAAACAACATTTTGAAGGCAGAAGTAGAGCAATGATGATTAATCATAAAAAATGCATATGCCTATCTATGCCTGTTGATATGTTTTCAGGTCAACGCCTGTAAATTATTTTTGCAAAAGCAACTACTTTCCCAAATATGCTAATTAAGTAGGTATGTTTTAGAATATTTTATGGTTAAGACGTATAATAATTAATCACAAATGGTTAACTATTTCACTCTCTCATAGTTTGTAACATTTTTACATCTTAAATTGGTAGGTTAATATAAGATGAGTTAACTAATTCTTTCTCTGAAAGCAATGATTATATCTCAATGCCAAAATGCTTTGGCCAGTGCATTTTATATATATCACTGACCAACAATATAAACAGATACAGTATGCAGCAGAGACCTACAATACAGATTTTTAAAAATCAGAAAACAGGCCAGTGCATTTTATATATATCACTGACCAACAATATAAACAGATACAGTATGCAGCAGAGACCTGTAATACAGATTTTTAAAAATCAGAAAAAAAAATCCTTTATGTCAAATTAATAAAATACAGGCCAGATCGGTGCCACAAAAAAGTACTAAAGGGTGGAGTGGTAGGAGAGATAGTAAAAGAAATACTTTATGTAATTGTAAGAAAAAATTTTAATATCAAATGATACAAAAATAGTTATTTGCTGATGTTTTCACCCTCTTATTGAGAGTTAAAAAATATAAAATTGATAGGAAAAGAATGAAAAATTTAAGCCTTAAAGCAGGAAGGGTCCCAATGTAACAAACACCATTATCACATTTAACTCCCTTTTCATGTCCAACAACCCAGTTTGTTACTTCCCTTTAGTGAAATTAAAGAAAACTTACGGTTTACAAACCTTTATCAATTATAAGGACGAATAATCAAGCTATAGTTTTAGAAATGTGAGGTACTCCTGGAGTCACTGATCTGATCTTCCCTGTAGCACAAAATTCATCCATGGCATTTCACACGAATGGTGGCTCTTCCTCTTGCAAGTAACTCTGCTGAAGGGGAGCTCAGGCCTCCTCCGGCAGCCAACTCCACTGCTTTGCATCCTTCACCAGGAAGTGCAAATATGCGCTTCTGGAACATCTATCTACACTTTCTTGTTTAGTCTGTTTCCTTTGCTAAATGATAGATATTATCTTAAAATAAGTATTCTACTTCTCCTTATTCTATTAATAACAATTCTTGGTCAAATACCATTATTTCCAGAATCTCTATCATCTTGATCATCTTTTCCTTTATACATTTTCATAGTTACAATTCTGCATAACCTAGTACTAAGAATAACATTCCAAGTATGGCCTACTTGAAACACAATGCTATTATTTTTCATGAAGGTATTCTATTAGCAATATATGAATCTGTTAAGTAATCTAATCTTGCTTTAATATTTTTAGTAGGTGCTCAATTACTGCTCACTCATACTGTGCTTGCCATCAAATGAAATCCTTAAAATCTACTCCCAGATCTATTTTATTCTAAATTTGTAGACAATTATTTTCCCAACCTAAACACAAAGTTTTAAATTTAAGTATAAAGTTCATGTGCTAATGAAATATATTGTTTTGGCACAGTATTGTTGTTGGTATATTCTGAAATTAACTATGCAATATTACATCAGCTATTTCTGAGAAGTTATTTTGGTGATTTGTTAACCTTTATTTTTACAGACTGAATGAAGTTAGAGGACTACCATCTAAAAGGGTAACATCTAAATAGGTAGTTAAAATGTACCTTAATCTTGAAACAAGATCCTAGTAAATTTTAGAAAACAATAAAGATAGTCTCAGTATAAGATTAAGTTCTTTTAGCAATGGAATAATAGGTTAAAAGAAATAGGTTGGTTTTTTCTGCCCTATGTAAAATACTTCTATCACCTTGAGAAGTACCAGCTGATACCTCTACCCACTACATTTTCAGTTCTCTACTTATAGTTGGTAAGAACTAAGACTGAATGAACTCAATGACACTTATCAGAACAACTGATCACATACTGAAAACAAACTGATATGCTAAACATTTTTATAAACATTATTTCATTAAACTCATACAAAAATTCTCAAGTAGGTTGGTATCATTTACCACCATTTACAGATAAAGTGAAGGTTCATTCTCTATGGTGTCAGGAAGTCCTAAACCTGACTATCGGCTCTGCAACTTACTAGCTCAAAGATTTTAGGCAAATTACTTAACAGCTCTGAACCTCTATTTGTAGTTTTCCTAGTGTGTAGAGTAAACATATTAATATTTGTTTCATAGAGATCCTATAGATACTAAATCAGTTAATGTACATCAAGAGTTATACATGGTGTCCAGCACACAATAAGCATTCCAATGGTAATCACATTTTGAACAGAAGAAACTCCAATCCTCACATTATCAACCATTTATACTACTTTACCTCAATAAGTTAGTAGAGAAGTAATATATCATCTTGTTACCTAAATGCTGATTTTGCATAACATACTTAAATATACGAATTTTTGCTTATACTGAGATTTCAAAACATTCAACATATTAGGAATTAGCTTTCTTTTTAAAAGAATTACTCTTTCCACGCTTAGAAAACCTTCTCAGTCATTCTTGATGGTTGTATGGTTGAAGGAAGAAAAAGTATAACAAAGATTTCCTACAAGAATAAGAGAGATGAACTTACTTCCATCAACTTAGGTAAAGGAAAATTAGATGACATGTATTACCTGATTCAACTAGGATTACTAGATATATTACATTTTTCTGTAATGATTCTATTCCTAGGTTTATTGAAATCTATAAGCCATATTTTAGTGACCTGTAATTCCACATCTGAAACATCTGAGATGTTCAACAGAGGTTGAGGGAACTGATTATATAAAATCTGAAGAGTAATATGCTTATCATCTTACACAAAGGAAGAACATAATAAATGTATGATTGTATTAAATATGTGTTATGTTCTTCTTGTTCAAGGATGAAGCTATTTCTCCTTTGCCATTCAGCCATAGCTGAAACAGTGACAGTAAGAACAAGTTAGGAAAGCATGAAGTCTCTGTATTAGAATCACATATTTTCTCGGGTTTTCAAATAGTGTCTACCTAAAAAGTATTAAGACAATCAACTTTTTAAAAATTCTAAGTTTATCCATAAGATTATTTAAAGTAGCCCCTTTGTTGTGCCCCTGCCCCCCAACGTAAATTGTGTATTAAAGAGTACAGCAAATAGATCCTCTGGACCAAGAAAAAGGTACACTAGGCTATCAGTGATGATGTCTGTATTATAAAGCAATTTCTAAGACTGAAAGTTATTAATTAAGACTCAAAGAGAAATAAAAAAGACTAGGAAAGTTCAAATTATTCTAACAGTTTATGAACTACTTTTTTCAGAGCATAAAATGCATGATACAATAGTCAAATTCACTTTCATTATCTTTGAATAAGGGCATGACAGTCTTTTAAAAGTTGCACTGAAGTGAGGAGGAAAAGCCTGTCCAGGGTTAAACACTAATGTATGCAAAACCCAGGTTTTGACAAGAATCCTGTCAATGTCAAGCAGCAGGTACACTGACAGCAGGACTGGCTGAAAAGCTTTCTGCCAGAGCTAAAACAGAAATCACTGATTTATGAAGGTTACAAACCGTAGGATTTCAAAAGTGTGAAGAAAAATGGTTTTCATAAAGAAAAACCTGAAATCTTTATAACTTTGCAACCAATATTGTTATCTTAAAGGAACATGGTTCTTTCATTCTGTGAGAAAAGAATTTAGTTGACTAGTTAACTTTAAAAAGATTTGTAGATTTTTATATTAAATCTACATTTTAAAATTTCTAATATAGAGTCTCATTATATTAGTAACATTGTGATATGGTTTGGCTGTGTCCCCCATCGAAATCTCATCTCATATTGTATTACCCACATGTCAATGGAGGGACCTGGTGGGAGGTGACTGGATCATGGGGTTGGTTTCCCCCATGCTGTTTTCAAGATAGTGAATTTTCATGAGAGCTGATGGTTTTAAAAGTGTTTGGCAGTTCCCCTTTTGACCTCTCTACTGCCACTTTGTGAAGAAGGTGCTTGCTTCCCCTTTGCCTTCTGCCATGATTGTAAATTTCTGGAGACCTCACCAGCAATGCAGAACTATAAGTCAATTAAACCTCTTTTTTTTTTCTTAATAAATTACCCAGTCGCAGGTAGTATCTGTACAGCAGTGTAAGAATGGATTAATACAAAGAATTGGTACCAGCATAGTGGGGTATGTTATAAAGATTTTAGATTATAAAGATAACCTAAAAATGTGGAAGCAACTTTGGAACTGGGTAACAGGCAGAGGATAGAACAGTTTGGGGGACTCAGAGGAAGACAGGACGATATGGGAAAGTTTGGAACTTTAGAGACTTGTTGAAAGGTGTTGACCAAAATGCTGATAGTGATATGAACAATCAAGTCTAGCCTGAGGTGGCCTCAGATGGAGATGAGGAACTTACTGGGAACTGGAGCAAACGTCACTCTTGCTACACTTTAGCAAAAATACTGGCAGCATTTTGCCACTGCCAGATCTGAGGAACTTTGAACTTGAGAGTGATGATTTAAGGTATCTGGCAGAAGAAATTTCTAAGCAGTAAAGCATTCAAGAGGTGACCTGGCTTATCCTGAAACCGTTTAGTAATACACATTCACAAAGAAATCGTTTGAAATTGGAATTTATGTTTAAAAGCGAAGCAGAGCATAAAGGTTTGGAAAATTTGCAGTGTGACCATGGAGTAGAAAAGAAAAACCCATTTTCTGGAGAAGAATTCAAGCCAGCTGCATAAATTTGCATAAGTAACTTGTTAACAGCCAAGACAATTGGGAAAATGTCTCCAGGGCATTTCAGAGATCTTTGAGACAGCTCCTCCCATCACAGGCCCAAAGGACTGGGAGGGAAAAATGCTTTGTGGCTGGAGTGCCCCACTGCTCTGTGTGGCCCCAGGATCTGGTTCCCTGTGTTCCAGCCACTCCAGCTCCAGCCATGGCTAAAAGAGGCCAAGATGCAACTTGGGCTGTGGCTTCAAAGGGTGCAAGCCCCAAGCCTTGGCAGCTTCCAGGTGGCATTGGTCCTACAGGTGCACAGAAGACAAGAGTTGAGCTTTGGGAGACTCCACTTAGATTTCAGAGGATATATGGGAAAGCCTGGATGTCCAGGCAGAATTCTGCTACAGGGACAGAGCCTTATTGGAGAACCTCTACTAGGGCAATGCAGAAGGGAAATGCGTGGCTGCAGACCACACACCCTCACTGGGACACCACCTACTGAAGCTGTGAGACAAGGGCCACCATCCTCCGGTCCCTACAATGGTAGATCCACCAATAGCTTGCACTGTGTGCTTGGAAAAGCCACAGGCACTCAACACTAGCCCATAAAAGCAGACATAGGGGTTGTACCCTGCAGAGACACAGAGGTGGAGCTGCTCAAGGCCTTGGGAGCCTACCCTTTGCATTAGCATGCCCTGGATGTAAGACACAGAGTCAAAGGAGATTATTTTGGAGCTGTCAAATGAGTGCCCTGCTGGGTTTCAGACTTGCATGGGGCCTCTGGCCCCTTTGTTTTGGCTGATTTCTCCCATTTGGAATGGGAACATTTACCCAATGCCTGTATCTCCACTGTATCTTGAAAGTAACTAAGTTGCTTTTGATTTTACATGCTCATAGGCAGAAGGGACTTGCCTTGTCTCAGATGAGACTTTGGACTTGGGCTTTTAAGTTAATGCTGCAATGAGTTAAGACTTTGGGGGAACTGTTGGGAAGGCAAGATTGGTTTTGAAATAAGAAAAGGATATGAGATTTGGGAGAAGCCAGGGTTGGAAAGATACGGTTTGGCTCTGTGTCCCCAACCAAATCTCATCTCAAATTGTAATCCCCACATGTCAAGGGAGAGATCTGGTGGGGAGGTGACTAGAACATGGGGACAGTTTCCCCCATGGTGTCCTCATGATAGCAAGTGAGTTCTCAGGAGAACTGATGGTTTTAAGTGTTTGCAGTTCCTCATTTGCTCTCTTTCCTGCTACCTCATGAAGAAGTTGCTTGTTTCTCCTTTGCCTTTCGCCATACTGTAAGTTTCCTGAGGCCTCCCCACCTATGCGGAACTCTTCTTAAACCTCTTCTTAAAATAAATTACCCAGTCTCAGGTAGTCTGTTTATGTTGATAGCATTGTGAGAATGGACTAATACACACTGAAACAGAAAAAAAAATTTTAACACAAAAAAATAAAGGGAAAAGGAATTAGTCTGAAGGCAAGGATGGTGCAAAGAAGCAGTTTGGGTTTCCTTCCTAGAGAGGTAATTTGGGATGGATACTCAACTCCTGATCTGGAAGTTTCAATCAGTGGCTGCTGCTGCAATTAAGGGTCAACAAGCATTACTTTTAGGAGGTGAACAATAAAAAAGATTGTTCTTTCCAAAGCCTTAAAGAAAAACAAGAGAAATGGAACCAGCATTAATTAACAACCTGTGTGCCAAGCATTCCAATCATCCAATGACCTAACAAAATGTTTACTGAATAATTTCTATGTTCCTCACAATAATCCTGTGAGGTTACATGTTTTTATAGCTAGTTTCCATAGAAGAAAACAAAACTAAAGTTAAAAAATATTCTATATCTTGCCCTGGTTATGTTGGACTCTAAAGTTCATGCTCCTTCCACATATCCCAGTGGATAAAAAAGGCTAGAGAAGGGAATTAGACTGACCACACTAAACTCTTAAAGTTTTATATAAGTAGACCAAAAGGAAGTGCCTCCCATCTCACTTGCATTTTAAATATATAATGAAATTAGTAAAACAAAGTAGACATAATTTACATGTTATAGTTCTTACTGTCAAACACAAATTATCCATAATACTTTCTACTCTCACTCAACAGAGAGAAAGAGCTACCTCGAAATGGCTGCAGTATCCATAAGCAGCTTCCATACTTAAATGAATTAATGTAAGTAAAACACCTTAGAATAACATCTGGTACAAAGTTAAGTGTTCAGTAGTTCAATAAAGTGAGCTATTACTATTACTTCACAAATGTAAAATTTTATTTTTTTATAATGCCAGATAACAACATAAACAGTTTTTCTTTTATCGGTCTGAGTCAAGCAGTTTGACTATTTAATCCCTGTGAGTTAATCTAACACACAATGCTAAACTAACTTTTAACCGGCACTTTATAAAGTGATTTTAAATTCATCTGTATTATTGACTAACATAATACTAAAAAGAGACTAATAATCTTATCAGCAAAATGTTCATTTTTCTTCCAATGAAGAAAGAAACCCAGAAGCAATCTTTTTACTAAGACAAATCCTAATAGCTTATCAAATATAGTCATCGTTTTTATAAAATGTGCACAAGTTCAAGTATTTCCCTCTCTTGATATCTACTGACATGGAGCAATTAGCTCCTCCTAGAACATAACTATTGAGAAGAAAAGCATAATAAAGCAGGAAAATTCACTAATATAAATATTTCACACCAAGTTCTTCACATTACTGCATGTTCCAAGACATTTATCCTCAAAGGCTTAGATGAATACAAATAATTCTGTTCTCTATACTTTACTGGCAAGTTCCTAAATTTACCAAATAATTTATCACTATAATACATTTTTAAAATGAGATGTTAATCAATTTCACAATTTGATAAACCTCATAGTATTGTGTTTCTTCGTTTAATGAGTGCTATAACACGCAGTGGCATGAACTTTGAGACACACTATTTTTCTAAGCTGTCTCTATACTTAGTGACGCACTATAAATTGTTTAGGTTCTTTTTTGAACATTTACCAATATTTTCGCATGGTAGCAATTAGAAAGAGACCAAGTGTTCATGATGCAGGTTTACTATTCAATGCCACAACAAGATTATTACATGGTAGTTTACAAATTAATTATAACTATGTTCTTAATAGGATTACTTGGTTTCCTATTGGATTTTGTTTTATAATTCTACAGCTTGTGGTGGACAACACTTTATAACTGTCATGCAAAAAAATATGATGAGCACTAAAACTTTTTTTCTCATTTAAAACTGTGTTCCATGTTAGAAAAATCTCTCTCCATAAAATGGTCAATAATAGACAGATAAGTCAATAGACAGGTTAAGCCTCATGAGATTAAACAAAAGTTTCATTTTTTTTATTTTGAGGTGGGTGGGTCGCCTGAGGTTGGGAGTTTGAGATCAACCTGACCAACATGGAGAAACCCCATCTCTTTTTTTAAATTTTATTTTTCCCTCCCACCCTCCCCCAAGAAACCCCATTTCTAAAAAATAAAAGTTAAAAAAATTTTTTTTCTACCTTGTTTCCTTACTGAGATAAGCCCCCAAACAAAAAATTTAGTAAATATCACAACTTTTTAAACACTGATATCTCTCACATTTGTCCACATGCAGATACATGTATATACACACACACATTTGTCTTAGAGTGCTTAAGTTGATAATTAACATTTCAGTCTATTTAATGTATTAGTATCTGGAATAAAGATGAGCTCTAGAAGGCCTGAAATGTTGTCAATATTTTTAGGATTATGTTAATGTTACCAGCAAAAGCTAAAACCAGCTTTACAGGGAATTTTCCAATACTGAATTTTGCTGACATCCTAGGGCAATAATATAGTCACTATGACGACGTAGATTTTCAAATGGTAGGTTCCTAATCAGAACCTCTACTGAAAATGGGCTGAGGGGTTAACTGTTACCAAACTTTTCTTGCAGCTAAAAACTAATAATGATCTGTCACAAAATGTTTCTATTTTAATTTTGTTTGCTTTTACTTTTTAAAAGTAAAATGTAATACAAAATTACAGAACATTTATAAAATCTACACATCTAGAGACTTAACTCTAAAACAACAACTACCTTGAGTGTCTTCTCATTCAAGCTATGAATTGCTTTTACTCATTTATATTTCTCATACAGCCTTCATAATGATCTTTTTTTAAAATCACAGCTGTATAATTGTTCATCTAGCAGATGAGTGACAATTTATCATTTTCTTATTGTTGGATGTTTAGGTAGCTTCTAGTTTTTCACTATCATGATAATCCTACAATGATAATCTCCCAGCAATCAGCTTTTTTCTTCTATAATTTCCCTAGGAGACGTTAGCAACTATGGGATTACTGGTTTAGAAGTTATAAACACTTTTAAGTCTTGGGGAAAAAAAATCGAAAGGATCATACTAATTTTCAGCATCATCAGCAATGTATGAGAGTACCCATATCACTGCATCCTTGCCAGCACAAGTATTATCATTTTAGTTTTTCCACTAATTGGTAAATTTAAAAGTGTATTTAACTGTTTCAATTTGCATTTGATTTCTACCATATTTTCCTCTAATTTTTAGTTATGAAAGATGACATTGCTACCTCAGCAAGAAACCATATTGAGCATAACTGAATGGTTCAAGGCTAAAAAAAATTAAAAAAAATCTTTAATAATGTTAACCTAATCATGATATGAGTAATTGTTATTATGTTTCATGGCAATTAGGCATTAATGGCAAGCAGCTCATGTGAGTGGCTATTATTACTATTATTTACACATAGCCAGACTAAGCATTCTTAGACTGTTGGGAGAGGACTGGAACAAGTAGAGGGACAAGCTCTTATGCTCTCATAAAAATCCCTTGATCAGAACCCAGGTGTGATTCAGAAGGCAAGTTCTTTCTTCCTTGCTGCAAGCACCCTCTATAAACTGAGCACCCAATAAAAATAGCATTTTAAGTTTAGATTGGCTGAGGGTGGACTAGGACTTAATTTCTGAGAACCTGAGGCAAATCAGATAATAATCAAGGTGCTGACCAAACAGCCACCAAATTCCTTATCTCTTCTCTCTACTATTACTCCTCAGGTTAAGCTTTCAGTGAGACCTCTGAAGAACTTTCAACTCTGAACTATTTCCATTTCCTTTCCCACAGAGAAAATGAATGGACTAGAGGCACATTTATACAACCATTTTCCTAGTCAACCTTACTAACTAATGGAGCAGTGAGCTAAGAAACAGGTTCCCTCTGCCAAAATCTTTCTCCCCAACACTGTCTGAATTTTCATGCATTAGGGATTCTTTGATGTTTCTAAGCACATAATTCTGGGAATATTAAAGAAGAAAGGTGAGAGTAGGAAGGTTAAGAAGGGGTCATAATAATCCACTCTCTATAGTGAAGATTAATTTAATCAACTGGGTTTATATTCTTAGAATACTTAACTGTTAAATCAGGCAGAGGATAGAAACAATAGTTCCAATATGGAGAGGAGATAGGCAGAAGCAAAAGAAGTTAAGTCATTCTGGCATGCTTAAAAAAGGCATATTTGAGGACAATAGACTACAGAATAAGGGAGAAGAAGGCTAAGCCTATGATAATACAAATGTATGTTTCTATAGCTCTTGGGAGGTTATAGAGCACATTTAAAAAAATCACTTAACTAATTCTTACAACAATCCTGTACTGAAACTGGGACCCAGAGATATTAGATAACTTACCCAAAGTCACATAGGTAGTAAGTGGCAGAGCCGGGACTCGAACCCAGGTCTTCTGATTCCTCCTGTGCATTTCCAGCTCCCCTGGAGCTGAAGCAGGGGCAAAAAGGGAGGTGGAAGTAATTTGCCCAGGACCAGCCTTGCCCTCTCCCTTTCTTTCAAAGGCCAAGCAGAGCAGACATTCAACTCAGAGATCCCTTTTCACCAAATCCTTTCAGGGTAAAGCACAGTGTCTGAAAATGTTTTTCAGCCTTGGGTCCAAGAATGGCAAAAGCAGTGAACAATATATTAAGATTTTATTGGTTATACTTTGCCATTTACGTGAAATTCATTGGAACCTCAAAGCATAGTAATTCTCATTTCAGAATATAAAACATTTTTATAATGAAAATTATTTAAAGCAGTTTGCTTAAAAATTTTTGCTTAGCAGTTTCTGTCAAAACTTTAGAATTATACTATTTAAAAAATTATTTTGAAAACTGCCTAAGAAACAAGACACCAAATCTACCTGTAGCCTGCTGTGACCACTTTTTTCCTATCTTAATCATCTTCTCTCAGTGATTATTTTCATTAATGCAAGTACAGTCTTTAGAATGATAGGAAATTCACATAGTCTTTTCATAGACATTTAAAATATTTCCAATAAACAGGAAAGTGTACGCATCACTATCTTGAGATGTAAATTTTATATTTATTTCTAAATTGTGCCTAAAATTTTTAAATGTAGTCTTTTACGATTAAGCTTCTATAACAAAATTTAGACTTTCTAGTCTCTAGTTCTTTAATTTTTCTTAAATGAATTATATATTTTAATTTCCCATCTTAATCATTTATGTTTCTAATGAGTTTTAAACATATTTAATAAGAAACTTTATTTCCTTTGCTAATTTCCAAAAAAGAATACAATATAAGTGAACTGGGCATATGACCAATGTTTTATTATTTCTAGATCTTTTTGTAATAAGTTCAATACATGTCAGTCTCTAAAAGTCTTTCCATTTATGCCACTACTAGTATGGCAAGTGCAAAGTAAGCATTTACAATAATCAGGGCATACAAAAGATCAACCAGATATGTCAATGTATTTGTGCCTAAATCTTTTAGAGGCTTTCTAACCTGTAAATGATGCTCTATTTACCCAGACTTCATTTAAGCACTAGTCCTAACTGGGTTGGAAAATATGTGACCTAATATATAAAAGCCACATGACAGCCATAAGATGAATATAAAGGCAAACACATGGAAAACAAAATAAAAGAGAAACAGAATGAGGAGGAGGAGCTTAGATAAGGAGAAAAAGAGAAACAGGGAGAACAAAATGGAAGAGAATAAACCATTCACCTAAAATTCATTGAAAATTTAAAGTAAGTACCAATACCCTCAACCCCTTGATATGTCTCCTTTTTCCAATTGCTTTAATACTTCAATATCATACTCTAAGAATCTAATCACATCTAACATTCTTTTGGGTACTGATGGTCAAATTCAGGATTTCCTAACAATATTTATGTTATCTGATCACTTTAAGAGAAAAAATGTACTAGTGTACATTCTACACATTATTTTCAGCCTTATTTTATTAAGTCTTTTCAAGATAAGATTGTCACTAGTGTCCTAAGTCATTCATTAAGTGGTACCAAAACAATGGTTACCAATACTTTAAAAAAATTACATGTCCTTAAATTTTATAGTTTGAATCATACAGAACTAAAATTAAACTGACTTCTAATATCTTTGCTTTAATAATCATGACCAAGAGGGTTGACCCTAATTTCCTAATTATACAATCTGGGAAAAGTGAGCTGATTATCAGGCATGATAAAAGATGGCAATTAAAGTTAATAAAAGTTTTTGAAAGGTCAATATTGGGTTTCCCAAATTACTTCCTAAACTATCTCATTCACTTAACATGCTGTTATCATGTAAAACTGTAATCAAGACCCATACCAGCAATGGTTCCCAGACTGGTACCAACTCAGTGTCATGACAGCCTTAACAATATTAGGTAGCTTCTGAAGGGTAAAAAACATATCTTCTACGTCTCTTATATCCTTTTAATCCCTTGAGCATATAGGCCAGTCTATTTTTCTAAAGTAGCTTTGGTACAAATATAACTCAAAGAATTTTGTTGAAAAGCTATCATATTAAACTGTCATGTACAGGCTAGATGTCTGAAGAAGGACTTTTCAGTAATAAGGGTGACCACCAGGAATATATCATCATTCAACAAATAATTACTGATCTCCTTCCACTGTTTTAGCTAACAACCCAATTCATGTACTAACTTAAAATTCTGATACTATTAAGATTTAAAAGAGATGGTACTTACAGTATGTATCTACTGATTATTTATAGAGCTCCTTTGCATGAGTTCACTTTAACATCTCTCAAGTGAGTTCTGGAATTTGATCTGACAGTATCACACCTAATCTGATTTATCAACTGGTATCAGGAAAGTAAAAATAAGAGATCACGAGTAGTTAAGTATTAATAAGACTTTGTTTTATAGAAGGTTCTGAATAACAAGCTTTTAATGAATTAAAATACTATTCAAAGGCTTGAGAAACAACACAGTAGCCTATTAGTAAAAGAGCAATATAAATGTTGATACAAAGCAGAAATTGTGGTCTTTTAGGAAGCCTCTTCTTCATTTAAAAATGTACATATACCCAATAGAATTTACTAGTTTTGACATTTTTTTCTTTTCTTTCTTTTTTTTTTTAAATATGATCTTGCTTTGTTGACAGGCTGGAGTACAATGGGAGAATCATAGCTCACTGCAAACTTGAACTCCTGGACTCAGGCAATTCTCCCACCTCAGCCTCCTGAGTAGCTAGGACTACAGGTGCGTACCACCTCACCTAGCTAATTTTTAATTTTTTTATTTATTTATTTATTTATTTATTTATTTATTATTTTTGCAGAGTCAGGGTCTTGCTATGTTGCCCAAGCTGGTCTCAAATGATCCTCCTGTCTCAGCCTCCCAGTGTTGAGATTATAGGCATGAGCCACTATGCCCAGCCCAACCCTTTTTTTTTTGATTTAGTAGCCAACACCAGCTTAATGACAAAAAATAGAAAATGGAATTTCAGGTTTTGGCTTAGATTAAATTATTGTGGAAGAACAAATACAAAATGTAAAGAAATGATGAAAATACCTCACTGCTGGGACATATAAACTTCATATAGGTTATCAGGTAAGATTTACAAAAGAAAAGACAGCAATATTAGAAAAGGTATAATGGGAGTCTTCATAAATAAGAATTTCTGAAAGTTAATACATAAAGTTTCCAGCATTAGTTAAAATAAAATTAAAAGATCAGTGAGTTGCATATAATTATAAAATAAAATCTTTATTTGTATGCAATAAAATAGTATTATTAATGGCACAAGTACTTAAAAGGGACAAATTTCAGGAATATATTTTGTCTTATTATTCACAGAAGAGTCTTGAAACGTGATTGAGGAGAAGTTTCTGTTTATATACTTAATCTCTATTTATAACATAAAAATTCCATATTATTAGAGATTTGGAAACTGTAAAACAATGTATTCCAGAGATAAATCTTTACCCATGTTACAGATGAGAAATTTGAAAACTAGAAATACAAAAAAAAAGAGTTACAATGGTTTCCAAGTATTTCCTGTAGACATTCTATATCAGGTTCTACACAGAGGAAAAAATAATTCCATGAGAAAGTAGCTTTGTGAAACATATACATTATAGATTTCCCTCAGAGATTTAAAATACATATTAACTTGTTATTGACTCAAAGAAGTCCTGTAATCAAAAAATGTACTTAATTTTTTTTGTAAATCTAATATTTTCCAAATTTGTTTAACCATGAAGTAGAACTAATGTTCTCAGAACACACTTAGAAAATCCCAAGCAGGGTGGATGAGGCAGGAATAATTATGTACAAAAAAAATAATAACTTTTGTATTCTTATGATGGTCTATGTTGCTTACTAGAACCTCTTCATTATGTTTACTCTTATTAAACTATATGAGCTTTTTAAGGCAAATAAAATGTACTCACTGTTGCAGTACTTCCTTTCCCTTCTGAATGGAGCTCTCAGCCAATGACAGACCACTAAAGGAGTTATTTCAAGCCAAAATGTAAAACTCTTGCCAGGAGTTCCCAAGTTTAATGGAGCTGGAAGCTCTATAACACCAGAATGTTTCTCACAAGGAAACAGATCAACTCCACTCTTTTACTAGAGGTATGACAGTGAAACCCATTATACATGATTCTAGAATAAATAGCACAGGTCCAGTAAAGTTCAATAAATTAAGATCAGTAGTAAGAGTAGCCCAAATACATCAAAAGATACTACTCACCAGAGGTAAAAAGAAAAAGAAGTTTAAAAATAAAAAGGCCAAAAGGATATAATGTACAGGAAACAATGGAAATTGAAGGGTGATTAATAAGACAATAAAATAATAAAGAGAAACAGTATTAAGTAGAATACACAGAGGATTTAAAAAGAGAATGAACAACTGATAACTCATTATGGTATGTAATGAAATATGTATCATAAGTCCACTTTTAGTCCATCACCATCAAGGTTCACCATCACTGACTATAAAAGAGAGAAGCCGCACTGAGTGAGTTCCATTTGAAAGGGAATAAAGTCTATGGTAAAATGAGCAACATTATTTTTCTGCTTTTTAGGTGCAGATGAAAGAAGCTCAGAAATTAATCAGAAACTAAAACAGAATTGTGTGTGTGTGTGTGTGTGTGTGTGTGTGTGTTTGTATTCAACAAGGATGCTTTTCAGATTTACAAAAAAATATTTAAAACATATTGACATGAGTGTTAAGATACATGCCCAATAGAAGACTAACATCTTTGAGACAGTAGAAATAAGACAAAACAAAAATATTCTTCAGCTCCACTTATTTTACTACTTTATTTCCTGTGCACTGACTATATTAGGAAGTCTTCTACATATCCAAAAGAAAGGTAAAATTCAGTACAGTCTGAAATTACAGCTTTAAAAGTATCTATAAATAAAGTAAATTAAAAGATAAAATTTGCATTTCGAAGAGAACAAGTCTTAAGACTACTGAACCAAAAGTATCAAAGGAATAAGTAAGATTGCCTGAACAATTCCAGCCCCGTTCAGTTGTAACTGTCACTCATGATGGATGCTTCCTTAAGACTATGCTGAAGGAAAAAATCAATCTATTATATAATATTGGATATAAAGGTAAAGTATTATAAATATACTTCTTAATTAACCAATGCCCTATATTCAGAAGTCCATACTTTAGGTTACCATTAATAAAGGGAAGATTTAGGTGATAAAATATTAATGTAATAGCTTCTGGTATTATTCATGTATACAAAAAAAAAAGAATGCCATGGGCCTGGCGAGGTGGCTCACGCCTGTAATCCCAGCACTTTGGGAGGCTGAGGCGGGAGGATCACCTAAGGTAAGGAGTCTGAGAACAGCCTGGCCAGCATGGTAAAACCCTGTCTCTACTAAAAATACAAAAATTAGCTGGGTGTGGTAGCATGCGTCTGTAATCCCAGCTAATAGGGAGGCTGAGGCAGAAGAATCACTTGAACCCGGGAGGTGGAGGCTGCAGTGAGCAGAGACTGCATCACTGCATTCCAGCTTGGGCAATAAGAGCGAAACTCCATCTCAAAACAAAAGAAAACAAACAAACAAACAAAAAGCAGGGTGCCATGGCTCACATCTGTAATCCCAGCACTTTGGGAGGCCTAGGTGGGCGGATCACCTAAGGTCAGGAGTTCAAGACTAGCCTGACCAACATGGCAAAACCCTGTCTATACCAAAAATACAAAAATTAGCCAGGCGTGGTAGTGCATACCTGTAATCCCAGCTACTCAGGAGGCTGCGCCAGGACAATCGCTTGAACCCGGGAGGCGGAGGTTGCAGCGAGCCAACATTGCACAATTGCACTCCAGCCTGGGCAACAAGAAGAGCATGACTCTGCCTCAAAAAAAAGAAAAAGAATGCTGCAGATTTTTCAAACCTAATACTAACCTAATACTTCATTTGTTTTAATCTAGCATTTTCCAAATTTGTTTAACCATGAAGTGGAACTAATGTCCACATAGTAATAGTTAAATAATTTGAAGCTTAAATTATTTTATGAATTGTAATTAAAGTTAGAAACAGCTGCATTATTATTAAAATAACTTTAAAAAGAATGATGGCATGTGTTAGGTAATATCCTGCCATGTTATTTCACTTTAAGATTTACTTCACCTTCAGAAGAAAGAAACATGAAATAATAATATAATCTATACTTTCATTGCCCAATAAAGGAAAACTCAGAATACCCAGAAACCATTTAAATATACTTTTACATATAGTTTCTTTTAAATAGATCATGTTATCAGATATTAGAATTCAAACAATACTTTGTACAGTTTATTAAAACAGCATATTATTAGTATTAATTTAAATAGTCAATTAAAATGTCCTCATTGAATAATATAGGTAGGTCAAAACTAAATCTCAAGTTTTTCATAACATTCCATTAGGCTTAGCTATCACAAACTGAATTTGGATTTTAAGGATTAGATACGAACTAATTTTAAGGTAACATTTATGCATTTGTAATACACTTATGAATAAATGCTCTGTCCTTCTGTGTTAGCAGGAGTTATATCTCCAGCAAAGTGTTTTTGTATAATCATAACCTCCCTCAAAAATTGTAAAAGGCTGGGTGATAGATGACAAAGAAATAAATGAAGCACCATCTAATACAATCAAACTTTACTAAAAGAAAGCTTAAAGATACTGCATGGAATCCCTAAGTTCCATGTACCATGATTTGAAAATTATGTTCTTAAATGGGATTAGCCATACAGTTTCCTTCTGATTTACTCATTTATATTGCAAAAGAAAATGAGCACTGCTCACATGGCAATCTCTGAAAGTTTCCCAAAATACGTGTGGTGGAAGAAGATGTATTTCAGTGACCTTAACCAGTAAGTATGGAAAATTATAATCGCTAACTTAAGAACTTATCAGTGAAATAGAAAAATCTTCTGGACTATGATCATATAGGTGCTTATACTGTTTACTAAACATTAATTGACAAAACCTCACTGCTACATAATTCTAATCTTCCTTTGAGGTCAATGGCTTTTATAAAAATTATCCTTTTTTGGTATAATTTATAGCTTTTTATTAATATTATTTGAATTTGAAAAGCTAACTTTCAAATGTGCTTCCCAGGATGACATTATAAAATAATTTGTATAGAAAGTTACTTCAAAACTAAAACTTGAGGTTGATAGCTCTTCATTTTAAAGTATGCCAGCAGGAAAATAGATATATAATCATTATAAAAAAACAGAACCAAAACTTTCCTAAAAACAAATTTTACCTTTTAAATAGATAAAATATATAGATAAGAATTCTTTAAAGAGATACAATTCTTTATGTTTTCTTCTTCCACATTAATTTTATTTTTAAACTAATATGGAATAATAATCTGTAATTATTTAAATTAAAACTTCACTTTGCTGGAGATATAAAACCTGCTGACACAGAAGAACAGAGCATTTATTCATAAATGTATTCCAAATGCATAAATGTTACTTTATTTCAGTAAATGAGATTTTCTCTACTAGTATTTTGTTTAAAGCTTCAGGAAGTAAGAATTCAGACCCTAATTAGATATTTCAGTTTGTTTCACATCATAAAAACTATGACTTTCTTATCTTTGTGCAGACAGCAGGGATTTTTGTGTTTTATAGACTTTTATATACCCTCACGTAGAACAGTGCCAGACACCTGAGATATACTAGATATATAATGAATATTTGTTGATTAGTATTGTTCAGAAAAACACTTAAGATAGCATGATCGCCTACAAAACAGTAACAATTCACCTATCACTTTCCAGAATTACTGCCCAAGATGATGTGTACTGTATGTTACAGTCTTAGAACTAACAATTTTCTATACAATCATCATTTTTCTAGTTGGAATAATAGCTGAACAATGATCATTTCCTGACACAAAGAAGCAGATACTATGAACTTTTGAAAAGATTAGACATCAGCACATTCTAAAACACTTCTTAGGATATAAAAGTCTCAAAATAATTCAGGTCATGAACATATTTGGAAAATTAGGACCCAACAGTGTTTTTCCAGGTTTAGGAGAGCAATTCAAAAGCAACAACACAAAAAGTTTGCCTCATCAGCAGCACCAGGGTATTTTACAAGCTTCCAAATTGCCTGTGGCATCTTTTTACTGGTTTCCTGGAATTAGTTTTAGAGTTTAAAGGAACCAATTTGGAAAGGGACTGTGGGAAACACAAGTAGCAGGGTTTTTTTGCCCCTAATGTTTTCTCATTCAGTGGTAGGAAATAGAAAATAATCTGCTTTTTTCCATACATAATTTTACTAGTAAAACATGAGACTCCGTAATGCTTCATTTATTTTACTAAAATAAGGAAAATCCTATAAAGTTCAAAGAACTCATTTTTTGAAATAAATAAATAAATTAGAGCACTTATCCAGTTAATAATGAGCTGTGAATCTCATATTATGTGTGATAACTAGAAAGTCCACTACAATAAAGACATCAAATTAAGATACACTATCTTAAGATAGCCAAAAAACAAACAAACAAACAAAAAACCGGTGAAATCTAGCTAGAATAAATAAATCAGGGATGACAACAAAAGTTTAATGAATTATTTTGAAGAAAATTAAGTATTTAATCATAATCAAAACACACATTTTGGCCATGTAAAATATACTCCCCAAGTGAGTATGTTCTGGAAGTGAAAATATATAGTCACACGAAAAGGAGAAATAAATATTTGGCCTACTAACAAATTTAAGGCAAATAATTTCTAAATTTCACGAGAAAAACATTAACACTTGAAGTATTAACTTGATTTTTATTTTAATTTTTCATACAAGCTATTAACTTAGTCAGTGAGTCACTTAATATAGCATGCTTTTTATTTAATGATTTATGCTTATACTTTTAAAAGACAATACAAGCAACTACTTTTCTACAAAGGCTTTTGGCTTATATGCAGGGTTTTTTGACTGTTTTTCTGCAACCTAGTTTAAAAAAATCTTCACTAAATGTTCAGTGCTATATTTAGGAAAACAAGAGTTTTCCAAAATCTTGTGGCAATAACAAACATAAATCTTAATAAAAGATACAATATCATTTCACAATAGAAAAAATGTAGTGTGCATATATAGCGCACAAGTTAAAAAATTAAAAATTCCACAATCCATAGTGTAATTGTGCTAAGGCCTCTAACCACCTCCCTGCAGCTTTGTAGCCCTTTAATTTTTTCTAGTATGACTTATCTATTACGGTTATCTTCTTACTGGTACACTGAATGTTTTGTTTTTGATAATTTTATACATTTTCGATTAACCTAAAACTTGTTACAGTTTCCTATTACCAAAATTTAAAAAAAGCACTCTAAGACTCCAACATTAATACTTTCAATACTCTCAGAGGCTAAGAGAATTCTACACTAACTCTACATTACATGTACTGACAACAACACAGACTATATTTCTTCAGGGTTTTTTTATGTCTATATGCACATAAATATTTTTTTAAATGGAAATAGGTCAAGATACGTTGAGCTGGTGGCCTCTATCTTTCAAGGAGACAGTCCTCTCAACTAAGTTAATTATTTATGCAGATAAGGAAGAAAGGCTGATCATGATGTGCATGATTCAGAAATATTTGCTATAGCAATTTATGCAAATTCATAAACATCAACAATCACTTGATTATAAAAGTAGGAGAAAAGAAATATCAGAATCTCCAAAAGATTTAGTGATTCTATCCTGCTTCTTTCTGTAAAATATTTCAAGTATTTTATAAAAGATTTTTCAGTTGACTGCAGAAAAAGAAAATAGGTTAAAAAATGACACAATAAAGCATAAATATTCACAAATAAGCAGGAAGAATATGAAAGTATTGCTGTAGTTCAGAATAGAATCATTAAATAAGCTGCGACACCTGATAAATTTATTTTCCAGCTAAGCTTATACAAACCTAAAATCAAGAATAAAGCCATGAGGACTATTAAGGGAGAAATAGGAAAAGACTTTCTACTGACTGTAGAAAGAAAATGATCACTTCATGACCAAACACCTCTGAATAGAAGAGCTACAGTGAGGAATAGGAAATGTGCTCCTCAGCTATGGCCACCCTGAAACAGCAAAAGGAAGGAGAGAGAAACCACGTAAGAAAACTAAATTTTTTTTTTAGGGAGAGAAGAATAAAATTAACCTCTTATTAAATCTTCTAAAAAGTAGGAAGTAAATAACATAACAATTGTATTTTGAATCTTTGACTGCTATGGCTAAAACCAACTGGGAACATAATAAATAGCAAACCAGGACTCAACTTCCGGAAATACAGATTCAATAAATAATTACTTTTGTCATCAAAACTAGATTAAAATGTGTGTATTAATAGAAAAGAGAGACTAAAAATAGCCATCATATGAGAACCAGAAGAGTAAAAATATAGTTACATCAAGTTTCTCCAAGAAAAGAAAGATGTAAATTAGATATTGATGATTTGGGATTTTTAGGCAAAAAGTAATTAAAGTTTAGAGAATAAGAGTTAGGGAAAGATCTCTTAATTAAACAGAAGAGCCATTAGTAATCTTATGTTGTAAAATATGAAATAATAAATTATCTAGAAAATAATAATTTCTCCAGAACAAAAAGGCAAAAAATAAAGATCCATGGCCCAAAACATTATTACTGCTATTCGGCTTTTCTTGCTGTTTTATTTCTCTTTTGGAAGGTGTAGAAATGGTACCACTGAAGATGTGACAGAAACATTTTAGAAGACCAAAACTAAAAGCAGCTCATGAGAAAACAATGTATCCTTCAATGATGAAGCCTACTGTCTGGATGATAATTTTCTAGAATATTTTGCTATTTTAGGAAAATATCAACATATTTGTTGATATTGACTTATAATGATAAATTTATTAACAGCTACTCACAAATTAAAGAAAGAATTAAGAAAACTTCACAGAGCTAATTCTAATATGTCTTGTATTTCTGTTTTTGCCTAAATGTCAGAATCAATCTATATAAAATCACATATGTTCTTTATAAAATGGACTCCATGAGGCCAATAAGTTCTAAGTTACATCATCAAAGTTATCACATAGTTTTGATATAACACTTGGCAACAAAACTAATCCAATAATTAGCAAATAGATAATTTATAGTTAATCTGTACATATATACGTCAATATATATGCAGTAAATGCAGTGTAAAATCGTATATAACTTAAATTGTTTTTCTTAATTTTACCTGTAACTAAAATGATATTTGCATATCCAACAGAGATTTGAATTTGACAGCTGCTGGACATAATTTAGTAAAATTCAAAGTAACAAACTTGAAAGAAACAAAATATGTATAAAAATCCATTTCACATGTACAAATATTTGGCAAACATGTAAATGAGGGCACCTATTTCCAAAGCATAATACAACAAAACATTATACAAGAAAAGTAATTCCACGCCATTCATTTTTATTGTGGTTCAGTGTAGGCATTAAATTAAAATCTTACTTTAGGATTAGCTAGTTATAAGCAAATTCAAAATATTATTCCACTTGCAAATTTTGTATGGCTATGAGTAATTCTTTAGAGCTATATATTTTCTTCAAAATAGCTTATGCCTTTGTACAGAATATGTATCACGTACCCATGCCTCTGTCTGAATGGGCTTGATATTGCTCAGTAGCACCTCTTCATAGTTTCCGTAGTCAATGAATTTAACAACTGCTGTCATACCCGAAGAATGAAGGGCTTCAACTTCTGCGCGGTAAAACTGAGGAGGCAAAAGAAGTTTTAAATATGACAATTGGTATTGTCTATAAAAGGCAATATTTAAGGGAAATGTAAATTCTTAAACTGTTCCAATGTGTAATATTCTTCAAAGGAAAACTTACCTTTGGAAACCTTTGACTAACATTAGTAAGACAATTCTCTTTTTTTTTTTTTTTTTTTTTTTGAGACAGGGTCTTGCTCTGTTGCCCAGGCTGGAGTGCAGTGGCAAGATCTCACTGCAACCTCCACCTCTCCAGCCCAAGCGATCCTCCCATTTCAGCCTCCTGAGGAGCTGGGACTACAGGCGTCTGCCACCACACCTGGCTAATTTTTTGGTATTTTTTGTAGAGATGGGAGTTTCATCATGTTACCTAGGCTGGTCTCAAACTCCTGAGCTCAAGTGATCCACCTGCCTTGGCCTCCCACAGTACTGGGATAAAAGGTATGGGCCACTGCACCTAGCCAACAATTCTTATATACTAATCAGAATATATAACTATAATTTGTTCTGAAAACAGAAATATATGACTAAAAAATGGCAAAAATGAAGGCTCATTGATTTAGTCAACACAAGTGGCTGGAATGAAGTAGGGATGTCAGGTAAGAAGTTAATTTTACAAATACTGGATCTAAGTCACTTAGATCCAGTATTTGTAAAATTAAAGATGTTACAAGTCCAGAAACTTATTAAGTTACTTAGTGTTAGCAGGCTATAAGAACTGATGCATATTAACAAACTCACAAGGAACTGATTTACTTAATAACTATAATTTTATCTACTTATTTATTTACATTTATTTCTAGAGACAAGTTCTTACTCTGTTGCCCAGGCTGGAATACAGTGGTGTGATCATAGCTCACTGCAACCTCAAACTCCTGGGCTCAAGCTGTCCTCTTGCTGCAGCCTCCCGATTAGCTGGGATTATAGGTGCATACAACCATGCCTGGCTAATTTTTAAAATTTTTCATAAAGACAGGGTCTTGCTAGGTTGCCCAAGCTGGTCTCAAACTCTTGGCCTCAAGTGACCCTCTCTACTTGGCCTCCCAAAGTGCTGGAATTAGAGGCATGAGCCACTGTGTCTCGCCTATAACTACAATTTTAAAATGTATCTGTTAAATTAACTGGGAATAAGTCATCTGATTGGAGTAATCCTTCAATACAGATCATCCCATTCAGGAGCCAAATTATAGGTCTGAATGTTGCTTAGTAAATGTGAAATAGAAACAAAAACCAAATTGCTCTTAAAGAATGTTTTCTTCAAGCCAGGGTACTAGAATGCTCTACTATAGTATAACACTATCTACTCTAATTGTATCTCTCTCTTTTTTTTTTTTTTAAAACGAAGTCTTGTTTTGACGCCCAGGCTGGAGTGCAGTGGTATGATCTCAGCTCACTGCAACCTCTGCCTCCTGGGTTCCAATGATTCTCCTGCCTCAGCCTCCCAAGTAGCAGGGATTACAGGCGTATGCTACCACACCCAGCTAATTTTTGTATTTTTAGTAGAGACAGGGTTTTACCATGTTGGCCAGGCTGCTCTCAAACTCCTGACCTCAGGTGATCCGCCTGCCTCTGCCTTCCAAAGTGCTGGGATTACAGATGTGAGCCACCGCACCCAGCCAATAGCGGTATCTCTTAAGAGGTTCACCAGAGTTAGAAAATGCTAAAGGCAACAAAAATTCATATTTTTCACAACCTTCTAAAAAATGAGTTACTCTCAAAAGACTTGGTTTTTAACTAGTGTATTTAATATTACAAAGGTATTAAGTGAATCCATGGCATTGCCTTTCCAGGTCTGAATGTTACCAAGTTTAGAGATGCTGTAATTTTCTTCATCTTAGAGTTCTTGTTATACCTTTCTATCTCTCCCCCTCTTCTTTTATTTCTTAGCCTCACACTTCTGTATTCTATTAATTGTTCTGAGTTGCCAAATTATGCCAGTTCAGGTAAATTAAACAACATTGAATCATGCTATATCTTAGCATGACTAAGACATACGTTTTTTTGACTTACAATATTTTCAACTTATGATGGGTTTATTGGTACATAAACACAATAAAAGTGCTAAAATCTGCATTTATTCTACAAATGAAAGACTTTAACTAGAAAGAATGGCATGGCCTAAGACCAGGATCACAGTGACAGCAATACTGATAACAAATTTAAAGGGAAAAAAGTTCAGGCAAGGAAACAAATATGGAGGTTGTTGTAACAGTACAGTTGAGGAGAAAAATAGCTGAACTAGTTTAGCAGTCTAGAGGAAGAAGAACTTCTCTGAAATTCCCAAATTCTCCTACAGAAATGAAGTTAGAAAGAAGGCAAGATATTGTGAGGAAATTTTTTAAACAATATATATACTAATTGATTAATTATCTCCAAAATATTATTACAATGCAATTAAGAAGATTATGGTATCTTAATGATAGTTAAGTCAATTCCTTTTCTTAAATCTCTACCCTGGTCTCTGCCTTAAAAAAAAACTGGAAAGTTGTCCATTCTTGACAAGACATTTAAAAGCTACCTCTTCAATTAGTGATTTCAGAAGATAATTAATTCCATTTCTTTCACAGGATATTGTTTGCCATTTTCCCAATGCTTAAGGGTGGTGTAATCTAGTTGGAGTCCACAGTTCCTTACCCACAACTGAAAGTACACATCTAATTTGAATCAAAGTAGCCACCTTAGAAGATCATTCAATTACTCTAAGAATACTCTAATCACTCAACACGTGTTGGGTATTGTTTTGTTAGGTATTGTTTTGTTAGGTACTGAATTGTTAGATGCCGTTTTTTGGATGCTACATGACATTTTGAACATATTCAGCAAAGGCAATACCTTTACTATTTTGATTTTTTAAATTTATTTTTTGACCACAGCTATTACTGATACACAGTATTATTGATTTTTTTAGACAGTTACAATTAACATTAGACCTTTAATAATCGTATCAGGTATTTGGAGGCCTTTTAGTATGGCACAGCCATAACTATCTGATATACTTCAATTACCTATCACCTAGCAGCTACTCAATTATGATTTGCTCAATATTCAATTAATATTTGTTAAAGAACTCTGCTCAATCCAATTATCTGTTGGCCTACTCTATTTTATTTTTGATAATCATTCATATTCATTCATTCATTTATTCTCTGTTTTATTAAACATGGCTCATACCTTTTTGCAGGATGCTAAAACTGCAGATGAAATACTGGAAAGGTTCTAGAAGATGTCGTTTTTCCCAGTAACAGAGTTATATTTCCAACTGGCAGAGAGAATATAAGAAGATATCCCTGATCCTGTAGAGAGTTGCTTTTGACTTTGTAAGGGTTGTCTGTTTTAATTTTGCACTTACTACTTAGGGCATGATCCTTGTAGGATTTCAATGGAAAGCCTGAGTCACTTACCAAGCCTTTCAAACATTTTGAATGTGAACTCCAATCTCTTACTTCTGTTCTGGTCAAGGTCACCAATAACCCCATGTTATCCAATACAGAAAACACTTTCCGTCCTCATCTTAAACTTTCACAGAAGCATCTGACACAGTGACTGTTCTTTCTAAGGTAACCACTATTGGCTCAATAAACACTGATTTCCAACTACTTTACTTTTTCTTGCTTCCATCATGAAGGACAAATAGCTAAATAATGAATCTCCTACTACTCAAATCAAATAGTTCCTGAATTTCAGAAAGTAAGTGGTCTGAGTTGGAAGAATAAGAATCTGGTTAGTGAAGACCACCTGCATCTACTTTTTAAGCCTTCCTAATAGCCAGAAAGTGGCTATGTGAAATAGTTCCAAATCTGCTGGTATTCCTGGGAAGGCTTTTGCTTTTCCAGAGAAAAAGACAAGACACACAGTCCTGTCTCCTCCCATCCTTCCAGCTTTAAGTAAAGATGTGACAGAGATGCTGTTTCTAAATAATTATCATCCCAGTCACACAGAAACCTTAAAAACCTATGCCATCTAGCTGTATCACTCTGTGCTCCTCCTTGTTCTATCATCAGGCAACACCTAATACTCTGCCTATACTTCATTATTTAATGAACACAAGAAGGCCTGGTTCCTGACCCCAAATCCCATTGCATCCTTAATAAAGGATCCACCCAAATCCCTAGTATGAATTTCAATTCCTTGAAATCTTGAGTCACCTTTACTTACACCACTCCCTTTAGCTACACACTCTCATGGACATATCCTTACCATATCAACTACAACCTATAAAATACTTATTTTGAATATTTTTCCTCTTTGAGTTGCTTCTCACATCCACTCTGACCCTTCACTCTATAACTCCCTTACATGCACTTTAATTACCTTGCTATTATCTCCATTCCCTCACCATCCTATTTTTCTCACATATAAGTGCCCCCTCCAGAATTAGCTAATTAATAGAGTTAACAAATAATTATGAAATCCATATCCTGTGAAAGGAGCAAGACTACAGAGGAAAACCAGACACAGCGCAGACTTCAAAGAACTTAATATCATGGTAGTGCAAAGAGATACCAATTCAAGAACCAAACCCAAAAATTTAAAAGTTGTGATAAATTTTAAAAAGTTAAGGCATTGATTAAGAGAATAATGTAGGTAGAAGGATGGGGCAGGTCAATGAAGGCTTCTTCTAGGAGGTGATGTTTGAGCCAAGCCCTCAAGGATGAGAAGAGTAGCTGACAGAAGAGCACATTGCACAGAAGGGAAAAAGCGTGCAAAGACCCCTTCTCTGTGATGTTCCCTCTGTCCCTTTCCCTTTCCTGTTCTCACTGTGCTGGTCTTCTATCTCTTGGCCAGGCTCTTACTCAAACCACTGTACTCTTTCTTGCCCTCATCTTCTATCTTTCCTTCCTTCTTTTCCCTACAATTCTTCTCTTTCCCTTTTAGCCAGCATACAATATAGAACTAAAGATTGGTTTAATAATTTTTACACTTGATCTTTAATGGTTTAATAATTTTTAAATTATAAGATAAATAATTAACTTATATCTTAACTTTTTAAAAAAGCAGGCTGAATGTGTAATATTTTCTTTAATTGAAAATCTGCAAAATTTCATTTTGTGCCACTCAACTGATTTTCTTCCTTGTGAATCAGTGTAATTTTACTAGGGTGAAAAGCAAACATGTATAATTCAGCTGATGATAAGTAAAATAAAGTTAAACTTCACATAATTACTTTTACAATAGTTTTCTGGCATGTAAACTAAAACCAAACCTAACTTAACCAAATGTTATGGGACAGATTGTCCCTAGGCATCCATAAAAATATTAAACACTTTGTTTATCCTTTATATAGCTATAAATCTGTTCCAAGATTTTAAATAAGTATAATCGTAGAAAAAAACCTCATAGTTCCAAAGTGATGGCTTCTATAAAGTCCCACTAGAATGTTACATTTAGTAATATTAGTGTATAATACCTTTAATGCATCCATACCTTGTTGTCTTCCCAATAAAGTGCAAAACATTCATCTCCAGGTTTCCACATTTTTGCATACTCCATAGGAATAGATGATTCTAGTATTTTTTCTGGCTTAATTGGCCCAGATCTTCTTTTGGGCCCACTATTGTAAAATATTTTATCATCATAGGGTATAGCTGTGATGGGTCCTGCTGGCTTAATAGGTCCTATTCGTCTTCCTTTCAGCGGCATTTCTACCTCTCCATTTGGAACACCGATGAAACTATTACTTCGAACTGGATTCTGATAATCAGTATTTACATTAAAATGTTTTTCAATTTTTAGACCACTGAAAGCTTCATTATTTATTGTTCGTGATTTCCTGTCATAAAAATGATCAGGATTAGATGTTTGGTTTTCTCTTTTCCACGTTTTTGATTATTATAATCTATAGATTCTTGAGGAAGTGGATTTTCTTTTGCATCTGCATAGGAGGGACCTTTTCCTGATCTGCTTTGCATAGAGTTATCTCTTTTTTTAAAAGCACCATCACTATGCTGAGAACCTAAAGGATATGAAGTATCTTTAGTTCTGTCATATCTAGAATATGGTCTATCACATTTGATTCTGTCTTCGGCCCATACTTCAGATGCTGAAGAAGTACTTGGTCTTTCAGAACCTCTATTTCTAGGTAATCCACTGCCTTCTAAAACTGACTTTGAATTTTGGGAGTCTCTTTGAAAACGAGGCGGTTTTTCATTTCTTGGCTGCCTGGTATCATTTCGAGGAAGATATCTCAGTTGATTAATATCTTTTATTCCATTTTGCTCAGTATTTGATGATCTGTATTGTCCCTGATGAAGCTGCTGTGGCTGTGATTTAGGTTCTGAAAGGTAAAAGTATACCATATGCACATTAAGATGAAGCCTCTGCATTAACAATTATTTTAAAATGCTTTAAATTATTCTGTTAATACAAAATTATCACACTGCTATTTTAAAATCTTTGTTAATTTTCCTACCTTATTATCTTACTCCTTCTGTGCTTCCTTGGAGTCCTTTATTTCTAATATACAGTTTTCTAAGTCAGTAATATTAATAAAGTAAAGCTGTAAAATGGACCACAGAAAAATGATGGATAACCCAAATTCTTATAATACAGCTGCCTACATATGCTATTCTGGTAAATCATTTCCTAAAACATTAATGAGGTCGGGTGTGGTGGCTCACGCCTATAATCCCAGCACTTTGGGAGGCTGAGGTGAGTGTATCACCTGAGGTCAGGAGACAGACCATCCTGGCTAATATGGTGAAACCCTGACTCTACTAAAAATACAAAAAATTAGCTGGGCGTGGTGGCATGCACCTGTAGTCCCAGCTACTCGGGAGGCTGAGGCAGGACAATCACTTGAACCCGGTAGGCAGAGGTTGCAATAAGCCAAGATCCTGCCACTGCACTACAGCCTGAATAACAGAGAGAGACTCAGTCTCAAAAACAAATAAACAAAAAAAATTAATGAAATAGAACTGCAAATTGCTAACTCAAAAATACTATGAAACTGCACAAGTACAACCCTGTTCAACTCTTTCTGAATGCCACTCTAATTTAGAAATATATAGCTATTATCAATCATGTTCTAGCCTCTGCAAACATGTTCCTTTTCAAATCTTTCTGGATCTGGAATTGCTAAGTGTTTATGTTACAAACAGATATCCTACTATAAAAAAAGAGTAAGAGTTAATTTTCTTGATCTGTCAAAGTAATTAAGTAAGAGTAGGTATTATTTGGAAATACAGAAAAAAGTGTCAAAAGTGGAAATACCGAAAAAGTGTCAGAAACATTACTAAGCATAATAGTGCACATTATGTACAAGCAGTGACATGATAAACATATATAGAAAATTTTTAATGGCTGAATTTCACAGTGATTTTTATTGATTCAATTTGTACCATGTCATTTATACTTTCTTCCTCCATCATTTCACATCGCATGTCTATAACATTATTACCAAACATATTCATTGATCTTTGGTGCATATGTCTTGTTTCTCTCATCATATATCATAATCAACATGCAGCTGTAATTATTCTTACATTTCCCCAGGGTCACAACAATTCCAAAGAGAGCCTCTACTGACATCTTGGGTGAGACCGTTCCCATAGATGCAAGGAAATTAACTGCAAGAAAATTAACTTCTTTGGCCTACAGATACAAAATGCCTCTAGCATCCCCAGGCACTCTGACTATCAAAACTGTCCCCAAACATTCCCAAACAGCCACTGGAGGCCAAAAGGTATCTGGTAAATTGTTTAAAACAACAGGAGTAAAGGTTTAAAGGTTACTGAGTGACAAAACAGGTAACCAATTAAAGATCAAGATGCAAGTGGTCAGGCCAGGCATGGTAGCTCACACCTGTAATCTCAGCACTTTGGGAGGCTGAGGTGGGTGTATCACTTGAGGCCAGGAGTTTGAGACCAGCCTGGGCAACGTGGTGAAACCTTGTCTCTACTAAAAATACAAAAATTAGCTGGGTGTCCTGGTGCACACCTGTGATCCCAGCTACTCTGGAAGCTGAGGCAGAAGAATCACTTGAACCTGGGAGGCAGAAGTTGCAGTGAGACGAGACCATGCCACTGCACTCCAGCCTGGGTGACAAAGCAAGACTCTGTCTCAGGAAAAATAAAAAGAGAGACTCAAAGTGGTCCAAAAAACCCCTTCTCAACAGAACCAATGGAAGCTAGAAGCCAAAAGGGTTTAAATATGTTTAAAATTACAGGAGATTTTCTAAGGAAAAAAATTAATCCAGTCAAACCACCCCTTAATTGTGACAAAGAATAAAGATTCTTCTAAGATACAAGATTTCAAATATTAGCCAAGGCCATAAGAGATATCTTAAAAAAAAAAAAAAAAAAACCGGACTTCCCCCAAGAATATCTGCCTTATAAACTTAATACAAATGTCCTATTTTAACAAATGTAGTCAATATTAAATTTTTCTTTAGAGAGAAGAAAAATGGTCACTTTTCGTTTCTGCTGGCATTGTTTACTGCCCAGGAGTAAAGACCCGGGAAGAACAGCAGTGACCCTAATCAGGACACAAACGAGCACTTTCAGCAGAAGGCGTGTATTGGCTTTTGTTCCAGACATTATTGGAGAATAAAAGCAGCAGTTGCCTCCTGTTGATTATCTGCTATGTATCAGGTAGCCCACACTAGCACTTTATATACATTATCAATAGTCCCCTAGGTAGTTTTATGGTACAGGTGTTATGAGGCTTAACAGAGAGAGGTAAAGTAAGGAACCTTGTATAGTACATTGAATAAGTAAATGTTTAGGGATCAACTTTTCTTAAATAATTCCAGTTAGGGCCACCAATATCTATGATAATCAGGAGTTACAGAAAAAATTAAGATACCACAAAAGTAATAAGTATCCTGGACTACAGATGAAGGCTGAAAAACGACATACACAGAATGAAAGTTCAACCAGGCTTGGCAGGTGTGGCAGAATTTGATTCCAATTCTTCTAAAAGGAAAATATGAAAAATTTCCTAATCTACAATTTAGAATTAAGGGGTATTTCCATACACACATATAGTTTAAAAGTGAAGAGATGAAAGAAGATGTACCATGCTAAGAAAAAAAAAAGAATTAAAGGGTACTATGGGTCTACGGAACTATACTGGAGAACTATATTAACAGGAAAATGTAAAATTTCTTCATTTGGTTCCGGATCCAAATTACTTAAAGAATTTCTGATTTTTTTTATTATTGTTTTTACTAACATTTAACACTTTCATTTATGTACTCAAGCAGTCTTATATCAAAAGTACTATCTCAGAAAAGAGAATGACAAATTCCCTAACAGTTTATTATTTAACAAATAAAAAAGCTTAGGAAACTTCTGATAGTAAAGAGGAAAAATCATTCCACTTAGAACTTAAAATATTATTTTCAGTTACTGAATTGATGATGATATACATTAGACTATAGAATAAAAGAAGTAATGTTGTTAATAATGAACATACTTCATTTCCATTACTATGCTGAGATAATATAGTAAAATTTATAAATAAAATTATTTTTAAAAAATAAGAATTCCTGGCCAGGCACAGTGGCTCACGCCTGTAATCCCAGCACTTTGGGAGACCGAGGCGGGTAGATCACCTGAGGTCAGAAGTTCGAGACCATTCTGGTCAACATGGTGAAACCCCAACCCTACTAAAAATGCAAAAATTAGTCAGGCTTGGTGGAGTGGCCCTGTAATCCCAGTTACTTGAGAGGCTGAAGGGGAGAACTGCTTGAACCTGGGTAGTGGAGGCTGCAGTGAGCCGAGATGGCGCCACTACACTCCAGCCTGGATGACAGAGCAAGACCTCGTTTCAAAAAAAAAAAAAAAAAAAAAAAATGTGTTTTTTTTTTTTTTTTGAGACGGAAACTCGCTGTCGCCCAGGCTGGAGTGCAGTGGCATGATCTCGGCTCACTGTAACTTCTGCCTCCCTGGCTCAAGTGATTCTCCTGCCTCTGCCTCCCAAGTAGCTGGGATTATAGGCGCCCACCACCATGCCCAGGTAATTTTTGTATTTTTAGTAGAGACGGGGTTTTACCATGTTGGCCAGGCTGGTCCCGAACTCCCGACCTCGTGATCCACCCACCTCAGCCTCCCAAAGTGCTGGGATTATAGGCGTGAGCCACTGTTCCCGGCCGCAAATCGTGTTTTTAAAATAAGTTAGTTTTCACATATATCCATTTCATTCAAAATGAAATAATAGCTAAGAAGTCATCTTGGATTCATCATGCAATCATTCTTGGATTTCCTTAAGCCCAATACCTTTTAGGTTAGTTAAATCATAAAGTCATATATAAAGTAAGTGTTTTCAAACTGGGCTCATCTATGAAACACATGACAAATATACTCAATTACTAAATTGTGGGAGGTAATATTCCCCCCCCCCCTTTTTTTTTTTTTTGAGATGGAGTTTCATTCTGTCGCCCAGGCTGGAGTGCAGTGGTGAGATCTTGGCTCACTGCACAGGTTCAAGTGATTCTCTGCCTCAGCCTCCTGAGCAGCTGTGATTACAGGCACAGGCCACCAAGCCTGGCTAATTTTTGTATTTTTAGTAGAGACGGGGTTTCACCATGTTGGCCAGGCTGGTCTTGAACTCCTGACCTCAAGTGATCCGCCCACCTCGGCCTCCCTAAGTGCTGGGATTACCGTGAGCCACCACACTCAGCCAGAAAAGCAATTTTAAATAAACTAAGGAATATATTCCAAATCAACTGCAAAGACAGCTCCTTGGTTACCAAGTCAGAATCTGATTGTTCTCCTCTACCCTTTTTGAGGTGGCATCATGACTCTAAACTACATTAGATACCAATGTGCAGCACAGGTCAAGTCTGCAATCACTCTAATAAACATACTAAGATATTCTACTATACAGGCAGCAGGCTAAAATGCATCACATTGTTTTTAAATCTCCCCCAAAGGAAAAGGTGAAAACAAAAGCACAAGTAGAAATGAGTAACATTTAACATTAAATAGCAGAAAATATAAAAGAATGGCAAAAAAAGTGATAGAAAAATGTATTATAGGCCTGGCACGGTGCCTCACGCCTGTAATCCCAGCACTTTGGGAGGCCAAGACAGGTGGATTACTTGAGATCAGGAGTTTGAGACTAGCCTGACCAACATGATAAAACCTCGTCTCTACTAAAAATACAAAAATTAGCTGGGCATGGAAGGTGCATGCCTGTAGTCCCAACTACTTGGGAGGCTGAGGCAGGAGAATTGCTTGACCCTGGGAGGCGAAGGCTGCAGTGAACAGAAATGGCACCACTGCATTCCAGCCTGGGCGACAGAGCAAGACTCCGTCTCAAAAAACAAAAAGAAAGAAAAATGTATTACAAAATAGACAAAACTGTGAAAACACCTCAAAGATCTAAAAGATCAAAAGATCAAGGTGGGGAAAGCTCATATGAGAAAACTAATCAAAGAATGCTACATGAGTTTAGTATGATTTGAGAGAAAACATTCCCATTATTACCAGATTATAATTTTCAAAATGTATGTTTGCAAGATAATTAACTATAACGTTTTACATCACTATGATTTGAAATGTAAGAATAATTAATAATAAACATAAATTGTCACAAATCATTTGAGTCTGTATATAAGGATGTACTAAATTAATGAGACATCTTAAAATATTAATACTTTTTCACAGAATATTCACTTCTCTAGCAGCAGTTGCACCTGCATTTTATAGTAGAAAACCAGGTCAAATATGTTTCCCAAGACTAATCCTCATTTTATTCTGAGACACCTACCTGAATAAATGCCTTAATATTTGTTAAGATCTTACTATATGCCTGACTCTATGTTAAAGGTCTTTTGCCCACATCATTTCATGTCATACTCACAACCATCCTAAAAGGGCTGTATTATCACCTTTATTTTCCAAGTGAAGAAACAAAGTAAAGTGCCTCAACTAAAGGCTTGTGCTAGAAAATGCTAAAGCCAGAATTAAACTGAAATCTAACTGACGCTAAAACCCATGATTTTTCCATTATGCCACGCTGCCCACCCAGAGAAAAATAAACCAGAATGTAACCAACATGTTAGCTTATCACTTGTATCTGTTCATTTCTGGTGAGATGTAGAAATCACGAAGGCTCTTTCACAATCCCTGATGGGGCTGAAAAATACATTTGGACACTAGGACTTCCAGAATCCTGACCTAAAATTAATAATCTCTTTCCATTAATGCAGAAAAACCTAAACCTCTATTGAAAATTGAACTGGTATTTAGAGCTCACAAACTGGCACTTAGCATAAGAGAGACAACATAGGTTTTTACCATAGGTGTGCCACTTAGTAGTTCTGTAACCTAAGGCAAAATATTTAACTTTTCTGAGCCTCATTTTTAAGATGGGGGTAATAATAAAGCATACCTGGGAGGATTAACTTAACATATGTAAAGTACTTAGAAGAGTATCTGGCTTTAATAAGCACCCAATAAATGTTAGCTGTTATTATTAACATTAAAATTAAGCAAATAATTGATGACACATTAGGAAAAACCAAAAATCAGAAAATAAGGTGCTTCCCTATTTACACATTCCCACTACCATCAACTCCCATTTTTAGTTAGACTCTTTACCTTGCTTTATTTTATTTTTTTTTATTTGATTCTTAATGGAAACAGGGCAGGAAGAATGTTTTAATAAAAACTTCTTTATTATCATATTATAAAGGTCATATTACAGAAAAAATTTAGAGACATCAGAAAATCAAAATCATACTCCAGTACTGTTTTTCACTTAAAATATAGTATATCTATAATTGTTCTCCATATAAAAATCTCCTCTACGTCCTTTAATTTTTTCTATATTAAAATCACTAATATTTAAAAAGTAAAAAAAAAAAAATTACTCTTGATCCTATCAATAGAAAACTTTATAGAAGAAAGTTCCACCTTCTGCCTATACAATCTCACTTCCAGATATAGTCATTATTCAGTTTCAGAGATTACCCTTTTTTATATAATTCATACACCTTCTTTAACCAAAAAAAAAAAAATAGACTCATGCTACATCTCATGGGCTACAATTCAGTTTTTCAATGAACACTATCTCATGGGCATCTTTCCAGTTTAGTGAGTGCAGGTATCTCATTCATCTCAGTATTACATTTTTTTAAGGCTGCTTTAAATATTTTTACATAGTTATCACATTGAGAGTAGGGTCTGAGTCTTACTCAGCATTGTTTTCTCCAGTAATTAGCTACTAGAAAATCAGGCAAATAGGTGGCATTCAGTAAATATTTGCTGAAAGAATTACTAAAAACACTAGGATTGAAATAAACCTCCAAGTTCAAATCGCTACCTGTTTAACAACATTACCTGGGCTTAGCTAAGGGTGCAAGATTGAAGTAGAAAATGCACTCCTCTATTTTTCCTTCTTTAAGAGAAGTTTGCATCAAAGCACAGTAAGGTAGATTTAGACTGAGTTCAAATGATCACAGAAAAAGACTGCACAACACACACACAAAAATAAGCTTATAAAAGCCATCTCTGATTTGCACTAGAGAACACTGAGCTTGAGACCAAATAAACTGCTTCTCCAGTTCTGCAGTAATGCACCTTTGACAAAGTCACTGAGAACCCCCAGTTTCCTCATTTGTAAAATGTGAGAAATGATTCTTATCACAGGATTAAGGTAATGATTGAGTTTGAAAATATATATAAAACTGCTTTCCCCTGGGTCCATATAAGGTGTTTGGAATTAGACTGACTACTGGAATTAAATTCCAGTCCTACCACTGAGCAGCTGTGTGTGACCCTGTAAAATTGGGATGATGCTACTTAACTCTTTTCTTCACTTAGTTACTCATAATAGTTACTGAGCATCGACTGCTGGTGGTGTTAACACTCTCCTAGTCACTCTGTATGAAAGTAGTAGGTAAGACCCATTTCCCTCTATCCTATGGAGCTTAGTTACAATAGGCAAAGGCAGACAACAAATAAATGGTAAAAAGAACAAATAATATAGCTTAAAGTTATAATAAAATGTATGAAAGAAAGAAACAGACTTATGAAAAAACTAGGAGGAGTACAGGGTACACTGATACACAGGTAAAACTTCTCTGAAGAAATGGTGCTTAGGTGAGCCCTGATGAGAAGAAATATGATGAAAGTAGGGAAGAGTCATCCAAGAGGAGAGAACAACACATACAAAGATCCTGGGCTAGAAACCTGCTTAAATTCTAAGTAAAGTCATAACATTAATTATTAATTTCAAAGGAAAAATTACTGTATATTCCAGTATCATAAAGTTGATGTCTATTATGCTAAATAAAAATACCAAATCTCAGAAAAAATTATCACAAGAATTAACATTAGTTTTAATCTGGCATGGAATTTTTTCTTTCAATTATAATTTGCATAATTATTCAAATATATACAGTTATTTTCCTGTTCTCATTAAAATCTTTATAGATATGACACATGTTATACTGAAGACTAAGCTCAAAATAAACATATTTATGATGCTCAATGTTCAAAGAACTAATTTTTTGGTGTGTCAAAGACCCTTTAAAAAAAAAAAAACAGAAGTGGCTCACGCCTGTAATCCCAGCACTTTGGGAGGCCGAGGCGGGCGGATCACGAGGTCAAGAGATCGAGACCGCCCTGGTCAACATGGTGAAACCCCGTCTCTACTAAAAATACAAAAAAATTAGCTGGGCGTGGTGGCGCGCACCTGTAGTCCCAGCTACTCGGGAGGCTGAGGCAGGAGAATGCTTGAACCCGGGCAGCGGAGGTTGCAGTGAGCCAGGTCGCGCCACTGCACTCCAGCCTGGCGCCTGGTGACTGAGTGAGACCCTGTCTCAAAAAAAAAAAAAACAGAAAAAAGCCAATTTTAAAAAAATTAGCATAAAGCAGAAGACTATTGCTGTTATAAATGAACAAATCATGAGATTCTGAGAAACAGTGCAACATACACCAACAATACAACTGCAAAGATTGCCCTGTTTAGCCCCATGTAAAGCCCAAGCTAGTCCTTACAAATACAAAAAAGAAAAAAAATTCTAGTTTAGTAAAATTTCTCACATAATTAAAAAACCAAATGTGCTTACCTCGGGGTGCAGTTATAACATACCCATTTAACAGATAAGGAAGCTGAAGAGGCTTGACTAGGTCACACAACTAGCACAGAGTAGAGCTGGGATTAACTGAGTAGATTCCAGACCCCACTATTAATCTCCCTCTTAAACCTCAACAAAGCTACCATTATACTACTGGCATTAAATCATTAATAACCATTAGTTATTTTCAGTATTTCATCATGAAACTCAGATAAGGATTACTATAAAAATATTTTTCTGCCAGGGTTAAAAAAAGCACTAATGGACACATCAATTCATTAAATGAAAATACATGTGTTTGAGTAATTTAGCTACTTGGGTAAAGTCAGATAAGGCTTTCTTGTTGATAAACAGGTATTTATACACGAGGCACTAGATTTGTGGGTCAAAAACCATGTAGAAATAACAGCTTTATGTTATTTTTGCTTTAGTTGAAATATTCATATACAATCTATTTCTTTATCTGTCAAATGGAAATAATATATATTTTTCATTTGCAGATGATAAAATGAATTAATAGTATGCAAAGCACCTAGCATAGTCCCTGGCACATAGCAGATGCTCAATAAATGACACTTATTATTTTATTTTATGGTTAATAAATGTTTAAGTGAATAGACAATTAATTGAGGAGGAAGAAAATAATGGCAAAAATAAAAAAGAGGCTCCTGTGTTCCAGTATTCTGAGAAAAGCTATATCCATCTTCTACAGATCCAAGTACCAAAAAAAGTAATGAAATGATCATATGCAAATAAATTAAACAATGTAGATTGAATATGCAAACTCTACAACAGAGGAAACTTCAGTTCGTTAATGATCAATTATATTAGATATAACATCTAATATTTCAAAAATTCAGAGCAGACTATATTAGGATCATTCAAATTTAAGAATGCCCCTAATAATATTCCAATAAAACTGTGGGCTAAAAAGAACTCACAGAACCTACACAGCCTCTTTTCATGATATTTTATAGAGACTAATTCTGAAAAATTAGGTCCTTTGGGTTTGAGTCTTAGTAAAGTCTGGAGATGTTTGTAGCTTAGTCTTGGATACATTATTAGTCTAAGAAAACATCCATGTATATAATGCATTAAGCATAATTTAAGGCTCTAAAAAGATGTAGCCTAGAAATGACACATACCTAGGCAATTAAATTTGACACTGAAGTTATTAACTACCTTTTTAAATGTATTAACAAAGTTGAAATACTATAGTGACTTAAAAAGCAACACACCAATGACAGCACAAAGTTTTTTTTTTTCACTTACCAGTTTTTTTAAAATCACAATTCTAGATGAGGCCAATTTTTAGGGATTTTTCCCCCAGTACTACCATTATGTAACAAACCACTACTCAAACTTAGTGGCATAAAAGAACATTCACTTTATTATGCTCACAGATCCTGTGGACTAGGAATTCAGAAAAGGCACAGTGGGGACAGCATCTCTGTAGATGTAGAGCCTCCAGGGTTAAGATGCACAGCTTGCGAGGGGCTCGACAGCCAGTACCAGAATTACATAAGATTCACATACCACACAGGTCCACAGCCAGGGTTGAGAGCATTTAAAGACTAGAACTGAGGACTGGAGGCAGCCTCTCTCTATGAAGCTTTGGTGCCTCACTGCATGGCTAAGAGGAGGGAGCACTGTAGTATATTTTCACTTCCCACCTGGTACTGTGCCTACCATCTTAAAATAACTGCCTGGCCTTGTTACTCTGAAGTGTCAGGCTGTCAGAATGCAGGTAAATCCAGAGACTGCAATGTCCTAACAACATAAACCAGAACATTTTAAACTTACTGTAGTGAAAGACCAGGGTTTTTGTTTTAGTTGCTGGTTCTGGTTTTAATTTCCAATCAGCTTCTGACTGTTGCTTTTGTAAAATGCAGTAACAAATGTTTAGGTACTGTCAAATTGCTAAAGGGGTTTCTAAACACTCTCAGTTTCAGCACTTAATCTGTACTTGTTTGCTGACTAGACACTAAGTGGCTCTGGCATAGACTATTAACTATTAAAGGTAACAAGTTGTCCACAAATAGATTTGAAAATAATCAATTCAAGTTAAGCTTAAAGTACTATCTAGAAATTTAGGGTACATTTGCACTTCAAAAAGAATGGAATGGTAAAAAGGAATCAGCTTTATAGGAAGAAAAAGTCAATGGCTGGGAAGCCCGTACAGATGGCTAAGAATAGAAAGAAAGTGATAGGTTGTGGGTAGATAGCTACACATTCCTTCTGCTTTCTGCTGTACTGGCAGTTGATGACTGCCATACACATAGCAACCATTTATTCCTGGTTTCCAAACAGGCATTCTACCATAGATTTCCATCAATATGTATTAATGCTGTTTGATGCAATTAGATAAAAATATACATAATCGACAATACATGAATGATTCTTTCTCGAGGAAATCTTTCACAATAACATCTAGTCTAATATATACATATTCTCTCTTGTCTTGACCTAGTTTCCTTCCTTTCCAATTAAGCTATTACCATTATATTACATTTCCTTTATAAGGTCCCTATTCTTCAGTCTTCAAAGTTCAAGATGTAAATCTACAAGGCATACTATCCAAAGTGACCTGAAACTTGAATAAAAGAAAATAAAGCAAAAACAAAGGCAAAAAGACACCTATGAACTATCAAAGACCTGCAACTTGATGTGAAGTACCCATCAAGCATTAATGTTATCCTTATATCGGCTAATATCTAAGCAGATTATTTATGTCTACATATTATGCTGTATTTGAAATTATGTAGTCCTATTAACCAATATAAACAATAATTTTCACAAAATCCACAGAAAAAAGAGTAGTGGAACACCATAAAAACAATATATATAGTGCAGTCTGAATTTTATTCTGCCAATGAGAAGAGTCAATGGAGCATTTTAAGCCAGCAGGTAGTGAAATCAAATTTGTGTGTTGACAGGTCACTGACCACAATATGGAGAATGGGATGATAAGGTTCTGCAAAAAAACAGCGAAAGGCTGATGAAGGCCTGAAGTATGGCAGTGGAGATAGAGATGATACATGATGAGTGGAGGATGTTGTTCCGTCTGCTGCTGCTGCTGATGCCAAGCACTATGCTTAGCACTTTATATACATTATCTAATTTGATCTTCCCAACAACGCTATAGTTCTGCAATAGGTTCTATCACTATTTCTCCATTTCCTGACAAAAAAATTAAGGTTAATAGTTCTATATCTTGCCGAAAGACATACAACTAATATGTAAGAGTCGTGAGTTTAGTGGTGGAATTAGTTGTATGTATCTGCTCCAGTACCCTGTCCTTTTCATTTGGTAACAGAAAACAATGCAATCCAACCTCACTTTTTTCAGAATATTAATAAAAATGTCAACTAGAATTATATTTTATTCCAATTTAAAGATATAACAACAAAAAGTTAATGCTGAGAAAAATTTCTAAGAAAAGTAAATGTGATAATCAATTCTGATGAAATTTTTAAAAATCAGAATATATATATATTTTCCAACCAGTCTGACACATTATTGTACAGAATCTGATATGACATAACAAGTCCATCCAAGCCAAGGCTTCATCTGCTAAATTCTGACTTCTAGGGGTACTAAAACTAAACAAAATCCTCAGACAGCTTATGCTGATACAAAACATAGCAGCAAGAAAGGTTTGATTATGCAATTATATTAGAAAAGCAAACTTTTTAAACCCTAAATATACACACCACTGAATCACAATTGCTTCTTTGTAATGTCAATTTGAGTCTATAACAGACCCAAATAATAATGCTGGTAATATGAACATAAATAAGGTCTTAACTCTCTTCATTAGCTGTCCATGACGCATTTAAACATTATGAGATGTCATCCTAAAACCTTTGTAGATTTATCTTAGAAAAATGACCAACATTTTCTCCCATCAATGAAGAGTTAATTTTAGAAGAAGAGATTTAACCAAATTTTCCACCAAAGTGGAGATTCAACTTCACAAAAGTAAAATTTACTCTGGGCTTTAACTCCAGTTAAAAATGAATGCTATCGGCCAGGCGTGGTGGCTCATGCCTATAATCCCAGCACTTTGGGAGGCCGAGGCAGGCGGATCATGAAGTCAGGCGTTCGAGACCAGCCTGGTCAACATGGTGAAACCCTGTCTCTACTAAAAATACAAAAATTATCCAGGCAGTGGCAGGCACCTGTAATCCCAGCTACTCAGGAGGCTGAGGCAGGAGAACTGCCTGAACTTGGAGGCAGAGGTTGCAGTGAGCTGAGATTGCGCCACTGCATTCCAGCCTGGGCAACAGAGCAAGACTCCCTCTCAAAAAAAGAAAAAAAAATACTACCTTAAAATGAGCTGAAAAACAATTCAGTAGCTTGCCTCAACTGCTTTTTGTTTGTTTTACAATATACTGCTCACCTAAGAATATTGGCACTTAAGTAGCCCAAGCAAGTCAACAAGAGGAAGTAACACAATGACACCTGCTAAAGATACCTGAGGGCAACCAACACACAGCTTTTCCATCAATCCTGTTATCTTCATTGTACCAGGAAGACAGAACCAAGAGAATATAAGAAATAGCTACAAGCACCATAATCTTCGTGTGTGTGTGTGTGTGTGTGTGTGTGTATCATTTTATTGTCTAACTATTTGTACTTATGTGTGTTATCATGAATCCCTTCTGTGTGATGCCAGTATCATCAAGGAGAGTTTAAGGTCAGAAAAGCTGCTAGCAAAGGTGCAATCAGCTCCTGGTAAGGTAAATCTTAAAAACAGCAAAATAGCAAACCAAATAGTGTTTTCAGGTCTGCCTGATTAAAGTATTTAGTAGCCATTCAAAACAACTAGTAGGTCTTATTTTGGCAATAAAACTTTGAAATAAAAGACTAAATGTTATTACAGGTTACAATTATACCAAATCAAATCTGATTACTGTTTTCAAAATAACTTCTGCTAAGCACTTATATTTTGTTCAGTATTATTTTGGTTTTTCATTAAGTAAATGATGAAATCCTTTAAAAATAAGCATTCCTATGTCCCTTTAGTTTATGGTTTCTTCTGTAAACTAGACAGTGAGCCTCTTTGTGACAAGAGCTACAAAATCAATCTACTTCCCTGAGTCTTCTGAATGTGGTATTTCAAATACTAAATAAAATACTGCATTTATTGAATGAATAATTCCCTACAACACATACAACTATTGTCTGTTTTCAATCTCAATCCCATCTTACCCTATTTTCCATTGTGCTGACAGAAAATTTTTTCTTAAAGCACCAAAATAAACCTCATGGCTCTTATGCCAGAAACCCTTTCATGCCTTTGTATAATATTTGGACAGAATTAAAACTCCTTAGGACAAAATCCTTGTGATCTAGCTCTAGCCTACCAATTCCATCTCTCTCCTCACAGCACTGCCTCTATCTATCACATGCTCCGAGGCACACAGTACTGGTGCTCTGATGCCTCCACGCCTGTACACATAGTGCTTCCTCTACTTGGACTGCCTCAACACTTCTCCTCAGTCTTGACTAGATGCCATCTCCCCTAAGAAGCCTTCTGCCCATTTCCTGAATCAGTCAGTGTGCCCTCCCCACATGGTACATCTAGGAGAGATTAAAAATGTTGCTTCCTAGATGTAGTATGATGGGTCCCCCACAAGGTTACTAAACCTTGAAGGCCAGACTATAAGCCAAGGCCATGGTGCTCATCCAAGGAGCAGGTGTCCCTGAGAACCCAAACATAAATTTTCCAAACTTTTATGCTGTGTTTTCCTTTTAAAACTGAATGTCTGTAACAGCACTGAAGTCACCTTTTGAATGCTTTGCGCTTAAAAATTTCTTCTGCCAGATACCGTAAATCATCTCTCTCAAGTTTAAAGTTCCACAAATCTCTAGGGCAGAGACAAAATGCTGCCAGTCTCTTTGCTAAAATATAACAAAAGTTACCTTTGCTCTAGTTCTCAACAAGTTCCTCATCTTCATCTGAGACCACCTCAGCTTGGATTTCATTGTCCATATAATTATCAGCATTTTCTTCAAAGCCATTCAACAAGTCTCTAGGGAGTTCCAAACTTTCCCACATTTTTCTGTCTTCTTCTAAGCCCTCCAAATCTTTCCAACCTTGCCTGTTACCCAGATCCAAAGTTGTTTCCACATTTTCGGGTATCTTTTCAGCAGCACCCCACTCTAATAGTATCAATTTACTTTATTAGTTCGTTTTTATGCTGCTGATAAAGACATACCTGAGACTGGGTAATTTACACAGGAAAAGGGGCTTATTGGACTTATAGTTTCATGTGACTGGGGAAGCCTCACAATCATGACAGAGGCAAGGAGGAGTAAGTCACATCCTACATGGATGGCAGCAGGCAAAGAGAGGGCTTGCTCAGGGACATTCCACTTTATAAAGCCATCAGATCTCATGAGACTTACACTATCACGAGAACAGCCTGGGGAAAGACTGCCCCCATGATTCAATTACCTCCCACTGGGTCCCTCCCACAACGTGTGGGGAATTCAAGATGATATTTGGGTAGGGACACAGCCAAACCATATCAACTTCTATACTGTCTCCTAAATCATAAAGAGGTTATGAGGTTATGGGAAAACACAGCATAAAAGTCTGGAAAATTTACAGACTGACAATGTGATAGTAAAGAAAACCCCATTTTCTGAGGATAAATCCAAGTTGGCTACAGAAATTTGCATAAGTAACAAGGAGCTGAATGTTAATCCCCAAGACAATGGGGAAAATGTCTTCAGGGCATGTCAGAGGTCTTCATGGAGACCCTCCCATCACAAGCCCGGAGGCATAGGAGGAAAAAATGGTTTCACAGGATGGGCCCAGGGTCCTTGTGCTGTGTGCAGCCAAGGGACTTGGTGCCCTGCATCCCAGCCACTCCAGCCATTGTTGAAAGGGACCAACGTAGAGCTGGGGCCGTAGCTGCAGATGGTGCAAGCCTCCAGCCTTGGCAGTTTCCACATGATGTTGAGCCTATGAGTGCACAGAAGTCAAGAAGTGGGGAATGGGAACCTCCACCTGGATTTCAGAGGATATATGAAAACAACTGAATGCTCTGGCAGAAGTTTGCTGCAGGGGCAGGGCCCTTACAGAGAACCTCTAATAGGGCAGTGCAGAATGGAAATTTGGAGTCAGAGTCCCTACACAGAGTCCCTACTGGGGCACTACCTAGTGGAGCTATGAGAAGAGGGCCATCATCCTCCAGACCCTAGAATGGTAGATCCACCAACAGTTTGCACCTGGAAAAGCCACAGACACTCATTGCCAGCCCATGAAAGCAGCTGGGAGGGAGGCTGTACCTTGCAAAGCCATAGGGGCAGAGTGGCCCAAGACCACGGGGAGCTCTCTTCATTCATCAGGATGACCTGGATGTGAGACATGGAGTCAAATGGGATCATTTTGGAGCTTTAAGATTTGATTGCCTCCCTGGTCATCTAGTGGTTAGGGGAAAAAAAAAGATTTGATTGCCCAACTGGATTTTGGATTTGCATGGGGCCTGTAGCCCATTTCTTCCATTTGCAATGGCTGTATTTATGCAATGCCTGTACCCCCCACTGTATCTAGGAAGTAACCAATTTGCTTTTGATTTTACAGCCTCTTAGGCATTAGAGACTTGCCTTGTCCCAGATAAGGCTTTCAACTGTGGACTTTTAAGTTAATGCTGAAATGAGTTAAAACTTTGGGGGAACTGTTGCAAAGGCATGATTGGTTTTGAAATGTGAGGACACGATATTTGGAAGGGGCCAGGGGTGGAATGATGGTTTGGCTGTGTTCTCACCCAAATCTCATCTTGAATTCCCATATGTTGTGGGAGGGAGCTGGTGGGAAGTAATTAAATCATGGGGGCAGGTCTTTCCCATGCTGTTCTCATGATAGTGAATAAGTCTTACGAGATCTGATGGCTTTATAAGGTAGAGTTTCTCAGAGCAAGCACTCTCTTTGCCTGCTGCCATCCACATAAGATGTGACTTGCTCCTCCCTGTTTTCCACCATGATTGTGAGGCTTCCCTAGCCACATCAAACTGTAAGTCCAATAAACCCTTTCCCTATATAAATTACCCAGTCTTGGGTATGTCTTTATCAGCAGCATGAAAACAAACTAATACAGGGGTCAAAAGCAAATGTAAAGGGACAGGAAGATGAAAAAAATCAAAGGAGCTCTCAGTGTGACAGTATGAAGGGAGGTTGGACAAAAATACTCATAAGTCAGAGTCAAAAAGAGACAAAATCTGAAGCAGCAGCAGAAGACTCTCCTGCTCGCCTTGCAGAAGCAAACAACATGTAAATTGCCCAAGGAGTGGGCCCATGTGGCAACAATCTAAAGGCAGTTTTTAGGAGACAAAGCAGTCTCCAGGCAACACCAAGCAAAAAACAGGACTTCAGTCTTGAATCCACAAGGAAGTGAATTCTGCATGAACCAGTGAGCCTGTAAGGACCTGAAGTCTCTGATAGGATCACTGCCCCAGGGGAGATGATCCAAGATGGCCAAATAGGAACAGCTATGGAGTGCAGCTCCCAGTGAGATCGCAGAGGGTGAGTGATCACCACATTTCCAAACAACTTTTTACTGCCCACAGACCAGGAGATTCCCAGGCGGAAAAGCACTACGAGTCTCCAGCACAGCTGTTTCAGCTGGAACAGCGGGTCTCCGCACAAATTCTCACACAAATCTGGGCAGCTGTTTCAACTGGCACCTGGAACGCCTGAGAGACAGAGTTGCCCATTCAACTGAAAAAAAGGGGGCTGAAATAGGAAGCCAGGTGATCTGGCTTGACAGGTCCCACCCCCCACAAAGACCAGCAATCTGAAATGCTCTGGATTGAGACCTTCACAGCAAGCACAGCTGGATGTGGGACGGTCTCAACTTTGTGGGAGGAAGGGTGTTTGCCATTACCAAGGCAGTCCACTACTACCAAGACAGTCCACCATTACTGAGGCAGTCTGCCATTACCGAGGAATCCGCCATTACCAAGGCAGTCTGCAATTACAGAGGCAGTCCGCCATTACTGAGGCAGACTGCCATTACCGAGGCAGTTCTAACTATACCTCTATAAACAAAACTGCAAGGAAGTTCACACAGCAGCTGGGCAGAGCCCACGACAGCTCAGCAACGCCTCTGCTGGCAGACTGTGACTAGGCTAACTTCTCGCTGGGCAGGGCAGCTCTGAAAAAAGGCAGCAGCACATCAGGAACTTATAGAATAAAGCCCCACCTTCTCAGGACAGAGCACCTGGGAAAAAAAGTGGTTATGAGTTCCGCTGCAGCAGACTTAAACATACCTGCCCAGCAGCTCTGAAAGGAACAATAGAGGTCACAGCTCAGCACTTGAGCTCCCATAAGGGACAGACTGTCTCCTCAAGCAGCTCCCCTGATCCCTGTATATCCAAAGAGACGCCTCATAGAGCTCAGGCTGACATTTGGCAGGTATACTTCCGGGACAAAGATAACAGAAGAAGAAACTGGCAGCAGCCCTTACTGTTCTGCAGCTGCCACAGGTGATCCCCCAGGCAAGCAGGATCTGGAGTGGACCTCCAGCAGTCCTACAGCAAAGGGGCCTGACTGTTAGAAGGAAAACTAAAAAATAGAAAGAAATAACTTCATCATCAACAAAAAGGATGTCTACTCAGAGACCCCATCTGAAAGTCACCAACTACAAAGACCACAGGTACATAAATCCACAAAGATGGGAAGAAACCAGCACAAAAAGGATGTACAACACCCAAACCAGAATGGGTCACCTCCTCCAAGGGATCACAATATCTCACCAGTAAGGGAACAAGCCTGGATGGAGAATGAGTCTGATGAATTGACAGAAACAGGTTTCAGAAAGTGGGTAATAACAAACTTCTCTGAGCTAAAAGAACATGTTCCAACCCAATCCAAAGAAACCAAGAACCTTGAAAAAAAAGATTTGACAAAATGCTAACAAGAATAAATAGCTTAGAGAAGAATATAAATGAATTGATGGGGCTGAAAAACACAACACGAGAACTTCATGAAGCATACACAACTTTCAATAGCTGAACCGACCAAGCAGAAGAAAGGATATCAGAGACTGAAGATCAACTCAATGAAATAAAATGAGAAGGCAAGATTAGAGAAAAAAGTAACAAACAAGTCCTCCAAGAAATATGGGATTATGTGAAAAGACCTAATTACGTTTGATAGGTATACCAGAATACAACAGAGAGAATGAATCCAAGCTGGAAAACACTCTTCAGGATATTATCCAGGAAAACTACCCCAACATAGCAAGGCAGGCCAATATTCAAGTCCACGAAATACAGAGAACACCACAAAGATATTGCTCGAGAAGAGCAACCCCAAGGCACATAATCGTCAGATTAATCAGGGTTGAAATGATGGAAAAAATGCTAAAGGCAGCCAGAGAGAAAGGTTCCCCCACCACAAAGGGAAAATGTTAAGGGCAGCCAGAGAGAAAGGTTCCCCACCAAAAAGGGAAGCCCATCAGACTCAGAGCGGATCTCTCAGCAAAAACCCTAGAAGCCAGAAGAGAGTGGGGGCCAATACTCAACATCCTTAAAGAAAAGAACTTTCAACCTAGAATTTCATATCCAGCCAAACTAAGCTTCATAAGTGAAGGAGAAATAAAATCCTTTACAAACAAGCAATTGCTCAGAGATTTCATCACCACCAGGCCTGTCTTACAAGAGCTCCTGAAAAAAGCACTAAACATAGAAAGGAACAACCAGTACCAGCCACTCCAAAAACATACCAAATGGTAAAGAGCATTGACACAATGAAGAAACTGCGTCAACTAATGGGCAAAACAACCAGCTAGCATCAAAATGGCTGGATCAAATTCACACATAACAATATTAACCTTAAATGTAAATGGGCTAAATGCTCCAATCAAAAGACACAGACTGGCAAATTGGATAAAAAGTCAAAACCCATTGGTGTGCTGTATCCAGGAAACCCATCTTATGTGTAAGGACACACATAGGCTCAAAATAAATGGATGGAGCAAGACTTGCCAAGCAAATGGAGAGCAAAAACAGGCAGGAGTTGCAATCCTAGTCTCTGATAAAATAGACTTTAAACCAACAAAGATCAAAAGAGACAAAGAAGGGCATTACATAATGGTAAAAGGATCAATGCAACAAGAAGAGCTAATGATCCTAAATAGATACGCACACAATATAGGAGCACCCAGATACATAAAGCAAGTTCTTAACGACCTACAAAGAGACTTAGACTCCCACACAATAATAGTGGGAGACTTTTAACACTCCACTGTCAATATTACACAGATCAACGAGACAGAAAATTAACAAGGATATCTAGGACTTGAACTCAGATCTGGACCAAGCAAACCTAATAGACATCTACCTAACTCTCCACCCCAAATCCACAGAATATACATTCTTCTCAGCACCACATCACACCTACTCTAAAACTAACCACATAATTGGAAGTAAATCACTCCTCAGCAAATGCAAAAGATTGGAAATCATAACAAACAGTCTCTCAGACCACAGAGCAATCAAATTAGAACTCCGGATTAAGAAACTAACTCAGAACCGCACAGTTTTATGGAACCTGAACAACTGACTCTTGAATGTTGACTGGTAAACAATGAAACGAAGGCAGAAATAAAGATATTCTTCGAAACAAACGAGAATGAAGACACAACGTACCAGAATCTCTGGGACACATTTAAAGCAATGTCTAGAGGAAAATTTATAGCAATAAATGCCCACACGAGAAGCAAGGAAAGATCTAAAATCAACACCCTATCATCAAAATTGAAAGAGCTAGAGGAACAAGATCAAAAAAAAAAAAAAAACCTCAAAAGCTAGCAGAAGACAAGAAATAACTAAGTTCAGAGCAGAACTGAAGGAGATATAGACACAATCCAAAACATTAATAAATCCAGGAGCTGGTTTTTTGAAAAGATCAACAAAATAGACAGACCACTAGCCAGATTAATAAAAAGGAAAAGAGAGAAGAATCAAATAGATGCAATAAAAAACGATAAAGGGGATATCATCACCAATTCCACAGAAATACAAACTACCATCAGAGATTACTGCAAACAACTCTATGCACATAAACCAGGAAACCTGGAAGTAATGTGTAAATTCCTGGACACTTGCAGCCTCCCAAGCCTAAACCAGGAAGAAGTCAAAACCCTGAATAGACCAATAACAAGGTCTGAAGTAGAGGCAGCAACTAATAGCCTACCAACCAAAAAAAGCCCAGGTCCAGATGGGTTCACAGCTGAATTCTACCAGACATACAAAGAGGAGCTGGTACCACTCCTTCTGAAACTATTCCAAACAATCCAAAAAGAAGGAATCCTTCCCAAATCATTTTATGAGACCAACATCATCCTGATACCAAAACCCAACAGACACTGAACAAAACAGGAAAACTTCAGGCCAGTATACATGATGAACGTAGATGCAAAAATCTTCAATAAAATACTGGCAAACTGATTGCAACAGCACATCAAAAAGCTAATCCATCACGATCAAGTAGGCTTCATCCCAGGGATAAAAACTGCATCAACATATGCAAGTCTATAAACAAAATTCACCACATAAACAGAACCAAAGACAAAAACCACATGATTATCTCAATAGATGCAGCAAAGGCCTTCGACAAAACTTAACAGCCATGTATGCTAAAAACTCTCAATAAACTAGGCATCGATGGAACGTATCTCAAAATAATAAAAGTTATTTACAACTATCCCACAGCCAGTAACATACTGAATGGGTATTCCCTTTGAAATCTGGCACTAGACAAGGATGCCCTTTCTCACCACTCCTATTCAATATAGTATTAGAAGTTCTAGCCAGAGCAATCAGCCAAGAAAAAGAAATAAAGCGTATTCAATTAGGAAAGGAGGAAGTCAAATTGTCTCTATTTGCAGATGAAATGACTGTATATTTAGAAGACCCCATCGTCTCAGCCCAAAATTTCCTGAAACTGATAAGCAACTTCAGCAAAGTCTCAGGATACAAAATCAATGTGCAGAAATCACAAGCATTCCTATACACCAATAACAGACTTAAAGAGAGCCAAATCAAGAACCAACTGCCATTCACAATTGCTACAAAGAGAATAAAATACCTAGGAATACAACTAACAAACAATGTAAAGCGCCTATTCAAGGAGAACTACAAACCACTGCTCAACGAAATAAGAGAGGACACAAACAGATGGAAAAACATTCCATGGTCATTGTTAGGAAGAATCATTATCATGAAAATGGCCTGCCCAAGGTAATTTATAGATTCAATGCTATCCCCATCAAGCTACCTATGACTGTCCTCACAGAACTGGAAATAACGACCTTAAGCTTCATGAACCAAAAGACAGCCTGCATAGCCAAGACAATTCTAAGCAAAAAGAACAAAGCTGGAGGCACCACGCTACCTCACTTCAAACTATACTACAAGGCTACAGGAATCAAAACAGCATGGTACTGGTACCAAAACAGAGATACAGACCAATGGAACAGAACACAGGCCTCGCAGGCAATGCCACACATCTACAACCATCTGATCTTTGACAAACCTGACAAAAACAAGGAATGGGGAAAGGAGTCCCTGTTTAATAAATGGTGTTGGGAAAACTGGCTAGCAATGTGCAGAAAGCAGAAACTGGACCCCTTCCTGACACCTTACACTAAAATTAACTCCGGATGGATTAAAGACTTAAACATAAGACCTAACACCATAAAAACCCTAGAAGAAAACCTAGGCAAAACCATTCAAGACATAGGTGTAGGCAAGGACTTCATGACTAAAACACCAAAAGCAATGGCAACAAAAGCCAAATTAGACAAATGGGATCTAATTAAACTCCAGAGCTTCTGCACAGCAAAAGAAACAATCATTAGAGTGAACCAGTAACCAACAAAATGGGAAAAAATTTTTGCAATCTACCCATCTGACAAAGGGCTAATATCCAGAATCTACAAAGAACTAAAACAGATTTACAAGAAAAAAACAAACAAACCCATTCAAAAGTGGACAAAGGATATGAGCAGACACTTTTCAAAAGAAGACATATATGAGGCCAACAAACATATGAAAAAATGCTCATCATCACCGGTTATTAGGGAAATGCAAATCAAAACCACATTGAGATACCATCCCATGCCAGTTAGAATGGCAATCATTTAAAAATCTGGAGACAACAGATGCTGGAGAGGATGTGGAGAAATAGGAACACTTTTACACTGTTGGTGGGAGTGTAAATTAGTTCAACCATTGTGGAAGACAGTATGGCGATTTCTCAAGGACCTAGAAAGAGAAATTCCATTTGACCCAGCAATCCCATTACTTGGTATATATCCAAAGCATTATAAATTGTTCTATTATAAAGACATATGCATATGTATGTTCACTGTGGCACTGTTTACAATAGCAAAGACCTGGAACCAACCCAAATGCCCACTGATGATAGACTCAACAAGGAAAATGTGGCACATAGACACCATGGAATACTATGCAGCCATAAAAAACAATGAGTTCGTGTCCTTTGTAGGGACATGGATGAATCTGGAAACCATCATTCTCAGCAAACTGACACAAGAACAGAAAAGCAAACACCACATGTTCTCACTCATAGGCGGGTGTTGAACAATGAGAACACATGGACACAGGGGAGGGGAGCATCACACAATGGGGTCTGTTGGGGGGGGGGGACTAGGGGAGGGACAGTGGGGGGAAGGGAGTTGGGGATGGATAATGGGAGAAATGCCAGATATAGGTGACGAGGATGGAGGCAGCAAACCACATTGCCATGTATATAACTATGCAATAATCCTGCATGTTCTGCTCATGTACCCCAGAATCTAAAGTGCAATAATATATATATATATATAAAGGTCACTACCCCAACCAAAATCTTAACATCAGCATCTGAGACTTTAAACAGAGGCCCCAGTGAAGTTGTGCCTAGACTCCTGACACAAAGAAATTATGAGGTAATAAACTTGCTTTGTTTTAAGCCACTGATTTTTTCATAATTTGTTACACAGCAATAGAAAACTAATACATCATGCTTACAAATCTTGCCCACATCAAACATTTGTTTTCTTAAATGCTACACTGCCTTTTCCATATAATGTAGCAAACAAGTTTCAATTTTTATGAAATCTGAACATTTCATATTTGATATAAAAGCCTTTTATCTCTCAGCTTATTTGGTTAGATTCAAAATATATCTGAATGAGAAACTGTATTTAAAGTATATTTTCTTAGCTTTATGAATAGTATTTTTAAAACTTAACATTTTAGAAAATATTTATATTATGTGCTTAGAGAAAGGCTACATATTACCATACTTAGTTCTCTTTTCAGTATTTATGTTAATCACTAAAGTATATCAAAAATATATCACATTGTGAAAGCATTTTCACTCACTGTGTGAACATTTTCAAACTATGTAACATGGGGGAGAAAGGAGAGATATAGAATTTCACAATCAAAAAAAGTTATAGAAGATTAGGCAATAAATTTTCCAACACAACCATCTGTTTATAGAGTTACATCTGTTATCTAGATGGGAGCAAATTTGGGAAGAGTAGTTTAGTGAGCTCACTCATCCAAGTTAGGGGGCAAAATAAGCTGCCATTATGTTTTCAGAATATAACAATTAACATTTTCTTCTGTGCTTTTGTCAAAGAGGAATCTGTAATTAAGTAAATTTATAAACAAGCACTGGGGATATATGTTCATTTTACAGTTGCTTTATTGTACAATTCCAAATACAGTTTGGTCTTTTAAAAAGAAACACATTTAAAAAAGTTTGGTCTTTAAAAAAGAAACACATTTAAAAAAAAAAAAAGGAAGAAATCAACTTTAAGATAGCCTACCTTCCACATTCAAAGTTCCCATTTTAGATTCCAAGAAATCAAATAATGTGCTTGGTGCTGATGGCCTTGCATTTCCCAGATCCTCTTCATCTTCAGATCTTATTCGCCCCCTGCCTTTTCCTCTACCTTTAGATGTAAAAGCAAGAAATATGTACTGTATATGCAGAAACAAAAGGAGAATATATAGTAATATATAAAAAATTTTAAATAGGGATTTTAATTTATTTTCATATTTTTGTATAGTCTACATCTTTATAAAAACGTTTTTAAGTAATGAAGTAGCACATTTAATCCCCTAAATAAATGATCTATTCAGAAGTTTGAACTTGTTCATATAAACTATCTTTTAAGGAAGAATTATAAGTTTATTCTTTAACCACAGATATTCTTAAAACATAGGGCTGGGACTTAAAATACCACATAACACATTGATCATGTAATGATTAAATAATTACACCAAGTAAATGTATTATTTTTGTGAATTTGTAAAAGCTTAGTCATTTACACAGGTAGCAGAGTTGTTGAAATAATAGAACCAGTCACATATTTTCTCCATTACTCATAACAACCTTGTTAAATATGGCCTTGTTAGACACATTTTGTTTTTGTTTTTTTGTTGTTGTTAGACCCATAAAGATGAAGACGATGAGACTGACACTAAAAATGTCTCTATGGTTCCCAAGCTGGTGTTCCTTCCACTTACCAAAACATTAAATAAAGTTACAGTCCTTAAAGCTATAATAGCCTCTGTCACTAACATATATTCCTCCGAAAAGCAAACAACGCTATCTGGCACACTGCTGAATAAGTTATACCTCTCAGAGGAGGACCAATAACAGGTTTCTGTTTATTGCTGTTAAGAAGTACGTTCAATGCTGCTTCTAAGTTGTTGCCATTATCCATAAGAGCTTGCCTCGATGCGTCCTTACTGAAGCCCATTTCTGTTATGTGCTTCAGCGCTTTCTCATCAACCTGTAACGAATAAAGAGAAAAGCTGCCTGATAGCCCACAGATAAGGCAAGGCATAAAATTTTAACTATTTACTGTCTTTTAACTAAAAATTACATCCCATACTTATGTAAAAATGTCTTTCTAATACAACCTTCACTTACTGATTTTTTACAAGAGGCAAGGAAGAATCTGTATGATATGTGGGATTGTGCCTTGAGTACTCTCTGACCTCACAAGCACCACTGCGAAAGCAACACACACAAGAACAATTTTATGGTATGTTAGAGTATGGCCTTTGAAAATAATATAGATGGTGAGGAGAAAACTACCTAATTAAAATTTTTCATGGTAAAAATGGAAATTTTTGATACTTCTCCATGCTAGAAGGGAAATGTAATTCATACAGCACCTTTCCAAAAATGTAAAGTATTGAAGCTAACAAAATGATACCCCCCTCAGTAGCTTTTTTTTTTTACTATTACTTGAGAATTCTATTCTATATTCATTAGCAATACTATCTATGATGCTTTGACAGCTATACCCCAATAGGAGAATCTACTTTACAAATGCCAGAATTCAACTCTCTTTTAAGAATCTAGACCTCAACAGAATTCAAGAACCACCTAAGCAGTATAAACATATCCTACAAAGAAATTTCTTGAGCCAAACCCAGCAGAGAAAAACATATCTTTAACTTTTATACATCTAGTAGTTAACATAAACAGGCTTTTAGTTAGCCTACACATAGCATGCATGTCGCAGACACACAATAGGATGTCCACGCAGACTCTTAAAAAAAGTACAGTACATTTTTCCAAACCCTGTGTCATAGAATTCTTCTAAACACAGTAGCTACTATCAACAGGTAACAGTTGACATGAGAGAAAATCTACTTACCATCCTTGCTGTATACATACTAAAGTAAATGTAAAAACACCTATAATTTATCTTTCTTATTCAAAAATTAATGTGAATATAAAAAATAATTAAATCTTTCCTTCTCCAAATTATCTTCCAAATAAATATGTAATTAAGAATATTGTCCCACACATAGCACTTGACCAAAAAGTATTTTAAATGAGCCACTTATAACCCTTAAATAGGTCCAATCCATTGAACTCATCTAGTGAAATTTTAATTTCAGCTATTAGCTCCAGAATACATACTTGGTTTCTTTTGATAAATTTCTGTCTCTTTTTTGATATTCATTACTTGTTCATACATTGTTTTCCTGATTTCTTTAGTTCTTTGTCAATGGTTTCTCTCAGATCTTTGAACGTATGTAAGACAATTCATCTTAAGTCTTTGTCTAATTAAGTCTAATGACCGGGCTATTTCAGGTATGGTTTCTATGGATTTCTCTTTTTTCTTGTGAATGGACTAAACTTTCCTGTTTCTTTGTAGGCTTTATAATTTTTGGTTGGGAACTACTGGACATTTTGAATCCTGTAATTAGGCAACTGAAAGTCAGATTATGCCTCCTCCCCAAGGATCACTTCTGTTACTTGATGAAGGTTACAGTCATCAATTTGCTTAGTGACTTTTCTAAACTTTTTTCCCACAAGAAATACATTCCTTGTGACTGGTGACCACTGAAGTCTCTGTTCCATCATCTCCATGGTCAGCCAGTGACCACACTTCCTTCATCACTTACTTACCCTGGATGCCACAAGTGTTTGACTAGGATCCAGAGTTCTAAAATAACTGCTTTGGACAGCGCTTGCTGCCTCAACAGTTGCTTCAGTAGAGGGGCAAATTCCTTGAACTTCCTTCTCTATTATCTTTATGATGTCATTTCTTTCATATGTTTTCAATCTCACAACACACCCCAATCTGCTAATGTTCTCTTGTGTTCTTTGTCAAGACATCTCCAGAGAAGTGTTCTTCAATTTACTCAAGTTTAAGAGATTCTTAAGTTAGGGACCATATATTTTTTCAGCTCACTGTATCCACTCTGTCTTGCTACTTAAACCTTGATTTTATTTATTTTATTTTTAAGAATGAGATGGCCTTATATTCAAGGAATAGGTAGCCTGCCCTTAAAGATAAACTCATTCCCCTTGATCAGTGATTGATTTAGGAAGTTCTAGTCAAGAAGATATAAATGGAAATCAGCTGAAGATTTCAGAAAAGATTTTCTTCTACGATAAAATAGACCTTCAACCAGATAAATTAGTCCCCTTTCTTTCCTGTCTTGAAATTTTGTGTTAAGATTTACCACATGGAGAATCCTATTGATACAGGAGTTAAGAAGAAATTACTTAGGTAGATAATGAGGGTACAAAAGTCCTTGGTCAGGTTTCCCTTTTAATGAAAAACAGCACCAATTTTCCTTTCTAACAAAGAGCAGCCTGTAAAATCGAGCTGCAGATATAGATGCTGGCAGTTGTGCCAATCATGTTCAAGATGGTTGCTCCATCGTCCCTTCTCTTTTTCAGCTACATGTACAATAAGGAGCAGACGAGACTGGCACCAGCAGAAAGGAAAGTTCATTTGCATAGTAAGATTAGGGCGGGGTTGCCAGCCTTCCCCAAGGACTATGTAAACATCATACCGGATCAAACCAATCTGTGAGCCTTACAAAAATCAGACATCCCCTCCTCAAGCCAGATTATAAAATTCTGAGAGAAGAAGAACACCCTGCAGTGGTCGCCGAATATTATAGTCTGGCCCTTTCACTAGAGAGAAAGCTATTTTCCTTTCTCTTCCTTTTTCTCCTGCCTATTAAACTTCCACTTCTAAACTCCTCATGTGTGTCTGTCTCCTAAATTTTCCTGGCACAAGATGACAAACCCCAGGTATCTATCCCAGACAATGTAGCCACTTCATATTGAGGACCTCATTCAGGATACCAAGGTATGACATTCATTGAAATGGTGAGTAGAGACGTGGACTCCAACTCTGTTCTTTCATTTTGGGACTCTTGGCCTCTATTTTAGAACCAAATCAACAAATACTGGGCGCCCCCGCTTCAGTCATTTAAAAATAATTAGCTTGGCTGCCAGCCATGCACCAAGACTTGGGGGGACTGGCTTGCTGGGGAGAACATGGAGAATCCCCCCAGTACCCACAGGTTGCTGGGCATGTAAGCCATGTTTGAATCAGCTTCCTTTCATGGAGGATTTAGCTGTCACATGGGGCTGGAAGATATTCTGGAGCAACAGAGGATTTCTGGCTGAGGCTAACTCCTGGTGCTATCCAAAGGCTTCTGGACTGACCCCAGCCTCCAACCACCCAATGGGGCATTGGCAGCAGGATCTCCAACTTTTCTATCGTAATTTCCTCTTTTCCTGTCTATGACTACCGTATCTCCTATCCTCTCTGTGTATGCAATGTGCAGGAAGTTTTACAGTTCAGGGAAATAATCTTGTTTGGCAAGATCAGGGAATGTCATAGTAAGTGGGGATATAGCTCGAGAGAAGGCAGTGTGATTTTCTAGGAAGAGAAGGTTTCCCCCTCTTCCATAGTATTTCTCACTGCCCTTGGTCTGGAGAGCACATGGCATTTCCAAGTCTCTCTCTGCCCAGGGTCTGAAGAGCACATGACATGTCAAGGTCACAAGGCCCTTGGTCTGTAGAGCACATCGCATTTCAAGGTCAAAAGTGCCACCTAGTGGAACAGGGATTCTCTCCATGAGGCACATTATCAGTCCTTTGTCAAAACACCCTTCCTAATTCTTTTCCATTTTTGCACCTCTCTACTAGAAACCAGGCTTTATGCTACTTCTGTGAACAGAAAAAAATTCTGCCTTCAACAACTAGGAGCAAAATACCCTCTGAACCCAAATTTTGGTCTTGATATTGTCCCATCAGCAGGAAAACGGCCACTCAATCCTACATTCTTTTAACGCATCTATTCTATCTCCAATTACAATAGTACTTAATTAGTAAGGGGATTCTAAGTTTGGAAGTTAACTGGAACCATTCTCTAAGGGTAAATGCTTTAGCACAGGCAATAATAGCAGGATACAGAGCTCAAACCAGCACACTTCCTCCATTAAGGAGGGAAGTGTCAACAGTTGCCCAAATGCAACTGTCACACAGTCTCTCCTGAGGTCCTTTTTTTGGGGGGGGAGCCAGGCAGCTCTCCCAAGTCAAGGAAGTAAAAGGGAATTCACAGGCAGAGGACTAGAGTCACGTGGGTGAGCATGACTAATCCCACTTAGTTTCTCTGGTTCCATGGCTGGGGTCACGCCTGCAACTATGGGCAGCACATTCGACAAGCTGCTGGGACTCAGGAACCATGGAGGAAAAACAGCAGTAGAGGCCTTCACTGGCTTCCTCTCCACTGAGGGTCACACCAAAAAGAAGGAGACTAAAGAGATGCATTTAGTCTTCTTTTTCTAGGTGAGTAACAGATCGTCTTCAGCTTGCACTACTCTGGAGTGCATTCTTAAGCATAAGGACTCCTTTGACCCTAAAAATTTAAAGAAAAAGTGGCTCACTTTCTTTTGCACAAGGGTATGGCCTTCTTATCAGACCTTTGCAGGCATTACAAAATCAACTCAGCCTTTTTAATGGCCATATCAGGCAAGTCTATGGAGAATGACTCTCCAAAGTTAGAGAAGCAACTTCCAGGGGAACAATCTGAGGGCCCCCTCAAGTTCCTTTCTCATTACAGGACCTTAGGCAAATAAAGAGAGACTGGGCTGATTTTCTAATGACCCTGATAGGTATATGGGAGCTTTCCAAAATTTAACTCAGGTGTTTGACCTCTCATGAAGTGATATTATGCTGCTTCTAAGCCAAACCCCAACTACAGCTGAAAAACAGGCAGTTCTGCCAACAACAGAGAATTTTGGAGATGAGCATTATTTCTCCTATAATAGGCCAAAAGAGAAAAGAAAAAATAGGTAAGGCAAAGAAATAGGGGAAACACTATTCCCAATAGGAAGGGAAGCAGGACCTCTTGACAACCCTAACTGAACCCCCCAGACTTTTCTATGATGTTTTTTCCTCTTTCATGGTTTAAAATGGTACTTTTATAATGTTCATCCAACCTGGGAAAAGTTAATTTCTCCAAACTTTAAAATGCTTGGCTTATAGTTGAGCTAGAGGGAAGAAAACCCAGAAACTTGACATGCTGGCAAAGGGTAAAAAAAAAATTTACCAGTCAGGCTTTTGGCTTGTCTTCCTGTGCAAATCAGTAAAAGAAATAACAAGGATCACTGTTTATATTCTCTGTAAAGTTTTAATTAACAAAAAAGGATTTGTGAGGTTAGTCTTAAGTGGTAGCCAATCTACTGTGCTTTGCATGTCTTTCTGTATGGATCTATCAAAAGAAAGGGTACTTTAGGCTAGGATGCAATCCCAGGACCCTGTAAGTTTGCTGTTCTCACCAGCCCAACAAAATGGTCAGTAACAAACTTGGCTACAGGTCTCCATCTTGTTTCATGTTCTTGGGGAACATGACCTCAAACACATAGCAATACTTTTAGTCTCCACCATTTTACAATGGTGGCTGTCATGTGCTATTTCAGTTCCTGGGTGGGGACCACAAAATCAGATAAGACAGTTTATCAACTGGGCAGTGCAAGCTAATACATCAAGGGTGGGGTTTACAAAATATCTTAAACACTTGGGAGCAGTTAAGGGAGGGGTCAAAATCTTGTAGGCTCCAGCTGCATGACTCCTAAGCCATGGTTTCTAATCTTGTGGCTAGTTTAGTGGTCTGGTCCCCAGACAAGAGGGAAGTATATCTTAGGAAGTGGCTGTTATCGGCTGGATGTTGTGGCTCACACCTGTAATCCAAACACTTTGGAGGCCAAGGCGGGTGGATCATCTGAGGTCGGGAGTTCAAGACCAGCCTGACCAACATGGTGAAACCCTGTCTTAAAAAAAAAAAAAAAAAAATTTGCCAGGCGTGGTGGCTCACGCCTGTAATCCCAGCACTTTGGGAGGCAGAGGTGGGCGGATCACCTGAGGTCAGGAGTTCAAGACCAGCCTGACCAATATGGTGAAACCCCATCTTTTAAAAAAAAAAAAAAAAAAAGGAAGTGGCTGTTATCATCTTTGTTTTGGATTATAAACTGTAAACCAGGATCCTCCCACAAGTTGGTTCAGCCTATGCCCAGGGATGGGCAAGGACAGCTTGGATGCTGGAAACAAAAGAGAGTTGGTTGGGTCAGATCTCTTTCACTGTCTCAGTCACAATTTTGCAGTGACAGTTTCAAAAGCTGCTTATCAATCCTTTGAAAATATCTCATACACTTGCAGTTAAGTCAAAACATAACTAAGGACTAAGGCTTGTTGGTTTCACCTGTAAGGTTACTTTTTGTGAAATTCAAAAGCAGAAAATCTTAACTGCCTGGCATGGCTAAAGTGGAGTAACAAGAGATTTAAAGAGATTTTCTTAAAGAGCACCCAGCTTAATTAAAAGTGGATATCCAAGTTACAGGTATAGTTTTTCTCTTCTTAGATCTTGTTTTTCTGGAAAAAGGTTTTTTCTTTTCAGTTAACTGAATTATTTTTCTCCATTTTTTCTGTCTTGCCACTCTTAATACACACAAGAGAGGCCCCTAAGACAACTTCTGGTAGCCGGGACTCCTTAGGAAAAATTGAGGAGGCACCACAGACCCTGTTTTGGGGGAAAAAAAACCCACTCTGTTTTATTTATGAAACCTCAAGAATTAAAAGCAGATAGTTCCCTCTCAAAATCAAAGGCTCTATTCTGTTTTGCACTATTATCTGATAGTTTTGAGGTATCAAATTACTTCACATTATGAGAGAGCTATGGTGTGTAATAGGTAGAAAATATACTTTAAGGATGGCTTATAGTAGTTACAGAGGGATACTTAACTCTTTGCACTTTGAATTAGAGAAGCATGCTGTTGGCCACCTGAAAGATATGGAAACATCCCCCACCCCCCCACTGAGAGATGGGACTCTCATGGGGGGATGGTTACAAAATAAGCTGATTGGCTTTGGGTTGCCTTGCAATGAAATGCATGGTAGAAGCACTGCACTGTCTTCTCCCATAGTATCTCCCTCCTTTTGGGGATCAAGATCCAGTGCAAAATAGCACTCTTAATTTTGGGGCTCTTTGCTTTCAGCTATGCCTACTTATTAAGCCCTAAAAATGCATGCTATCCTGGCCCTGTTCCTCCAAGGGCTCTACCCTGAAGCCAGTAATACAATTAAAAAACTGGCAAATGAAAAATCATACAAGTGCTGAATCTTCTGTCTGTCTGTATTGCTATAATGTGTTGTGTGTAATGTCTATAAAAAGAGCTCTAATTGATTGGCTTAAAGAAAAATAAGCACTTAAATCAAATATTTTTTAAGGAAAGATAAAAGCTGTAATGCCTTTTAGTTAATGTGACTTTAATCTTTAAGAAACAAAAAGTCTTAAGGATTATTGGTAAAATGCAAGTGTATCAAAATGTAAATAGTCTAAATCATACAAGTCAGATACTAGGCTTGCTAAATGTTGCAAGGTTGTAAACTGCCTGCTTTACAAATAGACAAGGCCTAGGCCACATGGAGTTAGATGCTGGAAAGTCAGACCTTATCTGCACTTCTATCTGGGTCCTAGCCTCCACACTTGATATATAATTAAAATAGCTTAGTAACCAGGTTTTTCACCAAAAGTAAAAGTTGCTAAGAGTTTACAGTGTGACATGTATTTGAAACCACTAAACAGTTTTACACGCAAGGTGTATAAAAACAGTAAAATGTGTTTTTTAGCAAAAGATTATACGAAAGCATGAAAATGTAAATTTTTCCCAGGGATGAGGAAAAAGGTTATTTTTCTGGAAAAAGGTTATTTTTCTCCATTTTTTTGTCTTGCCACTCAATGCACACAAGAGAGGTCCTAAGACAACTTTTGGTAGCTGGGACTTCTTAGGAAAAATAGAGGAGGTGCCACAGACCTTGTTTCGGGGGGGGGAAAAGGCACTCTGTTTTCTTAAGAAACCCCAAGAATTAAAAGTATTTCATAAGATAAAGCTAGAGGTTTAAGCAAGTTATAAAAAGATTTTTAAAATTAATCTTGCAAAAAATGTGTAAACATTAACTAAATTCAAAAAAGTATTATTGATCTTTTTATAAATTGAGCATTGAAATAAAAGCACAGCAAGGTTGTCTTAAGATGCCAGGGTCATAAAAGGTTTGTAAAAATTTCACCTCATGGTCAAACTGGTTAAGACTAGATGGAATCAGCTATAAGGTTTTGTTTAAACCAATTGGGATTAACATTAATAAACTAATGCAAGGATAAAAACTGGGCTTTCAACAGGATTTTCATGTAACAGTAAAGGCTAATGAAAGGTTTCTGCCTTTTGAGTCATCGTTTTGGCAAAATAAATAATTTGTGGCAATATGGAATTCTATTTCATAACATCAAGTGCTTTAAGTCCTCCAACATTTAGCAGGCTTCCCAACATCGAACTTCAAGTTTCAAAATTGTCTTTCCTGATGCCTTGCTTTCTGGATGGTTCAGAGAGGCTCTGAACCATCCAGAAAGAGATAAACAGAATTGTCTGACATGTGTAGTTACATGAGATTACCCAAATGATGTTCATTTGCAATCTTCTTTAAGTTATATTTTGGCAAATAATACAAATACATGTTCCAAAATTGTATGAAATTTCTAAAATTCTAATGTCTAAGTATATGCTATTAATCATAATTAAGGTTGTCAAGTTATTGTAAACCACAGATAACTAAACTTTACTAGTCATGTTTTTAACTGTAACTAGGTTGGAAATTTTGTCATTTGCAGACAATTCTTGTCTTGCTTTGTTCCTTCTCAAAAGATGGGTTACAATCAAGCTATAAGACCTTAACAGGTGCTCGCAAATGTAGGATTCTAATAGCTTTGAAGATTGTAACACTAGAATAGAGAAAAAATTTACAGGACTCATGAAAAGCTGAAATGTTCATAAGTATCAAACAAAACAGAAGTTAAAAAAATGGACTGAATTCAGAGAGCTAAAGCAACCTTTTTGATTTTTCTTAGAATATTCCTGATCCTTGTTTGTTTTTCAAAGTCAAGGAAACCATTTTGAACTATTTATGGCCTTTAATAATTGAGTAAGGTATACTCCTGTGAACAAAGCATGTTTGTTTCTCTCTGCCTGGTTCCTCTAGAATTTGGAAACTATTGTGAGACTCATCACAATATGGTTGTTTGCATCAGTGCAATAGGAATCCATTTTCCTTTTGCAAGATGACATAATTAGAAAAACTGGTTATTTTGTCAAGGCTTTGACTAGAAGGATATGCTTCCCTTTAAGAAGTCAATCTCGACTTGCAGAGACAATAAAAGTCCCATGGAGAGAACTGGCATCCTACCTACATATAGAGTCCCTGTACAGGTTTCCTAACCTATGATCAATAAAGAATGTCACTTTCTAACAGGACCAGGAGCTCCCAGTTTATCTTGGGGCCTTTAGAGGAGAGGATCACCCAACTCACAGGTATCTGAAGATACAAACCCATGGCTAGGCTTAGCCTTAAAAGATCTTATCTGAAATTCCTTGTGGAACAGAGTTCCATCGAAGACAATCCAAAAGGCCTATGCAGAAATAATCATTCTTGCTGCACTTTATGCAAATAATCAGGCCAAGTATAAGACTAAAGTTTATTCTATGAAAAACACAGTCCTATCATAATTTATTTTTACCAAAAATGAGGACTAGAGACAAAAATTATGCTCCATAGCTTATACATTTGTTATTAAATTCCAGTCTCATTAATTGTTTTTAAGTTTCTTTGCCAACATTTTAGACTAACCCTGCTTATTCCTGTGATTCAAGTGGTGATCTCCTGCAGCTTGGAAGAAACAAAAAGGGATGAGTAATGTAAAAATCTGGATCAATATTCTAGTTCTGGGCAATTATCCTGCAAATTCTGCCAGGTAATGAAAGTGAGCAGGGTGCCCATAACCCAAAGGTTCATTTAGGAAGTTAAAACCAAGGAACTTTACAGACCCCCAAAGGGAAATTCTTTATCTTAGCAAGTAAAATTTTAGATGGAAATTATGTACTATACTACACTTGCAGGAAATTATGTATTACACTATGTCCATCAGCTGGAGGCTATAAGATTCAAACTGCTCCTAAGATCAGTGCTTGAGATATTTTGCAGACCTTGTACTTTATGGATCAGCTGGCAACACCCTGATGGATTAACTGACTCATCTGAGCTTGTGGTCTCCACCCAGGAACTGACTCAGTTCAAGAGGACAGTTTCAATTCCCATGATTTATCTCCTACCTAACCAATCAGAACTCCTGGTTCACTGGCTTCCCCCAACCCACCAAGTTGTCCTTAAAAACTCTGATCTGTTGTGTAAAAGCACATCCAAAAAAAAAAACTCTGATCTGATCCCGAGGGGCACAGTGGCTCATGCCTGTTATCCCAGCACTTTGGGAAGCCAAGGTGAGTGGATCACCTGAGATCAGGAGTTTGAGACCAGCCTGGTCTACATGGTGAAACGCCGTCTTTACTAAAAATACAAAATATTAGCTGGGTATTAGTGGCAGGTGCCTATAATCCCAGCTACTGGGGAGGCTGAGAAGACAGGAAAATCACTTCAACCCAGGAGGTGGAGGTTGCAGTGAGCCAAGATTGCGCACTGTACTTCAGCCTGGGCAACAAAAGCAAAACTCCATCTCAAAAAACAAAACTAAAACCTCTGATCCCTGAATGATTGCTGAAACTAATTTGAGTAATAAAACTCCAGTCTCCCACAATAGCTTGTTCTGCGTGAATTACTCTTCTCTATTGCAATTCCCCTGTCTTGATAAATCAGCTCTATTTAGGCAGTGGGTAAGGTGAACCCACTGGGCAGTTACATAACCCTAAGGAGAAAGCCAAGAAATCATGGAAATACCCACGAGTGCTCTGATATTGTTATACTCCTGAATTTACCAACATTTGTTGGTAATTCTAAACTTCTTGTTATATGAAATAGTAAACCCCCATGGTTTAAGCTCTTTTGGATACTCCGCACCCTAAGGACAAAAATCAACCAGTCATTCACCTCTACAGGCAAAGAAAAATGAATTTTTGCCAACATCCTTAGATCTGAAAACATTGCAGCATACTAGAAATATGTTTGACTCCTCTTTTATCTTAAAAATTCAAGTATGTTTTGCAATTAGGTCCACGTAATACATATGCTTGCTTCACAATATTCTTCCCAAAAAGGAGTAGAAAACAAAACAAAACACTTTAGACAAAATTTGACAAAAGATGTGGGGAAGCACAGAAAAATGTATGTCTTCGATGCATCATCTTTTGATGGCTTTTTATTAATCCATTCCAAAATATAATATTTGGACATTAGTAATTTAAGTGAGATAGAAGTTTTAAGTAAATTATTTTTCAAACAATCCAAATTTTTAATGATTTAAATTGTAATCCTTACTGAAAGTCTTCAAGAGTTATAACATCTATCCATAATACATTGCACAAAGCCAGTGGCGGTAGTGAGAAAGAATAAAAGAATCATTTAAAGAAAAACACTTTATATTTTGTAATTGGTTCTTTGGCCTTACCAGTTCTCTATAGACACCTTCATGTTTTCCCTCTGATTTGGTTGACTTTTCTTTCTGTAAAACTTCCCTATTTCGGTTACCAGCAGCATTGGTATTGAGATTACTTCTAGCACCACCACCACCTCCTCCAAATGTCTTCGTCTTTAATAAGAGAAAGATAAAAGAGAGGTATGTAAACATTTAAAAACAGCTCTAAAACCTAAGCTATGACTAAAAACAACTGAAGTAAAAGTTTATTAACTGTGTCTTACATGAAAAAATAAAATATTAACTTATTTTTTTTTGGATAGCAAAAATATCTGCTAGTCATAATCTCTTTTATTCACAAATCCAGGCCAGGCAATAAAAATAATTACATAATTTGTGAATAAAAGGGAAGTCATGAAAATGAGTGTACAACTATATAGAAGAAAATAATACAAGCATTATGAAGATTACTTGTTAAAATGATTTTACAGTAAAATACTTGACTACTGTCTTGAGCCTTGAGTTCTAAATCCAGCTATCAGGCAAGATTATCTTTGGATAACCAGGCAGTATTTACATTTAACTCAAATCAAAATTAAAACCACTTCTTTATGTACCAAAGACTCATTACTGTATTCATTAAATTTTTGGTTTATGGAATCCCAGCAAAAAAAATATATCTGAAATGCCTTCATAGTCATCACTTGTATAACTAGAAAAAAGTACTTACTAATGTGATACAAAATTTATTAGACTAGGAAACAAGGCAGCACAGATAAGCACATAGGCTATGGAACTAGACAAGGCTGGGACTAATCTTGGCCCAGCCACTATCTTAGCGTTCAGGCAGGTCACTTAACTTCTACCTTCCACGGAGCCTCAGGCTTTTCATCTTTAAAACGGGAATTAGAAAACCTACCTCACTGGGATATTGGGAGGATTAAATGACATCATCGATATTAAGTTATTATCTCAGTAAACGGCACATGGCAAACACTCAATAACAGATGGTAATTACTATTTTGGTTAATATACTAGAACAAAATTACCTGAAAACTCTGTTACCTGAGCTGCTCCAAATTAAATATATTTCCAAATTTTACATTCCATAATTCCGAAAGTGTTTTTTCTTTTGGTTCCAGTGAAACAGCCCCATCTTCTGGATGCATTTACTTATAATTTTCCTTCCATTTTATGGATTAAGGAATAGGATTAAGCAGCATTTTCAGAGTTGCTTTTCACTGCTCTAAAATACTTACTACTCATTAATGTAAATATCTAGAACCATCACAACCTAAACATTACCCAAAAGGTAACTGGTGTTGCCCTTTATGAGCCACACCTTCTTGTTCATATTATGTGAATTAGGCATCCATGAGATAATCATGACTATGAAACTCAAGTGGGCCTTAATGCTATCTAGCAATCTTACCATGTTTCCCTAGCCCATTCATATTCCTAATGTTCTAAAACACTATTTTACATGTTCTCCTCACTTCTCAAACTCTAACACCTTCTCTCACATCACTGTTAACCATGCTTACTTCCTCACTAAAAAAAAAAAAACTGAAATAATCATTGAAGAACTCACATAGATTTTGACCACATCAACCCACACACTGGTACATGCATGGTTACACTTTATCTTAACTCCATATGATTTATTGTACCACCAACCTTATGAATGTTAAGAAGAATGAGGATGGAATAAACAACCTCCTCAATTCTATAGCAATTCTAAGTCCTTATGTTATGTAACTTTTAAATTGCCTTTGATAAGTTTAACACTCCCTTCTCCATAATACAATTTCTGCATTGTCTTGTTTTTATCCTGTTACTGGTCACACCTTGGCTGGTTCCACTTCTGCCATCTAGGCTTTAAGTTCAAGTGGAAGTGTTACAGGGTTCATTACTTAGCCTCTTCTGTTCTCTATCAATGCTCATTCCTTTGGTGATCTCATTTGGTCTCATAATTTTCAATACCATCCAGATGTCTACAACTCTCAAATGCATGTGTCTATTTTAAAGCTCACCCTTCAGTCTTATTGTCTATTAGACATTATTACTACCTGCATGTCTGGTAAGTACCTCAATATTCACATGTTCAAAATGGAGCACCAGATCTTCCTCTCCTCACACCTGGTCCACTCCAGGCATCATTTCAAGGCAAGAAACTCTAACCTGCCAATTTCTCTGGTAAAACCATTAGATTTTTTTTTTTTTTTTTTTTTTTTTTGAGATGGAGTTTCACTCTTGTTGCCCTGGCTAGATTGCAATGGCGCAATGTCGGCTCACCGCAATCTCTGCCTCCTGGGTTCAAGCAATTCTTCTGCCTCAGCCTTCTGAGTAGCTGAGATTACAGGCATGTGCCACCACACCCAGCTAATTTTGTATTTTTAATAGAGATGGGGTTTCTCCATGTTGGTCAGGCTTGTCTCGAACTCCTGACCTCAGGTGATCCATCCGCCTCAGCCTCCCAAAGTGCTGGGATTACAGGCGTGAGCCACCACGCCTGGCCAGATTCATTCCTGATACCACATCTTCTCTTGTACCCTATATCAAATCTCAGTAACCCTAATGGCTCCTTTAAAATTCCAGAATCTGACCACTCTGCACTGCCGACACAGCTCTATATTTGTCCAAGCCATAACCATTTTTTTAAATCCTGGATTACTTCAGTAATTCTCTACTTGTTGGTTTCCAATTTTCCTTCTCTACAACCAAGTCTGAACACAACAGCTAGAATTAACCTTTTTTTTTTTTTTTTTTTTTTTTGATACCAAATCTCACTCTGTTGCCCAAGCTGGAGTACACTGGTGCAATCTTGGCTCACTACAAACTCCACCTCCTGGGTTCAAGTGATTCTCCTGCCTCAGACTCCCCAGTAGATGGTACTACAGGAACACGCCACCATGCCCGGCTAATTTTTTTGTATTTTTAGTAGAGATGGGGTTTCACTATGTTGGCCAGGCTCGTCTTGAACTTCTGACCTCGTGATCCACCCGCCTCGGCCTCCCAAAGTGCTGGGATTACAGGTGTGAGCCACCACACTGGGCCTAGAATTACCCTTTTAGAATATAGGTCAGCTGATTTTAATTGCTGTGCTCAAAACATTCCAAAGGCTCCCGTTTCTCCTTGAAGGAAGTACAATGTCTTTACAATAGTTTACGGGGCACTACGTAAGTTAACCTCTATCATGTCTCTTGACTTTATCTTCTACTGCTTGCCCCTTTGTTCTCTCTGCTTCCATTGGTCACTCTGCTGTTCCTCTGTGCTCCTGCTTTAGAGCCTTTGCCATGGCTTTTCCTTCTGCCTGGAATACTCTTGCTCAGATAACCAAGTAGCTAATTCTCTTACCTCCTTCAAGTTTTGACTGAGCTCTCACTATCTTGAGGCCTAAACAGACTATTTAAAATTGCAATCTGCTTATTTAGTATGTTTACATTATTTATGATTCAGATCTTCTATGTTACATTACCATTGAGTCCTACAATTAACACCGGATAACCTTGGGCAAGTCCCAAGTTTGTTTGTTAGTTTTGAGCCTCCATCAACTCTCTCATATATAAATTGAGATGTTCTTATGTCTGCTGTAAAAAAAAAAACTAAGATGCTTTAATTATCAAATATTTATGGGAAAACATAGTATCAATAGTGACAACAAAAAGAAGCACCTTACAATAGATTAACTATGCTCTAATAAATAGACAGCTATAACCACAGCCAACAAAATCCTAGGTAGAAAAGTTCATTTGAGATAAATGTAAATCAAAAGAACATCTTTCTGTAATCATTTTAAAAATATGTATTTTCAGTATCTTCTGAAACTCCATGATTTTATCTCTTACTGGAACAATAAGTATATTTCATGTAAGTTATGTAAAATGTATTAATTTAAGAAATGGTAAAACTGGATTTTTAAAAGTATGCCTTGAATAGAGGAACAAGTGAAGAATAGCAATAGTCATGCTTATTGAGAGCTCTGAGCAAGTGTTATGATCTGTGCCAGGTAGCTGTATTAGTTCTAAATGTTTTATTCTCACATATGAAGTAGGTACCATTATTATCTCTAGGTTTGACAGATAAAAGAAAAACAGAGCGGGCGAGAATATAAAAAGCTGAGTAACCATCCAAAGGTGTCAGCAAGATATGCTTTCAGGCTGTGATTCCAGAGCTTGTGCGTCTGGCCCCTCACTAGACTGACAACACAAAGACACTGTGGGAAGAACAACCAAAATTCAAGAAGACTACTCCTTACTTCAAAATTAAATAGGAAAGCAATTGTAAGCTAAGATTCATTACAGATTCTGAATAAAGGAAACAATTTCAATCTCACTGGTTAAGAAATGTCTATGTAGTAACTAATTTATGACCTAAAATTTCTTATCATAGTCTAAGAGAAATCAGTAAGTAACTAGAAAAAATACCTATTACAAATAAGCAAAAAAATTCTAAATAATGAAAAGAGAGCCTTTGGCTATCAATAACATAAGAGGGAGGGGTTTGTTACTTCAGGATGTTGGTCTGGGCAAAGAGTTTTTGGATAAGACCTCAAAAGCACAGGCACACAAGTAAAAATAGACAAATGAGATTGTATCAAATCAAAAAGCTTCTGCACAGCAAGAATACAATCAACAGAGTGAAGAAACAACTTACAGAATGAAAGAAAATAATGGCAAACTATCCATCTGACAAGGGGTCAATATCTAGAATCTATAAGGAACATAACAATTCAAAAAAACAATAAAATCCAATTTAAAAATGGATAAATGATTTGAATATTATTTTTCCAAAGAAGACCATACAAATGGCCAACAGGTATATGAAAATATGTTCAACATCATTTATCATTGAAATCAGCCCAGTAGTCCCATAGACAGATTTTTTTGTATAAACAGAAACTGACCCTTCTGATCTTAAAGTTTGAAGCTTCCATTTGATTTATCTTTATGAGAGTCCCTTTTTCAGGAAATGACACTCAGGCCTTTCAAAAAAGTATCAAAGAACTAAAATTCACCAGATCATCACATCTAAACAACGAGATGCCACATCCCTCATTCATCATAATTGCTTCCTTACCCCTCCTTAGTTCCTGTTTTCCTGCACATAGATTTCTTCCCTGATATATAAATCCCTAATTTTAGCCCATCAGGGTGATGAATTTGAGACTGATCACCCATCTTTTCAGCTGCAACACTCAATTAAAGACTTCTTTCCTAGCAACACTCATATTTCAGTGATTGGCTTTCTGTGCAGTGAGCAGCAGGATCTAGACTATAAGTAATATTATATTATTATATATTATATTATATTATATATTATATTATATTATATTATATATTATATATTAACTATAAGTAATATTAACCTTATTACTTATAATACCTGGGGTGTCTCATAACATCATCAAGGAGATGCAAATCAAAACAAAATGAGATATTATCTCAACCCAGTTAAAACTGCTATAATCAAAAAGACAAAAATAAAAAAATAACAAATATCAGTGAGGATGTAAAGAGAGGTGAACTCTATGCACTGTTGGTGGGAATGTAAATTAGTACAGCCATTACAGAAAACAATATGGAGGTTGCTCAACAAAACTAAAAATAGAACTAGCATATGACTGAGCAATCCACTACTGGGTACTTATCCAAAGGAAAGGAAATCAGTAGGTCAAAGAGATATCTCCCATATTTACTGCAGCGCTATTCACAATAGCCAAGTTATGAAATCAACGTGACTGCCTACCATCAGATGAAGGGATAAGAAAATATAGTATACAGGGATTGGCTCTAGGACTCCCATCACTCTCACATTCCCAGCAGATAACAAAAAACATGGTCGCTCAAGTCCCTTACATAAAATGACATAGTATTTGCATATAACCTATGCACATCCTCTTGTACACTTATTTTTTAATTTTTATTTTTTGAGGCTGTGTTTCGCTATTGTTGCCCAGGCTGGAATGCAACGGCACAATCTCAGCTCACTGAAACCTCCACCTTCTGGGTTCAAGTGATTCTCTTGCCTCCACCTCCTGAATAGCTCAGATAACAGGCATGCACCACAATGCATGGCTAATTTTGTAGTTTTAGCGGAGATGGGGTTTTGCCATGTTGGTCAGGCTTGTCTCGAACTCCTCACCTCAGGTGATCCACCCGCCTCAGCCTCCCAAAGTGCTGGAATTACAGACGTGAGCTTCCACGCCTGGCCATTCTTGTATACTTTAAATCATTTCTAGATTACTTATAATACCTTATAAATAGTTGTTTTACTATATCATTAGGGAATAATCACAAGACAAATTTGTACATATTCAGTACCGATGCAATCATCCTTTTTATCCCCAATAAATATTTTTGATCCACTGTTGGTTGAATTCACAGTTAGGAAGAGTTGAATCCATAGATATGGAAAGCTGACTGTCTACACATAATGAATACTATTCAGTCATACAATAGAAAGAAATTCTGCCATTCTCAGCAACACGGATGAGCCTGAAGGACATTACAGTAAGTGATATAAGCTAACCACAGAAAGACAAATACTGCATATTCTCGCTCGTATGAAGGAGATAAAGAAGTTGCCTCATAAAAGACCAGCATAGTAGTTACTAGAGGCTGGGAAGGGTGAAGGTTAAGGGAGAGTGGGAGAGGTTGATTAATGGGTATAAAATTACAGTTAGACAGGAGGAATAAGTTCTAGGGTTCTATAAAACACTAGGGTGATTACAGTTAACAATAATGTATTATATATTTCAAAATAGCTAGATGACAGAGTTTTGAATGTTCTCAACACAAAAAAATGATAAATGTTTGAGGTGATGGATATGGTAATTACCCTAATTTGATTATTATACATTGTATACATGTATCAAAATGTCACATATACCTCACATATATTTATAGTTATGTGTCACTTAAAAAGGAGGATCTGTGTGTGTGTAAATACACATATAATGTAAAGATAAAATTATTTTTTACTATACACTAAATAAAATTAAGAATAAAGACAAAAATGTTAATCCTGACCCAGTGGGGATCTGCTGATTTTTATTCATCTCTCAGAAATTGCTATTTCTCATAAGTTGCTATTAATAAGGGGAAATTATCCCCAAAAAAGTGGCAACTAGCCCAACTACTAATAGGAAACTCTCTGCCAGAATAAAAAGTGTGCCCAGTTGCTACATTCTTTAAAAAAAAGGAAGAAGGAGAAAAGAAGGGTAATTTGCCAGCAAGAGTAACTTGCTGGAACAACCTTAGAGATCTGGAAAAAGAACACATGAGTAAAACATGTAAGATTCCATAAAGTGGCAGAGCATTCCTACTTACGGAATATGTAAGAAGAACAAGGTTAAGCATTTGTTGAATTAGGTAGCTTATGTGAAAAGACAATAACGATCATGGGTAATCTAAACAGAACATAACGTTAAGAAATAAGAAATGTGTAATGATTTGATTTCTTACTTCTTTGCTCTTTGCAACTTCAGCAATAGCAGCAGTCCTTTGCTTTTCAAATTCATCATTATCATTGGTAGGTTTGACAGGCATTGTAACTTGCAATGTTTTTCTTCGATCAAGTTCTCTGCTATCCACTTGGACATGAGATACACACTTCTGGTAAAACAAGTAAGAATAAGACAACTTAGTAGTTCCAAAAGAGATTCAAGTTTTCATTAGTAAGTAAAACTTCTTCAAAAGAAAGTATCTTGTATCTTTTACAATAGCTAAAAGCCTACACAAATAAATATCCCATATATTTAAAGTAGAAAACGGGAAAAATAACTTTTAAACAAACATAACTAGCAAATAAAATTAAAAGCTATATAAATTTGTGGCCGTCTAAGCCACGCACATATTTAAAACATATACTGGATCAAGAGAGCTAACTTTCATTTTAGGGTAATTACTTAAATAATTTTATATTTCAAACAATCTTGACTAATACACAATAAGATCTAAATTTGGTTTTGTCATGAAGAGCTTAATTTCCATATTATACCACAATATCCATATGTAGATTGGTTATTACAATTACATTACAATATAAAAAGATGTCTCTGCACTTATAAATCACACTCTAAAAACATACTCTTGTACAAAATCAGGCTTCAAAGTGTTTATATTTTTTCTCATAAAGTAAAAAAAAAGGCATCACTGCCTAAAAATAAGCCCTCAATTCTGATCTCCATTCCAATTTTACCAGTAAAAATTCTATAAAATGAACTTTATCTCAACTCGTTTTAAAAAAATGAAAAGGAAGATCTCAAAGAAATGTGTTACACAAATACAGAAAAATTTCAGTAATAAAAATATATCATATTGACACCAACACACACTCAGCATTACCTATCTTCAACCCATGTACAAGGCTGCAAGATGCTGCATAAGAATTTTTTCAGAATGAACTTTATAAACAAATAATATTATTAAAATTATACCTTTTATTATATCACCTAATCCCCCCAAAAGCTATAAAACACTTAAAAGTCTTAAGAATAATTAGATCATAAGTCTTTCTGGAAGAGAAACATTATCACCAAAATGTTTAAGAGTAAATTTTTACAAATATATCATTATTATTTTCAAATATAAGTTATTAGAATGTTTGCACTGCTTTCCTTATGGGGGGTTTTATTACACTGGGAGAAGATCAATCATCAACATGGATCACACCATAAGACTTCATACTTCCTTTTATGTTGGCTCTCTTCTTCCAAACTCAGTAAAAGAAAAAACATTATTTTTAAAATGCTTCAAAATAGGTTTGATGCAAAAATGATTTACTTAAGTGAGAGTAGATCTTACAAAAGGCTTTTGAAGATCGTACTAAATACCAAAATTTAGACGCACAGACACATACACACAACCTTGTTATGGATGTGCAGACCTGTTGCCTACCTGTTATCTCCACAACTCATTGCTACTCTTAGCCAGCCCAGCACTCTTGAAAAAAATTAAAGAGCAAATGCAAGGCAGATTACCAATAGCTAAATTTTGATGGCATCATCAGAAGAGCAAGTTGCCACATGAATTATTCTTAGAATTGTCAGGGATAAAGCAAGAACAAGTTGGAAAAGATTGTTGAGAATCAATTTGATGCTGAAGACAACTGAAGTCACAAGATACTGGTCAGAAGGGGAGCTGCCTCAAAGTAGCATTTCATCTGATCACCCTGTGTGGCTTCATTTCTTTCCCCCTCTTATGTTTTTAATGAACAAATGAGAAATTATGACATATTTCTGTTTTCTGACTTTTGAACTTCTCTAAAAAAACCCTTCCTCCATCCTATTTTAATTGGTTATAAGTTACTTTTCAGATATGACTCTTAATTGCTTCAATATTTGGGTTAACAGCTCTTGCAAACATCAACAATGTAACTACAGTGAAGTAAAAAAACCAAAAAGTTATTAAATTCCTTGAACTTCAGATTTCCAAATAACTCCATAACCTCTTAATAAATAGTTCAGCACATAATGAAAACACAGTTTGAATACTAATGAAAAATGCCTTTTCCTAGTTTAAATTCAACTCCCAACACAAAAGTCATTACCTGTCCAAAAGGCACAAAAGGAGGTGGTCCACCTTCAGTTCCAATATTGCTTCTATTGTGTTTTGATAAGCTCTGTGGAAAAAGTCCAGTTACAAAAGAGCTGTTACACATAAAAACTATATTTCCAACATTTATAATGTAATAGGAATCTATCTATTGAGTAGATTCTTATAAGAAATGGGAAGAAAAAGGCCTTCCATAAAGTATTTCAAACCACACAAAATATATTATTCTTAACTTCAATAATCAGGCAAAGACTCTCTCCTCACCTCCCCTTACTAAAACACATATTCACACATAACTTTCAGAAATATTTATCAGGCCATTCCCCTAAGAAGAAAACAGTCCTCTTAAACAAGAAGCAAATTCAAAAATAACAAACTTTGGTAACAAGAATCCATATCAAAGCATAAAGCTATAAGAGACAATATTACCTAGAAATTACCTTTAAAAACAAAATTTTTAGACACAAAATTTATTAGTTAATAACATAAAGGTGATTTCTAATTACTTAAACAGAACAGATTGTTGCAGTATATAATATGGAGGTTCTCTCAATTATACTGAAATTTCCTTAATGTTTTATGTTTTTCAAAATAATTTATATTTTGAAAAAGTATTCAACCAATTGTTAATTAATAAAAATAAGCTTCCAGATCCAACTAATTTGAGTTTTCTTTTTTCTTAAAATCTCATAAAAATAGAGAGATAACAATGTATTATGAAAATGGAAAGAAAATCTTCTCCTAGCAAAAGCAATTTCTCACATGATAAAGTCTTTCCAAAAATCCCATAAGGACTCTTCAGGACTCTCTTCAGTTATGTATTCCTCCAACTTATTTTGGTTTTTAGGTATTAATATATACATAGATGTCTTACCAGTTATTATTTAATACATTTCAACTTTAAACTTTTTGTGCATTTTAGTCATCATTACAGAAACCATTATGATTTAAATATGATGTAAAATATGAGGTGACAACGTTGGAAAAAAAAAACATCATGTGCACTTTCAAGTCTATTCCAGAGTTCCTGAATCATGTAAACACTATATATTTCATGTATATTTTATAAAGATAATTAAGACTAATGACAACCACAACATTCAGTTTATTGAGCAAATAATAATTTGAACTGTATATAAATGCTACGTTTCTTTAAAACCTATCTTTAAGATATTAAGCTAATTTTTTAAAACAACAAATGCATAAAATTATCAAGAGGCCCTTTCCTTAATTTAAATATTAAACAGACTATTCAAACAGTTATAAATCATTTCAACCTATACTATCATTTCCTTTAAAAGTTCACAAATTGCAAATAATACCATATCTCAATAACATTATATAATTAAAAATGTATTACAGGACCTGATAAAGGTACATGAGCAATCCTTAATCTCTCTTTATAAACAACTAACAATCTTGACAATGTGTAAGAAACAACATTTCTTGTTTTTAAGACACAGGATAACAGATAACGCAAGACTATTATCCCTGACAGAAAGAGAAAAAAAAAAAAGGTGAGCTTGGGCTTTCCGCTTGGAGCCATGATGCAGACAGAGACCACAGAGAGCTGAGTTGAGAATATCAGTCTCACAGTTCAAGCAGGCTGATGCAACTGGAAGTTGTGGGCTGTTTCAGAAAGAAGAACCTGCATAGAAGGGAAGCTCCAGAAACTTTCACAGTTGTTCCCTTGAGTCACTGCTAAGAACAGGCTGAGCCAAAAACAACCGAGAGCTGTTAAGCCAAACAAGTACCAGAACTCATAAAAGGTATACAGACAATCCAGCCAGACTGGACTACGCGGACTAAAAACTCTTTGGACATTCATTTAAGACAAGTAATAGAAATCCAGAGGGCTAAAAAATATTTGGAACAAAGGCTACTCTAGATATTCCCTCCAAAGCTTCAATACATGTTTTGAAGAGGCCAAATTGATCAAAAGTAAATTAACTATTGACCAAAGCTAAGTCCTATACTCATTAAAGGAAAATAACAAAATCCAGGCTCTCAACAACTACCAACATCACAATGTCCAGCATCTAAGCAGAAACTATAAGCCATGTCAAGAAGAAAAATGTGATCATAACCACCTGAAAATTTAGTCAACAGAAACAGGGCCACAGATGACAAAGATGGCGAACTAGCAAATCAGTTGTTAAACAGCTATTATAACTATATTGAAGTATTTAAAAGAAAAAATAAATTCAACTAGAAAAGAAAAATACAAAAAAGAAAAAAAAAAAGAACCAAATGGAACTTCCATAAAAGAAAAAACCATCAACAATGAAAATCTTATTGGATGGACTTAAGAGTAAATTAGATAAGGCCGGGCGTGGTGGCTCACGCCTATAATCCAAGCACTTTGGAGGCCAAGGCGGGCGAATCATCTGAGGTTGGGAATTCAAGACCAGCCTGACCAACATGGTGAAACCCCGTCTTAAAAAAAGAAAAAAAAGTAAATTAGATAAGACAGAAGAAAAGATCAGTAATAAAGATATAGTAATAAAATCTAACAAAATAAGGCCAAAGGAAAAAGCCAAGGGAAAAAAAAATGAATAGATCTTCAGTGACTTATGGGAAAATTACCAGCACTCTACTGTATGTGTAATTGAAAGTATATTAAAAAAAAAAAAGAAAGAAAGAAGAGAAAGAAGGAAGAAAAAAAATATATTGGCCAAATCACATTTTCTAAATGTGATGAAAATAGTAAACTCATAGATCCAAAAAGTTCAGTAAATACCAAACAGGATAAAACACACATCAACCATGTTAGGTACGTCATAATTAAACAATCAAATTGTTGAAATCAATAATAAAGGAAACACTCCTCCAAGAGTCCCTGCCTGGTCATTCGTGCAAGCAATGTAGCCACCACTGTCACACCAGAGCACTTTTGCTGACATCCTCCTGCCAGAACTGTTTGCCTGTAACCTCACTGCCACTCCTTCAGAAAACTTCCCACCTGCTGAGTCCCTGTCCCCTATCAGAATGCCCCCCTCCTGTGGTGCCCCCTGCCAGAGCTGCCCACCCAAGGCAAGCCAACTACCAATGCCAGAGTGCTTCCCACCTGTGGTGTTCCTGCTGCCACCACCAGAGAGTCCCTGGCTGAAGCATCCCCCTCCCACATGGCCCCGTGCCTGCAGCGCCCCTTGCTGGAGCACTTACCACCCAAAGTGCCCCAGCTGTCACCACAGGAGCATTTCCTGCATGTAGCCCCCGTCATTTGCAGCACTCCCCCACCATCCTGGCTAGAATACCACTGCCTGTGGGGCTCTCCTCACTAGAGCACTCCCACTTGCACACCACACAACCATGGCATTCCCCAGTGTGAGCACCTCCAACCTGAGGTAAAAAGTATTTAGAAAATGAACAAAACCTCTAAGAAATATGGGGTTATGTAAAGAGACCAAATCTACAACTCTTTCACATTCCAGAAAGAGAAAAAAAAGAGAACAAGCAACTTGTTCTCTCTTTTTCTACAGTCCACAGAACTTTTCCAGATCTCACTAGACAGGTCAACATGCAAATTGAAGAAATTCAAAGAACCTCTGTGATATATTATGCAAGATGACTATCCCAAAGACACACAGTCATTAGATTCTCCAAGGTCAATGCAAAGAAAAAAATCATAAAGGTAGCTAGAGAAAAGGGCATTTACAAAAAGAATCCCATCCAGCTAACAGCACATCTTTCAGCTTAAACCTTACATGCCAGAAGACAGTACGGTCTATTTTCAATATCCTTAAAGAAAAGAAATTCCAACCAAGAATTTCATATCCTATAAAACTAAACGTCGTAACAAAGGAAAAATGAAGTCCTTTTCGGACATGCAAAATGCTAAGGGGATTTATTACCACTAGACTTGCTTACAAGAGCTCCTAAACGGAGTGCTAAACATGGAAATGAAGAAATAATACCTGTCATCACAAAGCACACTTAAACACATATTTCATTATCACTATAAACTAACAATGCAATCAAGTCTACATAACAACCAACTAAAAATATTATGACAAAATCAAACCCTAACATATCAATACCGACCCTGAATGTAAATGGGTTAAATGACAGACTTAAAAGGAATAGAGTGGCAAGTTGGATAAAGAAGCAAGTCAACTGTTTGCTGTCTTTGATGTTTCTCCATCCCTTTACTTTGAGCCTCTGGGTGTTGTTACCATCCCACAAGTCACAACACCCAGAGGCTCAAAGTAAAGGGATGGAGAAACATCTTTCAGGCAAACAGAAAACAAAAGAGATCAGGGGTTGCTATTCTTCTGTCAACTAAAACAGACTTTAAACCAACAACAATTAAGAAGGACAAGGAAAGACATGACATAATAATAAGGAATTCAACTCAACAAGAAGACTTAGCTCTCCTAAATATGTACATACCTAACATTCAAGTACCCAGATTCATAAAATAAGTTCTCCTTGACCTATGTAAAGACTTAGACAAACACAATAATAGTGAGAGACTTCAACATCCCACTGAAAGCATTAGACAAATCAACAAGGCAGAAACACAGCACAAAAATTCTGGACTGAATTGAAACTCAACACCTACTCAATTAGACTTAATAAACATCTGCAGAATCCTCTGCCCAACAACCACAGAATATACATTCTTCTCATCTGCAGCAGAACACAGTCTAAGATCGACAACATGCTTGGCCATGAGCAATTTTCAATTAATTCAAAAAAATTAAAAATTATACCAAGCACACAGTTGGACTACAGTGCAGGTAAAATAGAAATCAACAGCAAAATTTCTCAAAATCACACAATTACACAGAAATTTTAAAACTACTGAATAACAACCTCTGGGTGAACAATGAAATCAAGGAAAAAATAAATAAATAATTTGAAATTAATGAAAAGAGAGGCATAACATAAATCTTTGAGATGCTGCTAAAGCAGTAGTAAGACGACGCTTTTAGTGCTAACCATCTACATCAAGAAGTTACAAAGTTCTCAAATTGGCTGGACGTGATGGCTCATACCTGTAATCCCAACTCTTTGAGAGGCCAAGGCGGACAGATCACTTGAGGTCAGGAGTTTGAGACCAGCCTGGCCAACATGGCAAAACCCCATTTCTACCAAAAATACAAAAATTAGCTGAGCATGGTGGAATGCACAAGCTGGTCTCAAACTCCCAGCCTCAAGCAATCCTCCTTGTTTGGCCTCCCAAAGTGCTGGGATTACAGGACTGATCTCACTGTGCCCAGCCCAATGACACTTACTATTTTGAGATATGTTCCATAGACACCTAGTTTGTTGAGAGTTTTTAACTTGAAGGAATGTTGAATTTTATTGAAGGCCTTTTCTGCATCTATTGAGATGATTATGTGGTTTTTATTGTTAATTCTGTTTATGTGGTGAATCACATGTATTGATTTGCATATGTTGAACCAACATTGCATCCCACGGATAAAGAGCATTTGTCCTCATGTGCTGCTGCATTAGTTTGCTAGCATTTTTATTGAAGATTTCCCCATCTACGTGCATCAGGAATGTTGGCCTGAAGTTTTTTGTTGTTGCAGCTATGCCAGATTTTCACATCAAGATGATGCTGGCTTTGTTCAAAGAAATAGGGAAAATTTCCTCCTCCTTGATATTTACGGAGCAGTTTCAGTAGGATCGATATCAATTCTTGTTTGTATGTCTTATAGAATTTGGCTGTGAATGTATCTGGTCAAGGACGTTTTTTGGTTAGGAGATTTTTTATTAATGATTCAGTTTCAGAACTTGTTATTGGGCTGGCCAGGTCTTCACTCTCTTCCTGGTTCAGTCTTCGGAGATTGCTTTTAGGACTTTATCCATTTCCTCTAGATTTTCTTATTTGTGTGCATAGAGATGTTCATAGTCGTTTCTGAGGATCTTCTGTATTTCTGTGGGATTGGTTGTAATATCATCTTTGTGATTTCTGATTGTGCCAATTGGATCTTCTCTCTTTTTTGTTAATCTAACTAGCAGTCTGTTAATCCGTTTTTGCTTTTTTTTCTCTTGAGACAGAGTCTCGCTGTGTCTCCCAGGCTGGAGTAGTGCACTGATGCAATCTCAGCTCACAGCCGCCATCACTTCTGGAGTTCAAGAGATTCTTGTGCCTCAGCCTCCCAAGTAGCTGGGACTGTAAGCCTGTGCCACCACATGTGGCTAATTTTTGCATTTTTAGTAGAGATAGGGTTTCACCATGTTGGCCAGGCTGGTCTCAAACTGCTGACCTCAAGTGATCTGCCTACTTTGTCCTCCCAAAGAGCGGGGATTGCAGGTGTGAGCTACCGTACCCGGTTCACAGTCTATCAATCTTGTTTCTTTTTAAAGAACCGTCTTTTGGTTCCATTGATCTTTTGTTTGGATTTTGGCATCTCAATTTCATTTAGTTCTCTGATTTCAGTTATTTTTCTTCTGCTAGCTTCAGGGTTAGTTTGTTCTTTTTATTCTTGTGCTTTTAGGTGCATCGTTATCCAGGCCAGAGTGCAGTGGTGTGATATTGGCTCACTGCAACCTCTGTCTCTGGGGTTCAAGCAATTCTTCTGCCTCAGCCTTCCAAGTAGCTGGGACTACAGGCATGCACCACCATGCCTAGCTGACTTTTTTTGTATTTTTAGTAGAGACAGGGTGTTACCATGTTGGCCAGGCTGATATCCAAAGACTGAAACAGGAAGAGAGTGAAAACCTGGCCAGCCCAATAACAAGTTCTGAAACTGAATCATTAATAAAAAACCTCCTAACCAAAAAATGTCTTTGACCAGATACATTCACAGCCAAAGTCTATAAGACATACAAACAAGAATTGATATCGATCCTACTGAAACTGTTCCGTAAATATCAAGGAGGAGGAAATTTTCCCTATTTCTTTGAACAAAGCCAGCATCATCTTGATGTGAAAATCTGGCATAGCTGCAACAACAAAAAACTTCAGGCCAACATTCCTGATGCACGTAGATGGGGGAAATCTTCAATAAAAATGCTAGCAAACTAATGCAGCAGCACATGAAGACAAATGCTCTTTATCCGTGGGATGCAATGTTGGTTCAACATATGCAAATCAATACATGTGATTCACCACATAAACAGAATTAACAATAAAAACCACATAATCATCTCAATAGATGCAGAAAAGGCCTTCAATAAAATTCAACATTCCTTCAAGTTAAAAACTCTCAACAAACTAGGTGTCTATGGAACATATCTCAAAATAGTAAGTGTCATTGGGCTGGGCACAGTGAATCAGTCCTGTAATCCCAGGACTTTGGGAGGCCAAACAAGGAGGATTGTTTGAGGCTGGGAGTTTGAGACCAGCTTGGGCAACAAAGAAATACCTCATCTCTACTAAAAATTTAAAAATTAGCCAGACTTGGTGGTGTGCACCTGTAATGTCAGCTACTCAGGAGGCTGAGGCGGGAGGATCCCTTGAACCCAGGAGTTCAAGGTTGCAGTGAACTATGTTTGTGCCATTGTACTCCAGCCTGGATGACAGAGCAAGATTCTACCTCAAAATAATAATAATAATAATAATAAGAGCCATCTAGGACAATCCTATAGCCAGCATCACACTCAACAGGTAGAAGCTGAAGCATTCTCCTTGACAACTGGAACAAGACAAAGATACCACTCTCACTACTCCTATTCAATATAGTACTGGAAGTCTTTGTCAGAGGAATTACGCAAGAGAAAGAAATATAAGACATTCAAATGAAAAAAGGAAGTCAAACTATCTATCTTTGCTGATGATATGATTCTATATATAGAAAATCCCACAGACTCCACCAGAAGTCTTCTAGAACCAATAAACAAATTCAGTAAAGTTTCAGCATACAAAATCAACGTATAAAAATCAGTTGCATTTCTATATGCCAATAGCACCCAGACTTAAATCAAGAATGCAACCCCATTTACAATGGCCACAAAAAGAATAAAATACCTAGGAAAACAGTTCAACAAGGAGGCAAAAGATCTCTACAATGAGAATTACAAAACACTGCTCAAAGAAATCAGAGACAACACAAATAGAAATATTCCATGCCCACGGATAGCAAGAATCAACATCATTAAAACAGTCACACTATCCAAAGCCATTTAGAGATTCAACACTATTCCTATCAAACTATCAATGTTATTCCTCACAGAATTAGGAAAAAAACTCTTCTAAAATTCATATGGAGCCAAAAATGAGCCCATGTCACCAATACAATCTAAGCAAAAAGAACAAAGCTGCCCAACTTCAAACTATACTACAACGTTACGATAACCAAAACAGAATGGTACTGGTTCAAAAATAGACACATGTAACACTGAGTACTAGGTAAAAAACAGACACACAGACCAACGGAACAGGATAAAGAACCTAGAAATAAAGTGACACAACTACAAACACCTGATCTTTGACACAGTTGACAGTAACAAACAATGAGGAAAGGGCTTCCTATTCAATAAATGATGCTAGGATAACTGGCTAGCCAATATGTAGAAGATTGAAACTGGACCCCTTAAAGTCACCATACGCAAAAATTAACTTAAGAAGAATTAAAGACTTAAGTTAATTAATGTAACACCTAAAACAATAAAAACCCTAGAATAAAACCTAGGAAATACCCTCCTTGACACTGGCCTTGGCAAAGAATTTATGACCAAGCCCTTAAGAGCAACTGTAATAAAAAAAACAAAAAAAATAAGTGGAACCCAATTAAACTAAAGAGCTTCTGCACAGCAAAAGAAACTATAAACAGGGTACACAGACAACCTACAGAACGGGAAAAAATATTTGTGAACTCTACATCTAACAAAGGTCTAGTATCAGAATCTATAAGGAATTTAAACAAATCAGCAAGCAAAAAACAAAGAACCTTATTAAAGAATAAGCAAAGGATATGAACATTTCTCAAAAGAAGACATACAACTGGCTACCAAATACATGAAAAAAAGCTCATTATCACTAATTATTAAAGAAATGCCTAATCAAAACCACAATGTGATACCATCACATAACAGTCAAAATGGCTATTACTAAAAAGTCAAAAAAAAACCAATGCTGGCAAGGTTGTAGAGAAGAGAAAACACATATACACTGTTGGTGGAAATGTAAACTAGTCCAGCCACTGTGGAAAACAGTTTGGAGATTCCTCAAAGAACTAAGAGTTAAGCTACTATGTGACCCAGCAATTCTATTACTGCACATATATCCAAAGGAAAATAAATCATTCTACCAAAAAGACATATGCACTCATTTGTTCATTGCAGCACTATCCAAAGACATGGAATCAACAAAGAGGTCCATCAATATAGAACTGGATGAAGAAAATGTGGTACATATACATAATGGAATACTACATCACCATAAAGAAGAATGAAATAATGTCCTTTGCAGCTATATGGAAGTATCTGGAGGCCATTATTCTCAGCGAACTAGCGCAGGAAGAGAAAACCAAATATCACATGTTCTCACTTATAGGTGGGAGCTAAACACTGAGTACACCTGGACACAAAGATGGGAACAACAGACATTGAGGACTGCTTGAGGGGAAAGGGTGGGAGGAGGAAATTAGTTGCAAGGCTACCTATAGGGTACTATGCTCACTACTTGGGTAATAGGATCTTTCATACACCAAGCCTCAGTGACACATAATTTACCCATGTAAGAAACCTGCACGTGTTCTTCCTTGACCTAAAATAAAAATAGGGGAAAAAAAAGGAAAAGGCTTAAAAGTAGATAGAGAAAAGATATTTACATAAAAAAGATTACCACAGACTATAGATAGTATATTAGGTAATTGACAATGATGTCCTCAAAACACTTAAGAAAAATTTTAAAAATCTTTCAATGTCGAAACATAAATTCAGAGAAAATGTGCTTAAAAAGTAATGGCAAAAAAAAAAAACACTCTTCTGACGAACCAAAACTAGAACACTTCATCATCAGCTAACCTGAACTAAAAGACACACCATGTAAACAACATCATTGATCTTTGCAAAAGAAAAGAGAGAGGGCTGGAAATGGTAAATGTGTAGAAAAACAAAAATGTCTTAAAATTCAACAGCCCTTTATGTTAAAAACCCTCAATAAACTAGGTATTGATGGAACTAGGATATGAACCTAGTTCCACAAAATAATAAAAGCTATTTACGACAAACCCACAGCCAATATCACACTGAATGGGCAAAAACTGGAAGCATTCCCTTTGAAATCTGGCACTAGACAAGGATGCCCTCTCTCACCACTCCCATTCAATATAGTATTGGAAGTTCTAGCCAGAGCAATCAGCCAAGAAAAAGAAATAAAGGGTATTAATTAGGAAAGGAGGAAGTCAAATTGTCTCTATTTGTAGACGACATGATTGTATATTTAGAAGACCTCATTGTCTCAGCCCCAAATCTCCTGAAACTGATAAGTAACTTCAGCAAAGTCTCAGGATACAAAATCAATGTGCAAAAATCACAAGCATTCCTATACATCAATAACAGATTTAAAGAGAGCCAAATCAAGAACGAACTGCCATTCACAATTGCTACAAAGAGAATAAAATACCTAGGAATACAACTACAAAGAATGTAAAGGACCTGTTCAAGGAGAACTACAAAGCACTGCTCAATGAAATAAAAGAGGACATAAACAGTTGGAGAAACATTCCATGCTCATGGTTAGGAAGAATCGATATTGTGAACATGGCCATACTGCCCAAAGTAATTTACAGATTCAACGCTATCCCCCATCAAGCTACTAATGACCTTCTTCACAGAAGTGGAAAAAGCCACCTTAAACTTCATATAGAACCAAAAGAGAGCCCACATAGCCAAGTCAATTCTAAGCAAAAAGAACAAAGCTGGAGGCATCATGCTACCTCACTTCAAACTATACTACAAGGCTACAGTAATCAAAACAGCATGGTACCGGTACCAAACAGAGATACAGACCAATGGAACAGAACAGAGGCCTTGGAGGCAACGCCACACATCTACAACCATCTGATCTTTGACAAACCTGACAAAAACAAGCAATGGGGGAAAGGATTCCCTGTTTAATAAATGGTGTTGGGAAAACTGGCTAGCTTTGTGCAGAAAGCAGAAACTGGACCCCTTCCTGACACCATATACTAAAATTAACTCCAGATGAATTAAAGACTTAAACATAAGATGTAACACCATAAAAACCCTAGAAGAAAATCAAGGCAAAACCATTCAGGACATAGGCATAAGCAAGGACTTCATGACTAAAACACCAAAAGCATTGGCAACAAAAGCCAAAATAGACAAATGGGACCTAATCAAACTCCACAGCTTCTGCAGAGCAAAAGAAACAGTCATTAGAGTGAATCGGCAACCAACAGAATGGAAAAAAATTTTGCAATCTACCCATCTGACAAAGGGCTAATATCCAGAATCTACGAAGAACTAAAACAGATTTACAAGAAATAAACAAACAAACCCATTCAAAAGTGGGTGAAGGATATGAACAGACACTTAACAAAAGAAGACATACATGAGGCCAACAAACATATGAACAAATGCTCATCATCACTGGTCATTAGAGAAATGCAAATCAAAACTACATTGAGATACCATCTCACACCAGTTAGAATGGCGATCATTAAAATATCTGGGGACAGATGCTAGAGAGGATGTGGAGGAATAGGAACACTTTTACACTGTTGGTGGGAGTGTAAATTAGTTCAACATTTGTGGAAGACAGTGTGGTGACTCCTCAAGGATCTAGAAATAGAAATTCCATTTGACCCAGCAATCACATTACTGGGAATATATCCAAAGGATTATAAATCATTCTATTATAAGGACGCATGCACACAAATGTTCATTGCGGCACTGTTTACAATAGCAAAGACTTGGAACCAACCCAAATGACCATCGATGATAGACTGGACAGGGAAAATGTGGCACATATACACCATGGAATACTATGCAGCCATCAAAAACGATGAGTTCGTGTCCTTTGTAGGGACATGGATGAACCTAGAAACCATCATTCTCAGCAAACTGACACAAGAATAGAAAATCAAACACTGCATGTTCTTACTCATAGGCTGGTGTTGAACAACGAGAACACATGGACACAGGGAGGGGAGCATCACACACTGGGGTCTGTGGTGGGGAAATAGGGGGAGCAACACTGGGGGTGGGGGAGCCGGGGTGGGATAACATGGGGAGAAATGCCAGATATCAGTGATGGGGAGGAAGGCAGCCAACCATACTGCCATGTGTGTACCTATGCAACAATCTTACATTTCTTTACATGTACCTCAAAATCTAAAATGCAATTAAAAAAAAAAGAAGAACAAAGATGTCTTTAAAAAATTTTTCATTTCTTTAAAAGCATGTTCTCACTCATAGGCGGGTGTTGAACAATGGGAACACATGGACACAGGGAGGGGAGTATCACACACTGGGGTCTGTCGGGGGAAAAAGGGGAGGGATAGTGGGGGGTGGGGAGTTGGGGAGGGATAGCATGGGGAGAGATGCCAGATATAGGTGATGGGGAGGAAGGCAGCAAATCACACTGCCATGTGTGTACCTATGCAACAATCTTCCATGTTCTTCACATGTACCCCCAAACCTAAAATGCAATAAAATAAATAAATAAATAAATAAATAAATAAATAAATAAAAAAATAAAAACCATTTAAAGGAAAAAAACCATGTGTTGTGAGCCTCATAAAGTATATGACAAAACTAGCATAAAAGACAAAACTGGGGACATGAAAGCATATAATTGTATGGGTCTTACAATATGCATAAAGTGGTATACTACTGAAGGCAGAAAGAAATAAGTTAAAGGTACACATTGTAATCCTTAGAGCAACCACTTAAAAACAAAAAGAGTGTCATATAGCTGATAAGCTAATAATGCAGATAACTGAGTCATTTAAAAACTGCAATTCATTTAAAAGGAAGTGCTCTGGTTTGAATTTCTCTCCAAAACTTACGTTGAAATGTAACTGCCATTGTAACAACGTTAAGAGGGGGATTTTCAAGGGGTGATTAGATTATGAGTATTTTTCCCTCATGAACAGATGAATGCTGTTATCACAGGAATGAGTTAGTTACTTTAAGAGTGGGTTCCTGGTGAAAGATAAAGTTTTATCTCCCATCCTCTCTCTGTCTCACATGCTTACTTGCCCTTCCACTATGTTATGATGCAGCAGGAAGGCCCTGGTGAGACACCAAAGCCATGTTATTGTACTTCTGAGCCTCTGGAACTGTAAATTTCTTTTCTTCATAAATTACACAGTCTGTGGTATTCTGTTACGGCAGCAGAAAATGGAGTAAAAGAGGAAACAAAAAGCAAAAGAACAACAAAAGAAATAGCAACATAGTAGAATTAAACCTTTCCATACTGAGTTTCATTAAAAGTAAATGGTCTACTAATGCTGAAACTCTATACTCCTTAAAAAAATAACTCCCTCATTCTCTCTTCCCCCAGTCCCTGGAAATCACCATTGTACTGTCTCTATAATTTTTGCTACTCTCAGTACCTCACATAAGTAGAATCACACGGTATTTGTCTTTTTATTCCTGACTTATTTCACTTAGCATAATGTCCTCTGCTGCTGTAAACATGGGTGCACAAATATTGCTTCAAGGCCTGTTTTCCATTCTTTCGGGTATACAGACAGAAGTGAAATTGCTGGATCATACGGTAATTCTATTTTTAATTTTTTGAGGAACTGCCACACTGTTTTCTGTAGCAGTTATACCATTTTATATTAACACCAAGGGTGCACAAGGCTTAGTTCCAATTTTTCCACATCTTCACCAACACTTGCTATTTTCTGAGGTATTTTTTTTTTACCAGTAGCCATTGTAATAGCTAATGGCTGTGAATTAGTATATCTCACTGTATTTGATTGGCATTTCCCTAATGATTAGTGATGTTGAGCATTTGTGAATGTGTTTAAAACTATTGTATATCTACGATGGTTAAGATGGTAAATTTTATGTTACGTGTATTTTACTATAATTTTAGAAATTAGAAAAAAAGTAATCTATCCTCATTGAAAAACTAGTAATCAGAATACCACAACATATAAAAAGCATTAAAGACCATGACCAAATGGGATTTATTCCCAAAACACAAGAATGCTTCGACATATAAAAATCAATTAATGTAACACATCAACAGAATGAAGGGTGACGGCGGGCGGCGGGAACACAGGACAATCCCAACTGATGCAGAGGAAGCATCTGACAAAACTCAACACACTTTTTATAATGAAAACATAAAATGAACTAAAAATAGAAAGCAACTACTCAAACATATTAAAAGCCATATATAAAAAAAAACCCACCACTAACATCATATTCAATAGTGAAAGATTGAAGGATTTTCCTCTAAGATCAAGAACAAGAGAAGGATGTCACTTTCATCACTTCCATTCAATACAGTATTAGAAGTTTTAGCCAGGGCAATAAGGCAAGAGAAAGAAATAAAGGTATTCAAACTGAGAAGGAAAAAATAAAATTAACTCTTCACAGATAACATGATCTTATATGTAGAAAACATTCCACACTAAAAATAAAAAAAAAAACCTGTTAGAATAACAATTTCAATAAAGTTGCAGTATGCAAAATCAACACAGAGAGATCAGTTGTGTTCTCTACACTAATAATTTAGAACAATGTGCAAAGGACTTCCCATGGTCATGAATTGAAAGATTTAATATTGTTAAGATAGCAGCACTACCCAAAGTGGTCTGTAGAGTCAACATAATCCTTATCAAAATCCCAATGATATTTTTTTTGCAAAAACAGAAAAATCTATCCTAAAATTAATATGGAATCTCAAAGCTGAATAGCCAAAACAATCCTGAGAAGGGTCTCACTCTCCAATTATGAAACCTAATAAAAAGTTATAGTAATCAAAACAGTGTGGCATAAAGACAGACATTTAGACCAGTGAAAAGAACAGATAATCTAGAAATATATTTGTTCATATATGGCCAAATAATTTTTGATGTGGGTGGCAAGACCATTCATAAAGAACAGTATTTTCAAAAAAGCAGTGCTGAGAAAACTGGATATTCACATGCAAGAGTATGAATTTGGACCCTTAACTAATATAAAAATTAACTCAAAATGGATCAAAGATCTAAGCATAAAAGCTAAACCTAAAAAACTCTTCAACAATTCTGTGCATCAAAAGACACTATCAACACAGTGAAAAGGCAACACATGGGATGGGAAAAATATTTGTAAAACATATTCTCTTAATAGGGATTGATATCCAGAATCTATAAATAACTCACACAACAACAATAAACAACCTGATTAAAAATTGGCAAAGGATGTGAAAACAAATTTCTCCAAGGAAGATATACAAATGGCCAATAAGCACACAAAAAGATGCCCAATATTACTAAGCACTGGGAAATGCAAATCAAAACTATAATGAAGACAGGGCATGGTGGCTGAATGTCTGTAATCCCAGCACTTTGAGAGACTGACACTGGCAGATCACCTGAGGTGAGGAGTTGGAGACCAGCCTGGCCAACATGGTGAAACCCCGTCTCTATTAAAAATACAAAAATTAGCTGGAGGTGGAGGCACACACCTGTAATCCCAGCTACTCAGGAGGCTGAGACAGGAGAATCGCCTGAACCTAGGAGGCAGAGGTTGCAGTGAGCCGAGATTATGCCATTGTACTCCAGCCTGGGCAATGCTCCATCTTAAAAAGTAAAGAAAAACTATATGATATTCTATTTTACACATATTAGGATGTCTACTATCAAAAAGACACAAATACCAACCGTTGGTGAAGATGTGAAAAAAAGTGGAACCCTTATACAATGCTGATGGAAATGAGTGTAAAGAAAACATAAAACAGTATGGCAATTCCTCAAAAAATTAAAAATACAATTATATGGTCCAGCAATCCCATTTCCGAATCACACAAAATAATTGAAAGCTGAGTCTCAAAGAGGTATTTGTGCACCTATGTTCATAAAGCATTATTCACAAGAGTTAAAAAGTGAAAACAACCCTAATGTCCACTGATGGATAAATGAACAAAAGATGGTATATATATACAATAGAATACTATCCAACCTTAAAAGGTAGGAAATTCTGACATGTGCTGCAACATAGATGAACACTGAAAATATTATGCTAAGTGAAATAAGCCAGGCACAAAAAAGATACATATTATACGATTCCACATATAAGATTTACTTAGTCAAATTCATAGAGACAGAAAGTAGAAAGGTGGTTGCCCAAGACTGAGAGGAGGAAGGAATGCAGTTACTGTTTAACGAGCACAGAGTTAAGATTTAGGAAGATAAAAAAGTTAGGGAGGTGGATGGTAGTAACAGCTGTGCAACAATGTAAATGTTCTTAAAGCCTCTAAGCTTTACACTTAAAAATTTGTTAAAACATCAAATTTTATGTTATATATACTTTACCACAATAAAAAAAATTTTAATCTATAGTTTGGGGGCACTAAAACATATAGAAATACAGTATTTTGTAAATTATATCTGGTATCAACTTGCTACAGTTACAATGCCTGCATATAGTTTACTGAATGTTTAGTTTTCCTTCACTTCCAAATGGTTTATAATTTCTATGTATATCACTGCCAGCTGCTCAAATAACTGCACTTTCCCTGTTTCCTACATTGCTGTGGCTACCAAATCAAAAACTATAAAACCAAAAAGAACTATAATCATATTAAAATGTTTTTAAACTATTTTGAATGTAAATTTTTATCACTCCCTAACAAGAAATACTAATGTGGCTTGCAGGAAGCCAAGTGCAGAGACACATAATTAAACATTTCAGGGCATCTGTCAAACCACTACTAAACTGTGTGTGTGTGCGTGTGTGTGTGTGTGTGTGTGTGTGTGTGTGTGTTGAGGGTGAGAAGGTTCCTAGGAATGTTTACAGTTGTTAGCAAAGCAGTTCAGTCCTGGCTGGGTTGTGGGAAAATTATGTAAGGTATTACATTTGAGAACATTTTACCACACTTTAAAAAAAGCTCTATTGATTAAAAAAAAATACAATTATATCAACTTATGAAAGGATCACACGAAATGGGTGAAGTTTCTCTAGGAAATTAAAAGTTCACAAACGTGGCTGTTTAACTATTAAGCTACTTCTGAGTTACTTTTTTGTGACATTTTCAATTAAACACTGCAGTTGTGGAACATTACTTTATATGGCATAGTACAGCAGCCCAAATCACAGTACATTTGTATCATAAGAAATGAGTACTAAGGAATAAAATTGTGCCTAAATATAAGTATCTATTTACCTCCCAAACACAAGCACTTTCCAGCTAAGAAAATAGGAGAGTACTGTATCATAAAATACCAGAAGCTTGAAATATTGCTTAGGCCCTTGGCTGACTTTAGAAAACAGGTAAGATTTGAGGGGTGTCACAAGAATACATTTCACCTCAAGGAATAATTAGTTTTGCAATTCATTCATTCCACAAATATTTTTATGTGCTTTGTAATTCATTTACACCATAAGTATTTTTTATGATGTCCGTTACATGTAAAGTTCAGCACTACTGCTTTGGAGATTGCGAAAAGGCTGCTCTGGTATAACAGAAGAAAATGGTCTTAGATTGTGCTCAGATCCATCATCTGTCTAATCATAAAGTAAGTTACTTAACAGCCCTTATAAAGACTACTAGTAGGATAACATGAGATACAGATGCAAGACCCCAGCACAATATCTATACATTGTTCAACAAATATTTGCAGAACTTAAGAATAATGATACAAACAAAAATTCTGGCCTCAAAGCATACTGTTTAAGGAGATGAGAAATGAACGTAATTTTAGTGACAGGTAAAAAGTAATACACTGTGAAGAAGAATAAAATGTTTAAAGAATTCAATAAAGGAACAAGTACTTCACCTTGAGAAGAAGCAATCATTTGATCTGGGTCGAAAAGCACAGGGATGATTTGGATATGCGGGGATTAGGAGAGAGAAAACAAGATGAATGGTGTAAAAGTGGGAAAACATTTTATTAAAAATGTATAACTGAGAAAAGCATAGAGAATCAAAGAAAGATGAAGCAATTCCATTTGGTTACAACAAGATCTACGTGGAAGAATTTAGAAAGTTGAAAATGAAATGAAAACTGGAACTAGAGCTAGATTACAAATGGTATTCAATCCCAAATTAAGGCATTTGAAATAAAAGTCGGGTGTGACATGGTCTCAACTATGCTGACAGAAGAAAATCTGGTGGAAGTACGTAAAATAAATCAGAAGATAAAGGATATGTGGATAGACAGTCAAAAGGTTACTATAGCAGTCCCAGCAAGAGATACTAAAGACCTAAACTACAGTAATAATAATAACTGGAGAGCAAGGAAGTGATATGAGATTTGACTGCAATGGATCAACAGAAATGGTTGCCGGAAGTAAAGTAGAAGAACAATTAATTACAAGATAACCTACATGACTGGAAGGATGAAGATACTGTTACCATAAATGGGGGAAAATATCAACAAATGAGACTAGGAAGTCAAGCACAACAAGAACTCCTTCATTCTAGTGAAATTCTAACTTGCTTTTACGTGCAGGTATGTATGTATGTAGATAAGATAGGTATACATATATTCATATATATACACACTTTTGTTTTTGCAGAAAGAATTATATACAGATAAATTATACATAGCTTATAACTGATATCTTGACAGTTTTGAAACTTGTCAGGAAAGAATGTTTAAATATAAATAATGAAATGTAACAAATATTGAAAAATTGTATCTACTTTAGAGAAACAATATGCTTAGACAAAGATAGTTTCTCCATAGATAATCATATTCCATTCTATTCAACTCTGACACAATGAACTAATTTTACTCTTCATTACTGAAAGAGCTCTTTAATGCAATAAAAAACAGTGTAATGTTTCAAAAGTTCAAGCCATAATTTACACTTACTCTCTGTAACTCCCATTTCTCAATAAGGTGTTCCACTTCACCACCAAGAACTGTGGTGTTAGAGTCATTCAAAAGCAGGAATCCATTTTTTATGTCAACAATGCCTGAGAGCTTAACTTTAGTTCCAGGTGGTGTGTTCAGGCTAAAGCAAAGAGAAAAGAGTTAAAAACACACTGAAGCTCAGAACACATGGACACAGGGAGGGGAACAACACACACTGGGGCCTTTTGGGGGGTGGGGTGGGGGATGGAGAGCATTAGGAAAAATAGCTAATGCATGCTAGACTTAATAGCTAGGTGATGGGTTGATAGGTGCAGCAAACCACCATGGCACACATTACCTATATAACAAATCTGCACATCCTACACATGTACCCCAGAACTCAAAACAAAAATTAAAAAGAAAAAAACCCAAACAAATAAAAACAAAACACGTTGAAGCTGTTTCCCAAACCTGGAATTCAGTTTCATATTATGACCTAATCAGGTTCTTCAAAATGCACTAACACTGAAACTAATTTTTCAGGAGGCTGACTACCACCAGAGAGGAAGTTAGAGGACCAGGAACAAAATTGGGAATTTGTTTGTTTGTTTGTTTGTTTAGACAGAGCCTTACTCTGTCGCCCCAAGCTCCTTGAGTGCAATGGGCAGTGGCATGATCTCGGTTCACTGAAACCTCTGTCTCCCAGGTTCAAGTGATTCTCTTGTCTCAGCCTCCTCAGTAGCTGGGATTATAGGCGTGCATCACCACGACCAGCTAATTTTAGTATTTTTAGTAAAGACAGGGCTCCACTATGTTGGCCAGGCTGGTCACCAACTCCTGACCTCAAGTGATCCACCTGCCTCAGCCTCCCAAAGTGCCGGGATTACAGGCGTAAACCACTGCACCTGGCCAAGATTGTCATTTTCTATCTCAATGACAGAGAAATGAGCTTTAATCTTAACTTGCAAAAGAAAAAAAAAAAGGTGGACAATAACATGTTACAAAGTTGGGATAAATAAAGACATGATAAATAGAATAAAAACATAACATACTTTTTCAACTATGCTACAGTATACAAATATAAGATTTGACATTTTTTTCCTCTGAACTTTAGCTGTGCACAGTAAAAAATACTGTTTTTGGTTACAAGATTGAATTTCAATACAGAAGCTAGCTGACCAGTAACAAACGTACAAATTTAACATCTATATGAGCCATAGTAATTTATACAAAATAATGCTCTTTTTTTGTTCACCATCTAGTCAAAGATCAAATGAAAGTTATTTATGCACAAACTTTAAAAGGATTTTTATATGCTAATTTTAAGCTATTTATATACTAACTTTAAAAGAACATTTCTATAACAGGCTAATAGTATCAGATTTGGGGCAAACATTACACCATGCCTCCTTTTTTTTTATAAGGTGTGCACTTTTATTCAACTGGTCTCAAGTCAGTGTACAGGTAAGCCTTGGCTGCCTCCACCCACTCCTAGGGAGACCAAAAGCCTTCATACATCTCAAGTTGGGGGACAAAAAAAGGGGTAGCCAAAGAGGCTGACATCTTTCAAAAATAAAATAAAACAAAAAAGTATTAAGGGAAAGATTTAAAAAATTTTGCATTACATAATTTACACAAAAGCAATGCTATTATCTCCCCTGTGTGGACTCGGGAGAGGACTGGACCATTGTCCTTAGAAAGAAGTGGGGGTGGCTTTTGGGAGGGCAAGGAACTTCCTGTAACAATGCATTTCACAATATTTGAAATGACTATTAAAAAAAACAACAATGTACAATCAAAGTCCTCGGCCACATTGTAGAACTTTGTGGGATGCTCCCTCCAACCGACTGACTTGCACAGATAACAAGATGAGATTGGCATGGCTTTATTTTTTTGTTTTGTTTTTTTTTTTTTTTTTTTTGGCTTGACTTGGGATTTAAAAACTTGAATGGTGAAGGTGACAGCAGTCAATTGGACCATACTCCTCTTATAGAAAACCAGAGACCAAACGTTTACCCTCTTACCAACTCTTTGGCAAACGAAAACAAGGAAAGAAATCCATTTTGTCACTTAGGCTTGTTCTAAAATAAAAGCATATATACCAAGCCCCACCCTATCTCTCCTCACATACAGCAAGAAGTAAAGTACTGCAAATAGTACTTCTAAGGTAAAGTCTGTCCTAAAATACTTAGGATAAATTAGAAAATTATTCTGAAATGGCTTTGCACTGTTCACATCTTAAAACCTCATAAAATTCACCACATGCTAATATATGCAAGAGCAAATCAGTGAGAGTGCTAATATCACCGGTCTTTTTTGGAGAAAGATAATTCATAAAATAATTACTAACAAGAAGAAATAGAGGATGTCTGATTTTAAAACTTCAAAGAGGCCAAATAGATTATATATTAAAAGTTATTCTGTGCATTTTACATATAATTTTTGTATTTCAATGCTATCTCAATAAAGCCATTAAAAATTATTTTGAGGGCTCCAAGCTTAATCATTTTTAGTGATCAATCACAACTGACAAAATGAATGGTCATAAACAGCCCTGACTTAAGTAGACAGCTCTGTGGTGGTAAATGTAGTAAACTTAGAACCATCTATTAGCCTTCAAGATCAGCAACAGCTGAATACAATTACAATAGTGAAGAGGCGTTCCCAATTCCAGACAATCAGCAAATCCAGACTTTCGTAACTCTTACAGTAAACATATAGGGATAAATAAAAATAAACACTAAGGACACCAGGCTACTGTACTCTTTTCCTCTAAAGAAACTGCTAATGAATTAGATTATTTACCTAAGACCTATGTAGTCAAATTATTTGAAGCTGGACCTACAATTTCATTGGAACAATTGATAGTCTCACCAGATTAAATACAAGTTCTACTCCCACAAAAGGAAATAGGGGCTAAATTTTTATTTTTTGGTATCATAATTATACATATTTTGGGGGTATATGTGATATGTTGACACATATATACAATGTGTAATGATCAAATCAGGGTAACTGAGATATCTATCACCTCAAACATTTATCTTTTCTTTGCTGAGAACATTAAGAATCTACTCTTCTAATCATTTTGAAATATTCAGTAAATTACTGTTAACTATAGTCACCCTATTATGCTACTGAACACTAAATCTTATTCCTTCTATCTAATTGTATTTTTATACCCATTAACTAATCCCTTCTTATCACTCACTCCCCACTATCCTTCCCAGTTGCCATTTTACTATCTCCAGATCAATTTTTTTTAGCTCCCACATGGGTGAGAACATGCAATATTTGTCTTTGAGCATTCCCCTTTCTCTGCATCCTCAACAGCATTTGCTATTGTATTAGTCTATTTGTGTTATTATAAAGGAATACCTGAGGCTGGGTAATTTAAAAAGAAAGGTTTATTTGGCTCATAGTTCTGCAAGCTGTACAAGCAGTATGGCATCAGCATTCAATTCTGGTGAGGGTTTCACTCATGACAGAAGGCAAAGGGGTATACGCAGATCACATGACAAGAGCAAGCAAGAAAGAGAAGAGAGAGGTGCCAGGTTCTTTTTAACAACCAGCTCTCACAGGAACTAAGAGAGTAAGAACTCACTCACTGCAAGGATGGCACCAAGCCATTCATGAGGGCTCTGCTCCCCCATGACCTAAATACTTCCCACTAGGCCCCAGCTCCAACGTTGGGGATCAAATTCCAGTATAGGGTTTGGAGGGTCAAATATCCAAACTATAGCAGTTATTTTCTGTCTTTTTGATAATAGGCATTCTAACCATGTGAGATGATCTCTCACTGTAGTTTTGATTTGCATTCTCTTTTGATTAGTGATGTTAATTTTTCACATACCTGTTTGGCTGTGTGTATGTCTTCTTTAGAGAAATGTCTATTCGGGTCTTTTGTCAATTTTTAATTGGATTTTTTTTTTTTTTTTTGGCCATTATGTGAGCTCCTTATATATTCTGGATATTAATCCCTTGTAAAATAGATAGTTTGCAAATATTTTCTCCCATTCTGTAGGTAGTCTCTTCACTTTGTTCATTGTTTCCATTGCTGAGCAGAAGCTTTTTAGTTTGATATAATCCCAATTGTCTATTTTTTACTTGTGTTGCCTATGTTTTTGAGGTCTTATCAAAAAAATATTTGCCCAGACCAATGTCTTGAAGCTTTTTCCCAATGTTTTCTTCTAGTAATTTCATATTTTCACGTCTTATATTTAAGTTTTTTTTTTTTTTTTTTTTTTTGAGCCAGAGTTTCACTCTTGTTGCCCAGACTGGAGTACAATGGTATGATCTCAGCTCACTGCAAACTCTGCCTCCTGGGTTCAAGTGATTCTCCTGCCTCAGCCTCCCGAGTAGCTGGGATTACAGGTGTGTACCACCATGTTTTAGCATGTTGGCCCAGCTGGTCTTGAACACCTGACCTCAGGTGATCTGCCCACCTTGACCTCCCAAAGTGCTAAGATTACAGGTGTGAGCCACAACGCCCAGCCACATTTAAGTTGATTTTTCTATATGGTGAGAGATGGAAATTTCATTCTTCTACATATGGTTATCTAGTTTTCCTAGAACTATTTATTAAAGAGACTGCCCTTTTCCCAATGTATGTTCTTGATACCTTTGTTGAAAATGAGTTGGCTATAAGTATATGGATTTATTTCTACATTCTCTATTCTGTTCCACTGGTCTATGTGTCTGGGTTTACGCCAGTACCATGCTGTTTTGGTTACTATAACTTTGTAGTGTAGTTTGAAACCAGGTAATAACTATGAGACCTCCAGCTTTGTTCTTTTTACTCAGGGACTAAAATTTTAATACAATTTTTACTATCAGCTTCAGAACCATAATTAATTCTTATTAAGAAAACATATTTTGGTTTAGTTAAAATTTTTATTGGCACCCCAAGGTTCCTTTAATCTCTCTTCATTGCAATTAAAAAAAAAAAAAACTAGCAAGGGATGGTGCAGAACGTAGGACAGAAGAGTAGAAACAAGCATCTCAGAGAAATGCAAAGCCCATGTAAGGTAACACATCTGTATCAGCACCTGGTTTATCCTCTCTAGAGAGTTGTCTCATCTTCCTTCTAAGATAATTACAAACTTATTTGGTAAAATATCTTTCAAATTGTTTACATGTAAGAACTATTTTGTCATTTTTATGGCACCAAAAGTAGGCAAGCTGCTTCAATGATAAGTGAAGAACGTATGACAATTTTTTTAGTTGTCAAGCTGCAATTAATTCAACAAGGGATGACAGTAGACAGCACTGGGCAGATTAGGCTACAAATTCCCAATGCTAAACTGACCTTGTGTTTTTATTCCTCAGAGAAATATACAGCCATACAATGAGAGAGTGAGCCATTACACGGCAAGTCTTCCTTCTGAGTCATCTGTGAGCTCCCTTGCAAGGGGTGTGACTGAATTTGTCATAATTTGAAAAGCTGTTTCTACACAAAAGTAGGAATCCTACTCTTCAAAAAGAAGACAACATAATCACAAAGTCAGCAAATCTCCCTTAGTGCACAGGAATCAACATTTTAGACAAACATGTATCTTCTGAGGAGGGGGCCTCATTTACCAGATGCAGATACCAGATGAAAGAAGAAAAAAGAAGAGAAATCACTGAAGATATCCTACAAGGCCTCAACCTACCACATTTCTTCTCACATACCCACTGTTCTAAATCACCTAAGCTCCACCAAATGTAACTTCTCAGTCTTTCTGTTGTCAGAACAGTGTCTTTGCATGTGCTATTCCCTCCCTGCACCTTAAAACACCTACTCATATTTTAACCCCACTCCTGGTTACCCCAGGCAGAAGTAATTTTCGGGACTCTTAGTCATTTCAGTTTATATATTTCTTAAAATATTTGCATGCCTAAGTACTACCTCATTAGCATATGAGCTACTAAGAGGCTGAAATCTAAACCCCGTTTACCTTTGTACCCGCAACACTGGTAAAGGGCTGGAACATCTGATAAATGCCTGCTCAAGAGAAAAGTATGATATAGGAGTTTATATTAAGTGAAAAAGCTGAGGAGCCGAGCTGCAAATGTAAGCATATAAAATGACAAAGAAGACCAAAAAAGGCAGGTGGGAGGAGGGATGCAAATGTCTAGTGGAAGTTTCCACCTCAGAAAACAGAGCTCAGAATGGCCAAATGGAAACACTGAAAATAAAGGGGACACTTTCCCTTCTTCTTATTGCTTTCTTCCATTCCACTGGGCCCGACTCTAAAAGTCTCTTATTAAAATAACCAAATGAAGGACTTGGAAAATTATTCCCAATCATTTCCTAGCAAATGACTGAAGTCAGTCACAAACCTCCCTGACTTCAATCATTTCCTAGGAAAATTCATTAGCCTATAAAACTCTGCAAGAACATTAAACAGTATGATGGACACACTATTATACATAGCTACCGAATTGTCAAGGATGAAATCATATTTTTAAAAATTCTGTTTGTTCTAAACAACTGAATAACCTAAAATATCAGACAAAACTAAAAATATTACTTTCATACAAGAACACCATAAATTTGTTTTTATAATTAACACTGAATCAAGAAGTGACGACATTCTTAACTATGATTTTTTTTCTATTATTTTGTTTTTTTTTGAGCTGGAGTCCCATTCTGTCACCCAGGCTAGAGTGCAAAGGCATTGTAACCGGGTTTTTAGGGTACGGGTGAGGCACAGCCCTCCCCGCGAGAATGTCGTAGGTTCTTGGTCTCCGCTATTTCAAGGATGAGAGAGGGGACCACTGCAGGTGTGCTGTAAGCTTGTAAAGTAAATACCTGACCCAAGAAGAGTTGCAGAAAGGTGATTTTATTTAGGTAGAGAAAAGAGGGACAAAAGGAGGAGAAGAGAGAAAAATTTCCACAAAGAGAGAGGAAGGGAACTCCAGGGGGGGAAATCCAAGAGGGGAAAGAGAGCTCCCACTATGTGGGAGTGGATTCCAGAGAGCTGGAAATCCAGTGTGGGTGAAGGAGCAAGGGAATTTATCATGGGAGAAATTCCCCCTCCCCAAGTTCCTCTGGCCAATGAAAGGAGTTCCTTTAAACTTCCGCTGGGGTGACTGACTGAGGCAGGCGGATCACCTGAGGTCAGGAGCTTGTGACCTCAGTCTGGCCAACATGGTGAAACTCTGTCTCTACTAAAAATACAAAAATAGTTTCTTAGTTTCTTCCCGTGCCGGCGAAATTTAAACATAAACCATTAAATTTCCCAGAAGAAGACAGATGGGAGGGGGCATGGCGCTGGGAAGTTCTTGCCCTTAAAACTACGCCCCCTTGTGGACCCAGAAGGAGAACACATTCCCTCAGCAGGATCTCAGTTCACTGCAACCTCCCTCTACCAGGTTCAAGCTATTCTCCCGCCTCAGCCTCCCGAGTAGCTGGGATTACAGGCACCCGCCATCATGCCAAGCTAATTTTCATATTTTTGTAGAGACAGGGTTTCACCATGTTGGTCAAGCTGGTCTTGAACTCCTGACCTCAGGTGATCCACCCACTTCAGCTTCCCAAAGTGCTAGGATTACAGGCGTGAGCCACCTCCCCAGGCCGTATCATTCTTAACTATTTTTATACAGATAAAGCAGAAATGCAAAGCTCTCTAATTTCATCTGAAAAGTTATAATGTAAGGGTCCATTCCTCCTTTTCTAAATTATTAAATTATTCCACTAAATAGCACCTTCAACACTCTATAACAAATACACAAAATAAAGTGCCAATCACCTTATTTTTGACATATAACTAAATTCTACTGCTGTGCAACTTATATGACCATCAGTCATCTGCAATCGCAGCATCCTTGGTGCAGCCTGAGATTCTTCGTTATCCTTTGGTGCAGCAACATTGCGAATTTTTTGAATTTGCAAAACACATGGACCTTCAAGCTGTCAAAACACAAAAGAATAAAAATCACTTTCTAGTCATGAAACTCTATTCATGGCTGTACTTTCATTTATATAGTGTTTCTCTTTTCCTTCATGGTCATGCTTTATGATTTGTAATACCTTCAATTAAGAGCGAAACTGAAATTATATATTATCAGGTTTTTGTTTGTTTTGATATTGAAACAAAAAACTTCAAAAAGGTCTCCTGAAGAACAACTTTTTTAAAAATAATTCTGAATTTATTTTCAGAAGGTCATGAGAAAAGAAAACCCTAGAAAAACAAAGTTGTATTTCTGGATGAAAGGTTTATTTATTAATGTTGTTAGTCTTATGTACTCTAAATCATACACATACATCCTGTTTCTCCCTACTTGTACATTAAGAGATAATTTGAAAATAAAGAACTTTGCAGTTTTTTTAAGGGAATCAAATTTATGGCAGCAGTCCAAAAAAATGCTTTCTGGACTGGGCCTGGTGGCTCACACCTGTAATCCCAGCACTTTGAAAGACTGAGGCAGGCGGATCACCTGAAAGACTGAGGCAGGCGGATCAGCTGAGTTCAGGAGCTTGTGACCTCAGTCTGGCCAACACGGTGAAACTCTGTCTCTCCTAAAAATACAAAAATTAACTGGACATGGTGGCGTGCGCCTGTAATCCCAGCTACTCGGGAGGCTAAGGCAGGAGAATCTCTTGAATCTGGGAAGTGGAGGTTGCAGTAGGCTGAGATCAAGCCATTGCACTCCAGCCTGAGGTGACAAAGCTAGACTCCATCTCAAAACAACAACAACAACAGAAGAATGCTTTCTATTCAAAGACATCTAGTTTAAAGTGCACCCTCTTTTGGTATACATGAAGAATACAATACCACCAAAACTACATAAAGTTCAAGAAGTATGAGTTGTAATTAACATATTTTCACATTTTCCTTTTTAAAATAAAACAACTTTGATATTAAATCTAATGCTATATTATATGTGTTAGCCAAATTTCAATCAAAGATAAAAATACAAAAATAAAACAAATATAGATAGAGCAAAGTTGAGAAATAACAGTAGAATCTGCTTACATGTCTGAAAAATAAATTTAACTAAAGTGACAACTTTTACATCTTTAAGTAGTAGTATACCTTAGGGGAGAATGGCTTTCTTAAAAATAGGCTTTTAAGTAAAATTTTTCTGTTCATATTAATTTATATTTTCAGCAAAGAGAAATGTAAAATGACTGACAAATATTTACAATAAATTTCCTGAGCAAGCATGTTCCCAAGTTGAAAACTTTCTACTCCGCATTTACCAGTATTTTGTCAAAAAAGGGATAATTTTGTTATAATAAATTTAGGCCTAGAGAATATAATTAAAAAAGAGAATCTAAAATTTCATCTAATTTTCACTTAAGAAAAAAATTCCTGGAGTCAAAGAAGACCACTAAATATTAAAAAAAAAAAGAAAAAAATTCCAAGTTGAAGCAAATCCAAAACTCTTAACAAGTATAGATAAGCTGCTAATTCAGGATGAACTTTTTCTTTTGGTTTTGTTAATGCCATTAAAATAAGGACATTTATCACGGGCATGTTACAGTTATTGTAAAGTCGTAATTCTGTTTATTTTGGTACCCAATATTTTCAGCCTAGGCATTGACAAATATCTAGTGTGTGCTGTCCAATACAATCCTCCAGCCACATGTAGCTATTTAAATTTGCATTTAATTAAAATTCAGTGAAACTTAAAATTCAATTGTTCAATCATACTAGCCACATTTCAAGTGTTCTATACATGGAGAGCACAGTTAGGCCACTTACATCATTGCAAAAAACCCACCACACAGTTGGTGATGATCTAGGCCTATGTGTTCCAAAGTGAGACTCATGCAACCTAGGCACTATATTTCCATTCAAATTTCCATTTGTTTTTATTTAATGTTTAGTAGCCAAAAAAAGTCCAACTTAACCAGTATTTGATATCCAGAGCAACAATCGTACCCCTTATTCAATCCATACAACACAGGTAACTAGGCATCTTTGTGGAATTTTGGTAGTTCTAAATTCCTGGGTGTTGGCATGACACCTTCCCTTGTTTTCAGTGTATTGTGACAAACTGCCTGTTCTTTGTGCACAGTTAAATGGACATATGTATTACATTACCTAGTTTTACCTACTAATGCTCATAAAATGGGTAAGTCACTGTAAAAGATTCTGTCAAAGAAACACAAATTGAAGATATGCCAATGATGCAAACATATGGCAGGAAAAGGACTATTTTGGTGATCTCCTACATCTGGTTGACTATGAGAACAAAGATCTGGGGAATGAAGGATAGGGAGAAACACCTGCCCCAAGTGCTGAATTCCAAGCAAGCAGCAACTTTACTTATTTAATTAATCCAACTTCTGGCCTCTCCACCCCATTTAGTGGGTTAAATAGTGGCCCCACCAAAAGACAAGTCTACTTGGAACCTATAAATGTGACCTCATTTGGGAACAAAGCTGTTTTCAGATATAATTAAGGTAAGAATCTAGAGATGAGAAACATTGTGAAATATTGGGCCCTACAGCCAATGATGAGTGTCCTTAGGAGAGAAAGGGGAACAGAGAGAGACAGGGTATAAAAACCATGTGAAAATGAAGGCAGAAATTAAAGTTATGCATTTACAAGCCGAAAAAGGCCAACGACCATTACAGCTACCAAAAGCTAGGAGAGAAGCATGGAACTGATACTCCCTCAGAGCCTCCAACAGGAACCAACCCTGCTGATCCTTTTAGACTTCTGGCCTGCAAAACTGTGAGAAAATAAATTTCCATTGTTTTAAGCCACCAAGTTTGTGGTAATTTGTTACAGCAGCCTCAGCTAATTAATATACGCACTTAAGGAATGAGTTACGTGATTGTGAAGAAAATACTGTATGTTGGCCTCAGCCTCATTCATCTTCCTCTTGAGATCTAGCCTAACTAGGGAACATAAGGGAGGGGGCACTTATTCAGCCTCCTCACTGGATTGGCACTTCCATGAGTGAGTGCACAAGCCTACATGTTTTGTGATTTGGTTAATGTGTCCATTTGGCTGTGCCACTAAGACACATCTTCAAAATATATTTTAATCAGTAAATAAAGTATTTTAGCCCACATATGCCACTCTTGTTAACTGGTTCAAAACCAAGGTAGAAAAGGAGGTGTTATTTATTAGATCCTCCTGAGAAACCCACAAATTTTACAGAATCTCTTGTCACTTCTTAATTTCAATCATTAAGCCTTAAGTTAGTAGTTCCACAGTTCAGAAATATTGTATAAGTAAACCAGTATATATAATGACTTTTTTCATTATTCTGCTTACAATATTCAGTTTCTTATACTCTGTAGTTAAAACATAGGGAAGTACTGGACCTAAATAAAATATACATAATAAAATTGTTTTAATGTTATGGTTCTAAGATCTTAAATCCTGAATCTAAAATCATCTTAAGGCTGGGCGCAGTGACTCAGGCCTATAATCCTAGCACTTTGGGAGACGTAGGTGGGTAGGTCGCTTAAACCCAAGAGTTTGAGATCAGCCTGGGCTACATAGGGAGACCCCACCTCTACAAAAAGTACAAAAATGAGCCAAGCATGGTGGTGTGTGCTTGTAGTCCCAGCTACTTGGGAGGCTGAGATGGCAGGATCTCTTGAGCCTAGGAGGTGGAGGCTATAGTGAACCATGATTGTGCCCCTGCACTCCAGCCCAGGTGACAGAGCAAGAACCTGGCTCAAAAAAAAAAAAAAAAATCATCTAAAACATCCACAAAATAGACAAGAATTTCAAAATCTTTCTTAACTACTGTCAAGAGCAACTCCAAAGTAAAAAAAAAATACCAATTTCAAATAAAAATAATAAAAAGGATTAATTTTGATCACCCAAGCTTTCTTTAATCTGTTTTTCTCTTTTGTATGAGTAATAAGAAACAATCAAAATAAATTACTATAAAAAGTTTTAATGGCTTAGAATGATGTATCATTGTGCCTCCAGGTAAGCATCTCTAACTCTAATAAACAATATTAAGTATCTGCTAGAAATATTTTCTTAGGCTGTTAATCCAGGCATCATTCCTTCTCCTGAGGTAGATGAACACCTCTGTCAACTAAACTCCTAACTAGTCATACCAACTGATATAAAATATTAGATTTAAATAGTTGTTAGTTTATTAATTTATTGATCATACTAAATAACATTCTTGTGTATCAGACTCTCCAACGTTTGGATGACAGGGGACCAATTCTCGGCAGTATGATCACACCTGGATAAACACAACGGATTTTTTTTCTTAAGTCTAGAAACCATTTAAGACACTTAGCCTGAAAATATATGCCAGCCATTTATTTTTGTAAAACTTTTTTTTTTTTTTTTTGAGACGTAGACTCCCTCTGTCACCCAGGCTGGAGTGCAATGGCTTGATCTTGGCTCACTGCAATCTCCATCTCCAAGGTTCATGTGATTCCCCCTTCCTCAGCCTTCCTAGTAGCTGGGATTACAGGTGTGAGCAACGACACCCAGCTAATTTTTGTATCTTTTTTAGTAGAGATGGGGTTTCACCACGTTGGCCAGGCTGGTCTCGAACTCCTGTCCTCAGGTGATCCACCCACCTTGGCCTTCCAAAGTGCTGGGATTACAGGCGTGAGCAACCTCACCTGACCTATTTTTGTAATCTTATTAATTATCTTGAGAAAGAAATTAATCTATGTACCTTACAACATAAGCATCACATTCTCTATCAACCCTAGAAACAAAGTATATACCCAAAAGGAATCTGTAAGTATGATTCAGTTCCAATCAATGCTCCATTATTGCAAAGTAAATTAAAATAAGGAGAAAGTGAAATAGTTTCATCTGCCATAGTTTTTTTTTATCTACTTAAAGTCATAATTCATTTCTTTCTCTACCCTATTACTACTTCCAAAAGCATTTCCAGTGGCTTCAGGGGAGATTTCCTAGGGCTCATTTTTTCATCCATTCTTTTATTTCAAGGGAGGTTTTTGACTAGGTTATTCACATCTTTACCTTGAGGCCCAAGCAACAGGGCAATGTTTCAAAAAAGCTGCATCGGAAGAAGAAATACGAATTCTGCCTACAGCTGCTTTAAAAGCCTGAAAGATAAGCTTTAAATAGCATTTATCATGACCTCTTTTTACCTACTTTCTCTGTCCAACAACTCATTATCACCTTAACATAATTTGACTTTTAATAAATAAACATAGACGTGGGAAAGGAAGACAGAGAAAAAAAATAAGGTTTGATTTGTCATACACCCCCTGTACCATTCCAAGTATGGTATCAGACCCAAAAAAACAAAAATAAAAAACAACTATATATTGTTAGAAATTTCAGAAACATTCCCGATGTTACGCAGAGATGCCTATCTCTGGAGAACCCCAATTTGGACATTTCCCTCCAGAGAAGATGTATGTTTGCTTCTTGCAGTAACAACACTGCAACTAAGAGTTTCAGCCTTAGGCTGGTGGCAAAGGGGCAAAGTTAAACTTAGCCAGCACTTTAACTCACTGTACGTCAATAGCGCCCCCACTAGCTCAAGGCAGAAACAAACACATATTCCTTCTTTAAAAAAAACAGCATTTCTGATTCAAGTGGCCAGGATTCTCATATAGAAAGATCAAGAAAAATGAAATCCTAACAATCTATCATGAGACTTACAAGGAAACAAGTTACAAAGATTAAGAAACATAAAATAAAAAAAATTTTAAGCCCCTAAGGACTTGAGAATTTGTAATTATCAAACACAACTACAAAATAATAAGCCTAACCTAGAAAATTTATATAGAACTTTAAACCCAATAGAAACAAGTATCTTCTCAAGCATACATGTGACATTTACAAATACATAACAAGCCATAAAGACTCTACAAATTTCAAAACAGAGCTATCATTCAGTCCAAATCCTCTGATCACAATGTAACTGAATTAGAAATCTGTAACCAAAAAAATCTAATATTCTGTAATCAAAATAGGTAAAGAATAAGATTAATTGAAAAATATTTAGAACTGAATAATAAAAGTACCATGTGTAAAATCTTCATATCTGAATATATATATGTTTATAAATATGTAAACACACATATATTTCCTATATAAATATAGGAGTATAGTTAAATCGGTGCTAGAAAAAATTTAATAGCCTTAAAAAAGAAAACTGAAAAAGAAAACTAATGAGCTGAACTAAGAAGTTGTCTTCTATGTCACAAACAGCACTCCAAGCCAGCTCAAACAGCAAGGCAGGCCAACAGAAATGCAATATTTTTAATTTATACTACTGAAATAGTTTTAAATGATGCTTTGTATTTATTGGAAGCTTAAATGGGTGGGTGTTTGTGCACATAGCTCTACAGTACCTCACCAGGGAGCATTCCAGTAACACGCAGGGTCATTTGATCTAGCCAAGAGCGGCCATTATCCTAGTGATTAACATGGGAGACATTGTCATATGGAGAATGGATGCTTAACTTTGTCAAGCACCTTGGTTAAAGATTTGCCTTTTCAAGGATTGCATTTCCCAAGTGCTATTACAATAAGAGTTGATACTCATTTTAGGTACCAAACCTATTGAGTTCAACTGATCAATCCAAAGGAACAGTGTTGCTAGAGAAAATTAGGGAAAAGGTGAAAAAGAAAAAATGGTAGTAATTGAATAGAAAAAAAAGTTACTCTAATTTTATATATATATATATATATATTAATTGGTAACCAGATTTATCTAAGTAGAACTGAATTGACTAGGAAAAAATAAAAACTACATGTTAATCATTTTCCTAAGCTGTCTTTTTGAGACTTAGAGTCACTGGGAAAATGTTTAGAATTGTTCCTTGCTATTAGTCCTCATTTTATGTATGTTACCCTTCAGTAAAGTTCTCCCCATTTTAGTTTTCTAGGATTGAAAGGCTTATTTTAAATATTATTCATGTGTATTGTCATATTTGGCTTTTGCTATATACTTTAACTTCATTGTTAAATTTTGTATTGTATAGTTTCTTTGGTATATCTTAAAACCTATTTTTGAAAAAGTAAAACTAATGAGTTGAACTAAGAAGTTAAGAAAAAAGAAGCAATGAGTTCAAATCAAGTAGGAGAAAAATTCATGAATCAAACTAAAAATACAATAAGAACATTAACAAAGTCTACTGTAACAAAGACTAATGAATTTGATAACTGACAAGAGTGATCAAGAAGCAAAGAGTAAAGGCACAAACCAACAATTTAAGAACTGATAACAGTAATAAGACACAAGTGTTATCAAAAACCGCAATTACTTTTGCACCAATCTAATAGTAAGTGGAAGGACAAAATGTGGTATATCCATACAATGGAATATTACTCACCAGTAAATAGGAAAAACTATTGACATATGCTATGTCATAGATTACCCTAAAAAAATTACACTAAATGATAGATACAACAAGCTATAATGTGATTCCATTCATGTGAAATATCAAGAAAAGGCAAATTTAGAGAAACATAAAAGAATATACAAAACAATATATTATTCTTATATTATTGTAAATGGTGTTTTAAAAATTATAACTGAAATAATAAGAAGAAGAATGTAAGACTATATAAGAATAATAATGTAAGAATAAATAATATAAGAATAGTAACTGGAAGGTGACAGAATTACAATCAATATACAAATATCAGCTGCCTTTCCATGTACCAGTAACAGATAGAAATAGTAATTTAAAAAATTTCTAAAACACCATTTACAATAACAAAAATAGAAAGATCCAGGAATAAAGCTTACAAAAGATGCACAGCCTATATACTTCCAATAAGTTATAAAAGTTTATAGAAAGAATTAATAAATGAAGAGATATATCCAGGGTTGTGCTGGAGCCAACTTATACCAGCTCACAAGAGCTTTCTTTATGTACATTTCTTCCTAATTCCAGGTTCAGTGATTTCATAACATAGCTTATAATCAGCCATACGGAGAATATTTATACCATAGAAAATGGCAAATCCTACATATCAGGACTCTTTTTTGCTCTTCAGAGTAGCATTTTACCAGCATTTCACTGGTAATATTATATCATATAAAGATGTTTTTAAGCTAATGTGCAGATTCAATGCAATCTCAATCAAAACTCCAACATGATATTTTAAGTCTTAATCATTTGATTCAAAAACCCTGTATGTGCAGGGGGAGAGACTAATCTAAGGAAAAATAATGCATTTTACAATCACAAGATTAGAAAATTTTGATCATTTCAAGTGCCACAAAAGATATGGCTCAACTGAATCTCATATACAATACTGAAGGTAACATAAGCTGATGCAAGTGCTTTGCAAGATAATTTGGCATTATCTGGCTTAATTCCACAATGCAGTAGAGTTTCATTCCTGGTTATATTCCTTAGGAAAACTGTTACACGCGTGCAGAGGTGTGTTGGTAAAATACTTCTGGTAGAGGGACAGGGGAAAAGCCACTCTATTCGGTAATTTGTGCCAATTTCCATGGCCAGCCACAACCATCAACGGGATGTTATTGCACTCTAAATTGGGGAAAGATGCCAACAATCAACTTTATGAGCTGGAACAAGCTGGATCCAGCCAACCGCAAGCATCTAACACTATGCCTTGAACCAGTGATCTCATTAGCTCTGGACACTTACTCTGGCTCTCCTGCAGCTACTACTCCAGAAACAATCTTGCTGCAGCTTCAACTATTACTAGACAGGATTCTCCACAGTTCCTGCTTTTTGTGTGTGTAAATGGCCCAACTTCAAGGCAGCTACACCTGACTAGCATAGCTGCAAAGGAGGCTGGGAGAAAAGTATCTGGCATTTTCTTCTTCTCTATCATCAAGACTCTTAAAATGTGAAATTCCCCCAAACACAGGGAGAGAATTCAGGTTTTAGAAATTACAAATATCCACTAAACTTATCTTCCATGTATTGTTACCAGTGAATATCTGTCAAGCTTTATTTTTCATTCTTTAGTTTCTACTACGAATGAGCTTTTTGTGTAATTGAAAATATTAAATATGGTGTGTATGTGCAATCTGTGTATGTACCATATATCAATACCAGTATTTTAAATACAACTCCATATGGGGCATCTAACCACCATTCCTTCATTGAAAATAACATATCTAAAAGCTAACAGGCTAGCAAGAAAAGCAACCTAATAACCTCACTAAACTGAAACAGCTGCCCCTTTATTGTACACACTTTTGACATAGCATTTGTTTCACTACATTGACATTGTTGGTTTCTCAATCTCTCATTAGGCTATGTGTTCCAAGAAGACAGAGGCTATCTTGATCTCTATATCACTATCACTTAGCACAAATATACATACAGAAACTGATAAAAAAAAAAAAAAACAAAAAAAAGAAACCTAGTGCTTTAACTATAATTTACTTAGCACTTCCTAGACATACACCAGAAAATGTAGCAGGATCTTTACATAAGTTCTTTAATTTACCTCCAGATAGCACATTAGGAATATTTGTGTATACTAAATAAGAAAATTAAGGACAGAGGGTAAAGTACTTTAACAGTGGTCAGTCAATAAGAGGCAAATCAGAACTCCAATTCAGATCTATCTCACGGCAAAGCCTGTCTTCTTTGTAGTGCATATTCTAAAAGCATGATAATATTTGTTACATACTAAAAACAGATGTAGGTATAAAGGGCAATAAGTACATTCATATTTAAAAATTAATTCTGCTCAAAAGAGGTCAAGAAACTTAGAAGAGACGTAGGGTCACACTTCAGTTGGAAACTGAAAAATAAAGAGCCATTTGTCTGACAGCTGAGGGAAGGACACTCAGGTGCTATAGCAACAAAAAAACTGTGAACTTAGGGAAGGTGCAATTCTCTTACCTCTAAAATAAAAGGGAAGGCTGTAATAGTTTATATTTTTTGTGTTGTTCTGAATATTGTATAGATAATACATATAAATTATTTAACATGGGACCTAACATAGAGTAGGTCCTCAACAAATCACAGAAGAGAAACAAAACAACGATTACTAGAATTCACTAAAAAACAGGGTTGTCCGGGGTAAGGTAGATGCTTGTGCCAAAAAAGATCAAGAGGGGAGCAGATGAAAAGCATCAAGAATATTGGAAGAAATAACTTTATGGAAGGCAGTACCTAATCCTAATCTCAAATGTTTCAAATGATATTCATATGTGGCAAGGGAGTTTAAGTGGAAAATAAATAATAATAAAATTTAAACTTTCTGAATTATAGAAGATCTACTACCTCTTAGGAATTTTTAAAACATTTAATAAATGCCTTATAATTAAGAAATTGACAACATAATCTTGAATAGGTTTTCCCAAACTTAAGATTCCCTGAAAGTAAAAAATCTCCGTTTAACCCTCAAAATAACAGTATGGCATATAAGTTACTCATATTCAATCATAAAGTAATTTATGGCAAATAAATGCAAGGAAAGCATGTGGGACTACCAGCCAAAAGTAACACTTTTCCTATTCTCACTTCTCTTTTGTTCCTTGGAACCAGAAAAAAAAAGGAAGGGGAATAGTTTATTTTTCAATTATCCGAAAGAGTATCTATTTAAATTCCACAGAATTCCTATTAGTAATTAGCAATAAGGACTTGTAAATAAAGCATAAGAGTTTTAGTAATCCTTTTTTTTCTAAAATTACAAGTAGATGTTTAATTTTAATATATAGTTTACTAAAAGAAACAAATTGTGTTACTTAACACAGACTAAATTAACATATAGGAACCATGATATTATTTTATTAAATCAAAACTTAAAACTTTTTTCAATTCCTTTTCTTTTTAAAAACGTCCAACTTCTAGACTGTCCAAGGGCAAGAGAACATTCGCTTTGGATTTTAAGGCAGTGAAGCCATCTTGTGGTTGATGTCAGTACTGCTGAGGTTTGAGACAGTCACTCGTACTCAGGAAAATTAGGTCTTAATCATAGTTTTACATTTAAAAAGGCATACATAACCTGTCATTCTTATAACTTAGAAAAAATAAACACAGAACTGAAAGACTGTACAGTTAGGACTCCATAACAGTACATGAGGTCCTCAGGTAGCAGTATTGGTAACAAAGTATTTTCAACTGAACTATATTTTATTATTAACTTTTACACCTTGGTTTAAAAAGCTACAGCAAGATATTAAAATAGAAGAAGAATATTAAGAATATTTACAGTTATACTTCCTTTTTATCATGACTTTTTCCATAATTTTTAGCTTATGAGCTGCTACAGCAGTCCTAGGACTTGGTAATATCTGAGAAAAATAACGCATGCCCTGAAAAACCCAGAAAAGCAGTTGCAAAATACAGCTTCCCTAACACACTTACCTCCACTCACACTTTTTACAGCTTTTGAATCAGATATAAAGTGCCTGTAAGAAAATCTGAAAGCCTAGAAAAAGTTGTCATTGCCCAACTGTCACCAGTTTTTAAATTTTTCTGAAACTTTTGCATCAAGGTTCTGGCAGAACTTTGCGGAGAAAAGATAAATATTGAAAAATAATGTTAAGAGAATAGAAGAAAGAGAAAAGAACCTGAGCAAAACCACTATATTAATTAGTAATAAACTTACTTCCACTTTTTCCCATTCTACCTTCTCCCAAAATAATCAGTGACAATAGTCATTACTAAGACTTCAGTTTCAAAGCTTCAGGACAACGCCTTTCTGAAGGCCTCTGATGTATCTTAGAACGAGAGATGTAAACTCAATGTGTCCAGGATTAGCTGTCTTCTAACTACAGACTTAGAATCTTTCTCACCTGATCACAGATATCAGCTCCCCATTCTCCCTTTCCATTCTCAAGTTCCCAAATGCTGAAAACAACATTATCTAAGTTTTATTAATTACAAAAATAATAATATACACTGTGTGATCATTTACTTTGGGCTTTCAGGAGATGAAGTTTGAAGACTTCTCTCTACACTCCTTTAATCTGCCTCCAAAAAGGATTAATGATTTGTCTTGGGGAAGCTCCAGAGCATTGTATTGAGCCTCAGGCCTAGTGAATGAGATTCCAAGGTAGTTGGAAAATACATGGGTGAGGCCCTTGCAAAGGGACCACACAAGGTTAATAGAGGCGGCTTCCTACTAAGATGACAGCCTCCTCCCCCACCTGTTGCTTTTTAACTGCTTCTTAAATATCGGGTCAAATGCTCTCCAATCCTCACTCTCCTTTGGCTTTCTCTCTCAGAAATGGTAGTATCAAATGGACTTGGAGCTTAGTAGAAACAGAGCAGGGCTTTTAGCTTGCCTTAATTCTACCACAGAGACCAACCTACCTGAAGTAGTAGCGTTCTGCATGGGGTTTGGGGGCAAAACCCAGACAATAATGATTTACCAATTTACCTTATTCACTGAATCCCCTTGAAGATCACTCAGTAACAAGATACCTGACATAATAAGGATTCATATACTCTTAGACTTCCAAGACAAAAATACCATCCTAAATTGCTCATAATTCTCAAAGCTTGCCATATGCATTGTACTATTTAGTGTTTCACGTACATTATCTCATTGAGGTCTTCAATGTCGTAAGGGAGTAGCATTTAAATAAGGAATTTAAAATCTAGCAAGATTAACTAACTTATGAAAAGTCACAAAAACTAGTAAACAGGAAAAAGAAGATTTAAATCCAGGGCAATGACCCTCTGTCTGGACTTTCCAATCTGTTCCTGGTCCCTATCATTTAATTCCCCTCCACCCTCAGTCAGAAACATGTCACAACCATGCTTCCTCTGCTTCTTGAAATAGCTGGTCTATCGTATATTTTAAATTTTCTAAGTTAGTTTTTGGAACATTGGTTTCTAGCACGCCCTATTAGAACGATCACTAGATAACCTAGCACTTTCTTTCTTTCACTCTGTTCTAATATATAAAAAAAAAAAAAAAGAAAGAAAGAAAAACTAGAAACCATAATTTTATACCAAAATCTGGCATGGTCAAGAGATACAGGCAGATTACTCATTCAAATATTCTGTTTGCCAAATGTTGTCCTATATCTTATTCACAGATTAAAACCGAGTTACTTCAAACAAAAACTATAACTTACATAATGTTATTAACTGAGCAGTAGTGACTGATTCTAGAGTCATGTATTTACAGTCATCATTAACGGTAAAATGCTGGTTAATAAAGCATTCCAATGAAGACATAAGGAATTTTACTACATTAGTCTTATTTTACTAACAAAGAAGCCAAAATAATTCAATTCACATCAAAAACACATTCCTTAAATATTTACTTTGGCTGAAGATTGTTACATTTTTTTTTAATTATACTTTAAGTTCTGGGGTACATGTGCAGATAGTGCAGGTTTATTACATAGATATACATGTGCCATGGTGGTTTGCTGCATCCATCGCCCCATCATCTACATTAGGTATTTTTCCTAATGCTATCCCCTCCCCCAACCCCCCCCCACACCCTGCTATTCCTCCTCTAGTCCTCCAACCCCAGGCCCTGGTATGTGATGATCCCCCCCCTTCCCTGTGTCCGTGTGTTCTCATTGTTCAACACCCACTTAGGAGTGAGACCATTCGGTGTTTGGTTTTCTGTCCTTGTGTCAGTTTGCTGAGAATGATGGTTTCCAGTTCATCCACGTCCCTGCAAAGGACATTAACTCATCCTTTTTTACAGCTGCATAGTATTCCATGGTGTATATGTGCCACATCTTCTTTACCCAGTCTATCATTGATTGGCATTTGGGTTGGTTCCAAGTCTTTGCTATTGTGAACAGTGCCACAATAAACATACATGTGCATGTGTCTTTATAACAGAATGATTTATAATCCTTTGGGTTTATACCCAGTAATGAGATTGCTGGGTCAAATGGTATTTCTAGTTCTAGATCCTTGAGGAATCACCACACTGTCTTCCACAATGGTTGAATTAATTTACACTCCCACCAACAGTGTAAAAGCGTTCCTATTTCTCCACATTCTCTCCAGCATCTGTTGTCTCCAGATTTTTTAATGATCGCCATTCTAACTGGTGTAAAGTGATATCTCAATGTAAGGCAAACCAAATGAGTAATTCCTGTGTGACAACTTCTAAAATGGTTATTTAAATTATTTTTCAAAATATCTTCATTAATACTGGTGAAGACAATTATTAATTCTGTGAGAACATATATTCTTATATCACATAAATATAATATAAATAAGAATAATTATGTGAAAAGGCCAGGCACGGCAGCTCACACCTATAATCCCAGTACTTTGGGAGGCCAAGGTGGGAGGATGACTTGAGGTCAGGAGTTTGAGACCAGACTGGCCAACACGGAGAAATCCCATCTCTACTAAAACTACAAAAATTAGCCAGGCATGATGGTGCGTGCCTGTAGTCCCAGCTACTCAGGAGGCTGAGGCAGGACAATCGCCTGAACCCAGGAGGCAGAGTATGCAGTGAGCCAAGATCACATCACTGCACTTCAACCTGGGCAACAGAGCAAAACTCTGTCTATTAAAAAAAAAGAAGAATTATGTGAAAATAATAATTCTAGAGAACTATTAGTTTATTAATAATATTGTGTTGGAAGTAGGTAATGAAAGAAAAAATATAATCAAAGAGGAACAGCAGAGATATCAAATTTTTTTCATGTGAAAAGTTACATTTCCATTAAGAATATTTTCAAAGATAAAATTTGACACAGAATAATCTAGATCAGAAAGTTTAAGATTCTTTTTATTCTTGTTAGCTACATTCAAAGGAAATCTTAAAGAGATCACTGTGCAAAACTTTTAAAAGCAAAACCACTCTGAAAGAGTGAAGGGAGCAGACAAGAATCTCCGTACTACTATCCCATGAGCTTATAGCAGAGGTGAGTTCTCAGCATCTTTTAGGACACACAGAGAAAGCAGAAAACCAAGAATCCAGAAAGCTTCAAAATTTTCTTAAGTAAAATAATGTAAGGATGTACAGACACTGCTTTGACATTATTTACTTTTCCTATAGAGATCTGTTGCACTCAACAGATCTAGTCAATATTGTTGCCTACTTTTTTAAGTATGCTTCCCAGAATTCTACAGCTCCTGGAAAACTGTTCAAAATGCAAATTCTTGGATTCCATCCTAGTCTTACTGAATCAGAAACTCAGAAGGCAGTAGAGGTGGTTTGAGGTCCAGCAATGTGTGTTCTAGCCAGACCTCCAGCAAATTCTGGTGCATACTGAAGTTTGAGATAACTACTATAACCAAAAGAAAAAGAAATGTAAAGAAACTGGAGAGGATTCTAAGAAGAACAATAGAGATGAAAGAATAGCTTGAGACTGAGAATAAACGAAGGAATCAAGATAGATGGCTTTCACAAAAAGAAACCTGTGGCAGTGACATCTGTGTCTTCAAGTATATAATTATTCACAAAGGAAGATAACCAGATGTCCTTCATTTCCCCTGACGAAAAACAAAGACATTATAAACTTAAACTTGCAGCGTTAAACATTCAGGTAAAAATATAATTTGCTGACACACAAAAAAAATTAGTAACACGAATACATATGTGTGTACTGCAAAATGACAGCAATAAACAAATGCACAGCTTCATCAAATTGCTCCTAATATTCTTTCCTCATCTTATATTTGCATATAATAAGTTCACTAAATAAACATAATAGTTTATTAAGGTAACTAAAATAAAAAGGTAAATAAACTTGAAAGATAAGAAAAGGTCCTTGTAATGAGCACCAATTACAACTGGTAAGTCTCACAGTTCATGTAAGCATGCCATAGTTATAATTCCTGAAACAAAAGGTTTTTTTTTAATGTTGAAAAGCCACCAAAAGTTTAACTCTTAATAATTTTCCATGGAAGTCACCGTAACAATGACTTTGTGACCTGTTCACCTCCAGAGTTTTCAGTCTTTATTGACAAAAAATAATTCCAGTAATTTAGTTCATATTTATCGTAGTTAGCATAATTTAAGAAGTTATTGATTTTCTTTACCTTTTCTACCTTTCCACTATTGATGTCAGCAGGGGAGGAATTTCTTGCCAATTGTTCTCAGATCTGTCTAAAATAAAAATATTATTATTAAAATGGAATTATAGAAAAGAGTAAATTTAAATCTAATCTCAAGAACAAAAGATGAAATTACTTATGGTTTGTGAAACAAAAATTCAGTTTCTTTTAACTGGTCATGAGATCTACATGTGTTATGAATCTTTCAAGTAACATAGCCCCATAATACGTTGTTTTAAGTATACCAATAAGATGAACAGTAACATATAAGGCCTCAATCCTGTCCATATTTCTTTAGGTAACCTTTTAACATACTCTTCTCTATTAAAATCTAAAACTTAATTTATGTAAATTATGATCTTACTAAAAAATTAATGTTACTTTCCAAGATCAAATGACACCTTTTGAATAAATACACATAGTATATTTTTTTAATTGAATCCCATATAACCTTGACATTACATAAAAACATATCACCCTATAGGTTATAGTATCTATAACATAAAGCTACATAACATACAATATCCCAGGAAACAATACCACTGGAATACCAAAGAAGTTACAGTAACCTTTACCATAGTAATTTCATTTGCTTAAACAATTTACAGAAATCGAAGTTGGTAAACAAATGAAATATGAAAATGCAGAAGTACTTGTAACTCAGCAAGGAAAATATAAGGACTAACATAAACAAGGTTATAGCATTCATGACGTAAAAAAAGAAAATTTTTACTACGCAATCTACATACAAAGCAGAACACTGTAGGACTGTGTCCTCTTTAGAAAGTGAAAATGTAAAGGAATGGTAAGAAATTTGTTCATAGGAGAACTATCAGTACTCATAAAAAAGGTCCAGTTATTTAAACTAAGAAATTAACTTGATGCTTGAGATAGTGAGATTAGCATAACTAAAGTTGCACTGTTTTATTTTTCCTTATAATGAACAGTAGCTCTTCATCCCCTTAAGAACAAGATAAAAGAAAATAGAGTTCATTTAACCACATAAATTATAAGGGAAAAATTTTTGTTACACTTAAGGAGAAAACACTAGATGATTACAATTATTGTGATGCGAAATAAATACATACAGAGAGGCAGGACCATCCTATTTGAACACCTACAATAACAGAATATCCTCCTATTTGAAATATCCACATGTGATCAGCTTAAGAAACAAGACTATAAGTTATATAATCCCCCACAGATTCCTTCCAGTTTTCTACTACTGTGATTCATAATTTATTCCTTTATGTAATACAGGGATCACTCAAATTAAAACTCACTGAATAGAACTGCATGGCAAATTAAGAGCCAAATCCAGACACCTGGGTAACAACGCTTTAGATAGGCTTTTTGCTACCTTAATCCAATAACTAAATGAAAAGAAATATAAACTGTACCTCACATTGTATGTCTTTTTACTTGGAAACTACTGAATAACATAGGGTTAAAAAATACTTTTTTACAGCAGTCTTCCCTATATTAAGACTGTTATAAAATTAAATGTTAATAGATGCAAAGCACTCAGTGTAATGACGTGCACAGAGTAAGCACTTAATAAATGTTAGCCAACATGTTTATTTTAGTGAGTACAAAACATGTACTTTTTAAAATCATCTTAACATACATAACCATCATATCAATAATGTAACTAACATTTCATGAAAACATTTACATTATTTTGAAGTCACCAAAAAGCTGAAATATTTAAATATGAATGAGAAACAGAACACATAAAAATTTTATAATATATCATGATTCCTAATTTCTGGTTTTTCTCAATAATTATGAAATTTAATTCAAGTGAAAATGAGGCATCACTGTAAAATAAATGAGCACCAGACAAAAATCGTTCACTTTGATCCATCCCAACTATAATTAAGCAATCATATGATCTAGGACACTGTCACTAATTCTCTACACCCAGTTAATTTACTCCTCTCTAAAATGGAAAAACACCACCAACCCTACCTCACAAAGTTGTTGTCAGGCTAAAAAAAGACTATACACTCAAAGTTTACAGAATTTCTAAAGTGCCATACATATATATAGTATGTATCCTTGAATATACAAATGCTATTTTGATGCCTTTTTAGCAAGATGAAAATGATCTACCAAATATTTAAATGCCCTAAATTCAACTCAACATATAAGTACTATAAAGACAATGTTATTATTCAGATGCCATTATATCAAAATTGCTATGACAATGACTGGATCCAAGAATGCTGTTATACTGAACAACAAAAAATAATAATACAGAAAAATGTTTTGCCTATAAAACTTTAAAAATAATTTTCAAAGCATCTACCTACCCATACACACATACATGCACACATAAATACATACATACATACACACACACACACACACACACACACAAACACACACAAAATCCCTATTTATTTAAGTAAATTCAAGAGAATATCTATTTGGAAAATCATTTTATATTACACAGAATCTTAAAAGAAATAAAACTATAATTTGTTTTTAAATTTTTACTAATGGATAGTGATCAGTAATTTAAGACTGGGCTATCATTAAATATTTTTCTGAATAATTCTGGTATTTGAACGTAAAACTTACATGCCAGATTTCAATGTCATTTCTTAATACTCTAACTCCCCCACTTTAAAAAGCAAAAAATGTAAAACATTCCTTTTCAACATAAAAATCTAAGCCTAAAAGCTACATAGCAGGTCTGAGGCAGCTATCTTTAGAAAGGCCAGCTTACAAGGTTAATCCTAGGCTGGCAGCTGGGGACTTTGCACTTGGACCATTCCCTAACTAAAAATGCGGTTCACTACACATAGATTATTTATATAAACAATATGATTTATGATGGACATCTGTTTTCTGGGAGGGGTCTGAAATTTTGGTACATGCTACACAGAAGGTACCTTTGCAGGCAGCTTAATAAAAGACTTGGGTACTAGACTTCAGTGGGCTTCCCTGGAGAGAAATTTCATATACATGTTACTGTACTGTTCATTGTTAGATAAAGGAACAAGCTCAGTGTGTATCCCATAGAAAGAAGAGAGAAAACTTATTCATGAATTAATCTCCCAATATATAATTAGCTATGCATGTGTGGGTACATATATGCACATTAAGAATCAATAATACAAGTCTTTTTCAACTAGTGGTTAATTTCCCACAATCACTCAAAAGCTGAAAAAAATTCAACAGGATACTATAAATGCCTAAATTTTATTAAAAGATGACAAACTTAGAAAAATAGATTATTTGTCTGCTATAGGCTTCATCCTAATTAAAAAGTTTTTTTCCTATCATATGACATCATAGCTTTGGTCTGGAGTATTTAACCACATATTTCAGAGAAAATAAAAAAGACAAATTAATTCATTCAGATAATAGTCAGCATGCACCTCTTACGTGCTCAGCATAAATATTTTATCTTGATTTATTTTATTCAAATTTTCATACCAATTATAGATTATTGGTATTTACCTACATATATAAGAAAAAATAAGCAGCAAATTGTAATAAAATCTCTTTCCTAAAATCTTTAGAAAGTTTTTCTTAAACAAGAAAATAGAGTTCTTTACAATATTTTTAAACAATAGAATTAACTAATTTGAGTGCAAGACAAAGAAAACTAAAGTAACTAGGAAATATGACCATTTTTAGTCATAAATAACATGCATAATTTCTAACTAATGCTTATTATTAAAAAAGTAGTCTTTTATTTATTAAAAACCTAAATACTTCGCTCAGAAACCAAAATAAATGATCTTGCTTGTCTTGTTAAATAAAATTCAAAGAAGCTGAAAAACAATGACTCAGTTTAGGACTTAAATTTTATCTGTTTAAACCCAAGTTTAATTCTATAAATATAAATTTAAGTAATTTTAAAAGAAAATGCTAGAGTTATATATTTATTTATATTTTAAATGTTCTTAGTGCCCATCATTTCTGCTTTACATTGATTCTGCAGTGATATGATGGATTTGTCAGACTATAGTTCTCTCAGAAAAAACCATTTATTTATTTACTTTTTTTTTTTTTTTTGAGACGGCATCTCACTCTGTTACCCAGGCTGGAGTGCAGTGGTGTGATTTCAGCTCACTGCAACCTTCGCCTCCCAAGTTCTCCCAATTCTTCTGCCTCAGCCTCCCAAGTAGCTAGGACTACAGGCATGAGCCACCACACCCAGCTAATTTTTATATTTTTAGTAGAAATGGGATTTCACCATATTGGCCATGCTGGTCTTGAACTCCTGACCCCATGATCCATCCGCCTCGGCCTCCCAAAGTGTTGGAATTACAGGCATCACCCACTGTGCCTGGCCTGTTTAACTTACATTTTTATTTTAAACCATTTTTGTAACTTGAAAAAATCCAAAAGCCAATCCAATTATGGGGAAAAAAAACCAGCTAGAGGGTTGGGTGGAGAGAGTTGAAAAGAAATATACACTAGAACATTAATAGTAATTATAAGCAGATTTAGTTTTCTTATTTTGCTTTTCTGTATTTTCTGAAATGTTCCATAATAAGTATAATTTTGAAACAATCAAAGTTATCAAAATAATCAGGAAAAGTTATTTTGAAACAATAAATACCACTGTTAAAAAGTTATAACTTACCTAGAGTTTCTATGCAAATTAAATAGCAATTCATTTTAATGAATAGTCAGTTTTTACTACCATTACATAGCTATAGTATATAAATAAGAATGTTTAAAAAGTCTATAACTGATCAGTAGGTGAAAAAAAGGAAAATTAATTTCATTTTTTTCTTTTTCATCGGATTCTGTATAATAGGTATTAATAACTTACTAATATGAGATTACCAAATTCAACAAACATCACTTGAAGTTAAAATGGACAAAATAAGATAATTTATTAGTTATCATATAACTCAACTTATTCTGAGACCTTTTTTTATAAACATAGCTTCCAGATTTCAAATGTTTACAAGTTAATAAATGTAACCTACATTGAGAGCAATCAGGATGATGTCATTTACATTGACTTTGTCAGGAGAGCTTGTGCAAGCTTCAATGCCTTCATCTGAAAGATACCTGTTAAAATAAAATAAATGGCTTAATATTATCTAAAATCAAAATTAACCAAAATTCTTTTCTTAAGTCTACATGCAATTTTGTTTTCTACTATAAAATGCTTCTATTATAAATACTAGGGAAAAGAGTCTTGGATATGGGTTCCTTGTTTATTTACTATTTCTTAAAGAACAGTTAAACAGTGCGTATTTTTCCTCTTTTGTATCCTTAAAGAGTATTGTATCAGTAAGTGTATTCATATGCTTTCTGAGAAAAGCTATTTAAATGTCAATATACTTTAGGGAAATACAAGCTACTATTTGCTATTGTACAAATAAAAGCTTAAGTATCTGTTAATACTGTAAGCTCTTAACAAGAGATTGAGATGTGCTATAAAAATAAAACCAAAATCAACATGGTCTTAAACTGAGTACAACAGAACTTCTCTCTGGACTTTCTCACATTATCTTCTCAAGTCCCCTTTGTTTCACATAATGTTCTCAAGGATCCTTCAATAAAGGCTATTAATTCCAAATAACACAAAGATAGGCAACTTTTTACAATACATCTTTTGCTTTTCCTGTTTATTTTCAGTTTTTTTACTCATTGTCTTGTTTGCCTTTTTCTTTTAATCCAGTCCAAATCAACCATGCACCTGTCAGAGACAATTAATTAAAGAGTAAAGAGATTAATGAATCCAAAGGAAAAAGATTCATCTCTACCCATACACAGCATGGACATTTTGAAACTCTTTGATAAACTCAACAATTCGGGAATCAATCATCAAAAAGTCCACTTGTAAAAATCCCCGTTAACATCTCTCATTTGTATAATCAGTATCAACTCCTTTAACCAAAGGGCTAATGCTACCATCACCATTACATTCTTCCACTATTAAAAGGATCCAGGACTGCTATTCTAAGATACTCAGCTCATTTTTGATGAACAGCAATTCCACCATCCACCCTCAACACTAGACTGATTCTAAGATACTTATCAAAGTAAACTTTACCCAGAAATAGCAACCCAAAAAAGTGTCTTTAAGAAGGAGAGAATAATTTCTCAAAAGTTAAAGAGCAAGTGAAACGAAATATTAATAGTTAGAACAATACAGAAGAGCAATAGAAGATTAAAGTAGATAAGCCAATGACCAAGACCAAGGAGACAAAAGTTGGGAAACTATGTATTTAAATCAAACCAAGAATGTTAACAAAATTAGGTACTATTAAAAGCTTAAGATCATGGCACTGCTAAACTACAATGATAAATGAAGGCAAGTAGTTAAATGGGTGACAGAGAAAATACAAATATATAGATGTATCAGTAAGAATGAATAGATGGTAGACAGGAATGATAGTGTATAAGTAACCACGGAATACAAATATCTGCAGTCATTTTGGATTGTTACAACACTTCTTTAACTCAAAATGGCTATGGTAATTTCTTTATTATCCTGTTAATTTTTCACTATTTATGAATAGTAAAAAGGTATTTTGTCCGACTGTATCTGTAGCTCTAATTGTTTTACAAATTCAGTTTCATAAATATTGTGCCCCTGTTATGTGAAAAGTATGTGTGAATCAGTAATAAGATTAGTAAAGTGATGAAAAACTGAACACCTGTCCTCAAGAAGTTCAGTCTCCTATACAGCATAACACAATACATAAACTATCATACAAGGCCAAAATAATTATAAATAAAATGTTATAGGGGCTCAAAGTGGCTGCAGGATGGGAAAAAGTGCACAGAAATGGAATAAATAGTATGAGCAAAAACATGGAGAGTAAGTGTGAAGCACCTCCTAGGGATAATATCCTGGAGCTTTCTGGCTGGAAAACAGAGAAGAAATAAGAGATAAGCATAGGTTGAGACCAATTTTAGAAAGCAATAGTGCACAAAAGGATATGATATGAGTGATAAATTCTGACAGAGTGATTACAAAAACACAAATTTCCAAGCTCCTATACAGGAGGGAAGTAGTATGCAATGACTAACAGAATATTTGGTTTTCTAGAAAGGAAATTGTAGAATTAAAGAATTATAGAATGTCAGATGAACTAGGATAGATCTTTAAAAATAATTAAAATTCATCTCTTCAACTTTACAGATGAAGAAAAGGAGTCCTATAGATGTAAATTAAACTTGTCACAAAAATGCAAGCTACAAAGTTAAAAACAGGAATGAATCCTAACTCCCAACTCAGCACTCTTTCCATTACAACATACCATTTTCAGCCAGGTACAGTGGCTCACTCCTGCAATCCCAGCACTTTGGGTGGCCAAGGCAGGTGGATCACCTGAGGTCAGGAGTTCGAGACCAACCTGACCAACATGGTGAAACACCAGCTCTACTAAAAATACAAAACTAGCCGGGCATGGTGACACATGCCTGTAAACCCAGATACTTGGGAGGCTGAGGCAGGAGAATCGCTTGAACCTAGGAGACGAAGGTTGCAGTGAGCCAAGATCATGCCATTGCACTCCAGCAACAAGAGTGAAACTCCATCTCAAAAAATTTTTTTTCATTTATCAAACAATTAACGCTGATATTAGGGATATAATCATCTCATAAACAAAAGCCAGTATCTATACAAATCAGTTTCCTAAAGAGCTAGATACTTCAGCACCTCACACACACAAAAGTAGAACTAGGCAAATGTAATCAGTGAGCTCTAAAGTATATTAAACAAGAACAGGTAAACAGGTATAAAACTCAGTTTATAAAAGCAGTCATGCTGTTCCCTTCAGCATAGAAGATCAGGAAACTAATGTCAACTAATTATTAGAGATCCAAGTTTTCAGAAGAATAAATATACCTCATTCCAACAAAATTATATCAAAAGGGAAAGTCTAACAAAAATTTTAAAGGCAGAGTTGTAAGGCGTCGGAAACTTGCCTTTATCCACATAGGTCAAATATGTGATTTCTTTCAAACAAGGCCTGTACATCACCTGACCAGATTTCAAATTATATTACAAGGCTATAGTTACCAAAACGGCATGGTACTGGCATAAAAATAGGCATTAATACCAGTGGAACAGAATACAGCACCACAAAATAAAGCCAAATACAGCCAATCTTCAACAAAGCATACAAAAACATAAATTGGGGAAAGGATACCCTATTCAATAAATGGTGCAGGGAAAACTGGCAAGCCACATGTAGAAGAACAAAACTAGATCCCCATCTCTCACCTTACACAAAAATCAGCTCAAGATGGATCAAAGGCTTAAATCTAAGACCTGAAACCATGAAAATTCTATATTTTCATGGTTTAGAAATTCTAAACATTGGAAAACTCTTCTGGGTATTGGCATAGGCAAAGAATTCATTACTAAGACCCCAAAAACAAATGCAACAAAAATAAAAGATAAGTAAGTGGAACCAAATTAAACTAAAAACTTCTACACAGCAAAAGAAATCATCAGCAGAGTAAACAGACAACCTGCAGAGTGGGAGAAAATATTTGCAAACTATGCATCCAACAAAGTACTAGAATCCAGAATCCACAAGGAACTCAAAACAAATCAGCAAGAAAAAAAAAATGCCATCAAAAAGCGGGCAAAGGATGGAATTAGACATTTCTTAAAAGAAGATATACAAAAACAGCCAACAAACAGCATCACTAATCACCAGGGAAATGCAAATGAAAACCTCAATGAGAAACCACCTTGCTCCTGCAAGAATGGCCATAATTAAAAAGTAAAAAAAAAAAAAAAAAGATGTTGTCATGATGTGGTTTACACTCCTGCCAGAAAAATAAATCGGTACAACCACTATGGAAAATGGTATGGAGACTCCTTAAAGAACTAAAAGTAGATCTACCATTTGATCCAGCAATCCCACTACTGGGTATCTACCCAAAGGAAAAGAAGTCATTATATGAAAAGACACATGTACATGCATGTTTACTGCAGCACAATTTGCAATTGCAAAGATGTGGTCTCTTAAGTGTTTATTGACCAAAGAGTGAATAAAGAAAATGTGGCATATATACACCATAGACTACTACTCAGCCATAAAAAGAATCAAAATAATGTCTTTTGGAACAACTTGGATGGGGCTGGAGGCCATTATTCTACGTGAACTAACTCAGGAATGGAAAACCAAATACTTTATGTTCTCACTTTTAAGTGGGAGCTAAGGTATGAGGGTGCAAATACATACAGAGTGATATAATGGACTTTGGGGACTCCAGGAGGGTAGGTTGGGAGAGGTTGAGGGCTAAAAGACTACGTACTGGGGACAGTGTACTGCTCAAGTAATGGGTGCACTAAAATCTCAGAATTCACCACTATAGAACTTATCCAGGTAACCAAAAACCACCTGTACCCAAAAAACTATTAAAATAAGAAAAAAATAAGGCCTGTAAAAGATTTTCTGAACATAACAAAACCAAAACACTTACGCCTTATAGGTTTACTCCATAATTTTCAACAAACAGGGCACCGATTCACAGTTCTCCCTGAGTAATATCTTACTGATCCTTTCGTTAATACTGGATGAAGGACTGGGCCTAAATTAACCATAATTTGGGATTTACAAGTTAATATTTTCATTTTTTATAAACATTTAAAACTCCAATATTACCAGTTAATAAAACAAGTGATAAAAAATAAAAAGTCAAAGACCAAAATGTGCTTCAAGAACTTCAGTAATGCAGTAACTAAAGAACAACACAACACAAGATTCACCAGTCTTAATTGTGGCAATCAGGAAAGAAAGCAACTGAAAAGTAGAGCAGGCACTCCAGATATGGTCCCTGTGGTGCACCTCGAGGGAATAGAATTATCATCAGTTCCTATGTGTCATCTTTGAGCACATAAAACCCAAGGGCATTGATACAAAAGGAGAAACTGACACCAGAGGGTTCTTGTTTACTAAAACAGCCAGCAAGAGCACACCTTTTTTCACTCTCTAATGGAGATTTTGGACAGTAATGTTATAAAACCACTTATTACTATTCTAAACTATGAAAACATCTGAATACATTTTACTGACAAGCAGGGCACAAAAGGGCTAAATTTCTGCATGATACAGAACAGATGAATAATTCTCACTAATTCTACCTTCAAATAATGCAATTTCTAAGTCACCACAGTTTAGTAAGTGCTCAGATTTTTCTGTCATTTTTGTTTTTGTTTTTGAGACAGGGTTTCACTTTGTCACCAGGCTGGAATGCAGGCATAAACACAGCTCACTATAGCCTCGACTGCCCGGGCTCAAGCAATCTCCTGCCTCAGTCCTACAAGTAGCTGAGATTACAGGCACTCGCCACCACGCGCACCGAATTTTTGTATTTTGTAGAGATGAGATTTCACCATGTTGCAGAGGCTGGTCTCCAACTCTTGAGCTCCAGCAATCGCCTGCCTCCGCCTTCCAAAGTTCTAGGATTGTAAGCATGAGCCACCACCCCACGCCTTAAGTGCTCAAAATTTTTTAAAAAGGGATTTTAGAAAATGCTTCCTTTAGTAAATGCTTCTATTTATGAGAAGATGTCAAAATTCTGTCTTAGAATCACTTAACTGTGTTCACCTCATGTTCAGAAGTCATTTGGCATATAAAACAGACATGTCCAAACCCTAGCTGAAGAATCTCAATTGGCAGAAAACTGTGATTAAAAAAAAAAAACAAAAAAAAAAACTATTGTTTTAATCTCATTTATTAGTTCCAGACAGTAGATCTCCATTACCGCACTTTATCATCAGTAAGGAAAGAAGAGGGCCGATTTCCTTTGATCCATTTCTTTGAAAGTAGGTAAAATCCGTGAGTCTAACTTACTCAGTGGCTATGATGTGTAGATAATGAAGAGGAGCAAGGTAAACTACAGATCAGGTGGCTAAGCTAAAGGGGTGGCCATGTCTGCACGAGGACTGGTAAAGCAGTTACTGCAACAGATTTGATTTTTAGCTTGTAGATTTCTGTAAAACAATGTATAAGCCAAACAAAACAGGGCTCAGCCTGAATGTGGTACATGCACTTTGTACTTACTAAACATATTAATTTATTTAAATTATTTGCTCCTGTTCACTTCCAAGTTTTCTTTGACCTGCCAAGTTGTGCTATAAGTGTACCTCAAATAGTATAACATTCATAGAAAACTTCCTTTCCAAGCAAGAAAAGAACGAAGTGTCTTTTAGTTCACTTTGTACACACTGGGAGAGCAAACAACACAATTATGCCTGTATCAAACGTTCTCTGGTGAATTGTCTACATCACACTAAAAAGTATCAAATCATTCAGTCTGGTCATTGATCTAAATATTTTACAAACTGGACATATAAAGAACCCATGCTTACTTTAGACTTCAAGGACTACTTATATTTTTAAGGAGGAAGAATGTTCTAATTGGCCAGAAAGTGAGCCATAAAAGCAAACACTGAAGTTTTATTCTCTTTACCCACTGCCACTCATTGAAGTAGTGAATGCCCGTTCAAATCTGAACTGAAACTTGACTTCCCAAAACAATCAAATACAGAATTATTGCACATTGTTATAAACTAGACTGATGACACATGAAAGTCTTTAAAATGCCAACAAGAAAACCAAGAGTGAAAACATTCTTCACGAATGGACAGGGACTATGTCAAAATAAAGGAGATATCTGGACAGTGACTGGTACATGGTGTTCTTAATTGCCCCTGAATAAAACCCAAATCAAGTGGCTTCATGCGGTTTTGGGGGTCTCTAACCTATACCTGATGATTTGCTACCACACCGAGGTTGCTAGCCCCCAACATGATATCCAAATACCAAAATGGTAGTTTGATAAATGAACTCTTGCTTAGCCACAAAGAAAATAAAGATAACTAATTCCCAATTACCCAAGCTAAGGTGGAGATGAGAGGGAAAAAAATATAATAATCAAAAAATCACTTCTATTAAAATATACTTTTGATCTTAGCAAATATGGAAGTTCCTGACCTATTGCAAATTCCCCAAACTTTAATGTTTTAAAATATATATTTTTTAATTACCCATACAAAGATCTCTGTTCACTCTGTCTATCCTGTTTCTCCCCTCCCACAGTGCAAGTCACTTAATACATCTGCCAAAAATTTGTTTTAATCTATTATTCTTACAGACTTATACTATACCTAGCCAGAGACACTGAACAATTAACTTACTGATTCCCTCCTCTAGGGCAGATGGAGATGGCTTGCAAGTTCTTGTTTATGAATATAACAGGAAAATACAGGATTTTGCCATAATGAGTAACAAGATTAGTAAGGTAAAAAAGCTACTAAGAACTGGGGCACAAGACTTTCTTCGATAACCTGGTACAAATGACATCAATATATTCAATACAGCTTACAGATACACTGGAAGGATCACAGATGAGAATATAAAATGGAACACCAGCAGTTAGTTGAATGAATTCATGAATTCCATGGCAAAAGCTCTATTAAGCATAACAAACAGAAGGATCAGAATTCTGCAAAAGGTAACTCAGAAGAGAAAGTACTATAAAAAATGGTGGAAAATGAAAAAAGAGGTCTTTTATTTTGTTTCCCTTAACAACCAAGTACCTCTTCTATTAATATTACTACATTTTATTTTCTTGTTTAGGTAAAGTATGCACTTCCTATCCCAAATTGAATACCACAATCTCTATTCCAACAATTACAAGGACCTGATCAATGCTGGCTTAAAAATTTAATTTTCTTTGTGGCTTATATATAAATGGGTCAGATGAATAATGTTATGTATTATTTAAAGTATTTCTAAGTACCAGTATGTACTGTTAATCTTAATGTAGTAAACTATTTTCAACACAAGATTTATTTTACTCATTAAGAAAATATAAAAATGCATTACTTTTTCGGTTTTTAGTTTCTATGATTTCTTTGCAATCACAAATATACATTATTTCCACCTTTTTTTTTTTTTTTAGTAGAGACAGAGTCTTGCTTTGTTGCTCAGGCTGGTGTCGAACTCCTGAATTCAAGTTATCCTCCTGCCCTGGCTTCCCAAGTGCTGGGATTATAGGTGTGAGCAACCACATCCAGCTATTACTTCCACTATTTAACTAACCTATAGTGTTACATTTTTTTCTACACCTACACCAGATAATCTATTTTAATTCCTTCTACGCTAACTCTTAAGATTGTTATATTACAAAAGTAGAAACATCAAAAGCAAAACAAAAAAAATGAAATAAATCATCATGAAAATCTTAACATTTTAAATTCAAATGTTTCATAAAATTAACCTGCACACAAACTGAAAGTATGAATATGCAAAAAAAAATCTTGAATTACTTAACACTATTTAAGCATCTTTTTCTAAATAAAGAACTTCTGATTATGTTAAATAATATGAAATGCCTTGATATATACATCATGGTTAACAACCACACTGGTGAAGTATCACTATTTCAGTAGCCAAACAAAACATTTATTTTAAAAATTGAGATGTAAATTAAGAAAATTTCTAGGGAAAAATTATTTGTAAGTTTATATCTAATTTAATAGTATTCAAAAATGTTTCAATTCTGAAAAATTAAACCTAGATAGGTTTTTGTTAAGCACTTCCTTTAAAAAGCTGAAGACTATCAAGTAGCTAACTGTGAAAGCTGTACTTCCTGAAAGCACCACTAGATGACAACCTTGTTTCACAAGTAAAATATACTCCTGTTGGAAGCTAAGACCCTGAGGATACACTAAACTAGCTTAAAGGTTTCTGACATTTGTTTTATGTTAGAGAGTAGGGATAACAAAAAAAAATAAAATAGACTACTATAATTTTAGAATTTGTGTTGATATAAAGATCACTCAGGGTTTTTTCTGAAAAACCTCATTTAGTAAGCATTCAAGAGGTATCTCACCATAAAATATATTAAGACAATTTTCTCTTCCAGTCTCTCCTACATCTGTATCTTTGGAAATAGATGATTTTATAAAAATAAAGTACACATACATTATTAGAGACTAATGCTTTTTTGCTGTAGAATAGTTACAAAAAGTTTTTTTTTTTTGAGACGGAGTCTTACTCTGTCACCAGACTGGAGTGCAGTGGCACGATCTCGGCTCACTGCAACCTCCACCTCCTGGATTCAAGCGATTCTCCTGCCTCAGCCCCTCGAGTAGCTGGGATTACAGGCGCCCGCCACCACCATTATTTCAATAATTGCTTTTCTCTGACATCAAAATTTAAAACCATGACAATTTTAAGATAATAACTATAAGAAGATAGGTAATAAACAACAAACTTCTATTTTTATGACTCATATTCAAAATATTAAAATATTTTACCCATACATAAACCAATTCATGAAGACATTAACCCTAGAATGCTTATTTGGTATTAAAAAATATGTAACAACTGAACAAGTAAAAATTTGTAAATAATTCCCTTGAAATCCCATAATTGATATATTACAAAGTATAGCAGCAATGGTAACCTAACTATGTTGTTATTCATCTTTGTAAACCATGACTTCACATAAATTTAAAAGTATAAAATGAAGGCCTGGATATTTTTACTTTCATTGGGGTTATAATTTATAACCTTCCTCTAATTCTATATTTTCATACATTAATTCAGAAGCAGAGCTGGGGTGTCTCTTTAATAAATCAGATTTTAAGATATGAGATTACTTAATATTTCTGTCTTACTACTGCACTCACAGCATTGGTGCCTACAAAATCCATGCCAAGGGTCTCTCAAGGTAAGGTCTTCCAGAATTAACCCCAAGGAGATCACATACTCGGTTAAGTTTACATAAGAGATGCTATTCATAAATGTAAGGTATTATAAAAATTGGAAGGTATTTTTATAAGTAGTTGGAGAGACTATCACTTTTTAGTGAAACTAATGAAAACTAGATGAAAATCTCAGCCTTATCTTTTAATACATGTGGGACCCTAGTTCTCCCTACCAAAAAAGACAATACTGAAAATACTGATCTACAGAGTTTTTCTAAGAATAAATGAGGAGGCAGCATGTAATACCTAGCATATGCTTGGGATACAGCAGGTGTTAAATAAGTATTAGTGTTCTTCCTTGTTAAACACAGTGCCATAGTTTATTCTATAAAATATTTTCAAAACATAATGATATTCAAAAATCTGGATTCTAATGAGAAAGAAAGAGAATAAAACTAGCCTAATAATAAAGGGAATTTCTTCAAAGGCTATAGCTAATAGTCAAAAGTGTATATGCTTCCCTATTGGTAAGCCTGACCACGTATTTCTAGCAAGCTACTCACATGGAGTTTACTGAGAACTAAAAAGTATCAGCAAGGAAATAATTTTATTTATTATTATTATTATTATTTTTTAGAGATGGGGTCTCGCTATGTTGCCCAGGCTGGAGTGCAGTGGCTACTCACAGGCGCAATCCAACTACTGATCAGCATGGGAGTTTTGACCTGGTCCATTTCTGACCTGGGCCGGTTCACCCCCTCCTTAGGCAACCTGGTGGTTGCCCGCTCCTGGGAGGTCACCATATTGATGCCTAACTTAGTTTGGACACCTGATCAGCAGAGTGCACTACAGCCCAGAACTCCTGGACTCAAGCAATCCTTCCACCTCAGCCTCCCGAGTAGCTGGGAGTACAGGCACGCGCCACCGTGCCTGGCAGAAATAATTTTATTTATTTTGTTTAAATCTTTCAGTTTTACAATTGAAAGTTTTTTAACAATAAGAAAATAAGTTATTCTATTAGACTGTACAACTGTTTCTGCCTGGAACAGAATTTCTAAACCAAAATGCATTGCTTTCACTTTTGTTTAATCTGCCATTTATGTCAAAATTTAAAACAATAATGCCAAGAAATAGCTAGTAAGCAATAAAGTTTAAAATTATATTGTACAGAGAAAAATTAAACATTTTACAATTTACATTTAAATTTTATTTAATGTCATTCATTAAAAATCTTAAACATGAAAATCTACTACTTCAATTATCATAGGCAATGAAGACAAATACCTATTTGTTTCTAGTATATGTAATCATATGTCTTACAATCTAATAGCATAACAATTCTCTGTACATTGAAATGAAAGAAAAAATGAAAGAGGCATATAAAAAGCACAATATTACAATTTAAAAACCAGCATTTAAATGTGTTACTAAATTAAACAGGTAATATTAAACAAATAAATGAATTTTTGTCAAAAGAGTGAAATAACCATATATATGTTAATTGATAAATATGAATTAGTAATTCTCATTTCCGTTTCTTTCAAATGCATCTTAAATACAAAGTGTTTAGTGTTGCTTAAATTTTTGAAATTGAAATGCTGCAAATTAATTAGTTTTTTTTCTATTGAAGGAGACCAGGAAATTTCACCCCAAAATATGGCACCCTGGAATGCTGATTATTTTAAATTGAAGGCCCCTGGAGACTGGCAGATGCTAGAAGCTTTACTCTCACACTCCCTTATCTGCTTAAAGTCCAGACTCTTTAAAGAAGAAAATTACCACTAGTCCATTCCCTGAGTTTTCATTAACTCATACTGCAGGAATAAAGACTGAGGTCTGTCAACACACCTAGACAGACTTTTGTCACAAACCACTGTCTTCTCAGTGGGCCCACAAGGCTGTTTCAGGATACTGTATGTTCTCCAAGCCCATTGAATTCCCCTAAAAATCATTTACTATCCCCCTTAAAATCATCCACATCTCCCACTCCTCTGTGAAGAAGAGTATACACTCTGTACCCCCACTGCATTACTGTATAAACAATCATTCTCTTGTAATTCCCTTGTGCTATGCACATTAAATAAATTTCGTATGCCTCTTCTATTAATCAGGCTTTTTTCAGCTGATTTTCAGCAAACCTTCAGAGGGAGAAGAGAAAGTTTTCCCCTGGCACCTATATTAAGTTAGAAAACATAATTTAACTACATTCCCCATTCCTCTTTGTAGTAGCCTGAATGGTGGTCCACAAAAGATATGTTCATGTCCTAATCCCTGGGAATCTGTGAATGTTACTTTATTTAGAGAGAGTCTTTACAGAAGTAATTAAGAACTTTGAAATAAGAAAATCATACTAGATTATCCAGGTAGGCCCTGAATCCAATGACAAGTGTTTTTATGAGAGAGAGAGGCAGAGGGAGTTTAAAAACAAACACACAGAGGAAAGTGACACACAGAAAAGTAAAAGTCCATATGAAGCTGGAGGCAGAAACTGGACTGATGAGGCCTCAAGCCAAGGAATGTCAGCAACCACAGAAGCTGGAAGGGGTAAATTACCTGATTCTCCCTAGAGCCTCAGCAGAGAGAACAGCCCTATAGACATTTTGATTTCAGACTTCTGATCTCTAGAACTGTTAAGAGAATAAGTTTCAATTGCTTAAAGGCATGCAGTTTGTGGGAGGAAATGAACACATCCATTACATATTCCAGTAATTACTTGAGAAGTATTGATTTAATTAAATACAAAACACTATTTTGAAAGGCTATCCATCCCTTAGCTTAGAATCTATGAAGGACATTTTCTATTCAACTTAAAATGCCTGAATTCCTTAACTCTTCCTCAATGAATACTTTCAGTGAACCCCACTGGTTAGTTTCAGTCTACAAATAAAAAGATACAAACTACACAGAGGTATAATAAAGTAACAGTAGCCCTCTTATTATGCAGAAATGGAAACTGGGTAAAACAGGAACACTGAACAGTGTTGAGGGATCAGGCAAGGGAAAGACGTAGAGAGGGGATCACCAACATCTGTCTACCTACATCTGACTGACCTCCAGTGACAAATGCGAAACAGACTCAAAACATCCCAGCTGAAGACAAAAGATTTGAACAGAGAATAGAGCTGCTGCTGCATAAGATAAGAAACTGTACTTCAAACCCAGCCTCCCCCACAAGAAAAAATACCTTTAATAACACAGGAAACAATAATCATCAGTGAAAAACAACAGAACAAAAATATTTACAATTTAACACTATTAATACCCAGTACACAATCCAAAATTACCCAGCATACAAAGAATAAAAAAATGGAACACATTCTGAAGAAAAAAGAAAATCAATCAAATCTGATCCCAAGATGAACCTGAGGCTGAAAATAACAAAGATTTAAAGTGGACATTAGAGCTATTTAAACTTAAGGAAAAAAAAAGTTTTCAATACAGCACACTCCACATAACATTTTGGTCAATGACAGATACATATATGACTGTGGTCCTGTAAAATTAAAATACTGTATTTTTATTGTATCTTTTCTAGGTTTAGACATGTTTAAATACACAAATATGTTTAAATATATAAATACTTACACAATACTAAATTGTGCTACATCTGCCCACAGCATTCAGTACGATAACATGCTGTACAGGTTGGTAGCCTAGGAGCAACAGGCTATGCCATATAGCCTATGTGTGTAGTTGGCAATACCATTAAGGTCTGTGTAAGCATACTCCATGATGTTCCCACAATGACAAAACTGCCTGAAAACACATTTCTAGAACATATCCCCATTACGTGATGACTGACAGTATATGCTACATGAAGGTTTAGTAGAATTCTTCTGTGAAACCATTTGGGCCTGGGTGCTTTTGTGGAGTACTTTTATGGAGTAATCTCTCGTTAATTTTCTGTTTCCTCTATAACACTGGTCTGCTTAAGCTTTTTAACTCTAATAGGGTCAACTTTGGTCATCTGTACTTTCCTAGAAAATTACTCATTTCATACAGGTTTTTAAAAGTATTTGCAAAGTGGTCTCATTACATTTTTTAAAAAATTATTGTGTATATTTGAGGTTTACAACATGATGTTACAGGATATATATAGATAGTAAAATAGTTGCCACAGTGAAGCTTATTAAAGTATCTATCATCTCACAGTTATTTTATGTGTAACAAGGCGGCTAAAATCTACTTATTTAACAAAAATCTCTAATTTCAACAACTTTAGTCCTCACGTTGTACATCTCTCAACTTGTCCTTGGACCCATGTCTCCCCATTTCCTCTACCCATCCCGCTGCCTGTGGTAACCACTGCTTCATTCTCTATCTCTATATTTGAGCTTTTTTTTTGTTTGTTTTTAATAGTCCACATATAAATAAGATCATATAATACTCTTCTTTCTGTGTCTGGCTTATTTCACTTACATAACATCCTGTACATTCATCCATGTTGTGAGAAATGGCAGGATATCCTTCTTTTGAAAGGCTGAATTATATTCCATTGTATAGATATACAAGTGACCCTTGAACTCGGGTGTTAGCATCGCAGACCCCTGCACAGTTGAAAATCTTAGTATAATTTTCCCTAAAACTTAAATCTGAGTATAATTTTCCCTAAAATCTGAATATAGATTTCCCTAAAAACTGAGCATCATTTTCCCTAAAAACTTAACTACTAATAGCCCACTGCTGACCAGAAGCTTTACCAATAACACAGTCCATTAATACATATTTTGTATATGTATCATGTACCATATTCTTACAATAAAGTAAGCAAGAGAAAGAAAATGTTACAAAAACCATATGGAAGAGAAAACATATTTACTGTTCATTATGTGGAAAGAAATCATAATTAAAGGCTTCATCCTCATTGTTTTCAAGTGGAGTAGGCTGAGGAGGAGGAAGAGGAGGGGTTGGTCTTGCTGTCTCAGGGGTAGCATGGCAGAAATGAAACAAAATCCACATATAAGTGTTCAAATCCGTACTGCTCAAGATCAACTGCATAGACCACATTTTCTTTATCCATTTTTCCATCAATGGACATTTAGGTTGTTTCCATAGCTTGGCTACTGTGACTAATACTGCAATAAACTTGGGAGTGCAAATATCTTTATAAGGTAGTGATTTCATCTTCTTTGGTTATATACTAAGAATAGGGATTGCTAGGTCATATTGTAGTTCTATTTTTAATTTCTTTACGAACCTCCATACTGTTTTCCATAATGGCTGTGCCAATCTACATTCCCATCAACAGAGTACTAGGGTTTTTTCCATACTCGTGCCAACATTTGTTATTTCATATCTTTTTTGATAAAAGCCATCCTTACAGGTGTGCGGTGATACATCATTGTGGTTTCAATTTGCATGTCCCAGATCATTCATGATCCTCAGCATCTTTTCATACACCTCTTAGCCATTTTTATATCTTCTTTGGACAAAAGTTTATTCAGGTCCTTTGCCTATTTTTTAATAAGTTATTTTTAATATAGTCTGTTTCAAAGATGACTCCTCCTTGTTATTTCTTATTTTACATAGTTATACTTTTTTCCTTGAATAAGTTAGTTAATGGTTTGCCTGCTTTGTTAACTTTTTCAAAAACACCAAGATTATTCATCTGATAAATGGATACAAACAAAATGTGTTATTTTCATACATTGGAATATTGTCATAAAAGTAAGTGAAGGATTGATACATGTTGCCAACATAAATGAACCATAAAAAATGTTACGCTAAATGAAAGAAGCCAAACATTAAAGGCCACATTTTGTATGATTCCACTTATATGAAATGTCATATAAAAAAATCCATAGAGACAGAAAGCAGATGAGAGGTTGCCAGGGTCTAGAAGGAAAGGGGAGTGACGGCAATGCATATTAGGTTTCTTTAAAATGTTCTTGAATTAGGTAGTGGTGATGATTACTAATCTCTGTGAATATACAAAAAGCTACTGAATTATACACTTTATTTATTTATTTATTTTTAGACAGTCGTGCTCTGTTGTGCAGGCTGGGGTGCAGTAGCACAACCTCAGCTCACTCATACCTCTACCTCCCGAGTCAAGCGATTCTCCTGCCTCAGCCTCCTGAGTATCTGGGACTACAGATGCGTGCTGCCATGCCCAGCTAATTTTTGTATTTTAGTAAAGAAGGGATTTCCCCATGTTTGCCAGGCTGGTCTCAAACTCCTGACCTCAAGTGATCTGCTCACCTCAGCCTCCCAAAGTGCTGGGATTACAGGCGTGAGCCACCGTGCCCAGCCAAAATTGTATGCGTTCAAGGGGTGAATTTTGTTATGTGATTTATAACTCAATAAAGTTGTTAGTTTTTTAAAAACCACTGCATGGCCAAGGAGAGAAAACACCAGGATTTGGCTTACTTGCTAGATTTACTATTTTTCTATTCTTTTGCTCATCAATTTCTGCTTTTATAGTTATTATTTTTCTTGCTTTCTTTTGACTTACCTTGTTCTTATTTAGTTCATTTATCATTTACTAATAAAAGCAGTTAGTAAAATGAATTTTCCTCTGATCACTACTTTAAATACATCACATAAATTATGATATAAAGTGTCTTCACTGTCATTACATTTTTTAACTCAGTGACTTTAATTGTATTTATCCTTTTACAATATTTTAAAATACTTTTTAAAAAGCAGTTTGCTCAAACTTTTTAATTTCTAGGTGAAAGGGCTTATATTTGGTTTTGTTAGTAAATCCTAGTTTTAGTACATTGTAATCAGAGTGTTGTTTATAATAGTTCTACTTTATGGAAGTTATTAATGGAAGTATGTTAAAGTAATTAAAGTAACACTACTTTAAGGAAGTATTATGTCCTTATGACATAATACATAACCAGTTTTTATGAATGTGCTATAGGCACTTAAGAAAATGAGTATTTTCTCTTATCAAGATATAGCATTCAATATACAGTGTACCCAGAAGATCAACCTTATTGGCTATATTGTTTACATCTTCTACTTCCTTATATTTTGTCCACTTAAATCTATCTAGTAATGAAAGTAGTATAATGAAGTTTCCCGTCATTGGTATGTCTCTATCTATGTGTCCCTGCAAACTCCTGAGGTTTGTTTAGAAAGCCAGTTGTTCTATTTCTTAACGCATAAATATCCTTAAGTGTTACATCTTAATTGTGGAGTGTGGGTTTTAACACTAAAAGTGGTCTTCTTTGTCACATTTAGTGTTCTTACTCTTGAATTCTACTATATCTGATAGCATCTCTATCCTCTGCCCCATAGTGTTTCCATTTGTCTGTTAGACTTTTGTCCATCCTTTTATTTTTAGACATTCTGAATCACTTTATTTTAGGTAAGTTTCCTATAAACGGTCTATAGTTGGATTTTGTTAGATGAGCCAAATTTTAAAAATAGTTTTAATTGATAAGTAAAGCCCATGCATATTGATTATTATGACAAGATACATTTGCTCTCAATTCTAGCATATTTAACAGACACGTTTGGGTTCAATTTTATCATATTTTAATAAATTATTTATTTTATTATCTTTGGCATATTTCTTTTTCCCCAAGATATGTGTGCTTTGCTATTTTTACTTTTTGTTCATTTTTACAAAGGTCTATATTTCTGTTTTAGTATTGCCTTAGTATGCTTATTTGTTTTTTTTAATTCCGCTGAGTTCCTGTTATCCCATTTAAGTGTACTATTTGGTTTACCAGGTGTTTTTGGCATTCTTTAATCTGCTGCCTATTTTCTTCTTGCCCTCTCTCTACTCCTTTTTCTGTAATAATATATAACATTTTACATTAGTTTATCATCACCCTCATCTTTGTTTTAGTCTTATATTTATGTATTTTTGAAATGTTCACCATCAGTTCTTTTGCTGAAGTTTTCCCAGTCAGCATTTGGCTAGATGAAGCTTATCCTCCAGTAGACTTCTAAAGAAGGACTGAAGGGTATAGAATTGTCTAAGTCTGGTATGATGAAAACTACTTTTATATAACCTTAATATTTAAAAAGCAGCTTGGCTAGATATAAAATCCTGAATTCATACTTCCACTGACTTTTCTTTGAATGCTGCTCTATTTTTGCCTTGCTTTATATATTGGTTGGAAAAGTTTGATGCTACTATAATTCTTTTGCTTTTATTTCACTTTTTATCATGGAGGCCTTAAGGATTTTATCATTATCTTAATAACCTAGTAATTTTTACTGGGATATGTCTTGAAGTTAATTGCTGTGAATTAATCATTCTTTATACTTAGCATACTTTCAATGTGTGGATTTACATCTTTTTCTATCTGGAAAGTTTTCTGGAATTACAGTTTTAGATATCAGCTCTTTTCAATTGTTTTGGTTTTTTCCCTTAGGAACTCAAATAAAACAAATATTATCCTTCCCTGACTAAGTCTTACATTTCAACTATTTTCTCTCTGACATTTCTTCTTTAATTTTAATTCTCATAGTTGTTTTTCTTTCTTCAATGCTCCTTACCAAATTTTCATTGTAGTCCATTTTCCCTAGGGTACCTTGTAATATATTCTTTATTTCTGAAATAATTCTGTTATTTTCTTCTATTTCTTTCCAAAGCTCCCTCAACATTTTTCCCCATTTGTTCCTGTTTATTGTCCACTTCTGTCTTCAGTTTTTGAATTTCTGACTCAAGTGATTTTTCAGTTTCATGGTTGTTTTGGGGTAAAAGAATTTCCCTTGGTTTTTGTGCAAATTTGCTTCCTGATTTAGAAATATTTTTGCTCATTTTTGTGATATTGGGCTGTTTTACAATATTTCTAGTCCAATGTCACCCTTTCCTACCAGTCAATCAATGCCATATACTTTAACAAAGTGGTTGGGTTTCATTAGGGGGCATATTATGAATTTTCCACTTTTGTAGTTCTCTTTTGTCTCACAGGGCTTTAATTTTTCCTTTTTTCTTCTTTTCCTCATCACTATCCAATTGCCAAAGGAAACTTCTTCGTTCCTTTCTTTTTTTCTGTCCCAGAAGCTATGCATTTCAAAAACTGAACCCTTTAACTCTTGCCTATTCTTTCAAATCCGAGTTAACCATTTAAATAAAATCTGTCCCTTTAATTCACACACCAATTCCTTTATATGGCATGTGTCTATTTTAACTTTGCATGCCTGACCCACTGTTTTTCATCTGTTTCTTTCGGGTCCTTTATTTGGCACCTGTCCTTACTTTGAAATATCTTCCTAATATGCCAAGTTTCTTTATTTTTCACATTTAGGGTAGATTTGATCTTTCTGGTGGTCATTCCTATCACCCTCTAGTCACTCCATTTGCATCTCTCCTCTGCTTTTCTATAGTTTTTTCGAGGTCTGCCTTGGATCACCAAAGCTCCACAAGTGGGACAAGATTGGCATAGGAGTGTGTGGAACCATGGGGCTGGCTTTTAACTTTTTCTTTTTACTCACAGGTCTTTGATAGTTTCCACATTCTCTGTGTTCACATAATGTTGAGAAGCATCATTTTACACGGAGTTTTCTGAGGTGTGAAGTTATCTGTATAGTTTGAGGGAAATATTTTGGGAAGTAATTTACTACACTGCCACCATTTTCTAGTTATCGTAAGTCCTAGTAGGATTTTTTCAGCAAATAATTGAAAAACTGATCTTGACCAAAATTAAAAAGTCATCAAAAATACCATTAATAAAATAAACAAAAAAGCCACAGATTGTAAAAAACATTCATAGCATATGTATCTCAAGACTCCACAACAAATAAACAACTCCTACAAATCAACATTAAGAAGTCCAACAATCTAGGCGTGGTGGCTCACGCCTTTGTAATCCCAGCACTTTGGGAGGCTGAGGTGGGCGTATCACGAGATCAGGAAATGGAGACCATCCTGATCAACATGGTGAAACTGTCCCCCTCCCCCACCCCACCGGCCATCTCTACTAAAATACAAAAAATTAGCCAGGCATGGTGGCATGCGCCTGTAGTCTGAGCTACTCAGAAGGCTGAGGCAAAGGAATTGCTTGAACCGGGGGCGGGGAAGATTGCAGTGAGCCGAGATCGCACCACTGCATTCTAGCTTGGCGACAGAGCAAGACTCCATCTTAAAAAAAAAAAAGAAGTCTAACAATCCAATTTCTTGTTGTTGTTGGGTAAAACACATTAACCTTTATGGAAATAATTACAAGTTGAAAAAAATCATACTTTTTTTTTTTAAGCTATCTATGTCAAAGGTTTATTTGAAAGCTTCTGAGTATGAGGGTTCTTGTATCAAATGAGGATTCAAGAGGGGATGAAAAACTGTACTTGTCAGTTTAGAAAGTCACAGAGAGCTTATCATTCTATAATTAGATGGAGGAAAATGAAGAACCCATTGGAGCAGGAAGAAGCAAGAGTCTTCTAAGTTCTGGCATCTGATGAGATAGGTATGCAGTTACTGCACATTTCCATTGTTTTTCCATGGCAGAACATACCGCAGAGATTTGGGAACTAGCATGCCTGAAGCCAGGTTATTCTTATGTTCCATAACTATGTTGTTTGCAGGGCTGTTGTTGTTACAGTAGTGAGTTGTGCCCCAGACAAATGGGGTGCTGGTCTGTTCCCACAAATCTTTATCCCAGTCTTCATCGCAAGGAGGGCACTGCCATGTGCTCTTGGCCAGAGTCTCTTGTCTAAGGCTCCTGGTTTGGTTGAGAACATCTTGCTCAATACAACTTCTGTCATCACAGCTTGAGATATGATGACTAATTTCAGCTCAAGGAACCTGGTGGCAAGCATTGAAGGGACAAGTAGCCAATTTGCTTGCAATATCAGGATGATTCTTTCTGCACTTGATAAGATGATAAGGAAACCTGCAAGCTCTGATTTGATGGTTTTTATCACAGGGGCATTGCAATAGCTTCTCAGGGTCCAGGGGAGTCGGTGTAAGTTTCTTCCATGTTGGAACTGAAGGAGCTGAATCCAAGTGCTTGGTCCACACAGGCTGTCCCTCACAGCCGAGTTCGTTCCTCGCGCACCCCAACCAAAATCATACCTCTTATACACTGATTAACTTGGTGTAAATAATATATATTTTCTAAGTATATATTTGTAATATTAATATCTAGTATGATATATATCATCACATGATGTATACTACATATAAAACACATAATCACAATAATTACAGAAGATGAAAATAGGCATTTTCATCTTTTTGTCTTTTAATATATTTTTACTTATAGAAAAAAACATTAAAAATAATTTTTTTAATTCCTGCTCATACAACCTAGATTTTTTTAATATTTGCATTTTACCACATTTACTTTATATTATTCCTTTTCTTCCTTTCTTTCTCCTTTCATCCATTTATTCTTTTTATAAATTTTTTTATTTTACTGTAAGTTCTGGGATACATGTACAGAATGTGCAGGTTTGTTACACAGGTATACATGTGCCATGGTGGTTTGCTGCATCTATCAACCCGTCATGTAGGTTTTAAGCCCCACATGCATTAGGTATTTGTCCTGATGTTTTCCCTCCCCTTCCCCCCACCCTCACAACAGGCCTCAGTGTCTGATGTTCCCCTCTCTGTGTCCATGTGTTCTTACAGTTCAACTCCCACCTACAAGTGAGAACACGCAGTGTTTGGTTTTCTGTTCCTGTGCTAGTTTGCTGAGAATGATGGTTTCCAGCTTCATCAATGTCCCTGCAAAGGATATGAACTTTTCTTATGGATGCACAATACTCCATGGTATATATATATGCCACATTTTCTTTATCTAGTCTATCATTGATAGGCACAACAATCTAACTTCTTAATGGATAAAAGACTCAAATAGATAATTTATAACGAGCTAATAATCACATTAAAAGGTGCTTAACATCTTTAGTCATCAAGAAAATACACATTAAAACCACAATGAGATAGATATCATTTCACACTGGCATGAATGGCTAAATTCAAAAGGATTAAAAACAGAATACTGGTGAGGAAGTAGAGCAACCAGATCTCTCATACACTGTTGGCTGAAGTATAAACTGTCACACCCACTTTGGAAATAAACGTTTGGCTATTTCTTATAAAGTTAAATATAAATCTATGGCCCAGCAATTTCACTTCTATATATCCTATGAGATAAATGAAAACATGTGTCCACAAATAATACTTATAAATGAATGCTCCAAGTCTTATTCATAATAACCAAAAACCGGTTATTATCTGTCAAAGGAAAATGACCAAACAAATTATGGTATACTCAAACATGGACTACCACTCCTCAATAAAAAAGAACTATCGATACAGTTAATATGAACAAATCTCAAAAGGATTGTTATATTTCTAAGATGTCAGAAAAAATAAGGTTTCCATTTTTATAATATCCAATTACAAGAAAGTGAATCCATGATGCCAGATGTCAGAAAAAGATTATCTGTGGGCAAAGAAGGGGCAGAGCAAGAGAAAACCTTCTTGGGTGATGAAAACATTCTATATCATGTTTAGGATGGTGGTTACCTGAGTGTACACAACTATCCAAACCTATCGTACTAAACACTTAAGAACTGTGCATTTTAATGTATATTAATTGTGCTGCAACTTAAAAAGACAAGTCTAGTCAGTTTATTTATTCAATAAACATTTGTTCAGTCCCTACCTACTCTGTGGCAGACATTGTACTAGTCCCAGGGATTTGAAGATGAAAAAACCATGGTAATGAACTCAAATAAGTTTAGTCCCAGTGAAGCTTGGTTTACTTAAGGAGACAAACATGTAAATGATTATAGCACAATCAGCTAGAGATAGAATGTTAAAGGAGCTCAGAAGAAGGGCACCTACTTTCTATCAGGGAAGACTTCTTATAACAGATGACAGCTATGTTTTAAAATGAAGGACAAGAATCAACTAACTTCAAAGGAGAAAACACACAAGCAGAAAGGGCTAGATGAGAAACAGTACAGTGGCAGGACATAAAATACCATGTACATAAGAGACCCACAAGCAAGCTGGTGTTTTTAAAGCATAAACTACTAGAGAGGCAGGAGCAAAAATGGATGCCACAAAGAAACAAGAGGCTATGCATACCTTTGTAAGACAGGGTTCATCCTGTAGGTGACAAGAGATCTAAAGATTAGACAACTTTTGTAGATAGTTCATTCTAACACCTATAGAAAAGACAGATTTAAGACAGTAAGCAAGAAGGCCAATGAGGAGGCTACTCTCAAGAATAAAGGCCTGAAGTAGAAAAATATTTAGAAGGTAAAACTGGCAGGACTGAGTCTTAATTTAAATATGAGTGAATAGGAAAAAGAAAAAAATGACTCATGGTGAGATGAGTGTACCACCTCTAAAACAAGACTATAAAGAGAAGAACTTGGGAGATGTAGGGGAAGAAAAGTACAGTGAGACACATTAGTTTGATGTGCCTCTGGGATACCTAGTTCAAACTATACAGAGAGTATTTCATATATAAGGCTACATTTTGAAGTTCAGGCCCAGGTAGATTTAGGAATCATCAGCATATAGAAATTAGTTTAAACCATGAAAGCAAATGAGACTGGGTCAAGTACAATGGCTCACACCTGTAATCCTAGCACTTTGGGAGGCTGAAACAGGAGGATCACTTGAGGCCAGGAGTTCGAGACCAGCCTGAACAACATAGCAAGAGCCCATCTCTACTAAAATAAAAAATTAGCCATGTGGGGTAGTGTGTGCCTATAGTCCTAGCTACTTGGGAGGCTGAGGTAGGTTTATCACTTAACCCAAGGAGACTGAGCTATTATCATGCCACTGTACCCCAGCCTGGGCAGTGAAATAACACCCAGACTCAAAAAAAAAAAAAAAAAGAGAGCGAGAAGTTAAAGTCAGAAGAACAAGAAAGTGGACCAAAGATAAAACTTTGTTAGTACCAAATAAGGAAACTAAGAAAAGCCAGGGAGGGTGCAGTAAGAATATCCTAAAAAGACAAAAGAATAATGAGAAAGGGATGAAGAGAACAAGAACAAGATGAAGAGAACAGTGTTAGGGGAGACAAAGAAGAGTGAACTTCAAGACACTATAATGTCTTAACAGTGAATTCCAAGATAGATATAAACTGTCCAAAGCAGCAGACTCAGTAAGGAAAGATATCTCACAACCGGAAGGTCACTGGTACTTTAGCAAAAGCATTTCAGCAGTGTGGAAGAAGCATAAGCCAGACTGTAGCAGACAGCAGAAAGAAACAGTAGGTATAAATGAGGAGGTAAAAAGTGATATAAAGACTAATGCAAACAAATGTGCACATGAACACAGTCATACATGTGCTAAACATTAAAACAAGAAAAGGCATTCATAAAATATTTTCTTAAAAAAGGAAACAGATTTTGAAGGAAAAAATCTTGCTTAATAAATATTTACTTAGTAAATCAATATTTTAAATACAGCTTCAGTCACATACTGCTTTGGAAATAGCACTAAGAATGGAATTAGTAGTTGATCATATCAGCTCAACTGATTATGGGAAAGGTAAGAACAAGTATTACCATCTTTCAATAATCACTGTTTTGTAAATATGTGTTTAAAACTTCCTTAGTTAAAAAAAAAACCCTACTACTCTTTAGAAATTTAGACTAAAAACTATATTATGAGTACTTCCACATCTTCCTTTAAAAATCTTTACATTTTACACTTAGAGAAATCATATTTATTGAAAAGAGTCAGTGAAATCATAAAGTGGGTCATTTTTGCCATGATCTGATATTGTACAAGGTTAAATCTAAAATCAATATTTTATCAACTTACAAAACACAATTTTTGAGCCATCTAACAAAGTTATTAATTCTTAAGCAAAGGATATTTTTTAATGTCCAACATTAACACTAATAAACATTATTAACTGATTCTATTTTTAAATAGGGGAAGGGGACAAGTCAAGGACACGAGCTAACCAGAGTTCTCCCTTTCTTTAGTTTTCCTTAAGAAAAATTACATTGGTGAAATTTGCCTCTAAAGAATGTTTTTCTTTAAATTGTCTCTGCCTGAGCCTTGATCTCTTCACCCATCCTTGAAATAAAGGCCAGAATGATCTTTGTAAACTTGGCAAATCTCATCTTTTCATGGCTCCCATTTAAAATTCAGTAACTCTCTGGATGGGGTAATTCCCAGAAGATCCATCAAGGCATCTGTAAAAAGCTTGCCCATTTGAGGAAAAAAAGCAATTTTATTTGCATACATCTTACAACTTGATATTAATCATATTTTACAGAAAAATTAATGTACTCTTCAAAATTCTCATATTCTTTAAGTATGTGAATGACCTATAAAGACTGTTTAATTAGCCAATGGTCTGTTTAATTAGCTAATATTGAGGGCCTAGTTTTCTCAATAATGGTATTTACTTATTATTGCTTGTGTTGTTAAATGAGTATGTTTGCTTATTACCAATATGTTAATTATAGTCCTGATACACCAAAGTAGTTGGATGAAGTGTAAAGGTTTTGATGAAATAGTAATGTAAGCAGAATAATATAATCAGATAATGAAAACTGTGCACTGGATCCCAGTTAATATGAATGTCCACATAGTGGAACTGGTAATTCTCAAAGTTTCAGAACACAAATCCAAAAAGGAAAAACACTGAGAATAGTAATGAATATTATAAAACAGGATCTTATTACGCCCTTCATGCCTAGTTCCCTAAACACTTTTACAAAACATGAATCTTGGTTAATTCGAGACATAAAATTATTTTTTTTTATAAGTTCAATTTCTTGTATAAAATAATCAGTGTGCTGATGACCAATCAGTTTAATTTAAATATGGTTGGCTGCCAAATATATTTTGTTATCTAAGAACAAACTCCCATATTTTACTCAAGACTGTTATGTTTTAACAGGTTTTTCAACCTCACATTCACTCTTTTCTCTCTGTTTAAGCAGTACTGATTTTATTTTTTAAAAAACAAAAAAAAAAAAAAAACACTGTCTGCTGTCTACGTATTCTACAGAATCCAAAAGTTGTCCAAGTGTGATAGGAATGCTCAGTTGAAACCAATGAATGATTTCTATCTGCCATAGGATATAATGGAAAAGTTCTATTAAAATCAGTAGGCCATTTCAAAAACACCTGATAACTCTGTATTTGACAGAAAACCCCCACTGCAAGTACTGACACATTCCTATCAAATAGTTAGGATTTACTAAGTTGTGAGGCAGCCGTATTCATACCAGTCACTACAAATAAGGATAAGAACAAGGACAGTGATTTTCTTGACAAGTTATTTTTAACAAATTCTGGAAGAAGTAGCCCATATTACTTGTTCCAACTTCAGTTTTTTCTAAGTAATAAAGAAATAATACATATATTTTACTAATTACTTAGGGCAGAGATCAGCAGACTTTTTCTGTAGAGTCAGATAGTAAATATTGTAGGCTTTCCAGGCCATATGATTTCTGTCACAACGACTCTCTCCTCCTGTAGCACAAAAGCAGCCACAGACAGTAGGTGCATGAGTGGTTCTGGCTGTGTTCTACTAAAATGTTATTTACAAAAACTGGTAGCAGCCAGATTTGGCCCACTGGTCATAGTCTGCCAACTCATTAGGATAAAGCTATATAATCTTTCTTTCTTCAAAAACTACACTTAAAAGATATGTCCTTCTCTCAAAAAAGAAAATATATTTACAGTTAAAAAAAACTTACGTCTCATAAATGTACATATTGCACAACTGGTTCCACACATTTAATTTTTGAGCAGGGCAACACATTACTCTTTAAGTGAAATCCTTATTTACAAAAATAAAAGACAAATACTTAATAATGCAACATTTCAACAAGAATATGAAATTATCTACCTTCACCTGAGACTTAAGTTCATGTCCATATTAAGAGACTGAATACTAGTGTTACAGCTCTTTTAGAATTTGTCTAGCAGGCTTTCTGGTTTTTGCCAGGAAGCCCAAAAAAATAAAGAATAAAAAATAATTTAAAAAAAAAGAGACTGAATACTGACAGCTTCCTCTCTCAAATTTCTATTCTTCCTGTGAAATAATGTCATATTATATGAAATAAATATTCTATCTACCTGTACTATTTTATCTTTGAGACACTAATATTTATAAGACTATAAAATGTTAATGGTAAGATATATTTTATTATGAGACTAAAAATCCATAAGATATAAAGATTTTATCTTTATTGACGTAATGCTCTCACAGGCTATATAAGATAATCTAAATAAAGGGCATCAACTTTTTCCAACGGTGACACAAAATCAGAAATTTATGTGTGCAAGTCACATGAAATTATTTAACTGGCAACACTAATTTAAGCAAGTCCAGTCTTGACATACAATAGTAAGAACATTAAGTATTTACTGGGCACTCAGCATATGCCAAGCAGTGTTCTAAGCACTTGATGTGTATTAACCTACTAATCTTCCTAACAATACTATGAGGTAGGTACAATAATTGATACCATGTTATAAATAAGCAAACTGAGGCATGAGGCATGAGCAGTTAAGAAATATGCCCAAAGATGGCCAATTAGGAGCAGCTCAGGATTGCAGCTCCCAGTGAAAGCACAGAGGCCGCTGCAGGTGATCCCCCAGGCAAGCAGGGCCGGGAGTGGACCTCAGCAGTCCTACAGCAGAGGGGCCAGACTGTTAGAAGGAAAACTAAGAAACAGAAAGAAATAACATCATCATCAACAAACTGGACGTTCACTCAGAGACCCAATCTGAAAGTCAACAACTACAAAGACGACAGGTGGATAAATCCACAAAGATGGGAAGAAGCCAGTGCAAAAAGGAGGAAAACACCCGAAACCAGAACGCCTCTCCTCCTACAAGGCGCAACTCCTCACCAGCAAGGGAACAAGGCTGGATGGAGAATAAGTGTGATGAATTGACAGAATCAGGCTTCAGAAGCTGGGTAATAAGAAACTTCTGTGAGCTAAAAGAACATGTTCTAACCCAATGCAAAGAAACTAAGAACGTTGAAAAAAGATCTGACAAAATGCTAACCAGAATAACCAACTTAGAGAGGAATATAAGTGAACTGATGGAGCTGGAAAAGACAACACAAGAACTTCACGAAGCATACACAAGTTTCAACAGCCGAACTGACCAAGCAGAAGAAAGGATATCAGAGGTCGAAGATCAACTCAATGAAATAAAACGAGAAGGCAAGACTAGAGAAAAAAGGGTAAAAAGGAATGAACAAAGTCTCCAAGAAATATGGGACTATGTGAAAAGACCTAATCTACATTTGATAGGTGTACCTGAATGTGACAGAGAGAATGAATCCAAGCTGGAAAATACTCTTCAGGATATTATCCAGGAAAACCTCCCCAACCTAGCAAGGCAGGCCAATATTCAAGTCCAGGAAATACAGAGAACACCACAAAGATATTCCTCAAGAAGAGCAACCCCAAGGCACATAATCGTCAGATTTACCAGGGTTGAAATGAAGGAGAAAATGCTGAGGGCAGCCAGAGAGAAAGATTGGGTTACCCACAAAGGGAAGCCCATCAGACTCACAGCAGATCTCTCAGCAGAAACCCTACAAGCCAGAAGAGAGTGGAGGCCAATATTCAACATCCTTAAAGAAAAGAACTTTCAACCCAGAATTTCATATCCAGCCAAACTAAGTTTCATAAGTGAAGGAAAAATAAAATCCTTTGCAAACAAGCAAGTACTGAGAGATTTCATCACCACCAGGCCTGCTTTACAAGAGCTCCTGAAAGAGGCACTAAACATAGAAAGGAACAACCAGTACCAGTCACTCCAAAAACATACCAAATGGTAAAGAGCATCAACACAATGAAGAAACTGCATCAACTAATGGGCAAAAGAGCCAGCTAGCATCGAAATGGCAGATCAAATTCACACATAACAATATTAACCCTAAATGTAAATGGGCTAAATGCCCCAATCAAAAGACACAGACTGGCAAATTGGATAAAAAGCCAAAACCCATCAGTGTGCTGTATCCAGGAAACCCATCTCACATGCAAGGACACACATAGGCTCAAAATAAAGGGATGGAGGAAGATTTGCCAAGCAAATGGAGAGCAAAAAAATCAGGAGTTGCAATTCTCATCTCTGATAAAATAGACTTTAAACCAACAAAGATCAAAAGAGACAAAGAAGATCATTACATAATGGTAAAAGGATCAATGCAACAAGAAGAGCTAACGATCCTAAATATATACGCAACCAATACAGGGGCACCCAGGTACATAAAGCAAGTTCTTAACGAACTACAAAGAGACTTAGACTCCCACACAATAATAATGGGAGATTTTAACACCCCATTGTCAATATTAGACAGATCAACGAGACAGAAAATTAACAAGGATATCCAGGACTTGAACTCAGACCTGGACCAAGCAAACCTAATAGACATTTACAGAACTCTCCACCCCAAATCCACAGAATATACATTCTTCTCAGCACCACATCGCACCTACTCTAAAATTGACCACATAATTGGAAGTAAATCATTCCTCAGCAAATGCAAAAGAATGGAAATCATAACAGTCTCTCAGACCACAGTGCAATCAAGTTAGAACTCAGAATTCAGAAACTAACTCAGAACTGCACAACTGCAGGGAAACTGAACAACTGGCTCTTGAATGTTGACTGCATAAACAATGAAATGAAGGCAGAAATAAAGATGTTCTTTCAAACCAATGAGAACGAAGACACAACATACCAGAATCTCTGGGACACATTTAAAGCAGTCTCTAGAGGAAAATATACAGCAATAAATGCCCACATGAGAAGCAAGGAGAGATCTAAAATTGACACCCTATCGTCAAAATTGAAAGAGCTAGAGGAGCAAGACCAAAAAAACTCAAAAGCCAGGAGAAGACAAGAAATAACTAAGATCAGAGCAGAACTAAAGGAGATAGAGACACAAAAAAAAACCTTCAAAAAATCAATAAATCCAGGAGCTGGTTTTTCAAAAAGGTCAACAAAATAGACAGACCACTAGCCAGATTAATAAAAAAGAAAAGAGAGAATAATCAAATAGATGCAATAAAAAATGATAAAGGGGATATCACCACAGATTCACAGATTCCACAGAAATTCAAACCATCATCAGAGATTATTTCAAACAACTCTATGCACATAAACTAGTAAACCTGGAAGAAATGGATAAATTCCTGGACACTTGTACCCTCCCAAGCCTAAAACAGGAAGAAGTCGAAACCCTGAATAGACCAATAACAAGGTTTGAAGTTGAGGCAGCAATTAAGAGCCTACCACCCAAAAAAGCCCAGGTCCAGATGGGTTCACAGCCGAATTCTACCAGACATACAAAGAGGAGCTGGTGCCATTCCTTCTGAAACTATTCCAAACAATCCAAAAAGAGGGAATCCTTCCCAAATCATTTTATGAGACCAACATCATCCTGATACCAAAACCCGGCAGAGACTCAGCAAGAAAAGAAAACTTCAGGCCAATATCCATGATGAACATAGATGCAAAAATCTTCAGTAAAATACTGGCAAACCGACTGCAACAGCACATCAAAAAGCTTATCCACCATGATCAAGTAGGATTCATCCCAGGGATGCAAGGCTGGCTCAACATATGCAAGTCTATAAACATAATTCACCATATAAACAGAACCAAAGACAAAAACCACATGATTATCTCAATTGATGCAGAGAAGGCCTTTCACAAAATTCAACGGCCCTTTATGCTAAAAACCCTCAAAAAACTAGGTATTGATGGAATGTATCTCAAAATGATAAAAGCTATTTACAACAAACCAACAGCCAATATCATACTGAATGGGCAAAAACTAGAAGCATTCCCTTTGAAATCTGGCACTAGACAAGGATGCCCTCTCTCACCACTCCTATTCAATATACTACTGGAAGTTCTAGCCAGAGCAATCAGGCAAGAAAAAGAAATAAAGCGTATTCAATTAGGAAAGGAGGAAGTCAAATTGTCTCTATTTGCAGACAACATGATTGTATATCTAGAAGACCCCATCATCTCAGCCCAAAATCTCCTGAAACTGATAAGCAACTTCAGCAGTCTCAGGATACAAAATCAACATGCAAAAATCACAAGCATTCCTATATACCAATAACAGACTTAAAGACAGCCAAATCAATAACGAACTGCCATTCACAATTGCCACAAAGAGAATAAAATACCTAGGAATACAACTAACAAGGAACGTAAAGGACCTCTTCAAGGAGAACTACAAACCACTGCTCAACAAAATAAGAGAGGACACAAACAGATGGAGAAACATTCCATGTTCATAGTTAGGAAGAATCAATATCGTGAAAATGGCCATACTGCCCAAAGTAATTTACAGATTTAATGCTATCCCCATCAAGCTACCAATGACCTTCTTCACAGAACTGGAAAAAACCATTTCAAAGTTCATATGGAACCAAAAGAGAGCCCGCATAGCCAAGTCAATTCTAAGCAAAAAGAACAAATCTGGAAGCATCACACTACTGGACTTCAAACTATACTACAAGGTTACAGTAATCAAAACAGCATGGTACTGGTACCAAAACAGAGATATAGACCAATGGAACAGAACAGAGGCCTCGGAGGCAACACAACACATCTACAACCATCCGATCTTTGACAAACCTGACAAAAACAAGCAATGGGGAAAGGAGTCCCTGTTTAATAAATGGTGTTGGGAAAACTGGCTAGCAATGTGCAGAAAGCAGAAACTGGACCCCTTCCTGACACCTTACACTAAAATTAACTCCAGATGTATTAAAGACTTAAACATAAGACCTAAAACCATAAGAACCTTAAAAGAAAATCTAGGCAAAACCATTCAGGACATAGGCGTAGGCAAGGACTTCATGACCAAAACACCAAAAGCATTGGCCACAAAAGCCAAAATAGACAAATGGGACCTAATCAAACTCCACAGCTTCTGCACGGCAAAAGAAACAGTCATTAGAGTGAATCGGCAGCCAACAGAATTGGAAAAATTTTTTGCAGTCTACCCATCTGACAAAGGGCTGATATCCAGAATCTACAAAGAACTAATACAGATTTATAAGAAAAAAACAAACAAGCCCATTGAAAAGTGGGTGAAGGATATGAACAGACACTTTACAAAAGAAGACATACATGAAGCCAACAAACACATGAAAAAATGCTCATCGTCACTGGTCATTAGAGAAATGCAAATCAAAACTACATTGAGATACCATCTCATGCCAGTTAGAAAGGTGATCATTAAAAAATCTGGAGACAACAGATGCTGGAGAGGATGTGGAGAAATAGGAACACTTTTACACTGTTGGTGGGTGTGTAAATTAGTTCAACCATTGTGGAAGACACTGTGGCGATTCCTCAAGGACCTAGAAATAGAAATTCCATTTGACCTGGCAATCCCATTACTGGGTATATATCCAAAGGATTATAAATCATTCTACTATAAGGACACATGCACACAAATGTTCATTGCAGCACAGTTTACAATAGCAAAGACCTGGAACCAACCCAAATGCCCATCGATGATAGACTGGACAGGGAAAATGTGGCACATACACACCATGGAATACTATCTAGCCATCAAAAATAATGAGTTCGTGTCCTTTGTAGGGACATGGATCAACCTGGAAACCATCATTCTCAGTAAACTGACACAAGAACAGAAAATCAAACACCGCATGTTCTCACTCATAGGTGGGTGTTGATCAATGAGAACACATGGACACAGGGAGAGGAGCATCACACACTGGGTCTGTCGGGGGAAAACAGGGGAGGGACAGAGGGGTGTGAGGAGTTGGGGAGAGATAGCATGGGGATAAATGCCAGATATAGGTGATGGGGAGGAAGGCAGCAAATCACTCTGCCATGTGTGTACCTATGCAACAATCTTGCATGTTCTTCACATGTACCCCAAAACCAAAAATGCAATAAAAAAAAAATGGAAAAAAAAAAAAAGAAATATGCCCAAGGTTATAGCTAGTCTGTGGCAGAACCAGGACTGATGTTAGCTCAGGAGAGTTGGTCTTCAGAGAGCATGCTCGTAACCACCAACCACACAGCTTCTTAAGCAGACATAAATATAACTGAATATAAAAGGTACATGGTAGTATTTTTGTAACTATTTGCTTTTTCTCAGTAATCTCTCACAATAATCCAGTTTTGTGATGAAATTCTAATTCATTCTAATTAACTAATTAATTCTAATATAAATGTTTACTCAAAATCATTTAATTTATACATCTCAGTTTCAAACACAAAGTGATTCAAGCTTCTGAGCCCATTCCTTGGCGGCATTTTCACAATACTAACTTCCCGTTGAACTATTAGTTCATATATATTGGATACTTAGGCAAAAAAGAAAAAAAATTGGGGGCATAGAGATACTGCAGGGGAATACCAGGCACGCCATAGCAGCAACAAGCAAGTTGAAAATAACAAAAACATTCAGTCAAACGTGAGCCTATTTTTCCACTTTTAAAGTATACATCTTAGACATATAGAGATCTATAATTATATATTTTACATATACTTTTGCTTAAAGCATTACCAATAACTCTAAACAATTTACACATGAAAGCTACTCTGATAAGGTAAACCATTTTAAAAGACCACCAACGTCTAATTCAATTTTATTTTCCATGAAAACATGTCAAAGCAAGAATAATAAAAAAAAATATGTCAAGCAGTTGGCCAATATGATAATGGCACAAATAAATTTCATAACACCAATTCAAAACAAATATTAATTTATAACTGAAAGTATAAGAAAGTTGCAAAATACATAAAAAGAAGGCATCATTTCATTTAAAAAATGCATCCATTTCTTGATGTGCCATATGAGTTATCAGCATGATTAAACCAATAAGGCTCGCAATCCCTTTTTATAAACAAATACAGTCCATACTACCTATTATTATATAATGTGATATAACGTAGGGAAAAGGGCTTTACAAGTTGAAAAGTCCTTACAAACATAAGATTATTACTAAAAATACTATTTTTAAAAAAGTAGAAGAATATTAAGTAAACTAAATCAAAAAGTATGAAAGGCCAAAAAAATAGGGCCTTATTTATTCATACCAATTCACTCAAATTTACCACAGGTTGAACAATATCGCTGAATGAAAAATTCAAATACGCCTGGGTAGAACAGACCTATTTCAAGTGTGGTTCATGGATTAATGCCAATCCACAAACTCTGTTACTGCCACATGACGGGATATGTACAGAAACTGAGGTAAACAGTGAGAAACGTTTGGAGCAATCTCACACTGCCACAAGGTTTTATAGTTCACAAGATTTAACTAGTTGATTATTTGAGAATCACTGAGCTAGGCCACAGTTCTCAGAATCCCTTTCAGGTAGATGTCAGATTAAAGTCCTTGGAAACCAAGGATATGATGTATCTTCATCAGGGAACTGACTCTACGGCTCTCTGCTGTTCTTCCCATTCCAGCTAGGGAAACCCAAATGTGACAGCTACTCTGCTATGACCATGAAGACAATGACAATACCCTAGAGTACTGCTCCTCAAACTTTAATGTGCAATAAGATTCTTTAATAAGACTCTTATTAAAATTAAGATGCTGGTGAGGTTTTAGAGTCTACATTTCTAACAAGCTATCAGGTGATGTCAATGCTGCTGGTCTGTGGACCACACTTGGAGTAGCAAGGGGTGAGAGGACATCAAAGCAGTAAGATGAAAGGAACCTGGGTCCTTAAATGACAGCACAAAGCAGAACTGTCTATTCTGGGTTGTTCTGTGACCAAGAAAACAAACAAACAAAACCAAACAAACAAACAAAAAAACCAAACCTATGTTCTTCAGGCTTCTCTTACATCAGCCTAGCCTTCAACCTAATTAATGCAGGGCATTTTTTTTAAGCATTAGAAAAATGTAGCTCAGGCCAGTTTTGTACTTAACCTGCTTCTGCATTTTGCTTAAAATAGTATCAAAATAAATGCTTATTCACATAAGTAGAAACTGGTGAAAATATCAAGACTTGGTTGCGCTTTCAAGATAATCAAACTTCAGTAGGCACACCATAATTACTGTAATGTATTATTTAAGTACTAGGTCCATTCTCATTATCCTGTAACTGTAAAAGTAAATAACACTACACTGCACTGTTTTTCATGATACCAAATCAAAATCTCAACTTGTTAAACTCTAAATTTGTTAAGAAACTACATCTAATTATATGAATATATCTTTTAACTGTGAACAACCACAGCAAAAGAAGTCTTTATAACTGGTAGAAAATTTAATGAGTATTATGGCAGGTGTCTGCATTGCAAAGAGCAGTTAGATATGTTTATTAACAAAGTTAAATGTTGTTTTGGGTGGCCATTTTGTACTAACAACAATGTAAACACAGGACAAAAATGGTCACTGAAATTTCGTGGTATTGTGCAGCCATTATGTTTTTAAAATACACATATAAAAACTTTCATTATGTATCAACTTTAATTACCAAGGAAACATCTAATTAATATGTGTATAAAGACTTTTGATGAATGAGTAATTAATTATACAGGAAAAAAATCTAAAAACAAAGCAAAAACACCACAACCAGAAAAGCCAGTCAAAACATTTATCAGCAACAACCAAAATAAGGGAAAACGTACATCCAGCTCTTATTCAACTTCAAAATGTGGCAATCAAAGAAGATTCTCATGAAGCCTGAGTACTAACCCTACCCTATCTATCCCCAAGAAGCAAAACTGAGGAAAGAAGTCAAATCAACACAATCCTGAGAAATCTCATTATTACTCAAATTAGAACATAATAAGGAAAACTGCAGGCAGCCTAGAGAAAAGATCATGGCATATTCCTAGGAGTAGAGGCCCCTGAATACCAACTTGGGCTCTCGGCACAGACACAAAGGGTTGCCAGTATTTGCCATTCTGAGTACGGTGAACTGAGCAAGGATACTGAGGAGCCAATTTTACATGCCTTATGTTCTAACAGTAACATATACACATCCTTTTTGGTGCTCATAATTGCAAGATAACAAAAGAGTAAACTCTGTTTAGCAGTGTCCTCAGGTAAAACCTCAGTGGACTTGAACTCTATGACAACTTAGACTGCAAGATACCCATGCCTACTTCTTTGCCTCATTAAAGGCCCTAGCATGACATATAATCTCATCACCCTAACTCCTTTCTAACTAAATATATTAGTCCATTTTCATGCTACTAATGAAGGCATACCTGAGACTGAGAAGAAAAAGAGGTTTAATAGAACTTACAGTTCCACATGGCTGGGGAGGCCTCAGAATCACGGTGGGAGGCAAAAGGAACTTCTTACATGGTGGCAGCAAGAGAAAAATAAGGAAGGAGTAAAAGCAGAAACCCCTGATAAACCCATCAGATCTCATGACACTTCTTCATTATCACAAGAATAGCACAGGAAAGACCAGCCCCCATTATTCAATTACCTCCCCCCTGGGTCCCTCCCATACCTGGGAATTCTGGGAGATAAAATTCAAGTTGAGATTTGGGTAGAGACATAGCCAAACCATAACATTCCAACCCTGGTCTCTCCAACTCTCATGGCCTCACATTTCAAAACCAATCATGCCTTCTCAATAGTCCCCCAAGTCTTAACTCATTTCAGCATTAACCCCAAAGTCCACAGTCCAAAGTCTCATCTGAGACAAGACAAGTCCCTTCCACCTATGAGCCTGTAAAACCAAAAGTAAGCTAGCTACTTCCTAGAGACAATGGGGTACAGGTATTGGGTAAATGCAGCCATTCCAAATAGATGAAATTGGCCAAACAAAGGGGTTACAGGGCCCATGCAAGTCCGAAATCCAGCAAGGCAGTCAAATTTTAAAGTTCCAAAATGATCTCATTTTATTTCAGGTTTCACATCCTGGTCACACTGATGCAAGAAGTAGGTTCTCATGGTCTTGGGCAGATCCACCCTTTTGGCTTTGCAGTGTACAGCCTCCTCCTGGCTGCTTTCACAGGCTGGCATTGAGTGTCTGCAGCTTTTCCAGGTGCATGGTGCAAGCTGTCAGTGGAGCTACCATTTTGGGGTCTGGAAGACAATGGCCTTCTTCTCACAGCTCCACTAGGCAGTGCCCAAGTAGGGACTCTGTGTGGGGGGCTCCAACCCCACATTTCCCTTTCGCACTGCCCTAGCAGAGGTTCTCCATGACAGCTCCATCCCTGCAGCAAACTTTTGCCTGGGCATCCAGGCATTTCCATACATCCTCTGAAATCTAGGCAGAGATTCTCAAACCTCATTTCTTGACTTCTGTGACCCCACAGGCTCAACACCACATGGAAGCTGCCAAGGCTTGGGGCTTCCACCCTCTGAAACCACAGTCCAAGTTGTATGCTGGCCCTTTTCAGCCACGGCTGGAACAGCTGGAACACAGGACACCAAGTTCCTAGGCTGCACACAGCACAGGGATCCTGGGCCCAGCCCACAAAACCACTTTTTCCTCCTGGGCCTCCAGGCCTATAATGGGAGAAGCTGCTGTAAAGGTCTCTGACATGACCTGGAGACATTTTCTCCATGGTCCTAGAGATTAACATTAGGCTTCTTGCTACTTAAGCAAATTTCTTCAGCTGGCTTGAGTTTCTCCCCAGTAAATGGGTTTCTTTCTATCACACAGGCTGCAAATTTTCCAAACTTATATGCTCTGTTTCCCTTTTAAAATGGAATGCTTTTAACAGCACCCAAGTCACCTTTTGAATGCTTAACTGCTTAGAAATTTCTTCTGCTAGATACCTTAAATCATTTCTCTCAAGTTCAAAGTTCCACAAATCTCTAGGGCAGGGGCAAAATGCCTTGCTAAAACCTAACAAGAGTCACCTTTGCTCCAGTTCCCAAGTTCCTCATTGTCATCTGAGACCACCTCAGCCTGGATCTTATTGTCCATATCACTATCAGCACTTTGGGCAAAGCTATTCAACAAGTCTCCAGGAAGTTCCAATCTTCCCACATTTACCTGTCTTCTTATGAGCCCTGAGAACTTTTCCAACATCAGCCTGTTACCCAGTTCCAAAGCTGCTTTTACATTTTTGGGTAATGCCCCACTCTACTGGTACTAATTTACTGTATTAGTTCATTTTCATGCTGCTGATAAAGGCACATCTGAGAATGGGAAGAAAAAGAGGTTTAATTGGACTTACAGTTCCACATGGCTGGGGAGGCCTCAGAATCATGGCAGGAGGCGAAAGGAACTTCTTACATGGCCATGGCAAAAGAAAATGAGGAAGAAGCAAAAGCAGAAACCCTGATAAACCTATCAGACCTCATGAGACTTATTCACTATCATGAGAATAGCATGGGAGACACTGGCCCCCATGACTCAATTACCTCCCTCTGGGTCCCTCCCACCACACATGGGAATTCGGGGTGAAACAATTCAAGCTGAGATTTGGGTGGGGGACACAGCCACACCATATCACTGAAGTACTAAGTCTAAGCAATTCTGAAATATCAAAAAGAAAAGAATGTGTCACTATCTCATAAAACATCAAATGTGAAAGAAGTAATTCTGAAAACAGTTCCTACTAATATTACTTTGAGAGAAAACATTTCAAAGACCCTAAAGAGATAGTTGGTTGTCTCAAGCAAAGAAATGTTATCAACATATTTCAAATTTTTCTTCTTCTTTTTATTTTTTTTTTTTTTTAGAGACGGGGTCTTGCTATGTTGCCCAGGCTGGAGTGCAGTGGCTATTCACAGGCACGATCCCACTACTGATCAGCACGGGAGTTTTTTGACCTGCTCCGTTTCCGACCTGGGCCGGTTCACCCCTCCTTAGGCAACCTGGTGGTCCCCCGCTCCCGGGAGGTCACCATATTGATGCCGAACTTAGTGCGGACACCCGATCGGCATAGCACACTACAGCCCAGAACTCCTGGGCTCAAGCGATCCTCCCACCTCAGCCTCCCGAGTAGCTGGGACTACAGGCACGCGCCACCGCGCCCGGCTCAAATTTTTCTTCTAACTAAATACAAACATATACCTTTAAGTATATTATCTACATTATCACTAGTTACATCTCGTAACAGTTGAATTCTATAAACAAGGTAGAAAATATCAACACAGAAAGCTTTCTTATAACAGTTTATTTCCTGCATTTCTGAGGAGATCACATTTTCGTAACACTTTGTTTAAATTTCACAACATTCATTTCAAAAATAATTTTCTACTCTACAAAAACCTTGAAGAAGTTTCACATCCCTTGAGGACACAAAAGCAAAATGATGAATGAACAAAGACCAATTAAGATGAGAATAACATTCATTCCACAAGTATTTAAGTGTCTACTGTGCACCTTACATCCTGCTAAATGCTTGGAATACAACAAAAATATGTAAAGACTTGATCCTTCCCTTACAGAAGCTTACAAAATCATAAGTCATCAATCAAACTATCAACATTATGGACACCTAAACTTAACATATATCCCTATTTCTCTCTCAAAACAAAGCTTGAACTGAATCAATTCCAAATTCATTATAAAATATTGGCTTTATTTAGCAAGTTTTTCCATCAATACTTACATTTACTGTTTCACATTAAGTATTTTACAAAATCCACCTTTATTAATTTTCAAAATCCTCATGGTCCCACTTAGAAATTGAGTAAAATAAAAATGTTTTTTCTTAATATCTTCACGTAATATTCATGACAGACTGCCTTCTGAAAAGCTGTGGCTAAATTTTATTTGTTTTTTATATATTTAGAGGAATTTGGGGAAAGATTGTGAGGGAATTTTTTTAAAGACTTTCAGATATCTACATTTATAAAGAATATTTTAAAAGCTGCTCTAAGTCGCTTATATCGGCAAGTCAATAAACTAATACTGACCATATCAAATAGTCTTATCAAAAAACTCTTAAAGATATATCCATTTTCTCTTCTTAGTAAAGACTGGGCTAGAGATAAATTTGGACTCATTTCAGCATCTTTATAATGACTTTATAATGCATTCTAAAGTTTTTCCCCCTATCTGGCAGCTCCTTAAAGACTAATTCTCCTGTAAAAATCCTAAAATTCCTCAGTACTTGAACCCAGCCTCTCACTCAAAGCCTAGTTCTTACATCAGTACTGTCCAGCAAATATAATGTCCACATATATAATTTTAAATTGTCTTGTAGCCATATTTTAAAAACAAAAAAAGGTGAAATTCATTTAATAATTATTTTAACAAAACATTTTAAAATATCATCAATGCAAAAATTACTGAGATCCTTCCACTCATGTTTTATATGGTCTTCCAAATTCAGCGTGTATTTTACATTTATAGCACATGTGAATTTAGACTAGATACGTTTCAAGTGATCAGTAACCATATGTGACTAATGACCACCATACTGGACAGCTGCAGCCTTAGATGATCTTATCCATGCAACATTTCAATCACTACCTACGCTGAAATGAGTCCAAATTTATCTCTAGCCCAGTCTTTTCCTATGAGTGCAAGACTGGTATTTCTTAATGCCTGACTTATTTTAGATGACTTAAAGGCACTTCACACTCAAGTAATGCCAATTTAACTCATGACCCCCAACCCCAAAAAATACGACCATCTTCTAAGAGTCCCTATCTAACTGAATTTTAATTGATTTGAGGCTACAAGCCCAAAACCTAGAAATCAACCCTTTGAAAACTCCTCTGTCATTCATGTCCAATCCATCAAAAAAAGTTCTGTCCATTTACCTTCCAAATAGCTGTCAAATCAATCTGCTGCTCTCTATCTCAACCAACACCATCTATTTAATAGTCCTGCATAGCTCCATTTTCTTCAAGCCAAGGATACTTCAAAACTGTATTATCTCCACCATAACCCTCACATCATGATTAAAATTCTTCAACTGATTCCTATTGCCTTCAAAATAAAAACGAAACCTAACATGGCCGACAGGACCAAGCTATGTGACCTGTTGCTAAGTATCTCCTAATCCCAACTCACTACACTGTCATTCTATCTTGCCCTCTAGCCACCAAGGTCCTTCAGATCTTTGTAATCACCATGCTCCCTAGTGCCCCGTGACTTTTGCAGATGCTCTGCTCCTCTTAGTCAGTTATCATTTATCCTCCAGATCTCAGGAAACCATTCTCTGACCACCATGCAAAGGGTAATTCCCCTTTAACATGTGCATTTGGAATGGTGTCTCTTCTCCTCTCTAGTATATTTTATAGATACAGTATGTTTGAATATGTAATTAATGGTTTTTTCTCTTTAAGAGAAATATGACTAATGACCACCTGACATCTGACTGTACTAAACAACGTGCCTGCCACAACATGGTGTTTAAGAATTATTTGTTGAGGTTGGACACTGTGGCTCACATCTGTAATCCCCGTACTTTGCGAGGCCAGGACAGGTGGATCACCTAAGGTCAGGAGTTCAAGACCACCCTGGCCAACATGGTGAAACCTTGTATCTACTAACGTATTAGTCCTTTTTCGTGCTGCTGATAAAGACATACCTGACACTGGGCAATTCACAAAAGAAAGAAGTTTACTGGACTTACAGTTCTACATGGCTGGGAAGGCCTCACAATCATGGCGGAGGGCAAGGAGGAGTAAGTCACATCTTACATGGATGGAACAGGCAAAAAGAGCCTGTGCAGGGCTCTCTTTACAAACCATCAGATCTCATGAGACCCATTCACTATCACAAAGATAGCATGGGAAAGACCTGTACCCATAATTCAATCATCTCCTACTGGGTCCTTCCCACAATACGTGGGAATTATGGGAGCTACAAGACGAGGTCTGGGAGAGGATGCAGAACCAAATCATATTAACTAAGAATACAAAAATAAGCTGGGCATGGTGGCATATTTCTCTTAAAGAACTGTAATCTCAGCTACTCAGGAGGCTGAGGCAGGAGAATCACTTGAACCTGGGAGGCAGAGGTTACAGTGAGCCAAAATCATGCCACTGTGCTGCAGCCAGGGCAACAAAGTGAGACTCTGTCTCAAAAAGCAAACAAACAACAACAAAGAATTATTTGTTGAAGGAGTGCATTGATGAATGTGCCTTGTTCTCCTCAGCCAAAGACCAGAAGACACAATATTTAAAGAAGACATATACTGTGCCTTGTTTTTTCCTTAACCAAAGAGCAGATGACATGATACTTAAAGAAGACATATACAAAAACATTGCTTATACATCATCAGTACTGGAAAGCCTTCCAACCTTCCCACGTCTGGGTTAATTGCTCCCAGATGTGTTTCAACAACATCTTGCAAGTAAAATACCAGTGTATATATATTTAAATTCTGCCTGTCTTGTATATCATTATATCTCAGCAACAAACACAGTGCTTTGTATACAGGAGGCATAAATATTTACTAAATGTATTTCAGTCCACACATCATTGTACAGAGTTATATGTTTCTCTGCATATGCCTTATTATTGTAAAGATATTATAATTCAAGGGCACTATAGTGCTATTTGTCTCTACTTTTAAGGCCATAAAACTGTACTACATGTGAGAAGTACATACACACACTCACACCAATCCAGTAGAGATGTGAAACCTATTGGGGTTGTACCTATATGGTATGTACCAGTGCCATGGTACATACAGGCTCTCTGTCCAGCCCTAGAGCACCATGCAGTTCTTTCCTCCTTTTGTCTATCACCAACCTGTTTCTTTTCTGCTATCAGTGTCTTTGATGTCACACTTTTTAATAATTTACATTATTACCATACATTTTTGCCCATCTTCTTTGCTTTTCTTTGTTGTGCTGTGACTTCACAAGTGTTTCTCAAATTTTTACACGAATATTTCTGCATTGCTGGGCATGCAGTATGCTCTTCCAAAATTTATCTGGCAATAGTGTTCTTTAGCTACTTCTAGACCCTAGACCTCTCAGAAAGAATGAATTTCTTGACTGATGGCACTTAACTGAAACATGGTAAGTCAAAATGCCAATATTATTTTCTCAAAAGGAGAAAACATAAGCCAAAAAAGTTGATATAGTCATATTTTTATGGTTCTTGAAATGTCACTATGCAATTTTTAGTTGATTTGGCAAATGCTGCTGTGTGAAAGGAAAAAATTATTTTCAACCTGCTGAGGTAGCAAGTTTCTTTTTATACCCCTTTATGCTTAAGGCAGTCAAGTCTACAGGCAGTTGAAACTAGATTTATAGGTTTGTTGTCAAAAAAAAAAAAAAAACCTGCAAACAGCACCTTGAAAACTGAACACTTGCACAGTTTAACACAATATCCAGTCATTTTACGCAGTTTACAGTATCAATAAAAGCTGTAAAGCAATATGTATTTTGAGACAGAAGTCAACAAGGCTTATTACCTTTGAACATTTTAATTTCACAATAATATAAGCCAAAGAGATAGTTACAAATATTCCTTAAAGAAATAGAAAATATTTCAAAATAGAAGGATGTCTCCAATAAGAGGTTCCCCTAAAATCTGATTAAAAAGCAGTTGGTTTCCTCTAATGTTCTTCAGCATATAAAAAAGTGTTTTAATGATTCGAATCCTTTCCAAAAGAGTATACCAAGGTTTTTACATCTGCCTGTCTTGTATATATGACTTACTTTAAAGGCCATGAAGTGTGGTAATTAAAGGTATATCATAATACTAGATTTTTAAAACGCTGCACTTAATATTAAACCTTGCAAAGAACTACCGATATTCTCTACAAAACATATCTAAGAGTTGTACTGGAAGAGTGAGAAACCAAAACTTCTAATACCCCCTCATTATATGCATAAACTCATATTTTATGTCTATTACCACTAGTATAAGAAGGTATAATTATATTGCTGCTACTGCAGAGGTATACAGTATACAATATACTGTATGATGCTGCTTTATAATATATGATGCTGCTACATAATGTTTCTCATCTGAAGAGTGAGATCATTCACCAGCAATCTCCTGGAAAACAGGTGTGTCTCTAAGAAAACCAGAACAAAACAAACAAAGGCACAGCAGTGGTTGCAGGCTGGGCATCTGAGTTTCTCAGTCATGATCATTAAAGTGTCTGAGAAGAAGCACCTACGTAATGGAAGGGTGAAAAGAAGCCCTTCATCTGTGGACAGGCCAAAAACTAGGAATTAGAAATTCCAGCAAAATGTCCTGAAGTTGTTCCATCTCTTTGTAGTAGCTATCTTTAAGGTAATAGAGTAGGCACCTGAAGACAAGAGAGCAATAACCACTTTATAACCCATACTGTCATTATGCTTCTTATTTTCTCTATTTACCCCATGGTTGTTTTCTAGTTCTACATTTTGAGAAAGACCTTAATAAGCTGTAGCCTTTCTTAGTTGTTCAAAGGTGAAACAAATGGAAAGGAGTTATGCATGCACTTGGGCCAGAGGATGTCAGCACGGTGGTAACACAAATAATTAAACAGAAATAACCCCAAAGGGGAAAGTGAAATTCAAGGGGTAAGAAGGAATTTGTTTATCCTCTCCATCCCATCCCCCACCCTCAAAACAAACAAAACAAAACAAAGCCTGGAGTACTCCACGGCTAAACCTTGGGTGTTAAAAACCTGGGTTTCTACATGTTCTTTCAGAACAAAATGGAAATGCTATTTCATATGCTACCTTAAAGGGTCTTCAACTCAAACTACTGGGTAAAGGAAGCAGACACACAATATACTGTCTCACTTTTTCAGAAACAGTCGTCCTCAGTATTCACAAGGGATTGGTCCCAGGGCCCCCAACAGAAGACAAAGTCTATTGATGCTCAAGTCCCTGATAAAAATAGTGTAGTATTTGCATATGATCTACACACATTCTCCTGTATACTTGAAATCATCTCTAGATTACTCAGAATATCTAATACAATTAAATGCTATGTAAAGTTATATTTTATTTTTTATTCATGTAAGGCCAGTTGCCTCGCGGGGAGCTCGGACACGCCCATCCCTCTCCACCTGGAAACTACGTCACCACTCCGCACTGGACATCAAGCCCTGCGCTCAGCATCTAGCTCCGCCATGTGGCTTCCCCAACGCCCACTTCTGCACTCCGCACCAGAATCTGCACTCAACACTAAACTCTGCACCCGGCACCTAGCCCGCCATTGGAAAACCTCGCCAAAGTTTAAAAGAACCCCCACCAAAACCTGCCCAATAGCATTTTGCTCCGTTAGGTCCCACTCCCCCCTGGGCGGCCCCCCTCACCGGAAATCCCGCCTACCTACCAATAGCAGCTTGCGCCGTCCACGTCCTGTTTCTCCACAACCAATCAAAACGTCTTCACTCCCTATAAAACCCCACGCCCAAGAGGAGTCAAGCACGACTTCTCTGGCCCCCCCTTCGGGACTACAGAACCTCTCCTGGGAGCTTAATAAATTGGCATTTAATTTTCCTAGGCTGGTCTCAGTTTCCTCATTTTAAACTCGGCAATAACCCTTATAATTCATATTATTTTTGTTGTTGTATTTTTTTTTTTAATTTTTTAATTTTTCCAAATATTTTAGATCTGTGACTGGTTGAACCCAAGGATGCAGAACCCACAGATATAGAGGGCCAACTGTATTCTTAAACTTCAAAAAATACAGAATTTACCAGATTTTCAGATAAGCCTAGTTCGCAATTAGGTAATTCACTGCAACACAAAGATTTATTTGATTCTAATAGGATCACCCCTCAGAATAAGCCCTTTCTCTTTCCTGGACTAGGAAAGTAAATTTACACACCACAAAATGTTTCAACCCAATTTTCAAATTTAAAATGTGTCACTTTTGATCAATAATTTAAATCAGATGTGGTCACTTTGGTTAATTTTGGGTGGAAATGAGTACTGAACATTTATTCTAGACATCTGGGCTACATTCTTGGTTCTGCCATTTATAACTAGCAAATTATTGAAACTCTCAGTTTCCTCATATGCACAAAGAGGGAGTGAAGCTATACAACACTAATTCCATGGAAGATACTTTTTTTTTTTTTTTTTTTTTTTTTTGAGAGTCTTGCTCTGTCACCCAGGCTGGAATGCAATGGCACTATCTCAACTCACTGCAACTTCCCCTCCTGGGTTCAAGCAATTATCTTGCCTCAGCCTCCCCAAGAAGCTGGGATTACAGGTGCCCACCACCACACCCAGCTAATTTTTTTTGTATTTTCAGTAGACACAAGGTTTCCCCACTTTGATCAGGCTGGTCTCGAACTCCTGACTTTGGGTGATCCACCCGCCTTGGCCTCCCAAAGTGCTGGGATTACAGGCGTGAGTCACCACCACACCCAACCAGAAGACACTTTTTCAAAAATATAAACACAACTAATTAGGTACCCTGTGACATGTTTCTGTTAAAAGCAAACAAACAAACAAAGGATGGAGATAGAGGAGAAACATTCAAAATGTCCCAGAGATCAACCTTTTGAATCTTTCTCCTGTGAGTAGAATTTTACATTTCCACTCACAGTGATCAGGGATATCATCCTAAAGCGAAATGTAAGAGAGAAAACGAAAAGGCCGAGTGAGTGATACTGTTACCTAGATAAATTGAGTCAAATTTCTTCTTAAATAAAGTTATTCCATGCATATGATTAAGCCTCACAAGTTACCTTTTAGTGCATTTGAGCATAACCACTACACTGTAATCCCTGAAACATGTAAGTTCAAATCAGCAAAATCTAATACTTTGTATGCTACTTACTGGCCGTCGGAAGAAAAAAATTATTGTAAGTCTGCCAGGTAGCTACTTTTGAAGTTATATTTTAAAATATTGACTTTTACAGGGATTCTAATGAAGATTTTAAAAGAAGGGGAAAAATGCACTTAAAAATAATGTAAACTTGAACAGACTGGTCTGCATAGATATTCTGTACCCCCCCTTGAAGATCACCTTTTCAGAATTCTAAGCTTTCAGCACTAAATATCTCCCTAATCTGCTATTTTAGGTGAAGCCAATAGAACTGATTTAATAATAGTACTTCCATGTTTTAGCATCTATTTCCTTTTAGGTTCTACAAGTAGCTAAGTACATAGATGTGAATACTAAGAAAAATGGTTTGGGCCGGGCGTGGTGGTTCATGCCTGTAATCCAAACACTCTGGGAGGCCAGGGTGGGTGTATCACCTGAGGTCGGGAGTTCAAGACCAGCCTGACCAACATGGCGAAACCTCATCTTTAGAAAAAAAAATTTTTTTTCTTAAATTATAAAAAAGAAAAATGGTTTGTCAGTGACAGAGAACCCCAAGTGTAAGAGCAAACTAGGATATAAGAACTAAAATGAGTGAAAGCCCTTCCGTGAGAAATTTTCCTTCCAGTGCTCTTTTCTGCCTTTAAACCTTTGTGATTATAAATTTTAACATGGTAAGAAGTCCCTAATTAAAGTCCTAGTAAAAGCCACCTGAAAGCCTAGGAGATCCTCCTGGCTAGTCTGTTCAAGACCTAGCAGGAATTATATGAAACTCACAATTCCCAGAAAGATAGTCTTATTAGCCCCACAGATTATGACTGCCTTTATGAGTCATTGCCATACACAGGCAGCACAGACTGGTGGGGGAAACGTAAACAGACAATTTGCAATACAAAGTAGCAAATGCTACAATGTAACACTGCTGAAGATTTGTAACAATTTAACAAAGCAAGGTGGGACTCAAGCTTCTGTAGAGGCCCTGCCCAGAGAATTCTGACTGGCAGGGGCATTCCAAGGTCAACTGTATTAGACTTCACGGAGAACATCTACAATCTGGTGCACTTCTTGACAATACAGTTAAAGAGAAAAATAAAACCTAGTTCCTTGCCCTGGAAGAGCATAAAAGGCCAAAGAAAACAAAGTTATCATGTGTTGGGGATCCAAAAAATGAGACTAATCTTTCCAGAGCAGGGGTCATGTCGGGAAGCAGTGAAAGACTGAGTCTGTAAAATGAAAATATTACTGGTGTGAAGAATCAATGCTCAATCTAATGACAAATGGAGAGAAAGGGAAATGAAAAGACGATCCAAGATTATTCAAGACACTCTTGTGGGGGTAAAGAAACTGAGAGGAGAGATTCCTATTGAACAAAAACAAAATTGAAGACGGTGAGTTTTCAACTCTACAATCTGTTACGCCAGTGCTGTTCTTCAAAAAAACTACAGGTACAATAACGCATAAGGGTTAAAGGAACCAGGCCTGGAGCCAAGCCCTCTGTGCTCAATATTCAACTCCCTCACTTTCCAGCTATGTAGTTTTTGGGAAAGTTACTTAACAGCTCTGTGCCTCAGTCTCCTCACCTGTAAAATGGGGTGGATGAGTGCCTTTAAAACCAGGAGGGGCTTCTTTAAAACACAGTTGTGATTATATCTCTCTACTGATCAAAAACTTTATTCACAAAAATCAAATCCACATCTTTCGCGAACCGTATCGATCTTGTGTAGGTTCTGCAAGCAATAAGCGCTTCCATGTCTCATCTCCGGCAGCTCTGTGCTAGAAAGCCTTTTCCTTACCATCTTTCTAAGTCCACTTTAGGAAATTAACTCTCCCTCCCATTCCACAGTGCACTCGTCTGGTTCCTCTGTACGGTTTACCACTATTCCCCCAAGTTTTGTTTGGTCTTTTAATGCTCACTCTTTCTTCTAAAGGCAGTAATTTCAGAGAGCCGAGGCAAATCTCTTTCATCGCCGTTCCTACCCTTCATCCCAGAATGTGCCTGTGCAAGCCTGGGAAAAGCGTTACTGAATTAAACCGGATGATTACTACCGTAAAGGCCGCAGTTCCAGAAACTGCCTAATTTCGCATAATTTCGCATTTTTTTCAAATCCTGAAAATCTTGACACGAAAGGCCTCTTCAAATCAGAACACCATCCTTTCAAGAAAAGTTCTACCGAGCACCCCCACGAGTTGACAATACGGTCATTCTTAGCTCCAGAAGTTGTGTGTGCGCCGCGGAGGGCAGCTGCACACTGGTCCACACTGTACTTTGAAATAAGGGGCAAGAAGAGGTGGCTCCGGCGGCAGCGCGAGCTATGCTCCGCTCTGCCCTCAACTTCCTACGGGCCCGCGGGCTCCGGCCGCGTTCGCCCCTCGCCGCCGCACTCCGTTCCCAGCCCTCGCCTCCCCTGGTCCCGCCGCAGCAACAACCCCACCCCGGCGCGGCGGCGCGGACGGCACTGCAGGTCCTCCCCGGCGCTCCGCTTGGCCGAGCTCAGGGCTGCCACCCGCCCGGCCCGCGGCCCCGGCCTCTCCCCAGGCCCGCCGCCCGGGGCCCAGGCCGCCGCCGCCCCGAGGGGGAGCTGAGGGACTCGCTCGGCTCCGCGTGGCGCCGGGGGCGGAGCCGGCCCGAAGGGCCCGCGGAGAGGCCGGGGGTGGACGGCGGCCTCCGCCTACCCCGACACGCACCCCGCCGCCCCCAACCCAACCTCCTTGGGGCCCCGGCCCGCGCCCGCGGCCCGGCAGCCGGCGAGACTCGCCACTTACCAACCCGCCTGGGACAACGCCGCGCCAGGGACCTCGGCCATGGTAGCTGCTTAGGCCGGGGGTGGTGGGGGGCTAGGGTGGGGGTGGTGGGGGAGGCCTCCTACTTGAGACCCCCCTAAAAAAAAAAAAAAGAAAAAAGAAAAGAAAAAAACTCCTCTGGTCGGCTCTGCAACTGGGCATGCTCAGTGCGGCCGGCGCTTCCGCGTGTGGGTTCCGCTCGCCGCGTTTTCTGAGCGGCCGTAGGGGCCGGCCTGGTGTGGGGCTCCCAGGCTGCGGAGCTCCGGGGCCTGATCCACCAAACACGAGCTGAGGGCGCTGGAGTCTGAGGACCGCTGAAGGACTGTGCCTCTTCACCGAAGGCTTTAACTTGTTTTGGGGGCCACTTTTCTGAGTTGCACACCTTGGAAAGTCGTGGGGAGGTTCTTCGTAGAGCAAAAGTGTGGCGTTTGCAGCGCCGACAGGCGGTCACCTCAGAGAGAGCAGGATGAGGCCAGAGACGGAGAGCGCGTCCAGGACGGCGCTAAGAAGGCCACGTTTCGGGCAGTAAAACTCAGAGGTGTCCCCAGCCCATTCTGCACAAAAGTTTACTTTCTTATAAAGACTCGTTCCCCTCACCCGCCTTTTGGTCCCCCCTGGACGCAAAGAAAAAGAATGAAGCTCAGGCTTTGGTGACTCCTCACGGGCAGATCAGGTTGAAGCCGGACACCACAGTGAAAATGACTGGTCGACCCAAGAAAACCTGCACTTCGGAGATACGGGGAAATGGGGCAGTTGTATCAGTGCTTGTTTTTCCTGTTGCCCTCCACATGGGACCGTCCGTGTCCCAGCGCGGCCCCGCGACCTTGGCACTGTACTGTCAGGCCTGGCAACCACAGCCGCCTCGCCGCCGGTGCGCATTGCCAGCGCTCCAGAGGTCTGGGGCGCGGGGTGGGTCCCTCAGTGGGCATGCGCGGCGTCGTCGCCGAGCGGCACGGCGGACGCTACCGCGCGATTGGACGTCTGCGACTCACGCTGGCCAATCAGGGAGGAACCGGAGGAAGAGTTCGCGGGCCAAGGAGGCGCTCGCTCCCTAAAAGTTTGCTCCACCCTCTTCATCTTTCACTTCGGGGGCGTCCGGTAGGTGGAGGGGAAAGTACGCTGCTGAGGGGGCACTGTCCCCATCTGCCAATTCGAGGGAAGAAGACTTAAGCCCTATCTCCGCCGCTTGCCGCCGCTGCTTCCTCTAAGGGCATCATCAAAAACAGACTTGGAGCAGAGTCTGCGGAACTGGGCAGAGACACTCTTAGGATTGGGGGAGGAAATTGGCAGGTACAGAAGGAAGGGGATAATTGCCCTGGGTGGAGCTAAAATTCCTTAATACAGATTTTTCTCCTTTCAGCTGGGGTTTTCCGTTTGGTCTTCCCAAAAGTCATAGTTATAAAATCGCGATGCTTTCCTTAGATAGAATGCTATTGAGATTTGCTCCCAAGCATATTGTTTAGATAATTTTAGATCAGAACTAGCTCCATCCTATTACCTACAATGTATGGCAGTATGCAGTGTTTAGGTCAGACGTATGCCACAAGTATATTTCCATTTATAGTCATTGGCCATCATTTACAGGAGCCAGGAATAAATTTGCCATTTTAAAGGTAAATAGATGACTCAAAAATAAATAGCCAACAATTTTTATTGGCAGTTAGAATTTTTTTCTTACCAAATATTTACATTTTGCAGTTAGTGTAACTTGTTAACTATGAAAATGATATGTTGTCCCAATCATCAGAATTTCTCACTGGTTATGAAGCCATTTGTTCTCACATGCAGTGTAATTCAGTAAGGATTTACCACTGCTTGGTGCTTACAATAATAAAATACTTCACAAAACTCTGAATTCCCATAAAGAATGAGATTCCCACTGGAGAAGTTTGGGACAATAGAGAATCCAAAAAATGGTGACAATAATTGATGAAACACATTGAATTTCTTCGGAGTGCCATGAAAAATAAAAGGAAAGGAAGACAGGACCTTTTCTTTCAGAGGAAAAGATAATAAATGTAGAACAAATGATAGAAAAATCACAATTTTCCAAGTCAACCACAATTGATTCAGGAAAATTTATCAGAGGATACTAAAAGCCACAAGGTGAAAGACTAGGAGTGCAGGATCTTCACATGGTCTCAAAGTATCAAGCCATAACTTGCTTATTACAGAAGAGACAATGTACCTTTACGTTTAAAAAAAAATCACTGCCTTAAGAGATCAAAGCTAGAATCACAAATAATGGGAAAATCTAATGTAATCTGCTTACAGATGTCATGCAACTAGACATACACATCACTTAGAAGTATTCTTTGACACCTGTAATCCGAGCACTTTGGGAGGCTGAGGCGGGTGGATCACAAGGTTAGGAGTTCAAGACCAGCCTGACCAACATGGCGAAACCCCATCTCTACTAAAATTACAAAAATTAGCCGGGTGTGATGGCAGGCGGCTGTAATCCCCACTACTCAGGAGGCTGAGGCAAGAGAATGGCTTAAACGGGGGAGGTTGAGGTTGCAGTGAGCCAAGATTGTGCCATTCCACTAGTCTGGGCGACAAGAGCAAGACACCATCTCAAAAAAAAAAAAAAAAAAAAAAGTATTCTTGCCAAAATTGTTTAACCTGAATTTAACCAAGCTTCTGGACAGTGGATCCTAAACCGACCGCACACCCCCAAATCCGTTTAGCAATGTCTGGGTTGTCACAGTCTGAGGAGGTGGGGTGTTATGCGTCTCATGGGTTGCAGCAGGGAGGCTGCTAAATATCTTACAAAGCACAGGACATCCCTGCACTCGGAAGAATGATCTGGCCCAGAATGTCAATAGTGCTAAGGTCTAGATGTGAGAACAAATTTAAAGGACGTATAGGCGATATTTGAGCAAGTTAAACATGAAGACACAGGCAAATAAATCCACAATGAGGCATGTTCTACAGAAAACCTGGCCTAGCCTGTTAAAATGTAATTTAAGATTAAAAGAGAAAGAATTCTTTCAAATTTAAGAGATGTAAGAGACATGAAAACAAAACGCAATCCTGAATCTAAAAAATAAGTGAAAAGACAGTTACTGGTGGCCAAATCGCAGAAATTTGAATCTGGATTGGATATTGGATAGTATAATGGAATTAAGGTTTTCTTAAATGTGATAATGGTATTGTTCTTAAATTGGGAATTTTATGTCAAAAACAGGGATATGGAATAATTGGGTCTACAAGTTATTTGCAAATGATTCAGAGAAATACGTATGTAACATATATACATATATACATGTATATAGATAAGAGCAAAAGGAGGTAAATATAGCAAAATATTAAAAATGGGTGAATCAGATGGAGGGTCCACATGTATATTATGTTTTTTTTTCCTCTAGGTTTGAAATTTTCCAAAATAAGAAGTGTGAATTATTAATTTCTTTCACATCAAAAATTTTAAATTGGAATTATGTTCTGTATAGATAATTTAGTGTCATGGAGAATGGTAATAGCTGACTAGATAAAAAAATAGATTTCCATTTTTAATTAGTTAAAGCATTGCTTTACAGAAAATAGATAGCTACAATGAGCTGAAGCTGGGGAAAACGCTAAGGGTGGAAAAAAAAAAAAAAGTTAGGTCCAAGAAAACAAAAAGGAGGAATTAAATCAGTTTGGATTCTGTGGTATAAATTAACAGAAGAGAGAGAGACTTGAAAATCTATTCACCTTTGTTTCGCCTCTATCATTTCAGTAAAGGAAAAGGTTCTCAGACTAAAAAGGGTAAAAGAATATGGATAAGTAATAGAAGCTACAACAAAAAGTGAGTTGATAAGAGTGCCTGGCCCTCTGAGGCAAATTATATCTTGTGACTGTAAGCCATTTGCATCCCAGGGAATACTAAAATAACCTATGAATGACTTAGATGAGCCAGTGCCAGGGGGCCCTATTATATCTGAAATCACCTGAAAAACCTATAATTTAAAAGAATGCTAGTTGCACTCACTTATAAAATGAAACATCACAATTTAATGTATCTTCTGGATACATTTTAGTTTTCCATATTCATTTTGATTTCAATAAAATTCAGTCACTTTCCAACAGTTTTAGCATGTCACTTTTCATAAGTATATACAAAAGGAATTGGCCTCTTTTGCTTTCACATCACAAGACATAGTCGTATATGTTTTAGTCATCTCATTTAATTCACTTCAAGCACTAAACTTCGCCACAATCCTTAAAGCCATTAAACTTACCAAGACTACATCTATTTTGTGTTTACAGCATGTTACAGTGTGCAGGAAGATCCATTTTTTAAAGAGAAGTGGAAAATAACCCCCCCAAAAAAAACCTTTGTAAACTTTTGCTATAATTTTCATAGTTAATTAAATTTGCAAGATTACTTCCTGTATTTTCCCACCTTCCTCATGAAGGAACTAATGAATACAGTGGTCCATTTCTAAGACAACGTGCCCTAAATCAGCTTAGGTCAGCAAACTACAAAAGAAACAGGATGTACTAGGCCCTGCTTGGACAGCTGATGCCTGCTTGTCGGCCTCCCACTGCCCCACTTCCTCACCCTGGATTTATTGCCCTCACCTGAACCAAAGAAGTTTAAGATAAAAGTTTACTAGCCTGCAAAATAGCTTGTTTTGTCTGTTCTTATCAGCCTGCCCAGCTACTTAGGTCATAAGTAAAATACTTGAAGAGCCCCTAAGCTAACTAGGATTGCAATGCATTGTGGTCTGCAATAAAATGCAGCAAGACAATCCTAAAAAGAACACCTAAAGCCCCTACCCAACAATCGATAGGCAATGTCCGGGAAAATTGTGACCCAGTAGTACTCAGCCTATGTCCTGTGCACTAGGAGATAAATTGCTTGTTAAAACTGTGCTGGGTGTGCCTGCTCATCAGACACACAATCTTGCAGGACTATTACTAAAAGTCTCACTTTTGCTGTTCTCTAGGTCGCTAAGTCCATTCTTCGTGTTTGGACAGGTGAGTTTATTTCTTACGATCAGAATTACCACAGTCTAAATATGCTACAAATCACTTACTCTCTTTAAAGCTTACCACTAAACTTGGCCTAACATGCAGTCTGCTCTTCAGATCTCCTGAAGACCTCAACCACTGTCACTTACCCCTGCTCTTTGGTACATAGCCACTTTTCAGCACACTGAAAGCACTCTTATCTAACTAATTTGAATTAATTTTAGAACTAACATTTCACAAGAAACTATGTAAAAGAAAAAATATATATACGCTTTATTATCCACCTTTTTTCAACTAATGTTAACACTTTCCTTTACAGTGGTCAATAAAGTAATGAAATTCAAGGTTAAAAAATATGTTAGCACTATTTCTTTACAGATTATTTCTGCCACTCTCCACTTCTCTTAAGTATGGGGAAGTTGTCATCCCATATGTTCAGTGGCATCCTGTTGATGAGTAATTTTCTGTTAAATTGGTAAAAGGTAGAACAGGACGCCAGGATATTCTGACTCTAAAACATATGCACTTACCTCCTGTATTCATAAGGAACTGGAAATATAGGATCATGGACAAGAAACAGAGGATGAAATGAATGTGCTGATTTTAAATCTGAATCTAAAGTGACAAGACATGACAATTATCAAGTAGCGATTTGGGCTGCAGAGAGGTAAGGGCAGATTTAGAGATACTGATTTTAGGAGTCACTTTATAAGACATTGCTAAAGCTTTAAAAATGAATAGGCTTCTGAGGAGTTGTGAGGCTTCTGAGAATAGGCTCAAAGATTCAGCCTAAGGAACAACCACAGTAAACAGTAGGAGAAAGAAGAAGCCACAAAAAGATACTCAGATTTCAAGAAGGAGAACTAGAATGCTAGAAAAACAAATAATATGGATGGATTTTTAAAACAAATAGGCGGAATTAAGTTAAAAAATATTTGCTTGACAACCTACCGACAAAGCCTTAATAAAAGGACAATTTACGTAGACAGCCCAGCCTCTTCAGTTCATCCTGAACATCAATATTCACATTATTACCATCATTGCAACAAAATTTATTGAATGTGCTAAATATTTTCTAAGTAAAAATGAAGAAAGAGGACAGAGGTAAAGTGACCTTCTTCATGTAGCTCTGTTGTTAAGTAACAAAGCTGGGATTTAAATTTATGTCTGTCTGACACTCATACCATCCTCTTAACCAGTACCCCATTCCCAGAATGTGGGACAAGTAGAGATAGACAGCATTTCTAGGTGTTTGTGACATGACATTAAATAACATTGACTCAATAAATATTGCCGAATTGATCCCATAATGAGAAAGCTATTTCCCCTTCCATTTGTCAAACAGCCTCAAAGAGGAGGTTTCAGTTTGGAATTAGTTAACATCCCTTTAATTTTAATATCTCTTTAACTTTAATCCCTTTAATGCCAAACTCCATTTTTAACAAAAAGATAGCAGGTCTCAAGGTCAGAATCTTTTGTAGACTACAATTTCTAGCTATAATTTAATAACATTATAATATTTATGTTTTATACTTACAACACGTTCTGATTTTTCATTTACAGTAGTGCATTAAGTTTTCTGTTTAAATACACACAAAGGCTAGGTGCAGTGGTTCACATCTATAGTCCCAGGATTTTGGGAGGCTGAGGTAGAAGGATCACTTGAGGCCAGCCTGGGTGACATAGCAAGATTCCATCCTTCAAAAAATTTGAAAATTAGGCATGGTGCTGTATGCCTGTAGTTCTAGCTACTCAGGAGGCTAAGGCAGGAGGATCACTTGAGCCCAAGAATTCAAATCTACAGTAAGCTATAATCATGCCACTGCACTCCAGTCTGAGTGACAGAATGACAGCCTGTCTCTAAATTAAAACAAATAATAATAAATACATATAAGATTTTTTAAAGTGTTCAAAAACTTAGTTTATTGTTTACTGTTTTATTTTTATTTTTTTTGAGACGAAGTCTCGCTCTGTTGCCCAAGCTGGAGTACAGTGGCACAATCTGGGCTCACTGCAACCTCCACCTCCCGGGTTGAAGTGATTCTCCTGCCTCAGCCTCCCGAGTAGCTGTGACTACAGGCCTGTGCCACCGTGTCTGGCTTTTTTTTTCTTTTTTGTATTTTTAATAGAGATGGGGTTTCACTATGTTGGCCGGGCTGGTCTTGAACTCCTGACCTCGTGATCCTGCTGCCTCAGCCTCCCAAAGTGCTGGGAATACAGGCGTGAGCCACCATGCCCGGCTCAAAAACTTATATTAAGCAAACGATAATACAGGAAGTGTTTGGATGTGGCAAAATTTTAAGGGAGGCTTGTGGATAATTAAAATTTAGGGAAAACTGCACTATCTTCCTTCTTTTTTTTTGAGGTGGAGTCTTGCTCTGTCACCCAGGCTAGAATGCAATGGCACAGTCTCAAGTCACTGTAGCCTCTACCTCCCAGGTTCAAGCAATTCTCCTGCCTCAGCCTCTCGTGGCTGGGATTATAGGCGCCCACCATCAAGCCTGGCTAATTTTTGTATTTTTAGTAGAGATGGGGTTTCACCATGTTGTCCAGGCTGGTCTCAAACTCCTGACCTTATGATCTGCCCACCTCGGCCTCCCAAAGTGCCAGGATTACAGGCGTGAGCCACCACGCCGGGCCAACTACCTTCCTTCTTTCTATGAAATCCTTAATCATAAACTTGGTGCCAAAGATCAGTTATTTATTTTCCACCCTCCATTCCTGTAACTCATATAGCACTGATCCAAGCAATACTTTCCAAGTGATTATCCCTCTCACCTAGTAGATTTTTTTTCTCTCTTTCTTTTTTTCAGAATCCCTGTTCACCACCTGTCAGAGCACTAGCTGTCATACTGAGCTTCGATGGGATGTTTGTAGGCCAAAAAAGTAGAGCTGAGCTTTGAAACCCTGCTCTCACAGTCCAACTCTCTTCACTGACTTTCTAGGGCTAAAAATATGAGACCTCTGAATCACCAACCAGGAGTCACTTCTGCTAATTTTTGCTATAAAGGACTTAGGGGCAAATTTTCTAAGCACAGAAGAAATGAAACAGGTTTACATTGAGTTTTATGCCTAAAATATTTCAGTAACAAACGCTGTTACTACTTTTCAAAACTTGTTTTCTTAAAACTTTTCTGCACATTCAAAACTGTCCAGTTAACATCTGTGCTCGACTTCTTGAGAACAACTTTTAGAAATAAATCGGCTCATGTAGAGGAGTATCATGTAAGCAGGGATTAAGGGAGGTGTTGGGTGGAGATTGCTTTATTCAATTAGTACTTTTTAAAAAAACTTGGCGCGTAACTCTTCTATGACTTAAATCAGGAAAGTTCCTGCAGTGAGAGCCACACCTTTTTATGTATTAGCTCATTTAATCTTAGCAACAAAGCTATTAGAGGGGTGTGTGTGTGTGTGTGTGTGTGTGTGTCTAAAATCCTCAGGAAACTAGGGCCCAAATTTGCATGCATAGTTGGTGAGTGACAGAGCTGGGGTTTGAGCCTAAGCTTTGAATAACACATTATCCACCCTCCAACCACCTACTCAACCCTGTCTCCATTTCCACAAATCATCCCAACTACACTTTTGTGATTTTTGTAAATTTCCAAACCACCCCAAATTTTAGGTGGCATGAGGAGACTTGGAATTTAGGGAAAATTAGGATTCTGGGAATAGCAAAGACTGAGACAGTAAACAGGACATCCAGATTAAAGAGGCTGAGGATCTCTAAATTACAACAACAAAAAAACCTATAAGAATTATTTCAAATAGATTTTTCAGTAAATGTTTTTGTAAAGGGTGATAAATTGGGTAATTTTATAATGCTTCAGCTTGACTTAGAATGAAAAGAGGAAAAGCTAACAGTTCAGATATTTTTAGACAAGTTACCCAAGTGAATCCTTCTAATACCCTCTAGAATCTGAGTTAAATAAAATCATTGCTAATGAACTGTTAACTATAATTTATTAGTGTGATGCAAATATTCACAGGCTGTATCTGCCAACAGGTTCAACTGAGGCTACATAAGCAATTGTACTCAATTTTATTGTCACTCTTCACAACATAACTAAAGGATTTAAACATCATCCCCCTAACCCCTATTCTCTCAGACAATAATTCATCATAGTTTTGCAAAGATTCCTAGGGGCTGTGTAAACATGGACAGCAACAGTCCTCCACTGTCTTCTGTTCTGACCCCTTGTTTCTATCCACTGTTCAAAACCCGCTAGAAAAAAGTAACTGGGTCGGGCACAGTGGCTCATGCCTGTAAACCCAACACTTTGGGAGGCGGGGGAGGATGAATCACTTGAGCCCAGGAGTTCAAGATCAGCATGGGCAACATGGCAAAACCTCATCTCTACAAAAAGTACAAAAATTAGCCAGTCAGTGTGGTGCACACCTGTAGTCTCAGCTACTCTGGAGGCTGAGGTGGAAGGATCGCTTGAGCCCAAGAGGTCAAGGTGCACACAGTAATCTGTGATCCCACCATTGCACTCCAGCCTAAGTGACAGAGTGAGACCCTGTCTTAAACAAACAAAAGAGAGAGAGAGAGAGAAGTAACTGGATATTATCATTGCTGCAGTGATGACTTCTTTGAAAATGCTATTTCTCTGCATAGAAGATCGTCTGTTACCCCAAACCTGTACAATCTCAGTATGTCAAACAGCAATGTGTTCTCTCTTCTGTTTCTGTGCATGAAATAAGGACTGCCCCTCTCCAAATCCCAGTTGCACTTGAGTCACCCTGGGGACCCAGAGCAGCTCCGCTTACTCTGCGGTCTCACAAGTTCCTTTGGAACAGCTTTTGCTTCAGCTCTCTGGTTCCCTACCACCCAAACAAGAAACAGCATGGAACAGCGTTGAGGAGACAGACACTACACTGTCCTCTCCACTCCTCTGTCTTGCTGAAACTGGCCCATACATCCAACTCATACAAGTAGATGTCAGGAAGATCACAAGCTAGACTGTTTATCAGACACACCTACATTTTTTTTCAAGTCTGGATTTTTAATCAATTTTAAATTTCAACTTTTATTTTAGATACAAGGGATACATACGCAGGTTTGTTACCTTTGTATATTGCACCTAGGGGTAGTAAGCGTAGTAAGCATAGTACCCATTAGGTAGTTTTTCAACCCACACCCACCTCCCTACCTCCCTTCTCCAGTAGTCCACAGTGTCTGTTGTTCCCATATTTATGCCAATGTGTTCTTAATGTTTACTCCCACTTATAAGTAAGAACATGTGGATTTGGTTTTTCTTTTCCCACATTAATTTGCTAAGGATTATGGCCTCTGGGTCCATGTTGCTGAAAAAAACATTATTTCATTCTTGTTTATAGCTGTGTAGTATTCCATGGTGTATATGTACCACATTTTCTTTATCCAGTCTACCATTGATGGGCACTTAGGTTGATTCCATGTCTTTGCTATTGCTAATAGTGCCGCAATGGACATATAAGTACATGCGTCTTTTTGGTATAATAATCTATTTTCCTTTGCGTACATACCCAGTAAATGAATTGCTGGGCCAAATGGTAAATATGTTTTAAGTTCTTTGAGAAATCTCCAAACTGTTTTACATTTCCTTAGTAAAATGAACTAATTTACATTTCCACCAACAGTGCATAAGCATTTCCTTTTCTTTCAACCTCACCAAAATCTGTTGTTTTTGACTTTTAAATAATAGCCATTCTGACTGTGTGAGATGGTGTCTTATATTGGTTTTGATTTGCATTTCTCTGATGATTAGTGATGTTGAGCACTATTTTGTATGTTGTTGGCCACTTGTATGTCTTCTTTTGAGAAGTGTCTGTTCATATCCTTTGTGTATTTTTAATAGGGTTGTTTTTTGCTTAAGTTCTGTTAGGCTACACTTTTGTCAGATGCATAATTTGTGATTATTTTCTTGCATTCTATAGGTCATCTGTTTACTCTGTTGATAGTTTCCTTTGCCGTGCAGAAGCTTTTCAATTCAATTAGGTTCCACTTGTCAATTTTTGTTTTTGTTGCAATTGCTTTTGGAATTGTAACAAAAAATTTATTTGCCAAGGCCTATGGTGAGAAGGGTATCTCCTAGGTTTTCTTCTAGGATTTTTATAGTTTGTGGTCTTACATTTAAATATTTAAACCATCTTAAGTTAATTTTTGTATATGGTGAGAGATGAGAGTCCAGTTTTATTCTTCTGCATATGGCCAGTTAGTTATCCCACTACCACTTACAGAGTCCTTTCCCCATTGCTTGTTTTTGTCGACCTTGTTGAAGACCAGATGGTTGTAGGTCACACTACATTTTTTAAAATCCCAGCTGGGGAATATCCTTCTCTAATATTAGTTTTAATAATTCAGATTTCTCATATAAGGATTGTATTCTATGCAAATAAATAATTTAAAATACATCATTTTTTAAATCAATGAACAAACTCAGACATATTTTATAGGATATTTATAAGATAAATTACTATAAAATTGATATTCAGCAAATCTGGGTTTAACTTTTGACACTGGAATAACCAGGTGAATGGCTCCACTCAGATAATCTGTTTCTCTAAGACTCTATTTTTCATTCATGGGGTTAAATTGCTTGAAGAGGTGGATAATAAAAATCCTCTAGACCCTTCTACTTTCTATGATTTTAAATAATAAAAGTATAATTTTATTATTTCATATTATTGATAGGTTAGCAATGGTTGCACCAGTATATACCTCATCCCATGCTCTTCTTACAGTGTGGCATCCCCATGCCTCCAGTGAAAGGTGGAGTTTCTATTTCCTCCTTTTGGATCTTTGTAACTTCCTTGACCATAAAAATGTGGCAGAGGTAAGGCTGCTTGATTTCTTTTTTTTTTTTTCTTAAAGACGGGGTTTCACCATGTTAGTCAGGCTGGTGTTGAACTCCCGACCTCAGGTGATCCTCCCGCCTTGGCCTCCAAAGTGCTTGGATTACAGGCGTGGGCTACCACGGCTGGCAAGCCTGCTTGATTTCTGAGGCTAGATTGCAAATGGCAAAACAGTTTCTGTGTAGTGTCTCTCCGTCTCTCTGTCTCTCTCTTATCTGTCATCTATTAAGCTATCTTGATGTTCGTCCTTAGACTCCAACCACTGTGTTGTACGTAATCTCAGGTAACACAGAGAAACTACTTGTAGGTGTTTCAGCCGGCAGCCCTAGTTAGGTCCCCAATCAAAAATCACCATCACCTGCCAGACATGTGAGTGAAGGAGCCTTCACATAATGCAGCCATCAACCTTTGAGTCTTTCAGCTGAGGCTTCAGATGTCATGGAGCAGAGGAAAGCTGAGTCTGTGTGCCCTGATGTCCTGCCCCACAGGAACTGTGAAAGGGAATAAGTGATTATTACTGCTTAAAGCCATTAAGTTTTGGGGCAATTTGTTAGTCAGCCAAAACCACCTGGGTCTGAGCTATGAGACACTAACACGTTTGGATTGGCTTCCGTATGCCAGGCACTCTTGCTGGACCTTTATTTGCATCATTTCCCTTTGTCTGCACTATGCCTCAACATTTGCTTTTATGCTGTATTATTGGACATATCTTGATTTATTATATGCCAAGTTTTTGGTCAGTAATGCAACTCTCAGATATATCATTGTCCCTTGGGACAATTTCCTAGAGCTCTTCCCAGAAATGCCTGGTACTGTCTGATTAGTACAGAGGAAAAACTACCATGAGGTAATGAAGACCCACTTCAGGGTTGATGCTCACAGATAAATGTTTTGACAATGACAATTTTTAAAAACCTATTTTTAAAATGATTAAAATTGAACTCTAAACTGCCTTCCATCTCTAAGGTTTAATTCTATAAAATTATCAATATATTTATTTTTCAGATGCCTTTAAAAGGAGGAATGTTAGTCACTACTCTGAAATATTTCTTCTACCTCTTCTCTCATATTAACTAATATCTATCTTTCTTACTTTGCTGAAGGTAATAAATATAAGGAAAATGTGGTCAAATGAGATAGAGGTGTTTACTCTTTTAATTCTTAAAAAATAATTTTTTATGCCAGACTTTTATTTGTTACAGAAATGTAGCTGTTTTATGGCTAGTATTTGAGTAAGATACCTGTTTCCTCCAATCTGTCTCTCTTATGCAAAAGTAAAAATAGTTAATATAGTAATATAGCAACATTATAGTAATATATGTTTACTTTTATACATTATTGGTTCCAATTAGTATCACACATATTATTAATTATACATATTATTAATAATATTTATTATACATATTATTTTTATTGACATGTTTGGGGTGGAAATTCTACCCATATTTAGTTCAAAGCAAAATTCAACTACTTTGTTTTATCAGTCATCAACAAATGGAACAGATGCAGCATTTTGTTGACAGATAATATTCAGTGGTATATTGGATCTTGAGCTAGAAACACTGGTGAATATTAAAGTCATAAATAATTCAATCCTTTATAGCATCAGTGAATGACCTCAAAATAACCCTGTTCAATCTGAAGCTACTGGTAATGGCCCAAAGTTCGGCAAGGCCAATCATACCCTGCCGTATATAGTAACACACTGTGATATAGAGTTTCAACAAAGAAAATACAGTTAGCATAATAATGAGGCATTAGCTGCATGCCCATGGAATTGTTGACCTAAAACAAAAAAAAATCCACAGAAAGGATGTGTTCTGAAGGATGCTGACAAAGTAATTAAAATAACTAGAGAAATGGACCTAGCTAAAAACTTAGCAAGTCATAAGTCCTGTCTTAGTCACTTAACCTCTAACTTATGCTCTCGAATCCTCACAGACTCTTTTAATATTCAGTTATTCAATAGAGTAAATTCAGAGCATCGCCGTATTTAATCCCAGTGCTCCTGCCACAACCACCTCTACCCCAATATCGAACTTTTCATGATTTCCATAATGTGCTAATGCCTTTTCCTCTTTGGTGGCTTTTTACTGATTGTGCCCTTAGTCTTGAATGCTGCTCTTCTCATTTGTGCCTCAGCTATCATTTCTTCAAACCCTTGCCTGATTTACCCAAATGCAATTGTTGCCTCCCGCCTCTATGCTCACATGCCATTTTGTATATCCATTTTCTACAGCTCTCACTGTACCACGTTCATATCATTTATGTATTTATGCATTCAGTGCTGAGGTGTGAGGTGCTTAACATCAGCAACCATTATTTCACCCTTTTTACTACCCAGCCTGGTCACAGAGCTTGAAAGTTAAGACATGCAGATTTGAATTTTGGCTCCACCTTTTATTGGCAGTGTGACACCGGAAGAGCTACTTAACTTCTCTCAACTCTCATTATTTTTTCATGGACCATCTTGGTAGGATTACTTTGAGGATTAAATGAGATAAAATACACATACGGTGTCTGTTACACGGCAAGTACTCAATAAACACTGATCACTGAATGTGATAAACGTGTGTCCTCATCTAACTAACTTGAAATGTTTATTTCAGGTTAGAGAAGACTGAAATTAGTGTCGTTATAGCATTCATCCTTTCTAGATTAAAAGAACTTCATGTACTTTTTCATGGACATGTTCAAATGTTATCAAACAAATCACCAAGCATCATAAAAAGCAATCAAAAAAATCCCTAGAGGCATCATCTGAGTCAATAACTTTATCTGTCAAAATGATCACCACCATCATCATAATAGATATCAATTACAATAAATGTATTCCCCCCCACAATTTTTCTCTGTTAATCTGAAGTGTATTTAAAGTAATTGAATCAATTTTAATTAATGTTTACATTTATATATGAAAATAGACTCATTATTACCATTATAGCAAATATTATTATATATAAAAGATTAAAAATATATTAATGGTTTAATATCTTTAGAGATGGTGATTAATGGCAAAAAATAGGAATCATGGCAAAGTAGTTTTCTTTAAAATATGTATATATATATGCACACACATATTCCAAAATATGTATGTGTGTATATATATATATATATATCGCACACATATATTCCAAAATATGCATCTGCAGGCTCACATAAACAGAATCACAAAGCAAAAACTACAGTCTAGGAGGGCAAAGGAACTCTGTGTAGAATCAGACTTGTCTCCTGCTACAGGACAAGGAACTTGAAACATTTTGCATTTTGCAGTTTCAAACTAGGCTATAAGGAAAAATTTAGTCTGGATAACTGATCGGATATAGGTCAACCTTATTTATAGGTCTGGACAGTAATAATAATCAGCTGCCAATTTCCTGAAGCCATAGTCCTGATACAGGACAGTGGCTAAATGAACGACAAGTGCCTGTGTGTAGTAAAGTCAGAAGTCAGGGGACAGAGCAAAAATGAATCCTGTCTCTCCCAAACATGCCAACTCTTTGTCTTTTAAGGACTGGAGATATTTTCCTCCTTCCCACATGAAAATGCAAAACAAAAACCCAAAAAACAAAAATACCACATCAAAGACAGCCCCTATCACTGAAAAACAGCATGTGGGAAGCAGAAAGTAGGAACTGAGCTGAATAATAATACTGTTCAGGGTTTCCTTCCATTATCACTGCTCTTCATTACTTCCTGTACTTAAGCTCTGTTCAGAAATGTCAAGCAAATAGCCAGTATAGTATTACCTCTAAATGCACATTCTATCTACAAATGGACGGTAAAGGGAGAGGTTTGATCCTTGTTATATATAAACTGTAAGGCTTTTTAAAATTCAAGGCTCTTAGAAAAGCCTGCATAAATTCATTCATTCTCAAATTTAGACCTTCCAGCGGATGATAGCTTTAAAATTGATCATTCTAACTTTAACAAAGTAAAGTGAGATTTCCCAGGAAGTATTAAGTGGAATTAAACATAGTGGATAAAAATGTAAATAGATTAATAATGCCTGGAATGTTTATCATTTTGTTCATTACACCTCAAACCACTTTTTAAGTCTATTTTTTATTTATGCTTTGTATCTATGTTTTTTTAATCTTCATTTTATTAATGAAAAAAACTAAAAATATGTATGGGAAGTTAGGTAGCTCTTTCTTGGTCATTTTAAATGGGTAGAAAGGAATCAGAGATCCTGAGTAATTCAAGTTACTACATATATTAGCTGTCATAAATTCTCAACAAATGGCCCTAACTGTAACCCTTGTTATACTGTTGAACAACTGCAAAAAGGTAAAAGGTTTAAAAAAAACAGTCATTTTTGCAATATCTATAGATGTCATAAGGTGATAATAAGTTAGGCTCATTAGAGTAGTTACAGGAATGTGACAGACCCAGTAGAAAAATGCCTTTCTCTTTGAAGGAAATATATTGAGGGACATGCAGTTAAAAGCTGATCAGGGTAGAAATAATATTGGAGGCTTTTGTTCACACCAAAACCCTGTCAAAGACGTACTTTCTCCCATTTCTCTCCTCTATTTTCACTTAAACCCACCTCATTTTGTTCCCATTACTCCTTTGAAACTGCTCAAGGTCATCATAGACCTGCACATTGCCAAATCCAGTACTCAGTCATTCCGTACCCTTTTGTGGCCAATAGTCTTAACAATGGGCACAGCTGAGCACTTCTTCCACTCTGACACATACTCTCACTTGGCTTGCAAGACACCATAGTCTCTTGATTTTCCTCCTACAAGAAAGACAACAACTTCATAGAAATTGACCCATTTGAAAGATTTTAAAAATATATCTATTCTCTGAAAGATATTCTTTGTCAATGTCCTATAATCCAAGATGGCAGAGTGTTCAGTGACCTGAAGATTTGCAGTATTATAAATATAAAATTATCTGCACTAAGCTAGACAAATATAAACAAAGCAGGAGGTGGGAAACCTAGCATGAGATGAAACTGGCACTTAAAAGAAGTCTGGGCCGGGCGTGGTGGCTCATGCCTGTAATCCAAGCACTTTGGAGGCCAAGGCGGGCAGATCATCTGAGGCCGGGAGTTCCAGACCAGCCCGACCAACATGGTGAAACCCCATCTTATTTTTTTAAAAATTAAAAAAAAAAAAGAAGTCTGATGGTCAGGCCCCTACCTAGCATCACTTGTTATAAATTCTCTTCCTGCAAAAGGGGATAATTATTTTAATTGCAAATATTCACTGGGCTTGCAGCTTGGGGGCCAAAAGCCAATTAGCCATTGCCTCTTCACTGGCAGACCATATGTCCACTGTGCTGGGAGACAAAGTCCAAGATAAAGGTCTTGAAACTGAGGTCTAAGCAAATAAGGAAGGGACAGAAGGTAGTTGCTAAGAAGTACAAATTCCCTGCCCAGATTCTATGTTGAAAGACTCTGACTTTAGATCAACAGATTTGGTGATTAACTCGTGGAATTACAGACTCAGAGCTAACTAAATTCTTTTAAAAACTGTACTGCCGGCCGGGCGCGGTGGCTCATGCCTGTAATCCCAGCACTTTGGGAGGCCGAGACGGGTGGATCACGAGGTCAAGAGATCAAGACCATCCTGGCCAAAATAGTGAAACCTCATCTCTACTAAAATATAAAAATTAGCTGGGCATGGTGGCGCACGTCTGTAGTCCCAGCTACTCGGGAGGCTGAGGCAGGAGAATTGCTTGAACCCGGGAGGCAGAGGTTGCAGTGAGCTGAGATCGCGCCACTGCACTCTAGCCTGGCACCTGGCAACAGAGCAAAACTGTGTCTTAAAAAAAACCCAAAAACAAAAAAAAAAACTGTACTGCCAAAGAAATTCCAAGGTTAATAAACAAAAGTTGATAATCACTAAACCCCTAAGTCCTAAGTAATCCCTTCACTTCCTCTCAATGATGTCCTGGTAGAATGGTAAAACTGGCTATGGGGAGCATTTGATTCACAGTTGCTGATTCCTGTGGTATAAATACTCCCTTCATGGCCATTTCAAGCTATCAACATGTGTCACCAAATACAGACTTGGGAAGGGATGTATACAATTGCCTGTCACACTGCTGCCTCCTCTTCACCAGGAAGTGGGCTGTAAAGATGTACATCCACCACAAAGGGCTTCCTTCCTAGTATTCATTATCTATGAAGGATACTAGACTTGGGAGATCTTGCCAGAGGGAAGAAAGAGGTGGCTAAATTCGCTGTCCAAAAATTTTCTTTTACTGCCCAGTCAAAAAGTTCCTCATCTACAGGACATGATATATACTATTGAGTCAGTCACCACTTAAAGGAGTTTCCCATTCTATCCTCTTCTCTAAAAGAGTTCTAAGTTGATGTTAGCCTATTTCCATCTACAATTGCATTTTGAGTATCTTGGGAGGGATTAGATATATTATTTATCTGTAAGTTCTTAGACCATGAGAATTATATTAAGACCTAAACGTGCTGATATAGTTTGGTTCTGGGTCCAAATCTGCCCAAATCTTATGTTGAATTATAATCCCCAGTGTTGTAGGTGGGGTCTGGTGAGAGGTGATTGGATCAGCAGCTTTCCCCTTTGGTGCTGTTCTTGTGACAGTGAGGGCGTTTTTGTGAGATCTGGTTGTTTAAAAGTATGTAGCACCTTTCCCCCCCAACCCCCTGACTTCTTCCTGCTCTGGCCACATAAGATGAGCCTGCTTCCCCTTTGTCTTCCCATGATTGTAAGTTCCCTGAGGCCTCCCTAGAAGCAGATGCTGCTGTGCTCCTGTACAGCCTGCAGAACCGTGAGCCAGTTAAACCTCTTTATAAATTACCCAGTCTCAGGTATTTCTTTATAGCAGTGTAAGAATGAACTAATACACATGCATAACCCAGATATTGTAGATTTAGAATTAGATGCAGTAACTGTACCAAATGCTGAATTGTCTCCCTTGGGGGAAGGCATGAGTACACATGAAAGTACGTCATCATATGGCAATTTAAGACATGTTTGGAAGTTTATATACATGAAGAAAGATGTATAGTGATGTTAAGTTAATCAAAGGGTAGGTTTCAAATGATTTTCTTAAATCATTACCCCTCTTTTGCTAACAATATTGTATTTGAATTTCTTTTGGGTTCCCATTTCTCTGCAACTCTTGCATCCATGTGGTTCAGGTACAATTTCATCTCTTGTTCCAGGGATAAAGCATATGACTTAGGCCTGACCAATCAGACTACTAATTTCCCCTAGGGAATGATTTGATTTGGGATGGAAATGTGACCCCAGTTGGTCCAGTAAGAATAGGATTCTGCTGGAGTTACCAATAAGAGACATGTTCCCTTTTCTCATAGGTTTAAGTCTTGGATGATACAAGCCTGAAGATACAAGAAGCCACTACTTGAGGCCTTAAAATGATGCCCCACAATGGACAGCATGGTTGAAAAACATAACTTGATTTATTTTAGCCCTTGAATCAAACCAAATCTGAAGAAATTAGGTTGTAGAGGCCAACACATTCTTCAGCCTGTTTGAATTGGATTTTCTCTTACAACTGTTTTAAGCACTTCTCCAGTGTATTTCAAATTGAAGAGAAAAAATTTACACTAGATTATAGAAGTTGTATATTTAATATGCATGCTTCATCTGATTCCCTTAACCACATCTACTTCTTTAGTTAAATGGAATGCTACCTTTTCAAAAAGAAATCAAATAATGTTTAGGAAAGCTAGAATACTGATTATGTTATTACCTATCTGATACCTTTCAAAAACTCCAGAAAATTAACACATAAAGAAAACGCTGGCATATTTTATGTTTACCAGATAAAATTGAAAAATTGAGATTTCCACAGTAGCTGGTTTCTGTGACATTGCCCCAACTGTGTCATCTTATGATCAAAAATTCTACTGCCATTGAGATCTTGTCTTTGCTGTGTTTCATTCAATTTTATTGACCCACAGACCTGTCATATTTTTTGTCTCTGCAGAAATGAGATGACAATAGCTCATATAATTAAATAATTTATATTATCATAATAAGGGAAGGACATACTCTACTAAAATATCCTTTTTTGCCATGACATACATAAATATTTTAGAACAAGCTGACCTTTTCGTGTCCTTCAAATAAAAGTTGTATTGGAAACTACTACTTTGCCAAATTATTCCAACAATGCTAGTTAGATTTCTTTTCTTTTTTTTTTTTCTTTTCTTTTTATAGAGATGGGGTTCCACCATGTTGGCAAGGCTAGTCTTGAACTCCTGACCTCAGGTGGTCCACCTGCCTCAGCCTCCCAAAGTGCTGGGATTATAGGTGTGAGCCACCGCACCCGGCCTAGATTTCTTTAAGTCATAAGTTAAACTGAATATTTATTGAAAGAGCATGGGACTCAGGCCAGGCGTGGTGGCTCAGGCCTGTAATCCAAGCACTTTGGAGGCCAAGGCGGGTGGATCGCCTGAGGTCGGGAGTTCAAGACCAGCCTGACCAACATGGTGAAATCCTGTCTTTAAAAAAAAAAAAAAAAGAAAGAAAGAGCATGGGACTTTGAACATGGTAAAGCTTTACTTACATTAAAGATAATTAAGTATCATCTGATATAGGTAAATTGCAATCCAGACAGAAATTAATCTATCTGCTCTCCTTACATTTAATTTTTTTTTTTTTTTTTTTTGAGACAGAGTCTCTCTCTGTCACCCAGGCTGGAGTGCAGTGGCACGATCTTGTCTCATTGCAAACTCCGCCTCCTGAGTTCAAGGGATTCTCATGCCTCAGCCTCCCAAGTAGCTGGGATTACAAGCATAAGCCACCATGTACAGCTAATTTTATTCTATTTTTAGCAGAGACAGAGTTTCACTGTGCTGGCCATGCTGGTCTCGAACTCCTGACCTCAGGTGATTCACCCGCCTTGCCTTCCCACAGTTCTGGGATTACAGTCTGAGCCACCATGCCTGGCCCTAAAAATCTATAAAATAAAATAATATGTTTGCTCTTCCATTGAAAAAAGATGCCACATTTTCCTTTTCTCATTTCTTAAATAATATGGTGCTTTATGTTTAAAACATATTTCATCTTCTCATTCTTATATTCATTAGGAATGCTTTCTCTCCACTACATGAGGGTCAGATAACTTCCAATGTTGAGTCTTAAAGTACCAGAACTCAGTTAGTAGTCTCATAAAGACTAGAGTTTGAACAGGAAGAAAGCAAAGAATTTGTACAACACAAGAAGAAAAGAAATTAGGCACCAAATTTTTATCTGAAGAAAAATATTTGGACCCTTAATAGGTTACAAACATTCAAGGGACAATTGCTCTTAATTCGCTGGGCTGGGGCTAGACCAGCACTCAGTCAGAGTTCAGAGGGTACTTCTCAGAGAATAATAAAATTAAGTAAAATGCTGGATCTAGTCCTCTGGCTTCACATTCTTTTTCCTTTAAGACAGAAGCCTATTTACTGTGCCTGTTTTATAAAATTTGCAAAAGAAGGTTACTTTACTCACTGAGCTGAAGCCACTGTCTCTTTCTACTATGCATTGTCATTGTTGCAGATACTTTGGGGACTTGCCTAAGGGGAACTGTGTTGGGTTACATTTAGTTTGGGTTTGGTGGCCTGTATTTATGTGGTTTCTAGGTGCTTTTCTTACATAGTTTTTAATGCTGGCTGTTCCAGTGTAGGAATGGCTTCCAGGAATCTTCTGACACCACACTGTGCAGAACCACCGAACATCTTAACACAAAGACCTCAATTACAAATTGGTTAAAATGACTGTCATCAGATCAAAAGATCTTGAAAGGTCAATCCTACTTTATAGAGGTTTCCCAAATTTAGCAGCAGTATTAAAATTGTATATCAACCTTATCAAGAAGGAGTTGTGAAGCTGAAACTTTTCTAAACTTTCAATAAGGAACCAAGTTTGCGTCAACTATGCTAAGGAGAAGACTGAATTATCTTTCTCTTCCCTCGATAAAAAAAAATTATATTCTGAAATTATTTTCTTTTTTAAATTAATTTATTTATTTTTTATTTTTTGTTATAGAGACGGGGTTTCACCATGTTGGCCAGGCTGGTCTTGAACTCCTGACCTCAAGCAATCCACCCACTTCGGCCTCCCAAAGTGCTGGGATTACAGGCGTGAGCCACCGCGCCCGGCCCTGAAATTATTTTCATACGAAGAGACAGTGAGGATGAACATAAAAAGTGTAAGGAAAAAGTTTTTCTAGTGACATATCAGAAAGTTAATTATTTAAAAGCATTTTGTTAAATTTCTGGACATTATGATCTTTGTGGTATTTTTTAGCCCTTTGAGATTTATAATTTGTTGTGCTTTTCACTATATTTCTAAGTGAATACTCACTTTCTTGCCAAATATTTGTGCATAATTTTGTAATCTTTCTTAAAGAAGTACTGCCCCTCCCAGATTGTATAAACTTGAAGACACACAAAATCTGGGTCCACACATTCCTTCGAAATAAATATCAACACAATTATGTCTATATGAATTCAAAGTAAAAAATTTGTGTCTAACATCCCAGAGTTTTCAAATACATAGATGACTGGCTGAATTAAAAAAAAAAAAAACTCATCAAAATGTTTAGCATCAGGCCATAATCAATGGATGGCATTCCAGGAACAAACACATTAGAATCTGATTTACAGCCTCTGCCAATTCTCCATGCAGTGAAATGTCATTTGTTTGAGGGTTCAGTCCTACTAAAAATTAAAGAAAGTTTTAAATTACTTTCTTTATTATGGAAAATCATTTCTGGCTCCTTGCCTCCTTATCATATAGCTCTTCTCATCTAAACACAACAAGTTCTTCCTTCACATTTTTATTCAACATCTTTTAGCTAAGCATAAAACAGTCACTATCAATTTCTCACCAGCTCCTGAATATTTCTAAGTTGAAATTATTTTAGAGTAGTTATTCATGGGGCTTGCAAGTTGAAATGAAAAAGCACTGAAAATCAATTTTATTATAAGCTTTGAAGTAAAGGGATGTTGCATTAAAAAACTTTACTGGTTGGTAGGTGGTATTTACTTATTTTATTCTGGAATGCTACAGCACAGCAGCTTTTAAACCACTGAAAAACCCAGCTGGTGATTTTCTGAACACATTCCCTATACATAATCAGGGAAGTCTCAGCTTGACTGGGTGTTTGCACAGAATTCACTGAAAAGAATACATCTGTATTATTTCATGGTGGTGACTTCATTTATAACATTATGCACTTTCCTTCTCATAGCGGCTGCTTCAGTTAACGATCCTGTTCCATAGCAGGCTGGATATTTTCCCTGGTGGGTATCAAAATAGTGAGACTAACAAATGATTCTCAAAACCCTGAGGACAGTTCAAAAATCAAAGTTTGCTGTATTTAATGGGCCAAAAACAAGGTTTTAAAGTCATGCATACACAAGCAATGTGATATGGAGAACAGCAATTGACACTCTGAAATTTTAATACCCTAAAGTGTTAGTGGCATCCAACTTCTGTGGGAGAACAGAGCTCCTCCCTATCCCTATTCACTCCAATTAGTGAGAGTCAAGGACAAAATGGAGTCCCAAGTACACCAGATTTGGGTCTTTGAACTAGAGAAGGACATTTTAAAGGAAATTGAAAAGATATAGTAAATAGAATTCTAATAAGACCATCAGCCTCTTTCCTTCCTAAGCTACTGGACTGGCTTTCTTCATTCTCTTTCCCTGAGTGTGTCTATACACTCAGGTATTTCCTGTATGGGAACTCCACCCTACTCCAACTTAAACAGCATAGTTCTTTGGAATACTGGGATATCTGAGAGCAAACAGAAGCCTGCTTTATGCAGTAGTTAACTCTCCTAACAACCCTTGGATTTAGGTACTATTATTCTGCCTATTTTACTCCTTAAGAATGCAGGGGGGGCGGCCGTGGGGGAGGCCGTGGGGGAAGAGGTAAACTGACTTGCCCAAAGCCAAACAACTTGAAGCTGGAAGAGCCAAACTTTGAGCTGAAGTGTTGCCCTCAGAGCTGTTGCTTGGATGTCCACATGAGCTGGTCTTTTTGGGGAGATAATTAAAGGTAAAATTTAAAGCATGATCAAGGACCTAAATATTGACACTAAAGTACTTACTATAGATTCTCAGGCAGTACATACTTTATGAGATAGTAAACACCAAAAATTGCGGGGATAAAAGGTCTCCAGTGCCAATAGAAATTATTTATAATGGATATCTAACTTGTATTGAGACAGTTTTATAAATAAAAAAGTATGTATAGATTAACTTTTGAATGCCTCAATGATTCTGGAGAGAAGCTTAAAATGATCAAGTACCTTCCGGAAAAATAAAAACTGTTGAAGAGAAAATTGGTGACTTGTTGCCTCTGAAAATGCCTGAGTAAGTAGAAGACAGGGGATTAAGGAGATACATATATATATATATATATATATATATATATATATACATATATATATATATATACACACACATATATATATATATATATACATATATATATATATATACACATATATATATATATATACACATATATATATATATATACATATATATATATATATAAAATCACTGTACATACTTTTAACTTCTAATTTTTTGTTTCCATATATTATTTACAAAACAAATGACTAAGAAATGAAAGGACAAGGGCTAAGTGTATTAGTTCATTCACACAGTGTTTAAAGAATAACCAGGGACTGGGTAATTTATAAAGAGATTTAATTGACTCACAGTTCCACAGGCTGTATAGGAGGCATGGCTGGGGAGGCCTCAGGAAATTTACAATCATGGCAGAAAGGCAAAGGGGAGGCAAACACATCTTCACACGGTGACAGGAGAGAGAGAAAGAGTGAAGGGGAAAGTGTTATATGCTTTTAAATAACAGATCTCATGAGAACTCACTCACTATTATGAGAATAGCAAGGGGGATATCTGCCAGTATGATCCAGTCACCTCCCACCAGGTTCCTCAACCAATATTGGGAATTACAATTCAACATGAGCTTTGCATGGGGATACAGAGCCAAATCATATCACTAAGTGTCTAGTTTGATGCTATAAAAAGCTAAAGTCTTAAACAAATCATCCCTGGGTATTTACTAGATTAGATAGATGTTGACTTCAAACAATATGCAATTATATTTTCTCCTAAATTTGAATGTGGTTAATTACCTAATGTTAACTCTTGATTTCACATCATATTACTATCTGGCTTAATGACTTCTACACAACTTAAGTCTTTTAGCATTAAGGTTTAATTAACATTTTTAAAGTCTAGTCTCAATTTTATATATTTCCTTGCTTGTCTGGTATAATAGTAAGGAATGCTCTGGTAGGCTGAATAATAGTCTTCCAAAGATATCTGTGTCTAAACCCCAGAAACTGTGAACATGCTACCTTACATGCCAAAGGGATTTTGCAGTTGTGATTAAAGTGGGGAATCTTGAGAGCGGTCTCCTGGATTATCTAGGTGGACCTGATATAATCACAAGGCTCCTTATGATAGAATGGAGGGATAGTCAGGGAAGGAGATGTAAAAGCAGAAGCAGAGCGAAGAGTGATGTGGCCCCAAAGCCAAGGAATACAAGCAACTTCTAGAAGCTGGAATAGGCAAGGAGTATATTCTCATCTAGAGCCTCTAGAAGGAATGCAGTCTTGCCAACACCTTGATTTTAGCCCTGTGAGACCCATTTCAGACTTCTGACCACCAGAACCATAATAAATTTGCGTTGTTTTGTGTCTCTAAGTTTGTGATTTTTTACAGTAGTGATAGAAAAACTAATAAAAATGCTGTGCTTTCAGTTTTTGAATATCGTAAATAAAAGAACAGATGCATAGATAATAGCAAAACCTAAAAATCATGCAACACAATAAATAAAGGTTTTACTATAAGCAAGAGGTTTATCCACAAAATCCAATGCTGTTATAACAAGAGGAGAAAATAAACAAAACTAGTTATATCAGCAAGCAAATCTGTCAACATTAAATAATTATCTTGGAAGTAGAAACTTGTTATTAAATTGGATTAAACAAATATTTACTGACCTGGGCTGAGGTGTCAATCAAGGTCTGAGTCCCCAGTGAGTTGATCCAGGGCCATAAGGTAAGCAGACAGCAAGAGCAGGATAGAAATTCATGGGTCTGCCATGAGGTCACGAAGGATGAGACAGTGTTTCTGGAAGCAGAGTGTGGAGAAAAGCCCTCATGCAATAGAGTGCACAGTGAAAGGAAGCTGTGGGTGAGGAGGAAGCCTGTACCTGCACCTGCACCTGCATCAGTGGGAAATGACGAAGTCATTAGGACTTTCCCAAACAACTAGAACAGCCATGGTGATTTGCCTGATTTGTGATTTTATCCTTTAGCTACAATTCAATCATCTACAGAAGGCAAGTAGATTTTTCTCAATCAGGTCTACAATATAAGAATAATTGATCCTCACCATGGCCATAATGTCGATACAACGATCAGCACAGTGCCCATGTGGAATCAGAACTCTTTTTCCATCACATGGTTTTATAAAGAATAAAATAATACTAATAGCTTATTTCACTATGTTCTTCCTTCCCTCCTTCCCTCCACTGTCAGGTTCTTGAGCCCAATAGATGGGTTGCGAAACATTTATAAGAAACTATTTGACACATTTACTTTGAGTTTTTGTGAATATAAGTAATAAAAGTTCCAAAAATTGTGTTCACTTTAAGCAATTTATTAGTAATTACATAAACATATCTTCTGTTAGAAACTGAAAATGGAAAGGAGTGTTGCTAAGTAGAACTATAATTCATTGGTAAAACAGAATTAACATTTTTAAAGTATAAACACGGTGACATTTCATATAGACTGACTAATATAATCATTTCAATTTCACTTTCTTGACTTTTAAAACAAATTTACCTAACTAAAACAAAATTGAAAAAGTTCATGGTCTTAACTTACTTAAAAGCAGCTTAAATATGTTATAATTAAATGGGATAAATCTATACTTTCAGAGATAATTCAGAGAAATACTTGTGTACACTATAGTACGGTTAAAACTAACTTATACTTATTGTGCTCAAATTAATTACCCTATTATCTTCATTTTTCAATTCCCTACACTTAGTTAAACACATGGTTCACAATATATTAAAGGATGATACCCGAAAATAAGAATTAGATAAGCTTACAATATGATCATTAAATCAAATTAACTTGACTCTAGATTAAAGATAATAGGAGCAACGCTATTCTTACAAAGAGATGACAAGTCAAGAATGTTAAGTACTTAATACATTTTGATTTGTCACTTAGAGAATATTTGTACCATATAAGTAACGCTGAGATTAAGCCTTAACCTAGGATCTAAATTTTTTTTGACAAAATTTTTGCTCCCTTTGACTTAAGAATAGAAAGATGTTTGTATACTATTTTACAGACAAACACGGGCACAGGGGAGGTTTCTTGATTCCTGCTCCACGACCAGACGCCTGCTCCATGAATGAACTTCCCTGGACACATCAATGATACAAGTAGAAGCACTCAGTCTAAACTGAGCTATTTTATGTTACCATGAATCTGAGAATGGGCAGGTGACTCAAGGTAAGCCTATGGAAACCTGCTGCAGTAGCTGAAGTGTCCTTCCTTCATGATGGCAAAACTGAGAGGAAGTAAACTTAGGGCTAGTGTTTGCTTCCTTGATGACCCGAAAAGTGTCCTCATCAAGATCACCAATAACTTCAGGTTGCCGAAGCTCATCGTCACTTTGACCTCTTACTTGACTTCTCACTAGTATTCAAAGCAGTTGACCACTTTGTCTTCCAGTTGGCCACTTTGTCCTCTTTGAAACTCTTCTCTTGGTTTCTGACACCACACTCTCTTGGGTTGCTCCTAATTCACTGGCCAATTTTTCTTAGGCTTCTGGCTAGCTTTTATTTTCAGCTGCTCTACATGTTGGAGTACTCTAAGGTTATTTCCTGGACATCATTCCCTTTTCCATTTACACTCTTGCCCTAGAGATTCCTATTTAGATCCTAGGATTTTTTAAATGATTTACTTATTATTATTTTACTTTATTATATTTTTGAGAAAGGGTCTTACTCTGTCACCCAGGCTGGAGTGCATTGGCACAGTCTTGGCTCACTGCAACTTCCACCTCTCAGGTTCAAGTGATTCTTGAGCCTCAGCTTCCTGAGTAGCTGGGACTACAGGTGCACACCACCATAAACCCTCTAATTTTTGTATTCTTAGTAGAGACAGGGTTTCGTGATGTTGGCCATAGCTGGTCTTGAACTACTAGCCTCATGTGATCCACCCGCCTCAGCCTTCCAAAGTGCTGTGATTACAGATGTGAGCCTCCATATCCGACCCCTAGGATTTTTTAAATCTATTTTTTTGATTACGGTAAAATACACATATATAATTTACCGTCTTTATCATTTTTAAGTGTACAGCTTAGTGGTAATACATTTATATCCTTTTTTTCCCCTTCATGCCATCTATATGAAAATGGCACACAAAAGTCTGTCTCCAAGTCCATCTGCTCACTTCTGCCTATTGGACATCCCTCTTAATGTCTTTGAAATCTCAAACCTACCATGGTAGGACATAATTCATGATTCTCACATTCTACCCACTTACCCTCCATTGTAAACTATCTGCTTCCCTTTAAAATTTTCCATCTGAGTAAATAGCACCGCCATCAACCCAGACCCAATTTGTAGCATAAAAAATATTGACCTCACACCTGTATTCTCAGCACTTTGGGAGGCTGAGGCAGTTGGATCATGAGGTCAAGAGATGGAGACCATCCTGGCCAACATGGTGAAACCACGTCTCTACTAAAAATGTCAAAATTAGCTGGGTGTGGTGGCGGGCACCTGTAGTCCCAGCTACTCAGGAGGCTGAGGCAAGAGAATCGCTTGAACCGGGGAGACGGAGGTTGCAGTGAGCCAAGATTGAGCCACTGCACTCCAGCCTAGAGACAGAGCAAGACTCTGTCTCAAAAAAAAAAAAAAAAAAAAAAAAAAAAAAATATATATATATATATATATATGCACACACATCCTGATTCCTTTCATTCCCTTAGCCTCCAAATCAACAAATCCTGTTGATCTACCACCTCCAAAACGTGCTGCAAGTACGCTGACTTCTGTCTGTCTGCATTATTATAACCTTAGTCTAAACACTATCATCTCTTAGCTCAACTGCTGCCAGACCTTACCACCTGGTCATCTTGTTTCCATTTTTATGTACAATTACTTCTTGCCACAGCATCATCAGGCTTTTCATCATTCAGATTCAGCTTAAATTTTACCTCAGAGGAGTCTTGCAGGGCCAATCATTCACAAGCAGTCACCCCATCTTGTTTTAATTCTTGGTATAGCTCTTCCCTGTCTCACTCTGCCTTGCTCTCCTTAATCTACATTCTTTCACAATGGGAAGATATGCTCCATGTCTTGCTCACCACTGTGCCTCTGGCACCTAGCAGAGCGTACAGACTAGATCAACATTTATTGAATGACTAATTAAAGGAGTAATTATGCTCACTGGAGCTTCTCAGCATAATTTTAAATACCCTTCCAACCAGGAAACCTCCGTGTATTTCGCATTAGTTCTCTACACTTCCACGCCAAGTTGTCAACATTGCCCCCATCATGATCTTCCTGAGTTGTCCCTAAGGAGCACCAAGTGTACGAAACTGAGGTCTTTGTCTTTTACTTATTGATTTGAAAGACGCTTTATACATTAAGATGTTACCTTTGCCTAGCAAACTGCCGAGTTTTTATTTTACTATTTTGTCATTGATACTTTAAATTTATTAATAAGCTTTAATATTTTTTTGCTGATTTTTTATTCCTATATAGAAGTTTACATTTTTATGTTCCTCTCTTCAGTGTTGTGTTTAGAAAATTTTCTCCTTCCCAGAGATCATATGAATTATATATAATTACATCTTTTGTTCTCTAGCATATTTTAATGTAAATTGTTTCAATTTAATCCCTCTGGAAATTGCTTCACTCAGATGGGAAGGATCCAGCTTTATTCTCTTCCAAATGATATATCAATTGCCCCAACATCAGCTATTCACTAGTCTAAACTTGCCAGCAATGTCACCTTGAGGCTATATTGATGATGGTTAAAAAGATGGCCTCAATCAAGTTTACTGTTTTTGATGCTCAATTGCTTCATCTGTAAAAGTGAGTCAGAGTCTCACTCTGTCACCCAGGCTGGCATGATTACCGCTCGCTGCAACCTCAAACTCCTGGGCTCAAGCAATTCTGCTTCTGCCTCCCGGGCAGCTGGGACTACAAGTGCAAGCCACCGTGCCTGGCTATGTTATTGAATAAACTATTGACATACTACATATATTTATTAATAGATAATAGTAGTATCTACCTCAAAGAGTGTGCCAAAAATAAAATAACTGTGAAATACTCGACATGATTCCTGCCACATCATGAACATCATTCTTAATCTTGTTAGTATTACTGTTGTTCTATCTATCTCGTCTCTGGTAGGGTAATTTTCATGACTTTAAAAAAAATTTCTTAATCTAGTTTTCCAACTTCAAATGGAATTTTGATTGGACTTGTATGAAATATGTAGATTAAATTACAGAATTGCAATTTTTTTGAGACAGATTTTTTTTTTTGGCAATTTTTTTTGGGATTATACACTGATGCCCAAGCTGGAGTGCAGTGGTGCAATCATGGCTCACTGCAGTCTCAAATTCCTGAACTCAAGCAATCCTCCTGCCTCAGCCTCTCAAGTGCTAGGATTATGGGTACATGCCACCATACCAGGGTAATATTTAAAACGTTTTTTAGAGACACCCAGCCTAGAATTGAATATTTATAATATGCAGTCTTCTCATTCAAGAATACAGCATGGCTCTGACTTTTCAAGTCTTTTTAGAGCTTATGTTAAAAAGCTGTTCTTTCTTTCCATTCTTAGTAAACTTACTCTTAGGTAATTTGTATGTTTTTATTGCAATTTTGAGTGGGATTGCTTTTTTCATTATGTTTAATAAATGGTTAGTTGTACTTAGAATTCTATCATTATTTAAAAATTTTTCTCTGAATGTGATATTCATTTCTCTTTTCTCATTGGTCAGATTTGTCTGATGTTTGCCTTGCTAGCCTTTTAAGGATTTTTACATATCAATTCTATTTCTGTTTTTGTCTATTTTATTGTTTCTATTTTAACATATTTAATTATAGATTAATTAATTCTTCCTGCTTTCTTTTATTTTTTGTTCCCCCAACACTTTAGTTGTGTGCATTATTCATTTAAAAATATAGCTTTATAGCTTTGACTATATCTCATTAAAAAATTTCCCCTGCTCCACTCCCTTTTACCCTGCCCACTTCTTCACCATTCAGCACCTTCCTCTGCTCTCTCTCTCCCTCTGTTTCTCCTTTCTCTGCCCCGCAACCCCCGACGTCTCTCTCTCTCTCTCTCTCTCTGTCACTCTCACACTTAAAAAAGAAAGAAAAGAAAAGAAAAAGAAAAAAAAAATTCCCCTATGATATTCTCTCTGTCTCTTTTTTCTTTTTGAGTCAGGTTCTCACTCTGTCACCAGGCTGGCATGATCACAGCTCACTGTAACCTCAAGCTCCTGTGCTCAAGAAATCCTCCTGCTTCAGCCTCCCGGGTAGCTAGGACTACAGGTACAAGCCACTGTGCCCAGCTATGTTATTGAATAAACTATTGACATTCTACATATATTTATTAACGTGCTGTCCTATTTAATGGTTTCAACCTTTACGTTTAATTCTCTCTTTTTTTTTTTTTTTTTTGGAACTCAGGTTTTCACGTGTATTTACTTACTGCTGTGTAGCAAACTACTACAACTAGGTGACTTAATACCACTTACATTTATTACCCTTCAGTTTCTGTGGGTCAGTAGGCCAGGTATGGCTTAGATGAGTCTTCTGCTCAGGGTCTCACAGGCTGAAATCACATGTAGACCAGGCTGTGATCCCTCCTGGAGACTGGAGTTCTCTTCCAAGCCTGTATGGTTGTGGGTAGAATTCAGTTCTTATGATTATAGGACTCTCTTTTCTTGCAGGCTATCAACCAAGAAGTATTCTAACTCTGAGAGACTCCCACAGTTCCTGGCTATGTGATCCCCTTACACCACGGATGTCTGCTTCTTTGAGGCCATCAGGAGAGTCTCCGACGTCAAAACTTTTCATTAGGGGGCTCACCTGAATAGGTCAGGCTCCCTCAAGAAAATTCCCTTTTGATTAAAGTCAGCTGATTAGAAGCCTTAATCACATCTGCTAAATCTCTACATTTTCCCAGTAACATAATCTAATCACAAGAGTGACACATATTCATAAATCCTGCCCATAATCCAGTAGAAGGGATTGTACAGGCCACGTATACTAGGAGGCAGGAATCTTGGGGATCATCTTGGAATTATGTCTATCAAAAGGTGTAAAGTATCTTTTTAAAGTATTTTCCAGACCGTAAAACAGTTTTTTCAACACCACTTTCTGATTAGTATTTTTCTGAACAAGTTTCAGATGCCTCATTTATCATATACTAATTTACAGCATATATTTGGCTCTATTTCTGAAATTCTGATTCTTACCTATTTGGTTGTCTGAAGGCCTTGTAATAGTTTAATGCTTGGTAAGGTTAGTTCTACCTCACTAAAAATTCATTTCCTTTTTTTTTTTTTAGAGTCATTATGTTTTATTCTTGTTTTTTAATTTTTCTATGTGAAATTTAGGAACAACTTGTCTAGGTAAAATAAATCTGCTGTATTTTCACTGAGATCACATTAAATTAGCAAATTAACATAGAGGAAACTGATTTGAATCCTAATCAAGTACATAATCTGTCTTTCCATTATTTCAATTGTTCTATATGTATCTTTCCTTTGTGTTTTAATATTTTTGTGTGTGGGTCTTGCAAACTTATGAAAAAATAGATTTAGAATTTTAATTTTACTCCATACTTGAAATAGTTCCAATAGCATTGGAGTAATTTTTTAAAGGTTATACAGAAATTCCTGTAAAATTGTCTGGGCCTGGTAATTTTTCAAAGAAGATCACTCCTTGACAACTGCTATTTCTTCTTAGAAATTGGTTTGTTTACATTTTCTGTCTTTTTATGGTAATTTATTCATTTCATCTGGGTTTTTCATTTATTTGCATACAGTTAAGCAGAGTAATCTCAGAATTCTTTGAATGTCCTCCTTTTGAGGATTACTTCCCCACTGTCATTTATTAATTTGTGTAGTTACACTTTCCTTGTGTTTTTTTCTTTATTAAGACAGCTAGTTTGTGTACTCTAATTTTTTCTCCTCAAGGAATCAGGTTTCAGATTTAACCATGTTATTTTTCCATTTTTAATTCATTAATATTTTACCTTTATTACTACTTCCTTTTTTCCTTCAGTTTATTTTGATTTCCTTATTCAAACATTTTGAGTTGACAGCATAAGTCATTCATTTTTATTCTTAGTTAAGTAGTATAAATATTTAGGGCTATAATCTTTTCTTTTGAGCTGAGTTTTATAGTAATTTTCTTATTATTACTTCAGAAATTTTTCAATTTAAGTTTATAGCTCTTTTTGACCCATACCTCAAGTTGCTTGACAATTTTTAAATTATCAGATGAAAGGATCCTTTTATTTTCTCATTACTTCTAGTTTTATTTGATTATGATCACAAAGTTATTTGATTGTGATCAAATATACTATTTGAGGAGTAATCTATGATCTAAAATATGACCAATTTTCATGAATGCTCCATGGGCATTGAAAACAAGGTGTATTTTTTTATTTTCAGGAACAAAGTTCAACATGGATCAACTGGATTTATTTTAATGATATTTAGGTCTTTAAGACATTCATCTCATATACTGGTGTATTTTTGTAAATTTCTTCTTGTAATTTCTACCATTTATGCCTTATGAATAAGACTGCTATTTTGACTGGTGCATAGATTTTCATGACTTTTATATCTGCATTGTAATTTGTCTGCTTTGGCATTACAAAAACATTTGTTATAAAATGCTTTTTATTCTGAATTTTACTCTTTTATGTTGACAATTCAAGAACTACTTTGTTTTGTATTTTTAGAGACAGGGTCTCTCTTTTCACACAGTCTGGAGTGCAGTGGTACAATCATAGTTTACTACAGCCTTGAGCTCCTGGGCTTAAATGATTCTTCCACCTGAGCCTCCTGAGTAGCTAAGACTACTAGGCACACCACCACATCCAACTGATTTTTTTTTTTTTTGTAGAGACAGAGTTTCTCTATGTGGTCCAGGCTGTTGTCAAACTCCTGGCCTCAAGTAATCTTCCTTCCTCAGCCTCTCAAAATGTTGGGATTACAGACATGAGCCACCACACCCGGCCAAGAACTACTTTAATTGGAACTCTTCTGAAAGTTTTCTATTTGTCTCCTGCATGCAGAACAAAACTTAAGGTTTTTTTTTTTGTCTCCAATAAAATTTTTTTCATAAGTGAGTTAAACTCATTTACATTTATTGATATGATAGATATATCTGGCCTTATTGTTTATGCCGTGTTATCTGATGGCAGTTTTTTAAAGTGGTATTTTAATACAATTTGTTTGCATTGTATGTAGATTTTTTTTAATATTTAGGAAGGCCTATATTTTTATTTTTTGATTTACCTTTATTTCTTTAGATACTATTAGTTTCTGTTAGGTAATTCTTCAGGTAATATCAGAATGTTTTCTTCTTTGCTTTCATTTTTGCCTTGTCCCCGTTATGAGTCAATACAATTATATTTATTAGCGTTATTAATTCTCTTTTTTTTTTTACTTTTTAATTAATTTATTTATTTTTTTAAACCAGGGGGAGAACTCGAACGCAGTCCCTCACTACCACAAATTATGCAGTCCAGTTTCCCACATTTGGAGAAAGTCGAGGGGTCAGCACATCTGGAGTGCAATGGATAAGCCTCGCCCTGGGAAAACCACCCTTCGTGATCGTGGTATCTCCCCTGCCAGGTAAGTGTGTGTGTGTGTGTGTGTGTGTGTGTGTGTGTGTGTGATATTTATTTATTTATTTTTATTTTTATTTTTTTTAATTTTTTAAGATGAGGTTTCACCATGATGGCCAGGCTGGTCTTGAACTCCTGACCTCAGGTGATCCACCCACCTCAGCCTCCCAAAGTTCTAGGATTACAGGCATGAGCCACCGCGCCTGGCCTATTCATTTTCTTTTTACTTCCAGTATTTGATTGTCAACTCAGAATAATATCTTGCGGCTTCCAGATATTACAGATGAGACAATCTTCCCTTTTCTCCCCCTTACTCTCTCAATTAATTTTAAAATTGTGTACATATATACAAGGTTTGCTTTCTACCACTCTACTCTAGAAAGCAAACCTTGTATACATGTTCACAATTTTGATATTAATTAGTTAATTAATTTGTTTGCCTTAGTTTTATTGTTAAATGAACTTAATTCTCACTGAAAGTTATTTGCTATTGTTTCCTTAGTGACTCTTTGTTAATGAAGTTTATTCTTCAATAATTTCCTCAATAAGGGCTCATGGGCATTCTATTCCTTGAGTTCTTATGTGCTCAAAATGTTTCCTAAATGTACTTCAAAGCCTTGAAGGACAACTTGGGGTAGATATAAAATTGTTAGCTTGAGAGGCTGGGCGCAGTGGCTCACACCTGTAATCCCAACACATTGGGAGGCAAAGGTGGGTGGATCACCTGAGGTCAGGAGTTCAAGATCAGCCTGACCAACATGGAGAAACACTGTCTCTACTAAAAATACAAAATTAGCTGGGTGTGGTGGTGCATGCCTGTAATCCCAGCTACTGGAAGGCTGATGCAGGAGAATCGCTTGAACTCGGGAAGTAGAGGTTGCGGTGAGCCGAAATAGCACCATTGCACTGGCCAACATGCTGAAACCTCGTCTCTACTAAAAATGCAAAAAAAATTAGCTGGGCATGCTGCTGCACGCCTATAGTCCTAGCTACTTGGGAAGGCTGAGACAGGAGAATCGCTGGAACCCAGGAGGCAGTGGTTGCAGTGAGCCAAGACAGCACCTCTGCAATCCAGCCTGGGCAACAGAGTGAGACTCCATCTCAAAAAAAAAAAAATTATTAGCTTACAGGAATAGAAAACCAAACACTACATGTTCTCACTCATAAGTGGGAGTTGAACAATGAGAGCACACAGACACAGAAAGACGAACATCACACACTGGAGCCTGTTGGGGGGTGAGGGGCAAGGGGAGGGGAGAGCATTAGGACAAATACTTAATGCATGTGGGGCTTAAAACCTAGGTGATGGGTTGATAAGTGCAGCAAACCACCGTGGGACATATATACCTATGTAACAAACTTGCACGTTCTGCACATGTATCCCAGAACTTAAAATAAAAAAAAAATTAAATTTAAATTTTAAAAAATTGTTAGCTTTGTAAATTTGCTAGGATATATCTCCAGACTGGTCATTTTAGGTCAATTTTCCTTAAACTAGTATATACCCTTTCAATAGGCTGAATCTAAAAGTATCGTTGACTTAGGATTTTTTTTTATTTCATATTTAAGGATTCCAATATGCATACACTGAAGCTTGTTTGCATGGTTTTCCTATTGTTTTCCCTCTAATTCTTTTTTATCGCTTCAATTATTTTCCCACTTCCCCAATTTTTATTTCTTCTAACTCTTATATCCCCATGAATTTCCAGTGTCTATTTTTCCTTGTTCTCTAACCAGTTCATCTCTTTCTGTAATTGCTTTACCTTTTTGCTTCAACTTTATTTTTAGTTCTGCTACCTCATATTTCATTTCTTTCTGTTATTTTACAATATTGTTATATATAGCCCTGCTTCATGGTCTCTTTTTACGAAGATACTTGTTTCATTTATCATTTAAAACATATGTGTTGCAATTAACTACTTAACTGAAAGTTTGTGTTTCTTCAAAATTCAAAGGTTAAAACCGTAAGCCTCAACTTGATGGTACTTGGAAGTGGACCCTTTTTGAAATAGTTAGGTCATGAGGGTGGAGTCCTTATGAATGGGATCCGTGCCCTAATATAAGAAGAGGCCAGAGAGCAAGCTAGCTCTCCTTCCACCAAGTGAGGACACAGCAAGAAGATGTGTCTCATAACCCTACCTTTCCACGGGGAAGGTAAATACACAATTCTCTTACAGGAACGAGCACAGGAAAGACAACAGGACATTCTGCAGACCCCCCATTATGTCATTGCCAGCCTTAGCTTTCCTCAGTGTACAACAAGCCAGTACCTCAAGGTAAGACAAGCTGAAACTAATGTTTTAGATAATTCCATGGGACAGAGAGTTGAAAAGCCTCTTCTTTCTTTCCTTTTTTTTTTTTTTTTTTGAGACGGAGTCTTGCGCTGTTGCCCAGCTGGAGTTCAGTGGCACGATCTCAGCTCAGTGCAACCTCTGCCTCCCAGGCTCAAGCAATTCTCCTACCTCAGCCTGCCGAGTAGCTGGAATTACAGGCATGCACCACCATGCCCAGCCAATTTTTTTGTATTTTTAGTAGAGATGGGGGTTTCAATATGTTGGCCAGGCTGGTCTCGAACTCCTGATCTCAAGTGATCTGCCCACCTCAGCCTCCTAAAGTGCTGGGATTACGGTTGTGACCCACTGCACCCGGCCTGAAAAGGCTCTTCTTTCTTTTTCCACATTTTGTTCTCATCTCTATGTCTCTCCCCCTCATTGTCTCTTCTTGATGTAACATGACTGCTATTGTATTTCTCTGACTCAACAAATACATAGGCTGTGTCTACCATATTGCCAGCACTGTATTAAATACTGTAATTAGTGCTTGAGAAATAATTCTTATTGAAAGTTATAAGATTTTGATCTATTCTTGAGGAAAAAGCTAGAGGTAGCCAATTAATAACGTGGGAGGCTCCTTACTATAGCTTATTGTTATCTCTGATCTGGAAACACAGCAACAAACATACTTTGTGGTTTGCAGTTTTTGTTTATTATACATCATTTTCTCCTTCAGCCAGATTTGTGGCTTATAAAAATAACCAAATATTTGCTTACAAATTGTTATAATGAAAATCTGTAGCTTGCTGCAGTAAGATTCATGGCCATGATAACTTTGAAAGCATTTGTTTGCATTTAGAGTGTGGGGGAATAATTTAAATTTAAAATTTGTGCATAAATTATTTTTATGTTGAGTCCAAGATGCAGTGCAATTACAACAACATTTTTTAGAAGTGAAGGCAGAAGTTTAAAATTTATAAATACCTCTTTACATTTTGGCGGCACTCTATATAGTTTTCTAGAAAGCTGTATTTTTTGTTGTTTGAATAGCAGTTAGCTGTTTTCACTCTCTCTAACAGATGGAACCAAAGCATTGTGAACATTTTTATTAAAACAGCAAATGAAGCTATGAAAGAAGTGTCACATTGCCAAGTATTCATCTTGCAAATTAAATTCTACATCTTAGCAGGTGGTTTAAGTTCCCTTTAGAAATTTAAAATCAGCTTATTTCATTTCTCTGTGGTTTAACAGAGACACAGGTTCACTGCTGCATTCACTTACACAGAATCTGTTTGCATGTTTCTTAGAATTGACAGTTGGGAAAATATTTGCTAACTCTCACTCAAAACGGCTCATAATTGCCACATTCAGATGGTTGAGTCTTCAATTTTCCTCACTATTAAAGTCTACCATTTGTCTCTGGAGTCTGTTTGCAAGGCCCTGATGGATCCAAAAATTTGAAGCCCACATTCAGTATGTTTTTTGACCATTTCAATACACATTATCATTTCGTATACTGACACTATGCTACCCAATTTAGAAAACTCCAGTATCAGATGATAATATTCAGCTAGTCTACTTCCAGTTTAGACAATGCCCGTGAAGTAATTGGCACTTCCAGGTCTCTACAGGATAGTACTGATGAGCTAAGGCAAGTGAGATACATTAAAGAGCCACCTTTACTGGTCATTGCAGAGGAGAGAAAGCAGAATTTCCTTAACTGCTTCTAATGTCACTGCAATGAGATTAATTTCACAAAAACATCATTTTCCCTCTACATACATTTTCATATTTTTTCACTACCTACAGAGTAAAACCTGGGCTCATTGTTTACAGCCTTCTTCAATTTACAGTTTAGCCCCAAATTCTTTTTGCATCTATTTTTCAACAAATGTTCTTGTCCCAGGTAAAATGGTCTATTTATTCATTGTCTCCCAAGCAGGTGGGTATTTCTTTGCCTACCCCTCTGTTCACCTGTACCAATGCATTTACCTTCTCCTCATTGATTATCCAAGTCCTTCTTTCCCCTGCAGGCACAACTGAAGTTGCAATGCCGAGAAGCCCTCCTAGCTTCTCCTAGCTCCCCTCTCATCCTCATTCCTTCTCCTCTAATCCTCTCTAGCACCACTTATTACATGGTATCTTGCATTGTTCTTTATTTTCCATGTATACATTCTGTTTCTCAGTTAAAATGTAAGATCCCAAGGGTAGAGATACCATTTATAAACTGAATCACTGGCACCTCAGTATCCAAGATGCAGTAGTCAGTCATGTGTGTTGATGTTGGTAAGGTAACCAAGATTTACAATAAGGGCTAGCTCATAACGCTTGGGGTTTAAAATTATAGCTAGTTTTGCTTGTCCAGCATACTTTCTCATTTCCCTTCTTTTGGCTTTCTTGTGGACTTTACCCCTACTCTATGTGGAGTTGCCAATCATAGTTGTGTATTTGTTAGGACAGACAAGTAAACAAAGAACCTCTAGATATTAGATAGGTTAAGCAAAAGTTTAATTTTCACTCATACTGTATGTGTGCTTTGGCTCAGAGCTCTTCTCTGTGTTACTATCGCTCTGAAACCCAAACTAAGATTCCAGTTTCTTTTGGGAGCGTTGCCAATGAAGAGGCAGAAGAATAAAGTGTGGTAAATCATTCACTTGCTCTTAAAGTCTTCTCATAGAAGAGACACACATGTCATAGTAGAAAGCTAGACATAGATCAATGACACAGAATTGAAAGCCCAGAATTACACCTTTACATTTATGGGCAATTGATTTTGAAAAGGTGCCAAGACTGTTCAGTGGGGGAAATAATAGTCTTTCCAACAAATGGTGTTGGGATAACTAGATATTCTCACAAAAAGAATGAAGTTGAGCCTCACACCATATACAAAAATTAACTCAAAATGGATCATAGACCTAAATGTAAAAGTTCAATGTAAAATGTAAATGTAAAGCTGAATGTAAAAACTAAACATAGCAATAAACATTTATAACCTTGGATTTCTTTTTTATGACAAAAATAATAAAAATGAACTACATCAAAATTAAGCTTTTGGCTTCAAAGGACACTATCAAGAAAGTGAGATTACAACCCAAGGAATATGAGACTATATTTGCAAATCACATATCTGATAAGGAACTTGTATTTAGAGCATAAAAGAACTCTTACAATTAAAAAAAAAAACCCAATTCAAAAATGAACAAAGGATTTGAATAGACATTTCTCCAAAGAAGATATACAATTGCTTAATAAGGAAATGAAAAGGTGCACATCATTAATCATTAGGAAAATGCAAACCAAAATGACAGTGAGATACCACAGGATAGCTAAATGTAAAAGAAAGAAAATAAATAGCATTAGGGAAGAAAATAGCATCTTTAAGCCTTGCAAGGGGGAATGTTAAATGGTATAGGTGCTTTGGAAAACCATTTAGAAGTTTTTTTTTTTGTTTTCATTTTTAAGAAAACATTGAGTTACCCTATGACCCAGCAATTCCACTCCTAGTTATAATAACCAAGAGAACTGAAAACATGTCCACTCAAAAACTTCTACGCAAATGTTCATAACAGCATTAGTTGTAATAGCCCCCCAATGGGAATAATCCAAATATCCACGAATCGATGAATGGATGAATACAATGTGGTGTATCCATAAATGGAATACTATTCAACCATAATAAGGAATGACATACTGATATAAGTTACAACATGGAAGAACCTTTAAAACATTACGCTAAATGAAAGAAGCCAGTCACAAAAGGGCCACATATTGTATGAAATGTTCAGGAATAGGCCAATCCATAGAGGCAGAATATAGATTAGTAACAGCCAGTGAACTGGGGGAGGAGGAAATGAGCAATGATTAGTAATGAGTATGGAGTTTCTTTTGGGGTGGTTAAAATATTCTGAAATTAGTGGTGATGGTTGCACAGCTCTGTAAGAATACTAAAAACCACTGACTTGTATAATTTAAGAGGGTAGCTTTTATGGTATATAAACCATAGTTCAGTAAAACTTACATTTTTAAAAGTAACACCCGTCACTTCTGTTAGTTTTACTAGTCAAAGAAAGCCACAAGTTACTCCAACAGGCCAAGGAAGTGCAATCCTTCCTTCCATGTGCTTGGAACGGAAATGCAAATATTTGTTGAACAGTACTAATGACCACAACAAGATCCCCAACAGGCCAAGGAAGTGCAATCCTTCCTTCCATGTGCTTGGAACGGAAATGCAAATATTTGTTGAACAGTACTAATGACCACAACAAGATCCCCAGCCTCTATGAGGGTATGAGTCTCAGAATGGACCAGTCGTGATCTTACACCCTCCTGCATATAATGATTGGTCAACTAGTGGTCATGTAACATAAGCAGGCCAACCATCCCTTTTATGGAATGAATGTATGTTACCGGCAGAAAAATCTTGTGATTACTGAATAAGAGGATGGGAGACTGGGACTGTCAGAAGCCATCCTATCAACCTTATGGAGAGACCCTGCATCCAGCTGTGACTGTTCAACCTCAAGATTTTCAGGATGCAGAACAACTTTGCTTACTAAGTCGTTAGCAGCAAAATGGAATTCCAATCTTAAAACTCTTTGACCAGCAGATGTCTCACATTATTTCCTAAGAAATCCTGGCAGTATTTCTTCTTGCCGCCTTCTAGACACTCGTCTCTTCCCCATACTCTTTCCAATGCTTAAAAAAATCCCCCTTCTCAGCCTCTCATGTTCCCCTTATTTATAATCTCAGGCTCCATCTCCAATGTTGCCCCTAGATTAAGAGATTTTCAATGGGGCTTATTCTTCCTGTGTTTTCCTGCCTGTGTTAAACACCTCCTAAGATGGTGTGTAATGATTCCCCACCTATTCAGATGTATGTGTAATCTCCTCCTCTTGAGAGTGGGCTGGATCTAATTGCTAGCAAATAGAACATAGGGCACTTCCAAGATTAAGTTACAGAAAGGCTCTGATTTCTGATGTGCTTGCCCTCTGATGGACACCAGATGCCACGTTGTGAGCTGCCCTGTGGGAGAGGCTCACATTGCAAAGAACTGAGGGTGTACTCTGGCCAACATTCTACAAGAATACTAAGCCCTGCCAACAACCACAGGAATGCCCATGGAAGTAGATACTCCTCTAGATGGGCCTTGAGATTTCTGCAGCCCAGCTGACATCTTAATGGCAGTCTGTGAGAGACCTTAAAGCACAGCATCCAGCGAAGTCATGCCCAGATTCCTGACACAACACAAACTGTGAGGTAATAAATATTGTTGTTTTAACTCACTAAGTTTTAGGTTAATCTGTTATGCAGCAATTACATAACAATTGGTTATCAATTGGTTGTCAATGCAGTGCCCCTCACCAAAAAATCTTGGCATAATCTCTCTAGATCTGGGATGCGAGTCATTATGTAAACTTTGTTCTAAACTGCTCTTAAAAATGATCTATCCTAGGCTGGGCGTGGTGGCTCACACCTATAATCCCAGCACTTTGGGAGGCCAAGGCAGGCAGATTACCTGAGACCAGGAGTTTGAGACCAGCCTAGCCAATATGGCGAAACCTGTCTCTACTAAAAATACAAAGAAAATTAACTGGGCGTGGTGGCATAATCCCAGCTACTCGGGAGGCTGAGGCCGGATAATCACTTGAACCTGGGAGGCGGAGGTTGCGGTAAGCCGAGATCGTGCCATTGCACTCCTACCTGGGTGACAAGAGCAAAACTCCACCTTGGGGGAGGAAAAAAAAGATCTATCCTTACTCATAGCTTATTCAAGATCCTAAACCAAGCAGGTTCACCTCACCTCCCTTCCTCTCAGTGAGCTGCTTCTTCATTTCAGTATGCTGTCTGGGGGAGGTTACTGAACAGGGAGGATGCCATTCATGCTTTCTTACCTTGATCCTAGAGTTTGAACCTAATGTGCCCAATAGTTTCTTCTTCTGAGACTACAATGCTGCTTTCACACTAATAGAACCTCATTCCTCCTGGACACTCTCCGACACGTTCCAATTTGCAGTGAGCATGCAGTTAATCATCCACTATAGGAATCTCATTTTACTAAATTCTGAGACTGAATGAGAATCAGGATAGTAGTAAGTTAATTTCAGAATAGGCTTAAGTGGGCTTTTCATATGAGCAGGTTATGGTTCTACAATAAGAATCTGATCATTTCCCTGCTACTTTCAGTCATCCGATGACCTATCAATCTCTACAGAATAATGTCCTAGATACTTAGCCTCCCCCGCTCATCCGTCCCCAACAATCCTTCCTCACATCCTACGGTCCAACCATGCTGCATTCTTTGGCATTTCCTAGACTTGCTGTCATCTCTCATGCCTGGGATCTTTGGCATATGGTTCCCTCTGTTAAGAATACCCATTTCGCCGGGCGCGGTGGCTCACGCCTGTAATCCTAGCACTTTGGGAGGCCGAGGTGGGTGGATTACCTGAGGTCAGGAGTTCAAGACCAGCCTGGCCATCATGGTGAAACCTCACCTTAAAAAAAAAAAAGAATACCCATTTCTAGGTTTCTTCATGCTTCAAAACTTTATGCATTCAAGGCTCGTGACCTCTCTGGAGAGCTCCTCTCACCCAGTCCCTTCACCAGACACTTCCCCCAAAATAGAGGAATATTGTTACATTTGGTCATCTTAAAGGCATTTTGCTGAGTGCCATGAGAGGAAAAGAGCTTTCTTGGGCTGAGAAAGAGATCACAAGGTAAACTTGTACATGGACAGTCTTCGTGGTTCCCTCATCTGTTGCTGGAGAGGTGCATTGGCCACAGGGACTGTCCCTGCAGCCTCAACCTGACAGGCTTGGAGGTAGTTGGTCTGCTCTTGGGTGGAAATCAGGGTGAAGGACAAAACAGAAGGAGGCAAAGGGTTGTGGGGTTACTTTTGTTGCGGGCAACTTGCTCTGCACAATCCCCACGGTCTGTCTTAACTTGCTCGTTTCACTGACTTAGGGCCAGAGCTGGTCATTAGTTCCTGTGCACACATTTCTCTGTGGAACTTTGAAAGAGGAACTACTGGTTTAAAAAGGATTTTATAGCCCAGTGCTCCCTGTCCCAGGTACCTCTCTCTCTCTCTCTCTCTCTCTCTCTCTCTCTCTGTCTGTCTCACTCCTGCCCTCCCTCTCTCTCAATGTAAGATTTACATCCTAACTGACATGACTTTCTTTGTCTGGGAAGCTGTTTTTAGCTCCCAGGCTGAGCAGGGTTTTCTCCCCTGGCCTTCCATAAGACTTGTGGCTTGTATGTAATACAGCACATTAGGCTTTTTTGTTTAACTCATGTGTTTTCCTGCTAGACAAGGAGCTTCATGAGAACAGTGACGATATCATTCACCTTTGTATGCTCAGTATCTAGTATGATTCTCATCCCATGGCACTTTCTTAACATTTATTTAATACATGAATCAATGCTCTGTAATGCCCTAGTTTTTTTTTTTTTTTTTTAAGACGGGGTTTCACCGTGCTGGTCAGACTGGTCTTGAACTCCCGACCTCAGGTGATCCACCCGCCTTGGCCTCCAAAGTGCTTGGATTACAGGCGTGAGCCACCATGCCTGGCCAATGCCCTAGTTTTTATCCAATCTGTGTCATATAATGTCAATTGATCATGTATTGTCTAGACTTGTTCTATAATAAGTTATTCACAAGTCTCTTCTTCCCCCTCAACAATCAAACTCTTGTCCATATTGATGTCAATTCCTGTCCCTATCTTAGCCCCAGATGGTCCAGATGGCCCCCCTCAGCTGCAGTCTACTTGGCTCTGCCTCAAAATTAAATCAGAAGATATTGAATCTGCATATCAACTTTTTCATCCAAGGAAGCAATAGGGTGTGAAATATTCAAGCCTGAGACAGGGTTGCTAGGGGAAGCCTTTGAATCCATCTAAGAGAACCCTCTGAATAACTCCAATGGGGGGCAGGCTGCCTAACTAACTTCTTCTGTCTGGTGTTTAAGATTCCTCTTCCCTGGTAAACATCGCCCATCCACAGACTCACAACTCCCACCGCCACCACTCACACAGACCTTAACCACACTGGTCAGAGCCCTGGCTCCTTGTGGGAACTCAGCCAATGTCTCTTCCCAGCAGCTGGGATCTGCTCATTACCTTGTTCCTGCCAGCCCTACTCCCAGAAGATTGAACCCAGTTCCTGCCTTCCTTGATCTGCTGACAGCAGTGATACAAAAGATCTACTCAGTGCCTAAAACACAGTAGGCAGTTAGCAGTTCACTTCTCTCGTGTAACCTAGGGATCTCGTGGGGCACCCCTCTCCATCAGAGCTGATAGAAATGCCGGTCCTAGCCGGTCCCCATCTGAAGCCCTCCCTGTGATTTCCTATAGCTCTCTGGGAAGGGAATGCTTTCCCTTTTCTTCATTATGTCCTCAACATCCATCTCCACCTTTCCCCAGTTTCTGCAAGAAATCCAACCAAACTTGGTGTTTGGTAATTTTCTGTGGATCTTTATTCAAGTTGGGAGGCTTGAAGAGCATGGGGGAGCTTTCAGCACAGGCTTCTACTTCCTATTTGGCCATATCAGCCTCTCCCCACCCCTTGGCATCCACCCAGGAGACCTATCCCGCTGAGCACAGTGCCTGGGACTTGTATCTGGCTGTCATACTTACAGCACCAACTCTGCCAGGAGTTTTGGTTTTAAAAGTTTTTTCCTTATTATCTTGTTTTGGATGCAACTTCTAGTATGATCTGGCACTATGTCTGTTAATAGCTACCTTCTCTATAAATCCCTATACTTCACCTGTTCAACCACACTCCCCCAACACCAAAGCGCCACTTTTGTTTTCAATGCCTGTTCTAGAACTGGGTTGCATTGGCCAAGCCGTGGATGTATTGGCCTGTTCCTGAGGTTTGGTCTCCCTTCCTGGAGCTGATCCTGCATTATTTCCCACTAAACCCTTTCTTTGGGAACACTCTAACAATCAACTGGGACAGCAAAGCTTTTTTTGTTTCATAGATGTGTGTACTGAGCCTGAGGCAGTGTTTCCTCTTGAATCTGCACGCAGGGAAGCAGATTAATCAAAAAGATCTTAAGCAGGCACTGTTTGTTTTGCATGAACAAACAGCAATTGCTCTTTGTTTAAATTTAATAGTTAAAAATGAACAGTTCTGGTAATAATTACCACATATTTATATTGGCATTTTACCTTTTAAGTTCCAGAAGAACAGCAGTTTAACTCAATTGAATCATATTTATCAAGCCAAAGGTTAAGTTCGACAGTCTTTTAAAATTAGAGAAGGCAGTGAATTACCAAGAAAATGCCCCAAATTAATAGTTGTGTATAATATACATATCTTGTCTTGGGGAAGGTGTGAAGGGAGAGACACGAGGCATAGTAGATCAAAAGAAACAAGCATAACATTTGTCTACCAATATCTGAGAAGTTGCACAGAAAATCATCATTGCCGTTCACATTTGCACATGCTGGCTTAGGTCATTGAACCATTGAAACATGTTTGTCATTGTAGACGCTATAGCACAAATCAAACACTATAAACTTCACACCCAAAACTAATCCTGCTGATGTGGCATGTACTGCACTATAAGTGAGAATGTCAACAGTGGCATTTGCAATAAGATTACTGTTAATGATAATCTCATGGTTTATGAAATACACTGCTGGTTTAAGAATGATTCTTAATTTTAACCTTGTTTCCAGCCAACACAAAGAGGAAATTTTCCCTTTTCATTGCGACAATCTATTTGCACCTCTCATTAAACTGTGTCTTGCCAGGGCATAGTATGCAAGTAATTTAATTAAAACTCATCTATATGGAAGCTTCCTACCTGCTCATAGTAAATAATTGCAAATAGAAATGTTTGAAAAGAGACCAAGTTATGAATTAGAAGCAATTACCAATTTCGAATTGAAAACAGAGTAGATAGCATATAACATGTTTATAAAAATGTGTCTATAGTTATTTTTACTTTAGAAATTTAAGACATAATTTAAATTATTGAATTAGAAAACTAGAAGAACTCCACAGGTTACCAACCTCTCCTCACTTTGCTAGAGAAGGTAGCAAGAAGTTAATTATGTCCCTGAGACCACACAACTGGTGGCAGGGATAGAACTAATAATACATAAAGCTCCTGATTTCTAAATTAGCATTCTTTCTATGACCTCAGTGTTTCAGTAGTAAATAAAATTAATTTGAAGTATTAAGCTTCATTGTATTTTAATAAATTAATTTTCTAAATGAAATTAAGATATCAATATTTCAACCAGTCAAACCATTGACTTTGTGTGGATATATTTTCATGTTTATAGTATTTTGCATATTTAATATTCAAGTTGTTCTTCCCATAGACATAATTTTCAATCCCTACAATTGCTCAAGGTTGAGGGAAGGATAAGACATAGACTTTCAATATTTGCATCTTTTATGCCAAATGGGAGTTCAAAAAATTAGTTTCAGTGAGGCTTTAATATTAAAATATGACTTGAATTGTAGAATGCATTAATAGGAAATATATATTCATTTTCAGATAAGTGAAATGCTTAATCCATTATTCCTAAGCTGATTTTTTTGTTGTCTTATAAGATTAGATTGCTAATTCCATTTTATTAGAAAAGTGCTTTACAAAACTCATTGAACAATACTTCATACAAATAATCTTTCTTGAGAATTTGAAATAAATCAGTGACTTTCCGACAATTAAAAATAGAAGCAGTCTTCATATATCACTGTATCAGATAAGCTGCTTCCAGCTACAAGTAACAGAAACCCTAAAATTAAACGGACTAAACAACAAGGAAATGTATTAACTTGCATAATAGAAAGTTTGGTTTGGTAGATTCAGCAGCTCAACCATGTCATCCAGGACTTTGGTTACTTTAATCTCTGAATTGGAGTCTAAAGCGCCAGCTTCATCCTTTATGATGTAGATGCTAGCATTATCCCCATTTTACAGATGCGGAAATTTATGGTCTTAAAATGGTATCCTCATGAGCACTTCGTGGTTGTAAAATGGCTGCCATTTATAGCCAATACTATTTACATTCAGTGGGAGAAAAAGTCACTGGCTTCCTGTGGCTGTCTAGTAAGAGAAAGAAAGGATTTTCTCAGAAGGCTTTAATATACTTCTTACCAGAATTGGGCCTCTGGTTAATTTTGTACCAAACATTGGCAAGGGAGCATAGGATTACTTTTTATTCTTTCAGATCCACTGTTGAGTCAGAGTCTGTTCTCCAAAATATGCAATGGCGCTAATCCGTGAGGAGGAGAGAATCTCTGAGTTCAGCAGAGGGGGACCCCAGCTTCCTCCCGGAAGCACTCTAACCTCTTGACTTCCATGACATCACATTCTCAGCTCTTGGTTTGCCTTCTACCTCTCTAGCCACAACTTCTCAGCTTCCTTTGTAGGCTACTCTACCTCTTCCCTCCCTCTAAATGTCAAAATTACGGATGCCTCAGTAGTAGGTCCCCTTCTTTTCTTTCTTTAACCCTCCCCTTAGGTTATCTTACCCATTCTTATGGCTTTAAATATCACACTAAGCTGATAATCTCCCCCGCGAAACTGTCTCCTAAGCTCTAGGTTCATATATCCAGCCTTATTCCACATAATACTTAGGGACTCAGGTTTCTCTCATTTTGTGTTTTCTCCTTCCCTTAGAACAGTGGCTCTCAAACTCCAGCATGCATCAGAAGTGTATGCAGGGCTTGTTAAAACACAGATTGCTAGGCCCTGTGTTAGTCCATTCTTCTACTGCTATAACGAAATACCTGAGGCTGGGTAATTAATAAAAAAAAGAGAGAGAGATTTAATTGTCTCACAGTTCTGCAGGCTGAGCAGGAAGCACGGTGCTGGCACCTTTTCAGCTTCTGGTGGTGCTCCAGGAAACCTTTACTCATGGTGGAAAGCAAAGTGGGAGAAGGCACTTTACATGACGAGAGAGGAAGCAAGAGAGAGGGAGCAAGAAACAAAGGGGGAGATCCCAGACTCTGAAACAACCAGATCTTCCATGAACTGAGAACTCACTCTAAACCGAGGGGGATAGTGGTAAGGCATTCATGAGGGATCCGCCCCCGATCCAATACCTCCAATTAGGTCCCACCTCCAACATTCAAGGTTATGTTTCAACATGAAATTTGGAGGGGACAAACATACAAACTATATCAGCTCCCTCCTCAGTTTCTGATTCAGTAGGTTTGGATTGGGACTCAGGAGCCTGCCTTTCTAGCAAGTTTTTGGGTGATGTTACTACCGCTGGTCTGGAACAAGAAGAACACGTATCTTAGAGTGTCTGCCATATCTAAGCATCCAAAGTTTAAATTGTCATGAAGAGGGTGCAGTTAAACATCCAAAGAAGCTGCTACAAAGAGGATGCAGCCAGTGGGATGGTGGGGAAAGAGGATAAGGAGGTATACTTGTTGTATGCATTGTTGGCACAAAAGTATTCCACATCACTCCCGCTGACGTTCCACTGCCCCTCCTCAATGAAGGGAGCCTGTCTTAGTCTATTCCTGCTGCTATAACGAAACACCACAGACTGGGCAATTTATAAATAATAGAAATTTATTCCTCATAGTTCTGGAAATGGGAAAAGTCCAAGATCAAAGTGCTGGCAGGTTCAGTGTCTGGTGAAGGCCCAGTCTCTGCTTCCAAGGTGGCACCTTGAATCCTGCTTTCTCTGATGGGGAGGAACGCTATGTCCTCACATTGCAGACAGATGGGCAAAAAGGGTTGGCGTGCTCTTTCAAACTTCTTTTAAAAATTCACCAACCCCACTCATGGGGAGCTACCATCATGATTTTGTCATCTCTGAAAGGCCACTGCTTAATACTGCCACATTGGCAGTTAAGTTTCAACATGTGAAGTTGGGGGAACACATTCAGACCATAACAGCAGCAAAGTACAAGTCATGGTTATGTAATAGCTGATAGGATGGTTTGGCACCAGTAGAGCTATAGAGAGGTGGCCCATGGCAATGAGACTGGGAAAGTGGAAGGGCTACCTCATGGAGGAGTCTTGATACCTACCCGCTGAACAAGGTGAGTGCACTTTCAACAGGTGATGGGTGACATGAAAGGGTTTTGAAGCAGGGCAAGAAAGTGACGTGGCGAAAGCACAGCAGACACTGTTAATTATCTCCCCAATAGCCATTCTTTGTTTTGGTCTGCATAGCTTTAACGGATGATGACCACTAGCTCTGGCAATATAACACATGTCTGAGCAATAAGCTGTAAAATAAATCCACCTAATGCTTCTGGGAGAAAAAAAAACCAAAACCATTTTTCAAAGAGAAAGACATACCTTTTTAAAGGTAGAAAGGAGAAAATCATCTTGCTACCACCTTCTCCACCTTGTTCCCTTGTGAATTCTGTTGAGTAATTCTGTTGATGCTTATAAGCTTCAGCAGCAATCCTAGCTCCATAAGGAAGGACCTCGATCACACACTCAGAATGGCTAAGAGGGAAGACTCAAGGAGGCTGGATCTTGGATGATACTGTTGAATGGCTCAATCAACAATATTGGATCCACCTACTCCTAGATGACCAATTAAGTAACCAGTAGAAATATTTTAGTTTAAACCACTATTGGTCAAATTTTCTGTTTTTTGTGACCACAACATTCTCACAGATGCTGAGAAGGATATTTTAGAGAGATCTGTAAGGAAACAATGGGGATGAATTGATACAGTGATGAAAATAAAGGCAGGAGAGAGAAAAACAACTATTGAATGCAATCATTACATTAAGAAATGTGTATAGCACTTACTATGTACCAGACACAATGAAGCACTTTGCTCATTTAATCCTCATAAAACTTCTATAAGGTAAGTACTATTATTATCTCCATTTTTCAAATGAGTCATAGACAGATGACACAATTTGCCCAAAGACATAGAGCTAGTAGGTAGCCAAACATTTAACCAAGTAGTCTGGCTTTAGAGTCTGTGCTCCTAACCACCAATGTGCATTTATTACATACATGTACTATCTTGCTTCTACTTAACAATTCTATAAGGAAAAATACCATGGCTATTGCCATTTTACAGATGAGGAAACTGAGACAGAGAAGTTAAGTAATTTACGGTCACACACGTAACAAGGGATGGAGCAGAAAATCAAGCCCAGTTCTACCCAACTCCAAAGTTTAAGCATGATACCAAATTCCTAGTTAGAAAACTGTTTTAGGCATGCTTCTGGGAAAAAGAAAACAAAAAAAAAAAAACCATTTTCAAAGAGAAAGATATACTTTTTAAAGGTAGAAAGGAGAAAATAATCTTGCTACCTCCTTTCAGGGACCTGAATCAAGGCAGTGGCTTCAGAAATGTAAGGGAAGAAATCTATGTGAGACAGATTGTGAACAAAGGTTAGATAAGAAATATGGGTAGGTTACATGCAAGGTAAAAGATGAAAGATGATTCTGTCTTTTCAAAGCTAAGTTAAAACACAGAGATACTTTTTTTTTAAAGGAAGCCTGTAAAATGAATATTTTAAATGAATGTTTTAAGTGAATACTTCAGTCATTGTCAACATATCCAGTAAGTTAGGGTCAACTCAAAAAGCAGGTATTCTGATTAACTATTATTTAAGTGGCAGTTTCTTTGTGCATCTAAAAAAATGTAGCCCTGTAAGAGTGAGTTGGAGCCTCATCTACATAAAGCTTTTGCAATTTAAATCCTTGAGTCAATTATCTAAACAAAGTTCTCTGATAATTCTCCTCCCCTAGAAGTAGGGTATGATTACATTGCCTGTCCCTCCCACTCAGGCCTTTCCCACTGCATGCACAATCTTCCTCAGTGTAGGACACAAGTAATAGAACTTGACATATTGTACTGTTGCGGAAGGATTCTCATTTATCCCCCCCAGGGTTTTGGTGGACTATTTCCTGCCCTTCCTTTCCCAGGGTCCCATTGCTTTCTAGCTCCAATCTTTTTTTTTTTTTTCTCTTTCTTTTTGAGATGGGGTTGCACCATGTTGACCAGGATGGTCTTGATCTCCTGACCGCATGATCCACCCGCCTCGGCCTCCCAAAGTGCTGGGATTACAGGCATCAGCCACTTCGCCCGGCCTTCTAGCTCCAATCTTAAATCACTCTGATCTTTCCTCTTTGCACACCATACTTTTTATCTCTGAGCCAAGGTAGATTTTGTTTGTTTTGAGACAGAGCCTTGCTCTGGCACCCAGGCTGGAGTGAAATGGCGCTGTCTCCTCTCACTGCAGCCTCCACCTCCCCAGCTCAAGTGATCCTTTCACCTCACCCTCTTGAGTAGCTGGGACAAGAAGTGTGCACCACCATGCCCAGATAATTTTTTTCTTCGTATTTTCTTGTAGAGACGGGGTTTTGCCGTGTTGCCCAGGCTGGTCTCAAACTTCTGAACTCAAGTGATCTGCCTACTTCGGCCTCCCAAAGTGCTTGGATAACAGACATGAGTCACTATGCCCACCCCAGATTTTACTTAGTTTCTATAGTCACTAGAAGTTTAGCTCTAGCTCAAGCCATTCATTTTGGGTTGAAATTACTTTCTTCATCTCTACCTGAGCTCAGTTTGGTAGCCTCTGGGAAGATAACTATTGGTGGCCTCTAGGAAGATAAGCCTCTGTAACTATTTGTTGAACTTAATTCATTCAATAAATTTCCATTAAGCATTGATTACATGCCAGGAGCCATGCTAGAAGCTTAAGGTCTATGAAAGTGCTGCTTCTCAATCTGTTAACATGCATAGGAAGCACCACAGCATCTTGTGAAAAATGCACTTGTGAGTGCTTAGTTCTGGGATCGGGCTTGAGTGCCTTCATTTCTAACAGGCTCCAGGTGAGGCCCATGCAGCTAGTCCTAGGACCATATTTTGAATAGCAATAGAGGACGATGGGAATATAAACAATGAAGTTCAACAAATAGTTACAGATGCTATGATAAATATGCGAGAAACTGAGAATGAAAGGTATGGGCGTCCCATATCACTCTGGTCTGTGCCGATTCCTCAGTAACAACCTCTAACCTCCCCTTTGCTGTTCTTGATTCATTTAAGTATTTCTAGTCCTACTCTGAACCTCTGCCATCAATTCCCACTCTAAAAATTTACTAAGCATCTACTAACAACTACCGTTGATCCTTGAACAACCTGGGAGTTTAGGAAGCTGATACCACTGCCAGTACCCATGTATTCGAAAATCTGAATATCAATTTTGACTTCCCCCAAACTTAACTACTAATAGCCTACTGTTCACTGGAAGCCTTACCAATAACATAAACAGTCAATGAACACACATTTTGTATGTCATATGTATTATATACTGTATTCTTACAATAAAGTAAACTAGAGGAAAGAAAATGTTATTAAGAAAATCTTAAGGAAGAGAACATGTATTTACTATTCAATTAAGTGGAAGTGGATCATCAGAAGGGTCTTTATCCTCATCATCTTCATGTTAAGTAGGCTGAGGAAGAGGAAGAGGATGGGTGCTCTGGGGAGGGAGGGAGTCAGAAGTGGTGGAGGAGGTAAAAGGGAAGGCAGGATAGGCCGGCATATGCTGTGTGAATTTTATCGAAAATTTTTCACATATACATAGACCTATACAGTTCAAAGCCATGTTATTCAAGGGTCAAGTGTAATATTCTTCTTTCCATGTCTATGAAAGCATCTCTCTGCTCTGCTATTTCTCTCCTTTGTTTCACTTAAACCTTTACAGAATTCCTTCATCCTGGCTTCTCTAATGTCTCATCCTTAGTCATTAGTCACTCTTCAGAAAATTCAATTTTCTAGGCAAACAATGCCAAATTTTATCTCGTCTTTATGATCACTAGCAGTATCTAAACATATACATGTAAACCTATTCATTTATGTGTTGATTCTTTGTACATAATAATAATAATAGCTCACATTAGGGGAAGCTTAAATTATGCCAAGCATTGCTATCTCATAACAGCCTATGAGATAAATACTAATAACATTTTTCAGGTTGAATATAACTGAGGTTATAGAGGTTAAGGTCACATTGCCACTAAGTGCCAGCACCAATTTTAATATAAACAGGTCTTCAGAGAATGGTGCCTCTTAAAACGAATTGTTATACAATCTAGTCGCCTTCCTTGTAAGCTTGGGAATGTGTGTGTCATGCATTCCTGTGGCATGGGAAACCTCCATGATATGGAAAGAACTGGACATTTTCTCCTCTGCCTATGAGTGGAAGGGTATCAGGGGAGATCCAGTACTAAGAATCATCTTTCAAACCTGCATAAATGGCACGCTAAGGTAACCTATTTCCCTAAGAGTCACTTAAACTCTTAATTCAGCTCTGCCTTATTTAGATGAGAGACCACTTTTATTTGACACTTTAGGTTCTGATCAAGCTTCTCAGTCAAGTGTCTCAAAATGCAAACACAAATTTTGGTTTTATAAAATCATCTGGGTTTAGCAGTACATCTTATCTTGATAGAGAATTGTATCACATTGGGTTTCTTTTATGCTGTGACTATAATTGAATTGCCTTTTCACCAAAAGGATTATTTTGAACTCACAGAAAACTTCTTAAAAAAATGCATGACAAGGAAAGCCCAAAGGACATTCAATATGAAAGCAAATTATTATGGCATTAAAGGATCTAAGTTAAATCCACGAAGGCAAGAACATTCAAAGCAAGGTTTTAGGAGTAAAATTCCTCCAGTTTCATGCCTCACCGCATGTGCATGACCACTTCCTTAGACATATAGCAAGGAGTAGAGGCAGTTAAATTATTTTGCTGATGACAACTCCTATGGGCCATTACACAAGCAAGAAACAAAATATTGGTAATAGGAGCAGGATCATAAGGGAATGATCAACTTTTTTTTTTCAAATAAAGCCTTTCATTATTACTATTCTCCCATCTTTTCTTTGTCCTTAGTATTTTCTTCAACATACTTCCTGGAAGCTTTCTTTTGGCCATCAGAATGATATCATAAAAAAGGAGATTCTGTTTCAAATGCTATTGCCATCTCTTTACCTCACTTAGTCACCTCCCATCCCCCCACCCATCCCTATTTCCCCGGATTTTGTTTTCCTCATCTTCATTTTCTATCAGCCTATCCTAACAAAAACAATCTTTCTTTGTCCTTTTCATTTGGCTCTCTATAAAACCTCAAATAAATGGGCAATGAGGTGGCTCACGCCTATAATCCCAGCACTTTAGGAGCCCAAGGCAGGCAGATCACTTGAGGCCAGGAGTTCGAGACCAGCCTGGCCAACATGGTGAAAACCATCTTTATTAACAATACAAAAATTAGCCAGGTGTGGCAGTGCGTGCGTGCAGTCCCAACTACTTGGGAGGCTGAGGCACAAGAATGGCTTGAACCCGGCAGGTGGAAGGTGGAGGCTGCAGTGAGCCGAGATCATGCCACTGCAGTCCAGCCTGGATGACAGAGTAAGATCCTGTCTAAAAAAACAAAAACAAAACCAAAACAAAAAATCAAACCTCAAATACAAATTCTGTATTAGTGCCTTCACCAGATATCTGTACTATCCTGTTGAAAATGTATAGCTATTTCCAATATACATATGTGTGGGGTGTTTCAATATGAAAAGCAGTCAAGGACAGTGCTCCTGAGTCAGTAGGCAAGTAGCCACTTGTGTCTATTTATTCAGATCCTTCCAAGGGCCTCGAACATACCTGTAATATGCTTCACATTGAGCCTAAAAACAAATGTTTCCCGTATCCTCCTATGACCAAGCAAAGTAAATAATTGAGAATCGCTTTCATTCATAAGAAATACGTCCTTCCTGTAAGTTGCAATGACCTCTGTCAGCTTCCAGATTCTCTTTCTATGACAACTAGAGGGTGTCCCTGCCTTGTGTAGGCTCTGATGAGTACACGGTACTGGTGTTCACTCCCTCTCCTCTCCATTGCATTTAGCAACATCTTTGTTCAATCATATACACACCTTTGCAATTCAGAGCACCAGTTCTTCTTCTCCTTTTTCCCTTCAGAATAAAAATGTTCTGAAATTTGGGTAGTTCCGCTTGCACAATTTCAACTCAATATGTTACCCTTTCTTTTCTGGCTATTGTCCATGCCACAGAAATATTTGGGCGGGTGGAAAACCCATCTAAATTCTATTTTTTAACATTAAATCTAGCTAAGTTAACAGAAATATGCTGATTAATCTTTATTGCGCACAACTTTTAGCTCTATATCCCTTTCCCTGCTATATTTCAACTTATACAAATGAATTAGTGTAATGCAGTTCTGCATCTTTTTCACAAGATGGCACTGTAAGTTTCTGTATTTATTACCAACCAAGGAAACAATAGAATTCTAAAAACTTATAGTTTAAATTACATAAATTACAGTTGAATATTAAAGGGAAAATAATAGCATAAAACTATATGATGATCTAATTTTCTTTAAGATATTTTAACTCCCTTTTAAAAAGTAATCAGTGAAAATTAGAATGACCTGCAGGAAATTTGTGTTTTTATTTCTTCCTGGTGTTTAATATCTATTAAGTCAGAGAAACCTTTCCTCCTTTAGAATAATATGATATTTTCACTGGTGCAGTGGTGCCAGACCTCTACTTGGCTCTACTTTCTTGATTTAATTTTTCTAATAATGTAATAAATACCTGGAGAACAATGATTCCAATGTTAATATATTAAAAATGTCAGATTTTTTTCAGAAATATGGGGAAAATCATAGACCTATGAATTCAGATTGGATTCTTAATGACATCTACCAGCATGGCCCTATAAAGAGTAGATTTTTTTCCTTTTTCTTTAAATAGAGACGCAGTCTCACTATGTTTCCCAGGCTGGTCTTGAACTCCTGGCCTCAAGTGATCCTCCTGCTTCAACCTCCCAGAGTGCTAGGATTACAGGCGTGAGCAACCATGCCCAGCCAAGAGTAGACATTTTTCAAAAGAAGATATAAAGAATGAAAATAACCGGAAAAATAAAAGAAGTTAAGGGAATGATTAATTATTTAATTATTCTATGTCCAGGCCCTGAAATATGCATTTCAAGTAACTATATGAAATAATAATAATAATTAACACTATGCTAGGTTCTTTGCAGAGATCAGCTCACTTAATTCTAAAGCCCTACAGGGTGATTACTATTATTGGCCACATTTTGCAAAAGAGGAGCTGATCCTCAACTAAATCATCCATCCATTCATTTATTCCTTCAACAAGTGATTGTTGAGCCCCTATGATGTGGCTTGAACATTTGAGTGTGGCACAGTTGAAATTTAAACCCAGAATCTGCCGAAACCAAAGCCCAAAACTCTTCCGGTTAATTGTAGAACTATAAAAAATACATTTCTCAGATAAGGCTAACAGGCAATTCCATAGTGGAAAAGAGAAAGAAACATCCACTACAAAATGAATAAGCAAATTGACACACTATCAGAAACAGTATTCATCTCTTGCTTTACATATTTCTCTTAACGGTGATTTAAAGCTCCTTTATACAAGGTTCAACCCAGACAAAGTATGCTATAAAATTTAATTATATAATAATTCAACAACAATGTCTTGAGCATCTAATCTGTACCAGAGTGAAAATTACTTTTGTGGTAAAGACGAGAAGACCTGGAATGACATCCAGTCCAAAGGGTGGACTAAGCAGAAGGGGAAATTCTTTCACTCCTCCAGAAAAGCAAAAAATCAAAAAACACAGAAATCTAGATAGAACATTTAAAATATTTTAATAGCATGTATCTAACCTAACACACACACACACACACACACACACACACACATCCAGGTTGCATAAATGAAGAAGTCTCCAAGTGAAGCGGAATTAAAGCTTCATTGCGTATGAGGTACCAGGATACCATAGTCCAGGCTTTAATACTTTGTGGAGATAAGACTCAAAGTGCAGAGCCTGCACCCAGCAAGAACTAGATTCATTGCCTAAAGTGAGAAGCCAAGGAAGAATTTTCCTGCCATGAGGCCAATAGACTTTAAACAGAGTCCAGAAACAGCCCATCTGGTTGGGGATATGGAGGAGTCTACATGGAAAAGTCAAATCTATGCTCAGGTGAAAGTATCTAAATTTATATTACTCACATTATGCAGAAATCTCAAACTGGGAAACGTGATAGCTCAGAACCTCAATAGAGGCCATGGGAAAACTTCCCTAAGGGAAACCTCTAGGGCTTATATGATACTGCTAGGAAAAATATCTTATAGAAGGTGAACTGATAAAAAGAATTTATAGAGTTTAGTGGGAAACAAGAAACCTAAAAAAGTAGAGATTTCACAACTATGATAATACAACAATCTAAAGGGGGATTTAATATAAACAAGATGTTCAAAAAGATAGTTTTTTTGATGAATAAAACTTTAAAGCTGAAGGAATTTGGACCATTCAAAAACAACAGAAAGGAAGTAACAGTCACTTAAAAATAAACCTTCGATAGACTTGTTAAACAACAGTTTAGATACAGCAGAAGAAAAAATTAGTGAATTGAAGATAAATCTATGAAAATAACCCAGAACACAATGACAGCATAGAAAATTTGAAAGAGGAGTTAAGAGAAATAGAAAATAGAATGAAAAGATTGGTATATGAAGATAAATGGCTAAGAGAATTCCAAAATGAAACAAAGACATGAGACCTCAGGCTAAAGAAGCATACATTATTCTGAGCAAGATAAATGAAACAAATCCATTCTTAGACATATAGTGAAATTGTAGGATAAAGTAATCGAATTTGTAAGTCATGAGAAAATCTTAGAAATAACCAGAGGAAAAAAAGATTAACTTTTAAAAGGGACTATCAACATGAGCATTGAGTTTTCACTGGAAAGACTGTGTTTTTTTTTTTTAAGTGCTAAGAGTAAGTATAGTAAGCTAAATTTTATTCTAAAGTGAAGGCAAATTAAAGATACTTCAGATTTACTTACACCATCTAAAAGAAGCATAAGTTGGCCAACATTTCCTTCTCACACAGCATAGTTTTCTTTTGAATTGAAATATTGCCCAAAGTGGAGGAGAAAACTGACAAGTACAGTAAACTCCACTTCTAGGTAAGGGAATCTGTAATATTCAAGTACTGGGAAGTACTTCCTCTTTTACTACCTGCCCTGCTAAAATAGATTTTCAGTTGTTTTCTTAAGAAAATTCTTGTTACATAAAAGAAACAATAGCTTTGAAAAACAACTTTTGTTTCAGTGAGAAAGATGGTGAAGGAACCATAGAATTTTGACTTCAAGATGTCCAGAATAAAGGCTTTCTTTTAATCATTTCATGTACAGCTGTAAACCCAAAATATTCCTTTCTCTCCAGCTGGTATACCTGTCCTTGAGGCAGGAGAAGATTAGGGAGGTGCAACTTTTGGCATTTTAGATTTGTGGCAAGCCAGTTCTTCCTTGTGTAGGCCTGTCCTGTGCATTGCAAGGAGTTTAGTATCTCTGGTCTCTACCCACTTATTGCCAGTAAATCTCCTACCCACACTATTTTAATAACTAAAAATTTCCCCATATTTTTGGAAGGCCAGTTCTGTGTCACTGCAGAATTAATTGCTTTTCTTTTTCAGTAACCTCCAGAACTGCCAGTTGGCTCAGTGCTTATCTAAAGACAGCACTTATCACCTTCATCACCCAGCCATTTAAACAAACTTGGCTGCAACCAAAACAGCAGTTTTGCTCGGATTGGTGCTAATTCCCAATCTCTATCAAATTAGAGCCAATACCATCTATAAAATACATTGTTCCCTAATGAATCAATCATATGAAAGTCAGTTCAAGTTGTGAAAACTCATGTTGTAGCAGAGAAGCCTGCACTCCTGAGTCCTCTGCACATTTTCTGTTCCCCTGGACATGGGCAGATCTTTCAGCTTGTTCTCAGTTCTGAGTTCTGAGTAAACAAACCTTTTCACCTCTTACGCACCCACCTAGAAATTGAACCTCAGATTCATATTGTGTAGAATATATTAGATCAGAAGTCTAAAGAAATCAGTATTTAAGCCCATTTGAAAGTCAGTGAGAAATTTAAGAAGAGGAGCATTACTTCCCTCCTGGAGACAGAGCACTCTCAAAATTATAAATAAATAAGAGGCAGGAAAGAATGAAATGTTTCCTGCTGAACTCTCTCCTCCCAACCCTCCTCCCCAGGAATAAAGGGGCCAGGCAAGTAATGAAACTTGGGAGAACCTTAGGAACTGTGTGTTCTCTTTTGGGTGTGGTAAAAATCTTCAAATAGGAAATCAGTTGTATTTTTTTATAACAAAATGTTTTCTGCTAAAGAAAAATATTCTCTCCTATTAGAGGATATAGTGAAAAAAATGTGATCAGTAAAGACAGTTGGTAATCAAGTGGTGCAGTAAGAAATGGGCTTACTTTAGTGGACAGGGCCTTTTTGAGATTGAGCAGCCCTCAGGCAGACAACACGGAGGAGATCCTCTGTAAATGCAGAGAGAGGAAATGCAGCAAGGTGTCAGACTGCACCCGAGGCTTAGGAGGCAGCCTACAGAGGACTGACAATGGACAAATCAGCAGCCCGGAGAAGGAGCAGCCCCTTGGTGCTGTGCTCCACAAGTAAGATGGGCATCCAGGGGAAAATGTGCAGGAGGGCAAAACTGCAGAAGAAAAGAGAAAGGAAAGAAAATCATGCCTATATCCAGGACATTCACACATAGGACAGCAAGGACTGAGTAATATCCAAAGATTTATATTTTCTTTTTTTTTATTTTTTTAGACAGAGTCTCGCTCTGTTGCCCAGGCTGGAGTGCAGTGGTGCAATCTTGGCTCATGGCAACCTCTGACTCCTGGGTTCAAGTGATTCCCCTGCCTCAGCATCCTGAGTAGCAGGGATTACAGGCACATGCCACCACACCCAGCTAATTTTTGTATTCTTAGTAGAGATGGGGTTTCACCATGTTGGCCAGGCTGGTCTGGAACTCCTGACCTCAAGTGATCCACCTGCCTCAGCCTCTCAAAGTGCTGGAATTACAGGCGTGAGCCACTGCACCTGGCCAAAGATTTATGTTTTCATCGATCCATTCCTTCATTCAAGAAGTCTTTAGGAAGCTATTATTACATGTCTGGCAACGTGTAAGGTGCTGCCCTAAAGTAAGCATAATAAAATCCCCTTTGGAGTTTGGTAAGGGAGATTGACAAATAAATAGACACAAAACAATGTGATCAAGTGATTTAACAGAATACAGGATGCCACAGAAAGCAGGGGATCCTTCCGGGGGTTATAGAGAAGGCTGGAAAATACTTCACAGACTATTTCTTTTGAGAGCGAATAGAAAAGCTAAGACGTAGATGTATAGGGCCGATGCTGAGGTGTAGGAACTGCAATTGGTTTACAATGGTCAGAACCTCGAGTTGCCTATGGGAGAAGGTGGGGAAAAGGCTAGAGTAGGCACATGAAAGGCCTACCATATAAGAAGTCTTGACTTTATGTTGGAAGAAATTCAGAGAAAGTAAGAGCTTTTAAACATGGAAAATCCCATGGTCTAAATGTTTCCATCCCCTGAGAATTCATTTGTTGAAACCTAATCCCCAATGCAATAAAATTAAAATGTGCAGCCTTTAGGAGGTGATTATTTCAAGAGGGCTTCACCCTCATGAGTGGGATTAGTGCCCTTTAAAAAGAGTCCTAAGGGAGCTTGTTTCCCCTTTCTACCGTGTGAGGACACATCCATGAAGAATAGGTACTCACCAGACACCAAATCAGCTGGCACCTTGATCTTGAACTTCTCATTCTCCAGAACTGTGAACAATATATTTCTATTGTTTATAAATTACCCAGGCTAAGGTATTTTGATACAGGAGCACACATCGACTAAGACAGAAAACATGGCCAACATTTATTAATGATGTCCACCACCCATTTCCAACTTCCTTCTTCCTTGCTCATCTCTCCCTCTCTAGAAGCTGGGGTGGGGGGGTGGGGGGACTTACATATTTACTTTCCTGGTCTCCCTTGTAGCTTGCACGCCCGTGGATCCAGTTCTGGCCAAAATGAGCAGCCCTGGAGTGTCACAGACAACATGGAGAAGAGGTGTAATGGGCAGACTTCTAGGAAAGCCTGTTCCTGATAAAAAGGAACAGGCCTGTGGGAGGAGCTCTCTCACCACTCTGGCCTCACTCTTGCTTGTCTTTAAATTTTGAGGCCCGAGAAGGTGGTGCTAGGTGCCGCAGGGATGTCCAGGTTAATCACAAAGACATCAACAAAGCGCCCTAAAATCTGGAGCTGCTGATCTAATCCTCAAATTATATGCCTCCAGGCTTTTGTTACATAAACAGTAAAAATTCTTATGGCTTAAGTCAATATCAGCTGGAGTTTGCTGTTACATGCTGCCCAAAACATTTCTAAGACCGTTAATAATTCTTAAGTAGTTGTTAAGAATTACTACAATGTGGCATCCATAAACTAAATTAAACTTATTTTGGAATTTACCGGGACTGTATTATTCTACTGGCTTTTAAACAAATTTGCAAAATGTTTACTATTTATGCATTGCAGATACTTGAAATTCTTCCTGCTTTTTGAACATACCCTTTATCATCAGTGTATCAATAGTATTATGCTGAGTTAGTCATACTTTTTTTCACTGCTAGTCTTACTCTTTAATTATATAGCACTGCTCACTTCATCATTATCAATCTAGTTTATTTTGCATTCTTTGGTTAAGGTTATAGTGTAGGCTTATTTTCATTTGATCTATCATTTTCCAAACAATAGACTTTAGTTCATGCCCACATTGTGGTCCAAACAGAACTCAACCATGTTGCTACTGATAAAGCAGTCACTCTTAACAAAGAGCGTTTGTACCTGTTTCATTGGTGTTATGCTACCAGTGAATTTGTGGGTTTTTTTGTTTGTTTGTTTGTTAACTTACAATGTTATCAGGGTGTCATATTATTACCGGGTTATCTTTAAGATTATCTATGAAATCATGCTCATATGTTATGAACAATTCATGTGTATTATGAAATGCAAATGTTTCCTTGTTTCCTCTTTCCCCTTTCAAGGAAGTATTCTCCGTTCTATAAGGGTTGCCAGGTTTGGGCTTACATTCCATTAGAATACTCCTCTAAGATTGCTGCACAGTACTGCTAATCACCTCGTGGAACTGTGACCCACAGTCCACTCAATAAGCTGATGCCATCTTCCCTGAGGTCACCATGTTCCTTTGGTCTCTTCAAACAAGCACATCACATCACACAGGTAAATGCAGATTACTCTAGTGGAGCACTAGCAGACTAAAGGGTAAGTCTCTAGCTAACATAAAATTTTTATTTTGTTATCAAAAGGAAAGACACCAGAGAATTCTACCTTCACAAGGAGGTCAGTCTTCCTTCATAGCTGCCTTTCCCGCACACAGAGTAAGTCATGCCTCCTTCCTCAGTTCTCTCCCTGTGGAACTCTCCTCTTCTGGGTGCATTATACTTCTTTGCACAGTAAAAGACTCCATTTTCTGTTTTCTTTTTTTTCATCATATAATACCCCAAATATAAAACGTCTGTCAGGTGATAAGGGTCAGTTTCTATTTTCATGTGTAAAAATTGATATAGATTTTCTATTCTGAGTTTCTGTTCCTGTGGTTTCTTCATCTGTAACAAGATAATAATAGTACCTATCTCAGAGTGAATAGGAAGATTAAGTAATAGCTCATGTCTTGTAACAGCAACAGGCACATAGAAATTGCTACAGAGGAATTTATTTTTAAAAAAAAAATCATGTGATGTTCCTTTGACTAATGTATCTAATTAAGATGGGTATATCTCTCAATGACAACTACCAATTTTTTCTGATATAGAATGATCAAGTCCTGTGTTGGGGCTGTTAGTCTATTTAAACAAATGAATAAATAATTACTGAGTGGTTCAAATAGTGCACTTCCAACTAGCAAGAAATAGAAATATGGGTTAAAAACCTGAGATTAGAAAAGGGCATTAGATTCTTTTTAAAGCAACATAAAAAGAAAATAATGAAATTAAAAGTGAAATAAGAGAATGGGAAATAGAGTCAGAAAACACAGAAGAACAAAAAGCAAAGAGGAAGAAAATCAAGTTGTTTGTTCCACGAAGCAAGCCTCAGAGTTAATGAATATAGTTTCCTGTGGATTATGGCCAGGAGAAAATCAACAGTTTAAGTAACAGCCAATCCTCACTGGATGTGGAAGTCCAGAAAATTGCCCAGGCAATAGCAGCTATTTATGACATTTTGAGAAGAAGGGATATGGGGAATTTCTTGTTATTAAGCAGCTGAGACAATGGCAGAAGACCATGAAATGGTGGAGGTGAATAACGGAACATGTCCAAAACCCAGCAGACATGCAGTCAGCAGCAACACAAACGTAGGGGATGCTCCAAGTGTTTGTTGTGCTCAGTGGGTCAAACAGTAAAGAGATGTAAGAACAGTGGGGAAAAAATGTGGAAACGAAAAAAGAAACAAAAGGAGACGCTATGGGCTTTGCATCTTCTGTAAAGACGAGATGTGGCCTTTAGTGCCAAAAAGAAAGCTTGGCTTTGAATCCTGGTCATATGTCACTGGACAAGTTAACGTAAATGCTTTGAACGTCAGCTGCTTCACCTGCTAAAAGGAAGTAATCTTAGAGGATTGTTATGAATTTAAGTGAAATAATGTTATGTTGTTTCTGCCTGTTTTACTGTAAGTGTTCCATAAATTTTAGACCTTTCCCCCCTTCTGTAGCCACATCAGAAATATTTTTTTATAATGGGGAATTCAAATATTCAAAAATTAGAAAGCATGAAGCTGAAAAAAATTAAATGGTATTGTTTGTGTTTGGACAATTAAACGTGAAAAATGAAAAGGTCTGAGATTTATTTCAGCTCTGTAAAATCAAAGAATTGCATTACTAAGCATAATCCTTCATGTTGTATATATGGATATATTTAGGCTAATTACAGAATGTGATTGGCTTTATATATATAATAAATATAAAATATTATAATATCTAGCTCAAACTCATAGATCTAATTTTCTAAATCACATCTTTACTTGAATTTCATAGAGACATTTTAGATTGCATGTTCAAAACCAGTCTCCTGATTCTCTCAACACACAGATATTTGTCAGGTTTCTCATTTCAATACCTGGCACCATGTTCACATATCAAACACTCAACCCAAGAGGTTTCCTTGCTTCATCCAATCCTTCATCCTCCACATAGAATTCAGCTTTAAGTCATTTTCATTCTACCACCAAAATCTATCTGTTATTCTTTATGTCTTTTGCCAACCTCTGCTCTAAGCCACTATCATCTCTAGCCTGGAACAGCACAATAGACTTTTATTTTTCAGCTCAGCTTCTGATGTCCATGTTAGCTTGTTTATATCTATTCCTCACATAGCCACAAGGGTGATCTTTTGAAAACATAAGTTCCGTTTGAATTTAGAGTAAAATCTCACTCCTTTGCAGGGCCTATAAGGCCCTAAATGATCTGGCCTATGACCACTACTTCCTCATTTCACACCATTCTTCACCAGGCTCACTGACCTTTGACAGATCTAGAACATTCTACATTCTTTCTATTTTAGGGACATTGTATCTGCTATTCCCTTTATCTGCAAACCTCTCTCCCGGCTCCTGACACAGCTGACCCCATTTTCTTTAGTTCTCAGACAAGCCTTTTCTGAATGTCCAGTGTAAACAATTCCTCATTTTTACTTTCAATCACTATCACAGCCTGTAGTTACTTACTGATTTATTGCTTTAGCTTTTACTTATCTGTCTATCCCACTAAAATTTAGGCTATATCAGGGTAGAGACGCTGTTTATCTTATTCTGTGGTGTAACCTTTACATTACAATCAGGACTTGCCTTGCTCTACAACTATGTGCAAAATACGTACATTTTTAGTCTATTTCCTATGTTTCTCTTTCTACTAATGTGTATGTGTAGGTATACACATTTACACATACACTCGGTGTTTGTTTTTTTGTAAGTAAGCCCACCAAGAGTATAATCAAAAGTTTTTCTTCCATTTTCCCATTATTTTTTAAATATTTGCATTTTGTTGTTTCTGTGGTTATTCAAGCCAAACATGAAGATTACTTCCTCCCACAGTAATTAGCTCCTTCTGGGAAAACTTTCTAGCAAAACTCTTTGTAGTCTTGCCCAATTTGAGCTCTGGTCTGATGTTAACTTTTTTTTCTTTTACCCCTTATATTTCATCTCAACTGGCAAAAATATTGATTGGCAGCTTAAAATCCATGTCCCTCTCTTGGAGCAGGAATTGATATAGGGATTAGGAAACCCCAGCACAGTCTAAGAAGTCCAACTGGCTGCTACAAATGTGAGGTCCTAAAGAACACCCAGGCCAGATGGTTTAAACATACCTCTTTGCTAATAGCTTAGTACAAAGAAGAAAAAGGGTCCCTTGCGATGTACCATATTTCAAATGGTTTTAGAGATGGGAATTAAGGTAATGAAAAACAGGTGAATAAATACCAATTTTTCTTGTTGAAAATACAGGTGGTTCTTTCAAGTGCAGCTGCTATGTTTTAGGGGAAGATACTAGAAATATATTTTTCTAATTTCACTATTCTGAAACTTGATTTTTCTTTGGAAACATTTGAAATACCACATAAATGCAAGATATTAGGATAGTTATTAATATTATTATTGACATTATAATTTGTATTAGTTATCTATTGCTGTATAATAAATTACCCTCCAAACTTGGTAGCTTAAAACAACAGTTTTTGTAAAGTAGAAATCTGGCTATGGCTTAACTAGGTCCTCTGCTCAGAGTCTCACAGGCTGCAATCAAAGTGCCAGCGGGGTCAGCAGAAATCTCAAGGCGCAAGTGAGGAAGGATCCACTTCCAGGTGCACTCATGCGGTTGTTGGCAGTATTCATTTCTACATGGGCTTTTGGCTGGAGGCCACCCTCAGGTCCTTGCGTTATGGGCCTCTCCATAGGGCAGCTCACAGCATAGCAGCTTGCTTTATAAGAGCAAGTGAGCAAGAAGGCAAGTCAGAGTGCTGTTAAGACCAAGTCGGTCTTTTATCATCTAACCTTAGAGTGGCATCCCATCACTGTTGCCGCATTCTATTTGTTAAAAACTAGTCACTAGGTCCATACTACACACAGGGAGGGGGATTACATGAGGGAGTGAATATTAGGAGGCAGAGATCATTGGGGACTTTTTTAAGAAGCAGTCTACTATCTCATTATGACTTCAGATATACTGAGGAAATGTCCTATTGTACTTAAGAGCACAGGCTTTGAAGACAGAGGAGATTGAGTCCCAGATCTGTTATTTATTAACATGTAACTGAATAAGTCACTTAACCTCTGTAGGTTTCCATTGCCTAATCTCTAAAAGTCATGCATACTCCACAGAGTTAGAGGAATGATTAAATAACACATCAGGCCAGCGTGGTAGCTCATGCCTGTAATCCCAGCAATTTGGGAGGCTGAGGTGGGTGGATCACCTGAGGTCGGGGGTTCAAGACCAGCCTGGTCAACATGGCAAAATCCCATTTCTACTAAAGAAAGAAAAAAAAGTACACAAAAAAATTAGCCACGCATGGTGGCAGGTGCCTGTAATCCCAGCTTCTCAGGAGGCTGAGTCAGGAGAATCACTTGAGCCCAGGAGGCAGAGGTTGCAGTGAGCCAAGATCGCACCACTACACTCCAGCCTGGGCAACAGAGTGAGACTCTGTTTCAATAAATAAATAAATAAGACATCAAAGTGAAGCACTTAGTACAGAACTTGGCACATAGTAAGTACTCAATTAATGTTGTCAATTATTATCATATGCTATGAGACCAGACAAGTGATGGGGCAATCAATGTTTTTTTTTTTTTTAATTGCATATCATTCCTTTATTATACTGATCTGGAAAAAAAATATTTAGTATATTATACTCAAAATGAATACTGGGCCCATGTGGCAGGGCTGAGCAACTAGAACATGATTCAGATTTTCACTTCAAATAAGACAGTGAAAAACACACTTGGACATGATCAAGGGGCATTTCTCTGCCATAAAACAAGATGGGGAAAGCATTCTAAAACACACAGTGGATATATTTCTACCCCTTAGAAGTCAAGCAGCTTATCCCATATTGGTGTGAAGAATGGCTTACTTTCTGATGATTTTGTGTGGGACTATTTCACCTACCACTAGAAACCCCAGAAGGGCTTTTGTTTTGTATCATTTATATATATATATATAAATATATAAACAGAGGGAGAGAGAGAATGTAGCACATAAATTTAATTTAGGATTGATCTCAACCTTCTGGGGTCAGGAAGGAAAGAAATAGTTATTTGTCTTACATCACCATGCAGGTTACATTTATTTTCCACTAAAATGACTAAAGCCCCCTAAGGCAGTGGCCCGACTATAGGAGAGCACAGGACTGGCACCTGGGGGGCAATACGCTCTCTTGCTTCTCATCACTGGTCATGCCTTAGCATGGTTCTTTCCCTAACCCCCTGCTCAAGCAGGTTCTTAGTAAACAAAGCACTAATAAAAACTCGAGTTATTACCTCAACTTTCTTGAATAAGAAGAGTCTTCCCTCAGCTTGGACTGAGAACCCAGGCCCCAGAGGTGTCATTCTGACTAGACTGTATGAAGGAAGTAGGTGCAGGAGACAAAATGGTTAAAATAAAAATGGGAAGCACCGTCCCCATCTGCATCTACAACTTGTGGTGCCCAAAGATGCATTCAGCATGGCACCCACAATGGGCTGGGCAGGGAGGGTGTTCCTGGGGACAGTAGCCTGCCTGCTGGCCTTCACTTCTTGGCCTAGCCCTGGCAGCCATAGGTTCCTTAGCTTTACCTATGGAAGTGAATCCCCCAAGAACTGCATGGGCTTAATGGGCTTCAAGATCTTGTCCAATACTTAGGCAACGGGAATACCAGTCAACAGGTTCAGCTCCATGACGGCCTCTTCAGAGAGACTCTCCAGATGCTTAACAAAGGGCCATCAATATTTAGAAAGAATTCTTTTAAAAAAAGATTTTTTTTTTTCAGACAGAGTCTCTGTTTCCCAGGCTGGAGTGCAGTGGCATGATCTTGGCTCACTGTAACCTCCACCTCCCAGGTTCAAGTGATTCTCATGCCTCAGCCTCCCAAGTAGCTGGGCTTGATTACAGGTGCCCACCACCATGCCCAGTTAATTTTTGTATTTTTAGTAGAGACGGGTTTTCACCATGTTGTTGGTCAGACTGGTTTAAAACTCCTGACCTCAGGTGATCCGCCTGCATCAGCCTCCTAAAGTGCTGGGATTACAGGCACAAACCACCACACCCGGCCTAGAAAGGATTCTTATGTGAAAAACCCAAGACCTGGAATGACGTGTATGATCTCAATATGAGCTCCTACAGCAGTCACATCAACATTCATCATTATATCTGTGGATTTTACTTCCAAAATATACCTTCAATTTACAGCTTTATTCCTCTTTCCTCAGACACATTCTGTCACCTGCATGACAGCAATGCCCTCCTAACTGGTCTCCCTAATTCCTCTCCTTAAGGACCTCCACTGAAGCCTTCCTATGGCAACCAAGGTGATCTTTATGATATTTTAAAAGACCAAAGCACTCTCCAGATTTAACACCTTTCAGTGGCTTGACATTTTACATGAAATTCACGTATTTTAATCTGGTCTACATGGCTCTATCTTTCCAACCTCATCTTCTCCCAGTTCACCTTCCCCTTTATACTGAGCCACACCCGCTCTCCTTTGGGCCCTTGAACTTGACAAGATCTTGCCTACCTTGGGGCATTTGCACATTCTGTTTTCTCTGCCTGAAACTCTCTTCCTCAGACACTTCATCTAGCTGACTCCAGTCGTTCTTTGGGTCACAGTACCTGTCACTCAGTATGGACTTCCGTCAGCTTCCCCGTTCCATTCAAATGAGGCTTTGCCGTCATTGCTTGTAGTATCTTGCACACTCTCTCTTTCACAGTTTCTAACCGTATTTTGCGGGAATTGTATGTTTATTTTCTGTCTGTTCTGAACAAACCGAGAATGTGTGTTTTATTCGCCACATTATATTTAAGTCTAACAATATCTGACACATACTAGGTAGGAAATAAAGGAGAAAGGGGAGAAACCTCAAAACTGGAATTACAGCATACCCTAATACTACACGTCTCTCCTTACTTATAACACCTCACCCTACTTTCAACACTCTATCCTCTGTTAAAAGAGGCACGTGGCCAGGCGTGGTGGCTCATGCTTGTAATTATAGCACTTTGGGAGGCCAAGGCGGGTGGATCACCTAACGTCAGGAGTTTGAGACCAGCCTGGTCAACATGATGAAACCTTGTCTCTACTAAAAATACAAAAATTAGCTGGGTGTGGTGGTGGGCACCTATAATCCCAGCTACTCTGGAAGCTGAGGCAGAAGAATCGCTTGAACTCAGGAGGCGGAGGTTGCAGTGAGCTAGATCACGCCATTGCACTCCAGCCTGGGCAACAAGAGCAAAACTCCATCTCAAAAAAAAAAAAAAGAGGCATCTACACTTTCTCTGTTTCAGGAATATCTATATCCATTAGGGAACAGCTTTCTTCCTATTTCATTCCACTTTAAGAGAGTTTTTGATAGTTTTTTAAGTTAATCACTTAAAGACTCAGCATAGTCTTATTTTATACTTTCTTTACATCTAAAATAATAATATTGACAAATTTTTTATGGAGCCTATATTTCCTCTGTAAGCAATACTTACAGAGGAAGTGATGTATTATTGGGAAATTGCTTCAAATAATTTGGGATATTGGTGGGAGCTACAGGTTTAGATGAAGCAAGATTGATAATTTTTGGAGCTAAGTGATGACACAAACGAATGTTTGTTATACCATTCTAATTTGTTTCACATTTTTAATAATAAAAAATGTAAAAGGATCCTTACGATGTAATTTTAAAACCTCCCAGATCCTGTATACCTGTTTGGTTTCTCCTAACTCCACCTAGATTCTCACCATACTGGACTTAGAACCATAGTGACTGACAGTATGGTTTGGTCCAGACTGCATGAGTTCAAAACCTGGCTCCATTACTTCTAGCACACATAATTGGTATATCCTGAAAGAGGCAGAATGACCTTTCTGTGACTTGGTTTCCTTTTCTATAAAGTGGGGATAAAAAGAAATCTCAAACTATTATGAAGATACAATGAAATAAGGAATGTAAAATGTAGTCTGGCATGTGAGATGTGCTTATTTATGCCAATAATGACAATCATTTAGAAATTAATCCAACTGATAATTTACTGAGTACCTACTCTAATGGGACACTGCTCTAAAGGTAACTATTCTTATCCCTAGATTTGACTATTAGCTATAAATACACAGAAATCTGAACAAGAGGGGAAATTTCCAGAAACTAGAAGAGTTGAAATTTGGTTCTTGAAGGACATAAGACCCTATGGGCAGAAGATATACTTTGAGGATATCCTCTTTATAATGGATAAGAACATAATTGCCTGGTTAAGTTAAAACAAAACAGAATAAAACAATTAAAAACCTATGCACTGGGAACCCTTATCCATTCAGTAAGGACAAACCCAGGAGAATTTTTATCTCAAATTCAAAACCTCAGGGAGACAAGATTCATGGATATGATATGCATTTCTTTTTCAGGTTGCACCTGAGGGAAATGCCCTCATCCTAGTCACCTGTCTTGTGCTGCTCATTTAGCCCACAGCTACCACGGTCTTAGAAAGACCAGAAGCAGGGGCAGGCAGGGAGTTTTTCTGAAGATAAAGTTTCTTTGACATTGTGAGTGCCCCCTTCTCTACCTGCAGCTGCCTGGTCCTCTCCCTGCCTACAAATTCTTCCCAGTCTCTACCTCTAGTCAGGGGCCTCAGACCCCCTGATGTTGGAGCCCTGGTGTGAGGTCTTCATTTCCTTGTCTTCTGCTCCTGCTCATCCAAGGCTCAGGCCCGGCTGCCCTCCTGGCTCGGCGCTGTCCACCTCTCTACTCTCTGGGTCCACAGTTCCATGAACCTGATGCCACCTCATGCATTGGTGCTGTCAAGATAAAGAAAGAAAGAAATTGTGACCTTGGAGATTAAGATTCTTAGCAGTAGACTTCTTGAGAGTTGTAGAGACAAGAAAGGGAGAAAATAAGATACAGAAAAAACTTTTTAAAGAATACAGAAATGCCTTAAAATGTGGAAGTTTTGTTTAGGAAAATAATCCTAAGGAATTCTTTTAGAATTATTTCAGAATGTTTATGAGAGATTTAGAAATACAAACACTTTTATATAAGTCTCAATTATGTTATCTAATTCAGGGTAAACACAGACTGACTGCTTTTCTTAGGAAACCCAGCCTCCTCTCACCTAAGCATGTGGCATCTGACAAAATATGTTGACCACCATCATCTTAAAAGTTATTTTCTCATTTTTGTATATTTGTCAAGATCTAAATTAAAGGCTTTTTCTTTTTTTCTTTCTTTTTCATTTCTTATGTCATCAGCTGGAGAGAAAAGGAGAATCATCCTATGGTATCTACCAATGATATCTCTAGCAGTTACAGGAGATAATTTGAAACTCAGTTTGACTGATGTGATCTTGCAAAAATTGCTATGGATTTTATTAAATAAGTGATGCACTCTAATTACATTTTCTAGTTTTGGTGGAGTTGGCAGAATATACACTTTTTGAATCTTGGGGGGAAATCAGCAAAATTCTGTTATTGACGTGCTCAGTAACTACTCATCCTCCCATGTTGATTTCCTGTAGATGTTACCGTAGCAGCCACGTGGGCATTTCCTACTCTCCTTAACACTTCCAAGCGTCCCTACTCTACCCACTCTCTGTCACTAACATCACTTCCTCTTCTTTTTGAGACAATCAGAGCCATAGAATGTGAGCTTTTGCTTTCTCAGCTTTCTCCCTCTCCATGGTGATTCTCCACGTCTGCATAATGAAGATTCAAATGTGTGTTGGCGGAGGCAACCAACAGGTTTGCAAAAAATACTAGCAGTAGCATTCTCCAGTAGGAGAAATTTAAGGGATTGCTGCTTGCTTCTTAACAATTCTATCCATTGCAAATTGTCAGAAAAGACAGTCAATAAGATTTTGATCAGAAAAAAAACACTATAGTTTGCAAATAACCTAAAGAAATTTTTGTTCCCTTTAGCACCTCTTCTCTTTTACCTTTCCTAGCACCCCTTTCATTCCTTAGAAGAAAGCCAGTATCAATTTCAGAGTAATAGAGGGGGGAAAGAGATTCATTTTGTAGACCTCAAAAGAAACAGTTTTTCCTTCTTAGCCCAGTTCCCAAGGGCCCAATTTCTGTCTGTTTGCAAGATTCCATTTCTATCCCTCACACCTTGGTCTTGTTCCTGGTCCCTTTTCAGACGCTCCCTCATACAGTGCCTAATCTTACCCAATCCCTCACCCTTTCCTCTCCTCTCTTAGCACTTCTTTTGTCTTACAGAATTCTAGATCCAGGATCAGCAAACTCCCCCTGTAACTCCAAATTCCTGAATGTACCTTGTACTTCTGCTTACAGCTGAAACCAGGCTGTTCCCTGAGGATATGGCTCCCTTACAGCCTTCATGTACTCCATTTATCTCAGGCTAGAAGTAAAGGGTAGAATGTTCATTTCCCTTCCCAAGCCATTTCTCTTCCTTCAAATCCCCAGATCTTCTGAGTCTCCTAACTTCTTATTTGCTACATTTTCATCCCTTGTTTAGTTGTCATCTACTGACCCCCTTCCCAGACTCCTCTCTTTGAAGAGTTTTGCTCACTGTCTTCTTCTCCACCCCGGCACTTGACACCATTCTCAGTGACTTTTGACATCACAAGATGTCAAACATCCCAGTCTCTCTGGTCTTGGCCCCCTCAACTTCAGTCAGCTTTTCCTTCCTCCTGCCCAGCCACCCACACCTATACTCATAGCCTAGTCATGCTAATCACCACTAACGGCACTCCTTTAAATCACACTTTCGATAAGCTATCTTTTCTTTTTTCAAGAGACAGGGTCTCACTATGTTTCCCAGGCTAGATTCGAAGTCCTGGGCTCAAGCAGTCCTCCTGCCTCAGCCTTCCAAAGCACTGGGATTATAGGCATGAGACACCATACCTGGCTAGTAAGCTGCCTTTTAAATACAAACTCCTGTCTTTCCAGCCCCCTTGTTCGTCTATAGACACTGTAATAACTCTTTGACCCCCTTGACATATTTAAGTGACCACTTTCTTTTTAAAACTAAATTACATTTCTTTTACTTATTTTTATTGATATATAATTGTTGTACATATTTTGGGGGTACATGTAATATTCAGATTCCTGTATACATTGTGGAATGATCAAATCAGGGTAACTGGGATATTCATCACCTCAAAGATTTATCTTTTACCTGTGTTGGGAACATTACAAATCTTTTCTTCTAGCTATTTTGACATATACAATAAGTTATGTTTAACTATAATTTCCCTGTTGTACTATCATTCCTTTTTTTTTCCTTTCGTTTTTTTTTTTTTTTTGAGACAGAGTCTTGCTCTGTTGCCCAGGCTGGAGTGCAGTGGCACAATCTCAGCTCACAGCAACCTCCACCTCCCAGGCTCAAGCAATTCTCCTGCCTCAGGCTCCCAAATAGCTGGGATTATAAGCGTGCTTCACCACACCCAGCTAATTTTTGTATTAGTGGAGATGGGGCTTCACGATGTTGGCCAGGCTGGTCCTCAACTCCTAACCTCAAGTCATCCACCCGCCTCGGCCTCCCAAAGTGTTGGGATTACAGGTATGAATCAGTGCGCCTGACCTGAAATCACTCTTTCACAAGTCTCTCTTCCCACACTTTCTTATTTCCTCACTCCAGCTGCTGACTTTTCCTTGCTGTCAGTTGATGGAACAGAATTAAGACCTCTCTCTTATTCCTGCTACCGAATAGAAAAACCCACCTATTTTTCAGGTTCTTCTATGTTACTTCTTCCTCTTGTTACTGCCCACTTCTTGTGTCTTGAATACCATCTCCTCTCTCCTCAGGGCTTCATTCATTTGATTATTTCCTCTCTCCAGTATCATCTATTTCTCCCTTTCCATTGGCTCATCTGATCAGTACAACAGACAGGCTCTGCTGTGTCCTACATAAAACAACAACACCCTTTCTTTGCCTCACATTTCCTACCGGCTTTATCCTTATTTCTCTTTTGCTTTTCACTGCAAGATGCTCCCTAACTGGTTCCATACTTACTGTTTTCACTTCTTCACTCCCATCCTGTCTTCCAATAACTTCAGCCTGGCTTCTGCCCCCACCATTCCACTGAAATGCTCCTTTCAAGGTCACTAATAACTCCCAGGTGGCCAAATAAAATGGATACTTTTTTGTCCTCATTCTGACCTTTTAGCAATTTTTGACAAACTTGATAACTGTCTCTAGAAACACTTCTCCACCCTAGGGATTCCTTTCTACTCCCTCAGAACGCTTTGCTGGTTCCTCCTTCTCTTCCTCCACTGCAAATACTGGAGGACTCCATTGCTCCCTCCTTTTCCCTTGTTTCATCTACAAGCAGTCTCCCTCCCTCCGCAAGCAACCTCTTCCTCCTCCATGGTTTTGAGCGTCATCTCTACACTGGTTACTCTCAAACCTAATCTCAGGCACTCTCCTCTTTCCCCTGAGCTCCAGACTCATACATCCATCTGTCTATATATCTCCCTTCAATGTCTAGTGTGCTTCTAGAAATGGAATTGTCCAAAGCATTCCCTATCCCTCAAAACTGTCTTCCAGGCTTCACAGTTTGAATAATGGAACCACTACGTACCAAGATTCTCAACCAAAAATCTAAGTGATATTTTGCTTTATCTCATTCCCTCCTTCTCACTCCAACATACTATAATATATCTAGAATGTGCCCATTTCTTCTGTTTGTTTGTGAGACAGTCTTACTCTGTTGTCCAGGCTAGAATGCAGCTGTGTGATCTCAGCTCCCTGCAACCTCCACCTTCTGGGTTCAAGCAATTCTCGTGCCTCAGCCTCCTGGGTAACTGGGACTACAGGCACATGCTGCCATGCCCGGCTAATTTTGGTATTTTTAGAAGAGACGGGTTTTTGCCATGCTGGCCAGGCTGATCTCGAACTCCTGGCCTCATGTGATCTACCTGCCTCAGCCTCCCAAAGTGCTGGGATCATAGGTGTGAGCCACTATGCCTGGCCCCATTTCTCTTCTTATCTGCAGTTGCCACTCTCTTCCAGGACATTTGGAATATTCCCTTGAACAGGTTTAGCTTCCACTCCTGCCCCTCTTCAATCTGTTTTGCAGGAAGCAGCCAGGAAGAGTCATCTGTTTAAATGCAAATTGGATCTTGCAGCACACACTTTACTGGCATCCCGTTATACATATAATAGACTCCAAATCTCCTTACCTCCTACTCCTCTTTGGGCCCCAGCCCAGATGTCACTTTCTCCAGCTCTCCTGTTCTTTGACTGCACCCACAGTCTGAATCATTGGCCTTCCCAGAGCCACGGAGCAGCCTACTCTTCCCTCACAGTGCTTCCCCTGCAACTCTATCCCACTATGTTCGCTTGTTGTCTGCCTCTTTTATTATGCTGGAAATTTTTGTAGAGCAGACACTACGCCTATGATGTTATTATTACATCCCAGGAATTGAGCACAGTGTGTAGAAGATAAATAATTATAAATAGATGAATGACCCTCCCTACCATGTAACTCTCGCCTGTATCCCCCACAGTTCACACTTTACGTCACTCAGGTAGAGCTTTCTCCCTATGTGTAGTTGATAAAGAATCTTGTTACTGATTTAAGTGAATTTTTTAGTCAATACAGATTTATTGACCTTTATTTGATGAACATAAGGCAAATAAAATAAGCAAGCAATTTTTACAGTCTCTAGAAGATTCAGAGATATGAAAGTGCTCTGTGAGTGTATTTTCTCCAGTTCCAGCTGCCAGAATTACATGTGGAATGGTGACAGATATTCAGGACCTTCAGCCTTCTATTGCTAATTACACAAAGATCTATCCCAAGGGCCTAACTTCAGGTAAGATAATCAGTAGAAAAAAAAATTATAGCCACAACTAGGTGTAGAAACTTTCAGCTTAACAGTCTTCTTCCAAGCATAGCTTAAAATGAATTCAAAGACAACTACAAAGTATATCTCATTTGATGTGGTTTTGTGTGTGTGTGTGTGGTTTCTTTCAAAACACCTACAACAGGCCAGGCGTGGTGGTTCACACCTGTAATCCCAACTCTTTGGGAGGCCAAGGCAGGTGGATCATTTGAGGTCAGGAGTTCGAGACCAGCCTGGCCAACATGGTGAAACTCTGTTTCTACTAAAAATATAGAAAAACAAATTAGCTGGGCATGGTGGCAAGCACCTGTAAGGAGCTTGCTACTCAGGAGTCTGAGGCAGATGAATGGCTTGAACCCAGGAGGTGGAGGTTGCAGTGAGTCAAGATCACACCACTGTACTCTAGCCTGGGTGACAGAGCAAGACTCTGTCTCAAAAAAAAGCAAAAAACAAAAAACCTATAACAGAAATTAAAATTTGCTTTTAATTCATTCATTTATTCATTCATTAATTTAATAAATATTTTTTGAGACATTCTATATATAAGACATTGAACCAGGTACCAGAAATTCAGCAGAGAAAAAGACCCAAAAGGTATCTGCCCTCAGGGGAGCTTACATTCTAATGGGAAGATAGATGCTAAACAACTAATTATGCAATCCCCCTTTTTAGTTAAAATTGTGACAAGGGCTACAAATAGTAACTATGACAGCGCATGGGATAATCTTCATTTCCTCCTCCATATATGTCCTCTCCCTTCTTTGCTCTGTGCGATGGGAGACTGGATTTGTTGGGCAGCAACACTGAGTTCCCTTGCACACTGGCTTCCCTTTGGGTTCAGCAGGAGATAGGAGGGCTGAAATGTATCAGGGTAATTATTGTCCCAGCTCCCTCCCAGCCTGGCCATGGTATGACAGTAGTTGCATTTCTCTCTGCAGGTTCTGGGAACCACTTCCACTCTTTGCCACTCAGGCCTGGGGGTGGTCACAGCTCCCACGGGCCAGGCTGGCATTATTGGTTCCCCTTAACCCTGCATACACCTTCGTGAATCATCTCCTTGCTGAACTCATCAGTTTTCCAGTTTGAGCGTGCCGCCCATTTCCTGTTAGGATCCTAACTCAGAGCAGATAGCTGGGGGAATCTGACTTAGCCGGAGGAGGCAGAGTCAAAGACACTCCTTGACAGAGTTATATTTAAGCAGCTTGCTTTCCTAGTCAGGCCTCCTCACACCTCCTCTTTTCCTCTATTCCAGCCTAGAAACGTCTCTGTCAAGTGGAGAATACTGGCATAGTTCGTCACTGTTCTTTTATTTATCTCTTTCTTCCACTGCTCTCCCACAACCAGCAGTAAACACTTTCTCTTTTTGGTTTTAAAGCCCCTCTTCATTGGCCTTTTTGTCCTCTGAGACCTTTCCTTCTCACGCTTCCTCCCAGATCTTTCATTTCCTGTCACTGTCTATCAAATATGTACAGTCCCTCCCCCGTACGACCCATCTTGTCATCAGCAGTTGCCTCATCTCTCCCTTTCCCTAGAAATTCAGCCACACTAGACCACTTGCTGCTTCCACGCCTTTGTTCACTCTGTTTTTTTGCCCTGGCTCTCCCTAACCTCACCCGTCCCCTCTGCTGAAATCCTATCCAGTTTAAATGCCAACACTCTGCAAAGCCTTCCTAAAGGTCTCAGCAGGAAGTCCTTGCTTCCATTATTTTTTGTTCTCATAAATACTTTTTTTAACCTTTATTGCACTTCCTACATGCTTTATAGTTTTGATATTTCTGAAAATGTCTTATTTCTCTCCCATGACCATTAGCTCTGAGCAGTCAGGGGCTAATTTGTCTCTGGAACATCTGCAACATCTAATACAATGCCCAGCACATAGTAGGAACACAATGGCTTTTAATATTGACTGACACCTATTTTATCTTCTGTGTTGTAGAAATTCTAAAGTTATTCCCTTATACAACAAAGTAAATGAAAACATTAGTGTGCTCTCTCTGTATGAGGTCCTTGGCATGGTTACTTTCATTATGTGTTTTTTTTTCATTGCAACATAATTAAATTGTACAGTTAAACCCAACATAACTTGGTTTTAAAGCCCCTCTTCACTGGTCTTTTTCTCCAGTTAAATCTTGGTAGGCCTGATTTTATTCCTCTATTTCCAGTCTTTTCACATTTGAGAATCAGTCATGCCAAAATATTTATCGTCTCAGGAAAAATAAAATAAAAATCTTTTAAGGGCCTCCAGATACCACATAGCTGCATAGAGCTGGAGAAGAAGAAATGAGACATAGAAAGATTAATTGAGAGGAAAATAAAAACATGTTTCCCCCTAGCTTCCTGTTCTGCACTCCAAATTGGGACGTCTAAAAGTTCTCCTCCAGGAGGGTTTTATTATGTCTAATGTTTGGTTTGAAAATGTTGGAAGATGACAAGTTTGAGAATTTTAACTCCTAAAAGACTTTTCAATTAAATGTGTTCTGTGAAATTGATTTGGGTTTTAAATGGTAGTTTCTCTATGTTTAAGATATATTTAAAACAACACAATAATAACTACCATTTATTCATCACCCAATAACTCTTTTAATGTTATAACCCGCTCCAATGCAGATAATATTGCCCCATTTCATAGATGAGGAAACAGAAGCTTGAGATGTTAATTTCTCTATTCTAGGGCCCAGTTTTTGGGTGACTGCTCTTCTTTGGTCCAATGCTCATGTTTTTAGCTAATAAGCATACCTCCTCCTGACAGTATCACTGTTGTGAGCGCACATTTGCCTGACCATCCTCTGTGGATGCTGCAAATATTCTACAACCCACTAAAACATTGCCCCAGAAGGCCCTTCTCTCAGGAAGGAGAGATGAACAAGAGCTAAAGAAAAAAATGAACTGGCCAGAAAAATGCTGGAAAATGAACCAGACACGATGTCCTCAGAGTGGTGCATCTGGGTGCATCCTGTCTGCTTCATTCTCCAGCAATTTTTGTGGTGCATTGTGGTGCACTGTGGAAGCTGACAGGGTTTCCTGTGCCTTCTAGACCCACAATGGCGAGGAAGTGAGTCTGTTAGTATGCTAGGACAGAGAATCTGTGGAAGGACAAAGAGATACTCTGCCCTGCACACACAAGTGAGCACACTCCAAGAGCATATACTTATCAGCTTCTGTTAAAAAATGAGTCAGGTAAAAGTGAGTGTTAAGGCAATTCAATGATAGATGTTTTACAATGCTTTCTATGCATACTTAAATGTATCTTTTCCTCAGTTGTCATATGTTTAAACATCAAAAGCTTCAAAGACATAGAAATCTGAGAAAAACAGTTTGTATTGAACTGAAGCTATATTTTTTTAATGGAGAAAGAAGTGATTTAAGTGGTTTTTCCTATTTTCTATCACACATATAACAGAACACCTCGACAGGAACAAGAGAGACAGTATTCAGAAAGCAATTCCAAATACATTAAAAGAGCTGCTTTGGAAAAACGAATCTAGTGAGTTTTTTTTCCTTCAAAGGTCGCAAAAAAGAAACACCCTTCCTATGGGGCAATAGTTTGAAAGGGGGATAAGAGAAGGAACGCAATATCTCATCTAAAATCTTGCAGGCAAAAACATTTATTACTGCAGGAAGCAGAAGGTGAACCTAGTTTATAAATGAGATCCTGCAGACGAGGGAGATGTATCTTACCGACGTATTACTGTACAGAATGAACCGTTAAAGCTTGGACTCTGAAGACATAAACTATTGTCCAATAAATCTAAACCGATATATTCATTTTTAATACAAGTAAACATGACATTGCATCACCACCATAATATGTAATTTCATCCTTGCATTTCAATTCTCTTTAATTTTCCTTAAAATATTATAGAAAACTGCAAGGGGTCTGATGAAAAGAAATCTTCTCAACTAACACTGAGAAATAATAGTAGAACACTCAAATGTAAAGGCTCATCTATGGTTGATCTATTTAATAAGTTTAAATACCTAAATTGACAAATAGAAAGAGACGGCTAATTTTTTTTCTTGAAAATTGTATCTTCTTTTGTTATTTATATTTCCTACAGAGAAGGTAACTCCCACAGGAAAGACATAAATATTAATTGTGAAAAATAAAGAGAATATAGGAGTATTTTATTGAAAATAGTCCTCAATATGAATAATCGGTGGGGTTAATTGCAGTCCTGAAACCAAATGATGGCCAAAGCTGTTTCTTTAAAATGTTTTTCTTAATTTTACATTAGGTTTTTTTACCTCAGCTGTTTTTCTCTCTCTTTCCCTTTTTCTCTTCCCTTTTTTCTTTCTTTCTTGCATTCTTCTTTGCTGCTGCTTGCAAAGTCAGATTTAAGTTAGTTAAAGAACACATAAATAAGAAGATAAAGGAAATAAAAAATGCAACTAATACCTTTACTATAATGCTCTTTGAAGATTGTAGAATCTTCCTGTGTCCCTGAGAATGCAGCTGAGTGAGTTTTATGGTGACCCAGGGAGGGAGACAGTAGGCCTTCTCTCAGTGATGAGTCACCAGTTACTTAACCTCCTCCATTACCTAACATACCAGGGAGACTTTTATTTTCTAGTACCTAACTGTATTCAATGATTTAACATAAGGATATTTTTCTTGAAGCTCATATCATTAAAAAACAAATATATAGTTGACCCTTGAACAATAGGGATTTGAACTACACGAGTCTACTTATACATGGATTTTCTGTCTCCACCAACCCTGAGACAGCAAAACAAACCCCTTCTCTTCCTCCTCCTCAGCCTACTCAACAAGAAGATGATGAGAGTGACAACCTGTGTGATGATTCACTTTCATTTAATGCATAGTAATTAATATGGTTTGACTGTGTCCATCCAAATCCCATCTTGAATTGTGGTTCCCATAATCACCATGTGTCATGGGAGGGATCTGGTGGGAGGTAATTTAGTCATGAGAGCAGTACCCTCATGCCATCTCATGATACTGAGTGAGTTCTTATGAGATCTGATGGTTTTATAGGGGCTTTTCCCCATTTTGGTTGCATTCTTTCCTTCCTGCTGTCTTGTGAAGAAGGACATATTTGCTTTCCTTTTGCTTCCCACCGTGATTATAAGTTTCCTGAGGCCTTCCCAGCCCTGTGGAACTGCGAGTCAATTAAACCTCTTTTCCTTATAAATTACCCAGTCCTGGGTATGTCTTTATTAGTAGCATGAAAATGGACTAATGCAGCAAATTGGTACCACAGAGAGTGAGGCGCTGCTGTAAAGATACCCAAAAATGTGGAAGTGACTTTGGAACTGCGTAACAGGCAGAAGTTGGAATAGTTTGGAGGGCTCAGAAAAAGACAGGAAAATGTGGGAAAGTTTGGAACTTTTTAGAGACTTGGAGGGCTCAGAAGACAGAAAGATGTGGGAAAGTTTGGAACTTCCTAGAGACGCATTGAATGGCTTTTACCAAAATGCTGATAATGGTATAGACAATGAAGTCCAGGCTGAGGCGGTCTCAGATGGAGATGGGAACTCGTTAGGAACTGGAATAAAGGTCACTCTTGCTATGCAAAGAGACTGGTAGCATTTTGCCCCTGCCCTAGAGATCTGTGGAACTTTGAACTTGAGAGAGATGATTCAGGGTATCTGACGGAAGACGTTTGTAAGTGGCAAAGCATTCAAAAGGAAGCAGAGCATTAAAGTTTGAAAAATTTTCAGCCTGACGATGTGATAGAAAAGAAAACCCCATTTTTCTAGGGAGAAATTCAAGCTGGCTGCAAAATTTGTGTAAGTAACGAGGAGCCAAATGTCAGTCACCAAGATAGTGGGGAAAACGTCATCAGCACACATCAGAGACCTTTGCAGCAGCCTCTCCTATCACAGTCCTTAGAGGTTTAAGAGAGAAAAAATGGTTTCCTGGACTTGGCTTAGGGGGCCTCCCTACTCTATGTAGCTTCAGAACATGGTGCCCTGCATTCCAGCTGCTTCAGCTCCAGCCATGGCTAAAAGGAGTCAAGGTACAGCTCAGGCCATTGTTTCAGAGGATGCAAGCTCCAAGCCTTGGAGGCTTACACATGGTGTTGAGCCTGAGGGTGCACAGAAGTCAAGAATTGAGATTTGGGAACCTCCACCTAGATTTCAGAGGATATATGGAAACATGTGGATGTACAGGCAGAGTTTGGTCATGGAGAACCTCTGCTAGGGCAGTGCAGGGGAAATGTAGGGTGGGAGCCCCCACACAGAGTCTCCACTGGGGCATTGTCTGGTGGAGCTGTGAGAAGAGGGCCACCATCCTCCAGACCCCAGAATGGTAGATTTATCAACAGCTTTCATCGTGCCCCTGGAAAAGTCACAGACACTCACACTAGCCATGAAAGCAGCCAGAAAGGGGGCTGTACTCTGTAAAGCCACAGGAGCGGAGCTGCCCAAGGCTGTGGGAGCCCACCTCTTGCATCAGCTCACCCTTGATGTGAGACGTAGAGTCAAAGGAAATCGTTTTGGAACATTAAGAATTCATGACTGCCTGACTGGATTTCAGATTTGCATGGGGCCTGTAGCCTCTTTGTTTTGGCTAATTTATCCCATTTGGAACAGGAGTATTTACCCAATGCCTGCACCCCCATTGTATCTAGGAAGTAATTAAGTTGCTTTTGATTTTACAGGCTCATAGGCAGAAGGGACTTGCCTTGTCTCAGATGAGACATTGAACTTGGACTTTTGAGTTAATGCTGGAATGAGTTAAGACTTTAGGAGACTGTTGAAAGAGCATGACTGTATTTTGAAATGTGAGATCATGAGATTTGGGAGGGGCCAGGAGAGGATGATATGGGTTGGTTCTGTGTCCCCACCCAAATCTCATCTTGAATTATAGTTCCCATAATTCCCATGTGTTGTGGGAGGGAGCCAACAGGAAGTAATTTAATCATGGGAGCAGTTACCCTCATGCTGTTCTTGTGATAGTGAGTGATTTCTCATGAGATCTGATGGTTTTATAATGGGCTTTTCACCCTTTTTGCTCATACTTCTCCCTCCTGCCACCCTGTGCAGAGGGATGTGTTTGTTTCTCCTCCCACTATGATTGTGTTTCCAGGCCTCCTCAGCCATGTGGAACTGTGAGTCAATTAAACCTCTTTTCTTCATAAATTACCCAGTCTTGGATATGTCTTTAGTAGCAGTGTGAGAACAAACTAATACAGTAATATATTTCTCTTCTTTATGATTTTCTTAATAGCCTTTCCTCTAACTTATTTTATCATAAGAATACTGTATATAATACATACAACATATAAAATATGTGTTAATCAACTGTTATTGGTAAGGTTTCTGTTTAACAGTAAGCTATTAGTGGTTAAGGTTTTAGGGAATCAAAGTTACACAAAAATTTTTCACTGCTCAGAGTGTCAGAACTCCTAACCTCCATGTTGTTCAAGGGTCAACCAAAAATAATCAAGTAATTGATGATTTTGATTTTTTTTTTTTTTTTTTGAGATAGAGTCTGACTCTGTCACCCAAGCTGGAGTGCAATGGCACAATCTCAGCTCATTGCAACCTCTGTCTCCCGGGTTCAAGCGATTCTTCTGCCTCAGCCTCCCAAGTAGCTGGGATTACAGGTACACACCACCATGCTGGCTAAGTTTTATATTTTTGTGGAGATGGGATTTCAACTTGTTGGCCAGGCTGGTCTTGAACTCCTGACCTCAGGAAATTCACCTGCCTTGGCTCTCCAAAGTGCTGGGATTACAGGCATGAGCCACTGCTCCCGGCTGATGATTTGATTTTAAGACTCTGGGGTGCAATTCACAGAAAACTGACTTTCAGAGATATTTCATCTAAAACTTTAGTTTTTGTGTTAAAGAGAAACCTTAAAAGTTGAGGAAAACACACTTGCAGTTCCTCAAAAAATTAAACATAGAAATACATATCACACAGGGATTCCATTTCTAGATGTATACCCAAGAGAACTAAAAACAGGCATCAAACAAATACATGCACATGCATGCTGATAGCAGCATCATTCAAAATAGCCAGAAGATGGACAGCTCAAATTTTCATCAATGGAACAGAAGACAAATTGTGGTATATAAACATAGTGGAATATTATTCGGCCATTAAAAAAATGAAATACTGTTTTACATGCTACAATGTGGATGAACCTTGAAAGCACAGTACTAAGTAAAGGAAGGCAAACATGAAAGGTCGTATGTTGTATGATTCCATTTGTATGAAATATGAATAACAAGTAAATCCAAAGAGATGGATGCAGACTGATGGTTGCCAAGGGCTGGGAATGGGAAGCAACTGCTTAATGGGCACAAAGTTATGAAAAGTTTTGCAACCATAGAAGTGCTCGTTTCACAGCACTGGGAGTGTACTCCATGCCACTGAATTATTTACTTAAAAATGGTTAATGCTATGTTTTGTGAATTTCACCTAAAAAAAAAAAAAAAAACTTTCCAGTAAACAAAAAAGTTAGAAATGCAAAGCCACTGCAACTTAAAATATGGCTCAGAAATATATGTGTAAGAAAGGCATTGGACAGTCGGAATTTTATGTAAATGAACATGTGATAAGATCAGGACACAGAGAAGAAAACTGAGCTCAAAGCAAGTTTAAGAAAAACAAACTTCCATAGAAAGGCACGCCCAACAAAAGCAAACCTTCCCTAAACCAAACTTAGGAGCTGTTTTTAAATAAATGAAATATAAATGTAGACATGTTTTACAATTTTATATTATTGATCCAATTTCCCAATAATGGTTCTAATTCCATTTTTTTGTAAATAATAGGTAATTCATTTATACTTAGCTTATGAAATTATATAATTATTTTCAATTGTATAGTATAATTCAAGCAATTAAATGTACTTCCTCAATCTTATTTATAGTTTTGCTTCATATGCCCCATTTTCAGAAAGCAATGCAAAGGAAAATTTTAGTCTATCTTTGGTCTGTTGTCAAATGAACTCTATGTGAGTTAGGTTTAATTAGTTTTAGCATACAAAACAAAGAATCATATCAGAATAAGGGATGTGGAGCAACTTCTAAATACAAAAAGGGGACTATAAAAGTCGGCATGTTGAGTCAGAGTTATGGCGATGGTACGATAAAGTTATTTCAAATAATTTTCATGATAGCATACATTAATCTGAAAAAAGAGAAAAGCAATTTGAAAACATGGAGACCATACTGAATACAATACAGAGGGATAAGCGAGAAAACAGGAAAAGAAATGGAAAGTGTTCAGGAAGCAATTACTCGCTCTCCCAGGGTTCTGTGAATGATCTAACAGTAGGTGCCTCTGGAGTGGAAAGGGGTGACTGCAAGAGAATAGGACCTGGGGGAAGTAATCAGAGATAAGAGTAACGAGTATCAGAGGCACAAGATACACAATAGAGAGACAGGGTGACAAAGTTTACAGCCTGAACTTCAAAGACGTTACACAATGAGAAAGCAAGTGAAAGCTGAAAATTAAATGAAGGGTCTGCTCACAAATATTATGAAAATGTAAGATGATGGAATACAAGCTCACTGAAGGAGGCAGTAAGGGCGGGTGAGAGAAAACCCAGGAATGATGTGCAAAATGCAGTGACATTATGAAAAGCATAAATGAATTTTTAGCCTTCATGTTTAAATACCCAGATAGGCAAGATGAATAGGTGCTGCAGTCAGGAATGTAATTCTCAGAAGAAACAATTTTGGAAAACCAAGTTTCACCTAAGCTGAAAAACAGAAAATTAGTCCTTGGCGATGAGGTATGCACTGAGGCCAGAGTTTCCCTTCTAGAAGTTTCAAGGAGATGCAAAACTGTGAACTGAGAGCCTTTCCTAAACACTGAGTCTGTGTTTGGGGAATACTGAACAAATACCACAAAGTAAATATTGGGAAGAAAATAAGTAATGAAAATGATACAAGAAACAGTTTCTTATCCCATATCTACATCTATACACAAATGTGAAAATTGAGAAGCATATTTGATTACTCAAATTATGCCAGAAACAGTTCAGCACTTCCTATTCCCCTCAAAAATGTTTATGTGCAAATATGATGTCAAGACAAGTGTGTTATCTTTAATTATTGTTTTAAATGACAGATGTTATAATTTTATATGCAACTTTGTCTCTTTGCAGTTGTGTCACTTAAGATTCCTACCTCTCTATTTTTTTATCTGTGGAAAGGAGCTACTGACACTAACAGTATATGCTGCATGCCACACGCTGTTGACATCGAAAGAAAGGAGATAATGTGACATGCCCTGCAATTTGTGACATGCTATATTGATGTTAATTTTGTTGTCATTATTATTATCGTTGTCAGTATGCCTCTGTCAAATAATGTGGAAGGGAGAAGAAAATGCTTTGGTCACAAACAATATAAAGCTTATTTGGTAGCGACTTACCATGATGAGAGAGAAAATGACAAGATTCTTTCCTACATATTTTTGAAAAATTAAATATTATATTTTATTAATAACCATATTTTGTCAGAAAAGAGGAAATGTGCACATTAAAAGATGCTTCAAACAGAAATTAGCCCAATGTAATTAGTGTGAATTATCAAAATACCAGCATATGAGTATATGCGTCCTGTTATAAAAACCAGGTGTTTAAATAAGATAAAATTGCCTCCTGAATAGGGGATTTGAGTTATGCTTTGTAAATGTAGAAAAGATTGTTTCTAATTGCTTTTCCATAGGTACCAACTTTTTACATTTTATAAAACTGTTTCAAGAAGAAGTTATCAATGTGATGTGGACATTTGTATTCATTTTATCCCTTCTCAACGTATCTTTGGCCCCAAGAAAAGAAATTTAAATATCAATCTATTATAGAATATTAGTTGGGAAAATGCTAACTACAATGAAAGGAAAAAATTTCTTCCAGAATCTTGAGTACAGCGTAGAAATTTCTGCGTACATTTTTGAATCCTAGGAAGAGTGTGTAAAGACGGAACAAGGTCCTGAAAGAGGCCAAATGTGACTGGCTCAAGGGACAGGTAGAGGGTTTGGCCTTAAGCAGGAAAAGAGAACACCTCAGCCTCTGAGACAGGGTGAGAGAACCTGAGTGCAGCCATAAATGTAAATAGTTTATAGATAGAGGGGCAGGATTTAAGAAAGATTGTGCTCAATTGCCTAAATTTTCTTGATTAATTGGGAGGCGAGATTGCCTGCTGAGAGTGGGGCCAGCAGGGTCAGGGGCAGGTGCGGGGGAGCTAAAATTAAAAGTAAAACCAAATGAAGCATTAGTTATTGTCACGGACTCCAGGACTGGGATTAATCCTAAGAGATGTTAAATTTCTTTTTTTGTTTTGCATATTTTCCTTAAGAAGTAAAAGATTATCATCTCATATTCTCAATTTTTTACATGGCATCAGACTATCCTTTCATCTTCCATGTAGCTTTCACACTTTTCCTTATAAATATTCTTCACTAAACTGCCAGAGATACATGTATGTTTTGCTCTGGATGAAAAATCAATGCATCGAGTCTTCAGTTCTTCCAGGTTACCCATGCTTGCAAAAACTGGTTCATCTCAGATTGATAAAAGAAGTCATTTCTAGGGCTTCATATTTGCATGAGGCTGTCTCAGCAGTAACATCGCTATGAAATCTTGGTTCCTACTGAATATCTTAGTCTCTGAAGATAATATCCTGAGGAATATGCCTGTAATTTCTACTGTAATTACTATAGCACTCCAAAGAAAACTCTGTTTGATGGTGAAGTCAATTTGCCTACTCATTCCATTTGCCAGGAAACAACTTCAGGATCTTATCTCTTCCATTTTTGCCAAAAAAGTCACATAAAGAAAAGTTTTGAGCATCTTGCCAACAAAACTTATCTGTCTTATTGGCAATAATAAGCATCTTACTATTAATAATAACTCCTCAAATATCAACAGTTAGATGTGGACTTAGAAAAGGTGACCCATGCCTCAGTCCAGGTAACATAAATTTGTCAAACCACAGCCTAATGGGACCCATAATATAACGGCACCTGGTGAAACAGTTGTCTTACTGTTGGATAAGCCCTTAGGTGTATCCAAGGTGATTGTATCTGTGTATGTTTAAGTACCACACAAACAAGATGTTGAAACAACAAAAGAAATCTGCTGCAACTTCTACTGGCAAGCCGCCTCGTGTCTGATTAATCTTCATGAAGTCCTGGGAGAGTTTTTCAAAACAGTTGGTACAGGAAGGAATTTGGACTCCTGGGGCTGGAATATATGAGAAACTATTAAACTTAAATACTATATGTAGGTGAAGGAGACAGGAGAATACATACCATTGGAACCTGACCCATCCTGAAAGCACAGTTTCATCACCCACTTCCATCTACAGCCAATTCACATAGAAAATCAAATTTCTGGATAGTATAGACTGCAATAACACAGCCTTAGATGGATGACGAGGAGAAACAAAATGATGAAGCTGCATGATGTCCTAGCAAGAGCCGGGACTGATTCAAAGAGATGGAAGTTCGATTAGCTAGAGCACAGCCTGTCCTCTTACTAACAAACACTCAGAGGCCGAAAGGCTGGTTTTTGGCTGGTCCCCCACATATTCGTGCACTGGGAATCTGTGGTTTGATAGTGTGCATTGACTTGAAAGTCACGCATATCAGAGATCAGCAAAGACTCAGGACCCAACCAAATGCCAGCACCCAAGGAGAGGCAAAATGGGATGTCATGATTAGATTTTAGCACACTTGCTGATTCACTATCTAACCATCAAACTCTTTTGTTTGCTTGTTTGTTTTTGAGATGGAGTCTTACTCTGTCTCCCAGGTTGGAGTGCAGCGGTGCAATCTCTGCTCACTGCAACCTCTGCCTCCCAGGCTCAAGCGATTCTCCTGCCTCAGCCTCCTGAGTAGCTGGGATTACAGTTGCCCATCACCATGCGTAGATCATTTTTGTATTTTTAGTAGAGACAGGGTTTCACCCTGTTGGCCAGCCTGGTTTTGAACTCCTGACCTCCAATGATTTGCCAGCCTCAGTCTCCCAAAGTGCTGGGATTACAGGCGTAAGCCACTGCCCCAGCCCCAACCATCCGATCCTTAACAATTATATTTTGTCAGTCTGACAGAAGATGCAGAATAGAGGATGCCACTGAGTGGCTTTGCATTAACCCAGACAAAAGCCAATGTAATCAAAGATGGAAGCTCTTCTTTTGTCAATATAAAATAAGATCCATCTGTCTGTTAATAGTAGGGTATCCCATTGTGGGCACATTACCAAAAAAAAAAAAAGAAAGAAAGAAAGAAAAAAAAGTAATAGGATATCAGTGTCAATAATATATTGTGATTTTAATAATATATTATGATTACATAAGAGGCTGTCATCAGGGATAGCCAAATGGAGGATACACAGGAACTCTGGCAATTTGTGAGTCTTACATAAAAAGTTTTTAAAAATCAACCAAAACAAGACATAAAGGTTCTTCTGCATACAAATTTGTTTCAATCTCTCTCCAGCGATATTTTGGTCAAAAAAACGTGATCTGCATTATCAGCAGAGGAAGTGGTTTCCTTTCTGTCCTTGTTCAAGGAGATTTCCACCTTACTCACAGGTTCAAGGTAGTAGTAAAGATGGTGTGAGGAGTGGGCCCAGACTGGGGAGGTGCAGGATGGGGGAGACATGTTGTAGGAGAGCATTTGTGTATTTGTCTTCCGTAGGGAAACAAAGTCCAGAAAGTCCATGTGGTTTATGAGGAGGTGGTGTAGCTGGGCCATGGCTGAGGATGCCTGAGCACACAATTTATGTCCCATGCCTGATGTGGGCTCCTGGCTAGACCCAGGGACCACATCTCTATCCAAGGTCAAGGAAAATGGGAAGACCAACTTGCCAGTTCTTCCACCTCCTCCATTTATGTCCCTGTTGCCCCATCTCCACCCCGCCAGCTAGATAAAACCAGCCAAGACCACCTTGGCTCACACATCTACCCAGAAGCTGACTAAGAAGTGTCCTCTTAACTGAGTAAAGCAGATTGATCACACTCCCAGGTAATCCCCCACTGCTCAGTTCTCCATCCCTACTCTTAACCCATGGCCCAGTTTTTCTCCAAAGCTCATTCTCTTATTTTTCACAAGGCCAAAGCAAGGCCCTTGTTATTACGCAGCATCCAACTTCACCTTTAATTTGGCCTATTCTGCTTATGATTAATCCATTTTAAGTTACTATACCACATCTGCTTGGGTCATCTGTTACGTATGACCAGTTCATCAAAGGTACGTAGAAGACAGCATTAGTACCATGCTTGTTAGCTAGCTACATACTTTGGCCAATTTAAATGCTGGTCCTGAATCTCCAGAAATATGCAAGGGAGATGAATGGGAGAAGTAAGTGTCCTCATCTCATATGCATCTGACTCCCGCAGTGTTTCTACTGCTACTTCCTATGGCTGATTTGGGAGAGATCTCAGATGGGCTATGAAGCAAGCATTGGAAGAACAAAGGATCATGAAATACCCTGACCATGTCAGTTCTTCACTTAGGCACTGGTATTGAGAGGTTTTGGATGAATATGAGGAATACAAACCAGAGCGGAGCCAAGAGGTGAGAAGACTGAGGAGGCAAAAGATAAGAAACAGAGAGGAAATGTAGATACAAACTAAGTTGAATCATATGAAATAGCCATGTGTGTAGATCAAAAGTAGAATATCAGTCTGGGTGTTGTGGCCCACTCACCCTTGCAATCTCAGCATTTTGGGAGGCCAAAGCAGAAAGATCACTTGAGTCTGGGAGTTTGAAACCAGCCTGGGCAACAAAGTAAGATACTGTCTCTACAAAAAAGAAAAATTAGTATGTATATGTATATACACGTATACATCCATGCACAAAACATTGACTATGTATGTAGTATGTTAGTAATATGCATGCACACATAGTATGTTTATCTTAGTATTACTCTCTATATCAGTCTAACACGATATATATATAATGTATGTGTGTGTGTATATATATAGTGTGTGTGTATGTGTATATATAGTTAGATAGTAATACGTACAATGAAGAAAAATAACGAAAGGAAGACAGGTAGTGCAGGAGCTGTAATGTGCAACTGTAAATAAGGCAATAAAGAAAGTTTTTATTGATAAGTTGACCATTGAGCAAAGACCTAAAGGTGATAATGGAGTAAACCATTAGGATATCCGGAAGAATGCTCCAGGAAGGGGGAACAGCACAAACAACAAGATGACAGAAATGGAATGAGGCAAGGAGAGTATAGCAGATGAAGTCAAAGAAGCAATGAGGCCATATTGTATCGAGTGTTGTCAAGTTTTGGCTTTTACCCTGGGAAGCGAGGAGGCCATTGGAGGGGTTTGAGCAGATGAGAACTGTGCTCTGATGTACATTTGTAAATAATCACTCTGGCTTTTCTGTTGAGAATGGACCCTACAAGAACAAAGGTGGAAGCAGGCAGCAAGTTAGACAACGATTATGGTAATTCAGAGGCGAGAGAGAGAGTGGTAGTAACAGATAAGGAGTAGTGAGATTCGAGGAGTATTTTGAGGGTAGAATAAACAGGGTTTGCTGAAAGATTGGCTATGGCCTGTGAGAGAGAAACAGAAGGTCAAGAAGACTCTGAAATGTTTGGACTGAACAATTGGAAGACTAAAAAAGCTGAAAGAATATGAGCTGCACATGGTGGCGCATTCTTGTAGTCCCAGCTACTTTGGGATGCGAAGGCAGAGGGCTCACTTGAGCACAGGGGTTAGAGGCCAGCCTGGGCAACACAGCAAGACCTCTTCTAAAAACAAAAAACAAACAAACAAAACTGGAAAAAAAAAAAAAAAGGGAAAATTGTGGCAGAAGTAGTTATGAGCAAGACGTAGGGAAATAAAATGTGAAGAGTTCAGTTTAGGTTGTGTTAAATTTGAGATGTCTATTAGACATCTAAGGATCATAATATAACATTTATTCTAGAGCTAAAGCTATAAACATTTTCATATATTTATAATTTTAAGCATCCTCAAACGATTGCTTGTGCATTTATAGAAATGCCTAGTTCTTTAAAATTAACCTTATTTTTATGTTAGCCCAAATGTTAACATACCCTTTTCTCAAATGAACAGGAATTATAACTGACTATAAAGTGTTGTACAAAAGAATAGGCAAAGGTAGAATTTGATCCACATTTTGCATGCTAATCGCACAACTGAGAAACTTTTTCATTTAAAAATGATAAACACATTCTTCATTTTATCCACATGTACATAAGAAATAAAATTTGACTTAATTCTAATTTTTAAAACTCATGAGCTTCTATCTGGTACTCAGTCATGCAGGACTGTAATTTGCTACTCTTATGTTCTCTTTATTTATTTTTTTTAAGCTCAGCTTCTTAGACTCTCTGGTGTCAGAACAAATGTGTCCAGAGTCTTCCAAAAGCATGTACGTCATCTCTTTTTGTTTCACAGAGTCCTAGACAAGTCAGGGTCTAAGCCCGGGGGTAGTCGGAACACAGGTTATGTATAAGTGGGTCATGGTAATTGTTATTTCTGTGGATCAGAGACAAATGGATATGCAAAGCAGAAATGCAGTTATGTACATGTTGCTATTCTGTGACTGAACTGGTTTAACTTGGACATTTTATTGTATCTGTCATTGTTTCAACAGCCTTTAGGTAAACAGTAAAAAGACCTTGGATTTCAACTACCAGGATAAATTCTTGGATGGCAAAGATGAAAAAAGAAATGAGGGAAAGATGATATTATCTATCAGGATGATGATAGAATATAGATACTCCCTGACCTATGATGGGATTATGTCCCAACAAACCCATTGTAAAATTGAAAAAACGATTGTTAAGTCGAAAACGCAGCCTAGCCTGCCTTTAACGTGTTTAACTTACATTAGCCTACAGTTGGGCAAAATCATGTAACATAAAGCCTATTTTATGCTAAAGTGTTGAATATCTCATGTAATCTATTAAATACTGAAAGTGAAAACTAGAATGGTTGTATGGGTACTGAAAGTATGGTTTCTACTAAATATGTGTTACTTTTGCACCATTGTAAATTTTAAAAATACTAAGGCAAACAATAGTAAGTCTGAGACCATTTGTATTTTTAAAAAATTAAATAGGAAGGAAGAAAGAAGGGAAAGAACAAGGCACTCCGCCAAATTCAGCCTTGTGTTTATTATGTTTTCCGGTTTTCTCTACCTCTCATTTTGTAGTTTTCAGACTCGAACTAGGCTGACTGATTGCAGTTCACCATTCCCTATCCACCCTTTTTTTTACTATTATCCCTGTGAGAGCTTTGAAACAGGTAGGCATGCCTATTAACATAAACACAATATTTTGATCTAAGTAAAACAACCAGAGTGAGTAACTGGTTACACAGTTAACAAGGTGCTCCAATTTTACCTCAAGATACCACAGATTCCTTCTCAATACCACCTTAGAAAGAAACAAATTCCCTCTAATCAACTAGAACTACAATAAATTCTCAGTCTTATGCTTGGCCTGCTTTATAAGTGAACACAGTGTTTGTATAGGAAAGGCTGCAGACTGGTATTATTTAATTAAATTATCCAGATAATTATGCAATTATTCATATCATTCCACTAATATATGCATAGACTGAGCTAGAGGCTTGCCTGCAGTGCTAACTACAATGCTCAGTGGTGCAACCACTGAGCTTTCCTATGTTCTTTTTTAGCCTCTAGGTTTAAAAGTAAGCAAGAGGGGGGGGGAAAATACCTAGAACGAAGGAGGAAAGATGAGTGATTTTATCATCACAAACCCCAGAGCCCTGTTAAAAAGTATTTGTATGTTTAAAAAATCTTTTTTGCTGAAAGCTTTTTCAGGAGAAATAAATTATACTGACTATATAAATAAAAGCAGAAAGAGCAAAGACGAACATGAACATATATTACCAATGCCATTCATCAAATATAGCTGACACTTCAATCTAATCCAGCAAATGAAAACACAGAAGTTTATAGAGTTATAGGAAGTAAGCAATTTAAACATACCAGGGTGCAAGGTCATCTAACAGCACAACTTGGAAGATGTTCCCTTCTTCTTTTCTCTTTTTTCTCTTTCATCCTTTTAAGCCTCTCAAATACTGATTGATAATCCATCTTTCTCACAGGATGAGGCGATCTTTAAATCATATAATTGATAGTAGCAGTCCAAATGTTCTTAACAAGTCCACCTTCCTCTAATGTCATAAAATCAAAGGACATTTCATGCATTTCATCCTATCATTAGGGTGCCAGGTTTCTCTTTCCATAATAAAGTAATACATTTCTTAACTAATTAGTTCATTAATTTTAAATGTGATTCCCAGTAAAAACTCTTTGAGATAGTTAATCTTTCTTAAAAGTGTGTGAGGTTGTAAAAAGCAGTTCTTAGAGCACTGTCACCACCAATCATGAACAGTCTGAATGGGCGAGGGGAATACAGAGCTGCAAAAACGCATCTCATTTTGTTTTTTAAAGTAAACCTCCAAGGCTGCTTTATAACCAGAAATCATATCCATATCATGCAGATGCTGTGGTAAACTTTACGGTTCCAATTAGGAATGGACAGTTTTCAATGCACTGCTCAAACACTTTGCTAGTCTATATGTAAATACTTCACTAAAACCACTGAACGGTGATGGAGTTCAATATTAATATCGCAAATTAAAGATGACATCTGAATGCCTACTCTCCAGAAGAGCGATCAGAGCTCATGGTAAGGCAATAATCAGTGGCTTAAGCAACTTTCAAGCACCATGGGGGAAAAACAAATGGGATAGAGCTTGGAAATTGCACTGGTGCATGAAGAACATATCATATTAAAGAGCAACTGCTGATTGACCTGGTGATGAAGTGGAGGATATGACCATATGCTTCCATAAAGGACATTTGGAAATGGCTTCGGAATGGTCCCCTGAGAGCTCATGACTATTACCTGGTGTATTCCCATTAATTCACAATGTAAACTTTTATCTGTAACAGTGAAATAAGCTGTCAAAATAAATGCCTGTTCTCCTGGGAGGAAAAAATTACCTGAATAATTATCACGCCCAGCATATTTCCCAGTCAGAACTATCAAAGGGTTATGCTGGATGGATTTCCTTTACATATTGTAGTCATTGCCTTGGAAAGAGGAATGGCTTCCACTTCTTTACTGGGATCATTTGAATGGGGAATATAGGTGTGTTAAAGTGGGAATAAGAATACAAAGTTATAGAAAAAGTGAGAGATGAATCAATGAAGAGTTTATAATGTCAGCACAGTGCCCTTTGCCCTATGCTAAGAATCCTGTTCTGGGCCTGCATCCTTTAGTAAACCAGGTTTTTCCTTACAGGAACCAATAATAAAGAGTTTGTAAAGAAGGTAGCCCCAGTATGATGTTCAAATCCAAGATTCTCTGTGAGGAAGGCGCTGCGGTTCTTAAGACGCTGCACTGTCATTTCTTCCTGCATGCTGGGGAAATGACAGGAGTGAAGATGAACATAGAGGTGAATAAATGTCATGTCCCTGTGGCCCTATGTGCAGTGGTCAGAAGAGTGGGCTATGGAGTCTGGTGGCTGGAGTTCAAATCCCCGCTCTGCCGTGTGCCAGCTGTGTGGCCTTGGTCATGTGCTTTGGCTTCCTGTGTCCAATGTGGCTACCCCACAGGTCAGGACCTGGTGTACATTCCATGGACATTGTCTCTTATTTTTGTCTTCCTGACCCCAGAACAGTGTCGGGACATGTTTAGGGAGCAAATTAAGAGTCCAACAATTGTTCTGGCTCCAGTTCACCCCATTTGCTCTCTTTGGTTCAAAAAGTGAAAGGGGGGGATTTTGAGTCGCTGTCATAACTTCCTTTGTCTGTGTCTGTCCTGGCTTCGTTGAAGAAACCACAGCCTGGGCTGCTTCCCTTGCTGAACCTGGGCCCAACAGGGATGTCACTCTCCAGGTCCCTTCTCCACCTGAGGAAGAGCCCTGGGAATAGGCTGGGGTCACAGCACCTCTTGCCCCTACTGACTTTCTTTGTACTGTTTTCCCACAAGTTGTTCTGCTTCTAGACCTAGGGAGATAGATCCAGCACCATGAGGAAATGGACCCATCCCACTCTGTTCTCCTATCCCCGACATCCCCTATAACTATGTAAAGCACCAGACCTCTGATGCCAGATGGCACCATCTTCCCTGATTTCCTGGGAACAACTCCTAAGTAAACAATTTGCACTAGAATCCTTATCTTGGGTTCTGCTTCTGAAGAAACCCAAACTAAGACATTAGTTGTTTTTTTCTGGTAGCATGAGCAAGGCCTGAAGTAGGTAGGGAACTGCAGTAGTTACATGGCTTCGCGTGTTAGAGATACAGCATCATCAGCAGCAACCAGGAAGGCACCTGTGAGCAGGTGAACCAAGGGAGAAATGTCCATAAATCTTTGCATGTCATACTAATTCTTCTTTTATTTATGGCCTTCTCTTTTCCTGAATATTCTTTTTCTTACAAGAGGCTTTAAAATTGGAATTCTAGAAGAAAAGAAACAGGATACAGAAACGGGTCCAAAGAGAGCACTGCTTTTTCCTCTAATTGCTGTGAGTGGAGCAACAGACTGTGAAGAGCAGGTGCCACATAAGGCTGAGATTTTCTCACCTTCACTTTTTCCAGGAGGCTGACACAAATGGAAGGATGTGACATAAGGGCAAACTCCCTGGAACAATCATCTCCCACAACTGTACAGCTCATAATAGCTTTAATAGAGAACGCAAACAATAATAAAGGCACGCTACCTTGCCTCTATGAGATCAAACAAGGCTCAGGTTGATGGAGCGGACATTTTTCTGTCTCCTCAAAAGTCCATATTTCTGGATATCACTGAACTACCAAGACTTTTCCTAAGGGAAGGTTAAAAAAATAATTGTGGTTTGGGCTTCTGTTCAAAAAGAGAACAAACTATTATTTAAGTTCTGTAAGAGAACAACAGAGAACACTGACTGTAGACAGTGTTTCTGACCCATCGTCTGATAGAAGAAAAATAAAGAAGAGGCTGCCCATTAATACCCTGCCCTGAATTCGGGAGTTGTTGGAGTGGGTAGGACAGGCAGGAGGTATTGTTATTTTTTAATGGCTACTTCAGTGGAGATGCGCACGCTAACATTGTTCTTGGAGAGAAAGCTTTTATTCTGTGAGATACTTGTCACGCTCCAATTAAAAACAGAATTTATTGTTAAGGGGTAGGAAAATATCGGTTTCTTTCTACCTGTATTTTGTCTATTGTTGAAAATCTTACATAAGGAAGAAGGTTGAGGCTGAGAAGAGCTTTTTTTTTAAGTCCAAAGTAGGGAACATTGCCACTTTAAAAAATATCATTTCTGAAAGAAAGCAGAGGTGTCAGAGATAAAGAGAAAAGGAGGGAGATGCGCCAGTCAGTCAATAGTATTTATTGAACACTCACTGTGTGGGGGAGGACACAAAGGACATAATACACTTGGTGCTTGTTCGTCAGGAGCTAGTGAGCTATGGAAAGGACCGGCGTTAACACGAGAAAACAGTTTAAAGAAGACGCATAAGAAACCACATGACTCATTGTAACTTTTAAGAAGAGTGTGTGTGTGTGTGTGTGTGTGTGTGTGTGTGTGTGTGTGTTAAAAGCAGCTTGAAAGTAAAAAACAGCCATGGTAATGAAATCAGAAAAAGAAACGCCACCAAACCTAGGAGAAATGATAAGAGAATACAAATGATCCTGCAGCACTTTTGTCTTTCAGTTGACTCTTCTCTGAGGGTAAATCCGAAGTGGAAATATAACACAGGACACCTTTCTTGTCATTGGGACATCAGGGAACTGGTATCTCACCACGTCTGATAGCTAATATATGTTATGGTTCCACCTCGTGCAAGTGATTTGACTTGAAAATGCAATGACAGGGAGCCATATTGGGGAACAGAAATTGTTTACATAATTGCTTGGTCTGTTGGTGAATCTAGGCCCTCATTTAGAATTCATTATTTTATAAACTGCACAAAGGGATTTCCAAGTTGTCAAGCTTAGTTTGTAAAAAATAAAATAAAAAGATATGATAAAATGTCTGGCACAAGCTTTTCTGACTTTAATTTTTTTTCCTCTGTCCTATTCATCTTCCCAGTCATAGCGGGTACTCCATCAGCTGTGATAGCTGCTATTTTCTCTGGATTTAGATCAAACAACCTCAGAACATCCATCAGGGCCATTTCTACATCCTTTCTCCTTTGATGCCAAACCCCAAAGATTCCCCATCATGTACAGTCTGCAAGTTGTTGGACTGACAAGCATTAGTAACCTTGGAATGTCACCCAGACACCAGCTTTCATCCTGGAGGAGGCTAATGAATTTTGCTGCAACCAACTTGGTCTTGAAATGATTTTTCTTTAGGTCACCTTTCATAGTTAAAATAGTTTGCTTTCTTATAGTTTACTTTTAGTCTGCTGAGTTACAGTGGCAGAGAGAATTGAGCCCGAGGACATGAGAGTCTGAAGCACAGAATTCTAATACCGACTTTTAATGCTGCATATTTTTTAATCATCTGAGCAAAACTTTAATTTCTGTCCTCGTCAGTTAAATAGAGTATAAAAGTGTAATCCACAATTTAGGGTTTTTGACTTTGTAAGCATAGAAGCCCTTTAAAATACTTATATACAGTATACATACATTTAATATACTTTTAACATAATGTGTGTACACACACATACACCCAGAGGCTACTGTGTGGAATTAATTATACATTAGGTATAACCTAAAGAAGAATATACCAAATGACATAAATGTAACTAATAAAATTTTAAGCAACTTTATATTGTATTAAGCACAACAGCAACTCTACATGCTCTTTAACGGGACAGTACAAACACATGTGAGATATATCAATTACTAATGCAATTTCTGTATGCATAAAAATGTGCCTGTTCTTCAAAATAACTGAGTTCTAGGGGATGCCACAGATTTAAGAACCAACTATAATATACAGGGCTATAATATGCAATAACTATTTCTGGGTCTGTAATTTATTCGTGTAGACAGGAGTGTTAATATGACCCAAGTCAAATGTTCAATCCCAGGATCCATGCATTTATGTAATTAGTATTTGTTGAAGACTAACCACATGCATGTCACCCCTGTTCACCCAGCCATTGCTAGAGGCAGCGGAGACCCTCAACATTTCAAAAATGAATCAATGAATGAATAAATAAATAAATAAATTTATGTCACCTAAGACTCTCCAATTTATAGCTACTAGTGGAGTTACCTGATTTACAGATACCTTCACTGGCTTCTGCCCCTGCCCGAATACTGCAGGCTTTTGTCCCTCTGAAAACCATACCCAGGGACTGTATTTCTGATCTGGTCTTCTTCAAGTGTCTCACACATGCCCTCCTTTCCTATTCCTCACTCCCGCCATGGCCCACGGATCCACTTGAGGGCGCCGGCACCCTCCTCTTGAAGGCACTGTCATCCGGGGGTTCTCAAGCAGAAAACTAGTCATTCTAGAAGATGGTCGCATTCCCTGGTGACTGCTTATGCAAGCTTCACCATGTTTGTCACAAGATAGTGGGGAATGCTCCTCTTTCCCACTTTATGCCACACTTTATCGAGGAGGCATCAAAAGAAAGATGTCTCATCTGACCCCTTGTGAAAGCAGCTTGTCCTGGTAGCCTCGGCTTGTTCCATAGCCACTGTTCCGCAAGGCTCGTGAGGAAGACCTGAGGGACAGATATCTGAGATGTGCCCCATGCTGTGGTCTCCAATCCTGCCTTCCCCTGCACCGCATCCAACACTACTTCAGCAGTGCCTCTCTAATTTTGGTATGCATCTCAGTCACCTGGGGATCTTGCTAAAATGCAAATTCCGATTTAGTAAGACCTATCTGGGGCCTGACATTCTGCATCTATCAGGGCCAGGACTAGGCACAAAATTTAAGGGGTGACAAAAAATTCAGTAATCAAGATAATATTTTAATGCAATATTTTGAAAAATCCAAATGAATACCAAAAAAATCCATGATGAACAGAATATCCAAATTTTAAAGGCAGGATTAAAGATCTCAATTGATGTTAAAATCAGACCACATTTTGAGCAGCAAGTTTCCATAGCCAAAAAAATTAGCTTATTCTAAGGGATTATGTCACTTATTTTGACCAATTACGCACTAATCTGCTGAGTTGGGCATATGCTAGGACTATATATACATGCACACAGACATCTCATCTTATGCTTACATCATCATGGGAAGGAATTATAATTAGTTGAAGAAACTTGCATTCTCAGCTTGGGGGGAGGAATCACTTTTGTGCCCCTGGAGAGTGTTAGCAATGCCTCAAGATATTTTTGTTGTAACAAGATCTAAGGAGTCTCCTGACTTTGGGTGGGTAGAGGTCAAGATGCTACTAAATATCATACAATGCACAAGACAGCTCTCTACAACAAATAATTATCTGGCCTAAAATGTCAACAGTGTTGAGACTGAGAAATTCTGCTATAAAAATAGTATACAGCATATGAGTACACCCCAGACAATCGATGTTGTCATAACTCAGTTTGAACTCAAGTATCCTTGAGTTTTGGATCTTTCCTACTTACCACCTTCCCTCACTATGAAGAGAGCATTTTAACTTCTAACTTTGGGCATGACTTAGTCACAGTCAATAAAGAATATCTCTTTATGTATAAAGATAAAATAAATAAAGAAATTAATACTCAGAATCTTTAGGCAAAGGCCATTGGGTGACAAATTGAAAAGGTTAGGAAGAGTGGTTACTTGTTTCTAATTTAAATCCAATTAGGGATGAAAGCCCATTGTGATTCTGTGGAAAACTGGCTGTGACAATGTTTAATGAAAGTAGATCTCAAACCTCATTCTCTGGCATCGAATTTGGAAAGCTGAACTTTCCCGACGTTTTGTACGACTTTAGATTTGAAGCCAGTAGAAAATTCATCTAGCTTTCCAAAATTGTTTATCTGTTGGTTGAATCATAATCATATCAAAAGCCAAAATTAAAAATGCACAAGAACATAATTTAAAATGTGTGAGTACATGAATAAATAAAACATCAATATTTTCATCTTGAAATCGTATTCTAGGGGTATTAAAAATGATAGAATCCAACCTTACTCTGTACCCCTTGTGATTACAAAGTCCCAAGGTATAAAACAACTATAAAAGGTTTCAAAGAGTCTTAAGGAAAAGTAAAATGTGCCTGCTTGTACAAAAATTGAGACATAAAGTTACTATATTAACTAATAATTATTGGAGAGCTATGGATTGATGATTTACATATTGTCTTTCAGCACTAAAGCCACTTTTCTATGATATGCTGTGTGTTGCTGGGCCTGAGATTTTACAAAACATTTCCAAGGCTTCCTTGACTTCTGCCTTCTCTTAGGCTAACAGAAGGCACAGACAGGAGATTGGAAGACAGAAAGAAGGGAGAAGGTATTTCCGTCATGTTCTCCAATTTCTGGACAGCCACTGCTATGGTCTCCAAGTTCTTTTGGCACTCCTGGCACCAGATATGCCCCCAACCCAGGGACCAACATCAGCAGTGGGGTGAGGTGGAGGCCTCCTCCAAGCTCCTCTTCTCTTTTGTATCTCCAGGCCTCGGGGTAGTAGCTATTCTCAGCAGTCACTAACATCGGAGTTTGTGATGGTCAATTTTAAGTGTCAACTTGACTGAGCTAAGGGATGCCCAGAGAGCTAGTAAAATATTACTTCTGGGTGTGTCTGTGAGGATGTTTCTGAAAGGGATTTCATGGCTGGGTAAGGAAGAGTGTCCTCACCAATGTGAGTGAGCATTATTCGATCCATTGAGGGCCTGAACAGGAGAAAAGGCTAAGGAAGGGCACATGTTTTGCCTCTCTTGAGCTGAGATAACCCTCTTTTCCTGCTCTTGAACATGAGTATTCTCGTTTCTCCGGCTTTTGTATTTGGACTGTGTCTACACCAAAAGTTTTCTTGGGCCTCCAGCTTGCGGATGGCAGATCATGGAACTTCTCAGTCCCAACAATTACAGGAGCCCATCCTTCAGAATAAATCTCTTTCTATGTACCTATCCATATCTATCTATCTATATAGACTAGAGAGATGGAGGGAGAGAGGGGAGGGAGGGAGAGAAGGAGAGGCAGGGAGGGAGAGCGAGAAAGGTAGAAGGAGAGGGAGAGGGAGAGAGGGGGAGGAGGGGAGAGAAGGAGAGGCAGGGAGGGGAGAGCGAGAAAGGTAGAGGGGAGAGGGGAGAGGGAGAGAGGGAGGAAGGGAGAGGGAGGGAGGGAAAGCGGGGGACGGGGGGAGAGAGAGAGAGAGAGAGAGAGAGAGAGAGAGAGAGTGAGGCACAGATCCTATTGCTTCCCTGGAGAACCCCTGACTAACACAGGGCTACCACTGCCTTCCCTTTCTGTTCTTTCAACTTTCAAACACCTGAGTAAATAATTCTCTGCATGAAATCTCTCTGCTTGAAATACCTATCCTCCTTCTATTTTCTGAACTAGAACTTCACTGATGTAGGATACTAACAACAAAGATATAGGAGAAATATAGCAATAAAATGCATGTAAATGTGCTGATTACATCTTTTCATATACAACTTATCAGTTGTGCATTTCTCTGTGACTGTGCTAGGAATGAATAACGTGTATAACATTGCATTGTATGCCTTGAACAGAATAGGTACTTATAAAGGGAGTATATTTATTTACCATTCATACTTTCTTTTTTCCAAACTGGAGGAAGATGAAGATTAGGCAGATCAAAATTTTATTAAAAAAAAAAGGATTCCAGCTGTTTGACCAAAAGAAGTGTCCAGAATGTACTTCAATAATGTATCACTACCAGATGTTATCTAGAGTTTTCTCCTTTTTAAGAGCAATGAAGCCTGTCCATGAGAAACACTTAATCATCCCACTCTTCCTTTGGGACTGTAGAAAATTGCTACCTGCAAACCTTGCAGACCTAATTGATCATGTGAGAGTGTATTTGTATGCCTGTGTATAATTTTTGATTTGCCTGTTCATTTTAAACAAATACTTCTCTATTTTTTCTGTGGATCCTGGATGTTCATAAGTCTGAAAGAAACTTGAGTATGTTGGCAGCCTGGCTTCAGTCATCTAAATTATACTATGCATAACTGTGAATGTCTTCCCTAAAACACAGAACCTTAGGAATGATGAAAATTTCTGAATAGTCTGACAATCATTTTATTCTACACAAACATAGCAGTTGGTGATTTTATGCCAATTTCAATGACATTTGCTAGGTAAGGAGAAGATAAATGAATGTCTGTATCTATAAAGCCAGTTATATATCCTATAAAATATAGTACCTTGTTGTTCATAATATTCATGTTAGAGGAAAATATTTTTCTTGCCCTCACTCATGTGACTGTATTGAGTGAGGTCTACAGTTAATAGAGATATTTATACAGCCGCCGTCTGCAGATTACCAGTGGTCCAATGCCATGAACTATTCAGTGAATTTGGAAAAGCATCCTGGATGCTAATAGAGAGAAACAAAGGAACATGAGATGTGGGCCCTGCTTTATTAATCACAGTCTTTAGCAGGAAGTGATGAGATAATCATGTGTGTCTTTATTGCAGCCTGATAAACTTTATAAATACAAGCACATATGAAGGGCTCTTTGTGATGCACTGAGACATGATTAAGTGATAGATAATTCATAGAGAGGCCATTTGAAATCAGGGGAATGATTACTGTGACCTGTGGTATGAGTCTGCTGTCTTAGCCTGACTTCCCCCCGGGAAAACAAAGGCTGAGGTTCAGACTTTTGTACAGGTAGTCTATTTTGGAAAGCAATCCCAGGGAACAGGAGTGAAGGATTACTGATTTTGAAACAAGAAGGAGAAGGCAAATCGAGGATACTTTCTTGAGTTGGTCACCACTGTGGGTTTACTGGAGCTCTACCATGCTGGTACCTTGGGTGGCCAAATAGCATGTCCACTCAAAGGATCATGGGAAAAGCATTTATCCATTGGCTCTAGGATGTCCCTTGGATCTCCCCCTGGGGTTTAGCATTGCCCATTGGCACCCACTTCCAGAGTCATAGGTGTCCTATACCACAGCATGAAGAGCACAGGGCAGGTTAGGAGAGAAACAGTGCTTTCAGCATTAAATGGGCCAAAGCTTGTGCAAGCTTGTTTACGTAGCTGCAACTACAGTGGGAAGCAAGATGAAAATGGCGTGAGTCAGTGTCCAAGAGCAGTCCGATAGGTCCAGAACAGAGTTTAATCAAGAAAGTCATCTAGAAAAGATATTTGGCTTTCTCTGCTATGATAAATGTTTTCATAAGGAAGCATCTGTCAATACGTCCTGGTTTATATTTTCTTTTTCTTTCTTTCTTCTTCTTCCTCCTCCTCCTCCCCCCCGCCCCCACACTTCTTCTTTTTGCTGCTGCTGCTTTTGTTTTTGAGAAAGGGTCTCACTCTGTTTGCCCAAGCTGGAGTACAATGGCACAGCCTTGACCTCCCAGGGTTAAGTGATCCTCCCGCCTTAGCCTCCCTAGTAGCTGGGACTACAGGTGCACACTACCACATCCAGCTAATTTTGTTTATTTTTTGTACAGATGAGGTGTCACTATGTTGCCCAGGCTGGTCTCAAACTCCTGGACTTAAGCAATCCTTCTGCTTCAGCCTCCCAAAATGTCAGGATTATAGGCATGAGCCACTGCACCTGGCCTTCTTTTTCTTATGAAGCACCTCATTTTCACAGACATTCCACTAATAATAAACTAATTTATTTCCTGGCTCTTATATAAGTGATGTGTATGTCATCAACTTTGAAGAAAGGGAAACTTTCTTGTCTTACTTTAAACTGACTAGATTGTAATCTTTATTGCTTACTGTAACTAACTACAGGGCCACCCCGACTTGGGGTGGAAGGAGGAAGGTAAATATATTTCAATTTATTGATCATTTTTTGAGACAGAGCTTCACTCTCTTGCTCAGGCTGGAGAGCGGTGGTGCAATCTTGGCTCACTGCAACCTCCACCCTGCCAGGTTCAAGCCATTTCGTACCTCAGCCTCCTGAGTAGCTGGGATTACAGGCGTGTGATACTGTGCTTGGCTAATTTTTGTATTTTTAGGAGAGACAAGGTTTCATCATGTTGGCGAGGCTGGATTCAAACTCCTGACCTCAAGTGATCCGCCCACCTCAGCCTCCCAGTGTCCTGGGGTTACAGGCGTGAGCCTAACGCCCAGCCTGTAAATATATTTTTAAAGAGCTACTGTCTACATAAACAATTTGAGTCACCCAAAATCAGCTTGTTAGCACCATTCTGATGGCTCATCTCACGCAATCCAGCATAAGAAATACTGAGCCTCCAGCAAGATTCACTTGCTCACCAGGCTGTCCTCTGGGAACTGGCACCTGGCTGCAGGGCCCTCACGACAACCCCACACATTCAAGTCTGGAATTCCTAAGGGCATCTAGGTGACTCCATACTTGCTGCATGGGGGAGAGAGGATTGGAGAGTAGTCATGATGGGTAGCCATGGGGTCCAGGGCCCCCGCAGGTATTGGTCCAACTCAGGGCATCCTGCTGGGATGGCGCTGCTGCTCTGGCTGGTCTCAGCTACGTGAAGAGGGTTTAGAAGCTTTTGAGGAAGTTGCTCCAACACACAAGGAGGAGAGGAGGACAGGACCGGCTCCCGCTACCCTGCTCCCAGACCAACCCAGGGCCCAGAGCTGGGGCCTTCTTGACTGGGTCTGAGAGCAGAACTAATTCTTGTAGTTGCCTCTTGTTTTAAAAACATCTTTCCTAGAGGCCAAGTCACTGTTATTCTGACAGACTAAACACCTGGAAAAATGGACTTTCCCTTTGTGCACTAATGCTGAACGTTTATAAATCAGGCTTTATGCAGTGTTGAAATGCGTATGTATATTGGAAACCCATTTTTATCTGCAATACAACCAAGGGGCAACTCATTAGCGGTATTAAAAAACCATCTTTATGCTTTATATATTACTCCCCAGACACTCATATTCTACTTAGAATGCACTCCTGGTTTAAGCAGAATGGAACTTACCTCATTTTCATTTGATCTGTAATAGAATCTGTAGGCAACACTATATGTTTTCTTCTATTCTTCATGTTTAAAGGTGCCACGTTATTATTTTAACCCTTGGTTAATATTTCTTACAACCCATATTTAAATCAGTTTCCCACAGAAAACAACACTATCAAGGTAATATAGTGCAAATATTGTCACCTGTATACCCTTTCTTAAGACGACAGCATTAATGCTGCTGTTACTGTTGAACTGCTCCTGTTTCCATGAGGTTAACATATAAAAATGTATTATTCATGAAAGAAAATGCATTTCATATATTTTACCAATTGTTATTATTGTTCTAGAGGGGGAAATAAATGGAAATGGTGGTAGTTGTAGAAATGCATCCTTATTCAGGACTTAATATACACTAACAATTTAGACTACTTACCTTCTTCAACTTTAAGCCTTCCATTAAACTGCAAAGCTTGATGTCAGCTAAACTCTATAAATGTTAATTTAAGGTCAAGGTGCTCCTGGGAAGCATTTGCATGCTTAGAGCAGAGCCCAAGAAAACTTCTTTTCAAAGATTTATGGGATGATATGGCTCCTTTCTGAAAAATAGGAACTCTATTTCTACCTTTTCCAATCACTTTATATTTCCAGCTCTAGGACACACTTTTCTTTATGTATCTTTCTGAGATATTTAATAGCATTCTGGAGATGTTAAAATGCAAATTTTTTCCATGTGTAATGTATAGTGTCTCTCCAATTTAAACTTCATTTAGTAATGCCAAAAGCTTTGTAGGGTGAGGAATGAATCATCCATAACTCAGGAGCACCTTCGTCCATAAAAGTGGCCAAAGCGCAGTCGCATCATTTACAATATCAAATTATCACAAGGTAGGATTTTTAGCCAATAATCACTTTTTCTGAAACTAAATCACATTTCAAAGTGCATCTAAGGTTTGGTTCAAAGGGGCCTACAGTCCAGTTTTCTCTGTTGCCTAAATTACTGTATGGAATAAAGCTGAGCACACAGGAACATGAAGTTGTTCTTCATATTTAGGCTACCAAAGTTTCTTTCAACAGGGATCTGGAATCTTTTGGGGGGTCAGAAAGAGCAGCATGGTTTATTATTTGGCTGGAAGCTATGGAGTCTCTTCATTTCATGCATGAACATGAGGTGCTGACAGTGAAGTCTCACAAGGAGAGAAGAAACAGCATCACCATATTCATACTCCTTTCTGGGGTACGGGGTAGTTAGGCCAAGTTTTATTGACTCTTCTAGGACTCCCCCACCCATAGCCACTGGTCAAGGAAGGCAGATTTAGACAGTCTCTTAAGTGTTTATTATTATTACTAAAATCAGTTTGAGAATTTCCAACACTGGCAAGTCTTATAAAAAGCAACCAAGCACAGGACACAGAACAGCAGCAAACAGCATTCTTGTGGGTAGCTAACAGACATTAGAACTTCCACCCTTCTTTGAGACACCTGAACTCACTGGTGAACTCTGCTTCCAAGTACTCCTGCAAAGCGCACCACAAGCTCAGTCCATGTTTCCAACCCATCAGCTTCAGTTCACATAACCACACCTACATATCAGTAACAGAAGAGAACATACACCATACAGCATTCACAGCAGTTGACAAAGGGGTAGAGGGAGTACAAGTATTGTTTTACTTAACACATCCAACTAATGTGGGTTATCTAAGAACAAAAACTCACTTAAAGTCTTCCAACAGATGTGGATGTCCTTTGAGTGCAAAAAGCATTCGTACATTATTTGCAATCATTGCCCTCTGCATACTCTCTCACCAGAGCTACAGATGGAGAGAACATCTCACCAAGTTAAAAAATATCCAGCATGCACCACCAAATCTCTGCATGCACTCTCTCCTTTCTCGCTCATACTAGCCATTCATGCCTCGGCACCATCCGCACAAGGTTTCAAAGGTTCAAACAGCCCTCTGGTTCCATATCACAGCCTGCGTTCATAGCATTGATATGACTCTATGAAATAAAGAGTAGTGGATAAAAATGGTACACCCGCCATCAAAGATGCGGCCTTTGATGCAGGAATTCATCTCATTGATGATGAATTCCTCAATGAGAAAGCATGTAGACAGACGTATTCCTATGGCAGAATATTTACAGCACTACTTTCAGTGAAGTGCTTCTTCCATAAACGTTTGAAATGAGATGAACTGCAGAGATTAAATGAAGGCTTCATATTGTACTTTTGTATATGAGGGGGAGACAAGTGTTAAAAAAACAAAACAAAAGAACCAAACACTGTGACACCACGATCTCCCATAAGGAGATTTTCTTAAGAAAAAAAAAATCCATATGGTGGGGTTCAAATTAAAACAAGGAGGAAAGAATGTAGTTCTAATCAATGGTTTCCATTCTGAACATGCAAAGGATTCACTTGACAAGTCCAGGGATAAAATATCACAGGAGAAACCTTTTGATGTCAATTGTAGTGTGTTGGTTTACCGATCAGGCAAATAGCAGTTCACTTTCAACCACTCGATATTTCAGCCTTTCATGTAACAAAACTTATAAAATTCCTTTAGCTTTGTCTTTTTCTAAAGAAAAATGCCAAAAATACTGCTGAATATATTCCACACTGAACAAACCAATTTTCAACATTCTTAGTTCATATTTATTTTACAATATACTTACCATGAGTTTAGAAAAATTTGAATTCCCGGTATTCTATACCAAGCAACCACAACCCCACTGTCCACAGTCCTCAGCCAGAAAACTTAGAATCCATGCTTGAGCCAAAGCCTCAATTAAAACCACTGCCCGGCCCTGCATTTGATGCTGATCCCCAACCAACAGCTGCACCAGAATTAGAACCACTGTAAGAGTTATTTCCAGAACCAAAGGCCTAGTTTGGCTCCCTCTGGATGTTGCCTTGGCTTTGGTTGTTACCTAATGGGACTAACTGGTTCTGCTGGCTGGCTGAAATGCCTATCATACCCCAACTGCTCTGTAGCACTGCCTGGGCCGCAGCCATCAAGGCTGGATTAATGCCGAATGTACTGAAGTTCAACCCACCACCCATATTACTACCTTGATTGCTTCCCAAACCAGTTTCCCCCACCTCTACTATTACCAAATCCACCCTGATTCCCAAAGCCACCTGGATTACCACCAAATGTTCCACTTATTTTTGTCTATTGCTATTGTGCTTGCAAGTTTCTTTGAACTGACTGCACTACGGACTATACCGTAGTCAAGCCGTGGTGACCCCTGTGACCCACACGTACACTTCCAGATGGCCTCCCAGAGCCAGAAAGCCTGAGGTAGCAGAAAAACCGCAAAAGGAGAAGAATATACTCCACACTGAGCAAACCAATTTTGAACATTCTTAGTACATATGTATTTTACAATATGCTTACCATGAGTTTAGAAAACTTTGAATTCCCAGTACTTCTGCAGTGCCTAATTAACAGATCCTGTGACATTCCACCATTGTTCGTGCCTCAATTGATAAGTCAGCCTTGTGACACTAGACCCTGTGGCCTGATTAACTGACCTTGTGACATTCTACCACTATTCCTGCTTCAACTGATAGGTCAACCTTGCGACACTGGACCCTGTGGCACCTCCCTCTAGCTCACAAAAAGCCACCCTAAACTGTAACTTTCCATTGCCTACCCCAACCTATAAAACCAGCTCCTATCCCACCACCCTCTGCTGACTCTCTTTTCAGACTTAGCCTGCTCGCACCCCAGTGAATAAACACCCTTGTTGCTCATACAAAGACCGTTTAGGTGGTTTCTTCATTCAGAGTGTGCTTAACAGTGCTTAGGTTCAGCACTGGATATATGAACGCTGATTCCTTTAATGATCAAGTCCTCTCCACAGAGAGACTGCGCAACCTGATCATCTGCAAATGTAACAAAGGCAAAGGCCCTGAATGACTTGGGGATGAAGACATCCACCACTTCCCCGTACTGACAGAAGAACTGCCACAGCCCATCCACAGCCATGTCCTCTGTCCAGTGCTCCACAAGCACTTTTCTGCCTCTCAAAGGCTCATCTGGGCTTTGCTTAAAAATTAGGAAGTTGACAGTCACACCATCGTCCATCTATCATAGGTCACTGTGACACTACTTTCACCTGTGTTTCATATTTTGTTAAACAAACAAAACCAGCCCCCTTTGAATAACTAGTTTTAATATCTTTCTTGACCTGAACCATAAGAACTTCTCCAAAGATACTAAAATATTATTTCAGGTCCTGTTCAGTTGTTTGCCATGAAAGACCCAGCGCTATGAAATTGGATGTCTTCTGGACGGCTCTTTTCACTTTCACTGCTGAGGAAGCATCTGTCTCATCCATTTTGCTTTAGTTATCTTTGGGGTAATTGACAACATACACCGGATTTCCCCTGCCAGCATCCGGGGATGCTGCCAGCATTCTTTCTACCAGCCGGACACCTCTCATACATCATGACGGTGGATTTCTGTAAGGAAGTCCACACGCCCCTGGAAACTGGGCTGTAACCATGGACAGGACAGCAGCACTGTCCCATTGTCTTCTGATGGTATTTCAATGGGCTCATCATTCTCATCTGCGATTACCCAAACATATTCAGATATCTTTCACTTTTCTGCTAGGCTGCTGCTTCCTAGCAGACAGGGACACCAAGGCAGCGACAGATCCAAGCATGGCCCAGTGACCACTTCACTCCCACTTTTAAGTGTTTTATATAACATTTTATATAACACAATATTTCCCAGGCCAAGTGATAAAAGGCCAGCCAATATACAGGCTATCCAGAGGTTTATTAGGTGGTTTGACAGAACAGCTTTGTCTAGCAAGGCATGATGTTGATTAGGCAGGGCAATGAGATTTTTCTCTCAGGAATTTGAAAGTGAAATAAAAAACAGAGTTGAGCAATTAGCAGAGGGGTTGAAGGGGAAAGGACTCGCAGAGAAGGTCATTTGCAGAGGCCATTAGGCAGTAAAGGTTATAAATGAGCAAACACTCTAATAATGCCATAGTCATAAAGTATAAAATGCACATGTAGGAAGAAATTCCTCAAAAACAACAGGGGAGAGAAGTTAAGTCATGTTAATCACAAAATACCAGAATACAAACCTTCTCCGTGAGGCCTGGAAGTAGGCCTTTCTCTAATCCCCTGAGACACTTGCTCTCCTCATTCCCGTATTTTTTTTTTTAACAATGTCTTGTTAATTAAGATAACCTGAAATATTTTCATAACACCAATAAAGAGGGACAGGATGGTCGCTTATGGAGCTACCGGTGAGGCTGAGAAAGTAACTCAGGAGCCCTTATCATCTGGTGGAGGAGTCCTCCTGTCTCATTGAGGAAGGAGACCCCTTCCTCTTAAGCTTCTAAGACCACTTCCCCTTAACCTTCTACATTGCATTTCAAAGGAGAAGTAAAAGTTGAAAATAGAAGGCGCAAGTTCAATGGAGGAGACAAAATTGGTGCCACAAGCCGGACCTGGAGGTCAAAGATCAAACCCCACCCTAGTTCCTATCCTATCCACAGATCACAGGCATGGTATGGAGGAATCTTCCCCAGAAGGCATTGTTCTTGCTTAATTATGATTAGACCCCCACTGAAGTCACATACCCCTCGCTTACCTCATCGATCACGACCCCCTCACATATACTCTCTAAAATTGTGAGCCTTTAAAAGAGGCCAGGATTTTCTAGTCGGGGAGCTCGGTTCTTTCCCAGTTGCATAAAAAGCCACTTCCTTCACAAACTTGGTGTCCGAGAGGTATTGTCTGTGGCGTGTCCCGCTACATCATGACTGACAAAAGGTGAAATCATGCAGACTTCGCAATAGTCACTGCATTCCTGAGGAAAGTCCTGTCTAAGTAGCACCACCTTTTTGGTGAAAAGGAGACACCTGGAGGTTGGCGTGGATGTGGCTGGCAACAGCAACAGGAGGAATCCAGGTGGATCCGGAAGACGGCCACCCTGAGGGTCACTGAGGAAGAAAGTCAGCCTCAGACTTAGTCTCAGTGCCTTCCCCTAGTTGATGCTGTGAGACCTCTTGCTTTCAAGACAAAAGCACACCTTGAGTCCCTTCTCTTGGTTAACTGAGTATAGAAGAAAGATGCCAGAAGGAAAGAGTCCCTTAGAGCCCTTGACAGAACAGACTTGCTTTGACCAGTGCTGGCCTCTCATTAAGAACTTGTCATGAGGAAGGAAACCCTTAATCACCTTCAGGCTTCAATATTGCATCTCAAAAGGAGAAGTCAGAAATTGGCCAGAGGAGGGATTAGTTGGCACCGCCAGCCGTTTAAGGATAAGACCCCTACTACTGACCACAATCCCATCTATAGATCACGGATATGGTATGGCAGAATCTCTCTGAAGGCACTGTTTTTAGTTAAACAGGATCAAACCCCCACCCCACGCCTACTTCATGGGTCAAGACTCTTTCACATGTAATTTCTAGAGTTGTAAGCCCAAGACCCTTTCACATGTAATTTCTAGTTATAAGCCCAGACCCTTTCACATAGAGTTGTAAGCCCAAGACCCTTTCACATATAATTTCTAGAGTTGTAAGCCTTTAAAAGGGCAGGGACTTTCTTTGTTAGGTGAGCTTGGCTGTTAGGCAACTATGCTGCCCTGCTCCCAACCCAATAAATCACCCCTTCCTTCCCAGTTTGGTATTCTCGAGGTTTGTCTTGTGCCTTTTCCTGCTTTAGTTCTTTCAGGGAAAATCTGGTCTAAAATAATTAGAAATAAGAGGGGCAGTGAGATTCCAAATAACCCAAGCAGCCTTGTTTGTGAAATGGTAAGCTGTGGTAGAAAGTACTGGGGTGAGAATGTAGAGTCTATCTGTGACTAAGAGCATCTCACTTCAGCCCTCTGGGCCTCAGTTTCTTCATGCCCTCTGCCACCTGCAAGCTAAAGACCCAGGAAACCTGGTGATGTCAGTCTCACTCTGAGCCCAAAGGCCTACAAACTGGGAGCATTAATGGGGTAAGTCCTAGTTTAAGGGCACGAGAAAATCAATACCTCAGCTTAAGCAGTCACGTACAGAGAAAGAATTCAATCTTGCTTCATCTTTTTGTTCTATTTGGGCCGTCAATGGGTTAGACAATGCCCACTCGCATTGGGAAAGACAGTCCACTTTACTTAGTCCGCCAATTCAAATGCTAATTTCCTCCAGAAACGCCCTCACAGACATGCCAAGAAATTGTGTTTAACCAGATATCTGAGTATATACCCCAGTCAAGTCAACATAAAATTAACCATCACACTGCCCATAGGTAAGAAATAGTTTGTGGATTATTTACTTATATTATTTATTTACCTCTTTCTAACAAGGATCTAAGACAAATTTATATAATCATAGCTTTTTGGTTTGAAGAAACTTCCCAAGTTTTCAGAACCGTCACTCCACTGAGATATGTAACATATATTTGTATACTGACAGAGACAGGGACCTCACCATCTCACATTTTTGGATAGCATTCTTGAAAAGTTTATTCATTTACTCATCTATTAAACAAATATATAGTCACACTTTACAATGTACTTGGAACTATGGTAGCTGCTGGGAATATAATGAGGAATAAGATGTGGTCCCCCACACTCAAGCAGATTTACCTCCAGTAAAAAAGATGGGGCCGGGCATGGTGGCTCATGCTTGTAATCCCAGCACTTTGGGAGGCAGGCAGATCACTCGAGGTTAGGAGTTCAAGACAAGCCTGGCCAACATGGTGAAACCCCATCTCTACTAAAAATACAAAATTAGCTGGGTGTGCTGACACACACCTGTAATCCCAGCTACAGGAGGCTAAGGCAAGAGAATTGCTTGAACCTGGAAGGTGGATGTTGCAGTGAGCCGAGATTGTACCACTGTACTCCATCCTGGGCAGCAAAGTACAACTCTGTATCCAAAAAAAAAAAAGATGGAAAAGTAAACAGCCAAGTACAATACAGTGTGATGAGTTCATTGATTAGGTGTGCACAGAGGGTGCTACACAGAAGTGTACCCACAAGGAGGAATAACAGAGTCTTGGGGTGTTGTGGACCAGAAGGAAGAACGAATGAGTTAGCAAGGCTAAGTGTAGACATGGGAAGTGTGTAGGGTGGGTGCACATGGATATACGCATGGTATGTATACACACATGTTCTCTTTTTGTACTTCTATATGTGTGGATTTTGAGGGCAGCTGGTTTCAGGCAGCGGGCTACGTGTGCAGAAGCCCAGGAGTTAGGAAGAAATGGTGACTTAGGAAAGTGGCAAGTAGTTCTTTGTAAATAGAGCTTAAATGTGGGGGAGCAAGGAAAGGTTAGAGATTGAAGCAAGGGCCCGATTAAGGGTTTGGATTTTGTTTTTGTGGTAATGAAAAGTTATTGAAGGCTTTTAGTGGGGAAATCAGGTTTTCCTTTTTGGAAATATTACTTTGTCTGCAATGTGGATGAAAGAATTGAAGCAGCAAAGCTGAAGGCAGGGAGACCAGCTCTGAGACAGTTGCAAAAACTCAGATGTAAGATAATGGAATTTTGAATGCAGTGGTGTCAGTGAGGATGGAGGAGCTGCCCTTGGCACCCCCAAGCAGATAGCCCAAGCAGATCTGCCCCCAACGCAGATACAGGCTGCCTTCCTCTATTCTCTCACCGACTACAATATGTATTGTTTGCATTTATCATGACCTATTATAATTGTTTCCTTGCACATCTTTCCCACTGGACAGTAGCTTTCTTGAAGTGAATAAATGCTTATTTCCACCTTGCATCTAGATTCCCAGAGCTCTACCCAATACCTGGCAGATTCTCCAACGTTTGCTGAAGGAGAAACATGTATCCCTTATACATTTTCTATCCATTTTCCTAGTTCTACCACTTGGCAACTGTGATGAACATATTTAAACCCATTTTCTATTTATGTTACTTTATTATTTTTTTGAGACCAGGCTGGAGGGCGGTGGTATGATCTCAGCTCACTGCAACTTCCACCACCCGGGTTCAAGTGATTCTCCTGTCTCAGCCTCCTAACTAGCTGGGATTACAAACGCTCGCCACCATGCCCAGCTAATTTTGTATTTTTAGTAGCGATAAGATTTCACCATGTTGTCCAGGCTGGTCTCGAACTCCAGACCTCAAGTGATCCACCCACCTTGGCCTCCCAAAGTGCTGGGATTACAGATATGAGTCACCGTGCCCAGCCTCGGCCCCCACTTTCTGTTTAAAGTCTCTTCAGAGCTCCCCTTTCCACTACCAGGCTCAACAACTTAATCCTTTCAACAGTTCTTTGTCTGACTTGGTTTTGAATCCTTCACAATCCCAATTCCAATTTATCTAGTTATGAGAAATTCCCAGGACATTGCACTTGATTTCTGGTATCTTGGAAGATACAAGCCAAGCTCCAGAAGATAAATGAGGCTGAAGAATCTAGCCAGAACTATGCTGTTGACCAATGTCTATCTGCAGCTGGCATGATCTTCTTTTCCAAAGACCAAGCTAAAGACTAAAGCAAAGAGAAAGCACTTCAAGGAAATGAACAGTTTCCTCATGTATCCTACGAGAATGTCCTCTATGTAAAGATTGGGGAAGGAGTGAGAAGCTGGGCAGGAAGGTTCCAGGTAGGCAGGAGTGAATCCAGTCCCAATAACAAAGAGCAAAAGGAAATGCAAGCAGCTGAAATGAGAACCCAAGACAGTCTACATTGCATTTTATCCCTTAGGCTGCCAAAGCAGACTATCAACTTCAATCCCATTCACAAGTTACCCAACCATCTCTCTCCCATAAAACTAAAATATTTAACATTCCTTGTTATTTTTCTTTAGATATACATGTAGAAGCACAGACTTTCTGGCTGGAGAAGGAGAGAGACAGCAATATTGAAGAATAAAAGTTCCATTGTTCTGTTGCTTACAAAGTAAATGATGGAAATTATAAGCTAATTTACATATGGGAGATTAGCAGAGTATCCCTTTATTCCTATTAATATATTTTCCCTTCCTAATTATAAAGATTTGAATCTTTTTAAAACAACTTTATACAAAACATTTATGTGGATATAAGAACTGCATGTTAAATGCTAATTCTGGATGAGTTATTTGCATAACCTTACAAAGGAGCTAAATTGCTTGTATTTAATAATAAATAGAGAGTTTAAAAAGGATTTCGGATATCTTGAGAGAATGTGAAACAGAGAAAAAATTTGCTTCTATTTTAAGATGTGAAACTTTTTTTCCACTTCCGAATTTAAAACTATTCTCCACCCTCTAGAGAAAACTTGTCCTAACTTTCCAATAAGCTTAATATTCCAAGTCTCCTGTAACATGACAATTCAAATACATCGAAGGTGAAGAGCTAATCTGTTTTTAAATGAACATGGATAATTTTCAAAAGATAATAAACTGCATCTAAAATAGTTTGCATTTGAAAAGTAGAGACTTTTGAGGATTATAAATTCTGCATATGTTAGCAAAATAAAGAGAATTGTGGAAATTATCCAGGGAATTCAGGGAGAGTCAAAATTTATAAAGAAAAAAAGATTAAAGTCTTTTTTTAAAGTATGAAATTTGACAGTGTTCATGAATCAGATAGCAGTCATCACTCCTGCAGGAGAAACATGATGGTAGGTGAAATACACATGAAATAAGTATGATAAATACTTCTAAATTTGATTTGATGCTTATGCTCTTTGAAATCAGGAACCAGCCTCTTTCTTACCAGCATTCAATACAATAGACACTTTTATCATTCTTTTATCATTCTTTCTCCTCTTCTCCCAACTCTTTCCTCAATTAATACCATCCTCTCTTGGGTTTCCTTCTATCTCTTTGCCAAATCCTCCTCACACTCCTTGTGGACCCCTATCTCCTTTTGACTTCTAATTGTTGTCTTTCCCCAGGATTTAGTCCTGAGCCTTATTTTCTTCCTCATTGCCCTCTTTCTATGGGATCTCTTCAGTTCCCATGACTTTAAATTCCATTTATATGCTCCCAATTGCCAAATGTATACCCAAAACCTCTCCTCAGAGTTCTGGTTTGCAGAATCCTGCTAGATATCTCCTCTCAAATGTCTCCCAGCATCTCAAGGCATTCCCAAACTGCACAATCAAGGCAGCCCACCACTCCTGTCTCCCAAACTCCTCCACTTCAGCACCGGCACTCATTCTGGTTGTGCCATATCAACACAATATCTCTGTCATTTCTACATTGCAAATGTACATCGAATCCTTCCACTGTTCTTCACTTCCACCACTGCCACTCTAGTCTAAGCCATCATCTCACATCGACTATTTTGCAGGCTTCTCTACCAGGTACTGACATGACTCCAGCAACCAGTTTCCTCCATAACAACTACAGTCATCTTCTTATGTCACAGGTGGTTACTGGCTGCCCTTCCTTAGAGTTAAAAAGCAAATTCTAGACCCTACTGCAAAATGGCTACTCTGGATCGCCACGAGTTTGACCTGATCTATGAACATGTCACTTTTCTATTAAAACCCATTCATTGGCTTCCTACTGCATAAGAATAAAATCCAAACTCCTTACTATGGTCTACAAAGACCCCATATGATTTGGCTCTTTCCTGTCCAACAAAACTCACCCATCTCCTGGTCCCTTTCCCTTTCTCACTACTTGCAGCCACACTGACCTTCTTTCAACCCTCAAATGCCCCATACTTTTTCCATTCTCAGGGACTTTACACCTGCTGTTTCTCTATTGGGAATCCTCTTTCTCTTGCTTTTTATGTAACTGAATCTTTCAGTTCTCAGTTTAAATGTCATTCCTTCAAAGAGGCCTTCCTCTATAGCCCAGTGCAGTGGCACATGCCTATAGTCCAGCTACTCAGGAGGTGGAGGCAGTAGGATTGCTTGAGCCCAGGAGATCTGAGCTGTATCACGTGTCAACCGTGCCTGTGAATAGCCACCACACTGTAGCCTGGACAATATAGTGAGACCCCCATTTCTAAATAAATAAATAAAAATAGAGGTCTTCCTCTGCAATATGTAACACCATGTATCATGTGTTTATTTCCTTCCATGCACTTAGCATAATTTATACTTATTTGTCTATTCTGTTCTTGTTTTGATACTCTTCTCTAGACGGTTAACACTCTAAGGGCAAGGATTAAATTTGTTTTATTCCCTTAAGTACCTAGAGCTTAGTATAGTACCTGTCACAGACTAGGCCGTCAGTTTTGTAGAATGAGTAAAGGAATGAAGAAATGCATAAGCTGTGGCAATGACAGAGGTAAAGTGTTTTACCAACTTCTTAGGCAGTGAATAAAACTAGTCAACTCCTCAGCATCTGGAAACTCAGTGGTGGGTCGCTGTAATTTGCTACTTGAGAACTTGATACACTTTAGGAAGAAATTATGTTCTATAGCAATATTTTCATGTCTGGAGAATATTAAAAGTTTTGTCATGTAGCCTTTCAAAATGTCAAGCGCCTATTGTATTGATGTTTTTAATGTTTTTAAATGACTTAAGCTAAATTGCATTCTCATTATTTACCCACAAAACTCTCGAATGGCCCTGTGGAATAGAGTCAAGGCCTACAAATGAAGACAAGAAAGTCAGCACACAGAGACTGAAGTGGCTGTCATTGCAGGTCTCCAATTTTCCTAGCATGAGATGGAAAAACATCACTGTAGCACAGTGACTGCAGAAGAGAATTACTCACCAGTGCGAATTGGGACCAAATGACTTTGAGAGCACATGATTCAATGACTCTCAACATAGTCAATGAGTTGATGTGGCTCCTTGGACTTCTATGCTATTTTCTTTGTTCCAGTATAATTTTTCAATTCCTAAATATTGCTTCTGAGGTTATACAGAATAATAACCTACACAAGGCCAATGTCAAGTCCTTGACAAATTCAAAAAAGAAATATATTGAGATCTGCCAGAAAATAGCCTCTGCCCTGCTAATTCCCTCTGAGTGACATTTCAAAGCTGATTACTGAGCCCCACTCAGACAGATATCCCACTGCAATCAACATCCTTCTTGTGTTAGCCTAATAGGGATTTTGCCTTAATAAGAAATATAGAATTGGTTCCTAGTGATAATTATGATAATAATTTTCAAAAGACAAGTCTTTCCCTTAATAAATAATCCTTCTCTAAGAGCAAGTATCCTTGAATCTTATCTCTGCTGTTTTTCAAATTAACATTTTAAAAAATCAATTTTGATACTTGAGACTTATGCAAGGATAAGCGGAACTCAGAAGTGACAGATTCTGCTTTTATATGGATATGGATGTGTACCTGATGCCAACAGTAGGGGAGAAATAAGCAAATTTACTCATTAAGGTGTTCTTTAATCTTCAGATGCCAAAGATAATCTCCAATTTATGTTAAACCAAATATTCCACCTTCCTCCTAAATTAATGAATTAAAACCAACAGAGGCCATCATATCAGCATATTGTTATCATTATAGCTTAAAACAACAAGTGATATCTCATTGAGGTTTTGATTTGCACTTCTTGATTAGTGATGCTGAGCATTTTTTCATATGCCTTTTGGACATTTGCATGTACTTTTTGGAGAAATGTCAAGTCCTTAACGCATTTTTAAATCATGTTATTAGTTTCCTTGCTACTAAGTTGTTGGGAGTTCCTTTATATTTTAGAGATTAGCTTGTTATCAGATATATGGTCTGCAAATATTTTCTCCCATTCTATTGGTTGGCTTTTTACTCTGTTGATTCCTTCGCTGTGCAGAAGCTTTTTAGTTCAATGTAGTCCTACTCATTTATTTTTGTTTCTGTTACCTTTGCTTTTTGGTATTCTAGCCATTGTCTTAGTCTGCTCAGACTGCTATAACAAAATACTACAGACTGAGTCGCTTATAAACAACAGTAATTTATTTCTAACCGTTCTGGAGATTGCGAAGTCCTACATCAAGGCACTAGCAGATTCAATATCTAGTAGAGCCCACTTACTCATAGACGGCCATTTTGCACTGTCACTTCCATGTGTTCCATATGTAACCTCACATAACCGTCAGGGATAAGAGTTCTCTCTTTGTTTTCTTTCATAGGGGCACTATTTCCATTCATGAGGGCTCCATCTTTATGATCTAATCACCTCCCAAAGGCCTCGTCTCCAAATACTCTCACATGGGGGGTTCAGGTCTCAACATACAAACTTAGGAATACAAACATTGAATCTATAGTTTCCATGAAATCATTGTTGAGACCAATGTCAAGAAGATTTTCTCCTATATATCCTTCTAGGAATTTTATAGTTTCAGGTCATACACTTAAGTCTTTAATCCATTTCAGTTGATTTTTGTGTATGGCATAAAATAAAGGTCCTATTTCATTCTTTTCCATGCAGATATCTTGTTTTCCCATATCATTTGCTAGTCTCGAAGAGACTATTCTTTCCCTGTTGTTTCTTCTTGGTATTCTTTTCAAAAAAGAGTTGACCATATATGTATGGATTTATTTCTGGGATCTCTATTTTGTTCCACTGGTTCATATGCCTGCTTTTACGTGAGTACTATACTGTTTTGATTACTTTAGCTTTGTAACATATTTAAAATCAGAAAGTGTGAAGACTCCACCTTGGTTCTTCTTTCTCAAGATTGATTTGGCTAGTCATAGGTTTTGTAGTTCCATATAAGTTGGAAAATTATGGAAAAGTTGGTAAGGATGTGGGGAAGTTGAAACCCTTGCATACTGTTGTTGGGGAATGCAGAATGATACAGCTGCAATGAATAACACTATGGATGTTCCTCAAAAAATTAAAAATATGTGTATCATATCATCCAGCAATTCCACATTGGGACATTTGTCCCAAATAATGGAAATCAGGATCTCAAAGATATATTAGTACTTCCATGTTAAGTGACACACTATTTACAATAGCCAAAATGTGAAAACAAATCTGTCTGAATGGATAAGGCAAATGTAGTATATACATCGAATAGAGTATTATTCGGCCTTTAAAAAAGGGTATCCTGTCACTTGCAACAACATCAATAAACCTGAAAGATACTATGTTAAGTGAAATACTTCGGGCACAGAAAAACAAATACTGTATAATTCCACCATATGAAATATCTAAAGTAGTTAAGTTCATAGAATCAAAGAGTAGAAGAGTGGTTTCCAGGGACTGGGGGAAGTGGGGGAATGGAAAATTAGTGATCAACAAACAAAGTTTCAGTTAAACAAGATGAATTTCTAGAAATCTGCTGTATAATGTACTTAATACTGTATTATACAACTTAAAAATTTAAGAGAGTGATTTCATAATAAGTGTTCATACCATAATAAGATAAAATTTTAAAAATACATAAAGCAGGTGGTTGGATGGCTTGAGGCAATTTAACACTTCCTGCTTCCATCAGCCATTTCCCATTCTACCGCCTATAAATATATAATTAAGTAAAAATAGAACATTTACTAGGCTATAGCTGTAAGTCCATGGCCCTGCCTTAAATTCACATCCCTGCCTCCAAACTGCTCATAAATGGAACCTCTGGGCCCATCACTGGAGACAGGCAATATAGTGATGCTGCTAAGACTGTGCAGAGGTTCTTAAAGAATACAGATGACACAGGAACTAAAAAGAAATTATTTAGGCAGTTAGGGTAAGAGAGTCCTTGGTAAGGCTTCCCTTTTAACAAAAAGCAGACTCCAAATAATTTCTTTTTTAACAAAGAACAGCCTGTAAAATTGAGCTGCAGACATAGATAAGCAAGGTGGAAGCTTGCACAGGTAAATGCTGGTGGCTGTGCCAATAGGAAAAGGCTACCCGGGGACCAGGCGTGTTCAACATGGAGGCTCCATCTTCCCTTCTGTCAACCACCTGTACAGTAAAGGCACAGGCAACATGGCACCAGCCAGGCAGAGAACCCGTCTGAATAATAAAATATTAGGGTGGGGCAGCCAGCTTCTTAATAGGCTATGTAAATGGTGCACCTGGTTTGACCAATCTTTTGGGCCCTATGTAAATTAGACACTGCCTCCTCAAGCTCATTTATAAAACCCTGTGCATTTCACCAGGGAACTGACAACCCATGTTTCTTCAGAACTCCACTCTACGCAGAGTATTCTTCTCCTTCTATTGCCTATTAAACTTCTGCTCTTGACCCCACTCTGGTGTGCCGACGTCCTTGATTTCCTTGGTGTAACGCAATGAACCTTGGGTATTACCCAGATGAATGACGTTGCTTCACAGAGTGAAAAAAGAAAGTTGCCAGGAGCAGTGGCAGTCCCTACAGTGTTCTTACGACACTGTCTCTTGTTACATCATCACAGGGGTACCTATCCTTTCAGTATCAAGAAGATACCCAAATTTCACTGTTACAATAAGAGCATTGAATGAAGTGTTGCAAAAGTAGGGATCTAATTATGTCATGCCACTATTAGCTGCAGATCCTTACCCAAGGTTTTAGTTTCCTCATCTTAAAATGGAATGTGTCCAATTTCTCCTCTGGGAAAATAAGAGTAGATGTGTATTTCTTATTCGTCCTGTTAAACACAACTTTAAAACCCTGAACATTATATGTAAAACAAATACAAGAAGACATTGAAAGGTAGAGAGAAGACAGACCAACAAGAGATTTTGGGACATGAGAAAAGAAATGGGGATGAGTTTCCTACATTTTCTTTTAGCTTCATAAATCCCAGACTTAGAGCTGAAGAAGCCAATAATACTAGAATGCCAGTGGGCTCAAACAAACAAAAAAGCCACAACAAAAACCTGCTGTCTCTACAAAGGCAGAAAAAGGACAGTCCAGCAAGGCAGAAAGCTTTTAGATAATAAGAGTAAAGCACCATAGTTAAGACTGTAGCCCCACCCTCACTCATGTCTGCAAAGTCTGACTTGGGAGCTGAGACTTTCAATCATACATCCCTATAGCTAGGTGACCAAAAACCCCCAAAAGGGGGCTGTTTAAGAAGGCCAGGTAAGAAGCCAGGATATCCATTCCTGCTGACTAGAATGAGAGGGTACTGGAAACCATTTGAGAGTCTGTAATTCCACCCCCATTTGGCAGTAACGAGGCACCACTCCCTCTCCCTGCCCGAGTGGTGTCAGAAGAGGCCCCAAGGATAGTAGGGGCTTTCCCCATTAACTAGTAATAATAAGGCCATCTCCATTGCAGTGTCAACAGAGACCACAGGGGGAACCATAAGTCCCACAGTTTCAGCAGTAATGTGAAGCACCTCTTTTCCCCAGGTCTCAAAAGAAGCTGGGTGGGAAACTTGGACTTCTGCCTCCACCTGGCTGTAACAAAGAGATTGCCTCTCCTTTTCTGACAGAAGAAAATAAAGTAAAATACTTAGATATGATCCAGAGCCTCATTTTAAAAACATAAAAAGGTTAAGATTTTATTTGAAAACCACTCATCATAACAGAAAGATCTGAGCAATATAGCAAGAACCTATCTCTACAAAAAATAAAAATAATTAGGTGTGGTGGCATGCACCTATAGTCCTAGCTACTTGGGAGGCTGACAAAGAAGATAGCTTGAGCCCAGGTGATTGAGGCTACAGTGACCCTGGAATTTCTAGCCAGTGAAATAAGGCAAGAAAAGGAAATAAAAGGCATACAGTTCTGAAAAGAAGAAATAAAACAGTCCTTATTACAGAAGAAAGACAATTTCAAATTCTACAAAAGAAAAAATCTCCTAGAACTAATAAGTGAAATTAGCAATATGGCAAGATACAAGATCTACATGCAAAAATTAATTATTTTTCTATATATTGGTAATGGACACTGAAATTAAAAACATGATACTTCTACAATAATTTAAAAAAATGCTTAGGTGTAAATCTAACAAGACGTATATGATTTGTATGCTAGAAACCACACAATGCTGATGTAAGACATCAATGATCTAAATAAATGAAGAGACATACAATGTTTATGGATTGGAAGAGTCAAAATAGTAAATATATTGCTTCTCCCCAAATTGATACACAGGTTTGACACAATTCAGCAAGGTTTTTGTTAGATAAATAGTATAAGAGCAGTCTAAATTTTATATGAAAATGCAAAGGAACTGGAATAGCTAAAATAATTTTGAAAAAAGAATAAAATGGGAAGAATCAGTCCTGTTTTAAGACTTATTACAAAGCTACATGAATCAAGACCGTGGTATTGATGGAGGGACAGAAAATAGATCAATGAAACAGAACAGAGACTCCAGAAATAAATTCACACGATTATGTTGATATGGTTTGGGTCTGTGACCCTGCCCAAATCTCATGTCAAATTGTAATCCACAGGTTGGAGGTGGGGCCTGGTGGGACGTGACTATATTATAGGGGTGGATTTCTGATTTGGTGCTGTTCTTGTGATAGTAAGTTATCATGAGATCTGGTTGTTTAAAAGTGTTTAGCATCTGTGTCCCCCACCCCCAATTCCTTCTGCTCTGGCCATGTGAAAATGTGCCTGCTTCCCCTTCACCTTCCACCATAATTGAAACTTTCCTGAGGCCTCCCCAGCCATGCTTCCTATACAGCCTGCAGCAATATGAGCCAATTAAACCTCTTTTCTTTGTAAATTACCCGGTCTCAGGTATTTCTTTATAGCAGTGCAAGAACGGACTAATACATATGCCCAAAATAAGGTGTAAAAGCAATTCAATGGAAGAAAGGTGATTCATTTAACAAACTATTATATCAAATGGATGGCCATAAGTTTAAGAAAACATGAAGAAACTTGGCCTAAGTCTTATATCTTATTCAAACAATTAACTTGAAATGAATAATAGATTTAAATTTAAGATGTGAAACTACAAAACTTTTAAGAAAAAAACAGAAAATATTCAGTAATTAGGGCTAAACAAAGACTTCTTGGACCTGATATCAAAAGTATAATACATAAAAAAAGTTGATAAATTGATCATTACCAAAATTTAAACATATTTACTTGGTGAAAGGCCTTATTAAAAGACAAAACGACTGGTCACAGGCTGGCAGAAAATATTGGCAAACCACCTATCTGACAAAGAGCTTGTATCTAAAATATATAAAGAACTCCCAAAACTAAACATTAAAAAAAAACTATCAGAACATTGGCAAAAAACATCGAGAGACATTTCACCAGAGAGGATATACAGAGAGTAAACACATGAAGAGATGCTCAGCATCATTAGCCATCAGAGAAATGCAAGTTAAAACCACAATTAGTTATTACTGCGCATCCATCAAACTGTCTAAAATAAACAATAGTGACAATACCAAATGCTAGAAAGAATACGAAAAAAATGGAATCCCTTGTATATTGTTGATGAAAAAGTAAAATGAAAAAGTCATTTGAAAAAGAGCCTGGAGATCTGGAGACAACAGATTCTGGAGAGGATGTGGAGAAATAGGAACACTTTTACACTGTTGGTGGGAGTGTAAATTAGTTCAACCATTGTGGAAGACAGTGTGGCGATTCCTCAAGGACCTAGAAATAGAAATTCCATTTGACCCAGCAATCCCATTACTGGGTATATATCCAAAGGATTATAAATCGTTCTATTACAAGGACACACGCACATGAATGTTCATTGCAGCACTGTTTACAATAGCAAAGACTTGGAACCAACCCAAATGCCCATCGATGATAGACTGGACAAGGAAAACATGGTACATATACACCATGGAATACTATGCAGTCATAAAAAACGATGAGTTTGTGTCCTTTGTAGGGACATGGATGAACCTGGAAACCATCACTCTCAGCAAACTGACACAAGAACGGAAAATCAAACGCATGTTCTCATTCAGAGGCAGGTGTTGAACAATGAGAACACATGGACACAGGGAGGGGGAGCATCACACACTGAGGTCTGTTGGGGGGAACTAGGGGAGGGACAGTGGGGGGGTGGGGAGTTGGGGAGGGATAACATGGGGGAGAAATGCCAGATATAGGTGATGGGGAGGAAGGCAGCAAACCACATTGCCATGTATGTACCTATGCAACAATCCTGCATGTTCTTCACATGTACCCCAAAACCTAAAATGCAATAAAATATATATTTAAAAAAAAAAGAGCCTGGAGAAAGGAAGAAAGAATGAGAAAGCGAGAGAGAAAGAAAGAAGGAAAGAAAGAGAGAGAGAAAGGAAGGAAGGAGGGAAGAAGAAAGGAAAAAGAAAAAAGGGAAGTGAAGGAAGGAAAGAAAGAAAAGGAACGAAGGAAAGAGGGAAAGGGAAAGGGAAGATGTCCTTCAATGGATGAAGAGATGAACATATAGTGCATCCATACCAAAGAATACTACTCAGCAACAAAAAGGAACACGCTATTGATATATATAATAACTAGACGAACTTCTAGAGAATTATGCTGAGTAAAAAAGCCAATTCTCAAAGGCAACGTTTATGTTTTCATTTCTACTACATCCTTGAAATGACAAAAGAATGCTCTTTGGTGCTGAAAGTATGTGAAAAATTAGCACACAGTGTCAATGTGGAAAAAAAAAGTTAGGTAGGCAGCTTAACTGGCTTTGGTCCAAGGGGTTCAAACTGAGAGGGCACCTCTAGATATGAGTCAGCAAATCAGAAACTAGAGATGGCAGAAATGTCACCCAGAGCAAAAGAAGCCTGGAGAAATTTGCCATACTGCTGGGGCATAAATGAAGACATTTTATAGGGTGTCTGTGCTTCAACTATAGATGAAGAGAACTATTCCATGTTGGTTCAGACAGATTTCTTTTTCTCTTTTTCTTTATTTTGGTGAGGAGGAGTCTTGCTTTGTTGCCAGGCTGGAGTGCAGTGGCACAATCTTGGCTCACTGCAACCTTTGTTTCCCAGGTTCAAGCAATTCTCCTGCCTCAGCCTCCTGAGTAGCTGGGAGTATAAGTGTGTGCCACCATGTCTGGCTAATTTTTGTATTTTTAGTAGAGATGGGGTTCCACCATGTTGGTCAGACTCATCTTGAGCTCATTACCTAAAGTGATCCTTTCACCTCGGCCTCCCAAAGTGCTGCAATTACAGGCGTGAGTCACTGCACTGGGCCCAAACACATTCTTTTATTTGACAGGTATTTAGTGAGAACTTTCTATATGTGCCAGGCCTTGTGCTGAGTACTAGGGAAGTAAAGGTCATTAAATGCTTACGGTTCAGTTGAAGATAGAGATAAGGTAGCAATTACCCAGTACTATAAGAAGATGGAGGTGAGCATGGGGTAATGTGACTGCCTCCAAAGAGGCATTTCTGTTACTCATGAGTTTGTATTGGTAGAGGGATGGTGAGGGGGCCAGGCCAGAGAAAATGTTCCTGAGACCTGCCACTTGAACTGGGTCTTGAAAAGACAAATAGGCATTGGCACTGTGAAGGAGAGAAGGAGGGAGAAAAAAGTTCAGGCAGAGGAAAGCAGAAAAAGTCTGCGTGAAGGTACTGAGGTTCAAAAAACCATGATGCCTCTATGGAAATTTCATTTCTGAAGAAATTCACCAGGAAAAGTTGGTGCTTTGGGAAACACTGAACAGAGCCACTGCTGAGAGTGAGGCATAGAGCTGAAAGCAAGGGCATTAAAAGGAAGACTGCGCAAGAAAGGTGGATCTTCAAGCCCCGCCCCATGTTCAGAATGCCAACCTCCAGGCTTCTACCACCTGGGGCAGAAGTTTAATCTAGTCCAGTGTTTCTGACACTTTAATGTATGTATGATTATCCTGAGTATCTTGCTTTGCAGATTCTGATGCAGTGGGTTTGGGGGAGGGGCCTGAATGTTGCATTTCTAGGAGTCTTCCGGAAGATGTTCACTCAGCTAGTTCCTGGGCCACACTGTGAAGAGCAACGATTTAGAGCGGACTCATCTCCAGAGTAGACATGAAAACATTCCATGGGAGTGGTGCAAGAAAATATTAGAACTTGTGTTTATATATATATATATATATATATATATATTTTTTTTTTTTTTTTTTTTTTTTTGGTGAGATAGAGTCTCACTCTGTCACCACAATGGCACAATCCCAGCTCACTGCACTCTCCATCTCCTGGATTCAAGCCATCTTTCCACCTCAGCCTCCCGAGTAGCTGGGACTACAGGTGCCCATCACCATGCCCAGCTAATTTTTTGTATTTTTAGTAGAGATGGGGTTTCACTGTGTTGGCCAGGATGGTCTCGATCTCTTGACCTCATGATCTGCCCGCCTTGGTCTCCCAAATTGCTGGCATTACAGGCATGAACCACTGCACCTGGCCATAAAAACTGTTTTATAAAAAAAGTAGGAAATTAAATTTTGCAAATGTAATATAGAGATCAACTCTGGCACCTTCACCCACTCTGTCTAGTGGATGCTTCAGAGGTATAACATGAAAGGTATTTTGAAGGCAGTGTCACATTCTGTAACTTGGAGGCATTGACAGTGGCACCTTTTCTCCTGTCAAATTTCAACTTATAGCCCCATATTGCAGTTATAACATATTGTTCAATGGATATTATATTATCTAGCATTAACTAATATTCATAAAATGAACAAGTAGCTTAAAAGGATCCTACACACAAACTTGGCTGGGCGCTGTGGCTCGTGCCTGTAATCCCAGCACTTTGGGAGGCTGAGACAGGTAGATCACAAGGTCAGAAGTTCAAGACCAGCCTGACCAACTGGTGAAACCCCATCTCTACTAAAAATACAAAAATTAGCTGAGTGTGGTGGCACGCGCCTATAATCCCAGCTACTCAGGAGGCTGAGGCAGAATTGCTTCAACCTGGGAGGTGGAGGTTGCAGTGAGCTGAGATAGCTTGACACTGTACTCCAGCCTGGACAACAGAGCAAGACTCTGTCTCAAAAAAAAAAAACAGGATCCTACACACAAACCACTGATCAAAAGTAATAGTAGGGATATAAATACAAGTAAACAATAAAGTGGCAGTGATAACATTTCCCACCGCTCCCTTCACATAAGGAAATCAAAACAGTGATTCCAAGATCTGACTCCAAGTTGGTCAAAACAAATCAAAATTATGAATAAAACTTTATGAACTATGAATTTATATCCACTAATATTAGCTATGAAGCAGGCTATGATTTTTTAAAATTACTTATATCTTGCTTCCACATGAATGTGCTTTGTTTCTTGGAATATTAGTGAAGCCATCATGACTGGCAAGACTTTTTAAAACAAACCATCACCATGACGCAAACCTCTACTCTTTTTGGTTACATTTAAAGACATGCAATACTCAACCTAGGACAATATTGTATTAAATTTGATGATAAATTTTTAGACACTGGTTTTGAATTTTCTTGCATAATAACAGAGGCAAAAAGTCACATACTAGGAATGACTTGCTCCTTCTGGTGGAATAAAAATGGCTGAAACATTACAGGGAAAACAATCTGGCATCCATGTGGAATATACCCTGATCACCAATACAGCTCAAACACTCATAGAAAAATCTGCCAGTATTTAAGACCCATAGAAAAAATCTGCCAAATATTTAAGAAACAAAAGCTGATTAAAGGCTAATCAGCTTTTTACAGTTTTACTGTTAAATATGAAGAAACATCTAAGGACCACTAGGTATATGAGGAAATTGTCTGATGTGAGAAAAAAGAAAAAAAAACTAAATCTAGAGCACATAAAAAAAGCAGAAAAAAGAGTTTTTAAAAAATTACCACTAACACTTTTAGAGAGGAGAGAAAAGATACTGTGTATTGTATCCATGAGAAAGATGAAGGGAAATAATCAGCAGATAAAAATAGTTCTTGGAAATTAAAAATAATATGGAAGAAATAATTCTGTAGAAGGGTTGGGAGTTGAAGATAATAAAGAAATAAAGTTGAACCCAAAGACAAATAGATAAAAAGCAAGAAAGATAAGACAAGCTGATTAGGCGTAGAGGTTCCAGATATGAGAAAAGGATTTCTAGAAAGGGATTACAGAGAAAACGAAGGGAAAGAAAAGCAATACTGAAAGCTTAGTGAAATGTCTTTGAAATTTTGAAGAAAACAACATTTTAAACTCAGTCAAATTATTGCATCAAGTGTGAGAATTTTAAAAAGACATTTTCAAAAATGTAATTACTTAGAAATGTTACCTACCATGTAACTTTTTGGCAAGTTACTAGAGGATGTACAGTAAACAAACTAACAACAAAAAAAAGGTAGTAGATCAAGCAACGTCTATTAGAGTGAGCTAACTGCTATAAAAACCACCCCTAAATCTCTGTGTTTTGGCATAATAAGTTCATCATTTATGCATCAGTCTAAAAGCAACTCTTGAGACCAACTCTCCTCTAAACAGTGATTCAAGGACCCACTAATTTAGGTCCCTGAGTCTCCTCCATTCAGCAGGAAATTGAGAATAGTATCAAGGAAATTTTTGATAGGCCTGGAAGTGGCTTACATCACTTTTACTCATATTTCACTGTCCTAAACTCAATAACTAGGCTGCAAATAATTGCAAAGGAACCTGGGAAATGTTATCTGCCAAAGACTTAAAAAGAGCTGAGTTGGTATCCCGGTTGAGTAAGACTAACGCTGAGAAGTGGGACAGAGAACTCTGGCATATCATTTTACTTACTGGTTAAACTGTGTGCATGTTGGCTTTTAAACACTATTTTGAAGAATAGCTTATTAAAAATGATAAAAGCATAAGTGGGCATGTGGCAAGACATTTAGAATCAGCAACCAATCCGTTTTAGGTATGTGTGTCTTTTTTTTTTTTAATTACTTTTTGGAGGCTATACCAGTACCTAGGTCTATTTGAAAATATAGATAAACAAAGAGGAAGGTCAGCTAAAATTTTATTCAAAATACATACAACTTGTTACTAGATTCCTACAAAAACGATAAAAATATTAACAGATATTGGGGTATATGATAAAGACTAAGAATTAAAATATATGAATCTAGGTAAGTTTACTTTCTTTTAATATTAGTCTATAAAACTACCATCTAAAATTACCATTTATAAATGCTTAATTGATATCTAATAATATTCTCTAGAATTTAGGGAATTAATCTAATTAATTTTGCTAAGCTGACAACAAAAAGCACAGAAAACAACTCAAGAAATGGAGACCATATAACAGATGACTATTCTTATTACCTCTGGAAATAATAATTCCCAGAGAAGATAAAACGTTCATCATACTGTTGTAAAATGAATGAAAGCTGAAATTTAAAATTCTAAATCCTGATAGCATAACTGTGCAAGAGGGGGAAAGTGAAATTTATAAGGAACAATTAGAAAAATTATAAATACTTAGGTTTTCTAAAATTATTTTATAATGTATTTGATCACTAAGCTATTAAGATTTTTCTCTCATAAAATTATATCAAATCCTAGGCAGTCTGAAAATCCTATCAGCAGGAAGCATGTGTCTTTTTTTAATGCAATGTGGCTTTAAAATGAGCAATTCCCAATTATTAACCTTAAAACATCTCAACAGACCGAAATAGAGATAAATGCTTTGTTTTTCTGGAGCCCCACACTAGGCATTTCCATCATCTCCTCTTTCCTTCATGGGAAGCAATTAAATTTTGCATATAAGATTTACAGTCTTTGGAAAAGCAAAATCATTAGAACAAAACAATGTGGCCATTTGAAAAGAGTATCAGGTAGGTAATAACAATTGAACTTTGAGTTATTAAAGCAATAAATTTTTAAATCAATTTGGAAAGTATGATGAGTATCTGAAATCTTTACTTGGTATTAACTAATTTTTCTCCTCTAAGACAAGTATTCTCAGAGTGACCTCTTAAGATTTCTTCAAGACCTAACTCAATTATTACAGTTTTCTTCAGACTTCCTAAAGAAATATAAAGCACTTTTTAAAATCGGTATGGTCTTTAATTTATTTTGTTTCATTCTTGTGAAAGTTACTTGTTCCATAAGTCTTAGAATTTTTATAAATACACTTATCCTTTTTAACCTGATGTGACGTCTGCAGTTGTCAAAAGCAGTAACACCATCATTTATTGCTCTAAGTAGAGTTAAGTTTAATTCAGGATGATGTCTAGCAGCTCATAGCTGATGACATCATGTTGGGACAGTCCCTTCAAACAAAGGAATGAAGCAAGGTACTTAACACGTTCACTATTTGAATAAGAATACTTGAAGTTGCAGACAGGATCCAAGAAACCAAGACTGAAATATTGTGTCAAATCTCCTGGGAAACTCTTTCCACTCAGGAGACTGCAAACACCATAAAAAATCTTTTGGTTGTTGAACAGCGGAATGCTCATGAATGTGTACCCCAAGCACTCACACCAGCAGATTTGCTGGATATATGGTACTGTTCGGGGGAGTCAGCACCATGTTGTGTGCTCATGATCAGCCAATGACCCCAGATAGGCTGCAGCTCACAGATATAGACAGGAAAAGACATAATTCAGAAACATATGACTGTGAGCCAAGATCAGTTCAAAAATGCTCCCAAATATTTCCAAAGGGATGAAACCATTTATTTGGTAGTTACTTTCAACAAAACGACAAAAATTCTTACAATACTGCCTCCATCCTTGTCATGGTTCTAATACCTCTCCCCAGGTTTACTGATGCACCCCCCCAATATCTCCTTAATTTCAGTCTCTTCCATGACTTTTCATATCTGTGTGGACTATTGCCAAACTAATCTTCCTACAGAATTGCCCTATTTTTTTTTCACATCCTCCATACTTCAGTGAGATGGCCCATGTGGAAGATTGCGAAAGTGGCTTCCCTGTATCCTTTATGATGTGACTGTGGAGCTCCTCCCATTTAAGTCTCTACTGCTGGAATCCAGGCTGGCCTTGTGATATGCTTTGACTAATAGAATTTAGCAAAAAGCAATAGTATGCCAGGTTCAAGTTTACACTTCAAGAGACTGAAACATTCCTGCTCTTGCTCCCTTGTATCCCTGCCATGTGCAGAGAACAAGCACATACCAGGCAGTTGGAAGATGAGAGAAAAAAACAGAAGTAAGCTGAGGCACTTTGGCCAACAACCAACCAACAACCAGCCAACTAGCCTAACATATGAGTTACTCCAGACCAGCCCACCCTTGCCTGACCTCCCAGCTAACTGCAACCCAACTGATAGCAAGTCCAGCTGAGACCCACAGAGCCCGGCCCAGATCAGCAGAATCACCCATCCAACCTTTCAATAATGGACAAGGGCAAATGGCCTTTGTTTTCAGTCACTACATTGGTAGATGATTTGTTACATAGCAATAACGAATGAATGTAGCCCCCCACATGCTAATTGTTTATTCTCACCTCTAAGTTTATATCTATACATTGTTCTTCCTGTAATGCCTTCTTTCTCTTTCCTCCACTTCTATCTGTCCAGAAACTTTAAGTTCCAAGCCAGGTCCTATCTTACAAAGCTTTCCTTGACTACTTCAATCCAAATAAATATCTCTCTTTAGTTTAGTTTTAAAAAAAAAAAAGGTTATCATTATCTAATATTTCACATATCCTTTATTATATTATACAAGCCCATAGATATCTCAGTCCCTAATATAGAGCTAATTCATCCTGGAGGCTTAATAAAAATTTATTGGGTGAAAGCAAGTATTCTTCCAACCCCTCCAACCTGTGGCCTGGTTTAGGCATCAATATAAACTCTGTCAACTGACTGTGTCTTGGAAACGATTAACAGGTGCAAAAATTTCCCTGTGGAAGATCTTTATAAAGAGAATTGATGGCTATATAAATACAGTTTACTTAAACCATCAATTTCCTTTAAATAAAAGAACTATGTTGATAGATTTTTCATATATATATAAAACTTAAGAGACTTCCCCCTTTGTACAGGCTATCAGTTTTTGTTTCTTCTTATTAAGGATGTACTTCATATTCATTTTACTTGACACCACAGGAAATTGTGCATGCCTCAGGCTACATAATTCTGAGCCTATTTCTGAGATGCTCTATTATTTCAAACTGTCACAAGGTCGGTTGACTCTTAAAATATCAGGTAAAATAAGATCACCTAATATTTTATTTATAATATTAATTTAAGGCTGGGTGCGGTGGCTCACACCTGTAATCCCAGCACTTTGGGAAGCTGAGGCGGATGGATCATGAGGTCAGGAGTTCAAGACCAGCCTGGCCAAGATGGTGAAACCCCATCTCTACTAAAAATACAAAAATTAGTCAGGTATGGTGGCAGGTGCCTGAAATTCAAGCTACTCAAAAGGCTGAGGCAGGGAATCGCTTGAACCCGGGAGGTGGAGGTTGCAGTGAACCGAGATCATGCCACCGCACTCCGGCCTGGGCAACGGAGTGAGACTCCACCTCAAAAAAAAAAAAAAGTCTGCTAAACTCACTGGTCTAAATTATTAGAAACTTGATGTGTTAAATCTTTGAAAAGAATTATGTTTTAAAAGAAGATAACCAAGAAAGATGATAACCAAAAGGAATCGCTTAGTCTGAAGGAAACAGTTACTCCTGGTAGAACTTGAGACAAGTGTGAAGAAGTGTAATTAGCTGAGTGGTTCTCAGTCTTGGCGGCACACTAGGATCACCTGGGGCACTTTTAAAACGTTCTTACCCAGCAAGCCCTAGAGGTTCTTATTCAATTGCTTTGTGTGGTGGATACTGGGTACCAGCGTGTTTGAGAAAATCTCCCAAGGTTGTGATAATCGTCAACCAAGGTAAGAAAACCACTAGTTTAGATAAGGAACTCCTAGAACTGTTCACAAAATGCTTACATATCCAAAAACTTGGATCTGGCTTTGGTTTTCCTCAGACAGTGAATCATTCTGTGGCACTGAGCTTGCTCTCTAAATGAAACACAATTTTTTCTTCACCAACATACAAGTATGTGTACTTCAAGACTTTAAAAAAAACTTTTTCTATAAAAGAATTAGAAGAAAATATTGGGAAAATGTTTTTAACTCTGAAGTGTGCAATGGCTAATAAATCACAGAAGCAAAACAAGGACGGTAGGCAAATTGGGCTACGAAATGATCAATTATTTCTGAACAGCAAAAAAATCATCATAAAGCTAAAACAAACACTTCACACAGAGGAAAGCTATTTGCAACACATGTGACAAATGCGTAATTTTCTTAAACTGTAAAGAAGGGGCTTGAAAGGGCTGAGAGAATTAGGAGCAGCAATACCCCAACAGCCATGTGCAGACCTAGCAACCAAAGCTTAGTTTCTAAATACCATTCTCCATTAAAAAGAACTGACATCCTTAGAGAAATGGCTGATTCCAAGGCTGGGGCAGAAAAAGGACCAGATGAGCCTGGAACATCTTCTCGTGCCAGGAAGTAAGAAAGTACTAAACAAACTATGAGGACTTGTGAAAAGGACATGGGAACCACCTTCAAGGAGATGCCACTGGTCATTTGCATAGCAAAATAAATATAGTAACATTATAATCCATTGAATGAAATGAGACTCCAAGAGTCCACACTGACATAAATAGAAAGTTAGATATCTAACAAGATATTTATGTAGCTTAAAGTATCTCCCCCACAAAATATTTATTGATTTAAAAGGGGAAGAGGTAAATACAGAGAAGACTGGCAGGTGTGACTTTAATAGTGTGATCTAAGTTAACATCATCAGCTCATCAGATAAATCAAAATCACATTCCATCTGATAGGATACAATGAGAACCAACATCTCTTTGGTGGCATTCTTGCCAAAATGCATACTGTGAATCTAATCATGAGGTAACAAAATGACAACCATTCTATTAAAAAACAAAAACAACAACAACTAATCTGTAATCTTCAAAAGTATCAAAGTAACAAAAGTCAAGGAAAGGCAGAAACCCATTCTAAAGTGAAGGCAACTTAAATAACAACTAACTAAAACACTTGATTCTGAACCAGGTTTTTTTCTGTGAAGGTTATCATTATGACAGTTGGCAAATCTTGAATGGAATCTGAGTTAGATGGTAGTAAAGTATCAATTTTGATCTCCTGATTTGGGTGCTTGTATTGTTGTTGTGTGGGAATATGCTCTTGGACTAAAGTATTTAGGGATTATGGGCCATCAGGTCAACAGTTTATTCTCAAATGATTCTAGGAAAAAAGTATTTATACAATGTTTGCCATTTTCCTGTAAGTAAAATTGTTTCAATTCTTTTTTTTTCTTTCTTTGAGACAGAGTTTTGCTCTTGTTGTCCAGGCTGGAGTGCAATGGCATAATCTCAGCTCACTGCAACTCCACCTCTAGGGTTCAAGTGATTCTCTTGACTCAACCTCCCAAGTAGCTGGGATTACAGACATGCGCCACTACGCCCAGCTAATTTTGTAATTTTAGTAGAGACAGGGTTTCACCATATTTGTCAGACTGGTCATGAACTCCTGACCACAGGTGATCCACCTGCCTCGGCCTCCCAAAGTGCTGGGATTACAGGTATGAGCCACATCACCCAGCCTGAAAAATTTTTAATGCATTAGAATTTATTAGGAAAGCTCAGTGAGGTAGAGATGTGAATATCCATATTCACAGGAAAGGGAGAACAGTAGCAATCCTCTAGATACTATACATGGCTAAACAATACAAGACCTTGCTAGCTAAGTATCAAAAGATCCTACCTTGAAGTTTCCACCACAGGTTTCACCCTGCCTTCTGACATTTAGGATTGCCACTAAAAACCACAGGAGACTGCTGGAAGCAGAGGGACTTCTTGGAGAAGAAATGACTTATTTCCTCCTCAAAATTCAGTGGAAGAAAGAAGGAATCTGTAAAGAGAAAGATTATGTAAATAAACCCCTGAAGTTCTGTAGCAGCTCTCTAGCAAATCTGAACATTTAACTGCAGTAAAAATTTTTTAGAAGCACAGATATTTATGAAGTTTCAACAAATGCTTCACAAGTACAATTTTTTAAAAAAGCACACTCAGTTTTTTTAAATGCTACCTCTTCTCAGAGATAAGAAAGACAGTGTTCATTGAATTAGAGCTTAAAGAGACCTCTGGAGCTCATCTAACCCATATACCTCCTGCTGGATTATAACCCCATCCTCTTTGTTCTGCCCCGGTGGCTATGGAGAACAGATGGAAGTCATCCTCTGATCCCGGTGAGCTCCAGGGTCTGCAGATAGAGTGCCTAGCCCCTACGCAGCCTGCAGTCATGCCATGCCTGATTCCCGTCAGATCTCCTCCAGCTGATGTCAATGTTGATGTTTTGTGGTTCACAAGCTCCACGGGCAACAGGCTTTTTAGAACAATGCTTACCTCCTGACTGGCCTTTTGCTAATTCTCCTGAAACGTGTAGCTTGTGGACCAAGCTAAATGGGAAAGGGTGGAAATTGGCTTTTATTATATTCTGAGGATGTCTGTGGGGTGCACAATGGTTGTATTTTACCTTTTCCTAGAGCATATTCATCTTTCAAACAAGATTGCTTCCTAGAATCACTTGTCCAGCTTCTGTTCCCAGACTTCAAATGCCCTGCAGAAAGAACAGCACAACTGGTCTCCTGTTCCTCCTTCCTTGCCCCTTCCTTCTATGCAATGGATTAACCAGCCTTCGAGTGGATTGACTGAACGACCTCATTTATTTTTTGCTTTCACCTAACGTGAGATGACTGGGTCCAAAGTGGGGAGCTCCACAGGAGAGGGAAGCCATAGACAGAGAGAATGCTAAAATTAGGGAAATAAGCAGGGAAATCTATCTCTGAGAAATCTGAGTTCACATGTTTTATACCCGAAATAAACTGCAGGAAATCAATGAATCTTCATAAAACCACAGAGTGGGAGACAGACTTTATAGCCTCTTGTTCCAGCTGAATCCTGTTTACCATGAATACTCATAGGAGTTCTTGAGCTATAATCCACATTTCATTAACAAAAGCTTTTTTCTTTCCTCTTTCAATCCACATAGGAAGCAAGTTTGTGTAGTACTGCCTGGTTCCTACAAGTTGTAATAATGTCCCTACCTTCTGCCTAGATAAGAATATACAAAGTCAGTATTTCTTATGCCTCTCAACTTACCTACGAGGTAAGAACTATTATTGTCTCCATCTCTTAGCTGATAAAACTGATTCTTAGACAGGTTAAATGACTTATTCAAGATAAGTCACAGAAGCTAGGAGTGGCAGAACCAGGATTTGAAGCCAAACTGTCTGACTCCAATGTATGTTAATAATCTCATTTCTGAAAAAAAAATTGTAGGTTTTGATGCATACAAAAGAATGCATGTTCTGGCTGTCTCTCGTATGACCAACCATTTCCAACTTTGTGGCTTAGAACAGTGATGTACTCTCTCTCACAGTTCTGAGGGTTTACTGGGCTCAGTTGGGTAGTTCTCTCTTGGGGTTTCTCATGCAGTTGTAGTCAGATGGTGGCTGGGGCTGGAGTCATCTGCAGACTCAACCGTGCTGGACACCCATGATGGCTTCCTCACTTATATAATCAGTGTCTCCACTGGGAATAGCTAACCAGACATCCCTTGTCTCCAGGCAGCCTCTCCCTATGGCTAACGTGGGCTTCCTCACATGGTGGTCTCTGGATATTTGGACTTCCTGCATGGTGGCTTGCTTTCTCAGAACATGTGTTCCAAGAGGCCCAGGAGGCAGATACAAGGCTTCTTGTGACCTAGGCTTGGAAATCACACAGTGTCACTTCTGCTCCATCCTCTTGATTAAACCCCCAGGTTCAATGTGGGAGAGGACTATACAAACGCATGATCACTGGGAGGCATGGTGCTTTGGAGAGCCATCTTTGCAGACTGGTTACCAAATATAAGTTATGAAGCATAATCAAAACAAACAACCATCAATCCACCATTCAACTAGTAAAATAAAATGTTGTCATCACCATTGAAGATATTGTGTATTTTATCCTTAGCTAAATCCATTGACCTCTACAAGTGGTAATGCTATCCTAAATTGTATAGTTTTATTCTCTTGCTTTGTTGAAAAACAATGTGTGTATTTAAACTGTTTAATTTTGTTCTCTTTAAAACCATATTTGAATGGTATCACATAGTACTGTCAACCTAAATAACAAACAGAGAGAAGCTCTCTAAAAATATTTAGTTTAATCAGGAACGAATAGGGCATTGCAATGTGGGACACACATGCTATGACAAATCATAGGCACATCTGGGAAAGCAAAGAAAGATAAGCATTTTTAAAGGCAAAATGAGGAGGGTGACATAAGTTGTGAGACAACAATCCTTGGCTACAAGGATCACTAACAAGGGTAGTGTCAGTCCAAGACGGGGAGAGGCAGTTGCTGGGTAGATGTCCTCACAAAAGTATTTTCTTTTTCTCTTTGTGTGTGTGTATGCAAGGTTATGGTGGTTTTATGCAAGACTGTAGTTTTGGTAAAATCTTTTGGGATAGTTTCTGGAAAATATGTGTGAGAGATTTCCCCCCTGCCCCTACCCACTTCATGATTGCCTAACTCCATTTGCCAGTGTCTGACATAAGTCACTCCACTTTGATTTCAACAACTTTCACAGTATGGAGTCTTTCATTAATGCTTTTTTACTCTCAAAATGCTATAGTAGTTCCCACTTACCCACAGTTTTGTTTTCCACGGTTTCAGTTACCCATGGTCAACTGTGGTCCAAAATATTAAATAGAAAATTCCAGAAATAAACAATTCATAAGTTTTAAATTACATGCCATTCCGAGTAGCATGATGAAATCTTGCACTGTCTCCTTATTCCCAGCTGCACACTAATCATCCCTTTGTCCACTGTACCTGCACCGTCCATGCTGCCCACATGTAAGTCACTTAGTAGTGGTCTCAGTTATCAAATCCACAGATCACAACAAGAAGAAGGCTAAGTACAGTACGGTGAAATATTTTGAGAGGGAAAAAGAGAAGAGATCAAATGTACATAACTTTTATTACAGTATATTATAATAATTATACAATTTTGTTATTAGTTGTTAATCTCTTCCTGCGCCTAATTTATAGATTATAAACCTTATCATAGGTATGTATATATAGAAAAAAACATAGTATATATAGGGTTCAGTACTACCTGGGGTTTCAGGCATCCACTGGAGGTCTTGGAATATATTCCCTGAGGATAGGGGGGACCCCTGTATTTGTGAGATTCACCTGTTTAATTGTATATAGATTTGATTCATTCATTTTCACTGTTGTAGGATATTTTCTTGTGGGAAAAGATCAATTTATCAGCATATTCATAGATATTTCGGATAGTCTTATTTTTTTTTGCTACTACACACATTGCTACTATGAACACTTTTCTGCTGTTTCCTAAGGTACATATATTGGATTTTTTTCTCAGACATATGCCCAGGAGAGGAGGCTGGGTCCTGAGTTATAGAGAAAGTTATCTTTTAATCAGTCTCCCTGTCTCCAGGATCATACCTCTCAAGTCTGTTCTCTATGCTCTTAGCAGAGTGATCTTTCTAAAATACAAATCTGGTGTTACTTCCTTACAGCAGGATGTTCAGTGGCTCCCCCACTGACTATACCAGTGGCTCTCAAACTTCTGTGTACACTAGAAGCACCTGAGGGCCTTGTCAAATACATGTGTCCTGATCCTGCCGCTGGAGATTCTGATGCTGTCACTCAAGGGAATACATGTGTGTTTTAATAAACTCCCCCAAGTGATTCTGCTGCGTACTAAAATTTGAGCATTACTGGATACATCATTAAGGTCAAAATTCTTACTGTAATGCAAAAGACACTACACAATTTGGTCTCTGCCTGTGACTTCAGCCTTATCTTTGGCCCACTTTGTCAAGTACCCCCAAATCTGGCATTCTCAAATCTAGCATATCTCTCAAATGGCTTGAAATTCCTGAAATGCCTACTCTGTCCCTAGCCGCATCCCATCTGTTTCTTACTATTGCGCGTGTAGCTCTTTATTATTATTTTTTTACTGTCAGTCTCAGGGGAAAGTCGAGGAAATTTTCCTATTGCCATTGTAGCTCCAACATCTTGCATAGTATCTAGGTGCTTAAGGAATATTTGTCAAATTCATTGATTTTTCCCAAGGTCACAAAGCCAGTTAATGACACATGTGGGATGAGAACCTACAGTTCTTCCTTTTTAGACCAGTGACCTTTCTACACCATGCAGTCAGTCATAATAACCAAACATTGTATAACTACAGTGCTCTTAATGTCTGGACTAAAGAAAGATGACCCTTCATTCCGCTTAGGAAAGGAGTATGAATTTCATCCTGAAGGATTACACTGAAAAGAGTATCCTCTTTTCAGAAATATAGGTTGAGCATTCCTAGTCTAAAAATCCCAAATCAAAAATGCTTCAAGGCTGGGCATGGTGGCTCATGCCTGTAAACCCAGCACTATGGGAGGCCGAAGTGGGCTGATCACCTGAGGTCAGGACTTCAAGACCAGCGTGACCAACATGGTAAAACCCCATCTCTACTAATAATACAAAAATAAGCCAGGTGTGGTGGCACATGCCTGTAATCCCAGCTACTCGAGAGGCTGAGGTAGGAGAATCACTTGAACCCAGGAGGCAGAGGTTGCAGTGAGCCAAGATTGCATCATTGCACTCCAGCCTGAGCAAAAAGAGTAAAACTCCATCTCAAAAGAAAAGGTGCTTCTAAATAGGAAACTTGTGGAGTGCCGACATTATGCCACAAGTGGAAAATTCCATACCTGACCTCATGTGACAGGGTGCAGTCAAAATTTTCTTGCACAAAATTATTTTAAAATATTGCATAAAATTACTTTCAGGCTATGTGTATAATGTGTATATGAAACATAAATGAATTTAATGTTTAGACTTAGATCCCATTCCTAAAATATCTCATTGTGTATATGCAAATATAACAAAATTTAAAAAAAATCTTCAATTTAATAATGCTTCTGGTCACCATCATTTCAGAAATACTCTACCAGTACATGTACATCCTCAAAGCTCAATTTTTTCCAATAGGACTAAATTATCGTTCTCCAATAATACAATGTTTGTTTCTGTTCACTTTAGTAAATAGCTTTGAAAATCTACCATTGTTTTTCAAGGTTGCCTTTGGAAAAGTCATAGAGGTTTGCTTATTTTGTCACTCATCTTGTTTCTATTTGTTTAAATTTATTTATCTTCAAAGATTTATAAATCTTTTCTGCATTATTTATAGCCGATCCATCGTTTTAATAAACTCAGGCAAACCATGCGTAAGCTATTCAAAACTATCCATATTTTATTATGCATTTCTGGGAGGCTTTTTTGGGAGATTCCCCATAAAGCAGAATGTCAATGGAATTGTTATTGTTGTTGTGTCGCTGGATTTGGCTTCTAGCTTTAGAATCTCTCTAAATGCTTTTTCAATCAGACTTCTAGGGTCTTGTATAGTTTAATGTTCTCATGTTTCCAAATTTCTGCTCTTTGTAGAAAAGCAATGTTGTATGCAACTTTGAATAAAATATAAACAACAAAAATACTTATCTGAAAAATCAGTTAAGGTGATTATTGGGTAAATGAAGTTAATTTCATATTGAAATAAGCCAAGATATTTCCACTGAGCGACATATCCTATTTTACTGATATGAATTCTTGCCCTGACAGTGAGCCACAGCAGACAACTTGAGACAAGAATAATTAATTAAAAGATACATTTCATGAAGCAGATGACATTGACAGAGTAAGAAATAAGCAAAGCAGGAAGGCAAAACAGAATTTACAATCTACAGATAAGGCACTAAAAAAAAACCTCAGCCCTTTCAAGTGGTATAGGTATTTTCTTCTGATGAACAAAAACACAGAGGGCAATTCAACCCTTTAGAGGTCTGTTTTTCATCAGCTTTGATCTGAAAATTGAGACAAGTGTTTGGAGTACTGTCACTGATAAGGAGGAAAGTGAGGGCTGGAAGCATAGTCGAACAGAATGTGGTTACTCACACCCTGAGTGATTAAACACTCACTGCATTTTTTAAGGCAAATTCCACAAGTCACAGAGTTTCAGAAATCATTACGGGGGAAAAAGAACACCACACACAGTACTTTCATAAGAGCAAAAGCTGTCATGACCACAGAATACCAAAGCATAAGCTGTGCACATATTCCCAGTTTCATCTTTAGTTTTTCTCATTTGTTTCTAGATACTGTTTTCTCTGCCACCGACAGTGTTTACAGTCTCTGACTGTCACATAATGAAACAGAAGCAGAAAGCCTTTATAATGGTGTTCATGCTTTAGGAAGACAGCAACATAGCTGGGTGCCAGACTTGCTTTTGTTTTATTTTATTTTTATTCTCTCTCCTGGAGAAGGTTATTTCCTTGCTCTGAGGATCCTAAGAAATTTCAGGTCAGCAAGTTGCCAGTAATTAAAAGGTCAAATTAATAAGACCAGTTGCATGGTTGAGATACAAGCCAATGGGACTTAAATTATTATAGACGTTTGCTCCTAGAAGAAGAAGAGCCATCCCATAAGCCTATCCTTCATGGTAATTGTAATACTTTTTGGTACAGGCAAGAGTGAAATTTCTCCAGTTGGCCTGGGTTGAGCTTGTGGAAAATCTGACCATTTTATTCAGTGACTCTCTCAATTTAAGGGTGGAGAAAGACCTAATCATCAGCTAAAACACAGAAACTTCTCAACCATATTGCTTTAGTTTCCTCCTTATTAGCAGAACACGTGAAGTCTCTTTAGAGTTGTTCCCTTTCTGTATCTATGCTAAATGACTGTGCATGTGTGACAAAGAAACATAGTTAATGAAATCATTTAAACATTACTCAGCACCCACTATGTGACAGATACTGCAAGGCACTGGAGACACAAAGAAGAATAAAACATAATTATCCCAGGCCTCAAGCAGTCATGGTCTAGTGGGGGCAGAAAGATCTGCAAACATCTAATTACAATATAATGACATAATGCGATAAATGCTGTAATAAGGAGTACACAGGGAGCTGTGGGAGCATAGAGGAGGGATGAACTCGTTCCACAGGGTTTCCAGGATAAGGGAGACTGGGACCATGTGACAGAGTTAATGATGTATTTATCAGCTGAGCCAGAGTTCTCCAAGTAGAGAAGGAGTAGAAAGGCATTCCCAAAAGAGGATGTAGCAAAGAGCAAGGCTGGTTGAATGTTTGAAAATATGTTTAGGAAACAATTGATTTGGAAAGTTTGCCATCAAGGGACCTCATTCAACAGGGGGAAACCTTGGAGAATAAAAATAATCCCCTTTCTACTGGCATACAGAGGAAACAGATGAAATAAACATTAGAGTTGCTTTGAAAAGGAAAAGAAGTAGAGATGGTTCAAAGAAGCAACAGACAGTGTGATGGAGAGGGGGGAGGGTAAGATAAGGTAAAGCCAGTCCCAGATGGATGCCCTCATGTTTCTGTATCGTTTCTAAGTCCACACCTTTATCTGATGCATTCTATTCCATCTTTACACACGTCCCCCTAGCCACCTGGTCTCTGAAGCAGCACTGAACACCTTAAGTGACAGGCTCAAAGATGAATCCAGATTCGGCCAGATTAGGGATGGTGCTATCTAAATCCCAAGAGAGACACAGACTAAAGGTCCCCTCAAAGAACAAAAATAAAAGGGAGACGAATATTTTCTCAGCCAAATTTGAGATCTTGAGGAGGAGACAGGCTCTCCGGAGAACTGAGCTCCTGGCAGAACTGGGGGGACAACGCAGAGGCTTGTGACCTAAAAGACCAGAAACGTTCAGTCAGAAACTAGTGATATGGATTAATTTCCAGGATATACTTTGAAGTGAAAAAACCAAATGTAATCCTAGGATGTGATGTTATGTGTATAACATAGTATTAAAAAGTACACACGTAATGCCAGGCATGGTGGCTCATGCCTGCACTTTGGGAGGCCAAGGTGGGTGGATTTCTTGAGCTTAGGAGTTTGAGACCAGCCTGGGCAACATGGTGAAACCCTGTCTCTACAAGAAATACAGAAGTTACCAGGGCGTGGTGGCATGAGCCTATGGTCCCAGCTACTGAGGAAGCTGAGGTGGGAGGATCAACTGAGCCCAGGAAGTCGAGGCAGCCATGAGTCATGATCGTGCCACTGCACTCCAGCCTGGGAAAAAGAGTGAGAGTCTGTCAAGAAAGAGAGAGAGAGAGAGAGAGAGAAGGAAATAAAGAAAAAGAAAGAAAGAAAAAAAGAAAGAAAGAAAGGAAGGAGAAAGAGAAAGAAAGAAAGAAGGGAAGAAAATATACATGTATCTTCTTATTTGTGCAAATAGAAACATAGTAAGAATAAACCTGAACTAATGAGATTGGTTACGTAAAGGAGGTAGGTAGGGACTCAACAGAAAAAATGGGAGAGCAGAAACAAAGAAGGGCTGAAGGGAGGTGACATTTCTCTGGTTATACCTTTACATATATATGCTTTGACTTTCGGAATCATGATCATGTTAGTCATACTGAATAAATCGCCAAACTGAATTAGGAAGTAGAGAACATCCAAAATGAAATACAGATGTTTGTTTTTGTCTCAAGCCTTACAAAATACAGTGAAAACACTGTCTTTCAAATTTGTTTTTCAAAACAAATTTGAAAGACAGTGTTTTCACTGTATTTTGTAAGGCTGAAGGCAAAAAATAAACTGTTCACAAATATTGTTAGTTACTGAATCTGTTTTTCACTGGAGTATGAGTTAGCAATTCAATAACTACTTTGTGTATATTCTAGGACTGCTCAAATAAATAAATATATTGGGGGTAATGAGAGTCTGGTTCCTCACTGTTGGAGACAGAGATAGGACAGGCTGGAATGAACCTTGAGGTGGTGATTTGGAATCTGAGGTATCAGTGTGAACTTGTGTTTTTGATATATTTAGAGATAGCTAGAGATTGAAAAAGATGTAGATGGATGTATGTGAAACTTATGTATGTATATACATGCAAATATTTCTCATCTGTTTTCTCTGTGAGCGCCCGGAAACAATAACACCTCGGCAATGAGCCCACCCAGAACTCGGATCTCATTTTCATTTTAAAACTATTCTCTAATAAAAGGAACCAGTGCTCCTTGGCTGATTCCAGAGTTGATGAGAAAGAAATACAAGGGAGCCTGAAATGTCTTGTGATGCTGGAAAGTAAGGAAATGATACAAAAAACAATGATGAGGCGTGGGAAGAGGGCACCAGAGTCCATTTAAGGGAACTCCCCATAGTCAAAGCTGGAAAAAGCAACAAAATAAATGAGACTAAGATTATAACCTCTGATTACCATAAGCATTCATGAGTCCACACTGATAGAAATACATAATGTTTTCATGTGGGCCTTTCTTTCTACAATATCTTCAGCTATAATAATGGAACTAGTAATATTTATCTTCCAATATTGTTGTGAGGATTCTTTGAGGGAGAGGGTTTGAAAGAACTATTCAAAACACATGAAAAATGCCTAGAAATGTTAATTGACTTTCCTGCCTTGTTCTCTTTGTGCACAATCATCTTCCCAGAAAACCAGACTATCACAATTTTGAAGCTGAATCCCTGGTAGTTTTGATTTAGTTTTAGAAATATGGTGTTAGTCATTTTTTAGCAGCCTCCTTCAAAATGAAACATTCTACCCATTGACTTGTCAGTGGTATTTAACCTAGAATAGTCATTAGGAATTTGTCATCATTTCCCTATGCATTCTGCCTTCAGCTTCTCCCCTCCAGGTAAATTGTGGGAGTGATGCTCAGAATTAAACTGTCAGGATGCTGTGATTCTGCTGTGTGCTCTGGACAGCTGGCCGTTAGGGAGCACTGCAGGCTTGGAAGAGGTGACTTGCTTCCCCTGCGTACGACCCTCTGGGTAGAGCAGCTGTCATCTGAAGACGGATGCTGATGTCCAGTAGAAGTTCCAGTTTGGTTACAGAGGTCATTTCAGCACTTTGCCTTTTTCTGTCTCAGTTTCTGAGTGGTCCATTTTTTAGGATTTTTTAAAAGAGCTTCAGTGGACCTATTTTCCTACTTATTTTCTATGTGTATTGTCTTCCCTTTCAGGTAATATGATCCTTGAAGGCAGAGAATGTTTCCACTTTTCTTTGCTAATCCCTCAGCATCCAATTTAATAATCTGCACACCAGACTTGATGCTATCAATCCAGTTATGGGTGCAAACTAATCTTAGGAAGCAGATATAAATCCAATCCTCCTTCTGTGAGAGAGAGATAATAATACCAGCTTCTTACCTATCATACAAAGATGTATGTTCACATCATTTTTTCAAAAGTTAGAAAAACATACTATGATTTGTGTTTAAGTGCTTTAGACTCTTTGGTGTAAAGACAGTTAATTTATTGATAATACTATGATGTTACTTATTCAACGAATATTTATCAAGCATTCATGGTAGCCCTGGCACTGTGTTAAACAGTGAGGACAAATAAAACTCAGGGCAAATAAAAGACTACAGCATCTGTCCTCAGTGAGTTGATAGTCAAATAATATGTTACAGATATATAAATATGTTCAGTAAGGTGCCATAGTATATGCTCCATGACAACCATGTGTACAAGGCATATTGAGGCACAAGGAAGGTCAAGACATTCTACTGAAATTATTGAGAAGGGCTTCACAGAGAAGCTATCAGTTTGAGTTAAGTTGGAAAGACAACCTAGCAACAGCATGAAGAACAGATAAAAAGGAGAACTGACTGTAAGCAAGGAAACCAATTACGAGACAGTTGCAAGGGTCCAGACTGGAGACAATGAGTCCTGTGGCAGTGACAATGGCAGCAGCCAGCACTCTGCAGGCCTGTGTGAGGAGGTGCATGAATATCTATTGAGTATGTGAGGAATTTCCAAGGAAACTGATACAGACAATAAATGTTGAAGGAGTAGGTATGGTGGGAATTAATCATACAGTCATTGAATAAATGTATGTTGTGTCTCTACTAAAGATCGAACACTGTTCTAGGTGATGAAAATATAGTTAGTGAGAGAGACTGTGGTTTCAGGGGATGTACATTTTAATAGCGAAGAAAAATACACAAAATAAGTCAGGTGTGTGTAAGTGCTATGAAGGAAAATGAAGCGGGATAGGATGACAAGAGAACAGTAGGGGAATAGGTTGCTATTTTTATGTGGGGTGGTCAGGAAAGGTCTCAGTAACAGATATTTCTATCAGTAGGCAGATGAACAAAGAAAGGTGGGGAGCTGTGTATTGGAGGAAGAAAGATCCAGGCAGAAGCAGGAAGGCTAGCACTTCTGGCACAGAGGAAGCAGGAAGAAGAGAGGCAGAAGGTGAGGGCAGAGAAGAAGAATACAATGTGATAATGTGAGATGTCTTTCCAGGATCACAGGTTGACCTGCAAGTCCTGTGTGGGAACACTAAGTGAAGCTCTGAGAGCTTCTGCTGGCAGCTCCATGGATGGCACAGGTGGTGTCTTTAGGTGTACTCAGGGCTCCAGCCTTTGAGGAAAAGGAATACTCTAGAGTGGCTTCTTGCTTCCTTGTTGAATTCCTGGTGCCATTCAACCAGACAAATAGTAGAGGTAAAGCCAGCCGCAGTGGTGGTGAAAGAGCTATGTAATGAGTGTGTTAGGACGTGTTGAAGTTGAGGTGTCCATGAGTGGCCAGAGGGGCTGTCTAGTAGGTGATCTATTTAAAAGTCTGTATCCTAGGAGAGACTTTCGACCTGGAAATAAGCGTCACATGCTTGTTTTTGATAGTTCTCTCATGGGAGTTGATGTGGTCACTGAAGGAGGGGTGAGGGAAGCAGAGGATGATGCTAGCACCTGATGATTGCCAACATTTTAAGAAAGGGCAGAAATAAATGAGATTGCAAGTAAGACTGAGAAGGAATGTTTGGAGGTAGAAGAAGGAATAATACAAATGTGATATCACAGAAGTCAAAAAGAAGAGATTTCTCAGGAAGACAGGAATGGCCAGGTACGGTGGCTCATGCCTGCAGTCCCTGCAGTTTGGGAGGCCACGGCAGGCGGATCACTTGAAGCCAGGAGTTGAAGACAGTCTGGCCAACATGGTGAAACCCCATCTCTAATAAAAAATACAAAAACTAGCTGGGCGTGGTGGTATATACACCTGTAATCCCAGCCTCTTGGGAGGCTGAGGCAAGAGAATTACTTGAACCCAGGAGGCAGAGGTTGCAGTGGACCGAGATCATGCCATTGCACTCCAGCCTAGGTGACAGAGCACGACCCTGTCTCCCCCACACACAAAAGAGACAGGAATAATGAACATTGTGCAGTGAGGAAATGCCAAATGGGAGGTAAAAACATAAAGACACTGAGCACAGGTTACCTTTTCCAAGGAACTTTGGTATAAAGGAAAGTGAGGGGGATGTTAGCAGAAGAATCAAGGGAATTGAAATGAGGCAGTTCTGGCTTTTGTTTTTGTTTCAAAGGTGGTTGGAACTTCAGCAAGTTTGTAGGCTTTGGGAAATGAATGCCTATACAGAACCAGAAGCTGAAAATTCAGGAGAGAAAAGAAACAGCTAATTGGGCAAACTCACAGGAGACAAAAGAAAATAGGAATAAAGGCATTCCACTTGGAAGCCTGGTTCACTAGTGGGAACAGTACCCTTATCCTAAAGTCTAATCCTGTCCTTATTTCAGATTTTGATATCCTATGAATCATGGATTTTTGGTATTAATTTTAATTTTTAAAATAGATTGCATTAAAATACTATGTATCACAGAATTTTTTGGTCCTCTGAAGTTTTACAGCAGAACTCTCTCTCACACACACACACACACACACACACATAACACTCACACACACATATACTCCTTACTCACCGATGAAAACGTTATTAGGATTTGTTATTCAGCAATAAGGTTAATCCTGGGACAAACATTAAGGACTAGGGATATAGAACATAAGGTGGAAGTGAATAGTCTCTGGGGCTCAGGGCCTGGACTCACAGGGAGCAGAAATACTGCGACTTCTCTGGTGAAGGAAATGAAACAGAAAGGCACCACACAAGGGATGCCCCTCTGCAGATGGGCCTGGCTTTGAATGTGAGCACATTGACAATAGCCATTAGATGTTCACTAAATCATTCTTCTGTGACCTGATCCCAGGATCTTCAGTAAAGTTTTCTATCAGGGACAAACTACTGCCCAGTAAATATATAGCAACTAACGAACTCATATTATTATCAAATTATGAACCCATGCAGTGAATTTCCTTATTTTAGTACATTCCTTTCACAAAGTACAATTTATGTCCCTCGCCTTGTGATAGCTTTTTCTCCATCTCTGATTGATATATTCATGCAATAGATTTATGAGTTTCATATATTTACTACTTTTCTAACAGCATAAAATGCTACCCACATAGCTGATTGGCATCATTTTCATTTCTTGTTGAAATCCAATTTAATTCTTTATTGCTGCTGATTTACAATTTTCACTGGTGATAAAGAGAGAATGAGGGGAATTCAGTTGTGAGTGTCACGGCTCACAACATTATAAAAACAGCTAGTTGATGACAAAATGTCTCACTAGCCAGTGATGTAAACATAAGTAATTGTTTTGTCAAGTATTGGCAAAGGAATTGACATCTCTTCATACTCTCAGTGTCAATGGTGTGATGGTAAATATTTAACAACGAGTTCTCTAGAAATAAAAGCCCTAATATTCTGTTTGCCATTTTCCATGGTGTAAATGCTCATAGTTGATTTCAGGCTACCAACCTGACATCACTGAATGTGGAGTGGGAAAGAGTTGCACACTATTATATGACATTTCTACCATATAGATAAAATGAACATATATAATGAGTATAGACTTTTGTAAAATGTAGTAAAATCACTAAGATGTGAAGAGTTCAGATTGTTACATTTTTTTAAAAGAAATGTATTTAATTCTGAGGTTACACAATTTAATTTTTAATAATGGCATGTTTTGGTGTAAAAGTAATTGCATTTTTTGCCATACTTTTGATTACTTTTGCACCAACCTAATAAAATAAAATTCCTGAAAAGATAACAGTCAGCTCTAATGAGCCTGTATTGTCCAGCTTCAGCATAGCACTGTTTCTGCTAACTTTAATGAAGGGAGTTAGTTATGAGGAGACAGACAGGAAGCATATAACTTCTTCTTTACTGTAATAGCAGCAGCTCTCAGAGATGGTGGCTGCCTGCTTTGAAGGAACAACAGAGAAACTGAAAACTCAGGCAAAGAAGCTTTTCAATGCAAAGGTACAACATTGAAATATGTAATCATGATTGTCACATATTATGAACAATTCATAATGCTTTGACACATCTAGCTTTGCGCTATGCAGGGAGGGCCTTACTTTTGAATCTGCCCAACTCTGCTACTCTGCCAGGTAGCTTTGTTTAAGATATTAAAATGTTTTTCCCTTGTAGATTTATAAAAACCAAGGATCTCACTCTAGAACTGGAAAATGGGGGCTCATCTCAAAGATGGTTAGTCTTCTCAAATATAATCCAGGGGACTGTTGTTTGTAGAATAGTGCCTCTGAGATCAGAGTTACTTTTAGCAAAATAAGGTTTGGCATGCTTGTGTTGGAAGAAAAATTCTTTTCTCTCCAGTCTTATGTTGAAGGCAGAGTAACTTAGGAGTATATCTTCGTGATGCAGGGTTTTTGTTTGCTACTTTGCCAGCTGGGGCCTTCCATAGCCGGCAATGCCCCTACCTGGCCTCACTTGGCCCCAGGCATGCTGCAGGAGGCACCTCACCCACTCGGCCCACCAGGCCACACCTGGCTCGTGCACCAGCTCAGCCCACAGCCTGGCTGGGTGTGCCCCAGCCTGCTTGTTTTATAGCTCGTACCCTCATTTGGTGGTTCCTGAGTTCTTATCCCGCGTCCATGAAGAATAAGGTTACATTGATAATCAAAGGGTAAGGAGGGCGAAGAAAAAATTTTTTGAACAATTTAACAGCTCTCAATGGAGAGAGGAGGCAAGGATGGTCCCCCACCCAAAGTAGGGTGGTCTTTCTCTCTCTCACTGTGTCTCTCAGTGTGGGGCTTTTATGGGCTCAGAATGGGGGAAAACGTGCTGATTGCCTTGTAAGTATGCAAAAGAGGCTAAAACACAGGCATTACAAAAGGTGAGCATGATAGTGTAAAAAAGCCAATTAGGAAAGGGTAGGTATATGTTAAATAGGTGAAGGATGGCGATCAATCAGAGGAAAGTGTGCCAAACGGGAAGAGATGTTCTCAATCCAATTCGTGGATTTATCTGAGACTTGTGCTTGGTTTTCAGGCTGTAAACTATGTTTGGTTCCAAGGTGGGGTTTCACCAGTGACCTGCCCCTATCTACCTAGGCATTTGTCTGCCTTCTGCCACTATCATTTGTACTGTCTCCACTGTTTTTCATATTCTGAACCACATTCCCAGTGTTTGGATCAGTTGCCCAGTTTGAAAGTCCTGGGCTTAGGACATGCACAACTTTGAATTATTGGGAGGATATCCATTCCGGAGAGAGGTAAGAGAGCCAACTGCTAATGTGCTGCTCCAGAGCCCAGCCCTTCCCACCTGCAGGACATAGGGAATGCAGACTAGGAAATTCAGTCTTGAACCTATAGCCATTTGAATTTCTGGCCACAAAGCCTAATCCTGGAATTTAAGTTTTTCATGAATACAGTTACCATATATTATTTTCTACTCATGTGTTACTTAACAAATTTCTATTCTTTGAGCAAATTACATTTTTAATGTTCCTCTATTCTAGCTAGGAAACCTGTCAGTGAAAGTATTTTTGGTATAGGGCAATGATTTTCCTGATAGGAGATACCTCCTGAGCAGTTCCATTATGCTATTGGGTTCTGAGTCAGATTTTATTTGATAAGAAATTCCTCAGCTCAAACCCAAGTTTGAAAACCACTAGTAAAAAAGCAACTGTACCTGTGCTATATGACAAAAGTAAGAAAGAATTAATCTGGAAGCATTTGAAAGTCACTGTTGGAATTTAGACTATGATACAAGTCAGTTTAAAGCTAAAAAAGATATGAAAACAGGCCCTCAATATTAAATTGAAGACTGTGGTCCTGATACCATTCTTACTCAAGGACTATTGATTTTTTAAAAATCAAGCTGTTTAAAAATGTTGTGCTAAGGATGAAACCATATTCAATGACAAATGAACGGCATAAACTGTCTTCACAGGGCCTTATCAAAGCCTTTCACATGGTGCTTGGATGGTTTGTTTTGATGGGCAGAATCTCAGTCATGTACCCTTATCTAGCTTTATTATTATGGATATGAACTTGGTTCCCAGAGACTCTCACCAGTTCCACAAAAGGAGATTTTTTAAAATGCAGCCTGATAAATTCTCCATTCAATGAGGGGAAGGAGAATGTTTTATTCTACTGTACTGCAGCTTAAAGACATCTGAGCTGAGTTTCTGCAGGAAGTTGTATTTATAGGGAGAATATTTGGGTTACAATCTTCAAATTTAATCTCCTCCCTTCACTTTCACTTTCTCCAAACCCAGTTTAAGTATCCCACCCCATCCACCCCTCTCCCACCCACTCCCTTCGCTTAATAATCCAGGAGAACTTAGAATGAGAGACCGTGATTGGAATAGAAGGAATTGAGAACTTTGCTAAACATCTGGAAGAGCATTTTGGAGGAATATCAATTCACTTCATCACTATAGTAGCTCAGTTTAACTTTCTTAAGAAAAAAAAAAAAAAGACTAATCTTAGATGAGAAGCCCCACAATGCTAGATTTGCTATGACAGATTCTCTCTAGTTTATGCAGTTGTTCTTTCCTGTTTTTGCCATAACTTAAAAGTAGAAAAAGATTTAATATGTAGGTCAGTAAAGGAAGAAGCCTGCCATTAGGGTCAGGAACATCAAACTCTGAATTTACTGGCAAGGGTATTTACTACAGACTGCCATTATGATGAGAGTACCTGATCTATGTCAGTATAAGTACCACACACCGATTATGCCACTGAACCTCCATGCCTGATCTACCTCTTATGACAACTCTGAGGAAGGAAACATTATCGCTACTTCGTTGATTTGAAAATTGAGGCTTAGAGGCTTTAGGTGACTTACAAAAGTCATTCAGCTAGAAAATGGTAGAAAAAGAATACAAATCCAAGCAGCCAGATCCCAGGATCTGAGCGCTTAACTGCATCCTGTACTATGGTGGAGCTGAGGGTGGGGGAGCTGTGATTACAACACATAGCAATGTAACGTGATGCATCAAGTCAACAGAAGATGGAGGGCAATTGGTTTCTTTTTTCTTTTTTCTTCTTCTTCTTCTTCTTTTTTTTTTTTTTTTTACTACAGACACCTGCCACCATGCCCAGCTAATTTTTGTATTTTTTTATTTTTTTACGTATTTAGGTTCTGGGGTACATGTGCAGAACATGCAGGATTGTTGCATAGGTACATACATGCTAATGTGGTTTGCTGCCTCCATCCCCCTGTCACCTATATCTGGCATTTCTCCCATGTTATCCCTCCCCCAACCTCCCTACCCTCCGCTGTCCTTCCCCTATTCCCCCGCAACAGACCCCAGTGTGTGATGCTCCCCTCCCTGTGTCCATGTGTTCTCATTGTTCAACACTCGCCTATGAGTGAGAACATGCGGTGTTTGATTTTCTGTTCTTATGTCAGTTTGCTAAGAATGATGGTTTCCAGATTCATCCATGTTCCTACAAAGGACATGAACTCATCGTTTTTTATGGCTGCGTAGTATTTCGTGGTGTATATGTGCCACGTTTTCCTTGTCCAGTCTATCATCGATGGGCATTTGTGTTGGTTCCAGGTCTTTGCTATTGTAAACAGTGCCACAATGAACATACGTGTGCATGTGTCTTTGTAATAGAATGATTTATAATTCTCTGGACATATACCCAGTAATGGGATTGCTGGGTCAAATGGAATTTCTGTTTCTAGGTCCTTGAGGAATCGCCACACTGTCTTCCACAATGGTTTAACTAATTTACACTCCCACCAGCAGTGTAAAGGTGTTCCTATTTCTCCACATCCTCTCCAGCAACTGTTCTCTCCAGATTTTTTAATGATCACCATTTTAACTGGCATGAGATGGTATCTCAATGTGGTTTTGATTTGCATTTCTCTAATGACCAGTGATGATGAGCATTTTTTTCATGTTTGTTGGCCTCGTATATATCTTCTTTTGAAAAGTGTCTGCTCATGTCCTTCGCCCACTTTTGAATGGGTTTGTTTGTTTTTTTCTTGTAAATCTGTTTTAGTTCTTTGTAGATTCTGGATATCAGCCCTTTGTTAGATGGGTAGATTGCAAGAATTTTTTCCCATTCTGTTGGTTGCTGGTTCCCTCTAAGGATTGTTTCTTTTGCTGTACAGAAGCTCTGGAGTTTAATTAGATCCCATTTGTCTATTTTAGCTTTTGTTGCCAATGCTTGTGGTGTTTTAGTCATGAAGTCCTTGCCCATGCCTATGTCCTGAATGGTTTTGCCCAGGCTTTCCTCTAGGGTTTTTATGGTGTTAGGTCTGATGTTTAAGTCTTTAATCCATCTGGAGTTAATTTTAGTGTAAAGTGTCAGGAAGGGGTCCAGTTTCTGCTTTCTGCACATGGCTAGCCAGTTTTCTCAACACCATTTATTAAATAGGGAATCCTTTCCCCATTGCTTGTTTTTGTCAGGTTTGTCAAAGATCAGATGTTTGTAGACATGTGGAATTGCCTCCGAAGCCTCTGTTCTGTTCCATTGGTCTATATCTCTGTTTTGGTACCAGTACCATGCTGTTTTGATTACTGTAGACTTGTAGTATAGTTTGAGGTCAGGTTGCGTGATGCCTCCAACTTTGTAATTTTTGCTTAGGATTATCTTGGCTATGCAGGCTCTCTTTTGGTTCCATATGAAGTTTAAGGTGGTTTTTTCCAGTTCCATGGAGAGGGTCATAGGTAACTTGATGGGGATAGCATTGAATCTATAAATTACTTTGGGCAGCATGGCCATTTTCACAATATTGGTTCTTCCTAACCGTGAGCATGGAATGTTTTTCCATCTGTTTGTGTCCTCTCTTATTTCCTTGAGCAGTGGTTTGTAGTTCTCCTTGAAGAGGTCCTTTATTTACATCCTTTGTTAGTTGTATTGCTCGGTATTTTATTCTCTTTGCAGCAATTGTGAATGGGAATTCTCTCTTGATTTGTCTCTCTGTTAGTCTGTTATTGGTGTATAGGAATGCTTGTGATTTCTGCACATTGATTTTGTATCCTGAGACTTTGCTGAAGTTGCTTATCAGTTTCGGGAGATTTTGGGCTGAGATGATGGGTCTTCTAAACATACAATCATGTCATCTGCAAATAGAGACAATTTGACTTCCCCCCTTTCCTAATTGAGTACCTTTTTTCTTTTTCTTGTCTGATTGCTCTGGATAGAACTTCCAATACTACATTGAATAGGAGTGGTGAGAGAGGGCATCCTTGTCTAGTGCCAGATATCAAAGGGAATGCTTCCAGTTTTTGCCCATTCAGTATGATATTGGCTATGGGTTTGTCATAAATAGCTTTTATTATTTTGAGATACGTTCCATCCATACATAGTTTATTGAGAGTTTTCAGCATAAAGGCTGTTGAATTTTGTCAAAAGCCTTCTCTGCATCTATTGAGATAATCATGTGGTTTTTGTTTTTGGTTCTGTTTATGTGGTGAATTACGTTTATAGACTTGCAAATGTTGAACCAGCCTTGCATCCCCGGGATGAAGCCTACTTGGTCATGATGGATAAGCTTTTGATGTGCTATTGCAATTGGTTTGCCAGTATTTTATTGAAGATTTTTGCATCTATGTTAATCATGGATATTGGCCTGGAGTTTTCTTTTTTGTTGAGTCTCTGCTGGGCTTTGGTATGAGGATGATGTTGGTTTCATAAAATGATTTGGGAAGGATTCCCTCTTTTGGATTGTTTGAAATAGTTTCAGAAGCAGTGGTACCAGCTCCTCTTTGTATGTCTGGTAGAATTTGGCTGTGAACCCATCTGGACCTGGACTTTTTTGGTCGGTAGGCTATTAATTGCTGCCTTAACTGCAGCCCTTGTTATTGGTCTATTCAGAGTTTTGACGTCTTCCTGGTTTAGGCTTGGGAGGGTGCAAGTGTCGAGGAATTTATCTATTTCTTCCAGGTTTACTGGTATATGTGCACAGAGTTGTCTGCAGTAATCTCCGATAGTAGTTTGTATATCTGTGGAATTGGTGGTGACATCCCCTTTATCATTTTTTATTGCATCTATTTGATTATTCTCTCTTTTCTTTTTTATTAATCTGACTAGTGGTCTATTTTGTTGATCTTTTCAAAAAACCAGCTCCTGGATTTATTGATTTTTTGAAGAGTTTTTTTGTCTCTATCACCTTCAGTTCTGCTCTGAAATTAGTTATTTCTTGTCTTCTGCTAGCTTTTGAGTTTTTTTTTGATCTTGCTCCTCTAGCTCTTTCAGTTTTGATGATAGGGTGTTGATTTTAGATCTTTCTTTGCTTTTCATTTGGGCATTTATTGCTATAAATTTTCCTCTAGACACTGCTTTAAATATGTCCCATAGATTCTGGTACATTGTGTCTTCATTCTCGTTGGTTTTGAAGAACATCTTTATTTCTGCCTTCATTTCATTGTTTATCCAGTCGACATTCAAGAACCAGTTGTTCAGTTTCCATGAAGTTTTGAGGTTCTGATTTAGTTTCTTAATCCTGAGTTGTAATTTGATTGCACTGTGCTCTGAGAGACTGTTTGTTATGATTTCTGTTCTTTTGTATTTGCTGAGGAGTGAGTTACTTCCAATTATGTGGTCAATTTTAAAGTAGGTGCGATGTGGTGCTGAGAAGAATGTATATTCTATGAATTTGGGGTGGAGAGTTCTGTAAATGTCTATTAGGTTTGCTTGGTCCAAGTCTGAGTTCAAGTCTTGGATATCCTTGTTAATTTTCTGTCTCGTTGATCTGTCTAATATTGACAATGGAGTGCCAAAGTCTCCCACTATTATTGTGTGGGAATCTAAGTCTCTTTGTAGGTCATTAAGAACTTGCTTTATGTATCTGGGTGCCCCTGTATTGGGTGCGAATATATTTAGCATCATTAGCTCTTCTTGTTGCATTGATCCTTTTACCATTATGTAATGCTTTTCTTTGTCTCTTTTGATCTTTGTTGGTTTAAAGTCTATTTTATCAGAGATGAGAACTGCAACTCCTGCTTTGTTTTGCTCTCCATTTGCTTGGTAAATCTTCCTCTATCCCTTTATTTTGAGCCTTTGTGTGTCCTTGCATGTGAGATGGGTTTCCTGGATACAGAACACCAATGGGTTTTGACTTTTATCCAATTTGCCAGTCTGTGTCTTTTGATTGGAGCATTTAGCCCATTTACATTTAAGGTTAATATTGTTATGTGTGAATTTGATCCTGCCATTTTGATGCTAGCTGGTTGTTTTGCCCATTAGTTGATGCAGTTTCTTCATTGTGTCGATGCTCTTCATCATTTGATATGTTTTTGGAGTGGCTGGTACTGGTTGTTCCTTTCTATGTTTAGTGCTTCTTTCAGGAGACCTTGTAAGGCAGGCCTGGTGGTGACAAAAATCTCTGAGCAATTGCTTGTCCATAAAGGATTTTATTTCTCCTTCCCTTATGAAGCTTAGTTTGGCTGGATATGAGATTCTAGGTTGAAAGTTCTTTTCTTTAAGGATGTTGAATATTGGCCCCCACTCTCTTCTGGCTTGTAGAGTTTCTGCTGAGAGATCTGCTGTGAGTCTGATGGGCTTCCCTTTGTGGGTAATCCGAACTTTCTCTCTGGCTGCCCTTAGCATTTTTTCCTTCATTTCAGCCCTAGTGAATCTCATGATTATGTGCCTTTGGGTTGCTCCTCTTGAGAACTATCTTTGTGGTGTTCTCTGTATTTCCTGGACTTGAATGTTGGCCTGCCTCGATAGGTTGGGGGAAGTTCTCCTGGATAATATCCTGAAGAGTATTTTCCAGCTTGGATTCATTCTCTCCGTCACATTCAGGTACACCTATCAAACGTAGATTCAGTCTTTTCACATAATCTCATATTTCTTGGAGGCTTTGTTCATTTTTTTCACTCTTTTTTCTGTAATCTTGCCTTCTCGTTTTATTTTATTGAGTTGGTCTTTGATCTCTGATATCCTTTGTTCTGCTTGATCAATTCAGCTGTTGAAATTTGTTTATGCTTCACGAAGCTCTCATGTTTTTCAGGTCCATCAAGTCATTTATATTCTTCTCTCAGCCGTTTATTCTTGTTAGCATTTTATCAAACCTTTTTTCAAGGTTCATAGTTTCTTTACATTGGGTTAGAACATGTTCTTTTAGCTCAGAGAAGTTTTCTTATTACCCACCTTCTGAAGCCTGTTTCTGCCAATTCTATCAGACTCATTCTCCATTCAGCTTTTTCCCTTGTTGGTGAGGAGTTGTGATCCCTTGGAGGAGGAGAGGCCTTCTGGTTTTGGGTGTTTTCATCCTTTTTGCACTAGTTTCTTCCCATCTTTGTGGATTTATCTACCTGTAGTCTTTGTAGTTGGTGACTTTCAGGTGGGGTCTCTGTGTGGATGTCCTTTTTGTTGATGTTGGAGTTAACTCTTTCTGTTTTTTTCAGTTTTCCTTCTAACAGTCAGGCCCCTCTGCTGTAGAACTGCTGAGGTCCACTCCAGGCCCTGCTTGCTTGGGGGATCACCTGCAGCAGTTGCAGAACAGTAAGGATTGCTGCCAGTTTCTTCTTCTGTTATCTTTGTCCCAGAGGATATCTGCTGGATGTCAGCCTGAGCTCTCCTTTATGAGGTGTTTCTTTGGATATATGGGGATCAGGGAGCTGCTTGAGGAGAGACAGTCTGTCCCTTATAGGAGTTCAAGTGCTGTGCTGGGAGCTCCATTGTTCCATTCAGAGCTGCTGGGCAGGTACGTTTAAGTCTGCTGCAGCAAAACTCATAACTGCCATTTTTCCCCAGGTACTCTGTCCTGGGAAGGTGGGGTTTTATTTATAAGTTCCTAATGCACTGCTGCCTTTTTCAGAGATGCCCTGCCCAGCAAGGAGGTAACCTTGTCACAGTCTGCCAGCAGAGGTGTTGCTGAGCTGTCGTGGGCTCTGCCCAGCTGCTGTGTGAACTTCCCCTGTGGTTTTGTTTACAGAGGTACAGTTAGAACTGCCTCAGTAATGGCAGTCTGCCTCAGTAATGGCAGACTGCCTCGGTAATGGCAGATTGTCCCAGTAATGGCGGATTGCCTCAGTAATAGCGGACTGTCTCAGTAATGATGGATTGCCTTGGTAATGGTGGACTGCCTTGGTAATGGTGGACTGCCTCGGTAATGGTGGACTGCCTTGGTAATGGTGGACTGCCTTGGTAGCAGTGGATTGCCTCGGTACTGGCGGACACTGTTCCCCTACAGACCTGGACCATCCTGGGTCCAGCTGTGTTTGCTGTGAAATTCTCAATCCAGAGCACTTCAGATTGCTGGTCTTTGTGGGGGTAGGACCTGCTGAGCCAGATCACCTGGCTCCCTGTTTTAGTCCCTTTTTTTTCAGTTGAATGGGTAGCTCTGTGTCCCAGGCATTCCAGGCACCAGTTGAAATGGTTGCCCACATTTGTGTGAGTTTTTGTGCAGTGACCAGGCTGAAACAGCCATGCTGAAAACTCGTGGTGCTTTTCAGCCCAGGAATCTCCTGATCTACGGGCAGTAAAAACTCGTTTGGAAATGTGGTGATCACTCACCCTCTGCATTGTTCTCGCTGGGAACTGCACTCCAGAGCTGTTCCTATTCAGCCATCTTGGATCCTTTCTGGGCAATTTGTTTCTTAACATTCATCTATGCACTTGGCTACTTTTTGTTTTCATATATAATGCAAATTTTCTACATCTCTAAAACTTCACTGTGTTCCTTATGTGATAATTTGTATAAGGTCAAATTTGCATGAGTCAAGTGTTGAGTAACCTGGTGAGCATCAATACATCATTGATTATTACTATAACTATAACTAAATAGAACAGGAAAGGAGAAAGATAGGTAGGATTAGGTTTCTATTTGGAGGCTAGGAGAGAAAAGATTACCAAGAATAAAGAAGCGGAGATTGGGAAGAAATAAGAAAAAACAGCAATTGGAGGACAGAAGTTAGCTCTTACTTGATAATAAGAATGAATATGCTAGCCCTGATCACACTTGCTTCTTTCTCTCACTTTCTCTCTTTCTCTCTCTGTTTTCTTCCATCCCTTCTTCCTTGGTGGTTTTGTTACTAAACTCTCTCAGATTCTCAGGATCATAAACATGCAGAGGACATCTAGGTAATAGGAGTTATTTGTAAGGGTACATTAACAAATTAGGAAGGTAGGTAAGGTAAACACACATACACAATCACACAGACACACAAACACAGAAAAAGATCCAGAAGTTAAACAAAACAACTAGGCCTCAGCATAATAGCCCTTTGCTCACCAAGTCAGACCTCAAGGAGAACTGGAACACTCTTCAGCTGCCACATGGTCACATCTCATTATTTCACCATCTTCATCCACAGGCTTCCAGTGTTTCTCTCTGTCTTGGCTTCTACTTTTCTTGACACTGCAGGTCTCCTGACTCTCTGTTCACCTCATATCTTTTTCTCACTGTAGACTTCTACTGACCCATAGCTTTGTCTTTCTTCTGTGTCTAACACAGCTTTTGCCAAGCCATCCAAGAAAGTTCTGTGTATGAATTCTTTTTTTTTTCTTTTTTTTTTGAGATGGAGTCTTGCTCTTTCACCAGACTGGAGTGCAGTGGTACAATCTCGGCTCACTGCAAACCTCCGTCTCCTGGGTTCAAGCGATTCCTCTGCCTCAGTCTCCTGAGTAGCTGGGACTACTGGCACGTGCCACCACGCCCAGCTAATTTTTGTATTTTAGTAGAGACCAGGTTTCACCATGGCCAGGATGGTCTCAGTCTCCTGTCCTCATGATCTGCCCGCCTTGGCCTCCCGAAGTGCTGGGATTACAGGCATGAGCCACTGTGCCTGGCTAAATTCTTTCACTCAAAGTATATTTAGCTTGGATGAGATGTTTCTCCCACATATATTCTGGACATCCATTTTTGTCCTGTATTGAAGACCTTTTAAAGCTCTGGCCAGTTCACAAGAAATGCCTTTAACTGTCCCTCTATTATAGGTAGTTAGGCATGAGCAGGGCAGGAGAGGGCTCTCTCCCCTCCACCAAGAATGTTGACTGATGGTTTGGCGATTATCACATTGCGTCTATAAAAGTGATAAATTGGCAACCAGTGCCAGGGAGAGGCCATTTCCTGATGGTCTACACCTGTTGCACTAAAGTGTTGATTGAATGCAGATGTGAGAAAAAGCAACTTCCTGGGCATGCGCATTACGAGACAAAATGGCAGAGTATGACTTTCTGGTGGCACTCCATCAGAAAAGGGAAGAAAGCCTCAGATAGCTATGCATACAATGTCCTAAACACACTATGAGTGTTCACTTCCGAAGGGTAAGGAAGGCACTGTGCATTTGGGCAGCTCACCCTAAGGGAAGAATCATGGGAAAGGGAAGGGATGGAAGACATCAGAAGTGGGCCAGTCTTTAAAGTCCTAGGATCAAGGTTAAATGCTGCACTTGTCCTTCAATTTGCCTGCTTGGGTCTCTTCCAGGTGTACTTTCTTTTCTTTCCTATTCTAAAACCTTTTAAAATAAACTTCCACTCCTGCTCTGAACCTTGCCTTGGTCTGTTTTTCTGCCTTATTCCCCTCAGTGGAATTCTTTCTTCTGATGAGGCAAGAATTGAGGTTGCTGCAAACTCATACAGATTTTCCGCCAGTAACTCAGATACGTTCCACTGGTAACACCCAAGCCCACCCCAACATAAATGTGGATCCAGCAGTCATTTTGTACATAATCCCACTCTTCTATCAGCCCCACTTGTCCCAAGATAAGCCAACTGGAATTCTTTCCTGGCAATCTGAAATTTAACAAAGAGAATGAGTCAGTCTCTCCAGGTGGCTAAGCCTTTAGCTTGTGTGACTTGGTTGTCCCTGTTCCCGGTACTGTCTTGTTTTGCTGCAACCCAGGCAACTCAGCTCTGTTGTTAGTTTCCAGTAAAATATCCATCATCCCCAGTATCTTATAATTGCAATAGTCTTTGCTATAAATGGAATGGAGGGGGAGAGAGTTCATTCAGTCCCTCCCCTCTTTCTCTCCTTCCAGCTCTGTCTCTCTCCTGGGCCACACTAAGTCTCCTCCTTGTTTTGTGCATAGCAATTTACAGCAATCGTCTTTTCAGACATGAGCATGACCTGAGGGCTCACCCACTAAGCCAATCAGCTAATCAAAGAGCTTATTGAAGCATTACTTTCAAGAGTAGATATTCCTAGAGGAATTCTGGTCAATATAATTGTCTTCTCTGGACAGGTCTGTACTTAAAAGCTGTGACCAGCTTTACAACAGCACTTGGTCTGGAGAGCAAATAAGACAGTTTTTTGAAAAAGAAAAGGAGAAGCAGAGAGGAGAGTCAGAAAGAACATTTCCTAGGGAGAAAATGACTCCAGTTCCTAGTCCCTGTCCTCCCAAAAGTCAGACTGCATTCCTCCTCTTGTGTTCTGTGAGACAACCCATTACCTAATAATTCCCTTTTTAACTTGGATTAGCTAGGCTATCGACTTGTCACACCAAAGCTATAACTAATCATATATTTTCCCTATCAAAAAAGTGTTACTTGGCCAGGGTGGTGGCTCATGCCTATAATCCTAACACTTTGGGGGTTGAGGCAGAAGGGCCACTTGAGGCCAGGAGTTCAAGTCCAGCCTGGGCAACATAGTGAGACACCATCTCTATAAAAAATAATTTAAAAAACTAGCTAAGAGCAGTGGCATATGCCTGTAGTCCCAGCTACTCAGAAGGTTGAGGCGGGAGGATGGCTTGACCTCAGGAGTTTGAGGCTAAAGTGAGGTATGATCACACCTCTGTACTCCAGTGTGGGAGACAGAGTAAGACCCAGTCTCTTAAAAAAAAGTATTACTCTTTATTGTAATGCAATTGCTCGTTATCATCTTCTCTGTGCTTTCCACTTGAAAGCTTCTTAAGGGCAAGGACTGCATTTGTCTTGCTCACTATTTTATTCTCAGTAATTAGCATGTTCTCCAGACACTTAATAAATATATTTTGAAAAACTGTAGAGTTATTGACTGCCAACTGTGTACCAAGCACTATTTTATGCACTGTGATTATAAAGATGAATGATATAATCCTTTACCTCCCATTGCTTAGAGCCTAGATTACTCCCAAATCTATCTTGTTCAAGTTTAATTTTTCCTGTGTTAGTTAAAACTCTTTCATGGGACAGTGTTGGCTGAAGTGACCAAATATTATAAGGGGCATGGATAAAACTGGATCAGTGGACAGCTGGAACCAGGGTCAAATGTGGTCAAGACTCTTTCCGCTCTTATCTCTATCTACAGGTTGACTTCAGCATCTCAGACTCATTTCCTCCTGAGTATGGAGCAAAGAACAGTAGCTGCCAGCAGTTTTCAAGCTTACGTTATACCAGTTTTATCACTTTCCATGGTTCCAATTTGAAAAATCCGGGAAAGTCCTCCAATTGGCTCAGCTTATGTTAAGTGTTCTTCTTTGGGCCAATTATCATGGAGGGGGAAGGCACTAGGATTATTTTAATTTAGGTTTCCATTTCTACATCAATCACCAACAGTGGGATCTGTAGGCGGATGGCAGCTTCCAGTCTCACCCACATGGATGGGGCATGGCCAGAACGAGAGTGGATATTCTTCTGTGCAGATAAAATCATCATTGTGTGTCCATTCCATTCCATTATTCTCACATCCATAAACGCTTCCCCTGACTTTAAGTAACAAATGTTTATAAAATGCCCATTGAGCACAAAGCATTGTTCCAGGCTCGTAAGTTAAGCTTTTAGATTTTGTATATCAAAATTAATTTTTAAAAGAAAAACATTTTTTTCTCAATTGCTTTAATAATAACCTATTTTTTTCTGTGTTTCTTTTCCAGAGTTACAGCATAGTGAAACTCCAAGCACTAGTTTTTTTTTTTTTTGGACCATCCCAGTGCACGTGAATCAGGTGATTTTATCTTTTGTTCCTCTCCTTGCTATCCCTAATCTGTCAGGCAGTCCTAAATCTATACCATCAGGCTTGTTTGTTCTACTTCTCTATCCTTTTATCGTGGTTCATTAACTCACATCCAAGGATGTCAAGAGAATAAATAGCCCAATAAAACAAAAGAATATACTTCCAGATTTAAAAAGAAAGAAACATACAAGAAATACATAAATCATACTATATGACTATAGCCCAGAAGATTGCATGGAGGATCTTTGTGTTTCCTGTAGAAGAAAAGAAAAATGGAATTTCCATCTCTTGCATCAGAACTTGACAGCTGGAGTTATTATTTATCAGGCACCAAGAAAGGAGGGATATGCATCAGAAATAATTTTGCCTGAAATAAGCACAATTCCATGGAGGACGATGACACATTTTCTCTGGTGATCTTATAATTCGGGGTGATTTAGACATGAGTCTAATCTACATTTTGTCTAAGAAATTCTTCATCATGAACATCTCCTAATAAAACACGGTTCCTTACAACATGGGTTTGCATGACAACTTCTCACCGCTTCATGTCACACCTATATAATGGAGACTCATGTCTCAATGAACGCTTTCCAGATAAACAGAAGGCACTTGTCCAATAGTAATAAACACCTGCCATACAGGTTGCTAAGAGCTCAAATAAAGATAAATTTGTTGGCTTGACCCAAATGTTCTCTGGATCTCAAATTAATCGAATGTTATCTGACATTTGGCACTTTCTATATCTCAACCAAAAAGACCAGTCTTCGATCATGATCTCAACACTCTTTTTCAAGAAGTAATTGTTATTTTTCTTCCTGGTGTTCACATGCTGCTTTAGTAAGGTACATCGTGATCTCCAAACGTAGCACCCAAACTTGACGGAACATAATTCCCAGTCAATTGAATGTTTGCTGCTTGGAATTAATGTTCATGTAAGGCTAAGTCTAGTATCAAAGGAGAATTTATTTTTTTAGGTTCTCTACATGACTTGATTTAGAAATTATATTACTATTTAAAAATATTTAGAAATTATGTTAATATTTTAAAATGCACTTTAAAGATCTCTTAATTTAGGCTCACAGTTTTATGATTGAGGAAACTGAGACACAAGAAAGCCCTTCTCCAAGGTCACACAGATCTTAGTGACAGAGTGCTAACTTACACTAGAAGATAACTTTGTTTTACCTTAATTATGAAGAAAGTGAAACTATTTAACTTTAAAATATTTTCTATATATCTTAATATATTTAGTTATGACAAACAGAGAATTTTTTTATGTCAGTGGAAGCTGACTTGGCAAGGAGCCAGCAAGCTTATCTGCCAGCTTGTATAGATTTAAAAGTTAGTAATTACCTTACCTTTCTAGGAAATAAAGATTCAGTACAGAAAACTCAGAGGGAAAGTCAATGCAGAGAGGGAAAGAAACCACTGAGAAGGTTACCAGCTGTGGATGCAGAAAACCACTGCCCCAATCTCCCCACTTAGGTAAGAACAGACTTACATTATTAATATTATCATTACTATTACTAATATTATTCAGTTCAATCTAACCTCTGATATCCTCCCAGAGCAAGCTCTAAAACATGGTTTACAGCAGTTAGGAAACTTTTTTTTTTTTTTCCCTGAGCAAACCCTGTCTGCTGTTGTCTGGAAGCCTGGAATTTGTAAACAGCAGCTTGCTGCCAGCTGAAACTGTAAAGAAAGTTTTTCCTCTTCATTCCCACAGGAACCTGAACTGATCTGTCTGAAACAGGTGAGATGGGCTTACAGTATAACAGAAGAGACCACTGGAATCGCACTGCATCTGCCTCAAACCCAGGAGTCCAAAGGGCTTTAGGGTCGCTGTGTGCTTCCTGCAAACCCTCCCAGGAGTGCAAGCCTCCTTTGTTTATCATTTTGGCCAGTCCATTATCTCTCTGCTTTGTAGCTCTGCCAACACCCTCCACAGGATTACCACAGCTGATTTTCCCAAACATCTGCCTATTTCATTTACTCAGAAGTGACAGCTCTCTAGCTGACTACATCTGCCCTTCTGTTCTAGTCAAACCCTCTTAAATGTCTTTTTAACAAACTTTCTCCTCTTAAAATTGTTCATGTAACCATGCATTTATTTTATATCACAGTGAAATTTAAACAAAAGGAAATGCACTAACTTTTCTATGTTCTGCAGGAAGCAGATTGCAGAAACCATAAGTCCAGTGACAATGAAAAACAATCAATTCCAGCCTCACGCACATGGTGGATGAATTCCCCAGACATAATGTTAAGAAAGAAAAGGGAGATGCAAAACAGTACGTACTAAGTAATGCCAAATTTGTGAAATTCAAAAGCAGCAAACCTAATCTATGGAGATACAGGTCAGATTCTGGTTGCCTTCAGCAGTGGTATCAACTGCAAGTGGGCATGAGCAGGCTGCTGGTGACACCAAAAGGTCTCTCTTGATCTGAATACTGGCAAAATGAATTTATAGTTATATAAACATTCTCCTAGTTGTAGACTTTAGATTTGTGTACTTTACCATATATAAATGTATTAGTCATGCTTTAATTTTATTTATATATGTATTTATTTATTTTTTGAGATGGAGTCTCGCTCTGTTGCCCAGGCTGGAGTGCAGTGGCACGATCTCCACTCACTGCAACCGCTGCTTCCCAGGTTCAAGCAATTCTTCTGGCTCAGTCTCCCAAGTAGCTGGGATTACAGGCACCCATCACCACGCCCGGCTAATTTTTGTATTTTTTAGTAGAGACGGGGTTTCACCATGTTGTCTAGGCTGCTCTTAAACTCTTGACCTCAGGTGATCTGCCCGCCTCGGCTTCCCAAAGTGCTAGGAATACAGGTGCGAGCAACTGTGCCTGGCCAATAGTCATGCTTTAATTTAAAAAATTATAAAAACATGTTATATCACTACTTAAAAGTATAATTATTATTTTTTTTAAGATCCAGTGTTGTGCTCTAGTCGTTGATTCCCATAAGAAGCATTCCTCGGGGTTACCATTCCTATCATCACAAATTTCCTTCTAAGGGTTCACAAGTCTATGTTCCTACGCTTTTTTGATGGAGGGGACTCACTTCTCCCCACCAGCCTGGCTGTTCCACCAGGGGGAAAAGTCCTGGCAAGCTGCTCTTCAGGAAAGATAGGCTCCTCACACTTCTTCACTGGAGTCAGCTAGATCTTCCAATGTGGCTATGATCTCCTGATGTTTTCTCCTGGTTAGAATCATCTTCTAGATATCCAGGGTACCCACACATTTTTCACCCACAAACATGATTTTTAAAAGCACTCTGAAATCATCTTTAAAATATTTTTAAAACATTTTCAATATAACAGCATCATAATGGCAAAGAACACTGTGATACTTTCACAATCATCACAAAAATAATGTAAAACTACAGGAGAGGGATCCCAATGATTATAGCAAGCTAACAGGCCCCTTACTTTCCTGGGTTCATGTTCTTTATCAGTCCTTGCCTGTAGGTATAAATAATTTAAAATATAATACAAAACATTTTTACTTAACAACTGATCATACATTTTTTGAAAAATTAGTTGAATTGATAAAGTGGTAAGTATCTTCATTTTGTGCAATACTTGAGGTTTTCAGTTTTTTAGTATTATAAAGAATAAATCTTCAGGCATATAGCTTTCTTCATACTTTCAGCACTGAGTGTGGTTAAATTCCCAGGGGCAGGATTACTGAATGGAAAGACTTGTACAGCTCATCGAAAGTATAGTCAAATTTGCCTTAGAAAATAATTGAACTGATTTCTAAGCCTTAGAAAATAATTGTACGATTTCTAAGCTGCTAGTAACATGTAATTGCGCCAGTTTCACCAGTCTTGACAACATTGAATGATACAGCTTATTTAAAGAACAGATTTGTTAAGATATTGTTCATATATCACCCATATCCATTAAGAGCCATTCCCCATTTTCCTTTCCTCCCAGATCGTGGCAACTTCTATTTATTTTCCATCTCCATGAATCTGCCTATTCACAGAAATGAAATCATGCAATATGTGACCTTTTATGAATGGCTTCTTTCATTGAGCCTAATATATTTTAAGTTCATCCATGTTGTAGCATGAGTTAATACTTCATTAATTTTCATGGCCAAATAATACTGCATTGTATGGAGATACATTTGGTTCATTGATTCATCAGTTGATGGACATTTGAGGTGCTTCCACTTTTGGCTATTATGTTCTATGAACATTTATGTACAGTTTTCGTGTGGAAATGTTTCAGATTCTTTTGGACATATAACCAGGAGTGGAATTTCTGAGTTACAGTAACTCAGGTAACTGTAACTATTTCTGGGTTAACTATAACTCAGTAACTGCAACTATTTCTGGGTTAACTTCATGAGAAATTGCTAAACTGTTTTCAAAACAGCTTTACTTTTTACATTACTGCCAGCAATGTATGAGCGCTTCAATTTAGCCATATCCTTGCCAACATTTGTCTGTTCTTTTGGTTATAACAGTCCTCATACATGTGAAGTAGTATTTGAACTGATTATGGCTTAATTTACATCTTCTTAATGATTCATGATGTTGAGCATTTTTCCATGTGTTTATTGGACATTTGTGTATCTTTCTCGGCAAAATGTCTATCTGAATTCTTGTCCGTGTTTTAACCAAGTTATTTGTCTTCTTATTGCTAAGTTGTAAGAGTTCTTTACATATTCTATATAAAAGTCCTTTGTCAGGAACTTGATGTATGATTTGTGAGTATTTTCTCCCATTTCTGGCATTGTCTTCTCACTTACTTAATGATATCTTCTGAAGCACAAAAGTTTTAAATCTTGATGGAGTTCAATTTATTTATTTTCTTCTTTTTGTCAGTTTTACTCTTGATGTCATACTAAGAAACCATTTTCTACTCCTGGGTCACAAAGATTTATTGCCTATGTTTTCTTCTAATACTCTTATAATTTTAACTGTTACACTTAGATCTGCGAACCATTTTGAGTTAATTTTTGTGTGAGGTAAAGTCCAACTTTATTTTTTTCATATAGCTATCCAGCACCATTTGTTGAAAAGACTATTCTTCATTGAATCGCTTTGGCACTCTTGTCAAAAACCAGTTGCCATAAGTATAGGATTTATTTCTGGATTCTCAATTTAATTCCATTAATCTATATTTCTATCCTTATGCCATCTATCACACTGTCTTTATTACTGTATCTTTGTAGTAAACCTTGAAATCAAAAAGTGTGTGTCCTCCAAATTGGTTCTTTTTCAAGAATGTTTTGGCTTTTCTAGGTTCTTTGAATTTCCACAGGAATTTTACAACCAGCTTGTCAGTTTACGCCCATAAAAAGGCAGCTTGAGGTTTTGATACGCATTGTATTGCGTCTGCAGGTTAATGTGAATTGTATTGTCGTCTTAATAATACTAAGTATTCCAATCCAGAAGCATGAATTGTCTTTCCGTTTATTAAGGTCTTCTTTAACTTTTTCAATGATGTTTTCTGATTTTCAGTGTACCAGTCTTGCATGTCTTTTGTTTAATTTATTTCTAGGCATTTTATTCTTTTTGATGCTTTCATAAATGTAATTGCTTTGTTAATTTCATTTGTAAATTGCTCATTTATAGTCTACGTAAATACAATTGATATTTTTATGTTGCTCTTATAGCCTGTTACCTTGCTAAACTTATTAGTTGTTGTAATCTTTTGTGGCTTTCTTTAGATTTATGTCCTCTGCAATAGAGATAGTTTTGCTTTTTCATTTCCAATCTGAATGTCTTTTGTTTCATTTTCTTGCCTACTGACTCTAACTAGTACCAGTAGTACAATATCAAATAGAGCTGATGAGAGCAGATATTCATATTCTTGATCTTAGGAACAAGTCATTCTGTCTTTCATCATTAGTTTTTATGTTAGCTATGGGTTTTTATAGATGGCCTTTATTAGGTTGAGGTAATTTTCTTCTATTTTTAGTGTTGTGTGTTCTTAATGCTTTTCTATATTTATTGAGAGATTGTAAGGGATTTTTTTCCTCCCTTCATTCTGTTTTTGTGTGCGTGTTTTTTTTTTTTTTCAAGATGGAGTCTCACTCTGTCACCCACGCTGGAGTGAAGTGGTGCAATCTTGGCTCACTGCAACCTCTGCCTCCCGGGTTCAAGCAATTCTTCTGCCTCAGCCTCCCAAGTATCTAGGACTACAGGGTGCACCACCATGCCTGGCTAATTTTTTTGTATTTTTTGTGGAGACGGGGTTTCACCACGTTGGCCAGGCTGGTCTCAAGCTTCTGACCCTAAGTGATCCACCCACCTTGGCCTCCCAAAGTACTGGGATTACAGGCCTGAGCCACCATGCCTGGCCCCCTTCATTCTGTTAATGTGGTCTATTACATTTGTTACCTGGGATAAAAAGCCTGTTTGGTCATGGTGTATGATCTGTTATAGCGTTTTGTTTTGTTTTGTTGGTGGTGGTTGTTATTGTTTTTAGAGACAAAGTCTCTTTCTGTCATCCAGGCTGGAGTGTAGTGACACAATCATAGCTCACTACAGCCTCTACTCCTAGGCTCAAGTGATCCTCCTGCTTCAGCCTCCCACGTAGCTAGGACTATAGGCACATGCCACTGCATGTGGCTAATTTTTTATTTTTAGTAGGGACAAGGTCTTGCTATGAGACCCAGGCTGGTCTCCAGCTCCTGGGCTTAAGCAATCCTCCTGCTTTAGCCTACCAAAGTGCTAAGATTATGGGCATGAGACACCACGTCCAGCCTTTAATCTTTTTTATATGTTATTAGATTTGGTTTGCTAGTATTTTGTTGAGAATATTCTTATCTGTATTCATAAGAGGCATTGATCTGTAGTTTTTTCTAATGGTTTTTGTCTGATTTTGGTATTAGGATAATACTGGCCCCATAAAATGAGTTGGGAAGCATTTCCTCCTCTTCTATTTTTTTTGGAAGAGTTTGTGAAGGATTAATGTTAATTACTCATAAACAGTTGGTAGAACTCACCAGAATATCATTTTTTTTACCCATTTAAATGGTGTAGGATATTAACACAATTATTTTAGCTTGTTTTTCTTTGATAACTAGCAAGGTTAAACATTTTCCCATATGTTTGCTTGCTAATTATCTTCTCTGGTATGTATTGTTTATTCATGTCCTTTGCTCGTTTTCATATTGGGGTCTCAGTGTTTTTCTTATCAATTTTAATGAGCTCTTTAGAATAGTAACCCTCAGACCATTATATTCTAATCTAGTAATTTTTCACTGTCCAATGGTATTAATGTACTGTAGGCGTACGGAGGACAAGTCATGTTTTAGAGACACTTCTGTTTATAATTTTCTCTGCCAGGTGCTCACGCCTGTAACCCAGCACTTTGGGAGGCCAAGGCAGGTGGATCACTTGACATCAGGAGTTGAAGACCAGCCTGGTCAATATGATGAAACCCCATCTCTACTAAAAATACAAAAAAACTAGTAGAATGTGGTGGTGCGCACCTGTAATCCCAGCTGGTTGGGAAACTGAGGTGGGAGAATTGTTTGAACCCGTGATGGGAGGAGGGGTGGAGGTTGCAGTGAGCTGAGATTGCGCCACTGTACTCCAGCCTGGGCAAAAGCGAGACTTTCTCAAAAAAAATTTTTTTTTTCTCACAATTTTTATCCTGTTGGCATACAAAATTATTCCATATTTGGAGAGGGAAAAACAGGAGATCACAAATGTAATTAAAATAAGTTTATGTCTCTTGATGCCCAGATCAATTTTATTGAATATTTTATTGTTGTTACTACATCAAGCTAGGCATATACGTCAGGTGTAATCAAATCCATGACGTTTTACCCTTCCCGTGACTTCTTGCTGTGTGTTGCCATCAGTGAATTTGACTTACTGTGTATCATGCCTGAACACTCAGTTCAACATCTAATTCAACTTTCTCTTTTTCAATTCAGGCATATAACACATTAGGAACAAAAAATTTAACAAATATGTATATTCAAAAATTGATTTTGTCCACTATGTTAACAAAGAGCCAATTGTATAAGAAAACACTTAATGAGCCCACTCTAAGGTCAAGCATCTGTTTAAGAAGACCAGCTGGCATAAGCTGTTATTCCCCATGGTGCCTGTACCTCCCTCATTAAAAAATGTATCATTTGTGATTCGATCTGGAAAAGTCCTATTCCAAATATATTTTGTGTGGGTTATTGTGTGTGTGTGTGAAGGTGAATGTGGGTATATGATTTGAAATCCAGGAAGAATAAGTAAAACACACAGAGGCACAATGCTGTATTTTTACTAGCACAGATTAGGAATCAAATTACTCTTAAAGTCTGTCTCGAGAAAGTAATTTAAACTGGCTGGTAAATGAGAGTTTTGTTGGCTCTTTGCACTGTGATGAGAAACAAAAACTGCCATTGGGTTAGGAGATTTTGATCTCCCACTCTGTTGTCACACTGGATGGGTATTGCACACAGTTATACAACTTCTTCTCATTCCAGAGCTACAGAAGTAATGTCTGTGCAGACTATCTGGAGGGTGGCGAGAAAAGTTTACTTTGTTTTCATCATTCTTAGGTTTTCCCTTCTTCTATTTTAGTCCGTTTCTCCTGATCATAAATTGACACTGATTCTATGCTTTAAAAATCATCCCCCACAAAATACGTTTCCATATGTATAACTTTAAAAAGTATAGCTATCACCAGAAACTCGCTAAAGGGTATATTCAATACAATTCTCTTCTTCCCAGGTTGTCATTTTCATTTCGTTGTTTGAACTAGACAAGGCTGCAGGAGCCAGCATTTATAACTACCTAATCCTAGTACAAGTCACATTCTTTCCTTTTGAGGTTGTTGGGAGGGTCTGCCAAACTTTTGCTCTCATTAACCTTCAATCGTAAGGCACCTTACTCACACTTAGATGAATATAACATGCCTGTTCTCTTCAGAATTGCTGGCAGATTGCGGAGTGGGAAGAGTTTAAAACTGTTTCTGTATCCTTTCTCATTGTTATATCTTCCATGGATATTCCATCCATTATTATATCCTAAGTGTTGACTTAGATATCCACTTCCTTTTTGTCGTTGTTATTGTTTGAGATGGGGTCTCACTCTTTGCCCAGGCTGAAGTACAGTGGTGCAATCTCTGCTCATTGCAGCCTCGACCTCCTGATCTCAAGCGTCCTCCACCTCAGCCTCCCAAGTAACTGGGACTACAGATGGATGCCACTATGCCCAGCTAATTTTTGTATATTTTATAGAGACAGGATTTTTCCATGTTGTCCAGGCTGGTCTCAAACTGCTAGACTCAAGAGAGTCACCTGCCTTGGTCTTCCAAGGTGCTGGCATTACAAGTGTGAGCTACATGCCCAGCCTTCTGCTTCCTTTTGAAGCAAGATTTTTAAATTACTCCTTGAAAACTTTTCTCCAACCTTATCACTGTTTATGTTTGGCCTATTGCTAATGGAAATATTTTATCCAAAGTCCAGGAAAAATGTACCCTTTACTCACCTTACTCACATAATAACTCAAATTATGAAAGTATCTACAGTCCTAAGTGTATCAACACTAGAAATAATTGCAACTAGGTCATCAGAACTTGAAATAGATAATAAGCATTACTATTAGCAGAAGCCCAGGGAGCAGAGGCCAAGAGTTAGATTTTCATATAAACTAAAGGCTTCTAAAAGCTTAACACAGTAAAGTGTTGATCAACTCTTTGCATCCAATGACATGGGAAAGTTTTATTCATCTCAGGAGTGCACATTGATGCTGTGAAGGAAGAAATTCCCTCCCTGCAGACAACTTTCTCATCACCACCAGCGATAAAGCTCCTGATAGGAGTCAATGCTGTGCATTCGCATTATCTCTTTCTACAACCGTGAGCCCTGCCCTTCTCAGCATATCATCAAGAGCAGGAAAATGAAAACCTGAAAACAACTTGGAGAAAAAAGAAGCACCTCATTTCTCATTATGGAGTTTAATTAACTGAAAAGTTTTCCCTGAGTTTGGTACAAACTCGTTTGGCAGCAAAACCTGCGCTGATACAAGGCTGTTTAAAGGCTTTATTTATCCAACTGAGTATGAATATTCATTCCTTTTTTCTGCAGAAGTAACAATGTGCTTAATTACAGGGCACAGACCTGTTGGCGATATTATATAATATGTATCAGTACATTACAGAAGGTATACGCATTCACATAGCTTCCTGAAAGCCGCCAATAATTCTGAATGCTAAAATATTTCTAGCCTAAAAGGCTTTTAATAAGAAAGGGTGAATTTATACTAGTTTTTCCTATTTAGGTTATATGGAATATTTCTAGACACTTTTACTTTATATAGCCTTATACTTGGTTCATATTCCTGATCCAGTTTCTTAATTTGTATCCTTAATGTATCTCATTTTAACCAGAATACTAGGTAATTAATAATAGCTAAGCTTTAAAAATGATAATATGTTTACATACATATATAAAAACATATATATTAATGTGTTTCCAAACACACACAGAGCTGCTACAGCAAATACCTTGAATTTAGTAAACACAATTGATAATGGATACTTTCACTCAACTCTCTGAACAACAAACTTTCTCAAAACCAAAGCTTTAATCAAGAGCCCAGGCTGCCAGCAGGTAGGAAAGTATACCATTGAAATATTGTCTGGTTTTAAAGAGGCTATCTTTAGGCAGAGAACTCATGGGTCATTTCAAATTGCTAAACATTTTAGAGAAGCCTAATATACTGAAAATTAATGTATCAATATATTGTTTAAAGAGCTTATATGTGGCATCTATATCTATGCTGAGCACTGTAAGCATTTCTTGATTATGTTGCAGGAATATCTTAGGTTTCTATTACGGTTTTTCAAAGAACTGCAGTACATAGTCTCTTTGTTTGCTTTTACATAATGGGATGATAATAGTCACATCAAGAGTTGTTTCGAGAATTAAATAACACATTAAATGTCAAGCCCACTGCTTTCCATTTGGTATCACTGTGCATTATTATCCCCCGGTTTTCTGATGGGGCCCAGAAATTGTAGGTAGCTTGCCCAAGGTTACATGACTAGTAAATTAGAAGACTGACGCTTGATCTCATTTGGTGGTCAACAATTGTTGTTTAGTGTTCTTTACATACTATTTCACTATCTAAAACAAATAATGGTATCTTTTACCATCGCTTTTTGTAAGAAGGAAATGACTCTGCTGTTTGTACTGGTTATTCAAATAGTACATGCTTAGTGTAAGGGCAATAGCACAGATCTAAAATTGAATCAATATAAAAAGTACACCAAAAAAATCTCTTAATCACCCAGAGAGAGCCATGTCTAAATAGGAATGTAAACTGTAGGACATTTTTCTAGCTGGGCATGGTGGCCTGCGCCTATAGTTCCAACTACATGGGAGGCTGAGGCAGGCAGATTATTTGAGCTCAGGAATTCAAGGCCAGCCTGCACAACATAGTGAGACCTTACCTCTAAGCAAATAAATAAGGCACTTTTCTATGCATAAACACATGTAAGTACAATATAACAATTGGAATATAATAATATGTTTTATCATGTGGTTCTTTTATGTAATAATATATTGTTGACACCTTTCCCTATCAATACATATATATTTTATTTATGCATTTCAAAGTATTTACTAAGATGCACAAAATTGTACCTTTCTAAAATCCTACTTCATCTATTCTTAAGATCGCACCTAGTAGAAAAGTCAGTCTGGCCAATTCATGGTCAACTCAGTCACTCCATTGTTTTCTTGGTTACTCTGGTTTGACCTAATCTCATCACTTCAGGATTTTTTCTCTCTCTTCTCCATCCCTTCACCTGGGATGATTTTTCAATAATCAGGCACGAGGTAAAAATCATCTGGACAGCAGAGGGGCTAAAGTTGCCTCTGTCCTTTGGACAATGGCCTCTGTACTTGCTACATCTATGAAGAGGCTGGAATCATTCCTTGACATCTGCCTGTCAGATTCCTCATTCTTCATCCTCCTTATTCCAAATAGAAGGCCTCTCGCATTCTGCCCATCAGTCTGTCTGTGCCTTCTCAGCCCACATTAAACTGAAGTTGCTCTTGGGACCATTTGCTGGCACATTTAAAACAGTCATTGCTATTCTACTGTTCGGGGTAACGTGGTAGTTTGCAGAATAATGACTCCCAAAGATGTTCAAATTCTCATCCCCAGAACCTGTGAATGTACTATCTTACATGATGAAAGGGACTTTGCAGATGTGACTAAATTAAAGATCTTGGTATGGAGAGATTATACTGGATTATCCTGGTGGACCAAATGTAATCACAAGAGACCTTATAAAAGGGAAGCAGGAGAGTGAGAAGCAGAAAAGGAGGTGAGATGATGGAAGCAGAGATAGAAAGATTCAAAGGTGCTATGCTGCTGGCTTTAGAGATGGAGGAAGAAGTCAGGAGCCAAGAATGGAGGCAGCCTCTGGAAACCAGAAGAGTCAAAGAACAACAGATCCTCCTTTCAAGCCTTCAGAAGGAATGAAGCTCTCTCACCTGTCTCAATGTTTAGCCCACCGAGAGTGATTTTGGACTTCTGGCCTCTAGAATTATAAGATAATAAATATGTATTGTTTTAAACCACCAAATTTGTGGTAGTTTGTTAAGCAGCCATAGGAAACTAATATATAACACATACTGAACAGGAAGTTTTTTTAAAAGTGCTGCAGTGTTCCTGGGCTATACCTAGAAAATTAAAACACAGGTACCTTCTCCATGAATGTTCCCTACCCAGACTCATTGGATTTCTACTGTTCCTACTCATCCCACCTTCAAAGCTTGGCCAAAAGGTCAGCAGAGAACTGTATTTCTTCTCAGAGACCACCACCCGCAGCCAACTCCACTACTCTCATCTCTGTGAAAAATAAGCCTGTTTCTCTGTCCAGTAAGGGGAAAAACCTGTCCAGACATTATGCTTCCAAATCTACCATTTATTTTTAACATCTCAAGGATTTGGCTTTTAACATGCAAAGCCGACTCTTCAAATTAAACATCTTTCTCTTAAAAAGTTCAGCTCTGGCCAGGTACGGTGGCTCACACCTTTAATCCCAGCACTTTGGGAGGCCGAGGTGGGTGGATTACCTGAGGTCAGGAACTCAAAACCAGCCTGGCCAACATGGTGAAACCCCGTCTCTACTAAAAATACAATACAAACATTAGCCAGGCATGATGGTGCATGCCTGTAATTCCAGCTACTCAAGAGGCTGAGGCAGAGAATCCCTTGAACCCAGAAGGCAGAGGATGCAGTGAGCTGAGATCAGACTATTGCACTCTAGCCTAAGTGACAGTGCAAAATTCTGTCTTAAAAACAAAAACAAAAACAAAAAATGAACAAAATCTAGAAATGATTAAGTTTAGTGAGGAAGGCACGTCCAAAACTGAGACACGCTGAAAGCTAGGCCTCTTGTGCGGTTAGCTAAGTCATGAACGCAAAGGAAAGGTTCTTAAGGAAGTTAAAAGTGCTACAAGTGCTACTCCAAGTGAACACACAAATGATAAGAAAGTAAAACAGCCTTATTGCTGCTATGGAGAAAGTTTGGGTGGTCTGGATAAAAGATTAAACCTACCACAACTCTCTCTTAAACCAAAGCCTAATCCAGAGCAAGGCCCTAACTCTATTCAATTATATGAAGACTGAGAGAGGTGAGGAAGCTGCTGAAGAAAAGTTGGAACCTAGCAGAGGTTGGTTCATGAAATTTAAGGAAAGAAGGCATCTCAATAATATAAAAATGCAAGGTGAAGCAAGCAGCAAATGCTGATCTAGAAGCTGCAGTGAGTTATCCAGAAGATCTAACCAAGATCATCGATGAGGGTGGCTACACTAAATAACACATTTTCAGTGTAGACAAGCAGCCTTATACTGGAAGAAGATGCCATCTAGGACTTTCATAGCTTGAGAGGAGAAGTCAACACCTGGCCTCAAAACTACAAAGGACAGACTGACTCCCTTGTTAGGGACTAATGCAGCTGATGACTTAAAGCTGATGCCAACACTCATTTACCATTTAAAAATCCTAGGGACCTTAAGAATTAAGCTAAATCCTCTCTACCTGTGTTCCAGAAATGGAAAAACAAATTCTGAGTGGCAGCACATCTGTGTAAGAATGTTTTACTGATTACTTTAAGCCCGCTCTTGAGACCTGCTCAGAGAAAAATGTTCATTTCAAAATATGACTGCTTGTTGACAATGCACCTAATCACCCAAGAGTGCTGATAGAAATGCGTGAGGAGATTAATGTGGTTTTTGTTTGTTTGTTTGAGACGGAGTCTTGCTCTGTCTCCCAGGCTGGAGTGCAGTGACGCAATCTCGGTTCACTGCAACCTTCGCCTCCTGGGTTCAAGCGATTCTCATGCCTTAGCCTCCCAGGTAGCTGGGATTATAGGCACGGGCCACCACACCCAGCTACTTTTTTGTATTTTTAGTATAGATGGAGTTTCAGCATGTTGGCCAGGATGATCTCACTCTCCTGACCTCATGACCTGCCCTCCTCGGCCTTCCAAAGTGTTGGGATTACAGGCATGAGCCACCTCACCCGGCCTAGTGTTTTTATGCATGCTAACACAACAACCATTCTGCATCTTACGAATCAAGGAGTCATTTTAACTTTCAAGTCTTATATGAGAAATACATTCACAAAGCTATAGCTGCTATAGATAGTGATTCTTCTGATGTCTCTGGACAATGTGCATTGAAAACCTTCTGGAAAGGATTCACCATTCTGGATTCCATTGAGAACATTTGTGATGCATGGAAGTAAGTCAAAATATCAACCAATATTAATGTGAATTTGGAAGAAGTTGATTCCAACCTTCATGGATGACTTTTAGAGGTTCAAGTCTTCAGTGGAGGAGATAACTACAGATGTGATAGAAATAGCCAGAGACTAGAATTAGAAGTGAAACCTGAAGATATGCCTGAATTGTTACAATCTCATGAAAAAACTTTAACAGATGAGGAGTTCCTTCTTATGGATGAGCCAAGAAAGTGGTTTCTTGAGATGGAATCCACTTCTGGTCAAGATGCTATAAACATTGTTGAAATGACAAAAAATAATTTAAAATATCATGTAAGCTTAGTTGATAATGAAGTGGCAGGATGTGAGAGGATTAACTGCAATTTTGACAGAAGTTTGACTGTGGGTAAAATGCTATCAAACAGCATCACATGCTACAGAGAAATCTTTCATGAAAGGAAGAGTCAAGCAAGCTTCACTGTCTTATTTTAAGAAATGGACACAGCCACCCCAACCTTTAGCAGCCACCGCTCTAATCAGTCAGCAGCCATCAGCACTGAGGCAAGATCCCTCCACCAGAAAGATTAGGACTTGCTGATGACTCAGCTGATTGTTAGCTTTTTGGTTTTTTTGTAGCAATAAAGTATTTTAAATTAAGGTACGTACTTTTTAAAGACATAATGCTATTGCACCCTTTATAGACTCTGGTATAGTGTAAACATAACTTTTATATGTACTGAGAAATCAAAATATTGTGACTCACTTTATCTAAAAGAATATTTAAAACTTTTCCTGCCATATCTGTCCTTTGCAGGATTGTTTGAATTTCTGAGAGAATTCAAAATGCTTAGTCTCTAGACTTTATTGCAATATTTGCTACAGTGGTCAGGAACTGAATCCATACTTTTCTGAGATATGCCTGTACATGGGAATTAAATAGCATGGGTTTAAATGAACAATGGGTCATTGAAGAAATTGAGAAGAAAATGAAAAATTTTCTAGATATGAATGAAAACAGAAACACAACATACCAAAACCTATGGGATACAACAAAAGCAGTACTAAGAGAGAAGTTTATATTAGAGGTATATACCAAATTACTTTTATTCTTGACGTAAAATAGGAATCATTTCACTGCTTTTACAAATTTTTGCTTTCATATATACCCCAATGTGTGAAAGTCCTAGTTTATCCACACGCTGCCAATTATAGATGTTATTCTTTTTTCCTTTATTACCTTAATAATCAAAATAATATCAAATTGATATTTTACTTTTTACATCTGTGATTATTAGTCAGGTTATCTTTTCCAATGTTTATTGACAATTTCTAATTTTTCTCCAAATTCTCCAATCGTATTCACAGCTGTTTTTAAAAATTTTTAAATATCTTCTTAGATTCAAGCTCTCGCTCTGTCACCCCAGGCTGGAGTGCAATAGCATGATCACGGCTCACTGCAGCCTCAACCACCTGGGCTCAAATGATCCTCCCACCTCAGCTTCTCAAGTAGCTAGGACTACAGCTGTGTGCTACACACCCCAGCTTTCAGTCCATTTTTCTATGTTTGTCTGCTTTATGTTAGCTTTGTATGTCACTATAAAAATTTTCAATGTGCTTTTTGCTTGCCTTTTAAAAAATTTGTACTTTTTATTTTACTTTCATGATTTCTTTGCCCTAGGTTTTCAAGTATGTCAATCATTCCTTTGAATTTTCTGATTTAGATATTACTCCAGCTTTTAATTTTGGTGCTGTAAATGATTTGCAAAATGTGATATCTGAATACTGGGATTAAGTAGGAAAGTTTTCAAAAAACTTTTCAATGACACATGTCAACAAAGTTTATTTCATAATAAATAAGTAAATACACTTTGATTTAACTAAAGATGCAGGGTTTTAAAAGCTGTCAGGTGTAATTGAATGGCTTTCTGAAATTTTACAGTAACGTTCATAGCAGCACGTCTCCACAAAACACACTCATTTAATGTTTCTGGTTTAACTAATGATTTATATTTCACATTTGGCATCTTTTTCTTCTACAAACTAATAGAGTCTCCAGAACCTATTCACCTGATATTTCTTTTCCTACCACGCCTGTCCTTTGCAGGATTGTTTGAATTTTCAAGAGAATTTGAAACACTTAGTCTCTAGACAGTTTCTTTCAACGTAGCCCTTTGCTCTTCAGACATATGTGACAGGAGTCAAATCACTGTTGAACACACCAGAATTACCTCTGTGTCTGCTGAAAGGTTAGCGTACTTTGTTCAGTAGGTGCATGTCTTCAGTCTCTGAGGGAAATGTAACCTTGAAAGCAACCATGGGGAGAACACTGGGACAGTATTTATATTAAGCTACCAGATTAAACATTTGAACTAAAATGAGCAGTCAATTCGGTTAGGCAACTAAACTGGCTGTTAAGTAAGCAGTTGTTTGTATAAATTAATGAAATCAATTAATGATTTGGTATTTTGTAAATACAAACTCTTGGTATTCTTTAAAACTGAAATCATTGCCATGGTCTTGATATTTTATTTCTTTTTTATATTCTTCTTAAAATTCTAAAATATTTAATTGACAAGTGAAACTTGTATGTATTTAAAGTGGAAAATATAATGATTTGATATATGTATACATTGTATACTGATGACCACATCAAATTAATGCATTCATCACCACTCATAGTTACCATTCATGTGTGTGTATTCATTTTGTGTGTGTGTGTGTGTGTGTGTGTGAGACAGGAGGGTGGTGAGAACACTTAAAATTCTTCTCTCTTATCAAATTTCAAGTAAATAATACAGTATTATGAACTATAGTCACCATGCCGTACATTATATTCCCAGAATTGGTATTTTATTTCAACGCATTGTTGCCCTTGGTTCTCTAAAGTTTGTGTGCATGTGTGAGTGTGAGTGTGTGTGTATATGTGTGTTGGAAAGCGGTAGCAAAGAGAGAAATCCATGCCATGTAATTGTTTACAGATAAAACTTTTTAACATGGGATTTTTTTAAACATCAATGACTCTTTCAAAGACATTCTTGATGAGTTGATTAATTAACTGATTAAGAAACAATTCTCTAAATAAGTACTATTATACTTATGTGCCAGATAACTTTAATATTCCTACTTAAAATAGTTACATAAAAGATACTGTGGAATAGTACACAGCCACCAAAATGAATAAACATAAGTTAAAATTTATATTTGTTGGCTTTTTCCCTCTAATGTACCTTTAACAGTTGAAACTTACTTTATCTAACTGATATATACATTCAAGAATTGTTAAGCTATGAATGGAAGCAAAACTGATGTATTTATTTCTTAAAATAATAACTTCTGGCTCAAAAATTTTATGTTGACTATTTCTAAATGTCAGATAGCTGAAATATTAGAAATCTTTAATTTGGTTTTGCTAAAATAGTTTGGTTAAAAGTTGAGACCATACGTGCTATGTTTTTCCCCTGATAAATTCAAGTAGCTTGCATAAAAATAAATCTGATATATTCTCATCTTATAATCTTTACTACAGACATAAAGAAAGCTTTGATTCCTCTTGACCACAGTCTATCTAAATCAAATTCATTTTTCTTCAACAAAAAGTTCAGGAAGACAGCACAGAAATATTATTAACGTTGAAATACCAAACATTTTCCAGATAATTCTACAAAAGATAATTTTGAATGGGATTTTTTATCTTGATAATGTGTTGCTATTCATTTTTCTTGGAACTATTTTTTTCTGATATATATAGTTTTTCTCCTGTGGTGGTGAAACCACTGTTGTGCTAATAGTTAACAATATATCTCCCAGATGGTCATTCCCTCTGCTTTGGTTCCTTGACCTTTTCCTTCAGCAGTATAAAATTCTTTTCAACAAATGCTTTCTAAAGATATCCACCAGCTTTTAACAATTAAATTAGCAAGGAACCCAGTAGGTCCTCTGTCTAATTGCTTTTCATCTCTGATCAACTTGTCATTTGCGGCTGCTGATTTACGTGTATCCAGAATCCCTAACGTCCTTACCATGCTATCATGTTATCAACTGTTACTTTGGCAAGATCTTTATAATTTCTAAGTGGTAAAAATGTCTTTTCATTTTTCTTTTTAAAGACAGATTTTAAAAAACGACTTCAGTGGCACAGTCATAGTTTTATGCTTGTCCTCATGTATTAGCAAATTTATTTCCTTTTGGTGATCTCCTTCGCCTGATATATTTGTTAACATCCTACTAATTAGTGTTAATCCTTTGTATTAGTAGAATATTTTGTTTAGTTGAGAACACATATCTTTTCATCTAAAGTACCTCCTCCTTATCTGATGTGTTTGCTTTGCTTCCTTGTCATCTTTTCATTTCCCACATAGATTTTATTTGTCAAAAATTCTTTTAGTCGTAGATATTCAAGTCACTGCTCTATAGAGTTCTCATTTTTAAAAAAGTGAAAAGATATGCTGGGTTTTAATTAACATCTCTTAAACTGAATACTTTCTTCATACTTCTTGATTTTCGTACATTTTTTTCCTCTGAGCAATTTTCAAGAGTTATTATATAGTTGTCTCTACTATTATACTAGCGCTAACACCCTTCTGCACCCATACCTGTTTTTAGTGTTCCAAAAAACACTTATTTATATCTAATCAACAAAACATCTTTTAAGAATTTCTGAAAAAGACTTAGTCATTGTACTCTACCTTTTTTGTAACACCTAACATTTAAGATGAAGAACTAATTTAAGAATATAGTGGGCCGGGCATGGTGGCTCGTGCCTGTAATCCCAGCACTTTGGGAGGCCAAGGTGGGTGGATCACCTGAGGGTAGGAGTTCAAGACTAGCCTGGCCAACATGGTGAAACCCCATCTTTACTAAAAATACAAAAAAATTAGCCAGGCATGGTGGCGCATGCCTGTAGTCTCAGCTACTCAGGAGGCTGATGCAGGGGGAATTGCTTGAACCCAGGTGGCAGAGGTTGCAGTGAACCAAAATCATGCCATTGCACTCCAGCCTGGATGATACAGTGAGACCCTATCTCAAAAAAAAAAAAAAAAAGAACATAGAGATTCGTTCATATTGAGGATTCTTTGGAATTTTTTTTCTTTTTTTTGAGACAGGGTCTTACTCTGTTGCCCAGGCTGGAGAGTGCAGTAGTGCAATCATAGCTCACTGCAGTCTCAAACTCCTGGGCTGAAGTTATCCTCCCACTTTAGCCTCCTGCGTAGCTGGGACTACAGATGCCAGATGCGCCACATCTGGCTTTTTTTTTTGGTAGCGATGATATCTTGCTGTGTTGCCCAGGCTGATCTGAAACTCCTGTCCTCAAGTGATCCTCCTTTCTCAGCTTCCCAAAGTGTTGAGATTACAGGTGTGAGCCACCACACCTCAGTCTTATTTGGATCTTGAAATGACTACCTTCTACTTACTTATTAGCAAGTAATTCAAGGCAACTTGAGTTTTCAAGGCAACTTGTTGAAATTGAAAAAGCACGAAATCTACATTTTTATAAATTATTCAAGTTTTCATACTGTTGTTTACCAGCCATGATCTTGGATGAATTACATAAGCAATCTATGTCTAGCATCTTTATCTGTAAAATAATACAAAAGTACTTCGAGGATAATTAAGAGTGTATAATTGAAAGAGCTACATAAAATGTAACACACTTTCTAGACATCAGTTTCTGTTAAAACTCCCTCTTTATGTATGGGATCAGAAAATGTGATGTGAATTGATTTATATGTAAAGATTTGATCAGGGAAAGCATATAAATTAAAAGAAGATTAGGTATAGAAATCTAGGTTGGACAAAGGAGGAGGAGAGGCCTTCTCATTCTTCTCTTGGTGGATTTAATTCTCTTTTCTCAACTTTCAATGGTTAAAGTTAATTAAGAGAGCACCTCTTCTCTCTCCCACCATTGCTCTTTTCTACCTTTCCACTTACCCCATCATCTCAGGACAGTGTTGACCTTGAGTTGGAGGATGCAGCCAGGTCATACTAATTCTGGAGTTTGGTAGGTCACCATTGCCTGATGGAGCCTTTATAGATATTTTATACCTAATCACCTCTCCCCCATGAAAGTTTAATACCATAGATTTAGTGTATATATGTTTTTGTAGTGTGATCCTTCAGGAAGCCACAAACCATTGAAATAGCTGATTTTTTTTTTTTTTTAACCCTAAGTGACAATTTTTACCCTCCTAGAGGTAATACTGTCCTTACTGAAAGTTTGTGCTATGGTGGAGAGACAGTATAATTAATTCTTCAAGTTCATCCTCCTCTTCCTGTCCACTCTTATAATAAGGCTCCCCTTGGCTGAACACAGCAGAAAGCCAGGAGACAAAAGTGTTGACAATCATAGTCTGTATAGATCAGCCTTCTAGGACACAGAGCTGAAAGAAGGGTGAAGAGTGGGTCTGGATGGGTGAAGAGAAGATCTTAAAACAGACAGTAAGCCAATAGTCATGAAATACATTCAACCTACGTGGGTTGGTTTTGAGAATAGGCAAAGTCAAAGTCAGATTTGCTGATGCTCTACAGGAGACAGAGCAGACAGGAAATCAGAGCAATAAAGAGAGAGTTAAATACAATACACAAAACAAATAGCAATGGCTAGGCCAATTCAACACCTACATCTTCTTCCCAAATCTTCAAGGCAGGAGTCCTCAAATCTTGTGCCAGGATTGATGACAGTATACTGAGGGTGTCTTGATGGATTTTCTTAGTGAAATTAGGTTCTGCCAGGGATGTAGCCCAAAAGCATTGAATAAAATATTTCATTTAAAAGAATAAATGAGGCCCAAGAGAAGTGATAGGAAAAAATTAAAACTTGTGTTTAAATCTCTAATATACTCCAGGGCTTTTCTGGTGTATCACATTGTGTCACTACATTTCTCTTGCTGACCCAAATTTTCCAGCTCTTTCCTGAAAGTGTCCAGTTTGTAACTATTAATACTACTTGTAAAATGTTGAGAGAAAGACTTCCTTCCATTAGAATTTCACAAGTAGTATTAATAGTTATAAATAGTTATAAAAATCATACCTAATAAATTGTTTTCAAGCATTCATATATTTGACTTTTCCACTTTTGACTCATCAATAATCCCAAATTTTCATGCCATATAATACAGACATCTATTGAATAGCAATGGGCTTATGTTCTAACAAATGCTTCATTAGGGCAATTTTGTTGTAGGAAGATCACAGAATGTACTTACACAAATCTAGATGGTATAGCCTACTACACATCAAGGCTATATTGGTATAGCCTATTGTTCTTAGGCGACAAACCTGTACAGCATATTACTGTACTGAATACTGTAGGCAGTTGTAACAAAATGGAAGTATTTATGTATGCAAACATGTGTAAACACAGAAAAGGTAACCCATTATGCTAAAACTTTATGACAGGTACAGTGTCACCAGGCAATAGGAATTTTTCAGCTCCCTTATGATCTTATGAGACCATCTTGTATATGCAGTCTTTCTTTGACTGAAAGGTCTTATGCACACATGACTTCGATTTATAATTTTGCTGGGGTTGCCGATTTTAGTTATTTGTGTTACATGGTAACTGTCCCTTGGCTAGTGAGTAAGGCTGGACACCCATCCTGTGTGAACATTCAAATAAGCTTTGTGTTTAGCAACTTTTATGACCAACATAAATCAACTGAAAACCTTTGTGTTTAGTGATTCACGTCATCATTTTATGTCAGAAATTATGTACTAGAGTGGCACTTAGGAAAAGAGGAATTTGAAAACTCATGGTAAAGGTCCACTATAGTTGAAAAACTAAGTCTATAAAACATGAAAGAATGACATATCTCACAAGATTTTAGTTTTGTTGTCTTTTAGGTGCCACAAGAGAGAAGACTTCAATAAATGCAGCTAGAAAGAAAAAAGGAAAGAGGTTTAGTCATTTTTCTCTTTCTGATAAAGTCCTATAACAAACTAAAAGTTTTCTCAATTTATCTAACATTCTTTAAAAGAGGCACAAAATGAAACAAATGGTAATTTTTTAAGAGCATAAATACTGACTCCGTTCTGCTAAAATAAAATTACATATTCCCTCGTAAAAGAAAAGTTGTCAAAGTTAGCACAGAAGAATGAATTCACGTTATTAAGAATTCACAATTAAAATATTAAAATTCTGACATTATAAAAATGCTCATAACCCCATAACTATCATTTGATGTCAGGATGATATTATAGTCATTAAAAAATAATATTACCTAGAAATTGCACTCTGAACAAAGAAATTAGATAGAAGAAATTTATTAAATGAAATTAACATTCCTAAAGATGTTTGAAATCTACTTTGAGTAACTTTTGCATGTGTGAACAGTAAATATGAGCATTAAGTACATATTCAAACCTGGTAGAGTTACATTTACTTTTTATTTTTATCACATATTTAGTTCTCCAGTTTGTAAGAAACACTAGCAAATTTATATTTAGAACAGCTTTCAATATTGATATGCACATTTAAACATGTTAAAGGTACATTTCTTAGCAATGTGATACCTTATTAGGCACCAACATATTAGCACTGAGGATGAATTGTGTTCACCTATCAATAAAATATGGAACATGCTTATTTATTTTTGTCTACATAGTAAAGTGACATTGACAGATAGTCAACTTTTAAATGGAAGTCAGAACCTATCCCTTAGCTTTATTTCACCTGGGATTAGAAGCAAGTATCAGTTAATGATCCAGTTTGTTCAGTGCTAGAAATACACAAGGTACCTGTAAATTTATTACGAATACATTTAATCACACAAATGACTGTATAATAACAATAAAGAGACATTTAAAAAGTATATTTTCTCTGTGCCATAAAAAGACAAAAAAGTATCCTTTTTTTCTTTATGGTGGAGAAAATGATATTTACTATTTTACATAGACATTTGACTTTATCATATTGCAAATGTGGAAATAAGGATTTTATGAATGGGTTTATTTTCAGATTTTAGGGGATAGTTAAATCTTGTATAGCAAATTATCATTTTTATATACTCCAGTAAACAGTTATTTTTCACTGTCTTTATTATATATGTTGACTCTCTAAGAAAACATTTTGAAATCTCAGGGTTTATTGTAGTTCCACTGGAAACATCTTCATTTTAACCAGAAAAACTTTGCTGGTTGTACCAAATTAATTTTTTTCCACACCTATTTTTAGTCCCAGTAATACATATTTATTTAACTATCTGTCTTAATTTGTAAATAACAGTTCTGCTCTAAAAACATTTTGATTCTTATAAGTAGAATGATGTAAGACATAGAACATTCTTGTCCAGCTATTTATTCCATTTCTAAGATTACGAATTAATGTTTCATGTTTTCTTTCTCACTGTCACTTATGTTTAAAATGCCTTTCTCTTCTGATTCCACTAAACCTCCTCACCTTCTTCATAGTCTTTCTGAAGTCCTATCTTTTATAAACTTTTTCAAATAACTAGAATGGGACAGTTGCCTTTTACAGTACATGATAAGGGATGTTGATTACTCTGGTAGGGAGAATAATGGCCCATCAAAGATGTCCATGTCCTAAACCCCTGAAAACCGGTGAATATGTTATCTTACATAGGAAAAGAAAATAAAGGATACAGATGGAATGTAGGTTGTTAATGAGCTGACCTTAAAATAGGAAGATTATTATTGTGGGGGGACCCAATGTAATTATAGGAGTCTTAAAAACAGAACCAAAAGATTGAGTCAGTTAGGGATGCAATGATAGATGAAGAAACAGATGAGGTTTACAGTTTGAGAGATCTTGACCCTTAGTTGCTAGATTTGAAGATGGAGGAAGAGAACCTTGAGTCAAGGCGTGTGAGTGGTCTCTAGAGGCTGGGCCCAGCCCTCAACTGACAACCAGAAAAGGAATGGAAGCTGAGGCTACAACAGCAGGGAAATACATTCTGTCAACAATCTAGATGAGCATAAAAAAATGAATTCTCCCCCAGAGTCTCCAGACAGAAACACAGCCTTACTGGACACATTGATTTTAGCCCAGCAAGACCCATTTTCAAAGTTCTGAACTCCAGAACTGTAAGATAATATATTTCTGTTGTTTTAAGCCTATATAGAGAGTTGCTTCTGTTCCACTGTGGCAAACTGAGGCCGAAGGCCTTTACCTTCCACTCTTCCCAGAATTCCATTGAAATATTAGTAAATAGAAGAAAAAATCCATAAAAGACTGAAAAACAAAGCTGGGTCTGATGGTAGTGGGTTATCAAAATATAACATTCGTGTCCCTAAAGTTAGTCTACAAGCCCTCACTGCTAAATTTGACAGGTTTAAAAGAAAGGGATCAAAACCAGGAGAAGGAACGTCCACAGATACTTAATGAACTATAGAAGATAGAAAATAGTTGGGAACACATTGCTGAGTAAGCTGAAGTGGAAGAATTTAGAGACCCAAACCTGCACAGACAAGCCTGTGATGGAAGCGAGCATGGCCATTTCCTACCAAGTCCTGGAAGACTGACAGTTTAAAACTAGGGAGTGAGAAGTGAGACAGAAATCAGTGACTATGAGAAGAAATATGTATACATCAGCTGTGCAAGTTTCTTCATTCCCAGTCCCAGGTTAAATAATTAGTGGAATAATCTGCCAGAAGAGTAAGGTTTCCAGAGTGGGGATTGTCCACTGGTGTAAGCCCTCTTCAGAGTGAAAGGTGGGAAAGAAGACTTCCTGCCTGTTCCTGGATGAGGTACTTAAGAGTCAATAAACTTAATTATACTTTTGGGTAAGTGGGATAAACTTTGCCAATGTAAACATAACTAGTTGATAGAAATGACAGGGGTGCGTCTCCACAGAGGAGGTAGAGAGAAATAATTTCCTCTTTTTATGGTGGTTGAGAGATATTAGCTAGATGTTGAAATAAAAGAAACAAGATTCAATTATGTATATTGTTTAAAATTATAAGTGTGATCTATTGTGGTAGGCAGCCACTAGGATCATCCCTATGGGTCCCTGCCTCCTGTTACTCACATTTTGTGTGATCCCCACACCTTGCCTGTGGGCTGGATTTACTAACTTCTAAACAAACAGAATACAGCACTAGCAGATTTCATTTGAGACTAGGTTATAAGAAAGACTGACTTCCACCTTAAGTGCTTTCTCCTGCTCTCTCTTGGATTGCTTAGCTCCCAGGTTATGGGACAGTCCTGTGGAAAGGCCTTCTTCCGGAGGTGAACCATTGAGACTGAGCTCCTGGCTCATAATTTGACTGTAGCTTCACGAGAATCTTGAGCAAAAGGCACCCAGCTAAGCCACATCCAGACTCTTGAGCCAAAGAAACAATGAGACAGTAAATTGTGCTCTATTTATTTTTGTATTATTTATTTGTTATGTATTATTATTGTATTATTTACATATTATGAAGGTAATTTATTATGCAGCAATAATGAATATACATATTTATATGTGTATTTACACACACACATATATAATTTATCTATTGACTTTGTAAACTTTGAGTTTTTGTGTAATCAAATATGTCTCATCATTTCTTACATAAATTTTAGTTTTCCTATTCATGGATTGTACATATATCATCACAGTTATTTGTGTAAGAACGTTTTTTCATTTTACATTTATATTCTTAATCCATATAAAATTTATTTTTCATCCAAAATGGAGTAATTTACTTTTCTTATATAACCAGTTTTGCCAGCAACATTTATTCAATAATTGATCATTTTTCCATCTACATGAATGAATATAGTAAGTTTAATGAACTATTATATATACTTGAATTTGTTTCTGGAGACTATTCTTTTCTACAGATCCATTTGCCTCTTCCTATATGAATATCATTGATTTGATAAATGCACACTCTGCTACTTATGGTGGTGCGAAAGTAATTGTGGTTTTTGAAAAAAGAAACCACAATTACTTTTGCACCAACCTAATAGTAAAGCAAGGTCTGGCCCATCCAAAATGCTTTTCTTTTCCACATTTCTTGGCTATTCAACCTATAACATACAAGGAGCTCAAGATGGGTAAGAAAAAAGACAGCTCAAATTTTTAAATGGGCAAAGAACACAACAGCAATTACAAAATAGCAAAACTGGCTGGGTGTGATGGCTCATGCATGTAATCCCAGCTCTTTAGGAGGCCCAGGAGCACAGATTGCTTGAGCTTAGGGAAGATCACTTGAATTTAGGTGTTCGAGACCAGGCTGGGTGACATTGCAAGACCTGTCTCCATTAAAAAAAATTTTTTAAATCAGCGGGGCATGGTGGCACACATCTGTAGTCCCAGCTACACAGAAGGCTGAGTAGCCAGAAAGGTGAGACTACTGTGAGCCTTGATTGCACCATTGCTCTCCAGCCTGGGTGACAAAGACCTGTCTCAAAAAAGAAAAAAATCACTTTGCATGATTTTAACTTGCATGGTAATTTCAATAGTGCTATGCTACATGCAAAGAGATTGAGTTTGCCTCTTTAGATTTTTTTGGCCGTTGTTTAATGTTGAGATCATGTTACCTGTACTTTTCTGCATTTTGTTTTTCTCATTTGACAGTTCTTCATGGAAATCTTTCTAAATCAACTGATACAGCTTTAAGGGATTTTTAAATAATTGTTGCTAATTTTGTGATATACCTGTACTATAACTTATTGAACTTCCCCTTCTAGTGGGCATTAAAATGCTTTTTTTTGTACCACAATGATAATTGCTTTAATAACCATTCTGTACAAATAATCTGAAATATTGCTTGATATATTTATGTGAAATAGATTCCTAGGCGTGAGATTGCTAGGTTGAAAATATGTGGTCTTTAAAAATTCTCTTAGATGTCATCAGACAAATTTCCCAAAAGCTTGTGATGTTATACACTCTATTACCTGTAAGTAAGTTAAGGTAAGAAAAGTAAAGTTAAAAAGTTCCTCACCAGAAATAGAGCTATTAAATTGTTGCCAGAGTGCTAGGATAAGGTTATATGTCATTGTTAATTTAATTAACTATTATTGACTATTAGATAATTTGAACATAGTTTATAGTCTGTTGGTCATTGAGATTTTTTTTTTATTTGATGTAGGGTCTCACGCTGTAGCCCAGGCTGGAGTGCAGTGATGCTACCACGGCTCACTGCAGCATCAATCTCCTGGGCTCAAGTGATCCCCCCACCTCAGCCTCCCAAGTAGCTGGGACTGCAGGTGTATGCCACCACGCCCTGTTAATTTAAAAATTTTTTTTTTTTTTTTTTTTTTTTTTTTTTAGAAATGAGGTCTTACCATGTTATTTAGGCTGGTTTCAAACTCCTGAATCAAGGGATCCTCCCACATTGGCCTCCCAAACTGTTGGGATTATAGGCATGAATTACCACGCCAGACAGCAAAGCGATCTTAATAGAAAATGGAGAAAACTGTAATTGTTATGAGACTTTTAAGAAATGCAGTCCAAACATTAAGATTTCTTTTACTCTCAGTTATAAATATGTAGAAAAATTAAAGATTTTAAACTAATATTTATTTAGTACCCTGTAATGAAAATATTAGAAGCATTAAAAATTAAAGCATCTTTTTTGTAAAATCTTATTAAAGCAAACTTATTAAGTGTAGTTGCAATAGTGCTGCCTTCTTAATGTATAACTTACAAATTGAGCAAGCATCTTTTCTATGCCTTGGCAAATTGTCATACTTCTTTCTAAGTTTATATTACCTCTGACATTTTATCCATTGTACTTTCAATGTTGTCAAGTATCTCCAGAAATTCCCTTACTGTGAGGTTTTTATTGGTGTTGCTTCCTCTGGGACATCAGCCTTTTTGTTCTAATTTGTGTCAATAAGTTCACCTTCGCTAAGTTCCTGTAGCCACAATAGCTGGAGTCTTCCCAACATTGGCAGTGTCAACATTTCCATGGCCAGCTATTTTTTTAAACATATGTATATATAATTTTATTTCAACAGCTTTTAGGGTACAAGTGGTTTTTGATTACATGTATGAATTGTATAATGGTGAAGTGTGAAATTTTAGTATGCCCATCACCTAAATTGGGTACATTGTACCCAACTATTTTCTTCTATAACTCCATTTATGAATCAATTTAAATTTTTCTTTCAGAATTATTTTCATTTTATTTATAGCATTTTCATCTTTGTCGACCATTTTCCTCTTTTGATTATTCATGTGTATTTATCTCAAGGAGACAAGGAAGCAACACAACTATATACTTTGCTGTCTGTGCATGAACAAGGAAAAAATATCTCGTGACCAATCACCAAAAGATTTTGAAAGAAATGACGTGATTGGTTACCAGTCATGATGTACATTTGTTATTTACAGTGATTTGTAGATTAACAAGGTAGCAATGAAGTTTATACTTTATGCAATCATTCACGTTAATATACCATGGCAACTGAAATTTGTCCCATGTTTTTGGGGGAGTAGTGTTATTTAATTGAATGCGGGTAACTGAAATTTATATATAAGAACTGTAAAAAGTGAAGAATTTCTGCATCTGTATGATTATATACATGTACATAGATACATATGTGTATGATTATAAATATTTATACACATACATGTGTTTTCAATTATATTTATGTATTTAAAAATTTTTAATTGTGGTGAAAAAAACATATAACATAAAATTTAACATCTTAATCTTTTTGTTTTGTTTTGTTTTTTTGAGACAGAATCTTACCCTATCACCCAGAGTGGAGCACAGAGGTGCAGTCAATGGCTCACTGCTGCCTTGACCTCCTGGCTTCAAATGACCCTTCTGTCTCAACCTCCCAAGTAGTTGGACTACATGTATGCATCACCATGCCTGGTAATTTAAAAAAAATCATTTGTAGAGACAGGATCTCACTATGCTGGCTTGGATGATCTCCAGCTCCTGGACTCAGATGATTCCCTAGCTATGGCCTCCCAAAATGCTAGGATTACCAGTGTGAGCCACTGTGTCCAACCATCTTAATCGTTTTGTTTTGTTTTGCTCTGAGACAAGAGTTTTGCTCTTTGTTGCCCAGGCGGAGTGCAGTGGCATGATCTCTGCTAACTGCAACTTCTGCCTCCTGGGTTCAAGTGATTCTCCTATCTCAGCCTCCCAAGTGGCTGGGATTACAGGTGCTTGCCACTATGCCCTGCTAATTTTTATATTTTTAGTAGAAACAGGGTTTTACCATTTTGGCCAGACTGATCTCGAACTCCTGACCTTAGGTGATCTGCACTCCTCAGCCTTCCAAAGTGCTGGGATTACAGGCTTGAGCCACTACACTCGGTCAAACATTTATCAAACTTGAATCCTTTTTTTTTTTTTTTTTTTAATGGAGTCTCACTCTGTCACCCAGGCTGGAGTGTAGTGGTGTGATCTCAGCTCACTGCATCTATCACCTTCTGGGTTCAAGCGATTCTCCTGCCTCAGCCTCCCAAGTAGCTGAGATTACAGACACCTGCCACCACCCCTGGCTAATTTTTGTATTTTTAGTAGAGATGGGGTTTCACCATGTTGGCCAGGCTGGTCTTAAACTCCTGACCTCAAGATCCGCCTGCCTTGGCCTCCCAAAGTGCTGGGATTACAGGTGTGAGCCACCGCAACTGGCAATTATTTTTAAGTGTACTATCTGGCAGTGTTAAATATGTTCACATTATTGTGGAACAGACGTCCAGGACAGGTGCAGTGGCTCACACCTGTAATCCTAGCACTTTGGGAGGCCAAGGCAGGTGGATCCCTGGAGCTCAGGAGTTCAAGACCAAACTGGGAAACATGGCAAAACCCCGTGTCTACAAGAAAATGCAAAAATTAGCTGGAGAAGTGGTATGCACCTGTAGTCCCAGCTACTTGGGGGGCTGAGGCAGGAGAATCTCCTAAGTCTGGAAGGGTGAGACTGCAGTGAGCTGAGATAAAGCCACCTCACTCCAGCCTGGGTAACAGAGTGAGACCCTGTCTCAATAAAAAGAAACAACAAAACAAAAACAAGCAGATGTTCAAATCTTTTCACCTTGCAAAACGGAAACTTTATATCCATTAAACAAAGTATATGTTTTATATAATTATATAATCATGAATAAATATTGAAGCATTCTTAATAGGTTGTAAATATGTGTTAATGGGAAGAGACTATTTCTGAATTTGAGGGGAGGGAGAATTAGGTGAAAAAAATAAAAAAGAAAAAAGACTGCATTTAAACAAAACATATATAATGTTATATTTATGTAGTTATGATAAATATATATTTGTGTGTATACTTATAAATAAAAAAAGATAGCTAATTGGATAGAAATAAACATTAGCAAAACTTGGGAGGAGGAGAAGAGATGGCAGAAGGTAGAAATAAGTTAACTTTTTCACTTTTTCATAATAGCCAGTTGATAACACTAAGCACCAATAAATTGAGAAAATGAGACCTAAGCATAAAATTCAGTATTTTGGAGATAATGACCAGAAGAACTTGAAATAGAAACAGTTAAATGTGGTTATCCCTGCTGAATAGAATTAGGAGTAGAGAACAGGAGATCTTTACTTGGTATTTTATAATCTTTTATAACGTTAAATATTTTTATTACCACATTTATCTTATTTTTATAATTTTAAGAAATAGTAAACTTAGTACATATTCTCTAGGTGCTTACTATCAAGTCATACATCGCATAATTAATTAAAGTACCATAGAGGGCAGTATCATTCAATGCCATAATTATCTGTTTTGAAATATGTATATAATATGATCATTTTTTCCTTAAGAAGTAAGCTTAGTAGTGGCATTAATGAGGAGAAAGGAAGCTCTACATTTAAAACTTCTGTGATCATTATGCAGACAGTAATATCTAACACCATAAAATACTAAGATGGATTAAGGTAAGTAGCAAGACAGCAGTAAGAACATTAACCTAAAATTTGAAACCAATTTAAATAGTCTTTGGTCAGCTATACAATATAATGGATAAGCATGTCAGTTTCCTCCTTAAGTGTACCAAGGCGCTTTAGCATTACTTGTATGAGGGCAGACATAATAGAAGAATGGATCCCAATTTAAAAGGTTTTCTAGAACATCCTTGATATTGAGTAATTTAAGTAGAAGTTATGCACTTCTTTCGAAATTAGCCGTATTTAAAACATGGCTCTAGATATAATTGTGGGCAAGTTTCCAGATTTTCAGAGAACATGTGTATGTACACCAGTATTGGAAGGGGCAATGATTGAATTTGCCAAAATGTATGAGTAAAGACCAAATAATATTTTTAAAATGTTAAAACCCTTCAAGAATATAATAATAGTGTCGTAGTAGCTCTGTTTGTTTTCCTGCTGCTGTTATTAGAAAAATGAAGTTGGCATTTTTGTATGAAGCTGAAGACTGGTGTGAGTTTTTATTTGCGCATGACATAAGACTCTGGTTGGTAACAGGCATTCTTCTCCCTAAATTTTGGTATTCAAAGGATGACATATTAATGAGAGAGATTAGATTTTGCTTATCAAGAGGAGAAAATTTGATTATCCTTCTCAATACTAATTTTCAGAATGGCTCATGTAAATGGACAGAAAGAATAAAATAAATTAACAAACCACATGGAGGAGAACATCTGTTGTCCAATCTTATACATGGTAATTAAGGCAAATAGACTTATTTATTTGCCTATTTTTTGGTATCAGCTATTTCTGAATGCATGGGAAAATCCATTTTGCAGCAATGACTATTGCTTTTCCAAGACTTTGATTTTATGTTTAAAAAAACAGAGAGAGAAAACATAGGTCATGTATTTAACATTTAGCATGCTTTCTTCATGAAGAAAATATTCAATATTTACAGAGGTTCCATAAATGAGTGCACATTAAAAGGTTTATAACCTTTTAAGTTATGTATTATATTTTGCAAACATACATACAGAAAAAGACCTATCAACCATCTGACATGATGAAAAATTTTTTAGTCCTCCATGTAGTTCTGAAGATACGGTTTATATTAACCTAAGTGAAGTACATAAAAAACCTCAAGGTAATTAAATAGATAATTTTCAAGATGTTTAGCTTTTAAGAAAACTGGCTATTTGTATCGGCTATGAGTGAACTCTCTGTGTTACTCTGTCAATGTAATAAAAATAAAATGTTGATTATACTTTATCTTTTACCAGTTCTCTTGTCTGTAATAAATTCTCTATTCAACTCTTCCTGAAAATTTACTTTAGTCCTTTCTCTTTGAGGGTATAGAGAGCTGCTTTATCTTCTTTGATAAACTTTCAATAATGCATGGGCTAAGCTGTAACCAGTATACCTGTGTGTAAAAGAAAGGAAGCTCTGAAATATACTTCATAAAGTTGAATGAGAAATGCACAGAAATAAAACAGGTTGGATACCTGAATAGGTAATGACCAGTAGGGAACCTTTAGAAAAAGGGTTGTCCTAAGATTCTTGAAAAAGTTATATTTGGTAAATTTTTAAAATTCCATCTTGTTATCTCCACATTTTCAAAACAGCTTTGTTTATCATTACAAATTGTCCATCTGTACTGAGGGGAATTAAAAAGACAGGTGATAAAGTTTCTACAAATAATGTGCACCATCTCTATTTAGGAAAACCTGTTCCAGAAAAAAGTCTGTTCATGTTGTAAACATAAGTTTCTTGTCACCTGTCCTGACATTTGTCCTTCACATTGTCTCTTTATATTGTAAACATAAATTTCAATATAAAAAGTCTCTTTATATTGTAAACACAAGTCTACAATGTAAAAAAAAGTCTCTTTATATTATAAACACAAGTTTCTTGTCATCTGGCCTGCCATTTGTCCTTCAGCTTTCTCTCAACCATCATGTTAAGGGTTTTTGCAGAAGAGATTTAGAACCAGCCAGAATCAGTGTGCAGTTCATCTTTACATAGTAAAAATTTGAAAACCGTACCTCTACCCCAAATTAATGATACAATTTTTTATCTGGGGCCCACACTAACATTAGGAAATAGAACACAGGCCAGGTGCAGTGGCTCACGCCTGTAATCCCAGCACTTTGGGAGGCCGAGGCAGGTGGATCACCTGAGGTCAGGAGTTAGAGACCAGCCTGACCAACATGGTGAAACCCTGTCTCTAGTAAAAATACAAAAAATTGCTGGGTGTGGTGGTGCATACCTGTAATCCCAGCTACTCAGGAGGTGGAGGTTGCAGTGAGCCACAATTGCGCCACTGTACTCCAGCCTAGGGGGCAGAGTAAGACTCGTCTCAAAAATAAAAATAAAAAATAAAAAAAAGATAAATTAATATTTGTTGAATGCCTGTAATGTAGTATTAATCATTTCATTTAATCTTCACAACTGTGAATTAGAAAGATTAAAAAACTACAACCAGTAGGGTGGCAAATCAAACCCAGTGGGTTTTATGTGGTAATTTCAGTTTTCCTTGTTTAGGATATTATTTCATCTCATTTTTACTGGTAAGAGCATTCCAATTTCCTTTGAGGAGCTCTTCCATACCATTATTTCACAAGGATAACTCCACCTCTCCCTTGCAGATCACCTCAACAGAGAGGCTTTTCACTTATGCCTGAATGATCAGAGCACTCTCTGAGATCTTACGTGCTTGAATTGGCAAAGAAGACTGGGCTCAACTCCTCTGCAGTAGGAGACAATGAGGAAAACAGAGAAGACGAAAAAGAAAACCGAGAGAAAAGTAGGTATGAGACATTTCAGACTGTAAGAGAGAAGGTAAGTCCTGGTTGACTTGAATCTCCAGCAGGACCAGATTTATGGACATGTCAAATATATAGTCACACACAATTCTGATCCTAGAAGGGCCCCCGCACTTGGTTTCATGCTCTACCATCTAGAAATTCTTAATAATTTTTAAATAAGGTAATTTGCCTTTTAATTTTGTAAAATATGTAGGCAGGCCTCATCACTACCTCCAGATCCAGTTCCTTCTATCATGTGAACTTCCCAAGTATTTTTCTCAGTGTTGTGAGAAAATAAAATGCCCTTGTGTGCTTAAACTAGTTTGAGTTGGGAATCTGTGACTTGCAATGAAGAGGTTCTGACAAATATATCTCTGAACCTGCACTTTCTTTCAGTCCTCAGGTTGTGGTACTATCAAACCCTGATTATCTGTGAAGGATAAAGTATTCACTTATGAATGATTTATAACACAGTTCTAACACTAAATGTTATTTTCCTGCCATCTGTCATGCTTTAAGCTAACTTCACAACATCAATTAGATAGTCCATGGAATGAAAGCTAATGTTAACAACATCTTAAAATATATCTATTTCTTATATATATAAATTATATTTTAATATATAATATAAAAATAATATAAATATTTAAAATATAACACATTTGAAAATATATGTTCTATATATTTGTGTACATATATAACTATATCTCATATGTATGTAACTATATATCAATATATATATATATATATATATTCTGATACCTATATAGCGTACCAGAGAAAAATATACTGGAGAAAATTACAACACATACAAGAAATAACTGTAATTTTTAATGTAAATTATAATTTTTAATCTATATATATGTGTATATATATATGTGTATGTGTATGTATATTTGAAGACAGGCTCTTACTTTGTCACTCAGGCTAGAGTGCAATGGTGTGCAATTACTGCTCATTACAGCCTCAACCTCCCAGGCTCAAGCAATCCTCCTACCTCAGCCCTGCAAATAGTTGGGAGTACAGGTGCGTGCTACCATGCTTAGGTAATTTTTAAAATTTGTTTGTGGAGATAGGGTCTCACTATGTTGCACAGGCTGGTCTCGAACTCCTGGGCTCTAAGAGCTTCCCTCTTCAGCCACCCAAAATGTTAAAGTTACAGGCATGAGCCACCATGCCCAGCCTATAATTTGTATATTTAGAGTGATTTCTAGCATATAAAATGCTTTTACTTACAACGTATTCCTATAAGAATTTTTAGGCCAGTGGATTACAAGATCAGGAGTTCAAGACCAGCCTGGCCATGTGATGAAACTCTGTCTGTACTAAAAATACAAAAATTATATGGGCGTGGTGGCCGGCATCTGTAATCCCGGCTACTCAGGAGGCTGAGGCAGGCAAATTGCTTGAATCGGGGGGATGGAGGTTGCAGTGAGCCGAGAGATCATGCTGCTGCACTCCAGTCTGGGCGACAGAGCCAGACTCATCTCTGGGGTGGGGCCAGAGGGTGGGAGAAAGAAAAGTTTTCTGTTTTGAAAGAACTCATGGGTCATTGACAGGTAAGCTATCTATTTTGGAATGGGTACATTTTCACATTCGAATCTTTTGAAAATGAATGAAAACCGTATCCCATTGCCATATAAAAGCATGGTTCATTTACATATGAAATTCAGTCTGTGGTTTTGATTATCACTTGTTAGTAAAGATACAGAGAAGTAGAAAAAAATTAATCTATAATCAACCAAAACATCCGAAGGGGCTGGGTGCTGCTATATCAAGGTAGAACTCAAAGATGAGAATGCTGTCCATCAAAAGAATGAGACTGGAAGAGGACATGCTCAAAACGCCTAAAATCATATGTGTTAATTTGTTGGAAAAGAACATGTACTTCAAATTCTGAAGTATTAGAATGAAGTCCTGTGTTCTAAATCCCAGTGTAGAAAGTTAGGTCAAACTAGAAGTACCATTTAATTTTAAAAAGCATTTGGCTAAACTTACTAAAGACAGAGGAATACGTGGTACCAAAAGAAAACACGCTATGCCTGAACAATAAGGTTTAATGTACATTTGAAGGAGACTAACACAGGTTTCCACAGTCTTGTGGGTTTTACGTAGGACCTTTGGGAGGTGACTAGGACATGAAGGCAGAGTGCTCATGAATGGGGTTAGTGTCCTTATAAAAGGGACCTCAGAGAACTTTCTTGCCCCTCCACCATGTGAGGCTGCGGCAGGAAGACGTGCCGGGGAACCAGGAAGCTGTCTCTTGCCAGACACTGAATCTGCTGGTATGTTGTTCTTGGAGTTTCCAGCTTGCAGAACTATGAGAAATAAGTTTTTTGTTGTTTATAAGCTATCCAGTTTATGGTATTTTATTATAACAGCCCACATGGACTAAGACAAGTCCCCTAGGTGTTCATATCTGAGAAGTACTTCAGCAGGGCCATGGTGCACCAGAATTGTGTTTCAGCATCTTCAGTAGCACTCCTCCTTCTTCCTTTGCCAGCATGGTTTGTCCTTGTTCAAGACCACTTTCAGGAAATGGGTAAACTGCAACTCTTTCTTGTCATAGTGAATGTTTTGTTTTGTTTATGACATTCACCCTCTCCTGTTAGTAAGAAGTGGAAATTAGGTTTGGGGGAATCATATAACTGAAGAGGTGGAGAAACAGAGTTATAGAATGGCAAGACCTTAAAATGAATTCAGGAATTTACTAACCATCTGAAGGACAATGACAGATGGTAAGTGTAGAGGTGTACAAATATAGTGGGAAGAGGTCAGGTGAATTTCGATAGCAATTGCAGAAGAACTGCGTGATAGTTTTGAGGAATAAAGAAGAAAAGAGAAACCATATGGTGAGATGATAATTAGGGTCAAGTATTTGCCTTTAAGAAAAGAAAAATCTTGGAGACTTATTTATGAAGATACAACCTGAGGTAAAGGAAAGGAATTATAGGAAAAGAGAAGAAGGAAAAGTGGTGATATAGGTTTAAACTGAAGAGTTTTGGAGAGATTTTAAAGGAAAATTGAGACTAGGAAAATGGAGGAAGGAAATACAGTTATACATTGCTTAATGGCAGGGATACGTTCTGCAAAATGCATCATAGGTGATTTCATCATTGTGCAAACATCATAGAGTGAACTTACACAAACCTAGGTGATACAGCCTACTACACATCTCGACTATGTAGTATAGCCTATTACTTGTAGGTGGAAACCTGTATAGCATGTTACTGTACTGAATACTGTATAGTATAATATACTGTGAATACTGTGAAAATAATTTTATTTTGTTTATTTTGCTTATATATTGTATTTATAATTTTATCTTATTTTGTTTGTCTTGCTGTAGCCCCACATGGTAGAGGGGCAAGAAAGTTTCTCTGAGGTCCCTATTATAAGGACAAAAACCCCATTTGTGGGCACTCTGCCTTCATGTCCTAGTCACCTGCCAATGGTCCCACCTAAAAATCATAAGACTGTGAAAACATGTATTAGCCTCCTTCAAATATATGTTAAACCCTAATGTTCAGACAATCTGTTTTCTTTTAGTAACCACTTATTCCTCTGTCTTTAGTAAGTTTAGTCAAATGCTTTTTAAAATTAAATGGTACTTACAGTTTGACCTAACTTTCTAAACTGGGATTTCAGAATACAGATGTCATTCTAATATTTCAGAATTTGAGAGACACACAATTATAACACAATGGCAAACGTGTGTATTCAAACATGCCTAAACATAGGAAAAGTACAGGAAAAACATGCTATTATAATCTTATGGACCACCATTGTATCTGTGGTCCGTCATTGACCAAAATGTTATGTGGTGCATGACCGTAGGTAGTAATTGAAACAATACAAAACTATGAATCAGGCTTAAATTGTAAGAATAGTAGAATATTGTGTTACAACATATTCTGTATACTGATTTTTGGAATGAGAAAGTTGAGGCTCATGTGACCTATAAAATTAGCAATTCTGTGTCTCTGAATCCAGGATTCCATTATAAGTACAGGGGACCATGACACATGTAGTTATGTCCCTGACAAATTGAAGAGTTCCCAAACAAATTATTTATGAGAGGAAATAAAAAACATTTTGTCACTGAAAATAAACCAAGTAAAAGTTTGCTAAACTCAGGAATTACTCCTTTACCTAGGCTAGGCCCAAGTTTGTTTCTTTTAAGGTCAACAGAAGGGTAGGTTTCGTGACATAAAGCAACCAGTTAAAAGATTTTTCTGCTGCCAGTTTTTAGTCAAGGCAATATTGCTACATTGCTTTGTGGTAGTTTCTCCTGGAGAGACTTCCCCTCCTCTCATTCTTTAGAAGTATTGGAGGGGTATGAGGTGGAGTCGCTGAATTTTAAACTATGGGAATTACATCTGATCATCTATGTAACTCCCACAGTTGAGAATCCTTTTTTACAAAAGGATATCTGAGAGAGCACCATGGCAGCAGCCTGCAGAATGCATTGGAGGGGGGATCCGAGTGTAGCCTGAGAAAGCTGGGCTGGGTCACCTGTCCCGGGGAGCAGGGGCAAAGCCTGTTCTCAGGCAAGGCAATGATGCAGAGAGAATGGATTTGAACGATATTAAGGATGAAGAATTGACAGGATTTAAAGACTGGATGTGAAATGGAGGCAGATTTCTGCTTAGGTAATTGGGTAGGCTATGTTGCTATTCAGTGAGGTGAGTTTACTGGGTGAGGCAGGTGTAGGGGCACAAATGCTGAGTTTGCATTTGTAATGTGTTGGATTTTTACATGTCTGTGGGGATAGGCTCATTTTTGTTCTCCTTTCCAATTCTGATTGCCAAACTTCTGATGAATATTCTTCTTTGCCGATAGATTAATATATTCTTGAAGTCAAAGTTACCAGTCCTTTAACTCAGAAAACAAAATATAATCTCCTTCCTATTATATGTTAATGTAATTGGTTTAATTCTCAGCGAGGCAACCTATTCATTCCTCCTTTCCAGAGTTTTGGGATGGTACTCTTTGTTCACCCTATGCCACCTTGAATTAGTGTAATTTGTCAAAGAGAGGGAAAATCAAAGAGAACATTCAGGATTTCTGCCTGGAATACTAAAGAACAGCACTGACGCCGGCAGACACTGGTAATCAGGAGGGGAAGATGATAGCAGCAGGACTGTGAGAAGTGGTTTTTATATGTTTAAATTTGGGAAGATCCAAGTAGAATTGTAATTTCATAGACTGTCAGACTGCATGGGACTTTCAAGGTGAAAAAAAAAATTAACCTTTACTGAGTATATAATATGTACCAAGTGCTGTCTCCTGTTTTGTAAATGGAAATAGAGATTCTCAAGGATAAGAAAGTAGCTTGAAGTTATCTAGTTATTTAGTGGGTTATATATGGGATTTAGAGTACAGAGGGGCAATATTACCCTTGAAAATTTATTATGAAAATTTACATATCAAGGTTATGAAAATTGGTCCTTAGGGGGCAAAGAAATGTTTTCTTTTTAGATATAAAGCAGTGATATACATACAGTGCATAAACATATACAGTATATCTAAGGTATTAAAATTTTATAGAGGAGAGAAATTAGGAAGAAACATCTGAAAGATTTTTTTAAAGGATGACTTATTTATATTTATTTATTTATTTATTTAGAGATGGAGTGTCTCTCTGTTGCCCAGGCTGTAGTGTGATGATGCAATCTCAGCTCACTGCAACCTCCACCTCCTGGGTTCAAGCGATTCTCCTGTCTCAGCCTACCAAGTAGCTGTGATTACAGGCATGTGCCACCATGCCTGGCAAATGTTTGTATTTTTTTTAGTAGGGACTGGGTTTTGCCATGTTGGCCAGGCTGGTCTTGAACTCCTGACCTTGGGTGATCCGCCTGCCTCTGCCTCCCAAAGTGCTGGATTTACAGTCATGAGCCACTGTGCCCAGCCTAAAAGGACGATTTTTTAAAAGTTAAGAAACATTAATTTGGCCAGGTGTGGTAGCTCTTGCCTGTAATCCCAGCACTTTGGGAGGCTGAGGTGGGAGGATCACTTGAGCCCAGACATTCAAGACCAGCCTGGGCAACATAACAATACCCTTATCTCTAAAACTGAAACAAAAAGAAACACTGATTTTTAATCTATTTCATTTAATAAAGTTTTTATTCTTTTTTTGTTACACATGGTACCTCATGTTGAATAATAAAACAAACAGGTTACACATTTTATGTTGAATAATAAAACAAACAGATAAAAGCAAAGTCAGTTTAAATGTCACTAGAGGGACGGTCTAGAATCATACTGTATGGATGCCTTTTCCCTCGCCTTCTGCTGTGGTCCTTGAAGTACTGGTGTGAAAGCTTAGAGCTCTCAGCATCCCAGTTTGAATGTTTGAAGAATACAATTTAACTTCCTCATTTTGCAGATGAGTAAACTGAGGCAGATTTGTCATGTGTAAGCATTCACTCCTCCAGTCGTTTTATTATTTGGAAGTTACCCACGTTGTGAAACTAAATTGGGCTTTTGTCTCAAAGCATTCTACACAAAGAGGCATACCATCCCACTAGAAGATGGGAAGAGAAAGAAAAGCCCAAGCAGAGGTCAGGGAGGGAATTTTTAGAGAGATGATGAGAGAAATAAGTGAGAAAAGAATCTCAAGAAGGATACTGTGATCAACAGCAGCAAATAAAGAGGGATCAAAGACTGAGAATGAGGCTCTGGCAGTATAAAATTCTCTGGTGACTTGTGACTGCAGTGTCAGGACAGTGTGCAGGCACAGCTTGATTTCACAAGAAACTAAATATTTCAGACATCTCAGCAAAAAGGTAAGACGAATTTGCCCTTGTAACTGTTGTAACTAATTACACCTCTTTCATGACCCAAATATAAACACCAATACCTTAAACAAAGCAAATTTAGTCAATAATTTTAAGTCTGCTGTGTTACAATGGGTTCAGTTGAAGAACAAAACACAAAGCAAATAATACACACAAATGGACACCCTAAGGAGAGACGTAGATACAGACAGGTTTTATGTACATTTGATCTTAAGGAATGTCCACAACACAGCAATTCACCTGAGGATAAAAAGAAAACCATATGTGGTGATGAGACAGAGATACAGATGAAAGAAATAGACTATTTGAAAGTCTCTATTGGGAACCACAGAATTCTTATCGTTTATTTTATACTTACTTTTAGCTTTGAGTGACATAATTTCTATTTGCTATTGTCAGACAAATTATTTTCCAAGTGACTCAACAAATTATATTTAGGTCTTACTAATTGTGCTTTAAAGTAATTAAACTGTAATCTTACAACAGTCTTAATAATTACCTAATTCCTTTTTTCTACTTATTTAATACTGGGAATACGATCTGGTAGTGACATCTAACACTTTCAACTGAACCTTAGTTAAGTATCTCACACTAATAGGAATATTTCTGTTCTCCTTTAAATGGCTCTATCATCTACAAACAGGGGCAGATTAATTTTCTAATCAAAACATTCTGGGAAACTATTAAGCATGACATTAAACTGTGTTATACTAATTACATTCCCTAAGAAGAATTTCTATCTGAACTTAGAGCATAAGACCCTGGAGAAAACTTATCAGAGCACAAATTGCTTTAATGTATTTTAAGAAGAATCACATATCCATATAATAACTTTAATAATTTTGCTTTTTTTTTTTTTGCCCTCTCTCCCTGCTGTCATTTTGCTTTTCATATGTACCTTAAATCAACTTGGTTCTCCACAGTGATTCATTATGATGGCAAGATCTTCTTGACCTTGTTAAATAGGTTAAAGAAAAAAAAAATGTGTTAAAGCCTGTGAGGGTGTATCATATGGCAAAGGCAAGTACTTAGCTCAGTTGTGAACCCTTGTCCAAAATTAACATTTACTTTATACTAGAATACTACTGTCATTGAAGAAAAAGAAATAACTGAACAAAAGTAATTGTGATATAATAAGGGAAAAAACATCCTTTAGCAGGGCTCAGAAAACATTTTCTGTAAAGGGTTTGATAGCAAATTCTTTAGGCTTTGCAGGCTATGTGATCTCTGTTAAAACTTCTTACCTCTACTATTGCAGAGCAAAAGCAGCTACAGACAATGTGTAAAAGAATGAGTGTAGCTATATTCCAATGACTTTTTTTTTTTAACAGAAAATAGGCAGCAGATCAAAACTACTTCACACCCATGAGGATAGCTAAATTCAAAAAGTCAGATTTTAAAATACTGTTGATGAGGATGTGGTGAAATTAGAACCCTCATGCACTGCTGGTGAGAATGCAAAATGGTGCAGCCACTTTGGAAATGTCTCACAATTCCTCCAAAGTAGGATTACTGTATGACCCAGAAATTCCTCTCCTGCGTATTGACAAAGATTCTTTCCTTTGACCAAACTTGAGTCAGCCTTCTCTGAGTTATTTCTGACTAGGCTTGACCTTGAGCTACCCTGTCTTTGTAGAATCCAGATTGAGCAACAATCCTGCTAAGTCAGTGTATCTTCCACCAATGGTATCTGACTATTTTTATCACTCTGGTTTGTCTTCAACAATAATTCTGTTGAGTTGATTTAGCAAGAATCTCCTTACTCCTGATGTTTTTTCTTCGTAACTTTCTGTCCACTGACCTCTCAATGCAGCTCCTTGGCTATAAATCCCCACTTGACTTTCTTGTATTAGAAGTGAAGCCCAGTCTCTCTCCTGCCCTGCAAAACCCTATTGCAGTGGTCCCTATACTTATCTTGATGGTAGCGTCTTGAAAAAAGTCCACCTTACTTTCTTTAATTGGTGTCATGGATAATTTTTTCCTTAACAGTGTATACCCGACAAAAGTAAATATGTAAGTCCACACAAAAAGTTGTACATGAGTATTTGTAACAGCATTATTCATCATAGCTGAAGGTAGAAATGTCCCAGATGTCCATCAACTGAGTGGTTAAGCCAAATGGAAGTGTTAAGTCCATATAATTGAATATTACTCAGTCCCTGAGGGTTATTTGGCAATGTCTAGGGAAGTCTTCAGTTGTCACAATCATGGGTCTGCTACTGGAATCTACTGAGTAAAGGATGGGAATCCTGCTAAATATCCTGCAATGCACAGGACAGCTCCCCACACAATTATCCAGTCCCAAATGTCAATGGTACTGAGGTTGAGAAGCCTTAGTGTAGACACACACATTATGTGACTATATCAGAGGTCATTCTTTATACCTATTTTGCTTCTTTCCCATGTAACCTTATATTGTTAAACAGCAGCAATCTTAAGACAGACAAGCATGTGGAGAGTGTGGAAAGTGCCATGCCACAAATCCTGTAAGGCAAGTAATAGTGTTATATCTTGCCAAATCCTGTAAGGCAAGTAACAGCATTATATCTTGCCACCGAGGGTTTGAAATGAAGGTGCAAAGTCAGTGCTGTTGGCAAGATAATTATTCTTTTTTTTTTATTATTATACTTTAAGTTCTGGGGTACATGTGCAGAATGTGCAGGTTTGTTAGGTAGGTATACACGTGCCATGGTGGTTTGCTGCATCCATCACCCCGTCATCTCCATTAGGTATTTCTCCTAATGTTATCTGTCCCCTATCCCCCAACCCCCTGCTATCCCTCCCCTAGACCCCTGCCCCGCAACAGGCCCCAGTGTGTGATATTCCTCTCCCTGTGTCCATTTGTTCTCATTGTTCAGCACCCACTTATGAATGAAAACATTTGGTGTTTGGTTTTCTGTTCTTGTGTTAATTTGCTAAGAATGATGGTTTCCAGCTTTATCCATGTCCCTGCAAAGGACATGAACTCATCCTTTTTTATGGCTGCAGAGTATTCCATGGTATATATGTGCCACATTTTCTTTATTCAGTCTATCATTGATGGCCATTTGGGAACATATATTAAAGTGCTTAGAATAGGACGTATTAGCGCATTTGGAAGGGTCCCAAATGAGATTCTATCCCAGTGGAGTTGGAGTGCACCACCCTCCCAGCATGTGGATGAGTTTTGTTCACCTTCCTGTCAGCCCGCATGTGTTTAGCTCTCTGAGTCCTGTCCTTGGGTCATCTATGGAGACTTCATTGGTTGTCCATGATTGAAGCATGGACAATTGTGTCAAAATGTGATTGCATAAAGGGTATGTTCTAAACCCAGCAAGGCCTGTCTGTTCTGATTCTTCCTGGTCTCTCTGTGCAGCATTCCTTCTTCCAGAGTATAGGGCAGGACTCTCTCTGGCCTGAGGGTCTTATGACCCAAATCAGATTAAATCCCTGTCTTGGGCAGGTGAAAAAAGAGCAGGATAAGGTCCCAGAGAGAGATTCTGTTCCCCTGAGGCCTACTTCTGAGGCCTAAATCACTCCCACATTACAACAAAAGGCTGTAACAAGGGTTATGAGACTTATGAACTAGGACCCATGGGCAAAAATCTGTATTTATCTATATGTACACATATAATCATAATATTGTAGAAGTATTTAAGGAATATCTTTGTAAGTGTATGTTTGGGCTTTTCCAGGGAGACATCTAGACATGGAATTGCAGGGTCATAGGTACATATACCTTCATCTTTACTAGGTATTACTAAGTTGTTGTCCAAAGTGCCTATACCAGTTTTGCACTTCCACTGTCTATCTAGGAATTCCTAACTTGGCCAAAACTTGGAGACATGGAACTTTGTAATAGTTGCCAATTTAAAGAGGATAAATGACATCTCATTTTAAAAAATTGATTAAGGATATTAAGGATAATCAATTCCTTCCCTCAGCTTTCAACAACTTTCTCACATGGTCCGTAAGAACCAACCATCAAAAGAATGGCATTAGTAATTTTCTGGATGTTGACACTGAACAGAAATGATAAAGGAAAGAAATGTATTCCTAGATTTCAACCTTTTCCCGGTCTTTTTTTCACCTTCAACTTTTTACCAGTCCTGCACACTAGGCCTGGCACAATGTAGCATTTCCATGACTATTGACTCAGTGGGGTGTATCATCTTGCTGGGTGATCAAAATGAGGGTTGGTGCATGCTGTTATGAGGTTTAAATATGTTGTGAGCACACATATAAAATGTACATTAAAAAACATAAAACTTATACAAAGATGTTATTTTCATTGGTACACTGCAGTTCCAGTGTATTTCTATGAGAAAAAATTCAGAGCGCTCTATGTAAACTTGAAAATGAATTATCATGGCTCCTGTTTATTTATATTTAGTACCTTCTATGTGCCAAGGACATGAGAAAGAAAGGAGCATTCCTTGACATCAGGGAACGAGTCTGACACTTACAGCTGAGCCTCAGTGTTTTTAGAAACTGGCCTGCCACTCACAGCTAGGCCATGTTGTTCTCCTGGTGAACAGCATCTCACAGAACAGCAATATCCGACAGGGTCAGTCTGTGACCACGATGAAGTGAGACAAAACAAGACCACTTCCATGTTTTGTCTAAGCACAGGTAATAACAAGCTCAGTGTGCAAATCACAAAATATCAATGTTAAATAAATTCATGGAAAATGATTATAGACTAACCTTAGTTTTGGACTAATCTGCTGCGCTAGGCCCCAGCAGACCAGACCGAAGCAGAATGGTCCCTCATGCTTATTGCCACATAATCAAACTCAACTCTGAAACCAGCCAGTTATCCAAAAAAAGAGGAGATTCATAGCAACCAATCAGAAAGGGCCAAGTTTACCTAAGCTGGTATGTTAATAAAGTTCCCCTCTATTTTAACCCTATAAGGAAAGTAACTTTGAAATAACTCATCTGCTTCTCATTCCTTATTTCTGTTCTCTAGCTCTTTTCTTCCTATAAAACCAATCTCCTCTGCTTAGTTCATTGGAACACTGATTCTATTTTAGAGAATGAAATTTTGCCTGTTCTGCAATTGCAAATAAAAGCCAATTAGATCTTTAAAGTAAATTTGTTTTGTCTTTCAAAATCAAACATTCCCCTGTCTCCATGGTATGGGTGACTAATGCTTCTTTGTCATTTAAGGCTTTAGGCTTGCTTTTTAGCCTGCCATCCCGCTAGTTAAGATAATCACTGAACTGTCTCCACTTCCTGAATGCACCTAATCTTGAGCAACCCTTCCCACCTCTTTCCACAGTCTTCCCCAAATCACCTAACCAAAGCCCAAATCCTTTAAGTGCTTTCTAGTACCATTTACCTAAGACACTCCCTGGCTTCCCATAGTGCATGTTTTCCCTCCCTGAGTAATAATCCCAACTTGTTCAACTACAGGTATTCCTTCTAGGAGTCTTTGGCTGGAGAGCATTGACAAAACTCTGAGGGCTTTACACATGCTATCTTAATTAAGCCTGAAAGTGCCCCTCTTTCATAGGTATTTGTATAATTAGCTCACTTTTGTAGATGAAGCAGCAAAGAAAGTTAAACGTCATCTCCGGTACCAAATAGCTAGTAAACGGCAGGAATAAAATCTGTATCTGGGTCTGTCATCAAGACATAAGGAACTACTTGTAATTCTCCTGACCTTGCTGTTCTCCTGAAAGTTTCCCTAAAGATTATGTGCTCTTTGAGGACAGAGCTGTACAGAGTCTGGCACAGTAAAACAAATATTAAAAAAAGAAAAGCTGTATGTAGCATGAAGACTTACTCAGAATTAAGGCTCATTTTTTGAACCTCTGTGCCAATCTCCTCAGAGTACCTAGAGTTGTTCTTGTACCAAAATCAATACTGCATGTTTTCCAGAGTCTTGGCCTACATCACCTCCATATAATCAGAAGATAGATAATCTTAAAGGAATAGTTCAAAGGAAAAGCTCATTTTTAAAGGGGGGGAAACATACATTGATGTGTGAGAAAATGGTGTTGGCCTTGTAGCTTGATCTAGGGTTTACACAACAAACTCTTTTGCATGGTTTCAGTTCAAGGCCCTTTGTTATGTGAACTTGAAGTTTCTTCACCTTTATGCTCTCTTGGCCTTGCTCCCGCCTGGAATGCCTTTTAAAGGAATGCCCCGCCACTCTTTCCTGCCTAGTGAAAATCTGTGCAGCCTTTCTTTTACCTTTCCAGAACCACTCCTTCAGATTTAGTAACTTCCCTTTTTGCTCTCAAGGAACTTCTAAAACACCTGCTATAGCATTTACATTCCTTGGTTAATTGTGCTAAGGTTTGCCAACCACATGAGACTGTGAGCTCCTGAAGGGCTCAGCCTAGCCTAGCTCTGTCTGATTTTGGGTGGACCCCTCTGCCACCCCAGAGCGAGCACTTCGGCAGGAAATATGTCCAGAATGCTTCCTTTTGGAGCGTCATGGGCCCCGTCGTTTAGTCCTGCCTAGTAGCCCTTTCGGCGTCGTACCCAGTCCTAGAACTACTTTTTCCAGCCTCAGACGTGCAAGGAGAGGCCTAGCAGATGGTTTTATATTCCAGCTCTGCTCAAATGGTGGCGCAGGGCCGGTCTCATCCGCTTTCCAGTTCTGCTGGAACCCTATCTCCAAATCCGAGGAAATACAGTCAGATGACTTCCTCCACGGTCCCCGGCGCTCCTCCAAATCTGACGCCACTCTATACCCTTAAGGTGAGCAGCCCGGACCGCCAGAAGGGTTGAGCAGCGGCACGGACAGGCGGCATGGCCAATCATGTTTCACGATGTCCGGAAGGGGCGGTACCCCAGCGTGTCATTGATCCGGCGGCGCGGGATTGGCCAGTCCCGGACCAACAAGGGTGGCGGGAGTTTTCAGATGTGTTGGCTGCGGCCCCGGCTTCAACAGTTGGGCTAGGCTGTGCTGACTGTGTGGGTGGAGAACCCCGGGAAGGAAACCCGTTGCCGATCCCTCAGCTCCCCGCTTGCAAGTTGCTAAGTGCCCACCTTCTTTCCGGTCTCCGAAGCTGCGGGGAAAGATGGAAAGGCATCGGCCGCGGCTGCACCACCCGGCCCAAGGCTCAGCCGCAGGGACTCCCTATTCTTCCTCTGCCTCGCTCCGCGGCTGCCGGGAAAGCAGGATGCCGCGCAGGAAGGGCCCCCAGCGCCCTCCGCCGCCTGGTGGCCCCGAGGAGCCTGGGGGGGGAGAAACGCCCCAAGTTTGTAAGTATCGTCTGGAGCTAGGGTGGGGCTGCTCCCACCCCCGCCGTAGTGTTGACCGACGAAGGTGGGCCCACAGGGACTTGGGGGGGGGGGCAAATTTTACTCTGGAGATTCAGAGCTGCCAGTCATCATAGATTGACAACGACCGAGTCTAGTTTTAGTTGGATCCTGTGGCAAATGCCCAGATCTTTGTGTTGCCCCCAAATTTCTTAAGGCTGATGTGAAAAGTAGTTCAAATGTATATATGTATTGACGTCATCTCGATGGACATTGCATTTTTTAAGTTGAACTTCTCCCTTCTCAAGTGTAAGAGGTTATAAGATATATCAAAGTGAACTTTCAGGTGATAATATTTTTTTTTCTGCTTAATATTTTATCTAATAACTTTTAATTACATATAAGAACTTTTAAGGTAGATATAATTTTCCAAGTTGAAACAGCTGGTTTTAAAACTTGGCGGATGGCGTGGTCACTGCTAAAGAATGTTTTGCTTAGCTTGGAAAGAATTCTAAATATTTGAAACTTGCTATTCTGGTTTACTTGTCTTACTTTAACACTTAAGGAAAGTGTCATGATTAGCACCTTGTCTTTTCGTTGGTATCAACTAGTGAAAGTATAGGCAGTGATGATTATTTTGTGGTGCGTTTATGTAAATAAATCACATAGAGGCTTGATAGATTTGGGATGAATCCAACATAATTGAAATTTCACATTGACTACTCCACGATTTTGCTTAGGACTATGGAAAAACTTTTTTTTTTTGTGGTAGTACAGCCTTTGCCTTATGTGGAGAAGTAAAAATTGTGAGAAATTTAAGTTATGATTCACAAATTAAGGGAATAATGGTTTGTGAACCAGTTGCTAACTATAACATTTAGTTAAAAATAGTAGTTGAATAAAAAAGAAAGCCCATATATATCAGAATACTGAAAATGAGGAACAGCATAGATTAATTATGCCAAATTAAGTAGCAGAATGGTCATAGAATAGTGATATTTTGCAGAAAGATCAAATATGGACTGGATTATTATCTTGACAGATCTGAAGAATGAATAGGACAGAATTAACTTCCCAATGAAAGATTTTTGCCTAATGTAAGAAGAATCCACTAAGGCAATGACTTTTCTTCCTTTTGTAGTCTGCTCTCTGGGTTAATAGTCTTATTTCATTTTGTCTTAACTTCTGTGGTCCAGAATACAGGAGGTGTTACTTTCTGTGACTCATTCCCAGCAAGGAGGTAATGAAAACAGGATCTAAATTAATATTTATGTTTAGTTTCATTGAAGGATTTGATTATTTCATTTCTAGTCTCTGTACTGTTTTTCATTCTTATGTATGTCACATTGACCACCTCAGCATGCCATTTGTTAAAAGGGTTCCCATAAAGATGAAATGACATCTAAAAGATAACACTTTTAAGTTGTAAAGGTAATAAACACATCTAAAACACTGTTTTTGGGTGGGAGTTTGAGTCAAATCATGACTTGCAATTAATTTAGAAGTAATTTGGACTCTTGGTACTTTGAAGCTAATTTAGATTCTTGCTTATATAGTAATTTCTTTAGTTATATCTTCCAGTTCATTAATTTTGTTATCAGCTATGTCTAATCTACTTTTATGAATATTTGGTTTTAGCAATTATTTTTTATTTTAATAAGTTCCATTTGCTTATTTTTCAAATCTGCCTGAGCATTCTTGATAGTTCTTTGTTTCTTATTCATTTATTTCTTCAGACGTTTCCTACTTGGTGGTTCTTATTCTTTATTTGACAGTTCTGCTATTTGTAACCTGGGCTGTCTACATTGACTCATATTCATGATGGCTTGCTCTCTTTCTTGTGGTTGTGTATCTTTGTAAGCTCATTGCTTTATCTTCACCTGTAGGATTCCAGGAATGCTTTTCTCTGGAGAGAATTTGAGTCTGTCTACCAGGAACCGAGCATGCTACTGATTTTGTACCACCTTTCTGTTGAACTGGGAATCTTAAGATGGGCAGAAGTTCCAGGCACAGCTCTACTCTTCTCCTGTCCTAAAAGCTCGGTATCTCACTCTCAAGGTTGCTTTCTGAGCAGCTCTTTCCAGTTTGCCTGCCTATCACTGCTCTTGATTGCACACCAGTAACTCCTGTTTTTAGGATGGAGAGGGATCTTTGAGACCATCAAAGGTCCCAGCAACACCTCAGAAAGTAATTGTGCTTGCTTGCAGGTGTGAAGTCAGTCACTGTTCTTGCAGATGTCAAGTCAGTTCTTGGCTTTTTCTTGATTGGATGAAGTGACGTTATCCTAAATCTTTTCAGGTCACCCAGTCATTATCCAAACCTGGGGCAGCTGCTTTTGATTGGAGCAAGTAATACAGATTGGTGATGTGATGGGTAGGAATAATTTAGGTGGCCAGTGTTTCACACACTTCTGCAAAGCAGCAAGCTTGTAGTGGAATGGAGTGGTAAACTGGTTGCTCCCTCCTGTCTTAGTGTAAGAAAGCAGGAGCTGAAATCTTGTTTTACTTTGAGTCCTGATAAAGCAGGTAAACAAATTCTTGTTTTCTACCAAGTTTATAGTTGTGGGCTTCAAGCCACTTGTGAGCTGGGTAAAAAAGTTTGTAAAAAAGTTTGTAGCATAGAAACCTCTTCTCATAGGTAAGTATAGATAGCAGAAATTAGTCTATTGTAATTGTATACTTTGGCTGTGCTATGAATCAATTGACTTTGGGCTGCTTGTGAATTAACCAACTTGGTCTCATTTGGAAATATCTTAAGCCATGAGTATAGAGATGATAGGAATAGCTACTGGGGCATAGAAGATACATGGAGGAGGCTGAGAGGACAGAGCAAGTATCTGGGTGGAGACTTTATGAAGACAGATAAAATTCAGTGGGACCATTAAACTCAGAACCTGCCGTAGGTCACACTGTTGGTACCTGGACCTGAGTCGTATATCCTTTGTAGAACAGAACAAATGTCCTACTGATTATGGAAAGCCTTTCAGTAATACCTGTTTCCCATTGCTCTTAACAACACACATATGGTGGCGGCCACTAGCTACAGACTGAGAACAGGAGATGTGGCTTCTGGAAGAAGTGTCCATCTCTAGGATGTAGGTCAGTCCATTCAAAGGGGACCTGTAAATTGGTGGTCCAAGTTGATGAAAGAGTTCTTTTTAATTAGGAGAGTCCTTTAAAAGTTCTCACGGATTTCAGTGTAAATCATCTAATCGTTTCCATCGAATAGATTGTTAATTATTGATTTATTATGTCATTGTAGTACCTTCAGTTTTGGTTTTAGATTTTTCACCTTGTCCTTTAATTTCTGTATATTTACCATGTTTGGGCATTGATAGTAATACCAGTTAGCCTTTCTGAGTGAGCTAAGCACTGTTCTAGGTGCGTTATAATTATCAACTCTAATTCTTAGAACAACCTTGTGAGGTAGATAGTATTATTAGCCTTGTTTACCGTAGGAGGAAACCAAGGCATACAGAGAGATTAGTTGCCTAAAATCACACAGCTGCCAGTTCATGAGGCTGGGATTTGAACCTAGGCAAGCTGGTTTCAGAGTATACATTCCTTTATTTATTTATTTATTTATTTATTGACACGGAGTCTTGTTCTGTTCCCAGATGGGAGTACAGTGGCACAATCTTGGCTCATTGCAACCTCTACCTCCCGGGTTCAAGTGCTTCTCCTGCCTCAGCCTCCAAGTAACTGGGATTACAGGCACGTGCCATCACTACCAGCTAATTTTATATTTTCAGTAGAGATGAGGTTTCACCATGTTGGTCAGGCTGGTCTTGAACTCCTGACCTCAAGTGATGTACCCGCTTCAGCCTCCCAAAGTGTTGGGATTACAGGCGTGAGCCATTGTGCCCAGCCCAGAGTACACATTCTTAGTCACTGTCCTGCATTATCTCCCATAGCTGTTGAGAACTTTAATCTTTACTGCTTCTTTTCTCATCCAGGAACCATTAGCAATAATTAGTGATGCCTTTAATGGATATATAATATGAATATAGAATGGATATTCTGATTATAGACAGACTGCGAGGTGAGAAGAGTTATAAGGTTGGAAAATTTTTGTTGATTGTACAGATAGTAGGAATTTGAGTAGAGATGAAATCCTAATAAGCTTGATGAGATTAGTGCATGTCTGCCAATTACTTTGGGTTACTTGAAAGCAGGTTACTTGGAAGTAGGCTGAGCAGTGATCTTCCAAAGGATAGAAACTCCTTAATCCCTGGAACCTGTGAATGTTACTGTATATGGCAAAAAAAAGGACTTCATAGTTGTTTTTTTTAAAGAGGGGCTAGGCAGGAGCCACAATTAAACCCAATGAATGACTGTGCTGTGGTGTAACTTCTGACAGCAGAATGTTTGAAAGAGATACTGCTCTTTGCTCTCCCAGACTTTGAGAGACAGGGTATCTCCTAGCCTCCAGCTCCCTGCTGGGAGGAGGAACTATCCTTCAGTGCTTGCCTGCCTGAGTTTGGGCTGCCACTGTGTTGGAACTGCCTGCTCAGCTTCCTAGCCAGCCCAGATCGTGGAATGTGGCTGCTTCCAGCCCGTTGGCTGGGGCAACCACAGGTGGTTCAGTCAGCCTCCGCATGGGCCTATTGAACTCCACCAGGAGGCAGCCCCATCTGGACATCTGGGGCCTTGGACAGTGATATGGTCAGCACATGGAGACTGAGTCTATCTCTGAGGGGGGATACACATTAATTAAGCTCACAAGCTCAATGAATAAGCTGTAACCCAACTTTGTAATGTATACCAGCCAGTGTGTGGCAGCCAAATCCTTCAGGGTATGCAGGCCCCAGAACAAAGGGGATTAAGAAAGAGCAGATGAAAACAGTTCTGGCAAATAAGCTAGAGGAGAAATCTGCTGGGGAATTCTAAGGGACTGACAAAAATTTTGCATCCATTAATGGCTGAGTGGCTCTCATTGGACCACAGACCTCTCACATGACAAAATTATAAAAAGCAACTCTTAAAACACTGGAGCATGATCAAAAGACATGGCTATTGGAGTCAATACTTGGAAGAAAGGACTAGTATTGGATAAGATTTTCATTTTTTCTAGCTTTTTGCCTAAGGGAAGCCCCTAGTCAGGGTCATGTGGGGTGGTTAAAACTAGAATAGAAGCCCACAGTTGTACTGGCATAAAAAATCAGAAAACAGAGTTTTGGTGACCATATAGCTGATAAGTGAGGAGGAAATCCTGGAAAGGAGAAGGAGCCACAAATGGGTGGACCCAAATTCTGTGTGTAGACTGCTCAAATTTCTAAACCTGACATGTATGGGACAGACTGCAAGCAGCACAGCTAGGGCTAAAATATCTAAACAGATTTTAGGTCCCATCCAGCAGATGGGACAGTATGTGCAGTTTGAGAGTCCAGCCGAGTTCACTGCCTGCTAAAATAAACACAAAAAGCAATACTTCTCAGAAGAACAAAAGGAATTCAGAGTCCCTACACCATGCATTCACATGTCCAGGATACAGTGCAAATGTACTTAACAGAAAAAAACAAGAAAATGTGACCCATACAGATGAGAAAAAGGAATCAATGGAGACCAACCTCAAGATAACTCAGCTGTAAACATTAACAGACAAGGATTTTAAAGCAGTTGTATAATCATGTTTAAGAATATAAATGAAATATGCTCACAATGAATGAAAAGATAGGAAACCTCAGCATAGAAACAGAAACTATAAAAAGATCACAGTGAAAATTGTAGCACTGAAAAATACAAAGTCTGAAAGAAAAAGGCTAACAAGAAGCCTTAGCCCATTTTTTGCCTTTGGCCATCATCAGGATGTGATGCTTATTTTGCCATAGTCATCTTCTGATCACGGGGGATAGCTAGCCTAAGGACAAGGCCCATGTGCTGCGCTACTTATGGCAGAGCAAGAATATAGGAAGGGGCCGGGTGCAGTGGCTCACAACTCTAATCCCAGCACTTTGGGAGGCCAAGGCGGGTAGATCACTTGAGGTCAGGAGTTCGATGCCAGCCTGGCCAACATGGTGAAACCCCATCTCTACTAAAAATACCAAAATTAGCCAGGGATGGTGGTGGGCGCCTATAATACCAGCTACTTAGGAGGCTGAGGCAGGAGAATCACTTGAATCCAGGAGGCAAAGGTTGCAGTGAGACAGGATCACGCCACTATACTCTAGCCTGGGTGACAGAGTGAGACTCCTCTGTCTGTCGGTCTGTCTGTCTGTTTCTCTCTCTCTCTCTCTCTCTGTGTGTATATATATATGAATGAAGGATCAGGGTCTCTGAGCCACTATAGGTTAGGTTAATCTGGGAACTTATCTGCCACCAGACTTCTTGTATTGGGAGAAAAAGAAAATGCAGTTATTTAACCAACTTCTGTTTGAAACTTATGATACTAATATGAGAAATAAAGCATTGTTACGGTTTAGAAAATTATAGCCCCAAATATACCACTTGGGACTTCAAATTGAGAGAACCTGGGGAGCTGAAAATGCAAGAAAGGGCCTTCTCTGAAGTTCCCCTATCTACCTAAAGGTTTGTGTCCTCCAGAAGACCCCTAGAAGATACTCAACTGTTGTGAATCCCTTCCCCAAATATCTCAACTCAAATAGATGCATATTGAAGGAAGGAAGACTAAAGTTGACACCACACCCAGAGCCCAGACAGACTTTGTCCCAGACTGCTGTCTCTTTCTTTGGGCGCATTCATCTCCCCTAAAAATCATTTACTCCTCCTGTAAATTGCCTTACATCCTCCACTTCCCTCTTCCTTATGAAGAGGGTATTTAAGCTTTAGCCATCTGGCCCTTCTTTGAGTTTCATACTTTGTATGACTCCACACTTGCCACACTTGCACATAATACATTTGTATACCTTTTCTCCTCTTTTCTTTTTTAAAGGACTTCACACATATGATCAAGGGTTTTAAAATGAGATTATTCTGGATTATCACAGTGGCCCCTAAATGCAAACATATGTATTGTTATTTAACCACAGAAGAGGAGAAGGTGTTGTGACTGCAGAGGCAGAGGTTGGTAATGCAGCCATCGGAAGCTGAAAGAGTCAAGGAATGCCACTCCCCTAGAGCTGCCACAAGGAGAGCAGCCCACCTTGATTTTGGCGCCGTGAAACTGATTTGGGACTTCTGGCCTCCAGATCTGAGAGAATCAATTTCTGTTGTTTTAAGCTGCCAATTTGTGGTAATGTGTTACACCTGCCATAGGAAATGAAGCTAGGTGTAGTTATAAGGAGGATCATCAGATTCATTTAAATCTCTCCCTTCACTTTATTGTAATTTGGGAGGATAGAAGATAAGCAAATTACAATCTAAAAATAAACCACAACTGGAATAACAACCAAAACCTCCATTCTTGTTTTGTCTACTCTATGATATTTACAGTTGCTAGAAAGCTGGGAAAAGATGGAGGTGATTTCTGAATGCTGTTTTTGTTTTTTTAAATTTGTTCCTTCATTGAGTTCTCAGGTTAAGTCATGCTCTCAGCTGTCCTAGGGTTAAACTGTCAAGAATTGAGATACTGTTCTTATTTGAAAGCTTTAGGCAACTGAGTTTTATTGGTGTCAGAATTCTGCCTAACACACCAGACATTGTAACCTTCAGAAGAAGGTAAAATCATTTTATTAAGGCTGCTTTTCTAAGAAATTGCTCTGAATTTCCCCAGCCTTTCTTTCCTTTCTAGTCTTGTTAATAAAACAGAAAAACCACGTTTTTTTTTTAAATAAATGATTTATCAAAAAAAACAATAGATGTTAAGTAGCTTTTGGGGGGGATACATTTAGTTGCCGTAAGCATATAACATATGGTATTTAATACTCCTGGACCACTCTGGGACTTTTCTTTGAGGGTAAAAAGGGGTGGGGGTAGGGATGATTGTCTCAGATTTAGAGCAAGGCTTAATTGCTTTTTTCAAAGACTCATGTCTTTTTAATTATGAAGCAAGCAAACTGACATACATTTATTACATGGTGAAACGTTGCATCTCATCTAGTCTATCTTGTAGCAATTGCTTCTTAACAGATGTTAGCTGAAACACCTTTGCGTACTTGGTGGAATGCTAAAATTTGTCATGCTTTTATTATTGTTGTCTTGAATTTACTTTATGGCATAACTTTATTGCTGTGTCCTAGAATCTTTATGTATTTATTGCCTTATAAATTGGATTTAAAATTGGCTTTTTATATAGAATGTAAATTAACATGTGTATAACTTGTTTATGCTTGCAGAATAATACAGGAAAAACTGCTACGTATCACACTAATATAATTGTCTTTAACTCAGCACATAGTATCCTCTAAACTAGGAATCAAATGAATGCTAAAGAATATGCTTATCCTTATATTCTTGTTTATCCCAGAAACTAATTTGACTTTTAGATCTATAAAATATAGATTAAGCATAACCTTTTACTTCATGGGATATTAAGGATCAAAGCATGGGCTTTCTTTGAACAGATCTACAAAGGTAACTTTTCTCTTAGTAGCAGCAGGATGGCATTGAAATACCTTACCATTGGGAGTAATTTTTCTCAAAGAGCAAATTGAATAGTCGTTATTAACTTAGGGGAGAATTTAAGAGTTTAAATAAGTTTTGGTGCTGAAACATTCATGTTACTGATTACTTGGTGAAAACTATTTGGAAATGCTTGCCATAGATTTTCCTCTTCAAAAGACCCACTGATGTCTTTACTTACAATTTTTTTGTAGAAGAGGCATTATGAGTAACATTTATGAGCAGTGACTTGAACCACTCTCAGGGTTGAATCCCGGCAATATCACTTATTAGCTGTGTGAACTGAGCAATTACTTAACCTCTCTCTGTGCCTCCCCTTTCTCATGTGTAACATGGTATTGTTATGAAGATTAAAAGTTATGTTATGGGCCTAGAATAGTACCTGGCTCATTGTAACCTCTATGTAAACATTTATAGGATTTTTGTAAATATTTATAGGGTTGTTGTTTTTGTTATCAGTAGTAACAGTAGTAGCAGTACAATTTTTCTCTATACTTTAGGGCATTAGGAATACATTGGATATTTGAATAACTTTCTAATACTGGAAAACTTAATTGAACCAGGCTTTTTCCTGTTGGTGTGGTGGAGGCAGAGCCATTCTGTTCTTAGTTCTTATGCTGGCATACCAGGTGACATTTGGATTGTTGCAGAGTTCTGATCTGATAGCTGAATGGTCAGAGCAAGTTTCTGAAGCTTTCTTAGGGGTCTGTTCTTTATTTCTAAAATAGGGCTCATGTGATGATGAAACTTGGGGTATAAATGTAACTTACAAAAAGAACCTATAAAGGAAACAACTTCAAACTTAGGAAAAAAAAATTCTTCTGATGCACTGATATGGACTTGAATGATAATAAAAATAATGTTACTAATATATGTACAGATATAAAACCAAGTATAACTCTTTATGCCTATTAGTTTTCATAGCTATAAAACTAAAACAGATTTACATCTAAAATCCAAAACAAAACTATAAAACCAATAAAATTCAAATTAACAACATTAATTTAATGCAATTGATGATGTTTTGCTGAAATTAAGTCATCATTATTGGATTTAATAGTGGAAAAATACGTGTATATTTTGCTGTTTTTCTTTCTTTTGATTTGATTCTTGGGTAGAAATGGAATCCCAGAGGCTGAGGAAGATATGTGTAGACCGAGGAGTTCACAAGACAGCCTTACACTGTTAGTAGGGCCTTGTCATTGGACACCACTATCTTTTTCACAGGTCTTGGCTTGAGGCTGTAGATGAAGTAGTGAACTGTTATAAACTTCTTTTTAAAAAGAAAACAGCCATTTGTAAACATTTGTTAGTAAATGTTATGAAACTGTTGAAGCAGCAGAAAAAATCAGAATTCATACTAACAGCTACTATATTCATTTTTCTCTTGAAATCTAATTTTCCATAGCTGTGGGTGCATAGTCCTCAGAGTAGTGTGATTTTGGAATTATAAATAGCCATTTGGAACTGAATTCTTCCTAAGTGGAAGAGCTTGTGAAAATCTAGTGTGTTGTGATGTTGCTTGGCCCTCACTTGGTACCATCTTGGTAGTAAATACAAGTATAGTCACCAAAAGTTCCTGACAGAACATCATTATAGAATGGGTCATTCGCAATGTCCAGAATAGGCTTACTTTAGTTCTAATGTTTAAGATAATCTTGAAAAAACTAAGACTTAAGTAGAATTTGTGGAAGGCCTCTGTAGACCACAGTTTGGGGTACCCAGAGATGACCTGAGTCAAGAAATTAGGTGTGTACCTGATTCAGGCAGAGGTTTTCCTCCTTAGTCATCTGTTTAGTGATGAGATAAAAGTGATTAGTATTTATCAGTAGTGAAGGATGTATACAATGTATTTCAAAACAGTTTGCTTCTAATAGTCTTTTTGGGTAAACAAGAAACTTGCAATCTTTAAACAATTTTATGATATATGTATCACACAAAAGAGGTGTAAATTACTGGATACTCAACAATAAGCTTAAAAATGAAATATGAATTCCATTGAAATGTTCATTTTCTCTCTTCCTATCTTTATCTCCCTTTAATTTTTGCTCTACATTTCCTGGATTTACCAGGCTTTTTTTTTTTTTTTAATTTCGATTATTTTTAGAGTTCTAATTTGTATACATCTGTTTTCCTGAAAGTAAATCTGTGAATGGGATTAATACTCAGTAGCTTTCTGATCTCTCCATCTCTGAGGATCATGGCAGATCTTAAATACTGGAAAGGAAGGAGGAGACTATGATTTAATATACCAAATGTGAGGTCATTCTGTGTGCTAAGGGATTTGGGGTATACCTAAGTAGCTGTGGTCTAAGTCACACCCTCTTAAGTTAAAGATGACTGAACACCTGTTCAGAGTACTACAGCTCTCTCAAAGGAGTTATAGTGTAGAATTTCTTGAAGCCCTTAGTAAAAGCCCTTAGTGGATTAATTGTGAGATCTATAATGCTGCATTTATTTGGTTAATTTTATTATGAAGTATCTTCCCAAAATACGGAGAGTTTATCCTGTAATTGCTGCATTTTTTCCAAGGTTGGCTGTTTATTTGGGTGTTATAAAATGAAACTTGGTAACATTCAGTTTTTAGATAAAAGATTTGCAAATTGGTGACATTGATTATGGACTTTACTATAGAATGAAACTGTTTTTGTTTATTAAAACCTTTGATTAAATTCATTGCATAATGACAATTACAATTCTTTTTTAATAAAAAAATTGACAGCCTGAGAAATAAACATGAAAAATGGAGTGCATATAATCTGCATTGAGAAATTCAATGTGACAGTTTCACTTCTTTATAAAAGGTGATGGTCTCCAGTTAAAACTGTTTTCTAACTCCACTCAGTCTCTTTTGAGGGTATAATTTTGCTCTTATTATGTTATATTGAACCTGCTTTTAGTCACTTTATACATGTGTTTGTAAGCTTTTGGAAATCACTTTCTCTGTGGTGCCTGATATTGACTTGTGTTTACAGTAGGAATCTGAATACGTGACTAATTGAAAATCTAAACAAAGTACTCTTGTAACCTTATATTGCCTGGTTCATTAATCCATTCATGATTAATTTGTTTGAATGTTATTAATATACCCTAATTGTTCATTTCTTTTTATAAAAGATCCCAGTGGTGGTGGGCAAGGGTATGGAAAGACTGCCAGAAACATATGTGGGTTATTGGAGAACTTGGGCCTGGCAATGTGGCTCTAAAGTCCCACCCCTAAACTGTGATAAAAAGGACTTGAGGGAGACTCAAATGTGGCTGTATATCCTTGGGCAAACTATCAACCTTTGTGCCTCTGTTTTCCCGTCTATAAAGTGGAAGTAATTAGTCTCTATGCTTATAGATTGTTGTGAGGATTAGTTGAGTTAATGCATGTTACAATAGCTTAGTCACAGTACAGTGAATATGTAACAGCTATTATTAACAGGGGGAGATCCCATCACTATCGTATTAAATTCCCAGTTACTGACAGCATTTTAACTTCTTCTTCTTGCTTCCTACTTCCTTTCTCCTCACAGCTTTTTTTTTTTTTCCTGGGGGACACGGAGATTATGTCCAGGGACTCAGTCATTCATTGCAGTGGGACACACACCAGAGGTTTGGTGCCTGGATATATTCTCTTCCTTTCTGTTTCACGTAGACCTCCAGCCCCTTGACATTGCCTCTATTTCTCTGTCTACCTCCTGCTGTCAACATTTGCTCCACACTAAACCCACACTCCACAAAAGTAACCATGGAGCTCCCTTTGAACTGGGAGGCCTTCGAACTCCTCCCTTCCTCACACCTCACATAAGGTAGCATATCAATAAATAATAGAACCTTTGGCTTCCTTGTTCAGTTGCCCCAGATCTCCAAGCCTGGAGCAACCTGGCAGGCTTCTGTAGCTGAACTGGGTTCCTGCATTCTGGTGGAAACCACTCCGAGCTTTGTGAACTGACGCCCTTAGACATTGGGTATCTATGGTCCTTGGTGCTGCTAGATAGCAACCATCATCACAATAGCTGCATTTGTTCAGCTCATACAATAGGCTGGACACTGTTTTCATCACTTATCCCTCACATAGTGCTTTGAAATGGGCACTCTCCCTACTGTTACTTTGCACATGACAGGGTTAAGACACAGAGAGGTTAACTGGGAATAGGGCATGATGTGTCCTGGCGTTTAACTAGCTCTTTGGTCATCTCCTTTTCCATTTCTCACAGCGTTTATGCTAAACTTTTATCACTGTCTTTACCTCATCTATTGGCCTGATTCTTTTTTGTCCTAAATGGTTTTTTCAATTGAAAAAGCAGCCAGGCACGATGGCTCATGTCTATAATCCCAGCACTTTTGGGAGGCCGAGGAGCGTGGATTGCTTGAGTCCAGGAGTTCAAGACAAGCCTGGGCAACAAGGTGAAACCCCGTCTATACAAAAAATACAAAAAAATTAGCCTGGCATGGTGGTGCATGCCTGTAGTCCCAACTGCTTGGGAGGCTGTGGTGGGAGGATTGCTTGAGCCCGGAAAGCGGAGGTGGCAGTGAGCCATGATTGTGTCACTGCATTCCAGTATGGGAAACAGTGCAGGATCCTGTCTCAAAAAATAAATAAATAAACTGAAAAACAATGTACTTCTTAAAAGTCCAAAGATGTAAGAGTAAAAAGGGAAATTCCCTAAGCCTCCCTTCTGTCTCAGACCACTAATTAAGGTCCCCTCCACCACCTGCCATGATGACATTTATTATTTTTTCTTTTTTAACATGAAAGAAAGTATCAGAGAAAAAACAAAAGGTGGGTACTCTATAGTCAGAACAGCCCCAAGGACTACTGGTTAGCTTATTATTTTCTTTTATATCCTTGTTTCTTTTTTTTGAGACAGTGTCTTACTCGGTCACCCAGGCTGGTGTGCAGTGGTACACTCATGGCTCACTGCAGCCTCCACCTCTTGGGCTCAAGTGATCCTCCTACCTCAGCTTCTGGAGTAGCTGGGACTACAGGCATGCTGAACCGCTTGGCTTATTTATTGATTTATTGATTGATTGATTGACTGTAGAGCCAGGGTCTCACTGTGTTGCCCTGGCTCATCTTGAACTCTTGCGCTCAAGTAGTTTTTCTACCTCAACCTCTCAAAGTGCTGGGATCGCAGATGTGAGCCACAGCACCTGGCTCTTTTCCATCCTTCCAATGATATTGTGTGTATGTGTCAAGCACCTACTTTTTTCCCACATGGGAACATACCACAGCATTCACTTAAGATCTCAGAAATGATTGCTCCTGACTCTTAGCACACCCCTGGATACCTTTTTCAGAGAGAAAATTTTCCTAGAGCTTGCTGTAATTGTCCGTATCTGCAACCATTCTTCATTGTTTCTCCTCCAATATCCACGGAAGGAATATATTTTCCTTTTCAAGGTTAATCCCTTTACTGCTGTTCTTGGCCCATGTGCATTCAGTAAGGAAGCTTTCACTCTTTACACATTCCATCCTGTAAGGATGCTGAAATGTTTACTATTGTGAAAGAAAAAGCAGAAGGAAAACCAAACAACCCCTCTCCTCAGCTTTCCCTTGACCCTTTGTCTCTCTGAATACCATGCTCTGCTTCCTTCCTTTGTAGCCACTTTCTGTGCATTGCTTGTTTTCATTTATTCAGTAAATTTTTGAATGCCAGTTTTACCGAGCATAGCACACAGGTAGATGCAATTTGGTCCTTGATTTCAAGAGGTTTATATTCAGTCTGGTATGGGGAAAGAGAGGTGCCAATCAACAGATATGCTGCAGTGTTACTGGGGGAGTTCATGTAGCATAATCTTGAAGAACTCAGGCTGTGGAGTTAACTTGGGCTTTTTTTTGAGTCTTGCTCTGTTTGCTGGAGGGAAAACACATAATCTGGCTCATTGTAGCCTCATGCTCCTGGGCTCCAGTGATCCTCCCACCTCAGCTTCCTGAGTAGCTAGGATTATAAGTTTGCATTCCCATGCCCAGCTAATATTTAATAAAATTTTTTGTAGAGATGGGGTCTCACTATGTTGCCCAGGCTGGTCTTGATCTCTTAGCCTCAAGTCATCCTCCCACCTTGGCCTCCCAAAGAGCTGGGATTACAGGTGTGAGCAACTTCGCCTGGCCTAACCTGGGCTTAAGTCCTGGTTCTGATGTTTGATAGCTGTGTGACCTTGGAGAATTAATACATTTTTTTCTTTTTTTGGTTCTTCATCTGTGAAACAGGAATAATAGTATCTATATTATAGGTTATGTCTGATGATCCACTGTGCTATAAATAGCTCTTAGAGTGTTGCTGCTATTATGATAGCATTGGTAGAGGGAGGGTATACTCATTAAGGAGGGATGACACATCTCTCGTTGGTTCCTCAACCTTGCCTTTGCTTCTGTCATTCCTCTGAAATTGCTTTGGGAGATCAACAACTGCCAAACTCAGTGCTGATTTTTTTTAAGCCTCACCCTATATAACTTCTTAATTGTAGTTTGTACTAACCTTGCCTTCCTTGAAACCATGGTCTAACATGTTCTTCTCTTCTGATCTTTGGTTATTCCCTTCCCCACCCTTTAACATGAGTGTTCCCAAATAATATCTCTTTGATTTTCTCTTTTTTACTTTATTGTACTTCTAGTGTGAACTCATCCATTTCTTTAGCTTTTACTACCACTTAGATTAGTGCTTTCTGAGATGATGGAAATGTTGTGTCCTGCCATGTTCAACTTGATAGTCACTAGATATATGTGGCTTTTGAGCACTTGAATGTGGCTACTGCTACCAAAGAGCTGAATTTTAAATTTGATGTAATTTGAATTAAGTTGTGTTTAAATAGCCATATGTGGCTAATGACTAGCATATTGGACAGCTCAGATTTAGAAGTCGATGACTTCTTAAACTCCATCTTTATTTTAGGATGCTCTTTTGAGCTCTGTCCAACATATTCAACCTATTTTACATGGATGGCTTAGAGGTACCTCAAACTCAATGTATCTCAACTTGAATTTATCTGCTTTCTCATACACTTCTTTCTTTTATATTCTCTTAGTCAATGTCATCATTTTATCCTTGGATTTATTCTCAAGTTCTTGATCTTTTAACTCCTATATCCATTGGTTATCCAGCAACCTTGATTATGCTTCCAGGGTACTTACAGCATTCGCCTCTTCTCCACTCCTACTGTCTCTGACCTCATTTCTCTTACCTTCCATCTCTCTGCTGGGTTATTGCAGTAGCTTCCTAACTGATTTCCTTGGCTCTGGTTCTTGGGTCTATTCTCTTTCATCCAGCACGTTGCTGCTACAACAGTTTTCTTTGGAACACAAGTGTGATTATTTAAAACTCTTCAATTTCTCTCCTGCATCATTCACAACTCAAAGGCCGAGTAGCATGATCTTGTCATTTAATGATTCTGTTGTTTACCCACATTTCTAGATTGAATCCCTCAATTTCCACCTGAAATTCCAGTTCCTCATCCACACAATTTACTTGGTAGGTCCCTGCATGATTGCAATGCATTTTTACAAGCTAGACCTCCTGTCTGGAAAGCTTTTGCTCTGTGCTGGTTTGGTCCATTCCAGTGTCCTCTGTGCATGCTTGAAGTGAATCTGGAACCTGAGATGTTCCCTGGTATCTGTAAGCAACTCTTCTGGAATGCTTAGATGAGTATCTGTTACAGCACTAATCTCACTGTACTGTACCTTCCAGATTGAAGTTTCTGTTAGGCTTACTTATCTGATAGATGTGTTGGAGAGGGGAAGGGGAGGCCTAGGAGGAAATTTTCCGTATTTGAGTCTCTAGTTCCAAATATGTACCAAGTAGACTGATGAGCTAATTTACCTTTTTTTTGGTCCCAATCTCCTATACTTAAGAACCTTGGCTGCTCAGTCTTCCAAAATGACCTTTTCTTTCAAATGATCTTTTCTCGATAAATAGAAATTTGCACACGTTGAAGACACATGCTGAGAGTTTTCCTGTGGTATGCTTGGCAGCATTTTTTTGTTTGTTTCTAGTTCTTCTTCAGCTGACAGACATTGGCCTGCATTCAGGTTTAAAGGGACTACCTATGGCCCTTGGAGGCTTCACCTGTGAGTCAGGTGTTTCTTATAGAGTACCTTCCAGTAACATGATTTAATCCTTCTAGATGACATGGACATTTTATTCTGGCAAAGATGATGCACCTTTATAGCCTATGAAGCTACCCTCAATAAGTTTATGAATGAAACAACATCAGTGATGACAGAAACAGGCATGTGAAAATTATCTGCATATCCTTCTGAGATCTACAGTCCTTAGTAATTTGCACTAGATTATTAGGATCATTGGGTACCTTCCCTTACCTGTAGCTGTCAGCTACTCACTTCCTGCAACCCTCGTTGCCTTTTTCTATTAGTGTGTTTGAATGGTGCCATAATCAACATAAAACTATTGTACTTTCAAAAGTCCTATAAAAATATGCTTGAATCATTGCTGAAGTTTCCTTTGGCGTTGTTGGAGGATTGCCAAGGACAGTTAGGCTGCAGTTGTTTGAGCTTGTGGCTGGACTACAGAAATGGTGTGTTCATAACCAGACTGCAATGTAGAATGTAATGTGTTAAGATTTCACTGTATTGCATATGACACAGTGCAAATTAGGTACAGTATTGGGCTGCTCTGTATCAAGTCCCCTTCTAGGATTTATCTCTCCAAATTCCCCACATTGCTTTGGATGACAAGTGCCAAGGAAAGCATTAAGGTGATGAACCTGTGTTTTTCAGTATGTATAGCTCTGGCAGGCAATTACTAATGTTATATTATTTTTTGAATCACCAAAAAGGGAAAATAAGTGACCCAGCCTATTTCTTGTTCTGCTAGAACTTATTGGATTGTAAACTTCTTCAGGGCAGGTACCATATTTTATAGGTCTTTATGACCCAGCCCTCACCTGGTGGCCTGGTAACTTAGATGCGGAGTAACTATATCCTGCTTGGTTAATATTTCTGAAATAAATGTAAAATGTAACTTACATCTTATGCATAGTACTGGAACTGCATGTAAAAACTTGAATTGTGCTTTTTCTTCATTTTTCAGATGCTAATTTTATATAATCACCTTTTTGATTCTTTTTAAGAGATAAAACAATTCAGAGGGTATAATAAAAAGTACTATTTAAATTATGCAAGAAAACTTAATGGTAATTTAGTTATTTGGAAAATGTTCAAACTTTACCAATAATTTAAGAAATTAAATTTTCTGTAGCTGTTGTATTATGTTGTATTCCTGACAAGCATGTTTTAGTGACATGTTGGAATGTGGATAATTTTGGCTTATGTTTCAGTCTGAATTGGGAGTGCATGGTTTATAAGGTTTGTGGTATATACCACAGCTTTAAAAAAATCTATAAAAGAGAAATAAAAAAGCTTTTCATTTCTATTATGTATTTGAGAGCAACTTAAAAGGAGGAAACCTTCTAGCAAACTATGTATTCTTTTTTTTTTTTTTTTTCAATTTGCCAAGTCAGAATTTCCACAAATATCATGTGTTTCAGAAACACGGACCAATTAAGTGGACTCTCATCATTTTGAGCAAACTATGTATTCTTATTAGTGTTAGTCAATTTACAGAAATTGCAACCCCCCTCCATGCTCATTTATCTCTGAGGTTTATTTATTTATTTATGTTTTACTTTCTTTTTCCTTTTTTTAAATCACCAATAACTCTGGAGAATATACCAAGTAAATCTCTGAGGTTTTAAGGTGTGGTTTTGTAGTCAGTGTTGTTGCTACCATTTAATAACCATCCAATTGGAATTATGCTCATCTTTCTGGTTAAGATTTCATTTTTGAATTCTTTGCCCCATAAATAATTCAGAAACTGCTTCAGCAGTTGGCTGTCCCATCATAGTACTGGGGACTGAGGGAAAGGAAGGAGAATGAGGGTGGATTTTTGACTCATTCCCAGCCTGGACACTCATCAATCCTTATAAATCACTTCTGTGCTATTCCATTTCCAGTTCTCTAAGATGGGGATAATAGTGAATTTTTAGGGTTGCTGGGTATACTAATAACAGTAAGTTGTAGTAGTAATGATAAGGTGGGCTATATCATATGGGTACCTAGGGGCCATTTAGGAATCTTGGGTTCTGTCTCAGTTAAAGGTCCATTTGGTCTAAAGGACAGACCGACCCCTATACAATATCTACTTTAATCCTGAAAGGAGGAATTAAAGATATACAGGAGTAGCACCTAGAATCAAGCTGGCCCTCATGTAGGAGTGGAACCAGGAACTAAAAGCTGACAGCTTCGTTCTCTCTCCCTCTCAGGCTATCGGCATCTCTCTGCTTCTCACTAGGCATAGGTCCACTGTTGGTTCTCTGCATTTGTGGCTTCCACTGCTTTGATCTTCACACAGCCAAGCCTAGAACCTCATAATTTCAGATAGACATATATATCCTTGGTCCATGCAAGAGTAGGGCCTGATTTGCATCTCTGAGTTCCAATTCCGGAATTGTGGGATAATGGGGATTTGATTGCCTCTGCTTGGGTTTAGCTGCGGCAAGAGCTGGCTTACAAGGAACAGTGAAGACTAGTGGGCCCACTTCTATGGCACAGGCATTCTCAGAGAAGAGATGGTGTGCAGGATGCAGATAAGCCCACAGGCATCTACCATGTTTACCTGTGGGGATCTTTGGAGATTCCTTGATGATAGTCTTGGTACTGAAAGACTGAGTCTAAAACAGTTTGCCTAGTTTTAGTAATTTGTATCCTGGTTGCACATTAGAGCTACCTGGGGGATCTTTAAAATTATCCATAGCAGGCTCCATCTTTGGGTATTGATTCATTTGGCCTGGGATATTACATAGGCATCTGTATTGGGAAAAGAAAACAAGCTTTCAGGTGATTCTCATTTGTAGTCAGGTTGATAACCACTGCCTAAAATGTTCCCTCCACCAATGTTAGGGCTGGAGATTCAAAGTTGAGGGGGAACATGGTACCCGCCACATACAAACAGAAGAGGAGGCATACACACAAACTGCAGGACAAACAAAGATCAGTGACCCAAGGGAGTTGTAAACAAAAGCGCTGTGGGAAGACAGAAATGAGATTGTTTCTTGATAATAATGAAGGTTGACCCATCCTTACTCTAAATTTATATCTGCAGTACCTACTCGATTTGTTTACCTCACCTCATTCATGCATCTGACTGTGAGTCTCTGGAGGCCTTGGCAGCATGCTGGCTCTGGGGATGGCATTAGGAAACTGCCACTGCTTAGAATTCTCAACTCCCATATTTGAGCCCCAGAGAAATATGATAACACTTGAAAGACCCCAGAGGGCAGTCCAACATAACTGACACCCAGCAAAACAGAGCTGCTGGTAAATTGACCATGACAAAAATCAAGCTCACAGGAGAGGCAGCACACATTTAAAATGGATTTAGATGGATTACAGAATGGTTATGGGGCCCTAGAGGAGGAGAAGACTGTTGGGAGTATCCTTGAGGATACTGAGCCGAACCCAGGTGATGCTTATGCGGATCTTATTGTGAAGGAAGCGGAGCAACATTGGGCAAAGTTTCCTAAACTCAGGTGTAGTATTTTGTGTACTGGCCTTTTCTATTAAGTCTCCTACCAAGCCTATGGGGAAGATGCTTGTTTGCCTGGTGGTACAGTTAAGAAATTCAGGCTCAGAGTTTAAGTGCCCAAGATCACACAGATGATTGGTATCAGAGCTGGATTCTAATCCAGATGAGTTTTATCCCAGAGCTAAGGCTCTTCACCTCTGCTCAGTATTGCTTTACCGTGCCACGGCGCAAGGAAGGATGTAAGTCCCAGGAGAGGCACACTTGGCGTGGGCAAGCTTACAGAAACTTCCTGAATCAGGCAGCATTTGAAAGGTGAGCCGGGTATTGAGACGGAGAGGACTGCCATAGTGTCTTGGTCAAGGCCCAGAAATAAACAGAAACCAAGGTAGGTTGCTTTAACATGGATATTATTTAGGAAGTGTTAAAAGAGAAAGGCTAGGCTGGGCATGGTGGCTCACGCCTGTAATCCCAGCACTTTGGGAGGCCAAGGTGGGCACATCATGAGGTCAGGATATTGAGACCATCCTGGCCAACATGGCGAAATTCCCGTCTCTTCTAAAATACAAACAAATTAGCCAGGCGTGGTGGCACACCTGTAGTTCCAGCTACTCGCGAGGCTGAGGCAGGGGGAATTCCTTGAACCGAGGAGGTGGAGGTTGCAGTGAGCCCTGATCCCGCGACTGTACTCCAGCCTGGCCACAGAGCAAGACTCCGTCTCCAAAAAAAAAAAAAAACAACAACAAAAAAACTGTGGGCCATGGTGGTGTGCTCCTGTAATCCCAGCTACTTGGGAGACTGATCGCTTGAGCTCAGTAGTTCGAGACTGTGGTGAGCTATCATCACTCTATTGCATTCAGGCTTGGGTGACACAGCAAGAGCCTGTCTTTAAAAAAATAAAATAAAAAATAAAAAAGAAAGAGAGGGAAAGGGCATATTGGAGATGCTGAGGTAAATCAGAGATTATTAACTGCAGGAAGGAAAAGAGTCCCTGAGGTAGGAGCTGGAGGAGGGGGCAGCCATGGCTGGTGCTGGGCTGTCTGCAAGGATCACTATTCCTGGGGCTCAGACATGTGTGGAGTACCTTACCATCTGCACGCAAACCTCTTCCGGAGACTCCCGAGGGCTGACGCTCAAAATTCCGAGGGGGTCCTCAGAGCTATGTTTAAATAGTTGTAAATACTGTTTTCCTTACCCTCTGGTCCTTCTACCCCCTGACTAATTACATATTTAAAAAATAGTTGATAGAATTAACTGGGTTTTTCCAAAAATTACCTTTTTTGGCTTTCCAGTGTTTTGAAAGTATTTCTGATATCTTCTGGCAAGTGTCTCCTGGCAGCATAACCAAGCCACTCAAAGGGCCCTCAAGTAAATAATGATTATTTAAGTACAGACCTTCCCCACCACCTTGGATAATTCGTATAATATGCTGAATATATTGATTTGATTATTATTTACTGTGTTAAGTGGATTACTTATATTTGTATACTAACAAAATATTTGTGACTATTCAGTTAGAAAAGTAAAAGCCCATGTCTTTGAAATGGTGTGGGAATGATCTGCTTCCTCCTTCCCTCTAGCAACGTTGTTTTGTGCTGTTGGAGCCACACTGGCTCCCTTGTTTCTTGAACATCAGGCATACTCCTCCTGACAGCCTTGTTATGGCTGTTCTTTCTATTGGAAACACTCCCCTGCCCATCCACATAGATGACGCCTTAGCCCATGGCAACTCTTTGCTCAAACACCACTTTGTCAGTGAGGCCTACGCCTACCTCAATTCCCCATAGTTAAAATTGCAACCTGCATACCCTTTTGGCCTATGCTACTTTTTCATTTTATCAGAGCATTCATCACCTTCTAACATCTTAAGTAAGTAATTTACTTATTGTGCTTATTGTCTGTTTCCCCAATAAAGATAAGTTCCTTCAGGGCAAAAATCTTTGTTTTATTTATTGCTATCTCCCTTGTCAAAAATATAGCAATGTTAATTAACAGTTGTTGCATGCATGAATGTTTTAGGAATCTCTCATTCTGTTAGAAGAACAAATTCTACATTACAAGTTTTACCTGAATCGTGGCTAAAATTTTATTTGCCTTTAGTCGTAGATCATTGCTATAATGCTTGCATGTTAATTAGCCTGCATTTAAGCATGTATCATTGGCAGGTGGAGACTTCGCCTTTTCTTCCGATCACCATTGAATACCTTGTTATGATGCACTTTGGTTATTGGTTTATCTTGTTCTTTTGTTTGTAAGCTCCTAAGGACAGAGACTGGATCTTCATGAATGTTGTGTCTCACACATGTCGTTGGCCTAATTGTATAGTAGAAAAAACTTAGAATTATGAAACTAGGTCTTGCTTTAAAAATCTTAATCCTTTATTTTATTTCTTATATTTTGGCATCATGACTTTATTTACATTAAGAAATTATCTAGTAAGTGGTATTTACTCTAACTTTCTCAAGATGGCCTGATATCATTTACATTTACAATAAAGAAAAATGATAGATTTCTTTTAACTCTGTCATTAATAAGTGTCATAAAGTAGAAAAATAAAGCAAAGTCAATATATTATTGTTGCCACAGAAATTGAATTTGTGTCAAAAGGATTTGTGCTTGTGATGTAGTGATTCGTATGTTTTTCTTGGAATTAAGTCTGTAGCAGGTGACAACATCAATAATTCACAGAACCAAGGAGCTTTTTGAGATTGGTTAATTTATATATGTGAATTAGAAAACAAATGAATAATGTGCTTAATATATTCTGACATACTTGAAAATATGCATTAAAAAACCTAGCCTATTAAAAAGTCTGTGCACACAATATTTATTAGATTTTTTAAGATTTTTATTTTTTCTTTTTACTAATACATACATTTTTATTTGAAAAGGAACTAATCTATGTTTTCTGCTCAATGTGAAAAGTATTATCCATAGTAACTTAAAAAAACTTTTTGTATTAAGGTAAATATGCCCATTGTAGACTACTGGGAAAACACATGAAAATATGAAACAAATCCCACAATCCAGGTGTATAAAATTACCTATGACTTCTGTCTTATTTTTCTATACATCTATACATTAATGAAGTTGGAATTATGTTACATGTGCAGTTTTAAATGCAACTTTTTTTCATATACCATTGTATTGTAAGCATTTTTCCATGTCATTATAGTCCATATGGCAGAACTGTGATTTATTTAATCTTTCCCATGTTTGGGGGAATGTTAGGCTGATTATTAGGTTAAAGTGTGAACATGGGATTTGTTTTACCAAATTGTTTCCTAAAATGGCTAAACTAAATTTCCTTTATGGTGATGCTGAAATATAAACAAAATCTTTCTCAAATGTATGTGAAAGAATGGGTGATGCTCTGTTAGTCTCAGGACCATCCAATCTAAATTTGTGTCGGAGACAAGATATTTAGGGTGCTAAGCCACTCTCAGAAGTAATTTAGTAGTTTGGATAAGCTTCAAGGTGATTCTGGGAGTTCTGGGGATCAGTCTAATTCTCTGTATAGCAAATACTGTAAATGCTTTTCAGCCTTCTCCAGACGATTAAAAAGGTCTTGGATTCCTGTAACCTAGAACTGCACCTACTTGTAAAGTGGTTCAGAGATTCGATTTGCTTTTCCCTCAACATGTTGCAAAAGAGTTTTTGATCTGGTAGTATAAGTGAAAAGAACTGGAATAGATGAAGAGACCATCTTAAAATAAGTATAAAAGCTGTGTTAGTAAATTAGCCATTGTATTTTTCCGTTTGATTTTACCCCAACATTGAATGAATTCATTCAAAGAAAAAGAATATTGGAGTTATGTTAGAATGAAAAATGACTTGTTGGGTACCTAGCCTCTGGGGTGGAATCTAGGTCAGAGTTCCAAGCTGCAATTTGAGAATTGTTTTTTCTAGAGAGGCAGTTCTTTCCTAGCAGCTGTGTTGCCTCCTTAAACCTTGGATTCTCAGAGAAATGAATCTTTTCACTTCTGTGGACACTTGAATGATGCCTCCTCCTTAAAGCCGATCTCTCTTGTTGGCTCACCTTTTGCGATGTAGGAATTGAGAGATAGGGGAGGTCTGGATACTGGGGTGCATGACAGTAGGGAAGCCTTGGATAATGAGTAATACATGGTATATTTGTCTTTCTGAGATTGGCAGAATTGCAGTTATGAACAAATGAGCAGATTAAAAGAGGCTGGAGAGCTTTTCCTAATTCTCACCTGTTCCTAACATCTCCCCTTTCACTTTTTTCCTCCTTGGACTGAAAATCATGTGAACTTAAAAGTTTTTCTTTGTAGTATCATAGAGCCAGCTGTACTCTTGTCCTCAGTGCTATGAAAGCTTCAGTGTTATTTTTGGACCTTTCTTAGATGTTAAATCTGGAGCCCTTGAAGAATAATATTTTCACATCTATGTGTGTTGTGTAGTTGCTAGGGAGATGATCCATAGATAGACTCTGTAGGTGTGTTTAGTGTCATGGCTGGCAGGAATATTACTTTAAATTTCCATAGTCTTTATAATTGCTGTTGACGTTAAGATAAACACAGGTGTTGGGGCTAGAAACTTTATTAGATTGAAGCACATATTCATTAATTATTGGTGGAAAGGAATAATCTAATCTGGACTTCAAAACAAAACTGAGCAACATCTCAACCTATTATCATCAGCCATAGGTTATGATTAAGAGAAGACTGATCCTTTCTTTTTTCCCTTAAGATTCCCCCTCCCCTCCCTCCCCCTCCCTTCCCCTCCCTCCCCTCCCCTCCCCTCCCCTCCCTCCTCTCTCTTCCCCTCCCCTCCTCTCCCTCCCTTCCTTCCTTCTTTCGTCAGTAACCTATGATTTATTCATTTTGTCAAGGCAATGGTGTTAGTCTATATAATGAACAATCTGTAATACTTAGGTACTAAGTTTATGCTTATGAGACTGAATGATTTGTATTTTAGATGAAGCATTTAAATAAATGACGCAATTGGTAATTCATCTTATATACCAGAGATTGTTGAATTGTCTTAATACAGTATTAATTGGGACCTGTCACTTCATGGCAATAAGGCCTGCTCCAACTCTGTCAGCTCCCTATCTTCACTTCTTTGAAATCCTCTTGTACTTCTTATCTGTACCTTTCATGTGGCTTGTTTCAGGTATGTCCAGTTTTTAGAGTGAGCCATATGATGGGAAATTTATATGTGTGCAGGCTGAGGGAATGTTTAATTGCTGATAGTGGTGGAGTGTGGAGTAGGGTTTCTCACGTGGTCCTGGGCATGCTGCCACGTCATGACAGGCATGACTCGTTAAACATATGGGTTCCCAGGTCCCAACTTGACTTACTAAATAAGAATATTGGTAGACTGAGGCCCTGTAATCCAGTTTTACAAAGAAAGTCTTGGTGTGATTCTTATGCACACCAAACAAACAAACGAAAACCTGAAAAGACCAGCTGGTCTAGAGGATCTAGCTTATGAAAATTGTGTCTGAGTCTTTAATCTTACAAGTTTTCCTCTCGTTGGTAATCCCTCATAACGATCCACTTAAATGATACAATTTTTTGGCCAGACACGGTGGCTCATGCCTGTAATCCCAGCACATTGGGAGGCCGATGTGGGCAGATCACCTGAGGTCAGGAGTTTGAGACTAGTCTGGCCAACATGGGGAAACCTTCTCTCCAGTAAAAATACAAAGATTAGCCGGGCGTGGTGGCACACGCCTGTGGTCCCAGCTACTTGGGAGGCTGAGGCAGGAGCATCACTTGAACCTGAGGTCACACCACTGTATTCCAGCCTAGGTGACAGAGCGAACTGTGTCTTTAAAAGAAAAAGATGGAAATTTTAATGGAATTAAACTGTGTCAGCCAAAGATTATTTAAAAATGCTACCACATATTTGGTTCTGATGATAATAATAAATTGATATAAGCCTGCTAGCTTGAATCTGTGAGTGGCTGTCATGTTCCTAATGATATCAATGGGCAGATCCTTTGCTCTGCTGGTCTGCAGGTTCAGATGTGCTAACCAACGAAAGACAACGTAAAATTTGTGAAAAGTCTTGGGCTACAGCTTGGTATCTTTTTCACTGTGTGTGGACCTCCTGGGTTTGTGTATTGCTTTTTGTACTATAATTTATCTCTCTTTGTTACTTGTAAACCAAGTTAGTGGGGGAAACTATTTTACATGCCTCTTGATATTCACAGCATTTAGCACAGTTCTCTGAAAGCTCTAAATCCATTTTTTGACAGCATGTACTATCTTCAATAAAAGTTTTGATGCATTGCTTAAATGGGAATATAGAGACCTGTGTTCTATGTTTCTACTTTTTTCCCCCCCCGACTCCTATGTTCTTTTGAAGAAAAATCTATAAAGGCTTTTTTTCTTCTTTCAATTCCAGAGTGACCCTCTTGACCATTCATCCTAGGAACTGTCATTAACGGAAAACATTGTTACCCATCTGTATGTGGTTCTCCTTACTTTTTAGAGAGAAAATAGAATTAGCAAGTTGAGAAACATAAGACCATAGAAAGAAGGATGAGTTTTTAGCTTAGGAAAAGAGTCCTAATGTCACACCTTAACCAATTACCAGTAGTCCTGTGGACAGAACTGTTTATATTTTAATATCATGAGTTTTATTTGATTTCAGTGCCATAAAACATTAGTAACACCTGTAAGAATCATAGGCCGGTGATAAAACTAAAGTTCACAAAGTCACAGTTAGATACGAAAGTCTTAATATGTTTAAAACTGTATGCTTCTAACCTTTTTGTCTTTTTGGTAAAAATAACCCTAAAATGTTGTTACTGGGTTATTATTTTTAAAGGTGTTCCTAGTTGCTTCCATTTAATAATCAATTTTATGTTTCAGTTTCATTTTTGGAGTGGATACCCACAAAGGCTACTCATGAACTGGATTGATGTTTGCAGTTCCTATTTTCCTGAACTAGAAGATAGTAAAGAGCATTGCTGGTGGCTATAAAACAGAAGCACTTCATTTTAAATAGTACCTCAAGTACCAGCATAAAATCAATATTTTTGTGTTACAAAGGTTTTCCTTATTTTAATTAAGGATATTACCCTTATAGTTTTGTATCTGTGAAAGTAAGGCTAAGGCCAGGTGCAGTGGCTCGCACTTGTAATTCAAGCACTTTGGGAAGCCAAGGCAGACGGATCATGAGGTCAGGAGTTTGAGAGCAGCCTGGTCAACACAGTGAAACCCCATCTCTACTAAAAATACAAAAATGAGCTAGGCATGGTGGCAGGTGTCTCTAATTCCAGCTACTTAGGAGGCTGGTGCAGGAGAATTGCTTGATCCCAGGAGGCAGAGGTTGCAGTGAGCTGAGATCGTGCCACTGCCCTTCAGCCTGGGCGACAGAGCTAGACTCTGTCTAGAAAGAAAGAAAGAAAGAGAGAAAGAGAGAGAGAGAGAGAGAGAGGGAGAGGGGAGAGAGGGAGAGGGAGGGAGGGAAGGAAGGAAGGAGGGGAAGGAAGGAAGGAAGGAAGAAGAAGGCTAAAACCCCACAGAATTATCTGAGGATTTAGTCAGTCATTCTCTTCCTTTGTCCCTCCTCTTGGCAATTTCAACTTCACGGATAGTCCCTGTTTTCTTTGTGTAAGCCAAGCAGGCAGGACCTTGAGATCATATAAACTTTTTAATGATACACTTGAATTTAGTATTAACATTCAAACATCCTACAAAAGGGTGCTACTTCATATAGTGTTTATATTTTTTCACTAAGTATTTAGTGTTTTCTTTATTTCATGTTTGAAGTAAACTATGATGAGACTTTCCAGTTTTTATCGGAAATTACTAGTGCTTAGATTTATTTAGATTTTTAATGCTAGCCTATCTTTAGTGGTTTCTTTAAGATTACATGTGTATACATAACTATGCAATCTCTATTCTTCAGCAAACTAAATCTTGAAATGAAAACTATTCTGACTCTATTGTTTTGATATAGAAACACAATTCTTAGATCAGTTTCCCAGCTCCTTACTCTGTTAGCCAGTTGCTCCAGTCCTGTCTGGACCCTTGAATTTCCTGTGATTTTCTGCCCTGTTGGCTTCTCTTGCTGATGGTGAGAATTGATAGGTAAGTGTTCTCCAGAAGAGAAGGAATAATGAATTTGACCTTCTTCTTTTCTCTCAGACTCGGTTATACTTTCCACATCTATATCCCTTTGAGTTTTTTTACTTCTCTGTGCAAGATACACCTGCATCTCAATTCTGTTGTGATTCATCACATGTTCTTTGTGAAATATAGTAATACAGGTAATAACTGGGCTTATGTACATGTCTATATAGTTTGAAAACAGGTCAAGCATTTAGGAAATTAAATCTTTTAAAAAGCTAGACTCTCAGTGAGATAGTTTCAGAATAAATATATTTTAAAAAAATGACCAAAAATGGATTCTTGGGTTGCCTTGTTTTTACATAAGAGTGGCTGTTCTTTTTCTTGAATGTTGTGAGCCCAGCTGAAATTTTTAAAAGACTGTCTAATTTTAGACCTTGGTAGTATATAAAATTGTTTCTCTTGGATGTTTATATCTGAATTTTTTCATCATGTAACTTACGTTTCCTATTTTCTCATCTACTACTTTTACTTTCTGTATCTTTTATGCAGTTTTTAGATCACAAATCTTGCCTGGACCCTAGAAATTTTATTTTAAAATTATTTATCTATTTTTATTGTCTTTTACTTTTTAAAACATCACTTTTATGGCATTTTCCTGAAGCAACTCAAGCTGGTTTTTGGGAATATTTTATTTGTTGAAATAGATGTTTTCTCTTTATTGTAGCATACCATCCTAGGTAGGATTTCAGCTTTATACTTTCTTTCTTTGGCTTTACTTTTTAAGCATTAGGCCGCTTGGCATGCCATTGTGCCAGAAGTTCACTACATGACACTTTTTTTCCCTTTTTTTTGGTCACAGGAACTTGAACCCTTTTGAGAGTGAAATGAGATGTGATTGGGGAATAGCAAGAGTAAAATGTGATTAACCAAATGCAACAGGCTGGAAGTCTACTGGCAGGAAGGCACACATACGACAGGCTGTTAGAGGAAGGGTGCCCCACGCAGGCATTGCCCCAGCTCCTTTTTCTGCAAACTCAAGAGCCCTCTACTTTTGAGTTTAATTTTAGTAACGGTCTCCGGCATGATACTCTGGCCCTAAGTTCCTTACAGACTTTATGGTAAGGATTACAGCCACTTTTAAGGACCACTGTGCATACTTGTTAATTTCAAAGGCTGAAGATAGTATTGATAAAAAAGCAAATTCTATAGCGTGGTATTAGACACCAACCCTTAGTTAATCTACTATTATTACTTCCTTATTCCCAGGTCAAAGTAGGTGATTCTAACTCAACAGGCAGTTCAATCTGGAGCCTGGTGGTATGGCTAATGGTCATTCATTTGGCTACATTTTCTTTGGTATACACAAAATTTATTTTAGATTCCAGTTACCCTTTCTCCTTTGCACTAGAAGAAGGAACATCTTGGTGAAAGAAAGGGAGAAGAGAATCTGGGATAGTGATTTACATTGTACAGATTTATAATCTGGATCATCACTGAGATAGATTCATGAGCCTGAAGGTGTACTTGAGTATACAAACATGAATGATAAATTTCATTCTAATAAGTAGATGTTGATTTAACTGTGTACCACTTAGTCTGTTAGATAATGGTTTTAACACCTGTCCTTATAAAAGAGTAGACCTGGTTTTCTATTTAGAAAATGTGTTTGACCCTTTCCTTGCCCCTTTAAAAATGGAATGCTCCAGTGAATAAGAGAAAGGAGAATTGGTAATTGATTCCAGTTACTTCAATACAAAATCTTGCCTGACATTGGGACTTACAAAACTTAGATTTCTGTGTTTTTTCTGTAAATAATTATTTTTTCTTTTGAATTGTACTTTGTAGGAAGCTAATTTATTCACTCTCTAGAGTGGTCTTATGTTTGTCTAGCAAGGAAATCAGCAAAAGGGTTCTTGAAGCTAGCAGTGAAGCTGAAAAGTGTCTACCATCACCACTGGTGCTAAATCAAACTGATGTTGAAGATGCAAATAGTCATTTTAGTACATTCTTCTCCATTACCAGAATTGTTTAAGTTAATTAAGCCAGCAAAGTACTTCACTATCTATTATGCTGAATACTAATGGTAAATTTAAAGTTTCACTGTTGTATAATATGAAAAATTTTCTGAAAATCTTATTAAAATCTTTTATATCCATTGTGTTCATTTTCGTTTTTTTTTACTTTGTGTCCTCATTCTTACATAGATCCATTGTGTTCTAAGTTCATATATTAATGGTAATTAATATTCTTAATTGGGGTAATATATTTATTGTACCATAGTTAATTTTTTAGTTTGTGAGGTTTACAAAGTCAAAAAATTTTAGTAAGTGTTTGGAACTACCGCATGCAGGGTAACTTTTGTCCATCTTTTTGAGAAAGAGATTAAAACGATATATAATGTGCTTTTATTGGACTGTCAGGAATTTAATTACATTCAAGTTAGCATTGAAGAATTTTGAATGTACCCTATTAACTAAAATAAAAAAGCTGTTATAAATTACTGATATGATTGCTTTTTTTTATTTGCAGCATTTAAATATTAGGACACTGACAGATGATATGGTAAGATTATCCTCAACTTTTCCTTTGTTATGAATTGTAACTATATAACATTGATGTGTGCTGTGGTAACATCTTTGAAATTGCTAAAAGTCACATATATTGGAAATGTACTGTTCTTAGTAATGCTAAGATAAGAGGCAGAACTGGTAAAATACACTAAATTGTTGGTTTTAGGTTGTAAAGCGAATGGTGGATATGTTAACTTAGAAAATTTGTTCAATTACCAATTGTTAGTCAACTTTGAATTATTCAAATCAGCTCTCATTCTTTAGGAATGAATTGCACATTTCAAAAACAAGGTAATGTTTTTGAAATATGTAGTTGCTAATTAAAGTAAACCGGACTAAAATATTATACATGTATTTTTTTAAAATTTATTTTACTTTTGGTGCATACTATATCTGGCATTTCTCCCCATGTTATCCCTCCCCACTCTCCCCTCCCCCCCCCACCCCCCCATTGTCTCTCCCCTACCCCCCCCCCCAACTGTCCCGTGTGTGATGCTCCTCTCCCTGAGTCCATGTGTTCTTGTTGTTCAACACCCACCTATGAGTGAGAACATATGGTGCTTGGCTTTCTGTTCTTGGGTCAGTTTGCTGAGAATGATGGTTTCCAGATTCATCCAAGTCCCTACAAAGGACACGAACTCATTGTTTTTTATGGCTGCATAGTATTCCATGGTGTATATGTACCACATTTTCTTTTTCCAGTCTATCATTGATGGACATTTGGGTTGGTTCCCATGTATTTTTTTTTTAAGATTTTGCTTAAAAATGAGAGAACCAGGCATGCCTTACTATGTTTTTTTATGTTGAAAGTAATAGGGCTTCTCATAAGTAAGTAACACTTTATAGCACCATTATAGATTCTTGTGTAGTCAAGTAAGTTTTTCTGAGAAATATGTTTTTAAATGTAACTTGTGGTTAATGGTAAAGGAATAACAGCAAGAACAACAACAAAACCCAAATAAACAATGACACCAAAAATATGTAAGTGTGATATAGAGGAAAAAACATGACCCCCCATTGACCAGGCTTTGGATTCAACTTCACCATATATGAAGCATGAAGGAGAATGCCTAGAACATAGTAACACTTAGAAAACAGCACCTCTAATATCCAAAGTACTGTCTTATGTACCTGGGTAAGGCAGAATACAAAGATGAAGCATAGATCTTCACATGAATGGTTTAAAAAATTGTATTAGAATGTTGATATGTTTTATTCCTTTGAATAGTACCTAAGAAAAGCATATTTACATACAATTTTCTGGATGACATTTTCATAAACTAATACATAGAAATTGGTGACAATACAGAGCACTTACATAGATTATGGAAGTTATTTCTCACCTTGCAAGGTAGATGTCTTCATTTTACAGTTGACAATATTGAGGCTCAGACAGGTTAAGTAGCTTGCCCAAGTCTGCCCAGCTGGCAAGTGGTGCAGCTGTAGCTTGAATTTTGTTCCACAATGCTTCAGATCTTATATACTTACTGTGCTAACTTAGCTTGCAAATGGCTTCTTAAGGCTGATAAACCATCTGCAATTTTTATGTTTGAATTTTTATGATAATATACAATGGTATATTTGTAATAGCTTTGATATATAATTCATGGAGCATACAATTTACCCATTAAAAGTGTGTAATTTAGTAGTTTTTAGTATATTCAGAAGAATCGTACAATTACTAGTCATTTTAGAACATTTTCATTGTGTTCATAAATGCTCCCTGCCTGTTTTCCCTCAACTCCGTCAGTTCTAGGTAACCACTAGTCTACTTTCTGACTGTATAGATTTGCCTGTTCTGGACTTTTTATATAAATTGACTCATATTATTTGTGGTCTTTTGTGATTGACTTATTTTGCTTACCATAATGTGTTCAAGGTTCATCCACGTTGCCGTATGTATCAGTACTTCATTCCCTTTTTTTTTTTTTTTTTGAGACAGGGTCTCACTCTGTTGTCCAGGCTGAAGTGCAGTGACATAATCATGACTCACTGCAATCTTGACCTCCTGGGCTCAAGCAATCCTCCCACCTCAGCCTCCTGAGTAGCTGAGATTACAGGCATGCACTACCTCACTTGGTTAATTTTTAATGTTTTGGAGAGACAAGATCTCCCTATGTTGCCCAGGCTGGTTTTGAACTCTTGGGCTCAAGTGATCCTCCTGCTTTGGCCTCCCAAAGTTTTGAGATTGTAGGGCATCTGCACCAGCCACATTCACTTTTAGTGCTGGATAGTATTCTGCATGATGACATTTTTGAGGTTTATTCGTATTTTAGGGACATGGTATTTTTTTCTCTTTCAAACACTGCCCTTACTTTCATCATATGACAGTCCTTGCACATGGCCAACCCACAATCTTTACCTTAAGTTTTAGAAACTAGAGTAATGGGGAGGCTTCGGCATGCCATTCCAAAAGCCATGTTTCTCTATCTTATATTAATAATTGAGTTCCTTATTGAGGACTTTCTTAGCTCTTTCTCTGACCTTCCCCAGTTCCTCACCTCTCTCCTTATCCTTGCAACTGGCCTTGTTAAGGTAAAAACTTTTGAGTTGTTACCATGATGTTTAGTGCATATCTTCAACAAAACATCATTTATTTTCTGCCTTTCTCAATGGTTTAACCTTTTGAAGGCAGGGACGATGTGTAATTAATACTTTTAGTACCTAGAATGCTTTCTGCACATAGTGAGTATTTTAATAAATTTTTTGTTGAACAAGTAAAAGAGTCACTGCTCTGATAACCTGCCTGGTGTTGGCTCTTAACCTGGCTTGGCCGTAGTCAGCTTCCCAGAGACAGAGTCTTGCCTTTTTTGCACAAGGTATGGGAGCTGTGATGAAGGCCTTCTGTTAGTCTTTTCTGACCACCTGCCTGGATTGCTGAATGTTGCCTTGCCCCTGCTTTTTACTTAGGTGTACACATGTCTGTTTCTCCTGGATTCCACATTGACCCTCTTCACATGGACTTGCTGATGGAAGTACTGTCTCCTCACTCTCACTGTTCTCTTCTGATCTTGTGCTTTAGCTTGTCTCTTGAGTAGGCCCGGAGTTTAGTCCAGGGAAGGATCAGGCAGGTAGCGTGATTTAAGCAGCTGTATCTGTTGCTGTAGAGATTTAAGAATAAGCATGGCTATCTTCAACAGGAGACACCAAAGAGTAAGTTTTTTCTTACTCATTGTTGACGGATGCAGTGTAGATGGAGCATTGTTGGATTTGGAATCAGAAGATTCTTGTTGAAAGACAGAATTTTACTGCTTCTTAGCTCTGTTACCTTGGCAAATCAATTCTTTGATTGTTCATTTATTTGTAAATTGAGACTAGTTATACTGTGTCTTCCTTTCTCACAGAGTTTTGGTGAGTTTATTCTTAGGTTTAAGTATGTTGACCTGCTGCATTCAGTTCTGTCTTTTTTTAACCCCTTTTAAAAATACTTCCTGATGTATGGATAGAGTAGTGGTGTGACACATTTGCAGCTGAGACTTCAGGGTGTATGTGTTATAGATCAATGCAGAGTTGTGAGAAAGGAAAGGGTAGCTGGATATTTTGAGGGCTCTTTAAACTATTTCTGGTATGTTAGAGCTCAGGGCAGCATTTGCCAATGATGCTTTGATATGTGCTGGCAATATGTTTTCTGATTGAAGTTTGCCCCCTCACAACATACACATTGCATGTATGCTTTCAACGTAGAAATTCTTAATGTGAATAGCCTTTTTGGGGGGCAGAGCTTGAGAGAGGCATTTAAGAATAGCATTGTGTTGTAGTCATACATTTGAATAGCAGTATTTTAGAAACACTAAATGGAAACATCACGGGAAGCATTAATGTTAAAAACTTCTCTCTTTAAATTGTTTTGTTAAAGGTCTGCAAAAGTACTTCATGTTTTAAGGTTATTTCTTGAGTTACTATCAGAATTGAATTTCACTGCCTTGTTAAGGGAATAAAGGATTACTATAGTGTTGGAGACCCTAGGCAAAGTTAATAGACTATAAGCAGTGTTTGTTCTACAAATATCTGAGAATTCTCTTTGTATAAAGTGCAGCTTAGGTGCTAGGGTAATAAATAAAGATGAATAAATAATTATTTAACTTATAACTTCTGTTTATACTTGGGTTTTGAAGAAGGTTTTCCTCATTGCGGCAAAAAGGTGGGGGAGGAGGTGAAGTGAGGGGAGACAAGGTTGAAAAGGTAAATTGGAACACCTGGAATGGATGTGACAATGCTGAATTATCCATCAGTGTGTCCACTGAGTGACTTTGGAGTCTAGGCATTGTTCTTGACTTGCTCTTTTCTCCCCTGTCCTTCACAACCATTTGTCTGCAATACAGTACTTCTATGATCCTCATCTCTTTGTTCCTCTGACTGCAGCCTGCTTTACTCTTGTAATCCCTTGTTTGGCCTGCAGCAATGGTTTTCATATCTTTTTGACTAGGTGCTACGGTAAGAAATACATTTTATTTTGTAACCTGGCATACATAAACTCCTAAACTCTCTGCTTCTGAGTTGAAACAAAAGTTTAAAAACCAATACTTAATACTTAGTGCATTTTCTAAGCAAAATGAACTCTGATCTTTTTATTTCCCTTTCTTTCTAATTTTCTTCTCTCCATTCCTTGAAGAAAAAAAGGGTGATTGAATCCACTAAATTGATTTCATGACCCATAAATAGTTAACAGCTATAGCTAGAAAACCAAACATTGGCCTACACAGAAACTAGAGGAAGTCATTTTCATTAGTGTGTATTCTTTATTATATATAGTTGCATGCAGGAAACTCAGGTTAGAGTGCCACCTCTGCCATTTACTAGCTGTGTGACTTTGTGTAAATTATATAGCTTTTGAGCCTTGGTATAGGGCTAGTTTAAGGGACAAATTAAGATGCTTGGTAAACCATGCATTTATAATTTAGTGCTATGATTAGTAACATATACTTTTAAAAACTGAGGTAGGATCCAGCAGACTCGTTGCTGGGTATATACCCAAAGAAATATAAATTTTTCCACTGTAAAAAGACGTGCACTTATGGTGATTGCAGCACCATTTACAATAGCAAAAATGTGAAATCAATCTAAATGCCCATCAGTGGCAGATTGGGTAAAGAAAATATGGTACATGTACAACATGGAATACTGTGCAGCCATAAAAAAACAATATCATGTTCTTTGCAGGAACATGGATGGAGCTGGAGGCCATTATCCTTAGCAAACTAACACAGGAACAGAAAACCAAATACTGCATGTTCTTACTTGTAAGTGGAAGCTAAATGATGAGAAGACGTGCACAGAGAGAGGAGAAAAACAGACACTGGGACATACTTAAGGGTGATGGGTGGGAGGAGGGAGAATATCAGAAAAAATATCTATTAGGTACTAGTACTAGGACAAGTACCTGGCTGAAATAATCTGTACAACGAACCCATGTGACATGAGTTTACCTATATAACAAACCTGCACATGTAGCTCTGAACCTAACATAAAAGTTTTTAAAAAATTGAGGTATGCCTTACTTACAATATAATGCACCAGTATTGAGTATAATCTGATGAATTTTGACAAGTATATACAATAATATGTGCACTATTTGTGATACGAAATATTTCCATTACCCCAAAAGGTTCCCTCTGCGCCCCCTTGCAGTCAATTCTCTTCTCCCATCCTGGCTTTTGACAAACACTTATCAGCATTCTGAACTATAGTTCAGTTTATTAGAATTTCATATAAATGGAATCACACAGTGTGTTGCCTTTGGGTCTGGCTCATTGTTTGGTAATACTACAACTGGTTTAACTATTCAGCAGTTTGGGTTGTTCCCAGTTTTTGGCTGTTATAAGTAAAGTTGCTATGAGCATTTGAGTACAGTGTCGTTTTTTTTTTTGTGTGTGTATGTTTTTGTTTTTTGGTGGGAGTCATATAGTAAGTGTGTGTTTAACTTGATAAGAAACTGACAAATTGTTTTCCACAATTACTAATATTGAACATTTTTTATATGCTTATCTGCTGTTATTTTCTTGTTTAAATATCTGTTACTAGAAATAAGATTATTCAAGTAATTTGTTTTTTCCTAAGTGAGCCTTGGTAGTTTATATCTTTCAAGGACATAAATTTTACCTATATTGTTAAATTTAAATTTTTACCTATATTTAAAATTTTGCCTATATTGTTGAACTTATGGGCATAAAGTTGTTTGTGTTATTTTCTTATCCTTTTAATGCAAGATCTATATTAATTACCCCGTTTCCAATCCTCATATTGATAATTTGTGTTTTCTGTGTTTTTCTCTCTGTAATTAGTCTGACTAGAGGTTTGCCATTTTTATTGATCTCTTTAAAAACTAACTTTTGTTTTCACTAATTTTCTTTATAGTTCTTTTGTTTTTGTTTGTTTTACCTTTATTATTTCTTTTATTATTTTTTTTCTCTGATTCCTAAAGGTAGAAGTCTAAGACATTGATTTAAGACCTTTGTTTGCTAACATAAAATATTTTTTTTTTCTTTTGAGATGGAGTTTCGGTCTTGTTGCCCAGGCTGGAGTTTAGTGGCACAATCTTGACACATTGCAACCTCCGCCTCCCAGGCTCAAGCAATTCTCCTGCCTCGGCCTCCCTGGTAGCTGGGATTACAGGCACTTGCCACCACACCCAGCTAATTTTTGGAATTTTTGGTAGAGATGGGATTTCACTATGTTGGCCAGACTGGTCTCGAACTCCTGACCTCAGGCGATCCACCTGTCTTGGCCTCCCAAAGTGCTGGGATTACAGGTGTGAAACATTCCACTTGTCTAAAAGATTTTTTATGGTATAAATTTTCATCTGACAGCTGCTTTAGCTCCATCCCACAAAATTTCATTGAATTGAATATTTTTTAATTTTTAATTTTCTTTGATCCATGGTTGTTTTGGTATGTGTTATTTAACTTTCAAATATTTAGGGATTTTCCTGATAACTTACTGCATCTGATTTGTACTTTAATTCCCTTGTGGTCAGAGACTGTAGTTTGTATTAATTCTGTCCTTTCTAATTTTTAAGTCTTACTTTATGTTTCGGAATGTGGTCTATCTTGGTCAATGTTTGTGTGTATTCTGGATGGTTGGTAGTGCTGTTGACATCTTTTGAATTCTTCTTAATTTTCTGTTTGTTCTAATAATTTTTGAGAGAATGTTGAAGTCTCCAACTGTGATTTTAGATTTTATTTTTCCTGTTCGATCAGGTTTCGCTTCATGTATTTTGAAGCTTTGCAGTGAAGCACATATATATTTAAGATTGTTGTGACTTCTTTGTCTTTCATAAATGACATTTTAAAATCACAAGCAATTTTCATTAGTTTTTAGTTCTTGGAAATGTATTGGATTTACCTACTCTACTTGATGTAACTGTGTGCTTCCTCTTTGGAGAACAAAGATTTCTTGACTTCTGTGACATCAAATTTTCTCAATTTCATACCCCTTTGACCTTTCATTATCTATCTGTATTGCATATTTTTTTCTTTTTGCCCTATTGTCTTTTCCTAAGTTGTTTTCCTGATTCTGCTGTTCTTCTCCTCAGTATGTAGTGTTTTACTTGGGTAATCACCTCTGAAGTTTTCAGCTAACCATGTATATCTCTGTTTAGGACCTTTTCCTCCAATTGAGAAATAATTCATTGGTCTACTGAATGACCTCAATGGATATTTCATCTATTTTAGAAGCTCTGTGTGTTCTAAGTTAAACCCTTTACTTTCCTTGTAAACTTGTTTTATTCCTTATATTCTCTTAGAAAGTAGCTTCACTTTTCCAATATTTCTTTCTAATTATTACTTGAATCTCTTCTTTTCTCAGTTCCTTTTATCAGAGTGCTAGTCCCCTCATTTTTTCTTCTCTGGACTCTGGCAGCTTCCAATTGCTACCCAAAATGCTGTCTTCCCACACGGTTGTCAGAATGATCTGTCTACATTGCCTATCTGAACATATTTTATGCTGTTTGAAAACGGCTTTAATTGCACCTGTATTATGTAGGTGAAGTCTAACGTGACAGATAAAGCCTTCATGGCAGAACCCTGCCTCTCTAACTTGATAATGCATCTCTCATTAGCATACAGAAACCTTCTAGGGAATACAAAGATATAAGTTGCTGGAGAATTTACTTAGGGAGTGTAAAAACATAACTAAGGGGCTGGGTGTAGTGGCTCATGCCTGTAATTATAGCACTTTGGGAGGCTGAAGTGGGAGGATTGCTTGAGCCCAGAAGTTTGATATTTGCCTGGGCAAGATAAGGATACCCTGTCTCTACCCGCCCCCGCCCACCAAAAAAAAATTAGCTGTGTGTGATGGTGTACAAGTAGTCCTAGCTACTTGGGAGACTGAGGCAGGAGAATCGTTTGAGCCAGGAGTTTGAGATTACAGTGGGCCATGATTGTGCCACTGTACTCCGTCTGGGTGACAGAGCAAAACCCTATCTTAACAAAACAAAACAACATAACTAGTGAATTATGTTTACTAATTAGAAGAACTGTGTGTTAAGTTAAGGTAAGGACTATGTAATTGTTAGCTATGTGCTAAATAGTGTTCCAGATGTTTACTACATAAATACATTTAATTGTAACACCAAGACTCTGAGTAAGCACTGTTATTGTTCCCATCTTTTTTTAAATAATTTATTTTATTTTAGGTGCATACTATATCTGGCATTTCTCCCCATGTTATCCCTCCCCACCCCCCCTCCCCACCCCCTATTGTCTCTCCCCTCCCCCCCCCAACTGTCCCCTGTGTGTGATGCTCCTCTCCCTGAGTCCACGTGTTCTCATTGTTCAACACCCACCTATGAGTGAGAACATACGGTGCTTGGCTTTCTGTTCTTGGGTCAGTTTGCTGAGAATGATGGTTTCCAGATTCATCCAAGTCCCTACAAAGGACACGAGCTTATCATTTTTTATGGCTGCATAGTGTTCCATGGTGTATGTGTACCACATTTTCTTTTCCAGTCTATCATTGATGGGCATTTGGGTTGGTTCCAGGTCTTTGCTATTGTACACAGGGCTGCAATGAACATAAGTGTGCATGTGTCTTTATAGTAGAACGATTTATAGTTCTTTGGGTATATACCCAATAGTGGGATTGCTGGGTCAAATGGAATTTCTATTTCTAGACCCTTGAGAAATTGCCACACTGTCTTCCATAATGGTTGAACTAATTTACTCTCCCACCAACTGTGTAAGAGTGTTCTTGTTTCTCCACATCCTCTCCAGCATCTGTTGTCTCCGATTTTTTAATGATTGCCATTCTACCTGGCATGAGATGATATCTCAGTGTGGTTTTGATTTGCATTTCTATTGTTCCCATCTTTAAAGATGGGGAAACTAGGGGAAGAGAGAGATTAAGTAACTTGTTAAGAGTCTTAGGGGGCTGTGGGAAAACTCTGGCAGATTGGCTCCAGATAACATGATTTTTATCAAAAGCATTATACTGCCATTTAAGTACTATCCTTTACTCCACTGAGAGCACCAAGTGTAAAATCTAGAAGTATATCTTATTCTTTCCTTTTTTTTTTTTTTTTTTTTTTGTGAGACAGGGTCTTGCTTTGTCACTCAGGGCAGTGGTGCAAACATGGTTCACTGTAGCCCTGACCTCCTGGGCTCCAGCTCAGACCCTTAAGTAGCAGAGACTACAGACATATACCACTTTGCCTGGCTAATTTTTATGTTTCTTTTTTATAGTGATGGGGTTTCTCCATGTTACCAAGGCTGTATCTCATTATTTTCTGCTTTTCCCTTAATGCCATCTGTTTGAGACATTTGAGTTTTAAATGGAAAAGGAGAAATTGTATCATAGCCATTGACCTTAATCCTGAGAAAATCATTATAATTGTAAAGACATACTATATCTAAGATGTTTTCTAAGATGAGAAATAAACTATTTTGAATATTTCAAGTAAACAAAACTGAAAAAGATCTATCCCAAAGAAATAGTGAGGTGTTTGGGAGAGGTCAACAGTTAAAGGATATGAGATACTTTTAGTTGTAAAGGACTTGGAAAAACTTTTCTGTATGGAAGGCACCTCACAGATCTCAGAACAACTGCAGCCTGCACCCAAATACAGATACAGGCTTTCTTCATTCTCCTCAAAGTTCCCGGGGGGTACTGGGGTCATAGAGCCACTGTGGAAATCACGTGCTGTGGATGTGGGTTCTAGTGAGTGAGTGGAAGCTTTCACCTCACTGTTCTCTCGCCTCCTGACTTCTCTGGGCTTTCTTACTCGGTATAACTGTTACCAAACAACTCTAGTACATTCCTGTGTGATTTCTGTGAAACTTCACTCAAAGATGAATGTAGCCTAATAGGACTGAGCTTTGTTTACCTGTACCTGCCTAGATATGATGTGTCTTGTGGGATATATGCTAAATTAGACATCATATTTATGAAAGAAAGGCAAATGACTTTAATTACCTGAATTTGTGCCTACCTTTAACATCAAGTAATAGAAGATAAGTCAGTAGCTTTTAAAAATAAAATCTCAACCTAGAATCATTTAAAATAGTTTTATCTTATTGTTTTAGTAGGATATAAGGCTTTCTGTATTATAATTTATTTTCTGTTTTTATTAACTTTTTATATTTTTCTTGGTAAGTTAATAACAACGAATGATAAAAAGTATGACCTTCCCTGTCTGCCCTACCACAGTTTTTCAGTAAAACTATATATTCATATTATACTCTTCTGTGTAAAGTAGAAATACCAGCATGGACTCGGGTAACTGAATGTAAAATACATCAAAACAAGTTCTGTTTTAAAGAACTTAAACTATTCACTTAGTCAGGTGGGCCTTTTTTAGCCCATAATGAGTTAATTAGGACTTCCTGTACTTAAATTTTCCGTAGTAATACTTAAGTACTATCTTAGAATCTTTAAATATTTATAGGATAGTTTAGAGAGCTCCTCCTTAAATCAGCACAAAACTTGGGAATAAGATCAAGAGCTCTCAGAGTTGAACAAACTAAGATGTAGTGGGGTGTACAGACTTGTTTATTCATTCTTTTGTCCACTCATTCATTAAGAATTTGTTAAGTGCCTAGTACTGTTTTAGAAATATGGAAAAAGAAGGTCTCTGTTCTCTGGGTACAGTAGAGAAATGGATATATAGACAATCAGTGGTTTTAGTGTCGTGTGATAGGGGCTGGAAGGTTAATTTGATCTTGGAAGACTTCACGTGAAGGTGACTTTTCACCTGAGTTTTGAAGGACAGGTTGGAGTCTGGGCTGGCAGGAGTTGGTATAATTTTTTACTCCTTAATAATTTTACTTCTGGCATACCAATGAAATGGATTTGTAGTGAAAGCATGTCAGGTTGGCAAGAAGAAAGCAATTATTAATACCTTCAGATGATTTTTGTGTGTAGATAATATAGGTCTATGCTCTTTAAAATAAAATGTAATATATACAGAGCTAATTTACATTACCTTTCAAGTATATGTTATTAATATGTAAATATATGCAATTAGAATTGTACTTTTGAGTAGATGGGTAGATAGAACTTTGGGGTTTCTTGAATGTTAAATTTTTTTTCAATGATGTTCATGTTCCTTTTTGAATGGATATTTTTCTTACTACCTTATATCATGATATTAAATAACAAATTTATGCTTCTTTTTAGTGTAGGGGACTATTAATTATCAGTGTTAGGAAGAGGCTGGGTTTTCCTATTTAATATATAAAAGGCATAACACCTGGCATTCTCCCTGATATGCTATGTTAATTATTTTTTATTTAGAATATTATTGAGAAAAATTTAGCAAGGCAAGAAGCAATGACTGTGGTGTTCCAGGCCTGGAAGATAGGAAGCTAATTAATTTATTCACTTTAACAACAAACATTGATATAACATCCACTACATGTTTAGAACTGTGGTAAATTCAGAGATGGTTTTAGTGAATAAACTAATACCTGTTCTCAAGGACTTAAAAATCTGGTTCAGTAAACATATGTTCACAAGCAGTTAAGAATTGTATACATATTATATGATGCAATCACTAGGTCTTTGAGCATCGAACCCAGTCTTGAGGAATTAAAATGAGCTCTAACATGAGCTATAGTTTAAGTTGGGAGCTGAAGACCGAGTTGAAATTAGCCAGGTAAGGGGATGGGGTATGAGGTGTGGGTAGGTATTCGGCACAAGAAACAGCCTGTGCATGTTTAGAAGGCTCTAAGTTCTTTATTTCTAGATCATGCAATGTAAGATGGTGGAGTGGTGAAGAGATTGTCTGGAGAGGAAATAGGTTCAGATCAAGATGGATCTTTGAGCCAAGAATGTCATCCTTTGAGTAATGAGGGTCTATTAAAAGAGTTTAACCACAGGAGTGAGGGGCATAATTGGATTTACATTTTCAGGAGATTGAGTGGTGTTGGGGTAGATAATTGCTGTAGCATGGTAGGGGGAGAGGGCAGTGAAGAGATGGAGGCAGATTATAAGTGGCCTGAGCTGGTGGCAGTAGGGACAGAGAGAAGATGAATTAAGGAAGTGCAGTCCACATGATTTGGTTTATGTCTTTATTAATTTTCCTTACAGTTATCACAATTCAAATCACCTTTCAGCAGAGCTGAGTCATAATCAATTCATATCATCAGTAAGTACCTCTTTGCTTCTCTCACCATTCAGGTGCATTCATTCTTCTAATCTGATATTATCTCTCAAGTCCTCCAGGCTTCCCAAACCCTCCTACTTTGCCCTTTGGAACTCAAAGTCTGTCATCGTCTTTGAATGTTCTCTTTCCTCCTTGCAGTAGTTGAAACGTGGATGTTCTTTGATGGCTTTATTTTCCTGGTGGCTTCGTACTTCAAAAGCTTCCAGCTCTCTTTGAAGCATAAACCATCAGAGTATACAACCTGTTGGTTCCTCCTTGTTGGTGGTCTCAACTGTAGGTCTTCTAGTCCCTCCCACTGATTCACTGAAGGCATTGGAACTTGAGTTAACTTTTTTCTTTTCCACCACAATTTCTGCTATTATTTTTTATCACCTACCAGGGGTTCTTAGCTTGTGATCCATGGACCACTAAAGGGTCATGCCGTCCCTGAAGAAAAAATTAAATCATTTTTTTCTTTAATCTGTAAATGAAATTTAGTATTTCTTTCAGTTATGTATATAGGAAAAAACCTATCAGCATACCAGAAAAACCCACAGTAGTATTTGACCTGTGACTTTATCACCAACAGAAATCATAGATATTTTCAAAGCACAGTAGTTACTGAAGATATTTCAAAAATTGACACTATGTTGAAATTGGACTTGGCATTACCTTTGTTATTTAATGCTATAGTGAAGAACATTGATAAATTAAAATTTATTAATATTTTGATTACCTCATTTTACTTTAGTTCTTCATATATATATTTTAGACATGTAAAAGTATTCTATGAGGAGTTCTGTATTAATAATCTATTGCTATATAACATTTCTCAAAACTTGGTGGCTTCAAGCAATGGTAAACACCTGGTATTTCAGTTTCTTACATCAAAAATTTTGAAACAGCTTATAGGATGTTTCTGTTTTGAGGTCTTTGAGATTATAATACTCTGAAACCTTGATGGGACTGGAGTATCCATTCCAAAGTGGCTCACTCATGACTGGCAAGTGGGTGCTAATTGGTGGGGTGAGTTCTCAGTTCTTCCCTTTGCAAGCATCTCCAAATGCTGCTCCATGCATGACAGCTGGCTTTAGAACATATCTTGCATGTTGTAACTTATTTTCAAGCAATTGAAGAAATTTTAAGAGCATAAATGTGTTTTTCATTTAATAATATTAAATACTATGTGAAACCTAAATGTGGACAAAATATTATAAGTAGATCAAGTATTTTTTGGTAGGGAGGGAACAGTAAGTTTTGGTCTTTTCAAAGAAGGCTCTGGCTAAAGAACTTTTTATAAATTTCACTAAAATTCAAATTAAGAGCTGAAAAAAACAAATTTGTAACACTGAGGAATATCAAAGTCAGAATGGTGGAATGGTAGGAATTGCTCCTGGGTGGTAAGTCTGTGGCCTAAAACTGGCCTCGGCATATCATACCTGCAAGATGGAATGGTCAGTTTTTCTCTCCATGATGATATATCTTTATACCGGCGATGTCACTAGTGCTTAAATGTAAAGACCATGGAATAAGCAGACATACTGCTTAGCAGTTAACATTACTATAATTTCGTATCAGTATCACAAGTTCCCTGTTGTACTCCCATTCCAAAGTCCCTTTTAAGGTACTTTTCTGCACTCTTGAATTAATCATTCATTCCCGTTGCTAGTTCACTTGGCTTATTTTCTTGGGGGCATTTACAATATTGTACCTTAAATTATGATCCTTTATTATATATTTTTCTTTCAAATGGTAAGCACCTGCAGGGATGGTAACTATATTTTATATATTTTATCATCTAGTAATTGCTTATGCATTCATACCTTCAACAAGTATTAATTGACTGACTGCTAGCTATCAGGTAGAAACAGTGCATATATGCTGGAAGGAAGGTTGTGGCATAACCTGCTTATCTGGCACAGAAAGAGAGAGCTTATGGAATGCCATGCTCTGTGCTCAAGGGAGGAACGCCTCTTGGAAGCACAAGAATGCGACCAGACTTGCTGGCTCCTATCTACGACCCCTCTAGCTTGTTTAATGATTAAATCTAGAATAAAATTTTTCTATATGCCTCAAAGGAAATGCCAAACCTCTCTAGCTATCTGCCCCCACACCCCTACCACATACTTGCTTTGTGCTGTACACCAATAAATGGTGTGGGTCTCTTGTTGGCCCCCTGTTCCCCCACTTTATGCACTCTTAACTTGTCTTTTCTCATTCCTTTGTCTCCGCCATCCCTTGCAACCCCCACGGTCCACGTCAGGGCTGGTCCCCGACACATATAGGCTGCATATACAACTCGACTATAATGGTTATCTGTTGGTATGTAACAAATTGCCCCAAAACTTAGTGATTTTAAATAGCAAACATTTATCATCTCATACCACTTCTGTGTGTCAGGAATTTGGTAGTTGCTTCACTGGGCGGTTCTGGGTTGAGGTCTGCCCTGAGTTTGCAGAAAAAATGTTGGCTGGAGCTATGAGCGTGTGAAGGCTTGACTGGGACTTCCAGGATGGCTCACTCACATGGCTGTTGGCAAGAAACCTATTTATCTTTGGGTGGAAGCCCTCTGTTTTTTGTCATGTTCTTTGCCTCCCCTTAGGAGTTCTTGAGTGTTCATATGATCTGGCAGCTGGCATACTCCAGAGTCAGTGATCCAAGAGGCAGCAAAACAAAGCCTGTAAAATCTTTTATGATCCAGTCTTGAAAATTGCACTCCATAATTTCCACAATATCTATTGGTTACGTAAGTCAGGATCACTGGGGCCATCTTAGAGACAGGCTGCCACAGTGATTAAGACAGTTGATGGTTTGTCTAGCATGGCACTTACATTTTAGTTTGAAAGAGACAGAGTTAACAATTACAAAATAAATGAAATAACTGTAGATTTTCATAAGTCATGTGAAAGGACATAATAAGAGAATATACTGTGTGCTGTGATGGAGAAGGGGTAGATACATGCACCACTTTAGATAGAGTGTTCAGGGGAGGCATTTCATCCAAAGCTGAGAGTGAATAGTACTTTTATTTCCTTTTAACACCTCTCTGTGATAGGTACTATCATGGAAGGTTTGTTGGGCATGATTCTGAAGTCAGACTCCATAGCTTTGCTTGTTTTCAATCAGTAAGTTCTCAGGTTAGTAATAAAGTTAACTAAAGAGCCAAGCTATGTTAGCTGTTAGGTTTTTGCCTCCTCTTAAATATGGTTTAAAATTGCATGAAAATAGATAGATGATTTCAAGCAGTATATTTTTCTGTATTTCAGGTATGTATTTGGATAGAATTGATTCCATAATGAGAAGGAACTTTTATTTGCTTAATAATTGTCCTGGATTACATGAAAATTTCTACTCCCTTCTGGGTTCTATTGAAGTATGTTTATGATCATACATACTTTTTCATACATGTGAAAAGGTAACTAATTATAATATTTTCCTTTTATTTTAAATTAAAAAAATTAATTCCCTTCTGGGATTTAAGATGTTGTAATACTGAAAACCTCAAACGCTTAGTTTTCACTTTCACAGTAATATACTGTAGCTAAAAATTCAGATAGAGATTTTTTTGAACCTGTTTTTTGTTTAATTTTATTTAAACTGTCATTACTGATTATCAGTGTGATTACTCAGTATGAGATAATACTCAGTAGGGTGCTCATTCAGCTTCCCCCGAAGATAAGTGATATTAATTTATAAAACTTAGTATACACCAGACACAGTCAAAGCCATATTAATTGTGGTATACCACCTCCAAATGGCATTATAACAGAATCTCCTCAGTCTTGCATGTGTTTAACTAATTCTTCAACAAAGGCAAATTGCTTGTATATTTCACCTCTCTGAGTTGTGTTTCTTGCTCAATTTTAAGAGAAGAATTTTGTATAAAATTATGAAAATTTTACATGCAAATAGAAAGTGCACAAACTGTGATACACACAAATAACCCCCAGCCAAATTGCCAAATACAAGATAACCAATACTGAGGGATTCCTGTCATATTTTTATGTAAAAGAGTATTTTTAAAGTTTACTCAAGTGTTCCATAGTACCTTGGTTTAAGCAAGTTGTGTGTACAATTTCATAAAAGATAAATTAGGAGTGATTTTTCCATGTGTGAATGCAGTCATAGTAACCTCTCTTTTAAAAAAATGAAACTTCTTTTAAAACATTTACAATGATTTGATAGTAAAGCTCACTTTGCACCTAGCTTTGTTAAAGTGCCCAGATTTTGTAGAATCTACCTGGAGTGCTCAATAGAGCATGGAATGCTTTTACCTTTAGCCTGAGGTATTCACTAGATTCAAGTTGCTATTCCAGTATAGGAGGAAGGATTGTAGTTATTTTTCTTTTATGGTTCTTTCCTTATCTTTTTCTTTTATCCTTTTGTATCTGGGAAAAGAAATAAAAGCATAATATTGAAAATATGAAATACTGATTGATCCTTTTATATCTCATATACTATTTTGACCACTGTGGATTTAGAAACTAGAAGAGGGGGAATGCTAATTTTTCCTTTCTTGCCTTCATCCATCTATACTAGTGGTAATGTTCAAATTTTTTTTTCCATCTGGGTAAAATTTATCCTTTCCCTATAGTTTTAGGTGCTAAGCATATGGGGTAGGTATGATAATTATATTTGATTATTAATGTTATGACTTTTACAAATTATGTTATTGATAAAAGTGTAGTTTTACTCCTGAAAACATAAAGGGCTGATTTTTTTCCTATGTCCTATTTTTGAGCTCAGTGCTGTGAAATTGTTAGGTACAAAAGTGTTTTGCAGCTTCTTTATTTTTTAGGCATGCAGTTTCCTCACTGTAAGGATTAAACAAATGTATTCAACCTGATGCTGCATTTCAAGCTCTTAGCTGGTGCTCGACATATAGAAAAGGCTCGGTAAATATTAGTAAAAATATTGTTAAGTTTTTTGACTTTTAGAGATTCTTATTTTTAAAAGTTTTGGTTTTTGGTGAAAACTAAGATTTTATATCTTCTGTCACTCTGACAGCCATTAGGTTATGCATTTACAAATTAGCTTGTGAGGTGCTTAAGCTTATTCCCATTTATTGACATGTTTACATTTATAATATTGATGTTGCATTAATGAAGTTTTGCTTAATTTCACTTCATTATAAGTTTGGCATATTAATTACGTTACACTTTTTTTTAATTTGTGTGTGTGTGTGTTGTGTGTGTGTGTGTGTGTGTGTGTGTGTGTGTGTGTAAAAAGCCAGATAGATTCTGTGCTCAGAAATTGATATTATCTGTACGGAAATGATGGCAATGAAGTAGTAACTTGGGAGAGAGGTAACCAGTCCCATTTCCTAAAACAGTTTTTTTTGTTTGTTTCTCTCAGTTTTTCTTTTTAAACAAACATTAATAATGAGAGTACAAATGTGCATAGAGATATAACTTCTGGACATAAGATTCATGTGGAGACAGTTTTATGTTTCTGAGTGATTCCAAAATATGGAAACACTTATGGTGGTGAGTTAGATGCCACTCTTTTTTGCTATTATAATACATTTAACATCCCTCCTGCATTTTCTGTATAGCTATATAATTACCTGTTTATGTGCTTGTCTCCTCCACTTGATAATTATTTAAGGTAAGTCTTATATTATAGCTCATTTATCTTTGTATCACCAACATCTAATAGACAACTGTCCATTGCGCTTCATTTCTCTTTGTAGATCTGGGATTTCATCCCAGAACAAGTTAAGAAAAAGTTGTGTGTGTATCATTTCCTTACAGGCTGAAAAGCTTCTTTTACACTTTGTAGTACAGGTCTGCTGGAGACAGATGATCTCAGTTTTGGTCTGACAGTGTCCTTCTTTTGCTTATACTTACGAAAGGCAGTTTCACTGGATATAGAATCCCAGGATAACAGTACAGTTGATCCTAGAACAACATTGATTTGAACTGCGCAGGTCCCCCAAACACACAGGTTTTTTTCAAAGAAATGTATTGGAAATTTTTGGAGATTTGCAATAATTTGAAAAAACTTGCAGACAAACTGATTAGAAATATCGAAAAAGTTAAGAAAAAGTTATATATGTTTTGAATAAATAATAGTCTTTTCTCAATACCATAAAATACAAATCTATCATAAAAAGTTAAAATTAATCAAAACTTATGCATACAAACATGAACTAAAGATGGTGTCATTTGCAGTCAACAGAAATGTGAACAAACGTAAAGATGGAGTATTAAACTATAACTTCATAAAATTAACTGTACCGCATGCTATACTACTGTATTAATGTTGTAGTCATCTCTGGTTGCTATTCCGGTGAGCTCAAGTGTGTTGAGTAGCTACTTAAAATGTCATGTGACACTAATCATCTCCGCTTGAGCAGTTAATCTCTCCAGTAAATTGCGTATTACAGTAAAAGCTGATCTCTTGCAGTTCTTGAGTATTTTTCATCGTGTTTAGTGCAATACCATAAACCCTGAGTAACACCATGGGACCCATACAAAGTGCCACTAGTGATGCTAGAAGTGCTCCCAAGAATCAGACAAAACTTATGACATTACAAGAAAAAGGTGAATGGCTTGATATGTGAATTGTATAGATTGAGGTCTAAGGCTGCGTTGGTCACCATTTCAGTAGACAATTTACCTTGTGAACAGATGATATAAACTTACAGTACTGATAAATATAGTATAGTATTGTCAATGTATTTTCTCTTACGATTTTAATAACATTTTCTTTTATCTAACTTATTGTAAGAATACAGTAAGTATATATAACATACAACAATGTATTAATTGGCTGTCTATGTTATTGGTAAGATTTCCTGTCAACAGGAGGCTATAAGTAGTTAAGTTTCTAGGGAATCTAAAGTTATATGTGGACTTTCACTCGCCTAATCCCTGTGTTGTTCGAGAGTCAACCCTACCTTTCTTTCAGCACTTCAAAGATGCCATTCTGTTGTGGTTTTTTTTGCCACCATTGTTTCTGGTGAGAAATTAGCTGTCATATCATTTTTTCCCATGTATATAATGTATTTTTATTTCTCTGGCTGTACTTGTATGGTTTGCTGTTTATTTTTAACTTTCAGCAGTTTGACCATGACATGCTAGGGGTAGGGTGTGTGTGTGTGTGTGTGTGTGTGTGTCTGTGTCTGTGTTTTGTATTCTTTTTGGGTTTTGCTGAGCCTCTTGGATCTGTGAATTAAGTTATACATATATATTTAATCAGTTTTGGAAAATTCTCATTCTCTTCTGAAATATTTCTTCTGTACCATTTCCATTCTCTCTTCTGCTTCTGAACCCCAGTCTCACTTGTGTTACAACATTTGATGTTGTATCCCAGATCTTACTTATTGTTTTTTTTTAATCTCATTATTTTGTTTGTGTTTGAGTTTGGAACTTTCTGTTGATCTGGGTTTAGGTTCACTGATTCTTCCTCAGCTATGTCCAGGTTACTGTTAAGCTCATCTAAGAAAACTCTTCATTTCTGATATATTCTTCATTTATAATTCATCTGTTATTTTTTATTAAAATAGTTTCTGTGACTTTGCTGCTGAAATTATCCATCTCATATGTAAGGTCCACACTTCATTATGTCCTTTTGGGAAAAGAGAATGCCCATTTTAGGGTTATTGTAGAGTTCTCTTTTGTTTTCAGTTCTACTTCTGGCTATTTCTTCAGGAAATCTCTCTGACCAGGTACCCTGCCCCAGCTTTAGATGGCACTATGGCATGCTCTTTGAAAGACCATAATGTGTCATGGGGATTTATCTCCAGTCTTTTGCCTAGTCTATGGCCTTTGGAGGGCAGCTGTTTGCATATGCCTCACAGAGTATTCATACAGCTTTCCTGTCCTGCTCCAAGCCATTGGCATACTACTCCATTCAGTTGGTGCAGACTGGGGGAAAGCGTTGGTAGGTGGGTGAAGACTTGCCATAGGTCTGGGACTTCATGTGGGGCTCCTTGAAATTCTAATTGTAGCATCCATGCAGCTATCAATATTTCTTTAATGCCATCTGAGCACGCATGCAGCTATCAGTATTTCCTTAAAAATTTGGCTGGCTTTTCTTTACCCTTGTTTAACTTATTCTTCTTGTAGGTTTCTTTGGGTCTCAGTTTTCTCTTGGGTGAACAACAACAGCAAATATAACTTTGTATGTTTTCTGATTTGTTTCGGTTGTTAGAATGAGAGAAGTGGTGTTTTATGACAACTTTCTAAATCCTACAGGAAGCTGTTGTATTCTTAATATTTAATGTTTAAGTGATGTTAGATGGACCACGGGTGAGTGCAGTACATAGTGTTTTTCCTAGATGTTACCTTCATAGTAAATTTAGAAACCTATTTTGAAAGATAATTATTATCTGTACGTCTCATTATTTGAAGAAATCCTATTTCTTTAGTGATTTGAGTAATCAGTACTGTGACTTATTGTCCTTTTACATTGAGACTTTGAGGTATCAGATATTTTTAATGGCTATACTAACTCTGTCCAATAAAACTGTTTGCAATGATGGAAATTTTCTATACGTGTTAGTATGTTAGCCACCAGTTTGAGCACTTGAGATGTGGCTAGTCCAACAAAGGAACTGAATTTTCAATATCATTCAATTCAATTTAATAATCATACATAGCTAGTGGCTAACATAATGAATAGTACAGGTCTGTATACTGTGTACGTGGTGAAGACAGTAGATTAAAAATGTATACAGCAATGATGAAAAAGAGGCTGAATGCCTCTTGATGAAATCACAATGATAATGTGTTTGGCCCTCTTTGTTTTTCTAATTTTTGAGATGAGATAAATGTTGAGAAAGGAAATACTCACATGTGTGTCATTCTGGCTTTCTTTGTAGCTGGACAAATTTGCCAGCATAAGAATTCCAGGCAGCAAGAAAGAGAGACCTCCACTTCCCAGCCTGAAGACTACATTTGCAAGCAGTGATTGCTCGGCAGCACCTTTAGAGATGATGGAGAACTTTCCAAAGCCACTGTCAGAGAACGAACTCTTAGAACTTTTTGAAAAAATGATGGTAAGAATTTTTATTCTTTAGGAAATGTTTGAGGAAAAGCCTTAGCCTTTGCTCATCTTAATGGAACTCTAAGCATTTTTGATATTCATATTCTGTGGGGTGATTTCTGATGTCACTTAAGATAGCACTTTAGCCACAAAGAGTTTTTGGGTTATAAAAATATGAAATCTGAAGAAAAACAGCATACTAGGTTTTGGTTTTGTAGAGAGTGTGTAAAAACAAATAATCTAATGTATTAAATGGTATATTTTTGTCTTGAGTAGATTATCTAAATAGCGGTCCCCAACCTTTTTGGTACCAGGGACTGGTTTTGTGGAAGACAATTTTTCCATGAGTGGAGATGATTTTGGAATGAAACTGTTCCACCTCAGATCGTCAGGCATTAGCTGGATTCTGATAAGAAGCATGTGCAGTTGACCATGGGGTTTATGCTCCTATGAGAGTCTAATGCTACTACTGATCGGACAGGAGGCGGATCTCAGCCGGTAATGCTGGCTGGCCTGCTGCTCACCTCCTGCTCACTTCTTGCTGTGTGGTCCAGTTCCTAACGGGGTTGGGGACCCCTGATCTAAGTGGTTTGAGTCCATTCCATGTTAAAATGATAGTCACTGTGCTCTGTTGTTTGCATTGTTGTGGGCTGGATCTTAGACCTGGCTTATTTTATTCCTTAGTTTTTGGGATAACCAGGTTCTTTATGCAACACTTATATCTGTAAAGACATGAACTCACTTTTAAATCTTTTTCTGGGTGCCTAACCTTTTTTTGGTTAGCCTTTGCCTCTGTTAATGAGGCTTCTACGAAGGTAACTCACTTCAGTACTTTCTTTGAGGACTCAAGATCATAAAGTGCGCTTTGTTTTCTCTCATCTCTGTACTATATATTGAACCACTCACCTAAGTTGTCCATCCATGAGATTCCAGGATGGTACTTTTATGGTTCACTTGTGGCTACTAGGTTAAAAACTTTCATCATGATTGAGGGTGGCATCTGAGTAAGTGGAGTAAGTAACCCATTGATGTTAAACATTTATGGAGGCCACATTTTATTTCCACAAGTTAAAAGTACAACTACCAAGTACAACTGAGTACAGTTTATGCTAGTTTTCTGTTACTCTTAGCTAGGAGAGGGCTAATAGAGGACAGATGAATATCAGCATTTTTGAAGTATTTACAGAATACCTTTTAAATAAGTAGGCCAGACCACTTGTTCATCCTTAAGCAGGTCTACCTATAGGCATTAGATTTTTGTGATAAAACCCTCACTGGAGTGACTCAGCAGAATAAGATGAAATTATTGTTTTCTCAGGGCTGTGCAATTTGCTAAGGGATAAGATAGTTATAGTTAAGGCCTTTTTAAAAAATAAAGAACAGGGCTGGGTGTGGTGGCTCACGCCTGTAATCCTAGCACTTTGGGAGGCAGAGGTGGGCAGATTACCTGAGGTCAGGAGTTTGAGACCAGCCTGGCCAACATGGTGAAAACCCATATCTACCCAAAATGCAAAGATTAGCTGGGCTTGGTGGTGGACGCCTGTAATCCCAGCTACTCAGGAGGCTGAGGCAGGAGAATCTCTTGAACCTGGGAGACAGAAGTTGCAGTGAGCCGAGATCTCACCACTGCACTCCATTCTGAGCGACAAGAGTGAAACTCCATCTCTAGACAAAAAAAGGAGCAGGTTCTTTCTTTTCCTTACTGATTTCTTCAGTATATTACAATACTCTGTAGGGAAAAATCTGCTGTTGATTCTGAAGCTGAAAGGCTTTTGAAGCCGAGAAGGGTATTGCTGCCTTCTTTAAATGTGGATTAGGATATTTTTTAAGCTTCTCAGGGTACCATATTTTTGACAAATTTAGAGCTATTTCTATGTCTGTGGAGAATGCTAGATTTAGACTAGCTTTAATTTTGGCTTGTACATATCTATTACATTTTTATTAATAAAAATTCTCTTGAGAAAGCAACATTGAATAATCAGCCATAGTACCTTTTTAGCATTTGTAGGTACAGAGGCTTTGTACCATTTAAAGTTTACATCTAGGTTCTTTGCTTTGGCATTGTGCAATTTTAAAGTGATTGTTCTTATTTATCATTATCAAAGGTATTTAGTAAATTTTACATGAAGTAACAACTTTGTTTTGAGGAGCACCTCTTTTCCCTCCTCAAGACAGTCCTTTGAAAGACTGTGCTGACTTGATTACTTAACGCACGTGAAGTACAGTATAATACTTCAACATTTGTACTCATTTCACTGGGGAAATTGACTTCCTTGGTCTCTGGGTAATAGTCTAGTTTCTGTGTGCATCTTAAAAGTGGTGTTGAATTTTTAGTTATACTTAAAGGCTTCCTTCCCTCCCCCAGTTTGTCTTTTGGCAAACACTGAAATTCTAGCTGAAAGCCAATATTGGTTTCTGTATGACTATTAGATATGTGAAATAGTTGTGTTCATCACTGCATTTACAACTTAGATTTCCGAAGTCAGTTTCAGTGATTATTCTTGAACTCTTAGATACCTTTAAGTAGTTTTTTTGAATGAGGTGAACATCATAGGTATAAGTTGGAATGGCTAGTTTATTCCAGCCGTTACATCTTTAAATTAGCCCTCTCAGCTTATTTCTTCTACAGAAAAGCAGTTATAATCCAGCTCTCTACAAGAAGCTGAACCTCAACACATCAGAAAGTGAACTCATCATATTTCTTAAACACGCCATACACCCCCCCCCCCCCCACCTACCCTCCCCACCAAAATTTCTGCTTTACTCTTAATTTCCTGTCTCAGAAGTCCACACTGAAATCATACCTGGGAGTTATACTTGATCTCATTAAGGCATTGGTTACATCCATTTACTTCTCTCTCCTTATTAGCTCTTAATTTTATTTCTCCCCTGCTTTAGTTCAAGCTTTCATGACCTCTTATCTAAGATATTGCAGTGTTCTCTGCCGTTTATCTCCCTCCATGCTTCTGTTAGAGAGCTCTTATACTTTATTTTTATTTTTTTTGAGACTGAGTCTTGCTGTGTCTCCCAGGCTGTAGTGCAGTGGTGTGATCTTGGCTTATTGCAACCTCTACTTCCCGGGTTCAAGGAATCCCTGCCTCAGCCTCCTGAGTAGGTGAGACTACAGGCATGCGCTACCATGGCAGCTAATTTTTGTATTTTTGGTAGAGACGGGGTTTTACCATGTTGGCCAGGCTGGTCTTGAACTACTGATTTCAAGTGATCCACTTGCCTCGGTCTCCCAAAGTGCTGGGATTACAGATGTGAGCCACCGCGCCTGGCCTTATACATACTTTTTATCTTAGTTCAGACATTACTCTTCTTTAATTATCTTCCCATGCTCTCTCTGAGTTAAGGACTCCTTAAACCTGCCTCTCAGAACTGCTTGTGTATGAGTCCCTTGTGAATTCATTATTTTTTTTTCACTTTTCATTTTTTAGATAACTGTCTTCTCATTAGATTAAATTCATGCAGTATCATCCATTGGTTTATCGTTCCAACAAACGTCTGTTAAAGTGCAGCTTCCAAACTTAAGATTTCTACAATACTATATTTCTCTTCACCTTAGATACTATACTTAGATGGAGATTAGCTTTAACTGCTTGTCAGCCCAATAACACAAAAACATTGAACTAATGAATGGAAGATAGCTTTTTCATGCATTCATACCTTTTCTATTTTTCACTATATCAGTTGAGAGAATGAAAGCTATGCAAGAAAGCTCATCTATCAGGATGCTATCATAACAGGCATTAAATGAGTGCTAGTGATACCAAAATCATTCTGACAAAAATTATTTAGATTCTGGACTTCCTATCTAGAATTGTGGTAAGTATGGGAAAAAATGATCTGATAAAATTGCATGAAGTACTTAAGTTTGAATAGTGATGCTCTGTTTTTTTATTGGGAAGATGTTTATCAGGCTTTCTTGTAATGTAGGAGAAAGCACACTTATAAAATGCCATCATCATCTTGTAAGCATATATTTGAAGTATGTATGTCCTGGCCGTAAGAACTTAGATGACCTACTATCTATATCTGATACATATACTGGTTTTTCAGTGTGGGAAACATAATTTAGATAATACCAAAGGCATTCATATTTGACTTTGAAACAATTTTCCGTGTATAACATAGAGTGAAATCTATTTTTGTTCTGTAGTGCTTTTTTAATTATAAAGTATTTCAGGCATACAAAAAAGTATAGAACATAGTATAAAAATACCACCACGGATATAATTGAACTCCCTTGTGTAATTCTTCTAAACCCCACTTTTATCTTCTTTTCTTCCCTGAGGTGAACAGTACCCTGAATCCAATAGTTTGTTCCCATACATTAAGGAAACTTTTTTTTTTCCTGTATAAGAATACAGTTGTATGGAATAAAACCTTTTTCTTCTGATACATTTGATGGGAAATTTCTGATTCAATGCCCCATAATCCTCTAATACTTCAGTTTATATTTTCTACAAGTAAGGACTTCCTTCTGTATAACCACAATACAGCCAGCAAAACAGAAAGTTAACAATGTTCAATTTCTACCTCAGACACTATTCAAGTTTTACCAACAGTACGAATATGCTCTTTATAGCAAAAAAGTCTAGTTCAGAATCATATGTTGCCTTCAGTTATGTTTCCAAAATCTTCTTCAGTCTGGAATAATTCCTATGTTTCCTTATGAATTTTATGAATTTGACAGTTTGGAAGATTACAGGCTGGTTAATTTGTAGAACATCCCTGTTTGCATTAGTATTAGATTTTTTAAGTTTGGAAGTAAACAAATGTAAACAGGATGTCTCATGCTTTAAAGAATTTATATTTTTCTGATTATAAATGTGACTGAATATCTTTTCACATGCTTATTGACCCTTTGGTCTACTCCTCTGTGATTTCCTGTTTATATTTTTGCTCATTTTTGTAGTTTGAGTTTTCTATCTTTTTCATATTTATTTGTAAAATTTCCCATATAGCCTGAATAATACTCATGTGTTCAGTTTATATGTGTTGTAAAAAGCTTGTCCTAGTCCGAATCTTGTCTTTTTACTTTCGTTAGGGGGGATGAAGAGCTGAAGTACAAAAATGTAAAATTTGTGGTCAGATTTATCAATCTTTTTATGGCTTGTGCTTTTTGTATATTATTGAAGAAATCAATCCTGACATCATTAATCTATTCTTGTAGATATTCACTTAAAATTATTAGAAATATATATCTCTATGTCTGATGTGAGATGTGGATCCAATTTCTTTCTTTTCTTTTTTTTTTTTTAAATGAGATTTTTTTTTTTTTTTTTTTTTTTTTTTTTTGAGACAGAGTCTTGCTCTGTTGCCAGGCGCCAGGCTGGAGTGCAGTGGCGCAATCTTGGCTCACTGTAATCTCCGCCTCCCGGGTTCAAGCAATCCTCCTGCCTCAGCCTCCCGGGTAGCTGGGACTACAGGCACACGCCACCATGCCCAGCTAATTGTTTTTTGTATTTTTTAGTAGAGATGGGGTTTCACCATGTTGACCAGGATGGTCTCGATCTCTTGACCTCGTGATCCGCCCGCCTCGGCCTCCCAAAGTGCTGGGATTACAGGCTTGAGCCACTGTGCCCGGCCCCAATTTCTTTCTACATAGTTTTTCCAGTAGCATTTATTGAATAGTTGATTCTTTTTATGATTTGTAAAATCTCTAATGTTATAGATCAAATTTTTACACATGTGGGTTTGTTTCTGAGGCTTGATTTTTGTCCATCAGTTTGTTTGTCTAGTTCTGCATTTATGTCTGTTGTCTTAGTCACCACAAATGTATAAAACCTTAATATCTAAGAGCCCTTTTCCAGAGGAAGAAGAAGAGCTCAGGTGAACCGATAAAAATCAAATGTGACCATGTTCTTTTGATGCTTTTGGTATAGAGGTGGGGAGTGTTCCTCTTGCTAAGCTTATTCCATGTTGCCACTCTTTGGGTACATGCTAATGACAATCTTCCTTTATTCTCTTTAATTCTTGGTGTTAAAGATTTACGAATAGCTCTTACTTTGGTCAGATAAATGAATGCCTATTGTGTTGAGTGTGCAAGGAATATCTTAAGGGTCACCAGGAGTCTGAATGAAAATAAAAACCAACAAAGACCCCTTTGTGTTAATTCTCTTAAGTGTTTATTGACTGCTATATATTTCTACCAGCAGTTTATTTCAAGTATTAGTATTCTTTACAAATCTACTTTCCTGTATCGTGAACATTTTCTATTTCTTACAAACTAAAAAAGTATATTAAGGCTTGACCAGATAAAATGAGAGAGGTTCTGTGGGAATGCTTTGTTCTGATTTATTACTTGTCACTCTTTTCCCTCTACGTTGGCTAGAAATTGAAAATTTCGGGGAAAGGTGGTTTAAAAGCAATCCAAACAATAATCCAAGTTTGAGGAGGAAGAGGGAGAAAGTATAGTAGTTCAAGGCAATTATCAAGTTGATTCATGGGTTGTGTTTGTCAGGGGGATAATGTCAATGTTTAGTTGTTTCTTCTAGATCCAGATAAATGAGAAAATAAACGATTTAGGTGTATTGGATTTTGCCTGGTGGGATTTTATAGCACCAATAAAATGGTTAGAGGGAGGAATTTTAAAGGAGTAAATGTTTTGGTAATATTTCAGCGTGGTATTTTGCCAATTAGGAGCTGTGCAGGCAATTTGTGTATATCTGTGAAGGCTTTTTCTCAGTCATATTTTCTGTAGAAAAATTGGCCTTAAGATAAAAGTTGTATCTTGAGTCAAATGACCATCTTATCCTTTATGTAATTTATGAATAAATTTACTTAGAAAAGTTGAAAAACAAATATATGAATAAAAACCCTTTTTCATCACTGGAAGTGTTATCTGTAGGATTACATAACAGTTGTCTGTGATCGTATATGCTTATGCATACACAGAATAATTCTGGCAAGGTTACATTCCAAAATAAATTAGTTGTGCAGCTTTCTGAATATTCAGCTCACTTGTCTGTTCTGCTAAAATTTACAGTATATGAAAGAAAACTGATATTTAAATTTCTTTTTTTCGTGTGTGTGTGTGTGTGTGTGTGTGTGTGTGTGTGTGTGTGTATGTGTGTGTTCCTTGATACTGCATTAGGATAAACTGAAACTTGTTTTTCAATTAAGATAGTTTACACTCTGCCCATATTCTCCAGTTAGAACATTTGGCCGAAAAATAGTGTTTATGAGTTCATTATCAATCTCTGGGTAAATGTCATTCTCTGGCTGCTGTCTATTAATGAGCAGCCAGAGACTTTCTTTTAATTTTAATGAGAATTGAGGAATCCAGTGTCTACTGGATAGTACAGTGGTAAGTCAACCCCACTATTGGTAAAACCAAAAAATACACCTTTTTTACAATGACATTTATGTTAAAAAATGATTATTCAAAGGTTTATATAAGGACATAGTAAAACTGATAGGCAAAAGATTTTATAGCTGTTTTATAGCTTCAATATATTTATAGACATTTTGAATATAGAAAAGTAGTAATAAAGATAGAACTAAGTTCCAGGTTCTTGGTAGTATTTATCTTTTAGTTTTCTAATTATGTCTAAACCCAACCTAAGAATAAAATTTATTAAATTGCAGAACTAGGTAAGATTCATTTAGTCTGCCCTATTTGACAGTGTATAATGACCTTGAATGAGGTCATGAAATCTTCTATTTTTTTGTTTGGCACTAAGCCATTTATGGTAGTAAAACCGTTAGTGTAATAAAAGCCTGACTATTTGATATTGTGTGATGTCGAAGATGAATTCAAATGTAGTTAAGAACAGAATAGAGAGAGAGATCCAAGATGGCCGATTAGCAGCAGCTTAGGATTGTAGCTCCCACTGAAAACGCAGAGAGTGAGTGGACGCCACATTTTCAGACGAATTTTCATAGCCTACGGACCAAGAGATTCTTGGCGGAGGAGCCCCACGGGTCGCCAGCGCGACCCTTTCGGAGGGCGCGGCTGTTTTGCAGGCGCCCCCGACGCGGCGGTTCTCAGTCCGGAGTATACAGGACTGAGTGCCCTTTTGGTTGGCGTTGGAGCTCCGGGAAGCAGAGTCTCCCATTCAGCTGATTAAAAAGTGGACTGAAGTGGGGAACCAGACCGAGAGATTCCCGGGCAGAAAAGCGCCACGAAATCTTAACGCTGCTGTTTCAGCTGGCGTAGTGGGTCGCTGCAGGGGAAAGCTTGGTCCCCCCCACAAACAACAACAACAAAAAAACAGCAGTTGGAACTGCTGAGGATTGAGAGTTTCACAGCAAGTACAGCTGAACCTGGGAAGGTCCAGCTCTGTGGGGAGGGGCATCCGCCAAAGGAAAATTAAGAAATAGAAAAAATTTTATAACCAACAAGCTGGACGTCCACTCAGAGACCTAATCTGAAAGTTAGCAATTACACAGACGACAGGTGGATAAATCCACAAAGATGGGAAGAAACCAGCGCAAAAAGGCTGAAAACACCCGAAATTAGAATGCCTCTCCTCCTACAGAGGATTGCAGTGCCTCATCACCGATTGAACAAGGCCTGATAGAAAATGAATGTGAGGAATCAACAGAATCAGGCTTCAGAAGGTGGATAATGAGAAACTTCTGTGAGCTAAAAGAACATGTTCTAGCCCAATGCAAGGAAACTAAGAACCTTGAAAAAAGGTTTCACGAAATGTTCATTAGAATGGACAATTTAAAGAGGAATATAAGTGAATTAATGGAGCTGAAAAACACAATACGAGAACTTCGCGAAGTATGCACAAGTTTTAACAGTCGAATTGATCAAGCAGAAGAAAGGATTTCAGAGGTCGAAGACCAACTTAACGAAATAAAACGAGAATACAAGATTAGAGAAAAAAGGGTAAAAAGGAATGAGCAAAGTCTCCAAGAAATATGGGACGATGTGAAAGACCTAATCTACGTTGATAGGTGTACCTGAATGTGACGAGAGAATGAATCTAAGCTGAAAAATATTTTTCAGGATATTATCCAGGAAAACTTTCCTAACCTAGCAAGGCAAACTAATATTCAAGTCCAGGAAATACAGAGAACACCACAAAGATATTCGTCAAAAGAGCAACCCCAAGGCACATAATCATTAGATTCATCAGGGTTGAAACGAAGGAGAAAATACTAAGGGCAGCCAGAGAGAAAGGTCAGGTTACCCACAAGGGGAAGCCTATCAGACTCACAGCTGATCTCTCAGCAGAAACCCTACAAGCCAGAAGAGAGTGGGGGCCAATATTCAACATCCTTAAGAAAAGAACTTTCAACCCAGAATTTCATATCCAGCCAAACTAAGTTTCATAAGTGAAGGAAAAATAAAATTTTTTGCAAACAAGCAAGTACTCAGAGATTTCATTACCACCAGGCCTGCTTTACAAGAGCTTCTGAAGGAGGCACTATGTATAGAGGGGAACAACCAGTATCAGCCACTTCAAAGGACCCCATCAGTAAGCTGTATCCAGATCCATCTTACATGTAAGGATATACAGAGACTCAAAACAAAGGGATGGAGGAGATTTGCCAACCAAATGGAGAGCAAAAAAAAAAAAAAAAAAAGCAGTAGTTGCAATTCTCATCTCTGATAAAATAGACTTTAAAGTAATAGAAACCAAAGAGATAAGAAGGACATTGTATAATGGTAGAGGGATCAATGTAACGGGAAGAGCTAACGACCCTAAGTCTATGTGCACCCAATATAGGAGCACCCAGATACATAGGGCAACTTCTTGGTGACTTACAAAGAGACTTGGACTCCCACACAATAATAGTGGGAGACTTTAACATTACATTGTCAATATTGGACAAATTAATGAGACAGAAGGTTAAGAAGGATACCCGGGACTTGAACTTAAACCTCAAACAAGTAAACTTAATAAACATTTACAGAACTCTCTACTCCAAATCCACAAAATATACATTTTTTTTCAGTAACACGTCACATTTATTCTAAAAGTGACCACATGGTTGGGAGTAAATCACTCCCTAGCAATTGCATAGCATTTCATAGGTTTAAATGAAATATTGGTTGGCTGTTTGTTTGTTATTTTCCTCCCTTATTCCTTCCTGTCTCCATTGTATAACACAATTATTAGTATAAAAAAAGCTTTTAATATCCATTTGTAGACTGCATTCTAGCCTGGGCAATAGAGCAAGATTCCCGTTCTCTCTCCCTTTTTTTTTTTCCTTCTTTTTCTCTTTATTTCATTCTTTTTTCTTCCTCTCTTTCTCTTTTTTTCTAAAAAAAAAAAAGAAAAAAAAAAAACCGTGGTATAAAAGATTTAAAATGGTACACTTGAAAAAAAAAAAAAGAAAGAAAGAAAAAAAAATAAAAAAAAGAACAGAATAACACTTTTAGCAGAACTCAGGATAAAATTGTGCTTATCTGATGTTGAGCTCTGTCCCAAGAGAGGGAATGAGGGGATCATTGTGCACCTCTTAAGATGCTTAACCAATTTGTGATTTTAATAATATAATGCTAGCAAAAACAGAGACTGCTACCAAGAATAATTATGTTGGCTTTAACCCCTAAAATAAAACATAATAATATTGAAGTTAGATGATTGCTGTTGACTTCATTGGAATTAATGTTTGGTTTTGCTATTGTAGTGCTTTCAGTTTTTATCTTCCAATATTATGCTTATTGGCCCATACAAATATTTTGGTCCATTATAGTACTGTATTTCCTGTATCCATTTTGTAACGCTAGTCATGCTCTGCCTGTCTGTAGTGTTTTTCCTTTTTGGTCTGAATATCCTTCCACCTGACCATCTTCAGCAACTTGCTGCTTGTACATATTCACTTAATTCTGCAAATAGTCAATCATTTTAAATTTAATCTGATTCTCCACGGTGTTAACTGTCCCACTCAACTTGATGTATGTAAATTTAATGAGCATCCTGTCTTGTAAAATCCACAGCCATGAATGAAAATATTGAGTCTAACATGTGTAATTCAGTTGAAAAAAATGTCCACTCTCTCATTGCTGTTCTCTGCTTGATTGTGCCTTAGTGCTCCAACTAGTTGCATGTGTGTGCACAGGTATTAAATTATATCCTTCCCCCCTTCAGTTTTGCCAAAGAAAATGTGGGATAATATTTATTTTGTACCATTTAAAAAAACAGTCTAGTAGGGAGTTAGGGTCCCTAAAAACAGTAGCAAACTGGCAATTTGCTGTTGTGTGGGACTTCTGGCCCCATGCAACCTGTAGGAAGACTCTTTTGGAGTGTCTTAAAAGTTGCTTGCTTGACCTGGTTTCCAGGTCAGGGCCACCACTGACGAATTTGGTCCTTGTGCAAATTACCAAGTAGGTGTATCCTTTCATTCTGGGTGGACACAGCACCACACAAGGTCATAAGTTTGGAAGGTTGGAGGGATGATGAAGTGAAATCTGGAAGGGACCTTGGTCTCATTCGTTCCTCAACTAGGTACTACTTGGCAGGGGTCAGTCGTTATATTGACTCTGTTCTAGGTCACTGAGGTTTAGTATGGTTCTGCTAGTGTTCCCTAAAAATGATGGATTTTAGCTTGGCCATCTCTTTGTCAGTGTCACGAACTGAAGATTCTACCTCCGGAGTTGGAACTCATTCCCATTACTGTTATCTGAAGATTCTTGAGAATCTTAGGAGCAACAATTGCTCAGTGTTCTAGTCTAGGGCTGTATCATCTCCAGCTTCAGTTCCATCTTCCAGAAGATTACCTACATCTTATATGTTTTTCCTAAAATAGGATGAGCAAATTCTATTTGAGAACTTTTCTGATATCTTCTTTATTTAGCAACTATTTAAAAAGTGACCATCATGTTCCATGCACCGTGAAAGAGGCAGCTAGTATAGAAAAATTTCTTTTAAATGTTATCGTGAGGGAGAGTTACATATAAAGGGCCAGAGTTGAGGGAAGTTTTTTTGTTTAATTTTAATCGAGTAAAGATTAACTTGCTTATATACTGATACTGAACCAACTGAGAGAATTTAGTGAAATAAAATAGAAGAGGATAATAGATGTGTAATACCCTTTCTGGAGGTGGGAGGAAAGGGGATCTTGAGCATAAATGAACAGGAATGTCTTTGGATAGATGCAGTGATTGGGTAGGGAAAGATATTGGTGTGTAAATAAAGTGGTAAAACAGCAGGAAATGGAATTGTAGCTTTCTTTTCATAGAAGGAAGTGAAATTTACTTACTGAGAGTGATAGGCAGAAGTAGTAGTTTCATAGTTCCTGGAAAATAGCCAAGGTTTGACATAGGTACCATATGAAATATGAAAAGAGAGAGACTAGTAGGATTTAGTATAAATGTTGTGAGAATTGATAAATCAACAGTTGGCCTTCATTGGAAGAAATTGGAATGGTCAAGAAACTGGAAGTTTTTATCTGGGGTCGGGAAAAAGGTGGTCTGGGAGTGGGAGAAGTGACAAAATGGAAGATTGAGGTCATAGATAAGGATTATAGAGATTCTGATGATGCCTGTGGTGGAGCAGGTTTTAGATAAGGAAAAAGTTCAGGTGTGGTCACGAGGACTGTAGCTGAGGACAGTGGAAGTGAAGATTGCATTGGCAAGGAAGCCAAGGACACTCTAGGGCAGGCGTGCTCAATCTTTTGGCTTGTCTTGGGCCACACCTAAAATACACTAACACTAACACGGTAGCTGATGAGCTTTAAAAATATCACAAAAAAATCTCATAACGTTTTAAGAAAGTGTTGGGCCACGTTCAAAGCTGTCCTGGGCTGCAAGTTGGACAAGCTGGCTCTAGGGCCATTGTGGTGATAGCAAGGTGTGGAGTGTCAGAGGAATCAACCCAAGTTGATGGCAGTGCAAGTGTTCAGTCAGATGGTACTAGCCCCAAGGAAAAGGGATTTTAGATGATAATAGAGATAAATAAAATGAAAATAAGAATGAGGAAGATAAGATAGAACAGAGTTCAAATCTAAGTTAAAGAACCATGGTCAACTTGCAGAATTTTCCTAAATCTTGAGCTCTCTCGTCAATAAAGAGGACATACCTCAAATTAGTGAGGATTAGTTAAGTAATGCTTATAAATGTTTAGCACACTACCTGGCTCAAGAATTTGACCGTCATTTAAGATTACAAGAATATTAGAGGTCTTTGTAAAATGGTTCTGGGAGAATGGGTGAGAAGGTCAGTTCATAGAACAGGTTTAGAATGAAAATAGGAAATGTAAACAGTCGGAGAAGTTTGGATTTTGAATGGAATTCTGTTACCTGTGTCTGACTTACTTAACCCTTCCTCTCAGGACCCTTGGATTTGTCTTGATTGTGGTTTCTTAGTCCCCTTTCCTCCTTCACTTTAGTGTGTATTTACTATAGCCAAATATTCTACAAACCTATTCTTTTTATTTAGGGGATGTAAAAGAAAAATCTCCTTTTTCTTCTTCTCTCTTTTTTTTTTTTTTTTAAATAATGATGTTCTGTTTTTCTTTTTTAACCCCAGATTATTTATAAAAAATTCTGCTATTAAAATACTTCAATTTAATCTTTTAAAATAACTTTTTTTTATTTTGAAATAACTTTAGACTTATAGAAGAACTGCGAAAATAGTATAGAGAATTCTTGTATACTTTTCACCCTACTACCCCAATGTTAACATCTTATGTAACATTTGTACAATTATTAAAACTAAGAATTGAATACTGAGACAATGTTGCTGACTAAACTACAGACTTTCTTCAGATTTTGCCAGTTTTCTCACAAATGTCCCTCTTTTTTCCCTTCCAGTATCAAATCCAGGATCACATCTTGTATCTGTTTGTCATGCCTCTTCTAGTCAATGACTGTTCCTTATCTTTTATGACCTAGATACTCTTGAAGAATTATGGTTACTTATTGTGTAGAGTTCTCTCAATTTGGGTTTGTCTGACTTTTTTATTCTTGTGATTAGATTAAGGTGTATTTTGGGATGAATACCACAGACGTGATCACCCTTCTCATTATATCATAGCTGGAGGTATAAAATATCGATATGTCCTATTATTTATTGGTGGTGTTAGCCTGGACAACTTTGTTAAGGTGGCATCTGCCATCTGCCAGCTTCCTCTCTTGTAAAGTTACTATTTTTTTCCTTTATAATTAAGAAGAAACAGGATATCTGCATGGTCTTAAAGTATCTTCATTTATTTTGCTTTTTAGGTTATAATCTAATACTATCATTTTATTTTTCACATTGTTCCAGTTTTGGCCATTTATTGCCTTTGAAGTTTGGCTCATGTCCTTTTGACATATTTTCTTTCTTTCTTCCTTTTGGAGTACTTTTTTTTACTTTCTGGTACCACGTTAATTTGGTCTTTTAAATTCTGGTCTTTTTGGATGACATAGCTGTGTTTCCATGTATTGAATGAAGAAAAAAAAGTTTTTCAAGTATCGTACTTCTGAAATCTATTCCTAGTGCCAGTCAGATTAGCACAGTAAAACAGCACAGTGATTCCATTTAGATATAGATTTTAATTAGAAAGTAATTGGCCAAAGGGAAACCATTTTTTTTGATGTCGCAACTCCCAGTTTTCCCTGGCAAAACTGTGTCTACACATGTACAGGTGGTCTCCAACATACAACGGTTCGATGCAATGATTTTCGACTTTACAGTGGTGAGAAAGCAACATGCATTCCGTAGAGACTGTACTTCGAATTTTGAATTTTATTCTTTTTCTGGGCTAGCAATATGCAGTTTGACGCTCTCTTGTGATGCGGGGCAGAAACTGAGAGCTGCAACTCCCCCCATCAGCCATGCAGTCATGAGGCTGAACAACCACCTGTACTGAGTCCCCAGCGTTTTTTGGATATTGTACTTTGTGTTTTTGCATCCCATTATGTCTACAAAATGTGCATCTGTGTATACAAAATGTTATTATAAAATAGCATTTGTGCTAGGTGATTTTGCCCAACTGTAGGCCAATGCAAGTGTTCTGAGGCACGTTTAAGGGAGGCTAGGCTGAGCTGTGACATGCAGTAGATTAGGTATATTAAATGCATTTCTGCATTTCAATTTTTAATGGCTTTTTTGGGATGTAACCCCATTGTAAGTTGAGCATCTGTATATTAAGGAGTACTATAAATGAGATAATTCATAATGCATATTGTTAATATATTAATAGAACTTTAACATCAAAAACAATAATATGCTCTTCAGACAGATATTAAAATTTTGAATAGGTGACTTGTCAAATAATTTTTTTGAGTGACATATATTTAGCCCAATAGCCAGTTGATAAATTTTTCCATTTAAAGGGTAGAGATTTGTTTCATGTATCCATGGAAATTTTAACCTCTTTCAGATTACTCACTGAGCCTTATGTATTTATGTTTTCTTTATATTTCCTGTTAAGTATTTTACCTATAATAGACATTTAATGAGATACATACATATATTAACATACTGTTATATTGAGGTAAACGGCCATTTTAGAGCTGTTTTAAATTCTGTCTACAGTGTCATTTTGTACCTATGCAGTGTGGTACCACAGTAAAACAGCATGTTTTATTGACCTGTGTTTGAATGGAAGGATCAGTTAATCAGTTAATACACAATAGTTTATATTGCTCTTTTTTTTAGGCCATCTATATGTGTTTCTACATTTGTTCAGTTCTATTTGAAAGAAGTCTTATTTTAATATCAAGTGAATTATTTTCAGATGGCATACTGGGTACCGTTGGTACCCCCTCCCAGCCCCTTTTACCACGCTGGTGCACCCAGGCCCCAGGTGATGAGGGTTTTGGCTTCTAATGGCTTATAGATGCCCCTTTCTCCAGAGATTGGCCCTCATCAGAACTAGGATTCTGCAGCTAATGACTAACTTGAGGTTGTTGAGGCTGGTTTCTGCTTCCAGGTTATCCTGACTGTGGTGCATTTCAGGGTGAAGTGAGAATCCGCCAGAGGCTACCTTCAGTATGTCTTTTTTTTTTACACTTCTGTCTTACTTCCTTTACTCTCTTTATCCTGAAAGCAGCCCCACCTGCACCTGAATCCCTGTTTCAGGCTCTGCTTTTAAGGGAACATGACCATAGATAATGGAGATACAACATGATAATTTTGAGGAAATATAAACTAAGAACCATAAAAAAATGATGGCTTGCTTACTTTCCCCCACTGACCTTCCCCAACTCCATTTTCTTAGATAGCCTTGGGAGATGCTTAACCCTTCTTGAATTTCAACATAAAATATGGATATGCGATTTTTAGGGAAAAAAGCTCCCAATAAAATTTCCAAGGACTTTGTTACTCCCAGAAGTTAAGTGCTACTGCCTCTTGGGATTTTCTTCTTTGAGCCTTGTTTTCCATAAATAGAAATTCAAAATATATTCTAAAAATACTGTACCCCTCATGCTTTCATGCATATTTTTTTCTCTCTACTGCCTCCTTATCTCTCTTTCTCTCTTTTAAAGGGCAGAGCTTTTCTTACTCTTTCAAATGCCATTTCCTCCTGGACATATGGAAAATGACCTGTTAGATGAAGTTACATGCCTAGTGGGTATCTCACAAAGGTTTACGGTGTTATGTAATTGATTCCAATCTTTTTGTAGTATTGTCTTAGTCCATTTTGTGTTGCCATAAAGGAATACCTGAGGCCGAATAATTGAAAAAGAGATGTATTGGGCTCTCAGTTCTGCAGGCTGTACAAGAGCATGGGACCAGCATGGTCACGGGCCTCAGGGGAGCTTCCCTCATGATGAAAGGCAAGGAGCAGCTGGTGGGTGCAGAAATCACATGGTGAGAAAGGAGGCAAGAGAGAAGGTGGTGGGGGAGGTGCCAGGTTCTTATTAACAGCCTGCTCTCATGGAAATTAATAGGGGCAAGAACTCACTCACTCCTACCCCAGAAAGGTCACTAATCTGTTCATCAGGGACCTGCACTCGACCCCAGACACCTCCCACTAGGCCCTACTTCCAACACTGGGGTTCAAATTTAACTGTGAGATTTGCATGGGACAACATCCATATTAGAGCAAGTATTATTTGTCTCCTTTTTGTTTTTACACTAGGACTGTCATCATTACTTCTGTCAGGAAGGGGAGTGCCAGGCAAAAGAGGTGGGATAAACCAGAGAAAGCAGCTGGGAGAACTTTGGGTGTTTCCTTTAATTCCAGATGTATCACGGTGCTAGTCAGAGTTCTCCAGAGAAGCAGAACCAATAGGATATCTGCCTGCCTGACTGTCTGTATGAGAGGGGATTTATGAGGAGAACTGGCTCACATGATTATAAAGGGTGAGAAGTCCTACAGTATGCTGTCTGCAAGCTTGAGAATCAGGAAAGTCAGCAGTGTGGCTCAGTTCAGGTCCAAGGTTTTCAAAACCAGGGAAGTTGTTGCTATAACTCAGTTGGAGGCTGAGATGGCCTAAGGCCTGAGAACTCCAGGGAGAGTGCCACTGGTGCAAGTTCCAGGGTCCAGAGGCTGAAGAACCTAGAGTTCTGATGTCCAAGGGCAGAAGAAGATTGTTACAGTTCCAGAAGAGAGAGAGAGAGAGAGACTTAGCCTTTCATCTACATTTTCGTTTTATCCAAGCTCTCAGCTGATAAGATGGTGCCTGCCCACACTGAGGGCTGATCTTCCTTACCCAGTACACTGATTCAAGTGTCAGTCTATTCTGAGACATACCTAGAGCTAATGCTTTACCAGCCATCTGGGTATCCTTTAAGCCAGAAGACTAACCCAAAATTAACCATCACACCTAAAAGTAACCAACCCCCAAAATTAACCATTACAACCACTTTTGTGTATGAACTGGTGTTATCACGAAGATGTCTTTCCAAAAAGAAAGCAGAGGACTTTTTAAAAAAATTCCTTGTACTGTTCACCTTGAAATTTTATTTCAATTTCAGCCATAACTAAAGGGCTTTCTGTTTTTTGATATTCTGTATCTATTAAGTATTTTAATTTACTAAAGAGACTGGATAATGTTTGGCCATTACACTGAAAATAAAAATAAAGTGAATAATTTAAAACAGAATTTCCCAGTGCTCTCAGGTCCCCCACCTTTTATAACAGTTATCCCCTAACTGTCTCATTACTTTTTTTCCTGTGAAATTCATTATAGATAATATTACCTATGTTCACAAGTTAAGAAAATCAATGTCTTTTTGTACGGTATAATAAAGTATGTATTTCAATTTAAACAATTGGCCGTGACCACTCAAGAAGGTATAGTAAATTCACACACTTGAATCTCTGCTTCATACCTCTGTGAGTACAGCAGTTACACTGTAAATTGGTAGATTGATATAGCTGTGCTGTTTTGGGGATTCAAATACCACCAACAGTATTTCCCTGGGACACCTACATTTCAGGAATGAAGCATAACTGTTGGTAAAGCTTAAATAAAGCACAGTGTAACTATAATTTACAGAATAGTTTGATTTTTGGAAAATTCAGTATAAAGTAAAACCATGTAATACAAAGTATTTAATATGTAATAATTTTACATTTTACATCTATTTCTGGAATAGGAGACTGGCAGAACTTGTTTTTTAGTCTCAACCCTGCTGATCAAAACAGAAACTGGTCCAGACAGTGTAAAAAACAAACAAACCAACAAAAAAACCTGGCAGATGGGACAAAAGCAATCCCTAGCTGCCCTCATTACTCATTAGCATAAGACACTCCCACTAGCACCATAGTAATTTACAAATGCCATGGCAATGGCCCAGAAGCTACCACCTCTTTCCTAGAAAATTCTAAATAACCCACCCCTTAATTTACATTGGCCCACCCCCTAATTTACATATAGCGAAGTGGGTTTAAGTGGGTATAATTAGAGTTGCCAAGAGCACATGCATTTCTGACTCTGTGCACACTGCCTGACTTAGCCCTGCTCTACAAGGAGCAGCACCATTCAATAAAAGGTTGTGGTGTAATACCATCATCTTGCCTTTGAATTCTTTCGTGATGAAGCAAAGAGCCCCTCCTGGGCTAAGCCCCAAATTTGGGGCTCACTTGTCCTAGAACAGTTCCATTGAATTAAAGTCTAGGCTTAGCTAAGGATGATTCTTTCTCTCTGTCTTTTTTATGTATGTGAATCTCTTTGTGGGGCACAGGTAGTTTTTACTGTATAGGTCAAACTGTGATGCTACCCCTGTAAATGCTGCTAGCATCACCTCAATTATTGTGACAACTAACAAACATGCTTACAGAAGTTTCCAAAATTTCCAAAATGCTTCCTATGTGGTGTTAAGGCCTGCTGAGCCTTCTCTCACAAGCTTAGAGAAAAAAATAAAACAAAACAAACCATTATTCACATAATAGGGTGTTTCTAACTAGAACAGCAAAAGTGACATTATTAATTACTACCTTTTATCATAGAGTCAAATGGAACAGCTTCTAAGATCTTAAATATTTCTATCAAGGTAAAATGAAGGGAATTTTGACTTTTAATTGCTTGAAGGGTTTGGTAGCCAAGAATTGAGTCAGCTGAAGGCGTAAACTACAGCATTTGATGAATGTAGCACCCTTATAAAATCTGGAAGAAATTTGACTTGCTAGGCTCCATCGGTGATCCAAAGTCCTGAATTTTATGGATCTATTCTGAGTAGATACGGAGTTTATATACATTCAGATATTTCACATTGCATATCACAAATGACTTAGGACTAAGTTCAGGAGGAAATTCATTTGAGCTGCCCTTCTCCTTTAGCCATTTCTGTCTTACCTCAGGCACCCTTTCCTTTGCCAGAACAGCCTCTTATTTCAGTAGCTTAATTAAGAGCAATTCATATATTTATGTGAATATATACCTGACTTGAATTTTTAGTCAAAATTAAGCCTGTAGCAAGATCTTGGATACTTAAACCCTTATTTTGGTTGGTGCTGTGGAGCAATGTTAGATTTTAAGTGGTGGCTATTTTTATAAGTACAACTTTTATGTGATATGAACATTCGATAAATTAGTTAACATTTTTTATAAGAGTAGGGAGAAGATAAAACTATAAAACGCTTTGTCTTTTGCTGGAATCAGTACTGGATATTTGATATGTGCTTGTGGGTATCAGAATCTGAAAATTGGTTGGTTTATTTAGTTTTTAATTTTTATGACATGCAGAGCAGCTCTTTCAATGCAGTGCAAGATAGCTTCAGGTGCAGCTGTTGTAAAAATAAATAAATATATTGAAATTGTGAATCCTAATGACCTTATGAATGGCAGAAATCTGCAACTGTCTAATTATCTATAGTGATGTGAATATAATTTTATTTGCCTGCTGTGAATTTTAAAGGTTCTTTTGGTAAGTGTTTTACCTGTTAAAATGATCTAGAATACTTTCTTCTCTCTCTCTCTCCAGCTCTTTTCTCTCTCCTTCCTTTAGGCTGAACTACACGTAAATCATTCCAAAACAATTAATGCTGCTTTAGTCACAAATTATTGATTTTTCCATTCATAGTGCATGTAGAATTGCTGCTCTCCTTAGATTCTAAAATGAGGCATTTTAATTGTGTTTTCCAGGAAGATATGAATTTAAATGAAGATAAAAAGGCACCATTGCGGGAAAAGGACTTCAGTATCAAAAAAGAAATGGTGATGCAGTACATTAATACTGCTTCTAAGACAGTAAGTAAAACTGTCAAGTTGAAAAATACTGCTGAACATGTTTCAGTATGAAAACAACACATTTGTCTAATGAAGTGCTTAAGTTTGTGGGCAGCTGTAATCAGAGGGCTTTTGAATGTATAATTAAGGGCACAAGTATTATACATTTGTTTAAATTAAAAATATTTCTCATCTTACAACTTTTAAGCTGCTTGTGGTTTTTAGCCAGTTGCATTGCTAAGAAACACTGTGGGGGGGTCTACTCTGTCACCTTTCCTTGTTAGTGAATTAATATATTTATTGATTTTTTAATGTCACTTATAAGTCAGAGTGATGTTTGTATTATAGAAAAGTGAGTCCGATTTTACTCTATCTACATCAGGGTACATAATAATGGCTTAGAAGTATATCTTTAATCTGAGTCTCCCTATGAATAAAATTATCTTGTAACAAATTATAAATGTTGGTATTGAAAGGAGCATTAGGCCCTACCTGGCTGCCAATTTTCTAGAGAAACATGAAATATGTGGGTGGAAGTAATGACTAAATGCCTAAGAAACCGTGACTGGCACACAGAATCAATTGCATCTATTTCATGGAACAACAAGTGAGCTTGACTAGTCATATACAAATTGTGAATAAATGGATTGGATGAAAAATATAAAATGGAAGCCAATGAAGAAGCAATCAGTAGAAAGACAGTAGGAAATGATTTTGGCTCAATTTACAACAGAATTGGATTAGGAAATAGTAGCTTAACACACTAGTTTTCCTTGTGTATTTTAACCTAAGTTCAGGTTACAAGAACATAAGTTATTTATACTTTAACTCCACTTATCTGCTAGACCAGTCAGTGACTCTGAGGTATTTCTTTTGAAAGAAAGACTCAAGTGATGTTTAATTTTTAAACATGTCTCATGTTCTGGCAGCCTGCTCTTCAGGTATAGAAATCACTGTGAGTACTGTGCTTTTTTTAGTTCTTTATATTGATGGGCTCTGTATCCTGCTACTATTATACTGATACTAATTGCCTTTGTCCTTTAATGATACTTATATACCACAAATTGGTATTGGGAGTTTAAGAGTCAGAGTTCTGGTGTTTTGGATCTGCTTATGTATCTCTGCTTGGCTTCGGAAATCTTATTTTACATCTTTGATTAGCAATTTCCTTATCCATAAAGTGGGAATACCTATGTAGTGTACTTATCAGAGTTAAATTGGCTAGGCATGGTGATTTGAGAGGTCAAGGTGGGAGGATCTCTTGAGGCCAGGAGTTTGAGAGCAGCCTGGACAACATAGTGAGACTTTGTCTTGACCAAAAAAGAAATTAGCTGGATGTAGTGATGAGAGCCTGTAGTCCTGGCTACTCGGGAGGCTGAGGTGGGAGGATTGCTTGAACCCAGGAGTTTGAGGCTGCAGTGAGCTTCTATCACATCACTGTACTCCAGCCTGGGTAACAGAGTGAGACCTTGTCTCTAAAATAATAATAGTAATAAAAACAAGATTAAATTGTTTATTCCATGATTAGAACACAACACATATATATATATGTATATTATATATATATTTCATTGCGTTTTAGGTTTTGGGGTACATGTGAAGAACATGCAGGATTGTTGCATAGGTATATACATGGCAATGTGGTTTGCTGCCTTTCTCCCCATCAACTGTATCTGGCATTTCTCCCCATGTTATCCCTCCCCAACTCCCCCACTCCCTGCTGTCCCTCCCCTAGTTCCCCCGCCACAGACCCCAGTGTGTGATGCTCCCCTCCCTGTGTCCATGTGTTCTCATTGTTCAACACCCACCTATGAGTGAGAACATGCGGTGTTTGATTTTCTGTTCTTGAACACAACATATTTTATAGCTGGTAATTGCCTCTTGTGGTAGTGGCAGTGGTAGCAATCGCTTTTCTTTGTAATTTGTTTATTGTTCTTGTTATTTTAATCATTATACCATAATGTAAAATATAGAGAAAAGTATGTCAGTAAATATACAGATTTACTATTTGTAAGTTGACATTTCTAAGGCTTTTTTTTTGTTGCTTTTTTACGTGTCTATAAGGCCAGGTGTGGTGGCTCATGCCTGTAATTCCAGTGCCTTGGGAGGCCGAGGCAGGCATATCAGTTGAGTCCAGGAGTTCAAGACCAGCCTGGGCAACATAATAAGGCCCTGTCTCGACAAAAGATATGAAAATTAGCTGGGTGTGGTGGCTTGTGCCTGTAGTCCCAGCTACTCAGGAGGCTGAGGTGGGAGGATTGTTTGAGCCCAGGAGGCAGAGGTTGCAGTGAGCCGAGATCGTGCCACTGCAGGTCAGGCAACATTTTAGACACTAGAGATGGTGCATGAAGACAGTGTATCACTGTATCCTATGGAGCAGCACTGGACATACATAACAGAAACCATAAACATATGTAATAGGAGGTGAAATGTGATGTGGGAAAAAGTTACAAAGTGGGTGAGTGGAGATAGTGTTCATGTTTTGTGTAGAGTAGCCAGTGAAGATTACCCTGTTAGGGAATTGTAAATTTAACAAGTAGGAATTCATTTAATATAAGAGATATGATATCGGTTAGAACTGGCTTAGAAAACCTTGGCATGATAGTTCATATTAATTCTTGAATTTGAGATCATACACATAGTTTTAAGAAACGAATAAACCGTTTTGAACTTTGTTTTAGTGGATCTATTTCAGCTTGCATTCGCTCATTTTAAACTTTAATCCTCTAATCATTTTGGACTAAGTTTGAAATTTGTTTACCAGAATTAGGTAATTAAATTATCAGGATTGAAATAGATTAGTTAGCTAAAGTGTGATTACAGCATTGACTCATTTAATTAGTGTGGGGAGGATCATGGCTCTTCCTAGGAAGGTTCTGAATAATTTGGCATATGGTTGCCATTATAGAAAGTTCAAGCTGACCAGTCATTTATTTTTGCTCTGGAAGTAGAAACACATTTTATTAACTCTAGGGTACAGACTTTGTCACGCTACTTTATTTACGTTAATGACTGGTGAAAAAGTTATCTGAAAAGAACAGAATCAAAATTCAAAGATAGGTTGTTCTAGAAAGGATATGAAAAGAATAGAGGATAAAAAAGATACACTTTTGTTATGGTTTTAGGCTTAGAATTTGCTTCAAAGTTCTCTTTTGTGGGTAAGCGTTAATACTATTTTTTGGAAAATAGTACTGATGTCTATAGTGTATGATTTGAAAATACGTAACCCTCAAAGTATTAACCCTTAAAGTGGGCTTAACGTAGATAAGGTTGGTTTTTAGAATTAAAAAAAAATGCCACCAATCAAACTAGGTTATTTCTAAGACCTTACTAAGTTTGAATTTAGGTGGCACAAGAATAAAACGGAATTTGTGCAATTAGGAAGGATTATTAAAATTTTATTAAGCAAGTGTCGTATTTACAAGCAGAAAATACCAGATTTACATTTTTTCAACCTCCAGGGTATGAGAATGTGATCCAGGTTTGTCCAGTACACTCTGGTGGGCACTTCCACTTGGGGGTTTTTAAGAAAGATTTCCCTCCCTCATGAAAGGATCTGGAGCTGGAGAGCCACTTTGTTCTTTTCGATCAGAGAACATAATAGTCATATATTTAGATTTATATATTCAGTCAACCTTCTGTATCCGTGTGTTTTGCATCCATGAATTCAACTAACCACAGGTTGAAAGTATTTGGAAAAACAATTGTGTCTGTAGTGAACATGCGCAACTTTTTTTTTTTCTTGTTATTCCCTAAACAATATAATGACTATTTAAGTAGCATTTACAATGTAGTAGGTATCATAAGTCATCTGGGGATGATTTAAAGTATATGGGAGGATGTGAATGTTATGTGCAAATACCATTGCACATATGCCATTTTATATCAGAGACTAGAGCATCTCTGGATTCTGATGTCTGTGGGAGGTCCTGGAACCGATCCTTCATGGATACTGAGGGATGACTATATTTTCTCTAGATGGAAAATCTGTGATTGAGTTGTTAAACATTGATTTGTTAATATTGTAATATTAGTAGGACATTTTAATAGATTTCAGTGTCAGTTTTTCTTGCTTTGAGTTACAGTTTCCAATGTTAATTTTGGAAAACATTGTCAGGTACAAGTAAATTATGTTTTTTTAATTTTCTCTCACTTTTTGTTTGTTGTTACTTAAAGGAGGTTTATATTGTGTCCACTAGAAACTTAGAAGAACCAAAATTTCACACATTCCTGTTAACATTAACATGGATTTTTTTTTTTGCTTCTGTTTTCAGATTAGGGATTTGATAAGAACACCCCTATAACAAAAAAGCTTAGTAAAATAGTTGTGATTGGCATTCGATATATCTGATAAACACAATGCCCTTGCTTATGATGCTTTGCCTGCTTGTTTCCAGGTCTTACTTGCTGACTAGCAGAAAATTTCAGAGCCTCAGCACAATGAACTGATTTATTGTTAGAAGTATTTTCTAATAATCTAGCTGGCACTTTAGTTTTCACTTATCCTTATATAGGATAGGTTTTATGTATGCACAATTAAAATGATCTTCCAAGAGCTAAAATTTATCCACATTCCTTATGAGTTGTTTCTGGGCAGCACTGGTGGTGTGTCATGTTCTCTAATATTACTGTATTGTGTTTTTGTTTAGGTAGGAGATGATAATAAGGAAACTGATCATCTTTTATTTTTTTATAGGAATACATTATATTAGGCTCACATTACAATTATATACTTTTGGTCTTTTAAAAATCTTGTAGGTAGTTAAGACAGCTTTTCTTTTATTGTAGCATTGTTTTTTTAAAGCCTTCGTCAGATATAGAAAAACTGCTATTTACTAGTTGAATTTTTATTAGAGCCTGAGTTGGTTAATGATGTTTATACCACTTTTTGGCATTAGAGGTCATCCAAGGTTGTTTTCATCTTGTCACTGAGTTGTTTCTTGGCCTAAGACATTTTGCTATGCTTGTACTTACTTTTTAGATTTTTATGAACATAATTAAACTTATCACGTCAGATAACCATGAATGTATTAACTTTGAAAGTGCCACAAGAGGCACATGACATCCATATATACAAATATAAAGGACCTTTTAAAAGAAGGAGAACCTCTGAAGGAAAAAGTGAAAATTTAAGAAAATAAATGCTACATATGTGCAGTGTGTTTCAGTGAACAAAGGGGCTAAGTAATTGATGAAATGAGGAAAAGTGTCCAGGAGCAATAGCTCTTGATCTTGATATTCAGTAGAATCATCTGGGGAACTTAAAGTATTTCAGTGTCCAGGCTTTACCATTTAACACTTCCATAAAACAGTTCCTGTGGATGGGACCCAGGCATCCATATTGAGTAAAGCCCTCCTGGTGATTCTAGGGTGCAGCCAAGAATGAGAACTACTGGGCTGTAGAAAATGAGTCTTATCACCAGATGTCTCTTAGTATAACATTAATTTAACAAGAGACCAGGAATTGATAGAATTTAAAGGCTAAGCATGGACCATTTACTAATAAAACTATTGTCTAGTCACTGTGGCTTCAAGGATAGTTTGCCATATGCATAACATCTAAGTTAGTATTCAAGTAGCATACATACTGGTAGCTGCTAAGAAGTTCCTATGACATTTGGTCACCAGTAAAAATAATCAGAGGGAAGGTTAACTATTGTAACAGAAAAGAACCTGTTCTATTTTGGAAAAAGATGCCCAATAGAACAGGTATCAATAAGGAGAAGAGTACACCTGACTTTAAAACTTCAGTGAACTCATTCACCTTCCTAGTTGGTGACGTTAAACTTAAACACCTAAGCTATTTTGTACTTAAGAGATATCCTTTGATTTCTTAGTTATTCCTTAAGGGCATAAATTCTATACATACTTAAAAAAATCCTTAATAGGCTCATCAATCACCTTGATGCCCAAAAGGCATTTGTTCCCAATTTAATGGTTTCCTGACTTAGTGCAATTTCCTAGCCAGCTAATTGTAGTGGTTTCCTCCACAATCCTCAAGACTAAATATGGTTGGTATAGCCTCTTACGATCAATGTGATACCAAAAATTTTCAAATGCTTTTATTACCAGAAGGCCTTCCAGAGTAGATTAAGTAAATTAAGGATCTGTCCTTAGGATTTGTTGAGGTGTGGAAACCAAATAGTCCAACAGTAAATTTAATCTTAGGTTTCGACTATTCCTTGTATATTACTATTATGGTAGATTTTATTTGTGAATGTTTTTTCATTGGGAAACGGCTTTGTACTGCCTTGATGAGTTTAAAACTTTTTCTGCATGTTTGTTAAGGATGACTTTGCCATACTCTCTTATTTAGTAGATATACTTAGTGGTAGTTCAGTTGTTTTTTTATTTACTTTAGGTCTGGAAGCTATAGCATCGCTACATTTTGCACAGAGGGAATGGTCTGAGGGAGTGTGTGACATTCCCACATTAATGCTGTAGCTAGGACTAGAAACTAGGGTTTTTGACTTTAAAAAAAAAACTTTGTGAAATAAAAATAGAAAACATCAAAAAACAAATGTGTACCTTAATGAATTATCATAAAGAGAACACCATACAGATAAATAAATAGAACCTTGCCAGTCATCCTGGAAAGCCCTCTATCTGCCCTGGCCCACCCAAAACCCTCTCTTAAGTTTTGTGTATATTTTAGCCTAAAAGTAATCACCATCTTGAATTTATGGGGATCACTTCCTTGAGTTTCTTTATAGGTTTATCACTAAAAAGTGCATCCTTGGATTATAGTATATTCTATCTGTCTATCTCACTCACTCAAAAGTGTATCCTCAGACTATAGACTGTCCGTCCGTCCCTCCATCCATCCATCCATCCATCAATAGGGTCTTGCTCTGTCACCCAGGCTAGAGTGCAGTAGTGATCATAGTTCACTGTAATACTGAACTCCTGGGCTCAAGTGATCCTCCTGTCTCAGCCTTCCAGAGTGCTGGGATTATAGACCTGCACCACTGTGCTTGGCCTTTTTTTATTTTAAAAAGTTTTTTGAGAGGAAGTCCCTGGGTCTATTCTGTCCAAACACTATTGAAGCAATTGATAGATCCATGGGGCCACCAGAGGCACTGCTGTTGCTTGTATTTTAAAATTTGGAATATCTTTATGTTTTGTTTAATCTTCAGTTATTTTATCCAGGACATTCTGAATTTCACTGATTTGTATATTTGTGGTAAAGTTAACATGTTTTCCTATCCTCTATATTTCCTGCACATAGACAGCTAGATCTAGAGACATGATCAGACTCAGGTTTCATCTGTTTACCAAGATCATAGGAAGTATTATATTCTTTCATTAATAGGTACTTATATCTGGTTTGCAATTAGAATTCTATAATTTCATTTTCATTTATTGGAGTACTTTTACAAAGAGACATCTCTCATATACTGTTTGGTTAGCTAGTGATATAGGAAATTTAGGATAAATGCTTGATTCTTTTCCTTTATTTACCAGCTTTCAATATATTGATGTTATCTCTGTCATTCTCTGAAGATGACCAATCATTTTTAATATCATTAAAAATTTATGCATTACGGTTATTTTTAGTGAAGATCAAAATGTCCCATCTTTGGCCATTGGGACCTGTCTAGTTGGCTCCTACTCACTTTGGTCTGATGATCAAGCTCCTCCTCTAGTATATTTATCCTGCTAGGCCTGGTATTGCTCGACTCTTTCCTTTAGTGTGGGGAATGATATTTCAAAGTTTGCAGTCTGAGGGCCAAGGATACTTACTGTTCTTTTAATTGCTGTTTTTAGTGGAGAGATAGAAAAATAAAAAAGCATGTGTGTATGTGTATTTAAAAAGTTTTTATTTTGCATATGTTCTGTCTCCAACTGCTATTTTTGTCATACTGTATCTACATTGACCAAGGATATAGCCATAACATTTCACACTCTTCCTTTTAGTCTTCATTTAGTTTTTTTTTGTTTGTTTCTTTGTTTTAATTGTACTTCAGGGTTCTGTGGTACATGTGCAGATCATGTAGGGTTGTTGCATAGGTACTTACATGGCAAGGTGGTTTGCTGCCTCCATGCCCCCATCACCTATATTTGGCATTTCTCCCCATGTTATCCCTCCCTAACCTCCCCACCTCCAGTTGTCCCTCCCCTAGTCCCCCCCCCCCCCAACAGACCCCATTGTGTGATGCTCCCCCTCTCTGTGTCCATGTGTTCTCGTTGTTCAGCACTCGCCTATGAGTGAGAACATGCGGTGTTTGATTTTCTGTTCTTGTGTCAGTTTGCTGAGAGTGATGGTTTCCAGATTCATCCATGCCCCCACAAAGGACACGAACTCATCATTTTTTATGGCTGCATAGTATTCCGTGGTGTATATGTGCCACATTTTCCTTGTCCAGTCTGTCATCGATGGGCATTTGGGTTGGTTCCATGTCTTTGCTATTGTAAACAGTGCTGCAATGAACATACGTGTGCATGTATCTTTATAATAGAATGATTTATAATCCTTTGGATATATACCCAGTAATGGGATTGCTGGGTGAAATGGAATTTCTATTTCTAGATCCTCGAGAAATCGCCACACTGTCCAACACAATGGTTGAACTAATTTACACTCCCACCAACAGTGTAAAAAGTGTTCCTATTCCTCCACATCCTCTCCAGCATCGGTTGTCTCCAGATTTTTTTGATGATCACCATTCTAACTGGCATGAGATGGTATCTCATTGTGGTTTTGATTTGCATTTCTCTAATGACCAGTGATGATGAGCATGTTTTCATATGCTTGTTGGCCTCATAAATGTCTTCTTTTGAAAAGTGTCTGTTCATATCCTTCACCCACTTTTGTTTGTCTTTTTCTTGTAAATCTGTTTTAGTTCTTTGGAGATTCTGGATATTAGCCCTTTGTTAGATGGGTAGATTGCAAGAATTTTTTCCCATTCTGTTGGTTGCTGGTTCCCTCTAATGATTGTTTGTTTTGCTGTACAGAAGCTCTGGAGTTTAGTTAGATCCCATTTGTCTATTTTGGGTTTTGTTGCCATTGCTTTTTGTGTTTTAGTCATGAAGTCCTTGCCTATGCCTATGTCCTGAATGGTTTTGCCTAGACTTTCTTCTAGGGTTTTTATGGTGTTAGGTCTTATGTTTAAGTCTTTAATCCATCTGGAGTTAATTTTAGTGTCAGGTGTCAGGAAGGGGTCCAGTTTCTGTTTTCTGCACATAGTTTTAACTTTATTTAGTAACTACATTTGAATGCTCACCACCATCCTTATGTTGATATTTCTCCAGACATTTTGTTTGTCTGAAGTTTGTTCTTTAGTAGGGCTCATGGAAACAATATTTCCTGGGTTTTTCATGTTAGTAATAGTATGTGCTCTTTGTTGTTGAGTCAGTTTTGTTGGATATAAAATCCTTGGCTCACATGTTTTTTTACATAGGACCTTGAATAATACTATATATTTTTTTCTAGTATAAAGCTTAACTGCATTATTGTCAAAAGGTCAGCTGATAACTAACTTTTAGTTATAAGTTATTGTCTGTCTTTATCTGGGATGTCTGAGTGAGGATTATCAAGTATGCAGTATGCTCTTTTATTGTGTTTTTCTTTTTTTCTTATTTTTCTTTTGCTTTCATGGATGTGTTCTAGTTTTTTGCTTTGGTTTTCTTTTTCATGGATTCTGGTATCTGTATGTTGGATTTTTGTCTGTCTTTAATATGCCATCTTCTCCCAAATGCCTTTTATCTTATTCTTTATTTCTTTTTAAGTTTAAAAAATTTTATTTCATTTCTGCATCTCTTATGACATTATGTTTATTCTTGTGTTCCTTGTTAGTTTTTATTTCTGAAATGATTTTTTATTTCTATTTTTTTCTTGAATTCCCTCACTGCATTTTTAAGTGTGTCTTAGTCTACTTTAAATATTTTTTCATGTCTTATATATTCTCTTTATGTCTGTTAGCTCACTTTGAAACTCTAAGTTACAATTTGATTTATGGGTTTGTCTTTGAGGTGTCTTTCGTCTTTTACAGGAATTTTCTGCTTAATTTTGATTTCACTTTCAGCACTTTCTCCTCAAGGTAGGGTTGTGTTCTGGAGGAGCTCTGGCAACTGATGGGACATGGAGTGCTCCAGCGCCTTCAGATCTTTTCTGGGCCTCTTGTAGTCATCCATACTCCTTCCAATTTGAGCTGCTGCTTTCAGATAGGCCTACTGAGATGTCCAGTGGAAATCTCTGGGCCATTTTGGAGTTATCCTGTTTTCATGTTTATTGGCTACCCTGTTGCTTCCCTTTGGTTCTTCCCATACAGATGTTGCTACTGTGCGATCTTGTGGCTGTTGGTGGTTTGTCTTCAACTTCCTGTAGTTTGAGGATTGTTGAGGAGATACTCTGTCACCCAATTTTGTTGAGTGTTTGATTTTGCTATTTAGTTGTTTGGCCTTTTTTTTGTGGGAGATCAGGGAGTTTTCAAAACTGTATTGCTGCCTCCATCTGCCTAGATCCTCTAGTCTTCTGATTTTGAATCTTGTATTACTATTTTAATTCTATGCCAATTTATGTCTTGGGTTAAAAAACAGTTCAGGGTTATTAGCACCCCCCTGCCCTAACTATTAGAGTAGAAAATAATGACATTTTTCTCTGTAACTTTTAGCTGTTAGCTCTTGGGTTTGGTGTTATTTCATCCATAAACTTTCATTAAACCTCTTAATGGTCCATGACCTACAAATAGTTTTAAACTTTATTTCTATGCTATGCTTATGCAGTGTTATCATTTCCTTATGTAGGTTCAGTAAGTTATGCAGGATGCATCCCTTTATGAATCCCATTGATAGTTGGGAAATTCGGACTGCCCTTCAATACTATACCCCACCCCTGGAAAAATAGTTCTCATCTGCTTGTGTATGTCTATAAATTAGTGAGTGTGTTAAAGCTATCACAGCATGAAATCACTTCAAGCGCTGTGAAAGACTATCTTAAAGAATTTAAATTGATTGCAGATGTTAGTGCAATTAAGCAGGACTGATGAGCTCAGAATCATGTTTCTCAGATTTGAATATGAATGCATTTAAAAAAATTATAGTGATGTACTCCATGTAAATGGAGTTCATAGGCATCTAAGAGTTTTTATCACCTTCGGTTTTAAAATGGCTTAGCAATATGGAAAGTGATGTGTGATCCCCTTGTGCAGATACTTGTATTACTTTGGATACATGTGTATTATTTGTCTTAAGTATATAGTTCCATTCCATCCTTAACCAACTAAAATTGACACTGAATGATTATTTCCTTTGTTAATTCATCTACTGATTATTTTATCTACCTTTCCTGCCTATAATTCATTTAAAAATTATCCTATAGACAGAAAGTGTAATGTTATTTCATTCAATTTTTAAGAAAAGAAAAATGAGTATGACAAAGAAGTCAAATGAGGTGGCTTAGATTATAGAAGCATAGGATCTTTTTTTACCCTTGAGGTCAGATCTCTTGACTCATTGAACTCTACCTACTTAATTTGCTTTTGCGTTATTTGAGCTGAAATGTGAAACTTTTCTAGTTATTATTTTCAAATATAACATACTGGTTTCAAATTAGAAAGTGAATTCTGAAACCAAACTATAACAAGATTAAGTAGAGTGTATGGTATGTTCATTTTCAATTTGTTTCAAATTGATCTGTGCAGGTTAAGTAATGAAACTCATCAATTTCTATAACACATTGTAAAATGTTATGGACATTTGGGCTTTATTATATATATAGTAGTAAAATAAAGTGGAAAAATGGTGAGTAATTTTATTTTGCTACCGTTTTTAAATACTAAAAATCACTGAAATATTGTTTGAAGGGTAACGACATAAATGATTTTTAAATAGGAACAAAGAATACAAAATATTTTTTCTAGACGGTAAAAATTAAAGTTGTGTTCTGCAATATTTTATAATAACTTATTTAACTCCTAAGACTATACTTTGTTTCTTGGAGTTAAGAATCTAGCTTTGTTGTTTCTAACTTTGTGATTTCAGAAAATCATTATTCTTCTCTAACTCAGTTAACTAAATTATAAAATTTAGGGGTTTTTGTATGGGTAAGTATGGACTAGGGGCTATGTTTAAAATCTTAACAGTTCAGTCTTCTAATCCAAGTTCAAGTAAAGTGTAAAATGAATCTGAGTAAATAAATGTTACAGTTGAAGCCTCCTTAAATCTGATTCATATGTGGAATAAAAAGTTGAATAAAAAGTTAACAAAACTAAGTATAAGAAAAAATAACACATGTATTTTTCCTGCACATGAAATATGCAAGTATGTATTCACAGCCAATCTTTAGAAATTGAGTCAAACCCTTTTCTTTGAGTAGGAGTGGCTCTTGGTTTTTTCATGCATAAGACATGCCCGTAAGATATCATCTGTGATCACCATTTTGTGTATGTTTTGAGTAGACCAATAATTTATACTTGTAAAGTAATCTAAGTTTAGACTTATAGGAGATGTATTGGTTTTTACAATGAGATTTTTTTTTGTTGTTATCTTAAACCTTTACCTAATTTTTAAGATAAGTTTTTTTAAGAAACTTACCCTAATCTTGTCTTTCTCGAGCCCTAATAATGTTCTTTCCTTTGATTCTTATATGATTACATTAATGAACACAGATATTATAACAGTTCATAAATGGGTACAAAACATCAACCCTTGATATTCACATAATTCACTTTATGGAAGTAGATGTGTAGCCTTCAGTATGCTTTGAGCATCTCTTACTTAATATGTGTTATAGAATAATGGAAAGCCTAATATCGAACGTCTATCTCTAGAACCTTAAATAAATCCATGCTTTATTTTTTCTGGTGAACTTTGTTTTCTACTCTTTCCCCAGTGGGGTCATAGCAATATCTTTTTCTAAAGCTTGTTTTATTTTTCCCCCAGTTAACTTTTCTGCTCTCTTTCTGTCAGAAATGACCGAATGAATTCAAACTGACTCAAAAGCAGAGCATATTGGCTCGTGCATCTGAGAAGCCTAGTATTGGCTTGAGGCAGGGGTAGATCTGGGTTCTCAGATGACCTAAGGATAGGTTCTTTCTGTATCTCTTACCCCTACTTTTCTAATCTTGGCTTCCTTCATGTAGGTTCTTTTCATATGTAGTAGATTAGTAGAACCTCCTGATTTAACACCTGTATTTTAGGTCTAGTAGTCTTCAGAAACTTTAGGTCACTTACCCCATTGATTTTTAAAAAGTTGATTATATGTTACTTAGCTAATATATATTTAATATGAATATGTCTATACCTCCTATTTGTTACATTCATTTTATATGTAATAGAGTTTTAATTCAAATATACATGAATTGAAAATATAAATAAAATAATGTATTACTCTTTCATTTGAAAATTTTGCCTCTTAAATGAAATCAGTTTGGTTTCTCTTTAATTTTTATCATATTTTAGGTATGTTGGATTCATGACATAATTCCATTTATTAGTTTTCTTCTAAAAATTATACCCATTTCCACTCCTGAATTTTAACTTTAAATTATCCGTTTTATTCTGTCCCATATAACTGAACTTAACTGTATTCACTCAGGGAGGTTCTGGCATCACGTGCAAACATACAGTAACCATTACACTGCTCCAAAGTTCATGCTGACCTCCACCTTGCCCACTTCAACTCTTTTTTTTTTCTTGCCTTGCCTGTACTAGTTCTGCCCTTCTTATACCACAAACCAGCTCCTGCTCTCCCTTTAGCCACTTTTAATTACTCAGTTGTAATTTGCTGTTTTGACTTCAGCATTGCCAGCCTTTTTGACTATTGCGTTAGTACTTGAGGTCACTGAGTGAGTTATAAAATGCATTGGTTCTCCTTTTTTATGTTGCACTTGGAGGAAAAGACATGCACTGAGGTCATGTGTCGTTCAGGCAAAATAAATCCTTAAAAGAATATTGCTTTTGTGAATTCTTCATTATCCACATTGATGGGGATCTTGGAGGCCCATAAACTTGATTGGTCAGCATACAAAGACTCAGTTTGTGTTCCATGAGCAGGCATACAATCTGTTTTAATGGAGACTGCTGTATAAAAATCCAAATATCACTTTAGTAATTTACAACCAGAAATATTATTCTTAAGAAGACTCTTGTAGTTTCTTCTCTCCTTATAATGCTAGTCTACACAGGAAGCCAAATGGTAGAGAGTTGCTTAGTTGGTTTGTTGCATGATCCGCTATGGAGATAATAGGGCATATATTTAGACTAATAGACATCCTACACCTGTGCACGCACTCAGCATCATGTGCTTTCCTTTAATGTGATAAACTAGAAGCTCCATGAAGGCAGAGAATTCTTGCTGCAGCAAAAACTATATATTTGTGTTTATGTGTCTGGGCACTCCCTTTCCTGGGGGAGTCGCAATGTGATTTTGCAGCACTTTAGGTCTATGGACATGTTTGCAGGTACTGTGCAGACTGCCTCCTCCTGTAACACATGCTCACTTCTCTTACAGTACTCTGAAATTGATAAGGTCATACTTTCTTATGGCAACTAAAGTAAATTTATTTTATTCTGATTTTGGTGCACATGTGTATAATCTCCTGAGTCATTTTGCTGGGAGGGTCACATTATCTCAAATTTTTATTTTCCTTAATTTAATCTGAAGTTAATTATAATTTAAGATTTGGGAGTGTCTTATACTTGGCAAAATGTATCTCTCCTAAAGTATACTTCTTGTCTGGTTATCTTTTAGAGAAGAGTTAGATGAGAACTGGTGTTCTCATTTTAATTTTACGCTATTTAGATTTTATAGCTCGTGATCTTTACACATTTCCTTCTGTCATTTTTGAGGAGTTTTTAGGACACAAAGGTTGTTTCAGTAATCAAAATAAAATGATTAGAAATTCTAAGATCAACTTGTTTAGTAATCAAGTAACATTCCAAGTATCATTCATTTATTCATATGCTCGAATTTAAAATTATTAAAATCAAAGATACAACTTAAAAGAATAGAGTATCTCTTAATGATGCAGTCTTTAACTAGTGTGAAATAATTTGTTACTATTTTATTGCTTTGTTTTGTCTACTTATGTGAAAAAGGTATATGATTTATTTATACTTTTCACATTAACAGTGCTATAGAAGGAATGCTTTTCTTCTGATGTATGATCAGAATTCAGATATCATTTTAATGCCCAATAAATCAGTAAAAAGGTAAATGAGTGAATAAAATGTCTCTAAATAATTACTTTTATATAATGCTTATTTAATAGCAAAATCCAAGTTAAGAGTATGACCAATGGGTAATGTGCTAAATAAAGGTATTTAAAATATAACAATTTTAACAATCTTCTTTTCTTCTTTCAAAAGTGATGCATTGTTATAGAAAATTTAGAATATATAAGACATTATGAGGAAAGAATAAAAATCCTACCAAAGATGGGGCATTTACCTATAATATTAAGGTTGTTTTGATTTTTGAACAGCCTATATAGGAATATTTTAACAGTAAAACCAAGATTTCTATAACAGAAAAATTAAATATGACTTTTCCTGTTATGTCAGAGTTTTGACAGAAGCCCAGAGGCTGAAGCTATCAGGTGCTGAAACAACACAGCCATGAAAAGAGACTGTGAAGCCTATTGTGCTACCATTACCCTGTCATCTACTTGAAACTATACAAGATAAGGTTCACAATAATTTAAGAAATGGAAGATTGACAGAGGGGTTTCTTCTGAGAGAGAGGTGTCAGAGTGCTATGATACTATTTCTGACCCCTTGTGAGGGACTGGAGCCAAATGAGTGGGGATTTGAGAGAAACACTCAGAGGTTGATGTGTATCCCTTCCAGTTTGGAGACAGATTGGAACCTTACTCTATTCATTCTGCTAGGCTTTAAAGGCAAGAGGCTATTTGAGCTGCTTTGGTAGTAGAGCAAAGAAAAAAGATTAGACTTATAGTTGGAACAAGCTGGACTTGTGCCATAACATTGGCCAGATGTGGACCTTTCAGAAAGCATTGACTTTGACTTGTCTTAGGAGGAGTTTTTTCCCAAGGGGATCCCCTGTATGTGCAGTGAACTCCAATAGGGACAGTTTATGTAGGGTAGACTGCTATTTCTTTAGTAGTATTTCTATACTGTATTAGTAATTCATATACAAATTCCATGGAAGATGTAGTCAACACTTGGATATCAGCTACATGTAGAGGACTGTGGCACCAGAGTATAACAGTAATGCTTGATTACAGCAGTTGTCTGCATCTGTCTCTCTTTCTTCTTCACTGTCTCCAGCCCTGAAGGTACTGGAGGAAACCTGATGAGTTGGCATGGTGGAGTGGAAGAACAAGGTGGGAAAATGGTGAAGATCTGTAGCCCTGTTCATCCACTATAGGTTTGAGTGAGGTTCACACTGAGAAAGGGGAGAAACTTTTTACATCGTTAAGACTTGAAGTTTTAATATTTTCTTTGTCTTCAGAAAGAAACGTACTTCATGAGACTAGATAAGTTATCTGAAAATTAGAATATTATACTGAGATGATGTTACTGAAATTAATCTTGGGAGAGAGAGAATGTTATTAAGTAGGTTAAAATCCAGAAGTCATAGGGAAAAAAGATGGCTACATTTGCTAATAAAACAAAAACCTTTTGTGTGGGTAGTGAAGGATAGAGAGGGAGTAAGCAAAGTTAGAAGAAATGAAAAACTGGAAGAAAATGTTTGCTGTGTATCAATAAGGTGTAAAGAACACCTACAAATCATTAAGAAAAAGATGAATAACCCAATAGGAAGAAATTTACGTGAATAGGCAGTTCACCCAAGAAAAATTATGAATGTCATACATCCATATGAAAAGACATTCAATTTCAATATGTAAATTAAAATAGGTATGGAGAGCATTTTTTGTCTGTCATAACAGAGAAACTAAAGATTTTTGACAATAAATGTTTGGTGAGGGTATAGAAATATATATCAATGCAAACTATTGTTAGTATAATTTGGCAGTATCTATCAAAATAAAAACCTGTATACCCTACTGATGTAACCGTTCCACTATTTTGAACCTATTTTATAAGAATAGCTTGAGCATATAAAGATCTATGTATCAGGATGTTCTTGCCGCACTGTGTGAAATGTCAGGAAATTTAAAACAAAAATATTTATCAATAGAGACATGATTAAGTAATTTATAGTACAGTCATACAGTTGATGGATAACACAGCTATTAAAACCAATGAGTTAGATCTAACTTAGAAAGTTACCCAATATTAAAAAAGATATAAAAGCGTATGTATAGTATGAACCAGTTTTTGTTAAAGACATTGTGTGAGTTTATCCTATGAATGAGTGGGTGCTGTGTGTGTCTGCCCATGTAAAGGAAAACCCTTGGTGGATTCTAACCAAACTTGTAAAAGCATTTGCAGTGATCATCTTCCACTAGGGCTGGAGAAACTGGGGCAAGAACTTTCATTTCCTTGTATACTTAAAAAGGAGTAGTGAGATTATGGGTAACTTTTTATTTTTGGTATTTTTCTGTGTCTCAGGATAGCATTTTTTGACCAAAAAAAAAAAAAAAAAAAAGTGGGGGGGGATAATGCAGTACAAAGAGCTAGGGGAATAGGAAGGGCAGCCATCTCGGATTACATCAAACTTCTCGAGTGGTGAGATGTAAACCCATAGTGTAAATGATTGCTCCTTGATTGTAGGCTAAAATAATCCAGCCTTTCTTCTGTTAAGTATAAGAAACTTGGAGTAGTTAATGTGAGTAAGATAAGATCTCTAGTATTTCAGAGAGCTCACAGTTTAGTGGAGACAAAATGTATAAGCAGGTAAGAGGAGTACAATGTGATATATGGGCCCTGAGTATGTGCTGAAGTGCTGAATTATTGCCAGAAACACAGTGTTGACAATGCAGTACCCTGACTTACTGGAGTTAATGGGAGAGACCCTGGACTGTCATCAGCATCTTAGCTGGCAACCTAAACAGTACAACAAGCATCTCCTACTGTGACTTCCTTTATCAAAGTTTTCAGTGTTGGTACCAGAAAATATCCCTTAAGGATAATGTTTTCTTAGCAGAAACAAATCTGATGTTGTTACTAACCGAGAACACCATTTTTGTCTTGTTTACCAGGTCATTTTAGCACAGTGCAGATGGCCTGATAACATGGACCACATTTCAATTAGGAAAAATAAAATCAAATCAGCAGAGCTAATAGTATGCTGTTTGCAAAGCTTTTAAATGTGACTTGGAATAGCACACAGATTCATTTTATATTCTTGTAGTAAATTGGCACTCATTTAATAATCACTTTTATTTACAGAATTTAAAGTTTTGGAAACATCTGTGTAAATCTATGAATAATATAAATGTTCAGTTTGTGATCATTGCCAAATAGTGTTTATTAAGCATTTACCTATGTGTTACAATGCTGGATGCCATAAATATCACCATAAATGAAAAATAGAGTTAGCCTGGTTATTTACCTCATGAAGGAGGTATGTTACTACGTTAAAATGTATGAAAAGTATGATTTTATATTTGCAGAATTTATGTATTGTTCATCTGAGAGTTTATTACATAAACAGATTTCTTTAAACAATTAGAGGACTGGATTTGATAACATTAAGTTATTTTCCATTTTGCAAAGTTCTTTGATTCCTTCATTTACCAGAAAATGCCACTCAATTATAATTCCTGCTTCCAAAACCATTCAATTGAAAACTTGATATTTTCATCTTTTTTTTTTTTTTTGAGAGAAAGTCCTACTCTGTTTGCCCAGGCTGAAGTGCAGTGGCACCATCCTGGCTCACTGCTGCAACCTCCACCTCCCAGGTGCAAGTGATTTTTCTGCCTCGGCCTCCTGAGTAGCTGAGATTACAGGCACCTGCCACCACCCCAGCTAGTTTTTGTGTTTTTAGTAGAGATGGGGTTTCGCCGTGTTGACCAGTCTGGTGTTGAACTCCTGATCTCAGGTGATCTGACTGGCTCGGCCTTCCAAAGTGCTGGGATTACAGGTGTGAGCCACTGTGCCCAGCTGATATTTTTATCTGAACACAACTTTTCCAAAGTAATGTATTATCATTGTAGAAAATACAAAAAACAAAGTGCAATCCATCCATAATTTCTCCAAGAGTGGTAACGGTTGTTAACATTTTTGGTTACTTTATTTTCAGTCCCTGATAATGAGATTGAAGACACTAACCTCAAACGGTTGTTGTGAAGAATAAATGAATATTACTTTATGTGTGTTGGCTGGCATGTATATTTGGCAAACACCTGGCAGTACTAAACATAGGTGCATTCTTTAGTTATCTTATAAGTGTCAGTCTCATTTTTGATATTGTCTCTTTTATTTCAATCATGTCCGGATTATGTTTCAACTTTTTATTCTGAGGTTTGTTAGAGACCTTTAGTAACTATAACTTACAGTTAGCAGTATAAGGTACTGTTTGATGGAGATACATTTGTAATCTAGTGTTTCTTGGTACTATCCAATTTTCCATTTCAAGGAAAATTTTAATGTACATATATATGAAAGTTAAGTCTGATAGAGTACTTCTCTGTAGAGAAGAGTAAGGAATACACATTTTCCCCCTGAGATTAATAAAATTAGTTATGGTCTGCTATAGATTGATTTTCTTGTTCATGTGTGTAAAGGCATGTATAAAAACTTACCAATGAAGTTAACTTAGCAAGAAGAGAGAAAAGATGGAGTGATAGTGAAAGACTCTGTTAAGGGGATAAAGGAGGAGAAACCTATATGAAAGGACTGACCAAGTGCTACAAGTATACCCATATCTATAGGTTAGGTACAGTGGAGAGAGGCAGAGAAGAGTTAGATGAGCTAGTCTAGGAAGATCAGTTCAGGTAGGAAAACACAAAGTATCCTGTTAAAGGGGATAAAGGAGGAGAAACCTATATGAAGGGACTGACCAGGTGCTACAAGTATACCCATATCTATAGGTTAGGTACAGTGGAGAGAGGCAGAGAAGAGTTAGATGAGCTAGTCTAGGAAGATCAGTTCAGGTAGGAAAACACAAAGTATCCTGCTTCAGGGGATTGACAGATGCACATCGAGAAGAGATGTGTAGATTAGGAGGTTCCTGATCATTTATAAGAGCTACCATGAGAGAAGGCCCATGGGGAAGGTAACCAAATCTGTGGAGCTTTCTGAATTGAGTGTCTAGTGAGGAAGGGGGTTGGCAAATGTACCCCACACTGCTCAGATGTTTGGTGGTTAGCATTGAGGGATGCATTAGTAGCCTGATGGGAAGCAGAATTGAGGGAGGTTTGGGTGAGAGAGAGAGTGGTTGAAAGATTTGTAGAAAAGGAGTCCCTAGGGAGAAAGAGATTGAAGATAAAAGAGGCAAATAGGTATTGGGATTAGATTGATGGTTTAGGGTTAAAAGTTTTAAACATAGGGAATCACACATATTTCTCTGGGCAGAGAGATCAGGTATAGATAGAAGAAAACTTGTTTCCTTGACAAAGAGGAAATTTGAGTCAGCTCATACTGCAGAGCTTCGCTATTATCAGTGAAGTAAGGGGCAAAGTTATGTATTCTGAGTAGAACAGATTTCAGGATAGTTTTGAGAAGAGCTCAAAGGTTTTGAAGAGGCATTGAAGGAAATGGGGTATGATAAAAATATCTGAAAGCTATCTTGAGGACCCATTTGAGATTGGAAAATGTGAACAAATAATAATGCGGAATAATGGTTCTTAAATTCTGTTCAGTGCAGGAACCTTTCTGAAAAATGGAGTCTTACACAGTTCTCCCTTGCCCCTATATGTGAAAGATAAATGGGGAGCTATTCTCTTTGAAAAAGGATAGTGGGCCTTAGAAGCCATGGTCAACTCTCTTACAGTCAGTTCTGAATTATAGAACTCTGAGGAATGCAATGTAGACTGATACTGTCTGTCCTGATGGGAGAGGAGTACAGTGATCAGAAAAGGAAGATGATGAAAGAGAAACTTTGGGATCAGCTTCTCCTTGGCTACAAATAGATCAGAACAATCTCAATCTGTAAATAACACAATAGTAACTCTGAGATTAAGGCTAGGGAACAAACATGTAAAATGGGAAATATTTTCTGAAATTAAGTATTAACCATTGTATCCATAACTTTTGGGTGAGTGGAAATGAGAATAAAAATTTTGTGTATTTAAGAAAAAGGGTCCGGGCACGGTGGCTCACGCCTGTAATCCCAGCACTTTGGAAGGCCGAGGTGGGCAGATCACGAGGTCAAGAGATCGAGACCATCCTGACCAACATGGTGAAACCCTATCTCTACTAAAAATACAAAAATTAGCTTGGTGTGGTGGCGTGCGCCTGTAGTCCCAGCTACTCAGGAGGCTGAGGCAGGAGAATTGCTTGAGCCGAGAGGTAGTGGAAGTTGCAGTGAGCTGAGATTGCGCCACTGCACTCCAGCCTGGCACCTGGCGAGGAAGCGAGACTCTGTCTCAAAAAAAAAAAAAAAAAAAAAAAAAAAAGGAAAAAGGAAACTTTGTCAAATGGAAATTCTAAGTGTATTACTGTGGTTCTTAGGAGTAATTTAAATAATAATGCCAATTATACATCAATTTCAAAAGCTTCAGCTATTGTGTATCAAGAAATAATTCAATTCCATTTCTCTCAAAATAAACCATGTAATGATATGTTCTTTGTATAAACGTGGAGACTTAGGAACATTGACATGGGTAGTGAGAATGGAAAATAATTTATATAATACCAATTTTCTAGTACTGACATAAAAACTGCAGTGTATCAAACTCAACAATTCATTTGACTAATACATGGCAGTGTTGTCAAATTTCTTTGGGTTGTCAGTGACAGAAGCCTAACTTGAGTTAATCTGAGCAAAAAGGGAAATTTTATTGGCTTGAATATCTGGAAGGGAAGGGGTAAGGTTTGGAATGACTAGAATGAAGTCTGATGCCAGGACATTTTCTCTCCTCTTCCCTTGGCCTCTTTCTGAATGTTGATTTCCTTTTTGCAGACTTCAGAGTAGTTTTCTCCAAAAATTGAAAACCTGAAACTAAGATAAAACATAGGCATAATAATCTGTTTTAAAAAAAAAACTGAAACTATTTTTATGTCAAATTAAGCATAGGCAAAAGACAAATAATAGATCTGGTAAAAAATGTTTCTAATGACTTTGACAAAGAGCTACTACCAATACTCTGCAGTGGGCTTTTAGGACTTGGCTAGAAAAAAAGACCAAAAAAAATCCAACAGAAAAGCCAAACCAAGAATGCAATCCCATTCATATTAGCCACAAAAAGAATAAAATGCTTAGGAATACAGCTAACTGAGACATGAAAGATCTCTACAATGAGAATTACAAAACACTGCTGAGATAAATTAGAGACAACACAATCAAATGGAAAAATATCCTGTGCTCATGAATAGAAAGAATTGATATTGTTAAAATGGCCATACTACCCAAAGCAATTTACAGATTCAATGCTATACCTATCAAGCTACCAACAATATTTTTCACAGAATTAAAAAAAATGTATTCTAAAATTTCTGTGAACCAAAAAAGAGTTTGAGTAGTAAAGGCAATTTTAAGCAAAAAGAATAAAGCCAGAGGCATTTCAGTACCTGACTTAAAACTATACTATAAGACTACATTAACCAAAACAGCATGGTATTGGTACAAAAACAGACATATAGACCAATGGAACAGGTTAGAGAAATGAGAAAGCCACACACCTGTAATCATCTGATCTTTGACAAAGTTGGCAATAACAAGCCAATGGGAAAGGACTCCATATTCAATTAATGGTGCTAGGATAACTGGCTAACCATATGCAGAAGATTGAAACTAACCTCTTCCTTACACCATATACAAACATCAACTCAGGGTGGATTGAAGACTTAAATGTCAAATCTAAAACTACAAAAACCCTTAGAAGAAAACCTGGGAAACACCATCTTGGACATAGGACCTGGCAAAGATTTCATGATGAAGACTCCAAAATCAATTGCTACAAAACCAAAAATTGACAAATGGGATCTAATTAAACTAAAGAGCACCTTCACAGCAAAAGAAACCATCAAGGGAGTAAAGAGACAACTACAGAATCGGAGAAAATATTTGCAAACTATGCATCCAACAAAGGTTTGATATCCAGAATCTAAAAGGAACTTGAATCAACAAGCAAAAAACAACCTCATTAAAAAATGGGCAAAGGACATGAACAGACCCTTTTCAAAAGAAAGCATACAAATAACCAACAAACATGTGAAAAAGTACTCAATGTCACTACTCATTAGAGAAATACAAAGCTAAACCATAATGAGACATCATCTCATACCAGTCAGAATGGCTATTATTAGAAAGTCAAAAAATAACAGGTGCTGGCGAGGTTGTGAAGAAAAAGGAATGCTTATACACTGTTGGTTAGAGTGTAAATTAGTTAAACCATTGTTGAAAACAGTTTGACATTTCCTTAAAGTCCTAAAAACAACCACCATTCAGTCCAGCAATCCCATTACTGGTTATACACCCAAAGGAATATGAATCGTTCTCCCATAAAGACACATGCATGCACATGTTCATTGCAGCACTTTTCACAATAGCAAAGACATGGAATCAACCTAAATACCCATCCACAGTGGACTGCATAAGGAAAATGTGGTATGTATACATTATGGAATACTACACAGGCACAAAAAAGATGAAATCATGATCTTTGCAGCAACATGGATGGAGCTAGAGGTCATTATCCTAAGCAGATTAATGCAGAAACAGAAAACTAAATAATGCTTTTATAAGTGGGAGCTAAACATTGAGTACACATGAACATGAGGAAGGGAACAATAGATACTGGAGCCTACTTGAGGGTGGCGGGTGGGGAGGAAGGTGAGGATTGAAAGACTATCAAGTACTGTGCTCATTGCCTGGGTGGCAAAATAATCTGTATGCCAAACCCCATGATATGCAGTTTATCCATGTTACAAACCTGCACATGTACCCTTCGAACCTAAAATCAATGTTGGAATTAAAAAAAAAAATGGGCTAAGGATTTGAAAAGTCAATTCAGAAAGAACAAATTCAGATAAGTAAATATATAAAGACCTACAGTATGGATATCCAAATTAAAGTCACCTTATACCTACCAAGTATCTTTTTTAGTGGAGAAAAAATACCTTTGTACATGGCTGGTGGACCTGTGATATAATACAGCATTTTTGATAAAGCTAGCTGAAATGTCTATGAAAAAAGAAAATATACATGCTCTTTGACCCAAGAGTTCACTCCTGGAACTCTATGATGCAGAAATAAAGGCACCAATAGATGAAGACAAATGCACAAAGATGTGTTTTCTGCAGTATTATTTACTGCTGTAAAACAGTTGGAAACAAAAGGAGGTGGTGAAGTGAATTACCACTATTTATGTTATGGAGTAGTATGCCCATATTAAAAAGAATGAATTTGAATAACACCAGATACCTTGAGGAACTTTCATGAGGTAAAAATTGAGAAAAGCAAATCTGCAGAAAATTATTAAGGTGATGTGCACATGCACCCACCTATATAGGATTTTATCTGTAGGGAATAGAATACAGAAGAGTATATATACTGGGCTTTTAACATGGATTACTTTATAATGGGAAGGAGATAGAGAAACTAGGCAAAAACTTGTGCTGTTGTGGATTTATGAAAAAAAAATCATATATACACTCAAAGAAGTTAAGAGTTTAAAAATTATTTAGAAAACCATATTAAAAGGGTAATATAGATTTGGTTACTTTTAGGAATTATGACTAAAGGATTTCAGAATGTCATATTTAAATTACACTTTTCAAACTAAAGAAGTTGAGAAACATTAAAACTAATGTCTGGGCATAGTTTGAAGATGGTAGATAGACTTATCGTGAAGGAAATTAGCTTAAGGTAATGGCATATCTAAGTCCAGTTGTATTTCCTCATCATAGCAATGGGTCAGCTATCTATATGTATATATCCATGGTTGTATCTGGTGTTTAATACATGCTGGTTGGATAAAGAGATATGTTTATACCTATTTATCTAATATGTATACATATCAGGCCTGTATATAGTTGGCTTAATAAATGTTGGTTGAGTAAATGCATGGGAAGATGTAAATAGAGTGACATTCAGTAAGAAAATAATTGTCTTTTTTTTTTTTTTTTTTTTTTTAAGATAGGATCTCACACTGTTGCTTAGGCTGGAGTGCAGTGGCAGATCATGGCTTACTGCAGTCTCAATTCCTCGTGCTCAAGCAGTCCTCTCACCTTAGCTTCCAGAGTAGCTGGGACTACAGGCATACACCAATACAACATTAGGCCTGCCTAATGTTTTATTTTTATTTTTTTGTAGAGATGGGGGTCTCACTGTGTTGCTTAGACAGGCCTTGAACTCCTGGACTCAAGTGATCCTCTGACCTCAGCCTCCCAAAGTACTGGGATTATAGGCATGAGCCACCTCACCCAGCCATGAAAATAATTTAAAAAAAAAAGGAATTTAGAATACCAATTACATACTTTAATAAAAATGTGTAGTTCCTTTTAGGAAAGATCTGTAATTCATTGTCACTTTGAACATTTTGGTTAACTTGATGATATTGAGATATGTATGAAATCAGATTGATGATTGAGCAGTCTAAAATGAATGTAAGCTGTTGCCAGTTTAAGATGGAAAAAGTAATTATCAGTTTGTTTTAGATTTTTAAGCAGCTTCAAATTCATATGGCATTGTGCCATTTCTGATTTTCATAAGAACTCTAATTTCATTGAGGGCAGGGATTGTGTAATTTTTATCTCCTCAGCCTGGAATGCAGCATATGAACTATAAGTTATTGATGAATAAGAGTGTGATTTATAACTACAGCATATCTCAAACACAAATTATTCTAGCACAATATATCCTTCAGTGGTGTTCTAGATTCACTTTCTCTTTTGCATTCAGTGAGATTGCACTGGTTGCTTGTAATCAGCCATCTGGGAGTATTTACATCACATAGATTGGCAAACAATATTAAACTGTTTTTCTGTTACTGAGAAATGGTTGTTAAACATTTACCAGCAACACCACTGTATTTAAGTATGAATCATGACCTGTGATATGGTGACTATAAAAATTAATTCATGAAGGTGAATGTTACAGTCTGTAATTTGTGATTTGTCTTCATCAGAAATTAGATACAACATTTACAACATATAGGATGTTTTTCTCACTTAAAAAATTTATTATTTTATTGATTATTATTAAAAATTAATCCATTAATCCAAGTGTGAATTACTCCATTTCTGCTAAATTGGAGGGTGGTAGTATTTCAAGGATAGCTCAATTCACTTTTATGTTTAATGAATGGCTTATCGCTTATGATACATGTTATTGAGTGCAAATGACACTAAAAAATTGTATTTCTGTGAAAGTTATACTATATTCTTGAATTTTCTTAGCCTGTTTCTAAAGAAACGATTTATTAAAAATGACATTTTATTTTGATATATATGATTTGTAGGAAATGTGTAGGTTTCTGCAGATCATCATGAATATTAATCATTCTGAAATATTTCATCCCAAACAATGATTAAATAATGACTCTTCAGGACCACTGTATTTTCTCCTTGGTTTTCCATTCAAAATTAGAAAGATATTTAATTACCTACTCACCCCAAACATTTTTCTTTTGCCCAAAGCTGTGATTGGTGTGCTTTTCTCTCCTGTTAGTAGTTATTTTAGTAGTTAATGACAGGACTTGGAAGATAGCATATTTGTAAACTATTCTGGGAATTTCTGAAAATTTTTTAAAGATCAACTCCAGAAATAAAAATTTGTTGATGAGTTGACATGGGTCAGGTCTCCAAGTCATGACGTTTAGTTTGAAATACTGTAAATGCAGTATATCTCTTAGGTTAGTAGAATTGTTTCATGTGTCTCTTCCTCGTTCATTCATTCATTTTTCTTTTGACAAATATTGCTGTGTGTCAGGCACTGTTACTAGGCAGTAGGCATATTATGATAAACAAAGTTGACTGTGTCCCTACAGTAATTAGCTTACATTTTAATAGGGAAGTCAACCAATAAATATGTAACATAAGATCAGATTAGGGGACAGAAGAAATTGTAAAAGTTGTATTGTAATAGTTGTATTTTTACTATTATTAATATAGGTATACCTTGTTTTATTGTGCTTTGCTTTATTGGTCTTCACAGATGCTGCTTTAAAAAAAAAACAAAAACAAAGGTCTGTGGAAACCCTGCATTGAGCAAATCTATTGATGCCATTTTTCCAACAGCATGTGTTCACTTCATATTTCTATGTCACATTTTGGTAATTCTTGCAATATTTCAAACTTTTCCAATATTTGTTTGTATATCTGTTATGGTGATATGGGATCAGTGGTCTTTGATGTTACTTTTGTAATTGTTTTAAGGTGCCACAAACCACACCCATGTTAGAAAGTGAACTTAATAAATGTGTGTGTTGTGGCTGCTCCATCCACCAGCTATTTTCTGTTTCCCTCTCCTTGGGCCTCCTTATTCCCTGAGACACAGCAGTGTTGAAATTAAGGAAGCTAATAACCCTACACTTCTAAGTGTTTAAGGGAAAGGAATAATCCCAAGTATCTCATTTTAAATCAACAGCTAAAAATGATGAAGCTCAGTGAAGAAGGTGTGTCAACACATTGAGAGAGGCCAAAAGCTAATCCTCTTGTGCCAAACAGCCACGTTGTGAATGCAAAGGAAGAATTCTTAAGGGAATTAAAAGTGCTACTCCAGTGAACACGCGAATGATAAGAAAGCAAAACAATCTTACAGTTGATATAGAGAAAGGTTGAGTGATTCAGACAGAAGATCAAACTAGCTGTAACATTCTCTTAATCCAGAGTCTATTCCATAGCAAGGCCCTAACTCTCTTCAGTTCTGTGAAGGCGGAGAGAGGTGAGGAAGCTGCAGAAGAAAAGTTGGAACCTAGTAGAGGTTGGTTCATGAGATTTAAGGAAAAAACTGTCTTCATAGCATAAAAGTGCAAGGCCAAAGCAAGCAGCAAATGCTGATGTAGCAATGGCAGCAAGTTATTCAGAAGATGCGGCTATACTAAACAATAGATTTTGATGAGGGTCGCTACACTAAACAACAGATTTTCGATTTAGATGAAACAGCTTTATATTTGAAAAAGATGCCATGTAGGACTTTCACAGCTACAGGTAAGTCAATGTCTGGCTTTAATGCTTCAAAGGACAGGCTGACTCCTTGCTGGGGCTAATGCAGCTGATAACTTGAAGTTGAAGGCAGTGCTCAATTACCATTCTAAAAATCCCGGAGCCTTGGGAATTATGTTAAATCTTCTCTGCCTGTGCTTCAGAAATGGAAGAACAAATGCTGGATGGCAACACATCTGTTTCCAACATGGTTTACTGAAAATTTTAAGCCCACTTTTTGAGACCTACTGCTCAGAAAAAAGATTCTTTTTAAAATATTTCTGCTTATTGACAATGCATTTAGTCACCCAAGAGTTCTGATGAAGATGTATAAGAAGAGTAATTTTTTTTTTTTTTTTTTTGAGATGGAGTTTTGTTCTTGTTGTCCAGGCTGGAATGCATGGTGTGACCTTGGCTCACTGCAACCTCTGCCTCCTGGATTCAAGTGATTTTTCTGCCTCAGCCTCCCAAGTAGCTGGGATTATAGGTGCACACCACCATGCCTGGCTAATTTTTGGTATTTTTTAGTAGAGACAGGGTTTCACCATGTTGGCCAGGCTGGTCTCGAACTTCTGACCTCAGGTGATCCACCCATCTCAGCCTCCCAAAGTTCTGAGATTACAGGTGTGAGCCACCATTCCTGGCCGGAAGACTAATGTTGTTTTTATGCTTGTGAACACAATGTCCATTGTGCATCCCATGGATCAAGGTGTCATTTCAATTTTCAAGTCTTAAATAAGAAATAAATTTCTCAAGGCTATAGCTGCCCTAGATAGTGATTCCTTTCATGGAAAACGTTATGAATAAGATCCACCATTCTAGATGCCATTGACAACATTTGTAATTCATGGGGGAAGGTCTAACTATGAACATTAACATGAGTTTTGAAGAAGTTGACTTCAACTCTAATGACTTTATGGGGTTCAACACTTCAGTGAAGGAAACACTGCAGATGTGGTGGAAATAGCAAGAGAATTGAATTAGAAGTGGAGCCTGAAGGTGTGACAATTGCTGCAATGTTATGATAAAGCTCAACAAATGAGGAGTTGCTTCTTATGGATGGGCAAAGAAAATGGTTTATTGAGACGGAAATGACTCCTGGTGAAGATGTTATAAACATTATTCAAATGATTAAATAAAGGATTCAGAATCTTCCATAAGCTTAGTTGATAAAATAGCGTTTGTGATGACTGACACCAATTTTGAAACAAGTTTGAAAGTAAAATGCTATCAAATAGCATTGCATGCTACAGAGAAATCTTTCATGAAAGGAAGAGTCAATGGATGCAGCAGACTTCACTGTTGTCTGATTTTAAGAAATTGCCACAGCCACATTAATCTTCAGCAACCACCATACTGATCAGTCAGCCACCATCAACATTGAAGGCAAGACCCTTCACCAGCAAAAATATGACTTGCTGAAGGCTTGGATGATCATTACCATTTTTAGGCAGCAAAATATTTTAAAATTAACATATGTATATTGTTTTAAGACCTGATGCTGTTGCTCATTTGATAGACTGCAGTGTAGTATAAACATAACTTTTCTGTGTACTGTGAAACCAAAAAATTCACGAGTCACTTTTTGTAATATCTATCTGCTTCATTATCACGATCTGTAACTGATCCTGCAATACCTCTAGGTATGCGTGTATTTTGTTCAAGTTCCTTCATAGTACCACAGAACTTGAGAATCTGAAGCGTTCATCTTTTCTACTTGCACAGATATCCTTATTTATTCATGATGTTCATGAGGCGCTGTGCTTGATAGATGTCAGAATGTAAAGGTTTAAAGGTAACTGGAAGGAAATAGTATATAGAAACACTGATCTAAGTAGTAATCATAAAAAAACTACTCTGGAAAGAATTACCCAGCAAATTGGTAAAATTCCCAAGCATGCATTTCCAGAGCTTACCAGGAATTTTGCAGGTTTTGTTCATTTTTGTATTTTTAACATGTAAAACTGCTTGCGTATAATTGATGTTCATCAAATGTAGAATGAATAAATGAGTGTAAGTATCTTGTTTTAGCCAGTAGCCCTAATATGGTTTTAATCAAGGAAGGATTACAAAAAGTTTTGTAATGGTTTTTGAGTTTCCATCTTCTGAGATGCATATAAAGATAAACCCAACATTTATCTTACTCCCAAGGAGTATTTAATCTTGTAGTCATAAAATGTGTAAATATGTCACTGAAACAAGATAGAAGTAATTAAGATAAAACAGGGGAAATAAATCTAAGGTAGGAATTTGAGGGTCAGCACCGTCTTCTGCTGAGGCGGTTAGAAGAGGTTTTGATGGGAAGAACAGATAGGATTTGAACATTTGGAGGTGGGAGTGTAGGCAGTAAAGGTGTTTATATATAGAGAAAACCGTGGTATGCATAGTTGAATTGGAAAGTTTTTTGTTTTTTTTTTTTCCTCTCTGGAGTTAAGCTCTCATGTAAGAGAACTACGGGATACGAGGTTGGAAAGGTAAGTTTTGGAAAATTTTGACCTTGTTTACATAGTAGAAAGTTGAATATTTTTGAGAAGAGTGAAATTGTTTGAGAGAGGCTCCTGTGTGTCTATTGACAGGAAATAGCAATTCTCCCTACATTTCGTATTTAAGTTGCTTGAAGTCAGACGTGTTTAGTTTCTTCTTATGTGTGGAGGTGACGGGTGTTGGGGGGGGGAGGGGCATGTTTTGTGATCAAATGTAGCAACTTTTTCCAGCTGTTTCTTTCTTGATTTTTTTTTTTAATGTTATGATAGAACTGAGAAGATGTATCTTTTATTCATGTCCACCTGAACGTGCCTCCTTGTCTCTGTAACCTTATAATCCTCTGGAGAGGCTCACTGTTGCTTGAGTATATTTCTAACATACAGCTTTTTTAACTTTACTTCCAATCAATTTTACAGTGCCATCCTGTTGTCTGTGGGTTAAAGTCTCCTTTATGAGGTATGAGGTAGGCACTTTTCACCTTCTTGTTATTGTGTGTTTTGTGCTTTTATTCTCTTCCTTCCTATAAAACCTGTAATATGGGCATATAGCTCCTAAAACACACCAGCTCTTCCACCAGACTGTGCCTTGGCCCATGTTGCCTTGTTATTCTGCTTTCCAATCCTGGCCTTTTAAGTCCTGGTTCTTGTAGGATCTCTGCTGGGAAGCTGTCCTGACCTTCTGGGCAACAATTAGGATATCTTCCCTTCTGCTCCCAGAGACTAGGTTCATGTGCAGGCTCCCTTACTTTTTAACTGTTTAGATGTTCTTACTCAACTGATGATGAGAACCTCATGGGCAGAATTTTCTGATTTCTTTTTGAGTTCCAGTAGTTATTATAACAGTATATAATAGATACTTATATGGTTATTGAATGTATCTTTTAGGTGGATAGCTGGGTTTTTACAGAATATCCTAGAGATTATGAATTTATAAAATCACTATATATAATTTTATATATTATTAAAATTTAAAATTTTCATGTTTGTGAATTTTCTTAGCATGGTAGTTCAGTAAATTTAGGTCTATTATCCTTTTTACCCTCCAATGTATTTAAGAAGTATTTATACATTGTCATCTGTTTAGAACACAATAGTGCCCAGGATTCTGGGACATATAAAATGCATATGAGACATTCTGTCCAGTTAGTTACAGGGAGAATGAAATATAAACAAATGAACAACAAAACTCTTTTGGTTGGACTTCAGCTGCTTTTCATTTTGATCTATTCATTTGTCCAGTTGTTCCCTTACCCTAACCTGCAAACTATGGGTCAGTACTTTCTTCTTTTGCTTTACACTATAAACCGCACAGCTTTAAAAACTGTTAATTATAAAAGAGAGTATTTGCTTATTGTGACCACAATGCCGGCATTTTCCCAGTGTATTTCAATTTTGCATCTTCTTTCACTCCATAACCACTGTAAGCATTTTATACTGAGGAAACCAGAGGCCAAAGTCCCGTAACGAATCGTAGTGGGGACGTGATCCAGTGGTCTAAAAATTTTGTTTTATCCTTGCTACTATTTATTTTTTGCCTGTATTTGGCTGGTACTATTATTTATATGAAGAATAATCTAGAAAGTGAATTAGATTTTAATTCTATTTATGTTTTTAAGCTTTTTACTAATATAAACAGATTACATTTATAGGCTAGCTTGTGCATATGAAGAGGCAAGGTGGTGTTCTCCAAAAATCAAGAAAAGAAGAAGAAAAAGAGGAAGACAGACTTAAAGTATAAATGTAACAGTGACACTTGAAAGTAGTACTCAGAGTTGTGGAGGCAAATAATTGTGCAATTACCTGGAGGGACTGAAAAACAAGTTGTCTAATTTTAAAGACTAGAACAGCTGGTGTTTTCTTGTCCCTCCTCCCCTTTTGTTGGTAAATGCCCAGTGAAGTTTTGTTGTGGCTTTTTCTTTTTATATAAACATAATCAACACAATAAAGATGATAATGAACCAATGACTAAGAGCATCAGTGCATTTTTTAAAATCTGTTCAGATGTGCTGAACACATCTTCATCCTTCACTGAACTATCAAATACAGGCTGGCAAATTAGAACATCCATGTTTATTTAATCAGCTCCCCCACCCCCAACTTTGGGCTGCTTTAAATCTTTAAATCACAATTTGTTTTTTTAGGTGAGATTAAACATTTTCCAGTACTACAGGTATACTGAAGTTGCTAAATAAAAATAAATGATCCTGTCTGACACCTTATGACCTTTCCATGTAATTTTATTATTCAGAAAGGAAACATATAATGATAATCTGTGTAAAGTATTTTAAGTGGCATGCTTAAAAACCTGAATTAAGGATTTCAGAAGAATTAGATTTGAGTGTACCTTATAAATAGCATAAAGCATAAAACATTTGTAAATTTAAAAATAGTTGTCTAGTACTTTTAGATTCTGTTCACATAGTAAAACCCACAAATCTTAAGGATACCACTCGATAAATTATCAATGAGTAAACACACCTGTGTAATCGGTACTTAGCTGGGGAAACAGGATAATGCCCACAAGCTCAAATGTTTCAGGCACTACCCTTCCTCCTCTTCAAGACAGCTTCATTTGTGGCTTCTAACACTAAATATTAGTTTCTTTTTATATTTTATAAATTTTTTTAAAAGTTTGTATTTTTTAGTTTTGTAACCATTAATACATTTTAATATATAACATATAATACATTTATAGAACATGTAAATCATACTTTTTATACATATCATATTAACAGTTTTTAATCTAGTATTTTTAATTTTATTTCAACAGGTTTAGGGGTACAAGTGGTTTTTGGTTACATGTATGAATTGGATAGTGGTGAAGTGTGGGAATTGGTGCACTTGTCACTCAGATAGTGTACATTGTAGTCAGTAGGTATTTTTCATCCTCCAGTGCTTATTATGCCACTCTGTATGCCTTTGTGTATACATAGCATAGCTCCAACTTATAAATGAGAACACACAATATTTGGTTTTCAATTCCTGAATTCTACTTCACATAGAATCATGGCCTCCAGGTCCCTCCAAGTTGCTGCAACATACGATTTTGTTCTTTTTTAATGGCTGAGTAGTATTACAGTGTGTGTATATACACACAGGCACATACAGTGACACACACCACATTTCTTTATCCACTCACCAGTTGGTGGGCAGTTAGGTTGATTCCATGTCTTTGCAATTGTGGATTGTGCTGTGATAAACATACACGTCCAGGTGTCTTTTTGATTAAGTGACTTGTGGAACTGCTGGATCAAATGGTAGATCTACTTTTAGTTCTTTGAGAAATCTCCCTACCGTTTTCCATAAAGGTTGTACTAATTTAAAGCCCCATCAGCAGTGTATAAATGTTCCCTTTACATTACATACATGCTGACATTTGTTATTTTTTGGCTTTTTAATAATGATCATTCTAGCTGAGTAAGGCGGTATCTCATTGTAGTTTTAATTTGCATTTCCATGATGATTAGTGATGTTGAGCAATTTTTCATTTTTTTTGTCCATTTTTATATCTTCTTTTGAGAAGTGTCTATTCATGTCATTTGCCCACTTCTTAGTGGGATTGTCTGTTTTGTTTCTTGCTGATTTGAATTCTTTTTAGATTCTGGATATTAATTATTTGTCAGATGCATAATTTGCAAATATTTTCTGCAGTTTTGTAGGTTGTCTGTTTATAGATTATTTCTTTTGCTATGCAGAAGCTTTTAAGTTTAATTAGGTCCCATTTTTTCTTTTTGTTGCATTTGCTTTTGGGGTCTCACTCATAAATTGTTTACCAGGGCTGATGTCCAGAAGAGTTTTTCCTAGGTTTTCATCTGGACTTTTAATGATTTCAAATCTTAGATTAAATCTTTAAGTTAATTTTTATATATGGTGAGAGATAGGGATCACGTTTTATTCTTCTACATGTGGCTATCCAATTTTCTCAGCACTGTTTATTGAATAGTATGTCCTTTCCCCAATTTGTGTTTTTGTATGCTTTGTTGAAGATCACTTTGTTGTAAGTATTTGGTTTTATTCCTGCATTCTCTATTCTGTTCCCTCTCTATTCTCTATTGTACCAGTACTATGCTGTTTTGGTTACTCTATCCCTGTTGTATAATTGGAAGTCCGGTAATGTGATGCCTCCAGATTTGTTGTTTTTGCTCAGTATTACTTTGGCTATTGAGGTTCTTTTTTGGTTCCGTATAAATTTTAGGAATGCTTTTTCTAATTCTGTGAAGAATGAGGTTGTTATCTTGATAGGAATTGCATTGACTATGTAGATTGCTTTAAGTAGTTTGGTCATTTTCATGATATTGATTCTTCCAATTGAGGAGCACGGGATGTATTTCCATTTGTGTTGTTTGTGATTTCTTTAACCAGCATTTTCTTATTCTCCTTGAAGAGATCTTTTACCTCCTTGGTTTAAGTATATTCCTTGTTTTTTTATTTTTATTTTGTAGCTGTTTTACAACAGCTACGAAAAAGGGATTGAGTTCTTGATTTGATTCTCAGCTTGATTGTTGTTGGCATATAGCGGTGCTACTGATTTGTGTACATTGATTTTGTAACCTGAGACTTTACTGAATTCATTGATCAGATCTGGGAGTCTTTGTTATTAGATCACATCATCCACAACAGAGATAGTTTGACTTCCTCTTAATGCCCTTTATTTCTTGCTCTTGCCTGATTGCTCTGGCTAGGACTTCTAGTACTGTGTTGAATAAAAATGGTGAAAGTGAGTATCCTTGCTTTGTTCGAGTTCTTAGGCAGAATTAAAAACTTTTTTTAATTGTGCAAAGTTTAAATAATATAAAATTTATCATTTTAAAGTACACAATTCAGTGGCATTCAATATCTTTACAATGTTAATGCAACTAGCACTACCATCTAGTTCCAGCACATTGTTATCAACCCAAAAGGAAAATTCATGTGCTTTAAGTAGTAACTCCCTATCTCTTCCAGTAGATTTGGCCAGTAGAAATCTCTTCAAGCTAGTTCCTTTGTCTTATTTTGTCCCTATCATTCTTTGAATACTTCCTCATTATCTTGCACACTTTCTTCCAGGATCATCTGGTACTGTACTGTTCTATACCCCAGCCTTGGAGTCAGGCATTTATCCAAGGATCTCTACTTCCTCTTAGTTCCTTTTAGTGGAGAATGTTATTTCCAATCTAAGATCTGGATGCTAGGTCTTTTAATGGTATATCTTCTGGGCCCTTACAGACAGAACTAGGGGGAAAGAAAAAAAAAAAATATATACACACACACACACACACACACACACACACACACACACACACGTGTATATTTACATGTATGTGATATATATATGTACACAAGTATATGCATGTATTTGAAATATATGTAGATCCATATATAGAAAACACATGATATGTGTATGCACATACCCATCTTTATTTCTCTTCTAATCTATCTATATCTCTGTATCTGTAGCCCTTTGACTCTCTCCTTTCTCTGCTTCTATTTTGCCTTCTCTCTTCTCTCTCTCTCTATATATATAGATAGATAATACATTATAGCATATAATACATAACATATATAATAAATAATAATATATATATTATATATATATTAAACCTCAAGTTCATGTTGATAATCTTCAGTTAGAGTGTAACATTACAGGGTTCATTCTATCCTTCCATATTTTCATATTCTTATTTCTCTGATATTACTCATTTGAAATACAATTAGGTTTCTTGTGTTTGGATTAATTTTAGGATTTCCTTCCACCCTTTGATATTATATTTATCATTTAGAATTTATGAAACCTTAACATAGTTCCAAAAGTCAGAACTATATAAAGAACTATACTAAAAGAGTCAGAACTTTACAAAAAATACCTAGGCAAAAAAAAAAAATTGTTGCTTAGTCTCTCTTCTCTGGAAATTTCCCCTCTCTTCTCTGGAAATTTCCTCTCCCATTTTGTCTACCATATTCCCATCCATCCTGAAGGTATATGATTGTATTAGTTCCTTGTTCCTTCCTGTGTCTTTTTGTACAAATGAGGAAATATGTGTATTTTTAAATTTCTTTCTTTCATAAACGTAAGGTAGTATAGATATTTTTGCATGTTTTCCAGTTACACATGATTTTCAGGATATGATTTTATCAGCTCATAGAGATACTGTCTTTTTAATAATTGCATGCTACTCCATTATGTGTTCCATCTTGGTTTGTTTAAACTAGTATTCTCTGGCTATGGGAGAAACAATTGACTGTTATCTGTATAGTACATCATTTTTGAGGCTTAAGAGCTAAAGGAATTCTTCAGTTCTGATCATGGTAAACAGGTAGAAGTGTTATAACACTGGAGTATTGCATTCAGCAGTTGAAACAACACTTCTTAAATATGTAAAATAGTCTAAATAATCAAGTGTCTTATTGAAGGTAATGGGCCAATGCAAGAAAGTTTTTCCATTAGAATAGAGGTCAATGCTGGTTAAATATTGATGGATAATAATAGAATGTTGTGTGTCAAATTTCTTCTGTAATTTCATGTTAATTTCTAACTGTCTAAAATTAGTATTAGATCATTATAATTATTCTTTATAGAGATATTTTCGAAGTGAAAAGGGGGGAAATAGCATATTATCTGTACTTTATCTTTTTTTAGTAAAATATAGTTAGTAATTTCAAGCTTTTTAATGTACACTAAAACCAGCTTCCACATTATAGGCAGAGTTTTTGGCACATAATGATACTCATTAAATGTTTCTTTAAAAAGCCAAGTAACTCTTGAAGGGAATTCCTTGCTAAACTTTATTTTGGTGGTGAATGCACCTTTCTGCAATATTCTTCAGCTTTCATAGTTTTCTACGCTGAGTTTGCATAAAATTATCTGTGAATAACAGATTTTATTGGCACTGGAGATCTGTTTATATATGTTCTGAAAATGAGTTATTCATACAGCAGTGACAGGTTAGTGTTTCTGTTGATCAGTGACATTAGAGATGCTTGAAATCATTTGAAAAATGCAAGGAAATTGTCGCAATGCATTTTAATAGTAATATGCATGATAGTAATTTAGATTATAATTACCCTCTTGGCAGCAACTGTGCTTACCCTTGTTTTGTACTGCGCTGACTCTGCTCTTTTGTTAAAATATTGTCCCTATCAGTGCAAACTATTTCCTTAAATAGTCTTGACATTTCATATCATCTTATTCTTCTTCACAAGTCTCATCACCTGAGTAGGTACTAGGAATTCAGAAATTGTAAAACCAAAGATTGACTTAAATAGAAACCTACAGGCATAGAGATAGACACATACACGCATGTAAGAGTGCGTATAACTCTGTAATCACTATGAGAATGTAAGCTTTTTCACTATTTAGGCTTTACGTAGATAACATTTTTCTGTTTTCTGTAATTTACTTGCATAAAATCACAAAGTGTTATGGAGAAGGATCTAGAATCTACTAATTGACTTCACATAAAAATTCAAGTTTCAACCTATTCTTACAGTTTTCTGATATTGTAATATGTTAATCTCTAGAGGCTATATATTATGGGCCTTCATGTTAAAAAATACTGGTTTTCTCTATAGGTTTAAGTGTGATTTAAAGATTAAGCTATCACCAGCAGTTGAAGATGTTGCATGGTGAATTTTGGTATAGGATACTGTCTGGGAGAAATAAGGTATTGTTTAGTGAGTTGAATAACAGTCTACAGTGACTGGAGTCGTGTTTAAGAATGTAATTTCTGACTCCTTTGATATCACAGATAATCTAGGCAAACTTTTGCTTTAAGCAACTACCATATGTTAGATACTTTATTAGGCAGATAAAGACAGTCACTGTCCTGATTGATATGGGTATTATGCTGTATCACCTAAATATAGATACAGCATTATGCTGTGTCACCTAAATATAGAAACTAAATATTTCTATATTTAGTTTCTTTTACATTTATTATTTTAAAATCTAGTCATTAGTAAATGGTAGATTCTTCATGGTTGTATAAAACTATTCAGTTATTTCAAAAATCAACTGTTAGCTAGAAATTCAATGTATTTTTGTCATAGAAATGGTATTCCAAATACCATCTAAATATGATTTACAGACTTCCTTTCCAAATACCATTTCTATGAAAGCAAACAAATGAGATAGAATAGTGAGTCAGCATACACTGAATAAATGTTACACCTGAACTGAGATGAAATGTAGTCATTCAGGTAGGGACAAAATAATCTTTTCAAGACAGGTCAAAGGAGAGGGTTACTATTACCCATAATCATTACCCAGCAAAAGAAAGAGTGTTTAGTTTTAGACAAACAGAAATGGTAAGGGAAGTAAGTATGGGAAAGGCTACATTACTTTTTATATCTTAGAATACCTTTAATAAAGAAAATGATCAGAGGAATGTATGTATTTTTCTTTCTGTCCTGCATTTGGTATTTTAGAATAAACTTTGCTAAGGGATTTAAAAAGATTTAAAAATTATATTGGATAAATATCCTTCTAATTTTTGTGATGTCAGGCAGACATCCTTATCTCACTAATGTGTTTTGATACCACAAGGGATAAAGCTTTCTAAGTATTTTCATCTTCCTGGCTAATGGACTTAGAGATATGCAGCTGCGAGTATCCTTTCCCCCTCTCCCTCTACTTTCCTCTTCCTTTGAAGTTATGTAAAATGAAATACAAGAGCTGTTCTTAAAAGGAGTATTTCTGATTGTTCTTACAATACGTTATTTTCTCCCCCTCAATTTCCTTTCTTTTATACCTGTGTTTGGATAGTAATATAATAAGAGGTAGTTAATTATGTTGAAAAATAATCTCTCTGGTCTATTTCCTATGTCTTTACTTTGGGGGGGTGTGTGTGTGACTTATCTTATTCTTTCTTATTATTATTTCTTTTCTTTTTTTCTTTTTTTTTTCTTTTTTTTGAGATGGAGCCTGGCTCTGTCTCCCAGGCTGGAGTGCAATGGCACGATTTTGGCTGACTACAACCTCTGCCTCCTGGGTTCAAGTGATTCTTCTGCCTCAGTCTCCCAAGTAGCTGGGACTACAGATGCACACACTACCACACCCAGCTGATTTTTGTATTTTTAGTAGAGATGGAGTTTCACTATGTTGGCCAGGCTGGTCTTGAACTCCTGACCTCAGGTGATCTGTCTGCCTTGGCTCTTATTTTAACCCTTAGTCTAAGTATACCTTCCATTTTATTATAACTTCATTCATTCACTGAATGCCATTCACTTTGCAAAGGACTGGTGACACAGTGATGAATTAGGCACAAGCAGACACTACCCTGTTGAATGTATTCTAGTAGAGAAGATGGCATTACACAGAGATGCTGTCATGTATGACAGAGTTCTTACACCTTGAAGACTGGGGTACCTAGTTGGTTGCTTTTCCTTATGCTACTGCCACCTCCATCATCCCTAATGATTTCATTATTCACAGAGGTGATCTGTCCAGCATTCCACTTTCTCATTTACTTGACTTTATCACTCCTAGTGAACTTTGTTTTTTCACCCAGTCTCAGCCACCTGGACAGTAAAATACCACTTCTAAATATGATTTACAGACTTATTTTCCTGAGCACTATGTATCTTTCCTGCTTACGTAGTATCTTCACTTTAAGAACTCTAACCCCATTGGCAATTTTGATCAGTTGACTCTACCTTTTTCATGTTTGTCACTTCCCCATTCCTTCCATGCCCCTACTTCTCTCCTTATATGCTTAAGACCCTCAGATATTTACTCTCACACAAGCTATCAGTTCGTTTGCCTCTTCGTTCCTATAAACTCTGCCTTTGGTTAAGTTTGCCCCCCTCCTCTGCACGTGCACCTCAGCACGGCATGCATCTGGGAGGAAGCAGGTAGCTGCTACACTGACTAGTCTTTTTTGAATGACCACAGTTAACAAGAAAGCCCTTAACAGTGCTCAGATATCCTACCACATTACCTTTTTTATTGCACTTCTTTACTTCCTGAAAACAATTTCCTACCTTCAGCTCGGTGTTCTTACTTTTAGTTTATTATATTGCTGCTTTTATCACTGAGAATGTTGATGTAATCAGAATAGAACTGCCATACCTCACTTTCTAATCACCAGATCTGACAATGTACCAGAATCTGTTCTCTTAAACCCTGCTTTTGCTCTTTTTACAGTGATGAACTTCCCTTCCAGCTGTATAAGGTCAGTCTCTCTCCTTGTTTTGCAGGGCACATCCTCTGCCATCTACTCAAGTGGTTTTTCTTTGCTGTTTTTTTCTGCGTCTGTACCTACCTCCCTGCATCATCAGTTTTGTTTCCTTTACTTGGCCATTCATATCCACATGCAAACATTACCATATTTTTTTTTCTGCCCACTTCCCAAAAATTACACCCCAGGATTCCCTCTAGCCACTGCCCCAGTTCTTGTCTCCCCTTTACAGAAAATCTCCTAAGAGTTGTCCATTCTTCTTTCTTTTCTTCTTGAATTTATGATCAGGCTTATCCCTAATGCATCACTAAAGCTAGTCTTTTCAAGGTCACAGTGATCAGTAGACAACATTCATTTACTTGCTGAGGACAAAAACCTGGGCATATTTTCCAAGTTTACTTTTTTCATACTTAAATATAAACTATCATCCTTCTGTCTGCTCTACATTGAAAATTTACTTTCATACTGAGGACATCTAATGCTCTCCATCACCGCACCTTATGCCAGGCTACCAAAAACTCTTGACCAGACAATGCAGTAGTCTTCTAGCTGATGTCCTTGTTTCATGTTTTGCCATATATACTCTGTTAACACACAGTAGTTAGAAAAATCCTTAAAAAAATGTTTATTTCGTCTTATACTTTCTATGCTCAGAACTCTCCAATACTTACCCATCCCGCTCAGAATAAAACCTGAAGACCTTACCATGGTTTTCCTATCAGGGGCTGGCAAACATTCTTAAATGGCCAGACAGTAAATATTTTAGGCTTTGTCACATATGGTCTCAGTTGCATCTGCTGCCGCTGCTGCTTCTGCTTCTGATTCTTCCTCCTCCTCTTCCCCTCCCCCCTCCTCGTCCTCCTTCCGTCTCCTCTTCCTCCTCCTCTTTCCTCCTCCTTCTCCTCCTTTTCATTCTCTTCCTCTTCTTTTTAATAAGCATTTTGAAAATGTAAAAATCATTCTCAGCCCAAAGATCTTACAAAAACATTTGACCCTTGGGCTGTAGTTTTTGAATCGCCTGCCTACAGATTGGAGCCCTCCTTTTCTGTCTGTCCTTGTCATCTGTAACTCTTACTGTGTTCACTTCGTCTTTTTACTGTCCTCTAAATATGCCAAGTTCATTCCTGCCACAAGGTCCTGTATTTCTCTTCTGTTTGCTTGAAGTTCCTTTTCTCAGTTTTTCCATGTCCTTGCCTCTTCATTCTGGTCTCTGCACAAGTGATATTTTGTTTCTTTTGCTCTTTTCTTTTTTTGAAACACAGTTTTGCTCTGTTGCCTAGGCTGGAGTGCAGTGGTGCGACCATGGCTCATTGCAACCTCAAACTTTTGGGCTCAAGTTATCTTCCAACCTCAGTCTCCTAAGTATTTAGATCTACAGTCATGCACCACCATGCTGGGTTAGTTTAAAAAAATGTTTTTTGTAGAGATGGGGTCTCACTATGTTGTTCAATCTGGTCTCAAACTCCTGGCCTCAAACACTCTTCCTGCCCCAGCCTCCCAAAGTGCTGGAATTACAGCCATGAGCCACCATGCTTAGCCTCACAACTAGAGGCTACTTCCCCTATCATTCACTCTCTTTGTTCTGTCTTCCCCAGCTAAGTGGAGGGTACCATGTTTTGGCTTAGACCAAAGTCCTAGGACGTATCTTTGACTTTTATTTCGCTCTGGTGTCTACATCATGTAAATTGCTTGGCACACAGTAGGTGTTCAATATATCATTTAAATAATAAGTAGTATTGAAAGTTATTTTAATACAGAGTAAGTGTTATGAAAAATGAATCCATAGATTTGGGGAGGGGACTCATTTTGTGACTAATGAGAGGCCTCCTGTGGGAAGTCGCTCTCAGCTCAGGTCTAACCAATGTTTAGGAGTAGGCCTGGGTAAGGGGTATAGTAGTGGTGGTGAGGGTTTGGGTAAGGGGGGGAGTATTTTAGAGGCAGGATTCTGAGGTGCAAATGCAGAATCCTTGAGGCAACAAACTGTTCAAGTTGGACAGTTCAATATGGCTGAAATAATTATCATTAGCTAGTGGATTTAGTCTTTCTTTCCCAGTGTTTTTTTGGCTAGATTTATTTGCTGCCCTATTTAAAATGTTGCCTCCTTTTTATTCCCATCCTCTAGCCGAATACACCAAAAATTAATAGCTCTAGCTCTGCTTCTGTGCCTGAATTGTAATGGCCCCAGAGAAAAGATTGACAGGTTAGTTTTGGTTTTTCATATAAATAGAACCATCCACTGTGTACTTTTTGTTTGGCTACTTTAACTTAGCATAATTTTTTGATTCCTCTATCTTGTTGCATTTATCAGTAGTGAATTCTTTTTATCGCTGCACAGTATTCCATTGTGTGGTTATACTATAATTTGTTGAGGAATACTTGGGTTGTTCTCAGTTTTTGGCTATTAAGAATAAAGGCATTCCATACATCGTAGATTTTTTTCATTTTTTTTCTACTGCTTAACACCTAACTGTGCAATTGCTGAGTAATATGGGCAATGTATATTTAACTTAAAAGAAACAAACATTTTTCAAGGTGACAGTATCATTTTATATGTCCACCAGTAGTGTAGAAGAGTTCCAGGAGTATCAAATTCTCACCACTCTAGGAGACTGCTATAGGGACTATGTAGCACTCCCTCATTTGTGGTTTTAATTTGAATTTCCCTGCTGACGAAATCCAGCAGGAAATGTTGAATGTGTCCTTATGTGATTATTGGCCATTCACATATATTCTGTTACAAAGTTTTTAATCTGTTTGTTAATTTCTTTGTCTTGTTGCTATTGAGTTATAGGAGTTCTTTATTCTGAATACTCATCCTTTATGAAATATATCATTGGGAGAGGCAGTCTTCCATGGGTCCTGAGTTTCCCTACATCTTCTTGCTGGCTATGCCAAGAATGCAAAGTTTGATTGCTCTTTACCCATCCCATTTTTCAGACTTGTATTTGCAGTGAGTAGCCTTCAGAGGCGAGGTTTTGCCTCCCTCTGCACAATGAGCATGCTTATTACTGGTCACTATAAAAACTGGTGAATCCCCCAAGCTCAGTGTTCATTTATAATGCAATCCACTGCATGCACAGGTATTCATCATGGGCCATGCATTGTCCTCCTGTGATTTGGTGGGTTGGGACCCAACACATGCATAGTAAAGTCGTTTGTCTCTAATCCAGGAGTCTTGTGAAAGTTTTCTTGCCAGCATCCATAAAATAGTAACAGGCTAACTTATCTTGTAAGTGAGGTGAAATCTCTAACTCTATACAGTTCTTAAACATATTGCAACTATTTTCTCCTGGTCTGTGCTTACCTTTTATTTTCTTACTGAAACTAATACAAGACTTTGGAATTTAATGAGGTATACCTTATCAATATTTTTGTTTTATAGCTAGTACTTTTTGTGTCCTATTTAAGAAATCTTTGCCTTCTCCAAGGCAAGGAAGATTTTTACCTGTTTTCTTCTAGATGTTACATAGTTTTAGCTTTTACTTTTAGGTCTACTATCCATGTTCACTTTCTTTCATATGAAAGTCCAGTTGTTCCAGCACCATTTGTTGAAGAGATTTTTCTTCCCCATTGAATTTCATTGGTACCTTTTGTGAAAATTGTTGACCATATAAATTATATTTCCGGACTCCCAATTCCATCGATACATGTACGATTCTAATTTGATTACTATAACTTTATAGTTAATCTTGAAATGAGATAGTGTAATCCCCCTAACTTTGTTCTTTATCAAAATTGTTTTTCCTATTTTAGGTCTCCTTTATTTTCATATAAATTTTAGAATGTGCTTCTCAATTTCTAGAAACACTTGTTGGAATTTTGATAGTAATCACATTGAATCTATAGATTATTTTTTCAGAAAAATGTACTTACTGGATTTCTTAATAAAATTAAGTCTTCTGATCTATGAATATGGCATAACGTCTTTATTTTTATAGGTTGTCCTCAATTTCTCTCCACAAATGTGTTGCAGTTTTATCTGTAGGTATTTTCTTTCTTTTGTTATACTTCTCACTAATTACCTTTTTTGATGCTATTAAAAATGTTCTATTTTAAAATTTTATTTTCCAACTGCGGGTAGTATTTAGATTTAGAAATTATTTTTATATATTGAGCTTTTATTCTGTGACCTTGTTAAATTCATGTAGATAGTCATGTCATTTGCAGATAGAAGTAGTTTTACTTCTAATGTGTGTTTATTATTATTGTTTTTGTTATTATTGCCTTATTGTACTAGCTGACACCTGCACTACAATATTGAATAGGAATAGAAAAAGCAGACATATTTCTTTTGTTCCCAATTATTGTGGGAAAGTGTTCAGTTTGATCAACATAGAAATTATAGTAATTGGATAATTGTATGATTGGGGACATAAAATATCCAATTGAGTGTTGATAAAATGAACTCAAGTGTTAAAATTTTTGGATGCCTGAACTCATCTCTTTAGGGATGTTGCTGTAAGGACTTTATACGTTGTGGATTCAATTAGCTGTCATTTCATGGAATGGCATCTTTTGGTTCAATTGAGTTTACCTGTTACTATTTAGAAGCTGGAAGATGTTTTAAGATAATTAAATCCTTATCTTTCATAATATAAATTGAAAGTAATAATGAATATTTAGGAATCTAAAAATATCAGGTACATTATTTAGACATATTAAGTAACTACCAGAAGAAACTATTAAAGGAATTAAGGATTATTGCCTTTGTGAAACAGGGCTAAGATATAGGACAAGTGGCTTTTGTTTTTTATCGTTTAATACCACTTTTATTTTATGCACATGCACTTATTAGTTATTATTCTTATACTTAAAAAGTATTTGCTACATAGAGCTTACTTATAGGTTGTTGAAGAAAAAATCTGTTTATTCAGTTGTGGTTTATTTTGATCCTACTTGAATTGTATTTTTTTCAGTAATAAATTTAGAATGGTCTGCAAGAGATCATCTAGTTAACCTCCACTGCTATATTTTTAGATAAAAATATTGGCCTGACATCACACACAGGAAACTTGAAATATTTATGATATCAAGAAATTGTAAACAACCTACTTGCCCAAGAGTAATGCTCTAGTCTGTAGGCAGGAAGAGGTCATATTATTTATGGCTTATTTATTGAAATTGGAATATGTTCATGAAATATTGCTTAAAGATAACAGTAGCCTGTAGAACAATAGGTATCAAACAATGTTTTAAATAAGTAAAGCATATTAGTTTGTTTTCACGCTGCTAGTAAAGACTTACCTGAGACTGGGTAATTATAAATAAAAAGGTTTAATGGACTCAGTTTCACATGCCTGAGAGAAGACTCACAGTCATGGCGGAAGGTGGAGGAGCAAAGGCACATCTTACATGGCAACAGGCAAGAAGTACCAAGCGAAGGTTGGAGAAAAGCCCCTTATAAAACCATCTGATCTTGTGAAAACCCACTGATTATAATGAGTACAGCATGGAGGTAACCACCCCCATGATTAAATTACCTCCCACTGTGAGTCCCTCGTACAACATGTGGGGGATTATGGGAACTACTATTCAAGATGAGATTTGGGTGGAGACACAGCCAAAGCATATCATACATGTTTTTAAATACATACAAATATATAAATATTCTGTATAATATATATATGAGAAAAAAATGCTTTACGTAGAAATATATTAGTAGTTATTTTGAGGCACCTTTGTTTCTGTTGCTTTTCTGTGTTTTCCAAATTTTCTCTGTTGAACAATCAATCTGTTGGTAATTCAGAGCTAAAAAAGACATTGATTAGTGCTGTGATGGTGCAAGTTTAACAGCTTCTTTGAATGATGTCAGTGAGTATGATAAAAATAATTGGATATTCATTTTAATAACTCTCACCATTTCCCCTTTTATTTTCTGAGATTTTACCATTGAATTCTTCTTTATTATGACTTTGATATTGACATGAGTAAAAATAACCTGCCTTTACAGTGCTTTTCTTTATTGGGAATGTTTTCTTGAATAACCGTATAGCAAATTAATAAAACAAAAGACATGAAAAACACCTAATTTCCTGCCGCTTTAACTGATCTTCTTTTGAACTTATACAGTTCATTTCCTGCCATTGGATGGCTAATCTGTAATTTAAATAATATAATTCACGACTTTATTGTTAGTTCACCATCCTCATCATTTCCTATTTAGGCTATATAGGTTTCTTTTTAACAGATCTCTCTGCTTCTGATCTCAGAGTAAAAGTCCAAGTTCTTTGGGTGGACTGTAAAACTTACAGTCCCCCTCCATCACAGCATTTTTTCCTGTATCTGCATGGTTAGCTGTCTTATCTCCTTTAGACTTTTTATTTAAACACTAAATTTGAGGCCTTTGAATTCTTTTCTGTGAGGCTTTTTTGACCATTCTGTTTAAAATTGCATGTCTCATACGATGCTACTTAGTCTCCTTCCTGCTTTTAGTCTTCTCTACAGCATTTTTTATTTACAATACAGTGCATTTTAGTTATTTTATATATTACCTGTTTCTCCTCATATGTGATAAAGCTACACGTAGGTAGGAATTTTCATCTCTTATTCTTATTTCATCCCTGCTCTATTCTCAGTACTTAAAACAGTACCCAGTATTTAGTAGGTACTTAATGTTTGTTGCATAATGAGTGAACTCTAACTCTTCTAATTCATATTTCATACTGAAGTGATCCTTCCAGAATTCCCCAAGAAAAGCTAATTGTATAGTAGTGCTGTATCACTCCATGATCTGGCCCCTATCGTCAGTTGCATATGTTTTTGTTTTTCTCTGGATGTGTACATGCGTGTTATGTTTTGGTCTGGAAATTAATTCCTTTTTCCTTCTTTGCCTCCCTAATGCTTACTTACCTTTACTCCTCTTATGCAAGCTTCCCTTATCTGCTCTGCCAAGTTAGATGTTCTTCCTTTGAATCTCTTGGTGCTGTGTTACAGAAACTAGACTGTACTGAAAATTATTATTTTCTTGCTTGCATTTCTTCCAGACTTCGCTATATGTCTACAGTGCCTAGAACTAAGCTTATAATGTTAGTTGAATTAATCAATGGCTAATAGACTTTTCATCATTGCTCAGAATACTAATTTTAATAGGGTAGTTCTTATATTGAGTTTTGGGTTTTATTTTGTGCATGCCTAAAATATATTACTATGTTTTAAGATATTTTCTATACTACACAGTTGTTCTCCATGACATTTTACATTTCAGAAAGCAGTTATTTCAATTTGTGTACCTTCTGATGTTATATTACTATCTTTTGTGGATACCACAGATTATGAATTTATAGATTTTTGGGCAGAAGTAAGGAAATTATCTACCACCCCTGCCCAAATAGTGCTAATTATAGCAGTATGTGCAGCTGTTAGGGGGATTAACTTGTTGTTTTTTAATGGATAGTCTCCATGCAGTATTAATCAAAAAATTTTTTGAATTATTTTATAGGGAAGTCTTAAGAGAAGCCGACAGATCTCACCTCAGGAATTCATTCATGAGCTGAAAATGGGGTCTGCAGATGAGAGACTTGTCACATGCTTGGAGTCTCTCCGAGTGTCTTTGACCAGCAATCCCGTGAGGTAATTCATCTATTTGAACACCAACAGGGCAGATGTCATTAATGTGTTATTTTAGTTTAATACTTTTTTTTCATTTTGCCTGGTAAACCACAACAGTTTCTCAAGGTACAAACTGAATACCTAATACGTATATGCAAGACAAAGTATAGTCTCAATAGTACCTTTTGCATTTATTACTAAGTGGTACATTGCTGGGGGGACTTTACAGAAACCTTTTTTCTCCCATAAAATTTCTACAAACAAGGTGTTTTCTGCAAAAGAACTGTTATAATGAGAAACTATTAATTTAATATGACCGAGTTTCACCCTGAATTTTGTCATTGTATATTTACTTGCTGATCTTATTTGACACAGTAAGAAATACTACTAATTATGTTTTTTCTGTTGTTGGAAATGATGTTGTTGTAGGGGCCTATAGGTTATTTCTGCTATATTTACCAAATAAAAGTATAGAACAACCAGAAATATTCAATGCTGGACACAATTACGCTAAAAAAAATTGTTTATCTGAAGTCCAAATTTAATTGAATATCCTGTATTTTATCTGAAAACGTACCATAGGTGTTTCCATAAGTCAGTTTTGGAATGAGGCTAATTTTTGGTGCCTCTGAGAAATAGTTGTGAACAAAATTTAACAAACAATATAAATATATTTTGATAAACTGGGCATATTAAACCTGTCAGATTATTGCCTGGTAGAAGACAGACTTGTTAAAAAAAAAAAAAACCAGGAAGATGTATCTGAAGTAAATCATGTATGTTAATTGTGGTGCCTAAAAAGAGAGATTTCAATCTATTCAGAGGCTGTATGCTAACTCTGAATTAGGTAGGTGGCTAAACAAGAGTATTGAAAAAATTCAAGCAGAAGTTGTTATGAAATACTTAAGCAGTCAGAATCAAAGAATTTCAGAGCTGCAAGGATCTAGTAGACCACTTTTGGGTTTTATTGTATAAGAAATGAATGATTATTTCTGCATAAGAATGTATGTATATGTAGTTACGTATATATACATTGTGTGTGTGCGTGCGTGCGTGCGTGTGTGTGTGTGTGTGTGTGTTCTGAAGGCTAGAGTTGTATACTAGAATTGGAAGTTGATATGGAGAAGGATTTCCTCTGATTATTACTCTTTGGACATTTCTGAGGCTGAGATATAGTAGGCAGAAATCCTTGAGCATACAAGTGTTTAAAAGAAAATGACCTTACCTGCTGAGATGTGAGACTGAGTGACATTTAACTAAGGAGTATGATGAGTAAACAAACAAATTTTAGTATATTTCAACTTTATTTTTCCATATTTTGCCATTTCTAGTCTGTCTTCTAGACTGCAAACTAATGGCGGGCATGAGACTAGGGCTTCTTATGTGTTATTTACCTCTTTTTACCAGACACACTGTTTAGCATGTAAGAAATGCTCCATAAAGTTTTGTTGATTGCAACAATGAGGTTTTAATTTCAGCCTTTTTTAGTTTTACCTTGGCTAATGTTAGAAACTGAGAATGGATGAGGGAATTTATTTGACAGGTATATTTATAAATGAAGGGCTTTGATTTCCAGTGATCTTTGCCTGTAAAATATGTTCATTTGAAAAAATATTTGGCCAGGTGCGGTGGCTCATGCTTGTAATCCCAGCACTCTGGGAAGCCAAGGCAGACAGATGAGGTCAGGAGTTCAAGACCAGCCTGGCCAACATGGCAGAACCCTGTCTCTACTAAAAATACAAAAATTAGCTGGGCGTGGTGGCACGTGCCTATAATCTCAGCTACTCGGGAGGCTGAGGCAGGAGAATCACTTGAACCTCGGAAGAGGAGGTTGCAGTGAGCTGGGATCATGCCACTGCACTCCAGCTTGGGTGACCAGAGCGAAACTCTGTTTCAAAAAAAAAAAAAAAAAAAAAATTATTGAGCACCTGTTGTTTTCCAAGTAGTATGTTGGATATGGGGCTTGAGTAAACAAAGCAGATTCATGCCATGTTTCAATGGAGTTTAAACGTAGGAAGAGGGTATTTGGGGGTTGACTGGGGAGATAATTCGCATTCATTTCTTAGTTTATCTGTCAGCCAGTGTGCACTGAAAATATTTATAGTTTTTCAATATAATGAGAAGTAGACCTTTTCTTTACTATTGCTATTATTCTTCTCTTTTTTCTTCAGATTTTGAGTAGATGTCTATGCTAACAAAAGAAAACAAAATAGAAGGTTTTTATATGTGAATTCATGCATTTTACAATGGATTATTATTGTGATTCTACCTAAAAACACTGGGAAATTATTCTGCGTCTGGTTCATTTGACCCTTATTTAAAAAGAAAGACTAGAAACTGGTGGAATTGCTTCTCTAAGAATGGGCAATTCTAGAATATGTTATTAGGAATCTGTGATGTTATCCATGAAGTAGTTTTTTTAATTGAAAAGAATTGAAAATATTATCATTCGAGAATTTTTTTCTGAAATCATGTCACTTTATTTAGAGAGAAAATTGAGAGGATCCTTGGTTTTTTTTTTTTTTTTTTTTTTGAAACGGAGTCTCACTCTGTTGCCCAGGCTGGAGTGCAGTGGTGCAATCTCGGATCACTGCAACCTCTGCCTCCCAGGTTCTAAGCGATTCTCCTGCCTCAGCCTCCTGAATAGCTGGATTACCGGCATGCACCACTTCGCCTGGCTAATTTTTGTATTTTTAGTAGAGACAGGTCTCACCATGTTGTCCAGGCTGGTCTTGAACTCCTGACCTCAAATGAACCACCCGTCTCGGCCTCCCAAAGTGCTGGGAATACAGGCGTGAGCCACTGCGCCCAGCCCAAGAAGATATTTTGAATATTTCTTTGTCCAGTGTTCCAATCAGAGAAATGACTTAGCTGGACATGTAAAACTTAGAAGTTATGCCTGTGATCAAATTTTTGGACTTTCCTGTTACGATGTGCCTGCTCTTTAAATCAGGTTTTATTTTTTCTTGTTTTTATATAATGTAGGACTAAAAAAGATTTCTAATTTTTGTAAAGTTTTAAGATCATTGTTAGACCTGTGATATCATTAAGTAAATCAAAGTTTTTAAAATGTCTGAATAGAACAAAAAAGAAAATTGAATTGGTTGATGGTTTTCCAGTGCTGGTTTAGGATTAGGATTTATTTAAATAAAAAATCAAGGAAGGCTGGTCACAGTGGCTTATGCCTTTAATCCTGGCACTTTGAGAGGCTGGTACGGGCGGATCACTTGAGGCCAGGAGTTCGAGAACAGTCTGGCCAACATGAAGAAACCCTGTCTGTACTAAAAATACAAAAATTAGCTGGGTGTGGTGGTGCATGCCTGTACTCCCTACCACTTGGGAGGCTGAAGCATGAGAATCCTTGATCCCAAGGGCGGAGTTGCAGTGGCCTGAGATCATGCCACTGCACTCCAGCCTGGGCAATAGAATGAGACTCTATCTCAAAAAAAAAAAAAAAAAAAAAAGAAATCAAGGAAAAAGTAGACTCCTCTGTACTCCCAATTAGCTCTCCCCTCTCGGCTCTGGATATGAAATATTTTTAGAGCCACTCTTCGACCTCTGAAACTGCCTAGCAATTGTGAGCCACGTTAGTCTTTTACTATCTAGTGAATTATGTGAAAACCAGTATGCTAAATACTAGATTATTTGCCTTGCTTTGTGAAGATTTGATGTAGAGATCACAAACTTCTTCTATTTGTTGTGATTTATTGATTATCTCACATTCTTTTGAGCTAGTTCTGAACACTAGGGCAAGACCAATTTCTTCAAATTATCAAATATTACTTTTAGTGCATCTTGACATAGTCAATAATTATGTTTGAATTATGGAATACATTTGGGTAGAAACATAAAAAGGTAGACAGTAACATTGTGATTGATATCAAGCATTTATAGATTATACCCATCTATGCATATAGCAAATTAGTGATAGAAGGTATCTTTATTTTCTTGATTTGACATGCCTGTCAAGGGCAAGATTTTTCGTCTCAGAAAATCGAGTCTTATCAGGTTTTTGTGTTTTGAGAGTTTAGGCATTATTTTCCATTAATCATAGTTAACATTTGCATTTTCAAATTAAGAATTTTTTTTCTGACAAAGTTATATTTTTGATAGATTTATAAAGAGATTCTTAAGTTGATAACTATAATTTTGAGAAAATTATTTTGGAAAATTTTGCAGAAAAGTATATGTTTACATCAAAACAAGTAAACAGCCTTTGAATGTCATTATTCTGTTTAATCAGTGTCATTTTTGGAATCTATTTTTTCTTTATTTCTGGGGTTAAAAACAAAGCAGGTGGAAGAGTTGATCTGTTTTATGCCGTATGTCACATGTGTAAATATAGAAATAGAAAAACTTGTGACAAGCAGTGAGATCAGTGTACTCATTTTTATCAACATGATCTGAGGAAGTCTTTCAAGATCAGAAATGTGAAGTTGCAAATATTTTGACTTACTTTAAATTTTTAATAAAATATTAAACATTTTCAAAAGACAATTTGTCATAACAGTAAAACATGCATCTTGTTGCCTACTAATGAGGCTGATATATATAATATTGCCGATAGCTTGAAGCTTCCTTTCATCCCTTCTTAATCCTATACTCTCATTCATTCCTAAGCGCCCCTTCCCCCTACTATTCTGTGGTAACCATTGTCCTGAAATTTGGGTTTATCATTCCTTTCCATTATAGTTTTAGCGTATACATATTCCTAATTAACATATGGTTTGATTTTATGTGTTTTTTTTAACTGTATGTTAACAGATCATCTTTCATGCATTCTTCTGAGACTTGTATTTCCTCTCAATATTGTTTCAAGATGGATAGATGTATCCATCTTGAGGTGTGCAACTGTTCACATTTTTCTCAACTAATCATTTTCCTACCTTATAATTTAGGATTATCTATTATAAATAGCATATGAATAATTTTAAAAATCCTGTCTGATACTCTTTGTCTTTACCTGGCAGTTTTAACTTTTTGTATCAATTGTGAAAATATTTTGGAATTTATGTCTGATGTTTCATTTTGAATTTTTAATTTATGCTACTTTTTCCAGGTTCATCATCCAAACTAAGCTGCTCCTGCTCCTCCTCATCTTTTCTTTCTGCTTCTTCCTTTTCTATATTCGTCCTTCCTCTTTATTTTCCTTAACTTCTTTTGGATTCATATTTAATTCCTTATTTTATTTTTCCTCATTTACTAATTTGGAAGACAAATGATCATTTTCTAATCTTAGAAAAGAAATTTAACGTGAACATACTTTAAAAAGAAATTTAACTTGCATGTACTTAAAAGGTACCAAAGTAAGCAATATCTCTTCTCTTGAGCCAAATAATACTTCAGTATCTTTCTTCACTTGTATGCCAGTTTTGAGTGATATTTCAGTGTATCTGTTTTCTTTTTAATAAGTTAGATTTTACTATTATTGAGTCATATTACAAAATATGTGTATATGTATATATGTTTCTACACACATCATTCTTTTTGATTTTTGTTTTCCCCCCATCTGATTATTTTACTTTTGCTTCAAGTATATTATTAAGGTCCCTTAGTGAAAGTGTGATGGCAAAATTTTCTGTTTGAAAGTCTCTTTTTTCAATATTATATTTAATCAAGTTGACCCACAATTTTTTTGTTGTTGTTGTGATATTTCGCCTTTGCTTTGGAAGGATATCAAAATATCTATTTGCCTTTGCTTTGGAAGGATAGCTTTCCTAGGCATGCAATTGAGGGTTTTAGATATCTTTGCTTAGCACATTGAAGATACTGTTTTCTCTTCTGGCTTTCATTGCTATTTTTTGATAACTTGGCATTTAGTAGAACTCATTCCTTTCTAGGTAATCTGGCTTTTCTCTTTGTGTGGTTCTATGATGTTTTCTTTGTCTTTGGTGTTTTAGAGTTTCTTTTATGTGTCTAGGTGGGATTTCTTTCTTTTTTATTCTGATAGGGATTTTTTTTTAGCTTTTTGAATATGATGGGTATCTTTCTTAAATTCTGTGAAAATTTTGCCATTGTTTTGTCAAGTATTGCCTTTTCCCCCTCTAATTTTATATTTGTTAGACCTTGCTCTATACTCTATTTTTTTCCTATCCTATCATTAATACTTTTTATTTATTTGTCTCTCTCTACTACATTCTGGTTATATATTTTTAGGTTTGCATGACATGTTTAGAATTTAGATTAACAAGATATAAAAACTTATTAAAAATTCACCTTTGAGTTTGAGAATTAACAATATATAATACATAATAGTTTGAGAATTAACGATGTATTCAGATTCGTGTTGATACTAGTAGTGATAATTTCTGAAATGGGCAGGAGGAGTAAAGGTTTTCCTGGGTGTATTTCTTTCCTCTTTTTCCTTTCCTTTGTTTTTCTTTCTCTCTCTTTCTTCCTTTCTCTTTAATATTGGTACCACGGAGGTAAGTAATGTAGGCAGCTCTGTTTTCGTTCCTGTTGTTCAATATGGTAGCCACCAGCTCCCTGTGGCTATTTAATTAACTAAAAACGAATGAAAAGAAACCCCAAAACATATTAATTGCTTGAGAGCCACATGTAGTTAGTGGCTACCATATTGGACAGTACATATAGGCCATTTCTGTCATTGTAAACAATTCTATTAGACAGTACTGCCTAAGTGGACTTAGTTCTGCATATCCACTTCTTTGATATATTAACTGCATGATTATTACATTCTCAGTGTTATATTCCAGATGGTGAAACTATATAGAGAAGATAAACTCTGACAGATTGAAGATTATTTTTAAAAATTTACAAGGATGATTGATCATTCATCTCAAGAGAGTCCCAAGGGAATAAAAGAGTGATCTAAGGAAGGTTGCCTTCAGCAGGGAGTGCTGTCCTCGCAGGATGAGGCTAAGGGACTGAGTGGGCTTTGTACCAGGTATTAAGGAATAGAAAAGGAGAGGTGAAATCTGTCTGACAGCAAGTGCTATAGTTATGGTCCCTGGAAGTCATTGATGTAACTGCCTGTAGCAGGGATGAAGGAATCAGCAATATGGTGCATCATAGAAGTTGTAGAAACATCTCCTTTGGTAAATTAAAAATATTAGTGAGATGCATTTATTTATTTATTTATTTTCTTTTAAGAAAGAAAAAGAAAGAAAAGAAAAAAGAAAGAGAGAAAAAGAGAGTGAAAGAAAGGGAAAAAGAAGAAGAAAAAAGAGAGAGAATGGGAATCTTGCTCTATTGTCCAGGCTAGAATGCAGTCTAAAAATGGGTATTAAAAAGCTCTTTTATACTAATAATTGTGTTATACAATGGAGACAGGAAGGAATAAGTGAGGAAAATAACAAACAAACAGCCAACCAATATTTCATTTAAACCTATGAAATGCTATGTAATTGCTGGGGAGTGATTTACTCCCAACCATGTGGTCACTTTTAGAATGAATGTGATGTGTTACTGAAAAAAAAAAAAAAAATGTATGTTTTGTGGATTTGGAGTAGAGAGTTCTGTAAATGTTTATTAAGTTTACTTGTTTGAGGTATAAGTTCAAGTCCCAGATATCCTTGTTAACCTTCTGTTTCATTGATCTATCCACTATTGACAATGAAGTGTTAAAGTCTCCCACTATTATTGTGTGGGAGTCCAAGTCTCTTTGTAAGTCACCAAGAACTTGCCCTATGTATCTGGGTGCTCTTATATTGTGTGCGCATAGACTTAGGATCATTAACTCTTCCCATTACATTGATTCCTCTACCATTATACAATGTCCTTCTTATCTCTTTTGTTTTCTATTACTTTAAAGTCTATTTTATCAGAGATGAGAATTGTAACTCTTGCTTTTTTTTTTTTTTCTCTCCATTTTATTGGCAAATCTTCCTCCATCCCTTTGTTTTGAGTCTCTGTATATCCTTGCATGTGAGATGGGTCTGGATGCAGCTTACTGATGGGTTTTTCAGAATGGCTGATACTGGTTGTTCCTTTCTGTATATAGTGCCTCTTTCAGAAGCTCTTGTAAAGCAGGCCTGGTGGTAATGAAATCTCTGAGTACTTGCTTGTTTGTAAAAAATTTTATTTTTCCTTCACTTATGAAACTTAGTTTGGCTGAATATGAAATTCTGGGTTGAAAGTTCTTTTCTTTAAGGATGTTGAATATTGGCCCCCACTCTCTTCTGGCTTGTAGGGTTTCTGCTGAGAGATCTGCTGTGAGTCTGATAGGCTTCCCCTTGAGGGTAACCTGTCCTTTCTCTCTGGCTGCCCTTAGTATTTTCTCCTTTGTTTCAACCCTGGTGAATCTAATGATTATGTGCCTTGGGGTTGCTCTTTTTGAGGAATATCTTTGTGGTGTCCTCTGGATTACCTGGAGTTGAGTATTGTCCTGCCTTGCTAGGTTAGGAAAGTTTTCCTGGATAATATCCTGAAAAATATTTTCCAGCTTAGATTCATTCTCTTCGTCACATTCAGGTACACCTATCAAACGCAGATTAGGTCTTTTCACATAGTCCCATATTTCTTGGAGACTTTGCTCATTCCTTTTTACTCTTTTTTCTCTAATCTTGTTTTCTCGTTTTATTTCATTAAGTTCGTCTTCGACCTCTGAAATCCTTTCTTCTGCTTGGTCAATTCGACTGTTTAGACTTGTGCATACTTGGCGAAGTTCTTGTATTGTGTTTTTCAGCTCCATTAATTCACTTATATTCCTTTCTAAATTGTCCATTCTCGTTGACGTTTCGTCAAACCTTTTTCAAGGTTCTTAGTTTCCTTGCATTGGGCTAGAACATGTTCTTTTAGCTCACAGAAGTTTCTCATCATCCACCTTCTGAAGCCTGATTCCGTTGATTCCTCACATTCATTCTCCATCAGGCCTTGTTCAATTGGTGATGAGGGAACTGCAATCCTCTGTAGGAGGAAAGGCATTCTGATTTCGGGTGTTTTCAGCCTTTTTGTGCTGGTTTCTTCCCATCTTTGTGGATTTATCCACCTGTCGTCTGTGTAATTGCTGACTTTCAGATTAGGTCTCTGAGTGGACGTCCAGCTTGTTAGTGGTGAAGTTTTTTCTGTTTCTTAGTTTTCCTTTGGCGGACGCCCCTCCCCCACAGAGCTGGACCTTCCCGGGTTCAGCTGTACTTGCTGTGAAACTCTCAATCCTCAGCAGTTCCAACTGCTGTTTTTTTTGTGTGTGTGTGTGGGGTGGACCAGCCTTCCCCTGCAGCGACCCACTATGCCGGCTGAAACAGCGGCGTTAAGATTCGTGGCGCTTTTCTGCCCGGGGAATCTCCCGGTCTGCTTCCCCGCTTCAGTCCGCTTTGCAGTCAGCTGAATGGGAGACTCTGCCTTCCCGGAGCTCCAACGCCAACCAAAGGGCACTCAGTCCCGTATACTCCGGACTGAGAACCGCCGCGTCGGGGCGGCTGCAAAACGGCAGCGCCGGCCAAAGAGTTGCGCTGGCGACCCGTGGGGCTCCTCCGCTGGGAATCTCTTGGTCCGTGGGCAATAAAAATTCGTCTGAAAATGTGGCGTCCACTCACTCTCTGCGCTTTCAGTGGGAGCTACAATCCTGAGCTGCTGCTAATCGGCCATCTTGGATCTCTCTCTGAACCGTGAGATGCATTTTTTAAAGAGTTTTTGCTAGAGAAATGTGCCTACTTGTACCTCTTAAAGGCGTTTTTTCAAGATTACTTTCCAATAAGAAGTCAAAAAGTGTTAGGTGGCATATTAATATTCTTTTTTACCTCTTTGACACTGCCATGTATCTTCGAATATGTCTTCTATTATTTCTTAATTGCCATTCAGAGTTTGTAATGCTTATGACAAGTAACACTGCTTATTAAATAAATACTGGTTGAAAATATCTTCCAATTTTAGGTCATGTGGCTGTCCTTTCTAAAAGCATGTCAAATTGATGAAATATTAATGAAAAAATATCCTGGAAGAAAGTAACTATTAATGTTTTCAAATAAGTACTAACTTTATATTTTCAAAGGACAAGCCACTACTTTCTCATGCTTTCACAGTCCTTCCAAACCCAGCAACATTTCTCTAAGAGACTCTCTAGAAGACTGATTGTTCCCTAAGGGTAGGAGGCTGCTCCTTTTGTTTATTGTAATTTATTCTATAGCTTTGTTTTGGTTTATAAATGTAGTAAAATGTATAAATATTTCGACTTTGAATACAGGGTTAACCGCAAACAAAGAGCACATTGAAAATTTATTAATTTGCTTTTAACAGACAAATGTGTATTTTCTGTAGATGGTAAATAGTTGCTCAGTTCCATTTATAGTTGACCTGAGAGAGCCTGGAAACGTAAAGTGCTCCAAATCTGTTTTTTGAAGTTGTATGTATATCTATATATACCATGTACATATATGTGGCATATGATATATATATATATATATATATATAATATGGTATATATATGCCATATAATATGTATGTAGTAAAATGTATAAATATTTGGTTTATATTTATATTTTAAGTAAACTGGGAGACATATATGGCGTATGATATATATATGCCATATATGTCTCCCAGTTTACTTAAAATATAAATTTCTGTTTGAATGGCCAAGATATGTTTTTTTAAAAAAATTCTTTAACATGTAAAGTCAATCACAAAGTGACACAGAATCCAAAATCTTCATTTTTAATGTAGTTTCATATACCTACAAGAGCTCATATATTTCTAGAGTAGGTATATGCAGCTACTCTATTAAAAATAGATTTTGGACCCTATGTTAGTGATATTTAAGTATAACTCAAAGGAAATGTAATGAAAACCTAATTATTTGAGCCAGGCATGGTGGCACATGCCTGTGGTCCCAGTAACATGGGAGGCTGAGGCAGGAGCATCTCTTGAGTCCAGGAATTCTGGGATGTGGTGCACTATGCCAGTCAGCTATCCACACTAAGTTCAGCATCAATATGGTGACCTCCTGACAGCAGAGGACCACCAGATTGCACAATGAGGGGTGAACTGGCCCAGGTCAGAAATGGAATAGGCTAAACTCCCATGCTGAACAGCAGTGGAATTGTTGTTGTGAATAGCCACTACACTCTAGCATGGGCAACATAGTGAGTCCCTGCCTCTTAAAACAAAACAAAACAAAGCAAAATGAAACAAAATAAACCTAATTATTTGAAACTATCAGTTTACTGTTTAAAAGACAACAACAAAAGGTAGAGTATTAAGCCAAAACAATTTGGAAAAAAATACCATTAAACTTTACAGTTTCTTATGGATATAAAGGTGAAATATAAGAAACTTGCTTTTTTTTTTAATGTTACTGCTTGTTTTCTGGGAATGTAAACCTTATGTATTTATGGCTATTCAGCGATCAGTATGAAGTTATTAACTGGATATTTTGGTTTCTTTGGTTTCTGTTCAGAGATATTAAATGAGAGAAATTATTGAACTGCAGACACTTTAGCCTCTAGTGATTAGTATTTTACATACAAAGAATCAGCCTAGTTTATTCCTTAGATTAATTTTCTAGGCTTGTTATTATGTCTTAGAGTATTGCTAAGTTGGTTAAGTAAAAGATTTTTATAATGATGATGTTTATCTTGGTATTCCCTTACATATCTATACATAAAGAAAGGCCTTAATACAAAGGAAGGGATCACATTGACAATAGAAGGAAGTTTTAATTTTTATGATTCAGAAAACTTTGTAAAATTCAATTTTATCAACTAGATTGGTGATAGATTTCTAATTCTTTTATTAGAGGGGCAGTATAGGTCTGAAATGAATAGGTACAGTTTATTTCAGCCTCTATTATGTATTAAATTTCTTAATAATTGATATAGTTTGGATATTTGTTCTTGGCCAGATCTCCTGTTGAATTGTAATCCCCAGTGCTAAGGGTGGGGCCTGGTGGGAGGTGGTTTGGATCATGGGAGTAGATCCCTATGAGCTTGGTGCTGTCTTAGCAATAGTGAGTGAATTCTCATGATATCTGGTCATTTAAAAGTGTATGTCATCTCTGCCCACACTCTCTCTCTTGCTGCTGGTCTCACCATGTGAGATGCCTGTTCCCGATTCACCTTCCATCATGATTGGAAACTTCCTAAGGCCAGCCCAGAAGGCAAGCAGATGGTGGTGTCATGCTTCCTGTACAGCCTGCAGAACCATGAGCCAATTAAACCTCTTTTCATTAGAAATTACTGAGATGCAGATATTTCTTTATAAAAATGCAAGAATTGCTTAATACAGAAAATTGGTAACAAAGATTGGGGCACTGCTGTAAAAATACCTGAAAATGTGGAAGGAACTTTGGAAGTGGGTGATGGGCAGAGGTTGGAAGAATTTGGAGAGCACAGAAGAATACAGGATATAAGGGAAAGTTTGAAACTTCCTACAGACTGTTTAAATGATTGTGACCAAAATGCTGATAGTAATATTGAAAGTGAAATCCATGCTGAGACTTTCTTAGATACAAATGAGGAACTTACTGGGAACCAGAGCAAAGGTCATGCATGTTATGCCTTAGTAAAGAATTTGGCTGCATTTTGCTCCTGCCCTAGGGATTTGTGGAAAGTTGAACTTCAGAGTGATTTAGGGTATCGGATGTAAGAAATTCCTTTTTTTTTTTTTTTTTTTTCAAACAAACAAACAAACAATGGAGTCTCACTCTGTTGTCCAGGCTGGAGTGCTGTGGTGTGGCCTCAGCTCACTGCAACCTCCACCTCCCGGGTTCAAGCAATTCTCCTGTCTTAGCCTCCCGAGTAGCTGGGATTACAGACGCCTGCCACCATGCCTAGCTAATTTTTTGTATTTTTAGTAGAGAAGGGGTTTCACCATGTTGGCCAGGCTGGTCTCAAACTCTTGACCTTGTGACTGTCTGCCCTGGCCTCCCAAAGTGTTGGGATTACAGGCATGAGCCACTGTGCTTGACCAAAATGGAATAAACTTCTAAGCAGCAAAGCATTCAAGATGTGCCCTGCCTTCTTCTAATTGCCTATGCTCCAATGTCAGAGCAAAGAAATTTGCATCTAAACAGGAAGAAGAGCATAAAAGTTTGGAAAATTTGCAGCCTGACCATGTGGCATAGACGAAGCTTTTTTCAGAGAGGAACTCTAGCAGGCTGTGGAACAACCACTTGCTAGATAAATTTGCATAACTAAAAAGGAGCCAAGAGTTAATGTCCAAGACAATGAGGGAAAAACCATGAAGACATTTCAGAGACCTTTGGCAGCTCTTCTCATCAGAGGCCTAGGAGGGAAGAATAGTTTTGAGGGCCAGGCCCAGGGCCCTGCTGCTCTGCGCAGCCTTGAGACACTGCTCCCTGCTTCCCTGCCACTCTGGCATCAGCCTCAGCTCAGAGGGGCCCAGGTACAACTCGGGCCACAGCTCCAGAGAGTGCAAGCTGTAAGTCTTGGAGACTTCGATGTGGTGTTAAGCCAGTGGGTGCACAGAGTGCAAGAGTTGAGGTTTGGTAGCCTCCGCCTAGATTTTAGAGTATTTATGGAAAAGCCTGGGTGTCCGGGTAGAAGACTGCTGCAGGGGCTGGCAGAATCCTTACACAGAGCCTCTGCTAAGGTAGTGCCAAGGAAAAATGTGGGGTTGGACCTTTTACACAGAGTCCCCAGTGGGGTACTACCTAGTGGAGTTGTGAGAAGGGGGTTACTTTTCTTCAGACTCAAGGATGGTAGATACACCAGCAGCTTGCATCTTGCACCTGGAAAAGCCACAGACACTCAATTCCAGCACCTGAGAGCAGCTGTGGGTGGTACACTCTGCAAAGCCACAGGGGCAGAGCTACCTAAGGCGTTGGGAGCCCACCCCTTGCACCAGTGTGGCTTGGATGTGGGACATGGAGTCAAAAAGATTATTTTGGAGCTTTAAGATTGGGTTTCAAACTTGCTTGGGACCTATAGCCCCTTGGTTTTGGCTAATTTCTTCCATTTGGAATGGGAACATTTACCTAACAGCTGTACCCTCATTGTATCTTGGAAGTAAATGACTTGTTTTTGATTTTACAGACTTATAGGTAGAAGGAATTTGCCTTGTCTCAAATGGGACTTTGCACTTTGGACTTTTGAGTTAATGCTGGAATGAATTAAGACTTTGGGCAACTATTAGAAAGGCATGATTGCATTTTGTAAGTTTAAAAGGATATGATATTTGGGAGGGGGCTAAGGGCAGACTGATATAGATTGGATGTTTGTCCCCACCCAAATCTCATGTTGAATTGTAATCTCTAGTGCTGGATGTGGGACCTGGTGGGAGGTGTTTGGATCATGGGTCTGATTCCTTATGGCTTGGTGCTGTCTTTGTGATAGAGTTCTTGCAAGATCTCATCATTTAAAACTGTACCTCCCCCCCACCGCCACCCTGGCTAACACATACACTTTGGCTCTGGCCATGTGACATGCCTGCTCCCCCTTCACCTTTTGCCATGATTAGAAGTTTCTTAAGGCCTTCCCAGAAGTGGAGTAGATGCTGGTACCATACCTCCTGTACAACCTGCAGAACTGCAAGCCAATTAAAACTATTTTCTTTATAAATTACCAAGCCTCAGGTATTTCTTTATAGCAATGCCAGAATGGCCTAATACAATAATATGTAAGAAACACCCAAAATAAGGTTAGAGTCACTGATGTCACCTGGAGTGCCTCTGCAGGGCTAAGTAGAAGTTTAGCTCATTTGAACAGAAGTCTGATAGAACTTTCTACAATGACAAAAATGGTCTATGTCTGTCTTGTTCATTACAGAAGCCGCTTACCACATGTGGCTGTTGAGCACTTGAAATGTTGCTAGTGTGATTAGGAATTAAATTTTAAATAATTTAAATTGAAATAGCCACTTGTGTCTAGAGGCTACCCTATTGGACAACACAGCTTTAGAAACCAGAAAAACATATTTCTAGTGCACTTGTTTTGAGCCCTTGTACTCTTGAGTCTGTATGTGTGGCTGCTCTCTCCACCATGCTATGAATTTCTCAGGAGGGGGACAAAGTGTTGTGTCATTTTGAAGCCTTAATATGGGACTCAGGAGAGAAGATCAGAGTACATGTTAAATGGATTTGAATAGTAAAAAGAGAATAGGGAGATTAATGCTTGAAATAAAGTAAAATGCATGAGCCTGTACTGCTCATTTTGCAAGATAGGAGAGCAGGTATTTTTAGTGTTTTCATGCATTGTCTGTTTGGAATACTGGACTAGGTTCAAAGATTTCTTTTCTTATATTGCTGAGATTCCTTTTAAAGAGAAGCATCTAACATGTGAAAGAATAAAACTCTTAGTTAAGTTCCTAGGTATGTGACATGGATAACATGCCACTAAAGCATAGCACAGGATTTTGTAATCTCTACATGCCACAGGTATTCCAGGGGCTATGCTAGGTGCCACAGTAAATGAGAAGCATATAGGAGAGAGAAACCTAGAGCACAAATAAGTAAAACAAAAGGTATAATCAGTTCATTAAATAAAAAATAGGGGCTGAGAGTGATGAATGGAGAGGTTTTTTGATGTAGCTGATTATAGAAAGTCTTTCTGAGATGGTGGAGTTTGACACCAAAAGGATAAGGAACTAGTTTAGAGAAGAGTGGGCAGTAGTACTGAACACGAGGTGGAGAAAGCGTGTGGCAGAAGGATGGAGAGAGGATGGTGGAATCCAAAAGGCTGTCAGAGAAGATGGGCAGTGGCCAGGCCATGAGGGAGGTTGTGGCTGTAAAGATCTTGTTAGGGATGCTGGATTTTCATTCTATATAAGTGGAAGTCTGTTGAAGAATTTCAAGCGGGAGATGAGCTATTCTGGCTTAACTTTCTAAAAGGATTGCTTTAACTGCTACAGGGAGTGTATTAGTGTATTCTCAGGCTGCTATAAAGAACTGCCTGAGACTGGGTAATTTATAAAGGAAAGAGGTTTAATTGACTCACATTTCTTGCTTTACTGGGGAGGTCTCAGGAAACTTACAATCATGGCAGAAGGTGGAGGAGAAGAAGGTACCTTCTTCACAGGGTGACAGGAGAGAGTGAGTGAAAGCAGGGCAAATGCCAGATTTCCCTTATAAAACCATCAGATCTTGTGAGAACTCACTCACTCTCAAGAGAATAGAATGGGGGAAACTGCCCCTATGATCCCATTACCTCCACCTAGTCCTGCCCTTGACTTGGGAGATTATGGGGATTACAATTTGAGGTGAGATTTGGGTGGGGACACAGAGCCAAACCATATCAGGGAGAATGGATTGAAGGGAGGAGAGAGTGAACTAGGAGGTGTGAGGTAGGAGGCTCTGGCAGTAGTCACATGAACTAGGAGGGTGGCTTGGGTAAGGATTGTAGCAGTGGTGGGCCAAGGGGTGGGTAAATCTTGTAGATAAATTGGTGGTGGAAACTGTAGGACCTGTTGATGGATTGGATGTGGGATGTGAATGAAAAGGAGGAATCGAGAATAACATTTTTTTTTTTACTTGAGCAAATAGGCAGATAGTAGTGGAGAAGATTGTTACTGGTTCTGTGAATTTTGGAGAAGAAAATAAAAAATCCCCCCCCATCTTTTTTTTTTTTTTTAATCCTAGAGACAAGTCTTACTCTGTCGTCCAGGCTGGAGTGCAGTGGTGCCATTTCGGCTCACTGCAACCTCTGCTTCCCGAGTTCAAGTGATTCTCCTGCCTCAGCCTCCAGAGTAGCTCGGAACTACAGGCGCGCGCCACCATACCTGACCGCCGGGTGGTGGGGGCGGCAGCGAGGCGGCGCTGTGGGGCTGTAGGCGGGCGTACTCTGTGAGCGGCACGCGGAACTGCGCCTGCGCCTAGCGAGTGCCAGCGCCCGTTTTGCCTGCCCGCTAAGGAGACCCGTGCGCGGCCTACCGCTTGGGGGACAGTCCTTAAGACGACATCTCCGCGAAGGCTGGCCTCTTGAGCCAGGGGGACGCTCTTTTGAAAGTCACTCCCCAAAACAGTTAAGGTTTTATTTTATTTTCAAGTCACAGCCCCCAACTCTCGTACAACTCACCCTGGACCACTTCTGGTTGCCGGCCCGCACCTCATAACTTAGGTCTGAGTGACCTTGGCCCGGATGCCCCTTGGCTCACCCTGGGCTCATGTCGTGATCCTGGCTTGAGTGGCCCAGGGGTGGGAGACCTGGAAGTTTTAGCCTCGCTGTTCTCAAGGCGGGTTAATTAGCCCAAGAAACATTATATTCATTTTCTGCATATGCCGCCTAAGGATCCGTGCCAGAGCAAGCCTGTGAGATACAGAAATGTTTACAAGCCAACAACTACGTGGAATCAAAGTGTCAGGCTGTCATCCAAGAACTGCGTAAGTGTTGTGCTCAGTATCCCAAGGGAAGATCTGTCGTCTGTTCAGGATTTGAAAAAGATGAGGAAGAAAACCTAACACTGAAGTCTGCATCTAAGTAAAGTTCTGCTGAAGTGCTGCTCCATGTTTCCACCGAATGAATTTTTTTTATCTTCCTTTCTTTCTTTAGGCCAGGTAGCAGCAAATAGCAAATGAAAAAGTCAGCTATAAAAGTTAATGAATATGCCGTCTATGCAGAACAGGCAGAAATATAAAAAACACATTAAAAGACAAATACGTAGAATGTAATAAACTGAGCTGCTAAAATAAACCTGTTTAAGAGAAAAAAAAAATACCCGACTGTATTTTTAGTAGAGATGGGGTTTCACCATGTTGGTCAACTCTGGATCTCCTGAACTTGTGATCCGCCTGCCTCTACCTCTCAAAGTGCTGGGATTACAGGCATGGGCCACCACACCCGGCCCAAAATAACCCTTTTTAACATGTTAAGTTTGACATGTTTAAAAGAGTATCACAATTTGAGACGTCAAGCCCCTAGATATGTGAGTCTGGAGCTTACATATGTGGAGTGAAGATAATTAAGCCCTGAGAATGGATGGAATCCCATTGTGAGCAGGCTGTATGGAGAAGGAAGCTTAAGATACAGATGAGTAGTCAGAACAAGTTCTGAAGGATTCTGGGTTCAGAAAGGGTCCAGAAATAGATGATCCAGAAAGGGGATAGGAGCCAGAAACACAGACTGAGGAGTAGCCAGTAGGGAGGAGAACCCTAAATGCTGGTTTCTGGACCTAAAGGAAGAATATTTCAAAATAAGAGAGTGACAAACTGCATAACGCACTGCTATGAGGTGGGGCAAGATGATATTGTTGGAACTGGCAAGAGGAAGGTTGGCGTCCTTTGAGAAAATAGATTTTTTTGCAGTCTTGATGGTAGAAGCTAGACTGAAGTGAGATTGTGTGAATGGATGGCAAGAAGTGCCAAGGATGCTTGTGATGAAAGATCAATGGGAACTACCTGGAGGGGTATCTGAGGTCAAGTGAATGGAACTTGGTGAGCACATGGAGAAATCAAATCAGTGAGAGTTCAAAAAAGAAGGAAATGTGAATTGGCCTTGAAAGATGAAATTGTTTCAGTTGTTTCAAAGGCAGTTCTGTGGAGGGGAGCATTATGAGTACATTGCCACACAAAGGTGGTAATGAAATGTATTGAATCAAGGGAAGATCATGGATTTAATAATGAGGACTGCTCTGACTAGCATTGGGAAGTAGTGACAAGTATTTAGGGTGGGAACAAGTGATGAAAGGCCTGAAATATGACCATAACGTCTTTTACCCATATATTGTTGGCAAATTAGTCTATATTTAAAATGAATAATTTAGTGCTTTCCTGAATTAATGATGTTTAGTTGAGACTAAGAAACCTACCTACTAATATTTAATACATTCCAAACAAGATATTTTCTTTTCTATAATATGTTTCTTTTTAATAGCAGAGTTAAGTTTTGATTAGGGAACATACTAGTGTATATGTTTTTAAATCCATAGTTCTTTTACTGTTTGTTCATCTAAAGGTCAAGAACTCTTGTTTCTTGTGCTTTGTTTTTCATGGTTCCTGTTAACCTGGTTTTATTTTCATTTTATTTGGATATGTTATGCCTTTCAGTATGTCATAGCCAGAAAGAGACTAGCAGAATACTGGCCAGGTGTGGTGGCTCACACCTGTAATTCCAGCACTTTGGGAGGGCGAGTTGGGTGGATCACGAGGTCAGGAGATCGAGACCATCCTGGCCAACATGGTGAAACTCTGTCTCTACTAAAATACAAAAATTAGCGTGGTGTTGCATGCCTGTAATCTCAGCTACTCTTGAGGCTGAGTCGGGAATTGCTTGAACCTGGGAGGCGGAGGTTGAAGTGAGATGAGATCACACCACTGCACTCCAGCCTGAACAATACAGCAAGACTCCGTTTCCAAAAAAAAAAAAAGGGGGGTGGAGACTAGCAGAATACGGTATTTACTACTGTGTTAGCTTATCTAATATAAAAAATGGGAATAAATGATTGTTTTTAAATATACAGTTTCCTTAAGAAGTATATTTCAAGAAAATATACATATTAGTCGTTGTATTTTGAAGGTTAGTAGATTTTAGAGTCTGAACATTATTTATAATAGTTCCTGAATTCCCAGCCTGGCTCTATAATTTAGTGTAATTTTGGTGGATGGGCCATTGAATGGCATGTAGGTGTATGTTTGTCTTGCCCCACGGGGCATGCTAATTGCTTTGTACTCCCTCCTAGAACTGTTCATTTTAAGTATTTAGTCACCTTGGTAAAGGTAGGTGAAAATGAAAGCTTAAAATAAGCTATAATTATATTCAGCATTGGTGATATATTACTCTGACAGAGGAATGTAAATTGGATCTAGATATTATATGGTATTAAAGCTGACCTTCCAAGTTTAAGGTATGAAATTTGTTAGTTTGTCACATGTGAGCAGTAATGTATTTTTTCTCCTTTGAAGAAGCTTTGTATATTGATTTTAAACCACCTAGATTTGTGTTTCCCTAGGCATTCATGTAAGATTATTCTTTTGGGTAATTAAAAAGATTTTTCTTATTACAAAAAATGTAAGTTCATTATATGACAAGTAAATGTGCAAAAGGAAAATCAAGAAAAATATATAATATCTACTTAAATAGACACTAACTGGGAGGAGAGAGAGAGAGAGACAGACAGACAGACAGAGGGAGAGAGACTGTTTCTGTCTACAGAGGAAGTCTTCCTGTCTAATACCATTGGTTGGTTGGTTGATTAAAAACATTTGTTAGCATGTAATCATCAAATAAATGATTCAAATATGCCCCAGACATTTTTTTATTCAAATAAAAGCATAAACATTATTTCTGTAGACATTTCATATGGAGCAGATCTTTTCTTGGAGTGGACAAAGGCTGATTGCATAAAAACATACCCATAATGCCTTGTCTTCCTGGTATTAGTGTTTTAAAGTAGAATGGGATCGGTAAAGGCTCTGGCAAAGCAATGTGAGTACAGAACTACTGTTCTGTTAAAAAAAAAAAAATTTTGGTCGGGCGCTGTGGCGTACGCCTATAATCCCAGCACTTTGAGAGGCCAAGGTGGGCGGACCACGAGGTCAGGAGATCAAGACCATCCTGGTCAACATGGTGAAACCCTGTCTCTACTAAAAATACAAAAAAATAAAAATTAGCTGGGTGTGGTAGCGCACACCTGTAGTCCCAGCTACTCGGGAGGCTGAGGCAGGAGAATTGCTTTAACCCAAGAAGCGGAGATTGCAGTGAGCTGAGATCACGCCACTGCACTACAGCCTGGGTGACAATGTGAGACCCGTCTCAAAAAAAAATCTTTTTGGTACTAAGATTTCCCTTTAATATATAGTTGTGCCCACATTTACTTTTACTGCAACTTAAAAAAGTAACATATTTTTAGCTTTCCAAAACGTTAGGCTTACTTTTCATAGAAGAAGTACCTCTTTCCCAATTACATGTAACCTGTTTGTATCATATTAACTATATACAGTAGTAAGTACAACTGTCAAGAATGGATTTGGAGAGAAACCAACCTGGTTCTGGTGGGAGCAGTGTGTGTGGACGTATAAGAGAGTAGAACACAAGCCTTGAATTAGCTGACTAGGAAGGACGATTAAGAATGTGATTGTGTAGCTACACATAGGTACATACATTTCTTATATGTGAACAAAAACATTTTTGAATAATAGAAAATGCCTTATATACCATTTCTGCTTTTTAAACTTAAGATACATGAGCATCATTCCACTTCAAGATTGCAGGCATAGTTTTTTCTTTAAGTTGGGATTTGTTCCTAGGACCTAGCTAAGTTAGGTAGCCATCTTCATTGCTCCTTTGATATTCTCTGCTTATTTTTGTAGTAGTGGTTACTGCACACAGTATTTTTTTATTGTTCTCGTGTCAGTCGTCCTTCATATTTCTTCCATCAACTCTTTAATCCCAAATTATGATTTTTTCTTTGTTCTTACTACCCCCTTTCTCCTTTAATTGTTTTGCAATCAGGATTTCACTTCCACAGAATTATTTATAATATGCTCTTGAATTCATTTATTTATAGTTCTTTTTAGCACTTATTTTATTTGACCTTATTTCAGCACTTGACTCTTGACTCTTCTCTCTTTTGAAACTTTCTCTTTCCTTTGGATTTGTTTTGTCAGATTTACTTGGTTCTCCTCTTACCACTGTCACTGCCTTTTTCTAATTTTCTTGGTGGGAACTTCTGCCTGTTCTCACACTCTAACAGTGGATATTTCAGACTTGTGTTTGAAGGATAGACTAAATCTACTTTTTCCTATTTCTTTTGCTAAGCACAACTAGAAATACTGGACATTATATGTGAAACTGATATAAGAAGACAGGCTCGTAACCTTGGGACTTAAGGACAATATGGCAGTGAGTTTGCTAGGTTGTCTTTCTGCCTTTTTGTGAGATTTGGAGATGAAGAAGTCAACAACCCAGAAATGACAGTGGGCACAGAAGAAGTCCCAACAAAAGCCTTCTCTCTTAAACCAAAGGACCACAAAAATGGCAGCAAGCAAGACAGAAAACATTGACAGTAACTACTCTGTGCCTGTTAAATACCACGGAAAAAGATCTGTGGTCCTATCCCTACCTACACCATCAAAAAGCAGAGGGTAGCCTGGATTTCTACCCACAGATGGCAGTAATGAGGCATTCCTCCCCCTCCTGACTGGCATTGTGTTTAAAAAGGCCAATAGAGTCAGGGCTTTCACCATCACCCAGTAGTAACAGATGTCCACATCCCCCCTTCCATGGTGCTATTGTAGGTTACATGGTGACCATAATGAGGCAGTCCTTTTCTCCATCAGGGTGTGCCCAGATTTTCATACATGTCAAGTGGTAACAAAGAATCTTTTTTGGACTTCTGTTTCCACCTGGCAGTGATGAGGTGGTGCTTTCTCTTCTTCCACCGGAGCTGTGTCACAGAAAGCTTACTGAAATGAGAGGTTTATATAAGTGTCGGAGTCTTACAACATGATATCCCAAATTTTCAGGCTTCTGTATTAAAAATATGTCATACCAAGAAGCAGGAAAATCCCAAACTCAAAGAAAAAAGACAATAGGTGACAACACTGATATGACAGAGATGGTAGAATTATCTGACAAGAATCTTTTAAAAAGCAGCCATCATAAAAGTGTTGCAATGGGCAAATAGGAATATGCTGAAACAAAAGAAAAAAAATAGAAAGCCTCAGCAAAGAAATAGAGGAAACTTTATTTCTTCTTTTAAAGAACCAAATGGAAATCTTAGAAGTGAAAAATACAGTAACTGAAACAAAAAGCTTACTGGAGGGCCTCAAGAGCAAAACATGAGGCTGAAAGGAGAGAATTAGTTAACTGGAGTATAGAATGATAGAAAGTACACAATCTGGACAACCAGGAAAAAATAGATTGGGAAAAAAATACATACAGAGTCTCAGGGACTTGTGGGTCTATAACCAAAGATCTAACATTCTTGTCATTGTAGTCTTGAGAGGAGAAAGAGGACAGGTTAAAAAAGTACATGAAGAAATAATGGCAGAATAGGCTGGGCACTGTGGCTTATGCCTGTAATCCCAGCACTTTGGTAGGCTGAGGTGGGTAGATCAGGGTAGATCACCTGAGGTCAGGAGTTTGAGACCAGCCTGGCCAACATGGTGAAACCCTGTCTCTACTAAAAATAAAAAATTAGCCAGGCGTGGTGGCACATCTCTGTAATCGCAGCTACTTGGGAAGCTAAGGCAAGAGAATCGCTTAGAACCCGGGAGGCGGAGGTTGCAGTGAGCCAAGATTGCGCCATTGCACTCCAGCCTGGGTGACAGAGCGAGACTCTGTCTCAAACACACAAAAAAAGATCTGAGTAGTTCCCAAATTTGGCAAGACATAAACCTACAAAAACTGAATGAATCACAAACAGGATAAACTCAAAGAAATTAACACACAGATGTATCATACTCAAATTCCTGAGAACTAGGCTGGGCGTGGTGGCTCACACTATAATCCCAGCAGTTTGGGAGGCTGAGGTGGCTGGATGACTTGAGGTCAGGAGTTTGAGACTAGACAGGCCAAGATGAAATCCTGTCTCTACTAAAAATCCAAAAGTTAGCCAGGCATGGTGGCACGTGCCTGTAGTCCCAGCTACTCGGGAGACTGAGGCAGGATAATTGCTTGAACCCAGGAGGCAGAGATTGCAGTGAGCTGAGATTGCATCACTGCCTTCCCGTTTGGGAGACAGAGTGAGACTCTGTGTCAAACAAACAAATAAAAAATCTGGAAAGCAAAGATAGATTAAAAACATCTTAAAAGCGGTGGCCAAATTGCCAATTGCATAAATTAAACAAGAGATGTTACCAAGACGTCAACAGGGTAATAAGGGAATACTCTGAACAACTTTAAATACACAATTCAATAAGTTAGATGAAATAGATCAGTTCTTTGAAAAACACAAACTACTACAACACACCCAATAGGAAATAGATGATTTGGACGGTCCTCTAACTATTAAGAGAATTACGTTTCTGCTTTAACCCTCTTGTAAAAGATCTTCAGGTATGGGTGATTTCAATGCAGAATTTTACGACAAACTTTAAGAGGAATGCCAATTTGCCATAGTCTCTTCCAGAAATAGCAGAGAAGAGAGCAATTAATTTTTTTAATGAGGTTTGAATGACCTGATAGCAAAACCATACCAATACAGTATCAAGAGGGAACAAACAAAACCAAAAATCCCTCACACTTACAGACCAATGTTCATCATGAACATGCAGACAAAAATTCTTATATAATGCATTATATTGACAAGCAAAAGAGGAAAAGTCACTTGATCATATGAATTGATTTGGAAAAAGCATTTGACAAAATTCAACACTTGTTCATAATAAAAACTCTTAGAAAAATAGGAATAGACAGTGAGTTCAGTAGTGTTCCATAGAAAGATATGTTTAAGTTCTTAACACTCTCTCTGCAGAATGTGGCCTCTTTTGGAAACAGAGTCATTGCAGTGGAATTAAGATGAAGTCATAAGGGAGTAGGGTAAATTCTTGATCCGCTGTGACTTGTGTCCTTAAAAAAGCGGAGATACAGTGAGAGTCTCATGTGATGACTGGAAGGATTGGCAGTTTCCATCAGAAGCTAGGAAGAGGCAGTGAAGGATTCTACCCAGATTCCCAGGCAGCAGCCCTGCTTACGCTTTGATTTTGAACACCTAGCTTTCAGAACTACAAGATCTATTACAAGATCTGTTTTAAACTACTCATTTTTTGGTACTTGGTTGCTGCAGCCCTAGGAAACTAATACAGAGAGGAACTTTCTCAACTTGGTAAAGAGATCTACAAAAATCCTGCAGTTAATATTCTATTTTGTGATGAAAGACCAAATGCTTTCCCTCTAAGATAGGTTGAGAACAAGGCAAGGATGCCTGCTCTCAGGACTTTTATTTTACACCATGAAGAAGTTTTAGATGGAACACTGAAGCAAGAAAAGGAAATAAAGGCATGCAGCTCACAAAGGTAGAAGAAAACTGTCCCTGTTTGCAGATGACATTTTGTTCAGTATGAAGGTTGAGACAGTTTCATTAATGGTGTGGAGACCTGTCATCTCTTTGTGTTTGTTTCTGTATATATAAAGGCCACAAGTCTGGTTATCAGCAGACCTAGATATTATTTCTAAGTGACTATAACCCCTTATATGTAACAATAGAAGGGGGCTTAGTTTCATTTTAAAATGATTTGTTGAGTGCTCAGTCTATCCCATGCTAGAATAAATAGGATAAATAAGAAATGGTCCCTATACTCAAGGAGTATGCATCAGGCACATAGAGAATCTCAAGAAATCTACTAAAAACTCCTAGAACTTATCACTGAGTTCAGCAAGGTTGCAGGATTAAAGATAACAATATAAAATTGTATTTCTATGTAGTAGCAGTGAACTTGTGGAAAATGAAATTAAAAACACAATACCATTCATAATAGCTCAAAAAACAATTGTAATTCTTATGACTTACAGATAGGACTTTTATGCTGAAAACTACAAAATAATGATGAAAGAAGTTAAAGCAGATCTAAATAAGTGGAGACATCTGGTGTTTATGAATAAGAGACTCAACTCAATTTGCTTGTCCATTTGGGTTATTGGCAGAACCCAATTTCTTGTGGTTGTGGGAATAAGATTCTTATTTCTTTTCTAGCTGTCAATTGAGGGCCATTCCTAGGTGTTTCAGTCCAATGACATTTCTTAGATTTTCTTTGGCTTCCTTCATTTTCAAAACCAGTAAAGGCGAGTTGAGTCCCTTTTATGCTTTGTTGTTGTTGCTGTTGTTGTGAGGCACAGCCTTGCTCTGTTGCCCAGTCTGGAGTGAAGTGGTGCCATCTTGGCTCACTGCAGCCTGCGCCTTCTGGGCTCAAGGATTCTCCCGCTTCAGCCTCCCAAGTAGCTGGGATTACAGGCACCCACCACCACGTCCGGCTATTTTTGTATTTTTATTAGAGATGGGTTTTCTCCATGTTAGCTAGGCTGATCTCCAACTCCGGGCTTCGAGTGATCCACCTACCTCAGCCTCCCAAATTGCTGGGATTACAGGTGTGAGCCATGGTGCCCATCCCTTTTTATCCTTTGACTCTTTTTCTTTCATCTAATCTCTCTAACCAAGATGGGAAATTAAGAATTATATGATTAGATTGGAACCACCTGGATAAACTAGTGTAATCTTTCTATTGTAAAATCATCTGATTAGCAACCTCAATTCCATCTGCAACCTGAATTTCTCCTTTGCTATGTGGAGTAATATAATCATCTTAGGTTCTGGGTTTAACATGTGCAGATCTTTTGGTGGGCAAGGATAGGATTACTTTCTTTATTACACATGTCTACTCCTTTTATATCCTCCCATTGCCTATGGCATTATACATATGGTTTTTCAAGATCAAGCCCTTTCTTACCTGTTTGGTTTTATCTCTGATACAGCTTCCTGTGGTGCTCAGCAGAGACCATTTCTTTTATGTTTAATGTCTTTGTGGGTATGCCGTCCTGCTTAGAAAGACTCAGGTCAGACAACAGTTGCTTTGAAGTTCCCAAGGGAGGTCGATATTGTACTCCTGTTCCCAGAGCACCATGATTATAGCATTTATTACGTTACGAAAATGATTTTTTCGACACTTGTTTCAACCACTAGTCTGATCTTTTCAAGGGCAGAGAACATATTTTATTCAGTTTTGTATTTCTCATACTTAGTGCTGTATCAAGAACACAGTGTACCCTTAATAAAAGCCGACTTGGCTGGGCATAGTGGCTTACACCTGTAATCCCACCACTTTTGGAAACTAAGGTGGGAGGATTTGCTTGAGGCCATGAGTTTGGACTGGTCTGGGCAACATAGTGAGACCCTATCTTTACAAAAACTAAAATTAACTGAATGTAGTGACACATGCTTATAGTCCTAGTTACTAGGAAGGCTGAGGCACAGGATCACTTGAGCCCAGGAGGTTGAGGTGGCAGTGGGGCATGATTGTGCCACTGTCCTGCAATCTGGGAGACAGAGTGAGACCCTGTCTTTGGTTTTATCATCTTTGGTTCAGTATGGATAAGTAACAGTTCTGAAACTGCAATTGAAGTTTCTAGCTTGAAGGTTGAGACAGTTTCAGTAATGGTGTGGAGACCTGTCATCTCTTTGTGTTTGTTTCTGTATATTTAAAGGCCACAAGCCTGGTTATCAGCAGACCTAGATATTATTTCTAAGTGACTATAACCTCTTTAATGTAACAATAGAAGGGGGCTTAGTTTCATTTTAAAATGATTTATTGAGTGCTCAGTCTATCCCATGCTAGCATAAATAGGATAAATAAGAAATGGTCCCTATACTCAATGAGTATGCATCAGGTAAAATTGCTCTTATGATCTGGTATGTTTATTTCATATCATAGGGTAATAATTGCAAGATTAATTACATTATAATTTATGATGCATTTGGCTTTCCCTTTCTAAGAGCACATCTGGGAAGAAAGGTAGTAACTTAAACAAAGGAAGGGTAGGAGTGTCAGTCTTTGGGAAACATACTTGAGAATGCTTTGTTCCTTTGGCCAGGAGGTAAGTCTGAGACCTGATTGTTGCCTCTGTTGCTCAGTGAGGTGACTGACTGTATTTGCTTCGTAAAGCCAACAACATGTCAGAAACCACTTTATACCCTTTTGGTTTCATCCTGTGTTTCTGGAAGTAGTAACTGAATTTCAAAGCCTAAGCTGCTTTTGAACATTTAAAGGTGGGTTAAACATTGTAATTCTGGGGACCTGTTCTCCCTCTTCCTCTGTTTTTTTTTTTTTTTTTGTATATGTGTGTGGTGTGTGTGTGTGTGTGTGTGTGTGTGTGTGTGTGTTTTTAAATTATTAAGTTTTATTACCTCTTCATCTCTTCTTTTCTCATATATTGAGACCCCTACTAGGAAGTGCTAAATGGTAATAGAAGTTTTCCTTGAGGCAATTGGAAGAGTTTGATATTTCCTGTTACAGAATTTTAACAGGTAGATTTTGTGTTAATTTAGTATTTAGCATACTATAGTTGCTGTTTTAAAGCAGTTTTTTTTTCTGATACAAATGTCGTACTGATCTCTGTGTCATTTCTATTCATGAAGAAGAAACATGTGCTTATTTATCCATGAATGCAGTTTATAGTTAAATCACATAATGCCTGATGATACTGTGCTGACAGGCACAGAATAAAATAGTGCAGATTTTAGTTCCTAGAGATTGATCATTTATAGATCAGTTGATAATTTTTTTCCAGGTTGCTTCTTACACTGATGATGAGAAATTTTTCATTTTTGTAGAAAGTTATGGATCTCAATAAACCTCTGTCAAGACCGCAGACCTAGCTACTCAATATCACTTTTTATCTCGAACATCTTCTCTGGTGGAGATAGGAAGTGATATTTATATCCCTATCCTTAAAAATAATATTGCTGAAAATAGTAGGGGTGAAGGTGAAACACTTGACATTATTGCTTTGTGAGTGACAACCTGTTAATACAACAGTATGCTGACTGCACATTTTTAAGAAAACAGGGAGATGTTTTATACATATTTAATATTTAATCTTTTTAATAAGTACTTTTGTTAGCTTTCTTTTAATTATTATATTGTTTCTTTGGTTGTCAAGTGTCTCAGTTTTCTTTCCCTGTACGCTGTCCCACTTTTCTTGTTTTTGATGTTTTATGAAATAAAATGTGTAACCTGATTTTCACAAGACCACTGCCTGCGTCTCTGATTTTATTGTTGAGAATTGTTGAGAAATTCCAACAATGATTAAAAGATTGTAGTAGATGAAGTGATTTGGTTTAATGCCTCTTAACTACATTAAAGTTTTGTTTTATAGAAAATTAATTTATATGTAAAATATGTGAGTGGGCATAAATATTATTTGAATAGTTCATATTCTATAGTTTAGAAGAGAGTTATATAGTGAGTCTAGAAATAGTTGACTTGAGACTGTCTGAGTCCCACATTTCTAGTTTTAATTATGTTAAGGGTGATGAATTTTAAATAGCTCTTTTTTTATTATTATTTATGTAGATTAGAGAACCTACTGATTTACATGGATTTGTGTTTCCTAAATTTATAGTGGGTCACAATATAAGCATTAGTGTAACAAAGTCTTTTTGTTATATTAACATGATTTAAAATTTCTTTGTGTATTTTGGTATAAGGCAGTTTGATGAATAGTGATTTTATTCTTCACGATGATTTAAGGTGGTAGCAATATGAATAATCTGAAATCATTTATATTAGCTTTAGAATATCTTTGTGGATATACTTTTGAATATGAAGATTGTTGAAAATGTACTTCAAACAAAATATGAAAGGCCCACTGTGAAGTATTAAAGAGGAGGGCCTTGTGAACAGTCTCTCTCCATGCATCTCAATGTCAGCCCTAGTAAAACTCTCAGATTACTCCTCACTTCCCTGCTGCATGTGAAATAGGAATAAATTCAGAAAAGGGTGTCAGCAAGGCAGACAGTTAAGTGAGATGCTGTAGGTGTTTTAATGAAACATGAAAACAGGATTTTAAATGCCTACAGGTAATCTGTCTGTCGCTGATAGTAGCGAGTAGACTCTTCACTTTTGAAGTAGCATCCTGGTTTGAAAACAGCAACCTCGCTTTAACTTTTTCCTCACCTTAACTATAATAGTAATCTTCAGTCTTTACAAGAGAGTGTCTTTCCTGTTCAAGTGCGTTTAAAAAATTAGTTATTTCGTGGCTTTCACTGGAAAGAGATGCATAAAATTTGTCTGACAAAAGATTGCTAATCTAAATGGCAGTTTTCATTTCTTTTTTGTAAAATCAGAAATTCTGAACATGGATAGGTGCAAATGTGCAAATGAAGAAGCTGGATTTTAAACAATATTTGTATTTTTTATATAAATATGTTGCCTTTGTTCTTATTCTCTTGTTTTCACTAGAAATGTTATATTGTATCTTAAGGAAAAAAATGATATTTTGGTATTTTCTGATACATGACTTAAGCTTGTTTTTATTCTTTATAATGTCCTGTTTTAGATTCCTTGAAATCTTTTTTTATTTTTTTTTTGAGATGGAGTTTCACTCTTGTTGCCCAGGCTGGAGTGCAATGGCATGATCTCGGCTCACTGCAACCTCCACCTCCCAGGTTCAAGTGGTTCTTCTGCCTCAGCTGCCTGAGGATTACAGGCATGTGCCACCACACCTGGCTAATTTTATATTTTTAGTAGAGATGGGGTTTTGCCATGTTGGTCAGTCTGGTCTCGAACTTCTGACCTCAGGTGATCCACTCACCTCTGCCTCCCAAAGTGCCGGAATTCCAGGCGAGAGCCACTGCACTTGGCTGAAATTTTGTTTTTAACATCTTAATGTTCAAACACTACACATACACATATATAAGCACATGTATACAAATAAATATACACAAACATATCTTTTCTTTCCTCCATTCTTTTGGTGACAGATTATTGTCATTGTATTATTTATGGGGCTAGGTTTCCAAATGTCCACTGAAAAAAGGTATTCATTTCTACTAAGGTGTAGTTTTCCTGTAATCAAGACAAGTTGTTGTCTGATGACAGTAATGTTCTAGTTATGTAAAGTCCTCTGATTGGATCAGTGAGTTTATGGGACAGGTTTGGTTTGGTGAAGATTGACGTACTCATTTAAAAACCTGTGATACAGTTTTTATTTTTTTATTTTTTATTTTTTAAGCAACTGAACTTTGAAACTTAGGAAATTCTTAACATTTATTGGGATGTACTTCAGTGTTTGGGGAAATTCTGCTAAAGCATCTCTTTTTCATTGTTTTGATTAATTTTTGCCATCAACATTTTTCTTTATGTTCATCTACATCTTTCCTCCATAGATCTTTACTCACTTGCATAATTTGTGTTCTTTGACATAGCCCAAAATAGGCTATAATTAGTGGTGTGCTGCTAAATGTTTAGAGCCAGCTCTGGGTGGAGGAAGCTCTGATTGGTAGCATTTGCCAATTTCTGTGGTGTGAATACTTTAACTGTGGCTGATTTCAAGCTACCCACATGATGTCCCTGGACATGGAGTATGGAAGAGATGGCCACAGTCTACTCTTACAAGCTTGTGCAAGCTGAGTTCAGCACACTATTGGCATATCCCATCTTTGGTTCTTTCAAAACTAAGATTATGAATCATAAATAATTTTTATGTATGGTATTATTCTTATGTTTTAGTTATGATTATGAATATAGCAAATATAAAATACTTGTGGGTATATAACATTATCGTGATAACACAAGCCGCATTACTGACAGTGTGTAACTATCCTTTATTCTGTTTTTCAGTTGGATGGAAAGCTTTGGACATGAGGGGCTTGGATTATTACTAGACATTTTGGAAAAATTGATTAGTGGAAAAATGTAAGTATTGCTAATAATTATTTTCAAGTAAGCATTATTTGTATGTCCAATTATAATTCCAATGCTTCTATTTTTTATGTCAATACAGCCAAGAAAAAATTGTAAAGAAAAATCAACATAAAGTCATTCAGTGTCTAAAAGCCCTGATGAATACACAGGTATGTACATAGGTAATTCATATTTGTCCATCACCAATTTTGTAATATATGATTTTCAGTTGCAGTGAAGTGATGATATATTGTTCTGATGTGTTTTTCAGTACATGATGGAAAAATAATAGAATTTTATTGAATTCTAGTTTCAACTGTCTTGCAATATGAGAAACCTGAGAATGAATAAATCCTCTTCTGGTGCTGAACTCCTCATATATAGGCTAATTATCTCTCCCTACTCTTTCCTCCCCGTCAACCCTGCCCACCCCCACCACCTCCTCCCACTCCCCCACCCCTTACCCCATCTTCTTTCTTTTTTCTCTTCCCCTCCCACCCTTTCTTTGATGTTTTTGTCCTCCTCTTCCTCTTTTCTTCCTTCCCTCATTTCCTCTCTCTCCACTCTCAAAAGTATGCCATGAGTCAGCTGTAAGATCATGATTATTAAATGGAGCTGCAATAATACTTACTACCAAAGGTTCAAGTTGGGAAGATTTCTTATATTCTAGGAATTTAAAATCTACAATGAAATTAATGTAAACAGATATAAGCAGGTCTCAGAATTGGTGCAATGATGCTTAATATCGAGAACAAACTTAATACGGAGGAATTTGCATAAAGAGGTTAGAAGGGAGAAACCTGCTTGTGGCTCTTGCCTATAATCTTAGCACTTCGGGATGCGGAGGCAGGAGGTTTGCTTGAAGCTAGGAATTTGAGACCAGCCTGAGCAACATAGTGAGACCCCCATCTCTACAAAAAATAAAACTAATAGCTGGGTATGGTGGCACATGCTGGTAGTCCCAGCTACTCAGGAGGCTGAGTTGGGAGGGTGGCTTGAGCCCAGGAGTTTGAGGTTAGAAAAAAGAAGAATTTTTAAGCTCTTTACTAAAGTTAGATTTTAGTTTTATCTAGCAGTGTTTCTGTTTTGCTTTTATACTGTTAACTGCAGAAATTAGCATTATCCTATGCCATTTCTTTAGCTCCAGCATCTAAACACATCTACCTCACGATGTGTGAAGTAATGATAACGTGTTTAAGTTGCTGTTAGACAGCAGGGGAGGAAATTTTACCTCTGGTGGTATGATGATTTTTGTTTTATAGCAAAACCATCTGTATATTTCTGATTAATTTTAATTTATAATTTGCCATATTCTAATTTAAAAATAAACTTTTATAAGGCTATACACTTAAGTACTACTTAAATTATTAAGATTTATATTTCTTTTTACTAAATGTATTAGCAAATATTTATATTTTCTAATTATTTTTGTCTTATTAAACTATGTATTTTTAAGCATTTTTCTGGAGCTAATTTTTCTGGAGTTCTATTTTTAACTGGTGAAATATTTTTCTTCCCTGCCTCCTCTAATCAGATATTATTTTCAAAGAAAATATGTGATGTAGGAATCACAACTCTTTTCTATGCTGAATTCACGGTTCTTTGAAAATCAGATGTTAGATATATAAGGTAGCTTTTTACATATCTGTTTTAAGAGTAAATTAATAAAAGAATCAGATTGCTGATAGGGAGAGGTCTTTTCCCACTAAGTACATAGAACTGGTTTAGGAAGCCCTTTCTAAAGTGAGAATATAGAAATTGGAAATTTTATTAGTGATGGGAAGGCTGAAAACAGAAAAAAAATTAGAAACTTTTTTTTTTAAACCAAAGGAATATTTGGATCGTAATTTGAATTCAAGAAGAATATCATGGTTAAAGTAAGGTGGTAAATAGAAGATAATATTCTTACTTTGTGTCAGAATGAATCGGAGGAAAAGTGAACTTTATTAATTTTGTAATTGATATACTATTATTCCCTTAAGAGATTTTTGTTGCTTGTGGTTTATATATGTGGAGCTATAAATTATTGCCATTTGTATTTGGTGCTATTATCTGTGCTATTAAGAATAAAAAGTTAATTTAAGTTAGTGGTACTTAGTATTATAATGTCTGAACTCTAAATCTAGCAATATTTGAAAATTTTGGTAAAGTTTTTTTCTCTTCAAGATTGGTTAATGGTTTTCTTAATCTTTATTTGATCACACATCTATCAGTGCAAAATTTGTTAAACTTCACGTATACAGTCTTTAGTAGCATTCATTGAATGATGAAAATATAAGTTTTAAAAGAAAAAAATGTGGTGCCTTCTTTGATACTGGTAATTAATTATATAATTAATGAGCAAATTTGATAACATTACATGAAAGGGAATTTCTTATAACATTAAATTGGACTAAGAGTATTTTTTTAAATGGAAGAAAATTTTAATTACCTAAGGGGGAAGAAAATAAAAGATGATAAGGATGAAAAGTTAGTCTATTCAAATTGAAAGGTAAGAACAGAGGCTTCCATTTAGTCAGTTAACTTTGTGTGTGTTGCTTTGAAGAGTACACCCAAGGTGAGGATGCTTTGCTCCTGAAGCCAGCTCCTTTACTCACGTTATCTCTGCTACTGGGATTAACTCACTGTGGGTGGCTGCTCAGCACCAGTAGTCATGCACCACTGGGTCCAGATGTTGGTCATCCTACATGAGGATTTAGGGCATTAACTTTCCTCTACCTAAAACATCATCTTCAGAGGCCTGAAATTCCATCTGTTAGCTAATAATAGGCCTCATGTGGAATGCAATTGGAACCTGGCATTGATCCTCTGTTAAGAACAGGCCAGTTATCATATTATCTGAAGTGGGTCCTTGACATTCAGGAAAGATACATCCTTAGACCTTTCAAAATTTGTCCTGCCTCTCTAACCTAAAATAGCCCTCATTAAATGTACTTTAATCCTACCACTGGTAAGTTGACTACTTCTCACACAGAGTCAACAGTTTTTGTTTTGTTTTGCTGTGTTTTTTAAATAATTGAGACTAATTTTATACAAGTAGCAATTCTGTATTTAGTTATAGATACTGAGTAGTAGTAATCTGGCCTCATTCCAGTCTTAAAATGAGTATGACACAATTTTGCGTTGCCAAAATCAGAGGATGTTGCCTGTGATGGACTTTTGGGGGTTACAGGATGTTGGTTAAACCTGTGAAAACAGAATATTCTAACATTTCACCTTTCATACATGATGGTTTAGGGCCAGAGGGCTTGACAGAGAAGGTAGGTAGTATCATTTGGAGGAAATCAGCATGTGTCACCTTGGGTGGCTGGAGGAGTCACAGGATTCTGATTCTAGAAGGGCAGGTGTTAGCTAAGGACAGCCTGGTGGATGGGAAATGAAGGGGAAATGCTAGAGGCAAGTTTTACTCAATTCCCAGGTTTATTAGGACAGAGCCAGCTCTTCTGTACTTGGTAATCATTGACTGACTTTCTGAATTGAATCTAAGTCGTACTTTATAAACCTGAAAATTCCCTGGAATGATTATCAAATGATTAGTTTTTGGTCCTCTGCCTGCCTTTTCATTCTTTATCAAGTTATGTAATAGCCCAGGGTATCATAAAAGTATTTCCTGACTGTTTAGCAGTCTTGTTGTAAACTTTCCCTATCACTAACAAGACCAAGTAATCTCTCCAAAATTCATAATCTGGGGCCCTTGGCCTTTCCTGTACTTTCTCCATTGTTCCTGTGTTTCTTAGATAGTGGCTTAAAGTAAATGCGATATTTCAGCACAGTGCAAGGTTTCTTTGCGTAAGTGGCCACATACAAGATAGGAAAGTTATAAATAGGATTTTGTAACAATCAAAGTACTTGGTTCTAAACTGCTTACAGATCTAACTTTGATGCTTACATGTAGTGCCAATTTTGAGTTTAGGTCATAGGCCTGTAATTGGGAATAAGGCCCTGTTTTAGTGTTTGGTAGTAACTCTGATTAGTCAATTTCTCATGCTTTAGTAGGATCCTCTGAGATGCATCCTCTGTTTTATTGTTTCTATTCATCCTCTGTATTTGGACAGTTATCTTTCATAGATATGCCATTAACATAACTTCTCATCTTCTAATTGGATTTGACATCCTGGCAGTAGTAAATAAACTTTATCCTAAATCCAGCATTTATAGAAGAGTTTACAACTGCATTGTTTTCCTAATAATAAATACCACTGTGATTAGAATACCTGTGCCCATTATGGCAGTTTCTACATGGTGTCTGCCCAAATCATCCTTTAGTTTTTGCCCATTTGTGAACTAAGTGCTAATATCTAGGCCTGTATTTTGTAATACGGTAGCTACATGTGGCTTCTGAGCATTTGAAATGTGGCTAGTCTGAATTGAGATGTGCTACAGTGTAAAATACACACTGGATTTCAAATATTTAGGAAAAAAAAAGTGAAATGTCATCAATAAATGTTTTATATTGCTTATATGTTGAAATGATAATATTTTGGATATATTGGATACAATTTATTGAAAGTAGTTTTGCTTGCTTGAAATTTTAAAATTACTCATGTGGTTTACATTATTTTTCTCTTGGACAGTGCTGATCTGTGTGTTTGCTTATGGTAATATATATCTTACCAACCTTCCTTCCCAGGAAAAAGATTTTCATGGCCTCAGTGTCTGGTTCATTATCTGGCTGTTTGTTTCATGTATTTCTGTTGGCAAATCACGTATTTCTTACTGCTTCTCTCTTTCTCCATTTGGCTACTTAACCTGTCTTAATAATTATTAGCTGTATTGCCGTAAAATCACCTTTGAGGAGTTATCTTTATTTGGTTTAGTTTTGTGGTTCTTGACATAAAGTGAATACCCTTATGAACTTTTTTTTCCTTTTTTTTTTTTGAAACTGAGTTTTGCTCTTGTTGCCTAGGCTGGAGTGCAGTGGTGTAATCTTGGCTCACCACAACCTCCACCTCCCTGGTTCAAGCGATTCTCCTGCTTCAGCCTCCTGAGTAGCTGGGATTACAGGCATGCACCACCATGCCTGGCTAATTTTGTATTTTTAGTAGAGACGGGGGTTTCTCCATGTTGGTCAGGCTGGTCTCAAACTCCTGACCTCAGGTGATCACCCACCTTGACCTCCCAAAGTGCTGGGATTACAAATATGAACCATCATGCCTGTCCATGAATTTTTTTAGGGTGTTACACAGTCTATATATTTTAGTTTTAGTAAGTGTAAAAATATATTATCCTACAAAAAATTTTTAATAACTACATTTCCTTCAGGGCATCATTTTTCTAACTAATTTCTAACATTTGACCTCTTATTTTCAAAATATTGTAGTATGGCTTGGAAAGAATTATGAGTGAGGAGAGGAGTCTTTCCTTATTGGCCAGAGCCATGGATCCCAGACACCCCAACATGATGACAGATGTGGTTAAACTTCTCTCTGCGGTATGCATTGTAGGGGGAGGAAAGCATGTAAGTGTTCTCAACTTTTTTCTCTAATTATATAATTTCGTACAGATTGATTCGTTTAATGTTTCCTTATCTACTCTAGGCTAGAATTTACTAAAATTTAAATAAATGTTGAGGTATATCTAAGCAGCTAATTTAGGTTCTTATTGACTGGAAATTTTTGTGTAATAAATATTTCTCTTAATTGATATATTAGTTATGGGCTAAAATGCTTCTATGAAAAACTGATTTCTTTATTATATTTAAATTGTTTTGAACTGAAACCCTAAATTTAAAAAAATTCAAAATGATGATTTTGAAAATATACAAATGGTTCTGTTTTTTATCTGATTTTTTTTCCCAGATAGAATTATTTCAAACTGTAGGTCTTGTCTATCCCCTTATAAAAGAAAACATATTATGATTTGGAAATCTATATGTAAGGCAGATTAGAAAGTGATATATTTAATAGTAGTTTACTAGTTGAGGGTACAAAGTCCTTGAGCATAAAGCACATACTAAAGCTGTCAAGAACTTAACCACATTTCTTATAACTATAATAAAATACGATTACATACATATTAAAGATAATTGCAAAGATAAAGTTTTTTTTTTAAAAAAAAGAAAATTGGGGTTCTAATTAGAAGGAAGCATTTAAAAATTATTTAAAATGCGTTTTTCAAAAGATAAAAATGTAACAACTAAACTGCCAAAAGAACTAACAGAAATATCCCCCACATGTAGGGGTAGGCAGAGCCCTATCAGGGCAGCCTCCTGTGTTCATTTGAAAATCAGCCTTGTGGAGGTCCTGCTGGAGTCGGTGGGATTGAGCAGGTTAAGCTTGATGGTTGCATAGTCAAAGACACTACTCGGCCGGGCACTGTGCCCCCAGTGTGTCTACAGTGTTTATCTAGGGAAGAGGCTTAGCCATACCCAGCAGCATTCCCAACCGTGCAAAGCCAGGCATACAGCTTCAGTCCTTAAGACCATATAAATGTTGGTGTACAAATCTAAGAGTGAAATTTCTGTTGACATATATGATACTTTCTGAGATTTCCTTCCTCCTTTCTTCCTTTATCCCTTCCTCCATCATTTTTTGCTTCTCTCTTTTAACTTCCTTTCTCTTTTTCCTTTTTCTTCCTCCTCTTTCCTCTTGGACTCTTACTTGCTTTTATTTTCCCTTCCCTATTCTGTTATCCTTCCCCTTTCCTTGTTTTTTGACTTCAGAATGGGTTGTCAAGATCCTGTAAATAACATTTAGGACTGCATGTCCATGTCCATCCACAAACTGTGAGCTTTTCCAGTGTGCTGGATGCTGTTAACTAATATTTAAAAGAGGAGGAAGTGCAGTTTTTTGCATAATTATTATATTTTATATTTGAATACTTATAATACCATACTACTGTATATTTTCGACTATCACAGAGCTTCATTTACTTACATTTGTGAGACATAAGAGTGTAATGCTTAAGAGCATTTATATAGTGCTCACCACATAAAGTGTCTGGTTTCAGATTCTTGCTCCACCATTTCTTGGTTGTGAAACCTTGGACAGATTGCTTAACCTTTTTCTGCGTTAGTCTCCTAATCTGTAATATGGGTTAATAATGGTACCTACCTCAAACAGTTGTTATATACTTTAAAATGAGGTGATATTTGTAAAGTGGTTTAAATGGTGCCTCATGTGTAGTAAGCATTATACAAATACTTGATAAACATCTTCACAGGGTTATTGTCAGGGATAAATGGTTATAATATAACGTGCTTAGAACTGTGCTTGATACATGCCATGTATTCAGTAAACTACTTCTAAAACATATTGGCTGTTTAGGGTATTGACTTCTTCAGTAGGATAAAGCAATTGTATAATGGCATTTGTGTTTGCTACTTGCAATTTAATTGACTCAAATTTTCCAATAGCCTTGAAGAAGTTTTAGAAGCTTTAACTTCGGCTGGTGAAGAAAAAAAAATTGACAGATTTTTTTGTATCGTGGAAGGCCTCCGGCACAATTCAGTTCAACTGCAAGTAAGTTTTGTGTGTATATAAAATCTATTTTTAAATGATATATATTACTTTTAACTGTTTGGTGCTTAACTTGTATGCAAATTGTTATGAAGCTCTGCATGCCGTTTAATATTTCTTTATAGCATTATCTTTAATATATAGAATTTCAGTTGATACTATGTGATAATACATCTTATGGCTACATCTTCACACATAACAATGGTTGTTTCCTAGGTTACTTTTTCTGCGGTAGAATTATTAGATTTCCCTGTGTAAGATATAATCATAGTCCTATGAACTTTTTATTCTATTTAGTCTCATAAATTACTTTAACTTTTGAGATGTTTCAATTACGTGAATTAGGGCTTCTCATTGTTTTAATTTTAATATTTGAAAAGTTGTGAGCTTAACTGAAGGAAACCCAAGGTTATAGATATTTCCAAAAATATTTACTTCTAAAAAGACACATTTAGACTTAAACATTTTAGTATTCAAGCTGAATAACTAATATTCATTTACTTTTTCTTTATTAAAAAAGGAAAAGAGGCTTTTATTGGTATAATTGTTATTATGATCATTGTTAATCAAAAGTGATCATCTTAAAAAACATTAATACCTGATTTTCACCTCCATACTTTTAAAAGTTAGTTGGCATGGTGTGACCAGTATGTTGAGATATTTAAAATGATCCTCTGGTGATCCTAATGTGCAGCAAAGTTTCAGTGTGTTAATAGATATGAAATAAATCTGTTTCACACTAAATAAAAGTAAAAAGTTATACTTATTTTTTAAAAGATTCTATGTGGCTTGGCTATTTTATTGTTTCTTGGTATGATAGGAATAGAAAATCCAAATCTGAATTAAAAAATTAGAAGTAAACAAATGGTATTTGAAAAATAATAGGCTGGGCGTGGTGGCTCGCCTGTAATCCTAGAACTTTGGGAGGCTGAGGTGGGCAGATCACCTGAGGTCAGGAGTTCAAGACCAGCCTGGCCAACATGGTGAAACCCTGTCTCTACTAAAAATACAAAAATTATCTGTAATCCCAGCTACTCGGGAGGCTAAGACTGGAAAATAGCTTGAACCCAGGAGACGGTAGTTGCAGTGAGCTGAGATCGTGCCACTGCACTGTGAGACTCGGCCTTTAAAAAAAAAAAAGAAAAGAAAAATAATGAAAATATGATAGGAGCTGTGAAAGTAATCATTTAGTATAACATTTCAGATGACAGTGTTAGTGAATAGCTGGTGAGGAACCCTAATTTGTTTCTCTTGCAATAGGAAGGATTGAAGAACTGAGTAGAGGGTCTCTATTGCATGAGTCCAGCAGGAAACTCTGGAAGAGAGACCCTTTTCATGCATTCCGGGCTTGTTAAGAGGACGTTGGTGTCGAGGTCTGGGATGTGTTCCCCCATCTCTGACATAGACCTTGCCTCTCTAGTTGCTTGATGGGCTATTTTTAATTCATATATTGCTAGTCTCATTTCCTTTCTTCTCTTTCTCTCTTTACTCTCTGCTTTGTTCTGTCCCTTCTCTCCTACCTCCTCTCTGAGCTCCCTCTTCCTTTTCTCTCCTTTTCATTCCTCTTGCTTCTCTTTTTCCTTTCTATTTTTGTGTCTTTCCTTGTCTGGTTGGTCTGTTGTCATCTGGTGCTTTTAACAAGTTTCTTTGTGATCTGGCCCCAAGCTTCTTACTCATCTGAAGATTAATGAAGAGTAACCCTAAAGAAAAACTTCGTACAGGAAAGCTGAGCAATTACGTTATCTGATTTTTTTGCAACCATCTATGAATCTATAATTATTTTAGAATAAAAGGTTTACAAAAATCTTGGTAAAACTGGGGTCCCCTCCTTTTCTTTACAGCAGTATTACATTACATGAGGTTTTAAACTGTAAGGGAAGGGGATGAATAATGTCTTGTTAAAGACAAAGCCCGGTTTTGTCCTGATAAATGACATGATCTTCTCATTATCTGGAAAGTTTTGACTGTTGCAGTCTTATTCTTGGTTATTTGGAATATTTGTTTTGACTGTGAGACGTTAAAGTAAATCTATCTGACCTTAATTTTATTAACTACTAATTAAATTGATGAGCATGAACTTGAAGGCAAGCTACATTGATTTTAAAAGTCTAGGGGATAAATTAAGTAATTTCTTTTATTGGCAGTTCAAATTTTATTGAAGGTGCTCTTTTGTGAAAAAAAAAATAACATTTCTATAGTCATGATAAATTTATATTTAGCCAGTAAATATCTAGAAAGAGAACTATCAGTTAAAAGTTTGGAGTTTTGTAGGTTACTATTCTATGGAAGATATTAAGACTTCAATAAATTTTAAAAACTCTGTTTATATAAAGTTTTGATACAGGCTTAATTTCTTTTATTAACAGCTCTAGTCAGATTAAATTAACAAATCACAAAATTTGCCCATTCAAAATGTGCGATTCAATGTTATTTGTATATTAAGAGATTTGTAGAATCTTTGCCACAATCAATTTTAGAATATTTTCATTGTCCCCAAAAGAAAGTCGTCATCCCTTAGCTGTAACTCCACAATCCTTGATTCTCTCTAGCTTGAGACAACTATTGATCTACTTTCTGTCTTTATAGAGTTGCATATTCCAGACATTTCATGTAAATGTAATCATGTATTAGGTGGATCTTTGTGATTGTCTTCTTTTATTTATTAATAGCAAAAATATTTTAGAGGTTCATTCATGTTGGAGTACTGAATTTTAAAAAATTGCTACATAATCATCTGTCATATGGATATACCACATTTTATCAGCTGTCACTTGACAGACATTTGGGTTGTTTCTACTCTTCGGCTGTTACTAAAAATGCTGCTGTGAACATTTGTGGAGATGATTTCTTTTTAAACTGCTTATTTGCCATATTTAGTGTTGAGTGAATAGAGGTAGGGAGGAGGAGAGCTTAGAGCAATGTTTTCCTTCGATAGTTATGGAAGTCATGGATATGATATAGTTTCTTTTTAATTTTTGTGGGATGTAGTAGGTGATGATTCAGTTTTTGAAAAATTTTTGCCGATTTTTGAAAAAATTTTGCCAAGATATAGGTAGCTGATTATATTTGCTTTTATGAAACTAATTTCCTTAGTTGTAATTATATTTTCTGTTACAGTTAGTGTTATCTGATATCCTGTAAACACTAAATTTCCTGATATAGTTCTTAGTGCTTATTTTTATGTATTTATTTTTTTTTTGAGACAGAGTCTTGCTCTGTTGCCCAGGCTGGAGTGCAGTGGCATGATCTTGGCTAACTGCAGCCTCTGCCTCCCGGGTTCAAGCGATTCTCCTGCCTCAACCTCCTGAGTAGCTAGGACTACAGGCGCATGCCACCATGCCTGGCTAACTCCCAAAGTGTTGGGATTACAGCCACGGATCACAGCGCCTGACCTTAGAGCTTAATTTTTAAAAAGTGAAAGGTTATTTTAGCATAATTCAAATTTATTTCTTTCTCATGTTTCTGATATGTTCAGGTTAAATTTTCATACTCTTAATTGGGAACAGAAAATTGAAAGAATTTTTCTACATTCTTATTTTTCCTATTCAAACATTTTGTTGAAGGTTGTTACTTTTTAATAAATGTTTCTCATTGTTTTTAAACCTAATGTGTGAAATAGATAGCAGTTAGCAAGCTGAAGAGTAAAAGGTACCATTTTCCAGAGTGCTAACTTAGGTCAAAAAAAAAAAAAGAAGTAAAGTAGATTTTCTTTTCTGCACATTGCAGATTATGCTCTTTCTGTATTCTTTAAAATTATTAAAAAACTAGTAATATCTATAAATACCTTTTTCTCTAGGTCTTTCTGAATTTTTCACAAATAAAGTATATTTTACAGGTAGCTGGCTATGAATTTTCCCATAAAACTATTTGTACCCATTTTATTCCATTTTAATAAATTGCATTATTAAAATGTACTAAATTGGATGACATTAGCAAATCACCAATTAAAACTTGTTTATTGGTGAACAAAATAGGAACCAACTGTTCGCTTTTAAATTGGAGAAAATGAGAGATAGCAAAATAAAAACATTCTTCATTGTTCTTTTACTGCAAAGTATTTATGACAAAGCATTTTTTAAAGGAGAATAAGGAGAATTATTACTTTTTTTGTTAGTCTGATCCTAATAATGATAATTTGTTTATGATCGAATTGAGCACACTTCTCCCATTTTATATTGTATAGTAAGAAAATGATGAACTTTGTACTTGGAATAACTTTATTTTCAGGCCTTGAAGAATATTATCATCAGGAAAGAAAGTACAGATATAAATCTAGTACTTAAAGTAGCATATATTACTATTTTTTTTTCTGAAACATGTCAGCGTTTCCCAGCTGCAAGCAACATAATCACTCTAGGTAATTTAAGCAGAAAATGGTAATACAAAATTAAATATGCTATGAAACAAATTGAACAGATTTCATCACAGTCTATGTCAATCAATTACCTTACAAATTTTATACCTACCTTACAAAATTTCTGGTAGTCCCAGGGAATCATGTAGGTAGTATGTAGCTAGAAGTAATACAGAAGGATTGCTGCAGCATATCAGAGCAATTCTCTAAGGAAAATGCCATTCCCGACACTCTGCTGTGGTCAGCACTTGTGACACTAGGGACAGACAGCCTTCTGCCACAGTTGCCCCAGCAGAACCAAACCCTTCATCACAGGGTCCAGTATTCACGTGTGTGGTTGTCCCTCATGTTGGTCAGTTTTTCCTTGTAGATAAGGACTGGGATAAGTATTGGTTAACCAGTCTCTAGTTTGTGCCAACCCTTAATTTTCGGTTATTTTCATTTCTTTCCTCTTTTCTTTTCCTTTCTTTGTGTGTCTTCTGTCTTCTCTTGTCAGAGTCATTACTTTGCTAGGGTATCAAGAGCATTTTCTAGATTCCACAGAGTTGTTGAAACCGTTGGTATTGCTCATAGGACTGATTGAATTGTGATATGTTTTTGGAAGAGAATCAAAACTTGGGAATCCTAGAGCTTTTTGGGTGAATATTTGGTTCTTCTTCTCTGTATATGTCCTCAGGCTCATGGTGATAGCATGCTGAACCTCCCTTTTCCTGTGGTTTTTCCCTGATCCAGTACCCATGGACTTGTGGATGGCAGGGTCAGGAACATGAAGGGTCTTAGATGATTTGCCACTTGTAAACTGACATGTTAGTCTGCCACAGTTCTATTGGTGCTGTCAAAAGACATGAACTCCTAGGTTAAAAACAAAGGATTTTATTCCTCATAGCAATAACAGTAGTCTGAGTATCAGCTTTGTGTCCGTCCCAGTGGTCCCAGTGTTCATATTGTGACACCCGTAGTGTAATGTGAATATGACCAGTTGCGGTGGGTTGTATTTTAGGAGAGAAACCTTCAGCATAGGGAATATTACTTTTATGTTATGGGAGCAATGGCTCTGATTGATCTGATTGATTCAGGCTATGATGAAATCTGTTCAATATGTTTCATAGCGTATTTAATTAAGGCTACTGGTCAGTAGGACTATGGGCAGCAGAATGAGGCCTATCTTAAGTATTGGCCTCAATCCTGCCTTCCAGGTCCCACATCTAGTCAGCTGAACAAATCCCATAATCCAGTAAATAATCAGAGTCTACCTTAGAACACCGGGTGGCTTTCTTTTTAAATTTTTTGATTCATCTTTCCAGTTGGCCTAAGATATTAATTCAGATATAGAATGATGTGTTAGTGATTGCACAAACTTCCCCTTGTTGAGCGAAGAAGTCTAGGAAAATTCTTTCATTCATAACGGTCCTAGTCAGTAAGTTGAAGCTGACCTGATTGCCTTCCAGGGCTGATTGATCACTTTAGCTAAAATCAGGCACAAGATTTTTACCACCTCCCATTGTAGGGATAACTGCCTGCAGAGTACACATAGTGAGTCAATTTTTTCCTCCAGGAAACTCCCCAGAGTAACTAAAGATAGCTTCAGTTTGGAGAGCTCTCCATAGTTGCCTAAGGGTTTCATGACATACTGGTTGCATTTCTTTAAAGACTTGAATGTTTCTGGCGATCACACTTGTAGGGTGCAAGTCATGGTATTTTTGAAGAGAGGTAAGTTGATTCCTGGCTTTCATACAAGATTAATAGTCTTGAAAGGTGTACATGGTGCTTTTGGAAGGAAAGTGTTGTTTATAGTTGTTGGGATGACCCAAATAGGACCTTAATTAGTTGAGGGGCCTCAGGGTGGCAGAGCTTTCAACTTGGCTTCCAGTTGGCAGATGAACTTTACGGTTCTTGGTTCAGGAAATAATATTAAGTCTAAACATTTTTGGAGAGACTGTCTGAAGACAGTCAGTCCAACTTATCTTTTTTGTCAGTGCCATTCACCCATCCCACAGAATGACTGAACTACAGTTATGGGAGTTGGAAAGGGGTAAACATCTAGAGATGAGGGAAGATGTTTTGCATGGGAGATGCCGAAGCTGGATCTATCCTCTGCTGTCCTGACTGACCTTTTAGTAAACTGTAGGTAATGATAATCAAATCATGGTCAGAACTTCCTGGTGGTAGATGGTAGGATGCACTGTAGGAGAGGAACTTTGAATTTGCCTGCATTTTGCTTCTAAAGGAGACCTTATCTTTATTATACTAGACATGAAGTGAGCCTGCTTTTTGCTCTGGAGAGAGACACTGTTTTCCAAGATTGGTATACATACATCCTTGAAAAGCATCTAGAACAAAGACCATCAATGTCTTTACTTGCTATACAAGTAGAAATGAAATGAAATATGGGAGACCCAGGGAGAATTGTCTTGCAACAGAGAGAAGACCACAAACCTCCTAGTGTCACCTTGGCTACTTTTCCTTTAGTCCGTTGGCTTCTAATGTTGTTGCTGTACATTTGTTATGTCTTGGATGTAGATGTAATGGGATGAAACCGTCATTAATTTTGGTTCTTGGGATACCTTCTTCTCTTGTCAGAGTCATATTCTTTTATGACTTTTATGTTTTCCCTTTATTCAGTGACTAATGTAGGGAAAATATTCAAGATTGAATATTTTCCCTACATTAGTCACTGAATAAATACCTCAAGAATATTTTCCCTACCTTAGTTACTGAATAAAGGACATGATTTCCAAAGTTTCTGAGTCCAGAGAGAAGAAATAAATCTGTCAGAGAGCAAATAAGGGAAAAGATGGGGAAGCCTGTTTCAGAGGGAAAAAAGTATTTGGTTGTCTTTGATGGTTTGATGTGGATATGTAGCATCTTTAGTTCTGAGCTTGCTCACTTGAAATATACACTTAAATCCTTTTACTTAATTTCATTCAGGTTTCTAAATATTTGATTTTAGTATACTCTTTAGATATAATATCAATAGCTAGGTTTATTGATATTATATCTAAAGCTAGGCTTATTGATATTTATAATATCAAATCTTCTGTGGACCTCTGCTTTTTATGATTATCTAGTAAACATAACTCAAATCTTGTCATTTCTTTACCCACCATTGAAATACATAACCATTGTTCTCTTTAGATTTTTTGTTTCTTTTGTGGTAAGATACACATAACATGAAATCTACCATTTTAACCATCTTTAAGAACATAGTTCAGGGTCATTAAGCACATTCACATTGTTGTACAACCCTTATATCTTCAGGCTTCTTAAACTATATTGATAGCATTGATGCAGTACTGGACAGGGGTGGTTGATGGTTGGTATGTCTTTCTAGGATTCCTGTGGTAGATACTTCTCTACCCTAGAATATGTTTTTCAAGGAAACAAAAGCAAGGAATATAATCCAGGCCATTGGTGTTTCTGGAAATATTACTAGAGAACAACTGTGTTCCAAATGTATTTTAGTGTCTGGTATGCACATGGTTTTAACCTGTATCTCATGATAACATATGAAAATACAGAGGTTGGTCATATATAAGGAACAACAAGAAAAAGTAAAAGTGTTCTGTCAAATACTTAAATAAGAAATTTGGTTAAGCTTCAGTTACAATACTTATGAGTCTGACAATTTGAAAATGATAACCCTTGTTGAAACTTGCTTTGTGAAATGAGGCTGTTAGCCTTGGTTTTCTGAGAAGCAAGAGGTTTGATAATGTAAGGGACTAGAGGAAATGCCTGTGAGGGACCTTGAGGAGGAGCTAGGGGAGGCTGGGAGAGCTGTGGAACTCAATGCAGATCTGACCCTAGGTGAAGGAGAGAGGGAAGGAGTAGAGGTTGGATAAAAGTGTCTCAGGCTGCTCTGTGATTCTAGGAGAGCTTGGCAAGGCCATTGGGAAATCCTTGAGCCAAACTCACGTGTGTCCCAGGAACAGGTCTGTTTTAGTATACTTGCGGTGCTCAAGCCTTGGCTGGGAGCAGGGAACTGTGACTTCAGTTCAGTTGCTGTGATGGGTTTCAGAAGGTAGCAGCTGGGGCTGTAGGCCATTTATGTTTCCCCTCAGTCAAAGATTGGGAGTTGCATTCTTATAGCTGCTGCAAAGATAGTTAAATTTTTCCTTAACTTAAAAAAAAAAAATCTCTTCAATCTGTGGATTTCATTAAGTTCAATTACAAGATAGATCTTTGAAAGTTTGATGGGATCTTATTTTTCCATGTCTGAAAAAGTAGAAAAAGCAATATTTTTATAAATTAAAAAAGGATAACTTTTTATCATTATATATGTAGCTTCGTTAAAGTATTAAAAATGGTACCAGAAACCTTTCTTGAGTGATAATCACTATATTTTGAAATTTTCCAATGGGCAATAATCAGACAAATATGCCTTGAGTGCTCACATTGAAACAAATCAGAGGATAAATACCTTTCTGGATTTAGCCAAGTATATTTGCTTTGGTCAGTTTTGTTCCTCCTACCACTTTAATATCCAAAGTTTGCTCAGGTTTTATTATGCCGAAAACCAAGTAAAGGTCTTCTTATAATGAATGGTTATATCTTGATTTACTATTTTTTAAGTATCTCTTTGTCCCCCTCAAATTACTGTTAATTAAAGTTATTTTCCATTTTAGATAAATTTTTCTCACATTTAATGAAGGACTAAATGAAGAATACAGACTATTAGTAAACGGTTTATTTTTAGGATCATTGTTGGGCTCTCCCAGGAGGATGCAAAGATTAATTTGTTTTAATTCCTTTCTCTTTTGACTACTACTTTTATTGTGGTTTGCATGAATAGGGTTGCTACATAAGTACCAATCAATTAAAGCATCAACCATATTAAAATGGATCAGTAAATAATAAGCCATATGCTAGTAGACATTAAAGAAACAGATAATATTCTAATGTGAACTCATATTGTCATATGGAGCATACCCAAGTATAAACTAATGGTTCCCATTATCTAGAGTTTACTGGCAGTTTTCTGAATCTACATAAGTCTATATAATACATTTCTTCATTTATTCTACAATGGACAACTAGAGAGATAATGTCTTGAAGGTAACTAAAAAGTTTTGTATTTAACTGATCAATTACTTAGTTACTCAGTGACTGCTATGTACTGGCCTATGCTAGGTATTGGAACTACAAAGTTGAATGAAATACACATCTGCCCTTAAGAAGCTTATATTCAAGAATTTAAAGTCATCTAACATTTCAGATGAATATTGCAATAAAGGCAGTTTTAGAAAAAGGCATGGGAGGACATAGAAGAAATTAATGATGTCTTGGGGGAGTTTCTGAATAAATATTTTAAAATTCAAGTTTGTTCTTTAGTATCCCTGTTCATATCAGTTATAGCTTCTTGAGTCCTGCAGTTTAATTCTCTGATTCTATATGAGGTATATGCATGTGTATAGAATTTTAAAAGCTTTGGAATTTCTTTATTTATACTGGAGGCAAAATATTTCTCTATAAGCATCGTTTACTCATTTTAACTTGATAAGTGTGAAATTTCATTGTGCAAAGAGAGACAGATGATTTCTGCTATGGGGTAGGAAAGATGAATAGCACTCTAAACTGTATCTTCCAGGCCCAGACAGTAAGTATTTGCAGATTCTGATAGAATTTTTATTGAAGTATTTTACTGGTACTTGCTTTCAATCTGGCTTTAGCTCCTGAAGCTGATATGTTGTTACAATGTAGAACCATCATTTAATTGTAAAAACATCTTCTGATATCCAGGATGAACATGTTGACTCAAGAGTAAACTTTCTAAGAATGACTTACTTTTGCTATTAGACAACTTTCTAAATCTCCTCAGCACAATCAGGTTGAAAGCATCTGCTCTGGCGGCCTTTGGAAAACCTGGATTGTCCTTGTGAATGTGGCTCAGGGGTCATACCTGTTAGTATACCTTGAGTTTTGTGCTTAAGTTTGTTGTCCAAAAAGGGTCAGGAAAGCAAAGGTTAGAGAAAACAGTCTCTCTACCAAATATCTACCCAAAAGAAAAGAAATAAATTTATCAAAGGGATACTGGCACTCACATGCGTGTTACAGCACTATACATAATAGCAAAGATATGGAATAAACCTAAGTGTTTATCAATGAATGAATGGATAAAGAAAATGTGGTACATACACACTATGGAATACTATTCAGCCGTAAAAAAGAATGAAATCCTGTCATTTGCAGTAACATAGATGGAACTGGAGGCTATTAAGTGAAATAAGCCAAGCACAGACAAATATCACATGTTATTACTTTTATGTGAGAGCTAAATATTGTGATCACATGAATGTGGATGTAGAAAGTGGAAACATAGATAACAGTTTGGAAGAGTGAGTAGGGGTGGAGGAGGAAGGATGAAGAGAAGTGTGTAAAGGATATAGACATGTGGTAGATGGAATAAGTTTAATGTTTGATAGCAGAATAGAGTGACTATATCTGACCAAATAAATGTATTATACTAGGGAAATGGACACCCTAAATACCTTGACTTGATCACTGCACCTTATATACATGTAACAAGATTTCTCATGTACAATAAATTTATACAAGTAAACACATTTATCTTTTCTCATATTTGTGTTGAACATAGTAATTGCAGTAAATTATGTAATAAAGAAAATTTAGGTACTGTGTGTTCACATATGAAGAAACCTTCTCACTTTATTTTCAAGGGCAGAAAGCTGCTTTGCTGATTCAGTGATCTAGATAGTGGCACGTTCCTCTGTCTTGCTGTTAACCTCTTTCTGCTTCTACCGATTTTCCTTTGATCATTTGCCTTGTTCTTAAGATTGCCTTTGACTGGCTCTGTACCACATATTGAGTATCTCTGAGATTTCTATTTCCAGTTTATCTACTTTATTGGCCCCTGTTATGTCTTCACCTTCCTAGTTTATGATATTGCTGACTTTTGTCCCACTCTTTGTCATTACCTTTTTGGCCGCTCACTTTCCTGGTCTTAGGCTTTCTGGAGTTTGCTGGTGTCAGTCCTTGTATCGTACTTTTAGTTTACTGGTGCCCTAAGGAAATCCTCAAATGTCCTGAATCATAGATGGACACCCCGCCCCCACCTCAGCTAGAAGTTATGTTTAAGATAACTTTTCTCACATAAGACCCCTTTTGATAATTGACACAAGAGTAATAATGTGAGCTTACAGTATTGGCTTTCCAAACCATTAGAATTGGATTTGCAATCCATAACACCTAGAGATGTGTCTTTACATAGACTTTTTAAAAACAAAGATCTAAAGGAGCAATGATTTCTAACATATAAAGATGCATTGGGGCAAAGAGGAGACTGTTTTAGAGCCAATTGCTTTGTTTACTGGTTGCATATGGTATCTGTGGGAAGGCAGTGCTTTTCCACTTGGAACAGCAACTCTATCCCTTTGTAGAAACTATTCTTGTCAAGTCACCAGTGTTTTCATGTTGCCAAATGCAACGGTAATTGATTAGTTCTTATCTTATTTGACCACATTTGACACAGTTGATCACTCTCTCACTGTTGAGACCACTTTCCATACTTCCAGGACACCACAATCTCCTTGTTTTCCTTCTACCTCACTTAAGTTTTTTAACTTTTTTTTTCTTTAACTTATTTCTCTAATCTCCATGTTGAAACCTACAATTGAAAATACTCTAAACAGTTCTTACACCTCCTTTTTCCTCTGTACTATTCCCTAGGTGATTCTATCTGAGATTCTGGTTTTTACATGTTATTGCTATGGTAATCACTTTATTTTGAACTGGAGTCTTCTGTCTTCAGTTTCCTCAGCTTTTAAAATTTAGATCACTGGTATGCATTTCCAGCTTATCTCCAAAACTGAGTCCCTCTCTCTTCCCAAGCCTGTTTCTTCCATGGTATTTTCTGTCTCAATATATTACAATTTCATCTTTTAAGCTACTCAGGCCCAAAATCTTGGAGTCAGTCTTGACTCTTCTTCTTCTCAAAGAAATTTTCATCTTTTTCACAGCTGTATGTCCAGAACCAAGAACAGTGCCTGGCATATAGTAGGCACCAATAAATAAGCTTTGAAAGAATGAAGTATGTGAGCCAATAACAGGGTAAGCTGCTTCTGATGCCAAAGATGGAACCTTTAGTTAACTAGGTGCTCTTAGGAAGACGGAAGCTCCTTGTTTTCTTATCCTTATTAGCTCAGAGGGAGGTTGGTTTTGTAATGTATCAAAATGATTTCTGTAACATGCAAAATAAGAGAGAGCATATGCTACATCTTGGGAACATCAAGTAGAGCATGGAGATGACTTCCTTATGGCAAGCATCTCACTTGCGTTTCTCATTTTTTGAGTATTAATATCTCTAGTTGACAGAAGGTGTAGGTACTCAGTAATTATTTTTGTAATGAATGAATGATTCTAATATACACCTAAGTCAGAATTTTGAAAGTAGGATTTATGCTATTCTCTAAAACCTGTTGCTCTCCTTACATTTTGTATGTCTGCTAATGGTACCACTTTCTGTCCAGTTAATAACAAAAGTAGGAGGCCTCTTGAAAATGTTTTTCTTCTACTTCATTCTATCAATGTTCCTTTATATTTCAGATGTTGTTCAAACCTTCCTCCTTGCTCAAAAATTTACTTCTACAATAGCTTCTGAACTTGAATCTATTGTCCCCCCTTTGCATAAAATTCCTTATGATTTTCACTATTTCTGGCTGAATCTGAATTTTGTTACTTGACACGCAAGGCTATACCTTATCTGTCTCCTGTCTCCTTGTTCAGCCTCATTTCTGACTTCTTCCTGTTTTTCCCCATTCTGCCTTTGACAAACTACTCATAAAATTTGAATTACTTGTAATTTAAAGGTTTTCTGTCTTTGAGCATGTTAATTCCTCTGCTTAGAACATCTTTGTCCACTTCTTCATCAGGCCGTTTTATTAATCCTTGAGTCAGTACTTTATTCAGCTGTGCTAGTTTTCATTTAGCATCTCCATATTCCCGTTATTTACCAAACATATCTCTTATTTTATATAATGTATTTTTATCACTTTTCTGCTTTACTTTCATTGGACAGGCAAAATGTCCTGTTAACCTTTGTAGTTTTTTAACCTTTCTCAGTGTCTCTAGGAGTTGATTGATACAGCATAAATGCTGACTGGCACTCCCTTCTGTTGGTATGCTAAATTATGAAATCATGTGATACCACAGGTATATATATCTCAGTATGTGTAAAACCTGGAAGGAACTCCTTGGTCTTTACCTTGATTGTAAAATTATTTATCCCTAAGGAAACAGTCACTACATTTTAGTGCATACCTATGTGTATTCACAGACATGTTTGCATGATTTAAATTAAATAGGTTATAAGCCATACTAATGGCAAATTGTGATTAGAATTGGGAAGCAATTTTGTAAATTTAACTTAGATTCATTATTTCAGTTTAATTTTCTAATTTTTCGTCTATGGAGTATTACGTTTTTGAATATTTCCTGGAAATAATTTGGATTATCCTTTCCCTTATTTCTCAATTTCATGCTATTGTTGTCTACATATATTTATTTTCCATTTAAGAGAGATTTGCTGCCAGTTTTTGTGTTCCTTATTTTTGTTATTTTCTTTGAGTGTTCTGTAATTTGTGTTTTTCTAGAAACCAGGTGATTGAGTCAGATTTAGTCTCTCTGAATTTAGAGAAACATTATTTATTTGCTCTTTGAAATCTTTTAAAATTATATGGCATTGCTGAAAAAAAAGTTTGTGGGTTCTGCGTGATGACTGACAAGGGGGTGGAAGGAAAACATTTTAAACTTGACTTTTTGACATGAACTGGTTACAGCTGAATGAACATGTACTAGAAAGGTAGATTCTGTTTTAAGTTTTTTGTGTTTTTTTTTGGTAGTATGTTTTTCTTCTTCCTCTCTATTCTGGCATATTTCCCATTCCCACTTTAAACAACCTTAAGTTTTGACAGTAGAGGTATGCTCGTCAGATTTTAATGCTTAGATATCAAATATAATATTACTATATATTTCAAACAGCAGGAATTGAGACTCCTGTTGGTGTCTTACTCCAAAACAGCATTTTAAATTCATATAAATCTTTCCTTAAGGAATGAAGAAAAGACAATTTAGGGAACAGCATGAGGTTAAGCATATTGATCAGTAGTCCAGTAGTTTTTGCTAGACTTGGACAGAATGTAGACTTTAGAAAAATAGTATTATCAAAAACAACCAAGAATGCTTCTTTAGAGAGACTGTCTTTTGATTCCATTTTATGGATTTTGGAGAATTAAAGATATGTTTTAGCTAGGGATTAAAAAAGTGAAGAAGTTGAAAGTTGAAGTGTTAAATATGAACTGAAAAATTTTGTGATTGAAAAATTTTTATCATTTAACCTATATATTAAAGGATTTAGTGAGCTTTATTATTTATTTCTGGTTAAAACATAGGGTAATTTTGAATTTTTGACAAAGTATGAGAACCACTGTCTGATAAATTAACTTCTAGAAATTAATTATACAGTTTTTTAAAATAGTTTTTGTTTATAACCTTGTTAACCAGAGGTAAGACCCTTGCTAACCTGGAAGTCTATGGGACTTTGAGTTTCTCTTGATGAATGGAAAATTATCTTATTATCCTATCTTAGGTCAGTGTTATCTATCCAATAGGCATTTATCATTTTCAACTGGGATATGTTCAATTTCTGTTGTACGTATATAGAGTGGTATTATTGGATAGATAGTTAGCTTTTGGTTACAAGTTAGTTGTTTTTTTTTTTTTTTTTAGTGGAGCGGTATTAATGGCTAATGTTTTCCACCATCCTTTCACCTCAGTAACCCCCCAAATAAATGAGAAATAAAAAACTCCACTGAAACTTTATTTCTTTTATAGCTTATAACTAACTAAAACATTTTGCTTACAAATTGTTTAAATAGGAAAGATATTTAATAATGCTGGAACAAAACCTTGAAGTTGAGTTTTGTTACTCTTTCTTTAATGTTGGAAACCTAGTCTGTCTCACTGTTTGATCTCTTGTAGGTAGCTTGTATGCAGCTCATCAATGCCCTGGTGACATCTCCTGATGATTTGGACTTCAGGCTTCACATCAGAAATGAATTTATGCGTTGTGGATTGAAAGAGATATTGCCAGTAAGTGCCCTGCAGTCTTCTCCTTATTAATATTTAAATTAAAAGAGTACTTGAGTAGGGGGAAAATTTAGATAAATTACCTTGAAGAATAATTTATCTGTGGGAAAAGGCTTGAGTATAAAAATCTATTTTTGAAATATAGATGGTAAGATTTGAGTGTTATTTAGCACTTTAAATGTTGGAATGCTATAAATCAAGTTGAATGGTTGGTTTATTGTTTATATATTTTTTTCTTTTGCTTAGTTAAAAACAAAATCGTTCATCATAATTTCTATTTATCTTTAGAATTTAAAATGCATTAAGAATGATGGCCTGGATATCCAACTTAAAGTCTTTGATGAGCATAAAGAAGAAGATTTGATTGAGTTATCCCATCGCCTCACAGATATTAGAGCTGAACTTGAATATCCTTTTGTTCTGAAGTCTAGTCAAATCATATATAAAATTATTGCTAAATCCAAAATATTCAACCACAAGTATTTAGCTCATTTCTGTGTAAACAACATGAAATCAAACCTTCCTGCATCAGAAGAATGTTATTATTTTATTAGTTAGTTTTTTTTTTTTGAATACACATATATCTAAGTTTATGCTAAGTTTATGCTGCAACAAATGGATTCTGTAGATTGGCTTCTTACATGTATGTGTGCAATCTCTTCTGTTTTCTTTTTATATTTGACACGACTCCTTTGACCCAGTGCTTTTCAGCCTTAGGAATGGGACATCCTCAGTCTCTGGCAGCTCTTTACCTGCACCTTGGGTGCATACTCATGTGTCCCATGTTAATCTGTGGGTCTGCAGAGGTTTGTGCTCCTCATGAGACACACCAGGTTTCTTTCCTTACCTGGTGCTTTTTCATAATAGATAATGCCTGACGACCAGCTCTATTGGTCAGACAGACTTTAGAATTTAACGCGGTTTTCATAGCCAGCTGCCCTACTACCTTTGTCCCCAGCAGCTTTGGTGCTTAGGGGAGACAGATTAGTTGGAGCTGATTGTAGAAGGGAAGTCAGGAAGTGTCAGGTTAAGTTACCATTTCCAGAGTTTTACACCTACCCTCAATCCTATCTGTATTTTATGTTGAATATATAAGATTCCTGTAGTAGAGTTGCAAAACCTTAAAGAACAAATTCTGTCATATTATTATAGTTGTTTGGTGTAGCATATAAATAAATCTATATATTCCTTAATCAACTCACTGAAGCAAATGCTGTTTACAACATGGTTTGGAGCACAGTTAAAGAAACTAGAGCAGAGGGATATTTTATTTCTATTCTTCAACATCTTTTGCTGATTCGAAATGATTATTTTATAAGGTAAGAGGAAGTTATATTCCAATGTTTTTTCACTAATAAAAATCTATTAATTATGAAATTCACATGATATTTGCTTTGGACAAGCAAATGGTTTTTATTTTTGTCATAACACTGATTCAAAGAATGTGTTGTTTCCTCTGGGCATATATTTAGGTAGATGATGGTAAAATGATATTACTATTACTTTCTAAGCTCCTTTGCATTCCTGGTTACAACCTTTCATCTGAATAAAAATGCAAACTAGGAACAAATTACTGGTTTATCATGTGATAGATAATATTTTCTGGTTATTCCTTAGACAGTAGGAATGATGTTGATAAGTTTCTTCTCATAAGTTACATGAAGGGCACTAAACATTGCTTTTATTAGTGTTTAAGTAGCTGGCAAGCCTTAATAAAACAGTTGCATTAAATATTGCTAAAGTATCGAAAAGTCAGACAGATGGCTTTTAAAGATTGATTATATCCTAGCCATCTGAGTTTAACAAATTATTTACCTTTTTTTTTGCCTCAGCTACATTAAAATGTGAGTAAATATGGAGATTAGCGCCTAACTCACTGGGTTGTTACGCAGGTGAAATATGGAAATGTGGGTAAAAGTTCTAGCCAAACCCCCGGTATATGGTGAATGCTTAGTAAATGTTCTCTGTATCCACTTTCCATTTCTATTACTGTTTTATGGTGGAAGCTGAGCTCTTTGAATATAAAATCATTTTTGTTGTCACCAATTCAGATTTGCTGTAATTTTATTCTCTTATACTTGGGTGTTTTTTCTTTCCTGCTTAATTTAAAGTAGAAGAATTTTTTAGACAGGCTTCATTCAGGCTTTGTCCTCTGGATAACATCACAGGGTATAACTCAATGATTTTGTGATATATCTAACAAGCAAGGAGGAGACTGAAAATGTTAAACCTTTAGGTTTTTCAGCATAAGGATAGGACATGCATCAAAATTACTCTCTTTGTAGCCAGAAGTGCCATTGATATTCTAAAATATGAGTTTAGTAAACAAAATATGATTTTGTTTAACTTGCTTCTTTCTGGTATGTTATTAAAAATAAACCAGTTTACGGTGGCTCACGCCTGTAATCCCAGCACTTTGGGAGGCCGAGGCGGGCGGATCACGAGGTCAAGAGATCGAGACCGTCCTGGTCAACATGGTGAAACCCCGTCTCTACTAAAAATACAAAAAAATTAGCTGGGCGTGGTGGCGTGCGCCTGTAGTTCCAGCTACTCGGGAGGCTGAGGCAGGAGAATGCTTGAACCCGGGCAGCGGAGGTTGCAGTGAGCCAAGGTCGTGCCACTGCACTCCAGCCTGGCGCCTGGTGACTGAGTGAGACTCTGTCTCAAAAAATAAATAAATAAATAAATAAACCAGTTTAAATATTTACATACTTTATAAATGCTAGATTAAGAAATGCTAATTTAGATTTTAAAATCATTTTTACCATGCTGTTTATGATACTATATTTCTACTCCAGATTTACTTAAAAATGAAATTGAAACTTCTACTTACTTTGAGGTAAACTCCATACAGTTTTTGATCTGTGTATGGTCAGTCCTGTCATCTTTTGGATGTTTGGTGCTGTTTGAGTATCCAACAATTTAAGACTGTTGTTTGTTTTCAATGGTTTGAACATGCCTGTAGTCCTGCAGGGGTTTTCTCATACTTATGACTTTGATTCATCTGTGCCCCAAGAGGGTATGTGGTTGTATCTAGCTTCAAAGCAGATTAAAAAACACAACTGTCTTGGGTTATGTTCAGGTGATCCTATCATTTGAGTTAAATCTAGAGTCTTGGAGAAAGATTGAATTGTGGCATTACCAAAATGACATTAAGGCATAGATATTTAGATATTTCGGTCATCGTTTGAATGTGAACTTTTACATTTGATACTCATCTGTGCTGATTCCTTCTTTGGCTCTTTAAACCCCAGGTATCTTGGTTTCAGATATGGTTGCCACAAAGGCAGTGTTCTTCCTGTGACTACTATGCTCAAGACAAGTCAGTTTTTTCCTCATGTTCACAAACTCTCCTATTTATTATTACTGTTGTTAATATTTCTTAAAAATATATTATGCTTTTATTACAGGATTGTGTCAGAATTGTGATAATTTACATATATTTTTGTCACGCATTTATCTTTTTAAAATTTTATTTATTAGCTTTTATTTACATACAGTAAAATTCACTGTTGTCAGTGTACACACCTATGATTGTTGTTTTTTTTTGGTTTTACCTTCATTTTTTGGTTTCATCTACCTCAGAAGGGCCTGTATTTTATCTTTTCAGCAATCTTAGATAACCTGAACGTTTTTTGTTTAATGAGCTCTTTAAACTACTTTTGATATGAACACACGTATTTTTCTTTTCTCTCTCTCTCTTTTATTTTTTTATACAAACAGTAGATTGTTCCATTGCAGAATGCTAAATGTTCTCATTTGAAAGAATTGGTGGATGGAAAAATTACAATCTTTGTTTCATTTCCACTTTTGGGACAAAGAAAATTTGACAGAAATGGAATTCAATTGGAGAATGTATGTCAAAGGCAACCCTTTTCCCCAGGAAAAAGGAGGGGGGCTGAAATACAGCAAGATAATTGGGTGGAAACGATCAATTTTGCACCAAATAATTAAGGCTTACCATGTGTAAAGTACCATGCTAGTTAAATGCTCATGGGAGATAATTTCTGATATTTGTTAACAATTCTGCAGAGATAATGAAGATTTCAAAAACTCTTCCAACAAAAATAGCATTTTATCAGTAATGACAATTTATGTTCATCCCTTCAGTTACTAACATATTCCTCAGACACATTTAGTAACTCACCAATATTGTTCATCGAGATTATTTTCTAGGTTTACATTTTTGGAATCCTGAAATGTTATATATTATTCTTTGCTGGTATCACCTACACAAAGAGTTTTTGCATGAAATTTCAGCTACATTATAGATGAACTCATAATTGGACATTGTGGAGTCGAGGAAAAACTTATTGAAATTATGGTTTCTTAAAAAGATGATATGAAATAGCTTGTGTTGTTAATTTAAAACATTTTTATTTTAAAAACATTAGAATGACAGTAAGAGTAAAAAAAAATCATCTAGATTTTTTAATGTGATATGTGTGTAAAATGTATATACCGCATGTAATCGTAGTCATTATGGCAGAAATATTTGGGGATGGGAGATAATGTCATGAAAGAACTTGAACAAATAGAGGCAAGCATAGATAACGCTTTTGATTTGTACCCAGGAACCATTTCTTGAACATTTTTACTCTGTGACAATTAATGATCATAAGTCGTCTTTGCTAGTATTAAGCTGTAGTAAATTTTCTTCACCATAATCGATGGTTTATTAGGTGCAAGGTAAGTAGGTTAAGAGCAGTGAGTCATAGTTTATGGAATGGAAAGCCTGAATGGCTTGAGGGACCAACTCTTAGATGATGAGGAGGATTTAGAGAGGAAAAGTATGCTAAAAGTCATTAAGGAAGTTCTAGGGGATGATTTGGGAAGGAGGACTGTGCTTCGTTAGAATACTGCCCAACCTGTCTATCACTTTAGTTTGGTTTTGCTTATAAAATATTTTGTCTATTTTACAGTTATTAAATCTTAAGGGATGTTTCACTTATTGCAAATGTAGATGGACTAGATATAACTGTAATGACAACACGATTTCTACTTGGAGGTTTTAGTTAAACTTCAATTTTTGGACAAATATTATTATACTGAATTTTTCCATTTCCTTTTGAGTAAGAAATATGAATTTGATATTGTATATAATTTACAGTATGTTTTAAATTTGATTTCACAAACATTTGGAAAACAGTATACCATAGACTCCCATAAAACTTTTTAGAAAATATTTTGTTTATTTTGGTTTGTATTAATGAAATGAATTAATGGTAGCTGTTTCAGTGTGGTACAGTGGAAAGTTGATGACCTCTGAGCACTATTTTTTTCTTTTCTTTCTGAGCACTATTTTTAAGCACATATCACTTCACTTCCAGCTAATTTACTTTTAGCTAATTAATTCAAGGTTTTGACTTTTATGAGAAAATTAAGGGACATTATATTTCCGAAAAGACTGTAAGAAATTTAGTGTTTTGAATTCATTAAAAGCAAAGTGATGCCAATTGTATTTACTCTCACTCCCATGTTAAATCTGTTATGTCAGCTGTTGTAACTCTGTTTCTAATAAATTGTTGAACTTGAATCTTAGCAAAAAGTTTTGTTTTGATGTAAAGTTACACTAGTAATCGGTTATACATTTGCTCTTCTCTTTGGTTTTAGGCAACAATACTTCAAACTAATTGATGAATGTGTGTCCCAGATTGTATTGCATAGAGATGGAATGGATCCAGACTTCACATATCGAAAAAGACTAGATTTAGATTTAACCCAGTTCATAGGTGAGTATTTCTCTATTATTTAAATGGAAATATCTTACTGTCTCTTATTCTGTGAATGAGCTCTAGGGTATTGGTTCTCATACAGTGTCTCTGGATTCCTGAGGGCCCTAACTGTCACAGCTGTTTTCATAATAGCACAAAAACATTATTTGCCTTTTTTATTTGGTTGGTATTTTGCACTGGTGGTGCAGAACAATGGTGAGTAAAACCCCTGGCACTCTGTATGAATCAAGCCAGTGGCACTAAACTGTGGGAGTAGTCACTGTCATCTTTACTGTCAATAAAACAACAAAAACTGCCATTTTCTTAACTTAAGAATGCCTTTGATAAAGTCCTAAAAACATTAACTTTATTAAAGACTGACCCTTGCAAACACATTGTTTTAATATTCTGTGTTAATAAATGGGATTATACATACAGCACTTCTACTGCACATGACCAGTGTCTCATGTTACAAATTCTCCAAAGGCAAAAGATCTATTAAAAGAGTTCAATAAGAAAATATTTGTGTAATTGAGTTGCAAGCAGAATGGCCTGCCCTACTTCATGCCTTTTGTTTTTAAACTTGGAATGACTCAGAAAGAGGATGGCTACTGTAACTTGAGAGTTTTTTTTTTTTTTTGAGATAAAGCATTAATTATTATTTAGTGTTGTAACATTTGTGTTTTTATTTAAGTTTTTGTCAGACACCTGCTTTCTTAAAAATGAAATAAAGTGAGCCTATAAGTTCGCAGAAAATAGCTGATCAAATATGCTGCCTATGAGAAAATTTTAGTTTTTAAGTGGAAATTTGAATCTTGGAAAACTTGTATTTGCTGGACAGGTTCTCAATACTAAAATTATTTTCTGATGTCAGTGGTGATATTAACCTCTCTGATTATTTATTGTGATACTGTATAAAGACATGTTAACATTTGGAGCATTTATCTGAGTCCAGGAAGAAGAATGAAATATAAAGAATTAGTGAAGAACTAGATAATATTAATGACACTCTAAAGAAATTACTTGTTTCTCTCAGGCATAAATGCATTAAAGAAACTAAACTTTTGAAGTCATGATGAGTTTAAGAACTATTGCATTAAAAATTTCCTGTCATTGAAATTTTAGATGTTTGCGTGGATCAAGCAAAACTAGAAGAAATTGAAGAGAAAGCCTCAGAACTTTACAAGAAAGTAAGTAGTTTTGACTAACTTTATAGTTCTCTGTGGGGGAACCACTGGAGACATGCTTTTGCCTCAGAGAATTTGCTTGTTACTCCTTTCTTCTTTACCTGCTTCAGGTGTGTGCACAGATGCCATCCTTCAAGGAGGACTTCATAGACCATTGTGTCTAAAACATTTTAACTCCCGCCCCAAACTTGACTCTCCCTGTTCTTCTTTTCTTATTTGTTTTCTTCCAATATATTTATCATTTGACATACTACATAGTTTATGTATTTATATATGAATGAATTGTCTATTTTACCCGAAGAGTAAACTTCGAAGCATTTTGTTTGCTCTATTCACTATCCTTACACCAAGAACAATTCCTGGCCCTTTATAAGAACTAAAAGATACTTTTTGAATGAGTAGGTGATTGAGCAAAATGTATGTAATCAAAATTTTAAGATTGTGGTAAGTCTCAAGAAATCATATTGTTTAGAACCTTAAGAATGAAATCATACATAAAAATTTTAAGAAAAAAGTTAAGTTGCTTTTAGTTTTGATTAAAGTTGCTTGATTATATTAAGTTGAGCTTTATAAAATTGGTGTGTTCATAGGTCATAGCTATTGGATATTACTGGTTTTGTTTCAACACAATCGTAGTTCTAAACATCCAGCCAATTCTCTACCTTTCTTTAACGCATTTATGCCTGAGATTGCAATTTTTGGAATTTTGAGAATCAGACGTTGGCAATGACCTTGAGCAGTAGAAGATAAATAACTCCCACATGCGCAGCATTCCAATAATGGAACGTTAGGCATAAATTTAAGGTAGTATTTTGTCCTTTTATCTCTGTCTTAGCAAGTACCTATTAGACTTTTAACTTCTTGTTTTGATTCTTTGCATTTTAAATAGTCAATCTGATTTGAATTTTTGAGGTGGTTTTTCACATTGAAGGAGTGATAATAATTATTACTATTGCCACCATGATGAACCCACAATGAACATTTATTAAGTGAATATTTCTTGTGTATTAGGTATCATGCCAAGGAGTATACGTTTTTGAGGTAGCAGATACTAAATATCTTGAAGCAGTTGCACATTTTCATAAACTTTGAAGATAAAACATAACTTACAAATTATAGGCACTCTTTCATATGTTAAGAGTAACTTATGAAAAGCATTTTAAATGTCCTAAGGGGCCTTAAGGTTCTGTCTTCACCAAATGCTAAATGAGAGGTTATTTCCCAGGCCTTTGGCTACAGGTTAGGATTACAGCTGTGAATATAATATTGTCATTGCTCTGAAGTGACTTAGTTTAGTGGGGGGAAACAAATTAATGGATCATTTAAGTTTAGTTGTTATAGTGTTACAGTGGATAGATGTTCATGTTGTGGGGTGACTCTTTACCCAGCTAACATTGTATTCTAAGCTCAGTAAGCACTTTAACTCTTTGTAGGAAAGTAGTAGTAGACTTTCAAGTACTTGATTTGGATGCATCCCAGATGGTATAAATTTGATTTTGTTATCGTTTTTAGGTGTATAGTATATATGAATGGAGTTAAACATGAGTGGAGTTAAAGTTTCTCAACAGATTTCTAAAAAAAATTGTAGACTTTAAATGTAAATAGAAGAAAGACCTTGTTCAAGGTTAGTTGTCTCCTTTTAGTCAGAAAGTATATGTCTTAGGTGTATTCAGAAAATACTATTTGCTCCATAAAATATTTCTATTGCCATATCATTTTGTATATATCAGCAAAAACTTTGTTCTGATGGCTTTATAAGGACACATGTAAATACTTTGCTTTAGGCAGGAAGCTATCATGGTTGCAGACACATTCTTTATTTTGGTGCATAAATTTGAAAAATGAAGACCAGAAATGTCAGAAAGTATATAGAGAATATTGAATTATCAACCTTCTTGTACAGATGCACTAATACATTCACCCTAAGGAATGAAATTAAGCAGAGCCTCAACCTTAACTGTGTTTTTCAACATTTTTTGCGTGTAATTTTGTAAGTGTAATATTGCTCTAGTAACACTTTTTGGAGAAGAAGGCTATCATATCAGTTTTTATAAGGTGTGCTTTTAATGGAGATTCATTTTATCCCCAAGGCTACAGTGTTTTGACTATAGATATTACAAAAACGCTAAAGCAAAGTTTATATTTCAGCTATCTTTTTTATAGGAGAGGATGTGGAAATTTATTTTTTCTTAAGTAATACAGTTACTTTCAGTATGAGCAAGTTAATTTAATAAATGTTCTTAGAATATACTAATTATGACTGTGGTTGTTTTTATAGTTTTTATCTTAAGTCCCTAAATAATTCTTTTTTCTTATGAATTTTAGTCTAGGGTTTATGAAATAGGGGTAGTGCACATACTGATACTGTAGAAAGACTTCTTGATTCTTACTCTCATAAGAAGAATGTAACATTTTTTCTTGCTGTGCAGCAGTGAACTTTGTCTTAGTTGTCAAAAAGAAAATGACCTCTCAAAGATTTCTGATGCTGGGAGAGTGACTATGTTGACATAGTCATTCAGCATATAAAGGAAGATTTGACAGGGGTTGACTCATCACTTTGTTCAACAAATATTTACTTGACTTTAATTATAAATGTAAGACACTGGAAAGATGATGAATACAATTGGAAAGGTCCTTACATTTATGAGCTTTCAGGTTGGTGAGTGTTATTGAGGTGTATTATAGTATTATATATTTTGATAATTTTATATTACAGTGTGCAGTTGGTAGGTAGATAAAACCCTATGTTGTATGTAAGCCTAGAGGAAAGGTCCCTCACCTAGTCATGGGTGGCCAGGGAAGCCTTCTCCAAGGAAGTGACGTCTAATCTGAGCCCTGAGGAATCAGTATGAAGAACAACGCAAGATAGCCAAAAGGAGGGATATCTAAATTTCTTTTGAATTTCCTATACGTGTCTCAAGCTTAGCATATCCAAAGCCAAATTTATCTTTCTTCTCCCTAAAAGTACCTTTCCCCCCTGCATTTTATAACCTTATTTGTTTTCCCCAAATAACAACACTTTGTTTCCAGCTTGTAAAACCACAAAACCCCGTAGTCATCTTAGATATACTCCTCTCACTCACTTCCTTCATTCAGTCAGATACTAACATTTTTGGGTTCTGCAGTCCTTTTTTCGTTTCTTTGTCATTACCCTCTTCTCCACCTCAATTCAGGCAGGCCTTCGGTTCTCGCTTGGATAACTAACAACAGCCTCCAAACTAATTTCCATGCCCCTAGTATGTCTTTTTCAGCCCATCTTTCACACTGCTGCCAGTTGAGTTTTTGAAAGTAAAAGTTTGATTGTTATTTATTTATTATATATACCCCAATAACTCTCCATGGTTTTTAGGAAAAAAAGATTAACTTGTTGCCTTATTGCAAAATTTCTTTCCACAGTTTTACTTCTGTGCACGTCTCTGGCTTTATCCCCTTCAGTTTGTTCTCGTACCTCTTTTTGTGCCCCTTACAAAGTATTGCTTGTCATTCATCCACGCGCTGAAGTGCTAGTAAGTTTTTCAGACTTTGAGGTCAAGCATCATTCCTCCAGGAATCTTTTCCCAGCTTGCTCTCTCTCTCTCTCTCTCTCTCTCTCTCTCTCTCTCTCTCTCTTTCTCTCTCTTTCTTTCTCTCTTCCTCTCTATTCTCTTTCCCTTTCCCTTTCTTCGTTGCTGGTATTTTTAATGGAATTAGGTTTGTTAGTTTGCTTTTACTTCTCCACCAGCCACTGTGCTTACTAAAAGTACACTGACCATATTCTGTTTCACTGTGTCTCTGGAACCTATCACTCTGAGGGGCATATCTCCGGTTGTTAAATATTTATTGTGTAATGAGAAATAGGTAGATTAGGGCCAGATCCTATAGGGTTCTTAGATAATAATGATTATAATGAAGCCACTGATAGTTTAAAAACAAAGGAGTGATGTAATTTGAGCTGTCCTTTACAAAGAATAGCAACGTTCAAAAAACAATTCTTGTAGGGGGGAACATGTTTGGTTTTGAAAATACTGCTTCTTTCATCTGTCTTGAAAAGATTTCATTAAGTGGAATTGTAGCCTGGAATTCAGATGAGAAGCTGAGCTGTTGATAGGGATTTGGAAGCCATCAGTGTATGCATGATGATTTAAACATGGGTGTGGAAGATGAGACAAGCAGAAGGGGGGTGAGGAAAGAGTCCTATAGAGTGCCAACATTAATGCGTTGGATTTTGTAGAAACCCATAATAGGAATTGGTAGGAGCAATCAAGCAGTAGCAGGAAAACCACAAGTGTGCATTGTAATGGAACATACAGGAAAAGAGGTTGAATATGAAGGCTTATTTGTAGGTATTTATTCTGTAGAACTGACCTGTCTAATATGGGATGATGGAAATGTTTTATAATCTATATTGTTCAACATGGTAACCTTCAGCTATATGTGCCTATTGTATACTTTTTAAAGTATAAATGGCTTTATACTTTAAAATGGCTGATGTGATCGAGGAACTGAATTTTTTTATTTTTGTTATTTAAGTTTACATTTAAATACCCATTTGTGGCCAGTGGCTGCGATACTGAAATAGGATGGCCCTAGAGTGATCACCTAAGAGGAGGCTGAGAGAAGTCCAGGGAATTTGGATTTTGGGAATTGGAATTTGGAAGTCAGGTTTTTTAGAATGAATCATAGCTAACTTGTGATGGATAATGACATGAATGGAGTTCAACAGGTCAGAAAAGTGAGTATGGGTTGGGTTTTGTAGAAACCCATAGCAGGAATTGGTAGGGGCAATCAAGGAGTAGCAGGGAGAACCAGAATCCAAATCTTTGAAGAAGTTGACTTTTAAGCAAAGGAGAGATGATGAGAAGGGTTATAAGGAGTAAAATGAGGAGTGAAAGTACAGAGGGGTTAACTATGCAAGGGAGGTGTGAAAGCAGTTGATTTAGCAAGTCCTTAGGGGGAAGCGCTGGGTGACGGGGAAGTGGGTGAGACCTCTGAGACTCATGCATGGCTTGTTTTGTAGATTAGTAATTTGATTAGATTTAGGCCTAGGATCTCTTTAATTATTTAACAGTAAGAGGGGTTTGTAGGAGCTGTAGTAGTAGGGAACGGTAATGTTGCTGTGGCTTAGGTCAGCTGAAGGACATTTGGACAGTTTTTACTAATTAGTTTTTGTTATCTTAATAAAGGAACACAAGGTCGAGACTGAGACGATCAGTAGTCTGAAATTTACCTTCTTTCCCTGTAAAGTAGGAATTAAAGCAATATTTCTTATTTCACAGAGGTTTTGTAATGAAATTTAAGAATGCTTTTTTTTGTGCTTTAATAGCTATAAAGCATGGGGGGGAGATAATGCATGGATAGGGGTAGGGGTTATGTGGAAAATCTCCATTTTCTGCTCAGTTTTGCTGTAAACCTAAAACTGCTTCAAATTAGTCTATTAAGTAAAACTGTAAAGCATTATCTAAACATTAATTGCAGGGAGGTGGTATAGTTTCATTTGAACTCAGACTTCGAAGGCAGGAAATCTGGCTTTTTAATCCCACATCTTTTACTAGCTATGAGGGACTAGCAACTGCTTCTTTGTGTTGTTAAGGACAAAATAAGATTCCCTTTGTAAGTAAAAGTGAAAGCCCTTTGTAAACGATGGAATTCTACATTGTTGTTTTTTTCCTAATTGAGGTTTGAGTGTATTTAAAATGTAGAGGCTACATTTGTGAGATAGTTGCATTTTTTGATTGATTGATTTTTCATTTTTCTTTTTTAAGAAAGTCAAATGCTTGTTTTTGATTGTGAGACAAAACTATTTAAGCTCACTTCTTTTGGAAGGTTTTTAGTCACAATAATGGCAAAGTTGAACCTATCTGAATGCAAGATGAGAACTTGTGATGAGTGGCTATATAAATTATTATAGAAAACTCACTGGATTCACCAAATTTTATTGTTTGCCTTTTTCCCCAGAAGGTATTTCACCAGGGACTTTGAAAAATTAATTTATTATTACTTGCCCAAAGATATTAGGAGATATTATGTTGTTATAAGAAAAAAGTTAGAAACTGAAGAGAATGGAGTTATTAATAAAAAAATTAAAATGGAATCCTCTAAATCATGTTGATTAATGTCAGATAAGTTTCAAGTATAAGCTTTTGCAGGTGGAGGATGCAAGACATTCATACAATGCTTTGCTCTCTATTTTATACAAAGTCACAATGATATTTAGAGACTTTGAAGAAAAATGCCAAGGTTGCGGATAACTGACCAGTTTGCTCTGCTGAGAGAAGGTCACAGACTTGTCTCTGGCTTTTTCTGCCACCTTGTGAATGAATGATTTTGGTGGGACCTGGAGGGGCCTTAGAGAAAGACTGTCAGTGACTTTTCAAAACTCTACCACTCCTTTCATAAAACCAATTCAGGAACTTGTGTTCTACTGGCAGATCATTCCAGTCATATTTCTAGATGAAGAATAGTGCTTTTCATTTTCATCTTTCTGTTTTTATTATTTTTAATTTGTTTCAGTTTGAAAAAGAGTTTACCGACCACCAAGAAACTCAGGCTGAATTGCAGAAGAAAGAGGCAAAGATTAATGAGCTTCAGGCAGAGTTACAAGCTTTTAAATCTCAGGTAAAATTCCACCCTGAGCAAATTTGGGTATTGAAAACACAGTGAGGGAGCAAAGGTTATGTTATATCTTCATAGCATCAAAATGTTTAAACTTCAGTTTCGCTTGCATGTTTTTATAGCATTATTTATATGTACTTGTGTTTTGCTATTTTTAATCATTTTTTCTATATGTATGAATATTTAAGCTTTTACTAATTAATCTGCTTTCTTATGTTTTGTTTGAGTTTGTTGCTAATGTCACATGTTTCCTAAGTAATTAAGCACAAAGAGTAAGAAAATCTTCTACTCTCAGATTTGTTATTCATCACTGATCTTTATCCCACTACAGGAAATTATTGCTCAACCTATTTATTTTTCAAAACCTTCAGCCTAGGGGTCCCTTGCAGTTAAAGATAACCTCTAGCTGAATGAGAACATTTTCTGATAATTTTTCAATTTCCAAAGTAAACAGATTTAAAACATGACAAAACAGAGAGTAAATCTGGATTATGAAGCAGATAGCTCCCATGCACCCTCTACACATAAAACATTTATATAGCAAGAAATATGTCATCTGCATGCTTTATGTGGATGTGAGTAAGGAGGTAGAATATTCATAGCTAAATTTCTTCATGTATATTTATGTACAGGATGATGAGCAATAAGTATAGTTTTGCTATTTTCCTTTCATCTTAATTTATGGTTATGTTGAAGTAGTCTCAGGTATACTATATCCTGTCTTATTGGCAATTTTGTTTTCTTTTAAATGCTTAGTGGATAGTTTGTTACCGAGGCTGTCTGGAGATACCTTAAGAGATAGCTATCTGTTAGTATTCAACTTTAGAAAAAAATTAAAATCTCCTACTTACAGGAAAATTATTCTCATTCATCTTCTTTCTTTAGTGCTGCAAGAGGGGAAGTATCTTTTTTGTCTTTCCCATATGGCTCCTTGTCTCTCATATTAAAAGAAACATTTGATGGTGTCTGTACTTCAGATTGAGTTATAGACAATGGCTGAAATATGACAAGTTTTTCTTGGTCTGGGCTAAAGCAAATTTAAGAACTCTCTTTTAATTGTTTCCAGTTGAAGGTTTATTTGTAGATCTTCTCCAGAAAATTCCAGTTTATAAAAATGTCTCCACCATTTTTGGATAAGTTATTGTTGCATAGTGCTTTTATATAAAATGGGAATAAGTGTATGTTTTGAAAGTGAAATTAAATCAAGGGATCTCCTAAATTGTTTTAAATTGTACATAGTGGATGACCCATGTTTATGGCTCTGAGAAGAAAAGCTAGAATTAGATACTTAATATTGGCCACCATATTCATGTTTGAAGAACAACTGGCAAATTCTTTTTTTGGATTCTAGTTTAATTCTATAAAATGTGGGCATTTATCTTAAGACCCTTCTTTTTGTTCAAAGCTATACTGACTATGAAGAGTATGAATAAAATATGTTCTGTTATCTGTGATTTGATTCCTTTGCTCCTGTAGTCTCTTGACAACCAGGTACTTTAGGTGCTGGATGTAGTGATGAACAAGATAGTCACAGTGTCTGGCCTCCCAAACCGTATCTTCAAGTCAGTCTTCACACTTTTTCAAATGAGCTATTACAGAGCAGAAATTCAGCCATATGTTTAAGACACTGATAGTTAACTATAAAATACATTCAAAGGGTAGTACCACCTTTGATCATAGCAACCCAGATTAACACTGAACTGGTTCTTCCTTACACTTAATGGTTTTGATAAGGCATGCTTGATTTGTGGTCTCAGCTTCTTTTATAACACAGTTTTCTCTTTTTTCTTTGTGATGATTTCAGATGTCATTGATTTCAAGCTTTTATACATGGTCTATTTTTCATAATTGTGCCATAAAAATTTGAAATTACTTAACATTTATTAAATGCCCACCATCTGAAAAGTAGTTAGAATTTACTTTTGTAATTTCAAGAAGCTAATCATATTACAAAAAGTTATTTATTAACCCAGAATATCTTCTGTGTATCCATTGAAAGGCATCTGTTAAATTCTTATTATGCCATGGAAACATAAGGACAAAAGCGACCAGTGGACACAGGTGGTTCTTTTCACCCCTGATTTTACATTGCTTTTCTGTGGCATTTGATTTTGCAGGACAGTCTTTTTTAGGTGGTGCTCTCTTCATTCGTGGTTTTTGACCCTGTGCTTGTCTTTTTCTCTTCTTTTCTTCAATGCATTTATCCTACACATTTTTTCCGTAGTTATCATGTATGAGTCACTGCTCTGGGTTCTGAGGAAAGAGCAGTAAATAATACAAGATAGTCACTTACCTCATCAAGCTTATAATCTGTCAAAGAGTTAAATGCTAATGTTTCCTTAAATATTTCACACTTTTGTTAATAGCTATTGAAAAGTATAAGATGCTATGAGTGTAAAATGAGTGGGCAGATAAGGCTTTCCCAAGAGAGGGACCTGTTAGCTCAGACTGAAGAGGCTAGTAGGAGATGGTCAGGGAAAGGAATGTTCCAGGCAGAGGGAGCAGCATGTACAAGGGCCCTGAAATTAGCATGAGGTTGGCGCACACACGGAATTAGAAGAAAGTCACCTGCAAGACCAGATGGCAGGGACTAGACTGTGACAAACTGATACAGGCCCTACGAAGATTTTTAGTTTGTCGTTATTATTGTTTTCTCAAGTGCATTAGGACACCATTGAGAAGATTTGAGCAAAGGTATGATGTGGCAATACCATTTAAGTCTTTTTTTTTTGAGATCTTATTTTTTACTTATCACTTAAACGCTTGAGTTCTCAAAGAACTCTGTCCATAGACCCTTTGTCGTGCTACATGTTCTCTCTGTACTGTGAGTGAACTTACCTACTTCCCTGGCTTCAGCTGTGGATTTTCAAATCTAGATCCATATATCCATTTCCCTCCTGGACGTTTCTACCTCAAACTAGGGAATTACACTTCTGGCAACTATGTTTTTATGAGAAAAAAAGCTATAGTTGTATTCTTAAATTAGAAGAAAAATTGTTGGAATTTTGATTTTTGGTTAAACCATATGAAATTACTGATATTTAATTATTTTTGGTTTAAATGAGTACCTTATTTTTGAGTGAAGTGTTTATTTACATGTTTTGTAGACATGTTCTTAGTTACGTCTCTTACGTTTTTTTCTCCAGTTTGGTGCCTTGCCAGCTGATTGTAATATTCCTTTGCCTTCCTCAAAAGAAGGTGGAACTGGCCACTCAGCAATTCCTCCTCCGCCTCCACTGCCTTCTGGTGGAGGGGTGCCGCCCCTCCCACCCCCTCCCCCACCACCACCTCCACTTCCAGGAATGCGGATGCCATTTGGTGGTCCTGTGCCTCCACCACCTCCCCTGGGATTCCTTGGAGGACAAAGTTCTCCTCCTCTACCAACCCTGCCATTTGGGTTGAAACCGAAGAAAGAATTTAAACCTGAAATCAGTATGAGAAGATTGAATTGGTTAAAGGTAAAACAGATTAATAGAGGAAAATACTTTTAGCTAGATTTAAATCTAATTTAAATATATACATAATTTTTAATGGAATTTAATTTATACATACATAATGTATGCATAATTTCTTATGTCATTAATCAAAGTGACAGTAAATAAAATAGCTTTTTTAAAAAAAAAATATTGGGACAAAGCCCTTTGATATTGACTAAGACTTTCTGGTTTATAAGTTTGGTGAGAGTTGATATTGTTTCAGTGGAATGTGATATGTACTTAAATTGGTAATTAAACATTGCAGTGAACCCTATTTTTATGAAGCATTTTTCAAAAACAAAAATGATGATCTTCTTAGGAATCTTCTCTATTGATAGATATTGGGAAAGTGTTAACTAGTTATCAGAAGCTAATATCTAGTCAGATCTTAGGAATTCTGAATCCTGTAGAAAAATGGTTTCATGGTAACAGAAACTTGGAAAATGCTGTATAATGTATCCTGCCCTTCAAGATGTATAGTGCAGATGAGCATTATTAGATACTATGAGAAATGCAATTGAGAAGAAGCTAATTAAATCATATTTCAAATCCTTAACTATTGGATCATGGAAGTGTTTTCTTCCTAATAAGACCTTAACGTCCTGCAGAACTTGTATCTCATTGAACACACTTTGGGGAAATATCTTACAGATACGACTTTGTAAATATCTGCTGGCAGTTATGGTACTCAGTGTCTATGCATAGTGCTTGGCCTGGGACAGGTGAAACACTCACTTATTTATTAATCAGTCTTCTCTCTATTGTAGATCAGACCTCATGAAATGACTGAGAACTGTTTTTGGATAAAAGTAAATGAAAATAAGTATGAAAATGTGGATTTGCTTTGTAAACTTGAGAATACATTTTCTTGCCAACACAAAGGTAAGTTTATCATATTGCTTATTAATTTAATTTTAGAATTTTAACATTGACACTTTTTATATACCATCCTTTAGAATTTTTATATTGACACTATATACCAACCTTTGGAAAACATTATTTTATGAATCTTGTACGTGATATTTTTATATCACTAATGGATAAATAAATAATATAATGAAATGAAGTGCTTAAAAAGTGAATTCTGTTTTAAAAATGCAAATGGTGCATATAAAATTTTAATTATTAAATTTTCTATATAGTATTATTTTTGAAGATTTTCCATTGGGGTAAATTAGGCTTTTGTAAAGGAGGATATTTTCAGAGACAGTTTTGCATGAGAATTTCCTTTAGTTTAAAAAATAAAAAAACAAAATGTGTGCTTTCTTCTAGTTAGAGTTTTACTAGCCTTTAATATTACAGTGACTATGACATAATCCTAATTAATTGCTGTGAGTCACATGGGATAGAAATATCAAATTTATAGTGTCTTAAAAGTTAGTTTGAAAGAGAGAAGTATTTGAGTAGGTTATATGATCTTTTCATTAAAAGCAATGGTATTCATTTTCCAAAATGTTTTGTGATGATTTTTACCTGTGCAGTGTGATTTTAAAAAAAGTGCTTAGGTATTACTTATGTCTGAAAATTAAACTTATTTCATCCAATCTCTTGGGCCTCTTACTTACATTTCAAGACTGATACCCACACAGAATTTTTAAGTATTACATAAAACTTACATTTTAGGTCTGTAGTGCAAACACTTAGATCAATCGTTACCTTTTAATTTTCGAAAAGAACTTTTTCACTATAGAATTATGCTGCCTATATCCCTGGGCTCATAGAACAAAGGAAGAGCTGGCAAGGAGAGATTGTACTGGATGGATACAGGTCAGAGACCTTTGTGTAGAGGGTCGAGTTGACTTCTTAAATGTTTATTGTTAGCTAGGCACCATGCTAGATGCTTTATATATCTGATTTAACTTGGAGCACAGCAGCCAAAGAATGTTGGCAGATATTTTAAAAATTTATTTGTATTCCTTTGAATGACTTTCTGAAAGATTAGAAACTCTTTCTAAAAGGTAATTGACAATTGAAAAATTCTTAATGTAAATTAGAGACTCTCTTTAAAAGGTAATTGTAAATAAGGTAGTTTTGTAGAAATTGGTAAATCAAAAACCATTAACAGATATTTTTGAGTACCATTTATCCTGACTAAAATATTAAAAATGGTATATTTTTGGTCTTTGAACACAGGGAGAATTTTCTTAGCAAGCTCACCCTAGTAAACTTGTCAAAAAGATTTTGATTTTACCTTTTGATTATGGGGGATCAAAATTTTCTTTGAATAAGATTAGTGTACTCTTCTGGCAATCAAAGAAAATATATGGCAGTTAAAATTTGTATTTACATGTAAAACACTTCAGAATTTCAGATTTCATAATCTGGAATTGATTAGTTTTCTTTTTCTTTCCTAGTAGGTAAAAATGGTGGTACCTAAAAACTATTTAAGTAATGCTGCCATACAGCTACTCTCTTTTTTTTTCTCTGTACTCTGATTACTTTCTTAATTAATGAGGCTCAAAAGGGAAACTTGTTAGCATGTCTTTAATTTAGCTGTAGTGTTAGCCCTAAATGAAATAATTGGACCTTTAAAAAATTCTTAAGTCATCTAACTTTAGCTTTGAGATTCAAGGTTAAAAACTACTGATATATTTGCTCAATCTAATACCAGTTAAAAAGATTAAGGTGAAATGTTAATCATTTTTTGCATACTCCATATTTCCATCTGTCTCTCCCTTTGTACTACTGGCCCTTTGGCCTGGTATCTCTTTCACTTGACTTAGAGACTGGCAGAGGACTATGACATCTCCTGTCTCAACTCAGCTCAAATGCTGCTTTCTTTTTTTCTGTGACAGTAGATGACATTTCCAGGGGGGAACACAAAAGCTGGGGAAGCCCAGGGTTGTGACTCTGAGCAGGGCTAACATTTCTCAGTGGTGAGCAGAGATGAGCTGTGAAGGTGACTATTTTTTGGGGACTTCATTTTAAAGAATAATCCCTAGAATGTATTACTTGAGGAGTCCTAAGAGTGCTTTTTAATATTACTGGTCATCTGGCAATCAACGAAAATATATGGCAGTTAAATGTATAATTACATGTAAAACACTTCAGAGTATTTTATAGGAAAGGCTAGTCATTGCTACGTTCAGAGCAACAGGATTTTATATAGACATTTAATAGGAAAGATCAGAAAGGAAGGAGAGAAAGATGTCCAGAGAGCTTAGACAAGACTGTTCTAGTAGACAGGTTGCTCCATGTGGTCTCTTTATTTGTGGTCTGGCTGCTGAGGCACTGGGTCCAAATGTTGCATTCACCTTTCCCCCTGACTCCAACATACTTTGGTTAAATCGATTTTGTAATTTCTGCAGAATTCAAAATTATGGCCAGGCACGGTGGCTCCCACCTGTAATCTCAGCACTTTGGGAGGCTGAGGTGGGTGGATCACTTGAGGCCAGGAGTTCGAGACCAGCCTGGCCAACATGGTGAGACCCCCCATTTCTACTAAAAACAACAACAACAACAACAACAACAACAAAATAGCCAGGCGTGGTGGTGCACGCCCATAGTCCCAACTACTTGGAGGCTGAGGCATGAAAATCACTTGAACCTGGGAGGCAGAGGTTGCAGTGACCCAAGATCATGCTACTGTACCCTGGCCTGGGCAACAGAGTAAGACTCTGTCTCAAAAACAAAAAACAAAAACAAACAAAAAAACCCAAAACCAAATTAAATCTGGTCACTTATGTGTTGTTCATTCCAAGGTGAAAATCCATTTGTCTCTCCACCCTTTAGCAAGCCAGTGCAGAGATAGAAGCATTGGCGGCTGGCTGATTTTCATCACAACTCAGCAGGGAAGGATGGTAATTACTGAAGAATAGTGGGTTTTTTTTGTTGTTGTTGTTGTTTTTTAGAGAAGTGTCATATCTCTGCTTTTTATTGCAGTAGTAACTGTTTGGACTGAGAACCAAGGCTATTTCTTTGATTACAAAGATGGACATTCCATCCCAGGCATTTAAATGATAGATGCCAATCCTTTGTGCTTCCCAAGCATTCAAAATAGGTAGTAAGAAAAAAGGAACTGAATTTAATTGTTTAAAGAGATCTTTGAAGTTTTCTCTCATGTAGCCTTTATTTGTTACAAAATAAGTGTGGCTTTTTTTCTTATAGTACACACTATTTTAGGTTTTCAGGACTTATAAAATTTAGACTACTGGGATTTACAGGTCTAACACACTTGAGAGTTGGAAAAGGAGCTAATATCTATTGCACATACTTGGTATATCAATGCCTGAGCTGTGTTGTCTTCATATTATCTTGTTTAATCTTTACTGAACTCCAGCTGAGATCTTTTCTCCTGGTCTGCTGATAGCAAAACATTCTGACTTCTTGCAATACTCTTCTGCCCTACTTACGTTTACATATTACCAAGATATTCTTGATAAGGGCTTGGAAATTTCTTCTTAATTTCTGTTGCCTTTTATTACATTCCTCCTTTTTTTTTTTCAAGTAGATCTTTCCTATTCTGCTTTTTTAACTAATCTGTGACCATTTACAACAAAGCTTCTGTGGGAAAGTACCTTGTGCCATATCTGTAGAGGAATAGTAATCCTCTCTAATCTTTTTCCTGTGAAAAATCAGTAATTTTTTCTTGATTCACTTATATCATTTTCTTTTATACTTTATTTTGCTGTTAAGTAGCTCACTTTGGTTTTCTTGATTCTTGCTGTTGAAAGTTTTTGGGATGCATCTTAGCTCTTCATATTTTAAATTCTTCTGGAAATATATATAGGTACTTTTCCAGATAATTTTTTTGCTTTTTCTCATATCTCCTCTTTCCTATCTTCCACTTTTTCTTATTGGCTACGCACTGTTTAATTCAACAAATATTTATTGAGTGCATATTGCGTGTTGGGCTTTGTACTTGACGTTGGGGATACCAGCATGAATAAGGCAGACGTGCTTCCTGTACTCGTGTTGATTTTACATTCCTAGTGAAACTTAGTCAAGTTCGTAGTTGAAGCATAATAACGAGGAATGGAACAACAAATGCTGATTTTGATTTTAGAAAAGACTGACATATTTTACTAAATCCAGCTTCTGTTAAGACTTAACAAGGTTATGAAAGAACATTGTTTATATATCTCTCTGATATTTAATCATAATATTCATATATTGAACATTTGGTATCATCAAAATAATGCTAATGACCTGTGTATTTTTTTTTAACCAGATTGGAAGCATCTGTTGGTTAATTTTTACAGGCTGTTGGAAAATGGATTAGAGCATACTCACAGGTTATTGCTGTTGGATTTGTCAAGTAAAATTAATATTAATTACTTTCATTATTCACAAACTTTTAACTTAATAGGGATTAAAGGGCTTTCTGAAAGTATATGAATAGTCTAATTCAATTAGACTAATTTATTATGAAAATGTGGTTCCACAATTGTTAGCTTTCTGAAGTAATCATATTTTATAACAGGTACATCATATTTGCCAGATAGGGCCAACAAATTGGTTTATAAATTATTTCTCAACTGAATAGTTATGATATATGGAAACAGTTAATGGATTATCCACTTAAAAACAAATCAAGCTTAGATTTCTGACATCATAGTTCAGTGGACAAAGAATTGAGGTAGTAAGTGATAAACATGGATTATCCCAGTAACTTGGCTGTGTTTAAGATGTTGTATTGTATTTGAAACATAACTTATTCCTCTGTACAAACAAATGTGTATAAAAAATTTTAAACTACCTCACAAGGCTACATTAAGGTGAACACATAGAAATCTGTTTTTTTGGGCTGCATGCTAATAAAGAGATGATGCCAAAATAAATGCAGTATGTTTCATACGTAGTAAAGTTTTCTGAAAAGAAGAGAATATTTCACAAATACTAATTTGGAAAGATTGGGGAGAAAGTAGAGAATGAAATATTTCTCTAGGGACCTATCATTTCATTCTTGTCTGTGACTGAATCTCAAAAGTACTAAAGACTTAAGGAAATTATGAAATGGGTCAGGAATGTCTTACCTTCCCATTAAAGGATCTCATTGTTACCAGTTATAGTATATTCTCTGTTGGGGTGCTGAAGAAATAGAAATGTATTCTGAAAGCTTTAGAGAAGAGAGAGGCTAAAGAAAGTGAATTTATTTAGCTCAGAGCCACAGAAGACTTGCAAGTCCACCAAATGCTTTGGTTAAATGCTTAGTGACAGCTTATCTTTGGTATAGTGTGGTCGAAATTTATGCATGGTAACATCTGTAGAGTATACAAGAAACATGTCTATTTTGAATCCCTATAAATAGACACATTTCTTATATACTGTACAGATGTTATAAACAGAAAGAGGAAACTAGGGTGCATGTGTATTGGGGTGTGTACGTACATACACATAGCTTTTTCTTTTTTTCTCTTCTGCTTTCCTACTTTTACTAGAGAAAGGAATGATATTAGGGCAATGAATTTGACTGGAGTCACTTAGCTAATGGTAGATTGGAGGATACTGTTCCTTTTCCATATTACAAGTTGACCTTGATATTTTAATCTTGGTAATAAGTTCTCAGTGGTGTATCTGTAGCTATCATTCCTTAACAAAATTATAAAGTTGTTACATTTCATTGTTGTTATCTCACACCTTTTGTCTCAGAATTTGTCTTCCATTTTCTCTTGTCTTCTGCCTTACCCTCCATTTCACCAGGGCCATTCTAGTTGCCCTCTGATTACTTAAAGTGTGCTTCCCTATTTTAGGGAGTTCTTTGCCTTGTCTGCATCATGTTGTATCATTCAGGACTCCCACTCAAATTAGTGCTTGTTATTATTCACCTGGAAATTTAAATGAGGCTTATCCTTTTGAATGCACTATTGTAATCTTAAAGCATTAATAATATTTTGAGACTGGGCACAATGGCTCATTCCTCTAATCTTAGCGCTTTGGGAGGCCAAGACAGGAGGATTGCTTGAGGCCAGGAGTTCATGACCAGCCTGGGCAATGTATTGAGACCTGTCACTATAAAAATAGAGATTGGGTGGTAGAGTGAGACCCTGTCTCTATTTAAAAAGAAAAATTTGTAAATCTGGCTATTCACTTACCTGTTTCCCCCCTCCCTATGTATACTATTTGCCTGGCTAGAAGAGATGGAATCACCTCGAGTTAGAATGATAACCTGATACTATCCTTGGAGCACAGGAAGAGAATAGGGTCAAGTTAGAGAGTCACAGGTAGATACAGGGGACTTCTTGCTGGATTAAATGCTATATAGCAATTTGATATTAAATAAATTATATAGCAAATAGTATAACATAGTACGTAGTATAGTAAATTCTATAAAGCAACTTGATGTTAAATAGTATAGTAAATTCTTAAAAAAAACTATGAAAATAACTTTATTATATATTGTATAATCTTGAATTTCACAATTTAGATTTTTAGGTGATTATGCATTCATGTGTTTAGGTAAGCTGTTCTTATCCCTCAAGGTTAAATCATTTGGGCACATGATCTTATAACATATTCTGTGCATCTAACAGAGGCTTTCACGTGTACACTGGCATCTCAGTAGGAAAGCCAGGTTAGAGACCTTTTGTTACCGCAGCTTTCACTTGTCTAAGTACATTTCTGTATCTTAAAAGAATGGATGTTTCAAAGTCAGACACTTTATCCCAGGATTCTTAACTCGGGGCCTGCAAATAGAATTCTGGGATCTGAACTTGGATAAGAAAAAAAATTACATACTTTAACCTCTAATTGAAATTTAGCTTTTTCTTCAGTTTTAGGCAAGAAACACAGCAGTATCTATTAAATTTCCACAAGTACATTCATATATACTTTCATAATACATTAGAATTATTTTAGTTAAGTTGACATACCATTTAAAATGATTGGTATTTCAAAATTCGGGGTAGTTATTAGACCTGCAACTAGGTCTTATTATTTAATCCATTAATAAAGAAGCAGATTTTGTTGGTTGGTTCCACCTGGAAGCAGACACGGAGATGCTGGAGTGTATGTGTATTTTTTTAGGGTCAGGGGGCAAGACTGGGCAGGAAAAGCCTTAGACTGTGGTGCAAACCAGTCTAGCCAGGACGGAGCTCTGGAACAAATGATGCCTGTGAGAGGAGTCCGTCTTTGGGCCAACTGGCAGTCCTTACTACTTGTGCCAGCCTCAGCCATTGGCTGGGGGCTACTCAGGAGGAGTGTGTCCTGGACTCAAAAGCTAAGAAGGATTCTAAAGGTGCCCACAGTTACTTGAAGCGTGTCAGCTAAATGCACTCCTTGCGGCTGAATGGAAAGTTCTTCCTAAATGAAGATCTGAACAGCACTTCTACATTGCTGCCTCACATGTATATTACTATTTCATAAACTGGTGTGTAATGCATTTTGATAGCTGCATTCAAGTATAATTTGCTTGTTTTGAAATCTTATGTATTTTTGTTTATGCATTTAAAAATACTATTTTGAGAAACAGTCTACTTCTTTGACTATCAATGGGGTCTTTGCAAAAAAGGTTAAGAATTACTTTAGCCTCTCTAATTTGTGCAGCGGTGAAAGTGAGGTAACATTAGGGACCTGTCTTCCATTTTCTCTGTCTTCTGCTTTACTCTCCATTTCACAAGGGCAATTCTAGTTGCCCTCTGATTGCTTAAAGTGTGCTTCCCTGTTTTAGGCAGTTCTTTGCCTTGTCTGTATCATTTAGGACTCCCACTCAAATTAGGGCCTGAGCCTGGGCGTAACTGCTGCCTATTTAAATTTGTGTTGCTTTTTTTGTTTTATTTTACTTTATTTTTAATTCAAGGAACCAGTGCATGTAATGAAATATTTCATCCAACTTTAAGGCAGTTTCAACATCAGACTGTCCATTTCTGAATGTCACTTTAGCAGATTACTATAATGCTTTATTAATAAAAGCATACTTAGATCAAATCTGGACAAAATATGAAACTCCTCAATTAGATAATAAAACAAGATATTAATAATGTCTTTTTTTACTAGTTAAATGTTTGTTTATGTTACTTTATTTGCTCCCAAAAACAATTATGTGAAAGAACCAAGGCAAATGTTGTATACATTTATATATAAGAAAGTTATATTCTTCGGTGATTTTTAGCTAAAAGAAGCAACCAGCCACTCTGAATGGAATACAGATCCGAGTCTAAAGCCATTGCTCTTTGTGCTATGCCATCCTGCTTCTCTGATTAAAGAAATCCTATTATGTTTTATTTAAAGTGCTCTGCTTTGATTTAAAATAATTTTCCTCTCATCTCCTGCCACCTTACCACTGCCCCACAGCAGTTCACCCTCATTCCACAATTTATATTAAAGGCTTTAAAAACTTGCTGTTTTTTATTAAGACCATCTTTCATCATTTGGTACCTCTATTCACTTCTGTAAGTATTTGAGCTGTAAATACTAACACCATGCTGTGGAATATACATGCCAAGTGAGGGACTTTGTGGAGTCCACCCTACAAGTGTGTGACCCTGGCTTTTACAGCTGTAGTTTCTTTCCTCTATAAAATGGGGGACATAATACCCATCTCATGAGGTTATTGTGAGGATTATATAATGCATATTGTAAAGCATCTTTTGCAGTGCTCAGCTCATTGTAGTTGCTCAGGAAATGTTAACTGAACTTAAATGATGAGAATACAGAACTGATTTCAACTTATAAAGTTTTGTGTATTATCTCTGAATCTTCTACAGTGTAACAAGTTAAATGGCCTATGTTCACTGTAGCCTTGATCTCAAGTGAAACTTTTTAAATCATGAAACCACTGTTAACTGACCTATGTTAATAGCCACTTATGGAGACTACTGTAACACTTGTTCATACCATTAACTTTAGAAAATAATAATAGATTATTCTGTATATCTAGTTTCATTTTTATGTATATCTTAAATGTCAAGTGCTTCATTAAGTTTTTTGAGACAGGGATTTGTTGAATCAGGAGTAAATATAAAGCTCTTTTTTATTTCCTGATTTTTTTTCCCATGACTTTTTTCCTTTCAGTTGATGACTCATTCATGGAACTGAGGCCTAACAATATTTGTAATTTTATGAGATTCGAAAGCTGAAATTCTAAACTTTGCTTTTCTTGTGTGATTCAGTTTTAGAGCATTGAACTGATGACTTTGAGGTGATCTTGAAAAGCTCATTCAGTCCCTTATAAAACATTACTTGTTTTTGCTAATAATTCATTATCACTTTTGATAGTTATTTACAGTTTCAGAGATTAGTAAGGAGAGTAGAGATGGCTTAATATAATTATGGAACTGAATTGAATTAAGGCATAGAGAACCTTTATTTGATAGGCAAATAAAAGTGCCAGCTAAAGCATGTGGCTAAATTCTCTCCAGGGTTTGCAGGAGGCATGATGACTTTTAATGTTTTTAGTTTCATAGATTGCTAGCACAAGGTTCAGAAGAGTGATAATTTTTCAGGAATAGATTACTCCTTTTTTCCCTCCTCCATTTGTGTGGTGCAAACTAATAGAAATTAGTTGGGTGAACCATAGGACATTATGCCATTTTGACAATGGAAACCTTCACATGGTTCAACTAAATACTGATTTCCTAAACTGGTAACAAATTAACTAAGGACATACATAAAGAAATGTCTTTAGTTTTTAGCTTAAATGAAAGTATTTATATTTTCCTATTAGTTTGACAGGTAATAGATGAGGAGGACAGAACTCTAGAAGTGAAAATTATTCAACTCAGAATATCACTTACAGCTCCCCCATCTGTGATTGGAAGAAAACCTTAGAATTTCACATTCTGTATTGGTGTGTATAAATCACTCTTTTCTTGTGAATCAGTGAGGAAATTTGCCTGCAGGGAATAATTAAAGCAAGAAGTCTGGTGGTTGGTGGTCCTAGAGTTGGTTAATTCATCATCCCAGTGATGACAGAACTCTAGGTTAGCATCTCATCTGTTTTTCTTAGCTTTCCCTTTAGTTTCAGCTTAGCTCACCTAGCAGAGACAGGAAGAATCATTATGTTCACAAATGGGTTTTGTGTTAGTTTTCTATTGCTGCTATAACAAATTACTACAGATTTAGCAGCTTTAAAAGTGCAAATTTATTATCTTCCAATTCTACAGAAGTCCAGTGTGGGTTTCACTAGTCTGAAGTCAACAGGACTCTCTTCTTTTCTGGATGCTCTGGAGGAGAATGTGTTTCCTTGCCTTTTCCAGTAGCTAGAGGCCACCCACATTCCTCAGCTTGTGGCCTCCTTCCTGTATCTTCAAAGCCAGCAACAGCAGAGCAGGTCACTTGTTTCATCTCTCTTGCCTGGCTTCCATGATTCCAGCTCTTTCTCTAACTCTGACCTAACCTACAAAAGGTTCTTTTAAAGAGTCTCATGTGATTAAATTGTGCCCACCTGGATAATCCAGGCTGCTCTTCCCTATCTCAGAATCCTTAACCTTGATTAAATGTACAAAGTTTCTTTTTCCATGTGAGGTAAAATATTCACTGGGTCCAGAAATTAGGACATGGATATCTTTGGCAGCAGAAGCTGTGGGACAATTCTATGCCATAAAATTGCAGTGTTTCACAGGGTACTTGGCTCTGTTAAATGAACATAACTTTATTTATGTTATGTCACTTTCTTTAGCTTGCATTCCTTTTGTAGGAATGCTGTTTTAGGAGTCCTGGGGCATTGTGACTGAACTTTTTAAATCATTTCTTTTATTCATAAAATGTTTATTAAGACTGGGCATGGTGGCTGACACCTGTAATACCAGCACTTTGGGAGACTGAGGTGGGTGGATCACCTGAGGTCAGGAATTCGAAACCAGCCTGGCCAACATGGTGAAACCCCGTCTCTACTAACAATACAAAAATTAGCCGTGTGTGGTGGCATGTGCCTGTAATCCCAGCCATGTGGGAGGCTGAGGCAGGATAATCGGTTAAACCAGGGAGGCAGAGGTTGCAGTGAGCTAAGATTGTGCCATTGCTCTCCAGTCTGTGCAACAGGAGTGAAACTTCATCTTAAAAAAAAAAAAAAGGTTTATTGAAGTTTAGATCTATATCAATTACATTAGCATATGTTTTTGTCACCACAGCCAAAAATGCCTTTCTAGATTTTTAGGAAAAATTCTTATATTGTGTTTTCTTAAGTACCAGGAAAGATAAATTATATTTATTTAATGTGCATCAAGTATCGTAGTCTATGATATATTTTGCAGTTTGTAATATGTACTACTAATTTCATTTTTTTCTGGGACATTAAAGTATATATATTTTTATTTCGTATATTTTTTTAAACCTAGAAATACTTTCTGTAAACCTAGATTAAAGAGTCATTGACATTTAAAAACATTTTTTGTGTCTCTCACTACTATTTCATTAAGATTGAAAGAGAAAGTAGTCTAATCTAGAAAAAAATTTATACATTATTAACTTTTAAAAGATAACAATGTCTGCATTGCCTGTTGATAAACTAAATTTTCTTATCTTAAACGTTAATTATATTTTAAAACACAGGTTGTTACTCTAATTATATGATGTTTCACAATATTTTTTAAATTTCACAACATATCTGAATAATATTTCTGTTTATGTTATAGAGACTCTGGGAATACAGATCTTTTCCTAGTTCAAATATTACTCAGACCTCTTAATGGATATGAATATATATAATTTTATCACAACATGGAAAATATATGTTATTGTAATTACATATTTTAATGGATAATTAAAAATACCACATATAAAGTTTATTTTAATTGGAAAAATTTTATCACTGAGGAAAATCACATTTATCAAAAGATCTATTGCAGCGACATTTCACACAAAATAAGCAATTTATTTTAATTTAATTGTTGGCTCTTAGTCATTTTCCAGTCTACTCTTCTATCATCGTATTGCCTTAGACTAATTCTTCCTAAAGCAGGGCTCTTCTTTCTCCTTTAATCTTCTTTTTCATTAGAGAACCAATTATTTTTCAGCGTTTCACAGGTCACAGTGGGACAGTTTGGCTCTCTGCTCCCCTAGCCTAAGAGTCAACCCAGGAAAGCTAAAATAGCCAATGGGATAATTATGTTTGTTTTTAAATGAGGGGCATTAGTTTTTAGAACTTTTATGTTTTTCTATTTTTTAAAATTAGGCCTTTTCTGATATTTTATTTTCCCATGTTTTATTTTAGTTCATTTTGAATCTTCTCTATCTGTATATACATAAATGACATTTAAAAATTGACCAGTTATTTGTATTTTCATTAACTGCTTCAGCAGATTCAGCATTTTTTTAGTACTAATAGCAAGGAAAACTGCAATCTGTGTCAGCTTCAGCCTGGTAACTGTAGTTGTCTGTCTGTTCTCACACTGCTAATAAAGCCGTACCTGAGACTGGGTAATTTATAAAGGAAGAGAAGTTTAATGGACTCACAGTTCCACATGGCTAGGGAGGCCTCACAATCATGGCAGAAGAGAAGGAGGATCAAAAGCATGTCTTACATGGTGGCAGGCAAGAAAGCATGTGCCCTTTATAAAACCATCAGATCTCATGAGACTTATTAACTATTATGAGAATAACATGGGAAAAACCCGCCCGCATGATTCAGTTACCTCCCACTGGGTCCCTCCCACAACATGTGAGGATTATGGGAGTTACAATTCAAGATAAGATTTGGGTGGGGATACAGCCAAACCATATCATTCCACCCCTGGTCCCTCCCAAATATTATGTCCTCACATTTCAAAACCAGTCGTGCCTTCCCAACAGTCTATTAGGGTCTTAACTCATTTCAGCATTAACTCAAAAGTCCACAGTCCAAAATCACATCTGAGACAAGGCAAGTCCCTTCTGCCTATGAACCTATAAAATAAAAAGCAAGTTAGTTACTTCTTAGATTCAATGGGGGTACAGGCATTGGGCTAATACACCCATTCCAAATGGGAGAAATTGGTCAAAACAGAGGGTCTACAGGCCCCATGCAAGACTGAAATCCAGTGGGGCAATTAAATCTTAAAGTTCCAAAATGATCTTCTTTTACTCCATGTCTCACATCCAGGTCACGCTAATGCAAGAGGTGTGTTCCCATGGACTTGAGCAGCTCTGCCCCTGTAGTTTTCCAGGGTACATCCCCACTCCTGGCTGGTTTTATGGGCTGGTGTTGAGTGTCTGCAGGTTTTCCAGGTACATGGACCAAGCTGTCAGTGAATCTGCCATTCTGGGTTTGGGAGGATGGTGGCTCCCTTCTCACAGCTCCACCAGACAGTGGGGACTATGTGTGGGGGACTCCCACTCCGCATTTCCCTTCCATACTGGCCTAGCAGAGGTTCTCCCTGAGGGCTCCTCCCCCTGAAGCATACCTCTGCCTGAGCATCCCAGCATTTCCATACATCCTCTGAAATCTAGGTGGAGGTTCCCAAACCTCAGTTCTTGGCTTCTTTGTGCCCCAGACCCAACACCATGTGTAACCTGCCAAGGCTTGGGGCTTGCACCCTCTGATGCAGCAGCCTGAGCTGTACCTTTGCCCCTTTTAGCTACAGCTGGGACACAGGACACTAAGTCCTGAGACTGCACAAAGCAGCAAGGCCCTGGGCCCAGCCCATGAAACCATTTTTACCTCCTAGGCTTCCAGGCCTATGATGGGAGGGGCTGCCATGAAGACCTCTGACATGCCTTGGGCACATTTCCCCCATTGTCTTGGTGATTAACATTTGTCATCTTGTTACATATGCAAATTTCTGCAGATGGCTTGATTTTCTTCTCAGAAAATGGGTATTTTCTGTTGCATTGTCAGATTGCAAATTTTTCAAGCTTTTATGCTCTGTTCCCTTTTAAACATAAGTTCCAATTCAAAACTATATCTTTGTAAATGAATAAAACTGAATGCTTTCAACAGCACCCAAGTCTCCTTTGAATGCTTTGCTGCTTGGAAATTTCTTCCACCAGATACTGTAGATCATATCTCTCATGTTCAAAGTTCCACAGATCTCTAGGGCAGGGGTAAAATGCTGCCAATTTCTTTCATAAAACATAGCAAGAGTCATCTTTACTCCAGGTCCCAACAAGTTCCTTATTTCCATGTGAGACCACCTCAGCCTGGAGTTTATTGTCCATATTACTATCAGCATTTTGGTCAAAACCATTCAACAAATCTCTAGGAAATTCTAAACTTTCCCACATCTTCCTGTCTTCTGAGCCCTCCAAGTCTTTGGAAAGTTTCAAACTTTCCCACATTTTTCTGTCTTATTCTGAGCCCTCCAAAATGTTCCAACCTGTGCCTGTTACCCATTTCCAAAGTTGCTTCCACATTTTCGATTACCTTTACAGCAGCGCCCCCACTCTCTGCCGTGCCATTTTACTGTATTAGTCTCTTTTGATGCTGCTAATAAAGACATACCTGAGACTGGATAATTTATAAAGAAAAAGGTTGAATTAACTTACAGTTCCACATGGCTGGGGGAGACCTTGCAATCATGTAGGAATGTGAAGGAAGAGCAAAGGCACATCTTACATGGTGGCAGACAGCAGAGCATGTACAAGGACACTGCCCTTTATAAAACTATCAGCTTTCATGAAACGTATTCACTAGCATGGCAACAGCATGGGAGAAACCCACCCCCATGATTCAGTTACCTCCCACTGGCTTCCTCCTATAACATGGGGATTATGGGGGCTACAATTCAGGATGAAATTTTGATGGGGGACACAGCTAAACCGTATCAGTAATAATAGTTTCATAATAGATTTGTCCATATACAAAAATATGTATGTACACATAAAAATACAAATATATATAAAAGTGTGTGTGTGTGTGTGTGTGTGTGTGTATGAAAGTATTATTCCATAAACCAGAAATATAAAGTTGAGTAATCATTGGATTGTTTCATTTGTTATTACCTTGATACGGTTTGTCTCTGTGTCTCCATCCAAATCTCATGTTGAATTGTAATTCCTAGTGTTGGAGATGGGGCCTAGTGGAAGGTGATTGGATCATGAAGATGGTTTCTAATGGTTTAGCACCATCCCCTTAGTGCTGCCTCGTGATTGAGTTCTCATGAGATCTGGTTATTTAAAAATGTGTAGCACCTTCCTCTTCACTCCCTCTTCCTCCTGCTTCAGTCACATAGGACGTACTGGCTTCCCCTTTGCCCTGCCTCTATGATTGTAAGTTTCCTGAGGTCTCCCCCAGTTTAGCCCTTTGTACAGCCTATGGAACTGCGAGTCAATTAAACCTCTTTTCTTTATAAATTACCCAGTCTCAGGTAATTCTTTGTAGCAGTGTGAGAATGGACTAAAACACACTTCTATTATTTAATAAGATAGTTGGATGCAGAGAAGTCAGTTAACCACCTGACACGATCATCCTCTGTCTACTTTTGTAGCTTTGAGGTATCTGTTATTAAGATAGTTGTTTTGTGAATGTGTTCTTGATGAATAAGCATGTTCTATAACCACAATAGCCCAAGTTTTACCATTATTTATGATTATATTAGGGTTAGAAGGCCAGAGCAGCTGTTGGAAACAAAAGGGAATGAGTAAAGAAAGTGACTTACAAGTTAAAGGAAAAATGAGTGCCTTGCCTAACCCTAGGGATGGTGCCCAGTACTCACATTTGTAATTTAGGCTTTTGCTTTACTTTAATGTAAGAGACTGAGACTCAGAAGTTAAAAACTCTGGCCCTGAAGGTTACATCATTAGAAAGGAGTTGAAAATCAAGAACTTAATTCTTGACTTCATAACTTTTGTTCTTTCCTCTCTATCCTGTTTAGACACTAGAGAACAGGAGGGGAGGAAAAGGCATGAGAGCATATTGGGTGCATCTTGAAGGACCTTATGCATTGATACGTAATTGACCTTGGTGTCAGGAACCCTGGCTACTTGTACAGCACAGTTACATCTCCTATTTTGCCTTCTTTTGTTTCTTTACACTTAGAAGCAGTGATAGCCTTTCATTTATTACATACTTTCTTCAAACCTTTTTTTAAAAAATAGCTTCCAAATTGCTCTTTCTTTTCATATTCTGTTTTTAAGACAATAATGCTAACTATCCTCAGATTTGTAGTCCCAAGGAATATCACATTTATCATATCCTTTGTGTGCACACATACTAAAGGATTAAAAAGAAAAGGGATTTCTCATTTTGGCATTTGTAGCCTTCTGCAGTCAGGTCTAACTTGTGTATCTAGCTATTTTCTCCTTGTTATTTTTCTGCTCTGCACATCCTATACTTCAGTAACATTGGTCTACTTTTTCACTAAATTTGGCTTTGTATTTCTTTGCCCCTTCCTTGTGTCCTCATTACTTATTTTTTAATGTTTTAATTTATAATTCTTACCCATTCTTTATCTCCTACTAAAATTCCTATTGGGAACTGTTGCTGATTTACTTAGAGTGTGTCTTTCACCAGGCATTGGAGAGCCCACCTGGATTCTGCCCCTGTCCTCCACATTCCATGTAGTCCTTTTTCTACCTTCACATAGTTGAGCCCTTTTTTTTTTCCTCAGTACCTGGAAAATGCTGAAGCCTTGGGAAACATTTTATTTTCCCGCTTCTTGGCTCGCCAACTTCATTTCCTATTACCTTTCTTTCAGTTCTTTCACTTCAGCCATACTGGACAACCTTCATGATGTACCCCAGACATGCCAGGTATACTCCTACCATGGGATTTTCTCTGCCAGGAACCTTCATGCTCCAGATATCTGCTCCATGAGCCCCTTACTACCTTCAAGTCTTGACTCAAATGTCGCTTTCTCAGTGAGGCTCCTTCGTTCAACTCCCAAATTAATCTGGCCATGTTTTCCTTTGTTCCTACCCCATCCCCATTCTTTCTACCTTGTTGTTGTTTTCATATCATTTATCTCCTTCTAACATATTTTTAGTTACTTATTTATTAGATATGTTATCTTATTCTCTACCTACTCCCACTGGAATTTAAGCTCCATTAAAAAAGAGTTATTTGTTTCATTTACTGATGTATCGCAGGTACCTAGAAGAATGCTTGGCACATATGGGCACTGAATGTTTGCGGAATAAATGAATGCTTTTCCATTTCTTTAAAGCAGAAATGCAATAATTTCAGCCTCCTCAAGCAAACTCTTTTTTTCATTTTAAGCAAATGGGAATTTTGGAAGGAGAGTAGAAATATTTAAATGATCTAGTTTCCAATTAACTCTGCCACTGATGACTTTAGCTCTGAGTGAATAGCAGACTCTTTTGTAAATTAGGTTTAAAAAATTCAGAGAATAATGAAGGTGGTTGAGAGTGGAATAGGTTCAGGACCTAGATGCTAAAATGATTCACTTTTTTTCCCTGTTGTTTTAGCAGCAAAAAGTAAGAAGGAGGAAAGTAAAAATTATAGGTAAATTCTGTATTATTGTTGGATGGACCCCGATTGGTGTCTACACATCAGGAGCAACTAATAGCAAATATACTGTAACACATTTTGTAGGTATTTTTCCTGAAAATTGCTCCTTTGTTTCGTGTTGATTTATTTTAAATTGTGGTAAAATTTATATCACATAAAATTAACCGTGAATAATTGTGGTCTTTCGTACAGTCACAGTGTTGTTCAATCATGGCTTCTGTCTAGTTCTAAAACATTTTCATTATTCCAAAATAAAACCTTGGACCCCTTAAGCAGCCTCTCCCCATTATCCACTTCCCCTGGCAATCATCAATCTGTTTCCTGCGTATGAATTTATGTGTTCTGGATGTTTTATATAAATGGAATCACACAATATTTGATTTACTGTATCTGGCTTTGACTTTATGTGATATTTTTGAGGTTACATTGTAGCATCTGTCAGTATTGTGTTTCTTTTAATGGTTAAATAATATTCCATCGTATTTTTATACCATGATTTGTTTATTCATTCATTCACTGGTGGATATTTGGGGGGTGCTTCTGCCTTTTGGCTGTTGTGAATAGTGTTGCTGTAAACATTGGTGTACATGTATTTGAATACCTGTTTTCAATTCTTTTGGATTAATACTTTGGAGTGTAATTGCTGTGTTATTTGGTAATTCTATGTTTAACTATTTGAGAAACTGCTATGCTGTTTCCACAGTAGCTGAATCATTTTACATTCCCATTAGCAATGTATAAAAGTTCTAATTTCTCCACATCCTTGCCCACACTTGTTATTTTCCATTTTTTATAGGTGTTGATTTTGAGCATTAAAAACCTCTAAAGTTTACTGAAAATGATGCTTTTATAAAAGTTTGATGGGATATAATAGAAAATCAAGTATATTAACCCTTATTCTTACAGAAACTAATAAAGTCTTGAAATATGAGGATCAAAATAATATTTAATTATAAAGTTTATTGAGTGAATGGTGGCAGAGATTCATAAATATGACTGAGAAGTTTGCAATTTTGCATGAAAGATAAATGTGTCATAGGTCAGTACAATATACAATATTATATATATCTGTGTTAGTTCATTCTTATGCTGCTAATAAAGACATATTTGAGACAGGGTAATTTACAAAGGAAGGAGGTTTAATTGACTCACAGTTCAGCATAGCTGGGGAAGCCTCAGGAAATTTACAATCATGACAGAATGGGAAGCAAACGTGACCTTTTTCACATGATGGCAGGAAGAAGTGCTGAGCAAACGGGGAAAATGCCTTTTATAAAATCATCAGACCTCGTGAGAACTCACTACCATAAGAATAGCAAGAGGGTAACCACCCCTGTGATTCAGTTACCTCCCCAGGTCCCTCCCACGACATGTGAGGATTATGGGAACTACAGTCCAATAGGAGATTTGGGTGGGGACACAACCAAACCACATCAATGCCTTAATAGTGAAGTACACATAAAACATTACTTACATATTTCATTAAGATTATATAAAGAGTGTTCACCTAAGCTGCTATAATTTATTGATGATAAAATGTTACAGAAAATTTAGAAAATTGATGGAAGAAAAAAAAATACCACCCTAAACTCCACTGCTCTATTCAATTTCATTGTAGAATTTGGATAAATTGCCTTTAAGCTTTTCAAAACTTTTATGTTTTCTAGCAGTGTTTATAACAATATATATGCTTAGTTATTTCCACATGTTTCTCATGCTGTTAAATAGCCTTTATAATATCTTGACTGACCATGTAGTATTACTTTAGTCATTATATCACAGCTATTAGGTGTATTTAAAAATCTGTTGATTTTAATTGGGATAATTAGAAAATCATCATGAAGGAGATAGCTTCACCTTGCCCACTCCATACATACTTCATTTCTTGGCTTAAGTGTCATTTCTGAGAAATGACTTCTGTGACTTCTCAGATTGTCATAGATTTTGTGATGTAACCCCATAATGCCCTTTATTTTTCATTCATAGTACTGGTTTGTAATTCTAATAAAATTTTTAGTTGTGTGAGTGCTTAGGAACTATGTCTTCTGGTCACTCTACTCCTTTTACTCAGGGCAGTGTCTTATGTTTATCATTGCTTAATAAGCTTGTTGGATCGATGATTGAGTGAACAAACAGGGAGGGAAAGTCAAGAGTGTGAACAAAGGCACTGAGACATGTACTGCTGGAGTGTTTGGGGCAATATTTTGGCTTGGGAGCTAAAGATCAACAATGGAGTATACCACACTGTGTTTGAGAATGAGGAGATATATATGGGACAATGTCACTGGAAGATGAACCTAGAAAGAATGTGCTTACATTAGGGAGGTCTTTATATGCAAAATCTAGGCTTTTATATTTTCTTCTGTCACTTATGTTTATGAATAATTTAAAATATTAAATTATGTTGTCACAAAGTTTTAAATGTGTTGAATAGAGACATAACATATTACCTATGTTTTAGCATGACACCTTAGTATCACACAGCTCTGTGTTGTGGTAGGTAAAGTATAGAATCTGGAATATCAATTAAGAGATTACTTTATTACCAAGGGCATTGGTGATGAATTCCTGAGTAGGTTACTTCCATGGGAGTACATTAGATATAAAAGCTCTTTGAGGAAGTATGATCAAACAGGTTTAGACAACCATTAGCTGGTAGATTTTGGGAAGAAAGCAGAGCATGGAATGATTTAGGATTATGCAGTGAATCAGGCTGGTGTCTGTAGATTTTAGGCTAAAGATAAATGGGTTTTATTTTTATCCACTTGACTCAATATACTTTTATGGATCTCCACTACAGATTATATTACAAGTTGGCCGTGTTTTTCTATACAAGGCTGAATAGTAAATATTTTAGTTTTTGTAGGTCATATGGTCACTGTCACAGCTATTCAGCTGTACTATTGCAGTGTGAAAGCAGCCACAGACTCTGTGTAAACTAATGGTCATGTCTGTGTTCCTCTTATACTTTATTAAAACAGGTAGCAGACTGGTCTTGACCCATGTGGCTATAGTTTGCTGACCCTGGTTATATTACTGAGGTTTTATTTCAGATTATATTATTAAATTGCAGTAGATCCCATTGTAGGTTATGTGATTTCCTTCAACAGTGAGCACTACAGGTAGAACTGGAGATATAGACTGTTGTATCTATTAGGTTTGTTGATTCCCATCTCCCAGATATTTGTTACTAAATGTTGCTAAAGAAAATTTATGGGAGGCTGTTGTTTTAGACTAAGATTTTGCACTTGGCCTCAACAGACCAGATCAAACCAGAATGGAGTCACTTGTGCTAGGTGTCATGTAATCAGACTGAACTTTGACATGGGCCAGTTTTCCAAGAAATAGGAGAGTCACAGAAGGGGCCTATTTTACCTGAATCCCTATGATAAGAAAGTCACCTGTTTTAACCCTATAAGGAAAGTAACTCTAAAATGACCGGTCTGTTTTTTGTTCCCTTTTTCTGCTTTCTTTAACCCTTCTCTACCTATAAAGTCAACCATCTCTGCTCAGTTTGTTGTGGCACTTTTCTACATTTTTAAATGAAATGCTACCTGATTCATGAATCACTTATAGAAGCCAATTTGATCTTTAAATGGAATTTGTTGAAGGTTGCTTTCTCTTTCTTTTCTTTCTTTTCTTTCACTGACAGAGAAAGGGTATAGAAAGAACCACATTAAGAAGTTTGATCAGAAAATCTAAGCATGGGCTGGTGAGGTAGTTGACACCTACAGTCTCAGCGCTTTGGGAGGCAAGGTAGAAGGACTGGTTGAGGCCAGGAGTTTAAGACCAGCCTGGGCAATATAGCAAACAAACAAACAAACAAAAACCTGACACATATATAGAAAAACACACTGGGTATGATAACACATGCCTGTAACTCTAGCTACATGGAAGGCCAAGGACACTTGATGAGGCTTCAGTGAGCTCTGATGACACCACTGCATTTCGGCCTTGGTGACCAAGTGAGACCCCACCTCTAAAAAGAACAACAAAAAACTAAGTGTGATGGGAGTGTCAAAGGGAAACTAGGTAGAAGTACAGGGACTAGAGACTATGTGAGTATTAAGAACAGGCTTCTTGGACACAAAAAGAGTAGAAAATGTGGAATTATAAATGCTACCTCTTGGAATAAAGACCTTGTAGAAATAGGTCCAATTCTACAGTGTCAAAGAGTTGTCCAGCCAAGGAATTGGGATGAAATAATGAAAAATAAACAAGATTTTAATGTAGAAATTAACAATGAAGCCAGGAGAAAGGCATTGGCTTTGGAATCAGAGTACCTGGTTAGAATCTTATCTCTATAATGTTTTGACTTGGGATGAATTTTCAGTCTCTTTCAGATTAATTTTCTCATCTGAAAAAGAGAATACTACTTACAGGATTATTAAGAGACTGTGTCTGTTGGGTGCCTGGCATGATACCTGATTCACATTACTCCAAAAATAGCAACTAGTATTATCATTATCATGTTAATTCCATTTTATTTTTATTGCATTATGGCAAAGAAATAAAGTAGCTATCACAACTGTTATGAATAGGACATTGGACTGTATTCTGAATTAGCTTCCATATGTAGGACTCCTTTTTATTGATATTGCAAATTTCTTCAGTAAAATACATATATACTTCTGAATTGACAATGTAAAGCAAAAATAATAAATAATGATAAATTATAAATAATGATTTTATGGGATTTAATGCAAAACAGTTGTTCTGGTTTTTTTGTTTTGTTTTGTTTTTGGGTTTTTTTGTTGTTGTTTTGTTTTTGGATACAGAGTCTTGCTCTGTTGCCCAGGCTGGAGTGCAGTGGCATGATCTCAGCTCACTGCATCCTCCACATCTGGAGCTCAAGCGATGATCCTCCCACTTCAGCCTTCTGAGTAGCTGGCAGGCTCAAAACAATTGTTTTTTTTTTTTTTTTTTTTTCGAGACAGAATCTCACTCCGTCACCAGGTGCCAGGCTGGAGTGCAGTGGCACGACCTCAGCTCACTGTAAACCTCTGCCTCCTGGGTTCAAGCAATTCTTCTGCCTCAGCCTCCCAAGTAGCTGGGACTACAGGCGAGGGCCACCACGCCCTGCTAATTTTTTTGTATTTTTAGTAGAGATCGGGTTTCACCATGTTGGCCAGGATGGTCTTGATCTCTTGACCTCGTGATCCGCCCGCCTTGGCCTCCCAAAGTGCTGGGATTAGAGGCATGAGCCACTGTGCCCGGCCCAAAACAAATGTTGCTAGTAAGATATGAAACTCTTTTCTTCCTCCTCCTCTGCCTCCTCCTGCTTCTCTGTCTTTAAATTAAATCACAGATTTGGATTGTATCTGATTGTACTACATCAAAAATATTACTTCCATTCATGAAATAGTGCAGTAACCAGGGTTAATGTCTTTCATTGGTGTATTTCAAAATAGGAAAGTATTAAGAGAATCAGGCAGTGGACCATGCAGAGTTAAAGTTAGAGGAGACTGCTGTTTATGATAATGACATTTCCTTAACTTCCATTGAAAGCTATTCAACATGAACATGTGACTCTTTTACTAATTGTAATGCATTACAGTACCCCATAATCTATAAGAGTGTTCACCTCTGCACTCTGCCTGTCCAGCTGTTGTCTTGAACAATTATCAGCGAGTTATTATTCCCGGTGTGAGCTGTGTCATGCTCGCAAGTGGGATGAAAAAAATGTTAATGAGCATGCATGAATGTTGGCTGATGAAGGTTAAGTGGTTGCAGATATGCCCTCTGCATTCTTTCCTGTGAATGCTCAGACTGAGGCAATGGGTTCTGATGAGGGATTACAAACAAATGGTGCTGATTGACAGTTCTTGATTTAACATTAAAATGGTATATAAAGGCAAATTCTGTGTTTCAGCTGAATAATAGACACAATGTTGTTGACCCCTGGGTGCAACTCAACACTTCAGCATCCATTTTATTTTAAGAGTTTTTTTTCCCCAATCATACCAGATTTTCAAATGTTCTCATTTTTGTATTACATTTTATTTTAAAGTTGTGCCTGGCAGTAGTGGTTTGGTTTTAAAAAAAACCATTAACATATCCATTATGTACTTACATTTTTAGAATGATAACTTTGCAATTTTAAGTATGATTGAATTAAGATATTGTACACAATAGCTGTCTAAGTAGGTAAGCATGGGCCAGCACTCATCAGCAACATGTTTGTTTCTCTTTGTGTGTTTGCATGTATTTTAAATGATGACTCAAGTGCTTTTTTAGTATTTGTTTATTTGTATGCTACTTCAAACTAGCCGTCTATGTACTCTTTAGGAACTTTTAAAATTTATTGTTGTGAACATTGCATTTCGTATGCTATCTATTGAGCATAAACTTCAAATAATTTTTTTTTTTGAAGAAATGAACAATGTAAGGAATAGTATCAGGTAGTGTTCAGGAGGCTTCTTTCTCTCATCATTTTCCCCATTATTAATAATCCTGGACTTGGTGTACAAACTGGAATTTGTGCTTTGTAAACTGTAAACGATTGTGCAAATATTTGTTTTTACTAAAGTATTTTAGCTGAAAGGACAACACATAAGGAGCACAGTGCTTTGCAACATGTAACAGAAGTACAGAAAAGTGGAAGATTGTTAAATCATTATAGGATTGTAAACTTAGATTGTAGTTATCATTTTCTCATTTAATAGATGAAAAATTTGAGAGCTAAGTATGGAAGTCATAAAAGTGTTACCAATAGAAATATCATTTGATATATTTGGGTTATTTGTTGATCATTGAGAAATATTTTCTTATTTTTTATGTGTCCTATGGAGACAGCTCCCTATAACTCACTGCCTACTTGATGTATAAGCTTTCAGTAATAAGCCAGAGTGTTCTTCTTTGTTTTTTCTTTGTAAGCATATTTTTAATAGGCAAAGCTTGCTTTTAAATTTTAATTCATAGGTTTTTAATTTTTTCTGATAAAATTATTCATAATTGTTCTAGAAAATACTTGTAAATTAACCTTGAGTCGTGAAGGAAACAGGACAGGAGTACTTACCCGTACCTTTTAACCCTGTTCTCACGTCAATATTCCGCTGTGAAAAAGGGCCTTTCTATTCCTAGCCTAGCAGATTTGTGCTTAAGGACTATTTCTTCTCAGAGCTCCATAATTCCTATTGTAGTAGGTGCTTAAGCCTTAGTGGTAGTGTGGCCTTTTTTTTCCTGCCCACAAGTGAAATTGGATATACAAGTCATATTTCCTCAATGCTAGTTGCTACTTACTACTTTACCTAGGATTGCAGCTATCTGCCATCAGTAAGCAGGGCTCCAGTTTTGTTATTGAGTCCATCATCGCAAGTCATGCAGCCAGGTGACTAGTTATTAGCCAAGCAACAAATAATACTGGATGCCTCTCCCATTAAAGGTACTGTCCTAGCTTCTGGGATACAGTGCTGAGCAGATAACTTCTTACTTTCCTGTAGTATATAATCTAATAGAGAAGATAGAAAATAAATAGACCAACAAAAATGACTATAGTTTTTGAATGTGCTATGAAAGTAAATGAGCAAAGTGTGATGAGGGGTGTGTTTAGAGAGGATAGTCATGGGAAGTCCTCAGGTTGGAAAGAATCTGTGATCTAGGATCCATCAGAAGTTTAGTGTGACTAGAGACAAGGGCAGGAGATGAGATTTCAAATGTGGATTGTTTGGAAAAGGTCAAATAAACATTTGAGTTGTTTTGAAGAATGAGTATATTATTTTTGAAAGCAGTGAGGAAGGAGGAGGCCAATCTAGCAGGAGTGGTGGGGACAAAGAAAGTGTTGGTACATCATTGAAATGCCCCTCTCCTAGGGCATAGTTATGTAGACGTAGATGATGGTGTTGCTGACCTGCAAGAGGGAGTGGTGGCTGTATAAGTTAGTTAGTGGCTAGTTATGAGCCTGGAAAGATTACTAAAGGCAAGTTCTTTCCAGATGTTTTGCCTCTCTCTTTCTAAAAGGAGGTGTAAAGGATAATAACTCTTTTTTTTTTTCCCCCGAACACACGGAAAAGTTGCTGGAAACAAGTTAGTGTTAAACACAGTTTTTTATTCAACTATGTATTAACAATAAATGTAATTTTATTTAATAAATGTAGTTTATTTAAACAAACTATCAAAAATCCAATTGTACACAAGGTATGGGTAGCAGTAGAAGTCAAATCTATCAATTTTTCTTTCCAGATTGAGTCCTTGCAATTCTGTTTCCCTCTAAAGATTGGTTTGTCTTGTGTCCCAGAGATGCACAGAAATTTCTGTGATAATTTTTGAAATAAGTGTTCCTGTTCTTCAGTTGTCTTCCAGAGAATAAAACTGGAAATGCCTAAAGCTTTTGGATTCATCTATTTTTTTAGTCAACTTTTCTTCTGTACTCTATGGAAAATGTATTCAGAACTATAGTTTGCTTCATTTTCTATATGTATACAAATGCGTATATTTATATTTAGGAAATAACTCTTCATAGAGGAGAGAGGAAAGGAATGCATTCCAATTCTGTCCCTTGTTAATCTTTCATGGCCTACATGTAATACCATTTGCGTTGTGAAGATTTTCCTGGTCCATCTACCGAGATGTTATTACCTCTTTTAACTTTCTAAGTGCTCCATCATTTTTTTTTTTTTGAAACAGTGTCATGCTCAGTTACCCAGGCTGGAGAGCAGTAGCATGATTATCACTCACTGTAGCCTTGAATTCCTAGGATCAAGGGATCCTCCTGCCTCAGCCTCTTGAGTAGCTAGGACTGCAAGTATGTGTTACTATGCCCAGCTAATTAAAAAAATGTTTTTGTAGAGACATGGTCTTGCCATGTTGCCCAGGCTGGTCTTGAACTCCTGGCCTCAAGTGATCTTTCCATCTTGACCTCTTGAAGTGCTGAGGTTGCAGGCATGAGCCACCATGCCCAGCCTCCATCATCTTTTTTCTTGATTGGCTTCAAGGAAATAGTAATAATTGTTATTATTAATGAATATTAGTGCGACCTCAAATAATTCAGGCCAATCAAAGCCTTTAGTCATTGAAAAATTTACTAACCTTTTCATAAACTTTTACTGGGCTTCTGATAAAAGAAATACAAAAATTTGCTTGAACTCTATAATACCTTTCACTTTATATAAATTATTATATTATTGTATAATTTTATATCTTCACATCTTACTGTTTCAATTTAAATTGAAGTTCTTTAAGAGCAAGCCTTACATTTGACTTTTCTGTATTCTTTTATTGAGATTCTAACTCAGTAACTTGAGAGTGAGTGAGTGAGTGAATGAATGAATGAATGAATGAATGAAATAGATTAAGATTTTCTTTATCATGACAAGGAAGCCCTCAGAGGAGCTCCATATTGAGAACTGTTATAGTTTCAGTTGCTGTTATTGTTCTAACATGGCTTTCTTGCTCCCGTCTGTCGGTGTCCCTCCTTCCCCAGGAAAGGGAGTTTGGTGAAGGAAGAGTGGCCTAGAACGAGGAAACCAATTTCTTGTCTTGAATCTACCACTAGGTAGCTGTGCGGCCTTGGAGAAATCAAGTATCCAGGCTTTAGTTACATATCTATAAAATAAGAGTTCTTGGTAGCTTAACATTCTAGGATTCTTTGAAACTACTGATGTTAAAAAATAAACTGCCAAAATAACTTTTTTAAAAAAACCAAAAAGCCCATTTTATTTAGACTCAATAGAAGAGGAAATGTGCTAATGGTGGTAAATTGATCATATTTCTTTTCTCATAAGAGAAGGAGATTATTACATAGGCACAGTTAAAAGTAGATGCAATAAATGCTTATAATATGGAGAAATATACAAGAATATTTAGTAATATTGATAGCAAAGATTTATAAACAACTTAAATGCTCATTAATAAGGAAAATAGCTAAATTATGATATGTAGCCAAATTATGGTACCAGGTGATACGCTGTGAAGCTGTTAAAACAAATGTGGTTGATCTAGACATATGAACATGGAAAATTACACTAGGTTTATTGCTTTGTGAAACAAGTAAAGTGGAAAATAACGTATATCGTATAAGCTCATTTAATTAAGGAAAAAAACCCCTAAATTGTATATTTGTATACATGTGTATACCTTTTTTGTTTATGTACACTGTTATACACTTGTATGTGTAGCCTTTCAGACAGCTACCGGCAGTAGCTTTTGCTAACAATAACTATCTTTTCAATAGTTTCCTTTGGGGAATATTTGTATTAATGTGTGGGGAAACTTTACTTTTTAAAAATTGAACTTCTATATTGTTTGAATTGTTTTACAATGAACTTTTAAAAATTAATATCTTTTCCTAGAGGACAAATCTAGAATAATATGACAATTAGCTGGAATAGCATGTTTAGTTTCTTAAAAATCCTTAAATATTTTGATGTGTATTGTTTAACTAGAAAATAAAAAAGCGACTTTCCTTAGTCAATATAAATGAATCTAAAAAAAAAATCGTGGCAAGTTCTGTGAGTCATTTGTTTTAAACAGTTACAGCTTAAGAAATGACCTTAGCTTTTGAAAGTGAAAGAAATTTTTGTCAAGTATATTACATACACAGGGTTCCATTATTTCAGTAAACTCCATTCAGTAAGCAATATATTTGATAGTTCATTATTCCAAATGGTGCCTGTGATCAAAAGGGACACTCATTTGTAATGAAGGAAATCTGTGTAATGGTTATCCCGAAGAATGTTTGCTCAAGTGTGAGGAGGGGAAGTAACTGATAAAGTGAAAAATCACATATATCGTCCTCAGCCTTAGGAGCAGCTTGAGAAAAGCTGAGAAATTATTATGGGCATTTGAGAAACTAAGCAAAAATAGCTGAGTATGGGGATAAGATGTTTTATTTGATCATTTGAGATAAGGTATTGTATAGGTCAATAGAAATACGTGTTTTATGTGTTATAACCTCTTTGGGCCTTTGCATGTACATATCGGGAAGAAATAGAGTTTTTTTTTACAGTCCTTCCCACTGCCTGATTTTCTGAAATTTGAAATGTAATATTTGCAGCTAGTATAGATGTTTTTCCTAATCAAGTTGCAGGGGATTTTATATCCAATGAGAATGTTCAGTTGTTATTTGAAAAATCTAATGTGATGCAGTAAATATTTTTGAAAATATGTCCACTGACTCTTTCATGCTTTTACATTTCCCATTAACCACTTACAAAGCAAGATATTGTCACAAGCACAATTGTCTAAATGTACTATGCACTATTTTTGTTCTCTAGTGCTTGCCCCCTATTTGTAGGGGCTACTATGAGACAGTCTTCCTGTGGAGATCCAGACAGGAAGCTGGCCACAAATACCCTCTGCTCTGGGGTCTCCAATATCTCTTTAGTCTTCCATTATTCCCTAGGTAGCTCTCCTCCAGCCCTGTCCTGTGAGGGAGGAGGAAGAGAGCACACCCTCCAGAAGTGTATCTAAATTCTGATTTTGTCTTTCCGATCCCCTGCGAGTTCTCCCTTGGCTCAGGAAAGGCTTTTTTGTCTTCCCTATGTCTTATACTCTGTCCTTTTCTCATATGCTGCCTCCTTCCTAGCCACTGCTTATAGTAGGACCCTGTTCTCAGTTTTATATAGTTAAAGGAATGTTTTGTGACTGCATTTTTTTTTTCCTGTAAGTACCTGGCTTTTGCAATTGAACCACATAGCTTTCAAGACTTTTGTCTCACTGTGGATTTTAACAGAAATCTAATTTTATACTCAGTGCTGAGGAATGACCTCTTATTCTAAGGTTTATCTTTTCTCCCCGGAGGAAATAAATGCCATTGATCCTGAAATGGCAAGGCTATGGGACAAATTTCAGGAAAGAAAAATATTAATCTCCAGTTATCATCTCCAATTATTATCTGGCTCCACTTTCTCTGCAGGGTAGAATGAATCTTAGTCATTCTGCTTTTAATTCCATTTAGTTCTTTTGTCATCACATTTGCAGTTTCTACTGATGGGCTAGATAGGCTTTGAATGGCCAGGATGGCATAAGCACAAGAATGAGTGTCCAGCATCCTCATGTTCATTTGCCAGACCCTTAGCCTCTTATGGATTAGTTTTCTTATTGGAAAATGAGTTTTTTTAAATTATATAATATTCCACTGTCCACTTTAATTGGGAAAAAAAGGATTTGAGTCTTTCAGAAATTCAAGAAATTATATGAAATACAGATTTGATATTTCTAACATGAAGTAAAAGTCTTAAGCATATGAATATGATTTATTGAAGCATTTTAGAGTTGAGAAATTTTGACATGAGTCAGAGAGTCTCAATTAATAGGTATTTCTGGATGTCAAAGGTGTTGTTCTGTTTAGTATTGTGTTTCCTGTTCTGCATTGGCTTGTGGGTGTATGCCTTTCAAACAATAACTTTTACTGTGTGACATTTTCGTGAAGCATTTGAAGTTAAAGATAGTTTTTAATTAGTTAGGTTGGGGAGTTTACAGTAAGGGATATTTCAGTTCTTCTAAAGATTCTTCTTCACTAAGATGTTAATTCTCCTCTGCCCAAGTGTCAGGTGACCAAACATAATTGTGAAGTAATTGAGTTTAAAGTGAGATTTCTAATACAATTTAAGCCACTGCATTCCCATTAATGAAAGATTACCTTGCTCCCCATTTCACAGTATAGCTCTGTTAAGTACGTTCTTTTTAATAGCAGATTTGATTGTTATGCTGAAGGTAAGATTTTGGGGGGTGGGGGGAGGGGCTGGGCAGGCTTGAAAACATTGGGGGAGATTTTGATTTTGTAAATAACCTAACTTTATATATGGACATTAGCAAGTGGATGAAAGCATTGCTTGTTTTATATTCTTTGGAGTTTTTGCTGGGGCTTGGAGGATTATAAACCATCCAGGGGTTTCTGAAACCTGACTTGGCTTAGCTCTCCATTTGTCCTGTGGGGATTCCTTGGTGAGATACACACACACACACACACACACACACACACACACACACACACACACACCCCTCATTCTCCCTGTACATGCATATACATATGTATTGTTTTACTAGAAAATAAAAAGGTGACTTTGCCTTAGTCAATTTAAGTCAATATGTATATACAAAGATCTACAACAAACCTAGATAAAGAGCCATTTTATTGTTAACTTGGCTTTTGTCTGAATATTCCAAATACATCTCGCTGGTCTCTGGTCCTGGGTAAATGGTTTGAGGCTTTTAAATGTAAGGATGGCTTGGATTTTCTTTCCAGAATCTAATTCTGTACCTTATCCATGTGTCAGCTGTCTTTATGTGACAAAGAACAAGAAACTAAAGAGGGTCAGTTTCTGTGTAGGAAAAGATGAAGATCTTCCTTTCATGTAAAAGTCTGCCCTGGCTTTATCACTATGCATCTTTATCGACAGAGTAGTTGATATGGGCTACTATAAGCTTAGAAATCTGAGAGCTGGGTATTCAGGAAAATAGAAATGTGATTATGTTCTTGAAACGCTGAATTGCCCAAGAATGAAATTCTGTGTACAATTTGGAGAGGTAATCCGAATGATAGGTAGGAGAGAAGTCATTATTTTGTAACAGCATTATCTATACTATCATATAAATAGTCAAACCATGTTTGAGTTTGAGGTGTGCAGTGAATAAGCACCAGCTCTGCCTTTGAACAGCTCTTGGGAAAGAACATACACATTTTAAATGATCCAGTTTGATCTGATTAATTTTGCAGCCACTTAGATTTTTGTTCTTAAATTGACAAAGCAAAATATTGACTACATCATTCCTACATAAATTTTCAAATCAAGAGGTCAAATTAAAATGAGAGATTTGAAATCAAGCCTCAGGAAGAAATTTTTTCTATTTTGTTGTAGTTAAGTATACATGACAAAAATTTCTCGTTTTAACCGTGTTTAAGTGCACAGTTCTGTGGCATTAGCAACATTTACATTGTGCATCCATCAGCACCACCGTCTTTAGAACTTTTCATCTTCTCCAGTTGATTCTCTGTACCCATTAGACACTAACTACCCATTTTCTACTCTCATAGAAAGATCATGTTAAAAAATATTATTTTCTAATCACAGTATAAAATGAATCCTGCTAATCTTCCTTTAAGCTCGCTTCCTTATACTACTAGGGAAGTGTATATGGAACATTTGGGTTGCAGTTAGATGGTACAGTGGAAAAGAGGTCTGTATGTGAGCTGGGCATTTTATTATTATTATTTTTTTTCAAAACAAGGTCTCCCTCTGTTGCCCAGGCTGAAACACGGTGGCATGATCTTAGCTCATTGCAGCCTCAAACTCCTGGGTGCAAGTGATCCTCCCACTTAATCCTCCTGAGTAGTTAGCACTACTATGCCCAGCTAATTTTTATGTTTTTTGTAGAGATGAGTACTTGCTTTGTTGCCCAGGCTGATCTTGAACTCCTGACCTCAAGCAGTACTCTAGCCTCGGCCCCCCAAAGTGTTGGGATTACAGGCCTGTGCCACAGCAAGCCACGTGTTATAAATAGCTATGTAGGATGTATACAACACAAGCTCCAGCCAGAGGTAAGATAACATAGAAGTACAAGTTTTAAAAGCCTCAATTAATAAAAATTCCAAATGCAGGAGCTTGTATGGACAGAAATTAGCATAGATTAGTTGATTCTAGAACACAGATCAGGCAAATAATGGAACTCCAATTAACTAGACTAATTGGACACCAGAATGATCTGTAACGCTACTTGGAGCATTATTCTTAGAGTACAGAAGAATAAAGATTCAATAACTGAGAAACTGGGCAAGTGATTTGAATTCCCAACTGAACTATCAAAAACAAGAACATAAAAGCAGAGAGAGAGGATAACTACATATCAGAAAGTCTGGATAATAAAAGTTGAGTTCAGTTGATCAAATACCTAGGTATTGTCTCTACCTTCTCCTCCTCTTTCCTACCCTGGCACACCCACACCCAATCCTCCACACAATAAACCATTTTCTTTCTTTCTTTCTTTTTTTGCTTCCCCTCCCCTCCCCCATCTTCCCCCTCTTCAAATACAAGATCCACAAAATTATGGGCATGTTGTCATCAAATATAGAAGTAAGTTTATTATAAAATTCTGCTACTTAGGCTTGACCATTTTGCTATCAGTGTAATTCTTTTTCAGTATTTTGGAATAATGATCATTTTTGTGTCTGATCACTTCTATCAAGTGTTGAATAATCACTCTGTTTTGATGATTGTATTCTGTTTTCCCCAGAGATACACCAGGATGGTCTGCCCATGATTTAATGTGGCATTCATTTTTATCTGTTGGTTAATATAATGTAAGATTACTTTTTCTAGTCTCAAGTTGCTTAGCATTATGTGTACAAATACTAGTAAGCTGGTTTATCAACTGTTTCCATTTGACACCATGCTAGAGATCCAGAATTACCTGTGTTATCATTATCATTTATATTCAATTCTTGTAAATTAGGAAGGTACACTGAGTTCTCATTCATGACTTTTCCCATCTCTGGTCCATTCTCTTGTATATGCCTTCATAGGTCATGCATTAATTTTCAGACTTGGCTTTGTAATTTCTTTTAGCAGAGTTATATTTCTACCTTTTGATACCATCAGATAACATATGGGAGAATGTTACACATAAAAATAGTGGAAAAATATTTTTTATGAATATGCATGTGTTATTCCATGATTGGGAAACACCAGTATTCAAGAAGAATTCATAAGGGCCAGTTACTAGAAGTATTTCTTATGGTGGGGGAGTTTTTAAAGACATAAAAATTTAGGGATGTTTTTTGAGAAGTTGTGATGAGCCAAGAGAGATCATGTTAGAACAGGATTCAGTTTTCTTTCAGTCGTGTTTTTAACTCTCCTGATATCTTCTACTTTCTTCCCTCAGTCTTTAGATCTATTCAGTCAGAGCTCATCTCAAATCGTAATGAACCCAATTAACACTAAGATATATGTGATAAATAGGCTTAACTTTTCAGGATTATTTTTCTCCCTAATGCACAGCTTGTGAATTTAAAAAGTTATTTAAACTGTGAATTTGAATGGTGTTAATATTTTATTTGATTTGAACTCTTGTTTTCTGTTAGTTAAGTCTTTGGTTATGAAGGGGGCAATTACACCCAAGGGGACCTCAAGGAAATGGTTCTTTTTGTAAGGGTCATACTTTTGAGATGAGCAGAGTTGCTAATTATTATAATTTAGAAGGTCCTTGGAGATTAAGCAGTTTTTATAAAATATTTTGGTTTTTAATTTCATATAGGAATAAAGAGGTAGGGAAAGCATTCTTTGGTCACCTTTGTAAAAATTGTTATTGTTTTGAGGTATATACTTTATTTTTTTAACAGAATATTTTCTAATAGTTTAATAGTTCTTTTGTACATATAATAATGGTTAAAAAAATCTAGATATACTCATAATTAAGGATTTATTAAGTGGTGAGTTTCTTATTCCTGTCCATGTAGGCTTTGAGTTGCAGAGAAAAGACCTTCAAGACTATTCGTTTTGTGACATTGTCTACTAAAACAGAATGTCACAGAAAGAGAAATATGTATTTATCTGCTACATTTTTGATGATTGCTACAGTTGAAATAATCTATTCCACAAAATTTTATTTAGTGCTTCAGCTATTCTTCCTATATATTACATGATTCTTAGTCTTGAATGTCAAACAGACTTCTTTTTGCTAGTAAAATACTCTGATTAGTTATGGCAGTCATATATTAGTATTTGAATAGAAAAATAGCCTGTCTGTTTCTCCCCCTGATTATTTTCTATGTAGTTAGGTACATACCCATTTATTTATGTGCCTTGAAATATTAAAACTTGGTTTGAGAGCTCAGGTATGACTAAAGTGATTTATACAATTATAGTTTTCAATACCAAAGCATTTACTTTGATGTTTTCCCAGGAGTCTATTGCCAACTCACAAAAACATTCCAGTTTTTTTTTTTTAACCTTTTTTCCCCTGTGTATTCTGTATCATCTGCTTTTGAGTTACCTAAATCTTCTTTGAAACCATATTGTTGTATCACAACCACCAGTATTGTTAACTCAGAAATTTAGGTTTTTTTCTCTGTCATTTCCCTATTCTCCATTTCTGACCTTTAAGATTATCAGGTGCATTCCATTCTACTATATGGCTGAATAGCTGAACGTTATCCAAAGTTACCCACTACTTGAGAGGTAGTGATAGGCGAATTCTTGACTTTCCTTTGGAACTAGAGTCATCCTTATGTATTTGCAGGGGATTAGTTCCAGGAACCCAACAGATACTAAAATCTACACGTACTCAATTCCTAAGGTTGGTTCTGCCCAGCCTGCAGTTCACCTTCCATATCCACGGGCTTTGCTTCTTGAGAATACTGTAGTTTGAATCTGTGTTTGGTTGCAAATGGAGATCTGCCAATATGGAAAGCTGACTATATTGAAAAATACCTGCATATAAGTGTACCTGTGCAGTGCAAGCATGCGTTGTTCAAGAGTCAACTGTATAGTTATTTCCCAAAGCTTTAAATCCTGCTCATTGTGTTCTAGAGACTAAACATTTCTCTTCCCTCCCTCAGGCCTATTCAGTTTCCCACTAACTGTTCTGGTGAACATGTATAGCAAGGAAAGATTTGGATCATGTGTAAATGCAATGTGTGGGGAGTTATCCTTCTAATGCACTTGGTTGTAGGCTACTTTTCTCAAGCAGATTCCCTGTCCCAGAGGATGCTCTAGGCTTTGCATCCTCTAGGTGGTCAGTTCCTGGTCTCAGGTCTGCTCATAGCCAAGCCTTCCATGCCACCTTCAGCAAGTAGCTTATGTTCTCTGTGCTTAGGTTTCCTGATTTATAGAATGAGGTGGTTAAAGTCCATACTGAAGGGCTGTTCTGGTTCAAAAATTTGTATCTTTTAAATTTTGATACTCTTTATTAGCCTTTTAGAACCTCATGAGTTAGAAAGCAAAGAAAAATATCAGCAATTATGCAAATAATTTATAGATGTCTCCGCACTCCTAACTCCATTTGAAGTCTGTTAGAGACTGGTGTTTTTCATTTTCTAGATAAATTATTTGCTTACTTTATTTTTTTAGTTGAGTTGAATTTATTGTCTTCTCTGTGTCATAGAGAAGAATGCTTGCTTATTTTCACAAATATACTTATTTTCATCCTCTTAAGGCTAGTGTAATTACAGTCTATTTAAAAAAGTAATTTATTATAAACAATATGTAAAATTTAATAATATTTATGCTAAAGGCATACCAGAAAAAAAAATTAAAATGCTTAATATTTTTGATACATACTGTTATAAGATACTTTTAGCCAGGGAGCACCAACAAAAGCAGAATAAACACTTATTCGTAACATTTACTGATTTTAAATACTCAATGATAGAAAGAAAAAAATGGATTTTATTACATTTTATGCCTATACTGACTACTGGTACATTTAAAACTGCATATTCTGAGATGTTTTTTCTTTTGCAATGGTGAAATAATGTGTGATAACACTTACATGGAGTCTTACTCCTAAAAAGCTTTATTTTTAATCAGTCTGATTAGTATATAACGGAAAAGGAATGAGAATAATATGTATAACCATGTGCCATGTAATTATGATTTTTAAATGGAAAATTTCATATGAAAGAAAAGATTTTGAAAGGAGATTCTTTATATAATTTTGCGGCTATTTTTGAAACTTTGGAAATAGAAAAAGAATGAAGTGAAAATGTAATTAAAAAAGACTTTTTCAGTTCATGGCTCTTGGCAACATAGAAACTTTTGTCATCTTTGACTTCATTTTGACATAAAACCCTTATAAAATGCGGCATATGCTGTGTTAGTGTTCAGAACAGTTTTTGAACAGTATTAATCTTCTCTTGGAAAAATGGAGCCTTACACAGCATTTCTAGGAAGTAAGATTAAACACGGACTTCTAATGGTAACAAAGCTAGATCACAAGTATAGATGGCACTAATAATCTGACTTTATGATTCAGAGTTTCATGTTATACTTGAGAAAATCTAGTCTTTCAGCGTCAGTGTATTTTGTACTGGCTTTCGAAGAGTAGCTCCACTGATTCATGGGATTGAGTCTAAAGTGTGCTTTACTCTTGAATGCTAAAGTGTGTTTATGGACTCTGATTGTACTTTTCTTTGTCACCACAGGGGGAGGGTTACGTGAGGGTATTTATCATCTCATTTCATTTTCACAACTACTCATAGAGGGCCAGCGTTCCTCTATCATAGATGAGCAATCACAGCCATAACTTGGTTTAGTGACCAGTATGCTGCGGGGTGGGATGTAGAACCTGCTGTCAGGATTCCAGGCCTGAGTTCCCTGAAGGAGGGCCCTGCCCTTCCTCCAGTCATACTATTATTTTACAGAGGTATTGCCAGCATGGCTAATGGAAATAGTAGTTTGTGTAAAAATTTCATTCTCACTAAATGTCCTCCTTTACTTTCATTCATATTTAATAATCCTTCCTATTTTTGCCAACATTTAGAAGCTGCTTTATCAGTGATCTTTGAATAAAACATTTTTGCTGGTCTTGCACTGATACAGCCCTGATTGCATTAAAAAAAACTTTTGTTATCTCTCAATATGAAGGATAATAGACTCATTATCTGGCTTCATATCAACAAAAAGTATTTCTCTCTCTTTTTTTAAAAATTTCTGTTGTTTTCTCTCTTAGTTCTGCTTCTTTGTGTCCCTTTGTCCATATACTCACTATTTAAGTTGCATTGATCCTTTGTCCCAACCATGCTATGACTATATGATAGCAGTGAAGATGGGAGAAGAGGATTAACTAACTGGGTATATACTCACCATCCTAAGTATGCTGGTACATTACATTCAGTAAGAGTCTAATTTGTCATTTTTATTTTCAAGAGGCAGAATTGGTTAAATTATGTCAGTGTCTTATTTGGAGGTTGAAGTGGTGAAGGTTGCTTATATATGTATATTTTTTTAAATGTGACACCTAACATAATTCATAGATAATGAAAAGAATATTGGAGTCAAAGTCAGGTAGTCATCATTCTTTTATTAGATTTGTTTAAAATTACCCTAAGCATTATTTTTTCTTTGTGATGATGATGATGATGATGAAAATGATAGTAATGGTATTAGGATGACTATAATGAGAGTTACATAAGAAATGGAAACAGAAAGCATTCAGTGCAGTACTTAATAGGCGTTCAGTAAATGTGATTTAAAATTTAAGGTTACTTGTGTCTTTGACATTTTTCTTTAGGAGACTATGGAATGTCTCTGAATGTAAAAGGTTACTGATAATGAAGAGAAAAGTAATTATTTTAAAAAGTTACCATCGTCTTTAAGAATAAAGACAAGAAAATTAAACATTTTTCTGAGAAGTTGAGGATTGCTCTTTGGTCTGGTTAAGAAGGGAATCTTACTAACTTTTTTAGCCTGCATCTGACAATTTTAACTGATACAACAAGACCAGAAACAAGGTTTAAATTCTGGGAATAAGGAGATGAAAGTGTCATCGTATAGCACCTGGAAAACCTGCGACAGTCCACAGACTAGTTACTAGGACTGATACCTATATCATCATTCCCATTTTCTCTTCTCCACATCTGTGTGTCCAGTTACCTCTTGTATGTGACTATGTGGATATATAAGAGCTTCTGTAGTTGAACATGTTTTAAACTGGTGTAGTCCAAACCTGTTTCTCATTTGTTGCTGAATTAAATAAACATCACCATCATTTATCTAAATAAACATCACCATCATCATCTCTCTGGTTGCTTAAGCCAGAGTATCCTCTTCTCCTTTACTCTACAGATTCATACATACACATAAGTGACCATATATATGTCCATCCAGAAGATATTTATTGAGCACCTGATGTGTTCCATGCTTTATTCTTGGTGCTAAGAATATAGTGGCAATCAAGGTTTCTGCCTCTAAGCGTCTTATTTTCTAATGGAGGAAGAGGGACAATATCAAATTTATGATATGTAAGGAGTAAGTGCTTTCCAAGAGAAAAAAGGCAGAGAATGATGATATGGAAACCAGGTGAAGAGTTTGCTTTCTATATAAGTCAGTAAGGGAAGGCTTTGCCAATAAGTTTTAACAGGATTCTTTTGCTGCACTGTGGTGGTGAAGCTACAGATGGTCAAGCCTGAAAGCAAGGAGACTAGTTAGAAAGCAGTTGTAGTCCGAGTGAAAAAAGATGCTAGCCAAAAAGAGAAACTGTAGCCAGGGAGGTGGTGAGGAGTGATTATTTTAGTGAATATTTTGGGGTTAGAATCAACCAAATTCATTGATGGATTGGATATGATTGTGGGGGGGAATGGTAGCAGAATTCAAGCTTTTGACTTGAAAATAGCAAAAAGAACATTACCATTTTTTAAGCTTTAGAAAATAGTTGGGAGAGCAGATATGGAGGTGGGAATGTATGTCAGGAGTTTGCTTTTGGGTATGGGAAGTACAGGTGCTCATTAGACATCTAAGTAAAGATGTTGAGAGACAGCAGTTGGTTATTCAAGTCTGGTCTGGAGTTCAAGAGACACATATGGGCTGGATCAATAATTATTCTGTTTCCTACTATAGAATCTGCTTTTGGAACTCATCCATACTCTCCTTCCCTGTTCTTATTGCCCTTGGTGAGAGTACCATTTATTTTCATTTGGATTACTGTAACTTCCTTCAGTCTTGCCCTTCTATTGTTATTTTTGCCATTTATCTAATCCACGTTCTTTAGCCTGAGTTTTTCCTAAAATATAGTTCTCTTGATGTCTCACATGCTTAAATCTTCAGTGGCTTCTCATTACTGTGAGAATAAAATCCAGATGTCTTAGCCTGGCTTAAAATATCTTGTGTGATCTGGTACCTGTCTCATTTCTGGTGTCATTTATTTCTGTTTATTATTTTCTGTTCTTATCATCCTCACCTCTTTCAGTGCCTTTAGAGCTTTTGCACCTTTACACTTTCAAGTACTATCCTTCTATTATTTTTCTGCATACTCCCAGCTTCTTACCTGGCTAACTCCTTTTTCCTTTCAAGCTTTGCTTAGGTAAAAGACTCTCTTCAACAAGTATGGTTAGGATGCTCTTCTTTATTCTTGTGTGGTTCTTACTACAACATCGCTGATACATCTATGTATTATAATTGTCATTTATTTTATAGTCACATCTATTAGACTTAAATCTTTGAGGCAAGGAATTTCTCTGTCTTGTCTAGCATTGTATCTTTGTTGCCTAACACAGTCTTTTAGTTGCTTAATAAATATTTTTTATCTTAATGAAAGACAAAATAAGTAAAGTCTTGATTATAAAACATGTATACAAAATGACGCAAAGTTTCTACACAATACCTAGGAGTATAAATTAGATGTCCTTTGGATACCTAACACTTAACAAAAAATATGCAGGTTGTGTATAAAGAACACTGTGCTAAGTTGAATATTTGTAAACACATGCCATGTTCATGATAAGGAAGTTCAGAAATTGTCAAGATGTCAGATCTCTCAGAATCTGTTTACATTTGCCTTGCAATTCAAATACAGTTCAAATGGATTTTATTTTTGGACCTCTTGGATTGCTCTTAAGTTCATGTGGAAAAATAAAGAGGGCTGAGCATGGTGTCTCATGCCTGTAATCCCAACACTTTGGGAGGCCAAGGCGGGTGGATCACTTGAGGCCAGGAGTTTGAGACTAGCCTGGCCAACATGGTGCAACCCCATCTCCACTTAAAAAACAAAAACAAAAACAAAAAATTAGCTGGGCATAGTGGTGTATGCCTGTAGTCCCAGCTACTCAGGAGGCTGAGGCAGGAGAATTACTTGAACCTGAGAGGCGGAAATCGTACCACCGCACTTCAGCCTGGGTGACAGAACAAGACTCCATCTCAAAAAAACAAACAAAAAAATGATCAAAATATAGATATGGAGAAAAATAGTTTCAACAGCCAATGAATAAAATGTATCATAGATCTGTACTAGTTAAGGCAGGGTGATAGCAGCATTAACGGTAGCATAGAGAATAATGGGGCAGAACTAGTAGCCCAGAAAAATAGAAATAACATATTTTAGACACTAAGTATGTGATCCACTTAAAATCAGTTGAGAAAGACGATTAATTATATAAAATGATACAGAAATATCAAATGTTTTAAAAAATGGAAAATTTGATTCTTACCTCAAACTATGTACCAAAATATGTAATTATAATATACAGATTGAGTATCTCTTATCTGAAATACTTTGGACCAGAAGTGTTTTGTATTTTTGATTTTTGAATATTTGCATAATACTTACTGGTTGAGCATCTCTAATCTAAAACTCTCTAATCTGAAATGCTCCAGTGAACATTTCCTTTGAACATAACCCCTTTGAGTGTTATCTTGATGCTCAAGGTTTCAGATTTTGGAGCATTTCAGATTTTGAACTTTAGCTTTAGTGATTTATTTTTACATGTCTACCTAAGCACATTGCTATATTCTTTTTTTCTTATCAAGTTCCCAATTTTGTTCAATAGCGACCTCGCCACCCTCCAGTGGTGGGACTGCCCTACAATCACATGTGTCACCTGACTGCTACTGCCAGTGCCCAAGTACAACCCACATGGGCCCAAGGACTGATCTGCCCAGAACCTGTGTTTGCTGTCCAGGGCCCCAAGGACTGATGTGACTAGGGCCTGCTGGTCTCTGTATACATGCCACCTGGGCTCAAGGACAGACCCATCTTGGGTCTGGCTCTTCATCTTTATAACTAGGAAAGTCATACCAAAGCCCCCACAGGCAACTGCAGCCTAAGCCACTGAAGAATTATCAGACACTGCTAATGACTATACTGAAGAAATTATATGGAGTCTATGTGGCTGCTCCCACCCAAAACCCCAAACACCCTACTTAGCCACTTCTGTAAGTACACCTACAGGAAAAAGTCTTAGCTTATTAAAGTTACTCTATAAAATTAGAAGTGATTATTAGAGAAGGTAAACAGATATCACTATCGGGACACAAAAAACACGAAAAAGAAAGGAAACATGATAACTCAAAGGAATAACGTAATTCTCTTGTAGCATACCCTAAATAAAAAGAAATTCATAAAAGGCCTGAAAGGGAATTCAAAATAATGATCTTAAGGAAACAGTAAAACACGGAGAACACAAGTTAAAGAAATATAAAGAAATCAGGAAAACAATTGATTAGAATGAGAAATTCAACAAAGAGGTAGATATAAAAAAAGAAACAAATCCTTGAATTGAAGAATTCAATAAAGGAAATAAAGAATACAATCAAGATCTTCAACAGTAGACTAGAAAAGGAAAAGAAATAATTTCTGAGTTTGAAAATAGGTCTTTTGAAATAACCCAGACAAGCCAAAAAAAAAAGGAAAAGAAAAAAGAAAAAACAGAGAAAAAGAATTAAGAAAGCCTGTGTGACATGTGGGACACAATTAAGCAAATATATATTTGTGTTTAGGGATTACTGGAAAGAGAAGAGATGGGAAAAGGCATAGATAACCTATGTAATGAAATAATAGCTGAAAACTTTCTAAATGTTGGGAAAGAAATATACATCCAGATACACGAATCTCAAAGATTCCCAAATATATTCAACTCAAAAAGTCTTCTGCGACATATTATTTTCAGATTTTCAATCAAAGACAAAGAGCAAATTATAAAAATAGCAAGACAAAAGTGTCAAGTCACATAATAAGAGTATCCCTATTAGACTAATATCAGTTTTTTAGTAGAAAACTGACAGGCTAGGAGAGAATTGGATGACACTTACAAAACACTGAAAGAAAATCACTGTCAGGTAAGAATACTATACTCAGTATAGCTTCCCTTCAGAGATGAGGGAGAAATAGTCTTTCCCAGCCAAGCAAACTCTGAGGGAATTCATCACCACTAGACTCCCTGCTTAAGGGAGTCCTATATCTGGAAGCAAAAGAAAGCTGTATCTACCACTGTTAAAACACATAATAGTATAAAACTCCCTATAAGAGCAGATACACAAATGAGAAAGGATTCAAATATTGCCAGACTGCAAAGATAAACAGAGAGGAAGAGAGGAACAAAGGATATACAAAACAATCAGAGAACAATCAACAAAATGACAGGAGCAAGTGCTCACCCATTAGTAATAACCTTGGTTATAAGTAGTGTAAATTCTCTAATTAAAAGTTATAGACTGGCTGAATGGATTAAAAAAATGGGATGCAAATACATGCTTCCTACAATAACTCACTTCATCTGTAAAGATACAAACTGACTGAAAGTGAAGGGATCAAAAAATATATTGTATACAAATGAAGAGCAGAAGTCTGCAGGAATAGCTGTACTTATATTAGTCAAAATAGACTGTCAAAAAACATGACAAGAGACAAGTTCATTATATAATGATAAAGGGACCAATTCAACCTGAGAATAAAACAGTTTTAAATGTATGCATGACCAGCACCAGAACACCCCAGATGTTTAAAGCAGATATTATTATATCTCCAAAGAAAGAGACATTCCAATATAGTCGTAGTTGGAGAATTTAACTTTCTGCATTTGTCAGACTATCTAGGGAGAAAATCGTCAATGAAACGTCAGCCTGAAACTGCACTATAGACCAAATGGATCTAACAGACATTTACAGAATATAGCATCTAGTAGGTGCAGAACACACATCTTCTCTTCAGCATATAGAACACTCTCCAGAATAGACTATATGTTAGGCCAGAAAACAGGTCTCCACAAATTTTAAAAATCAACATCATATTAAGTATCTTTGTAGCCCACAATGGAGTAACACTAGAAATCAACAACAATGGGAGCTTTGGGAACTGTATAAATAATATGAAAATTAAACAACATGCTTCTCTAATGTCCAATAGGCCATGAAGAAATTAAGAAGAAAATAAAAAATATTCTGAATTGAGTTAAATAGAAACAAAATATACCAAAACCTTTGGAATATAGCACAGACAGTACTAGGAGGGAAGTTTATAGCAAAAAATGCCTACATTAAAAAAATAGATTTCAGATCAAGAACTTAGCAATGTATTTCAAGGAACCAGGAAAAGAACAAACCAAACCCAAAGTTAGTAGAAGGAAAGAAATTATAAAAATCAGAGCAGAACGAAATGAAATAGAGACAAAAACAGAAGACACATTGCTGGGTGAGGTGGCTAACACCTGAAATCTCAGCACTTTGGGAGGCTGAGGCAGGAGGATCATTTGTGGCCAGAAGTTCAGGCCAGCCTGGGCAGCATAGTGGTACTCTGTCTCTATAAAAAATAAAAAGAAATTAGCTGGGTGTGGTGGCACACATCTGTAGTCCCAGCTACATGGGAGGCCGAAGTGGGAGGATCACTTGAGCCTGAGAAGTCAAGGTTTCACTCCAGACTGGGTGACAGAGTGAAACCCTGTCTCAAAACAAACAATATGTGATTAAAGAAATGAGAAGTTGTTTAAAAAAAAAAAAAGATTAAATTGATAAACCATTAGAAGAAAAAAGAGAAAAAGCCAAATAAATAAGAATCAAAAAAGGAGACATTACAACTGACACCACAGAAATAAAAAGGATTGTTAGAGGCTAATTATGAACAAATGTTTGCCAACACATTGTAAAACCTAGAAGAAATGAATAAATTTCCAGACACTTAGCTACCGAGATGGAATCAGAAATAATAAAAAACCTTAACAGACCAATAGTGAGTAAAGAAGTTGAATCAGTAGTAAACAGTCTTCCAACAAAGAAGGGCCAAGGACTGGATGGCTGCACTTTGGAATTATACCAAGGTTTTAAGGAAGAACTAACACCAATTCCTTTCAAACGATTCCAAAAATATGAAGAGGAGAGAATTCTTCCTAACTCATGCTACAAGGCTAGCTTACACTGATACCAAGACAAGACAAGAACCCAACATAAAAAGAAAACTTTAGACCAATATTCCTGATGAACTTAGATGCAGAAATCCTCAACAAAATAGTAGCAAACCAAATCCAACAGTACATCAAGAAGATAATACACTATGATCAAATGGTATTTATTTCAAGGATGCATAGATGGTTCAACATTCACAAATCAATAACATTTATTCTTTTAATTTTCTATAAGCTGTTTTAAAATAAGCATATTGTATATTAGACATAAAATGACTTTTAATTAGCATTCTTAGAGCTAATTTCATAATCCAATTAAAAAATATAATCCAATTAATATACTTGCAACTTGAGTGTGGATATATTAATTTTTATAACTCTGTCCTGTATGCTATTCAAATGAGCTAATTGTAGTTATTCTTATGCCCAATGGTATTGGTTTCCATAGTATACGTAAGTTTTATTTTTGTTTCTCCTGTTAGATCTTCACATATTTACTTTCCATAGTTTCTCTGGCATGAAGCTACCAGATTCTATCTTCAACAGTTTAGGTCTTGGGATATCTATTGTTTTATTTATTTTTATAACTTTTATTTAGAAGAGTTACATCCCTTTTAGCTTATTTGTTTATTAAAAAGTTCACTTATTACACTTTTGTATTCGAATGAATTACTGCCCATAACATGGTTCTACTCTTGGTTTTACAGAGAGAAGAGAAGAGGAAAATATTGAAGAGAAGAAATTGATTAAGAAAAAAATTAAAGAACTTAAGTTTCTAGATTCTAAAATTGCCCAGAACCTTTGTAAGTATTATATTCCAATATCATTGAAAGACAGTGGAAATATTTCTTTAAATGATTTTATTTTCTTTAAGGCTAATTACTCATTATTTGCTATTTTCATTTTGTTATTATTTGCATGATAATTTCACAGATAACTATCCTTTAGGTAAATTATGGGATTAAATGCTTCAAAAGGTAAGTACATATTAGGAAATACAAATAAGAAAAGGTTTTAAAATGAAATTCTTTGTTTCATAACTGAAAAAATACTACTCTTTAAAGTCCCTTTTTTAAAGTATAAAAATAAAGACTTAAGGAATTTAGGTAATGACATCTTATTTTGAAAAAAATTTGGTAGTGTATTATTTCTTTTATAACTCTGAATCTCTAATACTTGTGATACTTGATCACACATGAAGGAGGTTAGAATATTGATGGAAATAAGGCTGGTGGGTAAAGTGAATTCAATTATCCCATCTGAGCATTCAAAACCTTTCCTCAAAAGTTTCCTCAAAAGTTTTGAGTAGAAATATTTTAGATTTTGTTACTGTTATAGGAGTTAAATACTCAGAACTGAATTATTTTCTTGACCGAATTATTGTGAGTTAAGAAGGCAAATAGTTATGCTCCTAACTCATTTCCAACTCCTTTAAATACATCAAAGGTAGTTATGTTTAGAGATGATATACTATGGTCTGTATACATCACTTTCTGATGGTGCAAGAGGGATACAAACAATCTGGAGAATCTAGTGTGATAAGGAGTTAACATGGTTTTTAGTCTGTTCCTCAATTATTACATGCCTCAACTGAGCTTTTAGCGAGTGTTGGAATAAAACAGTTCTTCAGCAAGAGGATAAAGATCCATGCTACTGATTAAAGAGGGAGTTATGTTAGAAGCAATATATCTAAATGGTAGAGTTGGCATTCCTTTTACGAAAATTTCAGAACCTCCTCTCCTTCATAATCACTTTGACCTTAACCCATCCCTTCTCCACAATGCAGGCCTGCCACGATCCCCATGGATAGTATGGCGGCATTGATGTATTGGCCAGTAGTTAATTCTCTGTTTCTGGGCACTACTGATTGCACATCTCTGCACCTGTCTAGTTAGGTGTCATCATGTGACATGCTTGGACCAATGAAGATGGGAGTGGAGATAATGTTACTTTTTCAGTAGAAGTATTTTATTGGTGGTTGAAGAAGCTCCCCCTGGCACTCAGAATAGCATTCAGAGTGGTGTCCATCATCCTGATACAGGGATCCTAATTAATGGAGCTCTGCATTTCTCGTGTGATGAACATGTGGTCTTCGTGAGAAATAATTTGTGTGTTTGTGCTTAGACCACAGAGATTTTGTTTGTGGTTTTTGTTTTTTGGCATGATATACATATTTTAGGGAATTTGCCTCCAAAAAAAACTTTGTCTCTGTTCAAAGCACTGTGTTTTGAGCTGCATGCAATGTCAGATAATGTCAAAAAGTTCTGTATCTGTGATCTAAAAGCGATGATTTTATTTTGAAAAATGTTCATGACCTGCATTGCGAGATACTAGTGTTGATTCTAAACAGTCTTGTTTAGAATAGTTCCTGAAGAAATATCATGGTTAATAGAATTATTTCTGGATGGATCAACTGTGATAAGTTAGCCTAAATGTCCATCTCAAAACTGAATAACTTTGAACAAGGTTATTTATTTATGTATTACTGAACATGTTCTACATGGGATTTCAAATTTAATTAAAACAGCTAATAAATACTGATTACCTTTGTTTACTAGTTCTGTATTTTGTCCTTTAATCTTCATCACAACCCCACCAGGTGGGTATTAGCATTGACAGTATGAATAGGGAAGCTAGCTGGTGGTTGTAGCAGTTAAGTGATTTCAATAAGGTTGCTCATTTTGAAAATAGCCAATAGGTTTAATGTATATCTGTTTCTTTTTATAGATAACATAATAACGTTATTATGGAGAAGGATTCTGTTTGCCTTGTTTGATTTAGCTAGAGTGTACATACCCTGTTCATTTAATTGAGAAACATGTTTTAAAGTATAAGATGAAAAGATACAGAATTTATACCGTGTCATATTATGATGTAATCCATTTTAAGATTATTCTTGCTCTCTCTGATTGTAACAGGCATTATGATTTAAGCTTTAAGAACATTTAGCAGCCTATAATCTTTATTGTAATTATAGTTTGATTCACTGCTGATTTTTCTCGTGAAATTTAGAGTTTTAAGAGTCTCAATTCTGAGAAGAGTCTTACTGAGAACTGTTTTGGAATGATATAAATTGAAATAAAACAGTGGTCAGTAGTAGAATATTGATAACAAAATGGAGAGATTCGTTTCTAAAGTTCATTGAAGAGAAATATGGATGTGTACTAGATTAGAATTCTGAAGGAACAATCGAAAAGTCATTCACTTATTTACTTGTTTATTTAAAGGTGGTTTTGGTTTCCCATATTTTTGAGTTCATAAAGGTTTTGGCAAAGATTCTGGGCCCAACATGAAGGACAGAATTCCAGGCATTCTAGGATCAAGAGAAGACTCAGGAGTTTTATAAGATTCATTTGTTTTAACAGATTTGTTTTCATTGGGTATAAGAGCTACAAAAAAAGGAAACTCAAATGTACAAATTATCATCCACCTTTAAATATTTATAAATTTCCTACCAGAAAGCAAGCATGACTGGTTCCAAAATCTGTATACTTTACCCTTTCAAACTGAATCCAAAGCTTACTACTGGATCTGTATAGTCATCTTTTGAAAGATAAAGATGTATGTTAATAAAAAAGATTCCTTCTGATGGATCTTTTGGACACTTTAACTGAATGTCTCTCCTTTTCAGTAACTTTTTAAGTATTTTAAAAATTTATATTTGTCTTCAGAGTTGTCTCTTAGGCATCAGGTCATTTTCAACTTTTGTGTATTTTTTTTTTGTCCTTAGTTGTTATAACAAATGCTTTCTAAAAGATAATCTATTCATAAACTATTTTTTTAAACCCTTGTGTGATCTTTATCTATGTGCTTAATAGTAGGTACTACTTTAATTACAGGATACTATCTCAAAGTAGTGAACAAATAACATCATGAGGAATAGGATTATCTGTCTCCTCAAGCATTTACCCTTGGTGTTACAAATGATCCAATTACATTCTAAATGTACAATTAATATATTATTGACTATAATCACTCTGTTGTGCTATCAATTAGTAGGTCTTATTATTTCTATTTTTTTTTTTGTACTCATTAACCATCCTCACCTACATTCCACCACCCCTACTACTCTACAAACCCTTCCCAGCCTGTGGTAACTGTACTTCTACTCCTTATCTCCCTAAGGAAAATGTTTTGAGTTTTAGATCCTGCAAATAAGTGAGAACATGTGATATTTGTCTCTCTGTGCTTGGCTTATTCCACTTAACATAATGATCTTCAGTTCCATTTGTGTTGTTGCAAATAAGGGTATCTCATTCTTTTTTATAGCTGAATAGTACTCTGCTGTGTAGTATGTCCCACATTTTTTCTCTATCCATTTTTGGTTTTTTGATAATAGCCATTCTAACAGGGTTAGGTGGTATCTCATTGTGGTTTTGCTTTGACCATCCTTGAAAATTAGAGACAATTGAACCTGTTTTAAATACACCTGCTGACCATTTGTGTGTGTTCTTTTGAGAAATGTGTTTAGGTCTTTTGCCCAATTTTTATTTTGGTTATTGGTTTTCTTGTTGAAAAATTGTTTGAGTTCTTTATACATTTTGAATATTAATCCCTTATCAGGTTATTTGCAAATATTTCCTCCTATTCTGCAGGTTGTCTCTTCACTCTGTGGATTGTATCTTTTGTGCAGAAGCTTTTTAAACTTGATGTGATACTATTTGTCTATTTTTGGTTTTGTTGCCTGTGCTTTCAATGTGATATTTAAAAATTTATTACAGTGACCAATGTCCTGGAGCTTTCCCCTTATTTTCTTCTAGTAGTTTCTTAGTTTTGGTTCTTACATCTAGTAGTTTCTTAGTCTCTTTTTCATTCCCAGCCTGTGATAATAATCATTCTTCTTCTCTTTCTCTATGGGTTAAATTGTTCTGATTTTTAGATCCTGCAAATAAGTGAGAACTTGTGATATTTGCCTTTCTGTGCTTGGCTTATTTCACTTAACACAATGATCTCTAATAGTTGGTAGCTATAGTGCATGGGATTTTCTTAATTTCTTTTTCAGATAATTTACTATTAGTGTGTAGAAATGGTACTGATTTTTTAAGGTTGATTTTGTGTCCTGCAACTTTATTGAATTTGTTTATTTGATCTAACAGTTTATTGGTGGAGTCTTTAGGATTTTTTATATTTAAGGTTGTTTTCTGCAAGCCGGGACAGTTTAACTTTTTTTTTCTCTTGCCTAATTGCCCTGGCTAGGGCTTCAAGTAATACATTGAATAGAAGTAGTAAAAGTGGAGATCCTCATCTTCTTCCAGATTTTATAGGAAAAGCTTTTGACTTTTCTTTGTTTGTTATGATGATAGGTGTACGTCATATATAACACATATATTTATTGTGTTGTGACATATTTCTTCTATACCTAATTTGTTAAAATTTTTTATCATGAAAGGATGATGAATTCTGTCACTATTTTTCTATCTATTGAAATGATTATATGGTATTTTCCTTCATACGGTTAATAGGATGTGTCACATTTATTGATTTGTATATTTTGAACCATCCTTGCATCTCTGGAATGAATCCATTTGATCATAGTGATTGATCTTTTTCATGTATTGAATTCAGTTTGTTGAGAATTTTTGCTTCTACGTTCATCAGGGTTATTGACAAGTACTTTTCTTTTGTTGTATCCCTGCAGGTTTTGGTTTCAGGGAAATGCCAGCCTTGTGGAGTGAGATTGGCAGTATTCTCTACTCTTTGATTTTTTTTTTTTTTGAATAGTTTGATAAGAATTGACAATAGTTTTTACTTAATTCTACATGTTTGGTAGAATTAAGCAGAAAATATATTAGATCCTCAGCTCTCTTTGGTGGGGAAACTACTTATTACAGATTTCAGTTTCCTTACTAGTTATTGATTTATTCAGATTTTCTATTGTTTTATAATTCAATTTTGGTGAGTTCTAAGTTTCTAGGATTTTATCCATTTTTTTGCAGATTATCCAATTTATTGATATAAGAAATTATTCAAAATAGTCTCATATAATTCTTTTTATTTTCATGGTGCCAGTTGTAATATTTTTCATTTATGACTGCATTTACTTGAGTATTCCTCATCTTAATAAACACTTGATTATTTTGTGTATCTTTTCCAAAAATCAACTTTTTGGTTTTTTTTTCCTTTTTTCTTTTTTTGCTGTTTTCTAGTCTCCATTTTATTTGTATCTGCTATCCCATAAATTCACATACATGCTGCTCAAATCTTTAATATTTTCTTGCTTCTACTAATTTTGGGTTGAGTTTGTCTTGTTTTTCTAATTCCTGCAAGTGCAATGTTAAGTTGTTTGAGATTTTTTTTTTTAAGGTAAACATATATTTCTATAAATTTCTCACTTAGAATTGCTTTTGCTATATCTTATAGATTTTGGTATGTTCTATTTCCCTTTTCATTTTTCTAAATAAATTTTTACATTGAAGACTTTTCATTTCTTCATTGACCCATTGATTATTTAGAAGCGTGTTTAGTTTTCATGTATTTGAAAAGTTTTTTAATTTTCTTCTGTTATTGATTTCTAGTTTTATACAATTGTAGTCAGAAGATATACTTGATATGATTCTAGTCTCCTTAAATTTGTTAAGACTTGTTTTGTGGCGTAACATATGATCTGTCCTGGAGAATGTTCCATGCACAGTTGAGAGAAGGATGTGTATTCTGACTCTGTTATATGTAACATTCTGTAAATATCTGTTAGGTCAATTTGGCCTGGAGTTCATTTTCTATTTAATGTTTGTTAATTTTCTGTCTAGATGATTGTATCATTGCTGAAAATGAGGTGTTGAAGTCTCCTAATATTATTGTATTGCAATGTATGACTCTCTGTAGATCTATTTGCATTATATATTTAGATGCTTTGGTGTTAGATACACACACACACACACACACACACACACACACACACACATATTTACAAGTCTTACATCCTCTTGCTGAATTGATCACTTTATTATGTAATATCCTTCTTTGTCTCCTTTTACAGTTTTTGGTTTAAAGTATATTTTATCTGCTATAAATGTAGCTACTGCTGTTCTACTTCAGTTTTCATGTGCATGGAATATCTTTTTGTATCTTTACACTTGGTTTATATATATCTTTACTGGTGAAGTGAGTCTTCAGTAGGCAGCATATAGTTGTAGTTTTGTTTTGCGTTCTTTCTGCCACTGTGTCTTTTAATTGAGAATTCAATCCATTTAGATTCTAGATGATTATTTATAGTGAAGGTCTTATAACTACCATTTTGTTGATTGTTTTCTAGTTGTTTTGTAGATCCTTTTTGCTTTCTTCTTCTGTTACTGTTTTCCTTTCTGGATAAGTGATTTTTCTCTAATAGTATGTTTTGATTATTTGCTTTTGATTTGTACTGCGTTTAGTATAGACTTTTGCTTTGTGGTTATCATGAGGCTAACTAAAAGATTTTATAGTTAAAACAGTTTATTTGAAACTGATAACCTTGATCACTTACAAAAAAATAAGACTACATATTAATTGTAGTCTCTCCTTCAATTTTGAATTTTTGATGTCACAGTTTACGTCTTTCCATATTGAATATGGAAATTTATTGTAGTTATTGTTAATTTTAATAGTTTTGTTCTCTATTCTCCCTATTAAAGATATAAGTGATTTATGTACCACCATTACATTATTAGAATTAGTAGAATATTTAGAATTTTACTATGTACTTACTTTTACTGGTGAGTTACACTTTCAGATATTTTTGTGTTTCTTATCCTTTTCTTTCAACTGGAAGCACTTCATTTAGCAATTTTTGTAAGACAGCACTGTTGATTGTGAACTTCCTTAGCTTTTGTTTGGGAAACTCTATCTCTCCTTGATTTCTGAAAAATAAATTTTTATGGTACAGTATTCTTGGTTAGAAGTTGTTTTTCTTCAGTACTATGAATATGTCATTACACTTTCTCCTGGCATATAAGGTTTCTGCTGAGAAGTCTGCTGTTAGGTATACTGGAACTCTCTTTTATGCTTTTATTATTTTCTCTTGTCGCTTTCTGGATCCCCTGTTTGTCTTTGATCTTTGACAGTTTGATTATAATATGTCATGGTATAGTATTGGATTCAATCTGACTAGATACCTTTTACCTTCCTGTATCTGGATATTTATATTGTTTTCCAGGTTTGGAATGTTTTCTGCTATTACTTTTTAAAATAAGTTTTTTACAATGTTATCTATTTTCTCAAACCTCAATGACACATTTTTGCTTTTTAACATTGAGCAAAGTTTCTTTATTTTATTTATTTATTTATTTTCCATGTATATATATACACACACACACATACACACACACATGTATTTTTTATTGTACTTTAGATTCCGGGGTACATGTGCAGATCATGCAGAATTGTTGCATAGATACATACATGGCAATGTAGTTTGCTGCCTCCATCCCCCTGTCACCTATATCTGACATTTCTCCCATTTTATCCCTCCGCAACCTCCCTACCTCCCACTGTCTCTCCCCTAGTCCCCCGCAACAGACCCCAGTTTGTGATGCTCTCCTCCCTGTGTCCATGTGTTCTCATTGTTCAACACCCTCATATGAGTGAGAACATGCGGTGTTTGATTTTCTGTTCTGGTGTCAATTTGCTCAGAATAATGGTTTCCAGATTCATCCATGCCTGTACAAAGGACACGAACTCATCGTTTTTTATGGCTGCATAGTATTCCATGGTGTACATGTGCCACATTTTCCTTGTCCAGTCTATCATCGATGGGCATTTGGGTTGTTTCCAGGTCTTTGCTATTGTAAACAGTGCCGCAGTGAACATACATGCACATCTGTCTTTATAATAGAATGATTTATAATCCTTTGGGTGTATACCCAGTAATGGGATTGTTGGGTCAAATGGAATTTCTATTTCTAGGTCCTTGAGGAATCGCCACACTGTCTTCCACAATGGTTGAACTAATTTACACTCCCACTAACAATGTAAAAGTGTTCCTATTTCTCCACATCCTCTTCAGCATCCGTTGTCTGCTGGAGAGGATGTGGAGAAGTAGAACACTTTTACACTGTTGGTTGGAGTGTAAATTATCACCAAGATATTTTAATGATGGTATCTCAATGTGGTTTTGATTTGCATTTCTCTAATGACCAGTGATAATGAGCATTTTTTATATATTTATGATAGAACGATTTATAATCCTTTGGATATATACCCAGTACTGGGATTGCTGGGTAAAATGGAATTTCTATTTCTAGGTCCTTGAGGAATCACCACACTGTCTTCCACAATGGTTGAATTAATTTACACTCCCACCAACACTGTAAAAGTGTTCCTGTTTCTGCACATCCTCTCCAGCATCTGTTGTCTCCAGATTTTTTAATGATTGCCATTCTAACTGGCGTGAGATAGTATCTCAATGTGGTTTTGATTTTCATTTCTCTAATGACCAGTGATGATGGGCATTTTTTCATATGTTTACCGGCCTCATATATGTCTTCTTTTGAAAAGTGTCTGTCCATGTCCTTTGCCCACTTTTGAATGGGTTTGTTTTTTTTTCTTGTAAATGTGTTTTAGTTTTTCATAGATTCTGTATATTAGCCCTTTGTCAGATGGGTAGATTGCAAAATTTTTTAACCATTCTGTTGGTTGCTGGCTCACTCTAATGATTGTTTTTTTTGCTGTACAGAAGCTCTGGAGTTTCATTAGATCCCATTTGTCTATTTTGGCTTTTGTTGCCAGTGCTTTTGGTGTTTTAGTCATGAAGTCCTTGCCTCTGCCTATGTCCTAAATGGTTTTGCCTAGATTTTCTTCTAAGGTTTTTATGGTGTTAGGTTTTATGTTTAAATCTTTAATCCATCTGGAGTTAATTTTAGTGTAAGTTGTCAGGAAGGGGTCCAGTTTCTGCTTTCTGCAAATGGCTAGCCAGTTATCCCAACACCATTTATTAAATAGGGACTCCTTTCACCATTGCTTGTTTTTGTCAGGTTTGTCAAAGATCAGATGGTTGTAGATGTGTGTCGTTGCCTCCGAGGCCTCTTATTCTGTTCCATTGGTCTATATCTCTGTTTTGGTACCAGTACAAAGCTGTTTTGATTACTGTAGCCTTGTAGTATAGTATGAAGTCAGGTAGTGTGATGCCTCCAGCTTTCTTCTTTTTGCTTAGGATTGTCTTGGCTATGCGGGCTCTCTTTTGGTTCCATATGAAGTTTAAGGTGGATTTTTCCAGTTCTGTGAAAAGAGTCGTAGGTAGCTTGATGGGGATAGCATTGAATCTGTAAATTACTTTGGGCAGTATGGCCATTTTCCCAATATTGATTCTTCCTAACCATGAGCATGGAATGTTTTTCCATCTGTTTGTGTCCACTCTTATTTCTTCGAGCAGTGGTTCATAGTTCTCCTTGAAGAGGTTTTTTACATCCTTTGTTAGTTGTATTCTTAGATATTTTATTCTCTTTGTAGCAATTTTGAATGGGAGCTTGCTCTTGATTTGGTTCCTTATAGTCTGTCACTGGTGTATAGGAATGCTTGTGATTTCTGCAGAGACTTTGCTGAAATTGCTTATCAGTTTCAGGAGATTTTGGGCTGAGACGATGGGGTCTTCTAAATATATAATCATGTTGTCTGCAAATAGAGACAATTTGACTTCCTCCTTTCCTAATTGAATACCCTTTATTTCTTTTTCTTGCCTGATTGCTCTGGCTAGAACTTCTAGTACTATGTTGAATAGGAGTGGTGAGAGAGGGCATCCTTGTCTAGTGCCAGATTTCAAAGGATTTGCTTCCAGTTTTTGCCCATTCAGTATGATATTGGCTGTGGGTTTGTCGTAAATAGCTTTTATTATTTTGAGATAGATTCCGTCAGTACCTAGTTTATTGAGAGTTTTTAGCATAAAGCATTGTTGAATTTTATTGAAGGCCTTTTCTTCATCTATTGAGATAATCATGTGGTTTTTGTCTTTGGTTCTGTTTATGTGGTGTATTATGCTTATAGACTTGCGTATGTTGAACCAGCCTTGCATCCCCCGGGATGAAGCCTACTTGATCATGGTGGATAAGCTTTTTCATGTGCTGTTGCAATCTGTTTGCCAGTATTTTATTGAAGATTTTTGCATCTATGTTCATCATGGATATAGGCCTGAAGTTTTCTTTTTTGTTGAGTCTCTGCTGAGTTTTGGTATCAGGATGATGTTGGTCTCATAAAATGATTTGGGAAGGATTCCCTCTTTTGGATTGTTTGGAATAGTTTCAGAAGGAATGTACCAGCTCCTGTTGTGTGTCTGTTAGAATTCGGCTGTGAACTGATCTGGACCTGGGCTTTTTTTGGTTGGTATGCTATTATTTGCTACCTCACCTTCAGCCATTGTTATTGGTCTGTTCAAGGTTTCAACTTCTTCCTGGTTTAGGCTTGGGAGGGTGCAAGTATCCAAGAATTTATCCATCTCTTCCAGGTTTACTAGTTTATGTGCATAGAGTTGTTTGTAGTGATCTCTGATGGTAGTTTGTATTTCTGTGGAATCGGTGGTGATATCCCCTTTATCATTTTTTATTGCATCTATTTGATTCTTCTGTCTTTTCTTTTTTATTAATCTGGCTAGCAGCCTGTCTATTTTGTTGATCTTTTAAAAAAACCAGCTCCTGGATTTATTAATTTTTTGAAGGGTTTTTTGTGTCTCTAGCTCCTTCAGTTCTGCTCTGATCTTAGTTATTTCTTGTCTTCTGCTAGCTTTTGTGTTTTTTTGATCTTGCTCCTCTAGCTCTTTCAATTTTGATGATAGAGTGTCAATTTTAGATCTTTCCTCACTTCTCATGTGAGCATTTATTGCTCTAAATTTCCCTCTAGACACTGCTTTAAATGTGTCCCAGAAATTCCGTACGTTGTGTCTTCGTTCTTGTTGGTTTCGAAGAACATCTTTATTTCTGCCTTCATTTCATTGTTTATCCAGTTGACATTCAGGAGCCAGTTGTTCAGTTTCCATGAAGTTGTACAGTTCTGAGTTAGTTTCTTAATTCTGAGTTCTAATTGATTGCACCGTGGTCTGAGACTGTTTGTTATGATTTCTGTTCTTTTGCATTTGCTGAGGAGTGATTTACTTCCAATTATGTGGTCAGTTTTTGAGTAGGTGCAATGTGGTGCTGAGGAGAATGTGTATTCTGTGGATTTGGGGTGGAGAGTTCTATAGATGTCTATTAGATTTGCTTGGTCCAGATCTGAGTTCAAGTTCTGAATGTCTTTGTTAATTTTCTGTCTTGTTGATCTTTGTAATATTGACAGTGGAGTGTTAAAGTCTCCCACTATTATTGTGTGGGAGTCTAAGTCTCTTTGTAGATCATTAAGAACTTGCTTCATGTATCTGGTTGCTCCTGTATTGGGCACGTATGTATTTAGGATCATCAGGTCTTCTTATTGCATTGATCTTTTTACCATTATGTAATGCCCTTCTTTGTCTCTTTTGATCTTTGTTGGTTTAAAGTCTGTTGTATCAGAGACTAGGATTGCAACTCCTGCTTTTAAATTTAGGTCATCTTTCAATAGTAAGTTTATGTAGGATTTTTGAGTAGAGTATCTGGTATGGATTGCTGTTGTTGGTGCAGTGCTAGGGAGTACCCTAAGCCTAGAAGTGCTTTGGCCAGTGCAGCCCAGGCTGGAAATTTTTGCCCCCACAGCTGGCCTAGCCTCAGGCTTACTTTTGTGGTTCTTAATGCTGTTGCAGTCCAGGGTGGTTCCTGAAGCCCATAGCTTCTGTTGCCTATTTACCACTGAGGATTTTCTGTAAACAAAAGTTGCTACAGTCATTTCTCAGTGACATGGGCCAGAACTGAAGTCTTTCTCAAAGGACCATTAGATTCCTGTCTGGTACCAGTGTAAGTCTAGATGCTTAGATTGCAGATACTTGTCAGGAATTAGGGACCATGAGCATTTTACAGTGGTAGATTTGTTGTTACGGACAAAGATAAATTTCTGTGTTCCCTTCCCTCTCTTTTCAAGTGGACAGTATCTGTTTTTTTGCTATGCTGCTTGACGTTGGGGAAGCGATTGATATGGGTAATGTCAAACATTCTTTATATCATCAGTGTATCTTTCTTTAGTATTAGACTATAGCAGGTACAATGATTTTTCACTTGTTTTCTCTCTTTTGAGGATATTTTCACATGTGGCTAGTTGTTCAAATTCATGTTTCTGTGAGGTAGGTGTGGAGAATTACTGGAGAGCCCTACTTCACCATCTTCAGTGATTATATTTTTTGCACGTTCTAGTGTCTACTATGGAGTTATTTTTTTGTAGTATTATAAATCTCTATTTACTGATACCATTTATATATTTTGTCTTGTTCTTGGGATATTAAGGATTATATAGACATCTGTGAGTTCTGTCATAATTATTTCATATTTGTGATTTCTTGGGTTCAGAATTGTGTGTATTGGTGATATGATGAACACAAATGGTCTTCTTGTTAATCTGTAGGAGATACTTGATATTATCACAAATCAGGAGTACAAACCTCAATACGGAAAAGAAGCAGATCCTGTTTCCTGACTTTTATAAAATATAGTCATCCTTTGATATCAGAAGGATTGGTTCCAGGACCCCTGATGAATACCAAAGTCCACAGATGCTCAAGTTCCTTATAGTTGGCTTTTACATCCATGTTTCTGTATCTTTAGATTTAACCTACTGTGGGTTGAATTTGATCCATAGTTGGTCAAATTTCTGAATGCAGACCCCACAGATATGAGGTGCTGAACATAGTGTCTTTATCTAGAAATACACATACCAGATGACACAGAAATTCACTAAATTTAAAAAAAAAAACAGGCTATTGATTTGCAGGTGCTGGGTATGGTTAAGTAGTGACATCTTGAATGTAGAAATATAATAGTACAATAAGGGGTAAACTAGCAACAGCATTATATCTGTTGCTGTGAAAATATCCTTATACTTCAATAACTTTGGAGAAAATTATTAGTTGATATAAGAGGCATCAAGAAAGATGTAAATAGTACTTAGAATTCTCAGTAATAACATACTATATTATCTAGTCCGTTTGGATAATTTTCAGTGAGAATGTGTTTTCTAAAATTGGATATTTTAAGCTTTAGTTATATGTAAAGATTTCCCTAGCGTACTATCTACAATGTTTCTGAATAGTGAAGTGCTACTATTACTTATAAAAGTGTTAATGTACCGCTTAGTAGTTTTCTTAAAATACTTTTTCCTGAACTCTCTTCTAAGGCTAGAGGAGATAAAAGCAAATTAACACATATGTTTAGATAAATATTAAATGCACATACTGTGGTTTTATCATTGTTTTCATTACAATGTGATGTTTTTATAGTGTACCTAACTTATTTCATTTTTTGTTATCACATGAAAGTTGGCATGATTCCTATGGTAGATAAATAATTGAGCATTTAAAAACGTTGGATCCAGTGCAATAACACAGGATTGTTATTTAAACACTAGTTTTAAAACTACAGAAGAGTATAAAATGTGGTAATGAAAGTTTCCCCCCATAATAAATACATTAAATGTTTGAATTCTCTTGTTTTATCAATTTTTGATTTTATAAATAGAACTGCATCTGAAATATTTTTTTTAAACTTCTTCATCGTAAACCTTTGTCTCTTTCTCCCTTTTAGCAATCTTCCTGAGCTCTTTTCGGGTGCCATATGAGGAAATCAGAATGATGATATTGGAAGTAGATGAAACACAGTTGGCAGAGTCTATGATTCAGGTAAACAAACAGGCACAGCTTAAATTTCAATATTTCATTGCAAGTTTCTCATTAAATAGAAATCTGTAAGTGAAGCAAAGTTCTTAACCCAAATCATTCAACTGGAAAATCATTGCTGCATAATTAGTTTTAGCATAACTTCTGCATTGCCAGGAGAGAAAGCTGCATCTTCTCTTAACTGCACATGAAATATAATGCTGTCAATGATTACATTTTAAGTTTTTTAAGTTATTATTTCTGAAAAGCAAATTGTTTAATTTTACATTTTTTGGATATAGTTTAGATTATTAATGTGTTACTTAAAATTTGTTTCTATATCCCTTTTAGAATGTGTTTTTCTTTAGCTTATGAAGATATTATTACATGGTGTATAAGATTAAGGGAGTTTTCATTTACAGTTACCTTTACTAACAATTCTTCCTTGAGTCAGTTGGGCTCCTATGAATATTAGAGATTGTTTATACACTATTCTGAATTTATTCAGAAGGCTAGAAGATTTTAATTAGTGGTTTTTATTGATAGTATTTTCAAATGAATTCATTTTCAAATGAATTCAAATGAATTGTGTCGAGTTATTGCTGAGTTCCACATAAGAAATCAATAACGTTTATCTTGATAAAATTTAAAGTTGGAGAATCAAAACACAAATTATATAGTGAGACACAATCTTCAGCTTACCACCTTTTGTTTTGATAGTGTATATATTTAGGAAAATAATTACTTAATAATAAAAAGAAACCAAATATTTGTTAGTGCCAGCAAGCAATTAAAATTATTTTGAACATTTTAACTAATCAGTAAATGATATCTTTGGAAGTTGTTCTAAGTTTTGCCTTTCCTATCTTGTAAATGTAGTGGTCATATAATTTCACTAGTGATTTGTGCTGTGAGTCTCTGAGACTCATAAACTACCTAATTCAACTACTCTTATTTAAGCATTTTTTTTTTCACTCTCAGTTTCTTTTTACTGGATTTTCATCTTTGTTCATGTTGATTATGTGTGTGCGGTCTTGCTGGGAATAGATTCCAAGTTCCTTAAATAAAATTTTTCTACTTAATACTTGTTTGTATTTCTTATAATGAATTAGTTAAATATTTACAGAGTAGCTTTTAGCTTGATTACATGAATGTTTTAAATGAACGCATGGTTTTGTTTTATAATAGAAAAAAGATGGCTTGCTTTTTAAAATTTAGATCTGAAGTACATTCAGCTCCATATATTTTTTAACGTATTAGATATCTATTGGTACTATAACAATTCACTAAAAACTTATGTGCTTAAAATAACACAAATTTATTATCTTATATTCCTGTAAAATAGTAGTCTGGTATTCGTCTTACTATGCTAACATCAAAGTATTGGCAGAATGGCCTGGGTTTCTTTTTGCAGGCTGTAGGGAAGAATCCGTTTGTATTTCCAGCTTCTCATGGTTGCTCATATTCCATGGCTCGTGGAACCGTTCCTTCACCTTCCAAGCCAGCAATCTTGCATCCTTCGATTCCTTTGTCTCACAGTCACATCTCACTGCAGCTCTATTGTTTTTTCATTTCTACTTTTAAGGACTTTTGATTACACTGGGCACATCCAAATAATTCAGGATAACCACTCTAAGGTCAGCTGATAGCAACTTTAATTCCATCAATAACCTAAATTCCCTTTGCCATTTAACTTAATATTTTCTCAGGTTTTGGGGTACATCTTTAGGAATGGATGTCGTGCCTATCATACTTTCTAAATATAAAACCAGTCTTGAGTATTTTTAAAACATAAAAATTTATTTTGAACATATGTAAAGTTTTAATGTATTCATTAAAAAATAAGAATTTCTTGTTATTTGAATTCTTAATTTTAAAAGTATATTCCTCATTTTAATGTGAAGAACTTCCTATTTTGAACAGGGCATGGAAACAGAGCTTTATGTTGTAATAATCATGATTTTGGTTTGCTGTGTTCACTGTGATGATTATATTTGGACATATTTAGTTATTTATTCATATTACATCTACAGGTCAGCAGTATGTCATTGTTTTGCCATTTTCATGCCACTTTTCCCACATCATTTTTTACCCATTTACCTGTGTTTGTCATATCAGTTATTTATTAATTCATTTTGCAAATATTTTGTATGCCATGTCCAGGGATTGTATTAGGCTCAATAATTTTTATTTTTTATTACTTTTGTTTCTTTTTAAGACAGAGTCTCATTCTGTCACTCAGGATGGAGTGCAATGGTGTCATCTCGGCCCGCTGCAACCTCCGCCTTCTGGGTTCAAGCAAATCTTCTGCCTCAGCCTCCCAAGTAGCTGGGATTTCAGGCACCTGCCACCATGCCCAGCTAACTTTTGTATTTTTAGTAGAAATGGGGTTTCACCATGTTGGCCAGGCTGGTCTTGAACTCCTGTCCTCAAGTGATCTGCCCACCTCAGCCTCCCAAAGTTCTGGATTGTAGGTGTGAGCCACTGCACCTGGCTGTATATTAGGCTCAGTAAGGATTAGACTTGACCTTCTTGGAATTTATAGGTTGGCAAGGGAAATGACATTTACATACATAATTGTAAAGCAAGGTAAGCAAAGTTTTAAGATTGGTTTAGAACAATAGAATATGTTGGGGGAGTATGCTTTGTGAGTGTATGTGTGGAGGCAGGGGATATGTAAAGGTTGAATACGTATAGATGTAGAATAGAGGAGAGGAGTTGCATGAAAAATACAGTGAAGGGCAATTGTTTTGGCAATAATAATACTGTGGGCTGTGAGGGAAAAGCTGGGCATGTGTGCATATCTGTGCAGAATATAACTGGTCAGGAGCTTAAGATTTGTGAAGGGTATGGGGAATTTGTCTAAGGGGAGAGACAAAGGGAGGTTGGGACCATACACTGAAAAATCACAATAGTATTTTTATGTTAGAATGTAAAATTAATGAAGTGAAAAATAAAAAAAATTCAGGTGAAAAATGAAAACCTAATTATATATTAGATATTCAGGGGGATTTGATTGTCATCTAAAAGGATGCTAAAGAAATTCAGAGGCCTGGTGTAGTAAAATCTAACTCACAATCCAACTGTCAACCAGAATGGGTAAAAGAAAATATAAATAACCTAGTCTCAAGCAATTCCACTAAAAGAAATTTCTTTTTATGTGGGGAAATCATATACTTTTATTTTTATTCAGTTTGATAGTATTAATAGTGAATACTTTGTCTAGGGATGATCTTAAAATGCCACTTTTTTTGTTTTGTTTTTGGCCAGTTAACCAAGTTTTTGTCCAAAAGTACACAGTGAGTCAATAAGCTATTCTTTGATCTAATTGCTTTTGATGTGTAACATTCTCTAACAGTATTTTTAACTAATAACACCTTTGGGGAATTTCCACCCATAAATATATATAGCATGAGTTAGGCTTAATTATAGTTTGTATTCGACTTTGGACTTGTACAGAATTTACTTATGCTGTAATTTGGAATTGTGAGCACCAACCACTCTTTTTTATCTTAATTTTAATATCAGTGCACTAACTTCTTGTAACACTATTATAGTTGATTATATTTTGATACAATGGATCTATATAGACTTTGTCCAAGGATTTCTTTTAATCACTTAAGTTCTATCAGGAAGACATAGTCTTGTGTATTCCTTTATTCTTTCTTCAAGTCGTTCTCTTGTTTAAGTGTGTGGCTTAAGTTTCTAAAGGATCTCTACATGCTTTTTATCTGCAAGGTATATCAATCATCATGTGTCTTCAACACCTTTTAAAGTTTTCTTTCAGATCAGAAAAGTTACTTTGTTTTAGAGACATCTTCAGTTATTATTAAAACTATAATCCTATTGGTAAATCTTGCAAGCACTGCCATTAAAATTCCCTTGATTTCTATTCTGCCCCTTCCCATGCCTTTTTGTAGCAATATGATGATTTCTTTTATCCCCCTGAGTGAAGTGTTAAAATATGTTTGGCTTTGCCTGAAATTTCTGACATTTAATTCCCTGAAGCTGAAATGTAAGGGATCACGTTCATCCAGGTGAGAAAGCTGTTCCTTTGGTATAGGTTGAGTTCTCTTTCTCAATTATATAGCTAATCAAATAAACATTCAATTTCAGTAGTGCTTGATTTGAATATATAATAACTCTGGGATAGAGAAATGGAAAATTGACTGTTTTCAAGATGCAGGGAATTTTGCTTAAGGCTTATTAGGAAGGAGGTTACCTAGAAATAAAACTAAATATTAACTTCACTGGTTTTCTTTCAGTAATTTTTAAAGTATATATTTAAAATTCAAGAAGTGCCTTTAGTGAAGATCTTTCCTTCCGGTTTTAATTTTTAGAACTTAATAAAGCATCTTCCTGATCAAGAGCAATTAAATTCATTGTCTCAGTTCAAGAGTGAATATAACAACTTATGTGAACCTGAGCAGTTTGCTGTTGTGGTAAGTACCAAGTCTCAGATAGGATTTTTATACTGTGCCAAACAAGAGAACATGTCAAGTGTTTTTATATCATTAAATGTAAAAAAGCATGTGAGTAATCACATACATTTGGTATCCATCTTGCTTTTTTTTTAAACCTGAGGATATTCATGTGAAATTATCTTGATTTAAAATATATATTGAAACTCTGGCATTAAATGAAGTCCAAGGCGCTTTTGAAAAGTGTATGTATAATTTTTTTGCTCTCTATTTAATGTCAACATAAAATAAAAACTGTACTTCTTATGAATAGAGAGTATATTTGTAATTTATTCTAGAGCTCTGTATTCCTACATATTGCGAGAGTACTTCAGTTTCTCCTTCTGATCACTTACTTGAATTCGTCTCATAGTTTAGACTGAAATTATAAATGTAGTCTTTTTCTTGGCATTTAGGATGAAAAATGAATTCATTTTAGAAAATCTTTGAGACACCTTGATAATCATCTTGTTCTAGCCTTTTATTTTATAGAAGCTGGGGACTAAAGTGGTGAAAAGAATTTCCAGTGGCCTATATTAGCTGTATTGCAACTTAAAATTTTAAGATTTTTATCAAGGTTTCTTTTATGTGTTCTTTTCTCCTACCATTAAATTATTATTTTTAGGCTAATTACATTTTGTCATTATAACAATACTTTAGTTTTGTTTCTCTAATAAGGTTGTTTTTTTTTTCCCTTTCATCTTCAGTTATATTAATAATCTCCAGGGCCAAGATGGAATTTTGTTTGACAGAATTTTAAAAATTCAGGTTGAGTTACTTAATAGCTGTGCCTGCACCTCGTAGACATTTGCTTTTAAATTCCTTCTTATCTCTTTATAAACCCACTCTACTCCTCCTCATTTCCACCAAAGTTCAAAAAACTCTAAATAGAACACAAAAGGAAAAAGCATGGTTTTCCTTATTCACAGTCTTATTATTTTCGTTGGAAAACTTTTTTTTTTCTTTGAGACAGAATCTTCCTCTGTCACCCAGGCTTCAGTGCAGTGGCACAGTCTCGGCTCACTGTAACCTCTACCTCCCAGGTTCAAGTGATTCTCCTGCCTCACTCTCCACAGTAGCTGGGATTACAGGCGCCTGCCACTATACCCAGCTATTTTTTTTTTTTTTTTTTTTTTTTTTTTGTATTTTTAGTAGAGATGTGGTTTCACCATGTTGGCCGGGCTGGTCTCGAACTCCTGACCTCAGGTGATCCGCTTGCCAAGTCTGGGATTACAGGTGTGAGCCACTGCACCTGGCCTATTCTAAAACTTTTAAATTCATTGTCTTTATCAAAACAAAAAAATTTTTCACTTTTTAATCTAATTCTTCAGGGTATTCTCTTCCCTGCCTGCTCTTTTTCTGTCTCCTTCTCTTTCCTCTGTATTTCCTCACTTGCTTTGTTTTCTATTAACTGGTCAGTTTGTCTATTTGATACTTTATTTACCATGTCTTCCATATGAAAATAGGTGAATAAGGGAGAATTTGCATTACATTTTTAACCACGGGCTATTTAGAGTGTTTATTTTTACCTATGTTTTGATTCTTGAATTAAAATAATTATGTAAAATTACAATTATTGAAATATTTCCCATGTACATTAAATCTGATGCCATTCAATGTTATATGAAAATGTTTATTTAACAAGTAATGTTTTATGTTGCCTATCATCATAGTAAAGGTTTAAAACTATTTCTCTGTTCTAATGATTTAAGAAGACTGCTCAAATTTGCAGATCTTTTCAATTTATTTAAAATAGCCAAGTTACGTCTCGTTAAAAATTTAGAATTCACATTAAAAAGCTTTGATGTACAGAGTGTACTTTTAGGGATCAGCAAATTAAAACAAATGAGTTCCCAAATACCAATGCTAGAGGTAATAGTTTTTATTTTAAGATGGGGATGGATCACTTCCCTTTCAGGACATGTCAACTCAAACTTGATCTGGAATCTATGCATTTCATGCTGAGTCATACCTGAGTACCAATGAAATGTTATTTGGAAAGAGTAAGGCTATTGAAAAACATCTCCTATAGACAGTATGAACAATGCTTTAGTCATCTATTGATTATATGAATACTCCTGAACAAATCGTTTTAAGTTCTGGTTTCTATGGTACTAATATTTTAAAAGGTAATTGTATTAGTGGAAAAACAGAATGAAAGTTGAGGAACAAAATGAAATCCTTTTTTTTCTTTAATCAAATAGTAATGCTCTTTGATTTTACCTTTTTCCATTCTAATTTTCACTATTTCCAATCTGGCTCACACTACTTCTCAACATCTGCTATCCAAAAAGAAGTGGGAAAGCTGCTTAAAGCGCCAAACAATCCTTGATCATTAACCAAAAAAATGCTGGTCATAGAGCGTTAGACAGTGTGGAATGTCTGAAATTTTCTGTACTCCTTTCTAGGTTAAAAACTTTTGCTAACTTATTAAAGAATAATGTGTTTTCTGTTTATCAACATTGTATCAGTAATACAGTAATTTGATGATTTTAAGAAATTGATTATAATTACCATGTATATTTCTATGAGACTTCTATAATAATGTTTCATTTTTAAAGTAATAAACTTCTTGAAGTATTTATATAAAAAATGGGCAATTAACTTGAGATGAATTAAACTGCATATTTCTATAAGACGTCCTTGCCTTAAAAAGATGTTTACTTCTTGATTTAGCCTAAATTTAAAGTACATTAGAAATGTACTAATCATTTCTACCTGAAAAGTTATCACACAGTTAGAAATAAGGAAAACTCAAGAGTTTGGGGTACCCTTAGTGCTTTCCCAGCTCCAAATAGGACCAAAGCTTGACTTTTCGTTTGTTTTTCACTATAGGTAAACTAGCTCTTAACTCTCTCATCTTCAGGTTCCGTAGACTGTCGGTGTGATTTCTAGCATTTTCACGTGAACAAAAACAGTTAAAATTCTACAGTTTTTACTTGCCACTGTTTCTTTATCCAATTATGTAAATTCATTAATTTGATTTATATTAATTATAAATTTTTCGGAAAGGTGCGTTTTATTTAAACTGACACCCAAACTTGAGAGAGTAGATTAAATTCAGTAAAGTTGTTTGCATTATATAGTCAACTATAAGAATTAGTTAAAAAACATAAGGTGCAACTCCACCATGACATTGGTGTTTATGTTATTTTCTCTTTGATAGAAAGTCAGGGTGTAAAAGTAACACATCTAAAATATTAGTAACCAATGTCAATTAAAGTCCAATTAGCATGTATCAGAAATAATTTATATACTGGTCTCCAGGCTGGAGTGCAGTGGCGCGATCTTAGCTTACTTCAACCTCTGCCTCATGGGTTCAAGCGATTCTCCTGCCTCAGCCTCTCGAGTAGCTGGGATTATAGACACACGCCCACCACGCCCAGCTAATTTTTTGTATTTTTAGTAGAGATGGGGTTTCACCACGTTGGCCAGGATGATCTCAATCTCTTGACCTTGTAATCTGCCCACCTCAGCCTCCCAAAGTGCTGGGATTACAGGTATGAGCCACCACACCCAGCTGTATGTCTTACTTTTATTCTGTATTACTTAGATACAGTTTTCCAGGGCTCTAATAGAGTATGGTATACAAACTTACTGTGAGAATTATTATGTCAGTTTCTATTATATTCTTGAAACTTCTAACCACTAAGCCATTTGGTATGTCTGTTTTTCATGTTTTCTGTAATATAGACTTTCATGTTCATATTTATGTCTCTGTTGAAATTGGAAGCAAATTTATTTAATGCTGATATTATCTGTCTTTCTAATTTAGAGTCTTAAATGTCTATGTAGTAGACATGAATACTTTTTGTGGTACTCAGTTCTTAGTCATTCATCTGTCATTTATAGTAATTCAGAAACTTAAGTTACCTTCTTGAACTGATCTCCTTGTGGTTCTTGTGACAACATGCACCCATTTGATCCGGATAGCTCTCAAGGTCTTCTAGAGGCTATCATCCATGTGTCGGGTAAAGTAGTGCTGATGACATGTGGTCGTAGGTTGGCTTGTACCTATTAGGATTGGAATACAGTTATATGATTTCAGGGCCTTACAGCTTACTTATATTATTGACTTGTTTTTGTAGATGATTATAATTTATGTCCTGTGTTTTCCAGGAGATTTTGGTATATGAAAAGTAACACATCAAAAATCCAATAAACCCTAGTGCCAAGAGACTAAGGATCCTGGCCAAATTGTGTTTTAGAGGAATGCCCTGAGAGGGGGTCTGTCTCTGTAGCTTTTTGTAGTGGCTTGCAATGAGTAAAACCATTTGCATGCTGTTTTTGTTTAAGTTTCTGGGCAGAAGACACTGAATACTGACTAATGTGCTTAATTTGAAATATTCTTTTCCCTGGACAGTCCAGGACAAAATTTTCTTGTGAACAAATTGATGTGTATTTGAGAGGCAATAGCCTCCTCTTTTACTCAGCTTAATTTTCTATCACTAGATTAACAAATGAAAATATACTTTGTCATTAGTTGGAGTCATTGCTTGTATCTCTTCTTGGATTCTTTCCATCCCTCTTCAGCCCCAACACCTTCTTGTCCATCCTCCCATTTTATTACCTGCTTACCAAAGGTTGGTTCCCAGGGAGTAGAGCCTGACTTTAGTTGTATAACTGCGTTTCTTGTATTTGTAGGGTTTCTTTGATCAATAAGCTATTAGGTAAAATCACAGTGCTCGCAGTGGCGTGGTTTAACTGTGAGAAATGATTTATGTAAATATTCAGTGGAATCAGAAGATTAGCTGAAGTTTGGAAAGAAGCCTAAAAATTTGCAATTGAAGCTTGGTGTACTAGAGTTTCTTTGATTAAAAACTCTAAGGTTTTGAGTATTTGTCTCCATGTTATTTAATTCTGTTAAGCTGCCTGCTCTTCAAAGGAATCAAACCTTTATAGGAAGATTGAATTGAACAAATGTCCTGTTTGTGTGCTGTATTTTGATCTACCACCATTTGGTGTCACTGTAGGGCAGGGCTTTTAAACTTTGTGCAGCTGAAGCCTTTTTAATGGAAAATGTTGTAGGAAGTTCATACATATCTCCCTGCATTTAAAATGCCTCACTTTAAAATACACCATATATTCTCATTGTAAAACATTCAAATAACATAAAAATATTGAATACAATGTAGAGGTCCCCTGTATCCCACTACCTCATTTCATTCCACACAAATTAACATTTTTAACAATCTTTTGGACTTCTAATTCCATTTCTATGTATTTACCAATATATTCATGTTCATATGAACATTAGGAAAAAAATCCATTGTTCTGAAAGTTTTTTCCTGTGTCATATATTTTGAATATGTTTTTCATGTTGTACTGTTTTTAAATTCTTGTGTTGTATTTTATAGCCCATATTATGATTTTTCCCTTTAATCATTCTCTTAATGAAGGATACTTAGTTCTAATTTCCCTTCCTGCCTCAGGTTTTAAAAAAAAATAATTCTGTATACATCTTTGTATATGCATTTGAAGGCAGTGCATTAGTATAGCCATGAACATGGTCTGGCTTTAAATCCTAGCTGTACCTATTCCTAGCTATATGATCTTTGGTAGTTACTCATTTTTTGGTACTGGTGTTTCCTTATTTATGAAGTAAGCCTATACTAGTTTACTGTTGCTGCTATAACAAATTACCACAAACTTAGTGGCTTAAAACAGCACAAGTCTATGGTCTTGCAGTTCTGGAGATCAGTAGTCCAAAATGGTTTAGCTGGGGTGCATTCGTTCCGAGGGCTCTAGGGGGAAAAATTTATTTCCTTGCTTTTTCCAGCTTTGAGAAACTGCCCGCATTCCTTGGTTCATGGTTCGGCATTGCTCTGACTTCTATTTTTGTCATCACAACCCCTTCTGTGACCCTCCTGCTTCCCTCTTCTAAAGACCCTGTGATTATATTGGTTCTTCCCAGATAATCCAGGGTAATCTTCACCATCTCATGATCCTTGATGAATCTGCAAAGTCTCTTTTGCTATGTAAGGTAACACATTCAAAAGTATCGGATATTGGGACTTGGATATCTTTGAGGGACCATTATTTTGCCTGTAACAGGGACAATAATAGTGCCTACCTATATTGCGTTGTTCTGAGTATTAAATAAATTGAGAGTGAATCAGTGTAAATCATCTTACAATCATGCTTTTGTTACATTATGTTATTTCTTTAGGAAATAGCCTTAGAATTTGAATTGCTAAATCGAAAGGCCTTTTTAATCTTGCCAGTTACTGTCAAATTGCCCTTCCATAAGGCATGTGAACCACACTTTTATGAATAATATAAGTGAGGTTCTTTTCCTTGCATAATCACTAATATTGTTTTTCTTTTTTATTTGGTGACTTTTATTTGACTTATTTTATATTTCCTGGTTATTAAATGAGATTGAAGCAGTTATATATTTATTGGTTGTTTATATTTTTTCTTAGATCTCCCTGTTATTATTGTTGATTTTCCTATTTTATTGCCTTATAGCTTGTAAGAGCTCCTTATATATTCTATAATGCTACTCTTGTAAATATTTGCAGTTTTTCTCACTGCCTCGTCTTTTTACTTTTATTTATGACATCTGCTGTATCTTGCATCTTTGAAGTTTGGTTTTAAAAGTGAATTAAAATAAAGAAAATCTACATTACGCACTTAATGATAGAGATGTGTTATTTTTTTAGGGACACACTGGTTCCTTGTACATGATAGGTGCATGGAAAATAGCAGTTGGTTAATTCTTTAATTTGATTAAATGGAGGATCTTGTAAAGATGTAAAATGGAGAATGAAATGTCCCTATATGTGTTTCACTGACTCTAAATTCCTTCAGTTGCTCCCTGAGACTCTCACATTGATACCCAAAATCCTTAGAAGAGCATTAGGCCTTTAAAAAAAGCATCATTTGGGTAAAGTGACACAATAAATGGCATATATATATATATATATATTTAAAGTATAGCAGTTGATTAATTTTAACATATGAAAACATCCATGAAATGATTACAACAATCAAGATAATGAACATATCTATTACCCCTAAATGTTTTCTCAGGCTCATCTGTAATCCTGTCCTTCCCACCCAGCATTACGGCTTTCAATGAAGCAGTTCCTGCCATTCCCCTTCTACCTCATATCTTACTTTTCTCTTTCCGACTCATCATTGCTAGACAATTTGCTGAGCTCTGAAAGCATCATGCTGTAGCCTGTCAATATTCTGCTTTTCTTCCTTTCCCCTTTGAGGAAGCCTCTTTGGGGGAGCTTTCCCTAACACTTCATTCTCTACAATATTCAGTATCTCTCCTCTTTGTTACCACAGAACCCTGTGCATATCTCTAAATGGCTTGTATTATACTAGAATATAAGTGTTATTTTACAAGTCACAGTCTTCATTTATGCTCTGAACTTTTTGACAGGGTAGAGTGTATCATGCTCATCTTTCTATTCCCAGCATATGGCACATCTACTGACATGCAGTGCCACATAATATATATAGGTTAAGTGAATGTATGAAATACGGAAGAGATGAACAGAAAGGATGGAAAAAATATAGCAAGAACAATAAAATGAAAACAGTGTTTTTAAAAATCATGTTGAGTATTTTTGAGATTTATGTTAAAAATTAATCTGTAGGTGATTTCTCTGTGAGTGAAAATGGGTTAATTCAAAAGTAGACCAAGAAATCAATAACTTGGTGCATAATTCACACTTCTTTTTAAAAGAAGAGAACCTATACCCTAAGTGTTCTTGCCAATTAACTTGTAGGCTTGTCTTGTACAACACCTTAGATTGAACTTTTTCCTGATCTTTAATTCAGAAGGCCATGTTGTTCTGAGTGTTACTACTCATGGTACTCTATACAATACTTGTTTTAGTACTTAGTAGTTTTATTTCCTAAAAGATGTTTAGGAAATTGTGATTTGGTATAAGAATCATGGCTTATCGAAACACTTTATAATAAAGATTGACCAAGATAGGCAAGGAGCCTGACGAGGTATCTCCACCAAACCAACACTTTCCCAGACCAAATATCTCCAGATCTTTCTTGCATTCTTTAGGTGTTGACTATTTCAAGGCTTTGCAAATGTCCAGGTACAAAATCAATCATATTTCACGGAGTTCAATCTCCTAACAAAAGACATGCATTGCAGTTATTCTGATATATTTTTTTCAAAAACCCATATTGGTTTCTTGTAATAACTACTTCCTTTTCTCTTTAATAATTCATCTTTGATGTTGTCTGTCAGTTACATAAGTTGTGCCAGTCTGAAGTTGGCAGAATCTATTGTCTTCTCTTCCTAGAACATAGAAGTTCCGTTCATCCACTGCCGCTACTTTGTCCAGTTGACTAAGGTACCTCAAGTTCCATGATGCTTTAGATGGCCATTTGGTAATCTCATCTGGAAATCTTTTTTTATGCAGTGAGAATGTTTGTTTGAAATAATAAACTATTATTTCATAACTATATTTCTAGCTATTTTAAATCTAGAGGTATGTGTCTCTCAAGATCATAAGCATTCAGTCATTGTTTTCAGTTATTCTTGTCACTTTATTTATTTTTATTTTTATTATTTGGAGATGCAGTCTCACTTCATTGCCCAGGCTGGAATGCAGTGGCACAATCTTGGTTCACTGCAACCTCTGCCTCCCTGGTTCAAGCGATTCTTATGCCTCAGCCACCTGAGTAGCTAGGATTACAGGTGTGCACCACCATGCTTGGCTAAGTTTATTGAATTTTTAGTAGAGATGGTGTTTCATGATGTTGGCCAGGCTTGTCTTGAACTCCTGACCTCAAGGGATCTGCCTGCCTCAGCCTCCCAAAGTGCTGGGACTATAAAGAAACACCTGACACTGGGTAATTTATAAAGAAAACAGGTTTAATTGGCTTGCAGTTCTGCAAGCTGTACAGGAAGCATGGCAGCATCAGCTTCTGGGGAAGCCTCAGGAAACTTATGATCATGGTGGAAGGTGTAGGGGAAGCATATATGTCTTACATGGTCAGAGCAGGAATAAGATGGGAGGGAGGTGCAACACACTTTTAAACAGCCAGATTGCCTGAGAACTCTTATCACGAGAACAGCACCAAAGGGGGAAATCCACCCCCATGATCCAGTCACCTCCCACCAGGCCTCACCTCTAACATTGGGAATTACAGATTGACTTGAGATTTGGGTGGGGACTCAAATCGAAACCAAATCAACCATACACATTTTTTTCTTTACATGTTTAACTGTCCAAAATAATGTATAATTGATTTATTGATCTAACTAAATATACTAACATTCGTGGAAAATTAGAGGCTTTTTTATGGTGGAACTTAACATTGCTTTTACTGCTGATAGGTTGGGTACACTACCAAACTTTGTACATTTTTATTTATGTTCTCATTAGATGATTCTGGGGAAATGCTTCCTGGTAGCAACTATTCCAGTAGTGTATGTTTCAGTCTTAGGATGTTACAGGGATTTGGATTTTGTTGGGTGAACTTAGACCTTGAGTTTGTATTGGTAGACTGTACCATTGTCTCATAAATTTTCTTGGAATACTTTGTCTCCTTGATTCAGCAATAATTTATTCATTTTTTGACAAATATTTATTGAACACCCTTTGCGTGCTAGGTATTGCTGCAGACTCTGAGTTTAATGCAATGAGCCTGTCTCTATTCCTTACTGGTCTTCTGTTTTCACTGGGGTTGGTAATAATATATGCATAAACAATAATGTAATATCAGATAGTAGTGAATGCTCTGAAGGAAGTGGTAGGACGGATGTGTTTGTGTATGGAATTAGTGTGGTTAGGAAGGACTTTCTCGAGATAAGAGTTGAGCAGAAGCCTGAGTGACTTTAGTTAAAGGTGTGAATATCTCGAGGGAGCATGTTATAGACAGAAGAGACCACAAACACCAAGGCCTTGAGAGATAAGTGAGTTTGGCTATGTGAGGCCAGTGGCTATGGCAGAGTGAACGAGGGAGATGGTGGGAGATGGTGTAAAGCAGCCACGAGGGCCTTGATCATGCATAGCCTTGAAGGCATAGTGTGAGAATCATAGATTTTATTCTGAGAAAGCTGTTAGTGAGTTATAAACAAAGGGGTAAAATGATCAGACTGATGCCATAGAAGTGTTATGCTGGCAGCTAGTGGAGAAACAGATAGTAGGTTGAAGTGAGAATATAATTAAACCCAGTGGCTGGTTAACATGCTATTTCAATGATCTCATTATTATTGTGTGAATTTGTGGTAGCATAACAGGCTTGGCAGCAGTGTCACTGGTGAGAAGTAGATTCTGGTGAGAAGATGATTTTGAAAGTAGAGAAGTAGAATTTCTGACAGATTGGATTTGGGGTATAAGAGGAATCGTGAATAACTCCACGGTTCCTAGGCTGTACAATTAAAAAGATAAGAGTTCCCATTTATAGAGATGACGGAAAGTCCTGCAAGAGGAGCAGATTATGGAAGGGAAGATAACTAAGTGTCTGTTGACCTCTAAGTGGACATATGAAGTATGCATTTGGAGGTAAAAGCTGGGAGTTCAGGAATGGAGGTATAAATTTGGAAGCCAGTAGCATACAGGTCACATACAAAGCTATGGGTGTGGATGAGATCACTGAGGGAGTGAATTGGAAATGTAACACAAGAGCCAGTGAAGGGCAAGGTGAAATATGCAAACCTTACTTTCTTCTCCCTGGAGAGGGGCACATCGTCAGCAAGGTTTTGTTTGTTTTTGCTGCTGGTTACCACCTCTCAAAGGACAGTTGCGATCCCTTATCTAGGGAATTGTACAAAGTGATTTTATAATATGACACTATTGCAGTTTGTTTCAAAAAGTAACCATGAATTGGGGTGAGAGGGATATTTGGCATTTGTAGGGTATATAATTCATCAAGGGTGTTTAGAAAGAAGGTAGTGGTCATGAGAATATGTGTCTGTGCAGTGAAAGAAAACAAAACTGCTTTTGCCTCCAGACCTTACTTTCATATGGAAGAAAATGGAATAATCTCTACTACATCATCATAATAAATATATAATTCCTATATTATGAACTAAGATAAAGTTAAAATGCCAGAAGTGTGCAGGCATATTCCTTGATAAAATAACTCTCATTTAATCAAGGGATTGAGTTCATTTAGTTCAAATCTCCATCAAAATAGCAATATCAAATCCTGCCATTACAGGGAAAAATCACTCACATACTACCAATTGTGTTCTCTGTAGAGTGGGAGGATAAGTGGAATTGAGCTCTGAATGAATTCTCTTATGAGCTTTTGTTACTCTCGTTCCCTTGAAATTAGTAGAATGTCAGCTATATGAAATAACTCTGCAACTCTTTAATTTATTAGAACTAATAAAAACACAGCGTGATCAGAATAATATGCTATTTCCTTGAGCTGCTAATACTGGTGAGTTTCTCAAAAAGTTTGAAATTTCAACTGTGACTTACATTGATCTCTCCTTTTTTTTAATAGATGGGAAAAGGCACAAAATTTTGCTTGTGTTTTGTATCACATGCATGTAAAATTTGTGAAAGAATTTGATATTAAAAAACATCTCAAGTTATATTCAGCACAGTCTATTCTTAACACAACAGCCAATGACTTCAGTCAGATAATGTTCTGTTTCTGCCTGTAACCCTACAATGGCTTCCCATCTCAGAGGAAAGCCCAAAATTCTTGTAGTAGTCTACAAGGCTTTACATAATTTGTCTCTGCCTTGGTATTTCTTACCTCATCTTCTACCGTTCCCCCTGGCTAAAGCAACTTTAATCATATGGCTTCTATACTGTTTCCTAAACATACCAATCACATTCCTGAGAGTTTTTCACTTGTACCTTGCTTTCTCCAGTTATTCAAATGGCTTGCTCTCTAGTTTCTTTCTGTTCTTTTTTTATATGTCCTTTGTGGAAGTCTTCTCTAAGTACCCTCTTTGAAATTGCATAATCAGTTGCTCAAAATACTTCTTTACCTCTTGTATTAGTCAGGGTTCTCTAGAGGCACAGGACTAATAGAATAGGTGTATATATGAAAGAGAGTTTATTAAGGTGTTTCAACTCACAGGATCACAAGGTGTAGTCCCACAATAGGCTATCTGCAAACTGAGGAGCAAGGAAGCCAGTGTGAATCCCAAAACCTCCAAAGTAGGGAAGCTGTCAGTGCAGCCTTTAGTCTGTGACTGAAGCCTGAGAGCCCCTGGCAAACCACTGGTGCAGGTCCAAGAGTCCAAAAGCTGAAGAACTTGGAATCCAGTGTTCGAGGGCAGGAAGCAACCAGCACGGGAGAAAGATGGAGGGCACAAGACTTAGTCAGTCTAGTCCTTCCATGTTTTTCTGCCTGTTTTTATCCTAGCCATGCTGGAGCTCATTAGATTGTGTCCAACAGATTGAGGGTGGGTCTGCCTCTCCTAGTACACTGACTGTAATGTTAATCTCTTCTGGCAACACCCTCACAGACAATCCCAGCAACAATACTTTTGCATCCTTCAATCCAATCAAGTTGTCATTCAATATTAACCATTACACTTCTTCACTGCATTATTTTTCTTGCTAGTACTCATCGGCTTCTGATTTACTGTATTATACTCTGTCCATTAACCTAGTTAGCCTGCCACAAGTATCTATGGTGGCAGGAATCATTCTCTCAGATATTCACTGGTGAATTCCTAATGCCTCAAACAATATCTGGTATTATACAATAAATATTGATGAGTGAATAAGTAAATTTCCTTCAGATGCTTTATGTACTTTAAATATGAAAAACTGAAATCATTTAGCTCTTGGCTCATTGAGGCTTGCCTGGCAATATGTTCTTAGTACTGAAACTTGAATCTGGGTTAAAACAACTTTGTCTTGGTATTCCAGATACCTTCAACTGTCCTTCCTTGTGTTTCTAATCTGATTATGAAGACCTGGGTTTGGATTCTGAATTTACCACATCTAGTTATGAAACTCTGTACAAGTTTCTTACTACCTCTCAGTTTTGTTTCCTTTGCTTATAAAATATATGTGAATACAGAATCTGTCTCACAGAGTTGTGACGAGATTAGGAGAGCATGCACGTGTGTAGTATATGGTGAATAGTAAATGCCCAATTATGTTAGCTGCTATCGTCATTCAGGTTTTTTTTGTTTTTTTTTTTTTTTTGAGATGGAATCTCACTCTGTCGCCCAGGCTAAAGTGCAATGGCATGATCTCAGCTCACAGCAACCTCCGCTTCCCCAGGTTCAAATGATTCTCCTGCCTCAGCCTCCCAAGTAAATGGGATTATAGGCATGTATCACAACACCTGGCTAATTTTTTTTTCTATTTTTAGTAGAGATGGAGTCTCAACAGGTTGGCCAGGCTAGTCTTGAACTCCTGACCTCAAGTGATGCACCTACCTTGGCCTTCCAAAGTGCTGGGATTACAGGCGTGAGCCGCCATGCCCAGCCTTCATTCTCTTATTTTTATGTTGCATGTTTTTGTTCTCATCTATTGCGATCCAGTTCAGCACTCACTTTCTTTAAGAACTATATTGCACTTTACAGTTAGAATTTTCTCTCTCACTATTCTATGATTCTTTAGCATGTTTTATGTGTGTGTTTTTTTGTTCTCACCACTGTTGTAGAGTTATTCTCTTAGTGATATAGACAACCTTGTAATTCTAGATTTAGCTTAGGTCTTTTTATCTCTCATTTTGTGTGCTCTTGACCTCTAGTCAGCACTTCACCCTATTAGTTGTATCTACTTTTTGTCTCTCTCTCCTGGCTCCCCCTGTGCTTCTAATGTCTGACTCCTCCCTCACTCTTTTCCCATTTCTTCTAACACTTCAGTAAGAGTCTTACCCAGATGGTCTCCTCTATTCTCTCTTCTTTCATACCCTCCTCTTTCTCAATGATTTTATGAAACACATAGAATTATTTTTTAAATAACTCTTTTTGAGCAATTTTTACCTTCCAGACTTTCTGTACTTTGGCTTTCAAGTAGACACAATTGATTGTAGTAAAAAGTAGCAAAGGGGATGTCATATAGGGGTTGACATAAAGGTAGCTACTAGCTGATGAGCATTTCAGTGTGATCAGTTGTTGTGGCTTCCAGATCTCATATTGAGACACAGTGCTGGGTTATTTCTTTTCTTTGCAACAGAATGGGTTTCAAGAGTATAATCTACATTACTAAAAAAGTAATTAGAATAAGCTCTCTTCTGATATTAGTTGCACATGTTGGGGCTAGAAATATGAGCCTTTAAAAACTTCCTACCTCTAACTCTCTGACTAGGTATCCTGGCATTTCTTGGAATCCCCTGAAATTAAAATCAACAAGTTGTGTACAATAGCAGCTGAGTAGTTGTTATAAATGTGTGTTCAAGGAGCCCCTCAAAAAAATACTGCAAGTTCATGTAATTATCTGAGATATTATAAAACATCAGGTCAGCCTTCTGTTTGTAAATCTTATCATGCTATAGGATACCTAGAGAAGATTAAAATCGTTTAGTCTGATTAATTTTTAAAATATAGTATCTGTGACTTGTGATACTCAGATGATGGTTTGGGTAAAGGGAGTGGGGAAGAGGTCAGTTTTGGAGTTTCAGGTTAATGGCATAATATTGCATCAAATGAGTCACTATAGAGCAGAAAAGTAATTACATAGCAGTTGTATTATATGACTTTTGTTTAGTGATTTACATTTCACAAAGTATGTTTATATACATGTATGTGATATATGCCTTATAATAGCTCCTCAGGGTTGCAAGAACAGAAACTCGTATAGAATAGATTACTTAACCAAGTCCCCCTCCCTATGCTGTAAGCAAAAGAGAAAGATTCAACTTGAGGCATTCTAAACTTACATTTCCATATTTCATTTTGTTTCTACCACACTGTGTTGTTTTTGGGCACAGAGTTCTTGATATATTGGCAAAGAATTAGATGCACACAGGAAGTGGGGGAAAAGGTAAACGAATGCAAAGGGAAAGGGTTTTAAAAATAGACTTTAACTTACATTGTGTTTTTGTTTAGGATTAGTCTCCTCCCTGCTTTTCTTTGCAGAAACCAAATACTTAACTATCTTCTGTCTTCAGAAATACAAGACCCAAATGGAAAAGGAATCCCCTGTCCATCCTTAAAGAGCCCAGTAAATGCATACACTTCTAGAATGTTACCTAGCTCGTCTGGCTCATTATTCTTGTGGCCTGACCACTGACTTCACTTGAGTAGGCCTTTCTTTTTCTTTTTTTCTTTTTCTATCCCCAGTTTAACAGGGAAACTGTCACTTTGAGGCACTTGAAAATTTCTCTGGGATACTCAGAATCAACTTTTAAAAGTTTATTTAACTTCATTCACGTTGTGGCCCCATATGTATTTGGTTAATTATAGTCTTTGTCTGAGTTGGTTTTTCTTTCCTATTTTGCTTTTCTTATATTTTTATTTTGTATTAAATTATATGCGTCATTAAACATCCTTATCTTCCATACCAGACTTGGCTCTTTCCACAGGATAAATGTGTTTGTTTTTTTTTTCCTTTAACATTGGGTCACGTTTCCTATCCTGCAAGTCAGCTATTATCCATTATTACTGCTATTTTTCTTTCTTATCCAAGAATGCCAATTTTATATCTAAGTTCGGATATTACATTTATTTAGAAGAGCGGATACCAACTAGTCAAAGTGTTTTTTTTCCGTTTAGTGAAACGCTAGTACTAACTTGTATACCACCAACATCACCACTACCAAATCATTTGACTTACTATATTTGTCCAGATTCCTTCTGCCAGCAAAAATCTAGGAATTGTTAAAATTGTTATCTGTTAGGAAATTCCTTTTTTTGTGTTTATACTATCCCACTTACATTGGCTTACATTTGTTCATTAAATAGTCAAGATTAGTAATATAAATTTTAATTTGTTTAAGGGTTCTTGTAGTTTGTGGCTTCATGCTGAAACTATCATTAGGTCAGTTTAGATTCTGCTAATATTTTGTTCCTTGTTGTAGCATTATGTGTCTCCTTCTTACAGTAACTGATGTAGCATTACTGAAGTTTTATGTTGTGGACAAATGGAGTCTTTCTGCACTATTTTATCAATGTTTCCTTCTTAAGTAGCTCCCCCTGGGAATCAGTAGCCTTAGTAAAGCGCCTAAATTATTCTGATTAGTTGAATGCTAGTATGTTCTGAAAAGATTTAAGGTTTCAGCAGCTTTATATTATTATAAGTTTCCTTGACTTTGTATTTGTTTTTCCTAAGTTCTGACCCCAAATTTCCAAAAAAACCTTTTATATTTTTAATGTAATTAAGAGAAAACTAGTTCATTGAGCTTCATGACAGTCTTTTTCTTTACTGCTCAATTTTCCTATTCTCATTCTATTACTTTATGTTCTTTTATGAGGGCTTTCTTTTCTTTTCTTTTTTTTCCCGGGAGGGAATGTCTGCTGTGGTCTTAGTTCCTTACTTCCTACTGAATTCTTATTACCACCTCCTTTGGAATTATCTTATGATTTTGACTGCTGGCCTCACTAATGATCTCTCTTAGCAGTTAGAGAACACTTTTTCCTCAACCTTGTACTTCCTAAAATCCAGGTTTCTGCCAAATTTGTTTTATGCCCATGAGTCTTAATTAGATATGTCCATTACCTGAATGCCACCTCGTGTCTCATCTTCAGAAGGCTTTCCTTTGTCTTCCCATGTTTAAGTGTCTACATAATTCTCCCATTCTGCTTAAATAGCAGATCACAGACCTGGCGCCTCTGACATCCTCAGACTTTATTACCAAAGGGCAGAAGAGTTGCCTGAAAAAAATGTATCACAGTGATTTGAACTGAATGCTCCCAAAATGCACCTACCAAATCAATGGCTTGATTTAAAGCATAACCCAAACACCAAATGAATTATTGAAAGACCACCAATTTATTTTTAGAAGTTCTGAATGAATTTTACTCGTCCTAATGTAGAAACAAAGAATAAAAACTGCATACAGTCAATACTAAGAAACACAGCAAGGTATTGTTCTTAATGGGTTTATGTTTGGAATATAGAGAAATACTTTTGTCATTAATATTCTGGCATCAGAGAAAAACAAGAATTTGTAAAATTGTATGGATTAAATTAAAGGCAAGGAATTAGTCATTTAAGAGTATTTTGGGCAGAGTTATTATTTGAAATATGAGCCAGTTAGCAAATATAGTAGACAAAGTTTCTCTTATTTATTGTTTTTGAATAAACAAATCTGCGACATAGAGGGCTTTTCCTGTGTCACACTATCTGTATCTCTACTCCTGACCGTGCCTCCCCAAAAGTCCAGCCAAAACTTGAGTGTCTACTGGTGATGTCCATGTTTAAAGATAGATATAAAATGGTTAGCTGGCTGGAATCGCATTCAAGGATCTGACTGCGTTGTTTTTTTTGTTTGGATCCTACCTTCCCAGCTCCAGCTTTCCCTTTTTCTCTGTGACTAACTGACCTTTACCTGGTCCACTGATCAATCTTGAACATGTAGTTAATTAACCAGTTGCAAGTTCAGAGGATTTAGTCAAGTCACTCTAGAATGTAAGTATCACGTTTATAGTGTTTTAATGAATTCTCATAATCCCTCTTTTGTTAAATAAAATTCTGGAAGTCCAGCAGGGATTGCCATGCTTATAGTGTGTTTGTTAAATGTTAATGAAATGGCAGTGGAAAGCCAAATTTAAAGTAGAATAAAATAGGGTTATTAATGTTAGAACAATATTGTTGAGAAAAATGTTATCTTACAGATGCTGATGCTATGCCAGTTCATCATACCATATGTATTTTTGTATTTGCCATTTGTTATTTACTGTGTTTCAGGACCTGTGCTTCATGTTTTGAATACACTATTTTCACATAGCAGCTAGTGACTCTTGTTATAAAATTATATGAGATTTATGTCATTCGCAAGCTTAAAATACTCTAATGGTTTCTGAAACTTATTTTGTGTTATCCCAATATAGCCCCTTCAGCTTTATTTTGATTAGTGATAGCATGGTATGTCTTTTTCTATCCGTTTCCTTTTAACCTACAGTTTTTATAGACAGTATATTGAATTTTGCTTTTTAATCCAATCTGACCATTTCTGCCTTTTAATTGGAATGTTTAGACCATTTTAATTTAATGTGGTTATTGATATGGCAGGGTTTAAATCTAGCATCTGACTATTTAATTTCTATTTCTCATCTATTCTTTGCTACTCTTTTTCTACCTTCTTTTGGATTGAGTATTTTTAATGAGTCTATGTTATCTTCTTTTGACTTATTAACTCTTATTCTTTGTTTTGCTATATTAGTGATGCTTTGGGACTTGGAGTATTTATTTTTGAAAGAAATTTTAAGTCTTTTTTATTAAAGAAAAAAAGTCTTTTACATCTACTCACCTGTATGCTATTTCCAGTATTATTCACATCATCGTATAAATCTAGACTTCTATCTGAAATCACTTTCCTTCCCTCCTGAAGAAATGCCTTTAACATTTCTTTTAGTGCCAGTGAATTCTTTCAGTTTTTTTCTTTGACACTTCTAATGGCTTCTAGTTTCATGATAATTTCTAAGATAATGTAGTCTCCCTTTCTTTAGTCCCAACTTTCACTACCCTTCTCCTTTTCCACTGTTTCAGCTATATACATGTTCTTGTTCTCATTTCAGGTTTTTTCTTGTTGTTTTCTCTTGGGCCCAAATGCTACTTCCTTATGGAAGTTTTCGTTATAATGATGCTGTTCCCATCATTCTCTATCTATGTTACCCTATTTTCTATTTATTTATAGCATATATTTCTGTATCTCTTTTTCTCCCCTTCTCTCTCTGCTTGTTTATGACATATTCCATGTGACCCATGTTCTTGGATTTTTTTTTTTTCCCATGTGAATCTTCAAGGCCTGAATCAGTGTTCAACAGGTGAATAATGGTTTAATAAATATTTGATATGCAAGTGAATGAGTAAAGTTAAATTTCATTCTCACATAACTCCAGAAATCGGCATTACCATTACATAGATGAGACAACTTTTTAACCTGTTTACTCAACCAGTAACTATTACAGCTCAACTGTGAACCATGGTTTTTTGACACTGAGGGCATACTTCATTTCTTCTGGTGGCAACCACTCTTGTATTTCTATTTGCTCTAGGTGCCTACTGTACTTTAAGTTGCTTTTAGCAGTGGTTTCTCTATGTTTCAGTGCTTCAGCAATTTATTTTTAATAACTGCAGATTAACTTCAAGGTAAAAATTACCTAGAATGTTTAAGCAGGAAATTCTGAATTGATGGCTAATTCAAGGTAAGTTTTTGGAAATTTTCTTAGTTTCTGCTTTTTCTAATTTGAGATTTAAAATCTAAAATCCCCACTGTCCCTCTTAATTCCTGCTAAAAAGTTGGGGCATTTTAGTTCATCATAGAATTGTGGAGTGTTTTTATTTTTTTGATGATAAGTTTTGTTTCTTTTTTTGGTATGGGAACATGATGCTTTCTAGTTAGACCATCTACATAGTATTGAAATTTTATGGCACAATCTGCTTAATTTCTTTCATTTGGAAAAACAAAATGAAGCATCATTATAGTCACATACTAATTACTAGCCATGCATCATTCATTTGAAATACAGCCTAAAGCGTTTTGTAGTTATAAGCAAAAAGGTCTCTTATGATTCATCACTTTGTAAACAACATTGTTTTAAGATTGCTTTTAGATCTTTCATCTAGTGCCTAGGAATCATTTTTCTGTACTCTTCAAATCTCATTATGAGGTTTGAGATTTGCTTTACCTATACTCTTGTAAGACTGTTTTGGAAACATAATGGAAAGGGGGAGGCTGGACTTATGGAACTAAATTACTGAAGAGTTAGGCAATTTTGTTGCAGTTGTGGCTTAAGGTGTAATTATTGTAGATATATTCTGGTTCATTTGCACTTTTATGTCATGCTCTTGAAGGTACTGTTGTTTCTGAAAGGGTTCATAAAGTTCAGTGTTAATAAAATTGAGTATATTCTGTATTTTCCTAGTTAAGTGTGCTGTCTTCGTTGATAGAAACGTGAAAACTTGATGAAAATAGGTTATATACATAATATTTACATAGCCTCGAAGCAGCTCCCCATAAATTACTTCTTAATTATAAAGGAAAGAAATCGTAATTTAACATTGGAAAAACTTGTGGAGAGCACTTTATGCACACATACACACATACATACATACATACATATGTGCATACATGCAGCACCTTATACACACATACATAGATATGTACGTATGTATATATGTAGAGAGGAACAGAGAGAGAGGATATGATAAATTAAGTGGAGCAGTATGTGGACAGCAGGTTTAACCTGGGTACAGGATGGGTTTTTTGTGTTTTAAAAGCTGAAATTATAGTAAAAAGTTGCAAAAAGTTATGTTGACATCAATGTTAGAAATGCTTAGGAATACATTTAACAAAACATATATAAACTGCTAACAGTGATAAAATTGGACAAAATATGCAGGTCAGCTGTTTTCAAACAGTAGACAACCAGTAGAGAAAAGCTACAGTTCTTCAGCAAACAGAAACTTAATTTGGCCTGGTAACAGTTTTCCTGTGAAATCACAGAGATTTGAGTTCTAGCAGAGAATATGGTTCTCTGAGCTGAGGAGGCAAAGATCAGAATTTATGGCAGTAAAACAGCTGGTATTTACAGGGCAGAGCACTAATGGGGGAAGGAAATGTACAGAAAGAAACTCCAGTAGTCCATGTGAGTATCTCCCTTGAGTCTGTGCCTGTGAGCTGGAGTGTTCGTACGCTGAGCAAGACTAGCCAGATAGCAGCTTCTACAGGATGAGAGTGGAACAGTTACTAAGATTCAGCTTTACTGGGAGACTTTGGACTTCTGGCTCTGCCAAGGTACAGAGATCATCTAATACTTCATTAGCATATTTGGCATTCAATCAAACAAGGAAAAGCTTGTGCTTTAGGAAGTAGGGCCACACCCTAAAGAAAAACCTGCTCTAGACCTACCCTAATAAAACTTATGTCAAGTCTTGATGAACTTCCTGGGGAAGACAATTTGGACATTGAGTTTCACTAAGTTAGAGGGGCTAGGAAAACAAATCGTACTTTCCACAGAGCTACACTAACAAAGTTTATACTGAAGCCTATACAATTTAAGATGATCACCCAGTGATTGATTTGACTGCTAAACTAAGAACAAATAGGCCAGGCACGGTGGCTCATGCTTGTAATCCCAGCACTTTGGGAGGCCAGTGTGGGTGGATCATAAGGTCAGGAGATCAAGACCATCCTGGTCAATATGGTGAAACCCATCTCTACTAAAAATAAGAAAATTAGCTGGGCCTGGTGGCATGTGCCTCTAATCCCAGCTACTCGGAAGGCTGAGGCAGGAGAATTGCTTGAACCAGAGGTTGACAGATGAAATATCTGTCAGAGGTTGCAGTGATCTGAGACTGTGCCACTGCACTCCAGCCTGGCAACAGAGCAAGACTCCATCTCAAAAATAAAAATAATAATAATAACTAATGGTTTTCAATGGGATATTACAGAACTGAGATTGGTTACATATAAGTACAGTATTCAATATTGAATGCAATATTGAATTAAAAATGAAAGAATAATAAAATAGAATGTATGGTCAAGAGAAAAAAGTCCAAAATGGTTCAGGTTTTGGATTTTACTTGCAAAGATAAAATATGGATGTTATAAATATTTTCAAAGAACTAAAGCAAATGATCCTCAAAGAATTAAAGAAAAACATGGTCATAATTAAGGAATATTTGCAAGGAAATGAAAACTGTAAAAAATTGCTATATAGAAATTTTTGAAAAGTTTAATAGCTAAATTAAAAATTTTAGTGTGTGAGTTTGATAGTATATTGGAGATAGCAGAAGAGTGAGTTAAAATTGAAGGCAGTATTATAGTGATTATTTTCTCTTAGCTATGTAGGAATGAAGACTGAATAAAATAATAAACAACAGGTATTATTTGGTAGGTATCATTCAGTCTAAAATACCTTTAATTGGAGTCCCAAAAGAGAAGAGAATGAGATTGTGGCTGACAAAATATTTGAAGGAATAATGGCCAAAAAATCTCATTCAGTGAAAAACATAAACTTAGGGTTTAAGAAGCTCAGCAGATCCCAACCAGGATAAATATAAAGAGAAAAAGATATCATGGCACAACCTATTAAAACTGCTGAAAACCAAAGAAAAGAGAAAATCATAAAAGTAACTTGAAGCGAGGAAAAAGATAAAAGGCACGGTACATATAGGAAAACAAAGATAAAAGATTTTGCTGGCTTCACAGAAGTAATAGCAGAAGTCAACAGAAAAGTGTTTAAAATGCAAGAAGCTCAACAGAAAGGTGTTAAAAAAAAAATACCCTGTAAACTCTAAATTGTCTAGCTAATGGATACCTTTAAATAAAATAAGATGAGCCGGGTGCGGTGGCTCATGCCTGTAATCCCAGCACTTTGGGAGGCCAAGGCGGGCGGATCACAGGTCAGGAGTTCGAGACCAGCCTAGCTGACATAGTGAAACCCCGTCTCTACTAAAAATACAAAAAATTAGCTGGGCGTGGTGGTGCATGCCTGTAATCCCAGCTACTCGGGAGGCTGAGGCAAGAGAATCATTTGAATCTGGGAGGCAGAAGTTGCAATAAGCCAAAATTGCGCCATTGCATACCAGCCTGGGTGAGAGAGCAAGACTGTCTCAAAAAAAAAATAACGTGAGATGAAGACATTTTTAGTATTATAAAAGCTGAGAGAGTTTATTACTGTTGTACCTATCCTACAAGAAACCCTATAAAGGTTGTCCCCTCAGGTTGTCCTTCAGGCAAAAGGGAAATATGCCATATGGAAACTCAGGTCTTCAAAAAGTAATTCAGAGTACCTGAAATAGTAAACCTTTTTTTCTTATGATTTTTCTTTGAAAGAAAATTTGTGATTAAAAACATACTGCATAACAGGGTTTATAATGTACATAGTGTAAAATACATGATAGTAATGATGGTATAGAACAAATAGAATTGTGCAGAAGTATGAAATAGGAAATTTGGAAGGGTGAGGTAGGAAATGAGAAATATGAAGAGGTACAATTTTGACTGAATAGTGACTCTAGTTAGATTGATACATTAAGACATACTAATCCTAGACAAACCAGAGAAAATATAAAAAAGAGGTATAGTTAAGCCAGTAGAGGAAATAGAATACTAAAAATTGCTTGACTAACAGAAAACGGAAAAAGGATAAAAGAGGTTGTCTTGGTCTATTTGGGCTGCTATAACAAAATACTATAAACTGAATGGATTGTAAACAACCAAAATTTATTTCTCACAGTTCTGGAGGCCAGGACTTTCATGATCAGGATGCTGGCAGATTCTATGTCTGGTGAGGGACCACTGATTTCTGATTCATATATGTTGCCTTCTGTCTGTGTTCTCACGTGGTGGAGGGACAAGGCAACTCTCTGGGCCCTCTTTATGAGGGTGCTGTTTCCATTTGTGAGGACTCTGCCCTCATGATCCAGTCATCCCCGAAGACCCCATGTCATAATCCTGTCACACTTAGGAGTAGGTTTTCAACATTCATGTTGGGGGGCGAAACAAACACTCAAACAATAGCAGTGGGGAAAAGGGCAAAAAGGACACAAGGAAAATAAATAGTAATAAAATAAGCACATGACAAGTATCATGGGTATGTGTATTTCCAGGAAAGTATATTTCAAGGCAAACTATATTATAAGAAATAAAGTATCAGTACACAATAACAAAAATAATAACTCACTAGGAAGAGATAATCATCTCAAATATGTATGCCTAAAAATTGAGCATCAGAATTTCCGAAGCAAAACCTGGCAGAAATAAATGGAAAAATAGACAAATTCTCAATCATAATGAGACTTTAACACCCCTCTTTGAATAAATTCTAGAAAAAGTGTACCAAAAAAAAAAAATCAGTAAATACTTAGAAAATCAAGATACTTCTATCATCCAACTTGTTCTCATATTTATAGAACACTATCTACAACAACTGCAAAGAACACATTATTTTTAAACGCGTATCAAATGTTTACCAAGGTGGACCATATGGGAATATAAAGTAAGACTCAGTAATTTTCAAAATGTAGCTATCTTGCAGGGTATGTTTTCTCTCTACAGCAGAATTTAAACAAAAATAATAGAACATCTACCACAGTCTAAAAATTACATAACATAATTTAAAATTACTGGTGGGCCAAAGAAGGAATTATTTTGAGCCAAATGAAAATGAAACACTGAAAAGAAAACTAAATTCTCAAATTACTTGTATCAGGAATCAAAGAAGGGAATTTACTACAGCAAAATTAGAAACTCATATGTGGACATAGATGCAGAAGCTGTCAACAAAATATTTCTCCATCAAATATTGCTGAGCTTAATTAGGAGAGTGTATTATGACCACATGAAATTGATCCCAGGAATGCAAGGTTGGTTTTACGTTTCAAAATTAATTAGTTAGCCATATTATCAGATAAAAAAATACCAGGTTATTATGAGAAAAATCAAAATTATCTAAACAGATGCAAAATAAGAAGTATTTGACAGAATTCAGTCTTTTTTATGAAAAAACTCTCAGCAAACTAGAAATAGAAGGAAACTTCCTCATTTTGATAAAGGACATTCATGAAAAACCTGGAGTTATCCTGAATAGTGAATGATTAGATGCCTTGTTTTTTATGATTGAGAGCCCGGTAAAGATGTCTACTTGCATTACTTCCTTTCAGCATTATTTATAATGTACTAATCTGTGTAACAAGAAAAAATGATTGATCAATACTTTAGAGGAAAGAAAGTATACCATATTCTTCTTTTTTCAGCTGACCCAATTGTCTGTGTGAATTCACCAAGGTCATAGAATACAGTCAGTCTACCAAAAATACTTTTTTCTAACAACAGCAAAAATTTAAATGTAATTAAAATAGTATTATTTACAATGTCATAAAAAAACTAAAGACACTTTGAGATACATTTCACTAAATATGTGCAAATCATCCACTGAAAACTAGGATATTGATGAGAGAAATTAAAGAAGTTGTAAAGAAATGGTGATACATATTATGCTTGTAGATTGTAAGAGTTGGTATTGTTAAATTTTCATTTCTCCCTCACATGACCTATGGATTTTACATATTCCCAATCAAAATCCCAGCAGGTTTTATTATAGCAATCGACAAATGGCATCTAAAACTCATATGGCATGCAAAGGACATAGAATATAGAAAAACAATTTTGAAGAAGAACAAACTTGGTGTACTTAAACTACTGATTTAACATCAAGACAAAAATTTTGGCTTAAGGATATGCAAATAAGCTTTCTAGAAAGTTAGATCCACAAAGATACCATCGTTTGATGTTCAACAGTGTTCTTTGTATCAAATGGTTTTGTAAAGTCTATACATCTTAGGGACTAAAATGAATCTCAACTCCTGCATCACACCACATTGAATAATTAGAGGAATGCTGTATGAACCTAAACATGAAAAGATAAAAGATATCTATAATAAAACATAAGTTGGTAAAGGGAATATAAATCATATAAACTACTTTGTAAAAAACAGTTTGGCAGTTTTTTTGGTTAAGTATACATTTATACTACATTTTCTACTAATTTAATAGAAGTGAAAAGACTCATACAAGAGTATTAATAATAGCCTGTATTAGTTTCTTAGGGCTGCCCCCACAAATGTCTACAATCTTGGTGGCTTAAAACAACAGAGATTTATGCTCTTGCATTTCTGGGGTCCAGAAATCAAGGGTTTCTTTCTTCCAGAGGCTCTGAGTGATAATCTGGTCCATACCTCTCTGCTACCTTTAGCAAGCTACTCACAGTCCTTGGTGTTTCTGGGTAGATGCAGCGCTCCAATCTAGGGCTCACCCTAAATCCAGGATGATTTCATCTTAAGATTCTTAATTTAATTCTGTATGCTAAAACTGTTTCCAAATATGGTCACATTCTAGGTACCAGAGGTTAGGATTTAGACATACCTTTTGTGGGTCTCTGTTCAACTCAACCTGCTACGTAGCTCCAAACTGGGCAGAGGGGGTGGGTGGCGGGGGGGAGGATAGCGGGGGAGGAACTCCATCAGCAGGAAAGTGTATAAACAACTTTTGGTATATTTTTGCATAGAAATCCTACCTATTAATAAAAAGGAACAGAGTACTGAATTATACAACGTGTGTATAAATCCGAAAGTCATTTTTTTTTTTAGTGAAAAAAGGCAAATATATAAACTGTTTACCATATAGCTTTATTAATATAAATTTCATGAACAGGAAAAACTAAGCTATAGTGATAGAAATCAAAACATTGGTTTTCTGTGATGGGATGGGGATTGTCTGGAAGTGGGCATGAATGAATTTAAGAGACTGATATGATTCTGGGGTTGATGCCAGCTTTTTAATTCAACAGATATGAAACTTATGTGTTAAGACTGTATGCTGGGACTGCCAAATTAAATAGGAAGTCTCTTTTCTCTTTAGCTTTACCATTCATAGCTTTACCATTCATAGCTTTACCACTTGATGACCCTGAGTATCTGCAGAACTCATTTGGACCTCCTGTGAAATCCTTAGTGATCCAGAATTGATGAGGATTTATAAACAAAGGTGCAGCAGTCTCTGATGTCTATAACCAATTGTTTATTTCTTGACTAAGTGGAGGAATATGCATTTTAGCCTTTTAATATTTTTTACAAGTCTTGGCTTTACCTTTCTCCCATGAAATATGTAAAAATTATACCATATGTACTTTGTTTTTGTATAGTTTTCTTAAATAATTTTAGCATAGCAGCTTTAGTATGAGTACATTTATTTTAAAAACATTTTTGATATTCTGAGTATTACCTCAGGCATAAGGCACTTGAATAGCTTTTTTTTTTTGAAGGCTTTCTCCAAGTGAAACGAACTTGTGTTTTTTTTCTGAGAATTCTGGAGATCATGAACATATTGGTCTGTTAATAGTGAAAAATCAGGTTCAAAAAATTTTTCCCTAGTGTCTTTATTCTTTGATCTAAGTATGAGATCACACTACTTCTCAAAGTACTTTCTATTGTCTTTCACAGAGTTGCATTTGTTTTTTCACATTCTTCTTGCTTATCATACCTCTCCCACAGAGAATGGAAGAATTAGCTAATAGGTGAGTAAGAGTGGAGAGTGTAGTGTGGAGCAGCAGTCCCCAAACTTTTTGGCACTGGTGAACGGTTTCATTTTTCTGCAGATGGCAGGGGATGGTTTTGGGATGATTCAAGTGCATTGCATTTATTGTGCACTTTGTTTCTATTATGATTACATTATACTATGTAATGAAATAATTATACAACTCACCATAATGTAGAATCAGTGGGAACCCTGAGCTTGTTATCCTGCAACTAAAAGGACCCATCTGGAGGTGATAGGAGACAGTGACAGATCATCAGGCATTAGATTCTCATAAGGAGCATGCAACCTAGATCTCTTGCATGTGCAGTTCACATTTGGGTTCTCACTCCTGTGAGAATCTGATGTCACCACTGTTCTCACAGGAGATCAAACTCAGGTGGTATTGCAAGCAGTGGAGAGCAGCTATGAATACAGATGAAGCTTCACCTGCTTGCTCCAGGCCCCTGCTTACCTCCTACTCTGCAGCTTGTTTCCTAACAGTTACTGCTGTGGGTCCCTTGTTGTGGAGAGAGAACAAAAGTAGATCTGAAAAAGTATTAAAGATTCATCACAGGACGGGCATGGTGGCTAACACCTGTAATCTCAGCACTTTGGGAGGCTGAGGCGGCCATATCACCTGAGGTTGGGAATTTGAGACCAGCCTGACCAACGTGGAGAAACCCCATCTTTACTAAAAATACAAAATTAGCCAGACGTGGTGACACATGCCAGCTACTTGGGAGGCTGAGGCAGGAGATTCGCTTGAACCCGGGAGGCAGAGATTGCAGTGAGCTGAGATTGCACCATTGCACTCCAGCCTGGCAATGAGAGAAACTCCCTGTCAAAAAAAAAAAAAAAAAAAAAAAATCAGCACAATAGGAGGTAATTGGGTACTCTAAGGAGAAAGGTAAGAAATGTTGAGATAGTATACGTGGCAGGCAGAGCTCATTGCAGGGTCATTTTCTATAGAGTGTTACTTGATGACTACTGTGAAGAAATTAAAGTTCATTTTTACTTGCAAGAAAACATAGCAGAGGAAGTTTGAGTTCCAGATGGTTTGTAAATTGTGGTTATTAATTTCCACCTTGTGATGCTCTGAGGGTTAGCAGTTGATTAGCAGCTAGTTAGCTCTAGGCCTGGCTCCTACTAGCCAGGTGACTTGAAAGAGTCATTTCACCTTCCTGAAATGCTTTTCTATTATTCCTTATAATGTGATATCTGCAAAGTATATGAACTAATGCTTTTAGAGTATTGTAAATTAAGACTGAGGCCAGTAACTTCCCAATCAGCGGGTTACTATACTGTTAGAAAGTTAAGTGAACAGTTAGTTTTGTAATGACTTCAGGGAAGAATAAAAAATAAGTCTTTCTGAGGTGTGCCGTGTAAGTCTGCATAGTAGGATGGGGGAATAAAACATCTGACTACCTCTTATTTATAAAATAAAATGTGTAGAGATAACTAGATATGGTGTTACACAAAGTTGGTGTAAAAAATGATTTTTTTCCTCATAGAATAATGGATAAAATTAAAATTATATGTGAAAAATATAACCATAATAAGATTACAAGAGATTACATCTTCCTGGGACCTTTCCAACTTTTTACTCTTTAAGACAGACAGAAAAAAATTCAACGATAAGAGCCACAGGGGTGGTTACAATGACTTCTGTGCCCCTCACAGCACTGAATGGGGCCTAGTGAATACTTCCTGGTTCATTGGTTTTCTAAAGGTCTTTTTACGTTGTTCCCTCTCCAACAATGTATATTGCCAACAAACTAAATTTTGAAATAAAATTACCCTTAGGGTTCTGGATGTTGCTTCTTTATTTTTTTATTGTTAATTTTTTTGGGACAGAGCCTCGCTCTGTTGCCAGGCTAGAGCGCAGTGGCACGATCTCGGCTCACTGCAACCTCTGCATCCAGGTTCAAGCTATTCTCCTGCCTCAGCCTCCCATGTAGCTGGGACTACAGGTGTGTACCACCACACCCAGCTAATTTTTGTATTTTTAGTAGAACGGGGTTTCACCATGTTGGCAGGATGGTCTCGATCTCCTGGCCTCGTGATCGGCCCACCCCAGCCTCCCAAAGTGTTGAGATAACAGACGTGAGCTACTGAGCCCAGCCAGATACTGCTTCTTGATTTTTACCAGTCACTGCTTTTAGGATCTCTTCATTCTGACATATGACATCTGTGGGTGGGGAGGTTACAGGAGTACTGCTCCCTGCTTTCAAGAAAAGCAGGAGTGAAATCAAAGTATTTTTACTTTTTTGGATTGATCTTCAGATTATATCTTATTATTGTCATAGATTTAGGTTTTGTGAATTTATATTGCTAAGACTTCATAACAGTAGATTTAAAGGATAACTATAAAAATGAAATTTAATTTCTTCTAACGTTCTAATTGTTCACTTGCTTACATTTCATGTTTATTGTAACCCTTTCTTTCTTCTTTTTTGAAAAATGACTTTCTGTTGCCATTCAGAATGTTATTTGAGCACCATAGTTCTCCATTTCTTCATTCCACTTAGTCTTAAACAGACAAGTCAGAAGTTTAGTTTTCTTAGCAGGAGAACAGAATGCAAATCCCCAGTATTGATAGAATGTGAGAAGTAGTGAGGATGAGGGAAACATTGGTTGGAGTTTTTACATATACATATATTTCTCCCCCCCCATAACCTTTTTATTTGATACCACCTGCAGAAATAAAATTTGATTCAAATAACGAGAAAAAGGGCCAGGTGTGGTGTCTCAAGCTTATAATTCCAGCACTTTGGGAAGCCAAGGTGGGCGGATCACTTGAGGTAAGGAGTTCGAGACCAGCCTGGCCAGCATGGCAAAACCTTGTCTCTACTAAAAATACAAAAATATTAGCCAGGCGTGGTGGCTCATGGCTGTAATCCCAGCCACTCGGGAGACTGAGATAGGAGAATCTCATGAACCTGGGAGGTAGAGGTTTTGGTGAGCCAAGATCATGCCACGGCACTCCAGGCTGGGTGACAGAGTGAGACTCTGCCTTAAAAAAAAAAAAAAAGGAAAGAAAGAAAAAGAAAAATAACCCTTCTATTATTATCATAGATTCTAAGATTTAGATCTTGGAACATTAAATGAGATTTTATTATTAAATAAAAAGGGCAATCATTTGGCCTAGGGATTCATCATATGGCTAAATAGTGAACTAAAGACAGGCACCATCTCCAGGTGACCATTCATATTCCTTTCCAGCTCAATAATTTTGTTTATTAAAATACATTTACTCAATAATAGTCAAATGCTGATTTATCTAAATTTGGAAGAAGAACAATAGGAAAAGGACATCCAATTTTTTTAAAAAGTGTTGTTCAAAGCTTTGTTTTTAGGTTACCTTTCCTGACTTTGCCTTATCAGGGATTTTCATGAACTTGTAGCACTTTGTTCTGCATTACATCGTAGACTTACTCTGTCTTTTCAAGGTACCTGTCCCTAGTGCCAGATACACTCATTATTCATACAAATATAGGTTATATTTTTCCAGGAGAATTAATTACTTTATGCTGGCTACATATGGTTAGCTTGTCAGCAGGAAAGCTTTAACATATTTTGGGGTGGGATAATGTAGGCTTAAGCAGTCTCTTTTTTCTCCTGTGCATGAAAGTAGTAGTACATTAATATATGTTAGAATTAATATATTTTGTAATACAAATGTTTTGCATAGAGTACTGGAGAGTTTTTTCTCACATTTATTGCAAGTACCTGGCTTCATAATCATGAGTAATGACACCTACTGAAAACAGAGATGCTATGAGCCCATTACATACCTTTAGAATGGCCATAACTACAGGTACTACATGTGAGTGCTCTTTTGTACCTCTGACTATTCTAAAGGACATATTAAGTGTAATAGAGCACTGTTCATGTTACCGATGTCATATGAATGTCTCCTTTTGCAATAAATTCAGGCAAGTGAACCCATCTGGAGACATATATTTTAGGACAAATGTCTTTGTGATAAGTGATCACTGCTTAAAAAGAACAATTCATGCCCAGTAATTATCAGTATGCTAATAGTGCATCTGTCTCTCTATAATGTTATATTGCTTAAAGTTACTCTATAAACTTTTAGTAATGTTTTTCTTTCTTTTCTGGTACTTGTTGAACTTACATTCTTTATTTTTTCTAGACAGTGGAATGTGAAGACATTCCTTAAAGTACCTTATGAAGTAGACTTCTTACTACCTACATTAGTTGAGCTCTTAGAATCTCGATTGTAGATGCATAACCATTTAACTTGGCAAGGGGCTGGGGGAGAATGCTAAGTATGAATTAGATATTTATATTATTTGAAAGTGGAACTTTTCATTCACTATAAGGCTTTGGTCTATATGAAAATATTCTCCCAGAGGTGTGTACAAAGAACTAATTTTTTTATTGCTCAATTTTTGTCAGATGAGTAAGCTAAGTCATTAAGGCAGTGTCTATATTATATTAGAATCTAATAAGCCTTTGTCTAGTATATTTTAAGTAATGATATTATTATCTTATGAGCCAACAGTTTTTTGTGTCCCAAATAGTCATGATTTTCATTATATTTGGCACCCTACAGGCTTCATATAGCATTGTATTTTAGCCTTTCCTTTACAGCCTGTGACTAAGAGAATCAGTCCCTATTTTAACCTGTCACTGCTTTTTTTCTGACCTTGCCTCAACCTGCTTTTGATATTTACAATAGTTGAAGTTCAACAATTTTACTATTACTGCCCCTTCAGTGTGTTTTAAGTCTCAAATCCCTAACGCATTTGGTCAAGGAATCCATATCTAGCTTAATATGTGGTATGTCTTCAGCCTACAGGTAGGTGATTATTTCCTGCATGTGTGCTGATATAACAGAGGAGTAAGGATAAAGGCAGGAACTTGCCCCTTTGTTCTTTTAGACACCTCCAGTCCCCCACATTCCCAGTAGAGAAACCCAGACAGGGTTAACTTGGCATGTGACGGATTAGTGGGTTTGCACCGCTCCTGCCTTCTAGTACTCCCATGTTTCCTAACTCTGATTCTGCTAATTTAGTATGTGTCAGGAGTCATTCTACTTTCCTGTGTTTCTGAAGAAAGTCAATTTAGTACAAATTGGGACCTATTTACTCTCCCTCTATCTAACACATACTGTTAGTCAGCAGGGTTTCTGAGGACAGCAATTGCTATTTGAAGGAAACAAACCTTCTTTAGACCTTTCTGAATATGTTTTAAACATGACCCAGTATTTTGCAGTATTGAACAAAAATTATTCAAAATAATGACATGAATGCTTTGTAATTTGTTGCCTATGTATCCTGTTACCGTTTCAGAATTTAGTTTAAAAATGCTTACTTTATTGCTTAATTAAACGTTATCATTTAATTAAAGCTTTCTTTTCATTGAGCATCTAAATTGTTAATTTGGGTTTTGAGGGATGACTCTGGATTCCTTACAAAAACAAGCAGGGCTTTTCTCTCTTCCTGCTATCAGTTTTAGGAGACATATTGCTTCTTTGGTACTGTCATACCAATAAATCATCCCAGATTACTTGCGGTCGTACAGTACTAAAGTATACCATGCATTTTAAAGGAAATCTGCTGTTTTCTTTTCAATCAGATGAGCAATGTGAAGAGACTGCGGCCACGGCTCAGTGCTATTCTCTTTAAGCTTCAGTTTGAAGAGCAGGTGAACAACATCAAACCTGACATCATGGCTGTCAGTACTGCCTGCGAAGAGATAAAGAAGAGCAAAAGCTTTAGCAAGTTGCTGGAACTTGTATTGCTAATGGGAAACTACATGAATGCTGGCTCCCGGAATGCTCAAACCTTCGGATTTAACCTTAGCTCTCTCTGCAAAGTGAGTTGGTTTTTTTAAAAACACATATTTGCCTGAACACTTGCTCTTAAATGTCAGCCCTGATTACATTATTTAAATATTTTTATTTTGATATACTCAGTATCAAGAACTTGAACTGAACCATGAACTCAAACCCAGAGTGAACTGAGCTAATTTACTCAATCTCTGAACTAAATCCAAATATTAATTTTCTTCAATCTGCAAATCCAATGCAAGGATTTTATTTAATAACAAAATTGTATTGTAAACCTATGCTTTCTCAAACCAATGAAATGGAACATCAAAATATTATTAATACTGATTCATACTTACCCAGTTCAGATAGCTGTGTATACACTGAGTATTGCTTAGGATTGCCATTAACATTTTTACCTTTAACTATTTAATATTTCTTTGCATTGCTTTTGTAAGCAGACTAAAAGGAGAGAAAAATAAGACCCCTTTATTTAAAGGGGGAATTACTATACCGGAAATAAGTACAACTCAGATATCATTGATTTTGAAGTGTTTCTATTTAAATATAATTTTAGAGGACATGAGAATGGAGTCAGTTTAGAGACTTTTTTTTTCTTCTGTGTCTTTCGTAGGTTGAATTTCCTTACAGAAAAGATATTCAATGTTTTATGAAACAGAGCTCTTTCCTGAGGAGTGGGCCACAGTAATAGTGCTTTATTGATCTGCTTACAGCAAAATCTCAGTTACACATCACAAGAAAACCTTTTTCTTGTTCTTGACCTCATAACAACCACACTACCTGATTAAGGAATTTGATTGTTGCTATTGCCAGTTAGGTAGGGAAGGTGAAAAACAAGTTCAGCTTTACTGCAGGTTTACTGCATGGTTATTCTAGTGAGGCTTTTATGAATTTTCTTACACAGTTTCCCTGGCTTAAGCCTTTCATTGCTATCAATGCCTCGTGAGCGTTTCCCTTGCTCCATCTCCATCCTTTTATTTTCCTCTCTGTTTTCTTAGGCACCTATATTTGGTGAAGATCCCTAGCATGGCCGATACAATTCCTAAAACACATCCTGAAGACTTGGCACATCTGTCGTGGACTTACTCAGAGTAAAATCCTGTGCCAGATGCTTTGCCAGATTATCTCTTTAATGTATGTGATTAATATTTACCTGGCATACATAAGACTCATATTTTCCATATGTAAACCATTAATTATGATTAAATACTTTAATGAAGCCGTATACAAAAACTTATGGCAGCACAGTTAAAACAGAGAGCCTAGCTCAGCTATGAGAGGGCAGTTAGATATTCAGAAAGAAACAGGAATTTAAACTGGATCTTGAAGGATGAGCAGATGTTCTGTGAGAGGAAAAGGCATTCTAAGCAAGAGTCAGCAACTTCCGTAAGGGTTATAGCATGTCATGTGTGAGTACAGTGGGTGCCCTACTACCTTTGCAAACTAAATGGGAAAGGAGTGCGGCTAATGAGACTGAGATGGTAAATTGGTCTAGGTTGTAAAGAGCTTTGAATATCCTGCCTAATGATGGAGATTTTATGGAGACACATTCTGTAAGGCAAGTAATATGATCAGATGTTTTGTAGTAAGGTATGTCTATCAGCAGTATAGAATAAGGTTAAGCTGCACCATTTAGTTTTGGTGCCATTAAAGATATATGGCTACTTAAATTCAAATTAGTTGAAATTTAAATAAAATTAAAAACATAGTTCCTCAGTCACACTCACCACATGGCAAGTGCTCAGTGTCCATACTCGTTGGCAGCATATATATGGCATATTACCACGATTGCAGAAACTTCTGTTGGACAGCACTGGGTTAAAGGGTTACAGTGAGGAGGTATTTGGTATTTGGCTGACATGTAGTGTGAGACCTGAGAGAGCGACAGAGGAAACTGAACAAAGAAGGTAATAGGAAAGATGATATGGGACATGATGAGAAGGGGAGGTCAAAGATAACTCCTAAGTGTCCACCTTAGCCAACTAATGGGAGATATTGCTACTGGCATGTTTGAAGTGGTTGCTCAAAAGAGAATGAGATCAGCGGTTTTTTTTTTTTTTGTTTTTTTGCTGTTTTCCAACTCTTGTTTACCTCAGTATCTTAAAGGGCTTCTGATAGAAGCTGCCTTATTCAATTATTTAGCAAAGATTTGAGTGTCCACTAAATAACTATCACTGTGCTTTTATGGATGATGGAGTTCCAAGCTAAGGTAACAGCACAGGGGTTTGAAGTAGAATATAGTGGGGGATATAGAGAAGTATACAAATTCAGGGACATCTGAGGAATTGTCAGGGTGTGCTGTTATGAACTTGGAAGCTGAAGGAGAAGGAGGCAAGCAAGAATGGCAGATTCAGGCTTTCCCTGAGAAGGAAAGCAAAGTAAGAAAAACAGGGTCAGGGGCAAAATAGGGTAAAGTCCACAGCCACACGTGTACTGTGGTCTGTTTCCTCTTGCAAAAGTGTGATCCTCTTTAGGTTTTACATCTCAGAATTCTAGTTGACTCACAGAAAGCTTGCTCCATGCTCTTCCTCATGTCCTCATGCCTTCCTCGAAGGAGAGCTGTTGACAGGAAAATACATCTGATTAACGAGGTAGAATAGCCTACTGTAGTGGTTGGTATATAATAAGTACTCAGTAAATAGCTGTTCAATGAATGAAACTTGTTGCCGTAAGACATGAAGTAGTGTTTTATGTTTATTTTGTAGTTGAAAATAAATAGCCATCCTCTCATTGAGATAGAATCACTGATGCATAGTAATTTTAAAATCTTTTACAAATGTAGTGCATGCTGTTATTATTTTACTATAGTTCATCTGCAAACCAGTTAATCTGTCTGCAGATAAAGAGTTGACTGTATTTTCATGCAGTGATATGGAGTATTTTGATCATCCCTCTTAGGAGCCTTCTGTTGTGGAAGAAACAAAATAAATACTACAACTTCATATTTTTTATTAGCCTACATGTCAAGTTGAAAGCATATATTGAACAAGATGATATCTCATCATATTTGTTATCAGAAGTAGCAGCTTGATCTTTGACAATTGTGATTGAATTTTCACACTGAGTATAAAGCATTTGGTTTGTTGATAAGCTCCTACACAAGGAATTCCATATATATTTGACAGTAGAAAGACAGGGAAGTGTTTTAATCTGTTAAAACATGCTGGGTAATTATATGACATTTAACATTCTGTATCCAAAATCCTTACTTTTAAATGCCCTTCATGAATTTAACTCAAGTATGAAAAATTCATGAAAATTCATAATAAATTAACTTTGCATTGTTTAGAAATAAGAGCATGAATACTTGAATTTCATACCCATTATAGTTTAGTCTGGAGAACTATATTATAGCTTTGTAGACATTTGTAGTAAGGATGGCAATGAGTAACTATACCTCTGAATTCAGAGAGAAAAGAATTTACTTTCTTATATCCCGAAGATTTGATGTGCCATGTGACAAAAAAAAGTAAAATATGACATATAAGGTAAATATAAACTAGAATTTATGATTAAGATCTAAATAAAAATTAAGCTTGCTGTATAAGTGCTTGACTTTTTGATCAAAGTGATGTGGAAACTTCACTTCATTAGCGAAACAGTGTTTTCCCTGATTAAAACTTCATAAGAAATTTTGCATGTGTATCTTCACAAAAGGAAAACGTGTTGAATAGTGTTATAAACAACAAATGAATAGTTTCATGAGGCTATTTTTTTTTAAGAACCATCCTTCTTTCTCCTTTTCTTCCTCCTCTCCCTCAAAATATATATTCTAGGCCTCTTAAGGACCTGGCACCCCATACAAACTCTCATGATGAGAAATGAATTATACATTTCAGTCACAGTAATGCTACTTCTAGTTTAGTTAAAATGGTGTAAGTACCTTGCTTCCTGATGGCTTGACTTTTTAAAAGGATAAACTTTGCAGGAAACATGGAAGACTGCTTGTCATTAAAAAATCCTCCAAATATATTACTGGGCTGTAGATAAAAAAAATAGATAGTAGGCATTTTGAGAATATATTGTCAATAGGGGGACTGCTGTTGATTAAGTGGAAATACATATCTTTAGAAATCAAATCAGCGAATGCTAGATGTTTATCTGACCAAAATGCTGACCTAGAAAAGTTTGTATCTGGTTAGCGTCAAAGATGTTTCTCCAAGAGATTGTGTTGATAGGGCCAAGTTCATTTTTTTCAAAGGATTTTGACCCAACCATCAAAGTTCAACACCGTATTAAAATATATAAGATAATTTTGACTTGTAAATTTAAGAGGCAGATTATTAATCCACATATAATAGCTATAACATATGTTTAATAATGTTTACTAATGTCTAATAAGATGTATAATTTCCAAGTAACAAATCACTCTGATCAATACAGCAGGATGATGCAGCTCTTTATTCCAGGTGATTACATCAACTGACTTCCTATACTGAGGTAATTGAAATTTTGAAGGAGTTTACCACATGTAATAACTAATTTTTTTTTTGGTATTTATGTTGTTATTCTTTGGGAAAATGGCAGAAACAAATAACTATTGATCCCACTTTAAATTTACCCATACTGTCACTTTGTAGGAAGCCTTCTGTTTTCTGTGGCAGTAGAATATCTAATGAGTTCATCTCAAAATTGAAGTCATCAAAGAATACATGGTAATGGGGCTATTGGGGTTTGAGGATTAGATGCTAAGATGGGGGAGGGTGACAAGCAAGATTATTTTTTGCCTAAATTCTCTTTTCTTATACATGAAGTTTTTTATTGGATTCTGGATATTCCTTTTATAAGCAAACAGGAGAAAAAGTAGAATAACTTCACCACAGATATGATGGAGATAATTAAAACAACAGAAACAATAACAAACATTGAGTTCTCTTATTCTTTAATGTTTCCGCCAATCCTAATGAGACACTTTTCAAAACTGTGAGATCACTGTTTGGGATGACATTGATTAGCAACCTGGAGTACCCTTTAAGAAATACTGATGCTGCAGCCCCCACACCAGTTCCGTTAACTTAGTAAGTATGGGTGTGGATCCCGATTGGTGGCATTTTTAAAATCACTTCCTAGGTGATTTTAATACTCAACTTGAAGCATGAATCACTTGGTCTTCTGCCCTACTTTCATATCCCAGAATGGAAAATCCCTGACTGGGGTAGTCTGCAATCAAAAGCAAACATGAAAAAATGAAAATTAACCAACACCAAAACCAAAACAAAAAATAAACAACTTTACTTTTTCACTTAAGAATCAATGGTGCGGCTTGGCGCAGTGGCTCATGCCTGTAATCCCAGGACTTTGGGAGGCCGAGTGGCTCTGGATTACCTGAGGTCAGGAGTTCGAGACCAGCCTGGCCTACATGGTGAAACCTCGTCTCTATTAAAAATACAAAAATTAGCTGGGTGTGGTCGAGGCGCCTGTAATCCCAGCTATTCTACTGAGGAGGCTGAGGCAGGAGAATTGGGAGGTGGAGATTGCAGTGAGCCAAGAGTGTGCCTCTGCACTCCAACCTGAGCAAAAAGAGTGAGACCCTGTCTTAAAAAAAAAAAAAAAAAAAAAAAAAGAATGGTGAAAATATTTTCAAAAACTGCTGCTTTTCTTTCATGCCAAGCTAAACATTACTCTGAAGATAAATTTGAAAAGGAGTGTGAATTTGAGGCACGTAGTGGAACTGAAATAAGTTGAAGGCCTGTTTCTCAAGTCATTTTGCAAGTCTCTACCTTGTACAGGTAGAGTTTCAGTGACTATAAAAGCATGAGACAGGATACCTTTGCCTATTTCAGGCAGTTTGTATTTTGCATACCTGTCACAGTCACACATGTTAATGCTGTGAGTCGTTTTTGTGAAATTTTGATCCTATGTATCACTTTCTCCTGTCCTCTATGAATTTATTTTTAAGAAAGATCTCTGCCAAACAAATCCATTGTTCCATCTGTATTCAGTGTATTTTGGGAGGGATTTTTATTCTTTATTAGATTGGCAAAATTATACCAGTAAATTTTGGCAACCTTTGAAAGTAAAGCAGTTATGGGCCAAAGACTCGCAAATAACAAATACAATTTTTATTTTGCATGCAGCCAATTAAATCACAGAAATACTGACTTCCAAAGCCATGTGAAACTATTTAGAATGTTTAACCCTCTTGATTCATTCATTAACACATTTAATCTATGACATTTTCCAAGAAATATTTAATTGGCTTTTCTAAAAGTGTTTTTGGTAAATTCTTTTCATGTCACCTTTGTTTTTCAATTGCAATTAAATGTTGTACATTAGAATGATTATTTTAATAGGATTACAAAAGTTAAAGTGACTTTGGTCAGGCTCAGCAAATAGGCTGCATGTGTGCCTTCATCTTCCTGCTCTCATAGCAAGCATAGCTACTCTGTCAAACTACCAGATACCAAGCCTCAGAATATTCCTCAGCACTGTGCTTATTAACAGATACTGTTGGGGTTTAGGGGAGCCCTTAGCTTTTTTTGAGAGGACTTTTTTTAGGTTTTTAGTTTATTACCTTTTTAAGAATGGGAAGGAGACCATGGCACAGTGCGCTTGTGAAATAAATACCAGACTCTAAGAGTGTTGCAGAAAAGTGACTTATTTAGGTAGAGAGAAAAAGGAGAAGGAGAGAGAAAGAAACAGCTAGCATTTACACTGAATGAGAGAAAGAAAAGCCGCTTTTACACTGCGTGAGAATGATTTGTAGAGGGAAAAAACCAGAGAAGGAAAACTTTCCTTACACTGAGTGAGAGAATTTAGAAAGATGGAATCCAGGAGAGGAAAGACAGCTTCCGCACTGGGTGGAAGGGGACTCCAGAGGGGAAAAATCCAGGAGGGGGAAAGAGAGCTCTCACTATGTGGGAGGGGATTTCAGAGAGCTGGAAATTCGGTGTGGGTGAAGGAGCAGGGGATCATCAAGTGCATATATTATAAAATAAAGATCTAAAAATCAATAATCTTTAATCTTAGGACCCCAGGAAAAGAAGAGCAAATGGACTCTGAAATAGGCAAGACAAAGAATTAGTATATATTAGAGCAAATATTAATGAAATTGAAAATAGAAAATTAATAGAGAAAATGAAACCCACCAATATCTGATTGAGTCTTTAAAAAGATCAATAGTATTGACAAATCTCTAGCCAAGCTAACCATGAGAAAAGAGAGAAGATACAAATTACCCATATCAGAAATGAAAGAGGGGTTATCATTACTGATCCTATGGATGTTAAAAAGATAACGGAAGAATATTATTAACACCACCAAGCCTACAAACCTGATAATCTAGATGAAATGGACCTTGATTGATGCCCTCTACCAAACGTTACACTAGAGGAAATGGAAAATCTGAATCTATTAAAGTTCTTGAGTCAATAATGAATAACCTTCCAGAACAGGAAGAACAAGGCTCAGATGGTTTCACCAGTAAATTCTATCAAACATGTAAGGAAGAAATCATTTCAATTATCTAAATCTGTCCAAGTAAATAGAAGCAGAGGGAACACTTTTTATTTGAAAATCCGTTAATGTAATCTATCACCATCAATGAACTAAAGAAGAAAACTCACCAATAGATGCAGAAAATGCATTTGAAAAAATCCAGCATTCATTCATGAGAAAGATTCTCACCAAATTAGGGATACGGGGGAACTTCCTCAAGTCGATAAAGAACATATCTACATAAAACCGACATTAGCATCATACTTAAGGAACTAGTTGCTTTTCCCCTAAAATTGGAAATAATGCAGGTATGTCTCCTCTCACTATTCCTCTCGAACATTGTGTTGGAAGTCCTAGCTAATACAGTAAGACAAGAAAAATTAAAGCTATAAAGATTGGGAAGGAATAAACAAATCTCTTTGTTCATAGATGTAGTGATTGTCTATATAGAACCCCACCCCTTGTCAAATTGTCAAAAAAACTAACCTCCTGGAACTATTAAGCAATTATATCAAGGTTTTAGATTATGAGGTCACATAATTTAAAAAGCCAGTGATTTCCTGTATACCAACAATGAACAATTGGAATTGGAAATTTAAAATAGTGAATCAAATTTTTTTAGTAACAAAAACCATACATAGGTATTAATCTCACAAAATACATATAAGATCTGTATGAGGAAAACTACAAAACTTTGAAAGAAATCGAAGAAGATCTAATAAAGCCGTATATATTTCATGTTCATAGAAAGCATGTCTCAGTATTGTTAAGATGTCAGTTCTTCCCAACTTGATCTATAGGGTCAATAGAGCCCCAATGAGAGTTCCAGCAAGTTATTTTATGGATATTGACAAAATGATTTCTAAGTTTGTATGGAAAGGCAAAAGACCCAGAAGAGCCAACACAATACTGAAGAACAACTAAGTCAGAAATCTGACACTCCCTGACTTCCAGACTTAGTATAAAGCTGCAGTAAGCAAAATACTGTGTTACTGGCCAAAGGAAAAATAAAAATAAAAATAATTGAACAGAATAGAAAGTCCAGAAATAGATTCATTTAAATATAGTCAGTTGATCTTTGACAAAGGAACAAAGGTAATTCGATAATGAAAGAATAGTCTTTCTTTTAAAGAAAAGGTGTTAGAACATCTACATTAAAAAGAAAAAAAAAAGTTGCAAGACCATATATCGTCCACAAAATTAACTAAAAGTTTATCATAGAACTAAATATAAAATGCAAGACTATACATTTTATAGAAGATAAGAGAAAATCTATATGCCCTTTGGTTTGATTATGACATTTTAGATATAACACTAAAAGCGTGATCTACAAAAGAAAAAATGTTGAATTGAACTTTATTAAAATTTAAAACTTCTCTGGCAGACAGTTAAGAGAATGAAAAGACAACAGGCTGGAAGAAAATCTTTCCAAATAAAGGACTTTTATCTAAAATGTACAAAAATTCTTGAAACTCATAACTAGGAAAATAAACAACCCAGTTTAAAGAAATGATCAAAAGATGTGAACAAACACCCATCAAAACTTATAGGTGGCAAGTAAATGTATGAAATATATGATACTAAAGGGATTAAAATATGCTATTCTATTTATTCTATTTAAGTTAAAGATATTTGAAAAACAGCAGGTATAGAAAGATCACTTTGACCTCCTTGCTATTGCTTAAAAGCAGAAGATGAAATTTTCATGCAAAAGATGGTCCTCCCATACCAGAAAGATGCAGCATCCTTAATCTTCAATAACAGGAAGTCGTAACAAAGAGAATTTTGTAGAGGCCTTGTTAAAAATAATTTCCTGCCTAATGTAGTTGCTTCTTAGCAACAATTCTTTACCCAATCCATCATATGAGTAACTGACTGTATTTCTTTGAGTCTGCATTCTCTGATGGCCTTTGTGCTACATAAAACTTGCATTACACGTTTCTCCTGTTGATCTATCTCGCATCAAATTAAAATGTCAGATCAGCAAGGACGCTAAGAGTATGGGGGTGGAATTTTATTGCCCCTATAATAGTCAGCAGCATATGTCATTAGGGAATTGCAAACTAAAACAATGAAACATACTGGCATTGTTAAAATACTAAATAATGACTGCACCCAGTGCTGGTAAGTATATGGTACAAACTTCATTCATTGCTAGTAGGAAAGCACAATGTGGCACATCAACTGGATGGCTGGCAATTACAGAGCTATACATAGAACAAACCATCCAGTAATCAAACTCCTGGGTATTTACCCAAATGAATTGAAAACTTATGTCCACACAAAAACCTGCATACAAATATTTACAGCCATTTTATTCATAATTGCCCAAACTTGGAAGCAAGCAACATGTCCTTTAATATGTGAATGGATAAACTGTGGTATTTGGATTATTATTCAATATTAAAAATAAATGATCTCCTTAAGCCAAGGAAAGACATGGAAGAACAATAAATTCATATTGCTAGTGAAAGAAACCAGATTGGAAGGGCTATATACTATATGATTCCAACTATTTGATATTCTGTAAATGACAAAAGTATAGAGACCATAAAACATCAGTACTTGCCAGGGTTTCTGGGGAGAGGGAGAAGGAAGCAATGAATAGGTGAGACAGAATTTTTTAGGGTGGTGAAACTATTCTTTATAACACTTTAGTGATGGATGGATAGCACTGAGTTTATCGAAACGTAGAACTGCAGAAAAGAGCGAAACAATGTGTAAACTGTGGAAACTAGTTAACGATAATGTGTCAATACTGACACATTATTTGTCACAAATGTACCACACTAGTGTAAAATGTTTATAACAGGAGAATTTGTATGTGTGTAGGGAAGGGTATATAGGAACTCTGTTTTCTATGTTTTTCCTGTAAAGCGAAAATTGCTCTAAATATAAAGTTTTTTAATTGTTAATAAATTTTAAGGGTTAAAAAACCTTTAATTTAAAATGAATGTATTTGGTCCATTTGTACAATCTAAACATGTTCGCTTTCTAAGCACTTACTCCGATTTTTATTAATTGTTCCCATGAGAAGTTCCTAAGAAATCTGTGCTCTAAAATAGCAGTTTAGTTATATAGCTTTGGCTGGACAATATTGGACTCCAGTGAGTTTTCTGAAACTACTCCAAACAAGAATATTTTTAAATTTTTTGACATATGTTACTAAATTATTTTCCTGGAGGTTTTACTGATTCGTACATGCTTGCAGTGGCGTTCATAGACTGCACTATGAGAGTGCCAGTCTCACTGCAGCCCTGCCATGATTCGTTGTTCTTGGTGAGAACGTTTTTGTTAGCTGGAGAGTTGGTGAAGTGATATCTTGTATTTTTTGATGTCTTTGATCATCAGAGTTTAGCATTTTAAAAATATATTTGTATTCTAATTGTATTTGTTCCCTTGCAGATTGTTTATTCTAGTACTTTTTCCCATTTGCCTGTTATGAATATCTGTTTTCTGATCTCACAGTACTGAAAGAATTGAAAATAGTCCATTTTTATAAAGAACATTGAGCTGTTTTATATCTTTTGAGGGAAAAGGGGGCAGTATGAACAGAACAATACAATATAGTAGATAATGTAAACTAAACTTTTACTAAGATGCACAAATGCTTTTTGTATGGAAGTTTCTACACTCACTGTTCAAGAGAAATGTGTTAAAAATATAATTCAGAGAAAGTGTGTGGGGGATATGGTAGTGTATTATAATTATGGAAGTCCACATTATTTAAAGCATTTTCTTGGTCACTTAATGTTTTAATTCTCATTATCATTTTAAAATGAAAATTAAGCAATTAATATACATTGTTTTTATATATGAGTGCCATAGTAATTTAATATTTATATGCCTTAATATCTGATTTACCTAATGTCAATTGGTTTCTATCTTTAAAATTATTAAGAAAATTTTATTTATGGTTATGGCAGTGGCATAAGCACTTTGGGCTTGTTTTGTTGTTTGTTTTAAGAGACAGGTCTCACTCTGGCACCCATGCCAGGGTGCAGTGGAGAGATTTATAGCTCATTGCAGTCTTGAACTCCTAGGCTCATGCACTTCTCCTGCCTCAACCATCTTGTTTTATTTACTTCAGGATTTTCATTGCCATTTGTATTGGAGTGATACTTTTTTTGAAAAGTTTCATTAGCACAGTGATTATTTAAAAAAATACATATGTGTATATATATGTTTTTTAAAAAAAATATATATATATATATATGTATTTAGCTGGCATGGTAGTACAAGCCCATAGTCCCAGCTACCCTGGAGGCTGAGGTGAAAGGATTGCTTCAGTCCAGTAGTTCAAAACCAGCCTGAAAAATCAAGCAAGACCCCATCTCTCTCTCTCCCTCTCTCTCTCTCTCTCTCTCTCTCTCTCTCTCTCTCCTCACACACACACACACACACACACACACACACACACACACACACCAGAAAACAATATCCATTCTATAATGGTGGTGGTTTTTTTCTAGTGAATTTGTATTACCACATTGACTTTTTGAGCTTTCTATCTGAGCAACTGTGATATCATCTTAGTATGTTTTCATACATCCATTTTCACATGGATAGCTTTAACTTATTTTTAGAGATGCTATTTCATGCATACACATTCCACTTTATTCTGCAAAACATTTGAGATGGGATATGATGCTATTAAAATAAAGTTGTATAAATCCATTGAAGGTTAAACTTTATAGATACCTTTACTTCAACCATATGATATTTTGTCAGCAGTAATCTATTAGAAATATATAAAGACTTGCTATTTGATTGATATGATTCAGATGGCATTTTACTTGTTTTACAGATAAGACAATAGAATGTTGTGCTCTTAGAACTAGAAATGATCTCAGGAGAATGTGGTGTCTGTTTTTAGATGCTTTCCAGGCTAGAATTAGCAGGTTAAAGGACGCTAGTATTTTAAATTGCATTGGTGCTCTTTTATTGTTTCACTACCAGTTTTTCCCACTGTTTTTGAGAGTTTGATTTCTTTTGTTAATAATAAACTAAAGACTTCTGTAAAAGAACTATATTTTATAGTGGATAAGAGCTTTCTATTCACACAGACATGTGTTCCAATCATTGGCTCTTTGTGATCTAGTATAAGCTATATGATCTCTATAAAGTTCCATTTTCCTTTTTAAATAAGGGGTGTAATACTAGTTGGGGTTTGTATGTTTTAGGCACTTAACATTGTTATATTATGTGGCTAGTGCCTGTCTCATAGTAAGTACCAAACAAGAATTGCTACTGTCGTTCTCAGCATTAATACTATTCACAGGTTTTACTCTTCTAAAACATAAATGGGGCCATTACAAGATTTTTAAAAATTTTGTTATGTTTCTGGTGTTCACTAATGTCCACAGCATCTAAACATCTAAATATTCAGTGCTGCTTTGATACATACCTATAATATAGGAATATGATGAGGAGTAGAGTTATTAATATGATAATATTCTTAAGATGTACATTTCTTTATTTCAAAGAGGAAGGGATCTATTTCCTTGACTTCCGAAGATCACCAAGAAGATGCTTAGTTTTTATTTTAGGATTTAAATTTAAATTATTTCCGTGTGACTAAAATAATGGCATATTCTTTAAATGTCATCCAAATTTGTGCTGAATACCTCAAAAATATCCCCCAACCTTGCATTGTAACTACAAGGGAGTTTTACTCCAGACTGACAACTAGGCCATGATTTATTATAGGATCTACTTTTAACATTATTTTGTCTGGAATGAACAGAGTGGTTGGAGAAACCCCATCCATCTTTTGTTTATTTGACATTTATGCCACATTAAATGTACCTTAAAGAAACAATACATAGATAGAAAATTCTGTTTAACAGTGATGATTACTCATCAGTAAGAAAAATCTCTTGACAATAATACAAAAGGAATCCTGTCACGTACTGACTGTTAAAGTTTAAATAAAGCATACTTTTAACCTGATCATATTTTTAAGTCAAATATTTTAGTTTTCTTTTCTTTTTTTTTTTTGAAAGAAAGAAAAAAGAAGGAAAAAAAGAGAATGAAAGAAAGGGGAAAAGAAGAAGAAAAAGAGGGAGAGAGAACGGGAATCTTGCTTTATTGCCCAGGCTAGAATGCAGTCTAAAAAATGGGTATTGAAAAGCTCTTTTATACTAATAATTATTTTATACAGTGGAGACAGGAAGGAATAAGGGAGGAAAAATAACAAACAAACAGCCAACCAATATTTCATTTAAACCTATGAAATGCTATGCAATTGCTGGGGAGTGATTTGCTCCCAACCATGTGGTCACTTTTAGAATAGATGTGATGTGTTACTGAAGAAAATGTATGTTTTGTGGGTTTGGAGTAGAGAGTTCTGTAAATATTTATTAAGTTTACTTATTCGAGGTCTAAGTTCAAGTCCCGGGTATCCTTATTAACCTTCTGTCTCATTGATTGGTCCAATATTGACAGTGTAGTGTTAAAGTCTCCCAGTATTATTGTGTGGGAGTCCAAGTCTCTTTGTAAGTCACCAAGAAGTTGCCCTATGTATCTGGGTGCTCCTATATTGGGTGCGCATAGACTTAGGATCGTTAGCTCTTCCCATTACATTGATCCCTCTACCATTATACGATGTCCTTCTTATCTCTTTTGGTTTCTATTACTTTAAAGTCTATTTTATCAGAGATGAGAATTGCAACTCCTGCTTTTTTTTTTTTTTTCTCTCCATTTGGTTGGCAAATCTTCCTCCATCCCTTTGTTTTAAGTCTCTGTATATCCTTGCATGTGAGATGGGTCTGGATGCAGCTTACCGATGGGTTTCTTGTAATGGCTGATACTGGTTGTTCCTTTCTGTATATAGTGCTTCTTTCAGAAGCTCTTGTAAAGCAGGCCTGGTGGTAATGAAATCTCTGAGTACTTGCTTGTTTGTAAAAAATTTTATTTTTCCTTCACATATGAAACTTAGTTTGGCTGGATATGAAATTCTGGGTTGAAAGTTCTTTTCTTTAAGGATGTGAATATTGGCCCCACTCTCTTCTGGCTTGTAGGGTTTCTGCTGAGAGATCTGCTGTGAGTCCGATAGGCTTCTCCTTGTGGGTAACCTGACCTTTCTCTCTGGCTGCCCTTAATTTTTTCTCCTTCATTTCAACCCTGGTGAATCTAATGATTATGTGCCTTGGGGTTGCTCTTTTTCAGGAATATCTTTGTGGTGTTCTCTGTATTACCTGGAGTTGAGTATTGTCCTGCCTTGCTAGGTTGGGAAAGTTTTCCTGGATAATATCCTGAAGAATATTTTCCAGCTTGGATTCATTCTCTTCGTCACATTCAGGTACACCTATCAAACGTAGATTAGGTCTTTTCAAATAGTCCCATATTTCTTGGAGACTTTGCTCATTCCTTTTTACCCTTTTTTCTCTAATCTCGTCTTCTCGTTTTATTTCGTTAAGTTGGTCTTTGACCTCTGAAATCCTTTCTTCTGCTTGATCAATTCGACTGTTAAAACTTGTGCTTACTTCGCGAAGTTCTCGTATTGTGTTTTTCAGCTCCATTAATTCACTTATATTCCTCTTTAAATTGTTCATTCTTGTTAACATTTCGTCAAACCTTTTTTCAAGGTTCTTAGTTTCCTTGCATTGGGCTAGAACATGTGCTTTTAGCTCACAGAATTTTCTTATTATCCACCTTCTGAAGCCTGCTTCTGTTGATTCCTCACATTCATTCTCGATCAGGCCTTGTTCAATTGGTGATGAGGAACTGCAATCCTCTGTAGGAGGAGAGGCATTCTAATTTCGGGTGTTTTCAGCCTTTTTGTGCTGGTTTCTTCCCATCTTTGTGGATTTATCCACCTGTCGTCTGTGTATTTGCTGACTTTCAGATTTGGTGTCTGAGTGGACGTCCAGCTTGTTGGTGGTAAAATTTTTTCTATTTCTTAGTTTTCCTTTGGCGGACGCCCCTCCCCCACAGAGCTGGACCTTCCCAGGTTCAGCTGTACTTGCTGTGAAACTCTCAATCCTCAGCAGTTCCAACTGCTGTTTTTTTTGTTGTTGTTGTTGGGAGAGGGGGACTAGCCTTCCCCTGCGGTGACCCACTATGCTGGCTGAAACAGCGGCGTTAAGATTTGTGGCGCTTTTCCGCCTGGGAATCTCCCAGTCTGGTTCCCCACTTCAGTCTGCTTTTCAATCAGCTGAATGGGAGACTCTGCCTTCCTGGAGCTCCAACGCCAACCAAAAGGGCACTCAGTCCTGTATACTCCGGACTGAGAACCACCACGCCGGGGGAGCCTGCAAAACCGCCGCGCCCGCCAAAAGAGTCGCGCTGGCGACCCATGGGGCTCCTCTGCCAGAAATCTCTTAGTCCATGGGCAATAAAAGTTCATCTGAAAATGTGGCATCCACTCACTCTCTGCGCTTTCAGTGGGAGCTACAATCCTGAGCTGCTGCTAATTGGCCATCTTGGATCTCTCTCCAGTTTTATTTTCTTTCCAAGATTTAGCATGACAAAACTGTGTAAGTTGCAACTCATCTTCAACAGAATTAGCACTATCTCCCAAGCTTTACTTGTTATACCTCAGAAAATGATTGTGATGTGAGTATTACGTGAGTAGAAGTAAAATATGCCTCTTTAGTTGGTAATGTTCATTAATGAAATGACAAAATCTTGAGCAGATGGATAAAGACATAATACATTTTACGCTTTCATGCTTTTGGAAGACTTTTAAAAAATGATTAGAGAGGGGGAGGAAAAGAATAGAGTAGTTGAGGCAGGAAGAGTATCTTGGCAGCATTGTGAAATTTTTCTTGAGAATGTTAGAGTAAGAATGAGGAATCTCTGCCCTGTAGTTTAGAGCTGCATAGTAGTTTATACATGAGACACAAGCATTATCAACAACATGCTTCTAGTCTGAACCTCTTATAAGGCTTAGTTTCAAATGTTTTTACTTGAAAATTTGAGTGGTGTCTCTTAATTGTTAAATACCCATTTTGAAATGATAGGATTATTGTGATTCCCTTTACTATTCAGTGAGTGTACTTTTTAATATTAGACTGTTCCCAGTATGCTGCTCACCGCTCAGTTGATATTTTCAACAAGACAACCCATGGTAGCACCCTCCTCCTAAATCAGTGTTTAGCTTTGTACTTGTTTCTGAATAACTCAAATCTGTGTTTGACTTGAGTACCTAACATTTGTTAAACTAGTGGTTGCTACAGACTATATTGTGTTCCATGATTCTAAATTCTGAATTCTCATTGCTTACAGATAAAGACCAAGATTGATCCAGTTGGTTGTTCTTCCATCACAGAGATTTTTTGATACATTAATCCTAGCAGTTTCTGGCTGTTTAGCTACATCGCAAATACTATTGGAATACTCTTTCTAGGCTTTACAAATTATGAAGGTAGATGGTGCTTGTCTTAACATTCCACACAGGCTGCAGAGGTGTAGACTGGTAACAGTGGGTTGCTGAGAGTTTACAGTAGGAACAGTATTCCCCAAGCAGTCATCGCTGTGAATTAGGGTAGGTGAGATAAAGGGTCTTTGCTACTAGAGGGCTTTTTAACAAAACAGAACACAACTTTCATGTTAATCTTTGGTGGCTGTACAAAGAAAAAAACTATTTCTAAAAGTTGGCTGCTTTTAATCTGGCCTTATCTATTTAAGATGATGATATGAATGAAATAGGATTGTAAGGAAACTTTTAAAAATTGTATTTAACATTCGTAAGTCCGTATGTAAAAGCAGAAGCCCATAGAATGATTCAAACTTACCCATGTACAAAGAAATAGCTCTGAAATGAGATAATAACTACATTTCTCCATTCTTCTAGTTTTTAAAAATTAAATTGTACTATATCTACTAACTCTTAGTTCCACTGTAATGTATACTTAACATTTTTGAGTAAAAAGTGAATTTAGAGTTTCTATTTTGTTTCATTTTCTTATTTTACCTGTGTGAAAGCTAAGGTCCAGTAACTTGCTCAAGACGATTAATTAGTTTTGATGTGTAGGTCAGTGTAGCATTTGAACCTATTATATGTGTTATGATGTGAAAGTAAGGCTGTCTAGGTGGGTAGCTCACTGTTCCCAGGGCTATGATAGTTTTTGAATCAATAAGTAGTCATTATGTTAGTATGTATGATGGCACAGAAATCTCTCATTCTTCCATTACCAGACATTAACAGTTATTTGGTATTTTTCTGATAGTGATAGAATAGTTAGTGATGTTGGATTTTTTTAAATATTACTTAATGGATGCCTGCAGTGCCAGCTACTTGGGAGGCTGAAGCAGGAGAATTGCTTGAACCCGGGGAGTGAAGGTTGCGGTGAGCCGAGATGGCAGCACTGCACTCCAGCCTGGCTGAAAGAGCGAGACTCCATCTCAAAAAAAAAAAAAAAAACAAACAAACAAACAAAAATATATATATATAAATATAAAATCTGATGGGAATTTATTTAGGAACCAATTTTAAAGTGGAAAATTCTTGGAAAGGAAGCAACTAAATAGTGCTGTGCCCAATTAGGTATGCCTTGAATTTCCAGGTCTAAATTAAATTCTGGTGGAGAGAGATTTCTTTCTTTTGTTTTTTTTTTTTTTTTTACTCTTTGTGTCTCTGCTCTAAATAATTACTTAATAATAGGGAACGCTACCTGATTACCTATTAGTCCTGTGTTCGTACCACTCCTCCTTGCCAATACTTTCTACCCCAGCACTACACAAAACCCAAGCTCACTTTTATCATTGTTCAGGTTTTAGCTTAACTACCTCTCCCTGTGATTGCACTCCTTAGCCATTTCAGATTATGATTGGTCCACCCTGGTCATCTCAAGCCCATATCCTCTTTGCATTCATTCTGCATACTTGTTCATTTTAATTTGATCAAATAATTAGCATTGAGACCAAAGGGGTCACAAGTTGGTCCGCAGTTTATTCCTCTGAAATCTACCCACATATTTTCAACAGGTATCTTTGAGGGATAAAAAGTTGGTTCTTGGGGGAGCAAAAATTGTCTTGTTTAACTCGTTTTTAGGTGTAAAACACAGATATGCATACACTATATAAACATAATGCATTACCTTTGTGGTTTTAAAATTTCATAGGTGCATTTAGAAAAAAAAATGCCTAAAAACTCCTTAGCGAGCAATCATGAAAAAAAAATAATGGAAGCACTGTTCTATACCTAGATTGATAAATGTATGTCTCTTTGAAGACATTTCCACCTGGTTACTACCAAAAAGCTTCAAATTTACCTTGTCCAAAACAATTACCTTCTTTGGCCACCCCACACACATCTGTTTCTCATCCTTTCCGACCTGTATTAGTTAACAGCATCACCTGGGTTTCCAGACCCACATGGTCTCACTGTCTCCATTTCCCAGGCACAGCCTCTGTTCAGGCTGCCCTCTTTCCCTGCTGATTATTGCCACAAGTATTTTTAAATTACTCTTCTTGCTTCTTTTAGTACTCTTGCCCTGATCTTTTTAGCCACACTCACTGGAGAGCGCTTTCTAAAATGTATATCTGATCGTCTCTCATCTAGATTGAAAACTTGCATTGCTTCAAAATTAAAATCCTACTTACATTGCATGGCATTACCTTTTATTTTCTAATCTTTTCAGATTTATATCTTTGCCATGTCCCCTACTTGCTTTCCCTTTATTATGCATATCCACCTTTATTCTGGAGACATTGAGCCTCCTCAAATGTGCCATATCCTTCCTTGTAAATGCTGCTCCATGTGCCTGTGCTATTGCACTTTTGCATTTTTTCCTTTTCTTCCCTAATCCCATACAACTTCCTGTCTTTGAAATTTCAGTTCGATGTCATGTCTTCCTAGATGAACTTTGGTGATTATTTTTACTATAGTATTTGTCACACCAAGGCAAATACATATATTTTTAAACTAAATGCTCCTTGAGGAAAGACTGTGTTTAATTTGTTGTTATGTCTCCAACTACTACAGTGTCTAGTAGGCATTCTATGGATACGTGCCAAATGATAAATGATGAATGCCCAGGGATATTTTAAATACGACTATTAAATAGACTCACAGGTTACTCTGTTTTCCTAGGCACTTTGCCATATATTTTTTCCTATCAAACATTGCGTGCTAGATTAGATTAAACTTACTCCTTTTTTGCAACAAATAATACCTTTCACCAAACGGTAAGTAAAAAGTAGTTTTTCAAGTATTTAAATATTTGTTTTTCAAAAATGAAATCAACTAATTTTACGACTTTTATTTCTTATCTACAAAATACAGTATTAACATTTCAGTAGACAGAACATCAACATACTTAAGACTGTGTTCTTTCTCCCCTCCTGTTCTATTTAGCTAAAGGACACAAAATCAGCAGATCAGAAAACAACGCTACTGCATTTCCTGGTAGAAATATGTGAAGAGAAGTACCCTGATATCCTGAATTTTGTGGATGATTTGGAACCTTTAGACAAAGCTAGTAAAGGTTTGTGCCTTTATAAGAAATATTTTAATTGCTCTGATCTTCAGTGCTAAAAGACTGAAATTTCTACATTTTATTTGTGCATACTTTCCACTTTGTCACAGTGTTTTCATACCCAGTATCTCATTTTAAAAATAAAGAGAGAATTATAGGATATTATGAGTTGTCATGATTGGAGCTATGAGTTTAATTTGTTTAGTTAGATGATGAGGCCTCATATTATCAAATACTTTGTTTTGCAGGTTAGACCTTATGGATGCCTGCTAGCCCTACCTTCTAAACCTCCTCCACTGTGGCCGGGGTGGTTCTCTCTTGATTCAGTGTCATTCACAGGCACGGAGAGACTATTATGTACCTGAGCCCAGGACCAGCTATCAGTGTCCCCAATTTCCTGAGCACCAAATCTGTCTCTGCCCAGCTTGTAGGTGCTCTCTTTTTTTGTTATAGAAACCACCATACTGCCAGTTTCAATTTACCCTTTCCTAATTCCCAAATTTCTAACTTGATTAGATTCTCAATTGTGTGCTTAGATCAAGTCATAAAGGATCATAGAAAGGTTAGGACCTATTATTAATACTTAGCTATAATATGATTTAAATGCAATTTTTTGACTATCTTAATAATTCAGTTTTTATTTATGTTTCACATTAGTCTGTCAACTTTACTTGTTGCCAAACAACCAATTTATGAATACGTTTTGGAAAATAACTCATGTGGAATTCTAGAGTATCTGTATTATTTTTTCGTTGACTAGTCATTAGTAATATCAAATTGTCTTTATAATCTATTTTCTTTTTAATGTTGGAAATCATCAACTTAAAGAAGGATATTTTATTGCTTTTCACATTAGAGTGAATATTTCGTCTTAAAAAAATCAATTTTATTTTTTCCTGCTCCCTTTAAACTGTTCTTCTATAAAACCGGGATTATAAAACTTTATTGACAAAGAAATTGTGATTGGATGAGATGTTCTTTGAAACTTTGTTCTGAGATGTATGTTTCTTTGAAGTAAATATTTCATACAACCTGTCTTGATTTTTAAGACAAAAATAAGCTTTTTACTTAAATTTTTACTACTAAATCCTAGTGTTCTAATGATAATGAATTACTCACTTTGCCCCTATGCTACCTAAAACTGTCCTGGTATAAGAATTTTTCCATATGTATAGTTTTAGATGTTTCGATAGGATTTAAGAAGGGAAAATAGTTGAAATTATTTTCTTGTATTAAATCACATGAGATAGGGCGAAGGGCATTGAACTGAATAGGTTGGAAACATTCAAAATCACTCAGTGATATTCAAGATAGCTTTTACTGATTGGTTCATTAACTCAAGGAAATCAACTCTCTTAAAGAGAATTCTGATATTTTGGAATATTTGACTAAATTGTACGAAAAATATTGGAAATGAGTGTCCTTGATGGACATTAAGCAGTTCGATAGGTAACAGAGTAGTGGACGAAAGCATGGCACAAAGTACCTTGAAATACACAGGGCATTTTTTTCCTGGGGAAAACCATGGTTGAGTAGATACATTTTTTATTGTAGAATTTATTATTTAGCAGTTTTTGCTGTAAATTAAGTTTTTGAAATATTTATGTTGACATACTTAAAATTCTATATTAATGTTATAATTTGTTCTTTAAAAATATTTACCTTTGATAAGGACTTGCAGAATTGTAATTTGGTTTGGCTGTTCTGGGTATTTTTCTGTTTGTTGTCTTGATGTTTCAGCAGGGTGTTCTGGGGTTTTGGGGCTTTTTAGTTTCCATCTGTTAAGAGTGGAGGCTAGTGTCTATGTATGGGTCAGCAGATACTGTTAATATGTTTCACAGGAAGCAGCCAACTTCATATTTAACATAGAAAAGTCATCACTGAGATACTTTATATAGTATTGGTGATTGTCGAGCATAATTTTTTTTTATGATTATATTACTTAATGAGATTTGAGGAGAAAATGTAATGTTTTGAATGAAGTAAGTCTGTGTTTGCTTTGGAGTATTTTAGTGCTCTTATACATGTATTATGTATCATCATTTAAAAGTTTCCAGATTTGAAATCGCCTCAGTGTGCTATCACATGAATTAAAAAATACCTTTGTTTTTGAGACATAACAATTCCTGGTCATTAGACACTCCTAGATCAGCAGGGAGAACTTTCATTGCAACTAATGAGCTTACCTGTATGACAATTTTCAAAAATCTACTTCATTAGGACTGCTTCTTTTCTACAATACAGTGACTTACAGCTTTTCTGTTGCATTTCAGTGGAAATATTTTGAGTCATTATTGTATTTCTGAATGCCATTGTAATATTTCTCTCTTTTGGACTTGCTTGGCCTCCCTTCTTTAGGAATCTTTTCTCTCGTTTGTCATATCTCTTCATAGCCTTCAGCATCTCAATGCTGAGATGTATGTTTCTTTGAAGTAAATATTTCATACAGCCTGTCTTGATTTTTAAGACAAAAAGTAAGCTTTTAAAGTTTTACTACTAAATCCTAGTGTTCTAATGATACTGAATTACTTACTTTGCCCCATGCTACCTAAAAATGTAGGTAGCATACAGAGCTGCATTGAGATGCTGAAGGCTGTGAAGAGATATGACAAATGAAATGAATACAGTTTTCCTTGTTTAAGTTAAAATTAATGTATAAAGGTTTTATTGATTACCTCCCAATAATTTATTATTAAATTTTATTCAAGAGTAGAAAATATGATAAAACTTACTTTTTTGTTGGGGGGTATATTAAAATAAAATGAACGTAAGCTTACAGCAACACCTTGGTCTGACCTTTTTAGAGTTATAGTTCTACCATGTATTTCCATCCTTTCCTAGTCAAGTCTGAATTCTAGAAATGCCATGCTAGTTCAGTCTGTAACTCATTCAGTCATTAATTTTACAAGCCTTTATTGAATGATTACACTGTGTCAGAAATTGTGCTCTTGTCTTACTATTGGTTCAGGTGTAATTTCTGTGACATAGTGAAACCCAATCTGCCTCACTCCCATCTGGCTCTTTCCTAGCTGGCTCTTCCCTATTACTGTCAATTTCCTTAACTTGCTCCTCTTCTACGGTGCAATGTCTATGTGTTGCTTTTTAAAAATTAGCCTAATAGTGAACCCTTCTCTCTTTTTTCTCTACATCTTCTCTTTAGGTGATGTCTTCAGTTCCCTAGGATTTAAATACCATAATTATGTTAATGACTGACAAATGTATATCCCAGACATTTTTCTAAGATCCACACTTATATATACAACAGCTTTTGCCATTTTCATTGCATCTCAAAAAGGTATCAGAATCATATTATGCCACAAAATGGGACTCTTGATTCCTACACCCTTAACCTCTCCTTCTGTATCTTATTTACTTGAGAAAATCCTGCTTGTCCCCCACTTCTTTGGATATCTTTTCTCTCATTTGTCTTATCTCCCTATAGCCTTCAGCATCTCAATGCAGAGCTGCATGGTGGGTTTTGCTTAAGTTAAATCCGTGGGAAATGGCAGCTATGGCCCAGAATGTTGTCTAGTTTTTCTCCTTCATCAAGAAACTTAAAAGTAAATGTCACCTTCCCTTTGGTGTTTTGTGCTGGGAACATCACCTAAATTTGTGTATTCTACTGTTTCTTTAAGGATAAATTCATAGGTTTTCCAGGAATTCTTATACTGCTATTTAGGAACTGCTGCTGTAGACCAGGGATTATTCCTGGGACAGCTGAGAATAGAATGAAGCTTCTAAAAGAGATCAATATTCAGTGTATTATCAGAGTAGATTCAATGATTGCTCGTTTATAATTTCTGTCACTTTCCTGTTTCCATATTTTAGCATTAGGAGCATTCACTGATATATTTGATTTTTAAATCTTCCCCATTTAATATTACCCTTTCTGGTTTTAAGACTCTGTATGTTTTTAGCTAGCAATTCCTTGGTTTGACCCAAATATTTTTCTGCTCAAATCCATCTCCTGGTTTCCAGTTCCTCATACATCTCCATCATTTTATGATAAATGTCTTACTAAATACCAAATGTTTATCTTTTGTTCACCTACTGCGAGCACTTAGAACACTTAATTTCCAGGTGGCAACCACCTGGAAAATTTATAGTGTTTGAAAATTTCAAATTCATCTGCTATAACTAGCAGACGCGTTAACCTCTTTGTTGGTGTAGCCTTCCAAAAATGCCAGTTAAAATTTGTTAGTGAGTTTGATACATATTTTGAATAGACAGTATTAGTTATTGGTTTAGTTGCATTTTATATCCCCTGCAGCAGAGTCAGCAGCACAGCTACTATTGTATTGGTTGGAATCGTGTCATGGAGGTTGTAGGCTGGGGCCTTGTAATTTGTGTACGATATATTAATTCATTTATTTGGTCTTTCAGATCAGGAATAGAATATTAGAATGTTACGAAAAGACACTTCGGTTTACCCATATCTGCCTATATGATGAAGTTAATAGGATTCATTGTAGCTGGTGGAAATATTTATAATAAAATAATTTAGTTATAGAAGACAACCATGTGGGATATTGCTTTTATTAAATTGTCAGTGAAGGGAACAAAAATGTTTTCTAACTGTTATGGGCTGTACTGTGTCCCTTATAAATTCCTGTGTTAAAACCCTAAACCTCAGTATGTCAGAACTTGACTATGTTTGGAGATAGAGCCTTTAAAGAGAGGAGAGTTAAAATGAGATCATTAGGGAATCACTAATCCAATCTGACTTGTATCCTTATAAGAAGAGGAAATTTAGAGTCACAGCCATTCAGGAATGTACATGTGCAGAGGATAGATCGTGTGAAGATACAGTGAGGAGGTGGCCATCTGCAAGCCAAGGGGAGAGGCCTGGAACAAATCATTTCCTTACGGCCCTCAGAGGAAACCAACACTGGCAACACCTTGATCTTGGACTTCTGGCCTCCAGAAATGAGAAAATGAATTTCTGTTGTTTAAGCCACTCAGCCTGGAGTATTTTGTGATGGCAGCTCTAGCAAACTAATATACTTACTTAGGAAATTTTTCATGCTTGCTTAGAGGTCTTTGGCTGTAGAATAGAGTAGCCTATACTGAATTATTTTTCACTTTTCAAATAAGTTGAAGTAGCAGTTGTAGACCTGCTGTGTTGGATGTTCACTAGTAATCAATTTAGGAATATCAAAGATTCTTCTACAAACTATGAATGATCACATGATTTGAAATAATTACAAGTATGCTTCAATTCTTCTTTTGAGTAGACATGAAACATAAATTAGTACCTGTATAAGGATATGTTAAGGCATTTTAAAATAAATATATTCATGAAAATTCATATTTAATTTCAGGGTTAGATCTGTGGCATTTCCTAGATTTTGTTTTAGAATGGACTTAATCATGTTGTACTGTACTAAGTTTTTGTTTTGTCTTTTTCTTTTACTCACTATATCCATATATATATATGTATATATATATATCCGTAAATATATATACCAATATATATATTTCTTTTCCATTTTTCCCTGTTTTGCTACTATAATAGTTGCAAGATTCATATAAGCAGGTAACTGATAAATATTAGTAACACTCTGAGTTATCTCTTGACACTTTTCCAAAAGTAAGTCATGGGTAGATGACATTACCTTTTTTTTTCATTTTCCCATGGAAATAATGTTAGCATTTAGTATCTCCAAATTGCGTAGTGCTGGTTCTGCAGATAGACCTTGGAGTAAAAGCTATGTCTGTAAAGCCAGCCTATGACTCCTAATGGTTTTACGTCTCAGGGAAGTAATTTGACTACCTGTAGTCATCTAGTAAGTATACTTAGGAATTTACTTAGGAATTCTAAAGTATACATTAGTATACTTTACGTACATATTTATATGTATTTAGTAAATATACTTAGGAATTCTAAAATAATTTTAATAATATAAGCCAAATATAATGAAAGTTAAATTTATTTTTAAATGTAATTTACATATGTTTACATATACTTACCAAAATGTTAGAATATGTAAAATTTTGTGTTCAACAAATTCTTTTTTCATAAAAGGTATGATGAGATATAACTGGGCCATTCCCAAGATAATTACAAGATTTATGAAAAATATTTATAGTGTATTGCAAGCGTGGTATACTGGTAAGAGACCACATATTTAAATCCTCCCAGTTTATTTCCGGGGATCATCTGTATAGATTTGGCATCAAAAGTTTAAGTTGGAGACTTGGATATGAGATGGTAAGATAAATTATTTTGTAGTACAAATATAACTGTTTTGGAAAGCAGCAGAGTGGAATAGAAAGAGCACGTCCCAAAATCACTAGAAGGATTAAAGATTCTGTGGATTGACATTGAAGAACACTGGGCATGGAAAAACTACTTGCAGCTAAAGATTGCTTTTTGAGATACTGAGCTAAGAACATTTCCTGAATCTGCTGTGGCTTGGGCTGATAGATGATGATGAAGAAGAAAATCACATCAGGAAGACCTCTATATCTTTTTGGAGGTTAATAGGCTGAAAGTTGCATCAATACAGCATTAATCTTTTCAAGAAACTAACAGTTTACAGTGTTTGCAGATTTTTGGCCAGTACGGATTTGAAGTAGCTACTTGAGCAGTTCTGTCAGTGTCACCTATGAACCATAGCGAACATCAAGTAACAGGACAGTATCACCAGTGACGACCAAGGTTTTAGAAGTCTCTTACACTCGTGGCTATAAAGTAATATTTACTGCACCTTAGTTTTGCAATATGAAGTGGGAAATTACAGACGAAGTAGGTGGAAGAAAATTTCAGGATAGTGTTTTCTGAGGGACAGCTTAACGTAACAAATCTGTTACAAAGAAACCTAAGCAGTGGATGGAGCAAACACATTGATGGCAATCTTATGAATCTTGTTGGAGACAAGGTTGACATGTAACCAGTCGGTGGAAGAGGCATGGAGATAATCAGTAGCTGCAGGTAGAATTGCCAGCTCCTCTCCAGAAACCAGATTGTATTTATGCAGCTTGCAGAATCTTGAATTTGTAGTTGTATTGGTTTGTTAGGATTGCCATAACCACTTAGCACAAACTGTGTGCCCGTAAACAACAGAAATTTAGTCTGTCACTAAAGTTCCTGAAACATAGTGTTAGTAGGGTTAGCATCTTCAGAGAGCTCCAGGGGAGAAACCATTCCATGTTTTCTTGCAGCTTCTAATGGCTACCTGGAGTCCTTCGTGTTCCTTGGCCTATAGATGCATCACTCCACTCTCTGCCTGTATCTTCTCTTGGGGTACTCACCTCTGCTTATGAACACTAGTTTTTGGATGATGTCAGTCACAGGATGATTTCTTCTCAAGATCCTTAACTAATTTCATCTGCAAAGTTCCTATTTCTAAATAAGTCATATCCTGAGGTTCTGGGTGGATAGGCATTTTGGGGGGTCACTGTTCATGTACTACAGTCATCTTTGTCATAAGTCCTGCATGGAGATAGCACTATCATCTTTGAGTATCATAAAACAGTTCAGGGAAATTATTCTAATAAGTATATCTAGAAAGCATATATCATTAAATCATGAAATACTTTAGTTTTTAAGGGTTATTAATATGTCTCTGAAATACGCTTTTCTTTTGTCATTGTGTGAAAGTACTAAACCAGTTAAAACTGAAATTAATGTATTCCTTTGTATTAGTCCATTCTCACATAGCTATAAAGAACTACCTGAGACTGAGTAATTTATGAAGGAAAGTGGTTTAAGTGGCTCACAGTTCCACAGGCTATACAGGAAGCATGGCTGGGGAGGCCTCAGGAAACTTACAATTATGGCAGAGGGCAAACGGGCAGTAGGCATGTCTTACATGGCTGGAGAAGGAGCAAGAGAGAGCAGGGAGAGGTGCTACACACTTTTTAACAGCCAGATCTCGTGAAAACTCTCTATCATGAGAACAGGAAGAGGAAAATTCACCACCATGATCCAGTTACCTCCTCCCTGTGCCCTCTCCAGCATTGGGGATCACAATTCGACATGAGACTTGGGAGGGGACACAAATCCAAACCGTATCAGCCTCTGAATTTAAGGAATTTTTTATTAATAGTCTGTGATAACAACAATAACTGTAATAAGTGATTTTAGTGGGCAAAATTCATGATATGTTTTCAATTATATTATAGAAACATTATTTGATAGGAGAAACTGTTTTTTAGACCATGGACTCTGAGGCTAGCTAACTGATTCACCTGCAGTTGAAACCTTAGCTTGTTAAAGGTATAATCTTAGACAAGTATCTTATTTATTCTCTCTGAGCTTCCGTTTTCCTACCTATAAAATAGGTGCAATATTAGTACTTAACATAGAGGTTTGTTGTGAGGATTAAATAGGTTAATATGTAAATGTTTATAAAGCTTGTAGAGTACCTACTAAACACTATATAAATATTCTCTACGTTTATTATATTTGTTGTTGTTATTTTTCCATGATTATTTTTGACATACATTTGCCTATCTGTCATGAACCGTGCAGGTAAACATGAGTCTATGTGAATAATATGTTGTTATCAAATTTTAATATGTATTGTCAGAAATTATTTGAACAGATTCCAATGGTGTGTCGCCTGAAGCTTATTCAAACTTTAGAATATAACAACCACAAATTTTGTAGGCTTATGTTGGTACTTTTCTAAAAAATTAAGGAATAATACACATACGCTTACACTGATCGTAAGTGTACAGCTCAGTGCATTTTCACCAGTTAGATGTGCTAACATAGGGAATGGAATTTGGAAAATGGGTTCTATTTTTCTTTGCTTCAGCCTGCAACACTTTATTTTATATTTTGAACTTTGACATAAGATTCCTTTTGAAAAGGGAGTTCTGGTACTAAACAACCTTTGAAAACAACTGGTCTCCAGCAACTCTTCAACTCTGAGTTTATTTTTCTGGAGGTTTATGCATGCATTTAAGAAATAAATTTTTTCATTGCAGCCAATAATTTTGAAGGAATACCATATGGAAATATATGACAAATGATATAAGTGATAGGAAAATCTAAAATGATATATAGTCACACTCATAGGAAAACCTAAAGAAAATAAGGGCCAGGCACGGTGGCTCACAACTGTAATTCCAGTACTTTGGGAGGCTGAGGCAGGTTGATCATGAGGTCAGGAAGTTGGATACGAGCCTGACCAACATGGTGAAAACCCCATCTCTACTAAAAATACAAAAATTAGCCGGGCATGGTGGTGCATGCTTGTAATCCCAGCTACTCAGGAGGCTGAGGCAGGAGAATCACTGGAACCCAGGAGGCAGAGGTTGCAGTGAGCTGAGATCGTGCCACTCCAGCCTAGGCGACAGAGCGAGACTCCGTCTCAAAAAAAAAAAAAAAAAAAAAAAAAAAAAGAAAGAAAAAGAAAATAAGATCTAGGGTAATCGTCTCTTCTCCCCTCAGAGGAAATTAAGTATAGATTCAAAATTGATCAACAGTGAGACCCTTTTGTCATCTAAATGTCTATCACTGTGATGGTGGTTTCTTGGGAACTATCTTTCAAACTACATGTTTTATGGAAAAAATAACTAGTGTCATTAGTAGTTTTTGAAATATTTCGACCCTATCAGGAAAGGACTCTCAAAACAGCTTATTGAACTCCTGTTTGATAGGCAGTGTGCTAGGCACTTATATTAGCAAGGATTAGGCTTGACTGTGAGTGACAGAAAAACAAAATAAAGTTGGTTTAAATAAAATTTACTGTTCATTGTTTAATTAGTCATTTACTGAATGCCTCATCCATTCCAAGGCACCAAAGAGCTGTAAACACAAAAGCCTTTGCTTTCTCGAAGTTTACGTTTAGGTGGCAGATATAGAGCCAAGCCAAGTCACTGTATGTCTTATGTGTGGCGTGGTCATGCCAGGGCAGGGTTTTTTGCAGTTTTAGATTGAGTGGTCAGAGAAGATTCTGTAGAGAAAATGGCCTTTGAGAAAACCCTAGAGGAGGTGTGGAGAGGCCATTTATGTTGGTATTTGAGAGAAGTATATTCCAGGCAGAGGGGAAAAGAAAGTGTAAAGGCTTCAAGATATGGAAGTGAGACTGGAGCAGAGGGAGGGGAGAGGGGACATAAAGGAGATAAGGTCAAAAAAGTAGTAGATCCTGTCGGGCATCACTGTCCATTGTAAGGAATTTGACTTTACTCTGACATGAGGAGCCACTGGAAAGTTTTGAGCAGAACACTAATATCTGACTTAAATTCTCAAAGGATTACTTTGGCTATTCTGTTGAGGAAAAAATGTAGGTGACTAATGGTAGAATGAATAAAACCATTCTGATGCTGTTAAAATAATCCAGAGGAGTGATAACGCTGGCTTGGATCAGGAAGAGCAGTGAGGGTGGCAAGAAGCATTTGGAAAATGAATGCATTTTGAGGTGAGAACCAACAAGATGCTCTCTATGGTTAGATGTGTGGGCCAAGAGAGAGAAAAGAGTTATAAAAACTAATGATTTATTGCAATGTAGGGGTAATTCAAGTAGGAAGATAAGTTCTAATTGGAAATGTGAGTTTAAGTTGCCTACTAAACCTTGAGGAAACTTGTCCAAATAGGCCATTGGAGTTCAGGGGAAGGATCTAGGCATGAGAAAAAATTCTGACTTTTTTCAAGTCCAGCTAACATGCAGTCTTAGACTTGTGAGGCTGACCTGGTCTCCAATAGCTGCAAGTGAAAACTAGTCTCATTTGAAAGTCAGTCTGCATGTAACATTTCCCCTGTGACAAAGTAAAAAGCAGTAAAATTGCCCTCCCATGTACATGTACACAGAACTATCATAATGAGGGAACATTTTGAATATTGTTATTAAACATTTGTGTTATGCACCTCTTTTTATTTAATATATATACCATAATTTTGAACATCTTATCTAGGGGAATTCTCAGATCTTATAAGCAAACATGATTTCCTTTGAGATGGGCTTCTCCCACTAATGTACTTTTGTCTTCTAAAAAGCGGCCTGCCTTTAATACCCTCTTTGTGCTTGTAGAGGACAGGGCTGCCTCTTTCTCTCAGGAGATGAAACAGTGCGACAGAATTGACTGGAGGCCTTTAATTGGTTATATTTACTTCCTCCACTTGGCTTCTCCCTTTCCTCGTTCCATGCTCCATAGCAAATGAAGGCATTTTTCTCACAGTATTATGTAAAAACAACAAAAATAAAACCATCATTGCATACAGTATAGTAAATTAATTTGGGACTTCAAATTCCATTTGTTATTACATGGAGTTCCATCAAGAATCAGAACAATGGAGAAGAAGATCTGAGTCAAGTGAGTCAAGGAAGGTACAGCTACTTGGTGAGGATGACTGGCTGTTCACTTAGCATTGCTTCTCTCTTTCTCTCTTTCTTTCCTTCTTTCCTTTTCTTTTTTTTTTTTTCCTTTTCCAAGATTTCACTCTGTCACCCAGGCTGGCGATCACTGTTAACTGTAACCTCAAATTCCTGGGCTCAAGCCATCCTCCTTCCTCAACCTCTGAGTAGCTAGGACTATAGGCAGCACCACTACCTACCCCTGGCTAATTAAAAAAAATTTTTTTATAGAGATGAGATTTCACTGTGTTGTCCAGTCTGGTCTCAAACCCTTGACCTCAAGTGATACTCTCACCTCAGCTTCCCAAAGTGCTGGGATTACAGGCATGAACCTCTGCGTCCGGCAGCACAGTTTCTTCCAATTTATCTGCCTGTTATGAACCAAGCTACAATTTATTTTTACTTTGATTTTTTTACACTCTTGTTCTAGTTTCGTATCTTTTCATCGTAGTAATGGATTTTATAATGATATTCTAGAATTTAGGTTTTGTTGTAGACCTACTTAATAGTCAGGATTTTTTTTTATGCCGCTGAGGTTTGTTCTGGGCCATCTTGTCCATACAATTTTATTATTTTAACTTGCATTTGTAAAATGTTGTTATAGCTTTATAAAATGCTTTTATTATTACAGTTGTCTAGGAAGAAATATATTGCTTGATCCTGAAACTAAATATTTTTGCACATGAAACAATTGATTCTGTGAGTGTAGGAAGGCTGATTTAGTTTGCATGTTTAAATTGTCTATGGTAATAAGTTGTTCTTTAAGCTTTCCTTAAAGAAATCAATTTCCCTGGATTGTATCATGATATGTAAGAGTGAGTGTGGCATTTCTTAGTAAGCTTGTTATGAAATAATGACCAACACCTCCAGGAGATATTCATAGAGGACTATTTTTTAAATTATAAATATTACTTTATGTAACCTCTCTTCTCCTGTCTTACTTGAAATCTTAATCTAGTAAATCATAGAGGCCATGGTGTTTAAAAAGCATGTATTCATGATTGCTTTAAACTTAAATATTTATAGTTTCGATTTTAACTTTTACTCTAAACCTTCTTTAACACCTCTGGTGTATAATTATCATAATAATAAGACACTTGGGGAAAGTCTGTGTCTTAGATTTTAATGTCTGGGATATTTAATCTGTTGTATTTTCCTATTTCGTTTTTAATGGTCTTATCTTGAGAGGTTAAAGTTAAATCCAAAACCCATTCTTTCAGCAAACATTTGAATATCTGCAATACTTTTGTAACTGAAATACGAAGATGAATGGTGTCTCCTCTTATGGAATTCCCAGCCATTTGGGAGAGGAAGACAGATAAAAAGATAAATGTAAATAGAGAGTGATAATTGCAGAGATAGAGATAATTACCAGTTCTGATGGGGAGAAAGGGCACTTTACCTGTATACTTGCTGTAGGTTTTGACTCCTTATAAAGTATGAATGGTTGTGACCCGGGGGTAAAGTGCACAAGGCAGATGGACACACATTATTTCCAGGATCAGGTACAGATTGGATGAAGAGGGATATGGGCAGGGGAACTATAAGCAGTATGTTGTTTTGAGATGAATACTTGGCAGAATATGAAGTAGAGCACCCCAGGTTGTGGGTTGGGCCTTGTTTAGGAACTCAGATATTATGTAACCAGTTTACTGACCTGCATTAAACAGGAAAGGGGCAGCTTTACTGATTGTCTGGAAACCCCTGTGCACAGTGTAAAAAAGGCAGTGGAAAAAAACAGTAGGAGGCCAGAGGTCAGAGAAGAGAAAAGGGTTCTTGATGACTTTAAAAGTGTTAAGAAGGAACTAAGTATTGTTTGTCAAGTAAAATACCTCAGTGTCATGATTGTTTGAATCTGAGGATTGCAGGAGAGGAAAGGGTCAAGATTAGCAGGTTTCTAGCACAAGAAAGGGAATTTATGGTCCTTTTGCCTCTGTGGTGTGATTACAGATAGGGAGCTGGTTGGAGGTAGAGACACATGATGTCTGAAGTAACAGAGATGTCATCTGGTGGAATGTTAACTGAGGAAAATGCAAAAGTCAGAATTGTCTAGTTAGCTCTGTTTGAGGATGGCTCTGTTTTGTAGTTTTTCTTCCAAATAGTGAATAAGAATACAAAAAATATGATTAATTTCTTGGTGAGAAGATTGAAAGATAAAATTCACACATAGGTCACATACAGAGACACCAGTAAATTAGCACTTCTTTGAGAGTGTACAATTTAATACTCCCTGATGTAGTTTAGATTTTTAAGACATAAAATATAGTTCCTGACCTTGAAGAACTTGACACGTGAAAACTGTGGCTAAAATTATGTTGAAGATATGTAAAAGAATTGTCTATAGAAATAGAATAATTGCTGAAAAAATAAAAACACCAAGGGAATTCTTTTTTTTTAAGTTCTGGGGTATATGTGTCAGATGCGCAGGTTTGTTACATAGGTAAACATACGCCATGGTGGTTTGCTGCACCTGTCAACCCATTGCCTAGGTATTAAGCCTGCCATGCATTAGCTGTTTTTCCTGATATTCTCCCTGCTTCCGCCTGCCACCCCCACAGGCACCAGTGTGTATTGTTCTCCTCCCTGTGTCCATGTGTTCCCGTTGTTCAGCTCCCACTTATAAATACATCAGGGGAACTCTTAAAATGCTCTTTAGTTATACCTATCAAATGGCATATATTTTATTAGCCCAGAATTCTCACACTCCTTTCTTTCTTTCAAGTGTGTGTTGGTCCTTATTTAAAAACCAACAGTGAGAGATTGGTCAATTCCAGTTAAATCCGCTTAACTATAATGTACAAGTAATGTAATCAGAGACTTTTGATGAAGCATAAGAAATGGCTTAGTGAGATTTCCATCTGTAGAGTAGCCTCAGGAACCATTTTATTTTTTTGAAGACAACTTGCTTACTCTTCATGATGTTGACCTGAAATGTTTAAATATTCCCCAAACATTCCTACTGTTTTACTCTTGAAAATAGCAGACCTTCTTCTTAGGCTGACTTCCACAGTACTGTCCTCGGCCTGGTGATGATGATATCGAAGATACGATGACTTTCTTTACCTTTTCTTTGATTCTAATATCACTTATTTCAGTCTTTAAGCTTTTCATTTCTGATTTAGTTCTAAGAATAAGAATAACACAGTGCTATTCTTTAAAAAAAATTCTCCTTATATTATAGCATGTGAAATGTTATGAAATATCTGTGAGGTAAAAATATGCGGTGAGATCCTTCCCATTTCACTAATGTGGAAATCAAGCCCAGAAGTTGCTTCCAATCATAAAGAGAGTTCCTGACCCACTGACAACCACAGAATTGGAAAAGGCACAAGCCTTTTATGCAGTGGAGTAAGTCCCTCTCCCATCTAACTGAGGAGCACTCATTGGGGTGACTCTATCTTCAATTACCAGTAGCTGGCTTCCTCTGAGGGCAGCCCAGGCTGTTAGGCGCCTCTGGGAATGAGCCAAAAATGTTCTTCTCTTACACCTCCCCACTGGAATTCTGCCCTCTGACCAGACATGTACTTCTATATCCGTATGGTATAATAAAAAGTAAATATTGGGTCTTTGTCCCTGGTTCTTGACACAAAGCTCCTAGAAGTTTTGAAATTTCCTGAGTGATAGTGTATTTTGTATGTTAATGTAGTGACTAAAGGCAGGTGGGGTATAGCTTCAGGGTGAAGACCCGTCTCTAGAAGTACAAAACATGTGATTGAAGGGTTAGAACTATCAGCTTATACCCAACTCTGGCTGCGATAGGGGCTGAAGATTGAGCTCAATCACAAATGCCAGTGATTTAATCAATGGTGCCTTTGTAATGAGGCTTCAATAAAATTCTAAAGAGGATAGGGGAGCTTCTGGGTTGGTAACACATGGATGTGCTCGGAGGGTCAGTGTGCTGGAAGGACGTTGAAACTGTGCAACACCCTCATCCCACCATTTCTTGCCTTGTACATCTCTTCCATTTGGTTGTTTCTGAGTTGTATCCTTTCTAATAAAACTATAATCATAAGTATAGTACTTTCCTGATTTCTGTGAGTCATTCTTGTGAATTGTGGAACTTCAGGGAAGGGCGTTTTGGGAATCCCCAAATATATAGCCAGTCAGAAGTATGAATGGTCCCCTAGACTGGCAACTGGCATCTGAAATGAGGGTAGTTTTGTGGGAGTGAGCCCTTCTATTTGTACCGCCTGACACTAAATCTGGGTAGTTAGTATCAGAAGTGAAGGACTTTGTCCTTAATTTATGGAGTTTGCACTGACTCCAATTGTAGGACACCCAATTGGTACTGGAGAATTAGACAATTGATTGGTGTTGGAACAATGTATTTGGTGTCAGAAAAAAACCAAACAATCTATGTTTCCTCCCAACATTTGCCCTGTGCTTTTTCTCATATGGGAGTCCCTCAGACCTATTGGTCTGTTCTTAGCTCTTTTGCTAATTTGACATGTGTGCATAATAAAATTGGTTAAGCAGACTAAGACAGTATGTTAAGTATGTGGTTTTGTTCAAGGTGAGATACCACTTTAATATATATAGTACTTAAAAAATAAATACATATATAAAAAGTCATATATATATAACTGCTCATTCACCCATCCATCCAGAATGCTTAGGTATATATTCCCTGGGTTTAGGCAGGGAATATGGCTTGCTTGTGATTACAATATGCAAGAATGTACAAGAAACGCCTTATGTGAAAATTATATCTCTTTAAATGTTGTTACTGACAGGGGTTATGAAAATAAAATAATAATTTATAATAATTTATATATAACACAATGGTTAAAAATAAGATCTGGAATGAACTCCTTGAATTCAAATTTTAGCTTCATCACTTTTTAGTTGTTTGACCTTTTTACTTACCTGCTGAGCTCATTTCCTCATCTGCAAAATGGGAATGATAATAATAATGCCTACTTCATGATGTTCTTGTGAGAACTGAATGAGTTAATTAATAGAAAACACTTAAGACAGTACCTGACATACATAAACAGTACATTTTAGATGCTGTTGTTACTATTATTATTATTATTATTTTATTGTCACTGCTACCATTATACTACTAATATACTAACTTGCTTTTTGAACCTAATTTATAGCACAAAGTGGATGTATGGCTTATAAACGTTTTTGAGCATGTATTTACTTAATAAAAGAGAGGGTCTTGCTCTGTCACTCAGGCTGTAGTGCAGTGGTGCCATCACTGGTCACTGTAGCTTCAAACTGCTGGGCTCAAGCAATTTTCCCACCTCGGCCTCCATATTAACTGGAACAAGAGGCACATGCCACCATGCCTGGCTAATTTTTTTTTTTTTTTCTTTAATTTTTGGAGAGACAGCCTTGTTTTGTTGTCCAGACTGGTCTCAAACTTCTGGCTTCAAGTTGATCCTCCTGCCTCAGCTCCTAAAGTGCTAGGATTACAGATGTGCACCACCATGCCCAGCTTGCTTTTGAGCCTTTATTTAATCAGAAGTTGCAGAGTTATAGGAAGTATAAAAAGTGAGTGAGCCACCTGTAAGAGTTCTTGAAAATGATAGTGGAAATGCTAATGAGACATTAAGGGAGAGATCAAATAGACTAGGAGAGCAAAAGGAATCTCCTCCGTAATGCAGGTAGAGAACTTTGAAAGAAGCAAAGAAAAAAATCGGCAATGAGAAGAGTAAATGAAACACCATTGGCCTAATCAAATAGAATCTTGGATAATTGACAAGCAGACATAAAAATGAAAGAGCATAACATAGGAATGAGCAGTATACAGCAAGGTATTGGGGAAATGAGTTAAATAGTTAAAAAGGTAAGACTCTGTGATTCTTAAACTTGAGACAATGACTCAGATAATGGGGCATATCATTATAGCATTGAGTGTATAAAGTCAAAGGATCACAGAAAGGGAATACATAAAAAGTTAAAAAAAAAAAAACCTACTGAGAAAATATACATGAGTATAAATCCAGACTACCTTCATCACAGTGTGAGCAAAAAGTTAAAGTACCTTCACACTTCAAGCACAAACAAGTATTATATGTGGTTCTCTGAAGAGTTCAATCACTGGACTCCTTAAACATTGCATCTGGGGCTTAGATTGCTAATTTTTCAAAATAAGAAAATATATTTAGGTTTTATTAAAAGCTGTTAATGTCAGAATACCAAATGTTATTTTCTGTGTATCTAGGTTAAAAAAAAAAAACCCATTTCATGTTCTTATACATTATTTTGAATATCTCCTATTTTTATTCTTTTAAATGAAACTTAAAAATTTTTTTTTAAAAACTCAGTTCCATTTTGTTGGACATTTAGATTGCTTCCAAGGATATTCCTGTCCTTATAGATGAAACTTGAATTGTACTCATTCTTCAGGATTAATTCAAATCCTAAGAATGGCAGATTACCTTGAATTACTGTATTCATTCTTTAAATATTGTTTTATATAATTCACATTGACCAAAAACAATAGATTTTTTTTTTAACCTAGAATTCATCTGTACCTAAAGCAAATATGTTAAGAGTTGGTTTAGGTCACTCCGTCTTCTTTTTGCATAATTAAATCTTTTTCCTAGTGTCATATAAAATTGACTATGCAGAAATTTTCAGAAATGATCCCTAATGTCTGTTCTGCTGGGTGACCAGTATATTCTCATTGTGACACAGTGCCCTGGTTTACCATTTCTTCATGTGTACTATGAGAGCCACTTTAAGTGAAACAAGGAAAAATATTATTAGATAATAAACAGATTGCATTCAGGATATCAGTAAAGAAAGCTTGACATTTGTCATTATAAATAGCCTCTGATACCTTTTCTTTCCCATTGTAGATAAGTTTGGACGATAGAAAGCACTTTTCCCCATCTTTCGCAGCTATTCACTGTTCCCTGTAAAGAGATGATTTTGAAAAATCTTAAAATTATATTTAAATCAGTTCAATTTTAAAAACAGTTTTCTTTTTGTCTTCTCTGAATAGACTGATGATTTTGTAGTATTTCTAATGGTCAAGAACACTAATAAAACTTATTTCTTAAGTGTGGTTTATTTGTGTGTATAAGCATTTCTGAAATTTTGTCTTACGTTTTAAAGACCGTATTATTGAATTTCTTTTATAACTAGATTTTAAAAATTGAAAGGTTAAAAAACTTAGTGAAATTCATTTTTCTTTATTTTATAATGAATTTTCTTGCATTATTATGAGTTTTTTCATGAATGTTTTGTTTCTAGGGTGTCTTACCTTTTATATATTATAATTTTGTCCTTTCAAGGCATTTAATATACTCTCTTTTAGTCTCTGTAGAAACGCTGGAAAAGAATTTGAGGCAGATGGGAAGGCAGCTTCAACAGCTTGAGAAGGAATTGGAAACCTTTCCCCTCCTGAGGACTTGCATGACAAGTTTGTGACAAAGATGTCCATATCCTTTGATATCTAAATAACTTAAGTCACTAGTCAACTAGAAATACAATTTTTTTAATATTTTAGGTGTATTTGCATAACCAGAGATCATTCTGTAGTGCCAAATTACAGAAGGTTTAACCCTTGCCTTTTTGCAGGGAAATTTATCGAAGTGTCAGTCTGTAATGAATAATACACAAATGTATGTCTATTGATTTCTTTTTTTTTTTTTCTTGAGGCAGTCTTGCTCTGTCACCCAGGCTGGAGTACAATGGCATGGTCTCAGCTCACTGCAACCTCTGCTTCCCAGGTTCAAGTAATTCTCCTGCCTTTGTCTCCCGAGTAGCTGAGACTACAAGCATGCACCACCATGCCCAGCTAACTTTTTGTATTTTTAGTAGAGACACGGTTTAACCATGTTGGCTAGACTGGTATATAACTCCTGATCTCAAGTGATCCACCTCCCTCAGCCTCCCAAAGTGCTGGGATTACAGGTGTGAGCCACTTTGCCTAGCCACAAATATATATGCATTAATTTCTATCCTTTTTTCCTTTTCATCAGCTCAATAATAGTATGTTCTCTCATCTCTTCCCTGTCATATGCCTTATTTCCTTCTGATGTTCATGATGAATTGAAAGGATGTTAAAACTCAGCTTGAGGAAGTTTGACTCTAAAGTCATGATATGATTTAGATACCTTTGAAATGTCTGAGGAAGCAGATATAAGATGTCATAAACAGGTTTAACTAGTCAGCTTCACTTCAACCATTGGTATAATAAATTAGTTCATGCTCCATAAAATTGAATATTTCCTTTAGAAATACTAGATAGTTGCAAAATCAAAATGGAGTTTATTATAGTCACTACTTGTATTGATATTTTCCTAATCCAGATAAATTAATAAATATATATGTGTGTATATGCGTACACACACACACACACACACAGACACACACACACACATACATACATAATTAATAGCATCAGGCTTGTGTCCTGTTTAAGCTTTCCTTTGTAATCAGTTATCTTTATTATCACTAATTTTGTAGCATAATCTCTAATGAGTAACTGAAGTAATAAACTTTTTTATTTCCTGAAAGTAATGTTGAGTTGCATTGCAAACCATTTTGTGAAATTACAGACTGATATCTTTTGTGTTGTAATAAAATATTACTACAGTGCATTATTAAAATCCCATGTGGACAGATGAAATCTGTATGAAAGATAACCCACTTCTAAAATGAGCTCTTATAAATAGACACTCCTAATATCTTAAACTGAGGTACTTGAAATAAAATGACTATTTTTCCTCTTTCTGCCTCTTCTCTCCTGAGATTTAGTGATTCACAAAATTAATATTTGGCTTGTCATAGATTTTATTGTATATGCTTTCAGCTTAATTGTGAACTAGTTCAATTTTAGTTTCGTTCACTGTCTCTGTCAGGGAATATCGTAAAAATATACTCCAACAACAATCAATTCAGGCTAATGTGTTTGTTTCCTTTTGTATCTTCCCACCCATCTAGTTTCTTGTTTCATTAGGGAGGATGCCTTTATCACCATAGTGAGTAAGGCTTTTTTTAAAAAAATAAAGGTGAAGTCTGTATTCATCAAAAAAAATTTTCGTACTACCTTCTCAATATGACAAAGTATGCTTTTTAAAATAAATGTATTATTGCTGCGCTATATGTTTCATCATTCTTAGCTTTTTTTCTTTATCATGTTAAAAATGTTCATATGTGACAGTTTGTTAATAACTAAGTACTGTTAATTGAACTACTTATTATCGTTCCCTATAGATACAAAGCAGTTTAGAAAAGATTTTGCTTGCATGTAGCTTCTGATAATACACTGGTGAGTGCACTAATTATGAAGCTCGAGTTTATAGAACCAAGATGAATTCCTGAGCTTGCAGTAAGGGTTGTAGAATCTTGCTTAGCAGACGATCTCAGGGCATATCTATACTTGTATTTATATGACACAAGAAACTGAATGATATCGGCTTCTCGAAAGGTATGGAGCTCATAAAAAGCAACCAGCAGGAAATCAGAAACAGGAAGGATGATGCTTTGTTGGAAACAATTTTTCATTTTGAGTACAATTATACTCCATGGACAAGAACGCTACTACATCCTGTCGCTAAATATCACAACCTAGAAGCCTCTAATGAACTGATTAGCATTCATGTATCTCTTGGAAGTCAGATATATGAACAGTTGGTGCACTTTGCTATTGACAAAGCTTATAATCATAAATATTCTTTGCTGAGATTAGATTGCACTCGTTTGCTTTTCATCTTAGTTAGACATACTAGTTTCGAAGTAATTAAATTCATTCATTGCAAGTCTTTGTTTACTTTAATTAGGACTGACAAGTCAGATTTTGCATATTAAATGCATCTATACAGATCTTATTAAAATGGCAAATTGTGAGCTTCTTAGATGTTAAAAATTGAAGAATTTGGAAGCTAAAATGCACAATTAATAAAATATATTTGAAGTTTGCTATTAACCACTTAAACTTTGTTTATATTTTTCATTTTAATGCTTATTAGTCGAAGTACATATCAAATGTTTGGTTCATTCACCAATTGTGGAAGAATATGTCTATTATTTAAGTTGTTAAGGTTGTATCGTACAAGTACACACTTAAACAATTATGATTTAGTGAACTGTTATATCTGTTAATTGCATTGTTTTAAATTATTAAGATACAATCTTATTGTAATGTGAAATTTTACTAATAGCACTCAATGATAGTATATTGTATTTTTATTCTTTCAGTGCATGCTCACTTTTTATATACACCTCTTAATATTAAAAAATATGAATTTAGTGCATCCTTTAAAAAGCATGCACTATTATTTCAAATATCCTTGCCTTTTTAATAATAATTATTACCTCTCACTTGCTAAGTCTAGTCAGAGCCTTAATTAGAGTTGAATAGTTCCACAGTAACTACTTGCTTGAAAAATGTGAAACCAAATCCAATGTATGGCAGTATTGTTACATGCAAACTATTATATGTGAGGTGTATGTACTTACTAAATTACTATTGGTGAGAAAATTAAGAATATGCCAGGATTTGTGTCATGTAGTACTTGTTCCTTTCTCATGATCTTTAAATTCTGTGATATGTCTTATTTTAAGGAGAATAACAAATAGAATTTAGAGCATCGCTCTTGAAATTCTTCTTGCATGAGCACTTGCCTTTCTATTTTCTTCCTACTCCCTCTCCTGAGTCTTTCAGAAAAACTTATTTTGCTAGACATTTATATATTTCTGTATTTATTACAACTTATGTGACAAGTTACTTGACTGCTTTCCATGTTATATTCTTTAAATTTCTTCGTTGAAATCCCACTTTATTTTCACACTTTTTTTTTGGTATTCTATATAGCAATGCTTTAGAAACTTCTGAAATCACTGGGTAGATGCTAAAGCCAGCCCAGTAAATTCATTGAGAGAAAGACTTACTTATATTTATATTCTGCACTGCATAATGTACAGCATTTTTCAGGTAAAGGAATTTAGTATGTTGAACTTTGAACTATGGTGACTAGGAAGTAGAATAGAAGATTGGAATGGGTGAAATGTAAACTTGTGTAATACATAGCCCATTTGTAAGAGTGGGAAACTGGGCAATCAGGTGATTTATCGTAGCAGATTTTTCTTCTCTTGAATTAGTCTTCTCACTTTCTTCTCCTTTTCTTCTTTATTTTTTGACTGTCTTCCACTTAATTCCTTCTTAGCAAACTTTTAAAATTAGCATTAAATGTGTTGCTCTTAAATCTCTCTGAGTCTCCAAATTTACAATAATTTTTTCTTTTTCTGAAGTCTTATTACACTTTACACGAGAGTGTTACCCAATGGAGGGCTCACTACTCTTTAACAGTCAAGCCTCCATTGTTTTAGTCAATCTCACTTTCTTAGCCAGGACTTTTTTTTAACTACCTCAATTTTTTTTTCTACATCATACTTATTACTATGTTGAAAATCTCATTCATTTATTTATTTGTCTCCATATTCTAAAATGTTTCTTGACAGCAGGGACTTTGCCTGACTTGTTAACTACTGGTTTTCCTAGTGCCTAGAATACAGTGGAACTCAGTAAACACTTACTGAATGGCTTGCTGGATCCTGTGTACTTAAGAAAGTCTATGAAAGATATTAGACACATAGGTCTGATTGATGCTGATCCTTGTAAAGTGTGTTGATTGCAGTTATGGGCATCCTCAGTGACAACTGTAATGACGGCAGTATGACTTAAGAATAAATGCGGGATATATTTGTGGTAAGTGGTTTGGTAATGAGCAATACTGGCAGACCAGGAGAAGAGTTTCAAGTCTTAGTTGGCCAATGCTAAATACGTGTCGTTCAATGCATGTAAACACAGATCTGGTTGTCTTATACCTCTCAAATAGGAAGATGACAGTGAATCTCATAGAAATTAATAATAATTTGGCCTCAGTGTTGGTAAAGGACACAACAAAATAGGTTTCTCAAAACATCAAGTAATTGGACTTATATCAATATTTTTATAATGAATTTTATGAAATTTTTATTTTGTTAAGTATCTCATATATTTTTCCAAAGCTCTTGACAAATATAGAACTTGGAGTTTAACAGTTTGTACAAGGACAACTAACCACATTTGCTTTTTCTTTTAGATGATGATGATGATGATGATGATGATGATGATGATAAATTCGAGTTCTTTCATATGCTAGTCTGCATTTACTCCCTACCTGGCAGTAGTGCTATCTCTTTTTCCTTATCTTTCATTATTTTTCTCAAAGTGAAGGACCTGCATCAGTTTCCTTATTTCATCCTCTAGTGGTGAAAGCTCTGGCCAGAAGAACCATATCTTTTTGAAATTGTGAGCAAAAAATATTTAGATATAAAAATTATATTTTTAGTTTCTTTTTCCTGGCCTGCCTGAATCTCGTTTTTTGTTTGTTTTAAAATTTAAATCCCGTTTTTTGTTTTAAATTTTAAATTTGTTTTAAATTTTTGTTTTAACAATGGCCTAAGTTAATAAAAGGACTTCTGCAAATTTAACTATTTTCCGTTTCTTTTAATGTCCCAATTTTAAAGAGCCATCGGCAATTATGAGTGATGCTCTAAAAGAATCATTTTTTCTGGATGTGGTATGGTGATGTTCTATCTAACTGCATTAGCAATTTGTCACACAAGAAAGAAAATTTTATTGTTTATTTAGAAAATGTTTTCTAATGTCAGTGGCTGTCACATTCACATTAAATTCGTCTTCTTAATTTCAATGTGTTTTGAACTATATTGTCATGAGCGAGAGAACATTTTGTCATGAGTAAGGGACAGAAGAACTATATTGTCATGAGTATGTGAGAGAAGAATATTTCTGTATGCCTATCTGTGTAATCATAATTCTGTATGCCTATGTGTGCCTATGTGTGTAATCGTAATTTTTAATAATCTAATGCATAAAAGAAGTGATATACCAGTTTTCTAAGAGAAGTTAAAATGCGAATTTGCTGACATAATGGAAGAAGTTTTCAGTTTAACTCTTAAAATTTTATTTTGTTTGCTTTTAGAACCTTAAATAAAGTTTAAAATAAGTGAGGGATAATACTAAGAAGTATTTTTGTGTGCTGCTAACGCCCACTTTTCTGCGAACTTTGCCTGTGTTAACTCATTTAGTCCTCTCAATAGCCCTGTGAGTTGGTGATATTATTGTTCCCATTTTACAGATGTAGAAATCGAAGCAGAGACATGAAGGCACTTGCCCATAGGCATACTACTACCAAGTATAGGAGCTAGCAATTGATCCCAAGTTGTCCAGTTTAACTGTTGTGCTTAACGCTTGTACTGTTGATTTCAATATCATTGCAATTACTCGACTGCAACTACTGAACTATAGTTTTGAATCATGTTGTATGAACTGCATATTATATATTATTATGGTAAATTGGAAGAAACATCTTTTGAACTTGTTGAAGAGAAATATGAAATATATAAATCTTTTCTAATGATTTCCCAAAGTTAATTGGAAATTGAATTTAAGATGTTGCTATGCAGTATAGACTGACTTTAAGAATGGTTAACTATTAAATGTAATTTTAGAATTTTGGAGCTATAATAATGGTGGCTATTAAACCAAAACATTGGATTTACAGAGTTTCTTTTTCCCCCTAAAGCATTACTTTATAAATTTCAGAATACCTTAACCATAGTATACAGATTTGTTATCACTGCAAAAGAACATTATGAGACACTTTCGAAGTTACATGGAAACATGGAAAAGTTATACCAGAGTATAATGGGATACTATGCCATTGATGTGAAGAAGGTGTCCGTGGAAGACTTTCTTACTGACCTGAATAACTTCAGAATCACATTCATGGTATGAGAAAAATTTTATTTTATAAAAAGTTTTTTAAATTTATACTCTCTTATCTCATTATGTCATTCTACTCTTGTTGCTATAGGAAAACCTGTCTTCTGATTTTGAAAGTTAGCTACAAAATTTCAGATTTTAAAATCTATTGAAAAATGTATGGTTTGTTCTCCTTTTGGCCTTTCCAACATTAAGCTGTAATCAGACATTTTGATTGAAAAAGTGACAGATTCTATAGTTCTTCATAAAGACTCCCTTGCTGGCTGATTACAGAGCACTTCTGTAATAAGTTTTTGGCTATGAATTTGTTTCTTTATACTTAAGATCAATTTGTATTTTTGTGATACAATTTTACCAAATTCCATGCAGCTTTTATACAGCTTTTTTTCCCTTTTCTTAATGCATTGTACAATAAGCCACATGCAATTTGCCTTTGAATAGGTTTTACATTTGTAGGGTTTCCTTTAGATACTTTAATAGGAGGTCAGGTCTTTGATGTGGAATCCTTTCATTTAGACATTAAAAATATCTTTTCAAAAATATTAGCTGATTAGATGGGGGGAAGAAAAGAACCATACACGTATTAAAGTGAGAAGGCATTGTTGCCTCCCTAGGGAAACTGGTGCTATATTTCTACAATGAAAAATTGTTATTCTTAATAGAGGGGTAAGTCATTTCTGTATTTGAGCAATTGTTTGTGGTGATTCAAAAGTTTTGAGGTGTAAAGAAAAGAAGGTTGAATTTAAAGAACTGATTCTTTTTAATCTCAGGAAAACTTTATTCTAAGGTTGTTGGACTTGGTTATAATTATTTAGTTAGGATTAGATAGCCTTTTAATGAAAACACTATTTTAAAGAAAAACTAGTCTACAAGCAATACACATTTGCTCACAGTTCTAATTTATTTTCTCCACAAATTTAAAGCAATTCTTTATTTTTCACTATCAGAAATAAATTTGGTTAATATATTATATACCTGTATGTGTCACATACTTTGCAATATATCATTTTAAATTTTGTAACATTTTGTGAAGCAATGTGGCTTAGTCGAGGTAGTAAAGACTTTGCAGTCTGAGAGAGCTAGATTTGGATTTCATACGAGTTCTGTGTCTATGAAGGCTTATTTAACCTTCCTGAGTCTCAGTTTCCACATTTGTTTTTAAAAAGTAATGTGAATTCCTTCCCCATGAAAGTGTTATAAGTATTAAATGAGATAATGTATATTTAATGTTTATCGTAGCTCCTAGCACATGGTGGTTGCTCAATAAATTGTTATTCAGTAAAGGGTTAATTCAGCAGGCTTGGGGTGCCCAAAACTTTCATATTCCAAACAAAACTGTCCCTGACTGGCTACTAAGAGACCTAGAAATATCCTGCTTGATAAGGGTGTGTTATATGCCTTGGGCCAACCTATATAGAGATGCTAACAATGTGATTTATGGTGAACACCTGTTTTGTTTACCTGGCGCCCTGGGCCACACTGTGTCCATTTGAACTCTTACTGAGCTAGAGATGGAAGAGCTAAGATTAGTCTTCCAGGCAGTCTATGCTTAAGTGACTGACTGTCAATAAAAATCTTGATACCAAGACTCACGGAAGCTTCCCAGGTTTGCAGTACTTGGTACCTGTTGTCACATACTGTTTTGGGGATGATGAAGCATTGCCTTTTGGACTCCACTGAGAGAGGGCAATGGGAAACTTGGATCTGGTTACTCCTGAATCTGCCCTTTGCACATTTTCCTTTTGATCTGTCCTCTTTGGTATAATAAACCATCATAGTGAATATAATGTCTTTTCTCAGTTCTATGAGTCTTTCTGGCAAATTATCAAACCTAAGGGTGGTCTTGGGAACCTCTGACACAATTATGCATCAAGTATAAAATGGATATATGAAGTAATAATACCCTCTTATTCTGAAAATTTTCTGTAAGCCAGACATTCTTCTAAATGCCTTACATATATTATGTCAGGGAAGCCACACAGTTCTTCTATGGCAGATAAAGAAGCTGAGGCACAGAGATGGAACATATCCAGCTCAGTGTTATACTGCTATAAAATGGTAGAACTAGAATTTAAACCCATATAATCTTCTCTCAAGCCTTCTTTAAGAGCCTTAACTCTTAAATATTATGTCATGCTGCCTCTTGTATTCTACAGTTTGTGTTCCATTTTACTAATAAGAACACTGTCATTTGGAAGGCTTCCTAATGAGATCAATGCCATATTGTTTGTAAGTGATCCAGTTGGGATTTGAATCCAGATCCCAGCTATGTAAAGTATGCATAGTTTATATGAATTTTTTACAAACCAAATTCTTGTTCCAAAAAAAATGGCACTTTTTTTTTCCATTGTGAGAGGGGTTAGGTTTCAAGCGAGTCCTGTTTGACACAGCAATAGCAGTTATGCATTTAATAGATGTTAATAGATCTAAAAGGATTAGAGGGTTTTGGCATTCTGTGGGTAACTTGGCATTTCATGTGGGCAAGTAGTGGGCAGAGAGAAAGTATCAATGGGAAAAGGGTTCAAAAAAGTAGGTAACAGAGTGACAGCTATACTTTGTTTCAGAGATTGCATGGGTAGCAGAAGTCACTGCTAGCAAACACACATCCATGTATACACTGCACTAAATTAAAATTGTTAACACTAAATATAAAAATTTATTAAATGTAAACAATAGTATATAGAAGAAGTTTTATTTAGGAGAAAAATAAGCATGAAGACTGGAAGGGAATTGATTGTAACAAGGTGGTAAAATTTTACACAGGTGCTTTATTCTTTTCTATTTTTCTTTCTTTTTGGGGTTATACTGCTTAAATTTTAGACAAAATATGTTTCTTAAAAGTCCAGAGTTGTACTATTGTCAGAAACTCCTGACAGATAAATTTCTCGTTTTGGCCGAGTCTTCCGATCTCTTAGGTTGCTCTTTAATTGCGTATTATTCAACTTTGAAAACCAGATTAATGTGAATGAGTCAGTACGGAAATATTAGATCTGTAGCTAAAGAAAGATGTAGAGTTTTAATCTGTTGATGATCTTGTTCCAGAAATCCACATTAATAGGCAAAAACGATCTTTTTAAACAAAAGTACTGTTAAAAAGTTTCCATTGTTTATTCATCCACTGGCATTCAGGTATGCTTCTGGTCATGAATGAACAAGTCTTCCCATAAGGTGAAGGTTAGTGTTTATATCACGTATCGGGGGTTGGAACCACCGTCTTCACTGCATACCTACTCCCTACACTGGCGGTTTTCCATGGAATGTTTTCTCAAGTTCAGGCCACTGTACTTACTGTTTCCTATGCTTGGAGCAGTTTCTCCGTACTCTGCCTGACTAAATTCTCGTACTCATCCCTTTGATCTCTGTTCAGACATTTCTTCCTTTAGTAAGGTCTGTGTCTATCGTATTTATCTTTGTTTCTCTAGTGCAATTCATGGCATATAATAGATAAATTTGTTGAGTTACAGATGATCAATGGGTGATTTAATAGCTAACATATATAGAGCTAACCATGTATCTGGAGCTTTATTTACTCATTTAATCCTTATAGTAGCAACCAGATGTGGTATGTGTACTGTTATTATTCCCATTTTTCAGATGAGGAAACAGTTACAGAGAGATCCTGACTTACCCATCATTACATAACTGGCAAGGAGCTAAGATGCTTCCCTAGGCTGTCTGGCTCCAGAGTTTATACCACATATGGCTGACCTGTGTTAACATCTATTAAATACATAACTGCTATTGCTGTGTCAAATAGGACTAGCTTGAAATCTAACTTCTCTCCCAAAAGAAAAAAGAAAAAGCAGCCATTTTTTGGAATAATAGTTTGGTTTGCAAATACTTGATCTAAAATATATATACTGTAAGATTGTCTTGGGATTTAAACTTAAGCAGTTAAAGGCTGGGTTTAAAAGCTTTTCCCTATACCTTTGACTAACTCATACAGTCTCTCCTCATTTTTTTTTTTTAGGATCTCATGACTAATTTGTATAGATACAGCTCTTCGGGTTCATTTTTTTGCTCTATGAGAGCCTTGTTACAATTGCTAAAGAAGGAACATCTGTTCCAGACTGCTGCCTCAAGCCATGTAGACCAAGGGGGAAACGTTTCAAAATCTTGTAGCTTCTCTGAGGAACAGCTGTTTATTTTGACAGCAGTTTAACTCACTCCTCTTCTACTTGAGAATTCTCAACTGGGAATTAATTTTTTGGGGTTTTTTTGTTTTTGTTTTTAAACAGTCTATTATAGATAATGTGCTCGTTGGGAATGGTTCTATTTCAAACTACCGATCAATTTCCCAAGAAATAGGGAGTAAGTTTGCTTTATAATTTTGTTTAGCTTTATTTTTGTTACCATGACCAACAGAGCAAAACTAAAACAACTGCCATGGTTTGAATAGTTGCTTCATACTAGATCCAGTGCCCAGAGCTTTGCATGGAGTGTCCCACTTCATCTTTACAGTGTTTTTATTTTGAGGTCCAGAATATGACGAGTGAGATAACTGCAGCCTAGAGAAGCTCCATGTCTTTGCAGAGAAGCTTCAGAATTGGTAGGGGCTGAGACTGAATGGAAGCCTGCCTGACTCCAAGGCCTGTTCTTTAACAGCTTCAGGCACATTGCTGTTTAGAGAGTTTGCAAGGAAAGCCACGGTTGTAATTTCTAAGAGTGTTTTTGATAACTTGCTAGGAGAATCAGCACAGGGCATACTTTATTTTCATACTCTTTAGGCATAATAATTGTCTGTTTACACTGATGGGTTCATGATAGAAGAATGTTTTCAGATCTGCTTCTATTTCAAAGCATGAAATGTTTTCTTTTAAAATTACAGGACTATTAATGTAAAACCTGGTTGCTGAGGTGAAGGATAAGGTGAAGGGTAGAGGGTCAGCATCTTTCTGTAATCGATTTTTATTTATTGTAAGACTTGAGTGAAGTTAAAAAATGTTCAGTTTGGAGGTACTAAGTGCAAATATCTGACCTTCTACTATATGCTGAGTAAACTGGTGGCCTATTAGGCATCAAGCTTTATATCAAGTGAAGTTCATACCTTTATTCATGTAGTGTTGTATAGCAGTAATCATTGTTTTCTGTTTGTGACTGGTTTTAGATTTACTGCATGCTATTAACCAATCCATTTGTTATTAGCAAATGATATCATGTATCTACATGATTAATTGAGCTCATGGAATTTTTGTTGGATCTTGGGAGCAACCTCATCCTCCTTAATATGTTCAATAGCTGTAGCGTGTTCATGTTTGTCCTTTGAATTTAAACCTAATTTTTTTGTTTTTCATTGGTCACTCTGGTTTTGAAGCATAATGTATGTACTGTTTCCACTTTCCATTCATATGAGAAGATTTTGATCTAATTACTTTTCCTCACATGACCCAAATTATATGGTCTCTTCTTTAATGCTCTGTTATCCAGGTGATGCTTCTCCCTTTTATCACTGAAAGTTCTTTTACTATTCTCTTTCTTATCTAAAATTATTAGCACAGTACAACACTCTTAGCTCCTTAAGCAAATTTCATCTGACATCTTGTTGTTTTGCTTAACATCTCATCTTTTAAAGAAATTCTTCCTAATGCTTTCACCTCTTCATACCTGTTTGTTACAGATCTCCTTACAGGTAACCTGTTTCAAAAGAGTTTTTCTATCAAATTAAACTTATTAAAAATGTGTCATTTTTCTGTTTTAATTAAACATATGTAGCTGTTTTGTGACTAAATGTGTGATAGGTCTATTCCCATATAGAATACTTTTTGATTTCTGTGACTTATTTTTGAGCACATGAACATTTCGTGTTGGGATTTTAAAGTACTGAAAAAGGCCACTAGATTCCTTTCTTATTCATAGTTTCTAAGATCTTGAATATCTGGAAACCCCACTTTGGGGTCAGGATTTAGAGAGCGACAAAAAACAAATCCCTGCCTTGAAAAGGTTATTATTGCACACACAAGAGTAGAGAAACATATATTGTTGTTCTCATTTTTGTATATGGTTACAGACATATGTGCCAAACTTTGTAGTTATTATTTTCTAGTTCATAAAATCCAGTCTCTTTCTCCTGGAACTTCATTGCCTATATATAACTCCCATCTCAATTGCCTGTGATGACAATTAAAGAGAGACATGATTATTTCTGATTTCTTCAAATCTTAAGTGATTGATGAAATCTGCCTATGATAGGCCTCAGCCAATTCATTGGTTATTAATAGTGATGTTTTGCTGTTTGCTGTTCTAGATGGAAGACAGCAGGGGTTGAGATGCAAGTTCTGGCATCAGAGAACTTTGGGGTTGAGTCCCATCTCTGTAGATTATTAGTGATATGACTATAGGCAAATTACCTAACCTTACTGAGCCTCAGTTTTCTGATAATAACAGCATGCATTTCTTAGGGATGTTACTTTTTGAAGATGAAATTACATAACATACATATACCCTCAAAACAAGTTAACCATTTAATAGAAGTAAAGTAATTTTACGTTTTCAATCTCATTTTAACAGGATTGATACTGTATTTTATCCTTTTTTACTTTTATGCTCCCATATAGAATACTGTGAAATGAATAGATACCTGTTTCTCTGGCTTTACATTATTTCTACAATTTTGTTAAAGTTATGTTTCATCTAGATAAAGATTTGTCATTCCTGCTGTTTGCTGACTGTAAGTCAATTTTTGGTTTCTACAATTGAAATCTATGTTGTGAACAAATATAAAATCAATTATAACTCTGTTAATCTTGCTGCATCTGTTGATCAAATGTAATTTATTACTACTGAATTCTCAGACTAAAGGAGTGAAGTGCCAAACAAAAATGAAATCATCCAGTCACAGGGTATTTTTAGTGTAAAATTGTTTTTGATAAGGAGGACAGCCAGAACAAAACTCATTTTGCCAAATCATTTGGATTACACAAATTTGATCCTTGTCAACTCTAAATGCCATTTGTGCTGACTACTGTGTGGACCAACTAGATCATCAAAAGGAATGTCAAAGCACTAAGCATTTTCTGTGTGCTCCTAAATCTCGTAGATTGATTCATTATATGTGTTAGAGGAGGGAAAATCATGTACAAATCCTATGGTCGAGTGTTGAGCCAGCTTGTGCAATTATAATAGGAAGCATCTTCTATCCTTGCTTAATTTGGTGGGCTTACAACTTCAAAATTGTATTTGGAGTCTTTTTACATAAGACTTATGTCTTCATTAGCACCTTTGTTATTCTGAGATCAAACTTGGAGCTATAATGCTCCAAACCTAGAACAAAATAAATATGCTAACTATAAGGCTGTTTTTCTTATTATACTTTAATATCTGTTTATTTAAGGAATTAGATCAATTTCAAGTGCTGAATATTTTGAGTTTGCAACTTTGAAAAATAATTTAATTCGAATAGGTTCTCCTAGTCTTTACTCTTTAAGTTCTTCACAATAAAAACAGACCTTTACTAATTGGTTTACTCTTTTTTCTTTCTTGGTAAGATTTATTCTAAATAAATTGCTAAATGGGCTAATAAATGGATTTGACTGCCAGGTTCTCTATGAGTAAATAACTGCTAATTTTTATTTCTTTTCCACATTTTAAAAATTTTGTTTGTTCTCTGAAATAATGTAGCAAAAGATAATGCCTAGATTATTCTAATACAGTAGTGAGAATAAGAATAGATTGATAGTGTAGGGAAAAGAAATAACTAACACATAATAATAATATATATTAACTCATGTCATTAAAAAGGTGGCATTAACCTAGAATATCACAAACAAAAATGAATGAAATGGTATGTCCTTTGTACATCAGATGCAGTGGACTTTTCTAGATTGGTCTCATACACCCTCACATAGAGATAAGAGGAGAGGGAGAGGTAGAAGGAGAGGGTACATGTTAACACTATTTTTTATGTTGCATTTTAAACGTAATTAGGTTCATCTGAGTCTAGTGGGACTTTAGTTGGAAGTTTCCCTTGAATAGGTGATTAGCAGTAACTCAAAAAACTTCTGCCTTATCACCAAGCCTACCTTTAAGCACACCATGGCTGCCATCTTGTGCATAGCTAGCTGTGCTTGTATTTAGCCTCATAGTTGGGAGATAAAAATAATATTTTTATTGTATATCACTTCTGAACACAAGGGAACAGAACACACAATGGGAAATTAAATTATACTCTGGGAAAAACTTTATTACAAACAACTTATTCTTTATCTGTGAAAGAAATGTGAATAGGTTGAAGTATCTCATTTACTCGAAAATTTTGTGAAGTGTGGAAGGAATTGCAAAGAAACTCATCGCAAAGTTAAGAAGGGCCAGTAATGTTACATCTGTGATGGATTAATAAGTAATTTGTTATTTTATCTGAGACGGATTTCACAATAAAGAGCAACTTAAGCTGAAACAGTTTAATAATCAGCACCTGCACATCCTTTGGGATATTCTAGTTTGTTCCTCAAATGATAGTTTCCCATTTTCATAAGTTTCACAGTTATGAAAAGTTCAACTAATAGCAACTCACATTGAATGTTAAGATGATGAATTGTTTGTGCCAGAGCACTGTATATCATGTTCTCCTGTTTTCATTGATAGCATTTTTTAATTGGATTTGGTAATACTAGAAAAATTATTTCGATTAATTCTGCTGTCAATCTAGATTTCTTTCTAAAACATCTATCTTGTAATTATTACAATAAACTTATTTTCCACAAAGTAACTATAATTCATTGTTTGTTTTTGGCACTTGGGGAAAATTTTTACATTTAGTTATCAAAGAAAATAATTTTAATGGAAAACTGAAAAGTAAACCACATAATTTCTATATTCTTTCAGACTTTGGTGACTAGTATTAATTAAAATTTCTTTTTCTGTTTCACTACAGTAATATGTATGAGAATACAGAAATGTATTTTTAAAGGATTCTTTTTCCAAATTAAAATATTTTCCAATTATTCCTAAAGGTGAGGTCATCATGAGTTTCTAGAAAGTAGTAATTAAGTATGGTGAAGCATTACCTTTTCTTAAGGTTAAACAAGCTCTAAGCAAGGTATTTGGTGGGAAAGCGCGAGATCTGCAGGTGCTTGTTTACTTTGAGAAAGTTAGTCTTGTTTTCATAGTACCTAACAGTTACTCCCCCTGGAAAACATGGAGATTTAAGTTGGGTTTGTCTAATCTCATTTTAGGGACTTCAGACAAAGTTGAATACTTAGGAAAAAGTAAAGATTTTTGAGTTTAGTGAAACCTGTGCTCAAGAGATCCCTGACTTCTGTAGCTTGAGTATACATTAATGTTGAATGAAATAGAACTCTGAACAAGAAGGCATTCATAAACTTTTCAACATTTTTTCAAATAATAAAATCTCTACTAGTTTTCTATGTCACAGAAATATACAGGATATTATAAATGTTGAAAATGTTGAGTTGGGTAGGTGAATCTATTTAAATGAGCTAAAACTCAAATAGAGGTGAAGTACGATCAAAAAGTCAGAATCTATGGCAGTCTACTTGTATTTAATAGTATCATTTTTATATTTTATGTTTTACAATTTTATAACAAAATAAGACTGATATATCTGTCAAGTAAAGGCATATTTGGAACATAGGCTGTTTATAATGCTTTTTTTGGAAGGAGGGGAAATGCACATTGATATTTTAAATTGTACTTTTAGGGAAAAATATAAAACAAATGTTAATTGTGTTATTGGGCAATGTTCCTAATTTTTTAGGAATGTCTAATTTCAAGTGAAAGTAGTACTTTCTTGAAGAAAACATAGGAAAGTAAACTAACTCTTCCAGAATGAAATCTCATAATGAACATTAGATTTAGAATATTAAAAACAATGTGTATATATATGTAAATTAAATCTTTAGAGGTATAATAGCTAGACTTGAGGTTGAGAACTACATCTTGCCTTCCATATTTAATTCGCCTCTATAACTTCCCTGCCAAGTGATGCAGCTTGTATTGGATGCAACCATTTTACTCCTAATCAACTCAGTGTACCATCGTATTCCAACATCTCTGAATAGAAAGCATTCATATTCTCATAGGAACTATGAAAATTGGCACTCCCTCATACGCTTGATGGAAGCGTATATAATTGATATAAGCCAGAAAATGGCTTTTTCTTGAGTTGTTGCTGGATAAATGTGTTTGAGGAATTTCATTAATGATATTGTAATAATAAAAAAATTGATATTATTGTAAAGAGATAATACTTGTTAACATTTATATAGGGCTAAAATTTATGTGTGAGGCAATGATATAAGCTATTTACATGCATTATCTCATTTATTTCTTAAAATATTCCTGTATTACAGGTACTATTTTGTCCATGTTACAGTAGAGGAAACTGAGACATAGTCACACAGCTATTTAGTGCTAGGTGGTTATTTAAACCAAACAATATAATTTCAATTTCCACTCCCTTACCATGATATTGTCTTTATAATATGCAGCAGTAAGCTTGGATCGATTTTTTTTTTTCACACTTTCGAAAAGTGGTGAAATGTCATACTTCATTTATTCTTGAAGACATTCTTGATCTTCAGTTTCACAATCTTTTTTTGAATGCCTGTTCAGGACTCATTTGATATGGCTGTCCAATTACCCTTTTTTTTAACCTTTGGGTCATGAAACACACATGTATAAAGTATCTCCTAAAATATATGTAGTATATAAGAACTGCTATATTATATGAACGTTTGTCAGAAATAAGATCTCTGTGTTGTTCAACCTTATAAAACAATATACTTTTGAGGACTTTGCTTATCACAATACAGTTTACTAGGGACTCTTAAAAATCCATCTCACCACAATACAACAAACTATTTTAAAAACATGGCTGTCCTGTGTGAGAAAATTAGGGAAATCTCCAAGGCAAACGTGGTTAAAGAGAAAAGAATGAAAATAAAGTGAAACTTGAACATTGAGCATAAGTGAGCAAAGGGGAAAGCTAGGCTGGCCCTGGGGAATGAAAACCAATACTACAACTTGGTGAGTACAATGAATAAATCTTTTACAGTAAGCCTGTGACAAAAGCAAATTAAACTTATTCAGATTAGAAATGATCTCTAGCTATTTACAGAAGCAAATTCAAATCTGTGCCAGAGGACAGTTACAATTTAGGTCCTCAAGAGTCTCACAAACTAAGTTCAATTAAGTAAGAACACTGAATCCTAACCACCAAATATACAAAGAAACAAAGGATTGTGTGGTGAAATGATCAGAAAAAGATAATACATACAGGCCTCTAAGACCCCAAATATTTAGTGACAATATATGAAATATTTAAGGAAATAGAGTATGAGATTTTTAAAAAGAGAAAGAGCAACAGGAGAACACCAGAAATGACTGAGCAATTTTGAAAAAGAACCAAATACAATGCATGGAAGTGGAAGTATTATGGTTGAAATTAAACATTCAACGGATTAAAGAGCAGGTTGTGCTCACTTAAGGAAAGAAATGATGAATTGCACAATACATCCAAATAAATTGTCCAGAATACAAACCAGGGGGGACAATAGAATTAGAAGTGTAAAATACTTCTTAAGAAATATGGAGAACAGGATGAGAAGGCCTACCACTTTTATAATTAAAGTCCCAGAAGAATAGACTCAAAAAGGTTGAATGAAAGACAATATTCAAAATGGTGACTAAGAATTTTCCAGATTAAGAATCCACAGAAAAGGAAATACAACCTACACAAAGCCAAATAAAGTGAAACTCACTTTAAATACATAATGAAGCTGCACAACACTAAAGACAAAAAAACCAAACAAAACAAACATTGCAGCCAGAGAGAAAACATATGACACCCAAAGCAACAACAAGTAGTTACAGATTACTGTCTGCCAAAGTGGAAGGCTGAAGAGAGTGAGATCTTTAAGTGCTGTACCAACATAAATGTTCTTATTTGGGGTATCCAGCAAAAGCTCTTTGTAGAGCTCAGGTGGAATTATCTACTATTTGTAGATAAACAGAAAACAAGAATGTTTGTCAACAACCTTATGTTAAAAGATTTTTTAAGACGGAGACTGGCAAACTTTTTCTTAAACAGCCAGATAGTAAATATTTCAGGTTTGCAGGCAATACAGTCTCTGTAGCAACAGTGCAAAAGCAGCCATAGCCAATATGTAAATGAATGGCTGTGGCTATATTCCAGTAACACCTTATTTACAAATGCATGGTCAATCCAAGGACTGGAGTTTGCTAACCTCCGCTCTAAAGGTTGTGTTTAAAGAAGCAACAAATTAAACAAAAAAGAAGAAGGTTTGAGAGACAAGCAGCCATAGCTACTATGAAAACAAATGTGAAGAAAAGAAGTACACAATAAAATAATGTTATGTAAATTTATAAATTGAGTGAGAAAGATTTAGAATTCAGGTGTTCTTTATTTTCAAGGGAGAAATGGAGATACAGATATCAATTAACTTTAGGTCTTGTTAAGTTGCCAATTTGTGTAATAAAAATACAAGGATAATCAGGAAAAAGATAGAAATATCAGATATAAATTATAAACTGTAGTGAGAGAAATAGATTAGGACACACCAAAAAAAAAAAATTCAGGAAAAATAAAAATATAAGCATAGCTAAAGCCAGACAAATAGATGGAAACAAACATTTTATAAATCACAATAAATTTTTTAAAGGACGGTAATATTGGATAAAACCCAAAATCTAGTTTTATGCTCCTTTTAAGAGACGTCCCTGTAACCAAGGATATAGAAAGGTTTAAAGTAACATGACAGTTAATGAAATACAAGGCGAATGTTAATCAAAAGAAAGAGGGAAACTATGTTAATAGATAAAATAGACTTAAGACATTAATTACTTCATGACAACAAAAGGCTTAATTCACCTGAAAGATACAACAATTTAAAAATGGAATGTGCTTAATAATATCCCAAAATGACCTTGTAAAAATTAATAAACTATATGGATAAATTGACAAATTTAGCATTAAGTTCCCTAACTTTCTGATAAGCAGAAAAGTATCATTAAAGACAGGGTTTAAACAATTAACAGACTTGATTTGATTATTATATATAGAATTCAAACTCAATAATAAAAAGAATACGCATTTTTCATGCACAAGTGGGACTTTTATAAAATTGATTACATACTGGAGACCATGAATCTCAATACATTTTTAAGTATCAGTTTTATTTATTTGTTGATCACAATGACATGAAATTAGAAATAAAAGGATGAAATTTTAAAACCTCTATTTTGAAAATTCTAAGAGCACATTTAAAAAGTCACATGTCAAAGATGAAATCATAGAAAACAATTACACCTGAACAATATTAAAAATGCACCACATTGGAATTTGCAGGTTGCAGTAAAAGTAGTATAAATAAGTTTATATCATATGTGCTTAGAGAATAACTCCAATGTTCCTAATATATAGAAAAATATATAAGATTATGGGTATTCCAGTTACCCTGATTAGATCTGTATACATTATATAAATATATCACATTATCACATGTATCCCCAAAATATGTACATGTATTATGTATCAATAAAAAAAACTTGTATCAGAAAGACTTAAAGATATAAGTATCTGACTTCAAAATTTAAAAAGGATTTATATGATCCTAGAGCAACTAGAAGGAGAGAAGTGAAAGATTAAATGAAAGGAAAAGTGACATAAACTCAAAAGGCCAGAATAAGGTTATTTTAAAAAGACAAATTAATTAGATATATTGTTGAAAAGATTAATCAAGAAAAAGGGAAGAAAAATAATAGGATGTAAAAAGGAACATAACTAAAGATACAGAAAATAGTAAAAGAGAAGAGCTTTCTATAAACATTTGTAGACTAGCATTGGAAAAGGTAGATGAGATGGTCAAGTTCCTAGAAAAAAATAACTTATTGAAATTACTTTAAGAGAAATAGAAGGCATGAATAGTTCTATAACTAATTTTTAATTTAGTGACTTTTTTTTTTTTGATATGGAGTCTTGCTCACCCAGGCTGGAGTGCAATGGCCCGATCTCAGCTCACTGCAACCTCCGCCTCCCCTGATTCTCCTGCCTCAGCCTGCACCACCATGCCCAGCTAATTTATGTATTTTTAGTAGAGACGGAGTTTCACCATGTTGGTCAGGCTGGTCTTGAACTCCTGACCTCATGATCTGCCTGCCTTGGCCTCCCAAAGTGCTGGGATTACAGGTGTGAGCCACCGCACCCGGCAGTTTATTGACTTTTTAATCTTCCAAATAAATACTTGGCCTAGAAAGTTTTTCAGATACATTTTACCAAATTTTAATGAAATGATCATCTCAAACAAATGGAATACAAAAATGTATTTTATGACTAAATGTCCAAAAAGATAAATTCTTCCTGTCCAAGTTGAGTTTATCCCTGAAGTGAAAGTGTGGCTTAATATTAGAATATTCATAAATATAATTCACTATATTGAGTTTAATAGGAAAAAAAATTCTGAAATTTCTCTCAGTCGAGTCAGAAAATCCTATTCAGATTTCAAAACAAGAACCACAAACTAATTTAACCCTCTACTCTACTCCAAAGTAGGAAAGGAGTCCAAGGAAACCATTTTAACCTAATAATTGGAATCTAACTCCTAGTCAGTACAGTAAGATAAGACAAGTAGGAGTTCAAAATGTAAAAGTCGAAAAGGAAGAAATCAAGGTGACGTTATAGCACTCTATGAATAGCAAAAACAAATCCCATAGAGAAACTATCAGAAATAATAAGAAAAATTAGCAGTAGCATATATAAAAATTACATTTTTAGGCTGGGTACAGTGGCTTATCCCTGTAATCCCAGCACATTGGGGGGCTTAAGGTGGGAGGATCACTTGAACCTAGGAGTTCAAGACCAGCTTAGACAGCATATCAAGACCCTATCTCTACATAAAGCAAAAATTACATTTCTATATGTTATAAAACAATAGAAATCATAGTTTTTAAAGAAGGCACCACTTACAATCACAAAAGAAAGATAAGAAAAGAAAGTAAATCTGACAAAAGATGTCCAAGACCTGGATGAGAAAATGAGATTTTTTTTTTTAAGACCCAAGTTAATAAAAAGCCATATGCTATTCACAGATAGAAGACTCAAAATTGTAAAGGTATCAGTTAAAAATCCTTATAGTCCTTTTCAATGAAACTTAACAAGTCTATTCTAAAATAAAGATGGAAGAGCAAAGGCCCAAAAATATAGAAGACATTCCTAAGTAAGAAAAATAAGATGTAAGCCATAGTAATTTAAATAGAGGAGTATTCTTGGAGACATAGATATATCGATCAAATGGACTAAAACAGCCATAAAATAAATCAACACACTTGTGCCAGTTGAAATCCAAAAGAAGTGACTTTGCATAATAATGGAGAAAGGATGGGCAAAAATGAATTGGATCTCCACCTCATACTGTTCAAAAATGTTGATTCCAACAATGAATGAGTGGATTTTTAAAATGTGGTTTATATACACAATGGAATACTATTCAGCCTTAAACAAAAAAATGGAAAGTCTGTCATTTGCAGTAACATGGATGAACCCAGAAGACATTATGTTAAGTGAAATAAGCCATTCACTGAGAGACAAATACCATAATATGATTTCACTTATATGTGGAATATAAAAAGTCAAACTTACAGAACTGGAGAATAGAATGGTGGTTATCATTCTACTTGGAAGGTAGCAGTGTTACACCAAACTCTGTCTGATGTATAACACTCAAATAATTTCTTTAGTCAAAGTGTAGCTGAAAGTAGTTGGTGGCAGTGCAGTTTATTTGCCAGTTGACCAAATATAAAACAAGGTCAAGAAAAGACAATGTTTTTAAAAAATCAGTGTCTTACAGCCAGTTATCTTTATATGTGGCTAACCCTTAACTTTTCTTCCTTAATTCAAATTTAGGACGAAAGTCACTAAGAGGCAATCATATCCAGAATAATGTTGTTCTCCTTTAACTATTCAGCTTTTCTGTTTTAAGCTACTTTTACTTCTAAACGTTTAAAATAAAATAAAATCCCAAATTACTGTTTGTACTGGGATATTAGTCTCAGACTAAACAGCTCTTTCTATGCTGTTGGTGTTTTTTCAGCTAAAATTCTTCTCCTAATAGTTTTATATCAGAATATGGTATGTTTTAAATGAGTGGACTTTTAAATGAAAATAATCTATTTTCATAAAACAAAATAGGTTTAAGAACTTCAGAAATTATTTCTAAATCTAAACATTGTTTTTATAGGTCTTGGAAAAGTAACTTTGGCTTTTTTCACCCATGGGAACACTAAAAGGGTGTGGCAATTATATCTGATAACAGGTGGCCTATTATGTACTCACATTGAAATGTATTCAGTCATTAGAGTAGAAAATTCACGTCACACAATGTTATACCTTAATCAGACTAATAAATAAGCTACATAGTATTTACTTATTGTAGATTCCTCTTGTTCATTTCTTTCAAGTAAGAAATATGATTTTGATTCTTGAATATTTGCTTATCCTTTCTCTATCACAAACTATCTTCTTACCCCATCTCCCTATACGTACATGAGTATACATGCACACACACACACACACACACACACACACACACACAGATATACACACTTGTCTTTGAACTCATGATTATCTTCTCCTACCATTCTTATGTTGATTTTTATAGCAACTTTTGTCTCATAGCTGTCTTTTAATATATGTCACCATAATATGAAACAATACAGTGGAAAACCACTGACTGTAGTGAGCTTTCAAACCTTGTAACTCACTGCCTCTTACTACTTTTATTACAGTGAACAAATACTTAACCATCCTGGGCCAGATTATAGAATGCAGAATCCAGTTTGAAAATTAAAGGAATTGCACAATAAAGCATCTAGTATTACAGCTTGTATTTTATAGCTTAGCATTAATAACTAGAGTTTATATATGTCAGGAACTATGAAGAGTTTGAGAGTTTACCAAAAGGCTAACAAGTTAACTTGACATTGTTTCATGGATGTGGGGTCAGAGACAAAGAATACTTTGCTACTCATACAATAGCCATAGCCAGTTTAGACAATTCTTTTTAACGTTTCTGAGCCCGTATTCCCACAGGGCCATGTGAAGAAGGCCAGGTAACACTTATATACATAGCGGTTTGTGTTATTGGAGGGAAATCCTGAATTTAGGAAATGCAATTTTTTATAATAGGTAGTAAGACTGTATCATTCTGGGCAGTAACAAACCCCTTAGCTTAGGAGGGAGATACCTGTATCTTCAAATACTTTTCATTATGCAAATATCTTTGAAAAGAGTTCAAAACAAAGGTGCTTGATTGCTGCTTGTATCTCAGTGTACTTAGTTTTGTACTTGTCTGCTTGAAAATCTCTAGCCATTTTCCAGTACCTTTAAAAGAAAATCCAACATCCTACCTTGGCCTAGAAGACCCTGAGGCATCAGGCCTCAGCATACTTCCCTGACTTCATCTGACACCTTTACACTCACCTTCCTCATGTCTCCTAAACCCACCAACAGCCTTTGCATTAGCACTTCCCTCTGCCTGATGTGTTCTTCTCCTAGACCATCACTTACCTAGCTCCTTGATATTCAAGATTCAGCTTGAATCAAGTCAGAGTGAGGCCTTATCTAACTATCAAATGTAAAGTAACCCCTCAGGAATGATGCCACAGCACTCTTATTTTGTTGTTGTTGTTATTTATTGTTTATCTCTGCCTCTCGCCCCACCCTACCACATAGAATGTAAATTTGTTTCAGTATGCTCTCTTATGCGCTCTTTCTTCTCCCCCTCTCCACCTTCCTTTCCTCTCTCTCCCTCTGTTTCTTTCTCCCCCCACTTTGCAACAATACTATTTAGTAGTCTCTCAGTAAGTATTAATTGAATAAATGGATGGATGGATGCATGCATGCATAAGTTAATATCCCTTCTACTCTATGCTTTTTGTTTCTTTTTATTGTTGGTCAAAAATATTAGACTTTATTATTTGATTTTTAATGAAGAAGTTGTATTAACTCTAGGGTTTAAAAAAAAGAGTACCACAGAAAAGAAATAAAAGCCTTTCCCCAAAATAATATAAGCCACCTACTTGTTAGTTATAATTTAGTTACACACTTTTCTGTTTATTACCAGTGGCGATAAACTTCCAATGTGTTAACTGTTTGGTTTCCTTGGTGTTTAATATAATGTTACTCTTTTTTGTTGGCATTTAAAAATCCATATTTACCAGCTAATTCCCCTTTATGCCACATGAGAGGCATTTCTCGTTGTGTATAACACTTAGAAAATAAGAAATTAAATAATCACATATCTATTGAGATCTTCTTATGATTAGCATGTTATTATTAGTTTTAATCAATAACCAGAGTGCCTGGCTTTGAAATGCCAAATGTTTCTTTAGTTATCTTTAGGACATTTATCTCTATATGAGAAAAATTCACATATGATTGTAATAAAAAGTAGCCAGTACAAGATTTCACTTCTTTTATCATGTCGTGAATTTGGTAATTTTTCTTGTACTTGATAATATGCTTTGCATAGGAGATATGGAAAACCCTAGTTCAGTTGCTAGACACTTTGGGAAATGTATATGGGAAGACAGTTTTGATTTGTGAATTAAATGCTTTTTTTATTTTCAGTTTCTGTTTCCACCTCCCTTTTAGTTAGTTAATTCCATTAGGATGTAGGTGTTTTAAAGATGCATGTTTATGTTTAATAACAGTTGTATTTATAGATACATAACATATTTAACAAGGGTTTCTGTGCATACCTTTTAGAAGACTCTGTTGCTAACATAACTCACCACTATCTAAAAGATAGTAATGTTTCTACCTTAATTTCAAATAGATAATTTTCCATTTTGCAGGGAAATCACTGGTTAAAATTGATCATTTTTCAAATTTGTTTGTAATAGCAAGCAATAAAGGAGAACATCAAAAAAAGAGAAGCAGAGGAAAAAGAAAAACGTGCCAGAATAGCTAAAGAATTAGCGGAGAGAGAAAGACTTGAACGCCAACAAAAGAAAAAACGCTTATTAGAAATGAAGACGGGTGAGTACTATCAAATTTGTTATTCATTCTATGTATACTTAAGATTTATACTGGCTGTTTTATTAGCATATTAATGAACTTGGTGAAAAAGGAAAATGCAATCACTTGTTTCTGTAATTAAACCGTAGAACAATTATTCCTTTATGGTCTTTTCTCTCTTCTGTTTACTAACAAATAGTGTCTTCTTTCTAATGTTGGTCATAGGTGATTTGATCCTCTGTTTTGCTGGTTTGGTTCCAGTGTATTCACGTTTCTTTAATTACAACTTCAATAACCAATCTTTAATAACGTATCTCAGTTAATGAAGTAACTATCAGAAACAGACGGTGGGGATATTCTATAGGACATGTAACCTGGTTTCTTCAACAAAATACACCAAGGGAGGGAAAAAAAGTGATGGAGGATAAGCATTGTTTAAAAGAAAGAGACTTAAAGGACATAACAGCCAATTGCAATGTATGGAATGTATATGTATTCCAATCTGTGGTCCCAGCTACTCGGGAGGTTGAGGTGGGAGGATTGCTTGAGTCTGGAAGGTTGAGGCTGCAGTATGCCTTGATCTTGCCACTGCACTCCAGTCCGGGCAACAGAGTGAGATTTTGTTTCAAAAAAACAACAGAAAGAAAAAAGCAGTCTGAAAATTTTGAATACTTTTTTTTTTCTCATAAACATGACAAAATTGTTGTCAATATGTTTCAAAGTATCTTTTAGAGACTGGTACTGAAATTTTACAGAAACATATGTATATATGTATTTCAAGAAGCTAAAAGATGCCACTTATTTAGAAGCAGAAGAATTATGTAAAATGTAGTTATATTTTCATTCTCTGAAAAATGTGGCTTTTCTACTTTCAAGCCAATGAAGACTGAACAAGGCTTTAATTAAAATCCATCCACTTCACTGCTAAATCACCATAGTTTACAATTCAGGGTTGCAAATTCGCCTAATGTTACCCCAGAAATAGTCGGAGATGACTTCTTTACTTTCACTTTTACAGGTATATTTTATGCTTAAGTGAACCAAGTACCTTAATGCATGGCACTTGTTTCTTCCAGGGAGGAAAAATCATCTAAACGCAATTTCTTGTTTATGTTTGAAATTCAGGGATATTTTCAATACTATCTTTAAATATGAATGAAAAGGGAGATCAGAAAAGTTTAGTATTTATTTTTAAAATATGGTTCTGGAAATAATTTTAAATTTCCTAATTTACAGAAGATTCTGGTGTTTGAACATTAGCTTTTTTTTTTTTTTCTGAGATGGAGTTATACTGTTTTTGCCCAGGCTGCGGTGCAATGGCACGATCTCAGCTCATTGCAACCTCCACCTCCAGCGTTCAAGTGATTTTCCTGCCTCAACCTCCTAAGTAGCTGGGATTACAGGCACCCGCCACCAGGCCCAGCTAATTTTGTATTTTTAGTAGAAACAGAGTTTCATCATGTTGGTCAGGCTAGTCTTGAACCTTTGACCTCAGGTGATCCACCCACCTCAGCCTCCCAAAGTGCTTGTATTACAGGAGTGAGCCACCCCGAACAGCCTGAACATTAGCTCTTTTAGTGTTGGCCAAAGTTATCTAGATGATTTACTAGATGGCAGTTTGGATGTATTGTTTATGGATTTTGCCCAAGGGTCTGATTACACTGAGTAATTCTCAGTAATTCTCTCTTATACCAATTTGAAAAGTTGAAACTTGATAGGATACAAAAATTCTAATAAAACTTCCAGTGGAATCTCAGTAATGTTTTAATTTAAATTTGTGTCTCCCTAAGGAAACTTTCATTTTTAAGAATGTTTATTTTTCAAATTTATTTGCATTATAGAAAACACCTAAAAAATAGTAGATCAAAAGACTGTTACCCGTAATCTTCCTATCCAAAGAATCATGAACATTTCCGCACATTGTTCTTTCAGTTTTAAATTTTTCTGCCTTCTAATAGTAGCTATGATCCTAGTAAATATGCAATTTGGTGTCTCACTTTATGTTGCTGAACTGTTTTAAGATTTTGATGCATACTTACACATTGACTTTCAGAAGCATAACTTTAATTTTCTCAACTTTCAACATTGGCTTACGTGCCTTGGTTGATATTCTTTTTTTTTTTTTTTGAGACAGAGTCTCACTCTGGCGCCAGGTGCCAGGTTGGCATGCAGTGGCGCGATCTCAGCTCCCTGCAACCTCCGCCTCCTGGGTTGAAGCCTCAGCCTCCCGAGTAGCTGGGACTACAGGCGCACGCCACCACGCCCAGCTAATTTTTGTATTTTTAGTGGAGATGGGATTTCACCATGTTGGCCAGGATGGTCTAGATCTCTTGACCTCGTGATCCGCCCACCTCGGCCTCCCGAAGTGCTGAGATTACAGGTGTGAGCCACCGTGCCCGGCCCTATTCTTTTGTTTTTTTAAAAGATCTTTGCTAATTTTCTAGTTTCTAAAATTATGTTTTATTATGTTAATCTGCATTTCTTTGAATATTACAAAAGTTGGGCTTTTAAAAAGTGTTTATAGTTCGTTTTTAGTTACTCTGTTGTGAATTGTGTTATCTTTTTATTGATTTGCACAAGTTAGCTCAGTGTGTATTAATAGTTACATTTTAAGTATCTTTTTCCAATGTGGCTTTTTTATTTCTATATCTTGACATATATAAAACTTTTATTTTCATTCTATGATGTTTTATTTTAATATTTGCCTTTGTGATTTTTTTCTATCACCCTTAAGTTTAGAAAATCTTTTCAGTGATTTCATATCAACTTCATTTCTTTTCTAGTTTTGATTATTTATAATATGACTCTGCTCCACTTATTTATAATTTTTCCTTAATTATTCATATATTTGATATATAGGTTTTACTGTACTGGGATCTGTTTCTGAATTTTATGAAAACCATTCTAATATGTAGCCATCAATTGTGTTTAATAGCTGATTCGTGTCACTTTGAAGTAGGTAATTTTATATTGAAGACATTACCTTCTATTCTTAATTTTAAAATAGTTTTGAATGTTTTTAATTTTAACAACAGATTTAAAGAAAGGTTTTATTATCTCTTTCGTTAATCATAGAGCTCATATTATTTGACCTATTGGATTATTTTATTAGATTTTTTCTGTACTATCTCTTCCTAAACATGATTTGCAAATTATTATAGGTGAGCCTCAAGTAAATGTAAAATCCTCACCCTGTAGGACTTTCCAAACCTTTAATATTCTGAGGAGCATATGCATCATACATTTTAACATTTTTCTGGAGTGCCCTCTGCAGAATGTAGTTTCAGTAACTTTGATTTATATAAATGATATTAAAATAGATAATTTTAAAATAATACATCTGTAAAATAAATACAGATGTATGCTATATCTATATCATACATATGAATATGCTATAGATGTAATCAAATTCATTTGATACAAGATGCTAAAACAGCTATGATTTAAGAACCTACTGTGAGACTTTGTCTTTTAAAAACATTTGAAATTTTTGCAAGTCAACTTTGAATTTTTTTTTTTTAGACTGTGGGATTTAAAAGAATCTAGGGATAATAGCCCAAATTTTATAATATTTGTAAACACATATTTTTCTCACCAAAGTTAAAGACCTCTTCTAAAACCCCAATAAATGACAATTATTCTGAATGGTCTTTAGTTTTCCTTTAAAATCAACACAATTATTAATGTAAAGGAACAAAATTGATTTCTTAAAGTAACTGTTATTGCCAAGTGAGTCACAGAACCATGTAACAAATATATTATTACATGCTTATTTATTGGTACCTTTGCCACTTTTTAAAAAATCACAAATATGCAGTTACTGTTTTTCCATATTATATGTAGAATACCCTTTTTGTCAAGTCATGATTTTTATAACATTTAAAGGCTTTATGAAATAAAAGTTACTAAAGTAGTATATCTAATTTAGCACTTAATTACCAAAAACATGTAAAATATCAGTTTTTTATACTTTTAAAGTGATACATTGAATTTCATGCATATGTGGTATTTGACAAATGTGATCTTCAGTAAAGACATTGTACTATTATAAATACATCTGTTATCATTTCTAATAATATTTTATTGGTAAAAAATGAATCATAGCAAGCCCAAATTTTATTGTTTCTTTTATTTATCAAGGTTTATTCTTTATATTGAAATTACAAATAAAAGTAAAAAGTTTCTGCTGTAATGAAGTTTAAATTCTAATGAGTGCTTCAAATAACCAAATATATAAAATAATGTCAGATAATAATTTACAGGAACTAAAATAAGATAGGATGATGAGATGGAGACTGCTTAGGCTGGTGGTAGTGACAAAGAAAATCTGGTCTCATAGAACTAAGGAGACTAATAGTATATATCAAACTTTCTAATTTAACATATTGTTTAATAAAAATCCTTAGAAGTTGTTAAGATTTATATAATCAGTGTATATGGTTTTGGATAACCAGGCTTATGTTTATAAGCTGTACTATATGTGCTAATATGGTGTATTCTTTAAACATTGTGAGGATCAGTTGAAACTTCATGTAATTTTTCTTTGCAGGTATTATATTTTAGTACAGAACATGGTACTGCTCAAATCTTTGTAGAAATTTTTAGCCTGGCTTTCTCAGCCTTAAAAGAATGTGGAAGGTGGATTAACGAATTTATGTTGTCTTTTGTTACCTCACTGGGTCAGGAATTTTTTATTTTAGCTTATTATGTAAGACACATATCCCTGAATGACAGAGGAAGAGAAAAATCTTCACATAACTCTGCCATAAACCCACAGGGAGCTTCCTTCCGTATATTTTCATGACTTTAGTATTTCCTCCATGCAAATAAGAACTGAATTTTTTCACAGGTGTACAAATTCTGGTGTCACTACCTGAGGTAGCAGAGTAAATTAAATTCCTGTGCTGTCTCATCCATAGTACATCCTTACTTGCCTTTGGCAGGAGAACAGGCAACTGTTCCTGATCTACTATCACTCATTATCACTATCATTTCAGAATGTGATTTTTGTTAATAGAATGAAAATAAAGATAAAAATGGTGGACTAAATTTCTCCAAGAAGAAAAATGAAGCATTAAAAATCTTTTTGAGCAACAAAACTAAGAAAGCAATCCTGTTACCATGTTATAGTGTTAAAACATGATATTTCTTGTTTTTTTTTTCCTCTCTCTTTTTTTTTTAATGTCAAACCTGAAGGTCTCTTAAATATTCATATACACAGTTTTGGTTTTTCTGTTGAATATTTTGGTATTACATAAACACTCAAGTTACATTTTCACAATGTCTTTATTTAATATATAAATTTTAAATAAATGTCTAAGGTTGATGCTTAAGTTTAAACTATTTTAATTGAAAAAATACCTAAAGTATTAAACATCCGACATGAAAAGGACTAAGCATAGATACTAGTGTTTATTGATTTAAAATATATAACTATTCTTATGTGTAATCATTTCTAGTAAGGCAAGTAGTAGTAGTAATTTTATGTGGTTATGCACAACTTTTTCTAAATTCCATTTCTGTTTCTTAATCATGGACACAAATAGGGCATTTGATAATAGAATTCAAATATTATACTCTAAGACTTCCTGAGTATGTAAGTCGATTCACATCATTTTTAAATAGCAGATCAAAATGGCCTTGAAATGGACCCAGTGTTGTATAATTATGTTTTGTGGGGGAAGTAAATAAGAGCTTATTTAATGGAGCAATAAAAACTGTATGAGCAGCTCCTATATTTTAGTCTTTAGGATACAATTTGTCTATTATTTATTAGACTTAAATGTCTCATTTGGTGCAACTTCAGTCTATTAAATAAAGAGATAATTAGCTTTTAGAAATCTGTTGTTTACCCACATGGCCAAAACTGCTCCTTTGTTTTCCATTCTGCAATTTAGAATAACTGAGTAATTAGGCCTCCATTTTAGAGGAAAGGCATATTACATAAATACTGCTTGAGAATGTCTCTGCCAATCTCAACAGATATGCAATTAATGTTTGTACTTGCTTTCATAAAGGCTTTAACAATTACCCTGTCTTCTACAGATATCATAAAACTTAGATTACTTTCCATAATTGTACATATTCTAGTTTTGTGCAGTAATGCTTTCAGTTTTCTAGTGTTATTGGCAATTGGTGCATATAAATAAGCCAATAGTTTTAATAATTTCTCAGTATAGAAGGGTAAAACAAATGGAATTGCATTGGCTTGGATATATTTCTCTTTTCTTTACCCCAACATTTATAGAACAGACAGTGTAGTAACAACAACTACTACTACTACTATTACTAGCATTTATTGATCACATATTATTTGCCAACCTATATTTATTATTATATGTAATACTTAAACTCATGAGATTATTTTATTTATCAAAAAGTTTAATTTACTTGCACATGATGACAGATTTGGCAAGCCATGAAGCCAGTACTCAAGTCTTCTCACGAAGTCATATTTTTAACTATTGTGCTATTATGTTTTACCACTGATAACTTAACTATGGTACAGGAAAAGGGACCAAAATGATTATTAGCAATTGGTAACTGTCACTAGACTATACCTATATGAGAAGATTTAAATTATTTTCCCTGGAAATCTGTGAGAGGGTCAGCCATATCTTTGGTAATATAATAAGTGGTTTTAAGCCAGGTGGGCTCTCCCTTTGTGTTTGGAAGTTATGGGAGGGTTGTCATAGTTAATGGAGGGATTCTTTGATGTTCTGAATAGTTCTGACCCAAAAGAGTTGCCAGAGGTCAACTTTTCTGAGGGAGGTAGAAATGTGTCCAGTACTTTCATTGTTTCATTCAGAATAGAAGTTAAGGAACTGGAGAATTTGCAATATAGTAGGTTTTAGAAATGGCACAAACATTTTGGGGTGCTTTACTCGGGATATGTGCCCCGAGACATTCTTCCACATCCACCAACTGTACCATGTAACAATTTTTCCTCCTGATGGTATTAAGAAACTGAAATTCTATTCCATAAATAGTATCAAGCAGTGTCTGGTGGGAAATTTTTCCAAGAGTCTCTCCTAGCTCTGCAGCTTTCCACTTATGTGCAGGCATCTCTTTCACTGGAATAACATAGCTTAAATTACAGAAACTCATTCAGAGTTCAACCATTTTGTGCACTAATTTGTGTCTTCTTCATGTAGCTAAGGCTCACACACCATCCTTTGTCCCCTTCCAACAAGCCCCAGAAAAGAGGAGGTTCTCAGGACTTCCAGCATAATTTAATTTGAAAGTGATTATTTTTTTCTTTTCTCTCTCTCTCTCTCTCTCTCTCTTTCTTTTGTTCATTCTCTCTGTCTCTCCCCCTCCCTCCCTCCTCTCTCCTTCCTTCCTTCCTTCCTTTTCTTGAGGATTATCAGTGCCACTCTTGTTAAAGCTTTTTGTGACGCATCCTCATACTAATTAGTTTATTGCTTATCCAATATTTAAATATCATTTTCAAAATGTTTTTCTTATTATTATATGATACTTACTATATTCTCAACTCCACTTTTTGTTGTTTAACTTTTTTGAGAATAAAAGATTAAATGCCAATTTTCATAAACATTATTTGGGGCAAAATAATTTAAATTTTTAAGGTGTAGCATGGTCTAGTTCTAAGAATTTTACCAAAGAAATCTTTATATTAATGTCACTTATTCATAACTTCACCCTATTCATATTCTAGGGTAAAAAAATCACACCAATCAGTTATTTTGATCTTATCACAATGTGGAGAACTTTTAACATTGATAATATCAGCTACATTTATTGTATTATAATTGAGAACTCAATCACAGCATTGCATCTTCTTTGTCTGTAACAGTCAATACTCCTTAGCTGTCTCCACAAATCAACTTAAACCATATATCCACATAGCCTAAAATATTTGCTAGCTGGCCCTTTACAGAAAAATTTTGCTGATTCATAATATAGATCAATAATTCATAGACTCTATTCTTTGATTTTAAGAGACAGAGTAAAAAAAAAAAAAGTATTAATTTTGTTTGTTTATTTTCCGATAGCCAAAAGCATACATTTGCAAAATGATCAGTCTATGTTGAAAAATAACAATGAGTAAAACTACTGGTAAAATTAATGATAATTATCAGGGGAAAAGTTAATCATTAAGCATATTTCTTGCTGCGGAGAACTGTGTGATTTTTAGATCTACTAATCTGAAATGGAAAGTCATGCAGCTGAACTTCTGAAATGCTAGCAAGCATCTGGGCTGCTGATTGTTTCAGTAACCAATCTGGCACAACCATTGTGCTTTTTTATCCTTTTATCCCAGCTTATAGACCCCAGTATTTCTATAGTATTGTTTGTATATCTTTCAAGATGAAAATATCAGTGTGTCAAAAGGTCATAGGTGAAGCCAGGTTTCTCTTTTTTTATTATTATTATTAATAGGCTCTCTCTTTCTCTGTATTTTTGGTCATTCTGACATTAAATCCTTGACGTTGAAGGAAATCTATTCATTGGTGTTGAACTTGGTCATGAAGGTTGCTTAAGTCTAAAGTGATTATCTCAAAGAAGGAAAAAGAAACTCAATAGTGTTTGGCATTTGATGATGAATAAATATACCCTAGGGCAGACTGGGAAAATTAAGCAAAGAAATTGAATATTTATATGTAACTTGTATGTAGTATAAATAGGCATTAGTGTTTAGATGAAATTAGACATTATTTTATAATAGGATTTTAAAATATTGTTTCCTGGATAGCTTCCTTCCTCAGATATCCAATGTTTTACAAGAGAATTTATAAGCAACATGATGTTAACAGAGTTAACATTGAGGGCAGGCTTAACACAGGCTAGAATGCCCCAAGGCCGGAAGAATATGACAGACTAGCATAGTAACAGAAAATAGATGACTGACTGTTTTAGTGCAAGCAATTCTTGGAGGCCATTGCCTGACTAGAGTGAATTTTCATCACTGAACTTCCAATAATAATTATCATAAATGGCTATAAGTGACAGTAATTTCATTTCAATAGAATCCTTTGAATGTTTATTTTTAAACTATTAGTGCTATTCAGGCATGAACTCTTGCAAAGTAGAAACATTTTTGTCAAATTAGTGCTGAATCTGAGGTTCTATCACTAGCTTTCATAAATGTTGTGTAAAGGATCACTGCTGTAGGAAACTGGACAGATTCCCTCCAAAGTCATTCCAACCCTGATTCTCTGACTGGCAATTAGTTTGAAGATTCTAAATGTGTGACAGTTCCTCTTTTTAGCCTTCAAGTGTTACAAAGTCAAGAAGATTGTTTGCTTGGGGAACAAAAGATTATTTTAATTCAAAGACCAAGAACTAAGGAAAACGCAGTCTTTCTGCTGCATTTCAGATATATTTCAGAAGTGATGATTCTATTAGTGCTGAATTGCAATTATGATCTCTGATTTTCAGTGGATGTTCTCAATGCTAATTAGATTGTACTTTCTGCTGGATTCACATGTGAATAAAAGTACTTTTTTTAAAAAAGCCTTTATCCTTTATTATTTATTTTAAGATTTGATATGGAACAGTAATGCTCTGTACTTCTCTCAAAAGTACATTTTCGTAGTAGTCACTCATTATTTCTTGAATGCAGGGAGTATTTTCATTAGATTAAAAAATAATTTTATTAAATATTTTAATAGATTATTTTACCATTTTACAGTGACTGTTCATTGTACTCTGTGATTTTGGCTTTGGTAAATGAAAATATTATTTATGATTATGAAAATACCTTTCACCTTTAAGCAAAGATGCTAGTTCTGCTCCCCACTACCCGTAGACAAATTTTCAGAGACCCTTTCCACGGAATACTGAAGGAATTTGGTCCCAGGAAACATGTGGTTTGGATTATACTGTATTCTAATTGATTCTACCATTAAGGTAAATAGCATTGCAGTCAGGAAATACTGTTTCCTAAGTTATGATACCTGCTGAGATTGAGCGTAAAATGGCCTAACGTTATATTTGGAGGCATTGTTGGAAATTCAAGAAACATTCTTCTCTGCCTAGAAAATATTAGCAGAACCCAAATGATGTCAAGGTTTGTTCAGAATTGCTACGCTCACGTGATGGGGAAATCTTGGGAGAGAGTGTCGTTTTTTACATCTTTCTTCTTCCTTGTGAGATAATTCCCTTTTTATGCTGATACTGTCCTATTACTAAAGCATTGCACTTTGATATAATAGAAGTAGGATATGAACTCGTCATCCTTTATCAACTGTAAAAAGGAAAAGGTAAGAAGGGGAAAATATATCTCATAGTGTTTACCATTCTTAGAAACTAAGGAACCCTTAGAGATAAAATTTTCCATCTGAATGTATTACAACTTAACTAATGGAGGTTTCTATATAGGTGAGGATGCATGTGAGCGTGTGCACGCACACTTGCATGCATGTTTTAGACTACTTTAGTTTGTGGTCAGCTGATTCTGAAACAGAAAGAAGTTTTGACAATTTGGTGTATTCCTCCTAGAAACTTCTTCAAAAAGAAGTCTTTTTGAAGTAAGAGTTTATCTCATTTCATTAATTATATGCTCAATATTAATCTTTAATAAAGTACAAGAAAGGAGGGATGTGATATGAAACATTTACTATAGTTATCTTAAATGATACTTCAGTTAATATTTTGATTTTGCTATGAAAAATTTGCTTTTCCATAAAGATCAAACATGCCATTATTTCTCAAATAATAAATCTTAAAAAAATAAAATTTTTTACAAAATTAGCCATGTTTTAAAGAAATCTTTTACAGTGAGCTATTTCTTCTAATTTCCTTTTATAGCAAGTGTTTAATAAGCACTTTAAAAATATTTATGGAACTCACATTTGTGGGACAAAACTCCTCAATTGTACATGTTCTATTTGTGCATACCCACATAAAGTAGATTGGCCCAATCCTAGGGCAAGGTATGACATATGTCAAGTTTGTTTTATGTGCTCTTATAGTTTTGGTAACAAATGGGGAATTTCATAGTAATGATAACAAATTCAAATATACAAAGATATTACTATTTCTATAAATGAGTTTAATTTATGACTGAGCAATCAGTCTACCTGATGGTTAACAATGTAATTAATATTCTTGATCTCTCTCTCTGGGGGCGGGGTGTGTGTGTGTGTGTGTGTATTTCCAGTAATTTCTGTATAGAGTTGTTATTTGTGTTTGAAATTCTCTCCATGATCTCTTATCTTCCTTCTTCCTTCGATGAAGGAAGCCTGTTGGGGGTACCCTTCTGTGCATGTGTCCTCTTTCTGGTTCATTTCACGTCTAGGTCTGAAACAGCCTCTCTGCTTTGGCATCACCCCTCCTGTCTGCTTGTGGTACAGGTGATGACTGATTTGCCTTTGAGTGGTAACCAAATAGATTTGTTGGATTTCTGTTAGTTCTCTCTTTGGCTCCTTATGTTAATGATTTTTGGAAACATTCTTCTCTTGCACTTGCACTCTTTCTTTGTGAACTGTTTTTTCCTCCCCAGGTAGAGGCGCATAGGAAATTACTGTGCTTCAACCACAGCACTCAGCTTCCTCTGGTGCTCTGCGGCCTTTTTGTGCTTAGTCTTGTCTCCTTAGCCCATTCTCAACAATTCTGCATGTTGGACACAAGAACCTCCACTCTTGGACTCAATTCCCTGGGACTTCATAGGAAATTCTACCCAACATGCATCACTTCTTTCTCGGATGAGTGCGCAGGGCTACTGCACTGCCTGTAATCTCACTTCCAATGTCTCTTCCACCAGATGGGGACACAAGAAGGGTACCCCAAGCTGGCTTCCTTCCTTTCTGTTCATAGCCTAAGAATGTGGTGTGCATTTTTTGCTATATGGGTAGTTCCTATACTAAGAATGATCCTTTGGCTCCCACACTGGGGGAGGGAGAAAGGAGGATGGATTGACATCTGAGCAGTATTGCAAAAAGACTAGCTTTGTTGTTCCTTTGAAATGTGGAATCTTGAATTAGGGGGATACCAAACGAACACAGTGAATGAAGGGCCAGAGTTTCTGAGCCTGGTCTTCCAATGGGCTAAGTAAATTCAGATACAGAGGTGTGACATTTATATATGGACTGACAACAAGTAATGTAGCAGGCCTGAATGATCTTTGGGTAGAACTGTGGGCAGAAATGAGACTAAATTGGAAGTCAAGACAGCATGCTATGCTTTGGATTTTTTTTCTTTGCTTTATTTTGTAGGCGTGTTCCAAGGGCATTAAACAGCAGTGATATGATTTGCTTTTAGAGAAATGGCTCTGTAGCAAAAATGCAGGTGGATCAGAGGGTGTTGGGACTAGGAGGAATGAGACCAATTAGGAGACTGTTGCAATTTTGCAGTAGATGAATGCAGAAGGCCTGAACTAGGAAGCACTAGGAAAGAGAAGACAGGATGGATTTGAAAGGCAGTATAGAGGCAGAATCAATAGGGCTTTCTAGTGGATTGGGTGTGGGTAGACAGGGAGAATACTTCATGAACAGGTAGATGATGCTGCTTGTACCAGCTTTAGGACACATAGATTTCACATCTCCAATTTAAAGGCTTTTTAATCTTAGGATTTTTTTTTTCACCTGAATGGGCCTGGCATAGGGTAAGAAACACAACATCTGCATAGTAACTATTAACTTTTTTCATAGTGGAAAATAGAAACAAATTTATTTGTTAATAAAGATAGCTTTGCAACTTTTTATTACTAGATTAACCAAGAACCTCTGAAAATAAATCTTGATTAGCTCATGAGGATAAGCTGGACGTGGCCCTTTCCTGGAGAATCTGAGGCATAGGGTTTAGGTAGGGTAAGGGAGAGAATGTGTCCCATTATCCCCTTGAAGGAAAACAGGCCAGTCCCACTCCTTCACCTTCATCTAAAACTAGCCCAGACATTCAGTTCCAAGGCTCTAGGATTTTTCATTGTTGAAGTTTGCATTTGTTTATTTTGCTGGCATGTGATATTGTTGTAGTCAGTATTTAGTTACTGTTTTTTCATTAGGTACTAATTACACCTTATCTAACAATCTGAAAGACATTCCCAAGGCTCCTGTGTGATTTGCTTTTGTGACCATTAAATTTCTGACAAAAGGAATTATAAAAATGGGCATTGAAATACTACCTTCATCAGTAGAATTATTAGTGTGATGGTGCAAAAACTACTTCTATCAAAACTCTCCTTCAGCAAATATTTATTTATTATCATGGTACTATACTAGGCACTAGGAGTAGAGCAGAAAATAAAACAAGGAAATGTCCTGACCCTCATGAGCATATATTCTTGCAGGAGACAGACAACCTTTAAAATAAATATACAGCATTAGAAGTCCACAACTTCTAAGGAGAACAAAATAAAGTAGGGATGGGGGATAGGAAGGGTGGGAAGGAGTGACATTTTACATGGGGTGGTTTTTTTTTCATTTACCAAAATCTTGACATTATATACAATATTGCTGTTCTCTGTGAATAGTGGTGTCACGAAATGTTTTGTGCTCAAGTTCACAAGTTAGGTTACCAATATTCCAGTCCCTGCCCCACCAGTAGCTAAGTAATAGCAGGCCAGTTAGCCTCACACCATACTTCTCCTTATCTACAAAATAATGTTCCTTCTAATTTGGAAAATTCCATCTGTATTCTGTAAATTAATAACAAACTTTATTGGAACCCAAGGAATCAAGTTTTGCCTACGCTTTCACTGATTCGTTCTCTGACACTGTCCTCTTTTACAACATAATCTCTACTTTAAGACACTTTTATATTACACAGTAAATATGACTCTCTTCTTACGCAGTATGATTTTTTCCTTCCCTTTAGTTACAAGATGAATTTATTTTAAAATTACCTGTTTAGAATGTTTGACCACAATATGGATCAGTATGTTTAGAAAAAGTTACTGATACGGGGAACTAGGGAAATATATCTGTATGCACATATGTGTTTATATATATGGACAACTCTTTTCATTTATGAATCATCTCTAGGTTTCTATCTATGCTCTTAATTTTCAGAATGGAAGATACTTAATATGTCTGTAGAACAGAAATAATAATGTCATATATTATAGAATCGGTGGACCTTTCAACAGATTGACACCTTCTCATTTTCTCTGACAAATACTCAATCCACACTTCAGTCTGTTAAAAACAGAGCTAATTAACATGCATAAACTAGCAGTCCGATCTAGTTATGATGCATCCTTAATGTGTGACGTGTTCAGCTTAGTGTAACTACTTAGTCTTGTCATAAAAGGTAGAGTGGACTCCAGTGATCGAAGTTCTGAGATCAATTTAACCTGAATAAGATCTTTATCCATAAAAACTGTCATTAGAAATGACGAGCATTTCACTAATTAGCCCACCATTTACACCCCATAAGCTTCTCACAGATGGTAAATGTTTATAAACACCCACAGATGTGTGCACAGCTGACTCTCAGTTATCCACAGGAATAGGGGACATAGATAATTTAGATTCACTTACAATACAAACCTCTCATTTTAGCTAGTTTCAGTCCTTTTTCTCCTTGGACTTTTTACCACAGCTGTTAATGGAGTAGCAAATTAACTAATCTAATTTCAACTTCTCTTATTGATGCACTTACCCCCTGATGAAAGCACTAATATGTACAAATGTGGTCACAAGATGGCTGGTAAGAGGGTGGAAATGGTAAGCATGAGCTTAGATAAATACATCGAGCAACGGAGAATTGTTCACGTGTGTGTAACTGTCTAGTAACAAACTTCAAGTTGTGAAACCACAGCAAGCTACCCAGTTCAAGAATGGTATACCTAAATTCCCTGGGACAGAAGAAAACACCTCCTTAAATTCAAGAAAAGGGAAAGGATGCCATTTTCCTTGGTGGCCTGGTCCTGTAGTAATAATGATTCAGATGGTTCTTCCTGAAATTTAGTCTTAATTTTTCATTATATCATCAGCCTTTCTACTGTCTCATGCTGAATGAAGATGAAGAAATATAAATATCATCCAGAGCACCATGATGTCACTTTTTTGTCTTCCTTTGGCCTAAAGAGTCTTGGGTCTTGTGCTTCTCATACATTCTGAATCTGAAGCTTTCATTCATTCTTCTTTGTGCAGTTACCCAGGCAAATTTAAAGATAATATTTGATGGGGCCCACACAGAGTGAGGAGACATGTGGAGCTAACTGCAGGCCACAGGCCATTTACAGAATGAACTATGAAGGACAACCATTTTGTTTCCTAATGACCTACAAAGTGTGTACTACGTCTTACAGACTGAGGCATTCACAAGTTAATACAAATTGTTTTCCAGAGTTTCATTACTTGAGGAACATGCCTTTCTTTCAGCTTATTGGGAAGGAAAATTAATCATTCCTAAACAGAATGTTAGAAATATTCCAAAATGTTTAAAGAAAAGTATTTATAGTGGGCTGGGCATGGTGGCTCATAGCTCTAATCCCAGCACTTTGGGAGGCTGAGGTCAGAGGATCTCTTGAGGGCAGGAGTTTGAGACCAGTATGGGCAACACAGTGAGACCCTGCCTCTATAAAAATAAATAAATAAATGATATTTATAGTGGATTAGATAGTGATCAAAATTAGCATCAAGAACTTGAACAGTAGAAGAATGTGGCAATGAAGAAATGAATCTTGCACCACTGACGCTATCTGACAGATCTGTAACTTTTCAGATAAATGTACATTTTTAATTTTTTTTTCACTAAAGAAGACTTGAAATTGCTGACAGGCTATATAAGAATCCTATTGGATATTCCCCTAATAAGAAATGTGACTGGAAACTCAGTGCTTACGGATACAGAAATCCTTCTATATATATTTACTCTCAACAGTTCTTAAAAATCACCGATAGTGTTTTGGCATAAGTAGGTGGTACCATTCACTGAGATAAGGGACACAAGAAGAGGTAGAGGTTTGGGGAAAATGGTGATGAATTCAAGTTTGTATATACAGGTACACCTTGTCTTATGATGGGGTTATGTCCAGATAAACCCATCATAATTTGGAAATATTGTAAGTCAAAGCTGCGTTTAATACACCTAAGCCTACCAAACATCAGAGATTAGCCTAGGCTACCTAAAGCATTCTAGAACACTTACAGTAGCCTACAGTTGGGCGAAATCATATAACAGAACTTATTTTATAATTAAGGATTGAATATCTCATGCAATTTATTGAATACTATATAGAATGTGAAGACCATTGGTTGTTTAGGTAGTCAAGTACAGTTTCTATTGAATGTTTATTGCTTTGTGTCATTGTAAAGTCAAAAAATTGTAAGTTGGGAACAGTTGTATTATATTTGAGGTATCTGTAGGATATCCAGTTTACCACGTCTAGTGAGTCGAAAGGGGCTGGTATGACCAACTCTTCCCACTTGGCCTAATTGTCCCAGTTTTAGCACTGAAAGTCCTGTGTTCCAGGAAACCGTTTAGTCTTGCAAGCCAGGATGGTTGGTCACCCTAGTTGGGACTCAGGAATAGCACCTGTTGCTGGTGATAAAAACGTGGGAGTTTTCAGTAAACAAAGCCATGGAATAATAAAACACCAATGGAAAATTCAAGGAATGTTGTAAGAATGAGCAGAGGAAGAAGAGCCAGAAGGGGACCTTGAAAAGGGAGTCGCCATGGAGGTAGTAGAGGGACCAAGAAAGTCTGGTATCATGAAGTCCAGGGAAGAGACCTTTTCAAAAAGTAAGGGATAGTCAACACAATCAAATACTGCTGAGAGATCTTGTAATGAACTAACAGCCATCCCCCATTGACTTTAGCTCAAACAAGAGCATAAAGAGTTGATAAATGAATATGGGATGTGAGACTAAGATATGAGTAAGAAAGGATAGTAACTACAGGGGATTTGGAAGTCAAGGAGGAGGGCAAAGCAGTTTGTGTGTGTGTGTGTGTGTGAATGCAGACTGGAAGGAATGAGAAAGAAAGGAGGGGAACTGGAAGAGAATGATAATCAATGGAGTAAATTTCTGAGGGTGGCAGGAGGGCTGGAGAGCAACACGATACCAGCACAGATGGAGGAAATTGTCTTGGAAATCTACATGCTCTGCCATTGTGATAGTTAGAAAGGTGGAAAGGTTGGGCTAGGTGCAAATACATTTGTAGGTATGATGTTAGGAAGTTAAAGAAGCTTTTATCAAGTGGTTTCTGTTTTCTATCTAAAAGGAAGGCCTTTGCAGAGGAAGGGCAGTGGTTGGTTGGGAGGCTTGAGTGAAGTGTATAAGCATGTAAACAGCCCCTCGCAGGGAGTGGGAGAGCCTCCTGATGAAACATATAAAGAGGAGTGTTAATAGAAGTAAGAATCCAGCTGAGGTAGCAGTTGGGGGTACTAGTCCTGATCCTGTGGTATTGTTTGTCACCAGGACTACTCAGCATCTGGAGTAATGCCAAGACAATGAAGTTTGGGGCTTATTTACATTTTAGTGAGAGTCTGGAAAAGTAGGAGAATAAAGGAAGGAAGGAAGATAACAGCATGTGAACCATGGTCAAAGTGATGTACAGAGTCTGCACTAGATAGCTGAGGATATAGAGTGGGGCCAGGGGCATTGGAGATTTTCATGGGATATGGGTCAGAAAATGGTTGTATGAAGTTAAGTTATTGGAAGTAAAACAGTGCTGGGTAGTGACAAAGTTTAGATTATGGCCATGGAAGTGAGCAATGGGAAGTAGAAGGGATTGTTCCCTGGAGATGAGGAGGTCAGGGAACTCATAGGACCTGGTATTGGATTGGATATTAACATTGAACTGGAATCTCACAAGATGATGGCAGAGTCTGGCTTGATGAGGAAGACTGACTCAGTTGACAGTTTATTCTGAATGAGAGGGTAGACTTGTGCATGACTGGATGACACTGACCCAGAGGGATGGCAGTGGTGTAACTGAATGACATGTGTCTCAAAGGCAGGTGCTTTTTACATGAGGAGAAAAAGTGACAGCCTGACATCCTTTGATCAAGGAGAAAGCAGACATTCCCATGTCCTCCAGCTATGTCCTGCAGACTTTAAACACATGAGATAGGAGGGGAACAAGCAACATCTACTAGAAGGGAAGATGTTGTCCAGCAGAAAGCATCTGTCCAGTTTCCAAGTAAAGCCCGTTTTCAGTTAAGAGAACAAGATGAAAGGAGGGTATGCTGAAGAAATTGAGGCAGTAGAGAGGTTCATGCTAATAATGCTGGAGGAAATAAAGATCAGAAGGACACTGTTGTCTAAGAATGATAGTGATGGTGGTTTAGCTGCCTTCAAAGTTTTAGCCCAACTACAGCAATCCCCAGCAGCTAGGTTGTTAGAAGGAGTCAGGAGGCCATGGCAGACTGAAGTAATTCTAATATTTTCAGATACTCCTAGTCTCTGGAGGAGGAGTGTTTCTGGTCTTTCTCTGTGAGGAAGGAGCATCTGTGAGTGACCTGCATCTCTCTTATTGTCAGGTTCCAGGTTCCAGGTTCCAGGAGAAAACTCCTATTGAATTTGGGAAAAGTAACTTGTGCTTACCTGCTCCAGTTCCCAGCTCTGAAAGCTACTATCTCTTTGTGTCTTAAGGCATTTCCTAAAACACCTTTAAATATAAGTCAACAAACCTAAAGATCTGAATAGTTATCAATTTTCATGTAGCACTTCTCTATCAAGAAAAGTCTGTAGTGGAAAGAATGAACTTTAAAATCAGAAAGATACTGGTTCAAATCTCCCCTCTGCTACCAACCTATGGCAGGGCTTTGGGCACCTTACTTTACCTTTTTGAGCTCCAAGTTCCATAACTTTAAAATGGATCAGGTAATAGCTACTTGGAAAGGGGGCGAGTGAGAATTAAATTAGAAACTCTAGGTAAAATGTTCCACATGAACAATAGCACATAGGCATTCAGTCAAACTGATAGTTCCTAGTGTGTCTAAATTCATAATTAGGTTTTTTAATCTTTATTTTATGTATCCCTTATTTCCTAAATAAAACTGTTCTCAGCCAGGAATGGTGGCTCATACCTGTAATCCCAACACTTTGGTAAGCTGAAGTGGGTGGATCACATGAGGCCAGGAGTTTGAGACTATCCTCAGCAACATGGTGAGACCCTGTCTTTATAAAAAATTAAAAATTAAAAAAAATTAAGTTACCTGGCATAGTTTAATCTCAGGTACTGAGGAGGCTGTAGCAGGAGGATCCTTTGAGCCCAGGAGTTGGAGATTATTATAGTGAGCTATGATTGTGCCACTACACTCTCCAGCCTAGACAACAGAGAGACCTCATCTCTTTTAAAACACATGCACGCACGCACGCACGCACACACAACAACAAAAAGAATAAAAAACATAAAAGTAAAATAAAATTATTCTCAGAGTTACCTAATATCAACTTTTATTGTAGGGCTCGTGTATTTATTTTGTCGGCTTTTTATAGTTGTGGGGTTGGGGGAGGGAGTCTTTCATTGTTCTCTTGAGACAGTAGCACATTTTTGCCTTCAGTTTTTTTTACAATTGTTAATGAGTTCATTGAAAGTTCAGTTGTCTCGTCTTTTCATTTTTCTCTTACTTGCTTTCTTCTGAAAGCATATGTCAATTCTTTTTTTTTCCCCCAAGTTTTCACTCATTCAGATTTGCCTTATTCTCCTTGCTGACTTCCTCTTTTTCAAAACTATGTTGCTGTTATTCTGATTCGGATTTTAAAATTTCCTTTGTATTTAATACTAATGGAATGATTTCTGCATCTGATTGTGGAAGGAATAAGGAAGGGCATTATATTTGGGCAGAATAAATCTGTGTTTCTCCTTTAAAATGAGTAAGAAAGGTAATGCATACTTATAGTACTTTGAACACAAAGTTTATGTTAGAAATGAACCTAGAACTTGAATCTGGTAAAAATTAATTTGGGCAAGGTTGGCAGCAGTGAGATGGGTTTTAACCCTTAAAGCTCAAAATGCAAATACACAGGTTTCCACAGTTTACTGTGATATCTATATGGTTCTGTGTTTTAAGGTACAAATAAAACATATCTTCAGATATTGAAGTACAAATCCAGGTATCAAAGAATATCTCCTAAAATCATCACTAGGCAATCATAGCTATAACTCTTCACTTCTACTGCCTCAGTATGAAGCAATTTCATAGCACCTTGATTTATTTTGTGTAACATTCATCATACAGGTAGTCACTAATTATGTGTTGAACTGGCTCTTACACTTAAGATCCATGGGAACAGGGGCTGGGGCTAGTTCAGTACCTGACATTTAGTCCTTAGTGTGTCTTTGTAAAATTGAATTAGACTATAGACTTTATAGTTCTGTTATTTCCAACTACTCCTTGAACAAAACAGAATATTCTACCAGTATCTCAAAATCAATTCATCTAAAACCTAACTTGTCATGCTCCACATAAAACCTGATTTTCATGTTCTCATTTTGGGTTAATGATACCACCATTTTCCCAGTCACCCAGGCTTGACACCTTCACACTATGCCAGCTTTAATCATCATGAAGTACAGTTTCGATTATTTCACACCTTTCAAAAACATTTGATGGCAGTTCCTCAGCCTCAAATCCAAGCTCCCACAGCCTGCCTTCCTGACCTTATTTTTCCCCTTCTTCCAGTGCATACCATATGCTGCTGTCAGAGCATGACTGCTGGGCCCCTCTGGGCATCATACGGTGTTCCAGGCACTACTCACTGGCTCCTCATGGCCTTAGGTCCATTTATCCTGGCTTCTCCTGAAAAAAAAGTCCTGTGAAATTACTGTTATTATTCCCTAGCTCCTTCCTCCTTTTTTTTTTTATTCTTGTTGAATTAAGCATTTTCATTATCTGAAATCATTTCATTCTCTGTTCAAAAACTTCATAAGGAAAAAAGCCATTTAAAAGTCAATTCTTCACTAATAAGAAAATACTAAAACAAATCTAAAACAAATCCTAATATATTTTCAATGAGAAGCAAGCATTTGTTAAGCTTAAGCTTGTCAAGCTTCACTCAGAATAAAGTGAAGCTCTTGTAGGTGACAAGTGAGACTTCCACCCAGAAAGGGAGGTGGTGTGCCATGTAATTAACCTTTTCCTTCCTGGGTTACTCTGTGATTAAAGGATCGTGGGTGTTCACTGTGTGTGATAGTCACATTTTGTTAAATGTCATTATCACTTCACATCTATATATGTATTTAAATAGATACATTTTCCCCCCCTGACATTCTGTGCTTTTTCAACTGAAGGCATCTGTTCAGCACCCTAGACCCTACATAACACACAAGGTCGACTGTGGTAGCATTCTTTTTGCCAAGGAGTCAATGCTCGTTTTTAAATTTTGCTTTCTTCAGTAATTTTAGAACAGGTCAGAGTGAACAAGCTCATCGGAGTGTGGCACTTGAATACTTACATGCAAGACATTTTAACAATCATTTACTACTGAAAGAATGATTAAGTAGTGCGTTTCTTTAGCACCATGTGGTGGTATAATTGCTAAGCTGCAGGAAGTCATAAAACCTGTTACTCACTCTGTAGCTAATAGCTGTAAGTGGTCATGGAAAGGTCTTCATTCAGTGTCCTCATTGATAAAATAAGGACTTGGCTTATTTCACTGACTATATTTTGGAGATGGTCCATGTCAATAATTTAAATATGCCTTATCATTATTTCACATTACAACATAGTCTGGTATATGGCTGTCATAGTTTATTTAATCTCTTATAGGTGGACATTTAGTTTGTTTCTAGTCTCCTATTATAATAAACAGTATAATGAAGATCCTTTTACATATGATTTTCCACACATGTAAGTTATACACATAGAATAACTTTCTCAGAGAAAAATTATCTCATTATGTGATATGTGCAATCTTTTTTCTTTAAAAAAATTTAGTTTTTAGAGGAGAGGTCTCGCTGTGTTGCCCACGCTGGTCTCAAACTCCTGGCCTCAAGCGATTCACCCACCTTGGCCTTCCAAAGTGCTAGGATTATAGGCATGAGCCACCACAGATGGCCACAATTTTATTTCTGTTAAAAAATTACTAAATTGTTTTCCAAAGTGATTACATTGGTTTTATATTTTCAGCAACAAACGTGTGAAGTGACCTGTTTTCCCAACCCTTCACCATACTGATTTATTGTAATTTTTCATTGTTGTCATGCTGTTAGATGAAAATGATCTCTCATTGATGTATTTGGAATATCTTTCATTATGAATGAGGTTGAGGATTATATCACATTTAAAGCATGATTTATTTATTTTTATGATGGTGTCTTAGTCCATTCGTTCTGCTATAAAAAATATCATAAACTGAGTAACTTATAAAGAATAGAAGTTTATTTCTCACAGTTCTGGAGTCTAGAAAGTCCAAAATCAAGATGTCAGCAGATTGGGTGTTCAATGAGGTCTGTAACCTTCTAGCTGTGTCCTCATATTGTGGAAGGGACAAGGGCAGCTCTCTAGAGTCCCTTTTATAAAAGTGCTAACCCCATTAATGAAGGCTCTGCCCTTATGATCTCATCACCTCCCAAAGCCCTTTCTCTTAATACCATCACCTTGGAATTAGGATTTCAACATATAAATTTGGGGTTGGGGGGGACATAACAATTCAGATCATAGAATATGGGTTCCCTAAACAAATAATTTGCCCATTTCTTGATCTGTTTCTTACTGAGTTATAAGCATTCTTTATTTTAAGAAAATCAGTCCCAGGAATGCCCAAATTTTAAATATTTTTTCCAGCTTATGCTTTCATTGTTTATGTGTACACTTTGTTGTTATTTGATTTTTTGTATTATTTTTAATAGAAGTAAAGTCTTGCTATGTTGCCCAGGCTGGTTTCAAATTCCTGGGCTTAAGTGATTCTCTCACCTTGGCTTCACAAAGTGTTGAGGATACAGGCACGAGCTACCACATCTGTCCTATTTGATTTTTAGATATTTATATTACTTTTGGATTTGTTTTAGAACTATTTTCCCATTCCAGAACTATGAAAATATACTTTTCCACATTCTCTGCTATAGCTTTCACTTTAATCTTTTAATGTTGAAATATTTGATCCACTTGGAATTTATTTTGTTATAAATAACAAGATGAGAGCCAAACAGACTGTTGCTATTGCTAGGCAGTAGTTATTGAACACATTTTTTAAATCTTCTACTGATTTGAAATGCCACCTTTATCATAAATTGACTTGTCATGTGTATTTGTTATAAATCACCAAGAGTAGTGCATGTTATACATTATTATTATTATGATTATTAAAACAAGGTCTCACTTTGTCACCCAGGCTGCAATGCAGTGGCTCAACTATGGGTCACTGCAGCCACAACTTCCTGGGCTCCAGCGATCCCCCTGACGTCAACCCCTTGTGTAGCTGGGACTACAGGCATGTACCATCATACTGGCTATTTTTTTTTTTTTAAGAGACAGGGTCTCACTATTTTGCCCAGGCCAGTCTTGAACTCTTGGGTTCAAGTGATCCTCCTGCCTCTCTCTCCCAAATTGCTAGGATTACAGGCATGAGCCACAACACCCAGCCTCTAGTACACATTATTATCCAAATTTATTTGACCATAGAACCACTTCCTTTACCCCCTCTAACTAAACAGGTACACATACACACAGAGTTTCTTACAGGACTAGTGTTCTGTGGTGCACACTTTGGGAAATGCTGTCTTACGTATTGAAGTTTTTTTTTTTTAAATGTGATATATCTCCTTATTTTGTAATGACAAATTCATCCATGACATGGTTACTCTGAAATCTTGTGCCTTGATAGGTTTATATTCCAAAAATGATTGTACCTTTTTAATTTGAGTAGACAATTAAATGAGCAGAGAAGTAACTTTCTTATCCTGAATCATTGTCTTACAACAGAATCTAAATCATAAGAAATTTGGAAATTAACAACGTGATATAATTTGTCATAGTATATTTATATTACCATTTTTACTGGTTGTGTTTATAGTTAAAATTCAGTAATAGTTTATTTGTGACATCCAAGAATAGGTTTTTTATTAAGCTGGAGAGTTTGTAGAATAAGAATCCTTTATTTCGTAAATGTCATCTCTATAATCCCATTTAGTGTAAGACATGAAATTATTTAGATTCAAATTTGGATACAATGTAATAAATTGTATAGTAATTTTCATTTACACATTCTAATGTAGCTACAAAATATTTTTCACTTAAACTTTGAAAATATAGCCTTATTTTTTGATGTCGGTCATGGGATTTTTTTTTTTTTTTTTTTTTTTGAGACAGAGTCTTGTTCTGTCCAGGCGCCAGGCTGGAGTGCAGTGGCACAATCTCGGCTCACTGCAGCCTCCGCCTCCCAGGTGCAAGCAATTCTCCTGCCTCAGCCACCCGAGTAGCTGTGACTACAGGCGTGCGCCACCACGCCAAGTTGAGTTTTGTATTTTTTAGTAGAGACAGGGTTTCACCATGTTGGCCAGGATGGTCTTGATTTCTTGACCTTGTAATCCACCCGCCTCAGCCTCCCAAAGTGCTGGGATTACAGGCGTGAGCCACCGCACCCAGCTTGGTCATGGGATTTTTTTGCAACAGGGTCTTGCTGTGTTACCCAGGCTATAGTGCAGTGGCGGGATCTCAGCTCACCGCAGCCTCTGCCTCCTGGGCTCCAGCAAGCCTTATGTTTTAACCAGAGCAACTAAAAGGATTACCTTGTGACCTGTACTCTAAATGTAAGATGGATGCAACAGATCCAAGCCTATTCAAGATAGGAAGAAGGAGGTGGTAACATAATGATAGCAGCCATAGCTGCCATAATTCCAGGCCATATTTAAGATAGGAAGAGGAAGAGTGGTTACAGATATGCCTTATTGTACAGGTATGCCTTATTAGATAGAAATGCATCACGTGTCCACCCCTAGTTTAGCTGCAAGGGAGCCACAGAGAAAAATTTTAGCTTTCCTAGCCTCTATAGGAAGGAAGAAGAAGGTAGGGAATGAATGTGTTGTGTTGGCCAATCAGCAATATTTACTATATTAGTGAACCAGAACAGTCATCAAAATATTAAAAACATGAATCACAAATATTTTTGAGGCCTTACATGGAGGGTGCACTGTGTTAAGCTCTATACCTTGCTTAATCTTCACAATAGTCTTCTGAGGATAAATACCATTATTATCCTCATCTTATAGGTGTGAGGAGGCACAAGGAGATTGGGGTAATCTTTAAGGAGCACATGGCTGATAAGAGTAAGAAGCAAGATTCAGGTCCAGGAGTTTCACTCTTTAACTTTGCTCTTAAGTGCTTTATTTCAAGGAAAAAAGTACAATAACAAAACTTCCTTTTTTTTGTAAAATATTCTAATTTTTCCTTCTAACTTATAGCAGAAATGTATTTAATGAAATTTGTATAAATCATGAAGAATAAGGGTGAAAAAAACAGAAATATTAACCTATTTGGGTTTTTTCCCCATAAAATTCTACTTCTTATGGTTGAGCCAGTCACTTAATTATAGTATGAAAGAGAACTGTTCTGATTATCATGTTATCAGTTAAATCCCAATGAAAATTGGGCTTTCTGACTCCCTTGACTCAAATAAATTTTCAGTTTCACATCTGGATTAAGACAAGTTCAAAGACTTTGAAGTTATTCCTGTCTTTTTGCTGTCTGGTTTAAGTAGTATTTTGCGCTTTGTTCTAGCTGGTTAAAGACTGAACTGGGTTACCAAGAGAAACTGTATAATCTTTTTCCCAAAAATCTCTATAACCAGAATCATAGAGGAATAATTCATGTAATTATGTTAGGGCATCTGTGTGTGTGTGCGTGCGTGTGTGTGGTTTTTCTTCTCAATTGGGTTAAACTATAAGCCTATGAATTTCGTCTGTCGACTGTACACTTTTAGCCTTTGGGTAAACTGAGCTTTTCTTCCCTATTCCCACTTCAAATTCCAGATTGTAATCTGTATGTCACTTACTACTGCTGGAATAATATAAAATGTCGCTGGGCACAGTGGCTCACACCTATAATACCAGCACTTTGGTATTATATTGCCTGAGCTCAGGAGTTCGAGACCAGCCTGGGCAACATGGCGAAACCCCGTCTGTACTAAAAATATAAAAAATTAGCTGGGCATGGTGGTGCATGCCTATATCCCAGCTATTCGGGAGGCTGAAGCATTAGAATCACTTGAACCTAGGAGGCAGAGGTCGCCATGAACTGAGACTGTACCAATTCTCTACAGCCTGGGTGACAGAGGTGTCTTCAAATAATAATTATTTTATATATATATATATATGCATGCATATACATATGTGTGTTTTTATATATATATATATTATATACATACAGTGATTTGACTTAAGGAAAGTATGTCAGGAGACAATGGGGAGTAAAAGGAGGAGCTATAAAAGCACACACAAAGTAAACACAATTGAAAATGGTCACAGGTTGAGAATAGTCATTTCCTCCTAAAAGCACCTTTACCTATTAGTTTGCCTTGTGCATTACCCTCAGCTCTCTTTTCTTGTCACTACACACCATCTCCCTAAGAGAGCTCGTGCTCTACCACAATATGAATAACCAAAATAACAAAGATTCACTATTACTAAGCTCTTCATATGCACCAGGCACTCTACTGAGCACTGAACATGATTTATCTCTTTCAATCCTTCCAATATTTTATGAAACAGGTGCTATTCTTCTTGCCCTTTCAACGCTGAGGGGGAATAAATGAAGGTTATAGAAACTAAGTAATTTGCCCAAAGTAACACTGATTGTTAGTTGGGAAGCCATTGGTTTGCATCTAAATGGATGAATTCAAAACTTGTGTTGTTCTCTGTCACTTTACTAAGCTTGTACTCTTTCCCATAGTTTCAGGTACAACCTATGCTTCTGAGTTGAATGTATTAGTATAACCTATTCCTCTTTCCCAAGTTTTAATCCTGTGACTCTGTCAGCCCTCTAGACACCTTGAATCACTTTGTAGTTGTGTATTTCATGAACATTTCAACTTAACATATCCAAAATTGAACTCCTCACTAGATCCAACTCTTTCTGCCACCACAGACAGTTCTGTACTTGCCAAATAATATCAATATATATCCAACTGGCAGAGCCAAATGCCTGGAAATCAGCCTTAACTTTATTTCTTTATAATATTCACATCCACGCAGACCAAGATTTCTCTCTGTCTCTTCCTTTCTCTTTTCTATTTTCACCACCACTTCTATAACTTACTTGGACCTTGTAATCACATTTTGTCTAGATTTAAATCACTAAACATGTCTGTCTCCCTTTTTTTTTTTTATTTTTTGCCTCTAGTCTTGTCTCTTCTCAAAATATTCTTTCTAAAGTAGAAATTGACCATGTTTCTTCCTAGCTTAAAATGACTTCACGGCTCCTTTAAAGTCTAAACTCCATAGCATGGTATATTCAGCCCTTCAGCCCTTGGCGAGTTGACCCTGGCTCTCTCTTCACGTTTACCTCACAGCACTACCACTTCTGTCTCTTCTTACTCATATCCATTGCACATTCTTCAGGAACCCCTGCCTTGTACAGCTTTCCTAACAGCTTTAGCTCGGTTTTGTCTCTTTGGGCAGCTCTGGCACTCTTAAATCAGTTCTTTAAGTCTCAGGTATTCTGAGCCTTCTGTGACCGCTGTTCCTTCTCCCTCTGCCCCATGCAATGTGCCCACCACCCTGCACTACATGCTGAATATCTCTGCCATAATATTCATCCGGTTGTGTTGTATTATTTTTACCTGTCATCCTCCCCTTCTCAGAGGTAAGCACCTTTAGATCAATAATCAGCCTCTTCCTTCACATTCTCTTCCTCAGTCAACTTCTTTCTCTTTGAAGAAAATTTTTAACTATCTTGTATTTGTCAATGTCTGCAAATTCCTAAATTAAATATAATAGGCTCATAGCATGATAAAATATGTTCTCCCTCACTCCTCTCCATCTTCTCCCACTTCCCAGAGGGAATCACTTTTAATTCTTAGTTATTTCTTCTGATATGTATGTGTTTCCTATTTCTAGATAATAACATAGACTGTTATTTATCAATATTTTATTTTAGACATTACTGAGTTCTTGATTTAGTTCCCTAATGCCCTCGCACTGCTAACTCTCACCTTGTGTACCCCTATTTCTTTACCCTATTGTCTTTCATTATAATTATATCACAGTTGATGGTCAACAGAATGGCCAGTGTTTATAATGTTGGTGTTATGTAAATATACCTCATTTTCTTTATTTTTCTTTTTTTTTTTTAATTTTAAGTTGTTTATTTCTTTACCTCAACTTTGAATATTCCTTATTTTCTGTCTTAGTTTGTTCCTGCTGCTATAATGAAAACACCTTAAGGACTGGGTAATTTATAACAACAGAAATTTATTTCTTGCAGTTCTGAAGACTGGAAAGTACGAGATCATGATGTCAGCAAATTTTATGCCTGGTGATAGCTCACTCTCTGCTCCATGGATGGTGTCTTGCTGCTGTGTCCTCACGTGGTGGAAGGGACTAAGATTCCTCCAACCTCTTTTATGAGGCCACTGATCCCATTCATGAGATTTCTGTCTTCATGACCTAATCACCTTATAAAGATCCTACCTTTTAATACCATTACATTGGAGGTCAAGTCTAACATATTCAGACTACAGCATTTCCTATTGGACAATCTTGTTGTCTCTAGATTAATACAGACTTTTCAAAAAGTTTGTTTAGTATTTGTGCATACATACCTGATACTGTATTATCCAAACTTTTTAATAGATCTGGGGAATAATCAGCAATCATTTTGCAAATGGTCCAATACAATACATTTGTTATCAGTTCCATGGCCACTACTTTGTCCCACAGCCCAGTTTCCTCCCATGTGATCGTGTGATCTGAACTGGCTGCTCTGAGACTGGGACATCCTGGGAATTCATTTTGCCACTTTGCTCTCTTGATTCCTTCTCTTTTTCTGGATTTCATGTTTTCCTACTATTCTACCCCTCTTTTTTTGGTTTTGCAAAAGTACATCTTCCAGTCTCTTTCTAAGAAGGCATGTATAGACACTTCCGTGTTTGAAAAATGTCCATTTTCTATCCATGATTAATTAGCAATATAATCATTTCTTCACTGGAAATAATTTCATTTCAGAATTTGGAGGCCATTTCTTGCCTATCTTTTGGAATTCAGTGTTGCCATTAAGAAATCCAGTCCTAGTCTTATTTCCTTCCTGCGTATTTAACCTGTTTTCATTTGTTTACTTACTTTCAGCATTCTAGAAGCTTTGCGGATCTTGTTTGTATCCTTAGTTATCTAAAATTTCAGTACTGTACCTTGGCTGAAGAAAATGGAGTAAGGAAAGAGAGTTGCTATGGATCACGGACTTATCTTTTTACTCCTGTCCTTTAAATTTAGGTGGTTTCCAAGATGCCACCTCTCCTAATTCAGGCATATACTTTTCCAGAGTGCTGAATGAGTATTTTTTACAATATGGAAATTACTTCCAAAAGTATTACCCATGTGTTTGTCTGAATTGAGGCCAGAATTTTCAGCTGTCTTCCAGAAGTTATCTGGAGGTCCCTGCTAGCACCTTCCATTAACAGGTCCAAAGGAAACCCATTATGTTTTCCAATCTTTGTTCTCCATCAAAATCAATAATATTTGAATTTCATATTTTGTTTTCCTCCAGCCATGGGCCTCAGAGATCTGAGACGTGTCCTTAGCAGCTCGGCCCTCTTTCGGTTCCTAAGACCTATTGATTCCACTTTAGAAATGTCCTTAACTCTCCCCTTCTCCATTTCCTTTGACACAGTGCAGTTTTTTAAAATACTATTTACAAATTAAGGTGATGGGTTATTTAAATATAGAAAAGCTTTGCCTTTTGCAGTTTATTAAGAGTTTTTACAGCAGGGGAGAAACTATACATATTTTTAATATAAATTACTGCTGGAGAAATTGAATTCTGTTCTACAAGAAAAAATGACTAATTTTAACTTCTCTGGCCTGTGTTAGACTATAATAAATATAAATCATTTAAACACCTTATTACACCTCATTTTTTGTTTTTATTTTGACTTTTTGCCTTCGTACCTGTTATTCCTTTTGCCAAGAATGCTATTCCCTCTCCAGTCCCTGCCATGAGTAACTCCTACTTATTCTTCAAGTCATCATTTACTAGGAAGCTGTACTTCTCCAGTAACTCATATATACACTTTTCTGCTTCTGAGAACAGAAATGCTTTCGTGTTAACCCTTGCAGCCTAGGTGTCTTAGTGCCTAGTAACATCCTGGCACACAGTACTGTATGCATGAGTCTTGGGTATCTTTAGTGCCTAGTAACATCCTGGCACATAGAACCATATGCCAGGTGAACGTGTGTTGGTTGAATGTTCTAAATGCATTTTTAACATTTGGAAGAACATCTTTATATGTCCCCATCTTACACTTTGGTTTATTTCAAGAGTGTATTTGTACTTCAAGTCAGAGTTTTTCTTAAAAATGATGTTATACCTAATAAAGAACATAATAGAATACAATATAAAAGACTTCCTTTGGCCACACACAGTGGTTCATGCCTGTAACCCCAGCACTTTTGGAAGCCCAGGTGGGCGGATCACCTGAGATCAGGAGTTGGAGACCAGCCTGGCCAACGTGGTGAAACCTTGTCTCTAGTAAAAATACAAAGATTAACTGGGTGTGGTGGTGCACACCTGTAATCCCAGCTAATTGGGAGACTGAGGCAGGATAATTGCTTGAACCCAGGAGGCAGAGGTTGCAGTAAGCCTAGGTCACCCCACTGCGCTCCAGTCTGGGTGACAGAGCAAGACTCCATCTCAAACAAACAAACACACACACACATAAACACACACAGATAAGCTTCCTTCATTTGTACTATATCTAAAACAGTGCTTGAAACATTCAATAATAAGTAGGTATTTCATACACATCCTATAATTTACTATGAATTTTATCTGTGAATTTGTTTCCCTATACTTTTATATCACTTAGCAATTTACCAAGTGCTTTCATTTGTATTATCTCATTTGATTCCCTCATTAACCCTAGACAGGTATTGTCAGTATTGCATATGTCAGGAATGATTATGTAAATAATAATCCAGTGTCACACAGGTAGTTAGTTGAAAGCTCAGACTAGAATGTAGGTTGTTTTACTTCATTATTGTTTTCTTCCCATTATGCATGTGAGAGTGAAAGTCAAAAATAGCCATCTGCTTTGGGGGGATGAGAGCAGCAGTAGAGGTTCCAGGTGGACAGTGATGGACAAGAGAAGGAATGCTTGTAGAGAATCACAGGCAGTTGCCTTTAGCTAAAGAATAGGTTGCAATGCTTGGAAGTAAGAGATAAGATTAGAAACACAATTGAAATCATTGTTGGGGGGAAGAATAAGAGTTAGGACTTTATCTGTCAGAATCCATTTGAGAGGAAAAAAAAAGAACATTAAAAATAAAAATGAAAAAATATTGGGACTTTATATTGTAAGAACTGAGATATATTGAAACTTTGTAATGGGGGAACTGAAGATCGTTTCTTCAGTAGGGCTTACTTATTGGTAATACATGGGCAGAATTAGGGAAAAACTGGAAGTAACGTGACTAGGCAACTCATGCAGTATTCCAGTAAAAAATAATTCGGTTCTGTACTACCAACATAAAGTCTAGTTAGAAAAGGAGCAGCAGATTAGTTCAGGAGATAATGGGGAGTTTCAGTCTATAATATTTGACAACTAAATAGATGTATGAAGACAAGGGAGAAGGAATAAAGCTGTGTTGTTTCAAATGGTGTTGGGAACATACTCCCATCTCTTCTCTGGTCCCCTGTCCATCTATGACCTTTATTCTCCTGCATAATCAACCCTTCCAGCTGACCATCTTAGTTAATTTAGTCAACATATATTTAGCTAATTTAGTCAACATATGTCTGTCGAACACTCTGTATACTAGTTACATTTTGCCAGGTGTTGAAGATAAATGAAATCTATAATCTCTGCCCTCAGTGAGCTCATAGTTTAGTGGTAGAAACAGTCACATAAACAATATAACATTGTAAACAAATTGTTGTTACATGTATTACAGACCATTGGGACACAGAGGGGCACCCAGTTTAGGCCACATGGGTCAGGGAAGGATTCTCAGTTCTTTGTTTTGAAGGAGGGATAAGAGCTAGCTTGGTGAAGAAAATGAGACAAATGTTCTGTGTGGAGATAACAGCATATTCAAAGGCATGAAGCAATAAATATGAAACTGTGTAAGTTGCTTCGTCAGCCTAAAACTGTCAACATCTAATGCCTAAGAACAATGAGATTATTCTAATGAACCATAATACAGTCATCACACTCTGATAACTTAACATTGGTACAATGTAACTATCTGATATCCAGTCTATATTCAAATTTCTCCAATTATTACAATAATGTCATATATAACTCCTTCTAATTCAGGAGCTAATCAGGGACTGCTCTGTACTTAGTTGTCACGTCTCCTTGGTCTCCTTTAAATTAGAACAGTTCTCTAGCCTTTTCTTCTCTCTCTCTATTTCTTTCTCTCTTTGTCTTTGATGGTATTGATACATTCTTAGATCCTAGGCCAGTTGATGTCCCTCACTTTGGATTTGTATGATTGTTGCCTGGCATTCAGATTCAAGTTAAATATTTTTGTGCAAAGCACTACACAGGTTAAGTTGTACATCACTTCAGGAGGCAATTGATATCAGCGCATTCCACATTACTGGTAATGTCAAATTTGATTATTTGGGTAAGGTAGAATCCACCAGATTTCTCCATATCCTGTTCCTCCATATCCTTACACACAACGGTTTTTGCAACCACTGACGACTCCTGCCTGTATCATTTCTTACTATGTGAACTGTAATGTGGTGAATTTTCTATTTCCCTCATATCTTTGACATTTATTAGTTGACATTCTTCCATAGAAAGGAACTCTCCTTCCTACATTTTGATTACTATCTATTTTTTAGTATCAGTATGGATGCATGAATCTTTTTTCCCCCAGTGTGCAATAATCCCATTCCCATCATTATTTATTTGATATTCAGTTGTCCTAAATTTGGCCAAGGCAATGTTTCAATCTGGCTCTTCTGTCTTTTCAGCATATCACTATCTATTTTTGAGCACTTTCTGATTTTCTGGCACAACAATATGTTTCTGACTCATTTCACACTTCTTGGCCTCAGTTCTAGAATCAGCCATTTCTGTAAGCATTCTCATTCCTTTTAGGGAGTAATGGTATGTAGAAACCAAGATCGGAGGGCGAGAGAGATAATTAGCAACCAAGATTTGAGGGCTGGTAATGGTATCTAGACACCAAGATCCAAAGGCTCATTGCTATTACTTTAGTGTTATAGGAAAAGGGTTTTTTTAAAATTGTTTCTTAGTTTAGTTTTGTTTTTTAAGCTTTGAGCTTACATTAATACCTGTAAATCCAATCCAACCCTTCATGGTTCTTTTTCTTTTCTCCAATTCCATATTTCCACTTTCCTTCCCATAGTGACCACAACAGCACATTTACACATTTGCTCTGTCTTTTATACACACACAGTAGTCTCGGAACCACTACGTCAATACCACTACCAACAATAAATTTACTAAGAAGAAAGTTCACATTTTGTTTGTGGTTTTTTTCCCTTAAACTTTATGCCATTAAAGTACTCAAAAGTTACTTTGATTTATTCTTTTTTCCCCTCCATTATAATTAATGCTATCAATATGAAAACATGTTCATTTGTTTCTATTTGATTTCAGTACTAGGATTTTTTTTTTCAATCTCATGATTGCTTGAAAAAGATTTAAAATTTTAATTTTAGATTTCAAAATGTTTTCTTTTTCTTTTACTACCTTAAATATTTGAAATTGCCTGAAGTTTTTGAAGGAAAAATATATTTGAATTTGAATGTAAATTTTCAAATAGCTACTTATTTAGCTGTCTGAAATATTTCATGTATTTTAATTAAAATAGCCATCATATCAAAATTATGTTTACAGTAAATTAACAACTTCCAAATATTCTATTTATCACCCACCTTTTTTGATAACACCTACAAGGTTTAGTACTCTTCTAAAAATGTGAAATAGAAGCAGATGGAAAAAGGGCTGATACATATTTATATTTGTGTATCTGTTTATAAACTGTAAATGAGTATGTTATTTGTATTCTACTGCATTTTCTTTTCATCTTTTCTCTGTAAAGGGATTGTGTATCAAAAAGAAAAAATAAAATAAAAAGTTCCAAGGAAAATAGCTTTCTATTATTTTAAATGTAGCAGTATACCAGCCATACAGTTTCATAAAGAATGCCTGCAAGTTACCTTTTCTGGACAGTTAAAAAGTCCTTAGGGTTTCCTTGAATTTGGTTTGGGCCAATAGTTCCTTTGAAGCTTTTTCTCCTGCTTTCTTTGAATAATATTTAACATTGATAACTGTAAATACTTACAAATATTAGTCATAATCTGTTCTCTGTAGAGAGAATTGGCTCTATAGACACATCTTTTGTTAATTGTATATAGGATATTGACTTAAAATAATATTAATGGAATGGAGTTCTTTTGATTTTAGAAAACCTCTTTTGGTTTATTTTTTATTATAGAAGATGAACTTATACATTCTGTAAAATTTTGTAGTGATCTGTGTCACCTCAAGTCAGGGGATTATTATATTCTGATACGAAAAATCAGTTGTTGGAAGATGTTCACAAAAGTTAGCATGGAAATATAATTTTGTCTGATAAGTTTAGACAGCAGAATCTCAGTAGGAACAAAAACACTCTCCCATACCTGGTTGATTTTAGAATAGAGGCTGATGTCTTGAAAATAGCTCATTTCTACAAAAGAAATGTGATTTATGATAACCCAAGACTTAGACATGACTAGAACCACATTCCATTTAAAGTAATTATGCCATTGGACTATAAAAGCAGTGCTCTGAAGTGAATCAATGGAACTCAGTCCTCTTTAGTGGACAGTAACATAGGCACTAATGAGACAGATTTCTTTAAAAGATATTTGATTTATGAGAGAGTTAAAGTCCTGTCTTATTTTGAAATTGCTTGTTTCGTCCCGGCATCTGATCTTTTTTTTTTTCCCTACCATCACCATCACCAGTTTCTGTGTATGCTTTGACATTGCTATGGTAACCCTAAGGGCTGATGGAATTCCCTGCATCTCTTTTCACAGAGGGTGATGAGACAGGAGTGATGGATAATCTGCTGGAGGCCTTGCAGTCCGGGGGCTGCCTTCCGCGACAGAAGAAAAAGGACACCGAAGCCGAAAGGTGAACCCTATTCTTGTTTCATGTTACTTTCTAGGGAGCTATCACAAAGAAGAACCCTTTTTTTCTCATTCTTTTAAAGTCATGTGTCAAGAATGCAGTGCCGTGGGCAACAACTGTTCAGAAGTTTCATAAGTTTGCTTAATCCCTTGTACAGACAAATGTCAGGGAAATATGCATTCCAGTTGGCCGATGTCAGTAGCACATTAACAAATCAATGCACTGAACCTAGAAAATGCTGATTAGTGTGACAAGTCTCATCTACAGAACCATATGTACCTTATCCCAGTGGAGTTTACAGTAGCATAATTAAATGGGAAGTAAAAGTCATAACATTACTGCTTCAAGTAATTCAGGGTATTGAAGTATTACTTTGCTGCCAGAAATACTTAACCTTGGAAAAAAGTATGTCTACTACTGTTTTCCTTCTTGAGATACACAGACCTCTATATTGTTTCTTTTATCTATTTTTTAACAGATGTTCGGCAGAGTCTCAGTCCAATGTCTCAGAGGCCTGTTCTGAAAGTTTGTAACCAGGGTAATAAACCATATTCATAAATTGCACATTTTTCTTATCTACTTTTATCTTATTGATCTGTGATTTTAGTAGGCTGCTGTGAAATTTTCAAGTTTCAATATAACTAAAATAGTAAAAATGTGTGCATGTACACATTTGCTATGAGATTGTGTACTTTTATTTTTCATCCTTATTACCTTGAGGTGGTGTTTTAGGTTCTTCTGTGGGGTCTCTAGTGAATTTTTTATTATTATAATTATCTGAAGTTAATGTTCAATCATTGCTGATTAGTGTTATCCAAGGCACTCTTTCTCATAACACTTTTTTAAGTGTTGGACTTACTATATGTCAAGATACAATTTGAAGTATTAAATCTGTCACCTGTTTGACTCTCCCACATTTGCCAGTGTGGGGTAGAAATACCTTGACTGGCATTTTGGGAAAATAATACATGTGGATGAGCTTCATGTGGTATTATTGTGGAGGGATATGCTAAAATCACTAAAAAGGTGAATTAACTTAGTCTCTGATATTTATCTAAGATGGACTCCTCTCAAAAATCTCTAACCATTCCTCCATGCCCAACCGCATGTAACTCTTTGCTCTGTTCAGAGTACCATTTCATGCTGATTGGCTTTTATTTGCTTTGGTTCTTTTCCCTCTGTGTTATGTACTTGGGTTCTGCCTACCTTCCATAGTCAAAACACATTCATTGATTGTGGGTGCTGTTTTTCAGAGTGAGATTGTCACTAATGTTTGCCAGATTTATAAACGTAAAAAAACCTGACAGATTTTGTTCAAGAGTTTTTTGGGTGCAGACGAGTTAAGTTCTAGAATTATTAACATGTGACTCAGAGAGAAACCTGTGCCAATTTCTAGGGAAGCCTAAAATAATTATGAGGTAAATAAGAAAAAGACACAGATGTAATTATCTTTTAATAGGTGTGTGGATCCTTACTGCCCAAGGTAAAGTACATATAGTAGGTGCTTAATAAATGACTGTAAAAGTAAAAATATGCTGCAATCTCTTAAGTACGTCTTTTTCTTTTGTCTTGCCTTTCCCTTTTATAACAATACAAAAAAAAAAAGAGTTGGACTAAGTCAGAGAAGTTCATTGTGACTAATTAAGTAATTCCGAAATGTAGGGTTATGATTTAGAGCCATTGTGACATATTTCACAATGGCAAAACCTGTAGAAGGTAGATCTATCCTGATCTTACAGATTATTTTGTATTATCAATGAATAAATGAAAACCCAGAGAGGCTGAAAACTTCCCAAGAGTACAGAGCTCATTAGTGACACAACTGTAACCAAAATACAGTTCTAATTCCTATTGTAATTCTTTTTTGCTTTCTTATATGTACTTCAGTTATTTTTATTATTAATATTAACAAGATAAACAACTCAGCCCCCATTTTAAATCATTTAAAAAAAGCCACAGCCAAACACAATGATTGTGATATGATTAATGATGTGCACATACCATCCTACGATTAATTTAAAATATGTTTTTTAGATAATATGTGTGGGAAAATTAGTTCAAATAGCTTTGTACACTGGGCTTGGAGAACTCAACCTTGTGACTATAATATTAGTAAAGTGCCTGGGATATAATGGCTCAGATACAATTACTTATAAATTGTGATGTTTCTGTTTATTATATATAAAGCACATGAGCACTGCACTTCTATAAAGTTAATGTGTGTACTGGCTTAAGTTCTAAGGCTGTTGTGATAATTAAGCTAGTAGATTATACAGCAAGCCAAATGAGATATATCACAAAGATCAAATTCTCTGTTCTAATATAAATGTGATGAATTCCTACATTTTTAGAAATTATTTTCTGTTCATATTTCTCTTGTGTTTTCCCTTCGTATTTCTATCCAAGTAGAAAGAAATCCAAATGACCTAATCTATCTTAAGAATTATGTGTATATAGATTTATTAGACTAGATATTGAAAAATGCAGGATTTGGTTAAGGAAAATGTCTTTATTGCAAAAAGGGTATTGATTATTTTCAGTATATGATGACACTTTGGAGTTTATTGTGTAAACTTTCTATTTCTAAAAAATTCTTTGTTTTCATTGAAAATACTAACCCTACAACTGAACTATATGATTGAAATGTAAAATTGAACTTATTTTTAATTTGCTTTTATATACTTAAAATTGATGTCTAATATTTATATTTTCTACAAGTATATATTGTTGATATTGATCTCGTAACTTACTTTTGAAGATTTAAAAGGTTTTCTTCAGCTATTTGAAATTCATTTATAGCCTATGTAAAATAATGATAGTAATAGTAATAACAGTAAGCTAATGTTTACTGAGATACTTGGCTTACTAAATGCCAAGCACTATGATGAATGTTTTATGCATATTACCCATTTAACCTCAGATACTTCTATCAGAGAGTCAATATTTTTGTCCCCACTTCATAGTTGAACTTAGTCAAGTATTAAGCAGGTCTGCTAACTTGTGTAAGGTCATGTAGTCAAATTATCAGTGCACGCCTATCCGACTTCAGAGTCCAAGTTCTTAATTTCTTTGCCATGCCATACTTTTAACAAAGCTGCTTGAATCGGTATCTAATCCCTTTCCCATCCATGAGCTGGTGACTCATGTGCATACATTTTTTTCGCTTGTAACATAAAGTTGAATTATTGAGACAAAACCTCTCAGAGGTTCTTCAGCCTCTGGTGTGCCTCATCTTTTGTTCCCAAATTTAACCACTAGATAGCACTGTTTTCCTAGTCTGAGGTTTGGATTATGAGAATAATCTAGAATTAATTATGACCACTTTTTATTTCTTTTTAATAAACTCAGTATTAAAACATTTATGTTAATTTTAATAAACCTATGCTCTGCTAGAAATATTATAGAAGACTTGGGTAAAAAATATATATCCACAGCCCAAATTTGAGTTTATTAGCTACAATTTTAATTTTTTATTGTCTGTGTATCTTTTGCTATCTGTGTGTTGCCTGTGCCTTCTTAAATCATAATTATAGTCTCAGACTTCTTAGGTTTCTTTTTATATATCAGAGAGAGCATCTTTTCTTTCAGAATAAAAATAATTCTGCTAACGTAGCCTCCTGGATGTTGGGGCTAAAATGTCCCTGTATGTATTTTAGCAAACTGACCTCAAGCATTCTAACTCCAATGGGCTTCAGAAGCATAGACATCTCATGCACTGAATTATCCAGCCCTGTGCTGTGCTCCAAACCTCTACCAAAAACACTCTGGTTACAAGTTTTACCTGTTATCTTTTGCTTTGGCTATAAAGGCACAGTCAGAAATTAAGTATGTGCTATATCTTTATTTATTCAGCAAAATGTACTAAGCTGTTGCTAGGCACTTAAGATTTATAGATGCCCTCCAAGAATGCGCCATCTAGTTGAAAGACAGACTAGTAATAATTGCCCTACTTTTGGTAAATGCCAGGTTAGAAGTAACACAAAAAGTTTGGGCGAGACCAGGAAGTCAGAAAGACTGATCCAGACTTTGTGAGGACAGTTTAGAGCTGGCTTCTAGAAGGACCTGAAATCCAAGCTGAGACTTGAAGGATAAGTAGGAATGAGGCCAAAACCCAAGGGCAGAGTGACCTAGCAGTAGCAGCAATAGCATGTATGTACTTTTTCAGGAGGTCTTTTTGAACCCCAGTCTGAACCTCATAGAATTGTACACTGCAGTAACACCCTAGGCTTCCCATTTTGTAATATACACTGCCCTGAAGATGTTTTTATTTGATCTGTGTCACACTACTCATGAGTTACGTTATGGCGGAAACAAGGCGTAAAGGAGCATATCTGTCTTGTTGACTGCTGTAACCCCAATGCTTAGCTGGATTTGTATCGGGCACATATGTGTTTATAAGAATGTGTTGCATGAACAGACATGTTTACGTTTATACTTGAATGAAACTATTAATATATGTTAAGGAGAAAAATCAAATCTCTTAATGTCACCCAAATAAGTGGAATTTGATATGTCGGTTGCTAAAATTCCAGCTGTGAACACAGTTAACCGCTTCCCATCTCCTCCCTTAAAGTTATCTGTCATCAAAAGGACATATTTGATTGTTTGGTCTGTGCATAGCTTCAAAGAGTTGTTGGATCAGATGTGAGGGGAGAGGAGATTCAGTCTTGATTGGGTTACTCACTTCTTAATAGTGGAGGGCTACTTATTAAATATCTTTCCCTTAGTCAAGCAAAGTGCGGCAACATTAAAACAAAAGAATGTATTTGTTGATGAGTACAGGGCATTATCTATTTTCTTTATTCAACACAGTCCAAACCTAAAGACTTTCTGTAGTCTACAGAAAATAGTAAAATCTCCTCTTTTTAAGTCAACATAATTAAAATATTTATTAATGTATTTTAATTAAGATCATACTGTGGTGTTTAAGTATTAATAAATCAGCTGGCCCAGTTGAAAGTAAAGTACCAGATGGGGAAGAAGTATATTGCGAGTCTGACACAGGTCAAGAAATTTGGACTGTTGAGGTTTTTGAGCATGAAAATGACAGGTCCCCATAGTTTGTACGGAACTAAAGTGTAAGTGGGAGGGAGGAATTGAAAGGACTTCATGGCAGCCTCTATGCCAGTATCAATCGGCTGTTAGGGATGGAAGGAAAAGTCAAAGAAGGGAAGAAAGGAAGTAAAGAGAAGGGGAAGAAAAAAAAATCAGAAAGGAAAAAAGCTCACCCTAGAGCGGAAGAAAAAAAAATCAGAAAGGAAAACCGCCCAGCCTAGAGCTATAGGTTAAGACACCCTCACAGAGAGTTGCTAATACTTCATAAGCAAGTGAGTTATCTAAAGGAGAGTCTAAAACAGGAGAATGGCAAGTTAAGCACTGGAATTTACGAATGGACTCAGGTGAGTAATAAAGTGAAGGAGAGGCAGAAAGAGATCAAGAAGTTGGGAGGAATTACATGGTAGTGGAGCCTATACAGTGAAGGTTGAAAGAAGAATTTGATTTTCTCATTTCTTTTTTTTCTTGTTTGTTTTCTTTATAACCTCTGGTATACCACTGAGTGACTAGTGTTTTTCTTCTCTTCCTCTGTAAACTCTCTGTAAAACCTTTGTGACAAAGGTTCCACATATATGAATGTCGAGCCACACCTTATGCTGCATCTGCCTGCAGTTTGTTTATATCCTCATTAGGTGGTTCTCTTTTCATAAGTAGTACAGTGGGGTTTTTTTTCCAGTTAAATGGATAGAGAGTAATCAGAAAGAATTCTTTGAACTATATGCAATTAAAACCACTAATGATAAAACTATTTAACTGTGACAAAATAAGATAAAACATAATCAAAATTTTAGGCAAACAAGTATTATGCATTTTTAGAGAGCATCCATAACCTAAACAAAATCTTGCTATATTATCTTTACACTAAATCAATTCTTAATAGCCTTAATTTGGATTTGATTATCTGTTTTTACTCTTCCACTTATATATGGCACTTTGAGAGATTTTTATAGAAATAAGATTGTATTGCCTCCAGGCACAGCTGCTCTGCCACTCTAAGATTTGAAGTCAGAGTTAAATGTGAAGCTGGTTAGATATCTTTGAATTAGCATATTTTTCTAAGGGAGGCACACAGACAGGCTTTGTTGTTGATATATCAAAACTTCATATATAGCCACTCCTCCCCATCCCCAATCCACTCAGTCTTGGGTCACCTTGTTTCTTGATCTGCCTTTTCTCAAACAGCAAACGGACACAAGAACGGAAAGCCGAACACCACATGTTCTCACTCATAAGTGGGTGTTGAACAATGTGAACACATGGACACAGGGAGGGCAACATCACACACTGGGGTCTGTTGTTGGGTGGGGGTCTAGGGGAGTGACAGCAGTGGGTGGGGAGGTCCGGGAGGGATAACATTAGGAGAAATACCTAATGTAGGTGACAGGGGGATGGAGGCAGCAAACCACCATGGCATGTGTATACCTATGTAACAATCCTGCAAGATCTGCACATGTACTCCAGAACTTACAACAATAAAAAAACAACAACAACAGGAGTTTGTCTTGAGGGAGAATTAGATTTCTAAGGTTTCCATTGGTGTCTACTGAGCACTAACCACCTTAAGTCTTCTTTAGAAACAATGAGGACAACACTAACGCAGTCCTCTTCTGGAGAACTTTATCTGTCCAAGTAGGAAGTATTGACAACTCCCATTTTCATTTATTTTAACTGTATCTTATTTTAAAGTAGAAAGAGGATAAGGAACAATATAGTAAAATTACTTGATTTTCTAAATGTCATTGGTCTATTTTCTTGAGAGTATTTTTTGTTCTTTTTCTGATGAACTTGTGCCTGCCAAATAACCTAAGAAAGGGAGCTATTAAAATACTAATTGTTTTTGACACCCTTACACTTGGGCTTTCAAAGCAGAATCAAATGCTACCTGTAGCTGTCAAAAGACTTAAATATTTTTTAAGGAGATTTTTCTAGGCCAGGAATGTAAAATAATTTGGATGATTTCACAATTTATTCAAACATCAGTCTCTTATATTTACTATGTAGTCAAGCAAAAGGCAGAACGGACTCAGCAGGGCTCCTACCTAGGTAAGGATGCCCTGTGGGTAGACAAGAAAGGCTTTTCTTACCTAATTTATAGTCAGGTCAGGACAACCTTTTGGCATAGTCATTATCAAACAGACTCTTAAGCATGAACAGGCTAGAAAAGTCTCAAGAAGTGAAGACTTCAAGTTGTTTTAAAAGGACATTTATGCAAGAAATAGCAAATGTCTTTCATTTAATGAGCATTCACAAATGTATGCTGAAGGCTGTAATAAATTTAGTGGAAAGGAGATAAAGAACTGCATTGTATAAGGAAAGTAATGTCCTTGACTTCCCTGAAATGGTTGTTATGATTAATATGTCTCTTGTTCTGCTTGTGTTCCATAGTGGACTATAATTATTATGATCTTTTAAAATTGTTTGCCCATTCTGTATCTCTCCCTTTTCTTGTAGCAGAAGTTCAGAGTCTAAGTTTATAAGAAATCAATGGACAGACTTTAGAAGCTCCTTGAACTCTGTACTTTTGTTTTCGATTTTGTGTTTGGACTTTAAAAAAACAAACAAAAACTGGTAAAAAGATCAGTTGCTTTCATCAAATTTCTCCCAAAATAGAAATCCCTTTTAAAACAGGATTAGAGAATTACTGATTTTGTTGTTTGATTTGTTACACATTGTTTGTTTCTATGTGTTATGTAATTTTGCATTACTTGAAAGGAAGCCATTTCTAGTATATTAATAATGGTTTGCCATTTGAGAACTAAACTTTCATGGACATGTGAAATGTTGGCGAATCTACAGTTTTAGAGACAAATAAATTGTGTAGCCTAAACAGTTACAATCCAATGAAGTGGTGGCGCTACTGTGGAGGTTCACTGAGCGTACAGAGGAAATGACGTCGTCTGTACCTGGGATAGTCTTTGGTCTTACTGGATCTCCCAAGCTAGAAGGCATGCAGGGCTCACCTGGGTCATAAAACTTGGAAGGAGCAAGGAAGAGAAAGAGGAGCCAGAGGAGGAGCATTCTCCCCTCAGAGCCACCAGTGACACGGAGATGGGAAAGGACAGTCACCAAAGCCACATGTTCAGAAAGACCAGGTACAAAAAGAATGGATGTACACCCAAGCACAGATGGGATTGAAGAGCTCAGGTATCACTGCTTACCTTGGGAAATGCAGTATTGGTAAAAATGGAAGCCAGGTAGCCTCGGTTGGAGGAGGAGTGGAACTGTTTTTTATTTTGAAAGCCTAGATATGAAAAAAGAAAAAGTAGGGAAATAGCTGCACCAAATGGCTTGTGATTTAATGAGCATATTATGTTTCTTTGCCATTCATATCACAAAGGCTTTACTGTCTTTGTATTCTGAAAGGAAGTATTAATAGCTCTGGAGGTGTGGGGTTAAGACTTAGGGGAACAGTAACTTAGGTTAGGTTCCCAGGGTATGGGATGTGAGAGCATAGGTGCAGAGCACCTGGACTGTTACAAAGGAAGGATGTTTGAATAGAAGTGGATACAGACGGTAAGTAAGGGAGAATTCAGAACTCCCACCTGATAGCACCTGTTTTCTCTGAGAATTAGGAGATCAGGTCTCTTCCTGAAAGTCATAGTCTCTGGCTAGGGGAAGGAGGCAAGGTCAGTGGGTGATAACACATCTCCTCTAGGGAATGTCAGAGGAAAGTGATCAGGAAAACACAAAATCATTTTTACATTAATGGCCCAGTTGCAGAGGGAGATGATTACTTGTGTAGTGATAGTATAGTGTGTGAAGTCCCTGGGAAGAAAAGTGGCCAAGGTGCCTCCCAGGTCCTGTGAAAAAGGGCAAATGGTCCCCAGTAGCCTCAAGGTTCTAAAAAGTAATCTCCACGTGTGACCACAGTGCTCAGTTAGGCAGTAGGCAGACTGAGTGTGCTATAGAGCACCAGCCAAGCAGAGTCATCAGATTTTCTGAAAGGGTAAGATAGTTTGTGTTTTAAAAAGTGTAGCAGTTACAGGAAAATAATGAAAACTCTTTTGGAACATAACAATGTGTGGTTTGTTTTTGCTGTTGAATTCCATCTGTAGAAGACATTATGGCAGGGATGGGGTACCCTACTGCAGCTGAGTGTCTTCCAGGCATGTGCCAACTACATTATGTGTCTGAAATCTTTTCTAAGAAAACAACACTTGATATTTATGAGATACCGTTGGATTTATGTTTTATTTTCCCTCCTTAAAGGTCAGTTCCAAGTAGCCACAGATATGGGAACCACCTTTTGAAATTGCTGTCAGTATTACAAATAAATAATTTGCAAAATGCCTGACATAGTAGATACTTAAAAAAAAATAGCAGTAGTTGTTCTTATTCAGTGACTATTTGTGAAAGCATAAAACTAACGAGATTTTCAAATAGTATTTCTACAAGTGAATGGTCTGACAGAGCAGTTTGACCTTGAAAAACAGTTCGGAGTCAGGTTTTGGCTTTGGAGTCAAACAGGTCTTGGTTTAAATTCTTGACTTACTATCAGAGTGATCATGGCAGGTTATTTGTCTTTAAATTTTCTTTTCCTCAGCTATAAGCAGAGAAATTACACTATGTTTCATAGGCTGTAGGAAGACTAAATGAAAGTGTGTGGAAGTGCCTAGATTTGTGATGTAGTGCCTAGAACTGAGTAGCTTCTCAATAAACTCAAAATCTGCGGACCTCTTCTCATTCCTTCCCCTCTTCACTTTCCCTCCATGATACATTTGCCAATAGAAAGTTATTGCAAATCCTTCAATGAGAATGGTACATAGAATGGTTTTAGTAATTAGAGACATGGAAATTAATTTTCTTACCATGAATATTTCCTGGACTGTATTTAAAATACATGAAGTAATATCAACTAGTTTAGCAGAAGAAAAAGTTGAAAATTAAGACTATAGAGAATCTTGTTTTTCAAATAGAATAATAAAGATATTTTTACCTCCTTTCTCCTTCGGAGTCATCACAAAGCCACCAAGAGAAAGAGTCACAAAAACAGTTTCCAGCTCCTGTGACATCAAGGTGTCTTCAATCTGAAACAACAATATATAGAGACGGGAAGGATGGAGAAGATGATGATGCGAGGAGAAAGCCGGAATCCAGATGTATTATTTTCCCAGGGCTACCATAGCAAATTATCACAAATTGGAAGGCTGAAAACAATAGAGATTTATTTCTCTCACAGTTCTGGAGGCTAGAAGTCTGAAATAAGATGTTGGCAAGGCTGGTTCCTTCTGGTGGTTCTGGGGGAGAATCTGTTTCATGCCTCTTTCCTAGCCTCTGGGGGCTGCCGGGGGTCCTTGGTGTTCCCTGGTTTGTAGCTGCATCACCCCAGTGTGTGTCTCCATTATCACATGGTGTTCTCCCCATGTGTCCTTTAACTTGTCACATGGCCACCTTATAGGGACACCTGTCATTGGATTAGGACTCAACCTAATCTAGTATGACCCTGAGTTCACTTGATAACACCTGCAAAGGTCCTATTTCCAAATACAGTTGATATTCACAGGTACTAGGGGTTTGGACTTCAGCATATCTTTTTGAGGAGACACAATTCAACCCATGACACCACAGGGCCCCAGTGAGAAATGGACTGATCCATCCCTCCCAGGCCTCTGAGGAGGGCTCAGGAATTCTGGTGCCAGGAACCACTGACAGAACAAGTGAGCCATAGAGCTGAAAATAGGACTGGAAAGGGGGTAGTTTAGCCACCATCTAGACAGTCTGACTCCAAAGTCCAGAATTTTGACAATTATGCTATACTGCCTCAACTCACTTCCCTTTCCCCCCGTCCTTCCAGGAGATCAGAGATTTATTGTTGGGAAAAATTGCCCTCAAGAATCTAGAATGGGAATAGGAAGCAGGAGCGAGGTGTTCCACTGCAATCAGGGACTATGTAAACACAGGAGAAAAAAGTGGAAATGCATGGAAAAAGCCTCTTCTGACTCCCTTCTGCCACTTAGTTCTTAGCATACAGAAGCCAAGCTTATGCTCCAAGCAGATGACAGAATATGTATCTGGAGATAATGAACAGTCTAGAGAATAGGCTTTCTGATTCTGGTCTGCTTCTCCCCCATAGTACTAGCTCAGACCAAGAAAATTACACAGAGAAACCCATTAGTTGACCAACCCACTTATTCACACAAAATGTTTACTCTTAAATATTAATTTGGGCCAGGGATTCATTAGCTGACATTTGAGGAAAACATTTAACATGGAGAAAAAAGGAAAAACAAAGGCGCTCTTAATAAAAAGAGAAAATATGAAGAACAAAAGAATTTAAAGCAAAACACCATAATTATAATTCCAGAGATATCAAAGACAATTTGTGTGTGTGTGTGTGTGTGTGTGTGTGTGTGTGTGTGTGAGAGAGAGAGAGAGAGAGAGAGGGTTTCTCTCTGTTGCCTAGGCTGAAGTGCAGTGGCATGATCATAACTCACTGCAGCCTTGATATCCCAGACTCAAGCCATCCTTCCATGTCAGCCTTCCAAGTAGCTGGGACTACAGGCATATACCACCATGCCCAGCTAATTTTATTTTTTTTTATTTTTTTGTGTGTGTGAAGACAGAGTCTCACTATGTTGCCCAGGATGGTCTTGAACTCCTGAGTTCAAGCGATTCTCCTGCCTCAGCCTCCCAAAGTGCTGTGATTCGGGTATGAGCCACCATGCCCAGCCTAAAAGACTATTTCAATGATGAAAAGAATAGGATGCATACATACACATATGTATGTGTGTGCACATATATGTATATACATATGAACACATATATATATGTGTATGTGTACCTATGCATATGTGTATACAGTCATATATATATTTATACACATAAACATGTATGTATGAAGAAGAATTAGGAAACAAGGATCTCTTGGATATGGAAAATAAGGTAGCAGAGAAAAATTAGTACAATATTTGAAAAAGCATAAAGATAGAGGATTCTAGGAGAATTTTGTTGTCTATTTTGTGCTGTTTTAACAGATTATACAGACTGGGTAACTTATGAACAGAAGTGTATTGGCTGCTGGGAAGTTCAAGATTGAGGGTCTGGCATCTGGCGAGGGCCTTCTTACTGCATCCATGGTGGATGGGCTAAGGGAGACAGAACAGGGCTGGACTCATCATCCTTTGTAAGGAACCTATTCCCACAATAATGGCATCACCATAATTAAGGCAGACCTCTCTTGGCCTAATTCTCTTTAAAGTTCTCACGTCATAATACTATTACAATGACAATTAAATTTCAACATGAGTTTGGGAGGGGACAGCCATTCAAACCATAGCAGGGAAGATGAGGGGAAAATGTAAAACTTACAGATAATCTGAATGACTATGTGTGCAATCATATTAAAAGGCTTTGTGGACAATTTTGGAAAGCTTTAATGATAGACACTTAAAAAAAAAGGCAATTATTAATTTTGGAAAAAAAGAAAAGTGACATATGATTATGGGACACTGCTTGTCATAGTCCTAGATACTATTTTACTTAGCCATAATAACAGAAACACTGTGACCGGCCTTCAAAATAGTGCCCAATGATCTCTGCCTCCTTGTTTTCACACCTTTATATAATCCACTCCTCCCCAAACACTGTTCCAATTAAGCATGGCAGAAATGATATTATCTTACTAACAAGCTTAGATTATAAAATATGCTGAAGCTTTCATCTTGGGTGCTCTGTTCTCTCCCCTCTCTCCTTTGGCTACGGGGCACACCATGTTGTGAGCAGCCCTTTGGAGAGCCTCAAGTTGTAAGGAACTGGAGCTTCCATCTAGCAGGTGTGTGAGCTTCTAAGTTTATCTCTATTAAGATATATAACCAGAGCTGAAATCCCTTTTTTCATTTAGTTATCTATCTACTTTTCTCCTAAAATTTACTAGTTGTACTTTAATTTTGCATTATTCCTCTTCACTTTCTCTCTTCCACTGTTGTATATGAACCTAAAGGGGAATTTTCTCTGTTCTGACTCTCAGCTTATCATTTTTTATGATAAAGTGTTCTTCAATGTGCATTCCTAAGGAGCGATAAGGATGATAGGAGTCATAATGGTAGTGCCGCTAACTCAGGATAATAAATGTGCTTTTGCATATAAAACGAACACCCTTCCAACCTTTTCTTTTGTGTTGTGTAGATAACATTAGCCAGTGATTTTGCAGCACACTTCTGAATTATTTTCTTCCTTCATCATTCTTAATGTGTAAAAAAAAATGATAGAAATGAGCAATAGAGAAAAATCAAGTACCTTTCTACTTTTTTTTGTTTTTTAGAGCAAAGGTACCCTTATGGTAGTGTATAAAAACTTGGTAGATAATCTGTTTCCACTGACTCCTTTGTAAGCAAGAGGGTGGGATGAAATTAGCATTTTGAAACACTGATGTTAGTTATAATCAGTGGCTTTTCATATATTGCACTGATCTCATGAAAGCCAGGAACGTAGGTAGCGTAGCTGGAACTGTTTGTGGTTTGGGGGAGGAATGGTGGTATGACAGCTTGTTATTTAGTTTAGGTAAAGAGATAAATACTAAATATTTTCTGCTTTAAAAGGGTCTATAAATTTTTTGAAGCAAGCATTGGCATGCATTAAGAATGCTATAATGTCTCATTTATTCCCAAGTGATTTAGAAATTATTAGCGTTAGCCATGATGTACATTATTGTGATGTGACAGCATTTGGCTTAAACTGTTTTACCATTTATTAGCACTAATATTAGAATAAATGATAATGATCATTAAGTGTTATGTACATGATCATTTAAGTAATCATGCTTGCAATCTCCTACTATTAGTCAAACCTCTTTGGGTTAATTAGTCAGAGGAGCTGTCTTATTCCACTTTCTAGAGGAATAATGAAACAAAGGAACACGGAAATATGACAAAGAAAACAAGAAAGCATCACTCATTTACCTCATATTTTGACTATATTTACCCTCACCTAGTTCGTATTGCAACCTTAAGGTTAAAAAAAAATCTGACAACATTTTTTATTTTGAGATATAATTAGGCCTATTAAATTATATTTGCATATTTTTCCATTAAAGAATGTATGCAGCAGAACAATGCTAATATGATAAGCAAATAACAACGAAGTCCACATTTACCAACATATTCATGCTGAAAGATGAACCAGTAAATAATATTGGATTTAGCATTTAAAAATGTTTAAACATCTTGTTGTATTTTAGCTGTGACAAGCCAGTAACTCAAAATCTGTATATATAACCTCAAGGCTACAAATATAAGAGACAACTAAGAAACGTTTGCTATCAGTTCTTTTATTATTCATATCTTTGTTAATATAGTTACTCTGAGGAGTTTTTAAGTTGATATTTGATAAACCATGAGCAGAATTTTATTAAATCCAAAGTGCTATTTTATCACTGGATGGAAAGTGTATTTCATAACTTTTTCTTAGTCTTTCCCATGTACTAAAGGAGGAGAAAATATAAAGAAAAAGAGCCTTTAAAATTCTTTGTGATCTGTTATCAGGCACTTTCTCAAATGAGAGTGATGATGGTATACTCCATTTTTTAATATGCCAGAAGAAATAAGTGAAAGGCATAGTGCATTAAGGCAAATCTCTCACACTCTTATAGGGCAGAGAAAGTCCTGCCTAAGACAGCTCCCAGGACCTGTTTCTACACTTGCAGCCTTTGACAGTAGCATCCTCTCTAATAAATCTCAAGACTTTCATCACTTTTTGTTTTTTTGCTTTTTGAGATGGAGACTCGCACTGTTGCCTGGGCTGGAATGCAGTGGCACGATCTCAGCTCACTGCATCCTCTGCCTCCCAGGTTCAAGCAATTCTCCTTGCCTCAGCCTCCCAAGTAGCTGGGATTACGTGTGTGCAGCACCACAACCAGCTAATACTATGTTGGCCAGGCCGATCTTGAACTCCTGACCTTGTGATCCTCCAGCCTCAGCCTCTCAAAGTGCTGCGATTACAGGTGTGAGCCACCATGCCAGGCCACTTTCATCACTTTTTATTTTTATTTATTTATTTGAGACAGAGTTTTGCTCTTGTTGCCAAGATGGAGTGCAGTGGTGCCATCTCAGCTCACTGCAACCTCTGCCTCTTGAGTTCAAGTGATTCTCCTGTCTTAGCCTGCAGAGTAGCTGGGATTAGAGGCATGCACCACCACAGCCGGCTAATTTTGTATTTTTAGTAGAGATGGGGTTTCTCCATGTTGATCAGGCTGGTCCCTAACTCCCGACCTCAGGTGATCCGCCTGCCTTGGCCTCCCAAAGTGCTGGGATTACAGGCGTGAGCCACCGCACTGGCCTCATCATTTTTTAAACACTGGTCTCTCTCTGCTACTCACTTACTGGAAGCTGAATACCACCTATTACTCTTCATTCTGTTAACCAACTTTCTCTTCATTTACTGATCCCTGTTCCCTTCCCTGGCTTAAATATAAGAAGTCTTGATCTGCTCAGGGTGAGAAAGAAATATAGTGATGTGATGAAGTAATAAAAGTCAGTAGCTCTAGGTACTATGTTGTAGAAATGTGGTATTTCCTAGAAATTAACTCTGTGTCTTCTACATATTGTTTTAATAACCAGAAAAGGGGTTTTGAGAATAATTTTTAAAATTACTTTGTGATTAGTTTTCATATCCTGCTGAGACCACTCTCCTTGTGGTAGTTTCTGTGCCCCTGGGCCCACCCTTATGTGTTTTTCAAAGTTTGCTTTTTCATACTGTAGGCCCATATGGTTCATCACATGCTCTTCTAAACAGACCTCCAGTTCTATCTATAACCTCTCTGTATTTTTGCACTAAGATTTTCTTTAACCATGTTAAAAAGGTATTTTTCTTTCAAAAACTGCTAAGCACTACTTCAAAATCAGAAATAAAAGACTGTAACTGGTCCAGGTGTGGTGTCTCATGCCTGTCACCCCAGCACTTTGGGAGGTCGAGGCAGGAGGATAGCTTGAGCTCAGGGGTTCGAGACTAGCCTAGGCAACATAGTGAGATGCTGTTTCTACCAAAAACAAAACAAAAAAATCTTTCCAAAATTAGCCAGGTCTCATGGCATACACCCGTGGTCCCAACTACTCAGGAGGCTGAGGTAGGAGGATCACTCAAGCTCAAGAGGTTGAGGCTGCAGTAAGCCATGATCCCACCACTGTACTCAAGCCTGGGGGACAGAGCAAGACCCTGTCTCCTAAAAAAAGAGAGAGAGAGAGAGAGACAAAATTCTTGCCTCTGTGAAATCCCCCTCTTCACTAAATTGCTTTGCATTGTGCATTGCATTGATTAAGAAGGTTTTGTTTTATTGTGTTTAAATTTCTCATGTACTCCCTAGCTTCTTCCTTCATTTTAAATGTAAACTTTATATGGTAGAATCACATACATATGGAAAGGTAAACAATCCTAAGTACATTGCTTGATGAATGTTGATTACATAAGCTTCCCTGTATAACCAGAGCCCAGATCAAGAAACAGAATTTAATTAAAAACACGGTAGCCTCGTGGCCAGTCATTACCTCACATTCCACATATGTCCTGACTGTAAGCATAAACTAGCTTTACCTTGCTCTTTCCAAAAATAGAATTGTATACTTTGTATCCATGTTGTTATATGAAGCTATAATTCATTTATTCTTACTATTGTTTAGTATTCCACTATTAAGGGCATATCACAACTTATTTTTCCTTTTATCAGTGGATATTTTTGTTGTATCTAGATTTTGACTATTACAAATAACATGGCTAAGAATGTTCTTATTGTGTATTCTTTTGCTTCCATCAGACATACACTTAGGAGTGATTGTTGGATATGCATATATTCAGCTTTAGTAAATATTGTCCAACAGTTTTCCAAAATAGTTGTACCAGTTTATACTTCCATCAGCCAGGTAAAAGAGTTTCAGTAATTCCAGTAGAGTGTCTCAGTGTGGTTTTGGTTTGCATTTCTTCTATGAGTGATATGAGTACCTTTTCATAGGTTTATTTGCTTTTGTGGATATCCTGTTATGTGAAGTGTTTATTCAAGTCTTTCCTCTGTGTTATTTCTCTGTTAGGATAAATTATTGTCACTACTGTTTGTGATGATTTTTCAATGCTGCCATTGAGTAGGTCTTATTTGCCCATTTTTCCATTAGCTTACCAGCATTTTTCATGTTGAGAATAAATAGATTTTGATGCAATTTTATCACACATGTCAAACTGCCAGTTGTATTATGAATATTGTCATTGTAGCATGTACTCTTTTAAGAGTGTTTCAATGGCTGCATAGCATAGCTGGGTAGTAAAGATGACCTATATTAACTAGCTTTTCTAGGGTTTGACTTTTACATGTTTTTAATTTTTTTTCTTACCACTATATATAGCACTGTTTCTTCAGGATAATTCAACAGATATGAACAATTTTAAAGCTTTTTATACGTCTTGCCTCACTGGCCTGGGTGAAGTGAAGGGATGATACTAAATTATACTCCAGCAGCGTACGCACATGTTCATTCATCAAAGCCTCAGTAACACTAGATGTGTTTCAGAATTTTACTGTTGACAAAATGGTGTCTTATTGTTTTCATTTTCTTTAGCTGTAAAATTGCAGATATTTTCATCCTTTGTTTACAACTGATAAAATTAAGTGAGCAAAGGAACCAGAAATGGGGTAGGAGGGAGAACCTTCTCTGTATTTCTTAGCAAACTATGTCATTCTTAAGGAAAAATCAGAAACTTTAATATTATTATTTTCTGTCTTATTTCTCTATTAAGATAAATTATTATCATTACTGTTTGTGATGATTTTTCAGTGCTACCATTGAGTAGGTTTTATTTGTACATTTTTATCGTTAACGATAATAAATACTATTAACTCTGAGGTACTAGAGTAATGAGTTGGAAACAGGTGAATGGAAATCAGAGACAGACCTAAATCCCAGTGGCAAGAAATAGCTGGAACCTCAGATGGGTTCACACCTCCTTCCCCAGGGGTTTTGGGTAATTAGGTAGCAGCTTAATTGATCTGTGAAAATAACCGTGACTAACCTTAGTCTACAGGATGCGAACTGAGCCAACCAATGGATTAAGTTCTCTTCCAGCCTATTTTACCAGCAACTTCAGCAGATTTTCCCTCCCTCCCTCTCCCTTCCTTCCTTCCTTCCTTCCTTTCCTCCTTCCTTTTTTCTAAATTTACCACATGAATCTATTTAAGAAAAGGTATTTCAATAGTGAAGGTGTTAGTAGATTATGATTTTTTTATGTTTATATCCCGTACTTATTTCTAGGAAGAATTTGAAATGGCTTACAAAAGGAGGCACTTAATAATTATGTAATTATAAGAGACAACAGATGCTGTAAGAAAAGAAAGTTGGCTCCTTAGCTTATAGCCTTGGTTCTCAAATTTCATCATGCACCAGAATCACCTGTAGTCTTGTCAAAATACAGGTTTCTGGGCTCAACCCAGAGTTACTACTTCAGTAGGTGTATGGTAGTCATGAGAATTTGCATTTCTCAGTTCCCAAATGCTGCTCATATAAGAACCACACTTTGAGAACCACAGGGTCTGGATCATCTTTATCTATTTTGAGTATTTGGAATCATCATTGATTCACACTATATTTTTTATTAGTCTTTTTGTGAGCTGTATATTTCAGTGTCTGATCATACATAATAATAGTTACGTTTTATAAGGCTCATTATATGGCTATACAGTATATGATTAATTCTATACCATATCCTGTATATTCATATGTATTCTGAACCTTGGCCACATTAGAAATACCTAGAAAGCTTTTCTAATGGCTCCAATATGGAGCCTTATCTCCACATATTCTGATTTAGTTGGTCTAAGGTGGGGTCTGGGCAGTGTATTTTTTTGAAACTCCCTTTGTGTTTCAGCCTGCAGGACAAAATTGTAAGCTACTGATAGGTAAAGATAAAAATAGCCCCTGTTGCCAACAAGTAACAGATTGTTTCATTTGTGGGTTTTTGTTTTTTTTTTTTTCATCAATATGCCTAGCCATTCATTCTCTTATTATAATCTGTGTGGTATGTTTTGGGTTCTTCTCATTTTGTTCTTCTCTTAATTGAACCTCATCCTGTTTTTGATGAACCATTTCTCTAATCTATCAAGGTCATTTTAAATTCTGTTTCCTCTAAAGCATTTAACCCCTGCCCAACTAAGTATCATCTGCAAGTTTAATGAGCAGATTTTCAATTTCCTAATTGAGACTGTGCTCATTAATTTTTAATATTTTATAATTTTATTGCAAATTATTTCCACCATGTGGGTGATGCTACCTTGACCTTACCCTGGCCGTGCACATTTTCTTCATTATCAATGAACATTTATTTAGTGCTTAGAAGTTGTGTGGTACTGAAACAAGTTCTGTGACTTCTAAATAATTGAAAATAAGTACTGAATCTGACACCATGTAGTTTTAACTCTAAGTAGAATATGTATATAACATAAGCTGTATGAGCAATAAAGAACATATAATCATTTAAACACAAAAACTAAACATTTAACGTGTAGTTCATAGGTCTGTTGGATATAATGATCTTTACTACACCTCTATAGAAAAGAGGTTAAGAATGTAGGTTGCCACTTCGCTAGCTGTGTAACCTTTTGCAAGTCACTTGCTTCTTGTGCCTCAGGATTTTTGGTCAGTAAAATGGGATCATAATCATTCCAGCTTTGATTTTTTTGTGAGGATTAAAATCTGGTAATGCATGAAAACTTCTCAGTACAACCTAGCACATAGCAAGAGTTCACGTAAATTAAGAGTCAAGTGAGAAATTGATAGTAGAAAGTATTTTAGGTTTGGTTTGACAAGACTGATAATAATCCAAGTGACAAAAGGATGATTAGTCTCGGATCTACCTTCTTCAGTGACTAATTCAGCAATGTGGAACCTTCTGTTTTAAAAACTAGAGCTTATTTTTCTGTAAGCAAATAGTTTTGATTTTCATTCTCAGTTCGCTCTGTTTCTAATTGGAAAGGGTGCTTTGGCAGATCGCTGTAACTATTAAGTGGCAGAACCAGGATGCAAACTCAGAACTTCTGTCTACAAGTTGGTTACTGCTCAATGGTAGAGAGGAGGGAATAGATTGCCCCAGACATAAGAGGTGAGAGGAGTGGGAATCTATTTTAGAAAGATAAGATTCCAAAAAGAATAAAGTAGCTAGTATTTGACCACTTATTACATGTCAGACACTGTTGAGTGTATTATTTGCATTGTCTCAAACTGAGGCTTAGAAAGGTTAAGTAACTTGCACAAAATCATAAAGCTGATAAATGACAGAGGCAAGAATTAAACCCAGATCTGTGACAGCAAATTCCATTCTCTAAATCACTTCAGTAAATTGCCTTTCTTTGAATGGAATCAGGAGATTACTTTTTCTAGAACAGAAGATGCATTCAAAAATATCAGAAGTAGAGAGCAGAAAGATAAGTTGGAGACAGGAGTTGTGTTTACTCCCTGACAGATTAAATGGGAAAAATCAGCTGAGGGATTTCTCTTGAGTTTAGCATGTATTTAAATTAGTTAAATAGCTAAAAAGTGAAGGTGTCTCAGTAAGAGGAGGCTGAAGATGGCCTAGATGAGGGTTTTAGGGATAGAGGTAGGTTAGAAGGGGTGGGTTCGAAGGGTGTGGAATTTACATACTTTATCTTCTTTTGTTCTTTGATTTACAAAAATAAGTAAATGTCAAGGGTGATCTCTTTTAGCCCATAAAAGCTAATGCTGTTTTTGTGAGACACACATTTTTATAGCACTTCACAGTTTTCAGAATGCTTTCAGGTACCATATTTTGTTTGAGCTTAATATATTGCTGGCACTTTTACAATTTTGTTTCTATTATCCTAAAATATCCACAAGCATAAGAAATAGATTTATAACAAACTGGATGGAAGGCACAACTATTCTGGAGTTTCTTTGTATATACTTGTTTAAATGTGTTTATTTCATTGTAAGTGACAAGTATAATTATGATCAAAAATTAAGATATAGATATTACTCAGAAAATACCAGCCATTAGGCAGTGTCATGAGAGGATCTTAGCTTCTCTGTCTGAAAAATCTCAATACTGCTACTGTTCAAACATGTTCAAAACAAAGTAGTTTTCCCCCATGCAGTACAGTTTTAAGTCCCCAAAAAAATCAGTATAACAAAAACTTATATTTTTCAGACTTGTATTACTATATTATTTGGAGTCATGAAAAACTTCATACTACATTTTGTCTGAAGTTTAGTGATTTATAAATACTCTTAATTTCATAAATTAGAATTACATAAATGTCTGTGATTCATGAGAGTGAAGAAGCCTCAGATATTGAATTTTTTGAAAAATCTATTATTTGCCCTTTGCTAATAGACTCGACAAAAGTTAGGCTTAGTCAAGTTTGTCTATTTATAAAATCATTTTTAGCGCTGAAATTATTTCTCCTTTTGTTCTTTAACCCAACTTGTTTGTATTAGCCTCGGAGCTAAATAATACAGTATGATCTGAACTATCCAGATAGTATTTAAAAAGCTGGAAAGCAGAATCATTTCTGCCAAACAGTAAAATATTTGTAATTTTCATTAGTAGCTACTTACCACTAATAAAGTGTTTACTTTTAAAAATAATCTTTTATAAAATGAAAATAGATGTCTACATGTGTTACTAAGGGAGATAATTTCTGTTTAGATACTTTACATGTGCATATTCAGACATTTTATACCAAAACCAGAACTAGCTAATGTATTTCATGAAGAGTTCAGTTCTCTCTTTATTCCCACATTTACCCACATCTCCAGATAATTATTCAAGAAATTTGAATGATTAAATTAAATAGCATTTATGCTTACATGCTAAGAGTTTTTGTGTAGACTTTTCCCATTATAGACTTTGTACTTACCTTTTTTCTAAAAGAGACTGAAGCTTTAAAATGACTACATTAGCTGGATGCAGTGGCTCAGTTTCATAATCGCAGCGTTTTGGGAGGCCAAGGTGTGAGGATTGCTTGAGCCCAGGAGTTCGAGACCAGCCTGCACAACATGGCGAAACCAATCTCTTAACAAAAATACAAAAATTGACTGGGTACGATGGTGTGCGCCTGTAGTCCCAGCTACTGGCAAGGCTGAGATGGGATGATTGCTTGAGCCTGGGAGGTTGAGGCGGTAGTGAGCCATGATAGCAGCACAGGATTCCAGCCTAGGTGACAGAGTGAGACTGTGTCTCAAAAAAAAAAAATTGACTACATTATTGCTTGTTGTGGTATAATACTTATAATGCAGCTGAAGTAAAGAAAACCCTATAGGGGTCTACTTCATTTTGAATTCCAGCTTTGCTGTTTATATGTTGGTGGTTACTGAATCTCTTTGCACCTCAGTTTCCTTATCTAAATTATACCTACCTTGGAGAGTATTTGTGAAAACTAAATTAAACAAGCCGTGCAAAGCACTATGCACTCAGTAAATGTTAACTGCTATTACTGATGATAATATGTAGTTCCACACTAACAAGGATGTTGGCTGGTAAAGAGACTGTACTCTGGAAATAGTTGAGTTTGAAAAATTTAGACCACTGTCATTTGCCAGGTTATACCAACTAGCCTCATTGACCTGTGTTGCCTGAATATATCCTGCTTCTTGGCTCATTAAGAAGCGTTACTGGATCAGATCCATAGAATGTTTTACCTGACTGTGAGTGGCACTGATCCAATTTATGAAGCTTGACTGCAAGGGCATTTAATGGTGGCTGAGATAGCTTACTTTTATGTCATTTGATTAATTTTTCCATTTTACTTGTAGTACTATTACCATACCAATTTCAAGACGTTTTTAGTTTCCTGCTTTAAAAGTTTACTTCAAAAACAGTGTAATAGATATTCTCCTGTTTGATGTAAAATTATTTAGAAGACCTGCAAGGTTGTAGCTCCTAATACAAAATACTTAGATACAGTTACTCCTTCCTTCATACGGTTACAGACATCTAGAGGTTGGTTGAATATCCAGGAGTAAGGAAGGAAGTTAATTTTTTACTGGTTGTATACATTTATACCATAGCAGCTGATTGAAGAAAAAATTGATTTGTAAATAACACTTTTAGCAATAGAAGTAAATGCTGCCTCTTAAGGTGTTTACAAACAGAAAAATCAAGTTAGGAGGATTTAATTTAATGATTAATTATTTTACTGGAATTTTAAAGGAATAGATCAATAATGATATTTTGTTTCAGGTTATTAACAGCCAGAACCTTGGCTCCCCAAATTAAGAAATCAGTTCTTGTTAATTAAACTTAAATATGATGGCAGAGATCTTTGTGCCGTGAAGCGAGAGCCTGATCTATGGCTATTTTGTTCCATACTTAGTGTAATGCAGTACACTGTTCTCAGCCAAAGCCCTATGTTGTCTGGGCAACTTCCGTTGCCATAGCAATGAAATTCTTTTGCGAGAGCAGGGCGAATGCTAATTGTAGCCATTTGTTGTTCCTTCTGTCGATCCCTTAACTAGCACAGTTGTAGAGCAGCCAGAGACTCTGGGTGAACAGCACGCAGTGCCCCCAAAAGCATTGCTGCTGAAGGCAACCGGCTGCTCTGCTTAAAAAATCATTTGAGCAGCCGACAGTGCTGACAGTGCCACTATGTGGGCAGAAGCACAGCTTGACTCTAGACCCTGACAACTGTTGATCTGGGACTTAGAGGGAAAGAGAAGACTGTTTAAAACCTGTGGAGAAGGTACTGATGACATGGAGATTAATTTGACACCATTCCCTCAGAGGTAGGTGCTAGGCATATCATAACAACTGTTTATCCAGGCCTGAACTCAATATTGGAATGCCCAGAGGCTACAGGAGACAGATCAATGATTATTCCTTTTATTTCCATCTGAAACTGCGTTACTGTGGCCTACGGTAAAAATATTCATTTGGTTGGAACCAACCAATTGTAATTCACACAGGTATTGGATTCAGTTTGTACTGGGAACTCCCTCCTGTCTTTATAATCCCTTATTTTTAGAGACTTATGACTTAACTGCCAAAAGTGAGTTGGAGTTGAAAATCAACTCATTGTAAACGAGAGCAGACCCCTTTTGAAAAAACAAAAGACAAAGGGATACCTACCAATTGCATGGTCTTTCATGCTAGTTTAATTTGATAAAATGTTCTTAAACCTGGAAAGTAGTAATTCTTGTAAAACCTAATTGCTGTAGGTACTTGGGGGATGAAAAACTTATTATCATGGTAAGAAGAAACATGTGAGGTACGATTTATATATACGATTATATCCTCCCTTTGGAAGTGTATTGACCCATAAAAATGGTCAAGTTCATGAGGTTTTTAAAACCAGCCATTGTGTAAACATAGCAATAAATTTTAAGGTAGTTTTTTAGGTATAAATTTAACATATGTACCTCTTAATTGAATAGACTGATAGTGCATTGTAGCTGGAGTGTTCTTAAAATTCAGGAGAACTAATATTGTAGGCTTGTTATATCAAGCTGTTTCTCACTATTGCTTTATGTTTGTTTGTATTGAGAAGTCAAAATCTGTAATAACAATGACCCAGTCATTACTACAGATTCCTCTTTTTATTGACCAGGAGGGAAGGAAGGTTTCAACTTAATGTGATTTCCTTGAAAGAACTCCATGTATATTTAATGTTTGTATCATTTGTTCTGCTCTTTCCAGGGAGATAGCTAACAGAGTATCATGAAGGGCCCTGAAATAAATTAGTTTCTAATGATGGTGATCCTAATATGTCATTTGTGTGCCTCAAACACTAAACAAATTAGTTTCATTCATTCATTTAAAATGTATACCAGTCCATAAGTTTTAAGGAGAAAAAACTTGAAATTTATTTTTTGGATTTTCTAAGACCTATTGTTTTTTCTTTTAATTAAGATAAGAAATACCTATGAATTGTATAACAAATACTATTTTTAGAATACTATATACTTCTTATGAATTTTATATGCAAGCTATCTTACATATCAAATTGTGTATTATATATGTGAGATATTCTTTAATAAGCCCTACTGGATATAATAAAAGGTTATTTTATTAAATCATCTACTTTAAAATATTTGCCTTCACTTTTTTTTTTATTTGAGACAGAGTCTTGCTCAGTGACACAGGCTGGAGTGCAGTGGCATGATCTTGGCTCACTGCAACCGCTGCCTCCCGGGCTAAAGCGATTCTCCTGCCTCAGCCTCCCAAGTAGCTGGGATTAAAGGTGCCCGCCACCACTCCTGGCTAACTCTCACACTCTTAAGTAGAGATGGGGCTTCACCATGTTGGCCAGGCTGGTCTTGAACTCCTGACCTCAAGTAATCTTCCCACTTCAACCTCCCAAAGTGCTGGGATTACAGGCATGAGTCACCGCGGCTAGCCTGGCTTTACTTTTGAAATGCTGTGTGCTCAGCATGAGAAAAGAGCTCTAAAATGTCAGAAATACTCTTAATTCCTCAGTCAACAGAGATTGAGATGCTGTCACATTACCACCAACCATGGCTTCTGGACCCCTCTAACATGAAATGCTTAGATGTGGTTACACCTTCGTTCGTACAATTACAGACATCTAGAGCTTGGTTGAATATCCAGGTGTAAGGAAGCAAGTTAATTTTTTACAGGTTGCATACATTTATATCATAGCAGCTGATTGAAGAAAAAGTGAATTTGTAGGTAACACTTGTAGCAGTGAAAATAAAGGCTGCCTCTTAAGGTGTTTACAGATAGAAAAATCAAGTTAGTAGGATTCTAATTTAATGATTAATTATTTAACTGGAATTTTAAAGGAATAGATCAGTAATGATGTTTTTTTCAGGCTATTAACAGCCAGAAACGTGGTTAAGTCTTCCATAAGGTTCTGAGAACAAGTGAAGTCTAAAATGCCTTTACAGTGAGGCTACACATCCATTTTTTTTTGACAGAGAATATTTGTGTTTCACAAAACCTTGCAATGTATTGCATGATAACTGGTAAGGCAGATTTTCATAATGATCAAACCACAGCAGTCCTCTAGAGAAATAAGAGTAGTTATTCCACCCTCACTCTGCCAAAGTACTTTTCCCCTAATGACCAGAGATCTGAAGGGCCTAAAACTGGAATGTAGGTTGAGGAGTGCTCTAATATCAAGAAGTTTTCTACAAGTACATAATATTCAGACTTACCAGGAAAGCAGCTCATGTGGTACCTGGAACCCTACCAACGTCGATCCGGGGCAGAATCAGAGCCATTGCTGACTGTGTTCCATAGTCTTCCAGTATAAAAACCTGCAGCTGCTTATCTTATTGCATGGTTTATAGACCTTTGCTTTTAGTGGTGCAACATGCTCTGGCTAGCTAAGCTCGTTTGGGCCAAGACATAGCATTGTCAAATAATTTATAGTAGAAGGTGTAGAGTCTACAGACATTTAGAATCAGGCCACTTGATTGTAGTGGCATTTTTGAGAATTATTGCCTAGGAAGGAAGAGTTGACTATGTGGAAAAGAAATCCAGAAACCAAAATGACTCTCCCCTCATTCTTGTGTGGATAGCAGGACAGTCACTTCCTGAAGTGAGAAAAAGGCAGTCATAGATGTCATTCAAATTTGACACATTACCCCCTTGAGAAGAGAGTGACTCTACAGTAGGATGCAACTCAAGCCCAGAAGGAGATCTTGTCTGGGTGCTCAGAAGGTTAGATGGCCCTCTCTTTCCATTGAAATTCATATTGGTATTTGGCAATCAGTTAGTTACTTTTTTAGTACATTTGTGTTTTACAGTTTGGTTTGCTATTGTGGTTATTTTCACAATCATTTTCAGCCAAATATGCCTTGCAGCTTAGCGATGTTATCTGAATTATTTTTATTGTATGCAGCATTAAGCAATTCGCTCCTAAGAAAACTAGTCAAAAATGAATGTCTCCAAGTAATTATATATTCATAATTTTTTGCATCTCATGATTTTATAACTTGTGGGTGATGGTAGTTCAAGTTTTTACTTTTTAAAACTTAAATTCATTTTTCTCTTTGTCAGTCATTGCAGGAAAATGATGAGTCAAGCCAGAAACTATCACTATTTAAATTATAAATTATACATAATGAGAAATAACGCTGTCAGTGGTTCCAAAGCTTTCTGTGTGTCATAAGCAAGTAGGCAGCTTCTTTAAAAAACGCTTTTATGAATTTCATTCCAGACTTACTGAATCAGAATTTCTGGGCGTAGGTGCCTAGGAACTGTTTTTAAACAATTTCCTAAAAAACTTACTGTGTAGTTGAAATGTCTGATCAGAAAAGGAAGATTTTGGAAATAATGATCTGGAATAACTCTTACTTTTTAATATCAAGTTCCAATATGAAAACAGGGTTAAAATCTTGAGGGCGACTATTCAAAACCCATCTGGTACTGGGTGTGGTGGTTCACACCTGTAATCTCAGCACTTTGGGAGGCTGAGGTGGGCAGATTACTTGAGGTCAGGGGTTTGAGACCAACCTGGCCAACATGGTGAAACCCCATCTCTACTAAAAATACAAAAAAAAAATTAACCAGGCGTGGTGGCGCACACCTGTAATCCCAGCTACTGGGGAGACTGAGACACAGGAATTGCTTGAACCTGGGAGGCCGAGGTTGTGGTGAGCTAAGATCATATCACTACATTCCAGCCTAGGCAACAGAGCAAGACTCTAAAAACAAACAAACAAAAACCCAGCTGGCTTATATTTTTCTTATTGGTCCTTGTTTGATGTTTTGCTTTTCACTAAAAAGAAAATATTTTTAAAGCTACCTGAATATAAAAGATATATACAATAAAATAATGTTAAATAGGTAATATTATTATGGACCAAAAATAAGCATTAAATAAAAGAAATGTAATATACAACAGGGACAGAATTGCTGTTTTTAAGATGTAAACGTTTAGAAAGAACACCCTGAGAGTGCAAAAAGAAAAAAATTATCATTGTATGAATTAATGATTAGAAATATTCATTTTCAATCCATATCATTCCAGAATATTTACTCAGAGCTTGAAACATATTTTCAACATTAGTGAAAACTGCCAAACAAGCAGAGCAGGCATAGTTGGGTGAAACTATTAGAAAATTTCTTTGTTTAAAAAATAACTTTTACATATCCCTAAAGTATGCATTGATTGTATGCATTTATTTTTTAAAAAATCAGTTTGCTAGTGACAGTTCAGTGGAGCTAAGAACAATGCTGGGTAGGCTGCTCCTCTCCAGCCTGCTTTCCCTAGCTAATAGCAACTTTTCAGTGAAGTCTGGGCTGCTGATTAACCAGAGTATTATGCGTGACTGTTTAACTTAATCTATTTTGTATGTGCAGCCTTACCTCATATGTTACATATACTTGAGAAGTGGTAACCATCGACTTGCAGGTAATTCTCTGTTGTGCAAGGAATATCTCTGTTACACACACTAGTCATTTTGTTTTGTGAGTAATTTTCCTTTACCTACTAAAATCACGAGAAAACTCAGCACCCTTGGCACATTTGCCTGAAATACCTCTTCCAAGATACTTTGCTAACCCTATTGGAAATATCATTCTCCAGATATACCAGAAGAAATTGCTAAAACTTTGGTATTCTGTTTTTAAAAGATAATTAACCTCTAGGTTAAATAATTCAATATTCACACTTGAAATAGTACCGTCCCTGCTGCGTTGTTTTTTAGTCCCGTCACCCTTCTCTTTCACTTTCTTGCTTGGCTCTTGTTAAACATGCTGACAAACCTCAGGCTGTGTGTTAAAGCTAGAGGAAAAAGCAAAGCAAACAAATAAGTAAGTTTTTAAATTCTTCCTTTCTGGCAGGCTAACGTTGTTCTTGTGAAAGCAACTGTAGCAAGAAACCTTGGAACAAAAAGGCTCCAAGTCTTAACGTTATCCATAAACTCTACTCTAGCTATTTGTACTGTCTTGCAGACCTATAAGGGGTGAGGCAGGGTGAGAGCATCCTCTCCCTGAGTGTTCTCATCCACTCAATGATTCTTCCTTGAGGCATCTCCAACATGGTGCAGCTCTAACCTCTTAAAGTGCTTTTGCCTTCACATCTTTGGTCAGTTGCTCTGATTGGAATTTTTTTCCCCTTTGTCCAGGTGCAGTGTTGGTTCCAAAACTCCCTTTCAGATGTTGCCTTCAAGGCCACTCTTGTCCCACTCCTGGCCAAAGAAAGGTAACCACTGCTGCTCTGTGCTATGATAATAAGTTATGCCTCTGTTTAAACTTGGTTAGTGGTGATTATAGTTGTCTTGCCTAATAGAGCAGGAATCTCCAATCTTTTGGCATCCCTGGGCCACATTGGAAGAAGGATTGTCTTGGGCCACACATAAAATACACTAACGTTAGCTGATGAGTTAAAAAAATAAAATAAAAACCACATGAAAACAATCTCATAATGTTTTAAGAAAGTTTATGAATTTGTGTTGGGCCACATTCAGAACCATCCTGGGCCACAAGTTGGACAAGCTTGTAATAGAGTGTGCCCTATTGTTCCCTAATGCCTAACAGAGTGCCCAGCAGATAGTATTTATTAAGTTAACTTGGTGGATTATTATTTCCACTCGTAATGTCATCTGTCCCTGGATCACAGTTTTCAGATAATTGACCAATATAATCTGCACAATAATTACATATCATGTCATCATCTGGTATCATTTTATTTACGGTTTTTATCATAAAAACAATGATGAATTAAACATAATTAAAATTTGGGGGTTTATTTTTGTTTATTATTGACTGAAATGTTTTATACACATGCAGAAAATGCACAAGTCATAGGACACAGTTCGATGTATTTTTCTCAAAATGAACACATGTGACCAGCACCCATATAGTTGTTTAGCAATATAGAAACTTACCCCCCCCAAAATAAAAAGTTGATCCTAGCAAATTTAATGAAAGAATAGCATGATTTCCCACCATTTTACTTGATTATATGTGTATATGTGTATATTTTGAGACAAAAAAGGGACATTGATGCCTGTGGGGTGTAGGCTTTTTTCCTCTATTAAAGTGCTTTTTTATTCTCCCAGTTGCAGTCCCTTGGCAATTTCAAAGGAAATTGAATTTAAATATGCTTTTCTAGCTGCATGTAAATGTATGTAAATATATTGTAAATAAAAACTTTAAAGGAAATGAAAATGCTTAACAAATATCCCATTAATTCCCCAAGCATCCCATATAACTCTGAAAAAGGCAGTTGTCATAGAATCAAAAGGGCTAGAAGAGACCCTTCAGCAGATCTGTGAAGGGCCATTAGAGAAAGATAATATACCACTTTTTCTTTAAAATGTTCAGAAAAGGAATATTTGCACTCTTTCCTGGCAGTCCTTAGTTTGGCCTCTGACACAGACTTTTAAGGGGTGAGGCCAGGGCGAGAGCATTCTCTCCTTGGGTGTTCTCATCCACCCCTAACAAGGTGCATCTCTGTCCTCTTATCTCACCTCCCAAACTCCAGCCCAACTTACTCCCCCATGCTGGAAACTTCCTCCTTTGCCTTACTCATGACCACTACCACATACACACCACGTTTGTCACCATGCACAATTTATTCTGTCTCCTTAAGTTTGCTCAAGTCTTTGAGTGCCACTGCTGTTCTCAGGCCATCTTCATTTCCAGACTGCTTTGTTGCTGTAACATCCCAGTCATTCTCCCCTTCCTCCAGCTGTCCTCCTATCCATTTCATTCCTTCACACTATCACTGCCAAAGAGATCCTCAAAAAATACAGATATTTTCTTGGGCTCTCTATGTAAATTCCAGTAATTTAGAATGTGAATTCCTCACATGATTTTGTTCGTGCCTCCCAGGCTTATTTCATCCCACTCCATCACCAGATTCCACTGTTTGGCTATACTTAAGCCACTGGTGGTTCCCAGGGTGAGCCACACTTTTCAACTCTGTACAGTTCTTTCACCTTCTAGAAATGTTGCCTCTTTATTTCATATTCCAACATTTCATGAAGATTCAAAATGTGATGTTCTCTTTGAAAATGCCCACCCCAAAAATCTATCATTTCTTTATTTCTGTAGAGTCTTGTCAACTTATGAAGGATGAATTGTCAAAGCTACTTAAATATCAACATAAAATATAAGCATAAAAAGTAAAAACAAGGGCCAGACGCGGTGGCTCACACCTGTAATCCCAGCGCTTTGGGAGGCCGAGGTGGGTGGATCAAAAGATTGAGACCATCCTGGCGAACATGGTGAAACCCCATCTCTACTAAAAATACATAAATTAGCTGAGTGTGGTGGTGTGTGCCTGTAGTCTCAGCTACTTGAGAGGCTGAGGCAGGAGAGTCACTTGAACCTGGGAGGCGGAGATTGCAGTGAGCTGAGATCGCACTATTGCGCTCCAGCCTGGTGACAGAACGAGACTCCATCTCAAAAAAATAAAAATAAAAACATGACCTACTGTGTAGAATAGACATCTCTTGGTCGGTCCCTCTCGTTTCCCTCCCTTCCTCCCTTCTTTTCTTTCTTCTTTCCTTCTTTTTCCTTCTTTTAACAGCATCCATGGTTAGATCAGAAGCCGGCCCTTTTAGATTACTACTCATCTGTGGATTGACTGTAAAGGAAGTCATAAGAACCAGAGAAGTCCTCCCCCGTTACCAGAAGGATGCACAGAGACATCAGGAAGAATCTGAACAAACAGGCCTTCCTAAGTACCCCACAGTTTATCTGCATGGCTGTCCACTCTTCATCAAACCTAAGCATAAAAATATGCAAATTTTCCTGTTTCTTTGGGTCATTTCTGAAGTTTCACCTGTTATGTAAAACTTACATTAAATAAATAGGTATGTGATGTGGTGTGGCTATATCCCCACCCAGATCTCACCTTGAATTGTAATCATCTCCACATGTCTAGGGTTGGGCCAGGTAGAGATAATTAAATGATGGGGGTGGTTTCCCCTATACTGTTCTCCTGATAGTGAATAAGTCTGGTGAGACCCGATGGTTTTATAAATGGGAGTTCCCCCTGCACAAGCTCTCTTACTCACTGCCATGTAAGAAGTCCCTTTGCTCTTTCTTATTCTTCTGCCATGATTGTGAGGCCTCCTCAGCCAGGTGGACCTGTGAGTCCATTAAACCTCTTTCCTTTATAAATTGCCCAGTCTCGGGGGTGTCTTTATTAGCAGCATTAAGAATAGACTAATACAATATGCTTTTCTCTTGTTAATCTGTCTTTTGTTATAGGGATCTCAGTCATGAACCATGCAAAAGCGGGGAGGAAATATCTTACCCCCTATGTCATTTTGAATTTATTTAAGATGATAGCAGTCTAGAATTATAGAGTGGAATATCTCATTAAAAGTTGTATTTTGTACTTTTTTTTTCTTTTTGATGCAGTCACAGCTTACTGCAGCCTCAACCTCCTGGGCTCAAGCAATCCTTCCTGCATGGCTAATTTTTTTTTTTTTTTTTAAACAGGATCTCACTATGTTACCCAGGCTGGTCATGAACTCCTGGGCTCAAGTGATTCCCCCTTCTCAGCCTCCTGAAGTACTAGGATCACAGGCATGAGCCACTGCACCTGGCCCCCCCACTTTCTTATTGCTGGCAATACTTACAGTTTTGTCTTCTGTTTTTGTCTCTCTGAATACTTCAATCTGTATTATTTTCATTAGGTGGAATATGAGAAATTTACATATGTAATACAATAGCATAAATGCTACAAGAATATAATTTTTTTTCTTTCTCCTCTATAGATATTTGCTAAGATTTTTTGTTTATCTGTTTGTCGTCTATGTATACACTCTTCAGAATATCCCTATAATGAAAGGAAATTCAAGAAAAAGCTTCTCTTTCCTAACTACCCCATCCCTTATACTCATTCGTCTTCTTTCAGAAAGCAGCTGCTTCATTTTAAAGTCTTCTTTAAGTTGATCATGTTTGTCTTGTCAGGAGTAACATTGGGGTAAGCTATAAAAATGACCCATTAACACCTAGAGTGAGGCACAGCAAATAACTAGTCACCTTGCTTTCCTGCAATTCCAGGTCACCACTTACCCTCACCCCTGTCTGCTCATCATCCTTATTGTTTCTTTTCTCTTCCCAGCCTTGGGTATAGATTCCTTGAGCTGTTCACCAACAATCTTTGAGAAAACAGCCTTCATGCTTTGGGGCCACACCTTCTTTGTTCATCTCCTCTTATTTATTTCCTCATTCCCTGACCCCTATTCCTTTATTTTAGTGTGAAAAATGTGAAGGGAGAGGTAAATATATTTTTTTCTTTAATATAGATCAAGTGATTCTAACTTGTTAAAGAAAGGTAGGTAAGTTACCTAATTCCAGCTCGCTGTATGTTTCTTGACCCTTTATATACAACTTGATGAAATTTTTCTCAGGATACCTAAGTTAAAATTAAGTTTGCTTTTACTTCCTTCCATGGCATTTTTATTTATTGCTTAAATGTCCATCGTTTGCTAATTTTACAAACTATAGAAGAGCTTCGTGCTTGGTGTTAGACTTAGCATCTGGGAAATCCCAGCAAACAGGCTAATTAAATGTCACCAGTGCTATCACTGTAATTAATATTCTCAGACGTCACTTACTGAGCACTCTGTATGTGATAGGTACTGTGTACTATCTTAACTCTTACAACAGTTGTAGGAAGCAAGTCAGACTATTCTCATCTCCAAGGTAAAGAGAAAGAGATGAAATCATTTGTGTACAGTCTCATAGGTAGAATAAGGTAGAGGTGACTTAGAACTCAGATCTTTCTGACTCCAAAATAGGTATTTCTTAAATGCTGTGCTTAAAATGTTTCTTAATGGTTCTTAAATGTGGTGTATTTTTAAGGAAATAAAGAATAGTCTGAAACAATTCTGTACCGTAACCTCAAATAAGCAGGTAAATGGGTATATACACATTATCAAAAATGTGAATGGTACATGTCTGCTGAAGTTTCATTGCTGGCATGTAAGTATAGTCATCCTTTAGTATTTGTAGGAGATTAGTTCAAACTCCTACAAATACTGAAGATGCCAAAATCTGCAGGTGCTCAAGCTCCTTATATATAACATGGCATAGTATCTTCATATAACCTAGGCACATCCTCTAGATTATTTATCGTACCAAATACAATGCCTCCACATCACTTCATTCATGTGGATTCAAGTTGTACTTGGGGCACAGCAAATGCAAGTTTTGCTTGTTGGAACTTTCTAGAACTTTTTTTTCTGAATATTTTTGCATCACAGTTAGTTGAATTTGTGAATTCGGAGGGTTGACTTTATACTCTTGTGTATATTTCAGGGTCCCCCCATTATGTTTGTGTAGTGCTTTGCCGGAGTCTCTGTAGCACTGTGATAAAGAGGATGTACATTGGGATAAGCAGATTCGGATTCAAATCTCAGTTTTGATATTTATTTGATGTTTAATCTCTCTATGTCTCAGTTTTCTCTATTTAAAATAAATAAAATAAACATATTTAGTAGATGTCTGTGGTTACTAATAACTTCTGAATGTAAGAGCAGTTCACAGAATGCCTGTTCCAGAGTAATACTCAAGTAGACATGAAAGACCACAGAGACCATTGTACTTCCGATGCTACTAGTACTGGTGTTATAATCATTGATACTCAAAAGGGTATTGTGAGGGCACATGTTGATATTAGTTTTCCCAATTAACAAATGAATACTTAGAGGAGTTAAGGCACCAGCTCACAGCATTAAATATGGAGTAAAAAATTTCTGACTCTTGTATTTATGTGGTTTTTATATTATACCATGCAGCCTCCAACAGTTCAGTATTAGGATGCCAAATACATTCAAGATTCAGCTTGCAATTCAGTAGATGAAACGTAGTCGGTTTATTTTATACAGCACATTATTCTAAAGGATCACATTCTTAACAAAATGCAAATTCAAACCTTCAAATCCCTTTACTAATCCCTCTACTAACAGTTGTTAATTTTGATACTTTGGACCTAAGCACAAGGGATAGTTCTTTAGAAACATGATCAGGAGAGAAGGTAGGCCAGTAAGGAGAGCGTTTAAATGTCAGCCCTGAAATGTTCTTAATACATGTAATTGTATTGCTTCTATTCTATAAAAAGAAAAAATTCAAAAAGGGGGAACTAAGGAAGCTAAGCTTCCAAAAGTGAGAGAGCCATTGGTTGTAAACAGAGTCAAGTTTTTATGGACAGATGATATGTTAGTGAAAATATCTCAGTATACAAGGACGCATATAGGTAAATATATACAGTGGTCAAACTGACTTTTTGAAATCTGAGAAGATACATTTCAAGTCAGTCTGTAACTGTTACTGGAACAGATGCAGAACTGACTTGATCTAAAGAATTCTCTTATGGGTGCTGCAAGCTGTTATGTGAAGGAGTAGATTTTTAAAGTGGTGCCACTTAAAGATACCTTCTTGGATTAGTGGGATTATAGGTTTTCATCAGTTGAGGAATATTTCCCTTGTGCATATTCTCTTCTTAGTAGTCTTAGTATTTGACAGTAGAGCAAATCCATCTTGGTGGGGGCCTGCCTATCATAGCAGCCCATGCCTTCCCCAGTACAAGGAGGGTGGACAAAGCTAAAGGAGTAAGACAATTCTTAAACAGTTTAGGTACTACTTTAGCAAGTTGGCATGCTCTGGGTCTGGCCAGTCCCTAGAGCTCACTGTTTCCCTGGAGGCTCCTCTACTGAGCCTTTTCTACTCTTTCAGCCAGCCACTTCTGATCCCTCCCATCCCCCATTCATTCCCACCCTCTTGCTTCTGTGGTCCTCTTGCTTTGGCAGACCACCTTCCTGAGCAAGATCTCTACTAAGATGACCCCAAGCCATTGTTGTCATGGGCACCAGTTCCGGTCAGAGAATTCTGTACATCAGATAATTTTATATTTATTTTATTTATTTATTTTTTGAGATGGAGTCTCTCTCGCCCAGGCTAGAGTGCAATGGCCCGAACTCAGCTCACTGCAGCCTCCACCCACCTGCCCCCACCAGGTTCACGCAATTGTCCTGCCTCAGCCTCCTGAATAGCTAGGATTACTGGCACCCACCACCATGCCCAGCTGATTTTTGTATTTGTACTAGAGACAAGTTTTCACCATGTTGGCCAGGCTAATCTCAAATTCCTGACCTCAAGTGATCTACCTAGTCTTATTTCTCAGCCCCCAAAGTGCTGGGATTACAGGCATGAGCCACTGCACCCGGCCTAATTTTATATTTTAAATGAAGAAGATAGGCCTTGTATATTTCTGAGGATGGCAACTAAACATAGAAGGTATTTGAAGGTAAAAGTTTGTGTATAATGAGCAACTACTATAATGCTCAGTGTTTTGTTGTATAGGTTAATTCATTTGGAATTCAGAATAACCTTTTTGAGATAAATTCATTTTTGCAGATGAGAAAAAGATGAGGTTAAGAGAATAAATTACTCAAGGACTTACAGCTCTTTACCTAAATCAAGATTTAAATCAAGCTTTATAAGTCCACATATGTTGGGGTTTGGAACTAGTAAAATTATTGCTGCCTTACTCACTATGATGCTATCTGTTTATACTCTGTGGCTGCCATAAAACTTCCCTGGTTTTATTCTGATTTTGTTTAGCAATAGTCTCAATGCCTGAGTTTTGTACATTTTTCTATGTCTGATGCTTAGCTTAACATAGAATATATAGTAGGTTCTCAATAAGTGGTGAATAAATGATAAATGAGTATGCAAAGAATATAGGCATTAAAATTAGGCAGAACTGTTAATGTCTTTGCCCACTTTTTAATAGGGTTCTTTATTTTTTCTTTGGTAAATTTAATTTCCTTATAGATGCTAGATATTAGACCTTTGTCAGATGCATAGTTTGCAAATATTCTCTCCCATTTTGTAGGTTGTCTGTTTACTCTGTTGGTAGTTTCTTTGGCTGTGCAGAAGCTCTTTAGTTTAATTAGATTCCATTTGTCAATTTTTGATTTTGTTGAAATTGCTTTTGGCATTTTCATCATTAAATCTTTCCCTGTGCCTATGTCCTGAATGATACTGCCTGGGTTGTCTTCCAGGGTTTTTATGTTTTCGGTTTTACATCTAAGTCTTTGATCCATCTTGAGTTAAATTTTGTATATTGTTGTAAGGAAGTGGTCCAGTTTCAATCTTCTGCATATGGCTAGCCAGTTATCCCAGCACCATTTATTGAATAGGGAATTCTTTTCCCATTGTTTGTTTTTCTCAGGTTTATTAAAGATCAGATAGTTGTAGATGTGCAGTCTTAATTTCTCTATTCTATTGCTTTGGTCTGTGTGTCTGTTTTTGTACCAGTACCATGCTGTTTTGGTTACTGTGGCCCTGTAGTATAGTTTGAAGTTGGCTAGCATGATGCCTCCAGCTTTTTTCTTAGGATTGCCTTGGCTCTTTGGGCTCTTTTTGGGTTCCACATGAATTAAATTTTTTTTTTTCTAGTTCTGTAAAGAATGTCAATGATAGTTTAATGGGAATAGCATTGAATGTATTCTGTTCTTCGGTAGTATGGCCATTTTAATGACACTTCTCAAAAGACGGCATACATGCAGCCAACAAACATGTATGTCTCAAAACCGCAGTGAGATACTATCTCACACCAGTCAGAATAGCTATTACTAAAAAGCCAAAAAATAACAGTTGCTGGTGAGGTTGTAGAGAAAAAGGAGCACTTATACACAGTTGGTAGGAGTGTAAATTAGTTCAACCATGTGGAAGACAGTGTGGCGATTTTTCAAAGACCTAACTGTCATTCGATCCAGCAAGCCCATTACTGGGTATATATCCAAAAATAAATCAGTCTATTATAAAGACATATGCATGTCTTTATAATATGTTCATGTTCATTGCAGCACTATTCACAATAACAAAGACATGGAATTAACCCAAATGTCCATCAATGTTAGATTAGATAAACAAAATATGGTACATGTATACCATGGAATACTATGCAGCCATAAAAAAGCACAGGCATGTCCTTTGAAGGGACACGAATGGAGCTGAAGGCCATTATCCTTAGCAAACTAACACAGGAACAGAAAACCCAATACTGCATGTTCTCACTTATAAGTGGGAGCTAAATGATGAGAACACACAGACACATAGAGGGGAACAATGCACACTGGGGTCTATCAGAGGGTGTAGGGTGGGGAGGAGAGAGGATCAGGAAGAATGGATACTAGGGTTAATGCCTGGGTGATGAAATAATCTGTGCAGCAAACCCCCATCACACACATTTACCTAAGTAACAAACCTGCACATCCTGCACATGTACCCCTGAACTTAAAAGTTAAAACATACAACAACAAAAAAGGAAATTAGGCAGAACTGGATTCAAATTTAGTCTCTTTGATAGGATCCCATGCTTTTTTTTTCCTGTAAATTGAGAAAAAAAATACCTACCTTATAGGTTTGAGGAGCCAATGAAATCATGGTTATAAAGCATCTGTTAGCATCTTATAGAAAATAGACACTTGATATAAAGCATCTGTTAGCATCTTATAGAAAATAGACACTTGATATATGTTACTTTCTTTTTTTTTCTCTTCTCCCCCCTCATATAAATGCCTTATGGTCTTTTGAATTACCTTTGTTTCACTCTTACTGTGCAAGATTTCTGCAAAATTACCCTTTCCCATTTAATTTAGCACAGTACCTAATATGTTATCAAATGTATCCATATTTTTTATTAAATATTTTTTGACATTGAAGATTGCATAGTAAGGTGTTACAGATTTTCAAAATGTTCTTCAAATTCTGCAAATTAGATCAGCGTTGTTTTCTCTTTCTTCAAATAACTAGGTGTTTATTCAACTTCACGAAATAGCTAAAGTGTACTGGTTTTAGTCTGTAAGTAATAACTTTTCCAATAATTTTACATTTTCATATCTGTAAAGTCAGTCTTCTGTATGCAGTTAATATTCAATGCTTACTAATATTTGCCTGTAATATTGCATTTAAGTTTTTGTAATGGCATTGCTTAATAGTAAAAAAAAATCTGTTTTTCAATGTTTTATTAAAATATTTTATAAACATTTTATTTAAAACATGACATAATATCTGGAATAACCTGAAAGAAAATGTCATTTTTCTCTACTAAACATAAAAATCACAGATTTCAGAATGTAAAATTTTCTCTTTCAAAGTTTTAGTGACTCACTTTAGAAATTGAATTAAATAATAGGAATATTCTGTGGTGTTAAATTTTTATTTAGAGATTCTATATTATGCGATTACTTACATGTAATGTTAGATACTTCAGGAAATAAACTTTTGGCATTAATCTTGCTTAATAGTTATATTTTTTAAAATTTGAAAATAAAATGAGACCAGATGGACTGAGAGAGCCGCCAGCACCTTTCTGCGTGGTGGAATTGCTATTGATTTATGACAAATGCCAGTAAGAGCAGGCAGGGACTGGGTTGTTGCTGTCAGATGAGAACTGAAAGCAGACAGGTTTTGTTATCAATCACTGGTTGTCGGTGTAAGACAGCAGCGGCTGTTATAATTGATTTGATGGCTCCGAATGACTTGAGCTTTAGTGGCCAAAGCGGATTGTAGCAACTCAGCCATGCATGACATTGACATGAAGAGGAAGTGACATGACTCCTCAGAGGCAAAGTTAGATGATTTAAAGGGGCAAATCTACTCATCAGTTCAGTAATTCATAAACTTTAACTTTTGATATGAGATGATATTGGTGAGAAAAAAGGAAAAAATGAGGTTTTATTTTTTATAGTTAGGTTTTAGGTGCTTTTTGTTAGACTAGGCCAACTTTTCATATCTTCTTTTTCACCCGCAATACTCTGTTATCCATGAATGATACTTACATGTTTTAATGCAGAATCTCACATATTATGTATCATTTCCATTACTAAGTCATTTGATGGGAATGTGAGTTTAAAAGGAGAGCCAAAAAAGGAAGATCATAAGAACCAGATATCTACCTTTTATATATGACCTAACTCCTCAAGTTGAAAAATATAAATAAATAGACTTTCATTAAGTCAAGTAACTTTAGGAGCTAAACACAACAAAAGGTTAGAATTCCTGATGATATCATGCCTAATTATAATCTTAAATCAACCAGATTTCTGAAGGCATGTATGTATTAGCCAATTGGGCATGCATACTGGGAATGCGTAGGGTGTGTGTATGTGATGACAAGTTGGTTTCCATATTAATCATACCATAGATTCTGGCCTGGGCCAAATAAGAAACTGTCTCCTCTCGACAACTCATTGGTTGGTATTTGCTTCTTTGAGCACTGGGTTGGAAAATGCTCAGTTGGAAAGAATATGGTGCTCATTTAGCGATGTCTGTGGTGATGGTTGCTCAAGAGGGAAGTGTCATATTACATACCACATGTCTGTCCTCACTGAACAGTACTTGAACTGTCGAGGTTGATAGTGAAAAGAGATTAGGGGTGACTATTTGCTTGGGATTTTTGTTTCCTACATAAACATATATTAGAGACCTAAAGGGCAATGACATTGGTGGTACAAAAGACTTTAATACAATTAAACCTTCATATCTTAGATATCATTCTTCAAACTTGTAGAGAATTCTTCCAAGTCATATATTTTTCTTTTATAAGGACTCTTTTCAGAAATCTGAACTTAGGTAGTTTTATTTTAAACTTCAGGATAAGACAACAGGATACAAGTTAACCTACACTAGTTTTTCTTTCTTTCTTTTTTATTTATTTATTTATTTTTTTTGAGATGGAGTCCACTCTGTCACCCAGGCTGGAGTGCAGTGGCACAATCTCAGCTCACTACAACCTCTGCCTCCTGGTTTCAAGTGATTCTCCTGCCTCAGCCTCCTAAGTAGCTGGGACTACAGGCACGCGCCACCACACCCAGCTAATTTTTGTATTTTGAGTAGACATGAGGTTTCACCATGTTGACCAGGCTGGTCTTGAACTCCTGACCTCAAGTAATCCACCTGCCTTGGCCTCCCAAAGTGCTGGGATTACAGGCGTGAGCCACTGTTCCTGGCCCACACTAGTTTTTCAATAGCACCTTTCATTACTTTCTTTTCAGGCTTTATACTCAGATTATGGGTGTTTTACATTGAAAGATTTTATGGAAATTAAGTTCTGGCTTTGTTGTTTGTTTTGAGAAAAAGAAATGGTTAGATATCTATTCCAAGTTTTACTCAATAGTGAACATTTTCATATTCATTAATGTGCTTATCTGTTAAACACTTTTTAACAGTCTCCTTTGGATAAAATTCCCTATAATTCAGTAACAGTTCTTAGTGAGCTATGATGTAAGAAGAAAAGTTAACGTCTAAATGAGTGCCTTAGAAATTAAAGAATGTAGATAATGAAGGAACCTAAAGATCATCTATCCTAGTGCTTTTCACCTTTTTTAACTGCAACTCACAGTTAGAAAAACATAGTATACTAAGACCCACTACATACACATATAACCACACACCCCTACCAAAAACTGAAAACAAAAAATTCCCGACTTTTACCTGTATTACAGGTGATGTACTCTATTTTCTTTTCTAATTAATTCCTAATTGTTCTACTAAAAAATAGAATACATAATACCAGTTTTGGTGGATGGAGACCTGAACTTTAAAAAATAATGTTCTAATTGTCTGATTTTACTGATTAAGTAAACCTCAAACTGAGAAGTACCTTTTGTTAGATATATAGATGTATATGAAGAAGTACCAGGCCAGCACAGTGACTCACACCCGTAATCCCAGCACTTTGGGAGGCTGAAGTGTGCAGATTACTTGAGCCCAGGAGTTTGAGACCAGCTTGGGCAATGTTTTGAAACCCTGTCTCTACTAAAAATACAAAAAACTCACAGTGTGTGGTGGAATGCGCCTTTAGTCCCAGATATGTGGGAGGCTGAGGTGGGAAGATCACCCTAGCCCAGGAAGTTGAGGCTGTAGTAAGCTGTGATCGCCACTGCATTCCAGCCTGGGCGACGGGAGTGAGACTCTGTCTCAAAAAAAAGAATACCAAAAATTAAGCTCCAGGTCCTCAAGGAATTTACAAACTGAAGTATAAATAGGACAAAACAATTAAGTATATTTAATGCTCTTTTTTGACATCTTCCCAAAAATGTCCTCTTGTGAAAAAAAGTTTATTATTTTCCATTCCTTCAAAATTTAGCTCAAATTATATTTAGCTAAATTCCACAGGGGTTCATCGTGCAGCTCCTAGGAGCACCTGGTTTAGATGCTGGGTTGCTCTAGCTATTTCAGCCCTTGTAGACTTTACAGGGTCCACCTTCTTCTGCAACAGCAAGTAAATAAATAAATAAAGTAGCTGCTTAAGTATCTTTAATTGTGCTGTCCTATTTATAATTCAGTCTGTAAATTATAGTTGTTATTTACAATTCTATTTAAGTTAGTATTAAGGGGGTTGGTTGTAACACTAGTGAAAAGAATAGATCGACTTGAAAAAAGACTTGAAGTCCTAAATATAATTTGAGCTAAATTTTGAAGGAATGGAAAACAATAAACGTTTTTTTCACAAGAGGACCTTTTTGGGAAGATGTTAAAAAATAGCATTTTGTACAGATAAGAAAACAGGACAAATCAAATCTTATGGAACAATGAGGGTCACAGAGATTAACTCGTTTGGCTATATTAAGAATATTATGCTGTTATTGTTCTAATCTAATCCCTAAACTAATATCCTACAAGGATTCAGCATAGTTTAGCACAGTGGATCAATTCTCATAATAATAGGCTTTAAAGTATTTTCTGTGACATAAGACACCAGGATTGTGACAGATGATCAGTAAAGACATCTAGATGTTAAAAATCTTCACATTCAAGCAAAACCAGCAGAAAATAAGCAAGAAATCTTTCTAACTTTAGGTACAAACATTTTTCAGTTGTGAAAAGCTAAGCAATCTTTCTTTTTGGTTCCTCTTACCATTTTCCTTTTTCATTTTTTAATAACTATATTGGACTGTAGATAAGAAGCAGACTCATGATCTTTGAATATGGCAGTTATGTCTCTTAACGTTGATTTACTCACTCATTCTGTTTCTAAGCTTTTTAACTGTGGTGATCACTGTAATTACAGAGCTGCCTTTACGGTGTGAAGGTACAATTTACAGGTCAAAATGTTATAGAGAAGTAGATATGGTGTCTGTCTAATTAGATTGCTTAATATTTATCAGAATGGCATTCTTTTTTGTTGTACTATTGCTTGTCTCTGAGTCCCAAATATTCTTTCTTAATATAATTATATAATTTGATTTTCTGTGAACTTTATAGAACATTAATCAGGATTAAACATTTAAGCTTGAAGTTTTATTTGCTGTTGGGCATAAAATCTACAGTTTTTCCCCCAGTGTCTTATAGTTTAATGCTGAGAAATTCATTCCATAGAGGTTCATTGTACAGCTCCCCGGAGCACCTGTTTTAAATGCTGGATTGCTCTAGCTGTTCCTGCCCTTGCAGACTTTACAGGGTCCACCTTCTTCTGCAACAGCAAGTAAATAAATAAACAAAGTAGCAGCTTATTATGCTGTCATTGAAACAAATGAGAAGACATGATAAGCAGCAGAAGCAAGAATTCTTTCTAACTTTAGGTACAAACATTTTTCAGCTGTGAAAAGCTAAGCAACCTTACTTTTTGCTGCTTCTTACCATTTTCCTTTTTCATTTTTTAATAACTATATTGGACTGTAGATAACAAGCAGACATGATCTTTGAATATGGCAATTTTGTCTCTTAACATTGATTTACTCACATGAGTGATTATTCACTCATTCAAATTTGCTTAGTCACATTCAAGCTACAGTGAAGGGAGGTCCCAGAAGGTTGCAGGTAAGAAACAGCAAAGGAGTGAATGCAAGGAGGCAGGAAAGATCTGAGCTTTTTAGAAGAACCAGAAGAAGAGTGATGTCGACAAGAAGGGAATAATGGGGAATGGCAAGCAGTTAGAGAAATTAGCGAGGTAAGCTGGGAACAGACAGGTAAGGTAAGGATTTGGGATTTTATGCTGACAGCAATAATACTATCTCATTTTCACTGGACACTGATAGGTGCTGGGAACTGTGCTAAATATTTCACATGCACACTCATATGATCATCTCAACATCCTGTGAAGTAGATGGTAATACTATCTCTGCTTTATAAATGGCAAATGAAAGATTCAAAGAAGGGAAGTAACTTACCAATGGAACAAAAGCAGAGTGTTTTGAGTGTGAGGCAGAATGGCCTCAAATCTCAAAAGTCAGATTCCAGAGCTCACAGTCTCAACTACTACTATACTTTTTATACCAATTTCATTTTACCTTTAACTAAGTCTATGTTTACTTTCCTGGTTTTTTTTAAGTTATTTTCTTGAATAGCTAAATGTACAGGCAACAAAATAATAGCAGACTTACTTTATTGTGATGCATTTTCACCCTATAATCTCTCCTTTTATAATAAGAATAACTTAAAAGCTATGGACTCTTCTTAGTTTATTGTATTTCTTTTTGTTTTTTTTTTTGCCCTTGTGTAGTCAAATGCTACACTTTTCCTTTATAATTTTTTCAAGCACTTCCAGATTTATGAAACATAAAAGCGTAAAATTATTCTACTGGTAGAGTAGAAATAAAAGCTAAAAAATATTGCCAGAAACCAAGCACATAATGCAAATGGATGTGCCAAGCAGAGACCTGAGAGGAATTAAAGAGTGTGTCCTGTCCGAAGAGGTCAGCTGCTGCCCAGTTCAGCCACGTGATATCTAACATTAGTTTTGCTATTTCAGTAATCAGAAATCTATATTTTTTTATGTGAAATGTCACATTTAAAACGTTGGGCTCTCTGTTTTTTAAGTATGCTGTACTTTGGAAGGCCAAGGAGGGTAGATTGCTTGAGTCCAGGAGTTTGAGACCAGCCTGGGCAACATAGTGAGGCCTCATCTCTACAAATAATAAACAAATTAGCCAGATGTGGTGCCGCATGCCTGTAGTTCTAGCTACTTAGAAGGCTGAAGTGTGAAGATTGCTTGAGCTCAGGAAGTCAAGGTTGCGGTGAGCCAAGATCACACCACTGCACTCCAGCCTGGCCAACAGAACAAGACCCTGTCTCGAAAAAAAAAAAAAAATTATTAATGTATTCACTGAAGTCACAAAAATAGTAGAGAGAGATTCCCTGGACCCAGTCTTCCCCTAAGAGTAATATCTAGTACATAACCAGGAAATTGTCAAATTGACATTGGGACATTCTACAGGCCTTATTCAGACTTTACAAGTTTTACATGTATTTTGTGTGTGTGTGTTGTGTGTTTGTATATAGGTCTGTGCAATTTATTGCATGTATAAATAACATCACAATCAAGATACAGATTTCAGTACCCAAAGATCTCATGCTACCTAATTGTGGTAAATTGTTTTTCTGTTCTCCTCCCTACCCCATGCCCCACCCCCACCCCCTTTTTCCCCCCACACAGAACTGCCAGGAGCAATTGTAGTACAAATTATTGAATGATATTTTTCTAATCTACTTAATTATTGTTTGGTTCTGTATTAGAGGTCTTTCTGGTCATTATTTCAATTCTCATCTCTATGTCTGCTCACAGTTACTAGACCAAAAAAAGAAAGGATATGATTTCAGACCAGCCAAGGAGAAATGTTGTAAGTAACTGCCTGACTAATTTATATCTAGAATCTTGCTTCTGCCAAGGTGAGTGCTGGCTCTGTGGTTTTTTGAGCCAGTGCACTGACTATAGTCAAGCTTTTTATATTACATTGGTGGACATATCACACCTTGCCAGGAATTCTGATGCTTCTCTTCTTTGCCACATGAACATCTTGTTCACAGCCATTCCAGTGTACTTCACCAGGCACATCCTTTTACTTCTGAGCATCTCATTGCAATTAGTGAAGTTATTCAGAGATTTCAGCTCCCAGTAGCTAGGAGGGTTCGTGGTACACAGTCAGCTGTCCTCGCAAGAGACTCATTCATTCATCTTCCCACAGCCCTTCTTTGGGGCTTCCTACTTCTTCTTATAATATATCCTACCTTTGTAAAACCACGTTTCTTACTTAGAGCTCTCCATGTGTACACTTTTCTACCTCCATAGATAGAGAAAAATTCATCTATGTAAGTACATTGTTTTTTTTTCATTAAATATACATACTTTCCTGAGTATTGGTAAAAGTTAAATATATTCTATTATAGTCACCTGTTTTTATATTGCTTCACATTCTACATATTAATTCCCCTTTCTACATGCCACGATTAACTAGTGTTAATAGATAATTCAACTTGTTCCAATTAACCATGATTATATTCATAACTTTACTTTTAATTGGTAATACATTATTATAGCTAAAAATGGAAAATTTACAAAAGTTTCACTCCTACCCATGTCCTTTATACACACAATTTCTTTCTACAGTGTCAATTAATGTTACCACTGTCTCTTCTATTTTTTCTTTTTTATGTACCTTAAATCTCTTTATATCTTTATACGTTAAATCTCTCTTCCCATTTTTATTGAGTTATTCATCTCTTTTTTCTTATTTCCAGGAATTCTTTTTGTATTAATTGAGTCAGTCAATATTAAGTCATTTACAACAAAAATTATGTATAGACATTTTCTTGTGAACAGATAAGCTAATTATTAAATTCATATGGAAAAACAAACAAGCAAAAAATTAGAGAAAATAAGAATTAAAAATAAAAAGAGTAACCAATGGGGTTGTTTAGCTTACCAGATACTAAAACATGAAGTAACAAACAAGAAACTAGGAGACTATATTTCAACTCATGTAGGACTTTCTCCTTTATTTTCTTTGTGATGCCCTGTCAGACTGGCCTAGTAAGGACTTTAAGTTTACGTGTACTTGTAAGACTACCGTAGGCATTTTTAAATTTTTCTTTAAATGTTGACAGCAAGATGTCCCAGGCCCATTTTGACTATTTTTTTTTTAACCCTGCTACAGGATTTGGAATCAATTACTCTCCACACTCACTTTCTTTAATGGAAGAGAGTGAGATCAAAATACGGGTATTAGGGCTCCATGTCAAATTGTGTATGGTGGTAGACCCGCTGTATGAAGCTACAGCCAGGCGTTTTTAATAACAGACTAGACAAGAAATTCCCTTTTCAAGTTCACAAGTTCATGATTGTTTATTTTCTCTACATCACATCTTCCTAACCATAGAAATAAGAGCCAATGCTTATATACCTCTTACTCTAGTTGGACAGTGTTTTGCCCTTATATGAGCTAACTTACTTCATCCTAAAAATCCCATAAGGCACAGGGCTCATATATATATATATATATATATATATATATATATATATATATTACATATAATAATATATATTATCTGTTATATAAATATAGATTATATATAGCTATATATATTATTACATATATTATATATCTATAAGCCCTGTGCCTTATGGGACACACACACACACACACACACACACACAGGCGAGAAACTTTAGATACAGAGAGGTTAAGTAACTTGCTCAAAGTTAAATAGCTAGTAAATGGCAGAGATGGGATTCAAACCCATACATTTATCCATATTTTTTATCTGAGAAAGAAGGATAGATGTTTGATAATGACTCCTGTGAAAAAGTTTCCAAAATCCTAGTTTCATTTCAGGCAGACATTTGGGAAGAAGACAGATTGTGGATCAGCCCAGAGAAGTTCTAACAGTCTTCTTCCCTGAATAACAAACATTTGTTTTATTTTGTACTATGTGACCTCAGGGATATTGGACCTAATTATCGTCCCAGTTTCCTAAACGACCACCTGTACCACTAAGCAGCTATCGCCTGGATTTGACCACCAGCTGTTGTCAGGGGAGAGTAAACACCTACTTTGTTACTGTAGGTCACAGTAACCTTGCAAGAAATCCTCAGAGGGTTGCTTTGTTATTGAAGTGGTTTCTTCAGATAGAACTATTTCACTCCTCCATTGAAAGACATGTTAAGGAACAAAACATTAATGTAAAAGAGACCCATTTTTATTTCTTTGAAGTTTTTAATCTCTTTATAGAAAAGATAATTTATATGAAAAGGCTTTATAAATGAGTACATTTTATTATTCTTGATTTCTAACATCTAATTTCTGCTACATTCACCAGGACCTGTTAATCAACAATCTTATACACTTTTATTTTTAATGTGTTTGTGTTTACATCTTTGATCCTAAGACTAATGTTTTATTATATTGCATTTTAACACTCAATTACTCGTTTTTCTTAAATATCTAATGAGGACAATTAAACCATCAATGGAAAACTAAAATGTTGAGATGGGAATGGTCCCACAGATCACTTCTCTTTTGAGCGAAGGGTCACTACATCAGTCATCTGAGCCCCTCTTGGCCAGGCATTGAGGAGTGAGACTCTCAGGCTGCATCCATGACTAAGTGCAAATTGGAAGAAATATGTGAAGGATTGGGGTATTCTGGAGTTGGTTAATGGGACCAGGATTCTCAATTATCCCATGGAAATAAGGTCCTGAGGTAGATATCAGGAGGTATACATCATATGGAGCATAAGATGGGAAAGTCAGATAGTGCAGGCAAATAGACCTGGCTATTGCCTAGGACTGATGGCTGCCCTTTCCCAAAGTGTTATATTCAAATTAACTGGTTCTGTCTGTGAATAACACATTCACACAAATTCAGCATTATTCGATTCAGTGATCATGGTTTTATTGTATGTGCATTCCAGAGAATACATCAGTTACATATAAAAGATTACATACGTAGGTCCAGACACACACAAAAACATCCATGGACACACAGAGACATATAGACATATATTAATTATATAGAAATAGAAATAAGTGGTTTTGTATAAAATACTTTTTATAAATTTGGCTATATGAAATAATATATGCAAATCTATATATTTAGTTCTAGAATAATGTACTTGTAAAGTGAAATTCTAATTCATAGAATAAGCTTTATATTCTGTTAAATATGGCAGCTACGTTTTCAAGAGAAGTATTTCCCCACCAAGTTAATAATCGGGTTTGAATTTTAATCAGTAATTATAAATTTTCAGCAGAGGAAAGGTATTGGTCATCAAAGCATATGATGCTATTTTTCCCCCTCTCTCTTTTACCTTTGTAATAAGGCTTTTTTCTTAAGTTGCTTTCTGCTGTTTAAAATGGTAGCATTCGTGTTCTAGCAATAATTGTAGAGGTTTGAGTTATTATAAACTTTGAATATCAATTCCTCCCCTTCTGTGACAGTTCTACCACTAGGGAAGTCAGGCTTGCAAGGTCTAATTACTGCAGCATTTTGATATCCCTAGCTACAATATTGGCAGGAATGTAAGCTATGGTAGAATTCATTGGTGACACTGTTGTAACTAAAAAGCACGGAATCTGTTTTCAAGCCTGTTCAGGATGGAATCAAGTATTGGATGATGTCAAATAGTCTTGCTGCAAGTTCAGAAGTGCCTTGGATGAATCTAATGTGAAATGCTAATTATTTGCAATAGAATGTAAATAAGGTGGCACTAAGTCTTATTTGCAGTGACTAATGAAAGCTGTTGTACTGCAATCACTGAGATACGGAGCAACAGGACAATTCATTAGGAAAACCATAGTTGACAAGCAGTTAATGCATGCCAGTCTGGACCTTTCCTCTTGCTTCTGTTTACTTCTTTTATTTCTTCTTGATAATAAGAAGTCCCATATGGAAACGTATAACAAGGATAAGAAGAAACTAGCAGCTAAATTTTGCCAAGCTATGCTGAATATCTACAGACTGTAAGTCTTCCTTAGCTTTTCTTTGCCTATGAAAAACAACTGCCATATTAGGCTGATTGAAAATATAGTCATTTTCTAGTCAGCAAATTGCTAGTCTGAAAATTTTTCATGTTATCTCTCCAGACTTGAGCCAAACTTAGCTATGCTGCAAATTATTTTATTTCCCAGACATATATTACATTTCAAAGTTTAGCCACATTTTCACTCCTCAGATTTCAGCAGCAGAACACTTTCAGCAACTAAAAGCAGTAAATTGCTTGATACAGCTCTCTTCTATGTGTTATAGAATACAGGCCTTGGTAAATAAAAGTTGAAACTCTAGAATAGCTTTTCTGTTCTGGGGCATATATTCATCACAGCAACAATAGTGCAAGATGCTATACTGTTTTCAACTTGTATAGCTAAATTTTACAGAAGAATTAAAGTAAACAAATTATTTTCTATTTCCCAAAGATGTAAAAATTAGGAAAGTGATTTCTATTATATATAATTTTCAGAACTATTTCTTTCAGTATCTGTGACTACCATAAAGGAAAGCCAGCTCATTTGACTCAATCAGCAATTTATGGTGCATACCTCTTTTGAAAGGATTTAAGATAGCTTATCATTTTAAGGGTGAAAAAGTTAATACTATGATTTATTTTTGAGCTTCCTAACCGCCAGGGTAAAAAGAGAACATAGAGCTGGTTATAGAGAGCCAAAACTTGGGCTGCATCCTCCAGGCAAATGCATATTTGAATTTAGGCTCAAGGAAATAAAACCCAAGAAATACCAAGAGTAAGGCCAACCAAGAGTTTCTTATACCATTTATTCCCCATTATTTATAAGGCCATGGATTGCCCATACTGAGCTCATTCTTTCTATGTAAAAATGGGTGTCTTAAATCCTTTAGACAGTCTCAGGCTCCCAGGCTGATGTAGAATAAGATCACTCTGCAGTGATAGTTCACACGAGAGTTTTTCTACAACTAGGGTTACCAGATGGAATGTAAGAATGTCAGTTACATTTGAATTTCAGATAAACAATGAATACTTTTTAATATAAATATGTTGTAAATACTGCATAGGATATACGTATAATAAAAAGTTGTTCATTGTTTATCTAAAATTCATATTTCACTAAGTGTACTCTTTTTTAATGTTGTTTTATTTTGTTAAATCTGGCAACCCTACCCACAACTTACTGGTAAACCCCCTCACAGTGTATAATAGAGAACTATCCCTTTATTATAAAAACTGAGGATCTATAGTGACAGCCAATCCTATTCTTTTTATTTAACTTTTAACACATGGAGGTTAACAGTTAGACTATCATTTTCTATCAAAGTGACACTTAACAAAGAATCTTTAGACAGTACATAATAAAACAAAGAAACTTTTACCAAGAGACTTGAATACTTCAAGCGAGCTAAGGATTAGTAGGGAAAGACCACACACACACACACACGCACACACGCACACACACACACTCTCTCTCTCTCAATATATTTAAATAAGGTTTCCACTTTAATTAGCCAAGGGTATAACATCTTAAGGAAAGTTGGAAGGCTGCACAACAGGAACAGATGCAGCATATCTCAGAACCCATTGCCTCTTGAAATTAATGGATACCTGCAGCTACCAGGACACTGTTACTAGAAAATAGGGTCTCACTCACTGAGTCTGAGAGCTTAGTTCTTACTGTACTACTGTCCTTTTATACTTGGGGTTTACATTCTAGAAGTACACTAACAATGTGGACATCTTGGCTCAAGCAAATATTTTAAACATTAGCTCTCCTGGTCCTGGAATATATTTCAGTGTCACCAGGAAAGAGTTCACACCCATTAGTCCCTGAACATTTTTCTGGAGAGTTTTTGTTTTTGTCTTCCTATAGACTTTTAGAACCAGGATTGGTCTTCCTCATCACTACAAAATAGGAAATCCATTTCTTGGAAGGGGTGTGTATATGTTGGCATATTGTATAAGTCAGGGTTCTGGCTCAGAGACTAGAATCCAGTTTAAGCAGTGAAGTATTCAGTCATGACACTGTAAGTGGATTCCAGGTCGATAGGAGGACTGAAGAAACAATTTAGGTAAAGCTTTGATGAGCTACATCTAAAGCCGTAACACAGGCTACCAAGGCATTTGCTCCCCCACTCTATGATACAGAAACTGCCTGCTTAATTGGGAAGCTGCTGGCTCCAGAACCTCACTGCCACTCCCTAACAGGAATTCCCCATGATCAGGAAGCCACCACTGTTACTGCCAGATACAGAACCTTGCAGTGCCTGTTAAAATCCACACCAGCATAACAGAGAGCTGTCTTTCTGCCTTTTAGTGCTACAAAGCTAGTGACTAGATACAAGGGATGCTGCTGGTGCTATGAGAGAAAACCACATGCTTCCACAGTCACACCTGCAAGCAAAACCAGCAAAAACATGGCCTCTACCTTACTTCCAACATTCTAACCTTGAGCGATGTGAAGACTGGCCAGACCAAATCACACTGAAACTGCCTGGGGACTCTGATGTGGTTTTTAGCTTTCAGTCACTGCAGTACAGGAAGACACTCTAGTCGACGGTTAAAAATGGATGTTGAATGTCAGTGCACCATAACCAGGACACATTACCTGTTCACAAGTAACAGTCACATTTTATTAATTCCTTTGAACCCTACAAAAGGGAAAAATCAATAAAGGCCATGTCATAAGGCTCTCAGACTCTTTTTGAAAAATGTTTCCTAAGGACCTCTGTAGGTTAAATCATTATTATTTCCTTCTTTAAGGATGTATACCGATTCTTGAAGAACGGCAAAGCTTTTTCTGTGGCTTTGAATTCCTAAGGGCTTTGAATGCAGAACCTTTTGACAGGGATAATTAGATGTTTTATGGACAATGTTTTGACAGCAGCTTTATATAAAGTGTAAAAGCTGTTTCATATGGTTATATCTTTATTCAAAAGCTTTTATCTTGCTTTTGCTGGCAGGTAAAGCCTAGCTTCTGAAAGAGCACAAGCAGCCAGTACCATTCTGACCATTACTTTGGTGGTGCCTGGAAGCTGCTTTCAGAACCCCAATATCGACTTGATTAGTTTTGCTCTTGTTCCTCTGTACACAAGCAACCCAATGGGACTGGAATTCCTTCCCTCTTTCACCTACTGTCATGGCTGGATTGGTGCCAAATGGGACAAACCTCAAATCCACCCACATTTTGTTCTGTGTATGGCACAACCTCTTGACCACTGTCGTTACCATTATTTTGTCAGATGAACATAAAATGAAAAGGATCCTAAGTCAATGGTGAAAGGCAAATAGAGTAGAATTAGTGACAATCCGCAAATATTTATAGGCCTGTTACACTCGTTTCTTTTCCCTGGGATTTTTATGATTTAGAACATTAGAGAAACCCACACCATAATTCACCTAATTCTTATGCAGATGAAGAGACATTGACAAATAACTTTAAAGGAGCATGAGTTAACAGCTTGAGTACTGAAATATGGTTCTTCCTCTTATACTACTTGAAGAACCATGGTTGTATAAAAATCACATTGCAATAAATGCAATAAAATCATCTTTATTTATCAAAATAACATTTATTACCAAGACATGAAAAGTGAAACTGACAAATTAAGTTACATATTCCTATCAATCTTTTGAAAGTTTTATGCATTTGCTCAGCAATGCCAATTACTTGCCAATTCCTTTTGAGCTGTTCTAATTAAATTTTCATATAAGCTGGTTATAATTGTTAACAATCCCTTTTGGGACGATGGGTGATTTTGTTTAATAGAACTACCCCAAAAATATGTGCTATATATGTAAACTATAAATCAAAATTTTTGATTTGTGTTAACAGCGAGATATTTGTGGAACTTTTCAGTATGAAAATTTGGCCAAGTGTGCATTTAGTCAGTAGTATTCTTTTGTGTTGTTTTAATGGAATACAAATATTAGAAAAATTAAAATCATGGAAATTAGGCTGAGTTTCTACAGTGCTCCTTTAATGACAGCTCACCACCCCACCCTACATAAATACTTTTTAACTTTTACTTGGGGATTATTATATATGCCAGATAGTCAGTGAATACTTGCAGAGGAAATGAGTTATTGGGGCAGATAAATAAATGGGCTTATAATGTTTGCTTACTAGCTTAAATAACGACCAATAACTGTTCTGCTAAGCTTCTTCTAAAAAATTCTAATCTTTTTTTTTTTTCTGTGTTTGCCTAAAATCTTCCTCATACATTCAGTTTTATAGATAACTGTCAGGCACATACAGAGGACATCTCTTTGCAATGGGGATGTATTTTATGGCATTTTATTTGTTCAACCATCATTTGCAAGCATCAGCCACACGCAGAATACCAACTGGATGTTCTAGTTGCAAAGGTGAACACAATGTTTCCCGTCCTGATAGAATCCTCAGTTTGCAGAAGAAATTATTATGACTTATATCACATTGCCCGTGTTTATTAAAATGTTTTCTTTTCAATTTTTATGAACTTTTTCACAGAATAAACTTAAATATTTGCCTTTAATAACAAGTTCTAATATTTTGAGCATAGTAATTTTGCAATTTTTAGAATTTAGTTTTGAACTAGGTAATCAATATACATGGTTCAAAATTAAAATTTTCAAAAGAAAATATAGTCATATACAACATAGTGACATTTAAGTCAATGACAGACCCAATATAAAGTAGTGGCCCGATAAGATTATAATGGAGCTGCCCTATACAGGTGTACCATTTTTATCTTTATATTGTATTTTTACTGTATCTTTTTTTTTTGAGGCAGAGTTTCACTCTTGTTGCCCAGGCTGGAGTGCAATAGCATGATCTCGGGTTACTGCAACCTCTACCTCCCAGTTCAAGCAATTCTCCTGCCTCAGCCTCCCATGTAGCTGGGATTACAGGCATGCGCCACCACACCCAGCTAATTTTTGTATTTTTAGTAGAGACAGGCAGGATTTCACCATGTTGGTCAGGCTGGTCTGGAACTCCTGACCTCAGGTGATCTGCCTGCCTCGGCCTCCCAAAGTGCTGGGATTACTGGCGTGAGCCACCGTGCCCTGGACCTTACTGTACCTCTGCTATGTTTAGATTCACTTAGATACACAAATACTTACAATTGTGTTACAGTATAGCCTATGTGTATAGTAAGCTATATCAGTTGGGTAAATATACTCTATAATGTTCCCATGACATCAAAATTACAGTGACACATTTCTCAGAACGTAGCCCATTGTCCTCCAGCTATAAAGTTTCCCCTCCCCAACTATCGAGTTTCTCTTCCTCGATTGTTTAGGATTAGGTTCAAGTGCAATAGGAGAGAACACTCAAATTATCATTGACTTGTATACTTCATTTAAATGGGGGAAATTCAAAGGTAGTCTGATGCTTATATGGAGGTTCCACAGTGTCATCACAGACTTGGGCTTTCTCTGTCTTAATGCCTACCCTTTTTATCCTTTAGCTTCTGGTTCTCAAGTTTGCCTCTCAGTCCAATTTCACCACTAGAGTGCCATCTGTCATTTCTTTATTCAGGGAGGAAGAAGAAGTCAATAATAGCCAGAAAACATAGCTCTTTAAAGAGCTTTCTCCAAAACCAAGAAGAAGAGGTATAGGCACAAATTCAGGTCACAGGGTACTTCCATGAAGGGAATGCTGTTATTAGATAGACCATGAGCAGCTTGAGAGAACCCATTGCCTGGAATGTGTTCTCCAATAGCTGCTCATGGCCTCATGGAATGTCACCACCAAGGAAAACAAACTCCAAAGGCAGGCTTCATTTAATTCACCTTTTTGCTTAGAGCCAACCTCTCTTCATAGGTTTTAAGTATCGTAGCTTACAAGTTAATCCATTCTTCATTAAATCATAGTGTTTTATTTGTTAACTAAAATTTTACCTAGAAATAAGAAACAGAACTAATGTTAGGATTATATTTGATAGATACCTTCTGTTAGTAAAAATGTGGCTTTCTTCATTATATGTGTTACAATTGAACTCAAATCACACAAATACATTTGTTCCGATTCACTAATATATTGATTTTCAAGCAAGACATTTTATTTTATGGCTTAATTTCAAAGGGAAAAATATTCTGGAAGGAAGCCTTTATATGGTATGTCAGAAGAAAAAGAGCAGTCTACTGTTTTGTTTTGGTTTGTTTGTTTTTTTTTTTCTATTTTTGCTAAATACATCTTTTTAGAAAGATGCATTTCCTTATCAGAGGCATACCATGAGCTAAATCTCAGGGGAAAAAAGGACTATCAGTCTTCATTATACTGTTTATTTTCAGGTTATATTCTGAATATATTTTCTTTAAGTTATCAGTTAGGTGAGGGGTACTTTTTGAGGTGGCATTGTCATTAAAATATATGAATTTGAAGTATCTATTACATCTCTCGGAAGCCTTAGTAAAATATACAGAAAGATATTCTCTAACCTTTGTGATGATTGAAAACCATTTCAAAATATTACCTTCTTGGAATACAGCCTACCAAAAGGATTTAACAAATAGCAATTCTTTAAAAAAAGAAGTATTACATTTTCCTCTTTCAACATTCCACTATTAAAAATGTCTCAATTATATATATTGTATAGTACATGTGTAAATATTAATGTTTCTTTATAAGATCTGTTATTACAAGACATTACAGTTTGACTTTGGAAACTTGCTTTTGGTCATCTCCTTTCTACCTTGTATCATCTTAACAGGCACATTAATTCATGAAGTTCTTTATATTCAGTAGCTATGAATAGGATCAGAGTGTTTCATTTAGGCCAGTAAATTCTGGTGTTTATATTTTATAATGATTTGCCCTAAGTAAAACACTATTACTGTTTCTGAAAATTTGAACAGATTGTAAAGTGCTAAACATCTAATTTTCTTTTCGAGCTATTCAAGGAGACTTCAGAACAGGAAGAATTTAGCTTTGTAATGACAAGAACTTGCCATAGTACCTCCTCTAAATGTTTAGGACCTTATTAGAGTGGTTTATGTTCTGTGATATTCTTTTTAAAGGAAGTGTAACTGGATCAGCTACAGGTTCTTGGCCTCCCAACCCTGAAGAATGGGAAAGGGGGCCTCAGTGATCACAGTGTTACAGCTCAGATAGAACTCATGGAACCAAAGAGTGTGTGGCAGTGCAGTTTATTAGGCAGAGCGCAAAGACAGCTTGCTCGCCGTGGAAGGGAACCTGGAGAGGGTGCTGCTGCAGGCTTGGGTGGCTGGAGAATATACCCCTAGTTATTCCCTCCCCCTTCTTGTTCTCCTCCAATGAGAGGGTTTTTTTTCAACCTTTCTCTGGATTAATTGATCTTTGAATCCTTTACTGGATTGGCTACTGTTTTCAAACCCTGAGTCACTGAGCCTCCTCCTCTAGGGGCCAGAGGCAGCAAAGGTCCCTGCCCTTAAAGCCCCTAAGAGCCATAGGCAGGAAAACTGGAAACAAAATTCCCTAGCCGGCCAGAGGTGGGAAAAGTGGAAAACAAAGCCCCTAGCCAGCCAGAGGCAGGAAAAGTTCCACTAACACAGTCCCTCAGAGGAAAAGTTGAGTGTGAGTTTTCTTCTGACCACCACCAGCATGGTGTCAGGGAGGTGGCCAAAGGGTCTGACCTTGTGCCTTTAAGACTGTTTCCTCACCTGTCAAACTGGAATAACAATTCCAACCATGAGAGGTGGTGATGAGTCTGAAACAGAATAAATAATGTAAAAGGACCTGGCTATGCCTGATATATATAGTACCAGCTCAGTAATTGTTAATTTTTTCTGTCATTGTATTGTTAAAATTACAGGTTGTATGTTTAGTGATCTCTGTATAGATGATTAGAAATAAAAAGTTCAGTATAATTGATGACAAATAAGATTGTCCATTTTAACAGACTCTCTTGTCTCTTTTGGTTTTTTTGTTTTGGTTTGGTTTGGTTTGTTTCTGTTTGGTTTGTTTTTTGTTTTTTGCGTGGGATATAATGGAACTCCAAGGGTTGGATTTCAGAAGATTTATCCTCCTGTACCTATAGTTTTCTTGGTTACCACCTAACCACGTTGAGGTGGATTTACAGTTATGTGGGAAAGCCAACCAGTATTTTGCATAGGTAACTGAAAATAAAATCTAATCGTTTATGGAATTTCTTTTAAGTTCTTTAAATACCATATTTTTATTGCGTAATAATCTGTAACCGAATAGGAGGCACATGACTAGAAAGTAAGATTTCTCTGAGAGGGTCTGCATGAGTAGTCAGACTGTCCACACTGGCCTTGGTTGGACCAGGAAGAGTAGGCTGTCGGGTGGCAAATTAATGCAAGACTTGGAAGTAGAGGAAGCAACAGAGACCACAAGTTCCTGCCACCATGGATCACTGGATGGCACTGAAGGTGACTAGCTGGCTGATGGCCACCCCATCTGCACACTGTTAAGTAGGCCCCTGAGAAGATACTTCAAAATACTTAAAGTACGGAAAAAGTACTTAAAGCTTAATCAGTATGTATAGATACTCTCCTTATTTAAAAATTTAACTGATGTATTATAAATTCTTAACATTTTAATGATTTTTTAATTCCTTCACAAACTCAGAGTAGTTCTAAGGTATCGTTAACTTTGGGTTTAATATTTTTTTTCCTAACATCAACCCTCCTGGACTGCTGCATTGCAGATCTTTTAAATATATTTTGTCAGTGTTTTAAAGACAGTATTTACATGCTTGACAGTATACTGTTCTTTGTTTCTGTTGCATTTTGTGATAGTTAATACAGACATGAAATTTTCAAAGACTTAAGTGAGAATTTTTTTATTCTTACTACTTTTACTTTTTTAATAGATCCATCTGTCATTGTAGTTACAGAATCATCACAAAAGAGAGCTGATGTAATAATGTACGCTCCCAAAGAGTCAGGCATTCCTCTGTTCATAGAAAATCTCATTTAAAGCAGAATTTAGTGAGTGATGTATTTTAAACACAGTAACTATGTCAAAGCCACCCATGATATGTATTAAGGAAGTAAATAAAGGGAGTAGGGAGTATAACATCAAGGAGCAGATTTCAAATCCAGCCTCAGCTGTTCATAATGTGACCTTTTTTTCTTTTTTAGTTATTTAAGCCATCTTAGATTCAGTTTCATATTTGTAAATGGAGGTGATAATGTCTACTTCAAAAGGATTTCTCAGTGCTAGAAGCTATTCAGCATGTGAAGGGTTTAGTGTATTGCCTGGCACAGAGCACGTCTCCGTAAGAGGTACCTGTATGTTTGTTGCCAATACCTTTTCATTGTCATCTCTTTTTAAAAAGTGTTTTTTGGATATACAAGCCCAGCATTATTCCTGTGAATGTAAGAAAGGCAGACTCATGAATATTAATGTGCTTTAACTTAAAAATAGTCATCAAAAGATTAGCGTGTCCATAACCAACTGCTTATAATACGTGGCTGCAGTTGTCTGTTAAGTGACATATTTGTGCTTTAAGACTTTAAATGTAGTTAACATTAATGTGATATGTCCACTTAAAAAAATTTTTTTTAACTTTCATCTTTTTGTAAAGGGTTGTCCTTAGAAGTGCTCAGTAGTATCATCTTGCATAGCTTAAAAAAATGTTTTATCTGCAAGAAGGCACTGTGTACTTTCACTTACATAATCTCACTTCTCACAATAAATGTGGCAGGTGAAGATTATCCTCATCTGAGAGAAAGAAAAAATGAGTCTCAGCAAGATTATGCGCCTTGTTCAAAGTTACACCTGGTCTGTGTCACCAGGTCACTGTTAATTCCATTAAACCACAACCACTTTCTTCAAGTGCTATAATTGGGACAAACTATGGAAATTTCCTCTCCCCCTCCAAACAGGGGGAACAGATTTTCTTCTAACTCTAAAGAACGTTATAATGGTCAGGACTGTACAGTGATAGACTGACCTCTCTTAGGACAGTGTGACTTCCTTACAAGTTGTAATATTCGAGCAAAAGAAGGATTGTTGCCTGTCAAGGATGTTCTAGAAGAAATAGATGCTTGCGTGTTATGTGTCTATAAGGAACTTTCAAAGCTTAAAATTATGCCTTCTAGTCATCTCTTTCTTCATCCCCTTCTCTAATCAGATGCCATATCCTGAAGCTTTTATCTTCAGAAGTTTTCTTTAAAACTCGCTAAAAAATATAATGCTACAGAACAGATGCATTAAACAAATATTTGATAGTCTACCATGTGCTGGGAAATTTGCTAAGCAGATAATTTGTGATGTCTTCTTGAGGTGAATTCTGAATTATTCTTGGAGGGCAGAGAAAATGATGTGCTCTCATTACCATCTAGATAATAGATGGTTACATCATAAATGGTAACAAATATTAGATGAATGAAAGAGAGGCATATAACCATATGCTGCATGTAGATAGATAAATGGGGAAAATAGGATCTATCCTACTTTCTAGATTATAATAAACATCTCCATTTATGAGAAGCTGGTTAAAAGATACAAATTATGTCCATACTGCCCCTTTTCATTCCTTTCCCTGCTCCCTTGTTGTTCTTGGGAGAGGGAAAATATGGACTGTTGATTTTGTTTGTTTGTTTGTTTGGACAAGTAGAATACTTATTTTTGTTCTGAAAAACAATTTTCTAATAAAACTGAACCATGTGACTCAAACTAGAAAATGGGGTTGCAGCCAGGCGCAGTGGCTTATGCCTATAACCCCAGAACTTTGGGAGACCGAGGCAGGTGGATCACAAGGTCAAGACCATCCTGACCAACATGATGAAACCCCATCTCTACTAAAAATTAGCCGGGCATGGTGGCATGTACCTATAGTCCCAGCTACTCAGGAGGCTGAGGCAGGAGAATCACTTGAACAAAGAGGTAGAGGTGAGCTGAAATTGCATCACTGCACTCCAGCCTGGAGACAGAGCAAGACTCCGTCTCAAAAGAAAAAAAAAGAAAAGAAAAGAAAATAGGGTTGCATGTTCTTCACCCCCCTCAGCCGGCTCCCTGTGGCCCCAGTTAGCCATATCAAAAAGTCAAAACTTAGGATTTCTTAAGTGAGACAATAAATACACCTTATAATAAGCAATCTGCCACTTTTTGGAGCATCCTAACTGACAGAGACAGGATGGATGGAAGAAGCATTGTGAAAGTAAAGTTGAGAATGTGACGTCTTATTAGAGGAAGGGAGACAAGAAAAAAGTAAAGTTATAAACTGAGGTTTAACATCCTGAAGTTTGTTTTCTTGTAATTAAAACTTATTTCTAATTTAGACAAGGTTTCACTCTGTTGCCCAGGCTAGCGGGCAGTGGTGTGATCATAGCTCATTGCAGCCTCAAACTCCTGAGCTCAAGTAATCCTTCCACCTTTGCCTCCCAAGTAGCTGGGACTGTAGGTGTACACCACCATGCCCAGCTAATTTTTTAAAACAGTTTTTGTAAGATGGGACCTCACTGTGTTACCCAGGCTAGTCTCTAACTCCTATCATCAAGGGATACTCCTGCCTCAGCCTCCCAAAACACTGGAATTACAGGCATGAGCCACGATGCCAGGCCTGATTCAGACTCTTAACTTTCCTCTTTGCTCTCCATGGCTGTTATCCGTAGGCTCAGCAACTCATGCTTACAGAATAACTGACATCACATCCACACACAGCTATGTCCAAAAACATATGGTTCTTGGGACATGCCCTCTTCTTTTGAGTCTCCTTTTTTATGAAGGAGAATCTTTCTTGGAAGTCCTTTAATAGACTTTCTTTTTTAAGCTTTAGTGGCCAGAACTAGGTTACATGGCCATGTAGGTGGCTGGCTCTGCCATCAGAAAAAGCTTCTTGCCTATAGTAATTTAATAGCTCCCCAACAGCTCCCCTTCCTCAAGTATTAGCATACATTAGTCCCCCCACACTGCTGCCAGATTTTTCTTCCTAAAACACAGATCTGATCTGGTAATTCCACTGCTTAAATTGTTGAGAACTTGCCTTTGAATATTACTTCCCCATCCCAGATCACTCTGCACAGTCCCTGCATAATGTCAGTCCTCAGTGGAGGTGGACTGAATTTTAGCACTTTTAATTGTGAGATGTTTACAAACACGTTTCAGATCATTTATTGAGAGTTTTTTTTAGGTTTCAGAAAACAGACTGTGCCAGATGTGGTAGCACATGCTTGTAGTCCCAGCTACTCCAGAGGCCGAAGTGGGAGGATTGCTTAAGACCAGCCTGGGGAAAATAGTAAAACCCCATCTCAAAAAAAAAAAAAAAAATAAAAAGCCTTCAGATGACTACAAATGATGTATTTGTTGAGCAAAAATGCTTCACTTCTTATGTGCCAGGCACTGTACTTGGTGTACAGAGGTCCCCCACCCCCAGGCCACAGATAGGTACTGGTTAGAAACATGTGAGGAACTGGGCCACACATCAGGAGTGAGCATTTCCCACTGAGCTCCGCCTCCTGTCAGCTCAGGGGCAGCATTAGATTCTCATAGGAGCACCATCCCTATTGTGAACTGTGCATGCAAGGGATTTAGTTGTATGCTCCTTATGAGAACCTAATGCCTGATGATCTGAGGTGAAACGATTTCATCCTGAAACTGTCCTTCCTCCTCACTCCTATGGAAAAGTTGTCTTCCATGAAACCAGTCCCTGGTGCCAGAATGGTTGCCACTGGTGTATAGCATTAAACAAAACAGACACAGGATTGTTTTCATGGAGACTGCCATTTAGAAGGGGAAGACTTATTAAAGTGAACAAGTAACTGTAAGTGTGATAGTGTTAAGAAAGGAAAATGGGGTATGCAAGTCAATAACAGGAATATCAACTACTCTGAAGGTGAGCCTCCCCCAAAGAAGTGGTATTTAAGTGAGAGCTGAATAAATCTGAGCTAGGTGCAGAAGCAATGTGTGAGAGCCAGCTATGTGGAGAATGGATTGAGGGGCCAGAGTCAATGGCTGGAGACTAGGTCAGAGGGAATTGCTGTAATCCAGATAAGAGATAGTGGTAGCTTGGGCCAGAGTTGAAGCAGTGGGAATAGAGAGAAATACAGAACATGGTATGTGATTGTATGTGGGGAATAAGACATGGCTCTTGAGTTACTGACTTGAGCAGAGTCTCTTGTTTCCTGAAAAAAGGACCACCGCTTGATTAGAAAAAGGAGCCAGAAAAAAAGTTTAAAATACCATGTCAGCAGCTACCTAGCCAACCACTTGGAGAACTAGAACGTTGTTTAGTATATTACCATTGCCCCAAGAGTACAGTGTCATCCTAATGATGGATCTTCTGCCTGTCTCTGCCTCTCTGTTTCTCTTGTCATTACCAGCTGGATATAAAGCTGTTACCTTTTTGGCTAATATTTACGTGGTTTTCTTGACTTTGTGACTCTAACATATTGTTTTCTCTCTGGTCCTTGATTTCAGTGATCCTATCCTATTTGTACCCTTCTCTTTGTGTTGCATATTGTCCCAAGAGAGGAGCTTACAGGTGAGTTAGATAATATCTAGTATAGAATGTCCCATGGGGCTTGCTTCTGCCAAGTTGCCTCATGCCAAGTTCACACAGCCTATGGGTCAGATATCCTTTTTCCATTGAACCATGTGACCCAAAACATGACAACTTTTATTTGTGCAATAATTTTTTTTTAGTGTTAACTCTGTGCCAAATGATCTGCTAAGCCATGGAAAGAACATGTGCCTTGGAGTTATTAAAACTTTGATCTAGATTCCAGCTTTCCCATTCACCTACTATAGGAACATAGGTCAAAAATTATTAAGTTCTCTGTGCCTTGATTTCCTCATCAATAAAATGGATACAGCATATCTTGAGTTGTTCTGAGGATTAAATGAAGTCACTCAAGTAAAGGACTTAGTTTGCTTCTAGCTTATCGTTAGTGGTGTTGGTAAGAGAGGGGGCAGTGGTGGTGGCGACGATGGTACTGGCGGTGGTAGTAAGAGAGGCGGTGGTGGTGGTAGTAATGGTGATGGTAGTAAGAGCAGTAGCGTTGGTTGTGGTAATAACAAAGGAAGTCACTGAGTAAATGAGAATGGTGTGGTAGAAATGGAGGTAAATAGTTCTTAATCATGACAGTTGTGGGGTGGCGGTAATAGATTATGTGAAAAAAAAAACCCTGCTATTAGCTGCAGGTTGCTCAGAAGGGCCGTGGATAAGAAAGACACTCAAAGCTTCAAGGACTGTCCAGTACAAAGGAATTTTTAACTGTGGTTGGGCTCCATTGTTAGGAAACAAATCACTATGCTCACTTAAACTTGGACCTTGGGGAGTATATTTTATGAATTCAGTGCTGAATTACTTTCACAGTTCAAGAACACTGGCAAAGTGACTTAAAAGTGCACAACAATTATCTAACTATTTCATAAAGTCAATTTAAGGGTGGAAAGTTTATATTAAAATGACAAGAACAGTGTTCACTTGCATGTACTTTAAAGAGCAAGTTACAGCCTCGCGTCTCGGCCAGCGTGCATTGTGGTCATTCAGTTACATCCTCTGAGTATTTTTGTCTTTTGGAAAGAACAAATTCACCTCAAAGTATAGTTTTGGTCTGTGTAACAAATTTTGTTGCTTAAAAGCTTTGAAACTGAATTCAGAGCTCGGTGTGAATTTTCTCTTTAATTATTTTTTACTTATTTGAATAGCTTTTGTGAGTAAACCTGTTTTGAAAAAAGAGGTAGTAAATCAGTTTAAGAAATTAATACAATAGCAATAATAGCCAACGTTTGTTTAAAAGGCCTGACACTCTGCTAGGTTATTTACATATATTATCTCACTTAATCACAACAATCTTAAATGAGAGCCAGTACAGCGTTATCTTCATTTTGCAGATAAAGAAATGAAGACTCAGATTTTCCCATGCTCACACAACTGGCAAGTCAGTCTGTCGCCAGAGCCGTTTTTAACCAGATTGTTAATTGAGCAAGTTCTTTATTATTCCTTCTCCCTTGATTGTTTAACAATAAGAGAGTTGAGTCACCATTTTATTAATATATCCCTAATCTACCACCATATTTTAAATTGCCTGCCTCTTTTAGCTTTATAATTTGTTGTATCATTTTTTAACTAACTTTAAATGTAGAGAGTACATTTGAAGTAATTAAAATGTTTTCAGTCTGTGATAGATCTTTGCAGATATAGCACGGTATTGCTTTTTAGCACTTTTCTATCTTAGCTGTAGTCAATCTGTTGTTTTGAAAGAAGACCAACTTAATAAAAGTAAATCATGTTAAACTAATGATTCTATAAAATTACAGGCTCACCCAGAAATAAAAGTTACTCATCTGAAAGAATACAAAACATTATGTATTCATTTAAAAACTTTCTCTCAGGTATGACTGTGTTCCAAATGGGCGTAGATCTGCATTTTTTATAGATGTTAAAGAGTTCGTGTGTGTCTGAAAGTAGTTATCTCTACCTGCTGAGCGGACCGGTGATTTTTAAGTTTCTTTATTCGTCTTTATAGTTCTCATACCTGGTAATTTTTAGAAAAATTATACATGGGAATAAAGGTCTTTTGGTAAAGGATTTTTAGTCTATAAGGAATAAGGTCCTTTTAAAATCCAGAAGAAAAATCATGTTTTTAAAAAATATTATTTATTATTATTAAAAGCAATATGTCTTATTTAAAATATTCAGAAAATGCATTCCAGAGACAGGTCAGAGCTGTGGAAATATAAATTGGGAGCTTGCCAGTAGGTAAATGGTATTTAAACAATACGACTGGAGGAGATTGCTTTGAAATTAAGTGTAGATATAAGAGAGTTAATATTCAAGGGCAGCCTGGAACATACTGACATTTGGGGCTGAGGAGAGGAGGAGGAGGAAACACAAACACTGAGAAGGAAAACCAAACAAGGATGAAGTCCTGGAAGCCAAAGGAAGAAAGAATTTCAGGTAGCAGAGAGTGACAACTGTGTCCAGTCTGCTGAGAAGTCAAGTAAGGTCAGAATTGTAAAATGACCATTGGATTTGGTAATGTGGAGGCTGCTGTGACCTCAGGAAGACAGGGAATTCTAGTGCAGTTGCAGGGCCAAAATACCTGATTTGAATGAGTTCGAGAAAGAATAAGAGAGATTGGAAACTGTGATTGTAGATAACTCTTTCAAGGGAGTTTGCTTTTTATAGCAAAGAGAAAGAGAGGGTGAGGCTGGAGGAGCACTTGAAACCAGGAGTTCAAGACTAGCCTGGGCAATATAGTGAGACTCCATCTCTAAAACCTTTTCTTTAATTAGCTAGGCATGGTGGCTCTCACCTGTTGTCCCAGCTACTTGGGAGGCTGAGGCAGGAGGATCACTTGAGCCCAAAAGTTCAAGACTACAGTGAGCTATGGTCATGCCACTGCACACCAGCTTAGGTGACAGAGATAGATGCTATCTCTAAAAAAATAATAAAATGAAAGGAAGGAGAGAAGTGAATTAGTAGTTAAAAGAGGAATTAGGATCAAGGGAAGAGTTTTGTTTTTTTAAGGGGAGAGAAATAGTATGTTTGTTTGTTAAAGAGAATAATCGAATAAAGTGGGGGAGAAATTGGTATATTAGAAAAAGATGAGTGAATTGTTGGAGCATTGTCCTTGAATGAGAGATTATGAAGTCTAGGTTGCAAGTGGAGGAGTTGGTCTTATTGGCTCGTGGACAGTTCATCGGTAGAAATGGGAGGGGAAGGTAGAGTCTACCCGTAAAGCAATGTAGGTGGAAAGATGTCAGCAGTGAAGGGAATTTGTAGAAGTTCTTGTTTCACTGGCTTAGTAATTTATTTTCATTTCTTCTCTTGCAGTTTAAGAATTTAATAAAAGCTTTTTTGAATCATACAGTATATTTAAACCACCTTCATAGAAATATTAAACCTTGATAGGAAATGTATCATCATCTCTTCTAAGTTATAAACTTTGGGGAATTTAAACTCCCAGAAATACCAGATTTTCTACTTCAATCCCTTTGATTCCAGTTCCCTTTAATATGTTCACCCAATTTTAACTTTCTAAAACCTTATTCTGCAGTTTTCTTCCTGATACGTTGTAACTGTGAGAAAGTCCATTTTACTTCTGTGAGCTTTCACATTTAACTTGAGAAACCTCTGTTTTCCAGATACTTAACCAGTTTCTAAATTACTTAACCAGGTGCCAGCGTACTACATTTAATGTACCAAATAATGATTACTGATTGCTGGTCAATCCATATTCTAATTGCTTTTCCCCTCAAGGTATTGTTCTCTTGGGGGAAATTGTCAGCTGTTCAATGTTTTGAGACCAGAAACATTTAAAAATGCATTAAAACTTAAACTTGGAGCTTGGTAGAAACACATTTAGCTGGCTTTACTACTAGGTTCTAATCACTTCTTTCGTGTAATGAATATGACTTCATTTTGTGTTAAAGTCTGTTTTCTCAGACAGATGGATATAACCGTTTTCTGAAATTATTGCCACAATAACTGCTAATAATATAATCGTAATTACTTCCTTGCATTTATATGCATGTGTCAATTCTACCCAATCAAACTATTCCCATGGAAAATATGTGTTATTACTATAAAATAGCAACATATTTTTGTTAGTACTTTCCATTTGAAGAATCAATTTGGCTATCTTGATTGTCCAAAAATGCAAATATAACCAATCAGAATTATTAATAGTAATCTACGAATGACTTACAGGAGAGAAAAAGAGATGAAAGAAAATTGACCTCTCAGAGGCTACTTTATTTCCTTTTATTAATAGCAGACCTTTCATAGTGAAAGCTTGTTTTGTTCAGGATATAGATAAAAGAAATAGTCTCTTAAAGTGGTAGCTTATGTATAGGTTATGGACACTTTAAAGTATCTTATTATTTGGAATTCTATAGTAGTTTATAAATCAAAATGTCAGAACATTTACAAAGTATACATTAAGCAATATATTAGAGTGCCTTAATCACCATTATGAGCAGCCAACTTTTGGTGTCGTAGTTTGTATTAGTTTGTGTTTTATTCGTGCTCTTAATGTTTCTCGTTCTTTCTTCTTCCCTATTTGACCTAGTAGCTCCTCAACTGAAGATGGGAACAAGTTGCTCTTCTCTTCACAGTTGTTTGTTATTATATGTGTTCTCAAGTTCATGGTAGAAGGTGATTCAAAAATTATATGATGTAAAAGTTGTACAGTTGACCCTCCCTATCCAGGACTTCTGCATCCATGGCTGCAACCAACCACAGATTAGAAATACTCACACTGAAATTGCATCTCTACTAAACATGTGCAGACTTTTTTCTTGTTATTATTTCTTAAACAATACAATATAACAACTATATAGCACTTACATTGTGTTAGATATTAGAAGTAAATTTAGAGGTGATTTAAAGTATACAGGAGGAGGTGCATAAGTTATTTGCAAGTACTGTGCCATCTTATATCAACGACTGGAGCATGTCTGGATTTTGTTATCCTCGGGAGGTCCTAGAACAATCCCCCCATGGATACTGAGAAACATCTGTGTAGTCTTAGTGGATAACTGTAAATGAGGAAAACTGAAGCATTATATACATAGTTCAATATCATGAAACACAAAATAGGACTATTCATTATTTAAAATCTGCTTAGAAATATTAGCACAGGAAAGTTGTGCATTTTAAACTATGAAGTACAGGGTTAGAGAAATCTCAATAGTCTCATTTACCATAACAGTTAGTAATATACTTCCCTTTATTCCCAATATACTAGTTGTTCATCCCTGGATTCTTTCTTTCTTAACTTGCAGTGGATATTGTGTACTTTGAAAATTATATGTTCAACCATAGGACTAAAATAATGAAACAAAACTCTAAAGTACTTACTTCAACAATATTTTCATGCTTCTGTGTTTTCAAGTTTCTTGAACTTGCCTTCAGAGCCAGTTTACAAAACACAGGAAGTCCCATTTACTTTATAGATTTCCCTGATTGATCTGAAATGATTTTATGAGGTTCCTTTTTTATCAGGCCTCACTCCAAAGGGCTTCTGACTGTTTCTAAAGTCAAATCTACTTTCAAGAGGAAAAATTTTTGCCACCATTGAAAACAAAGATGCTGCAGACCCTGAAGGCAATTATAGGAAAATTGGCAGATTGTTCTGAGTGGAATCTGAGTGGCACCGTGGGAGTAATAAGAGTGTAACTTCCCACAGAAACTTTCGAAGGGGTTTGTGGTTAATTAGGGTCTTCGTGTGTTTAAAAATTCATTGCTGCTTTCTTGTCATGAGTCAAGAAAGTAGGTGGTTATTTTGTTTTTAATCCCTATTTTTTGCTGCTCTGTTTCTTTGGAGTGAGGACTATGCTATAATCATTTTTGAATGCAAGCCTCTCACACACTGTTTGGCACTCAGTAAGGGCCTTGTAAATTGTGGTAAAATAAATTTCTGTTTTCTTGGCTGTCAGACTGGGAGGATAAATCAGTTAATTTTTACTTAATAATCGCTTTCATTCAGGTTTCTCCTATCTTACCATTGTAATGGCTATGGAATTAATCCTTTTCATATTTTTGAGGGTGCAGCTGTGAAAAAAAAAGTCAAAACTCTTAGCCTTCCTGGAAGTTACATTCTGCTGAAGGAAGACAATGATAAACTAAAGAAAGAAAATACAGTCAGACGGCACTTACCGATGAAATACATTGTCAGGCGATTTCATTGTCGTGCAAACATAACAGAGTTTACCTACACACACCTAGATGGGATAGCCTACTACACACGTAGACTGTAGGTATAACCATTGCTCCTAGGCCGCAAACCTGCACAGCATGTTACTATGCTGAATACTGTAGTCGATTGTAACACTATGGTAAGTATTTGTATATCTAAATATATCTACACATAAAAAAGGCATAGTAAAAATTCAGTATCGTCTTATGGGATCGCCGTCATACATGCATTCCTTCATTGACTGAAGTGTCATTCTGCAGCACATGACTGTACATAGCATGTTAGATGGTAAAGAGTGCTAAGAAAAAAATACCACAGCAAGCTTCTGCTTCTGTGTGGGAGTGGAGCGGAGCTTGTGGCAGATCCACATTCCTGCCAAGAGCAACCGGAATACCAGCGGAAACAAAGATCATCCAAGCACTATGGAAACAGTGAGGACCAAGGGAACTTAAATTTTGGAGCACAGTCTGCCTGTCTGTAGGAAATGACACTTGCAGCTGCCAAGGCGAGAGACTGATAATCTGGGTTTGCCCAGGCAGAAGGCTACCGCTTTGGGCTAAGAAGCCAGCCACGTTTTGGCAGTTGTGTGGGGCTGGACTGGCACAAAGGGAAATTTGAAGGGCCTCAGCACAGAGTCCATTTCGCCTTCATAAGATTTACTAAATCCTGCAGCTGTGGATGGTGAGGGGTTGCACAAGAGACAAAGGCTAAGCAGAAGACCTCTTTTTGCTGAGGAAATGATAATCTGCCAGACAATCGGTTGAAAACCCAGGAGGCCTATGCCCTCCCTAGGAAATAGAGCAAATCAAAATAGACCCAATCTTACTAAAACCACAGCTTAGCCTGGGGTTAGCTCAGTCCCTGACTGGATTGAAGTTAGTAAGACATTTACCTTTTCTTTCCAGGAGAGGAAAATGAATCCTCAGGTAGAAGACAACAGCATCTGGGGCCTCCTAGGTTTTTGTTTGTTTTTTGTATTTTGTTTAATATATATACAATGCAAAGTTTTCAATAAGACACTGCTGGACATGCTAAGAGACAGGACATATGAACATACACACACATAAACACGCACACAAGAAATAGTTGTTTAGATCATCCAAATACTGGAGTTACTAGACAGTTACTTCGAAATGCATATATTTTCAGAAACTAGAGAACGAGAAAATTCATGAAAAGATGGAGTGCTTCACCCGATAATTAGAATCCATCAAAAGAATCTAATGGAAATTCCAGAACCGAAAATTACAGAATATAAAATTAGCTGGATAAAACAGCAGTTTAGACAAGCAGAAAACAGAGTAGGGGAACTGGAAGACTCTCAGAAAACATCCAAGCAGAAGCAGAGAGAAAAAAAAAGATGCTGTGTATAGAAAAAAGTATAATGGACATGCAATACAACAGAAAGGTTTAACACTGCATTGTCCAATAGACTTATAATGTGGAACACATGTTACTTAAACAGATGAAGTTAATTTTTAATAATTTATTTTACCCAATGTATTCAAAGTATTATTTCAACATTAATTAATATGAAAATATTGATTAGGTACTCTGCTTTCTTTTACTCAGGCGAAGTCTTCCAAATCAGTGTTCATTTTGCACTTCACCACATCTCATGTGGGACCAGCCGTTTCAAGTGCTCCATCGTCACCTGTCAGTATGGCTACTATGTCAGACAGCTCAGATTTACATGTATGTAAGGAGAATCACAGAAAGAAAGAGAAAACAAAAGGAGAGGCATAGTTAATCTTTTTTAAAGATTAGGAAAAGGGATAGAGAGTGCCAGATACTGGTAGTGGCGAGCATGAGGGACATACAGTTTTAAATGGAAAGATGAAGGCAAGCTTCCCCACAGGGCAGTGTTTGAGGATAGATATAAAGGAGATGAGGAAGTGAGTGAGCCTTGCACGTGAGTGCAGGAAGGAGTTTAAGGACGGGGACTCATGGCATGAGTGTGCTGGCAAATGCAGCCGCAAGGCGGGCATATTGTAGAGGGATTAACTAGATTAGGTCAGAGAAGCAAAAGGAGGCCATATCATATAAAGCTTTGATGTACTTCTTGAAGTTTATCTAGAGATAAAGAATATATCTGTATATTTTCATGTTCTGTACTCACTTCATCTTAAGGAGGGGGGATCTCAAGGCTTAAATATTAGCTTTGGTTTTTCTACCGCTGTTAATAAAAAAATAAAAATACTTCCTAAGGGAGACTGAATGGTAAAGTCACGTAATGCCTTTGTAAGTGCCATGTGAAAGGTCAGAAGGTTTGTGTGCGTGTGTTCTGAAGCTGATTTTCAAAAGTCCTTTTCCCCTAATCAAGCTCTGTCAGCATAAAATATTTTAAAGAACAGCTTTTCCACACTGTGAATATAATATCTAGCAAGACCAATATAACTATTCATTTTCGGATTTCTCACATTTTGTTTTCTTTTTTAAAGATTGAAAATAACCACATTCAATTCATAAGTTAAGCATAATTGTTTTATGACAAGTGGCTCAGTCTTCATTATAAGTTAGGTAATGAGAAGGCATCTAGTTAGAAAGCTAGAGCATTTCTTCATCTCAAAAATGCAGATTTTAATACTGAGTATGCCTGGGTGTTATATATCATCCTCCTAATTAAAGGTATGAAAAATACAATTACTATGGCCAAGATGGAAAAATAAATAATAATAAATCTTTATTCTTTGAGGTTGGATGAGAGGTTTACTTATGGTAAAGGAACTACCTTAGAAAAGGAAAACAAACAGTAAGAAGGAAAGGTTGAGAAGTTTAAGGAATAGGTTTCTTCAGGGATTGATATTAGCTCTAGGCTTACTTAACACTTTTACAAATAATCTGGAGAAAGGCAGTACTCAGTCAAATATCAGAGGTTTTAAAGAACGCTAAACTTTCTAGTAGGAAAGAATCAATAAATTGGAGAGCTTCCTCAGGGAAGACCTTGCAGATCTGTGCAGGTGGGCAGATGAATGTTGAGGTGGTAAGAATGCAGTGATGCATGTATGCCCATTGAGTTCGTATGCTTATGTATGTGTGTACGTGATTTTCAAGCAATGGCTTTTATCCTTTTTGAAAGATTTCCCAATTCCTTTGAGAATCTAATCAAAGTTAAGAACCTTTTTCTCTAGAAAAAAAAGCTCATGACCCCCACAATAGGAAGCCATGGTCTTGAATTAGCTAAAAATTTCAGAAATAATTTTCTTCAATTCATTTATTTAGTGAACAAATAAATATTTATTGAGCTTCAGCTATGAACTCAGACCTATATGAAGTGCTAGGAATACAGAGAGATAAAGACACACTTGGCCTCTGACCTCCGGCTGACCTAGCTAACAACTGGGAGGAGCTCTGTCAGCAAGCATTTATGCAGCAGAGTGATCACTGTTCCCACCTCTATGCCAAAGTGCTGTGTGTGTCTCTAGAGAGGCACTGGATTCAGACTGTGGAGGGAACCAACGTTTTCAGGGATGGCTTGCAAGAGAGCATCTAATTGACATACAATGATTACCTTCAGTCAAAAATACATAAATGTCAAAGGCCAAGATCTTTGTTATATATCATATTGCGAACATTTATTATCTGAGTTTGATATACTGCAAGGTAGGTACAATGGAATGAATACAAGCAACTAAAATTAACAGAAGGATAAGATCAATTGCTAAATGTGTGATTTTTTAGGCTCAGAGGCAGAGGCTGGGAGAGAGCATTATAAAATATTCATACATATATGCAATGTGTATATACATACAGAAAGAAGTGGTGTTGTGTTAGTATCAGTAAAGACTGATATATCAAATCTTCAAATACTAAAATAAAAAATGAATATCCTAGAAACTTGATCTGGGTCACTTCCTTTACTAAGTAAATAAACTTCTGTACTAATTATCTTAACGATGGTAATAAGATGAACCATTAATGGAAATGAAAATTTTTGATAAATTTCCGAATGCCAGAAATACTAAAATAATCCATTCTTTAACATTTATGGTTGGTTTAACAAGGATAACCAAGCAATCTTTATTATTCAGCATAAAGACTTACTGTCATAGCAGATGAACTCTAGAATTTGAAGGGCTTAACACAATAAAGGGTTTTCTTTCCCATATGAAGTCCAGTGTGGGTCAGGCAATTTCCCTCCAACAACTGGCTTTATCCTCTGGAAGATAATAGTCTTTGCAGCATGGAAAGAAGGATGGAGGAGATACTTTGACTCTTAACTACATCACCCTAAATATACCACAAGTTATGTCATACCCATGAACCAGAGATTTTCACATGGCCTTAACCTGATTGCAGAAAGATATGGGAAATGTAGGAAAGCACATAGAATATTTGGTGAGCTCTCTGTCTGCCACACCCTCCAGCCTTACATTCTTGGGGATACTTGTCAGAAAAAATACTATTGTGGCATAATAAAGGAATTTGTGTGTGTCTGTGTATTCACCCCGCAAGCACACATTGATCCCTCTTTCCAGAGTTCTCCAAACACAAAGTCCCCATCAGAGAACTATTTGACTACTATTACAAAGGTTTCCAGCTGAGAAATTGCTGGATGAAAGGGAAGGGGGCAATTAGGTGTTATACTATGGGGGAGATACACTATTATTAGAATTACTATTTCCTCGCCCTTCATCTTTCCCTATGGTAAAAATAATGAGCTAAATGGGAAGACGGTGGTACTACTAACTAAAATGGGGAATGTAAAGAGAAGCAGGTTTTTCCTTTTAGAAGAGAAACAATGTCCATTCAGACATGAGGAATTTGAACAAGAAGGAGGTACACTATACACAAATAGAAACTGAGATTGGCAACTCTGAAATGTATTTAGCATAGAGGTACAAGGTTTGAAGCCAAAGCCTGTGTTTAAGCCAAGGAGACAGATGACCTCAAGCTCTCTTCCTTAGGGAAGTGTTCACATTTAAGGTTGACCAAGGGAGAGTGTGTGTGCGATTGGAGCAGCAAGGGTGGGTGTCACCAGGGTAAGAGAAGTGAATGAGCTGTATACTCAAGTTTGGAAGAAAAACAATAGCCCTTTTTACCTGACTTAAAGATTAGAAAAGCCAAGTAAGCCTATCATTCTAATTCAGCTCCAGCAGCCCATGGAAGGTCACTACATGGACTTTTCCCAGCGGGCTCTGATTCCAAACTGTTCAAAATCCTGGAAGGAAGCCCTGGAGAAAATTAGGCTATAAGTTAAGATGGAGTGAATTACTGAAATCACTTTCTGACAAAACCTGGATTTAAGACCCTTCTGTGCCCAAAAGTGTTTCTGAAAAGAGTGGGACACAGGAAAATAAATTAGTAAGTCATTATTAAAATAACTGTTATTGAATTGACATACCACATTTTCTCTGGATCTCTTATGTAGAACAAACTAATTACATCACTCTCACCTGGATTATTGGAATTGCCACTTAACTGGCCTCCTTGCTTCCACTCTGTCCTCCACCAGTCTTTTCTGAACACAATAGACAGGGTGACTTGCTCAAATGCAGATTGGATGAGATAACTCTTCTCAAAACCCTCCAGGGAAGTCAGAGACCAAGGGCCAAACCGTCTGTCCCCATCATGTCTCTGACCTCATTTCTGTTACTCCAGCCCTGGCTCACTCCCCTTCAGCTGTCCCAGCCGTCTTGCTATTCCTAGGACACATCAGTCTTTGTGCTTGCTTCTCCTGTCTGGAACATCTCCTTCAAAACATGTGTATACTCACTTCATCTATTCCTGCAGCTCTGTCCTCCATTCTCCTTTTGTGAGAGAGTCCTACTCCAACCGTTCTTTGTAAAACAGCAACCCCAACCCTCAGCATGCTGACACTGCCCTTGTCTCCAATATACTGACCACCCTCTAACATATTATGTGTTTATCTGTGTGTCTCTTGTGAGCTGCCTCCTGCCTTACTCCTAGAATAGAAGCTCCATGAAAGCCAGGGTCCTTTTCACTTTTGTTGTCTGCTATTCCTAGACAGAGCTTGACCCATATGAGAAGTTCAGCATCTGTTGAATTAATAAATGGGTATTAAAGATTATCCTTTGCAATCACTAATATTTCACTCTTAATGAGAATATTTTAATACCAAAAAAGGAGAGAGAACATAATTTTAAATGTTTTAAATTTAACTTCCAGAATCGTTATTTTTCTCATTTTGCCTCAGTGAACACATGTAAGCTGCAGTTGGGACCACTGCACCATGCCATCCTAATTCTTTTAGGTCTATTAATCCTTGCCATCCAGTATTTGTGTTATTCATAGGAAATAAATTACTTCAAGCTGATTTAAGGAAATAAGAATATTGCTTACTTCCTATTTTTTAAGGAAGCAGGAATATGGCTTATTGTGCTATTCCTTTTTGGTAATACTTTTTCATGCACTAATTTAGCAACTTTTTTGCACATTTTTTTCCATAATATTTATGCAAGAGAGATTTTAAAAAGATAGATGAACAGGATTTTTGCCTTGTTAAGCATTGTTAAATATGATTTTTATATTCAGGTTGCTTCAGCAACTGTTGTGTTTGGTAGCGCTGATTTTTAAATGTAGCAGGTTGTCATGGAAGGTCTGTTGTTACTTCATTTTTTTTCCTTCTATTAGCTGTTTGAGGTAATAAAATAGTCTTGTGTTCCCTCACCAGAAAGACATCATTTTAAGCTATTTTAAGTCCTCGAGAAGACCAGTTTACCACAAGGAAAAAAACGTAAAATCTTATATTAAGCTCAGAGTGAAATTGTAATCAGACAAGCAATTATTCAGTTTTCTTCATGATATACTTTGTAAATGTCAATGTTGAGAGAAAAAGGACAAAAGCATGAAATGTATTGATAAGTATAAGGAGAGAAAAGGCAGATCTTTGAAAGGATCAACCCATATTAGTGGTGAACAATAAGCATTCTTTGGTTTACGCACATTTGAGCATATGCATTTTATTGGACTTTTCTTGAGTGTATTATTTTTACCAATACATAACTTTCTTTGACTACCATAATTTAAGAAGATGTAAAAAAAAAAATGCCGGAAACATCATTTACTTCTAAACAAAATTTTATGTAAAAGCAACTATTATTTTCAAATACGATTAACATCTTAAAATGGAAGCATAATTATTCACTGTATCTAACCCTTTTCTGGGAAATACAAGACATTAGCACAATAATCAAGTAGCTGATAATTAGTTGAATGATTTAAAGTTGTTTTTAAACATCCTGAACATTTATTCTTTCCTTTATCAATAGGTAATCTTTTTCTCATAGCTTGTGTAGAAGCGAAAACCCAACCTCCCATCGTCAGATTCCAGGTTGTTCCAATGGTGGGCCTCACAGGGAGGAATGATTCTTAGAGCTGATACCAAATATCGGTGTTAATACTTCTGTCAGAGCTGAAGAGGCAGTGCAGTTTTCTGGTAGCTGTGATGACTAATAACCACTCATGTAGGGTGTATTTGTAGTGATATTTAAATGAACTACATGAAATAATCACAGATGTTGGTATATGAGTCGAATCCACTCTTTGCAAAACCTTTCTGCTCTCTGACCTATCTTACTGTCAGCATGAGGAGTAGTTTGTGGAAGTATTATCACTAATATTTCACATTGAAATTTCTGAATTTTTACAACTATTATTAGGTTATATAGCCCTCAATATACCATGTGTTAGTCAAGTTCCTACTCAAGTTAAATGATTCAGAGGTTTAGAATTGGATAATCCAAATCTCTTGGGAATATGATTCCCTCATTCATTTGAAATACAATTAGAAGTTTATTTTACAACTAACCAGGATAGAATTACAAGTTTACTTTTACTTTCTGCAAGCAGAAGCAAATACATGTCAATTAATAAAATCAGAAGATGTTTTTGGTTTCTTTATTAATGGTTTACATTAAAATTAGGAACCTACTTAACACATACAAATAAGGAAAACAAAAAGCACTGTAGAAAATTCAATTTAGCGTTACAGAAATTACTGCAACCCAACTCTTTGTCTGTAGTGGTATATAAAAACTCTTTTAACAGTGCATCAATTTTCACAGCCATTTAGTAGATTAGAAAGCAATTGTAAACAGCGTAAACCCACATTAATGCCTGTCAACATCCTGCCTTTTGCTCAGTTATGAATTTGTTTGAAATAACAGTGAGATCTAAAGTGATTGCATCGACATCACAGACTGTATAAATATGAATGAACTCACCATAACAGGATGCATAGCACTGTATAGCAGGCGTTTGTCCTCCCTGTCATGGTAACACGTTTGTGACATAAAAGAACGTGGCATTGTCTCCAAGAAATAACTCCACATGTTCTTATTACTGTAATCATAGCAATTGACAGGTTTTCAGATTGCCCTAAATTTTATATTCTAATATTGTACTATTAATAACCATCTGTTGTTTAATGTTCAAAAATCAATCCAGATAATATGGAATCCATTGAGCTATTTCTAAAAAGTGATTGTTAATTTCAGTAACATGCCATTTTGATTTTTAGTAGATTATTTTGATTGATCTCCACCTAAAAGCATAAGATCAAGGGATTAGTTCTAGTTCCACTGTTGTATTTTTAAAGATAACCACATTATTTAACCACATTAAATAATTTTTAAAGACTTCTTTATATTAGATTAGAAGAAAGGGTACCAGTGCATATCTTTTTAATTGCTTGACTCAGCTTAAATTGTCATTCTTATTTAGATAAGGGTCATTTTATTCTACTATTTAAATTTTTTTGTTGGAATACTCTGATGCTGGTAAGAGTTTTAATACTAACTTCTTAAATACATGTTTTAGTCTTCAGAAGGGGTAAAGTGTACATTTCAGGATTAAAACAATTAATCTACCTTGGTTGTATATTGACATTCCACTTATTAGCAGGTAATTTACCTGACTGGAGATCTCACTTCTTTGTTAGGAATATTGCTGTTACAGTTTTCTGATACTTAGGACAGGAGACCAATGGCCATTTAATAGAACTAATATTTGTTTAGTGGCTTTTCTGTGTGAAGTACTGTGCTTTGTGCTTTGTATGCATTGTATTATCTCATTTAATGCACTGCCCCTTAACTTCTACTTAAAGGGAGAAACCATCTGGATTCTAACAGCAGGTTCTTTTCAAGCACGAAAGTTCCAGGAGAGAAAATATAGATTTAGTATTATTCCTCCTGGCATTCTTCATTCTAACTTTCGCTTTCACCTGAGTTCCAGTATTGGGGAAGATAAGAGCACTAGGGTGCAAATCTCTAAAGCATTTGTGCTGCTTGCTTTCAAGTAAATATCAGCTACAACCAGGAATATTTAGACTCTCTCCTTTTTCCCTGTAAAGTGGGCCTTTAATGGGATGGCCACACTTTATTGATGGGAATCCTGTGTTCAAGGTGAAATCACAGGTACAATGAAAACAAACTAGTAACCTACAAAATATATGCACTAGAAGCTATGGCAGTGGTTCAAAGAAAGATGATTAGTATATTCATTTTTATAGACTGTAGCACTTTATGATGCTTATGGAAATATTCTTAGTAAATTATTCAATCAAATAAATTTTACATGAGGGTTTTACTAACAAGTCTAAAAAATTATTTTCAACTAGATTCAGTCAGACAGCTGGATTTTGTTCTCCAGGTGGTTGCGTATTTTTTGCTTGATAACCTATTTGGCAGCACTCTTTTGAACCTGTGAATATTTATATTTTAGGGCCCTCTCAATAATTAAGAAATCCACTTTCAGTACCAGATGTTTCTGATGACTAAACAAGTTTGTTTCATTCTAGAACTGTAACTTTTTTTTACTTTGTTTGTGTTTTCAATATTATTTTCCCAAAAACCAGGAACAAAGGAAGCATTTACTGAAGTCATATGTTCACTAAGAAACTGTGTAAAGGCTAATTTACTTTATTAAGCAGAAATATAGGCATCCCAAGAGCATTGTTTATTTTAACAATCAAGCATTTTAGCAGCTATAAAAATTAGCTAGTTTATAACGTTTTCTGTGACTTTTCTTCTTAAGTCGTTGAAGTACCCAACTAAAACACAAATTTTAGAAACTATGAAATCATGCTTTCCTGTAACGTATTATCTAACTTTTGGGTGATAAGCTTTAAACTTTTTAACTAGGAACTGTGCAACAAATGAAGAGTAAAATAATGTCCTTTATAGTAAATTAGACCAAAATCAGTGTGTCAACCTCATAAACTTATTCTCGGAATAAACCCTGACCTGAGACGACATTTTCAATTCTGTAGCAAATAAGTCTTGAGTATCCTCTGGCGGTTGGAGTCATACACAATTATCTGAGTTTTTGCCAGTCTCCTATTTCATTTTACCTTGACTAAATCCAATCTACCATTACTTTCCTTAATGTTACTGAGGCTATTCGTTCTTAATATTTCAAAGATAAAAATACTTAGTATCTCTCATATCTGTCCTTTCTTATAATGGTAAACAAATTGAAAGTGGAGTATTTAGTGACTTTGGTTTATATATAGCACCACAGGAACAATTAGGGATCACAAGAATAAAGTCACATTTTAGGATGTAACTAAGGATTTTTCTTTATGATGAATTTAGAAGGTTGTATACTAAACATGTCGTCATTTCAGAATTTATTTCAGAAACTATTTCCTTGAAAATTCACTTTTGGCCTTGCTTTCTAAATGAGGATTATAATGATCATTTAAAATTCGGATTTAAAAATATAATTTTCTATATAAATTAAAGCTTCAAGTTTATTCTGCAAGAAACTCAAATGTCATATAATTTTACAATAATTTTATTTCTCTCTTTATTAAAAACACTATCATTTTTACTATTTTTGAGATATCCCAACACATGCTTCATGAATTTGGCACAAACTTGGTCACTTTTTTCTAAGATTGGGAAATATGCTATTTTTATTCTGCAGTGAGTTTCGTGTGAGGTTACAAATAATTCTGATACTATATAAAGACCATCCGAAGAGCATTCGCTTTAAATTGTCTTTGCAAATAGGAGAGAGGAATTTGCACTGATAATTTTCCTCATTTTTTGGAATAATGTCATACACTTTTAAGCCTGAGTTTTGACAATCAGAATCAGACAAAGAACTGAGTTCCATGATACCAGAGAGCCATGACATTAGAGAGCTTATAAAAGCACATCTGGCCAGCCCATACTTCTTTCTGCCCAGCATCTTTTAGTGGCTTCCCATAGTTCTTTGAATAAAATCTCAGTTCGTACTACGTCCCAGAACACCTTCACCCACGGGCCCAGGCTACCTCTCCCATCTCAGTCACGTCACTCTTCTCTTTGGTCACTACTTTCTAGTTATAAGTGCCTTCTACCAGAGGCCTTCATGCTGTTCTCTCTACCTGGGCTGCCTTGCTTCCACTAACCCTGTCTTGCTAACTCTTTCTTGTTCTGGTCTCAAATATAATTTTCTCGTAGTTGTTTTCCTTTAATTGCCTTCCCTCTAAAACTTAAATCAGGTCCCTTGTTACACTTCATAATTGCACCCTTTACTTTTCCTTCATTGTACTTACAAGGTATAATTACATATTTGTTTGATTATTTGTTTAATGCCTGCCTCTCCCAATAGAGTGTAAGCTCTGTGATTAAAGAAAGAGTTGGAGTCAGAGGAAAGACTTTATTATAATCAGTATTTCACACTTTTGACAGGTAAATTAGACTCAAAATAACTCCCAGGGAGCAATACACAGCCTGAAAAACATGAAATCTAGGAGAGGCTATTTGGTGTAATAAAGGAGGAGCACCAGGCTGAATTTTTGGAGGCCTAATAGAGTAGGTTATGGTTGGTGGAGGTGGTGGTGGCGGGTCGATTTCTGCATGGCAGGAGTGCACTCTGACTATTTTACTGTGTCATTTGGGGCATGTCTTTTGACCATTCTGAGCCTGTTTCCTTGTCATTGAAGGGAAACCTAAAGTTCTATGACTATGACATTGTCACCTTCAAATAGGAGAATGGAGTAAGGCTTGGGCTTCAGCATTCTTTGGTGTCCAGAAGGTGGATTGTAGTTGTCAACCTTACCAAGAATTCCAGACACAGCCAAGAATATAGAGCTTATGGGCTGGGGTGGAGGTGGGTGTCAGTGGGGGGAAGTAGGCGGATGCAAAAGGTCTGGAAAAGGGATACAACAACAAATGACCTCTGGCTCAGAATTCATAATTGTTTATTTAACATTCATACCTCTTATTAGCCCTCGAGTTTTAAACCTCAACCTTCCTTTTTCTTCATCAGATTTCATAGATACAGTCTCAAGTAGTCAGAAAAATAGCTAAGGTATCAAAAAGTTTTGTATTCTTAAAAAAAAAAGGACCAACCAAAAAAGTTTCTCAAAGCTATGAGTGATCTATACCAAGTAATAGAAAAAAATAAGTTTTATTCTATTATTTTTATCAAAAACCATAGAGAGAGAATACTGTGAACTCTACCTGGGGTATTCTACATTATAAATTCTATTTTTTAATCCTTCTTAAAATCCTTTTTGACTTGTGTTAGACTAAATGAAGTATTTGAGTCCTAACATGTACATTGCATAAGCTTTACACTGAAGGGTCAAGATTATTTTTAACTAATGTTTACAAAGGATCAGTGGACTGTATCCTTTTGTTTATGTTGTACATGAAAGAAATACAGTTTACATAGTCATAAACAGCCTCAGTCAGCCCTCTGCAAATGGATTATGTACTTTAATGGAAAAAAGTTTCTCACACATTTTAAATGTACTTGAGCTAAAACATTCTTTCCTCTTTGTTTACTTCTTTCCCTTTCTCTAGCTTTGCTTTCTGTCTTTTGCTTATTTTGTTCATTTTGCATGCTTTAACTAAAATTGATCTACATACAGACGGAAATTTCAGGTTAGGCTTTATTCTGAATATTCCTTAATCATGTGTTTACAGTGAGACTATTTCTTATGGTCCAAAAGATTATAATTTTGCTGATATAAAGCATTTTAGTATAACAGAAGCAAGCATAAGGAAATGGTTGAAATGTGCCAGGTTTTTTTTAACTACTGATTTTTTACCGTATTTCCTAAAACACCTAGATATCATTAAATAAGCTTTTATATTTTTTTTTTTATTTTTATTTTCTTTTAAGAAAGAGAAAGAAAAGAAAAAGAGAGAAAGAAAGAAAGAAAAAAAGAGAATGAAAGAAAGGGAAAAAGAAGAAAAGAGGGAGAGAGAATGGGAATCTTGCTCTATTGTCCAGGCGAGAATGCAGTCTAAAAATGGGTATTAAAAAGCTCTTTTATACTAATAATTGTGTTATACAATGGAGACAGGAAGGAATAAGTGAGGAAAATAACAAACAAACAGCCAACCAATATTTCATTTAAACCTATGAAATGCTATGTAATTGCTGGGGAGTGATTTACTCCCAACCATGTGGTCACTTTTAGAATGAATGTGATGTGTTACTGAAAAAAAAAATATATATATATACGTTTTGTGGATTTGGAGTAGAGAGTTCTGTAAACGTTTATTAAGTTTACTTGTTCGAGGTATAAGTTCAAGTCCCAGATACCCTTGTTAACCTTCTGTTTCATTGATCTATCCACTATTGACAATGTAATGTTGAAGTCTCCCACTATTATTGTGTGGGAGTCCAAGTCTCTTTGTAAGTCACCAAGAACTTGCCCTATGTATCTGGGTGCTCTTATATTGTGTGCGCCCATAGACTTAGGATCATTAACTCTTCCCATTACATTGATTCCTCTATCATTATACAATGTCCTTCTTATCTCTTTTGTTTTCTATTACTTTAAAGTCTATTTTATCAGAGATGAGAATTGTAACTCTTGCTTTTTTTTTCTCTCTCCATTTTATTGGCAAATCTTCCTCCATCCCTTTGTTTTGAGTCTCTGTATATCCTTGCATGTGAGATGGGTCTGGATGCAGCTTACTGATGGGTTTTTCAGAATGGCTGATACTGGTTGTTCCTTTCTGTATATAGTGCCTCTTTCAGAAGCTCTTGTAAAGCAGGCCTGGTGGTAATGAAATCTCTGAGTACTTGCTTGTTCATAAAAAATTTTATTTTTCCTTCACTTATGAAACTTAGTTTGGCTGTATATGAAATTCTGGGTTGAAAGTTCTTTTCTTTAAGGATGTTGAATATTGGCCCCCACTCTCTTCTGGCTTGTAGGGTTTCTGCTGAGAGATCTGCTGTGAGTCTGATAGGCTTCCCCTTGAGGGTAACCTGTCCTTTCTCTCTGGCTGCCCTTAGTATTTTCTCCTTTGTTTCAACCCTGGTGAATCTAATGATTATGTGCCTTGGGGTTGCTCTTTTTGAGGAATATCTTTGTGGTGTCCTCTGTATTACCTGGAGTTGAGTATTGTCCTGCCTTGCTAGGTTAGGAAAGTTTTCCTGGATAATATCCTGAAAAATATTTTCCAGCTTGGATTCATTCTCTTCGTCACATTCAGGTACACCTATCAAACGCAGATTAGGTCTTTTCACATAGTCCCATATTTCTTGGAGACTTTGCTCATTCCTTTTTACCCTTTTTTCTCTAATCTTGTCTTCTCGTTTTATTTCATTAAGTTGGTCTTCGACCTCTGAAATCCTTTCTTCTGCTTGGTATCGACTGTTTAGACTTGTGCATACTTGGCGAAGTTCTTGTATTGTGTTTTTCAGCTCCATTAATTCACTTATATTCCTTTCTAAATTGTCCATTCTCGTTAACATTTCGTCAAACCTTTTTTCAAGGTTCTTAGTTTCCTTGCATTGGGCTAGAACATGTTCTTTTAGCTCACAGAAGTTTCTCATCATCCACCTTCTGAAGCCTGATTCTGTTGATTCCTCACATTCATTCTCCATCAGGCCTTGTTCAGTTGGTGATGAGGAACTGCAATCCTCTGTAGGAGGAAAGGCATTCTGATTTCGGGTGTTTTCAGCCTTTTTGTGCTGGTTTCTTCCCATCTTTGTGGATTTATCCACCTGTCGTCTGTATAATTGCTGACTTTCAGATTAGGTCTCTGAGTGGACGTGCAGCTTGTTGGTGGTGAAGTTTTTTCTATTTCTTAATTTTCCTTTGGCGGACGCCCCTCCCCCACAGAGCTGGACCTTCCCGGGTTCAGCTGTACTTGCTGTGAAACTCTCAATCCTCAGCAGTTCCAACTGCTGTTTTTTTTGTGTGTGTGTAGCAGGGGACCAGCCTTCCCCTGCGGCGACCCACTACGCCGGCTGAAACAGCGGCGTTGAGATTCGTGGCGCTTTTCTGCCCGGGAATCTCCCAGTCTGCTTCCCCCGCTTCAGTCCACTTTTCAATCAGCTGAATGGGAGACTCTGCCTTCCCGGAGCTCCAAGGCCAACCAAAGGGCACTCAGTCCCGTATACTCCGGACTGAGAACCGCCGTGCCGGGGCGGCTGCAAAACGGCAGTGCCGGCCAAAGAGTCGCCCTGGCGACCCGTGGGGCTCCTCCGCCAGGAATCTCTTGGTCCGTGGGCAATAAAAATTCGTCTGAAAATGTGGCGTCCACTCACTCTCTGCGCTTTCAGTGGGAGCTACAATCCTGAGCTGCTGCTAATCGGCCATCTTGGATCTCTCTCTAAATAAGCTTTTATAATCTTTGATCTGATCTCATAGTTCAGCAAAAAATTGCTGAAGGTTGACAGTATGACCCAGGGGGATAAAAACAAGACTAATGAAATGAGTAAGCAGAAATTCTCATCTTTCATGCAGAGCAAGAGTCTATATAATTTTCTCAATCTAGTCATCCCCTTTCCTCTGGAAAATCCAAGAAGGTAAGATCATTGAAGAGGTCCCAATATGGACTCACTTTGCTTATACACTAATTTTGTTTCTTATTAACTTTTTCTCCACAAATTACTTAAATTTTTAATGACTAAAAAGCAACTGATAATTAACAGCCATCCTGCCTTCCTGTGTGTGGCTGCCATCATTTTCCCTAAACACCAGACACTTTTACTTCCCAGCATTTTGTATTTGCCTCTTCCTGTACCGGCAATGCCCTACTATTCTTTATTTGACAGACTCCTACTTACATGTCAAGACCCAACACAAATATTACTTTCATAGCAAATCCCTTGGAGGCCTAGTTCCTCTGTCCTCTTGGCTTCTGCAGCATTTTCCCCATAGCTCTATTTTAGCACTTATTTATAATTTATTTGTTTTAGTAATTTGTTTCTCTCTGATAGATATGAGTGCCTCAAGGTCTAAGATCATATTCATCCTTGCATCCCTGGCTCCAGCGTAATGGCTGGTAGATGCATAGCGGGCAGTCCATTATTGTCTGCTTCAATTGCGTGAATTAAGCAACCAATTACATGAAATGTCCGACCAACAGTCTTCTACGTTGAAATCGGTTATATTCCCAAAGTTAATTTTTAAATCAGTTGTTTAGGAATTCACAAAGCAATTTCCCATAGAAAGAACGTTATAAGTGGTGGTTAGGTTCCCAGGCTAGCCCTCAAGAGTCTATTTAACCCATAATGTAGCTGCAACACTATGCAGTTGTAATGAAAAACAGCAGAAAACAACACTGTTACAAATGTGCAATGTTTTCATTACATTAAGTAAATTCAATTTCTCTTCTGTATAGAAAATGCAATCTAGGGCAAATTATACCAACTGACAAGCATAATATGATCTAGTGACAAGAGCAGGGTAGCTGAACATAGGCCAAGCTCTTTCACTAATTTCCCCTACAAATTGTTTAACTTTACTATGCCTGAGTTTCTGCATCTGTCCAGCCAACCTGGTAATTCCTGCCCACTCACCCTAAAGAAAAGTTAAAGTAATGTATATAAGAACATACTGAAACACATACAGCCCTATAAAAATGCAGTATGTATCATAGCATAAAGTACTCACAGACAAATGAAATTAGACTGAGTTTTGGACTTTTAATGGAATGAAAAATAAAGGAGCAGAGTTGAGGTTTCAACTTCAGTTGCCCAACCCCATCACCTGGGAGCTGGGTAACCACCATGTTATCTTTTCTCTACCATGACCAAATAGAAAACACATGAGTTATCTCTCTGGGCCTTAGTTTCCTCTTGAGTAAAGTGACATTGTGCAATTAGATGACCTTCCAGTTCTTTTAATCTGGATATCTATCTGTATTTAACATTATTTGGATAGAGTGGTAACTTTTATGGCATTAAAAAACATCCTGGAAGGGTCATAATTATATGGTCTGAATTTCCTCAGTTGTCTCTCCTGTGATCAGCTTACTTAAAGCATCACTTGCATGGCATACACACACACACACACACACACACACACACACACACACTGCTTAATACAGTTTTTTTCTTGATCTGCCAAATCTGTCCACCCTAAAACCAACTTGTTCCCTAATGTCTGCTGAATCTTTTCACCCTAAAACCAATTTGTTCCTCAACATCTGCCATCAAGATCCACGCAGAAACCAACTTCCGTCAAATAATATCTCCATCCAAACCTGCAGAATAGCAATCTTGTTTCTTACTCAGAATTTTGCTTTCTTCTATGAAGAAGAAAGTTTTCCTTAATGATTTGCCTAAAAATGTCTCACTTGATTCTGGTGCAGCCGATATCTACTCCAGCAAACTGTCTAATCAAATTTTATTCTCTATTAGGAGCCATCTGTTTGCTGATGACGACTCTGTTTGTTTTTTGTTTTAGTGCAATCCATTTTCATTCCTTCATCGGTTTTATCATACCACCTGCACTTCCCATTTTCCTAGCTCATTCCTTCCTTCTTCTTGTGTGGGTGAGGAAAGAAACAAGAGTGTGGACAGCAGGAGGCTGCTATACTCCAAGCAGCATACTTGAGGCTCAAACTCTTCTCTCTGACTGATTAGAATGCCTCTCTCCTCAGTAGTCCAAGTCTTCTCTACTTTCTGCCCTGTATTTAAGCTTCCCCGGAAATCTGGCCTTTCAGGAGACTTTTTTGCAGCAGAGGAAAGAAGGTGCTGCATTGTTGTAGTTTTTCACTTTCTGTAACAAGAGATTCACAGTTATCTCTCCCTCCATCGTTGCTTTCATTCTGTGCCTGGGGGTTGACTAGCACATAACAAAGATGAAACCCAGTCTATGTAGTTGATTGCTTTTGGGTTAAACTCTATTACATAAACATCTTCTATGTGAAATTTCCAAGATAATTTGATACTAAACATGTGAGTATTGGATAACCCATGTTACGTGGTTTTTTTCGTTGTCTTCATATATTCATCTGCATGAGTTGCCTGTCCTGAATCCTAACCACCCACTAAATGGGAACTTGGTAGCATTTTTAATAGATGTTTCCTTTAGGTAAAGTTCCCTGCAAGTTGTTTCTGATGTATCTAATCCTATTGTTACTTCAAAACTGAAATGAAACCCTGCCCTTGTGAAGCTCTAGATGGGCCTCACTCCATCAAAATTCTATTGTATTTATTATGTGCACAGTGCATTTGACACTTAAATAACATTGGAAATGAGTCAACGTAAGCTGCTCTTTTGTCCCTGGTCCTTTTCAGACCAATGACACTATATTAAACTTCTTGGTGGTTCCAAGCTCTGTGTCTTATGCATATAGGTGCTCAATAAACATTTATGGATTCCTTATTCATTTATGTTTGGACCTATTTGTGAGGTTGAAATGTTCGATTGGTCCACTTTTTGACCTTTTCAGTTATCGTTTTTTTGGTCAGTGGTTTTGATTACCCAGGTGCACTTTTATCATCAATAGGTTATATTTATAAATAGAAGTTTAGAGACATTTATAATTTGTTTGAGAAAAGAATAAATAAATTCAGATTTTAATATTGCAGATGAATATTGTGCTAGTGATTAGCTGTGGCCAACATATTTTGAAGCAATTTATCAAGCTGAGAAAAGACAACAATAGAGCCATCCCTTATGACCACAATTTCAATGGCTTCCTGCAAAAATAGCCATTTTAAAGTTTTTGTTCTCTTCTTCTTTTAGTCTCTCATGTTATGAATAATATTTAGTTGAACTCCCAAAGCAGCCGAGGGAAGAAAATCTTTGGGGTTGATTTTGGATAAAATATGAGACATTTACTTTTGTGAATGCTAATCTCTGAAGGCTTCAATACAATCTTTTGTTCTCTGGGTTCTTGTGTCATTCAAAGATTTAAATTTAAACACCAATATGTTTTTGACCACAAGAAAGCCCTCTGAAACACCTAAGTATGCAAGTTTTAGTTATTAATATCTATAGTATTTCATTATTTTAATTACCATCTCCGCAATTCCCAGTGGGTAATACTGGCGTGTGGTTGTCCTGCCTGTACTTCTATGGGCAGTTCATAGAATCATCATCCTTATGGTACACTACATTGTGGTTCATTGTCTCTCTGAGCTTTTTATTCTATTCATATTTGCTTAGCAACCAAGTTATCATCGTTTAAAATTTATCCTAATATTCTCTGAGTCCTTTTGATACATTATTTCAAGACACTAAGTCAGACTTTGTCCTGACTTCTTATCAAAAGAGTTAAAACTCTAATTCCTGTACTCTTGGCCTGATAAAATCCTTTCTTCTTATATATTCCAAAATCTGACTGATCACAAAGCATATTCATAGATCTAAAAATGGGTGTGTTGTCTTTAAACCCACAAATACTTACACTCTATCAAAAGTTTTATCAGCTATAATTCCCTCTTATAATTGTTTTTTAAAAGTCCACACTAAGTTAGTTTGCTCTGGTTGAGGCATGTTGGCTGATTTTTAGACTTGGATGAATTTCATTGTAAATTGCTGTTGGATGTGACTGGAGTACCCAGGAGCTGTCAGGATGGCTCAGTGATTTAACGTTGGTGTCCTGCAGCTTTGACTGTAATCAGCAGATGCTGTGGTATTACCATAAATGTTTTCCTAACTGCTTCTGTCAAAAGAGAAAATTCTTCCTGCACCGAGTGTACTGCTTCTGATTAAATTCAGTTTGCCTTCTTTTGCATAATTAATGTCCCATGATGATCTCTAACCTTTTGTTTTTAATATTGCCTCTTGGTCTAGACTCACTCATTACAGGGAAGCTCAACTAAGAGCAGACAAAGAGAAATGGATGGTGCTTTTACATGAACCCCCAGCACCTCCGCGGCTCTGAAGTCGTTACTGTTTTATATACCATGACTTGTCAAAGATCATGAAAGGTTCTGGTCTTTGCAATGTTTTTCATTGTTGTCCTAGTGCTCTGTTCTACTTCAGAAGGCTATTTCTATAATGCTTTGGTGCACATGGTTTTGCCTGAGGATGTGTGATGATAGGGTCTGCTTTAGAATGTGCTTATCCTGGTTGTGTAAATTGATAAACCTCTGATAAAAGTCAGGCAAAAGCCTTCCTATTCTCCAGGAAAACTTTCTATACTTCTAACCCGAAATAACTCAGAGATTATATTTGCTTCAACAAAGTAAATGTGTCTAAAACATAACTATGTTAAAAATGAATACCTTATTTTGTCAGTGAACATATTTTCTACGTTATCTCAGTTGGAAAAGATCCTTACTTTTATTAAATAGCAGTACCTTTTCCTGAAGAGCCCAAAGTGCTTTCCTGTTTGTTCGAACCTCTGAGTACTCTTGCCTGACAGCCACCTGTGAGCCAAATGTTTTTCCTCTTTCGAGTAGAACATTGGTATGAATAGATATCCTTTGTGATTTTATTCTTACAGTATAAGATAAAAGGTGTATGTAACATCTCTAAGGTACTAAATAAGGCCTGTAGTAACTGCCAAATTTACAGCTTAGAACTAGCCTGTAATCACATTATCTGAAGTTAGAGTTCTTCCAGTTCCCTTTGTTTCAGAAAAGAGAGCGCCACGTTTTCTGGGGTTATCTACTTCTTTCTCCTATAGCAGATTCCACTAACAAATATTGATAACATTATTTTTAGTGTCATTTTATTTGCTTATAGAATCAAATACCTTTCGAATCAAAAAGGATCTTAGAGATCACAAAGTATTTATTTTGTGGCTGATGAAGCTGAGTCTAAATATACAGTCACATGCAGTGAGCACATTTAGTTTGGGGATTGCCAACTTTTAACTACTGCAATGTTAACTTGGACTATAGATTTTAGTTTGTCTCAGATTAAAACCAAATAAAAGAGAAACACAGGAATTTTCAAATTAATTGTAGCAGTCCCCACAAATATTCCACATAAAAACAAAATTTATGATCAATAGAACTTTATTTTTTCTTACTCAAACTGTTACTACAAAATCTTTAAGCCTGTAGCTGCTTAGTTTTGCTGGATCTCCTGCAGCTCCAGTATATTCTTTTCTCCCACACAACCAACAGTGATACCACTTTTCCATCTCTATGTCTCTATTTACCATCTCTTTGTATTACAAGAGAGCCCCCGCTTTCAACAGAACAACTAATCCATGATCCAGAAGATGATACCATACCCCTTGAAACTGAGACTTTCAGGTTTTCATTCAGGTTCTGTCTTTTCCTTGCTCTGTCACTAAAGTAATCCACTTAACTTCTGGGCTCAGTGTTTTTGCTGGTAAATGGAGGTAAGCAATAACCACCTCACAGGAGGATTCAGTGGATGCTCTGTGGGCTAATATGTCCACACACCTGCTTCTTTCAGTCCTGTATTTGATAGCCAGCAAGAACTTGGAAAAGGCAAGAATACAAGAACAAGAGGGCTTCAGTGTAATTAAATAACAGATTTCAATTGTTCTTCTTAGTCTGTTTTTATTCTCATTTATTGATGAGCATAACGTATTCGTTACTACTCAGATGTCACAGATATTTCAGTATATTTGAAGGTATATTTCAAGATATTTGAAGGTTGGAGTAGAAGGAAGTCCCTTTAAAAAGCACCAATATTTAAGAAAATGTGAAATATTTCTTTGACTCTAAGAAAAGAAAATCTCCTTTCCACCCTTCACCCCTACACTCCCCAATAAGCTTTTCATAAATTCTTTCTTTCCTTGATAACTGTAGGTGCCCTGAAATCCTCAGACTTGATTTTAAGTGTATTGCTGTTACCATGCAGTAAGAAAGAGCTGTCGGGTTATTTTAAATGACACAGAGCTGTAATTCATATGTATTACAGCTGCCATTCTCATAGGATATATTATTCTGAATTTGAATATCCACCTACCTTATCCCAAGCAAATTAGCGCATAAATGCACATCATAGGATTTATCATTGTAACCATGAATTTAATGCTACATGTAAGCATAAACCAGTTTGCTGATGAGATAGATTACACCGAAAGTCTTAGAAATGAAAGTTGTTTATTTGTACAACATTGAAAGACATATGCTGATCATTTATTCCCAAAGCTTCCATGACTCTGTTTTAACCCAGAGTTATCTATCTTTGTAGTATCTATTACTAATCTGTCTGCTGTAACCATCAGAAAAGAGGCCCAAACCCAGCCCTTTTCAAGATTTGTGATGAGTATGATGATCTGTACTTTTCAAAGAGCTTTTGCATGTGTTGTTTTTGTCATAAAACTGCTTTGTAGGTTTAGCTTGTTTAATCATCCCCAGTAAACAAAGAAAGGTGCTGAAGTCTAAAGAGATGAAGATCATTGTTTCAGGAGATAAGAAGCAAATGATAGAGCCAAGAAGAAACCCTTGCAATTTTTCCTTTTATGTATAAACTAGCCCCATGATACAACACCCTCTGATCTAAGCTGTCACAAATGTACAGTTTGCAACCAACCAGATGAGCCGGGGGAAATTGTTTTGGTTCTCTTGCATGTAAATCCATAGAACAAACAAATCAGTAAGCGTACAGCTTGATAAACAAAAAGGTTGTTCCGTGACAGAAAGCTCAGTTAAAACCAAATCTGAGGAGACAACAGATGCTTCCCAACCTTCCCACAAAAGGGTTTTTAATTTGCCTGAGATATTCAGAGTTCTCTTCAGAAGGCCCAGAAGAAAGCCACAGCAGCAAACCAAGAACATTGTGAGAGTCTCACAGATCATAGCTGGCTCCGTGGCCTTGATTTTGTTCCCCCCCCCCACAGAATGGGAATATTAACAACAACTTCACTCGGTATGTCAGAATTCACAGGAGAAATGTTATTCAAGTTCCTCCTCATGTCTGGCACACACAGGCACATTATGTAAGTGGTAGCATTGCCATCGTCACCATTTGGATTAAGACCTAGTTTCAGACTGACTGTGAAAAGAATGGGAAACTGGAATACTAATCTCTTAGGAGAGGCCCAGGTGGAATGATGAATTCATTTTATTTTTCTTCCTTTAGTATAGCATTGACAACAAGGAGCATAAAAAGAGGTTAACCTTACTGAAAGAACGTTAGAGGAAGCCACTACTTTTAATGACATCTGGGATAAACATGTCTCAAACTCAGGACTTGTGATTATAAATCCATTTCCTCTTTCTTATGTTGCTCTTCAAATTCTGCGCAATTCATCCTTTATAAGCTCCTCCAGATTTGATCACTTCATGCCTGCTTTTCTGCATAGCCTCCTTTTACTTCCTGCCTCTTGTCTTTCAGTGAGTCCCCTGAATATCCTAGTTCATTAGTTTGCATCAGAAGATTTCTTCTAATTAGTGCCTGCTACCTTTACATTACTTATGTTCCTTTGTTGATCATCTGCTGCTACAGATGACACGCCACCCCCAGCCCTATGTATTTTCTTTTGGAATCTAACGCAACCACGGGACTTAAACATTTGTATTTAGTATTTAAGACAAAATGGACACTAATTTTGCTAAAAGTCATAACAGATAGCAGATTCAATGCTGCCTCAAAAAAAAAAAGTGAGAGGTTTGAGTGACTACTCAACACAATGCAAGCTGTTCTTACTGTTTCTACTTGTTATATAGGGAAGGTAATAAGCAAATCTCTCTGTGGATAGAGATATATGAATGTGGTTAGATTATAGGCTTCCTGAAGGCAGGGACTGTGTGTGTTCATGCTCTGCTGTGTCCCTGAAGCGTAAAGCAGCATGGCCCCCCTCTACATGCTTTTGACTAAATGAATGAAAGCATATTCTTCATCTTTTGTCTTGCAGTACACCAAAGAATTAGGAAACATTGTCCTCTTGAATGTAGAATCTTGTGATGAAATACGACACATCTGCATGTAAAGTACTGCTTTTAACACAAAGAATGGGAAGTACATAGACTCTGAGTAGTTTATGGTCTTATCATTAGACTTGAGTATGCGGCAGGGGCACAAAAAACTATAACACCAGGCTAACCCAGATACAAATCGTATAAGAGAAATACAATACAAGGTGCCATTGCTATGTTTTGGAAAATCAGGAGGTCATATTTCATTGAGATTTGAGGGATCAAAGATTATTATAGACAATGATTCAGACCAGGGAATAGGGGAATAGAGAGGGAGTCATATTATATATAGAGTTTAATGCAGTGTTTTTTATATAGAGTTTGCTACATAAGTACAGCTAAAAAATTTAAAGGCATTTTAAGAAATTGCACTATTTCCTAATAGAAGAATAGTATCCTGAAGTGTAGATTACTAGTGAGAGAAAACTATTTGCTAAAACTTTAACCTTTAAATAGATTGAAGCCAGGCATGGAGGCTCACACCTGTAATCCCAGCTACTCAGGAGGGTAAGAGGGAGGATCAGTTTAGCCCAGGATTTTGAGGCTACGGTAAGCTGTAATTATGCCACTGCACCCCAGCCTGGGTGACAGACAAGACCTTGTCAATAAATAATTATTAAATAAATAAGAGATCAAGATTTTTGTGATTAACTGATTTTTGTTAAAAAATTAAACAACTGGAAAATAATTTTATGATGCCTGGACTCTTGTTATTAATTGGGTAGTATTTGTTAAAATGTGAGGGTTTTATGTATAATGTCAAAATAACTAGCTTCTAATATTTTCTAATATACTATTGTACCTGGGACATAGATTTTGCTGCTTTTGTGAGTAGATATACAGCAAAGATAAGTATGGACAGTACTCTGTACCATATAAGCAGAAAACCTGGAAATTAACATGACTTTAACTAGAGAGCTCACTGGACTTTTAGGATATTTGTCAAAAGCAATATGAGTAAAAATGAAGTGTCTCATAGTTTCCTTTTGGTTCCTTGTACTGATATAGAAATACTTCCTGCTTCTTTTACAGCATTTACAGTTTAAAAATGTTATTAAAGTGCTGTAGTTTGGAGCCAGGAGCTGAATTGGATGACTTGAGCTTGAATCAGAGCTCCACCCTAACTTGGCTTATAACTAGGACAGGTTTCTTAATCCCTCAAAGCCTCCTTCCTTATTGTGAATTGGAGAGTATACAGATTATACTTGCTAGGCTATATAATGATTTTCGTAAAGCACCTTGTGCAAATTCGGCACTTAGTAAGTGCTCTGACGTACTAGTATTGTGTTTATAGTGAGTCTTGTAAAACTTAGCCTGAAATGGAAAAAAAAGCCTTAAAATAGTTATTTTGTGAATAATGTAGTGAGAAAGTGAACATAATTTTGTTATAATGAAATTTGAGTTCCTTATTTGTGGATTGTGTTATAGGCGAAAGTTTTACTATTTTTAAAAATCTTTTTGTTTTTGAGAGAGGGTCTCACTCTGTTGCCCAGACTGGGGTGCAGTGGTGTGGTCATGGCTTACTGCAGCCTCAACCTCCCAGGCTTGAGCAATCCTCCCACCTCAGCCTCCCAAGTAGCTAGGACTACAGGTTTGTGCCACCATGCCCTGGCTAATCATTTTTCCTAATTTTTTGTAGAGATGGAGTCTCACTCTATTGCTCAGGCTGATCTTGAAGTCCTAGGCTCAAGCAATCCGACCATCTCTGCGTCCCAAAGTGTTGGAATTACAGGCATGAGCCACTGAGCCCGGCGTTTGTTGTTTTTTAACAAAGTATTTGTGGCATGTCATATGACAAGCCTTATTGGAAAGATAAGGAGTAATACCCCCCCATTATAATTAATCTTTAATAAGTAAAGCTATAACTGTGTACAATAAGATTTGTATATACCAGGAGAAAATAGGCAGGAGATTAGGTTAGATAAAATGATTCAGATTGGAAGATTCATAAGGATTGCATTACCAAAAGGGGTTGGTAAAACTACAGAACACATTGCTTCCATGTTCTACTCAAAAGAGTGGTGTTTCATATCATGAGATTTCATTAATTGCAGAGCTTTCTAGATTCCATTATTGCAATGTTTTCTTTCCTCTTCCAAATAAAATGAAAGCCAATAGAGAAAAGTACTACCATTGCAAAATGTAAGACCTTTAGAAATAGCATAATTAATTAGTAAACATATTATTATTATTACACCATAATAGTTTTAGGTGAGTATACGCTGTTCTATATTTTTTAAGTTACTCAGGGTACTATAATGCCCAGTAAAATTTAATGATTGGTGATAGGTGTAGCCGTCTGACCTCTAGTGGCTATAGCTTATAGCTGCATTTTAGTTGATTGAGTTAAAAAAAAAAAGACTAAGAAGTCTTCTTAGATCCTAACAATAGAGTTCTACAACTGAGTGTATGATTAGCTTCCCTGAAGTTCTGCTGGTCTGATTGTTGGGGTACTACCTCAAGGAACAGAGTTCGGCACCAACTTTGTGAATCTATGTGTTCAAATGCTTGCAGTGTGTCAGCAGATCCTGCTCTGAGGCCCAGCAGCCAAGCAATCTCTACAGCATTTTTTTAAATAGACGTTCTTAAGTTCATAGCAAGCTCTCAACACTGATATTCAACAACACTTCATAGGCTGGCATGAAATGTTTTTAAAATACTGATAAGATACCTGTATATGACCATGTATATTTTTTTAGATAGCTGCATGAATAATATATCTTTCCTAATGTGTAGGTGTGTGTGTTACTTAAATATCTTGGGGTTTCAATTGACAGCATTACTGTTCCTCATATACTCCACCATGTTTTTGAGACAACTCTTCTGAGTTCAGCATGCTGCTTGTGACCAAGAAACAGAATGGAATTGACCAACAGTTTGAGGACATAAACCTTCTGATTATATTGAACCATTGAACTAATAGATGCTACATTTACTATGATGCCCCAAATTGAAAAAAAGTAGGAAAATTTGTAATTAGAGTTGAAAAATAAGAGAACATTCTGCCATGTGATAGTAACACATTTTTCTTTGTCTTTAACATAAACCATACTGTAATACTTGATGTAATTTTTTTAGTGCATTGTGTCTCCACTGAGAATTCTTATTTCTCTCAGTAGTTTAACGAATTGCTAAGTATTTATGGCCAGTATGGGTCTCCAGTATTTTTTAAATTTCAAATACCATATGGAGTGTAAAGTTCCACATTCTTTAAGGCTTCTGTGCTAACACTTGTAGCTCTTTTAAGAGGATGTATGTGAAGTGGGACAACAGTTACTATCTCTTGTCCTCCTTATCCATTTTCCTGCCGTCAGCACCTTCTTTAGCTTACCAGGAGTACTATACTCTAATTTCTTTCTTTTCTGCCCTCTGTATGATACATTTCTAGTCTTTGTGTTTTGTGTTACCATAGAGACAGGAGGTGCTCCAAAGCTTAAAGCCCGGAGAAGACAGACTGGAAGCAGGTCTTTGAGGAAACAGTCCCTGTTGACAAGGGAAGCCTGAGGCAAGAATCTATAGCAGTAAATGGGAAAAGGGGAATTGTGTGGTCCAATCTGACTGTGTGTCCGCAGTCTTAGGAAGCACAAGCTCTGCCAGTGAATGCCGTGTTAAGATGAGTTGTTTACAGAAACCAATTTTACAGAGACCTTAGTGCAGCCTGGGGTTTCACAGGAATCAAACTTGGTATTTTATTTGCAAGAAAATAACTGAAGTGACATTGACCTATTCCTTTTTTCCTCATTAAAAGGGAGCAGCTTCTAAGAAAGGTCCTCTTTGCCTGACTTATTTTGCTGATCAGAAATTTCACCTTTAAAATAAAGGTTCATATTCTTTGGCTCAGCCAAAACCACGAGAAGTGAAACTACAGTTTGAGCACAGGGGACTGTACACCCAGCATCCGAATCATTGATCCAATGTGCTCGTTATAGAAATAAGTAGTTTCTATTTATCCTAAGTTGTCGTGTAGTCATGTACTGCCTTCATATTTTAGATAACTTAAAGCTTTTAAACATTTATCTGTATTTAATGAGTTGTTGTATTTCCTACTGTATTAACTCATGTCATACTTGTTAATATTTTTATTTAGGTGAAGGCTGCTAAGAGATTTTAAAATAATACAGATTTTTTTTTTCTCTCATATTTTTCTTAGAGATGTGATGTAAGGCCCTGCAGGGAAAGAAGGAAGAAGAGAAAAATGAAAAATTTAACAGCAAAATAATGTGAAATAGAATTTAAAAGCACAAATGTTTTGTGAATTACCTTTAAAACCAATCTCTTTTTTAGAATGGAAAAAAATCCATGCTCAAGTTGTTTGCTGGATTTTTTTTCACAGATCTAGCAGTCTAAGCAGGGGAAGAATTCAGAGAAATTCAGAGAACATCAATATTTCTTCCTAGGTTATCTGCACAAAATTGTCCTTTGAAGGAAGGAGACCACTTGTCTAAATCTGTAAACAGAAACAAGGATTACTAGGGTTCTCTCACTTTCCTCAAACTGACAGTAGGAGGCAGTAGTGTACTAGCATGAGCTACTCTCTTTAGGGTAATGTCTATGACTCATGCCAGATTTCTTTTCACTCATTTTCTAGAAATACATGAAATAAAATCTTAGAAATAGTTTCAGATTTCATAATGAAGCTTGGTATCATCAATCTAGTACAAGATAATGCTGCTATGCTATGAATAGAACAATAAAAAGAGGCCAGTGTATCAGCTTCTGATAGTGGCAACTCTGTGAACCTCACCCCCCACGTAGGTCCTGATCCAATATGAATAGGAGAATAGCATGAAATAAAGGTCAATCTCATTTTGAAAGGAAGGAGAATTAGATTTAATAAGTTAGATCCTCCTAATTTTCATTGATTTACTAAAACATGTACAGAACTACTAAGTAAAAGTAGAAGAGTCTCTGAATGGTAACCCAGTCTCCCCATGCCTGGATAGCTGGATGAACAGATGCCAAAACATAGTAGCAACAGTAGGCTTGTCATTATTAGAATTCAAATTTTGTGAATATATTTTTAATCTTTAGCCTTTGCCTATTTTGCCATTCATAAAAGGCAAAATAGGATTTAGGATTTACCTAAATCCAGATTACCTAGAAATGTATAACTGTTCCTTCCTCTTTCTATGAAGCAGAATCACAATGAAATGCTAAATATTAGAACAATTCATTTTTTACTTGATTGTTTATAATACACACATATTCAACTCAAGATAATGTATAGGTAACAGCACTGGGAAAAACTCCAGGTTCTAGACCCGTGCTGTCCAATACAGTAGCCAGTAGCCAGGTGTGGCTCTTAAGCTCCTGAAATGTGGCTGGTCTGAATAGAGATGTGCTGTAATTATGAAATAGACTTTTGATTTTTGAAGACTTAGTACAAACAAATGCTAAAGATATCAATATATTTTTGCTGTATATGTCAAAGTGGTAATATTTGACATAGGGTTAAATGAAATAGATTATTAAAACTAATTTCACCTTAATTTTTTTCAATTTTTAATGCGGCTTCTAGACATTTTTACCTTGCATGTGTAGCCCACTTTTCTGACTCTCATCAAATTTCTTTGGACAATGCCATTCTAGCCTCAGTGTTGAGTCCTCAAGGGACCCAAAAAATGTACAATAAACCAAAATGATGTATAATCAGCTTAATTTGTATCCAGATAATATTACTGCAAAGTGTTTTCTTTTTTGGAAAAAAAAAGGTTTAATTTAAAACATTAAGTGAAGCAAGATAATAAAATTATGCCATGCTTAGGTTTGGTCACTCAAGAAATAAATTATCAAGCACTTGTTAGGAGGTAGGCACTGTGCTAGGGCTTGGGAATACACCTGTGAATAAAACAAAAACACCTGCCTTATAACATAAGCCTTTATAGAGCTTATGTTATAGCAAGTTAGGTCACAGTTAGATGGATATGAATTGGATTTCTTACTACTTGAATATATTTCTGTTTACATATGGCTAATGTAGTATGTATGTAGTAACAGGCCAAGGAGAAGTAAAGGAACATTTCTATGTATGTAGTCATATGTAAAATTATTTTATTATAAAATGGTTGTCAACACAAATGTATCCCAGAATTGAATTCTCTAATGAATAAAAACATTATTTTAAGCAGATTCTTATTAAATGTATACCGAAAATCAACCTGAAGTATTAAGGCTACATGGAAATTTTTTAAAAGAGTCTACGAACATGTAATTGTATTGTTTTACAGTACTGGACACCCTAGTTGGCTTTAGTTTTTCCCCAGAATTTTCAACTACTAAGTGGATCTTGTTTTGCATGTTCATTATAGAAATGACTGGATCTTAAATGTTTCAAGGATTTAGCACCTAGCATGGTGGGCTAAACCCTCATTGAATTAACTAATGAATTAACCATAATTTCAGCTCATGATCACCGAAGGAACAGTTGTGATCACTGAAGAAATAGCTGTTTGGCTTGGAGAAGAAAAGATTGAGGGAATATAGTATCTGTCTTCAAATAGTGGAAGGGCTGGTGGGTAGAAGAGGAATTGGACTTAATGTGGCCCTAATGGAAAAAATCAACAGAGCCAGTGACTAAGATTTCAGGGAAGTAAACACTGGATAAATATAAGGTAAAACATGTAATTGTCAGAGCTGACCAAAGGTGGACTACATTGCCTGATGAGATTGTGAGGAAATGACTGGAGGTTTTCAAACTGAGCCTGGACAGCCACTTGATAGGATGCTAACTAAACATAATTCAAGCATTGGCTAGGTGGTTCCGCCACGCAGCGAGGGCTCTTTCCATTTGATTCTACATTACACGATTCTGTGAATCAAAATGAAATGAAACAGAAACAGCGTAAGTTATTCAGAAGAAATAACTGCACATTCGAAATGTCTAATAAATGTTGAATAAGTATAAGAAATAAAGGAGCATACTTAAAAGCACACTATGTGATGAGACTTAGAAATGGCTTCAGAAATATGTTTCGGCCCTAAAGTATTTAAAAATAGTTAGCTGGTTAGTTTCTAATACAGCTCCCAAGTTATTAGCACTGGGAATCAACCTCTCCCCAGCCTCTTCATCCTTGGGAAGTGCTCTTTACACTTCACACCATGTCTGTTTCCCATGGCCTAATCATGTGCCCCCAGAACCAGAAGGGCCAACAATTTGGACTGAATTTTCCAGAGGCAAATAGCAAAGCCTATGTGGCCTTGGCAGTTCATAGACTTCTCTAAACCTCAATTTCCTTATCTATAAAATGGGCTTGTTCGTACCTGTACTTTAAGATTGTTGTAAAAATTTTAAAATAGCACATAAAGGCCAGGCATAGTGGCTCACACCTGTAATTCCAGCACTTTGGGAAGCTGAGGCAGGAGGATCACGGGGGTAGGAGTTCTAGGTGAGCCTGAGCAACATAGCAAGATCCTGTCTGAATTTTAAAAATTTAAAAATTAACCAGGCCTGGTGATATGTGCCTATAGATGTAGCTACTCTGAAGGCCAAGATGGGAGGATACCTTGAGCCTGGGAGTTCAAGGCTATAGTGAGCCATGATGGCACCACTGCTCTCCAGCCTGAGCAAGCAACACAGCAAGACCCTATCTCTAAAAACAAAAGAAAACAAAATAGCATGTAAAAGGTTTATAAGCTATGTAGTAAGTGTTTCATACTGTCAAATCATACCCTTATATTATTTCTCTACCCTCTCCCTCATGAACCACCAATTGACCAGATTACTTGTGACCTGGTATCAATTAGCTGACAAGCCATTACATACTTTAGAAATATTTACTTAATATCTGCCAAGCTACCTCCAGGTGACCACAGGTGCATAGTAGTCCAAGACAGCTATCAATAGCAGATAGCATGGCTGATAAACAGATGCCGTGGTTGGTTTCAGTGTGTTCGTATGAAGAGCATGAAAGTGTGATTTGAGAATGTGTTATTTGAAGTAGTAGTAGGGCATATGTAGGAATGCGTAGGGAGGCTGTGGTGGATACAGTACTGGAGCTCTGTTGTCAGGGCTGGAGATGCAGATGTGAGTCTTCTTCCTGGAGGAAGTTGTTGAAGCTGTGAGTTCTTGATGGAGAGAAGGTAGAAAGGGCAGAAAAGTGGGCCAAGGATGTAACTGTGAGAAATGGCCACATTAAGAGTTAAGATTGTTTGGTAGAGGTTGGGAAGGTAGAACAAATTACCAAAGAAGATTTAAAATGAATCATCACAAAGTGGAAGAGTAAGCCTGGTCAAGGGCCATACCATGTTAGAGCCTGTTAACCAGGAGTCTGAGGACTTAGTTTTGTCTCTGGCTCTGCCTGAAAGTTATGTCTGCTTTCTCAATTTCATGTCAAACGAGGTAAATATACCCATACTACCTATCTCACAGGGCTGTCATAAGAATCACATGAGTGGATATACAGGAAAGTGTTTTCAAGCTGTAGAAGAGCTGTATATAAAGATAATATGATCATATGGATATTAGTAATTCCATAATGTTCAAAGTCACAAATAACATTCTACATTGACTTCTAACACCAACTACTTGGAGTTAAGCCAGATTTCACAGGTCACAGTCCTCTAAAAGATTGCCTTCACTTCAGTATCAGCTGCAAATTTGAGGGTCCCTAGGTTACCCTCACTTTTGATCACCTGATTACAAATTCAGTGCTTCGTACTACCCTCTCAGTTTCAATAATTTGCTAGAATGACGGAATTCAGGAAAGTACTATACTTACTATTACAGCTTTATTATAGCAAAAGAGTATAAATCAAAGGCAGCCAAAGGAGAGACACATGAAGCCTCTATTGTCCTCAGAGACGCATCACCCTCGCTGCACATTGATGTGTAAGGATACACAGAGGATTGCCAACCAGGAAAACTCACGTGAGCATCAGTGTCTTGAGTTTGCACTGAGGTTTTGCTACTTAGGCACAATTAGTTGAATCATCAGTCACATGGTAGAGCTCAAGCTCCCATACCTTTCTCCTGCTCAGAAATCAGGCTGATAATCATTTGGCTCAAAACCCCAACCCTCTAATCACATGATTGGTCTTTCTGGCATGGTTAACCCCCATCCTGAGTCATTCATTAGTATAAACTATCTAGGGGCCCACCATGAGTTACCTCATTAGCAAAAACTATCACTTTAGGGCTTCAAACTATAGGTCTGAGAGGCCCAACATGACTAAAAAATTCCAAGGCTTTAGAGGCCACCTCCCAGGGACTGGGACAAAGACTAACTGAATTTTTTATTACACACATTCCAAAATGTTGCAAATGTAAGAGGAAAAGGAGGAATGAGTAAATGCCATTGAGTTTAGGAATTTTGATGCTTTTGGTAATATTGTAGGGAGCAATTTCAATAGAGGGATATGGATGAAAGCCAAATTAGAATTGCTAAGAATTGAGGGGAGAGGTAAGAAAGAGGAAAGCAGATACGGAGAAGGGTATCCAACTCAAGTAGCATATTACAGATCAGAAAGATAAGAAGTCAAACAAGAGTTGACATTACTATTTCCTTTAGAGGCGGAATATCCTGGGTGTCGTGTGCACAGAGGCTGCATCATCTTGAGCTTCCTTCTAGCCCTCCACTCAGTTAGAAGAACTCAGCATAGGAAGCTGTGAGATGGCGGTGTTGTCTTTGAATTTTATTTAAAAGGTAGTGATACAGAACAAGAATGAATAGAAGTTTACATATGAGTTTCTGCAGATAAAGTCCTTCATCAATTGTCTCCTCTATTCAAGGATATCATTATCTTCTGCTTTGCCTGCTGTGTTAAGATAGGGGGAGTATTGTTTTGTTTCTTTGTTTCTATTTTTACATAATGGGCTTTAATAAGAGTTTCTGGCACTCCTAAAAGATTTTAACTATATGCAAAATGAACTTTTGCTCTTTGAATTATTTTTATATATTTTCAATACATAAGATAAACAGTGAAATGAAACCAAGGGAAGACAATTATTTATAGCATCAGTAAATCCACAGGAAGGAAAACCACAGGGATATGGGCTGCTGGCGGCCACCACTAACTTCCGTTATTGCATAGATTAAAAACATATATTTGTCACACACTTTACTATCATGTAGACCCAGTGGTGCTTTAAAAATTATATCTATGGATCATTCTTTTTCTTTCACCAAAGTAAGGTCATTGCTGGGGTGAAACAAAACTGCTACTTAGTAGGTCAAAGTAATAGTTAAAAGCAAAAGGTAAAGAATTGTGAGGAGAGACCAAATTTCAGGAACGCGGAATAGATGCAGTCAATTTAGGACACCAGAGTTCTATATTCTTCCTCCTGTCAAGGCTGCCACAGACTCACCATTGACCACAAAAGACAGGAGCTCAATTTTATATTTCATCTGAGAGTTGGCACTCCTAAGAAGCCAGTGCCCATTAGAACCACAATGTGAAGGGGGATCAATACTGACTTAAAAGGAATAATGCCTCTTTCTGAACCGTAACTGATATTTCCTGCAGCGGAGAAGGCTTCCCCAAGGGCTGTCCACCAGGGCCTTAGTTAGCCTTGCCTTCTTAGCTTAAGAAGCATAGCAACTGTTGGCTGAAATACTTCCTCATTTACATGCCAAGTTGCATGTATATATACATATATACATATCTGTATAAATGTAATTTTTTTGTCAGCAACTTTCCTAGTTTCCGGTTTCTTTTTGTGTTTCTCAAGAAACAAGGGAAATGTTAGCACAGGACGGTTGAGTTTTTTGAGCTTTCTTTGTCATCAGAATCTATACTCTGCCAAAGGTCATGTGTGACCCAACACTAGATGTCGTTTAAGGCTTTTATTCTCATTTTTAATTCCAGTGGGTATCTGTATTTAAGAGGCATTTAACTCTCCAGCAACGTTCAACTTTTAGTTCAGTTTCAAAGAAAAGACTGTGGTGGGGCTCTAGATTTAATTCTTATAGTAAGAATCCCATGAGGAATTAAATTGAAATAAGTAAGTCTTCCTCTCTTAAAGGAAAACAGCATGTATTCTCATCGTGTTTATTTCCACAGAAACACAAATACAAGATGGGTGAATTGCATTTTCATACTGAATTGGTACTAAGAATAGCAGCTGGTTCTTTGCCTATCAGTACTACAATCAACAGTGGCCCTGAGTATTGGCAGTAGTCCTAGATATATTATACATAGAGATCAACTGTAATATTTTAAAGGGAAAAAAAGGCCTAGAATTCAATTTGTAAAATAATAAAATGAATTCCTCGCCTTGAAGAATTAATCATCCCACTTTGCCTTAGTATTTTTAGTTTCCATTTAAAAGTGTATATGGTGAAGATTTGAGTTGAGGAGAAATAGAAACGCTTGTCTTTTTGTTGATACCCTAGCCTTACCTTTCATTGAGTCCATTTGTCCTAGGTATCGTCTTGCATTTGTAACTGTGTAACTTCATATGAAAAGAGTGGGCCCACCTGCCTCAAATTGCAATTTATTTATGCCTCTAAGCACCTGGATAGAGTATAGGGTTTTCTCCAACTTACAGGGTTGTGGCATCCCCCCTGTTGTTTGAAAGTCAACCATTTGGAAACTAAGTGCATGTTTTTGCATGGGATTTAGGTCTGCAGCCCATACAAAGCCACCAATAACAAACTTCAAACAATGGTAATAACAAAAGACACCTGGCCTTGACTCAGCATTACAATAAGATTTCTATATAAGAGCGAACTTCCGGGGTGAGAGGGCACAGTGGCCCACACCTGTCATCCCAGCACTTTGTGAGACTGAGGCAGGTGGATAGCTTATCCCCAGCTTGGCAACAAAGCCAAGCCTAAAAAAAGTGAACTGCCAACTTGGGCACTTCCTCTACCTGCACTATCTCTGATTATAGTGGAATAGGCACTCCTGTCCAGTTTCGTTTATCTGCTTTGCAGTTTCAGATCTGACTCGCTCAGTTCTACAGTTTTGGTCTCCCATGGCTGAAGACAAAGCAAAAAGAAGCTGAGGACCAGAATGGGGGCTGTTGGGGTGCTGAGAGCTGATATGAGGGCTGGGAGTGAAGAGTTATTATCTAGGAATTTCTAACAAAGCTATAAACATCCTTTAAAAAAACCCTTGTGCACTTTCTTTTTTATTTCCTCAGTGGTCTCAGGAATGGCCTCTTTCCTTTTTACACTGTCTTATGTGTTGCTTCTCATGAAAGATTCCTCACCTGAAACCGCAGAGGAGATAAATACCATCTTAGTTTTCCTTTATTCATTTTGTCCCTAAAGCAAGCCCACAGCTATTTTGAGTTTCCTCAAAAGGATAGAAATGCTTTTGCCAGGCTTGGCCGATCCATTATTATTTACCTAAGTCTCCAAAGAAGTTCAAAGACCAAACACTAAAAGAAAAACCCAGGCAATGCGAGGCATTTCATCCTTGGATCTGGTATAGATCAAGGAGTTCTAAGACATTTAAATAGATATGCAAGCCTTGTTTTTGGCAGCATGCAGTTCATTAGCGACCTTGACAAGAACTGTTTCAGAAGAGTAAAGGGTCAAAAGCATGATTGGAGTGGGTTCAAGAGAAAAGTAGGGAAAGAGGAATTGGGAGAGTAAGTATGGGCAATTTTTTCAAGGTATTTTGCTATAACGGGAGCCAAGAATTTAGATATTAGCTGGAGCAGGATGTGGAGACAAATAGAGATTCCCCCACCTCCTAAATGTATGGTTATTAGAGCTTACTTCTCTGCTGAGGGGGAATAAACACCTGGAAGAAGAACCCTTTACAATGCAGCAGAGAGAGGGCAAAGCAGCCAGAGGGATGTCCTTGAGCAGACAAGCAAAAGTCACATCCGTCTCTCACCTTGCGGGCTGTCCTCAGAGGGGGAGCTCAGAAGGTTGATTCATCCTAACAGGAGGGGTGGATGTATGTGTGTGCAGTAGGCGGATAATAGGTGTTGGGGAAGCGGTGAGGCACATGCAGGAGCTCTCTTCCGATTGCCTCTATTAATGTGTTAAATGAGAATGAGGGAGAACATGTTGGCAGTTTGAAAGAGAGGAGAAGGTGTGAAATAGTTGTCCTAGAGAATGGAAGAGTGAATGGACTAGGGAATTGTAGTGGGATAAGGGTCGTGCTTTTGAAGTTCATAGTCATGAATCTAAGTGAGAGCAGGAAAGAAAAGGGGGATATGTGTGGCCTTGGACATACTGTGTTGAGGTAGTTTGCATAGGTATACTATCTGCTTTAACAAAGTTGTTGCGAGAATTCAGTGTGTCAGAGGCATTTTGAAGTATAAGTACAGGACACCATTATTATGAAACTTAGCTTTGAATGACTTAGCACTTTTCTTTGGGAAAAAGGTTCTCATATTTCTTTAAGACAGGCTCAGTATCTCTAGAGACAGCATTTGGCGTCTACCACTGATTTATTCCATAACTAAGTCTAAGCAAACGACTTAACCACCTTGTGCTTTTACCCCTCAATCTATATGCTGAGGGTGAGAATGTTTGAAGTGCAACAAATGCTTAATAAATAAAGGTGCTAAATAAATACAGATTATTCATAAGATGGTATATATGTATGTGTTGTGTGTATATACACACACATATATATTCATATATATATATATGAATTTTTAATAATTTGCCTGCCAAGTTTATTATTTCTCTGAAGGAAAATCACTGATTTGAAAAAAATCTTACTAGAAGCTTTCCTTCTTGGTTTCATTCAAGAAAGAAATTAATGTCATTATTATTCAAACTAAAGTTTATCTTGTGTCGTAGAGTGTGGAAATAATTTCTTTACCTGATACATATTTATTGAGCACCTACTTTGCACCAAGGACATTCTAGGCACTAAAGCTATAGCAATATTTAAAACAATGTCCCTACTTTCTTGGAGTGCATACATGTTCACCTTCATGTGTGCACACGCACACACATGCACGAGACACACACACACACACACTCTTCATATTTTAGCTAATTTAATATCTTCTTTGCCATTAGACATTTAATTAGAGTTGTCCAATAGCAGAATAAACTGGTTTGTTGGAGATACTGTCATGATGAAGTGGTTTGCAAGAAATCAAATAAGCAAAGATAGGAACATTTTGGGGGAAGAAACAATAAGCTGGGCAACATTCTGCATTTAGCTACAAATGCAGCTTTCAAGCATTCTGTGGGACAGAAGGGTAGGTGCTAGGGGAAAAAAAGGGATATGGTCATAGGAACTGCAGGAATACCACATCCACTGTGCTCTTTCCAGCAAACACAGTATGTACATTACAAGCTACAGAGCATACACTCCTTTAAGAGAAAAATCACTGCTCTATTAGATTTTGATTTTTGAGTAACAAAAACCACCTGACATAGAAGGTGAAAGAAAAGGTGTATTTATTTTCTTCCAGCAGCTAAAAGGTGATCATACTTCTAAAATTTGTTGAGATTGTCCAAGAAAGTGTGTAAAATCCTCATCCATCACTGGAAGCCCCTGGTCAGGAAATGACAGTGCAGTAAATATCTTCAGCAGCCACCTTTTAATGTACAAGCTGTTTTCAGTTGGAATTTTCAGCACTCACATAAAACATACTGTCATGAGTGACTGCTTGTGCTCCAAAGTCATTACTAATGGGACAATGGAACATCTCTCAGAGAATAACCAAAAAACTTTAAATGTCATGTCAGGTTTGCTGAAGCCATTTTCAAGCCCCGTTCAAGGTTACATGAATATTGAAGGTGTCTGTTTTTTAAAAGTCATCATTACCATGACTTACCAATAAAAGAATGTGTGTGTGTATGTATATATATACATGCATGTATTTATGGATGTGTATATTCTTGACAATTACATATAACATTCTGGTTTGCTAGGAAGTTTTAATTATTTGTGTGCCAAGTTCATTATTTTTTTAAAGGAAAATAATCGACTTTTAAAATTCTTATTAGAAACCATCCTTCTTGGTTTCATTCAAAAAGGAAATTAATCTCATTATTATTCAAATTAATGTTTATCTTGTGTTACAGAGTATGGAAATTATTTATTTATCCAACAAATATTTATTGAGGACCTACTTTGCTCTAGGGCCATTTTAGGCCCTGAAGTTATAGCAGTATTTAAAATAATGTCCCTGCTGTCTTGGAGCAGGGGCTGTCTAGTAAGACAGACAATGGACAGGTAAGCAAATATATGATGTGTCCAGCCGTCATGAGTCCTGTCAAGGAAAACGTGAGGGGGAAGGATAGAGCAGTGCAAAGGGCAAATGCTATTTTAGATAAGCGGGTAGGGAAGGCCTCCCTTCTTCGGTGGTGTTTGAACAGAGACCTGAAAGAAATACGGGACCAAGCCCTGATGGTAACCACGTGACAGGCATGTCAGGCATAAAGGAGGAAGGAAATGGGCATTAGTGCTACTGAAATGGATGGCTGTTATATTTTAGTTTATTTTTAAACCTCTGTGTGATTACTTTAAACCTGTCTTACTCTGTTGACTGTTTCATTGTTTATCTAAGAAAACTACTTGTTTATTGAGAATAACTATTTTAAATCTGTTTCATAATATGCACAGTCCTTGGTTATCATGGTGATAAGTTTTATGTTTCTTTCTTCCTTACTGTAGAAAATCAGAAAGTGCAGTTGACAGAAGGGTCACGTTCACACTACAATATCAATTGCAACTCTGCAAGGACTCCAGTCGCCAAGGAGCTTAATTATAATCTAGACACTCATACGTCTACCGGGAGGATCAAGGCAGTTGAAAAGAAGGAAGCCTGTAATGTAGAAAGCAACAGAAAAAAGGAAACGGAACTTCTTGGCTCTTTTTCTAAAAATGAATCAGTTCCCGAAGTTGAAGCCCTGTTGGCAAGATTACGAGCTTTATAAGTTAAACTGGTTAAGAAAAAAAGATGATTAAGCCAAATATAAAGCCATGCTCTAAACTATAACACTTGAAAAAATTGCTTTTATGTAAGTGGCCTTATATAGTTTTAAATTATGATATATATTAGAAAAATAAAGCTAAATACACCTGATTGCAGTGCTTTTTCTATGTACTGGAGGTTTTGGTTTATTCGAGATTGTAATGGGCTTTAATGCTTTTTATGTCTCCTAGTAATCCTCTGTTCTATATTTGGTGGTTAAATTATACATATTGCTTTAGAAAGCAGGTAGGTGGCCATGTGTTCAGCAGTGTGTCCTTAAGAAAATACCATCTTTCTAAGCCACTGGAATTTTTACTTTACTATTTTTAACATTAATGGATGTCAAGTCATCAACTTCAAGTCTTTACATATCCGTGTATATTCCATATATATTATTTATACAGGCCCAGGTTTCTCTTTAACTGAAATCTATATACTACCAGCACAACATCAAAAACATGTAATTGGACTACATCAGAGCTATATATGTAAGGAAATGACTGGTAACCCCTAACCCCATTATCATCATCGTCAAATTCATGTTAAGCGGACCCCTTAGGGGACCATAAGGCAATTGAGCACATAACCAAAAATAATGCAGTAAGAATGCATGCACTCTCCTTGCCAAATGCACGTGCTTTTGTGTAACGTGGATATAAGCAGTATCACAGTGCTGCCGAAACTCTTGGTCTTAGCTAAGAGACTATTTTTCCCCTTTTGATTATGACTCTGAGATAAAATTGCCATTTTGAAACTTCCGAAGTAACATTTTTTTATTTTATGGATAAACTTGGAATTGCAATTTCTCCAATCTGACAATCAATAACAAAGATCTAAATAAGTATTTCAAGAAAAGTTTTCCTATACAAATGTAATATTACCTCATTTGGGCATCATTGCTTTGTTAATTCTATATCAAAGAAAATAAACTTGCTACTTGCACTAAATGAAAAAAATATACTTTTTTTTTCTCTCTTTTTTGAAAGCATATTCTGTGGATGAGCTGGGAATAGACTGTGCTATGCAGTCTGTCTAAGCATCTATTTTGCTTTATTACATGTAATAAGTAAGTGACTGCTTTTTTACCTTCAGTTAAAAAGCAGTTATATGGAACTAGTCGGGCGAGGTCTATTGCTTTTTATTTCCTTAAGTCGCCACCTCCTTTCAGCTCCAAGTTAATAAAGTTAATTAATTAGAGCTATGAACCAGGCCCTGTTTGTAGACATTGGAGAACAGAGTATTATCTATAGCCAGTGTAGGAATAAATGTGTACCTGTATGTATTGCTGAAATGTGCATTTTGCCCTCCAGTCACGATTCCTGTTTTCCTGAAAACAAACCTTAAAAATCAAGAAAGGTGAAGGATATTTGCACATTTAAGCTGACAACATCCCTAACAGCAAGGCAGGAGGACTGTTTTGTTTAGGAAAGAAGTTAAATGAAAGAACTCTCACTATCAGTTCTTAATGTGATTTTGCAGACTTGGTTTTTCCAGAAACAAAACTTAAATTCACCTAGAGAGTTTGGACACACCAGGAAGCAGGTAAATACTCTGGAAACTTGGGACTGGGAAGCAGCCACAGGGGGAGAAGAAGCCTGGCAAGCAAAGGAAAGTGAAGATGATGGAGACCCCCAGGGACAGAGGAAGGCAGGGAAGTCCAGAAATGGAGCAGGCAGGCTTCAGAGCATCTGTCTGCAGGAGCTGAGGACAACTTTCAAGCAAGAGGGCCAGGAGCCCAAGGCTAGCAGAGCATCAGCAGCGGCTAGCCGCCTGCAGGTCAGCATCCAGCACTCCCTCTCCCTCCATGACAGCAGCTGGCTCCAAAAAGGACCATAGCTGTGGAGACAAAAACTCTGAACGACAGATAATGGTGAGTACCAACTCAAGGAACAGATCATTTCATTTGAAGATACTTTTCTTGGTAGACGCCCCTTCAGCAATGGAATAGAGGTATGATTAGGATTTTATAATACATAATATTTCCTTAGCCAAACTATAGCACTGACCTTTAATTTGAGGGCAGATGTTGAGGTACAGTTTTATTTTTTTGAATAAACAAAAGTTTGTTCATTGGAATGGGCAGGTATGTTGATTAATTGTATGTGTCAACTTGACCGGGCTAAAGGATGCCCCAGGCAAGCAGTACAGCTTTTATTACTGGGTGTGTCTGTGAGGGTGTTTCTAGAAGAGATTTGCATTTGCAACCATAGACTGAATAAAGAAGATAGCCCTACCCACTGTAGGTGGATATCATCCAATCTGCTGAGGGCCAGAATAGAAGAGAAGGTACAAAAAAAATTTTCACTCTCTGATTGAGTTGGGACATCGTCTTCTCCTGCCCTTGCTCATCGGCCTCCCTAGTTCTCAGACCTTTGAACTCAGACTAGGAATTATCCATGGGCTTTCCTGCTTCTCAGGCCTTTGAGCTGGGACTGAAATTACACCTTCAGCTGGCAGATGGTAGATGGTGGGACTTCTTAGCTTCCAAAATCACCTGGTCCATTTCCTCATGCTCTCTCTCTCTCTCTCTCTCTTTTCTGTGTGTGTGTGTGTGTGTGTGTGTGTGTGTGTGTGTGTCTCAATAAGCATGTTCCATCCAGGCCAGTGATAAACCCCGTATGGTTTGTCTGTGTCCTCACCCAAATCTTATCTTGAATTATAGCTCACATAATTCCCATGTGTCGTGGGGAGGGACCTAGTGGGAGGTCTTTCCGGTGCTGTTCTCATGATAGTGAATAAGTCTTATGAGAGCTGATGGTTTTATAAAGAGGAGTTCCCCTGCACAACCTCTCTCTTGCCTGCCACCATGTAAGACATCCCTTGCTCTTCTGCCATGATTGTGAGGCCTCCCCCAGCCATGTGGAACTGTGAGTCCATTAAACCTCTTTCCTTTATATTATAAATTATCCAGTCTTGGTTATGTCTTTATTAGCAGAGTGAGAACAGACTAACACACCCCTGATCCCAGAAAGATCATTGTGCCCTTTCTCATGTTACTGTAGAGAGTCTGGCAGGAACACACAGACAACTGGGTGGTCATTGAGTTGTCCCACTGCTAACAAGTTTTCCCCATCAAATATTTACAGTAACTTAAAAATAATGGAAGTGATCTCATTAAATGAGCTTGTATCTCCTTTATTGTTAACATATTTGCATATTTAAACAAAATATATCAAACACACCCAATGTGTATATGCGGAAGTGGGTATTTCAATAATTCGTATCAAAATTTTTTGGTAAATCTAAAAAACACAATTTACAACAAGTTGCTCCAAAACTCTTTTAGTTGGTAACATACTATTTATTCAAAAACAAGAACTATTAATGACATTAAAATACTAGTTTACCCATGAGTGATTATTTCCCGGGTGATTTATTTTTATTTTAAAATATCATAATCTGAAGTAGATCTGTGTTTAGTTGGGAACTAAATTATTTAGGCTATAACATACATTTGTGTCACATTTCCTCTGATTAATTAAGCTTTCTTTACTATGTAAATACATGTAGACTGGCAATACTTTTGGTGATGAGTTGTGTGGCAAACTTTTATAGGGACTGTGTGACTTTTGGAAAGTAATAGGTCCTAATATGTACACTCATAGTTTGATTGAAAACCAAAAAAGTGACATTTATTTTCTTTTCCTTTCATATAAATTACTTAAAATGTTGAAATCTAAGAATTATAGCTGGCAGTGGCCTGGTAATCATTTTGTCTGGTGAATTGTTAAATGGTAACCAGGTATGAATGAGTGTTCTTAAAATATGTCCTAGGGCCACATTGTTCAACCGTTTTTGCTCTAAGAGCTACTGTTTAGCAAAACACGTGGCATTCCCAAAGACCCACAGAGACCAGATGGCGTTTCGGAATTAAATCCAGATCTTTCCGTAAAATGAACATAATGGAACCTTGGTCCATGAAAGTTCATTATTCCTAAGCAGACCTTTGCCTTTTAAAGTGAATCTAAGGAGAAGGTTAAAGCTAGAATGGGGGCTAGGGCTTGAAGTAGAACAAAATATCCTCTAATTAGGATTCAGCTATAGAGGCCTCTTTGTCTCCTATTTGGCTAGTTATATTTGAGTGTGGTATTTTACTTCAACAATAGCCTCCCTTTAGGCATCTCCAAGAAGCAAGAACTTAAAAGGAACCTAGGTTTCTTTCAGAAAACCTCTAAAGTGATAGGTGTTTTTCTTCTACTTTTCCATTTTGAAACCCCAACCATTGGACAAAAATGTTTTAAAAGCTCCACATATTGCCTTCTTACAATTGATATTATCAACATTCATTGTGTTTCTACAGATCTACATTATTATAGATTTCTTATTTGAAATATAATTTTTGAAAAGGCATTCTAATGACAGAATTGGAAACCAAATATCTGGATTATCTCTTCAGGACAGATTACTCACTTTCATTTACAACAGCTTTTTAAAGTATTTTAGTAAGTTTGTTGTGTTATTTAACTTTTTTTTTTTACAGATTAAGACTTTCCATTTTTATCTTGACATTTGTATCTCATGTTATATTTGGACTATAAACCCATTAGTAAAAATTTATTTTTCTCCTTATTTTCTAACTAAGGATTACTAGCATTTATTTTAAAGATGAATCTCCAATCAGAATCTATCTAATCTTAATATTTTATGTATAATCTGCATTCACGTGATTAATGGTCAACCATGAGGCCTATTATAGGAAGCTATAATAAAATAATTAGATTAAACAGATTAAAACAAATGTTCTGGTTTCTTGAGAGTAGGACTAAATCTTCACATATGTATATTCCAGTCACCTTCTCCCTTAAGTATCTGCTTTCTCACAGACATGACTGGTTCTGGTGGAGTATATTCATCTGTGCATCAAAAAATAGAAGATTGATCATAAATATTTAATGTATATTTAATTTAATACACTTAATAGCCATAAAGGCAAATATAGTTAGATGTAGATATTAGTATATAGAAATGTCTATTTACATATTTGGTAATTATTTCCTTTCAAGGCTTAATTTGTGTGTAGTATTCTCTATTAAAAGGCTACAGAATTAGGCAACAAAAGCTTGACTTCATAACTAAAGTACCCAATTCATCAGGGAACCTTGATTTTAAAATGGGATATTTCTTTCCTTCCCTTGTTTCAGGTACAAATACATGGCTCTTTCACTGCAAAACCAACTAGGTGCTTAATAAAAGCAAACAGGTGCCTCTCCAGCCTGAAGAAAATGACATTTTCTTTGGAGGGCCTCATCTTGAATCCTTTCCTTTTCTTAATGACCTAACAAGAGCCATTCTGATGATTGTAAGAGCCATGACAGACATTCCACACCTGTGGCCTACCCAGAGCATAAGAGTCCAATTTGACTGTGATCATAAATAAAATCTTGTCGTACTATTATAGGATGTTTGGCAAGGACAAGAATTAAGGCACTTTTACAACTCCCCCAAGGAATCTGGTGATATTTCTAACATGATCTCACACATCATTCTGTCCCGCCTGACCTTCCTTGTATCACCTTCCTGAGTTATAGCTTGTATCCGTTACCCTCTCCTCCTTCCACAGCCTCTCCCCAAAATAAAACACTGCTGACCTGAAGAAAACAAAACTGTTTTTTAAAATATATGTATATTTATTAAAAAGTCGGTTAAAATGTTCTGCAAACCATGCCATATGTTTTCTGCAAAACATTTACTGCCTCCATTAGATTAAATGTGTCTCCTGTTATGAAATGAATACTGAAGGTCTCTTGAGATTAAAGGACCTCATCAAGAAGTGTCCAGCCTCATCCCTTAATAATTTCTGGGGCTCAGGATCTTAGAGGAAATATTATCTATTCACCAAGTCCACCAATTCACCACCCAGCTTTTCAACGATTAGTTCTTTTATACTGGCAGTCAATAGGGAAAGTTGCCTCTCAGCACTTCCCTGTGAATCCGCCTGGAAACTAAGTTTTTTTGATATTGTAATAGCTTTTCTCATACTCTCCAGAGATGCTTAACAACTTCTGTCTGATTAGCCAAAGGAAGAACACTTACATAAGAACAGACACACTTCAAGGACACTATTAAGCATGAAGATGTTGGAGACACGTCGGGCTGGCATGCCTGCAGAGACAAATGCCTTGTTGACAGAGAGTCACTCAGGATGACTGTTCTCTAGGCCTGGCCCAGATACAGCACAAGGAAGGCAAAGCTTGATTTTGATCAGCTCCAGTCTTCCTGAGAAGCTATACCTTTGTACCCCTTTGCTACTCTTAGGCTTCTCTTTCTCTGTTAACTGAGCTTCTTTTCAGTTCTTCAGGTGAATGGTAACAGCAAAATGTTACCCTGCCAAGGGTATAATTGCGTTTTAACTTACATCTGACCTACACAGGTTAAAAGTCTACCCATGGAGAATTGGGAAGCAACAAACTAAGGGAACTCATTTAACTCATTGCTCACTGATTTAACTGAGCCCTGAATCGCACCTCCCTCTTGGTGTTCTTTCACTCTGGATACCCTTGTTACCATCACCTGGGTCTTGAAGGGAATTTACTTCCCCTTAATGCTGAGGGCAAAGCACAGACCAAAGTTCCTCCATTCTTCTTTGTGGAGTTGAGACAAGATGGGTCTTTCAAAAAGCTTGCTCTGAGTAGAGAAGTGGGGAATTAGATAAAGGCAGCAAGAAATAGAAAGACGCCCAAGCTGATGGACAACAGTTTTCATCCTCCACAGTAACCACGTGCCTGTCATTTTGAGAAAAAGCCAGAGTGTACCCTCTGGTAGGACAGCAGATAACAGACGGGACCAGTGGTTCATTGCTAAGGAACAGTGCAGCCACCTTTCATCTTCAGGTATCTTGCAGGATAGCAAACATCAATTCAATCCTACAATTATATCCCACACACCTAGAAGGATTGCATGGGCATCTTGGCCTTTGCTAAATCTCAGAAACGAGACAAGAGACCTTGCCTGAACTGTGCAGTGTTAGCTCTACTAGAGTGAGTTGGACCTTGGGTTTGATGTCTGTGTTGATGTGGACATGTGGTTCCTTTGCTATAAGCTGCATAATTCTAAACAGTAACTTCTTTCAGAAGCCACACTCACCAACTGGCCAACTGGTGCACTGACTGGAGGGTGTGGGTGAAGACAGAGACCATGCAACATAAGGAGAGTTAAGAGAAGGGCAGAATAGTGGGGCGCGGTGGCTCCTGCCTGTAATCCCAGCAATTTGGGAGGCCAAGGCAGGCGGATCACCTGAGGTCGGGAGTTCGAGACCAGCCTGACCAACATGGAGAAACCATGTGTCTACTAAAAATACAAAAAATTAGCCGGGCATGGTGGTGCATGCCTGTAATCCCAGCTACTTGGGAGACTGAGGCAGGAGAATCTCTTGAACCCAGGAGGCAGAGGTTGCGGTGAGCTGAGATCACGCCATTGCACTCCAGCCTGGGCAACAAGAGTGAAACTCCGTCTCAAAAAAAAAAAAAAAAAAAGAGAGAGAGAGAAGGACAGAATAAAAGGCATGAGATGGGAGGAGGTTTGCTGAAAGGTGCATGAAGCAGGAGTCCCTCGGCAGTGAGGGCTGGGAGCTATACACATCACAAGTTCAGAGGGAGTCAGGACTCAAAGAAGACAGGACCGCTGCTTTCAAATCCTTCAGGAATTCACATGGAGAAGACAATGAACTGCCTTTCTGTGTCTCCGGAGGACAGGGCTAAAGCCAACAGGTAAAAATAGAGTATAGTGTATATGGGAAAGCATTTTAACTGTGGAGCTGCCCAGTGATGAGAGAGGCTGCCCTCCAAGGTGATAAAGTCATTGACTCTTAAAATTCGAGCAAGTTCTTAGAAGGATCATTGGAAGTCATCTCATTGGAAACCCTGGATCTCCTCCTGAGAGGGAAGTGGCCTGCTCCAGCTGGAGCACATATCTCCTGGCTCCTCCTGCTCCCTCCCTCATCACACAGCCTCTCTCAGTCACCAAGTTACTTTAGCCAGCACAGGCTAGACTCGGTTTGGTTGGGAGATAGTAAAGGAATCTATTACTCAGGGAGGAGGCTGGCATCTATGAGCTCTGAAGGACTTTATCATGCTTAGAATCAGTGTTCTGTGATTTTATGGAATCATAAGTGGGCACCCTAGCCTTGGGGCTTATCACCTTTCTCATGCCATCACATATTCTGCTTGCTTATCTCCTTGAGGGACATAATAACTGTCTTGGTTTATTCATGTGCCTGCGCCAGGTCTTGTAACTGAAATAAATCAGCACTGCCCTCGAAAGGAGTGGTCAGGACAGGCAAAAAGCCTGGTGGGAAGGAGCACCTGCCAAGGACCCGGGCGGCTGCCCGGCTCAGTCTGAGCAGTAAAGCAGCTCATTCCCAGCATGCGGAAATGCAGTGAGGAATAGAAACACCCACTGATGTGGCTTGTGCACTCCCACGCCAGGCACTGTTCTAAACATGTTATGCCTATCATCTTACTTTATGTATATTACAATCTTATGGGAAGGAATTGCTGTTGGGCTGCATTTTAACAATGAAGAAACTCATGTGTAAAGAAGTTAGGTAATAACCCATGGTCACACAGCTAGTACAAAGCGAACAGTGTAAAAGTGTCGGCATTCGCAAACTCTAGACTCTGTGATCTTAGAACATACTGTTTCCCTGCACTGCTCTGAACTGCCCCATGGAACGACACTGGCAATCAGCCCTGAACACCTTGCCTCCTCCATGCCTTGCATGCAGTTGTGCAGCTACCCTTGTGGATGACTCTCACCCCTCAGCTTCATTGTTCCAAAATGCTATGAATCTTCAGAAAACTTATGTACCAAAGACGGCAATGGAGAAATTTCTCATTTGAGTTTCTGTCATCTCTGCTTCTCTTTTAGTAGAGTGTTGTGAGATAATCACACATATAAACTTAAGGTGAGTTTCAGCATGGATGTCTGCTGCCAGAGTTGGTCAAATGACCAGCAGTTGACAGGAATTTCAGGTCCTCTGAGAGTGGTCGCCTTCCCAAGCGATGCTCCCCCTAGGAGTGCTTCTCCTGCACAGATGAACAGCTTGTCAGACCCTCTGCGTTTGGAAGACTCTTGAGATTTCCGCGAATCTGGTATGTACAGGAGATGATTGCTTCCCAAACATTTAGCCTCTCTGCAAAGTAACAATGCTCATCATTTTTTGCTTTCTTTTGGCTTCTTTTTTTTTTTTCTGAATTTAGGGGGGAAATAGAAACACGATTCATAAATAGTAACTTTCACAAGACTTATTTTTTGCCAGAACAATCACTTTAAGATAGGCCTTTTAATAGTATCTAAAAATTAGAGTACTTTCGAATGGGGTTTTTAAAATTCTGAATGTGTGAAGTTCTAAGGACACAAGTCCACTCATGACAGTGTTTCTCACACCTTTGATTAGTAGTAAGCTGTGCATTTTGGAATACCATATTTTGAGAAATTTCTGAATTTCATCATTTGGTAAAAGGCAATCTTTGTTCCATTCATAATGAACATTTGGCTAAGATGCAATTTATATTTCATTCATACTGAAGGTAAGAGATTTATTATAGATGAAATAAAGTTGGTGTGGCCCTCCTGTAGATTATGCTTTTCTAGTCCATAACCAGCAATACTGACAAATAAATGAGTCTTTAAAGACAACTTAAAAAGCAAATGTGCTCCTCTTATTACTAAAGCATTCCAGCATAAGACTTCTATCTGTTCGTCCTTTTTGTTTCCACAGTTTAATCGTTATATTTTGATTATAATTATATTGAAGCAAAGTTAAAAGTTCCTGACATCCTTTGCACACAGATGTAGCACCATAGTGTCCATTCTCTGATTTGCTTACTGAGAACAAGAGTATTCATTGTCCTGTATGATACCTGACATAAAGCTTAATAAAATTTACTTTAACTGTAAAACAAACAAAAAAAAACCAATGAACTATCAATTTAATCAAAGAAGACCAAGGGATTCATTAGAGAATTTTTTTGTGTTTATTCTTTAACAGCTCATCCTTTTGTTAAACTCCATGTATGTATTTAAAACAGCAGTTAGATGCAAGAGCCCGTCGTAAGCTGTTCAGATGTCAATCTTTAACATAAACCCATTCATTCAGCAATGCCTAAGACTCTGCTAAATCCTGGGAACGTGAAGTGTAACAAGCAAATACAGCCGACCTTCGAACAATGCAGGAGTTAGGGGCACTGACCTACTATGCTGTCGAAAATTCACAGATAATTTTTGACTCCTTAAAAACTTAACTACTAGTAGCCTACTGTTGACTGAAAGGCTACTGGTAACATAAATAATCAGTTAACAGTTTTTTGTATGTTATATATATTACATACTGTATTTTTTTTTCCTTTTGAGTTGGAGTTTCACTCTTGTTGCCCAGGCTGGAGTGCAATGGCATGATCTCAGCTCACTGCAGCCTCCACCTCCCAGGTTCAAGCAATTCTCCAGCCTCAGCCTCCAAGTAGCTGGGATTACAGGCATGTGCCACCACGCCCAGCGAATTTGTGTATTTTTAGTAGAGACAGGGTTTCATCGTGTTAGTTGGGTTGGTCTCGAACTCCTGACCTCAAGTGATCCACCCACCTAGGCCTCCCAAAGTGCTGGGATTACAGAGGTGAGCCACTGCGCCCGGCCTGCGTGCTATATTTTTAAAGTAGGGTAGAGAAAAGAAAATGCTGTTAAGAAAATCATAAGGAAAAGAAACTATATTTACTATTCATTAAGTAGGCGTGGGTCATCATAAAGGTTTTCATCTTCATCGTCTTCACATAGAATAGGCTGAGGAGGAGGAAGAAGAGGGTGTCCTTGCTGTCTCAGGGGTAACAGAGGCAGAAGAAAATCCATGTGTATAAGTGGACCCACACAGTTCAAACCCATATTGTGAAAGGATTAACTGTATGGTCCCTGCCCTAGAGGGGTGTATAATCTAACGGAGAAGACAAACAGGATTAACTGTTTTGGTATGAGAAATACAGGTTTAGGAGGAGAATATAATGGAAGGCTAACTGAGCTGAACAGGGGATCAGGGAAGCCCTCCTGGGCAGTGTCTTAGGTTGAAGTGAAGAGGATGGGCAGGACTAGACAGAGGCGGAAGGGGTGGAAGAGTGCCAGGCAGAAGGAACAATATGTGTGAAGTTTTGTAACAGGAAGACAGCATGAAATTTTCATTTGTGGCACAAAATAGGTCTGAGACTGAGGGTAAGCTAAGCATATTGCATCTTCTATAGCATAAAAAAAATCTGCTTTTTTTTTTTAAACCACTGGAATTTTTTTTGAGAGAGAGGGTTGTATGAATTTTGCCAAGCCAACTACAAAATGAAAACAACTAATAATTACTCATGGTATCAAACTCCCTTAAATTTTGTTTCATCTTCATAAAAAATATATATAATTAAGTTAGAAGGCTTCAACCTTTAATTAATTTTACATGCATTAAGATTTCTATTTTTAAGGTATTGCAGGGTGAACATCTGTTGTATTAATTATTCTGAGGATTTCGCTACACTAAATTATCTTGGTATTTAAGGCAAGCACATCACCTTCCTACTTGATACAAGTAAATTTTTTTCAAGTATACATTTCAGTATATGGTTTCATGTGTTATTTTAGAAAGTAACCATACAGTTTGAGATGAAGTCTGTCACACCAATTTTTAACATTGCTGGTACAAAATGCCGTTAGATCATCCACATCACCATAGGATGTACATTCTTTAGAAATGATGGGAAGGAAAAAAAAGAATATGTAAAAATAGCCATTTTGTCTGATTTTTCAGAGAGCCCTTTCTTCCCCCATAGATACATACTTTTATGACAACTACGAGCAGTGGTGTTTTGTCTAAGACCCAGGCAGGCAAGGTTGTATCCACTAGGGAGCTTCCTGGAGGCAGTCATTTTCAAACAATAGAGAAAAAATGCATAGATCAGCCAACTAATTTATGCTACATCAATTTTACACACCCAGAAAGCATGAAACTTTAATATGATCTCACCAAAGTCAAACAAGACAAACAGAAGCTACCAAAACAGCCTTGGCCCTTTCATCTAAACAAGCTTATGTCATGCCGGCTTTCAGAACACAATGTGTTCCAAAAGGGCAGGGTGGCCATGCTTCTAAATGCATGTTATATTAGACAGCAAAGAACTACAAAAGACGCTCAAAGCAAAGTGTCTGGACCCAAGTTGATTAATGTGCAGCTTTATTTCACTCCAGGGACAAAGGACTAGAGGGGAAAGAAAAAAAGACTGTAAGCTCATTTGACAACTGTAAAGGTCACAGAGGAAATGATGGTAGATAATGTAAAGTTGTCAGAGACCCTGTACTCAGAAGTGTGTGGTAGAGGCCCCAGGAGTGAGGTGCCAGGTGGATGTTAGGCAACAGAGGGTTCAGACCAAAGGAAACACGTATCCCTAGAATTCTCAGTCCTAGTGAGGAACTATGTTAACTTCTGTTCCCGGGTCCACAAGGCGTGTGGTTTCAAAAGCAAGAACTTCCCAGCATCATGCTTCCATCCACCTCCCGATTCCGAAACCTAGAGTTCTTTGTCTGACTTTCTCACATGGGCTAGGTAAAATTTCAGGCATGCTCCTTTGTTTTTAAACAGTCTTTTTAAGACTGCCAAAAGCCCTGGAAGGAACGGCTCTGTTGTGGGCTGGACAGCCAATCCAGTATCAGAGTCGAAGATCAATCACTCCAGAGGAAGTCTGGAAAAGCTCTTCTCACTGGAGAACTTGAATGGGGTGGTAGTACCTCCAGGATTAAAACCCCCCCTACTCCCTTACCTATACGGACTCCATCTCTGGATCCCCTCCCACAACAGCATGGAAGATTGCTCTCTCTCTCTCTCTTTCTCTTTCTCTCTCTCTTTCTCTTCTCTCTCTCTCTCTGCCTAATAAATCTCTCTCTGCAAAACTCTCTGGGTCCAATACTTACTCGAACAAGCTCACAGTGCCACCAGGGCCCTCTCCCCATTCTTGCGTGAGTGAGGCCCAAGGACCTGGGAAAACACATCTGATTGGGGGAAGAGTGAGCATCTTTGGGACACCCCCCGCAGCCCTGCTTCTGTCACCTGGTTACACTAGCTCAGGGTTCTTGTCCCCAGTAAGAGACAGGAAGCAAATCATCCAGGACTAGGAGTCTCGGCTGCCCTCTCAGAGGCCTTAGGGCCCTCACTGTGGTTGGATATCTCAAACTCGCTGCTTACAATGGCTTCTGGCAGCTCCCAACACAGGCCTCCTGGTCCAGTGACACAGCGAAATAGCAGTGCCAGGTGATCACCATTATTCCTCATCATGAAGCAAGGCTGAGGGCACAACCACAGCCATCACAGGGCAGGTGCTGCAGTATCGTTGCTTCAGGGAAAGCTCCAAGCAAACAGCCTGAAGAAGTACGTGTCCTCCAGGATTATCTAAAGGACAAGCAAGCCTTCCAGAACGGCTCTTTTATGAATTCCATCGCATTAGAATCCTGGGAAAACTGGAAAGAAACAGAACATTTAAGAGCACATCCTTGCATGCCTAAAGGCTCTTCAGTCATTTCTCAACTGTTTTTCAGTGAACTGAAACATTCGCTCCCCAAAACTGGTAACTGAGAATGACAACTGGTATCTGTAGAGATCAAAGCTCCACCCCCCAATTTCTGGGCCTTGCCCTTCCTCATATTTTCACAGTTCATTCAGTTAAGGACTACAGTGCTGTTAGGGGGAACTAAGCTTTTCCTTGAAAAGTGAAAAGAGCGTAGAAAAGAATCTTATGATTAATACAATCTCATAAAACTTCAATATCATTATGACAGAAACAAAAAAGATTCATACTTAGGAATTCACAACCTTGTTCCAACCTCTATTCATTTCCCCTGGACTGATCCTTGTAGTTCAGTGTATTGAGTGAGGTGTGGAGTATCTGAAGGAACTGTAGCAGGATTTACATGGAAAAGAACAGAGAGGAGCTAGCAAAAAAAGAGGGAGAGGAAAGAGGAGGAAAACAAAGAGATCACCATGGGAAGAGATGTTTGTGCAACGACTGTAGGGAATTGGCAGAGATAGATGGGCGAAGAGGAATTTTAAAACATTTTCCTGTGTGTCCTGTATATGAAACCTTGCAGCACTCCTTGCAGAAAACTTTTAGTCAATATTCATATAATTTCTCAAGGCTTCTGGAGTCAGATTTGCGGGCTATGTGTAAATGACTCTTGAATGCCATCTGAGACAGGCTCAAGAAGAACAGTCAAAACAGCAGGTACATTCTGGAGGAGACAACTCTCCTGAAACAGCTGGAGCCTCTTCCAGAACAGCACATGTTACAGGAGCCCCCCTTATCCGCATACATCCCAAGACCTCCAGTGGACGCCCGAGACCAAGGATGGTTCCAAATCCTACATGTAACATGTTTTTTCCTAGACATACACATCTATGATAAAGTTTATAAATTAGTCACACTTAAAGAGTAACAGCAGCAAGTAATAGGATGATTATAACAATAAGCTGTAATCAAAGTTATATGAATGTGGTCTTTCTCTCAAAATATCTTACTGTGCTGTACCGCGGGTAACTGAACAGTAGAAAGTGAAAATGAGGATCTGAGAGGACTACTGTTTTGACTTTTAGTTATAACCGTCACTTTAAACCTTTGGTTTTCTCTAAATAGGAGACTTCTGCTATTTTTTCACTTTCAAAACTGCAGTTTCAGCTTCCACCTCACATTCCCACCCATAATTATAACAAACCAAATGAATGTAGTGGAAAATACTGCTCTGTGTAACTTTTGGCATCTAAGATGTACCCCACAGAGTGTGCCTCTGTTTCACACTGAGTGAAAAGATGAACAGTTTTGCACTCAGGAGATCAAATTAACTAATGAGGTAAATCTGACATTCATGGGTGAAACACCACACAGTGTTTGAGGATTCCTCCAAAGAGGACTTTCACAGATAAAGTCATTAGAGAAAAAATTTCACTCTCAAGCCATTTATGAGCCACTCTTGAGAATGTGCCACTGTTTTCATTAGGGTAGGCAAGATGGTGGAAACAAGTAAACCCAAAGACTCAAGGCCTGACAGCAGTTAATCTCTTGAGCACACATGCTCTAGAGAGGTTTGAGGTGGGAGCCGGGGTGGGAGTAGCATGCTCCACACAGTCATTCAGAGCCCCAGGCTGATGGTAGCTTTGCCATTTCAGCATGTGGCTTTTTGGGTGCTGTGGGTGGGGAGGTGAGGCAGGTGCAGGGTAGGCAACCTGAAGGAAAAAAGAGCCTGAAGGAGGGGGATGTGGGAGGTTTTGACAGCCAGGCCTTTCAATAGCAGACACCACTTACGCTCACATTCCATTGAAGAGAACTTAGTCAACTCATGGTAGGCAAAGCTGAGAACTGTAGTCTAGCTGTGTGCCCAAAGGAGGGGAAAACAGTAGGCAAAGCAACAGTCTCCACCACAGCCATTTCTCTGATCTGATTTTCTGCTTTTAAAGATATTATTTACACAGATTAATAATTATAGAAGTCCCACATTGTGGAAATCCTCTGTTATAAGGTGACTTAATCTTATGCGACAGCATGTTACAGATTTTTGTTTTGATAAAATGATTTCTTGAGGGGGAGAATGATTGCCAAAATACTAACTTCCATGTAGGAGAAGATAATGACAATGAGAGCAGATATGGGGCTTTACAGTTTCTAAAGCACAGCCTACCTTAGGAAATTCAATTAGAACGTTAACAACTACAACCAAAACAGTGTTTTCAGGGCAACTTCTAGGGAATTACAAACGCAAGTCTTCTCAAGCCACACAAAATTCCCTTTGTTACATCCTACAATGAGATGACTTTAGTTTTATACATATCTGGGTTATTTTATGTTAAAATTATACGTGCAAATATAAAGAAACTAAAAGTCACCTGAAATTTCACCGAAAATCATCGCCACTAACATTTTGGGAGTGAGGTGTTTTGGGTTTTTTTTTTTTCCTCAGACAGTGACATTTCTGATTCCTTTATTCATGTAAGTCAGATGTTGTGACCTGAGCTGTCACCTCACTGGCCAGTGGAAAATCCCCTCATCACCTCTGGGACCCCTTCCCTCCTTCATGGGACTGTGCAATTCTCCCGAGCTAAAATCGTGCCAGAGAAATTGGGAAGGGGCTGTGGGATCTTAATCCATTTTTTTTCTCCATCTTCAGCATAGATCCTTCAGCTACCAAAGGTGCTGCTGAGAACTGGTTCTCAGGATCCCCTCCCCCCGCTCCCTCACTCCACTCTTGGTATTTAGAGGCACTCTTGAGTCCATTCTCTGGCCAACTGCACTGACCCCAGACTAAGGGAGACCATCCAGACTGCCACGGTTTCTGTCCAGCCTTCAGAGACTCTCGATTTTGTGTTCACTGTCTCTCACTTTGTGATATTTCCATATATTCTAATATATGTATACATATGTATGTATATATGTGTGTGTGTATATACTCTCAAACAATGCGTTTCAGTCTCTATTCCAACTATTCTCATTGCATTACTTTCCACTATAATGTTGGAAGTAGATGCTCAGTGCTGCAAACAAAAATTAGAACTGAGACAAAGATCTTTCAGCAACACAGTTTTTACTTCCTGGACTGCAGGAAGGGTACTCTTACTAGCCATCTTGCCACAAAAGTACAGTGAATAAAGGAAAACAGGAAAATTGATCCCTTACGCATTTGAGGTCTCTCTTATTGCTGTGTCTGATTTCTGTTGGCTGGAGCCAGACTTCACAATCTAAACTAAAACCCTATTGGCTAACAATTTAAAACTTTTCTAAACAGGTAAAAGCAATGGAGAGCTGGGACATGCCTGTGAGCACGTCCAGCACAGATATCTTGGTTAAAGTACGAGGACATAGAATGTACTACGTGCCTGTAAGCATGGCATGTTTAACAGCTAGATAGGATAGGGCTTAACAAAGTTATTAGCACACTTATTCTTTAACAAGAAAGGTAACTTTAAAAAAGAACTTTTTCTACTTCCCCCATATAAGTTTGGAAATTATGCATTTTTCTTTTAGTGGTTTCCCTAGCTATTTTGATAGTTTAGCTTTAAAAGTCTAAAGTTAATTGCTTTTATTACTCTCTTCCAAATAATGCAAGCTCTAAATAAATAACACCAATTAGGCCCTCCAAATTTATAGGGTTAAAGTGTCCAATATTTTACTTCCATCTTTCTTTAGCTCAGTATATTTGACATTCGTACTGCCGTTTTACAGGGACAGTTTTTTTCTTTATCTCATAGACTTCTAGAACCGTCTTACACCTACTTTCAAAATTTCCCTTAGTAAGAATCTGTTGGTGGTAAACTTTCTCAGTTTTTGTTTGACTGAGAGATTTTCTTTATTTCACTCTCATTCTTGAAAGATTTTATGTTTGCACATTTTCTTTCAGCACAATGATGATATTATTCCTCGAGTTGCATTATTGCTGTTGAGACATCAGTTGTCAGTCTAACTGCTGTTCTTTAAAGGTAATCTCCCTTTTCTCTCTCACTGCTTTTAAATTTCATTATCTTTGGGATTCTGCAGTTTCACCATGACATGTCTAGGTATTGTTTTGTTTCTATTTATTCTCCCTAAGATTCATTGAATTTCCTGAATTTGAGCTCTGATGTCTCTCCATAATTCTGAAAAATTCTGGCTATTTTTTCATTAAATATTGCTTTTCTGTCTTTTGGCACTTGTATTAGGTACATATAAGAGTTTGTCTATCTTCTCTGTATCTTAACTATGCTTTAAAATTTTCTATTTGAGCCAGGTGTAATGGCTCATGTCTGTAATCACAGCGCTTTGGGAGGCCGAGGCCGGCAGATCATTAGAGATCAGGAGTTCGATACCAGCTTGGGCAACATGATGAAACCCCATCACTATTAAAAATACAAAAATTAGCTGGGCATGGTGGCACATGCCTATAATCCCAGCTACTTAGGTGGCTGAGACAGAAGGAACGCTTGAACCTGGGAGTCAGAGGTTGCAGTTAGCCAAAGTTGTGCCACTGCACTCCAATCTGGACAACAGAGTGAGACGCCATCTCAGAAAAAAAAAAAAAATTCTATTTGTTGCTCCATCCAGGTCAGGTGATGAGTTCATTTAATAACACATGGGAATTCTGGGAGATACAAAGGACGTTGAGATTTGGGTGGCGACACAGGTAAACCATATTAGCCCTCTATTCTCTTTAACTGATCTATCTTCTATTCTTGTACTAGTGTTACTTTGTTTCAGTTATGGAAGTTTTATAATCAGTTTTAATATCTGATAAATGAAAAGCTTTAGGCTAGGCATGATGGCTCACACCTATAATCCCAGCATTTTGGGAGGCTAAGGCAGGGTGATCATTTGAGGTTAGGAATTTAAGACCAGCCTGGTCCACACAGCAAGATCCTGTCTCTACAAAAAATAAAAAAATAATTAGCCAAGCCTGGTGGTGTGTGCCTGTATTCCTAGCACTGCGGAGGCTGAGGTGGGAATTTGAGGTTACAGTGAGTTTTACCCAGGAGTTTGATGTTACAGTTAGCAAAGAGTGCACCACTGCACCATAGTCTGAGCGACGGAGAAGGATCCTGCCTCGAAACAAACAAAACAAAACAGGAAACACCTCAGAAGATTTTAAAATTTTTTTCCAGAATTGTCCTGACTGTATTCTTGGATTTTTTTTCTTTTAGAAGAAATTTAGAATTATTCTGTTAAGGTTGCTAACACAGCTATGAAAATGTTGGCTGGTTGAACATGGTTGTTTCCGTATTCACTTTTACGTGATTTTACAAATAATACCTTATGAAAATATGAGTTGTCTCCATCACAGAGCAAACAGGAAACCCATGACATCCTTAAAGGGTTTCATTGAAAAGAGGCTAATAAAGGGATGACTTACAGGGATGTGGGCAGGTATGGCAGAACCCACAAGGTTTGGGGAGGCCCTGAGCACCCCTGAGCCTGAAGGGGCAAAGGGAGCGTCCCCTGCTCCTGGAGGCCACAGAGGGTTAGCTGGCAGGAACCTCAGCACGGCAGGTAGGGACCAGGAAGGGGACTGAGGAAATAGGTACCCTGAGTGCTTTTACACCCTCCCTGCCCCGCGGTCTCCTACTGGTGCCCCTATTGCACAAACCCAACCAGAGTCCAGAGAACAGGGAGATTAGCGAAGCCCTTTATAAAGAACAACCTCCTGCCACACAGAGAAGGCCAGAAAACAGACCTGAGGTGCAAGTGGAGAATGACTGGCACAGCTCCATTTATAGCCTGGTAGCTTTTCCACGTGCAACCCTGAGTGCTGTTAAAATTTGAAATGTATTCACAGAGAAATGCTATTGAAAGTCATTCTAGAGAAATAACGGACTCATTATCCTGAAGCCAGAAGACTTCGTGAAAATGCATGGTTACCTGCATGGGTAACAGTTGTTTTTCACTTGAGGTTTGGCATGTTCTAGGTTGCAAACCTTTCTTGTCAGGCTGTAAAGTTGAAATATTTCTGGTGACAGAGAGAGCTAGCAAATTGCCTGTTTCATCCATCCCTTCCCTCCATGGATACGGAGCCTTATATCTCACCCATTACAGGATGATCTCTCATTAGCTTCAGCTTTAAGACGTAATTTTCTACTTCTTGATTGTAAAATCCCCCAAAGATGCCTCAGAAGTTTTTATAGATATTTTTTACCCAAGAAATGCAAGAATAGTAAATCTTTCCAGAAAGAGAATCCACAGAAACTAATAAACAGTAGTTTAAATTCCAGAGCACCGGGCAGGAATGCAGAACTCAGCAAGTGAGAACAAACTGGGCTTATTCCAGGAAAGTTGTCTAGGATCATCGCTCTCCTCCTTCTGCTAATTTCTCCGCTAGCCTAACCACAGGCAGCTGCGGTCAAATGCTTTGGCCCAAAGAGTGGCAAGTGAAAAACCCAGTGAAATCAGCCTTTGTCCATTCTCTGCTCCGTGGGCATTTTCCCTCCAGTTTATACCTAGGACCAAGGAGGATTCAGAGCCTTCATTCTAAAGAACAGATGCATCCCATTCTTCCCAGGAGGCAAGGACAGCGTGAGAATATAGGGCGAACAGACAGGAGGCAGCTGAACTACAGATGTGGGCTGCAGTGAACTCTCTGTCCTCACATTATCGCCAGTCATCTCCCCTGTTATATGCCAACAGGGTGGAATTAACCACAAGCCATTGTTTTCTATGGAAATAATGACCTTCAGACCTGATAATGTGCTTTGGCATCGAGGCTTCAAAGCAAACGCAGAGAATGCCCCTGCGCCTGCCCTGGCTGCTCTGATAAATCACCCATCAATGGAGTCTCGGGGAGAGACTCTAGCAAATGAACAGATTATTGAATTTGTTCAGGTCATTTGAAGTATGCGAGCCTGCCCTGGATAAAGAAAGCAAATAGTTCTGTCTCTTCTGTGTCACGTTCTTCATGATGCAGGCTCTCGAAGAGAATGGGGCAGCGCCAACCCTAAGGCTAGACTCACCCTGGCTAATTTTATTACATAATTTCTGGTTAGTGCACCAGGCTGTTGATATGTTTTGATAATTTCAGAAACAGATATATATTTTGCTTTCTGGAGATGGATTTGCTTGGGGCTGATTTCACTTTTCCTTCTGAAAACCCTCCCAGTCTGCGTCCTGTAGCTCTCTGTGGTCCTGGGTCACTTAGTACCCTTTCCTCTCTCCACTCACTGTCTAACTGAAGATCATCACCAGGGTCTGTCCTTGGGCACCACATCTTCCCTCTCTCCTGTCCCTCAGCCTTTCACCTAAATCTGCCTCTGCAGCACCTGTCCCTTGCTTCAGCTCCACATTTGCTCTGGTCTGTTGGCTACCCCACTGTATGCCTCCCAACACCTTAAACTGGACACATCAAGCTCAGTTGGCCATTTCCCTTCAATACGAAAGCAGTCTTTCTCCTAAAATCCTTGTTTCTTTCCTGTTAGTGCTATACCATTATCTAATACCCAGGATAAAACATCGGAATTAATTTTGCAATATCCCTCATCTGCTGCCTTTCAGTTTTTTCAGGGTGAGATTCATCATAACTTATCTTGTGTATAGGCTCCTAACTGCTCCTCTCTGAGCCTCTAATCTCTTCTGATTCCTTTCATCAGAGGTGTTCCCAGGTTAATAATACTGATATAGTTTGGCTGTGTCCCCACCCAAATCTCATCTTGAGTTATAATCCCCATACTCCCTACGTGTTGAAGGAGGAACCTGGTGGGAGGTGATTGGATCACGGGGTTGGTTTTCCCCATGCTGTTCTCATGATAGTGAGTTCTCACGGGATATGGTGGTTTTATAAGGGTCTGTCATTTCCTTGCTTGCTCTTCTGTCTCCTGTCGCCGTGTCAGAAGGTCCAAGCTTGTTCCTCTTCGCCTTCTGCCAGGATTGTAAGTTTCCTGAGGCCTCCTGAGCCATGCATAACTGTGAGTCAATTAAGCGTCTTTCCTTTATAAATTACCTAGTCTCGGGCAGTTCTTTATAGGAGTGTGAAAATGAACTAATACAAATACTAAAAAAATTTTTACTCACACACTTTCTTTTACTCACATACCTTTCAACCTGCTGTGATTTCCTATGGACTGTCTAGTGAATTATTTACTCCACAGCTTAGGATTAAGGGTACTACACCAGCCTCCACTTATAGCCCTCTCAGTATTCCCTAGACCAGGTGTCAGCAAACTACAACCCAAGAGCCAAATCCAGTCCTGCACATGTTCTTACAGGTAAGATTCCATTAGAACTCAGATACACCCACTCGTCTGCATATTATCTGTGGCTGCTCTCACACTACAGTTGCAGAGTTGAGTTGCTGCAACAGAGACCATATGGCCTAAAATATGTGCTAAGTGGACCTTTACGGAAAAAGTTTGCCAACCCTTGCCCTAGACACATGCTCTTATTTTTTGCCATTTTCCAAACGGTAACCCCTGAACTTCCCATTTATGCATTTTTCACTTTCCTAAAATGTTTTCCCAGCCCCATTCATGTTTGCGATTTCTACAAAATTCTTCTCAAATGCCACCTCCTTCAGGAAAACTTTTATCTAATTGCTCTCATTCATTCCTCACTGAACCACTCGTTTGGCAACTGTATTATGCATCTATTTTCCAGGTACTCCGATATACCATGCAGATGTTGTGTGAAATACCAGCCTTACTGAAGCATACCATCCGATAGCAAAGATTCACATCAAATGGATAATCACACACCTAGGTGTGCGATTGCAAACTGTGATCAGCAGTGTGAAGAAAAAGTCAAGGTGCTATTAGATGACAGAGGATCTAATTTAAATAAGCAATCAAGAGAGTCCTCATTAAGGTTAAGAGCAAAGGATTGGGGTGAGGGTATTCCAGGCTCAGAGAGTGGCTGGGGGAAGGCCCTGGGCCAGAAGAGAGCATGGCAAGTCTGAGGCCCTGAACACGGGGGCCCCTGTGGCTGGTGCCTATGTGGAGAGCAAGGAGGAGTGTGGACCAGGCAAGGCTGAAAGGTGAGTAGGGGCTTTGAAGGCCATACCAGGGGTTGGATTTTTCTTTTCTTCTCTTTTTTCCTCACATAGAGCCATTGTATAGTTTTGAGCCTGGAAGAGCCTGCTTTGAGCCTGTTCAGTTTATTTTTAACTCATTTTGGCTTCTGTGTGGAGACAGAATAGAAGGGATGACAAAGAATATCCTCTCATCTAACTCCCGCTGCACTTTGTTAATCCTCTTTCATGACCTCCACCACCTTCTACCTTGTATGATAGTTATTTGCATAATATTGTGCATTGTAGTTATATGTGAACATGTCCTGTTGCCCTGCTATGTGGAGGTCCTGAACTCTCTTATCCATCTTAAAATCTCCTGCACCATCCAGCACGGTATATTGCGCAAAGTAAACACATAACAAAGAATTGATGAATTATATTGAATTAGTTATCCAGATTGCCCTGCTTTCACAAACCTCCCCATTTGTCTGACCCTTGTGTTTTAGGTTCAGCTCTATTCATTAGTCTTATTGCAAAAGAACTGAGTTTATCCGTCAGTATTTCCATAGGTAGAAGTAGGACTGATAGGGGAAAATTATAGAGATGCTGATTTGGGCACAACATGAAGATTATCTTTTATGAAATTAGAGTTTAGCAAAAAATGAAATCAACTGTCATGTGAGAGAAATTTCTAGTCATTACAGATTTGAGCTGTATCATACACTGTCAGTCAGAGATGCTATCGCTGATGTAATATGTAGAATGATGGCTCCCAAAGAGATGTAACACCAGGAACTTGTGAATGTGGCCTTATTTGGAAAAACTATTTTTGCAGATATAATTAGGTTAAGAATGTCAAGATGATATTACCCTAGATTATCCGAGTGGGCCCTAAATCCAATGACAAGTGTCCTCATAAGAGATGGAAGAGGGGGAAGACATAGAGGGAAGAATAAATGAAGATGGAGACAGAGATTAAAGTTATGCCACCACAAGCCAGGGAATATCTTGAGCCACCAGAAGCTGGAAGAGAAAAGGAAGGATTCTCCCATAAAGCCTTCAGAAAAAGGAAGGCCCTACCACCTCCTTGATTTTGGCCTTCTGGCCTCCAGAAGCATGAAAGAATGAATTTCAAGGCAACAAGTCTTTCACAATTTATCAGGGTAGCTATAAGAAATGAATACAGATATGATTCCTGTATGGGAAAATAAATTTAGATAGATCTATGACTTTTTAAGCAATTTTTAAAAAGGTTTACATTATTTAGTTCAAATTGAATATTACTGACATGAGGTAAACTATATAGAAATTACCCCTGCTGCAGTTAAAAGAAATGGCCGGAATCCTGCCTTATTGCCCTTCCTCTGCCCTGAAGGTCAGTGATACGGTTTGGATGTTTGTCTCTTCCATATATCATCTTAAAATGTGATTCCCAGTGTTGGATGTGGGTCCTGCTGGGAGGTGATTGAATAATCATGGGGGTGGATCCCTCATGAATGGTTTAGTACCATCCCCTTGGTGATAAGTAAGTTCTCGCTCAGTTCACTCGAGATCTGGTGATTTAAGAGAGTCTGGGACCTCCTGCTTCTCTTTCTCTTGCTCCTGCTCTCACCATGTGTCACACCAGCTCTCCTTCTTTTCCACAATGATTGTAAGCTTCTTGAGGCTCTCACTAGAAGCAGATGCTGGGGCCATGCTGGTATAGCCCACAGAACTGTGAACCAATTAAACCTCCTTTATTTATAAATTATCCAGCCCCAGGTATTCATGAAAAAATGGACTAACACAGTCAATACAAAGCTAGATGACTCAGAATATCCAGTCTAACTCTATAATTCAATAGGTAAGTGATTTATAGAACAGGGAAGACAGAAGTCCAGGAAACGTGGGTATCTTAGGTTGGGTTCCCCCAGAAGACAAACTTGAGTTTATTTGGGAGGTTATCTCAGGAAGCATGAACAAGGAATAGGGAAGTGAGATAGGGAAGGGAAGTAAGTACATTAGTGAGCAGGTTACTTCTGTGGGTAAATGGGTTAAATCTTGTAGAGTCTCTTGGTCATAGTGTAGAAGATGCATCAGATGTTCTACCTGAGAGGCAAAGAAGGTGGGCTAAAGATTCACTAATTCACTAATTGACTAATTAATCATTGGCTATTGCTGCTCCCAGGGGTGTTAATTTCCTGGTGCTTTTAGCTAACCCTCCTCTCAGACTGGCCATAGAAATGGTCAGATGAAACCCTTAGACAGAGTTGCAGGTGTTTGCAGCATGAAGTCACTGGAAGGTACCGGAACAATGAGAAGTGAGGGGTATGGCTGGGGCTCTGCATAGTGGGCATGCTGGCAGGTCTGGAAAAGACTCAACCCAGAAATGGAGAAGACATTAAAGAAATTAATGTGGTGTTACACAGATACTCTGTGTAACACCAACACTATGTAATATCGTCTATGCTGTCCAGGTGAGGATAGACAGAGTAAGTCCCTTATCTCTCCATTGTGTCCCTTAACCTGGGAATGGAATCTTTTCTTTTGGATGAGTTTTTGTGTAGCTGGTTGTATTAGTTCGTCCACACACTGCTGTAAAGAAATACCTGCGATTGGGTAATTAATAAAGAAAAGAGGTTTAATAGGCTCATGGTTCTGCAGGTTGTACAGGAAGCATAGCAGCTTCTGCTTGGCTTCTGGGGAGGCCTAAGGAAACTTACAATCATGGAAGAATGTGAAAAGGAAGCAGGCATGTCTTATATGCCCAGAGTAGGAAGAAGGGGGGTTAGGGGGTTGGGGTTGGGGGATGCGATGGAGGGGAGCGCCATACACTTTTAAACAATCAGATCGTTCTATCTCATGATCACCTGACAGGTGATCCATCTGGCTCAGCCTCCCAAAGTGCTGGGATTACAGGAGTGAGCCACCGCATCCAGCCCACTGTCTGTTTTAAATCAGTTCCCAGGAAGAAAAATTAGAAACCTTGTCACTCATATTTTTACTGAAAGGTGTTGAGAGTAAGAAGTCCTAAAACTAAGGAATATGGGCATGTTTATCAGGTTACATAGCGGGTATATAAATAAACCCTATTTATTTATGTAAAGAAATCATTGAACAACTGAGCATTTGAAACACACTAATGGCACAAATATAACATATAGGCATAGGAAGGAAAGGAATAGAAAATGCTAGCTATCCAAATAACTTCACTGTCTCTCTTTTTTTTTTTTTTTTTTTTTTTTGAGATGGAGTCTCACTCTGTTGCCCAGGCTAGAGTGCAATGACACGATCTTGGCTCACTGTAACCTCCATCTCCCGGGTTCAAGTGATTCTCCTGCCTCAGCTTCCTGAATAGCTGGGATTACAGGTGTGTGCCACCATGCCAGCTAATTTTTGTATTTTTAGTAGAGATGAGGTTTCACTGTGTTGATCAGGCTAGTCTCAAACTCCTGACCTCAGGTGATTCGCCTCCCTTGGCCTCCCAAATTGCTGGGATTACAGGAATGAGGCACCGCACCCAGCCCACTGTCTGTTTTAAATCAGTTCCCAGGAAGAAAAGTTAGAAAGCTTGTCACTCATATTTTTATTGAAAGGTGTTGAGGGTAAGAAGCCCTAAAACTAAGGAATATGGGCGAGCTTATCAGGTTACATAGCAGGATACCAAAGACAGATGCAAACAGCAAGCAGCCCTGAGCACATCACTGTGCTGGAAGGATAGTTTCTGGTTGGCAAAGTCCATTTGTCACAGGATGCAGGATAGATCAGACATCCTAGAACATTAGAGGGATCTTAGGGTAGTGGTTAAAAGCAGATGGTCAAGTCCCATCAGACTTGGGGCTGAATCCCAGCTGCACCAACACCAACTTACTCATGATATGACCTTATGCCAATGACTTTTCCTCCTGTGCTGTGAAAATAGACAGCATAATTCCAGTGAGGTCCGAGGAGTGACACACTGAGACCTAGACATGGGTCTCATGCTATCGCCTAGCAGGTGCTCAATACATCCCTGTGTTTACCTATATTGTTTGCAAGGTGCTCAAGCCTTTGGTTTCTGTGTCACTCAGGGAAACATAACTGAGGAAATCAGCAGAGAGAAGGAGAATTTGGACCACCTGCTCTCCATGGCCCAGAGCAGGGGAACTAAACTCTAAGTTCAGTTACTGAGTGTTCCTATCAAGATGCTCAAACCTGGCAAGCACTAGCTGGTTTAAAGCACATAAAGCAGAAGCTTGAGTAAAATAAAAGTAAAAAAAGGTAAAATCTAAGTCTGCAGAAAAAGGGAAATAATCTCTGTGCCCAGGAATAGAACTTCCTGAAAGACCTGGAATTCCCTGGTCAGAGGGGGAACTGTGTGCTTTTGGTGAGCAGGCTCCTGGGAGGAGCTTCTGGTTTACCAGACAGACTGTCCCGCTCCAGCTCCCCCAAACTGTCCCCCTTGGCTTTCCCCAGATCATCCACATTTCCCTCTAACTTTACAAAAATGCCCCCATCCTGAGCCCTGTGCTGTTACCTCCTACCGACTGTTCATAAGTATTTTAAGCAGATGTAGTGGAATTAACAGAAAATCTATTCATAGGATATTTTTCCTGAGGAACTTGAAGATAAAATTTGAGAGATGCCAAAGTCCTGGAGCTATTTCTGTACCTGCAGAAAGGTAGATTAGAAAAATGACTGTCGTCTGATGAATGGTGTGAGTAGTCTTTGGGCTACAACCCTGGCGTTTCTGTACAAGCTGTGCTGCCCACCTACTGGCAGGCCAAGGCAAATTGCCGACACTCGCTGTGCCTCAGTTTTCCCATATGCAAAGTGAAGATAAAAATATACCTCCCCACCGGGGATGTTCTGAGGATTAACAAAACAATATCAGTGAAGCACTTTGTGGTGTTATATACCCCAAAATGTATTACCATTATAAAAATGCACAATATAAGACTCTATTTTTACTTTGTGACTTTGATGGCATGAACAAACTTCACCCTCCAGCTTTTTAATATGATTATAAGCCCTTTACAAGAATACAGCTTTCACTTTGCACAGCAGGATACATAATATTTCTTATAAATTTAATTTAGAAAACGGCAGGAAAATAGTGTTAAGGATTTGCCTTAAACCTACTAAAGCAAGGCAATTCCATTAATACTGCCACTCCATCTTTAACTCAACACTTTGTGCTTTAAGATGACAGTCTTCTAAGATCCCCGCTATTCTTTGGAACAATAAAAGTAAACTTGAGATACAGGACACATTTTGTCTCTGAATCTTTTTTCTAAAGCTGCCTAGTCGGATCCTTAACAACCCCCTTAATGTGCATTTCTTCTTTTGAAGTGGTAGTCTGAAAAGTTCTGAGGTAAGTTTCACGTTGACTTCCAATAACGGATGTTCTTCATTTCGTACTCTGCCCACCTATAACTTCTGAATGCCTGCGGTCACGGGGGATCTGGCTTTAACTCTCTATGCCACAGGAAGTGGAACTTAGGAAGTTTTTAGGTTGTGCTTAAAGATGAGAAGTTGCTCTGTTCAGGGACTGAGAATATGATTTGTGGCTTTGGACAAATCATCTGGTGGAACGAATCCTGCATCTCAGAAGGGACCTGTATTAGTTTCCAATGGCTGCTACAACACATTCTCACAAACTTTGTGCCTTAAAACAACACAGATCTGTTATCTGACAGTTCTGTAGGTTGCAAATCCAACAAGGGTCTCACCAGACCGAAGTCAAGGTATACGGCGGGGCTGCGTTCCCTCCGTAGTCTCTAGGGGTCACTCCATTTCCTTGGCTTGCTCAGCTTCTAGAGGCCACCTGCATCCCTTGCTGGGACGTAACTCTCTTCCTCCATCTTCAGAGTCAGCAAGAGTGGGTCAAGACTTCCTTACATCATCACTCAGGCCTTCTGTACTGCTTCCCTCCTCCTTCACTTTTCTAGATCTTCGTGATTATATTTGGCCAACTGAGATGATCCAGGATAATCTCACCCATTCCAGGTGAGCTCATTAGCAACCTTAATTTTATCTGCAACTTTATTCTCCTTTGCCATCTGACTTAACATATTCACAGGATTAGGACACAGACATCTCTGGAGGGAGCATTACTCTGCCTACCACAGGACCGAAGTATATTTCCCAACTCTTGCTAACGTGGACAGCAGGGTCACCTGATCTACAGGGATGGTGCAATAGGATGCTGTTACCATTGACAGAAAGTGTGCTGGACCACAGCCTTCCCCACCCCTCAAGTTTCTCACTCCACAGGCAGGGAATGCCCTCTTCCTTATCAGACCCCACACCCCAAATTCCAGTCTGCACTCTATTCACGGATGAGAAGCCCAGTGCTGACCCAGGAATCTCATGTAGACAACGGTCACCTTCCTACAGTGATCTGGACGCATCTTCATTATCCTGAATGCCCAAGGTGGACGCTACGAGTCTCACTCTAGACCCCCACCCTCCATCTGTTGAAGTAGCCACTGATTTGTGTTTTTGTGTTCTTGACCAAAGCCAAGTCTGGCAAAAACTCTATGTGGCAGTGAGTGATATTGGTATTGATTATAATACATCTGCATGGTGGGTCATATAGTTTAATGACCTTGAGCAAATCCAGGTTTGTTTGACTCTAGAGTCATGTTGTGCCCTCACTTGGGGTCTCACTACTTGCAGGCACCCAGTGCTTTCAAATGTCTCAAGACACCCAGAACCCCGTCTTCAGTGCCCTTTTCCATCCCTTTCCCCCTCATCCCTGTATGAACTCTGTCTTAGGACACCACTGCCTTGTGGGAGGCAACTGGTTAATTTTCCTAGGAATTCTTTATTCTTGGAAGGAAGTCCTCAGGAGTAATGGAAAGAGGCTAGGAGTGAGTTCCCACACCCTGAGACTCTGACAGGGAGACACCTTTGGTGGTCAGGGGCCTCAGATCATTCTGCAGGGCAGCTGCCTGTGTTTCAGCTACAGCTGATCTCATAGGGAAGCAAACGAAGCCCAAAGCATCCCCTCTGCGAAATTCTGTAGTATGCAAGGAGGGAAGTGCGCTGGATTTACTGGCAACCAAAGATTAATTGGGTCTGTGTGGGTAAGTGGTTGATGGGACAAGGTCAGCCTTTGCTCTGTGTCAGCTTGAAAGGGGATGTTAGGAGTGGAGTCAGGAGGCTGTGAAGGGCGGCCTCAGGGTCAGAATGACAGCAGCTCGGGGAAGGCTCTGGGCTGTGAAGTAAAACAACCAGAAGTGTAAATGACCCGAGGCTCTGATGGTGTGCAGCAGTGATGTGCGTGCTTTTAGACTGACATTCAAATAACTGAAATATCACCCGCCTCAGCAGCCTGATCTATACTAAGGGAGGGTGAACTCAGATCATCAACCGAGGGTTTAACGTTTACTAAACAGAGTGTTAAAAGGTTTCTCAGTCCCTGAGGTTTGAAGCCTTTGTGATAATGTCACAGCAAGGTGCAGTTAATGCAACGCATGGGTGGCCTGTTTAAAATATTTACCTCTCAATGAGCCTATTAAATTTCTAAAAATATTAAGTCTCTAACAGACATAACCCTTTTCCCCCAAAGACAGATTCAAAGAAAAACACATCAAATGCATAAGCGGGCGTCACTCCTGATCCATTTGAAGCTGGGAACTGAAAAACAACCCTAGTTATTTCTTATTCCATCTGGATATCTGTGCTCAAGGAAAGATTGGAGGGAGGAAAGTAAAAGAAAATTAGGAAATTTTCAAGTATTAAAAATGTCGTGTAGAAGAGTGATCAAATTTAAGGCATGTGCTTCTACGTGGCGCAGTTGGGAATCGCTAAAGTTGAGAGACAGAGTCCCATTGTCAGGACAGCCCCCTGTTCACTCTCCGAGGGTGGGTCTCCTTGGCGCAGCCACTGACCCAGGGTGTGGACTTTGCCTTCAGAACCCAAAGCACATCTCTGAGTTCAGTTCTTCTTAGAGATACATATAAGTTTAGGGGCTTGACTCAAGCTAACCTAACTCAACAGAGACTACATGTAAGCACAGTGTTATCTTTTTACTATTCATCGAGAAATATGCTTTTATTGGTGGCCAAGATACTCATAAAGCAACTATCTAGGAAGGGAAGTTAATAATCAGAGAGTTTCCTGAGTTGTAGAGACTCATATCAAAAGAAGGTAGAGGCTGTGAGGTGCAGTTTGTCTAGGTATGGCGTGACTGATTCAAATTTTCTGAGCCCATCACAGCATATCTAGTAATATCACAATAAAACTCATATCTATTTAGCACTCAAATACAGCAAGCAGAGAACTAAGCAGTTTATATTCTGTAAATTATTACTCCTATTTTACAGAAGAGGACATTGTGGCTTAGAATTGATCACTTGTTCTAGATCACATAGCTACAGAGTGACAGATTTGAGGTTAAACCCAGGTCTGTCTGACTCCAAGCCCAGACTCTTACCGGCCATTATATACTTCCTCTGTAGTCACTGGGATGCTCAGATTCTCAGATTTACCACCTCTTCCCTGACAGTGTTGGAAAAACACTGCCAAATCCCTGCTTTCCGACTCCCCTTTGTTTAAGCTGCCACGATGACCATTCCCTTCTGTTAACGTAATTTTTCCTCTGTCTTCTCTCTTCTAATTCATTCTTTACATCCCAGCCACGGTGATCTTTCCAAAACACAAATCTGATCCTGTCACTCCCCTGCTTAAAACCTTTAATTGGTTTCTGCAGAATAAAGCACAAACGGTTTTTCTTGGATTTCAAAGTTTCTGACGATCCGCCTGCTGCCGGCCTCTCCATCCCCACCTCTCCACCTCTTCCTCACCCCACTTTATACTCCTGCCGAATTTAACTTTTTCTGTCCTTGGAATCTCAATCTCAAAGTCAGTTAATTTCTCTTGCTGTCTCTCTGGCTCTCCCTCTGCCAACATGTCTCCATATATTTTCATTCCCCAGTCTCTCCTTTTCTCCTCACCTCCTCCCTCCAGTTCTCATTACTCCCTCCTTTTCTACTATCATCATTCATCCATTCATTCCACGTATATTTACTGAGCATCAAATGCACATAAGGCAACATTCTAGGCACCAGGGATACAGTAGCAGACAGGATAGACACAGAGTTTCTGTTCTAGTGGTGGTAGACACACAACAATCAAATAAGCACAAAAAGAGGGTAAATCACAGATTTTGAGAAGTGGTAGGCTGAAAATTACAGTGGTGGTGATGTGAAATTGAGTGAAAGATCAAAGAAGGTGGCTGAGGAGGTGACCCTTCTTTGTGATCCGAATGATGAGGAAAACGACGTGACCCGAATGATGAGCTCTGTGAAGATCAGAAGGATCAGCCTGTACAAAGGTCCAAAGTTGGGAAGGAAGTCTGTGAATGGGAGGCACAGAAAGACCAGTGTGTCTGGACGAAGGCAACAATAGTAGTAGTTGAGCCGAGAGAGAAAAACGGGCTATATCACATACGCCTGTATAGATCAGGAAGAGGAGGCTGGATTTGATTCCACATGCAAGGAAAGCCACTTGATGCTGGTAAGTGGCACTGTCCGGTTTAGCTTTTAAGAGAATTTCACAGCCAAGTGCGGTGGCTCACTCCTGTAATCCCAGCACTTTTGGAGGCTGAGGCGGGCAGATCACCAGGTCAAGAGATCGAGACCATCCTGGCCAATATGATGAAACCTCATCTCTACTATAAAAACAAAAATTAGCTGAGTGTGGTGGTGCATGCCTGTATTCCCAACTACTCAGGAGGCTGAGGCAGGAGAAATGCTTGAACTCAGGAGGTGGAGGTTGTAGTGAGCCGAGAACACGCCACTGCATTCCAGCCTGGAGACAGTGAGACACCGTCTCAAAAAAAAAAAAAGACTTTCACTCTGGCTGCTGAGTCAGGAAGGGATGTGTGTGTGCTGGACTTGGACAAGAAGCACAGAAGCAGGGGGACCAGTCAGGACTTCATTCCAGTGGGTCACGTGAGAGAAGATGGTGTTAGGCCAGAGGAGTGGCTGTAGGGACTGTGAAAAAAAGGGAATATTCATGGTGTGTCTTGGAGTGGGCAAAATTTGTTACTGGATTGTGTGTGGGCTGAGAGGACCATGAGTGAGGGAAGGGGGTTGAGGCTGAGGGAAGGAGAAGAATCAAAGATGATTGCAATTTGGTTTGGTGGATGTGGTGACATTTCCACAGCTGGAAAAGACTGAGAGAGAAACTGGTAAATCGGTGCTGCAAGTTCTGTGAGGGCAGGGAAAGGTACACATATGATACATGTGATATATGAGGGAGTGAATTCATTTCATCACTTCAACATATCAATTCATTTTATCTGGATTAGATAATAGCTCCAATTTAACACATTCATAATTGTTTATAAGTTATGTGTCTTAACAGTTTCTCAGCCAACCTGTAAGGATTATTTATTGAGGTCAGTCATTTCTGTATCTAATGAATCTCATCTCTTGGCTTTTGATTCCAATTTTACTTTCAGCAGCTGCAGAGGTGTCAAAGGAGGGCAGAGACTGTGCTTTGTTTGTTTTATTATCAGGACCTAGTGCAGTGTCTAGCAGGTGGCAGATGTTCAGTAATCATTTATTCAATGAATAAATTGACCAATGTCTAGAAAATACTTGGAGGCAGACTTCAGCTTTATCAAACGTTTATAACAATAGGGACATCAGGGAATGCCAATCTGTCCTCTCCCAAATCTGAGTCTTTCACAATAGAGATAGCTGGGTGAGGTGACATGTATACTATAAAGGGATATTATTCAAGGGAATATATTATTTACAACCCAACAAAATGAAGTTTCAAACATTCCTGTGACTTTATTTGTCACCATCTGTTTTCTTATGAGAAAATCATTTGGAAGCTTCTCATACTGAGGAGGCCCCTGGATACTAAATGATGTTCTGAGCATCTAGTTTAGATCTCCCAACCAATTTCAGGTCGCTCAATTCTTTGCTATAATGCAAAGGATCATATTATTTCCTGCCTTCCGCCCACCAACTTCCTGAGAACTTGTTTGAGGACTAAGAAATGGGTGTAAAGCACTTTGCTCAAGCCTGTGCTGTGTGCTACATTATACTGCCAATTTCAGCAACATCCACATTTATTCAATGAAGCTTGCCTTATATTTAATTGTTCTATAATACTAGGACTATGGTCATTTTGGGTGCAAGTTCTAAGATTGAGTAAAAACACAAAGCAGCCTGATACTGTTTGCATGGTTTGGAGTCCAGAACGGCTTTTGTCTCTATTTCAATCATCAGGCTTAAAGAAGACTTGGTTATTTAACCATCATTTATTGAGGTTTGTTATGGTTGTAAAGTATGTGAAAAAAAAAAAACAAGAAGAAAACAACAACAAAAAAACCACTTTAGGATTCAGAATAAGCACTCTTCCCCGGAGTGACAGAAATTTAAGTTTCTTCCATGATTAATTACAAGTTTTTAATGGAAAGCAATAATGAGTGAAGATTACAGTCTTAACAGTATTTTCCTTGGGTGCCGTGGCACCAGAATGATCTTACAGTCAGAAGATCACCTAGGTAAAGCCATCAGATTATGTCTTGTACTTTAGGTTTATTCTTCTGACCCAGAGAATGGATAGTAAGACAAACTAACTAAATAACTGAGGAATTTTTTTTTTTTTGCAGAGAAGCAGCGAAAAGGCAAGAATTAACTTGTTTTTTCAGGAAAATAAAACAAACTCCTTCAAATGTAGCTAAGTCTTGATGATTTTGTCTTCCAGCAAACCCCTAAACGTAGATAAAGTGCTTCAAGCGCCAATTTGAATTTGGCAGGCAAGTTGGGCTGCAAATGATCTAATTTATCTCAATTCAAATCAGCTTAGCAAATTTGGAAGATGCTACATGAAAATAGGTAACATGGGAGTCATAAACACATGAATTTTAAGGTCTTTAAGCAAAAGTGACTTTCTAGGACAAACCACTTCCTGTTCTCCTTCCAGCAAACAGTGCATTCAGAAACCAGGGAGACAGGACAGACTACTGGGTACACAGCTTTCTGATTTAAAAGCTTGGCTCAAAAATAAGAATTATAAACCACCTGCCTTCATTTCAGAAGGAAAGAAACTTTCAAAAGGCAACAATCTAGTTGAAACCCTAGGAAGAAGTGGGAGTACAAAGAGAGGCCTCAGTAGGAGAACACAGTAATTATTCAATAATTATTGGCAGTGAATAAAGTGCATGGAATGCAGGTGTAAATTATAATGCAGGAATGCCATCATCGTCTAATGGCAGTGCCTCCTCAGTCCAGGAAAGAGCACCCCCATGGATTCCTCTTCCAAACCCTTTACTTTGCTAGGGGAGCTTTAGAAGAGCAGCAGACTGTGAGTTTAAGAAAGTCACAGCAAATCTTATAAGAGGATTGGAGTTCATGTCACCTAAGCATTTTGGAATTTTATCTTCCCCTTTTCTGAGTTTGGCAATTTTACTATAAAATATAAAGGACAAGCTGTTGGTTTGCTTTCTTAAAACAGCAGCACAAAAGAAAACTGAGCCACAAATTAGGCCTTTGGGCATGGGCAAACCAGTCTGTTATTTGTAAGGCCATTTTAGGGCCACTGAAAACAATGACTAGTGAGTTATACAGTGACATACGTTGACATATTGCTTTGTGGTTTTCGCAGTGCTTTTATATCCGTTTTCTCATTTGACTATCACAGCATCCTGTTTTAGGTAGGGAATATTAAATGAAGCAAGGAGTATATAAGGTGTCTGGCCTATGCTTGGCTCATGGTTGGTGTTTTACAAGTGAGACCACTGGGATGCAGAGAAGTTAAGTGAGGTACCCAAGGTCATGCTTCCTGTTCGGGCCAAAAACCACCTCTCAAATCCAAGTCCTCTCATTCCAAGAGCAAACCACTTTTCCACTATCTAATTTGGACTTTCTGAGTTCCCAGGGCACATTAAGAGACAACCTGAAAACATCCACTTACACAACAGCTTCCAATCCTTCCCTGAATGAAAGCTGTTCATTGGTGGTATTGTCAAATAATTTGCATATCACCTCATTATTTTTTTTTTGTTCTTTTATAGAGGTGATGGTGAGAAAAAAAAATGAACCATCAAAAAAGGAGAAGGAGATCAACACATGGCTCATGAATAAGTCTTGCTCTACTGAAAAATTTCAGAAGAAAACTCAAGATTTTCTTCATGCACTCAATTTACGGTAATACAACCTTAAGCAAATAGTATATTTATCTGACATATGCACGCTGGAAACTTTCTGTTTTATACTCTCCAGAATCTCAGGACTCACCCAGCACAAGAGGGGGCTGGAATTTGGAAAACATAAGATTGATTTAAAACCTAAGCACTCAGTGAAGATTTCTGTATCTGAATCTCTTTGCCTACCTATTAAATGTTGTTCCCAGGGAGATCAGCTCCAGCTGGAACCAGAGTGAAGCTTCAGTTCCCTTATTCATGGACAACACCTTCACCCACCTAGGCATCTAGACATCTAGACACCGACCTATGTCCCACCTAGACAGCTAGGCACTGAGGCATCTAGACACCTAGCCATGTCTAGACATCTTTGGAGCTCAATATCCCAATCCAACTGGCTACTGGTCATTTCTACTTGGATGTCTCACAGACACTTCAAAATCAATGTTATAAATGAAATTAATCCTCTATCTCCTGCCCCTCAATGGCCCTCCCTCATCATCTGTGTCTTGGAGAATGACCCAGGAGGCCACAACAGGATGTGAGTGGCCCACAGAGATCCGAATGCTACTGAGAGCAGCACTGAGGGCCCACTCTACTGCAATATGAGGGGCCCTGGCATGACAGGTATTCCTGATGAGAATGCTACTTCAGCCATCCTGCTCCAAACTACTTCACTTGCTTTATCCGTGCAATTGCCTGAGATAACAGGCCCCACAACCGATCAGCCAGTTTCATCTAAGGCAGGGTCAGCAAACTGCTTAATTTTCCAAAGACAATATTATTGGGACTCAGCCACACCCATTCATTTATGTATTATCTATGACTGCTTTTACTCTACAATGGCAGAACTGAGTGTTCATAACGGGACCATATGATCACAAAGCTAAAGTGTTTATAATCAGGCTCTTTACAGAAAATGTTTGCTGGCCATGCCCTAAGAGGGCATCAGAATTAATCCCCCGGATACCCTACATCCCTTCCTCCTCAGTTTCCACACACAAAAACCACAACCCACCCAAGGAACTATCCCTGTAATGGCTCCATGCAGCCCTCTTCTGACCCAAGCCCTACTCCTCCCTGAGCCCCTAGACCTTCCTGCTGAGTTCTCTGGAACTTACAGAGTATCATCAGCTAAATCTCCTAAATCCTCAACCTCAATGTTCCTTTCATTTTGCTCTTGCAGATATCTGACTTTCCCTTGAGACGGTGCTTCCCTCGTGACTCTCTCAAATGATGCCTATGTTTCTTCCACCATCACGTGTACCACTATGCCTGGAGTGGTGATGTTCATTGTCACTTCTAGACTATTATTCTCCCTGTTCCTCTCTCCCCCAAATGTCTTGGACTATAGTACTTGATACTCCTCCTTTAATAATCACTAACTACCCTTCCAGTTTTCTACCTTTATTAGTTGAAGAACTTAGGTTTGGCTTACTGGAAATTTCCCTATCACTACTCTATTATCATTTTTTGTGTCTTTAATATCTATGTAGATAATTTCCCGAACACCTTGTCGTTGCCTACAATAACTTTATCTTCCATCGCACCTTAGTTATCCACACCCATGGTATGGTTTGTTACTAATACAGACATCTCCAAAATCTCAATTTTAGGCATCCCACTTTGATCACCACCTCCTATTTTTCTAGCTCACTTGCTCTAATACTTCCATACCAGTGATTTTGTTTCGTTTTGTTTTTACCCCATTGGGATTTTCTGTCCATTGGCTCTACCTCTTTTTACTTTCTATCACTGCCCGTGTTCTTCCTTCCAGCTCTGTGGTCCATATTTATAATTGCTCCCTTGCATTGACCCCCTTCTCTCTCCATCATGTTCACATTCAAACTCCCAGTCTCGATTAAATCTAACATTTCACACTCTCCATTACTGCTCCCAAACAGCTGATCATGGCTGAGAAGAGCAGGCACACAACCCTGCTGGTTTTAAATTAATGACTACAGTCCTCAAGGAGCTTTCCACGTTGCTAAGAAATCTGCAACATTTCCCATGTCAACACATTCTCCCACTCTCTTAAATAAATATTTCACACTTATTCCTGTCTCTTGTAATCATCAACACCCCACAACCACACACACATACACAGCGATACCCCTGCTTTGTATTCCACCAGGGGAATAGGTACAATATACTGGTCTCTCTATGTTTGTTTCTTCCCCTCTTGTTCCGCCTTCACCTTTGTTAACAAAGGTAGAGTGATTTCTGTTTCTACCAAGATCAACCCCTCCACTTGTACACGGGATACTGTTGGGCTCTGGCTTAGCCAAGGACTCTACTTCTGCTTTTAACCCCTTTTATTCCTGTGTTATCCACTTTCCCCCTCTGCTGTATGCTCTATTCCCATCAGCACACAGACTTGCTGAAATATCTCCAGTGTGAAAAATAAAAATCAAAGCAGCAACAAAAACACCTCCTTTGAACACACATTGCTCTTCAGCCCCTTTTTTTCTGTTCCTCTTTGGAATAATATTTTTTGAAAATATTCTCCACATTGTATCAAAAGTGAACCTTCAAAGCTATAAATTAAATCATGCTCCAACTTGCGTAGTAGATTCTCTGAAGTTTTCCCTACACACTGACAGTAAAAGCCCAAGTCCCTCCCATGGTTTATAGACCCCCCTCCTTGATCTCATTTTTCACTTCTTTTCTCTCTAGTGACACTTTCTATCTGCTTACCCTGCTTTACTTTCCTCATTGCCATCAGCTGGATAATGCCTGCCCCAACCACCCATTTCCAAATGTCCATATTCTAATCTCCAGAACCCATCATGGCAAAAGAGATTTTGCAGATGTGTTTAAATTAAGGATACTGAGATATGAAGATTGCCCTAGATTATTTGAGTGGAACAAGAGTCCTTGCAAGAGGAAGGCAGAAAGATCAGAGTCCTAGAAGGAGCTACCCCACAGAAGCTCAGGTCAGAGTGGGGGCCATGGCAGGAAGAGAACCAGGAGCCCAAGAAGGGAAGTGGCCTCTGGAAGCTGGAAGAGGTAAGGAAATGGATTCTCAGAAGGAACACTGTGCCACTGACACCTTGACTTAACCCATAAGATTCTTCTTTAGACTTCTGACCTCCAGAACTGTAAGAAAATGTACTTCAGGTACTTTAAGTCACTCAGCTGTGGTCATCTGTGACATCAATAGCAAGTTAATGCACTGGTATTAATTTGTTTCTTTATCTGTTTATTATCTGTTTTCACAAGTACAATGGAAGCCCATGAAGTGAGGGGTTTTCTTCTCTATTTCACTGTAACGTTGCTGGCAGTTAGTAGCATGGATATTTGTTGAATTAACAAATATTTGTCGAAAAATGAATGAGAACCACTTCCTCCTTGACTGGAACATATTTTTTATTCTTTTTTTTATTTCATGCCACTAGTCTCTGGTACCAAAGATACAATACGTAGCCCAAGGCGCTCCTTTGATCCCCACATGCCTGCATTTCCATGTTCGGTCTAACAGTATTGAAAAGCAAGCCCTTGTAAACTGAACTCTTGAGCTAGATAATCTGCCTTGGTCCATCATTTTCAGAATACAAAACTAAGAAATTTGTTTTACCTTATTGGAAAGTTGTTCATGTCTTCTGTATACTGCATGGTAAATAAGGAGACAGATTAATAGGAAAGGTACCAACTGGATTTAATTAAGCCTTAAATTCCCTTAAATCCATTCATTATCTTTCTTTTTTCACTAGAATATAAGCTCATGATAGCCCAGAATGTCTTATTTACTGCTTTATCCTCAAAGCCTAGAAGCACATTTGATACTAATTAATAGTAGGCCCTCCATGAGAGTTTAGTGAATAAATGAGATTTCTTTGGTTCTACCTTCCTCTCAATCCCAAATCCAGACAGTCACCAAATCCAATAGATTCTTTTCTTAGCATGTTTAAATCTCTTCTCTATTCCCCACCCCCTTACCTTCACTGCTGTTGCCTTAGTTCAGGGTCCACATGAGGATTCTGGATGAAGGCAGTATTCTCTACAATCCCAAATCTTCTACCCTCTGTTATTAGGGGGGGGGGTTCCTCAGATCTGATTATTTCAGCCTCCTCTCCCCCACAGGACGTCTTCTATGGCTTCCCTATATCTCATAGGGTGGGATCCTCACCCCTGGGGGAGTATGGCCTCAGTGATCAGCCACTTCCTGCCCCTGATCCTGCTGCTTGGACATTCTTTCCTTCTGTTGCCTTCCTCAGTCTCAGGGGAACCTGCAACATCCAAAGTCTAGCCGTTGCTTAGCATCTCTGTGCTGTTACGTAGGCTTCCTCCTTTGTCTGTGTTCTAGTTTTCTGTTGCTGTATAAAAAGTCACCCAAACACATTGCAACTTAGAACAACAGTCACAATATTTTGTGGTGATTTATTCTTTCTATCTTCATGGTGGTAGAGATTAGATGCAACTAGGTGGTTCTCGCATGTGTTCTCTTGTGAGGTTGCAGTCGGCTGGTGGCTGGGGCTGGAGGCATCTCAAAGGTTTCCACATTCATGTGTCTGGCAGTTGTTGCTGACCATGGGCTGGGAGCTCACTGGAAGCTGAGAGCTCACTGGAGGCTGAGAGCTGGGGGCTCACAAGGGCCTCCTTGTGACCTGGGCTTCATCATAACATGGAGCCTAGATCCTAAGACCAAGCATTCCAGACAGTGTAGGTAGAAGTGGCATGGCCTTTTCTAACCTAGCCTTGGAAGTCACATGGCATATTTCTGCAACATTCTACTATTAAAATGAGTCAATAAGATCTGCCCATATTCAGGTCAGGGGAATTACTCTGATGCTTGATGTGAACAGCATTATGCATGCACACGGAGGGCAGGAATGGATGGTGACAGTCTTTGGAGACTAGCAACAGTGGTCGGGAGTGCATTCTTCTCTTCCATTCTTCTATCCTCATCTACTAGCAGACACGCCATTCACATTGCAAGATCAGGCTTGTCCCTGACTCCCAAGCCTTGAAGCAGAATTCAGTCCTCCCTCCTTTATAGACCTACTTATTCTTCCCCCTGGTTTGCCTCTCTCTTGGCATTGATGGAGTTCAGGACACACTATCCCACCCAAAATATGACACCTTGGCATTTGAGAAAACAGCAGAAGCAGGAAGGTCTCTCTGACCTTCCCCTGCCCTTCTCTCCTGAAGCAGGCAGTGAAATAGCTCTCTGACTTTCCTCTGACATGGTTTAAGACCCTCATTCAAGAAGTACTATCTCTAGACCCAGAGGAAAGAAATATACTTATCCTCAAAGAGAAAGAGATGCCAAGAAGAATCTGAACAAACAGGCTTTGCTAAGTTCCCCCCCAGTTTACTACCATTAGCTCATTCCTGCTCTGTCCAATCATACTTTTCCATGACTGTCCATTCTTCCTCAAACTTAGCATGAAAATGCACAGATTTTCCCTTTCTTTAGGTCTGCATTTCTGAAGGCTCATGTGTCATGTAAAATTTTTACTAAATACGTGTGTAGGCTTCTCTCTAGTGAATCTGTCTTTTGCTGTAGGTGCCTCAGCCATAAACCTAGAGAGAGATGAGGAAAAAAAAATCCTGTTCTCTCCTATGGCATCTACAATACATAATTTAAATTTGTTACACAACCGTCCCTCCTGCTAAACTGTAAGCACATTGGGATCTGAGTCTGTGTTTTCTCATTTATGCTCAGGAAAGGGTCAGGTACAAAGTAGGCCTGTAAAAGTATGTGTTGAAGGAAAAAAAAAATCTGTTTCTTTGTTTTTGAAGATTAAATGAGCCAGAAACACGCTTCGCACCATTGATATTTGAAAAAAGGAAGTCTAAATGGAAAGACTGACGGGTGAGTTTTAGGAAGCTCTCATCTGAGCCACACAAACCATGGTCTCTCTGTGTATTGGTCGGATTTCACAGGATCCTGGGTACATTTAAGGCAAAAGACAAAAAAAATTACCTCAGTGTAAGATGGTATTTTAAACTCATTTGAAGAGGTCGAGGGTCACAGCAGTAAATGAAACTTTCTGCTGAAGAAAAGAAGAATTTTGAATGTCGCTGAGCCTTACAAGTCCTGGCAAGCTGGAAAGACCTTTGGAGGTAGAAAAAGCTTCAGTGCTTTTTTTTCTCAGTGGACTCCAGCTGTTCATGGTGTGAGCCCACAGAGTGCCAGGGCACCCACAGAGATAATGGTCAGGCTCCGAAGCTCCAGCTGACACCACGACTAGGAATTAGCCCAAAAGTTTACTGACTCATCAAGTGCATAATAAATTAAGAAAACGTTTAGCCAGGAGTGATAAGAAAATCTAAAATACTTCTCTGTTCAGATTTAATTTTCCAAGCAATAAAGTTTCTAATATTAACAAAGGTGGTGGAGCTCCTAAATTATTTTTTCAATCTTTTTAAATTTCTTTGAATATCTCATTCTAATGACTAATTGGGAGATGTCACCAAAATAGCAGGGGAGCTGAATTGTTCCCATCAGCATTACAAAGCCAACATTTTAAGGATTCTGTCCTTTTGGATTTAATTTCCTAATTAGCTTTTTAAAAGAGAAGTACAGAGGTTCAAAGCTGCTGCCTTTCTAGAATTCATGTATTTAAAGCTCCACAGCAAACCTGGAAACTTAATTTCAAAATTAAACAAAGCAATCTGTACAGAGCATCTAAATAAATATCTAATAAAGTCTGTTTATAGTTTAGCCGAACTGAGATTTAGGACAAATCTTCCTATGATCTGCACCTTTAAAAAATCTAACACTTTGTGGGCATGAATCATGTCTTCATAAACCCTATATTGAGGCTTATTTCATGCTGTTGGTAAGAAGTGAAACAGCAATTTTATAAATATAGCTGATATTCTTTAAGCTGGTCTTCTAGATCAGATTAACAAGAGGTGCTGATTTTTCCCGAGTGGTTAGGGAAGCAGGAAAGAGTTACGAATGGTGGAGGGCAGGCTAGGGAACATAATGACTGTTGTAGTTCTTGAGAATCATATCTATATAGTACAGTTTTCCTGTTTAATTGTACTCACCAAATTTTAAATAAATTCACCCATCATTAACTGTATGCACCTTTTCCTCTGATTACTTTTATGAGTTTATATTTTCAAAGCGCCTCCAAATCCAGATTTTAGGGAAATGTACACCTGTATTCTTTTTTTTGTAATTGTATTTATTTATATTTTTATTGATATAAAATTCATATAACATAAATTAACCATTTTAAAATGACATTTAGTATATTCACAATATTGTGCAACCCTCACCTTGACTTAGTTTCAAAACATTAAATCATCCTAAGGGAGAACCCAAATTCATAAAGCATTCATTCCCCATTTCCTATTCCCTAGCAACCACTAATCTAGTTTCTATCTCTTTGGATTTCCTTATTCTGGATATTTTATATAAATGGAGTCACATGATATGTGACTTTTTGGTATAGTTTCTTTCACTTAGCATAATGTTTTTTAGGTTCAGCCGCATTGTAGCCTGTATAAGTACTCTAATTTTTTATATGAATAATATTCCATTGTATGACATGCCACATTTTGTTTATCCATTCATCAGTTGATGGGCATTTCCAGCTTTGTAGAAATGAAATGGAAAAGGGGTATTTTCACCTTTTGGCTATTATGAACAGTGCTGCTATAAACATTTGTGTGTAAGTATTTGTTTGAATCCCTACTTTTAATTATTTTGAGTATATATGTAGAAATAGAGTTGTTGGGTCTTAGGGCAATGCTTTATTTAACATTTTGAGAAACGTGTTTATTTTTATGTTTAATTTTTAAAATCCATCTGTAAAGTTAGGTTCTGAATGAATTATTTCCAAATTATCCATTTTACCTAAGTTACTTATTGAATAATTCATTCCTTATTATTTAAATTTGTGGTTCTGTTGCTCTGAGAAGTTTTCCATCATCAGATACTTAAAAAAAATTAATACTATGGCTCTGAAGATTTTTAAATATCCTGTAAAGAAAGATCTTCATTATTTATCTTTTTCAAAATTTTCTTGGCTTGTCTTTCCTTTTATTACTTTTCAGATTAAATTTAGAATTTTTTCTGTAAAGTCAAAAACACTTCGTTATTTGAATTGAAATTGCATTCTAGTTTTATATATTATTTTGGGAGGAATTGACATTGTATACATTTTAGTTAGTATGCCTCTGCATTTTGTTATATTTTCTTTAGGATCTTTCTTATAATATCATTCATATTGGTATTGCATATTCCTTGGTAAGGTACCTGGCTATTTTATCATTTTACTACCTTCATGAATAATATTTCCTCCCAACTTTAACTTGGAGACTGCTATAAACTGAATGTTTGAGCCTCCTCAAAATTTATATGTTAAAGTCTAACCCCCAAGGCAATGGTAGTAGGAGATGGGGCTGCTGGGAGATGATTGAGTCATGATAAGGGAACCCTTATAAAATTAGTACCTTTATACTAGAGGCCCCAGAGAGCTCCCTGGACTTTCTGTCATGTGACGACACAGTGAGAAGATTGCTATCTATGAACAAGGAAATGAGCCATCACCAGAACCTGACTGTGCTGGCATGGTCTTCTAGACCTCAGACTTCCAGCCTCCAGAACTATAAGAAATAAATTTCTATAGTTAGTGTATTAGTCACCAGTCTATAGCTGTTTGTTATAGAACCTAAAAAGACTAAGACAGGAAAATTTATGTTTTTAATCTCATTAATTCTAGAATATTTTCAGTTTATTATCTGGTATTTTCAACATAAACAATATTTGTAAGTAATAATTATTTTTTTCTCTTCTAATAGTTATATTTTTATATCTTTTTATTTAGTCAGAACTTTAACGATAATAAACTTCCTTTTGTTTGTTATTATACTCCCAGTGCCTATGAAAACGTGTGTCAACTTTATATATATATATGTCTCTCACATAATAGTTGTACATATTTATAAGTGGTGTTTCAATATATACAATGCTTTTAGCCTTGCCCCATTTGCTCTGACATTGCTCTTTATTGTGTTGATGTACTTTTTTTCTATACCCAACTTACTGAGAGGTTTTATGATGAAGGAAGGTTAAGTTTTATAAAATGCTTTTCAGCATTGATTGAGATGATTAAATGGTTTTTGTCCTTGATTCTGTTTGATGTGATGTATCACATTTATTGATTTATGTATATTGAATCATTTTTGGTACTGGAATAAATTCCATTTGATTATGATGAATAATCTTTTTGATGTGTTTTTTGCTGGTGTTTTGCTGAGAATTTTTGTGTCTATATTGACCTGGGATATTGTTCTACAAGTTTTTTTGTGTGTGTGTGTCCTTGTCTGGTGTTGGTATCAGGGTGATACTGACCCCATAGAATAGGTTAGGAAGAATTTCATCCTCTTCAATTTTCTGAAATAGTTTGAGAAGAATTTATATTAATTCTTCTTTAAAAGTTTGGTAGAATTCAGCAGTGAAGTCTTCTGGTCCTGGAATGTTTTGTGTTTGTTTGTTTGTTGGTGGTAGAATATTACTGCTGGTTCAATCTTGTTACTTGTTATTAGTCTGTTCAGGCTTTCTATTTCTTGAATCAATCTTGGCAGTTTATATGTTTCCAGGAATGTATCCATTTCCTCCAGGCTTTTTATTTATTGGCATATGGTTGTTCACAATAATCTCTAACAATCCTTCTTATTTATGTAGTATCCATTGTGATGTCTCCTTTTTGACTTCTGATTTTATTTATTTGGGTCTTCTTCTTCTTTTCTTAGTCCAGTGAGTGGTTTGTCAATTTTCTTTATCTTTTGAAAAGCCAATTTTTTGTTTACTTGTATTTTATCTTTTGTATTTTGGACGGTCTCAAATCTTTATTATTCCTTTGCTTTTACTAATTTTGGGTTTGGTTTGTTTCTGCTTTTTTAGTTCCTCGAGATACATCATTAGTTTGTTTATTTGAAATCTTCTTTTTTAGTGTAGGAATTTATTCGTATAAACTTGCTTCTTAAAACTGCTTTTTCTAGGCTGGGTGTGGTGGCTCACCCTGTAATACCAGCACTTTGGGAGGCTGAGGCAGGCAGATCACGAGGTTAAGAGATTAAAACCATCCTGGTCAACATGATGAAACCCCGTCTCTACTGAAATTACAAATATTAGCTCGTCATGGTGGTGCATGCCTGTAGTCCCAGCTACTCAGGAGGCTGAGGCAAGAGAATTGCTTGAACCTGGGAGGCAGAGGTTGCAGTGAGCCGAGATTGTGTCACTGCACTGGAGCCTGAGTGCAGTGACTCCGTCTCAAGACAAAACAAAACAAAACAAAACTGCTTTTTCTCTTTTCCAAAGCATTTGGTATGTTGTGTTTCAATCTTTATTTGTTTCAAGGAATTTTGGTTTTCTCCTTAATATCTTCCTTTACCCACTGGTTATTCAGGAGCATGTCATTTAATTTTTTTTAATTGGTATAATTTCCAGTGTTTCTCTATTATTTATTTCTAGTTTTATTTCATTGTGGTCGGGATAAGATACCTGATATGATTTTGATTTTAAAATTTGTTGAGACTTGTTTTGTGTACTAACATATGGCCAGTCCTGGAGAATATTTCACACACTTATAAAAAGTTCTGCAACTGTTGGATGAAGTATTCTATAAATGTCTGTTAGGTCCATTTGTTCTATGGTGCAGTCTAAATCTTATGTTTCTTTGTTCATTTTCTGTCTACATGATCTCTGTCTAATGCTGACAGTAGGGTGTCGAAGTCCTCAACTATTATTACATTGGGGGCCTATCTCTCCCTTCAGATCTAACATTTGCTTTATATATCTGTGTGTTCCAGTGTTTGATGTATGAATTACAGTTGTTATATCTTCTTGATGAATTGATCTCTTTACTGTTACATAATATCCTGCTTTGTCTCTTTTAACATTTTTGATCTGAAATCTGTTTTATCTAAGTATAGCTACTCTCGCTTGCTTTTGGTTCCTGTTTTCATGGAATATTTTTTTTTTCCATCCTTTCACTTTCAGTCTATATGTGTCTTTACAGGTGAGGTGAGTTCCTTTAGGCAGTATATAGTTAGGTCTTGTTTTTTTTTTTATTCAGCCAGTCTTTATCTTTTAATTAGAGAATTTAGTCCATATATATCCAAGGTAATTATTGATAGGTGGGAGCTCACTCATTTTATTTATTGCTTTATTTTATTTTATTCATTGTTTTCTGGTTGTTTTGCATACCCTTTGTTCCTTATCTACTTTCTTATAGTTTATTTTTGCCCTTGGATATTTCTCTGTAGTGAAAAGATTTGATTCCTTTCTCTTTCTCCTTTATGTATCAGCTCTGCCATTGATTTTTTATAACTTTGCATGTTTTCCGGATGGTGGCTATTGTCTTTTCACCTCCAGATGTAAGGTATCCCTTGAGCATTTTTGTAACACCAGTCTAATGGTTAGTTGATGTGTCTCTGTGAAATATTTTGTTTCTCTTCATTTCTGAAGAATAGCTTTGCTGGGTATGAGATTCTTGGATTGCAGTATTTTTCTTCCAGTGCCTTGAATATGTCATTCTATTCTGCCCTGGTCTGAAAGGTTTCATCTGAAAAATCTGGCATTGGTCTGATGGAGAGTCCCATAAATGTGACTTAATGCCTTTCTTTTGTTGTTTTTAGAATTCTTTGCCTTTGACTATTGACAATTTGACTAAACTGTGTCTTAGAGAGGACCTTTATGAGTTAAATCTATGTGGGGGAACATTTGAGCTCCTTGAAGATGGATGTCCATCTCTCTCCCAAGACTTGGGAAGTTTTCAGCTATTTTTAAATGTAATATATTTTCTACATATTTTTCTTTTCTTCTTCTTCTAACATTCATAATGCAAATATTTGTTCACTTAATTGTGTCCCATGAATCCTGTAGGCTCTATTTTTAAAATTTTTAAATTCCTCTTCTTCTTCTTCATCAATATCGTTGTCATCATTGTTGTCTGCCTGATTTATTTTAAAAGACGTCTTCAAGTTCAGAAAGTCTTTGTTCTACTTGGTCTAGTCTGTTGTTGAAGCTCGATTATATTTTTTATTTCCTTCATAGAATTCTCAGTTCTAGAAATTCTAATTCATTATTATTACTTTTTTTCAGACAGAGTCTTGCTCTATTGCCAGGCTGGAGTGCAGTGGGATGACCCCGACTCACTGCAACTTCCGTTTTCTGGTTTCAAGCAATACTCCTGCCTCAGCCTCCTGAGTAGCTGGGACTACAGGCACGTACCACCAAGCCCAGCTAATTTTTTTGTATTTTTAGTAGAGATGGGGTTTCACCACGTTGGCCAGGATGGTCTCGATCTCAACCTCGTGATCTGCCCACCTCGGCCTCCCAAAGTGCTGAGATCACAGGCGTGAGCCATCACACCCAGCCTAATTCATTCCTTTTTAATGATGTCCATCTCTATTGAATTTCTCACTTAAATAATGAATTATTTTTCTGATGTCATTGAATTGTCTGTATTCTCTTGTATCTCGATGAGTTTTCTAAGATCATTATTTTGAATTCTTTTTCTGATATTTTATATATTTTCTTATGACTGAGGTCTATTACTTAAGAATTATTGTGTTCCTTTGGAAAGGGGTCATGTTTCCTTGATTTTTAATGTTTAATGTGTTCCTATGTTCTATGCATCTGGTGGAATAGTCACCTCTTCTAATTTTATTGGGTAGGGCTGGGCGAGGTGGCTCATGTCTGTAATCCCAGCACTTTAAAAGGCCAAGGGAGATGGATCACTTGAGGTCAGGAGTTCAAGACCAGTCTGGCCAACATGGTGAAACCCTGTCTCTACTAAAAATACAAAATTAGCCAGGCATGGTGGTTCACACCTGTAATCCCAGTTACCTGAGAGGCTGAGGCAGAAGAATTACTTAAACCTGGGAGGTGGAGGCTGCAGTGAGTCAAGATTTTTTCACTGTACTCCAGCCTGGGTGACAGAGTAACACTCTGTCTCAGAAAAAATAAAAATAAAAAAATAATAATTTTATGGGGTAGGTGTTCTAGAGAAAGACTTATTTTTATGGGTGGATTTTGGCATGTCAGTTGGGTGGGGTAGGTTCTGTTATAGGTAGATGGAGTAATATAGTCTTTGTGCAATTTCCTCAGCTGCAATTCATGACAGTAATGTTTGTGAGTTTCTCAGTGGCATAGGCGGTGTATTGTGGCAGCAATGGCATAACTTTGCTGGGGGTTGATTTCCTAGAGTGTTTCTCTGGTCAAAGGCATTTGTGTACACATGATCATTCAGCCAACTTGAAGCCTGGCTTTCTTAGGTCGGGGTCACAACGCTGCTACTCTGGCCAGAGGCTCAGGCATGCAGCTGCTCAGCCAGCTTGGAGGCATGACTGCCCCATGGTGGGACTGCCTGGCTTTTTCTGTGGCCTTGAGTGCTTGTGTTCATCTGCTCAGCCAACCTAAAGGTGTGTCTATTGGGGGTGGGCCCATTATGCTCTTTATCTCAGACCTTAGGTGCCAGTGTGTGGCTGCTTGGCTGGCCTGGGGGGATGTTTCCTATGGGGATGGCTCCTAAGGTTGTTTCTCAGACTTAGAATATGCATGTGTGTCTCCTTCAGGGCTAGGGGTGATTCTACTAGGAGTGGAGTTGCTGGGTTGTTTTTCAGGTCCACAATACGGTTACAAACCTACATGGGCAGCCTGGGAGTGTGTTTGCCAGAGGTGGCCCACGAGACTGTTTCCCAGCCCCTGAGTGTGGGGACAGGGCTCTTGGGTGAGCTAGAGACATGTTCACGGTGGTGGAAGAAGTGGGGCTATTTCTCAGGCATAGACCATTGGTCATGTCAAAGGTGTGTCTGCAAGTGGGGAGTGCCCCAGGGCTGTTTCTCAGGCCTGGGTGTGGAAGCATATCCACTATGCTGACCTAGGAGGGTGTCAGCTGCTTTTCTATTACTTTAACATACTGTTGAATCAAATTCACTGGTACCTTATTTGGAATTTTTGCAAAAAGTTTGAAAAATAGCTTAGAGGGTATGAAGTTGAAACACTCACCACTAAGTTCACTTTCTGCCTCACTTCCCCATGGAGCATATCCCATATGCTCCTGAAAGGAATGGAACTGATAACAGAATGGATAGTATTAGCACAGCCTCTAAGGAAATTAAGTGATCCTGTACCCAGGCTCTGTGCAGCCAGGGTTGTGGCACCCATGTGGGCTAAAGAATGAAGAGGGACCCCCAGGGCTGGAGAGGTACAGTGGCTCCTGGAAATCAATTCTCTTTTCCTTCAAATCTTCTGAAGCCACTCACTGACATGAGTTAGTGATGTCTGATGCCTATTGTTAAGCCAAAGCCCTTCCACCAATCCCTAATTGCCTGCAGATTTTTACTCTCTTTTCCATTGTCATTTCCTTGAAAGAGACTTGCACTATCATAAAATTTGCATTTTCCTATCTTTTGGGATGATTTTATTGTTGTTTATTTGAGATAGGTCCTGTTATTTACTCACACTTTGTTGGACATTAGAGGTTAAAGCCCAATTCATCACAGAATAACTAGTAAAAAGGATTAAACAACACAAAGGCAGAGCACAACAACACAGAGTAACCACCTAAGCAGAGTCCTACCTGGCTAGCTGTTCACCATAAGGAACACCTGTTAACATATCACCAAGAATGCACAGTGCAGTCTACCATGCAGATTCTTGCTCTCTCAGATACATAATGGTGTTTAGGGCATGGGGAAAGTCACTGACTAATTTTTTGGTGGGGGAAGAAATGTTTCAGACACAAAATTTTTTGACTAATCAGTGCTACTTATGACAGCATTAAACATAATATGCCTGTTTTAGAAAACCCCCAAGACAAACAGAAGTGATTATCTTTAATGTGCCAACTTGAATTATAAAAAATATTATTGCTTCTTTGCAGAATGTAAAGTTGATTATAATCTAGGTCCATTTCTAGATGGATTTGGAAGAGGCCAAAATCATCTTTGGGTTGCTAAACTGCATTTCTTCAACCATGCTGTAGGTGGAGTTATGGAAACATTTCTGATATTTTTAGACTGTTAAGAGGCAGCTAAGCAAGTTGACTTGGTCTAAAGTCCATGCCAAATCCACTAGATATGGTATTCACGGTACCTGGTACGTTCCAGATGTTTAATAAATATTTGTGGAATAAGTCAATGAATGGCTATTTCTTGTACCTAAAGATGCAGCTGATTATATTTGAATAAATATGAAGAAAGTATTTTCCACCCATTTGTGTAACATTATAATCTTTGCAATAAGAAAACCATAATCTTGAAATAACAACTTTGAACAACTTGCATGAAACTACTTAAAATATCTTAGCCAGAGACATTGGGTAGCCCAGAAAGTTATGCATGCAAGGTTTATCTGAGCATATTCCTTTCCCTCGTATCTGTACATATTAACAGAGATGAGGATGGGGTGGTGTAGAAACTCAAAATTGGCTTCAGGGAAGAGCAATAAAAATGATGAGCAGGTTGGCTATGTTATTATCAGGAAAGGCTGAGGGAATCAAGACTTCAGATAGGTGAAAAGGAGAGCAACGAAAACTTAATACTTGTCTTCAAGGATATGAGAGGTTCTAATGAAGAAGGTGCTGACCAGCTGTTCTTTGCTGTCACAGAGGACAAAACTAATAAAGAGAGATACTTTATAGAGAAGTAATAGAACTTCATAGTGAGGCCTATTAAATACTTGTCTCTATTACCAAAATAGGTGGGGTTTGGGGGGGAGAAAGAGGGTCTCAAGTGTTGCTAGTGAACCAGCTTCATTAACATCACCTGGAAACTTGTTAGAAATGCAAATCCTTGAACCCCACCCCAGACCTACTGAATCAGACACTCTGGGATTGGGTCTTTTAACGAGCCCTCAGGTGATTCTGGTAGGTGTGAGGTTTGAGAATGGTTGAGATAGATAAACTCTTGTCGACACCGTGCTTTCAGATATCCTTGGAAAGCAGGGGTCCAAAAGAAATGAAGACTTTAAGCTTCTTCCAGCTTACTGTTGTCTTTCTTTTGTGAAGAAAACACCCCTATCAACGTAGTTTATATTCATCCATATTATAAACTATAAGGGATAAAAACATCTCTCTTGGAAGATAAAGTTAGTGGGTGTAGTGAGGTATAGTTTATAATCAACAGTAGTAAAAACTGCCCCAAAGGAAAATGAAATTCCTTTGCTCCAGAAGTAATTGAAGATACTCCACAAAGAGTGCTATGTTAGAAAAAAAAATGAACCACCAGCCTGATGTCAAGATTTTCAGGATCTAGCAAGATATGTGAGCACATGATTAGGGATATTCTTATAGCATCAATGATAAGTATAAGAATACTGAGTGCTGGAGAGGGTGCCGTACAATAAGCTTTCATATATTCTGTGATATGGTTAGGCTCTGTGTCCCCACCCACCTCTCATTTTGAATTATAATCCCCAGGTGTTTAGGAAGTACGCTGGTGGGAAGTGATTGAATTATGGGGCGGTTTCCCCTCTGCTGTTCTCGTGATAGTGAATGAATTCTCACGAGATCTGGTGGGTTTATAAGGGCTTGGCAAGTTCCTCCATTTACTCTTCTCGCTGCTGCTGCTACGTGAGGAAGGTTCTTGCTTCCCTTTCGTCTTCTTCCGTGATTGTAACTTTCCTGGTGCCTTCCCAGCCGTGTGTAACCGTAAGTCAATTAAACCTCTTTCCTTTATAAATCACCCAGACTTAGATAGTGTCTTTATAGCCGTGTGAAAATGGACTAATACACTCTGCTAGATAGATTTAAAAGGCCACAACCACAGTCTATCTCAAGAAAAATTTGGCAACATCATTAAGAATCTTAAAAATGTTCTACCTCAGTAATTTGCTAATTTAACTTTTTGGAATTGAGTCCAAGAAAAAAATTGGAGGTGTAGTCTAGAATGTTTGTTGCAGTTTCATTTGTAATAGTTAACATTTTTGAAGCAAAAGAAACCCAGAAGCCACAAAGAAGATAGGCATGCTAGACTATATACAAATCAAACATTTAAACAATTGGTGATAGCAAATACAAAATCAGGACACTAATGATTTATTAAGAAAAAGGCCGGGCGCAGTGGCTCACGCCTGTAATCCCAGCACTTTGGGAGGCTGAGGCGGGCGGATCACGAGGTCAAGAGATCAAGACCATCCTGGCCAACATGGTGAAACCTCGTCTCACCATGAATACAAGAATCAGCTGGGCTTGATGGTGCGCACCTGTAGTCCCAGCTACTTGAAGGCTGAGGCAGGAGAATTGCTTGAACCTGTGAGGTGGAGGTTGCAGTGAGCTGAGATTGTGCCGCTGCACTCCAGCCTGGCAACAGAGTAAGACTGTCTCAAAAACAAAGAAAAAGAAGTGGAGCACATATGATAGACTAAACTTATAATATGCAATAACCACCTTCAAGGGGGCAGAATAAAGAGGAAGATCTTGTTAAATGAACAAAGTATACAGACATTTTACAGAAAAGGAAATCCAAGTGGAAAATAAACATAAAAGGATTAAACTTTACTAGTGGTCATGAAAAGACTCATTAAACTAGGAATGAGAAAGAGATTATTTCTCCCATTAGAATGACAAAAATTGAAGTTATCATACCTCCCACTGGTAAAGATTTAGGAAAAGAGCACTCTTCCACTTGGCAAACAGATGTGTGAATTCTGAAAGGTTTTTTGGCATGTAATTTGGTAAAATTCATTAGAATAAAAATACACAATCTGCAGCATAGCAATCCTCCTAGAAATAGTGAAAGGGATAAAAGTGCCTGGCATATTGAGAATATATGTAAGAAGATAATTACTCATACCTTGTTTGTAGAGACCAAAAAAAAAAAAATAGAAAAAATTATGAATCCCCATTATGGAGAGAATGAATAAACCCCAGCTAGCTGTGTCATAGAACATTATACTGACATTAAAAAGAATGAATGAAATACAAAGCATTGGCTTGGAGAATTTTCCAATATTTATTATTCATAAAAGCAAGATAAAGGGAAGAATACATAACATGTTTTCATTCAAAACAATGACAGGTCCCCCCATATATGTGTACATATGCTAATGATTCTACTAGAATGTGTTACTTTGGAAGTAAGCCACAATTTAAAAATTTTTAAATATGTTAAAACAATTTTTTGTGTTAAAAAGTTAAAAAATGTATGAAAAGAACCACTATATGATAAAACATGGTTAACATTTATGTAAAATTATATAAATTTATGTGTATTTATATTAGACATAAAAGTTTACTAACAGTGGTACTCTTTGGATTGTAGGATTTATGGTGACTTTTATTTTTTTTCATGTTACTGAGTTCTTTTTATAATAGGCATGTAGAATAAAGCATAGCTTTTCTTAAGAAAAATATAGGCTTAGTGCAGCAGCTCATGCCTGTAATCCTGACACTTTGGGAGGCTGAGGTTGGAGGACTGCTTGAGCTCAAGAATTTGAGACCAGCCTGGCAACATGGTGAGACCTCATTTCTACGAGAGAGAGAGAGAGAGAGACACAAAACTAGCCAGGTGTGGCTATTGTGCTTGTAGTCCCAGCTACTCAGGAGGCTGAGGTGGGAGATAACTTGAACCTGGGAGACTGAGGTTGCAGCAGGCCAAGGCTGTGCCACTGTACTCCAGCCTGGGCAATAGAGTGAGACCCTGCCTCAAAAAAAAAAAAGAAAAATGTAATAGAAACACAAAAATGAACAGAATCACTAGTTGTCATTTAGGAACTAGGAAGCAGAGGAAAGGGTGTGTTGAAAAATATAAATGACCAGTTACTGCTTTTTCAGAGATCTAACAATCTCTAGAACAGTGTTAGATCAGGCTGAATAGAAAAGAAGTTGTTAAGGGGAAGTGGCGGAGACAGTAGTTTCAGCAGTGTAGAGCTGGTGGGTGGGAAATGGGCTCAGAATGCTGTATAATCTGTGAAGAACAAATCCATGTGTCTAAGAACTGCTGAGGCTACTGTAGTAGCTCTGCTGGTGATTGGGGAAATTATGGGTTGAGTGTTCATAGGATGCTTTCATGTTACTCTCTGACACTGATGCTATCTGTCCCCTCTAACTATCATGATTCCTGCTCTGAAATGTTGGTGTCCTGCCAAAATTCATATTGAAACTTAATCCCCAATGTCATAGAATGAAGAGTGAGGTTGGGGGGCTTCAGGAGGAGGTTAAGTCTTGAAGAATTAGATTTATGGGATTAGTGCCCTTATGAAAGAGGTTGAAGGGAGCTGCCTTTGATTTCACCATTCTCACATGGTGAAGTGAAAGGCAGCAAGAAGGCGCCATATTTGAATTGGAGAGCAAGCTCTCCTTGAACCCTAAATCTGCTGGTGACTTAATCTTGGACTTCCCAGCCTCTAAAACTTAAGAAATAAATGTTGCCATTTATAAATTAACCAGACAACGGTGTCTTGTAGCAGCCCAAATGCACTAGACAATTCTTACACTCTACTCCTGGCTAATGCCTCCCTAAATATTTTCCATTCTTTCCTAGTTGTACTTCTCGACAACTGAGGCAGGAGGACGGCATGAAAAGGAAACGTAGGAAAGGTGATTCCTGACTCTTGACCCTCCTACATCCAGTCTTGGGTCTCTGGAAACCAAAAACTTTCCTCTCTATCAAAAACCCTGTCATGGGCTTCCTATATAGAACTTAACCATGGCTGCTGCTTTCTTAGTTGTTGTCTTTACGAGGTCTGTAATTACTTTCAAAGTTCTTTAGCATTATCTAGAAAGCACAGTCATGAAGTGGTCAGTTAGTCTACTAATTAAAGTGTAGCCCAGGGGTCAAATAACATTCTATCAGCAGGGGCCACACACACAGGCAGCTATCACAGGCTTTCCTGTTATCTGCAGCTCCATCAACAACAGATGCTTTCTAATTAGCACACTGGCTGTCAGAAATAGGTTTTTATTAGTGTAAAATGTAGCCCGTTGCTTAATGTGAGGAGTATTAGAAATGAGCTGTCAATTGTGAAATAAAGATAATATATGTTGATTGTGTTTAAAATAACATGAATAGGATACAAAAATTACACAAGATCTGTAATTAGATGCATCCCTGGGGACTGCACTTAAAAGGTCTGGTTTCTAGTTATGAACTCTAGATTCTTTCAGATAAAGGTCACAGAATCCTGCCCCTGGAATCTTGCATTGTTCTAGAATGAGATTTTCATACAAAATTGGTGGTCAGAGCATCCGGAAAGAAAGACAACAGAAGCCTTCTCCAGTCTACAGAAGTCAAATAGTTTCCTTAATATTTTTTTTGCTAATAAACATTAATTAATAAGCAACTCTGAGATTTGCTTTTAGAATAACCTATCGTAAGGAACCAGCTGACCCTTTCCACTTCAGACTTCTTTGGTAGACACCATAATCTATGAAGACCTTGAAAGTTATGCATTTAGTCAGTAGATCAGTCTGCAATGATTGGCATTATTAATTGTCTTCCTCCTTAGACTATAAGCTCGCCACGTTTATACATGGAAGCCTTGCACATGGACTGCTGTGGAAAAGATATGAAAATAATTAGGTGCATGTTGTGAATCTGTCGGCTGAGCTCTCCAGAGCTCTTTCCTACTCTTCTCCAATCTTCCTGCTGAAAGTAATCAAAGTAGCAGGATCGTTTGAGCTGCCCAGAGCATAATCCAAAGCTTCAGTGGGTTCTGGCAGTGAAGAGATGCTCTTTCCAGGCTGAGTTAATTTTATTCTTGGGCCTTTTGGAAATGCTTCATCATGACCATATGTTTACTCAAACTTCTCTTCAGGTGTGGTTATGGCAGATTGAACAAGTGGAGGTAGAATAGTGTTGTGATAAAAAAAAAAAAAAGTGGTCATGGAATCAAATAGCAGAATTAAACCGTGGTTCACTACTTACTGGTATGATTGTAGGCAGCTGGTACCTTAGTCACCTTGTAAAAACAGTAACTACTTGTAGGTTTGTTGGATTAAAGGAGATAGTACGGACAAAATACTTAGAAAAGTGCCTGCCTGGCCTGAGGTATGCGCTAGGTGATAATTACCAATTCTTATTACTGTCATTATTTATACCAGGAAACAGTTGCAAATAAAGCGTGTGGGTGCCAGGTGCTCATTTTTAAAGTGTTTTCATACTGGAGAAACATTAGAGTCATCTGGAGAGCTGTTAAATATTCAGATTTTTCAGCCCCTGCCCCTGGGGACTGGTTGAGACAGTCTGTTATCTGTAGCCAGAAATTCCCCTCAGGTGGTCTGTATGATAAGGCAAGTTGGGGAAACACTACTTGAAGTGAATAAGGAAATGAATTTCTAAGCCTACAATCAACTAGTTTAAAGTTGGCTTCTGATTAAGAAGGCTGCCTAGGGCAGTTTTTTGGTGCCTTAGGGCACCTTTTGGTAGTGAGAGCTTATTTTATTTCTTAAAGCAGTAGGTTAAGAATATGGACTTTGGACTTTAAAACACTAGGTTTGAATTTGTTATTAGAACGTAACCTGGGGCTTTTTTCACTTGTTCCTTACCTGTAAAATGTAAATAAGCAGTTACTTCTCACTGGGACTCCTTTAGGACTAAATGAGGTAATGTGTGAAAAAGCACAGTTCCTGTGCAGAACAAAGACTCAGTAAGTGATTATAAATCGTAATCAGGAATGTTGAATTTTCCCTTCTTGTATGACTAAGTAGCTCCCACTAAATCTCACCCTCCTGCTGATAAAAACTACAAATTCTGGGCAAAATAAAATACCAATGACCTAAACTTACTGGAGAATGAACAAAAGCAGGCTGATTCTGGAGAAGAGTTGATACTTAGAAAAAAGGATGAGTTACCAGTATTTTAACAGCATTCCATCTGAGGGTGGGTCAAAGTTGACATCAAGATGTCACTATAATTCTGAAAGGAAATTCTCAGTTTTTCTGGTCTGAAGAACCAAAGGACAGAGTTAGGGCCAGTGAAAGGGAAATTCTGGAGAGCTAGGGACAGAGAAAGCACCCACGTTCTGTTGCAAACTCAGCCTAAATCATCTTCTAGCTGCCAAACCTTTAGTGTGTGTCCTGAACTGAACCTCAAGGTGTTTCCCAAGACTCTGTGTTTGCAGTTTGAATCCAACCAAATCATTGCTTGCTAAAACAGCATGTGAGAGATGGGAAAGTTCTTCAAAGTTTATATCTTAGACTACATTATAAGGAGGAGTTAGAATCTCTTGCTGTATGACCATTATCCACTATTAGCCTAAACATATACCCATGTGTATATTCTCTAAATCAGCTATGTCTTAAATCAGCTACCTTGACTCACTCTGGCATGTCTAAACAGAACTGGGCAAGCTCCAGACCCTGGGGCATGCCATTCCTTATTTGGAAACCCTCCTGAGCCACTCCTGACTAGCTTCCCCTCCTTCCTTGTCTTCTTTCCCTTTATTCAGGATATTTCCAAGTTTTCAGTCGATCGGGTCAAGCATAGAATGTGAGGTCCCATTCCGGCCAAAGCAAGCTGGACACATCATAGGGCAACTGTGTCAGGTTATGAAAGTTATAAGCGCCCCTTTCTCCTTTGTTCAGGCGTGCGCTCCTGGCAAGACTGCTGGCGAGGCGAATTGCACCCTTCTTGCAGGAAATAAACTAGCCTTGCTGTCGTCTTGGTGTGGATTTTTCCCAATGTTATAAACCCGTTTCCAACACAGCAGATGTACGATTTTCAGAAGAATGTAAAAGAACCCCGTCTCTCAAACAATATTCACTGTGTCTGAGATAAAAATCCCAAATTACTTGACATTCAAAGAACCAGAAAAATAAAACCCATTCTTAAGAGAAAAGACAAACTCTGAGATAAGTGAGATGTTAGGAACAGTGGATAAAGATTTAAAGCAACTTACTTAACTCTCCTTGAGGACATAAAGGAAAATCTATTTGCAACAAATGAAAATATTCTTAAAAATTGAGCACAGATATAGCAGCAATGAAGAAGAAACATTTAGACATTCTAGAACTGAAAAGTATATAATATCTGAAATTAAAAATCACTGAATGAACTTAACAGCAGAATGTAGATGACAGTAGAAAGTAAGATTTCCTTGCAGGTTAAGAATAATCAGAATAATAGAAAATAGATTGAAAAAATCAAACGGAGCCTCAGAAACATATTAAATAATATAAAAGAGTGTAACATATGTAAAATTGCATCATAAATGTTGGGGAGATAATGAAATGAATTTTAATTCTAATCTAAATATGTGTATAAACTTGGGGTAAATAGGTAGGAGGAAGTATAAGAAATTTACCAGAACTTCACCCTGTGGGAACAAGTTCTTGTAGATATCTTCATGTTTCATCTATGGATGTCCTTTAAAGCTTTTTTTAAAAAAAAATATTTTTATATAAATTTACAAGGTACATGTTTAATTTTGTTACATGGATAGATTGCATAGTGGTGAAGTCAGGGTTTTTAGTGTATCCATCAACAGAATAACATACATTGTACCTATCAAGTAGTTTTTCATGATCCACCTACCCCTCACCCCCTCACCTCTCCAGGTCTCCATTGGCTGGCATTTCACACTTGATGTCTACGTGTACACATTATTTAGCTCCCACTTATAAGTGAGAGCTTGTGATACTTGTCTTTCTGTATCTGAGTTGTTTCACTGAAAATGATAGCCTTTAGTTCCATCCATGTTGTTGCAAAATATGTGATTTCACTCTTTTTTAATGGCTGAATGCTATACTATTGCGTATACTTTGTAAACTTTCAAAGTGAAAATGGGATCTTCTATTTCAAGTGATGATTTCCCTCCCTCCCTTCCTTCTTAATGTCTCTCCGTTACATTTTGTGACCAACAACTACTTTAGTTCCTTTGTGTTAGAGTCCCACTGGAGAGTACTGATAAAACACTCTGCTTGATTAAAAGGGTTCCATGTATGCCTACGGTGAATTGAAGTAATCTGATTTGGCAGGATTTTTCCCCCCTTGCCTTATAGATTGGGTTGAGCCTGAAAGGTCAGAGGCAAAAGGCCACCACTGGAGACTCACTTCAGTAATAGGTTCTCTCTACAACTACCATCTACTCAGAACTGCAATGGGGAGCCTGGTCTTCATGGCATCGTGGATGTAGATGCTATTGATGCTGCTTTCACTCTCTTGAGGACTTCTGGGAGTATTTACTTATATCATCTCTGTACTATTGCTGCCAGTAGCTTCCTTGCATGTTTATATTCCTTAAACTTCTCTTCTGCTGGATAATGAGAGTAATTTTTCCTGAATAAAATTTTTTATTTGTACAAACTTACAGCATACATAAGTAATTTTGCTACATGTGTATAATTTTATTTTTGGGGGGTTCAAGATCTTTTATTTTCAGAGCTTGCAATAGTTGGTTAGCAATGCTAGCTAAACTGGTATAATCTGAAGGTCGTCCCACCTTTCTCTTTAGGCACTCAGCCAACAAAATCTCTTTCTTACAAACAAGATCATTAGCCAGTTGGGATCTCTCTCAATGCATATGTAGGTGGAAGTCCTCTCCCTGACACTTTACCCAACAAGATTATTTTAGAGCCAAATGCAACCCAAACCCATAACAAGTGATCAAGTCAGGGTATTTAGAATGTCCATCATATAAGCACAGTATATTTTTGATAAGAGTATTCACTCTACTATCAAATATTGAATTTATTTCTTCTATCTTAATGTTTATACCTTTTAGTCTACTTCTCTTTATCCTGCCTTTTCTCCCACACTTTTTAGTTTGTTATGTATCTTTCTGCTCTCTACTTCCATGTGATCAAATATTTTAGCTCCCAAATATAAGTGAGACGTGATATTTGTCTTTTTCTGTCTGGCTTTCGCTTAAGATGATGACCTCCAGTTGCTGCACATGATGTGATTTCATTCCTTTACCACATTTTCCTCATCCATTCAATCACGGATTAACACTTTAGCCTCCCAGGTGGCTGGGATTGCAGGTGTGAGCCACTGTGTCCAGACAAAGTCCCCCACTATTACTGTATTGCAATCTCTCTCTCTCTTTACATCTAAGAGTATTTGCTTTATGAATCTGGGTATTGCAGTGTTGAATGCATATATATTTAAAATTGTGTATCCTCTTGCTGGATTTTTTAAAAATCATTATATAATGACCTTTTTTTGTCTTTTCCTACTTTTCTTGACCTAAAGTCTGTTTTAACTGATATCAGTATAGTAACTCTGGCCCACTTTTTGTTTCTGATTGTATAGAATATCTTTTTCCATTTCTTTCCTTTCAGTTTATATGACTTTACTCATAAAGTGAGTTTCTTGTAAACAGCACATTGTTGGATTCTTTTTTTAAATCCATTCAGCCATTCTATATCTTTCAAGTAGATAATTTAATCCATTTATGTTCAAGGTTATTGATATGCGAGGCTTTGTTTCTGTCATGTTGTAAATTGTTTTCCGGTTGTTTTATGTATTTGTTGTTTCTTTATTTCTCTTATTGTTTGTTAAGGTTTTGTTGCATGCTCAGTTGCCTAAGATGGTGTATTGTGCTGGGCAATCCCCAGGACCCTGGGCAATGTGCTCTTTCTCAGAGCTAGGGGGTGAAGCTGAGCTAGGTTGGCTAGTCTTCACGTTCCCAATGGTGAGGACCAGCAACAGCCTTGGTGGACACAGGTGGGGTGATCCTTGGGTTCCAGGTGGAGTGTTCAGATGAGGGACAGTAGCAGCTATGGTGAGGCTTTACCACTGGAACAGATTGTGCCATCGTCAGTGCCCACAGAATAAGCTGGTGAGCTGGTGAATGAGAAAGGTGTGTCCTTCCTATGTCCCACTTTTGGTGGGGTTCACTCTCTGGTTCTGGTGGCCATAGCTCACACCTAGCTCATATCTCTGCCCCTGTCTGCAGGAGCAAACACTCAGCTTGTGACCAAGTCGCAGCAGCAACTCTGCTTGCATTCCAGTAGCAGTCCTGGCAGTATTCCTTTTCCAGCACTGGCAGCTGTAGCCTGTGCCTTGGTTGTTTCTTAGCCCTGGCCATGGCAGTATTCCCAGCTGGCTTTCCAGTCCCAGCAGTGACAGCTTGACTTCCATAACACTTCAGTCCTAGTGCCACTGGGCACAGGATAGCATTCAGTATGTGAGGTTTGAAAATGTCACCTTGCCAAAGCTACTTAGCTCACAAAGGGCATAGGACCCAGCATGAGCTCCATCTCAGAGCAGTTCTTCCCCCATCATCTTCCAGCAGCTCCCCATGTTGGTTTCTGGGGTTGGGAGGGTCAAGGGGTTCCGCTGTGGCATGGATTGCACAATTCCACTGTGGGGCTGTAGGCTAGTGGAAGTCCTTTACTCATCCTTGCCCTGCATTGGGAAGAAGTTATTCCCAACTCCCAGCCAATCCTGTCCTAGCAGATTGCCTCTTCCTTCTCCTTCCCCACTTTTGGTGTTCCCTGTCACTTCTCTGTTCAATTCTAGCATTCTCTCTTGGATGATGTATTCAAAGTATGGCTATCTATGTACTATTTTGTTTTTTCTAAGTGAAGGAGGTGGGTATAAAATGCTTCTAGTCATCCATCTTAAAGCCTCTCTTTTGAATCAAATCGTGACAGTCCTTTAACATTTATTAGTAGCACAATAGTAATTTCTCCAACAGAGTCTAGGCTTCTCATTTTAACACATAGACCCTTTTGACATTTGTCTTGATATCCAGACTCATCTTAAGTTCTCACCAACTGCTTGAATCCCCAGCTTGCCCCGTTGCTTTATGTCTCCTCCTCCCCTTTTATACCTGTTGAATGCTTGTTCAACAATTAAACACACAAACAGAAAACCAAACATGGTCAGGTATGACTGTTTCTCAGAAACCATCCCAAATAATCCCAGAAAAATGTAACCATTCTTTCCTTCATTCTATCATACTATATCAAATCCAAAACATATTATTTTTTCTTCTACATCTTATTTCTGAAATCAGGATGCCTTTATCATTACTGATATTTTATGATCACTGGTTATAACGTGGTTGTTGGTTCATGCGCGTACTTAAAACTGGTTGTTATTCACGGATACACCACTGAAAAGCTGCAAACTCTCATTGTCAACAAACTTTAGAGAGCCATTCAAAGAAGGATTATGACTCTTAATTGTTTGAAAATCTTTTATTGACAACTTCTCCATAAAGTCAAGAAAGAGTTGTCATCAAAACTTGCAGATACTTGTAGAAAGAGTATCAGCAACTTGAAGGAAAATCCTAGAGAGATGAGTAAAGTACTCTTTCAAGAATTGCTGGGTCACCAATGTTATTAAGGGCACAGAAGACTCTACTGTGTGGAAAGACATAGCCATGAAGAGCTCTGACTCAAAGTGATACTAAAAAAGCTGAATATGAAGTTTCAGGAACATGTTAACCCATTTATTTTCCTTTTAATGTATATATAATATAAAAATATACATCTAAATAAGTTTTATAAGTTCTTTCAATAAGTATAAAGATTGTTATAAAAATGTATTTAAGCAGCAGTGGCTTTTCCTTATTGATACATAGAATTATGCAACATTTTATAATCTATGGTATCTTAGATTTGGCAAAATACAGTATTTCTGCATATTCTATTTTGTATCTTTCCTAGTATTTTATTTATTTGAAATCTATTAGCTGTAAGCTTTTTAAAAGCCAGGTGATATCATCTATCTATACCTATAGATAGATACATAATCTCCTTGCACAAATCAGTGTCTGTATGCAAAAGACTTTTATAAATCTTTCTCAAAGTAAGCTAAACAAAATATGTAAAGGAGATCAGAAGCTGGCAAAGCCAGCATTCAAAAGATCAAATGAGTCAGAAATAGTCCCAGATAAACCATGCTTCAGACACAAACTCTCCTTAGCTAACCCCCCACCCCATTCAGTCTTTGTTGAGATTAGCATAGTCTACTGTCTCCACACTCAGAACACCTGACTCTAAGACTGGCTCTGGGGAGGATTCATAATGACTATGACAGAAGTACAAATAGGAGAGAAGCTGAGCCTAGGAACCCAGTGTAAGTTGCTATGTGGCCATGTGTGAGTGATAGATGGTCTGACCCAGAGTGTTTTGGGACCAATAGGAAAGAGGAAGAAGGCTAGTTCTGAAAGATACTGGGCTTACGTATATGGTGTTCAAACTTTTTTTAAAAATTTGCCCAACCACACATATTGTAATTGACATCAAAGATTCTTCATAACTTTAAGTAATTGGGAAAGACGTAGTTTCTGGTATTTTATAAATGCTGACATTTAAACATAAAACTACTACATCATTTTTAAAACTAATGGTATCCAAAAATAATAATTTAATACCCACTATCATTCATTTTAAAAATATATAATTAAGTTCTTTAAAATTATATACCACTCTTGTCTCCTTGAATTTGAGTTTCTAGTTTCAGGAAAGTATAGTATACTAAAAAGATGCTATCAAGACTTATGATAAGCAATTTTACCTATTTTTTTTAAAATTTAGAGGCATCCTATTTATCCAAGCCTTATATTCATTCAGAAAAGACACGGAAAATAAAACATTGTTAATTGTATTACAACTTTACCAGGATAATATGTTTGCTATACTTTCATTTTATCATGTGGCTTAAACAGTTTTTTACCTAGAGTAGAAAATTTAGCTCATTAATGATCAACAGAGAGCCTAATTAGAAAGCAAGGACACATTGTCAAACCAACCAAATGTCTGACTTCATTTTTTTGGAAAAAAAATTTAAAACTTATTTTGAGCTAATTACAGATTCACAGAAAACTGCAAAAGCAGTAGAATAGGGTGTCATATACACATCACTCATTGAGTTTCCTCCAGTGGTTACACCTTACATATCAAAACCAGGAAACTTACATTGGCATAATGTGTATAGTTCCACACATTTTTATTATATGTACATATTCATGTAACCATTACCACAGTCAAGATACAGAACTGTTCTATTACACAATGTTACTGAGGGCACAAAGATCTTCCTCATGCTACTTTTTTGTGGTCACACCCAACTTCTCCCTAACAAATATCTCTGGCTTAAATCTGTCATTTTTTTCTGCTTATTCCCTCTGTTACCTTTTTCTTTTCTCATTTTTGTATCTTTTTCTTTGTTGCCTCCCTGTGGATTACTGAAACATATTTTAGAATTTTATTTAAAATGCTTTTGAGTATACATCTTTCTGTAATCTCTCTCTCTCTCTTGTGTGTGTGTGTGTGTGTGTGTGTGTGTGTGTGTGTGTGTGTGTGGTTACTCTAGATATTACTAGTATTGACATTTTACCAGTTGTGAGAAGCACAGAAACCTTACTTCCCTTTAGACCCCCTTTACCCTTCCACATTTCTAATATAATGATGTTAAACATTTCCTCTATGTATATTGAAAACTAAAGACAATGTTGTAAGTTTGGTTTTAAACATCAAACATAATGTAGAAAACTTAGAGGAGCTGAGATCTGTATTCATATTTTTATTCTGTTCATTGTTTTTTCTTCCTTCTTAGGAAATCACATTAGCTATTCTTTTAAGGTAGAACTACTGGTGACAAATTCTTAGTTTCCCTTCTTTTAATAATGTTGTAATTTCTTTTTCATTCTGAATGATATTTTTTGCTGGCTATAAGATTCTGGGTTGACAGTAATTTTCTTTAAGCACATGAAAAATGTTCTACCATTTCTTTCTGGCCTCCAGGTTTTCTGATAGTAAATGTGCTGTCATTAGAAATTTTTACCTTTATAGGTAAGATGTTTCTTTCTCACTGCATTCAAATTTTTTTCTTTCATTAGTTTTCAGAATTATTATGTGTCTTGGCATGGGTGTCTTTGGATTTAATCTGGGATTAGCTCAGTTTTTTTGTGTCTGTAGGCTAACATTATTTTCTAGATTTGGAAAATTTTCAGCCATTATTTTCTTTAAATACCTTTTTAGTACTGCTCTCCTCCTTCATCTTGGGATCCTGATGACATAATTTGATATGGTTTGGCTGTATCCCCACCCAAATATCATCTTAAATTATGGCTCCCATAATTCCTACATGTTGTGGGAGAGACCTGATGGAAGATAATTGAATCATGGGGGGTGGTTTCCTCCATACTGTTCTCATGGTAGTGAATAAGTCTCACAAGGTCTGATGGGTTTTTTTATTTTTTATTTTTTAAGGCGGGGTTTCACCATGTTTGTCAGGCTGGTCTTGAATTCCCGACCTCAGGTAATCCGCCTGCCTTGGCCTCCAAAGTGCTTGGATTACAGGCATGAGCCACCACGCCTGGCCAATCTGATGGTTTTATAATGGGTTTCCCTTTTTGTTTGGCTTCATTCTCTCCTGTCTGCCACCATGTAAGATGTGCATTTCACCTTCCACCATGATTGTGAGGCCTCTCCAGTCACATGGACCTATGAGTTCATTAAAACTCTTTTTCTTTATAAATTACAGTCTTGGGTATGTCTTGATCAGTAGTGTGAAAACTGACTAATACACAAATGTTAGATTTTTAATTATAGTCTGATAAACTCCTAAGGCTCTCTTTATTTTTTCAGTTTATTTTTTCCATCTATTGTTCTGATTGGGTAGCTTCTATTGCTACTATATCTTCCAGTTCACTGACTGTCATCTCCACTGTGCTGTTGAGCCCAATTGAGTTTTGATTTCAGCTACTGTATTTTTAGTCCAAAAATTTCCATTTATATATATATATATATTTTTCTTGGCTGAAACTTTTTTCTTTTGTTTAAACCATGTTCATAATTGCTCATTGAAACATTTTTCTCATGAGTACTTTAGAATTTCTGTCAGATAATGTCACCATCTCTGCCACTATGTGGGAGGAGATGTTGCTGATCTTAATTCATTCAAGTTAAGCTCTTGGTATAATTGGCTCTTGGTATGATTTTTGATTTTTTGAATTGTATCCTGGGCATTTTGAGCATCATGCAACTCTGAATTTTATTTAAATCTTGTGTTTTAGCAGATATCTTTTGACAGGATATGTGACATGATAGTGGTACCACACAGTTGATGTGAGGTTGAGGTAGATGTCTAAGTTACATTAACATCCTGGTGGAGGATACCTCATTACTGCTGAGCAGGGCTGCGAGGTCAGGCTCCCCATGTGGCCTTCACTGACATCATGGGCGGTAGAGGGAGCTCTAGTTACCACTGGATGGTGGTGGAAGCCCTGGCTCCCCCACTTGGCCTTCTCTGACACCATCCCAGAGGTAAAGGGGCACACTTTGTTATAGACTTCTGATGAGATGGAAGACTCAGCTTGCTACTTGGCCTTTGTACCTGGTAGAAGCATAGTCTTAGCTTTTTCCATGTTGTGTGGTCAGAGTAAGGAAGTTGTTTTCCAAAAGTTTTTCTGTCTTACTGGACAGCCCTTTCCTGGTCTTTGGGCTACAGAGAACAGGCTGTTTAGGGGGCTTTCTAACATCTCCAACATTGGTGTTTCTGGATTACTTGCTTCTCTAGCACCCAGTGTAGGGTATGTATACAGGGGCAGACAGAAAAACCAGGAAACTCATTGCTATGTTGTTTCTTAGATTCCAAGGCCCCACCCTAGTCTGCCGCCTTCTCTCTACCTTTCAGTCTTATTTTTATATAAGAGTTCACAGCTGTAATTAGCAGGAGGGAAGGTAGAGATATGTTTTCTCTTGTCCTAGAACTGGAAATCACTCTGACTTAATTTTTAAATTAAATAAACATGTGTCAATAAGTATGTTTTAAGCTATATAATAGGAACTCTAAAGAAATTAGAGTACATCTTATAAAAATGATTATCAAAACACTTAAATCAAGATTAAAATGCTTAGATCTAATATAACTAATTTATCCCTTTCATACTAAGATATAAAAACAAGATAATTCAATATGTAGTTTCTCATTACTTAATTTTGTAACAACATAACATAATATGTAGGTAAGATTATAAGTTACCAAATAGGGATTGGGATCCCCATGCTGCTGTTCTCATGATAGTAAGTTCTCATGAAGTCCGATGGTTTCTTTTTCTTTCTTATTTTTGAGTCAGAGTCTCGCTCTGTCGCCCAGGCTGGAGTGCATTGGCGGGATCTTGGCTCAATGCAACCTCCTCTTCCTCCCAGGTTCAAGCGATTCTCTTGCCTCAGCTTGCCGAGTAGCTGGGATTACAGACGTGTTCCTGTAATCCCAGCACTTTGGGAGGCCAAGGTGGGTGGATCACCTGAGGTCAGGAGTTCAGTACCAGTCTGGCCAACATGGTGAAACCCTGTCTCTACTAAAAATATAGAAATCTGATTGTTTTATAAGGGGCTTCCCCCTTTTTGCTTGGCACTTCTTCCTGCTGCCATGTGAAGAAGGACATGTTTTTTTTCTACTAAGATATAAAAACAAGATAATTCAATATGTAGTTTCTCATTACTTACTTTTGTAACAACATAATGTAATACGTAGGTAAAATTATAAATTGCCAAATAGGGATTGGGACCCTATGCTGCTGTTCTCATGATAGTAAGTTCTTGAGAAATCTGATGGGTTTTTTGCCCTTCTGCCATGACTTTAAGTTTCCTGAGGTCTCCCCAGCCATGTGGAACTGTGAGTCAATTAAACCTCTTGCCTTTATAAATTACCCAGTCTTGGGTATGATCTTACAGCAGAGTGAGAAAGGATTAATGCAGGGATAATAATAAAAGCCATGATAATCCTTAGTAAATGTGTATATGTGTATATGTGGTATGTGTATATCATATTTTGGTATTTGGCTTTTACATATAATTAAATAAAAGTCAGATAGAAACAGAATAAATAACACCATTGTTTTAGTTTGACACTATAATCAAAGTTTCCTACAGATGAAATAGAAAGATATATAACCTGCTGAAAATGAATTGGCCTGGCAGCTAGCATAATTTTATATTTTACTAATAAGGGGAAAATATTAAATTTTTCATAAGATGAAGTTTAAAATAAACACTTTAACATATAACACATACCAAATCTGAAAAGTAATTACATAGTTTATCTGTGAGTTTCATCGGATCTTAAACAATTTGCAGTCCCAGAAAACATTCCACTTACATTTTTAAAAATCTGCATCACTAACATACTGTTTTGGCTAATGGAAGGTGCTTTGCTTTGGAAGCTACTTTTTCCCCAGCTAATAACATGTCTTAGGGATGAGCGCTGAGAATAGCTGTAAAAGAAATGCTTACATTTAAGTACATGAAAAAGAACCAATTTTTAGTGTTCAATATTTCCCACAGATGCTCTTTTTACCTTGCTCTCAATAGATTTGTCCTTGTAAATAATGAATTCTTTGATAATAGGAGAATAGAATAGGTGAAGTCATTAAACAAAAATTATCATTACTTTCACTTTATTTTATTTTTATTATGATTAACCCCACTTTATTGCATACCTGAATTTAGAACATTCAAACAGGGGATCCAAATTTCTCTTTGGTTTTTGCCCAAAGAGCAAATTTCTCTCTCTTTTTTTTTTTTTTTTTTTTTTGCCCTGCTTCATCTTTATCAGGAAAGAGTAAATAAAACAGAAGGAATGATGGGAAGCCCTAAGACCTTACACTGTCTTGAGTAGTCATGAAAGGAAATAACTCCACCTTTTTTGGGGGGATGGGGACTCCACCTTTTTTTGGGCAGGGGCACCTGGTGATTTTTCACTGAGGGTGAAGCAATGGCTCATTTTTGGTAAAGTTTAAAAAAAGGGCTATTGGTGAACACGGTGTATACTCAAGTAAATCTTATTTAAGAGAGTGTATAAATGGAATCTGGGAATCTGGAAATTGATTCTCTGACAACTATAGGAATTACCCTTTGGAAAATCATACTATAATACCAGGGCTGTGAGTGCCCCAGTTTGATCATCACTGTACAGATCATTGCTCTAACTTGTGAACCTTGGGGTCCACATGCTAGAACAACGAAAGGGAACAAAAGAACACTTAGGAGCATTGAGGTGATGCGTGCTCAGGGATAGCACTAACACGAAAGTTGTGAATGATAGCAGAATACCAGCGGAGTTTGAAAACTTAGAATTGCCTTTTGCCACATTGGTTAGAATAACCACCTACTTCCTTTCTGTGTACTCTTGCTGATTTCTGAAATTGTGACTCTCTGCATTAAAGTTACATAGGGGTAATCACTCATCAGTATAGGTTTTTACATCAGCTGGATGGGTACAAGGGTCACTAACTGGATTAATTAAATCAAACAATGAAGCTTCTCAGGATGAAAAATACTGCATTATATTCTCTGGTGACTACTTCAACTTTTGTTGATCACATTAGCATTTGCGAAGACAGGAAGCGAAACAACTTGCAGGCTGCTTTTCTAGCAGTTAAAGAAACCCTATAGGTTTTTTGCAATTGAAATTAAAACCTATTGGCCAGGAATCATCAAGATTGAGCCTGAAAGCTGATGATGCAGCATCCCTGAGTAGGAAAGACTGAATTAATATTATCATTAATATATTTGTTTCTGAAAAGCCAGAGTGGAAATAATTTCATATGTCAGAAATCGCAGGCATTTTATCAGCCTCCCAGATTTACAAATACCCATTTGTTAGTGCCAATCAGGTCCAATGTGTTTAGTTTGCAAATTAACACTTCCCTTCTTTGCAAAGTTTTATGAGAAGGTTAAAAAAAACATTTGAAGGAGCTGTAGAAAGGAAGTTACATAAAGCACAAACCAGGCAGCCAAGAGCTTTTGTAGTCATCACTGTAGATGGAGACTGTGGCAGACAGAACTCTCTGCTTCCTGAAGAGAAACTGCATATTGAGTGTGCATGATCTGTGTGCCAGGATGTCATCTTGACCTGCTTTGTTCTGTATCTTGTCAAAGAGGATCGCTTTGGGGAGCAGTATGTCTGTACACTCTGGATGAACCCCTCTGAAGCAGGAAGTAGGATGGAATACTTGTGCTTTTGTTTAAAAAATGCCTGGGGCCTATATTTACAATTTTGTTAGATTCTTTATTAAAAATTTATTTGAATAAACTATAATTAATTTATGCCAGAAGAGCAAAATAGCAGAAATTATGCTTCTTTTCACAGGTTATGACTGAATGAATTGATTCTAACCAGTAAATCTGTCCATATGAATTTTATTTCCTGGATCTTAGTAAGTCCAATGGAGTGATGAGCTTGTGACGGAGGGTTTATAGAGATATCTTTTAATAGACTTTTGATAAAGCACTAAGAAAGTTTATAATAATTTTAATTGATAATGAGGAAGCAGAGGAGCAGAACAGAAGATAGTTTCTCAGTGTTTAGAGACCTTGAATTTATTGTTTCCTTTGCAAAGTCTATTAGTCACCCCTGACGAGAAGCCTGCAATTTCAGGTGTTTGCAGTTTCCTGACCCTTCAGAGCTACTCTCTGTGGGCTCTTTATCTGGCCTGGCTGCTGAGACTGTGGCTGTTTTATATTCATTATTTGATTAAAGACTCCACAACTTTATTAAGGAGGTATCTGTCTCGCTTTGCAGCTGGGAGGCTCAGAGAGGGAAGTGCTGTGCCCATGGCCATAGTTGTGGTCACTGTTGAAGTTGAGATTGACCCAGATCTACTCAGCTCTGCAGGACCGACCCTTTCCACTATATTATTCTCACCCCAACCATCAAATCAAACCGGCAGAGCGAACACAAACAGAAGGTTCTCAGGAGCTAGCTAACAGTTTGTGTCAAACAAGGCGAGAGCAGACAAGTCTCCTCCAGGAATATGCCCCCCACTCTCCACTGAGCAGCAAACCCCAATTAGTTCCTGTAGTCTTGGCTTGTAGAAGAGGGATGAACTTAACTAGGCTTCACAGTCCTAGCTCTATGCCTTCTACTCATCCTTTAGAGCTTAGCCTAGATTTGATTCCTTCAAGAAAACCTTCTGTGACATCCCTCTAAAATGGGTTTCCAGATCATAACACTTACCAAATCATGTTTATCTATGACAAGCATGAGACCATGAGATCTGTAAGTACTTTGTTTACTGTTTTCTGGGAAGTAGCAAAAATGTCTAGAATTCAAATATCTGTTGAGTAAATGAAGAATATCACTAGCACTGTGAGTGACTTGGGAAAGCTAGATGTCTCTAGGTCTCACTTTCCCCCTCGTGAGTGTTTTGTGAATGATTTCTAACATTTCAGATAGAGTATTATGATACTAGCTGTGAGCTGTGCATCCTGCTAGAAGATACTTGAGCTTCTTGACGTAAATTCCAGGAACTTTTTTATTCTTACTGCTGCACAGGAAGGAAAGGACTCCGTCGTCTTTACATTGTTTCTCAGGCCCCAAAATATGTGCACTCTCTCGCTCTCGCTTCTCTCTCTCTCTCTCTATATATATCTCAAATCAATGGATATTTAGTTCCCAAAACCAACATACAAATACAACAAATATCCCTCAGCATGATCATGTGGTTTTGTAAGGGCACAATTCTAAATCTGGCTCTGAGACAAAGTCAACATGTTCCGTAACTGTCTTCATTTCAAGTTACTTAGAAGAAGTGGGAAAAGGCTCAGCTCCACACCGGGACATAGAAATGCATACCTCTAGTCACTTTTAACATTCTATTAACATTGCACAGCTGAGGATATCTGAGATCCTTGGAAGTGGGAGTGATTTTTCCAGTATCCCACTAGCAGGGAGTGGCAGAGCTGGAACTAGGTCCCAGGTCTTCTAACCCTAAAGTCGAATGCATTTTTAACCCCCTATGTTCTTTCCAGTAAGTCAATAATCTTTGCTCATCCAGACTAGCATCCTGAAAATCCGAATCAGTGATCACACAGGAACGATTTACTGCAAACCCATTACTTGAGATAATGGCAGGCACATACCTGCTCCTTAACAGAATATCGTTACGATGATCATGTTGAGATGAGAGCATGACTTACAGTCCGTAGAACACCTTTGTTCAATACTGTTGAAATTCCCATTGAGAATCAGGAATTTCCTGCCTCTCCTTACCTCTTTGAAGAGGATCACTAAACAACTGTTATACCAATCAGTATATTTGTGTTTCCTCTCCAGACTGTCAGATTCCTCAGGGCAGTGACAATGAGTATCCTTTCTGACAATCCATACCTATCACAATAACTATCACACCGGGACACTCGCCCATAGATGCTGAATAAATGAAAGGGCTTAGAAACTGAGGTGACCTGTCCAGATTGAGTTAGCAGTGACAGAAGCTAAATAAATATTTTATTGAAACAAAATAAAACCTTAGATGACTCTGCTGGTGACAGGCCACCTGGAAATGCCAGTTTCCTTCACTGTTAGAGGCTTCCTCCAGGCTTGCTGAATTTGACCCCCCAAGACAATAGTCTTAACGGCTGCAATTCTGTGGATCCAATCTTTCCTGCTCTGTCAATTGTCAAGCTGCTTCTCTTTTAATGCAGCATAACAAACTATTTTAATAATGCATTCTTTGTAGAATGAGGTCCTCTTAAATCTAGTTCTGATGGTCGTTTGGAAGCACAATGTGCTTATAGTCCTCAAATTTTACTGTTGAGGAAAAACTAAATCTGAATATTTCTCTATCATTCTGATAAATTTTCATCATGGACCCTCATGTGAATAGTACAATTTAGCCAATGGCCTCTTATAGGTAATAGACCAATATATCAGAATTAAACAGCGCAGAGTCCATGCATCTTTTAAAATCATCAAATACAAAGTCCTCCTGGCCACATAAATATAAATGAAAGCTTGATTGTATCACAGTCTGCAGGCATACAGTGCTTGTGATGATAGCCAGCATAAACTATTGATTATTAAATACAGACATGAATTTTTCCAGCAGTGTCTCCAGAGTTTGTACTCTTCAGTTTTCTCTTGTTGGCCACATTTTGTAAAATCCATATTCTTCCCCGCCTCTCCCTTATGCAGGAGGGAGGGATCTTTCTTCAGGGATCAGAACAGTGTCTTAGATATCAACCCAAGGTGTAGTATGAGAAAATTGCATTCTCTTCTCACACTCACAGGTGACGGTGCTGTGTCTTCAGCAAAGCAAGACCACAGTGGCTTTTGGTAGGGGGTCCTGGATTGCTACAGGAGGAGCCCACACCCCTCTACTAATTCTGATACAAGATAGACTGCAGGTGGCTTTTCTTTGGTCTTTTCCAAGAAAGCCCCTAACTCTTTCAGAATTCCTTGTTATTTCTCACCCAAGCCAACACAAACTTTATAGGAGGGAAAATCTTCAAGCAGAGTAGAAAAAATGTGAGGACTCAGAGGTGTATAACAGGTGGCATAGGCAGAATGAATGGCTTAGAATGTTTTTCTTCCCTATGATCTCAGGAAGGGACACTTTTTGTGCAACAGTGAATCCAGAATTTCTACATATTAACTTGAACCACGTGAAATTGAGGACAGTCAACTGTGCTTGACATATAAAAAGGGTTATTTACTATGGTGCAACCTGGTAGAAGGGGCTAAGGAATAGAAGCTAGTCAGAGGTGGGGACCTGGGAGATTTGTAATTGGGTTTGCAAAAAACAACAACAACAACATGATTTTACTTGTATTTTTACTTCGTTCTTGTATATGAATTACTTGAGGGAAGCACTAATAGAGATTATTGGGGGGTGGGGGTGGAGCAAAAACCCTGTCTGTAGCCAGTCCTTGATATTACCTATTCTGGGCTTGATGAGAAAAAAAGGCAAGTGAGGAATGACCCTGATATAACCATCAAAATTTAACACCAGTTTAGATTACTTTTATTTACAGTCTTTCCTTTTTTTTTCTTTTTGGTTCTTTATTTGCCAGTGGCCTGAAGAAGATGAGAAGAGAGAATTCACCAAGAATTAGAAACTGCCCCCAAAATATATCAGCTATAAATAGAGTCAAAATTCAGTGAAGCTGAATCAGGCATATGAATCATAAGCTGTGATTTTACTAGTGTAAGCACTTAGAAAAGTACTTTTTTCAATATAAAGAGACGTATTTTGAAAATCAAAGAAAACATACTTCAGGCACTCAGTGCCAGAGTATGTCTATTTCATGTAGTGCAAGAATCCTGTCCAAACAGACGGTATGTGCATGGTATGAATAGGATTCTTTGACCACTCATGAGACTTTCTCTAGCCACTGTGTTTCTGGGGCTCAACTCTGTGTGTGTGTGTGTGTGTGTGTGTCTGTGTGTGTGTCTGTGTGTGTGTCTGTGTGTGTGTCTGTGTGTGAGATTTAGAGTATAAGAAAGCTTATTGGTATAAAAACCTCTTTGCAATCCCCTTTATCCCACTCCCCCAAATATTTCTGCTTCCAAGCTTCAGCCTTAGATGTCAACCTAAGCTGTAGTTCCTTAATGGAAGGAAAGGGTGTTCTCACCTCACACTACTATGAAATGGGGCTGTGTTTGCAGCACAACAGAACCACTCAGGGCCCTCAGTGGGGTGGTCCTGGAATGTTTAAGCTGTTTATCTACAATTTAAATCCTCTGTGAAATGTAAATACTTCTAGCAAAGGTGATATATTGCCTCTTTTATTTCTATTAGATTTTTTGTTTTGTTTTTCTGTTTTTTTTTTTTTTTTTTCTTAAAATTTAGGTTCTGGGGTATGTGTGCAGATCATGCAGGATTGTTGCATAGGTACATACATGGCAAGGTGGTTTGCTGCCTCCATCCCCCATCACCTATATCTGGCATTTCTCCCCATGTTACCCCTCCCCAACCTCCCCACCCCCTTCTCTTTGTTTTCTTATATCCTAATGTTTTCCAAAGTTTTTTATCCCCCCTCTTTTTGCTATGTCAGCCCTCACTGCCTCATTTCAGTCTCTCATCACGTTTGTCCTGGACTTCTGCAGCCACCTCCTGATGGTGTTTCTGCCTCCAGGAGGACCGAGGTGATCTCTAACATTTGAAGCTGGCCAGTTACTCCACCGTTCAAAACCCTTTCCTTACAGAATAGGGTCATCATTACATTCATCACCCTGCCTCACCACCTATGGAAGGGTCCAGTCTCTTGCACTGCCTCTTCACACTTGTAATTTGCCACAGACTGCATGGCACTTCACACCTGTTCTTTCGGCTCAGGCTGTCCCTTATGCCCAGAATGACTTTCTCCAAATCAAGCCCACACAGTATTTGATATGGGCCCACTGAGGGAATGTATTCTCTTCCCGGGTCCACAAGGGGGCGTGGTCTTCAAAGTCAAGAAATTCCCAGCGACATGCGCAACCTGCCTTCTTCCACCTCTCCATCCGGGAGCTTAGAGGTCTTTGTTTAACTTTTGCAGGAAGGTAAGACTGCCTAGGTGAGCTCCCTTTGTTTAGAAAAAGCCTTTGAGAAGCTATGGGAGGACTGTGGGCCAAAACAACAAATCAAAGGTCAGAAATCAAAGATCAATCACTCCAGTGGAAGTTTAAAGAACTCCTTTCATAGGACAGAAAACTTGAATGGGGCAAGAATATCTCCCAGGTTAAAAGTCCCCCTCTCCCACATCCGTGGGGGACTCCATTTCTAGAACCCCTTCCATGACATCGTGGGAGCTGCTTTTCTTTCTCCTTTTTTCTCTCTCTGCCTAAATAAATCACTTTCTGCAAAACTCTTTGGGGTCTGATATTAGCTTAAACCAAGCTCATCACACCTGGCAGGGTCCTCTCCCCCATTCTTGGGTGAGTGAAGGACCAAGGGCCTGGAAGGACACATCCTTTCTGGGAGCTGAGCCTCCCCAGTATCTTGCAACCCAGTCTCACCACCAAATGGTGAATTGGGCTTCCATACATTCATTCATTTACTTATTCTTTCTTTCTCTGCTGTGTTATAATGGATAGAAGTTCAAATGCTAGGAGATATTGCCGTTACTTCTACTTCAGGAAAAATGCTAATTTTCAACAAGTAAAACTTTGGGCTATGGGCAGAAAGGGAGTCAGAGGGCATTTTGACTTGGATTAATCATCTAATTATTCTTTAGAGATAGGTTCTTACCTTGGGGTCCATGGAAACTGTATGTCAGTATGTTTCATTTTAGGAAGAAAGTCTGTAGCTTTATTTAGATTATCAAGGGAGTCCAAGACCCTAAAGATATTAAGAACTATTACCTTAGAGAAAAGTGTGTGTGTGAGAATTTTCAAACACTTTTTATTCTCAGAAAATTTTCTTCCATTTTGGATCATTTCTCATCACATACTATTTGCAATAAATTGCTTTTCTTTTGTGTATTTCCATTTGTGACTCAAAAAATCTTCACTGACATTTAAAGCCATTCTTTTTTCAATGAAACCATGTTATTAGTAAAAGCAGATCTTTAACAGTCCATAGAAAACATTTAAGCCTCAGCTTCAAAGTTTTTGAAACATGTCAGACTATAGATATGATTACTTTTATCATAAATCTAATACTAAAGCTTAAAGTCATAAAATATAAGCTGTCAACAGAAGTTAAATAAAGGTAAAACAATAATAATCACAATTGATATTAGAAAATATACAAAGGGGTTAAAATGTACACTTCAGTCTTTTCTTGAAAATATACACTTAAATCTAACACAATGAAGCAAATAGAGGTATGCAGACCAATAAAAAGCCTATCAAGTGCTTGGCTAAAATGCAACTACCTCATAAGGCTATGGCGCTGAAAGAAGATTTTTATTTTGAAAGATAAATTATCTAAGATGGAGGCTGAAACTGAGAAAACTTATACATGGGGGAATTTGCAAACACTTCGCCTGATACTTAAATATACACATCTTTGCAGTGAGAGCAAAGCTTGAACTCTTAAAGACAAGTGACAAAGATTGATTTTTTTATGCTAGGGAGGAATAATAATTTAATGTAATAGTCTCACGGTTATTTTTCTTCTTGCATATGCTAAGGTTTTCTGTGACATAGTATGCCTGAAAGTCAACCAGGAAAAAGGCTGCTTTGGGAAACTTAGGTAGGGATTGGGCTTCATTTCATTTGGATAAGGAAATAGAGGTTAAAACTACAAAAAATGAAGAGTGCAAGGTGAAGGAGAAGAAAGAATTAGGAGAAAGAGAAGAAAAGAGGGAGGAAGAATAAAAAAATGAGAAAAAAGGGCTAAAAGGAGAAGGAGAGAGAATGAGAGAGAGAATGAGAAAAAAATGAATCAATGAGAGATTGCTATAACTTCGGCCTCTTAGAACCAAAGTTGGTGGGATGCAATGTCTTGCTTGGGATTGCTGTGTGATTCTGAGGAAGCTTAAGAAGCATGTCCTTTGACCCCTAACCTGTCTGGAAAGGGTAAAGAAGAACTGTATGGAGGCAAGATCCTGGTGGATACTACTCAGTTGAAGAATGAAAGATGATTGCCTTTTCATAAGATCTGAGCTGGAGCCAGAGTTTATGGAGCAAAGAATTTATTTCAAAGCAAAATACATGAGCCAATGTGCTCACGCCATGGAGTTCACTGGCCTTAGTGTTCCACACCATCAAGAAGCAGCTGGACTAATAGCACAGTGGATCAGTCCATTGAAGACTCAGTTACAGCTCTGGCCGGGAGACAGCTGCTTGTGCAGCCCATGTGCTGTTTAAGACATAGGTTTGATGTGAATCAGTGACTAATACCTGGTGCTGTTTCCTTCATAGCCGGAACACAGGGTTTATGAAACTAAGATGTAGAAGTGAGAGTGGTGCATCCCACTAGCATAACTCTTGGCTCCAGCATCTAGAACAAAATATTAGAAACTGGGTGGCTTATCAAGAACAGAAATTTATTGCTCACAGTCTGGGGGCTGGACGTCTAAGATCATGGGGCCAGCATGGTCCAGTTCTGGTGAGGGCCCACTTCCTGGTTGTAAACAGCTGACTTACAATAAATCTTCTTAAGGAGGTAGAAGCTTGAGATGGCTCTATGAACAAATTACTCCAATAACCTTTGTTTTCTGTGTCTTTGGAATCTCTTGGTTTAAGTGTGTCAGTAATCAAGAGAAAAATGTTTCTGCCAATAAATACAACAATGATGGAAGTTGAGATTGTTATCTCGCCGTCTAGCATTCCTCTTGCCTCTGGAAAACAGGCAAAAATAAGAACTCCGTGTTAACTGAGGTGATGGATCCTTATTATCAATGGAAAATAGGGTTGCTTTTGTACATTACAGACAGACAGGGAGAATTCTTCATGGAACCCAGGGAATTCTCAGTGATGTCTGCCAGGTTTTCCTTATTCAGTGATAAAGATAAAACTACAGTAACCCTCTACAGGCAAGATTACCAAGGATTTGTATATTCTGTGAGTAAAATTTGGATAATCCTACCACATAAAGAACCCTGACCAGCTGAGGTACTGCTGATAAGATTGGGAACATGGAATAGATAGAAATTTAAAATACTGTAACTTTGTCACCATTTCAGAGATAACTACTATTGTTCTTACTCATATTTTCTTACTGTTTCATGTATATATTTATATATTCTAACTTTCCCTGCTTTCCTGTTGCCTTGCATATTTTATTTACAGTGAGTAAAGTTTACAAAATAGTGCATAGCTGACAGACTGTCCAGACGGAATTGAGAAAGATGTAGAGGAAGAAGAGACCTTTCAGAGCTCTTAGATTTGCCCCTGGAGGCAGTAGTAGTTAACAATTTGTCTCCCCTTTACAGATGTTATAAGGGGCGTATTTGGTGGCAGCGTTTTGCGTTGCATTGTTGCTAAATCTGTTGCTGCTTCCTTGTAAGCATGGACAAGGTATGTGTGTGGGAGCGTTTGGCACCAAGTTCTCGAGTGGACTTGATTACGTTATTCATAATAAGCCCCTTTCACCAATACCTGAGATTACATGAATCAAGTGGCTCTGGATGGGCCCCTAGACAGCTTCAGGATAGGTGCTGGTTGCCAGAGGCAGCCACCATGATGTAATAGGGGGTTGGAACTTTCAGTCGCACCCTGTAACCTCCTGGGAGATCGAGTTAATCACCAATGGCCAATAATTTAATCAATCATGCCTAAGTAACAGATCCTCCACAAAAGCCCTAAACGACAAGGTTAAGAGAGCCTCTGGGTTGGTGGACACATAGATGTTGAGGTGTTCACCCCTGCATTCCAAGGGGATAGAAGCTCATGCACTCAGGATCCCTCTGGACCTTGCCCAATAGACCTTTTCATCTGGCTGCTCGTTTGTATGCTTTATAACATCCTTTATAATAAACTGGTAAATGTAAGCAAAATGTTTCTGTGAATTCTGTCAACCATTATAGCAAGTTATTGAACCCAGCAATGGGATGTAGGAACACCTGATTCACAACCAAGACAGACAGAAGCATGGGTAACCTGTGGACCAACTACCTGACTGATATCTTAAGGGCGGGAGCAGTCTTAAGGGACTGACCTCTTAATATATGGAGTCTGTGCTAAGATGGTTTTAATGTCAGAGTTGAATTACATTGTAGGACACCATTTTGTGTCCACAGATAACTGAAGTTCTTGCTGTGGAAAACCCACACATTTGGTGTCGGAAGTGCTGTGAGTAGAGACACAGTTTTTTTCTTCAGCGGTTCTATCATGTAATTATTTTAACTACCCAGAAGTGATGGGAGGAGAACTTGTCAGAATTGAGAGTATGTTACAACTGCACAAGTTCATTGTTGTCAGAATGTATCAATATTCACTAGACAGATTGGTTTATCCCCAGTACACCTGCTACTGTGATGCATCGGCTACTTACCATAACAGGAGCATTAATTCTTAGAGGACATCAGAGATCTCTTCTAAGTATTTCCTATAATATATGACTGCAGTCTTTTCTGCTCATTCTTTCCAAGACTGGAGGGAGGAATTCTGAAAATCATTAGTTTTTCTTTCTTGCTTTTTTCTTTTCTTTTATTTGTATAATTTTAAAAACCTTTAATTCCTTTCTTTTTCATCTCTTCCTACTCTTCTTGGCCTCTGGTAACCACTAATTCACTCTATTTTCATGAGATCCTTTCTTTTTTAGCTTCCACATATGAGTGAGGACATGTGACATTTGTCTTCCTGTGCCTGGCTTATTTCACTTAACAGAATGTCCCCCCAGTTCCACCCATGTTGTTGCAAATGGCATTTTATTCTTTTTATGACCAAATAGTATTCCACCGCATATATACACCACATTTTCTGCATTTATTCATCCATTGATAGACATTTAGGTTGATGCCATATCTTTGCAATTATTAATAGTGCCACAATAAACATGGGAGCGCAGATACTCTTTTGATAAACCGATTTCTTTCTCTTTGAGTAAATATTTAGTAGTGATCATATAGTAGCTCTACTTTAAGTTTTTGGAAAAATCTCTATACTGTTTTCCGCAGTGGCTGTACTAATTTAAATTCCTACCAACAGTATACGGGATTTCCTTTTCTCTGCATCTTGGCCAGCATCCATTATTCTTCTTTTTGTTTGTTTTTGTTTTGTTTTTAATAAAAACCATTTTACCTGGAGTGAGATAACATCTCATTGTGGTTTTGATTTAGTGATGTTGAACATTTTTTCCTCTATGTACCTGCTGGCCATTTGTATGCCTTCTTTCAAGGAATGTCTATTCAGGTCTTTCACCCATTTTAAAATCACAATATTTGTGTGAGTGGGTGGGTGTGGGTGCGCGCACGTGCTATTGAGTTGTTTAAACTCTTTGTTTATTCTGGTTATTAATCTCTTGTCAGATGAATAGTTTACAATTATTTTCTCCCATTCCATGGGTTGCTTCTTTGTTATTTCCTTTGCTCTTCAGAAGCTTTTTAGCTTGATGTAATCCTACTTCTCTATTTTTGCTTTGGTTACCTGTGCTTTTGAGGTCTTTTACACACGAAAAAAATCTTTGCCCAGATTGATGTCTTGCAGCAATTTCCAGATGTTTTCTTCTGGTACTTTGATAGTTTCAAGTCTTAGATAATGTCCTTAATCCGTTTTGATTTAATTTTTGTATATGGCAAGAGATATAGGTCCAGTTTCATTATTCTGAATATGGATACCCATTTTTTTCCAACACTATTGAGGAGACAGTCCTTCCCCCCAATGTCTGTTCTTGGAGCCTTTGTCACAAATGAATTAGCTGTAAATGTGTGAATTTATATTGGGTTCTCTATTCTAGCAGTGGTCTGTGTGTCTGTTTTTAGGCCAGCAGCATGCTGACTTGGTTGCTATAGCTTTGTAATAAACTTTGAAATTAGATTGTATGATACCTCTAGCTTTGTACTTTTTGCTCAGGATTGCTTTAGCTATTGGGAATTTTTTCTAGCTCCACATAAATGTTAGGATTTCCTTTTTTCTACTTCTGTGAAGAAATTGTATATTTATAGGAATTGTATTGAATTTGTGAATTGCTTTGGGTAGTATAGCCATTTTAATAGTATTCTTACAGTCCATGAGCATGGACTATCTTTCCATTTTTTGTGTGTCCTATTTAATTTGTTTCATCAGTGTTTTATAGGTTTTTTGTATAAAATCTTTCATTTTCTTTGACTAAATTGATTCCTACATGTTTTATTGTCTGTGTAGTTCTTATACATGTGATTGCTTTCTTGATTTCTCTTCAGATTGTTCACTATTGGCATGTATAAATGCTACTGGTTTTGGTATGATTATTTTGTATCCTGAAACTTTACCGAATTTGGTTACAAGTTATAACAATTTTTTGGATAGAGTTTTTAGATTTTTCTAAGATTATGTTGTCTGTGAACAAGGCTAATTTGACTTCTTTTCTAATTTGGATGCCCCTCCCTTCCTTCCTTCTTTTCCTTTCTTCCCTTTCTTTTCCCTTCTTCTTTCTTTCCCTCCCCTCTTCTCCCTTCCCCTCCCCTCTTCTCTTCTCTCCTCCCTTCCCCTTCTCTTTCCTCCCCTCTTCTCCCCTCCCCTCTTCTCCCCTCCCCTCTTCTCCCCTCCCCTCTTCTCCCCTCCCCTCTCCTCCCCTCCCCCTCCTCCCCTCCCCCCTCCTCCCCTCTCCCCTCCTCCCCTCCCCCTCCTCCCCTCCCCCTCCTCCCCTCCCCCTCCTCCCCTCCCCCCTCCTCCCCTCCCCCTCCTCCCCTCCCCTCCTCCTCCCCTCCCCCTCCTCCCCTCCCCCTCCTCCCCTCCCCCTCCTCCCCCTCCCCCTCCTCCCCTCCCCCTCCTCCCCTCCCCCTCCTCCCCTCCCCTCCTCCCCTCCCCCTCCTCCCCCCTCCTCCCCTCCTCCCCCCTCCCCCTCCTCCCCCTCTCCTCCCCCTCCTCCCCCTCCTCCCCCCTCCTCCCCCTCCTCCCCCCTCCTCCCCCTCCTCCCCCCTCCTCCTCCCCTCCTCCCCTCCTCCCCTCTCCTCCCCTCTCCTCTTCTGTTTCCTTCCTTTCCTTTCTTCCTTTCCTTTCTTTCCTTCCTTTCCTTCTTTTGCCTAATTGCTCTGGCCAAAACTTCTAGTAATATGTTGAATAAAACTGGTGAAAGTAGGCACCCTTGTCTTATTCAGATCTTAGATAAAAGGATTTACATTTTTTCACATTCAAACAATGTTAGCTTTTGGTTTGTTATATGTGACTTTTATTATTTTGAGGTATGCTTTTTCTATATCCAGTTTGATGAGTATTTTTTTTTTAACCACAAAAGGGTGTTAAATTTTATTGAATACTTTTTTAGAATCTGTTAAAATAACCATATGGTCTTTGTTCTTTATTTTGTTAATGTAATGTGTCACCTTTATTCATTTTCTTTTCTTTTTTTCTTTTTTTTTTTTTTTTTTTTGTTTTTTGAGATGGAGTTTCACTCTTGTTGCCTGGGCTTGAGTGTAAGGTGTGATCTTGGCTTACTGCAGCCTCCACATCCCAGGTTCAAGCAATTCTCCTGCCTTAGCCTCCCAAGTAGCTGGGAATTACAGGCATGTACCACCATGCTGGCTAATTTTGTATTTTAAGTAGAGATGAGGGTTCTCCATGTTCGTCAAGCTGGTCTTGAACTTCTGTCTTCAAGTGATCCGCCCACCTTGGCCTCCCAAAGTGCTGGGATTACAGGCATGAGCTACTGTATCCAGCCTGATTATTGAACCATCTTTGCATCTCTGGGAGGAATTCCACTTGATTGTGGTGAATAGTCTTTTTAATGTGTTTATGAATTCAACTTGCTAGTATTTTATTGAGGATTTTCTGCATCTATCTTCATCAAGGATATTCTCTTGTAGTTTTCTTTGTGTTATGTCCTTGCCTGGTTTGGTAGAAGAGTAATGTTCATCTCATATAATGACTTTAAAAGTATTCGCTCCTCTTTAATTTTTTTTTTTTTTTTTGAAGAGTTTGAGTACAATTAGTATTAGTTCTTTAAATATTTAGTAGAATTCAGCAGTGAAGCCATAAGGTCCTGGAGTTTTCTTCAATGGGAGACTTTTTATTACTGCTTTGATCTCATTACTCATTGTTGGTTTGTTGATTTTATAGAGATGTTTATTGATATAAACTTTCCTGGTAGTACTGCTTTTCCTGTATCCCATATGTTTTGATATATTTTATTTCCATTTTCATTTGTTTCAAGAAATTTTTGGATTTTCTTCTCAGTTGGGTGTGGTGGCTCTTCCCTGTAATCCCAGCACTTTGGGAGGCTTAAGGCAGGAAGATAACTGGAGTCCAGGAGTTCAAGAATAACCTGGGCAACAATACGATACCTTGTCTCTAAGTTAAAAAAAAAAAAATTATTCTTAATTTCTTCAGGACCCATTGTTTATTCAGGGGAAATTAACACATGTTAATTTCCTTGTGTTTGTATAGTTTCCAAGGTTCCTTTTGTTATTTTCTAGTGTTACTCTTTTGTGGTCAGAAAAGATAGTCGATATGATTTCTATTTTATTGAATTTGTTGAGACTTGTTTTGTGGCCTAAGATACGGTCTATTCTGGGAAATTCTCCATGTACTGTTGAAAAGAATGTGCATTCTGCAGCAATTGGGTAAATGTTCTGTAAATGTCATTTAAGACTATTTGGTCTAGTGTGTAGCTTAACTCAAATATTTCTTTGTAGATTTTCTGTCTGGATGACCTGTCCATTACTGAGAGTAGGGTGTTGAAGTCCCCTGCTATTATTGTATTGCAGTCTCTCTTTCTTTAAATCTATTAATGTTTGCATTTTGCACATGGGAGCTCTGGTGTTGGGTGCTTAGATATTTATAATTGTTATATTCTCTTGCTGAATAGACCTTTTTATCATCATATAGTGACCTTCTTTATCATTTTTGCAGTCTTTGATTTGCAGTCTGTTTGATCTAAGTATCGCTATTCCTGCTCTTTTTTGGTTTCCAGTTGTATGAAATATCTTTCCATCTCTTCCCTTTCAGTCTATGTGTGTCTTTATAGGTGAAGTGGGTTTCTTGTGGGCAGCCTATAGTTGGCTCTCTTTATCCATTCAGCCACTCTGCCTCTTTAATTGGAGAATTGAATTCATTTATATTTGATGTTATTGCTGATAAGTAAGGATGTACTATTACCTTTTTGTTGCTTGCTTTCTGGTTGTTTTGTAACTTCTTCCTTTCTTACACCCTTCCTTTGTGGCTAAGTGATTTCTCTGGTAGTATGTTTTAATTTGTTGCCTTTTATTTTTTAGCAAATCTATTACAGGTTTTGGCATTGTGGTTACCACAAGGCTTCCCCCAAACAACATGTATGTGTGCATATATATAAATAAATATGCGTGTGTATGTGTATATACATATATATGTTAAAGAGATGACAGCTTATCTTAGACCACAAAGCAAAGAACAGAAACAAAAGAAGAAAAATCCTACATTTCAAATCTATCCCCCCCACATTTTGACTATTGTCTCATTTTATGTATTTTTTATTGCCTATTTCTCAACAGATTGCTGTAGCTATTGTTGTTTTCGATAGATTTGTCTTTTGGCAGTTTCATACTAGAATGATGAGTGGATTACATATCATAATTAAAGTATTTGAGTATTCTGGGTTTGCCCATGTACTTAATTTTACCAGTGGGTTTTATATCTTCAATTTGTGTGTGTGCGTGTGTGTGTGTGTGTGTGTGTGTGTGTGTGTGTGTGTATGTGTCTCTGGGCACATTAGTGTTTTCTTATTTCAGGTTGAAGAACTTTCTTTAGCATTTCTTGTAGGACAAGTCTGGTGGTGGTGAATTCTGTTTTTGTTTGTCTAGAAAGACTATTTCTCCTTCAGATTTGAAGAATAGCTTTGCTAAATACTGTATTCTTAGGTGGCAGTTTTCTTATTTCAGCACTTTGAAAATGCTGTCACTTTCTACCAGACTGTGTGGTTTCTGTTTAAAAGTCTGCCAGACAAATTGCAGCTTCTTTACATGTTATTTACATCTTTTCTCTTGCTGCTTTTAGTGTCCTCTCTTTGTCCTTGACCTTTAAAAGTTTCATTATTAAGTACTTTGGGCTGGTCTTCTTTGGGTTGAATTCATTTGGTGTCATCTGACCTTTCTTTCTGAATATTTATATCTTTCTCAACTTTTGGAAAGTTATTTTGTTACTTCTTTGAATAGACTTTCTACTTCTTGCTCTTGCTCAAATCTCTCAAACAACTAATAAATCTTAGATTTGGTCTTTTGTTCATCTTTGTTCCTTTTTATTCCTTCTTCGTTTTTCTCCTATGACTACATATTTTCAAATAATCTGTCTTTGAGCTCACTGATTTTTTCCTCTGTTTGATGCATTCTGTCATCAAGAGCCACTAATAAATTTAGTTCAACTTTCAACCCAGAATTTCATATCCAGCCAAACTAAGTTTCATAAGTGAAGGAAAAATAAAATTTTTTATGAACAAGCAAGTACTCAGAGATTTCATTACCACCAGGCCTGCTTTACAAGAGCTTCTGAAAGAAGCACTATATACAGAAAGGAACAACCAGTATCAGCCATTCCAAAAACCCCATCGGTAAGCTGCATCCAGACCCATCTCACATGCAAGGATATACAGAGACTCAAAACAAAGGGATGGAGGGAGATTTGCCAACCAAATGGAGAGCAAAAAAAAAAAAAAAAAAAAAGCAGGAGTTGCAATTCTCGTCTCTGATAAAATAGACTTTAAAGTAACAGAAACCAAAAGAGAAAAGAAGGACATTGTATAATGGTAGAGGGATCAATGTAATGTGAAGAGCTAACAATCCTAAGTCTATGTGCACCCAATACAGTAGCACCCAGATACATGGGCCAACTTCTTGGTGACTTACAAAGAGACTTGGACTGCCACACAATAATAGTGGGAGACTTTGACACTACATTGTCAATATTGGACAGATCAATGAGACAGAAAGTTAACAAGGATACCTGGGACTTGAACTTAGACCTCGAACAGGTAAACTTAATAAACATTTACAGAACTCTCTATTCCAAACCCACAAAACATACATTTTCTTCAGTAACACATCACATCTATTCTAAAAGTGACCACATGGTTGGGAGTAAATCACTCCCCCAGCAATTGCCTAGCATTTCATAGGTTTAAATGAAATATTAGTTGGCTGTTTGTTATTTTCCTCTCTTATTCCTTCCTGTCTCCATTGTACAACACAATTATTAGTATAAAAGAGCTTTTCAATACCCATTTTTAGACTGCATTCTAGCCTGGGCAATAGAGCAAGATTCCCGTTCTCTCTCCCTCTTTTTCTTCTTTTTCCCTTTCTTTTATTCTTTTTTTCCTTCTTTCTCTCTTTCTCTTTTCTTTTCTTTCTAAAAAAAAAAAATTAGTTCAACACATGTATTTCTTAGATTTTACATTTTCGTTTGGTTTTAAAAATTATCTCAACATCTTTGTTAAATTTATCTGATAAATTTCTGAATTGCTTTTCTGGATTATTTTGGAGAACAGCGAGTTTTTTTAAACTACTATTGTGAATTTTTGGTCAGAGAGCTCACACATTGCTGTCTTGCTACGATCAGTCACAGGTTCCTTGCTATGTCCATTTGGAAGGTCATGGTTCCCTGATTCTTTTTGTTTCTTGTGAATATATATCTAAGTCTTTGCCTTGAAAGATTGGTTATTTATTCCAGTCTTCTCTGTCTAGTTTTTTTTTTTTTTTTTAAGATATATTTTCTTAGATCTTCTTTGTAATCTACCCATTAGTCCTGTTGATTTCTTTCTTTTTTTTTCCGGCTAGGTCACTGCTTCCTTATCAGTACTAGATGGCACCTTAAACACAAGTTTGCTTCTACTCTAGCAAACAGAGTGCTGCCTGTACTGAGTAAGGAAGATCCCAAATGGGAAATCTTGATAGTATAAGAGGGCTGGCTAGGAGTTTGCGTCCAGAGTACCTGTGGAACAAAGCTCTTCCAGCGTGCTGTTGCTGAAGAGCCACTTTAATTTGATGTTTCCTTCGGCTGAGTTATAGAGTACAGTTTCTAGGACTTGGAATGTTAGTCCACCCTCCCTCCTTAGTCTCTGGCTTGTCTTCAGGGATGTCTCTCTCCAGGTACCCTGGATACTTCCTGTGGGTTGAGGCAGGACTTCTGGCAGGGAACCCATAATGGTGGGGAAGCTGGTTGTCCACCTCAGTCTCACTTTTTCTGGTATACAAACCATAAATTGGGGATAAACAGTGCAGTGCAGATTAAAGGAAGTAGCACTTTAAACATGGAAGTCCGATTTTCACTTCTCTGTGACCCCATGAACTACCTAATCCTCGTATTGGAATTCTAAGATATTGCTGGTGATCTTAGCACTGTATGTTTATTTTTTATTTCCTGTGTGTGGGGTGAAGCCAGCTTGCTTCTATACTGATATTTAGGAACTCAGAGTCCCTCCCCTTCTTGCTTTTAATTAATATGTTCCCTTGGCTTTGTAAGCCTGGACCCACAGCTCGTCAATTCAAGGCTCCCAGAGGACTCTGTTGGTGCTATGAGCTCCAGGTCTCTGCTTTTCCTGACTTTTTGCTCCCTGGGGAGTGGGCGGCTAATGCTTTCTCTTAAACTACTTTACAGTCTTTTTCACTACTTCTCCTCTTCCCCACAGAAAGGAAGCCTCTGGAAAAATGTTCTTTGTATCTACTGCTTAGATCTAATAGCTTTTGTGGCTAGAAAAAAAAGTCCTGATATTTTTGAAATAATGTCATACTTATTTCTATCATTATTTCTATCATTATTTCTAGGTACAAGCCTTTTCCAAAACTAAATAATTGCTCTTCTTCATAGAGTTTGCACCTTTCAAATAATTGCAGATGTTCTTTTGTATTGAAATTATAAATATTTATCCCTATTAACCTTTTTATTTGCATCACCCTTGGTGATTCTCAGTTCAGATTTGTTTTATAGTCTCATACTTTTCCAGGTTGAATACTTGGTGCCAAGTTAGACATGCTTTTCTAAGTTCAGCTCCACAGTCAGGAGGAAGGAAAAGTTTCTTCTCTCGTGAAGCAGGATCTTTATATTTACCTTAAGATAGGTCTCTTTGTGGTGGTGGTGGGGGCGGGGCGGGGGTAGGCTGGAATGATAGCTTTCATGTACTATTACAAAATGTGCATGGTCTATATCACTTTCAGATATTTCCTGTCTTTCCCCTTTTTCCTTCCTTGTATTTCTAACCATCATGAGTTTATTACTCTGTTGTCTTTACTCGTATTAGCAACAGCTCTTAATTTAGCATCATCTGCAAACTTCATTTAAGTACCCTTTGCTGTCTCTGCAAGATCATTAATAAAGATGTCAGCCAGAGCATTTTAGAAAGTTGCTATGACACTTCTTCATCTTCAAGAAAAAGATGTAGCCAAAGTTTTCTTTGATCTAAAATATTGAGATCTTCTCCTTGTTCGTTTGACTTTGAAGGCCTTCACAGTGTCTTCTGAGAGACAGCCCACCTCTTTAGCAGAGACTTGGCTGCATGCTGCTTCTTGTCATGTTTTCACTGTGTGTTAAAATTAGTTTTCTTAGAAATGCAAACTTAGGATAAAATTGTCCAGTAATTCTGAAGATTGACTTTCTTGCCATCCAGATGGCAGAGGGCTTGGGGTCAGGTTTAAAATATTTAAAGATAAAAAAGAATATAATTACTTATTCCCACCTAAATTTGTTGTCTGAGATTTATTCTTGTGTTATTTGGCTATCTGGTTGCTCAATTACCAGTAAACTAAAACAAAGACTACTTTACCAATCCCTCCAGTGTTTCCACTACTGACATAAGGGAAAAAGCATCCTTAGATATTTTGGCAACAGGGAATAAAGGATCTTTGAGGACCAATTATGTTCTAGCAGGTGTAGAAGAGATTATTGTCCCCAATCATCCCTTTTCTCCTGCTTCCTTTAAGTCATAGAGCACACTGATTCCTCCGCTACTGTATTCCTTAGCCTGCCATACAGTTGTATGATCATGTGACCAAATTTTGGCAAATGAGATATAAACAGAGGGATGTGAGCAATGTTTGCCACACACCCTTAAAAATAATGGTGCTTGAATTTGCCGCTTTCTTTTTCACTTCCTGTGGGCTAGAACAGGGACATGGCACCAACTTAGCTTTGATCATGCATAAAATTAACAAAAGCAAAAACCCAGAGGAAGGTCAGGTACCAAGATAAAAGAAACCTGGTTCCCTGAATGATCTTGTGAGATGGAGCTATTCAATGAACCTAGAGTAGCCAAATGATTAAATGAGAGAGAAATAAACCTTGTCTTATTAAGCTGTTACATTTGTTTTGTCTCTTTGTTACAGCAGCTTAGCATTTGCCTTAGCATATAACACAAATGTCAATCTTTGTTATAATAAATCTTTCTCAAAAATATGAATAATGATAATCTGTTTAAGAAGTAGAGATTGATTCCAAAAGTTTCAAAAGAAAGATTTGATGTTTAAGTTTTAGGCAATACCATATACATGAATGTATAATAGCTATGTGCCTGAATTTTGCATTTCAAATATAATGAGCAGTTCCATATCCCCTTTCTCCTCATATCACTAAATGGTCTTAGGAAACATTTTTTTTGAATGGTATGATACCTGGATATGCATAATTTATTAATAAATCTCATGTTGTGAGGTATTTAAATCACTTCCAGGTTTCCATTTTATTTGTAGTGCTACCGTGAATATTTGGTAAATAAATATTGGTCTTCACTTTTTTATATTTTCCTAAGGATGGCATCTTAGATGGAGAACTGGTTGTATCACTTTATGCTTTTTTCTAACCCTGGACCACCCAAGACCCATCTTCAAAGAGCCCTAGTACCAAAACTTTTCCTCATGTACTCCAGAAAGAAAATATTTTAAAATCAAGTTTTACCTAAACTTGCTTCTAGAATCAAATTTGTTCTCTCTAATAGGCACTTCAGGGCCCTCCTCAGTTAGCCCACAATTTACCTTTCACAAATGTATCTCTTATTATGCCTGTATATGAAAACTGCTGCAGTTCAAATACCCTATTCTAACTTTTAATCACACCTTAACATTTCCTGTCTCCATGCCCTTTAACCTTTTGCCACATAGTCAGACTGTACCCATTCTCAAAGATACCTCTTAAGTCACTTTCTCTGTTTAGTCTTCCCAGTGCATACAGTCCACTTAGATATCAGATACCACAGAACTGCTGGAGGACTCCTGTTTTTATTATGTGCATTGGGCTACATGCAATGTATCTCATGCGACACCTTACAATAGCAGTGAATGACTACCTTTGCATGGTTTTTGAAGTTTTACGCATGTATTGTCTTAGTCCATTTAGGTGGGTATAACAAAGTGCTGTCAACTGGGTGGCTTTTAAACAACAGAAGTTTATCACTGTTCTGGGGACTAGCAGTCCGACATCAGAGTGCTAGCATGTTGGGTTCTGGTGAGAACCCTCTTTCTAGTTGCAGACTGCCAACTTCTTGCTGCATCCTCACATAACAGAGAGGGTGAAGGAGCTCTCTGGCTTTCTTTTATAAGGGCACTAATCCCATTTTTGAGGGTCTCCACCCTCATGACCTAATTATATCCCATAAGCCTCTACCTCCTAATATCACAGTCATGTAGGAGTCCGATCTAGACTTTGTGTGCTCACAAACCTCCTGCCAAACCAATTGACAACAGATAAACTTCTTGGCCAAGGGCAAACAGTACAGCTGACTGCAGTGGTGAGGGAGACACTGCCTGATAGAGAAGGGAGACACATGCTGGTACCACAAAGTGCTGGACTCCAGAGTTAAGAGTCAGACTGCTTTGGGCCATTTTCAGATATGCCAAGAGGAAACCAGGTGAAACAGAAAGGAATTCAGAGCAAAGAATCCAAGGAAGGTCGAGATTAGGGAATTCGTCCAAGCAGGAAAGATTAAGTGCCTGCCTCAGTCCCTAACACTGTTTTACTTTACAATTCTAGTGAAATCTGAATTACGTGGCTCAGACATATTTCTTTTTCTTACTTTGAAACAGCCTTATAATAAATCATCAATTCATTTGAGTTACCTTGAATGGGTTTCTGTTCATGTGACTTAAAAGAACTTGAATACAATGTCTAAATTCTTTAATGGTGGGAAGAATATGTTATACACTTTTGCCTCTTTTGAAGGATTGCCCTATAAATTAGTCTAAGTAATTAAAAAGTTTTTTCTGTGTCTCTTCACAATCTGTTATTCTATCAAAAAGGATATGCTTTCTAAAAATGTAACGTATCATTCTATATATTCTTTCTTCTTTTTTTTTTTTTTTTGGTTTTGTTTTAAGGAGCGGAGAATTTAATAGGCAAGGGGCAAGAAGGAAGGGAGAAGGAGAAGCTCCCCTTTACAGAGGTAGAGGGAGGAGGGCTCCAAAGCCGAGAGGGGGATCCCCCTCATTCTATGTATTCTTACAACTTCAACATTTGTGTGGGTCTGATTGGATTTGAGCCCCAGTTCTATCATTTACTAGCTGTGAGATCTCACTAAAGGGAGAGGTTTATACCAGCAAACTCCTGGAAAGCTCTTTATACTGTTGGGATTGGAAATCATGATTAACCACCAGGGAAATAAATTTGAGTTAGTGGCCTAACAATTACATTCATAATTTTCCCACTGAGCAAGTGCCAGGCATAGAATAAAAATACAGAATTTTCAATAAAACTAAGCTCATCAACAGAGCAAATGAAAATATTTACTATATTTAGGGTTGGAAGATGCGGCACTCTATTTAGGTACAGTATGTGTTTATATAAAATACCATTTAAGGGAAAATAAATGTAAAATTGGAAGATAATTGAGAATAATTGTTACTGAATAAAATTTTAAAAATCTAAGACAGATAATAAGATCTTTAAGGCAATACACTACCAAACTTTGTTATAAGTGTTCATATTTGACAGAAATCTTTATTTGGGGAGAGTAATAACAAGAGCTCACATTTATGGAGTACTTAATACTTGCTTCATTGCTTTTTGCATGTACTAAATTAACCCTTAAACAGACCCATAATGTGAACTATGTAATATTTTTCATTTTACAAAAGAGAAAATTGAAGTTTAAGCAATAATCTCATTTTCCAATGGATTGAACACAGATAATCTCTCTTATATTCATGTAAACTATAGCACTTCATTTAAAACTCTTTCTACACGTAAGAGTGAACAAGAACAACAAATTCATAAGTATATCATGGTGTTTTTGCTTATACCTGATAGAGCAGGACCTTCAGAGCTTTGTCAAGTTCAGCATAGTTATTTCTAGCAGTGCCTGGGGGTGTTTTGTATGTGTTAATGACCAGTCCTGATTGGCCACCATGGTGTGCTGCAATTACCTGGGGTCAGGTAATTGAAAGGATTCACAGGACTCTAACAAGGTATACTTATGAAAGATTTATTACAGGCAAAGGATACATAACACCAGGAGCAAGAAAGCATATAGCAGCATTATGACAGCCAGGAACACCTGAGCCCAGTGTCGTCCTCTCTCAGTTGCACAGACTATGCTCTACCTCAGAATCATGATCCACCAATATGAGAATAAGTTATCTGTCTCAGGCAAGGTGAGAAACAACTTTACTGAGTTGTCTTTATTCTTCTAATCAAACAGCTAACATCAAGCTGAGTGGCCAGGTAAACCAGGTGAGGACCATCAATCTATACATTTTCACCAAGCAATGTAGACAAGCTGGCACCCAGTGCCTCTGGGGGGAATTCCAGGTTTTAAACAGCACATTGCAAATCACTAGCTAGTACATTGTATCCCTATTTTGGCCCAGGGTCTGTACCATGGCTCCAGGCATCCCTGAAGATGTTGTAGATAAGCTATAATTTAATCTTATTTCTACACATGTGGATTTGTCATTTAAGAAGTTCTTCCCTTGCTCTAGCCCAGTGCTGTCCACTAAACTTTCTGTAAAGATGGAACTGTCCTTGATCTACAGTATCCAAGAGGGTAGCCATTAGCCACAGGTGGCTCACTTAAAATGTGGTTAGTGTGACAGAAGAACTGAATGTTAAATTTTGTTTTAGTTTAGCCACATGTGGACAATGGCTACCATATTGGACAGTACAGCTATAGCTTCTCCCTGTGCTTGACTCTGCTTTACCTTTTGGGCATCATTGTGTACACCAGGAACCATGGATGCTTCCATTTGGTACTGCCTTTTCTTCTGGGCAATGCTGCCTCTGGTGGGCACTGCAGTCACTTCAATGAATATGGCTCTGTCCACTGGTCACTGCTATGCCCTCTTCTGAGTATTGTAGTGGATATTCTGTGGGACCCAAATTGAGTGGTAGTCACTTTTAATCAGTTTGCCTATCCAACAGCTATTCCACACTCCACTTACTTACTAGGAGAAGCTGCCTCCTACTCTAAAGACAGAAAATCCCAGCTTTCCTTTTTCTATTCTTCCTTGTATTGATAGCATGGGCACATGACCCAACCCTGGTGAATGTGATCTGGAGGAGTGCATACATGCAATGGATGGAATGTTTATGTCATCCCCAAACTCATGTGTTGCAATTCTAACCCCCAGTGTAATGGCATTGAGAGGTGGGCCTTTGGGAGGGAATTAGGTCATGAAGACCAAACCCTCTGAATGGGATTGGTGCCCTTAAAAAGAACCCGGAGAGCTCTCTCACTGTCTCTCTGCCACGTGAGAATAGAATAAGTCAGTTGTCTGCAACCCAGAAGAAAGCTCCTCTGTAATAAAGAGATGCGTAGGAGAAAACAACTCTTTTCTTCACCTAGATATTGGGAACTGTGGTAACTCCCGTGGGACTACTACGCAGGGGGCAAATCTGAGGATGCTAGTGTAGAAGCAGGCTGGCTCCTAATGGCATTAGGTTGCATGACTAAACCAAACCTGGAAATAGCTACTTCCTGATTCTTCATTATGTTCAGTAATAAAATTGTCCTTCAAATCTCACAGTGTAGTTAATTATAGCTTCATCTCTCCAAAGATGTGCCTGCATGGTGGGTGGGGGTAGGAAATAATTATCATTGATAATATCATGTTTTACTCTGAATTTCTCCTACTGAAGCTTTGTTACTCAAAAAAAAAAAAAAAAAATCTTAAAAAGTAGATGGAGGGGAAGAAAATGGAGGCCCCATGTGTAACAAACCCTTCCAGTCAGCTTGACTGAACAGGACCTTAACTGTAGGTAGAAACAGCCACTGCAAGAGTGTGTTGGAATGCTGATGGGAAAAACAATACAGAGAGGAAGAAGTGAAAAAAAAATCTCTCCAAGTAGAGATTGAATGTTGTCAGAAGGAGGAAAATATTTTTGATATAAAAGTTTTTATTGTTTGTCATGTTTACGTTTCTCTTCTTGCCTCTTTAACTTTTTCCTTCCCGGTTTATCTAACTGCATTACTTCATCTCATTTGCTTAGTATTTTTAGAGAAATAAAACATCCCATCATGGAAACGCTTCATAGACCACTCATTGTCCTCTCTCCAAGAAGCAACCACATTCCGAAATGTTTGTTCATTTTTCCCATGCAAGATCTTATTACTTAGTACATATTTATGTAGAAATAAAATCTAGTATTGCATTTCACGGTTTTAAACTTTTAGTAGAGTCGACCACACTCTACATCTCTCTCTCCAGTTTGCTTTGTTTTGTTGTTTTGTTTAGCATTGTTATTGATATTTTTTCATCTTGAAACATGAAAGCTCCATTTTATTACATTAAGAGCTACACACAAAATCCATTGATTAAATATGCCATTGGTTATTTTCCTGGCAATGGAAAACTATTTTTTACTCTTGGTGTTTTTAAAAATCAAAGTTTATACATGTGCATAGTTTAAAAAGTCAAAGTGTTCTACAAGGCTTGTTTTCTTAAAGTTTTATTAAATTCAAGGGGTACTTGTGCAGGTTTGTTACAAGGGTATATTGGATCATGGTGGATGGGAGGCAGAACTGGATTGCAGCTCTGGACAGAGCAGCATGTGGAGGCTTGCATTGTGAATTTTAGCTTCAGATCAACTGCGAAAGCAAAACAGCAATCCCAAGAGGATTCACAGATCCTCTTAAGGAAGCAGTCTGCTCCGGCAGGAACTGGAAGACACCCCAAGCACTGTGAGTGCCCCAACTATGGAAGTGGGAAAGGGAGAGCCTCCTTTCCCTAACACGCACCCCCAACTGGAAAAACTGAAGGTCTGTTTGCAGAAATTTCTGACCTTACCTGGAGCTGAGTCAATTTAGAATGCTGAGCAGAATACAGGGGTAAGAGGAAGCAGCAGAAAGGCCCTTGAAGCTCGCTGGGTCCCCAAGCAGGGCATTCCTGCCTGGCACCACAGGGATCCATCTGGAGGGTGACCAGAGATGTGGGTGATAAAACTCCACAGGGAGAAGGAAATCTCTAGTTGAACTGTGTAACAATTTGAACAGGGTGAGAAGCCTCCTGGCCAGAACTCAGGGGAGGGCACAAATTCATTGTGTAGACTCCACAGGCGGGGGAAGAACCCAAGACCTTTTCTTTCAGAGCTGGGAGGTCAGTAGTCTGGGGCAAGTTTTCAAGCCTAGCTTGCCCACAGCCTAGAAACAGACTTAGGGCTGTTGTGGGGGGTGGGGGTGGGATGGAGGGAATGAGATCAGCTTTTTGGTTTGCATGGGAGCTGGGTGAGGCCTACGACTGCTGGCTTTCCCCCACTTCCCTGACAACCTGCATGTCTCGGCAGCGGCAGCCATAATCCTCCCAGATACACAACTCCAGTGACCTGGGAATCTCACTCCTATCCCCCACAGCAGCCGAAGCTAGACCTGTCCAAGGAGAGTCTGAGCTCAGATACGCGTAGCCCTGCCTCCAGCTGATGGTCCTTGCTTACACACCCTGATAGTAGAAGACAAAGGACATATAATCTTGGGCTCTGTCCATCACTGGTCCCTCTCCATACCAGCATAACTGATGCTCTCTGGAAAGCACCACCTCCCGGGAGAAGGACGACCAGCACAAAAATAGACAGCCAAAAGCTAAGAACATTCAGAGTCCATTGCCCACCCCTGCTGCCTCCACTGGAACAGGCACTGGTGTTCACAGCTGAGAGACTCATAGATGGCTCACATCACAGGACTCTGTGCAGACAACCCCTAGTAACAGCCTGGAGCTGGGTGGACTTGCTGGATGGCTTGACCTAGAAGAGAGACAACAATCACTGCAATTCAGCTAACAGGGAGCCACATCCATAGGAAAAGGGGGAGAGAACTACATCAAGGGAACACCCTGTGGGACAAAAGAATCTGAATAGCCTTCAGCCCTAGACCTTCCCTCTGACAGAGCTTATGCAAATGAGAAGGAACCGGAAAACCAACCCTGATAATATGAAGAAAGACTCTTTAACACCCCCCAAAGAATTACACTAGTTCACCAGCAATGGACCCAAAACAAGAAGAATACCTGATTTACCTGGAAAAACAACTCAGGAAGTTAGTTATTAAGCCAATCAGGGAGGCACCAGAGAAAGGCGAAGCCCAATGCAAGGTAGTCCAAAAAATGATGCAAGAAGTGAAGGGAGAAATATTCAAAGTGTAGCAGGAGCGGCTGTGGGAAACAGATCTCTGGGATGCTGAATATGGGAGGGAGGAGTTTAATTCGGCTGGGAGCAAGGTGGCATAGTTGCCTCAACAGCCAAGCTCCCCTAACAAAGGAAGTTTCCTTCTTTATATAGGCTTATACTTTAGATGTTACACGTGGAAGAATCTTAGGTTTATAGCTTAACATATAAAAACGGTCTCAGTTTACAGTCTTAGGAATTACATGTGAAAAGGGTTTCAGTTTACATTCTTAGGAATTACATATGAAAAGGGTTTCAGTTTACATTCTTAGGAATTACATATGAAAAGGGTTTTAGTTTACAGTCTTAGGAATTTCATATGAAAGGGCTATGGTTTACAGTCTTAGGAATGAAAAAAAAAAAGGGAAGTTGACCTGAGATGACCTCCCTCTTCAAAAGAAATAGATTAAAGAAAAAATAATCAAAAATTCAGGAAACACTGGGCATACTTAAAGGAATGCAAAATGCTGGAAAGTCCCAGCAATAGAATTCAACAAGTAGAAGAAAGAAATTCAGAGCCCAAAGACAAGGTCTTCTAATTAACCCAATCCAACAAAGCAAAGAAAAAGAATAAGAAAATAAGAGAAAAGTCTACAAGAAGTCTGGGGTTATGTTAAACAACTAAACCTGAGAATAATTGGTGTTCCTGAGGAAGAAGAGAATTCTGAAAGCTTGGAAACCATATTTAGGGGAATAATTGAGGAAAAATTCCCAGTCTAACATTGAATGTAAATGGCCTAAATACTCCACTTAAAAGATACAGAACCACAGAGTGGATAAGAACTCGGCAACCAACTATCTGCTGTCTTCAGAAGACTTTAACACATAAGGACTCACATAAAGTAAAGGGCTGGAAAAGGCATTTCATGCAAATGGATACCAAATGCGAGCAGGGGTAGCCATTGTTAGACAAAACAAGCTTTAAAGCAACAGCACTTAAAAGACACAAAAAGGGACACTACATAATGGTAAAAGGCCTTGTCTAACAGAAAAATATCACAATCCTAAACATACATGCACCTAACCCTGGAGCCTCCAAATTTATAAAACAATTACTAATAGACCTAAGAAATGATATAAGGGCAGCAAAACAATAATAGTGGGAGGACTTCAGTACTCCACTGACAGCACTAGACAGGTTATCAAGACAGAAAGTCAAGAAACAATGGATTTATACTATACCTTGTAATAAATGGACTTAACAGATATAAGAGAGAACATTTTATCCAACAACCACAGAATACACATTCTAGTCAACAGTGCATGGAACTGTCTCCAAAACAGATCACATGATATGCCATAAAATGAGCCTCAATAAGTTTAAGAAAATTGAAATTATATCAAGCACTCCTTCAGGCCTCTGAAATAAAAACTGAAAGTTGATCTCAGGCCACTGACATCAACTCCAAAATGAATCCTCAAAACAATGCAAATATATGGAAATTAAATAACCTGCTCCTGAAGGAAGATTCGGTCAAAAACATAATCAAGATGGAAATTTAAACATTCTTTGAACCAAACAACAATAATGACACAACCTACCAAAACCTCTGGGATACAGCAATGGCGGTGGCTAAGAGGAAATTTCATAGGCCTAAATGCCTACATCAAGAAGACTGAAAGAGCACAAACACATTCTAAGGTCACACCTCAATGAACTAGAGAAACAAGAACAAACCAAACCCAAACCCAGCCGAGAAAGAAAATAACCAAGGCCAGAGCAGAACTAAATAAAATTGAAACAACAGCAACAAAATACAAGTTAAATGAAACAAAAAGCTGGTTCTTTGAAAAGATAAATACAATTGCTAGACAATTAGCAAGATTAACCAAGAAGACAGAAAATCCAAATACTCTCACTAAGAAAAAATACAGAAGATACTACAACTGACACCACCAAAATACAAAACATCATTCAAGACTACTATGAACAGCATTATGCATATAAAGTAGAAAACCTAGAATAGATGGATAAGTTCCTGGAAAAGTACAACGCTTCTAACTTAAATCAGGAAGAATTAGGTACCCTGAACAGATCAATAACAAGCAGTGAGATTGAAATGATAGTTAAAAAATTACCAGCAAAAAAGTCCAGAAGCCGGAAGATCTCTCATTGTGGTTTTGATTTGCATTCCCCTGATGATTAGTAATATTAAACATTTTTTCATGTACCTGTTGGCCATTTGTATGTCTTCTTTTGAGAGATCTCTAGTTAGTTCATTGGCCCATTTTAAAATTGAATTATTTGTGGGTTTTTGGTTGCTTGTTTTTTGCTATTGAGTTGTTTGAGTTCCTTGTATATTCTGGACATTCATTGCTTGTGGGATGAACGGTTTGGAAATATTTTCTCCCATTCTCTTCACTCTATTGATCTTTTCTCTGTGGAAGTTTGAATTTTGATATAATCTCATTTATCTGTTTTTACCTTTGTTGCCTGTACTTTTGAGATTTTATCCAAAAATCTTTGCCCAGACCAAAGCTCTGAAGTGTTTCCCCTATGTTTTATAGTTTTGCATCTAACTATTAGGTTTTTAATCTGTCTGAGTTTATTTTGTATATGATGAAACATAGTGGTCTGGTTTCATTTTTCTGCATGTGGATACCCAGTTTTCCCAGTACCATTTATTGAATAGACTATTCTTTCTGCAGTTAATGTTTTTGGTGCCTTTGTCAAAAGCCAGTTGTCTGTAAATACATGGATTTTATTTCTGGGCATCCTATTCTGTTTCATTGGTCTATGTGTCTGTTTTTATGCCAGGACCATGCTGTTTTGATTACTATAACCTTGTAGTATATTATGAAGTCACGTATTGTTATACTGCCAGCTTTTGTAACTGTTGTTGTAGTTTTGCTTAGAATTGCTTTGGCTCTTTAGGGTCTTTTTTGGCTCCATTTGAATTTTTGAAAGTATTTCTTTGAAAAGTATCATTGGTATTTTGATAGAGATTGTATTAACTGTGTAGATAATTTTTGGCAGTGTGGCCATTTTTTACAATATTATTCTAATCCATGAACCTTAAATGTCTTTCATTCTTGTGCATTCTCTTCAATTTCTTTCATCAGTATTTTATAGTTTTCCAGGCAGAGATTTTTCATCTCCTTTGTTAAATTTATTTGTAGGTATTTTATTAACATTTTTTTAGGTATTGTAGCTGAGATTTTTTTTTTTCCTGCTAGTTTGTTGTTAGTGTATAGAAATGCTACTACTTTTGTATGTTGATTTTGTATCCTTCAACCTTACTGAATTTGTTTATCAGTTGTAGGAGTTTTTGGTGAAGTTTTTAGGGTTTTCTATATATAAAATCATATCATCTGCAGAGTGAGAAAATTTGATTTTCTCTTCTCCAATTTGGGTGCCATTTTATTTCTTTCCTTTGGCTAATTACTCTGGCTAGGACTTCTATTACTGTACTGAATAAGAGTGGTGAAATGGGGATCCTTGTCTTGTTTTAGCATGAAAGCTTTTCCTTGTGCAATGTAATGTTACCTGTGGGTTTGTCACATACGGCCTTTATGGTATTTATGTATGTTCCTTGTATACCTAGTTTGTTGACAGTTTTTATCATGAAGCAATGTTGAATTTTATCAAAAGCTTTCTCTGCATCTGTTGAGATGATTATATGATTTTTATCCTTGATTCTGTTGATGTGATATATCATGTTTATTGATTTGCATAAGCTGAGCCATTTTTGCATGTCTGAGATAAATCATACTTGATCATGGTGTCTTAACTTTTTGATGTTCTGTTGAATTCAGTTTGTTACTATTTTGTTGAGAACTTTTGCATCTGTGTTCATCAGGGTTATTGGTTCATCAATAGTTCTCTATTTTTATTGTTGTATCCTTCTCTGCTTCTGCAATTAGGGTAAAACTGGCCTTGTAGAATGAGTTTGAAAGAATTATCTCCTCTTTAATTTTCTGGAAGGATTTGAGAAGAATTTGTATTAGTTCTTCCTTAAAAGTTTGGTAGAATTCAGCAGTAAAACCATTAGGTCCTCAGCTTTTCTTTTATAGAAGACTTTTTATTATCAATTAAATCCTGTTACTCAGAATCAATCTTTTCAGATTTTCTGTTTCTTCATGGTTCAATCCTGGTAGGTTTTATGCGTCCAGAAATTTATTTATTCCTACTAGGTTTTCCAGTTTGTTGGTGTATAGTTGCTTGTAATGGTGTCTAATGATCCTCTATATATCTACAGCATTAGTTTAAATTTCTCCTTTTGTTTGTTTCTGGTTTATTTATTTGGGTCTTTTTTATTTTGGGGTGGTCTAGTCAATGATTTAACAATTTTTTTTTTATGTTTTCAGAAAATCAATCTAAAAATATTTTCTGTGTTGTTTTTTAAGTCTCAATTTTGTTTATTTCTGCTTTGATATTTGTTTCCTCCTATTAATTTTGGATTTGGTTTGTTCTTGCTTTTCTAGTTCCTTAAGCTACATCATCTGTTTGTTCATTTGAAATCTTTCCCTTTTGTGATATGGGGAGTTTACTGCTATAGACTTCCCTCTTAATATTCACTTTTTTGTATCCCATAGGTTTTGCAATTTGTGTCTCTATTTTCATTCGTTTCAATAATTTTTGAATTTTCTTATTAACTTTTTTATTGCCTCACTTGTTGTTCAGAAGCATGTTGTTTTATTTCCATGTGTTTATACAATGTCAAAAATTCCTCCTGTTATTGATTTTTAGTTTTATTTCATTGTGGTCTGAAAGATACTTGATATGATTTCAGTTCTGTTAAATTTGTTGAGACTTGTTTTGTTGGCCTAAGATGTGATCTATCCTGGAGAATTTTTATGAGCTGATGAAAAGAATGTATTCTGTAACCATTGGATGAAAAGTTCTTTAAATGTCTGTTATGTCCATTTGGTCTAATGTATATATTAAATCCAGTGTTTCACATTTTAAATCCAATGTCTCTTTTTGAGTTTTTGCCTAGATTATCTGTTCAATGCTGAGAGTGGGGTGTTGAAATCTCCAACAATTATTGCATTAGAATCTATCTTTCCCATTATATAGATCTAATATTTGCTTTATGTAACTGGGTCCTTTGATGTTGGGTGCATACAAATTTACAATTGTTATGTTTTGCTGTATTGATGCTTTTATCATTATATAATAACCTTCTTTGTCTCTTTTTACAGTTTTTAACTTAAAGTTTGTTTTATCTGATGTAAGTATAGGTACTTCTGCTTGCTTTTGTTTTCCATTTGCATAGAATATTTTTTCTATTTCTTCACTCTCAGTCTATGTATGTATAGGTGAAGTGAGTTTCTTACGGGCAGGATACAGTTGGGAATGTGTTTTTTGAGACTTTTATTTTTATTTTTTTTAATTTTTAATTTTTTTATTTTTGAGAAAAGCTCTCTGTCACCCAGGCTGGAGTGCAGTGGCACAATCTTAACTCACTGCAACCTCCACCTCTAGGGCTCAAGTGATCCTCCCATCTGTCTCCCAAGTAGCTGGGAACACAGGTACATGCCATTATGCCTGGCTAATATTTGTATTTTTTGTAAAGATGAGGTTTGACCATGTTGCCCAGGCTAGTCTTGAATGCCCAAGCTCGAGTAATTTGCCCATCTCAGCCTCCTGAAGTGCTGGAATTATTGGCATGAGTCACCATGCCCAGCCAAAAAGTATGTTTTAAAACATATCCATTTTTCCAGTCTGTATCTTTTAAGTGAGGAATTTAATCCATTTACATTAAAGGGTGTTACTGTTAGCTGAGGGTTTACTTCTGTCAATTTGTTAATTGTTATTCTGGTTGTTTTATATGTTCTTTGTTTCTTTCTTTATATCTTATTGTTTATCATTGCAGTTTGGTGATTTTCTATAGTTATCAGATTTTACTCTTTTCTCTTTCTCCTTTATGTATATGCTGTACCAGCGAGTTTTATACTTTTGTGTGTTTTCATGATAGTGATAATTGTCTTTTGGCTTCCAGATTGAGGATTCTCTTGGACATTTCTTGTAAAGTTGGTGTAGTGGTTATGAATTCTCTCACTTTTTCATTGTCTGGGAAAAACTTTATCTGTCATTTTGAAAGATAGCTTTGCTGGGCATAGTATTCTTGATAATTTTTTTTTCAGTACTTGGATCATACCATCTTATTCTCTCCTGATATGGAAGGTTTCTGCTGATAAATTTGCTGTTAGTTTAATTGCAGTTTTCTTATATGTAACTTGATGCTTTTCTTTTGCTGTTTTTAGAATCTTCTCTTTGTCTTTTAATTTTTGACAATTTGACTATAACATGCCTCACAAAGGACCTTATTAGGTTGACTCTATCTGGGGACTTTGAGCTTTCTAAATCTGAATGTCCTTATCTCTCCCAAGACTTGGAACGTTTTCAGCTACTAATTTATTTAATAGGTGTTCTATGCCTATTTTTATATCTCCTCTTTCTACCAAAATTTAAATATTTTTCACTTAATAATGTCCCATAAGTCTTGTTTTCTTCACTCTTTTTCATTCTTATTTTTTAAAATTCTCTGGCTAGATCATTTCAAATGACCTTTCTTCATATTCAGAGATTCTTCTGCTTGCTCAAGTCTACTGTTGAAGCTCCTTATTTTTGATTCATTTATTGCATTATTCAGCTGTAGGATTTGTTTGTTTCTTTTCAGTGATATATATCTCTTTGTTAAATTTCTCATTCATATCGTAAAGTGTTTTCCAGATTTAATTGAATTGTCTATATGTTCTTGTATCCCACTGAATTTCCTTACAATTATTATTTTGAATTCCTTTTCTGGCAATTCAAAAATTTCCTTTTCATCAGGATCTGCTACTAGAGAGTTATGGTGTTCCTTTGGTGCTGTTTTTCTTTGTTGTTGTTGTTTGTTTTGCTTTTTCAAGTTTTTTTTGTTCCTGCATTGATACCTGTGAATCTGGTAGAACAATAGCCTTTTCCAGATTTCTAGAGTGGCTTTCATAAGGAAAGACTTTCACCTGCAAATGGAACTTAGTGTGCTGTTTGAAAAGGATGTGGTAGCTCTGCTTCCAGATAAATACAGTGGTATAGTCTCCATGAAGCTTCTTTAGCTGTGTTTGACATAAGCAGTAACTGTAAGTACTTCAGTGGCCTAGGCTGTAGAATTTGGGAAACTGTAGCAGTGGCATAGGTTGTTAAGGTCCTCAGGAGCAAGGATTTTTGGGGTATTCCTATTCTCATTTTCTCTACAGTGAACTGTAGGGATCCTTCTTGATGTCAGGTCTGACATGGCCTACAAGCAGCTGCAGTAGTTCTGGGTTCCAGGTGCATGTGCCCAGAGCATCTGTGGGGTCCTAGGCTCAGGGTCTCACATATTGTGCTCCAGAGTCTTGGGGCATAGCTTTTCTCTCTGTGGCAGGGTTGGATATAAGTTGCCCACAGCCAGAACCTGTGACTCTGAGGCACTCCCTAGCAGCTTGGGCCCCGGGGCCCAGCTGTGATTGTACCCCTCAGGGACATGGCATAGCATTGGTCTAACTCTGAGTAAGAAGGAGTTGCTCTGGATGTTTGAGCCCAGAGACCAGAGTATGGCTGCAATTTGGGAACCTGTGCCAATAGGGCTCAGTGGCAACTTGAATCCCAGAGGATGAGACACTGTGTAGTCATGCCTTTAGCCCTTGAGATGGCAGGGCTTGGCTGTATTTCAAACTGTGAATCCAGGTACAAGTATCCAAGAATGGTGGAACCCACCTGTTGTTTGGGTGCTGGGTGGCACGGAATAACACAGTGATGAGTCCACCCTCTGGGGAGGAGGGTGTCTTAGCAGTTTAGACTCTAGGAAACTAGTCCAGCTCCAGGGAAGCAGAATATTAGAGTTGTTAGGCCTGAGGGTGGGGTACTTGGCTTAGCTACTTCTGTGTCTCCCTGGAACACACAGTACTATGTCAGCTCAGCCCTGGGATGTGCAGCTGCTCACTTTGGCCAATACACTGCTTCCCCAGGGGAGAATGTGCCGCTTCAGCTCAGCCCCAGAAGGCGTGACTATTCTAAATGGCCCAGGCACTGTTTCCCTGGGATTTAAGGCACTGCTTCAATTTAGCCACTGGGGGAGGTGTGACTGCTGTGGGCAGTGAAGGTGATGCTTTCTCAGAAGGCAGGGTATTGTTTCAGCTCCGGCACAGAGAGGTATGACTGCTCTGGGTAGCCAAGGCACCATTTTTCCAGGATGACTGATAAACCGTTTCAGTTCCAGCATGGGGGAGAGTGACTAGGAGAGGCATTTGAAGCAGCTCTGATGTGGCATCATATCTCCAACAGGCAGTGTGCAGCTTTTGCTTAGCTCCCTAGGGGCAGGGTGCCACAGCAACTGGGAGAGGTAGATGGAGTTGCTCTGCCAAGGCACTGTTTCTTTCAGAGAGAGTGGGCAGCTTTAGTGCCAGCTCCCAAGTGTAAGGTGCAGCAGCAACTGAGATGTGTAGATGGAGTAGCTCTGCCAAGGTACCATTTCCCTAGGAAGGAATGTGCAGCTTCAGCTTTGGCCTGAGCAGACAGGCTGTGCCTGGGCACTCTGAGAGGGGTAGGTGGACTGGCTCCACCCTTAGTTTGTCACACATGGAAGGGTGTAAAAGCTGGTTGTAGCTCAGTTTGGAATTGCTGGGCCATTGAGTAGGGCTGGTTCAATGGCAGCTTAGCCTCAGGGATGAAGGGGTACCATGAGCACTTGCCCCCAGAGCAGGACATATTCCAGTAGCAGTTTCAGTTCCAAGATGGCATAGCAGAGTAGCCACATGGCCACAGAGACTGGTGCACAGTGTTGGCTCTTTCTCTGACGGAGCATAGTGATGTAGACTCCAGGCAGCTCTCTCAACTGGGTTTAGTATCTGTGAGGACTGCATGGGACCCCAATGGAGAGGACTGCAGGTGTTCCAGGTGTTGATGGGGCTGCTGGGACTCTCTTGCTTACCTTTTTCTCTGCAGGGAGAGGATCCTTCTGGTTCCAGCTGATCCCAGCTGGGGGATGGGATGCTGGAGGCCCAGGTGTTTTCTTTTGTTCTCTGTGTGGTTATTCTGAGTTTCTGTGCTCATCAGAGCTTCCGTTCCTACTCTGATGGACTGTGACGCTCTCCTTTTGCTATTTTCATTAATATCTAATTGTTTATTTGTTGTTTTGGCTGTCTTTGCTGGGAGGACAAGCTCTAGGGGATTCTACTTGGCCATCTTGCTGATGTCGTTCCAATTTTATCTTCCTGAAGCAGTTTCTACCAGAGCTGAATGATCTGCTTCAATCTAGAGCACTTGTCCTCTCTACTGAGTGACTTGCAGCCTTTGTATTTTGCTTTGACATAATCTGCAGATCCAAGAAATGGAACCTAATTTCTAGTTTTATGATCCCATGTCTTTATTTTGTTTTCTGATTTTGATAAAGCCCACTGTTGGTTAGCTTCCTGAGGAAAGGCCAATGGGAAATAAAGGGAGACAGTCACCCCTCACGTTTGTTTGATAATATGGCTGGGAATAGAATGATAAGTTAAAGATAAGTTTCTTTCAGAATTTTATCAATATTGAGCAAGTCATCTAGTCTTCAGCCTATTTATTGTAAAGTCTGGCGCCATTCTGATTCTTGATTCTTTATATAAGTCAGAGGTTAGCAAACTACTGCCCACAGGACAAATCCAGCCCAATGTCTATTTCTGTTAATAAAGCTTTATTGGAACACAGCCAGGCTCATTAATTTACATGCTTGCTATTGTTGTCTTTCATGCTACAAGAGCAGAGCTGGGTAGTTTTGACAGATACTGTATGGCCCCAAAAGCCTAAAATATTTATAATGTGTATTTGTGTTTTTTTTTTCCATAAACGGTTTTCAATCTCTTATATAAGTGCTGGGTTTGTTTGTTTCTTAAAAGTTTGTAAGATTTTCTTTTGTCCCCAGTGTTTTAATGTAGCTTGGTGTGGGTCCATGGTTTTTTTTTTTTCTTGAGTGCAATATCCTTCATTTCTGGTATATTATCTTGAATTATTCCTACTATACTTTCTCCTCCTCCTCCTCTTATAATGTCTTCATTTCTTTCTTTTTTATGGTTTCTATTATTTGAAACATCTTTTTTAATCTTAAAATATTTTTTTAATCTGTCTTTTCACTCCACTTGCTGAAATATTTTTGTAACTATTTTCTAAAGTTTCCATTAAAATTTTTGGTTCTGCTGTCATATATAATTCCCCTCAACCCCAGCCCCTAAAAAGTATCCTATTGTGTTTCAGTATTCCTTTTCCTCTCTGGTGATAGTTAATAGTTTTCCTTTTTGATTTTTTCCTCTCTCCCCTATAGCCTCTGTATTCCATGAGTTTTGTTTGTTCGGGGCTCTGATATTCATATCTGTTGCCTTTCTCAAATGATGGTGATACCTGGCTTATATCTAATATGGGGCATTAAATAGTTGTTTAAAGATTTATACCCATGAGTTGGTTTTGCACTGTAGGCTTCTCTATAAAGTAATTTGACATGGTCTTTTTTGGAGAAAGATATCTGTATTTCTCAGGTCTTTTCTCTTGGGTTGGTAAGATTCTCTAGGGAAAGCTCTTCCACTATCTGGCCTAGAAGGTAAAAACCTGGCTAATACCTACAGGAGTTAATGGGAGAAGAGAGCTAGAAGGTCTGAACATATAATATGTTCATCTTCTCTTAGCTGCCCTGTTTTAAGAACTGTATCCCTGCCATCAACTGAGTTTAGTGCTCCAGTCTAGAGATCATCTATCTTATACCTCACCAGCCTGCACCAGGTAGGGGCAATTACCCAGTTGGACAGATGAGGAATGGGGTCCAGGAGGCCCTTTCTGCTGACCTGACAGATGGCAGCTCAGTTCCATTACTCCTGCTTCTCCTGCCATCGTGTCTCTCCTATACCCTCTCATAATTCAGGGGCTGGAAGACGACCAGAAACTGTGTTCCCAGAGTCATTTGCTGGTCATGTTCTGGATTGAAGTCTGACAATGAGAGGCACACCTCAAGATTTGGAAGGCATAAGAAAGGCACAAACTATATTGCCTTCAGCAGCAGTAGGCAATTTTGGAGATTTCACTAAACGTGAAATGTTACAACAGTCTTGGGGTGTTTATTTGCAAATCTCCTGCTATGATGCTTCAGATAGCTATAGTCATCTCTGAAATTTCCTGAAGTTCTTGCAACTTCCTGACTGATAGGTGACAAGTCTCAGGAATAGCCGTGGCTTTCCCTGGCCTGTGCTGCTACAGTCTTTCCATTAGGCCACTAATTCTCTGTATTACATTCCTTCCTGACTGGTACAGTTTAAGCGCTCCTTGAATGGCATTTTAACCAGTCCTTTTGTCTTTAGCCTTGCCCTTCCCCATTTCACCAGGTAACTTGGTAAACTGGGTAACTTCTCAGCTTCTGCGCTGTGGCCTTTCTCAGATTTGATAAAGCCACTTTTAACATGCTTTTCAAACTCTAAAGATTTTATTGTTTCACATGCATCTCTCTTTGTTCTTGGGGATTTATGCCTTTTATAAAAAATTACTTTGTGTCATTTTATAATGGGTATTTGGAAGGGGGCAGAGGAATTTGATCCTGCATTTCCTTCCATCACCATTCTATATCAAGTTCCCCATTCACTCTTCAACCTTCTCCCATATGGACACTGGCCACCTCTCCAAGCTCATCCTGGGCCACTTTTTCCTTTATTCCAGCTATGCTGACCTTGACTGATAGTCCTTGAATTCACCAAGGTCTTTCCTGCTTCAGAATCTTTTGCATACTGTTACTTTTGTCTGGTCCTGCTTCTCTTCTCACCTAACTTGTCTCTGCTCTTTGCAATTCTCAGAGAGGCCTTCCCTGATGACACTTACAAATGGGTTATCCTTTTTTTTTCTATCATAGAACACCATTCTTTTACTTTATTGCACTTGTATTTTTATAGTCATATTTATTTAATGAATTTAATGTCTGTCTCCTGCAAGAGCATAAACTTTATACTTAGAAGGCATAATCAGATCTCCATTAATAATTGAAAATAGATAATTATTTTTAAGGAAACTTACAAAAAAGAAATATGCAGTGTCCGGTCTGACGGTTGCAATACTGGCAATATCATTCACATAGAAGGGATATTACAAAAGATCCATTTTTTAAAAGACTCAATCTCAAAATACAAATTTTCCCATATTTAATTCCGCAAACTACCATCAAGGAAAACAGAACAGAACCAATTTATAGTCATAAGGCTTAGTAGCCTCATAAGCCTTTCTTTTTTTTAATTTCCTTTTTTCTTTTCTTCTTTCTTCTTTTTCTCTCTCTGTCTCTCTTTCTTCCTCCCTTCCTTCCTTCCTTGCTTGTCTTTAACAGGAAAAACCCCATTCATTTTCTTTTATATCCCTTTAGGCTTGAGCCTGTTGAAAAAAAACTTGCCTAATAATGTTCAAAAAAAAAAAAAAAGGAAAAGTGATGAGAAAATTAATATAATGAAATAATCAATGCAAATGACATTCCATTGTCCAGAAAACCCTCAATCAACTCTCTCAGAAATACTGAATGCGAGGGGTAATTGTGGCTTAATCTGTAATTGTAAGATCAAGGCATGCTGTCAGAAGTACTGCCAATATTAAACAGATATTTTATGTTATTCATTTTAAGGTGGAACTCTTAAGAAATTGAAAACCATTTATCAAAAGCATAAATCATTCACACTAAGTATTAACTAAAAATCCTTAATTTTGGTGAAACTAAAATTTATACTCATCATCAAATAACACCCATCAATGCTTAATTTTTCTAGAGTCTATAAGTACAGAAAAAGTTTGAATAATTTTTTAAATAATTTTAAATTATATCTTTATCAGATGAGTGAATTTGAAGTGTGTGACATAGCTAAACAATCAGAGGTCTGGAAGAAGGAGGAGAAGAATCTTATGTGTAACATTTGTTTTATGGAAATACATAACAGTGTATCCACTGTTTAAATTCTATGTTTGGGGGAAACTAATATACATACATAGCAGCAGTTTACAATTTATAAAATGTTTTCTCATTTATTACTCATTGTTTAATACATTTTATGTTTATAATGATTTCTTAACCTCTCTAGACCTTATAAAATGATGTGATTGGCTTAAGCAATCATTAAGGTTCTTTCCAGCTTTGATTCCATTATGTTTTCAAACTGTGACTCTGCCTAATCACGAGTACAGCTCAGTAAATCCCCTTTCCACTGTGTGTTTCTGTGTTTGTCTCCGTCACTTTGGAGTTCTCCCCAGCAGACACATCAGAGGGCATGCTGATTAAATTAGTCAAATTAACTCTTTGCCTGACTCCATCCTCATTAGGCTAATGAGCAGGCTTAGGAGTACAGCCTGTGTGTCTCAGTTGTCTTAGGTCAGAAGTACTGTCACTGGGAGCACCAGTGAAAAGTTGTAATTGTGACATTCTTTAGGAGTTTTTAGTTGGCAGCTCATTTTCCATCCTTTCTCAAGAGAGAGCATGTGGCTCTACTGAATGGAAGTTATAATGTGTTGGGCAATCTCATTTTCTCTGCTGGATCATTGTTAAAGAGGGTGTAATTTTGTTTCCTCCCCTGAAAGAGTTTCTTGGGTAGGCATGTGTGAGAGATGTTAAACAAGTATTAATCAAAGGGTGAGGGGGGAGGATCCTCCTATCACCATAAGCTGCTGTGAAGTGATATATCTTAATGATGGAGTAGTCATGTGAGTAGCTACACTACAGATTTGCTTATGATTAAGTGTGTGTTTGTGTGGAGGGGATGAGAGAAGGTGACTTGGAGATAGGTTTGGGGAAAGGACAGATGAGGAAGGGAAAGAAAAAAACCAGTTTCAATGGTTGAGCGTCCTCTGATTCTAAAAGGCATACTTCCCCTGTTCAAATTACACATCAGAGCACTCATTTGACTAAGTGGCAAGTCATATACATATTAAAGCATAGCTCTAAAATTTTTACAATGGCCGAATGATTTTTAGTGCTTAGATATATTTGTAAAACGTAAAACACTGAGGGTTGATAGCTAAGTGGCCAGCATATGGTAGGTGCCAAATACGTGTTTTTGAATAGATCAAAGGACACTGTGAACAGTAGTTGTGTTTAGATATTACAGGTGGGCGAGTGCCCAGTGGGAGCTGGTGATAGCCTACACATACTTTCCTTTGGCTCCTCAAATAGTGTGAATGAAGATACCTCTAGGGATTATGGTCCGTTTATGATGGAAGCTATTTGTTTGCTAGAAAGAAAAAAAATTTGCTGTCTCTAACTCTATGAGATTGGGTTAGATAGAAGTTTCTTTCTTTGGGGCTTTCAGGGGTACAATTGTGTTGCTGCATGAGCCCTACATGGGCTAAAATGTGAATATAGTCATACACTGCATATTGACATTTTGGTCAATGACAGGCCACATATACAATGATCCCATAAGATAACTGTATTTGATTGTACATTTTTTATATTTAGATATGTTCAGGTACACAAATACTATTGTGTACAACTGCCTACAGTATTCAGTACAGTACATGCTATACAGGCTTGTACCTGGGAACAATAGGCTGTGCCATATAACCTAGGTGTATAGTAGGTCATACCATTTAGGCTTATGTAAGTATATGCTATAATTTTCACACAATAACAAAAATCACCTAATGATTCATCTCAGAACCTTCACCCTGGTCAAGTGATGCATGACTGTATATACAACCAGCAAACATCTAATATTCTGGAAATTATGAGGAAATTATGAGCCTTCTAAAGCATTAGACATTTTTTAAAAATCATGGCTTTGTAGGTGACATTTTTTTTTTTTTCAGTTCAACTCTTACTACTTCTCAGTTGTGTGACACTATCCTCACAGGGCTCAAAGCATTGAACAGTAGATCCCAGTGCTTCATTTATGGCTCTGTGGCAGCTGAGAAAGTCATCTACTAGGAACCATAGCAGATCCAAGGAGTACCTGGCACAGTTTCTGTATTTCTGTATCAACAGTCTACGTTTCTATGCTTTTTTTTTTTTTTGAGATGGAGTCTTGCTCTGTCACCCAGGTTGGAGTGCAGTGGTGTAGTCTAGGCTTACTGCAACCTCTGCCTCCCAGGTTCAAGCGATTCTCCTGCCTCAGCCTCCCCAGCAACTGGGACTACAGGTGCATGCCACCACACCTGGCTAGTTTTTATATTTTTAGTAGAGATGGGGTTTCACCATGTTGGCCAGCCTGGTCTCAAACCCCTGACCTCGTAATCCACCCACCTCAGCCTCCCAAAGTGTTGTGATTACAGGTGTGAGCGACTGCAGCTGGTTGCTTTCTAACTTTTTATTTGCACAGATCTTGCTAAAATGCTTAGCAATTGTAGAACATCTAGACCCATCTCTGCAATGAGGACCAGGTATACTATAGAGATCAGTACCGTGTGAAAAACAAAACGTGTTGAAAATGGAAGACTCCTTTGTCACTATACTGTTTCAGATTTCACCAGTGGGTTTATGTCCTGGCTCTGCCTCTTATCATCTGTCTGTTCTTATCATCAGTCTCCTCAACTATAAAATGGGGATAATTAAAACCACCTCCATCGTAAGTTCATTGTCAGGAATAAATGAAAAAATGCATGTAAAATGCTTAATACACTTCTTTGCACATAGAAAGCCCTCAGTGAATGCCAGCTGCAATTAAAAACGTAGTTCACTGTGGCTGGGTTGGAGTAGTTCATTGAATCTCAAAGTGTTAGAATAATCAGTGTGACATAACATTTTATTCGATAAAATACAACTTTTAAAATGTGGTATAATTAAATCCTTCTAGCCAAGAGGAGGCCCCACAGCTACTGTGGGACCAGGGAATTAGAATAGTTCCTTGGAGATTTGTTTCAGTGTTGTCTCTCTTGCAAAATTTAGGATGCTCTACTCTATTTTTCTCCATTGGAGAGAAAGGCTACCCAAGAAAAGTGACGTAAGCCCGACAGTATAACTGAGTTTGGTGAAGTAGCTCTTTTTCTGTGAACACCAGCCTGTGCTTACCCAGTAAGCAACGAGGAATCAACTTTTAAAGGTACACTGAAGTATCACAGGAGTTTATTGATCACGGTGAGCATTTCAAGCCAAACCATGCTCAAAGGCCCAGAAGTTTAAGAGTATAGAAAAAGCTCAGGAGATGTGAGAAAGAATTATTGCTGATGTTACCTGGGGCAAGGATGAGGTGCAGCCCAATTATCTGGACATAAAAATCAGATTACTTGCTAAGAGTTTCTATAAAACAAACATTTAACGTATCAGAGGAAAGATATGATTATCTTAAGGCAGAATATCTTCCAGGTCAAACTTGGAGGAAAAGTATTTTTATGGCAAAAGGAAAGAAAAAGTCTTAAAGCTGTTCGATCTACAGTATGGCAGGGCACAGTGAAGAATATGGACTTTCCATCTCTAGCTATGTCCAGAAGACTGGCTTTCCTGAGCTCTGGGCTCAAGGACCTGGCCTGTGCGCACACATATTCCTCAGTACTCTGGTGACTTGACCACAGCAGCCATTCGGGTCAGGCAATAAGCTTGTAATGGTATATCCATCAAGCAACTTTCCAGTGGAGCCTTGGCCTGCCCAGATCCATCAATAGAGCATTATATTTTTTATCTTAAGTGAATAATTTGACATTCTGGATTCCTTAATGTCAGACTTGAGAATTGTGTTGGTGCAAGTTATTTCCCTGTGCCTGATTAACTCTATATGTACTGACTATGGACCTTCCAATCTCCATGTTTAAGACCATACCCTTAGTAACTACACCAAGGTGGCTTTTTTCAGGAAGCATACCACTTGGCTTTTCCAGGAAGTATTTATGTCTCTTTCTCAAACTGCAATGTGCATATGACATGACTATAAGGGAATATCAAGCCTTTATCAATGCAGATGGTATTAATATTGTGTTAACATCACTAATGATGTACTTGTGAGAGGGATTTGAAAGTTGCCTCTGAATTTGAGCTTCTTCCCAAAGTCTTCTGAATACTAAAAATAAAAATCTGTACATTAGTAGATGGTGGAGCAAGATGGCTGAATAGAATCCTTCACTGTTCATCCCCCCACAGGAGGAACACTAAATTTTAACAACTAACTACACACACAAAAAAGCACCATCACAAGAACCAAAAATCAGGTGAGCAATCACAGTACCTGGTTTTAACTCTTCTTGCTGAAAGAGGCACTGAAGCGGGTAGAAAAATCTTGAATCAATAATGCCACCCCTCTCCCATCCTCTGGCAATGGCCATGTAGTGTGGAGAGGGAGTCTGTGTACTTGGGGGGAGGGAGAGCGCAGTGACTGGGGCACTTTACATTAAACTCAGTACTGCCCTGTCACAGTGGAGAGCAAAGCCTTACTGTGCTCAGCTGGTGCCCACACATGGAGGGAGCATTTGGACCAGATCTATCCAGAGGGGGAATCACCCATCCCACTGGTTGGAACTTGAGTTTCTTAGCAAGCCTCACCATCTCATGGGCCAAAGTGGCCTTGGGTCCTAGGTAAACTTGAAAGGCAGTCTAGGACACACTGATTGCTAGGCAACTCCTAGTGGCATGTGACCTAGGCATGTGACACATGACCTAGGCATGGAGATACCAGTTGGGGAGGCTAAGGAAGTTCTTGTGCCACCCCTCTGCCAACTCTAGGCAGTGTAGCTTGCAGCAAATGAAAGTCACTCCTTCCTTCTGCTTTAGGAGAGGAGAGCAAATAGTAAAGAGGACTTTGTCTTGCATCTTAGATTCCAGCTCAGCCACAGTAGGGCACTGGACAGAGTCATGAGGCCCCCATTCCAGGCCCTAGCTCATGAACAACATTTTGAAACACACCCTGGACCAAAAGGGAACGTGCTGCCTAACGAGCTCTTGGGCCCTGAATAATCAGCAATACCCAGGGAGTGTGCCATGGGCCTTAGGTGAGACTCTGAGATGTGCTGGCTTCAGATGTGAGCCAGCACATTCCCAGCTGTGGTGGCTATGGTGAAAGCCCCTTCTGTTTGAGAAAAGCAGAGGGAAAGATAAAGGAGACTTTGTGTTGCATTTTAAGTATCAGCTCAGCCACAGTTGGATGGAGCACCAGACAGGCTGTTGGAGTTCCCAAGTCTAGGTCTAGGCTCCTAGACAGCATTTCTGGACCTGCCCTTGACCTGAGGGGAGACTACGGCTCTGAAGGGTGAGTCCCAGGTCTGGCAGCATTCACTACAAGCTGAAGAGCCCTTGGGCCTTAAGTGAATATCAGTGGTGGGCCAGTGGCAGTGGTAGCCACAAGGAGAGGCTTCTTTGCCTATAGAAAGGGGAGGGAAGAGGGGGGAAGGACTTTGTACTGTGATTTGAGTGCTAGCTTAGCCACAGTAGAATAGAACATCAAATGCATTTCTAAGGTTTTTGACTCAATCCCTGGCTTCCAAACAGCATTTCTGGACCTTCCCTAGGCCTAGGGGAACTCACCACTCTGAATGGAGGGACACAAACCTGATTGGCTTTATCACCTTCTGATCGTAGAGCCCTAGGGACTTGAGTGAACATAGTTGGTAGCCAGGTAGTGGTTACAGCAGGCCTTGGGTGAGACCCAGTGCTCTGTTGGCTTCAGGTCTGAACCAGTGCAGTCCCGGTGGTAGTGGCCACAGTGGTGCTGTGTCCCCTGTTCCCAGTTCCAGATGGCTCAGCACAGAGAAGAGACTCCGTTTGTCTGGAAGAAAGTAAGGGAAAAGAACCAGAGTCTCTGGCAATCCAGAGAATTATTCTGAATCTTATTCAAGACCACCAAGACAGTACCTCTCTGAGACTGCAAGAACCATAGCATTATTGGGCTTGGGGCCAAAGTTCCTTTGAATATCTAGAAAGCCTCCTCAAGAAGGATGGGCACAAACAAGCCAGACTGCAAAGACTACGTTAAATACCTAACTGTTTCATGCTAAGACACCTATGAACATCTATAAGCATCCAGACCATCCAGGAAAACATGACCTCACCAGAAGAACTAAATATGGCACCAGGGACCAATTATGGAGAAACAGAAATATGTGGCCTTTCACACAGAGAATTTGAAATAGTTGTACTGAGGAAACTCAAAGAAATTCAAGATAACGCAGAGAGGGAATTCAGAATTCTATCAGATAATTTTAACAAGTAGGTTGAAATAATTAAAAAGCAAAAATTCTAAAGTTTGTAAAACTGCAATTGACATACCGAAGAACGCATCAGTCTCTTACCAGCAAAATTGATCAAACAAAAGAAAGAACTAGTGAGCTTGAAGACAGGGCATTTGAAAATACACAGTCAGAGGGGACAAAAGAAAAATGAAAAAACAAAGCATGCCTACAGGATCTGAAAAATAGACTCAAAAGGGCAAATCTAAGAGTTACTGGCCTTTAAATAGAGGTAGAGAAGAGGGGTCAAAAGTTTATTCAAAGGGATAAAATTAGAGGATTTTCCAAACCTAGAGAAACGTATCAGTATTTAAGTACAAGAAGGTTGTAGAATACTAAGAAGATTAAACAGAAAGAAGCCTACCTGAAAGCATTGTATAATCCAACTCCCACTTATTTGTGGAAACATCAAAATCAAAGCAATTGAACTCATGGAGATATAGCATAGAGGAATGGTTACCAGAGGCTGGGAAGGGTTGTTGGGGGTTGGTTGGGAGGGAAGTGAAGATGGTTAATCAGTACAAAAACATAGAAAGAATAAGACCTAGTCTCTGACTGCACAGCAGGGTGACTATTGTGAATAACAATTTAATTGTACATTTTAAAGTAGCTAAAAGAGTCTAATTGGATTGTAACAGAAAGGAAAAATGCCTTGCAGGATGTTTACCCCATTTCCCATGATGTGTGTGTTATGCATTGCATGGCTCCATTAAAGTATCTCATGTATCCCATACATATATACACCTAGGTACTCACAAAAATGAAAAATTAAACTCCACATAGGACTTTTGCACTTTCAGCAAGACAAGAACAAAAGAGAAGTCCCCTTTGCAAAAACCATCTCAGTTTGCTACTTTTAAAGTCAGAATGTGTTGATGTGAAGTTTGGAAGACAATAAACCTATCAATGGCATATTTTTCTCTAAAAGCTGAACCTTGAGCAAATGTAAGAATAAACTCTGGCAACTTGGATCAATAAATACTAACAATGCTGTATAAGTGTTTTTAATATTTCTAATATTTCATATCATTTGATACTCAATAACAACCCAGTAAGGCAGTAGAGAAGGCAGAATTGTTATTCCTACTTGAAAACAAGAAGCAAAGAGACAGGGAGTTTATAGGGCCCTCAAAATCAAATGACTAGTTAGTGGAAGAGCAGAAGAGGTAAAGTTCACCTGTGTGTTTCCCTCCAACACAAGATACTGTCTGTTCATACTCACTTTGGCTGTTGACAGTAATCATGGCTACAGAATGGATGGTAGAACAATCTCCACAGATAGTAAGGATGAATAGATTGTGCTGTAATAGGCCGGGTGTGGTGACTCACACCTGTAATCCCAGCACGTTGTGAAGCCAAGGTGCATGGATCACTTGAGACCAGCAGTTCAAGACCAACCATGGCCAACATGGTGAAACCCCATCTCTCCTAAATAAACAAAAATTTTGGAATGGTGGCACATGCCTGTAGTCCCTGCTACTCAGGAGGCTAAGGCAGGAGAAGCACTTGAACTCAGAAGGTGGAGGTTGCAGTGAGTTGAGATCGTGGCAACTGAACTCCAGCCTGGGCAACAGAGTGAGACTCAACCAAAAAAAAAAATTGTGCTGTAATTTGTTTATTTCATGTCAATTGTCATTTGTTTATAGTCATAGTCTGGGAAACTTTCAGCTCTAGTCATTCAGATTATTTTGTGGGGACTGTTCTCAACATTCTAACACACTGGTCGTTAGTTACATATGGTTTTACCACAAACTGTGATGTAATCAACTCTATATGATCAGTTCTGTATTTCTACATTTTTTCAAGATGTTTAGCCAGAGATGGAAATCTAGTTTGTTGTCATGGAAAAAAACTTGATTCCTACAGAGGGATTGCACCTGTAATTCTGGTCTTTTCATCATAGCCTCAGATAAAAAATACCACCTTATCCATTCCAACACAACTCTCAAAATGGCTATGTATTCTTTTATAAAACCTTTTTACTTTGTTGCAGTTTCCTTCTGAGACTTCCTGATTTTCAATGATTCTACTCTGGACGGTTGAAAATGCTAAAACATTTTTCTTTTTCATCAGATCGGTTCTCTTCAAATCCCTCTGCTGCCTTTCCAAACCACATTTAAACTTTGTGAGTTTTTTTCTTTAAGATTTCTATCAAACTAAAATTTTAAACCAATCAAAAGAAATAATAACTATAATACAACTCTTCAATTTTCAGCAATAAATAATTCTGGCAACAAGAAGGAAAAGAAAATTAAACTACTGAATCCATTTTCATACCATGCTGGGAAGAACAGCTATGGAAAATTACTAGATTCTCCTCTATAAATGTCTTAGTATAGACCCTGGCATTTTGCTAAATTTTTTTAATCCCCCCAAAGGATGTGAATTATCTAGCCAAAAATGTTTACAGAGGTAAATGAGAAACAGATAGTTTATAAATAGAATAGGAAAGACAGCCAGGGAGGGAAGGAAGAAGAGGAGGGGAGTGGGAAGGGCTCGGGGGAAGAAAGGAGAGAGAGAGGAAGTGAGAGAGAGAAAAATATTGGAGAAAGAGAGAAAGATCTGCCCAGCTGGTGCCTTGCAGTAGTCTGACGATAGTGGGGATAGAAGGATCTGGCAGGATTTTTCTGCTATAGATGAAGCAGGGACCTCTGAAACTTTCCTATTTCTTTAGAACAACGTGGGATAGATCTGGCTCCTGTAGTTCTTTTATTTTCCCAAGGACTGGGACCTGACATATAAGGAGTGACCACAGAACCATTCACTTGTAATAATAAAATTGAATTTTAATTCTTGTACTATTTTATAAATGCACAATTTATTGAACAAAATGATCAATGCACTCCACAATGCATTGTAAATATTTCTCTAGGCACTTGTAAAGGATATCATCTCTTGAGACAAATGCTTCTGGTATTTTCTGTAAATGTGGCTGGGGTCAAGATCTGTTGGTCTTGACTCACTGGTATTTTATGCAGTTACGGAAAGTCCGGGGCAGGTGGGAGATGGCTTGGTAAACATTAGTTCTTTCTGAACCAACAGGAATATTGAACTTGATATCTGAATGCTCAGGTTAGAATGTTATTTCAATCCTGTCAGTCTCCCATTAGCAGGGACTGAATGCAATAAGCTCTAGGTTTTCAGAAATACTTTATGGAAAATGCCATACATCAGAAATTAAGACAAAGTGCAATTTTGACAAAAGTACATTACAATTAGCATTAACTGTATTGATTGGTCTATAACACAGCACTGTTTACCAGTGCAATCTAGGTGCATCTGCTCTTCTGTAACTGCTTATTTAGGTGGAGATTTATGAGTTTTCTATGCTAAGTGTCTGGCCCTAAATCTCTTTTTCTTTCATGGTAGTAAACAGAAATAAGAAGCTTTCTCCCTTATAAATACAGACCAGAAAGAGATCAATAGAATGCCAGTACTATGTTTTTCAAGATTAATAGATGTTAATAAAATCAGGTGATAAAATTGCTAATTGGATTCAGAAGGCAGAACTGTGGCAAGAAATACTTTTTAAAAGATTTTAAAAATTGTGATTTTTATTGGAAGGAGGTGGATTGGCAGATAGTCCCTGTGTTGGGATCTGGAATGGCCTAATTATCTTTGGAAACTTCTTACCTGTTTTACTTAATTCTGTATTCACATTTTCCTTAGAGTACTCAGTTTTCTTAGATTTTCTTCTCTCTTGCAGAATGAGAGGGTTCAAAATTACTTAATTTCAGTTGATGCCATTTTATCTGGAAAGCTGCAAAAAGGCATTAGACAGCAATTATTTATGCATTTACTATTTTATTGTTAGTGCCACGTACGTTTCAAATGGAAATGCTACAAATATCTCATATTTGTTAGTCTTCACGATGTTACATTGGTAAAAGTAACTGGGTCTACCTTTGCATGTGTGTATATATATATGTACATATGTTTTTCTAAAAAAGAATAGTCAGTACATGGTTGGAGAACTTTTAATAAAAAATAGTTATAACATCTAAAATAGACTACAAGAAAACACGTTTAGTTTTAGGCCTATTGCAGAGATAATTTGAGGCCTAAAAATTATAAGCCTTTTATTAACACATCTATTTGTAGAGAAAATTTGTCTCTGAATATATAGTAGATTGAAAATTCCTGGACAGTGAATGAGTTATAAGCCTTTGTATTTGCTGTAGCAACTAATAAGAGGCCTGAGTAATTTACCTGGTAATCTGGAATCTTGCTTCAAAGAAATACTTAAGGTAGATTACCATAGAAGCCACATATAGAGTTGCTAAAGATAAAATAATTAAAATCTGATAGGAAAGAGAATGACACTCTTTAACCTGGGCTAATATTAAATTCTGCAATTTTAGCTCTGAGTTTTTTGGAAAATAAGACGAGGTAAAACATGATGGATAAATTATCATTATCAAATGTAAGAAAATAAGTCATTTGACAAGAACAACAAGCTTTTACTGATAAGACTCTGAAATGAATTTACATGGAACTGTATAAGGAGAACATTGAGCTACATGAAGTGTAGCTTGAAAACCAGATTTTTAAAAAGCAGAAATGCCTTTGGTATAAATATTTCTTATATTGATATTTGAGAAAAAGCTCTGCCTGCTTAATATTAAAATATAAGTCAATAGTCATCATGAACAAAAATGTTGTGTGGAAATATTGTCATATCCTAGAAATTAGATGGCTGCCTAGAGAGTTACATAAACAAAGAATAGCTGGAAAGAGTTGAGCATAACAACAGCGGCTACAAAAATAAACTCAGGCAAAAGCTGTGCTAAACAAAACTTCACCACGGCAAGCCGCCACCGCCAAGGGAAGTTACTCAGACTAGGCAGAGCCTTTCCTGAGAAACCTCTGACTCTTGGTCAGGAAGCTTTCCCCCTCAAATCCTAAGCTTTTCTGGTCGTTTTATCTAAGAATTCTGCCTAGAGTAACATTTGTTAGGCTCTGCCTCGCTTAGCACACTGCAATGTTGACATCAGGGCAAAGAGCTCCCTCTTATCTCAGTGCATCTGCACAGTCAACTTCCTCAGTTACAGACCTCTCCCACCTACCCTCAGCCCCTGCTTGGCCCCATATCTATTTATCAGTTCACACAAAGCCTCTGCTTAATTACTGCTTCCTTCAGGAAGTCTTCCCTGACTGCCCAAATCTGAGTAACTTGTTCCCAGGTCAGTGATACTTGTGCATTTGAAATACATCAAGGCCCAGGCTCCACTTCTGGAAATTTAGACCAGGAAGTTCTGCTTTAGTTGGACTGGGTGAGGTATGGGTGTAGAGTTGTGCAAGTTCCTCAGGTGATTCTTTTTCCTTTAATTTTTATTTTTCAGAGCTAGCACGCTGGACTCAGGTGATTTTAAGGAGCAGGTGATACTAAGAATCTCTATTCTGTATTATGTTAGCTCTCTGCATTTCCCTGTTATAACACTTAATAATTCAATTTAATGCAATATTAATTTATTGAGCATCTACTATGTGTAAAGGATAACTTGGTGAATAATTAGTGAATAAAACATGCCGGATCACTATGTTTATAAAACTTGCAGAAGACTAGCGTGACAAATACTGAGCCAGTTCTTTCTAAATGCAATGAGTATTTCAAGAGGAGTATTACAGAGTACAATGTACTTTGTAACAAACAAAAGACATCTACTGCTGCAGGTTGAATCACCTTTTGCAACTTTTTTTTTTTTTTTTGAGACAGAGTCTTGCTCTGTTGCCCAGGCTGGAGTGCAGTGTTGCGATCTTGGCTCACTGCAGCCTTGACCTTCTGAGCCTCCTGAGTAGCTGGGACCACAGGCATACCCCACCATGCCTGGCTAATTTTTGTATTTTTAGTGGGGATGAGGTTTTGCCATGTTGCCAAGGCTGGTCTTGAACTCCTGAGCTCAAGCAATCTGTCTGCCTCAGCCTCGCAAAGTGCTGGGATTATAGGCATCAACCACTGTGCCTGGCCCGTCTTTTGCAATTCTTGACACCAAGCTTTTATTAGAATTATACATCTGTATCTTTTACCATGTGACTCTGCAGTGCTTTCCTACAATGGGCCTTTCCTGCTCTATTGACATTGAGCTTGGTCATGGGACTTGCTTTGGCCAGTGGAAAGTTAATAGGCATCACAGAGCAGAGGCTTCCAGTGTATTTGACATTTTGTGCTCCTGTGATCCACCAGGCAGAGCATGCTCTGAGAAGCCTGCACCCTAGAATGAACACAAAAGTGTCTTTGACCTGAACCCAACTCACAATGAGGAACCATGCCCAGACAAACTTCATTCTGAAGTAGAGCCTCCCACTGGAGCCTAGCCTAGGTCAAGCAAAGTATAGAGAATCTTTAGACCCGTGGGCATGAAAATGAATGCTTGTAAGCCACTGACCTTTGGGATGGTTATATAGCATTACTGTGGCAACAGCTAACTACTACATGAGTCTGGGGCTCAGACCGCACTGCATTTGCCCAAATAAACCACATTTACTTTATCTTGTTCATTGTATTTCTTATTCCTATTACACTGTGTGATATGTAGCAGGTGCAAAAAAAATGTGTATTGAAGGAACACAAATATGGTTTCTGACCCCAGCGATCTCATAGGCTAGTGTATGAGACAGTTCTGTGAACAGATAGTTAACAATGTGAAGTGATAAATGCAGTAACAGAAGAGTTAGGATAGGATAGAGGTAGGAAGGTTTCAAGTCTGGTGTTACCTACGCCAGGGAAAAGTGTCAAAAAACAAACACCCAGATTTGAACATAATAAGAGCTACTTATTTTGTCCATCAGAGTTTTTATTAAACTTGCTGGTATAAGGTGGGCTACTTTGAAAGTCATATAAAAAGACTTACAGTTCTTGCCATGACTTAATAAATTATATGTTCAAAAATTTTCAATATATGCACGGAATAACATGAGATATATAGAATCTACATTCCACACAAGAAAAAGGACAATGGGCTTACAGCTGGGGTCTAGTGAATAAAATTCCAGAGATGTAGACTGAAATAGGTGTTTAAATACTCTGAAAAGGCAAGTTGTGGTCTTATAAATCAAAATGAGAATTCATCAGAAACTGCGTAGTGAGGGACAAGGAGTGGGAGAAGATGACAGCGCAAGATTCACTTACTCGCTGTTTTCATCTGTGCATTACAAATAAAGATCCTCCCGAAATAACCGGTGACCAACCACTGTCTTCCCTCTTCTGACTGCTTGACTCAGTTCCCTTCACACATGGCCCTTTCAGAGCTTACGGATTCATAATTTGGTCAAGGTTAGAAATGCATTGTCACTCCTGACTAGGTATTGCAGAGAGAGATTTGGAAGGGTTATGTATAGGGAAGAAATAGGAAAATCTTTTGAAGGGCTGTGCCTCCCAGTGATCATTAGCACCGATTTGTTGTCTTCTCACTGGAGCCCCTCTGCATCGTTCTTCTACCAAGTCAGTTACTCCCCCTCAAGTCTCCGTCTTCCAAAAAATGTATTAAAATCTCTAGCTTGCTGAGGTCTCCTCTATTTGTTTCTTCCAAAAATATACTGAAATCTTTAATTTGCTGAGATCTCTTGTACTATCTTTTTTCCCTATGGATTAATGCCCCTTTTCTGGTATTTTAGCAGGGTTGGGAGAAGCAGAGGGCTAAAGTGTGTGTGATCAGTCTGACATTTTTGAAACCAGATATCTACAACCTTATTCATTATAAGTAAAAATTGGAAACCACCTACATTTGCAAAGACAAGGAAGTTGTTAAATAAATCAGGTGTATGCCCATGCTGAAATTACACGTGGGCACTAAAAATTATGGCTTCGAAGATTATTTAATGGCAAGGTGAAATGCTCAGAATAGGAATTAAGGACAAAAGACTACAGAATTTTCTTTACAGTCTGACCCGTATTCTCTCATCACATATCAAAATGGTAATAGTTGCTAGTACATTTGGATGGTGAGATTATAATAGCAAATTTCTTATTTCATTATTTTTGCAATTTAAGATATCATCTTATTTTGTATATTGCTTTTATAATGGAAATCATACAAAATTCTATGTAAGTCTTTTCATCTAACATTTTAAAGAACGAATCCCTCAAATCTTAGCAATAGATGCTTTTATCTGTAGGTGACTGAAGCAATAAAGCAATCACAATTTGATTATTTTACTGTTCAATTTCCAGATTAATTGATAACATTTTTTAAAGTTCCCAAACTCCAAAATTTTAGATGATTAAAAGGCTCCAAAGATACCATTTCTTCTGGAACATTTTGCTGCCCCCCCCCCCACTACTTTCCAGATAATAAGAGAAGAGGGTGGGGTTATGGAGATAAAGGTCTTTATGATTAAGCATTGCTAGCACAAATACACTTTTTCAGCACTCCACCCTTATGCATTCAGCTGTGCACGACTGGGTATGAAAAGCATTCACATTTCATCTATATTAAATGTTGTAAATTACATTCTCAAAAGTCCCTGAGGTGTACCTACCCGTCGCACTAATAACTTTCAAACAGCATGACCAAAGCAGGAAGTAGCATCCCTAAATAAGACAGGAGGTTCTGCTTAAAGCCTCACCATGGGACATTTCATTTATTTTGAATGTGTGTGCAATGATTTGTTCATTTCTAGCTTTTCAGATTGCAAGCAAGCCTTCTAGATGATAGTGGTGAGAGTACTAACATTTTCTTCTAGGTTGTTAAGTTTCTTAGCTCAAGTGAGAGGGTACATCTATAGTCGATTATCTTAAATGTTATGACGGTTCTGTTTTTTCAGTCTATTGCCCTTGAATAAAATCCAAGCTCCCTGTTATGTTCTTCAAAGTTCTGTATTGCTGACTCTAAAGGTGGTGGTAAAGGAATGAACAGTGTGAACAAGGGTGTTGGTGGAATGGTCAAAAATAGCTGCTATAAAGGTGAAAGATGAGCACATTGTGGATGAGAGCACTGGGACTCTTGGCTATGCTAGAGGGGGGTGAAGCTTTTTCAAGGGATGGAAAGAAAGCCTCTATGTGACTATAGCACACGGAGCATGCAATATGGGACTGGGGAAGGTGTGGGTCTCAACAATACTAGTCTTGAGTCACCCAAAGCTCTGACTTGGCCATTATTTTCTCCTCCTTAAAGTTTCGATCCAATGCCCTGTGTCCCTAACAGCCAACATTATGTGTCGTCTTCTACCCAGCATCGTGCCTTGCAAGTGGGCCCCGGAGCAGGTGAGCAGGAGACAATGAAATGGGCTTCAGTCCTAGGACAGAAGCTCTCTACAACAACTTTCTCTGCTGGCCAAAGATGGCCTTTGACTCAGAGTTATTTCTCACAGGAGTGAAAGATCACAGGTTTAGACAGGAGAGAAATTTGGAGATTACCAGAAGATAACTTAAGACTCATTCCAATACATTTCAATCCAATTGGTTAGAAATTTGTGTACTTCACAACACACAGGGTAAATGAGTTTGAGGCATGGGAAAAGAAAAAGATTAATGTCTGTCTCATCTACTTTTATTAGGAAAAGCACAGTGTCTAGTATGGCTCATCTCTGTATCTGTGGAGCCTAGCAGAGTGCCTAGCATATGGCAGGTTTTAAAATAATGTGTGTGATGCAAATAAATAACTGACTTCTTTCAGGGCTGGGGCAGGGAAGGCCCAAGATGAGCCTGGACCATTCTGTTATACCAGAAAGTAACGAAGTGATCAAAACATTTATGGACATATCAAAGGATATAAAGTCAGCTTGAAGAGGTTTCACTGGCAAAATACAGAATGATTTTAACCATGAATATAAATAAGGACAACTCATTAAAGAAAATAGAAATCTATGAGTTTATACTGAAAATAATTAGATAGTAAATAAAAATGGGAAACAAGAGGGCCCTTCCTTACAGGTTAATTTAGACAGATAAATATGGATGGGATAGTGAAGTTAGAAATTCACCACCTTGCAATTATCATAGTAAAGATTAATTCAGGCAACAGTCATCAATGGATGCTAAATCTATGAGGAAGAGTGTGATGAAGAGCAGGATATTTATATGTCCTCAATATGGCTGTTCCCAGATTGCTTACTAGTTGCAATGATACATGACATAGAATAAATGCAATCTATATACAACATGTGATCTTAGACTGGATTCTGCACTGGAAACAAATATAAAGATCTTTAATAGAACAATGAACAAAGTTGGAATATAGACTGCTTTGTTAAAAGGTATATGTCACTGTTAAATCTCCAGTTTCCTAAGAAGAAAGCTATTCATTTATGTAATACACACTGAAATATTAAGGAATAAAAGGGCATGGCATATGCAACCTATTCAAAAGGAAATAATACACACACACACACACACACATACACACATACACATACACAGAAAATAAAAGGTACAATAAATATTGCAAATGTTAATGTGTATCTATGCAGAGGGTGTTATGTTCCATATAATTTTCACAACTTTTCCATGAGTTTGAAAGTATTTCGAAATACAAAGTTAAGGAACTAATAGGACATGTACATAAAACAAAATAAGGTCAGGGAAGGTACAAACTCAGTAGCAGTGCCAGTCAAATAATGGGAGGAATTTTGACCAGTGGAAATTAGAGGGTGAAGAAATCTTTCAGTCAGGAAAAAAAAAAAAGCAAAACAGATAAAAACTTTAGGAACTGAGCTACTGAAGAGAGAAAGCAAAGGTGTAAGAAAGAACAAAGGGTCCTGTTCAGCTAAATTGTATAAAGTTAGAAAGCTAAATCAACAATTGTAATTTGGAGATAGGTTGTGAGAGGCTACCTTGAATGTCCAAGAGCAGACTATCAACACAAGCAAATTCAAACCACCTAGGTTGAGCATCCTTAACTCAAAAATCCAAAACTCTAAGATCTGAAATCCTCCAAAATTCAAAACTTCCTGACCTGACTTGATGCCACAAGTGAAAAATTTCACATGTGACCTCACGTGAAATTTTGTCATAGACAAAACACAGTCAAAATTTTGTTTCATGCACAAAATTATTAAAAATATTGTATAGGCTGGCCACAGTGGCTCACACCTGTAATCCCAGCACCTTGGGAGACCGAGGTGGGTGGATCACTTGAGATCGGGAGTTCAAGACCAGCCTGGGTAACTTGGCCAAACCCCATCTCTACAGAAAAAAGAGTATAAAATTATCTTCAGGCTATGCATATAAGGTACATATGGAACTTAAATGAATTTCATGTTTAAACTGGCATTCCATCTCCATAATACTTCGTTATGTATATGTAATATTCTAAAACTGAAAAATTCTAAAATTTGAAATGCTTCTGGTCCCAATCATTTTAAATAATGGATATTCAGCCTGTACTATAAATAATAAATCCAATCTTAATAAGTGATAAAATACCATGAGGATTGAGAGAAAATATTTTTTAAAGTGTGATTTTAGAGAAAATATTATTTCTAGCTCTTTCTAAATCTAAGCAAAAGCCAACCAAACAGAAATCCCAAATATGCTGCTTATATATTTACTTACAAAACTAAAACTCAAATATGCTACTCAGAAAAAAAGGGACAAGTTATTACACTGAACTTTGGACTCAATTCAAATTCCTTAAAAATTTTTATTTTATACTCCTGTTTGTTAAATTGCTGTAAAATTATTGGAAAGAGGTCTGCATTTTCTAACCATTGGCAGCTCTTTCTTTCCTCAAGGTACTTCAGCCTATTCGATCAATCCTTCATTCAGCATTCAAATGAAAAACTGATTCTCATCTCAAGGCTACCCTCTTTAGCTGGGAGCTACTTTGCTGCATGTAAAATGCCTCAGACTGCCAGTTGCTTGCTGGCTCCTCTAGGCTGGGAATGCGTTTCAGCTGGCCCTTGTGGGAGCCATCAGTTGACCCAGAGAGAGTGTTGCACAAGATCAAAGGCAGCTGTAAGGTCAAAGGGGCTAAGGCTGGCACAGCGGCCAGGAGGCTTAGCCCCCAAGGAGGAGATAATTGGTAGCTCTGTATTTCAGCGGAGTGAAGTGGGTAAAAGCAGGATTAGAGAAGGTCAAAGAGAGAATTGAAGGAAAGAAACTTAAGGGCACAGATGCAAACTTTTGGCCAAGAAGAATTGCTTAACCAAAAGAATAAGGTTAAGAGGAGAAGTAATCAAAGCCAAAGGAGGCAACAGGGGATATAGCACTCTCCCAGGACGTCGTTCAGAGTCTGGGCAAGATGAGAGAAAGGAGAATGGCATTACACAGATGAGAGGGTTGAAAATAAAGGTTATAGAAAAAGCTACTGGTTATGAGACAGAGTTGGGAAAATTAGACCCAGAGAACTTAGATCCTATAGAGTGTAATAAGGGCATTTAAACCCATATGTCAGAGTGGTTAATGGATTAGAAGCTGTGAAAAATACAAGTGGGACAAGGATAAAAAAGGAAAGAGTGTTATTAAAGAAAAAGGAACAGAGAGACTTCCAGGAAGAAATACTTTGTTATAAGCAGTCACTGAGCCAAAAAAAAAAAAAAAAGCCCAGTACAATGTTCCTTTATGGGGCCTATAAGATTTCTTATTAAAGAAAGTTGTAATCATGAAATATTTGTTTTATAAAAAGTCTGTTTAATATACTGTAAAATATAAAGCCTAATAAAAAAGAATACTCATGAACCTATCACCCTACCTGACAAGTAGAACGTTACCAAACACATGTAAAATGAAAGCCACTTGCCCTGACTCTGTGCACGGCAATACTGTGCATTTACGCATTTGTGCTTATCGCTTCCTTTCTAAGGTAATTTTTCCATGTATGTATACGTTCCTAACATTATATTGTTTAGTTTTCCCTCTTTTTGACCTTTCTAGTTAGGGTAGCACAGTACCACTAAGTTTTATATGCTTTTTTGCACCAGTGTTTATGTTTTGTATTTGTCAAGACTCTCCACAGAGACAGAGCCAATAGGAGAGAGGGAGCAAGAGAAAGAGAGTGAAATGCATGTAAGGAACTCGCTTATGCAGTCGTGAGGACTGGCAAGTCTGAATGTCTAGGCCAGGCCAGCAGGCTGGAAATGAAGACTCGGGCAGGGTTGGATTTCTTTTTTCCTTTTCTTTGTTTTAAATTAACAAATAAAAATTGCGTATATTCGTGGTATACAACACAATGTTCTGAAATATGTATACATTGTGAAATGGCTAAATTGAGTTAATATATGTATCACCACACATACCTATCATTTATTTGTAATCAGAAAACTCAAAATCTACTTGCTCAGCAATTTTGACATTATTGTTATGAACTATACTTACCAAGTTATATCATAGGTCTCGTGATCTTATTCCTCCCATCTAACTGAAATGTTGTGTTCTTTGGCCAACATCCACACAATTCACTGTCCCCCGCCACCATGCACTGGTAACTACCATTCCACTCTTTGCTTCTATGTATTTGACTTTTTAAAATTCCATATATTAGTGAGATCATGTGGTATTTGTCTTTCTGTGCCTGGCTTATTTCTCTCAATCCAGTGTCTTCCAGTTTCATCAATGTTGTCACAAATAACAAGATTTCCTTCTTTTTTAAGGCTGGCTAGTATTCTATTGTGTGCGTGTGTCACATTTTCTTTCTTTATTCATCCATTGATGGATAGTTAGCTTGATTCAGTATCTAAACTATTTTGAATAATGCAGCAGTGAACATAGGAGTGAAAATATCTGTTGGGCATACTGATTTCATCATCTTTGGATGCATATCCAGTAGTGGGATTGCTGGATTACATGATTGATCTAGTTTCAGTTTTCTTGAGAAACCTCCAAACTGCTTTAATGGCCATACTAATTTACCTTCCCACCAACAGCATCAGGTTTCTGTTTTCTCTACATCCTCGCCAACACTTTTTTCTTTCATCTTTTTGATAATAGCTGTTCTGACAAGTATAAGGTTATATCTCATTGTGGTTTTAATTTGCATCTCCCTGACAATGAGAGATACCACTGAATATTTCTCATATACCTGTTGGCCATTCATATGTCTTTTTTGAGTAATGTTTATCCAGGTATTTTGTCCATTTAAAAAATCACATTATTTGACTTCTTGCTATTTAGTTGTTTGAGCTCCTTATATATTTTGGAAATTAATTCCTTATTTGATGTGTGGTTTGCAAATATTTCTCCCATTCCAAAGGTTGTCTGTTTACTCTGTTGAATGTTTCTTTTGTAGTACAAGAGGTTTTTTTAGCTTGATACAATCCCGTTTGTCTAGTTTTGCTTTTGTTGTTTGTGCTTTTGGAGTCATATTCAGGCAGGATTTCTATATTGCAGTCTTGAGGAAGAATTTTTTCTTTTGTAAGAAACCTCAACCTTTGCTCTTAATAACATTGACTCATTAAATGAGGCCCACCCACATCATGGAGGTGGGTGCTCTGCTTTACATAGTGATTGTAAATGTTAATCTCATATAAAAATAGCTTCACAGAAACATCTAGACTAGGTTTTGACCAAAGATCTGGGCTTTATAGCTTAGCCATGACGACACATGAAATGAACCATCCCATGTTTCTTTCTAGATCACTTGCCATTCCATTATTTTAGCATTCTCTTCTCAGTTGACACGTAGGTGTTTTCATTTATCTGGTGTTATGGACCGGGCTGCAGTAAATATTCTTGTACATGTCCCTTGTGCACATATGCAAGAGTTTAGGAATGAAATTGCTATGTTAATTAAACTTTAAAAAAGTATAAAAACTGTTTGCTAAGGTAATTGCATCAACTTATACTTCTTTCAAAACATTTTAATAGAGTTGTAGTTTTCGATATTTGGGTTCCAGAAATAGGTTTAAGTACATGGAAAGAGTTCTCTTATTTTGACAATTTGACCCTCATCTATTCTTTCACTCCCTTTGCAATTTTATATTTACCCCAGGTTATTTAGAACCTGGTATCAGAAGTGAGGCAAAAATTTTAAGTAGCTTTTAGTAAAGACATTGTAAGCCACTCCTTCATGCAGCAGGCATGGTTAGATATGGGTGGGTATATGCATGAGTAGATGTGTGACATTACATTTAATATTTGAATTGTTATGTAGTATCTATTGGAGTTTGTAAGTCTACCTCCCAGTTGTACAAATAGAACTTCTCATATATACAGAGATATGATGGTTAATTTTATATGTCAACTTAATAGGGCTAGGAGATGCCCAGATACTAAAATATAATTTCTGTGGTGTGTCCATGAGTATGTTTTCAGAAGAGAGTAGCAATTTTTTTTTTTTTTTTTTTTTTTTTGAGATGAAGTCTTGCTCTTGTCCCCCAGGCTGGAGTGCAATGGTGTGATCTCAGCTCACTGCAACCTCCGCTTCCCGGTTCAAGCTATTCTCCTCTCTCAGTCTCACGGGTAGCTGGGATTACAGGCACCTGCCGCCATGCCCGACTTTTTTTTTTTTTAGTAGAGACGGAATTTCACCATGTTGGCCAGGCTGGTCTCAAACTCCTGACTTCAGGTGATCCATCTACCTTGGCCTCCCAAAGTGCCAAGATTACAGGTGTGAGCCACCATGCCCAGCCAAGAGTAGTATTTGTATCAGTAGACTGAGTAAAGATTGCCCTTACCAATGTGGCTGGGCATCATCCAATCCACTGAGGACCTGAATAGAATAAAAAAGAATAAGAGTGCAGTTTCTCTCTCTGTTTAAGCTACTTGGACTGGGACTTAGCACCATCATCCCCAGACTTGGCCTGAATTACATCACCAGCTTTGCTAGTTCTCCAGATGGCAAACTGTGGGATGCTCAACCACCATAATTGTGTGAGACAATTCTTGTAATACATTCCTTGTGTGTGTGTGTGTGTGTGTGTGTGTGTGTGTGTATGTGTGTATCCTGTTCTATTTCTCTGGAGAACCTTGACTAATGCAAGAGAAATTTAGTAGAGCAGTGTTTCAGCTGTCCAAAGCAAGAAAGCATTACCCTTAAACTGGGAATGACTAGTAATAGGGACCCCAGATCATTCAGGTCATGTTGAAGCCATCTCTGAACTGACCTTATGGACAATTGGCTTCATTTCTTTCAGCAAGATACCAAAGTAGCTTGAGAAGTGAAATTTTCCTAATCCTGACATGAGCCTCACTTGAACCAAGAGTCTAGAAAGAATGTAGAGAGACTTTTCTTCGTCTCCCTCCCAGTGATGACACAAGGTAAAGCCCTCATGGGCTAAACCCTTTTCATCTGCTTGAAGTTGCAGGATGTCATTCACATAAATTTACCAGATGATACAGGTTATTTGTGAGCAATACATTTCTTAGAATAATAAGCATTTATTTTTAAAGTAGTAGCTGGTTTTTCGCCTATTGTTCCTCTGCTGCATATTTGTTAACAAGTATACGTATTAAGAGTGGAAGATCTTTCCTTTGCATAATTCATTTTCTGTAGCTACTCTTCATAATCAGGTTTTTGCAGCCTGTAATAAGTGTCTTTATAGGAATGCATGACTATAAAAATAGGCTAAAATTCAATACCCAGAAACAACGAGCTTCAGACCAGCTACCAGGAAGATTTATTTTAGCAATATCACTCTATGTGAGGCTGCTGCCTGGTACTTTTTATACTGCTTACAACATTTTATCTCCTTATGTTGGCCAGAGTTAGTCCTAAGAGTAGGATTCATCTTTAGGAAACCTTAAGTGTCAATAAGCTGTACTGGTCTTATAGAAGACTCCAGTCCCATCTATTCTGAAGAGTACAACACTTCATTCCAGTAATGTAACAGTTCCTTTAGTTTCTACACTTCATCTGTCCCTGCTGTCAATTTGTCTGTCTTCCTTCTCCTAGTCACACTAGGTATGGTAGTACTTATAACAGTACTACAGAAGGCAGGGAGTACCTTCTGAAAGGTACAGGTTGAAAGCAGGCCATTAAATAAAACTCTATGCACCAATCTTTAAAATCATCAGGGACCTCCCACTGTCCCATTTTTAGAATTCTAATTGCCAAGAATATGATGTGTATTCACAAAGTTCTCTCACCTCCAGCAGGGAATTAGAGAATTTTTAGAGAACTATAACACTTCCAGAGTTGGGATCCCAAGATTCTAACATTTGCTCTCTTACCAAGCCTTGTTTACTTCAGAGCTAAACAACTTCCCAATTCGTTCATTGCTGGACAAATCATGCCTATGCACGCCACACTTCACTGATGGATGAATCATAATCATGAATACTGAGCTTCCAGTCAGCAACCTTGGAATTGCCAGCCTTAAATGTGAATGTACAGCCAAGGAGCACTGTGTATTTGAGCAAGTCATCTACCATTAAAGGGAAAAACAAACAAATAAAAAAGGACCCATAAAAAACAGAGGTGATGAAGAAAACAAAAATCTATATTTAATATCTTCAAAGCAATGAAAGATACTACATCTATAAAACAAACACAGGTGCTATAAAAAGAAATAATCAAGGGATTAGAAAGAGCCCTTAAGAATGAGAAACATGGTAGTAACATAAAGAATTCAATAAAAGGATTGGAGGATGAAGTTGAGGAACTCTCAGAAAATAGAACAAAAAGGGAGAATACAGAGGAAAGAGAAGGATATTAGCTCAATCTAAAAAGTTCAACATCAGGTTAATAAGAATGCAATCAGAAACAGAGATGAGGAAATTATACAAGAAATAAAGGTTTTTCCAGACATGCAAATAGTGAAAGAAAAAAAAGAAGGGTCTCCTTTGTTCCTCTTTTTGGGAAGCTGCTGGAAGTTGTGCTTAAGCAAACTAAAGAGTAAACAAAAAGAAAAATGGATATTCATCTAACACAAGAGAAGGAAGAAAGGGAAGTCCTAGGAAGTTCTTGGGAGGAAGGACTGACTATTTGATCTTTTTAAACATCTGGAAACATTGGGAAAATATTAGAGATAATTACATAGAAATAACAATTATTAACGTTAAGAAAAAAATTGTACAGGAAAGGAAATCATGTAACCATAGCTTAAAAACAAGACTAGGATTTAATGACAAATAGATGATAAGCTTTGGAGGAAAAGTTTTCTCTCCTGTTTTCATTTTTGGTAAAAACTATGAATAAACTTTAGTCTTATACTTGGTCTGATTGTTTGCATAAAGTGCAGCAAGCATGGTTATTTCTACACAGGCTCCTTCAAACAAACAAAAATAACATGTCTTGGATCTCTCCTGGTCAAGCATAATGTTTGCCATTATGCGTTTTAAACAATGTGTTGTGATCAACCCACAGAGACGGGGTGGACCCCTAACTCAAATTTGATTGAGATGACATCATACATGCACCGAGAATGTGCAAAGGTTTATTAGTTATATAATGAGTCTCTGTGTGGAGAGCAAGGAAAACTCACAGGCTTGTCTGAAAACAGCTTGAGAAGGCAGAGAAAGGATCTTTTTTAATAGTCGTTAGCGAAGCATGGCCAGGGGAAGGGTTCCATGCATGGCCAGTGGCTTCTGTCATTTAACTTGTTTTTGATGCCAAAAGAGGGAGCACCTGGGCTTTCTTAAGGGAGTGCTCAGATGTGGGCAGAGAGGAAGGAGGAGTAGTGGGGCTTAAAACTGTCAGCATTCAAACGTCAAAAATGGAGTCTGACTCTTCATTACACGGTGTTTGCTATTCCCTGAGCACTTAGTTACACAGATCCTCTTTACTCTTGGAAAATAATCCTTACAATTTAAAAACACCGGACAGAGCAGAGTGACATACCACGGCAGTGAATGTGTGTTTCTCGTTGGTTTAGTGACCTCCCATGCATGATGGCTGTGCTCCTGATGGCAAATGAATGGCAGTGACAAGCCACCGTCAAGCCGGCACACACAGCGGCATCCAGCACCATCCAGAGTCTCCATCTGGAGAGGCCGATGCCCTCTCCCTCTTCTGGCTCTGGTCTCATTGTATTGCTTTGTGCAAACCAACCCACCTCATTCTGGAGAGTCTGTGTTGCCAGCCTGGTTGTGCCCTAGTTTTCCAATGTGACCCCGTGTTGCTTGGGGCCTGCCTCCCATATGCCTCTGAAGGGCTTTCTGTCTGTTTTCTAAAAGTGAGTTATATTCTGCTTTGGTCCCAGGAGGAGCACTCATCTTTGGTCTTCTCCCCCTCAGTGTTCTGTAGGCACAGAGATTAAAGGTGGAAGGAGGCCTAGTATTTTTCCAATCTCAGAACCACAGGATTGACAATTGTCTGCTCAGCGAGTGTGAAGGGCTAAGCGAGGGTAACCAGAAGGCATGTCGACTGAGGTCTAATCACTGATTTTTGGGTAAAAGCTTAAAAACGGCCTGTTGATAGTACATAATAGCCAGAGCAATTATTCTCTCCCCTTGCAAAGAAGTCTAATTAATGTGGAAATGTAAAAGAAAAGCCTGGGCTTAGAACAGAAGGTCTAAGGCAACAAGATCTTAGTTCTCCCAGCAGTATTTAGAGCACTAGGAAGTGTTTAGGCCCAATTTCACATTTCAGATCAAGCAGATTAAAGCACGTGGTTTTTTCCACCTGGCATAATCCTAGCCTATGGAAGCCACAGTTAATAATTATTTCCCCCGAACCCAGAGGGTGTTCCACAGTAGAATCTCTTTTATCCTGGCAAACCGAAGTCATATTGTGGCCAGCACTTTCAAAGCTGGCAGACAAAGGTTTGGCCTGCTCTGGGTGAAAATGTCTTTAGCATGTCAAGTGCTGATGGTCCCTCACCTTCCGGCACTTTCTAGGCCACTTTTTGTCTTTGTATCATGAATCTCTCCATTCCATTTGTGCCTTTTGTACTTCTGGGTGACTTTGCACTTGGAAGAGCTTGTGGGTTTGTGGAGATAAAACAGGGAGAGGTTTGTAGTTGTACATGTTGAGGATACATTAGCCAAAGATTCACAGTGGGCCTTCTCTGGCTATGTTTGGTCAGGAATTTTGGAAACCTGAATTGCTGACAAACTGAGGGGTAAGGATTTGGACACTTGCTAATGACAAAAATGGGGAGTCCCTCAGAATACAAGAAGTTATAACCCAAGGCAAATCAAGAAGGGAATATTGGGTATCTGCTCTACTCAGGTTGCTGTGACAATTATTAGGGGACACTCAAAGCAATGCTGATAAAATAGCAGATAGTGTTCCTAGAGGAAGGCCTATAAGGCAGAGATTCTGCCATTGACTTTCTGTTATCAAACCAACCTTGTCATCCATAAATGGTGTACCTTCACTCCGTTACTTCTCCTAGAGGTAACTATTTGGAGACAAGTATGAATCCACTAATTATAGTTTCTTCCTGGAGATCTAAAGTCTTAAACACCATTGAATAAGATAAGGTATATAAATCATAGCATGGTGCTGAGAACACAGTTCTCATGTAACTGTGGTTGTCATCTCCTTAAAGGTATGTGTGCTATCCCTTCTCCTTCACCCATTTACGTTGTCCTTTTCTACCCATTTCTCTTCTCCCTTCCTTTCCTCTGATCTTGATATTATTGTTGGTCATCTTTCTATAGAGATTCTGTGTCTCTACCATTGGGCTCTAAGCTCGTGAGAGCAGAGTTTGTGTTTCTATGTTCTTTCTACTCTTATTGACTTACACAGCGTAGGGGCTTGCTGTGGATTGACATAAACACACCAGAAAGTGTCTTTTAACTATAGCATCTTATCTCAAGAGGATGTTATCTTCCAGTGGAAATTGCCCACCCCATTATATATTTCCTCAGTTTAAAGCAGAGCAGGACCTGCTTAGCCTAGAACTCCTAAGTGCCACCATAATCGCCTTGTCCAGCCCAGCACACACAAGGTTTTGAAGGTGGGGAAAGGGGAGGGAGGCAGAAGTGTTGCCAGATGGTCACTGTAGGTCTTGCCCTGTACTTTGTGGACTTCAGGACTTACTGCAACCTTTTCGAGGAAGCTTTGTAGCAAAATGATGGGAAGATGAAGACTTGTTTAGGAGCTTTTCCCCTACTGTCTGGACTCAGAAGCTTTTCTAAAATGGACTTTATGGCTAAAGGATAGAACACCTTTTGGCCATATGTGCCCGGAGAAAACCTTAGGCAAGAGTGTTTAAGATAGACTCAGAAGTTTTCTTGCCTTTCTGAGTGAGAAGGGGTTAAAAAAGGAAAATGCTCAATGGAGACATAATTCTTCTCCAGAGATGATAACACTGGTCGTTGGTCATTCGTGTTTCCAGTGTGTGGGTATTAGTCATTCATTCCATGCTCTTCATCAGAGCCTTGTCTCTTTTATTTCCCAGCCTATTATAAGCACTCAATTCTGCCCCTTCCAAGCTTGTTTCCTATCCAGACCTTCAGATTCCAGGTACTCACCATTGTTCTCAACCATGTCCAAGTCCCTTCTCATTATTGCATTACATCAGTTACCTCCATCAAATACGACCTGTCCCTTGTCCACCCATTTAGGCCCTGATTTCCAACTTGATATTCATGCTGAAGGATTCGTTGGACAATTTCAGGGATATTCCCTGTTGTATAAAACATGATTTCCATTTTACCAGTATTCTCCTAGGAACGCAGTGGTGTAACTATAGAGAGAGACCTACAAATTGTGAGGTTTTCAGGCATAAAGTCGTACTAGAAGCGATGCCCTATTTGGGTGAAGGAAACAAAGTTTTACCCTTCGGTGCTGCATTTCTCAGGCAGGAACAAAGCTGCAGGCTTTACTTGAGACTCTCAATGACCCTTATTGACATATGCTCCAGTACATGCCCCAACTATCCCTGGCTTGGGTGTTAGGAAATTTGAGCTTCATTTCCAGTCTACTGACCTAGAACTGTGAGTTTTAGGGCAGTCAGGGTCTGAGTTTCTCATTTATTAAATGAACATAGGGATACATAATCTATAAAATTCTTTCAAGCTATGATTCTATGACTTTCTGACGGGGGCTTCATAGCACTTGATTTAAACATGGCAGTAGGAGATAATCCAATGGTTTTTAGAAAGGAAGGTTGAACATAGAATACCACTGTAAATCTGGTAATCTTGCCCGCTCTGTGTTAAAGACAACTGTGGAGGCAATACTTCCCTAAGCAGCTCTAATTTGTGTGGAAATTCTATTGCCAAAGTAGAAAAACTCAACTAACATTTTCAATTAATTTAAATGACTTCATGTTCTGTTAAGTTCAGGCTGGCTAGGAAATTCATAACTTTCACTGACTTCATTACAATAATGGTTAGCACTAGGTTCACATAGGTGATGTCTACTCAATAGTATTTTCATAATTGTACAGCTATCATCAAATTATGTTGATTTATAGCTGGATGAAAAATGAGTGAATAGCATAATTGTGAAATTTCACAAGGCACTGACATTTGTCTTTAAAGCTAAAAAATGCAGCAAGTATGACTACTGCAATGGAAGTGCAATTGTAAAGACTTCATGGAAAGTTCACGGATTCAAATGTAATTAAGCATGAATTAAACATGATGAGCTACAGGGCTAATTCTAGCACTGCTGAAGATCCATTATGGAAATCCGCTTCAGAAATATGACCAGCTCTTTTTAACATATGTCAGATGCCTAACATATGGTCTCCTAAGGCCTCCAGCATACCTTGGGTGATCCAGGGCAGTCAACGTATGTTTGGCACTGTGGAAGGTCTAGTTTATTGAGCCAAGAAGCTAGGAAACATAATGGGAAATCAACCCATGCTTGTCAGAATCTCACTTCTCCTTTAGAACAAGTATTATAAATTCAAAGAAAAATTTGAGCCCCAGTAGGATACAGTGCAGTGTTCTGACTTTTCGTGCTGGTGCAACAAGCAATAAATCATGAATGTAGGCTAATGCTTATTTACAATTAATTTATCAAAGATAACAAAGAGACAAATCTTATAAGCTACAGCCACAAACAAAATCAATTGCTTGACAACTCTATATCTTGCATATGTTGTGGGACATGGATAACCTGGAGAACAGCTTCCTGTAATATTATCTTTCATCCTCTGACCTCCCTTGCATCCCAATCCCTCAACCATTTTTGCATCTTTTCTTTAAACTCAAAAGGAAAGAGCAAAAAGCTAGGAGACTGAAAGGCAGAAATCCAGGCTCAGATCTTCCATTGATTGCTGTGGCGAAGTGGATCTGCTGCTTTTGGTATAGTTTTCCTATATGTAAAATTCAAATCGTTATATTACCTTGCCCACCTCACAGGAATCCTAAGTGCAGGTGATGTGATAAATGCAAAAGGCATTCATGTATATGTATATATGCATTTACATGTGTGTATATATGTGCACACATAAGTCTACATACCTACCTATCTAATCTCCCTAAGTAGAAGACATACTAATAGTTGCCTCTGTCCTCTGATCACATCCTCACTGGACTATGGGAGTTGATAATCATAATGACAATAATAACAACAGCAATGATGGCCATGTGTTGTACTTACCCTGTTCTAGGCACTAGTACCACATTTTTATGTAGATGAGTAAATTGTACGACATAATCTTTTCTGAATCCTAGAACAATAAGGAGTAAGAAGAATAAAAATGTCTAAAATGTAATAGTCTCTCTTTTAAAAAATAATGTGCTTTTCTGGCCATAATTATTGAAGTAAAATAGGTTTCTTCATTATTGGTAGTGGTTTATGGTCTTTGTGTCAAATGAAAGTAGTGGCTGTATCCCGCCCCAGTGAAAGATTTGGGGGAATGGATCTTGCCATTAGATCTCATGGTTTTACTCAAGTGTTTTCTCCTTTAGCCCTTTATTGCTTTTTTTCCCCCAAATCTAGGTATACCAGAGTGACCCCTTTGATCTGAAAGAGATAAGTTGAGAATTTGAGAAGCTCACTGCCCACAAATAGTAGAGGAGGCTAATAACGTAAATAGCTTGTCAGCCTGGTTTAGATAAATAACAATGACAGATCATTAATGAAAGTTCAGGCATGTCTTGGAGGTTGATGTGAAAGAGCACAGAGACCTTCTTTTGCAGCATAAATTTCAGTGCCACTGACAGAGACAAGGTCTGCCACCTGTGATTCTGCAAGATGACTGCATTTTCATGTAAAACCCTCCTTAAGGTTACCAGGGTTGGAAATCTCTTTTGCCAAATAGGTGGGTTAGAGAAGAGACGCTGTTGATCAGCATCCTCACTGTCATCATTTGATCATTTTCTCATCATTAGTTACCCAGGGAGCATCAGTTATAACTTGAGTTTCCACTGAGTGCCCTACAGTTCTCATCCTGTATGTGTTGATAGTCAAAGATTTCAGACAAGTGAAAAAGCAAAGATCTTATCATCAGTTACTCAGGCAGCATCAGTTAGAACATGTTTCCACTGAGCGAAATACAGTTCATCTTACCCTGTATGTGTCTATTATAAAATATTTCAAAAAAATAAAAATAAAATGCTAACAAATCATTCCCAATAGAGGTAAATATAAGAAACAGACAGAGAGATCTCATGGATAATGTACTTTTAATCCCAGATTGCTCTGCCTACTCACATGTGGGTTGTAGAAATCAGAAATTCAATCTTTAAACCACTAAAGGCCTTAACTCATATCATGTCATCCATTTCTTCCAAGTAAACCGGAATTTGAAGTCTGCTGTGCCCACACTTGATTTTCCGGGCACCTATGTAACACTGGGATGCAAATCACCAAATCCTCTGGTGAGCACCCCATTTATGTATCTAGTGAACATTTATTGAGTTTTTATTAGACTATTACATCAAGTTTTTGGGCACTCTTGTATGGAACCCTCTTCTAAACCTTTTACATATATTAACTCACAAAAACTTTATGCAACAGGTATTATCAACCTACCTATAATGTACTCTTTATGAGGGGAAATAATGGTGTTCTTCAGATTGGGAATCATTTATATGACATGCTAGAAGTTTTGTTGTTTTCCCCAAAGTATGTCTTTTACAGAATAAAAAAGCAGAGAACTCTGGAGGACAAATTTGAGACAGTATAGCAGGGTAATGAGATAAATTAGGAGTGGAGTCCCTTACTACAGTTTAGGGAAGTAATGATGAGCACCCTAACTGTAGCAGTGAAAGTGGAGGTAGACTTGAGCGGAGCTATTAAGATGTATTTAAGAGGAAAAATCAATAGTATTTGGTGAACAACTGCGTGAAGGGCAAAGGATAGGCAAGATTCCAGACTGACTCTCAGGCTCTGGGTTTGGGTGACTGAGGGCAAACTGCATAGTTAACAGAGACTGAAAACAATAAAATAAGAAATTTTTGTGAGGAAGCATATGAGTTCAATTTGGGATGCAGTGAATTCGAGATCGTTCAGAGATGTCCAAGCAGAAACAATTAATAGACTCTTTGCACAGGGTAGCCTGGAGCTCAGGAGATCAGGGCTGGTGCTTGAAAGTCCTCTGTATATGTGTGGTTGGTGACAGATGGTGTGGGTGAGATTTTGTAAGTTAGAAGCGTACTGTGAGAAGAGAAAGGGAGCAGAAGAGATATCAGCGAAAGAGACTATGAAGGAAGAGAGAGAGAATAAGAATGACATGGAAGAGACTGTGTCACAAGAGACAACAGAAGAGAAACTGGACAACTGTGTTAAATGCAGTGAGTGAAATATAGACAGAAACGTGTCCATTGGTTTGATCATGAGCAGGCTGTTGTTGACTTGGCGAGGGCTGTTTCAGTTGTGCCAGGTGAATAGGAGGTGACAAAATAGACATTTTTGAGTATAGAAGAGCCTTTTAAGTCACCTGGGAAAACAGGGAAGGAGAGAGGTAAAGGGATAACTTTTTTTTAATGTGGAAAGAGTAGCTAAGAGTGGTGCAAGAGAAAAGTGGAAGATAGAGGAAAGGAGGATGTAATTGACGGGGGCAAGTTTTCTGAGGACTTGGACAGGGTGTAATTGAGAGTGCATGTGGAGGGCTTAACTTTGAGCAGCAAAAGAGTCACCTCTTTTTCTGAGGTTGAAAGGAATAAAGCAAAGCTCCAGATACCTGTACAAGTCAAAAGGGGTGGGGTCAGGAGATTGAGGTAGGGGTAGGAGATTGAGGTATTTCTTAACATAAAAAAGAAGGTTCAGTTGGCAGAGAGACATGGTGAGAATAGGACATATGGGAGTGGAGGTTGAAACAGCCCACTAAGATATCAGTATTGTGTTTTGTTTTGTTTTGACGGAGTATCCCTCTGTCACCCAGGCTGGAGTGCGGTGGCACAGTCTCAGCTCACTGCAACCTCTGCCTCCCGAGTTCAAGTGATTCTCCTGTCTCAGCCTCCTGAGTAGCTGGGATTACAGGCATGTGCCACCATGCCCATCTAATTTTTTTGTATTTTTAGTAGAGACAAGGTTTCACCATGTTGGCCGGACTGGTCTCAAACTCCTGACCTCATGATCCACCTGCCTCAGCCTCCCAAAGTACTGGGATTACAGGAGTGAGCCACTGCACCTGGCCAGTATTTTTAAATGGAATCCTGAGGAAGATGACTGGGTACACTGGGCATGGCAGATGGGAGGCGGGCTAGCTCATTAATTTTAGTAATTGGACTATCCTGCTCAGGTAGGAGAATTTTCTCCTGAGTTACCTGATTAGCAGACCAGGTATGTGAATGGAAATGCAGATGGTTGAATTGATCCAGGGTTGGAGGTGTTACTGGCAGATTTATTACATGGATGAAGATCAGAAAATGAGCCCATTAAGAGCATGCACACTTATGGAATCTCAATAAAATTCAAAGACGAATGTGATAAGCAAGGGGGAGAGTCAGCTTGGTCGGTTTTTTGTTCCCTCCGTTTCTCAGTTACCCCTGCCTCTTTCCATAAACCAAGTTTATTTGGCCAGGGACAGGGACTCTTCTTGCCTGGTTACTACTAGCCCCTTCGTAGAGTTGGATCCTGCTTCTATCATCTTTCGCAGTCCCATGGCTCAGGCACCACCTGATGCCCAGAACTCCTGCCACCTAAGTCCCTTGTGGTGCTCAGCCAGCGTAAGGGAATTGGAAACATGCATACTGACTCCTTCTGGGAGTAGGTGAGCATTCACCGGATGCCCTGGGCACAGTGGCCTCCTGGATCCTTCCCAGAGGTGGCCATCTCTCCTCCCTAGGTTGGTTGCTTCTCTGCCTTCCACATCCCATGTGATCAAGATGTGATATCTTTGTGGGAGCTACAAAAGAGAGGGTCAGAAAGCATTACCCTTATTTTTATCTCACTAAAATATGTCACCTGGAAATGCCAGAAGAAGAAAAATCACTGTCAAAGCATTTAGTCTCTTGCTCTTTGAGGTTAAAAAGATGATAGCACATTTGCAGATAATACAGATCGGCTGAAAAACGGTCATATATTTAAACATTGGTCATATATTCAAATTGTCTGGAATAATTCCAAGACAGCAGCTCACCCCTTCTCTACATTTTTGCCATGTTTTACTGGACCTGAGAGGGTCAAAGCCGAAGATAGTCTTGTATTTTATGGATGTCAACAGGCTGCCGGCGCTTGGCTCTGGAGCGTCCTCCTGCTCTCTGCTTTATATGCGGGTCATATCTGAGAGCCATTCTGTGAGGCTGCTGCAGGGTTTCCATTTGTCTTGAGCACAGCAGAACTTCAGGGATCACAATAGGAGATTCACGTGCCCTGACAGGATTTTTATTCCACCTGCTGTTGATGGTTGATAAAGAAGGCAAAAGCAAAAATTCCGTATATTCAGGCTATTTCTTTTCTCTATCCAGTATTCATTCAATAAATACATATTGATTACCTACTAAGTGCCAAATTATGAGCTCTTAGGGGCAAAGGACACTATAGAGAACCCAGGTAGTCTAGTGGAGGAAGAAAAATAGTAATTAAATAATTTTTCAGATACATGTAGCATTTCAACTACAATTAGTGCTGTGAAGAAAAAGCCCATTGTATTTGGAGAAAATATGAGAGGTACTCTGACTTTTACCGTGGGGGTTAGGGAGGATCTCTTAGCAGAGCTGACTTTTGCATTGAGTTATGAACAATGGTTAGGAATTAACCCAGTGTAGCAGACAGGCAGGAATAGGCAAAGTCCCTGAGGAGAAACGAAGTGTTCCAGGAGCTGAAGGATGGCTGTGGGCTTGAGTTCAAAGAGGAGTGAAGAGTGGGTCAAGATGAGTCCCCAAATGGGACCAGAACAAGCATGGTTTTTTACCACCAGAAAATGGAAGGCTTTTAACATTCTTTAAACAAAGGAGTAATATGATTCAATTTATATTTGTGAAAAACGACGGAGTGGCTGCAGTCACAGAGGATGGCTGCAAGGCGGGAGAAATGAATATTGGGAGAGGAGTTAAGGGGCTACCTTGGTGGTCCACTGACAGTGGATAGCTGGCTAGATTAGAGCTGTGGCTGTAGAGACTGAAAGATGGAGATGAACTCATGCTGCATTTTCCAGCTAGAACTAATAGAATTTACTGATGGATTGAACATGTTTCAGGATAGAGAGAAACAGGAATGATGAATGATTGCTATGCTCTGCCTTGAGGGGGATGCTGTGTGGATAGTGGTGACATTTAGTGCTCAATTGGAAGACTAGGGGAGGAGCAACCTTGGTTAATTAGGTCCTAAAACTAATAGAACACAATAATATAGATTTTTTTCTATTTCATATGAAATTCAGAACTCCTAAATTATTAATTTCCTAAAATTTAGAAACAAGTTATCCATGAAAAGCATATTTGCAGGTCAATTGATATCATCATCAGAAATACTTTGTCAAAGATAGAATAACTCCATTTGCAGCAAGAGTTGTAATATTTATATGGAAATCTATAAAAGAAAAAATCAAGTAGAAGTGGGAATTTAAGGCTTCCAACAATGGAGATATGTGTATGTGTATTTTATTTTTTGGCTGTGTGTAGGGGTATATGTGGGCAGATTATAGTCAACAGATGAGCTTATTTCCTTAACTACCACATCCATAAATTTCCTATGGTCTTCCCCCACGTTCATGTGTTATAAGCATAGTAGACCTTATCCGCCTGCATAATGATAAATTGATATTTTCTCCTTATTGGTTTTATGGATATTTCTTCTCCCTACAATCTGGAATAATGTTTTTTCTTTAAGTTATTGTAAATAACCATTTCAACTTCAATGACTGAGTATTCCAGCTATTATTTTTTCCCCTCTAGTTCATTGCTATTGCTGTTTTGCGTTAGATGGGGCACTGGGTCCAATTATAGCTTTGCATTTAATTATAAACTTTGCATATGTGTGCATTAATTAGAAGATTTTATTGCTTTGTATTTTATGGCTGGAGGTTGTGAACTATAGTAATTCAATATACCACTTCAGGGGATAATACAAATTTAGAATAATAAAAAGAAATTTATAATGATCATCTCAGGCATCCAAAGTATCATGTAGAAAAATAATATAGCATAAACACAATATGCACAAGAGTCAAGCATATTCTTATTTAATGAAGAGCTTTAAGCTGATAAAGAAGACAGTTGAAGATCTGGTACAATATATAATTGACACTCAATTAGCCTGCACATTTAAAAGTAGGACCTAAAAGTATGACCCTAAAAGCATGTTTAGTTGTGTCTTCCAAAAGAATGAGCTACCTAGGTAACGTTGGAAAAAGGTGTTTTGACTAAATATGGTGAAGACAAAAATAACTGTATACAAGTGATATAATTCAGTTAGTAAATGTGTTTCTCATGGGGTCACGCGTTCAAAATCCTGAAAAACTTTATGTGTGTACTGGAGTTGAATAAACAAGTAAATATTTATATGATAAATAGAATAAATCAGAAAGTAGAAAATAAGCCAGGTCTCTCACTATTGAAGAAGAATGTTACAGATAAGGAAAGGGGTAAGGCTAAAATGAAATCTATGGTGTTGGACTGGAATCAGAGGTATCAGCATAAACTCATGGACTTTGATCTATATACAGATAGATAGGTACAAAAATATAGATATGTGTGTATGCATAGGTTAGCATACAGATATGAATTCCCACTTCTCTCTGCTGAAAGGGCCTACAGGCAATGACATTGCAACTGCAATGAATACACCTGCTGGCCCCGATCTTGGTTTCTAAACACTGTTTTTCAATAAAGGAAACCAGGGCTTCATAAAGAAGTAATGAATTCCTGGGTAGGCTGGGAGAATACAAAATTAACCTGGATCATCTTGTGGGGTTAGGAAGTGTGCAAAAAAGAAAGGGCTCTTTTTGTAAAGACACTGCTGTCAACCCAGAGTAACTCTTAGTGGCCAGAGTTGGAACAATTTGAGCAAGAAAATAAATAAGAGAAATATTAGAGGATAATGAGGATTTCCTCAGGGAGTGCCTAAAGAGGGTTCGCTTCTTTGAGAGGAGCTGGCCCCAGAGGCTATAAGGAATTCCAAGAAGGAGTTTGGAGGTCTAGGGATTGAAACTGGCAGAAGTCACTCAGGCTGTTCTTTGGTTGCTTGTTGGAGCGGAATCAGCCCACCGGGGGGAACAAAGCCTGTGGGGGATGATGAGGGCAACGACGAAGTGAAGTGACGATTCTGAAGGAAGCAAGCCTTACTTAGGCAAAGTGGGTTCCAAGGGGGAAGAGAACCCTGGAGCCTGGGTGCGGTGGCTCACACCTGTAATCGCAACATGTTTGGGAGGCTGAGGTGGGTGGATCATGAGGTCAGAAGTTCAAGACCAGCCTGACCAACCTGGTGAAACCCCATCTCTAATAAAAATATAAAAATGAGCTGGGAGTAGTGTTACTCGCTTGTAATCCCAGCTACTCAGGAGGCTGAGGCAGGAGAGTCGCTTGAACCCGGGAGGCAGAGGTTGCAGTGAACTGAGATTGCACCATTGCACTCCAGCCTGAGTGACAGAGTGAGACTCCATCTAAAAAAAAAAAAAAAAAGAAAGAAAATAATGCCAAAAACTGCAGTTCCTTTTGCAACAACCTAATATGTATGTAGCAAGACAGTCCAATGTTAATGATTCAGGATAAACAGACCAAATGTTCCCTTTGTTTTCTTCTCAAACGGAAGGCTTTGCAAAGAAAGGTCTTTGGAAGGAGAATGGAAAGAGATTTCTAGGATTTGACATCAACAGGGCACGCGATCTACATCTCTGTGCAGTGAACAAATTGGTTTTTCTCTGAGGGAGGGGTCTAGAAGGAGATCTTAAAAGACCAAGTGATCCCCTACCTTCCGGCTCTCAAAAACCTTGAGAGCAGAACATGCTGGGAAACATTACGGATTATCCTTTCGCAAGTTTTGCTAGGGCACCTCCAGCTGGAGTGTTTTGAATAGCCTGACATCAGCCTAATGGCTTTCCTTAGCCCCTTTTACTGATTCCATTAATTGCTTTAGATGGTTATTTCCAGGAGAAACTCTCTTTCTCTTTCTCTTTTTTCCCCCCCCCCAGCTACTCAGAGGCTGAGGTATTCCTCCTGTCTCAGCCTCTGAGTAGCTGGGGACTAAAATGTATGTGGCTCCACGCTAAGCTAATTTTTTACATTTTTCATAGAGATGGGCATCTGTCTATGTTGCCCAGTTTGGTCTTGAACTCCTGGCCTCAAGTGATCCTCTAGCCTAAGCCTCCCAAAGTGTTGGGATTACAGGCATGAGCCACTCTGTCGGGCCAAGAAACCCCCTTGTTATTAGCATGTAAACTTTAGGTAAATTGTTTCCTCAGAATTCTATGAGTAAATTATATAAAGTATTACAACTATTAGAATAACAAAGGTTAAATAAAACCACTGGACTTGATAGCATCAGTAATCATTCCTTCTAACCTAAACGATGAAAGCATAAATAGATCTGTGAGAAGAAGTTTCTACCTGTCTAGATTGGACCGGGACTCCTTGGAAGAAAAGATTACCTGAGACCCGTAAGCCCCTCTAAGATTTGACATGCCTGTCTATCTTTTCAAAGTTACTCCAGGCCAATATTGGTGATGGTTGTGGTGGGAAATGAAGTGAAGAGTGAGAATGTAGGTTGCCTATCTAGCATTTACTCCCCACACCTACTCATAACATTCATTCAATTTTGTTCTGTAATTCATCCTCCCACCACAGCCATATGACTGAGGAGAAGTGGATCTTCTTGTACCAAGAACTTGATTAGTTCAAGGGTTTTAACTCATTCGTTTATGTAACAATATCGAGAGATGCCTTTTATGTGACAGATACTGTTTTAGGTGAATAAAACAACCCTGAATCCCTAACACAATGAAACTGACATTCTTGTGTGTGTGGAATAAAAAGTACAAATAACAAAGCAAAGCGTGTGGTGATAAAAACTAAGGAGAAAAACCCAGCCTCAGCAGGGGCAGAAGGGAATGCTGGGAGATGTTGTCGGGAGCGCTTGCTGTTTTAAAAGGGTGATCAAGGGATCAAGGAAGGCCTTGATGAAGTGACATGTTCTCATTCCCTTGCCTTGCTTTAAAATTAGGTCAATTCTGCCAATGAAACCAGAGGGAAGTCTACCAGGGGAACTTGTAGGAAAGCGTTTCCTCACAACAAAGTTAGAGGCACAGGAAGAGACAATCGCCCTTCTTCCTCTGAATGTTGTTTTAATTGGATGTGATGCCAGAAAGAGCTATAGACACCTTGCTCCCAACTTGAGGCACAAGAATGTCAGGGTGGAGAGAGAGAATGAAACTGGGACCTTAATTATTTTTCTGAGCCACAGAGTTAACTAACCCTGAAGTCTTACCTGTGTCTGTGCTTCTTGCAATGTGAAATAGTAATTTTTCATATTGTGTGTGCCAGTTTAAATCAGTTTCTTTTTCTCACAGCTGAAGGCATCCTAACTGATACAGAATGGATCTTGGTAGCTTTAATAGGCTACAATAAACCAGTTTGCAAAGTTCCATGTAGATACGAGTAGAAACTTATGATACTCGTTATAACACTGGCACTTCCCCTGTACATACTATTAGATGTTAGCCTAGAAACTTCTTAGTGCTTGAAGCAGTAGGGGAAAGAAAAATGACTACCTGTTACAGCTCATTTGCCCAAGACAATGACATAAGGGATTCTAGACACTATTCTTGAAAACCTCATATTCAGGTGCTCATAGTCCACATGTCCTAATTTACAGCTATGCATGGAGAAGAGCTGTACAGATGCAGGGGCACGTGGGTGAAGACTACTCCACAGTAAATAAAAGCAGCAATTTTAGACTATTGGGGCTGCTGTACGGTGGTTGTGAAGGGGATTGGGCCATGGAGTTTGTAGTTAGCCCTTGAAAAATACCCATTGTCATGGAGAGCTGGTGAGAACTAGTCTCTGATTTCTTCTTTGTTTCTTCTTTCCTTTTGGGACAGGGACTTGCTCTGTTGCCCAGGCTGGAATACAGTGGCATGATCATGACTCACTGTATCCTCGACTTCTTGGGCTCAAGAGATCCTCCTGCCTCAGTCACCTGAGCAGCTGGGACTACAGGTACCTGCCACCACACCTGACTATTTTCCAAAAATTTTTTATAAAGCAAGGAGTCTCACCATGTTGCCCAGGCTGGTCTCAAATTCCTCAGCTCAAGTGATCCCCTTGCCTTAGCCTCCCAAAGTGCTGGGATTACAGATGTGAGCAACCACTCCCAGGCAGTTTCTGATTTCACTGCCACAAGTTGTCAACTATGGTAGTCAGAATAATGGATCCCTCCTTTTTTCAAAATATCCACATCCTCATTCCCAGATCCTGTGAATGTGCTATGTTATGTGGCAAAAGGGACTTTTTACAGATATGATCAAGCTTATTGATCTTGAGATGGGGAGATTATCCTGGATTATCAGGGTGGGCCCAGTCTAATCACATAAACCCTTAAAAGCAGAGAAATTTTCCTCACTGGAGTCAGAGAAATGTGATAAATGAAGAGGCAGGAGAGATTCAAAACATGAGAGGGACTTGACCTACCTTGCTGGCTTTGGAGATGAAGGAACAAACTAACAGCGAGACACGTGGGTGGCCCCTGAAGGCTGGGAACAGCCCTTAGCTCACAGCCAGCAAGAAAACAGAGCTCCCCATCCTACAGCAGCAAGAAAATAAATTCTGCCAACAATCTGAATCAGCAGGGAAACTGATTCAGAGCCTCCAGGAAGGAACACAGTCCTGCTGACACCTTGATTTTAACCTGGTGAGATCCATGTCAAGCTTCTGACCTACAGACCTGGGAGATAATAAATGTGCATGCTGTTTTAAGTTGCAAAATTTATGGTAATTTGTTATCATGGCAAGAGAAAATGAATATACTCACCCAGCAGAAAGCGGTGTCTTGAACAGATGAGGCACCAGACTGAAATACTGGATGGTTGGAGAGGATAGGCGAAGAGTTGAATAAAGGAGTGCTGCTTTGAAGCAGCCCAAATAAGCAAGAGACAAAGAAGATAGTCTGAGTAATGGGCTAGAGAAGACATGGGAAGTGGGTAGGTGGTATACCAGTTGTCTAATGTATGTCACAAACTACCTCAAAACTTAGTGGCTTAAAACAATACCAATAGCCTGTGTATCCGCAGTTGGGACTGGTCTCAGCTGTGTGGCTCTTCTGCTGATCTCCGTTGGACCGTTGGACTCTCATGCACGTGTGGTGGCTGGCAGTAAGCTAGGCAGCTGCATCTGGGGTTTGACTTGTGAGCTGGGCAGTGAGCTAATGGGCCATGTTATCTCCTCATCCAGCAGATTAGCCCAAACTTGGTTGCTGGCAGGGCTCTCAAGAGCAGCAAGAGACATTTTCCAAGTCTTTGCTTATATCATGTTTGCTACTGCCCCTTGGCCAAAGAAAGTCACATGTATGGCCCAGTGTCAGTATATTAGTTTCCCTGGGCTCCCATAACAAAGTACCCCAGGTTAGGTGGCCTAAACAACAGAAATGTGTTTTCTCACAGTTCGAGAATCTGAAAGTCTAAGATCAAGGTGTCTGGGTTGGTTTCCTCTGAAGTCTATCTCCTTGGCTTGCATATGGCCGCCCTCTTGCTGCCTCTTCACATGGTCTTTTCTCTATGTCTGCATCTCTGGTGTCTCTTCTTCTTAGAGAACACTGGTCATGTTGGATTACGGGTCATGGCCTCATTTTTAACTTAATCACCCCTCTACAGACCTTATCAGACCCTTTTCACAAGATGGCAGCGAAGGCGAAGAAGGAAGCTCCTGTCCCTCCTAAAGCTGAAGCCAAAGCGAAGGCTTTAAACGCCAACAAGGTAGTGTTGAAAGGTGTCCACAGCCACGAAAAAGAAGATGATGATCCACACGGCACCCACCTTCCAGCAGCCCAAGACACTGCGACTCCGGAGGCAGCCCAAATACTCTCGGAAGAGCGACCCCCAGGAGAAGCAAGCCTGACCACTATGCTATCATCAAGTTTCCACTGACCACTGAGTCTGCCATGAAGAAGACAGAAGACAACAACACACTGTGTTCGTTGTGGATGTTAAAGCCAACAAGCACCAGATCAAACAGGCTGTGAAGAAGCTCTGTGACATTGATGTGGCCAGGGTCAGCACCCTGATTCGGCCTGATGGAGAGGAGAAGGCCTATGTTCCGCTGGCTCCTGATTATGATGCTTTGGATGTTGCCAACAAAATTGGGATCATCTAAACTGAGTCCAGCTGGTTAATTCGTAGTATCTGTATATCTTTTCGCCATATAAAAACAAGACCTTATCTCCAAATACGGTTACATTCTGAAGTACTAAGGGTTAGGTCTTCAACATATGAATTTTGGGAGGATGCAATTCAGCCCATAACAATCAGTATGGGGAGAGACTCCCGGGGCCTGGAGAGTGGGAGCTATGAACAAATGAGGGAGCTGCTGCTCTAATAATCCACCACAGAGGGTTATCAAGTGTAGGAAAATAAATAAAATCCACAGTGTTTCCCAGAGCTGACTTTAAGATACAGTGTCTTAGAGAAGAGATTCCCAAATTATGGCTGTGGGCTAAATGTCGACCCCCAACATATCTTTGTACATAACGTTTCTTGGGACTCAGCCACGCCCATTTACTTGTGTGTTGTCTGTGGCTGCTGTCATGCTATAACTGCAGAGTTAAGTAGTTGTGACGGAAACAGTACATTCTGCAAACTTTTAATCTATTTACTCGCTGTCCTTTTACAGAAAAATTTTTCTGACCCCAGTGTTAGAGGATTATAAGAAAGCCATGAATCAGGTGGGGAAAAGGTAAAAGAAAATAATCAGACAACCACCTGCAGGAAACACATAGTCTCAGGGAGGGAAGGAAGGGGGCAGGCATGATTCTTGCTCATTTTATGAAAACAAATGACCAGATAAGCAGCAGTTCTGGAATTGTTACACAGACGGGTCCTAATGGTGCCACTTATGAAGCTCACTGAAACTCTTTCTTAGAGGGTTGTTTTATACAGCCTTGCCCTCCCACCCATCTGCTGCCACACCTCTCGGTCCTTTCAAGTATTATCTAGAGAGATCTAATTGTCAGACATACAGAACAAAGCATGAGTCTGAGCTTTAATAGGGATTTCCCCCTCCTATGATATTTCATACGAAGCCTCATTCACACCCAATATGAAGGCAGTGCTGCTTTAAAAACCCACTTCACATTTTTAAACCAATTCTGTTAAGCATGACTTCAGCTGTCACTTCTTGTTATTTTTGGAGGAGCTTGATGCTTGTAGGTTTGAAACGTCCCATCCATTTGTTCAGTGGGCTTCTGATAACTATCCCTGCCCATTGGGTATGAAGTTGACACCAATTATGCAGCTGACTGCCTTAACGATAGAGTATTTTAGAACAGGCCACAATGCCGTATAGTTATAATTGTTCTTACAATGTCTGGATATTCTGCACTTACTATTCCAGAAAACCCAGGACTTTGAAACTGGTGAGATTTTACTATTGCTGCAAATGATGAGTGCAGGGAGAATATGGGAATGAATGAATGTTGATAGTGGGCTCAAGGCTGTCCGCACTGCAGACGTAGTCTGTAAGCCCTCTGGAATCAAGAGAGAAGCAGGCTTTTCAAACCCTTGCTGCATAAGCCTTGTTATCGCTGAAACAGGCCACTTGAGATACGGAAGTACAGACAGATTTGCTGCTGATGACAGCTCACCAGGACCCAGCTCTCCATTCAGGTACATTGATATGCATATTCACTCTACTGGAAAAAAAATCATCTCCTCTTCCACCCTGGGACACGGCTTCTGCAGGCTCCGGAATCTGCTATTTTATACCCACCTGCTGGTACAATATAAGCAGCTGCAATAGGCATCAAGCTATGAAAAGCTCTGAGGAGCACTATTGCAGTGCGAATTGCTTCCTTGCTCTGCACTGTTTGGTGATTGTAGGATGGATTGCCGGATTAGCACAGGCACACAGTATTTGTGGAGGGCACAAGGAGGGTGATTTTCCCCTGCTTCTCCTACCAGCTATTTCTTACCAGTCCCTTTGTCACCTATAAAAAAAATGGGTATTTGCTAATGTTTCTTAGTGGAACTTCAAAGGCCAGAATCACTAACTGAAGCCCACAGTGATGCCACTTTGTTTCTTCTGTCTTCAAACTGCCACAGAAGAGCCTCTCATGCTGCTGGCCAAAGGGACCACTGGCCTGTGCGGTAGCTGGCTCACAGAAGCTTCCAGCACAGCAATTCTCTGTTCTTAATGTTTTATATCACCAACTAACTAAACATAGCCACCTTTCCCAAATGCAGAAAATTGTTTCCAAAACACAGAAACAAGTTGACAAAAAGAAGTAGAAGTACAGGGAACTTGGAGGTGTGGAGGCTGCCTCATGCTTTGGGAGACTTGGGCAGCCGTGTGGGTAATCTACGTTACCATCTTGTCTTCAAGATGCTGACCTCACTTTGATTCAGACATTCTAGCAAAGGATTCATTTCTTCTCCGTTTCAAAGCTGTTTATCTGGCTTAGAAAATAGCTGTTTTAAACAGAAGCCTTTATACTTGTCTGAGTAAATTCTGTTCCAATTTTTGTTTTGGCCATAAGTCAAAGATAACAGCTGTGCACTTGTGGGTTCACTGAACTCTACGTGCTTGTTGGCTGCGTCACCGACCAGAGGGAATAACCAATAATTAGAACATTTCGGGTCATCTTGGGAAGAACAGAGTTTTCTCTTGTTTGGAAAGGTGGTGTGACCTCCCTCTGATTTTCCCAAATGCTGATCTTTTTGGTGACCGAGCGTAGAGCTGAATATACAAGCCTAGACTCATTGCCACTGTGTCCTCCCTTTCCCAAAATATTGCCTGATAAATGGAAGCTTAAAACCATATTTGCTGTTTTTCAGCTTAACTCTTGCTCTGCAACAGGACTGGGCCATGGTAATAAGCAGAACTACTTGTGCATTCGTGGCACATCAGCATTTCTGATCATAATGATTTGTGACTCAGGCCTTGAAAGCTATGGGGTTTCTTCCTAGTTGAATCAATACCAGTTTACATAAATATGTGTTTCTGTTTTACTTTCGTTCTTGATTCAGCATTCATGTTTACTTGCTGGCAACTACAGACAATGGGAAGGTGAGGGTAGGGTAGAAGTTGAGCAGATAGATGATTCAGAAGAAATTATTTGGGTGGTTTATTATGACTTTTTTTTTCCTGTGAAGAGTAATGTGTTGGAATTTTCATTTGAAAAGATAAAATTCTGTATATCTAAAGAACACAACTGCTCCTCTAGTACACTGAGTATATACTACCAGAGCCATGCCTATAGTAGGAAGTGTTCCTGTGTCAGGGTATTTGGTGTACTAGAGCCTTTCATATCAGAGATATGTTTCCTAAGGCATTATTAATCCAATAGTGACACAGGGGCTGATTTGCTACTGATGCAAGGAGCATTCGTTCTATATTTAAAAACTCCCTGAATCAAGGAGACAAAGTTGGCAAGAGATATGGTGATTATTTTTTGCTCAGTTTTATGTCATGACAGGGAAACCTTTCACTTTCACTTGAATAACCACAAGGCTGAAGGAGAAGCCACCTTTTTAAAGATTCACCTGCCAGACAGTCTCTGTTACCAAGCAAGGACTCATTACTGATCTGCTCTCGCTCTGCTGTGGAAGGTGGCTTCGGGTGCTTTCGGTGATTGTACTGTTTGTGAAATGTAAAAATGCACCTGGCTGAGGTAGAACATGGGGTCTGAAATTTAGATCCCCCACTTCTGTTCAGCAAACCCTGGGCCCACAGGGCTGCTCAGGGTTGGAGTGGGGAAGACAACAGGTTTTTCCTGGATCACCCACATTTTCCATATTGACTAATGGCATCTCTAAGCATGTTTAGGCTCCTTGGTGTCAGTTTGAACCCAAGACATTTTACTTTAATCATCCCTTATTTCCTTACCCTTAAATCCTATTTCAATAAGAAAATAAATGAATTATTGATAAATGAAAGTAAATCAATAACTATTGGTTAATATAGGTATATTTTCTATGTCTGGTTTCATTTAGGTAAAGCCTGCCTAGATGTAGATATTTGTGTGGAGTATCCACATATTTTTCATTTATGTCTTTAGGAAGACTTTAAATGACATTTTATATTCAAAGGGGAAAATTAGAACTAATTTGAAGTTTATGCAATTATATTCGATCATGCTGTTGATTAGTGTAAGATGATTTAAATAGATTCTTGAAGTGTGATCTGGATTAGGATTGATATTACCGATTGGTAGCAAAAATCCTGCCGAGGAAGTCATGATTAAAAAAAATATCAGTGGCATACTCCCATCCCTGAAGGTACGTATTCAAAGTGCTGTGCCCACCACGGCCATTGTGTCCCCGCAGGCAGCTTCCTAAACTAGTCCTGAGAACAAAGGACTCCGAATAAGCCAGAACTGTGTAAAACTTTCTCCAAAGATGGAATGTGTGAGTTCAACTAGAGGAGGCTGAGAAACACTGATCTTCCTGAAACAAGACACAAATGTGTCGCCACACTTCTGGGTCACATTTCCTGTCTGCTTGAAGCATCCCTCTAGGATTGAAGGAACAAAGGCGGGGTGGTAAGGGAAATCCGTTGAATTCCAGAGATGCCTGTGCTTGCAAATTATTTTCAGTGTGAAGATTTAGAATCCGGGGGAAAGACAGGAAAGTGTGCAGCAGGGATTTTATTTTTCCACCTCAGCATTTCTTGCAGTAGACTGATTGGTGTGAGAAATTAGCTGTCCTGCTGAGAGTTAGGTGTAGCATCATAAAGAGTACTTCAAGGAAGCCTTTGTTTCTAGCATACTGGTCTTTAAACTGTGGGCCCTCTCCAGTAGTTTCCCCTGATTACTTTTATCATGTTGTCACACAGGGGGTGGAGAAAACAGATTGCAGGTCTCTATCTACTAATACACCTAATCTGATTAATTTTTATGCTAGTACCTTTTCTGTTTTATTCCTCAAAGTACCTTTATCTCCTTCACCTGTGACAGTACCACATAGGTGCTCATTTAACAATGAAAAGGAGCCTCCAGAATGTTTCCTTCTGTTGTGTGAACTTAAATAAATCTAATGATTTCAGCAGAACAGATCCCCTCCTGAAACACAGGAATAAATTATGATTCAATTTTCTAGGGACCAAAAAGAAAACCATAGACTTCTCTATTAAAGAAACAGAAGCCAATTTTCTTACACTTAGACTTCTCTATTAAAGAAACAGAAGCCAATTTTCTTACACTTCTGAAGCTAGATGTTATTAGTGATGATTATACTCATTTAATTTCTATATCGAAGCCATTCTTTCTGACCTACGTACATTAAGAAAAACACACATTTGGGGAAAGAATAAATCAGTAGATATGGTATAGGCAGCAGTGGCTTAATGACAGAACTAATTCCCCCACTTCCCACCAGGCTTTTTACCTTAAGCCATTAGTCCCTTAACAGTGTTTAGTAAGGGCTGTCTGTAGCTTAAGGAAAGAAGGAAAGAAATGAATACAGTCAGCCCTCTGTACCTGTGGGTTCCACACCATGGATTTAACAAACTACAGATCAAAAATATTTGAAAAAAAATGCATCCGTACTGAACATGTGCAGATTTTTTGTCATTATTCCCTATACAATCCAACATCTATATAGCATTTACATTGTATCAGGTATTATAAGTAATCTAGAGATGATCTGAAGTATATGGGAGGATGTGCATAGGTTATATGCAACTCCTATACCCCTTTACATCAGGGATTCTAGCATTGCTGATTTTGGGATCTGAGGGAGGTTCTGGAAACAATCCATGCAAATATCACGGGACAACTGTACTTTTAAACTGTCTCCTGCGTTTCAGGCACTGTGCTAGCTCTGTTTTTTTTTTTTGAGACAGAGTCTCGCTCTGTTGCCTAGACTGGAGTGCAGTGGTATGATCTCAGCTCACTGCAATCTCTGCCTCTCTGGTTCAAGTGATTTTCCTGCCTTAGCCTCCTGAGTAGCTGGAACTACAAGCACGTGCCACCACACCCAGCTAATTTTTGTATTTTTAGCAGAGACGGTGTTTCACCATGTTGCCCAGGATGGTCTCGATCTCTTTACATCGTGATCCACCTGCCTTGGCCTCCCAAAGTGCTGGGATTACAGGCATAAGCCACTGCACCTGGCCACTAGCTCTTTTTTATTTGTTCTGTCATTTGATAAAAAGGAGCTCATGACACTGTGAGGTGGGTAGTGGTTTTACTTTTCAGATGGGAGAACTGAGTGAAATAGAAGTGGGGGGCCAGAATAAAGGGGCTCTGGGGTTTCAGTTGTTAATCATTTGGCTTCTAAATTAAGTAGACTTCCTGTTCTTGGAATTACGAAAGGGGCATAGCAGAGCTCTTGTAGCATGGTCAGAAGCTGTTCCTGCTGGGAGGCTACAGGTGCACAGTTGGATCCTTCTGGAATGAGCCCTTTCTGAGCCTCACTGGGACGATTTCCTGGGGCAAGCAAGAGATGTGAGAGCAGGTCACGGGACACGTTTCTGCTTTGGGCAGATAATGATATGGCCCCACCCAACTCCAAAGCTGTCAAATACCATGTGAATAATAAGGACTGACACCTACTAAACACCCTGAAGCAGGCACCATCCCAATGACTTAACAGGTATCAGTTCATTTAACCCTCAGAACCCTATAAGGTGGATGTTAATGTTATTCCTATTTTATAGAAGGGAAAACTGAGGTAGAGGTTGAGTAGCATAGAGATTAAGTAAATTGTCATAAGGGTCACAAAACTAGTAAATAGTGAAATTGGGGTTTGAGCCAAGGCAGGCTGGCTTCAGAGTCATTGCTGTTTAAAACTTTGCTTTCTGCATTGAACCCATGTCCTTCAGAATTGTCCTTTGTTAAGCTTACTTTTTGGGATAAGTCTCCTGTCCCTGACTCTTTTCCTATTCACCTCCTCCTTTTCAGCTGCTTTCTTCTGACTTATTTTCATTCCGGGGAAATCTTTCTCTCTAGAGGAACTTCAACTCTCTTGAAACTGCGTTCTCTTTGTTCTTGCAGAGTGGATGGCCCATTATACTCAGAACCTTTGGCATCGAAAGTGTTAGCAACTCATCCTCAAATTCTCTAGGAGTTGAGTAGAAACTTTTGCATTCCATCCTTTTAATGTAGCAAAGAAAAAGAACAACAAAACAGCTCAAAAGTGTAGTTCACAAAACTATTGTAGCAGCTTAGGCTCTGATGTCAGCCTGGTTTACATCTCCACTGTTCCATCTACATGACCAACTGGCTGAATATACAGCCAGTCCAAATCCTTGGTTTGTCCACTGTAAATTAGCTTTACTTTCTAATTCAGTGAGTGGTTATCAGAATCAACGGAGATTGTGTATATAGAAAGTGCTCATCACCATACCTGGCAGCTACAAGCTTTTAATAAAAGATATTTTCATTAATTCTGATGATAATTATTAAAGCCCTGGCTGACTAATGAACTGGCTAAGGTTATTGCATTTTAACTCCACAAATGCATGGAAGACACTTCCTGTGACTGGGAATATCTTAAATTAGTGTGGGACTTGCCATATTATGATGGCTCCTTATAGCATATTAAAGCGGCCTCACCTAATTTCAGATTTCACTCAAGATCTGTTATGAGAGGTTGGGAGGAGACGTTTCTTACAGCTGTATTCAAAAGCAATTCTATTATTTTCAATGTATTTTTGAAAGGTTCAGAAAGAATGAATTATGTTCCAGAAGTAAGATTTTAAAAAATTTATTCGTAATACATAAGGCTGGGCATTGTGGCTCATGCCTGTAATCCCAGCACTTTGGGAGGCTGAGGAGGGTGGATCATGATGTCAGGAGTTCGAGACCAACCTAGCCAACATAGTGAAACACTGTCTCCAATAAAAATACAAAAAATTAGCTGGGCATGGTGGTGGGTGCCTATAATCCCCGCTACTCGGGAAGCTGAGGTGGGAGAATCTCTTGAGCCTGGGAGGCGGAGGTTGCAGTGAGCCAAGATCAAACCATCACACTTCAGCCTGGGTGACAGATTGAGACTCCATCTGAAAAATAATAATAATAGGGCTGGGCGTGGTGGCTCACGCCTGTAATCCCAGCACTTTGGGAGGCTGAGGAGGGCAGCTCATGAGGTCAAGAGATCAAGACCATCCTGGCCAACATAGAGAAACCCTGTCTCTACTAAAAAATAAAAAAAATTAGCTAGGCATGGTGGTGCACGCCTGTATTCTCAGCTACCTGGGAGGCTGAGGTAGGAGAATTGCTTGAAGTTGGGAGGCGGAGGTTGCAGTGAGCCAAGATCGTGCCACTGCACTTCAGCCTGGTGCCTGGCGAAGAGTGAGACTCTGTCTCGAAAATAATAACACATTTTAAAACCAAATTATATAAAAGATAATATATAAGAAGTCAAATATGTAGAAAGGGGAATGAGGAGAAGAGAGATTGATAAACTGAATTAATGGCTCAGCCATTTAGATTGAAAATAGCAAGATCTGAAAGCAGGGTCATGGTTTGGTGCCAGACAAAAGGCCATCCCATTTTCTAGTTGTGCATCTTTTCAAGTAAGATAGTAACAGGAAGAAGGGATAAAGAGCGGGAACTTGGTTGATTATTCTGGGCCGGAGAAGAGGTAGTGCTCTGTACATAGTTTTCTTTTTGAAACAAATGCGCAAAACAAACAAACACAAACACGTTAGAGGCAAAGGCATATAAAATCTGGCCCACAGAGCCTTAAAACAATACAAACACAAATTCCATGTCTGACCAACTATATTGGGAACAAGTGGCAAATTCTCAATTCACAGATAAAAGATCTTCCCAGACATGGGTAATAACCAGGCACATAGGGTAGGAAGTCTTGACCCTATGAGTCAGAGGAAACCTACAAGCTAAGAAAAGATCAAGTTGTAACTAATAAAAAGCAAGGATTGTAAACACAGAGTCAGCCTCTTAGATGTTCAGTAATTCTGTTTTCAGTTTTTCAGTAAACAAATCTTTCTCGGGCATCTATTCTATATCAAGCACTGGACAAAGTACGATGATAAAGATTTCAGAATAATCCCTAACCTCAGACAGCAGGCAAGTTAGTTTCTGCCAATCTTGCTTTAAACAGGATTTTCCATAAGCCTAATATGTAGACACAGGTCTAATTTTCAGTTAAGATTCATTGTTATATAAAAGTAATGGCCATATATTTAATAGGGAAATTTGTAGTGCTTAAATTATGCATGATAATTTTTAAAATCTTAGAGAAACATACTTAAGTTTCTAAGGGGCAGGCCACGTATCTGTCTAATGATAGACACTCTGATTTATGAGGAATGAACCATTTTCCAGAAAGTATATATGAAAGATTAACTTATGGGCTCCAATTCTTTATCCTGCCTGGTATCCACACTGCTTGCTGTGGGACTCTGTAGTCTGTCCCCTAGTGGGGGAGTGCTGCTTGATTATTTGATACTGGTCTCAGCCAAGTAGTTTGTATTGGATTTTGGCGCAGTTGCTTGAACTGTGCTCGGATGTTGGCCTTGACTGCTTGCACATCTGCTGTTTGACAAAAGAGCCAGTTCTAAGGCAGGAAAGACACAAGGATTAGCCCTAAACCAGCCTGAAACGTGAAGGTAAATCCAGCTGAGCACCACCTAGGTCAATGGATTCCAAGCTGGCCAGCAGACAGAGTTATGAGAATACATGAATATCGGTTTGGAGTGGCATATTACATGACAGTAGTTGACTGATACAATGTACCTTGTGATATAGTTTGGATGTTTGTCCCCTCCAGGTCTTATGTTAAAATATTATCCCCAGTGTAGGAGGTGGACCTAGTGGGAGGTACCTGAGTCATGAGGGTAGATCCCTCATGAATGACTTGGTGCCTCCTCCTAGTAATAAGTGAGTTCTAGCTCTATTAGAGTAGTGGAGAGCTGGTTGTTGAAAGGGCTTAGCACCTCCTCCCTTCCCTCTTGCTCTCTCGCTCACTGTGTGACACACCTGCTCCCTCTTTGCCTTCTGCCAGGATTGTAAGCTTCCTGAGGTCTTGTCAGAAGCAGATGCCAGCACTATGCTTCTTGTACAGAACCATGCACCAAATAAATCTCTCCTCTTTATAAATTACCCAGCCTCAGGTATTCCTTTATAGCAATGTAAAATGAAATAACACACCTTGCAAATTCAATTCTATTTCAGTGAGCAAACACTGGAGATATCAATGTGCGTTTTCGCTAGAGCTACTTATAATTCAAAATCATGAAAGTCACAGGTTCTTTGTCCAAAAAATACCTGCCACAAAAAAGGCAGTCAATAACTGCTTAGTGAATCTGTCCTCAAATATATCTCAGTCTCTCTACTGTACAACATGAATCCAAGTGAAAATGACAAAATAACCATTTGGAACAACACCTATGATGTTTTGAAATGTGTGTTACGTATAGGCAAGTTCTTAGTGGCCACTGGAGGTACAGGCTGGAAGGGCATTGTTTAGCTAATGAGTGTCCTTGCACTCTGTATTTAAATAAGTTCCCAGAGCTGCTTCGGCTCATATCCAGAATAGTAGCACTTCAAAGAAAAATTTAACACTCCTTGAGCGGAAGGCATTTAAACTAGCCTATGAATCCTTACAGTGGTATGGGGATTTTGTTATTATTATTACAGTTATGAAAACCACTATCATTATTTCTTTGAGTGTTCATTGTTCTGAGTGACACTGTTTGAAACCCATCTGCACTCAGTCCCTAATGTAAAGAAAGGTTTTCCATCTTGCTTTGACTCACTGCCAGAGTCCAATAGAACTTTCCATACATTAAGGCCAACTGGGTAAGGACATATCCCAAAGTAAGAAATTGGATACTAGAATCTAAGATGATTAGATGTTTCCCTGAAAATATAAAAACACAATGTAATGGCAGCAGCCAATATTTATTAAACACTTTATGGCATGGGATGTAGTGGAATAGTTTCCACATACTTTGTAATATTCACAAACATCTTATGAGGCACATACATCTCTAGACTCATTTCACTCAGTGGTTCAACACTTTTACCAAAGTTCTGCAGCTGGGAAGGAACAGAGGTGGGATGTGAACCCAGGCTTCAGAACTTAATCACTACATTTTACTTGTGGCCAGAAACAGAAACAGGAAGACTTAGTGACTAGATTCCAGGTTTTGAATAGAGACCATTAAGATTGAAATTCCTGAGTGCTAAGTGAACTTAATCCTCTGTACCTCTGATTCTTAGTTTCTTCTGCTAGAAAATGGTAAGAGGATGACCAGATACCACAGAGCTTTATTTAAGAAACAAATTAGCATTTTGGGAGGTGAGGCAGCCAGATCACAAGGTCAGGATATCGAGACCATCCTGGCTAACACGGTGAAACCCCCATCTCTACTAAAAATACAAAAAATTAGCCAGGCATGGTGGCATGGGTCTGTAGTTTCACCCACTTGGGAGACGGAGGCAGGAGAATCACTTGAACCTAGGAGGTGGAGGTAGCAATGAGCTGAGATCGTGCCACTGCACTCTAGCCTGGGTGACAGAGCGAGACTCCATCTCAAAAAAAAAAGAACACACACAAAAAAACAAAAAACAAATTAAATAATGGTCAGGGGCTGGCATTGATGTTAAATGGATCTGATGTTATTTTTCCCACAGCATAGAACACTTGAGATCAGAATGGGTTGAGCATTGGTTGTCATCCCACTTCAGGGACCCTGAGCAATGGGTTTACTCAGTATAATGAAACCGCTTTGGGAGAAAGTGCTCACCCTGCAAAATAGTAGCAGAGGCAGTCTATTTCCACAAAACCCACTTTACACATGTCAGGATGTGACTAAGAGAACACTCTACATATAGAAGATGTAACCACCAGTGACCAACTATTCCTTTCTAGAAGTAAACCTGATTCTTTTATGATAAGAAACTGTAAATTATCTACCTCTGGTTCTGCAGTTACAATAACGTGGTCAGGAAACAAAGGATGGGCTAGGTCCTGAAGGCATGAGTTCCGTGTTGAAAGAAATCAGTTTAGGGCAAGTGAAAACCTGAATAACTTTGTAAAATATTGCCCAGAGGGCCCAAATTTTCCACTTATTCAGGATTTTGATGCCATTATATGCATCATTTTGACAACAGGCATAAAAGGATGATTTGAGTCTATGACAATTTTGCTTCCTTGCAAGGAATTTTGCTAGTTTGATTTTAAATATGTAGGGAAGGATTATACTTGTAATATTTGAAATAAAAATTTTAAATGTGAATAAGGTGGTAAATGGAAAAAATCAACAATTCTCTAAATGTCACTTCATTCTGCAATATACATTGTATTTCTCCTCAGCAAGTGGGGAAATGAAAAATGTCATGTACACACAAGGTTGATAAATTGATTTTTCTTTGTGAGTACATACCTTTGCATTAAGAATCAGAAAAAGAATGCTTGCATTTTGCAGGTTTAAATGCTGAATTTATACCATTTGTCCAATTTAAAAATTGCTAAGAAGAGCATAGAGGTAAAACATCAATATTTCTGTGATGTTTTGATTTTTACTGATGATGGTTTCTTAAATAGCACCTGCTCCACTGAAGCTGAATTTGGAAGGTAAATCATAATTTTCAGACATTATTGTTTGTTTTCAGCATTTCTAGGTAGAAAACATAAAATGTTAAAAATACTTCAAAAGTGACTTGATATGCTTGATATGTAATTCTTGTTCTTTCAAAAATGACTTGATCTGTAATTTTTGTTCTTTGTTCACCCAGAAATCCTCGATGCACATGTGGCTTTTGCTCTAAACTTTGCTCCTCTGAGAACCCACAGACCTCAGAATACATATAAAATCCATCACTTTTCTCCTGAGGCCATCTGTAAGATGATTTCCTAAAAGAACAAAAAATTGCTTTTAAACAAAGGATAAACATGGAGTTCTGAGAACTCTGATTAAACTTCTTTGAAAGTTTTAAGCCAAGGCAAAGAGGGACAGGTGAAACTGCGATGGAATTCATCTTGCCAGCAGCATCATATAGCATTTGCTCTCCTGCACGCTAACTTCAGCTGTGATTTATTAGGGGACCAAGTTCATGTCATTGTGTCTGGTCTTCAGAGACCTGACTTCAAATCCTGATTTTACTCACAATTGAAAATGAGGCTGGTGGTCAGGTCCTAGCCCCATTTGACATGATTGTCAGCTTGCACTTGGGAGAATGGCCGTCTGGAAAAACACGGAGTGTGAACTTGCAGGTCAGGGGCTCAAGTGCCTATCAGTGGAGTTTTTATCTGCAGTGAGACTAGGAGGGGTTGCAACTCCTGACCCTCTCAATGGGACACTTACTAAGCTGCCTGAAAAAGTATGGTAATATGATCCTAATGTCCTCCTAAGGAAGATTTTGTCTATCTTTTTTTGTTGCTAAAGCTTAAGAAAATGACTCATTACTAAAATTTTGGAAAAGAAATTGCTCTGGGACTTTGGAATGTCTGTGTAAAATCTTAAAGGCAGCCAGGTTTGCTTCCTGGCATTTACTTGCCTTGTGCAGCTTATAAATAGTTTCCATGTGGTTGCTGCTCCAGTACAGACCTCTGATAAGAGGATGGGGAAATTAGTTTTGTAGAAGTCTGTCAGTCTAGGGGTAATGTGTATGCCTAAGTGTAATTTTTTTTAAAGGTCTAGAGAAGGAGGGTTGTTTGCTAACTTTTGTGGACAATAGGGAAAGCTGAAGATTTATGAAAATTAATTTTATAATCTAAGACAAAATAAAATCAATGTAATTAAATTTGATGCTGAATTTAAGAAAACTGACATATGAAAAGATATATGTCTGAGTTATAATGCTAACTTGTTATTGCATTCTGGGATCTCTACTCCTTTAATATGAGACTGCCTCTTGATTTTACCTGAACATCTATTGCTAATTCTGGAGAAGAGATGTTGGGTACCACCATGCCAAGAATCTTTTGGGAAAACATATTCTATTCATTATGACATATCTGGAGAGAAGGGGTCCCAAGAGCTATTTTTTATTTAAGTATGGTCAGTGTATTAGGGTTCTATAGAAGAATAGAACTAATAGGATATAGATATATATATAAAGGAGAGTTTATTAAGTAGTATTAACTCACACAGTCACAAGCTCCCACAATAGGCCATCTGCAAGCTGAGGAATAAGGAAACCAGTCTGAGTCCCAAAGCTGAAGAATTTGGAGTCTGATGTTCAAGGGCAGGAAGCCTCCAGCATGGGAGAAGATATAGGCTCGGAGGCTAAGCCATTCTAGCCTTTCATGTTTTTCTGCTTGCTTCATACCCTGGCCACACTGGCAGCTGATTAGATGGTGTCCACCAGATTAAGGGTGGGTCTGCCTTTCCCAGCCCACTGACTCAGATATTAATCTTCTTTGGCAACACCCTCACAGACACACCCAGGATCAATACTTTGCATCTTTCAATCCAATCAAGTTGACACTCAGTATTAACTAACACAGTCAGAGTGGGTCTTTTTGGTTGAGACGGAGCTACATGAGACGTTTTTTCCCCCATAGGAAGGTCATCTCATCCTTAGAAAAAGCAGGTATTACCTAGAATAAATGCCTCAGCCACCTTGTCTTGAGAGAGATTGAATTAGGGACTTGGTGACCCTGACATTTACTTAACCTGTTTTTCTTATAACAACCCTATGAAGTAGATGTGATTATCATCTCCATTTTTCAGATAAAGAAACTGTGATATAGAGAGATTGAGCTGAAAGTCAAATATCTAGTAAATGGGAGAACCAGGCTTCAAACCCGATCAGTTCAGCTTTGGAGTCTTTTGCTTGTTCCAAGCTGCTTGATGGTGATGTATTCCTGACTATTAAGACTTTCCCACTAAACCAACTACAGATTGCCTATAATGTACTTGGTACATGAGGATTTTCTAGAGGGCCGAAGAGTTCATCTTGATTTCAGAATTAAACTTCTTTGAATTTGATAATGTGGTTCCATAATAACTTGTTTTGTGTGTGTCCATCATCATTCTGTGTCCATCATCATTCTACTTAAATTCCTTAGTCAAACTTAAGTCTTAGAGCTGGTTAACCCTGACTTGAAGCAGGAGCGGCGAGTAACCACTTTAACATGGAACTGAGGAAGTAAGTGGCTTTTTATTTGGCAGGGAGCTGCGGAGGGGGCGGGCTACAGCCTCATCCGAGCTCCCCGAGAAGCAGCTTCTCTCCCCTTTTATGGGCTTACAATACTAAACGGAAAACTGAGGCGAAACTATGTCATTGTCCAGTTGCTGGACGTTCCACCTTGCAATTTTTTGGCTTCATTGATTTGCTAATTCATATGCAGCATGAGCGAGAACACGCAGGGGAGGGGGCTTCCAGAGACAAGACAAAGGCAATAAATTATTAATTGGCAGAGGTATTTCCAGGAAGGAGCCTGGGTCATGCAAATATAGGGGACGCGACCCAGTGCCGGGCTCTGGTGATAGTGATAACATTCATTTGCAGCTCTTTCAAGGCTCATAGATAGCAGAGACTCTGAGAACCAAAAGGGAGTTATCTTCTCAGCTCTTTGGTATTTTATTTCTCTTTCACCCTCCTTCCCATCCAGAGAGGAGGAGGATGTGGAGGCCAGGAATCGGGAGAAGGGGAGGGCGTCTCCCCCTCTCAGTTAACCCTGACTAAGTATATCCAGGCCTACCAAAACCTGCATCAGAATTAACTTCTAAGCCTGAACTCTGGGGGGGGGACATTTTCCCCTAACTGGTCAGGAAGCCATTCCTCAGTCTCAGTGGGTAGCCGCCCCATTATATTACTTGTCTGTATTATGATTATTCTCTTTTAATCATCTCCCTCATAAATACATCAGCTTTGTGGGATAGAGTTTATGCCTTATTTGTCCTCTTGTAGTCTCTGCCTAGCAAGGAGCATGCTAGGTATTAGCTATGCAAAGGTACTTAGAGAGAGGTTTGTTGACTGAGTGAGGCCAGTTGACCTTTGTTGCCTAGTTTCTGTAGATGTCCAGGCTGTGCTGATGGACAAAGACTCTTTCTCTTCTCTACCTTGGAAGAGAGTTTTGTGACTGATTTTATGGAGTGATAAAATAGCTTTACTTGATCTTGTCAAACAAAATTTAATGACTATTGGAAATTCTGAAATAGAAATGGGGAAAAATGGGATTTTTATTGGGAGAAACTCCCCAAATAGCTATTAAACACCAATTTCACAAAAGAAACTAGAGGGACTTTAATTGCCTGTGAATCCATTTTGCCAACGCTAAGGTGCCTTAAAAAATTAAAATTGTACAAAATGAGAGGTTATTATGAAAGCAGAAGAAGCCACGTTAAGAGTAGGAAAGCTTCCTTCATTTGTCCTGTTTGTAATTTGCAATCGCTAAATTATAGGACGTGGTATAATAGACCTTCCTTAATCTAATATCCCACATTTCCCAAGTAATCTAAATAGTCAAACCTCTTAGCCTTCACAGGACACTCCCACTCACTCTAATCATTGCTGCTCCCTGGAGTCTTCTGTCTCCTCTATTTTCTTGTCATCTGGGGTAATTTTCAATTTTTATATGGTTGTCTCTCTCTCCCTCCCACATAGACACACACTCTCTCTCTCTTTCTCTCTCTCTCTCTCTCACACACACACACAAACACAGAGAGAGAGAGTCACATGCACTCACACATTGTGGAGAGATTTTAATCTCCTTTTGCTCTCCTCTCCCCCAGTTTTGTAGTAAAGACCAGAAGATAGCAGTGCTGTTTTTGTGGATGTGGAGGGAGGAGATAATTGAGGATGAAAATCGGCTACTCTTCACCTTCCAGGTGCGCTGCATTTTCTCATCAGCTTGTAGGAGAGGGTTAAGGTTTACTCGGCTAGGAAGGAGTTATTTTCAGGAGTCTAAAGGATTTTCCAACAGGAGTGGGTTGGACTGTTTGCTGAAGCAGTGAGATTACAGGTGACCTGGTGAGGGTATTTGTAGCACTGACCTCTAAGCAGGGATGTATGTGTTAGATCCAGCCTCCCTTTGAGGTTTCTCAGGCTTGACTATTTCTACATCTGGCGGGTACATCACTGTTTAAAAAATAAACTCAAAAATTGAGAATAACCGTATCCTTGACAAGATGTATCCTTTTCTAAGGAGGATTGCTGCAGCTGCCTAACAATAAATTACAACATTCCACAGCTGTCTGGGCAGGAAATGAAGAAAATTACCCTGGCTATCTCAAAATGGGTGTTTGGGGAATGGGGGAGGGTGTATGAGTTGCTAGAGAGTATTCTGGAATTAAGGCGCTGGGCCTGATCAATCTTATCTTGGATTACAGGGCCCTTGACCATCAGATTTCAGAGAGTATTAAAAAATTTGAACAGTCTAAAATCAAACAGCATGGTTACATAGATTCCAGATGAACTAAAGTGAAAAATACGTTATTTTTGGCCACAACCTGATTTTACTTCCTTTTCCTCCCATCCGATGAATAAATTGCATTTAAAAATTAATATCCTAATTACCTTACAGTCAAATATGATGGAGCTATGAGTACAGGGATATCATTTATTAATCATTATTCCAATAGATGACTATTCATATTATTTTCTATTTTCACTTTCTGTGGTTTTTCTAGTGCGAATCAGAAAACCTGCAAGACCAATTCTAAAAGAGCTGTAACACTTGACATTCAAATTTTTAAAAGATCTTGGTTGGTCAAATAACTGTTCATTTGTTTGGTCATTCCATGTGTCCTCTACTCTGCTTCCTAAAGTTGCATTTCCCAGGCACATCTAAGAGCAGATTACTCTTCTCTCCCAGGGACCTCCAGTGGCTCCCCATTGTCTGCAGCAATGTTTCTCAGACCTTCATGTGAATAAGAATCACCTGGGAATCTTGTAAAAATGCAGATTCTGATGCATTTGGTCCAGGGTGTAGCCTGGGTTTTTTGCATGTCAAAGTTTCCAGGTGTTTGAGGATGCTCTGCCTTTGACCTCACTTTGAATGGCAAGGTTGTATAGGATGGGCCTGTCACTCTACTCTCTGGCCTTCCCAGGACATTGTTGTTTTTCCAGATACATGCACAACCTTTGCTTCTATGCTTTTGGGATGCTAGTATTGTTGTACTGGAGCAAGCATAGAAAGTCAACACCAAGACAAAAGTATGCCAAATTGCAGGGTCTTTATTGCCGACAGCCACGGAGGACTCGCGTCTCTCCAACCTGTGGCCCCGAAAGGAGGGTGTCAAGACCTTTTATGCCCGTAAACCACCTCGGGGGGTGAGGGTGAGGGGCGGGGGTGGGGCTGAGGGGGCTTCAGACTTTCCAAGGGCCAGTGGATTCCATAAATCACCTCCTGGGCAGAGATGAGGGTGAGGGGCTCTGGACATTCCAAGGGCCAGGGAACTTTTGTCACTCCGATTGTTACTTAAGTGGTTTACAGAAGTCAAGATAAGCCTTAGTTTATACATTGTCTGGGTAGTGGTGGAAATTACAGATTTTAGTTACTTATTACAAGTCGAAGGGGCCAAGATGGCGTGGGTCTGGACTGCTTGCCTATCACATTAGGGTCACAGAGGGCAGTTTCAACAGAAAGCCGAGGTATGGTTGAGGTATGCAGTTTTATGGGGCTTTTACCATGTCACAGTATTCATCCACATCTTACTTGCCTCTATTTATCCACTGAGCCCACATTCTCCAGAAGCTCTTCTCAGATTTGTCTCTACCCTGACCATTAGAATCCATGTCTCCCTCTCTCGTTCTCATCTTGCACTTTGGTTAGAAATCAATTTTCTAACTTAGTACTGTCTGCTGGACTATACATATTGTGTGTGTATCTGTCTCTACCAATGAAGTGAGAACCTCCGGTGAAGACCATCTCATTCTGTACATCTTACCTTCTTCTGCCACGTTTTGCACCATTCCTACATAGGGCAACTGTAAATAAAGGTTGAATTGAATAAAATTCACAGATTGCATAAAATCACTTTTCTAGATGGATTTCTCTTGACTAGGTGAAACTTACTGACATTCAGATAAACCTCTTCAAAGTTCTTTCCTGAAAGGATGTCTTACTCCTTGGTAGTTAGGGATCGCTCCTGGGTGTTTTTAAAAAAGATTTTGATTAAGAGGTTCTGTGACTGTGACTATGTGGGTTAAGCTTCTTAAAGGGGCAACCCAGCTGAGAATCACAAAAGACTGCTACTTTTGCCGATGGAACATGCTGGGTTTTTATTGTTGCTAATGAGAGCCACTTGTGTTGACTCTCTAACAGGAAGTACCTTAATCCTTTCTCATTAGACTGCTAAAATTAGCCTTGCTTGGCCCTGCTGGAGGAATCAGGAGATGTGCTACCTTTTCAGATTTAGGTGGAGTGACAGAATTAAAGGTCCATTCCTAGACTCTGGACAGATATTCTTAGCTGGGCAGTATTAATGAACAAGCTTTTTGAATCAGAGTGACCTGGGCTCTAATTTTGGTTCTGCAATGTTGTAATTTTGACATCTTGAATGAATTAGCCAGTTTGCGCCTTGGTTTTCTCATCTTTTAATGGGGTAATCATACCACTTTGAAGGATTATTAAGATTAAATGGAAGAATGTGTATCAACAAACAATGGTGGATGTTATTGCAGTCAGAGCTCTGGCATGTCACCAGCCAGTCTTTCAGGGCTGTAAGAGAAAACTATTTCCTTCTCTCCACCAACTAAAGGAAAAGTGTTTTTTTCCTCTACTCCTACCCTCAATACTTTACTTCTGACACCCGATGTGTGGGTTTTCCATACCAGGTAATTCTCCAGTTCTCTGTGGACACCAACTGTGTATCCTACAATTTAACTCAATTTTGACACGCTCTACTTAGAGATAGCATCAAATCCTATAGGTTAAGGGATCAGTCCCATAAGAGTGCCTCTACTTCAGGCCGCTGACAGGTCCAGGCTGTCACCTGGGTTTCCGACCGACTTACTGTAAATCAGAGGTTCCTGTGATGTCCTCCTTGGATTTGCTAGAATGGCCCACAAAACTCAGGAAAACATTTATTTACATTTACCACTTAAGAACTGCTAAATGGAAGAGATTCAAAGGGCAAGGCATGGAGGAAGGGACACGGAGCTTCCGTGCTCACTCTGGACATGTCATTCTTAACCACCAGTGCAGAAGCTCTCTAAACCCTGTGCTTTTGAGTTTTCATGGACATTTCATTCTATAGCCATGATTGATGAAATCACTGACCACTGGTGATCAATTCAGGCCTCAGCTTCTTGCCCCTTAGAGGTTGGGGGTAAAGTTCCAACCTTCTAATCACATGATTAATTCCTCTGGCATCTAGCCCCCATCCAGTAATTTTCTAGGGGCTTTTGAAAAATCACCTCATTAATATAAACTTGGGTGTGGTTGAAAGGGGCTTGGTATGAATAACAAGAGATACTCTAGAGCTATTTTAGGAAGCCTGGGCAAATAACCAAATATTATAACCAAAGATACTTTCATAGCTCTTATCACTTAGGAAATTATGAGGATTTTAGGAGCTGTGTGCCAGAAATGAGAATACAGACCAAATACGTATTTCTCATTATAAACGACAGTATCACCCGACTTAAAGTCTATTGCCAGTGTTTGTTGATCACATCTCAACTATTAAAAACTGGGATGAGAGAAGGGCTCTTGACTTCAGCACACAGGTTCTGTTCTTTTTTACAGAACTCGGCTGCTGCATTGTACCCACTCACTGCCCCCTCTAGTGGCAGAGGCAGTAACTTCATCCGTGACTGGATTCTATTCCAAATCTATCAAAATGAAGACTTTTGAGTCTTCTCTGGATCATGGACTTCTTTCAAAACCTACTGAAAGCTATTAACCTTCTCCCAAGAAAAAAAATGCAGGTATTTATATAATTTTGCTTTTTATTTTCTGGAGGTTGATGAGCCCCAGGGGAAAAAACCACTGCTTCCTCTATGTACTTAAAAATTTCTGGTTCGTCGTGAGGCAAAAGGTCAAGAATAACACAATGAAGTTGAATTGGCACAATTAAAGATTAGGAAAGTTAGTGAAAGGTTGGAGAGAATCACTCACTTCCCCCACCAATTCATTTTCCCTCCTCAGGAAAACCTAGAGCCAAGATTAAGACTTGAAGGGTAGTCCAGGTGCAGTGGCTCATGCCTGTAATCCTAGCACTTTGGGAGGCCAAGGCAGGTGGATCATGAGGTCAAGAGATCAAGACCATCCTGGCCAACTTGGTAAAACCCAGTCTCTATTAAAAATACAAAAATTAGCTGGGTGTGGTGGCATGCATCTGTAATCCCAGCTACTTGGAAGGCTGAGGCAGGAGAATCGCTTGAACCCAGGAGGCAGAAGTCGCAGTGAGCCGAGATCATGGCTCTGCACTCCAGCCTAGCAAGAGAGTGAGACTCCATCTCAAAAAAAAAAAAAAAAAAGGAAAAAAAATTTAATGGTAGGGGAAAAGTGGTTTGACAATCTTTTCTGTTATATTTTGCATTGGGAATTATTGTCATTTAAATGCCTCTGTATTTTACATGGTTTCTGATATAATACATTGATCTCAACAAGGTTTGTGATAAAAAAGGAATCATATTCCAACTCAGGAAACTTACTCTGTTTTAGACATGGAGGGGAAAGTTGCCCAAGCAGCAAAGTATACTGCTCGCCATTTATCTTGATCCAGGTGGTAGATCTCCGTGCAGGGCTGACTTACATTAACAAACATGAACACAGTAGATGTGGAAACATGTCCAGGACTTGCTCATCAGTTCCCATTTTCATACTTCCTGAGTAGGCTGGGAAACGTGGAAGGACAGCATGAATTCAATTTAACAGTCCAGTAAGTGCCAAAGAAATGATCACATCTCTGAAAATAAGTGTTTTAGACAAAAATTTTCAGATGGTAAAAAAAAGACAAATCCTTTGTTTAGTAAACAGCAAACACTTTATACATTAATCATCCAGCTGACATTAAGTGTAATCAAAGGTTCCGTTTTAGTTCAAATACAACTTATGTTCCCCAATTAATTGCTTACAGGACTACATAGTTTGCATTTTAAAATAAATGTTCTGCTTCCCAGATGTCTTCTTATAGGCATGCTGTGACCCTTCTTAGAGAGGCTGATTCTCTTATCACAGTGATTTCAAGGCCTGCTGGGGTGTGAAAAAACTGATACGGTTTAAGTACCACCTGCCATATTGGACCTAATAAGGAATTTGTGGAGCTAGAATGCAGTTCCTACACTTAAGTAGGTTATATTCTTGGCAAAGAAGCTGTGAATTGAGATGATGTCATTCAAATTTGATTTTTCCCAGACAAACATTATTATAGTGGAGTTATCTTCCTGACCCCAAGGGTCAAGTTTTAGTGGTTTCACAGAAATGAAGCTATCATACTGGTAAGGAACCTCAAAGGAAATGGTGGGTCAGTCCTCTTTCCTGAGTCATAAAAGTGTAATCCTCACTTTTCAGATGAGACATGTAAGATTTCTTTAGAGGCGGTGTTCTGCTAATATACTAACAAGCAGTAGGGATTTTGGAGGGTAAGGGCAGGATCTCTAGAACAGGACCTGCAGCAGAACTTTCTGCAGTGATAAAAATGTTCTGTATCTATCCCGTCCAGTACAGTAATCTAGCCACATGTGGCTGTTAAGTACTTCAAATGTGGCTAATGTGACTAGGATACTGAAATTTAGATTTTATATAATTCTAATTAATTTAAATTTAAATACATATAGTTACATATAGATTAGAAGAAGTAAATTGAATATAATTCCTGGCATTTGAAAGGCAAGGCCTATGTAAGAAAGTGAAAAGTATAACCAAGAAAATAAAATCTGGTAACTATCTTGCTGGCTGCATTGGTTATTTCATAACGAAGTGTTGTTGTTGTTGCTGCTGTTGTTGTTTTTGACAGGGTCTCACTGTTGTCCAGGCTGGAGTGCGGTGACACAGTCTTGGCTCACTGACCTCTACCTCCTGGGTTCAAGTGATCTTCCTGCCTCAGCCTCCTGAATAGCTGGGATTACAGGCATAAGCCACCATGCTGGGCTAACTTTTGTATTTTTAGTAGAGATAGGGTTTTGCCATGTTGTCCAGGCTGGTCTCGAACTCCTGGCCTCAAGCACATAATAAAGTTTAAGGATCATCGATCTGCTGGGACAATACCAAGGAAAGTCTCACAGCCATTTAAAAAAATATTAATGGTATAAGGAATGAAAAGCACACACACACAAATCCCAGGGGTATGGACAAGTACCAAATAAAATATTTAAACTTAAGAAACAAATGCTGTATTTAATGACAGAGTTAGGACACGTTTAAAGAGAAATTTCCTAAGGGTCATAGAGGAAGTTGCCATGGAAAATTATGGGATATATTTTGAAAAACAAAACCAAAAGCAGTTTTGAACTGTGACTGGCCATAGATCTAGAAGCAAAATTTATACTAGTGTAAATCTTTCCACTTATTTGGTTCTTATTTTCAATTTTAACATACCTACTTTCTCTTAGTTGTGATAAAAAATACATAACACGAGATCCGTCTTAGTAAATATTTAAGCATACATGATAATATTGTTAATTATAAGCATAACGTTGTTCAGCAGACCTCTAGAACTTTTCCATCTTGCATGATTGAAACTTTATATGCTCATTGAAAAGCAGCTCCCCATTTCGTGTCACCCCAGCTCTTGACAGCCACCATTCTATTTTCTGCTTTGATGAGTTAGATTCCGCATGTAAGTGGAATGACGCAGTATTTGTCCTTTTGCAATTGGCTTATTTTGCTTAGCATCACGTCCTGAAGGTTCATCTGTGTTGTAGCATATGACAAGATTTCCTTTCTTAAGGCCAAATAAAATTTAGTTATTTTTATATGTCACTTTTTTGTCCATTTATTCATTGATGAACATTTAGGTTGTTGTACATCTTGGCTGTTGTGAACATTGTTGCAGTGAACATGGGACTGCAGATGTGTCTTTGAGATCCTGATTTCAGCTCTTTTGGATAAATACTTGGAAAGCTGGATCATACAATAATTCTATTTTTAGATTTTCGTCATAGTGGCTTCCACCATTTTACATTCCTTACAGCGCACAAGGGTTCCACTTCTTCCACGTCTTGGTTTACCCTTACATTCTTTTTTTTTCCTTTGAGACAGTCTTGCTCTGTCGCCCAGGCTGGAGCGTGCAGTGGTGTGATCTCAGCTCACTGCAACCTCTGCCTCCCAGGTTCAAGCAATTCTTCTGCCTCAGCCTCCCGAGTAGCTGGAACTACAGACATGTGCCACCAGCCTGGCTAAGTTTTTGTATTTTTGGTAGAGATGAGGTTTCACCACGTTGGCCGGGCTGGTCTCGAACCCCTGACCTCAAGTGATCTGCCCACCTCGGCCTATATTCTTTTTAAAATTTTATATTTTATAAGTGTGAGGTGATATATCATTGTAGTTTTATATTTCTTTGATGACTGGTAATGCTGAGCACCTTTTCATATTCCTGTTGGTTATTAGTATGTCTTCTTTGGAGAAATGTCCATTCAACTCTTTTGCTTATTTTTTAATAGGATTGGTTTTTGCTATTGAATTGCTGGTGTTCCTTATGTATTTGGGATGTTAACGCTTTGTTAGATATATGGTTTGCAAATACTTTCTCCCATTCCATAAGCTGACTTTTCACTCTATTGATTGTTTCTTTTGCTTCACAGAAGCTTTGTAAATTGATGTGGTGAAATTTGATGTGGTCTCACTTGTCAATCTTTGCTTTTGTTGCCTGTGTTCCTAGTGTCACATGTGAGAAACCATTGCCAAGACTAATGTCATAAATCTTACCCTCTGTGTTTTCTTTAGGAGTTTAACAGTTGCAGGTCTTACATTAAGTCTTTATACCATTTTGAGTTCGTTTTCTGTATGTTGTAAGATATAGGTACAGTTTATTTTTGCTTGTGGATATCCAGTTTTCCTGATACCATTGGTTGAGGAAATTATCCTTTCTGCATTGTGTAGTCTTCATGTTCTTATTGAAGATCAGTTGACCATTATGAGTGTGGGTTTATTTCTGTGCTCTATTCTGTTCCATTGGTCTATATACTTGTCTTTGTGCTGGTAGTATACTATTTAAATTTCTGTAACTTGCAAAATGCTTTGAAATCAAGGAAGTGTGAGGCCTTTAGCTATTTTTTTATCTCAAGATTGTTTTGGCTCTTCAGGATTCTTTGTGGTTTCTTATAAATTTTAGGATTACTGTTTGTATTTTTGTAAAATATGCCAGTGGGATTTTGATACAGATTGCACTGAATCTGTAGATAGCTTTGAGTAGTATGGGCATTTTAACAGTATTGTCCTTTATCCCATGAACACAGGGTGTCTTCCAATTACTTCTATCTTCTTTAAGTTCTTTCAGCAGTGTTTTGTAGTTTTCAGTATATAGGTTTTTTTCTTTCCTTTGTTAAGCTTTTTTCTAAATACTTTATTCTTTTTGATGCTTTTATAAACAGTATTATTTTCTCTTTCCTTTTCCAGTTGGACTTTGTTAGTGTATAGTAACACAGCTGATTTGTATATGTTGATTTTGAATCTTGCAATCTTACTGAATTAATTTATTAGTTTTTTGTGGAATCCTTAGCATTTTCTACATATAAGATCATGTCATTTGTGAACAGAGATAATTTTACTTTTTCCTTTTGTATTTGGTTGCCTTTTATTTATTTCTTTTGCCTAAGTGCTCCAGCCAGTACTTCCAGTACTAGCCAAATTATTCTGTGTTAAAAAGAAGTGGCAAGAGTAGCCATCCTTGCTGTGTTCCTAATCTTAGAGGGAAAACTTTCAGTTTTTCACCATTGAATATGATGTTAACTGACAGTTTGTCATATATGGTCTTTATTATGTTGAAGTATATTCCTTCTATACCTAATTTGTTGATAGTTTTAATCATGAAGGAATGTGGAATTATATCAGTGCTTTTTCTGAGTCTATTGATGATTACATGGTTTTTGTCCTTCGTTCTGTTGCTATGATGTATCACATTTATTGATTTGTGTAACTTGAATCATCCTTGCATCCTTGGAATAAATCCCAGTTGGTCATGGCATATGATGCCTTTAATGTGCTGTTGAATTCTGTTTGCTGGTATTTTGTTGATGGCCTGTAGTTTTATTTTCTTGTAATGTCTTTATCTGAGTAATGCAGACCTCATAAATTGAATTTGAAAGTGTTCCTTCTCTTTAATGTTTTGAAGACTGTGAGGAGAATTAGTATTAGTTCTTCTTTAAGTGTTTGGGAGAATTCAACAGTAAAGTCACCAGATCTTGGGCTTTTCTTTGATGAGCAACTTTTTATTAAGGCTTCAATCTCGTTATTCATTATTGGTTTGCTGAGTATTTCTGTTTCTTCATGATTCAATCTTGATAAGTTGTATGTGTCCAGGAATTTATCCATGTCTTCCAGGTTTCCAATTTGTTGGACTATAGTTGTTTGTAATAATCTCTAATGATGTTGTCTGTGGTCTCAGTTGTTATGTTCCCTTTTGTGTTTCCAATTTTATTTATTTGTGTCATCTCTTTTTTTTAGTTTGTCTAGCTAAGGTTTATCAGTCTTTTCAAAAAAGAATTCTTAGTTTCATTGATTTTTTAAAAATTATTTTTCTGTTTATTTCTGCTCTAATCTTTATTGTTTCCTTCTATCTGGTAACTTTGTGCTTAGTTTATTTTTCTTTATTAGTTCCTTGAGGTCTAGAATTAGGTTGTTCTTTCGAAATATTTCTTCATTTCTAGCGCAGGCATCTGTTATAAACTTCCCTCTTAGTCTTGCTTTTGCTGCGTCTCGTAAATTTTGGGAATGCTATATTTCCTTATACATTTGTTTGAATAATGTAAACTCTTCTAGTAAATTTTTCACTTCAGTAACTGCATTCTTCTCCAAAATTTCTATTTGCTTCTTTAGAAAATGTTCCAGGCGCAGTGGCTCACAACTGTAATCCCAGCACTTTGGGAGGCTGAGGTGGGCTAATCATGAGGTCAGGAGTTTGAGACCAGCCTAATCAACATGGTGAAACCCCATCTGTACTAAAAATACAAAAATTAGCTGGGTGTGGTGCTGCCTGCCTGTAATCCCAGCTACTCAGGAGACTGAGGCAGGAGAATCACTTGAACCCAGGAGGCAGAGATTGCAGTGAGCTGAGATGGCGCCATTGCACTCTAGCCTGGGGAACAGAACAAGGCTCTGTGTCAAAAAAACGGTATATATTTGTTGAAATTCTCATTTTGTTTGTGTCTTTTTTTTTTTTTTTTTTTTTATCTCATTGAACATTTTAATAAGAGTATTTTGAATTCCTGTCAGGTAATTTATATATCACCATTTCTTTAGGGGTGGCTGGAGATTCCTTTTTTTCCTTTAATTAGGACTTTTCACCTTGTTTATTCGTTGGTTTTGTAACTTTGTGTAAGTATCCCACATATGAAAAACAGCAACCTCTCCCAGTCTTTATGGACTGACTTCATAAAAGGAAAAATCTTCACCAATCAGCCTGGTTAGAGATTTTGGAACCCTCTCAAATCTTTCTTTGCATTTTTGTCTTCTCTGGACTTGTGCATGTACATTCCCAATTAGAGAGATCAGCTGGTTATTGCCGCTGCTGCTTCATTCTTCTTTATTTTTGTTTTTTTTCAGAAGCTCATACTTTCTGGCTTCCTCTGGTACCTGTCTGCTGTATCACGTGTTCTTTGAAACTAAAACATGCCTTCCCACTCTTTCTTGTCCTCAGTGACATCTAGACTATGTGAGGTCCCATAAGTACCCCAAGATAGGCTAGACAGAAACCAGTCCCTCAGGTAGCCCCCTGAAAAGCTGGAACTTCAGACCCATGCTTCAGTATTCTCTTTCTCCCTAAAGAGGAGGTCACAGAGCTGTATCAGCCCCTGTCTGCTATACTGTGGGTTCTCTGGACCAGCAGCTCACTACCTAGTTCTTTTATCTTTGACCGTCCCAGACGAACTCCATTTGGCATTCAGATGCTGCTTCTCTTCTCTCCTTCTCTCCTGCTCTTATGCTCTTCTCTTTGTCTGCTCATCTGCTTGTGGAGCCTAGAGTTTGGGGTTTATATGGGTAAAGGATAGGGGGGCATGGCAGGCCAAAGGCAACATTTGGGCAGGAAAACAAGAATCGTATTCCCATTTAGTGTAGTGGGTTTCCAGGATTGAGGGTGGGGCATTTAATGGAGCACAGCCCTCTTCTACTCAGTATTTCCTTGGCTCCTATCTGTATCACTGGGAAGTTATCAAGACTGTCACTATTCTTATTATTTATTCTTTATTACAGTGGTGCTATCACTAATAATCTAAAATTACATGACTTGTAATATACTATTCAATCAACTGCATATACTTTTTATTTACATATTTTCACATATTTATACTGAAATAAAATCAGAATATTCTGTCAGTCACTGATTTTTGTCAGGGTTACTAGATTCAGTAGGGTATTCCCAGAAATATTTTGAAAAGTATTTTGAGGACTGTTGTGAGTAGACCTAGATCCATGTTGGATACACTTCTGAGGTGTTGATCCAGGGCTGTTTGTTTTGTGGCTCTTGTTTCCTTATCATGAATGCCCCTTCACAGGCATAGGCCTTAGAGATCATCCTGCTGTCCTCTCTGTGCTTGGAATTAGAATGTCTGTTTTTGCTGCCTTGAGCCGCCAGCCCACCAGCTTAGCAGTTTCTCTGTGTTTGCTGATGTTATGCAGAGAATACCTGTGTTGGCAGAGGCCAAGCTAACCCCGACATGCAGAGAATTCTCCATCCTTTGATCCTTGACTATGTTGTTGCTTCATAATGTCAAGAGCCTAAAAGCTTTGGTTTGAATGGTGGCCAAATGCAAAGGCATTCAGAACCGAGTTTGATCTTTAATCCACAAAATCAAAGGTGCTTCTTTCCCAGCCACAGGTCCTGATTGTTGCCTTATAAAATTGGATTACTACTGTCACTAGAGCACCGCATTTCCCTTTATCCATCATTTTAAAAACTTGACTACAGGTGTGCAGATAAAATAATGAGATATCCCCACCCTGCAACAAACATGGCAGAGAAACTGCTAACTAAATGTATCTTTGGAAGCCATTTTTCTTCAAACATTTCTGTAACTCACATTTTGGAACTATTTTAAAAATGCTTTCTTGTGACAATTTTACTGAAAGAAAAAATTAGTTTTTCTATGTTATACTCATAAGGCATTCTTCTGGGCTCTACTGTATTTTTTACTCTCATTTTTTCTCTTTCTTTTTTTCTTCAGGGTGAGAAGAGGGGTAAGGAAAGGTAGTATTAAGGCTAGAAGTCAGGGAGAAGCCAGGGAGACCTGGGGAGCATTCTAGAAGGATTACATAGGGTAATACTTCTCAAATTTTAATGTGCAGAAATTTGGGGGGGGATAATATCCAAATGCAGATTCAGATTCAGTGGATCTGGGGTGGGGCCTGGGGATCTACATTTTGAACATGTTTCTAGGTCATGATGCCACTGCTGGTCCATGCACCACGCTTTGTAAAGTAGGAGGACTTAGGAGAAGGAGGAAGCCAAGGTATCAGGAGCACTCTGAATGAGGCATTTTACAAGTTTGCTCAAACACATCTCAAAACAGCCCTGTAAGATTATTCTTCTTGTGTTACAAATAAGTTTACAGATTTAAAGAGGTTAAGGAAATGGAACCAAGCTGGAGTATAAATGCAGTTCGAGGGTGACATCAGGTGGCTGCCTCTCTGCATTCCCTCTTGTTGATATAGGTGCTTCCCTCCTTCCTGCTATTGCTCAGTGTCCTGGCAAGGTGCATACGTTCTGCTTCAGGGTCATTTCTCATGGCAACTGCAGAGCCACCTCCACCACTCTGTAAAATCCCCATATTCATTCTTTAAGTCCATGTGTGACCTGATTCTTTCTGGACACCCAGACAAGGACCTGCGTACCAAGAGGGCACTGAGCTGGTTAACACTTAAGGTGTACATGGATGGCAAGGCTAAAAGAGGGCACTGTAACACATGCCCACTTGGGCTTCAGGAGTCACAGGCTCCCACCCCTAGATGCTGCCATGGGACCAGAGCCCAGGGGTACAGTCACCTTTCCACTTTCAGGGTCTTTGGTTTGACTATTGCTTTCTTCCCTGTCCACAGACTCTTTCTCATCCAAGCACCCTGCATGGTGCTGCCAGAGTGAGTTTAAAGTACAGCTCTAACTAAATGCTCTTTAGTTCCCAAACCTTCTGAATCTATGACATGCTTCTTGGCTTCGCATTCAAGGCTCTCCATAATATCATCTCCCCTTTGCAGGTTTCTCCTGCATATTTCTTTGGCCAAAACCAACCAAATGGGGCCTAACTGTTTGTTTGAATAGACCCTGAACTTCCCAGCCTCCCTACCTTTGCTTATCTGAGCTTTTTCCTGCAGTGCTCAACTTTCCATCTCAGCACAGTGAGATTCTTTCCTATACCTTGCCTGTCCCCACAGCCAGATACCAGTGCTTCCTTCTTTGGAAACTCCCCAGGCTCTTTCCTAGAAGCATGTTTTTTATTCCATCTCACATGATATGAACACATTTATTTGTACTCACCTTATTATGAACAGCCTGTGAAGAATGCGAGACAGTCTTCCCACGCTATTATGGTTTAGTGATGTATAGTCTTCCCTCACCCTACATATCAATAGCCCAAATAGCAAAACAAACACTAAACAATATTTCATGAATTAAATTGCATGACACTATAAGGGTGAGAATAATAAATAAGATTCTATGGTAAGTGAATTGTAACTTAGGTACTCTTAGAGTATTAGTTTTTAGGGTTTGAGTTTATTTTTTTGAGACTCTAATGAGTGAAATGGATACCAGAATAAAACCTACACATAAAACAGTAAGTAATGTGTCCAACAGTAATTCTCATCATCATCTGGAAAATGCAGCAAATAAACTTTGCCTGCTAGAACTGCAGTGGAAACTTTTTGAATCAGTAGCAGTAGAATAACTAGAAGAGTGCCCGGCATAGAGGAGAGGCTCACTAAATGTTGAATTCCATCATTTCACTCCCTAACTTAACTTTATAGGACTGCTGAAGGGATTTCTTTGATCTAGAAAGCTTGCACAGCAGTAAGAAGAAAGCATTTGGTTTTAGCATTTCATTTAACTGCCAGGTGTAGGAACATCTTGTGAAGGAGAAGTGGAAAGCCACATCTCCTTGGAAACCTTTTTTGGTATTCTTAGACAAATCAGAAGAGCAATGAATAGCCACTGATAGTACAATAACCCACTAGGCACCACGCTCCTTTGTCTTGGATGAATAGTTTAGAATGATTGCCAGTCTTGGTAGTTCTCCTATAAAGCAATCCTCTTGTTATGATTCAGTTTAAGGAAAGGCTATAACTACTTCATCTATGATGGAGGTTAAAGAGAGAAGCGAAAACATAGTACAGAGGTCAAGTTACTTAGAGATTATTTCAATTACTGCCCCTCTTTCTGGCATTGCTGGAACTGATGCACACATCACTAGCACTGATGTTGACATAGAAAAGACTGTTCCTTATGTTTATTGACTGTAGTGATTCAAATGAAAATGTGCCTGAGAATCACCTGGGAAGCTTGTTAAAAATGTAAACCTCTGAGAAATTCTGATTCAGTAATTATAGGGTAGGACTTAAGAATGTGATGCAAGGGACTCTTGGATCACTTTACACTTTTCATATACAGTTGAGGGAATTGAGGGTCAGAAATGCAAAGTGATTTTCCAAAGGTCACACAAGTAGAAACATAGCAGAGCCAACCTAGGTCTTTTGATGACAATCCACGGCTATTGCCTCTGTCTCACAGCTGTTTCCAATTATCCGGAGATGAGCATCTCAAAAATTAATGCACATGTGAATTAACCATAAGACTTGTCGTAATGTGGATTCCGCAGCAGTAAGCCTGAGGATGGGCCAGAGATTCTGCATTTTGAACAGGCTCCTAGGTGCTGCTGCTGGTCTGTGGACTGCGTTTTGAATAACCAGAATCTAGGACACCACTGGGCATGGATTAAAACATTTAAGGAAACGAGCTGGCCATGGAACTCGAATACATTGGCCTTTTGTGACTTCGTAGCCTCTACTGTGGATAAAACAGGACTGAGCACATGAAAGGCTATTAGAAAAAAAGGAATAAAATTTAGTTGTTGAAAATCCCGTGGGAGTAAGTGAGCCCCAAATCAGATGCTGGTCTCAAATTACTCTTGCCTTGACTGTTTTTCCTCTTTGGTGTAGTTTTTATGGTGGTCTGTTTCCTTGGGGAGTTACTGAGAAAGTCTAATGAAGGCAGGTGCTGGTTCCTAGAGTTATAGACAAGGTAGCAGGAAATGGAGAAGATGCATGGGAAAAAATAGAAAGCATGGCTAGGGTTAATCTGGATTTTTAGCTTATTAAATGACCTAAAAACAAAAATAAAATGAGAAACATTTAAGTGTGTTCATTAGCATAGGCAACAGGGTTTTTAAGAGTAGCATAAAATTTCCGGGTGTGGTGGCTCAAGCCTATAATCCCAGCACTTTGGGAGGCTGAGGCACGTGGATCACTTGAGGTCAGGAGTCTAAGACCAGCCTGCCAACATGGTGAAACCCGTGTCTACTACAAATACAAAAATTATTTGAGCGTGGTGGTGAGTGCCTGTACTTCCAGCTACTTGGGAAGCAGAGGCTGCTCAGGAAGAATCACTTGAGCCTGGGAGGCAGAGGTTGCAGTGAGCCGACATCACACCATTGCACTCCAGCCTGGGGTGACGAGCAAAACCCTGTCTCAGAAAAAGAGAGAAAACATAAAATGAGATTATCAATTGAGTTACTTAACCAGGAAAAGAAAAATGGACACAATTACCTGATATATTTTGGAAATTTTCAAAACCAGTTGTATATATCCTCAGAAAAGAGAAAATAAGAATTTGCATTGAAGTAGTATTTTATTTGGTATAAAAGAAGAGTTTGGAATCTCTGAAGTCTGAGAACAGTGTATAGGGGGAGGCTACAGGCATAACTTCTCCAAAAATTTTTATAAAATTAAGTACCTTCTTTGAAGGACTTAAATCAATTAAGGTTTGAGTTCCTATTTTGTTCAAGGCACTGGGCTGGGTACTGGGGCTGCTGCAGTGACAAGATACAGTAGCTACACATAAGACAGGAAACAGATGTACAAATAGATAACATACAATGAATGGGGTCAATAGTGGAATTGTAATCTCAGTGTGGGAGGTCAGAGGAATTCACTTTGTCCTGGGCAATTAGGGGAGTCTTCAGAGAAGGTGTACTGCTTAATATGAGCATTGAAGGATAAGTAAGAGATGGCCTGAAGAAGTTTGCTAACATTCATTTTAGCGAGTGTTATTTATTGTTACATGATAAGGGTAATAAAAGAACATGCCCTGTGGAATCTAACACTCCTGAGTTCCACCACTTCTTTTTTTTTACCCCCTTGAGATAGGATCCCAGGCTGGAGTGCAGTAGAATGATCTTGGCTCACTGAAACCACCACCTCCAGGGTTCAAGTGATTCTCATGCCTCAGCCTGCAGAGTAGTTAGGATTACAGGTGCACACCAACATGTCTGGCTAATTTTTATATTTTTTGGTAGAGGCGGGGTTTCACCATGTTGGCCAGGCTGGTCTCGCACTCCTGAGCTCGTGTGATCCCCCTGACTCAGCCTCCCAAAGTACTGGGATCACAGGCGTGAGATATCATGCCCGGCAGATTTTCTGATGGCATAGTTTGGGCATATTAATCTCTCTGAGCCTAGATTTTCTCTTTTGAATAATATGGTATGCTCCATGAGAAAATAAATGAAATGATTGAGAAAATAGTAAATGCATGCCTTTGAGTCTTGTAGATATTCCTGTACATAATGTCAACAAATTTAGGGTCTAACTGATATTATAACCACACTCCTGAACACATAATTATTTGGAACAAAGCCACTCCTTTTATAAGTGCCCATATTCTTTGCTTGAACCCACCGTTCTGAGATTTTTGTTCATTCTCTGTTCTAGATTTTCCCTTACAACACTTGTACTGGATTGAATTCTGTCCCCCACAAAATTCATGACCCTACACAACCTCAGAATATGACTTACTTTAAAATACGGTCTTTGGAGTGGTAATTAATTATATTAAGATGAGATCATACAGAATTAGTGTAGGCTCTAAATCTAGTATGACTTGTGCCCTTATAAGAAGAGGGGAAGACACACAGGTCTCAGGGGAGAAACCATATAAAGAGTGGCAGAGATTGGGCCCATGCTGCCACAAGTCACGGAATGCCAAGGATTGCTGGCAACCACCAGAAACTTGAGGAGGCAAGGAAGGACTCTTCCCTAGGCTCTGAAAGGCCATTGGAGAAGCTTGCCCTTGCTGATGGTTTGATTTTGGATTTTTAGCCTCTAATACTATGAGAGAATAAATTTCATTCATTTTAGGCTACCCAGTTTTTGGTACTTAAGTTATAGCAGCCCTTGGAAACTAATACAACATCTGTATGCCATCTACCTTTCATTTAAAGTCATGAGTTAATTCTGAAGGCATGTGGTGGCATTGTGACATGTTGAACTGACAGGGCTGTGTTGCATTTCCTTGAACCCCCTTCTCTTTTTAATTAAGCTGGGCCACAAGATACATTTTTGTGCAAGCTTTGGGGACACAACTCTAACAGCAGCCATATTGTTTGTTTGATTGATTGATTGCTTGCTTGATTGATTGAGATGGAATCTCGCTCTGTCGCCCAGGCGGGAGTGTAGTGGCGCAATCTCGGCTCACTGAAACCTCTGCCTCCAGGGTTCAAGCAATTCTCCTGCTTCAGGCCTCCTGAGTAGCCGGGACTACAGGCGCGTCTGCCATGCCCAGCTAATTTCTTTTATATTTTAGTAGAGATGGGGTTTTACCATATTGTCCAGGCCGGTCTTGAACTCCTGAGCTCAGGCAATCTGCCTGCCTCGGCTTCTCAAAGTGTTAAGATTGCAGGTGTGAGCCACCGTGCCCAGCCCCTCATATTGTTTTTATGCTCAGAATATTGAGGCATGGCCACCAGGTGCTTTTGTGGCTCATACACCTTGCTGCTCATCTGCCTGCTTATCTCATTGGTGTTTAAGGCAGCAGCTGCACCTGCAATTACTATACCTTCCCCTGCATCCTCCTTCAGCTTCTCTGACTCCTGGTCCAGGTGTGTATTTACCGCTATGAAGAAGAGTCCTTCTTCTCTTGCAGGAGACAGTGAGAAACTGATGTGGTTTGAGCTTATCCTGGTTCTCTCAATTTTATTTACATCCAACCATTCCTTCCAGACTGCCTTCCAGACAGCAGACATCAAGCTCCAGCATCAAATGCAAAGACAATGGCCTTGCAGACACTGTTTTACCAGCTTCCTCCATTTTCTAAAGTCAAATCTCTATAATAAAGCGCTTCTCTAATTAGACCCTCAAGGATGTAGACACCCAGGGCCCCATAGCTTAGTCCCAAGTTTTCAGACAAGATCATTTCTCCCTGTCTACAGATAAGACAGCTGTAATTTAAAACTCCTTGCACCCAAAGTTGTCGAACATACCAGGTGAAATGCCAAGTGATGTTTTATGTAAACTTGCTTTTGTGGTTTTCAGCCTCCAATGAATTTAGTGGCTCAGCATAAAGATCTCTCATTTCCTTTCCCTCATGTTTGTGACACTTCTTTCCCTTGCTCTGCTGCTACAGACAAAGAAAATTACAGGCAGCTCCTACTGTTCCCTTCTTTGACTCCCACCAGGAACAGTAGGCTCCAGGGTTCACATTCTGTTTTATAAAGGCTTTTCAGCCATCGTTCAGGAAGACCTTGGCTTGACTGTCAGCAGGAAGCGTGGCTATCTGCAGCTGGAGCCTCAGAGGAGAGGCCCTGACTCCACAGTGGCAACCCTTCCCTTCAGCCTTGCCCTAGTTCTCTTTCCTGAGAGTCAGACAATGTAATCTGAGACATCCTGGTGCTGATGGGAAGAAGATGAATCACAATGATAATGGGCGTTGGAGTCTCTTTTTTTTAAGCTCTCATTTCCTTTGTGCATAAAAGCTGGACATGACATTTGCAGCTGGCTCTACCAGGCAATTCTCCTTGTGCCAGCACCGAGTATACTCTCATAATATGGCCCACAGTGAAAGCTTCATGCAATTGTAATGAAGATCCTGTAGCCAGAATGAATGACTCCATTCACTGCAAACATAGAACTTGCTGTGGATGTTCAATTACATTTGATGCCTCCTGGATAGTGTAGAAGAGGAGGTGAACGGTGATGTCAGCTTGGGCGAAGACAGGTTAGAATAAGCGAAAAGGGGGCTTGCTCTTCTCATTTCTAGTCAGCATGCCAGTTAGAATGGTGTCTGCAGCTTGACGCTCTGTTCTTAATAGGTTATTGATAACAGTCTTTATTTGTAGAGGACTCTTCCATAGTTTGAGTTGCCCCACAACCCAGGCCCAACTCAGTGTCTCTAAGTTGTCATATTTCTGTGACTTTATTTACCCTATTCTTTCTGCTAGGATATTTCTTGCCTTTTCTGTATTTCAAGAACTCCTGCTCATGTTTTTAGAGCTAGGTAAAACATTACTATCATTGCCATCTTCAGAGAAACAGAATTTTTCTATTAAGAACTTTTATTATAATCTGAAGTACAGTTCACATAATTATTTACTTAACTATCTAGTATCTAAAGTTCTTGTGGACTTGATGGATTCGTCAGAACCTAGAACAGTTCCTGGAACTAATGTGGGATTAATAGCTTTTGTTTTTTGAAGAGAATTGAATAGTAATGAGAAGAGAGTGATTGGCTTGGATAAAGAGCATTAAATTAGCATTTTGAGTACCTGGACTGTAATCTCAATTCTGTTAATATCCATATGACCTTAAAGAGTTTAAATGGCTGGTCAGGGTTAGTGACACTGACCAGTGAAGCAAGTCTCAATTTCTTTTGCCTTGATGTCTTCATTTGCTAATTGGTGGGTGTGATGATCACCCTTGCTAACTCACTGTTTGTCTTAAGAATCAAATGAAATAAATAGAAAAATGTCCCTGTTCCCCTCATCAATAGAGCATAGAGCAATGCCAGTTATTTTTGTTAACACTTTCATCATATCTTCAGAGGTTCAGGGATGGACACGTTCCTTGTAACCTAGGTCTCTTCACTCTGACACTGGGCTGTTAAAACAGGCTGACCTGGACTAAGGGCTTGTTTCTCTGACCTGTGATTGGTGGGAGGACTCTGGGTGAAGGCCATTGGCTTCTGAGATTTAGGAGAATGAACTTTGTTATGCGGCTTGTGTGTTGTGGGCTGTCGGCCTGCTTCCCTGGGCTCCTAACAGGTGATAGACATGGTAAAAATACTAGTCATCGATTGGAAGACATGAGTTGGAAATTGCAAGTTAGTGACTGGGCTGAACTCCCTGGTAACAGTCATTCAATCAATGAATATTTCTTAGGCAGCTATGGGAAAGAGCTATTGAGGGACATTATAGATTTTTCAGATATGTTTACAAGGAAAGAAATTCTCATTGGTCTAGAATGGCCCAGGGCTTCTCTTATTTGAGATCTTTCTACCTCCTCTTCAGGTATGAGCTGGCCTAACTCTTTTCTTTGGCAGTTAGGTTCACTGTAACCTGGGAAAAACTAAAAGCCAAGTAAAAATGGCACCTAGTGTCTTCACATCTCCCTTACATACATGCTCCGACTTCCTAACCACCCCTTTTCCTTACCTCTAAGGGTGCAGGGCCTCATTTTGACCCTTAGCTGTCCAAAAATCACTGCTTCCTTTTTGCCTTTACCCAAACAGTAGAAAAATATTTAGTAGCTTATCATTCTAATTATTAAAAAGAGTTCTTCCTTTATGAATTGAGGTATCTTTCTTCCCTGTGTCTTCAGACTTTTACTGGGGGTAATATAGTACAATTTCAAAACAGTCTCTACTGATACAAATTACAGAGGGACATCTTTCTCTGATAAACTTAGCACCGTTGCTAATTAATAGTCGTGGACATCTGCACATTTGATTATGATGTGCATTGTCAGAGTTTTAGTGATTTTCCCTGTGTCTATAAAGGAAAAGTGAGTTTCAAAAGCTCTCGAAATGGGGATCCTTAAAATCAGCAAGCAGTTCATGCCATTTAGGGAAGTCGGAATAAGATGATCATTAGATTTTGGAGGGCAAGACAGTGGAAGTAAGATAAAAAGGAGCAGATTTTGTTTGCTTTTGTATTAATAACACAGATGGTCACACTACTGAAGACAATCACGTCTTAATAAATTATAGTTACACCAGCAGCAGCAAAGACACCAGCAATGAATACAAAGTGAAGATACCACACTTCTTAATGAAGTTTAGTGATGAGACTTGTCATTAACATGATGTGTATTTACTGGTCAGGTAAAAATAAAATTTGTTAATGAGATATGATAGCCTTAAATAAGGCACACAGAAAGGATTTACATATTAGGTACAGGAAAAAAAAAAAATTTCCAAGTTGTAAATGTAAGAGATTTGAATCTCATTAGCGAAAAATAAATAGAATAGGTGATAGCCTTGTTGTATCAGGGACTTCAGGAGTGCCTTAATAGTTGTAATTCTGCAGGAGTGCCTTCTATGCATGTTAGCAATGTATACTAAAAATATTCCCTGTGAAAATGAATGATTTATTGCTGTTCCTGAGACAGGAATGGTTTCATTTAGAGCAGTAATAAATACCTGGCATTCGCTTGTCTCTGTCTTCTCTTTTTGTCCAGCTTTTCTCTCCATTTCATAGACTCTTAGTTGGGAAGGAACAGAAAAGGTCACCTTGTCATCCACTCATCTGATGCTTGGATCTTTTCCAAAGAAGAACAAACAGAAGGGCTTGAACTGCTCTAGTGAGTGACCTCCTGAGGTCACCCATTCTGCCTTTGGATGCCCCTAACTGCTCAGAAGTCTCTTCTCCGTGTGCCTCCTTCACACTGGCCCTGGCTCTGCTCTCTGGAACTATACAGAACAGTGCCAACTGCTCCTGAAAATGACACAGTCATCAGGTCACTTGAGGACTTTCTTTTTCTAGGTTAAACATTCCATGTCGTGTAATTCCTCACATGGCAAGGTTCAGAACCCCCTTCACTCTTCTGGTCACTTTCTTCTGAGCATATTCTCGTTGTCCACATGTGTCTTAAATGTGGCATCAAAACTGAATACCACACTCTGGGTGTGGTCTAACCAAGCAGGACAGGACTATAATTGTCCTTGCTCTGTGTTAAAGTCAACATATAAAATACTACTTGAACTCAAATTAACCCTTTCAAGTCATGTAAGACTTTAACTGGAGTCAGTGATTGTTGTTTAATCATACAGTTGCTAAGTCTTATCTTCACCCCATCCTGTTCCTGTTCGGTTTATATGAATCCACATGCTGGTTCTTTAATTTATTCCTAATAAACTTTGTTTTAGGTTTGATTCATTATTCCTACCTATCACAGTTTTTCAAATGACTTTCAGAATATGAGAGAAACCAGAGATTATGTAGTTCAATCTGAGTCAGAGACATAGAGTTGTTGACCCCAGTGAGAAACAGAGTCAGATCTCCTGAGGTTTTATTATATCTCCTTCATAGCATCTCTTGGTCTTTCTTCCTTTGCAGTAAATTATGCTTTCAGCAATATTGTCTTTCCCCTCTGGGTTGTTGAATTTAAGAGCCTATTAACTTTTGGCCAGGTATGGTGGCTCATGCCTGTAATCTCAGCACTTTGGGAGGATGAGGTGGGCAGATCACTCGAGCTCAGGAATTTGAGACCAGCCAGGCAACATGATGAAACCCTGTCTCTACAAAAAATACAACAATTTGCTGGGCGTCATGGTGCATGCCTGTAGTCCCAGCGACTTGGGAGGTTGGAGTGGGAGGATTGCTTGAGCCTAGGAGATTGAGGCTGCAGTGAGCCATGATCATGCCACTGCACTCCAGCCTGAGCAACAGAGTCCAACCCTGTCTCAGAAAAAAAAAGTCCATTAACTTTAGCTTGGAGAACTACTATGAAGTATTATTGTGGAATATACTTTCTCTTTTCCTTTATGGAAGAAACCTTGAAATGCTATCTATCCCCTGTCTGAGATCTGGTCTGTCCTTACCTCTTTTTGGGAGATGAAGTTAATCATCATGCTGATTGGTCAGCACTTACCTCAAACTGCAGCAGCCTTCATAATAATAATAAGAAAAACGATGAACCTGCTTGCAGTGTTGAGATTCAAGAAGTATTAGTTCTAATCCTAGCGGCATCTTCTTGGGCAAGTGAATTAATCTCTCTGGGCCTCAGTTGCTGAAATGAAAAGAGCAGGATTGTGCTTTGTGGGCTATTTATAGAAATGTCACATTCCCTTATTAGGAAAACAAGCTTAAAATTTCATCATTAGAAATTGAGGTTGGGCATTCGAGGTGGTTGGATCACCTGAGGTCAGGAGTTTGAGATCAGCCTGGTCAACATGGTGAAACGCCGTCTCTATTAAAAATACAAAAATCAGCCAGGCGTGGTGGTGTGTACCTGTAGTCCCAGGTACTTGGGAGGCTGAAACATAAGGATCACTTAAACCCACGAGGAAGAGGTTTCAATGAGTTAAGATCACGCCATTGCACTCCAGCCTGGGTGACAGAGTGAGACTCCATCTCAAAAAAAAAAAAAAAAGAAATTGAATCCTCTGTGCTAAGGAAAGACTCCCATTCAAATCCAAAACCATGGGAAGGTTAATGCATTTAAATTAGCTGCAGGTACTTTAGGGCACTTTTTTCTGGAAGGTTGCTAAAGGGATGCCTCGCTGAAGCAGGCTCTGAATCTGATGAGGTTCACAGTAGAAAACTGTAGGTAGGAGAGAGCTGAGAAGTCCCACACTGGAGAACTGCCTGAAATCAGAAGGTCTAAAAATACACTTTACAAAGGTACCTTGCTGCTGGACATGGACTTGGAAGCCAAGAGCCCAAGTGTGGAAGGATAATGACAAGTTATTGTAGGAACTGGAAGGGAATTAGAAAAGAATCCAATTCAGTCCCCTCATTTTAGGGATGAGGAGATTGAGGCTTAAGTGCCTTGCCCAAGGTCACACAGCTGCTTAGTGGTGGGGTCAGAGCCCCATTTCCTGTGTGGTACTTTTCCTCTACATCATGAAGACAAATGACACAATTTTGCCTAAAATGGCACTGCTCTCAGGTTCCAGCACCATGCAAAGTGAACAAGATTAATGGAGTGGTTGAAGCAGTCTATTTGGAAGTAGATAATGCCTGTCCCTGAGGCTGCACAGCCATCCTCTCAGTAACGTTTGAGTAAATGCATCAGTGTGGTCTGTCTCTGCAGAGATTGGCAGAGACCACAAAATAGAGCCCTCGCGTACTGGTATTCCGTGGAGGCGGATTGGACTGATTAATAGGACTCAAAGTTCTGGTTGAGGACATTCGCAGAATAATTTGGTTGCTGAATATGTAGTCACAGAGGAAGATAAATATCACAAGTCAAACAGATCCTAAATGGATGGAGAATGTTCCCGGAATGATGTGTGAAGGATGTGTTTGTGGAGGTATCCAGTCACATCATCTCTGCTCTCTCCCGGGGCACAGGCTGGGTTCTTTGAGTATTAACATTTTAGGATTTGTTCCTGAAACGTTGACTATTTGGGATTTCTCTTAAAGCATTCAGTTTGCTCATAATGGCTGAATAACTGCTGGTCATCTCCCTGATACCAGCTTTGCTCTCATTTTCAAGGAAAGCTTCCAAGGGCAATCCCCACACAGACTTAGCATAAGTCGGCACCAAGAGTAGCCGTTATGTCTTGAGCAGGCATTTATTGAGGTGTATTCAAATACAGAGGTGCATATGAATCAGCTGGATATCTTGTCATGATGCAAATTCTAACTTAGTAGGTCTGGGGTTAGGCCCAAGATTCTGCCTTCCAAAGCAACACCCAGAGGAAGCCCATGCTGCTGGTCCACAGGCCACACTTTGAGTAGCAAGGCCGAGTTCCAGATTAGCCTTCATCCTGGTACCGGGGGAGGCTGGTGAGGTTCATTTAGGCAGGGCTTTCTCCACTCCAGTCCTAGAAAAGTGCTTAACCAGGACCTTCCTGGGCCCAGAGGGGAAGATTATTGAGCCTGTTAGGCGCTAGCAATGAACATGGATATTTGCACGTAAGCCTTCTTAATCAAATCTGCAATATTTGTGGGTGGGACTGTTTGCTTGCACAAACACCCTACACTTGCCCACAGTAATTAGGTAATTGAATTGCAAACAGTAATTAGCTGCCTAACTGCCTGCCTGTTCATGCAGGTATCCAATTTGCTTTTGAAATGTGGGCTTATACTGGTGAAAATGGAAGTGCTATTAAAGACTGCATGCACAATTAAGAAGGCCCATTGAAAACCTGGCCCTGAGTGAGCCGCTGGTATATACTTCTCCCTGATATATTTTCTTTCCTCCTATTTCAGCTACTCTGATTAAATTTTCTCTGTGACTGAGAGAATCTCAGTTCTATTACGCTGCTTAAGAGAAATGAGAGGTGATATTGGACTTCTGTTTTCCTGTCTTTGGAATAAAATTAAAAACTAAGTGTTGTGCGGTAGAGTGACAGCTGGTCTGCGGCTTCCTCAGTGAACTGACAAGCTTGTTTGCTTCCTGAGAGCTTGTCTGTCTGCGCAGCCCATCATGAAAACAGGTGAGGGCTTCTGATGCCATATCTCCCATTACGCTGGCATGCATGCTCAAAACTGTGGTCCAACACATGCAGTTCTCTTTTAACCTGTGATCATTTTCATAACAAAGAGAAAAACAGAAACCGTAAACATCTGCTTCTCTGGTGAAGGAAATTTTTGTCCAAGCTTCCCAAGAAGCTTCAGTGAGGTTATTAGATTATTTCCCTCACTCTTTAGGAACTGTTAATTTTTTAAAAAACATGTCTCGCGGTTTCACAGTTTCCTCTTCCTACCTATCTCAAATATGTAACGTCTTGACTCTCCTGTATCCCTGGTTGTGGGTCCCAGAGCACCAGGGCACCAAGCTCTGCTGAGGTCAGTACATACATCTAATTCATATCACACCCTGGGGCTTTACTCAAGCCACTTGTAAAGGATGACCTTGAACCTGCTGACTTACAAAACGGTGTTCCACTGAACTGAGCTACCTCATCCTTTCTAACAGGTAAAAATCTTTGGAGCACACAAGTATCTTGAGCACGGATTAATGGAGAGTTTTTGTTAGCACAGTGCCATCTTTGTAAATGACGATGATAACGTTCATTCGTTAATTCTGCATGCTGCATGGGTCTTTTAAGTTATTGTACATGACAATAATTTTGACTGGATTTTAACATAACAGCTACATTTTTAGGGAAAAAAGTATCTTGTAAAATCTCCCTCCTCCTCTTTTTTTTCCATAACTGGTACAAAGACCATTGTGTAGTCTCCAACTTTAAAGGATGTCTATACAAGAGGACTTAGAAACATATAACTCAATCATTGAAATCCACTTAGTTTTAATTTCACTATGAAATGTACTAAAGGGCTGATGGTCAAGGGTGTTACTGGAGCTTTCAGAAGCAGAAATCTGAGGTATCATTAGGGAAACAGGGAACAAAAATTAAGACATTTTTATGTTCAGCATATAGGAATACATTAGTATGCAGAAAACTATGGCTTTTTAAAATAATAGGGAAGCAACCTTCATGTAAAGATGATAAAGTATAATATTAAAGACTATCGTCCTGTAACGTAAGTCAGGGATATAATTTTTTTTTTTTTTTTTTTTTGAGATGGAGTCTCTCTATGTCGCCCAGGCTAGAGTGCAGTGGCGCGATCTCCGTTCACTGCAACCTTTGCCTTCCAGGTTCAAGCAATTCTTCTGCCTCAGCCTCCTGAGTAGCTGGGACTACAGGCATCCACCGCCATGCCCAGCTAGTCTGTGTATTTTTAGTAGAGATGGGGTTTCACCATGTTGGCCAGGCTGGTCTCGAACTCCTGACCTTGTGATCCACCCACCTCGACCTCCCAAAATGTTGAGATTACAGGCATGAGCCACCACGCCCAGCCAGGAATATAATTTTAAGACCTTTTTAAAAGAGTAATCTTCAACAAGCATGTTCCAAGTCTCCTTAATATCGCTCCTCATTTATAAGGGGGCTGCAAAAATCCAGAGAGGGATTTCTCAGGGAGTTGACTCTTGCATTGTTTCCTTGAAGTGAAGGGAGTCAGTTTTCCCATTGTATAAATCTAACCACAAAATTGAACTGGGTCCTTGCTCTCCACCCCTTCTCGGAGTCTGTTGAGACTCTGTCTGCCAGACCATGACCATCTCACCGAATTAGTTTACCTCTCATCCTTCTTTGTTTCTTCTTGTGCATACTGTTCATACTGTCATCAGAATTATTTCTTTAAAACAAAATTCATCACATTATTCTCAAGGCTTCCCGATGCTCAGAAGGTAAAATCTATACCGTAGCATGCAAGGCCATTTGCAGTCTGCCTCCTTTCTTTAGGCAGCTGTCTCAGCAGCCCCTGCCTGACCACACACCCAGCACCCTTGTCACGTTAAACTTCTCGATATTCCCTGAATGTCATGTCTTCTCACTACACTGTCACTTGGTCCCGTGGATGGGGAATCAGAATGTGGTAGAAATAGGGACCAGGTGTAGGATATGGTCAAAACTCAGAAAGGGAAGAACAGATAATTGGGAGTGATTGTACTTTAATCCTTTCAAAGGTTTATTGAGTAGAAAGAACACTTGTCTAAATAAGCTCAGTGCATAGCAGTCATCCATATCACATTGCTTTATAACCAACATTCAAGGAATTATATTAGCCTCTGGGCTACAGAGCATATGGAAGTCCAGATGGGTGTAGGTTTTTTCTCTCTTTCATTTTGTTCCATTTGTGCTGACAGTATCAGATTTTCCATCTCCAGAGTCATAGCTTGTACTTGTAAACATAGTGGGTTCAGTGGAGGAGTGAGGGGGAAAGACAAAAATGTGTTTTATGAGGATAGGACAGAGTTCACCTTCCTTCTTAATGTCTAGCAATAGACAGGTATCCATGAAGATCAGTTCCTCTTTAGCAGGAAAAATTTCAGGTTTGGTGCTCTTTAGGAAAGAGTCAGTGTATAACGTCTTTAGCTTCATGGGGCTGAACAGATTTTTTGTTGAGTTAAATGTTCCCTTTAGATAATCTATAAGCCAAGAATGAGAACAAAACTTTTGAAAATAGCATCCAATTTTTCATTTTGCTGCTTATTCCACTCTCTCCACCCTGGCGCTCCACAGATCAGGTCAGGGACCCTTAGTCGTCTAACAAAGAGGAATGACCTTCATTTCCAGGAAGCTGGGGAGGGAAGGAAGAGAAAGAACAATATCAGAGGATGTCATTATTGAGATTCCACTTGTAGTTGGGTGCTATCGCTAATGACAGTTATATGCTTCCTTCCTGAGAATCCTGGCAAATGAGAGGATAGAGGAATCGTGACACTAGGAAATCAAACCGTGCAAGCAGACCTTAGATTTGCATAGACCACAGTAAAGGTACACCTGGACACAATCTCCTTTCAGTCACATGATGGAAATGAGCACATGTTCACTCACCATCTAGGAGGACACTGTGTTTGGATGACTTTATTGAGAAATGTAATACAATGAATAATGTCTGATATTTCATTAGATGAAGCAAATATTACTCTGCACTATGTAAAATATAAAAAGCACCATGACTTCATGTGCCCTTGCTGCCAGATGCTATCTTGTGAAGGCTTTTCCCTGATTGGGATACACATGAATCAAACCAAAAGTAAATTCTACCAAGGGAAGGTCATTCATACTCAAGAGTTATCTCCTTCAGCTAGATAAAAAGTATTGTAACTAGATTGTGTAGAGCAGTAGGAAAAAGTGAACCGCCCATGATTTATGATAAGACCAAACTGCCTCTCTCTTAGCTAGAATGGGCAGAACATCTGAATCAAATTACTCAGAAAACCCAAAGGTGTGATTTTTGAAATTGTACAACGTATCTCACCTATGACTGTGCTAGCTCTAGAGCTTCTCTAAAGGAGAAGGTACCCTCCTTCAGCAGGTTCTAACTGAGTGACTGCTGTGTGTCTGCTACCATGCTGGGAGCTGGGGAAACCACGTGCATGTGGCAAATCCCTGCTGGTGAGAGTTGCAAACAAGAAGGGGTGGGATGGCAGCCAACATACTAAGAGATATACTACTCAGATAGCTCCTAATTGTTCTACACCTTGTGCTGGGCAGGGCTTTGAATTATGCAAGTAGATCCATGTTCTAGCTTGAGATTTCTAAAGTTTTGACACTTATAATCCACACAGCATTGGTGTATATAGTCATTTCCTCTCTATTCCCAGGGTAGAAGCGGGGGACTGGAAACCTTGTGAGGGGTTAGGCTACCTTAGTAGTCCACATTGTTTTGCTAATTCTTCTTCCATTCAGGCAAATAACAGAGTTGCAGCTTTTACAGCTGAGTAAGACAAAGCCTCCAGTCATCAGGTGAGCAGGAAGAATGTGAAAAACTTCAGGAATGAAAGAATTATTACCATTGAGCCCAACAGATGATTCCCAGTGCTTGCTGGTATGGGCAGAATTGTCTTCCCCCTCTCCTCCAATTCATATGTTGACACTCTAATCCACACATTGTGACTGTGATAGGGAAAATGAGGGCAGCAGGGTGAGCTCTAGCCAATCTGACCGGTATCTTTGTTATAAGAAGAGATTAGGAAACACAGATACACATTAGAAACACAGAGATACAAGGGATGCTCCTGCACAGAGCAAAGCCATGTGAAGACACGGCAAGAAGGTGGCCATCTGCAAGCCAAGGGGAGAGGCCTGGAAGAGATCATTTCCTTATGACCTTCAGAGGAAAGCAACTCTGCTAGCACCTTGGTATTGAACTTCTGGCCTCCAGAACTGTGACAGAATTCTGCTGTTTAAGCCATTCAATCTGTGGTGTTTGGTTTTGGCAACCCAAGCAAACCAACACATATGCCTTTGCATCTTTCAGCTACTCTGTGGCTCAGTGAATCGATGGACTAACCTCTGAAAGGAGAGGGAACCTCACCTTTTCCTAGTTCACATTCAGACAAGGAAAGGAGCTTCGATTATTCTTCTACCACTTTCCATGGCCACCAAATTGGATACCTTATGAATACTCTATTTACTATTTGGTCATCTCTCAAGTCCACAGAGGCTCTATTAACTTTGTGGATTAAGATTCTTTAAGAGTAGAACCCGAAAAGTCTCCCAATATTTGATATTTTGATATTGACGTGCTTGAAGAGAGTGCTTAGCGATAAATGACCACTTCAGATCTGTTCTGGCTCAGTGATCCACAAGCATACCTTGAAAGGACTTTGATCTTCTCTAAGGCCTTATAGAAATTCAAAGTGGTTAGTGTTTCTAAGACATTATCTGCGATTTAAATTTTTTTTCTATTGGATGCAGTTGAAAATCACACAGATAATGTTTAATAATCAAGAGATTGACATGTAAATCACCATTGTTTGAAAAAGCTCACTGATGCAAAGATGTAATTTTCTCTCTCCTCCCCAAACCAATAAGAAAGCAAATAACAATCTTCTTGTAGTCCTGTGGTTAATAGATTGAAATTTTGTGTTTGGAGATTTTAGAAATGCTTTTTTTCTGGAGCTTTCTGGTTGACAAAGTGCTAGATAAAGCAGGCTTTTTACTGCATTCATTTCCTCTGCTTAATGACTAATTGCAGCAAAATAGACATGGCTTCAAAATCATGTCTTTCCTATTTGCATTTTTTTCTTCTGATTCTTAGATTTAAAATTCCAGTTGTGCTAGAAATCATGATATGTCTAACACTTTTTGAAAATTACATAGATCAAAAGAGAAAGCATGTTCATAAAAAGCTTTGATAGTCTCCTTCTAATAAACACCCTTTTAGACATTTTTAATTTATACAGAAAAGTAATGTTCAGTTGGGAAATGCTCAGATATTATGCTTTAAAGCCCTAATTTATGTGATCGGCTTGATCCACATGGTGCCCATTATCCCTAACTTGTTGGCAAAGGGAAAAATTTAGCTTGATAATATTTTCTACCCTTTGTGAAAAGAAACTATGCTTATTAAGAAACCAGGGAGCCCGTTCTGGGCTGCTCCTAGCGCAGGTACCAGCCCAGTGAATGCAGAGCTGTTCTGGGGTAGGTTAAGGACACCTTGGCCTGTCTAATTTTTTGTTGCTCTGGTCCCTGAGAGATTACTAATTCCTTTCTTATTTTATAGTCAAATCCAATAGTAACGGATGACAGCATCTGTGTTCAATAGGTATGTTTTTGCCAGCTTGCATTAAATAATTCATTATGGATGTTTGTAGGCTGAAATTAGCCTTTATTAAATATAAAAGCAGGCATCACCAACATTCCCTGATGAGAGCAATCAACCCCTTTAATGATTTCTCTCTCCAGGTGGAATTGTCAGGACTTTAAATTTGTTTTTTTGGTGTTTCTTATTTGCCAACTGTTATGGATCAAATCATGTCCCCGCCAAAAAATGTTGAAGTCCTAACCTCCAGTACCTGTGAATGTGACTTTATTTGGAAATAGAGTCTTTACAATGATCGAGTTAAGATGAGGGCATAGGTTGGGGGCGGTGTAATTCAATATGTTTCAAACCTTATCAAAAGGGGAAGTTTGGACGCAGAGACAGACATGCACAGAGGGAAGACAGGGAAAACACTATCTGTAAGCCAAGGAAAGCCTGAGGCCACCAGAAGCTGGGAGAAAGGCATGCAACTGATTATCTCCCACAGGTCCTCAGAAGTCCTTGCTGACACTTTGACTTCAAACTTCTGGTCTCCAAACTGTGAGACAATAAAATAGCTGTTTAAAGGAGCCAGTTTGTGATCCTGTGTGACAGCAGCCCCAGGAAACTAACGCAGCAACTGATTAGGCCTACTGTACCGGGGTCAGGGTACTTCCAGTAATTTGAAGACTGTATAGATGACGTGGGCTCCCATGTTAAATGACCAACTCATTTAAAATTGCACCCCCAGACACTTTTTTATCTCCCTCTATTGTATTTTTCTCCTCACTTATCATTGTTAATGCACATTCTATGTTTTATTTATTTATCCTTTTTGTCAGCTTTTCCTCTCAACAAAATGGGAGCTCCAGATTGTTCAATGTTTTTGCTTAACTATATTCCCCAGTAGTAAACAACGTTGATACTCAGATACTCACGAAATGAATGAATGAATGACTTCCTCTTCTTTGTCATCATGTTTTATTCCACAAAAACCTCAGCACTTCTCTTACTTCTAAACACAGTCACTCCACAGAGACCCCCGCAAGGAAAGGAAAAAAAAAAAGAATGAAAAACGTTCTGTACAATATCCTGGGAAATTTGCCTAATCTAAGATGTATTTTATTTGAAGTTGCAAGTAGTAGGAGAGTAAGATTATTATTCTTCAGGACAGATCTTTTCATCTTTTGTTTCCATTCATCTCTATACCTTGGTGTCAGCCCATTTCAAGTCCGTGGGATTTTAATAATTTTTGAATAAGTAACATTTATTTCCTAAAGGATAACACTGCAATTTTGAATGTCCATATTTTATTTAAAATCTCTGATTTTAGATTAACTGTTCATAAAGAAAAGCCATGAATTTATAATATGCTTGGGTTCAGATTTTCATCCAGTATACTTTAGCAGGCACTATGCATGAGTGGACGAATCATCAGCCCCATGTTAAGGTTCTGAGATGGCTTTCATGCCTGTGAAATTACTGTCCCTGGAGAGAATAAGTAATGCTTCATAATAGTGGCCCCCAATTCCCTGGGCATCCTATTGTTTGCATGAGGTTATGATGTCCTAGGCTGGATCTCTTCCTTTGTCTCTTCTAACTTGGAATAGTATGCTCTGGGCTTCCCAAAGGTTTGTTTTTCATTTATTTTAGGATTAGCCCAATATATAGTTACTACCTAGTTGATGGCCATGTTTTTATGTTGCTGAAATTGAAATTTACCATTTTCTTGTGTGTTCTATTTCCAGTCCTAGAGCAAAGTAGAACGATGCTTTGGGATCAAAAGTCTTGCTCTGCCTGTGGTCTTGGGGAAATTATATTTAGACTTTTGAGGCCTATGAAAAATAACAATAGCTAACCCGACATAATTATTGTTTAGAGAACAAAACGAATGTAAGACTCTTGAACGTGATAGGTGTTCTGCAAATGGCAGAGACTGCTCTTTTCCCCTGTAGGCTGGCACGTTTGATTCAGTATTTACTTAACCTAAGGGCTCCAGGTTGCCCAGATTTCAGCAGAAATATTAACAGTGGAGCCTTTCCCCACCGGTGTGGGCAGTGGGGGGATGCCTCTGATCCAATTTGATTCTTCCGCATTGTAGATATGGATGTGATTCTGTGCAGAAAATTCAGATTGCAGGTACGAATGGGAGAAGGAGGGATGTGTGTGAGTGCTCAGAAGGAGCCTCGGGAACTCTCTGACAAAGTCCTCCTTAAAATTCCACTTGGAAAAGCTCCCAGTGACCACAACCCTCGTTCTTTGATAGTTGCTATGATTGTCCGAAACCTACTGGGAGGTCTGCGAGTCCGCTGCTGTATCACTCAAGCAGAAACACGTACTACATCCTTGAGCAACAGCCTCACCTGTTTGTCACAAATAACTCACTCCCAATTCCACTGAGGAGGTGTAGATGTTCGTTAAAGCATTTAATGAGCATACAGAGAAAAAGAAAATCAACTTGAAAGATAATTTATGAGCAACCTTCTTCAGTTTGAAAACATGCCAACAAACCTAGCAGAAGCCACTCAGGTTTTTATGGGTTTTTTTGTTATTGTTGTTTGTCATTTTGGTATGATGGCCACCTGTAGTCATTAACACTTCCTGTTTTTAACACGGGGTCTCAAACATCTGCTGCTGCAGCCAAAACGTCCCTCAAAACACTTAAACTTTATGTCCCTGAAATGGGAATTTCATATCCCACTGTTAACGCACATGCCTTCTTTCGCCTGCAGTCTGGTGATTCTCCACTCCAGCTCTGCATTCCTAAAGTAGTTTGCACCCTCCTGTTCATCTTCGCAACAGTGCTTTTGTTTTTTAGGTATTCCCATATGTGTCTTACCTTTCCTGCTGGATTTCAGGCTCACTGAGGGCAAACATGAAGTCTCCTATGATATTATGTCTCCGTGTGCACCTAGCAGAGTAGGGGCTCAGTAAATGCTTAGTGAATATATTTCGTATGCGATTCTGTAAACATAATAATAACAGAGCCAACAGAGACAGTGTGATAAAGGGTGAGGGGAAAGGAAATGAAAAAAAAAAATCACTTTGGTTGTTTTTTCTCACTGAAATGATTTTATAATATATAGTCATGAATTAGGTCCTAAATTCAAGGTTCTAAATTATGCCGACACTTTTAAATAGCCAGTCTTATCATAAGGGTTGAAAACTCTATGTTTGTATATGTTAGAGTTTTTTTTTTTCTTCCACCCTGAACATAGGTTCTGAAAATAAAGAAGCTTAGATTGGATTTTCCCTGCCAATGGTTTATCCTGGAAATCCTTTTCTCCTAAGCGCAACTCTGGGTATTAAACGGCTGCTGCAGCTCATCAGTCTCATCTTCAGTAAATTATCCCTGGAGTACACAATATTGAGTCGGAGGTTTTAAGATATTAACATTCTAGTATGATGCTTTTTTTTTTTTTTTTTTTACTGGAAAGAAACTGATGTAATTTGACCTTAAAATATGAAATGTGATCTTCCATTCAGCACAAACAGAGGCGCTGTATCTCATGGACCACATTTCCTGTAATTGCCCTATGTGTGTTCTAAAGGATGTATTTTTTTCATGGTCCCTAAGTGAAACTTAAATCGTGTGTGCTCAAAAATGTTGTTTTGCTTTCAAGAATTTCATGACGCTTTAAAAAGAATTTTCAAGTATGAGCTATAATGTGAACATAATTTACCATCCAGGTAGCAGTTATTTTGACTAAAGAATAAGTGTTTTCATTTTGTTTAGATACAGGCATATTATTCTTATGGAGAATATTATAGCTGTATATTTATGATACAAAAAAAGTAAAAGTAGAAAATTAGACATTTGCATTAAGGCAAACACACAATTAAGCCCACATAGAGCTGTATGGGATCTTCTGGTAGGCAGGAGTCACTGTCTCGGCCTGGACACTGACTTTCTCCAGGCTTAACACATATACTTTATAAATAAAAAATCCGATGAAATCAGGGACAGAGAAATGTATTGTTTTTCTTAATTAAGACATAAGTGACCAGGTACCATCTGCAAAGTTGAGGACAATGCTGCCCAAGGCCCCTTTTTAGGCTTTCAAGATACCTCCCCTGGCAGGCTTCTTGAGCTCAGAAATATTCAAATGAATCTGGAAAAGAAAAAGTCTTCCTTTCTTTCCTTTTCTTTTTTTCTTTTTCCTTTTTTTTGTTTTGAGATGAAGTTTCACTCTTGTTGCTCAGGCTGGAGTGCAATGGCGTGATCTTGGCTCACTGCAACCTCCACCTCCTGGGTTCAAGTGATTCTCCTGTCTCAGCCTCCTGAGTAGCTGGGATTACAGGCATGAACCACCATGCCTGGTTAATTCTGTATTTTTAGTAGAATGAGATTTATCTATGTTGGTCAGGCTGGTCTCGAACTCCCAACCTCAGGTGATCCGCCCACCTCGGCCTCCCAAAGTGCTGGGATTATAGGCGTGAGCCACTGCAGCCAGCTGAAAAAGTCTTTCTAATGTTGGGTTATTAGAAGTGGAAGATGAAGGAGATACATAACCTTCCTTTCCCGTAGGCTCAAGTTTCTGGATAATGTCTAGTCTGTGTTGAGGGAGGCAGAAAATAAATGATACAAAGAAATCTTAGTGAACATTTTGTTTCTGAGTTCATTTACCTCATGATTCGGGCCAGGGAATGCACGTGTATGTGAGTATGTGTGTGTGTATATATGTATACTGTATGAACGCAGTGTTATGTATGTGTGGTTTATATGTAGTATGTATGTGTGTATGTGTGTGGGATTCTGTGGCATGTTTGAGTATGCATGTACATGTGTGTGTGATGTGTGTATGGAGTGTGAGTGCATATGGTATATGTGTGAGTATATATATGTGTGGTGTGTGGTGTGTATGTGTGTGTGGTATATGGATGTATGTAGTGCATATTTGATGTGTATGTAAGTTGTATGTATTCATGTGTCCACATTTGGGGTGTGTGTGGTATATGTGTGTTTATGTGTTGTGTATGTGTGTGTGTTTTGTGTGTGTGTGTGTAGGGTTATCTGTAAATATGTTTTTATTGAAAGAAAAGTGGCTCCAGCTTTCATCCCTTCCAGTTCATGCTCTTCTTTGCTCCAGGGTTATCTTTCTAAAACACAAAGCTGAGCTTAGCTTATCCCTGCTACAAAACAAACACAAACCCCAAAACATGGCTCTTCAAAGCCTAGAGAAGACAACTGACAGCGCTTGTCAACCTGACTCCAAGATACCTTTGTCAGGCATTGGTTGTCTGGCACTGCCCCACCCATCCCTCCTGAATTTCGTATGCAGGCTCTGTGGGGGGTGGCGCTTGCAGGGGTCAGGAGAAGTTAGGAACAGAGGCTCCGGAGCCAGATCACTAGGGTTTGCTCTGCCGTTTACTAGCTGCTGCTTGTGTTTAGGCTGGTTACTTGATCTCTGTAAGCCTCGTTTTCCTGATTTATACAGTGAGAATGATAATAGTACTTCCCCTCATTGGAGATGTAAGACTTAGCTGTATTTTCCCTGTCTCAGGGACTCATGCATCCACCTCCTTGCATCCTTAAACATGTTAAAATCCTGCCTGGTCCAGCTTAAATGTCATCATCAAAGTCAACTATAATACTTAAACTAGGGAAGCATTATAAGTTAGTAGTTTAGTGCTTAGGTTAGGAATCAGAGACTCTCAGGGTCAAATCCGGACTCTGCCCTATATCGGCTCTTTTTTAAAGTGTAGCTATCTTTAAAATGTCAGTGGACCGGAGGTACTGTGTTAAATGAGTGAATGTAGCTAAGGTAGGCATGTAATGAAGCAGTTCCCCTCCGATTTGTATTCCCTTGCATTTTATTGTCTGCTGAACATGTACATCCAATTATGTGCTTTGTGTTATCCTGACGTTGGTGCCTGTCTACACTGCATCAGGTATTTTTCTTTGCCTCCATTACCTAGCACAGTGCTATGTTCATAATGCATCTTCAAAAAAAGTATGAAATAAACAAATAATGAGAATGAAAGAGGAATCAGAAAGTGAATCATGAGCTTCTAGGGTCAGCCTAAAAGCCATTACTATAAGAATACACAATGATATTGATAAGCATTCAAAGAGCTGCCCTTAAAAGTTTCACAGCTCAAAGATACCCTTAAATCTTTAGAAGGCAAAAAAGACTTTTAAGAACTTATTTTAATTTGTTTTCATCCCCCCATTTCTTTTGTTGTCATGCGGTGAAGAAGGCTGATTCTCAGGGTCATTGCAAATTGATTTTGTGCTGTGCACTTAAAAGAACTGAAGTAGGTTCTTAGAGTTTTGTTCACTATTATTGCTCCTAAGAATTCTCATTCTGATCATTGATTTAATTTTTTTCTGTTGGTAATAGCTTTTTGAACTACAATGAAAAATTATTTTAGCAAAAATACTAGCCCTGTGGATAAGTGACATAGGATTTTTTTTGGTGTTGTAAAATTTATGTACAGAAATACCGTAACTCATGATTCTCAAAAATTAAATGCAACAAAAAGGATATATTTCCAGTAGTTAGGTTTTTAAATGCCATTATAAGTCTTAAGATAATTTGTTTGGGAAACTTTCATGATCTGTAATGGTAGTCAAATGTAGAAGGTAGGAGGGAATATGTGTAAAATGTCATATTATTTGTATATTTGTATATCTTAAAGAGGATATTCTTAAAGCTGGTATTTCTTAATTTTTCTCATTGTACTTGAGATGGATTTTCAGGTTGCCTATTCTAACAGTTTACAGCAGAATCCAACAATCATCTTTGTAAATATCAGAACTGGTACCTAAACTCCAGAGGGACCTAATCTTCAGCAGCCTGAGTTGGTAACTGGGAGATTGATTTTATGAATTGGTATTCAAAGTGTTTTTTGCCTTGATAAAATGTAGCCTCTTCCTCTACCTGAATAGGGTTCTATAAGCCACCTTTGTTTTTTTGATTCTTCAGCTGTCTTTTTCAGATAGTATTCTGCTGAGATGCTGTGTCCAACCATTCTTCAAAACGGTGATAAATAGAATGCTTGTCCTTTGCTGTGGTGTTAGTCAGCACCTTAGAGAGCAGAGGTTAAACCATAAAGAAGGAAGTGATGAAAAATAAAAGGGGAAGTTTCACAAGGTGATAAAAAAATCATTCCAATTATAAGTGAGAGATGTATACGAATGTTCCACTGATGAAATGGCCTTCCTCATGATGTGAAAATTAAAGAATCCCTGGACCCAAACCCCTTTAAATCCCCCAAACAAGACTTCTGCCACTGCAGGAAGTCAGTTATCTCCATGGCAACAAAAACAAATAGTGAATATTGCCTTAGCAGACAAGATGGATAAAAGGTGCATCTAAAATTAATTTATGTCTTGGGGATCAGACACTTGAGATGAGAGAACTGGTCCATAAAGTACCCAAGAGAAGCTATTAAAAGAGAAACAAAATCAGTCCCTTGTTGAGTTCCCAAGGGAGCTGTGATTGAAGCATATAAATCCTGTTTGTGTCTGCCTTTAAGGGGGAAAGTTGTCAATATGTCCCCATTTACATGGCTGCTTTGATGATGGCCCCCTGTAAATCTCAGGCCTGCCAAAGAATGTTTAAGAAATGTTTTAAAGAGTGATCTCTTAATCCAACGTTTCATATAGTTGGGGACTTTATTATAATTATTATTATATACATCAATTCTGAGATGCAGAGATGCCCCCAAAGATTAAAGTTCAGAAGATTTCCAAGTCTATAAAAATCTGGCATTAAGAAATAGGAAGAAAGGAAAAAAAAAGATAATACACACATAATCACACAGAGTCTTCAGAGCAACCATGGAGCTATAAATTTTTCATTAAGTTTAGAAATTAAAAACACTAATTAAACCACCGTTTGGAAAATAACTCCTAATATTAAAAGGAGTTTTCAGAAGGAAAAAATGCCTCTGCTTTTCTGTGCCTGGAGATGTGGCTTTGAAGTCGGGGGGGATTCCAGTGGGGAGCCTGCTTTGTGGAGGAGTCCATTTCTTACCTTTAAATGGGAAGATGGCGGCACATGAAGGCTGAGCAGGATGGAGACCCCAGCTGTTCCTTGTTAGGGCAGAGCTGTTCTCACTAGACTGGAATCACATTTACTGCTTTACCTAACTCAGGCTTCCTCTTTGTAGCAGATTTCACCCCACCGCTCCCCACCCCTCTTTTCCAAGATCACAATTGTTCTCTTTCATGTGCAACCTTCAATCAAGCCATACTCCAGCTGTTTGTTTCTTCCTGGAATCTCTCACCAGTTTCCCTTTCTCTGTATCAACTTTCTTATTGCACAACTGGTTGATTATAATTTACTTGACTATCTTCCACCCACCTCACTCCCATCTTTCCTGTACACTGATTAGATTCACTTCTGCAGATCATTTTAATTTTTCACTCTTCACTCAAAAACCTAATGATTTCCTGTAGCCTGTAGAATAAAACCCAAATTCATCTATGTGGCACTTATGGTTCTCCACTGGCTGACCTTATCTGCACTCTAACATATCATTCCTCTAATTGTTCCCACGAATTCATCATTCCAATCATCATCACTTATCACAGATATCTTACGCTTTCCTGTGTCCCTACTTGTGTGATTTTTGTTGCTTTTCTGGACAGCTTCTCCCATAGGCTTATATTTCTTCCTCCCCAACACAACAACACAAGGAGAACCTTGTAATACCTTATGCATCCCTTAAAATCCGACTCAATTTTACCTCCGTGAATACTTACTAATCCCCCGGCCTACAAAAATGTCCACACCCTAATCCCTACATCCTATGATGTGCTACATTACAGGTAACAGGGAGCTTGTAGGCGTAATTAGGGTTATGAACCTTAGGGAAAAGAGGTTATCCTGGATTATCTGGGTGGTCACAATTAGTCACATGAGCCCATAAAAGCAGATAAACTTCTCTTGCTGTAGTCAGAGGGATGTGGCAGAAAAGGAGGCAGGAGACGTGTGGCAGAAAAGAAGGTTAGAGATTCTAAGTGTGAAAAGAATTTGATGCACAGTTAATGGGTTTGAGATTATATATATCTCCATATGTGGACCTCCAGGACCCAAGGGTGGCCTCCAGTTGACAACCAACAAGAGAATGGATCCTCAGTCTTTGACTGTGAAGAACTTAATTTTTTCCAGCAAACTGGATGAGCTTGGCAGTAGATTATTCCCAAGCCTCTGATAATAACTCAGCCTTGATTTAGCCTTTGTGAAATCTGAAAGAGAAACCAGCCAAGCCCCTTCAAACTTCTGCCCTACAGTACTGTGAGATAATACATTTGTATTGCTTTAAGTCACTAAGTTTGTGGCAAAGTGTTACGACAGCAATAGGAAACTTATATGATATCCTTATGGTACATTTTATAAAGTGTAGTGATCAAGAGACTGCGATTTGTAGTTTGACTGATTGGGCCTGAATCTGCTTTGGTGTCACAGACTGACCTTTGGCAAGTTACTTAACCTTTTACGTAGTACAGTTTCCTTATCTCTAATAACGACATTTATGTTCATTTATGGCCATTCATAGAATTATAATAAATGCTTAGATGTTACATATAAAGCATTAGCTGGCATATGCTGGCATTCAATAATGCTTTCCTTTATGGTTATTTATGTTTATGATGCAAGAGGTGGATTAATAATGGTCATAAACTCTTCCCAGCTCTTTCCATGAGGAGATGATGCCTATTTCCTCAACACTTGGATCTGGGCTGGCCTTTGACTTTCTTTGACACCTAGAACCTGGTAGATTGGGAGAGAAGAGGAAAATGGTGGATAGGAGGCAGGACTAACTTGCAGCTCCCACTAGGAGGGGGCAGAGCAGTGTGTGGAGACACCCATATGGTGAACTTTTTGTCCAAAGACTACCACAGGAGCATACCAGGAAAGCTGTGAGAATCCACAGACCGTTTGAAGGAAGTGGATTGCTACTGCAGGCTCTGTGGGACAGCTGAGGAACTGTGACTGTGCTTGCTTTCTCAGCTGGGAGGCTTCTGGCCTGGGGCAAATGCTCAGTCCTGCTCAAAGGCTGCCTGGAAATGAAATTGGTGCTGTTGGCAGGGCACGGTGGGAATGAGACTGACCTTTCCAGCTGTGGGCTGCATGGGAGCTGAGTGAGGCTTATGGCTCCTGGCTTTACCCCCTTCCTTGGCAACCTGTGTGATGCAAGAGAGACAGCCATAATCCCCCCTGGGATTATAACTCCATTGGCCTGAGAACCACAACCCCATCTCCCTCAGCAGCCACAGCAAACCCTGCCCAAGGAGAGTCTGAGCTCAGATGTACCTAACATTGCCCCCACATGATGGTATTTCTCTACCTACCCTGGTAACCAAAGACAAAGGACATAATCTCTTGGGAGCTCTATGACCCTGTCCACTGCTTTAGAAACCTGAATACTTATCCAAAGGCAAACCTCAGGCAAGCTTGTATCCTCCCTATACAATCACAGCTGATGTACTCTCGAAAGCATCAGCTCTTGGCTGGCCAGCCAACACAAAACAAGCACACTTAACGAAAATACAACCAAGAATTGTCACAGAGTCCATTTAACTTATCTGCAACCTCCACCAGAGTAGATGCTGTTATCTGCAGCTGAGAGAACTGAAGATGGATCATATTACAGGACACTTTGCAGACACTCCCCAGTACCAGGCCAGAGCCCAGTAGCTCTGCTGGGTAGCTAGATTTAGAAGAAAAATATCAGTCACTGCAGTTTGGCTCTCAGGCAGCCCCATCCGTAGGAGAAAGGAGAAAGCACCACATCAAAATCACACTCCCATGGAATAAAAGAATTTGTAAAGCACCCTTTGAGTACCAGATTGTCCCTCTGACATCACTTACCCAAATGAGAATAAACCAGAAAAACAATTCTGGTAATATGACAAAACAAGGTTTCTTAACAACCACAGAAGATCATACTAGCTCACCAGCAATGAATCCAAGCTAAGATGAAATCCCAAAATTGTCAGAGAATTCATAAAGTTGAATATTAAGTCAAACAAAAAGAAACCAAGAAAGGTAAAGTCCAAATTAAAATGATACAGGACATGAAAGGAAAAATCTCCAGTGAAATAGCATTAAAAAAAATTGCAACTTCTGGAAATTGAGGACACATTTAGAAAAATGAAAAATGCACTGGAAAGTCTCAGCAATAAAACTGAACAAGTAGAATAAAGAACTTCAGAGCTCAAAACAAGGTTTTCAAATTAATCCAATCCAACAAAGTCAAAGGAAAAAAAATTTTTTTAATGAACAAAGATTCTAAGAAGCTTGTGATTATGTTAAATGACTAAACCTAAGAATAATTGGTGTTACCAAGGAAGAAGGGAAATCTAAAATTTGGAAAATGTATTTGAAGGAATAATCAAGGAAAACTTCCCTGGTCTTGCTAGAGATCTGGACATTCGAATAATAGAAGCTCAAAGAACGCTTGGGAAATTCATTGCAAAAAGACCATTATCTGGGCGTATAGTCATTAGGTTATCTAAAGTCAAGACAAAGGAAAGACTCTTGAGAGCGGTTGAGGCAAAAGTATTCGGTAACCTATAAAGGAGAACCTATCAGCAGATTTATCAGCAGAAGCCCTACAAGCTCGAAGGTATTGGGGTCCTATCTTTAGCTTCCTTAAACAAAACAATTGTCAGCCAAGAATTTTGTATCCAGGAAAACTAAGCATCAAAAATGAAAGAAAGATGCAATCTTCAAATGCTAGAGAATTTGCCACTACCATGCCAACACTACTCGAACTGCTAAAAGGAGCTCTAAATCTTGAAACATACAAAAATAGACTCTCCTTAAAGCATATATCTCACAGGACCTATAAAACAATAACATAATGAAAGACAAGGTATTCAGGCAACAAATAGCATGATGAATAGAATAGTACCTAACATCTCAATACTAATGTTGACTATAAATGGCCTAAATGCTCCACTTAAAAGATACAGAATAACAGAATGGATAGGAATTCACCAACAAAGTATGTGCTGTCTTCAAGAGACTCACCTTACAAATAAGGACTCACATAAACTTAAGTAAAGGGGTGGAAAAGATATTCCATGCAAATGGACACCAAATGCAAGCAGGAGTAGCCATTCTTATATCAGACAAAACCCATTTTAACAGCAGTTAAAAAAGACAAAGAGGGAGATTATATAATGATAAAAGTAGTAGTCCAATAGGAAAATATCAGAATCCTAAATATATATACACCTAATGCTGAAGCTCCCCAATTTATGAAACAATTGCTACTAGATTTAAGAAATGAGATAGACAGTAACACAATAATAGTGAGGACTTCAATACTCCACTGACAGCACTAGACAGGTCATCAAGACAGAAAGTCAACAAAGAAACAATGAACTTGCACTATATTCTACAACAAATGGACTTAACAGATATTTACAAAACATTCTGCTCCAAAATTGAAGAATATCCATTCTATTCATCAGCACATGGAACATTATCCAAGATAGACCATATGATAGGCCACAAAGCAAGTGTCAACAAATTTAAGAAAATCAAAACTATAGCATGTAGTCTCTCAGACCACAATAGAATAAATTTAGAAATCAACTGCAAAAGGAACCCTCAAAACCCTGAAAATTAAATAACCTGCTCCTGAACGATTGTTGGGTTAACAATGAAATCAAGATGAAAATTTAAAAATGCTTTGAACTGAACAATAGTGAAACAACTTGTCAAAACCTCTGGGATATCATAGAAGTGGTGTTAAGAGGAAAGTTCACAGCATTAAATGCTTTCATCAAAAAGCCTGAAAGAGCACAAATTGACAATCTAATGTCATACCTCAAGGAATTAGATAAACAAGAACAAACCAAACCCAAATCCAGAAGAAGAAATAACCAAGATCGGACCAGAACTAAGTGAAATTGAAACAAGCAAAAGTCACACGATCATCTCAATAGACACAGAAAAAGCATTTGACAAAAGCCATTCTTGCAGGCATAAGGTGGTATCACATTGTGGTTTTGATTTGCATTTCCCTGATCATTAGTGATGTTGAGCATTTTCTCATACGTTTGTTGGCCATTTGTATATCTTCTTTGAGAGTTGTCTATTCATGTCCTTAGCCCACTTTTTGAGGGGACTGTTTGTTTTTTTCTTGCTGATTTGTTTGAGTTCATTGTAGATTCTGGATATTAATCCTTTGTTAGATGTATAGATTGTGAAGATTTTCTCCCACTCTGTGGGTTATCTGTTTATTTTGCTGACTATTCTTTTGCTGTGCAAAAGCTCTTTAGTTTAATTAAGTCCCAGCTATTTACCTTTGTTTTTATTGCATTTGCTTTGGGGTTGTCATGAAATCTGTGCCTAAGCCAATGCCTAGAAGGGTTTTTGAATGTTATCCTCTAGAATTTTTATAGTTTCAGGTCTTAGATTTAAGTCCTCATTCCATCTTGAGTTGATTTTTGCATAATGTGGGAGATTAGGATCCAGTTTCATTCTCCTACATATGGCTAGCCAATTATCCCAGTAGCATTTGTTGAAAAGGTTGTCCTTTTTCTACTTTATGTTTTTGTTTGCCTTGTCAAAGATCAGTTGGCTGTAAGTATTTACATTTATTTCTGGGTTCTCTATTCTGTTCCATTGGTCTTTGTGCCTATTTTTATACCAATACCATGCTGTTTTGATGATTATGGCTTTATAGTATAGTTTAAAATCAGGTTTTGTGGTTTAAACTATACTATATTTTAACTATATTTAAGTATATTGAACTATATTTAAGTATATTTAAACTATGGTATAGTTTAAAATCAGGTAATGTGATGTCTCCAGATTTGTTCTTTGTGCTTAGTCTTGCTTTGGCTATGCAGGCTTTTTTTGGTTCCATATGAATTTTAGTGTTATTTTTTTTCTAGTTTTGTGAAGAATGATGGTGGTATTTCCATGGGAATTGCATTGAATTTGTAGATTACTTTTGGCAGTTTTGTAGAAACCATTATTTTAAGTAAAATTATTCAGGAATAGAAAACATTGTATGTTCATATTCATAAGTGGGAGCCAAGCTACGAGGACACAGAGGCATAAGAATAATATAATGGACTTTGGGGACTCGAGGAAAGGTTGGGAAGGGGAGTGAGGGATAAATGACTACACATTGGGTACAGTGTACATTGCTTGGGTGATGGGTGCACCAAAATCTCAGAAATCACCACTAAAGAATGAATTCATGTTACCAAACACCACCTCTTCCCCCAAAATTTACTGAAATAATAAAAGAAGTAACATGGTAAATTGGATGCTGTGGGATTCTCAAGGTGGACTCATGACTTTGCTCTTGCTTATTTGGAATGCTTCTGCCATTACATTAAGAAAACTAGGATAAAAGACCAAGTGGTCAGAGGCTTGGCCATCTTTGTCACTTTAGACAACCCATCTTAGGCCCCAGATAGATGATGGCCCCAGCATTAGAGCATCCAGCATCAATCAAGCTGCTTACTGAAGTCACAGAGTCCAGGTGAGGCCAGCAGAACAACTGCTCAGGCAGCCCACAAAATTTTGAGATCAGTCGCTTGTTGTTTCTCCTGCTCAGTTTCATTTTTGTTTTATTTTGCTCCTGCAGTAATACATGGCTGATACCTGAGACTCTCCTAAATTGGTTTGCATTCTCCCTATCATCCTCCTTAAAACAGCCTTGTGCATTATAAGCATTCAAATATTTTAATACAATTATTCCCACTCTTTTCTTGATTTTCAATACCTTAATCTGGTTATGAAGAAACCAAAACACAAGTTTGCAAACTAGTTTCATAATGTGGGTAAAAATATGTTTTCCATAATACTGTAGAGTCTGGGTAAGGCAAGCAAAAAAAGGTCTCACTGACTAAAATAATGGAAAAAACTTGGGAGTTATAGAGCTTTAACTTGGCCAGGCTCACGCCTGTAATCCCAGCACTTTGGGCAGCAAGGTAGGCAGATCATGAGGTCAGGAGTTCGAGACCAACTTGACCAACATGGTGAAACCCCGTCTCTACTAAAAGTATAAAAATTAGCTGGGCGTGGTGGCACTCACCTGTAATCCCAGCTACTCAGGAGGCTGAGGCAGGGGAGTCTCCTGAACCCGGAGGCAGAGCTTGCAGTTAGCAGTGAGCCAAAATTGTGCCACTGCACTCCAGCTTGGGCGAAAGAGCGACTGGTGAGCTTTTCCATAAATTGGGAAGTTTGTATCAGATGAACTCTACCCTCTCTTCTAAAGCCACATTCTGTCATGGAACCCTTTGTAAAGACCAAGCTTAAACAGCTACGGCCATGGGTGCAGGAGCTGAGTTCCTTCCAAGTTTAAATCAGTCATCAGAAAGGAAAAAGACTGTTGCTTCTGGGGTAGAAGCCAAGACCCAGTGGCCACTGGTTTAAGTGATTCTCTTTCATGATATGTTTTGTCATTTTTTGGGAAGGAAATTAATCGGTGATCTTTGTCTAGCTCCCTGTGTCCCTATCATGAAGTACATCACAACTAGCAGGTGGCTGGCAGCCTCAGCAGGGAGAAGAGAACAGAATGATTTTAAGAATGAGTGGACCTCTTTATACCTTATTTAATGGCTGTTTCTTTCACATAAACACATGTTGCAGCAGTGCTAGAGGATGCTTAACATAGTTCTGTTTGGTCAGTAAGGAGAAGTAAGAAGATTATTTTCTTAATCTAAACCAATCTAAATAGTGTCTTATGTCTCCAGGGAGACAGTTTATGAATACAAATTATTTTTTGTTATACAATTATTGCTCTCTCCCAGTAAATGCATGCTGCTGATCACAGCAGAGTAAAAACAATCTCTTGCTCTAGATTAAGTATCCAGGTGCCCACTAACGGAGAGAAGTAGGTGTTGGGTTACACTCTTGCTGTGGCTGGTTTCTTTGGTCTTCACTCCATAGTTATGCACTTGAACCTGCATTGATCCTGCTCCCCATTTTCACCCCGTCTCCTGATGCTAACTCAATGACCTGCAGTCTGAGAGCAACTGTCCTCACACCTCTGAGCCTAGTTCAAGCACTTTGACCTCACACTTTTTCCTGCCTTGAGAAGTACGGATGACATATCTTTCAAGGTTTCTGTAGCAATAGAAAAAAGTAAAATGAATCTCTCAAAAGTTCTCTAGTCTCCTTCATGCAAAGAAAATATACCTCCCTCCACAAATCAATGGAGTGGAAACAATTTCATTAACATTCAAGGAACCTAGCGATTTCCAGTGTGTTTAATCATGAATCATGTCCTAGTCATGTGTCACATGCTTGCACATTTTATAACTTCAGTTCAATGTATTTCACATAGCAGTCTTACAAGTCATTGCCAAATATTTTGGACCTTTTTTTTTTTAAAGAGCAGTATGATAATATAAATGGTCATTAGGCCACCTGCAAAAGTTTAATATAGAGTATAATATTGTTAGAAAAATTTTGATAGCCATCTATTTTAAACCAGTATAAATTTACTACATAGCAAAGTGTGCCATAGTCACTGGCCTTTAAAGATATAAATGTTAGAGTTAAAAATACATTTCAGGCCAGGAGCAGTGGCTCACGCCTGTAATCCCAGCACTTTGGGATGCCAAGGCGGGCAGATCACAAGGTCAAGAGATTGAGACCATCCTGGCCAACATGGTGAAACCCCGTCTGTACTAAAAATACAAAAAAATTAGCTGGGTGTGGTGATACGCACCTGTAGTCCCAGCTACTCGGGAGGCTGAGGCAGGAGAATCGCTTGAACGTGGGAGGTGGATGTTGCAGTGAGCTGAGATCGCACCACTGCACTATAGCCTGGCAACAGAGACTTGGTCTCAAAAGAAAGTTCAAAACTCTTGCAAGTACTTCTTCCAGTTATAGTTAAGTACAGGGACCAGAAGTACTCTCCTTCCTTAAACAACTGGAAAATTGGACAAGACCTATGAAATAATGGTGTTTAGCCACTGTGCCAGAGGTACAATATAACAGTGATTCCTGAGAAAAGGAAAACAAATAAGGGAACCCTATGATTGCCCCAGTTTACTGATTGGAGAGCATTTTCAGGCTACAGTGTAGGAAGACAGAACCAAAACAGAGCCAGAGGTCTCACTGCCTCTAGGATAGAGATATAGACAGAAATAGATAATATTTTAATATAATATTTAAAAAATCGAATGCAAAAAATTACAATGAACAAAATTTCAAATGTTAAAGACAAAAACTGACTGCACCTGCAAAGATTTGGCTTTGTTTGCCTTACCCTAATCCTAGCCCTGTCTGAGAATTTTAATTTTGATAAAATCCAACCTTTCATTTTTTTCTTTTATGATTAGTGCTTCTTCAATCCTGTTTAAGAAATCTTTGCCTATATCAAGTTTACAAAGATTTTCACCTATATTTTCTCCTAGGAATTTTCTTGATTCATTTATAAATTTAGATATGATGAATATAAAATTTATTTTTGTGTATGGTGTGAGAAATAGATCAAGGTTCATTTTCTTCCACACCAGGTATTTAGTGGTTTCAGCACCATTTGACGAAATGAATGTGTTTCTTTCTTACATTACCTTTGGGCTTTTGTCAAAAATCAATTGACTAGATATGTGTGGAGGTATTTTGGACTCTATTTTGTCTGTCATTACATCATTATCACGTTGTCTCAATGTGACACAGTATCAGAAAGTGATTACTGTCACTTTGTAGTAAGTCTCGAAATCAGATGGTATAATTATTCTAGCTTGTTTTTCGGTTTCAAAATTGTTTTGGCTGTATGTTAAAGGCAGCGGTCCCCAGGCTTTTTGGCACCAGGGGTTGGTTTCGTGAAAGACAATTTCTCCATGGATGGGGGTGGCGGGGGATGGTTTCGAGGTGAAACTGTGTACCACAACCAGTGCAAAAATGTGAGCCCCAAAAAGAAACTCAGGATGTGAGTCTCACTATGCCCAGCTGTCTGACTGAGGACAAATTCCTGACTAGAATGCAGTGAGCTGTTGTCTAAGCAGATTCTGGTACCCGTCTGCAGCCTGGGAACTGGGGACTCCTTAAATCTGAAGAGTGCTTCTTTTGTTTTAAACTGCTAGTTTGCAGTTCAGTTATTGTCTGGTCATCTTGCATTGAGTGACCTTAGCCTTAGTGATATACTTTGTTAGAGGAGATATTTGAAGAAACCAAGGGGTTTTCCAGACCTCCCTAACCTGATAGGATTAAGCCTCTGAACTCTGACTTCCTAGGTTTTTGTTTTTGGCTTTGTTGGGTGGGTATGGAACAGGACATGGCCCTTATTTCTAAGATGCAGCCTTTTGTTGTCTCTGGAGGATATCCAAGGTGTTAATATTTTTTTTTTTTTTTTTTTGAGACTGAGTCTTACTCTGTCACCCAAGCTGGAGTGCAATGGTGCGATCTTGGCTCACTGTAACCTCTGCCTCCCAAGTTCAAGTGATTCTCCTGTCTCAGTCTCCTGAGTAGCTGGGACTACAGGCATATGCCACCACACCTGGCTAATTTTTGTAATTTTAGTACAGACGAGGTTTCACTATATTGGTCAGGCTGGTCTTGAACTCCTGACCTCAGGTGATCCACCAACCTTGGCCTCCCAAAGTGCTGGGATTACAGGCGTGAGCCACAATGCCCAGCTGGTGTTAACAACGTCTTTACAAGCAGAGCTTGACCACTAATCTCTTTCCAATGTTGAACCCTGAAGCAGCTTAATCTCAATCTGACCATGCATAGCACAACCATTAGCAAAATACCCATTCCAATCTTTTGGCGTCCCCCTCTATGCTCAGCTTCCTCCTCTGGAGTCCTGCCCTGTAGATTCCAGGTGCTTCATCTGCTGTTGCTGCTGCGATCTCTGCCTCCTCACCTGGGATGGACTAACACTATCTGCTTGCACAGCAACTCGCTGCTCTCTAGTCAGGAATTTGTCCCGAGTCAGACAGCTGGGCAGTTGTGAGGCTCCCATGGTGAGTTCTTCTCAAGGATCACGTTCTTGTCCTGCTTGTGGTCCACTGTCTCAACACAGTTGCCTTGCACATTTGTCCCACTGTTATGCTTCGTTATCACAGGAGCACTCCTTTGGTACCAGTTACTCCACCATTATCAGAAATCATTGCAATCTTTATATAATATTAAAGAAAGGGCTCTTTTCTATTTATTTGGATTAGCATTTTTAATCATGCATAATTCCTATGCATAAATGAAAAATAAAAATATAGGTGAAATGAATTGGATAAGGTATTCCTAAAATGGCAAATTCTCCTGAACTACTTCAACTCAGTGTTGTTGGTGCTTGCATCTTTCCATACAATAGTGCTCTCTGTGCCGTTGAGATCATTGGTGATACAGTATTCCTCCAAAGAGTGATACACTATTGATTCTGTTATTTTTTTCCAAGTTGCTGTCACTTCTGAGTTTTGATGTTGGTACTTTTTAGAAGTGTAAATGTGTAGACACTGTCACTGTGTTATGATTGCCACCTGGTCCACTGCAATTATAAGATGACATAGACAGTAAGAAGGCATTCAGATTTCAAAGATACCAAAATGTGTAAAAATGTGCATCTTAGAATCAGTGTAATTCAGTATTTGACTTTTAAACATAGGCATTTTAATTCCAAGAAAAAAGAAATCAACAAATAATACTTTTTCTTATATCATGGAGACCAGCTTGATTCTAGAATTGATTGCCAGTCTTTACTGTTGCAGGGCGTATAATTTAATCACTGGTAATTGTTTATGAATGTAGTTAATAGGATGTAAAAGTTAATTATGAATATCAATGCAAAAAAGAACATAGAACAAAGAACAGTATCAATCTACGAGTATCTATTTTATTTCCTGACAAGAAGTCAGGAGAAATGAGTTCTAAACTTGTATATTAATAGCTAACATTTGTTCAGTGCTTTATGTATGTTGGCATTGTTCTATAAGCTTTCAGTAGAAACTTCCTTAACCACTTGAATTTAAAAGATTACTTGGCTTTCTCCATTCCGTCTGTAAAGCACACTGACAGCTCCAGGGAGTGGGCCCACCTCCAGGAAGCTGATCACTTTTGCTCCTGCAAGTTGAGATGGATATTATCAAGAGAGTCGGGGGTGTTTGGACCCAATCTGATTATATCCATTGCACTTACGAATGCAATTGCATATTTTCATCAAATATAACAAAATTCAATGAAATAATATTTTAATAGACTAAAGATGGTTTTTGTAAAAACAAAGTTAAATATATTGGAAGGATTCAATCAATATAATTTATGTTTTTAATGCTGTTGAATTAGGTAGAGGTGTGATTTGCTCCAAATGTTTGTGTCCCTTCAAAATTTATATGTTGAAATCTAATCACCAATGTGCTGGTGTTATGATATGGGGCCTTTGGGAAGTGTTTATGTCATGGAAGAGAATCCTTATGAATGGGATTAGCACCCTTACAAAAGAGGCCCCAGAGAGTAGTCCAGCCCCTCACAACAGGTGAGGACAAAGCTAGAAGGCAGCATCTATGAACCAGGGAATGGCCCTCATTAGGCACAGAATCTGTTGGTACCTTCTTTAGACTCAAATTTCCCAGCTTCTAGAGCTATAAGAAATAAATCTGTCATTTATAAGCTACCTCGTGTATGACTTTTGTTATAGTAGCCTCAACAGACAAAGACGATGTGAAACAATGACTACAAAATTGGAAATTATAAAAATTTAAAAGAATGGTGTGTTTAGACTGACTCATAATTGTATTTATTTCTCCCAAATTAAAGGGATGGAAACTTATGGGTATGGTTTATATGAAGAAAGATGAATGGAAACAAAATCAGAGGACCTATACTCAGGGAAAAGGCCTTGACTACATGACAGTGGATAAATTATGTGCACACACATACACACACAACAGTAACAGCAACAACACAGCTGACCCTTGAACAACATGCATTTGAACTGTACAGGTTCATTTATACATGGGCTTTTTTCAATAAAAATTACACCAAGTATGCCTGCCTCTTTTGCTTCCCCTTCTACCTCTGTCAACTCTTCTTCCTGTGCCAACCCTGAGACAGCAAGACCAAACCCTCCTCTTACTCCTCCTCCTCATTTCTATTGAATGTGAAGACAATGACAATGAAGTCCTTTATGATGAGTACAGTGTATAATACATATAACATACACAATGCATGTTAGTTATGTTATCAGCAAAACATATAGTCAACAGCAGGCTATTAATAGTTATGTTTTGGGGAGACAAAAGTTATATGCAGTGTTTCAACTGAGTGGGGGGAATCAGTGCCCCTAACCTCACATTGTTCAAGGGTCAACTGGATATGTTTTAGATTGAAAGTAAATAAATTAGTGTTTGATATGGTTAGACTTTATGTTCCCACCCAAATCTCATCTTGAATTGTAATCCCCCAGGTGTTTAGGGAGCGACCTGGTGGGGAAGTGACTGGATATGGGGCAGTTCCCCCATGCTGTTCTCATGATAATAAGTGAATTCTCATGAGATTTGAAATTTTATAAGGGGCTCTTCCTCCTTTCCTTCTTTCACATGCTCTCTTGCCGGCTGCTGTGGAAAGTGTGCCTGCTTCCCCTTCCACCCTGATTGTAAGTTTCCTGAGGCCTCCCCAGCCATGTGGAACCTTGAGTCAATTAAACCTCTTTTCTTTATAAATTACCCATTCTTGAGTATGTCTTTATAGACGTACGAAAATGGACTAATATTGTGTTGGTGTGTTTTAATGAGTCTCTGCTTACACCGATGTTTTATTACATTTGTTTTTATCATCACACCTACTTTGCAGATAAAGAAATTGAAACCCAGATAAAGTAAGGAACATGCTTATGGTAACACAGTGACCCAGTGGTGAAGATGGGACACATATTTAGATAATACAGTTTCAGAGCTCTGCACTTCAAACTTAACAGCCTCCCACTAACTTGCTGTGTGTCCTTAGAGAAAACATTCAGCTTCTCCAAATTTAGTTTTTTTTCTGTAAAACAAGGAAGTTGTATCAGATACATTAGGTCTCTTTCTAATTCTAAAAAATTAACGTCTGTGATTAAATTCTCTGCCACAAAAGTATGGCTGTGATACCTATGTTCTTCATGGGTATTTTTACTGGAAAATTCCCTTCCAACGGCAGGTGAGGAAAAATACCTTCAATCTTTATTTGAATTATCACTACTCCATACTGATTACAGCATGACTAAACTGGGGCAATCCTGGTAATAGATACAGAGTTTCTCTTTGATGATTTGACACTTATTCTCAGTTCAAAATCAATCAATCAATCATTCCATCTATCTATCTATCTATCTATTTATCTATCTATCTAAGACACGGTCTGGCTATGTTGCTAGATTGGTCTCAAACTTATAGCCTCAAGCAGCCCTCCTGCCTCAGCCTCCCTAGTAGCTGGGATTGCAGGCATATGCCACCATGCTTGGCCTTCAAAACCTTTTTTTTTTTTTTTTTTTTTGGTTCAAATATCAAGATGGTGGTGGAGTAAACCAGCTGGAGTCTTGCCAGTGGGTGATTGGAGGTATATCTATGAGTTTCTGAGAGCAAATGACTCCTGTCCAGGATGAACAGTGCTCATATTTGGTTGGAGATACAGCATTGAGGTTCTGGAAGCAAATGGCTCTTGTCGGGGGTAATCAGTGCTCATCTTTGGCCTCTTCTAAGGACCCTTCTCATACTAAGGCTTCTTTTAAAATTTCTCTTGTCAGATGTCTTACAACTAATGCCATTCACGCTTTTGATACCTAGCTTCAAACATCTTTTTTGAGTAAGGTCATACCTTGCTCCTTTTGTGGCCTCATTAATCTTTCCTGGCCTTGAATAATGAATGGCCTTTGGTGGACAACTAATATCACAGTGTGATAGCACAGCACTGGTCCTGGAACCCTTCGACAATCTCTCTATGTTGGCCAATATGTGGTAGGCATTATTATTCACTTTAATCATAACTTTAAAATCCAGCCTTCATTTGGTTAACTTCACAAAGCATTTGGTTTTGTTAGTTACTATTGGGCAGTATATCAAAGTTTGTATGTGTCCTTGTAAGTATGCATCCTTATAAGACTGTATGTGTCCTTGAACTAAAAATGCATATAAAATGAATAATGTTGGTTAGTTAGGAGAGTCATTAAGAAAGTATATAACAGTTGCAGGCCAGGTGCGGTGGTTCATGTCTGTAATCCCGGCACTTTGGGAGGCTGAGGCAGGTGGATCACTGAGGTCAGGAGTTCAAGACCAGGCTGGCCAACATGATGAAACCCTGTCTCTACTAAAAATACAAAAAATTAGCTGGGTGTGTTGGTGGGTGCCTGTAATCCCAGCTGCTCGGGAGGTTGAGACAGGAGAATCACTTGAACCTGGGGGGCGGAGGTTGCAGTGAGCCAAGATTGTGCCATTGCACTCCAGCCTAGGCAGTAATAGTGAAACTCAGCTTAAAAACAAAACAAAACAAAACAAACCACAATTGCATTAGCAGGTTTTTATTACTATAACAGAATACCACAGACTGGGAAATTTGTAAATAAAATATTTTTTTTTCTTATAGTTTTGGAGGCTGGGAAGTCCAGGGTCAAGGGTCGCACATGTGAAGAGGGCCTTCTTGTTGCATCAGCCTATGGTGGAGGTGGAAGGACAAAAGAGCAAATGCAGGCCAGAAAGAGCAAGAGAGGGTTGAACTTACTTTTATAACAACCAACTTGTGCTGACAAACTCTCCTAATAAGGGTGTTAATCCATTCAGTGGGGGCAGAACCCTGTGACCTTATTAACTCTTAAAGGTCCTACCTGTCAACACTGTTTCACTGGGAATTAAGTATCCACCTCTCGAACCTTGGATGGACCTGGGGTGGGCGGGGCAGGGAGGGCACACACATGCAAACCATAGCAACACTGCATAATAGAACAGATATTACCAGGGAAGTACAAACTTGCAAGGTGTGGAAAACATTCATTTTCTCATAGTTTATCATTTGATTTAGGTCATAGAATTTTCTAATTAATTCCCAATCAATTTTTGGCAATGTGTGTTTCTTCTACTTCCAGAAGATAAAGCACATAGCAAAAGTAAGCTATTTCTGAATTTTTTTCATGGTCTTATATCCTATTACCTCAGCCCTGCATTTATCTCTGGGTGTTCATGTACAATGATCTAAATGAAATTTTTGAGATAAATATTACTTTTTCACAACATCCCAACATCTGTTTCCAATCAAGGTAATAGGGTTACAGTCAACGGGATATAAACAATTCATAGAAACATTCACGTTGAGAAGATCCTTCTGGGACAATTGATAGATGGATTTTCTGTTTCCCACGTGAGTGACTTCCATTCAGGGGCTGGCAAAGCATCGTGACTGGAAGACAACACAGATTAGGGTGGATACAAAGATGAATCTTGGGCACAATCTAAGATCAGCTACCCACAGAGTTTTGTTTATTTTTAAAATGGATTGTTCAGATATGGCATTCCTCATACAGAAAAATGCAGTAAATGGAAAGACGGGGTAGAGGGGGTGACTCTTCTCAGATAAGACTGACAATTTATTAAACATTGTTTGACCTTAAACATTTCACCAGGAGGCTCTAAGTGTAACATAGACTTCATTTCAGGGTGGAAACTGGGGAAACTAAGTAAGCATATCTCAGAATATTTATCTTTAAATGGATTCTTTTTTATTTTAAGTTCTGGGATACATGTGTAGAACGTGCAGGTTTGTTACATAGGTATACATATGTCATGGTGGTTTGCTGCACCTATCAACCAGTCATGTAGATTTTAAGCCCCACATGCATTAGGTGTTTGTTCTAATGCTCTCCCTCCCCTTACCCCCCACCTCCCTAAATAGATTCTTTCGTTAACAACAACAAAAAAAAACTCACAAAAGTATGTTCTGATCCATATGAAAATTTTAGGTTTCAGAAACAAAGGGAACCCTGTAGAATAAAATACTAGTAAAAAGAACAGAAGTAATTATACACCTTCTTGCCTTTTTTATGTTTATTAGCCTTGTTTAATTCAATTTTAAAGCACTTTTGTGTCAATGGCATGCTGGCGATTATTTTCAACAAAACCCAAGCAAGAGTGAGGCCGTGTGTTCTGAGCGGCCTTTGTCTCGGAGACATTGTTTCCTTTCCATTCTGAGACAAATGCAGTGGAGGTTTGTGCCTCCGTCTTCCCAGAACTCCCCACTTTCTAACAGACAGCACACATACTGCCTGAGGATCTCCTAAGTGCTTGCCCAGGTCTTGGTGAGCTTCCTTGGTCACAGCTGCTCTGACAGTGTGACTGGCTCAATTTCCTCATTATGTGAAAGAAAAAATGTTTAGTCTATACTTCTTGAAGCATGCATAGCCTCTGGGAATATTTTTGAGTAAACAATTGTCAGTCAGATGATGTTTTTCCCCTTTAGTCTTTTGTTATTCTAGAAGATTGATATCCTAGAAAGCTCTGAGGCTCTCGTAGGCCAAGCAATGCCACCCAATGTAGGCGACCCTACCTTAGCCACTTATTTTGGCCATTTACTTAACATTCTTCAATCTAGACAACTACAGAAAGAACTGTCCTCCATATGAAACATATACAAGTCTTTAGCAAACAAGTACTCCTTCCTTCGGCCATTAGCCACTCCTGTCTAAACTTACAGATCACATCCTAAACACAAATGATCCACACGTTTTGAGATGGCACCTCCTGTGTTTCTGTCTTCTCTTTTCTCTCACTGCCTCCAACCCCTTTCAAGCCCTTTTTGAAGCTGGGATCGTCCTTAACCAGAAAGCTTTAAAGTGAACTCTGCAAAGTGTGTATGTGTGCATGCATGTTCAGAGACGGAAGGAGAATAATACCTTTTAAGAACTTCTGACAAAAAACCTGTTAATTAAAAAATTTCGGAGTTCATTCAGAGTCCTAGGGGAAAGGACTTGGACAAAAGCAGGCCTGAAATAGTTGGGTTCACCTAGAACCTAAATTACTCCTAGGAGTTTATCAAATGGTTTTATCCTTTAATTATAAGAACAATTTTTGAACACTGGGTAAATCCTGTGAGGTGCCACTTAGTTCATTGTAGCAGTAATTTCAAAAATGGCACCCTGCTGACTTGACAGATTTCATACCATTTTCAAAAGTGCCAAGCTTAGACACATGAAAAATCTGGAATGTTATCTGCATAAACCTTAATCAGTGACTTCTTCACAAAGAGACTACAATTACCAGCGCACTACAAAACCAGGGTTTCTGTAGGTGTTGTCAGTGTCACCTCGCCGAGCTCTCAGGAGCGGTGACCTCTGTTCACCTTAAAACTATTATGCCTTAGCTCTGTGTTTTACAAGGGTTTCACCTCCACTGCGCTATTTCACTGCCAGGCTCTTATCTCAGCGGAGAGAGTCAGTGCCAGTGCCCCCACTAACATTTCAAGAGGGTAAAGGAAAGAACTCTCAGCTCGGGTCGGAGATGTCAGGATTCACAGACCTTAACACCAGGCTCAAGGCTGGAAATCTGATATGAACATGACAAATCAAGACAGAATGGTCAAGCATTGCAATACAATCACCTACCAAGTCACTGCTATTCAAAAAGCCCTTTAGAGAACAAATTGGCATAACACGGAGTAGGAAAACACCAGGTTTAAGGAGAAAGTACAGAGAGGGCAACTGTTGCATTTTCAGAATTTTTGGCATGGATTTCAACAATTTAAAGATGGTGAACTCTACTCCTACCTTCAAAGTTTTCTTATTTCTTAGGATTTTGTTTTCTCATTTATTTTAACATCCTCCTCATGGGATTATGGTGATAATATAATATGTTTTAAGGGGTTTTATCCTCTTTTCCTGTTTTTTTTTAAGGTAATAATTATTTTTTCAAAAATTCTTTTCTTCATCTGAGGTTTTGAACAAGTTGAAAACTGAAACTACCAACCCACTAAAGAGCTAACCAAATAACACTCACCCTTCAACCTGGGTTGTCTGTTCAGAACTAATGCTGAACTGGTAGCCAAATACAAATAATACTCAGGTTTCAAATTGTGTAACACTCAGCTAGTGATCAAATATTTTTAAAAGCAGTCACTAAAAGGAATTTCTATTATAGGCCGGGTATGTGGCTCATACCTGTAATTCCAACATTTTAGGAGGTCAAGGTAGGAGGATCACTTGAGCCCAGGAATTTGAAAACAGCGTGGGAAATATAGTAAGATACTGTCTTTACAAAAAAATTAAAATAAAAAATCGAGTGTAGGGACACATGCTTGTATTCCCAGCTACCTTGGAGGCTGAAGTGGGAGGATCACTTGAGGCTGGGAATTTGAGGCTGCAGTAAGCCTGATCGTACACAGCACTTCAGCCTGGGTGACAGAGCAATACTCTGTCCCTAAAAAACAAACAAAATCCAGAAAAACAAAAATGAAAGGACATATAGCAATATAATAGACATTTGATCCCCTTACATTGGGACCTAGCAGAGCTTTGGGTGTCTTTCTGTAGCCCAGGCTAGAGTGTAGTGGTCCGATTGCAACCCGAATCTCCTGGGTTCAAGCAATCTTCCTGCCTCAGCCTACCAAGTGGCTAGGACTACAGGGTGCACCACCATGCCTAGCTATTTTTATTTTTATTTTTGTAGAGACAGGACCTTGCTATGTTACCCAGGCTGGTCTCAAACTCCTGGCCTCAAACCATCTTCCTGTAACTGGGTCACTGGACAGACAGGTCAGGGCTAGGCTCCCCCCTGCCCATTTGATATGCTAGAGGTTCTTGGGCTCCCTGGCCCCAGGAATGGGGAAGAGGCCCTGGCAGCACGGTGAGCTTACCTGTAAGTAACTATCAGACCCAGAGAATTTTGTAAAGAGCGATTTATTAGAGAGAGAGAGAGAGGTAGAGAGAGCTCCCATGCTGTTGTGGGGAGGGGATCCCAGAGAGGGAAATCTGCACAGGTAAGGTGCAGCTGAATTTTAACTTTGAAGTTATTCCCGCCCCATTCATGTTTTTTTCCAATGAAAGGAGTTTTTTCAAACTTCCTCTGGAGTGATTGATCTTTGACTCTGATCCCAGATTGGTTGTTGGGCCCACAACAGAGCCCCCCTCTTCCAGGGCTTTTGACAGGCTTTCTGAACAAAGGACGCTCACCTGGAATTTTACCTAGCCTGCACTCAGGAAAATTAGACAAAGAACTCTAGGTTCCCCCAATGGAGAGGTGGATGGAGGCATGGTGTTGGGAAGTTCTTGCCTTTGAAACCATGCCCCTTGTGGACCTGGGAAGAGAAGTTAACATAGTCCCTCACTCCAGCCTCATCCTCCCAAAGCATTGGGGTTACAGGAATGAGCCACCACGCCTGGTCCAACCTTTAGATTAGTAGATTTCCAGGAAGAATGATTGCTGTAACTACATCCTTTCTGTGTGCTTGAGAATGGAATACATACAGAATCGACGAGTTCAACCCCACAGTATGAATGATGCATCATGTTACTCTTCGTACACCGTAACTCCCACTGCTTAATTATATGCGGTGAATGTTGCAGTGATTTGGCTTTCCTCCCCCAAGTCCTAACAAAAAAAGAGAGCACAAATTTTCTAGAGTTACCAGCATGCTCCATGAACTTTCTTCACATCCATTTATGGAACTTTTTGGTCACAGGACAGCCTCCATTCAAATCCCTGTAGCCAAGAGCTTGGTGATAAAATCTCTGAAGGAAATTGTTTTCAGCTGGAGCTTGGTCACAGGGCCATGGGACTTTTTGGGAGTCTAGGTATTTATGGAGTCTCAGTATTGGTGGTCCCTACTGTCTCGACCTGTCTTTGTCCCCAGGAAAATAGATAGCCATGCATATAGGATGGCTTTTGAGTATTAGGTTTGCTATTGAGTAGGGTAATTCTTTGTTGTGAGGAGCTGTCCTGTGCTTTGTAGGACATTTAGCAGCATTCCTGGCTGCTATCCAGTAGATACCAGTAGTACCTCTCCCCCTTCGCTCAGTTGTGACAATCAGAAATGTTCCCAGACATTGCCAAATAACTCCTGGTGGCAAAATCTCTCCCACCTCCACACTGAAAACCAATAGATTAAAGGAATGTTCCACAGTATCCTGCTGTTAGTACTTGAAATTTCAATCTCATCTGAGTTAACACATTAGTAACAGTGTGTTGCATTTATAATTTGCAAAGAGCTTTTCATATAGAGCACTATATTTAACTCTCACAACATCCCTGAGATACATTTGTTGATATTCTTCTTCTAAAGACTTAGAAACTGGCTCTCTAAGTGACAAACTCTTAAAGTGACAGGTGACTAAGCATGTAAAGTGGGATTTCTTGGACATTCATCTTAGCCTTCAGCCTCCTCATTCCTGTGGTTCACTTTGTCTGATATCACTGTGCACCAGAGTGCCCTATTAATTTCTCTTACATTAGGGCTGGAAGAAATCTTAGAGGTTTTCTCTCTAGAGAGGAGAAAACTGGACCGCAGAGGAATTGAGTGACTTGCCCAGATAACCAATGTAGCAGAGTCAAGGCTTGTCATAGAAAAATTATTCATAATACTTGTTAAAGAATGGTGGCCGGGCACAGTGGCTCCCGCCTGTAATCCCAGCACTTTGGGAGGCCGACGCAGCAGATCACAAGGTCAGGAGATCAAGACCATCCTTGCCAACATGGTGAAACCCTGTCTACTAAAAATACAAAAAAGTTAGCTGGGCATGGTGGTGCATGCCTGTAGTCGCAGCTACTCGGGAGACTAAGGCAGGAGAATTGCTTGAACCCAGGAGGCAGAGATTGCAGTGAGCCAAGATCATACCACTGCACTACAGCCGGGGTGACAGTGCAAGACTCTGTATCAAAAAAAAAAAAAGAATGCTAAGGCAGACTTTATTCAGGACCATCATGATAGGTATAGGAAGCACTGAAATAAGATTTTGCAGTAGGGGAGAGAGACTGGGCTCAACTTTAAACATGTATGGAAAGATGGAAATTTATAGCCAAGAGGAGCAAGGTGGGTGTCAATGGATGGGAAATTACTAACAGGAAATATCAGGTGTAAGGTAGAGGGAATTCTACCAAAATTGACTTGATATGATTCTTGCTGAAGGCAGGCCAGGGTGATCAGACATCATCTGAGTGATAATGGAAGAGGAAGAACCTGATCAGATGTCAAAGGTGATTGGATACTGAGGATGGGAGATTCTGGCTAAAGTGACTTAGCACAATTCTTGTTAAAGTTGAACAATGCAGAGACTAACACCAAAGCCTAAAAATCAGGCCTTACTGAAGAGAAAGTTAAAAGAAGCCTGATTAGTTTGGTTAAGGAGAGACTCTGTGACTTAAATCCAGCCCTCCAAGCTTCCTAACCAGTGCTGTTACATAAATATTACATGAATGAATGATGAAATAGGATACAAATTAAGTACCTTTTAGGGTGGGGGTGTGTGTGTGTGTGTGTGTGTGTGTGTGTGTGAGTGTGTGTGAGTGTGTGTGTTTGTGTTGCAGGGAGTACATATAGGGGCAAGTGGATTGAGAGACATAGGTGCCCTCAGAATAGTCAGGGTAATATCAATGGGGCCAAACAATCAGGAAAGAAACAGGATGTGTTTGAGAGCCACTGTGTTCCTCAAAAAGCCTTCACCTAGTCAATTATAACTTAACTTAAGTAGCTAAGTGTTGTGGGGAGGAGTAGGAATGAAGGAGGAAATAATAAGCATCTGCAAAGAGTCAAAAACAATGTGTAAGAGTTGGTTAAGATGGCCCTATCCAGTCTTATTTAGCACGAGGATGTTCAACTTCATTTTTTTCCCTATAGATCCTTTGGTCCTGGCTTAGGTGTTGTCTCCCCCTGAGATGCTGTCCCTCCCTCTCCATCCAGCTGGTTGCTTGGCTTAGTGCTCCTTTATTCTCCGAGGATACCATTTGTATTAGTCTGTTCTCATGCTACTAATAAAGACATACCTGAGACTGGGTAATTTACAAAGGAAAGAGGTTTAATGGCCTCAGTTTCACAGGGATGGGGAGACCTCACAGTCATGGCTGAAGATCCAGGAAGAGCAAAGGGACATCTTACATTGGCAGCAGACAAGAGAGCTTATGGAGGGGGAACTCCCATTTATAAAACCATCAGATCTCGTGAGATTTATTCACTACCGTAAGAACAGTATGAGGGAAACCATCCACATGATTCAATCATCTCCACCCAGTCCCACCCTTGATACTTGAGGATTATTACAATTCAAGGTGAGATTTGGGTGGGGACACGGCCAAACCATATCACTACTGTAGCACTAAACACACTCTCTTACATTTTTGTTTCCCCCTCCTAGCCTGGGAGCTCCTTGATGGCAACAACCTTGTTTTATTCATTTTTACAATCATAAAGCCTTAGTGATCATGGGCATTTGAGGAATCAAGGGAGTGAATGGTAGTGGAAGAGCAACTCATCCCAGTGCCCTTGATTTGTAAACAGGGACCTCAGTTTTAAAAATATATTTTAATCACCCATTATTTTTCTTTCCTCCCCCCCACCCTTACCCCTTCATTTCTTCCCTCTCTAGATACTCCCCTCTGGCAATGCAGGCTTATCTAACTATGTTCTTGCTTAAGGAATTTCAGAGGCTAATCTTGAAACAAACCAGCACAGAGCCCCGATTGCAGAATCCTCCCCGCATAGGGGACTCATGAATAATTAGTCGATGACGATTGCACCAAAGTCAACATAATGCCAACTAGGGGTATCTCTTACCCAAGATAGCCATTGGAACAAGACACACAGACCCAATACCTTGCATCACTCCCACATGTCTCCCATATCAAGTTTTCCTTTAAATCCCCTGTAGTAAATTTAGAAATTCAAGATGGTACTTCAGAACACTCATTCACCATCTTCTCTGTTTGCTGGCTCTCTGATCAAACCTACTTTTTTTTCTCACCAACCACCTCTTGGGTTTCCAAGCTGCAAGGACAGCCCTAATAGAAGGGCCCCCCCCGAGGACACCATTTGCTCTGACTCTGTGCTTATCCGGTAACCCCCCCTTCTCTAGTCTGGACTCCTGAAGGACTTCCCACAATAGGAAGCAAGATGTGCAACATCACCAGCTCTTTGTGGCTGATGTTAGGTTCATCTCCCCCCTGTAAGTTAATCAAGAGGAGTGAGAGCAATGGCCAGAAGAACCATTCAGAAGAGAACTGGAAGGGCTCAACTAATTTTGCAATTTTGCCAGAGGCCAGCCCAATAGTTTGTGCCCAAAGTGCTCTAGTTGGGAGATCTTAATGCATCCCAGCAGGTCGTAGTAAGGTTACAGTGGTGTGTGCGTGCGTCTGTGTGTGTAGTTAGGCAGAGGGTAGGCTGATAATGGTGGAGCTACTGCTTGAGTTTTTCTGCATTTAGAAATGGCTGTGGCTGGGCTCTTCCAGAGTGATCAGGTAGAATATTTCTACCTTGAAATGAATATAAGAAGAAGAAAGAGACGGGAGGAGGGAAGTCTTTTAAGGAAAGACGAATTATTGTATTTAAGACAGCCTTTCTAGTAAACCTCATTCCATACCCCAACTCCCTAACCTCTTTCCTGATTGTGGATGAGAAATTGTCAAATCTGATAAACTCCACACATGTGGCGAAGGTGCGGGATTGTTTGCCAGGCTGGGCTGTCTGAAAATCTGAAGGCACTATGCTAATAGTACTCTTGTCATGCACACTGATGCTTTGTTTCCATGCCCCCAAAGTCTTTGCTATGCAAATCAAACCACAGGGGCACTTTAACATGTAAATCACATAATCTCGCTCACATGGGATGAATTGACGGATTTTAAACTCCTTGACTGTTGGGAGGTAATGAACGGTACTTATTTAGCCAGCATTATTGCACTGGGCACATCTCCTACACTGGGCTTTACTCGGTGGTACAGCTATGCCAGGGGAGAGATGGGGTGATTATTAATATTGCTGTCAAAACAATAAGAGAGGCTCAAACCTGAGAAATTCTGACCCCCTTTGGGGAGGAGAATAAGGCCCTCCTCAGAAACTGTGTTGAGTCTGTGTTCCCCTGGAGGGGTGGTGGGTTGTTCTTTGATTGGTGAATGAACACTGAATCTTCCCAGGAAAGGCTGTTTTCAGCTTGTTTCCCAGGTGAAAGGAGCCAAGGAGACTTAAAGGGACATTTCAGGCCCTGCAGCTGGGAGGAAATCCAGGCTGGGGCAAGGAGCCAGGAACCCATGCGAAGGCTGTGGAAGGCTGTGCTTTCACCAGCTGCTGTGGTCCTGATTCCTAGTTTGGGGCTAAAGTCACTTAAGCACATCATACCAGCTTCCTTTTTGGTAAAACAGGGATAATGCTAGGGATAGAGGGAGCAGTGACTAGATCCTGTTTGTAATGACAGCTGAGCTGCTTGGGCAAGATGTGCTTGTTCCAGAAATGAAGTGTGATTCCATTAAAATGTGTGATCTTTTGAAACAGCGTACCTTGTTTTGGAGTATGTGGTAGTGGATTTATTTGTTGGGAACAAATTGATAGAACAATATTTTGGCCTTAAGTCATTGGTTTAAGCAAGGCACATTTAAAAAGCAGCATCAGCCCTTAATGGGCTTTTACTCTCTCTATGCATTTGAAGAGTTTGACAATTGTAATGTGCTCATTTTAGCCATTACCTGTGGGGCAGTCCTCACCTGGGCACTGTTCCAGAACTTCTTTTGAGCTTAGTGTTTGGAACTCAGTATACATTTTCTCATAGAAACAATGGCTGTAAGCCTTCTTGGATGGTGGACAAAAATTGATCTCACCCAAATGTAGCTGAAATACTGTGCATTTGCAATTAAAAGCTAGCCAGAGTAATTGGAAATGAGTATTAAAAATTCCCTTTAAAAATATTACAAAATGTATTTAAGTCTATCAAAACACACAAAATTTAAAACCACCAGACCCTAGGCCTAAGCTGCTCGCTTGGCGTGACACTTTTGAAGGAGTGGAAGCTGGAGTCCCCTTGGGGTAAGACCATAATGCATTGCTAGAATTTGCCAGCAAGGAGGAATGACAGAAGGATGTTGAACCAAATGGAGAGGGGAGAAAAGTTTACATCACTCTAAACTCTTCCTGACATTATTGGGGTGAGAAGGTATGAAAGATGCTCTGGGACACTGCTCACATTCACCTTCCAGCTCAAGACCCCTCTTCCCCAGATTCTGGGAGCATTGCTGCTAAGGGCTCACAGCTAAGACTTTCTCCAGAAATTGCCTTCTGCCTGCTGGAGCTGCCTTGTCCTCAAGGTTATAACCCTTTCCTAGAGCACCTTTTGCCTAGTAATCTGTGGATTTGGGAATATAAAGCCCTGGCCACATTGCCTTAATTTGGAAACACTGAATAAATATGTTAGTTTCAGAAGGCCCAGTGCAATTGGCCTCTGTTGTGACTACATCTAATTTCAATTTCTTCTTCTACTCTAAACCTGTTTTCTTCAGTCCTTTGCATGTGTGAGTCCTAACTGCACTCTCCAATAATTCTGGATGGAAATCTGTCTCAGAATCAGTTTGCCCTGACCCAGGACAAGCAGACAATTAAGGATAGGAATGGAGAGGCGATCAGTAAAGACTTTATTAATAGTTGGTAGCAGAGGGCTGAAAGCTGGTCTAGGGGAAAGGGAAGTACCAGCAAAGATACTAGTGGAGAGAATACTAGAAATGATAAGAGCTATTATTCTGGTAGGGTAGGCATTCAATATTACTTCTATATAAAGTAGATCCAATGACTTAGTCAAAGCCGCTAAAGAAGTCCAGTGCTTATGCAAATAGAGGTCTGAAAACAGAAGACCTATGGAATGGGAGAAAATATTTGCAAGTTATGCATTTGACAAAGGTCTAATATTCAGCACCTATAAATTCAAGTGAGTTGGTCCTTTAGGACTCTATGTTCTTTGGGAAAAAAAAACACACACACAAAACTCTGCCAAGTCTCAGGAAGCCCTATACTCTTGATCTTCCTCCAGAGTTTTAGCTTAAATAACATTGTCTTCATTTATTTTGCATTGCTGTAACAGAATACCACAGACTGCATAATTAATAAAAAAAATTTATCTCACACAGTTCTGGAGGCTGAGAAGTCCAATATTAAAGTGCCAACATCTGGTAAGGGCTTTTTTTGCTGTGTCATTTCATGGCAGAAGGTAAGAGGATGAGAGACGAGAGAGAGAGAAAGCTCAAACTCACAGCCACAAGGTATTTTATAATTAGCATTAAATTATTCATGAAGTTGGAGCCCTCATGATCTAAACAGCTCCTTTTAGGCTCCACATAAAACTGGCCCAATTGTCCCTTAGAATTCCCATAGAACTGATATTTATGGTTTCTTTTGAATAAACATAGAAACAGACCCTCCTAGTCTTAAAACTTGAGAAAGTTTCATTTGTCTTATCTGAGTTCCTTTCTCAGGAAATCAACCATTAGTCCTCCCAGATAATATCAAAAAACTGAAACTTACCAGATTATGCATCTAGACAATGAGACACCAGACCTCTCACTCATCATGGTTGCCTAACTGACCACCTGCTTTCTGTTGACCAACTCCTCTTCCTTACCCCTCCTTAATTCCTGTTTTCCTGCAGGTAATTACATTTATTTCCTGCTATATGAACCCTTGATTTTAGTTGGTGAGGGAGATGAATTAAGACTCATCTCCCATCTCCTTGGCTGTAGCACCCAAGTAAAGCCTTCTTCCCTGGTAATACTACTTCTCTCAGTGATTGGCTTTCTGTGCAACAAGCAGTAGAATGTAGACTAAACCCCTGGTGTTTTGGTAACACACCTTCCAACATTGCTGCTTTGGGGAGGACACACTCAAACTATAGAAAACACAGTTCTATTGCTGAAGCAATTTGGAAGGTTTGCTTTCTTAGAAAGCCTCTTGTTTAGTTTCAAGCCTGATATTTCTATATAAGATGTTCAAAGATTATTGATCACAAAAGCATCTCTCCTCCAAATGACTTCTTGCTGCCAGCTGCAATCACTAATGGTGCCAGACTGGGGTTGGGGATTTGCTTACCTTGTCAATCTTAGGCTTAGTTTATGGTGTTAATCATTCCATAGCTCCAGTTCTTAATTCTATCACACCGACCTTTTTCTATGCACCAGAAATACACAAAATAAATGAATAGTATACAAAAGTGTTTCTAAGAGATCTAAAAGATTTCTAAGAGATAGCCATCTTCCTCAAAAGCTGAGACTAAAGTATGTCCAGGAAGCATTGGGCTCTAAACAGATGTGAGTGTGTAGTGCTATGGGAGGACTTGGGAGGCAGGGCAAAGATCTTGAGGTCAAAGTGTAACTATCTCCCCTGACTGGCTGACTGGAGGGACAAACCTCAGAAACTGGCTGTCAGAGTCCATCAACTCTTGTTTTCCAAGTCTGCTTTCCTGAGGACCAAATGTGGTGCAATGCTATTATGGGATCTCTCAAAACAATTTGAAGGCCAAAAAGAGAGATTTTGACCTGACATGCTTGACAGACCCCTGAACAAAGCATTATGTCATGCTCTGATGTTTAGCTATTGTTTTCCGGGAGGATGAAAATGTAAAACTGCAGTGGTGATACCCACCCAAGGATTAGCAGTTTGTAGGAACTACCGGAATACACAGAATTGTTCTTGAGTCAGAGTAGATGATTTAAAGTCAGTCTTCACAGGTCCAGCACTGTGTTAGATAATCTGGGGATAACAGATGCAAGGACTGAGTCTTAAGAGGCAACCTAAATGGAAACCTAGGTTTTAGGGTAAAATTATTACAGGGATTGCTATAGAGAAAGTCTCTCTTAATATGTCATTAAGAGATCATTAAAAAATTCTCTGATTTGTAACCACTGTGATGGTAAGATGTGAATCATAATGTCCTCAGAAAAGGCCTAAACCAGTCATTTATTAAACAAATGTCACTGAGTGCCAACCATGTGGTGCTGAGCAAATGTTTGAAAAGCTGCAAAAGTGGAAATTTCCTTCCCGACTGTTTGCCAATTATTTTACAGGGAACAAATTATTTCAGTTATTAATTTTAATATTTTAGGAATATTTTAGCACTTTTATTAATCTCAAGGTAAAATATCAACTCCTTACCAAGGTTTATAAAAGTCTCTTTGTGACCCCGCCTCTGCTAATCTTTTCACAGACTGGGTCCCTCAACTTTATGACCCATTCAGTATGCACCGTAAATATGTCTTGCTCTCTTTCATACAAGCTCTGTTCTTTGTCTGGGAAACCATTTTCATTCAACAATTTTCCCTACCCGCTTCACCAATTCTCCCTTTGACCTGATAAAACTCATTTTTGTAGCTAATATTACATTTCATTTTTCTCTTAGGATGCCTTCTGTGAACCCCTAAAATAGGGTGAGGTGGTCCTACAACACTCTGTACTTTTCCCATTGTGTTAGTCTGCCTGGTCTGCCATTAAAATATACCATAAACCAGGTGGCTTATAGAACTGAAATTCATTTTCTCATGGTTCTGAAGGCTAGAATTGCCAGATCAAGGTCCAGCAGGGATGGTTTCTGTGATGAAGATTTTCTTCCTGGCTTGTAGATGGCCACTTTCTTGCTGTGTTCTTACATGGTAGAAAGAAAGTAAGTTCTCTAGTGCTTCTTGTTGTAAGATAGGAATCCTGTAAGATCAGGGCCTACCCTTATGATCTCATTTAACCTCAATTACCTCCATAATGTCTCTGTCTTCAAGTAAATTACATTAGGGGTTGGGGTCCAAACATATGAATTTTGAGAGGACACAAACATTCAGTTCATAACACCCATTATGTATTTCTTTAAATTTTTAAAGTTTTAATTTTTGTGGGTATATGGTAGGTGTATATGTTTACGGGATACATGATATGTTTGATACAGGCATGCAATGTGAAATAAGCACATCATGGAGAATGGGGTATGTATCCCTTTGTGTGTTTTATCCTTTGTGTTATAAATAATCCAATCAGACTCTGAGTTTTTTTTAAATGTACAATTAACTTATTATTGACTATAGTCATCCTGTTGTGCTATCAAATAGTAGGTTTTATTCATTCTTTCTAACTTTTTTTAAAATTCATTAACCATCCTTACCTTCCACTCTACCCACCCCGCCCCCGCCCCCCACCTCCCCGAATCACCACTATTTTTCCCAGCCTCTGATAACCATCCTATGTCCATGAGTTCAATTATTTTTATTTTTGTCTACCACAAGTAAGTGAGAACATGTGTGTCTGTGTGCAGCTTATTCCATTTAACATGATCTCCGGTTTCATCCATGTTGTTGCAAATGACAGGATCTCATTCTTTTTTATGGCTGATTAGTACTCCATTGGGTATATGTACCACATTTTCTTGATTCATTCATCTGCTGATGGACACTTACATTGCTTCCAAATCTTAGCTGTTGTGGACAGTGCTGCAACAATCATGGAACTGCAAATATCTCTTCAAAATTCTGATTTCCTTTCTTTTGGGTGTATACCCAGCAGGGGGGTGGCTGGATCACGTGGTAGCTCTTTTTCTGTTTTTTGTTTTTTTTGGGGGGAACCTCCAAACAGTTCTCCATAGTTGTGGTACTAATTTACATTCCAACCAACAAAGTATGAGGGTTTCCTCCATTATATTTCTTATTCAGGGCACCATTCACATTGTAGTTTGTGAAAATGTACTTCAGGGGAGTCAATTACATAGACTACTTACCTTTATTTTTCGTTAGAGCTTAAGCTTCATGAGAGCAGTAAACATGCTTATCTTGTTTATTATTATCTTCTTAGTACTGACCACAGTGCTTCAGAAATACAAACACCCAATGAATATTTATTGAGTAAACTCAGTAAATATTTTGACAAGTAGAATTCAGCAGAATCAAACCAGTTTGTGGGACTCGTTCTCTTCACTTGAGGACAGTTTACTTAATTAAATCATGGGTTTCTGGTGGCAAAGCCATATTAACTGTGTCACTGCCCTATTGCTTTTCTTAAATGGATACCTTCATCAAATGCACTGCCTCAAGAATGTAACTTTGAGTCTCTTCCTTCTGACATACTATTTCCTCCCTGATGTTATCTTCCTGTTCCAGCCTGCTTTTTTCTTCTGTGCCTAACAGGTTCTGACTATCTTGACTTTTAATGTTGACCCCTCCAAATATTTCTGTGAAAGTTTTCATGGAAATAGACCCAGAGAGACAGAGACTTTCCCAGAGAAGTAGAGACATTCCCAAGGTCATTTGGCGATGCAGAAGCAGAGCTAAAACTGGAACACGAGAGAGTGGAGTCCTGTATGACAAAAGCACTCTTAATTCTTCAAGTTAGGGGTGGACAGGGTAGGGGAAGTGGGGGAATGGAGGGAAGTATCATTTACTGAAAAAAATGATCAACTAACAAGGGGATATTTGAATAATTACTATGTGTAACTTAACAAACTGGGTGCAATGAGACTACAAAAAAGAATAAATGGGAACTTCTGGAGCCAACAACCAGTTGGAATATACAGAATCATGAAAAGTTAACCTTTAGTACAGTGGGAAGAAGTAATGCTTATCCAGAGAGTGAAGAGGAGTTCAAGGAAGGAGGATCATTCTGGGGAGGGCCAGTCCAGAAAAGAGTCATGATGAGGTGGGTTAGAACCTTACCTAGAAGAATGACTTTAGATAGGTGACTGTCAAACATCTTTCAAACTCATTCTTTCCACTCGAGGCCACAGAGTTACATGTCTTGGTCATTATTTCTTAAATTGTCTTTAAAAAAATTACACAACAAATATTCTCATTTAAAAAAATTCAGACAGAAAACATATATAGTAAAAAGTAAAATGCATATACACACATAAATTATGAGGATTTAAAAAAATAAAAATGGGACCATGTAATATAAATTATTTTGCGATTTGGTTTTACCCATTAAAAATAAGTCTTGAAGCTGAGTGTGGTGGCTCATGCCTGCAATCCCAGCATTTTGGGAGGCTGAGGCAGATGGATCGCTTGAGACCAAGAGTTTGAGACCAGCCTGGAAAACATGGTGAAACCTCTTCTCCAAAAATAATAATGATAAGCTGGGTGTGGTAGTATGCACCTGTAGTCCCTACTCGAGAGGCTGCGGTGGGAAAATCAACTGAGCCTGGGAGGGGAGAGGCTGCAGTGAGCTGTGATTGTGCCACTACACTGCAGCCTGTGCAGCAGAATGAGACCCTGTCTTTAAAAATGTGTGTGTGTGTGTGTGTGTGCTCTGTGTCTGTGTCTGTGTGGGAGAGAGAGAGAGAGAGAGAGGGTGGGGAAGAGAGAGAGATCTTTTTCGTGGGTCAGGACACATAGCTCATTCTGTTGTCTTCCCTTCTTTGAACTTTGGCAATAAGACTATTTTGCTGACTTCTGGCCTCTTCCAGCATGACGTTCTCCCATTTGTTGTCAGTAATATTTTTCTAAATTGTACACAAAATTATGTCATTCCTTTGCTTCGAGTCTTTCATTGATACCTGCATCAGTTAAAAATATTTTGATAGAAAGTAACAAAAATAAATCCCAAACTGGCTTAAATAATAAATAGAATTTTGCCGGCTTACTTACTAGTTTGTTAGGGCCGCCATAACAAAATACCACAGATTGGATGGCTTAAACAACAGAAATTTGTTTTCTTACCGTTCTGGAAGCTGGAAGGCAAAAGGTCAGCATGTCTGGTTTCTTCTGTGGTCTCTCTCTTTGGCTTGTGGATGGTGGCATCCTCACATGGTCGCCAACTGGAATGGACTAGGACCATCTCTAACGGCCTCATTGTAGCGTAATCATTTATTTCCAGACCCTGTCTCCAAATATAGTCACATTCTGAGCTACTGGGGGTTAACGCTTCAGCATATGAGTTTTTTGAGATACTATTCAGCTCGTAACATTCACATAGTTGAAGATCTCAATATAGATGGACTTAAGGTAAGACTTGATTTTGGGGTGTTTGGGTTTATACTGTTTATGAATTCCTAGAACCATGTAAATCTCCCAATGGAAAATGGAGGCTGATGGGAAGTAGAGGAGGTCTGCTGAGGCCATAACCACATATTTGCCCTGAAGCACTTTAGCGTTTTGAGAATAAAGTGCAAATTATTTATCATGATTTATAAGGCCCTTCACCATGTGGTCTCTTTTTATCTTATCTTTTCTTTTTCATTTTCATTTTCTTTCTTTTCTTCTTTCTTTTTTTTTTTTTCTGAGATAGGGATTCATTGTGTCACCTGGGCTAGAGTGCAGTGGTGCAGTCTTGGCTCACTGCAACCTCGACCTTCTAGGCTCAAGTGATCCTCCCACCTCAGCCTCCCGAGTAGCTGGGACCACAGGCATGTGCCACCATGCCTGGCTAATTCTTATATTCTTGTTTTTTTTCTTGGTAGAGACAGGGTTTTGCCATGTTGCCTAGGCTGCTCTTGAACTCCCGAGCTAAAACCCACTGGGCCTCCAATCTTTTTATCTTTTGAATATAACTTTTCTATCATATATGACAATGGTAGTCTTGCAATTCCATATTCATTTCATTAATTCTCATGCAGTTTTTCCCTTTCTTGAATGACCTAAACTAAATGTCACCTCTATGAAGTTTTTATGAACCTTTCTCTGTTTCCTGAAGGGCTGCTGTCTATGGCTTCTAAGGTAGTGCTTTATACAACTCCAAGGGTGTTTTCTATCATGTATACTGTGACATAAACATTGCCTCCTGGATTGTACAGTGCAAAATCTTCATAATTGTACATGATTGCCTTGGCCTGCTTTCCTCAATATAAAATTACATTGTAATGGTTTACCTAAATGTCCGCCATCCTTCCAGTCTGTAAGGTTCACGAAGGCCAGCACTATAACTTAAATAGTACAGTGATATTGCTTGCTGTTTTTAGATCTTTATCATTCATCTCAACTACCAAAACAGTAACATATTTGTTAAATGAATGAATCAATAAATATATATCATTTTTAGTGCCAAGTTAAAAAATTATTTAACCATGACATCATTCTTATGAGGTGGGTATTATTTTCTTTGTTTTCCATCTAAGGCAACTGAAGCTCAGAGAAGTTTAGTCATTTGCCCAGGACCACACAGCCAGTAAGTGACAGGATTGAGTAGTGCTCTCTCTCTCTCTTTCTCAAGTCAGGGTTTTCAGTTCTGATCAATAGTTGACATAAATTTCAGCATTGGGAATGATTGTCTTGTTCAGTTGCTTTAACTACATTGTGGAAAGACTGACCACACAGTCTACCTCCTAGAGTTCCCAGGAGTAAATGAGATTATGCATGTGACTGTGCTCTGGGCAAATATAAGGTATTACTATGCAATTATAAGGTATTACTTTATAATGTTAGTTTGGTATTAATAGTTTCCAATTTCATAACTAGCCTAGGATGCATGTTTTAAGAGATGCGTGTTTTAATATTTTTATTGATGCAGCAATAGAATCTTGAAATGCATTTGCAGATCAGTGCTGTGGGCCCAAGAGAAGCAAAGCAGCCCAGTTTTATGGCTCATCTAAGGACCACAGAGAAGCAGCTTTGCAAGAAGTCCTCCTTTTGCCGTTAGCTCTCATTAGCTGATTTCAAATTCCAGTAGTGATAATACACAATTCTTCAACTGCACATAGATTCTGCCTCTATAAAAGGAAAAAAAAAAATCTGTAAATGTAATTATTTCTCCCTTGTCAGCTAATGTAACATAGTAGTAACTATAAAACAGTTTTCTTTAGGTGCTTTTGTGTGATTTATTCCTCCTGGCATGGATTGGGATATGAGCAGCATTTTGTTTCAATAGAGCTTTTCTGCAGCTTTTAACCACTTACAAAGGGCATCTGTCTATACCTGGATACAATCCTGCAATAGAAATGAAACAGGCTTTTAAGGCTTGAAAGAAAGGAAAATAGAAGGCCAGGGGCAAATTGTCGTTTCATCGTTTTGTGAGGCAAATATTATATATCTGGGAAAAAGATTTTTTAAAAGTATATAATTTAGAAGTGTCTAAAGGTGTTTTGTTAGGTCAATTGTGTATCAGAAGTGTAAAAGGGAAGGGCTTATAGATCTTTAAATGCTCCCCAGATAAGTGAGCTTAATCTATTTCAAATTACACTTCCCACTCCCTGATCTGAGAGAAGAGCTTTCTGTCTTGCTTTCAGTATTTAAAATCTGAAATAATACAGACCCGTCTACCCAGGGATCTGCCTTTGGCCTGGTGCTTTGTCACCACAGTTGAGATGGGCAGGTTGGAAGTGGCGGCGTTCTCCCCAGCATCACTCACAAAAGTGGGAGGTAGTGTTGTCTGCCTCTTTTCCAGAGGCTGGCTGGAACAGTACTCCCCTTGGGTTTCTGCCAAGGCACATCACTAAATAAGAAGGAGGTAAAATAAGGATGAGATTTAACTGCTTCTTTCCAGGGAAGCTTGGAGACAGTCTCACTTCCTTTTTTTAAAGTTGGAGGCAGTTTTATTTGTTTGGGCAAATCTCGTGGGAAATGAATAAGTAAAATTATCAACTGACATGCTTCAGAGGCTGAAAATAGGTCCCAGTGTATGATTTCCTTTTTATTTATCGACCACATATATTTATTCCTGGTTTTCTTCTCATAGGCGCCTGGACTGGGGGGAGTCAGAGATAGTAATAGCTAAAAAGAACAGATCTTTTTTACTTTGCTTGTTTTTGGGAGTTATCTCCCCCAACATTTTATTTCAAAAATTTTCACATCTATAGTATAATAAGCATTTTTCACATTTGCTTTCTCTCTCACTTTTTCTCTTTTTTTTTTTTTTTGCTGAATGTTTGAAAGTAAGTTTCATTTAGAATCATGATACTTTCTCTCAAAATATTTCAACATACATCTCCTAAGAACAAAGATATTACCCTATCATTATCATATCAAAGGTAGTTAACATTGATACAATAGCATATTGTAACATGCAATCCGACTTCAAATTTCCTCCAGTTCTCCCAATAATGCTTTTTATAGTCATTCGTCTCTTAAATCCAAGATCCAAGGAAGGATAACACATCGAGTTTGCTTCTCTTGTCTCCTTAGTCTCTGTGCATCTAGAACAGCTCTCCCTTGCCATTTTGTTGTTTGCAACATTAATATTTTCAAAGGCTCCGGCATAGATGTCCTAGAGGAAGTGCCACAATTTGAATTTGTCTGATACGATTCCACCAAGAATGTTTAGTCAGGCAACTGTGTTCCAAACCCACTTAATTATTTCTCATTCCGTGTGTGGTTATATTATCAAGTTGATATGTAGTTAGATTCATTTGTTTCTGTTCAATTTCAATTTTAGAGTTTGCTTTTGGTAAATCTTTTTTAATATAAATTTAAATTTAGAATTGTAAAACATTTACATGATTCAAAAGGCAAAACTACATTGAAAATATCTGTTCAGAAGTTTTACTCCTGTTTCTTTCTCCCAATTTCAATCTAACCCCTTATGATAAACAATTTTCGTTAGTTTCTGATTTGTTCTTCCTATATTTTATTTTTAAAAATAAGCAAAAAATATATACATGGATATATATATATGCATAAGTATATATGGGTGTGTGTGTATATATATACACACACACACACACAGGTATATATTTATGTATATATACATGTGTCCATACATACATATATATTTCTTTTCTGCACTATGGGAAATATATATGTATATAATATCTATATATCTTCTGTGGCTGTGCATTTATGTTTTCCTCAATATTTGCTATTACAAATAAAGCCTTGACAAATAATCTTGTGCCTATGTTGTACTTGTGAAGGTGCAACTGTGGGTATGGGTGTCATGCTGTACCAAAGGTAAGTGCCTGCAAAGTTTTAGTACATATTGCAAATTGCCCTCCATAGGCTCGTATCATTCTTCACCTCCACAGCAATGTATGAATGCATCTGGCATGAATCTGAACACTTTAGATTATCTCCCTGAATTCTCACAGTAACTTTTCCTCATTATGACATTATTTCTTTGTTTTATGACCCTTATTGTATACTTAGGAGATTTAGGCCCAGGAATCTTCAGTAATGTCTTCAGGGTCTTATGGTAAGTAAATGGCATAGCTAGGATTTGAACCAAGATGTTGAATCCAGACTCATGCAACTAACCACCTCATTGTACCATGTACTTCCTACATTAACCTTCTTGAATCATATTTTTGGTGTCCGGATAGGATTAATAGGAAATTACATATTCCCAGAGATGATGTTCCTGAAAACATCAAGGACTTCTGGGAATCAAAAGAACTTACTACCTCAAGGAATGCTAGAGTAGTAAGAGAACAGCTTTCATTTTCATCCTGTTTCTTAAGGAGATGAGTGTTCAATCAAAGTTCCTAGGTCCCATCCAAAGATTCAGACCTAGTAAGTTTAGCTATGACAGCAAGAGTCTTTTAAAGAGGAAAAGTTTTAGGAAGGGCTCTTTCTAGACACAGGGCATGAGGGTACAGAGAACTGGATCCAGTTCTAAGGCAGAGTGGGCTGCTGGGAGGAAGACCAAGGTAATCAGTTTAGGATTTGGGGGTAGGCTCCAGTCCCAGCAGAGAACTGGAAAACAAACCAGGAACCTGGAGAAGCTCCTAGGACCAGACTTTAGAGAGACAGCTTTTCCCATGGCAGATGACAAGAAGTAAATGAATGATTTCACATACAGATAAATGCTATGGTCCAGCACAGTAGAACAGAGAGGAGTTAGGCTGTTTAGGGAAGACCTCCCTGAGAAGGTGGCCTTTGAGGTTAGATATGAATAATGAGTCGGCCAAAGACTTGGGGACAACAAACTTTCAGGCAAAGAGAAGAAATGCAAGTCCTAAGGGGAAAATAAGGCTGGAAAAATAAGTAACATAAAGTCTGGTAAAACTGGAATAGATTAAGTAAGAGAGTAGTAAAAGAGGAGGTCAAAGGTAAGGGACAGATCAGATGGGGCCTTGCTGGTTAAGGTAAAAGAGTTTGGACTTCATTCTAAGTGCATCTGAGTGTGCTTGGGGGAGGCAAGTTTTGATGGATTTCTGGAATGCATTGCAATGTAGCCATCAGGAAATGTATTTAAATTCAGTTCTATGAGGTACGATGAGTTCTAAGGAGATAAGAATAGAAATAACTGCTATTGACCGTATATACTTATATAAGTAAGAGTTATGCTATGGATTGAATGTTTCTGTCCCCCACCTACAATTCACATTAGAACTTTAATCTTCAGCAAAGTGGTACTTGGAGACGGGGCCTTTGAGAGGTAATTAGGTTACAAGGATGAAGATCTCAGGATGGAATTGGTGCTCAAGAGACCTAAGGAAGCTTGCTTTCTCTCTTTACTCTCTGCTGTGTGCGGCGAGAAGACGGCCATCTGCAAAGCAGGAAGCAAGCCCTCGCCAGGCACCGGAAATGCTGGCACCTTGATCTTGGAATTCTCAGCCTCCAAAACGGTGAGAAATAAATTTCTGTTGTTTAAGCTTCTCAGTCTATGGTATTATTTTCTAATATATAGCAGCTGAACTAAGACAAGTTATTTTTCTTAAGGCAGGGTATGATAAGAGGCTGAATGTGAAATTTGGCCAGTGGTGTGAGTTAGACATTTATACAAAAATAAGTCCCTTGCTACTACTCATGCTTCCTGCCCCCAGATGATTCATCAAGCTAAGCATATTCTTCACATTCTAGTAAGGATACAATACTTGTTCCAGTACTATATGCGTAGTAAACATATTTCATTTCATGGAAAGAAATAAGAATTTTAAAATATCTTGTTATGTGCCACATGTGAAGCTCCCAATGTATGCCACTGATGAATTCAAATAGGCAGTACAATTTCCCCCGCACCCGGTTCATCAAATTTCCATTTTGTTGTGTGTGACATCAGGTAACATAACCTTTCTTTTGATTATATCTCTCATCTTGCCCTCAGTATTTTTTGTAGATTTTTGAAATCAGAGAAGTTTACCATTAAGTGAGAAATCTAGCTAAGTTAATGGCATAAATCCTCAAGAAAGAAAGAGTGAAAAAAATGGCATCATGCCATATCCTAATCATGAAGAGTTAAAATAGAGTAAATGTCAAGAGTGTAACTTAGAAGAAACATTGCAATGAAATGAATGACAGTAAATATATTTAAAAGTCATGACAGGCACATCAAAATAAGGGTAATTTAGTACTAAGTCATCTTTAAAAAAGATAATATTTAACATTTAAGCAAAATCATTATTAGCCAAGTAAAAAGAAAGAACACTAAAAACATGTAAATATGCTTTACACATTTTAACTTTTCTTCTTAGGCTGATATATAAGGTATGTCAATGATCTGGGTATTTTTAAACATCTAGGTGTTTGATGCCACGTAGACCAAAAATGCAGACATTTGGGTGAATTTTCTATTTTTAGCTGGCTGTTTAGAATCATATAAAAACAGCCTGAACCATCTTTTCAAATCCTATAGATTAGGCACAAACCATTTTCCTTGTAGGCAACATATAATAAAACCAGAAGAATGACCATACAATCAATGAAAGATGATAGCTGTTTAATTATGGAAGATAATCATTTATTGGTAGATAGTTGTTTATATAATGAATGTTTTTAAAGAAGTCCTTCTGTGGAAAATTACCTGGCAGATATTTGTGGCTGTCAAAAGGGTGATAATATTTGGCCAATGGAAATAGACAAAAACACAAGTAGCTTTAATGCAGGTAAAAGATACTATTTATTGTACACAGAAGGCCTCTTATTGTGGAGGTACAGCAACCCTCAGGGTTGAAGAAGGATGATTTATTGGACTTCATATCCTCTTGAGGATGCCTGGTGGACCCTGACAGCATGTAACTGGGGTGAGGAGTGCTTCAAGCCTGCCCAAGAAGGTTTTTCATTTCTAAACGGATTCCCTCTTGGCTTTTGCTAAGTTTTATGGAGTCTCTGGCTCCCTGTTCATCTATCCCTAGTGTACTGTGCTCCTGCATGTTAGCTGTGAGACTGGCCAAACCGTAGGCCAGTTTCCCAGGCATCTTCTTCTCCCAGTAGGTCTATTCCTATAGGCTGTAACTAGTTCCACTAGTTCCTTCTATATACACATGCGCACACATACACACAGAATGCGCTGGAAGAATGAGTTTCTTACTAAAGCAAGAGCTATAAAATGGAAAAATCAGTCTAAGATGATAAAATGTTGTCAGTTTAATTGGTTGAAGCCATCCTAATGATACCCAGGGTCTAAGTAAGTGGTTAGACTTGATCTGATGGGCAATAGGGAATCATTGTACCTTCTTGAGGAAGAGCTAAGATAAAAATAATGTTTGAGAAAATACTGTTGAATTCTTTATAGTGGCCTGGAGATTGAAGAAGTGGAAGAGAGGCAAAATAAGTGATATAGTCATGAGAAGCACAGGTTTGTCTACCTTTCTCTACTACCTTCAGTTTCAACAATTGGCTGTGTTCCTAGCTTGAGTCAGGAGACTTTTATAGGTGATCTCACTTGGAGGTAAGATTTAAAGGGAAATAGCTAGAGGCAATCAGGTAGAACAAACCTATCTGTTCTCTAAGGGGCCAGCAGACATGAATAGAAAATACTAGATGTGGTGACAAGAGTATATTTGACAGAGAGCTAAGTTAGCTTGAACAATCACAAAGGCTGAAATTCTTTGAGAAACGCCTATATCTAATGGGATGGTGAAGAAATGACTTATCTTAGGATATAAGATTATCCCCAGGGGATCCTGGCATAGAGTCTAAAGAAGAGTCTAAGGAGAATGTACAGCTCATCTGTGCCCACCAGAATACAGCCAGGACATAAAATACTACCTGTTATTTTAATAGAGTTTAAAATAAAAAATTGTTAACTAGGAATTAAAGAAATGAAAAGGCAAAAATAAAACATGAAGTATAAACTGGCCTGGAGGATGAGGAAAGAGGTTGAAATGATTAACACTTAGTGCCTTGGAAGAGAGGCTCTGCAGAGCTGGTGAACCAGAGAGGTGAGATGAGGCTGGTCTTTAAGTGTTGGAAAAATTGCAAACTAGAATCAGCTATTCTACTGGAACAAACCAGTGCTTCCAGGTGTAAGTGATGCTAGAGTGACATAGGAACAGGAAACTCAAATAAGAACAGAAAACCAAGACAGGAGCAAGACACAAACAGGAAGTGTTTGCGGTCCCTGCCTTTAGCCTAGCTGTCTCCCTCTGGTACCCCTAGTGACAATGCCTAACAGAACTGCTGGGAAAAGAAAAATAAGGTTAAGAGTCTCAGCCCTAGAATTACCAAAGGGAATATAGAAAAAATGAGTTTGATGCTTAGACAGCAGTCTAATAACTGGGAAGGAATGCATAGTCACTAGTTGGTGGGATGAGTGTCCTGACTAGAGTGAAGTGACCAGAAGACACTCAGTCATGGACATTCTGGGACAGAACGTAATTGAGACAAATAATGAGCTCAGAGCCTCTTCCCAAAGGAAGACTTATATCTTGAGATAATCTAGAAACTACTGATAAGTAATGATAATGCTATCAACAGCATCATTTCATGAGTTCTTTCTATTTGCTAGAGAAAGTTACAACTCATTTAATCTTCACACAGTACTAAAAGGGTAGGTAGATACAATTATACCCATTTTGCAGATAGTATACAGACACGGAAACAGGAGTCAGGCAGAAGAACATCCAGTATGATTGATAGATCATAATTGAAATCCAGGTTTTTCTGATTCCATGGCCTAGGTACAAAAGTGCTACTTGGGTTTGACTCATAATTTTCAACTTCATCAAATTGCTTACAAATCACTATCAGGGACTGCTTTAGTAAATTTCAACTGTCAACATGGGAGAATAGATACAGAAGAACATGGGGAAAATTAAAATTTATATTGATAATGTACATGCCCATTCAAAAAACATCTGCAATTGCATGTGAGGACTTTGTAGCAAGGCTGTGCATGCTCCACAAATATTGTCTAATACACCAACGCTGGATACAGATTAAGATGGCAGATAGGAGGCAGGACTAGCTTGCAGCTGCCGCTTGGATGGACAGAGAAGCGTGTAGAGACTCACATCACGAACTTTTGCTCCAAGAACTACCGTAGGAACATATCAGGAAATCAGAGAGAATCCACAGACCCTTTGAGGGAACTTGTCACTGCTTCGGGCTCCCTGAGATGCTGAAAACTGTGAGTCTGCTTGCTTTCTCAGCAGGGAGGCTGGTGGTCTGCAGCAAGTTTTCAGCCCTGGTCACCTGCTGCCAGGAAGTAGACTTGGTGCTGTTGTGGAGGAACAGTGGGAATGAGACCAGCCTTTAGGACTGTGGGCTGTGTGGGAATGAGGTAAGGCTTGTGACTGCTGGCTTTCCTCCACTTCCCTGGTTACCTGTATGACTCAGCAGAGGCAGCCATAATACCCCTGAGAATATAACTCCATTGGCCTAAGGACCACACCTCCATCACCCACAGCAGCCGCAGGAAGCCCCACCCAAGAAAAGACTGAGCTCAGACATGGCTAACACTGCCTCCACCTGATCGTCTTTCTCTAACCACCCTGGTAGCTGAAGACAAAAGTCACAATCTCTTGGGAGCTCTATAAACCCTGCTCACTGCCTGAGAAACCTGAATACTTAACCAGGTGTCCCTAGGGCAAGTTTGCATTTTTCCTGTAGGACCACAGCTGATGTGATCTTGAAAGTGCTACCTCCTGGCTGGAGGCCAACCAAAACAAAACCAGCACACTAAATAAAAACACAACTAAGGACCCTCACAGAGTCCACTTCACTCCCCCTGCTATCTCCACTGGAGCAAGTGCTGATATCCATGGCTTAAGACCTGAAAATGGATCACATCACAGGACTCTTTGCAGACACTCCCCAGTACTAGCCAGCAGCCTGGTGGCTCTGCTGGGTGGCTAAACCCAGAAGAGCAAAACAATCACTACAGTTTGGTTCTCAGGAAACCCCTTCCTAGGGGAAGGGGACAACACCACATCAAGTGACCACTCCCATGGGACAAAAGAATCTGAGCAGCAGCCCTTGAATCGCAGATCTTCCCTCTGACATAGTCTATCAAATAAGAAGAAACCAGAAAAACAATTCTGTTAATATGACAAAACAAGATTCCTTAACACCAAAAACTCATACCAGCTCAGCAGCAATGGATCCAAACCAAGATTAAATCACTGAATTGCCAAAAAAAAAAAAAAAAAAAAATCCGAAGGTTGATTATTATGCTAATCAAGGGGGCACTAGAGAAAGGTGAAGTCTAACTTAAAGAAATAAAAAACAATAAAGGATATGAATGGGAAATTCTGTGAAATAGATAGCATAATAAACAATAACAACTTCTGGAAATAAGGACACACTTAGAGAAATGCAAAATGCACTGGAAAGTCCCAACAATAGAATCAACAAGAAGAAAGAATTTTAGGGCTTGAAAACAAGTCTTTTAAATTAACCCAATTTTGTTAGACAAAGAATTTTAAAAAATGAACAGAGCTTTCAAGAATTTTGGGACTATGTTAAACATCCAAACCCAAGAATAACTGGTGCTCCTGAGGAAGAAGAGAAATCTAAAAGTTCAGAAAACATATTTGAGGGAATAATAGAGGAAAACTTCCCCAGCCTTGCTAGAGATCTAGACATCCAAATATAAGAAGCTCAAAGAACACCTGGGAAATTCATTGCAAAAGGATCATTGCCTATGCACATAGTCATCAGGTTATCTAAAGTCAAGACAAAGGAAAGAATCTTAAGAGCTGTGAAGCAAAAGCATCAGGTAACTTATAAAGGAAAACCTATCAGATTAATAGCACATTTCACAGTAGAAATCCTACAAGCCAGAAGGGACTGGGGCCCTATTTTTAGCCTCCTTAAACAAAACAATTAACAGCCAAGAATTTTCTATCCAGTGAAAGTAAGCTTTATAAATGAAGGAAAGATACAGTCTTTTCCAGAAAAACAAATGCTGAGAGAATTCACCACTACCAAACCAGCACTACAAGAACTATTAAAAGGAGCTCTAAATCTTGAAAAAAAAATCCTCAAAATACACCAAAATAGAACCTCCTTAAAGTGTAAATTTCACAGGACATATATGAAAATAACACAATGAAAAAACCCCAAGAACTTAAAGCATAAATCTCACAGGACGTATATGAAAATAACACAATGAAAAAACTCCAAGGTATTGAGGCAACAAATAGTAGCTCACATCTCAATACTAACATTGAATGTAGATGGCCTAAATGCTCCATTTAAAAGATACAGAATGACAAAATGGATAAGAATTCAACCAAGTATGGGCTGCCTTCAGGAGACTCCCTGACACATAAGAACTCGTATAAACTTAAGGTAAAAAGGTGGAAAAAGATATTCTGTGCAAATGGACAACAAAAGTGAGCAGGAGTAGCTATTCTTATAGCAGAAAAAACAAACTTAACAGCAGTTATAAAAGCAAAGAGGCACATTATATACTGATAAAAGTAGTAGTCCAACAGGAAAATATCGCAATTCTAAATATATACGCACCTAACACTGGAGCTCCCAAATTTATAAAACGGTTACTGCTAAGCCTAAGAAATGATATAGATGGCAACACAGTTATAGCGGGTGATGTTCATAGTCCACTGACAACACTAGACAGATCATCAAGGCAGAAAGTCAACTAAGAAACAATGGACTTAAACTATTCCTTGCAACAAATGAACTAAACAGATATTTACAGAACATTCTACCCAACAACTACAGAATATACATTCTATTCATCAGCGCATGGAACATTCTCCAAGATAGATCATATGATAGGCCACACAACAAGTCTCAGTAAATTTAAGAAAATTAAATTCTATCAAGTACTCTTTCAGAGCACAGTAGAAGAAAATGGAAATCAACTCCAAAAGGAATCAACACAATGCAAATACACAGAAATTAAATAACCTGCTCCTGAATAATCAATGTATGAACAATAAAATCAAGGCGAAAATTTAAAAATTATTTGAACTGAACAATATAGTGACACAACCTATTGAAACCTCTGGGATAGAGCAAAAGTGGTGCTAAGAGAAAAGTTCATAGCATTAAATACCTACATCAAATGTCTGAAAGAACACAAAGAGACAATCTAAGGTCATACGTCACAGAACTGGAGAAATAATAATCCAAACCAAATCCAGCAGAAGAAAAATCATAATAAAGATCCGAACAGAACTAAATGAAATTGAAACAAACAAAATACAAAAGATAAATGAAAAGCTGGTTCTTTGAAAAGATAAAGAAAATTGATAGACCATTAGTGAGATTAACCAAGAAAAGAAGAAAGATCCAAATAAGCTCAGTTAGGAATGAAATAGGAGATGTTACAACTGATACCACAGAAATACAAAAGATTCTTCCAGGTTACTGTGAACACCTTTATGCATATAAACTAGAAAACCTGGAGGAGATGGATAAATTTCTGGAAATACATAACCCTTCTAAATTAAACTAAAGTACATGGAAATTACAGGAAGATATAGAATCTCTGAATAGAACAATAGCAAGCAGCAAGATTGAAATGCTAATAAAAAAAATTGCCATCAAAAGTCCAGGACCAGATGGAGTCACACCTGAATTCTATCAGACATTCAAAGAAGAATTGGTCCTAATCTTATTGACCCTATTCCAAAAGATAAAGAGGGAATCCTCCCTAAATCATTCTGTGAAGCCAGTATCACCCTAATACCAAAACCAGGCAAGGACATAACAAGAAAACTACAGACCTGTATCCTTGATGAACATAGATGCAAAAATCCTCAACAAAATACAGAATCCAACAGCATATCAAAAAGATAATCCACCATGATCAAATGGGTTTCACATGAGGGATGCAGGGATGGGTTAGCATATGTAAGTCAATAAATGTGATACAACACACAAAATTAAAAACAAAAATTACATTATTATCTCAATAGAGGCACAAAATGCATCCCTTATGATTAAAAACCTTGGCAAAATTGGCATAGAAGGAACATACATTAAAGTAGTAAAAGCCATCTATGACAAACCCATAGCCAACATTATACTGAACAGGGAAAAGTTGAAAGCATTCCCCCTGAGAACTGGAGCAGGACAAGGATGCCCACTTTCATCACTTCTATTCAACATAGTACTGGAAGTCCTAGCCATAGCAATCAGACAAGAGAAAGAAAGAAAAGGCAAACAAAGTGATAATGAAGAAGTGAAACTTGTTTTTGTTGATGACATGAATGTATACCTAGAAAACCTCAAGGACTCATTGAAAAAGCTCCAAGAATTCATAAATCAATTCAGTAAAGTTTCAGGATACAAAATTAATGACACAAATCAGTAGCTCTGCTATACACCAACAGTGACTGAGAATCAAGTCAAGCACTCAACCCCTTTCACACTAGCTGCAAAGAAAATAAAATGCTTAGAAATTTACCTAACCAAGCCGGGCACGGTGGCTCATGCCTGTAATCCCAGCACTTTGGGAGGCTGAGGCAAGTGGATCACGAGGTCAAGAGATTGAAACCATCCTAGTCAACATAGTGAAACACTGTCTCTACTAAAATACAAAAATTACCTGGGTGTAGTGGCGTGTACCTGTAGTCCCAGTTACTTGGGAGGCTGAGGCAGGAGAATTGCTTGAACCTGGGAGGCGGAGGTTGCAGTGAGCTGAGATTGAGCCACTGCACTCCAGCCTGGCGCCTGGCGACAGAGCAAGACTCTGTCTCACACACACACAAATATATATATACACATTTATATATATGTCTATATATAAAACATATATAACGTATATATATATTTGGTTTTATATATATATTTGTGTGTGCATATATATATATTTGTGTATATATATATATTTATGTGTATATATATATATATTTTTTTTGTATGTGTGTGTATATATACACACACACACCCCCTCCCCCAACCAAGGATGTGAAAGACCTCTACAAAAAAAACTACAAAACACTGATGAAAGAAATTGTAGACAACATAAGCAAATGGAAACACATTCCATGCTCATGGATGGGTAGAATCAATATTGTAAAAATGACCACACTACCAACAGCAATCTATAAATTCAATGCAATTCCCATCAAAATTCCACTATAATCCTTCACAGAACTAGAAAAAAACCCCTAAAATTCATATGTAACCAAAAAGCCCACAGAGCCAAAACAAGACTAAGCAAAAAGAACGAATTCAAAGGCATCACATTACCTGACTTCAAATTATACTAGAAGGCCATAGTCACCAAAACAGCATAGTACTGGTATAAAAAAAGACACATAGACTAACGGAACAGAATAGAAAACCCAGAAATAAAGCCATACACTTAGAGCCAATTGATTTTTTTGACAAACACATAAAGTGGGGGAAAGGATAGCTTATTTAACAAATGATGCTGGGATAATTGCCAAGTCACATGTAGAAGAATGAAGCTGGGTCTTCATCTCTCACCCTATACAAAATCAACTCAAGGTGGAGCAGAGACTTAATTTTAAGACCTGAAGCTATAAAGATTCTACAAGATAACATTGTAAAAACCCTTCTAGAGATTGGCTTAAGCGAAGACCTTATGACCAAGAACCCAAAAGCAAATGCAATGAAAGCAAAGATGAGTAGATAGGACTTAATTAAACTGAAAAGTTCTGGCACAGAAAAAGAAATAGCAGAGTAAGTGGACAACCCAGAGTGGGAGAAAATCTTCACAATCCATACATCCAACAAAGTACTAATATAATATCCAGAATCTACAGAGAACTCAAACAAATCAGCAAAAGCAATACAAAAAATCCCATCAAAAAGTGGGCTAAGGACATGAATAAAAATTCTCAAAAGAAGATATACAAATGGCACAAACATATAGAAAAATGGTCAACATCACTAATTATCAGGGATATACACATCTAAACCAAAATATTACAAAACTACTGTAAAAATGGCAATAACCAAAAAATAAGAAAAAATAGATACTGGCATGGATGTGGTGAAAAGGGAATATTTTTACACATTGGTGGGAATGTAAGCCAGTACAACCACTGTGGAAAACACTGCAGAGATTCCCAAAAGAGTGAAAAGTTTATCTACAATTCCATCCAGCAATTTCACTCCTAGGTATCTACTCAGAGGAAAGGAAGTCATTGTGCAAAAAATATACGTACACACACGTTTATAGCAGCACAATTTGCAATTGCAAAAATATGGAACCAGCCCAAGAGCCCATCAATCATTAGTGGATAAAGAAAATGTGGTATATACCATGGAATACAACTCGGCCATAAAAAGGAACAAAGTAATGGCATTTGCAGCAATTCCTGGATGGAATTGGAAACTATTATTCTAAGTAAAGTAACTCAAAAATGGAAAACGAAACATAATTTATTCTCACTCATAAGTGGGAGCTAAGCTATGAGGATGCAAAGGCATAAAAATGATGAATTGGACTTTGGGGGACTCAGGGAAAGGGTAGAGGTGGCAAGGGATAAAAGACTATACATTGGGCGCAGTGTATACTGCTCAGGTGATGGGTGCACCAAAATCTCTGAAATCACCTCTAAAGAACTTATTCACGTAACCAAACACCTCCTGTTCCCAAAAAACCTATTGAAAGAAATAAAAATTTAAAAATGTATAAATAAAGCTCTGCTATCTTTTTCTTCTGCGTATTTTTGTTCTAGATCATTTTATCCTTTTTTTGGTTTGTTTTGGTATCTTGAAAGCATTGCTCAGATATTTGGTGACCATTGGTTGACCATTCATACTTTGGTGTAAGGTACTAAAAACTTGATGCAACCTAGGTTTGCTGCAAGAGCTTGTTGACTGGGGTTCTGATGGCTATCTGATTATTCCTTGGGCAACTCCTTTTTTTTGTTTTTTTGAGATGGAATCTCGCTCTGTCATCCAGGCTGAAGTGCAGTGGTGCAATCCTGGCTCACTTCAACCTCCACCTCCTGGGTTAAAACGATTGTCTCCCTCAGCCTCCCAAGGGTAGCTGGGACTATAGGTGCACACCACCACGCCAGACTAATTTTTGTATTTTTTAGTAGAAATGGGGCTTCACCATGTTGGCCAGTCAAGGCTCGAATTCCTGACCTCAAGTGATCCACCCGCCTCAGCCTCCCAAAGTGCTGGGATTACAGGCGTGAGCCACTGCACCTGGCCAAGCAATTCCTAATTATCAGTATCTGTAGGTATTTTCTCTGATGGCAGTTCCTATATATATTTTAAACTTTTTGATTTGAAAGGGGATTCAAATTTACAGAAAAATCTTAAGGGTAGTGCAGATATGCCTATTTTTCTGCACTGTTTGAAAGTAAGTGGCTTACCTTTTTATATGATACTTTTGTGTGTATTTCTTGTATACAAGTTCTTCCCCATTTACAAGCAAATCGTATTCATGAAAATTAGGAAATTAACATTGATGTTCATTGCTATCATCAAATCTTCAGACCTCATTTAAGTTTCCCCAAAATATCTTTTATAAGAAGAATCCAGGAGAAAGTCGCATGTTGCATTTTGCTATCACATCTGTTAGTCTTCTTCACTCTAGAAAAGTTTCTTAGTTCTTCCTCAAATTTTATGACCTTAATATTTCTGAAGGTCCCTCAGTTTTGTGTTTCATAGGTGTTTTTCTCATGATTATTTTCAGGTGTGTGTCTTCTGGAGGAATATCACTGCAGTAAAACTTCTTATTGCATCCTACCAAGTGATGGTGTACAATTTTGATTTATCCCATTATTAATGACATTAGGTTTAATCACTCGAATAAGGTGGTATCTTCAATGCTTTTCCACAGCAAAGTTACTATAGTTTGTGGGGGAGGTACTTCAAGATTTTAAAAATACCCTTCTTTTAATCTAATTAATAGTATCTATATAAATTGCCATTTCTGTTTCATTCAATTATTATTTGTTTCTATTATTATTTACTTTGATGCTTAAATTGTCCAGATTTGACCAGTAGGAACCTCTTCAAAATGATCTTTGATTCATTCCCATCATTCTTTGAGCACTTTGTTTTATCTTGACACATCAAGTTGTTCCAGGACCATCTTGAAGTTTTCTAGTCCCAACTTGCAAATCAGCCCTCCTTCCTTTGATTTACAAATAATATTTAGCATCCACAATCTGCACTCTGGATATGCTCTAGTCTTGACAGACCATTCTAGGTGCTGAAGCCCTCAGCATTCCTCACCCTTCTTAGGCTCCAATATGGCACATGCTGCCATGACCCTCCTTTCCTTCTCCACAAAGATGGCAACCCTTCTTGAGCTTAGCTGCAGCCTTTTCAGGTGAATTTTTCAAGAATAAAAATTGAAGAAAATTTTTATGAATTTAAAGTTTTTAATAAAAATTGAATAAAACAGAATTTATATAGATATCTATCTATATATATATATTAATTAGTTAACTGGATGAGAAGCAGGATATTTTAAAAATCTTGAAGTACCTCCCTCACATACTATAGTAACTTTACTGTGGAAGAGCATGGATAATACCAACTTATTCAAGTGATTAAACTTGATGTCATTAATAATGGGACAAGTCAAAATTGTACACCACTTGATAGGATGCAGTAAGAAGTTTTACTGCTGTGATATTTCTCCAGAAGACACACAACCTGAAAATAATCATGAGAAAAGAAAAGAAGAGGAAGATCTAGTACCTGCATTCTAAAGAAATTTCTCAGAAGAATGAAGAAACTTCTAGAAATAGAAGTGGGAAGGCAGAACCACAATTTTGAACCCCCCCTGTGATTTCAGTTCTAAGGAGATACATATACGGATATACATACTCTGTGGCCTCTAAACCAAGTCAGTTAATTAACTAGATCCTTAACAGAAAAGGAACAATTCGTCTACATTTATTGAATGAAAACGTGGCTATAATGGATTTATTGAGGCAGTGTCTTGGTTTGGATTCCCCAGAAGCTGGCTCTGGGACAAGCATTCAAGTGTATGTAATGTATTATTTGGGAGGTCAGACCAGTAAACACCCATGGAGAGAGAATTCAGTCAGGAAAGGGAAGGAAGACAACAAAATGTGTGTTCTGAGGTAGTTATCTCTGTGGACCTCCTGAGCTCTACCCCTGAAAGGAACTCTGGGAGACAGAACACATTTCACTTCTTCCAACTGATGGCCAAGGACGTGATGACATTTATCTACTGATTTCTTCATTTTCATTGGTTGGCATTCTGGAGGCCATTAGCTCTCCAGACTTCCATCTGACCCTGCCCATGGATTGAGGGTGCTCACATAGCCAATTGAAAACTCTTTAGGCAGAAAGTGGCAGGTATTTGTATGCAGTAAGTGGTCTCCAATACACAGAAAGAATATCAACAGGACATCCACAGTGTTTGCTACACATGCTATGTCTTTGCCAGGCTATGTACCTAAGAGAAGACGTACCACTTTAGGGGGATTTTCAAGACTATGTTACATTATACTATTATTTTTTGTGTTAAATCCTCATGAGCCAGGTGCAGTGGTACATGCCTGTAGTCTCAGCTACTATAGAGGCTGAGGCAGGAAGATCACTTGAGAACAGAAGTGCTAAGCTAGATTACACTGTAGTATGCTTACTATGATCATGCCTGTGAATAGGCACAGCACTCCAGCCTGGGCAACATCGCATGATCCCTTTTCTCTTAAATAAAAAATCCTGATGAGACACCAGTGAACCAGAAAGTATACATATATATGTATACACACACACACAAAAAACTTTATGCATTTATATATATATATAATATATATACATATAATAGCTTACAATATCCCATATTTTGAGTGCTAATTACACTGTTAGAATATTTTATATATACTGGTTAATTTAATCCTCAAATCATCACTTTAAAGATGGTATTTAACTATTTACGTTTAATGTATGAGGAAACTGAGGTTTTGAGGGCGTTAGGAACTTGCTTAGGTAACATTGATAAGTGGTGGTGTTGGTATAACTCAAAGCAGGGGTAGCTCCAGAGCCCATGCTCACAGCCAACTCTGTCTGCTAAAGCAAAGCTGTTGGAGATTCCTCAAAAGCAACAGAAAGAAGATGTCAGAGGAAGTTCCACTGAAATGCTCTCACTCACCTAGTGAAAAGGCATTGATCCAATGATGAGGAAAGCTAGGATTCAGCCAGGAGGTCTATAAATTCAGGTAATCAGCCTTAGGTTCTAATTGGAACCCTGGTGCAAAATTTTACCCTGAAGAAACCTATTCGATTCAAATCATCAGTCCTGTTTTTAGAGCTCACTTCTAGCTTCTGATAAGAGGATCCCAGCAAATGCAACAGGGAACTAGACTCTAGGAAAACACCACTTTGCTGTTCTGGGACTCTGAACTGAGACATGATCTGTACAAGTCATACACTTGAGATCTTTCACTCAGTTTTCAGTTAAAAAAAATATTTACCGCACTTAGCCTTTTTGGTCCTGATTTCCGACACAGTAGAAATTCTTAATATAACTAACATTCTCATTTGCAACATAGAGAAATACTTCTTGTCTCCAAAAAACTCAGGAAAAAAAGAAAGATGACTAATGGATTGTAAAGTCAATCTGAGTTTAAGTTTGAATGGAAATGCTTGAAATCCTTGTTAGGACACTACACAATAACTTATATTGCATTTTTAAATGTCTTTAAGAAAATTTTAAACTGCCTTCAAAACATAGGTGTAATACAGAGAGAATGTTTTTGGTTGAAAGTAGGTCACTTCCTATTCTCACTAGGAAACTTTTGTTTTAGCTTTAGTATATTTTTAAATACTATATTGAAAAAGTACAGCTGTTCAGAGACATTATTTATATCTCAGCTGATGACCTCCTTAAATGCGTACCTCAGAACATAGGTAGAGCTTCAGATCTAATTAATGCGAGATCTCAATGGAAGAGATTTAAAGAGCTTATTAATCCAAATCTAGAGGAATCATTCAACAAGGGGAACTAGACAAAAAATATCAGGGCATAAGAAAAAGAAACCTGTAGGTGTAACTGTGAAAGGAAGCTTTGCATGACTAACTCCATTTTGCTCCTAACCGCCACTGCCATGATACCTTTTAGGTTAACAGCTTTGGCTTATCTGTGAACTTCAAAGCCAGGGTGATAACAGTCCCTTCCCAAAACTAATTCCTAGAAATAGAAGGCAGGTATACACACAAGTATCAATGTTGTTAAAAATTTATAAACTCATTGTGATCTGACCAAGGCCAAAGATGTTTACTTTTTTTTTATATTTTAAGTTCTGGGATACATGTGAAGAACGTGCAGTTTTGTGATTTGCTGCACCCATGAACATTTCACCTACATTAAGTATTTCTCCTAATGTTAACCTTCCCCTAGCTCCCCAGGCCACAACAGGCCCCCGTGTGTGATGTTACCCTCCCTGTGTCCATGTGTTCTCATTGGTCAACTCCCACTTATGAGTAAGAACATATGGTGTTTGGTTTTCTGTGCCTGTGTTAGTTTGCTGAGAATGATGGTTTCCAGCTTTGTCCATGTCCCTGCAAGGACACGAACTCATCATTTTTTATGACTGCATAGTATTCCATGGTGTATATGTGCTACATTTTCTTTATCCAGTTTATCATTAATGGGCATTTGGGTTGGTTCCAAGTCTTTGCTATTGTGAACAGTGACATAGGTGTGCATGTGTCTTTGTAGTAAAATGATTTATAATCCTTTGGGTATATAGCCAGTAATGGGATTGCTGGGGCAAATGGGATTTCTGGTTCTAGACCCCAGAGGAATCACCACACTGTCTTCCACAATGGTTGAACTAATTTACACTCCCACCAATAGTGTAAAAGCATTTCTATTTCTCCACATCCTCTCCAGCATCTGTTTCCTGACCTTTTAATGATCACCATTCTAATTGATGTGAGACAGAATCTCATTGTGGTTTTGATTTGCATTTCTCTAATTACCAGTGATGATGAGCTTTTTTCCATATGTTTGTTGGCCACATAAATGTAATCTTTTGAGAAGTGTCTGTTCGTATCCTTCACCCACTTTTTGATGAGGTTGTATTTTTTTTTTATATGTTTGTTGGCTGCATAAATGTTTGTTTTTGTTTTTTTTGAGAAGTTTCGTTCATATCTTTTGCCCACTTTTTGATTGGGCTGTTTTCTTTTTCTTGTAAATTTGTTTAAGTTTCTTATAGATTCTGGATATTAGCCCTTTGTCAGATGGATAGATTGCCAAAATTTTCTCTCATTCTTTAGGTTTCCTGTTTACTCTAATGATAGTTTCCTTTGCTGTACAGAAGCCCTTTAGTTTAATTAGATCCCATTTGTCTATTTTGGCTTTTGTTGCCATTTTGCTTTTGTTGTTTTAATCATGAAGTCTTTGCCCATGCTTATGTACTGAATGGTATTACCTAGGTTTTCTTCTAGGGTTTTTATGGCTTTAGGTCTTACATTTAAGTCTTTAATCCATCTTGAGTTAATTTTTGTATAATGCATAAGGAAGAGGTCCAGTTCAGTTTTCTGCTTATGGCTAGCCAGTTTTCCCAACACCATTTATTACATAGGGAATCCTTTTCCCATTGCTTGTTTTTGTCAGGTCTGTCAAAGATCAGATGGTTGTAGATGTGTGGCATTATTTCTGAGGCCTCTGTTCTGTTCCATTGGTCTATATACCTGTATTGGTACCAGTACCATTCTGTTTTGGTTACTGTAGCCTTTTAGTATAGTTTGAAGTCAGGTAGTATGATGCCTCCAGCTTTGTTCTTTTTGCTTAGGATTGTCTTGGCTATATGGGCTCTTTTTTGGTTCCATATTAAATTCAAAGTAGTTTTTAAAAATTCTGTGAAGAAAGTCAATGGTAGCTTAATGGGGGATAGTATTGAATCTATAAATTACTTTTGGCAGTATGGCCATTTTCACAATATTGATTCTTCCTATCATGAGCATGGAATGTTTTTCCATTTGTTTGTGTCCTCTCTTATTTCCTTAAGCAGTGGTTTGTAGTTCTCTTGAAGAGGTCCTTCACATCTCTTGTAAGTTGTATTCCTAGCTATTTTATTCTCTTTGTAGCAATTGTGAATGGGCATTCTCTCATGAGTTGGCTGTTTGTACATTATTGGTGTATAGGAATGCTTGTGATTTTTGCACATTGATTTTGTATCCAGTCACTTTGCTGAACTGGCTTATCAGCAACTTCAAAACCTGACAAAAACAAGCAATGGGGAAAGGATTCCCTATTTAATACATGGTGTTGGGAAAACTGGCTTAAAAAGATTTAGGGCTGAGACAATGACCTTTTCTAAATATACAATCATGCCATCTATAAACAGAGAAAATTTGACTTCCTTGCTTCCAATTTTAATACCCTTTATTTCTTTCTCTTAAATTTCTTATTTCTCTGATTGCCCTGGCCAGAACTTCCAAGAATTATGTTGAATAGGAGCGGTGTGAGAGGGCATCTTTGTCTTGTGACAGTTTTCAAAAGGAATGCTTCCAGCTTTTGCCCATTCAGTATGATATTGGCTGTGGGTTTGTCCATAAGTATGTCTTATTATTTTGAGATACATCCATCAATACCTAGTTTATTGAGAGTTTTTAGCATGAAGGAATGCTGAATTTTATCTAAGGCCTTTTATGCATCTATTGAGATAATCTGTGGTTTTGGCCATTGGTTCTATTTATGTGATGGATTACATTTATTGATTTGCATATGTTGAACCAGCCTTGTATCCTAGGGATGAAGCTGACTTGATTGTGGTGGATAAGCTTTTTGATGTGCTGCTGGATTTGGTTTGCCAGTATTTTATTGAGGATTTTTGCATTGATGTTCCTCAGGGATATTGGCTTGAAATTTTCTTTTTTGTTGTGTCTGGTGTTGGTATCAGGATGATGCTGGCCTCATAAAATGAGGTAGGGGAGGAGTCCCTCTTTTTCTATTGTCTGGAATAGTTTCAGAAGAAATGGTACCAGCTCCTCTTGTACCTCTGGTAGAATTTGGCTGTGAATCCACCTGATCCTGGGCTTTTTTTGGTTGGTAGGCTATTAATTACTGCCTCAATTTCAGAACTTGTTATTGGTCTCTTCAGGGATTCAACTACTTCCTGGTTTAGTCTTGGGAGGGTGTATGTATTCAAAAATTTACCCATTTCCTCTAGATTTTCTAGTTTATTTCTGTGGAGGTGTTTACAGTACTCTCTGATGGTAGTTTGTGTTTCTGTGAATCAGTGTTAGTCTCCCCTTTATTATTTTTTATTGTGTCTATTTGATTCTTCTCTCTTTTCTTCTTTTTTAGTCTGGCTAGCAGTCTATCTATTTTGTTGATCTTTTCAAAAGCCAGCTGCTGGATTCATTGATTTTTTGAAGGGTTTTTTGTGTCTCTGTCTCCTTCAGTTCTGCTCTTAGCTGCTTCTTGTCTTCTGCTAGCTTTTGAATTTGTTTGCTCCTGATTCTCGAGTTCTTTTAATTGTGCTGTTAGGGTGTTGATCTTAGATCTTTCCTGTTTTTCCTGTGGGCAGTTAGTGCTATAATTTTCCCTCTAAACCCTGCTTTAACTGTGTCTCAGAGATTCTGGTACATTGTATCTTTGTTCTCATTGGTTTCAAGTAACTTATTTATTTCCGCCTTAATTTTGTTTTTTACCCAGTAGTCATTCAGGAGCTGATTGTTCAGTTTCCATGTAGTTGTGCAGTTTTTGAGTGGATTTCTTAATTTTGAGTTCTAATTTGATTGCACTGTGGTCTGAGAGACTGTTCATTATGATTTCTGTTCTTATGCATTTGCTGAGGAGTGTTTTACTTCCAATTATGTGGTCAATTTTAGAATAAGTGCAATGTGGTGCTGAGCAGAATGTATATTCTATTGATTTGGGGTGGAGAGTTCTGTAGATGTCTGTTAGGACTGCTTGGTCCAGAGCTGAGTTCCAGTCAGTATTTTTGTTCATTTTCTGTCCTGTTGTTTTGTCTAATATTGACAGGGTGTTAAAGTCTCCCACTATTATTATGTGGGAATCTAAGTGTCTTTGTAGGTCTCTAAGAACTTGCTTCATGAATTGGTGCTGCTGTATTGGATGCATATACATTTAGGATATTTAGCTCTTCTTGTTGCATTGATCTCTTTACCATTATGTAATGCCCTTCTTTGTCTTTTTTGATCTTTGTTGGTTTAAAGTCCGTTTTATCAGAAGACTAGGATTGTAACTCCTCTTTTTTTTGCTTCGCATTTGCTTGGTAAATATTTCTCTATACCTTTATTTTGATCCTATGTGAATATTTGCACATGAGATGGGTCTCTTGAATACAGCACACCAATGGGTCTTGACTCTATCCATTTTGCCAGTTTGTATCTTTTAATTGGGGCGTTTAGCCCATTTATATTTAAGGTTAATATTGTTGTGTGTGAATTTGATCTTGTCATTATGAAGCTAGCTGGTTATTTTGCTTGCTAGTTGATGCAGTTTCTTCATAGTGTTGATGGTCTTTACAATTTGGTATGTTTTTGCAGATTTAGTGCTTCCTTCAGGAGCTCTTGTAAGGCTGGCCTAGTGGTGACAAAATCTCTCAGCATTTGCTTGTCTGCAAAGGATTTTATTTCTCTTTCACTTATTAAGCTTAGTTTGGCTGAATATGAAATTCTGGGTTGAAAATTCTTTCCTTTAAAAATGTTGAATATTGGCCCCCTCTCTCTTCTGGCTTGTAGGGTTTCTACAGAGATATTTGCTGTTAGGCTGATGGGCTTCCATTTGTGGGTAACCCAACCTTTCTCTCTGGCTACCTTTGACATTTTTTCCTTCATTTCAACCTTGGTGAATCTGACAATTTTATATGTCTTGGGGTTGCTCTTCTCGAGAAGTATCTTTGTGGTGTTCTCTGTATTTCCTGAATTTGAATATTAGCCTGTCTTGCTAGGTTAGAGAAGTTCTCTTGGATAATATCCTGAAAGGTGTTTTCCAATTTGGTTCCATTCTCCCCATCACTTTCAGTGATTTCAATCAAATGTAGGGTTGGTCTTTTCACAGAGTCCCTTATTCTTAGAGGCTTCGTTCATTCTTTTTCTTTCTTTTTTCTCTAATCTTGTCTTCATGCTTTATTTCATTAACTTGATCTTCAATCCCTGATATCCTTTCTTCTCCTTGATTGTTTAGGCTATTAATACTTGTGTATGCTTCACGAAGTTCTTGTGCTGTGTTTTTCAGCTCCATCAGGTCATTTGTGTTCTCTCTAAACTTGTTATTTTAGTTAGTAATTCCTCTAACCTTTTTTCAAGGTTCTTAGCTTCCTCCATAGGGTTAGAACATGCTCCTTTAGCTCAGAGGAGTTTGTTATTACCCACCTTCTGAAGACTGCTTCTGTCAATTTGTCAAACTCACTCTCCATCCAGTTTTGTTCCCTGGATGGGCACCTACCAGATGTCAGCTGGAGCTTTCCTGTATGAGGTGTCTGTCGACCTCTGGTGGGAGGTCTCACATTCAGGAGGCTTGGGAGTCAGGGACCCACTTGGGGAGGCAGTCTGTTCCTCAGCAGAGCTCAAGTGCTGTGCTGGGAGATCTGCTGCTCTCTTCAGAGCTGGCAGGCATGGATGTTTTAGTCTATTGAAGCTGTGTCCACAGCCACCCCATCCCCTAGATGCTCTGTCCCAGGGAGATAGGAGTTTGATCTGTAAGACCCTGGCCAGGCTGCTGGCTTTTTTTCAGACATGCCTTGCCCAGAAAGGAGGAATCTATAGAGGCAGTCTGGCTGCAGCGGCTTTGCAGAACTTCAGTGGGCTCCACCTAGTTTGACCTTCTTGGCAGCTTTCTTTACACTGTGAACAGTAAACCGCCTACTCAAGCCTCAGTATTGGCAGACATACTTACCGCTACGGAGCCTGAGCTTCCTAGGTCGACTTCAGACTGCTGTGCTGGCAGCAAGAATTTCAAGACAGTGGATCTTAGTTTGCTGGGCTCCGTGGGGGGTGGGGATCCACTTAGCTAGACCACTTGGCTCCCTGGCTTCAGCCCCCTTTCCAGGGGAGTGAATGGGTTCTGTCTCACTGGTGTTCCAGGCACCGCTGGAAATGAAAAAAACAAAAAACAACAACAAAAAAACCCAACCAAAAAAAAAAACTCCTGCAGCTAATTCAGTGTCTCCCCAAATGGCTGTTCAGTTTTGTGCTTGAAACCCAGGTCCCTGGTGATGTAGGCACCCAAGGGAATCTCCTGGTCTGTGGGTTGCAAAGACTGTGGGAAAAGTATATTATCTGGGCCAGAATGCACCCTTCTTCATGACACAGTCCCTCAGGGCTTCCCTTGGCTAAGGGAGGGAGTCCCCTGATCACTTGCACTTCCCGGGTGAAGTGATGCCCCATACTGCTTCTGCTCACCCTCCGTGGGCTGCACCGTCTAACCTGTCCCAATGAGATGAGCCAGGTGCCTCAGTTGGAAATGCAGAAATCCCCTGCCTTCTGCATTGATCTCACTGGGAGCTGCAGACCAGAGCTGTTCCTATCTGGCCATCTTGTCCAGGCTCCTCCAGATGTTTACCTTTGATGCTGCTTGTATGTCTGTAATCACTTGTCACCTTTTGACCTCAACCCCCTTCTGCTTACCCCTTTTGTTTACATAAAAGGATCCCCAAAATCCATATTAGCATAAGATGGTTCTTCAGTACATTAGTCCACCATCTTCCTGGTTTGCTGACTCCCAGAAATAAAGTCATCTTCCTTGCTCCAACACCTTTCTCTCCACTTACTGGCTGTTGTGCAGTAAGTGGTATGAGTTTTGTACTCAGCTACATGGGGAGGACAACATTTTCTTGACCTTAAAAAGCTATTTCTAGTCCAGGCATGGTGCCCTGTAATCTCAGCACTTTGGGAGGCTGAGGTGGGTGGATTGCTTGAGTTCAGGCATTCAAGATTCAAGACCAGCCTAAGCAACATAATGACACCCTGCTGCTACAAAAAATAAACAAAATGACTGGGCACCGTGGCTCATACCTGTCATCCCAGCACTTTGGGAGGCTGAGGCTGGTGGATCATCTAAGGTTAGGAGTTCAAGACGAGCCTGGGAAACATGGTGAAACCCCATCTCTACTTAAAATACAAAAAAAAAAAAAAAAAAAAAAAAAATCAGCCAGGCATGGCAGGCACCTGTAATCCCAGCTACTCGGGAGACTGAGACAGGAGAATCTCTTGATCCAGGAAGCAGAGGTTGCAGTGAACCATGATCACACCATTGCACTCCATCCTGGGCAACAAGAGCAAAACTCCATCTCAAAATAAAAATAAAAAACTAGCCTGGCATAGCTGCACGTGACCTGTAGTCCCAGATACTCCAGAGGCTAAGTTGCAAGGATCAGTTAAGCCCAGGAGGTTGAGGGCTGCAGCGAGTTATGATCACACCACTGCACTCCAGCGTGGGTAATGAAGTGAGACTCTGTCGGAAAAAAAAAGAAAATTTATAATGCCTATACTATTGTTGATAAGATTTTTTTGGCTATAAAGATGTTAAGAGATTACATAAATTTTCAGACTCTCAAAGGGTCTGGACTAGCCTGATAACTAAGTCATTTAGCTTTGGTCAGAGCTAGAATCCAAACGGTAAGGAAGGCGTATTTTGGTACTCCATGTTACTCACACATTTTTTTTGTGGGAAAACTATAAAATTGTTTCCTTTTTTTTTTCTTGCGAAAGGTGGATACATTTTGGAACAGCTGGTCTTGGCTTTCTTGCAACATGTACTCCAGTGATGTAAATGATTAAATGCTAAAACTTCCCCCGCTTCCCTCCATAGATTTTGAGCAATGGTCTTTGCTTTCTTCTTAGTCCTGTACAAGGAAACTTTCCAATAGCAACCACTAAAATCCAAATAAAGTTAGGAGATAACAACAACAAAAAAATGAATATGTTTCCATCTGGAATCTCTTCATATTTCAGTGTGAATAAATTGGCAGTTACCTGGTGGAGCCCTGGGGCCAAAAGTTGAGCTTATTTTGTTTCTGTTTTCCTTTCTCCTTTTTCTTCCTTCTCAGTTGGATAACATCTCTGCTGAGTTTTGGAGACTCAAGCCTTCCTGATGGCCATTTGTCATTCCCTCATCTTCCATGGCTGCTGGCTACGGGTACTAAAAAACCACCAAGGTGAAGAAAAATCAGGAAATCACATTTATCCAAATATTCTCTTCCAGAATTTCAACCAAATGTGGAATCCTAAGCCAAGTGACAAAATAAAGATTTCCTTTCCATGGATCTTCTAATTGCCCCAAAAATGTGACCCCTGGGAGCACTGCAGATTTTCAGCATTCAAGGTGTGTGACTGTAAGCTGTTAGTCATAAGGCAGATGGCAGGGAATCTGCTGGAAGGCTGAATTTTCACTGGCGCGAAATAGGGCTGACTGCACAGTAGTTAAGTGGGGTAGCTGTCAAGGAAAGAGATGCTTTCCCTCCCCTGCAGGGACAGTTGAACCACATACTTCCCTCCTTCTCAGGTTCCCAGTTGCCCTGGGCATTTTTCTCTGTTACAGCATTTCACTCTTGAAATGAATGGCACTTAGCAGGGAAGGTGTCTTTGGTAAGTATTTTACAACAGTGCAGGAGTTAACAGTTTCTTTTTTCATTAAAAGTGAGTTTTTGGTGGCTTTGTGACTGGCAGCCTGGAAACTTCTTACTTCCCTTTGATCCAGTGATTTCATAAAGAGTCTCCTTTTCCCAGACATCTGCCAAAGGGAAGGTTACGCTCCTTTTCCTTGCTTCCTTCCGCCTTTGTTCCCTGCTTCCTTTCCCTCCCAAGAGTCATCAGAGAGATTATTTGTAAGATCCTTGTGAATATGTGCACGGTGATGGATGCTGGGTAACACTACAACCACAACAACCTTTTATTCACTGTGTGTGTGTGTGTGTGTGTGTGTTCGCGCACGCACATGGGTGTGTTTGTTACTGTGTGTTTGTGCGCATGTGTGTATGGGTGAAGAGTCTTAAAAAGTGACATGGAAGGTAGCCATTGCTCATTTAAGAAAACAATATAAAAGAGAGGAGAAGAGAAAAATAGTAGTCACTTTACAACTTCAGTGGACATACCAATTGTAATTTTTAAAAATGTAGATCTGCTGCTGTTAATATTCCACTTACAGCCAATTAAATATTGACAAGGTAATTCTATTGCAAGGGAAATAATGTACTGTTCCAAAGTCAAGATGTGTCCTCCTTAAGGACAGGCGTTATATCACACTTACTACTGCTGCCCAGAGCTTACCACAGGGCTTGGCGCAAAGAAGGCACTAGAAAAAGATTTGTTATCTTGGATTGAAAAAAAGTTAGTAGATCACTGCATCATGAACTCTGCAAAAGTATTTATGAGAATTAGGACAGTGATGATATGTAAGTGGAAGTGATTTATCTGTTATTCTTCTGACCTACACTTTATTAGCACAATCACTCTTCCACAGGATGATGCACCCGAGACATTACAAGGGCTTAAAGTATCATCTGAAGCATCCAAGAAAAATTTGATTATATTCTGTGGAATTTTAGTACTTTTGGTCTTAAGGGTATTTTACTGTACTTTAATTCTTTAAAAATTAGCAATTCATTAATGATATATAGGATAAATTGTTATAATCAGAGTCTGTAATTGACCGGAATGCTGAATGTGTAGCAATAAAATATGTTTCTGTGTGGACAGAGCTGGGTTGGAAAGTGGGTTTGACTGTTGCTAGTTTTGTCATCTTAGGCACGTTCTTTAACCTGTCTAAAATTTGGATTCCTCAACTCTCTAAAACGAAAAGACCTAAAAAAGCTCCTCCCTCTAAGGCTGTTGTTAAGATTAAAGGAGGTAAACTATGTAGGGAGCTCAGCACAGTGTCAGCGATTTGGTAATCCTTCAACAAGGAGTAGGAATAGGAGCAGTAGGCTACCCTGGGGTCTGTGGACGCTCCCCTTTTGTGGTGCCCTGTGATTATTGTACGGAAGACGTTCTGGGACAGAGGAAACCCTGGGTGTGTGCCATCGGGCAGCCTATGTTCCTGCCCCAGTGCTTGGAACTTTGTATGTCGGTAAAAAGAAAGTCACTGGAGCTAGAAGAGCTTCTCCAGTATTTGGCAGCATGTTAGCATCGTGGGTGGAATTAGTCTAGATGCACATTTTTCCAAATATAATTTGTTACTTTCTAAGGTGGATCTATACACATACCTGTGTTTTTCCTCCATTCCCATAGGCAATTTGAGATCAGTTCACTGAAAATGCTAGCTGTTCTTTGTAGTGGGAAATGAAAAGGAACTGAGTTTTCCGCGTCACTCTGAGATTTGCATTTGAATAAATAGGTGTCACATATTTTGGTCCCCCATTTCTTTTAAGTGTGAAGCTAAATGCTAGTGACTTCACTAAGTGTTTGGAAGCAAGATGTTAATATCATAATTACCTTTTTTCTTAACAAGATAATACTGAGCAGCAGCTTTAGAAAAAAAAATTCTGAATAAGATGCCGAGAATGAAAGAAAGATGAATTGGCTGGCTTTCCTTTCCTTGGTGGGGCCCAGGTTAAAGAGATGGGGGATGTACCCATGCGGCATTGCTTGGAAACTTAGGTTACCCTTCCTGTATACCTGAAACCACTCTCCGTGAACTGCATTAGAGCTAAAGTCTGAGGAGGCTCTGCTTTTACACAACTGTTGGCTTCTTTAGGCATAGAACCCTCAGGAAGTCACTGTGGAATTTCTGGAGAATTGCAGTTTCTCCTCCATCCCTCCATGAAGTTCTACTTGCAATTTCAGGGGTTTTCAAGACCACTCTCACTTCTGAAACAAAATGCACATTCAGAGATTCCCCAAGACCCATACAGAGACCCCTATTGAGAGATCCCTATTGTTAGGCTTGATAATTCGCCTGAATTATCAAGGACCTTGTATAACTCAGAAAAGCTGTCTATTCATGGCTACTCTATTAGCCTGTTTTCACACTGCTGTAAAGATGCTACCTATGACTGGGTAATATATGAAGGCAAAAGGTTTAATTGACTCACAGTTCTGCAGGCTGGGGGAGGCCTCAGGAAACTTACAATCGTGCCGAAAGGCAAAGGAGAAGTAAGGCATCTCATGGTAGCAGGAGAGAGAAAGAGCACAGGGGGAAACTGCCACTTTTATTTATCTTTATTATTACTTTTTTTGAGATGGAGCTTCGCTCTTGCCGCCCAGGCTGGAGTGCATTGGTGCGATCTCGGCTCACTGCAACTTCCGCCTTCTGGGTTCAAGTGATTCTCCAGCCTCAGCCTCTTGAGTAGCTGAGATTCCAGGTGCCCACCACCAGGTCCAGCTAATTTTTGTATTTTTAGTAGAGATGGGGTTTCACCATGTTGGCTAGGCTAGTCTCAAACTGCTGACCTCAGGTAATCCACCAGTCTCAGCCTCACAAAGTGCTGGGATTACAGGCGTGAGCAACCGTGCCTGGCAGAAAGTGTCACTTTTAAACCATCAGATCTCATGAGATCTCCTTCACTATCACGAAAATAGCATGGGGGAAACCACCCCTGTGATCCAATCACATCCTACCAGGTCCCTCCCTCAACACATGGAGATTACAATTCAAAATGAGGTTTGGGTGGGGACACAGAGCCAAACCATGTCAGTTACTGTTTATTATAGCAAAAAAAATGCAGATTAAAAATTGAAAAGGAAAGAGGAACATAGGGCAGGGTTCAGTGGACAAGGCATGGAGCTTCCACTTTGGCTCTCCCAGTGGAATTGTGTTGGATAGTGTCTATTTATTTCAACAACACGTATGGCAATGCACACAGAGTACTGCTAGCCATACAAGCATACCTGATCTTTGCTGCACAGAGTTTATTGGAACTTAGTCATGTAGACATGGGTGACTCCTGCATGGCCTAGCTTAGGCTCCAGCCCCGTCAGAGGTTGAGCTAATATCACATGAACCAAGGCTCCCCACTCTAGGTCATATTGTAAACTTACACTATTTGGCGTGGCCCAAGTCGTCCAGGTAAGCAAGGATACTCTTTATCAAGAAAGCATTCCAAGGTCTTAAAGGTTACCTCTCAGGATCTGAGGGCAAAGACCAAACCTCAATCTGGACAAGATTAACCCTTCACTGCACACCACTCTGCCCTTCTTCAACACAGATATGCAATGTAAGATTCTGATACGGATTTCAGTGAGGTGGCCACACACAGCAAGCCTAGGTACAACTTATCCCTGGCCCCTTGGTTTTCTGAAGCTTGCGGTTATTGGTGGCACTCTGTATGTAGGTAGGATCCTGCCAGAATTAAGAAGTGGACAAACTGTTGTCATGCCACCACCCTTCTGTACTCAGGGCTGACCTCACCACACCATAAAATATAGCTTAATCATTATGCAATTTTGTTTAAGGGATTATGTATAAGTTATTTTTCTGATCCTTTAACCAAATTTAGCACTGGATAACAACATCCTCGTCCTTTAAAGAAAGTGCGTATTGCTAGTATCTATTAGAGGAGTGAATTTCTCTAAGTATGCAAGCTCTCTCATTCCTAATAACTACAGAAGGCTTTCTTGGGAATTATTAAGAAACAGAATGACTTCTTTCCTTTAGTTTACCTTATGCATCCATGCATAAGAAGGTTTGCGAGAGTGAAATTTAATCATTGTTCTCATTTTCTTACTACATTTCCAACAAATTTGTTGTTAGAATGTTTTCGGTTAACATCAAAAGTTCACGTCTTTCCATATTTCATCTCCCTCTTGGGTGAGATACACTCAGCTTTGGAATCAGACACTGAAATACTTTTGGAACTAGGTGAGTAATATAAATCTGTGCAGTGGTACAAATATGTGACAATTGATATTACTGGAGAGTGTCGCAAGGTGTAGATTGCCAGCCTGTCTAGAACATTCATATTTAGACTTTAAAAAATTTTTCAGGTAGCCAGGTGCAGCGATGCATGCCTATATTCCCTGCTACTCAGGAGGCTGAGATGGGAGGATTGCTTGAGGCTAAGAGGTAGGGGCTGCAGTGCATTATAATTGCACCTGTGAATAGCCACTGCACTACAGCCTGGGCAACACAGTGAGACCCCCCCAATAAAAGCAGAGAAAAATATTTTGCAGGCAAATAAAACACTTCTTTTGACGTGGCCCACACAACAGCATTTTAGGACTCTTCACTAAAGAGATACATGAGCAAATGACCAAATATTAGTAGGAAAGCAGATAGAGCTTAACATTTGGCTCAACATTTCAACTATTTTCAAATTATGGAATTATGCCTGAGGCTGACTATACAGATTCAGTTTTCCACTTTCCCTAAGAAATGCAAAAACAAAAGCTAAACAATAAATGTCTCAAATATTGGGTGGAGAAATTAAAAAGAATTCTCTCCGTTATCCTATTTGTCTTTATTGTTTATGGCATGAACTTGTAACACTGGCGATTATACTTGACTTGGAAAGAGGAGTTAGTGAAAACTTTTGATTTAAAAGCACCTGAGCTGCTCTGTAATAGGAATAATAAAAATATATATTTTAAAGTTGCATGAAGTAAATAATAATATCTAATATTTAAATTCTAGATGGTAGGATTTTTGCAGTAACATTTTTGTCATTTCCTGTCTAATTTAAGGTTGCACCAAGGATATATGGTCTGTAAGGCATATTTATGGAAAGCAAATCTGTAATTATTGTATGGGGATTAAAGTCCAGTTTCCTGCATTTCCAGCACATAGTAGTCATCAATAAATTATTGCTGAATGAATGAATGAATGAATGCTTGAGATTCCTTCTCAGTGCCAAGTGTACCGGGCTCACATCATGTGAAAAAAAGATAAATGATTGATAATAAACAATGACCATCTTCTTTTCATCTTACGGAAAATAAGGAGCAGAAAGGCCAATGTTTGAAGGGAAGTTTTTCTCTTGATAAAATTCCAAGTACTTGAACTTTTCTAATGCCGACTTTCCCAGTGAGATTTTAGATCCAAAGGGTTTCAGTAAAGAATTGGCGTAAGCACTCACAAGTTTGGGTGCTTATCTAAACCAAAATTAATCTCTGAACTTTTTGAGGTTTTCTGACTTCTAAAGAAAGCTGAGAAAGCCATAGAGGGCAGAGAAATCACAGAGAAAAACGGAGAAGGGTGATCACAGGAAAAGCTACAGAGGCCAGAGAGATCACAAGGGCTGAGAGAGCAGAGGAGAGCAGAGAAAGGGTTAGGCAATAGAAAAGAGGGATAACAGAGGAGCAGAGGTAGCTTGGAGAAAGCCAGGGAGGCCAGAGCAATCAGAGAAGAGATGCTGAGGGCAGAGAGAGCACTAAGAAAACAGTTGAGTGGGGGAGATTAGAGAGGAGCAGGGGATGAAATTGTGGACAGAGCAATCAGTGCAGAGGAGGACGGGGGCAAGAAAATTGCACTCAAGAAGGGCTAGACTGCAAACTCCGGCTGTTCGTCATGCCTCTTGTTTTGATCGTGATCATTTGAAACCTGGAAAAGACTTTTCCTCTTCTTTCCTTTCCTCTTTTTCTCCTCTTCACCCTTGTCTCATCTGCTCTGTGAGAAGAGGTAGATGGAGAGGAGAGTAAGGAAGTGATTTGAATATTTCCTAGATATTTTGCAGTTTGATTATCAATATGTCATGCTAAATGAATGCGAGTCTTAAAAGATGAAAGTGACTTGAAGTTGGATATAAGCTGTGTTCTTGCTTCTGAAAATTCATCTTTCTTCTTAAAGGAAGAAACTACTATATTTGGTGAAAAGAAAAAAAGCATGCATTTTAAAAAGAAATAAAGAAGTAAAATGTTAGTAATAACACAGCAAAATCAGGTTTCGTTAAAGAATACTACTGTTTCCTGGACAGACTCCCTTTATCACACAATGGAAGAACAGCTTGAATGAATTACATCAATTTATTGCAGCGTGTTGCAGGCCACTTACGCATGACACAGTGCCTAGAGTCACAGTTGTAGCTGATCTCCTTGGAGTCCATACCTCTTCTCAATTCAACCCCATCCTTTACAGATGAGGAAACAGATATCCAGAGCAATTGGCATACTGTCTCTAGGCCATGCACCTACTTAATAGGAAAGCTTTAAAGTTCATCTGTACTAAAATTCTGATAAGACGTGTAACTTCATTTTCTCAGGTTCTGAATCATAATTTATCTACAGGCTATGTAGATTGTAATTGAAATGAAAAGTAAAGAAAGCAGTTATTTTAGCCCCATCATCAAAATAAGTCCTTGGCCTGGCTTCTGAGTACTTTTGGTGGTATGTTGCCTAGTTCCATTGTAACATGTTGATAAGAGCCAGCTCTCTTATTTTCTCCAAACAGCTCTCACACATACACACTAACCCAATCCATCTGGGTTTGTGTTGTTCGGTTATTGCAAGTGTGTGATGTTTATTCAGGAGTAGGGTGGGGTGGGGGAAGAGTCAAGCTGGAGAGTCAATGAATAAGCCCCATCTACCACTAACATAGAAACATGCAACTAAGAACATAACAGGTAGAGTCAGTTTTCTTTATATTCAAAATACAATGTAGAATTTTTACCATTATCAAAGTCATTTTCTCCAACTGTCTTACTACAGAACAAGTAACCAAAATAGTACAGCTTTTCCTCTTAATAACTTCTCGTGCTTTCTGGGTAAGAATATACTACTGTCAAACTTTATAACTAATTTTCCTGTTTCAGACCTTGGGACTGAGTTAAAACAATGGAAACTTTTAACATCACTTCTAACTTCCAGCAGCAACTGGATTACAACAGCTTCTCAAACCTCAGCGTTGTTCTACTCATCAAAACAAAGTCCTCTGATTCGTTTCAAGAATCTTATCTAATGACTGCGTTGTGCTGTTTATTATTTTTCAAGAATAATTTTAATATTGATAATTTTTTCCCAGTAATCACTAGTTTTTGTATCTTCTTTACCAGTAGCCATCTACTGGAGTAGAGGAATACAAAAAAAATTAGAAGATACTTACTTTTTCTAAGGATCTTTTTTGGAATATAAGGTAAACCGACACGACCTCTTGTTATTTACAATGACTTATGTGCATCTGTTTCTTTTACTTTTTTTTTTTTTCTCTTTTTCATTTTTGAGACAGAGTCTTACTCTGTCACCCAGGCTGGAGTGCAATGGCGTGATCTTGGCTCATTGAAACTTCTGCCTCCCGGGTTCAAGCGATTCTCCTGCCTCAGCCTCCCAAGCAGCTGGGACTACAGGTATGCACTACTATGCCTGGCTAATTTTTGTGTTTTTAGTAGAGATAGGGTTTTACCATGTTGGTCAGGCTGGTTTCAAACTCCTGACCTTGTGATCCGCCTGCCTTTGCCTCCAAAAATGCTGGGATTACAGGCGTGAGCCACCGTACCCGACCATCTGTCCCCTTTTCAGATGGTAAGCTCTTTAAGGTTAGAGGGTTTGGCTTCTCCTCATAGCCCATGTTATGGTCTTCGTAACCCAGTAATTGTGATTTCTTCACTGATAGGCCTCTGCTAAGCCTCTCTAGGATCTTGAGCAGTGTGTCTGACTTGCTCATTAGTTGGTGTAGGCAAGCCAACTTGACTTCCATTAGTCGTTGGTTCCATCATTTTCCTTCTTCCTCCCGTATTTTTCAGAGTTGATCCTATTGTCTAGTGTCTTTGATGTTCCCATGCCTAGTGGTTTGGTCTTTTACTCGGAGAAAATAACACCTACATGACTTCGTGAACTTTCTGTAAGGACCAAATGAAATGCTGTGCACATTTGGGAAGTAAATGTGGAAATTTTTACAACTAAATGTGATTTTTACAGAGCCGATTACTTTAGAGTGAAAGTAGAGAATATAGGTAATTTACCTGGGAAACGGTATAAATATATTATTCATGCATTTGGTATGTATGTAGAAATATCAGTAATTTTATAACATTTAATAACAATTAGAAACAAATTTTTATCCGAGCAACTATCACTAGTAATAATAATCATGAAAAACAACAGGTAATAGAAAAGCAATTTTGTTTTATTGCTCCATAGACCAGAAATGTGCAATTAGATGCAAGCACTTAGATGTGCATGAAGCACAGTCGTAAGCACACACAGTTATCCTCATAGGCTCAGTAAATACTGTCAGGCAGGAGTGTGGACGCTGGACAGAGATTGACTAGGTATGAAACTGGCTCTTCTCCTATCAGTTGAGGGATCCCTCCTCCCTCTTGTTCATTGTCTGTCAAGATGGAGATGATGGAAATATGAGTACTTACTTTTTTGGGTTGTTGTGACAAGTAAGTTAGATTTACTATCTATAAAGTGCTTACAAAAGTGCTTAGCATACTGAAACACCATATAATTGTCAGATGGAATTATTCTATTGCAACAAACATCTGAATTAAAGATGAGAAGTGTAGGGAGAGATTTATTAAAGGATACAAAATTACAGTTCGATACTAGTAAGTTCAGTGTTCTACACCATTATAGGATGACTCTTGTTAACAATAACATACGATTTCAAATAGCAAGAAGGAGAATATTGAAGTTTCCCAAGACAAAAGATAAAAGTTTGAGATGATGGATATACTAATTACCCTGATTTGATCACTATACATTACATGCATCAAAACATCAATGTGTTTGGTGAATATGTACAGATATTATTTGTCAATTAAAAAATAAAATTAAAGGAAGATTTGAAATAAAGCCAAGCATACCAATTTTTGTTCTTTAAGGCATTTAACATCAATTTGTTCTTGACTTCTAATTCTGACTGAGGTTTCCTGGTGAAGACCTCAGAGTCAGCTGAGGAGGGTGAAGAGCAACAAATGGTAGACAAACTCAAATGCTGGATGAGAGGAAATCAAACCGGAAAGCCTGCTGTCGCCAAACGGTCAAGGGGCACAGGCATTGGGTAAGTTCTGGGTCTTTATCCCAGCTCTGCCAGTGACCAGCTGTACGTACTATATCTCCCAGGAGGGGAAAGCTGCATTGGGGTTGCGTTGTGACAGTGCATGAAGAGCACTGAGCTCAGTACGTGGCAGAAGGGCATGCTGTGTGGATGTTAGTTTCTGTTCAGTTTGCCAACTACGCATGATTCTGTTTTGTTTCAACTATCTGGCTTTGCTTTAATGACTTGGAAGAAACAGCAGATTTCTATTCCCTTTTGCAAATATTTTAGCACTTAAACTTTGTCATTCACACAGTTGTTACATCGATAACAAAGCAAGCCTGAGCCCTGCTTGAGCAAGGTCTGTTCCCGGGGGAAATAGCCTGTCTGTTTCCACTCTGCCTCATCTGCCATATTTTAGCTGTTAATTGGAGATGGAAATGTTTCCAAGTTTTCTTCTTCCCTAGGTATTGATCTTTTGGGTGAACGTAAGCCTTAACCCCTTAAGCTTTATCACCATGCTTTCTCTACCTTATCAATTCTAATGGATTTAGCATATATTATCAGTATTTAGATCTTGATTTTTCTTTCTACTTCATTCTCCTTTAAAGCAATCTGTGTAGCTGAAAACCTCTTGTTAGAAGAGATTATATGATTATTTTTTGGTTTTATAATCTGTTTGAAGAAGTGGCTGCACACTTGAGGATTTAAAATGATGTCTCAACAGGAAGTGGCTTCTCTGTTGAAACCCTAATTTCTCACAGGGCTGCTTAGTTTTTCTTTATATAAAAAAATTTTCAGATTCTATCGCATTGCTGCCAGGATACTTCATTTTATTTAAATGCAACAACACAAACATCACTAATCTGGTTTCCCCAAATTCATTTGCGTACTCCCTGTCAACAATGGTTTTATCAGCCATCAAAATCTAATTGAAATGGCAGTGCAGCATGTAGTCATCCAATAATTATAAAAAAGCACACTGAAAATTCAGATGCCTTTGAACAAAAGCCATCAAAGTAACATAAACAGGAGAAAAGGTAATTAAAGAGCCTTTTCTCCTCGGGGCTTTCCACACTGCAGGTTTATTTCAATGCAGCTCTAGCAGGAGACCAGAGGTGGATTGATGGACCAATTTTGTTGGCTGATGCTATTCTGAAATGTGTCCCATTAAAAATGTGGTAAAGAAATTTAAGAGGCACAACAGTCATGGCACCCAGAAGCCTGCTTTGCTTCCTTCTCTGAGAACTTCTGTGGTACTGTGCACATGTGACAGTTAATAGGTGACAAAGAGCCTTGCCCTTTATCACCTGGACACCAGATCTTTAGAGACTTGGGCAAACAGAACAGTCCTGTTCTTGACTATAAAGTTCTGATACCATAAGGGTGCTCAGCATAGCCTGCAAATCTCCACTTGGGTTTTTCACATCCTGGAGAAAAGGAAACTGCCCAACTATCAGAGGCTGTAATGTGTGAATGCAAGCAGTTTAGCAATAAGAGATTCAAACTTTTGAAATAGAGGTAACAAAGCCTTAAGAATAAGCCCTGGTCATGAATGTATATATAGTCCTGGGGCTGGTTGGCATAGCAACTATTTCTGAGAACCCTGGTGCTGCTTAAGTAAACAGCTGAAGCACAGAGCATGCCTCAGCTAAACTGGGTCCATCTGTAGTATCAGCATGTGAGGATCAGAACAGGAACATTTTCTCCAGCGAATAAACGATATTTTGGTATCTCTTCCTAGTAACTATTGTTCTCAGCACTTCATGGCAAGCCCCCCCATTCTTTCTGGTTTTCCATATGGCAGTTTTGTTGAACAATCCCAACGTAGGTAAATCTAACTAAGTTGATTTTGGAGTAACTGAGAAGGGTCTAAGCTCGGTGACTTTCATTTGTTATTTGCCAACAATTTCCCAGGAAGGAAAATTGATGATTCAATAGCAACTCGTTGGGATGATCCAACGGGTATGATACCTGTTGGGTTTGCATTTCAAAGTTCAGCACGCTGGGTAATGGCAAACGTTTTGGAATCTGACCAACTTGGCCATGGTGTCTGGTTCCGCCATGAAAAGGGATGTGACATCAGTTGTATTACTGATCCATCCGGGCATATAACTGATCCTTTCTGCAATTTTTTCTCATATGTAGAATAAGCATAGTGATAGCTACCTCATGGGTATTTGACAATTGACTAACATAATGTATTTAAAATGCTAAGCACGTACACTACTCAAGAAATGGCAATACTAACATACCCTGTTGAGTTCCTATACTGTGGTTATTTTAGAATTGGATGCATTCAATGTCCAGCATTTTCCATATGATTCAGCTGTAAATTCTAACTTGTCTAAGTCCAGTATGGTGGTCTAAGTTCCCTCACCTGAGACTGACTTATGGTGGACATGTAGCCTAGTTTTGGCTACTGAGATAAGAGGGGAGGTCTTAGCACACAGAATAATGCTAAGAGATCAGATGCACCTGGATTAGGATAGTAAGAGGCTCCTAGGAGTTTTAAGGTAACAGAGTGTCCAAGAAAATACAGTACGAGAGTTTGCATGCACTTGCAAATGGACCCTCTAAATACCCGGGATTTGTGAGTAACCATCAGAAATTTCTGTTTGGGCTGGGCTTCATTACATGTGATACTCTCCTGAAAGTGGACTGTGCAGGCTATAGCATTTCAAAAGTACAAAACATTTAAAAATATGCAATATAGGAGGTTGGTCACGGTGGCTCATGCCTGTAATCCCAGCACTTTGGGAGGCTGAAGTGGGTGGATCACTTGAGATCAGAGTTTGAGACCAGCCTGGGCAACAGGAAGAAAACCCCGTCTCCACTAAAAATACAAAAATTAGCTGGGTGTGGTGGTGGGTGCCTGTACTCCCAGCTACTGGGGAGGCTGAGGCAGGAGAATCGCTTGAACCTGGGAGGGGAGAGGTTGCAGTGAACTGAGATGCCGCTGCACTCTAGCCTGGGAGACAAAGCAAGACACACACTCTCTCTCTCTCTCTCTCTCTCTCTCTCTCTCTCTCTCTCTCTCTCTCACACACACACACACACACACACACACACACACACACACTAATGCTTTGAAAAATGTATAGTTGAATAATTCACCTGTGTCTTGTTTCCAAAGAGAAAGGTTACAAAAGAAGAGTTTTGTGTCTTGGAAACCTTTGAGGTCTTTCTGAAAAGCTCTTTTTGGACCTATATGAGAACCTAGTAAGGGCTATAACTGATAGGTCCCTTCCTTCCTTGGGGATTCTTCCCTAGACCCCCCATTTCTGATGACGGAAGAAAATTTAATGATAAAAAAATCAGTGCTGAGGCCAATTTGAGTCTCTTTTATTGACATCAAAAGAACTGTGCTTCCTGAGAAACACGAACTGAGAAACGAGAACTTCTGAGTGTCTGGAAGAGAGTTCTGAATGTTTTATATTCAGACTCCCATGTCTTGATCTCCCTTATAAATCTTCACCCAAAAAATAGTTCTTCTAAGTCCAGAGTGATTTATTTTTATACTACTTTTACCACTGATAATTTTAAAGTTTTGTGTTTCTAAGAATTTTGAAGTACTTTTATGAATCATACTTTTTCTGATTATTATAAGTTAAGATTTTTCTTACTCTGTAAAACTTAGGACATTGCAAAGAAGAATCAGATAACAAAGGATGAAACCTAGTGTCTGTGAGCTGCAAGTTCCTCTCCTTGGGAATTTCACTGAATAATCTGCCTCTAATATGCATGTTGTTGTCTTGGCAGTTTATTATTTTAAGGCAGTAGAACATAACACATGGGAAGGAGCTATCTTGATCTATCTATCAAGAATCCGCAATTTATAGCTCTGTCTATTTGGTAGTAAAAAGACACTCCCTGAGAGCTAGAAGGCTGTGTATATCTGTAGTGATAAGAATGCAGTCCCTTAAAAATATCTTGATATCATTATATTTGAAACCTGTCATTGGGGTGAAAATTCCTTTGTTTATAACTTTATAGTTTACATAAACATATGAAATATGTGTTTGTTAATGTACATGATTACATTTAATTTCCACAATAGTCCTGTAATTTATGTCAATTCCTGATTCACAGCTGAAGAGCCTGAAGTACAGGGGAAGTTAGCTAACTTGGCTAAAATCACAGAGCAAATGAGTGGCAGAAAAACTCAAATCCAGGTCTTTTGATTAACTATGTTGGCTTACTGTTTTTATTTTGTTTTGCCTTTTCACAGTTGCTTCTCTGAGTATTTATAGTTTGGCATAGGGCTAACACTATTTATTAATAACTATTTGCAAAATAATTTTGGGAAATGTTTTATACCCAGTTTTTTTTTAATATATATATTTTATTGCATTTTAGGTTTTGGGGTACATGTGAAGAACATGCAAGATTGTTGTATAGGTACGCAAATGGCAGCGTGATTTGCTGCCTTCCTCCCCATCACCTATATCTGGCATTTCTCCCCATGCTATCTCTCCCCAACTCCCCACCCCCTGCTGGCCCTCCCCTTTTTCTCTCCCCCCGACAGACCCCAGTGTGTGATGCTCCCCTCCCTGTGTCCATGTGTTCTCATTATTCAACACCCACCTATGAGTGAGAACATGCGGTGTTTGATTTTCTGTTCTTGTGTCAGTTTGCTGAGAATGATGGTTTCCAGGTTCATCCATGTTCCTACAAAGGACACGAACTCATCGTTTTTGATGACTGCATAATATTCCATGGTGTATATGTGCCACGTTTTCCCCTGTCCAGTCTATCATCGATGCGCATTTGGGTTGGTTCCAGGTCTTTGCTATTATAAACTGTGCTGCAATGAACGTACGTGTGCATATGTCCTTATAGTAGAACGATTTATAATCCTTTGGATATATACCCAGTAATGGGATTGCTGGGTCAAATGGAATTTCTATTTCTAGGTCCTCAAGGAATCGCCACACTGTCTTCCACAATGGTTGAACTAATTTACACTCCCACCAACAGTGTAAAAGCGTTCCTATTTCTCCACATCCTCTCCAGCATCTATTGTCTCCAGATTTTTTAATGATTGCCATTCTAATACCCAGTTTTAAGGCCATGGCTAAAGGCTAATTAGGTCTTGTTTGACAAGGCTGAATCCATACCCTAGCCATTTCTTTCCTGGAGCTCCCATGTGCTTAGGCTACTATGCACCTGCTGTAAATTACCCCAGGGCAAAATACCAAACAACTAGGGCAGTTCTTCCGCCCTGGAGCCTGAGTCCCAGGAATTATTCAAATTAGCCAATCCACAGGAAGCCCTCTTAAGCTGCCTCTCACAGCTTCAGCTTGCTGTTATACTTCCCTTGTCTAAGTTCCTGTGTAGCCCTGCCTGGCAGCCTTCTCTCCTTAGGAGTTGCGAGTAATAAAGAGTTCTGCTTTTTATCTATCTGAGTTTCATCGTGTTGTGTCTTGCCCTCTGAAGAATCTTTGGAGTTTAAATTTGTCTCTAACCTTTTTAGTTGAACTGTGGTATAACTAGAAAGGCTTTCAGTAGGAAGACAAGTGACTGGGTTTCTTCTACAATAGGCTTGGTTGGCATGGCCCTGTAGAGGTCGATTCAACCTCTCTGAACCTCAGCTTCCTTACCTAGAAAATGAACACTAATCCTAAAATCAGTGGTTCCTGATATAGATTGGAATTCTATAATTTTGTGGTATAAATTGGTGGTGCCAAAGTACGAGAGTACCCAAGGATGAATGGAAAGAGGAGTATTCACCTGGAAGGCAGTGCCTGTATTCTATAGATGGGAATCTTTTAGTTTGATTTATCTACATATAAATCATGATAACATGATAAAAGATATCATGAAGAAATTCTTGTGTCAAAATGATTTTTTTAAAGCACATGTAACTAGGTATTAGCTAATAAAACAATAAAGGTCAGTGGCTACTTGGTAGGCCATTATTTTAGCAACAGAAGCTTGTATGTTGTAGGCCTCCAAAAGCCTCCTTTCCAGAATGTAAACTGTGAATTCTGAGATGGTTTGTTAAAGTTCCTTTGAGATTTTTTTTCATACCTCTCTCTCTCTTATTTTATGTAATTTCTTTTTTTGGTCAGAAACTTCAGAAGCTGCTGAAGCTGCAGATTTTGGTGTCATTGACCTGCCTTCCTCTTTGTTTGGCGGTTGATGAATCCTTGGGGGAGAGGTGTCTGCAACCCTGATGGAGAGCCAGAAAATAGAGTTTCTGTGAATGGCAGCCTCTAGACACTTGATTTTTCTGAAGGATAGGCTCTTGATCAGGCCAGCCGGGGCTTAATGATTTATGCCTTTATGCCCAACTCCAGAGAAAGTTAGACTACATCCTAAAGCATGCATAGGAGGAAAAGCTATTACCGCACTTTGCTTGTTGGTGATGAATTCTACTAAAAAAAGAAAGAAAAGAGACACATTATTAAATATCTTTTATTTGAAATGGTTACCAAATTTTGCAACCCGGGGGATGATGATAATAGAATAGGGAGTTTTAAAACGCTTAGGTGGGTCTCATCCTCTTCCCACCAGGCTTCTTTTTATTTACTATTGAGGGCAGATATTTATGCAGTATCTGTATGTTAGGACCAGAATGGATGAATAATAGCATTGTTAAAGTTTGGGAGAAGCATATGATTTTGTTTAAACCTCCTATCACCCCTTATCTAAAGACAAATGGTTGTGTTTAATAACATAAGTAAAAGATGAATTCAGGATTCCTCCTTGGAACTGGAAATAGAATTCAGAGTCTAGGTAATAACTTCCCATCATTCTAGAGCACCTGGTGGATTCTGCTACTTTTATAATTAGTCTTTGAATTGCAGATTCTAGAAAATACTTTCTCCTCCATGTCTATACCAATTCTGCCTATCCTTTAAGGCTCAGTACAGGTGAAGAGCCAGCTCCTTCAATGGAACTTTCTCCAACAGAGCAGACCTTGATGCTCTACTTAGATGCCCTCAGCTCCCTTTACCACCTCTGTGTGTTTTCTTGGGTTCAGTGTGCTCTTCCCCCTGACCACAGACACCTGGAACTTTCTTTGAAGGACCTGCACAGGCTACTGCAGCCACTTTATGTGCACGTCCAGAGAGTCCCACAGAAAGCTGTAGTCGCTAAGAGCTCGCTTCCCTGAGAGGACCATGGCCAATGGGTGACTGGTGCAGAAGCTTGGAAGCTCATTTCCTTTGCCCCAGGACAATCTCTGAGGTGTTAACTTATATTGCAAACATCCTACGGAGGATCAGGCTGAAGCAATCTTCTGTGAGATGTTGAGATATTACCCTGGCTTGACTTCTTCCCCATTCTGTTCCGGCTTTCCCCATTCCCTTAGCAGTTTGTTTTAAGAGCGCTTTCATAATGCAAATCCTATCTCAAGGTCTGCTTCAGGGGAAATTGACCAAAACACAACTTTTCTGGTGTATCATTTCTTTGACTTCTAAGAGCAATTGCTAGTTAGTTGAACACTCGTAACGGGCTGTGCTGTATTGCTTGCTCTTTTTTCTCTCCGAGGTATTTCATCTCTCTGATGGTGGCTGGAATCCTATCTAACGTTCACTGTCTTTACTTTGTTGTTTTATCTCTCATCTAATTTTAAAAAAAGTCTCTAAGAGCTTTGCAATAAATGAGTAAATAGGATAAAACCAAAGTCAGTGGATAGAAAATGAAGTATGAGAATAAAAAAATAAAGGAAGTGGGGAAGAGGAAAAACCAACAATTTCAGACTGAGAAAGGCAAGTGAAATCAAGAATTGTATTTAGTTTGTACTTCTTAGCAGCTTGGACAAAGATAGAAACATAATTTCCTAGATAATGTTTAATGTTTAGTAGAACAAAGTTGTTTTAGTTATCTATTGCTGTGTAACAAATTACCCCCAAATTTAACAGCTTGAAACAACAAACATTTATTACTTCTCACGGTTTCTGAGGGGCAGAAAACGAGGAGCAGCTTAGCTGGGTGGCTCTGGCTCGCTGTCTCTCACAAGGTAGCAGTCAAGCTGTTGGCAGCAGCTGCAGTCCCATCAAGGCTGGACTGGGGCTGGAGAATCCATTTCCAGGCTCGCTCGTGTGGTTGTTGGCAGGCCTCAGTTCCTCGCTGGCTGATGTCCAGAGGCCTCCCTTCCCGCCACATGTGCCTCTCTACAGGCTGCTGAACGTGCTCGTGACACAGCAGCTGCTTTCCCCTGGAGTGGCTTATCTGAGAAAGAGAGAAAGCCAAGATGGAAGCTGCAGTCTTCTTATAGCCTACTCTGGGAAACGATAAACTCTGGCTTCTGCTGTGTGTTACACATCTCACGGATGGTAGAGGATGCCACGCTGTGTGAATGCCAGGAAGTGGAGATCACTGGAGGCCATCATGGAGGAGGACTACCACAGAAGTATATGACATAGATTAATTTCTCCTGATAAGATGAAGCTGATAAGAATGAAAGAGATAATTCAAAGGAGGATCACATGTACTTTTTTTTGTATGCTCCATTTACTCATCATATAAAGGATTCTTGGCAAATATTTATGGATATTCAACAATCAACTAGTCTTCCAAGTTGTTTTCTCCATAAAGAAGGGTAGGTCAACTGCAAGCATAAAGGACAAAATCTAATGTACAGGATACTCTAGTGGATGTTAACTTGGGTATTCTAAGTCAATGTTCTTTTTAAAAGTGTCACAGCTATGTCATCTCTATATTTCTAATGCTGACACTCTAAAGCAAGTGCTTAGATTTCTGCAGCAGCTTCTCAATGTACTTTCCCTTTGTCTAGATTCTCTTATGCTATATCTCACTTTCATCATGTCATTATTATTTAATGACTCATCACTAATAGAATAAAATCCAATCACCTTGACTTTTCAAAAGCACAATTCATCTGTTCAAGTCTCTATTTCATTGCTTCCATCAGGAGCCCTTTACTTTAACCTGGAAGTATTCTCACTGCTTTCCCAATGTCCATGCTAATGTGTAACTCTTAACTTTTTCTCGTTGCTGCACCCCCTTCTGGGAATTTCCTATTCTATTGTTTGGCATGTCCAAGTCCTTGTTGAGTCAGCCTTCCCAGGTTTACTTATCTTCAGCATGTCTGCCTTAGTCCAAACCTCAGTATTTCTTAGGTGGATTGTTACCTTAATGACTTTTTCAATTCCCAGGTCCCTTCTGCTTCAATCCATCCTCCCTATTTCTCCATTGTTTTTTTTTTACATGTCACACTGATTGTATAATTTTATTTACAACAAAACACTTTGAGAGCTTGACACTTAGTAGGTAATCAGTAATTGTTAATTGCATGAATAAAATGTCCAGGCAAATTCCCACTCCCATTTTCATCGTCTTAATTTGACATCTCACTTTCATCTTTTCCTCTTTTGAAGTCCTGCAATACTTACTGTCTGCATGACTTACTTCGATGTTCTATAATGTGCTTTCTCCTATTATCACTCTTCTCTCCTCTTTCATTCATTCATTTATTTGCTCATTCATTTATTCAACACCTTTCTTGATAGCCTACTCTATGCCACAGATTATGCTAGGCCTTGGGGGGAATACAATGCATGGCAAACACAGATAAGATTTCTGCTTTCATGGCCCTTGCAGTCTACTTGTAAACAGAGACAATAATTAAATTATCACATCAAGAGAGTGTAACTAGGGGAGTGTATCCAGCTCCCAAAGCTCGTAGGTTCTTGGCCTCTCTAACCCCAAAGAATGAGGAAAGGGGACCCAGTGGCATGGTGAGTTTGCTGTTCGAATAAATATCACGGACCCAAAGAGTTTTGTGGAAGAGTGATTTATTAGAGAGGTGGAAAGAAGACAGCTCCCACATTGTTATGGGAGGGAACCCCAGAGAGGGAAATCCATTCAGGTAGGAGCAGCTGAGGTTTTAACCCTTGAGTTATTCCCTCCCCATTCATGTTCTCATCCAATGAAAGGAGTTCTTTCAGACTTCCTCTGGAGTGATTGATCTTTGACTCTGATACTGGAATGGCTACTTATTCTACAACCCTGAGTTACAGAGCCCCCTCCTCCCAGAGCTTTCCGCGGGAATTTGGGACAAAAGAGCCCCACTTGGCTTTCCCTACCTGGCCCATGCTTAGGAAAACCAGACAAAGAACTTAACAGTTGAAACCTCTCTGGTCTCTGGATGGAGGGCTGGAGCCGGAAAATTCCTGCATTTGAAACCCCTCCTCTAGCTGACCAGGGAAGATACTACCTGAGACTGGGTAACCTATAAAGAAAAAAATTTTAGTTGACTCAGAGTTCCATATGGCTGGGGAGGCCTCAGGAAATTTAAAATAATGGCAGAAGGTGAAGAGGAAACAAGGGACATCTTATATGGTGGCAGGAGAGAGAGAGAGAGAGAGAGAGAGGACAGAGCACCAGGCATGTATCAAACAACCAGATCTTATGAGAGCTCACTCACTATGGCGAGAATAGCATGGGGGGAACCACTCCATGGTCCAGTCCCCTCCCACCAGTCCCTCCGTCGACACATGGGAGTTACAATTTGGATCACAATCCGAGACAAGATTTGTGTGGAGACACAGCCAACCATATCAGAGAGTATAGTTACAGATTGAGGGAAGTGCTATGAAGGAAGAGTGCAAGTTGCATGAAGGCCTGTAATAAAGGAGCCAGTCCTGGACTTCAGAGAGGCTCCTCTGAGGAAGTACCCTCTTGGACTGAGATCTGCCTGATGAGTAGAAACCACATAGCAAAGAGGGCTAGGAGGAAGGAGTGAGGGTAAATGAGAGCGTTTTAAGCATTGCAGTGGCATGCACAATGACCCTGTGGTGGGATAAAGATTTAAAAGAACGTCAGAGTGTTTAGACCCAGAAGCAGAAAAAGGACACTAATGGAAACATTGATGAAATCTGAATAATGCACAGTCTAGTTACTAAGTAATGCACTAATGTTAGTTTCTAAGTTTTCACAAACATTTCACAGTAATGGAAGAGGATAACATTAAGAGAAACTGAACCCAGGTGAGGCGTATACGGGAAATATTTATACAATTTTTCTGTAGATCTAAAATTCTTCCAAAGTAAATTTATGTTTAAAAAGTAAGATCAGAATGAAAGAAACTCACTGCATAAAAGAAGAATGGGACAAGATAAGGTTGAAGATTAAGACCAATCCAAGACTTCCAGAGGCTTTGAGCACTATCTTAAGAATGTTGATGTTTATCTTGAAGTAAGGCGTGATGGTTATACATAGTGAGTGACACAGCGGGAGCTGCATTTGAAAATATCACTAACCTGGGGGGCAGTGTACAGAGTGGATTGGAGGGGTATATGGATGGGTAAAGGAGGGCAGATCAGACCCTCTTGCAGTTTCCCGTCTAGAAATGAGTTGAGTTAAGGTGGGGACAGACTCTTGTTAGCAAGATACATGTTTATAAATGGCATTTATCTTTTATTATTATTTTTTGAGACGGTGTCTCTGTCACGCAGGCTAGAGTGCAGTGGCATGATCTTGGCTCACTGCATCCTCCCCCTCCAGAGTTCAAGCGCTTCTCCTGCCTCAGCCTCCCAAGTAGCTGGGATTACAGGTCTACACCACCATGCCGGGCTAATTTTTGTATTTTCAGTAGTCACAGGGTTTCACCATGTTGGCCAGGCTGGTCTCGAACTCCTGACCTCAGGTGATCCACTAGCCTCGGCTTCCCAAAGTGCTGGGATTACAGGCGTGAGCCACCGAGCCCCGGCCCATTTATCTTTTCTTTTACTTACGTATCTATCATGGAATTATTTACATAATATCTACATAATATATATTCTTTGAATAAATAAATGAATAGATAAATAGATGAATTAATTTAAAAAGGGTTAGATCAGGTGAAGCAGCCCCTGAAAACAGCAGCCCCTTGGCAGTATGATGGTGGCTCTGTCCCAAGCTCTAGAACCAGGACTGGTGATCTCAAACAGAAATCAGACTATTTCAGGTTTTCCCTTTGCTTCCAAGGACCTCTTTTCCAGAAATGAGTGATCCTTTGTCTTATTTTTGGAATGCCCAATATTTGCACAAAGGTTCAGGGAGGAGCACTGGGTGGAAAACAGAGGCTCAAAAGACATTTTGAAAGACAGTTTGAAAGTGTTCAATACCTGGAAATGTGGGAAGCAAGTTAAAGTGCAGTGAGCCATCTGCACCATGTCTTCTTCTTTAGAGCAAATTCATTCTGCATATTATTTGCGTTTTGCCCTTTTGGCAATAGCAGTAATCTTAGCTTTTTTAGAAGCATCTGTAATTAGAGGTTCTTCACCTCCTGGGGGAAAGTGTTCTAATTTCTCGATGGACAAAGGAAGCCTGGGGAAAGTCTGCAGAGTAAGGATGAGGAAGGGGCAGTACCAAGAGTGCTGCTTGTTTAGTTCAGTTGAGTTCCAGCGGTTTAGACAGTAGCAGGTCTGTGTTTTCTGCAAGCCTTTCTCATTTGAAAAGACAACGCTGGCTTTTAAGAACCATCTCTTGGGCTAATTAGTGTGAAGATCATCAGGTGGGGACTGCTGGGTTACTTTCAACTTAGAGGATGAAGAAAATAAGAATGATTAACATTCCAAGATTATTTCAGCCAGGTGACCCTGAGATCCCAGTCTCTCTCCGAGAATCTTTGTTCTAACACTCGTGCACAGTGTTTAGACAGGGCTATCGCTACCCACGCTTGTTTTCTAACACATGACCAATTTTAGCCAATGGAGTTTATATCATGGATCTCAGAGGTTAATCTTTTCCCTTTCTTGTCTCCTCTGCTTCCCAGACATGCATTCATTTGACTGGCAGCCTGGAAAATTGAAAAATGCCACAGGGGTTATTAAGGTGGAAATCGTTTCTGCTCTTTGAAGCTCTGCAAGCTAGTTATTGCTGCACCTATAATATCCAGGCATCAGAATAGCACGCGTTGTTCTTAACTTGCCTGACACAGGCCTATATCGGTTTTAACACCCAGATAGAATGAAGGGGTCTCAAGATATCATTTCTCCACTCGAAATACATCCCTTTAGTCGATTAAAACAGAGTCCCTGAAGTTATTAGAATGTATTCTGTGTCTTTGTGCATACACGTTTGATTTACTTTTGTTCTTATTAAAAGGATAAGCCTAGAGAAAAGGAGAGAAGAGAATCTTCCACAATCCTTATTTTAATAATTGCCTGAGTGCACATTTACTCTACAGAGACTTTCGTGTTTCTCTATTTACTTCGCTCTTGTACGCAATGCGTATGACTTGCCTGCCCTGGTAGACCACGACCCAGCTTCTGGCCTATCATGTAATCCTGCATTTGGCTCCCTCTGAGCGATTATGGCATGTTGAGTCTGGCTGTAGGACGGGGATATGATTTTAAGGGATCATTTTTTGCAATAAATGGCTCCATACTGTATAAATTGTATTGCACTGTTATGATGTTAATATATAAATACTAATAAAACCATTGGGAAAAAGTTACTCTGTAACTGAGATGATAGCCTATTTTCCAATGTTAATAAGTTCTTCATTAATTTTTTTCTCCATAAAAATATTGAGGGAGTTTAATTCACGTTAAAAACTTATAAGCATATATTTTAAAAAATGAAATTACTTTACATCCCAACTCAACCACAGAAAACAATGCCACTCCTCAACTAGAAAACCTCCATGCATCATTTAAATAAGGCATAGAGAAGAGAAAAACACCCCATTGCCAAAGTACCCCATAGTAACAACAGCAACAGCAAAAACTTCAGGGATGTTTTTCAGGAGAGAGACTTTGTTTGTTTCTGTTTAGCTTTAGGGCAATGATTTTTTTAACCATGCTGCCGCAGGCCAAAGATTCAATATGAGCATGAATGCCTGCTTTTGATAAAGTATAAGCGAATAGAATACAATCTACAGTAACACAAATCCCCGATCATAAAAGTGGACTTACATTCCTGTCCTGCTTCAAAACTCCCAGGCACGTTGTTGGCCTCCAGTATTGCTATATCACTCAGGGTCCCGGCAGGAAACAGAATTCATTCTGGATGGTTCAGATAAGACTTTAATAAAAGGAGTTATAGGGACGTGGGCTGGAATCAAACAGAGGATGGTGGGGTGCTCTACCCAGGGATTGAAAGCAGGCAGCCGTTACGTCACCTAGGACTAGGGCCGAGCAGAGGAAATACTGTACCGGAACCCAGTGAGCCCTGGGACTGCAGAGAATGCGGCTGTCTTAGTGGGTGGACATAGTTACTGCCAGAGATGTGATTTGAAAACAGAATGAGTGGGGGATGAAATACCCTGTCACTGCTCCTCCTGTCATCCATCTCTCACTGGTGCCTCTGTTGGCCAACCCCACCCAGAAGGCAGTCAGTGAGGGAGTCCTCTTTATACCACACCACTATGCCATTTTCAAAATAATAATGTCACACACTTTTGATAGCATATATGCTGAAAGAGGAACAGATTGCAGAAAATTACATTTGCAGGGAAACTAGAGTCTGTGTGTCAGGTAAGCTCAGTAAAGAAGCAAAGAACAGTCCAAAGCATCAAGGAGTTCAGTGGAATGAAATGATTCAGGAAGCGAGGCAAAGAAAACATTTGGGAGCAGAGACTGGAAAGGGACTCCCAGGAAACCGTAAGAAGCCAGGAGGATCCTTTTATAAGGTGTGTGCATGCCTGAGGATGGTTGGGAAGAGACTATTAAGACTGTAAAGCGAGGTTTCTCAAGAGTTAAGGAGAAGGCTACAATATTTCTCAAAGTATTGTTCGTGGACCACTTGCTTCAGAATCACCTAGGTTACTTATTTCAGAGGTCAATCCTGGGATCCCCCTTTGACTTACAGAGTCGGAATCTGTATGAGGAGAACTCTGCAGTTTGGCATTTTGACATGTTCTCTCCATTAGCCCCTGCTCTCCCCACAACCCCCACCACACACACACATACGCAAAGGTTGAGAACTGCTGACAGCGCATTTGGGCGGCTTGACTTAAAAGAGCTCTGCAACAGAACAATAAATATTTGGTTACAGCTCCGTTTTCTGGCATGGCTGAACATAAGCTATCTGACTACCATCGATCATCCCAACTTCTGTTTCTTTGCTTCAATCATAGTTTTTGAATAATGTTTTGAAAATATATTTTCTAATTTTATGCTTTAATAAACAAGGTATATTAAACACAAATTACTTTTCAGATTCTTATAGTGCCTTAAGTTAAATATTTTAAACATCAATTATGGTAAACATTAAAGACGTAAATGTAGTAAGTTGGGGAATTGGGTTAAACTGTACGGGTTCTATGATTGCTTTTCAAAAAGAATCCCTAATATCAGCCTGTTTTCTTACTATTTAATCTCATTTTCATAAAAGAAGTGTGAAGCATGGGCAACTGCAATACCTCAAAGGGGAGTTAATATGGCTACCTTTTCTTTTTTTTTTGCAAAATTAATGACAACAGATGCAGTCATCTGCAGGATGTTTTCCAAAGAACACTAAGAGTTTCTTTTCTGTTTTTGTCATCATTCCTTTGCAACATTCAAAACATTATGTATTGTTGCAGCATCAAAAACACAATATCTCACTTCGCCTTCCTTTGTTTGCTTTAAGACTCTCTTCCAATGTCAGATATTTGGGTAAGAGTGTTTATGGTGTGGAACAGAATGTTGATTATCATTGTTTTAATCAAATGTCAAGTTGGTCATTTGGAACCTTATTTTGTAGAGGATGGACGTGCTGCCTTTACTACTGTAACTTTCTGTTTTTCAGTTGAAACCCTATAATCTGAGTCATTGTTCAAACAAACAGTACTTCAAATACTGTTCATTAACAGTTTTAAAACAGTAACCGAGGCTGTCTGTGATTGAACTGTGAATTTGATTTGCCTTGTTGATTTATAGAGAGGTGTAGATGCTTTGTGATGGTACTCAGGTTAAGTTTGAGTCAGTGGTAGAATTTTTCTTTGTTTATTGTGATTCAGAATGGCAAACATGTTGTTTCCTTAAATGAAGGTAGAATTATTGATTAACCACAAAACAATACATATTGGTTGATTTCTTCCCCCACATTAATAGGTTACCTTTTGGCTGAGTCTATACGCTTTGAGTTATTTTCCAGTAATGGCCATGAGTTTGAGTTGACTTATTTACACTAGGGAGTAGTTTCTGTTGGATCAACGTCTGCAGTTTTGATCTGATTGGCCTGAGTTGAAGCTACAACCTGTAGTCACGAAACAAACCAAAATAAACAGCTTATTTTAGAATTAACTCAAGAGTATGACCTCACTTGGAACATGCTGTATACCAGAGTTCACTGATATTAACCTAATGGCTATTTTAAAAATTAAAGTCTTTATCTTTGGGGAGCTTTTCCAGAAAATCCAGCAATTACTTTTTCAAATATCCATTATTTCTTCAGGGACATATTTTATAAGAAACAGAAGAAAATATAAGCATTAGATATTTTGGTGTGTATAAATTGCTACAGCAATCTCTGAAGTATTTTCCCGTAAGTTCTTATCAAAGCAATTTAAGGCAAACAATTGGAAAGTGAGAATTAAATGTGATCATCTTTCTTAGAGAAGTGTGTTCACAATGCCAAATAATCAATTTTATTGAATTTCCCTCACCTTCCCACCCCAGAACTGACCAGTTGTTTTGTTTTCTAGCAGTGTCACCCAGATCTATTCCAGAAAACTCTTTTTTTTTTTTTTGACATGGAATCTTGCTCTGTTGCCCAGGCTGGAGTATAATGGAATGAACTTGGCTCACTGCAACATCCGCCTCCCGGGTTCAAGTGATTCTCCTGCCTCAGCCTCCTGAGTAGCTGGAATTACAGGCACGCACCATCATGCCCGGCTAATTTTTGTATTTTTGTAGAGGCAGGGTTTCACCATGTTGGCCAGGCTGGTCTCAAAATCCTGATCCTACCACCTCGGCCCTCGCAAAGTGCTGGGATTACAGGCGTGAGCCACTGCCCCCTGGCACAGAGAGCTCTTTCTAAACTGAGAGACCTTAACAGGTCTGTCCTTCTGAACTAGCCTATTATATTTAAGAAAGCACTTTTATAAGACCTGACTTTGACTTAGGTATTATTTATTCTTCGACTGGTATAAAAAAAAATCCATCAGCTTTATTTTTAAGGTTTAATTACATGTATACATGAGTGTATGTCACTGCTCACGCCTAATTTTCTTTGCCTTCTGTTATGCTATGACTTGAAAGCAGATATTTATTATAAATTATATTTAATATGTGACTAAGTAAATATATGGGATTGAATTATTTCTTTTTTGAACTTTTGCCTAAAACATTAAACTATACTAATATCAACTCTGCAGAATCTGTTTAAAAATAGGAGCAACTGGGGTGCAGTATTTCATGACTGAATGCTAAAGCTTTCATTTCGAAAGGAAGCTGAGAGGTCGGAACAACTGAAAGACTCCAAATGCATCATGTCTAAAAAAGCCAAAAGACAAGCACAAACTATAAAAATTTCGTGTCATATTCATTTCTTCGTTCTATCTATACAGTAACAGTACTGTGAAGCTTTCGATTTCTTTCAAAACTCTTGGCTGGACATTTGTTCTCAAATTATTAAATTGTTTTTATTGCATAGAGAGTATATATCCTTAATTTGGTCATACTGAGGTAGGACGCAGGACTCGACTCTGGAGGCGGGGCTCGGACACTGGACCAAGTCGAAAACAAGCTAAAACAGGGCTGGAGTGGAGGCAGCTTTCCATAAGACACACCCATCATTGTGCCATGTCAGTTTACTATTGCCGGGGGAACACCCAGAAGTTACAGCCCCTTTCCATGGCAAAACCTAACAACCTAGAAGTTACCCTGCTTTTCCTAGCTAGAAATTTCTGTATAATCCACCCTTTAATTTGCACGTAATTACAAGTAGGTATAAATATGACTGTAGAACTGCCTCTGAGCTGCCACTCTGGGCACACTGCCTGTGGGGTAGCCCTGCTCTTCAGGGAGCAGGACCCCTGCTGCTGCTGGACACTGCTGCTTCAATCTAGAGGCCAGGCATGGTTGTAATGCCTGTAATCCCAGCACTTTGGGAGGCCGAGGTGGATAGATCACAAGGCCAGAAGTTCGAGACTAGCCTGGCCAACATGGCAAAACCTTGTCTCTACTAAAAATACAGAAATTAGCTGGGCATGGTGGTGAGCACCTATAATCCCAACTACCGGGAAGGCTGAGGCAGGAGTATCAGTTGAACCCGGGAGGCAGAGGTTGCAGTGAGACAAGATCGTGCCATTGCACTCTAGCATGGGCAACAAGAGCAAGACTCCATCTCAAAAAAAAAAAAAAAAAAAAAAAATAGTTGCCATCTAACACCTCCCACTCGCCCTTGAATTCTTTCCTGGGTGAAGCCAAGACCAACCATCCTGGGCTGAGCCCCAATTTTGAGGCTTGCTTACCCTACGTCCATGCCCTGAAATTAAATAAAATTACAGTCCCAGTTATCTTTCTCCCAAAGTTATCTTTACTTGCACTATTGCAGAACAGAACAACAATAAAGAATGCTGATTTCCATCCCCTTAGTTGACAGTCATTGCTATTTTTCTTCTGTTTACCATTTGAAATTTTGGCATTATTCCCTCTGTATTGATATAAAACAAAAGTTTGACGTGACAAGACACTGAAACTATTTATATATTTCTTTCCTTGTGGTTTAAAACACACACAGGTCTCTGCATTCTAAAGTGGTGGTTTTCAACTGAGGGTGGTATTGCTGCATTTCTCCCTACGTTCCAGGAATTTGGGCAAAGGCTGGAGACATTTTTTTACTGTCATGCCTTGGGGACTAGAGGAGTTACTGGTACCCAATGGGTAGAGGCTGTGGAGGCAGCTAAAGGTCTACCATGCACAGGACAGCCCCCACAACAATTATCTGGCACAAAATGTCAGTGGAGCCAAGGTGGAGAAGCCGTTCTAAACCCCTCCAAAACCTCACTCAACCCTTGTAGGCATTCTCAATATGGCTTATTTCAATCTGACAAACTGCTCCATTCCACTATTGGGAGTACCATGGTCTTGTGAAATTCAAAGGCCTTTAAAATTTTTTCTGCAAGTTCATCTCCTTTAGTTATGGAGCATTTGATCCTTCTGGTGCATATGTGTGTGTGTATATACACACACACACACACACACACATATATATATATTTTTTTCTGACATTATACCTCCCTCACCACTCCATTTTTATGTTGTTTTGTGTCTCCCCTTCATCTTTACATTCCCTAAACAATTTTAAAAAAAAATTTTTTTTAACTTTTACTTTTTAGATGTGGGATCTCGCTTTGTCTCCCAGGCTGGAGTGCAGTGGTGCAATCGTATCTCACTACTTTCTTAAACTCCTGGACTCATGGAATCCCCTGCTTCACCCTCCAAAGTAGCTAGGACTACAGGTGCATGCCACCATGTCTGGCTAATTAAAAAACATTTTTTTTTTTTTTTTTTTCGTAGAGACTGAGTCTTGCCAGCTTGCCTACACTGGTCTGGAACTTTTGGGCTCAAGTAATCTTCCCGCCTTGGCCTCCCAAAGTGTAAGGATTACAGGTGTGAGCCACTAACAGTTCTAATCTATGATGTCCTTCCATCATTCCCCATGTGCTCAAACACTCCTGACTCTGTTATAAGTCTGTGCTGTTTATTTGGTAGTGCTGAGCTTGGATTGCCCTGTTCGGAGCAGAGAGAGGCCTGGGAATTGTTCTGCTGACTGTTTTCTTTAGCTTACTTTGGGGTCATGTTGGGAATATCTGGCCCTGGGCCATGGGGTTGTCACTGTGTGGAGAGTGTGCTGCTAACAGAGGGCTCGTGTCACTGATGTTGGCTCTTTTCCATAGAGCACCAGACAGATGTCAGGCCCTGTGTGAGGTGCTTCTCTCATATCCTCTCTACAGGGTAGCCATTATTATTATTAGTTTCGAGACGGAGTCTCACTCTGTTGCCCAGGTTGGAATGCAGTGGCACGATCTTGGCTCACTGCAACCTCCGCCTCCCAGGTTCAAGCAATTCTCCTGCCTCCACCTCCTGAGTAGCTGGGTTATGGGCCTGTGCCACCATGCCTGGCTAATTTTTGTATTTTAGTAGAGACAGGGTTTCACCACGTTGGTCAGATTGGTTTCAAGCTACTGACCTTGTGATCTGCCCGCGTAGACTCCCAAAATGCTGGGATTACAGGTGTGAGCCACCATGCCCAGCCAGGGTGGCCATTATTAACCCTACTATGCATAAGAGGAAAGGGACGCCCAGCAAGTCATCCAAGGACACTGGCTAGCAATGTGTAGAACTAGGAGTAGTACCCAGGACGGTTTGATTTAAAACCCTCACTCTTTCCACAGGATGATGATGTCTCTGAGTGCTGCAAATAGTTAGGGACATCTCAACACACCTAGGTATGTTTTAGAGCTTGGGGAAACCATGGAAAGGCTTTTAGATGACCAGAATGGCTCAAATCAAATTGACCTGGTATATTCAAGGCTGGAAAATATTTCATTGCTTATTTCTCTCTCTCTCTCTGTCTTTTTATGGCCAGAGGAGACTTGGTTTCATTCACATATTCAATTGCTAACAATTGAGTAATTATGCTAGTTGCTGGAGTCCTTGGCATGTCATGTAGAATTCTCGAGTCAGGGTGGCATCCCCCGGGCTTTGCAGTCTGACTGGCATGGCTTGATAGCACACAGCTCCTCTGTGACTCACTCTTTCTCAGTCATCTGACTTGACTTCTTTAACCCTCAAACTATTCCCCTTTCAGATAGGATAGTGGCACTTCAAATCACAGTTTTGCCAGCAGGCTCGAAAGACCCCATGCACAAAGACTGACATGAAGTAAGCGGAGATGAAACCCCCTTCATTTTCCTCTTCATTAAAGGAAACAGGGACATGGTACCAGGGTGTCCAGCATGGTATGCTTGTGAACAAATAAAACATCCAAAACAAGACAAAGTGCCTTAGCACTACATACGGCAGATGTCACTTGTTTGATAAAACAGACCAGAGAAGAGGTAGGGTGAAATGTGGAACATCACTGGGAGATTCTTTAGGCAAATGTAGTGTATTCTTATAACCCGTTTTTGTAGTTTTGCTCTGGTGAAAGTGGCTTCTATTCCCATGCTTAACCTGTGTTGGAAAATTCCTGCGTGTGGCATGGCAAATTACTGCCATATCCTGTTTCAGAGATGGCCGCTCTTTTGTCACAAGTGGAAATTTTCTAGTGCATAAAAGTATGAAAGTTTATTTTAAAGGTGTGAATATTTTTGTAAACAAGATATTCTAGACATTATTTCTACCTACAATTTACTTTTGTGCTGTGTGTGTGTGTGTGTGTGTGTGTGTGTGTATGCTTTGGAAAAATCTTTCAGCATCCCATCCAGATAGTTTCAGTCCCTCAAGCGAATCTCACCATCACCTGTATTTTTTCACATTCATCTGTCCCAGTGTGGCACACACAGTCCCTTGGCAGACTCTTGGTCTTCCCCATCTCTTTCTGCCAGCTAGTCGGGGGCTCCAGAGAGCCTTTCACTTTTCCTAATAAAGGGGGCACATTTCTTCTTTTACTCCCCCTTTGTTGGCTCCCCCTCCTTTTTTTTCCTTTATTTCTTTTTTTTTTTTCTAAGCCTTGATCAGAGTCATGATGACTGGAGCTGTAGCATCCATCTCGTGATTAAGAAAGAGAACCAAGACAATCACAGGAACTTCCGGCTCCTGTCTTTGAGATTGCAGACCTAACACCAGTGGCTGATCTCCAGACTTCCTGTTAGGTGAGGCAAAGAAATGCCCAGTGCTTTGAATTGCCGTCAGTCACATTCTTCTGTTCTTTGTATCTCCCTGCATTCTGATACAGTTCCGTTCGCTGGTGAATTTTCATAGATCCTCTCCATCAATTCATTTTCTGCTCAAAACTCATCTTTTTGAGGAAGGCATAAATGATAGAACCCTCATTCTCATCCCGAGTATAGTCGTCTTCTTTTCGTGGTGCTCAGTGAACATTATCATTTAGCAGCCCTTTACTTCCGTTAATACACTGCATTTTGCAATACTAATATATCCTATTTGTCACTATGTTATACTGCGGAGGCATTCTTCTTTTTATTTTTGCTTTTTGTCTTTCCAGATAAATAGTGAGTCATAAAATGTGAGTTGGTTTTTTTTTTTTTTGTATTCCCTTAAGATGCATAATCCAGAACACTCTTCTCATTAGACATTTTAGTAGGTATTTTTGATGGATGGACACACCACACACTGAATTAATTCCTGCAGCTGCTTCTAGGCAACAAGATAAGGTGTCAGTGTGTGGTGATGGTGATGTTCGCACATAAGCGCTAGGCCTGGACAGACTTGCATAGTGTCAGTTACTTCAACTGGGCGAGAACCAGACTTGTAACTAGCTCCCCCTTCTTTTGCTCAGAACTGCTTTTCTCAATAGCTGCCCGCTGCAGGATTCCTTTTAGAGCTCAAGCCCCGAACGTTTACATGTGGCATATGCATTAAGAGAATTCTTTTTTTTTCAAAGTGCTGATCTTTTCTTCTTGATTTGGCATCTGACTGTGGTTATTTCTATTATTAAACATCAATGGTTCATATTATATAACAGTAGTTATTCAGAATGAGAAGGTATAATATAAAGTAATAAGGTGCCTTCAGCTATGCATTGCTTTACAGTACTTGGATTATTTAATTTTTTTCATATTTCACTTCCAGCTGTCCCTATCATTTCCATTGACTTGCGCACACAGTATTTCCCTACATAAAAATGTATCTTTGTTTTTCTTAAAGAAAAACATTGAAAAGGGCAATAGATTCAAACTCTTTGAACGTTGACTTCCTTTCTTTACACAAATCCTTGAAAACCTTTGTTAATTAGAAACAAAACAGCACCTCCCACATTCGTTTTGCCTCTTTGTGTCATCTCTGACAGTTATGAGAGAAAAATGTGTTCCCCTTCATTACTGGCACCACTCAAGCAGTAAAGCTCAAAGAGAAGAAAATGCGAACAATGCAAGGACGTAGGAAATGAGTTAAATATGGTCATGGGCTAACTCGTACAATGATTTCATCTTAAACAGAGACAGGAAACACCCAACCTCGTTCTATTTTTTCACATTATCAAGAATTTGAAGCCTTAAATAGCTCTCCTATGTCATTTCTTCAGGAACTGATTTAATATCCCTTTTTTCTGATTTGAAAACTCTAAGAAAGAGGCTGCATTTTTGTTTTACACATTCAAAAGGAATGCTAGCTGGGAAGGACTCATTGGTTGAAATAAATTGTTTAGGCACATGATAAAGACCCTAACATGTCTTTAAACACTCTGAAGCCTTCTCTGTGCACTTAGTACAGGGCTATCCTACTCTCGTGCCACTGGCATATACAAAAATCTAACTTCCTAATGTTTCCCTTTCTATAGCCTTCCTATTAGACTCCTGCTCAGGAGGAAGGAAAACTGCTGGCATATACATTGGAAGCACAAGTGTTCTCTGAGATGAAAGCGTTATGGATACAGAACTGTTATCACACTCTCAGAGTCTCATTCTCCGTCGCTCCTCAGCTGTGTGATCTTGGCTTCCTGGCAGTCCACTTGATTACAATGTGGAAATGTCTAGGTCCAACGTTGGGCTCACATTTTGATCTACTTGTGGAGATTGTTTTCTTCCCTATCTCCATATTACTTTGCCTTGACCCCTTTTTAATTAAAGAAGCAGGATCGTTTGACTTTTGAATCCTGTGTTCCACTGATTTTTGTTGTTGACAAATGGAAGCAGGACAGCAAGGCTGCCTGGAAATGTGTTGCTGAAGAGAAAACACTGCTGCCTGGAAGATACATCTGGGCATGTCTGTTATGTGAGGCAAAAAATGCCCATTGCTTTGAATTGCTGTCAGTCACATTCTTCTGTTCCTGTAGCTCCCTGCATTCTGATATGGTTCCGTTCACTGGTGAATTTTCACAGTTACTCTCCATCAATTCATTTTCTGCTAAAGATATTCTGTGTGGAGATTGAAGTCAAGCCATGAGCTGCTGTCGTTCCCCTGCCTCTGTATGAGCAACATTCTTTTTAACAGATCCTCCCCTAGTACTGTTTCCATCCTGCTACACTTCTCAACCACCCCAGTTTTTGTAAGCATGGCAGAGGCACAAGTAATGGACGCAGTAGCCCCCTGACCAGCTCATCATACTTGCAGCTTTCTAAGGGAATGGTTCCTTGGAGTGAGTATGTTCTGTTGTAAGAGAAAACATTTGAGAAGTCACTCAATATAATAGCTGTCACTGTTACATTATCTGGAAGTTCTTTACAATTGCAGAGTACCAGTTCATACAGCATCTCTTTGGACTGTTACACAAGGCTTCACAGTAAATGATATTATTAAGATAGTGTTATTATCCCCACTTGAAAGGTAGGGAGACATGTTTAGTCATACAGCCGGTGAAGTCAGGGGTGGAATTCAAGCCTGTTGTTGCTGACTTCACAAGTTGTGCTCTTGATCGTCTCATTCCACCACATTCAGAATGGCGATTAAAGACTGTTTTGAGGCCATCGATGCCTTTGAAGTCTCATAGAAAATATGAATATTTCCTAAGAAATATACACAATATTTTTATATAAGGTTAAAGGGTTTATGGTCAACTGTTTCCCATATGAGATAGCAGCCATGTTTTGGGATGGGAAAGCGAAAAAGAGGGAGAGGACAACCTAGAATTAAGTTGATCAGGGCAGAAGAGCCACACCAAAATTAACCACTGCCTATGTATTTCAGAATGATTGTGATGATGCAGTCATTATTTTTGAGTGCTTATTTGTATATTCTTCTTAAGTATTCTTAGATATTCTTCTGAGTGTTTTGCAGAGATTATTTCATGTCATGCTCATTGCAGTTCCATGAGTTAAGTACCTTATTTTTCCATTTCCCAAACAGGCACTAAGCCTTAAACAATGCACCTGATGTCACATGATCATTTCCACTGTTGGTGTTTAAGCCGGAATTTGAACACAGGCAGTTTACCTTCAGATCCTGACGCTTTATCCACTGTATGGACCTTCACTTCAAGTTACGATATGGAGCTAACCACATGAATTGTGTTGTGGTCTGTCTGCATTATGATTTAACCACTGTGTACCAGGTAGGGCGCTCCCTACCGGTCCCTCGCAGACAGGATCTTTATTAGAGATAGCGTGCTCTGGTTCTCTACTCTGCCTAAGAAGAGCTCTTTGAATTATTGCATTAATTTATTCTCTATGGCTTTTGATTTACTGTGTCTAATGCTGTTCTTCTTTTGCATTGGTATTAATTTTATGATGTTAACCTATTGTGTTTTATGATGGGGATGATTTTTCTCTCCAATGTAAATTGCAATTCCCTTGAGTGGGAACCACACGTTCATACATACCTTATAGTCTAGAGTAGTGCTTTTCAGACATTTTCATGTACATTAGTCTCTTGTGGGTCTTGATGAAATGCATATTCTTTTTTATTAGATCCGGGGTGGAGACCTAGAATTTGCATTTCTATCAGGTTTCCTAGTGGCACTGGTTCATGGACCACAATTACAGTAGAAAATTATAGAGCATACAGTGCTTACTGTTAACCTAAGCAGATAGCAAACGTATGAGGTAGGGGCTACCTATATGTCAGGACCAGGCTTATTTATTCAACAAACGTGTATTAAATTCCTGCTGTGTGCCAGATACAGGCACAAGATAGAATAGGTTTAAACACTGGCTTTCTCACTGTCCTACTTCAAGAATGACAGAATGGATAACCTTATTTTCGCTTTCTGGGTAAAGTAAGAACATTCATCTATGATGAGCTGGGAGTCAGTATGGTACATTGGAGGAAGAATGGTTTTAAAGTCAGACACATTGGTGTTTTAATCCTTCTGCCCGTGATTTAATAGCCACATGACATCTTTTCTGAGTCAGTGGTAAAGTTTTATTGAGCACTTTTGAGGTGCCAGGCATTGGGCTATGCACTGGAGCATCAGAGGCTTGTGGGCTTATTCTAGACACTAGAGGAAAGACAACCAAATAAATTCCTGCAGATGAGTAAGACAAGTGCTGTGATAAAGTAATCGCTGTTGGAGAGAATAGGGAACACCATCTAATTCATATTATGGAGTGAGAAACATTTGTTTGGAGTGTGCGTTAGTCAAACAAAGGGCAAGAAGGAGCATGATATATGATACAGTGGACTTTAGAGGCAAGTTCCTCAATTCAACCCCTTATGGCTGTGAATTATTGTATAAGTTATTCAAGTCTTTAAGCCTCAGTTTCCTTGTCTATAAAAAAGAATAACAATTATTACAGTCTCTTCAGGGGTATTTTATGAGCCATCCACATAGAGCAATTGGAAAAATGCCCAGCATATGCTATAACTCACCACACGGAAGTATAGGTAAAAACAAGGATGAAAGAGCATGCCGCACGTGTGGGTCTGAATTTTTTTCCATATGGGATGAAGAGTGAGAGCAAAGACAAGGCAAAAAGTGGTTGGAAGGAAGGCCCTTGGAAGTCTTTTTATACTAAGATAAGGGATTTCAGCAGAAACTTAAAAAGATGGAAGTGGTGATGGGGTGACAGGGTGGCATAGGGGCTATGAAAGAAACAAAATTGTACGTAGGTTCTATCAGCTTCAATTTACCCATCTGTGATAGGAGAGTTAGTTTTCCTGAATTTAGGTTGGGCACCTCTCTACAAAGCTAGATGGATCCAGGGGACTTGAGGGCCCAGGTTCTCTCACTGGCTTCACTATCTGCCCAACTATCTGATCTTTCTCTTTGTTTTCTTTAACCTGAATTTCTGATTCCTGTTGCCTGACTCCCAGATGTGTCACTTTTAGCCACCTGGAAATGGTTATGTGAACTCACTGAAAGCCAAGTTTGAACTTGGAATATTGTAGGTGCTCACTAAATATTTATGAGTGTTGAATGGTTGAACAAGTTCTCACTGAAAAATTGAATAGATATCTGTCCGCACTTTGTCTTGGCTGGCCTGCCTTAATTTGACCACTGCTTGATTTATGTTTCTTATTTGATCATCTCTAATTCAACTAGACCCACATACAGCCCTATTCTGAAAGGTACTTTCTCCCAATTCTAGCATACAACTTTTTTAAAAAAATTCCTGAATGGGGTATATTCTTTTTGTAGTAATTACTAAGTATTTGAACATTGCATGGAATGAAAAAATATTGTTTAACTATTTTGGGTTCTGGAGTTTTACTACATATTTTTTTCTCTCTTCCATGTGTATGCATGCACACACATGTGTATGTATAGGCATGTGTGCGCTTATAACCAGGCCTAATGAGAAAAGTTTGACAAATCGTGAATTCGCTAATGTGTGTGGGGGTCTGGTGGGGGTGGAGGGGCGTGTGTGTATTTGGGTAGAATCCAATATGTTTGCACAAAAACAAATACATAATTTATTTGAGCCTTGTCTCAATGCAACATATAGTTTTGTCCTCCCTGTTTTCAAAGTGACTTGCTCCCAAGGCTTCCTGCTGTTGTCTGCATGCAAAGATTTACTGTAAACTCGGTCTGTTTAAGTTGTGAAATCATACTCCCCTGCAGAATGAAGTCAGAGATAAAGTTAGGGTATGAATGCAGAGACTAGATTGTGTAAAGTGAGAAACCTCAGAGAACGGAAGTCATTTTTATTTTTAGTTGATCCTTTCTGGCTGTTTGGCTGATAGCTGCTCTTGGGGGACAAGGCTGCTTCCTGCCCTTCCATTGCTTGACTTGCTATGCATCTCCTCTATTAATGGGAGAAAAATATCTCTCCCTATGTTTCATTGTCTCTGCTAACTAAACAACCTGGGTTTTCTTCCTTCCAACATCCTCTATCAGAAAAGATCAGGTGAAAGTGATTGTTCTTGACTGACAGCTGAAATTGTAGATGGAGTTATGCCAACCATTGAGTTTCAAACTGAGTGTATGAATTGAAAAAGGAAGGGGGATATAAAGAATTCTAAGAAAACTAAAATCGGACCTTAGCATAGGAATGACTTGGTGTTTAGGTAACCTGAAATTTTGTAGTAAGTGACCTTTTTCCCATCTGGGTTTCTAACAAGTGTCCTGTCGACTGGGTAGCTTTCTTTTTACTGAGCATACAATCATTAAATGAGAAATTTGGACTGTTAAGGTAACAGGCTCAACTCTGGTTATTTGCTTTTTGAACTTTACCTATTATTTTTAACAACTTCTAAAACATACATGTCAAATATGTTTGTGGTGAACATAGTGAAACAATTCTACATGCTACCTTTAAAGAAATGTCACAGCTGCAGTACCTTTTCCTTTTTCTTCATTTTATTCCTTTCCATAAGTTATTCCTTAAATTTTTATTCCTTGATAGACAAAGAATAATATAAAGTTCTATTATTTCTAAATACCATATGAAAGTTATATGAAAAACTGTTCATTAAAACTATAGGTTTTTCTAAATTAACTGACAGCTTGGGGTTTGTTTTTGTTTTTTGTTTTTTGACACGTTCTGTTCATATATCAGCACTGAGTGTCCACTGAGAGTGCTCTGGGGGGTGTGTGTGTGTGTGTGTGTGTGTGTGTGTGTGTGTGTGTGTGTGTGTTGTAATGAGAAAATAAATTTTAATTCATGCTAAGAAAATAAGGATTCTCAGCTTAAAATCAACCTAAGTGTTTTTTGTTTAAATCATTTAATAGAATTGACCCAAACCATTAATTCATGACATAAAACATTACCTGGTTCAATTTCTTATGTATCAAAACTATAGTAGTCCTTATAATTTAATTTATTGTCCACAGACCTCAAGAAACACAGGTGAAAGGACTCAGTTATATATAATTGATCCCCCCTTCCTTGAAACAAGGGTCAGAGTCCTTCTGTATCCTCGTCTTCACTCTTTGAATGAGTAAATAAATATGCGTCAGTTGGTAAAGTTGGAGGGGGAGAAAAAATCATGTATGATTTCAGTGCATTCTCTGCATGTAGCCAAATGTGTTTCCAAGTTTTCTGAAAATGTATTTACTTTTCTGAATTGTAATTGCCAATACTTTTGCAAATTTTGCATAAACCTTAATTTCTCTTTTGAATACTTTTCACATCTGGTGTTTGCCCTTTCTTTTATTATCTTACTTGACAAAGCTTAACCTCAGTACAGACAATAGTCTCCCCTAGAATTGCTGTGCTGAAGTAGACTGATTATCACTGCATAAATATCATCTCCAAATAAGATTTTTTGACTGCACACCGTGGAAGGCACTGAACTAGACCTTGCAATAAATGTTATTGAATAACTTCCACCTCCGTTCATAAGATTTGTGTTGCTGAAAAGTAAGGCAAAAAATTACCTCCTATCCTATTTCCCCTGCTATTCTCTGAATACAGATTTATAGTTGGATTTCTTCTTTCTACTTTGTGAACGGGGAAACTCTCATTATGAAGTAGTTGTTCTTTCCCTAAAGTTTTTAGATCTTTGTGAGCTCTCTTTTATTACTTTTTTATGCTGATAGGCTCTGGCATCAAGGAGTCCTTACAAGGGATATCTGTGGGCCTAGTCCTTGGTCATTATAGAAAACAAGACTTTTTTTCTTCCATAAAATAAAAATTTAGTGCAAATGTGAATCATATGCTAAAGTTCCATTCACTTAATGGAAATTTTATCACTATCAGTTTAGTAATGTTTCAGGTACTTTTGATTTTTAAAATTAATATGGATAGCTACATGATTAGATTTTTAATTTTTAATTGACAAATAATTTTATATATTTATAGGATATAATGTGACGTTTTGATATAAGTATATATTGTGAAACAATTAAATCAAACTAATATATCCATCACCTTACATACTCATTTCTTTTGTGGTGTGAATTTAAAATCTGTTCTATTAGCAATTTTGAAATATATACTACATTTTTATTAAGTACCATCACCATGCTGTGCAATAGATCTCTAAAACCTCCTCCTTCTGTCTAACTAAAGCTTTGTACCCTTTGATCAGAATCTCCCCCATCTCCCTCCTGCTAGCCGCTGGTGACCACCATTATACTCTCTACTTCTCTAGTTCAATGTTTTCAGATTCCTCATACAATTGAGAACACACAGTATTTGATTTTCAGCCTGCCTTATTTCACTTAGTATATTGTCCTCTAGGTTTATCCTTGTTGTCTCAAATGACAGAATTGCCTTCTTTTCAAAGGCTGAATAATCTTTCGTTGTGTATATATACCACTTTTTCTTTATCCATTCATCTGTTGATGGATATGTTGGTTGATTCCATATACTGGATATTGTGAATAATGCTGCAATGTACATGTGAGTGGTTAGATTTTAAACATGGTTAAATAAATTGGTTTTAAAAATTAAAGGAAGGGTTTGATAACATTAATTGCTTGCTTGAGTTTTGCATCATTTAGAAAATATGTTAAATCATTTGTGCATGAGAATTTCAGAGGTGTAGGCAAGTAATAAATATACTCATAAATTCATATCTTACAAGAGGACATTGCCTCATTTGCCCTTTTGCTTTTAGTGTGAAAATATTGCATTCAAATTATGCATTCAGTATTGCATTCAAGGTATGGCAGTGAACAAACTGGGATTCAAATCAGGATTTGTCTTGCATGACTTTGGGCAATTCAACCTTTATGACCCTCAGTTTCCTAACCTGTAAAAATTGGAGCAGCAGTATCTATTTTAGCAGGGTGGTTGTTACAAGTATTGTAGGTAATTCAATGTAAATGGCTTATACATAGTCAGTATTAGATATACAGTAACTATTAGTACAGCTTTTAGCAGGCCTTGAAAATGTGTTCAGTAATCATTTAGGTCTTTGAAATTATATTTGATCTGTAAATTTTATTAAGCCTATCATGTTTAAAGTGATGGCCTTCCTGCTTTTCTCTTAGGATTCCTATCACCTCGCATTTGCTTTCCTTAACCAATTAGTTTATAGAAAATATACAATGTATAACCACAAATGAATTTTTTAAAAGCCTACATAGCAGGACTTAAACATACAAATGAGTCCTTTAAAGTGCCGCCACAGGGGAGCTCTATATTACACCAACATTACTGCCATTGTTTAAGATCATTTTAGAGCTTCCCTTTGAAAATTGCCTTCAAAGTCAATATGTGAGCCACCCAAGACAATCGGTTACATTACTTTAGAGTAATTCTTTATTGTAGCTGAAAGAAAAGTATCACCTAGCTTTACTCCCCATTTATTAAAATAAAATTTACCTTGAATTACTTTTAGATTTTGCCCTTTTCCTTTTTCCTTCCTTCCTTCTCTCCTGTTTTTGGTGCCTATCCAATTCGAGTCAAAAAATATTTACTAAGTACTTACTATATGTTGCATTGGTGAGCCAAGATAGATTTGTGCCCTTATGGAGCTTGCATTCAAGCATTCATTTTCCTTTCTTCCTAAATAGGACACCAGCTCACACCCCAGTAATTCCCTTTCCTTCATCCTGTGAGGATTGAGTGGGAAGGTAACTCCATGTGGTTGCTTTCTTACTAGAGAAACTAAAAAGGCCCTGTAGATTCCTTACTTTATGTAGATCCTCCTTCTTAACTCCAGTACTGTCAAGGGCATCTTGACCAACTAGATATTATACTTCCTTATGGGAAATTTGAACCTTGAATGGGATGACACAGAAACAGTTTTTATTTGTTCTTACAGCAATGCCAAGGCAAGACTTCCAGATGCTTCCTGTGACTGAGATAGGGACTGCCTGCTGCTTATTCCCATCTTACTTCGTTTCAGTCCTGTGAACAACTTCACGCCCTTCCAATAACTTGTTATTATTATTATTCCTAGGCTGGTTAGCTAGTAGGAATTTCTGCTGCTGGTATATACAGATAATATGTTAGCTATTATTTCAGCTCTGATGGTGATGTTAGGTTTGTGTTCAGAAAGTGTGCAATTATTTGAATATTTCATTTGATTTTATCCTCACTATTGTCCAAAAATATGTTAGAGAATGCAAAAAGGAAAATGCTAATATGAGTAATACAAAATAAAACTCTCAAATGAAGATAGTTGAGATAAATGAAAATTTGGCATGCAGACAAGAGAATCATTAGACTCAACAGAATTAAGATAATTCACTGCAAATTCATTTATGAGGAAAAAAAGAAAACCAAAGCATACCTATTAAATACTTCAAATATACCACCAAAGTTTGTATTTAAGGAGAAAGAAAATAGAACAGATTTTTAAAAATAAATAATATTTTCTCTCTTTAGGAACTTTCCTATATATTTTTAAGTCAATTTTTATTCTGTTGGCACATACATATTTTTAGGCATTAATGATCTAGTTATGTAATAATAAACAATAAAGAACATAAGTAACCATAGAGAAATGGTTAAATAAATTAGGATATGTTTATATGATGCAATGCCATATAGCCATGAAAAACTATTTTCCATGAATATTTACACATTTGGGAAATTTTGACCAAAGTGAAATTACCTGGGGAGGCAAGAATACTAAATATGAATCATGAGGTATCTAAAATGGTCAAACTCATAGAAGCAGAGTAGAAATGGTAGTTGCCAGGGGCTACAGGAAGGGGAAAGTAGGAGTTTCTATTCAAAGGGTATGAAGTTTCAGTTATGCAGAATAACAAATTTACTGTACAATATCGTAACTGTAGTTAACAACACTGTATTGTATGCTTAAAAATTAGTTGTGGGTAGATCTCATATTAAATGTTTTTAACACACAGAGCTAGATTAAATATATTATCTCAAATTTGCTTTTAATATTCCTTATTATTTACTTATTTTCTAGAGATGGGGTCTTGCTCTGTTGCTTGGGTTGGAGTGCAGTGGTGTGATCATAGCTCACTGCAGCCTCAAACTCCTGGACTCAAGCAATTCTCCCACCCCAGCCTCCTAAGTAGCCACAACTGTGGCAGAAAACTCTTTATACACACACACACACACACCACACACACACACACACACGTGTGTATAGTTTTCTCTGTGTGTGTGCGTGTGTATACATACACATATGTATGAAAGAAATACACCAAAATGTTTTCTCTGGATGGTGAATTTATGAGAGATTTTAAAAATTGAAACATTCTTATATTTTCCGAATTCATTGTGAAAATGAATTTGTAAAATCTGTAGGAATTTTTTAACAGGAGAAAAAAAATACACATTTATATTTAGAGTTAAATATTTGGAAACAAACTAACAAAATATTTAAATATAAGTTCAAATGGATTGGACAAAAAGTGACAAATAGGACTAACATTCTTTAATAGTTTACGTATTCTCAAATTCTACAAAATCTCACTTGGTACTCCTCTGTGTTTAAGTAACTCTTAATTCTCAATTTTTTTTCTGTGATCTGTACCCAAGTGTTAAAAATTTAGAGGGGTATGAAGAACTACCCATTGAATAAAACTAATATGGAAAGCATAGCTGGAAACTTCAGCTACTTAAAGTGATTTTCTGCTTTAATATCACTACTCCACCTTATTTAGGCCCCCAGCCAGCCTCATCAATAATCAGTTATCAAATCAACCTAAATTAATTCTACTTATGGGAGCAACCAAAAATTTCAGATGCCTTAAATCATTAAATTAGCCCTTAAACGAATAAATGCAATGAAACCCCACTTGTAATATTAACCATTGGTTATAAACTTAGAAATAGCTACAATCCAATAGAGCTCAGTATTGCTTATACACAATATTTTTTAAAATTTTAATCAGCACAGTTTTATGTTTCCCCAAATTCTTCTTAATATTGTAAACTGCTGCTGTTGCTGTGGTTTCTATCCAGATATGGTAATGAACTGGATAAAAATGAAAGTAGTCTGTTGTAGCAAATTCTTCCTTTATTTTTCTCTTTGATTGTATTCATTGTAGCATTGCTGTGACTTATTGGGATGCATTGACAAGTCCATTCTGCCCTAATGAGCAGTAAATATCATGTCATACAAAGTACATTGGATTGAATCTTGTTTGTGCTGTGTTGAATAGTTAAAACAACAATAACAATAAAGCATCATGGACCTTAATAAGATGGCCTTCGAAATATTTTCCAGAATAATTTGACATGTGTCATAGAATTCCAGAACTTCCCAAATGACTCACAATTAAACCATAGCTCCCTTTAGGCATGAATACTACCAAAAAGTATCTGAACATCTTGACTTTGAAACTCTAGGGAGTATAGTTAATTTCTCGGGTCTTCAGAAATATGCTTGACTACACACTGGGCATTCAACTTCATCTTTCATCAGAGCAAGCTATTGAATGTGAGTTTGTTGATCCGTTGGGGGGCTGGTTTGTATGTGGAAGAGACCATTCAGGAGTGAACTTTCTTTTAAAGAATAATATTCATTTTATTAAGGTTAGAGATTTAAAAACTGAATTATTCTTTAAACTTTTAGGTTTATTTGACAAAATTTACCATTCTGCTTATAAATCTACAATAACTTTTCAGGGCATTTGAATAACTCAGGTCTGTTTACAAGTATATACACCCTTAAATTGTCTAAACTTTGCTAATAGATTTAATATATTTTCTTTTATTTTTAATTGCATCATTGACATGATGGACAAATCTCAAGAATTTACTCATTTCTGATGGATCTAATAAATTAAAATTATAAATATGGAACACTTAAGGTTTTAAAAATGATCTAATATATAAAAGCTAGTACTTCTTAAAATCACATTTAAATTTTAATTTAACTTAAAATTTAACTTAGAATTAATTCTAAGTTATTCTAAGTTAAACACACACTTTAACTTAGAATTACAAAGCTGATGTGTTACATTAGGAAGCTGACTCTCAAAATCAAGACATATTTAAAATGCTAAATATCCACTGGTTCCTTTATAAAAAATAAAAACACGGTGGATGTGATTCTAGCTCAAACCTTTGCCCTTACTACTATATATGTCAAACTCCACTTGGCTGTCAGTTATGGTGTCAAAGTTTGTGTTCCCCCCAAAATACATGTGTTGAAATCCTAACCCCAAGATGATGGTATTAGGTGGTAGGGCCTTTGGGAGGTGATTAGATCATAAGAGTGGAAACCTCATGAATGGGATCAGTACTCATAGAATAGGTTTTGTCCTTCTACCACATGAGGACACAGCAGGAATGTGCCTTCTGTGAGTCAGGAATTGGTCCCTTACCAGACACTGAACCTGCCAGTGCCTTGAACCTGGAATTCCCAGCCTCCAGAACTGTGAGAAGTAAATTTCTATTGTCTATAAGCTACCCAGTTTATGCTATTTTGTTCTCACAGCCTGAAATAAGACACTGCCTAATAGACATCGCAAACTTAACATATTCAAAACTAAACTCTTGATCTTCTACCCTAAACATGCTCCAACTGAAATCTTCCCCTTATCTGTAAATGCCAACTTCTTTCTTAGAGTTGCTCAAGTCCCAAAATTCAGAGTCACCGTGAGTTTCACACTGGCATCCAATTTTGAAATGCTGTTGACTATACCTATAAAATATGTCCAGAATCATCCCTCTGTCATCACTTCCATCATTAAGCCTTTGGTCCAAGCCATCCTCATCCCTTGCTCTTTTGTTTTAGATTTTAAAAATGGAGATGAAATTCACATGGCTTAAAATTAATCATTCTACATTGAATAATTCAGCGACATGTAGTATATTTACAATGTTGCATAATCACCATCTTGTAAAATATTTTCATCATTCCCAAATAAAACCCATACTCATTAAGCAGTTACTCCTCAACCCTTTTCCCTACAACCCATAGAAACTACTAATCTGCTTTCTGTCTCTACAGATTTACCTACTCTGCATATTTTGAATAAATGGGATCATATATTTGACCTTTTGTGTCTGCCCTTTTTCACTTAGCATATTTTTGAGGTTTATTTCATTCCTTTATATGACTAAATAATATTTCATTGTATGTAAATATAATGCAATTTATCTATTCATCTCTTGATGGACTCTTTTTCTTTTTAGCTTTCAAACATTTTAATTGTGACCTACACTAAAATATTCATTTTACGCAGCAACTCAGTATACATAGACATACAAAGGAATATAAAAATAAGAATAACTAAAGGTTTCACAAAGTATTCTTAACATTATTATGTGCCATGCAGTGACTCTATTCTAGTCTACTCTATCCTGTTCCATTCTGTTCTGTTCTTTTCTCTCTCAAAGCTGGTCAAAACTCACTAAATTGATTTCGTAAGCCAGAATTTTGTCTTTCCCTGCTGCTTGGGAGAGTTACTGAAACTGGTCTTCAAACCCAATCCATTCCTTAGCTGTATCCATTTTGCTCTTTATTCCATCTATTTGTTCTATTACTTACTCTTTTTTTTGAGAAAGGGTCTTGCTGTGTTGTCCAGGCTGGAGTGCAGTAGTCTGAACTTGTCTTACTGCAATCTCTGCCTCCCAAGCTCAGCTGATAATCCCACCTCAGCCTCTCAAGTAGCTGGGATTACAAGTGCATGTCAATATGCCTGGCCAATTACTGTGTTTTTGTAGAGACAGGGTTTTGCCATGTGGCCCAGGCTGGTTTCAAACTCCTGGACTCAAACAACTCGCCCGCCTCAGCCTCCCCAAATGCTGGGATTATAGGCATGAGCCACCACACCTGGCCCCATCTATTACTTTCTTCATGCTTAATGTTTCCACTGGAATTTTTTTAAATATATTATTTCTTTTTCTTGACTAATGCCTTGATTGACTCCTGCATGCATTTTGTAATAGATGTCCAACTGGCACCCCTGTGCCTACCTTTGACATCTATCTTACAGTTCTTTCTCAACACAGTAACGATATATACGTTTATAACATGTCAATGTCACTCCTCTGCTCAAATCCTTCCATATCGCTATGTCATTTGGGCTAAAACCCAGAGTCCTTATAATTATGGCCTTACAAGGTCTTTAACTCTCGCACCCACTACTGGTATGTTCCCTGTTGTGTCCCGTTTTCTGCTTCACAGCACACACTCTCCTTCACATGCTCCATCACAGTCACAGTGGCGGCCCAGGTCCTGCATGAACCAGGCGTACTCTGGCTTTGGGGTCTTTGCATTGGCCTTCCCTCAGATAGCCCATGGTTTACCCCTTTATCTCCTTCAAGTCTTTGTTGAAATGCCAGAAACCACCTTATCCCTGCCCTCTAATCCAGATCCCTCCTAATGAATTCTATATTTTTCCATAGCACGTGCCACCTTTTAATATACTATATGATTTATTTGTTTAGAAGCAGACACATTCTCCTAGAAGAAGATCCTGAGATAAAATTTGAGCCCACAGTCATTTGGGAATTTACTCCAAGAAAAACAGGCAGGAGAGTAGGGTAGCAAGTCAGGTGGAGGTAGATTATTAAGCAGATTATCTCTGTGGACAACTGAGGCTCAATTGCTTTCTACCAAAAGGTGAGAAAGATGCGGTATGGATCTACCAGACTCCCCCCTCCTTGGTTGAGAGCTGCTTTCAAGACTTCAACAGACATTTCTGCCTGGCCTTGAGTGTGGGTGGAGTGTGTTTCTCATGCTTGGGCAGAGAATTGCAGCTGTTCACAGTTAACAGTCTTCAACCAATAAGTGTAGAGGAAGAGTAAACAAGGCAGTGGTCTCATCAGCTATAATTGATAATAATGTTTATTGTATTTATCTTCTGACTAGACAGCAAGGTCTACAAATGTAAAGACTTTTTCTGTTTTGCTCATTCATGTATCCACAGTTTTCAAAATAGTACTTGGCACCTAGTACTACTCCGTAAATACTTGCTGAATGAATACATGAATGAATAAATGATCATCTTAAATATTCTACTTCATTCTACATTTGCTTGGCTTGAACAATGTTTCCTTTGGGAGGTGCAATTTTGTTACCTCAAACACTTTTGAGGGTAGCTTTCTCACATGATGCTTTTGGTTGCCTTTTCAGTTTGCTGAAGTTATTAATAATCAGAGTTTCTGGTCAAGAAGCAACTGGTTCTTTGTGATGTGGATAGGACAAACTGACTCCTGTGCATTGTATCTGACAAGGATTTCATAACTTAAAGTCACAATTAATCACGGAGTCTATAAGTCAGATTGCTTCGTAATCCGCTCTGGGGCTATCCTTAATTATTGGATTTTGCATTTCTCTGGCTCATAAAATATGCAGAATGTTTTTTCCTTCTAATGTTAGAGACCCTAAACTTAACTAAATTATGTGTTTTTATTATGGAGTTTAAAAAGCTTTTAAAATCTCAACTAAGAATGAAAAATTAATATCTGGCTGAATTCTGGACTTCTCACATAGCTTCCAAGGTTATTCTACTGAAATAAACACTTTATCAAATAAAATATTATTTGAAAGCTTAGTGAACCAAACAAATTCTGATATTCTCTTAGAAGGAGTGTGATGTTTGGTACCCTATTTTCTTGAAACTCCCCTGTAACTGTAGAAGTCCTGGCTGAACAAAGGAGGTCCATAGGAATGGAAGATTGACAGAGACCCTTCCAATTCCGATTCTCAGGTTGACTGTGCAAGAATCTGCTGCCTTCTTTTGGTCTCTTCTTAGACTTTCTAATGCTCTTTAGCATTTTATTAAAGTATAACTATAATCTTAAGAGTCATCGTTCATTTCGGGTGCCTGCTACATGTAAGACCATAGTAATTTGATTAGTCTTCTAACTTTTACAGTCATCCTGGCATCTAAATAAAATTATTCCCATTAAACAAGCAGAAATAGGTGCATATGTGTTAAGTTTCCAGTTAATATAGTTAGTAAGTGGCAGAACCAATATTTGAGCCAAGACTGTTCTAAATCTTCCTGGGTTTGAATAATGCTTTATCATTAATGGATATTCAATAAAAAACAGTAAAGAGTCAGCATTTAATGTAAACAATGATACTGGTTTTGTTTTTGTTTTGAGGAAGTTCAGGATCTAGGATTCAGAATAAAAAACACTATTTGTGTGTGTGTGTGTGTGTGTGTGTGTGTGTGTGTGTACTTTTTAAAGTTTTAAGTTCAGAGGCACATGTGCAGGATGCACAGGTTTGTTACATAAATAAATGGTGTCATGGGGGTTTTCTATACAGTGTATTTCATCAGCCAGATATTAAGCCCAGTATCTATTAGTTGTTTTTCCTGATCCTCTCCCTCCTCCCCACCCACTGCCCTCCTGAGGCCCCAGTGTGTGTTGTTTCCCTCTATGTGTCCATGTGTTCTCATCATTTAGCTCCCACTTGTAAGTGAGAACACGCAGTATTTGGTTTTCTGTTCCTGCATTAGTTTGCTAAGGATGATGGTCTCCAGCTCTGTCCATGTTCCTGCAAAAGACCTGATCTCATTTTTTTAATGGCTACGTAGTATTCCATGGTGTGTATGAACCACATTTTCTTCATTCAATCTATCCCTTTCTTCTCAAGGAATTCTCCCATTAAAACTATTATGTTGGAGATAAAAACTTCTGTCGAATACAGTTTTTACCTCTCACATACAATACTGGTGAATTTATTAATTTAACACTAGATAAAAATAATAAAGTGTTTCTTTATCCACCTTATTTATTGTTATGATCTGGTGTTAAATTCAACAGTATTGTATGTGAGACATAAAAATTGTATTGGACAAAGTTTTTATCTCCAACATAGCAGTTTTAATGAGATAATTCATTGAGCAGAAAGGGCGTGACCATTTAGCTGTGCAGTTTTATCCGCAAAGGACACATGAATGAACCCATTGTGAAGGAATATGATGTTGTTGCAAATGTCCTTAAAGGTTCCTACATAGTCTCTAGATAGAACAGCATAAAGGGCAGGTGGGGAAAGATCGCCAGTAGCACTCGTGCTATTGTGGACATGTTCAAAGTGGTAACAGATGAGAATTGAAGGACAAAGCACTATATCAATTCTAAGATCATGGTTTTGTCATTTATTCCCGTTATTTTGGCCAGAAACAAAATATGCTTTCAATGACACCAACTCAGGTGAGGGGGAAAATATTAGTAAGAGAAACAGAATACCAAGGCATTGGACTATCTGGAAGCTACAAGGGCAAGAGAGTATTATAATGGTTATAATCATTCTATTTTTATAAGAAGCAATATGAATGCAATATTTGTCAGTTAAACCTTTTTAATATCATGAATGCATCTTTGAATAATGTTTCTGAATTGAATGTGCTTATACAGTAAGTGATAGAATTTACGTAATTGTCATAAGCCTGAACATGTTTTGGATTGCTTCTCAATTCCCATTTCTAACTGCTGCTCTTTCTCTGGGACTCAAGAGATGCAAAATATGAGGATGTGATTTTTGTATCCAGTTGCCCCTATTAATGAGATTAATCTATATTAGATAGAAATTAAATATTAAATTAATCTATATTAGACAAATTAAATATTCCCTTTGAAGTCCCCTAGTGTGATGTTTCCAAAGCAATGTTATGATTTATGTAAATAATATGCTCTAAAAGAGTTTGAATAACTTAATACTCTACATTCAGAAAAAGTTTTGCAAAATCATCACAGCAAGATGAAAATCTAAACTATTTAGAATTTTAGAAAGTCACCAGAAAGAATGTTCCTTACCCTTTCACAATGAGTTTTCTAATATTAACGCCATGCATTGAGCGTAAAGTTGTCCTCACTCCTAATTTCCTCCTTCTGCCTCATAAGACTATTTCCTTACTCATCAACTGCCATTATCTACTGATACATGCTCTAGCTATCATCCTAGCCCCTGCTACTTATTTCCATCAGACTCTATGGTATATTCTTTGGGAACTGAAAGGCAGGACAGCCTACTAGGGCCTGCAACTAGACTGCTAGAGTTCGATGTCCTGATTGTGAAAACTTACAGGCAAAATTGCTTACCAATACTAGATCTCGGTTTCTCATGGAGTTAGTATTTAGCTCTTAAGATGGTTTAAGTACTAAGTTTAAGTATTTCTATAGGCAAAAAATACAGGACATTGCCTGGTATATAGTAAGTTCTTGATACAACTAGCAAATATTTTCCTATCTTTTTATTCTAAGATAATTTCTTTTTGATAAAGTAGAGATTCTTTGATTCCTGGAGTCTGTAATTTCACCCTGAATTTCCCCAGATATTTTTATTTTTATTTTTCAGTTTTGCTCTTTGTTATCTGAGTATCCTGCTGTATAGATCAGAAAATAACTATACACATTTGAAGGTTTCCGTAGCCATGTAACCATTAATCCACTTTTCAAAGATTGAATATTCTTATTCTTTTGAATACATCCAGCAACTGAAATCGTAGACATACCACTGATTGTCTATACGCTATAGATTTTTCTTTCTCTTTAATGTAAATCATGATAGGAAACAACTGGAATCTGTTTATTGTTGGTCCTGTTACTGCCTAACGAAAGCAACTGGTTCTTTTGAGACCTTGTTCCCTTTATGCATCTTATGTCCTCCCTTCGTTGGCTTTGCTTTTAGGCTGAACATCAACTGACTTCTCTTATCTCTGAAAGCAAGTCTGATTTTCTAAGCCTTGTGGTCAATAGTTTCTTTTGTCTATCTAGCTATCTTCTATCTATCAACATTGATTGATTGATTGTGCTCTTTTTTGTTCTCCTGTAAACTCTGAGCAACTTTCTGTGCAATGATTGTGGCCCAAAGTACTGGCACTGTTCCAATTTTGGCCTAACCAATAGTGTTGAGAAATGCTGCTGCTGAAAAATTACCTGGCTTGTTTTACATGATATGTCTATTAATGCAATCCGATATAGCATTTGCCTTTTGGTGACAGTGTTACACTGCTGAATCATGTTCAATTTTTCATCCATTATTTCTTCCCTGGTAAATCATAGTACATTTGTCTTTATTAGCACTCACAGTATTGATTTTCACCCTTTCCTTCTTCTATTGATATCAAACCACATTTTAATCATATCTTCCAAACTGGATTCTTGGGTTTTAACATAAAATATGTCCACGTGGGAAAAAATTTTTAATCAATTTAAGCAAGCTGCATTCTATTTCGTTCTGTTATAAAGTACTGGGTGTATAGATCTTGGGGAACAGTGGGAAGAACTCAATTAGTGATTGACATTAATTTTCTTTTGTCTTGAAGAGGGCTTTGTAGATATATTAATAAATTACCAGTCACAGTTGGTTTAGGTAAATTTAGCATGGAGAACTAAGTGAAGATTTTATGCTTACAAACTCTATTGAATGGGCAGAATTGGACTTATCATCAACCATTTATTGAATGTGTACTATATGTAAGGCATCATTTAAGTGATCTTGAGAGGTTTTCTTTTTGTGAAAATTGAAACACATATCCTCAGATTACATAAGTATAATAGGAGTTATTTTGATATTTATTTTCAGCCACTTAAATATTACAGCTGTGCAACATTTACAAATGCAACACTTTTTTCAAAATATAAGCACAATAATGTTATATTTCATATTTCAAATTATTTCCTTTAGTCTCTATATTTTAGAAAATAATTCCTTTCCCAGTTTTTATTAAATAATTGGCTATTTGTAACTTAGCCACTAGAAATTTTCCAAACTTAGTCTTGTATGAAAAAACTTTATTTTAAAAAATTAATAGAACATTAAATAACTGAGTAGGCTCCAAATTACTAGCTAACAGTTTACATCTCAATAGAAACAAAACATTAGAAAGTTTCATGACAGAATTGCTACACAGAATGATTAATTGGATCAGATTTCTTTGACATATGACTTTGCTTTCTTTATGGCTTCATTTATTTGTAGCCTCTAAAGGGGTGTTTCAGTCATAGTAGCTGTAGGCAGTTCATTATTCCTTTTAAGAATAAAAAAAATCAGAATGACAACCCCTTATTTTTAAACGATCAACTGCATTGTCCTTGCTATTTCTAATGATAGCTATTTATTGAAAGTGACTGTAAGAGCTGGCATAACCTAAAAAGAATATTGGTTGTATCTCCTCCAGCTGTGAAGATTTTTCAAATAGAAAAAGCCTAATTTAATTTGGTTCTCTGTTTTTTATATTTAAATTCACAAGAGAGCTCTGCAGTAGTCTCAGGTAGGCTCAATCAAGGTACACCAGTTTCGTACATCATTGTAAAATCCTGACACCATCTCACAGGGCTGCTGTGGTGACTGTGTTCACAGACGGAAAACATGAAGGCAAAAGTCTCCGTCTGCTTCTTTTGAGTGTAATTTACAGTGCAACTTAAACTCTGGACCTGTTTAATGGTCCTAACAGCAGAGTTTCTAGGCCAACGACTAAATCAGCTGCAGTACTCTGCATTCGTAGACAAGCCTTATGATTTACAAAATTTAATAAGCTGAGCCCTCATGACATTTCCCCCAAGACTGTGCTTTTATAATCGCTGCCAAGAAGGTTGTCAAAGGAGCATACACCCATTGGCATAATGAAACCTGTCTTGTCTTTTCCTTTTTTTTTTGACGAAAGCATATAAATATACCCCTACTATTGTTAATTCATTAACAGTGAATAAATTCTGGAGCATTCCTCTTGCCGGATCTGATAATACATTAGTGACTTTTTTGCATTGCTTTATGAAAGTGTTATTTCTTGGGTAGTATTTTTGTGAGTGTCTGCCAAATAGAGTACAGACAAAGGTCAGATGACTTAACGGTCTCTCATCTGTACCCTGATGCTTTGTCAAGGTTTGCCATATGTCAGGATCTCTTGTCACAACTTGAAAGTGTATCTTTTCTACCGAGGGAACATGTAGTGTCTGGTTTGGGTTTCTTTGTCTTCATTTTCTTTGAAAGGTACAACTATTTAGCAGCTTTGCCTGAAAGGCTATCACTGTATCAGCCTGGGTTGTGCTTCTTTGTTATATCAGATGGCTCTTTGAGGCCAAATTTCGTTTTCAAATAGGAAAGCAAAAGTACTTGGATGATTCTGTTTCATTAAAATAGGCACTACTCTAGCCATGCTTTGGTGGCCTCTGGTACCCTGGCTTGCCCGTTGTGTGATATTGCTGAGCGAGAAGGCTGCAAAAATCACAGCCTAATCTACCTGGAATTCCTGGCTTGGTTCATAGTCGTTGGATAGCTGACACATCTAGTGGTAAGCTATTAAGTAAAATTATAATATTCATCAAACATGAACTGGAAGTAACCCTGATGCTACTCTCTTGAAGGGATGTTATTTCTGTTGAGGTTGTATACAAAAAAAAAAAAATGAATCTTCCTTTGTTTTAAGCATATTTACCCTTCCTTTTAAAGATACATTTCCTGATACCAAAATAGGCACTTACTCCAAATCTTTAAATTGTCTTCTGTGTCCTGTTTCCTGTCTCCCACTGTTCTTGTCTCTTTTATTTCTCCCAATCAAAGTCTTGTTTTCACCATTACACAACTCAAGTTCATGTAGATTAGTTCTGCAGCTTCCCCTCCCCCATTTAACTCAATCCTGGGGGGAATAGTATCCCTCTTACAAATGTACACATTTTGCTGTGTTTGGGAGGATTGGCTTAAATATAATGATAAATGTGAGAAAAATAGATATATTCTATTATCATAACCTGACTGCTCTATTTTCTTTTCACTACAGGGAGTTTTCATGGGTGCATGGCAAAACAAATTGCAATCACCTGGATATTTTCCACTCTGGGTCTGTCATTCTGAATGATAAATGTATTTATTCTTTAGCTGAGAATTAATATATCTGTACACTCTCTCTATGTACACATATATCTTTCTATATGCACGGGCAGATGATAAGCAACAATTAAGGAAAACAAGTTGAAAGTATTTTTTTATGAGATCAGTGAAAAAATGTTTTGTGTTCACATTTAAACGTTTAAGGCCTGGGGTAAGACAGCTTTTAAGGTCAACCAGAAAGGAAGATTTTCTTCTCGTAAGCATCTATCAACAGTCCTTGGAAGAGCAGTCAGCGCTAGCATAATTTAATATGCCTTCTCTGTGAAAAGAATGCCTTTTTGACATCATGCCACAACTTGTGCTTCCACTGAAGATTTTCAGGTGGTCTATGGTTTGCTGCATTGATTTCCTTTTATCATTTTAGTCACAGTTTCTAAATCCCTTTTTTTCTTATGTACTCTAGGAACAAGGAAAATAAAGACTCATACAAAATATGTATTCCTCTGGCATTCTCTTTCCGTACTGAAAACAGGGAATAGTTGCTGCCCTGCAGATGGTTAGGCAGCCCCATTCTAGGATCTGCTGAAGCTGGAGGTTAATTGCAGCTAGACTGTGGCATGGTTCCTCGGAAATTCAGGCTTGACAAGCAGAGCGGACAAAGGATAAATTGTATAGCGTCTTCTACCAGCAGGGGCCGCTGCAGAGCAATAATAGTTGAGATGTTTCTTTGGTTTGTTCTTCTGAAACAGAACATGTAAAACTGTTAATTCTGTTGAGGCAAGAGATTTGGGGGAAGGGAAAATAACAGGAAATAATGAATACAATTGGAATCAGTCAGACAAAATAAAGTCAGCTTTTAAGAAGTTTTGCCAGAACATGTGTCGAAATAATGCAGATTTTGTTTCTGCATTTTACGTGTTGCGTGTACACCTGTGTATGTAAAGCAACATATAAAATTATTGGAAAAGAGGAAGGAAGCAACATCAGAGGAGTTCAGGATTTGTACATGGAAAATCCAACTTAAAAAAAACTTTGAAAATCATAAATATTTTGGAAATATGACTAGAACTATAACAGTTAAGACTGCAGAAAAATGACTCCCTCTTCACCCTCACCATTCTTCACCCAAGACAAACCACATACCTTGAATACAGTGTAGTAAATTTTTTTCTGGGAAGGTTTCTCTCAGAAAAATAAGTTAAACATTTGTATACTTTTCACATTGTTTGTTTTTAAAGACAGTTTTCTGTGGATCGTGGTGTTTTAAAGATATATGGAGGTTGCACAGGTGGGTACCACAGTTATATGTTTACTGAAGAAAGTTATCTGGAATATATGGACTCATGCTGGTACATAATTCTGGAAGGGGAAAATTAAGCTATGTTTTCTTAAGAGTGGAATTTTCCCTCTGTATTTGGAATCTTGAGAGTTGTGAATATAAAGATATTGCCCTGGAATATCTCTTTCCCCAAAATTTCAGAGCTGAATGAAGGTATAGAAAAGAAAACACCAGATGCTACCTATTGACCAGACATCTACCAAATTTTAATTCCTTATGTAATTCAGAATAGCCTTATTTATTTAAATAGATCTGGCCTTTTAAGCAATTGCGGTAAATTCTCTTGTTTTAGTAATTAAAAAGTAAAGGGAAAGTGTACAGATAATTAAGAAGCTGGGGCACCTGTTGGCAGAATCCCATGGGGAATACTGGCTCTAATAGAAATGCATTTGCTCTATCCAGCAGTTCAGGAATATCAGCTAAAATATCATGCCAAATGAAAGAAAGGGAATGGAAGAAACTGTTGAGTTTAGCTTTATATAAATACAGCAAACACTTATGTATGCATTGGATTTTCTGATACCTAATTTAAACTAGTATTGATCAGAATACTTTTTAAATGAATCTGGTACCTTGAAAGTGGTCCAGAAAGTTTTTTATGAAATGATATGTTATCATTCCTTCCAGGTATGAACAGGGATTAGCTGAAAAACTGGCTGAAAGCTAATGCATGAGTAAATCAGGTTATAAAATTGATACCATCTCTAAAAGTGTTCAAAGATTCAGGTCACTTAGACGAAAACTTATTTAGCTTCTACTAACTGCCAGATACTATGTTAGGAATTAGCAATCATTAGAAGAATAAGACAATGTTGCTATCCTAACAGAACTTAGAGACTGGTGAAAGGGATCTCAGTGGATTTCAAAACAATGAGAAAAGTGCTATGAAAGAAATATTCCCACAGAGCCACAGAAGTTCAGGGTATGTGTGTGTGTGTGTGTGTGTGTGTGTGCTGAATACTTAGACTGGGAGTGAAGACAGGCTTTCCACTGGAGATGGTGCTTGCGTTGATTTTTAAGGATTAATAGCCATTAACTATGGAAATAGAACTCGAAATTATCCTAAAGGGATTATTTTACATGTTCTACCACCTGGATTTTTAAAAACCATTTCATATATGAAATTCTATCTTATTTTTCAGAACCTTTGAATTAAATCTCTCTAAGGACAGCCTGACACTTCAAAGAATAGGGTTTAATCATTCAACAAATGTGGTTAAGAAATTCTTCTGTTAGCTTATTATAATAAGAGGGGTATCCATTTTTTCATTGACAAGCAAGTGTTGAGCTTCTACTATGTTCTGCTAGTGTTCTCAGCACTGGGGTAGAGCTGTGGATAAAGACTTTCCCTGCCCTCATCAATCTTATCTCACATTACATAGGCTTAAATCAAATCTATGAACAGCAGCTTTTCTAGCTTATAAAACAGTTTTGCATGCATAGTGTTATTTAATTTGCAGTCATTTGAGATGGTGACAGCATCTGCTTTGCTCCCCTTCTCTGAGGCAGCATGACTCACCTGTACATCCACAAAGCAGTAAAATGTGAGACCTAGAATCCAAAAACCACCTCTCCTCCAGCTTGACCCAAGCATGATCCTGAACTTTGATATTTTGAACCTTAAACCCAATCTGGTCTATGGCCTCTTAGTTAAATGTAATAGGTCAAATTTATTTTATTTTATTTATTTATTTTTTTGACACGGGATCCACTCTGTCCCCCAGACTGGAGTGCAGTAGTGCGATCTCAGCTCACTGCAACCTCTACCTCCCGGATTCAAGCCATTCTCTTGCCTCAGCCTCCTGAGTATCTGGGATTATAGGTGCCCACCACCACACCCAGCTAATTTGTTGTGTTTTTAGTAGAGATGGGATTTTGTTATGTTGGCCAGGCTGGTCTTGAACTGCTGATCTTCTGATCTGCCTGCCTCAGCCTCCCAAAGTGCTGGGATTACAGGTGTGAGCCTCTGTGCCTGGCCTTAGGTCAAATGTAATAAAATATATGTTGTTTCCTGGGTCAAGCCTTGTTTAGTTTGAAGAATATTACTTCGGGAGCTTCCGGGATAGTCATGGAGTAAAAGAGTTATACAAGCTTAAATAAATGTGTAATTAGACACTGTGACAAAACAGGAAAGGAAAGGCACATTGTGCTATGAGGAGATATAATGGAGTGGGTTTAGAGGTGAAGGAGGAGCAGGTTTGTTTATGTGAGTATTTAGGAAGAGTGTTTGAGTGTGTGTAAGAAAGAGAAAGATGGAAGAGATAGAAAGATAGACAGATAGATAGATAGATAGATTGATTGATTCCAGGAAGAGGAAAGAATGCAAGCAAAAATAAAGCGAGAGAATATATGAGATGAGGACAAGGCTGGAGAGAAAAACAGGCCAGATCATGTGGGGCCTTGTAAGATCTTAAGAGCCATGAGAAGCACTAGAAAGCTTTAAGTGAGAGGATGACAAGATCAGATTTGAAATACAATACTGGTTGTACCGTAGAAAACCAAATGGAGGCCAGGCACTGTGGGTCACACCTGTAACCCCAGCACTTTAGGAGGCCGAGGGGGGCAGATCATCTGAGGTCAGGAGTTTCGAGACCAGCCTGACCAACATGGCAAAACCCTGTCTCTACTAACAATACAAAAATTAGCCAGGTGTGGTGGCACATACCTGTAATCCCAGCTACTGGAGAGGCTGAGGCATGAGAATCGCTTGAACCTGAAAGGCAAAGTTGAGGTGAGCCAAGATCATACCACTGCACTCCAGCCTGGGTGACAGAGTGAGACGTCATCCCGAAAGAAGAAGAGAGAGAGAGAGAAAAGAAAGAAAACTAACTGGAGTCAAAAGTAGATGTAGAGAGATCAGTTAGAGATTCATTACAGCAGTGTGAGGGAAAGATGATGGTACTTTGGACTGGAGTGGTGACTGCAGGGACAAAGAGAAATGGATAAATGTCAGAGATATTCAGGAGGTAAAATCTTAGGGCTTATGAATGAACTGGATATGGAAGTATAAGGATTACCCATACATTTCTGGATTGTACAAGTTACATTAACTCAAAGAAGGAACAATGTAAGAAAATCGGGTTTAGGATGGGAGAAGATTGAGTTGATTTCAGAGCATGAACAGCTTGCAAAATATTTGCACTAATGGAGATTTGAAAGAAAGTAGAGTTTGTAGAACTAGAGACCAGAAGAAAGGATTAAAGTGAGTGAAGACATTGGGGGTTATTAATTTACAGATGGGCATGGAAGCTAGTCATAGAAGAGAGAATAGACTGAGAAAAGGGTTTGAAAATGATGCTACCAATAGCTAAATATTAACAGCCAAGTAGAGCAGGATGGGTCAGGAAAGAAGATCGAGAAGGATTAAATAGAACAAAGTAACACAGGAGAATGTGAGTGCCGTTACTTGATCTGGGTACAGTTTCTAGACTGAGGGAGTGACCATTCTTAGGAGTGATTTCTAAAAATTCAAGAAGGGTGATTTCTAAGAATTCAGCTTTCAAGCTGAAAATGCCAACTGAATGTGCCCAAGGTGGAGTGACCACAACAGAACTAAGGACCACTTCAGTAGGATGATGGACTGGGAGCGAGTAGGAGAGAGTTAGAATTAAAGAGGCTGATGGCAACATAGAGACAATGAGGCTGAACCTTTCTACTCAGAAATCTGGCTCAGACCTGGGGTGGGGTCTGAGCTAGATTTTATTTTATTTAAAATAAAAAGAGGGCCTTGGGCATCCTTAAGGATGAAAAGAATGTAGTCGAGAGGGAGAAGATGAAGATAAAGGAAAGAGCGGGTTGTCAACAGTTTGTTAGAAAGAAAAAGAAGCGTTCTTAGGCAGTAAGGATAGAATTCAAAGTGCACAAACAAGGTACAAAGATTGAACTAATACAGAAGAAAGGATCTTTCTGAATGGTAAGAGAAGGGAAGCAGGGGAAGGGGGCAAATGGCTTGCAGGCAGTGGAAAGTGATGGATTCCCATGTGGCGCCGCCTTTTTTTTTTTTTTTTTCCGTGAAATGGAAATGGAGACTATTAGCTAAAATTGAGATGGTGGTTGGTGCTGGTATATGGTCTCTAAGTTATTTTGTTTTATTTTTTTGAGACAGAATCTCACTCTGTAGCCCAGGCTGGAGTGCAGCGGCACCATCTTGGCTCACTGCAACCTGTGCCTCCTGGGTTCAAGCGATTCTCCTGCCTCAGTCTGCCAAGTAGCTGGGATTACAGGCATGCACCACCACGTCTGGCTAATTTTTGTATTCTTAGTAGAGACAGGGTTTCACCATGTTGGCCAGGCTGGTCTCAAACTCCTGACCTCAGGTGATCCATCTGCCTTGGCCTCCCAAAATTCTGGGATTACAGGTGTGGGCCACTGTGCCTGGCCTGTAGGTTATTTTAAACTTAGTTTTCCCTTATGAAATTTGACTTGGTTTGTCCTTCATGCTCTAGACATCATGCGCTGCTTTTCCCTGTCCAAATGTGGCCTTGGAAGTTGGGATGGGTTTGGGGTGGCCAGATAGCCAGGAGACCCAGAAATATCTGGATTCTATACCAGCCTAAAGTCAACTTCCTCTATGAGGGATACATGCAATGAATTGGAAAGGAAAAAACAGTAGCACTGTATTGCTAAGTTGACTTGGTACCCAGACCTCACCAGGAAACATTCTGGTAGGCTAGATTGCAGCACATGATTCAGAGGTCTAAAGCTCCGTCCTGGCCACCCATGCCACCCCCCTCATCAAAACACAAGTAAATTTGAATTTCAGCTGACCTCATGTAAAGGAGAGAGGGACATCTGATACTGCACATGTGTCCTCAGTGCCTTGGACAAACTGGCCTCAATCCCAGCATGGGGCAAAAGTCCTGGCTTAGCTGTTACAGTGTAAAGAGCTCAAGCTCTTCTGTTACAAGACAGCCCTCTGTGCCAGGGGCAGCATCCAGAAGGTAGAACCCTAATCAGCTATGCTGGAGAGACTGCTCACATGAAATGGATCTTTTATACCTGGCAAACTTACCCTGGACTTTTCCCTGCAAATGCAGTGCACATCCCTGGCTCACATAGATAAAAACTGTCCACAAATCTTCAGTTTAATGGACATTTCTGGGTTTGAGGTAGATTTTTTCATGGTTCAAGTAAGTTATTAATATACTTTCCCACCTAGCGTTAGTTCAATGACAATAGCATTAAAACATTCCTCGTTGACCTTGCTGATCCAGGTGCTACCATTTTTTCTTCTCTTTCTTTCAATGTTAAACTTTTTCAAGCCCTACACTTGCTGCCTTTCTTTTCTCATTGCCTAAGTCAGTCCCATCATCTGCCTTCTACCCTAGATAATACTCTCAGAATTCATCAGTAACTTTCCCACGATCAAATCCATGGTTTTTGTTGCTGTTGTTGTTTTAGTGCATCTTGACAGTTGTAGAGTTGGAGTTCATTCATCTGGCTTCCGTGGCACTGCATCTTCCTGGTACAGCTTCTGTCTAAATACTACTCAGTCATGTCTGCTTGTTCCTTTTCCTCTTCCCATTCCACTTCCATGGATATTCATTAAAAATTTGCCTTTACCCTCTGTTTTTCTTTTCTTCCTGGAAGACCTTGCGTGACTCCAACAATTACCTCCATGCAGACAATTTCAAAATTTATTCCTCCAGTTCTGGCATTTTTTTTCCAGCTCTGGTCTCATCTCTCTAGCTAAATTATTCCTTGAGCCTACTGGATGCCCTGCCATTATCTCACATTCAGTAAATCTAATGCTGACTTAATCATCTCTTGGACTTAGCTTGTTTTTCAGTAGAATGACTAGACAATCACCGATGGTGCCCAGAAGTTTTCTAACTGTACTGATCATCAGAATCGTTTTGGTGTGGGATGATGAACTCAGTATTCTGAGCAGCTCTTCAGGTGATTTCAATGATTAGCCAAGTTGGAAGCACTGGTCTAAAGACAGGATTATCATAGTAATTGATCTAGGGTCTCTTGTAGTCTAGGATGTCGTAAGTCAATTCTGTACAATCTCTTCCCCTAAACTGGCACTGATATTTAACAGCAATGTGATCCTGAGCATGCTATTTTATTTCCTTGAGCCTCAGTTCTGTCATCTGTAAAATGAATATGAAAATATCTATTGCGATGAGTGAGATTAGATATATGAAATACGCTGTTTAGTGACATATATGTAGCAGGATCTTTCTAATTCCCTTGTCTGCACCTTTCTAATCCATTCTCCACACTACTAACAAATTGATTTTCTGTGTCACATTTCTTTGTCACTCTTGCTTATAATATGAGTGGTTTCTCTGACTTTCAGCAATGATACTCAGACCCCTGCTCCAGAGGCAAATGTGTCTCATCAAGAGTAACCTGTAGTGTTTAAATGCCTTTAATTTCTGAGTTAGCATTCATGTAATTTGAAGTCTCAAACGGGTTGCTTTCTAAAAGTGTGGATGTCAGTGGTTTTAAAATTTAGGTCACATCTCCTCATTGAACACTATTTTAAAAATTGTTATCTTTCATACTACTCCACAAAAATGCATTTGGCCTTGTATAGCAGAGAACTGTGTACTTACAATGAAAATATTAGAAACAGAGGAAATAATAGAGAACAATTACACTGTACAAGTATATGAAATACTTTATCTGCATACATTTCCGGGAACAGGCCCTTGGGTAATTCAGCTAGGTCCACCTTGGCTCTGAGACATATCCCCACTAAGCTTGTAAAGGATTGATTTTAGATCAGCCTTTGTGCTGAAAGCAGGAAAGGGAGAGAGGGCACAAAAATTTTGGATTCCTGGATGGAATCAGAGGTAGTAGCAAAAATAACTTTAAATGTCTTACTAGCATGATTTTATTGTGTTGGCCTCTTTCAATCCATGCGGGTCATTTACTTTTCATGTTGTCAGGTGCATTTTCACTCTGCTTTTTCTAGTTCCCATTAATGGTCAGGGTTGAAGAGTGCAGCAGGTCCTCAAATAACATCTTTTTGTTCAATACTGTTTCCTTATAACGCTGATAAGGGAAAAAATTCTGGGCTGAGGCCACCATCTGTGTGGAGTTCGAGTGTCCTCCCCATGTCTTAATGGGTTTTCTCTGGGGGCACCGGTTTCCTTCCACATCTGAAAGATGTGCATGTCAGTGAATTGACATGTCTACATTGTCCCTGAATGAGTGAATTTGGGTGTTTGTGAGAGTGTGCCCTGCGATGGGATGGAGCCCTGTTCAGGCCCGGTTCTTCCTGGTGCTCTGACCTCCTGGGACAGGCTCTGGCCACCCCAGACCCTGGACTAGAATAGTTGGGTAAATAATTGTATTACTTGTTTTTATTAATCTTTCTTAAATGTATGTATATCTCACATTTATTTCATTGTGTGATGTTGGAAGTGTTTTGGTCTTTAAAATTTTGTTGATGTTTTTGTGACCAGAAATACGTCATGGGAACTTAAGCCTTGTTTATGTCAATTAGTCTATGGTAAAATTGGTTTGGTTTTATACTTTATTTCACTTATAGTCACACTTTCCAAAAACTTATCCACGACATTAAGTGAGGACTTACCGTATTGTTATTAGCTGTTTGGGGTATAAAGAGTAAAAAAACTTTCCCTGGAACACTCTATCTATACCTGAGCTCCCTCCCACACAAACACCAAGACCTTAAAGAGGAAGGGATGGTTGGCAGCCATTTTTAAACATTCTTATTCTACATGTAGATTCTTATTTTTAGTTGCTATATATTGTCCCAAGGTATGGCTCTTCCATAATTTATTTTAAAACATTCTTATTGATGAGCATTGATTTTTTTTTTCATTATTGCCAACAATGCTATAATAAACATTCATATATATGATGTACCTATGGACACATATGAACATTTAAAAAATTTATTCTTGGAAGTAGTGAAGGGAGACTCTGTTCTAGGCCTGGGTCTTCTCACTAAGTCAGGAACACTACTAATGGTTCTAGAGTAGCTTTAAAGATGCAAGTAGTAGAGTGAGAAAGAAATTGGAGGTGATAATTTCCTTTTTCTTGTAATTATTATGGACTTTTGCAAGAATTTCATATTTTTAAAGTAGAAATTTACTCTGTGCTGAATTTTTAAATTAAAAATTAGCAATGTAGAAAGCTAACCATAGTCTTTGGGAGAAAGAAGATGTGAAACTGGCCCTTGCTGACTCTCGTATGGTTTGGCTGTATCTCCACCCAAATCTCACCTTGAATTGTAGTTTCCATAATCCCCATGTGTCGTGGGAAGGACCCGGTGGAGATAATTGAATCATGGTGGTGGTTACCCCCATCCTGTTCTCATGATAGTAAGTTCTCACGAGCTCTGATGGTTTTAAAAGGGAATTCCCATTTCACTCAACTCTCATTCTTCTTCTCCCTGGCACCACGTGAAGAAGAACGCGTTCGCGTCCCCTTCTGCCATGATTATAAGTTTCCTGAGGCTTCCCTAGCCATGCTGAACTGTGAGACGATTAAACCTCTTTCCTTTATAAATTAGGAAGTCTTGGGTATGTCTTTATTATTAGCAGCACGAGAATGGACTAATACAGAAAATTGGTACTGTGGAGAGCAGGGTGCTGCTATACAGATACCCAAAAATGTGGAAATGACTTTGCAACAGGGTAATAGGCAGAGATTGGAACAGTTTGGAGGGCTCAGAAGAAGACAGGAAAATATAGGAAAGTCTGGACCTTCCTAGAGACTTGGAGGGCTCAGAAGATAGAAAGATGTGGAAGAGTCTGGAACTTCCTAGACAATTGTTGAATGGCTTTGATCAAAATAATGATAGTGATATAGACAATGAAGTCCAGGCTGAGGTGGTCTCAGATGGAGATGAGGAAAGTGTTGGGAATTAGAGTAAAGGTCACTCTTGCTATGCAAAGAGACTGGTGGCATTTTACCCCTTCCCTAGAAATCTCTAGAACTTTAAACTTGAGAGAGATTATTTAGGGTATCTGGAGAAAGAAATATACAAGCAGCAAAGCATTCAAGAGGAATCAGAATATAAAAGTCTGGAAAATTTGCAGCCTGACCATAATGGTGATAGAAAAGAAAACCTCATTTTCTGGGGGAGAAATTCAAGCTGGCTGCATCAAGACAATAGGGAAAATGTCTCCAGGCATGTTGGAGACCTTCACAGCACACCCCTCCCATCACAGACCCAGAGGCCTAGGAGGGGAAAAATGGTTTTGTGGGCTGGGCCCAGGTCCCTCTTAGTCTATGCAACTTGGGACATGATGCCTTGCATCCCAGCTGCTTCAGCTCCAGCAGTGTCTAAAAGGGGCCAAGGTACAGCTCAGGCCATGGCTTCAGAGGGTGTAATCCTTAATCCTTGGCAGCTCTCACGTGGTGGTGGGCCTCTGTGTGTACAAAAGTCAAGAACTGAAGTTTGGGAACCTCTGCCTAGATTTCAGACAATGTATGGAAATGCTTGGAGGTCCAAGCAGAAGTTTGCTGCAGGAGCAGAACTCTCATGGGGAACCTCTGCTAGGGTAGTGCAGAAGGAAAATGGGTCAAAGCCCCCACATAGAGTCCCCAATGGGGCATTGCCTAATTGAGTTGTGAGAAGAAGGCTACCATCCTCCAGACCTATAATGGTAGATCCACTGACAGCTTGCACCATGTGCCTGGAAAAGCCTCAGGCACTCAACACTAGGCTGTGAAAGTAACCAGGAGTGAGGATGTACCTTGCAAAACCACAGAGGCAGAACTGCCTAAGGCCGTGGGAGCCCACCTCTTGCATCAGTGTGCCCTCAATGTAAGACATGGAGTCAAAGGAGATCATTTTAGAACTTTAAGATTTAATGACTGCCCTGTTGGATTTTGGACTTGCATGGGGCCTGTAACCCCTTTCTTTTCCCGTTGTATCTAGGAAATAACTAACTTCCTTTTGATTTTAATGGCTCATAGGTGGAAGAGATTTGCCTTGTCTCAGATGAGACTTTGGACTTGGACTTTTGAGTTAATGCTGGAATGAGTTAAGACTTTGAAAGACTGTTGGAAGGGCATGATTGTGTTTTGAATTGTGAGGACATGAGCTTTAGGAGGGGTCAGGTGTGGAATGATATGGTTTGGCTGTATCCCCACCCAAATCTCATCTTTAATTATAGTTTCCATAATTCCCACATGTCATGGAAGGGACCAGGTAGAAATAACTGAATCATGGGGCGTGCAGTTCCCCAATCTTGTTCTCATGATGGTGAGTTAATTCTCCAGGATCTGATGGTTTTATAAGGGGCTTCCCCCTTTGTTTGGCTCTCATTCTTCTTCTCCCTGCTGTCATGTGAAGAAGACACGTTTGCCTCCCCTTCCGCCATGATTATAAATTTCCAGAGGCCTCCCCAGCCATGTTGAACTATGAATCAATTAAGCCACTTTCCTTTTTAAATTACCCAGTCTTGGGTATGTCTTTATTAGCAGTATGAGGATGGACTAATACCGACCTCTAGGTGTTTAGGATGGCCTTTCTCTGAACCAACCACACAGCACAGAGGGAAAATTTAGGTTCTTTCAGCATGAAAGCCACATGCTTATAATGAAAATATTATAGGCCTTAATAGACCCATTCACACACAAACACTCTTCTATGTTAACCACACACTTATCTTCCCCCCCAAAATGTTAACCTTCAAATTAGTGTTATAAAGAAGTGATGAATGGGAGCTCAGTGCTTTCCACGCAACTTATTCCTGCAAAAGCCTCCTTCTTTGCTACTGTCTCCTCTCAGATCTTCTTGCCCCTGTTTTTCATTCTCCCTCTCACTTGCAGACCTGGATGAAACCTGGCTTGTTTCTGTAAAATTTTATTTCAGAACTTATAGAGAAAGCTAGCTAAGAAACTTGACCTGCCACTTATGCCTTGGGCTGACCTGAGGAAGGGACATAATTTCCCAGAGCCTCAATTTCCCTACCTATGAAGTGGTGATGCAGAAATTCTCATCTGCACCATTATTGAAGGAACCAGTTGATGTTCTGCTTGAGATAATAGTGATGTCTCTCTATTACCTAAAGCTCCTGCTATGACTCCTGGTGCATGCTAGGTACTGGAAACATGTTTGATGATTTCTTATCATATGTGTGTTATGTAATCACTTTCCTTTCTCGTATAACATATGCTGCTGAAGGAGGGAGAAGGGAATCAGAAGGAGATAGCAGAGACTGAAGATTTCCCCTTACTTCCTGAGGTCTGCTTAGATCTCTTTTGTTTGTCAAGGGTTTTTTTATTTCTTCACTTTTATCTTGTAGGCAAGGCAAACAGATACTATTTATAAGATATTTGGATTTCTCCAACCCTTATCATATTTGTTTTCACCTCCTTTCCACCAGAAAGGCCATAATGATGGTCAAAGTGGCTTGCACAAAAGGCAACTATCGGTGGGACAGAGCTCCTGTCCACTAGCTCAGTGGTCCCCAGTTTTTTTTGGCATCAGAGACTGGCTTTGTAGATGGCAAACTTTCTGTGAATGGGGGGGTAGGGGTGGAGGATAGTTTTGGGATGAAACTGCTCCACTTCAGATCACAAGGCATTAGTTATATTCTCATAAGGTGTGTACAACCTGGATCCCTTACATGCACGTGCAGTTTACAATAGGGTTCGCACTCCTATGAGAATCTAATGCCACCGCTGCTTTGATCCCTGCACTAGGGGACCCTTGGTGGGGGGTCCCAACTAGCAGACCTAATAAAACAGCCTCTAAGTGAGCCTCTTTCCTGCATTGGGGACCCTGCACTAGCTCATTTAGAAGGATCCTGTCTGTTAAGACATTGTTCTTTAAGGGGGACTGCTTGTTTGGTTTGGTCTGTTCACTGTAAACATCAAATTCTTCCTCCTAACATGAAAATGTTTTCATGACTTTTTTTCCTGAAAGATGTTTATGTATGTTCTTTGAAAAAACTTGAGAAATGAGAGTAAAGTATAAGAAAGTTATAGAAATCACTCACAAGATTACCACATGAAGTTTCTTTAATTAACAAAATTATTTTACTTTATGAGGATACTATAACATTTATCACCAGACTCTTATAAGTTTGTTTAGAATTTTTTTCCCAAAAAAAACTAATAATGCAGTGATGTATATCCTTACATGCCTCATTTTACCCATATGTCCACATCTTTTTTCAATAAATTCTTACATGTGTAATTTCTTGATGAAGGTGTCCATTTATGAAATACTTTTAACACATATTTTTGACATGCTTTTCATAAAGGCAAATACCAGATCACAAAGATCTTACAAGTCACTTACAGGCATTTTAGATTTAATGTGAAAATAATGGCGAACCAGTGAATTATTTAAAGCAGACATGTGATGTGGTCAGACATTAATTTTAGATAGCTGCATTGGTCAAGGTTCAGTAGTGGACAACGGAACTCTCTGGCCAGTTTTGGCAGAATGGGATTAATCACTGGGTATTAAGCAGCTTACAGACTTGTTGGAAGGGCTGGAGAAGCTGGCTTTAGGCTGACTTTCAAGAAACAATAATCACGCAAGTCACACTGCCATGCTGGCTGGCCAAGGAACTGCTGTGTCTGTGGCCACCACCTCCTACTCAAGAACTACACCGCTGTGGTCACACAGGAAAGCTGCTGAATTAGGATCGGTAGCAGCTACCATGGCCTAGCCTTGGCAACTAGAAACTTAGGAACCAGCTGGACATCTGAGTAATGTTTCCCAATCCTGGCTGCACGTCAGAATCACCTGGAGTGCTTTACAAAAGTACTGGTACTTGGTCAGCACCCCCAGAGATTGCATTTAATTGATCTGGAGCAGGGCCCGGCCATGGTGTTGAAACAAAACAAAAAAGCTGTGGGTGATGTTTGTGCACACTCAAGGTAGAGAACCATGGCAGAAGGACAGCCATGAAAGCTGCCACTGGATAACCAAGCTGCTTCCGTGCCAAGGCTTTCAGATGGCCTGTGTGGCTGCCACTTTCCCATACTCACCTCTGTCCTCTAACCTGGAGGGTGATTCTGCTTGGAAGTTCTGTGTGTGAAAAACACAAGATGGAAGGTAGATTGGGAAATGTAGTCCTTAAACATGTCAGCTTCTGTTCGTTCTGTTCACGTGAAGATTATGAGGGGTGTTGCCTCAAAGGATAAAGCATTTGATATGAGAAGACCAGTTGGGAAGCATAGAGAAGCCATTGCTAGAAGTTCAGATAATTAATTAACAGGGCTGATATAGGTCATTGATAATTAAGAAAGGGCAGAAAATCCTATTTAGAGGATAATTAAAGAGTTTGAGTAAGATGGACTTGGTTACTTTAGATGTGCAGTTGATGAAAAGGGAAAAGGAGGATAGCTAGAATTTGAGGTTTGGTGTTTTGCTGAATGACTGGACCATTCATCCTGGCAAAAATATGTTGAGATTTGGTGGCGAACAATATATTCAAGTTTAAACATGTTAATAAATAGTTTGAGAGCCAAATCTGGTTATTAAAGAGAGAACTGAACTTGAGAACTAGAAATAATTGACTTTTAGATTGTAACAAATGCCTGAGCATTGATGAGGTCATCCTGGGATAGGATCTGGAGCAGAATAATGAGGAACTTCAATATTTAAAGCAAGGGCAGAAGATGAGGAACCCACACAGGAGACAGAGGAAAACCAATAGAATGTGATCTCGGCCGGGCGCGGTGGCTCACGCCTGTAATCCCAACACTTTGGGAGGCCAAGGCGGGTGGATCATGATGTCAGGGTTTCAAGACCAGCCTGGCCAAGATGGTGAAACCCTGTCTCCACTAAAAATACAAAAAACAGCCGGGCGTGGTGGCTGGCGCCTGTAATCCCAGCTACTCGGGAGGCTGAGGCAGAGAATTGCTTGAACCCAGGAGGCGAAAGTTGCAGTGAGCCAAGATCACACCACTGCACCCCAGCTTTTGCAACAGAGCAAGACTCTGTCTCAAAAAAAAAATGTGATCTCAAAAATCAGGGAAGAATAGACATTTCTTCAAAGAATACATACAGATGGCTAACAAGAATATGAACAGATATACTTCCTCATTAGTCATCAGGGCCTGTGAATCCAAACAGCAATGAGATACCACGTCACATCTACTAGAATGGCTATGTTAAAAGATAGACAGTAGCAAGTGTTGGCAAGCATGTAGTGAATTTGGAACACTCACGTATTGCTGGTGTAGCCACTTCAGAAAACAGTTTGGCAGTTCCTCAAAAAGTTAAACATGGATTGACCATATGATTCAACAATTCCAAACCTAGGTATATACCCAAAGATAAAACGTATCTACGTAAAAACTTGCATGTGAATGTTCATGGCAGTATTGTTCATGATAGTCAAAACGTGGAAACAACTAAAATGCCTATCAATTGATGAATTGAAAAACAATGTGTGATATATCCATACAATGGAATATCATTCAGCCATAAAAAGAAATAAAGTTTTGATATATACTACAATATGGGCAAATCTTCAAAACATGCTAAGCTAAAGGGGCCAAATATAAAAGGCCACCTATTATATGATTCCATTTACATGAAGTGTCCAGAAAAGGCAAATCTATAGAGACAGAAATTGGGTTAATGTTTGTCAGGGGATAGGATAACAGGGAGTGACTGATAATGGGTATAGGGTTACTTTCTGCGACAACAAAGTATTGTGGAATTAGATAGTAGTCATGGATACACAACTTTGTGAATATGCTAAAACTCACTGAATTGTATTATTTAAAAGGGTGAACTCTATGGCATGTGAATTCCATCTCAATAAAACTGTTATTTTATAAATCTCAAGGGAATAAAGCATTCAGGAAAAAATATCTAGAGGTTAAAATGTCAATTGTTGCCAAAATGCCAAACTTCTGTTGCAACAAATAACATTGAGAAGAGAAGTTTCAGTTATGGGGTGAGAATACAAACATACTGAGGAGTACGTGGGAAGTAAGAAAGTATAGACCCTGAGTATAAATAATACTTTCAAGAAATTCCCATGGAAAAAGCAGGAGAGAAATAGGGCAATAACTGGAGAGGATCTGAGGGGAAAAAAAAGATACCTGGATGTGCTGTTTTGTTTTCATTTGGGCAGGAGAGAAACTCATGGATGACTCAGTGCTGATAGAGAAGATGCAGTAGTGAAGGGATACAGGAGTGGGGAGGAAGACACAGACTGCAGTCCCTTTGAAGTCAGGTGGTAGGGCTTGGAGTTTGAGAAGAGTGGCAACCAAAATAACTACTTTGAAAAAAAAAAGAGATAAGGAGGAAAGAAAGCTGCTGGGTAGCTCTGAGGGTCTCCTTGAGGATACAGGCCTTGGATTGATGGTAGCACTCATCCATTCATTCTACTCACTGAACACCTACACTGTTCTAAGGATAGCATACCCAGTGGCATGCCCTTTAAAATTGCATATGTATTTGTTATTCAATGGCAGCCTGGGGCTGGGGTTTTACAGACAGAATGAATTGGCAGTACAGTGGGACAGTGAGGTAAGATTTGAGAGCTTTGGCAGGAGGGTGACTAAAGTGAATGTCCAAATTGTCTAAGACTGGGGTGCAGGGGAGGCGTGGGGGGGAGAGAGAGTTTAAAGATTGGCTAATAAAGAAGAAAGTGGAAGAGTGAAGCAACCAGAGGTTTTGATGACATCAAGTAATAATAAAAAGGAGTGTGATGTATTGCATGTTTTGTCAATGCTGTTGTGCTAAATGTTATAGTTTATATTATCCTCCCAAAAACAACTATTATTTTCACAGGAAAAACAGATGCTTAGCGAGATTAAGAAACTTGCTTGTGCTCACACATACTGAACGTGGCAGAATTGCTCTTAGCCTAGGGCATCTGATGCCAGGCCTTTGTTGTGACCATTGAGCTACTTTGCAGCTACAGGTATTGTATAAGCAGCCAAATGAGACAACTGGAAGGACAGAACTTGTGGTTATTAAATCATAATATTTTTGTTTAGGAAACTAGATATGAGCATTTCAAGTGATGAAAAAAGACCAGGCCTGCTCCATGAGATGTGGAGAGCAGAATTAGAATGGTGGGAGAGTCACTGAAATTATGGAAATAAAGTAGCGTTTGAAGGCAGCTTTTGGATGTATTGTCCATCTATACGCTCAACTTTCTGGGAATGATGGCAGAACTTGGAATGGAGAGAAAGACTGTGAATTAAACTGCTTGGAATTCTGTTTCATTTTCTCTCTCTCTGAAAAAAAAAAAAATATCTGCCCAGAATTTAATTAGATGCATCAAGATTTACCCTGTGGAAAATCAGAAAATCTGGTATAGTTGTAAAAAATTTTACATTCTGCTTTGATTTCTTGATGAAACCTCAGGAAAAACTGGTCTCAATCATGTTTGGTATTTGATGAAGTTAATGATTTTCTCAGTGGAAAACAAGATTTGATGCCAATACATACCGATGGCGATAGCAATGATTCACAGAGACATATGGAGTCTTTTTTATTCCCAAAGCTATCAAAAATATCAGGCACACTCTAGTCCCAAGTCTTTTCACTTGTTCCCTTTTCGTGGAACATTCTTCTCTCAGCATCTGTATAGATCACTCACAACTTCCTTCCGATCTCTACGCAAATGTTATCTTCTTAGAGTTGTCCCCCTGATTTCCTTTACAAAATGTTACCGAGCCCTCCCCTCAGCAGCTGCTATCCCCCGCACCTTACTTTACTTTTCTCCATTACGTATCTTACCATGTGACATAATTTGTGCTTGTTTATCGTCTGTCTCTTGCACAGAGCCCCATGCTCCACAGGGGCTGGGACATGGTCAGATTTGTTCACTCCTGTTATCCACAGCACCTAGAACAATGTCAGGCACTGAAAATACAGATTTGCTAAATGAATGTTCCATCTGTGTACAACACAAACTTTCGTCTGAGGATCCCCAGAAGAGGAGGGCGTATGTTTCCTGGGTTATTTTCCTTCACTGTTGATTCCTAACTACTGCTTAAGGCTTCTCACGCATACTTCTGGCCTTGCCATCACCACGCTGCAAGCTGCTGTCCTCTCCCCCACACTACTTTGCCTCAAGCATAAATAAAGCCCATTTATTTCCTTCTCTAAGGCTATACTAACATGTTTTACTAAATATGTGAGGCTGTCATAGTAGTAAGTGCTTATAATTCTATGTTGGCTCAGCATTAATTCTGAATACAACTTAATCATACCAGAAGCAAGATTCAGTGGCCCTTGATAGTTTCCAGTTCTACACTGCACCCAGCTGGCTCAAGCGGTGGCCAGAGGTAAGAACCTAGAAGCATCTATCCCACTTAGCAGGCTGGGATCCCTGCTTTCCTGCTTCCTTTAAACAAACCATCCAGGCATTTGATGCAGACTTAAAGTGACCCACATTCTGTTCCTTTCTACATACTGCCACTGGCTACACACACTTTCTCTCTGCCTGACTCTTCGTTGCTGCCTTGCGGGGGATGGAGGCTGACCTCTCCACTCATTACACCGTCTCTTCCTGGGATCTGTGAGTGAAAATCTTTGAACGTGTTTCCTACTGTGATGGTGTATTGAATTCACGCCTTCCATCTGAAGAACCACGGGCTGCCCCAGGCCATTTTCCTCAGGATGCCAGGGAGAACATAAAGCGAGCTCCCAGTGCCAGAGCTCTGGGAGGCATAGACTGGACAGCTCAGTGGTCAGGCAGGCATAGACTGGACACGGGTCAGACAAGAGCCACCAGGCCATCTGCCAGGATAAACAAGTTTCCTCTGTGAGGGCCTCCCTGATCTTGGGTCGAACAACTAGGCATGAGGCCGTCTGCCAGCCAATAAAAGGATCCTGCAAAAGGCACGCTGGAAATACCCACATCCATCTCTACATTTTTTTTTTCCTGTTAGAGCAGGATGCTAGTGGTTCTGATGCCAGAACCCCAGCTTAGCAGGGGGCTTGCAAAAGACTCATAAGAGACTTACAAAGCAGAAAAAGAAAGCTGGAAACTTAGTTAATTTGTCATTATCTGTCACAAAGGGTTCCTTGCTGGTTTCGTCTCTTGACTCCAGCCATCCCATGGGTTGATGCAGTCTGTGGTCTGTTCTTCCTCACATCAGAACCTCTCTTACGCCATGAATGCTGAACCCAAAGAAGGCAAAAGAACCACTCCTTTCTTGGCCAGAGAGATGACAAATTAAAATTCCCTAGCATTAGGAAAAAACATTAGGAGAAATACCTAATGTAGGTGATGGAAGGATGGAGGAAGCAAACCACCATGGCATGTGTGTACCTATGTAATAATCCTGCAAGATCTGCACTTGTACCCCAGAAGTTAAAAAAAAAAAAAGGAAAAAGCAAGTCAACAAACTTTCATTGCCCAAAGACATCACCAAATTTCTTTGCTACATTATCTTACTCTCAATTACATTACAAATTAGTTCCAAGAACTTTAGTTTCCATAAACTAGACAAAGTGATTTTTGAGCATTTATTCTACCTCAATACAGTTTCCTCTCCATCACACCTCTCTCAGAGTTTTCAAATGTTATCCTTCAGTATCCTTGAGGAATTGGTTCCAGGAACCCCTATGGATGCCAAAATTAATGGATGCCCAGCTCCCTTATATAAAGTAGTGTAATATTTGCATATAACCTACACACACGCTCTTGTTTACAGCTGATACTTGAACAACATGGGTTTGAACTGCATGGGTCCACATATACTTTCTTCTGCCTCTGCCACCCCTGCGACAGCAACACCAAACCCTCTTCTTCCTCCTCCTTCTCAGCCTACTTCACCTGAAGATGATGAGGATGAAGATGATCCACTTCCATCTAATAAATAGTAAATATAGGAGCTGGATGTGGCGGCACATGCCTGTAGTCCCAGCTACTCAGGAGGCAGAGACAGAAGGATTGCTTGAGGCCAGAAGTTCGAGTCCAGCATGAGTAAGAGAGTATGAACTATCTCTCTTATAAAAAAAGTATTTAAAGTATATTTTTTATTCTTTATAGTTTTCTTAACATTTTCTCTAGCTTACTTTATTGTAGAAATACAGCATATAATATATATGACATGCAAAATATGTGTTAATTGACTGCATTATCCGTAAGGCTTCCTGTCAACAATTGGATAATAGTTAAGCTTTCGGGAAGTCAAAAGTTAAACACAGATTTCTGACTGTGTGTGTGCGGATTGGCATCCCTTATCCTCACGTTGTTCAAGCATCAAACAATACTTTAAATCATTTCTAGAGTACTTACGATATCTAATACAATGTAAATGCCATGTAAATTATTGTTATACTGTATTGTGTTTTATCGGTATTATTTTATTTTAATATACTTCTTGTATTTTTGATCTGCAGTTGGTTGGGGCTGCAGATGTGGAACCCTCAGCTAGGGAGGGCCGACTGTTTTAAAGACAACCTTGGTGCACGTGCTCTCTCTTTCTCCAATAAAAGAATCACCCTGCCTGAATATAGAATTGAGGGTACTAAGGAGTAAAATCAGAGGCACAGAAAAGAATGTAGCAATTGTAATAGCCAGGTAATAGATGGCATTGGCCTGAACAAGAGTGATTGATGGCTATTGATTGATATGGAGAGAAGTGGATAAATTTGACAGGTATTTAGGGGGTTTGATACATAGGAGTTGGAAAGTGAATAGATGTGGGATCAAGGCTGAGGGAAACCCATAGGTCTTGATTCCTGGTTTGGCAAACTTTTGGTAAGGTTTCAATATTTCCAATTCAAGTGTTTGCATTTTAAAAAAGTCTACCAGTTCAGTGTAAAGCTTTATATTTGTTGGCTTCATGTTTCTATTCCTATACACCTTCCAACACAGCAAAGATTGTGGCTTTCATATCCAACTTCAAAGATAAAAGCAAAACCAAAGGATACAGAAGCATCTTTAAACCCTTTATAACCTCTGAAACTTTTTGCCGTTTAATCATGCATAAACAATGATGGATTTCTTTAATCATAAAGCAGAAACGTTTTACTTATTTTGTCAATAGAAAACTCTTCTAGACATTGTAATATGGTTTTGATGATGATTGCATGTTACTTGATCATATATACTAAACAACATAGACCATTTGATGTGAAGCAGTATTTTTTAAATTATATTTTAAGTTCTGGGATACATGTGCAGAATGTGCAGGTTTGTTACATAGGTATACACATGCCATGGTGGTTTACTGCATCCATCACCCCGTCATCTACATTAGGTATTTCTTCTAATGCTATCCCTCCCCAATCCCCACATACCCCGACAGGCCCTGGTGTGTGATGTTCTTCTCACTGTGTCCACGTGTTGTCATGGTTCAACTACCTTTTATGATAAGAAACATGTGGTGTTTGGTTTTCTGTTTCTGTGTTAGTTTGCTGAGAATGATGGATTCAGCTTCATCTATGTCCCTGCAAAGAACATGAACTCATCTTTTTTATGGCTGCATAATATTCCATGGTGTATATGTGCCACATTTTCTTTATCTAGTCTATCATTGATGGGCATTTGGGTTGGTTCCAAGTCTTTGCTTTGTGAACTGCAATCAACATATGTGTCCACGTGTCTTTATAGTAGAATTATTTGTAATCCTTTAGGTATATACCCAGTAATGGGATTACTGGGGCAAATGGTATTTCTGGTTCTAGATCCTTGAGGAATCACCACACTGTCTTTCACAATGGTTGAAGTAATTTACGCTCCCAATAGTGTAAAAGTGTTTCTATTTCTCCACATCCTCTCCAGCAGCTGTTGTTTCCTGACTTTGTATTGATTGCCATTCTAACTGGTATGAGATGCTATCTCATTGTGGTTTTGATTTGCATTTCTCTAATGACCAGTGATGATGAGCTTTTTTTCATATAGTTTGTTGGCCACATAAATGCCTTCTTTTGAGAAGTGTCTGTTCATATCCTTCACCCATTTTTTGATGGGGTTATGTTTTTTTTTCTTGAAAGTTTGTTTAAGTTCCTGATAGATTCTAGATGTTAGCCCTTTGTCAGATGGATAGATCACCAACATTTTCTCCCATTCTGTAGGTTGTCTGTTCGCTCTGATGATAGTTTCTTTTGCTATGCAGAAGCTCTTTAGTTTAATTAGATCCCATTTGTCAATGTTGGCTTTTGTTGCCGTTGCTTTTGGTATTTTAGTCATGAAGTCTTTGCCCATGCCTATGCCCTGAATGGTATTGCCTAGGTTTTCTTATAGGGTTTTTATGGCTTTAGGTCTTATATTTAAGTCTAAAATCTGTCTTGAAGTAATTTTTGTATAAGGTATAAGGTCCAGTTTCATTTTTTGCATATGGCTAGCCAGTTTTCCCAACGCCATTTATTAAACAGGGAATCTTTTTCCCATTGCTTGTTTTTGTCAGGTCTGTCAAAGATCAGATGGTTTTGGTTGTGTGGTGTTATTTCTGAGGCTTCTGTTCTGTTCCATTGGTCTATATATCTGTTTTGGTACCAGTACCATTCTGCTTTGGTTACTGTAGCCTTGTAGTATAGTTTGAAGTCAGGTAGTATTATGCCTCCAGCTTTGTTATTTTTGCTAAGGATTGTCTTAGCTGTATGGGCTCTCTTTTAGTTCCATATGAAATTTAAAGTAGTTGTTTGTAGTTCTGTGAAGAAAGTCAATGGTAGTTTGATGGGAATAGCATTGAATCTATATACTACTTTGGGTAGTATGGCCATTTTCATAATACTGATTCTTCCTCTTCATGAGCATGGAATATTTTTCCATTTGTTTGTGTCCTCTCTTATTTCCTTGAGCAGTGGTTGATAGTTCTCCTTGAAGAGGTCCTTCACATCCCTTGTAAGTCATATTTTTAGGTACTTTATTCTCTTTGTAGTAATTGTGAATGGGAGTTCACTTATGATTTGGCTCTCTGTTTGTGTATTACTGTTGTGTAGGAATGCTTGTGATTTTTGTACATTGATTTTGTATCCTGAGATTTCTCTGAAGTTGCTTATCAGCTTAAGGGGTTTTGGGGCTGAGACAATGAAGTTTTCTAAATATATAATCATATAATCTGCAAAGAGAGACAATTTGACTTTCTTTCTTCCTATTTGAATATGCTTTATTTCTTTCTCTTGCCTGATTGCCCTGGCCAGAACTTCCAATACTGTGTTGAATAAGAGTGGCAAGAGAGGACATCCTTGATTATTCTGGTTTTCAAAGGGAATGCTTCCAGCTTTTGCCTATTCAGTATGATATTGGCTGTGGGTTTGTCATAAATAGCTCTTATTATTTTGAGATACTTTCCATAAATACCTAGTTTATCAAGTGTTTTAGCATGAAGGGGTGTTGAATTTTATTGAAGGCCTTTTCTGCATCTATTGAGATAATCATGTGGTTTTTGTCATTGATTCTGTTTGTGTATGTGATGGATTATGTTTACTGATTTGCATATGTTGCACCAGCCTTGCATCCCAAGGATGAAGGTGACTTGATCATGGTGGATAAGCTTTTTGATGTGCTGCTGGATTTGGTTTGCTGTTATTTTATTGACGATTTTCGCATTGATGTTCATCAGGGATATTGGCCTGAAATTTTCTTTTGTGTGTGTGTATCTCTGCCAGGTTTTGGTATCAGGATGATGCTGACCTCATAAAATGAGTTGGGGAAGAGTCCCACTTGTTCTAGTGTCTGGAATAGTTTCAGAAGAAATGGTACCAGCTCCTCTTTGTACCTCTGGTGGAATTCAGCTGTGTATCTCTCTGGTCCTGAGCTTTTTTTGGTTGGTAGGCTATTAATTACTGCCTCAGTTTCAGAAGTTGTTATTGGTCTATTCAGGGATTTGACTTCTTCCTGGTTTAGTCTTGGGAGGGTGTAGGTATCCAGGAATTTTTCTATTTCTTCTAGATTTTCTAGTTTATTTGTGTAGAGGTATTTATAGTATTCTCTGATAGTAGTTTGTGTTTCTGTGGGAACAGTGGTGACATCCCCTTTATCATTTCTTATTGTGTCTATTTGATTCTTCTCTCTTTTCTTCTTTATTAGTCTGGCTAGCAGTCTATCTATCTTGTTAATCTCTTCAAAATACCAGCTCCTGGATTCATTGATTTTTTTGAAGGATTTTTTTGGTGTCTCTAACTCCTTCAGTTCTGCTCTGATCTTAGTTATTTCTCGTCTTCTGCTAGCTTTTGAATTTGTTTGCTCTTGGTTCTGTAGTTCCTTTAATTGTGATGTCAGGGTGTCAATTTAGATCTTTTCCACTTTTTCATGTGGGCATTTAGTGCCATAAATTTCCCTCTAAACACTGCTTTAGCTGTATCCCAGAGATTCTGGTATGTTGTGTCTTTTTCTTATTGGTTTCAAAGAACTTATTTATTTCTGCCTTAATTTCATTATTTACCCAGTAGTCGTTAGGAGCAAGTTGCTCAGTTTCCATATAGTTGTGCAGCTTTGAGTGAGTTTCTTAATCCTGAGTTCTAATTTGATTGCAGTGAGAGACTGTTTGTTATGACTTCTGTTCTCTTGCATTTGCTGATGAGGATTTTACTTCCAATTATGTGAGCAATTTTAGAATAAGTGTGATGTGGTGTTGAGAAGAATGTATATTCTGTTGATCTGGGGTGTAGAGTTCCATATATGTCTACTAGGTCCACTTGGTCCAGAGCTGAGTTCAAGTCCTAAATATCCTTGTTAATTTTCTGTCTCATTGATCTGTCTAATATTGACAGTGGGGTGTTAAAATCTCCCACTGTTGTTGCATGGAAGTCTAAGTCTCTTTGTAGGTCTCTAGGAACTTGCTTTATGAATCTGGGTGCTCCTGTATTGGGTGCATATATATTTAGGATAGTTAGCTGTTCTTGTTGCATTGATCCCTTTGCCATTATGTAATGCCCTTCTTTGTCTTTTTTTATCTTTGTTAGTTTAAAGTCTGTTTTATCAGAGACTAGGATTGCAACCCCTGCTTTTTTTAGCTTTGCATTTGCTTGGTAAATCTTCCTCCACCCCTTTATTTTTAGCCTTTGTGTGTCTTTGCACATGAGATGGGTCTCCTGAGTACAGCACACCAATGGGTCTTGACCCTTTATCCAATTTTTCAGTCTGTGTCTTTTAATTCGGTCATTTAGCCCATTTACATTTAAGGTTAATATTGTTATGTGTGAATTTGATCCTGTCATCATGATGCCAGCTGGATATTTTGCCCATTAATTTATGCAGTTTCTTCATAATGTCAAGAGTCCTTACCATTTGATATGTTTTTGCAGTGGCTGGCACAGGTTTTTCCTTTCTGTATTTAGTGCTTCCTTCAAGAGCTCTTGTAAGGCAGACCTTGTGGGTACAGAATCCTTCAGCATTTGCTTGTCTGTAAAAGATTTTATTTCTCCTTCACGTATGAAGCTTAGTTTGGCTGGATATGAAATTTTGGGTTGAAAATACTTTTAAGAATGTTGAATATTGGCCCCCACTCTCTTATGGCTTGTAGAGTTTCTGCAAAGAGATTCACTGTTAGTCCAATGGGCTTTCCTTTGTGAGTAACCTGACCTTTCTCTCTGGCTGCCCTTAACATTTTTTCCTTCATTTCAACCTTGGTGAATCTGGTGATACGTGTCTTGAGGGTTACTCTTCTCAAGGAATATCTTTGTGACGTTCTCTGTATTTCCTGAATTTGAATGTTGGCCTGCCTTCCTAGGTTGGGGAGGTTCTCCTGGATAATATCCTGAAATGTGTTTTCCAACTTGGTTTCATTCTCTGTCACTTTCAGGTACACCAATCAAATGTAGGTTTGACCTTTTCACATAGTCCCATATTTCTTGGAGGCTTTGTTTGTTCCTTTTCATTCTTCCTTCTTTTTTCTCTAGTCTTATCTTCACACTTTATTTCATTAAGTTGATCTTCAACCTCTGATAGCCTTTCTTCTGCTTGATAAATTTGGCTATTGATCCTTGTATATGCTTCATGAAGTTTTCATGCTATGTTTTTCAACCCCATCAGGTCATTTATGTTCTTCTCTAAACTGGTTATTCTAGTTAGCATTTTGTCTAACCTTTTTTCAAGGTTCTTAGCTTGCATTGCATTAGAACATGCTCCTTTAGCTCGGAGGAGTTTGTTATTACCCACCTTCTGAAGCCTACTTCTTTCAATTCATCAAACTCATACACCGTCCAGTTTTGTTCCCTTGCTGGCGAGGAGTTGTGATTCTTTGGAGGAGAAGAGGTATTCTGGTTTTTGTAATTTTCAGGATTTTTGTGCTGGTTTTTCCTCAACTTCATGGATTTACCTACCTTTGATCTTTGATGTTTGTGATCCTTGGATGGGTTTTTTTCATGGGCATTCTTTTTGTTGATGTTTATGTTATTGTCTGTTTGTTAGTTTTCCTTCAACAGTCAGGTCCCTCTGCTGCAGGTCTGCTGGAGTTTTCTTGAGGTTCACTCCAGACCCTGTTTGCCTTGGTATCACCAGCAGAGGCTGCAGAACAGCCAAGATTGCTGCCTGCTCCTTCCTCTGAAAGCTTCATCACAGAGGGGCACCTGCCTGATGCTGGTCAGAGTTCTCCTGTATGAAGTATCTGTTAACCCCTGCTAGGAGGTGTCTTCCAGTCAGGAGTCACAAGGGTCAGGGATCCACTTGAGGAGGCAGTCTGCCCCTTAGCAGAGCTTGAGTGCTGTGCTAGGATATCCGCTGCTCTCTTTAGAGACAGCAGGTTGGAACGTTTAAGTCTGCTGAAGCTGTGCCTATAGTTGCCCCTTCCCACAGGTGCTCTGTCCCAGGGTAATGGGAGTTGTATCTATAAGCCCCTGACGGGGACTGCTGCCTTTCTTTTAGAGATACTCTGCCCAGAAAGGAGGAGTCTAGAGAGGCAGTCTGTCTATAGTGGCTTTGTCAAACTGCAGTGGGTTCCATCCAGTTCAGACTTCCCAGAGGCTTTGTTTACACTGTGAGAAGAAAACCACTGTCAGGTAATGGCAGACGCCCCCCCCGCCCCCCCACCACCACTAAGCTTGAGAGTCCCAGGTTGACTTCATACTGCTGTGCTGGCAGCAAGAATTTCAAGACAGTGGATCTTAGCTTGCTGGGCTTTGTGGGACTGGGATCTGCTGGGCATGACCACTTGGCTTCCTGGCTCCAGCCCCTTTTCCAGGGGGAGTGAGTGGTTCTGTCTCACTGGTGTTCCAGGCACCACTGAGGTACAAAGAAAAAACTCCTGCAGCTTGCTTGGTGTCTGCCCAGATGGTTGCCCAGTTTTGTGCTTTAAACCCAGGGCCCTTGTGGTCTAGGCACCCAAGGGAATCTTCTGGTCTGTGTATTGCGAAGACTATGGAAAAAGCAGTGTCTGGGTCAGATAGCACTGTCCCTCAGGGTGCAGTCCCTCATGGCTTCTCTTGGCTAAGGGAGGGAGTTCCCTGACCCCTTGTGCTTCCAGGGTGAGGTGATGCCCCACCCTGCTTCAGCTCACCCTCTGTGGGCTGCACCCACTGTCTAACCAGTCCCAGTGAAATGAGCTGGGTACCTCAGATGGAAATGCAGAAACCACCTGCCTTCTGCGTTGATCTTTCTGGGAGCTGCAGACCGGAGCTGTTCCTATCTGGCCGTCTTGCCAGCCACCTGATGTGAGGCAATATTCTTGTAATACAGAAACAGTTTTTAGTTTACAAAGATGTATTTCAACATAACATAAACAATACATCTTTTAAAGTATTTCACTGACCCCTTGAAATAGTTCACAGACCTCCTGTTAGAACTTCTGATTTCTAAATAAGGCAGAAGATGAATTATTCTGAGGGATTGAATAGATAAGGATTAATTAGATTGGGATTCCAGAGAACACAGCTGAAAGATTTGGCAAAGTGTGGAACAGTGGGGCATGGGTTGGTAAAAACAAGTAGCGAACAGTTTTGGGTTTGGAGGACTGAGTAAACAAGAAGGCTTAGTTTAGCATCTAACAAAGATAGAATATGAAGTAGCTAATTTGAAGATTGTCACACAATTCATCCCAGACATTCTGTCATTGATGGGGAATGGTTTGCATCTCAGAAGGTATGGAGGACTTGGACTGATTGCAACCCCAAAGAGCTCTAGTCTCTTGCATGTAGGAAACTGGCCCTGTGAAGGGAGTGAGCAAGAATTCATATGGATATGGATTGTGGAAGCAGCTAACATATCTTGGAAGCATTCATTTTTGAATTGTTTCATGTTAATTTTAATATTTCACCTTGGCCTCAGTACTCTCTTTTAAGGAAATGAAGAGGAAACACATTGCTCCTAGTTTTTACTAATCTGGAAACAAGAAATATGAATTCCTTAAAAGAAATTCTTAGCCCTAGATCCTGAAAAAAAAAAAAGGAAAGAAAAAAACAAAAAGTAATTCAACCCCATTCTCCTTTCATAACTGTTATTAAAGTGCCTTGTTGAATTTATCCCTTTTATGAGAGTCTCTTTTGTTCTAGGCTTCTGCAAAGGACTGTATATGTTTTGTAGAAAGATCTAGATATTTTTGTAACTCTTTTACACATGTCAGCCACAGTCACACTGTATTATGTTGTTCTTGTTTTTTCTTAAAACTTTTTTAGAGATGGGATCTTGCTATCATTACTTAGGCTGGAATGTAGTGGCTATTCGTAGGCACAGTCATGGCGCACTACAGCTTCAAACTCTTGGGTCTGAGTGATCCTCCTGCCTCAGCCTCCCACATAGCCGGGACTACAGGTACACTCCACTATGCTTAGCTTATCTCTGTTTTTCTCTTCCATGGAATTCTGTTGCTTTTCTCCATGTATTTATAAATTAATAAATTAATACTTCATGTTTGATCAGTATCTGTCTCTCATTAGACTATAGGTGCCAAGAGAGTCTGCTGTTTTATCTACGATACCTAACACAGTACTTGGCATGGGCAGTTGCCATTGATTGATTGGCTAAGATATGACTAAGGAACTGTTTTGCCTTTTTCTACTTTATTTTACATATTCCCTATGAAGAAAACATTTCAATCTATTTTTAAGGCAGAACATTTTCTCACTTGAGGGGAATCTGACCACATTGACGAAGAACAAATTGTACAAGGTGGTTAACAGTGTATGTGTAAATAATTTATGAAATAAAATGTTTTTTTATGTTAATTCTTCAAGTCAGATATTTACATTGTCTAATTCTCATTGATCTTGTTTGATTTTTCTCTTTGGTGTACTGAACTTCTCTTCTTCATTGCTGAGAAGACAAAAGAGATAGGTGTCTGTATGAACTCGTTCTCATGCTGCTAATAAAGACATATCAGAATCTGGGTAATTTATAAAGAAAAGGGTCTTAATTGACTCACAGTTCAGCATGGCTGGGGAGGACACAGGAAAATTACAATCACGGCGAAAGTGGGAGGAGCAAACACATTCTTCTGGTGGTAGCAAGGAGAAGTGCCAAGCAAAAGGAGGAAAAGCCCCTTATAAAACCATCAGACCTTGTGAGAACTAATTCACTATCATGAGAATGGGATGAAACTGCCCCCATATTCAATTACCTCCCACCAGGTCCCTCCAGTGACACTGAAGGATTATGGGAACTATGATTTAAGATGAGATTTGGGTGGAGACACAGCCAATCCGTATCAGTGTTGTTAGAGCTTGGTTTTATTTCTGGCTTCATATGTGACTTTGGGCAAGGCATAAGCTTTGAGCCTAAGCTTCATCAGTTGTAAAACTGGGAAAAACTCATCTGGCTATTTTGTTTCTCCATAGAATGTTGTGAGGATAAAACAAAATAATTAAATATAAATTTTCTTTTGGTAACAGTGTTGGATAAACAGTGTATGTTTGTATGCATATGCACACATATATAATTATTTTGTTCTGGCTATGCCAATTTTTTTTTTTTTTTTTGGAGATGGAGTCTCATTCTGTCACCAGGCTGGAGTACAGTGGCATGATCTTGGCTCACTGCAACCTCCGCCACCTGGGTTAAAGTGATTCTCCGCCTCAGCCTCCCGAGTAGGTAGGACTACAGGCATACACCACCACACCCAGCTAATTTTTGTATTTTTAGTAGAGATGGGGGTTCACCATGTTGGCCAGGATGGTCTCAATGTCTTGACCTCTTGATCCACCCACCTTGGCCTCCCAAAATGCTGGGATAATGGGCATGAGCCATTGCACCCAGCCACCAAATTTTAATATAGTATATAATATTTGAATGATAGGGAATTACTACATAAAAATGATAAAAAATAATGATGGCAATTATTTAGTAGTGCTTTTTAGTGGCCAAGTGTTGAGTTAAATGCCTATGTTTTCTTATTTAATTCTCCCAAAAATATGTTAATGGCCTTTACCATTCCTACTTTCACCCTGCCACTCTCACTTGAACCCATTCCACTGAATAAGGCATTTGTACCCGTAACTCCACTGAATCTTTTCCTCTTGGGGTCACTACTGGCTTCTATGTTGCCAAATGTCAGTGGTCCATTATGCGCTCATCTCACTCAGCCCTACTGAAACGTGTGATAGTCGGTTCTTCCCTCTCTCCATGCACTTTACTCACTTGGCTCTAGGACACTGCCATCCCATGGTTTTCCTGCATCGTTCTCATCTTCTTGACTTCTAAATACTGGAGACCGGCAGAGCTCAGATCCTGGCCTTCTTTTCTTTTCTGTTTTAACGTATTCCTATAGGGATCTCACTCAGTCCTCATAAATTAAATATATTTCATTCTCTGATAATGCCCAATTAAGATTAATTTTTGACCTCTTCTTGAATACATACCATATTCAATGGTCCACTCAATATTTATCAAATTAGATATGAATTAGAGATATCTCTAAACTTTTTATAGTTCTTTTTCTTTTTACTTATTCCTAATTCTGTCTTCCCCATTTCAGTAAATGGCACTGTCATTTACCTGGTTACTTAGGCCCAAAACTTTAGACTGATTCTTATTTCTCCCAACTCACAATCTATCAAAAGTTATATTGAGTCTACTTTAAATTCATCATGAATCTAACCACTTTTAGCTACTTCCAAGGGTTGTCTTCCCCTTTTAAGTCACCATCATCACTTGCCTACCCTATTGGGACTGCCTTTACCTGGTCACCCTGTATCCACTCCTGGTTCCCGAGGGTCTGTTCTCCACATAGGCGCCAAAGTGATCATTTCAAAACACAATTGGATCATGATACTCCCCTACTCAAAAGTGTGCAATGACTTCCCATCACAGTTCGAATACAGTCCAAAATCCTACTGTGACATATAAATTTCTCTGAGTTACCTGGGCTACCTTTTATTTGTTTATTTATTATTTTTTTTCGAGATGGAATCTCACCCTGCTGCCCAGGCTGGAGTGCAGTGGCATGATGTTAGCTCACTGCAACCTCCGCCTCCCAGGTTCAAGCAGTTCTCCCACCTCAGCCTCCTGAGTAGCTGGGACTACAGTAGCCTGCCACCACGCCCGGCTAGTTTTTGTATTTTTAGTAGAGACAGGGTTTCACCATGTTAGCCAGGCTGGTCTCGAATTCCTGACCTCAAGTGATCCACCGAGGCTACCTTTTAAATTCAACTCATAAGTCAGTGAGCCTTACTGATTTTCTTGCTTTTTCTCAAATTCAGCAGAATATTCCTGCCAGGAGGTCTCTTATTTGCTCTTCCCTCTGCTTGAAATTCTATTCCTCAAATATCCACATGGATCACCATCCCATAATCTTCATGTCTCAACTTAAACAATACCTCCTAAGAGGACTTACCAGCCCCTATCTTGTCTGATCATCATTAGCTTACCTAGAATTCCTTTCTTTGGAATCCTTATTACAATCTGAGATGATATTTCCTTGCAGTCTTTTTATTAAAGCTGCATGAAGGTAGTTCACTGTCAGATCCTGACTGTCTAGAACAGCGTTCAGCATATGGTAGTGTACATTTTATTTTAAAAATTTACCTTTGGGTACCCCTCTGTGACCAGCCTGATTTTCCATCTTTTACAGGAAAGGTAACTGAGACTCAGGGTAATAAAGTCACTTTGCCAAGATCACATAGTAAATGATACAGCCTGGATTCAAAGGCTGATCTGACAGTAAATCTTACACTTCTAGCTACTACGTCATGTCGCTTTCCTTTTTATGCTATACTGTCTTCACTCAGTAATTTTGGAAATTAAGAATACTGAAATTTCCATAAACATTAAAATGTTTAGAATACTTAGATGTTTGCTCACATTTCAGCCTTTGTTGCCTTTCTAGGATTTTTTTTTTAAAGGTTCACACACATACATGCTCACCAGCTTCTTTCAGCTTCCCTGAAGGAAGATTTAAAGAGGAGAAAAACACCTTGCAAAGCACATCAATACAAAAAGATTGTTAAAAAACAATTAATGACACATCACTGACAATTGGATAAATGTACAGATCCTTAGAATTTCAGACTCTAAAGTGAAATTGAGATAGTCAGGTGACTTTCATCTCTTTGATCCCACATGCAAGTTTCACATAGGCCTGAAGCAGTACTTAAACCATAACATTGTTACAAGAGGAGCTATTGACTTTGGCATTAGAGAAGACCTAATGCCAGTTATTGAAGTCAGGTTTTACTGATTTTTAACACTAAAAAGATTTCTCTAAAAGTAGATCTAGCAATTGTCTTGTTAAAACACTCTTAATACATGCTAAATTGTCTCCTCTATTAACCATTACTTCATCGTATCCACATTTAAGACAAAAATCTAAGTGCCAAAATCAAAACACATAGCTCACCAATTTTGTCGGAGTTATGTCCATGTTTGAATAGAAGTTGAAATTTTGTCACTCTTGTGGCAAGACTTGGACATTTGAAGATACCCGAATAAGTTTTTCCTTCTCCACGAAACATAATAGTTAGCATTGATGTAATTCTGGTTCTACCACCACTAGTTGTGTGACCTCGTGTACATTACTTGTCTTTTGTGTGTCAGTTTCTGGGCCTGTAACCTGGGTATATTACTAGAACCAATCTCATGGGATTTTGATGAGGGTTAGAAGAGAAAATGCTAAGCACTTACGTGTGATTACTTGGGAAATGCCAACTATTATAATGCATATATGAGGACTACACCAGTGTTTCTCATCCTTGGCACCACTGACATTTTGGGTTAGGTCATTCTTTATTGTGGGGTGCTATATGTATATGTAGGATATACCCCACCAAAGCCGTGATAACCAAAAATGTCTCCAAATATTGCCAGATGCCTCCCTGGAAGGCAAAAATACCCCCTTGTTGAGAGTCACTGTATATGACTAATGCTTTGTATATGCTATGTCATGTGAATTTTCACAAACAAGCTTGTGGAATAGGTAACAATGTCATTTCATTGTTACAAATGAGGAAACTAGAACTTTAGACAGTTAAATATTTGCCCTAGACACACAGATAGAGAGAAATGGGCTGTTGGTAGAATCTGACTCTGCCTAATAAAGCTTTGCTCGTGTGTTAGTTGCATTGAGCTCAATTAAGATTGTCTTTGGTAATGTCTCTAGGTGATGGATGGGTTGCTCCTGTGCAAAATGCCAAGTCAACATTTCACTCTCTTTCTACTAACCCCTGACTCAGGAGCCTATACTATCTTTATAGTCCATTCTCTTTCCTCCTTTCAACTTGTTGCTATTCTTCTCTTTTGCATTGAAGAACAGTATACCTTTCTATTAGGACCAATCGGTGAGTGAGGCTTCCCAATTCTCATAAAATATCAATTGTACTCTCAGCTTGACATTAAAGCAAAAGTTTCTTCCCTTAACTGGCAATAGATACAATCTGCACCTCTGATATTTTTCACTAAGATTAACATTTAACTGACTTTGGCATAACATTTATTACAAGGCTTTCTCTTGCTTAGAAATTAAGGAGGCCAGGGACAGTGGCTTATGCCTACAATCCCAATATTTTGGGAACCTGAGGCAGGAGGATTGCTGGAGCCCCAGAGTTTGAAATCAGCCTGGCCAACATGATGAGATCTCATTGCTACAAAAAATACAAAAAAGCAGCTGAGTGTGATGGTGCGTACCTGTAGTCTGAGCTCCTCAGGAGGCTGAGGTGGGAGGATCACCTGAGCCCTGGAGGTCAAGCCTGCAGTGAGCTGCGCTTGTACCACTGTTCTCCAGTCTGAGTGACAGAGTGAGAACCTGTCTCAAAAAAAAAAAAAAAAAAAAAAGAAAAGAAAAGAAAGGAAGAAAGAAAAGGAAGGAAGGAAGAGAGAGAAAGAGAAAGAGAAAGAAAGAAACTAAGGATAGCTCCTAAATAACATGTGAATATACTGACTGTTATCTTTCCTAGACTTTTCTTAATCTCAGGTTTCTAAATTCTGTATTTTAAAATTTATTTTTTAATTGACAAATATGAAGTATATATAGATAGTATACAACATAATATTTTGAAATGTGTATGCAATGATGGCAGATTTGTATTCAGATAGAAGGAGATGGAGAGAGAGGTTAGGTATATTTTTCCATCTTTATCTTACTGGACCTTTCTGATGCATTTTTCACTTTTGTGGCTTTCATAATATTAACATGACGTGGCTTCTATATCTGATGAACTTCTTCTGTTTCCTACCTTGACTTTTTTTCCTTTGGCAATCTCTGAAATAATTGTGCCCCAGGGTTGTGTCCTCAATCCACAGCTCGTCTCACTTTCTATATTCTTTCAGCAATGTTGTTCAGCCTTATGGTTTCAGATACCATTATTTACCAATGGATTTCAAGTCTATATCTTTAAGGCTATGCTCTGAGCTTAAAACTCATGTGTTCAGTTACCAAGTAAGCATCTCTAAGGAATGTTTCACGGTCACTTCAGTTTCAACAGGCTCCCCAACGTGAGCTTCATTTCCTCAGGTGGTGGCACCATCATCCACCCAGTTGCTTAAACTAGAGTTTGTGCATCATGTAGAAGTTTGCAGTTACTTACCTCTCCATGCCCAATCAATCACCAAGTTCTAATAACACTACTTCTAAAGATTCCTTCAGTTCATCTTTTCTCTGCATATTTACTATCACTGTCATTATCTCTCATCAGAACTACTGCCATCACCACCCCAAACGTTATTAAGATAGGATAATGTCCAAGTCGTTAGCAATGACTACCCAGCCTTTCTTGGAGTGGCCTCCCACGTTTCCATTACTCTTTATTCCTGCTACTTCTTACAGTGAACACTCAGGCAACACTGAACTTGTTTTTATTCTCTATGCCTTCCAGACTGATTTTCACTTCTCTGCCTTTGCCCAGCTGCTCCCTTTGTATGCAATGCCCTTTCCCAATCATATCATTTCAGAAAGTGTTTGGTAAACCCTACTGTTCTCTCCCCCAGTACCTCTCTCCCATAACCTCTACCTTGATATACCTTCTGCATACACGCAGCCAACTCTTTGGGGCAAAGCCATAGCAAATACTTCATAAATGTTTGTTGAGTGAATGACTATGTCAGCTATGTCGCTGGTTTGGTAGCAATCCACTTTACTAAAAGTGCTTTTTAAAATAATGATCTCAATGCAGCTAAAATTTTATGTGATTTACAGATGAGGGTTAGCTTAGACTCATAATTAAGTAGAAGACTGTGACTTTTATTCATCTAACCACCTTCAGTAAAGTATCAGATGTTTCCTTTGCTTGTGGCAGAGATCCCGGCTTATCGAACTAGATGTTGGTATAAAGCTCTTATGCAGTAGGAAGAAATGTGTGGACAGTGGAATTAGATTCTGGGTAGGAAAGCTGGATGTTTGATTCAGTATTTTTGTTCAAATTTCTTGGCTCCAACATACAGCCCTTGAAGCTATACCTCTCAGCATTACCTCTAGGGGAAGAGTAATGGGGAAAATTCCAACAACAAATACAGGTATGTAGGTTAAATTTTTTTATATTAAACACAATATTTTAAAATCATAGGTATAAAAATATAAAGTGGCAAATCACACATAGAGAATAGTTTTTTATATTAAAAAAGTATTCCTGGCTTTACTAAAATGATCATTGCAAAATTTATTCAAGCAATCAGGTCTCAGTGAATTAGAATACTACATGATTTTAAAAAGTGTTACATACATTTTAGGAACAGATTCCACATATTAGAAGATACCTGCTCTTTAGATCCATAAATTTATATTTCTCATTAGTGTTTATATTGTTGTGTGAATGTACATTCACTATCTTTTTTCAGGATTGTTTAAATGTGACCATATTTATGACATATGCTATGTATTTGAACATGTATCATGTACGTACATAAAATAACAAGGCTTTTGAAGTGTCATGGTCCTGAATATTTATAAAATGTCCCATCAGTGTTAAAAAGAATTTCAAGTAATAGTCTGTGGCATATGCAGTAGTTGTTGAGTATATTATTTAATGTGCATTATGAACTAAAATTGTTGGAATTTTTAGGATGAATTGTGATTGACCATTTTTAACCAAAAAACTCAAGAAGTTTCATTGTTTTCTTTGTCAAAAATCTCTCTCACTGAGGGCTGAAAGACATCTATACAGTTATAGTGTCATAAGGATGTCAAACTTGACTCAGGTGGATCAACAAGCTATTATTCCTCTCATTTGTACTCATTTTTAATGAACAGCACCTGAGCTCAACAGTATTTTTGTGCCACTTTCAATCTACAGCACTGAGAGAGCTGCTGTTTGTCTATATCTCACTGGAGACATTAGCATTAACGAGCTGACTCCTGCACTGCCTGGTGCCAACTGTGGGTCACATTGGTATGAAGGTAGCTGCCTCTTGGGGTGGACCATGCCATCTCTGTTTTCTGGACCACAGCTGGCAGATAAATCTTGCACTATTAACATCAGTGCGAACTGAATGCCAGTTACCTGCATTATGGCCTTGGGTCTGGGAAGGGAAGCATGGCACTGTTAGCACCACCTATACATATTACCCATAAGAAGCAGAAGGAGCTACATATGTCAGGTGAACAAAAGATACCATTACCCTTTCCCTTGTCCATAGACAATTAACTGATACTGTTGCCCTCCCTATTTTAAATCAAAATGAACAAATTCAGAGCTACCAATACACACTGATTCTAGATTGGCATGATTTTCTTTTCTAATAGTTTATAAATGTCTGTGGCGAAATAACTAGGGTTTATTCATTGAAACAATTACTTTGATTTCCAATCATGTACATTCTCTGAAATCCACTAATATTAATAATATTTTGCGAGCGTGTGTGTTGAAGAAGGAGGGGAAAAATTACCACATTCTTTTCAGTGTGAAAGTGCTTTCTGTTCTTGGTAGGGAAATGAAGCTCTCAGAGCAAAATATGAACCTGAAGATCTGTTCTTAACTAAAAAAGTATATTATTGCATTACTATTTATTAAAATTTTTTTTTAAAAAGTAGTTTAATTTGTTGTTGTTTGTTTGGTTTTTGTTTGTTTTGAGACAGAGTCTCACCTCTGTTGCTCAGGCTGGAGTGGAGTGCAGTGGTGCTATCTGGGCTCACTGCAACCTCCAACTTCTGGTTCAAGCGATTCTCATGCCTCAGCCTCTCGAACATCTGGGACTATATGCACATGCCACCATGCCAGGCTAATTTTTTGTATTTATTTATTTTTTTAGTAGAGATGGGGTTTTGCCATGTTGCCCAGGCTGGTCTCGAACTCCAGAGCTCAGACAATCCACCCACCTTGGCCTTCCAAAGTGCTAGGATTACAGATGTGAGCCACCTTGCCCACCTAGTTCTGATGGGCAGAACTTTACGTAATAAATGTTTCCTTCTTTACTTCTTGGGATTCTCACAGTTCTTCGCACTTTCAATCTTAGAGTAGGATAACATCTGATCAATTTAATTGTTGATGGTCCAGAACATCTCCCAGTAAAAATTCTTTTTGCTTTGAGCACAGAATGAATAAATTTGGTAAAGAATGAAAGTGTCCTTTAAAATGTGCTGCACAATGGCAGAGCAAAAAACTGGAAATTGAAAATTGGTTATTTGCCTTATTTTAGATGGAAAAAAAGGGAAAAATCTCATTATTTAAATATAGCTTTTAAAATGAACTAAGTTAGTTACTTGTTGAAATACATACCAAACCTAGATTGGGAACACATGTCTTATGAAAAAATTATTCTTACTTTATACCTCAGAAAAAATAGTTTCATATCCATTTTTTTCCTGGAGCAAATAGATGAGCTCTTGCTATTTGCATCATTTGGAAAACAAAACCATCAGAATTACTTCCTTTTTTTTTGCTCCCCAAGGAGATAGTAGTTTTATCATTAAATTCAGGAAGTAGATAAATGCTGAAATAACATAAACAGATCCCATTGTGTATAAATAAGCCAATTTAAAGTAATTTAGTAAGGGAAAGGCTCTATTGCTTTCTTAATTTTTTTTTCTGAACACTTTGCTCCATTGTAACGTGTACTGGGCCTGCATGTTTTCATGTTCTTTTTCTCTTTATGTCCTCCTTTGGGGTTTCAGTCCATTAAATTCAAAAATCATTGCCTTTCGGGGATTTATTGGTATTTAAAAGCAGATCCCAACATCTTACAAATTGCAGTTGTAGCCTGTGTAAGGTAATGGTCAATAAATAAGGGAGAATAAGAACACTAAAGCTAGATTGTGAGAAAAGAAAAGGAAAAAAGCTTACTACATTCTTTCTAAACAAACAAAGAGGCATAATTGGAAAAATTCATTTTTATGTTTCCTTACATTAGATGGGACCACTGAGTGAAACATTCACTGATGAATTACTCCTGTAATCTGTGTAGGAAAAACAGCTACTGGCAAATTAAAGAGTTCTGGAACAGAGCCATGAGAATTAAATGGCTAAAAATGAAAACGGGCAAACATTTGAGAGTATTCTACAGCATACAGATCTTTCAACACCTCCCCCCTTTCATTGGTTAATTCATCGTCATGGAAACAGAATTTATCAAAATGTTCTTGCTCACTCCTAGTGACCCAGTGAGTAGACTTAGAGAGCTGGTGAAAGGTAACTCAGGCTGAAGCAATTTTTACAAATGATATGCTGCAGTTCATACATTGGTGAATTTTGAATGGTGCCATTGTGTCGGTTGAACAGGTTTCCAAATCTCAAAGGGTTCACATTGCGTTTGTTTTTAAAGATCTGCCAGGCAGAGAAACCAGAAACCTTTGCTAGTGGGTGAGCACAGGTGACTAACTCCATGGAAAGTGGCCGAGTTTAGGTCTGAACTCACCTTTCCCCCTCAATTTGCTTTTTTTCCCCCTTGTCTAAAGGATGTTCAAATCCAGAATTTGGTAGACATTTCTTTGGTTCGTTTATCTGCCTCAGCAGCTCTCTTCTGTTCTGTAGCTCAGAAATGCAAAAATCCTCCATTCCTCATTGTAACCATATCCTCTTATTTTTGCCAAAAGCTAGGTGTTGGTAATCAAAGCCTGACACATCTGGGTGGCTTGCAGCTGACACCTTTGCCAGACTAGAATTAACCCCACAATGGAGTACCTTCTTGGTTCAGGAAAGTGACTCGAGGGGATTCCCTCAGGAAAAGTGCCATTTCACTGTTTTAAAAAAAATTAGACATCATCTTTGTAGCTGCCAAATTCAAGGAAGGTTGAGTTTTTACTTTATGTTCGCAATTAGTGACTTGTTGTCATGGAAACCACGCTTCAAATGATTCTTGAACTTAAATGGCTGAATGTGATCAGGCAGAAGCCTCCTCTTTTTTAGGCTCAGTAGTCAATGTCTCTCTCTTTGGTTATTCTGACAACAGAATCACATGAAACGTCTATAAACATGCAAAATAATAGCATGGGGCAACATCAGTTAAAACCGAATATTCAATAATTCATTCTTTAATTAAGGTTCTTTCTTCCTTTCCTGAAGCTGTAAACTTTCAAGTGTTAAAACAGACATGAGAACTAAATCATTTAGTAAAAGAAATCTTTTCTAATTAGCCATTTATGATACAGTAATGAAGAAAAACAGGATTTGAAGTTTCTTTTTGATTTTTAAAGTTTTAATATAGAAAGAAAAATGTAAGGACTTCATTTGGAAAGTCTATTCAAGGTGAAATAACTATGGTTTGAGGCTGTAGCCCTCTCTGTGTTTCTTTTGTCTCTGAGTGAGGGAGGATTGGGGTTTATCACGGAAACAGCATAGCCCACTCGAGGTTCCTGGCAGCCAGATAATTAATCTATATTGAGACTGCAGGCAAAGTGTCCGTGTTTGCATCTGTGACTACTCTGTGTTAGAGCTGGAAAATGAAAACTTCCAACCGTCAGAGCAGCTCATCTTTAAAAAGAAAATAATCAAACACTTAGACACTCTGGATTTATTTGCTGACCTCTGAATAGAGAATTCACTACTCTTCAGAAATACCATTATGCAGCATGTACGCTAAGCCCTCTGTATATCTGGGGCTTGCTTTACTCTCCAGATATGGGGAGTTCACTTATCTTCTTCCCTTCATTAATGCTAATTCATGGACAGGAGATCCTTAAGAGAGGGAATAAAGTAAGTCCGGTCAATTTTCTTTTTTAATTAGGGGGCATTTTGACATTTTTTTTCCCGTGAAAAATAAAGTTGACTTTGAACGTCTTTTCAACTAAAACAGGGTGTAAAGTCACAACAAATTTTATGTAACTGAGGTAAAAGTAAATACTTGGATTATGTTACATGATTATCTATTAATTATCTGTCTATCGATCTATCATCATGTGTCTGTCTCATGCTTCCTAAAGGATGGCAACATTTGGAGCTGTTGTGTGAAATGTAAGTGAAGTGATTTGGCTGTCAATCACTAAGCCTGACTCTTAAGAAATGATCTCATTTTTGCAATTATATTCCATTGCTTAGTTTAGATAAATCATCTAACTTCTCTGTGACTTTGTTTCTTTATCTTTAAAATGGGAAAAGTGTCTGCCCATTTTAAGTTCCCACAGGCATGTATAAAGAACATTTACGAATATTGAGGCACTCAATGCATTTTGGTGACTGAATAAATAATTTTCATATTTTCTTTTGCAAATTGAACAGTGACAACAGAGATAGATTATTTTTTTGTAAGCCAAACATGTTATGGAGGACAATGTTTGCCTCTTGTTCCCTAAAATCTATCCAAAGAAACAGGTTAGGATGAAATGCATATTTTACAGCAATGTAGCAATTGAGTTATAACATATGTGGGACGAGAGAAAGTTGGCAAAATGGGAACACTGTGTTGCTACATATTTTGTGTGTCCTTCTTAAATACATGTTTCTAGTAGGAAGCAGAAGTTCTCAGTCTATTTCTTACCGAGAAATGGTATGCATAGCGGACAAAGATAACAGAAAAGATGTGATGCATGAGAGCTCTTCTTTTGATTCTGAGGCCAGAGAGGGTTAGTTAAAGACAAGAGGGTTCTTACCCTCTGTCTCACAGCCTTTACACACACATAGCCCTCTATGTGGAGGGAGAGCAAAGCACACTCCTCCTCCCTAAGAAAGGTGTCCGGGAAGGTCTCACACAGTCGAGAACTAAAAGGAGCTATGTTGCCACGATGCCTCTCCTTTACTGCTGTGTGTCATGTGGTTACAGAGGGGAAGGTAGTTCAATGTGATCCCTTGAAAACTAGTAGAGAGGAAGCACGTTCATCTTTAACTTGAATTCAAGTGAAAAGCAAGCACTAATAGAATTCTGTGCTTTCTTCCTACATTGATTTTATCTGCTTCAGAAAATTGACAGCCTAAATTGAAATCAGGTAGATGAAAAATACATTTCTTCAAACACTGTGCTCTTCAGGGAACAATTACACACACAGCCAGAGTGATACGTGTGCGCGCGCGCACACACACACACACACACACACACACACACACACACACAGCCCTAGGCTGCAGCCTACCTTTTTATCTTTGCTTCTTCAAGCCGCATGTTTAGTAGAGGCATAGCTAAAAATCTTTTGGGACAGGTGACACAGTGAAATAACAGGAGTGGGACCATCAAAAATGTATAGCTGTACAGCTGCTTGAACAATGAATGTACAGTGTACGGCTGCTTCTGGGGATGTCAGATCAATATCTTTCTACTCTCTTTGTAGCTGTCTGTCCCAGTCTGTCACAAGAGTGCCCTGGGTGGTCTGGGAAGTCTGGCTTGGGTTCTGCTGACTCTGAGTTTACTCCAGGACTGTCATCAGCAGTGTTACATTTCACACTCCCTGCGCCAGCATTGGTGATATTATTCCCCATTGGGGCATCCATTCTTAATAGTGGATGCGATTGTCGGGGAATATATAACATAATTTCAGTGAGAGTATTTATAAGACAGAAATGGAGTTCAAGAAGAAAAGTGTATATCGACTCAAAGTTACCATTTTCTTTGGAAACTTGTTTGCTTTTTATAACATGCTACCAAATGCCTAGAAATTCCAATAAATTCATAACATACTAAGAAGCCACCTTGCCAATGGTCTCTTCCAAGCAGGAAGAAGGAAGCATCTTCTTGTCCTTAATTCATTTTATTACATGACTTTGCTTAGATTATATGATTACATTGGGAATTGACAACAAAGCCAAATACAATCATCTATCAGCCTATTGGGTGACTTGAAGAATGAATTCTGTCTACTAGGGATGCTTATACTAGAGAATGATTAACCCAGTCAGATTATCCTTCATGGAGTAGAATAGGAACATAGAGAGAGGGACACAGACACTAAACAGATCAGAAGGCTAAGAGACACCCAGAGAAAAGCAGCTGGTGTGAGGTGGCAGAAGTCACGTAAACAAACGGCATGAGGTAGAAGAAGGAAGAAAGTAGTCAAAAAACAGAACCAGACCCACTCACGGTAGAAAAATGATCTATAGGAATAGCGACTACTAGATTATGTTGTGTGATGAGACAAAGTATTCTCATTCTCCATGATACTTCCTTCAGTATCTGAAACAGTTTTTTACATTCCCTGATTTCCCTTTGTATCCCCATCAATTGAAAATTCTTAGCCATTAATGCTGCAAATATTATTTATTTGTTTCTTCTCTTTTAGAAATTATTTGTATGTTCCATCTTTTATATTTGCCCCACATTTCTTGGATAGTCTGCTTCTTTTTCCCAGTTTTTTTTTCTCTGTTTTAAATAAATCTCTGCTTTTCAGTTTGATAAGTTTCTATTGACATGTCTTCAAGCTCACCTATTCTTTCCTTTGCTGTGTCTGCTCTACTGATAATCCCATTAAAGGTGTTCTTCATTTCTGTCATAGCAAATTTTGCTTCTAGCATGTTTTTTTGATTTGTGGACTTTTCATCTCTCTGCTTACATTACCCAACTATTTTTGCATATTGCTCCTTTTTTCATTAAGGTCATTAGCATATTACTTGTACTTAAATTCCAGGTCTGATCATTCCAGAACCTCTGCAATACCTAAGTCCAGCTCTGTGTCTTCAGACTGTGTTTTTTGCCTCTTAGTATAGCTTATGTTTTTTTGTTGTTGTTGAAAGGTAAACTTCATATATGGGTAAAGGAATGGAGGTAATTAGATTTTTTTCTGTGAGCTTTTATAGTTTGTCTGTGTTTATAGTTTGCTGTAGCTGTAGATGTCAGAGGCTAAAATTTCTTCTGATGTCCTGTTTCTTTTCTTCTCTGTTGTCTCTGGGTTTCCCTATAGGCTCATTTGTAAATAGGGTCTGAAACTCGTAGTTCTTTTTAGCTGTAATCCCTTGTTTTTATTCAGGAGCCCTACTGATGTGGTTTTTGTATATGTGTGTGGAGTGGGAGTAGTGGGAGAATAACTCTGTAGTTCTCTGATTTTTATCTAAGTCTTTTAGTTGGCCTGTGCCCCTGGGCAGTCACTTTCACTAATGCTTCTTAGTTTAGTTTTGTTTTGTTTTGTTTCCCAACTTAAATGAGACTGGAAGGCTAGAGGGGACTGAAGTTGGGTATTTCCCTTCATTTGGGTCTATTAGGGTCTGGCAAAATCCAGGTCAATTAGGGTCTGGGAAATTTTTTCCCTTAAAGGAAGTCCTTGTTAAGAAGGCTAAAATTCTCTGGGCATATTTCAAAATGATTGCTTTTCTCCTTCCATTACTGGAAGCATGGTGATTTGTTTTTCTTTGATACCGCAGTAAGAATCCTGTGGGGCTACTCAAGGTAAAACTCATGAAAGTGTGAGGGCTCCTCCAAGGCTGCCAGGAGTTTTCCTTTCTCAAGCTACTCTATTCTTACTCTTCAGCAATTAGTCAACCATTCTTGAAGAATTCCTAACCAGTGCTGGTGCTAGCTGAGTTTTCTGCTCCTGGTAAGCTGTGATTCTCTATGTCCGCCTGTCTCCCATGTTTTGGGGATGGTGCTTTGTCATGTGACCACAATTTTCTAAAGGATTTAAGAAGAGTTGTTGATTCTCATTTTGCTAACCTTTTTTTTTTCTTCTTGTGACGATAGGAGTGAGGACTTTCATGCTCTTCACAAGTTGGGCTAGAAACTGGAAGTGACCCCTACTACTGACATAACCTAAAACAATAGTGTTTAAGCCTTGACTAAGGACCAATTTTTCCTTTCCTTTTTTTTTTTAAGTTGGCCAGACATGACCCCTTTTATCATATTTGAAAATTCTCTTATTAGATGTTCTGAATCTTTTCTTTTTCAGTATGAACTGAGACAAGTTACTCAACTCATTGCCTTCTCAATTTCTTTATCAGAATAAATGAATGAAAAAGGGAGAGAGAATGAGAGTGGATTTATCTAATTTATAATCATGTAAGCATAGAAAAATACTGCTAAGAATTCATGCATAGGGGATGTCTAAAAATATGCAGTGCCATAGAAATCTAAATAATGTAATCTTGCATGTCCTTTTTGACTCTATTTTGAAGTACCTAATGCAGAGTAATTAAAAAAAAAACATTGTAAAGTGATATATTTTAGTATTATTTAATAGGATTTTATTCCTTTACATTCTTTTCCCTGCCTCTTATTTTCAGATGTGTCATTATTTCAGGTGACCCTTCCATATCTACAATTTTATAGGAATAATATATGGGCAGGTATACCGTTGAGGAAGTATTTTCTAATTATCAGATTGGATAATATACCTATTATATAAAGGCAGTCTTTGAAATGCAAGCTATAGCATCAATAATCATTTTAACAATGTAATTCACGTACTACAATAGAGTCTCTGTTACGTTCTCTGCATTTTGGTTTGTTTCATGCATTTTTGGTGCCTATACTGCATTAACACCTCTTACTGCTTGTACTGATTTAATAGTTTTCATGAACTTACCAAATTTTATTTCCCTGTACATTAAAATGATGTTGGGTGAAGAGGAACAATTTGCTAATTCAAATTTATAAAGAACAAAGCACTTGCCCTTCAGTTTATATCATTGCCACTACTTTGCAATGTCTTCAAAGAGAAAAATAAAAGCCCTTTAGAATAACAATGTTTTCGTTTTTCTTCTTATTATTTAGACACAAAGTAGCTTTGAAAGATTAGCTATCACTTAATTCTAGAGACATTTTTCTGTTTATTTACTTATTTAATACTTTGAGGGGGTGGGAAAGTCTGTGTGTGAAGAAAAATAATTAAGTGTGACAGGTTCTTTGACAGCTTGTTAACACAAATTAACCTTCTTTTAACACTGGCTGCATGTGAACATCCAGTTTTACTCCTCCGGCTTGGTGACACAGTCGCAGTTTGTAGGGACTATCCTAAAGCATGTAAAAGTTTGGAGAGCAAAGCCACTTCTGCTCTATTCTGAGTACTGTGAGGCTTTCCATGAACAATGCAGAGTTTTTGCTTGGCTTGGGACCTGCCTGTTGATGATGAGTACTTTGGGCAAGAATGCCGTTTTTCGCTTCTTATTTCATGGTTGGAGAAACTAATGCACAGTGAAATGATGTGGCTGAGGCAGGGCTGTAAGACTGAGATCAGCCAGCACTCACCATGCTCACATCTGTTGTAGTGGCCATTGTTTTTTTCACTTGTATTTTAGGCTGAGGGAGTACATGTGTGGGTCTGTTACATAGGTAAACTGTGTGTCACTGAGGTATAGTGTACAAATGATCCCATCACCTAGGAAGTGAGCATAGTACCTGATAGGTAGCATTTCAACCCTCACCTCCCTCCCACGCTCCCCCATCTGGTAGTTTCCAGTTGTTTCCATCTTTATGTCCTTGTGCACTTACTGTTTAGGTCCCACTTATATGTGGGGGATGTGTGGTATTGGGTTTTCTGTTCCTGCATTAATTTACTTAAGATAACAGCCCCCAGCTGCACCCACGTTGCTGCAAAGGACATTATTTTGTTTCTTTTTATGGCTGCATTGCATTGAGAACATACTTAAAAATAATAAGGGCCATTTATGACAAACCTATAGCCATATTATACTGAATTGGAAAAAGCTGGAACTGGAATAAGACAAGGATGCCCACTCTCACCACTCTTATTCAACATAGTACTGGAAGCTCTGGCCAGAGCAATCTGGCAAGAGAAAGAAATAAAAGGCACCCCAAATAGGAAAAGAAGAAGTTAAATTATCTTCCTTTGCTGATGATATGATTCTATACTTAGAAAATACTAAAGACTCCACCAGAAGGCTTCTAGAGCTATTAAATGATTTCAGTAAAGTTTCAGGATACAAAATCAACATGCTCATATTTGAATGCTGTTGCGTTACCATCTGCCATCTTGCTTGTGGGATTCTTGAGTTCAGAGATCATCTCTTCTTTCTCTGAACCTCTGGGGCTCTTTATCTATATCTGTCTCTCTGAAAGCACACACCATTGTACAGATTATGTATTAGCTCCTTATGCATGCCTTATCGTCTCTCCTGTCCTGTGGAAACCTTGAAGACAGAAGAATCCTATCCTCACTCACGCATGTAAAACGTCAACACTAGTCCATAAGGCTAATAATAGTAATATATTATCTTCTATACAACTGTTGTGTAATTCAAGCAATTATTTTTTGTATACCATTTGAATGAGAACTCCAAATCATATCCCACTAACCTTCTGAGCATTTTTGTTTATTTTATGAAACAGAAACATACTTAAACCCAGTGAAGGACATGAGTACACTTACAGACCAAAGTCATCTATCCTTCCTGTGCTTGGGCATGAAATTTCCGGAATCAGAAGAAAAGAATCTCTTAGAGCATTTAGCAGAGGAGAAATGAGTCCCAGAGCTTGTAGATACTTTATCTCCATTTGGAACATACATTGCCTCGCCTTCTACTTAGCTAACCCTCTCTAGGCACATCTGTCCTAGCTTCAACAGCACAAACCTCAAATAACCCAACTCTCATTTTCTGCTGATCCCATCCCAAATTCTTCCAGTTCCTACTTATCAAGTGAAAAGCTGCTATCACCACAGTGGTCATCATCAGCTTTCTTTATCCAGCATGGCAGCGTTGACCTTTCCCCTCCCTGACAGCCTGGTTTGAGGGATTGGTGGTTTAAACTATATTTTATCTCTGTACCTTCCTGATATCGGTAATAGAACAGGGTGGCTAGAAGACAGATTGTGAATGAGAAACTCTGTTTCTCCTAAACTGTGAACCTGGCTTTATACTCTTAAAAATCTAGCTTGAAAAATGACTTTTACTCTCCTGGTATGAGGTAAATGCTGCTCCTGACCATTTTCATTTTGCCTTTTTGACATAACACTAGTTGTGGAAGCAGAGAAAAATGGCAGAAGTTCCTTATAGGATGTCGGCCCTTAGGTGTCAAGCCCAGAGATTAGTTCCTGATTAACTTTACAGTGCCCTTGCTAAATTGCCAGTTGGCTAAATTTCAATTTCATTTTTTTTTCGTTTTAAAAAATAACTATTTTAGGTCACATTTATTTTGGTTATTATTACATCCTGTGGGCTCAATATATTTGATTTTAGCAGGTAACCAAGTGAATTAGATATCATAACACAGATGGTAAATACCTTGTTGATATCACCAAAGTTTAGTGAGCAGGGTATGTCTGAAATATGGTAATGGAAGAACGGCTCCAGTTCAGTAGGAACAAATTTTGTTTAGTGGAAAAAGTCACAGTCATATTCTTGTGTCATATCACTTATGCCTGCTTAGAGCTCCAACATTTTAAGAAAATAATTTATTGGCGATCATGGAGTATTAATGAAAGTGAAAGGACAGATGTAGTATTGTGAAGATGTACTAGAATCATTTAGCTTCATCTAAGAAATAAATGACTTATTTATGACTTAGGTCATATAGGTTGCACAGGCGTAAGATATAGAAAAAAAGGGGAATTTTAAAAAATTGGGGGAGATACAATGGAATGCTCATTCACTTAATCGTACATATCTGATAAGTTCCTTACCTGCTTTGTCTCAAAATGTATGTCCTAGAGTTATTGAAAACAACTGGCAATAATAATTACTTTGTATCTTTATTTGATAATCAAAAGATAATTTTTCAGCAAAATGGAAGTTGTTACGTAATTTGGGAAGACATGGCCACCTCCTTTTAAGAAATACAATAGCAAGGAAAGGAATGAGCAGGTATAGTCAAACATATTCTCTGGATTTTGGAGAAGTAGTTTCCGTGTGCTCAGAATGACATTGTGACATGAAGATCTGAAAAGGGCAACTGTCTCGAGAGGAGTCGGATAATTGAAGGTTTATCACTTAGAACAGGGGATTGGATGTGCTGAAATGGCTCTAAAGATCAGGACTAGAATACTAGAATGAGCGGATTGAAGCTAGAGGAAAACAGATTCCAGCTTAGTGTAAAAAACCAATTTAACTTTCAGAATTGTTCAAACATAAAAATGAGCAGGCATGGGAAGTATAGTTAGTCATCACTTGATATAGCCAACCGTAAACTGGATGACTTCTCACCTAAATATTCTAGAGAAGAGTTGAGCATCAGATAGGTAATTGAACTGGTTGATTTATGATTCTTTTCAATACTAAAATATACCAGTTATTGACAAAAATATTTGCTTTGGTACAAGCTCTGTTGTTCAACTCCGAAGTAGGTAATAGCACTCTCATAAGAAGTATTTCCTTAAGTTGTGCTCTGTATTTTCTCCTGCCCTCTTAATCATTACTAAAACTGCCAACAAAAACTTCTAATTGCCTTCTTCCTCCAAAGGACACGTATTTAGCTTCCACTGATTCAACTGTACACACACTTCATCTAACGAGGCACAGCACTGAAGTTGTGCTGGCTATAATCACATAGGTAAGATAGAAATTTGTTTTTCTTCCACACAATTCAAGTCTGGAGCTAGAAATTCCAGAGCTGGTATGGCAGCTTCAGAAAATCATCAGAGACCCAGCCTTGTAATATCTTTCTATTCCAGCATCCTCAAAAATCACAAGATGACTTGTGGAGCTCCAGCCATCATGTCTTCATTCCAGGCAGGGATGATAATAATAAGGGCCAGGGGCAAAAGAGATTCCCTGGAGGTCTCTTACATCACAGTGGCTACCTGGATTTACAAATGTGGTTGGGAAATACCCTTCTTCAGCTAAGCACATTTCTCAGGTTCTCTCATTAAGCATGAAAGGGAGAAAAGCAACTTCCAGTCTTTGCCACAGGCATCTTATTTCACATTTTCAAAGGTGGGCAAGCAAGGACTGCTTTCCTTAGTATGTATGTAATTTTCAGTTACATACAGCCAAGGTCTAACAGGTATATAAATGTCCTACCAGTTTACAATTTGGCATCCTTTAAAAAAAATCATCATTCCTTATTTGTTCAACAAAGGTTTAGAGGAAACTCTGAACTCTAAATGAGGAAGAGGAAGAGAGGAATAGCAGCTGGTAGGTACCCTCAGGCTTTCTTTCTACAGACTTGAGAAAATCAGCCCTGCTCCTTAATTTGCTTACCCTTCTCCACATGAGAAAACACTGTAAGTAATGGGGCATACCTTCCTTATTAAGGAGCTAAGCTTAATATGGTCTTTTGAATCTACAGGGCATACCTTCCTAATTAAGGAACTAAGTAAGCTTCTTAATATGGTCTTTTGAATCTATCGCACATTCATTCACTTACCCAGTAATCCAACAATTACTAATATTTATTGAACAGTTACTATATGCTAGATAGTGTTTTTGGAGTATAGAAATTACTGAAATAGACAAAATTTCTTAACTCCATGGTACACACATATAATATCCTTCCTGAGAGACGTTCTTGGGAAAACCTTACCTTTACATTCAGATGATGCCATTACTGATTGGCAGCTTTCTAGCTCTCTACCTGATAGTTGCCTCCACAAGGGAAATCAGTCAAGTCCGTTCGCACACTCCATTTCCCTTTCTCCCTCTCTATCGGAGGCCACCTGCGCCCCTCTGGCAGTTCCAAAATTCCTGTACACTCCTGCAACATCTGGTCTCTTAAAAATCTGAATTCTCTAAGCTTACTTCTCTCACGTTTGCCCCCAAAATTTTCTTTAAAAGCTCTTGTCCCTTGTGAAGAAGCAGTTTGGTTATAGTGGGTTTTTTTAAAAAGCTCATATTTACTAATTGCTTGTGCCCTGTGCTAAGAGTTCGTTGACTCTTCACAAGAAGTGTATTTTAAAAATTAAAAAATTGAACCTTAAATAGGTTAAAAGACATGCTCAATGTCTTTGAGTGCTTTGCTAAACCCTAACTCAGATCTGCCTGGCTTCAGAACCTTGCTCTTAACCACTGGTTGCATGCATAGTTGTTTTTTTTTTTTTTTTTTTTGACAGAATCTCACTCTGTCACCCAGGCTGGAGTGCATGGCATAATCTCAGCTCACTGCAACCTCCGCCTCCCAGGTTCAAGCAATTCTCCTGACTCAGTCTTCTGAGTAGCTGGGATTACAGGCATATGCCGCCACGCCCAGCTAATTTTTGTATTTTTAGTAGACACGGGGTTTCATCATGTTGGCCAAGATGGCCTCAATCTCCTGACCTCATGATTCACCCGCCTCGGCCTCCCAAAGTGCTGGGATTACAGTAGTGAGTCATTGCGCCTGGCCACATGCATAGTTTTGATGTTTCAATACCTAATGAATTTAACTCACTCAGAGAGCGTTTAGATTCTATTTCATTAAAATATTACTTGTTATCCTAAATACATAATAATTTGGTGTGTGTGTGTGTGTGAGATATACTCCTTTTTTGTTGTTGTTTGAGATGGAATCTCACTCTTGTCGCCCAGGCTGGAGTGCAGTGGCGCTATTTCAGCTCACTGCAGCCTCTGCCTCCCGGGTTCAAGCATTTCTCCTGCTCAGCCTCCTGAGTAGCTGGGATTACAGGCACTCACCACCACACCCAGCTAATATTTGTATATTTGGTAGAGACGGGGTTTCTCCATGTTGATCAGGCTAGTTTTGAACTTCTGACCTCAGGTGATTCACCCGCCTCGGCCTCCCAAAGTGCTGGGATTACAGGTCTGAGCCACCACGCCCTGCTGTGATATATTTTTCACTCACAAATTGTTCAGCAACAATCTGTTCTCCAGGTGACAAATCATGTAGCTGACATCTGCTCCTAACTCTTTGGGAAGGTGGATATTGAAAGGTTCTGAAAAAAAGATATGTCTAACCCTGGAATGATTTAGGGAAATATTACAGATGATTAAATCTGGGAGAGAGAGTAGGCTTTAAATGGGGCAGATTTTAACATCAGGATGAATGAGCTGAACTTGGATGGAGAGAGGATGGTACAGTGAAAAGAGCGTGGGTTTTAGAGATGGGTGGCTTAGAATTTCTGTCTTGCCTTCACTACTTAATGGCACAAAAAATATAAGTTATGTCATTTGGGTATCAGTTTCTTCATATTTAAGTGCGGATTATGTCATAATAATATCAGCCTATAAGACTTATTGTGAGGACAAGTGATAATATGCTAAGTTTTCATTTAATTGGTGTCTGGTCAGGGAAAGGTGTGAGCATTTAAAAAAATCTCAGGTAGAATTCCAAACACTAAGTGTAGGAGGAAGACTCACCATTAGGCAAACACCACAGTAACAATTGTTGTAGACAAGATCTGTTGATGGATATTAAAATAAGTGGGTACAAGTTTGAAGAGAAACAGGATTTGCAGAGTCGCAAAGTGTTATCCCTAAGATATGTATAACTTCAAAGGGAAACATAGTAATATTGCTATGGAGAAACCCAGTAAATGTGACCTGAACCAAGCAATCAAAGTTAACATCGGCAAGAATAAGACATTAATATCACAAATCCCTTGATCTGACACACTGAGAAGCACACGTCACTTCGGTGGTATTCTTCTAGAAACGCATCGCTTCATTCTGAAAACGAGAAAACATCAGGAAAACCTTAACTGAAGGAAATTCTACAAAATAACTTGATCAGCACACTTCAAAAGGGTTGAGGTTGTGAAAGATAAGGAAAGACTGAGGAAGTATCAAAGATTGGAACAAACTAAGAAGAAATAACAAATACAATACTGAATAAAGAAAAAATGTTAATGAGACAACTAATACAATTCTATTAAGATCCCTAATCTAGTTAATAGTATAGTACCAATGTTAATTTTCTGACTCTGAGAATTGTACTATGATCGTGTAAGGAGTTAATGTTATAGGAAGCAGGTGAAGGATATATGAGAACTCTTGGTGTTATTTTTTTCCTACCACTCTGAGTCTAAATTAAAATAAAAAGTTAAACAAAATGAAACGAAAATGTCTTCAGTGATTCTAATATGTAATGAAGATTGAGAACCTGCGGCTTAGAATGTAGAGAATTCTCAGCGAATGGTAGCTATTACTAAACCTGGCTACAGTGTTACACATACCAATTAGTTTTGCTGTTAGGGAAGTACAGTTCATTTTTTTTTTTTTCATGTTTGTCTGACTGATCTGTGTGTGTGTCTTTCCAGATAGTGATACTTGGACATATTCAAATATAGCATAGTCTTAAAAATATAAGTAGTCAAAGGGACTTTTGCATGACTCAACTTTAGGAATTCTGTGTTCTTTTAGATAACAGGGGAACAAAGGAACACTCTCACCTTCCCTGTCAAGAATGTGAGTGAACTTCACCCTTGCTCGACTCAATCCTCCTCAATTTTGCGTGTTTTTTTTCCCACATATAAGAAGGGGTACCTCTTTAAGTGTGGATTCTCATGTGAAAAACAGTAGTATCTGTTAGTCATTGGGCAATTTCTAGGGCAGAACAATTATCTTGGTTTAATTAGCAAGGAAGGAAGCAAGGAAGAGGAATTATGGAGGGGGAAACTTTTGTTTATTTTCCAGACCCAAGTTTAGACATTCAGACTGTTTCTCTTAAGCAGAAAAAAGTAAAGCATAAATATTTTTTTTTCAGCATGTGTTACCCACAAGAGAGTTTAGGAAGGAAAGAGGCTGCAGTAGTTATTTACCTGTTTTTTGAGTTTCGATTATTACTTGCATAGGCAAGACTGCTCAATTTGTAACCTTAGATAATTTGAAAAAAAAATTGCACTCAATTTTGTAACAGAGTTTAAAGTTCTTAACTTCTTCCAAAAGGATCTCCAGATAGTGGCATGGTTGTTTATGCATTCAAGTGAAATGGGAAATTTTAACTATTTTAATGGAAAATATTTCAGGTTTTTTTTCCCCTAAGTCATGAATACTTTAACCTATAGAAGCAAAGGTCTGTGAAGCTAGTAGTTCCGAAAGTGGTATAGTTATCTGCATAAGTTGCTTAACGTCTTTGTACACATCTTCCTTATCTGCAAATGGCACTAATAATAGTGATTCCCTCGAAGCATTGGTGTAAGGAGCAGTGAGTTTATGTTTTTCAAAAGTGCCTAGCATAGTACCTGATACATGGTAAGCATTAAATACATATTACCACTTTTGTGTTTGCGTGTGTTGTGTGTGTGTGTGTGTTTTCAAGAAGCATGAAAAAGAAAAGGAAGAATGGGTTAAAAAACAATCTCCCAGTTCTGGTAGAAGCTCTAGACAGTGGCCAGTACTTACAACTCCCTATGGCTTAGCTGGGTATTTTTGGCTAGTTATTGACATATACCAGGAGTTCAATGATTATTGCTAAATTAACATAATCTGGCTTTCACAAAAGCCCTCAACTCCATTTCTCTCCATCTTGACTTACAATAGCTTTGTGTTTAGTTGAGTCCACATAGCTTCTCCTTGGCTATCCCTGACTTTCCAAATATTGCTGGAGAAAGTTACATGGATAGGCTGATTGGTTTCACTTTAAATTATTACAAACTTCGAATGGACCTTCCCCAGTACTCAGAAATCATTTCCTCAGTAACTCTGCTTCCCTACCCAGTAAGATTTTAATTTCAAACTTTCTCTATTCTCACACCTCCCCACCCTCTCATTCTTAGCTGAATACTTCACTTCATTTTTCATTCAGAAAATAGAAAACACAGAATGAAAACTCCATCTGCCCGCAACTAAATCTAGAAACCTAAATTCATGTGCCCCCATCACCGTTACATTCCCACCGTTACTATGGAGGCCAATCTCGCCACTAGGGCTCTGGATTCCTTCTGCTGACTGTCAAGGACACCCCCTTTTCTGACTTATGTATATATACATTTTCCAACATCCTTAATCTCTCCCACTTCCCTTGATTATTTCCATGAATATGTAAACATTTCCCATTACATCCCTTCTCATAATGTAATCTTCCATTGATCTGACATCCCCTTTAGCTATGGCTCCATTTCTCTGTTCCTCTTCAGAACCCAATTTCATGAAGGATCAAGTATTATTTTCTGTCTTACTTCTTCACTTTCTGTAGGCTCTTCATCCCATTCCAATTGCACTTTCACCTTCATCATTCTGGGTGGTGAATTTGTAGCATGGTGGTTTGAGTTCAGTTCAGGAGGACATAGTAGGAAAGCCATTGGCCTCAAATCCAAGCCACAGGCTCTAGTTTAGATCCATTAGGAAATGATAATTTGATTTCTAATTCAGACTTCCATGTAGAATCTGGAAAAGGAAAAAAGGAAAGTTATTTATTGACCCCATGAAACCTCAGCATCTTTGTGAATTAGCTGAGAACAGTAAAAATAGACAAGGACTGGAAATTGGGACTCAATATGAAGATTAGGTTTTCTAAATGGTTATTTGGCTTTTGTAAGTGTGGATCATATTGATTTTGACTTTGGTGGGTTATAGCAGGTAAATACGGCTGGTGTCTCAAGAGCAAAGATAATTTTGGTTCTCAGCAGCAAATAATTTTATCACCTTACCAAGTTGAGGGCTTTGGTAAGACAAGGCTTGACAGACAGGCTGCGGTGGCAGATGCTGACCTCAGTCAGGCAGGTGCAGCTTTTACCTAAATGGCATAGCCAATGTATGGATTCATTTATATGGAAAAATAGTCTTTCCATCCTAATTAAGATTTGCCTCAAAACAAGAAGAGCTTTAACATATGGAGTGAAAGTAATTGGAGTTGAGAAACTGAAGAAATTGACAGGGAATGTGTCAGATGGCAGACAAAAATGGAGAACAGGATCTGAGTCAAAATAACAATTTGCAAATTTGGTTAGAATTTTCTATAGAAGAAGATCAAGGAATGTTTTGTACAATTTTGAAAGATTTCCATGAAAACAAGATTTAAAAAAAATAATTTTGGTGTTCAAAGTATGTTAGCTACTTGAAAAATTCACTCAAGTGAATTACATGAATCAGCCCATTCTCTAATGGAATTGTTGGCTCAACTTCTAATTTGTATCTTGAACACAGTCATATCTTACCATTTCTACTGCTTCTATCACAGTCCCAGCCATCATCATCTTTTACCTAGGCTATTGCACTAGCTTTCTAGTTTTCTTCATATTTTTTGCCCCTCTAGAGTCTTCCTCTACACAGCAGCCAGAATGACCTTTTACAAATGTAAATCAAATCATACCACTCTCCTGCTTCAAATCCTGCAGTGGTTCCCATAGCAATTAAGTTAAAATCTGCATTACTTATCATGACTTACAGGGACCCTACATAATCTGGTCCCAATCATCCATCATCATCTTTCCCCTGACAATTATGCTCCAACTGCAATCCCAGGTCATTCTGTTTTCAGAAACTTTGCAAGTTTTATTCCTTCTGCCCTGGAAGACGTTTTTTCCCCCACCTCCCTTTGGACCTTAGTTCAAATATTATCTCCTGAGAAGGGTGTTTACTCACTTCATTATCTAAGTCAGTGCCCAGCCTCATCTTATTCCCATCTTTTTAAATGATTATTATTTTAAAACTTTGTAATTTGTATGGTAGGTAGTTATTACTTGCCCCAACAGCCATCTGAAGCCAATAGTCCTGATTTTTTAAAATTACAAAGTTGTAAAAATGTTCCTCCTTTTTAAAAATAATATTCATTTTCTTTTTATGAAAGAGGGCTGTCTGCAAAGTCTTGAACCGATAATTTAATCCACAGAACTAACTTTGATTCATCAGAGGAGTGAGCCAGCTGTTCCCCAAGAGGGTGTGTGATGTTATACAACCAGTGCTTTGCCACCGCTGTCCTTGGCTAAGGGCAGCATTGAGTTGATCTGAAATTATTAGGCTCATTATTTTTGTGTAATGCCAAGTCAAAAGAAAACCAAATTTCAATGGCTTCTTTTCCGTGGAGGGCCAAGACATTCTTTCATATTTCTTAGAATCTGGGTTAAAGGAAAACCTATCAAATCCATGAAAGCGCGGAATTTCCTGATTTTCTAGCAGAATACTGAGGTGGATGACCTTGAAGTTCAGTTTTTTCATGTCTTTATCCAGTGATAAAATTAATTTTCTGTCTCATAGCAGGGCAATAATATTATCTTCATTAATATTTGCATTGATTTTAGTGCATTTTAGTGCAATCATGTAATCGTGGCAGTGTGTCTCATGAGATGCAGGTGGTGTGACTAGTGTCAGAAGTTGCATTTCTGGCAGACCAACAAGTGTCCAGGGGCCTCTTGCAGCTCCCTTGGGAGCTATGCATGCCCCACTCTCATCTTGCTACCTTGTAAGCCATGGCTTTTTTCCCCCATAATGCTTAGACAAATATCATCTTACTTGTTGATGTATTTGCTTTATAAACCAGACTTTGTCTGGTTTGTGATTGTAGTCCTAATACCTAAAACCATGCCTGACACTTGATGAATATTTGTTGCAGCTTTTATTAAGCTATTTGCCTCTCAACATCAAACTCACATTTTTATATTTTGCTTTGTGCACCTGGGGCTGGGACCCTGCAAGTCACATTTCTCCCTTAAAGTTGAGCCCCTGTTCGGCTCTGCCACTTGGGGGCAATAAAGGAAAACTGCCAAGGCTAAGGAAGGAAAAGCCTTCCTCCTTGTTTCTCTATTGCCCCTATGAGCACCACTGTAACAATAACTCTTCACCCTGGCAGGGACAGTTGATTCAGCAGCAATCGGTTCCAATTTGCAGATTTTTACAGTGCCTGAACCAGCCTTATCATTTACTCTCAGATACACTAACATCAGCCTCTAGCACCCTCTCCAAAGACTGTGTCCAAGCTCCACGGGAGCCTTCCTCTGAGCCTGTAATCCAGCCCTGTCCTGTGAAATAGCATGCAAGTCACCTATGAAATTTAAACTTTCTAGTAACGACATTATAGATATTTTAATGCCATTAAGAGAAAGTCATGACTTTTTATGGGTGAAAAAGAAATAGGTGAAATAAATATATGTTTGACCCAATGTATCAAAAAATATTTCAACATATAAGCAATATAGAAATTATTGAGATATTTTACTTTTTCATACTGAGTCTTTGCAGTGTCATGTATATTTTCCTCTTTAGCACATGACAATATGGACTAAACACACTTCGAGTTCTCCATGCCACTTGTGGCTAGTGGCTACCATATTGACGACATAGCTCTAAGTTTAATATTCCCAACATCTCCCCTTGTTCTCCAGACATTGGGGAGGTAGTTGCTTTCTGCATTTAGTACCTCTAGGAGACCTCCATGTTTTCACTTTTGTAAATCCTAATTAAAATTTCTTTGTATTAATTAAATTCTCTTTATTAAAATAACTGGTATGGTTTTGATTCCTTAAGTGGATCCTATCTGGTACTTTTTCAGCAAATGAATGATGATGCTAAAAAAAAAAAATGAGTTTTGTTTTTTGCTGCATAGACAATATGGCATCAATAGCACATTTGGAACAAGGTAAAAGCACTGTGTACTCCTGGAGAACTAGAGCATGGCAGATCTGGCCATGTAATCTGAGATCTGCTCACACATAAGCTGGGGAAATTCTGCCTTTCTTTTGGACGGTGAAGCAAATTCCAATTTGATCACTTTCTGACTCCCCGTTTTACCTCAGACCACAAAGAGAGATATGACCACGAAATCTGGTGAATTTTATCCAGAGATCACAGGATGGGCTTTGGAATTACTCTGCATAAAACCAAAGTGAGGTATAATATCTTTGCCCCTAACGATTTATGTAAATTGAAAAAGGTTTACCTTTTGTAGACTCTGTTGTCAGCTACATCTAGGTAAAGTTTAAGTGATTTAGATTAAAAACAAACAAACTGATCAACAAAAAGCTAACCATTTACTTGATTATAAGAGCCTGCAAACCAATGTAATTTTATGTTCAACTTTTCAGCTATGTTCTGTTAAACTGCTTTTTTTGCATACAAATACAGTTTTGGTGGTCAGTATATTTTCTGTTAGAATATCTGAATATGAATACAATTTTTCTTTTTGCCATATGCCAAGAGGCTAGACCACATCCATTTGATTTGGTCAAATTATTTTTGTATCAGGAAGGTGACAGACTGGGCTAACTGATTTCATGGAGTCAGGGAAACAGTCCTTGCTCTTATAATGAATGGGGGCTAATGGACTCTTAGAGATCTGTTCAATTTCTTAAGAGTTTCATTCTCTATTGTTTTAGCATGTCCCTTACTGCCTTTTAACCTTTCTCTTTCTCTCTCGGTTCCTGGTATTCTTTTGCTGCTTTTTTTCTTTATCCACTTAGAATCCTGATTCTTTTGCTGTTTAATGGATATACTTCCCTTTAGGACCCACAGGAGCATTCCCTGATGGAGCCAAGACTGCTGGAGAAAAAAACCTTCTTTTTAAAAACCATCTTTCCTAACCCCTACTTTGTGTCTGATCTTTCATCTTTTCCTTATACCTGCTTCAACTTATATTTTTCATTATAACTTTGTGTAACTTTCCATTTCTTTTGCCATTCTCTAGTCTTTCCCGTCCCACTAATATAAATTTTCAGCACTTAAATCAAGACTTTTCTCTTCAAGGCAGTATGTGAACTTTAGTTAATCCTCAGCTCACGCTCCTTTATTACCACTGCTATATAAGGCAGGCAGGAGATTGAGACTTCCCCCAACTCCCAGAGGGGTCAATTTGGTGTCTGAACTAGACGCCAGATAGGCCTTATGCTTAGTTCTTTATTAAGACTGGGAGATAAAAGCTCCGTGTCTCTCACATAATAGTTCCCTGGATTTATACAGTGCCCTTTTCCTGAGGATCCAAAAGCATCTGAACACATTTCGCCCATAGTCTCTCAGGTCCGAGGAAATAAATGCTCACCGATATACCTGTTTGCTAAACATAGTCAGAATGGGTCAAATAGGATTCAGTCAATGGCGCTGAAACAAATATAACAGCCTCCCTCTTCCTTTCTTTGTAATTTGGATCTTCCAGGGAATCTGTGTGTAGAAGAGAACTCTGCCTTTGCACTTACTGCAGGCAGATGCTTGCCTCCTTGGCATAGCTGCGTGGTATGCAAATCAGTAGCTCTGGGAGATACAGATCTCACAGGCTGAATGGATTTTCTGTGGGCCAAAGGGCATTTACAAATTAATTGCAAAGCTGCCCTAGGAGACTGTTGAGAAGTAGGTTAGCAACTTGCTCAAAGTCACTTTGTTGACAAATGCTGGACTGGAGAGAAGAGTACCCTACTCCAGGAGCCTTCCTTCCTATCACTCCACACTGGCCCCTGAGTTCTCCCTACCGGTGAGACAAACAAACTGAGGTGCTACCATAGTGTTTCCAGTTGGAACTGGCTGCAGATTTGTATCGAAAGGGATGTAGTCACTTACCCTCTGCCTAACTCTGCTACTGAGTGGGCTTGCCTGTTCTGATTCCACAGAAGTTTGAACCTCCCCTGGTGTGAGGGTACTCAAGAGACTGCCTGCACTCAACAGCCTTCAGTTAAAGCAGTTAAAGCTCTGCCTCTTTTATGAGGTTACACGCCCAAGGCCCTGAGCGCATTGTGTAGAACTGCTGAGTGCAGAGTGAACGATGAGAAATTTCTCCATTCTCTACTACACCCAAGGCATCTGTATTAGCTTCCTGTGGCTGCTCCCACAAGTTACTACAAACTTGAAAAAGTTATTCTGTGATAGTTCTGGAGGCCAGAAGCCCAAAATCAGTCTCATTGGGCCAAAATCAAGGTGTGGGCAAGGACACCTCTCTCTGTGTCAGCTCTGGGGGAGACTCCTCCTTTGCCTCTTTGAACTTCTGGTAACCCCAGGGCTTCTGTGGCTAGTGGCCATATCAGTGCAATCTCTGCTTCCATGCTCTCGTCCTTCTCCTCTTTGTCCATATCAAATGTCCCTTTGTGTCTCTCCAAGGACACTTGTGATTGCATTTAGAGCCCACTGATATAATCAAGGATTATTTTCCCATCTTAAGACCATTAACTTAATCACATCTGCAGACTCTTTTCCACATAAGGTGACATTCACAGGTTCCAGGATTGAGAGCCTGGCATCTTTGGCAGCTACTGTTCTTCCAACGTAGGGTGCTAGATCAAGAGAGGTATGTGTCTAATTTCTAACCTCTCTAAGACTACTCAAACAATTTGTCATTTTAAAAATGTAAGGTAATTTTGTTTAAAGTGTAGTGCCAGTGAATACTACTCAGGGGAATTTAACATACTCACCGTGTTTGTTGTGCAGTTCTTTTGTAATGATGGAATTTTCTGGTGTGGCCATGTATTTGCTGGCCTATATCCAAGGCTTGTAATGTTTGGGTATTGTTTTTCCCAGACTCAAACCTATCAACATACATTTACTGGATTTGTCCTTTTGGCCATCCAGGGAAGAAGCAGTAAAAGAATAAAGTTCTCTTGAGTATTGTGTGAGTTGGCTTGTTATGTGGGGTTTGGGGAAGATTTGTCTTTATGAACAACTACCTCGCCTCTTCTCCCTCTGTGTTATATAACTGATATTTTTAGCACCCTATGGCACTTATATCTTCTCAGAAGTCTGTGTTGCTTTTATTTCCTTAAAAGAGACTATCAGGATGGTATGTTTGGATTTTCACTGTTATTTTGTCTCTGTTTGCTCAAGGCACAAACTACTTTTTTTCTTCTTCCTTTTTTTTTTTTCCCTTGGCTCATGGTTGATGTAGTAAAAAGCAAAGACTGGATGATACTTGGAACGTTTTAAAATGTGCTTACATTTATCTTTGCTTGACAAGTCTCTTAATAGGGAACTATACTTACCATATCAATTTCATGCAAATATGAAAAGGATTTCAGTCTATTCTCAGATTTTTGGAGGAAGAAGAACCCTAATGGCTTATAATTAGATTTGAGGTTTGCTTAAATTCCACGTTCCAAGAAAGACTCATAGGATGTGAATTCATGTAAAAGAATAGTTATAGAAACTGCTTTTGATTTGAGCAGAAACACCACACTAAATTCAGAAACACATCAGAATTCACTGAGGCATTTAGGGTTGTTTTTTACACTATTAGTAATTTATAAGGGGAATACTAATCACAAACTTCAGTCATTCTTCTACTTATCTTTTTAGGTATTTTTCATTTTTTTCCCTAGGTATAATGTTGAATGTTCCATTTTTTTCTAGAGCAATGAAAATTTAACTGTTAGTTGGACAAGAAGTTTCTTGTCTATTAGTGCTCTTAGCCCATCAATGTAATGACTAGATGCAGCCCACACAGCTGCCTTGGGTGACTTCTTAGGATGGTTAGCCACCATTAGTGATTAGGTTCCACAGATCATATAACAGAAAAATGAAATTAAAAATACATTATATAAAGAACCTAGAGAGATATTTCTTCTTTTTTTTTAAATCTCTACACTTATATGGCAAATCCCATTGTTGCTTCCTGCTTAATACTGTTCCAATTTATCCATGTCTTTCCAAATCATCTCCACTCTCTTGGGTTAAGCCAACATTACCTCCTACCTAGGTTACCAGAACAATCTCCAGACTGTCTCCAATCATGTCTCTTTCATACCAAGGGCTTATGGTGTTTTTAAAACCTAAATTAAGGAATTATTTGCTTCCAAGTATAATTCACAGTTCTCAGAATAAAACCTAAACTCCTTAACATATTTATCAGATTTTTCACCTTCCCTTTGTTATCCTCTCAGCCTCTTCTGTCTTTTCTTCCATTATAGTGTAAGTTACAAGATATTGAAGTATTTGCAAATTCCTTAAACATATGCTTTTCATTGCTTTTGATGATGCCATTCTTTCAGACTGGGAAATCTTCTGATTTTTTTCCCCATTCCTCTGCCACCCTTCTTTACTGGATTAACTCAGTATCTCAGTATAACAGTGACCCCCCCCACCCCGCCCCGACCCTGCCCTCTCACCCTGCCCTCTCACCCTGTCCTCTCACCACTTGCAAGTTCTTGCTAAAGTCCCTATCTCACTAAATTATGTTCTTTTCTCCCGGCTTTCTCAATTTATCCCTTATCCCAGATTGATCTTCTCTTTGATTTTTAAAAATCTTCCTGATAAGCTTCAGGGCAATGAATGTGGTTTGCTAACCATTATGTTCACATAATAGCAAAGCAATAAGCATTTATTGACCGAATGAAGAGCCCTAGTCAAATAAATTTGTCATGAAAATGAGAATAGGCAAGGAAAGACAAAATAGATACTGATTGGAAGTGTCAGTTATGTTTCATATTTGCTATTGCTAACAGGAAACTTAACTTTCTTTGTTCTGTTTCCTTCTCCAAAGAAGCAAAAATGTTAATAACAGAACTTTGCAGACTAAAGCTACACGTTTTCTTACAACTTACTTAATGGAGTACTCTAGGCCTTAATCAATGACACCTATTATTCACTTTAAGCTCCTCCTCCAGCTTTAACTCATGTAAATTAACTATAATGGTTTTATTTTTTTAAAAAAATTCAAGTTTTCTTATTCCTGTAATAATATTTTAAAGGATTTTTGCATTTCATAAAAAAATGGGCTTTTGGAGGTTTAAGATTTAATGCCGAAGAAACAGAGAAAGAAACCATGAACTGTAGTTTAATTTTTGAAATGTTGTATTTCATGATTGTAACCATGACAATCAGTTGCAGCCGCCTGGAAAGAAGGCAGCAACTAGGCAACATATGGGAGGGATGTACTCTTCCAGCGGCACAGCAGATTCACAAGTACTTTATAAACGTAGTTGAATTTTCCCTCGCTTACCTTGTATAGTTGCACTTTTTAATTGAGTGGTAGACATTTTTGGACTTGCATAACTCTACAGGCCTTAAGACAAAGTAAAGAAAGTTAAATATTTAATTAAAAATGGCTTTCCCTAAAAGACTTGTTTTTATTCTGTCTCCTAATAACTTAAAATGCAATTTAGAATAAACCCTCTAGTTATTGAATGTTTCAGAAGGTCTATTAAAGCAAAGTAATTAGCAGGAAGACAGAGGAATAGAGATACTCAGCCTTCTGTCTACTGTATGGATCTATTGAACTTTTCACAAGGAATGGTCACTAAAAAACTTAATATATAAGTGGCTGAGCTCTTTTCTTTTCTTTCTTCTTTCCCTCTCTTCCTCCCTTCTTTCCTTCCTTTGTTTCTCTTTCCTTCTTTCCTCACTTTCCACTTCCCTTTCTTCTTCCCTCCCTCCCTTCTTTTTTCATTCAATAGTTACTGAATCTATGTATGTGTCATTTAGTCCTGCTTCCAGAGAAAAAGACCAGTTAAGGAATTTAACATCTATATAGGAAGAAGAAGGTAAATAACCATTGTAAAGCAGTTTGATAAATGCAGTGTTAGAAATATGCACAGATACTATGGGAAGAATATTCTACTCAGTCTGAACCCAGTGGTATGATAAAAAGTAAGCATTAAGATTAACAAAAGCTATTTAGAGGAAGGGAGGCATGAGTTGATATCTTGAAATGAGGTAATAAGTGAGAAATATACCTAGATAGAAAGAAGCGCAAAGACAGTGAGCAAATGTGAGGAGAAAGAGCAAAGAATACTCAGACACCTGCAAATAATTTGGTAAATGTGGAATTCAAACTCGTCTGAGAGTTAAGTAGAAATTTGTGGAGCTGTGACAGGGCACAACGTTGGGAAATAGTCAGGGTCGGATGTGGAAAGATCTTGTGTACAGGTCAAAATACATTTTTGAATATAGTACTTAGATGCATTGCCAGGCATTGGCAAGATAATAATACATGAGAAAACATCTCTGTTACAAGAGGACTCAAGAGAACTAGAATTGTAGCAGAATAAAAGACATGGCAACAAATAATTGCAATAAATACAATACTGACAGGTATTTGGATGTTATCCTGGAGATGTCTGGGAGCACTTAGTTTTTAGTGGAATAATAGTGTGATTACATTGCATCTTAGAATATCTCAGAATTGTAAAGAATGAAATGGAAGGTTGTGCAGTCAGAGACTAGGACATCATTTGGGAGATTCTGCTGCACTGATCTAGGGGATACGTAGAAAAGACCAGTGAGGATGGGTGAGTGGAGACAAGGTTGTATTGTATCTGGAAGACAGAACTGACAGGACTTAGGAATTGCCTGACTGTCATGACAGAGGAGAATGGGAGAAAACTATCAGTGGAGAAATGATTCTCAGGTTTCTGACTTTAAAAATATGGGAAGGAAGTTTTCTGTTCTTCTTTTCTGCTGTAAGTTTGACTCCGCAGAGTCACACTGACAAAGAAGCTCCTGCCTCTTTCTCTGTTTTTCTTCGAGGAGGTGGATTGGTCGATCCACTTGGCCAGAGTAGGATATTCCTTGGACTACTATTTATTAAAGGGAAGGGCAGCTGTTTTCTAAAGAAAGATCCAGGCAGGAAACCTCGCCTTCCTTTGTCTGTGCTTATGCAGAGAGGTTTCCTCTGCATCTTGTCTCCAGTTGCATCCGCAGGACCAGGCCCGTCTTCTTGGCCGATGCGCTTGCCGTTCTGTCCCTCTGTTCTGTCTGGGTTTGGGAAGGTGGTTCTTGATGCTGATGGAGACGACTGCACAATCTGCCCTGTGGATGACTGACTTGGGGTAAAAAATAAGCGTGTTCTTGGTAGAACTCCTGTATAGTGCACAAAACCTCTCTTTGATATTCTTCATCAGCTATTAATAAAGTTGATCAGCTGGCCTCATTTGCCACTAATCTTAGCATGTATTCTCTCAGGGCCAGAAACTTGGAGCAGAGACTAGACCTTAACTTCTAATGAGTGATTAAGTTCCATTCACCAAGATAGGAGAACACAGAGTTAACCCTCTAAGTCTTTCTTCATTCTCCTTTTCCTTTCCCAGGTGATGGAGTAACACCCGCCTTCACCTAGGCGCTATAGCTCACCCATCATCTGTAATTCTTCCCTCTCTCATTACCAAGTGGCAGGAATTTCATGCTTGAAACGACAGTTGACTCCATCACCTCCTTTCTATTTCAGTCATCACAGTTGCGGTTCAGATGATTGCAGAAGTTTTCTCACCAATCTTTCTCTCTCCAGTCTCTTCTCGCTGCCCTCAGGGTTTTCTCTGGTGTGATATGCATGTCGGATCGTATCACTCTCCTCTCAGAAACTTCAACATTCACCAGAACCACCTTCCACAATATGATGCCAGCTGACACATGGGATGGTGCAAAAGAAACTGGTCTGGATGACAGAGTGTTTGGATCCAGTTCTGGCTGGAAGTAGTTATTCTTGTGATCTTTACGAGTCACTCTAGCTACTTTCTGTTTCTTCATCTATAAAACAAGGAAGTGGAACTGGATGGTCCCACAGGCCTATTCTGATGTGTATTGCTAGGTGGCCATGATTCTACTTTATAGCCTTACATTTTGCAAGTAACTTTTTTTTTTTGATGGAGTCTCACTCTGTCATCCAGGTTGGATGGAGTGCAGTGGTAGGATCTTGGCTCACTGCAAGCTCCGCCCCCTGGGTTCAAGCAATTCTTCTGCCTCCGCCTCCCAAGTAGCTGGGATTACAGGCACACTCCAAAGCACCTGGCTAATTTGTTGTATTTATAGTAGAGACGGGGTTTCACTATGTTGGCCAGGCTAGTCTCGAACTCCTGACCTAAAGTAATCTGCCCACCTCATCCTCCCAAAGTGCTGGGATTACAGGCATGAGCCACCATGCCTGGCCCATTTTGTAAATAACTCTTGACTTACACAAGGATATGTATAGTACCATAAATACGCTACGAATGTTCTTGTTTTCTGTGGCTTTACTGTCATGTTTGTTTGACATATGCTTACTTTCCTATCCTTCACTGATCACACTTGTTGAAATCTCACTCATCTTTCAAGACCCAGACCAAATTAAACTTTCTCCTCTCATGATCCCTTCAGCTGAAATTAATCATTCATTTGTAAGTACTCTCAGAGAACTTTGTTTATAAATAATTTAAGGTGTTAGAATTGTCCAAGTGAGGGAGGGAAATACTTAGCAGAAGAGGGGCGGTTCCTGGGCGGGCCCCACCCTCAATCCTGGAACCACGGCCCAAAGTAAGGACTTTACATCCCCATTTTCCCCCCCTTGAATGTTGCCTTTTTGAAAACCACCCTGGCCTGGCCCACCCCCGCATCCTCTAAAAACCCCAGGTTCCCATAAAAACCCAGGTTTCACTGGCAGAGGAGCAGCTGAGAAGGTGAGAAGAAAAGAAGCAGCCAGATGTCAGAGAGAAGCAGCTTGACTTTAGAGGGATAGCTTGATGGTGGGACTTCAGAAAAGAACCTGGTGGGGTATGGTCCTTTCCAGCTCCCCCTTCCTCCTGAAAGCCTCTTTCATAGGCAATAAAATCCTCTGTATTCATGACCCTTCCATTCGTTCATGTGACCTGATTCTTCCTGGACACCAAGCAAGAACTCAGGAGCCACAGGTGTAGGCACTTGAACTGTTTAACCCTTAAGCCATTTATGGACGGCAAAGCTAAAAGAACACATGGTAACACACACCCTCTGGGGCACCAGGGGTCTCAGGTTCCCTCCTAGATGCTGCCATGGGGCTGCATGGAGTTCCGTTCCTGCTGGCGCCCAGAAGCACTCATCCCAGCTCCTGTACCTGCTCACCTGCATGCTCCCCTTCCTGGCTGAGAACTGCAGACTGAGTAAGTGAGGCACCTTTGTTGCAGGGCCTGTGAAGGGGTCAAGGAGAATTTCTCACTTCCCATCTCTCTCTCTCTGATAGACGGTCAATAAATATTTGTTGCTTAACTAAATGGACATGATAAACATGTTCATTAAGGAGTGGCTGTTGGCTTCCAGAGTAGTCACTGGGTACTCTTGTTTACTGGACTTGACTAATGAATTTCCAAATGAATTTTGAAGTTTTCAAAAATCAAATTCAGCTTGGAAAAAAAAAAACAAATATAAAGAGAATGAAATTACTCTATATTTACATCAAATTCCAAAACAAAGTATTGAAAAATCCAGTACGATCAAAGAATGATTGGGTTAAGCATAGCCTCTCAATACAACATGAATGGACAAAATACCCTCTCATATTCTTTGCACTTTTTAAAACAAAATCACTAGTACTATATTTATTTAAACTCTATAATTCCCTAAAGATGATTAAAAGTGAAATGACTTATTCTCATGGAGATAAATGATTGTTTGGTCACTATATTCTGTGTAAGCTCTTAGTTTAATGTTGAAGATGCTGACCATGTTGGTGATTCTTTACTCTTAAATACTCTTCAGATTGAAGTTAGATTACAAAGCTTTAATGTTGTCTTTGTATGCAGAGAAGAGTGATAAATTGCTGCCTATTCAAAAAGTCAGTTAATGGGAAAAAAAGAAACCAGCCCCCACTGAGGGAATGTAGTCCTCCTTTTCTGGACCAGAAATACTCATAGGACACTTGTCTGATTTAGGCTCTTCAGATGTGGAGATAAAAACTTCAGCTAATTGTATCTTTAGAATGGGATAAACACTTGAGCCTTTCTCTGAGTTTCAGCAGAGAGGTTCAGTGTCATCAATGATGCTTGCCATCTGAAATTGCACTTTCACAATCAGAGTGATTTTCCATTTAGGAGCCTCCGGCAGCAGCTGAACACTGGCAGAGCACTCCAGTCCCTTGGGCTTGATAACTTCATGGCCTTTGTAGCACTGAGGGTGAGGAAGAGGGTAGAGAAAATCTTCTTATATCTTAGCAACTAATTGATTTAGTAGGATTCATGACATTCAACAGACATCCTTATTACTTGCCTTGTCTTGTCCTAAATCCATCTCGGACCACTGTGACATGAAAATGCAGTCTCTTTCTACGGAGCTACTTAAGTAATCCCCACAGTGTCTAATAATGTCCAGTGTTCAGTCTGTCTTCCCCGGCATGCTACTTCTTCAGTTTTGTGACCAGATTTGAGTGAATGACATGCATTCTGAGGGGAGGAGGGCTGATGTGTGTGTGACTAAAAAAAGAAAAGAAAATGAACTTTCAAAAGGAGATTTCATTTCAAAAGTGGAAGAAATGATGCAGCACCGAGGTCTCTGTATGCAAATCAACCCAAATAAACTGTGCCGTAAGGTGCTTGACATGCACACTGTCATTTAATGAGGCATAGTTACCCTAGTTATTTGAATTGTTTAAAAATCATTCTTAGCATCTGGTGAGAGACTGCCAGGTTTTACAGCTAATCTCCACACACGTAGAACTGCATATGGGTTACAAGACAGAAGAGAGTATAGTTGCTCATTTTCTTGCTTGGACTTGTTTCTCTCCTTTCTCCAACAACTTGAAACTCAATTCTCCATGGTGATTCTCTAATTCAGGAACTAGTATTTCATCCTGAGGGACTGTGTTAGAGGGACTTCCTGGGTCGGCTGCGGGCGTTGTTTGGAGTGAGCACAGGACTTCTCCCTTTTTCCCCATTCGGACTAGGGGCCCTTTGTTTCCACTTTCCCGCCTCTGGCCAGCCAGGTGCCTTTGTTTCTATTTTCTCGCCTCTGGCAGGCCAGGTAGACAAATCTCTGATTTTCCTGCCTCTGGCTCTTGGAGGTGGGGTTTCTGTGACTCGGGGTTATAAAACAGTAGCCAATCCAGTAAAGGATTGAAATATCAATTAATCCAGAGGAAGTCTGAAAGAACCCCTCTCATTGGATGAGAACATAAATGGGGCGGGGAATAACTCAGGGGTAAACGCTCTAACCACCCCAACCTGGGCTGGAATCCTCTCCAGGTCCCCTTCCACTGGCCTGGAAGCTGCCCTTCGCTCTGCCCAGTAAATTGCACACTCTTTGGAGTCCACGAGTTCTATTTGAGCTGTAAAACTCAAGGCAGCAGAGCCCCCTTTCCCCATTCTTCAGGGTAAGGAAGGCCAAGAACCTTCCCAAGTCACTGTAGCTGTTTGGTTTCTGTGGTGGCCTGCGGTTAGAACTCTTGGTTTTCACCTAGGCGTTCTGGGTTTGACTCCTGGTGTGGGAACCAGGAAATCTGGCTGCAGCTACTCTGGTGGCAATCCCAAAGCCCATATTAATGGTCATATATTTAAATATTGGGAAAAGGGATGAAACTCTGTATTGAGACAGAATTAAGTAAACACTGAGAAGGTGAGAAAAATAAAAGGGAATCAGATTGATCCAGTAGAATGAGAGGGGGTCGTTGGGGGATTTGAGAATAGACATACAATACACTGCGATAGACATCAGCTATTAGTGATACAATAACCATGCTGGCTACATTATTGGGTAGAGTAAGATTATAGGGTGCAGAGAGAGAATTAAATTGTCTCAGGTACAGGGCTTAAAGAGGAAGCCGTGTCCAAATATGTGTTCTCACAGAAAACACATTTCCAAGTTGGCTGTTTAAAGTCACATTTTGGGCAGTTGCCACATTAATCTAAAAATACAAATTTATCCAAATAGCTTGATCTATACAAGAATCATTTTCTTCCTTTCCTACATAAATGTCAAAATTTCTTTCACCACATTGCCAAATCAGTTCTTTCCTGGAACATACAAAATGGTTTCCTAGAGGTTCCCACAAGTGGAGTTTGTTTGGAAACATCACTGTTTTGTCCTGTTGGCTGGCCTTCATTATTTTTTATTTTCCCCTTGGGGGATTAGAGGATTTGGCTACTTTTTTTCCTTGAGGACAAAGTGGGAACTTCCAAATGCCCAGGAAAATAAATGTGTTACTGTCTAGTTGCCCAGTAGAATAATGTAGCTGAAATTATTGTTTTTCTATGGTTATTAATACTGAATTAAGCTGGTAAAAAACGGTCTAAGATCCTATGATAACAGGCGCTATATAAATATAAAATCGCAATGTTAAACAACAGCTGCATCCTCAAAGGATATTGGAAATTCACTTATCTAGATTTAAATATGAAAAGAGCATGAAATGTGTTAGCTTTTGAGATAGGGATGTGGATAAATTTGCAGGTTCATATATAGTGATTATTTGAAGTGTATTCTGATTTATCCAGCTGGCTTTTCCCTACTGGATTGATAGATTTTAATATATGGTATTTCTTTCACGCTTCAGCCACCCGTATGACTTATGCCATTAGGTAATGACACAGGGTAGGCTCTAGTAACTTCTGGCCTTCGATAATCAGGGAACATGATCTTTGCTCTAAGTAAACAGAATACAAGGAGCAGGCTTAACATGCTGTTCTAAATTGTTTATATTTAAATTGGAAATTTTGAAACATTAGGAAAAGTCTCTTCCATCTCCCATCTTTCCTTTTTCTCAAATATCTATTAGGGTGAAAAAGTGTAGAATATTCACCCAGGGCTATCCCAGAGACCCAGCAGAAGATGCCAGTGTCATGAAAGGGGCACAGTGGGGTAGAAATATTGTCTAAAAGACTCTCCTGCAGGGTGCCTTCTTTATCCCATGTGGACGGAATCTCCTTGACACCACCTTCTTAGATTTACCAGATCCATCCTCTTATACTGCCTCTCTCTCTATTCGCTAAGACTTCATGGGGACGTGGGAAATAATGGAGTGCATGTGACAAAGCAGAGAAGGGACATCTTAGGTGATTATTGACTTATTTCAGCTTTGTATGTGTCTTTTCTAGTTCCATATATGACATGGGAAACCTCGAATGGGTAACTTGGGAGAAGGAGGTTTAAAGCCTTTCCGTTGTTTCTGAGCCATGTTCGTTTGTAGTTTGTTGCTTTCAGATGGACCAAGTTTAGCCATCTGTCTATCTCTATTGATTTTTAAAAATTCTTTTAAGGGTAGGGTTATCAGATACAGCAAAAATACAAAAAATACGAATATTGCATGAGACATACTTACACTAAAAATGTTTTTGTAGCTTATCTAACATTTAAATTATATTAGCCCTCATTTATTTTATCTAGCAACCCTATCTGGAAGACATACTGGAGTTTACTACAATCCTCAGTTTCCTCAGGTTGAACTATGTGTATGGTAAAATATAGTCTAAGATCCTATGATGTGTTACCACTTGGAAAACATTTTATGACCAAAGATGACCAGCTAGATAAAGAGAAGGAGTTAGAAATTATCGGTATTATTAGCTATAGGCCTCTCAAAAGGCCCTCTTTCTAAAATTATTTGCCAAATATTTCATATACTCCACTGAACAGAGGAGATGTATGTATTTAGAGTTTCCTTTAAAACTCTCCCTAAGCCTCCTCAACGATTTCACTTTCTAATGATGACCCTGGCTGCCATTGCAGAAGGAGGTGGAGACCAGGAGGAACCATCACAAAGGTCTTTGCAACCTCAGCAGCCTGGAAGAACTTGTCGGCAGATGCCCAGAAGGGCCCAGAGCACTAGGGAAGGTCACGCCTTCCAAGGCCCACAGCACAGAGTCTAGGACAGTAGCTTTGCCCCAGGAATGTGAATGCCTTTCATAATTCCCATGCTTTTGTCTTTAGGAGTCAAGGGCGGAGCTCCTGAATTCAAGCTCTTGGCAACAGCCCCTCTCCTGACACTTCCAGCCTCTTCTCCACCATGTTACTTGGAGCCAGGAGGACTGAGCCCACTGTGACGTTTACTTCTGCTCAGATCAGTTACTAAAAGAAGTTCAGGAATTCCAAACCATTCCAGACTCATCCTCATTTGTCTTCTTCTCATTTCCTGAAACAGTTTGACTTTTCTGGACCAAAGGCCAACCACTCCTGTGGCTACAACCTTGATCTTTTCATTACCTGTACCCATCCCTTCTCTCAGTATCCAACAGCCCATTAACTGGTTACCACTCCGTGCCTGTCTTCCCAGCTTATTCCCTCAATTGCAACAATCTTTCAACAGCCCGTCCCATCCTGCTCCAAGTTCCAACCACCGTTTCTCTATCCCTAACCTCCTCTCCTAATCCTCTTAGGATGTTTAAATCCTGTAATCAATCATCATGCTTATGTACTTGCAAATACTCTCAACTCCCTTGTCCTGCTTCGCTGTTTTGATTATACTCACCTGGACAAATCACAACCTTGGTTAAAATAAGCTTTCTGACTACTCACTCCATGCTTAAACCCAGGCAGCTAAAGTAAGTGGGACCAAATACACAACCAAGATGAGTAGTTTCACTTTAAACACATGATCAAGAATTTCAAAGCAGGTCTTGATGCTGCCAGCCATCCTACCAGTCTACTTATTTTTCCAGCCTCCTAGATGACTGCTGTATACTTCTCTCTCAGTCCTCCAAAACCTCTCCCCGTCAGTCCTGACCCTCACCTGACAAACTTGTTTTGTACTTTACTAATAAAAGCAATCAGGAGAAAACTCACATGCTCTCATCACCTACCTTTGTCTTAACCCACATACCCCACCTTCTCTTCTTTGTAAATAAACTATTGATATTTCTGGCTAAGATTAAATACTCCATGTATGATTAAACCTCATCCTGCTTTCTCTACTCAAAGACAACAACAGTAATTATCCCCTTTCATTCATGGCTCACCCATTTCTCCTGCTGTTGGATTATTCTAGTTAGTTTACAAATGTTTGTTATTTTTCCAACATTAAAAAAAAAAACAACCCTCTCATGACCCCACTTCCTCCTCTGGGTATTCCTCATTTTTTGTTGAAAGAGTCATATGTGTGCTGACTCGCTGTTTCCAATTACTCTTCTCATTTACTCAAATCATCTTTTGCCTTCTCTGCTCCCACTGAAACCAGTCTTACCAGATTATCTATGATTTCCTTATTGCTAAGCCTAAGCAGAAGCTTTTGACATAGTAACCACTCTGCCCTTGAAATCCTTTCTCCACTTGACTTCTAAATCACAATTACCTGGCTTTCCTTTTACTTTTCTAGATACTTCTTTGCTGTGTTGATTGTCTTCCCAATCTCTAAATGTTGGAATGTGTTGGGACTTCTGAAAATGTTTTCCCTTTCTGTTCATTCTCCCTCCCTTCCCCCACACAAGGGGATTTCACCCTGTGTCATGGCTTTAAATACCACCATCTACGTGCTTATAATGTCTATATTTATATCTCCTGCCTGGTCCTCTCCCCTGAACTTCAATATCTAAATGCATACAAATATACCATATACACGAATGCCTACTTGATGTTTCATGGGGATGTCTATATATTACATGCTTAACAGTTCCTAAACAGCTCTGCTGATATTCCGCCATCGTCACTTCTGCTCTTACAGCTGTCTTCCATATCATAATTATAGAAAATTCATTCACCTACTTCTTCCAACCAAAATCTTGGTGTTGTCTTGGACTCCTCCCATTCTCTAGCATCCTACATCTGCTTTGGCTCAAATTCTATTGATTCTACCTTCAAAATATATCTTAAATTTATCCTATTCTTACCACCCCCACAACTGCTGAGTCACTTGCATGGATTAATGGACACCAAACTGAAGTTTCTGTTTCTTCCATTGCCCCTTTGGCCACGTCAACCGTGCAGATAGAGATTTTGCAAAGTATAACTTTGTTTCTATCATGCTCGGTTCACATGGCTCTTCATCTACTCACAGACCTTATATTATTGTCCCTAGTGCCTCTCTGATTTCACCTCCTACCACGATTGTCTTCCTTCACTGAACTCTGACCACGCAGGCTTCTTTTCTTGTTACTTAAAACACATGGGCTTGACTCCACCTCAGGGCCTTTCCACCTGCTGCTCCTTTATATGGAATGCTGTTTCCTTAGACATCTACACTGCGAGTTCCTTTGCTTCAATCAGGGTTTTACTCAAAAGTCATCTTCTCTGTGAAGCCTTACATAATCACTTTATCTAAATTTCAACTCCTTGCATCTATCCTAATACTTCTTTTCCTATTTACCTAATTTATATGTTTTAGACTATCCAACACTCTATAAATTTCTTAATTACGTTGTTTACCATCTGTCTTCCTCATTAGAATCTAAACTCAGTAAGGGCAGGAACGTTGGTCTGTTTTATTCTGTGTTATATATTCTCAGTGTCTTGGCATATAAAAGGTGCTCAAATGTTTATTGAATAAATGAACGAAGACATCAACACTCATATGGAAGATATTCCAGAATCTGTGAGGTATTCAAAATGAGTAACCTACGGATCTTACTCACTTATCTGTTTGTTGGCATGTTATGAATGCAAATATGCTTTCCAGAAGACTGAAAAAGAGCCATAGAAAAATGTATGTATTAGGAATAATTGCTTGGGGTACAAGATTATTTTAAGTAAATAAATATTTTTTAGTGAAGTAAATAGCATTCTGAGAAATAGCATTCTTATTGAGGGAAAAAGGCAAACCATTCCACGTATAGTGGACCATTTAAGTAAAGTGGCAGAGGAAGGAGGGGGATTTTTAAATAAAATGATAAGGAATGCTTAACTATAGTGCATCATTTTGTGTATCAAAAAGCACCAGAAATCCAAAGATGCAAGTACTTAAGCAGAAATGAGACTGGATTTCTCATTTTCCAAAAGAGATAATATCTGTTCTACGTTGACTTCCTTCGTGGGCTTCCGTGATTATCAAATGATATGGATATACAAATGTACTGTAGCTTTTGAAATGTTACACAAAATGCAAGGAATTATTTTGGGCACCACCGAGGAATGATCCGGTATGGAATGTGAAGCAGTCAACAGTCAGCAGAATGAAAGTCGTAATTTATCTAGAAGCTTACTATTGGCTATTAGGAACAGGTAGAATGTGGCTAAACTAGCGTGTGCTGATGGATTATCGTGGTCTGTGGTGCATAAGAGGTTAAGGCAACCGATTTGAAATCTAATGGAATTTCTGTGTGTAGTTTGAAGTCTGCTCACAGTTATTCCTTGGGGCTATAATGTGATTTGAAGTAGAGGAGAGACTGAAGGCGTAAAGTAGGTTTCAGGAATCTGTGTACAAAGCAAACAGCATCTGGCCGATCACTTTGGTGTGCATGAATTCTAGGAAAAGGATCACCAGAGAGTTCGTGAAAACTGTCTTGGCAATGTCATAAACTTGAAAGACAAAAGATGGCAGGACAACACAGAGCAAAACAAAGGGTCACAGGCTTTAAGGTTGAGCAGATCCTTGGTTTGGCTAATAGGAGTGACAAATCTTAATGTTTTTTAAAAGGGTGGCATATCAAAATACTCAGATTACGCCCACTCTGGGGTCTCTCTCTACCTTTGCGGTTATACAGTTTTTCCTTATTTCTAACCTCCTGCAGCAATTTAAGCCTGTCTCCTATTTTACAGTGGTCATAAAATGATTCAGCCTCCTTTTAAAATACAGCAACTGCATTTGACTCTCTGATCTCCTGCAGCACTGAATTCCACTGTGTGCAGAAGTATTTCATTTTATTGGTTTTTAAATTTTCTTGCTGCACCATTCATATGAGTACTTATTCTCATATTGTGCAATGGCATTTTAAGCTTGGAATTGATAACTTTGTTCCCCCCTGGACCTTTCCTAATCTTAAATAGTGCAATTAAGTTTCTTTCTAACTATGCTCATTGTCAGGCTGGGAGAAACCAGGTTTTTATAATCTTTCCTTGCATGTCAGTCTGGCCTGACACCTCACCTCCCTCCCTCCCTGGCCTAATCTGGACTTTCTACCAAGCACACTGTGTCCTACCCTGTAATCACCACCAGGCAGCAACTGTGAGATATTCTGAAAATCATGAGGTCATTACCTGACAAAATCTTACATTTGGGTAATACTTTCTCCCCTAAAGATACCCATTGTTCTTTGGCAACAATCTCTACTCTCCAGACAGTAGCTGTCTTATAAAGAGACATGCGCTTGTGGTGTGGGTCTGTGTGTGGATCCTTGAGAGGGGTTCACCACATCTTTGTGGCCCCCATGAGGCAGAGTGTATGAGGACTGATAGAATGGTCTCATCGGTCTTGCCAAAGGGAGCCATGTTTGCTGTTGCTGCAGGCTGGTCATTTCGGTGGTCAGCCAAAAGCCAAATAATAAAGCCGAATAAAATAAAACAGAACATTGAGTGGTTGCTGGAGGCAAAGAAAAGTGTTAGTCCAGCCTTTTGTTAGGTCTCTGCTTTCAGCATCAGTGCATGTAAGAAGCCCTGGACTGGCGCTAGGATGGTGCTGTGTAATTTGAAGCAAGCAAAGTACAGATGCTGGTTCTTATTAAATATCTGCAGGTTTTAGTAGTTCTACACACTTTCCCTCTAAAAGAAGAAAAAATCCCTCCAAAGGGGCTCACGAGTTTTACTGTTCCCCCTGATTTGCAGCTTTTTGATATGACCATGTGGCTCCTATCACAGGGATAGTTTGACCAACTCTATTACAAACATACCTAGTGAAGGAAGAGGATTTGTATTTTTTAGGGCAAAAACAAGACTGATTTGAAGTTATTTAATGCCACCTCTTCAGGGATCATGCATGGCACAGGTGTTTCCTCATTATCATGTAATAATGTGAAGCAAAAAAGCATCAACTGGTATTTCATTGCGGGTGTTCTAAGATCCAGAAATGCAGATGAGCTTGACAGAAATCACACAAATAGCCAGTGCTAGGTTCTGAAATGCAGGCTAGGACTAGCGTGAGACCCACGAGATCATTTTATAGAACTTCATACACTTTCATCTTGAGTTCCAAATTTAAAAAGGAGCTAATAAACTTAGCAATCAAGATAATATTTTAATGCAATGTTTACAAAATCAAAATTAGTGCAAAAATTCATAATGACAAAATATCAAAAATCTTTTACTTTTAAGTAAAGGCAGCACCAGTATAACTGATTTTTTTTCTTCTGCTCAGGGTTCAATATAGCTTGGCATTTCACTCTGCAATGGTACATAACTCCGGATTTTCCCATCTACTAGGACATAATAACATGTAACTACTGTCTGCTGTGTAAGGTTCATTCCCTGGCATGTTTCTTAGGAATAGCTAAGATGTGGAATGTATGTTAAAAAAAAATGCCTGGAGTGTGACACTTGTTTCCCTGGGATTACATTCTTATTGGTATCACTGAAGACATTCCTCAGTGAATTAAAAACTATGCTATTTTGTAGTGCTTTTTTTGAAGCTCAGATAACTGATACATAAAGTGGTGATTTTTTTTTATTTTTTTATTTGATATATTTTTTTAAACCACACACCCAAAAAGGAAGAAGAAAAACATTCAGTTTTTATAAAATCATAATTATTTTAATTGGACAAAGATATAGAACTTGAGAATTAAGGACCAATCCTATACCTGATGTGACCTTGCACTGCTACACTGTGGGGCAGCTCATAATATTACTACTGAGCTAGCCCAATCACTCACTCCTCTTCTTCTCAAGACTCTTATTTAAGTTGATAACTCTCACAGCAAGGCAGGATGAGCTTAAAATTACTGCCCTATTCACTTTAGCTCAACTGCAGAATTGGGCTTGGTCTTGAGACCAAAATGGACCTCCTTCTCCATCCCCCACTCTCCTGAATTATTGTACCTACTTGCAAGAGCAAAAGCAAGATGGGGAGCCTGACTTACCTTCTTCCCCTATTCTTGCTTGGGAGTCTGAAGGTTAATGTCCTTTTTTTTTTCTTCTCTCATAGACAGAATGAAGAGACTAGGCCATGAATGAACAGAGACCTTCCCTGTGTTAATTCCACTCAAGAAATAAATGTGGCCAATTCAAGTCAGGTTCTTACCAGAATTAGTCACTGGTAGAGAAAGCCTGAAAATTCAGGCTGGTAGAACTATTTCCCGTAGAAGACAGAGATATTGATAAAAAGCCAATTTTGTCAGCCTGGCTTCTTTTCCTAAACAACAGACATGTACTTGCTTGAGATCACTGTCTAAATAACTAATTGTCAACAATTTCAAAGGTTATGGATATCAGCAGGTTTCAGAAAAGATTAGGGACAGTTCTTAGAGATTAAACAAATAAAGGCGAACCAAACAAAAACTAGCAGTGGCTTAGACAAGAGGGAAATATATTTATTTTCATGTAAAAGTCTAGAGGTGGATAGCTTAGGACTGCTATGGTACCAGGACTCAGATTTCTTCTGTCTTGTTCTATCGTTTTTTGTGTCTTCTATTGTTCAAATCACGTGATGGTCCAGAAGGGTTAGTTCAGCTTCTGTCAGCCCATCAGCATTCCAGAAAGCAAGAAGAAAGAACAAATTAGAAGGGGATAAAGGTAGGCATCAGCTGCCTCTTAATTAAAGTGTTTAGAAACTGCTATGTGACTTATCTTTATATCCCATTTGGTAAATCTAAAGCCATGGCCATACCAGTATGGGAAGCTGGGAAAATTGAAATATTTTCAGTGGCAAGGTACCTAGCAAAAATGTGGAAGAAGAAGGAAGTAACGAGAGAAGAGAACAGCTATTGGGTGTACAACTGGCAGCCTCCACATAACAACAATTATTGTTCTCAGAATTTTGCAAATATGGAGCAGTTCCTTGTGGCATGAACTCACAAGTTCGTTTCTTGTTGAAGACAAAATCATCTTGTTCTAAGGACTGGGCTCCTAACAGCAGCAGCTCAGTGATTCAATCATTAAGTGGGTGAGAACTTAAATACATTGATTTTTGTGTCCTGCTCTTCATCCTTTACCTTTGGTAAACATGTTTTGTTATCTGATTGCTTTATTAACACATTATTACACTAAAATTCTTGCTTTCATTATTTTCTTAATGATAATTTATTGTATAGTTTTCTCTTTGTTTCCTTAAATTTATTCTCTCTAGATAAATTTAGGTGTTACCTGATTAACTACTACATTTTCATTCAGTGTAACTTACCCTTTTCTTCTTTCCTGAGTTTTATAATACATTAACCTTATCCACTTCTTACTTTGCAAATGTGTTTAAAAGATTTCAAAACAATGATTAGAAATATCACATGGATCTATCTATCTATCTTTCTTTCTTTCTATCTATCTATTCATTATGTTGGCTATGAAAGGTTACACTTAGGTAAACTTTCAATAGAAATCCATCAAACGTTACTGAACATCTACTACTGAGGATGTTTAAATAATTGCTGCTTTAACATTAAAAGTTGATTTTCTCCAACCAAAAGCAAAGATTATAAAGTTTGGGGCTTTTGCAGTAATTGGCATTAGTAAATGGAGCATTTATGGTTCTGACATTTCTTGAGGGATCCCGATGTCTGTAAACATATCTACTTCCTAAAAACATTAAATGACATGACACTTGGAAGTACGAATATGAATCTGTTATATGACTGCAAGGCTGGAAATTAAATAAGTTTAATTAACTGGTGAGGAAACCTAGCTAGCTGCCCAGCATCTGTTTCTCAATTAGAGGAATTCATAATTTTGACCAGTATAGAGTTCTGAGGATGTATCTGTTGAGAATGCCAAAGATGTATATTATATCAATTTCATGGAGGTCACATTCCTAGGCAGGATCATCTTTCTTGTAATTCAGAAATAGGAGTGTCAATTAAGTTGGAAGCTGTAGATTGTGATTTTCCAGCTGTTTGCTAGAAGGAATTCTTAAAATAGAGGTACATAGAGAGAAAATTTGTCTACTCAGGTAAACAGATGACAAATTTAGCAATCTTAGGATTGGGCAATATTAAGACATGCTCTAAATATTATTTATTTATTAAATTTTAATAGCCCAATAGTTAATAATCTTAATAATACTCATAATTAAGACCATGGCAGCAAGTTCTTCTCTTTGACCCTTGGTTTAACTCATTATTTTAGCCCCAGCAGGGCCAAAGAATCTTTGTACTATTCTTTTAGTTTATTCCTGTGTTAGGTAATGGCAACTAGTAAATTGGCAGGAGGTGGGGCAATCACATAGAATCAGTTAATACGTACAAACCTAAACCTGTTACAAAGCAATATTCTATGTGTTTCCTTATGGTGGATCCCCCTGTTTCAGGAGTACTAAAACCACAGTCTCTTATGACCTGACTTTTCATGGGTAAGAGTCATGAATCTCTGTTAAATCTTTGACCCCTAAATATAAGTGGCTGTTTTATAAAATTTAAGTCACTTTAATAATGATAGAATTCATGCTTATGAAAATTATACCAATAGCTGTAAATCATGGCATTGCATTCAAGATTAATGAGGTGGGGCCAGTGAGATTCTGGTCTTGCGTAAATGAAAAATAGTCTCAAAGTCAGATTTTAAGGATAGTCCAGGGGGCTTAAGCAAACTCCTTATATCTTGTGGATCTTATTAATGTTCCCTTTGGATAATTGCTGCTACATAAGCTGAATTTAGCTGCCAATGAGAAAGAACTAAATCAATACAATTGGCTAAAAGCAAGCAAGCATATGATGCTCTTGACTGTAGAATTCATTGCCTAAGTTGATAACAAGAGAGTAAATAACATTGGAATACAGCCAACCTCACACTAGGAAGCAAAGAGAAATTGAGAAAGCCAAACGATGTGAGCAAACTTTGATGCTATGTTACTTTTTGCTTTGATTTGCACTAAGCTTATATTGCCAGTCAAAGGACTTAGAAGCTTAAATTAACAACATGGTAACATTTCCAATAGTGTTAGCTTTGGTTTCAATTTTGAATTTTCAGATCTCTTATTTTTCTTTGTGTTAAATGTTTGTAACCTTTCTCTAATCATTATAAAATTAGACTGGTTCTGAATGTTGTTAAATGTTAATTTGTGGCTGTCTTTTACACTTTTGCCTGTGGACATTTTACTATTTGTAAAGTAAATATAGAATTTATAAAAGTGCTAGTGGAGCAGCATAAATTTTTGTTTTCTTTGCGTAAGAAAACCCTTATAATTTGAGATTGCCTTAAGCAGTGTTTGTGATAAACCCTTGATGTAAAAAATATAACAACCACCTCAACAAAAGTCTTTCTTAAGGCGCTACGAATATGCAGGGTCAAAAAAATTCTACTCTTTCCTTGTTTACAAATTTTAAGTAGATCTCCATCTCTGAACAATTTTCCATTGCGTGAGGGAGTATATAGGAGTGTTTTAGTATTTTTGGCTTTCAGAGAGTTTCCTCTCAAAAAGCATCTTGTCCTGAGGGAATGTTTGGAGATCCATGACTGTGTTATAAAAAGAAGTGCTGTGCAGTGAAAACACACTTCATAATAGCTCATCAGCTAACAGTGCCAGAAAACAATTTTAAAATATGAACATTCCTTTTTTTTTTTTTTTAACTTAATTGTTCTTTGCTAGAGCACTAGTGACCAGACACACAGAGTCAAACCTTATTGCTGGGACGCTCATATACACACACAGATACACACATGGACTCAATATTCACACACAATGCTAATTGAAGATATAATCATGGTCCTTACTGTAATTTGCTATCCCCTTGCTAGTGTCTGTTACTAGCCACTTTGCTACCAGCCATCATTTTTATTGCCAGTGAGAGTCAGTGATAGGCATAGAATTATTGCTTGATAATAACACCATTACTGCGTGTGACTACTGTATTTGGATTTGGGGCTATTTGTAACTTGTTTGATCCGCAGCTCAGAGCAGTAACTAAACAGGCTATTGTAAATGTGCACATTTGTTATCCAGATACCATAGATCAGGCTCAGTTGGGAAGCACCCAGCACTCCGTTCAGGGCTGTTGTAAACTCATGTTGAGTTATGTCTGTGCACCCAACCCAACACCGTTCACTCTTGGCATTTTCAGATGGTACCAGCCTCTGTACCGGTAATTTGTGCATATTTATGATTGAAAGTAGGTCCAGTAAAGGAAGCCATATGGTTTGCCGTTCAAGTCTGATGCATTTGTGAAGTAACAGATGCAAAATCGAGCACACCTGGAATTCAAAGGCAGAAGCCTGACGGTGCAATCTGTTGTGTAACACCGTATATGCTTGAGAATTTGTGGGGATGAAGTCCCTACAGAAATAACCTGCCTTGAGAACCCACATCTTAATACATAACCTACATTGGCTGTGGGGCATTTATTTTTTATGGCTGGCTACATTTATAATCTCATTAGTTTTCTGATGATTGAATAAATATGGTCATACACAGTTTATCTGAGTGAATAAAAAGAATAAGAGGTATAATATGAAAATGCAGGCAATATCTTAGCTGCATTGTTTTGTAATATGGTAGTAGGTTTTTACATATGTGTGTGGTCATTGCTGAGTTTTGTTTGACTCTTTTACACAAAACGGGCTTCTTTTTGCATTATTTTTTGTGCTCTACTAGTAGTGGTAACTCCTCTAGGATAGAGATTGGCAGTGGTGCAGAATGTCACATGGATTATATATCTGGATTGTTTAGACCAAATATTACTGTAAAAATCTGGGCTCAAGGAGGAGAAGGGCTGAGGCACAATCTAGTTCTAATGCATCTGTCAGTTACAATCCCTCTCATGGCTCTATTGCGTATTAGTACAATAATCCTAAAGGACTGATAGCCAGAGAGGCAGTGTAGGTACACAGAAACAAAGATTTCTTTTTTATGATCTAGGGATATATAGAAAGGATTCCTTTGATTGGGTGGTATGATCAACATCTAAGCTGCCATATGAGGGTGTATTAGCCCATCTTAAAATAAACTTTAGGAATTTTTGTGTGTAAGAAACAATAGAACAAAGGAAAAGAGCAAATCTTTCTACAATGGTCAAAAGATATGCTTGAGCAACATAGATGGAACCGGAAGCCATTATGCTAAATGAAATAAGACAGACACAGAAAGACAAATTTACGTATTCTCATTTATATGTGGGAGCTAAAAATATTGATCTTATGAGGAGAGAAAGTAGAATGGTAGATACTATAAACTGGAAACAGGGTGTAGGTAGGAGCAAGGGATGAAGAGGGGTTGGTTAGTGGGAACAGACATGCAATTAGAAAGTATAAGTTTTAATGTTTGCTAGCAAAGTAAATGACTGTACTAAGCAGCAGTGTGTTGTATATTTTAAAGTAGCTACAAGAGAGAACTTGAAATGTTCCCAATACATAGAAATGACAAATAAAATGACAATATGCCAAATACCAGACTTGAAATGTATTCTATGCTTGTAACAAAATAGCAGTAGTACCCTATAAATATGTAAAATACTATGTATGAATTTTAAAAACCTGCTTCAGTATCCAGCAACTGTGTTAGGTTAAGAGAATGTCACTATGTAGATTAAGAAGATGTTGCAAGTGTTGACATTTTATATAGTTTTTATATGAGAATTATAATAGTGAAGGGTATCATTATTCTTCAGCTAATTCGAATAGGAATTATAAAAGGTGGAAAATGTAAGCTAAGCAATTTTTTAAAGGTAAACTCAACAATGGGCTTTTTTTTTTTAAATGAGGAGATAAAATGTTAGAAACTTCTAAGTGGAGAGATGTTGAGAAACAAGTGTGGGTCAGAGAGGCGAATCTTTAGGTCATCCAGATATTGAGTGAGGGACAAGACTAGGAGCAACATGGCTGAATGGAGGAAGGATTTGCATTACTTTAACTTGAGTGTGAGGGCAGTCAATAACAAGAAATAGTCTCACCAAATAAGTTCAGGTTATTGATCAAAGTTGCACTGAATTTTGCCTTGTCGATAGGACTTTATGCTAATGGCATTATAATTAAAGTTAAAATATGTAAATTTCTTAGGGGAGGGTGGGCACCTAATTATTTACATTTTGGAGGAAGTCTGTCTGGGGGTAATCTGGGAGGATTGTGTCCCACAACTTATGTAATTAATGGAAACAATATTACTTTTTTATACACCATGGCACGTGTATACCTATGTAACAAATCTGCACATTCTACACATGTACCCTAGGACTAACGTATAATAAATAATAATAATAAAATTACACGGTGGGGAAGAATTGGACATGGACTAATTTCTTCATCTTTTATAGCAGGGAATCAGTTAACATAGGTTAAGGGCCTAAGTTAACACATGTTAAATAGTACAGTCATTCCAACCTTTTCAACATTTAGAACTAATTTCTTAAAATTTAAAATATTAATATCATGATAAAAATTTTAGACTTCTGGTAAATTCAAGAGAACTTTCATATTTGTTTGCTAAAAGTAACATTGGTATGATTCCAGTTTCATACATTTATTGTCCTTCCTTCCTTCCTTCTTTCCCTTTCTCCTTTCCCTCCCCACTTCTCTTCTCCTTTCTTCCTTCCTTTCTCTTTCTTTTCTCGTCCTCCCTTCCTCTCTTCCTTATTTTCTCTTATGTGGATAGCCTACACATAAGCTGCCTGGAATGACGTTTAATAAATGGCAATGACAGTTGTTTTAATTCATTATCTACTTATTTTATTCTTAGTTTTACAGTGGGTATAAATTGTCATTTAATTGTTATTCATGGTGGTATTTCACATGGTTTTTTTTTTTGCTGCCGTTATAATTTTTTGCTTTTACCATCTTTGGCCTAAGAAATTAGTTGAATGATTTTGTATAAGTGTTTCCCACTTCATTGCTAGCATTTTAATTTTACCCAAGGTCTTTAATAAGTCTTTCATAAATTATAGCTCTCTCATTTTTTCAAAGATACTGCAACCTAAACAACTGTATCAAAATATTTTCTAGCCTTTCCTACACTCTTGAATTTGAATGTTTTCTTCCAGCCATATTAAATGCAATCTTTACTTGTTAATTATTTTTACTTTTACATTGATCTTTAATATCTTTCTACAGGTGAGACCTATAAACTAACACCTTGTGATACATTTTAGTAGCTAATGGCTATTGATATGACAGGTGTAAAAATTACTCTTTCTGTTAATATTTCTTCATATATGGGAGTTTTGAAACCACCAGCTTCTATTTTTGATACATTCTGTTCAATACTGTTCTCAAAACAGTTGTAAATGCTTACCTTTAACTTTGTAAATAAACACATATCTCAGAATAAGCACTTCTGTCAATAAATTAGTTTTGAAAGGGTTAATCTAATTTATTCACTTTTATCTTGCCTTTAAGTGTAATAACTGGATCCAAGATGGCTCCTTGAACTCAAAGACTAGAAGTGTGAATGCTGTAGTAGATCACATGATCGATCGTTCCTGATTCTCTACTGTCTTCATTTGATAGCTTTATACATTCATACATCTTACTATGGAACTTTGCAGTACCTCAGATAGTCACCTAATCAGGGGTCCTCAGCCCCACGGCCACAGACTCTTAGTGGTCTGTGGCCTCTTAGGAATCAGGCCGCCTAGCAGGGGGTGAGCTGCAGGCTAGCCAGCCAGTAAGCTCCCCCTACTGTCGGATCAGAGCGTGAACCGCATTGTGAACTGTGCATGGGGGGGATCTAGATTGTGCACTCCTATGAGAATCTAACTAATGCCTGATGATGTGAGGTGGAACAGTTTCATCCTGCAGCCATGGATTGTTTTCCATGAAACCAGTCCCTGGTGACAAAAAGGTTGGGGACTGCTGACCTAAGTGTATTTCCTTGCCTCTTTGAAATCGGACCTGGCCGTGTGACTTGCCTTGGTCAACACAAAAGGGAAGGGAGAAGAATCTGTAAATGTGTTGCCGCTAGTCTCAGTCACCTGTGCTTCTGCCATCTGCCCCAAGTACTTCCTGCCTCAGAACGAAGAGGGAATGAACAGACCTGAATTTGACACACACCCTGGAGGTCACACAGAGAAGTGCCAAGATACTTACTTTTGTGAGTTACCTGTTAGTCAAGGTAAGGCCACGTATTATTTCAGAACAACCCATAGCCTATGGAAAATAAAGCTGGGAGTGAAGGATAGTAGAGAGAAGAAATGGTTCATGGATTCATTAAATGAAAGTTAAATCTGAACCAAGACAACAAAATTATCCATAGATAAGCATCAGTGACTACAAATAAACCATGTGTATGTGAGGTGGTTAGACACAAATTTCTGTAAAAACCATCAGCTATATTCTGTTCTGTTGAGAAAACATGAGTAAACTAAGTACTAATGAGTCATATTCAGAGTTGCTGTTGTACATACATAAGTCATGACTTAATGCCTGCAAAATCAGGCATTAAGTCATGACTTACGTAGGTACTTGAGTGACTCCTACACATCAGGCATTGTATGTATTAGGCTAAGTGAAATTGGTGAATGAGACAGCTATGGCCCTGCCTCCGTGAAGTTTACAGTCTTGCAGGGAGACACGCAGGCTGTCTTTTAAAATGTTTTTCTTCCAGTTTCTCAAACACACATAGCTCTTTCAACCTCCAGTCAGGGCCTTTTTGCATGCTTGCAGGGGCTCTTCTTATCTCGGCCTGATCCTCTTCTTTCTCTTGGCAGCCACTCTATGTAATTATAGACTGTGAATTGCTAAAAGGCAATTGAAATGAGTGTAGAGATAGAGAGCTAACAGTTCTGCAGGAAACTGAAGGATGAGAAGAAGCTGGGCATGTGATATCTCAGAAACAGGAAGGAGCTGTGCCTTTCCCAGAAGTGAGAGGAGGTGGCTGTGGCTGGTACACAGAGAACCAAAGTGAGAGCAAGAGCCAGGCCATGCAAGACTGTGGGTAGTGTGTGATACCAAAAAGGGTAAGGACCTTGTTTGAAGTGCAGTGGGAAGCAAAGGAAGTATTTCAAGGAGTACATACTTAGGTTCTGCCTTAAAATCTTACTTTGCATAGATAATAGATGGAGGATGTGGAAGAGAGAAAATGGGGAGAATGATAAGGGGGCTGTCATAGAAATCCAGTTGAGAGGCAATTGGCGATCTGGAGTAGAAGGACAGTTAAGGAAATAGAAGTGGGGAGATTAAAGGGACACTTTGAATGTAGAAACAACAGAACTTGGTGATGGATCGTAAGGAGTGACTTAGAGGGGACACTTAAAGACCACATCCAGGTTTCTACGGAGCTGAATAGCAATGATCAAAGGAGATTGCTAGCTAGATTTGTAGACCAGGCTGCTGGCTGGAGACATGCCAAGATGACTGATCAGGAATAGCATTGATTTAAAGAGAGCCTTTGATCATAAAAACTAAAGTACAGACAGAACACAGTGGCAGGTGGGGACTCAGAAAAGAGGCACAGACAAGCAAAAGTCTAGACAGGTCATGTCCGCAGGCTATTCTCAGACTGGCGACCTGGTCCTACCATCATGTTTTAAAACCACCAGGTCACCAACGCAGGGTGGGAAGCAGCATCAGGGAAGACTATATGATAGAGTGCAAAGACGTTCCAGAATCAAGCACGTCTGAGAAACAGTTACCGCTTGCGTGATCTTATGTGAGTTCCTTGAATTACTTAACCTTTCAGAGAGCCTCAGATTCCTTATTTATAAAATAAGATGAGAATATTTACCTTGTATGTTTGTTATGAAGATTAATTCCACCAGTGTTTACAAAATACCTTGCGTAGAGTAGATGCTAAGAATGTAGTTCTCCTGGCCTCCCCACTGTGTAAATTAATTCATGTCGTTGAGAGCTCTCACTCATTCAGCTCCATGACTAATCAAATTCTGACACTAAAGGGCTTGGTTCTTGTCCAGCTCGCCTCCAGGCTGGGAGTGGGAAGTGAGGAAATAGGAATGGGAAAAGATGGAACTAATAATTATGGAGTATTCTAAATATACGGTGTATTCTAAACCATATGACATTACATATCATGCTGTGTGGTGTTAAATTCTTTAATTCTTATATCTTCAGAATAACTCTGTGAGAACAGTTTGTTTCTTGCTTTCTTTTATAAATAAGTACATTTAAGCAGAATTTTAGAGATCTGAGCAAGGTTTCCCAGCTTCTGCCAGAAGAATCAGGATTGAAATATGCTGGGTCTGATGCTCATACATTTTTTTCTTGACACTGTGCAGCCTCTGCAAAAGACAGGACTTTCTGAACTTTAGTTCTGAAACCTTAAAACAAATTCTGATTTCCAAAGTAACACGTTATCATTGTCTACAAAATAACACTTTTTCCTCCTTGGGAGGGACATGAGAGATTTATTTGTGGGAAATGGTTTTGAAGGATTTATATCCTCTTTGAACTTGGTGGAGCTGAGTCATTTTATTCATGAAATTTAGACATACTCTTTATTTTAGAGATAGGAGACTACTGAGTCTCCAAAAGGTTGTTTGACACTTTGAGACCATTCAGCTAGTGGCATTTTCACTGTTGTAGTTCAGTCGTCTCTCAGTCCTTTCATGCTGCCTCAGGCAACTTGTCTTAAGATTTTTTTCTTTATACCATGATTCAATCTTTTCCAGAAGCAACAATACTTTTTCTTAGTAACATGACCAGTGGAAAACACACACACACACACACACACACACACGTATGCGCACACACACATCTGCATGTACACACACATATACATCTCCCCTTGGATAACTATCATTTCAATTTTGATATCATCAATACAGAACTCATAATTTCCCTGCCTTAAACCTGCCCCGTAGGCTCCTAGAATCTTTCCCTCTTAGTAAATGGCGACTCCAGAACATAAACCACCATCATCCTTGATTCCTCTTTCTCTCTTTTTTTTTTTTTTTTTTGGAGATGGAGTCTTGCGCTGTTGCCAGGCTGCAGTGCAGTGGCACAATCCTGGCTCGCTGCAAACTCCACCTGCCCGTTCAAGCTATTCCCCCTGCCTCAGCCTCCCAAGTAGCTGGGACTACAGGCGCATGCCACCACACCTGGCCAATTTTTTTTGTATTTTTTAGTAGAGCTGGGGTTTCACCATGTTGGCCAGGATAGTCTCAATCTCCTGACGTTGTGATCCACCCACCTCCGCCTCCCAAAATGCTGGGATTACAGGCGTTAGCCACCATACCCAACCTTGACTCCTCTTTCTCTATGGAAATAGACCTCCCATCTGTACCGTCTTTAAATGTCACACCCTTCACAGCCACAACCCAACACTATTTTTTGTCAGGATGACTTCAGTAACCTCCTAAGTAGCCCTCTGCCCTTGCCCTTCTCCCCACCCAGCCACTAGCTTCCATTCTCACCAGAAGAGGTGACTGATCCCTTGTAATCAGGATCCCTTGTGATCCCTGTTGGATCTTTGTAAGATCCAACATCTGCACAAGGACTTTCTACTGTGCAGGATCTGAACTCTCTCTCCGACCTCATGGTCTGCTCTTCTCTCTCACTCCCTTTGCTCCAGCCACACTGGCATGTAGCTCCTCCAACGTGCCCACAAACAGCTATCTCAGGACCTTTCACTTTCTATTTTCTGCATGGAAACCTCCTCTCTCAGATGGACAAGTTGCCAATTTCCACACGTGCTTGATGGCGCTGCTAAAATATCACCTTGTCAGAAAGGCCTTTCGTGACCACTCATTATTAAATAGCAACACCCTCCCCAGACTTCAGCTCTCGTTCCCCCTTCTGCTTAATTTCCTCCACAGCATTCATCACCGCATCACCTTGTATGCTTGTTTCTTGCCTCTCTCACTAGACCCGCCATCCTGCCTTGCCTGCACGTTCAATGAGGACAGGGTTTTTTGGTCAGTTTTGCTCACAGAGTAATGCTTGGCTTGAACTGAGAACTCAGTTTAAATTTGTTGAATGAATAAATTGATATTAATATTTGCAATATAACTTGTCATTCTTGTAGGCTGTGTCAAAGTTTTAAAGTGTTATAATTATTATTTGATTGCTCTTATACTGCTGACTTCTAGGTTTATTATAACTATGGCTTTGATAAGAAATAGTCCCAATTTGGAGAAATAACAATTTTTACAGTATATCCCTACCACCAATAGATAATATTATAGATAAGTCACTTTTTTTTGCAAAAAATATTGTGGAACAAAATATATCTTTATGGACCTCATTTTTGGTGTAGAAATTTTCCGTATTCCCATGTAACACTAGATTCTGGTGCATTTATTTTGTTTGCTTTAAAATTTAATGCTTATTTTATTAGCAGAGCTAGAACTGAATAAAAATGAAAACCTTATGCTATTAACAGACATCCTATCAAGAGATTTAATCTATTTCTTGTGAGTTTTAACATGTAGGATGAGTAAGAATTCTTTTTCCCTGACTTAATTCCCATTGACCATCATTTGTGCTGCAAAAATGAAGGTCTGCATTTTAACTTGTCTTTCAGACAAACTAAGACTGTCGTATTGAATTTCAAAACATGTGCACTTGAAATTGGAAGTCCACTGTCAGTGAGGAGGACCTCCTTAACCATATCTTGCCTTCTCTCCTGTGATGTGATACAGCTAATCTCAGCTGAACTACTTGAGATGCTTGTTACTGCTGCAATCTCAATGAATTTAGAGTGGTAATCAATTAACAGTAAATAGGTTTCTTTGTCAATTTGGAAGCATCCCAATGAAAGGTAAAGAGAGTGAAATAAGGTGATAAATAATTTATAGCTAGAAAGAACCACTAATACCTTCTGCCCACTTACAGGTTCTAAGTTATTTTTTAGGGGAAAATTGAGACCAATAACCAGAAACCTGGGAAAGAAATTAATTCTGTTTAAGAAAGGTATATTTAAATTTAAAAATGCACTAATTTTGCTGCTTACACCTGTATTTTATACAAATGCTGCAATTGCAAAAGGCCACTTGTCTCTGACCTTTCTGAGGAACTCTGCCGTTTCCCTCTGGTTATTTTGCTTTTTCTCTTGACCTCTCCTCCAGGATTATTTTCTGATTTATTTGCATCTCAGTTTGTACCAGTAAAATGCACATGATAATAACACACACACACACACACACACACACACACAGGCACACACACAATTACTGTTTTTATCTTCCTCTGGTAAATCTCTCCATGCCTCTCAAGGTCTCACCTTGGCTAGGCTCTCCCCTGTGTTAGTACCTTACCAGCGTGGAGATGGTGATTAGGATATTTAGAGCTCTGAGGCTTTGATGCGTTATAGACACTTTGGTCCAGTATGGATAACAGTGAGTCCTCACTTAATGTCATCAATAGGTTCTTAGAAAGTGCTACTTTAAGCAAAACAACTATCTAATGAAGCCAGCTTTTGCCATGGGCTAATTGATGTAAATGAAAGTTAAATTTCTACTGCATATTTTTGGTCCCAAATAGATCACTAAGCTTCTAAGTAAAGACTCCAAGTGATTCTAATATTAAACATTAAATGTGAGTTATACATACATTTACAAAAGATTAATAAAAACAGGTAAGATAATTACTTCCCCAATTTTTGGTGAATGAGGAGTGAGAGTGGACATAGTGGTGGTGGATTAAATCAACGAATAAATGTTTGCCAAGTAAAGTTGGAAGGAGCCCCTCCTACCACCATCATGGGCTCACTGAGCACTTTACTAATGTGGTGTTTATTGTCGTGTATTTGGATGATTATCATAGACTTCACAACATATTATTTGACAACAATTTTTATTCATTCATTATTTTCCAACCCATTTATGCCAGTTCAGGGTTATGGGTGGTCGGAGCCTCTCCTAGAAGCTCAGGGTACAAGGTGGGAGCCAACCCTAACCAAGACACCCCCTCCATTACAGGGCACACTCAAACACGCTCACACTCACCTAGGCTGGGGCGGTGTAGACACACCAGTTACCCAAGGTGCATATCTTTGGCACCTGGGAGGAAACTGGAGTGTCTGGAGAAAACCCATGGAGACATGGGGAAAGTGAGAAAACTCCCCATAGACAGTCATCCGTGCTGGAAATAGATTCTTTTTTTTCTCACCAATGTTATAACAATATTCATTGAATGGATCTATGTTATTGGAGGGCTTGCTGTGATTCTTCATTGATTATCAGTCTATCTTGTCCTACTTTGCCCAGGTATGGATAATAAATGCCTGTTTTCCATGGCTCAACCCTTGAGACAATGGGGACCCTGTGGTAGGGCTTCAGCAACTCCTTTCCCACCACTGACATCTAGGGAGAGTGGTCACAGTTTAGTTTGCCCATCTTCCCTATGCACCAGGGAAGTCGGTCTGCTGACTGATAGGCCTGGCTTCCTGCTCTTCTTAACCCTTTTCTCCTTCTCCCAAGTCTGAGGCCAGTCCTAACTCACAGCCTGTTGACAAGATCTCTAGATTTCTCTTTTTGATCTTACCAGCCCCTTACCCTGCTTTGGATCCCACTTTTGATTTGTGTTTTGTTTCATACTGTCCCACATGGACTTTCCTCATCTGGAGCTTTCATCTAACCATATTGAGAACTGCCCCTACCTTGAACTTGCTTGCCCCATAGGCACCTACCCTTCTCCCTTGAATCGGACCCTTAGATATTGACTCTGGCCCAAATTGAAGAATGAAAACTCCCTGGACCCATGAACTTGGTGATTTTGTATTCCAGAAGGGAGGCAGCTCTTCTGTCTTTAGAGAGGCACTTATCTTATGCTAGTTTTATTTAGCTGAGAGCTTTAAGGATTAGGAGTTGGACTTGGTCTCAATAGTAGTGCATGTCCAATAAAAATAAATTATCACCGTCTTTAGAAACAGAGGTAGATTTGTGTGAAGCTAAAGTATTTTAAGTTTCAGGATATTCATTTGCAGGACCCCTTCCAATGTCCTGGCAGGGTCTCTAGCACATGTCTACATAGACATACGCTTCTGTAAATTTTCCAAAGATATCTTATCTGCAATCAATCAGTTAAGACCACTGTGTCTTTTCACTGGAACTTCCTCTCTGTCATATTTCCACTCATGTCTGGTGGCACTGGAATAAGCTGGGATGGTTTTTGGGGATATGACTAAAAAGAATGCCAATGAGATATATTCAGTTTGGGTTATTGGAATGGATTTATGTGCTTAGGAATGACTTCTATACATAAGCTATGGCCAGTGGTCAGTCGCTGGAGGTGCATGGCTCATACTTTCCTTTAAGGGAACACTTTGGCATGTTTCCTCCAGCTGCCATGCTTTTGGATCCATCTCAGCATCCCCCATCAAACTGCACTCTCCCCAAGATCCTCGCAGCCAGTGATGAAACATGGCCAGAGTCCTCGGGCTGGACAATTCCTATTCAATGCAGAACTTCTCTGATGGGCAGTCTTTGCCTTCCAGCTGAGACTTTTTCAGAGCTCCACTGCAGTCTGAGGGTCTTCCGCCTCAATCCTCCTTTCTTCTCTCTTTCCTTTATGGGTGTCAGATCTTCATCATTGTTTGAAAGGCTCTCAACAGCTTATTTCCTCTCTTTATTTTCCGTGGTCATTTTCCTCAATAAATCTCTTGCACATCTAATTCTATCTTGGTATCTGCTTCTCAGAGGACATGAGCTGACACAGTTAAAGATTTTGCAGGCTACTCTGTGTCAGATCAGTATTTAAACTGAGGTTTGGCTGATTCTAAACCTAATGATTGTCCCGCTATACTTTCATATGCCTAGTGGCTCATCAACCAACCTTTGATTCCTTAACTCAAACTTTAAATCATGGTCACATCTATTCTCAGTCACTTGCAAGCATTTGACAATATTTCCCACTCCTTCTCTGACTCCAGAGCATTTTTCTAAATTTCTCATCCACTGCTTCCTTCCCTATGTACCACACTCTACCCAAACAGACTTTTTGTCATTATTGGGACAGACCTTTGCTTATGCTCTTCCTGTGTCTGAAATGTCATTGCCCAACTAGACCTAGCAGATTTCTTATTAATTTCTTCCTGAGGGGACATGAAAATCTGACATTGATAATGGTAACATAAAATCATAATACACCACTACAATAATGACATTTATGAAAAACTGGGGGGAAAAAAGTCATTAATTTCAAGAGCTTTTAAGATTAATCATTATTTCAAAAAAGTTGAAATGTCCTAAAATCTCATAGGTCATTTGTGAAAGAAGCTTGATGTTTTCTGAAATTTGACAACAACCCTAAACGTTTATGTATTGTTACCAATAAAGTGTTGCAAAACCAATAAAAAGTTTTCCAAAAATATTAAAGAAATTGTTTTTGAGCAACTATACCAGAAAAAAGACTTAATTATCTATCTGCTATGGACTGAATTGTGTTCCCCTAAAATTCATATGTTGAAGCTCTAACCCCTAATGTGACTGTATTATTTGGAGATGAGGCCTACAGGTGGTAGCTAAGGGTAAACAAGGTCAGAAGAGTGAAGCTTATATGATAGGATTAGTGTCCTTGTAAGAAAAGACACAAGAGCCAGGCGCAGTGGCTCATGCCTGTAATCCCAGCACTTTGGGAGGCTGAGGTGGGTGGGTCATCTGGAGTCAGGAGTTTGAGACCAGCCTGGCCAACATGGCGAAACCCCATCTCTACTAAAAATACAAAAATTAGCCAGGCATGGTGGCGCATGCCTGTAATCCCAGTTACTTGAGAGACTGAGTCAGGAGAATCTCTTGAACTGGAAATTGCAGTGAGCAGAGATTACGCCACTGTACTCCAGCCTGTGGGACAGAGCAAGACTCCATTTCAAAAAAAAAAAAAAAGACAAGACACAAGAGAGCTCAGCTCACGCTCTCTACTATGTGGCGATACAGAGAGAAGGAAGTTGTCTGCAAGCCAGTAAGAGATCCCTCACCAGAAACCAAATCCTGCTGGAACCTTGATCTTGGGCTTCTAGCCTCTAGAACTGAGAGAAAATAAAGTTCTGCTATTTGAGCCACCCAGTCTATGATATTCTGTTATGGCAGGCTGAGCCGACTAAAACACTATCGCTCTATTCTTTCTACAGAATGGTGATTCTTATTTGGATGTGCTTTCCAGGGGACATCTGACAATGGCTGGGGATATTTTTGATAGTTGCAACTGGTGGGGGATGCCATTAGCATGTAGTGGATATAGGTCAAAGATGCTGCAGCTCCTGCAGTACATGGAACAGCTCCTTCCTTTCTCTCTTTCTCCTGCTCTCAACAATTACTTGTCTCAAAATGTCAATAGTGCCAAGGCTGCAAAAGCTGAGAAGCTCCACTGTAAAAAATGTTATAAAATCTCATCTTATGAAGAGGTGACCAAAGAGTAGCCAATTATATAAGAAGAACATTATAAAAACATGTTAGAAAGGAAGTAATATGTTATCTTAGATTTTCTGGGTGATGTTTTCATCTTTTAAAAATCTGTGATTGGTCATTTTTTTTCTATTCCAGAGTAGAAACTGATTTTATGTGCAATTTTGTATTCTTTTTTAAAAGACATCCTCAAAATTGTATAAGCTTCAGTTCCCCAAATCCTGTATCCATCTCAGTTTGGAATTACGTTTACTAGCCTCCATACAACACTAGTAAATGTTGACTTCACTATGATTTTGGATCTCAGCATTATAGTTTTCTTTTTGGGGGGTATAGTCTGACAATCTAAAAATGTTTAGTAAAGTTTAATGAAACAGAACATTTTTATAAGCGGAATAAAACGCTGTTGTTATTGTATATGCAGGCAGGAGATTTGGCCTTTCTCACTAAATCCTCTCTGCCCTTTGCAGAAGATTTTCCTAAGCTGTTAAATAATAGAGCATTCACATCGTGTATCCTGGGGTTTTTTCTTTAATGGTATATGTTCACATGAGTGTCATCCATAACTTACTGACATCTTTCACCTCACCCCCATAAAATTAATTATCACGCCAACTTTACCTTAACATTTCTCAGATGTTTCTAGTCCTCTCATTGTCTTACGCAGGTCCTGCATTTTTCCTCCTGTGGACAGCTGAACAGCTTCCTATTTACACTGCCTGCTCCTACTTCATAGACTACACAGCTACCAAGATGATCTATTTCAACTGTCCATTTGACCATGTCAGTGCATGTTAAAGTCATTCAATGATTTCCAGTTTCCAGTTTTAACTGCTAAAACTTGTTTTTTAGAAGAAAGCTATGAGGCCCTATGTATAACACTGATCCAACTGAATCAGAGAAAGAAACCAGAGTCTCTCCCCCTTGGACTATCTCTTACACTTTGCCCTTCTCTGTGACCCCAGGGCACCTTCCTTATATCCCTGTGGGACTAGAATGACCATAATAATCTGGAAACACAGTTATCATCAGTTTACAGGATCCATGAGCTGATTTGCTAAACCTTGGTGGCTTTGCTTCTGACTATGCCTTGAGACACTTAGCTAAGTGCCTGAGAACTAGAGTGTTCTCAGGTGGGTGTGGTGGCTCATGCCTGTAATCCCAGCACTTTGAGAAGCTGAGGTGGTTGGATCGCCTGAGGTCAGGAGTTTAAGACCAGCCTGACCAACATAGTGAAACTCCATCTCTACCAAAAATACAAAAAATTAGCTGGGTGTGGTTGCGGGCACCTGTAATCCCAGCTAATCAGGAGGCTGAGGCAGGAGAATACTTGAACCCGGGAGGCGGAGGTTGCCGTGAGCTGAGATCACCCCATTGCTTTCCAGCCTGGGCAGCAAGAGTAAAACTCCATCTCAAAAAAAGAAAAGAACTAGAGTGTTCTCTGAACACCATGTTAATTTTTGAGATTGTATTTTCGAGTAGACTGCCTCCTGTTTTTGAACGGCGTTCAAGGATCATCAATCCCTTTGGGAAGTGATTTCTGCAACCCTCTAGTGGAGCTGGGTGTATTCTTCTGTGGTCCAAAAGAACTCATTGTATGTTACTGCTGAACTTATATTTGTGGATTATTGCTATTATTTTAAGTATTCATTTCATTCATTAAATTGTGAGATTCCAGAGGATAGGGGCCACGTGTTACTGATTTTTGCATCATAACGCAATGTTTAACACATAATAATTGCTTAAGAAGTAGTTGATTAATAAATGAGTTGGTAGATAAATGAATGAAGGTAATGTTCATTTTCTCTCCTAATCCTTTGACTACCTAGTAACATTCTAGTTCAACCTCAAACTACCTGACAATTTGTTTTTACTGAATGATCATATTAACATGCTGTTGAGAAAGTTCACCAAATCTTTGTATTGATATTAAAGCCCTAAATCTAATGTATATGTTTGAAGATCTTATCATATGGCATTTTCGAACTGGGAAAGAGCTTAGAAATCCCTTAGATCAACTCTCTCGCTTTATGGATGAGAAACTAATGCTCAAAATGATCCATCAGAAATAGAACAATGCATCTCGTCCTAAACACAAACCACAGGTCTGTGTTCTTAACACATTTCTAAGTCTCTGCCCTAAGAGGTAAAGCCTGGCCTAAATGTTAGAGCCAAAGCCTGGCCTAAATGTTAGAGCCAGGCACTGAGTAAAATAACATCATTATATGTCTTAATGCTTTAGGCTGGTTTCCCTGGGAAGCCGACTCTGAGTGGAGTTTAGCTTGCAGCATGTTTGTAAGCAGCACCTTTGAGATAGACACTTGTGAAATGGAAAGGGAGCAAGCAGGACTGGGCAGGAGAGGTTGCAATGCAGTGCACTCCCAGCGTTGCCTCAGCTGATTCCAAAGGGAACCACAGATGCTTCAGAGTTGTCCTGGGTTGAGTCAGGAAGGCTAGGGTTTTAGACTCCTGTATGGAAGGTGGGCCACCTCAAGAAAGGTATGACTCTGGGTGAAAGAGCTCTCTGTATTTGAGATAATTCCTATAGGACTGAAAGCTGAAAGCTGTCTGCTGGTAGCTCTCCAAGCATCTGGGCAAACAACACTGTTACCACAATATGCTTTCATAAAGATCTATTTTCACATACATATAAATGAGGATTCTGGTTTAAATCAAGTAACCTTAGCAGCTGAAGTGGTTTTGCGGTTGTCATCTGGGTCTCAGTTCACAATGAAACTCTATGCAGTGGTATAGTGTATCAAATTTGTAGTAGAGACTGCTGAAATTTTTGCTGTGATCTTTTGGAGATTTCCTGGATCTGGAACTTTTCCTTACTTTTTTTGTAGAGTCCTTTGTTACTATGATGGGATATATGAAGAATTTTAGCAAATTCCTTTTTAACAAAACTATTTTTGATAACCATTTTTAAAGTTATTATTTAACAGATTTCTTAATATAAAATAAGCTTTTACTGTGTTACAAAAATAAATAGAGCAACCATGGTAAATAATTTTCTTTTTTTGAGATGGAGTCTCTCACTGTCGCCCGGGGCGGAGTGCAGTGGCACAATCTCTGCTCACTGTAACCTCTGCCTCCCGGGTTCAAGTGATTCTCCTGCCTCAGCCTCCTGAATAGCTGGGATTACAGGCACACACCAACACACGCGGCTAATTTTGTGTGTGTGTGTGTGTGTGTGTGTGTGTGTTTTTTTAGTAGAGATGGACTTTCACTATGTTAGCCAGACTGATCTCGAACTCCTGACCTCGTGATCCACCCGCCTTGGCCTCCCAAAGTGCTGGAATTACAGGCGTGAGCCACTGTGCCCTGCCTAATTTTTATAATATAATGCTGTCATATATTTTATAAGATTTTGCTTATAATTTTCAAATCTGTGTGTGTGTGTGTGTGTGTGTGTGTGTGTGTGTGTGTGTATTATATATATATATATATATATATATATATATATATATATAATTGGCCTGAATTCCTATTTTGCCTATTTTTATGTTTTGGTATCAAAATTATGCAAAGGATTGTAAAATAAACTGGAAAGTTCATCATTTAATTTTATATTCCAGAGGAGTTCATATAGCACAATACCTTGTTGTTCTAATTTGCCACATTTTTGCTAAGTAATACACTAATTAACGTTTAAATTCCTTCCGTGGTTTCTACTTCTTCTAGGTCAACATCGTTAATTAGATTTCCTAGGAAAAATTTACATTTCATTAATAGTTTGAAAGCTTTAGCATATCTTAATACATGATATTATTTTTAATTATCTCTGTACTGTGATATTCCCCTTCTAATTCTAAAGTTGTGTTTTAATTTAATTTGTGTTTTAATTCTAAATTTGTCTAAATTTTTAAGTGATTATTTTATAGATAATTATTTTGATTGATTTTATTTGCAAAGATCTGCTTCTTAGATTTATAATTCTACTTTTAAATTTTTACCTTAAATTGTTTACTTCTGCATTTAAGAAAGAATTAGCTTCTTTCTTCTACTTTTCCTAAAATTGCCTTATTATGCTTTCTTTCCTAATTTATGGCATTAATAAGTTAGTTACTATTTTTGCTCTTCTTTCGTTCTTCCTTTTTCCTCTCTCTCATTCCCCTTCCCTTTTCTCCCCTCCTCTCCCCCTTCCCTCCTTTTCTCTCCTCCCTCCCTCCCTCCTTTGCTCCTTCCCTCCTTTCTTGTTAATCTAGAAGAATAGTGAGTCTATTGAGTAGTTCTGGCCACTTCCCATATATTTGGTATATAATTTTATCATTAGTGTTACTTTAAATTTTTTCTGTAATTGCTATTTTTATTTTTAACATAAGCTGTTTATAAGATTAATAATTTTTTTCAAACATTTAAAATTTTTGTTTAACATTTTAATATCAACATGTGGGTATTTGAGGGTTTTTTGATATTGGTTTTAAATAATATGAACCATTGAGTTTTTTATTATTAATATTTTGCTTTTTTGGTGGCCTCATATAAGAACTATTCTTGCAAAAGTTCCATGGACATTTCTCTTTTCCTTATATAGTTCAATATAAATGTTAAATAAATCTTAAGTATTTAGTTTTTTATATCATTTTAAATCTAATTTACTTAACAAAGCTTGTATATTTCATATTAAAATCTCTTCCTACATTGTTTTTCTAATTTTAATTTTATTTTTGCTTAATGTATTTTATACTACATTATAAAGTATAATTGCTTAGCATCATAATTATAGATTGTATCTGTATATATATTTAGAATATACAGAGAGATATATACAATTATACACATTTTAATTTTTGTTTCCCATTAATTTTCTGTTAACGATAAACTTTATCTGTCTCTTTTTCGCTGATTTGACTTTTTCCTTGGTTTTATCTTTGCCCAAATATTTACTTTTAGTTTTGCTTTGTCCTTTTGTGTTAGGGAGTCCTATTATTGCTAGATTTCATTTTGTAGCCAAGTGTAAGAGTTATATTTTAGTAGGGGTGTTTATTATCATAACTGTGGTTTTGAGTTTATTCTGTTATTTTGTTTGGAGATACCTATCTTTTATTGTTTGTATATTTTGCTTGTTTTTTTATTTTCTTTGTTTGCTCCTCTTATCATATGAAATGTTATTTTGATTTTTTTTGCCCCAAGTATTTGGAAGAAAAAGTCCCTGAAAACAGTATTTTATGATATTTATTTATTTATATTTATTTTTGAGGCAGTCTCATTCTATTGCCCAGGGTGGAGTATGGTGGCATAATCTCAGCTTACTGCAGCCTTGACCTTCTAGGCTCAAGTGATCCTCAGTCCTCAGCCTCCTGAGTAGCTGGAACTACAGGTGCACACCACCACATCTGGCTAATTTTTTGTTTTGTTTTGTTTTGTGGAGGTGGGGTTTTAACATGTTGGCCGGGCTGGTCTCCAACTCCTGAGCCCAAATGATTCACTCACCTAAGCCTCCCAAAATATTGGGATTACAGGCGTGAGCCACCAGGCCCAGACATTCTTTATTGGTGATATTTTTATTTTTTAGAATTTCAACTTTTATTTTAGATTTGGGGGACACATGTAGGTTTGTTACATGGGTATATTGCGTATGCTAAGGTTTGGCATATAAATGGTTCTGTCACCTACATAGTGAAGGTAGTACCTCATAGGTAGCTGTTCAGAGCATTCCCCCGTCTCCCTCTATCCCCTCTCTAGTAGTCCCGAGTGGCTGTTGTTGCCATCTTTATGTCCATGAGCACCCAACTGTTAGCTCCCACTTATTGAAAATGGTAGAGTTGGCAGGGAGCGGTGGCTCACACCTGTAATCCCAACACTTTGGGAGGCCAAGGCAAGCAAATCAGGGGGTCAGAAGTTCGAGACCATCCTGGCTAACATGGCGAAACCCCATCTCTACTAAAAATACAAAAAATTAGCCAGGCGTGGTGGCATGCACCTGTGTTCCTGGCTACATGGCAGGCTGAGGCAGGAGAATTGCTTGAACCTGGGGGACGGAGGTTGCAGTGAGCCAAGATCGTGCCATTGCACACCAGCCTGGACAACAGAGTGAGACTCCATCTCAAAAAAAAAAAAAAAAGAAAATGGTAGAGTTGACCTCAAAATTTTTAAAAGAAAAAAATGACATATTTGAACATATATTTTGCTAATAATCAATGTCATGAATAAATGAGATACTTTTGCTATGCTCTAGGCCTACCCAGTACCCACTTTTATTCATCCCTTCTTTTGTTTCAGAGTTTTTTCTTATGATACAGGGCTTTTGAATAAACACATATTTTTAAGTTATGATATTAATAACAATAAGTATTCTTTCAAAACTCTTTTGAGTTCAGTGCCTTCTGAACTATGCCACAGATTAACCATTTCTGGGTTCTCTTTTCGACTGATCTTTTGAACAGTTTCACATTTTTGGAAGAACTCTGGGAGATATCCTTTGTGAGCCTTTGCATTACCAAGAATAATTTTTTCTCATTTTATTATTTGAATGACAAGTTGGCTGAGCATAGCGTTTAGTGGTAACCCTTTCCTTTTTAAAAAACACACTTAAAAATTTTTTTTTAAACCTTCTTAAATGGCTTTAAATTCTTTAGAGAAGCCCATGGCCTGCCTCAGAAGTTTTCTTCTGAGAGAGATAACTCCTGAGTGTCCTGGCCCAGCCTCAGGGATGCATGATTTGTTCCTTTTTTGTTTTGAAAATCATAACCAGAATATGAAAAAAGGATAAACTCTTTTGATCCAAGACCTCAGGACTCTCTCGATAAATTTCCTAGGCTGCTTCTTTATAGCTTAAGGAAAAATTAGTCATGTTGTAATCTATTATGAAAGCATAAGATTATTTTCCTCTATTAGGAAAGTCTTACTTATTTATGTTGTTCATTTATTTATTGTCTTATTCTTTTCTCCCCGCCCCTCCAACCAGGAAATCAATTAGCCATTTCTTATGTCTTCATTTTCTGTATTTCATTTTCATCCTCCCCCAATCACATAATTTTTCTCTTCTTTTTTTTCTGCATTCTTGAAATGCTTCTTGAGTTTGTTGTCTTGGGGACAATTTTTCAGAATATTGTCCCAAAGATCTTGCTAGTCTTTGTATCATGAGATTTCTTAGCCCTTTCTAAAGGTATATTAAATGAATGATTTATTTGTTTGCAATTTTATATCATTACGATCTTTCCTTTTTAAAAATCTACCTTCTGTTTTATATTTGCTTGATCCACCAGTCTGTTCCCCTTCTGTCTAAATGTTAACCTTATATTATTTCACAGAGTCTATGTTTTCTTGAATTTCACTGGGAAAAAATCAAGTTCCTATTAAAAAAAAATCCAGTTTACCATTTCCTATAGTAGATCTTTTTGAAAGGTTTGTTTTTCTTATGCATCTTTAGTACTTAGGTTCTCTGTCTTTGAAAGTGCAGACTATTTTCACAAATACCATGCTTATTTTTGTTGTTTTTTTTCTTGTCCTTGGACGAACAGAGTATATTCTTACATAACGTGTGCCTGCAGACAGTGTTGGTGGTTTCCTTTTGGTTCTCTTCATTGTCCATTTGACAGATTTTGGTGGATTCCCAGATTTTAAACTGGAGACAAGAGTTGTTGGCATTCTGAGTCTCTGAAATGCCTGGTCTTTAGAAGTCCTTTAGGCAGGGAGGTTCATCTGGCTTTGAAGAGCTCTATTTCCTGGTCTAACTGCAGTATATTGCTGTGAGTTGGGGGAGTAAATTCCTGGGTAATTGAAGCATTCCTTAGTTTTTCCTTTGCCTGAAACAGTGAATAAATGATCAGTGACCTTCCCGCTGCTCCCAGATCTCTCCGCCTTCAACCTTCTCTAAAGTTGCATTAATGCCCCTGGAGATCAAGCATCACATTTTGACAAATGTCCCATCCTAGCCACAGTTTTTTGTTTTTTTTTTAAAACATTTCCTGCAATTACTATCTTGTGATGTGCTATAGTTTGGATATCTGTTCCCCCAACCTCATGTTGAAATTTGATCCCCAATGTTGAAGGTGGGGCTTAATGGGAGGTGTTTGGTTCATGGGAGTGTGTTCTTCATGAGGGCTTATGCCATCTTTGCAGTAATGAGTGAGTTCATGCTCTATTAGCTCCTGTGAGTGCTGGTTGTTAAAAAGAGTTGGCACTTATCCCCCCCCCCCCACCCCCGGCTTCCTCTCTCACCATGTAATCTCTGGATATACCAGCTCCCCTTTGCCTTCAGCCATGAGTGAAAGAAGTCTGAGGATCTCACCAGAAGCAGATGCTGACATCATGCTTTTTATACAACTTGCAGAACTGTGAGCCAAATAAACGTATTTCTTTTATAAATTACCCAGCTTCAAGTATCTCTTTATAGCAACACAAAAATAGACTAAGACCCGGTGGGTAAAAAGAGTAGTACTATATTCACATGGACATTGATCACAGGAATATAGGCAGAAGTTGGTGACGTGACTCCAGCTACATTAGAAAGCAAGCTGCAAACAGAGAGATGGAGTTTTTTCTCTGTTGATCTGGAATGTCTCCAACAAGTCGGGGACAGAGGTCAAGTACTAGTAAGGTTGGTACTGGCCTTAGCACCGAAGCAGGAACTTGCCAGCATTGTTCCTTTAGTTTCTGACTTCTGGGAAGATCTAGAAGATTCCAGAGAAAAAGCTAGGATTTTTAAGGGACTAGAGCCAGTGCCAATTAATCAAGCAGCTCAGAAATATGTCAATATTTTGCCAACCAGTATGGCCCTACTGGTACCGACATCTCCTACATGGCCCCCCACCCCCAACCTGTTTTTCTGAGAAAATACAACTTGTTTAGATACAAATTACTCTTGGAGTCATTGATTATTTCTAGTGGGAATAAAACTTTGCATACCTTTTTGAGTTTTCAAGAATACTTGATTGTGAAATACTATGACAGAGATAAGTCATGGAGTATGATAAGTATTAAATCTATTTCACAGAGGAGGAAATAGAAACTCAAGAACTTTGTCTGAATCAACATGGTCTGTGACCAGAATCCTTATTTATTCTTTCCCGTGTACAGTCCATCCTATAAGAAATAGAATTATTGCCAAAAAACTTTACTTAGAACACAAAGGCACAGAATGATACAATGGACTTTGGGGACTCGGGGAGAAGGGTGGGAGGGGGGTGAGGGATTAAAGACTCCACATTTGATACAGTGTACACTGCCTGGGTAATGGGTTCACCAAATCTCAGAATCTACCACTAAAAAACTTTTCCATGCAACCAAACACCTGTTCCCCTAAAACTATTGAAATAAAAATAAGGAAATAAAAAACCTTGCTTAGAGACTATAGTTTGGAACTCCAACTCTGCTAATTTCTTAGCTGTCTTATCTGTAATGACTCCCTTAACTTCTCCAAATTTTGATTTGTTAACCTGTAAAATATGCTGTCCATAGGATCAAATGAAATAAAGGGTGTGAGAAAGCTTTATACATGATAAAATTTTCATGTCAGATGTTTTTGTATGCATGTATGTTTTACATTTCCTCTGAGCTTTAACCATCCCCGATGTTATGTGTTTGATCACTGTATAGAGAGCAGTGCATTGTGCATATTATAAATATTTGTTGATCAAGTGAGTCTATTTAGAGCTTATCAGCCCACTTTTCAGATAAGTCTTATACAATTCAGAAAGAAATATTTAAATTGAGGTTTAAAGAAACTATGTTTATTTTGAGCACTGCAAATGCCCTAAAATTATTTTGGATTATTTCTTATCATTTCTTATAACATTCATTATTTAAATTAATTTATACTTATTTTATCTCATTAGTGTCAAATGGCAAGTTTCTTTCATCGCAAAATTTTTACTCTTGTTTCTTCCATTTGCTCTATTAAAAAATACAGACATTTTGTTGGAAGGCTGAGGTGGGCAGATCACAAGGTCAGCAGTTTGAGACCACCCTGACCAACATGGTGAAACCCTGTCTCTACTAAAAATAAAATAAATTAGCCAGGCATGGTAGTGCGTGCCTGTAATCCCAGCTACTTGGGAGGCTGAGGCAGGAGAGTCGCTTGAACCTGGGAGATGGAGGTTGTGGTAAGCTGAGATCACGCCGCTGCACTCCAGCCTGGTCAACAGAGTGAATCTCTGTCTCAAAAAAAAAGAGAAAAGACATTTTGAATATAATGGGTGGGGAAGGAAGTTATTTTTTTTTTGGAAATGGAGTCTCGCTCTTGTAAAAAATTAGCTGGGAGTGTTGGTGTGTGTCTGTAGCCTCAAGTACTCAGGAGGCTGAGGTGAGAGGATCACCTGACCTCAGGAAGTTGAGGCTGTAGTGAGCTGAGATGGGGCCACTTGCACTTCAGCCTGGGCAACGAAAGGAAACCCTGCCTCGAAAACAAAACAAAAGAAAATCCCACAAAGTGTTATACTAGGAGCGAAGGTGCACTGACTCACTAGCTCTAGTGGAACTCAGTTGGGGCTCTTCCTCATGGCTCCACCCAGGGGTGCCTGCTTCATCCTAGGGCTGTGGTTTCGGCAGCTCCTGGTCTCCTGACCCCGTGGCCTTACACTGTGTACATCAGAACTTTGCAGTCCTCTCTAGTAAGAAAGCAATGCCATTTATCATTTAAACTAGGACACGTATGAAAGTAAAAAAGGGTGTGTTAATAATTTCACCAGGATAACAAGAACCACCAGGGATTATCCTAGGCAAACTGGGATAAATCGTTCCCAAAATGACAAGAAATCACATACAGCAGTGAGCAGGGGGAAGAAGTTGAAGAGGGTGTCATTTCCTTATAGAATAGCTGGATTTTTAAAAATAGTCACCTCTGTAAAAGAGTCAACTAACCATGCTTAGATTCACCCAGCTTAAGAAAAATTTTGACTTTCACGTTTAGAAATAATTATTTTATCTTGCTATGAGAACTGAATCTAAAACTTGATATTTGGCTTGGCAGCTATTCTTTTCAGAGGACACACACACACTCAGACAAATTCGAAAAACTTACATGAGGTTTTAGATATTCTGTCTGCAAACTATTAGTTCAAAGACTTAGAAAATGTGGCTTCAGATTAAGAGATCAAATTTATAAAGTGCTACTTTGCAGCCCCCTTGTATCCCTGATAACTGCCTCGAAATGCATGTCTCCGTCCTGGTTTATTCTTTAATTCCCAGATACTTTTACTGTTTAAATTCTCAGATACTTTTACTGTTAAATTTAAATTGCTCATAGTACTTTTCAAGGAGACCTTACCTGAAACCTAAGCAAAGCCTTGAACCATTCCCCTCCATTTTTTATCAAATACTTCCACTCCCTTCTTCTTCTTCCCCCTCTACCCCACACAGACCTTTATCTGGCAATAGAAAGAAAAACACATCTTATGAAAGCTTTGGAAAAGGATTCAATTCCCTACATCAGAGCTCCACCTCTCCTGGGACCTCATTATTTCTTTGAGGTTCTTGCCCAGCAAATCAGGTTTGTACTGCTGGCTCTCTCTCCTACTTTTCCAGCCCTTTGCTCCCCTATGGGATTCATCTAGATAGGTGGAATGCACTGTTTTCCAGCTCTGGGCAATCCCCCCAATAATGTAACTGTGTTTCTAATGTTTAAAACAACATGCGAAAAATACCAGTTGTTGTTTTGTTTAATAAAAAACCGAAGACCTGTGAAGACAAGGAAGCCTGAAGCTTCAAGAATTTCTTAAGACTAGAAGATCAAGGAAGCACATGGATTTGGGAAAGTTTGATTTTCTGTTAAGTTCAAAACAAACAAGGCAGGGAAGAAAAGTGTCCTGGCAAATGTTACCAGCAGCCTGAAACCAAAGAACACATTTGAAAATCCTGTCTGCTCAGGTGAAAACCTGACAGGTGGCACCCTGAAGGCAGCTTGGACTTGCTCAGTGTGCCCGACCCTGTGGCTTCGTGTGTTCGTTGAGTCTTTTTCCAGCAGGCAGACTGGTCAGGTGGTTTCTGGACATAACATGGGGTGCTCTGTCCACTGTTTTCAGAGCATTAATACCTGGAGGCAGTCGGGAGGTTCCTTCTCAGTGGAGGATGTGTTTTGCTTTTTTGCTTCTTGTCACTGGTGGGTGCAGAACCACTTCTGCTCATCATTCTCTCTTAATCTGGTCCAGTGATGAAAAAGACCTACTGGGTCCCGCCTGGCAGGTGAAGCATCCAGATGCTAAGCTCCAGGATTAATTTTGCCGGCAGTGGCATCTGGGAGTCAGCTCCTTTTCTCCTGGTTTGGCTGGCAGACTGGGTTAACCCCTTGCAGTCCAAAAGGTGCATCTATGCGTCAAATTAGCAGTTTAGCTCTCTTGGCAGGAAGAGCTGCAGTGATGCACTTTAAATGCAGGAATCTGTATTTCAACAACAGAGCCTTGAAGTTTTATCAGAGCCTTTGTCCCATGAGGGACAAAGAACAACAGTCCCTGGAGATGATAAGGAAACTGAGCGATGTGCATGCCTTTCTGAGCAACACCTGCAGAGTGCATTTTGAACAGGAGAGGCCATTGTCAGTGTCCATCAGAGGAAAGGAAAGGCAGAGCCTAGGACGAATATCCCCACTACGTGAAAACAATTTGTAGGTGGAAATATTCCTGTAGAATGCAATTAGATACCTGCCCGCTCTCGGCCGCCACCACGCACATGCACACTCGGCATTCATGTCTCACCCTCTTTTCATTTGAATTTTGTTTTGCCTGGTGAAACCGTCTTCCTTGTCTCCAAAAGTCAGGAAGAAAATTTACAGTCTGATTCTGCCTTCGTGAAATCTTGCCTCTACTGTCGCGTTTTTTTGTTGTTGGAAAGTTTACGACTGAGTGTCTGCGAGCAACAGTACTTTTGAAAGGGGCTCTAAATATTAAACTCATTTCAAGTGTGACTTGAGACTCAGGCAGACTGCAGGAGTGGTGACAATTTATTACTCTTCAGAAGCCCTAAAGCAGAGTAAATATAGATTTACCAGTGATAATATGAGAACAACAGATCAATTTGATTTTAAGTAAATCCTTCCCCCAAAAGCCAGAATTTGATTAATCCATCAAACTTTGCTGGAGTCACAGGGAACTAATTGAAACATAGATTAGTTCCTCTTCTCAACACAGTTAAATGTACCCAGCTGAAGGAATATTCTGAACTTTTTTCATTGGTACAGATTGTCATTTTTTCAGTAATTGCTTATTCCCAAGTTTAAATGTCAGACTTCTAGTTTCAAAACAGTTGGGAAGCCTGAGATAATATATTCATTATGTATGCAGGAAAAACAGCCTCATCCAACAGTGTCATAATGGAATTCTGAGAGTCTATATCCAACTTTGACCCCAGTCTGTGTGCATAGATGGCTGTTTGGAACTGCTCTCAAGGACCCAGTAACCCTCATCCAATTTATTCTGTTTGTGTCCTAAGGATAGAAAAGCCCTACAAATTCCAGGGGAGATGCGGTAATACTTCAGTGTCATGAAAATCAACTAGCACTTTGAATCTGCAGCCTGCTTTTTGCTCTGAATCTCTCAGAGAACTTTTGAAACATTTATGTAGTTCACAAATATTTGTGGCCAGTGGAGATCCACTCAGTTTTACAGGCAGGAGAAAGAGAGAGTGGGGACATATCTACCAGTACCAAGACAGTCAGTGCCAAGGTGGTGTAGAGGTAAAATATCCGTGGGGTCAACTGAGAAGCTTTGTATACAGGAACTCAAGGTTATAAGACTTTATAGAAGTGTGGCAATCATGACCTCTTAGACTTTACAGTTTACAGAGTGTGTTTATTTATATTCTTATATTCTATGCCTGAACAAGTCTAGGATGAGTATTCGAATGCCATTTTCAGGTGAGGAAACTGAGAAACAGAAAGTGACCTTTTCACATCAATTACTAAGCTGTTATAGCTCATGTATTTGAGTCTGATGCCAAGGTCTTTTGAATCATTACTCAGTATGTATACATATATTTTTACCTAGTTTTGACCCCTAGTATAGTTGATGTAGAAAGTTGAGATACTGCTTTTGTCTCTTTTTGGAAAGTAGCTGCTGATTACATTGATTTTTTAAGCCAGGGAACTTCAAAAAAATTTTTTTTGAACACTGAGACTTTAGTTCCATTCATATTCATGGACTCTACAGTTAATTTGCTGTTTTTCTTCCCCCCCCCCCAGAACATGCCCATTATTCCACTTACTTTAAGTAAGAATAGTGGCAATGATATTAACTTCGCTGCGTCAAAGGGTTGAAGAGTGTTCATATAATGGCAAAGTCTTCATATTTAGGCCCAAGTTTTATTCTGGAGAAGTTAATAAGCATTCTTCTATAAGGTTCTTCTTGAAAGTTAAGTGGGCATTTTCTGCAAGTGCCATGAAGTTCTGATTCCATTCATCTCAAAAAAGAATGATTTATGCACAATTGCATATAAATGACATGTGCACTATATTCCTGTGTGTCCTGAAAGCTCTATCACTTTTTTATATTGCTTAATAAAATTGAATATGAGTTTTTAAAAAGGTTTTACTTTGCTTTGCAAAATAAATAATAGATCCAGGTGGCCTTTGTTCTGCTGTAAATTTCATCATGACTTCAGGAAATTTCCCCAAATCATGTTGCTGCCCACTTTTGTAGGTGAGATATGAAGTGAAAAATTTACGTTTCTTTTAATCCCTTCATCCTGGAATTTCTCAGGTGAGAAAAGTAACGGTCGGAAAGGGCTGTAGAAATGTACTTTGACTATTACTAGGAAGGGAGTGTCAGTGAAAATGTTGACTAATGAATATTTCCCAGTGAATTATGAGGCCTATAATCATGCCTTATCAGTCGGCTGCCCCATCAAGTTTAGTTAACTAACAATTTTCTCCACTATTAATCCCTGGCTGGGGTTCAGTGCTTTGGATTTAAGCTCTGACCCATATAGAAGAAATAAAATACAGAAAGGTAGTCTATTTTCAGAAAGATTCTGACTCAAGGTATTGACAAGTTTGGGCCTTCATAGGCCAACAATTCTAAGGAATGTATAAACCCTGAATTAATTTCCAATGACCTCTACGCTTTGAAATCTCTACTTCGCTAAAATCTGTTAGAAAGTATCTGGGTTAAATTATGCTGCCTAAGTGAGTGGATAAACCTGGAGAGCAGATCTTAAAACACAACTTTCCCTCACCTCCTGCCACATCTCAGAGAGTATTGATGATACACATCAGGAAAATTGTAATTCATGTAACGGAGAGAATGGCTCTGGCTTGTTATAGGTTGGTGCAAAAGTAATTGTGGTTTTTGCCATTAAAAGTAATGCCTAGATCAGGGCCACACTGAAAAGATGGGTAGTCCTGCCTTGCTTATATGAAGTCAGGCTCCTATGTGTATTTCCTACCTATCTTTCAAGGCCCCATTTAAATGTACCTCCTCCATAACCTTTCTCTGATTTTCCTCCATGGTAATTTCTTTTTCCTTACTTCTTGCATATCATTTCATGTACATCTTTCTGATGCCATTTATCATGCTCTCGTTTTATTAGGAGTATACATTAAATTTTCTTTTTTAAACTTTTAGACTTTCTTTTTTTACTTTTAGACTTTTTTTCACTTTTAGAACTTGAAGGCAAATTCTGTCTTATTTATTTTGGAATGCTGACTGCATTGTGTCCTGTAGTTTACATATAATATGTTCTCAATATATACTTGTTAAATGAATTAATGGGTGTCCATAATAACTGAATTGTTATGATTAGCTGCCCTTCAAAACAAATTCCATGAGTTCTAACCACATAACAAAATTTGAAAATAATCATATATCAATTGAAATATAACTACGAGCATACTACTTCCCTTTGTAGTAGATGTTTTCTAGTAAAATTTAACATGTTTTAAAGGCAAATTTAACTTTCTTATTTGTTTTGATTTTCAAACCAGATATAGAATCTTGTGGGGGGAAATTGGTTCAGATTGAAAATTTATGGCTGGATAATGTATTATGTAGTATATTATTTCTTTTGTAGCAATATTTTTATATTGCTTTATGTTTTTAACCCATATTGTTGTTATCACTGCTTTGGTGAAGTTGTTTTGCACAGGTGAAATCTTTGAAAATCATATAGTTTACGGGAAAAATAATTTTCAAATAAATAATAAAATGAACCCTTTAAAATAAATGTGGTGTTGAAATTGTGAAAACAATAATTATATTAAATGAGGAAGATAAGATCTCACAAGTGGAAAACTCAGGAGTAGGACATAAATCATAACTGCCTGTTTTCTTGTGCAATTACACGACTTAGACTTACAGTCTGTATAATTCAGCATAGTGTAAATTATTCTGTGGTAACAAATACATGAAAATTTCAGTGGCTTGCACAAACAATGGTTATGTCTCACTGATGTTACATGTCCACTATGGGTCAGCCATGGCTCTGTGCCACATTCTCTCTACTGAGGACTCAGGCGACTGGGCCCTTTCTGGTCATTTTTTATTTCACGTGTCAAAAGATAAGACCACCACTCAGTATTTGAAACAGAAACCTTAAGGCTGGATTCACTGCTTATTTAAGTGAGGAAAACCTATGTGAATCAAGAACATATTTAAGCAAAGCAGGGCTTTTGGAAAGAGGAGAGTTTGCGGATTGGCAGATTTACAGTATGGGAGTGTGTTGACATCATCTGTAGAACCATGGTTACCAGAGTGAGACTGTATTGACTAATTGACATTCAGGGAATCTCACTGTTATAAATCCACTCTTGAATCAATGACTTTTAGAAGTAAGAGGTTGTCACTGATTGGCTGATGTTCTTGAGCAGTTCTGATCATTACTATTACCATGGCTGTAGAACCGTCATTGACTGCTTGGACAAGTTTAGAGAGCTCTGGTGTTTACTTGTTGTTATGCCTTCCATAAAGTTTTTTCCTAAGAGTGAGGAAGCTTTTAATATTTCATTTTTCCATGGCAGTCAGAGATGGTAGAACCATGTGAAGGCTTTTATAGCTTCTATTTAGAAGTGGCAAATGTTACTACTGTTCATATCTTATTGCTCAAAGAAACTCGCGGAGACAAGCTTAATAGCAATCGAGAGAGAAGGTACAATCAACCCCCAGGGAGAGGCAGCAAATATTTTGGACACTAGTAGGATCTACTCCATAGGTAGAAGTGAAATGTAGTGCACTTATATTAACAACAAAAAAAGTCTCTTTAAAAATATAAACAAGCACTGTTACACTAAAAGTATCAATTTCTGATTAGTTTTTAAGATCATCATCTTGTAAGTATCTTCATTTGTGGTACCAGAAGGCTGACTGATAGCCAGGAAATCCTGCTCATAAATGTTACAGGTTGTTTTTTAATCTATATTTGCTATAGAAAATTCTAAGGAGCAAGAACATATTGTGTAGATCATTTTTATTTGCTATCTCATCTGACTTGCAAGAAGAAAAACATGACCAGATCAAAACAAGGCCACAGGTGGCTGCAGGAACAACCCATTGAAACACCGCTTTGATCATGTCACTTAAAGTTTCCTTATTGGCTTTTCCTAAGCTAGAGTGGAAAGTCTAACTGGTCTGGACTGGCATTTCTAGTTTTGCTTTTTAAACCTCATATTAAGCATATTTCTGAGTTTAGTAATAAATTATATCATTATTTTCTAGTTTTGAAGAATCTTAGAGTTTTTATATGCAGTTACTCATTTCATATTATACAAACTTTTGCTTTATAGTTGAGATAAAAACCAATCAACCCAACACTTAGGCCCAAAGAAGAAGTTCAGCGTTCTTATTGCATGCTGGGGAGTAGAGCTGGGATTTGTCTCGGGTCCAGAGTGCTTTACGTTAGAATTTGTTGAGCCAGACAAGTGGAATTACTTGTGACCTTCCCTCAATACCTTTTGCTTTAGTTGCTGCTTGCCTTTAGTCATGTTAACTCATCTTTTATGGCATGATTCAACTGGTCTGTAAGTGAGTAGATAAGACAATGTTGTTTTATCTAGGTTGACTAGCTGACAAGACTGGTCAATATTGAGCAGATTTCTCTGTTAATTAGCGGAGCATTTGATTTATTGGAACTTGGAGATATTTTGCTGAGTTTTATTTCACAATATTTTCTAAAGGAAAAATTAACATAATCTAAAGTTCAAACCTTTGTTAAGCCTTAGACTCCTAAGTTCATGTACAAGCCTAAAAAGGCTTCCAGTCATACAGACGTATGTTCATAACCAAGCCTATGAGTATGTGTAATGATAGTGATGATGACGATGATATCTGACATTTATTGACTATTTATTTGGTGCCTTTGGCTGCATTTTGCACGTATTATCCTTTATAATACTTGTCACAATAGTGCATATGATATATGAACTATATAATCTCTATTCCATAGATACAGTTTGCACGGCAGTAAATGGTAAATCTGGGATTCAAATCCAGCTAGTCTAACTCCAGAGCAAATACTCTTAATCCCAATACATTCTGTCTTTCATAGCAACTAATATGCATGAGTGTGTGTGTGTGTGTGTGTGTGTGTGTGTGTGTGTGTGTCCCTTCACATGCTGTTTGTTATGGAGAAGGTAGGGAAAAATAGGAAGAATGAATCCAATGGATTATCTGAGGCAGCGTCAGTGCTGCTTATGTGGCAGATCAATATTACCATGTCATTACCTGTCACTCTGCCATATCAACTAGCATGTAGCAAACTGGGTGGCAAAATTTTTAGGATTTATCTGATGCTAATGAATATCCTCCTAATGACAGCTCTGTTTGTCTGACATAAAGCAACTTCTCCACACGTTTTGCCCTTGCCTCTCTCCCGAATTGTTTTGGACTGCTTCTCTCTGGTACACAAATTGCTGAACAATCTAGTCTATGCATGGTACGCTGCTAATGTACTCCAGACACCACTATGTGAGTTTAAATTACCCAATGCCAATAAAATACTCACTTTCTGTGTCAAACACTGTGTGGAAGAAACATGCTTCATTTCCACTTATTGGTGGACATGATGTATTGGCTCTATAAACAGAGTGCTCAGCACAGAAAAACACAGTTTTCAGATAAACAGACGATTTTATTCTCTTCATTTTTCTTCCCTGCATATTTTTTCTCAAAAATATGTGAAATATATATTTTGTTATTGCCTCAATTGGCACTTTCAGGTTGGTTTCTTTTAGGATGAACAGGTTTTAGATTTCCAAGCAGAACAATGAAAGGAACACTGTGAAATCTGACTTCTGCAACAGCCCAAGGGGATGGAACAAAGTCAGTTGCTGGTAGAGGTGGTCTTTAACTAAAGGTCAAATAAAATTGTACTGGAAGCTTTGAGATTAGCTTCAAGTGGCTGTTTTAGGTAGGGGGCTGACCTTGTAAGGATTGGAGAGAAAAAAATAATATTTTAAAGCCACAGATCTTTGTTCCCTTTGACTCCTCTCTTCTTCAATTTAAGAAATAAGAAATGTTGACTTGTCTGCAGTCTTTTTCTCTTCATTAGATATACAGCAGTGTAGACTAGGTCAAGAAGTTTGTAATGAAGAGTAGCCAAATACATTCCTCAAAGTTTACCACTGTGCTATAAGGATTATTTTTGAGTTAATGTACTTGAAAAACAGCAGATGCAAGAAGGGCATTCTAATCTCTTTTTCTTCCTGAAAACAGGAGATTAAACCTCTCATGTCACAGATGCCCTTCCTGGACCAAGAGAAGAAAAATATTCTTCAATGGGGAGTCATAGCTAGGAGAATTCTGATCTTATTAAATAGATCTTATTAAAGTAATTCTTTTCTTGCTCTAGCCTCACCACACATTATTTAGTCACTTTACTACAATTACATCTCTTTGTTTAAGGTAATATAAAAGTGTTTGACAGTTCTTTGGGTTTTTATTTCCTTCTATGGGCACCCTAGTCATGTAAAAGTTACATGCTTTTCTTCTGTTAATCTACTTTATGTCAATTTAATTTTATGCCCAGCTGGAACTCTAAGAGGGTAGAGGTAAAGGTTCACCTCTCTTACAGTAACAATTTAGATGAAATTGAAAGGTGTATCCTAAGGGGCTATAACACATTTTCACAAATTTGGTGGCTTAAAACACACAGTTCCCTTGCTGTTCTGAAGGATGGAAAACCAAAGTCAAGGTTTCAGCAGGGCCATGTTTTCTCCGAAAGCTCTAGAGGATGACCTTTTCTGCCTCCTTCTAACTTCTCATAGTTGCTGGAATTCCTTGGCATTTCTGGCTGGGCTTGTAGACATTTTGCTCCAACCTCTGCCTCCATTGTTCAGATGGTGTTTTTTCCTTTGCATCTATCTGAGTACAAATTTCCTTCTAATAAAGACACTAGTCAATGGATTTAGTGCCCACCCTTATCAGTATAATCTCATTTTAACTTGAATAGATCTAAAAGACCCCTTATTTCCAAGTAAGGTCACATTCTCAGGTACAAAGGGCTAGGACTTTCTTGGAGACGTATATATTTTTGGGAGACACAATACTACCCATTACAAGAAGCAAGGCAACATAGTGAAAGCAGTAAGTTTGGAGCAAAAATATCAGCAAGTATTGGATTATATTGCACCAGGGTAGTGGTTAACTCTTACTTCCATCAGCTTCTCTGCCCCCCCACACTTTTTTTTTTTAGGAGAACAACTGAGATTTTTTTCAGTCTTATATTAAATGCTATGCAAATGAAGCTTTCAGAAAAGTCTGCTAGTTCCTTCTCCTAACCTGCCTGCCAGTCACAAACGCTTTGAATGAAGAAATTACGGAGCTACTGACTTGGAATCAGAAGATGTGTTAGTTGTGAACTTCACCACTTCCCAAAGGTGTGCGCTTTGAGTGATAGTCCTTAACCCTTCCAAAGGTCTATCTAATAAATAACAAGAAATTACAGCTCTATTAACCCAGTAAGGTTAATAACAGAATAACACCATAATAATAGGAATGGGAATGTTCCTTTTGCCTCAGAATGGGAAGCTATACCCCACAGTTAGAGTCTAAGAAACGTTAATAAAATATATTGTTTAAAACAAAACACCAAAATTGTGGTCTCTTTCTCTCTTTCTCTCTTTTGACAGAATCTCTCTGTCACCAGGCACCAGGCTGGAGTGCAGTGGCGCGATCTTGGCTTACTGCAACCTCCGCCTCCTGGGTTCAAGCAATTCTCCTGCCTCAGCCTCCCGAATAGCTGGGACTACAGGCACATGCCACCATGCCCAGCTAATTTTTGTACTGTTTTTTTAGTAGAGGCAGGGTTTCACCATGTTGGCCTGGAAGGTCTCAATCTCTTGACCGCATGATCCACCCACCTAGGCCTCCCAGAGGGCTGGGATTACAGGCATGAGCCACCGCGCTCAGCCTACTTTCCACAGTCTTTGAATCTATATTGCCATTCTCCATCATTGCCAACAGAGTGTCTCATAAACCCCCATGTCCTTCCCCCTACCTCTACCCCACATCTCCTTTAGCAGAGGGCTTTGGAAGGGAGTGAGAGAAAAGAGAGACGACTGTCTGAATGCCATGTCTTTAGCCCAGTGGGGAATGCTGTGATTTCTCCATTCTTTCTGTCCTGGGGTGCTTCACATCTGCCGTAAAGATTGCAAAATAACACTCCTTCCCTTATATCCAAATGCTTTATATTTTGACTTCTCAGATTTTTCTAGCACTGGGTAGAACCGTCATATTTTTATGTAGACTGACTTTGCCTGTTGCCACCTGTGGCTTGACTTGCTTTGGGTAATAGGAAATAGCAGAAGTGAGTGCTGGGTCTAGTCCTCAGGAAGCTTTGCATATTTCCACTGTCTCTATAATCTAGCCACCACCATGAGAACAGCTAGCCTCTCAAAAAATATGAAGGGCATGTGCAGTGGAGGGGACTTGAGCTGTCCCAGCTGGAGCCATCACAGCCCGGCCAGTTTCCAGCTGACTCACCAGCTGACTGCAGATGCATGAATGATTCCAGATATGTTCTTTGGAGCCTTGACTGGATTGGCTGAAATGCCCAGCCACCCTTAGAGTTTTGGAAGTAATAAATTGTTGCTGTTTTAAGTCACTAAGTTATTGGGTGCTTGGTTATGAAGCATTATCTAAATGATACAGAAATTATTACCTACAAATAGAATGTTGCCAAAACAAAATCCTAATATGTTGTTTTGATTTTGCAGTAAGATGGTAGGTGGAGGCTAGAAACATGACCTTTGTTATACAGGAGCACAACAGTTGTTTAAATGTGACCTTTGGTAATTCAAAAGATAAAATCTGTTCCTAATGTACTCTTGGAGTTGATCAAGATGATTTCCAGGCAAATGTTAAAAGTGTCATGTGGTTGCTCGTAGCTGAATAGGTAAAGTAACCTAAAGAAAGAGATGAGCTAAGAAAATAATTGGCCAGTTTACAAACAGAATTTAGAGGGAATATAGAGAGAACTTTCTTGGTTAAAACTAAAAGCTATTCTCATGTCTAATCTCTTTTGCCTTTAATGGATTCTCAAGGTAAAAATGAAGCCTGGTAACAAAGATCATATTGGAGTAAGACTGAACGATCTTTTGTTAAGATTTAGGAATTCGGTATTAAGTCTTAAAAATTGAGCCTTAACAAAAATGAGAATTATTTTCTGAAAGATTTAAGGCCATACTTAGTAGGACTTCTCAGCTGGAGGAAAAGGACTTTTTAGGAAACTTAAGGTGTGGTCTCACAGAAATCCCGAAGTAACAGTGATTACATCTAGAAAGGGATACTAAAAAACAATTTTGGGTGTGACTTTTGAAACATGATGTAGACAATAATCAGGTTTGTATAAAGCCCACAAAGTTATAATGACAGGAGAGCAGCCTAATGGAGCTTAAAGGAACTGACACTGTTCAACTTTAGAAACTAAGTTCATTCCCTCAATTTGATGTGGGCAGGAATCAGGTTGAGAAAGGTACTCAGCTGAAAGCACAGGCTCTTTCTTCAGAAATAAGATGTGATGGAAGGAAGGTGTTTCAGAATCAAGAGGCAAGAGGGTTGTGGCAAGATCTGAGGAGAATATTGGAAAAGAGGACCACGCCCAGAGAGTAGAACCAGGATCTGAGAAGGAACTTCACCCAGGGCCGGGCGCGGTGGCTCACGCTTATAATCCCAGCACTTTGGGAGGCCAAGGTGGGTGGATCACGAGGTCAAGAGATCGAGACCATCCCGGTCAACCTGGTGAAACCCCGTCTCTACTAAAAATACAAAAATTACCTGGGCATGGTGGCGCGCGCCTGTAGTCCCAGCTACTTGGGAGGCTGAGGCAGGAGAATTGCTTGAACCCAGGGGGCGGAGGTTGCGGTGAGCTGAGATCACGCCATTGCACTCAAGCCTGGGTAACAAGAGCGAAACTCCGTCTCAAGAAAAAAAAAAAAAGGAACTTTACCCAAACCCTGAATCAGGAGTACCTGCAACATTTCCCTGGCAGGATTAGAACTAATGTTGAGATTATTCTATTCCTCTCCTCCGCATTTTTGAATGAAGTGTCATTTCTGAATGGAGAGTATGGGATATTCTATCCTAGCTTCATTATTGTATTTGGATTCTAGAAGGCTTCGCTTTTTAGGTAAAAATCTCATCTTGAATTGTAATCCTCATAATCCCTATAATCCCCACGTGTCAAGGTAGCGACCAGGTGGAGGTAATCATGGGGCGAATTTCCCCATGCTGCTCTCAAAATAGTGAGTGAATTCTCACAAGATCTGATGGTTTTGTAAGTGTTTGGTACTTCCTCTGCATTCATTCTCCCTCCTGCCGCCTTGTGAAGAAGGTGCCTTCCCCCTTCGCCTTCCATCATGATTGTAAGTTTCCTGAGACCTTCCCACCCATGCTGAACTGTGAGTCAATTGAAGCTCTTTCCTTAATAAATTACCCAGTCTTGAGCGATTCTTTATAGCAGTGTGAAAGCAGACTAATACAGTCTCCAATCTGAGAGAAACTAAAACCAGAAAGTATAGTTGGAGGCATAATAAGCAGATTATTCTCTGCTGATGCAGAGCCCGTTGGTTGGTTTTGGGGGAAAAAGAAAAATATGATATTGTAGTTTTAAACTACCCTGGATTGGTTTAAGGCTGAAAGTTACTCCAAATCTATGGGCTCTGCTGAAGCTATCCTTAATGAACAGAAATATTTGGTAGAGATTGGAGAAAAATAAAACTGCTTCAAGTGTGTAACTGAGCAAATTAAAATTGTCCAATAAAATGCCTATAAATAGCTGTTGGTATTTTACATTTGCATCTGTTTTACAGTTTATGAAAAAGATTTATAAACATGTTAGTGTATACTCATCAATAAGCATACATAGCATTTAGGCCTGCTGCAGTGGCTCACGCCTATAATCCCGGTACTTTGGGAGGCCAAGCCTGTCAGGTCACTTTGAGCTCAGGAGTTTGAGACCATTTTGAGCAACACGATGAAACCCTGTTTCTACAAAAAATACAAAAATTAGCCTGGCATTGGTGTATTGTGCCTGTAGTCCCAGCTACTCGGGAGGCTGAGGCTGGAGAATCACTTGAACCCAGGAAGTGGAGGTTGCAGTGAGCTGAGGTTGTTTCACTGCACTCCAACCTGGGTGACAGAGTGAGACCTCATCTCAAAAAAAGAAAAAAAAAGTACATAACATTCATTTAAGCGTTTTTTAAACTGTCAAGTTCTATGAAAATAAAGCATTCTATCATTTATAGTTTCAAATATTTGTTTCCATGTATTTTATTATTCTAAAAGAGGAGAGTTACTAAATATATAAAATGACCTTCACTTGCTCCTAAATCAAATGATTTTTTTTTTACATCCTTATGTGCTCTTCCATGACTGATTGGTTACAGGCTACAAAAATAAGAATTTCTGACATATTTTTTTCAAATGTATGCTATTCATACAAGATATTTCAAACCTTAGAGTTAATTTTAATCCAGGAATTTTTAATTTTGTTGACAGACAAAGTCATTGCATATTTGCATACTGTCCACTGCTGGATATTCATGTGTTTTGCCTGTTGCATATTCAGTACTGGCTTGAGGCTGCTCTTACACATGTTTTGCTCTCTGTATTAGTCAAGGTTCTCCACAGAAGCAGAACCAATAAGAGATAGATAGGTAGATAGAGATTTATTATGAAAGACTGGCTCACACAATTATAAAGGCTGAGACAGTTCCTCTTCTGTAATGCTATACTTACATTAACTTATTCAGATCCAACAAAGGCTTAATATCATGGGCCTCCTCCTGAGAATTATTCATCCCTAATACTCAGAGTCATCACCATGCATCTGCCCATTTAAGCATGTCCTATCCCTGTGTCCTAGTGCCATACTCACACTATGTATCTGAACTGATTTTAACCCTAAGCTTCTTATAATGTTGAATTCATTACTCTTCCTACCACCTCCTATCAGCACTTTATTGCTTAAGCTGTTTTTTTTTTTTTTTTTTTCGGTCTTCATTCCTGAATAGGCCACAATAGTTTTCCTTTTCTGCATTTTAACCAGTCTCAGTGGTTATAGTCTTCCATCTTTGTTCTAATGAATATAATTGGATTTATTTCCCAAAAATCTGTTTGCCTCATAATAAATTATTGATTACACAAAATATTATTTTTTCCTGCATGAAATATATTGACATGAAAAAGTTAAAGCTTACCTTGACATGCAAAGTCCCCCATACTCTGACCTCTTTAGTTCTCCAAGTTCATCTCAACCCCATTCTCAAATGCCAATGCTCTATTCCAGCAAGAATAATTTTTTACTCTCCCCCTCAAATTACCTGCTTATGCTACACTTTAAGTCTTTCTTCAAAATGTTCCTGCCTGCAATGTCCTTCTATCTGTTTCACATTCAAGTTCCAGCAGACTTCAAGGCTCAGATGCACTCTGACTTCTTACAGGAACTCTAACAACCCCAACCATATCAATCCAAGTTACCAATTTCTCTCTATAAAAAAGGACCTTGTAGTCATCACTTATTTTTTTGTTGAGTGAAGATGACACCTAACAACTAGTTATTTATAACATACCTTTTCTTTGAGAAGGATTTACAGACACTCCCTACGTCTATGTTTTTACAGTTCACAATGCATTTCAACACACATTCCTTCATTTGATCCTTACAAAAACCCCACCAGACAGGCAGGACAGATATTAATCTTGTTTGAAGATGAGAAAGCTGAGGCTCAGAGCAAGCAGGACTCAAAGAGTTTACAAAATAACCTCAGGTTAGGGGACTTGGAATGTCAGGGTTTTGAGCTCAGGGCTTTTGACTTCTTTTGCCATGTTTCAACTGTAGACCTCAAGATTGTTGTATACATTAGACAAAGTATGCACCTGGAAGCCTTTTATTATCTGTACAGGGTTATGGCAATAAAAGTTTTTAAAATTATATTTTTATACTGTTCTCTATTTCAGACGCAGGGATTACATTTTATATTCCCAAAATTGATTCTTTCAAGAGGTACTTAGTGTGAGTTTATTACGTGTTCCAAAGGTACCCGGATTTGAGGATATAACGATGAAAATATGTGTTCCTGTCCTTATAGGGTTTATAGTCGAGTGGAAAGATAGATAGGTGAAAAACAAATCCAGTGCAGATGATAATCCTCGTAATAGAGAGACAAATGGCTAAGGAAGGGCAGAAATAAGAAGTAGGCAATGAAGGGGGCAAAGAAGGAAAGAATGAAATGTTTATTGAAAGTTGAAAGGCAACGAACATAATGAGTATCTGCTTCATGAACCGTGCTAGGCTCTCTGACATATTTAATAATTGCAAAATAGTATAAAATATCACTATTACTGTCACCTAACTGAAAGCCAGAGAAGTTAAGAGGCTTTTAAAAGGTCATGCAAATAATGCTGAGTTCATAGTAATATTGATAAACTGTATCGCTGAGTCAAACATTAGCTACAAGTGTATTATCTAAAACATTATTTCTATTGAAAGAGGAAAAACCAAAGGTTACCCAACCACCACCTCTTTTTTATTTTAAACATAATACTTTAGTATTCCTGAAATATCAATAGGCTGAAGTCCATTTTGGCAAAATATGGTGTAAGTTATGTTGATGAGCAAAGGGCAGATATATCTTAACAAATACAAAAGTTATGTAGGAAAACTTCATTTTGTGAAATCACTGTTTTAGAACACTTTGAGAACTTCTGCATACTTATCAAAGCCATACTTAGCCTACTTTGAGAGTTCAACCAGCCATTGATAATTGAATAATAAGACAGATTTTTGCTAATAATACATTTTTTTGCTGTGCTTAAGTGTTCAGCTGCCACCACCAACAATCTGATGAGAGTAGAAAGAGCACTACAGATCTGAAATATAAGCATATCCACGGTGGGATTAGCTGGGCGATGATGTTCACCGGCAAAGTTATGTATTAGATCTCTGTACCCTGTCAAATATTTAAGTAACAGATCAAGCAAGAGAGGCTTCATCAACCTCTTATTTGGCACCAGATGCACCCTAAACTTTGTCACCATCTGCATGTTTAATCTGAGATATGAAAACACCATATTAGTTCTAAACACCCCAGTAATTACATCTGATTGTTTAGGACATAAGGTTTAGGACTTACTATATCTTTCAGTGCAGGTGGTATGATTTTTAGTAGAACTATAATATTCATGGCAAACTGGACAATTTATTTGTAATTCCACCTGAGTGAAATTCATTTCATCAAGAAAGTAGATAGATACTTCAATCATTAGAAAAACTCACGGTCCCTTTTGTTGTAGTAATTTTTCTTTTTATAATAAAATGTTTTTCTTGTGGAAGAAAAACGACTTTGCTGTAATTGGTTTCTACTATACTTTATTCTTTTATGCACACACCTGTCTTCTTATCTGCATGTCTCGCAGATTTAACGCTGCAGCCCTGGCTGTAGTTCGTGGTGGTATTTGTGATGCACTATGGATTGAATTGAAATCTTTTGAACTCATTTAGGCTGTGACATTTTGTGGCAGATTAATTAACATGATTCGTAGTTACTTCAGCCTCACTGGGAGAAGTGAACAGGTTTCTGATGTGAAATTCTCTCTTTGGCCTCTCTCTCTTCCTTCCTGATTACATTGGCAATCTCTAAATTACCATGCTTCCTTGACAACTTATTGAACAATGATATTTGGGTTGCATACATAGGTAATTTAGTGTTTGTGGACAAAGTAAAAACCCTTGCAATACGAGGTGTTTGTAACTCAATACCTGTTCTTGCATCAAGCGACACAGGAACTTGCTGGGAATAGAACATCACAGATGCTGGATGAGGCTCTGTTGTGATTTGTCCCCGCAATGCATCAGTTCAACCTGCTTGAAAAGTACAAAGTCGAGACTACCTTATGCCACAGCACCAGGTTGCCAAGAAAGTGACTCCTAAGAGCTATTTCTTTGTAGACAGTTCAAATTCATGCCAGGTAACATGAAATTTTTCAACTATTTTATCTAAGACTGGTGATTCTTTCTTATAATATCTGATTCAGGAAGTGACAATCTTCTACTTCGTTATCCATGAACATTTTAACTTCAACTCTAATCATTTTCAAAGGCTTTGTCTGTTTTAGGCAATCCAGTCCACATGTGAATTACATCTAATAGAATACTCTATTAGATAAGATAAAGAGGAAGTTAACTCTTGTTTTGTTTTTTTTTAGCTGATTTCCTAGTCAATTATTTCTCCTCAAATTTTTTTTTCCTCTTATTTCTTCTCTCTCTAGATTTCTGTCCCCACTTGATTATTTTACTGCTCATTAGTTCTGGCAAAAAAAAAAAAAAAGAAATTGGACAATGTTCAGACTTGTTAACAGTGCTAATAAAAGGTGTGCTAAAAAATGAAAAGAGAATCATGAAGTCTTAGAGCTGAAGGAAATTTAGAAAACATACAGTCCAATTCCCATAGTTAGATACAAAGTTTTAGAATTAGGTGTTAGATAAATACTCAAAAATTTTGGAAAAGAGACTAGCTTGGCAAAAACATTTAACAAGTAATGGGCAAAATAATATCTGGTGTTATGTGGAGTTTTCATTTTTAATATCTCTACTAAAAATTGAGAGTTGAATAGTGAATTTGAAAAGTCTTGTGATATTATGCCCCATTTTTGGTGGGTGCGGTAATAATTACTGCTCTTAATTCATAGATACAAAACTACTGTTTATCATTGTTATATCATCCAATTTTTCAATGTTTTGATGGGTACCATGATTCAAGTCTTTTGGTTCCAATCAAATATTTTTTTCTTTACACCATGGTGTGTTTAAGATAAATAATTCAAAACTGAGGAGAAGTGTTAACATGTACTTCGGAATTATATTCTTTATTTTATGTTTGTGCTCCTTTTCTTTAAAAAACTATGACCTTAATAAACATATTTGTGTTCAGAGGGTATTTCCACACCTTCTGATGAATTAGTCTCATCTCATAACAATTCAGGACTTCTGGTTTGGATCAGTCAACTTTAGATATTATTACACTCTCATTCAATGCTGCCTCTCCAAGAGACAGAGCAGAGGTTTTACATGGCTGCAGAGAAGCTTATTGAAAATTTAAAGACACCAGTGGCCAGGGAGAGTGTCAGGCCTCTCTCAGTCCCAGGCACTGTTTGGAGCTGCAGGAGGCTACGGTCCATTCTTGTGATTGTCATGCAGTTCCCAACCAATGTGGCCATTGGTTCTCTCCAGGCTGCAGGCCTTCAAATGCTAGATCTTTCATGGGGTTCATTTGGTGGTTCTTTGAGGCCTTAACTGTTCAGTTCCCTGGCCTGGTTACCCTGCTAAGATATAGTCTCTTCCTCCCATTGTCTCCACAGATGACTATTGTTAAAATAAAAACTTTAGACAAAATTGGTTTAACAGACTTTATTTGAGCTAAGGCTGGTGAATGAATTGGGCAGCTCTCAAAACCAGAACAGGTTCAGAGAACTTGGGTCCAGCAGCTTGAGTAGTAGGCTTTTAGAGTCTAAATGCAGAAGCAAAGTAAAGAACTATGAGATTGGCTATGCTGAGCATTTGCCTTATCTGGGTATAATCTGATGAAAGGCCACAAATTATTTAACCAATGGGCTAGTTGGCTGGCTGTGACTGGCTGAAGCTTAATTCAAAATTAATCAGTTTCCTCACAGCAAAGAAAACAGTTAACGGAGTGAAGAGACAACTGGTGAAATTGGGAGAAATATTTGCAAAACCAAACATCTGATACAAGGAGTTAATATCCAAAATATTATAGGAATTCCAACAACCCAGTAGTTAGAAAACAAATAAACCAATTAAAAAATGGGCAAAGTGCCTCAACAGACATTCTCAAAAGAAGCTATATAAATGCCAACAAGTATAAATGCTCAACATCACTAATCATCAGAGAAATGCAAATCAAAACCATAATGAGGTATGACCTCATACTTGTTACAGTGGCTTTTATCAACAAGATATGAGAGAACAGATTTTGGCAAGGATGTGAAGAAGAGGGAAACCTTGAACCTCTGCTTGGGAATGCAAATTAGCATAGCCATCATGGAATACAGTATGGAGTTTCTTAGAAAGCTAAAAATAGAATTACCGTATGATCCAGCGATCCCACTACTGGTTATATATCCAAAGGAAATAAAATCATTTTGAAGAGTTATCTGCAGTCTCTTGTTTATTGCAGCACTATTTGCAATAGTCAAGATACGAAATCAACCTAAGTGGCCATCAACGAACAAATGAGTAAAGAAATCATGTTATATGTTCATAATGAAATACTATTCACCTTAAAAAAGTGAAAATTTGTTTTCATATGCAACAACATCGATGAACCTGGAGGACATCAGTTAAGTCAAAGAAACTGGGCACAGAGACACAAATACTACATGATCTCACTTACAGGTGAAATCTGAAAATGTTTGGCTCATAGAAGCAGAGAGTAGAGTGCTGGCTACCAGGGGCCATGATTTGGGAGTTGGAGATATTGGGCCAAGGATACAAGATTCAGTTAGTTAGGAACAGTAAGTTCAAGAGATCTACTATGAAATATGGTGGCTATGTTAACAATGTATTGTTGTATTTTTAAACATTTATTTATTATACTTTAAGTTCTGGGGTACATGTGCAGTTTGTGCATGTTTGTTCCATAGGTATACACATGCCGTGGTAGTGGTTTGCTGCATATATTGCCCTGTCATCTACATTAGGTATTTCTCCTAATGCTATCCCTCCCCAACCCCTCCACCTGCTACTATTCCTCCCACCGCCCCCAGGCCCCAGTGTGTGATGCTCCCCTCCCTGTGTCTGTGTGTGTGTGTGTGTGTGTGTGTGTGTGTGTGTGTGGTTTTTTTTTTGAGACAGAGTCCTGCTTTGTCACCCAGGTTGGAGTTCAGTGGCACAATCTCGGCTCACTGCAACCTCTGCTTCCCAACTGAGGCAATTGTCCCTGCCTCAGCCACCCGAATAGCTGGGATTACAGGCACGCACTACCACACTGGACTGATTTTTGTGTTTTTAGTAGAGAGGGGGTTTTGCCATGTTGAGCAGGCTGGTCTTGAACTCCTGACCTCAGGTGATATGCCTACCTTAGCCTCCCAAAGTGCTGGGCACACCCGGCCCAATGTATTGTATTTTAAAAATAGCTAAGTAGACTTTGCATTCTCACCACTTATCAAAAAAGCCAAGTTTATGAGATAGTGAACATTTTCATTAGCTGGTTGAGCTATTCCACAATGTACCTATATTTCAAAATAAAATGTTGTGATTGATAAATATATACAACTGTCATTTGTCAATTAAAAAAATAATCTGTTCTAAGAAATGCCCCCTAAGTTAAGTTTCAGCTTGATTGTATAGGGGTTCTGGGTACAGAAACAGCCTCAGGCTAATGGCCTGTTGCTTATTTTGCTTTAACACTGTATATCCTACAACCTATTGCTTACAGGCTCCTCTAATTCCAGTTGGTAACTGGAAAGTTGACCAAAGTCCCAATTACCTAATGTTTGACTCATACCAAATCATGAACCCTTGTGTGTGAAATTCTGGGACTGTAGACTACGTGTATGCGGCATGTCTCTCAGTTTCACTGCCTTTCTCTTAACCATTTCCAGGGTACCTTATTTGTAGCTTGATCATTTCACCCGTTTTAGACAGAAGAGAGGTGCCAGTCTCCAGTTTGGGGGAGTGATGGATTGGGCACCATAATGGCAGGAATAAGATAAATGTTCCACCACTACCGACATTGCCCTGTGGAGGAAAAGAGAAAGAAATAGCTTATTACCTGATGACTTAAATCTCCTCAGGAAGACAACCCTCCCTTCCCAACAGGAAAAGTTACTTTTTGGTGACTTATTTAAACTATGTGATTTTAGGACCATGAATCAAGCTTCCTATGAACATGACTGTGCAGAACTTAGCATCTTTTAAACTGCGAGTCATTCCCAATTTCTGCACCAGTTAGTACCCCCTTGGGGCCAGAAAGACATCCCAGTGGTATTTTATTTACATAGTAATATATGTTTAAATATATAAATTGATAGATATGCATTATGTGCATACACAAATTATATATTGCATTCCTAGTTTTAATAATCATAGCTAACTGAGGTGATTGTGTGACTCTGAATAGACACTTGGTAACAGGTATTTAAAGGTCAGGTATAGACCCAGTAAGAGCTGATCTCTGAGCTGTCCTCAAAGCAGTAGTAAAAACACAAAATTTTTGTTTGTTAAAAAAGGAAGATTCTGGCTAGGCATGGTGGCTCACGCCTATAATCCCAGCACTTTGGGAGGCTGAGGCAGGCGGATCACCTGAGTTCAGGAGTTTGAGACCAGCCTGGTCAACATGGTGAAACCCCGTCTCTAGTAAAAACACAAATATTAGCCAGCCATGGTGGCAGGTACCTGTAATCCCAGCTATTTGGGAGGCTGAGGCAGGAGAATTGCTTAAACTCGGGAGGCGGAAGTGGCAGTGAGCCGAGATCACACCATTGGACTCCAGCCTGGGACATGAACGAGACTCAAAAAAAAAAAAAAAAAAAAAAAAAATAGGAGGGTGCATCCTGGAGTCTGCATTTTCAACAAATATCAGACATGGTTTTCATGCAAATGAAGTTTGAGAATCATTGTTACTGGCAATGGGGAATTACTGATGAATTTTGAATAAGAGCCCAAGGCGGTATTTTTCTATGCCGGGTTGTTCTGGAGAGTGGACTGGAGGAGAGAGAGAGGCTAAAAAGCTGATGGAAGACTCCAGGTAAGGAGCCTTGTAATTGCCCAAGTGAGGAGGTAGATTTGCTGGTGACAGCATGGAAGGAAATGAAAAGATGAGAACAAGATGATAAATTACAATGAAATCACAACACAGACGGAAGGAGTCTAAGGTGACTCTAAGCTTTTAAGTTTGCTTGATTGGGACACTCTACCCTCCTCTTCGCAGCAAACATAGCTGCAGAGGAGGACAGTGACAGCTGCTGCCTGTGGATGCATGCTGATCTGTGGGCAGCTTCCTGTCCTACACGTGTGAGTCACGCTCTGTTTGAGAGCACAGGTACGCATGAGAAAATTCGACCTTAGCTCTGCATGTGGCGTCTCCCTACCCTACTCATGGTTAGAAGGGTTAGAGCCCTGGGTAAATCCCGGTGACGCCAACGCTGCCACATTTAGGCTGAAGTTAGGCAATTGGGTTTAGGATCCCCTAGCATTCAACCTACTAGAAATTTTCTTTTAAAGCAATTTTTAACTATTCATAGCGTAATTACAATCTCTTGTATTTATACAGTGTTTTACAAAATTCTGTCGTGTGGGTCATTCCATCTGCTCTTCAAGCAGCATTCTGAGCTGGATAGAATTTGAACAGAAGTTATCTTTCTCATTACATTCAGGAGAAGAGTTTTGTGTCTGCTGCCCTTTCAGTGGCAGACCCTCCAATTCCCACCTCCTCTCTACCTGGTCTTCAAGGCCCTGACCAAATGTCACTTCTTGGAACATTTACCTAATTCTCTCTGACAGTCTCTTATTTCTTTGAGTTGCTCTAGAACTTTCTACACACTTGTATTATAACTTTTATTTCATTTATTTTCAATCGTTTATTTATTTATCTTTTTCTCTCTCTCTGAACATACTATGGGCCAAGAGAGCATCTCGGAACCAAAGCCGTGATTATGTCTGTATGGAAGAAGAAGATGGAGTTGAGAAAGGATATGCAAATTTGTCCCATCCAGTTATTGTCATACAGCCAAGGTATTCTGTGGACACAATGAGGTTCTTGCTAGTCATATGCCATCCTAAAGTCAGGGTTAGGGGAAGAATCCCAGACAGTTAAATGAGTCATGGAAGAATGCAGTTGGAGAAGGCAGAGAGAAAACACAACCCAGGACTGATTGATTCTCAGTCCTGAGGTCTTTCCTCTGATCTCAGTCTGTTTTATTTTAGTCAAGTGATAGTTGTTACAGAGATCTCACCTATGATCCTTTTAGATTATCCATTGTGTTTTAAAATCTGCCTAATTGTGTTCTATGAAATGTGCTGTTCACTGACATGTTATACACAATTCTGATACACTTTTTCCTTTTCATCGGTTTAGAAAATGCAGTGAATGAGCTTATTAACTCTAGCATCCCACGACGGCCCGTATTGGCATTATCTGCGACATTGTACATTTTTTTTTCCGGGCCTTTTTAGAAAGTATTCATGGCTGAGTCAGTTTTATCTACAGTTGAATTTAAAATTTGTGGGGACCATTTAAAATGCATTGTGATAGTGCAAATAGGCAACACTTACCTGATTCCCTTCTTCCTCTGATTTTGTCATTCTGCTGAAAAGAGCTATTGATTGTGTTGGGTATGATCTGCTCTTTATAAAACTATGCTGCTTATTGCTCATGATTCCATCAACCTCCACATTTTGATACATTTCATCTTGTCAGACCTGTTTCATTATTTTACTGTTGATATTAGACTTACCAAGCCATCATTCACAGGTTCACTTCTCTTGCCTTTTGTTAAATGTGTATTTGCCCCCGTATACACCAAGATTATCTCTACTGTACACTTGATACCATAGTGACGAATTTCACTGTTTGAGACTTGCGCAATATATTAAGCATAACCATTACAGAAAAGCCTATTTTAAAATGCAAGTATCATGGGAAACATGGCATATCTTTAATATTTTAGTGACAATTTGTTTTTAATCATATTGTTTTATATTGAAGTATCATCATGAGGACATCCGGCAGGGAGAGAGGAATGTTGAAAAGTGGGGGGAGGAATGGCAAGAAGGGACAAAGGGCAAGTGGAAGGGTAACTGTGCCAGCTTCTTGCAATCTAGAGTAAATGGCTCCTTTTTTTTCTAGGAAAAGAACTTCATTAGGTATAACTCTCCCTCTTACCTTTCACAAACGTGCCCATAATAATGCTAGAATAAGAATTAAACACCAAATTTTAATCTACATCAAATTTAGAAAGAGAAAAACACTTAATTCATAAATCAACTTTAGGGCAAGTGATACTTGGAAAAAACATAATTTTAAAATGATGTGTATTTCCCAGAAAAAGTCTGGGTTCTCTGTAATAATAGTAATCACTAACATTTATTGAAAACTTATTATATGGCAGGGATTTTTAGCATGCATATTCTCATTTAATTCTTCTCTTGAGCTTATGAGGTAGATGCTATTATTCACATCTTACCTACAAGAAACTGAGGTTATTTGCCTTTTGAATCAATGCTAAGAATGGATGAAGCTGGGATTCAGACCCTGTGGTCTAACAACAGAGCCCATGCTCTTCAGTACCACATATTATGCTCAAGCTAGTGCCTAGCAAAATTAATCTTTTCTGGAGTCCTTATTTTCTGTTAGAGCCTGGAAAGAATTCAGGCTCCGATCTTGTACTTACACTTGTGTATTCTGCTTTGGACTATTTTTTGGAGATAAGGTCTCACTCTGTCACTTAAGCTGGAGTGCGGTGGTGCAATCATGGCTGTCTGCAGCTTTGACCTCCTGGGCTCAAGCCATCATCAGCCTCTCGAGTAGCTGGGATTGCAGGTGCACACCACCATGCCTGGCTAAGTTTTGTATTTTTTTTATAGAGATGGTGACTCACTATGTTGCCCAGGCTTGTCTCGAACTCCTAGGATCAAGTGATCCTCTGCCTTGGCTTCCCAAAATGCTGGGATCAAGCATGAGCCACTGTACTTGGCTGTTTTTTTTTTTAATTGACAAATAATTGTATGTATTCATTGTGTACAATATGATATTTTGAAGTATTCCTAAATTGTGGAATAGTTAAATTTAGCTAATTAGCGAATATAATGAATGCCACATCCAGGCTTTGTAAAAAGAAAAAAGAAACAGAAAAAGGAAAAGGAAAACAACAAATGTATTAAATGTATTACCACACAGTTATCATTTTTGTGATGAGAGTACTTATCCACTCTCCTTGCATTTTTCAAGGATGTAGTATATTGTCATTACCTATAGACACCTTGATATATCATACCTAGATTGCTTGCTAAACATAGCCTTTTAATTATAATATGTAAATTGGACTTACTGCAAAGAGAAGTGATATTTGTGAAAATCTATGGGAGACATTTAAAACTTCCAGTTGAGCAGGAATTCTTAATATGAAAAATAAAGAAGGTAGTAAAATTTACTAATTTAAAATTACCACATGCAAATGCTGTATAGGGAGTTTTTTTTTTTTTTTTTGAGAGGTAAGGAATGTTAACCATGTTGTTTCAATAAAAGCATATCTTTATATAGTGCCTAAAGTTTTAAAATTACCATGCTGAATGTAGTAATAGATTTCAAGAAATAGAAAAGCTAATGTAACATTCTGTTCAGTTCTGGTTAGGTATAAACTTGCACTTTTATCTAACCATTTATTCACCCATTTATTCATTCATTTGATAGATGCTCATGAGACCTCATTGGGTACCAGTTAGCCAGTTAGGATATTGACTTCCATATAATAAGAAATAGAACAGGATAAGGTTATAGTTATATCTAGAAAGAGCTACAGTACATCTAGAACTGACAAGCAGAAAAAGCTAGCCATTATATGGTCAGTGAACACCATTTGGGTCTTAAAAATAATTTCTTATGTTTGTTATCAATTCAAATGTTTACTTTCCCAGAACATACATGTCATGTCATGAGTTTTCCATCCCTATCAATAACATAAAATTTAAAAGTAAGTTATTGCTAAGGCATATTAATATTGATTACATGATGGGGAATTTGTATCAATAAGGATTAGCCCTGTCTCTTTTCGGGACTCCGGTACTGCTTTCACAATACAGAAACATGCTTTAAAAAAAAGCAAAACAATTAAGTTCGCCATGTAAATATATATTGGAAACTGTTCCCAGGTATGCCGCAAGCAGGAATTTAATACCTCAGTTGTGCAATTAAATTCTTGGCAAAAATAGCATGCTTTTCTGAGAAATATATGTTCAATTCAATTACTCAGACCCAGGCTATGAATAAAGAGGCTATTATAAAGATGTGGTAAGAAAAGGAAATGAGTATGTTGAAGAGATATCTGTACTCGGGTGTTTGTTGCAGCACTATTTACAATAGCCAAGTTATGGAATCAATCGAAGTATCCCTCGAGAGATGAATGGATACAGAAAATGTATACACCGGTGCAGTGGCTCACGCATGTAATCCCAGATACTTGGGAGGATTGCTTGAGCCCAAGAGTTGAGGCTGCAGTGAGCTGTGATCATATCCTGCCCTCCACCTGCCTTGGCAACAGAAGGAGATCTTGTCTCTCAAAAAAAACAAAAAAAAAAAAAGGAAAGAAAAAAAACGTGACACACACACATACACACATACACTCTACTCTCTCTCTCTCTCTCTCTCTAATTCCAGTTACTTGGAAGGCTGAAGCGGGAGAATTGCTTGAACCCAGGAACTGGAGGTTGAAGTGAGTCGAGACCGTGCCACTGCACTCCACCCTGGGCAACAAGGATGAAACTCCATCTAAAAAAAAAAAAAAAGGAATCCTGTCACACTCACAGCCAACAGCAACATGGATGAACCTAGAGGACATTACGTTAAGTGAAGTAAGTCAGGCCACAGATAGATAAATACATGTTCTCACTCGTATGTGGAAGTTAAAATTTGACTAATAGAAGTAGATAGTAAAACAGTGGTTACTAGAGGCTGGGAAGGTTTGGGGGAGGTGGGAGTAGGGAAAGATTGGTTAGAGGTTGCAAAATTACAGCTAGATGGGGGAATACACTATAGTGCTCTGTAGCTCTGTAGTGTGAGTATAGTAAATGCTAAGTTTATTGTATTTTTTTCAAATAGCTAGAAAAAGAATTTTGAATGTATCAACACAAAAAAATGATAAAGTTTGGAGGTGATAGATATGCTAATTGGCCTGATTTGATCATTACACACTCTACATGTATCAAAAAATCACCCTGTTTCCCATAAATATGTGTAATTATTATGTGTCCATTAAAAAATACATATCTATTTTTTAAAATTAATTTGAAAAAATTATTGGGCCACGTGCAGTGGCTCACATCTGTAATCCCAGCATGTTGGGAGGTAGTGGTGGGTGGATCATCTGAGGTCAGGAGTTTGAGACCAGCCTGACCAACATGGTGAAACACCGTGTCTACTAAAATTACAAAAATTAGCCAGGTGTGATGGCACGCACCTGTAGGCCCAGCTACTCAGGAGGCTGAGGCACGAGAATCGCTTGAACCTGGAGATAGAGGTTGCAGTGGGCCGAGACTGCACCACTGGACTCCAGCCTGGGTGATAGAGTGAGACTCTCTACAAAAAAAAAAAAAAAAAAAAAAAAAAAAAAAATTAAAGAGATTTTCGAATCCTCTCCCAAAATGACATGAAAGATACATCACAATTTTTAAAACCTTATTTGCTATATTTTGTGTATACTACAATTTAATACTTTAAAGTTGGCCTAGAATGCTAGAAAAACTTTCTGGAATTATGTAGTTCTACATCACTCAGATCCATTAAAATTGTGCCTAGAACTTTTAACAGAAACATAAGTATAATTTCCTAACACAGGAGATTTTAAATCCTAGTGTTATTTTCTTTTTTCCTCTTCACAGAAGTAGACAGCATCCACTGGTATAATTACAGTGGTGAAGATAGTAAATCGTGTTTTTGTTGTTTTTAATCATTCCTCATTATTTTGTTTACATGAATAAACTTATTAAGACATTTTATTTGTAAGGACAAAGACTCCCAGAAGCCACTCTTTGCAGCCTCCATCTTTTATTCCCTTTGTGAACATGTGAAGTCCTCACGGCAGCTTTAGCAGTATTAGAAGGTCTGATTTGTTTGAAAAAGCTTCAGTGATCATAGGCAATGTTTAAAGAGGCTTTGGCAAAATAAAAAGTAGAAAGCTTTTAAAGCAGCTGTAGGGATTCTGTCAATTGAGAAGTGAGTCCAAGATGGCAGAGTACATTGGAAAACCATTCAGCTTGGGTCATTAGTTGCTTTTTGAGGTTAGTCTAACAGCTAGGGTAGTGTTATTATTGACTAAGGGTCCTTACTGACCAAGTAGCAAATTCAGCCGTGTCTCCAGGGTCCTCCAAAATGCTTTGCTGAGTAGCTTCAATGGTCTAATTTAAGGAAAAAAACAAATAACTCCACCTGCTCAGTTATATACCTTTGACTAAGGCAATGAAAACTGATTTGTAAGATGTTAGGAGGCCTTTTCAATCACGAAAGAGAATTGAAATTATGTAGTCAAATTATATTTTGTATTTAAAATATTCCTTTCACTTTGAAGTATCATTTTATTCCTCTTTGAAAAATTTATATTATTCATATCAAAGGTTTCAACTAACAATAAGAGAACTGATGCTTAGTGTACTTATTCTGTATTTACTGAATGTTGATTTATGCCTTATGCTAGATACCATGAAAGATGTAAAAAGCCAATAGGCAAAGCTTTTGCCTTCAGAAAGAGTGTCCTCTCTTTGAGGGAGGAAAAATGCACAAATGAATAATTAGAGTAAATAGATTCTGGAACAATCTATTTAGGAACTATTTAAAAAATAGTTCTGAACAATCTATTTAGGTATTTAAACAATGGAAGGAACTATTTAAAAAATTATACTGAGTTTCGTATGGTAGAAAATATAGATAACCACATACCAAAATGATTTTCATAGGTATAGTAGTCCTCTTCAAATATTACAGTAGCCAGCAGAAGTGGTGTAGAGAACATTCAGATTTTGGAAAAAAAATCAGATTTAATGTCTGTTCCTGTTACCTACAATTTAATTCACTTTGATTTCCCTGAGATAATTTTTACCTTGCAGGGTCCTTTTAACCACTGGGAAAGTAAAGGTCAAAAGTCAAGAAGGATAAACATGGCCTTGCCCCTTTTTTCAAGTGAGACAACTTGCATGTGAGGAGTACCATGTAGACTTGGGATCTTTTTCTAAGTCTTTCTTTGCCAAGAGCAGCAATCGAGGGAAAAAAAGCATAAAGGGGTCATCTAAAGGTGAGTGTTGAAGGGCTTTGTGGGAGACCAGATGAGAGCATGTCCTCCAGCTCAGTGCACTCAAAATATGGTCAGTTGGAGGCTCATGGATGTTTGCACTGAAATTAGTGCTGACATCGAGAGTTCAGTGTTTAGAAATTTCTATAGCAATTTGGCAAAGTAATTCTATGTCTGTCAATTTAATAACAAAATATGGGGGTTATATTTTCTTATGTCTTCATGGATTTTTTTTCTTTTTCTAAGTTACTTCTATCAAAATTTACAGTTTTAGCAGTGTGCAATTGGTTCTTTACCACAAGTATTTTGAAAAGTCTTGTTCTAGTAGACCATTTGAACTCCACTAATTGAAACTTGATAGTTAGCACAATTTTTTTTTTTAACCAACTGCACAACTTCTCCTGTTTTTCAGCTGTGATGTACACAATATGGTCTTGTCAGGGTGATGCTGTCAGTTGGGGCTTTGCGGACTTCATGGTGCAAGGCTGTCTGTGGCTGTTTGAAGAACTTTTGAGAGGCAGGCACAATACAGAGAATTTTTGCCAGCGTCATAGATGAGATGGACTCATTTTTATATATAAATTGGTGGAGGATTATGAACACAAAACATCACAGCAGCAAGGGAATAGCATTTGCCTGACAAACAACACCAAGGAAAATGCCAGGCCTTCTAGAATACGTGTAGGATCATGGGCACATTGCTTCAGGCTGACTGCTGTGCAGGTAAACACCAGCAGTCAGCATTTCCCTCCCTGGTGACTTAGAAGACCCAGTCTTAAACTCCGGTAAATAACTTGGAATAAGTGAGGACCAAAGAAGACATTTCTGACATTGTAAGTAAGCCACGTGGGAAGGGCAGGAAAGACATCCACAAACAAAAGCTCTCTGTTTCCTGCTCCCATTTCCTCCTAACTTGTGGCTGCTTTTTAAAAATGTGTGTGTGTTTGTAAAGTTCTCAGGCACAATTGATTCTAGACTCCTAGACTGTAAATGTAAGGAGCTCAGGATGAGTTATTTTTGGATTTGATGGCTGGAAGTCAGAAAAGTCAGTATTAACTAACCATACTTTAGATTGTAAATGAATTGTCAATGAATGCCTAATTTTACTCCTTCCTTTTTGAAGCAAAAAAATAGCTGGATGATGTAATCTATTTGCCTATCAATTCTAAGCTTTTATTTTTTAAAAAGTATTTTAATAACTCTAAAGTATATTTCTACAAATACATTTTTATTTGGGCATTGTTCTCAGGTCTTCCTCCTCAATAAGAAAAAACTGAAGGCAGAATGACAATTATAGGAACCCCAGGAAATTATTTTAGTAGTTGTTATTTTATTTGACTTTTTTTAGATAATTGTAGATTTGCACGTACTGGTAGGAAATAAGAGAGATATTCCATGGGCTTTTTACTTAGTTTTCCCTCAAAATAACAAATGCTTTGCATAACTGTAGTACAATATTACAACCAGAAAATTGACATAATCCACAGAATGTATTCAAATCTTACAAGTTTCACATGCATTTAAATTGCATAAAATTAATGCATACATACACACACTTGAATACACACACGTGTGTATGTCTGCATTAATTTAATGCCATTTAAAGTACATGTAATATCTACATTAATTGTATGCAATTTTCTCCTATCTGTAGATTTGTGTTACCCAAGATAACAGAATACTTGCTTCACAACTATCCCTTGCGCTATCTTCATAACCAAAGCCACTTTGCTCTTTCTCCCCTCACTTAACCCCTGGCAAACACTAATCTGTTTCCATTCTTATTATTTTGTCATTTAAGTAATACTATATAAATTGACTCATAAGACATGCAAGATTATATGCTTGGCTTTTTAACTCACCATTATCCCCTTTAAATCCATTGAAGTTGTTTCAATAGTTCATTCCTTTTTTATTGCTGAGTAATATTCCGTGGTATGAATATACCAGTGTTTTTAAAATGTTAACCCATTGAAGGACATTTGGATTGTTTCTTTAGAGTCTTTTCTTTGTAATGGAAATACTCTTCTCCATTATCTTATTTTAGAAACATAGTATAAATTTACTGAGCACTCATCTGTGCCAGGTTGTGCACTAAACATTTTTCATGCAATAACTTCTTCACAGAACAAATCTCTGCAGTGAATGCTATTACTACCTGCACTCGGTGAGAACCGCTATCCTGAAATCCCAGGAGTGATCTCAATTCCTGGGTGCAGTAGCAATGTGCAGGCGCCAAGCACAGCTTCCCCAGACTCCATGGGAAAGCACTCATGGAGTGTAGGCGGCCTGTGGCCAAAGAACTCAAGCAGCTGCATATTTACAGGAATGGCAGTGAGGCCACATCTGGGAAAATGAAGTTGTCTTTTCTTTGGAGAGACTAGATAGCCTTGTTTGGGCAATCCCAAAATATAAAGGTCAAGACCTAGATTTATTCTAAGCCCTATCCTCAAAGCTTAGTCAGAATTTGAGGAAAATGTGGGTGAGGGGGCAGGCACTGAAGCAATGAAGCACTTACAGTAATGAAGGCAATCATATGGTAGGAACATTAGTGCTACAATCTGAGGGGGGATGTGGGTTCACATCAGAAATGTAAGCAGTGGGCCGGGCATCATGGCTCATGCCTATAATCTCAGCACTTTGGGAGGCCGAGGCGGGAGGATCACCTGAGGTCAGGAGTTCAAGACCAGCCCAGCCAACATGGTGAAACCCCATCTGTACTCAAAATACAAAAATTAGCCAGGCGCAGTGGCAGGTGCCTGTAATCCCAGCTACTCGGGAGGCTGAGGTAGAAGAATTGCTTGAACCCAGGAGGCGGAAGTTGTAGTGAGCCAAGATCATGCCATTGCACTCCAGCCTGGGCAACAAGAGTGAAACTCCATCTCAAAAAGCAAAAAAAAAAAAAAAAAGAAAAAGAAAAGTAAGCAATGAACTGTAAGGGAGTGGAGAGACTGAGATGATGTCACTAGTTATGCTTTGCGGTATGAGGTCAGCAGGACAGGAATGCTGTCAGTTTCTCTCATTCTCTTATTCATCTTTTTTGATCCTTAAGGGAGTTTTACAGTGGACCTAGGTAGTGTTGAGTTGATCATTTCAACAATGTTTCAGTAAGACTTATAAAAACCCTAAGAGGTGAGTGATGTGTAAAACACATACAGACACATACAATGGACCAGGAAATAAGAGACCTTGGCTCTTGTTCTGAGTTTGCAGAGTCCTTCAGACAGGTCACTTCATCAGTGTCCTCACATGCAAGATGAAAAGACAATTTTGAATAGTTTTCCAACATTAAAATGGAATAATCCTGTGAAAAACACTGTAAACATTTCTATGCTATTTTGAACTATCACACTTAATTACTAATACCTGTTGCTATTTAAATTGAACAACTTACATCTCAAAATTATTTTGGTGATGTTTATCTGGAGCTACACACTGCATGTTACAGATATATATATACATTACATATTGCAGATATATATGTACTGTATATAAATATATTTTCCCATTTAGGAAATATAGAAAGAAGACTCTTTTTGGGGGTATGCCATTAGTGGCTTTAAATATTTTCTTAGTTTATATCTATCCAAATAAATGTGGTATTTTGTTTTGCTATGATGCTTTTATTGGAATTTGAGCAGTAAAAGCCAGCATGTAGACAGCAAAGATAGGGGTGACACTGTGTGGCTAAACGCTGCTAACCAAGGTAAAATCCATTTGCTTAGCAGAATGGCCTATGTGGTCAGGGATGAGAAGAGAGGAATGAGATTTGAATAAGCAAAACTCCAGAGGTCTTGCTTAAAACTGTTCCCTTTTCAATGAATTAAAGACTCCTGTAGACTGGAAGCTCTCCTTTGGGAAAGAGTTAAGCATCTAATGCATTGCATCACTGATATTCACACCTAGAGGTAATCTATTAGGGAGTTAACTGGAGAAGGGGGGAGATGGGGCAGAAGAGACAATAAGAAAAAGAAGCGGAGGAGCAGCCGGCAGAGGTCAGCCTTTTAGGTGCCTTCTTCTCTAGGCTTCCTCAGCACTCCATTGGACATACAAGGATTCTGGGCTTGAAGGAACTCCTCCAGGAAAACCTAGAGCAAAGTGCCTCTATTATCATTCTGTCCTAACATTAGATATAAATTGCCACTGATAAAAATAACTTTACAGGGAAATTGCTCCTGAGGAAGAAATTCATTGTCTAACTAAAGCAAACAATTTCATCTGAATCTGATTAAAAGCAGTAATCTTTAACAAAAAGCTTCTGTCAACACTGAACTCATTTCGCTATTTTTTTATAGTGTCTAACCCCTGCAATATGTCTTCAGTGCTCATTAAGAGGAAAGCTTTGACATGCTTTTGTTTTCAGATCCTTATATCTCTTTATTAATTTTGCTTAAAAAATATCTCACAAGCTGTCATTTTCTTTCAAATGTCAATAATTTTAAAAATTGTGGATATTCTGATAAGCCTCAATGAATATGTTGTAACAGCGATTTTTGACTTTACTATTCACTTCTGATTATTTCACTACTGATCATTTTTCCACTTAGAAGACCAAAGCACTTCACAAACATTAAGAAGAAAACATAATCCATAGGAATATTTCTATGATGAGATAGTCAATTGCAATAATGTCTAGTGTATGTTGATATAACATTTACTGTAAACAAATTACCTGTTTATTATAGCCTTCTGTCAAAGAAGTAGAACAGCTATAATTTATTGTTTCTATTACAGATGAGGAAACAGAGCTTAGGAAGCTTATGGACACTGATCAAGGCATATCATTAGTAGGGGTTCAAAGAGAATCTAGAACTTTTGACTCCTGATTTATTTTTTTCTGTCCTCCCCTCCCCTCCCCTCCTTCCCTCCCTCCTTCCTGCTTTCCCTCCCTCCCTCCCTCCCTCCCTCCCTCCTTCCTTTTTTTTTTTTTTTTTTTTTTTTTCCTTCCTTCCTTCCTTCCTTCCTTTCACAGGATCTCACTCTGTTGCCGAGGCTGGAGTGTAGTGGTATAATCATGGCTCACTGCATGCAGCTTCAACTTCCCAGGCTTAAGTGATTCTCCTGCCTCAGCCTCCCAAATAGCTGGGACCACAAATGCATGCAGCCATGCCCAGCTAAGTTTTTCTATTATTTGTAGAGATAAGGTCTCACTATGTTGCCGAGGCTGGTCTGGAACTCCTGGGCTCAAGCAATCCACCTGTCTTGGCCTCCCAAAGTGCTGGGGTTACAGGGGTTCCCCACTGTGCCTGGTCTTCATTTTTTGTTTAATCATTAAAATAAATTGAAACTATTTGAGACCATTTTGAACCTGTTAGATTCTCTGTGGTATTTCTTGTTTTGTTAACAGCCTCTAATAAACAACTGAGAGGAGTCCTCAAAATGGTAGACAGGAATCCTACTGACAACTTTTGAACTCCTTTCTATGTCAACAATTTGAAAGGGTGAAGAAACTGAAGAGAGCAAGTGACTTGTGAGGCCTCTCTGGAGAGAGAAACAGAGACTGTAAGACTCCCATCCTCCTAGGGAGGGGAGGGATGCCTCTGCCTCCTTGCCTCAAGCCTGGATGAGTGGGCTTCCAGCAGCTGGATCAGAGTGCCCTAGGTGTCTTCCCTCAGTTCATGACTCAATCCCAACAGCAAGACAGGAAGAGGTTGTCATTTTTAATTACTTAAATCCCTACAGGGCAAAGAATGAGCTTGCATTTTTCAGGGACCACATGCATGGGGATGCCATGGGAGGGAAGAAGTGATTAAAATTCTGCTTAAGAGACCTGTCCAATGGGTGAGGGGGCAGCAACAGAGCAGGGACACTGAGATCCAAGTTAGTAATCTAGGGAGGAGGAGGAGTAAGAGAAAGAGAAAACCTTGTCCCTTCCCAGTCCCCAGATTCTAGCCCCAGCTGGGCAGGGAGTGAGGGAGTAAGGGTTTTTCTGTCTTTGAATGAACACTGGAGTGTTGAATTGGAATATTTGACTTAAGATTGGAATGAGGATTCGAATATATGGAACTGGATACATTTAACTACTGAGTAGAGACTGTGTGTGTGCAACTTAAAAGAATTGGATGATTTTGCTGTTGTGAAAACCAAAAGTAAGCTGGGAGTAGTGGCTCACGCTTGTAATCCCAGCACTTTGTCAGGCTGAGGTGGGCGGATCACCTGAGGTCAAGAGTTCAGGACCAGTCTGGCCAACATGGCGAAACTCCATCTCTACTGAAAATATAAAAAGTAGCTGGGCATGGTGGTGCACACCTGAGAGGTGCTTGAACCTGAGAGGCGGAGGTTGCAGTGAGCTGAGATTGTGCCACTGAACTCTAGCCTGGGTGACATAGCAAGACTGTCTCAAAAAAAAGAGAACCAAAAGTAAAATTCTAAGCCCCCAGCCAACTGATAAACCCTCCCCTCTGCCAAGGGCATTCCAAAAGTTAACCCAAAAAACTAGTTCAGGCCACAATGGGAAGGATCAGACATTTCTCCTTATACCGTCCTCCTGTTGGAATTCAGGTACAGCTGACCAGCATTGGCATCAAAACAGAGACCTTGAGACTGATTGAACAGACCCTTTAAGTCTGATAAGAAACATTTACAATCTGTTCTCTCTGAAGTTGGCAATGTGGCGGCTTCATTTGTTAATAAGAACCTTGTCTCCAAAGCCCCTTATCTTAACCCAGACACTCCCTTCTATTGATTCCACGTCTTTAGGTAATAACCCTTTCAATCAATTGCCAATCAGAAAATCTTTGAATCTGCCTGTGACCTGGAAGCCCCACCTGCTTCCAGTTGTCCTGCTTTTCTGGGCAGGGCCAATGTACATCTTACATGTATTGATTGATGTCTTATGTCTCCCTAAAATGTATAAACCAAGCTGTAACCTGGCCAGCATGAGCAAATGTTCTCAGGATCTCCTGGGGCTGTGTCATGGGCCATTGGTCACTCATATTTGGCTCAGAAATCTCTTCAAATATTTTACAGTTTGACTCTTTTGTCGACAGCTGTTTAAAAAGAGATACTAAGTTATTGATTTAGTGGACTTCTTTCTAGTTGTATTCTTTTGCTACCATGGACATGGTTTTATATTTTGCTTTTGTGTTTTTTATGATGGAATTATAAGTATTTCCATGCTGTTATGTAATCTTCATGATCATCATTTTAATGGCAGCACTGAGTTCCCTGTATGTGGGCCATAATTTGCTTTCCCATTTCTGTGCTGTTGGATATACAGGCTATTTTAAAGCTTTCAAAAATAGCCTTTAACAAATATTTTAATGTTGTTTGTTTGTTTCGTAGCATATGGGTTTAGTATCATCAAGATTTTTCTGACAACTTACATGCATTGCTTATAATTATAAACTGCTCCATAATAGTAACTTCAACTTCTACTATTACCAAATATATGAGAGAAAATTTCTATGTTATGTAAGCCAGTTTTGGATGTTATCTTTTTTAAAAAGTTTGCTAATTTTTTTTTTTTTTTTTTTGAGACGGAGTCTTGCTCTGTTGCCCAGGCTGGAATGCAGTGGTGCAATCTCCGCTCACTGCAACCTCCACCTCCTGGGTTCAAGCAATTCTCCTGCCTCAGACTCCCAAGTAGCTGGACTACAGGCACGTGCCACCAAGCCCAGCTAAATTTTTGTATTTTTAGTAGAGACGGGGTTTCACCATGTTAGCTAGGATGGTCTCGATCTCCTGAACTAGTGATCTGCCCGCCTTGGCCTCCCAAACTGTGCTGGGATTATGGGTGTGTGCCACAGCGCTTGGCCAGAATTTGCTAATTTTAATAGATTAAAAGTTTAAATTTTTTTTTTACATTGTACGTTTGACTTATACTTCTTTGATAACTAGTGGTATTTGGTGTTTTTCTAATTAATTTTGTACTCTGAAAGCATTTCTTGCTTTACTTATCTATTTATTATTCCTAAATGTGGAGTGATTAGAAAAATATTGAGACTTTAACAGATACATAGTAAGTTAACATAAAATAACATGAACAGGTAGCATACGGGGTGGAATTATAACTATTAGGTAAACATATGAGACAGTGCTTGAATCACAGCAGTTATCAAATAAATGCAAATTAGAAGAGGAGTGTTTATAAATGTATTACCTCTTTGTTTACTTGTTATTGAGCTTGAACCCAATCTTTTATTTACCTTTAGTTTCTATTAACTTTTTCACATGCGAGAGCTTTTATTTTTATGGCGTTGATTAAAGGATTATTTTATCTTTTTTATACGTTTGTTTTACTTAGAAATTCAGCCTCCAATATAAATAATCAGATACATTTTCTCTGATTTTCTTTAATAATAATTATGTTTGAAATTCCTCGGGAATTACATGTGTTACATGGCATGAACTGAAATGTGCGTGGTTTCTCCCTTCCCTTTGCTCCTTGCCAAATTGTACTAAGGCCATTTATTAGATGATCCTTTTACTATTCTTTAGTCTGTGATGCCTCTTTTTTTGTTGGGGGGAGGGCAGGGTCTCCCTCTGTGATCAGGCTAGAGTACACTGGCACAATGACAGCTTACTGCAGGCTTAACCTCCTAGGCTCAAGCGATCCTCCTGCCTCAGCCTCCTGAGTCTTTGGGACTACAGCCACACATTACCATGCCTGGCTAATTTTTGTATTTTTTGTAGAGACGGACTTCACCATGTTGCCCAGGTTGGTCTTAAACTCCTGAGCTCAAGTGATTCATCTACCTTGGCCTCCCAAGATGGAGGCATGAGGCACTGCTCCTGGCATGTGAGGCCTCTTTTATCATATATACAGTATCATTTCTTTTCAGACACATGAATTGTTGCAATGGTCTGTAGGTTTATTTGTAGACGAGTAAGCCAATGTTTTAATTATTGTACCTATATAATTTATTTTAAATATATGGCTTTGTTACCAGAAAGGAGCAGGAGATAAGAAAACCTCTGGTTTGGAAAGGGGCTCTGATCCATACCCCACAAGAGGGTTGCTGCATCTCATGCAAGAAAGAATTTGGGTGAGTCCACAGAGTAACGTGAAAGCAAATTTATGAGAGAAGTAAAGAAACAAAAGAATGGCTACTCCCTAGACAGAACAACAGCTTGGGCTGATCGACTGAGTATATTTATGGCGATTTCTTCATTATATCCTAAACAAGTTATGGATTATTCATGAGTTTTCCAGGAAAGGGATGGGGAGTTCCCAGAACTGAAGGTTCATCTCCTTTTTAGGCCATATTAACTTCTGGATATTGCCATGGCATTTATAAACTGTCATGGTGCTGGTGGGAGTGTCCTTTGGTATGCTAATGCATCATAATTAGCATGTAATGAGCTATGAGGACCACCAGAGGTCGATTTTATCACCACTTTGGTTTTGGCAGGTTTTGGCATGCTTCTTTACTGTATTCTGTTTTATAAGTGGGGCCCTTATGTTCTATATTTTGTGTCGACCTCCTATCTCATCCTGTGACTAAGAATGCTAACATTCTGGGAATGCAGTCCAGAAGGTCTCAGCCTTATTTTACCCAGTCCCTGTTCAAGATGAAGGTGCTCTTGTTGGAATGCCTCTGGCAGTTTGGCTACTTATTATCTTTTGAAAAATTTCAAAGATGTTCTCACCTGGTTATTCTTTTCTTCTTTTTCTTGAGATAGAGTTTCCTCTTATTGCCTAGGCTGGAGTGCAATGGCGTGATCTCAACCCACTGCAACCTCCGCTTACCAGGTTCAAGTGATTCTCCTGCCTTAGCCTCCCCAGTAACTGGAATTACGGGTACCCCCCACCACACCTAGATAATTTTTGTATTTTTGAAGAGACAGGGTTTTGCCATGTTGATCAGGCTGGTCTCGAACTCCTGACCTCAAGTGATCTGCCTGCCTCAACCTCCCAAAGTGTTGGGATTACAGGTGACAGCCACTATACCCAGCCTTACCTGGTTATTCTTATAAATTAAGTTTAATTTCCTCAATATTCAAAGCTGATTCCATTATAATTTTTATTCTAATCAAACTGAGTCTACAGATTAATGTGAGCAGATTTAAAATGTTGACACTATTGAGAAATATAAAATAATAATGAAAATATATATATAATATTAGATTTAAACATAAAATAAATGTTTACAGTTTTATCCCTATAGGTCTCTTACTTTTCTCACTGGAATAATTTTTACTAATTTTTTTGTTGCTATTTTAAATGACAATTCTTGAATTTGGGATGTAGAATTGAAACAGATGTTTTCACATGTATCTCTGACTCTTCCACTTTGATGAGCTCCTCTATGAATTCTAGTTTTCAATCAATTGCTTTTCTAGAGCTTTTGCATTATGTCTTCTGCAACTAAAAAAAATATTTCCTGTTTCTTTCTATTATGTTTTCACTTATTTTTGGTTCATAAATTATGAAACTGATCACAATTTCTTAAATATCATTAGTATAAAAATAGAGAAAAATCTTATTTGCTTTGCTAGTGATTTAAAGGAAGCGACTGTAGTGCATTCCCCACTGAGTATAATGCTGGATGTTGATTTGAAATAAACTCTGAGCCCATCTTTCTTGTCCTTTTTAAAGGGTTTTAAAATATAAACGGGCATAATATTTTATCAAATGCTTTTTACCATCCCATTAAAGGGATAACATAATTTTTCTTATTTATCCTTTTTATGTGACATATGATGTTAATCAATTTTATAAATGTAATCCACTTTTCATTCTTCAGATGAATATCATTTGGCAAAACAAATTGTTGGCTTCTATTCCTGTTGTGCAAAGCAATCATGGGCAACGTCACTAGCAAAGCAGACTAGATTTAACATGGGTTTTGGGGGAGGAAATTTACTAGCAGAGAAAAATGGAGCACAGGCATATTGCTCTAAATCTTATTGACCCACAACTTAGGGAGCAGGGATGGCTCCTGGTGCACAGAGGCTCATGTGTCAGAGGGAAGCATCTTGCCCTCTGTATTTATGCAGAGGGCCAGAAACATCTAGGTACATAGGCAAGAGTGGAAGCTCCCGTCTGGAAGGAGCCTTTTTAGAAAGGGGACCCCTGGAAACACAGTGGTGGGTATCTGCCTGTTCTTCCCTTAAACAACTCAAGTCTCCTGAGTCGGCTCTCTGCTAAATTATCAAAAGGGAAAGGAAATGCACCTCTAGGGCTAGGAAGATGTCTCTCTTTTGTTCCCTGTTACTTTATTTCCAGTTTGAGTGTCCAGATTCATCTAGAAGATTGAGCTGTACTATTACAGTTTTAAAAATTTCTATGTAGTCCTGTATTATATACTGTATTTCCTCTGAAATAATAGTCATTTAATACTATTCCAAGGCTTGGGGGTATTTTCATTTGAACCATATGATTAATACTGAATTTAACTTTATTGTAATTGATTTTCATTCTTTTTCTAGGCCTGGCTTGTGTTAATTTTATGCCTCTTTTAGTGAAGCTGTTTCTTTTACTGTGTTCTGTTGCGTAGAAAATGTTTTGTGTGGAAGGAACAGAAAGGAATGATCCCTTTCCTCCTCATCATAAGGGTCACAATTGCTATCTCTATAACAAAAGAAAGGTTAACAAGAGAAAGGCATAACAAATGTATTAATGTATATAAGCACGGTAGCGAACAAAAAATAAGAAGAGTTAGAAGAGGGCCACACGATTGAAGCACAAATACCCTCTTCGTAGGGGGAGAGGGAAGTGGTGGCTGTAGGCAATTTTAAGAGACAGTAAATGATTTTAGGAGAGATGAATGGGCAGAAATTAGCTTATAAATGAGTCTCTTTGTAACCTGAGTGGGACCAGAGAACAAACAATAGCTTGGGACAAAGTTTATTTGGGCTGTAGGTGTGGTGTTTAATTTTCAGTCTCTGTGATATGACTTTTAATCTTCTCTGGTTAATGAAATTTTAGGGAAGGGATCGAAGGCAATTGTGTTCCTCTTTGGCAGGTCCAGTTTCTAGGTAGATAAGGGCACTTCAGAGAACAGTCTTATCCTATGTTTTGGGAGAGACAGAAGATTGAGAGACGGGGGGAGAAGGAGGAGGTCAGAGAGACCTTGAGGCTGCTGCTTTAGTACGGCATGTCAAAGTGACAGATTTGGGCTTATTATTTTCTGAACCCCAACAGTATGTTCTTATCATTTGTAATAATTTGGAAAATGGATAATTTGATTTTAATGTGATTATTAGCAACTTTAGCATTTTTCATAAATTAATTTGTATGTGTTATGCTGTTATAAAAACAAAAATGGCAACTTTGAACTCCATTTCATGGAAATATAAGCATAATATTTTTGTGCTTTTTTTTCTCCCTATCTGATATATTTTTAATCTGGGGTTGAAAACTCTGCTATTTTTTTAAAAAAGTATTCTTTTTACAAAGCATATTTTTGTCATTCACATCCTATGTTAGTTACCATAGTTACACCAATTATTGAAACCTCAAAGTGTCAATCTTTCTCCCAATGCTTAGTGATTTTTGAAGATTTTTCTTGCTTGTTTCTGTATTTACAGCTAGTTCTTTTCTGTCACAGCTTCTCAATGATAAAGTTTTAAATTTGATTCATTTTTATTTTCCAGTGGACTTTTCAATATCTTTAATCTTTTTTTTCTTCCCTAGAAATATTGGAGTATTAAGGTTTTGTTTTTGTTTTTGTTTTTTTTCTGAAACTTTGAAGCTCTGCCATTCTGCTCTAAAACATGAGTGCTAAATTGACTGGTGACTATATTTTTGTGTCATCATCTTCTTCAATTTTCACTGCTAAAACTCAAAACACATTTTTATATTGTTTATAGCAGACAAAAGAACAAAAAAATTGAACTCTCCCTGATTTTAAGTGAATTTTTGGAGGATTACTTGTTTATTAGTTTAGGTTTCAGGATCACTTTGATTTTGTTGGAAATCAAATTCAAAATTAATGGAAAATACATTGGTTATTAAATTTGCCACGAACACAGTGAGACATCTTAGTTTCCATTGGTTTCAGGTCCTTTTTCTAATCTGTCAAGATCTTTTTTAAAATTGGCTTTCGATCCATTTTTCTCCTCCTTCGGAGTTGACCATTACTTGTAAGTTGGCTCTCTGTCATTTACCCTTTATGTCTATTATCTTCTCTCACCTTTGTATGTCTTCATTCTAAATTGTAGGATTACATCTCAGGTTATCATTTTACTTTTGAAAATTTATTGTTCTGCCGTGTCATGTCTGTCGTTTTGTGCTGCAATGCAGAATTTATCTCAACTTCTAAATTAAAAAAAAAACACTGATTTGAGCTCTTCTTATTTTTGTCTATTTGCTAAAAGCCTTGCTTTATATCTCATTAAGAATTTGAGTCAGAAATTTTTTTTTTTTTTTTTTTTTTTTTTTTTTTTGTGAGACAGAGTCTTGCTCTGTCTGCCAGGCTGGAGTGCAATGGCGTGATCTCAGCTCACTGCAACCTCCCCCTTCTGGGTTCAAGCAATTCTCCTGCCTCAGCCTCCTGAGTAGCTGGGATTACAGGCATGTACCATGACACCTGGCCAATTTTTGTATTTTTAGTAGAGATGGGATTTCACCATGTTGGCCAAGCTGGTCTCAAACTGGTGACCTCAAATGATCTGCCCGCCTCGGCCTCCCAAAGTGCTGGGATTAGAGGCATGAGTCACCGTACCAGGCCAGAAATTAATTTTTTTCCCGTTTCCTGGAGTAAATTTATTTCTGGGGAAGTATTTATTTTTAACATTTCAAGATTGTATAATATTAAATATATGCCAAAAATTGCATAAAATATATGTCTGGTCTAACACATTTTTAAAATTCCACACCCATGTAACTACAATGTAGGCTGAAAAGTTGAACACAGCCAGCACTGTAGAAGTCCTTTGCAAGACCAGCTGTACAATATGCAGGACTCAGTGTAAAACTAAATTGCGGGTTCCTTTTCCAAAGTTTTAAGAATTCCAAGACAGTAAGAGCAGACCCTTAAACCAAGCCCAGGGCCTTTCCGAGCGTGTGTCCTCAGACAATACCACAAATTGTATGCTAACTTTCAAAGATGGTGTGAGGAGCGAAGGAGATCATGTATGTGTAACCAGTATGTTGAATAGGTGTGATGCATGGATTTTTATCAAAATGCAACTTTATTTTCCTGTCTCCCACAGTCAGGCAGGGTAATCTTTTGCCCTAGAAGAAACCTCTACCAGGCCCAAAATTATTATGCAGACTCTTAGATAGGACAAAGCCATGCAGAAAAATAAGTTGCAAACCTTATCTCAATTAAATAATTAGAATGCCTAGTACTGTTAGTAATTGAAACGTCTAACTTTTATCCTTTGAGTTTTTTCCTCCTTTAGCTTGGACCTGCCTCAATCTGGAGACCTATAATGGGAAAGGCAAGGTCTTCCACCCACACTAACTTGCTATTCTTTCACTCTGAGTTTAAGTAGAAAAGACATTATTTAGATGGGACATTATCGCTTGGTTTTGTGCTTAGATCACTGGCCTTCATAAAACCACCTTTGCAAACATTGTATCAGTGAGACAATTATGACCGTGAAAGAGATCTGAGTTAACCCACCCCCTCATCTTGTTACAATGCATAGGTAGTCAGGCATGATTGAAGAGGGGATTCCCCCCAGCCACCAGGAATGTCAGGCGACCATCAGGTGATGGTCCAGCAGCTGTCACACTAAAATAATAGTTCGTCACAGATGCCAGATGTCGCAATTTCCCAATATATAAAAACACTTGAAATTGATAATCGGCAGCTTCCAATAAAATCTCAGGAATTAGACAAGTGGGCTTGCGCATGAGCATTAAGAGACAAAATGGTGGAGTATGACCTTCTCAGGGCATTCCACCAGAAAAGGGAAGAAAGCTTCAGCTGTGCATGTGCACAACTTCCTAAACACACTGCACATGCTCACCTCCCAAGCCAAGGAGGGCACTGCACATGTGGGAGCCCCACCCTAAGGGAAGAATGAAGGGAAAGGGGTACAAGACTATGGGAGAGGGCCAGTATATAAAGTCCTAGGATCAAGGTTAACACAACACTTGACCTCCCAAGTGCCCACTTGGGTCTCTTCCAAGCGTACTTTCTTTTCTTTCCTGCTATAAATATTTTTAATGAACTTCCACTCCTGCTCTGAGACTTGCCTTGGTCTGTTTTTCTACCTTATGCCCCTCCGTCAAATTCTTTCTTCTGAGGAGGCAAGAATTGAGGTTGCTGCAGACTTGTATGGATTTGCCACCAGTAACTTGGATATTCACCAGCCCCAACAATCTTGTCTTTCTCTTAATTATTCCTGGGTCATTGGGCCAAGCTAACTTTGGAAGACATTTTGGTTATAGTTTAAATGATAATAGGCTTTGCCCAAACTCCACCACTTCTGCAAAGCTAATGCAAGTTCATCAGGCCTGGGGGGGGGAGGAGAGGCGTCTGAGTCTTGCTACAGTGCAGACATAAATGATTGTCAGTTATTGTTACAGACGTTATAAGATAGACAACTTCCTGCAAATACCACTACTGTAGAACCTAGGATTGATTGGCCTTTTGAGATATCCTTTCAAGTGTTGTAACTAACATCTGACAGGCATGGATCCGTTTGGACCCACCAACCCTGCTCCTGTGGCCCCATCCAGAAGTGATTCGGCCTATAGGAGGACAGTATCAACCCCCTATGATTTCATCTGTGTCCCAGCCGATCAACAGCAAGCCCCCGTCACCTGGCCACTCCCACCCCTTCCTCCAAACTGCCTTTGAAAAACTTCTAACCTAGGAGCTTTGGGCAAGAATGATTTGAGTACTACCTCCACCTCCCATGAGGTGTGGCCAGCCTCATATCTATTAAACTCTTTCTCCAGTACAATGCTGTGGTCTTTCTTTGTGCAGTGGGCAGGAAAACCGCCTCAGGTGGTTATATTTGCAGATCTTCGAAGTTGCCTTCTTTTCTTGTGTATTTAATGAGTGCTTCAGTTCAGGTTGGCTCCTCTTTCTAGTTTCCTAAAGCAGCAGTCCCCATCCTTTTTGGCACCAGGGACCAGTTTCATGAAGACAGTTTTTCCGCGGACTGGGGGCTGGGGAATGATTTCAGTATAATATTGTTCCACCTCAGAATCATCACTAGATTCTCATAAGGAGTGTGCAACCTGGATCTCTCACATGTCCGCTTCACAGTAAGGTTCACACTCCTGTGAGAATCTAATGCCACTGCTGATCTCATAAAAGGCAGAGCTCAGCTTTGTTTGCTCACTGCTCACCTCCTGCTGTGTGGTCCTGTTCCCAATAGGCCAGGCCACAGACCAGTACTAGTCCCTGGCCCCGGGGGTTGGGGACCCCTGCCCTAAAGGATGTGTCTCAGTTCTGTGGTTGCAGTGATTTCTTTCTAGGTTAACAGCTATTTACAGTACCTCCCTATTGCTACATCTTTCTGTTGTAATTCTCCTCTATCCCTTTATCTTACTGTAGAGTACAGTAAGATAATGATATTGATATGGGAATTATTTTACCTTCACTTTGCTATCTGATAGCTATCTTTTCGTGCCCCAATCTTTCTAATATCCTGAAATGTATAAAATTTTCAGAATACTCAATATATGGTAGTTATTTGTCTTCCTCCATAGATCTCATGATAGTTTTTTCCCTACTTATCCTTTTAATGAAGAGTAAGCCACATGGATTTATTGGGAGAGTTGCTATAAACCACTTCACAGTGGATCTGGGTAGAAAAGATGTTCCTTTAAGAACTCAGACAGGCAAAGTCAGTTTGTCTCCCCCTCTGAAACAGTTGTGGTCCACAGTAGATATTTTTAAAATGCCATTTCTTCTTTCCAGGGAACCTAAAAAGAGGAACCTGGGAGGAAAAGGTAGGGGAGCTTATACTTCTGTAGCTTGATGAATTTCAAAGTTCCTGCATAAAGAAGCAAAAAGAAACTTCAAGTAAGAGACTTTATATGGAACCTGAAGGCAAAATGCAAATTTGGTCTGAGGCAACTGAGCTTCCACCCTAAGAGGTGGAACTCTAAGAACCAGTTAACTTGAATAGCTAGTGGAAGCAAAGAAGTGAAATTAAGAGAGCAGGTTCCAAAAGAGAGCAGACTTTCAATTCGAACTCATGAATAAGGCATAAGGAGAATAGTGTCAAACCCTAGAAGAACACAACATTTCCTTGATCTTTTTTCCCCATTGAAGTGCATAAAAGATTCTTTTCAAAATAGTTTTATGAGTATTTTAATAAAAAAAATTTGCAAAGGGATTTTTGAAGATACCTTCTCTAGCATTTTTCTCACATTTCGGAAGTTGTTGCTTAAAACATAAGAAAAAGTTAATTTTGCATTGTTAGCTTTAACATCAGCATTCACTCTTCAGATTAATACAATGTTTCCTTAATAAATTGTTCTTGAGTCTGTATCATGTAAGGAATAGGGAAGTAACAGTGAACAGAAGTAGATAAAGTCCTGTTCTCACAGAGCTTGGCTTTTAGAGAGGGAATCAACAGTCAACAAGGAAACACAGAAATATGCAATATTTCGTTTGCTTATAAGCGCCAAGAAGAAAAATAAATCCTGGTAAAGGGAAAGAGAAGGAAGGAAAAGTTGAATGACGGTTCGTTGAGATAAGTTGTCAAGGAAGTGATGTTTCTTGTGGTGAAATTCTGTTACCTAAATCACATGAGCTATTTGAAGGAAGAGTATCAGGCATGAGAACAAATGCAAGTTTAAATATTAAATTAAGGATAATAGTTATAGAAGTATTAATAATTGTGATAGCAGTAGATACAATTCATTAAATACATACTATATATTCATCTATTGTTCTGAGCAATTTCTGTATATCTTTATGCTAGTATCAGGTTTTTTTTTTGATGCCCTGAAGGGTTTTGCTTTTTTTCTTTGTGCATAGAAGGGACTATTTGAGATTTACTTCTCTTTTTATTATGTTTTTAAAAATGTGATTGTAGATTCACGTACAGATGTAAGGAATAATACAGAGAGGGTCTGTGCACTTCACCTAGCTCTCCTAATGAAATCCAACATCTTACACACCTAGAGTACAGTAAGATAATGGGGATATTGATATTAATGCAGTCCATCAATCTTATTCAAACATTGCCAGTTTTACATTTTCTCCATTTGCAAGTGTGTTTATTTAATTCTAGGCAATTTTATCACATTTCAGATTCATGTGACCAACACAGCAGTCAAAATACCAACAGTTTCGTAGCTCTGAAGGTTCCTCATACTACCTTTTGCTATACTATCTTCCTTTTCATCCTAGCTTTTGGTAGACCCCATCTCCTGGCAACCACTAATATGTTTTCCACCTCTGTAATTTTCAGTGGTATAATATGAATGAAACCTGATAGTATCTAATCATTTAGGATTGGCTTTTTTCACTTATTATAATTCCCTAAGATTAATCCAAGTTGTTGCATCTATCAATACCTCATTCCTTTTTTACCGTTGAGTATTATTCTATGGTACAGACATACCACAACTTGTTTAACCATTTACTTTTTTTTTTTTTTTTTGGAGACAGAGTCTGGTTCTTGTTGCCCTGGCTGGAGTGCAATGGCATGATCTTGGCTCATTGCAACCTCTGCCTCCTGGGTTTAAGTGATTCTCCTGCCTCAGCCTCCCTAGTAGCTGGAATTACAGGCATGCACCACCACACCCGGCTAGTTTTTTGTATTTTTAGTAGAGACGGTGTTTCTCCATGTTGGTCAGGCTGTTCTTGAACTCCTGACCTCAGGTGATCTGCCCATCTTGGCCTCCCAAAGTTCTGGTATTAGAAGTGTGAGCCACAGTGCCCAGTCTACTTTTTAAGGGACATTTGTACTGTTTCTACTTTTTGGCCATTAAAAATAAACCTGCTATGAGCATTTATGTGCAGGTTTTTATGTAAACTGAACTTTTCATTTCTCTTCAATATATGCCCAAGGGTAAAATTGCTGGGCCATATGAAAAGTCATGTTTAGTTTTGTAAAACACTGCCAACTGTTCTCCAGAGTAGTTGTATCATTTTAATTCCCAACAGCAATGTATGAAGGATTCAGTTTCTCTACATTGTTGCCAGAATTTGGTAATTTCATTATTTTTTTATTTTAGCTATTCTAACAGGGGTTACTTTGTTTTTTCAAATTAGTGTTCTGTTTGCCACACTCATACATTCAAAAGGACGATTTCATCTTTAAGTATGAAACTATAGCTTATGAAACTTATTCTATTAATATGTCTAGAACATTTTAGCAATTTTCAAGAGCCATTTAATAGTATTTGGTCTCATCTGCACATTTAATCAATTTTCAACATTTTAAACAGTATTTATACATTTGATGTGATCTATTTCCTTTTAAATTACTTCAATTGTCTGACTAACAAGAAAACGTCAAAATATTCAAAAAATTATAAATATAACAAATTAAACATTTAAATAAGGTGAAACTATGCCACATAATGGCTTTGGACCTGTGATTTTAAATTGAAAGCTTATTAAATTTACATACGAAACTAAAGTTAACAGTTTTTGACAAATGGAAAAAGGATGCTTTTTAACAAATGACGTTGGAACAATTTGATATCAATAGCCCAAAAAAAGAACCTTGGCCTAAACCTCATGTACAAAACTTAACTCAAAATGGATTCTTATGACCTAAATGTAAAACATAAAACTACAAAACTCTTAGGAGAGAATATAATAGAAAATCTTCCTGACTTAATGTTAGGTGACAAGTTCTTGGACATGACACCAAAGGCACGATCCATAAAAAAAATCCGTAAGTTGGACTTCTGAAAATTAAAAACCTTTGCTCTGTGAAAGTCCTTGTTAAGGCAATGAAAAGACAAACCACCAACTGGGAGAAAATATTTTGCAAATCATATATTTGGCAAATAACTCACTTTCAGAATATATTAAAAAATTCTTCAAACTGAAACTTAATAAAAAAACCAAACAATCTAATTAGAAAATGAATAAAAGACTTGGACATTTCACCAAAGTAGATATCTAGATGGTAAGTAAACACATGAAAATATATTTAGCATTATTAACAGTCAAGGAAATACAAATTAAAACCATTAGGAGATACCCCACACACTTATTAAAATGACCAAAAATAATAATAATAATTCCAAATGCTGGTGAGCATATGGAAAAACATGCTTTCCTACATTGTTGCTGTGAGTGTAAAATGGTACAGCACTCTGGAAATTGGTCTGGCACTTTCTTAGAGTTAAATGTACGCTTTACCTGTGACCTCTCAATAGACAGTTTTATTTCTTCCTCTTAAATATGTATGCATTTTATTTTTGTTTTGTTTTGTTTTATTGCTCCAACTAGGAATTCAAATATAATATTAAATAGAAACGAGAGTGGATATCTTGACCTTGTACCTATTCTTAGGAGAAAGGTGTCCAGTTTCTTACAATTAAGAATTGTGTTAGCACTGGGAGTTTTGTAAATAGTCTTTACCAAGTTGAGGACATTTCCATTTTTCCTGTACAAACTGATATGATCATATGATTTTTCTACTTTATCCTGATAATATGTTGGATTACATTGACTGGTTTTCAAATGTTGAACCAGTCTTGCCTACCTGGCGTAAATTCCACTTGGTCATGACATATAATTTTTAATACATTGTTGGATTTGATTTGTTTATGTTTTCTTGCAGATTTTTCTGTTAATATTCATGAGAAATATTAGTTTGTAGTCTTATTTTCTTGTAATGCTTTTATCTGGTTTTATTTTAAAGTAATGCTGGTCTTATAGAATGAGTTAAGGAGTATTTATACTGCTTCTATTTTCTGAATGAGACTTGGTGCTATTTCTTCAAGAAATGTTTGATAGTAAGCGAAACCATATGGGCTTGATGCCTTTTTTCTTGTGATGCCATTAATTATTGATTCAATTTCTTTAATGGATATAGGACTTCAGGTTACTCATTTCTTCTTGTGTGAGTTCTGATAGTTTGTGTCCTTCAAGGAATTGGAACATTTGATGTAAGTTACTGATGTAAGTATAATTTATGGCCCTAGATTTGTTCATAGTGTTCCCCTATTATCTATTTAACTTACTTTTTCATTTCTGATATTGCTAATTTGTGTCTTCTCTCTATTTTCTTGGTTAGCATGACTAGTGGTTTATCAATTTTATTGATCTTTCCAAAGCAATAGCTTTTGGTTTTACTGATTTTCTCAACTGGTTTCCTGTTTCCAATTTCATTGCTTTCTGTTCCAATTTTTGTTATTTCTTTTTTGCCTGCTTAGGATAAGCTGATTAAATCTTAATTTTTGTAGGACTTACGTCTTAGGCTGGCTGAGAGAAGATGATGTGTGGAGTAGTTGCCTTCCCCCAGAGGGGGAACATTTCAGAAGTGTGCTTTAGGAAAGCTATTTTGCTGGAGAGTATGCCTTTTTTTATGGAAAAAGTTTTGGACATGTGGTACAATGTTACTCTTTCCTTCTGCCTGCCAGAGCCTCAAGGGGATCTTTCTTAGCTCTCCAGCTTGAGAATGTGAAGGTAAGCTTCCTGGAGGTAGATTCCATAAATTCCATGTGATGAACCCGTATGAGTGTGGTCACCAAAAGTGGCTGACTCTCATTCCATTCCACACTAAGCCTCCAGAATTTGTTGAAATTACCCTTTAAGAGTTCCTACCGTAAGTTTATGCTCCATTGGCTCTGCTCACAATACAAAGATTTTGGTTGATGTATCTTTTTGGGATACACCTTTTCTCCAGATTTCAGGGTGGCAATTTGCTTAGTAACCTGAGTCCTCTGATGGGTCCAAGAAAAGTAATTGCTTACAGTTAATTCAGATTTTCTCGTTATAAGGTTGGGAGTGACAACTTTGCAGCTCTTAACATGACAGAGCTGAAATAAGAAGACTTGACTGTGTTTAACTTTAAACATGACATATTTAATAACAAATTTATCCCTTTGAAAGATGTTTATAACTAGGAAGAAAATAATTATCTTGAATACCTGAAGTTTGGTATCATCTGATAATTTGGTTTACTGTGTGATGTGGAGTTCCCGATGTCGAGGGCTTTCTTTGTACTGACTAACTTCCCTAATAGAACTCTATATGTTTATTAATAGAAATTATATTCTAGATTTTATAATTTTAAGAGTCCAGTGGTCAAATAACACAAATCTCCAGTTTAGCTCTGTCTTCATGACATCATGGAAGTCTGCCAGTTTTCCCAAATGGATTATTTATTTTTGGATTTTGCATTTTAAAAGATATTTTACAATATTTAAGTATCTTTATGAGTACATCTAAAGGTCTTACCATGGCAGGTATTCCACAATATGTAAATATATTTCCTGCCTTATGCAAAAAACCTTTGACCTTGATTGAATCCTGTATTCTCAGGATCTCAGACATTTATGGATATTATAAATGCTACACTTAATAAAGAGATAATATTACTTCTATTTCCACATAGAAAATTTACACTTTGGGCCGGCTGTGGTGGCTCACACCTGTAATCCCAGCACTTTGGGAGGCCGAGGCGGGAGAATCACCTGAGGTCAGGAGTTCAAGACTAGACTGACCAACATGGAGAAACCTCGTCTCTACTAAAAATACAAAATTAACCGGGCATGGTGGCATATGCCCATAATTCCAGTTACTCCGGAGGCTGAGGCAAGAGAATCACTTGACTCCGGGAGGTGGAGTTTGCAGTGAGCTGAGATCATGCCATTGTACTCCAGCCTAGGCAACAAGAGCAAAACTCTGTCTCAAAAAAAAAAAAAAAAAAAAAATTACGCTTTGAAAAATTAAGTGATATCTTCAAAGGAGAAAATTTAGTTAAGTATTGGATCTGAGATTCAAATCCATGTCTTCTGACTTTAGATACTAAACTCAGTCACCATAGAGATAAGATGAGCAATAGCCAGAAATTTTCATAGCATAAGACACCATGCACCATGGGATATTAAGAAACAACATGCTATTAGGATTGTAAGGAAAGATTTATCACATATTACTGGGGAGATTTGGAAAATGTAAAAATATCACTTTTAAAAAGATTTAAATAAGATTCTGTATATTTATGCATAACAAACTTCATCCCTAAAAGATGTGACAATATAGCTGTAGTCATTTAAGAGTTTAAATGTTTAAATAGATATGAAATTTTAGTTCAACAATTCTAACTAGTAATGTTTTCTAATAGAGTTCATAGTAAATATTTCCAAGGATGAAGCAATGTTTTTGTACTGGTTGAGATGTTAAGAGGAGAATTAAAAAATTACAAACTGAAAAATATAATATGCAATAGTAATGATTTCCTCTAGCATTTAAATATTGGTGTCTAAATACCACTGCCTACTCAAAGGAACCAAGGATCACTGGATAAATGATTTACTTTGTTTGGGGTAAGGAAAGTATGTGGTAAACACATTGTATCAGAAAGTAAGGTAACACTTGAAATTTATGAAGACATCACAACTACATAATAGCTGGTCTGAAGAAATTCTCATTGGCCAAATTTCAAACACTTTGAACTTCAAAATAGATTATGAGGATAATGAATTATAAATATTTAAATGAAAAAGAATAAAATAATCCATGAGCCAACTGAGCTAACTTTCCCCAAAATAAAGAGATGGAGGGATAAAGGAGAACTCACCAGCTAATAATTTTTTTGAAAAAGAGTTAGAAATAATCATTTTTTTTTTACCTAAAATATAATAACTATTTTGAGCAAAACGCACAAATAGATACTGAAAGCATTGCGTGAAATGTTGCTGGAGAATGAGATATTCACACCATGTCAACACGTCAGCAAACATGTTATTTATGAATTACAAAAGGAAATAGCTGTATGCATAATGAAATCTGACAGATACAGCTAGCATTACTAATAATAGAACAAACTAACATCGTTTACCATCTAATGTCATGCAGCAGCAGGTGCGAAGAAACACCTATTGTAGTATTCAGACCTGAGGTGTTTAAAGTAAAATTAATCATGAGGTAACACCAAACAAAATCATCTATTGGGACATTCTACAAATGGAATCTGGAATCTTCAAAGGGTCAATGTTGTAAATGTCAGAGAGAGAGAAGAGAGAGAGAATCACTCTCTTGGATTATAAGAGTATAAAGAGGTATAATTCTTGCTTGGGTCACATTAAAAATGTAATTGATGGGGTAATTTGTGGTCACTTGAATATTTACTCAGTGTCATAATAGTGCTACTACAAGTATGGCCCTTAAGACAGTGTCAATTGGCTTTTAAATTTCTTAAATTGGTTTTATTGGTCAACAAGGAGTTAAATACATAAATTAAGAGTAAACAGGTAGAAATTTCTGTAGTAACTTGACATTGTTGTGGCATACTGCTCATTTTCTTAGTAATTCTTTTTATTTTATTTTACAAGTATCGTTTCTCAGCTGATTGGAGATGACAAATACTGATTCCCCCTCCACAGAAAATTTGAGAAACACTGGATTATTTCTTGAGTGGGATCATGATGGTGGGACTATGTAGAACAATGGCCTTGTTTCCCACTTCTTAGGAGACATAAGCTGTATACTTAGTAGTTAGAGTTGAATATTTTGTTATGTGCAGCTTACTTACAAGCAGTTCAGCAAAAAAAGTACATGTGTTTGTGTGTGTTTATACATATAACATATATGGCAAAATGTTAACAATTGGTGAATACGGCTGAAGGGTATGTGGTATTCATTGTATTTTTTTTTTTTAACTATTTTTATGTAAGCTTGATATTTCTCAAAATAAAAAGATAGGGTCAATAAAGGTCTTGAGTCAAAGGAAACTTGGGAACCCACAGACCCTTGACTTTTGTAGCTCTCCGAATATATCTCTCTTTAATATTCCTTCTTTGGCTTATAAAAATTGTGATCTTGTTCCAGAGTTGTGTATTTAAAAATGAATAATAAGCTTTATAAATTCAATAATATATTAATTATTACAACATAAGGCATATTAGATAAGTCATCTCAGAAATATATTCAGGGACTAAAGAGTAAACATCAACTGGGATCTGAATAAAATGCTGTTTGGGTAAGTAGTAATTGAGATAACTTCAAACTTGTTTCTGTAGTCCCTTTGTTTCTGATATAAGTTACTATTGAATCTAGAGTTATTTTTTTTATTATAACCATTTTTATAAGTCATAGTCCTCTCCATTAATCTTTATATAGCACTTTTATATTATAATTTGTTTCATAGCTGATTTCTCCCATCCTTCATGTAAGGTAAATTAAAATAATTTTTACTACTAAAGAAGAGAGAGGTTGAGTGGCTTGTTCTGTATCATGCTGAGTGGTAATTATATAGGTAAAATTTAAAGGTATAGGCTTTGCAGTTTTAGCAAAAGTATCATAGCAATACTAATAATAAATATCACATTTAAAAATCAAATCCTAATTTTTCTGAAACAAAGTATTGATAGTACTCCTGATTTTATTTCCTCTTCTGACTCTGATTCCCCAAAATAAAACTCAAATACAAGTTTATCACTTATTCCATAAGAAATTCAATAAGTGCCATATGTGATGGGTACCAGATTACACAAGACAAGGTCCTTCCCCCTCCAGGTGATAATGTCATGGCAAATGAGACAGATTTATAGAGAAGTACAATAAAGTGTTATGTGCTTCGAGAGAAGTTTGAATGGGGTGTAAAGAGGGAGTGGTCATATTTATCTGGCTGAGGAGAGTCAGACATCTTCAGAGTTTAGTCACATTCATTGAGATTATTTGTAAGTTATGAGTGGTTATTGAAGAAATGCAAATACCTTACTCAGAGACTGCAATGGTTTTCAACTGATTTGTGTTTGACTCAACTTTCTAATATGTAGAACATTGGAAGAACATGCAAAAGAGTAAAAGCCTAAAGCATTAAAAAAAAATTACCATAATTATAATGCCATCTATAATACAGTATAATGGTATCTTCATGTTTATAAAAATAGTTTGCTCAGTTTCTGTTCAGCATGATGTTGCTCCTTGAGAGGAAAATTTCCTTTCCTGATTGTGCTGTCTTGTGTTTCTTGTGATCTGTTCAACCTGTTGATTCTTTTTTTTAAGCACAAATATTTTTCCTTTAACTTTCAAAATTCATAAAGTCTTCAAAATTCTTATAAAGAACTTTAGAATGTGTAGATATCCAGCTTTCCCAACATCATTTATTGAAGAGATCATCCTTTCCCAATTTTGTATGCTAAGCATCCTTGTCAAATGTTACTTGACTGTGTATGTGTGGGTTTATTTCAGGCTCTCTATTCTATTGATATATGTGCCTGTTTTTATGCCAGCACATGCTGTTTTGATTACTATAGCTTTGTAATATAATTTAAAGCCAGGAAATATGATGTCTCCAGATTTATTCTTCTTTCTTGAAATTGCTTGGCTATTGCAGGTTTTTTGTGGTTCCATATAAATTTCATGACTTTTTTTCTGTGAAAAATGACATTGTAATTTTGACAGGGTTTGACTGAATTTGCAAATTGCTTTGAATAGTATGAACATTTTAACAATATTCATTCTTCCAATACATGAATACAGGCTATCTTTCCATTAATTTATGTATTCTTCAATTTATTTTGTCAGTGTTTTATAGTTTCAGTGTACAGATTTTTCAACCCCTTGGTTAAATTTATTCCAAAGCCCTTTATTTTTTTTTTAACTTTTATGTTCAGGAGTACAAGTGTGAGTTTGTTACATAGATAAACTTATGTTATGGGGCTTTGTTGTACAGATTGTTTCATTATCCAGGTATTAAGCCTGGTACCCATTAGTTGTTTATCCTGATCCTCTCCCCTCCTCCCACCCTCCACCTTCCCAAAGGCCCCAGTGTCTGTTGTTCCCCCTCTTTGTATCCAGGTGCTCTCATCATTTAGCTTCCACTTATAAGTGAGAACATGTGGTATTTGGTTTTTGTTCCTGTGTTACTTTGCCAAGGATAAGGTCTCCTGCTCCATCCATGTCCCTGCAAAGGACATGATCTCATTCTTTTGTGTCAGCCTGTTGATTCTTGGTGCCAGGTTGCTATTTTTCTGGGTTTCTGACCTCTTGTTCACAATGAATATATCCACACATTGCATGCCTATCTCTGGAAATGTTGTTTCTATTGTATATCATATTAGTATATTTGAGATTCTTTTTAAGAAGTCAAATATGCCTAACATAACCTTACTAAAAAATACATTAAACATAATTATTTATATTTCTTTTGATAGGAGCATCTGTCACAGATTCTGGCCCAGAGTGGGCATTCAGAAATACGTCTTGAATAAATAGGAGGCTGTCCCAGCAGGTGTGGCTGTCACTTGAGTACGAATAAAAAGTTTTGTGTCAGACAAAAAAGTATGTTTCTATTTGTCAAACAAAATGCATTTGCAAGAATTTATTGCATAGTAGTATTTTTATGATATAATTGTTAATTTTATACTGTAAGCATTTAAAAATAATTGGAAATGCTGGTGTTTATTGAAGATAACACAGTTGTTTTTATGAAGACGACGTGTGAGATTTCCCTGTTCTCGATTTTCATCCTCATTCAGTCCTCTACTTTTGTGGGACACTTTCCCTACTACTTTTTTGTGGCTAAGCTGTCTTTTGCTGTATTTATTTAAGCATGTCTGGGGACATGTAAGGTTAAAGGTATTAGTAAACGAAGGCTTTTTTTTCTTTTAAAAACTGATACTGTGTTTCAGAAGTTGAAATTTTTTATAGGTAGCTCTGTTTTTACTTTTTTCCCCACAATTTTGCTCTTGGTATCCTGAATAAAATATGTGTTACTTTCACTGCTTTATGGATGACTGAAAACAATTACTACAGAAGGTTGTGGGAGGAGAATATGAAGCAGCTTTAACCATTAGAACATGAATAGTTATGCTCAGAGATTTGCTAATGTGTGGGAAGAGAATAGTTCACCAACTACCTGCAAATACAGAGCAATATTGCATCTGCTAAACTTTTTAAATATTGTAATTCTTTTTTTTCTTATTCAATGGTGATTGATTACATTTTTATTTTCCTTAAGAATCACTTCTTTGCAACAGCTGTTTATCCTGATACCAGATTATGTCAAATGGTTGCTGACTTAAAAGGTCTTGCAATACACTTCATTATATACCTAATGAGAACCGACATTGCTACTGAGAAACAGGGCTCTGCATCAAAACATCTAGATTCGTGTTTGGATAGACCTGCTGAACCAATGCAGCCTCACTGTGAATACACTTGGAAGCCATAAATCTTGACATAGCGATGACAATAAGTCTATAAAGAAAAATTTTAAAATAATAGCAGGGATAACTAATCATCGTTCAAGAAGGTTTTATGATTAGTTTTGAATGTGGTCTTTCCTGTGGTCTGGCTCTAATGGTGGGATCAATTGACAGTTGGTGAGGGCTGTGAGTGCCGCATTTCTCTCAGGTATTTGGGCTAGCTGGTCTCATTATAGCAGTAAGGGTAACAGTGGAGGGTGTGGTTTGTTTTCAGTGAATTTGGGATTTAAACAAGGCTTCAGACACTTAACAAACCCTGACCAGCCTAGTCTGCAGGTTTACTAAGCGATTTCCCAGAGGAGTGGTGTGCTTAATTCTTTCCGAATGTGATTTTCCCTCACATAGTTACCTAATGTTAATAAAAGGATTCTAAAAGCTGGCTTATCTTACTGTGAGCTAGAGAAGGTCAAGATAAAATGTGGGAGAAATCCTCCTACACAGTCACTAGTCATTTTCACTGAGGATTTTTGCTGACCCTGGATTCAACGTGTTGCAACTGCCAAAATGCTGTATGGCAACCTCGAAGTCCTATAACAACATCCTGTAGAAAAGATTTTTTAAATGATATTTGCTTTGACCTCTTGAAAAAGAGTTTTTTTTTTTTTTTTTTAAGAGCATTGTGGATAGAGTAATGGTTTTCCCTTAAGTGTGTTTTGCGTGCAGGAAGAACAGGAGGTGTACTGATAATCTTGGGCTTTCAAATTAGAATGAGAGAAAAAATATTAACAATGAATCTTTTGGCTAATTTAGCTTTGATAATAAGTGATATGTTTCTGTTTCGCTAGTGTCAATGAATAATTTGCATAAAAATGCCGTACTCATTCAATGTACATCTTGCCCTGAAGAGTAAAATGTTTCATCTTTTCCAAGTGAACAATAATGTAAATTAGGAAATAGGCAATTGATATGTTCAAAATATAAAATCTATTCATTACAAATACAGGCGAAGGAAACACAAGATCCATTGAGCCATCTACAGTAGGTAGTTCTTTGTTTTAATAATTATTAAAGAACAATGGAAATGTAATGAGACTAATCTTTATATCTTTGATGTGAGTTTTACAGAATTAGTCATGCATAATCGCTCATCTACTCCATAACATGAAGGAGACTGTGCTTTGGTCCTGAAAAGAAAGTCATATTAAGCATGCGACAGTGTTAGCTACAATTCATAGGAGGGAGAAGAAATCAGCATTTGTGAATAGTCTTACTACACGTTTTACAAATTCTTCCTCAATGAAGAGACAGAGCCTTTACTTTAATTGTTAAGCATTGACTTTTAGCAAGAACATGCTTTTCATCCTGGAAATATTATAGGAAGTAATGAGTCAATGACTGAATTATATGCCAAGAGGGTATGGTGATGCCATGTATATAATGTTTCTGACATTATTTTAAAAGTTTATTTAGGGTTATATCTAAGAGATTTTGCATGTTCAACCCCTTTTCTCTTCCACAATAGTGTGATAAAGACCTGTTCAATTTCTGTTTGTCTCATATTTAGCCATTGTTTTACCTCAGGGCTTTTGGTAGATATTCATAATAAAATATTAAAATAGTTAGAAAGCAAGTAGTAAAAATTCACTCTCAAGTACTACTGGGAAAAAAAATCGAATATATACTCCCCTATTGAATAGAAAATTTTGGTCTGAATTCATTGCTTCAGCCGCTTCTCACTGTTCCCCTCCCTCTCCCACCCTTCATCACACTGATTACCACAGATCACTTACCATTGTAAAGGTGTATGCTTTTCTTTTCCTTGCCGGGGAAATGTCTCCATTTCAGAAACTCTCAAACAGGACTTTATCCTACTAAGCTTCCATGCTTCTATGTACTTCTTCACACTTTCTTTACAGGGCTTTTAAATTACATTGAAACCCAGATATGGCTTTCCTCTGATTTCCCCATCAAGCATGAAACAACCCTGGGCACTTCTTTTGCATTCTCCCAAAATAAAATATGCTCCACAAGACATCAGTATGAAGTGTGGAATTTATTGAAGAAGTCATAGGAGGATCCGAGAAAGAATTCTATACCACACATAACACAAACATTTCACCTCCAAATATCCTCTGGATATCGTTTTTCTGCTGCCAGTTACTCCCTGTTTCAAATCTTTCCCCCAACCCCCAAGAGTGTCTGTATTTCCTCCAACATTCCTGGGCATATAGCTGGACTCCAGGTCTTCAGATGCTAGCTGTCAGCCCTGATTCTAAGCAGATTTATCAAAACACATCCTAAACAAATGATAGTCTCTCCTTAAGATGATGTCTTATACCAGCTGGTGAGAAAAGGTTTTCCTGCATATTAGTATCACAGTGTAGGTGGTTTGTGTTGGGATGTCTTTCTTTTACCAGATCGTGCACTGTTCAGGAGCAGGAATACGTGGCTGTTTTCTCCACCACACATTGTCCTACTACTGTGCACCCTGTTTCAGTAAAAGCCAGTCAGTCATCCAAGCTAGATGTCCTTGATTCTTCCTTTCTTTCACTACTTCCCAGGTTTACATTCCAGTTGGTCACCAGGTCATACTTATTTTATCTTCAAAATTCTGTCTCTGAAATGTAAATCAATCCCACAATGGGATACCATCTCAAACCAGTTAGAATGACAGTTATTAAAAAGTCCAAAAATAACAGATGCTGCGAGGTTGCAGAGGAAAGGAAACACTTATGCACTATTGGTGGGAGTGTAAATTAGTTCAACCATTGTGGGAAGTAGTGTGGTGACTTCTCAAAGAGCAGAAAGCAGAACTACAAATCAATCCAGCAATTCCATTACTGGGTATATACCTGGAAGAATATAAATTGTTCTATCATAAAGACACATGCGTAGGTATATTCACTATAGCACTACTTACAATAGCAAAGACTTGGAATCAGCCTAAATGCCCACTGGTGATAAACTGGATTTAAAAAACTGGTACATATCCATTATGGAATATTATATAGCCATATAAAAGAATGAGATCATGTCCTTTGCAGGCGTGTGGATGAAGCTGGAGGCCATCATCATTAGCAAACTAACAACACAGTAACAGAGAACCAAATACCGCATGTTCTCACTTACAAGTGGGAGCTAAATGAGAACATATGTACACAAAGAGGGGAATGAAAGAGGCTGGGGCGTACTTGAGGATGCAGGGTGAGAGGAGGGAGAGGATCAGAAAAACTATTGAGTACTAGGCTTAGTACCTGGTGATGAAATAGTTTGTAAAACAAACCTCATGGTATGAATTTATCTATATAACAAACATGCACATGTACCCCTGAACCTAAAAGTTAAAAAAAGAAGATAAAAAGCCCAAAATTATCTCTCCATCCCCATTGCTACTGCTCTAATTATGGCTTCATTAGATGATTCTGATAGATTTCTAGGGGACTTTCTACCTCTCATATTGCTGTTTCTCTCCACTACTTTGCCACCTACTGTATTTTGCAAAAACCATGCCACCTGAAAGAGAAGAGAGAAGATCCCACTGTGTTCAGAAAAGCGTAGTCTCGAGATCTTGCGTAGCGATTCCCAACTGTGGCAATTCTAGCCGGCTACCTCTTTCTCTAACCTTGGGTTACTGTCCTCCATACACCACCTGTTCTAGACACAAAGAAGCATTCATTCCGAGCTGCTTGTACCTGACATGTGTGCCAACACCTTCTTGACTTTGCTCATACTGTTCTTTATGCCTAGGATATCTTTTTCCCCAAAGTCTTTGCCTCACTAACTTCAGATCTTTCTTCAAAGTCCAGCACAAGTGTCAGTGTTGCTTTCAAGCCTGCATGCCCTGTCTCTTCCATATGGAATTAATTGGAATTTCCTCTCCACAAACTTGTATGGTACATTTCTTTACTACAATAGTTACCACACTGCATTATGCCTTTAATTATTTGTGTAAGTTTCTTTCCCACCAGATAGGAGAGCAGGAACCAGGACTTATTTATCTTAAAATTCCTTTCGCTGCCTCAGAACCTAGTACACATTAATTGGTTATTCATTCATTCATTCATTCATAATATGTTTTAGACAGCAAAGGGGTTGAAATACAATGTACAATCACAACTCTGAAAAAAAACTATTGTGAGGCTACATAGCAGGGAGATATGCTGCTCTATCTATGTTGCTATGTCTATGCTGAGGAAGATTTAGTTGTGAAAGCTAAAGTATTATTTAAGATTAAAAAGGTTGATTAAGTGTTAAATAAAAACAATAGAGTATCTGAGTGAAGGGCATTTCAGTTAGGGGGAGAAACGGCACATACTCTGGAAGGATGGAGCATGTTTGTTTGAGACATGGAAGGAGGCTAACATGGCTGGAAGGAGGCTCACATGTCTGGCATGCAGAGAGTGAAAGGAGTATAGTGAGAGAGAGAATGGAGAGATGGGCAAGGGCCGTGAATGGGAATGACTTTTTAAAACACGTAAAAGATGCCCCACAAACCAATGAAAACCCTTCTCAGGGTTTTAAACAAACAATGATATACTCAACCTTGTGTTCTAAAAACATCATTCTGGCTGCAAAATAGAGAGCAGATTTGAGGGAGGTAAGAATAAAAGCAAGGATACCAGTCAGGATACGGTAGAGGGAGAAAATAGTAGATGTATTTTAGGAGGCCAAAATCAGCCAGGTTTGGTATTGAGTTGGTGAAGGGAGTAAGGAAGAGGTACCACAAATGATGCTAAAATATGTGGCATGTGCTACTTAATGAAGTGAGATATCCGTTCAATGAGATGGAAAACATAAGAATAAAGTTATGGGTAGTAGTGATGGAGTAGACTGTGGCAGATTTGGAATTTGATGTTATGAAGCATCTTTTAAATATCCTGGTGGTGGTGTTAAACAGGCACTCAGAAAAGTGGCAGGAGCTTGAGATCAAGCTTGATAAAAATCTTGTAGGGTAATAATGAAAACCATCGGCATGAATAAAATCACCTGGAGTGGGGGAGTTACTGCATTTTAAAAGCAAAGAACCCAAGCCAACATTTAATGATTTGGTGGCGAGGTTTGACTAAGGAGACAGAGCAGGAATTGTCCAACTCATTGAACTTAGTTCGAAATCATGGAAACTAAAGGCAAGGAGTGTTTGAAAAATGGGGAAGGGTAGGAGAGCAGCACCAAGGATAAATATCAAGAAGACATGCAGTAAGGAAAGCACGCGCGTGTGCACACACACACACACACACACACTCTTGAATTTACCTTCATGAAGGTCATTGGATTGAGAGTGATTGTGAGAAAATAAAATGTAGATAGAAACTGTAGAAAAGTCTTCTGAAATGTTTTGTTGCGAAGGGAGGAAAGAGATCAGTGGTTGCTAGAAGTCATGTGAGGTCAATAAAGAGTTTTCTGTTTATTTATTTTTTTATTTATTGTATGAGAGAGAAGTTTAGCCCATTCACTTGGGGATGGGAAGAAACTACTAAGGAGTAAGAGGTTAGAGGTTAACACACAACAAAGAAGAAATACCTGATTGTCCAGAATCCTGAGAAATTTGATGGAAATGGACGATGAAAACAGAGGTGAAATAGATGGAGTCTCAATTTAATCATTTCAGAGGCTGAAAGACTTGACTTCCTTGGTTCAACTGGGGTTGATGATGGTGCCAATAATTATAAGCTCAGCTTATCCTACCTGGGGTTTTGACAAAGCCAGTAGCTTGATACTTTCTATATACATGACCCACGCTGTTGGGGCTCCCAAACTGCACATGCACAGTCTACAGTGATAGAGTTCCCATCAGTTAAGGTTAACTAGCCTTCAAATGTATGATAAGTAGAAATGAACTTGGAATTTGCAAAGAGGTTTGGTATCATTTTATCTTAATCAAACCACATTGCATCACCTCACTTAAACACCAGTCATATATATATAGTCAAATCAGGTGAACTTACACTAGCTATGCATGCTTGTTAGACCATTTCTATGCTTGATAGTGAAGTATAACTTTGTTAATCTCTACCCTTATGCAACACCACATCTAGTAGCAATCTTTGGCCTACTTTTCACACTGCAGAAAATCAAATAGGCTTTATTCTTTAGGTCCATCTCAACTTAAGCATCTCTTTATTTCAGAATGTTTTACTTTTTCGATACTTCAAGAGGATACTGTTTTGTGATTGGTAAAAGAATGATCAAAAGTAAAACTCACAAAAATAATAATTATTTTGAAAATCTGAAAAATATGGGAAAGTATTAAGAAGTAAATGAAAATCTTACTCTAAAAATTCACATAGAACCACTATATATATTCCTGTATCTTTCACCAGCCTATGTATCTATTGTCTATTCCCGCTATCTAAATATAGAGAGAGAGGAAAAAATAGAAATTCTAGTATACATACAATTTAGGTTTTCACTTTTTTTCTCCTAATAAAAAATGCCTAATGGGCATTTTTAAATGCATGGTTTTAAAATGGCATTTCAACGGCTGCATGATGTTTCCTCATTACAACACAGCATTATTTAACCATCTCTGGACATTTAGACTAATTTCAAAATTTTATTATAACGATATAATAATTGACATATTTACACAGACTAATTTATTCATATTTCTAATAATTTCAATAAGATAGATTCACAGAAGCAGAATTCCTGAAAAGTGGTATATGTATATGCCTTTGAGAAAAACTAGACCAATTCGTAAGCTTATTAAAAGCAGTTTATGCAACACAGGAAGATAAAACCAAACATTGTATGTTCTCACTCACAGGTGGGAGTTGAACAATGAGAACACATGGACACAGGGAGGAGAACAACACACATTGGGGCCCGATAGGGGTGTGGAGGACGAGGGGGAGCGAGAGCGTTAGGACAAATAGCTAATGCGTATGGGGCTTAAAACCTAGATGACGGGTTGATAGGTGCAGCAAATCACCATGGCACATGTATGTCTATATAACAAACCTACGCATTCTGCGCTTGTATCCCAGTACTTAAACTTGAAAAAAAAGCAGTATATGAGTGTGCTCATCCCATCACATCCTTGCCAGCATTGAGTATTTCAGCATACACATTTTCATTAGATACTACTATTTTCGTTTTTATGTTTTTAGGATTGATGCTTTTTGCTTATATTTCTCTTAAAGTGTTAGCATTGACCACATTGAGTTCATAAGCCTTTTTTTAATTTTTAATTTTACTTTAAGTTCCAGAATACATGTGTAGCTCTCTCTTCCTTCACCCCCACCTCCCAACAGGCCTCAGTGTGTGATATTCTCCTCCCTGTGTCCATGTGTTCTCATTGTTCAGCTCCCACTTCTGAGTGAGATCATGCAGTGTTTGGTTTTCTGTTACTGCGTTAGTTTGCTGAGGATGATGGCTTCCAGCTCATAAGCCTATTTATTGAATACTTTTTGCTGTTTGTCATATCATAGCAATGCTTGCCAATTATTTTTCCTACCTTTTAAATATGAAAAATATTTTCTGATATTCATATATTTCCAACAGCTGATTTTCTGATATCCATATATTCAAATATTTAGCAAAATAAAGTGAAAGAAAAAAATAATTTCCTTTTATTTTGCTAAATATTCTTTCTCTATACAATTATTAGAAAATATTCTCTTAATTTCTTTTCAATTTTTATTGAAGTAAATTTTTTATGTCAAACTCTATTTATTTATTTATTTTTGTTTAATACATGATGTCTTATTTTCTAGGATTCCCAGTATGGTAAAATATTTCTAATGGCTTTCAACTTTAAGTCAACAAATCATATCACAAATCTTTGATTGTATATCAGCTATTTAAGTCCTTATATTTTTCTCAAAATCAGTATGAAATGCAGTATTCGTCTTCTGAAATGCAGCTTCTGAAGTGGGTTCAACAAGAAAGCTCTCGCACCAAACCTTTCTTGATGTGTGTCAAATTTACTTAAAAATGATTTGGTCAGTCCCAGCTACTCAGGAGGCTGAGGCAGGAGAATTGCCTGAATCTGGGAGGCGGAGGTTGCAGTGAGCCGAGATCGTGCCACTGCACTCCAGCCTGGCTCCTGGTGACAGAGCAAGACTGTCTCAAAAAAAAAAATAATTAATAATGATGATGTGGTCATTCATTACTATACATAGAATCCATCATCTTGCTTTTTCTCTGTACTATCTATATTCTTTCTTTTTCCTTTCTTCTTAGTCTACCTCCCTTTTCTCCTCCAGTTTTATCTTAAATTCTCCTCCTGAACTTTTGCCTCTTCCTTACCCTGAGCACGCCTTCATGGTATCGGAGATACTTCTCAAATTGTTTTTTCTAACAAATGCTGTGTTGTTCTTAAAACTGATCTCAGTAAACCAAATTTTCTCTATGGTTTTAATGATTACCCTTATGAAAGTGATTCATGGACTTTCTTATCATTTACACCATCAAATATGAAGCAAAAACATTCAGAATTCTTTAGTTGAAACTTCTAGAGTCACTTTTTGGGCAAATTACGTCAGTGCCTCTGAGCTGTATCCCATCTAAAAGAAGTCCATCCTGCTGCGCACGGTGGCTTATGCCTGTAATTCCAGCACTTTGGGAGGTCAGGGCACACAGATCGTCTGAGGTCAGGAGTTCGAGACAAGCCTGGACAACGTGGTGAAACACTGTCCCTACTAAAAATACAAAAATTAGCTGTGTGTGGTGGTGGGTGCCTGTAATCCCAGCTACTTGAAAGGCTGAGGCGGGAGAATCACTTGAACCTGGGAGGGGGTGGTGGAGGTTGCGGTGAGCCAAGATTGTGTCATGGCACTCCAGCCTGGGTGACACGAGTGAGACTCCATCTCAAAAAAAAAAAGGAAGTCCATTTCACAGCTGATTATATGCAACTAAATAAAAGACAAATGCTAAGTCTTCCTTGAACAAATACATATCTTCAAGTTCTACATAACGCTGAATCAGACCTATGGGAAATTAAGTTGTAGCACTGGAGACGAGCACCAGCGTAGTTTCTAAGCCGTTGTTACCTTTTGCATCTGTGCTTTTGCACTACATAGAACAGGAACCATTGCTTAGCTTGGGAGTTTTGATTTAGCTGCAAATGCCACAAAGCAATGAAACACCAATTGTCTACTCTTCAGTAAGTTATTGCTCAGGAACCAGGCCTTTCACAAACATTGATGTGAACTATCTATGCAGAAAGCATACATTTTAAAGGGGGGGGAATTACATTGTTATTCTCAAATGAAATGACTGCATTATGCTTGCCACACCAAGCGCTCACATTCTGAATTGTTTGTATAAAAGCTTTGGCTTTAAAATATAGCTGGTTGCATGGAAATGATTCTGATATTTAAGTCTGTAAAGGTGCGTAGCACGTGCCAATTTGCCATCGTAACAGATCCAAAGTACTTACTTTGCTGGGTATGCAGACCAAGGAAGCCATGGTCAGGAGAACAAGTTACTTTGCTGGAACATTCCGGAGAAAACAATTCATGATTCTGGGAGACTATTCAACATCTCTCCAAGTGCTCCTAGTTCTAAATTAAATCCCTGCCGTCCGGGCACAGCTCCTCTGTGTCACTTATTTGCAGCATCTCAGATTGACAGATATTATTGTTTCTGTTTTTTGTAACCTCAGTTGAGTTTGAGGAATGTGCAGACAGAAACCTTATCTAACCTGTCACAATTGTGGCTCATCACCCTCAAACAAATGGCGAGGCTGAGAGCAGAGAACAGATAAGTAAAGGCCTTCTGAAACACATTGTTGGAGGCCACTGGCCAAGAAGGCTGACCAAATTTCTCATTGCTTAACCTTCCACTCCATGTTCAACACCAAGAACCCATCCTATTCATGGTCTGACTTTAGAAGTTGCCTCAAACATTTCCTTCCACATTTAACTAAAGGCATATGAGAGACATAGAAGTATTTTCAAGAAAACTTTTTGTCTGCACTTAGGCGTATAGAGTTTTCCCTGCAAATATCAGTTTGCAAAGAATTGTACAACTGGGGTAAAACAGGGTCTTTCCACTATAGGGAGGAGGTGATGGGGCTGTGCTACTTTAAGACTGGAATGTCTATAAGTCAGGATTGCTGGGTTGATCCCTGCAAAGACAATTCATCTCTGGGTCACTGGCAGCAGTAGGAAAGTTTTGAGGCCATCTGGCTTTTATTTTGTAGTTATACCTGATACAGATTCACCAGCTCACAGTGTGAAGAAGCAGGAATTCTTCTCTGACCATTCCGAGGGCTGGGATGGCATCACCTGCCATCTCTGTGACTGCTCCACAGAGCAGAGAGCCTCTCAGCAGTCTGCTCTCTTACTGGTTGAAAAACAATGTTAGCTAAAAAGGAAAGGATGCCATGCTTGCCATGGGGACTGTGGCCCAATGTGTGTTTATGACTTAATTTGCTTTGTGCTTTTTGAGGGTCTGTGCATGTTTCAGGGATGTGGAGATGGCTTAACCGTGAGTGATCCTTGTCATAATAAAGTGCTCTTTTTGAAGACCCTTCATTTCTTGTGTGGCTGCTACCAAAAACACAAACTGATACAAGGATGAATAGAAACAATACAGCTAATAAGATCTCTGCTGAAGACTTCGGCACAGCTTTGTCCTTAACTCTTTCAGGTGTTACCTAACATAAATTATAAGGAATTTATTTCCCTCTATTTCTCTTCCCTTTATTGTTTCCTTTTCATTCCCATTTCAGATGACCTAATTGTTATATTTTCCTGGTAATGTCTGAGAGCACTGGGAGAGACCTCAGGTTTTTTAACTGCTCCAAGGAGCTAAGCCTGCCTTGTAGTGGTAGAAGGTAGAAGACAGGTGAGAAGCAAAGCCAGTGTATACATTCAATATTCCCCTTAAAACAGAAGGGCTCCTTCTCTCTCACTTTTGTACTAGGCTTTTGCTTGAAATTTGGTGGGAAAAAAGTGAACAGAATCACAAAACCAGCCAATAGAACTAGCCATGTAAAAGTCACTCGATCCCTGGACTGGGTAGTCGTGGTTGCAGGTGCCTGTATGTGTGTGCGCAGTGATAATGACAGATAGTGGGATCCAGCAGTGGGAGTAGTGCACCTACCTGTATGACCCAAGGAATCCAGCCAACTTGTACAACCTAACCTCAGATCGGCACGTTTCCCCTGCCAGTATGTGTTAGTTTGTGAGACAGGAAGACAGAATAAGAACCAGAGAGAGTGTGAGAGTGTGTGGGAGGATGGAGAGGGAGTAGGGTGTGGTACAGAGGAAGCACGTGGCTACAAAAGAGTCAAAGGACTTGTAAGTATTTCATGGGGGATCCCTATCTTCTATTTGAGAGAGGGGAATTGAATAGAAGAATGGCTTGCCTGTGGTCCGTAGAATGGGGCGCTGAACTAAAAGAACGACAGGGGCATGTATTTAAGGATTATTAAAATGAAATTATCCAGCAAAATGTGGGGAAAGCAATTTACCTGTGAAAAGAAATTACAGTGAAAGATACTCCAGATTTCCAACAACTTTGCAAAACACGATTGGAAAGGGAAATCAGGAACGTGGAAGCAGTTATGTGGAAATAAACCTTCTCTAGATCATCCTCTTCCTGACTGGGTCAGAATGCTATATGAACAAGCAATTTGGGTTGAATTGATACGAGAAAGTCATGCATAATGAGTAAAATTAGCACTGGTCACCTTCACTCAGGATCTTCCTCTGTCTGAAGGGTACATGCTCTATTCTGTTGCCTCTTGGGTTGTTGACATAAATTCCTGAAGTCACAATTAAAGTTCTTTATGTCTCTTTGAAGACAACAAAATAGGAAAGTTAGACTACAGTTATTGTTTCAAAATGTATAGCCAGGTGCAATGGCTCACACCTGTAATCCCAGTGATTTTGGAGGACTGCTTAAGGCCAGGAGTTAGAGACCAGCCTCTCAACATAGCAGGATCCTGTCAAGAAAAAAGAAAGCAATTAGCTGGGCACAGTGGTGTGTTCCTGTAGTCCCAGCTACTTGGGGAGGCTGAGGCTGTAAGGTCACTTGAGCACAGGAGCTCGAGGTTGCAGTGAGCTATGATCATGCCATTGGATTCCAGCCTGGGTGACACAGCAAGATGCTGTCTCGAAAAAAAGAGAAAAAAGTCATAGTTTCTTAGCAAATAGTGAAATTATTATTTTATTGGGTCTTGAGTACCATTAAAAAAGAAATACAGTAGCATATACTAGAAAGGAGTAGAGAACCTGGGTGTATCATATGTAGTATTATTTCAAGAAACTTTTGTTTCTCTCATGTATGTGGTAATAATGAATGATGTGAAATGTCTTTCTCACCATATCTTCAAAAATGCTTGAAAGTCAGTGACTTTTGATTCATAAGCAACATCTCTGTTGTGTATGGCAGAAGAGGAAACCACCCCAAAACTGTTGATGGATATTCAGAAGATTTGAATTATAGTCATAGCTACGCGACTAAAGAGCTAAGTGACTGTCGATTCACTATCCTCAACTATAAAATCAAGACATTTAATTAGATGATCTCCAAGACCTCTTCCAGCTCTGAAATTCAGACATAATCTTACCTTTAACTGTGTGGCTGACATGGTGATGAATGAAGACTTGTTCAGAGGTTGGGTATGTGAAGCAGCCTTTGCGTGCTCAAACTTGATTCTTTTACTGTTCTTAGCCAGAAGAGGAGAGCTACAGCCTCTATTTTATTTCAATACATGAACAGGAAGACTAATAATATTCCCTTTATAGATTCTTTTAAAATCTTGACATTGAGAGCCGAAAGGCTTCCTATTGATTTTTGTATCTGGCTAATAAAACTCTTGGTAGCCAGAACTCAATATGTTTTTAGTGTTTTTATTTTTTTTTTTCACTTTAATCCCTCTGTTACTCACTGAGATTGAATCAGTAGGCTACTGGTTTGTCCAATGTGTAATCTCAAGTCCCAAGGAACAAGGGCTCACAGGTACTAGACTTCTGACTGTGGAATTTACTTTTCATTTTTATTCCTAAAGCACTGTCAGCTCCATTTTTAAAACTAAAGTGAAAACATAACTGCCTGGTAATGAATTTGAAATCTCTTAAAGGGAACATATTTTAATGCATCCTACTAGTTTTGAAAAATGACATCTCTGTATATTGACAGTATATCAAGTTCTTATTTTTTAGATTATGATATTTAAAATGGTGGTCATACTTATCTCTAGATCAAGTGATTAGGATTTATTTTAATATTGTTTGTCTGTTTCCTTTTTTAAGAAAGTTACTTAGTCTTCAGAGATGGGGACTAGATAAACAGCAGGAAGAAAAGATGATTATCAGCAGGACAAGAAATACTGTGCCAAGCGCACTTTTAAAGATGCAGTGGGGTAGGCAATTCTTTTGTCACCACTCAAATGTTTCTTAAATTGAGTTTTTGTATGCTAATGGATATAAATCCTACTCAATACTCCTTACTGAACCTCTACCCCACAAAATCTACAGTTGGAGAACACAGTTGGATTTCTATTCTTGAAACAGCTTTATTTTGGAGAGGAGACCTATTTCTAAAGGTGAGATGAGTAGAATTTTATCTATTTTGGCAGTTTGTCTAATTCTCTTCGTTCATCCTGAAAGTTAGCACATGTGTCAAAAGTTATCAACTAAAAACAAGAACCCAATACGCCATGCACCTGCCATACCAAAGAAATTCTACAGTTAATGCTGAAGTGTTCAGAGGAAGAAAACACAACCAGCTTGCTCTGTCATACAACATCATCCAATTATTTTTGCTTTCTTGCCCAACTCACAATTCTTCTTTTAAATAACAGTTATCCATTGCCCCATGCTTAGCAATTTCCTATGCTAGCATTCATGATATATTGAGGACATGTAGATCATATGATCTGTGAAAATGTTTGGCCAGAGTTAAAAAAAACACAGATCTAAATTTTATTCCAAATCAATACTTTGATTGATGAATTCGATTAAAAAAAAATTTATCTGGGAACATAGTAGACTCCAGCCTTAGAATTTGGCTCCAGAAACAATAATTTTTAAAAATGATCATAACATCTTACTTTAGAATAACAGACTATTTGTAGTGGGGGGGGAAGCCATCCCCCCCCCCCCCCCCCCCCCCCCCATAAAACAGCCTATCCCACACCATTTGCAGGTCTAGATTTTATCTTATGAATACTGTATATTTATTTCTGTAGCACTTTTCATTGTGTTTATCAGTTAATGTATGGGGACAGTATTCCTAGTCACATATAAAAATCTTGAAACTCAATGCTTTGCCTGATGAAAATTTTTAAAAGATGGTATAGTTGGTAAATTTCCCACAAGTTCTACAACTACAAATAAAGAAAACCCCAATTACCTTCCAAACTACCTCTCCTTGTATTAGATTAGAAAACCACTAATAGCTTTTGAGCATGATTGTCTAATATTTTATTCAGGTCTTGCTTAGAAACACATTGAAATGATTACCTGACTTTTAAGAAAGAGGAGCTCTTTTCCAATTAAAAATAAACCCACTGGCACACCCCAGCTCTTATTTCTTTTGCCTGGAAATGTTCATTTGACTTTCAGATTAGGGTATAAAGGATATCAACAAGAGAAAGTGATGCTCCTAGAGGTGACATTTTTCAAAGGTGGTGTGGGCAGTACTTAGCTACAAAATTAACCTTTTTGTTTTCATAGCATGACCAAGAAAACAAATAGAAAATGTACACCACGTAGAACCTAGCATTCTATTTTATGTTTTCCAAGGAACATTACTTTTCTTAGTAATAGTAGCAAATAAAATACTAAAAATGAGAATATAACGAAACATATAATGTTAAAGTGAAAGTTCACAGATGTTACTTTGGAAATTCTAAACTAACCTAACACAATTTGTCAGAAATCAGCACGTCTCTATTCAAGTGAATTGTGAGATTATAAACCTGAATTGCTGTAGATGAGCTGACCTTTAGCATGGTAGTCAGCTCTTTGCAATTGGAAAATACAAAGGGTAAATTTTTGAAGTGTTAGTCCTAAAAAAGATAAAGAAAAACAGATGGGGTAATATGTTTTGTGATACTTAACTGGACACTGGTGGAATTCCAAGCCTTTGTCTACATACATAACTTGTTAAAGGAGATTTCTTTTATTAATGATACCTAACCTTGAATATGTGATTTACTGGTTTACCCTTTTTTCACCATTCAGTTGGATATTTTTGTGTAAAATACAAATAATCAAAAAAAATTTGGGATACGAGTTATCTTGTCTATTACTTTGCCCAAACTGGTAATTCACAATATGTATTTTGGAGATACTTTTGTAGGTTGAAATGACACACTCTTATTTCAGATTTAAGAGATGGGCACCAGGTGTCTTAGAAGATTGCAAGAGTGCTAAATAAATATAAGGCTGTTTCGGTGTGCAGAATTTGGCTCTGCCCAGCAGACAGATGCTTTTGTAAGATCAATGACTATACTATAAAATTCTTGAGCTTGTTTTCTGTTTTCATATAGTATGGCTCACGTCTGTGGCCTGAAGATATACTGCAATTTTGCAATCTCACATTTGATGGAGTAACACTGAAATAACTCTATTAAGTTTTGTTAAAATTTTTTTGGAATGTTAGAATCATACAATATTTTAAGATGACATTATAAGCATGCAAGAATTTCAAATCAGCCCATCAATCACTGAACACATTTTAATGGGCTTTGAGCAAACATCAAAATAAAATTCATAACTAAGGAAATTTTCAGTGAATTTTATTTTGAACTTCTGATATTTTAATAGTGAAACTAAAATGGAAGACATTTAAAAAATAAATAAATGTGTAAATTCTCTGTGCTCATAAATTTGCTGGGTGAAGCCAAGTTCTGAATACTTAGATAAATATTTATGTTTAATATTATACTAGTTATACACATTTTAAAATATGTAGTCGGTTTTCTTCCCTGTAGGCTTCTTCCTTGATATAGAGTGCTATAAAAAATCATAAAATTTCTTCATAGTGTTATTATATTTCATAAATTATTTTTCCTTTTTATCTTTTACTCTTAATTACATCCCATTAATTAATAATTTGAGTGCAGTGAGGCTGCCTTACTAATAACATTACTAGTGTTAGTTGGGTTATTTACAAGATAATGTTAATCTTGTTCACTTTCTTTACTTTTAAATCAAAAATGTGTTAATAATTTATAAAAATACAAGAAAAACATGTTATTATTCCACATATTATCTTTCTCCAAGTTTCAAGTGGTTTCATTGCAGATCAGTGCATTTTTAAAACGTGCATTAATGAAATAATTAATGTTACTGAATTCTACTTTTTCTCTCCTAATATGTGTTGTTTTTTGGTCTGGTAGGAAAATTGAATTATATAAAGAAAGGGGAGAGGAGAGTTGGGCTGTTTCATGATATAATGAGTTCTCTGTCTTAGGAAAACTGAACAGAAGCTTGATGACTTCCCAAGAACACTTTGGTAGAAAAGAGTGCTGATGAAGAAGAGAGGGTATGTGTCTAATCCCATCAATTCTAAATTTCTATGATCATTTTAAATTCTACAGTTCCTCTGGGATAATCGTTATCTCCTATTGATGGTCTATCAGAAAAGCTAAGCACTCAGAATGAAAGCGAGGGACTGTGTTAGAGGGACCTCCTGGGGTCAGCTGTTGTTTCCAGGGCAGGACTTCTCAGGTGTTCTGGCTAGGGCCCTTTGTTTCCACTTTCCCTGGCTGGCTAGGTGCCTTTGTTTCCATTTTCCTGCCTCTGGCAGGCCAGGTAGGGGCTAAGTCTCTAATTTTCTCCCCTCTGGCTCTTGGAGGTGGGGGCTCTGTGACTCACGGTTGTAAAACAGTAGCCAATCGGGTAAAGGATCAAAGATCAATTAATACAGAGGAAGTTTGGAAGAACCCCTCTCATTGGACAAGAACACGAATGGGGACAGAATAACTAGGGGTAAAAGCTCTAGCTGCCCCAGCCTGGACGGCACCTCTCTCTGGGTCCCCTTCCACGACAGTGTGGAAGCTATCTTTTCATCTGCCTGATAAATTGCCCTATCACACACTCTTTGGGTCCACAAGTTCTATTTGAGCTGGTACACTCATTGTGCTGCTGAAACCCCTTTCCCCCATTCTTCGCAGTTAGGAAAGCCAAGTGCCTAAGTTCCGGCAATAGTTACTCTACTTCCCTGATGGTCTAGAGGTTAGCATTCCTGCTTTTCACCCTGGCAGCCCAGGTTCCACTCCTGGTGTGGGAACCAGGGAATCCAGCTACAGCTACCTTGGTTACAAAAGGAAATAGGATGCTTTGGCATGCCACAGGTCAATGTGGTGTTCTTTAAGGTGCAATAGCTTGTTTGGATGCTTTCATCTACAAGTCACAAAATACCAGGAAAAAATATGTGCACTAAAGAGAAGGGAAAATCGTAAGTATAGAAGTCTTTTCCAGGTCAGTGTAGCAGCTCAAGAACTCACCGAGACCCAGGCGCCTTCTGGCTTTCTGCTTGTGATCTACATACAGTGCATCATCACTATACCTTCCTGGTTAGAAGATGGCTTCAGCAGCTTCCAAGCCTCCATCCTCGGGCTACAATGTGTCAAAAATAGGAAGAAAGGTCGAGACGTTGGGATGGGGTGGTGTAGGGGACTGACAAAGCTTTTGTTCTAGCAGGTATCTTTTATCTGGGAGAAAATGCTTTTGGACGCCCTCCAGTACACTTCCTCTTGGGTGAGTAGTAGCTTCCAGGAAAAAAGAAAATTAAGTATATTAAAATTATAGCATCTTTATTCTCAGAACTTTAGGGCTTTGATATTGAAGAAGAAAGGGCTGGAAACAGCTGTTGGGGTGAGGGACAAAAGTTTCTTCAACAACTGCTGCTCTCACTGAATGGATTCTCAGCATTGATTCATAATCAGTTCACAAACTGCTTGCTTCCATCAGTGGAGTTGAAAACATTCCTCCTTTTATTGTTGCCAAGATATAGATCCAAGACCAGGAGCATAGAGATTAGAGAGGCAACTGTCAGAGCAAACCCACCAGAAGTAATCTTGGAGTAACTAATTGGTGCATGATCTTTTGTTTATGTAGTTTCCAGATAAACAATGTCCCTGTCAGAATCATGTTTCTGTCTGTTCTGATGATTTCCCACTTGTCAGCTTTTAGGTGACAGCGGTCCTCTCTGACTAATAGATGCTGCTTCATGGTTAGCCTCTCCTTCTGAGATATGACTGCCCTCATCACTCTTCAAGTCTCTGCCTCTCCTTTTCCATTTTACTTCCTCCTTGATATGATTTGGCTCTGTGTCCCCACCCAAATCTCATGTTGAATTGTGATCCCCAGGGTTGGAGGAGGGGCCTGGTGGGAGGTGATTGGATCATGGGGCAGGACTTCCTTCTTGCTGTTTTCATGGTAGGGAATGAGTTCTCACAAGATCTGGTTGTTCAAAAGTGTATAGCACTTCCTCCTTGGCTCTCTCTCCTGCCAGCTATGTGACGATGTGCTTGCTTCCCCTTCACCTTCTGCCATGATTGCAAGTTTCCTGAGGCCTCCCCAGAAGCAGAAGCCTGTACAGCCTGCATAACTGTGAGCTGATCAGCCTCTTTTCTTTATAAATTACCTAGTCTCAGGTAAGACTTTATAGCAGTGTGAAAACAGACTAATACCTTGTCTCTGTGGATTAGGCAAAAACCAGTATTCAAAAAACAGGAACCAGAGGGAATGAGAGAGAGAAGGAGTGAAAGGACAAGAAGAGAGTGAAGACTGGTTGTTGCTGGGATTATAGAGCCAGGGGCCAGGGCTTTTATCTTTTTACTCTCTGGGAGCATGAGACAGCTGAACACCCTGGGGTGGATCAGGAGAAGGCTGGTGTCAACAGGTGAGGTGGGGCTGCCAGATGCCAACATATTAACTGGGACAAAAATAAAAGAGGAAAATAAAGAAGGGGAGAGAGTGCAATTACAGTTACTGATAGCTGAATATGGTAGGGGGTTACGTGCCAGGAGACAAGCAAGCTTGGTATGTTCCTAGGATTAGGAGAAATTTTAAGCACAGGGAAGAAGTGGATGGGGACGGGGTGACAAATTTAGGGGAGTGTGACAAATAGGGCCTAACTGTAGCTCCCTGGGATATGTGCTTTTCTAACTACTAAATGTGTTTTGGCAGATTTTTAGGCAAACCCCCTCCTGACCTTTTCCAACTCACAGGATAGTCACCACCCATCAGGCAGTAAGTTGTTTAAAAGACCAGTGCTGTTTAAAAATTTACCTGGACAAAGTGCTGTGTAGCACCTGTATTTGACAATTGCCTCAGCAGGCTCTTCATTGACTACCTGAGCATGGTCCCTGTTTCTCTTCCTGGGCAGATTCTGGGGATTTCTTGTGGAAGATCACAGAATCAGTTCTCTTCAGTTTGGTTGCAAAGTTCTGATATTTGGAATAAATAGCAGAATTTGGGGAGCAGAACCTCAGTGCTGTGCACAATGCCTGATCAGGGAAAAAATGTTCTGGAATTATAGTATATGTTTGGTTTTTGAGAGAAACCATATGTGCTGGAATTTATATTATTAAATCATGTTACTGCTTATTATAGCTGATGTTTACCAATCAAAACAAAACTATTTAAATATTTTAATAATCAATACTGCCATAACAGTGCAGATTGGCTGAAAACCACCCCTGGATCCTCTCTCCATGAACAGTAGGGTCAAGATTCTGGTCACTTCAGTGCAAAACTAGGTCAATGGCACCTCTTAGACAATATAATATTTGTAGTGATAAATATCTTTCTGGATTTTTTGATTGAAGTTCTGTTTTAAAAATAAATAACAGGATCTTTACTTTCCATGGGTGCTAAGAGAGGTTAGTTTTGAAGCAATATATCTCATTCACCAATAACTTTATAAAATCTTTATACAGTTTCAGACACTTGTTGAAGAGAAATTAGATGCTGTACTAGATGCTTTAATGTCATGATAGGTTTTAATCCTTAATTTCATTGAATTTCATGATCTTTGACTAAAATTTGTTAAATAATAACAAATACAACATTGTCTCATGACATATACTACAATTTGTACAATTTGTATAAACATAAGCCAATGTTTGGTTTTGGAAAGATTTTGTACAAACATAGCCAATGTTTGGTCTGGAAAGCCAATTTGTGCAAACATAAACCACCCACACAACTGTACTCCCATTCCAAAATATTCAGAACCCGAGGACCCGAGGGAAGAGAATAAGGCGCAGTGGAAAGAATACAACCTTGAATCACAGAGGGACCAATGTGATCTCTGCCTCTGCCACTTTCTTGCTCTGTGAATTGAGAGAGATTATTTCAATTCTCTCTGTCACTTTCTTAATCCTTTCCTTATTCAATCTTTTTATTTACCTTGCTTAGGCAACACAAAAGAAGACCCAGAAGTACCATGGGCAAATCATGGACCAAGAACTGGAATGAATATCTAGTCTGCTACCCGAACTAAAGACTGCAGACAGAGAAAAGGAAGACAGGGGTTTAACTAGCAATTCAAAGCGAGGTGATCAGCCTTCCGTTACAGAGTTAACTGTGTGAGAAAGGTAAGGAGACCGTCCTACTGCCCCCTGTGCCTCATTTACACAAATAAGTTTAGTTCACTTCTTTACACTTAAAGGTCTACTTCACCAAGGGACATTTTGACTTTAAACTAGATGAAGGGATTTCTTATTCCTGATCTCTTTTTCTTGTGCTCTGCCTCTGCCGCTCTTTTGCTTCAGCTCATTTTTTAGTCTGTTCTTTTTTCCTTTGAAGGTTTCTTAGTAAAAGAGTGTTTGAATTTTAGCTATTTTCTCCTCCAACATGATTCAGTTATATTTTGTCCTCTGTCCAGGAGGCTTTAGACACTGTCTGTAACTACTGCTGCTCCCGACACAGCTCCACAGCCACCACTAACAAAGTCAGGAGACACGGGAGCAGATCTGGCCATCCAAAAGCAGCAGCAGAAGCACGTTTCTGCACCTAGAGTCTTTAGTTTTTTTATCCAAGATTATGCTAATTGTTTGAATGGTTTAAATTGAAATCAGTAATACCGTGTTTCTCAGTTTGTGAGTGCATGTGTGTGTGTTTCATGTATACTATGTCAGGAAAATCAGCAGACACTAAGTCATGATGGAATGTGGAAAAGGGATAGTGACAATGGAAATGGCACCATTTCAAATTGTGTTATGATCCTTGCCTTTCTACATCCTTTGCAAAGGAAGGGAGAGATTTGCTCTCACAGGGCCATTTGTGTCCATCTGCGTGGGAGTGTGTGTAAGTGTGAGGGTGGCAGAGGCTGGGCATGAGTATACACTGAAGCAGGATGCAAAATAGCTCGAGCTCAGAGAATGAAAACTTGGCATATTCGTAGTTTAAACGTTAAAGAGTCAAGAGTCCAGAATCCACCTTCAACTTTGAATATGCTCTTAATACAAAGAAGAAAAACAAATGAGATCAAATGTCATATATAGCTCAGATCTCATTTCCAAAACAATTACATCTCATAGTTTTTTGTTTTTCCTGAATGTATACAATGTATTTGGCTCTTTTTAAGTACTAATGGCTTTTTAAAGAGTTGCTTATATTATCTTTGAAACCCCACTTAGCTGGAGGGTATAATGCAAAAGGAATCTGTTATGCTTCGGGATTGCTGAAATCAGCAAAGCAAGGGTTTTAAAATGGAGTCTTTATTAAAACAATGAAAACAAAACCTTTGAGGTCCTTTTATATGTCTTGGCCTTTCACTGACTAGCACCCATGTTTTGTGTTTCTGATGCATGGTAACTGTCATGAATAACAGATCTTGGGAGACTCTATTGCAGCCATGGAGAGTAACTAACATTGGGATAGTCCACTCACCATAAACAGCTATCAATCTGGGCACAATGTATGAGACAACTGTTTTAGACATTCCACCAGAGGCAACACAGGGCCATGGTCTTAGAAAGGAAACACACAAAGAAAGCTCTGTGATCACCATGACTTTCTCTACCTGGAGGCAGTTTCCAGATTGCCAGCAGGAAGGTTGATAGCCTTCTAGATTGCCAAACAGAGCTTGATAGCCCTGCTGAATTTAGAAGGCAGAGATTGCAGTTCAGGGCTGTTGGGTGGGTTGGAATTCTTAAGACCAAGGACCACAGAGAAAGGAACTATGCAAAAATTAAATCTTCCTAGAAATTGTTTTTAAGTTTTTCGCTATCAAGCTGTGAATGCGCAGTGAAAGACGCAATGAGACTGGTGAGCTGTGAAAGTAAATATGGATTCTAGAGGATGCACATTTCTAAAGAGGTGGGATCATGACCAGTTGAAGTTTTGCTAAACACAGTAGACATTCACTTTAGTTCCTAAAAGTTTATATGTTGGAAATAAGGCTACCTTAGACTTAGAATAAGAAATAATATAAACCTATTTTAACAATCAAGTTGATACACTATTAATTTCCTGCCAGAATAACACTCAATTTGCTTTAAATATTTTAAGACAATTCTGACTCTCAACAACATGGTGCCTATAATGTTTAGCATAAAATAAAACATCACTAAGTGGCATAGAAACAAGAAATTGGGTGATTCATAACCAGGGGAAAATGAAACATAATATAGACAGATACAGAGACAAAAGATATATTGGAATTAGCAAAGAGTTTTAAATAGCAATTTTATTATGTTTAGGAATTTTCAAAAAAGGATGAACATGAAAAATATACAGATAGAAAATCCCAGTAGAGAAATATAATCTTTAAGAAATGGAAATTCTAGAACAGAAAAATGCAATAACTGAAATGAAAAATTGATAATTTATGCCTCATAAATATTAAAAATTTCTGCTCATCAAAAACCTAAGTGGAAGAAAATATTTGCGCATACATATCCGATTATGGACTTATGCCAGACTATGTAAAGAACTTTCATAAATCAATTTAAAAAACCCCAAACAACACTATTTTTAATAAATGGATGGAAGTCTTGAACAGGTACTTAAAAAGGGAGATAAATGTCACATAAAACCATGTTCAACATCTCTAGTCATTAGGCTTACGAAAATTGAAACCACAATGAGATATTAGTACATACCGGGATAAATTTTAAAATGCTGAAAAATGATATTTAGATATTGACATGTATTTGTAGCAATCAGAAACCTCATATGTTGGAGGAAGTGTGAAATTGATACATCTAATTTGGAAATCCATTTGGCAGTATCTTTTAAAGTTACAATTACCTATCCTGTGATTCAGCAATTCTACTCCTAGGTATTTATCCCAAAAATAAAAAAATAAAAGCATACATTGAAAAAAATACTTGTTCAATAATGTTCATAGAAGTTTCATTTATAATAACCTGAAATTCAAAACAATTCAAATATTCATTGATGAGTGAATGCCTAATCAAGTTGAATATAGGCAATTAAATACCACTCGGCAGTAAAATAAAAGAACTACTGTACAGGTAAATGTGTGAATTACTTTGAAAACCATTGTGCTGAATGAGAAAAGTCAATCACAAAAGTGTTTGTTTATACTTTTCAGTGTAATTTTAGAGAAGACAAAACTGATCTATGGTAAGAGAAATCAGCACAGTGGTTGCCTCCTGTGGAAAGAGGGTTGGTAGGGAACAGAATGAGTGGATAGGAGTTTCTGGGATGATAGAAATGTTCCTTATAATAGATTTGTGGGTTGCACAAGTGAGTGTGTCCACTGCTCAAAACACATCAAATTGTTACATATAAGGTCTGTGTGCATTTTATTTTATGAAAATTATACCTCAATTTTAAATTCAGGTACATGTGGCATCATTCAATTCTTTATATTTTCTTTGTGATTTCAGACAAATTTTGCAATTATCTATTTGTGCCTGTGGTTTGACTCTGTAAGCTAAGTAGGATATTTTAATTTTTGTGAGTTTCTCTTAACAAGATGTCACTATACAAATGATTTGTTTAAAGTCTCGGGTATGTCTAATAGATATACAAACACATTCTACTGGCTCACCTAATTATAAGATAGTAAACAGCTGTCTCACAACATAAATTTAGATGGCAATGTATTATAGCCCTAGCATAAACTCGAAGAAAATAGTCTTACACTCTAGAAAATGGTCAGAATCTACAGGGTTGCATTAGAAAATGTGCACTCACATATATAGTCACTCAACAAGGGCGCTACAAAATTGCCGAGGGTCACAGTTCTGGCCTTTTCATTTCTGATTACTTTAGCAATTTTTACACATGACTGCTGCTTCAACAAATGCTCCCACCCTTTTCTTGGGTGGGGAGAGGAAGGTACAGTTTTAAAGACCAATCTGACCTAAGAATTTTGCCAGAGAGGAGAAAAGACAAAGAAACTAGAAAGAGACTGCTAAAAAAAATGTTTTAGGTGTACAGTGAAAGGACAAAAAAAAAATTGAACTGGAAGTACAGGTTGGTGCTACGAGGCAGGGATGGCTGACTCATAACCCTGCCATGACATGTCTGACTAGACAAATGTGTTTCATTGCTGCACCATTGCTGGGATAGTAGTTTTGCCCGCTCTTTAGTCTCCAAGTGTTTCCATTATAGCGCCCCTGTTTTTAGGAGTTAATAGCCAGGCTATAATAATTTGCTTCAGGCTGGCATACCAGGTCTCAGTCAGGGAGTGCATTTACTATAATAGAATATAGTCTATTTCAGATGCTTTTAGTGTGTGTGTGTGTGTGTGTGTGTGTGTGTGTGTGCGTGTGCGTAGGCGCGCGCGCATGCTCATGTAATCTAAAAATGTTTGCTGTTGCAAAAACTTAAATCTGATAAACAGATTGATTTCTAGTCTACCCCAAATACTAGAAACAAAATCAAGTCACTGAAAAATGTATTTTTGGATAAGAAATGTGTTAATTCACATTCATTTCCATGAGCTTCAGTACCTAATGGGTGTTTGATAACTGTTCACTGACAAGAGTAAAAACAACAATTCTATTTATTGCGCATGGCATTGTCTTCACCAGCCCTTTATAAGTGTGCTTCTGTAAAGGTGATTTACTATTAAAAAGAATAAGTTAAAATAACTGTAATACTCTAAACAATGTTTATGTCATACCTAACATCTTTTGAATGTTAATCTCGGGAAAAAGAATTTCATGAGTTTCATGGAGTTACTGTTTGTTTTAAGGGATCTACCTATTTGGGAAGTCAGCTACTTGTCTACATATTTTTAAAGGCATTTTATTGGGTACTGATTACTTTTGGAACTCAGTGACACCCAGAAAATCGCATTGTCATCAAACGCTGACCCTATGTGGGAATGGTTGTGTAACCTCATGGGTAAGCATGTGATGTTCAAGGATAAAACCTTAGACTCATTTTCTCCTTATGGTTTGAAGAAGGGGAGTGAAGCACGATGGTAAGGGAGGGGGTTCTACCGGAGCTGAATGAGAATCCAAGCTACTGGGCAGTACCTGCTTTATGCAAGGGGCTGATTGTACATTATCCTTAAACTTAACAAAAACTGTGCACTGTAGTATGCTTTTCTGCATGTGGCAGAAATGGAAACTGAACTTTCAGACAGATAAATGACTTGCACTGGATAAAACATCTAGTAAAGGAATTTTAATTTGTTATCAAAGAAAATAATGAATAATTGGTGAAATAAGAAATTATGATCTTTTTATGCAATCCATATCCAGAGAAATGAATTTGAAAAATAAATTTCTCTGAAAAATTGGGCCATGACACAGGAGACAGATCAAGGCCTATCTTCTGCCTAAGACCGTCTTTATTTTCATTCATCCAAAATCCAGAAAAAGATACATCAGAGACTTTAGGCCGGACCATTTCTCTGGCTCAGGACATGCTGACCCACATGTTGTTAAATGCAGTTGATGCTTTTGGGTTTTCATCTTGTCAGCACTGTTGCACAAAGTTGATTATTCCCTTCCTGAAACACTTTTTCCCTTGGCTGGAATTGTAACCGGCTTTTTGGGGTGCTGGTAAGGCACAGCTCCCCCGAGAGAATGTCGTAGGTTCTTGGTCTCCGTCCTCTCAGGAATGAGAGAGGGGGACCACAGCAGGTGCGTGGTAATGTGACACTAAGCTGATTCTTCATTAATGCCTCCTCAATCTTCTGTTGTTTGTTCATCCACCTCCTTCATATGACTTTCTCAAAACACTCTTCTCTTATCAATTTCATTCTCCTCACTGATGTCCCCTGCCTCATCTTCCGACATGTGCCATTTCTCCCTCGGAGCCTCATTCATGCTCGACTTCTCTCATTTTCTCTACATGCCAAGCTGTTTCTTTAAGGCATTCACTCCTTTTTTTCCCATTTACCTGAAATTGTTTTCCTCTTCCTCTGCATTGTGTGGAATTTAGCACTGGGTATTTATATATAATTGTTTTTGCCATGTCTCTATACACTGACACTTTTATCTTCATTTAATTTGCTAAATTTTGTTAAATCAATCATTATTTTTACTAACATTAATATACTAGAAAAAGAAATATAATATCATTGCAGTATATAAAAAATAAAATCATGATTATTTGCCATAATTAAGAGAAAGTTATTAAAAACAAATACACTCTACACTGTGTAATAATAATTCATATCATTTACACTTAACTGCATTTTGGGTATAATGGCCTAGTTCACTTCTCTCTCTCTTCTGTTAATGGTAACTCATAAGAAAACCTTGCTTAGCCGTTTATTCCCTAGATTAAATCATGCTACCTATGATATATTTCAATAACATCGCATCTTTTTTTCCTCCTCTGTAGAACTTGTTATCAGTGAAATGATTAATCATACAGTAAGCTGTTTGATATTTTTCTCCTTCAGAATGTAAGATTCTTGTATACATCTGACAGTCACAGATGTATTTCCACAGCCTCAGTGACTGTTTTTTGTAAGAGACCCTTGATATCTATATGGATATTTATTGATGGAATAAAATAATGCATTAATTTTTACATTAAAACCATATTTAGTGGGAGTTATCATAGTTTTATTTCTTACCATATGCCAAGAACTGAGGCTGCAAATATATACAAGACATTGTGTTCAAGTTGCCTATGCCTAGAGTGCAGGGCTTGGCTATAGATCAACAGTTACAGTATAACATCATGAGCACTATAACTGAGGCAAGAAAAGTGTTCTATGGTGGCGTGAAGCAAGATTAAACTTGCTTGGGCAGTAAGGAAGCACCTCATATGGTAACCTCTGAGCTGTGTCTTAAAGCTGAGAAGTGTCCTGGGCACAGATGCAGTGAAAGAGAATTCTAGGCAAGTCAGTGGACGAACCTGGAGGCTGCTGAGGAGTTTTATGCTGTTGGATTAGAATACACATGGAGTGAAGCAGCAAGAAATACATTTGCCAAAGTAAGCTGGAGTATGCTTATAAAGGGCTTTGTATCCCAGGCTATCAAATACAGACTTGAGTCTTGGAAACAATGAAACATTCAAATATTTAAGCAGGGGATGACATAATTAGATTTATTTTTTGGACAATAACTTGGCATTGAGAAGGCTGATGTGAGTGGGAAGAGGCTGGAAGCATGAGATAAAGATGGTGTGGGCTCTGGTGTGGGCTGTGAGTGGGGACCTACTGTCCTTCTTGTATTTTAACTTTGTGTTCTCCTCCCTTTGTGTGAAAATGGGATTCTCTTTTTAGGGCTACATCCATTATCTAAAGTATCTATCAGAAAGGAAGAACAGGTTGACTTATCAGGAGGTATTTTCAAGGGAAGAAAGAAAGTCCTTTTTGATGACTTTAAGAAGAGCTGTAGCTCATAATTTATTGCCCATTTCCTCTCCAGGTCCTTTTGAAATGTATCTATAATCTTCAATTGGAACTTCTAAAAAGCTTCATGTCCCATTTTGTATACTCCATTTATTTAAATGTATTATCTGTATTTTACTCTTAAAAGGAGAGAAGATTAGATGATAGGTCTTATGATTTGTCATTTTCTGAGCAACAATGTAGAGTTGCCAAATTTGAAATTTATTGTATCACACTGGATACTCTGAAAAGTGGTTAGGTATAATATTATCAAAATGAAAGAGCTCCTGTTATGGACTGAATTGTGTGCCATCATATTGCATGTTAGAGTCCTAAACTCTAATGTGATTATTTTTGTAGATAGGACTTTTAAAGAGGTAATGAAGCTTAAGTGAATTCATAAGGGTAAGGCTCTAATCCAATGTGACTGACATCTTCATAAGAAATGAAGGAGACACCAGGGAGTAATGCACACGGAAGTAATGTGATGTGAGCACACGACAAGAGGCTGGCCCATCTGCAAGCCAAAAGAGAGGTCTCAGGAGAAGTCAAACCTGCTGACACTTTGTTCTTGGACTTCCAGCCTCTAAAAGAATGAGAAAGTAAATTTCTGTTGTTTGAAACACCCAGTCTGTGATATTTTGTTATGGTGGCCCTAGCAAACTAATACTGTTTGTTTATGACTTTTCAATAAAACAGTCAAACAAAATACAAAAGAATATTGAGAGAAAGTGCACATGAGATGGCAGGAAGAGTGATGGGGAGGGCCAAAGTGATACACATTCACCAATCCAAATGACACTAATTAGGAAATTATGAAACTGAGTGGAAGAAAACAGAGACAAAGTACCCATCATTTTATTGAGATGGATTGCATAGTTGATCATTATTCTTCTTTACTAAAACAAGCCTTTCTTCAAGGCAATATCTCTTTACAGCATTTATGGAAAATATGAATATATTTTCTTAAGGTATATTTTATCATTTAGAATGCCTATCGGTAAAGTAAAAACGGCTCATTTTCATTTCTCATTAAGTTCCCTTCTCACATGTTCAAAAATTATAGCTGATAACAACCTCCCAACCTCCAACAAAAAACAATTTCATAAAAGAATAAGATTTTATTGTTCTGTATGGCCTTCTGCAGTGAGAGAATAACTCTTTTCTTTCTTTTAATTGTTAATGTGAATTATAACAGACCTACAGAAAAGTGCATAAATTGTACAATTTCACAAGGTCTTATAAAGTGAACACCATGAAATCAGATCAAGAAATATAACATTCCCCTCACTCCAGAAGCAACTCCTGAACACCTTCCTGGTCACAATCCCCTTCTTTCCTTCATGGGAATAGTATTATCCAGACTTACATAGTAATTCCTTCCTTGTTCTTTACAGTTTTACTGCCTAATATGCAATCTTAAATAGTGTGGTTTGGTTCAGCCTGTTCTTGAGGTTTTATCAAATGAATTATGCTTGTAAGATTTATTTCCATTGTTGGCGTAGCTGTAGATTGTGCATTTTCATTATTGTATAGTATTCCATCTAGTAAATAAACCTCAGTTTACTTGTTCATCTTATTATTGATGGCCATTTAATTTATTTTTAGTATAAAGCCAAATGGAACAATGTTGTTATAAGCAATCTTTGGTAGGTATCCAGGTGCACATGTTTGAGTTTTCTAGGTTATAAGCCTAGAATTTGAATTTCTGGGTCAATTTCCAGCTTTTCCAGAATCCAAAAGTGTTTCTGAAAGTGACTGTTCTAATCTCCAATCCCAACAGCATGTATGAGAAACCCATCCCTTCACTTCTTTGCCAATGTTATTGTTAGTTTTTCCCCTAAATTTGGTATGTGGTAGTTTCTCATTGTTTTATTTACATTTTCCTGCTTATAAATAAGTTCAAGCACTTTTTCACGTTTGTTGTCCATCTGCATTTTATGTTTTTGGAAGAACATGGTGGTGTCATTGGCCCATTTTTCCATTGAGTTTTCAGGCTTTTTATTGTCAATGATGGAAGTTTTAATATATTTTGCATATAATTTCATTATTGATTTTCAGTGTTGGCTCTCACTGGGTCATTACTAGAGAAATTGGAAATATGTACAAGAGAGGGGGAGTAGTATAATGTATTCAGCTTTATATTATAAACTCCTGGCCTATCTTGTCTAATTTATACCCTACCCAATTTTCTGAATTCCAATTTAAGGTAATTTTGACATTATATAATTTCACGTATACACATTTCAGTACGTATCTCTATAATATAACATCTCTTAAAATATAATCACAAAACCATTTTCACACTTAAATAAATTAATTTCTCTTGACAATCCAAATTTCTTAATTTTAATATGTTTCAATTTATGAATCTTAGTTTTTTAATGGTCATCACTGCTCTGTCTTGATTAATAAAGTTTTTCATAACTATCTGTATATAAATGCTATTGTTTATGCTATTATTTATTTACTATATTTATGCTATCTATATTTTTTAATTTTTAATTTTATGAGTCTCTATAGTAGATATATGTATTTATGGAGTACCTGGGAAATTTTTATACAGGTATATGATGTATAATGATCACATCAAGGTAAATGGGGTATCCATAACCTCAAGCATTTATAATTTCTTTGTGTTACAAACATTTCAATTATATTATTTTTTAAATGTACAATAAATTTTTGTTGACTGTAGTCACCCTGTTGTGCTGTGACATACTAGGTCTGATTTATTCTTTCTAACCGTATTTTGTACCCATTAACCATCCCCACTTTCCCTCCCCTCCCCACTACCATTCCCAGCCTGTGGTAACCATCATTCTACTTTCTGTCTCCTTGAGTTCAATTGTTTGCATATTTAGCTCCCACAGATAAGTGAGAACATGTAAAGTTTGGTTTTCTGTGCCTGGGTTATTTCACTTAACATAAACATCCTCCAGTTCCATCCACATTGTTGCAAATGACAGGATCTCATCCTTTTTTATGGCTGAATAGTACTCCACTGTGCATATATACCACATTTTCTTTAACCATTTGTCTGTTGTAGGAGAGTTAGGTTGTTTCCAAATCTTGGCTATTGTGAACAGTGCTGCAACAAACATGGGTGTGCACATATTTCTTTGATATACTGATTTTCTTTCTTTTGAGTATATAGCTAGGTGTGGGATTGCTGGATCATATGGTAGTTTTTTTTCTTTTCTTTGTTTTTTTAAGACGTGTTTCACTCGGTCACCCATGCTGTATAGTTCAGTGGTACAATCTCTGCTCACTGCAACTCCGCCTCCGAGGTTCAAGCAATTCTCATGCCTCAGCCTCCTGAGTAGCTGGGATTACAGATGTGCATTACAATGCCCAGCTAATTTTTATTTTTTTGTATTTTTAGTAGACATGTGGTTTCACCACATTTGCCAAGCTGATCTCAAACTCCTCATCTCAAATTATTTGCCCGCCTCAGCCTCCCAAAATGTTGGGATTACAGGTGTGAACCACCGTGTCCAGCCCTGGTAGTTCTATTTTTAGTTTTCTGAGGAACCTCCATACTTTTCTCCAGAAACTGTACTAATTTACATTCCCAACGGTGCGTGAGGGTTCCCTTTTCTCCATATCCTTGTCAGCATTCATTATTGTCTAAAAGTTATTTTAAGTGGGATGAGTTGATATCTCATTGCAGTCTTGATTTGCATTTCTCTGATGATCAATGATATTGAACACCTTTTCATATGCCTGTTTGCCATATATATGTCTTCTTTTGAGAAATTTCTATTCAGATCCTTTGTCTATTTTTAAATTGGATTATTAGATTTTTTTTTGCCTATTGAGTTGTTTGAGTTCCTTCTATATTGTGGTTATTAATCCCTTAGGTTGTCTCTTCACTTTGTTGATTTATTTCTTTGGCTGTGTGGAAGCTTTTTAATTTGATGTGATCCCATTTGTCCATTTTTGCTTTGGTTGCCTGTGCTTTTGGGGTATTACTCAAAATTTCTTTGCTAAGCTGATGTCCTAGGAGTTTCCCCAATGAAATGGTGACTTAAAAAAATATATTTTCTTAGTATTTGATACTGGCATATAAATATAACTGATTTTTTTCTGCAACCTTGCTACAGAATACTTCTAATTAATCTGTAGTTTCTGTTACATTTTCTACAAATGAAATTCTGTTAACTGAGAATAATGACAATCTTAATTTTCCTTTCCTAATCATTATACCTTTCATTTCTCTTTCTTGCCTTTCAGTGCTATCAAGGCCCTTCAGTGCAAGATAGAAGTGAAATGACGATATTTGACATCCTTGACTTCAAAGGAATGCTTTGAAAATCTCACCATTAGATAAGATTGTTTGCAGTGGATTTTTTTTTAAATTTGTAATTAGCCTTTATCAGATTGAGGAAGCTCCATTCTAGTTCTAGTTTGTCATAGTTTTTATTTTTAATTTTTATCATGAATGGATTTTAAAACTCAGATGCTTTTTATGTATCAATGAGGTGATATCTATTTTTATTTTGTTCTCAATGTAACCAATTGCATTATTTCTAATGTTAAACTACCCCAAATTTCTAGTATAAACCAACTTGTTTATGATGAAGTCTCCTTTTTACCAATTGCTGGGTTTACATTTTTCAGAATTTTTGGATCTATGTTCATAATGAGATTGGCCTGTATGTTTCCCTTGTCATACTCTCTTTACTGGTATCAAGAAAATCCAGTCTGATACCATGTATTAAAGTTTATCTTATTTTGTTGTTCTCTGGAAATATGTAGGATTTATATTAATTTTTCCTTAAGCCTGCTAGTAAAGACATTTGAACCTAAACATTTTGGAGGAAGTTTTATATTGCTGTTTCAGTTTCTTTACGTTTGTCTCAGTATTTTCTTTTGTCAAATTTATGAGTTGTTTTCTAGAAATTTTCTAGACAGTTTCTTCTGAACTTCTCAATTTATTGAAATAAAGTTATTACATATAGTTATTATCTTTGTAATATCTATAGAATCTCCTCTATTTTATTCCTGATATCATTCTCTTGATCACATATATATATATTTAAATGTTATTAGTCTCCCAATTTTTGGCTTTGTCTTCTCTATTATATTTAATCATTTATTTCATCATCATTCATCAATGTTTACTCTTTTTTCTTTAATGCTTTTTCTTTATACTTCCTTTTTTTGCTGTCCTTTTTGTAATTTCTGAAGACAAATTCTTAAATAATGACTTAAGTCATTTTTTCTTTTGAATGTGTGCTTCTAAGTCTATACATTTTACATGCTGTACTTTTCAAATTGTAGCATGTAGTATTTTCATTATCATTCAGTTTAGTATACTTTCTTTTTTCTCTCATGATTTCCCTTTGATATGTGTTTTTATAATGTCCAAATATAGTAATTTTCTAGGTATATTTTGATTATTAATAGCTGTCAAAAACATATACTTTTTATATTTACTTGTACTTACTTTATGGTATAGAATATTGTCCAATTTTTATTATTTTGCATTTGTGTGCTATAATATTTGTTAATTTTTTTTTCTCTGTATCTTTCTTGAATTTATAAATGCAAACTGCCACTGACTGTACATTTTGGTTCTTTTCTTTATAATTTTATTCTTTTATAAAATTATGCATTTTGAGGTCATGTAATTGAGCGCATATATATTTTAAATTGTTAAACGTTCTTGGTGATTCTTTTATCATTAATTAATTTATTTTTAATATGGTAACTGATATTTTTGTCATAAATTCTAATTCACTATATTTTTAATTCTTAAATTTATTGTTTTATACAGTTAATACTTATTTAGAGCTGCCTACAAATTTTCCACTTTACTCTTTATTTCTTCTTTCATCTCAACCTGCTTTTGTGGCAGCAATTTTGTTTGGCATGAATAAAATACCTTATTCACCTTTAGGGAGAAATGTAATATTCTAGTTTTGCCTAGATTAATCTGGAAGTGTCTGTGAAATGTTTAAGTCAAGAAATCAATTAGTATTTGGATGTAAAAGTCTGAATCTCAGTGAAGCCCTGGAACGAACATAAAAATTTAGGTATCACTGGCTTAGGTGTTTTTAAAGCTCTGAAAAATGGATGAGACCCCTCAGGTGAAAGTATGGCAGGAGAATTTAAAGAGCTCTGACTGAGCCCTGAAGAATTTCAAGATCTAAATGTTGCATGCAAAGGCAGATAGCCCAGGGAGAGAGAGGAAATTCATGGTGTTACAGAAGACAAAGAACTCAAAACTTCCATAAAGAAGGGTAAAATTTTTCCCAGGTAGGAGAAGTGTTTTCCAACTTCGTTTTACAAAAGGGAAGACAGAGCCGCTGATTTCTTGAACAGCTTAGACTTAAATCCATGATCTTCAGATTGGTTAAACCTGTGTTCAGATGATTTGGCTACTGGCCTTGCTGAGGATATTTAAGTCATCAAGACATTTTGAAGGCCAAAAAATGATGACTTTTGGATTTCACTTCAGGATAAAGTAAGCCATGATAGATTGAACAAAGTAATAAAGTAGTAATCAAAAGTCTATTCTGAAACTGCTTGAAAAAATAACAAGCTTTTCTTTCAGTTTTTCTCTATTGGAGTCAGCAGGAACATCACCTTGGATTACATGATGCTGAAAAGAAAAGGTAAATTTGTTTCAGATTTGTCCATGGTCTTGTTGATTACAGCTGGATCAACTTTGGTGATCGTTATCTTTAAATTATATTGTCAGGAATATCCCAGATATTTTCTGAAGTACAAACGGCTTAAAGGCTGATTGTGGTTAAGTAGTGAACATCTTCTATTAGGCTTTTATGAAACCTCACCACTGATCAAGAATGCCAATGCTTGGGGGAAAAAAATGTCTGTTGTCGGTCAGAGCTTTAATTAAAAACTATACTTTGTTTTCAATCCAATTTTGGAAAGAATACAGGAGAAAAAGCAAGATGTAAATTTTACAATGCCTTGGCAATGTATCCAATTCTCAGCTGAACAAAGAAGCTTATATGCAGAAAATCTTGTAGGAATGAAGCATGTAAAATAAATAAAAAGCTTCCAGTGCTTAATTCCAATCTTCTCCACAGCAACTGGAGCTGCTGATAAGACACCTACTCACAGTAATGATGCATAATGTGAAAATGCAATAACCCAGACCTCATAAGTACGGACGAATGCCATCTTTTTAAAGGAAATGGTTGCAAATGTGAAGTGCAATGTGCTGAGCCATTTTCAAAGGTATTTTCATAAACATGGCAAAATGCCAAGTCTTCGTTTTTCCCAACCTGATAGGAAGAGCAAGGAATGTAACTATTATAGGGGCATCCGGTATTTGTCCAGGCTATATCATATAAATGTTTACGTTCTTTCGATTCATTATTAGTGGCAGTTTTAATGGGAATATAAATATTATAAAGTATGTTTACTACAGATAAATCATAGGAGTGCTGAAGTAATTTGCAGTACTAAAGCTCATTTTGGATAATTACAGTGCCCCTGAAGAATGCGTTTATGTATTACAAAGAAGGGGATTGTTAAGAAGAAAACTGTTTTGGGTTGGTGACATTCGGAAAAGAGTAGAGGCTGATCCAGTTTGGGGATAGCTTAGAAATGTTTGAGAACATTAATGAGAAAAGATTTCATGAAATGGAAAAAGTGGAAAGCCCCCAGTACTTTCAGTTGCTGGGCTAACCTTATTCAGTCAAATTTCATGCAGATGACTTACTGTAACTACAGAAATAAGAAATGATTAGTTAAGATTATGCTGGCAGTAAAGATACTAATATTTTATTGCACGTTGAGTTCTAGTTTACATTTTATGCAGAGGTAAATTAGACTGCAACGTTGTTTATCCTTGTTTTATGGAAGGCTATTTTCATCATGGTATTAACGGTTATTATTGGTTTACCTCCTCCCGCTTCCTATGTTATTAGAATGAGGTGATTTTTAGTTTCCTTATTTTCCCTGATAACCATAAGACACAGTAAAACTTTAAATACAGTGAGTTAACAAGGAGAATTAAACAATTGTGTCCTAATCCTTGGAAGGTCATATTATAATGAGATTAAAATCTCTCCCCTTCAGGTACTGTTCATTTGTAAACAAGTCTGGCTTGGTCTCTTATAAATGTTCCACTGATTGGATTAATTTCCTATGAAATATAAATTCCTTTTCCTTTCTGACAAGCTAGTCAGAGTCTGCCAGTTTGGTGATTGTTCAAGAAAAATGCAGCATGGAAAACAAAAAATGCTGCAGCAAAGTGAAATGAGCATAAAATGAGATTTAGCTGAGATTGAGGTATCTGTATTGTCATTCAAAAAGGAATTCAACAGCCATTATGTGAGTTTTGTGTTTAGGCTGAGAAATTGAGTAGCAGCTGAATGGAGAGAACAGGCTTTTCACCCCCCTGGCTCCTCTTCCCATAACTATCTACCCTCTGCCCCGCCGGATGCCATGCTTTCCGGACTCCACACATGAGAGCATCCACACGTGGGCACTGGTGCAAACAGACCCCAGTCCTTAACAAAGAGTGATACTTGAATAAATTTGTTATTTAAGTTACCTGCCTCAAAGTGTTAGTCTTCTCTTAACATCAGTCTTTCCTCAGGGAAAAATTTATTCAGTTTTACTGGGCAAAAATATCCACCTCCTTGACTAGTAATATTATTTCCTGGATTTCTGACTTTGGCTGAAATTTGAGGAGCCTAGTCTAATTCAGATGTGATAACAGATTTTTTATTTTATTTTTAAGACAAGGTTTTGCTCTGTTACCCAGGCTGGAGTGAAGGTGTGAGATCATAGCTCACTGTAGCCTCTAACTTCTAGGCTCAAGTGATCCTCCCTCTTCAGCCTCCTAAAGTGCTGGGATTACAAGTATGTGCCTGCACTTCTGACTTTATTCAAATTTGGTTTGCTTAAGCTGGCTTCAAAGCTCTTGGTGGTATCTGATGCACAGATTGCATTTCATAACTCTCATAACTCATCTTCTACCATTCTTTCTTTAAAGAGTGAATATCAATAATGCTAATTTTCTGAAGAAAAGAGACTCTGAGGTCTTAGCCTTTTCACACCTATTCCAATTTTCTTCACATCTAAATATGATACCATTTTTCTTTAAAGTGGTTTCAAATGTGTCAATATGGGGTAGTTAAATGTTGAGAACTGAACTTTCATGTTTCATTAGCATGTAGATGAATGCCACCAAACATGATTGGAAAAATAGTTCCTTACAAGCAAATTAGGTTTTTTCACTGGTTATCATTAGAAATTGGATTTACATTTTTTAGAAAAAGAAACTCAGACTGCATTGAAAATTTTGGACAGAGTTAGAGGATTATAATATTATATACTGAATATTAAAGTACAATAACATCATTAGAACTTTTTGAAGTTTCTTCCTCCATGTGATATGGAAATGCTGGGAAGGGAATGTCTGGTCCCTTTAAACAATACAGAAGTTGGGGAAGGAAAGTGCTGGGTAGAGAATGGTGTGGTTCCCAACAGAATGGGAGAAAATTTTTGCAATCTACCCATCTGACAAAGGGCTTATATACAGAATCTACAAAGAACTGAAACAGATTTACAAGAAAACAAACAAACAAACCCATTCAAAAGTGGGCAAAGGACATGAACAGACACTTTTAAAAAGAAGACATATATGAGGCCAACAAACATATGAAAAAATGCTCATCATTACTGATTATTAGAGAAATGCAAATCAAAACTACATTGAGATACCACCTCATGCCATTTAGAATGGCGATCATTAAAAAATCTGGAGACAACAGATGCTGGAGAGGATGTGGAGAAATAGGAACACTTTTACACTGTTGGTGGGAGTGTAAATTTGTTCAACCATTGTGGAAGTCAGTGTGGCGATTCCTCAAGGACCTAGAAATAGAAATTCCATTTGACCCAGCAATCCCATTACTGGGAATATACTTAAAGGATTATAAATCATTCTATTATAAAGACACATTGCACACATGTTCATTGCGGCACTGTTTACAATAGCAAAGACCTGGAACCAACCCAAATGCCCATTGATGATAGACTGGACAAGGGAAATGTGGCACATATACACCATGGAATACTATGCAGTGATAAAAAATGATGAGTTTGTGTCCTTTGTAGGGACATGGATGAATCTGGAAACCATCATTCTCAGTAAACTAATACAAGAACAGAAAATCAAACACCGCATGTTCTCACTCATAGGTGGGGAACAATAACACATGGACACAGGGAAGGGAGCATCACACATTGGGGTCTGTTGGGGGAGCGCCAAGGGAGGGGACAGCAGCAGGGTTTGGAGGTCGGGGGGAGGGGATAACATGGGGAGCAATGCCAGATATAGGTGATGGGGGGATGGAGACAGCAAACCACATTGTCATGTATGTACCTATGCAACAATCCTGCATGATTTGCACATGTAACCCAGAACCAATGTACAATAAAAAAAGAATCATTAAAAAAAAGGGGGGAAATCTTGTTTCAAGTATCTAAGATATCCTTTTATATTGGAGTACTTTATGAGGATTCTTTTTTTCATTTGACTCTCTTTCCCCCTTATAATTGCTTATTTAATGACTTCAAGAGCACATTATTATTATTTTTTTCTATTTGGTTATCTTTAGAACGATAACGGGCATTATCCTCTAGGATGTAGCTATATAGGACCCAGGTCACTGCTACCAGATGAGACACAAAAGGAAAATCCATCATCTGAAGAGGCCAACCTATAGCTCCACCTATAATGTGGAATCAAAAGCTGGAGGGCATAACAATAGAAAGCAGCAACAATTTTGGATGGTGGATTCTCAGTAACTTGTAGGTGGAGCACATCCTCTGAGACTTCAAGAAAAATAACCAAATGGGAAGTGGTAAGGTTTTAAGTCTGGATTGAGAGTCAGCGTTCAGAGGAGGAATGGCAGGAGTGAAACATAATCTCTCTTCTTAGCAGCATTGAGATCTAAGCAACACACTGGAATCCTAACCAAAGGGGAAATGTTATAGGAGTGCAGGTGGGGTTGAGTTTCAGACAGGTATCTTAGTTCTCAGAACAGGACATAATGTTACTTAAGTCCAACTTCTATAGTGTGAGGCAAAACACTACAGCTTGAACATCTCCAATCTGCAAATCTGAAATCTGAAATACTCCAAAATCCAAGACTTTTTGAGCACCAACAGATGCCACAAGTGAAAAATTCCACACGTAAGTACTTAACACAACTTCATTTCATGTGTAAAATTATTTACAACATTGTCTAAAATTACCTTTAGGCTATGTGTATAAGGTGTATGTGAAACAAAAATAAATTTCATGTTTAGACTTGGGTCCCACACCGAAGATATTATATACGTACAAATATTCCAAAATCCCAAAGCATTCAAAGTCCAAAACACTTCTGTCTCCAGGTATTTTGAATAAGGGAGAGTCAACTTTCTTCCAAAAATTTCTTCTTCTTGAAGCCACACTTGGTTCTGGGAATACATTTTCATGTACATGTCAGCCATGGGGAGTGGAGGCAAATAGAAAATTTTCTGTGACATAGCACCTGTGGTCCTCTGATTACATTTGCACTAATTTCTAAAGTATCACTGGAATGTGTTCTCTTAACTCCATGTCCCTAGAAGCAGAACATGAGAGAAGAATTAAAGAAGTTCCTCCAGGAGAAGTAGTGAGGCAGTGGAAGAAGATGACACCAAACAAGGATGTGATTCTAAATGAACATCAGCTAGCCTGATCATGCAGAGTGCGGGGCCTAATTGGCATTTTTAACTTAAACTGTAGTCAACTATACAGTTAAATGAGTTTAAGAATAATTATAAGCAAAGATCTTTTATTTTTTTTCAACTTTTGTTTTAGATTCAGAGGGCACGTATGCAAGTTTGTTACATGGGTAAGTTGCATGTCGCTGAGGCTTGGTGTACAGATGACCCTGTTACCCAGCTAGTGAGCATAATACCCAATAGGGAGCTTTTCAGCCCTTGCCCCACTCTCACCCTTCCCCCTCTAGTAGTCCACAGTGTCTACTCTTCCCATCTTTATGTCCACTTGAACTCAATGTTTAGCTTCTACGTATACGTGAGAATATGTGGTATTTAGTTTTCTGTTCCTGAATTAATTTGAGATTTTTATTTTATTATTTTTCTTTATTTTTTTGAAATACAGGATCTTGCTCTGTCACCCAGGCTGGAGTGCAGTGGTGCAATCATAGTTCACTACAGTCTTGAATGCCTGAGCTCAAGCGATCCTCCAGCCTCAGCCTCTCAAGTAGCTGGGACTACAGGTGTATACCAACACACCCAGCTAATTTATTTTTATTTTTTGTAGAGACAGGGTCTCCTTATGTGACCCAGGCTGGTCTTGAGCTTCTGGCCTCAAGTGATCTTTCTGCTTTCTGCTTTAGCCTTCCCTGATTGCAGGGGAAGGTTAGGAAGCGCTGGGATTGCAGGCGGGAGTCACCATGCCCAGCCTCAGAATCTTTTTTTCCTACAACCATGTAGAGATACTGCTGGTGCTCTACTTGGATTCCTGGAATTCTTTGTACTGCCCAGTACTGTTTCTGTGTGTCCTCCTCGTTCTTCAGAGGATTGCTTTGGGCTGCTGGAGTCCCTTACCAGGTGTCAGTGCTAACTCCGTGGCATAACGTGTGCTCCAGAATGCTCTGCATGATCAGGCTAGCTGAGGTTCATTTGATATCACACCTTTGGTGTCTCCTTCACTGCCTCACTGTTTTACCTGGAAGAACTTCCTTAAGCCTCTCATGTTCTGCTTCTAGGGACACAGAGTTAAGACAACCATACCAGTGATACTTTAGGAATTAGTGCAAATATAATCACAGCAGCCCAGGTGCTATGTTATAGAGAATATTAATTGTTGGTTTGAGAATGTAATCGAATTTGGATGCATCAACTACTTTGTTGCATAGCTCTGCAACTATTCTACGTTGTTTTTCTAGTTTTCTTTTTCCGTGATTGGACTGTCATTGAAGTGCATTAATCTAAATTTCAATCTTATAGTCATTTTCAGAGATTAGCAATTTAGCTTGATGTTTGGTGATGTGCACCATGGTAGCTTAGAATGCACCCTTTCAAGTAACCTGTTTTTATAAAAGCAGGACCAAGAAATGTTAACGTCTTGCTACTGTGTACTTACCTTTGTATTTAATAATCTTTCCATATTGCAGCACTGCTGTTGCTGGCTTAATACTGAAAATTTAATAGTATTTAATTAAAATCCGGAAATGTGCTTTCAACTCTATTTCCCTAAAAAGTGGGGGAAGAAAGGCTTCTCCTTACCATTTGCATTATACTGGAAACTGTTAAACAATTAATCTTCTCCCATAGTGGCTCTGTGCTTTTAAGAGGATTACATTATTAATTGTTTAATTATTCATTATGCTGCATTTTGCCGTTCAGTACAAAAGCTCTTTTTGAATTAATTTAATGTTTTATCCTTCTTAGCAGTCCTTCTTTTACCTGGCTCTCTGTTCTTTCATGATAGGATGTTGCAGCGAAGAATCAAGAGGATGCCTTGTTGAAAGCTAAGCCTGTTGCTGTAGCAAACAGATCTTTCGCCAGAGCAATGACTCAACACACCACGAGGCAACTGAGGTCTTGCTGCACTCCAGAGAGTGTGGTTAGAAATATGTCACCAGCAGGAGCATCGTTAATCACAATTGCAGGAGTGACAGTCAGTTTCTTGACCTCATTGAGACAGGCAGGGAGGTCAGAGCTTCAAGCAGTTCATCCTTCAGGCAAGGAAAACGACTGGGAAGATTTCCTTTTGTTATTGCTGGCATTTTTATTTAATCCCATCATTTTCCCCACAGTCTAGGGCAGAGTACAAAAGCTTCAGGCAGGCACATTCTGCCCCTTTCTCTTTTCTCTCTGCCAGAAGTAACCTTGGCAATTGGTGGTTTAGGGAAAAGCTACCATGCCCTTTTTCCTCAATCTTATTTTTTCTCATCTATCCTCTCTTATTCCCTTTTTTCTCCACACTTCTCTTGGGGTCTAAAGATCAGGTGGGTAGAAAGAGTCATCTTAATGGAGCCTGATGTTAGCAGCCCTGCCTATTTCTCTGTATTGATTGCAGGGGAAGGTTAGGAAGAAACCTTCCCTGCATGAGAGCACAGATGTCCCTCCCGCAGTGGTCAGCCTGTTGCTGTGGTTGGAAGAGGGCTGGTGTTGTTATTAGAGCCTGTCACAGCCAGTGAATTTCATTCCAGGCCCTACAGAGGAAACTTCATAAAGAAAAAACACCAAGAATGGAAAGAATTCAACAACCTTGGTTTGTATATTTGAGTGCACATTAGGACATTAAAAGCATATTTAATTTCATACAGAAAATCATCATGATAGCATAACAAAAGACAGATTTGAAATCAGAAAGTTACCAGGGTAAAAGGAGATTTAAATCATTCACTGTGTTACTACTATGCCATGCGCATAATAGGGTCCTGGGGATACAGAATTTAAGATGCTGGATATAGTCCTACATTTGTAGTCTGTATATTCTTGGGGGAGGGAGATGGATAAATAAGGGAAAAAAAAGAGAGAAAATTTAAAATAGAGACAAGAAAAATAAAAGAAATTAAAGAATGAGATGTGGAAGCATGGTGGTGGGGTAAATTTCTCCCCCAAGCAAGTATGATGTAAATATATACATGTTTATGGGTACTGCATGGAAATTTTAAGAAAATTCTGAATGTGCTGATTTTTCAATTGAAGGGAAAGAAGATCATTAATATTTATCATTATTCAAAGGAAATGGCTATTTTTCAAGAAAAACAGTTTTAGAATTGTTCCTAATACATTCGGTTGGGCCTTCCCTGCCTCCCTCCCTCCCTCTCTCTGTCTCTTTCTTTCTTTTTCTCTTTCATCTTTCTTTCTCCTTCCTTCCTTTCTTCCTTCCTTCTTTCTCTTTCTTTGTTTTTCTTTCTTTTCTTCTTTCTTCTTTCTCTCTCTCTTTCTTTTGAAAAACCAAACCAACCAATAAAACAAGAAAAACCCAAAAACCTCAATTGAATTCAGATCTATTCTGTACATAAGTAGGGTTTTATGTTTCTTGCAATTTAATTAATCCCTTGTAAATTACTATCTTATGAGGGGATTTGGATTTTGTGTGATGCTGCGCCCTTTATTCCAATCCAGAGTAGGCATGTATTTGGGGTTATAACACCAGTGTCATAAAGTGAGAGTATCTGTTTACATGATGTGTCAACACTTTTTTCTCACTCCGCAAATTGCTTTATTTTAAAAGCAATTAATGGGCTTAGCCGTTATCTTTAAAGAGATCTGAACAATTAGGGCTATCATCCTCTTTCCTTTTGTTCCCCCTTTTCTGAAAGATGCTACCTTTACCCTTGCCATCATTAAGATGTGTTGCAAGATGTCTCTGAGGTCATGCTGTAAAGATTTTACTCTTAGAAAATTAAAGCTTATGATAAGACGTATCATGGAAACTTCAAAGATTCACATTATAAAATATAATGATTTAAAAACCTCAATTAATGTAGTTTTATACATGAATACAAACACCTGAACCCATTAAGACAGTGAATTAATACATATATAAATAATTGTTAATGTAAAAACAAAAGGGTTTAATGTAAGTCTATTGATGAAGTTTATTTTGTGAATATTTTTACTTTTTTAGTTTTATTAGTGATGAAGGGATATATAAATGTTACAGAAAAAAATTGCATATTGAAATATATGTACTCTGACTCTTGATTGTGTCAATTCTATTTAGTTTATTTTTCAGAGGCTACTGAGAGAATTACTTCTTTAGCTAAGAAATTGGGGATTGAAGATTCTGAGTATTTTTTAGTCAGGCTCATTACCCCTCTATCTTTAAATGAAAATAGTAGTATCAGCAAGGCATCTCAAAGGGCATTTTGACTAGTAATCAGAAAATTGTTTAGGTGGTTATTTTAGCACCTGAGAAATTTTCTATCTAGCAGTACTATTGCTTAATTAATAGGGGATTTAATAAAAAGCTTAATGATGGGAGTGCCCAAGAATATTTGGAGGAATTTTTTAGCAAATTCAGTTCTACTGCACTTTCTCTAAATACATCATTGAAAAAAACTTCAGCATATTTCAAATTGTCCTTGTATTACTGCTAAATAAGTGTTATTGTGGAGTTTAGCTCTGTACATGAACACAAAGCCCTGAACATAAGATGACAGTGAATTAATTTATTTAAGTTACTTCTGTTTTTCTCAGGGAGCAAGTGGGAAAGTAAAGCAAACTTTTCCTTTTTTCAAAGAATCTTTAAGGACAACAATTGAATTACAGGATTCATTATATGAAATAGATTTGTTTTTCATTGGAGGGGGCAGAATTCCAAGGAGAATGTGTTTAGGGTAAGATTTGCATGGTCACAGGATGAAAAAGGAGGAAGAAACATAAGGAAAATTATTTATAGAAAACAATCAGTAAATTTGAATCTTGACCTCAAGTTGTTTACATCAATTGCAACATAATTTGTGGACCACCTTAGTTAAGTTTTGCTTTCCTGTTTCTCTCTGGCTGCTTTCTTTGTGTACATCAAAGAAGCATTTTCTATACTATCTGGTTTCCTCTTCCACTTTATTTCTTTGGAACATCATTTTATGGGATAGGGAGTTACTTACTAAAAGCATCTTCCTTATGACAGTGTCCTCCTTTTCCTAAACAATGAGTTAGAGATTGTCAACATTTATCTTAATGAAAACAAAACAAAAACTAGAATGTTTTTGGTATAGAAATTTGGAAAATGGGTGAAGCAAGCTAGACATATTTTACTGTGAAATATATCTTTTTGTTAAAAGAGAAACTTTACCACATTTTATAGTTGTTGCTATTTAAACTTGCAAAATTAATAGGTAAAAGATAAATGTTCTTACATATGAAAGAAATCTCCAAGGTCAGATTCAATTTTAGTACACGGAGTCAGCCTTCTCTGGAGAAACACCCTCTCAACCTTTAGTGCAACTTGGAATGAGGCAAGGTTTTTGCTAATCTTCATTTCAGTGTTCTGGAAATCAGATAGTGTTTCTATAACTGGAATTATTATGATAGAATGGGATAAGAATTCAACTTACTTTCCTGAATTGAATTCCTAACTCCATGCATATATGAGATTTGTATTGGTAAGATTTTGTTTTGGTATATATGAAGGCAAGTAAGTACCATTTCTGTGGTAGATGATGTATCATTAACTTAGTTCTTGTAATATTTTAGTAACTTTTTAACAAAAAGAATTAAAAAGATGAAAGACAAATGACTAGGGAAAATTTGCTTTTCAGCATTTATATATTGAATATCTACAATATTCTGGACAACATAATTAACACTAGTAAATTAGATATTAAAGGAAAAATTGGTGCACACATTTTAATTGAGAGAAAAATAAGAAGCTAATAATTGTAACACTGTGAGTGGGTTATGAATGATAAGGGGGTGTACTAATCCATTTTCACACTGCTGTGAAGAAATATCTGACACTGGGTGATGTATAAAGGAAAGAGGTTTAATTGACTCACAGTTCTGCATGGTTAGGGAAGGCCTCAGGAAACTTACAATCAAGGAAGAGGACAAGCAGGCACCCTCTTCACAGCATGGCAGGATGAAGTGAGAAGAGAGTGAAGAGGGGAATAAACCCTGGTAAAACCATCAGATATCATGAGAACTCACTCACTATCATAGACCAACATGGAAGAAACCACCCCCCAGGTCCATCCCTCAACACTTGGAAGTTATGGGGATTACAGTTCAAGATGAGATTTGGTTAGGGACACAAAGCCTAATCATATTCCACTCCTGGCCCCTCTCAAATCTCATGTCTTCACATTTCAAAACACAATTACACCTTTGCAATAGTCCCCAAAGTCTTAATTTATTCCAGTATTAATTCAAAAGTCCAAGTCCAAGCTCTCATCTGAGGTGAGGCAAGTCGCTTCTGCCTAGGAACCTGTAAAATCAAAAGCAAGTTAGTTACTTCCTAGTTACATTGGGGGTACAAGCATTGGGTAAATTCTCCTGTTTAGAAAGGGTGAAATTGGCCAAAACAAAGAGACTCACAGGCCTCATGCAAGTCTGAAATCCAGCAGGACAGTCATTAAATCTTAAAGCTCCAACATGATCTCCTTTGACTCCATGTTTCACTCTAGGTCATGCTGATGCTAGAGGTGGCCTTGCACAGTCTTGGACAACTTCTCCACTGTGGCTTTGCAGAGTACAGGCCCCCTCCTGGCTGCTTTCACAGGTTGGCATTTAGTGTCTGTGGCTTTTCCAGGTGCCCAGTGCAAGCTGTCAGTGGATCTACCATCTGGGGTCTGGAGGATGGTGGTCCTCTTCTCAAAGCTTTCCTTACCAGTACCCCAGTAGGGACTCTGTGTGGGGGGTCCCACCCCACATTTCCCTTCCACACTGCCCTAGCAGAAGCTCTGCATTAGGGTTCCACCCCTGCAGCAGACTTCTGCCTGGACATCCCAGTATTTCCATACATCCTCTAAAATCTGGGCAGAGGTTCCCAAACCTCAATTCTTGTCTTATGCATACCTGTAGGCCCAACATCATGCAGAAACTGCCAAGGCATGGGGCTTGTACCCTCTGAAGCAACAGCCTGAGCTGTAGTTTGGCCCCTTTTAGCCAAAGGTGGAATGGCTGGGACACAGGGCACCAAGTTCCTCACCTGGATCTGGACCATGAAACCATTTTTCCCTCTTGGCCTCTGGGCCTGTGATGGGAGGGGCTGCCTTGAAAGTCTCTGACATGCCCTGGAGACATTTTCCCCATTGTCTTGGCAATTAACATTTGACTCCTGTTTTATGCAAATTTCTACAGCAGGCTTGAATTTCTCCACATAATGTGGGTTTTTTTTTTCCTACGGCATCTTCAGGCTGCAAATTTTTCAAACCTTTGTGTTCTGCTTTCTTTGTAAACATAAGTTCCAATTTCAAACGATCTCTGTGAATGCATAAACTGAATACACCCAGGTCACCTCTTGAGCTGCTTAGAAATTTCTTCCAGCAGGTACCCTAAATTATCTGTCTCACATTCAAAGTTCCACAGATCTCTAGGGCAGGGCCAAATGCCACCAGTTTCTTTGCTGAAGCATTACACTAGTCACCATTATTCTAGTTCCCAAAAAGTTCCTCATCTCCATCTGAGACCACCTCAGCCTGGACTTCATTGTTGTTGTCACTATCAGTATTTTGGTTAAAGGCATTCAACAAGTGTCTAGGAAGTTCCAAACTTTTCCATATCTTTCTGTCTTCTGAGTCCTCCAAGTCTTTAGGAAGTTCCAAACTTTTCCATATTTCCTGTATTCTTTTCAATTCTCCAAACTGTTCCAACCACTGCCAGTTGTTCAGTTCCAAAGTTGCTTCCACAGTTTTGAATATCTTTATAGCAGTGCCCCATTCTCTGTGACATCAATTTACTGTATTCATCCATTTTCACAGTGGTATAAATACCCAGGGGTGGGTGATTTATAAAAAAAAAAAAAAGTATCATTGACTCACAGTTCTGCAGGGTTGAAGAGGTCTCAGGAAACTTACAATCATTGCAGAAAGCAAAGGAGAAGCAGGCATGTCTTACATGGCAGCAGCTGAGAGAGACAGAGAGAGAGAATGAATGTAAAGGAAGCAAAAGGAGAAGAGCCCCTTATAAAACCATCAGGTCTCATGAGAACTCCCTCACTGTCATGAGAACAGAATTGAGGAAACCACCCCCATGATCCAATCACCTCCCATCAGATCCATCCCTTGACACATGGGGATTTTGGGGATTACAATTCAACATGATACATCGGTTGGGTACAAAGCTTAACCATATCAGGAGCTGAGAAGGGTGACCTGGCAGCCCAGACCTCAGTCTGAGGCAAAGCTTCTTGGAACAGCATCTACTTAATGTTTCCTCAAGAATAATAGGCCATATTATTATAGGTTACATTAACAGGCCACATTATTGTAAGAATAGGCCACATATTACTGAGGCTAGTCTTGAACTCCTGATCTCATGCAAGGTGGAAAGCTTGAGATTAGGAGCTCGAGACTAGCCTGGGAAATATGTTGAAACTCCACCTCTACAAAAAAAAAAAAAAGAAAAAGAAAAGAAAAATTAGCCAGGTGTGATGGCACGTGCCTGTAGTCCCATCTACTCAGCAAGCTGACGTTGGAAAATCGCTTGAGCCTGGGAGCTTCTGGCTGCAAAGAACTGTAATTGCACCACTGAACTCCAGCCTGGGCCACAGAGTGAGACCCTGTCTCAAACAAAACAAACAAACAAACAAAAGGCAAAAATGAATATGGAGAAAGAACTCTTAGGGAATGGATCTCGGGAAGTCTGCATGGAGGAATTTGTATTTTATTCTCAAAGTGATGGCTAGTTAATGAAGGGGTTCAAGCAAGGAATAACCTAAGCAGATATGTGCTTAATGAGAGCATTTTGACAGCATCTTCAAGGATAAAATGGAATGAGGAGACTGAGACAAGGAAATCTGTTAGTAACACAAGAGATGAAGTGAGGGTTTGAATTTCAACAGTGACAATAGTGTTTAAGGCAAAATATGAAATTGGTCAGTACTAATGACCTAAACTTAGCAATCTAGGGAGACTTGAATAGTAATGGACGGTGGTTCTAGTCACCAAGACAAGAAATGTAAGAAAATGGGCAGATATTAAGAGAAGGGGTGGATTTTGATTTTGATACATGGCTTTTGAGGAGCCTGGGATGACTATAGAATATAGATGTGTGGTAGGCAGTTGGTTTGGAATGGTATAGAATTTTAAATGAGAAATGGAAATATGGGAGCCATAGTTGAAGCCATGAATTGAATGTTGAGATTATCTAGGGAACCATTTCTTTGCCACAACAGGGGGGAAAGTGAGATGGGAGGGTGGGGCAGAAGAACTTAATGTTTACATAGATGGACATTTTATAGTTCAAAGGTATTTTAAAACACATTATCATTTTTTGATGCCCATAACCATATTATGAAGAAGGCATTATTATGCTCACCTTTTTCCTTTTATTATGGGGGACTGAAGCTCAGGGAAATTATGAGACTTCCATAAATAGCAAGGAATAGATCCTAGTCACAAACCAATGTCTTCTGATTCCAAGTTTAGTATTCACTTCATTATATTAGAACTGCATTGTGACCACACATAGCTAATTTCATCTAATATCTCATACATACGTTATACTCATGACATTGTTGGAAAATATCTCTCCTTCTGTGCTTTCACTGAGACCAAAGGGAAATTTTCTAAAGTTAAGTATTATCGTAGGCAGGAAATAACAGCTGAGTTTCAGTGGGGGCAGTAAGCATAACCTGAAGTAATTTTGAGTTGGAATTTTCAACTGATGTAGTCAGAACTGAACCAGTTCACAATTAAGGTGGTAGAAAATACGGTATTAGCCATATTGTGCTTTGCTTTGCTAATGACGTAGCTTCTGCTTAAGTCTCATTTGTGGTGGAAAGATAGTTATTTTAAAAATTGACTTAGGTAAAGGAGGAAACACATATTAAAATACCACTATCTTACTATGCACAATCTTACTGAATCAGAATGTTCTATCTTTAGGGAACTATCTGACAACCTATCACATTCACAAAGGGTAGGTAAGTGGTAGAAAAATGTGCAATAAAATCCAGCTTGCCCTTACAAAAGGCTGAGAAACACTGGGTGGTGTTTCCCTGTCTTCCCACCAACAAAGTAGGCAATCTCAGCTGTGAACATTTCTGGAAAATAAGTGTCTTAATAAAGAGAAATATTAGAATTAGCATAGGGCTAATGGCATAGAATACATACTTGCCAATTTTGTGTTTTTCAGCCATGTTTTTATGAAGACACTTTAAATATAGTTATGCTGTTTTCTGGAGATTTCTGTGGGTTGAAAGGGAGTCACCAATTTATTTTGCTGCATTTTTGACGATGTGGCATTTAATATGCAAAACGATAGGGTTCTAATGTTGATGAGGGCAAAGTAGAATATAATTTTAAAAGATAAGAAAATGGCTCCTTTCTAAATATGGCTATTGCCTAAGTACAGTTGGCTGATCATAAAATGTGCAATTCAAGCTTTCATATCGCTATTTTAGATTGACAGTACCCTTGGGTTAGTGGAGTGAGCTTCATTTACTGAGAAGTCCTAGAAAGTCATGTTGATTGAGCAGGTGGCTGTACTTGAAGGATAATGCTAAAAAGGCGACAGAATAGGAAAGCTAGTCCTTATGATGACTGTAGATCACTTCATTTGTCCAACTGATAGACACAGGAGAGCAAAAAATGGGAAGAGACCTCACTGCAGAGTCTATCAGGTTTCAAATATTTTTGCTTTAATCTTTCCGGCATTTTGTTTTTCATTCACCAAAAACAAGAAAATGGTGTAATCAATCTCTTCCATGGAAGAAAATATGGCCGATTGTACAATATAAGAAACACTGTCTGTAATCCTCTCCCTTTTTCCCTACTGCTTATATCTTTGTGAGCACAGGCAAGGATTTGTGTATTAAAAGTGACTCGAATGATAAAATGTTTGTTTATTCAATTTCAGAAAGAATGTTTATTTTTCTGTGGCTATAGGGCCAAAGATTATGCTAATATGTTCCATATATATATATAAAAGAGCCTACCATTAGGGCAATCTCTAGATGCTCAGTTCTCTCTGTCACATAAGAAGGCTGAGCAAGGGGTTGTGCAATATTTTGCAGCCATATTTATTGCCATATGGCCATTTCCAAATTACATTGTGTTGTAAGTTGAGATCGTCTGAAGGAGCTGGGCTAACTTCCAACTTGGGAATACCTTTCACAGAGGCTGATGCTAATGGGAATGTGATTGTCTGGTAATGTAACAGCGTTAATATTGTTTTTATCAAGTTAGCTGGACTACGAGCTATTGTGTGCTGCAGAAAATACAGTTTATGGTACAATGATCTATGTTGATAGCTTGCCAGACATCTCTCTTGCTAAGCATGTAATTCATCTAAGTAACCCAGGTTGTATGATTGTTTTTTTTTTCCTGTGGTCCAAACCACTATTTAGCAAAGCTCTCAAAAATTGACATTGAAATGAACAGGGAGATAAAAAAAGTTTATCTTATTCTATAGCCATATTTTATACATATTTTATAGTTAATAGTTTTATGTGTGTTCACAAAACAAAGCTAGTCTGCACATTAAGAATGCAAATTCACTTAAGAATGTTAGTTTCTTTTCTATTGACTTCTCATGTTCTAGAGAGTAAGGTTTTTATTCTGTGTACCTGATAGGTATACAATAAAAATATCTGTATAATGAAAAAAAAAAAAAAGAATGTTAGTGTGTAAATCAGAAACTCTAAGGACAGAGCCAAGAATTATGTGTTTTAATAAGATTTCTTTGTGATTTTCATACTCATTCAAGTTTGAAAACCATTGATTTAGACCTCTACTTTTTAAGTTACTGAAATACAACAAAAGGTGAAATATAATAACTTTGGAATAATTGTAAACAGGTTGTCGTATTTAATACTTCCAGAGAAGATTCTAAGATGAGATCTCAAAATTTATCTATATAAATCAATTAAAATACACTTCACATACCATTGAAATTGATGGTTACTTTCATACTTATTTAACAAATGGAAAGAACAAGGATTTTTAAAAATTTATTTCCTCAGGGGCGTAAAGTGAACTTACTATAAGAAAGAAATGTCCGCCTTTAACCAGTCATCCTGTACTCTACTATTTCCTAATGATTAAGACTAACAACAATAACAACACAAAATAAAGTTCCTGATACACTGGCATTTTTGCCATACTTTTATAGCTCAAAAAGTCCCAGAATATGAAGTTAGAGTTGAAAAGAAAGTTTTTGGAACATGAATATTTATAGAAAATATTAAGTACCAGATAAACTCCTTGATACATGAGAAACAAAAATACACTCTTTTTATGTTTTTCCTTTGCACTCTTAAAAGTCACCTCATCTCTCATGTGATCACCAACCCTAGAAACTGGAAATGACCACGATGGGAGTTTACTGCACTAAGTTAAACAGAGTAAAGTGGAGTGATCCTCCAGAGATACCTTGTCTGTACTTTTCTGATAATGTTGCAGAGCTAAATATGGCTTTCAAAAGGATAAACGAGTATCGTCTCCTTTCTCTTCTATATGTAATATTGTAATATGGGGGTTCAGGATACCCTCAGCTCCCCTGAGAGGACATTTTTCCAGGTTCTTGGTCTCTTGCCCTCTCAAGAATGAGAGGGGACCACGGCGCAGGGCGCAGGAAATGCCAGACTCAAAAGTGTTTGTAGAAAGTGATTTATTTAGAGAGAGAGAGAGAAACAGGAGAAGGAGAGAGAAAGAAACAGCTAACTCTCACATTGAGTGAGAGAATCCAGAAAGTTGGAATCCAGGGGGAGAAAGCAGCTTCCACACTGAGTGGAAGAGAGAGAGATGGAGATTAGGAGGGGGAAGAGAGGTTTCCACAAAGGGAGTGTTCATGGAAGGGGACCCAAACATGGAGTCCAAAGGGGTGTGGAAGAGGGACTTTTAACCTGGGAGGAACCCCCCCCCCCCTTCTCTAAGACCCCTGGCCCATGAAAGGAGTTCCTTAGAACTTCCACTGGAGTGATTGACTCTTAGTTTCTTCCTGTGCTCGTGAAATTCAAACATTAACCATTAAATCTCCCGGATGGAGAGAGATGGGAGGGGGGCATGGCACTGGGAAGTTCTTGCCCTAAAACTACGCCCCCTTGTGGACCTGGAAAGAGAACACCTTCCCCTCATTCCCCCTTCTCTGAACAGGAAGCCCAACTTCTGTTGGAATTATAAACTTCAATCCTCTTTAACTACTTCCTGCTGAAAATGGGGCATAGAAGGAGCCCTGCAGTTGAGGTTTCCCCCAGAGGGGGAGACTTTCAGGGGTGCAAGTTGATCTAGAGGTCCACAACAGCGCCCATGAGCCAAGGACATCCAGGGTTCCAGCGGCAGGATTATTTGCGACCTTATGGTTCCATAAGAAATGAATGTGACAATGTGGTTAAAGATGAAAAGCCCAGAGGCCAACAAATATAGAACGGTTATAAACGAGCCTAGGAGAGAACAGAGCCAGGTTCTTGAAGGTCTTTAGCCCTGTGTTTGATTGATTTCTGAGTTCTATGTTCAAAACAACACTTAACTGGTTTACAAGATAGTAGCATTTTGCCTAGAAAGAGACAGGTTCCTTTCCCACTATGAAAAGGATAATCAGAGTTCAAGAGATGGCAAAGTTGAGGGTTAGAGTCCTGTTAATGCCAGGATATAAATTAGACTTATGTTTGGTTACTTCCTGAGGATCTTGTTGGAAAAGCAGATGTAGATCTTCTAAGAGCTTGCAGGGATATGAAGGGTTGTCTTCTGGAACTTCAGGCTGTGGAGTGGAGGGTCTATGACTTCCTTCAGGAGGTATCCAAGGCTTCAGCCAAGTATGATGAATCCATGAGTTAATTTCCACTACCTTAATTGCTGTGGGAGTAGACAGAATGATCAAAAATGGTCCTTCCCAGGATGGGCCTAGAGAGGGAGAGTCTGAAGGGAGAGAGTTAACAAGCACCAAGCCTCTAGGGCAGGAGAGAAATACCGAGAAGGCCATGCAGCGTCCAGGAGAAGATTAACTTCCTGGACCTCTATGGTCAGCTTTACCCAGGGCTCTGTGAGGGTGACGGCTCCTGCTGGCACTTGTTCCAGGCACCCTCAGTCCTGCTATTGGGTCATCTGGTCAGACACCTCAGGCCCTGGGAACCTTCGTTCCCCTGGAACAGTGTGCTTTCCAGTGATTCCCGTGGCACAGCGGGCATGGATGAGATGGTAGTCCATTCCTCTGGGGAAAATTTCTTATAAAATGTCCCTTCAGACTGCACTGGTAACAAGTTCTGCCAGACTGGCGGCTAAGCCCAAGCCTTTCCCGCATTTGAGCCCCTAGGGTCTGCTTGCCTGAAAGCCATGACTAAGGCTGATCTCTCCTGTTCCTTTCAGCCTGTTCCTCCTGGCCTCTATTATAAAACACCGAGGTTGCCTGGTTCAGTAATGATTCTAGACTTTGCTCTGGCCCCAAGGCCAGTTTCTGGAGCTTCCGCCTGATACCTGCTGCTAATAAACTTGTCCTTTAGTATTAACTGACCCTCTATGAAGTCTGGTGACAGGGGAGTGTACTTTCTTAAGGCGTCCTGCAATTGCTCAAGGGAAGCTATTGGGTTTTCTTCCCTTCCCTTTGGGGGCCAGATTTTCCACTCAGCAGAGGGTAATTTGGCCACATTGTTTGGCAAGGAAAAATAAGCCACTTCTTCTTTAAAGACTGTGTGCTAAATTGGTCCAAATTTTCCAGTATACACTTTAATGGGGACTTGAGCTTGGGAATAGGAGCACCGATCTGAAATCGAACACAAGGGATGCCTGCACCCCCAATTAAAGAAATTACAGCCGCTTTGACCTGAGGCATCCCCCCAGGTAAAATGGGTACGAAATGAAATTTTGTGTGCCCAAAATGAGTGATCCACCTTATCAGAGGTCCTCCCATGTACTGGATTCCAACCACAACCTACGAGTGTCATGGGACCACTTACTGCCTGCATGACCTCCAGTGACTATCATAGAGGCATGGAACTAGAGGAGCTTTTGGGTTGGGTGGGAAGTCAGGTACCAACAAGCCCCAAAGAGGCCAGTGAGTTTCAGGAGATGAGTACCAATATTTCCCAGCAAAAGTCCAATTTACACAGGGCAATTTATAAAACTGCCACAGAAGGGTAAAATTCTAGGGAGGTGCCATTAGAGCACACAGTTCAAAGAAGGCAGGCTGGGCATGGCTGAGGCTGGAACAATACCCTCAGGACCCGGGCCTCCTCTCCCTAACCCATCTTCCCTTGTAGCAAAATGCTCTTAAGGTTGTGAGACCTGCCATTGACTATTTGGACCCTGAAACTGGTTTAACTATGATTTTCTAGATGGAAAAGTTCTGCTGTAGAGAGAGCCAATCCTAAGCAAGACAAATTATACACCAAATACAAAGTCCCATAGCCTTCAGCTTCTGAATTTCCCCCAAAAGATTTCCCCGAATCAAGAGTTACTCCACCAGCGAGTTGAAACAGCAACCTTGTAGTTTCAGGCCCTACAGCTTAACCAACTGTGCAAACAAGCCGCTTGCATGAAGCAAAGGCAGAAAGCTTTTTAAGCCATATTTTGAATGAGAATGCTGCACCCTGAGGCAGTGTGGCCTGCCTAAAAGCCGGGTGGGGGCTGATGGTCATCAGCTGCTTCCTTTCCCTGGGCTGCACCTGCTGTTTGCTGCCTCAGTTTAAAAGCCACGTTTGCAGCTGCAGTGAGTTCTCCCACCCCCATGGCTTTCAGTCGCCATGTTGACCCCGCCAGAACCACGTGCACAGTTGGGCCAATCCCGGAGCCATTGCCCACATAGAGGCCAGCAGCCGGCAGGCGAACATCCTGGGGGAGCCTTTTTACCCTGCTGCTTGGGACTAGAGAACGCCCGAGAGGCCTGCCAGAACCATGTGCCAGGCTGCCCTGCTCCCTGGTCCCCTGCAGGCTCAGGCTGTAACTCGCCCCTCCCCCGCTGTTGCATGCACCTGGGCTCGCCCGGGGGGCTGGGCTGTGGTCTTCATTCCCAGAGGGCAAGGAGCGAAAGGCCTGGGGGCAGTGCTCGCCCACTCCGCCCCAGAGGCTCCCGAAGGTTTTGGTTCCAGAGATAATATCCGAAGGATAGAGAAGGAGACGGAAAGCAGAGAGACAGCTTCAAGGTAAAAAAAAAACTGTGCTTTTAATTACGGTTGGCTTGTGCGCCTCAGACGGGCTGGGTGGTGCCTCCAAGGCTCGGTGCCGCTGCTCTGGTTCCCCACAGCGCTGCCTGGCTGTGGCTGCTTCAGGTGTTCTCAAAGAGGCAGGACAGAATGAGGCTGGGTTTACTCATGATTTTGAAGTCTAATTCTCTGGCTGTACTCCTTTCCTGGCTGTACCCCACTTTCTGGTGTACCCCTCTCCAGGTTGGCTTGCCAAAATGTAATATTGGGGTTCAGGGTGCCCTCAGCTCCCCTTAGAGGACATTTCTCTAGGTTCTTGGTCTCCTGACCTCTCAAGAATGAGAGAGGGACCACGGTGCAGTGCGCAGTAAATGTCGGACTCAAACGTGTTTGTAGGAAGTGATTTATTTAAAGAGAGAGAAACAGGAGAAGGAGAGAGAAAGAAACAGCTAACTCTCACACTGAGTGAGAGAATCCAGAAAGACGGAAAATCCAGGAGAGGAAAGCAGCTTCCACACTGAGTGGAAGGGAAGAGAGAGAGATGGCATTTAGGAGGGGGAAGACAGGCTTCATGGAAGGGGACCCAAACATGGAGTCCAAAGGGGTGTGGAAGAAGGGACTTTTAACCTGGGAGGAACCCCCACCTTCTCTAAGACCCCTGGCCCATGAAAGGAGTTCCTTAGAACTTCCACTGGAGTGATTGACTCTGTTTCTTCCCATGCCTGTGAAATTCAAACATAAACTGTTAAATCTCCCGGATGGAGAGAGATGGGAGGTGGGGCATGGCCCTGGGAAGTTCTTGCCCTTAAAACTACGCCCCCTGTGGACCCGGAAAGAGAACACCTTCCCTCAATATATGTTGATGTTTTCTAGTACTTAAGTTTCCTTGCTAGTGAGAAGGCAGTACCATATGTGATAAGTCTCATCCACAGCAGTTTTTAAATTAATCTAGTTTGTGAATCCTAAATGTGGAAGAGAAAATAATTGTGGGTCTTACCTTCCTGCCACAGCCAGCAGTGTTAAGTTTCATGATATTAAAAAAAATAAAAATGGAATTGTCAAGGCTGTAAGTCAGCAGCTGAAGCAGGAATTACTGCAACTTGGGGACTATAAATTTTGGACTGTGAATGTGACTTACCATACATGAATCTTCAAAAAAATTAAAATATTTAAAGTATCCAGCCTGGATACAGTTTATCCTGAGCTACTGAAAATTTATTTCCAATATATTTTGGCTACTTCTGAAGTAACTTGAGATGTAAGATCGAAGCCAGAAGTAGTGCAAGTGTAAGCAAATGTGTAAAGCAAGCATGATCGTTTATGTTTGACCCAATATTTTCTACGCAATTTAGCTATGTGTTTTTCTTCAACCTTTTCACTAACTCTTAAAATTCATTCATAGCTACCACCTATTTCAAAAGGGGTTATTCCCTGCATGAAGGAACAGGCAAATTCAAGCTTTCTTATCTTTTGAATGTCACATATATAAGAACAATAAAGAATGACTTTTACAAATGTATGCCATGAAATTATTAGCAATTCCCTCAAATATACAAAATCTATAACAGTATAATACTGGCAACTGAAATTCCATCTTCATTTAATAACTGGCTTTTGTAACTGAAAATCAAGGAACCAATTATGTCACTGATTTCAGAGCAATTGTCCCAAAAGGTGAGTGTTGGATGCTTCAGAAACTTTCAGAGAGAAAGTAAATGAATCAAGTGATTATTATTTAGTGTTTATCACATAGAATTTTTGAGTAGCTATCTTAGCTGAGTATTAGCCATAATCCATCTCTTGCAATAGGGAATGGAAATGTATAGAGTATTTTATAAATCAAAAATTTTATCTCAATGTAGAGATTTCTAGCTGTTACATCTTCTCTAAGACTCTTTCCTGCTAGTTCACTTCTGAAAAATCTTATAATTACAGCTGAACCTCAGGAAAACATGAAGCAACTTGAGGGAAGGTACAGATGGTTACTATTGTAGGAACATTTTATGTCTTGCCTTTAGTTGAATAAACTGGTAGTTTTAATAATGTCAATAACATTAAAATTTGAAATTGTTGAAATTATTCATAAAAAAAATCAACTATACCAATTAATGATACTTATGCACTGAGACCACTGATTAACCAGAAACTCTAGACTTCTTTTGTACCTGGTTTGTTGTGTTATTGGTATTGTCTGCAGACATACACATTCTAGGTTGGCCTCGAAGCAATGTTTTCTGAGAATTTAAACACAAATTTTTTTCCTGAAAACTGGGCTAATATTAACTTTTTTTCCTATGAGCTTCTGAAGATAAAAGTTTTTAACTGTAAGTATGACAAGATTACCAATACAAGATTAGTAACAAGAATACGAATATGATTTTCTGATGCCAGAATTGGACATTTTTTTCCCACTTTTAACAAGTGTTCTCTTCTGCTTCAGTTTTCAAAAAATCTGTTGGGTATTCCACATGTTTCTGATACTTACATCTCATAAAGAATAAATCTGGAATGGAGTAAAAATAAGGAGTTAAAAGTCCTAAATTATTCCCTATTGATATTGTCCCAGTGCGAAGTTCTTCCCAAAGCTGAATTGGAATTATAGTTCAAAATTTCTACTTAAAAGGACTTATATTACTGCACTCAAAAAGTCTGTGAACTGGAAGATAAGTATATGAGCTGCACTTCCACAGCCTTTTACAGAGTTCACTTCTCATTGGAAAGAGGAGGGTGCTATTGCCTGAGGCCATGTGCCCTATGCTCTTGATACTTGTCGTATATAGTGTACCGTGTTACACATACGCATTCATGTCAGAATCTGCCATTCCACAGTAAGGCAGAAATGTATGCAAATTATGTTTGCTGATGTTGAATGGTTAATTCTTTGTGAGTCTGCCATGCGATACTTCTTTTAAAATGTATCTGCGAAACAGGTTTGGAAATGTGGTAAGGTTGCAAATTTATACACTACACTCAGATGTACAAAAATTCCTCTGTAACTGATTTGAACTTTCTCATAACCTCTATCCACAGGGTGTTAGATAATATGTAAACTTACTAAGTTAATGTATTTCAGTCTCTTCTGGCTTAAGCCTCTCTCCTTTTGGATAAATATTGAGGCCACAGAGCTCATCTCTATTTCAGAGATGTTTCTTCTTTGCAAATTCCCAAGATACTGTGTGGGCTCAAGGGGGAGACTGCTGAGCCCTTTCTCAGCATGAGGGTGGGGAGCTTAGCTCTCACACAGGCCCTTTGAGGCCCTTTTGAGTCCTTGCTGGTCCCTGTGACAAGGCTTTTGTTGTAGCTGCTCATCAGGCATCCTGTCGTCATTTCTGGCAGAGCTGGGAAAGCTGGTGACTTCCTGGACTGAGTTGGCCTCTCCTAGGTATACCTTGTTTCTCTGACTCCTCTGAGGCATAACCAAGTCCTATATTTGCTAACTTAGGCTTTTCTTCTCCACCCTGATGTAGGTTCGTCATGATACTTACCTCAGTGTCCTTACAGTAGGCAGGCTAGTTCTGACCTCTCAGCTACTTCCGATGTCTCCACTGGGAATATCAAACCTCATGAAGGTGAGGAATTTTCACAGCACTAGTCCCAGATCACCCTTTCTCTATTCCTGCCACACCACCAGTTTATTCCAGTGGCTAGTGCAAGGTGATAGGAGGCTTTCTAGAAGATGTTTTCCCAGTAGGGCATAAGATCCCTTTTAGAGACCTAAGCTCCTTGGATTACCTTCCTCCTTAAACTATCTGGAAATCTTTCTACTCAAGCGTGTGAGGTGGGCAGAAAATGATATTAGCATCTCTCTATCTCTCTTTTTTTGTCCTTCTTCTTTTGCCCTCTACCCTTGCAAAAACTACTACTTTATTTTTTTGTCTTCAGGAATATTCCCTGTCATATCTTTCTCCTTCCAAAATCGCATTTCCAGGGGATGTACCTACTGAGAAGGAAATGATGTCAAGAAATACTAGAAAATATTATCCTCATTTTTTATAATATCGAACTGACAAGAATCACTGGATCATATCTTAGAAAAAATTTCTAGTGCCATTAAGTTGATATATTTTTACATATTATATGTTTTAGTTCAATGGTTACTAAAGTGCCCTCAATCATGAGCAAAGTAAAGAAAATTTTAGACTTTTGAAATTTTAATAGCTACATTTAGAAAAGCCTATTAAAAGATGCTTTTCTAAGACCATAACTCTCATAAATGTATGCTACATGATTGAGTTTTGAAAAATATTTTTAATCATATTTATTTAATGCTTTTTCCTTTTCAGAGTACTTTAGTATTCTTTCATTGTCTTATTTAATCTTCACAACATTCTTGTGACGTAGGCAAGGTAGATGTTATTCTGTTTTCTAGATGAGGAAATTAAAAATATTAAATGAATTGCTTTGAATCACATGGGACCTTAACATTTGTGTTGGAGCTAGAAGGAGCTATATTCTCAATTCTGCTTCTGGCTTGGTATTCTTTCCTTGAAACTGTATTTTTAATATATTAAGAAATTTTTTTAAAAAGGGAGAAAAAAATCAAACCACCATTTACTTGTTTTCCTATAAAGAGAGTCACTAATATACTTGTGTCTCCAGCATAGGGCTTTAATGTCTGTGCAAGAGTGTTTAACACAGTGGGCATACCCTTGTGCCAGAGGCTTCTGTCTCTGTTGTTCTGGTAGTCCTGTCCTGCATGCTCTCAGGCTTTTCCAGTCATTCTCACCTCCTCTTTCTTGAATCATTTACTTATTTATTGTGTTTGTTTATCTCTTGGCCATGATGTTTTGTGTTGTCACTCCAACATTAAGAAAAGGCAGAAGCTTTGACTTCTGTCTTTTCTCCATGATGATGTTTAACAGTTATCTTAATTAGAGCATTTTCACTTATTCTAGTCCTACTATTGCTGAATCTACCACATAATTGTATAGGCCTGTATTAGTCTGGGTTCTCTAAAGGGAAAGAGCTAATTGGATAGATGATTATATGAAGGGAAGTTTTTTAGGAGAATTGTCTCACACCATCACAAGGCGAAGTCCCACAAAAGGCTGTCTGCATGTTGAGGAGCAAGGAAGCCAGTCCAATCCCAAAACCTCAAAAGTAGGGAAACCAATAGTGCAGTCTTTCGTCTGTGGCCAAAGGCACAAGAACCACTGGCAAATCGCTGATGTGAGTCCAAGAGTCCAAAAGCTGAAGAACTTAGAGTCTGATGTTCGAGAGCAGGAAGCATCCAGCACGAGAGAAAGAGGGAGGCCAGAAGACTCAGCAAGTCTGCTCTTTTCTTCTCTGCTTTTCTTGCCTGCTTTTACGCCGCCAGCTGATTGATTAGATGGTGCCCACCTAGATTGAGGGTGGGTCTGCCTCTCCCAGTCCAGTGACTCAAATGTTATTCTCTTTTTGGCAACACCACTTAGACATACCCAAAAACAATACTTTGCATCCTTCAATCTAATCAAGTTGACAGTCAATATTAACCAGCACAAGACCATTGATATCCTACACAATTTTTCATGAACTAATTCTCCTTTGATCTAATCAGGCATAAATGTAAATTATTTTGGAAAAAAATGTTTTATTTCATGGCTTAGGCAAATTGTTACCTTTATAGACCATATTGGCCTGGATGACTGAATATGCTGAGAATGTTCAGTACTGATAGCTTTCTTTAGTTCTGGTGAATCTTGAAAACCAGCACATTATTCAGAGTGAACAGTAATTCATCCGAGTGAATAGAAAGAATGATTCAATTCAATTATCATCCTCTGTATCAGCATCTCAAGGCAGAAAACAGATGGCACACTCAAATAAGGGGCTATTTACTAAGGTGTGGACAGAATTTAAGTACTCTAACAAGACATGGGATGGTAGGCAGCTTCAGGATGACCCCCAATAATCCTGACCTTGTGCTATTCACTGCCTCACGTAATTTCCTCCCCTTGATTAAATTGTTTATAACCAATAGAATATCTCAACTTTGAAGGTATGCCACTTCTATGATTAAATTACAAAATACTCTGAATTATATCTTGCTAGCAGACACTTGCCCTCGCTGGCTTTGAAGCAGCAAGTTGCCATGCTGAGAGGGCTACATGGCAAGGGATACCCTCTGAAGCCAGAAAGGAACTGAGACCCTCAGTCCTACAACCTAAAAGGAACTAAATACAGCAACAATGAATTTGAACTAAATCATTCCTTACTGGAGCTTTCAGATGAGCACCAGCCCTGGGCAATATGTTGATTGCTTCTTCTGGGACACCCTGAGTCAGAGGATACAGCTAAACCATGCCTGATTCCTGACCCATAGAAACTTTGAGATAATTAATGTGTGTTGGTTTAAGCCACTAAATTCATGGTAATTGATTATGTTGCAATTGATGCTTAAAAGAGATGATGACACTTGGGAGCCAGGTCTGAGTGGGAAAGGAGACTCCAGAGGGTAGCTTTGTGGAGAGGGGACTGGAGCTGTAGCTGTTGGAAGAAGAACAAACATGTCAAAGCAACTTAGCAGGAGGGGAACTGGGAGTATACCTACCGGCCTTAATCTCCCACTGTCCTTGCATTCCTGCCAGAGCTTTATTTTGACCTACCTGAGCCAGATGTGAGAGGGGAGAGCCACTGTTGCTGTCTCTGTGGACCATCTTCCTGGGCACTAAGCAGGATAACAAGTGGATCCATTTGTTAGAGCTGCTGTAACAAAGTACTACAAAACAGGTGGCTTAAAACAACAGAAATCTGTTGTCTTAGGGCAGCATTTTCTACCCCCTAAACCATAGACTGGTTTGTGTCTGTGGCCAGTTAGGAACTGGGCTGTACATCAGGAGGTGAGTAGTGGGTGAGCAAGCATTACCACCTGAGCACCAGCTCCTGTCAGATGAGCTGGGCATTAGATTTCCATAAAAGCGCGAACCTATGGTGAACTGTGCAAGCGAGGGATCTAGGTTGCACACTCCTTATGAGAAGCTAGTGCCTGATGACCTAAGGTGAAGCAGTTTCATCCTGAAACCACCCCACAACCCCACAGTCCATGGAAAAATTGTCTTCCATGAAACAAGTCCCGGGTGCCAAAAGGTTGGGGACTGCTGTCTTAGGGTTCTATAGGTTCGAAGCCTGAAGTCAAGGTTTCAATAGAACTATATTTCCTCTGAAGCCTGGAGAAGAGAACCCTTTCTCACCTCTTCTTAGATTCTAGTGGTTTGCAGTGATCCTTGCTGTTCCTTGCTTTGCAGCTGCTTAGACATCTGCCTCTGTCATCACATAATGTTTTAGCCCCCCATAATGTTTTGTGTCTGTGTCTTTCTTTCTAAGGACTCCAATCATATTGCATTAGGGCTCACCCAAATCCAGTATGACCTCATCTTAAACTTGATTACATCTGCAAAGACCCTATTTCCAAATAAGGTCACAGTCACAGTTACTGGGGGTTTGAATTTAAATATACCTTTTTGCAAGACACAAACCCATAATTTACAGAAAGCAGAATACATTAGGAAGGACAAATAGAAGAGATTCAACACATAACCGCATGGGAAGAGAAAGGTATGTTTGGGGTATTTATTTACAATGTTAATATTAAATATAAGCTTGCAACTAATTAAATGAATGAAATGAGCATTTTCTCATCATCTTTGTGAACACTTCTTTTGTAATCTATGCTTTGTGGAGGAAAAGCTATCGAAAGCCGAGTAGCTGGCACAGGCTGTCGGAACACAGAAGACAAGTTTGTTGCCTTTATTGTACTGCCCTAGGCTTTGGAACTGGCATGCTCTTTATAAATCTCCCCAAACCACTAAAATAAGACTCATGCAATTTTGGATGTTATAAGAAGAGGGAACTATATCAACCATGGTAACTACATCTTACATGACAGAATATTTAGACTTGTGAAATGTATTTTATAAAGTACCCACATTATTCAAGCTTTGCATTTATTTTCTTTTAATATTGCCTATTTATATCAGAAATAGTCATAACTTTAGGAAAAATGTTTCACAACTTGGTGATTTTTAAGAATTTTACATAGACATTTCATGGCATTCAACAAAAAGTATCTGCAGTTTAGCCACTACATTTTTTCCTCATAAACTCTAAAGATGATTTTTTTTCCTGGTAAAAATAATTGAGTAAATTTCAGTGGCATGAGAGAATAGGAAATATCTCATTCTCGAATCATTAGAACGTTTCATGTTTAAATTTTAATTGCTTAATCTGGAAGACAACTTTGATGATTTAAAGTTGTAGTGAAAAGCACTGCAAGCCTTCAAACCTACAATCAATTTACAAAAATATGCCAGTTCTGAATTTATTGACCATCTGTCAGTCTTCCCTCACTCCTGGCTAGCTGTCGGTGTTTATTATTTGATGCACTATGTAATGAGTCACTGCAAGGAACAACTCGTATCTATAGCACTATGATTAATGGGGTCATTGTCTACCCACAATCACCTCAGTCATCATTCTTTCCTTCCAGGCATGGGTAAATGGCAATCCCCAAATCAAAAGGAGATTTCCAGAGCCATCCTGAAGCACAGTTACTTGTGTACTGCACTAATTTGATTGGCATGCAATAAATTCAGCTCCACTCAGTCAAACATCTTCTATGAAAATGCTTACAAATGTTAAATCCATAATAATTTAAAAAGGCATCCTAAATAAGCCTATCCAGGGCTTGCTGTTTTTACATACAAATACGCTCATACACATACCCATGTAATTATAATTTGCCTATAAGGTAGTGTTTAAAATAATTAAAACTGAAACTGACAAACAAAGTCAAATTCTAGGACCGTGTTGTGTATGATATATTTTTTTATTAGATACTACATGTAGATTTAAAGCACGGAAGTGACAAGTCTCATTGTGAGACAGTCTTTTATAGTAGGAATGACATGGACATTTGAGTCAGGTAGATCAGACTCTAACGCTGATGATCTGTGATGCATTGGACAGCTACCACTCTTCTTCATCTTCAGCATCTTTGCATATAAAATATTGATAATGTTCGCTACCAGGTATGCTTGTTAGTAATATCATATGAGATAAGACTGCAAAGCATCTGGCAGTAAAGTGTCTGTTCTCAATCATGGTATTGGTGGCAACAAGAAGTAGAGTGCAGAAATCAGGAGAAAAGGAGTTGGAAAAAAATTTGAAGCCCAGAGTTCTATCAGGTTATCTTCCAGCTTGATAAAAAAGTTCTATGATTTATACCCTTTTAGAATATAGAGCTACTAATCTTTAGGACAAGAATCCCTAGGACCTCAGGTTGCAGTAGTGGATAGTTGCTTTAACCTATTTGGAGGAGACAAAAGTGCTTGGAAGAGAACGAAATAGACAAAATGCATAAGAAGATATCTATCTGTCTATCCATCCATCCATCTATCAATCACGTGTTAGGGTGTAAAGGCATGTACTTGGAATGTGTCTATGTGTGTACTATTTCAAAAAATAGAAGCAGGGCTTTCATATGGGAGACTGAAGGCATCCTGAGAAGTAATGATCAAAAACAGAAGGCACACTTTGGGAGGATGACACAGGCAGATCGCTTCATTCCCAAGAGTTTGACACCAGCCTGGGCAACATGGAAAAACTGTGTCTCTAAAAAAAATGCAAACTTTAGCCAGTTGTGGTGTCACATGCCTCTAGACCCAGCTACTCTGGAGTCTGAGGTGAGAGGATTGCTTGAGCCTGGGAGGTCGAGGCTGCTTGTGATCATGCCACTGCACTCTAGCCTGGGAGACAGAGGGAGAATGTCTTATAAAACAAACAAACAAATAAATCAGAAGGAACAAATGTGGCTGTACCTAGGTGAGAGTTATATCCATATCAAAAGATGACTGTAGAAGGTGTCTTTAAAATGGCTTGACCTATTAACACATCCCTTGACCCTTCAGCAATTCGTGACAATGACATGGCCGCCAGATAAGTGATTGTTATTACCTAGATACACCTGCACAGATTTTAGAGTGGACTCTGAGCAGGTCATGAAAGTAGCATGGCAGAAGAAGTTTGGTCCAGGGTGCAGATGCCTGCTTATTTTGACAGGAGTGACTGAGAATTAGATGGCTGGTTTCTCTAAATGGAAAAAAATCCACGCTTTGAGGTAAAATAGTTTGTCATTAGGCTTTGTGCATCTAAGTGAACTGGCTGAATTTGGTGTTAGATGTATAAGTTATCAGATAAAACTAAAAACTAAATATTCGATATAACCCAATGATTTGATTTTGAGTCATTCCATCATTCAGTTTAATATCCTGGTCCCTAGAATCATCACTTTGAGTGTTTGCCTTTATGATTACATCTTGCTCACATTTTCTTAATATTTAAATGGAAAAGGTTGACTTTTTTGATTGGCAGCCCTTATCTAATAGTATTTTTCTATCAAGTAAACCTGTAAGAATTAGGTCCAAAATTACTAGGTCCCTTTCTACCTGAATAGCCCTTATATTTGGCTTGAAGCTTGCAGAAATGTCCAATGTAGAACTCAGGAAGTAATACATTCCAAGAGAAACTGATGGTGAAGTGGAGTTACCACTGGGGCAAGGTCTGCTGACTCTATTATCAGACCTCAGTGTCTTGGTGAATTTACCAGGGCCTGGGATGATGGCTTTGCTGATCCAGTTGTTTAGAAACTTGATTTTTGTCACTTTTCTAGAGAAATCAGAACATGAAGGAGTTGTTTCATATTAACCAAACTCACATAAGGATAAAATAGTCACCAGAATGCATCTTACTGATACTGTGAAAATTATCAGGCAGATTAGAATGTTTGTGCAGTACCTGTAAAAACAAATTATGATGGAAGCCAAATTATAGTAAGAAGGTAGTTTGGGGAGAACAAAAAGAGAAAGGTTTAGTTAAGTAATGCAAATGTTTACTAGCAGAGGAAATACATGCAGACTGTGTGTAGTAAAATGCCATGATTTGGATGTTGATAACTTCAATCAGGGATATTTTATTTTTTGATTATGAGTAATGCAGTTAATGGTACTCTGAGAAGGAGCTGGGCTAGAGTTACACGTCATTTGGATATAATGTGCTAATTGGAACTATAATGAGAATTTCAGAAATAGAATAAGAATTAAAACACTCTTTCTTTACAATAAATTAGAATTTTAAGTCTTAAAATAACCACAAGAGATCATATGATCGAACTTCTCATTTTACAGATAAATAACCATGATAAGTGATGGTTATGTTACTCACCCAAGATCACATAACTAATTAGTATTGAGCTCAATCTGGACGCTGGTCTCCTGACTATTAGATACTAATGCTTTACTCCATCTATTTGTTCAGATCATCTCTAATCTATATAGACAGCAAAATACATCTAGCAGGACCAATTAGTTTTTTTTACTGTAAATATTTAAAAGCTGGAAATTTAATTTATCAACAATTAATATGTAATTAAGACTTTTCACTATTATTTTATTCAGTCTATCACAGTAAAATGTTGCTCTACAACAGACACACATAAGCTACCCAATATCATAAAACATAATTATAATATCATAATTATTACTCATTAGGTACTCCATTGTATTGCTCAGAAAATTAGTATTGGGAATTAGGGGTCAAGAAGTATCATAAAATCCAAAATATATGGACCTTAAGGAAGAAGAGTATAAGTTAAAATTTAAAAAAAATCTGAACTTCCAAGCATATAGAAAAGTATCTTTGAAGATGGTTTTTTTTACATATTTTCTAATGATAAGGAGTTTTTCTCTGGATTCTTTACCCTTAACCAACAACAAATCTATTTTTATAAATACATAGTAATTTTTTAAGTTTTTTTTTTTAAATCTTCACAGTGAAGATAGGCCCATAGATTCCTTCAGAAACAAGATGACTTTAAAAAAAGAAAAAATAGAAGCATATGGTGTGTTAGTAAATAAATGTATTTAGACACAATTCTCTTACTTCTCAGGGTCACTCAGACAGTGTTATTTGGCTAATTTTGTTCCTAGTGTGTTTTATTCTCCTGTTTCCTATCAAAGATAGTCATTTTTGTAAGGATTTAGTGTTCTCTGTGCTGAGGTTTTAATATAGTTCAAAAAATACATTTTAAGCAGATACTGTTTTTATGATGATAACTAATAGCTTGTTAAAAGACGTATTTAACAGATAAAAACATTTTCCTCTGATGCCTAAATGGGTGGTTTCTCTTAACATTGGTTGTTAGATAAATCAATTAAATACTAGTTTGTTCACAGTTAACAGTAAATGTTATTATATGGTTATGTCTAATAAATGTAGTAGTGATTAGGAAATCATCATTTGGCAATTTCTGTAGCAATAACTGTTTTAGGTAAAAACATTGCATGGTGAGACTAGTGGACAAAAATATAACTAGCAATAGGGCATTTACTTAGTCTCAGAAGATCTCACAGATGTTTATTGGTAACAAAAGGAAAATGAATAACTCTGTAGTGGAGATTATTCACATACCACCTTAATCTAGTGGTCAAAGTTAATATCATCATTAGTGGGACAAATAGGCTATATGTATCCTAACATGATGCACCGAGAAGGACACAGTATCACTCTTGTATTGCTTTGCCAAGAGGACATAAACTGATGTAAACATGGGAAAAAAATTGGTCAAACCAAAATTGAGAAACAGTCTACAAAATGCAGACCTGTATTCTTCAAATGCCAAGGTTGAGAAAGACAAAGAAAGGCAGGCAAATTTTTCTAGATTTAAGGAACTTAAACACAACTTGCAAATGGAATGTGTGGACCTACATTGAATTTGGTGCCAGAAAACATTTGGTTTTCTTTTGCTATGAAGGACATTAGTGAAACAATTGATGAAATTTGAGTAAGTCTGTAGATTATGTTATAATACCGTAACAATGTTTGTTTCTAATTTTGACAATTCTACTATGGTTGCATAAGTAAATGTTACTCTTCTTCAGAAATGCTGCAGTATGTAGGGATGAAGGGATGTTATGTCTGAAAATTACTTTCAAAAATGTAGAAAATGTATGAAATATTGTTTATATGAAAATACTATATATAAAAGAATTTGAGGAATCAGAGTGAAGGCTATGAGAGAACTTGTATTGCTTTTACAACTTTTCTCTAAGTCTTAAATTTTTTAAAAAATAAACAGTTAAGGAGTTAGTACACGGTTGGCATCTAATGTATCATTTTTATTGTAATTTATTTTACTAAAACAACATTTATTGAGTGCCTACTAAGGACTAGAAGCTGTGCTGAAATTTCCACAAATTATTTCAAGTGGTCTTCATATGACCCTATGAGTAGGTCATTGTTATAACAATTTCACAGTTAAGAACACTCAAGCTTAGCGAATAACCCCTTAACTGAGACCTAGGAAGTCACATAGCCAGAAAATGGCAGATAAGATTTGAACTGGGGTGGCCTAATTTTATTTCCATCACTCTCTTCACTATACCAGACCATCAATCTATATTGTAGCAAATAATTGCATATGCTAAGAGTAATGAATGATTTCAGAGATAAATGGGTAGAGAGTTCTATCAAAGAGTGGATTCTTTCTCTTGTGTTAGAATGTCATTATTAAAATTGTAGACCCCAAAATTTGTGAATTTCTTGGACAAGGAATACTTTCTCCTGTTGTATGTTTTTGGAGCAACTAGAGAAGTATCTGGCACATAGTACTATTTTGAATATTTGTTAAATAAATAAAAGTGAAACAAAAGTTTGATATTGGAAGTATAGGGCTGGGCACAGTGGCACATGCCTGTAATCCTGCACTTTGGGAGGCCAAGCCGGGCAGATCACAAGGTCAAGAGATGGAGACCATCCTGGCCAACATGGTGAAACCCCATCTCTACAAAAAATACAAAAATTAGCTGGATGTGTTTGCATGCGCTTATTGTCCCAGCTACTCTGGAGGCTGAGGTAGGAGAATTGCTTGAACCAGGGAGGCAGAGGTCGCAGTGAACCAAGATTGCACCACTGCACTCCAGCCTGATGACAGAGCAAGACTGTCTCAAAAAAAAAAGAAAAAGTATAGAGACATGTTGGAGAACAGGGGCGGGGCAGGGAGGTTATCAGAGGACTCTGATAGTACCAGTATAAGAATGAAAGGAAATAAAAACTAGATGAAGATTTCCATTTCCAATGAATGGAAACAGCTTCTCCCTGTGATGGTACAGAGTTTATTTTGGCATCTGCCCCTTGAAGTGGGAAGTAAAGTAAGGCAAACTCACCATGAGTCACAGAGCCTCTGAAAGGCATGCATCAGGCAACAACCTGAACTGACAGAGAGAGCCAAGAGAAGAGATCAGTTTTGAGATGAGAATTGAAGGGAATTACGGGGCACTCTTTCTGTAGCAGAGTCCTCGAAATTCTTGAAACACTGAACACAGATTTAGAGAGTCATCCAAGGTCTCCATTTTTTTCTGGGTAGCAGAAAACATCATTGCTTGTTGTAATGTGATAAATGAATTTGGAGACCAAATGTATCCAATAATTTTTACTGTTTTATGCATTCTTATAAGTCAGACATCTGTGTAATCTGTTACTTTGCTGTTATTTAAACAAAACTTCTTAATGTGGTTTCATTTTTAAAAGTTGATCACTCAAATAATGGGAAAGGGGAGGTGAAACAGGTATGGCATGATATTATTTGCCTGTGAAAGTTTTTGATAAATTGAATGTGTGGATGTTTTATAAGTGACTGAATGCTAGTCATGTCAGATACTGTTTATAGGATTAGGAATAGGTGAAGCCCTTTGCAGTTTTAGGGTGTCATTCTGTGGCCAATGCATGTAAGAATGACTACATTCCTTATCACTCTTTTAGCACTGGATGGCTGTTACGGATATCAAGTCCTTTTCCAAAGCAACAAGTGGCTCCCCCATGGAGAAAATTTCCTGTCGTTATTCTACACACTCCAAATGTAACCTTGAAATTAATGACAACACTGGCCTAGCAACTCCCAGACAACAGTATTTACAAAAGCCTGGGGTGTGGAACATTTTGGTTCAATCATATAATCTCTCTTATTATTTTTGATATCAACTTGAATAAAAAGCAAACGAGACATTTCAATCACAACTGAAGCTGAACGGTCAACTCATGATAGGCGTTGCTTCCATCTACAGTTCAAATAAAGATTCCATTTACTTATTAATATTATAATATTTCACCATTGATACCTTCCTGTGGTAGGCACAGCCCTTCTACAAATGAAATATTTCTAAGTTTGAAAGTAAAATTCCACTGAAAATAGTTTCAATGGCATCCATTATTTTTAGAAATAAAATGAAATTTACAACAATGTTTTCATGAAATAAGCAATGAAATGTTCCATTTCAATTTGCTGAATCATAGTGTACTTTCAGATACCAGGTTAGTAGGGCAGATACAGCACAGTCATATGCTCTAATAACATTGGTGACATCACTTACATCAGTAGGTTTATCTAAGGAAGAAAAATTTAGGGAAAAAACAGTGAGATGCATTGTGAATCTACTAGATTTGAGAAAATCAGCTGCCTGTCTTAGCTCTATAACTAACTGGTTTATGAAATTAATAAGGAACACTTTATCTGTGTTTCCCATCATGAAATGTTGGGGATTTTATAGAGCTCAAAAGACTCCTAGCATATATTAAATACAGTCTTGCATCACTTAAAGACAAGGATACATTCTGAGAAAAGGTCATTAGGTGATTTTGTCATTGTGTGAACATCATAGAATGTACTTACACATACCTAGGTAGTATAGTCTACTACATACCTAGGCTATATGGCATAGTCTATTGCTCATAGGCTGCAAACCTGTACATCATGTTACTGTACTGAATACTGTAGACAATTGTAACACAATGGTAATTATGTGTGCATTTAAACATATCTAAACATAGAAAAGGTACAGTAAAAATATGGTATAAAGGATCAAAATGGTACACCTGTATTGTGTGCTTACCATGAATGAAACCTGCAGGACTAGAAGTTGCTCTGGGTAAGTTAGTGGATTAACTGAGTGGTGAATTAATATAAAGGCCTAGGACATTACTGTACACTACTGTAGACTTTATAAACACTGTATACTTAGGCTAAACTGAATTTATAAAAACCACTTCTTCTTCTTCAATAATAAATTACACCTAGCTTACTGTCAATTTTTTACTGTATAAACTTTTTAATTCTTTAAAACTTTTTGGCTCTTTTTAATAACACTTAGCTTAAAATACAAACATATTGTATAACTGTACAAAAATATTTTCTTCGTACTGTTATTCTATAAACTTTTAAGTCTTTTTTATTTTTACTATTTAAACTTTTTTGTTAAAAACTAAGACAAAAATTCATACATTAGCCTAGGCGTATGCAGGGTCAGAATGATAAATACCACTGTCTTTAACCTCCACATCTTGTCCCACTAGAAGATCATAAAGGGCAATAACACAGATTTAGAGGTTTATCCAAGGTCTCCATTTTTTTCTGGGTAGCAGAAAACATCATTGCTTGTTGTAATGTGATAAATGAATTTGGAGATCAAATGTATCCAATAATTTTCACTGTTTTATGCATTCTTATAAGTCAGACATCTGTGTGATCTGTTACTTTGTTGTTATTTAAACAAAACGTCTTAATATGGTTGCATTTTTAAAAGTTGATCAGTTAAGGAAGTGTCATCTCCTATGATAACAATGCCTTCTTCTGGAATACCATCTGAAGGACCTGCCTGAGGCTGTTTTACAGTTAGCTTTAAAAAAAAAAAAATAAGTAGGAGGAGAAGTATACGCTAAAATTATCATAAAAATATAGTAAAGACACAAACTTGTAACAAGTCATTTATTATCAAGTACATAATTGTATGTGCTATACTTGAATATGACTGGCAGCACAGTAGGTTTGTTTACACCAGCATTGCCACAAAAATGTGAGTAATGTGTTGTGCTATGACAGTACTGTGGCTACAACTCACTAGGCTCTAGGAATTTTTCAGCTCTGTTATAATCTTATGGAACCACTGGTATATAAGAGATCTGTTGCTGACTGAGACATTATTATGTGGTGCATAACTGTGCTGTAATGCTAAGGGTGTCTGTGATGAAATACAATAGTTTGAAAAATGATGGAAGGAGATTAGCATTCTCCTCTCAATAGGCACAGAGTTACCTTTTTCCTTCAATGACTCATTTTTCAATTTTGCCCACAGATGTTATATAATTGAAAACATTGTAAGCCTTGTAAAACTGGGAAATATTCAAAGCTTCTTTTTGAACTCTTTTTACATTTTACTCCATCCTTACTCTGCTTTCTGATGCCCCATCCTTACAAAATGCTGCAATAGACAAGCCCTGTCAGTCAAGATTTTAACCGGGACTTTTTGCTTTTATTTTGCTATAAACTGCTCTCTTCTAGAATTAAAAGAGATGATTACTAAATCCTAAATATCTTTAAATTATTAAAAAGATAATTCTGGTTGAATTTCAGATATTGTACCTGGTGGTAGACAGTTAGGGAAGGTGTTTATGCCTGTCCTCTGAATCTCACTGTAAGTGGCTGACTTTCTCCCCTTTCCTCCCTATGTTTGTAAAAACATTCATTATTCACATTGTGTCTATGGCTTTCAAATCATGTCTCCTCAGTGTCTATCTGATATAGGACTATAGGTAGACAGTTTTGCTTCCTTTTTCATTGTTTGGTTTGCTGTTTCTTCTGTGATATTTGTTGAATGTCACTGAGTTATAAAAAACTTCAATATGCCAATGTTTGTAAAACGATCAGAAATACTCTATTTAGTCAATACAAACTGTTATTTTCTTTTATTCTTTTTAAAGTCATATTCTTTTAGGAAAATTAAACAAATGTGAACTAATGAAAATCAAATACAAATTCCTTTTTATTAACAACTGACTTTTTTCCCCTTGGTATTTACTTCTGAGAAGTTCTCATTACAAATTTTTAGCCTGAGGTCTGTTGAAAATCATTCAAGTCCTTTAGAAATTTAGGTGTCAAATCCTTCTAGATGTATATTTTAACACTCTAGCCTTGTTTGAATCATTTATTCCCTATGGACCTTTGAGTGTCATGCTTTTAATCACTTTTCCTTGAGAACCTTAGGGTTCTTTTTTTTTCATTCTTTTTGACTAATAGCCTTGGTTTTTTAAATTTTATTCTCTTTGCCCTGCCTTGTACAAATTCACTTCTGTCAGTTCTTTTCATTATCAAGAGGATAAACAGTATATCAAATGAGCTCCCCACCCCTTTAAAACACAGGATATTTTTTGAGGTGTTAGTGATGCTGTTGGCTATTGAGATTTATGAGACAACATGAAGACAGTGCCTTGGTTACTTGTCACCAAATTTCTTTCAGGTTATAGATCAGTGCAAACTTTATACTGAAACATAAATGTTAAAATCCTCTTTTATATATCTGCATTATCATAAATAATTATTGTTGGGAATATCTTTTTAAAAATTAGTTTACTATTTCATATTTTTATTTTTAAAATTTCTTCTATAAGTTGTGGAGGTATCTCTGTATTCAGAAATCAAAGTGCTCACCCATATATTAATTTACCTTTCTACTTTTGTTCATGCATTCAAAACCTTTTGGTGTTATGTTAATTTTTCACCCCTTTTCCTTGAATATTAATATATTAGATATACGTAAACTAGACATTTTGCCATTCTACTTATCATACTTTTGCGAAATTATTTCCCTTTGCAATTATTTTAGTATTTCAAACCAGTCATGTATTCTTAGTGTCTTCCCTTGAACTTGTTTTCTGCTGGATTTTGAATGCAGACAGTTCCTCGGCACAGGAGTACTTTTGATGTGTTGCAGGAGGGACTCCTTTGGGTGGTGCATGTGTGAAAGATGGATGACAGATGGATTCTTAGGTAGCTGCTTGATGGCAAATGGAGGACAGAGCCCTCAAGTATGTGGGCAGAAGGACACAGTGAAGCAAAACTCAAGCAGCAAGGCATAGCTGTGGAACCTGGGGACATGTCAGCAAGACTCTCCATAACAGGAAATCAGGGCCTCATTTTGAAATGCAAAATAGCAGCTAACTTCACTGTCTCTGAAGCAAGTCTTTTTAAAGCAAAGCACATTAACTGCTTGTTTTGTAAAAAAAAAAATAGTTTTCCATTCAGCAGCATAGCAGCTCTTGGAGGTTAAGTATCAAATTCCTTAATTTCAACGGTAAAACTTAAATCAAAATATCTTATAGCTGAACCTTTTATTCTACCTGCATATTTAAAAACACATTTTACATTTTCCATGTAAAATGCTTTTTTTTTTTTTTTTTTTTGAGACAGAGTCTCACTCTGTTACCAGGCGCTGCACCAGGCTGGCGTGCAGTGGTGCAATTTCAGCTCACTGCAACCTCCGCCTCCTGGGTTCAAGCAATTCTCCTGCCTCAGCCTTCCGAGGAGCTGGAACTACAGGCACGCGCCACCACGCCCAGCTATTTTTTTGTATTTTTTAGTAGAGACGGGGTTTCACCATGTTGGCCTGTATGGTCTCAGTCTCTTGACTTCATGATCCACCTGCCTCGGCTTCCCAAAGTGCTGGGATTACAGGAGTGAACCACCAATCCCGGCTGTAAAATGCTCTTACTTGCAGTCTTTCATTAAGTATACATCTGATTCAGTGATGTTATTGCCTTAGAGATAATTTGCAGAAAGATTTGCAAAAAACGTTCAGGCACACAACTCTATAGAATAACAGTTCAAATATATCTACAGTCAGGCAAGAGCCATAGTGTATGTGAGTTCAGATATTTGTCATTCAATGTCAAATATGTCATTGAAGATTTTATGTGTCTGGGACTAAATCTAGGAATTGATGTTTGAGATTTAAAGCCTTAGAAACCTTTCATGTTTCCTGTATTGTATCCAAATGAACATCTCTTTATTTATTCAAAGCAACTATTTACTAAGTATTGAATTTGTATATGGTTTGTTAAACCAAGCATACATTGAGATGATAAGTAAATACTAAGTTTCTTAAGGTGCTATGATTCTACTGGAAGATAAACTTAAACACAAGCACACACACACACACAAACACCCCGCAATATAGTTTGGTATAAGAGGGGTACAAATTACAATCCAAAATTTGAGCTTGCAAACAGGGTGGTAGTGTTTGGAAAGAACAGAAATTGAAAGCAGTAAAATGTGTTCCCCTCATGATCAACAACCTCAGATCGCTTCTTAATCCTGCCCAGGACTTCATGAACCATTGAAGTTCCTCTGGGTTCTAATCACAGCCCAAACTATTTCAAGTCCTCTCCACTATCATCAAACTTTCCCCCAATAGCTTCCTATTTCTTGGCAGATATCTCTTCCCACTTTACAAAACACATAGAATTCACCTTTAAATGCCATGGAAATCAAATGTTCCAATCTGCCTACATTTGGTTCCCATCTCTCATCCCTCACTGCTTTTATAATAGAGAAGTTCCCGGATTGCCTCTCTGAGGCGAGACCTTGCATTGTGCTTTGGTCTCTCCTGCTGCCCCATTTTCTCAGGAGTCTTTCATTATCAGTAATACTCTTTCTTTCTTTTACTTTTTCTCTGCTCCTCCTCCCCTTTGTGTCGTATGTGTATATGTATATATATGAATGCCTCTTGTTAACACAAGTAAAACACTGCCTTCATTGTGTAAATCCTGAAGCTACTGCCCTTTTTTTCTTTGCAATCAAGCTTTCTGGAAGAATGATCTATGCGTGCTGTTTGCATTTCTTTATATTTCACTCCTAAGTTACTTCGGTTTCTCCATTATTCTACAAAAGAACTCTCACTACGTCACTAAAAATTTCCATGTTTCCATGTTCAGTGGACACTTTTCAGTTATCTTCTGGTTTGACCTTCCAGCATCATTGAACAATGCTGATCATATCCTTAAACGTTTCCTCTCTCTTGGCTTTTTCAGCACCATATTCTCCTGGATTTTCTTTGGCCTCTATAGCTTCTTTTCTGATCTCTCTTGTCAGGGTCAGCTTCCTTAACGTGACTATTGAATGTTGGAATTTCTTAAGGTTTATTCTAGGATTTCTTCTATTCTTATTGTGTATTCTTTACCTATGCAACCTCATCCATGCTATGATTTCAATTACTGCATGTAAAATGATCATCTTGGAATATATCTCCAGCTCAGTTCTCTTCTCTGAGCTTTAGTCCTGAATGTCTAACTGCCAACTTAACATTTTACTACTTGACTATCTCCAAATACTTCAAATTTATCAGGTACAGAATTAAACTCTTTATCACCAAACTGTCTCCAAGTTGAAAAGATGACACTTTACTTGTAAAACAGGAGAGGTGGAGGCAATCCCTGACTCCTCTGGTACCTCAACTGCCATATCAAGCCCAATCTGTGTTTCTTTCTAAATATTTCATGAATTGATCCATTTCCCTTTATCTCCATCACCACCATCATAATCCAAATTTCTCTTATCTTTTGTCAAGAATATAGAATTGCCTCAAAATAGATTTTTCTATATTTTGTCTTCTCAATGAGATATCATTGATCTTAGAAAAACAATCTTTAAAATGACCAGCAAGGCCCTGATAGTCTAGCCCCTTGCTACCCATGAAGACTCTGGTTTTGGTTTCCCCTTGAGCCCCTGCTGTTCATGCTATTAACCTTGAATACCTGGGATCTGCCTTCTCATTTTCACCACAGAGATTTTACCTACATTGTTTCTCTCTGTCATGACCACACTCTTCCTCTTCCTTCTTTATGTGTTAACTCATTCATCCTTAATGTCATAGCCAAATTTTTTTCAGGAAGCTTTCCTTGATTCCTAGTATAAGTCTGATACATGTGATATATCCTTTTACAGAACTGTGATTATTTCCTTCAGTATACCTATCTTGATCGATAATTATATTCGTCAATGTAGTTATTTGATTAATATATGACTCCTCTCCTAGACTGGCAGCTTGTTAGGCATAGGGAGTATGTACTTTTTTGCTCATTGCTTATAGTGCCAGCACATAGCACAGCAGCTATCACATTGTGGATGCTTTTATAAATATTTGTGTAATTAATACATTAATCTTGGCAGGTGATGCTTAGCAAAGGTGCAGCTACTCACAGTAAACAAATCTGGAAGAAAAACGTAGCTATCCAGATACATGTAATTGCTAATTAGGTTCGACTCCTGATGCAAAATAATGTTTTCGTGTGTTGGTTTTTTTTTTTTTTTTTTTTTTTTTTTTTGCTTTTTATACTTTGTTCCAATATATCAGCATCTATTAAGATTGGGTCTATATTGGCCGTTTTTAACTAGGGCAGAACACTCAGAGCAATGCAGAATGACTGAGAAGGTTTTTCAAAATACCTATTCTTCCCCAACCCATATAACTAATGAATAATATAATCTGACTGTGAGGTGGAGTGAGGTAGGAATAGGGATACATGCAGCTATAGTTTGAAGAAAGATGTCCAGATAGTTTGAATGCACACTTCCTCAACAAGGTGAGAACCAATGGCTTATACAAGTCTTCATATTTCAGTAACTGAGAAATTCATTGCTTTGGGTTGGCTTAATTGGATAAAATATTCTTCATATGAATGTTTGGGAGACTGAATCACTTGGATGACAAATGATTATAAAGTTCAACCACTAGAAACTATTAAATTATTGAAGGTGTGTGTTTGTGTATCTTTAGTAATTTAATGCACCTAAATATAAATACTATGTGTGTGTGTGTGTGTAGGCATATACACAGCGTGCAGGAAAGAGAACAGTCTTTCACTGATGCAGATAACAGTATGAGTCAGGGAGTGGTGAGTTGAAGCTGGTGACATGAACACAGACCTGATCATTGAAAATTACACGCACCATCTTAAGGAACCATTTGTGGGCTTTCAACAAGGAAGTTTCAAAGTCATATTTTTACCTAGAATTTCTTGATTCTTCATCAGTGGAATAGTGTGGGGGATGGAGGTAGGAGGTGACGTTTGAGAATTACTTTGGGGATGTATTCAAATTGCCTCTGCTTCCATGTACCTAGAAGACATCAATTATATATCTGGCCAGGGGTCATCACCCCTTGCTCCCCTGTCTAGTTAAGAATCATTTTTAGGATATGTGGAAATGTGCTCTATCTTTGTGAGATGTGCTGACTTCAGAAAATTGTTGAGCTCTGGAAACCATTTAAAAACATACTGTCCTCCTGTTGGTTGAATGGAGATTATAGGTTTTTGAAAGCAGGGAGATCCTTTGTTCATGCTACAGATATTTGTAGAATTTAGGGTCACCATATTCCACATATTCCAATTAATATGCAGTTACTGGCATTTTAACTACAGGCATGACCATTGTTATATCTGTCTTCATGAGGCTTGCACTGTCATGAGGAGATACATAATAAACATATGAATTTATATAAATAAATGATATATATATAATAAATATATACACATGAAATAAAATGAGATGTTATAATAAATGTAATGGATGGAATAAGCAAAGTCCTGTAATTGAGGGTAGTAAGGGAAGGCTGAAGATTCCTTATGAAAGGTCTTTTGGAAGGGGAAATATCTACTCTTAGAATTGAAGGACAGGAAGAGGTCATTCATGCAAAGATCAGAAAGAAAAATACGTTCAGAGAGAACAGCAACCCCAAAGACTGGCAGAAGAAAAGAGGTTATTGAGTTCTGAGACCTGAAAAACCATGGTAGCCTGTTGCACAGAGAGCTAGAGCTAGAGACCCAGAGAGCAAGTGTCATGTACTGAGAAGAAAAGGTGACTAGGGGCCAAATTATACAGGTTTAGTTCATGATAACACATTTATATGAAGTTATAAGTGCAAGGGACAGCTACAGAAGTCTTAAGCAGTTCTATTAAAAGACATGTTAACTGCCACATGAGAATGATTTGGATGAGCCAGGAGTGGAATAACAGAGATTAGTTAGGGAGCTGTTTCAGAATTATAGATTAAATAATAATATAGGTTTGGGCCACGGAGTGAACATTGGCAGTGAGTTGATTTGAGATTTATGTTAGATTCTGATTCTGAACTAGGTTTCTCTGGTGCTTAAAAGTGTATTGGAAAATTTTTTGAATTAGTGAATGTATGACCTTGATACTGGAAACAGAGAAAGGTTTTGAGATTTATTAAACAAAGTACAATGGTGTTATTTATTGAGGTAAGGATTCTAAGGATACCTAGGTATGGGAACTATCATGAGCAAAATTGTAGTCTTCTTAAATTTGAGATGAAACATCAAATGAATGTGGTAAGATGGTGATTGAGTAAATTATTAAGTATGCATTAAGCAAAGAGAGAAATGAAGACAGGCAAATGATAGATGGTAAGCATCTGGTGAAGTTCTTGGGTTGGAGGTCATGAAGAACTGGAAGAACATTGGACTTGGTGTAATAAAACATGTGAGCCGGAAAGGCAGGAACAGGTCAACAGAGAATGAAAAATTTGGAATTATTTTGGAAGTGACACAGTTTTGTTGATGACAAACTCATAATATTACAATGAGAGTGGATAACTGAATTGGATTAGAGATGAAAACATTGTTTCCAGTGAATAGGTCAATGGACTGAAAGTCCAGAATATGATACTGTTATTGAGAATGATAACAGAAGTGGCTATGGAAATAAAGGTTGTGGGCCAGAAGCTAAAGCTTTTGGCAAGTGAAGAGAAATAGTTGGGAAGTCGGAAGATAGCAGGACTGAGGTGGGAAACTTATAAGATGGCTAAAATGACTTGTACTTCAACAGTGCAGAATTTAGCAAAAAGGAAGGGGGAGAAAGGACCTGAAGGCAGCAGGAGAGCAAGAAGGACACTTAACCTCATCTCCTGAATGTATGGGACCTTGCTGAGATTGAGAAAAAGAACATCCTTCACCTGTATGGATCAGAGGAGAAATGGTGACCTCAAAGAATGTCCAGATTAGAGTTAAGGCAAGGGGGTATAGGAGTTACTCAGAGGAGAATGAGGTTTCAGAGGAGTGTGCTAATGCTGTATTGAAAGTTCCAGAGAAACAGAAGTGTGTGAGACTGTAGGAAAAATATTTTTATGTTCCTGTACAGGCAGGGAGTTCAGAGCAAATTTTGCTGAAACTTGGGACCTAGATTATATGACAAGCCTAACTTATCTTATGGATAAGTAGATAATGAGAGACCATTCAGAGAGATTTGGATGAGCTTATATTTTAAGCTCATCCCCAGAGCCATGAGCTGTATTTTAAGAGGAGATGAGACTTGAGACTGTGGAGATACTCTTGGACTGTCAATATGCTGGTCTTACCTTACCTTTGGAAAATTTATTTACTGTCCAAAAGATTAGAACCCAGAGTCCTTTCTGCTATATTCTAAGGAAACATTCTCAGGAAAGGAGGAGGCAGCTGTCTCTCTCTCTCATATCAATGTCCAGATTTATGTATTTTTGGTTTCTCACCTATGATACTGATTTTCTATGTGCAGGAGAACATGTAGCTTTCAACACATGTCCCCAGAGGTAAGAACTGGGGCATGAGAGAACTACAAATGCATTATTTTTGATAAGTAATTAAAAATCTTCTATTCTGCTGCAGCAACTTTGTGTGTATATTCAGAATAATGTTAATAAACATAGAAATTAAGAACTTCACAAAGGCCATGTGTGCTGGCACACACTTACAATACCAGCATTTTGGGAGGCTGAGGTGGAAGGATATCTGGAGCCCAGGAGTTTGAAACCAGTCTGGACAACATAGTGAGACACAGCTCTACAAAAAAATTAGCCAGGCGTGGTGGTGCATGCCTGTAATTCCAGCTACTAGGGCATCTGAGGAGGGAGAATGGCTTGAGCTCAGGAGTTCCAGGTGCAGTGAGCTATAATCTCATCACTATACTCCAGCCTGGATGACAGAGAGACACCCTATCTGTAAAAAATATTAACAAAAAAAAAAAAAAAGAAAGAAAAGAATGCAACAAATATCTCTTGAAACAAAAGCCAAGTTAAAGTTAACAATGGTGAATTGAATTGGGTAATGCTATTACTTAACAAAATAAACTTAAAATAATTTAATGTGGAGAACCAACGTTAGTGATATGATTTGGCTGTGTTCCCACCGAAATCTCATCTTGAATTCCCACATGTTGTGGGAGGGACCCCGTGGGAGGTAATTGATTCATTACTGGCATTCCTCTGGTGTTCTTGTGATAGTGAATAGGTCTCATGAGATGTGGTGGTTTTATAAGGGGAGGTTTCCCTGCACAATCTCTCTTTGCCTACTGCCATCCATGTAAGATGTGACTTGCCCCTCCTTGCCTTCCACCATGATTTTGAGGCCTCCCTAGCTACATGGAACCGTAAGTCCATTAAACCTTTTACTTTTTTAAATTGCCTAGTCTTGACTATGTCTTTATCAGCAGTGTGAAAATGGACTAATACTGTAAATTCGTACCAGGCGTGGGGTGATGCTGATAGATACCTGAAAACATGGCAGTGACCTGGAACTGGGTAACAGGCAGGCATGTGAACAGTTCTAAGGGCTCAGAAGAAGACAAGAAAATGTGGGAAAGTTTGGGGCTCCCTAGAGACTTGTTGAATGGCTTTGATCAAAATGCTGATAATGATATGAACAATGAAATCCAGGCTGAGGTGGTCTCAGATGGAGACGAGGAACTTGTTGGGAACAGGAGCAAAGCTGACTCTTGTTATATTTTACCAGAGACTGGCAGAATTTTCCCCTGCCCTAGAGATTTGTGGAATTTTGAACTTGAGAGAAATGATTTAGGGTATCTGGTAGAAGAAATTTCAAAGCAGCAAAGTATTCAAGAGGTAAGACTTGGGTGCTGTTAAAGATGTTCAGTTTTAAAGGGAAACAGAGAAAAAAGTTTAGAAAATTTGCAGTCTGACAATATGATAGAAAAGGAAATCCCATTTTTTTCTGAGGAGAAATTCAAGCTGGCTGCAGAAATTTGCATAAATAACAAGGAGCTGAATGCTAATCCCCAACACAATGGGGAAAATGTCTCCAGGGCATGTCACAGGACTTCATGGCAGCCCCTCCCATCATAGGGCCAGAGGCCTAGGAGGAAAAAGTGGTTTTGTGCTGTGTGCAGCTTAGGTACTTGGTGCCACTCCAGCCATGGCTGAAGGGGCCAATGTAGAGCTTGGGCCATGACTTTGGAGGGAGCAAACCTCAAGCCTTGGCAGTGTCCACATGGTGATGAGCCTGCTAGTGCACAGAAGTCAAGAACTGGGGTTTGGGAACCTCTGCCTAGATTTCAGAGGATGTATGGAAGTACCTGAATGTCCAGTCAAAAGTTTGCTTCATGGGAAGCCCTCATGGAGAATCTGTGCTAGGATAATGTGGAAGGGAAATGTGGGGTTGGAGCTCTCACACAGAGTCCCTACTAGGTCACAGCCTAGTGGAGCTGTGGGAAGAGGGGCACCGTCCTCCAGACCACAGAATGGTAGATCTATTGACAGCTTGCACTGTGTACCTGGAAAAGCCACAGACTCTCAATGCCAGCCTGTGAAATCAGCAAGGAGGGAGGATGTACCCTGCAAAGCCACAAGGGTGCAGCTGCACAAGACCATGGGAAACCCACCTCTTATGACCTGCATGTGAGACAGGGAGTCAAAGGAGATCATTTTGGAGCTTTAAGATTTGACTGCCCCACTGGATTTCAGACTTGCGTGGGGCCTGTAGCCCCTTTGTTTTGGCCAACTTCTCCCATTTGGAATGTTATTTACTTAATACCTGTACCTTCATTTATCTAGGAAATAACTAACTTGCTTTTGATTTTACAGGCTCATAGGAAGAAGGAATTTGCCTTGTACGAGACTTTAGACTGTGGACTTTTGAGTTAATGCTGAAATGAGTTAAGGCTTTGGGGGACTGTTGGGAAGACATGATTGATTTTGAAATGTGAAGACGTAAGATTTGGGAGGGGCCAGGAGTGGAATGATATGGTTTGGCTGTGTTGCCACACAAATATCATCCTGAATTCCCATATGTTGTGGGAGGGAGCCAGTGGGAGGTAAATGAATCCTGGGGGGGCAGGTCTTTCCCATGCTGTTCTTATAATAGTGAGTAAGTCTCACAAGATCTGAAGGTTTCATAAGGGGGAATTTCGCTTCACAATCTCTCTTTGCTTACTGCCATCCATGTAAGACATGACATGCTCCTCCTTGCCTTCCACCATGATAGTGAGGCCTCCCCAGCCATGTGGAACTGTAAGTCCATTAAACCTCTTTCTTTTGTAAATTGCCCAGTCTTGGGTATGTCTTTATCAGCAGTGTCAAAAGGAACTAATACAGATAGCTTCAGGTTAAAACAGTTGCCTTCTGATGAAAAGATTTTTTGGTGTGTGTATGTGAGGGGGAAGGGGTTAGGATTCTACACTGGTGTTTGGACTCATTGTCGTCTTGCTGAGACTTAAGTGTAATGAGGGAGAGTTGGACACAACCCAGTCCAGGTAATATAACATCTGCCAGAAGAAGTCCCCTGACTGAGCAGTTTTTAACTCGGGTAGGCAGGAGTTTCAGGGGAGAGGATTTCATTAGGTTGTCAATGAGAAGATAGAAATGATGACTTTAAGAAGACTGAATTCTTCCAACAACCATGTGAATGAACTTAAAAGTGTATACTAGCTTGTTTAAATCTTCATTTGAGATGAAAGCCCTGGCTGGCACCTTGCCTGTAGTCTTTTGAGAGACCCTGAATTCCTAACTGAAACTGTGATATAATAAGTATATGTTCTTTTAAGCTGTTATGCTGTTAAACTAGCTGACTGTTTTTTTTAGGCAGCAATAAATAACATACATGTCCTGACTTCTAATTAGTGAAGTCACTTTGATAGCTTGAAATTGTCCATGGTGGTGGACGTTTCTGTCATTAAAATTGATAAATGGTATGAATTGGGGTTTTGCTCCTCTAGGATAGCTGATTGTTAAATATTTACACTCACACCAATGTATACAAAATTCAGAATTTTGGAAGTCAGAAGGCAGGGTTCCCATAGATAGTAAGATACGAGAATAAATTCAAGAAAGATGTGTTATGTTTGGCAGAGAAGGATAACTGGCCTTATAAAGCCTTTGAACAATAGGCAAAGGGTGCCAAGAAGAGAGCTTAATAGAGAACTGAAGAGTTCTTCTTCTTCTTCTCCTTTTTTTTTTTTCCACCAGAATCTTGCTTTGTCACCAGGCTGGAGTGCAGAGGCATGATCTCAGCTCATTGCAACCTCCACATCCCAGGTTCAGGTGATTCTCCTGACTCAGCCTCCTAAGTAGCTGAGACTACAGGCATATGCCACCATGCCCAGCTAATTTTTGTATTTTTAGTAGAGATGGGGTTTCACTACATTGGCCAGGATGGTCTGGATTTCTTGACCTTGTGATCCGCCCACCTTGGCCTTGCAAAGTGCTGTGATTACAGGTGTGAGCTACTGCACCCAGCCCTGGAGAGTTCTTATATGCTTCATGCCCAGAAATGCTCCCTCTGGGTAGATAAGCATGGCTGAAGTATGATAATTAATTGGTAGGTGCCCAGGCATATTATGTGGAGCATGGGCTGGTGAGCAATAGGATATTTCTTCTGCCTTATTTTCCAACAAAAGTATTAGTACTATTAGATCATCACTTTTAAAATAGCACTGATACATAACATATTACTGAGTGTAAAATTCCAATTACCACTAAAAAAAAAACCTGAATGTAATAGAAAATTGCCCCAATCAGAAAAATTTTGAATATTAGAAAATTTATTCAAATTTAAACAGTAAAAAACAATACATGTATTTCCTTAATGCAATTAGTAAATGAGATTGGTGTAATAGTAAATAAATATGCTATGATCACTTATGAGTTTTTTTTGATATGGGATATTCTGTTTTAAATTCCCATGTACTTCTAATGATAATTGTGAAATAAATTCACATCGCTATCTTTGTATTAAAATTAAGGAAACATTTTGTTTCTTTGTAATTTTGTTTATTAGTTATACTTGTGTATATACTACTCATTTTTGGTAGTAAATTGTTGCTATTAAAAAGATTGAATAATAGAGTATTTCAACACACATGAAGATAGAACACAGGAAAATGGAATATTGGAACAGCTAGAGATATTTATATTTGGGGAAGCAGATAGGCAGCCACATAAATAGTGTCACAGGTGTCTATCAGCATGAAGCAGAGACTGGGATGCAGAAACAGAAATTTCCTGTTCCTAGAGTGAGAAGAGGATGTATGATTAGAAAGAAAAAGGAAAAAACTCATGCCACAGCAATTGGAGAACCGTCACATTATAAATAGGACTAAAGCAAGCACAAGGGAGAAAGGTGGAAAAGGGATTCAAGTTAGAATCAGGAAGACGGCAGAAACTCAATTACATAAATGAGCTGCAAGCTTAGCCCAGATTAGCAGAGAGGGTCTGGGCTGTCCATCTTGCTCTGGATTATTGGATGGACTTTCTTCCAGCCCCGTGAGCTATAGTCAGGATTGCTCAGAGTGAAGCAAAGCTGACAGGGCAGTAAGAGTTCATAGTGCTTAGCTGTAAAGAAAAGCTGGTGGTCAACGACAAATGTATGGTCTAAGTCTGTATGTAATTATTTCTCATACACCTTATAAAATGTTCACTTTCATCTCTACGGGCAAATAAAAACACATTAAGGATGTTGATTACACTTAAACAAAAAGTCACCTTTGTCCAATTTCCTTGATAATTTAGAAAATATCTCTGCATATAAAATTTAAAACATTATTCCATTTCCTTTTTGTTGAAATACAAATTCTGTAGCAGTCTTTTGTTTTAAAGTTTGTTTCTGAGCATATTTGAACTAAGCACTCTGGGCTGACACTTTTTATAGACTGATACTCAGACTTAATGGCTCCAGAGATTTAATTAACATGTTGTCTGTTTCTTGTGCCTGATCATTGATGGAGCTGTTAAAAGAGCCTAACTGGACCTAACATCAGTCCCAGTGACACATACAAGACCCTTCCAATCAACTTGATAAACACTTATTTGCTACTACACTTTAATAACTATTCACACAGCTTTCAACCCATGTGTTAATTCCAGCAAACAACTAATTTTTTTCAAGTATTATTTTTTGAGACAATCTGTTAAAAATAGGTTCCCAAAATTAAATTTATGATCTCTGAAATATTGCTTCTAAAATAATTAACACAGTCAAATAAAAATATAAACTTTATCTACTTCTAAACATTTTTAAAATTCATAGGTATCATAATTGTATAAACTAGAATATTAAAACAATTTTTGCAAATATGAACAGCACAATTTTGTATATAATACAATGAAAGAGGAACTAACCTAACTTAAAATATTATAGACAGCTATCCTGATAACACAAATAGATATTCTAATTTTTGGTTCAGCATTCAATCTAATGACTGACTTTCTACTAGAGAGCAAAAGATTTCCTATAAAATTTTTAGAATACAACCAGGAAATTATAAAATTATTTAAAGAATATTTTCTAGCTGGGAGCTGGAGCCTGTGGGCCGGAGTCTGAGACGATAGTGCTGTTTTACCTGGGCGGGGGAGTGAGATGATCCTGGAGGAGGGACAGCACTGTCCCTGCTCTCGTCTGCAACATGTGCCCTCCCAGTACAATATCACCTACAAGGTCACAAATTGGAAGTATCCAAAGCAGAAGAAGAGAGTAATGTGCTTGGGGGAGCAGCTGCCTGGGAGAGCAATTGCCTAGGAGAATGTCCACTCTCCTGCCCAGCCATATCCCCAGTGTGAACACCCTCATGCTCACTTTATGCAGCAGAAGACTCACCCTGCAGATGAGCCAATGACCACCTTCTACAAGTGCAGCAGTGCTCAGTGTAGATACTGTTGGGGGGGATTAGACCCAGGATGGCCCAGCTGCCTCAGTATCTACTTACCTTTTCCCCCAGGGTGGATTCTAAGCTGGGGGGTATGAATTGTGGGTCCCAATGACGTTTTCTGGTGGAAAGCTAACGCTTTTAGGGTGAAGAGCCAAAGTCTTAGGAAATGTAGCTCATCCGCCAGTCAGAGTAGATGAATCATTAATGTCTAGGGAGTTTTTGTGTGTAGGGAGGAGACCTATAGCTAAGTATACTCTGCTTAAAGTCCTGTTCTTTCACCTTTTATATTTATTGGCAGTCAACATTTCATTACCACCAGTCAACACTCAAATACTTGTACTGTTTCCACAACTTAGCACATTGTTTGTTTCTAAATACGTAACTATTAATTGTAAACTTATTTAATCAAACTTTTTTCTAAATATTTCATGAAAGATGAGACATCTAAAAAAGGAGTATTTTCTAGTTTATTACTTTTATAAAGACCTCTCCTTTGCAACATTTTCTTCATTTCCAATTATTTAAAATTTCCAGTCCTTTAATGTATCATCTAAATAGGTAAAACTAAGTAGAGATGTTTGATGAGTTTAAAAGCTGATTTGCAATTCTATTTCTCAAGAAAAATATGTGACATTGGTGGCAACCAACAGCATGTCCTTTTTAAAAATGCTTTTCTTGGTCAGGAGCAGTGGCCCAAACCTGTAATCCTAATACTTTGGGAGGCCGAGGCAGGCGGATCACCAGAGGTTGGGAGTACCAGACTAGCCTGATCAACATGGAGAAACCCCATCTCTATTAAAAAAATAGAAATTAGCCGGATGTGGTGGTGCATGCCTGTAGTCCCAGCTACTAGGGAGGCTGAGGCAGGAGAATTGCTTGAACCCAGGAGGTGGAGGTTGCGGTGATCCAAGATTGTGCCATTGCACTCTAGCCTGGGCAACAAGAGCAAAACTCCATCTCAAAAAATGAATGAATGAATGAATGAATAAATAAATAAATAAATAATTGCTTTTCTTTTGTAGGTAAAATAAAACTTGATGTTAATTTTCAATAGAAATCCATCAGGTTGTATGAATTTATATAGTGCAATCTATCTAACTCTACTTGGAGCCCACTTACACAGGCATTTTATGAATAATGGCATTTTATTCCAGATGCACAGGATACTAGTTTGACTATATAGTCAAGCATTAATTTACATTAAGCTTTATTATTTGTTGTTAGATATATTTACTCTATGCTTTTAAATACATTCTTGGCCATTTTTCAAAACTCAGTACTATTAAGACCAAGGTTCTGGCCAAAGCTAGAAAATTTATAATGAAATAAATACTCTTTGCTATTACCAAATGACAATATTTCCTACTAGTTACCTCAAATTATAAATAAAGCTTTCTTTTTATTGACAAATAAGTAAACATATTCTAAAATAAATTGGAAGCCTATGCTTTTGAAATGTTTTTTAAAGATATTTATGGCTCTTTATTTTGCTGTGCATAGCAATTTATAACTAAAAGAGATTTAAATATTAAATACTTATGCTATGTTGGTTGATGAAATAAAGACTTCCAAGTATGAAAGATAATAAAAAAACATTGCAGAGGGACCTAGGAATAAAGATAAAGAAAAAAATCTTTTTAGACTTTTTTCATCAAATAATATACTACAGACCCTGATGTGAGTGAGAACAAACAAGAGAATGTTTTCTACCTTATGATAAGGTTCTTTTGTATATTTCAAGCTATCTTTTCATGAATTATGAGAGAGCGATACTAATGAGGTACATACTGAGTGATTGGAATGTTCTCACTTTGTGAACATGGCCAATCACACTGAGTTTGTTTCATCACCCAAACATCCATAGCAGAGAAAATTGCCAATAATCAGAGAAAATCAAGGTAGAAAATTGATGCTTTCTGGACACTTGAAGCGACATAGGTCAGGATGCCCTTCAAGAGCACACTAACAAGATGATCCAGGAAAGCTCCTGCCAATTTGGTTGTGGAGTGTCATTTGATCATTATTAAAACTTTCAAAAGACCATAAAGCTAGACAAAGTATTGGCTTGAGATAGGTATAAAGCCAGAATTAACATTTTCTGTCTCCTTTTTCACTGTTTTTCTATCTTTCTCTGTCAATAAATATGAAACAAACAATCTCACACATTAGAGTAACATAAAATAACTGGGTATATTTTTATCCTTTTATTTAAATCAATGTTAAGCAACATTTGAATGAAATGTTTTTTCATACATATTTGTTACATTATTCTCAGGCATAGCACTGGGCAGAGATTATTGCCTTGTGATGCAGGAAAAAGTAGTCCTGGTTCAAATCCTTGCACAACTCCTTGTGATTTGGAGCAGGTCACTCATCTTTGAAGCCCAGTTTCCTTGTATGCAGGTTAGAGATAACACTACATATCTTATAGAATCGTTGTTAGGATTACTCAGATAAGAAATGAATAGCATTGGCACATCTAAAATCACTCAATTAAGAACATCTCTCTTTTTTTGATCATGTTATCAATTTTCCTGAGCTGAACTTTATATTTTAAGAATTTGGCAAATAATTTCAAACACACAGGGTTTCACTTGCAACTACTAAAATCATTTAATATAGTACAAATACATAGGAATAAAAGCCCATGCAAAAACATTAAAATATAGGTGACTTCCAAATGACACTGAATTTTTCTTCCAGCCAGAATGAAATAGAGACAAGTTCTTTAGTTCACTCATGTAGATTTTCTCTTACCTAAGAGTTGTCTCTGTAATCTTAATAAGAAGAGTTCCTTTAACTTATGGCTTGAATGTATAAACAGAATGTATACGCAATATACATTCTTTATGCAATATACAAGACTTTAACTTATGGCTTGAATGTATAAACAGAATTATAAAGCATATTTGAAGTGTGAGATATAGTTAAAATCCATTTGTGACATGTGTTATAAGTGCTAGGGAAGTGAGAGTCATGTGATTTGCTCAGGAAACATAGTATTTCATCTCTGGTATAGCATTTAGAGAATTCCTCAGCTGCTAAGAAAGTAACACGTAATGTGTGGCATACCTCTCACTTCAGTCATCAACAAGCATACAACAGTACCACTGCCTGCATAACACTAACGCATAGGTATCATGAGGGTGTTATACTGCTGTTCCTTGAATTTAACTGATTAAAATGCTCTTAAATCAGATTGTGTCCAATTCAACAAGTACCCCATGTAGCACCTACTATTTTCATTTCAAATAACAACATTATGCTGCTAAGTGATACAGCCTAGGCAATGTTCTTGCTGAGAAAAAAAAATTCCACAGCATAGTTCCATAGAGAATATTTCCATCACATAATATTGTGCATAGTTGCAGTGAAATATGTGAAATTTTAATTGGTAATGTCCCACAAATTTTGTTAACTGGTATGTATAGCTCTTGTTTTTCCATTGAAGTTATAAACGCTCAATGGTATTAAAATTTATTTGTATTCATTCAGAGAAAATAATAGGTTGTTTTTCAAATCAACAAACAAGGAGTTAAATTTTCTAGATATGCTGGTATTCATCAACATCACTTTTGTGCAAAAATCAGAAGATTCTGTCTGAAGAACTATAACAATTCATTAATGAAACATGAATGTTTAAGTTAGAATTCAAATATCCAGCAAAGAGAGGTAGCAGTGACTAAAAATAAGCAATATGGTAACCATCAAGAAAACATCCAAGTAAAACTCTGACTTTATTACATTGAAGAGCACATAATTAAGAATAAAAAAAATTACTCAGACAATTGTAACCACATTATTTAATTTTTTAATCTATGAAGAGAGTAATTTGAAAGAGGAGGTCATAGAAAACAATTTTTTTTTTTTTTTTTTTTTTGAGACAGAGTCTCACTTTGTTGCCCAGGCTGGAGTGCAGTGGTGCAATCTCAGTTCACAGTAACCTCTGCCTTCATGGATCAAGCCATTCTCCCACCTCAGCCTCTCTAGTGGCCACGAATACAGACATGTGCCATCATGCTTAGCTAATTTTTGCTTTTTATTTTTATTTTTGTAGAGACCGGGTTTTGCCATCTTGGCCATTCTAGTCTTGAACCCCTGGGCTCAAGCCATCTACCCACCTTGGCCTTCCAATGTACTGGGATTATAGGCGTGAGCCACTATGCCTGGGCTGGGAAGACTTTAATAGAAATTCTAGCTAAAGAAAGGAGAGAAGAAACCTGTCACATAATGTATAATAATCAATAAATGCATTTACCAAGTATTTGTTGTTTGTCTTCTACATAATATGGACTGAGACGCAAAGATGAACAAACACATCTGTGGCCTTAAAGTGATTGAAATTACTCAATTTTGTTCACAATTTCCTTTTTGGGAAAGAATAAAAATTTAATATATAAAGTAAGTAAAATTTTATTATCTGGATACTTATCTGAATACCCTCCCTAGAATTAGACAAATTAGCTGATATGATATCTACCATTTAATGTTTACTCCTGTAAGTGACAATGGATAATTCAAGAGCATAAAAATGTAGCTTCTTTTCAGATATTCTGTGTATCATATTTCGTTTAGGTGTGTTTTTCTTCCATGTAATAATATTTTGCCATAATTTTAAGTTCATAATTCCTATCTGTAGTTTTTCTTACTTAGCCCTGTATCTACTCATCTACTGTAGGTATTGCTTCAGTCATTTCTCCATTTTTTTTTTAATGCTTGCAGTGTCCTAGGTTTCCTCATGTTGGGTTCTGAAGAGGGCATCAAGATTAAAAAAATAAAATTTTACCCAAGAAAGCATTTTTAACTTAGATGGGAAGACTCGCATGTAAATAATGCACCATAAATGCTGTAGTAGAGTTTTGAAAGGAAGCTGTTGATGACAAAGCTGGAGTAAGCATTTCCACCCAGGGCAGCTGGGCAAAACTTTGTGGGAGACAGGAAAATTAAGCAAGGTTGTGAGAGATAAGTACGAGTTTGCCAGATGAAGAATAAATAGGAAAACGGTATGGCAGAATATGAAACATAGTTTGGAAGTAATGCTAAAAACCTACAAAGCATTCAGGGATGTGAAACTTTATAAAGATAATCTTGGAAGTGAGAAAAATAGCCAAGGGCATTGATTGTTTCATGTAAAATGATTTGTTGGCTCTATGCATTGTTGACATGTTTTTCGGTTAGGGCAAATATCAAAGGAATTATTGGAGTAAAAGTCCATTGTCCTCCAAACTTCCTTATCAACTTGGAAAAAGGCTGTTTTGTTAGTCTCCTATCTAAGTATGAAAAACTATTATTCGTGTTTTAAAAAACACGTAACTCTAAATTTGTTTTTTTATGTTTTTGTTCATTTTGTTTTGTTTTTGGTTACACAGGGAAGAGTCTATCAGTTGCTAAGATACTCTTAGTATCTTGTGTTGATAGTATGTCTAGCCTATGGAATAGATACAAAAACCAAGCAGGAACAGAGGTGTAAGATCTGAGGGTCTGTCCATCAATTAAAAAAATACATGTTCATTAGTACTTACAACAGCTTAATTGGGAACAGATATTTACATTAAGCCTAATATATATACCAAGAATCAGGCAAAATATAAAGTGATAAATCTTTATAGTTAGAAAAAAATTTAGGAGTTATGTCATCCTAATTTTTTCACAATTAAGGAATTTTCCACAACATCCTTGACAAATGATCATTCAACATTTTATCATTTCCCCAATGCTCACTTCTTTGAAGGAAATCTGTTTACCAGTCCATGCCATTTTAAATGTCCTCCTGATAAGGAGACATATCTGACTCTCTGTAACTTTTACTCAAACTAGTTTCTACCTCTGGAAATTCTTAGAATAAGTCTACTTCCCCTTATATGCAGTAGATATTCACATATTTGAAGATTTCAGTCAAGCATATTTTTCTCTCTCCAGGCTAAATATTCCACATTCCACATTTTACAGATATGGTTTTGGTTTTGGGACTCATCACCACTCCTGCTCCCATTTCCTGCACACTTCTGGGCTTAACTCGATGAACTAAAGGTATGGAAGGCTCCCATTACAGCTTTGTTACCTTTTTTGGAACAATATGATACTTCTGCCTCAAATTGCTTTCATGTTTACCTATACTTCTTGCATTTTTACCCAAACTGCAATTAATTACAGTTTCTTCCAGCCTGAACTTTCATATTTAATTGTTGAGCAAAACAGGAATGCATAGAATTTAAATGAAAACTTTAAATATCATGATTCCACTACTTAATAATTTAGCTATTCTTCTTAAATTATGGTATCTCAAAAATAGATACAGATTCTGTGGCTTCATCTGATCTATAATTAAAAACATTGCACAGGACAATACCCAGGACACCTTCTAAGATGTGCCCTCAGAGGCTGGTTTCTAGATTGAACATAATCCATGAGTCACCACTTGGTGTAGCCATTTATTAGTCTACTGCGGGTACTGTTGCTAGACCTCATTTCTCTACGTTGTTCAAATGAGTATTTTGAGGGATTCTGTCAAATGTCACCTTCTCAAATGATTTTGATGACTGGCCTTCTGTACTCATGGGATGAGCTGTGTCACTTTTTCTTTCCCTTGTTTATAATAAATTTTCTCATTCATTTGGTTTTTCAATGAATGGAATATAAATTATGCAAGGGGTGACCTCACAATGCAAGTAAATGCATTACTTTTTTGTATGCAGAAACTTTAATTTTGTGTTATGCAGAAACACAAAATATGTTATCTATGATACAAAATAATTTTTAAAATCAAGATTTGAGGATACTTGAAATAAGAAACGTGTACAAAAATTACTAAAAGGTTAAATCCTTGTCAGTTAAGAATACTTAACTTTGTGCATTACAATAAACTAAGCATGTAACTTATTGCTATTCATTGTCTAATCAAAGCAAGTATGCAACAGTTTTATTTTTTCTTCCCTTAGTCTCCATCTTATATTGTGAATTTTATAGAATTTATATAATCCTGACATTTCACCTTAAAATATAAGCTTCTTAAGGGCAGGGGCTGAATCTTAATCACCACGTAGCCACAGGGCTTTCCTAGCACAGAATCTGGCACTGGAAATCTGTTTATTCAAAAAATACAGATGGGTGTAATAAATGACTGTTTATAGATTTCTTGAGTTGTTAAATGCAAGTTGTACTACCCTACCACTTAGCCCAGATTGCCAAATTAATCATTCCGTTAGATGGACTTCGCTCGTATTTTCTATCTGCATGCTGGAGTGCCTGTCTAAAAATAATTTTGGTTTTGGCACAGTATATATTAAACTGACAGTGTGTAGCTAGCAGGCTTAGAAGATTATTAAGGCATCTCCTGCAACCTAATAATGAGAAACCTATGTTATCATTACAGAAGTAAGTGCTTGTCTTGTGTCCTGTGGCAGAAGGGTATTCATTCAGATCAATTGAAAGCTGTATCAAATTATTTTGAAATAAATTAAGAAGAAGTACTTTTTATCTTTTCATTTTACAAACTGGAACTTATACCAAACTTGGTATAACTTTTTACCTTTTCATTTTACCAAACTCGTTATAACTACAATGAATTTGTTAGGACACAAATATCTTTCTTGGATTTTGATTGGAATTTAATGTGGAGAGTCCATTCCTACCTGCTCTGATTCTCACAGTGGTATTATGCTTCAGACTTTGAAGGAATCTTCATAGCCTGAGATCTGTGCTGAGATCACATAGCTTGGCCTATAGTGATTCCTGCCTATAGAATCAAAGGCTAACTGTAGATCAATACTGCTGACAAAGGCTTGCATTGTTCTCAAATATCTTCTCAGTAAGGTGAAAATTTTCCACAAGTGCAGATAAAAAATAGGGTAGATGTTTAGCAATGGTCAACAATAGAATAGTTTTATCTGAGACCCTCATTTTTCTTATAAAGGATATTTTGGTAAGGGTCCCAGTTCTGTAGCATTCCAAAGTAAATCCTCCCCAGGGAGGTCCTCATTTATCCTTTCTAAGTTGAATTGTATGAGCGTATTTGAAATTTGTGAACATGGTTTTAGCAGCAACAACCTTCTTCTCAAGTCAAATTATTTGGATCTATCTTTCTAAATCCCAGATCCAACAAGTGCTTTAGCACTCACAACTAACAGATGCACTTAACCAGTTATGATTCCTTATGTTATGATTCCTCCTGAGTGATAAAACAGGTGACTAAAACCAGTATTAAAACAAAGCATGTGTTGGCTCACTTATCTGAAAAGTCCTGAAGAATGGCTGTGTCAGTCGAGCCTGACCCTGTGGCTCAGTAATGCCACCCATTTTTCTTACCACTCTGCTTTCTGTTGTGTTGGCTTCAGCTCAGTCCTCACACAGTCCTGCTTCTATGCCTTCTGCTACCCTTTTCCACCTGGCCCCTTCTTTATCCAGAGATAGATAGAAGAAATTAGTCAATTCCCAGTGCTTATTTATGTTAAAACCATGGCTTTTTAATTTACAGATTTTCTCATGTGAATAACAGCTACTTAACAGTTTTTAAGGCTCTTTTAGATCCATAATTTGATCTGACCCTTATAATCATCCCAGGAAGTAGACAGAGGTTTTATCATTACCTTTGTTTCACGTAAGCCAGGGAGTCAGTTTCTTGTTTGAGGTCACAGTTAATAAGGGACTAAACAGGGATTAAAGATAGACTTTCTCATCCTAGATCTTAAACATTTTTACCTCTACCGTGATACCTCTGCATTGTTCTGGAAATGAGGTGAAGGTGATGCTGTTGTACCAACAGGAGCCTAGTTTGTGAGTGGGGTGTACTGATCTGGCATACGCCAGCGATGCTTCTGACTGTTCATCTGATGCCGGCACCTCTTGGTCCACATTTGAAAAGAAAAGAACAAAAAGGTGGATGAAAATAAATAAAACAAAGATACATTGACAGATAGTACTTTAAAGAAAAATGAGATGAAACAGTAAAAGTAGACAAGGTGAAAACACAGAATTCAACTGAACAGACAGAATATCCTCAAAGGCCTAAGTTAAGTCTTTTGTCTGAATTTAAAATAGTTAAAAGCAAGAAGTTAGTGCAGTGCCAGAGAAAGAATCAGGGCTACTGTAGAAATCAAAGGGTGAGGCTGTGCTAAAGACTAGAGGTGGAATGTGTGGGTTTGATGCCACCAAACATTTGTGGCAAGGAAGGATGGAAACAGAAATAACCAAAGACACAAAGAAAAGAAAGGTCTGTCAAAAGTTAGAATGTTAATCTGTGGTGAGAAGATACATAAATTCCAAAAAAAATTCTGTTTCCTATGATTCGAACCAATTTAAATCTTGGGAATAAGGGAACCACACCTAACTTCTTGCTTAGGAGTTAAAGAAGTATCGGCTATCAGAAACTCCTTCAGAAGTCTAGGAATTGGCTAATAGAGATTTCTCATGCCCAACTCAAAAGCAAAAACAATGGGAACTCCTGTTAAAAATACAAATATTCTACATTCATTTCTGAAGATTTTGAATTAGTACTTTGAGATGTGATCGAGAATTGGTAATTTTAACCTGAGCCATAAGACATTTTTATGAATTGGGCCTGTTCTTGTCAGTTGGGAATCTTTGGTTTAGTGAAGTCTTGACTTTAAAATAAAAGAAATGTACAGAAAGACAAATGCTCATTTTAGTTAAAGGGTTTTGAGTAAGTATTGAGACTGTGCTAAGTAATTCTCAGGTGACTACCCATAACGTTGTCAACATATACAGAATCTCTGTTAGCATTTTATCCATGATTCAAATAAATTATGACTGTGATAAATGCCTGAGTTTTTTTTTCCAGAACATTGATTTGTCAGTTTTATTAAATGTTGTCAAATGTGAAGGCAAATGCAATGTTTTGTCTTTGTTGGGTATTCTGACAATCTTAGCAAAGTATTAGTGCTTCTGTGAGTAGGGTTTAATATGTTTCTGAGCTTATTTTGATCCTTACAGCAAGAGAAATTATTAGTAAAATGTAGTATGGATGTGGCACTTTTCATCTTCAAAATGCTTTAGAAATATTAACTAATCTATGTTCCTGTTCACAAAATGTAGCGCAAACCTTATTACTGCAGGGGAAGAAAATCTGTCAGAAATCTGCTATGGGAGCTGTTGCCCAGCATGCCATGGTTTCTGCAGATTCAGCACTTTGTCAAACTGCCAGTGGACATTGAGAGAGTAAATAGAATTTGGCAAGAAATGGCAATAGAACCCCAGAGCTGGCAGAATGGAGGCTGTGGGAAACAAAAAATTCAGAGCCCACTGGTGTTAGCTATATGTAATATGCATACAGCCTTCATTTGCTGTTTTGCTTTTCATTTTACCAAACTTAGTATAATTATAATGAATAAAATTGCATATTAATAACAAAAGAACATAATAGTTATATGGTAGATTCAAGTACAAATCAAGAAAACAGGGACCCAGACATTGAGAATTTTTGAGGTTCTATTGCAAAACCTTGTTGACTTCCAAGGAGAAAAACAGTCATGTATTTTAATAAAACTTTTCTTTTGACTTTTTTTTGTTGTTGTTATTTGGTTATAAGCACCATGAAAACTGGTCTGAAAGTTTTTATTTTGTGGAGGGCTATTATAAAATATTAGAGGGCTTTATTATGTTCACTATCTCCAAATCACCACCAATTCCTCTAACTCTTCATCTGGGTTTCAGAAAAGTTGTATTTTTGTCAAATGGAGACATATTTCCCCATGACTTCTGTTTGGTTTCTCCACAACTGTGTTCACATTCTAATTAATTTTTAACAACCTCTTTAACCAATCATATAAAAAGGCAAAACTTAAATGAGGTATGATTTTGTGGCTTTTCCTTTACATAGGTCTCTCTCATTAACACATTGGTTCATTCATTTATTCACTCATTTAGCCAAAAATATCTTTTGATGAAATAATTTATGCAGAATGTTCAGCACTATCACAAAGTGAGTACTCAGCAAAAATGTTTTCCTATTATAATTATACATACTGAAAAAAATGATCCATTAAGTGCCTATTACTATTTAACTTGCATTGTTTCCTTACAGCTTTCCTTAATATTTTCACTTTTATGTAAAGATTATTAGGATTGAAGGAAATTATTCAAACATTTGGGTAATGTCCTCCTGCTTCCTTCTGAACTTGACCAATTCTTTTCATGCCCTGACCTTTTTCTATAGATCACCTAGTCATAGGGAATGCATTGATTATCTTTCACCCAATCTCTTAATTCTGAAGTAATTACCTACAATGAGCCTTGTTGCCTAGGCAGGATTCACTGATTTCTGATTCCTTTCTAAAGACATGTGCTTGGTTTGGGTCTTGACTTCTGCCTCTCCTAGTCATATATTTCCCACAATGGTGATTCTGTTCGCTGGTGTAGGTCAGTCAGTGCCTTGAAATCCTCTGGTGACTGTTAATCTCCTGAAGGTAAGCCACCCTTGGATGGCTCAACTGACTGAAGGGAAAGACAGTTAGGGGAAGACGCTTAAGTGAATCAAAAACATCTTCCCCACTTGTTGCTGGCAGCCATCTCAGGACCATGAAGAAATCCACTTTTGGATGAAGCTGACCCTGTAGATAGAAGTAGCAATAAGAAAATTTTTGGATGTTCTCTCTGAAGCACTAAGTCAAATAATCTTAATGTATTTTTGGACTGTTATGATTGAAATTATTGTATTTTCTCATTCATTGAGCCAGTTTCTTACTTGAATGGGAAGACTTTCTAACTGTTCCATTGTGCCACACTCCTAGCCTTTTATTACCCAGTGGCAGGACACCTGAAATCTGCTCAAAGATCCCCCGAATCCCAACTGCCAAATAATTTGGGCATAAAATGATAATACCATAGGTAAGGGAGCTTAAGGTCATTTCATCCAACCACCCATCTGATATTTGACTCTTTTTTGTATCATCCCTATGAAAAGGACTTCTGAACTATGCAATCTATTATGGGGAATGCACACCTTTTGAAGATGATGCATTTCTCTTTGGAAAGCAATGCTCTTTTTAAAAAAGGTCTGTGTTAAGGACTTTAAAGGATTTTTTTTTTATTTAAACCTCAGGAACACCATATGAAGAAAGTTTTCATTATTACTTTTATTATCGCTATTATAGAGTTGAGGAAACAGAGGCCTAGAGAAGTTAAAAAAGTTGTCTGCAATTTTAAAGCAAATAAATATCACAGCTCATATGCTTGGTTTGAACTGGGTGTCTCTCCAAAATTCCCATGTTGAAAGCTAATCACCAGGGGGATAGTATTAACAGGTGGTAACCTTCAGGAGGTGGTTAGTTATGAGGGCAAAATGGGAGTAAGTGCTCTTAAATAAGATGTTGAAAGAGAGCACCCTAGAGCCTTTTATCTTCCACCCTTCTGCCATGTAAGGACTGAGCAAGAAGGCCCTCACCAGACACCAAATCTGCTGGTGACTTGACCATGGACTTCCCAACCTCTGGAATGGGAAGAAATATGTTTCTTTTCTCATAAATAACCTGGTATCAGGTATTCTGTTATTGTAGTGCAAACAAACTAAGAAGTGATACCTTGAGTTCATTCTGTCAGATCCCTAAACTAACTGATGTTCTCTGTAATTATCATTTTCCGAGTACAGTGTTAAACCAGGTAGTATTAATTCATTTGCATTTTTTCTTCACAGTTTTATCATTTTGTCCCTTCTTTATTCCCATTCTACCTGAATGTCTTGTTCATTGCCTCTCGAAACACTGATGTACTAGGCCTATCACATTTTTTTTTCTATCACAATTCTAACTTGAAAAAAAAGATTATTCTGATATAATTTATATTAATAAATTTGATTTATTTCTGGGGCTGACAGTTGAAGGGAGAGCCTAGAGACAGGATCTAATGACCTCACATATAATTTGAATCATCATAAATATGTAGAAAGTGTGTGTGTGTGTGTGTGTGAGAGAGAGAGAGAGAGAGAGACAGAAAGAAAGAGAAAGAGAGAGAGAGGGAGGGAGTGAAGAAGTAAAGAAAGAAAAGAAGAAAGAAAGAAAGGGACAAACCATATGTGTGAGTGTGCAAGAGTGTGTGTTTGTGTGTGTGTACAAAAAGGTTAGAGTATAGCTAGCAAAAATCATACTTGACATCCTTTTTATCAGTTTTAACACTTTATGTGTGTAACACTAAATTTTCGGATTTTGCTCCCCTTATATTGTCTCTATTTGGAAATTAGCTGACTAGTAAATCTTACGCTCCATGTAGAGTTCAGAAAAACATTCAGAATTAATGTATCTCTATTATACTCTAAATGGGTTTAAAAGTGTCACTCTTTCCACAAATTGGCTAAAATATTCACAAATTATTTTTAGAAGCAACACGAGCATTCCAGCCTTTCCATTCCTTTTTAGGATCCACTTTCAATCCCCGATAGCTTGCTGAGCTAGTCCTGCCGGGTGCCAGTATCATTGTCTGTCCTCAATACTCTGAAAAAATTTTCTCCATATTTTATTCACCAGAGTTCTATTGCAACACTGACTTGCAGTGTCAGTTGTGAAATTCAGCTTCTGTGGCCTGCAACTGCCTTATTTTCTCATATTTTTTTTGCAGGTCCCACACTTCGTTCCATACAGGTTAATTTTTTCCATATCCACAGTTTACCCTGCAAAATGGGTAGGTGGTTAATAGCAATTCTAAGCAAATCTCTGCTAGAAACCTGGAGTTAATTCCAGATACTAGAACACCAAACAGAAAATAGGATAAAAGCCTAGGTGTTCTTATAGACCAAACGTGGAGTATGTAGGAAAATGATACAGCTTTGGGGTGAGGGTAAAGGTTGGAGAATTGGGGACTACCCTATACACATAGGCTACCAAGCCTGAGAAACGACACTGTCAATTATTAGTATGTTGTATCCTACCCAATAAAAGGGTAGGAAATGCTACCACACTCTTCCTTTCAGGCTTGGCTCAGTAATTGCTCTATCGCTAGACTGATTTGAAAAAGGTAGTCTTACATTACCAAATTTTACTTTCTTATTATCCAAAGGTTAACAAAAGACTGAAGAAAAGTAGGATATATTTATATCCATATTATCTATTAAACCATGCAATATATTCTGAAGCAGAGGGCCTACCTTATTCTGACTGTCATCATCATTATGGTGCTCATCACCCTAATTAACATTCTTGATTATTAAGCGCATCCCCACCTGTCATGTTAAACATTTCGTAAACATTGGTTTGTTATTTGTCTACAAATCCTATGAAGAAGAAGGTTAAGTTTACGGAACCTGAGTAAAGTTGTCCAAGGTTAAATACTGGCTCTTTGATTACAAAGTCTGTGTTGGTGACTACTGCCTTTCTAAAGGGATTAAAAACATCCTCTGGACTGGGCGCGGTGGCTGAAGTCTGTAATCTCAGTACTTTGGGAGGCTGAGGTGGGCGGATCATGAGGTCAGGAGATTGAGACCATCCTGGCCAACATGGTGAAACCGTGTCTCTACTAAAACACAAAAAATTAGCTGGGCGTGGTGACGTGCTCCTGTAGTCCCAGCTCCTTGGGAGGCTGAGGCAGGGGAATCACTTGAACCCAGGAGGTGGAGGTTGCAGTGAGCTGAGGTCTTGCCGGTGCACTCCAGCCTGGGCAACAAGAGCAAAGCTCTGTCTCAAAAAAAAAAAAAAAAAAATACTCTGACATATTTCATTCTTATTTATTGTTTGCTTATTTGTTTTTTAGCCTATCTGCTATTTGGATCTCCCAGATGCTGTTTTTTGTTGGATTGATATATCATATGTTGAATACTTTTAAGCTTCAGGTTATGGTGCACCCATCTGGCCTCCTGTTTTCCTGAAAGGATTTCAGGGTGATCTTCTGGACTCTTATCCCTGCTGGTCTATGCCTAGAGTCAGGGTCCCCTGTCTGAACTTTAGTTTGGACCCCCAGCCTACGTGGGCCCTTGTACATCTGCTCTCCCCTAGGCTGGTCCTATCTGGTATTGCTTAAGCATTGACTTTGACAGCCTACATCCACATCTGCTACCACCTCCAGTATCGATTGATAATTACTATAAATTCCCCTTCCTACATATAAAGTAAGAGCCACTAACTGTTGCATATTGCAAAGTGACGTTAGTTATGCTAATCTAGGTCTAATAATACTTTTCTTCAACAACACTTACATGTTCATGAAACAGAACAAGAGTGAAAATGATGATAAGCAATTGAAAAAGAATGTTATTTCTGATTTACTTTCTTCAGAATTTCATGTTTGAAGTTTATAATTATCTGTTCCAAAAATAAGAGGGAGTGGTAAATGTCATGAATCTGGCTCCTTGGTCCTGTCCAACTAGTCTTCATTTCTGAAGACTGGAAACCCCAGAACTCAACCACAACAAAATGTTATAGCTTATGCAATTTGCCCATAAGCTAAAACAGAGCTCTTTGAAAGCCTAATCTCATAACCCAAATTTATATTTTTTATTTACATGCTTCTTTTGGAGGCAAAATAGTGTGTAGGATTCCAGTTGCCTCTCTTTCTCCTCTGGGCATCTGCTTCTCAGCTGTGTGACTCCGAGTAACAAATTATTCATCTTGTTTGTAACTCAGTTTTCTCATCTGTGAAGTGGAACAAAAGTAGTACACATATCATAGTATGTGGTAAGAATTAAATGTCTACATTTCTTAGATAATTATCATCTATACAGAAGTATTATTTTTTATTTTTTAACTTTCATTATAGGTTCAGGGGTACATGTGCAGGTTTGTTATATAGGTAAACTTTTGTCATGGGGGTTTATTGTATAGTTTATTTCATCACCCAGGTACTAAGCCTGGTATCCAATAGCTATTTTTCTGTTCTTCCTTCTTCTACCCACACCCTCAAGGAGGCCCCGGTGTCTATTATTCCCCTCTATGTATCCATGTCTTCTCATCATTTAGCTCCTTATAAGTGAGAATGTGCAGTCTTTAGTTTTCTGTTCCTACATTACTTTGCTAAGCATAATGGCCTCCAGCTCCATCCATGTTCTCCCAAGACATGATCTCATTTTTCTTTATGGCTGCATAGCTTCCATAGTGTATATGTACCACATTTTCTTTATCTAATCTGTTATTGATGGGCATTTAAGTTGATTCCATGTCTTTACTATTGTGAATGGTGCTGCAACAAACATTTGCATGCATGTGTGTTTATGGTAGAAAGATTTATATTTCTCTGGATATATCACAAGAACGGGGTTGCTGGGTCGAATGGTAGTTTAGTTTTTAGCTCTTTGAGGAATTGCCACACTGCTTTCCGCAATTGTTGAACTAATTTACACTCCCATCAACAATAGATAAGCATTCCCTTTTCTCTGCAACCTCATCAACATCTGTTATTTCTTGACCTTTTAATAGTAGCCATTCTGACTGGTGTGAAATGGTATCTCACTGTGGTTTTGACTTGCTTTTCTCCAATCATCAGTGATATTGAGAGTTTTTTCATATGCTTATTGGCTGCATGTATGTTTTCTTTTGAAAAGTGTCTGTTCATGTCCTTTGACTACTTTTTAATGGGGTTTGTTTTGTTCTTATAAATGTGTTTAAGTTGCTTATAGATGCTGGATATTAGGCCTTTGTCAGATGTACAGTTGGCAAATAATTTTCTCCCATTCTGTAGATTGTCAGTTTATTCTGTTGATAGTTTCTTTTGCCATGCAGAAGCTCTTAAGTTTAATTAGATCCCATTTGTCAATGTTTGTTTTGTTGTTATTGCTTTTGGTGACTTTGTCATGAAATCTTTTGTCTGTTCCTATGTCTGGAATGGTATTGGCTAGGTTGTCTTCCAGGGTTTCTATAGTTTTGGGTTTTATATTTAAGTCTTTAATCCATCTTGAGTTGATTTTTGTATATGGTGTTAGGAAGGGGCCCAGTTTCAATCTTCTGTATATAGCTAACCAGTTCTCCAAGCACCATTTATTGAGTAGGGGGTCCTTTCTCTATTGCTGGTTTTTGTCAGCTTTGTTGAAGATCAAATGGGCGTAGGTTTGTGGCTTTATTTCTGAGCTCTCTATGTGTTGTTTATAAATATTCATTGTTAATATTTATTCATTACTATTGGTATTTTTGCTAATATCAATGTTTTGAGTTGTAAACCCATATATTCTACTGCCTACTTAAAATCTTCAGAATCATTGCAAAATCAATACATCTAACCTGAATACATTTTTTTCTCTACATCTACACCTTCTACATCTGCCCAAACTGCTTTCCCCTCCAATTTTTTATCTTTCAGTAAAGAGCTTCGTAATTTATTCAATAGCTCATGCCAACAATCTAATTGTCATTCTTGCCAGTTCCCTCTGTCTCAATACAAACCCTTCAATCTAATTATTCATTAAGTAGTATCCATTTTAACATGTAAATAAGGCTCAAATCCATCACTTTTCTTATTTCTATTCCAGCCATCTAGTCTATTACTCAAAGAGTGATCCGTGGACTAATGCTAGCCTATAAACTGTTGTTGTTTTGGGGCAATGAATTATCAAAATTATAAAGCATTTACAAATTTTTATAGAGATTTGATGTTGAGAGATGTTGAAGCATGTAATCATTTTTCAAGTCTTTCACTTTTTGTTGTATTTCACAAAATCAGTGGTCTGGAGTGAATTTTAAAAACAAAACAACCTCAAACCCGGACAGACATTCCCACAACAGATTGAGGAGCACTGCTGGAAGCCTGTGTGATCTCTCACTTCAACCACAGTCGTGGCTCATAAAGCACCCTTCTCTAAGCCCACTTACTCCACACTCATCCAGGTCTCTTCTGGAGCTGAAAGCTTTTCCAAATGCAAATAGTCCTGTTATAATCTCTGTGTCCCTTAAGTCCCCTCAATTACCTCACATTGAAGAAATCAAAACTCTACACGTGTCACCCACCTTTGGGCTATTCATCCAGACTTCTGTTATACACCCCTCCCTTCTCGACTAACGTCAGCCACACGGGCCTTCCCTTCTGGCGTCTTAAGACATACTGTTCCACTGTCCTGTGAGTCCTTTTAGTTCTCTCTAAAATAGGACTTCTTCAAGGAGCATTTTTTGAATCCCAGAATAGGCAAGGCTCCCAACATTTATATGATCTTATATCTTTTTGTGGAGCTTGTCATAACTTTAAATAATTATTTACACATGATGCCATCAATAGCTAATGCTGCACCTCTTGCTATCTGCTGGTGAATGAAGACATGTAGGGCACTGGTTGCAGCACTGTGTGGTAGTTAAGAGCAGAGGCTCTGCAGCTTTGTTTGATGCCTGTGTTTGAATTTGGGCTCCACCCATGTGTTTCCTTGGATGAGTTCCTCAGTCCTTCTGTCCTTCACTTTCTTCATCTTAAAATCAGGATGCCAGGTCTTTTCTGAAAATATTTTTACAGGGATTAGATTATTGTAATCATCTGCTAGGCATGGTTCTCTAGAGAAAAAGAACTAAGAGATTTACTAAAAGGAATTGACTCACTTGATTGTAGAGGCCCACAAGTCTCAAGATCTGTAGTCCACAAGCTGGAGATCCAAAACAGCTGATGGTGTGGTTCTAATGTGAGGACTGCACAAGACTGATGTCCCAGGTCAGCCAATCAGGCAGAAGTTCTCTCTTGTATGGACTTTTTGTTCTATTTAGGTCTTTGATTGGATGAAAGCCACCCACATTAGGGAGGGCAGTCTGCTTTATCCAGTCTACTGATTCAAATGTTAATCTTGTTCAAAAACACACTCACAGATACAGCCAGAATAATGTTTGACTAAATGTCTGGGCACCCCATAGCCCAGTCACTAATAGTTATAAAACCTTTGGACAGTGTTTGGCACATGATAGATGATAGATAGATAATGATGCAAAAAAGAAAAAAGACTATGGCAGAATTATTAATACTTAAGAGTATGTAGCTAGCACTTGCTGAAAGAAAAAATCCAAAACAAAAGGGAGCATGTACGATGCACTTTAAAGCTACTTCAGAAAATAAAAGATATTCTGCTTTTGGAAGTGCTTCTCAGTTATTCTATATATGCCTCATTCAATGTTACTGTATCTAACAGGCTAATCTGGCTTTGCTGGCTTAGTTTGGGCCTGACTCTGCATTCCCATTCAACCCATTTGTTTGTTTGTTTCTTTTCTTTTCTTTTCTTTTTTTTTTTTTTTGAGACAAAGTCTCTTTCTGTTGCTCAGGCTGGAGTGCAGTAGTGCAATCTTGGCTCACTGCAACCTCTGCTTCCCTGGGTCAGGCAATTCTCCTGTCTCAGCCTCCCAGGTAGCTGGGACTACAGCTGTCTTCTACTACGTTCAGCTAATTTTTGTATTTTTAGTAGAGGCGGGGTTTCGCCATATTAGTTAGGCTGGTCTCAAGCTCCTACCCCATGACCTAATGATCCACCTGCCTCGGCCTTCCAAACTGCTGGGATTACAGGCGTGAGCCACCATACCTAACCCCATTTGTTTCTTCTTATCTCATCTTATGTGGCTCTCAGATACATCCCCTTCCCTAGCTCAGGCACACATTTTGCTCCCTTAGACCATTATAGTCAGATGCTGGGTGCTTTCCTGCCTCAAGTATTGTTCTTTTTAAATTCCTCCTCACAGCTGCCTGAGTAATTTTTCTAAAACAAATATGTAACCATGTCACTTCCTTGTAAACCATTTCTAATTGTTCTCCACTCTCACTGGATGAAAGCCTGAATATTAGCATGAAATCGGGAGCTTTAAAATGCTGGACCCCAGCTTGGCTCCCTGACATAATTTCCAGTCACAAAGACATAAACCATGTCCAGATTCACTCTGCTCATCTAGCCCCTCTCACTGGAATAGTCTTTCTCTTCTTGTTTAACTTTTAATCTTTTACTCAAATATCACCCCTTTTCCACTCCCTCAGAAAATGTGACTTTCTCCTTTTCATATTCCATGCCTTTTAATAGATTTGACAAAAATTGTCTGTTAGAACCTACACGGTGCATTTCAATATTATGTTTTAAGTTTTACATACATGCACTTATTTTTACCCCAGTCATTTCAAAGCCTCTTAAGGATAAGCATCGTATTTTGCTCATTTTTTTACCTACTTCTCCATACTAGAGAATCACTGTGCTGTACAGTAATTGGCAAGTAATAAGTGATTGTTAAACATGTGTTGATCACTCATATTGTGAACTTCCCTATGTGTTCTGTCTCGTTTCCCTCTTCTTTTGACTTCCCTCAATGGCCACCCTGGCATCTTCCTTCATTTACTGCATTACATGCATTATTGTGTCAATCTGATATCGTTTCTGGGGACTTTCCAGAAAGCGCCCTAAGAAGCCAGAACTTCCATTTATCAACCACCTGCCAAATCCTCCCAGAGCCGGTGGCTGTGAGTGACAGAGAAGATAAGGATGCAGTAAGAAAAATTTGCTATGACATAGAGAAGCAGTCCTTAATATTGTACCGGTTCTGCCACTTCGGGTATTAGAAGCAATCAAGAGCACCCTAACACTTCTTGAATTCTGTCTTCCATGAACTTTAGCACAAACAAAATGTATTTTATAGACACATGAAGACATATTTTCTCTGCTCATTGATTAGTTTATTTTTCAAAGCATATAAATTAAAACTGTGATCACAGTAGAAAATTGCAAAGATAATTATTTTTTCCCCACGAAAATTCTGTGCAAGAAAATAACAATAGTAAAAATGAATGTGTCATCTGTAAAATGTGAGTGCTAAAAAACTCAAACTAATGTGTTTTGTGCATTTGCTGTATGTCAGGCACTGAATACTGACTGATTTACATACACTGTCTCATTTAAGAAACACTAAACCTGTGAGATGGGCAGTTTTAGCATTGGCCATTTCACTTATGAAGATGCTTACTGAGATTAAGAGAAACGTGAAACAGTAGTATAGAGAGAGTAAGTCATCTTGAAATTCTGTTCCTTTTAAAACTGAATTTTGGCAATAGGCTTGTTCTGCTGTCTTTGGGGCATCAACATTAAAGAAAATAATTGCAACTGCAATGAGATTCTCTTTTGGGAACAGACTAGCTTGATTAAAATGCCTGATGATGGGTTAAAGGAGCAGGAGGATTTGTGCCACCATTTATTTGCTCACTAAATTAGCTATTCCAGTCTTTTATATAAAATGACTGCCTCTGTCAGTATTATACATCTTTCATGTTAAGGTACTAAGACAAGAAAAATAATACCATATATAAGGATAGGAAAAAGTTAATTTCACTGCAACTCTCTTCTTTGTAGTACAGGTTCCTTGATTTAAGATCTGAGGCACTTCAAAAGCATTGTAAATTTGGAGAAGTAATACATCAGCTAAAATCTAGAGGCTTAAGGCTTGCACTCCTTCACCCCATCAGGCTTTGTGTGATATGTAACAGAAAATGTCTTTTCATTAGTGGTGTTGATAAAGTTAAAACTTTTCTTGATTAATATTCTTTTGCAAAAATCAGTTACTGCCATGGATTTACACTGCAGATTTGCCGTAGTAGTTCTAATTTCTTTTGTACTGAAGATTCATCTGATACATTTATTTAATAAGGATAATTATTGTTCAAGGACTGAGTTGGTTAGTATTCCTTAGGTATCTCTGCTGGCAAATCTAAAAAAAATGTTAGAATCTCTGATACTTGACAACGACCTTCAGTGATATATAGGAATTTTTACAAGTCTCATTCAGGGAAATGGTTCAGGGAACATGTTGTTCTATTGTTTAAGACAATGCAATGTGTGGCAAACATGCATGCCAGATAACTGAATTAAATGCTGGCAAATAACAGGAGAATTTCTGTTATACACCTAGCTTTTCAAGTTGACACTTTATAATAAAGTTGCAGTAGGTATATTTAATTTCATGTATTAATCAAGTTCTTTTTATTTAGCATTGGTGGACAAAGTATTTTCTGAGTAGCTTTCTTATGCACGTAAGGTAAATTAATCTTACCAAAGTGCTATTAGTTGCAATAAAATAGTGAATTCAAAGATGCTCCACAGGATTAGATTCATTTCCTAAGATTTGTCATTTTTTATCTTCATTCTCTTCTCACATCTCTTGTCTTCTCTCTCATTCTCTAATTGTGATTATTTCTTTCCATAGTTCCTTCTGAAGAAAGTATACTTTTCTTAGATTTGTAAAAGGAAGAATGATAAATCTTCAAAAAAGATTTTTTAAAAAAAGAATCTATTGATAATATTTTTGAAAGATAGCTAACGCTTAGGAAAAATTACCTTAAATTCTTGTGTTCATAATAGGCCAGAATAATGTATACCTACCTTAAGCAAGAAAACATGATGCCTAGCAAATTCAATTCAAATTAGATATGTTCTCATTTTATTAAATCAAATATTATCAGTGTTTTTGTTTATATTGTTTTCACAGGAGGTTCAAATATGCCATTTTAGGGAGGAGAAAGTCTTGTTTTTGCCTCCCAATTTTGTCTTGTAATTGAGGAAACACAATTCATTAAAGAAAGTGGCTTTTTTTTTTTTTTTGTCTTTTCTTGAAGAGAAAGTTCTCATTTTAAATTCTTAAAGAGGTGTTTTTGGTGTTTTTTCAAAAGCTAACATCACTCCTGTGCTTACACAGCCTGCCTTCTCCTTTTCATCAGACCACCCAGGTTGTGAGTTCGTAATAAGCAAATCTCTTTTCCTTCTGAACTTCTTGACAAATTATTTTTCCTCAAAAGCAGCCTATCTAAATTAACTAACTATAGTAACCTTACCAAGCCAAGAAGCTTCTAAATATTCATGATTAACCCATTTTGGGGTAAACAGGTTTTAAGTCCCTTTAAAAAACCTGTTAAAAGCAACGTACTCTGTCCTGATTTAATGCACCTGTGCAACTTAAATTTTTCAAGTATGATTTCAGGAACTCCATTAATCCTTGGGTGCTTTTTTTAGATCCCAATAGGAATTGTCATTTCAGGCCTTTTCAGCATAGGAGGTTCTGGGAACTTTCTTTTGAAATATTGCTGTAGAAAGAATAAGGAGGAATTAAAAGTGTATTTGTTATTCATCAATTGACACCATGCCAATGACAACAATAACTACCATTTACTGAGCACCTATTATGTATTAAACTTTATATATTTTAAAGCATATTGTCTTTTTTATGCTGTTAACATTTCTACAACTTGCCAGTATTATTATCCCCATTTGCTGGTTGTGAGAAGTTTCAAAAACAATACAAATCTTGTTTATAGTTATGCAGAATGTCTTCAGTTGCAGGTAGGAGAGAAGCTAACTAAAACATTTATAGTAATTGCAGGATTATTTTATTCTCATGGCAACAAGTTTGTAGGTAGGTGAAGGCTGTCTTTGAGCAAGAGCTTCACAACATTGAGGCTCTGAATCAGCATGTCAGGCATGCTTTTGACATTCCTCCCATGCTCAAAAAATGGCAGCCTCAGCTCTAAGCAACGCACCTTAACCTAACCAGAGAAACAGGAGCTTTCTCTAAGGAGAACAATCATTTCCGGAATATTTCCCTCATAGTTTTCTTACATCTCATTGGTTATAACTTGGTCACCTGTCACGTTCAAGCCAGGAGGGCAGTTGGAAAAGTTAATATTAATTTTATTTATCTTCAGTAATCCTAACCCAGCAGTGATTTTATAACTCAGAGAACATGTGCTAATATCTGAAGTTGTTATTATTATTTTTTGTCACTACTTTGAGGGTAGAAGTGCTACTGTTTTTCAGAGAGTCCCAGCCAAGGACACTGCTAAGCATCCTACAATGCACAGGAATCGCCTCACTACCATCACATCACAGATAATTTTCCTACCCTAAATGTCAGAGTGCCTAGATGAAGGAAGCCCGTTCTACAGTGAAGAATGTACAGGAAAAACGCTGTCAGAAACGGTCATTTTGTAGGTTTACTGTGCCCTGTCCATGCAACATGTAAATAAAAGTTTTAACTATTGTGATAATTCTTCAATAGAGCAAGGAATATTTAAATTTGCTTGAGAAGCATCAAATAAGATTTTATAATATTATGTATTATAATTTTGTATTTTCTTTTCCAATGTCTCACTTGAATAACCAACCCTTCTTCTAACTGGTTTCCATGTTAGTTATTACTGAATACCTGATTGAAAAATTATTCAACATCTTATAGAAAACATAAAGCCTCTATTAAGACTTGGGGTTTGCTATCTAAGCAAAATTTTCCTAAAACATACTGAAAATATTTAGTTATGAGAATACATAAGTGGAGCTGACTATATTTTTGCTAAATTTAATTAATTTATATCAAATAAGAGACAACACAACACATATGTGTATATGTATAAATAATATATAAAGCTGAAGTTATTAGAATATGTTTTCTTTGATCAGGCTTTGACCTAAAGTATATGTAAAACTTGGTTTTGATGTAATGTTCAAGGAGTAGTTTCCCTAAGGAAGCTGTAGTAACCCTCACTAAAATTAAAATAGAAAAATAAAGAGTCAGTAGCAGGCCAGGTAATAAAATGTTATAAACAAGGATAGAGGATGCATGGAGACAATGCATATTATTTAATCATAAATTTTAGAAAGAATGGCGCATTTGATAGAATGTTATTTAGAATCAGTTGGAGATAATGAAAATAGCACAGATTCAGAAGTTTAGGGATCAACTGATCTAATTGTGTTATTAGAAAGAAATGCTGGTCAGAAAAATAGTTTTGAAAATTTAAATTGCACATTATTCATATATTTTATTGCCTTGGATTTTAATCAGTGACTCTACATTTCTCAGTAATATCACTAAAATATTACACTTTTTGATTGTCTAACTCACCCACTTTCATTAACATACCATGCTTTTGGCCACTAGGAGATAGGGCTGTGCACTGGAAAAAGCTTGAATGTATGAGTCCCTGTGTGGTTTTGTGCCTGATAGACTAGCACTGTATCGAATAGATCATTTAGTTGATCTTACTGATCTTTATTTATTTTGGGGGAGTTAAAAAGACTAGTCTTTCTCATTTTTGGGCAGTCATACACATCAAGCAAAGGAATGATTTAAAAAAAAATTCCAAGATAAAAGGCAATGCTGGGAAACACCCAAATCTGGCAGTATCAGCCTCACACATGAAACTTCTGCTTCCTGTTGTAAATGGTCTCTTCCTGCTGTTTGCTTTGTGTCAAGGTGCTCCTTCATAGTACAGTTGTTCCTTGGTATCTACAGGTTTTGCATCCACAGAAACAGGACAGACAGGGGGGATTTCAGCATTCTGGTGAGGTTTTGGGACCAATACCCTGTGGATACCAAGGGGAGACTGTAATGGGAGGTCTTCTGAGCAGCAGGTACATCTTTTAGAATTAGTTTTATTTTTACAATAACCCTAGGAGGCAGGCACAATTTTTCATCCCGTATTACAGATGAAGTAACGAAGCAGAAAAGGGAAAAGGAAATTGCCCAATTTTATTTTAGTTGGTAATTGACTAACAGAGCTGAAATTTGACACAAGTCAAGGTCTGGGGCTAGATCCTGTTTTCATAACCACTGTGATATAAAAATACATGCACACAAAGTTATTTTTGACCTTCTCTTCTTCCTCATCCTCTTGTAGCTGGTCAATCAACAAATGCTGTGTATTTGACTTTTGAAAAGTTCCACATAACACCCCTGACCACACATTCCTCCTTCTGTTACCCTATTGGCAGTGTTCATTGCTTCTCATCTATTTATTGCTGTAGTCTCACTGTGTCTCCTTCTTTTCATCTCCTACTTTCTTGTATCCACTTTGCTAGCTAGCATCATGTCCCAGTTACCCGCCATGCTCAGTTGCTCTACCCAACTTCAAAATGAAGCCTTAGGTCCTAACCCAGTCTTTCCCTGCCCTCAAATATCTGCCCCAAATGAACTTTATAGTCTTTTGTGTTCCACTATTCTCCTTCATATTCCTGAAATATATTACTCCTATTTTTAAAAGATGCTCTTTTATTTCTGATTATTTGCTTCAACTTATGTTGTTTCCTTACCTTGTATCTTTGTCTTCCCAAATTTTACACAGTGTTTAAAGGACAAAAGATACTCAGTGGAATAGAATGGCAGTTACCAAGGGCTGGAGATAGTGGCCAGGGGACAGGAAGATGGTCAAAGGGTTCAGAGGCTCAGCTAGACAGGAGGATTAAGTTCTGGAGTTCTTTTCTACAGCATGGTGATTATAGTTAATAATAAGGTACTATATTCTTGAAAATTGTTAAGAAAGTCCATTTTAAATATTCACACCACAAAATGATAAGTATGTGAGGTGACAGATATGTTAATCAGCTTGATTTGATCATTCCACAATGTATACATAGATCAAAGCATCACATTATATACCATAAACATATACAATTTTTTATTTGTCAATTGAAAAAATAAATTTAAAAGGTACTCAAAACATATTTTCTTGTTGAAGAAATAAAAATTGAGCTTAAATGTAGCTCAAATGCCCGTCCTTCATGGAGGGTCCCCCCTGAAACTGCGTTTGAGGGGAATGTATTCTCTTTCTGGACCCACAAGGGGGCGTAGTTTCAAAGGCAAGAACTTCCCAGCACCATACCTCCAGCCATGTCTCCATCCGGGAGCTTAGAGGTCTTTGTTTAACTTTCGTTTGCAGGAAGATAGACTGCCCAGGTGAGCTTCCTTTGTTTAGAAAAGCCCACAAGAAGCTATGGGAGGACTGTGGGCCAACAGCAAATCCAATATCAGAAATTAAAGATCAATCACTCCAGCAGAAGTTTAAAGGAACTCCTTTCATAGGACAGAAAACTTGAATGGGGCAGGAATATCTCTCAGGTTAAAAGTCCCTTCCCCCACATCTGGGCAGACCATTTCTGGATCCCCTCTCATGACAGTGTGAGAACTCGCTCTATCTCTATTTCTCTCTCTCTGCCTAAATAACTCACTTTCTGCAAAACTCTTTGGGGTCCGATATTTACTTAAATGAGCTCACTGCGCCTGGCGGGGTCCCCTCGCCCATTCTTGGGTGAGTAAGGGACAAAGGGCCTGGAAGAACACATCCTTTCTGGGAGCTGAGCCTCCCCAGTGTGCTGCAACCTGGTTTCACTGCCATGAACTCCTCTCCACACCTTCTCCCCTTTGTGGATTACTGGGGAACTAATGGTACTCGCCACTTTCAATATTTTTCAGAAAGCAAGGGAGGAATAAGATTTGTTAGTAATCACTAGAGTATTTTCAAATTACACTTTATTATTTTAGGTAGCTGAGGTACAAAGATTAAAAAAACTGGAATGATGGTCAGATATCTTAACTCTGAGTCCTGCTTCTCCCACTAACTTTGAGAGTCTCATGAACTTCAATTTAAAAAAAATTCAAGAAAATACATCTAATAACATTTTTATTATAAGGCCATTGTAAGACTGAAAGAAATCATTAAATAAACCATTTTACAAGTTGTAAAGTGCTACATACTTTTAAAGGACTGTTGGTATTCTCAAAATCAAAATTTTATTAACATTCTTGAAGACCTGCTCTAGGCCAGATATTTCACACATTTGTTCTCCTATTATCCTTCTAACCACTTCATATTATTATTCCTAGTTTACGAATATGTTCTTTAAAATCAAATGAGTCAAAGTCACAAGGCTAGGAAGGTAAAGCACTCACCTGAACATTAATCTGAAGTCCTATATTCTTTCTGCATACATAGTGATGCCTTCACATGGTGAAAATTCACAGCAAGGGAGTGTAGAGATTAAGAGCATGATTTCTCAAGCCAGTGGTCCGGAATCAAAGTCAAGATTTACCATTTATAAGCTGATTGACCTGGCCTAAGCACTTAACCCATCTGTGCCTCAATGAAGGAGTATAATAGTAATAATCTCCCCATGAGGTTGTTGCAAATATTAAATGAGTTCATGTATGTGTCTTAGATCTGGTTCCCTAGAAGCAAAGGTTGAGGCAGAGATTATTGTACAAATGATTTATTTGGGGAGGGATCTCAGAGAAAGGAGAGACATGGAAAGAGGAAAAGGTATGGGATTATCTAAGTAAAGAGAGGGTTTCAGCAGGATACTAGCATCAGCCTGATTCCACAGAGAGCTGAGAACCACAAGTTATACCACAGAATTGGCCTTTTTTATACCTCTGTATCCATCAGTCTCTGGCTGCAAGCTTGCTCCCAGGGGGTGGCAGTGCATAAACTTCAAGGCTGGTTGGCTTTCCTTCTAGAGAGAGTAATTTTCTTTTTGGAGAATAGGAGAGCCTGGGCTGTTTCATAGTCAACATGTCCAACTGTTAGGTGTTGGGTGCACCACACTACTAAAATAGATTTGGGCAGCCCACTAAGAGAATTCACTTCAACATACAAAGTGCTTAGAATAGTATCTGGCTCAATGTAAGCTGTCAATAAAAGTTAGCTTTCATTACTTTATTTTGCTCTGTAAGTTTTCTCACATTGTTTCATATGTTTAGCCTTGGCTTTCTAACCAGAATGTAAGTTCCTTAAGGTCAGGGACCAATTCTAATTCTGCCTACTGTGCCACTCACCTGCAGTCATAAATCGATGCATTGTGATGGCGGCTTAGCAGCTCTGATTTATGTCTGGTGCTGAGGGTGGGACTTCTGCCTGCAATCTTTTTTTTTTTTTTTTTTCACTCAAATGCCTGCTTGTCATTACAAAATGTGCTAATAAATTAGACTAACTTTTATTTTGCGGGGGATATCTCCCCTTACAGAGTACATGTGAAATAATGTAATTGTATTTTTATCTGTACCAGACACATTTTATAACTTTGTGCTCAATACAATTCCTCCAAATTTGTTATTTTATTTGTGAACTGAGTTTGTCAATATTTAAAGTGAAAGTTATTAGACAAGTCAGACATGCTCTTACATTCACCAGTGCAGACTTGTGGGGGAATAATTACTTTTTAATATCTAAAGCAATTCAATTGATCACAATATTGATCCCATTCTCATTTTGATCATTGTGTCATTGATTTAACATTATCACTGACTTACCAAGCAGGGTAGAATTCGAGGTGTCCTGCGCATTCATCTTTGTTAAAAGATAAATGCATGAGACAGGCTTTAAAAGCTTTTTAAAGTGCAAGATGCTGGAACTGCATTTTCATTCTGCAATCTCTCCTACTGTTTTGTGGAATTTATTGAAAATGTGCCTCTTAGAGGTCAGATCATTTCTTTCTTCAAGTGGAAAAAAAGATATAAGTAATATATTAAAAAGCCTCTGGGATAATATCGAGAAATTAGAACAACCCCATTCTATACTCAGACACCCTCCTCTTGAACATTATGACTCATCAAAAATAAGAATCACAATTCATCTAACTGCTTCTAGCCAACTTCAGACTTTTGCGTTTTAGATTTTATTGGAAACAATCACATAGGAGACTTTTTTCCTCTAAAATTTACCCCTCTCTTTGTCTTCTTATGTCAGGTAACTTAGAAAGGCAAAGACTGAATTTTAAAAAGCTTGAAAAACTTTTACACTTTTATGTAATTTGAAATCTATTAATTTACTAAAATGAATGTCAATTCTTCAGCTCCTAAGTACTTTAACATCTTCTTTATGCCTAAAAGATTTTCTGAACAGACTACACTCAAACTATATAATTTGTATGATGCTTTTTAAGAAGGATAATGTACAGATAATTGTTGTGTGATATAGTTGGGGTATGTGTCCCTGTCCAGATCTCATGTTGAAATGTAATCCTCAGTGTTGGAGGTGCAGCCTGGTGGAAAGTGATTGGATCATGGAGGCCTATTTCTCCTGAATGGTTTAGCTTCATCTCCTTGGTGCTGTCCTCATGATAGCGAGTCCTTGCAAGATCTGGTCATGTAAAAGTGTGTGACACCTCTCCCCCCAACCCACTTGCTCATGCCGGGTCTGGCCTTGGGACATGCCTGCTTCCCCTTTGCCTTCTGTCATGATTGTAAGTTTTCCGAGGCCTCCCCAGAAGCCAAGCAGATCCTGGCACCATACTTCCTATACAGCTTGCAGAACCATAAGCCAATTAAACATCTGTCCTTTATAAATTACCCAGTCTCAGGTATTTCTTTATGGCAGTGTGAAAACAGCCTGATACAACGTGTGAAAAAAGGATTGGTATTGGAAAAAGTGGCAGTGTTTTTTTTTTTCAACAAGCAAGTAGCTAGTCTAAATTATTTATTACTCTAGTTTTCTAATCTACAGACATGCTGCAATAGATCTTTTTTATGAATAAGATAATATATACATATATATTAATTTATGCAGAGATGAATGCTGCTCCTTATTTGTGCTTCTAATCTGCAGAGAAGTTCTTAATTATTTCTGGTCACAGTTTGATGAAAATATTTTCACCTTTTGTTGATTGCCTATCTTACAGTTTGAAGTACTTTAGTAAGTCTTCCCCTAAACATGAACAGTTTGCTTTCATCTATGCAGAAACAGTCCCCTTTCATTTACTCTAATTAATTGTTAATAGATTGTTCTCTCTCGGTTATTAAAAAGTAATGGTAATGATTCAAGAGCCACTTGGGAAAGAATCCTATCTTTAAGTATTAAAAATGAGCCAAGCATTCAGTCCTCATACCAAGTAGAAGCAGCAGAACGCCTCCATGGGCGGAGGGATCCCCGAGGCGTTCCTGAGGTAGGGAGCTTTTTAAAAGCGGTGCTTGAAGGTGATCTGCTGGTTGATGGGGGAAGGACTGTGGACAGAGAAATGAGATTCATGGAGAATAGACTGATACAGGTATCACAGGATATTACAGTGGAACTCTTTCTGTCTCACTTTTGGGTGTAAGATTGAGAACAATGGATGCCAAGTCCTCACACATGGGATCGTTTGTAGCTTGTCAAGGGGCTGTCCCAAAACTGCCTTCTGAGGGTGATCATTTCTCTCAGTGATGCTCGGGCAGGGCTAGGGGACTGGTCAGGAGGGCAATGGAGCCAATAGGAAAGACTCTCTGCATCACCTTGTTGGAACCTGGGAGCATTTCCTCTTCCTATTTGTGGTGAAACCCAGTCTGAAGCGGGGGACATTTATTCGAGCAGACATTTGGAAGAACTTGATTTTTATTACCTGGAGTTTGAAGGGATATGGGAGATTGTTTTTATACATATGTGAGAAATCTTAGGGTGAGAGATGAGTGGTTGTGACTCTCAACAGAGTTTTGAGAGAAGAGGGGGAGGAATGAGGAGGAAAAAGTAGGGTGGAGAGAGAGAGAGATACAGAGATTCACTCAGGTGTGTTTTGGCATTGAGCCGTCTATAAATGCCCGGAGTAGAGGCGTGAAGATAGGCTGCAGGAGTTTTCCTTGCACCTAGTGCATCTGTGAGAGGATATTGGCGTGAGTGTCGGAGTTGGGATGGGAAGGATGGAATGACCAAGTGACCTAGCAGAGGAGTGAGGTTCAAGGACAGAAAGAGAAAGTTATGGTCTTCTCAGGAGCTATTTATAGCAAAAAGACTGCAGAAAAAGTTGAAAACTCACATAGGCACTCCAGGAGAAAAGTGATCTGTTCTGAGTGACTTCTTTTAAGTCAGAGGGCCCAAAACCTAAAACCCCAGAATATCAGCTCTTAATTCTTTCTCCCTGTGGACCAAGGCCTAGAGGCATCAGCAGTGGCAGCTTCTGGGTTTGGGGAGAATTGGCTAAAGAACAATGACATAAACCACACCTCATCACACCTCCATCCCCACTCATGCACCTTTACAGGCTTGAAGTGCTAGGAAGCAGGCAGAGAGACGATCCAAATTGGATAAGAGCTTGGAATTTTGAAGATTACACTGAACCCCAGTTATTATCACCAGAATTAAGTGTCCTTGTAAAAACAAAGTGACTGAAAAGCTCTTTAACCTGACTGAGGTTTCATTGAGGAACGAGGAGAGAACTGTTCCATCGAGTGAGGGTGAACAGACGGTGGGGAAGAAGGAATCAAATGACCTTGTAAACCTGTCCAGTCAGTTCCTGCCACAAAGTAATTAGAGAAGCGTGAATGATTTAAATTTGGGGCCAAGGTCAAGGTAGGAGGATAGGAAAAGCAAAAACGGACAAAGTAGTTACTAGGAGCAATAATAGATGACATATAATCAATGTTTGATATGTTTCAGGACAGCATCTCATTTAACTTTTACTACAACTTTGTGATGCCAGAATCCTTATCTCCTTTTTACAAAAGAGGAAACTGAGACACAAAAATAGTCTGGCTACAGCTGCACAGTTAAGTGATTTTTCTTTTCTTTTTTTTTTTTTTTAGTCTTTGACCCAGCCTATGCAGCTAACTTCACATACATGGGTCTACGACTCATTTTTAGAAATGAATCAACACTACTTGGTGAAAGAGGGGCTGTTAGGACTTGAGGCAGAGAGACAAGCCCACAATGACTCAGAGGTTTAGAGCTCAGCAAACACTGATGCAGTGTTCATAAACGAGAGGATCAGGAGGGGGAATTAAATGTTGCAGAGAGAATGAAAAGTCTGGTTTTAAACCGAATTTCCTCAAGGGTTTTAAGGTTGGGTGTCCAGTAGAGAGGGAGGAAGGTGGAACTAAACTGCTTGATAGCAGAGATGAGGATGTGCTAATGGAAGATATGCTTAAGAAAGTTATATTCTTACTTCCTCCAGGGAGTTCATTCTTGCCTTGGGCTACATCTCCGCTCACCTAGGTGATTCCAAATCTGTGTCACACACTTTCTGGTTTATTTTATAACAGGTGGCTCTGTTTCATGTTATGTGTTCTTTTCTTAAAGACTCGGAGTTCCTTGAGAGCAGAACCTGTTCTTTATCCTCCCCTTTATCGTGGGGATCCTGGCAGAGTGCCTGCCATTACTATTAATACATGTTGAACAATGAAGGAAGGTGTCAACCGGCAAACAGTGAAACAGTGAGAAGGGTGATCTCAATGAGGAAGACAATACAGAGAAAAGTGTCTTGAGGACAGAACTTTAGGAGCTGCCACTACAGGATATAAAACTAGATGACAGTGATCAAGTGGAGAAAATAGGAAGAGATCCAGGAAAGAAATACAAGAAGGATTTCCAGATTATTGACAGAACTGTGTGCTGCAGAGAAATCAAGGAGAGTGAGACTCTGAAAGGCCCCTGAATGTAATAAAGGACTGGTCATTTGACTTTCAGGAGAGCAGTATCCATAGAATGGTGGGGTCAGAAGCCAAAAACCTAGTAGAGAGACTGAAAACAACGGCTGCATAATTTTTTAATTGATGAAAAGAGATATAGAGAGTATTAGAAAGATAGAGTAGTAGAACAGTCAGATGACAGGTTATTTACCAGCTTACATGTTGATCAATTGAAGAGGGGAGAAACAAACATGTTTAAACATTTTTTGAACATACATATGTATGTATATATTTTTAAAGAGCCATTGTAATGGCTAAAGAAGGTGCTGTTGAGAAAAGGCAGTAGGGGACGACATATCAGGGAGGAATGATTCCTTCCAGAAGGGCTTATTTATTTTATTAACATGTTTTACATAACACCTTTTAGAGGGTTACATGTTGTAAACCTGGGCAGAACCAGGGCTTTTGAGAGCAGTATGTTAAGAGTGATCTGTAGCGAGCATGTCATATTCTGTTACTCAGCATATTTTAATCACTTTCTCTTTGTTAATTCTTTACGTGAAAAGACAATCCTTATTCCTTCTAGCCTCTGTGGCAGATGAGATGAAGGCTGATGATCTAGATTCCATGAGTCAGAAACAGCTGAGCAAGGCGGCAGTTGTCAAGAAGTGCTATATGGAGCCTGCATTGCTGCTGTCTTTAAATAAGTGAAAGCAGCTGCACTGGGAGTGATGGTTCTAGGGATCATATTCAGGACTTACTGTCTGTAGGGCAAGATGTGATAGTAAAAATGTACCTGCCAGCAGCTCAGCAGTGTGGCTTAGGGATGAGTCCCAGCCAATTCTGGGCCCTTTGAGAGCTTGTATATCCCATTCTTTATGGTCCTTTATTCCCTTCCTGCTTGAAGTCGAGTGCCAACAAATGCTTACATAATTTTTCCCATCTGAAGTTCTAGAATCTTGAAATACATGGCCAGGTAATATTCACTCCATCCAGGCAATTATTTATGAATAGTCAACTCTGCTTTCTTTGCCTCTTCTGCAACTACTAGTGATAATAGAATTGGGACTCAAGAAATTTAAAATATTATGGGGAATTTAGGGTCAGAGGAGATAATATGTATAAAATAATTTTTACTTTATGAAAAAATACTTAATGTAAATAATGATTATTGTGAACTTTTTATTTATTGCTTGTTTCTGTATTGATGGGGGCTTATAATTTATTTTGCTTTCTTTTGCAGTCTAAAAGGCTGTTTTGTTTTGTGGCATCTAGTTCCACATTAAAGCCTCTCAAGGCTTCTTGTTTTTATTAATGGAGGTATTAACTTCCGTGTGCTAAGTCCTGCCTGTGAGAACCAGTCTCTTGTGGTCTCTATTTTCAGAAACAAAGTACAGTTTGGATGCTCAAGATACAAAGACCTTCGAGTAACATTTGCTTAACATGCTTGCATATGCCAAATCAGTAAATTGGTATTTTATAAGCCCTTCCTAAATGCACAGGGTTATCTTATTTTAGCATCACATGGATAACTTGTCCAGTCGGGGCTATTATTCCTTAGATAGATAATATGTGGCTCTATCTTTTTCAATAAAAGCAGAAGTATATGTCTAGTCCCAATTTTGCTTCACATTTTATTTTTTTCCCCTTTCAAAGTTTCATTGCAATAATCTCTTCTTTTCTTCCACCATCTACTTACAACTTCCAGTTGGTTCATTCTTTGAAAAATTATTCCCTGGAGGAGTGACTTTTAAAAATATTTTTTATTTTTAAATTTTATTTTTGTGTTTTATTTATTTATTTCTGTGTGTGAATAAGTTCTTTAGTGGTGATTTCTGAGATTTGGGTGCACCCATCACCCGAGCAGTGTACACTGCACCCAATGTGTACTCTTTTATTCCTCACACCCCCACCCTTTCCTCTGAGTACCCAGAATCCACTGTATCATTCTTACACGTTTGCATCCTCATTGCTAGAACAGACGATGTTTGGTTTTCCATTCCTGAGTTGCTTTAATTAGAATGATGGTCTCCAATTCCATCCAGGTTGCTGCATATGCCATTATTTTGTTCCTTTTTATGGCTGAGTAGTACTCCATGGTATATAAATCACATTTTCTTTATTTACTCATTGATTAATGCACATTCGGGCTGGTTCCATATTTTTGCAGTTGTGAATTGTGCTGCTATAAGTGTGTGTGCAAATATCTTTTGCTTATAATGAATTCTTTTCCTATGGGTAGATACCCAGGAGTGGGATAGGGGATCAAATGGTAGATCTACTTTTAGTTCTTTAAGGAATCTCCATGCTGTTTTCCATAGTGGTTGTACTAGTTCACGTTCTCACCAGCACTGTAAAAGTTTTCCCTTTTTACCACATCCACACCAACATTTATTATTTTTTGATTTTTTGATTATGGCCATTCTTAAAGGAGTAAAGTGGTATTGCATTGTGGTTTTGATTTGGATTTCCCTGGTAATTAGTGATGTTGAGCATTTTTTCATGTTTATTGGCCATTTGTATATCTTCTGGAGGAGTGACTTTTAATGGACTAAAGAATAATTATCTGTATGTGTGATTATGTAAGTATATGACAAGTCTGTGTCTATACCTATAGTGGGGTTCCAAAATAAACTTCCAATTTTTTTAAATTAAGGAATTGTAAAACAAGCCCAAGCAGAGCTGGCTAATACTTTCAGTTTGTTTTAGCCTGAACTCATTCTTGTACTGTGCAAATCAGATGCCCTTACTGTATATGCCACTGAATGTGACTGTATGTGACACCGTATATACTGTATATGACACTGCCACCGTCTCCAAGCAGTGTTGCTATCTTGTGTCACTATTTGCAGGAAATCTTTGGTTGTCACTTATGCATTCAGTCAAAGGTCACAAAAAACAAACTTGATAAAGAACACAATGTTTTGCTGCTATTTCTTTTAAAGGGCTGATTTGGATAATTTTAAATTTTTATTATAAATCACAGAACAAGACGATTACTTGAATTTTGACTCAAAAGTAAGAAATAGAATCTATGTGTGCATTCTTCATTCATTTTTTCAATTGTCAAGAACTTATTTGAAATAACTAATCCTAGGGAGTAAAAATGTACGTTTTTAAAATAAAGAAATAAGAAAACGTTTATAAAAAATGTGTATCTCGTGAACCTCAGTGGTTTCAAGTATGAGCCTTAGAGGAATTTGAAGTATATCTTTTTCCCGTGATGACAATACCAATGTGTAAATTACTTCCTAAACATCAAGAGCTCATAAACCAAAGACCACAGAATGACAGGAACTATGGCTACACTTTACAGGATCTATGAATCTGCTGCACCTAGTAAATACTATTTTCTTCATGTGGGATTAGGTTCATAGCTTTCACTATATTTCTGAGTCTCTGTCATGAAAACGTTTTGAACCAATCGCATAATTAATATTATATATTGTCTTAGTGCCATAAAAAAGGTCCCCAAAGTATCTTTCATCAGTTAATTTTATCAAAAATATCTGGAATTATTTTAAAACCTGAGAGAATCTTAACACTCTAAACAAAAAGTGTTAACTTTATGGTGAAGGAGAGTGCTTAGAATGCATGTATGGTAAACACATCAGTGCTACAATCTAAATGCTTGTTTTTCTAGCCTGTTGCCTTTATTTTATGTGCCTGTATCTTCTGCCCCTGTATAATAAGAATGATCGTGTTATTCCCCACTCTTTTTGGAGGGGATGTCTACTGCTTTGATGCTGAGTAGAAAGCAGATTACCAATGAGGAGCAATATAGATGTCATGTGTCCTGTGCATATACTATCATCTCTTCCAAGTTTCAATGGTCCTGATATGTTTTGAATAAATACTTATAGGTCCAACCTGTGTCTTTGTTCTATCTGAAATACTGTTTTCATAATTCACTTTTTTTTTTTTTGAAATGGAGTCTTGCTCTGTTGCCCAGGCTGGAGTGCAGTGGCACCATATCTGCTCACTGCAACCTCTGCCTCCTGGGTTCAAGCAGTTCTCCTGCCTCAGCCTCCCGAGTAGCTGGGATTACAGGAGCCTGCCACCACACCCAGCTAATACTTGTATTTTTAGTAAAGACAGGCTTTCACCACGTTAGCCAGGCTGGTCTTGAACTCCTGAACTCAGGTGATCCATCCACCTTGGCTTCCCAAAATGTTGGGATTATAGGCCTGAGCCACTGAGCCTACATAATTTACTATTTTTATCACTATATTCAAGGAAGTATTTCAAGTAAACAAATTATATCAAGGGAGTTAAAAATTGGTGGTCACTTACTATGGTTTAAACACTGAGCTAGATATTTTAAATACACACTCTCATTCACTATTTCTAATAACCATATGATGTAGGCATTATTTCTCCCATTTCACAAATGAAGCAACACATTCAAATAGTAAAAATTATTGTCGTGTGTGACACTTCTAAATTTTTGAAATACTTGGAAATTAAATTGAGTTGGATTTTTTAATTAAAAATTTTTTGAACAGTCTCATTTAAATATGAAAGCCAGAAAAAAAGACAGTCACTGAATCTTTTTAATATTTTTCAGAATTAGTAATTAACTGAAAGCTAATATGTGATAATATAATCATGAAAGACTAAGAACCTTTATGGGTGATGGTCTAATTTGCATTCAATCATTAATTATTCTAAGGTATAAGATCACCAGTTAATTAATTATACAGTTTCTTTTTTCTCAAATTTTTGTCTTGTACTGCAGATTGTTGCAATGGCACTGCTGAAATTTCAACCTTTTTTGTGATACGGCTGTCTATGGTTTTCAATGAATTCACATGCACTTTTTTATCCTATTAGGAAGGGAAGAACAACTGTTCATGGAGCAGGTAAAGTAAAAGGCATTACTGGAAAGGGCAGTGAAGAATGAGGCTGTGGATGGCATTCTGCTTTTGCTTTGAGTAGTGCTGGTAGCATAAAAAAGAGCAAGAGTAGAAGTGACTAATTTTACCTCCTAGTTCACGGTTTCATCACATATCTCTTTGTTTGCTATTGTGCAGCATCAGTGAATTATACTTCTGCACCTTTTCCTGGGTAATTACAGAGTAAATGTAAGTTAGATTAAGAGAGCTATTATAATCTTGTCAGTATGTTTGGCTAAAGTCTTTTTATTTAATTTTTTTGTGTGAAGCCTTTTCAAAGGACTGCATCTTTCAAATATTTTTATTCTTTATTGACTTAATAACGGATAAAAACATCAGAAAAAAAGACTATTTAGAGAATGGTTACAAAAATTGAGAATTTTGAAAGGCCATTATCCTCACAGAACTTTAATGAACTGTATCCTTTTAAAGTTTCAATAAATTTGTGAATGTCTTTTGCTGCTGATGATGTAAAATTGTGGAAAAGTGCTATGTTCAGATACCTAAATGCTTTTGAGGAAGTTAAAATTGATTTGACGATTATTTTTCATATCTTTTTAAAGAGCATCAAATATATCTTAAAGCTGTACATCTCAGACACTAATATGGACTATAAAGTTACTCAGCTCAACAAAAAACCCATGTTTATTAATGTTATATACAGCAACACAAACGTGTGGTATGTCCTGGGAGGGAGACAACTCAGCACCTATCCAAGAGGAGTTTAAGATATCCTAAGGTCACGAGAGAGACGGCAGAAATCAGTTTAAGCTAACCCAGGGAGTGATTAAGCAGAGTAATGAATTTCAACTAAAGCTCCTCACGGCCCTTTCCAAGTTGTTGTACAACAGGTGAAGGCTTTGCTGCCTCATCCCTCCTCCTCTATTTAGCTTTAGTCTGTGCAGTGAGTTAGCTGATGTAATCTGCTTTATATGTTGGGTTTTCTGGATAAGTATTTGAACCTAGAGTTTCATGACTAAATTTACTACCCCGCCCCAACACCAGTGACAATAGGAAATGCTCTGAGTTTACAGAAGAGGACTTTGGAATTCTTAAAGTCCAGTGTCAGGTTTAGATTTAGCCTGGAATATTGTCCAGTGTCAGGTATGGATTTAACCTGGACACTTCTTTTACATTGCTACAAAACACAGAAGAATTAAAACAAGGAAGCGAAATCACTGGCATCCAAATCATTTTGCACTAGCAATAATTTTATGTGGGTTAGTTTTAAGTGATAAAAATACTCAAAATACTCAAATATGTTCAGTATCAATTCTATGCAGAGAAAAAAAATTACTACCATTTAAAGTTATATAAAAATTCAAGTCATTATTATGTGTTTGGATGAACATCTTTAATTGAACCTGCCTTAGTCTGTTTTCTGTTGCTATAACTGAATACTTAATCCTGGGTAATTTGCAAAGAACATAAGTTTAGTTGGCTCACGCTAAACTTATGTTATAACTTTAGAAGGCTGGATAGTCCAAGGACATGGCAGCAGCTTCTGGTGAGGGCCTTCCTGCTGTGTCATGGTGTGGCAAAACAGAGCAAACTGCTAGCTTACATCTGTCTCCCTCTTGCTATGAAGTCAGTAATCTCATTATGGGGCCTCCACCCTGATGATCTTACCTAATTCTCATTACCTTCCAATACTCTACCTCTAGTCTATTCATTTTAGGATTAAGCTTTCAACACAAGATATTTTTGGGATGCATTCAGATCATAGCAGATCCATATAAAAAGAACTTTTAAAAAGACATAAAAAATTTAATCTTATTGTCTATAGCATTAAACAGACATTAAGAGTGACTGAATCTCCTCTTGTAGAATTGGTGCATTGATTGAGATAGGGTGAATCAATTAGATAAATCAGTTGCATAAAAGTGTCCCCTTTGGATGAATGAGTTTGAAAAAAGAAGGCATCCTTTTATCTGTCTTATAATTCCCACATAGTCATGGTTTTCCCAAAAGAATAGGTATTAGATATGAACCTCATTAATATCTTCTTGGCCTTTAACTTTTATACAAAATTGTTGGCTTGTATTCTTCTAAAATATCGAAGTTAAGAAAGACTGAGGAATTCTACTAAATTAAAGGAGACTAAAGATACATAACAACTAATTGCAAATTATGACTTGAATTGGATCCTAAACCAGGGGTGGTGGGGTGGCGGTGGGGGGGGGGGGAGTTTAAAAAGGATATCATTGTTACATTGACAAATCTGAATACAGTCTTTGGTTTAGATAATAATATTTTCTGATTTTGATAATTGTATTACGGTTATGTGGGGAGAATGTCTTGCTTTTAGAAAATGCACAGAAGTATTTAGGAACAAAGAAATAAGAAATCTCCAAGGAACTCTCAAATGCTGTAGAACTATGTTTATGTGTGTGTGTGTGTGTGTGTGTGTGTGTGTGAGAGAGAGAGAGAGAGAGAGAGAGTCTGTCTATGTTTAGACAGAATGATAAAACAATAAGTAAATTATAAAGTTGTTGAACCAGATTAAAAGTTCTGGGGAACTTTTGTGAAGTATTCAGCATAATTGCTGTAAATTTAAAATTGTATCAAAATTAGAAGTTATAAAAATAAAACTAGGGATAATAGATATAAAAATAAATGTTTTAATATTTTCTATAAAGCCAGTAACCTGTCACCAGAAGCCAAAGAATTTCAAATAACAATTATTTGCTGAACAAGCTGAGCCTGGTATACAGTTGCAAGTAAAAGCAAGGAAATGATGAGGGTGATTGAGGAGACTGAGGTGCTTCTCCAGATGGCTGTAAAACTGAGCGATAATGCTGTATTAAGGAACGTTTGTATTTCCCAGTTGTGAATGATCTCTCCTGGCTAAAAAACTTTGTTTTTTCAATAGGATATTACTAATATTTTTATGGAAAACCCAATCTCATTCTTGATCAAATTAGATAAAAAGAAGGATAAGCCTAAAATCTAGGTTATAAGCATTGTCTGAAACTAGCGGATGATTTCAATTCACATCTGCATTTTAACTGCAGCCTCCTTTGGTTTGGAATCATAGATTCTCAGAGTTGAAAGGGGCCTTAAAGGTTATCTTATTACCCTTCCCATGCAATACTTAAATTTCCTGTCCTTTATTGCCAAGTGGAGTATGTTAATATTTCTGCAAATATATAATTTTTAGAAGTCAGAGGATATTTAGAATAGTGAGAAGAATGAAGAATGCTCTGTTTTTAATAAACACACACATACACACACACACCCGAAAGAAGTTAGTAACAATCTGCTCCTTTTTAAAAGTCTATCTCACTTTCCTAAAAGAATGAAAATGTTTGAGGAGGGCGATATTTCAGTGAATAGTGACTAACATGAATTTCTGCTGCTTGGACAGTCTAGCCTGCACAAACTTTCCTTTTGTTTTGTATTAAAAAAAAATCATGCACATAATCATTTTTTTGTCTAGTTTTTTAAATTCAAAGTCAATTGTGTTAGATTTAAATTTAATCTAATAGTTTTGTAACTTTATTTTGCTAAGGAGACTGGAATGCTTGAAACAATTGTTCCTGCTATATTTCACACCTTCAATACTTAGTTGTTTGTCAAATTTAAAGTGTAAATTGTTTGGAAAATATTCATCAGAAATTAAAAATGTGCCTGATAGTAAACAGTAAATGTGCTCTGATCTTGTTGGAGTCCATTAAAACATCAGTATTTATATAATGATTCTTCCTTATTTCTTCTTTTTGATTTAAACATTGCCAAATCCAAATTCTCAGTTTTATATTTTAAAATGTTAAAAACAGCTAAGGATGTAAGACTTTTTCCTCCTTTGACCACGTTCACCTTTCTCTGCTGATATTTTAATGCAGTGAAGACTTGTTGATTGTGTTAACTTACAATTCAAGCCCTAGGTTTTTTTTTAGCAAGTATGTAAGTTTAACTAACGTATTTCTAGACTCAAAATTCTACCTCCTTTCCTTTAGATATTCTCACTCTCTATTTCAAGTTTTCTCAGTGTCTTCCTTTTCCTAAGAAAGGGATCAAAAATCATCTGCCTTTAAATATAGTTACTGATTACTTAAAGTACTGTGTACCTCAGGGTATTATACATTTTAATGAGATAAAAAGTTTAAGCTAAAGATATGTTTGCTTTCAGCTACCCATTAGTGGATGGGGTAAATTCTGTTGAGATGAGGTATCGTTCCTTTCCTTCTGAATTTATAGACAATCAGTTAGTTTGCCTTTGCAAAAACAAAAAACGAGGAAAAATGCTAAAAACAAAAAAACCCCACAAACAAAACCCCCATGAACGCCCTCTATTTACAAGAAAATACTGCAGAATCAAGCTTATTAACGATTCATTAGAGTAATTAGCACTTGGAGATGTCTAACTTAGGTGTTTGTCAGATAATCCTTTAAAAATGTATTTTTAATTTTTAAACACAGAATACATGAAAATATGTTTATGGACCGATCCAAACATTTCAGAAATACATGGAATAAAACATCTAAGTTTAATCTGAATCCCCCTCTACTTCCTCCCCAATGAATAATTTGATATTCAACTGTTGAGTACATGAATTCTTTTACATATGTAATTATTTTTAAAATATGAATTGGAACATACTCTTCATATAGCTCAGCAACTTGCCTTTTCATATAAAAATATGTCTTGGAAATCTGTCCGCGTTATTAAAGCTGCAGAGTATTCCATATTAAGTATGTACATAAATCTTTTTAACAACTTCTCTGAGGTTGGTGTTAAAATCCAACATCCAAAGGCCACCAGAAACATACATGTAGTCAAAAAGAAAAAAAGTAGGTTAAGTGAGCTGGCTGCAGCTAGGGAGATTGAAAAATGCCCCTCAGAACACTTGTGAGTCATCTTGAATTGAAGGGATAGGCTTCAGTTCTTTCGTATATAGTAATTTTTTTAAAAAATTAGAGGAAGTAACCATTTTTCAAATTTTAAAAGTCAATTTTCAGTTTAATCAAAACATTTTGTGTCTGTTGAAATAATCATACATTACTCTGTTTTCACAATATAATATATATTCATATGGACACATATTTAAATTATATTAATTCTTCTATGTCCATTCTTTTGCCTACTTTTCAATGTTTTATTTTAACTTATCTTTTTCTCCTATATGTGACTTGCTTATTTACTGTATTAAATCCTGTAACATTAATTGGCTATGTTTGAGTGCCGATAGTTGAGCATAAATGCATATATTTCTGAGACATGCTCGTTCATATGCACGTTAAATTCTTCCTTTTATTTTAGAAAATATTTCTCCTCTATTATCTTTGAAAATATTTTCTGTTCCGATTTCTAGTTCATGGATTATTTGTATCTGTATATACTTTTGTGTTTTTCAGTTTTTTAAAAATCTGAATTGAGCGTAAACAGTGGAAGCTAGGTCGCTTTCTTTTTTAACAAGCATGTCAATGATTTCTTTCTCAAATTTTATTCTGTTTTATAAGAGTGCAAATGAAATAATGAACGATGGCATTGATAATTCAAATCTTAGTAGAATTACTTCCCATTTCTTTCGAGTTATGTTTCCTTTCTAGATTTCTGTAGGGAAACTTTACCTGATCTTACTTCCTTTCATTTTAAAATTGGAAATTGATGTGTCCTTTTTTCTTTATTCATATTTCTGTTTTAGTCAGCTAATGTGAAAAACTTCATTAATAGATTTCCTAGTATAAGCTTACATATATTCTGGGTTTAGTATATACTGATTTTGATGTACTATTCTTTAAATACACTGTTATATTTAATTTGTTAATATTTTATTTTGGTTTCTAAACACAAGATTAGTCAACAGTTTTCTTTTCAGATGGTATACTTAACAGCTTTTGGAATTGGATTTATGTTAGTCTCTTATAGCGGGTTTGAAAGTTTTCCATCTATATTTCTATTCTGAATATTTTTAGAGACATAGAAATTAGCTGTTTAAGTTCAATAAAACCCATTTGTAATCTTACCCAGGCCACTTTCTTTATAAAACAAAGACCACTTTACTTTCATATATGGTTGTGTATCTATTCAGGTTTTGACCTATCCTGAGGTTAAATGTTAGTGATTCTTCCTCCCCACCCTTTACTTTTGAAGTCCGGAAACTTTACAAACATTTGACTCAGTATTGCTCCTGGATCAGCTTTTTCTAGGACATGATAGTCTGTTTCAATCTGTATGTACAGGTTATCTTTCATTTCTGGAAATCAAAAAAAACTAAAAATTACTTTAAAGTATTTGGAAATTCCATTTGTTCTGCGTTCTTCCTGAGAAATAACATTCCTTGACTTTTATTACCTCATCTTTCCCAAGCTCTTCCTCACTGGCATTCTGGCTTGTCTTTCTCTTCCATGCTGCTTCTGGTGAGATTCTCATTTTGATGATAGTTTCTATTTATCTCTTCCTTCCTTCCTCATCTCTGCCATTTCATCTCTTTGCTGATTGGTTTTATTTCTCTTGTTTCACTGTTTTATTATATCTTCTCTAAACTCATTTATCTGCTTTAAGATTTTTTTCTAAAAGGTTGTTACATAAAATATTTGCTATGCTATCTTCGATAACAATTTTTATGTCTTCTGTGGTAATTTTTTCTTGTGTTAATTATCTGCAATTTATTTTTGTTGAATCACTTATAATTGTCTATATAATTATGTATAGGTATAGTCTGCTATACCTATTTAGCTTCTGCACTGTTTCTTTTTAAAATTGTACACATATTTGATTGAAGTTCATTCTTGCCCCAGTATATTTGTAGGAGAATCACCTGAGGGTTGGGCTACAGCCATATTTCACATGAGCAGGAATTTCTTCTGGTTCATAACAGAGTTTCTTTTGAAGCAGGGTCAGACATGACCCTGACTCTTATTTTCTGTCAGCCATAGTGATCAGAAGCTTCAGGTCTTCTCAAAATGTAGAGACTCTCCCTTTTGCTCTACCTTGCTCACACACTGCTTCCTGCAAATATGGCTGGCCCCAACTACTTCTCAGTTTGCCTGGTCCCTCTGGCATCAACTTGTTGCCAATCTAGGATGAGGAAGCTTTCTGCCTGCAGCTGGGTCATATTTTATAAACATGGGATTGCTGGATTTCTTCCATTAGTATATGTCACCTACTTTAAAAAATTGCACTTTGCTGACTTTGTCTGAGATCTGCAATCTTGAGGCTTCTTTTTAGTATCTTTGTGCACTCCTCTTTAACCTTCACTGTATTTGAGGCTACAGATATTTTTTGGCATTATAAAGATTGAAGTTCATGTTTCTATTATCTTTGACTTCATGTTTTGATATACAAACAAAAGGGAAATCCAGTCTTTGTTTTGTTACCTGAAAACAGGAAATTGAAAGTCTAAATTTTATGTGTGTGTGTGTGTGTGTGTGTGTGTGAAATATCTCATCCTATGGATAAAATTTATTTAGTGATTTCCTATCAGTGGATGTGTTATTTCAAGTTGTTCCCTATCCTAAATCACATTCTGATGAACTGCCTTCTAGTTAAATTCCTAGAAACTGAATTATAGGATTAAAGGCTACTTAAGAATCAAAACAGATTGACAAATTGTAAACAATATACACCAACTTAATGCTTCCATCAAAAGTATATAAAACATATATAATCTTCATTCCCTCATGTACACAAGTTGTTACTATATATTTGCTAATTTTATATGAAAAATGTTACCTAGGATTTTGATTTGCACTTCTATTAGGAAAGAAAGTGTTTTCCTACCTTACACACTTAACATATTCAGTACTCAACACAGAATACTTTACCTCAAGTTAACAAAACGTGTGTGGGGATTCTCCCCATCACCAAGCAATTTTCCAGTGAACACCAACCGGATGTCCTATAATTTAATTTAATTCTGACTCTATCTACCTGGAAGTAGCATCAGATCCCACGGGTTTTCAGGGCTCAGTCCCTCAAGACTGTCCTCACTTCAGATGTCAATTGCAAGCCACAGTTGTGACCTCTGCTTCTGACCAAACAGCTCTACATTGGGGCTCCCACAATCTCTGCTTCAAGTTCATTTAATTTTCTAGAGTGGCTCATAGAACTCAGCCACACACTACTTACATTTACCTATTTATTTTAAAGGCTGTTACAAATAATACAGATAAGTAGCCAGATAGAAGAGCTGAATGGGGTGAGGTAGGTAGCATCAGACACCTGGAAGCTCATCAAATCTTGCTGTTGAAGAATTTTTATAGAGCTTGATCTCCAGCCCCCTTACTCCCTTCCCAGAGGTGAGTAAGTGGGGCTGAAAGTTCCAGCTTACTGACCAGTTGCTCTTTCTGGTGACCAGTTCCATCTTGAGGCTACCTAGGAGTCCCATCCTAAGTAATCTCATTAGCATAAACTCAGGAATTTATTACAAATAACAAAAGACACAAATAAGGTGTCTCAGAGCACTTGGATGGCCATAACAAAGTACTATAGACTGAGTGGGTTAAACAGCTGACATTTTCTTCCTCATTGTTCTGGATGCAGAGAAGTCCAAAATCTAGGTGTTGGTCTTTTTTTTTTTTCTTTTGAGTCAAGATTTCACTCTGTTGCCCAGGCTGCAGTGCAGTGACACCATCATGGCTCACTGAAGTCTTGACCTCCCGGGCTCAGATGATCCTCCCACCTTGGTCTCCTGAGTAGCTGAGACTACAGGTGTGTGCCATCACATCGGCTAATATTTTGCATTTTGTGTAGAGGCTAGGTTTTGCCATGTTGCCCAGGCTGGTCTCAAACTCCTGGGCTCAAGCAACCCACTCGCCTCAGCCTCCCAAAGTTCTGAGATTGTAAGTGTGAGCCACCATACTAGGCATGTTGGCCTATTTGGCTCCTGGTAACGGCCCTCTTCCTAGCTTGCACAGGGACACCTTCTAGCTATGTCCTTACATGGCCTTTCTTCAGTGCACGTGTGCAGAGACAGAAGGAGAACAAGCAAGCTTTATGGTGTCTCTTCTTATAAGGACACTAATCCCATCAGAAGGTTTAGATGAGATCCCACTCTCATGACCTCATCTAAACCTAATTAATTCCCGTAGGCCCTACCTTCAAATATCATCACATTGAGGATTAGGGCTTCAATATGTATGAATTTAGGGGGTGGGATAAGGAGATACAATTCGGTTCATAGCATAATGTTAAAGAATTTATATATATATATATATATATATATATGTATATTTTTATTATATTTTAAGTTCTGGGGTACATGTGCAGAATGTACAAGTTTGTTACATAGGTATACACGTACCATAGTGGTTTGCTGCATCCATCACCCCATCATTTACATTAGGTATTTCTTCTAATGCTGTTCCTCCCCTATCTGCCCACTCCCTGCTCTCTCTCCCCTAGCCTCCCATCCCCCTGACAGGCCCTGGTGTGTGATGTTCCCCTCCTTGTGTCCATGTGTTCTCATTGTTCAACACCCACTTATGAGTGAGAACATGCAGTGTTTGGTTTTCTGTTCTTGTGTCAGTTTGCTGATAATGATGATTTCCAGCTTTATCCATGTTCTGCAAAGGACATGAACTCATCCTTTTTTATGGCTGCATAGTATTCCATGGTGTATATGTGCCATGGAATTCTTTTTATATTTTAAACTGTATGTATTTTTTTATTTTGAAATTTACAGTTCAGATTTTTGCTCTTTTTTTCCGAATTTTTTAATATTCCATTTTAAGACCCCCTTTTTTATTAGGATTATTAATTTTTGCCATGTATATTGGAATTTTTTGGCACAAGAGTTTGTAATTTGCATCTTATTTTTATTTCTTAATTTTTAAAACTTAGACATCTACCATCCTTTTTCTTTAATTTTTATATCAATTTTGTGCTAAGTCACCATTGATGAAAACTAAATAGGCTCCTATATATGTATGTATTTGTTTTTCCCAGGAAAATTATGATGTTCTTAAAAACTACTTTATCTCTTCAAGTCATCTGAATTTATATATTATAAAACTTTATGAGGCCAGGTGCAGTGGCTTATGCCTGTAATTCAAGCACTTTGGGAGGCCAAGGTGGGTGGATCACCTGAGGTCAGGAGTTTGAGACTGGCCTTGCCAACATGGTGAAACCCCATCTCTACTAAAAATATAAAAATTAATCTGGTGTGGTGGTGGGCACCTGTAATCCTAGCTACTCAGGAGGCTGAGGCAGGAGAATTGCTTGAACCCAGGAGGCAGAGATTGCAGTGAGCCAAGGTCATGCCATTATACGCCAGGCTGGGTAACAAGAATGAGACTCCATCTAAAAAAAAAAAAAACAAACAAACAAACAAACCCTGTATGCATTTGTAATATCTATTATTTAACCTGTTAACAAGTTACTGTGAGCATAACAATTATGAGTTATGCTCATAGTAACTTAGAAACAAGAAAACTCTTCCACCTCAATAGTTGTCTTACATAATCTACCAATTGTGTGGTTGTGTTTTATTCTTTCACTGTATTACAAACAAAACATAAATGAACAAATAAAGGTCAAAAGCAAATAATTAAAATTTTTATTAACAAAAGGCTTTTCCCTAAAATACTAGTTTCAGCATACATAGTTTGATATTGATATTTTTAATGGATTTATACTACAGGTAAAAAAGTTCAAAGCATTACAATATTTTTCAACCTCATTGGCAGCATGCTGGTTTTTATACTGTATTTTCCTTCCTTCATTGTCTACTCTGCTCCAGCAGTTTTAGAGATATATGTGGATCATCAGGCTCACTGCCTTTCCATTGACATTAATAGTGCTTACAGATGTGATATGATTGCTAAAGCTTTTCTGTAAACTGGCACAAATGTCCTGTATATTCTGTGTAACACTGATCTAGATTTAAAATATTCACCCAGCAAAAGTGACTTCAAAAAGAGATTGCATTCTGCCTTAGTGCAATCAGGAAGAGGAAATTCACAGTTAAAGATCACACTGGCAAAACTCAAACACAATAGGACACTGAGCAGAAAGCATTAAGGTGGCACCCCATTGGGAGTAGGTACAGGAGGCTTTGAGCCCTGACAGTAAACTTGTGTTGACTTTGCTCAGAACCTGCATTTTTATTTCATGAATGTTCTGATGTGAATTTTTTTTTCTCATTTTATCCTATTTAAATTAATAGGAAACCTTGCTGTGCTGTGCCGGAGGCCTATTGTATATCTAGCTCAGTGGAGCTAACCCTATGATTCTTTTAATTTATTTTATTTTTAATTTATAATGCTTGAAGTTGTTACTGTTTATTAGTCTTTTTCATGGCTTTTAAGACTTCTGTGAAAACCTACTTAGAGAATTATCATTTTAAGAGGAGAATTACTTATTTCTCCAATCACAGGGTTTCCTGGAGATTCTGAGTTGTCCCACTAGATGTGTAACTTGGATGTAATTTTTCCACACTTGCTGTTGTTGTAACCTGACCACTATCAATTCCCCAGTAGGAAGGTTGCCTTAGTCCATTTAACCAGCCACTGTTGTCTCAACACACCATAAGCTTACTTGTTGACCATTCGATGGCTTGACTACACTGCCTTGTCTTCCTCCTTCCCATGAGTCTGACATCTGACTTGAGCATCTCTCAACCTGGTTTCCCTCATTCAACAAGTTCTGTCTATTGTCTGGGCTCACCTTCCCTTTTTTTGCTAAAGAAGGTCGAGTCATAAATCCTGACCCCTCTGATTTCACCATGGGTTTAGTGGCCTGCCTTAACTCAGCATTTAATTCATTTTACCTGCCTAATAATTTAAGAAATGGCTCCCAGCTGAGAACATCAGATTCCTAGGATCTTCAAAGATAGTGGTAAGGGTACTCCTGGCATTTAAAAAATATTTAGCAATCTAATGAAAATCATAAATTTCAATGTAGTACCTGCTAATCCAAAGTCTAATTATTTTTTCTTTTATTAGTAAAAATAGAAGATAGAAATGATTGCTTAATGTTATTTGGTATAGAAAATATTTAGGAGATGAATATCATATAGTGATGTGAGAAGATAAATATTAAAAAGATCCTTTACTAGCTTTTGAAATGTTTGTATCAATTAACCTTCAGAATCACTAATGGCAGTTAGTAGTTTTATCCAATAATTCAAACCCAGATCGAATGAAGTCTCATATATTGCCTATGGTACATTCTCTTTGTTTTTTTTCCCCCTTAGCTTTTAATAAATTTAGTTTTAAGGCCTCTTTACTTTTTCATAGAAGTTACATGCATTTTTGGAACATGCATATTCATCCCTTTGATGACTGCTGGTCTATAAATCAGTCTTGAGTTACATGTATGTATATTTGTGACTCAGGGTCAAGAGCATCCTGAAAAGTTAGGAAAATTAGAGAAGCAAATAGAGTCAGTCTGTCCAGGGCTTTAATAGGTGAAGGCTAGGTAAGGACAACTAGGCTTAATTGGGAATTTATTGAAGGAATAAACAAATGATCAAGCCAACATTGGCAAGTTACATAGAAAGCAGGTCAATATTCTGATGAAAAGAGCATTTCTTCCAGCAACAACGGGAGATTGTGTATCTACCTCTGCTGTTTTTCAGATTTTGTTTGCTATGAGAGGCAATAGGTTTTTGGGCAACCCAAAAGTCATTATATGGCATGTTCTAGATATTATTTCTATTTTTTGTTTTGTCTGTCTTGTATATTTTATTCATGAAATGTTCTTTTATTAGTGCCACGTGTACGCTTTAAAAACTTGACTCTTCTGCTATCAGAAAGCCACAACTGATCTTTAAATTAATATTTTCCCTTAGAACACCCACAGTTTGCCTTTACCCTGAAATGCTTGAGGGAGTGCACATTCCCTCATTATGAACTGTAGGTTCCACCATGCTGCCTGGATTGGAGATACATGTGAAAGAGGAGACTTATAAAAAGATAATTAGGGATATGGCTTTAGCTATCAACTCTGAAAGTTGAGGCATTGGTAGAGACAGAGGCTTTGGCACCGGCATTGTTCCTAAAGTGGAGGCAAGCAAAGAGAGCTAAAATGACCTCACATAGACTTTGTCCCTCCCAGAAAGTGTGTGCAGCACAGTCGCTGGTTCCTGTTTCTGTTTGCCTCAAGACTGAGATTTTCTCACTGTAGTAAGGCTTCTTCCCCCATCCTGTCATGAATGGTAGCCATCCTGAGGTCTTCAGCAATGACTGAAATATTTGGGTGCATCAAGAACAACTGAAGAGGAGTTATTGGATAATGCTTTTGAGCACATACAGGAGTAAAGGCATTAGCTCAATTAAGTCATTGTTATTGTTGCTTGAGATTGTGAGTTCTGTGGGTGCGTGTGTGTGTGTATGTGTGTGTATGCATGCATGCGCGGGTGGATGTGCATGTCTGGGTGTTTGTATGTATTTTAGTGGCTATTATGAGTGAGAACAAAAGGCAAATGGATGTAGTTTTGTAATCAACAAATAGATGTGTCACTTGAGAGCCATAAGAGCTTCAGGCACCTCACAGTAGGTTCGAGAGATCTGTTGTCCTAAGGCTGACTCACTGTAAGCATTAAGTTAGACAAGTGTGCAAAGTCTAAGTCTGGACAAAGTCAAAATTCCCAGAATGGAATGTTCTGATATTGGGAAATGATTTATGCCAAGAAAAAAATGTGAACTGTTATCACCAAATCCTGACAAAGCAGACCACGATGCTATCAATTATAAGGTAGAACTTGCCAAAGTGAATTAACTGGTCCAAAGTTTGTAAATAACTGTTGAAAATACACATATATTTTTAGCAACCTGAAAATCCAAGGAACTAACCTATGAGCCAGAGAAACTTTTGGAGACCTGAGGCCGTGAGATTGAATAAGCAATAACTTCCACAACTAATTTCAAAGAAGTCAGACTTTAGAGTTTCACCTCAGACTATGAGATTTCCTGATGATTCTCTCATATTCCAGACCTGCATTAATAAGTCTCAATAGCATTTTCACCTGGGTGGAGATTTGCAAATGTTGTTAACACAACACACATCAATGGCACTCACTCTTTTCACCCCACAGTTTGGCTTTTCCTCCTGACTTTTTGCTGATGGCTTCCAATATTCTTTTTTAGTCACAGAAGCTCAGGAACTCCGAGTGCTGTTTGATTTATCTCTCTCCTTTCCCCCTATTACCAGTGATTCATCAGGGGCTGTCAATTCCTTCTCCCTACTGTCTCACACTGCCCTTTCCTCTTGTACATTACCCCAGCCCTAGTTAACAGTCTTATTACTGCTTACCTAAACTACCGCTATAACTCTTCTCCCTGTCTCCAGTCTTGCTTCTAATCTACTCATTCTGCATTTGGCTGCCAAATTAATCTTCCTAAAGTACAGCTTTGATTGTATCACCCCTGCTCAATAATCTTCAAATCCCTCTTCTTTGCCTACCAAATAAAGTTCAAACTTTCTAGCTTTTGACATTATGATCTAGGTTTATTTTTATGGGGTTAGCATTAATATTTTTCTCTTTTTGAAACTTTAACCAAACTGAGCAATTCCACATTCTGCAACCAACCTCGGAAACTTCCTTCTACAAGGATTTCCTTGTAGAAGGAAATTTTTTTTCACATGGTATGGCTTTAATGTTATCTGTTAAGACTCTCCTCAGCTCTTCAATGGTAGTTTTTTTCTTTTACTGAAGGAGCTTGGACACACAGGCTGGAGTGTCCACATGAGTGCATGTGAGGACCCTTAGGTTATGATGAGGAGTAAGAGGTGGGAAAATAAAGGAAGTGGATGGAGCAGTAGGGGCAGCGCCAGGGATAAGGAAATCTGAAAAGTCTGATAATTCTAAATTTTTATTTGGCCCTTAAGGTCATTGTAAAATTAGGTTCATCGTGGTAGGATGATAGTACATACTTTGTATAATAGTTTGTTAGTCTAATTTCTAAATATGAAGACATGTGACATGCAGGCCTCCAGTTATATTCTTGCTTTGTGCCTCACAAATGTTAGGAGCAGGCCTGCTTTTTATCTATGAAACACGAGGCTTCAACACGTTCTCTGTTATCCAGTAGATCTTTAGTATTTGTTGACTATGGGATGACATGTGGAATTTCTTTGAAATTCCAGAAAAAGTTTCATCTTTTCTGTGAGGCTGACTTCAATCCTTAATAATTTCTTGCATTTTGTATGATTTGGCCTCTATATGGTAATATCTGTGAAAGGAGTTTGTGCAATGCTGTACATCCTACATTGTTTGAATAGTAATAGAGTTTAAAAATTTGGTTACTGGATAAATAATGGAAACCCATGGCTTATCTTAGAAGCAATACATAGACTCATCGGATTTAAGAGCCGTGAGATAGTTTAGACACTAAGAAACTGCTTGTAGAAGAGTTACATGACTTATCCAGGGCTCATGACTATTAGTAGCAAATGGGGGCCTAGTATTTAAGCATTCTGATGCCCTGTTCTCTAAGTGCAAGCTCTGTTAGCACATTATGTTAAACGTTAATCAGGAAATGTCATTAAGAAAGACATGGCATTTATCCTAAGTATCTACAGCAGTATTCCCTTTTACTAACACTGCAGTCAATTTGACAAATAGAATAAACTCAGATAAAGATTCTAACTTCATAAAGACTGAAAATTTATAGAGGAGCGTAGTTTGTTCAAATCTACAATTGATGCACATTGAAAATTTAGCCAGGTGTACACAGTGTTGACATACAGTTTATCCAGAAGACAGAGGGATTATGTTGTAGCAGTTGTCTTCATAAACATTTAGTACTAATATAATTGAGAACACCCAACCCCAATATATGTTTGTACAGGGCGTTACTGTGCACAAATATTGTCAGATTATAACTAATTTCTATGGCAGTATGGCACTGGCACTCGAAAAGGATTTACAATCCTAAAATTGTTAAGCATATAAAACACAAAGCATTTGCCCTTGGAGACATATCTATAGCTACACCATTTTCCCCATGTGTTGCAAATATACCTATCTGATGGGTGGAGATGGAAAAGTATAATACTTGAAATTATAATGATCCAGAAGAGGATTCTCAATACTGGTCCAATAACACTTGCTAAGTCGATTATTTAGTAAAAGAAAAAGCACAGTTATATTTCATTCTCTCAAGCTGTTACCTAGAGAAAATCAGATTACAGTGTTTGGCAATGCATGCACATTATTTGTGATAAGAACATATCAGGTGAAGGAAAGTTGGCCGTTAGAAGATACGATGTGGCAATCACTTCCAAGGGGAATATTTCCTTCTCACATGTTAATACATGTGACAGCACTTAGCCTAGGACTTGAATATATAAACTAAATTCTATCACTTTACTTCTAGTGCCGTTGTTCAGATATCCTTTCTCCTTGGTAATATTCATACTTAAAGGAACAGAGGTGAAGGTAGGCATGCTTCTAAAACATGCAAATAGCACTAGAAAGCTAGATATCTAGATATCTCATGTGATGCAACACATTAAAGTTATTCTTTTTGAGAATGAGATAATAAGATCTGTTCATCTTGAAAGGGATAATACCTTAGCTTTTTGTTATTAATTTTGATTGGATGATGCCAAAACACATAAGACAACAACAATTTTTTTTTTTAAAGTGAATCCTATAAGGGAGTATTCACATTTATAATTTCAATCACACAGGTTCCAGAATAAAGTGTCCCTAAATTGTACTTAAGTCTGAGCATTTTGAGCCTGTAAAGCAAAGTGCATCCATTCTACAGTTATTTCCATCCTAGCGTAGCAGTTCTGCAGCCTCGAAACAAGCCTAGAAACAAGGCTGCAGAAGTGCTACACTAGACTGGAAATAACTGTGGAGACGGATGCATTTCCAGGGCGTGTTTATAGCACACCTTGCAGAGATTGTGGCCCAGGGAAATAGAGCAGTGCTCTTTAGGGATTTGTGGGGAGCATTGCCACATACCACTCTCCTCAAACAGGTTGCAGCAGCAACCCTGTTTCCAGCTAGGTGACTGCTATCCTGAGGTTGCTTAGCTCAGCTTGCCGTCTCAGGTGTCAGACTGAGAGCCTGCTGGGAAGCGGTTATGTGAGCCTCAGGAGGCTGCCTTGCAAATCCGGGGAAGTACTAATTGTGTCTAACTTAGACACCTGCTTCCTATGCCTTGAGACTAATGACCTGTGTGATCTCATCTTTTTCTATACCTTCAAGGTATTGCAATTAAATTATATCCCCGGTATGCTGTCTGCCATCGAGAAGAATTCAACATCAGTGGTGGACCTCATTGCTAAGTATTGGGGTACAAAAAGACTTTTTCATAAGGCAGAACTCAACAAAGTTCAAATTCAGATGAAGTAGCACAGTTCTTCTTAATGCCTCAAATCCTGATAAACTGAATATTATTTTCTGAAAATACTGTTAAGTAATGAATAATGAAATTATACATATAATACTTTTATATACAATATGACACAACATAAAAATTTTAAAGGTGATAAATGGCAACCTGGATGCATACTTATTATGTGCTATTGATAGCCTGTGTTTGAATATTTTCTCTTCTACTGATTAGCTGTGCGACTTTATGCAAGTTACTTAACATCTTTGTTTCTTACGTTCTCATTTGGTAAAATGTCAGTAATGGTACTTATTCCACAGGGCTGTTGTGAGGCTTAAATGAATTAACATATTTAAAACACTTAGAAAAGTATCTGGCACATAAAAATTGTCAAATAACCATTTTTTGAAAATGTTATTTTTGTTCTACCTCCTCCGATTACTTTTCCTAATAATCTTTTTGTATAAATTATATTTTGATTATCTTTAATTTTATAATGAAGTATTTTAAATGGCTTGTGAGTAATGTTTTTCTAAACAATATTTTAAGGAGCTAAATAATTTCTAGTTGAACGTAGGTATTGTAACTTATTTAATCATTTTCTCCTTGCTGTATAGCTAGATTGTCTCCTGTCCTGTGTTGCAATATATAATGAATCAACATACCGCTTTGTCGATAAAAATCATTTTTATACTTGAAATAATCTAGAAACAAAATTCCTGAGTTTAAGGGTAAGAATATTTTTCTGTTTTTAATTAATTAATTAATTTATTATTCAAGTCAAACAGTATCCACCTTTATTAAAGATACTTTCCACAAGCAATCATAGTATTTCAAGCAGGACATGGGCAAACAATCCTTAACAGTATACAACTTTTAAACTCCTTTCTTCAATGGACTACAAAAATCAGAAAGCCACTATAAAACCCAGTGAAGTCTTCATTTGATGCTCTAAACAGGGAAAGCTTAGAGTGAGGACTGACATTTCACATTTAGCATGTAGTTTAACAACTTTTCACAAGTCGACCCTGACTTTTAGGAAGTGAAATGAAAATGGTTGAATTCATGTGAAGATCCACAATCTAGAAATGGAACCATTGATCTTTTGAGTGGTACCATCTCAGTGGCATCACTGGAAAGTCCAGATTGCCTGACACACAGGTAACCAAATTATTGGAGGTTGGGTCCCAACAGATGTCTGGGTTTAAAGGAGTTAAGTCTTTGCTGAAAGTGGAAAGGGAGAACAGGACATGAAAAAGAATTTGTTTTTCCATCCCATAAGGCATTTGTGCCAAGGTAGCTACATGTGGTCAAAGTCAGGCAAAAGCGAATCCCTTCTCCTGAGAAACAAGAAAAGTCTCTCAAAGCTGGAGGAGAAAGGGGTTTTCCCAATATTAATCCAGTTTCAGAAACATTCTATTAGTGACATTTGCCCTTCACCCAAAAAACAGTAAGGTGTTCCATGTTCTAACGTAGTGTATCAGTCAGTTCTCACACTGCTATGAAGAAATACTCCAGACTGGGTAATTTATAAAGGAAAGAGGTTTAACTGACTCACAGTTCCACATGGCTGGGATGGCCTCAGGAAACTTAACAATTATGGCAGAAGGCAAAGGAGAAGAAGGAACCTTCTTCACAGGATGGCACAATGGAGTGAGTGTAAACGGGGAAATTTCAAATGCTGATAAAACCATTAGCCCTCCTGAAACTCACTCACTGTTAGGAGAAGAACATAGAGGAAACCACCCCCATGATCCAATTACCTGTATCTGGTACTGTCCTTGATACATGGGGATTATGGGGACTTTAATTCAAAATGAGATTTTGGATGGAGACACAGCCAAACCATATCACAAAGCTTAACAAAAAAGTAAAACAAAGTTCTGTATTTTAATAACACTTGATAAAAAATAGTATTTCAAACTGTACCGTCGTCAGAAGTAAACAGATATCAAAAATGCACACACTTCATGTGGCATCTCCACACCTTCACCTTTCTGTTCATGGTCTGTGTTGGCACCTCCATGTTCTGCAAAGTTTTCCCCTTCCTTGCCAGTGTCAGCTTTTCCCTTTAGGTGTCTGCTCTCCACTCCTTTTAGGAGAGTTTTTAGGCTTGGGCTCTGGCTTTGGAGGAGCAGGTTTAGCGGACAGCTTTGTGGATCTTCTCTGCGGTTCTTCCTCCACCTGGGCTTTATCTCCCTTCAGCATCCCCTTCAGCCTTTTTCCTTGGGCATGGTGGCAATGGTGGTAGGACGCAGGGGTTGGACGTGGGGATGCAGCTGCACAGTGGGCTTTGGTTGGTCTGGGGGTTGTTCTCCCCTCCTGTTCTTCATGCTGCTCCTATTCATTTATTTTTAATATTTCATGATTATATTTTTTAGGCTAGTCAAGTGATGCAGGGGTGGTAAAGAGGAATTTTTTTTAAATGTTTCATTTTCTAAAATGTAGTGACACTTTATATTGCTACTCGCTATATCTGATCGTACAAATTTAGATGAGACACATGGAATTATGATTCAATTGAATTTATTTTATTAGAAAATAGGGAAAATTTATTTTATAAATATCTACCTGTGCTGAATTTGATCTGTTCCAAAGAATGGGGCCTGGTCAAGAAGGCAATAGGTGAAATGCCTAATTAAAACTTAAGGACATTAAAGTTGAATACTGAACATCACTTTTTCTAACATGGGGCTCAAAGTTTCTCATACTCTTAATTCCTCTTAACTCTTATCCTAGTTTAGTGATTTTCCAATATTGCTTTAAATATTTGCAATTGTGCATTTTGGGATTGTTCCACAGCTCTCCTTATTTCAAAATCTGCTTAGTGGTTACTGTTTCCATGTAATTTTATTGCAGATTTCACGTCTTCTTTCAGTTAACAAATATTTTTTCAGCTTTGCTGGTTACTAGGTTCTAGGGATACAGAGCTGAATAAGAAATGGTCTTTGTCGAAGACATACATGAGGCCAACAAACATATGAAAAAATGCTCATAATCACTGGTCATTAGAGAAATGCAAATCAAAACCACATTGAGATACCATCTCATGCCAGTTAGAATGGCAATCATTAAAAAATCTGGAGACAACAGATGCTGGAGAGGATGTGGAGAAATAGGAACGCTTTTACACTGTTGGTGGGAGTGTAAATTAGTTCAACCATTGTGGAAGACGGTGTGGCGATTCCTCAAGGACCTAGAAATAGAAATTCCATTTGACCCAGCAATCCCATTACTGGGTATATATCCAAAGGACTATAAATCGTTCCACTATAAGGACACATGCACATGTATGTTCATTGCGGCACTATTTACAATAGCAAAGACCTGGAACCAACCCAAATGCCCATCAATAATAGACTGGACAAGGAAAATGTGGCACATATACATCATGGAATACTATGCAGCCATAAAAAGCGACGAGTTTGTGTCTTTTGTAGGGACATGGATGAACCTGGAAACCATCATTCTCAGCAAACTGACACAAGAACAGAAAATCAAACACAGCGTGTTCTCACTCATAAGCGTGTGTTGAACAGTGAGAACTCATGGCACAGGGAGGGGGAGCATCACACACTGGGGTCTGTTGAGGGGAATAGGGGAGGGACAGTGTGGGGGTAGGGAGGTTGGGGGAGGGATAACATGGGGAGAAATGCCAGATATAGGTGACGGGGGGGATGGAGGCAGCAAACCACATTACCATGTATTTACCTATGCAACAATCCTGCATGATCTACACATGTACCCCAGAACCTAAAGTACAATAATATATATATATATGAGAAAAAAATTAAGAAATGGTCTTTGTCCTCAAAGAACTCTCCATGGGAGAGGGAGATGACCCTCTGTAGTAGGTGATCTGAGATTTGAGAGGTAAGAAATTATCTAGTTAAAAAGGGTGAGTTGAAAGGCACTTTAAAAAGCGGAGGTAAAATGCTATAACTTCATGTCTTGCACTGAAAATGTTTTTTCTATTTTCCTCAAATATTTTCTATTAAAAACTAAATGCTGTTTGCTAATTCTGCCAAAATGGTGTTAGCATACATTATAGGTTATGCTCTGAGGCTTGTGGGGGTTACACTACAACAGATACTTTTATTCTTAAATCCTCCCATTGGCAAGATTGATTTTCTAAAGTGAAATCAGGGCAAGAGTGTGACTATTAGTAATATAGTCTGGTATTGAAATTTCCTCTGGATTTTGAATTTCCAAACCTTCTCTGAGGGTAAGCAGATGGGGAGGGTCTCTAGGCACGACAGTCTCCTGCATTACGGTCCATTTTTTTCCCTAACTCTACACAAAACACGATCACTAAGTCAAAAAAAAACCAACTGCTGACAAACCCCAACAACTTATAAATAAACACAAATAAACATTCCTCCTTACTATATTAAAGTCTCCACTTCCCCAAAAACTATAACTATATTACTATAACATGCAACCTATTTTCCGACATAACTTACCAGGTCTACACTACCAAAATCTCTTCTCTGCATTTAATAACTCACTGCCTCCCCCTCTCCATGACCCCATAAAAACCTTCTATCAGTTTCCCTCATTAAAAACTATTTAACACTATTTTTAAAATGCTACCATTACTGTTCTTATAACAGATAAAACTCCTATTAATCAAAACCAACATCTCATAAAAATCATTAATTTCTCACCAAACAAACCCCCAATTTTTCAAATTACACAGCTGTTATAAATTTCCCCCTCAATTTCCCTACCTCCTCAAATCCTTTGTATCTTTAAATGAGTTACATAATACAATTGCAAATACACAATCTTTATCCTGAGTTTGGAAATTGGTTCTAATTATAGCATTTGCTATCATTGTAATCTAAGATGAGCAACGTGTCACTCCTGCCCATTAGTACAATTTAAGATTGGCAGTTTTAGCAAATAAAAATATAATACAGAACCCCTAGTTAAATTTGAATTTCAGATTTAAGAAAGAATAAACTTTAGTGTGAGTATATACCCAGCAATAATTGGGACATATTTACACTAAAAAGAAATTATTCACTATCTGAAATTCAAATGGAACTGGTGGCCCTGTATTACACTGGCAACTCTATTTCAATTATTGGACAGAACTCACTTAAGCCACCCATACCACGGCTTCCTACTCCTTATTATACCTTCCAAAAGCTAAGTGTTCAATAGAAGAGAACTCCTTCTGAGTGAGAAACGGACACTGGATCCATCTAAGTAGTAACATGGAGAGGAGGAGGAGGAGTAGTGACTGAATACAAAAGGAAGTATTTCTTGAGAAAGAAAAAGCTTCCCCACTTCATTCCTCCTCCAGAAACTCCACTTTTCTGCAAACTGTGTTTTGGAGCACTGAGAAGTGGCTCAGAGAGGAGTCCTGTCATCAAAGATACATTTGCCCAGATCGTTTCACCTGTTACCACTGCAGACTAAACCAAAACAGACGTAAAGGTGAAATGAAAGGAAAAATACCTCCTTAGATTGCCTCGTTGCTAAGGAAGTGAAAAATAACAACCTGAATATTCCCCAAAGAAGTGCTGCTCTGCTGAAGTGCAACATCTGGGATTTACGTGAGTTAAGATGTAGGTAGGCAGTATGTATACGGCTCCTGATATATTCAACTTGACCTCTTACAGGATGTAATTGCAGAGAGAAATGGTAATTGCAACTATAAAGAGTCTTTGTCAGTGACAAGTTCCAGAGTGGCCTAAATCACAGAGGCGGAACTGTATACCCAGCACCAAGGGAACAAAGTTAGACAGGAATCAAAGCATGGCATTATGTACCTGGGCAGTGGGTGGGACTAAATGGCAGGAGAGTTTTCACTTGTTCATGACCTAACTTTAGGGTACAGATGGCCTTTAAGTTTCTAAAGATATTTAAGCACAGTAAGAAGAAAGCCTGTATTCACCTATCACCCTGAGCAAAGATTTAGCAGATGAAACCACAGGTGTTTTTACTCAAAAGAACATGAGGGGAAGACTTGAGTCGGTTCAGTGCTTCATTTCTTCCTCGTAAAAGTCTGTAGTCCTGGACATCCCCAGACCTTTTTAGATTTTATACGACATTCAGTGTTTAAAAGAAATTTTTCACTTCTTCTTTCTATTCTTAGACATTTATATTTAACCCAATTAAGCCTAACAATTGTAAGTACACTATACACTGTACAATATGTATCTTTAGTGTGTGCTTGTAAATACTTCAACATTTTTATTAACAAAATACTAGAGTCTTTTATTTATTGTAGCTAAATACTTGTATGCTCTGTTCTCTCATTTCTTGTGCAAAGAAAATCAACTATGCAAAGACTGAAAAAATTATACAGTACACTGCCTTTTTGAGTCTAAGGGAGAAAATGAAATTAAAAGCTCAAAATAGAGAATCATAGTGTAAAATGACTTGCAATACATAGTACTGCCATTAAATACTCATCTAAATAACTTTTATAAATATAATTTTATATCAATATTTTTAAAATAATTTTTTTTTCTAAATTACAGTGATCTAGACAGAAAGCAGCAGTGAAAGGGGTAGGAAGAACTATAGAAAGGGATGGATCAAAAGAGGCATCTCAGTTTTGCCATTGACAAAATATACAAGTAAAATGACAATTTTGCAAATTTAAAATTGTATACCTTCCATATTCCTGAAACTTTAATAAAAATTGTACCATGCAGAAAAAGACAGAAGAGGAAGAATACAAAGACAGATGTTCAAAGTCTCAAGGGACGTTTATGAAATGCCTTCCTATTCTTAAAATAATCTTTGTACTTGTCTCAGTATTCGAACTAACTATGCTACATTCTCTAAAACTCAAAAGTAATACTAAGACTTTATACAAAGTAAAGTTAACCATTTAGAAATGAAAAATGGTTTCTGAAATAACTAGTTAGTAAAAATGGAGCTCAAAACTAGTGTTATGACCCTTGACACATCTTTTGTGAATGCCATTTCCATTCAAGTGACTGTCAAAACTTTATGGAGTTAGTAATGGTCAGATATAAGATAAATGTGTAAAAATCAATTACATTTCAAACCAGTGGCAACCATTGGAAGACATAATGGGAAGCATTGTTGATGCTCAGTAGCAACCAAAACACTTATGTATTATTTAAAATAACCCTAACAAGAAAATGGATAAGACCTATAGGGAGAACTTGATAAAACTTTACTGAGAGAAATGAAATATTTAGCTACATGGAGAGCTATAATATGTTTCTGAATCCAAAGCCTGAATAATGTAACGAGACCTTCTCTTTCCTAATTAATGTGTAGGCTTATAATGGGGCAAAATGCTCTTAGAAAACACTTGACTTCCCTATATTCCTTACTGCTCATATAATTTTGATTCTATCTATGCTTCTGCTATGAAATAGAACAATTAAGAATTTTCTGTGAACATACCTTGAGTAATATTACTGAATCATTAAGTGACCATTGTTCAATGATGTTTTAGAATACCATATGCCAGGTTAAAATTGTGTGTGTGTGTGTGTGTGTGTGTGTGTATGTGTGTAAGGAGGGGAGCTGCAAACATTCTTCCTGTTCTCTACTAGTAAAACATGGAGAAAGATATGGGATTTCTGATAAGGGATAGTTTGCTCAGAAGATAATTCCTTTTATTGCTTGTCCACAGTGCTTAAAATCTTGAAAAGCTTTTTGGGAAGATACCTGGAGACTTACAACCTAAACCTCTTTGCTCGGGATACACTAATGAAATAAAACTTGCCTTATTATTGTGTGATACTATACAGCATTCTGTTAGTTTACTTTGTATCTCCTATCATCACATGGTTAATTATTATTTTAGATGTTTGTTTAGGTTTTATTAATGTATTTTCTCCAGTGCATTCTAACCGTTTTGAGGCAGGACCCATATCTCATTTACCACTATATTCATAGCTTCTGACAAAGAGGCTGAATGAATTACTCTTGGTAACTCAAGAGTATTTATTAAATCAATGAATGAATAAATAAGTAATAAAAAGATGGGCTATTTTACAGGTGGTATGAAAAAAATTTGCTCTTTGGGAAAAAATCCTCTAAAAATCACATTATTTCTTTAAACAACATAGATTTGTAATCTAGGTACACAGACACTGTGGATAGATTGCCGGCTGACTTTGATAATGTATTTCATGTAGTCTGTCTGCAATTACTGACTACCTGTTTTTCAAGAAACTTACTTTGGGGAAATCTGAAGGCACTTTCTCCTGCACTCCTCAGGATCAGCTGCAACTAAGGAGGAAAAGAAGGTATCACTGGATTGCCTGTCTACAGACATTTTACCACACCTACTAGGATTTCCTGGAAGAAAAAATTAATAGTTGTTTGAGCCTTAACTTAAAGACTGCTGAGACAGAAACCCTCATCTGTAACACTTGTCACAGAGATGCTTTGTTCTTCAGCAACAATATATACAAAGGGAGCCCCAATGAAGAGGGAACAGTGTGAGGGACCACATCCCTACCTCTTCATGTTTTTGCCTTTGAGTAATCTGCTCTCCCCATTAAGTGTGGCCGTGACCTGTGGAGGAAGCTTCCTTGTCTCCTCCTCGGTTATCCAGCTGGGGCTCTATAAATTAGGATGACAAAAATATATTAACAAGAGAAAAGCAGAAATTTATTTATATGTGCATCCTGCAGACACATAGGAGTATAAGGAGGTAAGAACTCCAAGGGGGCGGGGTGTGGTGGCTCACATCTACAATCACAACATTCTGGGAGGCTGAAGGGAGAGGACTGCTTGGGCCTGGGAGTTTGAGAACAATGTAGGCAACATTATGAGACCCATGTCTACAAAAGAGTAAGAAAATGAGCCAGGCATGGTGGCGCACACTTCTAGTCCCAGCAACTTGGGGGCCGATTTGGGAGAATTGCTTGAGCCAAAGAGGTTGAGGCTGCAGTGAGCCATGATTGCATCATCGTATTCCATCCTGGAAGACAGAGCATGACCCTGCCTCAAAAAATGTTAAAAAAAAAGAAATTTCTGACCCCCTACCCACCAAAGGAGTGGTTACATTTGGGGTCTGTATACCTGACTTATTAGGGGTAAGAGATGGAGATGAAAGGGCTCTTGTGGGAAAGCAATGAGTAACTGGGCTCTTAAGAAATTAGATAGGAAATAAGTTAGTTTGTGACAATGTCTGTCAGGGTGTGGTGTCCAAGAAGACACCAAGAAGGTTAAAGTTGCCCCCAGGGAAGGGAAGGGATTTATGACAACTTAGTTCTTTTAGGAAGCTGGGCTTTTAAACAGATACTAGGTTTTAGGAACTCAAATGCCTTCAGCTCAAAGTAATTCTTATGCTAAAGTAGCATATTTTGGGATAGCATATCCTTCTCCTCTTCACTTCTAATCAAAATAATACAACAAACATGATGGATGTCGTGCCCATGATTATGAAACAGTATATAAGACTCTTCTTGCTAGTTCTGGTTATCACTCCTTCTAGCCTTGAAGAAGCACATGACTTGTGAACTGCTTATGGAGATGGCCACTGGGCAAGGAAGTACAGATGACCTTTTGTGACCAGGCAACCTCTGGCCCATGGCTAGCAAGAAATGGAAGCTCTCTGATCAATAGCAGCAAGGAAATGAATACTGCCAGTAACTTGAGGAAACTTCAAAGCCAATTCTCTCCCAGTTAAGCCCCCAGATGAGAATGTAGCTTCCTGACACCTTGACTGCAGCCTTAAGACCCAGAGCAGATGACTCAGCTAAGCCATGTCGAGATTCCTAACCCATAGAAACCGTTCGATTAAACATTTATGTAATTTTTAGCCACAAAGTTTATGGTAACCTGTTATACAGCACAGAAAACCAATGCACACAGATTGGTTAATTTAATTATTTAATGATGTTTAACTGAGGCTTCTGAGCAAGATTGAGTAAGCCAGCTATGCATACAGGTTTTAAAAGCAGCCATTATCAAATAAATTTGACACAATTAAGTGAACATTCAAAAGCATGCACTCAGTGAAGAGGATTTAATGACATTGAGAAATGCTCACTGTATTAATAAGTTACAGTGAAGCTTTAAAAAAACAAAAGTAACTATAAGAATATTCACTAAGATATTAACTATTATATCTGGACCAAGGGCTTATAGAAGAATTTTTTTCCACCTTATCTTTCTCTAAAGGTTTCACCTTCAAAAGAAGTATTTTATATAGGCAGAGAAATGTCTTGTTCTTTGTTATGCTTTGGTCGTACAGTAAAACCTGCATGTGGTTAGTGAGAGAGTCATGTCACAATCTCCTTTGGAGAGGTGGAGCTAGATTTGAAACCACCTTTGCCAAAATTATAACGGAGACAACTATTACAGTGAAAGATATCTGACCTAACCTAAACTATCTTGCTTCTAACCTCCCAGCTGTCCTTGTTCATTCCTGGGTGTAGGCGGAACTAACTTTTGGAGGAACTTATTTTATATTTTAGCTTTGAAGCAAAGACCATAACAGCCCTTTCTTCAAATAAACCCCCTCCTGCCTGGGAACTAGACTGCCTTGCAGGACTAACAAATTGGCTACAAGATTACAAATTATGGTTTAGGAGTCATGCAGCTAGAGGCTGCAAGATTCTCATCTGGTCTTGCAGCTTCCACTCAGGAACTGGCTCAATGCAAGAGGACAGCTTCAGCTCTCTCTCAGTTCATCCCTGACCCGACCAGTCAGCACTCCCCCATTTTCTGACCCTCTACCCACCAAATTATCCTTAAAAATCCTATGCCTGTGTTTTCAGGGAAACTGATTTGAGTAATAATAAAACGCTGATCTCCCATAAGGCTGGCTCTGCATGTATTAAAAGCTTTCTCTATTGCAATCCGCCTGACTTGATAAATCAGCTTTGTCTAGGCAGCAAGCAAAGAGAACCCACTGGGCAGTTACAGACTGGTGTGCAGGATAAGCTCAGAACCTGACTACTTGGTTGAGAAACCCTGCTCTGCTGCTTAGAGGCACCATGACTTTGGCAAGTTTTAATTGCTCTTCTTTGCATTTTGCGCATCTGAAAAATCAGGATACCATCATAATACTCTTACATTATAGGGTTATTAAAAACATAAATAAGTTAATTTAGTTCTTCTAAAGTGCCTGACAAATAATAATCTACTGATAAATGTTCTCATTTCCTTTAAAAAAAATTAAATAATTAAGAAGTGAAGACAAAAATGTGAGTCTTCCTCCAACCTAGTTCTCTCATTTTTCAGTATAAAAACAGAGCTGATAAATTTCACATATGTAAATATGTATATAAATATATATCTAAAATCTCCACGTATAAGTCAAATGATGGATATATGAAAGTACTAGAGATTGTCATTCTTCATCTTTTGACATTTATTTGACATTTTCTATTCTATTTTTTTTCTTAATATAGTAATAAAACTTTGGAGCTGGGAGAAACTTGGATATCATGTATTCTATTCTCTGTGCTTTTCTATTTCTATTTTGCAAGTATGACTGGTGACAAACTATGGGAATGTTAATACTGAAGCAATCAGAGAGATCATAAAATCCAGAAATTATCTTCTTCTCTCACTCTTTCACAGGCTCTGTCTCTCTCTCTTTCTCTCTCCCTTTCTTGCTCTCTCCCCTTCTGTCTCCCTCCCTCCTCTTTCTCTTCACATGTACACACAGTGAGTATTTATGCACGTGTTTGTTTTCCATTTCTTTAGTTACAAGCTCACTTAGCAGTGTCAAAGCATTTTCTATCTTGGCTTCTTCCTGAAGGAAATGTTTATTATGAATTTTTAAAATCCACAACCAAAATAGGATTTCATGAAAGAAGTGCTGACAGAAACTTACTTATTCTCTTGAGAATGCAACTCTGTGCATAATAAACATTTAGTAAATTGTTAAACAGCATATGATGAAATGTTAACATAAATAAAAGAGAGTACTTAAATGAATTTTCATGCCTTTTGTTTTCCCCTTGCTGAGCTACAAAACCATTTCAATAAATAAAAAGGAAATAGTGGTAGAAATGAGAACAGAATTCACACAGAAAAGCCTGAGTCCATCCCCCACTCCAGTTCTCTCTTTTCTTCATGCTTTTTTGTTTCTAAGAACTTGTTTTCTTCAGTGCACACTAATAACAACCACCACTTTAACAACAAGAACAACATCAACAAAAGGTAGTTCCCAAAGAAAAGCAAAGATTAAACCAGTTTTTAACAGATGCTTTGCAAATCTGTGGCCAGCTTTAAATACTTAAGGAATCTCTTCATTCATAGTAATAATACTCTATCAGACAGCAAGGAGCCTGTTTTTATGAGCAGGGTCATTAAAAATAACTCCCATGAAAGGTTACTGGAAAGAGAAACCAGTGAGTGTCACTTGGAACACTGATATATTCGCTATAAAATATAACAAGTATCATTTAAAATAGAGCACGGGTAGGCTTTACAAATTAATGAAATGCCCCAAATACATAAAAACTGTCTTTTAGAATTACATTTAAAATAATTCAACTGGTAAAATTCTGCTCAGATTTAAAAAGAAACATGTTCACAAGAAGTGTATTTGTAGAGTTTTCAGAATATTAAGCAACTGTCTTGCCAAACAAGGTTATCTAATTTATAAATCTATAAATGCTACTTGGAAACCACCATCTAACTTTTCTGAACGTTCCATTTTCCTGTCTATTTTGAGAAACCTTTATGGGTACAATAAAGCTCCTATGCCATGAACTTATAGGATTTCCTTTTATAAGTCCACATGTAAGTTCAGCTGTATATGTGTGTATGCATATTTATATTTACATATTTACACATAATTTAATTCTTAGAATTTACCATTTGGCTCAGACTCCAATGACATGTAATCTAAGCATTCAGTTGTGGGTGGTCCTGTGGGAGCTCATTTTCAGAAAACATTGAACTCAAGGATTCAATGGCATGTGGTTACTTCATTTGCTGCTGGAGAAGATTTTACAGTAATTAAATTCTGAGATTTGGCACCATTTTTATAAGTAGAGGCTATAGTTTCTGAAACTGTCTCTACTAGCTAACATTTTTAAAATTTGTGAAAGTTTGATAAATTCCAGAGTATAATAGATGTGATTAAAGAGAAAACACCTTATGTCTTTGGAAAACTTTCAAATATGGAAGATGGCTCTTCTTACCATAGTGTCAATGAGATGCCCACACACCTGCTTCATTAGTCCTGCTGGCTGAGCTAGGCCACCTCCTGCCTTGTTCTTCAGGTCCTCTTTTGCAGTCTGAGGCCAATAGCAATTTCTCAGAGTGGGTAATATGACATTTTCTTCCTCTTCAATTTCATAGGAAGGATTTTTTTTGTTGTTTCTTTTCAATGTTTATGCACAGGATTTTTGTCTATTATGAATTTTTCTTTTCTGTTTCTCTGAGCTGGCATAGATTCTATCACACAGACGGGGTGGACTGGGTATAGATGGTCCCAACTTATGATGGTTGGACTTACATTTTTTTCAACTTTATGATGGTGCAAAAGCGATATGCATTTAATGGAAAGCAGTACCACACTCTTTCATGAAGCTAGGCAGTGGCAGTGAGCCACAGCTCCCAGTCAACCACAGTAAAGCTACACATACTCTACAATGTATTGTATAGCCAGATGATTTTGACCAACTGTAGGCTAATGCAAGTGTGTTGAGCATTTTTAAGGTAGTCTAAGCTAAGCTATTATGTAGGGTAGGTTGAATGTATTAAATGCATGTTTTACTTACCTTGTTTTCAGGATAAAATGAGTTGGTTTACCAGGACATAGTGGTATGCTAAATCGAGAAACATCTGTATTACAGAGTTGGTAACATGAGGCAAGAGAGCAGTTTGCAGCCTCTACCACATGCTAATCATAGGAAATTGAATGAGATATATTACTTGTTTGGATTGTCATTAAATATATTAACATTGTATATAGGTGTGTATTACCACACACACGTGTGTATGGATAAAACACATTATTATCACTTTGTTTCCCCCTCCTGTTTTTTTCTTATAGAGCAATAGAATTATCTTCTAAAAACATGTATTCTAAAACATATTTTTTAAGAGCTGAATCACTTTTTTCAACATAGATTCTTCAAATGTATTTGAAAAATATATGTGTTTATATGTTGCTTGCAAACAGTAAAATCTCTATTACTTTTCAAAAATATGTTTCTGTCTCAGTTTTCCTTTGAGAACAGCAAACTGCCTAGTAAGCTATAAGAGGGTACCAACAACTTTGGTGATCAATGAAATGTCCTTTACCACTCCGGAAATGTGAAATATCTTTGATAACCCATCCTTCCACTTTCTCATGAATGTGAGAAATAAGGAATAACAAGAAAACAAAGGGAACAATACAAGAGTAATTGTAATTTACAAAAGAGTCCCCTGAGAAAAGGACATGTTTCATCACTAGGGAAGAAAAGATAGAAGACTAACTTTGGATCAGACAGTTCAGATGCTTAAGAGTAATTCATAGCCAACTCTTCCAAAAACTAAGCTGTCAGCAAGATGTATAGGGTATGGTAAATGGAAACAAGACTGTAGATCTATCATTTACAATTTAGTAGGCTAATAACATTCTTATATTCTTCTTTGAGATATTAAATAAATGTATGAAATGGATCACAGGGTGTCATTCTACTATAGCATAGTTCTGTAAATTAAGGTTGCTATGTATCTAGGGATTTTATTTACTGATGTTCTGACATGTGAGATTTTGTTTGTTACTGAATCAAAAACTAAATCTATTACTGTGGAATTCAAACGTATTTGGCATGGCTTCTTTTTATACTGTGGGTGATTGTTGTATAAACATTTTTTTTGTCTGTTTTACATAGTCTTGTTTTGCTTTGCTATTTCAAAGTGAAGTCTGAAGTTAGCTTTGCCATTCAAGGGCAGCTATTAAGAAATATTGGTTATAGTTAACAGAGTGTTTTTGGTTTTTTTTGCACAGGCTATGGTGACTAAATGTTTAATTAGGTAGAATCTGGAGAAAAAAAAGAAATTGTTTTGTGGTATAAGGACGTACTTACTGCAGTAGAAAACAAGCTTCACAAATTTAGGGTCTTTTTCCCCCCTTGGGTCCCTGGAAACTAGAACAAGGCTAGGCACATGGCAGTGCTCAAAATATGAATGCTAAATCAACATAATAATTATACCTGATGTGATCTTATATATAGTATAAAAATATATTAGGATTAGAAACATGTAGTACTACCGTTTCATTCTAAAATGATGTTCAGCAATTTAAGATAATTATCTGAAGTTCACATAGCAAAGCTTAGCTTAAGCTTATCCAGTATGCAAAAATAGCTAGGCTTGGTAGAATATCCCTGCCAGACTTCAAAGGAGGTTGAACAGCATCTTTTTGGGGAGAACAAATTTAAGGAAACAGGAGACCCAGACATGACGCACATGGCCTTAGAAAGCCCCCAAAACTGAGCTATTTTGAGTCCAGTGTGATGGCTCTGATTTGAATGTAACCCTGGTCCATCCCCATGGACTTCTGCAGAAGGCTCAGAGGTGAAAACTGGATGAGTGGATTCGTGAAAGTCTATTAAATCCCCTGAGACATAGTAGAATAACTTTAGGTTATTGGTAACAGTGCACAGTAAAACACAACATTACACAGATTTATTTTATTAAAATAATTGTTATCATACTATGGGGAAAATTAATTACCTTAATTGTTAAATACTACAGAATATAAATCTATAACATGCCTAGTATATGTCATGATTAATATTCAGTAGTCAAAAAATTTGTTAATTAAGAGTCTGATAAATAAGTTATATAGTCAGATATATTCAGTGACTTATTGGTATGAAAGGCACAAGTCTCCTTAGAGGAGCTAGTGGATTATTTTCCGTTTTAGAGAAATACTGATTAAATATACCTTGCTGTAGAGGAAATATACAAAGACATGTACATGACACAGATATTTTGTGGAATGCTGAATCTCAATAAATGCACTTAGTTATTTACTTGTCCAGATACTTACTTCAATGTATTTTTTGCAAGGCCATCAATTTGATCTCAGAATATAATTAATTTAACTTAAAGCGCAGGATTATTATTTAGCATTTAATAAAAATAGAATTCCAAGAAAGCATTGAAATTATATAATAATATTTTGCTGTCATTTTTTTGGTAAGCAAAGGTTGAATAAAAACTGTATTTTTAAACCAGATTAAAATAATTATTAAAAAACTGATAAAAGCAAGTAAATTTTTGGTGATATTGGAAACCAAGATTAGAAAACATAAAATTAAAAGAGGGTAAAAGCCCTCTCTCATACAAAATAAAGTTTATATACTGTGCCTCTAAATTGTATCACTTTTTGAATGCCATCATTGGTATATTCTCTTATAGTACAGAAGAAAGTGTGTCTCAAATTGTTCATGTATGGAGACTGAAAATATCGTTTGATTCTCTCTCTACATCCTTGAGAAAAATGGCCTAAAGAGATTATTTACAGAGTGAGGCAAATAAGAAGGAAGAGGAAAAAAATGTAATGAAATACTCCCTGCACCCTGCCAATACACTAACTTGTCATAACTGGGAGGTACATGCAAGTGCAGCCACTCGGTGGCTCCCAGGAAGAGACATTTTATTTTTATGATAGTACTACTGACATAATGAATCTTCGCTACATGTATATAGCAGGTGTGGCTTGAAAAGTTAGGTTGTAGAAATATGTGACATGTTTACTAAAAAGCAAAGCAAAAATTCTCTCTGCTGTCGGCCATTCTGGCCCTCCCATTGTTGTGAAATAATAGACCTTCTAGCAATGGGTGCTGTATACCACAGACTCTCTTATCGCTTCAGTTCTCAAATGCGCATGGCTATATCACCATTGAGTATGAGGTTTGTGAGCAGCGATGCCAGGACTTTATATTTATGAAGTCTCATTACGATATTATCTTTAGCAGCTGTGGTATCTTTAATTACTAAATCTTTCCCTTATAAAATTCAAGTCACTCCTTTATCTTTATTAAACTTTTCCCTAAAGCTTAGATCTCCACGATGAACACATTCTCTCTCAAATGCCAAGATATGCTCACCATTAGCTAAGAAGTGTGTATATATGATTTTAGTTACATATATGTTAAAATATTCAAATATTTGAATTCAAGTTGCTAATCAAAGTTCTTGTTTGTACATGGATCTGGCATCGTATCAGTGAATCACACTTTATATTGTCAATCAACACTCTGCCCGTACATGGTTTTAACAAAAGATGCATCTGAGGGAAGATTCTTGACTGGCAGAAAACAGAAACCTCACTGTTATTTGAAACATAACTGCCAGAAACTGATTTGGTTGTCACTGGTATTTCCCCTGAGGGGCAGAGCCTCATAACTAAATTTATGTTTTAAAGAACCTATATTAGAAAGCCAGGAAACACTGAATTCAGTCTCTTAATTATGTCTTAATGCTAGTAAAGCCATGTTATGCTCTGGGGGGTGGCAATATCAATTTTAGTCTAGAGAAAAAAGGTAAAATAGTAGCTAGTATAAGCAGTTGAAGTACAAATGTAAAAGTAGAGGACCTATTTTTAAATGTACAAATGACAGCAAATATTAAAAGGACATTTTATGCCTGCAAATACATCATTTACTAAAATTCTTATACCTTGATGAAAAATTACAAGTTTGTAAGTGAAAAATAAAAAAAAAGAAACTATGCCATTTACTTAAACTTTCTCAAAGACTACTAAACACATTGTCAGCAAACCAGATGTTAACTCATTGGCAAGAGAGAGGTAGCCAAGTTCTAAATGGGAATTGTTGATTTAGTTTGTATATTTTCAAAAGAATAATTATGGGGGATTCTTTTAAGCTGCCTTGACTTACTTGTGTCTTTCTAGGTATATTAACTTAGCATTTTTTCCTTGCTTCAGTGAAGTTTTACAGTCAATGCAGGGGTCCATCCTTAAGGCAGGGGGTAGAAAGAGTCACAGTAGGTTGGAAAAGCTCATGATCCATTCCACAGCTTAGCCTGGGGTAAAGCAAAGCTAACCTTTGAGATACCACAGAGGAAATTCAGAAGCAGAATGATTTTATTCAGAAAGGAGAAAATGGCAGGATGTTTCCCACACTGTTTTTAGGCTATTCGTGGCAAATGTGTTTATGAAATGATGTGAAGAACAAGCATGAACAATTTGGGAAATAGGGAAAGAAATGAAATGATAACTCTCTGGAACAATTCACTAGGTAATTTTCATAATGCCGGGTCACAAAATACAAACATTAATGGTATAGCTTATGGATTTCAATTTAAATCAATAGCCTATTTTCATCACAACTGTTTTTCAATAGGAGCTGTACGTGTGCTTTCCCTTTCCCCATTGCATTAAGCCTTTGTCTTCCTCTTCTTGTTCTCAGCTACTTTTTCACTTTAATGTCACCTTGTTCAGACAAATACAAATCACCTTGAAATGCATTTGATTCTGCCACAGTGGAAACTGAATCCCTGGTATAGAAAGAATTCTACCACAGCAAAGACTCTACAGTGGAAAACAGTAGTTCAGGAAATGGAGATATATTCAATGTTCCAGGGTTATTGAGAATTTGAGGTTATTTATGCTGGAAGAGACATCTGCCAGGAGCCTTGAACATCTCTGCCCATCCTTTCTGAGTGTACCAGGTTACAAAACTTCTGTTTGTCACATAGGAAGCTGAATAGGTCAGAGTAATGAAAGCGTGATTATCAAGTAACTCAATCTCTGGGCAAAGCAAACTTGTTAGTGGCTTACCCCAAAGTGCTAGGTTCTTGGCCCTGGATTTCTCTTTCTTAAAGTAATTCACTGCTTATGCAGGTATCATTTGGTCCCTTTTGTCATTCTGTGGGAATTGAGACTAGGAAAACTGCCCAAATATGCTGGCCCTCTGGTTACATTTCTTTTGTTGAGTAATAGAGTATTCCCCACTTACCTGAAGTTTTGTTTTCAGTTTCAGTTACCAGCATTAACTGTGGTTCCCAAATGTTAAATGGAAATTCCGGAAGTAAACATTCCCATAACTTTTACTACGGTATATTGTTATAATTGTTGTGTTTCATTATTAGTTATTATTAATATCTTACTGTGCCTAACTTATAACTTCAACTTTACCATACGTATGTATGCATAGGAGAAAACAGCATATGTTGGGTTTGGTATTATCTGTGATTTTAGGCAGCCACTGGGCATCTCAAAACATATTTTCCTCAGGTAAGAGGGGACTACTGCACAGTCTTTCTCTGATTCAGAAATCTTGTCTTCTGTCAGCATCCATGAAACTGTGAAAAGCTGTTAGCTTCCAAGTAGGGTAAAATCCAGACCCTTTTCAGCTCCTGAAACCTTAGGGATTCAAAGGTGAAAATAGAAAATTTATTATAAGAGGAAAAGTCTGGTTTAGATATATAAATTTTGAAATCAAATATATGGAGGTGGGAATTGAAATTGTGGGCATAGATGTGATTGCCTGAGGAGAGGGTAGAGTTGTCAGAGGCATTTGAACAAGAGCAACTCCATCCTGAATAGGAGCTGGGTAAAATAAGGCTGAGAACTGCTGGGCTGCATTCCCAGAGGGTTCAACATTCTAAGTCACAGGATGAGACAGAAGGTCAGCACAAGATACAAGTCATAAAGACCTTGATGATAAAACAGGTTGCAGTAAAGAAGCCAGCTAAAACCCACCAAAACCAAGACGGTAATGTGTGACCTCTGGTTGTCCTCACTGCTACTCGTCCACCAGTGCCATGACAGTTTACAAATGCCATGGCAATGTCAGAAGGTTGTCTGTATTGTCCAAAAAGGAGAGGCATGAATGATCCACCCCCTTGTTTAGCATATAATCAAGAAATAACCATAAAATTTGGCAACCAGCTGCCTTTGGGGCTGCTCTGTCTATGGAACATTCTTTTATTTTTTTATTTATAAAAGTAGCCCTTCTTTTATTCCTTTACTTCCTAATAAACTTACTTTCACTGAACTCTATGGATTCACCCTTAATTATTTTTTGTATGAGATCCAGGAACTCTCTTTGTGGACTAGATCGAGACCGCTTTCAGGTATCAGAGTCACAAGAGGGCTTAGTTTAAGTTTGGACTTTAAGTAACTTTAGTAAATAAAGGTTTGGTAGAGGAACCTGGGCCTAAACAAAGACACAGAGAGAAATCAGAAAGGTAGGAGGTAAAACAGAAGATTATTGTTTCATGGAAGTCAAGAGAAGACAACTTTTCAAGAAGAAAGATGTATTCAACACTGTTGAGAAATCAAGTGATATGAGGATAAAAAGGTCCATTCTGTTTAAGAAGATGAGGAAGAGAGATATAGGGAGTTACTAGAATGGAAGTGGGTTGAAAGGCTTACCAAGATATAGAGGAAGGACTAATTGACAAGTTGTGCTTGAACACACAAAGGGAATAAATAAGACTGTAGTTTTCTCAGGAATCCAGAATATGATGCCATAGGATGGAGAGGGATAGGGTGGGATGGGATTGGATGGATGCATGGAAAGCACAGGTTAAAATGTTTGAAATGTATTCCCTTCAGATAAGTGGGGGAATACTGCAGGGGAATACTCTTATGTAGAAAGAGGAACCATTTTTCCATTATTATAGGAAGCAAGAAAAACAGGGTGGGTGCCCATATTGTAGAATTTAATGTTTTGTTAGATGGAAGATAAAGTTTCTGATGACTTTCTTTACTGTCAGAATAAAGAAGCAAAACATGTCCTGACATGTCCTGTGCCTTAAGGTTTGAATCAGGTGGTGAAACTTTAAAAAACATGTTTTGTTTTATTTATTTATTTATTTTAGAATAAGTGAGTCAAAACAGAATTAGAGTAGCATGATCTGACAGTATAGATGACCCTTTTCAAGGTCATGAATTTATAATAAAAATTTGTGGGTAACTTTGTGGAGGAAGGAAGCATACAGCTGAAATTAGCTAAGGCAGTGATTTTTGACCATGGGCTGTGCATTAACATCACTTGGGTAATTTTTGAAAATCCTAATGCCTAGGCCACATCTCAGACCAATGAAATAAGAATCTTCTTAGGCGAGATGCAGGCATCTGTATTTTACAGTCTTCAAGTGATGCAGGATGTTTTTGCTCCTTAGCTCATCTAGGTCCGGGTTCTTGTGTCACAACCAGGAAGAAATAGGCACGTGAACATCAAAAAGTGAGTGGAGTAAAATTTATTAAGTGAAAAGGGAGGCTCTCAGAAAAAAAGAGGGGTCCTGAAAGTAGGTTGCTGGTTTTCCTCTTCACAGTTGAATACAAAGCCTTTTTATAAAAGCTGATGAGGCTGGGTGCCTTATTTGCATGTGCTGCGAATTCCTGGCGGCTTCACCTCTTGCTTCCAGTGTGCATGTGAGCCCTTAGTCTGAGCCATGCCACACAGATTTATTTTTGTTACTGTGCATGTGTTAAGGGATGAAATTTTTCACCGCAGGCATGTTTCAGCAAGCGCCCTGTGCACAATCACCTTGGTGAGTGGGAGCTTCTCTGGGGACCCTCCCCTATTTGCCTAAGAGAGTTCTTTGCCTCCTGCATCTATCACCAGCTAATTCTAATGGGAAACCAAAGTTGAGAACCAATAATGAAAAGAACAAAAAAGATTAAAGGGTTTAAAGGCAAGAAGCATCAGGCACTGTGTGTTAACAGTCAAGTCATATTTGAAGCTCTTGCTGTTCTTGGTGAATGCTCGAAAGTCTGACCCTCCCAGTCCCTCTACAGACAGGGAGAAATGGACCAGTGAGCCTGCTTCGAATCCAGTCAGATAAAACAAAAGAAGGAAACCAAGTTAAACTTATCATCAGAAACAAAACAGCAAATCGCTTCAAAATGAATTTGTAACGTCCTCCAAAAGAGCTCCACGGTCATATACAGTTCTGAGTAGTGAGTCATTCTGGTACCACAATAAAAAACACCTAACTAATATTAAGCTTAAGTTTCCCTGGATGGCTCTTTTTTTTAGGTATTATACAAACTACATAACAATCTTTTTATTTCATGTTCAATCTTGCACATCGCTTGAAAATATTGTATCTTGACAAATTTTTATCTAAGAACATCCAAAACACATGGAACACATTTTCCCTCCTCTATCTTTCTTTGAGTCCATGAGATTCATCAGAATGTATTTACTCAGGGTTAAATGTTGTTGTTATAAAACTAATACCGGTTACGACTGTGACTTGACAAACTGTTACGTTAATCTAAATTTGTTTAAATGTTAATTGAAGAATTTGATCATGAATTACATTTTTCATTAGAAATATTATCAGTGTGGCCACCATTTTTTAAAGCCCATTAAATGTTGATAATTGATTATATTTTTAATTGGGCCAATCTCAATTACCTTTTCTTTTAAACTTCATTGTTGAAAACCGAAAAAAAATTGCTCTTTCAGTTTTCTGCTTTAGTAAGTATAATGTAGTAAGCAAAAAAGCCAGTATCTTTCTGACAATTGGTGGCTTCTACAGCACCTGAACATTATAATTCAGAACATCAATACTAGCTGAACACTATATCCCCTAGAACATCGAAGGGACTTTGTATTAACCACAAAAACAACCCTGAAGTTTCCTTTTGTTTATTTTTTATTTTAGTTAAAATATAAAGTCATGATACTTGTTTATTTTGTCATTCAGGAGGCAGTAGAATTCCACTCCTAGGTATCTACCAAAGAAAAATAGGAAATAGCCACACAAAAAATTGCACACAAATGTTGGTGGCAGCATTCTAATAGTCAAAAACTAGGAACAACTGAAATGTCCATCAACGAATAAACTGATAAAGAACATGTGGTGTGTTCATACAATGGAAAGTTATTTCGTGAAAAAGGAATGACGGACTGACATATGCCACAACAGGGATAAACTTCCACATCACGCTAAGTGAAGAAATAACCATTCACAAAAGATTGGACATTTTGTGATTTCATTTATATAAAGTATCAAGAATATGTACCTCCACAGATATTGAAAGTAGATTATTGGTTGCCAAGACCAGGGGCATTGAGAATTGAGAGAACATGAGTAGCAATTCCCAATGGATATGGGGTTTCTTTGGGGAATAATGAAAATGTTCCAAAATTAGATAGTGGTGATAACTGCATAACTCTGTGAATATATTAAAAGCCACTGGATTAAATAATTTTAAAGGGCAAATTTTATTATATGTAAATTACATCTCAATAAAGCTTTTATTTAAAAAAGAAGAGGCAGGCAGTTTAGAAAATTACTAAGAATACTTGCTAATTTAAGTTTAATTCTATGTAAATATGCTTTCTTCTATTGTTTTTGCTTTTTCTAGCTAGAGTGGATTATAGTCCACCCCCAAATGATAAATTTTTCAGACACTCTTTGATGTGTTTCTCCCAAATTTGCTTCTGACTCATCTGTTCCTTAGTATTTCAGCTTTTCACTATCAATAGCTTCAGTCTTGTGAATCACTTTTCTAAAATGTCTGTTTCTGTCTTTCTTTCAAAAATAGCCCTCTGGAGCTTCTGTAAATAGTTTAGTGATAGCATTTCTGAAATTTTTATTACACAACTCAGTTTGCTATTTTAAGTACTATATTTTCCAGGTTTCTCTATAACTAAGTATTCCTCTCATATTTTACACTTGAAATAAATTTTGAGGAATCTGTGTCTTTACTACAGGATAAGCATAATACCCTGAAAGAACCTATACTAGCGGAAATAACCAAGTTAAAGATGTTGTATTCCAAATTTATGATTGAATGCAAATGCCTCATTGAAAAGCAAATCCTTCATTTAAAATTGTTCAGTGGGATGGGTCTTAAAATCTTCAATCTGGTTAAATTTAACACACTGAAAAATCTTATTCAGAAATATTCAGTGGGCCTAGAGCAATGTTAGATCAATCTGCATTTACCTCTAAATTTCTGTGCTAGTGATTTACTTTATACATGCTATTCTCTTGGATGGAAAGTCTTAACCAAAGTATTTACACCATGTTTTGAGAAAAGTCTGGTTCAAATTTTATCTTATGCAAGATTCTGAAAGATAAACCTGACTTCCTGATGTCCTGATATTACATTGTATAAATACTGAAGCACACAGTCCGTGTGTTATGCATTTGAACCTCATAGTATCCTCTTTCTGATGCTTCTTAGGTTATTTCACATGTGTATACTTTGTCTTATAATTAGATTTCAAATATTTCAATGGCATGTCTATGAGTTTTATTTGTATATGCTTCATAGAGCATAAAATATAAAATAATCATCATATATATACTGGATTATTTATAAGAACAGATATATAAAAATTTTATGGAAAAATAAAACATGTTTAACATGATATATTTTGTTATGATATATTCCTACCTCGCTGGTCATGTCATCAGTGTTTTCCTTGTAATTATTGCCCTTCTAGTACTAGTAAGTGCATTAGTCCGTTCTCACACTGCTATAAAGAACTACCCGAGACTGGGTAATTTATGAAGAAAAAAGATTAAATTGAATCACAGTTCCACAAGCTTAAGAGGAAGCATGACTGGGAGGCCTCAGGAAACTTACAATCATAGCGTAAGGTGAAGGGGATGCAAGCACCTCTTACCATGGTGGAGCAGGAGACAGAAAGAGAGTGAAGGGGGAGGTGCCCACCCTTAAACCATCAGATCTCATGAGAACTCACTATCATGAGAACAGCAAGGGGAAATGCCCCCATAAGTCAGTCACCTCCCACCAGATCCCTCCCCCAAGACTGGGAATTACAATTCAAAATGAGATTTGGGTGGGGACTCAGAGCCAAACCATATCAGTAACAAAAGGAAATATTGAGAAAGTATAAAAAAAGATAGGAAGCTATGATTGCACCACTGTAGTCCAGCCTAGGTAACAAAACAAGACCCTGTCTCAAAAATTTAAAATATACATGTATATAGAAAAGGAGACAAAATAGTATGTGGCTATTAAAAAGAGTTTTTCTGCATAATTGTAATCTGCTTTGTGAAAAACTGGAGAGAGAGTCAGACAGAATCAACCTAAAGATGAATTTTAGCTTTGGCAGTATCAAACTCATCATAAGTGCAATTTCATTATTTTGGAAGTGATAGAAACCACAATAGAATTCCTTGGAAAAAAATAGTAGGAAATTCTTATGCTGAGCTTTAGAAGCCAATATCGAGAGGGAAAATGTGATGTTTGTGTAACATTCCAAACTTACGTATTATTTTATTCCTTTGAAAATTGATGTGAAGTCAGTGTAGTGAACAAGATCCCTGGTGAGCATATTTGACAGATCCAACCCTCTCCCACCGTGCAACTACCCTGCTTTCCTTGATTTAGCAGTTCATGGATTTATTGAATACTTACTGTGTGACCCACATATTCCTAGGTGTCAGGGATAGTACAGTATTTTTCTCTCTTTGTGTCTCTTCAGCTGTTAATGAAATGGGTTAGTATTAGTTCTTGAAAGTGAGGTAGCTGCCTATCCTGAAAGACACAGGTTTTGTAGGAGGAAGTAGCTAAGATTTAGTGAAAGGGAGTGTATAGTTTTGCAACCAAAAGAAAACATACAACTGGATGAGATGGTGTGATTTAGGCTATATCTGGCTTATTTTTCTAGGAAATTTTAGATCATAATCCTTATCACATTTCACAGTGTCTTCAAATTATGTTCGCACTTTCTATTAAAAGGCTTTTTTCTTCTGAGTTATTTTTTCTAAAACTTCATCGTGTGTCACATGAACACATTATTCTCTATGTGAGTTTTTTTCACTACATTTTAACACAGAGACCTTTTTGTCTCTAGGGATATATTGAGGACGTATAAAAAAAGGAAGCTATGATTGTACCACTGTACTCAAGTCTAGGTAACAAAACAAGACCCTGTCTGAAAAATTAAAAAACAAAATACGTATATGGAAAAGAAGATAAAATATCTGGCCCACTATGTTACCTGTCATTCTGCGTGGAACAACAGAAAGTATGACCTTACTCATTGCACTACTAATTGAACGTGTTTTGGGTCAATTCCAGAAGAAGACCTACCTTTTCATACAGAGATTCCTGTCTTTTGATAGAGATAGAGGGACCTATCTTTTGAGCATATCTTTAACATTTTCTCTAAAAGGAGACCATTGAGGACCTTTAAATAAAGTAGTGTCACTCTATCATTTTTTTCTTTTTTTGCAGCATGATTTTGTAATTTAAACATTTAAAACATACTTTTTCTGAAAAGTATGACATTGCGTACTTAACAGGAGGACATCTTCCTTTTCACTCTCATGGGGCTGAGCTTCGCCATGTGTTTATCTCCTAGTTCAAGTGCACAATGTGTTTCCTTTGCCTGATGGACTGCCTCCTGCATGCTTCCTTTACCTTGATGTTAATGTTGCTCTTTCCCCAACAAACTACTCTGGTAAAACCCCTTCAAATTCCTCTTTCATGCTTCTTTCTACTCTTGTTACATTATTCTGCATAAGCAGGAGACAGTCACAGTTACAAGTGAGAGATTGCCCACAGGGATGTATTTCTATGAACAAGAAACCTTCAGTTAAAGAACATTTCAGTGGTGAGCAAAGGATTTTTTTTTCATATTCTATCTTTTAAAGGACACTGGCCCAATCATTCTTGATGTGCTAAAGATTTTTTTCTCCCTACAGTTCATCTAGTTTCTTCATTTGATCGTTTGTTAGCCTCTATTTTTTTTTTAAATGCTGCAATTTAATTTGAAAAAAGATTCAAGTACTTATCATTGGGAAAAAAGGAATCAGCCAGTAATTTAAAAATATTTGAAATATATTTTGATGTGTTAAGCAAACAGACATTTTATATATACATATATAGTTTTAATAAAAACTATATATGCTTTACAATATGTTTTCCTTAAGAGATTTCTAACACAGCTGCAGACAGATGTTTTCATTTTAGTTTTAAAGGCAGAAATGACAGTGCCCTATGAATAAAAATCAAAAGTAAATTCCACAATCAGGAGGCCTACTTGCTGCATTCCCCCTGTTTCATAGATCTTGAGATTATACATTGGGCAAACTAATAGCCTGCTGATTCCAACCTCAGTGAGTGACAGGGGACCCAGGGCGACAAAAGATCTAAAAATGTATCTGGCTTTGGCCATTAAAAGCCTTATGAGCAAGTAGCAAAAATCAGCAGAGCTTTAGGATTGCCAATGCAGGGACTTAAAAAGGTTCATAGCAAGGAAACATTACTAACCATCCTGATAATTTGTTGACATACAATGGCGGCTGCCTCCATCACCACTTTCTAGCTGAGAGCTTTAGGTGATGAAAGGCAGAGTGGATGGAGGTGGTGCATCAGCGTTGATGCTGACAGTCCCATGGGTGTGCTGAGGCGCGTGGTGCAGGGATACGGCATTACAATTATCTCAAAGTTTAGCTGTATCTCTGAGGTCAACAGGAGGTTAGATTAGTGTCTTTCTGGAAAAGGGCTGTATATATTTTCATATTCTCTTTAACATCTCACTAGCTAGTCATTGATTTTAATACTTTGAATACTATTAGACCAAAAACATGTTCCATTAGTACAGTGAGTAAGTTCATACCCTCTGTTGTTCCCCAGTGCCCATTGGGACAAAAATAGTAAAACAAAAACCAAACAAGAGTGCCTGAAAATATGAATAGTCACGATGTGTGGATTCAAACTATTCCCACTGAAGGGATATAAAAATGGTGTGCCAAGAATATAGTTGGGTAGCAGTAGTAATTATTTGTAAGTACAGTGTGCATTTCCTAGTCTATCTGCTGATGGATTCTTCAAAGTGCCACATCAGTGATATGTTAAAGAGTTGATAAATGATCACAATTGGGAATTGTCTTCTGCTATAGTCTGTCCATAGGTGAAGGCAAGAATCAGAGATGGCTTTCTATGCATTTTGCAAGGCAGGCATGTTCTTAATTTCTTACCAAATTTAAAGTGGGGGATGAGAATCAACCTATTTAGCTAAAGAAACAGAAAAAATAATTTGCCATCTGATGCTTAGAATAAGACACTTAACTAGAGGGCTGGAAAGAAAAGAGAAAGAGGACTAGGAACAGTGGGCAAGACCGATGAGAAGAGAGTCAAATAGAGATGATGATACCAGCAACATGAAATACAGACCCAAAGGAGTAAGTAGGTGTATATCAATATAGCTACTTCCAAATTCAAGTAACCAGCATATGACAGCAATCATACAGAACTGGATCAACCAATTAATAAAAGCTTTTAAGACACCTGTATAAGCAAGTTAGTTGGCAAATTTTTCTAAAGATAACTGTGAATAGCAATATGAAAGTTCATACCATCCATTTGACATTATTGTATTTTTTCTAAAAAAATTTAAGTTATCTAATATGGCTCCACTAATAATTTCTATTGAGAATCTTGTCAGGATTCATCAGTTTGATGTGAAATAACAGCTGAGTAGGAAAATGTCAATGGAATCAAATTAAGAAATAAAATAGCATAAGGAGATTGGGAAGATGTTGGTCAAGGACACAAAATTTTAGCTAGACAGGATGAATAAGCTCATGAGGTCTGTTGTACATCATGCTGGCTACAATTAATAGCAATATATTGTATACTTAAAATTGCTAAGAGAGTATATTTAAAGCATTCTCATCACAAAACTGTGATAAGTATGTGAGCTAACATATACATTAGTTTTAGGTAGCCATTCCACAATGTTTACATAGACCAAGACATCATGCTGTACACTATAAATAGATATCATCTTTGTCAGTTAAAAAAGACGTAAAAAAACAAGAAAAAATCCCACAAACAATGGAAAAAATACAGATAATGTTTTCTAGATGACTCTAAATGAATTGGTACCAAAAATAATTGATATATGTTCTCTTCCTTCCCACATCAGTGTTCCTCTCTCTTCTCACATTCCTCCTCGCATTTCTCATGTACATTTTCCCAAAATAGAAAGCTCCAAGACCATCTTAAAGGGAAAAAGCAGTCACACAAGCGCGTGTTATAGCCTGAATGGGGTGCACAGGGTGAAGGTGTGAGGGAGAAGAACCTTTCAGTGTGTGTGTCATGGTGACTTCAGAAGGATGAGCTTCAGGATTTTGGCAATGCCAACATCTTCCTTTCCATATCTTCCCCAAGTTTTAAATTTCCTAATCCCAATTCATCAGTTTCAAAATACCTAAATATAGCTCTCACTTTGGTTTCTGGTGAGTAGGAATTGCTTTTTATGTAATGAATTATTTAATATTCATTTCTTTCCAAATGTCTTCAACTAAAATAATTAAGAGCCTGGACTTTCAGCCTTTCTTTGGTTTTTGCCTGCCATGGCATTGATCGGTCTTTATTTTGTGTTCTAGAGCAGGAACTACTGGAAATTGGTGAAATGATTATCTATAGCAGCTCAGGTTTGCAGGAGTCTCACAGAGAAAGGTGCTATTAGGATGGTGAGGATACAATGCAGTCTAAAATTGCTAAACAATATGGCACAAACGTAATTGCTCTGAATAACTTTTGTTTGCTCGCTCTCCATACAGCCCAGTTACTGGTGTAGAGAGAACTTATTTTATGGCCACAGACAACTCTCAATCATGCTGTGTCATAAGATGCGGTTGGAATAGAGAATCTTTAAGATGTTTTCTAGCTCTGATACTTTTGATTCTATAGCTGGTCTTATAAAATGTGTGCATTGTTTAAAGAGAAAATAGGGAGACTGTGACTGGAAAATAACTATTTATAAAGGAACCATACTTCAATGGGTATATATTATCACCTTCGAAAAATTCCTTTTCAACTGGTTTTAAAATTAAGAATAAGTGCATCCTTCAGAATATTTTTCTTTATGTTAGGAATGCCACATAACTAAGTTCCTAAGATGAAAGCTGTTTTCTTAAAAAAAAAAAAAAGAAAGAAAAAAGCAGATCTTAGCATTTACTATATCTGGAAAATAACATGTACAGTACATTCAACTCTGTTAAATGTCTATGAATGTAAAAATAACTTTCCCTTGGAGTATTGGATAAAAATATAAAAGAAAAATGCTTCAGTTTTACTCTGAATAGTAAATGTGTCCAACAATCTTTAAAGGCTTTGTATTCATCAAATACCATTCTAAGCACAGACATGAATGGCAAATATTTCTATGATCTTTCCGTGGTGGCACAGAAGTTTTATGGATCACTCTCTCAAGCTGTGACACACCACCAATGTCAACCATTCAATAGAAAACATTCATAAGCAGTCAATTATGGGGTGTTTGACTCTAAGCTTGTGTCTACAAAAAAAAGCAAACACATGTTTGGAAAGTAATAAGCCAGTGCATATGCAGGCAGGCCTTAGATTCTTAATGAAACCTTCATTTCAGCTCAGCAAAATTTCCCATCCACCATTATTTTTAAAACTCATCTATTTTAGCCCATTTACTGGTATTTAAGTCACACTGGTATTTCAAAAACCAATAATGCTGCCTCTCTCTATGTGAATTTCATAAAGTTGGTGAATAATGAATAAAACTACCAAATGAGACAAAAGGCCAATTTGAGGCTCGATGAGAGTCATTTTTCAGATTATTAATTTCACAAATAATTTTGACTTTCAAAAATATTGTTGGCATTTAATGCAGATACCTAGTTAGAAGAATATGAGGAGGGAGGGAATGTAGTGATAATTTTTGCAGTGTATGTGAAAAAACTTGTTTTCAGTAGATAGAATATAAGAACCCCTCCCCAATTTATTTTATGCACTGAATAATCACAGATACACTAAGAAATCAAATCTATTTGTATAAAAAATGCTACCGATAAGCCTCAATGATAAAGGGACTTGATAACCTATTCATGCCAGTAAATGCGTTTTGTATATATTAAAAGACAAAAGCATTCAACAACTTCTACATGCTGCCTTTTGTTTCCTTTCTGGTTGCCCTAGAGACCTAGAGAGTGATGATCATGCTTTGCAGTGGTGTTTTTTGTTTACATTTGCAATAGACATTTCAAAGGATACATTTGAAAATGGTTGGGTACAGGCTCCCAATAACCCTGAATCTCAGCCCTGCAAAGCCCAACCCTGACTTCTCCCTTAAACACCAGTGGTCGAGACAGTTTACAGCAAGAATTATCTAGAAATAAATACATTTAAGGGTTTCTAACTTTCTTAAGGATTGTCTACTTTCTGTTTTACATGTAAATCTGAATCTGGCTACCAAAATAAGAACACTGGGGCTTATCAGAGGCTTGGGGTATGTGTGTGCCTGTGTAGAGGTAGTCTTGGGGGTAGTTTTCTTCTGATTCAGTTTTCCTCTTGGTTGGAAATGCCTTTGAACCACAATTAATAAGTTTTAGCTTGAAGAAGAACTTGATGGTGATTTTCATTTTGGAGAGCGTTACATTATGTCATATGTTTAAGTAAGGTTAGCTTTCCACACTGGTCATTGTGAGAAATGCGTGTCTGCATCATGTGAACGGAATAAATTGGTCTGATTTTTCATGTTCATTTCACCAGTTTCAAGTTGTATAATCTATGGTCCTCACACATTTTGAGCAGTTTGGAATATGATAACAAATCTGAGAGAAACTCAAACTAGGCCAGGAACGGTGGTTCATGCCTGTAATCCCAGTACTTAGGAAGGCTGAGGTGGGCGGATCACCTGAGGTTGGGAGTTCAAGACCAGCCTAACTAACATGGAGAAACCCCGTCTCTACTGAAAATACAAAATTAGCTATGTGTGGTGGCACATGCCTGTAATCCCAGCTTCTCAGGAGGCTGAGGCAGGAGAATTGCTTGAACCCATGAACCCAGGAGGTGGAGGTTGTGGCGAGCCGAGATTGCACCATTGCACTCCAGCCTGGGCAATAGGAACAAAACGCCATCTCAAAAAAAAGAAAGAAAGAAAGAAACTCAAACTAATCTCTCATCTTGTCTCAGAATCTAGATCTTTTCTCTAGTTGCCCCCCTTTTTTTGCAGGAAGCCACCAAGGGCTTTGAGATGTAAAATAAGCTGTTTGAAGGCATACTGATAGAGTTAGTGACAGCCTCAACAAACTTTGAATCTTCTGGTCCCCAGTTTTTGCCATTCTACCTTGCCAAACAATGAACCCAAGCATGATATAACAATTTCAGTGGAATTTTAAATTATAAGATTGTTCCCAATTGAAATATGGTCCCTAGAATAATGGAAAAGATACCTTTCCACACCTTAGTATTTGGGGCTTTTTAAATGATGTACCTTCCCTTTACACATGGCTATTCCCCATTATCAAAAGCAAATGATATATTGAAAGTTCATCCTATACTTTCTATTCAAGTATAAATCATTTTAAGTTTACTGGCATAATTATTTCATTTGTATTTTATAGCCAAGTCTTTAAAACATAAAATTCATCTTTTTCAATGACTGGATTATTATGGTGAAAACATTGTTTGTTGACACAGTGAGAATATGATTATGGAAGCTGACACAAGTGCACACTTTTAGAAAGTATACATTTTATGCCTTATTACGACACAGCATCCAGATTCATGACCCAGAGCAACAGAATCTAGTCATTTCTTAACTCCATAGGTCACTGAGTTTTACAGTAACCTCAAAAGTAGAGAAAGCTTGTTTTCTTTTTAAGATAGCTTATGAACAAATGTATGGATATCCTGTGTTAGAAATTATCACATTTTTCTGCTGTAGTGTTCTTATTAGAAGAGAAATAAGGTGATCATCCTGGTCATACATACATATACCCATGAATTAAATGAAACTCTTGACATTTCATATTTCACACTTTGTATATGTGAAATGAATTTTTATTGTGTATGTGTGCATGTGAATACACATAATATTGTAAATATGTATGAAAATAAGTATAAGCAATTTTTTTCTTTTGTGAGTCTAAACAGCCTGTTGCTTTTCAATTTTCCTGTTTTACAGTAGAAAATGATTGCAGGTCTCCTTAAAGTCATTTGGCCTGCTTCTTCTTTTATAAATTTTTTTCTTATAATACTATTGCTGCTTGAGCCATTAAAAGTTAATTTGTGTGGAAATCTTTATCTTTCCTTGGTCTTCTGTACAAACCAATGAATAATGACTAAGATAAAAATTGACATCAATCCAGAAGTTTCAACTGTCAATTACGTATTATCTCTAATTACTCATCTATTTACTTATCATCTTCCTAGCCAGCTCTTTCTTGGTTTTATTGGGGAAAATGTAAAAATATTTTTGAAGCTTAATATTTACTCTAAAGCTCTATATGTATTCTATAGATATATGTTCTTGTTAATAACTGTATTTTACATATACTTGAAAAGTAATATAATGCAGCTACTTCTTCAGTAAAACCTAATGACCACTATCTTTATGGGGCACTGTAATAAAATAAACTGACAGCTTTGGGTAATGAAATGCTGGGGAACTTTTCAATGATTGCCTTAGCTTTTGGGAGATTATTTTCAGTCTTGCTATGGTGAATCATTTCCTTCAAGCTCTTTTCCCACCAACCACAATGTGTGTGCATTTAAACTGCAGTCTAAGGATTTATGTTATGCATGAGAAAAAACTGTCAGACTTTCCATTAACACGTTTACAATAATAACATCAAATTTTTAGATAGCACTTACTATGTGCAGGCACTAAATTCAGCACCTAAATGAACTCATTTAATTCTAAAACAACCCTATGAGGTAAGTAGTAGTATTATCCTCCTTTTACTGATGAGGAAACAAAGGCATAGAAGGATTTAAATAACTAGCCCATGGCTCCACAGCTTGTAATCCATAGAACCTAGATAAAAATTAAGACATCAATCTAGGCTGGGCTTGGTGGCTCACGCCTATAATCCCAGCATTTTGGGAGGCTGAAGTGGGTGTATCACTTGAGCTCAGGAAACCCTTAGCAACATAGTTAGATCCTGTCTCTATGAAAAATGCAAACATTAGCTGAATGTGGTGACATGTGTCTGTGGTCCCAGCTACTCTAGAGATTGAGATAGGAGGAGCACTTGAGTCTGGGAGGCAGAGGTTGCAGTGAGCCCAGGTCATGACACTGCACTCCAGCCTAGGCGACAGAAATAAATAAATAAAATAAAAGACAAGTAAATCCAAAGTTTTGCTCTGAACCAGTTTGCTAAGAGTTAATCAAGTGCTTTACCTTTGATTGTCACTGTAAGAATTATCTTAAGAATATATCTCTTACTTCCTCAGTATATTGATGAAGATACTGGGGGCGCAGGAGTGTGTGATGATGTGCTCATGATCATCACTCAGTCAAAAGAAAGGGCCCAGGTCCCAGGGGAGCACTGTCAACAGCAGAAGTTCATTTAAGTTTACTATAAGATGAAAACACATTTGCTTTTATTAATCCATCCTGCTTCTGTGAGACACTAGTCAATATAAATAATTACTTCCTCTCTCTTAATATGCCTTGTGGAGCTTAAAAATTCAGTTTTAGAGATGGTAAGGGCAACTTCACTCAAGGTTAGGGTTGGAAAAATAAGTGGTAGCCTGAAGGAGTATCAAAATTTCACTTGTCCTGTTATAATTCCTGGGATTATTCCAATTAGTAGATTTTCCGCTTTCCTCTTCTTGGCTGCAATGTGAATAGGGAGGTGACCTTGTGTTTCTTTCATTCTTTTGGCTTATTTATATATGTCAGAATGATTACATTTTAACCTCAATGCTACATGCTAACTTATGATTTTTAATTATGTTAGTTTTTTTTGCCTTAATTGTGCTTGACTAGCTCTTGACAACATGTAGTTACAGAATTTGCAGATAACAACCAGTGCTGGTACTAACTGTATTCACTCTGAGTTTGTGTTCATTTTTAAGCTTACCACCTGTCTTTTAAATTCTGATAGAGATCTCAAATTGCCTTAAGAATAACTCAAAGCAAAAAAGAAAAAAAAAAAAAGCAATCAAAACCTTTACACATACAAATAATAAGTGAATCATTTATTTTTCATGTGAAAATCACTCTATACACTTGCCATAAACTCCATGTTTTCTTCTCTATGGAGAAAACCAAGGAAGCAGCATTACAACCCCTTTTGGGTTGAAGTACGCAGAAGTATCAATGAAAGTTTCATGGTAGCTTTCTCGTCATAGACAAATTTTCTTTTGTGGATAGTACAGTGCAGTTTTGTGGTACTTTTAAAAAGGTGGGGAGAAAACAGTATCAGCAAAATGAATATATGTTTTTCTCTTACACTTATTATTGGACAAAATGGTGGCAAATCTTTTATTACCTTACAGGCAGTATATTTTTTGCAAGTGTGTTGATTTTTTAATCTTCGTGAATGTAAAGACAGAGAACCTCTGTAGAGATTCTTAAAAGTCTTCTTACAAGAGCCTATTAAAATGCTTATGTTTACTAATCAACAATCAAAAATGCTAATGTGCAGAAGGGCCAGGAAAAGAAGCTTTAATTCGTAAAACCCAGTGTGTTAAAGGAAACGATGGCTTTCTGATAGATCTTTTAAGATGTAGCCTACTCTGGTTTTGATCATTTAAGACTAAGTGTGATTTCTCTTAAAATTCATATTTTCATAAATAGACTTCATGGGTTTTTTCTTCAGGAAAGGAGGACTACACAGATTTCACAAACATTTAAATGAAAGGGGATTTTATTGGTCCTACACAGCCAGAAGACTTTCACACAGCAAAATGCTCTACACGCAGCAAAGATTTATGTAGCTAGGCTAGAAAACCAAGGGAAAAGGAGGAGAGGACAGGACTCACTCAGAAATGCAGCAATGACATTGATACTTTCAAACTGGAAATTTAGTGCGAACTTTTGTTTAGCCTAATCAGAGGTATTGCATTCAAGATTTTTGACATTTTTGTTGCATGAATGCAGCAACTTATTATAGCTATCCAAATATAAACTAATATGCCTGAGCCAACCAGACTACAGTCTCATCATTTTGTGCGTAGTGTCACAGATTTAGTTTTCTCAAGAGAGAAACCATAAAAAATATGACGTTAATACAAATCAAAACAGGGTTCCCATTTTCACCTCTTGTGTAATCATATTTATGATCATCGAGGATCTCTATTCTATTCCTCAATGCTGGTCTTGAAAATGATGATAACTTGTGTTTGAGTGTAAATCTCACACATAAATACTGGAGTTACTTGAGGCTCTACAAGGAGTTGGTCTTATCACTTGGTATTTGGGTAAAGTAAAGTAACTTTAGCTTTGCGTCATTATTATTATTTCTTTAATGATGTTCTTGTGGCTAGTTCCAAATTCTCATATTGACCACAGGTCATTCAGAACTTCATTTATGCCCAGTGGCTATTGCAGGAGTAGCAGCTATACTGTAAAAATAGGAGCTTGGCTTATGCTTTTTCTCCAGCCTTCCTGGGCACTGGAGTGATTTAATATTCAAAAATTATCGAAGTTGTCTGGTAATGGGCAAGAGATGTGCTTACGGCTTAAACTGACAAATGTTAGCTATTGCCACAGTGGTTGGTTGCAGTGAAGAATGCCAAAAGGAGCATTGTAGTGTAGCTAGATTCCCTGACTTTTCTACTACGGACTGCAGACAGCTTAAAAAACAAAACAAAACAAAACCAGTTTTGCTGCACACACCATAAAGCAATGTTCTTTAGATGCAAGACAATAGAGTTTTTGGGGGTAAAGGGAGGGAAAGATGCCCTGAAAATACTTAAAATTTTAACCTCAAGCACAGAGTAGACAGACTGCTATGATTTTTTTATGTTTTTAATTTTATAGCCTTGGTGTTTCTTCTTCTACTTCCCCCCTCCTCTTTTTGGTCTTTGTTCATCTTTCATTCCCTTTTCTGATATGGAAAGTCACAGTTCAGGTGCAGCAGAGTCTAAATCATCTAAAGCAAATCAGGCCGTAAATGGGCTGATAATGAAGGCCAAAAAAAGTGTTCCTGCTTTATACCAGTGAATCATCAGTGTGACAATGGAGTCTAAAGATTCTATTAGCATTACAGAAGCTCTCAGGAAGCAGTCTACTTTTTCTCTCAAAAATTTTCAGTCTAGCATTATAGAAGCTTGATTATTAATTGAGATTGGTGTAGCTGTAGCTCAGTATGCTGGTATTTTTTCTTCCCTTTTTGTTTTTTGGTTTGTTTTCTTGTAAATAACTTTTGTAATAGTTACTTTACTTACAGTTTCTGTCTCCATATCTTATACACTTGGAATTCTCTTCATTCAATCATTCAAAGAACAATTATGGAATACCTACTATGTGTCAGACACTGCAATGGGTGCTACACAAAGAGCAGTTAAATAAATAGAATAAATATCCTTACAGATCAGATACTTATTTTCTATGCTTACTCTAATTATACTATGCATGAATACGAGAAATGCATCTTTACTGTGTGCCCAGTATATGCCACATGGTTTCTGATATATTATGCCTCTTTCTTCCTTATAAAGGTACTACCTAAAATTAAATTGTTTGAAATCTACATATTTAACAAAAGAAGTAATTATATGCATTTTAAATTTTATAAAGAGTAGTTAGATACTTAGGGCACATCTGACATGTAATTTATCTGATATGTTATATGTTTACACTAAAATATAGTAAAAAACAGTATTGCCTTTTCAGTTCTGAACACTTTCAACCCCATAGACTCTCTGGTCCCCAGCAGTTTATAGAGGGACAGAATGCAAGGCTGCCAGTCTGAGAGCCACTCACATTGAATTGTCCATGATTGAGAACTATCTCTGTGTTAATTTAATGGGAGAAGGAAGCAGACAGTAAGGAAATAAAAGACGGAGTGGAATTATGGATGTGTGGACTTTGTGAAGAGAAAAAAGCAGCAGTAAAAAGATTTTAAATTTTGTATTGCTTTTATCATATTATGGTGCCTAACCCCTTTCCCCTCACCTTTCAAGAGCTGTCATTTATACATTTCCTCGTGATGTGCCAAAGGTCTGGGGAGTGAGTGTAAAGAAAATGAATTACTTTAAGCTTCTCTGATGCTAAATTGGATGGAGTCTTATTTGCTCTGAATATGTAGCTCCAGAGAGGGATATTAGAACATTGAGAAGGAAGGACAGGAGTGAAGTTAACTAGGGATTGCTTCTCAAGAGTTAATATGATTAGGAGCCAGGGACACTGAGGATTTTTTTATTCTACTGGAGTTGAGGGAGAAATCCCCCAAATGAAAGAGACCAGAAGGGAGGTAGCATGCCATGGACTTTTCTTATTGTAGCTGAGCACATATACCTGCACTCAAATAGACACAACCCACAGGCACACATGCTGTTTCTTCCAATCTGGTTGTTTTTGCTGTGTGGCTCTGTGGTGGATAGCTGTGGATTTTGCCATCCCAGTATCCATTCCTCCTTCTTGACGGAATCTGACTTCCTGTTGGGGGCGCTCCTCTATTCCAGTGGTACAGAACTATGTCCCTTCTCTCCTTCTGCCAGCACTCGCTGTGGGCAAATGATCCACGCTGGGACAACCAACACATCCCATCCCCACTGGAAAGAGTGATTAAGGGATAAACACATGCCCCAAGCCTGGACAATGAGACTCAATCTGTGATTTTCTTTGGAACTCAAAATAAAGAGATTTTCCTAATGGAATTATTAAGAAAATACAAACAGGTAGCTGTTAAGGGGCCCCAAAGTACAGAAAAGTAGTATGAGAAAAAGATTCTCCAGGCAGAAATAGAGCAGAGAAAAAGGATAGCAATTGAATCTTGATATTATTGTAGACTCTGGATCAAGCAATGCCTGAAGCTAGATATCCTTGGATCTTTTGGTAACGTGAGTCAATAATTCATTTTTCTTTCTTATGTTAGAATGAGCTGGGTATCATTCTCTTGCAGTAGAAAGAGTTCTCACTCATAAACATGAAAAAATTGTAAAAAGTTTTCCCTTCAGACAGGGTTTCTCCCTGGTTTCTCAATTGCTATTGAGAAGCCAGCATAGAATTCTTTAATGATTTTCTTACCTGCATCCAATAAAGGCTTCTCCAAAATGATTCATTCTTAGGAAAGTAAAATACCACCAAGAAAAGGCAAAGTTCAGCAAGAAGAAGAGGCTGAGTGTGCAAAAATATTTATTTACTTTCCATTAGTTTAAGGCTACTTTACCTTTTGTCTTACTTTATGAATAGAAGTATTTGAGGTATATCTACACATATTTTACAGTAGCTTTTACTTCTTTTCCTTCTTTTTGTCATATATCACTTACTAAATATATGAAATTGCTCACAGGATATCATTGTCTTGAATTCAGTTGTGCTCAAAATGAAACCCATGACCTTTCTTCCAAATATGATCTTTATACCAGATACGATCCTCTTTCTGTTTTTTCCAGTTTAGTTTGTGCCTCCAACATTCAGCCCTTCACACAAACCAGAAATGGGAGAGTCAAGCCTAGCAGCTTCTGATCTCACCCTCTGTCTTAGACTGCTAAGACAAAATACTGTAGATTGGGTGGCTTGAGCAACAGACATTGATTTCTCCAGTTCTGGAAGCCTGGAAGTCTAAGATCAAAATGCTTGCAGCTTTGGTTCCTGATGCGGTCTGTATTAGACCATTTCCATACTGCTATGAAGAAATACCCAAGACTGAGTAATTTATAAAGAAAAAGGGGTTTAATGGACTCCCAGTTCCACACAGCTGGGGAGGCCTCACAATCATGGTGGAAGGTGAAGGAGGAGTAAAGTCACGTCTTACATGATGGCAGGCAAGAGAGCATGTACAGGGGAACTGCCCTTTATAAAACCATCAGAACTCATGAGACCTACTCAACATTATGAGAACAGCACAGGAAAAGTCTGCCCCCATGATTCAGCTACCTCCCATTGGGTCTGTCCCACAACACATGGGGACTATGGGAGCCACAGTGCAGTATGAGATTTGGATGGGACACAGCCAAACCGTATCAAGGTCCCTGTTCCTGGTTTGAAGAGGGTGTCTGCTGGTTGTTTTCTCACGTGGTAGAGAAAGAGAAAGTTCTGGTCTCTCTTCATTTTCTTGTAAGGATACTGTGAACATCGTGGGAGCCCCACCTTCATGATTTTATCTAAACTTAATTATTCTTAAAGTCCTTCATCTCCAAAACCCTTCACACTGGGGGTTAGACTTTAACATTTGAATTTTTTGGGGGAGCACAAAATTTTAGTTCCTAACACTCTCTCCACATACACATTAAATGCAACCCTCTGTCATCCGGTTTTACTACCTAAATGCTGTATGAATTGATCTGCTAATCTCCCTATTTGTTACAATTGCTCTAACTCAAGTTCTTATCATGTCTCACCTCAATAACCATGATAAAGCCCAGTATGGTCTCATCACCAGTTAAGTTTCATGAAAATTTGTTCCCCAGATTGAAGTCATCCTAATCTGTCCAAAATGCAGGTCAAAACATGTTAGCTCTCTGCTTAAAGTTATTCAGTGGATTTCACAAATCTTTTGGCACAATATAGTAGACTTGCATGGCTCGTTCTGTGTCTTTCACCTCTCCAGTCTCTTGTGATGCTGTTGCGTAGCTAACATTTTATGCCCTAACAATCAAGAGGTGCTTACTATTCAAGCACATAAATACACACACACACACACACACACACACACACACACACACACGGCTGTTTCTCACATGTGTGATTAGTGAATACTGTTCTCTTCACTGGAACCACATTCTTTTATTACTTTTTTCACTTGGCTAACTCACTTGGCTAAATCAGAGTGATATCTTCTTTTCTATGGTCCCCTATTTCTTTATGCATCCTTGATTCATTCTATTTTATCACTCTTCATATTAGAGTATGAGTTTTTTAAACAGGATTATTTTTCCCCACTAGATTCCTTGTTTCATGAAGACAAGATCTATATTTTAATTTTTATCTCTGTTTCTGGTGTAATACCTAACACAAAGTAAAATTTTACTAAAGTTAACTGAATCCCTAAGCCTTTTAAAAATCCAATGATTTGTTATATAAATTAATTATATATATTATCAATTATTTAGTTTCTCTTTTTAATTGTTGAGCATGATTAACTGAAAACAAATATTACAGAAATGATAATTAAGCAGAAGTGTGAGAGAAGTCTGTGACCTTCAACTGAAACATTACTCAGCACTTTGTAAATCTGAATTATAAACAAGATATTAAAATCTTAAGGCAGAAATTAATAAAAGAAAAAGATGAGTGAAGCAGACATTGAAACAGATAAGAGTGAAGATAAAAATCTTATTAAAGAAAATTTGTACAATACTGAGAATCAATGCATCAGGATAAATAAGAAACTTTTGAGTTCTTTTGGGTCTCTCTTTTTATTTATTATCAAGCCTTGTCAAATAATATTTTTCAAAGCAAGAACATAATTTGAAAAAAATAGCATCTCTATCATACTCCTCTTGTCCCTGAAATCTAAAATATCTTTATAAAAGTTTGTAATTGTACTGAGACAGAAGAGCAGAGTGGGCAGAAAAATGGACCCTTGAGACAAATCAAGTCTCGAGTCTCACCAGTCTGTCAACCTCAGCAAATTCTTAATTTTGAAAATCTTTGAATTCCTCATCAGTAAACTTGGGTAATAATCACACATAGCTCCTCAGTTGTGGTGAGGATTAAATGATGTAATGCAGATAAAGTGTTTAATGTGGTGCATGGTACGTAACATTATTTTATATACTATATTATAATATGTATCATAATATATATTATTATTTCTAATAAGTTAACCTGATGAAAAGTCATATAAATTAATTATAACATGATGGCTAACCAAGTTAAGTGAGTTTCTTTACTGTTGATTTCTCAAAACTTTAATATAATGGTGTATATTCAAATATACCAAATACTCTAATGTCTAAATGTCTAAGGATGACAAGGGAATATGTAATGTTTTCTAGGGCCTGTGTGACAACAGTTTAATTTTATTAAAGCAAATGTCATGGAACTACTGTTTTATGCAAACTACTTAAGTAAATGCTACTTTAGGTGAATATTACTGAACTAAAATAAAATGAGAATATAAAATAGAAAAAGCAGCACAGGAAAGGCAGGGTGAAAGCAAGAAACAATGGTGTAGTTACTAGCTTAGGGAAAAATAGCTTTATTAATAATTAACTTCGCCAACTTTGCCCTTCTAACATACTGACTGAAGTCTATAAATCTCATCACAGACTTACCATCATGGTTACAGATATTCTCTGTAGGAATTGTAAGTAGACAACCTATTTTTCAAATGTCAAAATTAGAAAATATCTTTAGGAGAAATAGACTTTTAAACAGTTGCAATGAAATTCTTAAATGATTTGGACATCTTTATTTTACTTATCTCCTATTAATTTTCTAAACTTAAAATTTGTAGACAACATAATTTTTTAGGAGATATAAATTCTCTAAGAAAAGGAAACATTATCCCTAATATATTTTAGAATGACATGGGAAACTTTTTACTATGATGAAATGTTGGCTCAAAAGCATGCTAATGAGCTGCTTGTATTTGCTAGCTCTATGATTTTGAAAATGTCCTTTTATTTCCTGTGATCCACAATATTTTATAAAGCTTTGTCAAAGGGCAGGTCTGAAACACAGGATATTGGCCACTGAATTATAATTTAGCAATCACATAACAAATGAATTTGATAGAAATGCAAAACTAGTCAATTCTTATGAACCACATTATTTGAACTCAAATTATATTGTGAGGGTTTTTAAAACTAGAATTACATTGAAATTATTAGTATTTGTCATAGTTACTTTTTAACCTCTTTTATTATTAAACTGAGAAAAAGCAATGGTTACTTAATTTCGCTATTTAGCAAATGTTTATGGAGCACTTACTGAGGGACAAACTACAATTTTAGGGACTATGACTGATGCATAGACCAGTAAGATTCAGTGAAGACAAGAAAACTACAAAACAACTGAATTAAGAATAAAAATTGTGTTAGAACATAAAAATGGCATTTGTATAATATCTTACTGAGAGAAAAGATCCATTTGTTCATAAATATCAGAGGACATGGTATTCAGTGAGTATTTGAGGAATGCAAAAGATCCTGAAAGATGGACAGTGGAGAAAGTTCTTGAAACGGAAGAAATACTTTATTATGTTGAAGACAAATTGTGTGCACTAAAGTGAAAGAAAGGTAGTTTGTCAAAATTACAGGTTTGTTTTTTTTTTTAAATCTCAGGTTTGAATAAAATGACATTTTAGGAAATACTAAAAATGATTAAGTCATGTTTTATGAACTCAGCAGTGGAGGCATCAAAGAAATGGCTTGTGGGGTTTTTGATCCCTGTTATCTCTGTTACTTCTCCCAAACCCATCCTAATAAAAAAACATTGTGATTAAACAATTGATGTACTTGCCATACAAATATAGCTTTCTGATAAATGGTATAGTTCTAACTTCCAACCTCATTTCTAGAGCTTTCTATGCAGAAAGTATGAAGCCGTTGCTGAGCACAAGGCTACTTATAACAGTGACACTCACATGAAGCAAAAAATAATGATGAGATTAGCCATCTGTAGAAATTGTCAACTAAATAATTTGGAAATACCCAGTTCCAATCAAAAGCTAGGGCACACAGAAAGAAACCGACTATGAGCCATGAATTCTTTGGAGGGCATCCCAGCAGCTGCAGAGCAAGCCTGTTTAGAAATTCAGGTGAGCCCAATGTCTGCCTCCTCTGTGTTTTCACAGTCTCTGGTTAGCACATAGCAGGCCATGCTAAAATGATTTGGCATTTTATTTAATTTGAGAACAATAAGCTCCTCAAAAGCACAAACCCTCTTATTTGACTTTATACTTTAGGTGGTACCTCATTGCTTAATGCCTAGCAGTTTGTTAATTCCTCCTAGGCAAAAGGGAGCCTGTGTGTGTGTGAAATAATAATACTTAAAATTTACTGATCTCTTTTTTTTTTGTTTTTTTGAGATGGAGTTTTCCTCTTGTTGCCCAGGCTGGAGTGCAATGGTGCAGATCTCAGCTCACTGCAAACTCTGCCTCCCAGGTTCAAGCGATTCTTCTGCCTCAGCCTGATTATAGCTGCCTCTGCTTAGCTGGGATTACAGGCATGTGCCACTACACCCGGCTAATTTTGTATTTTTAGTAGAGACAGGGTTTCATCATGTTCACCAAGCTGGTCTCGAACTCCTGACCTCAGATAATCCACCTGCCTTGGCCTCCCAAAGTGCTGGGATTACAGGTGTGACCCACCTGGCCCTACCTACCGATCTCTCATTATGGTATATGTGTAAAGTTCCTGTGCTAAGTGTTTTTTCAAGTCTTATTTACTCCTGAACAACCTGACAATGTAGGTACTTTTGTTATCCACAGTGCTCAATCTCAGTAGTAGAACAGGGATCTGAACACAAGATTCTGACTCCAGAACTGTAATTTGAAAATTCCTGCTACTTCCCACATAATTAGGCCTTGCAGTCATGGGAAACTCCTCTTTCTAGAGCACAAATTGTCAGATATTGAAGCCTACATAAACTTCTTTGTGACAGACTCCTAATGATCATTATTCTGTCATTTGGAAAAAAGGAATAAATCTGTTTTACAGCACGGCCTTTCCAAATTTATATTCTGAATGTTTTTTTCCTTCAGAAGAAACATTTTCAATTTCTTCAACATCATTTTATATATCAAAGTATCTAAGAATACAGAGTTGCTAAGATTGTTTAAAAAATGTCATACACTTGCTAAGGAACTCATAGTTGGTTTCATAGTTTTTTGTTTTTTAAAAAATACAAACCCATTGGGCAGGTGCATTGGCTCATGCCTGTAATCCCAGCAATTTGGGAGGCTGAGGTGGGCAGATAGCTTGAGGCCAGGAGTTTGAGACCAGCCTAGTCAACATGGTGAAAACCAGTCTCTATCAAAAATAAAAATAAAATGAAATAAAATGCAAGCCCATCAATCTAGAATTTTAATTTCATTGCTCCTACTGTGCTTAAGCTTACAACAATTTATGTTTTTAATTTTTTAAAAATGGATATCTCTTAAAATGTTGTGAAGAACAATAAAATTGAAAAATATTGAATATTAAAATTGAATATTTAGAAAACATGATACATTACATAAAATCCTTGCATTATTAATATTTTCTCAAGTTTGATTTATGCCACGTGTTTTGGGTTTTTTCTCTTGACTGTTTGATTTCTTAGTTTGGCCACTACACTTTTCCACTTTTTGATACAGTATTTTTTTCTAAAACTAAATTGTTTCTTTGAAAAAATGAATTAAACTACTGAGGGCAGATGGATTCATTATTTTTTACACTATGGAGGCTTAATTACCAAAAACATGACTAAGGGGATAAGCTACGTAAGAAGTAGGTTATTCCTTGAAATATGGTTGCCATGTATGACCAAAACAAACCAAAACAAAACAAGAAACAATGAACCTTTCCCCCCCCACTACAAAATTAACTGAAATTTGAAATCACTAATCAGTCACTGTTGTAGTAGGAAGAACTCAAGTATTTCATGGTCTAATGTCTAGTTAAGCCCTGTAGACATGACTTGTTTTAATAAAGTGTCTTTGTTATTATAGAGTGCATTAGATATTTATCTTTTCCCTTTTAACAAAAGAGAGTTCAGTAAGATGCATTTGGTACTTTATGCCAATTGAAATAATAGAGAACTTATGAGTGCATACCTTATGACAAATATATGGCCAGATTTGTCTTCTGTATTCAAGTCTATTGGATGCTCTACTAATATAATACTGCTTTCAACAGAAGTATGCATCATGGTTTAAATCTAATATGGCCCATTGGTTTAGCAGTATTTGACAACCCTTGATATTCCTCTGAAAGATTCTCCATGACATTGAATTAAGAAAGATGGTATTTCTCAGATAGAGCAGTTTTTACTGTCTCATGCTTTATTTCTAATGGAATTAAAGGTAACTCAAACAATTTGAAACTCAAAAAGCATGCTCGGCTCTGAAGAACAAAAACCTCTAAGACAGTTTGCCCTAGCAACGTAAAGGAAATTTCATGTTCACTGTTAACTTCAAATCTCTGTCAGCATTAGTGAGCAAATATTTCTCAGATCACTTCTTGTTTATTAAAATAGAGGGGGAAATAATATTTTAAATAATGTCAGATTTCAACCTTTCTTACATATTTATTCATGCCTAGAATGGCTTTAATTATGGATCACTGGAAACAGATTGCTGCAAAGAAAATAAACAATAACAATCAATGATAATGTACGGCAACTTTCTTGGTGATGATAAAGCAGTTTTCTTGTTTAACATACTAATTCCTTTAGGACACTTTCATTCTCAGAAGAATAATTTCATTTTTATATTACATGTTTTCAAATCTTTTTTTTTGCTTTACAATTTTCAGAAGAATGAGTCTTCTAAAGTGTGGTAATCACATTTTGGAATTCATCACATATGATAGGCAATGGTATGTGAATTGCTGCCTCAATTATATTCTGCCGTTAAAGTGATTTTTTTTTTTCCTTAAACCTTATCAAAAAGGAGGCACAGTAACTAGCTTTCTAGCCTGAAATAGCAAATGCTGACAAGCTGTTTAATAATTCAGACGTCTTTTTCCTGGATTGAGTTCATCTCTAAGCTTTAGTTTTATAGAAATGTTTAAATATGTTACCTCTAGTTCTTGCAATTTTATTCTAAAAAATATCTTATAGTTCCTTTTATCATAAAACAGACTGCTTTGGAATCTAATGCTAAGCAAGTTTGTTGCACCACTGCTATTTTTACTTTACTCTGGATAGGTGTTTTTTCACAGCATCCAAGGAATACTCATCTCAGCTAGAATGGGGTAAAGCCTAATGTCATAAAAGAAACTATATCCTTAATATATTTCCTTTGAGGTAAAGAATCTGTGTGGTTTATTTTCCTAAGTGGGCCATAATGTTTTTCTGCAATTTTGACCAAGCCACTTAACCTCTTTATTTCAGTATTACTAATGTTAAGTTGAGAATGATGTTTAGACAGAAAAAAAACAAGAAAAAAAAAAATAAACTTTTTGGCAATACTAATATAGCAATTGATAGTGAAAAGTGTAGTGTTCCAGTCTGGGGCTTATTCATGAAAATGAATAAAACAGAAATTTCCTCATCTACAAGAAGAAAGCAGCATAATCAGAGGGTTTTACGAGTATTAATTGATACACAAATGGTAAAGCAAGTCACCTGAAGTAGGTTCTCAATTTCTCTATTTTTCCTTAGTGTTTCTAAATTTTACCAATTTGCTATGTACAAGTGAAGTTTGTATCCTAACTCAAGGTGATAGTGTCTTAAAAGTGAAAGTATTTGTTCTCAGCTCAGATTCTTACCTGGTAAATTCTAAATTTCAAAAAAAAAAAAAAAATAGAGCTTTGTTTCTTTTTAAGCAATGTTAATAAAAATTACTTTGTTTTCCATCTTTTTGATCTACTTAAAGTTGGGCAAAGAAACAGTCTAAAGGACATAGAACTTAATTTCAAAAGCTATTTAACAGTTTTTGATTAAAGTGACATTCTTAGAAATTTAAGTCAAGAGCAGAAGTAGGATATTAATAGGAAGGCAAGGGTCTTAAAGCAAGTGTTAGAAAAAAACACTAAAAATTTAACTGGAAAAATTAAAAATCTAGAATATTTAAGGTAATCTGATAAGGTAGATTCTATTTATCTTTGACTTCACGTATCTTAAGCTATGCAATTTTGTCTTTTCAGTTACCTTGCTAAAACAATTTAAGAAAGTGGTCACTTAAAAAATAGAGAAGTATATCAACCAGCCACAAGAGGGAAGTCTTGGCTATATAAGAAGTAGTGTGCATACAGGGAGGGGGTCCAATTTTTTTTTTTGGAAAAACCAAAAAATTAAAAGCAAAAAAAGAGAAAACAATAATTTTATCTTTTTTTATATAGCATGATGCAAAGCCCACTAGAGAAAATTTTTTCTATATCTAGCAGGTTATCACAATTTCTGCAAATACAGAATAATACTTTTGTCATACACTATTTCTCTTAACTCTTGAATCATTTGCTTTCTGTGAAATTCAATATAAATTCATTTTTAAAATATATATTATTAATCACATATCTATATTTTATGCACATAATACAAAGCATGAAAGTAATTATGACAGTTCTCTGAGCTAAGTACATAGTGTTGTATCTAATAAATCTCTCTGTTATTTATTAGTAGCATCTTTGGAATAAATTCTATGTTTTATCTAGCTTGAGAATCATACATTTATAATTATGAGATTTGGAATTTCAGATATTCATTTGTCAAGGAATAAATGAAAGTATAAAGTGTTTTTTAATAAGATCAGCTATTGAGCTATTTGGAAATTCATAGTGAAGAGAGCCCTGAAATGAATATTGAGTTTTGTAATGACATATTTTAATTGAAAAGGTGTTTGGTGGGAAGTTTTTGTTTGGATTCACTGTTGGATTATTTCTGTTTGCATTCTTGATTGCTCATCAAATAATTAGCCTCACATGGTATAATTATACAATGCAATTAATATATTATCTAAAGAATAGAATGTTCTGGCAATCTGTGGCAGAACAGGGAGCACAAAACTCTTAAACACAACTTTGGTTTTTGAGAACTTTATTGTGACATATGCAATAGGTATTAAATTTTGTTTGATATCTCTACTCTTTCATCCTAAAAAGTGTGATTTTGTGCATATTAAAAAGTATGCAATTTATTCATTGGCAAAATTCTGTGAAAATTTGATGTACTTCCATTCATATACATAGCAAGAATATTAGAAAGACCTTTAGTGAGTACAGAACACACATGAATTATCCTGTTCCTTTCCATATTTATCTCTATAACTATTTAAGTTTGTGTGCTTTAAAGTTATAGTCATTTTGAGTATATACTTTATCATAATTTATTTTCTTTATTGAGGCGAAATTTGTACTTAGTCTAATTTCTGAGTTGGTCAGTGATATGGTAACATAAAGTAATAAATGTTGTGACTTTGGTTAGATTTAACCTCATTTCTAGGGCATTTCTATGCTCTAAAATGAAAATAATAAGATTAGTTTACTTAAATATTGGGTTAAAGCATAGCTTTTAGCTATAATTATATATAACATTGAACATGGTATACTAATCCCACATGCTTAAGTCCTGTTCTGACTAAAATATTATCTAATATTAACATTGTTTGGATCTTTGGTCATGTGAAGAACTTAATAAACTGTGAAGTGTGTATGTTTTATTGGTATGAAACTCATCACCTCCTAGTTTGAAGGGAGCCTGTTCTGCTGGAGTATTTTGTTGTTGTCTTGAGCATACAATTAGTAATTGTCCATGATCTGGAGAACTTTCAATGGGAGGACAGACAGATTCTGTTGTTTTCCTTCCACTTGGATAAATCACTTACAAATAGTCCCGTTGTGATAAGGCATTTATTTTACAGTGCAAAATCTATATGGACATGATTCTTAACCTGTCTCTAATGTTCATTTTTATCGTCAATGAAGAAATATAGAAGTAAAGAAAAAACATTTCAAAAAGACATTGCATGTTTAAACATAGTTTTAAAGGGCCTAGCAGAGAAAAATGCTTTTATGAAAGCTTAGTTTTGTTTTAATGTGGGGCCAGGTGTAAATTCATATATGGAACCTTTGTTTTTGTTTTAGGCCTTGAAAATTAGACTGGAGCTCTATTTAATGATATGGCAGGATGCTGTATTAATACAAGAAGTGTTATAGTCGTACTACTGATCTAGATGTTAAGGTGAGCAGAAAGTTAGCTCCTAGACTTTAGTTACATAAAGAATTAGTGAACAAAATGAAGGTGGTTTAATTCCCAAATCACTATTCAAATTACTAAGGATTAATACAGTCTTATTTTCTCTTTGTTCTATTGGTGTATTGCATGAATGTGCATTTGTTGAGGAGAACTTAAGTCATTCCGAGAGAAATGTATGCTTCCTTATCAAACAAAAATCAAAGCTTCCTTCTTCAGTGTCATATGATGTATATTTTAATATTGTATATTAGCATTTTCCCAATTTTATTATAAGACCGATGATTATTTCAGTTTGAGTAGAAACTAATGGTGATCTTTCTACCAACACATTACGTATACATGAGACAAGCTTTTTAATTACCGTCTATGAACTGAGCTTGTTTTCCTCCCAAAGTATTGTTGGTGGTCTCTGATCTTCTTTCTAAATATTTATCATCTGCAATATGATCTCATTAATTTATAAAAACAACATTTTGTATTTAAAAATCCAACTGTAGCTCTAAACTTACACATAATTTTTTTTACTTAAGGATTCTTAAAAATCTCAAACCGTAGTGTTTTTTTTTTCTATTTTACAAAGTTAGCACATATGCCTAATAAACCAACATACTAGCAATGATATTAGTATAATCCGTGTGTTAGTAAAATGAGTTTTACATGAAGAAATTAGTATAACATTTCAAGAAATAATTACTATTGCTTTATTCTAGACTTTATAGATATGAATGTTCTTCCAACAAATTTAAGGCATTTAACCATTTACAGAGAGCTTAGGGTTCTGATCAGAGGTGTGAGAGGTGTTTCTAGGCAGTATTATAAAGAAAGAGAAATTTATTGGTTTGGAGTTCTTTCTCCCATTTTAGCAATATCTCTTTATATCCCTGGGAAACATATATTGTCATCTTAAAGTTATAATTCAACATATCAGGCAATAGCCAGAAGGAAGAATAATTTTGGTTCAAATTTGTTTTTTTGCTAAAAGCGTCTGACTCCATTTTTCTGGTTTGGTTAGTTTGCACACAGCTCTTATCTGAAGGAAGTGCTCTAACTAGAAGCCACTTGTTTGGGCTCCCTGATGTCTAGCAACTCTAGTTTGAACATGTGGTCTTAGTTCAACCAATCAGATGTTCTTGTCAAATACTTAAATTAGCCAGAGTTATTTTTGTTGTCTGAAAGCATTAATCCTGACTGGATTTAGAATTAGAGGTCATATACTTTATCGTCATCTAACCCAGACTGAGAATGAATGGGAATGATATTAATTATCATATTGTGACAAAGAGTATAAACCAAGGGTGTCCCATGTAAACAGGATATGTGGCCACTCTACTTCAGTGGTTACTTAAATGATTAGCTGACACCAGCTTAATATACTAGCTTCCTGGCAGAAGTTGGATTTTACATCGTGACTCTTGATTTGAAAGGCATTCCACATTTGAGGAAATGAATCTATAATGGTACTAGGACAATCACTTGTGCTGATATTTTAGAGTAAAGGGCCTCTCATAAACGAACTCTCAAATCACATGTAGGAGACCGCTTACCTGAATGATTCATAATGCTCTCTTTAGGGGCAGGGAAATTCCAAAGAGTGTCTTTTTTTTTCCCTCCAGAAATAATTAGGCTTTGCTTAGCCCACTTGCTCTGCTAGTCCCCACGTTTCCAGGGTGACACCACAGTGTTTCCTGAGGATTTCTTCTTCACCCGGCTGCAAAACTGATCATCTGGTGAATAGGTAATTATGGGCTGAACTAGGAACCATGCCGGGATGTGAATGTCTAGTAACCACATAGTGTTTGCATTGTAACTAATGTATACTCCCTAGCCTAATATAACCCAACCTAATTACCCATAAAGCTTTGGGTAATTTTCACTTGACCCTAAACTTTGTGCATTTAGCTGCTTCTCTACCCAACACTGAATGATAACTCAACAAGAGAGTGGTGAGCGTGAAGAGGAAAGGTTGTTCTGTCTGCAATATGTCATTTTTCTGCATAGTATTTTAATCAGAGAAAGTCATTTGTTTCAGTAAGGTCTCATTTATTTACCTAATTATCAGTTGTCACTTGGCGAAGAGCCAGCCCAAGAAAAAGTACTTCAAATATTTTTTGCCATTTGTCTCTTGTTTTTGTTCATAAATTCTCTTGTATAATTTTTGCCAGCATCCACTGTAAGGAAAAAAGATAGTGAGGTCATTCCACTAAATGAACAGAGCAGTTGAATGTGTCTTACTGGCTTGTAGGTTTCAGGAAAATGTCTTACTTATTTCTGCCTCTCCAGCACCTACTGCCATGCCTGTAGCATAGGAAAGTGCTCAATAAATGTTTATTTCTTTCTGTGGCCATATGCTTTGTGATTATTCCAGGTGGAATCAAAGGATGACACTTAAGGCACCTGGGGAGAATATTTTGAGTCTATCATTCATAATTAAAATATGCTATGGAGGTTATTGAAATAATTTAATTTCCTAAAAGAAATTTTAGATATTAGATATTATGACTACGAGCACATTACTAAGTAATGACAGACAATATTCAATAAAGCAGCAGTTTACAGATTACATTCTCTAATACTCAGTATACATAAGCCTTTCACAATATGTTCTTAGTCACAGTCTAAGCACTATGGAAACATCCCGAAATCCAGACAAGGATGGGAAAGGAAAAGACAAATATCAGCACCATGGCCACTGGATGCATAGGTTCTAAGAAGTTTAATGTCACTGACCACTTGATGTATAAAAGTTATGGAATTAATATGAGGAATAATAAGGAGTTTGAGAGGGGTCACTGAGATGACAAAGGAATTCTTTAGCTCTATCTGGGTTTTGATGAAACTGTATCATTAATATCTTCTGGGAAAATTTGAGATCAATGAGTACTATGATGCCATCACTGAGGTTTTGGGATCCAAGGTCTTTGTTAAAAACACGGTTACATACGGAGGTCAGTGAACTATCCTGATTTCCTGATTATTGCTGCAGTTGATGATGAATGTAAAATAAATATCTAAAAAACTGGCTGACCAGAACTCTGTGAAAATGCCCTCTCTTTTAGTGTTATGATTTTTTAATGTATTGCGTTTACCCACTCCATATGCCTGGCGAAGAAATGAGAAAGTGAATATGAGATAATCATATCTTTAGGGTTTCTTGAGACATTTGACAGGAAGAATACTGGAGCTTCTCCAGAAAATTACAAAGACCGAATAATAATACCAATGCTGCAGGAGGAAACAAGCATTTTATACACCACCATGGTTGATTCTGTGGCAATTTTAAGTTGTTTATTCTTAAAAATCAAAATATTTAATAAATAGGAAAAAGGATCACAATTCTGACACTAATTTGAAACTATTAAAACACATTTAATATGATTTTTAAAGCACTGACCAAAAATGACATTGATGAGAACAACAAAAAAGGATTGAGTATTGATTGCATGCCTGCTCAGTAGCTTTTGTGTGCTGTGTTGAACATTGTTATCTACCTCACAGGGAAAAAGACTTAACATCACACAATCCTCACATAAGAAACATCACCATAAGTGGTTGCTGCCATCCCTGTAGAGTGAGTGTGCTAAGGAGTCACTGATTTAATAGCAAGAGACTGAATTACCCTCCTGCATGCTGCTCTCTGTGGGTTAGGGTTTGTGGTCTGTGGATAAGGTAAGGAACTGGGGGAAAAGGAAGGGAAACCACGTACAGCTGTCTGTGTTATAAATGCTGTGATGGCAAACAGGAAACCTTTGTCTCTAAGGACTTGCAATCTGACACCTGTCAAGAACACTAAATTCTTTTTAAAAAATAAAATGGGGGATAAATTGACCTCTTGTCTTAAAGGTTCCTGAAGGGAAGAAGAGAATAAAAATATGAAACTGTTAGAATCAATAGCTTAAGTCACTTTGTAGTATTTTGCTGAGTATGAAGTCCTGGAGGTTGTTGTGTTACCTTTTACTGATATTAAATGATTCCTTGGAGTTATTAGGAGCTAAAAGCCTTAACAGAGATCATTTTGGTTCTTTTGTAAAATAGAGTTTCCACACACTCTTTAAACTGTATTTACACTTACATTTGTAGTAAGTATGCAGATGTCCAATAAACACAGCTAAGAGCAGAATAGCATCACACATATTTATCAGTGAAAACTAAAAGAAGAAACAAGAACACTAGCTTCCAGATAATATAATGATTTAGAAAAAAATGCAAAATATTTTAAGTATTAATTGAACAAACTTTTAACAAGTGCCTTTTAGTGTTAAGCTATACTGCTAATCACTGAGAAATATCACGGTAAGAAAAAAGTAAAGGGAGTTAGAGTCAGGTAGATAAAACAAATAGTAATTGAAGTATGATAAAAAGAAAATGGAAATTTAACTCTGATAATGGCTACAAAGGGATGGTAACTGGATCTTGGCTATCATATATACATGTATATAGGAAATGTCAACCTGATCAGGAAGGTCATAGGAGACATCCCTCAGGAATGATTATGGTAGATGAGGTCTTATTTCAAAGTTGTGGTCAATGAGATGAAGAACTGGAGGATGATAAATGAAGATGATATTGCAAGACACAGTTAACACTACCTATGAAATTTTTGAGCTTAAGATTATGTCAGCATTAAACCAAGAAAACATGAGAGTCCATTTTTGTGTGTGTGTGTGTGTGTTTTTGCTCACCAACTGGTTGCTCTAGTTGTTCTACAGACTTTGATTTGTACTAATGCTGATAGAATTCCTAGGAAAATTGAAGGTAACATTTAGTAAAGGCTCAGATGCATGGGATCCTGATCTGGGTTTTGCATGAACTCATGGATTCATTTAGACATAGAGTGGAAAGTAAACTGGTATAGGTCTTGATATTTATAATTTAAAAATATGACACATTAAATTGCAATTAACATAGAAAAATATGTGTAAAACATTTTGATTAAATGTTATGTAGAATCATGATTTTAAAAAAGACAACCAAGCTGGGAGTAAAAGATATTTTGTAGTTTGGTTACTGAATTTGATATTGTGAAAGCAGTTTGAAAATATTCCGGGCCTGGTGGCTCTCGCCTGTAATGCCAGCACTTTGGGAGGCTGAGGAAGCCAGATCACCTGAGGTTAGGCGTTTGAAACCAGTCTTGACCAACATGGTGAAACCCCATCTCTACCAAAAATGCAAAAATTAGCTGGGCTTCGTGGCATCCGCCTGTAATCCTAGCTATTAGGGAGACTGATGCGGGAGAATCTCTTGAATCTGGGAGGCAGAGGTTGCAGTGAGCCGAGATCATGCCATTGCACTCCAGCCTGGGCAACAAGAGGGAAACTCCATCTCAAAAAAATAAAAGAAGAAAGAAAGTTTAAAAATTCTCGTCAACTGTACAAATACAAGAATGAAAATAAAAATACAAACTGACAACTCTGAAGAAAACTCAAACAAGATCTTTACTTCTTTCTGTATTACTTTTATGTAATAATGTTTCTCTCTACACAGTCAGCTTCCCAAGTCAAAAATATAGCATTATTCTTGATTCTTAATTCTCATTCCATTGATCATAAAATCCTGTCAATCCTACTCTCTTAACAGCTGTGAATTTAATGAAACATCTCCATTACCAATTCCACTCTTTTACTTTAGTTCCTTATCATTCTTTTTGTTTCTGTAGTGCCCCACTTCATTCGTCTTCCCCTCAGATTCATTTTTCATGCTGTGACTAGTGTAAACTTCCAAAATGATATTCTAATACTTTAACTCCCTTCTTGTATCTTTTCGTGGTTCCTTATCTCTGGGATGCGATTCAGTTTCTTTAGTAAGGCCATTACTTGAACTTTGCCTACCTCTTCAGCTTTGTGGCCATACTTGGAACCACGATGTGGAGCAACTATGTGGCTCCTATAATTGCTGGAGGAAGGGATGAGAGAATATGGAGAATGTGTACCTGTCTTTGCCTGTTCAGGACTATAGGTGACATATCACTTCCCTTCAAATTCAGTAGATAAAGATAAATTACATGAATCCTACTAGATGCAATACTGGCATCACTAAAACATTTTGCTACCCCTATAACTACATGGCATTTCCAGATATATGAAATAAAATGGTTTGGTGAGGATATAGCATTTTCTCTAGACCAATATCAAACTATTTTAGTTTAAAATAAAAAATTCCCAGAAACTGAAACACATATGTTTGCATGAAATTAGCATATTATCTCCCTGTAAGTAAGCAATCTGCAATATCATATTAAACATTATTTTGAAGATCTTATTATGATTGAATAATTTAAAAAGAAAAAGTTATATTAGTAAAATATTTACTGGAGACTAAGACAACTTGGTAACTCCAATGGGGATGATTTTTCCAATAAAACCAGAGATTATATTAAAGTCTGTTAAATAAAATTATCTTTCCATTGATGAACACTAAGGTCAATTCCATACCTTGGGTATTGTGAAAATGCTGTAATGAACATAGGCTTGCAGGTATCTTTTTGACATACTGATTTCACTTACTTTAAATATACACACAGTAGTAGAATTGCTGGATCATATGCTAGTTCTATTTTTAATTTTTGAGGAACCACCATACTATTTTCCATAATTGTAATACTAATTTACATTCCTAGCAATACTGCATGGGAGTTCCCTTTTCTCATATCCTCATCAACATTTTCTTCTTTCATCTTTTTGATAGTAGCCATTTTAACAGGTATGAAGTGCTATCTCATTGTGGTTTTAACTTGCATTTCCCTGATTAATAATGTTGAGCATTTTTTCATATACCTATTAGTTACTTTTTGAGAAATGTCTGTTCAGGTTCTTTGCCAGTTTTTAATTGGCTTATTTGTTTTCTTGCTATTGAGTTGTATGAATTCCTTATATATTTGGGATATTAATCCCTTTTATGTATGGAAAAGGGAATTGTTTAGATACACAATAGAATGCCATTCAGCCTTTAAAAAGAGGGAAAGCTTATCATTTGTGACAACATGAATTAAACTGAAAGACATTATGTTATGTGAAATAAGCCAGGTGCAGAAAGACAAATATCACTAATCTTATTTACATGTGGAGTCTAAGAAAGTCAAGCTCTTAAAAGAAGAAAGTAGAATGATGATTATCAGGTGTTGGAGGTGGGGGAGAATGGGGTCATTGGTGTAATGTTGGTCAAAGGATATAAAACTTCAGTTAGATAGGAGGGATGAGTTCTAGTGTGCAGCATGAGATCTAGTGTACAACATGGTGACTACAGTTAATACCAATGTATTTTAGACTTGAAATTGTTAACAGAGCAGATTTGAAATATTCTTACACTTAAAACGATAAATAGTAAGGTAATGCATATGTTAATCAGCATGATTTAGCCACTCTACAGTGTATGCATTTTCTGAAACATCTCATTTGATATGATTTGGCTCTGTTGTCCCCTCTCCCCCCCAAGCTCATGTTGAATTATAATTCCCAGTGTTGGAGGGGGAGTCTGGTGAGAGGTAATTGAATTATGGGGGTAGACTTCCCCATTGCTGTTCTTGTGATAGAGCTCTTACAAAATCTGGTTGTTTAAAAGTGTGTACCACCTCCCCCTTGCACCCAGCTCTGTCATGGTAAGATGTGCTTGCTTTTCCTTCTGCCATGATTGTAAGTTTCCTGAGGCCTCTCAGCCATGCTTCGTGTACAGCCTGTGAAACTGGGAGTCAATTAAAAATTAAACCCCCTTTCTTCATAAATTGCCTAGTCTTAGATAGTTTTTTATTTTTATAACAGTGTTAGAATGGACTAATACAGAAAATTGGTACCAGAGAAGTGGAGCATTGCTATAAAGATACCTAAAAATGTAGAGTGACTTTGGAACTCTGCATTGGTGAATAGAATTTGGAACAGTTTGAAGGGATCAGGAGAAGACAGGAAAATGAGGGAAAGTTTGGAACTCCTAGAAACTTGTTAAATGGTTTTGACCAAAATGCTGATAGTGATATGGACAATGAAGTCCAGGCTGAGGTGGTTTCAGATGGAGATGAGGAACTTCTTGGGAACTGGGATAATGTCACTCTTGCTATGCTTTAGCAAGGAGACTGGCAGCATTGTGCCCCTGTTCTGGGGATCGGTTGAACTTGAGAGAGATGATTTACAGTATCTGGCAGAAGAAATTTCTAAGCAGCAAAGAAATCAAGGAGTGGCCTGGCTGCTTCTAACAGCATACACCCTGTGCAAAAGATTATCTGAAACTGGACCATATATTTAAAAGGGATGCAGAGCATAAAAGTTTGAAAAATTGCAGCCAGACCATGAGATCCATGAGAAAAGAAAAACATATTTTCTGGGAAGAAATTTGAGCCAGCTGCAGAAATTTGCATAAGTAAAGGGGAGCCAAATGTTAATAGCCAAGACAATGGGGAAAATGCCTCCATGATATTTTGGAGACCTTCAAGGCAGCCACTCCCATCACAGGCTTGGAGATCTAGGAGGGAAAAATGGTTCGTGTGGCCAAGCCCAGAGCCTTGCTGCTCTGTGCAGCCTCAGGACATGGCGCCCTGCGTCACAACCACTCCAGCTCCAGCTGTGGCCAAAAGGGGCCAAGGTACAGTTTGGGCCACTGCTTCAGAGAGTGTAAAACCCAAGCCTTGGCAGCTTCCCCATGGAATTGAACCTGTGGGTGTGCCGAGGACAAGAGCTGAGGCTTAGGAGTCACTGCCTAGGTTTCAGATGATGTATGAAATACCTGGATGTCCAGGCAGAAGTCTGCTGCAGGACCAGAGCCCTCATACAGAACCTCTACTAGGGCAGTGCAGAAGGGAAATGTGGGGTTTGAGCCTCCACACAGAGTTCCCACTGGGGCACTGCCTAGTGGATCTGTGAGAGGAGAGCCATCATCCTCCAGACCCCAGAATGGTAGATCCACTGATACTTTGCACTGTGCACCTGAAAAAGTCACAGGCACTCAACACTAGCCTATGAAAGCAGCTGAGGGACTTTAGTCTGCAAAGCCACAGTAGCAGAGCTGCCTAAGGCCTTGGAAGCCTACCCCTGTCAGTGTAGTCTAGATGTGAGACATCGAATCAAAGGAGATTATTTTGGAACTTTAAGATTTGATGACTGCTTTGCTGGTTTTTGGACTTCCATGGGGCCTGTAACCCTGTTGTTTTGGCCTATTTCTCCCTTTCTGAATGGGAGTATTTACCCAATGCCTGTACCCTCATTATATCTTGGAAGTAATTAACTTTTTTGTTTTGGTTTACAGGCTCAGATGAGACTTTGGAGTTGTACTTTTGAGATAATGCTAGAATGAGTTAAGACTTTAAGGGACTGTTGGGAAGGCATGATTGTGTTTTGAAATATGAGAAGGATATAATATTTGAGAAGATCAAGGGTGGAATAACATGGTTTGGCTTTGTGTCCCTACCCAAATCTCATGTTGAATTGTAATTCCCAGTGTTAGAGGAGGAGCCTGGTAAGAGGTGACTGAATCATAAGAGCAGACTTCCCCTTTACTGTTGTTGTAATAGAGTTCTCATGAAATCTGGTTGTTTAAAGTGTGTAGCACCTCCCCAACCATCTCCTGCTCAGTGATAGTAAGACGTGCTTGCTTCCCCCTTCACCTAAGTTTCCCAAGGCCTCCCAGCCATTCTTCCTGTACAACCTGTGAAACTGAGTCAGTTAAACCTGTTTTCTTCATAAATTAACCAGTTTTAGGTAGTTATTTAGAGCAGTGTGATGATGGACTAACACAACATCATACCCCATAAATGTCTACATTTTTGTCAAGTATTAAAAGAATAAAGAAAAGAAAAAAGAGAGTACCTCTTCTCTTGGCAGAACTTCATGGTGTTACATACTATATTTTCCTTTGTGAATCTCCTTTGCTTTGTTTCCTTTATAGTCCAAACCTACCCTATCCTTATCTTCAGTGCTGTGATATATTCTTTCTTGAACTATGCTAATACTTTAAATCATTGTATTAGTCCGTTCTCACATTGCTATGAAGAAATACCCAAGACTGGGTAATTTATAAAGGAAAGAGGTTTAATGGTCTCACAGTTCTGCATTGCTGGGAGGCCTCAGGAAACTTATAATCCTGATGGAAGGCAAAGGAAAAGTAGGTAGCTTCTTCACAGGGTGGCAGGATTGAGTGAGGGCAAGCAGGGAAATTACAGATACTTATAAAACCATTAGACCTCATGATACTCATTCACTGTTATTAGGAGAGTATGGGGGAAACCACCCTCCTGATCCAATTACCTCCACCTGGTCCTGCTTTTGACACATAGCATTTACACATACGGGGATTACAGTTCAAGGTGAGATTTGGATGGAGACACAGAACCAAACCATATCAATTATGTTACAGAAAAATGTTGCTTTTGGTCTACTCTAGGCATCTTTGTGAAGAACTCTTTGTATTCTATGCAAACAAGCAGCAAAAAATATAACTGAACTAAATTATTGGTGAAAGTCTTCAGCCCTTGCTCCCCCCTCCCCACAAAATGGAAAAGAAAGGAGAGACAAAGTATATTAATGATATTAATGGACAGATATTACTCACAAATATTAAGAAAAATGAAAGGGAAAAACATGATTTCTGGACATGTTGGACATAAATATATGGAATTAAAGATTACCAAGATGGTATTTGCATTCTCAGAAGAGCTAGCAATGATCAATAGAAACTACCATGGGTCCACTAAAACAAGTCAATTTATTTTCATTTTTAATTTGGCTATGGTTCCTAAATAGATCAAGTAAATATTACAGGGAAACGTCTAGTTTATTATTATTTTTAGCATCCTCTCATATTATCTTTGTGGACAAGATGAAGAATGTATACAGGAGATAGTATATTATATGCAATTAAAATAGGTATAGTCAATTAAACATTCATGCTAGAAGAATAATAGAAGTTTCTAGTCCTACTCTAATCAGTGTTTTAATTAATTATTGGAATAGAGATATGAGAAGTGCACTCATCCAGTCTACTGTTTGAACAGAACTTCAATGAATCAAATATTAGGTACCTATCATGTCTCTGGCACCATGCAAGGAGAAGAAGCTGATAGACTGATTGCATGTGAAGGCAACCAAGTAATTGTAATTAATTGTAAGCACAATATGAGCGCATGAGTGGTTGATAAGGCAAAAAAATGCAATTTGAGCCTACCAATAGAAAATAACGGGGCAGATTTAAAGAGGGTGAACTGCAGGTTCAGATTCCTTGAAGTTTTATATGGATTGACATGCTTTACAAGTGAAGAGGGGATAGACTATGTTGTAGGTATAAGTAATCGTCACATATCTATTGCTAATAACAGACTTATTTTTTACTCACATTGATGTAATTCTTCTCAGTATGTTTTTCATTCCAGGGACCTCACTAAAGAGAATATCTCATGGGATAGGGAAGAGAGACATTAAAAACCATGAACTAAACTAGATCTTGAAGCTTTACTTGAAAGTGACATACTCACTTTCATGCATACTTCAATGGCCAAATTGAGTCAAATGGCTACTGCAGAGTTTGAGATGATGTTGTATAAGCATCCTTCAGATAATGGGAAAACAGAATTAGTATCTCAGTAAGAGGCTGTAAATATTATAAATAATACTATCATTTCTCATATATGCCACTGGCTATCCATTGACAGTGGTTTTTCACAAAAGTGAGTTAAGAAGGATTCTGAAGTTAGATCTAGACTCAGTGAGAAAGATGGCTTGTGTTATGTGATCATGATATGGGTGAATAGAAACATGTTTGCTATACATTTGTAGTCTCTGACATATGTGTAGTGTCATTGCTGAAAATAATTGAAGGACTGTTATGTGGATGAGGAACTGAACTGAGATAATATATCGGAATTAAGTTCTTAATGAGAAGAAAATTTAGTGAAGTATGTCTTATTCAGCTAAGGTAAAAACATTCTATCACAGCTTTTTGAAAATGATATGCTATGCTCTATAAAATGAGACTTTTTAAATTATTAAGAGTATTCACACAATTGTTGATGCCAATATATCAGCAAAGCTGTACATTTCCATTTTGAGTGCTAAGTAATTTTATATTTTTTTCTAAATATAAGAGTCTATGAGTTCATCATTTAAAGACCACACTTACCGTGTGGTCTGGATTCTAGCAATGGCCTTGAAGTAATAGGTTCGATTTATACCATCCGCAGTGTGAGAACATTGGGCTATATAAACCCCAAGCGTCTGCTATGCTTTAAATTTGAGATTTTTCTTTTCTATCAAATATGTATTGAGTATATATTTCTACAAAGTATTGTGCTAGGTCCTAATAGCACCTAATGTGTCCTAAAAATATGAATACAGATTCTACCCTCAAGAATCAACTTAGAGAAGAAGATAAAAGTGTATGTAAGTAATGAGGAAGTAGCTGCCAGGAAGACTAAAAGCGTAATAGTGAATGAGATGTTCTGATGAGAAAGTAGCTAGAGGTGGTGCAAAGAAGAATTTTCTTTGAAAAGTTGGAAGAGTTTTGTTAGACCAAGGTGGAAGAAAGGGAAGACAAAAGCACATTTCAGAAATTATACGACTGAATTATTTTTTTCTTCATCAGGTTCCCAAGAGCTAGAAATCACTTTAAACTTTTAGTTCAAGAGAGTAGACTAAAACTATGTTTTTACTCAACTCCAAATTTTACAACCACAAAAGGCAACAAAGCTATTGGACAAAGATTAAACTCATAATTTTGGAAAACGAAGAGAAAGGCCATTTGGTATTTTTGTTTGTTTGTTTGTTTTTTCGAGACAGAGTCTCGCTCTGTCTCCCAGGCTGGAGTGCAGTGGCATCATCTGGGCTCACTCCAACCTCTATCTCCCGTGTTCAAGCGATTCTTGTGCTTGAAGTTCTTGTGCTTGAGTAGATGGGATTATAGGTGTGAGACACCACGCCTGGTTAATTTTTGTATTTTTAGTAGAGACAGGGTTTTACCATGCTGGCCAGGTTGGTCTCGAGCTCCTTACCTCAAGTGATCCACCAGCCTCGGCCTCCCAAAGTGCTGGAATTACAGGCGTGAGCCACTGCTCCTGGCCTCCGTTTGGTATTTTTTTTTTTTTTTTTTTTTTTGAGACGAAATTTTGCTCTTGTTACCCAGGCTGGAGTGCAATGGCACAATCTCAGCTCACAGCAACCTCCGCCTCCTGAGTTCAAGCAATTCTCCTGCCTCAGCCTCCCGAGTAGCTGGGACTACAGGCGCGAGCCGCCATGCCCAGCTGATTTTTGTACTTTTAGTAGAGACGGCGTTTCTTCATGTTGACCAGGATGGTCTCGATCCCTTGACCTCGTGATCCACCCGCCTCGGCCTCCCAAAGTGCTGGGATTATAGGCATGAGCCACTGCACCCGGCCCATTTGGTATTTTTAACATTTGTTTAGAACATAGAAAATAGATGGAATGTGATTGAGATATCTGAACAGAGAAAAATATCATCCCAACACACGTGAGAAAGGGTTAGGCAAAGGTTAGAGCCATACTTCTCATAAAGTTTAGCAGAAAGACTGACTAAAGATTCTTTCTTCAGCATATAGAGCATGTGTTTGCCACAGGTGTTATTACACTTGCGAAAGTTATATTTACTTATAGAAAAGCTGATAATATGTCTATAAAACTAAAAGCAGTTGTTAGAAATATTCCCCCCAAGAATGATGTCAATAGATATTTGCAATTCTGGGTTATTTTAAAAGAAGTAAAAAGATTTTGATAGAAATTTGCCAAAGCTTTTAGCAGAAAATATAAATTCAAACACGCATTTTAAAGTCCAAAGGAAACTTACAGGAAAAGCAATAGAATGTATACACTTCAAATTATAAAAATAATAATAATAACAACACTATATTACACCGTCTAAGGAGAGACTCTCAAATGCAGTAAAATAAACATGCAGAATAAAGCTACGCTTTCTTTACTAGAGCTATGTTTAAAACAAAGACATAAAACCATTGAAAATAAGAGATTGTCAAAGGCAGGTATCAAATTAAAGAAATTGACACAAGTGTGAATTTTAATATCAGGGAAAATAGGAAACATAGCAAAAAGTCTTAAATGGGAAAATAAGCTTAGAAGATAGATAGGTAGAGAAAAAGAAATAACAAGATCAAAATAACAAAGAGCAAAAGCAATTTTTATGAACTCATTTCCCATTAATGAACATGTTCTCAAAGTGAGCTTGAGATGTAAGCCTCATTTAGTTTTAGTTTTCCATTTCTCCTTACGGTGTGTACTAATAGAATAAGAATATTTCTAGTGTTTAAATATACACTTTTGAAAGTAAAAAGTAGATCTCTAAACGCAAACCAGTCACTTCATCTTGTGCTCATCAGAAGCCCCATCAATCTGTTCCAGAGTTGCTCTCTGAGAAAGGTATTTAGGTTACCAAAATGGAACATTCTCAAGGAACGTTTAAACAACATTGGCTCTCATTACACTAACTGTAGATTCATAACCTTATGTAAGATACTATGCTGCTATGTGTGTTTCTGTGCACACCAAAGCACACATTTTTCTAAAATACCCTAGGAACATTAAAGGAAAAGATCATTAAAAATGCGGTCACAGAGAAAACTGCCTATCTGTCAATATTATCATGCCACTATAGCTGCATTTTCTGATCATAATGCAAATAAATACATATTAAATTAATGAATTTACAGCAGACAAAAAAATGGCACCTTGACCTTGAGTTTAAATAATGCCCTTCTAAGGAATAGTTAAGCAAAGAAACAGATATTAGAACCTGTTAAAAATGAATTATAGTGTATTACATTTAGAAATCTATGGAATACATTACTTAGAGCAAAATGTATTACTTTAATGCATTGATTAGATAGTAGATATGATACAAATAAATAAAATAAGCCTCAAATTCATGAAGGTGACAATGACCCAGCAAGTAAAAACTTGGTGGCAAGAACTTCTTGGCAGAGTAAACAGGGAATGCAGAGGCCTAAGGGTAGCTGGTGATTTTACATGTTCTTGTTATGTTCTAAACATAGGCAATAAATAAATGATTAACTAAATAAATAAAAATCCAGTGTATTTGTGGCAAAGAAATCAAGGAAGAAGAAAATGGTAAGGCAGGAGGCTGTCCCTCAAGCCTTCCCACAGAAGGTTTGAGGCCTAGTCATTTAAATGATCTTTTAGGCTAAGACACTGAATTCAGATTTATTCGAAGAGTATATATTGGAGGACATTGAAGACTTTTAAACAGTAAAATGCTGTAATTTGGTTGACTGCTGTGCATGAAGGTTAAGTAATGTGAAGCAAAAAGAAGTAGGAGGCAACTGAAGCAGTTGAGAAGAGAGCTGATGGACGCTTGGAGTAATTTGCTAATGGTAGAATAGAAGTAGATAGACCCATGGTGCATTTTGAAGGCAGAGTCAATAGTAATTTGTGGTGAACTAGATGAGGGGCATGGGGTGAGTGAGAGGTAGGGGGGAGAAATCAAATATGACTAAGATGGGGAAAGTTTTTGAAAAGACAGACTTTTTTGGTCTGCATATATTTATGACATCTAATAGGTGCAGATGTTGTGATACCAAGTAGACAGTGAAAATATGAATCATGAATAGAGTGAAGAAATATGAATGGGAAATATATAAAGTTATAGTAGATATCTAATAAAAATTACCAGTCTATCAATAGATTTGTGAATACCTTTCTTCATGATGATCAAAGGTCAGCTGATAAAAAAAATGGCTTGAAGGGCAGAGTTAGTTGCTATTTGGTTAGTTGTGTAACTGGTCTCTCAACGGTTTTGACATTCAGAACTCCTCCACTCTGCAGTTCTCTCTGAAAGGATGGTACTTACTAGAAACCATGGCCGCATAGGGAATGAAGTGCTGCTTTATCAGTAGCCAAAGCCTGAACAATTTCTGAGTTAAAGCTGTGATAAAGCTGAACTGGAGAACCATACTTAAGTCACAAGAACCAAACCAAATTATTTGTTTCAATTCCCTTTTCTGGAGTCTAAAATGGGTGGAATTTATCCTGTCCTGATCCAACATAGTTACTTTTAGCTCAGCCATTGTGGAAAGCAGTGTGGTGATTTCTGAAAGAACTTAAAACCAAATTACCATTCAACCCAGCAATCCCATTACAGGGTATATACCCAAAGGAATACGGATCATGTTACCATAAAGATACATGCATGAGTGTGTTCATCTCAGCACTATTCACAAGAGCAAAGACAGAATCAACCTAAACGCCCATCAGCGGTAGACTGGATAAAGAAAATGTGGTATATATACACCATGGAGTACTGTGCAGCCATAAAAAAGGACAAGATCATATCCTTTGCATCAACATGGATGGAGTTGGAGGCCATTATCCTAAGCAAACTAATGCACAAACAGAAAACCAAGTACCACATATTCTCACTTATAGGTGCAAGCTAAACATTGAAAACATGTGGACACAAAGAAGGGAGCAACAGACACTGGAGCCTACTTAAGGGTGGAGGGTGGGAAAAGGGAGAGGATCAACAAACTTCCTATTCAGTACTATGCTTATTACTTGTCTGATGAAATATGTTCTCTAAACTGCACTGACACACAGTTTTCTATATAACAAACCTGTACATGTACCACTGAACCTAAAATAAAAGTTAAAAGAAAATAAGCAAGAAGGAAGAAGAAAGTAGGAGAAGAAGATGGTCAGAGCAAAACAGCTATCTGGACAGAACAACTTATTTAGAGGTGCTTATATTCTGAACATGGAATATGGTGCATGATTTCTAAGGCATTAGTAGTAAAATTAGCCCTCAAATAATTTCTTAGGCTTGGCTGGGCAGATCTGTAACTTGTTTTTTCTTGAGGAGGAATCAACAGAAAGTAGAACTGAGCTCTCATAAAGAGTGGGGGAAGGGTTTGATGAGACCCCTTCTCTCACAGATAGAATCTTTTAAAAAGGTGATATGATCTATCACAGATAGAATCATAATAAAAGAGCACCAGGAGAATCAAAGAAATTAAAACACAACCAATTTCAAATAAAATGCTAGAAAATACTTTTTAAAGAAAGGTATAATTAACCTGTCAGATTCTTTACCTTACACATTATTCAGGCAAACAAAAATATTCTACTTACAATGGAGTGTAATCTACCTTATTGAGAAGGACTATTTGTGACTGTACTTTTAATGTTCTACCTGTATTATATATTTTTTGTTGTGACAAATCTTCGGTATATGAGAAATATGAATAGCATTTGTATTTACATTAGCATAGATAAAATTACAAGGATTATCGATCCCTATTCTTTATGACATACGTTTGTTATTATCTTTTATGAAGATAAAACTACCCTTCCTGAAAAAGTGACACAGATAATTCTGTAAAACACCAGTTTGTGGTAGGAAAGAGTGGGATTGGTGAGCAATAGAAAATACTTTTCTGACCAAAAAGAGATTCTCTTTATGTTTGTGATTCTCGTTTTCAAGAATCTTAGATGTTTCAAAATGAAATCCAAACTACAAATCAACATCTTTTTCAGGCAAAAAGGCAAGTATTGAACAGACTCATATACACAAATACACTCACACAAATAATTCCTTTAATAAAATGCACATGTCTCTTTGTGATCTGACTGTTGCATTTTGGTCTCCTTTCATCTTTTCTTATATATCTAATGTTCCAGGCAAAGTATATCACTCACAGACCTTCCTGGGCTGGCCACTCTGCACTCAGTATGCCTTGAATATGATCCTAAGAACATTTTTAGACACTTAGAATACTATCTTGGTTTTCCCCACAAAAACTGACTTCATGGTATTTGGCTACATCATTGTCATTTATAAAGATTCAGATGCTGAGATGTCATCTTCTGGGGAAGTCTTCCTTGACCTCTCCAGTCTGGGGTAAGAATTCTCTAGTATTCTTCTGTTGCACACAGTACTTCCCTCAGTTATCCGAAGCATCACACTGTCGAAGAACAGATAGGAGGCAGTTGAAATAGTTGAGAAGAGAGCTAATGGAAGGTTGGAGTAATTTGCTCATGATGGGATAGAAGTGGACAGACCCATAGTGCATTTTGAAGGCAGAGTCAATAGTAATTTGTGGTGAACTAGATGAGGGGTAAGGATACTTCCCTCAGTTATCCTAAGCATCACACTATAGCTCGATCTTCAGTTCAGTTGTCTCCTCTACTCATCTACTTTTGGTAGAGACCATATGGTTTAGATTCTGACATTTCTAGAAACCAGCACAATGTTGATCATGTGCTAGGCACTCATGAAATATTACTGAATAAGTGAATGAATAAATCATATTTTTCATTTTGTGAGTTATCTCCCAAAACTCATTTCCCCCCACAACCTGTTCATCTTAGAAGAATGGTATGTAGAAATCTAGTATAATAAGAGAATTAGAGAGGACATAAGAAATAATATTTATATTCATATATAATAAAATGTATATAAATGATTTGATATATTGATAGAAATGGTTATATTTTGTTAATATTAGGTTGGTTCAAAAGTAATTGGTCTTGATTATTACTTTCAGTAGCAAAAATCTCAATTAGGTTTGCACCAACCTAATATTATTTAGATAGATGGCAAGTAGAAAGAAATCTTAAGAGTTTATTGTCTACTTAAATGAGAATTTTCTTTATTCATATTATTTAGTTTTTGAATCATATAAGGAAAAAATCAAAACATGTTTCAAAAGTGTCCAGTATTGTTACCTAGATAAAATAATCTTTTCATAGAATAGACTATGAAAAGTGAAACAGAATTGTATTTGTTGTGTTTTTATGATTACCATTCAACTTACGAAGTAACTCTTTTTGCTTTTGATTTTATTGTCCTATTGGTTTATCTCTGGGCTGCTAGAACATGACACACAATTATTATTCTAATTGCTTCTTTCTTTCTCTTTCCACATGTATACACACAGAAAAATGATTTCAGTAAAAATTGTATATTCTATTACATTTGCTTGTCTCCTTTTCTCCATATTTTTTCCATATACAACAATTTACTTATTTCTTACATGTGTATAATGATTTTGCCACACATAGCTGTGGAAATATCTGTTGCTATTACCATTTATGCCATTGATTGGGCAGCTTATCCAAGGCTAATCATTGAATACTCTGAATCTCAGTGTTCCCATCTGTAAAACAGATGATAATAACCAAACTTGTTATTGCAAGAAACCATATGAGGACCTAAGTATAAACATTATACTATTGCTACATTTTGATAACAGCAGGAAACAGACAGATTCCTAGGCAGACAGGAACAGGCCCCTGGTGAAACCTGACCTTCAAGCCAAAGACAGTTTAAAACCTGAAAACTGAGCTGCCAGTTCCGGATAGAGTCCAGGACCAGAGGGAGTGAAAACCTCTATCTCTGTCTTACCTTCTCTCTATATTGGTTCTTTCTGGATGGTGCCTTTTAACCTCTAGAATGGTGCTTTTTCCAAAGCCCACTCATGAACTTATCAGTACACACTCCCCCATTATAAGCCCATAATCGCCCCAGACTCAGCCTCACAGACGGCTACCCACTTGAGGTCCCCCTCTTGTGTTGAGAGCTTTTCTGTCACTCAATAAAATTCTTCTTTGCCTTCACTCTCCTGTGTCCACATATTTCATTCCTCTTGGTCATAGGACAAGAACCTGGAACTTGTCAAACAGTGGATGCGAAAAGAGCTGTAACACACACATATCTGGTCACGGAGCTATGGGAGTGAAGACCTGTGACATCTCTTGGGGGCTCAGACCTCAGGACTCCCTGAGTAAAAGCTGTTGAACCCCTTGGGGCTCTGTGATTGCTGGCATCTCCTATTTTTAGGGTACTATCATGTTTCTTTCATCTAGACAGCGGCAACCAAAGCAGAAGCCACTTGTGGCATGTGTGGTCCAGCCATGGGCTTAGCAAAGAGGCATGGCAAGTGAGGGATCTGGGCTGGGGTACAAACTGAGCACAGCCTGCTAGGCCAAGCAGGTGGAGTGAGTCCAGTGGGCCTGGAGTGAGGCCCAGGCAAAGGCAGTGGTGGCTGCAGAGATTTGTGGCTAACAAAGTGGCATCAAAGGAATCCTTTAACAATTTCACAAATTTACTACTTTTAACAACATTAAAACACTAATGTGTACTGTCTGTTGATGTCTCTTTAACAACTGTGCAATTTATTAGCTATTAATAGAAAGACAGAGAGTATTAGCAGAAGTCAGCTTCTTCTTGTCACTGGGCACTTTGAGGGAAAGATGAGCTGGCAGAACTATATGTCTATGTCTAATTCTCTCCTCTTCTTTTATATATTTACTTCCTGCTTCTCTTAAGTATGAGGGAAACTTTTATTGCTTTTTCTCAGCACATCTGCATCAAGTTCGACACAGAACCTGAGGATACTGACCTATTCTCCTTCTTTACTTGAAGTATAAGAGTTCCAGAAAAAAGGGATCTGAATTCCTAAATGATTGTGATTATTCTATAATCTCTTTTATTTTTTGCTTATAGAAATACAAATGCTAAAAGTAACAAAACAGTTTATTACTTTGGTGAATGAAAAGATACCAAGCCTAGGAAAAAAAATGTTAACTGAGTTAAAGCTTTCATTTTATTCATCATCTGATTACTGGATAATGTGAGAAGATTCTTTTTAGGTAGTAAGGAGAGCAAAAATCACCTAGTGAGGATTGAACAGGCCCTGGATAAAAAATTTCCTTACCTGAGGAACTTAGAAAGGAGCAAGACCACCTGTGACTGTCAAACCAGGCCATCCAGAGGCGAAACTCCTTATCTGGGGAAATTAGAAGTAATTAGATTTCCCTACTGTCTAAAGCAGGCATCTGGTTCCAGATTTCTTTCCCTGCCCCTGCAAAATTTATAAGTAACTACAATTTCCATGCATCTCCTGAATGCCATGACGAATGCAACCCTTGCTAACATTAAGGCACCAAAATGTCTACAAATGTAATCATTTGTCATGACCTACATGGCTAATATGGTCCAAATTTCCCTGAAGCTCCTGCCTTAAAGTCCACAAATGCTCCTAATGAAAAATCCACCATGGCATACTCAGTCCTCTCACCGAGGCGCCATGCTGAACTCTTCTGCAGCATTTTCTTTCCAATAAACTTTCCCTTTCAAGACTATATTGTTGTCAGTAAATTCTTTTTACCAACCCACCAGCTGACCACTTCCCGATGCCAGGGCTCTGACACCTCACCTGCGAGTATGCATTAGGAAAACGTTTGGAAATTACGTGAATAGATGTTTTAACAAAGATGAATTGTTTAACAGCATACTTATTCAAATAGTTATAATAATTCTCCAGTCTACTTTAAGAGTAGATGTAATCCTGGGCAGGTCCTCATGAAACAACGCAGTTCTAAATTGTTCCAGGGTTCTTTGTTTTAATTTTTTCCTATGTCTTTCTGTCTGGTAAAAATCAAACTGATAATGTAAATATTTGTGGCAGCAACATAAAAACCTAGTGTTAAATGACAATAGAACTCACAAAAGGAAATGCTCACTTCTACCATGGTATCACATATTCCTAAATCCACTTGAGTTTATGAGGCTCAAGTGGGAGGCTTCTGGCTCTGAGTCTTCTGAACCTCCAGATTATTGGGAGAGTGTTTAAAAGGGATTCGGAAGTGACTATGCACTCTCAGAAATCCATACCTGCAGCTTGGATACTCATCCTCTCTAAATAAGCATTGCGTGGTCAGGCCTGAGATTTTGGCTTTTGTTTTCTCTCTATATGGATCATGTTAACCAGTAAATTATTTAGGCTTAAGGTATGTTCTCATTACACAAACGCAGAATACTTGAGTAAAATCAGTTCTGTTCACTATTTTATATCAATGGCGTCAGGAACTTTTCTAATGAGTAGTTTTCCAGTCACACAAATAGTAGCACACAGATCAATAAGCATCATGCAATTTGAATATTGAATTCACCCTTTGAAGTGGCCTTAGAAAGTTAGCTCGTTGATGTGGGAAAGCTTTAATTGCAGATGCCATTAAATGAACACAAAATCCAAATGTCAAAAGCTCCTTTGCATTGGGAGAGCAATGAAGTTAAAATATCCATGGTCATCAAAGTGCTGAGTTCAGGAAATTCAGGAAATCACAGGAGTCCTTTGAAAAGCCAAGAGCAGTTGGGTCAACATTAGCATACATTATGTGAATAAAGGGCTGCTTTTATTCACTATTATGTTCCATTTTTTTTAAAATGTAAAGATATATTTCAATTAAAGTGCCAAGATGATAACGCCTAAGAACATTTGAATGGCTTCTCTAATATGCAAGATTAAAATCAGTTAACAGAGCTAAGTAGGCAGTTTAAGAGTCTAGATTTGAGGCTAGGATGTCAGGGGTGAGGCTATCAAATACATACATAAATCATGAACTTCTGTGTCTGCAGGTTTCATAGCACTGTAGAGCTTAAATCTGTGATAAAAATGAGCAAAGGAATAATGGCATAATTTAAATTGCTGAGGAGTATAATTTTGCATTCAGGTGGTTAGACTGGAGTTGTGAAAATGGCGGAGGGGGGAAAAACTGGGTGATAAAATTTCAACCTGAACTTTTAAAATCTACTGTCACTCTGGAGATATATAAATTGCTTTTTATTACAATCACTTTTCACATAGTAGAAATGCAATAAATATTAGTAAAATTATTTATAATTATAATCACAATAAAACTGCCAATATTTATTGGGTGTTATGATGTCTGAGGCTTTGTTATAAATGCTTCTTATATACTAACTAATTTGATCCTCACAAAACTATACAAAGCAGATTTATTGTCCACATTTTAGAAATGAAGAAATTTAGTGAATTAAATATATAAAGTGATAAAGCGATGGAGGTCTGTATAATCCTATGGCTCTTCCTCTGAGACATTATTCTCTAAGATATTCCTCTGAAAGTTAGTTTTATTTATCTGTTTATATTATATTCAATACTCTAAGCTCCTCATTTCAGAATTGGAAAACTGAGCATTTTTGCTTTCTATTAACAGCTTCAACTCCACCAATATTAACTTCCCTTATTCTTTATAGTTATCAGCTACAACTGGGTAGCTTTTGAATTTTGCCACATTAATTAGTATGATTTCTCCTATTTGGTGAACAATTAGTCATAAAATTCTTCTAGAAATGTTAAGGACAACTTCATCTTCTCCTTTATGTATCTGGTAAATTCAAGGAGGAAACTCAAACCTCTCTTTATATACTGTTTCTTTCATGTACGGCAAGGAGGAACAAAGATGGACATTTATCCTGAATAATAAAGCAGCATAAGTACCTGCTTATGCAGGTAAATAAACAAAACGGAAACAAAATATATTCAAGTAGGAGTTAATTGAACTGTAGGCAACACAAGAAAATGTTGCTAATTTCCCTAGTGATTGGAAAGTTCCTATGACAGAAGTCTGATGCCACTGTATACTGGTTAGGGTAGTCAGCTGTGATTAATGCAAGAGTCTCTATACTGAGGCTCACTGTATTCAGAATACAACATCAAAGCCTGGACATATTACCAGTACTTAAAGTAAAGCAGCAATACTTGGGAGAGTATTTACCTTCTGATGTGGCTACAGTTTAGACTCAACACTAATTGCTAATATTTGTCATTTCACAGTTTATTGATTGGTTGGTCTTTGTTGCTTATTAAGATATGACTTGTCAAGTACTTGCCAATACCCTCAGTTGTTGAAAGTTAAAAAGAAATTCCCTCAGATAATTGCAGAAAATGGAGCTCACAATTATAAATCTGGGTCTCAGTATCTGAAAAGTGGGTCTGGGATTTCCAATGACTTTACTCTCCTATACTGTGCTGTTTTTCTTATGGCTTTTGTTTGCAGTATATTGCAGCTGTACGTGAATTCAATGACCAACTTAAACTTTCTCTTATTTTCCACTCCTGACATTTCTTCATTATTCAGCCTGGCTATTTCCAGTGGCACTAATTGACATACTGTTTTCTTCAGCAAGTATTTAACAGTTCACTTCATATATATATATATACACACACACACACACGTATATATACACACGTATATATAGAGCACAGGACACAATGCCATATATATATAGTGTGTGTGTATATATACATATGTATACATATATATGCATACATATATGTATACATATGTATACATATACACACGTTTGTGTGTATATGTATATATATGGCATTGTATGTCCTGTGCTCTATTTCTTTGGCTTTTCTTTAATTGAACTTGTTCAGTCCTAAATTCCACAAACAATTTTGTCAACAACATTCAATTCTTTAGCTATGTCATCAAATTAAAAAGCTACTAGTTTGCCTTCCTTCTTTCTGCAATGTATTATAAATTAATAATCATGCGGTGATAAGACTGATAGTACCCTTAACAATTCTTACCTCTTCACTGCTATATAAAAGATTAATACCATGATACAAACTATACTTACAATTAAATAGTTTTCTTCCCATAAAAGACCACCAGGTTTAGTGTTGGTGTGTCCTTGAAGGCTTGGAAAAGAAAGCAGCCCTACCAAAACCTTGCTGTGGGCTGTCCGATCTCCAGAACAAAAAGAAATAAATTTGTGTTGTTATAAATCACTTAGTTTTTGGTACTTTCTTACAGCAGTAATAGGAAACTAAAATACAATTTTACTTTATCTTCTGATTTTTAAGTCTATTAATACCAAATTTCAGCCCCCAAATCTTTCTTCTCTCCTATTTTAAAATGTTAAATAGAAAAGTTGTTGACATTTTTAAATGGAATATTGTCTCACTTATTCAACTGTGAACTTATACATGATAAGGTATGTTTAGTATAGTCATATCTGAACATTTGATATTGAAATGTATATTTAAGAAAAATTATTTTTATTTTTTCTTTATACTTGTTAAAGTAGTATAGATTTTACAACTATGGGTATAAGAGGATATTTGACAGGTAAATTTTTTGTTAGGGTAATGCAATGGCTCTTAAAAATATGTTATGATGTAATGTAATGGACATGATTCTGTTTAAATCATAGTCAAAGTGATTTCACACGCTTTTGGTTTACAAAATATTCTGTATCTTATTAATTATTTTTTCCTTTTCTGTCTGCCCTAACCTAGAGTCATACCTTTGACCACCAACTTAATGTAAATCAAAAATAAAATTCTAATCCCTGCAACTGTCTGAATGGACCCCTGCTTGACTAAGGGCATTGCAAAATTAACCTGAAAAACTAGTTCGGACCATGATGGAAAGGGGGAGCTAGACAGTCCTCATTATACCCTTCTCCCTTTTATAATTACTGATAAAACAGACTCTTTAAGTCTGATAAGAAGTATCATTGTTTACAGTGTATCTCTCTAAAGCCTGCTACAAGAAGGCTTCATCTGCATGATAAAACATTGGTCTCTACAACCCCTATTGTAACCCAGATATTCCCTTTTATTGATTCCAGGTCTTTAGATAAAAACTATTTCAACCAATTGCCAATCAGAAAATCTATGACCTAGTAGCCTTCCTGCATGCTCTCCAACACCCCATCCTCCCACCTTCACCAACCCCCCAATCCTCCAATGTATATCTTACATGTATTGATTTATGTCTTATGTTCCTAAAATGTATAAAACCAAGTCATAGCCAGACCACATTGGACACAAGTTCTCAAGGTCTCCTGAAGGCTGTAAGGCTGTGTCATGAGCCATTCGTCACTTGTGCTTGGTTCAGAATAAATTTCTTCACATATTTCACAGAGTTTGACTCTTTTCATCAATATTAACATTTCCATTTCCATTTCCAACAGACATCACAAATATAGAACCATATATTTAAAATCATTCTCTTAACCTACTTTTTCTCCAACTTTTCCATCTACAAAATTATTCTAATATTAACCCAGTTTATCGAGCAAAACACTTAGACTCTTTGATTCCACACTCTCAGTGTCTAGGTCCATCACTCAGCAAGTTGTTTCTACTCTACCAACTCTTTTCCATATCTCAGTATTTCCCAGTCTGTTCTCCTAGTTCCTTTAAAATATCTTAGCTTTTGAGGTAGTAATAGCTTTCCTTTTTCTTTATTTTCTATTTGGCATCTATGAGCCTGAGGACTTGATATTGAGGTGCATAAGATAATCCTCACTGCCTTTCTTTGAATACAGAACTGAACAAGCAAGAAAATTCAAGGGAACTTTCTGTAATGTAACTAAAATCAGAGAATAAAGAAGAAGAATTTTTTGTATTAGAAAGCATTAAAGATAAGCTAGGAGGTTTACCCCCTTGTATAAATTGCCTAATTAAACTCTGAAGTTTCTAATCAGAATTTCTTTATTCCCTCCCTCTCTTGCTTCTTTCTTCCTTCTATTTCTTTTCGTTTCATTTTTCCTTCCTTCCTTTTATCCTTTCTTTGTTTCCCTTCCCTGTAACTAGAATCTCCCTCCAGCTTTAACCAACAAAAACAGAAAACAGAATAAAATAAAGAAAAGATGGAAACTGGAATAATTGATCACCTCAGCTTAAATACAGAAGACAATACAGAGATTAGGAGTGGGAGGTGGATATTCCTTCATTCAAATATTTATTGTGCTCCTATTATATGCTAGATACTACTTTGTTGCTAGAGATATAGTAGTGAACCATGTAATGTTTGTGCCTTAAGAAGTTAACAAATGTGAAAACAATTTATAAAATGATCATTTTTCTCAAGATATTAGAATATCTGGGAAGGAGGAAGGATACTCTTTTAGATAAAGTTGGTAGAATGTTTTTATGAGAAAGTGACTTTGAGAAAAGATGTAAATGATTGAGGGCTATCTGTATAACCCTCATAGGAAAGATGCTGAGGAACGGAAGGACCAAACTAGCTGTGTTTTAGAAAACACATGAAAGTCACTGGAAACAGTACATTGAAGAGGGCAGTGGTAGGAAAGAGGCTAGAACACAGATCAAGATGGGTGTTTTGAGGTTTTGCAAAGAGTCTGGATTTGATTCTAATTCTAAGAAGGATGGAAATTAATTAAATGGTTTTAAGAGGGCCATAATTGGATTTACATCTAAAAAAATCATCGGACCTCTATGTAGAGAATAAATGATAAGGAAACACTCATGACCATGGAAAAGTGACACTCCAGTGAGAGAAGAGGGTGGTTTTATTCTAAAGTGGTAATGGTTAAGCGGAAGAATGATAAACCTTTATGGACTGACAAGATCGTAGGGGAAGGGGGAAATGAGAAAGAGTGCATAGAATCTGGGAAGGTAGATGTGCTCCCTGAGATCTCAGATATGAGTTGCTTTGTGGGCATACATAGAAGAACAAGTTCTCACTTGCACTTTGAGAATCAGGAGCAGTGGCAGGTGTCAGAGTGATGTGGTATAGTAGGCTCTCCTGAGTCTATATTCAGAGTGAATTTCATATGAATTATAAGAGTTTGAGACCAAAATAAATAACTCCTTTTATATGTTTTTCTGGGCTCTGTGTTTTGGTAATAAACTATGCAGACTGATGTTAAAGACTGGTGGGTTACTTTAGAGTATATTTGTCTGGGATTTTGAAGTACCCAGCAATGGGGTGCAATCTTCTGGTCACTGTAATATTTTAGTCATGACATAGATGGTATATGTTTCTTTAAGAGACTTGTCAGGCTTCAAGAAGCTTGATTGAAATAAGTGAGCTCACCAACTTCTATTCCTTCTTGGATGAAAGTAAAGTGATTCTTAGCTTAGTTCCCTATCCCTGAACTCTAGATTAATGCACGCCATCAAATAGGGGTCATATGACACAGCAAGTCAGTCTCCAATTAGTCCCAGTTGTCAGGCACCTGATGAGGAGTGTTGGTCTGGAATAAATCTACACAGCATTGAGTTACTTGATTTTCCAGTGTTACAGAAATGGAAGAAAAGATGGCAGGAAGGGAATCAAAAGCTCTTTCTCCATTAGTAGGATATAAGTAGAAAGAATGAGAACAGAATGAAGATAGCTGTAGGACCCTAGGCATTTAAGGAATGTTTCAGCAGAACTACTCTGTCAAAAGTCAATCATTTAAAGAGGTAAAGGAAATATTGTCCAGGAATGGTGACTCATGTCTGTAATCCCAGCACTTCAAGCAAGGTGAGTGGATCTTTTGAGTCCAAGAGCTCAAGACCAACCTGGGAATTATGGTGAAACCATAATTGTCTACAAAAAAATAAAAAAATTAGTCAGGGGTGGTGGCACCCACTTGCAATCCCAGCTACTAGAAGGCTGAGGTGGGAAGATCTCATCTCTTGAGCCCAGGAGGTCAAGGCTGCAGTGAGCTATGAGTATGCCACGGTATAAAAAGATAGACTTTGGGGAGGGATCCAAGATGGCAGATTAGACACAACTCCAGTGCAAAACACCCAGTGAAAGAGACGCAGAAACCCAGAGATCTCCCAGCTCCAACCAAGGTACCAGGTGCTTTTCAATGGGTCTGGTCCGAGGATGAGCAAAGCCCACTCAGGGCAGACCCAGGCAGGGAGGGGTGCTGGTTCACCCAGAAAGTGCATCTGAACGGTGAGTCGGAGGCTCCACCTCTGGCGCTCCGGTCCAGATACAGCGCTTCCCCCAAAGCCTCAGCAATACACAGAACAGGGGATCTTTGCCAGTCAAATGCCAGGAATTACAAGTGCAGAATTGAATAAGAGTCTGCAGATTGAGCTATTGCCCCCTACCCCTGTCCAGAGAGAGAGGGAGCTGTAAGCAGGAGCAGCTGGGCAGCCCCTACCCCATGACCAGAGAGAGAGAAAGCTGAAAAGGGGGAGACTGCCAGGTGTGACTGGGCAGGTCCCTACCCTCCCCCACAAACCCCAGAGGGCTGAAGCTGTGATACTGTTGGGTTGCATAGCCAGTGCCACAGTCTGAGATGAACCCTGAATGATCCAGCCCAGTGGAGGAAGGGCACAACCCACCACTAGACGGGTGGGAATGGGCTACATGTTTTAACAGAAAACACAGGAAGCCTACATAGCAACGGGACGGCATTCTTGACAACCCAGCAGCACCTACAGGTCAGCGGAATAGGTGGGCCAAATCTCCCAGCATAAACAAAAAGACACAGGAAGCTTCCCTAGTAACCTGAAGGAGTCCCTAGAAACCCAGTAGCACCCCCCACAGGCAGAGAAGCAACCTCATCAAGCATCTCTCTGACACCACAGCCAGGTAAATCCACAAAAATGGGAAAAAAACAGCGCAAAAAAGGTGAAACCATCAAAGATGAGAGCGCCTCTTCTCCTTCAAGGGACTGCAACTCCTCAACAACACAGGATCACAACTTGACCGAGAAAGAGTGTGAAGAATTGACGGAAACAGGATTCAGAAGGTGGATAATAACAAACTTTTCAGAGCTAAAGGAACACGTTCTAACTCAATGCAAAGAAACCAAAAACCTTGAAAAAAGGTTAGACGAAATGCTAACTAGAATAACCAGCTTAGAGAAGAACATAAAAGATTTGATGGAGTTGAAGAACACAGCATGAGAACTATGTGAAGCAAACAAAAGTTTTAATAGCCAAATTGATCAAGCAGAAGAAAGGATATCAGAGATTGAAGATCAACTCAATGAAATAAAAAGAAAAGGCAATATAAGAGAAAAAAGAGTGAAAAGAAGTGAATGAAGCCTCCAAGAAGTATGGGATTATGTGAAAAAACCTAATCTACACTTGATTGGTATACATGAATATGATGGGGAGAATGAATCCAAGCTGGAAAACACACTCCAGGATATTATCCAGGAGAACTTCCCAAGCCTAGCAAGGCAGTCCAAATTTCAAATTCAGGAAATACAGAGAACTCCACAAAGATATTCCTCAAGAAGAGCAACCCCCAAGGCACATAATCGTCAGATTCACTAGGGTTGAAATGAAGGAAAAAATGCTAAGGGTAGCCAGAGAGAAAGGTTAGGTCACCCACAGAGGGAAGCCAGTCAGACTCACAGCAGATCTCTCGGTAGAAACTCTACAAGCCAGAAGAGAGTGGGGGCCAATATTCAACATCCTTAAAGAAAAGAACTTTCAACCTAGAATCTCATATCCAGCCAAACTAAGCTTCATAAGTGAAGGAGAAATAAAATCCTTTATGGACAAGCAATTATTGAGAGATTTTTGTCACCACCAGACCTGCCATACAAGAGCTCCTGAAAGAAACACTAAGCATGGAAAGGAATAAGTACCAGTCACTGCAAAAGCAAACCAGTTGGCAAAGACCAAAAATGCAATGAAGAAAATGAGTCAACAAATGAGAAAGAAAACCAGCCAGAAAGAAAATGGCAGGATCAAATTCACACATAACAATATTAACATTGAATGTAAATGGCCTAAACGCCCCAATCAAAAGACACAGACTGGCAAACTCGATAAAAAGTCAGAACCTATCGGTGTGCTGTATGCAAGAAACCCATCTCACATACAAAGACACACATAGACTCAAAGGAATGGAAGCAAATTTACTAAGCAAATGGAGAACAAAAAAAAAGCAGGGGTTGCAATCCTAGTCTCTGATAAAATGAACTTCAAACCAACAAAGATCAAAAGAGACAAAGAAGGACATTACATAATGGTAAAAGGATCAATCTAACAGGAAGAGCTAACTATCCTAAATATATACGCCCCCAACACAGGAGCATCCAGATAAATAAAGCAAGTTCTTAATGACCTAAAACGAGATTTAGACTCCCACACAATAATAGTGGGAGGCTTCAATACTCCACTGTCAATATTAGATCAACGAGACAGAAAATTAACAAGGATATCCATGACTTGAATGCAGAGCTGGACCAAGCGGGTCTAATAGACATATACAGAACGCTCCATCCCAAATCCACAGAATATACATTTTTCTCAGCACCACATTGCATTTACTCTAAAATTGACCACATCATTGGAAACAAATCACTCTTCAGCAAATGCAAAAGAACAGAAATCATAATAAACAGTCTGTCAGACCACAGTGCAATTAGACTAGAACTCAGGATCAAGAAACACACACAAACCCGCACAACCACTTGGAAACTGAACAACTTGCTTCTTAATGTTGACTGGATAAACAATGAAATGAAGGCAGAAATAAAGATGTTATATACCCAAAGAACTATAAATCGTTCTACTATAAAGACACATGCACACGTATGTTCATTGCAGCCCTGTGTACAATAGCAAAGACCTGGAACCAACCCAATTGCCCATCAATGACAGACTGAACAAAGAAAATGTGGTGCATATACACCATGGAATACTATGCAGCCATAAAAAACGATAAGTTCGTGTCCTTTGTAGGAACTTGGATGAATCTGGAAACCATCATTCTCAGCAAACTGACCCAAGAACAGAAAGCCAAGCACCATATGTTCTCACTCACAGGTGGGTGTTGAACAACGAGAACACCACGGGACTCAGGGAGAGGAGCGGGGGTAGGGGAGAGACAACTGGGGGTGGGGGAGGAAGGGGAGGGTGGGGAGGGGACAACATGGGGAGAAATGCCAGATATAGTATGCACCAAAAGTAAAATAAATTAAAAAAGATAGACTTCGTTCCTTATGAGTTAAAATTTTGCATTTTATTATTTTTTTTAGTTTGAAAGTACTTGTCCTATCTCCAGAAATCTCATCACTTTTCAAGGAAGTTGATGGGAAAGTAGGAATAAAGGCTGTTGGGAGATGTGGTGTGGTTGATAGAGGTATTTTTGGGAAGAATTTGTAAGAACATGAGGTATGATTCCTTAAAGTCTTAGACCATGTAAGACCATGTAGTGAACAGTGCTACATGTTCATTATGTAGCACAGTTGCTGACTGTTGATTATGATGTAATTCTACATATAAAGGCCTCCGGAATAATTTATCATGCAGGATTTGAGTAGGGGTTTCACTGTACAGCCATTCTGAATTTTTCTGAAATAACTAGAAAGTGCTTCTAAATCTAATTTGCTAACCCCAACAATCATTGATACCAGATTGGAGGAACTAGAGAGAAGAATGATATCAGGGTGATGGTAGGGAAAAAGAACCTCAGAATTTGCAACAGTCCCAAAATGTTTGACATCAAACTTTCGTATCTTGCTTATCACGCTAGTGCTAAAATGGGCTATGCTGGACATTTCGAAGAGCCCTCTGTTAAGAGACTACCATTTTATGTGGACCAATATAACTACCTTACTTCCTTATCACTGTCATATTGGATATAATACTAGGTGGAAAATCTTGGTGACAATAATCAGTATTTATTGTTTCTCAGGAATGAACAGAGGGAATATGCATCTACTGGCCCCATTGTCAGTCAATGGACACCTTTCTAGTGAAGCATAAGAGTCATCTGGAAAGGCTCACAGGATGACAGGCTGGGGTTACCCTAAAAGAATGATGGCAGTCCTGGCTTATGCAAACAAAACCTAGGTGTTCCTTTTGCTGGTGGTAGATTAGCAAACGGTGGCTCATGCCTGTAATCCCAGCACTTCAAGCAAGGTGGGTGGATCTCTTTAGTCAGGAGTTCAAGACCAACCTGGAAATTATGGTGAAACCATATGTCTACAAAAAAACTTAGGAGTGGTGGCACACACCTGCAAACCCAGCTGCTAGGAAGGCTGAGGTGAGATGATCTGATCTCTTGAGCCCAGGAGGTCATCAACTTGGAGGTGCAGAGAGTGATGGGAGAAGCAAGCCCTTCGGGTCAGGGTATGTGGAAGAGAAGCTCTGCCTTGGGAATAGCAGATCTTATCACACATTAATGGGATAATGTATAAAACAGTGTTCTCACTCGGGGGCAATTTTTCTGTCCCCCGTCTCCACTAAAAGGACATTTGGAAATGCCTGGAGACATTTTTTTTGTCTTGGATGTGGGTGCTACTGGCATCTGACAGGTTGAGGTCAAGGATACTATTAGATATCTTACAATGCTCAGAGCAGCCACCAGCATGTCCAATAGTGTTGAGGCTTAAAAACTGTTTATAAGTATTACAATGCCTATACATTGGCTACAAAAGTAGCCCAAGATATAGCTCCGGAATAGTTTCCCCATGGTGAAAGGTGTGATGATGAGACCACGAGAAGGAACATATTGTGGAGTTCCTTGTGATATTGTTCATTTGCTCCAAATGAAAAGATTATTTCCATCTACCAATGGAGGCAGCAGAAAGCACTACCTCATAATAAAGCACGTTTAGAGGTAATGAAGACTACATACTGTTTGGAAATTTTGCTTTGGAACTGTATACTCCATGTCTGTGCAGTATCCTTGTGGCTACAGATCATTTAACTCATTATACCATGAATTCTCTCTGTTAAGCATTTGACAGAATAACAAATAACTCCTTTTTTCTATGGTTGGCCTAACTTTTAGTTATTTTAAATAAGCCATGAATCAGATAAGACAACAGAAAGCTAGCAATAGATGGATTATCTTTTTGTCTAGACATTGTTAATGTTCTCTGTTGGAGCCAGGGTTAAGGCAACCATTCACTACTCCATTATACCATTTGAGACGTTTACAAAGGCAGGCCACTTGTTTTTCAGTGGCAACAGTAAACAAAATATTTCATACATTTTGATAAAAAATTCTTGAAAAGAGCAAGTGAAAGAATGGAGCAGATAAATTCCAATCCTCCCGTCTTGTGGGGATTGTGTCTGGATTTTTGTGTGAAATCTGGGTCTGAAGTAAAGGTACAGGTCTCACAGTAGAGACAGTGTGATAAGAGTAAGGGACTTAATTTGACATATGTGTAGGAAATAAAGTTTTTAATACTGGGAGATAAATTAGCATGAAGATTTGAAGTAATTCGTGTGTTCAGAGATGAGACTCAGTTTCCTCCTGCCTTACAATGAGATCTAGACAAAAGAAGTAAATATACTTTGGAGGTACGGATGATGTTTACTTATAGTCAGATTAGATTTGATGATCTTGAAGTATACCCAAGGAGCTATATCCGAAGGACTGCAGAAAATGCATATCTAAATGTCAGGACAGAGATCAGGGCTCCATGGGTGCTAGAGATCATGACTGAACACTTGGGATAGACGTTTTCCTAGAAAGGGTGCATAAGGCAGAGGGCCTTGGCATCAAGGACTTTTAAGCTTATGCAGAAGAGATATCTAAAAATGAGCATACAAAGCACAGTCAGGAGACTCAAAACAAGAGGACCACTCCAGTGTCATGAATGTCCAGGGAAAGAAAAAAGTTCAAGAAACAAGGAGTAGTTCACTAGGGTTGAATGCTAGTTTAAGGTCAAGACTAAATGTCCACATAATTTTCTAAAATCATACAAACTATGATGAAAGAAATTTCAGTAGATTGGTAAAGGTAGAGGCCAGATTACTGAATGTGAAGTGAAGAGTTAATAGTGTGCCTGCACAACTTTTAATAGATTATAAAACACAGGACATAAGGAGCCACTGGAGATGAATATGGAGCTCATGCAAAATGATTCAGTTTAGGAGATAACTGAATATCCTGAACGTTTATGGGGAAGAACTCGTACAGATGATGTGCTGAAGGAAGACAAGAAAATATAATATTAGGTGGAAAATTGGAGAAAAGATAGAAGTGGAGTGAATCAAATTGTTATATTTAGCAAAAAAAACAAAAAACAAAAAAACCCAAAACCAGGATGCCCAGATTAACCGGAATTTCAGATAAACAATGAATGAATGTTTAGTATAACCATGTTCTAAATATTGCCAGTGACTTATATATAATATATATTACAGTTATATATAACATATATATATAATTTTATTATCTTACAGTCATATTTAACTGGGAATTCTATATTTTATCAACCCTAATAGATCCCAATTAAAGGTGAAGAATTAAATATAATAGAGAAATAGTTTCCACTGTAACAAGATGTGATTTAAGTTTAGGCTTCAGAGCAAGAAGTTATTAGAGAGTTCTTCTAGTAACTCCTTTTTTTTTTTTCTTTCCTGCAAAGCAAGAAACAGGCCACTGGCTAGGAGAGAGGCATAGTCATGGTATCATAGATTTGGGGGAAATGTAGAGAGTTTGAAATAACATCTGTGGACAGTAGAAGGAGTTGATTAGAAAAATAGAGAATTATTTCCAAGCACATCTAGAACTTCATTGACATCAGAGACCTTGCATTGATAAAAGTACCAATCCATGTAGGTTCTTGCCACCAGTCTTTTGAGGAGATTGAATTGGCAAATGGGGTTGCCAATACCAAGAGCGTGATGGAGGTGCTGGACCACAAAATCTAAGTTAGATAAAGAGAGCAGTTAAGGAGTAGAGGGAAAAAAAGGAGGAGTCAAGGAAATAAATACATTAGGAAGATGAAAATCAAGCTATGTAAGAATAATTGAATGGATGAGCTAAAAGGAGGCTGTGATAGGAGAGTGGTATGTTTGAATTCAGTATCTCCACGATAACGACATTCTGGGTAATGATAAATTTCACTTTGGCACCATGGGAAAAGAAACTGAAAAGCAGGAAACTTACTGGAAATGAAAAGGTATTAGGGAATGAAAAATACGGAGAATGCAAAAAATATCTCTTAGTCCTAGGGCATTATGGTGGGGGGTGAAATGGAAGTGTATTCATTAGGGCAATGCTTGCTGTTGTAACAAAAAAGACATCCATAATTTAGTGGCTTAAAATAAAAACTAGTATTACTTTTTGCACTCATGTAACAATCCCAGTGGTTAGCTCTTCTGACTGGCTCTCCTTCAGGAAATGATTTAGGACCCAGGTTCCTTCTGACCTTATCTCTACTATCATCTTCATAGGTTGATCCCAAGGCTTCACCGGGATGGTCTCCAGTGAAGCCAGCAGGAAAAGGGAAGATCCCTTACAAGAGTGCACAAAAGAAGTTTTATGGGCCATAACTGGAAGCAGCACTTGACATTTTTCCTTACATTATACTGGGGCATGATCACAATGCAGTCACATAGTCACACTTACTTGCAAGGGCTGCTAGGCCATGTACTCCATGGGGTCAAGTGGAAAAAACAAAAACAGGTTTTGATGAACAGGTAGCGAGTCTTTGCCACAGATAGCTTTTACTTGTGGGTGCTTCAGGACTAGTAGTGTATTTAAGGAGAAAACATTTTTACTTAAGGCAAGATGTTAAATAAAATTTTCAGTGAAACCAGGGTCTGAGTGCAAAGGTTAGGAAGGAATAATACTGTAAGGCAAGGTTAGGAGAGAAGAAATGCAGACTATTGGAAAAGAATATGGGACGGCATAAATACCTGAAGATGTTTACATGCTGTGTGGTGGGTGATTCGAGTAACCTAGGTTGTGAAGTCACATTTGCTAACAAGGTTTTCAAAGGAATTATTTGCTGTTCCCATTGACTCCAGTGTCACTTATAAGAACCAGTCCTCTGGGCACAGGAAGTTTTGGCTGGTAGCCTGATATTCTGACCCTCAAGGTATTGTGACACTGGATCCAAAGATGAAAGGCTGGGCTCTGTGCCTCTAAAATACTTTTACATGCCCCACCATATAATCCATTATTTTAATTTTTTATTAACGTATTCTGTTGTACTCTATTACATAAATGCAATTTTATGTGATGGGTCACCGTGCTGTTCTCCTTCCCCAAAGTATATACCCCTTGGAATACAAAGAATTCTAAATCTTGAATTATATTGATACACCATTTATAGTTGATTAAATGTGATATTTGTGGCTATTTCTATAAAAATGGGCATCAGGCCCTCTAGGGTTAGAAATGTAAACCTCCTATTATAATTTTGTTCCAATGGGAAAATAAGATGTGAGTACCATTATTTCAAATTACAATCTCTTTTCCAGGAATTTAATCTGCAATAAATTTGAACACTGTCTTTAGAGGATAATACCTTAATAAAACACTATTATAAAGAAGGAAAAAGTTAACCCAATATAAGACAAATTATTATTAGTGCTTGTGCTATAAGTTTAGTTGAATGAGAGAAGTTCTCAAGATTTTTATTTTTTTAAGAGAAAAGGCTTCAAAGACTCATGTACCGTATCTAGTATATTTGGAAATTAAATAACATCCTAATATTTTTGAGAAATTAAAAAATGCATGCCATTTGTTTTCTCATCAGTCACTGAGCCATTACTATGCCTATGGTGCACATATGAGGCTCTTTGAACTTTTTACAATCGAATTACGGAGAACAAAGAGCTAGAGAACAATAGTAAACTATTAATGAAGAACAAATTAGAAAAAAAAGTGATGTTTATTCATGTCCCGCAGGTACTCATCTTCTACATTTTGGATGAATAATAACTAATAATTCATTCTCCCAAATACATGTTTTTCTTTCCATTCATATTCTCTTCCCAGTCACTTCTCAGACTTATATTTTCATTTCACCTAAGACACCGTAGTTGACTTTAGGAGATTTCTGGATGGACTTGGATCCTTCCTTCTTTGTATTAAATAGTAGCTGATGTCTATGATCTGTATATTACCTCCGCCACATATTTTGATCCTGTAAATACTCATTTAAAGAATAAAACCAAGGTAGAGGTAAAAGCCTCAATAATGCCTCCAGTTAAACCTACACTTCAAATAATACCACAGATATATTTTAAAATGTCATTTTAAAAGAACTAATAGAATAGAAGCTGTAGAGAAAAAGAGAGATTGTATACAATGAAATGGTAGTTAAATAATGAATTACTCATAAAATATTAAAATGAATATTGTTCTTATGAGGCACAGATAGGAAGAAAAGATCAATCTTAAAAAACTAGTACAAGCTGCATCTGATCCACTGTCTGCCTCTGTTGAATTGACTTTAAACCAGTGCAAATCTGAATAATTAGAAGAGGCTAAGAAGCTAAAGCCTCTTTTAGTTTGCTTGCAATATAAACAATATTGTCAGAGAACCACATACACAGCTGAGGAAGCACATGTACTATGTGGGAGGACCATAAGAATGGGAACTGCCTGGGAACAATAAATCACTAAGCAGAGCTTAGGCAGGAAGAAGTGAACAGAGGGATGTGGAACAGTGTCATTTGCACTGAAACAGTAATACAGACGAGAGAGAGATAAAGAGACAGAGAGAGAGAAAGATAGAGACAGACAGCGAGAGAGGAAGAGGAGAGAGAGAGAGAGAATGAAAGAGAGAGAGGATTACAAATATAACAAATTTAAATCAAGGACATCCTAAGAAAAAGTTGATAAATCGAGGGTGCAGTGGTTTATTCCTGTAATCCCAACACTTAGTGAGGCCGGGGTGGGCAGATCACGAGGTCAGGAGTTCAAGACCAGCCTGGCTAATATAGTGAAACCCTGTCTCTAATAAAAATACAAAAAATTAGTCTGGCATGGTGGCAGGTGCCTGTAATTCCAACTGCTCAGGAGGCTGAGGCAGGAGAATCGCTTGATCCTGGCAGGTGGAGGTTGCAGTGAGCCAAGATCACACCATTGCACTCCAGCCTGGGCGACAAAAGTGAAACTCACAAAAATAAAAATAAATAAAATAAAAATAAAAGTTGGTATATTATCAATTGAGTTAATGAAAGAATGAGCTTTGGTTCCATGTAGATTTTAGGGGGGTAATTTCTGTTTCCATAGATGTATATATGGCAACAGATAGATTAAGAAAATATTTTAAGCAGGGCTTCTAAAATTTTTTATATGAGTGCTGTTAAAATGATGAGAAATAATGCAAACCTCCTAGAAGAAAAAGGATAAAGTTGTAAGAAGCTCATGGCTAGATATTTCTTTAAAAGCTCGTGCTTTATCTTTTATATTTATGTGAAGCATTGAGGACACGTTAGTTGTTTTTTAATAGTGTGTAAAATTACCAAATGGTAGCTGGTAACATACTTTTTGGAAAAAGCACTGGACAAAGACCTAGAAGATGTGTGGGTTTTTTTTCTTGATTCTGCTATTAACAAAATATTCTCTTTGATAAACTTACTTCAACTACACCTAACATCATTGTTTTATCAACAAAATGAGATAATAAGCCATCTTTCCTCTTATACCATGTGAGAAAGAGTTGTAAAGAGTATCAAATGAGGTAAACATCATTAGAGGAAGAATTGCAGGATGCATTGTTGTTATAAAGTGTCTACATCTATTCCATGTGTATATAAATATTGTATATTATAAATAAGATGAACTAATATATAGTTATAAACTTGATGAGCTTGGCAAAATAAAATTTACTATACCAAAAGTTCACACTGCAAAGTATTTACCAGGTTTAAAATCAGATATCCTTAATTTGAATAATAATGTGACCACTTACCAAGACGTGTGCCTTTAGGCCAAAAACTTAATCTTCTAAACTGATTGCCTCATTGGTAGAATAGAACCATCAGCAGTCCATATCAAGCTGCTACATTGCACCCAACATGTTGTAAATTTTCAGTATGAAATTTTTCATTAGTTGAGCAATTTCAGATCACTGTGAAGAAATGTAATTTAAAAATTTACTTCTGGCTAAAATTTCATTTGCTCATTTTTATTGTAGTAAAAAACACATTTAGGTATGCAGTACAGTAGTGTTAATTATATGCACGTTATTATACAACAAATGTTTGAACTTTTTCATCTTGCAAAATTAAAGCTCTATAAACATTGAACAACTCCTCCTTTTCCTCTTTTTCCAACCCCTAACAACAACTATTCTACTATCAGTTTCTGTGAGGTTGAGTAGATACCTCAAATAAGTGGAACCATGCAGTATTTGTCTTTGTAGCATAATGTTCTCAAGGTTCATCCTTGTGTAGCATATGACAGGCTTTTCTTCTTAAGGCTGAAGAATATTCCATTATATGTATATAATACATTTTCTTTGTTCAGTCATCTATTAACAGACACTTAGGTTGTTTCTACCTCCTGGCTGCTAAAAATAATGCTGTGATAAAGATAGGATGCAAACATCTCTTCAAGATCCCATTTTTATTTCTTTTGATTACGTACTTAGAATGGAATTATTGGATCACACAGTAGTTCTGTTTTTAATATTTTGAGGAAACTTCATACTGCTTTCACAGTTCCTGCATTATTTTATAATCCCACCAACAGCATACAAGAATTCCAATTTCTCGAAATTCTTACCAGCACTTGTTATTTTCTTTTATCTTTTTCCAAATGATGGTCATACTAATGGGTAGCAGATGATATTTCACTGTAATTTTAATTTTATTCCCTGATGATTAGTGATGTTGAGCATCTTTTCATATGTTTGTTGGTGATTTATGTATCTTCTCTGGGGAAATGTCTATTCTGGTTCTTTGTTCATTTGTAATTGGTTATTCGATTATGTTGTTGTTAAGTTATAGAAATTTTTTATATAGTCTGAACATTAACCCCTTATAACACATATAGGTTGCAAATATTTTATCCCATTGCATAGGTGATCTTTTCACACTATCATTTCCTTTACTATGCAGAAGTTTTTAAGTTTGATGTATTATCTTTACCTTTGTTATTGTTGTTGCTTGTGCTTTGACTATTATATTCAAGAAATCACTGCCCAATCCAATGTCATGAAAGTTTCCCCCCTGTATTTCTTCTAGTAGTTTCATAGTTTCAGGTCTTATGTTTAGGTTTTTAATTCATTTCAAGTTTTTTTTTTCTAGATGGTCTAAGATGAAGGTCCAGCTTCTTTCTTTTGCACATGGATAATGATAAACAATTTTTCTGCCATCACTTATTGAAGAGACTATTCTTTCTCTTGTATATCTTGTATCTTTTTGATTACTCTAGCTGTGTAATATGTTCTGAAATCAGGAAGTTTGAGGCCTCTAGCTTTCTTTTTTTTTTCTCTCGAGATTGTTTTGGTTACTTGGGGTCCCCTGAGATTTCATAAAAATTTTAGGGTTTTTTTTTTTCAATTCCTGTAAAAAATGATATTGAGACTTTGGTACAGGTTGAATTGAATCTATAGATTGTTTAGGGTAGTATGGATATTTTACTAATATTGAGTCTTCTAATCCATAAACACTAAATTTTCTTTTTTCTTAATTTAGTATCTACATCACAAATAACTTTTTGTCATTAATAACTTCCTCCAGTTAGATTTCAAGGGTAGCTATCTCCCCTTTCCTTTCAAATTCTCCTCATAAGAAATCTAGGTGGAGAACAGGGGGAGTCAACCAAAAACATCTTTTGGTACAGGTGAAATAATACCAAAAAAATTTGCAAATTTTTGTATTTGGTTTATTTAATTACCTTGTTTCCCACTTAAATTATTAGCAGAATGTTTACTCTCAAATAGGCCTTGGAGATGTAGTCTAATCCAATACACAAATAATGAAATTAAAATTCAATGTGTTTGGTGACATATAAAGAAAACATACACAAATAGGGGGTCTAAGATAATAAGACAAGGCATATGCAATGGAACAGAGGAGACACTCATCAAAGATAAAAAGTGCTCAGGAGAGGGCCAGCTGTGGAAGTGATATTTAGGTTAAAACCTGAGAAATGTGAAAGGGTAAGCATATAAATAGTGTGATAATCCCAGAGCACACACATCTTTTCTTATAATTGACTTTAACACAATTTCAACCTCTGGAACCATACTGAACTACAAATTTTATGAGGGCATTGACTATAAAGCAAACTCGAATCATGGATGTCTGTGGTAAATGAGAAGGACTGAGTGGATAAATGCACAAGTTGCGTAAGTGAATAGTGAATCGTCTTCCAGTGCCTTTTCTATGTTGATCAGCCCTGGGACATTTTAGACCACTTACTTGGTGACCAAAATTCTCACATTTTATACTAAATCAGCTTAGAGTCTTTGCCACTCCTTTTTAATACCCTCTCAAAGTGCTGGCTGTCTCTTTACTCAATAGGTTTAGTTGCATGTTGTATCATGCTTTTCTCTGTATGTGTGCCCTGAATGTTCTTTCTGATGGATCTGCATTTCTCAACTCAGTAGACATTCTTCACTTCTTCTCCCTGCTGATGTGGCTCAACTCTCCTTACAAAGGTAGAAAAGGCTGGATGGCTAGTTTTCCCAGTCTCCCTTGCAGTGAACACTTTAGTAAATTATTTTATTTTAGCCAATAAGGCATAAAAGTTGAGAAGTCTAGCTAAGTTTTCTCAGTTTATAAAATACTCACTGAAAGAATCTCCTTGCCCTTCCAACTTTCAAGTGTTGGGCCATATGAAAATGTGATTTTTAAAAGCTGCTGTAGACTTTTTGCAAAGAACCAAACAGCACCTCTGACATTAAGTTGCTAACTAAACCTATAACCATGTAACACCAGACTTCCTGCTATATGAGATTTGTTGATGGACCTCTTCGCTTTAAGTCCAACAAATAAGCAAAAATGTTCTAAGCAATACAAGTTTTAGAACGTTGGTCGGCATAACATAGAGCTTAAAAATCATTTCTCTGTGGTCTTGGACAAATTTCCTAATCTTGATGTACCTATTTTCTCATCCATAAAATGTGGATAGTAATAATATTTATCTCAGAGCTTTGTTATAAGGATTCAATGGAACAAAATACATAAAGTACTTATGTTGGCACACATAAAAGGCTCAATAAACCTGTGCTGGTACTACTTTTATTCATGCTGTCTGCACTTCCTTTCTCTTCATGTTAATTTTCCATTCTTGTGTTTCCAATTTCCAGCAATTCCCTCTTGACTCTACCTCAGTCAGTCTTTTATCCCCCACTACTCTATGTCAAGGTCACCAATGACCTTCACATTAGCAAATCTAATCGTCAATTTTTGACTTCATTTTATTTGAGATATCAGCAGCATTAAACAGTCAACACTCCCTCTTCCCTAAAATACTTTCTTCATCTGTTTCCCAAGTCATTATGCTTATTTTATTTTACTTTTACTCTTCTGGCTATTTCATTTGCATTTGGTTCCTCTTTATTGTTCCTGAAACCTCCTGCCTATCCCAACACCAAAAACAAAAACGAAAACATAGCCTATAGGGGGTAAAAAAAAGACAAAAGATTCCCCGCAAACTTGCGCCTATCATAGTTCTCCTCATTTCAAGAAATGGAAGTTCCATAGCCTAGCTGTCCAGGTAAAAATACCTGGAGTCAGCCTACACACCTTAATTTCTCTCACATTCTATACCTAATCTATCAGGGTATCCAACTGGTTCTATCTTCAATCACGGCCCTCGAACTATAAGACTAACAGTTCCTAATCCAACCAATTATCATATTATGCCCGATTATTGGAATAGCTCCCTCTGCCTTTGACTTGCTATAGTCTGTTCTTAACAGAGCAGCCAAAGTGATCAAATTAACATGTGAGGTGATCATGTCACCCTTCTGCTAAAAATACTTTAAGTGCTTCCATTGCCAATCAAAATTAAAGTCAAAGTTGCTTACAGTTACTCAAAGTTCTTACAGTTACTGAATGATAGCCTCCAGTTCTTAAATCTTACTATTCGCTCCCTCAGCAGTCCACTCCTTGAATATATAAGGCATATTTCTCTGAGCGTCTTCCTCTAGTTATCTCCACACCTGGTTCTCCCATTTCCGTAAGTCTTTACTTAAATGATATCCCCCTGAATGAAATCTTCCCTATCTAAAAATCTTAATTCTGTCCTCTTTTTCTGAATACTTCGTATTTTTATTCGATGCTATGTGTTTTTTTTCTCCTTGATACTCAGCATCATAAACATTATGTATATTATTTATTTTCTTGACTGTTTTCTGCCTTTCCTTATAGATACCTTGCATTTTGTTTCACTGCTGCGTCCTCAGCAAATGACACATTGATTTTATTTGTTGGATGAGTGTGGTAGGGCCATGAGAGGGACATTTTAATTCCCTTGTTACATTTAATCTAATATAATTATTAGAGGTTATAATCTATAGAAGTCTCTAAATAATGAATGGTAATTAATCAATCAGTAGAAGTTTACATAACTCAGTGATGTAAGGAAATGATTAGTAATCTAGATAATGATTAGACACCAACCCTACCTGGTGGGGATATAGAAATATACTGCCTGCTTCCATGGGTCAAGAGTTGGTAGAACATGAGCTCCCTTTTGTCCTTGCTGGAACTGTGAAGGGAGAGTTGGAGGGCCGTTTTTGGTATATTAGGCCACCCTTTTGCTGCCCCTTTGTTCAGTGAGAGCAGGCTTTTCTTAGAGCGTATTTTTAGCTATGCCTATTGGTAGCTCTGGGTTGGGGGTGTCTGTAGTATCCTATCATAGAGTTACTGGTAGCATTAAGAAAACCCAAGGAACTCCCTGCAGTGTTATTCGTCAAGTTCTGAGGTTCTAGTCAGTTTTCCTTCTTTCTACCTTTCAGAGTCTTTTTACAGCTGTTTGTTGTGTTATGTACAGGGTTATTTAGCTGTAAGGGAGAGGAATGAGTTACTTCATCTTGGCCAGAACCTTAAGTTCTGTTGTTTTGCTTATTTAGTATTTTATTCTAAGGAAATAAATCTGCTACAGAGCAGAATTTATTAAGTATACAGTATTATTTTTATCATATTATTTTACCATGAAATATTTTGAGCAATCGGAAGTTGTTTATATATTCATTATCATCACCTCATAAACATTTATTGTTGTTAATTTTCTAATATTCTTTAAAAGTCTCCATTTCAACAGGTAATTACTCTCAACCACCAGTTTTCTTTCTTAGAAATCTAAGAAAGTGAAATAATTTACCTATAAACCCATTATAACCATTAAGAAGAGCTCATTTAAAGGTTTTCCTAAACATATTCAAATGTGTAATATTCATTTTATATGTATTATATCTTCTATAAGTTTTACAAAAGCAAACTTCTATCACTAGCTCTTTTAAGTTGATTTTCTTTTTTAGGAAAAGAGATGGGGAAAGTAGAGAGTGGTAAAAGTTCTTAAAAGGGATTATTTTCCTCCTAAGTTTTTTCCACTGGGGAAATTAAATTTAATGATATAACTTTACATCTACATTGATTTTGAAATAAAAATAAATGATCACCAAGGACATGAAGCTTTTGAACATGTTTTTTTCAGATAAGGATATGAAGAATGTTTCAGGCTATTTTATTAATAAATAAACTAGAATTATAATTCATACCTTTCATCTAGTCTCATGAATACTTAGTTTCTGCAGTAAAGAATTAGAAACACTTCCAATTCATATAATATCGATAGTGAAAATGCTAAATGCTCTAAAGATTCATATATATACGAATATGAAAAGCATATTAAAAATCAGTGAGTAGGCCATGATAACATCCCATAAAATCAAGAAGTGGAGTCAGGGACTAAATTATTAAAAGACATGATGGTAAGAAAATTCATCAAATTACTAAGATTTGAAAACCTAATTGAGAGCTGAAAATGTAATACTTAAATGAATTACAGACTATATTGAAAGGAGCAAGTATCTTTGTGCTAATGCCCAGAGAAATGCCAAATGAACTCCCTGACCCATACGTTTGCATGACTTTGTATTAGCACATTTACAGCATCTGGAATGTTAATGTACTAGAAATCGGACAGTGATTTAAAGTATAAATGTGAAATTCATTTTAAATATGAAAACATTTTTATATCATTTTGGTAAATAGTATTCCTGGATTTTCTAAGACAATTATTATTTTAAATATTCTGTCTAATGTTACTCAGGCATGTGTTATACATTTTGGTACAGAAAAACATTCTCTCTTTTCTTTTTAGTTTTTGAAATATTCCTCTCTCTACAAAATCCTCGGGTACCATTTAGAAATAATATATATACTTTCTTACAACATATGCTGCCAGACACTGAAATTCTATGTGCACAAACAAAACCTGAAATTCCTCTGAACCAAAACTACCACAATGTAGACTTGACTATGTTATATATTTAAATATAAAAATATTATTTACTATCATTATCATTCATTTTTAAATGCTATTTCTTTATTCTCCACGTCAAAGAAGGATTTTTCAGTAGATTGTGAAATTGATTTAGTGGGTTTTGCTCAGCATTTAAAAAATGAAATAATGTAGACAAGTGTAGAGTATAATCAAAGATAAAACTATACCAGAGCTCATCACACATAGTAAAGGCAATATAATTTCATAAAAAATTATTTAGTTTGTAAATGTATTGAGTTGTCATTTAACAATATAATTTGAGCAAATATTTATGTTTGGCACTAAGACATTCAACTCAAACTTTGACCTTTCTTGTGCAGGTAGAATATGCATCTTAGATTGATTTCAGACACTGGAATGGGAGACAACTGATTTGGAGACCTACTGTGAAGATGTGAGCTATAGATACTAAAGTCCTTGCTGATTTGAATTTTACTAGTGGACTGGGCAGGTTGAGTTTGAGAGATGATCCATAATGAACAAAAGCATTAGATAGAGGCTTAGGCTATCTACCCCTCAAAGTACAGCTCCCCACACAGGGGTAGGCAGCACAGACTGTTTGCCTATGTCAAAAAGAATTATGTACCCAAAATTTGCCCTAAGTGTAAAAGAAATGTTTCAATCTTGGTTAGAAAACACTGCTCAGTGGTCTAAGGCAGTGACATATTGAGTACCTGAGAGCTAGGGCCTCTGAGGCCATTTGCTCTCTCAGGATCAGAAGTCATATTTCAGTGATTGTGGCCCAATGGTGTAAATCTTCACAATAGATTTGAGGGGCATGCTAATCACCTGAGAATCACTTGTCAGACAGATAATGGAAAGCAGTGTGTGTTAATATTGAGATTAAAGACATTGGTAGCATGGCTACTGGAGCAGGTAGTTTTGATTCAGAGAATGTGGAAGAGATCTATTTAAATGAATGTGAGCAGGCAAATAAGTGTGGTGGGCTGCTGCTGCTACAAGCTACATTTGATTGAACTTTCCAATATTTCAGAATTATTGAGGCCAATTAAAGAAATGAGAATTGTTGGTTGCCCTGTGCAAAAGAAACCAGGAAAGTATCAGTTTACTTCATGGCACTAGTCTCAGGTCTCAGCAGCTATGGCTGCGGAAAGCTTGTCACAGCTGTGAAAAGTCATAGTTGACATTTGGCTGGCTTTGAGAAGGCAAGGATGATAGTTTTTCTCAGTGCCTGTTCTAAGCTTCACAAATCTCTAGCACTCATGCAACCACAAATTATGGTTACTGTTAATATCCATTCTTCCCAGTGTATTTATTAATTGAAGAACATTTTTTTTTTTCCAGCCCGTGACTGTACAGACTCTTATATAGCTTCTGAACATTACTGCAGTAGTAAACATAGAAAGGCATTCTGGTTCCTGCCCGCCATTGTTTCCATGAGGCTTTCTTAGTTCTTCTGTGCATTAAATTGCCTATGCCTTTAACTCCATCCTCAACTGGAAGCCTTTTGTGTCAGATGGGGTCCAAAGTCCAGAACTGCCTAGTCACTCACACAGGGGTAGGTTTTGGTTGTCTTTTGCTGCATGCCCTTTAGAGACTCCTACCCCATTACTGGCATCAATGCTCTGGCAGGGACTCCAGGTCTTCCCTTTCCTACAATGTAAAGGAAGATCCATACAGTAAAAGTATTTTGAGGCAAACAATGCAATAGTATTGGAAAAATGCTTGTAAAAATGCTCCTGTTAGATGATAATGAAATTTGATGATCAAATTTCATTATCATTTAATAGCTTACCATAAAAGCAGAGAAGTTTGTGTCAATCATACTTCTTTTAATTCAGAAAGTCTTAAAGAAATATTTTTCTATTCTGATGGCTGTAATTAATGCTATAATAGTACACTGCCTTTTCAATTTTAGAGTCTAGAGAACATTTCCTGAAATTCAGCAGACTTTCTGGCTGTGTCTTTTGTTTATAAAATATTTTATACATTGACATTTAGAAATTTCTATTTGCTTGATCTCAGATGGTCATATGTTACATAAAAGAAAATTAGAAACGATTGTAACTTTTCCCAAGTCAGGGAAAATTCAATATCTAGTGCATTTTGCATTTTTCCTATGTACCATTAAAAAATACATTTCTAAGTTTCAGTTGCCTTTCTAACTTTACCACTGGTAATGATGATAAACTTTGTGATTTTTTTTAGAAGCAATTCTGATTATAATCCAATTCAACCATTTGGTCTTACATTTTTATGCTGTGCAACAATAATATGAGTGACCTAAGTTGCTGGAAGGTATGCTCATATTTTATGCATTGCCTTTCTTTTACGTAGATTGTTTCAAGATTCTTGTTTTAAAAAGTCACAGTAAGAAATAACAAAAGTAAAGATAAAGTGAAAAAGCGATAAAAGTCCTCGAATGTGTGATACAGACAGTAGAAGTGATTTTTGAAGACAAATTCAAAGAAAATATAATGATTAATAGTCATGAAGCAGGGCATTGCCAAGTATGTCATTTTTAAGTCAAACACATTATATGAGGTGGAAATTGAACTTTTGAGGCTTGTGTTAACATTCTACTGTTCAGCTTTATCAAGGCAAAGAACAAAGGGAGAAATATGCAATAGCAAAAGGACTGTAATGTGATAAGACTGTCATCAGCTAAATATTTCACCTGCCTGCTCTCCACCAAAATGACATTGGTTTTAATACAGTAATTATTTGGGCAAGAGATGGCCCTTATATCAAAAATCGATTTTATATTTAGTCATATACCTTTTGTGGATAGAGACAGCAGTTGGCTTGGCACTGTCTTAGTAATATATCTTTGAATCCTTTTGTTTGTGATGTGTAGCAAGAGCTCCTTGTCATTTCTGCACAGTACTGAGACAAGGCAAAGCCTTTGCATTTTTCATTACTAAAGGAAGCACAGTGGTGTGATAGAACTGGCTTAAAAAATCTTATTTGTGAGAATAAATCAAATATTAATTTTTTCTGCCTCAACTGATCATGCAACAGTCTTGTCTTCACACTGTAAGTATGCTTTTGCCATCATTTTTTCATACTATTTTATTATTTAAGGTAGCTCTGTGGATACCTGCTCATTTGTCTAATATATATCCACTAATTACCTACTATGTGTCAGACACTTCTTTCATACAAAATTGAATATAAGTATTAAGAAAATTTGTTAGGTGGCTTCACAAATGTTGATTAGAAAAGATTCTTTACGCTTGTGACTGAGTGAAACAAAGGAAAGCCACTTCTTTTTTTTTTTACTCTTAACTATAAGAGTGAAGTGAAACAAGATTTCTGTTTCAGTACTTAGAGTAACCATTAAGAAATACAATTTGTTTCTGATAAAAAATGCTTAAAATGATAGAAAGCACAACCTACAAAATTTAGCAAACTGCCCTAATAACGTGTTGGATTGCAAGAAATAATAATCCTAACAACCTCTACAAACAAGTTTTCCAGGGTTTTATTGAGCTGCCAAAATTGTCTTTCTAAGTTTGACTTCGGCTCACTTGTGGATACCCGCACTCTAAGATTTAGCCTGCTTGGCAGGGCATGACTGTCTGTATCTATCTGTCAGAGCCACATGTCTCTGAAGCAGACCCATCTGAGATCTGAAAGATAGCTTCTTATTGGTGAAAGGGTATGTTAGGTATTATATCATATAAACATTTCATTACTGGAGTTTAATTCTATGAATTTCTTATTCGGGGTTTAAACAACATAACAAAGAAGTGAGTACGTTGTCATTCTATCTGTTATGAAACATAACTATGTATACTAGATTAATATCTCAACTTTCTTTTAAAGTAAGAATTCTTGTTTTATTTTAACGTTGGCTTTATTCATGTCAATAGCATCATCTTCTTGCCTATTAAATTTATTCAAGTTAAGTACGGTGTTATTCCTTTAAAAAAAAAAGTAAATCAGGTTATCTGGGCCTGATTTGAACAAATAAAGCAGGTTTAAATCATCTAAATCTGAATGGATTGGGAACTAGCATTCAAAAAGCAAGTGACATGTCATGAGATAGCCAGATGGCTGACTTTGAAACATAGTTAGGATCTTAAGCTTTTTATATCTTACTTTTTAAAAGTATGATTTTCCTTAATTCTAAGTTTCAAATGTCAGCATCTGTATCTATGTGGTTTTATTTTTTATATTACCAGGCAGATTTATCTCATTTACTGTAATTATTTATTGTTACATATTGTATGCCTCCTACTGGTGGTGAACATTTTTCTCATGCTATTTCTCTATCCCTTGTCCTTAGTATAGTGTCTGGCAAACATGAAGCCTTAAAAATAATGTGTAGAAAGTACAAATTAATACTTTAAAAATGCTAATTATTTTCTCATGATTAATGAGAATTATTATGTTAAAACTTAGTCTATCACCAGCTTGATATATATGTTTTCCCTGAAATTTCAAGTTCATAAGAATAAATTAAAAGCGTTTTTTCAAGGAGGGTCTTCAAGATGACTGAGAAGAAGCAAGGCATCTGGTATTCGCCCCTCCACAAAGAGGAACCAAAATATCAAGTAGATAATCACGCTTCAAATAGGTCACCTAGAGAGAATGCTGGAGTTCAACGAGCAGAGACAGGAAATACCTAAGGCAAGGAAAGACAGAGAAGTGAGGCATCTGGCTTGGCTGGGATTGGCTGGGAGCCTGGAGAAGCTCCCCATTGCCAGAAAAGGGTCAGTAAGTGACCCCCCCAGCAGTCCACGTTCCCATATGGATGCCTGCACCCTTCCACCCTTGTGGGACCTAAGAGCTGCCTGGAGACCATGAGACAACATTGCTTCAGAGAGGGAAATCATACTGGGTTCCACACATCCTTGAGTCCCAAGCAGCTGCAGCACAGTGCTATTTTGAGAGCACAGGCTAGCCAGAATCTACTGGGTTCTGGGGCACAACAGCCCTTGCATCTCCACATTCTTAGAGCCCTTTGAATTTCCTTGTTTAGAGCCAGGCATGGCTGCTGATTGCTGTCAATAGGGCAGAAGTGTCAGCTGTTGGCAGCAGTTCGCATTCCCACCGTAGCTATCCCCCAGTAGCAGAACCTACACACATTTAAAAGTGTCCTGGGAAAGGCTACGCTATTGAGGCTTCCACCTTGGGCCAAAGCACATGTTCCACAGCTGTTTATTTACAGCTACTGCCACTAAAACTAACCCCAGCCTCCTCATCAACAGGGCAGCAGCACAGCAGCACAACAGCACAGAAGCACAGCTGCTCCTTCCCCCTATCTGAGCCTTTCGCCAGGGACTTGGGGTCACCCCACTCCTGTTTGCCACAACGAGCCCCTGCACACACCACTGGGGGACCTGAGGACAGGCATGCTCCACCTGACTGTACCCTTCCCCCCACATCCCCACTCGTGCCTAAGCATGCCTTTCAGCGGCTTGGGACTGTCATGGCCCATCTAACACATGATTACCTCTCCTGGGGTCTAAGAAGGAGCCAACCCAATCCACCACTACCACTACAGCTAGCACCCACCTGTATATTCCACCAGTGGGCCTGGGGCCTGGCCTACCCAGCACAAAGCAGCTACTGCCAATATCAGTGCAGACTGTTTGAAAGTGAGAGAATTATCCCACCATTGCTATTGCCATTTTCCATGCCATGTCCGTTGTTCAGGGACCCAACTATCTGCCAACCCACACAGCTCACAAGTGCCACTGCTGGCACCTGAGCAAGGAGGACCAAGAACTGACCTGCCCAGAAGTGCTAACACTGGTGCCAGGGTACACTGCTCTAGGGCCCAACAACAGGCACAGTAGGCCCACTGAGGCCACCACTGGGGCCCAAGAATTGGCCTACCTATGATTCCTCATCCACAGCAAAACTTCACCATGGCCTCCACTAACAACCACACACTAAGACACTGAGGAAACATAGACCCTACTGACAGTGTGAAATTGTTTACACTGAAGAAATCATACAAAGACTATACTACTGCATGTATCCAGAATCAAAGCCTAAGTGCCTTACCCATACAGCAGCATAGACACTGTAGGAAAAAACTCCTCCCTTATGAAAGAAATTCAAAAATTTAAAAGAAGTGACTGTTCAACTAGACATGCAGATGTAAGGGCACAGGAGAAGGGCATGGGAAAAGCAAGGCAACATGATGCCTCCTCAGGAATCCCAGTATCTCTCCAGCAACAGATGCCAACCAAAAAGAAGTCTTTAAAATTTTGGAAGAAGAGCTCAAAATAATAATGTTAAATAACTAAGTGAAATACAGAAGAACTCAGAAAAATAATCCAAAGAAATTAGAAAAACAATTGAAGATATGGATGAGAAATTTACTAAAGAGATAGATATCATAAAAATAAAGCAAACAAATTCTGTAACTGAAGAATGCATTGAATAAAATATGCAATAGATTCAGAAGCTTCAACAATAGACTAGATCAAGCAGAAAAAAAAAATTCAAAAGTTGAAGATAGGTCTTTTGAAGTAACTCAGTCAAACAAAAATAAAGAATTTAAAAAAATTAAAACAAGCCTATGTGACATATGGGACAGCATAAAGTGACCAAATATTTGAATTTTGTGTGTATCAGAAGGTGAAGAGGAAATAAAATGGATAGAAAAACTTATTTAATGAAATAATAGGTGAAAAGTTTTCATGTCCAGTGAGAGATTTAGGCATCCAGATACAGAAATGAAAACCCAAAAATTGTTTTTTTTGAAATGATATACAAAATTGATATACCACTAGCTAGACTACCAAGAGAAAAGAGAGAAGACCCAAATAAATACAATACGAAACAAATAGAAGAAAGACCAGGTGTATGTTACTGATATCATGGAAATACAAAAGATCATTAGAGACTATTATGAACAACTACACACTAACAAACTGAAAAATGTAGAGGAAATAGATACAGTCTCAGATGCATACAACCTACCAAGATTTAATAAAAAAAGAAGTAGAAAACCTGAAAAGACCAATAATGAGTAACAAATTTGAATCAGTAATAAAGTCTCCCAATAAGGAAATGTCCAGGACTGGATGATTCCACTGCTGAATTTTACCAAATTTTCAAAGAACATAAATTTTCCTCAAACTATTCTAAAAAATTAAAGAGGAGGTAATTCTCCCAAACTCATTTTATGAGGCCAGCGTTACCCTGATACCAAAACCAGACACATCCTATGTTCATGGATGGAAAGAATTAACATCACTGAAATAATCATACTACCCAAAGCAAACTACAGATTCAATGCAATTCCTATTAAAATACTAATGTCATTTTTCACAGAAACAGCACAGAAAAGGAAATAATCAACAGGGTGAAACCTGTTGAATGGAAGAAAATATTTGCAAACTATTTTTCTGAAAGGAGATTAATATTCACAATACACATGGAACTCAAACAACAGGAAACATAAATCCTCTCAAAAGTGGGCAAAAGACATGATAGACACTTCTTAAAAGAAGACATACAAATGACCAACAGGTATATGAAAAAATGTCAACATTACTAATCATCAGGAAAATGCAAATCAAAACCACCATGAGATCTCATGTTACCCCAGTTAGGATGACTACTATTAAAAAGTCAAAAAAAAAAAAAAAAACAAAAACAAAAAAAACAGATGGTGGCAAGGATGCAAAGAAAATGGAACTCTTATATATGGCTAGTGGGAAAGAATATTAGAACAGCAGCTATAGAAAACAGCATGGACATTTGTCCAAAAAAAAAAAAAAAAAACCTAAAAATAAAATTATCATACAATCTAGCATTTCCAGTACTGAATATTTATCTGAAGGAAATCAATATATCAAAGGAATACGTGCACTCTCATGTTTATTGCAGCAATATTCTCAATAGCCAAGACATGGAATTAATCTAGGTGTCCACCAATGGATAAAGAAAAGGTACACAATTGACTACTTATCATAAAAACAATATCATATTATTTGCAGCAACATGGATAGAACTAGAGGTCATTATGTTAAGTGAAATAAGCTAGGCACAGAAAGACAAATATTACGTGTTCTCACTGATATGTGAGAGCTAAAAATGCTGATTTCATGAAGGTAGACAATAGAATGATAGGTACTAGAGGCTGGGAAATGTGTGTGGGTAGCGGAGGAGTGAAGAGAGATTGACTAGTGGGTACAAACATAGAGTTAGACAGAAGGAATAAATTCTAATGGTCAATAGCAGAGTTGAGTAACTATAGTTGACAATAGTGTGCTGTATATTTCAAAATAGCTAGAAGAGAGGACTTGAATGCTCCCAACACATAGAAATTATAAATACTTGAGGCAATGGGTACCCTAAATACCCTGACTTAATTATTAACTATTCTATGCATGCAACAAAATATCACATGTGCTTCATAAATACATACAAATATGTATCGATTGAAAAATATTTAAAAAGAATTCAAAAAGCAAAAAAATCAAAGCACCTTTTCCCTTGTGGGAGAAGTGAAAACTTAAGAAAAAAGTGAATATACAAAGTATTGTGATTATTGTATTTTATTGTATTATTGTATTGTATTGTTATTGAGTTTTATAGATATGAATCCATTTGGCTATGAATTTCATAACCAAAGAAAATATATTTCATATATTAAGTGTGCTTCAGATTTGTGTTAAATTCCACATTATTTAAATAGCTAACTATTTGAATATAATAACAATATTAATTTAGATAATTATTAAAAATTATAGCTGTATATATTCTAGAAAATTTTCAGGAAAAACTGGGAATATAATACAAAACAGGCACAAAATGAGAATAGAACAAAAATAAGAGGATTTTACATTTGTAAAGCATTTTTCTGTTTATTAATCATTTTCTTACAAGTTTTCTCATGTTATCTTTGCAAACCCTCAGTGGCACAGCAGGAATCATTCTTCTTGTTTTATACAAACTGAGTTTCAGAGGAAATTCAGAAGTCAATTAATGACAAAAAAAAAAAAAGCTAATAAATGGAGGAAGCAGGGCTCAAACACATTTTTGTTATTTTCAAATCCCTTTATTTTTCTACCAATAGGTGCTACATTTTAGGAGTAGATGTTCTGCAAAGGACCAAGTAAACAGGGTAGATGCTGACGTTGAAACTATAATAAGAAGGGAATAAAAAGGTTAAAATAACTACAATAAGAAGGGAATAAAAAGGTGAAAATGTACCCTAAACATAGTGCCACAGAGCTCAATCTGACTGTTTCTGAGCAATCATTAGCAGCCGTTTGTGCTTCTTCAATTCTTCATTTTTTATCATTTCCCTACCCTTAAATAGACACTCATTCTTGATTGACACATTTCTCTACTCTTACATGAACGTTTCCAAATTGAGTTTAAAAATTTTCAAACATTGATTTCTTTCTTTCACATCTTTGTGAAGTTTCCTCTTATCTTTAACCCTATATTCAAACTTAAGTTGGGAATTCCTTACCAATGCTGAGAGTGTCTTATAGCTTGTATTAGTCAGGGTTCTGTAGAGGGACAGAACTAATAGGATAGATGTATGTATGAAGGGGAGTTTATTTAGAAGTATTGACTCAGAGGATCACAAAGGGAAGTCCCACAGTAGACCGTTTGCAAGCTGAGGAGCAAGAAAGTCGGTCCAAGTCCAAAAACCTCAAAATAGGAAAGACGACAGTGTAGCCTTCAGTCTGTGGCCAAAGGCCCAAGAGCCCCTGGCAAACCACCAGTGTAAGTCCAAGCATCCAAAAGCTGAAGAACTTGGAATCTGATTTTGGAGGGCAGGAAGCATTCAGCAGGGGGAGAAAGATGAAGGCTGGAAGACTCAGCAATTCTGCTCATTCCACTTTCTTCTGCCTACTTTATTCTAGGTGTGCTGGAAGCTGATTAGATGGTGCTTACCCAGATTGAGGGTGGATCTGCCTCTCCCAGTCCACTGACTCAAATGTTAATTTTCTTTGGCAACACCCTCACAGACACACCCAGGAGCAGTACTTTGCATCCTTCAGTCCACTAAAGTTGACACTCAGTATTAACCATCACAGGTCTTTTTCCAGAGCATACATACCAGTAACACTTTAATTGTGTTTATCTTTCACTTAAGTATAACATCCTTCAGTTTAGTTTATTTAAGCATCAAACAAACAATATGCATGCCAGGGACTGTGTTAAATGCTGAAGATACAAAGCGGAGGGCAACTACCTCCTTATCTTTGACAAATTGAAAACCTAGTGGGGAAAAATAGACACTCAGATTATTTAGTGCAATGTGGAGGGTGCTGAGGCAAAGACTTGCGATGAGTCTTTAGTGCACTTGGTGCACAGGGGCCAGGTGTGACTTGATTTCTCAACAGCAATGCCAAACTTTTAATTACACCCTGTAGCGCAGTATCCTATATCTGTTTGATAAAGCCAAAATAGACTGGTATTGCTTGAAAGTCAAGCTAGATGTATTGAATGGCAACATACAGAGAAGTAGCCAGGGCCTAGATCATGAAAGCCTTTTTAAAATCCCATCTAGTTTGAAATTTCCATGTGTTGAACAATGTAGATCCTGCTCCATAAGAATTAAAGGGGAATCGTCTTAAGCATATCAATTCTGCCAGGGAATTCTGATTCAAGTAGGTTAAATATATTAATCTCCAGAAATTATGATGCAAAATTGATAGAACCCATGATTTTTATTTTCCAAAAGATGATTCTGATGTAAGACAGATAAGGAATCAATGTCTTGGTAACCTTTGGTTTACTTTAAGTGGGTAAATCATAGGTTCGAATTATCTTATAGGTAGATCCTTCAGTTAGAGGAGTGGAGGGAGAATCTGAAGGGTGGAAGCAAGACTGGATGGTTTTCACTTTGAGAGTTTAAACCCTGAAAAACCTCAAAAATTTGCTGTTCCAAACTTCTATGAACAGTTGCTTGGGAGCTTCAAGAAAGCTCACCATGACCTTATGCCTATCCACAGGGAACTGCTGCTTAGAACTGCTATTATCCCACATGGAGCCCGCTCAGAAAGCTGGCAACATCCCATGAGCACAAATAAGCATCAGAGAAATGCCATCTCATAAACAGGCAGAAGCATTTGTGCACACAGCAGTCGGTCTGCTTGTCCATACTTATCTTGGTGATTATAAGAATTATTCTTATATCCCCTTCTTGGGCATCTCTTTTTATAGTGATCGTCATTCCCATACTACTTTGGACATCTCTGAAACAGATCCAGGTGTCCACCCACCTCCCATCTCTGGAATGCTAGCTAGCTCAGTGACCAGGTATCCCCTTGCCCAACATACACATCTTTTTTTCAAATCAATCCCTCCACATTTTTTGCCTTAATTAAACCTTAAAAATGCAGTTCCTTTGTAATTTTCTCAAGTAGGAGCTTTTATTTTGTCATGCATCTCTAACTGTGAGAGCTGGAAGCTTCTTTCTCATTCATTACTGTCCTTTCTATCTATCAGACCCCTCTGACTTCTCTTTCCTTTTTGACCACCTAGATTCTGAGATACTTTACTTCAATAATTCTCTTAGAAGTATTCTCAATTCTTTTTCCTCTAGTTTCTTTCATCATACAGCACTAGTAAGCTCCAACCTGGATGAGCTTGTAGTTCAGCCTCCTTGACTTCACTTCAACAGCCAATATAGATAGAGAATGCCACAACATTCAGCTACCTTGTTTCAGTTAAGTTAACATTATTGGGGCCTCCCTACTTTATTTCTCCAGTAAGGTTGTTTTTATATTCCCATAGATGATTTCATAGTTTCCCACTTCTACAGCCCCGCCTTCTATTTTATACATCTTCTTTTTTAGTTTTTTGAGAACGGAGTTTCGCTCTTTGCCCATGCTGGAGTGCAATGGTGCGATCTCGGCTCAGCGCAATCTCCGCCTCCCTGGTTCAAGCGATTCTCCTAAGTAGCTGGGATTACAGGCATGTACCACCACACCCAGCTAATTTTGTATTTTTAGTAGAGACAGGGTCTCGCCATGGTGGTCAGTTAGGCTAGTCTCAAACCCCCGACCTCAGGTGATCCTCCTGCCTCGGCCTCCCAAAGGGCTTGAGCCACCGCACCAGGCCACATCTTCTTTAACTACTAGCTAATGACCTCACCTCGTTTAGACCCACAATTATTTCTTACCTGGGTTGCTGCAACCACCTGCAGAGTAGTGTTTGACTTCATATTCGCCATCATCAATTCATTATCTATTTGTAGCCAAAGTGTATTTGAGATTATGCTACCCAATTGCTTAAAATCTTTCAATGGCTTCCCAATGCACTTAGAATATAATTCAAACTTATTTCTACAGCTGTTTAGGGGCTGCCTAGCTGGCCTTTCCTGTCATATTTCTTTTTTTTTTTTTTTTTTTTAATTTTTTTTTTTTCTTTAAAATGCCTACAGCACCCGGTATTCCCAGGCGGTCTCCCATCCAAGTACTAACCAGGCCCAACCCTGCTTAGCTTCCGAGATCAGACGAGATCGGGCGCGTTAGGGGTGGTATGGCCGTAGACTCCTGTCATATTTCTTTAGTCACATTAGTGCTTTTCTTAATGCATCAAATATACCATGCTTTGTCTAACCATGGGTGTTTTTCTCTGCCTAGAATGCTTCTTGACAAAATTCTACCATTATTAAACACATGAATACATTTTTCTCTTTCATTACATCTCAGATAAAAAAAAAGTCTCCTTTTCAGCCAGCTTTCCTTAGCCACCATTTATCTAAGGTAGTCCTTGACTCTTTTATCTTCTGTATGTGTCCCGTGTCTATTTCCTATTTCACACTGAAAAAAGGCCACACAATCCAAATTTAGGTGTAGTAAAACTGCAGTGTGTTCCTATCCTCTGCTCAGTCCCTCCTCCTACTTTACAAATGTGGGTGGGAAGCACACTGCTAAGTTCCCATCTCATTCTGGGGTTGGGGGAATTTTGGCTTTACTTATAATATTAATAGTGAGGTTTTAATATATGTATTAAATTTCCGTTTTAAAATTTGTGCTTTCTTAAATTTATCTTCCTTCTGGAATAGCAATTAATAAGGACAAGGACTACTTCATTATTGTTCATCATCTATGTATACAGTGGCTAGTACAACGTAAAGCATATGTATATACATACACATAATATCCATCCTCATTTCAACAAATATTTGAAGCATTATACATATGATGTATGTGTGTGTGTCTGTAATCATTCCTGCTTGGATTCAGAAAGCTTAAGTTTTTCAGAAAATTAAAACTTCAAGTCTCCATAAAACTTACTTCCTTTCATTACCTTTATGCTTCTTAGAGTTACAGATTCAAAAGAGGTCAAATTTCAAAACTTAGACTCTTACAAACTTCTCCATGCCTCAAGTCTTTTATACATCTCTGGTTAGAAGCCAAATGACCAGCCAAATCGTTAAATGCTGTTCTGTAAATAGTATTATACAGAAGAAAAACTTGTCACTTTAATTTGGTGACTGTTGGTTTAGAAAAAGTAGATAGGTTTCTTTACCACAGAAATTCTCAAGTTGATATCTGAAGATGTCCTCAAAGTTCCAGTTGGATGTATTCATGTGGCCTTGAAACCCCTGTATTTTTAAATATTGTCTTAAAGTATTATTATCTAAGATACATTAGTTTGGTAAACTCTACTCTAAACTCTTTATTTTTAGTATACATATAAATAAATAGGTATCATTCCCAGTATTTCATCACTTTGAATCCTTTGAAGTTTTAATGGGGGGACAGCAATTACCTTTTCTGTTTTAATTATGGCTCTGGGTCTTTTCAATAGAAAAGGTTTGGGTGACTGTTTCTTATCTTACTTAAGTGCAATGGGTAAAAATGATTCATAGTCTATTTGCTATGGGCTATTTCTCTAGCCCCTATCTTTGCTCTGGAGGGGCCACATGGCCCTGCTCATGTTAATTCCTTGTTACAGCTTTGAAGAGCCTAGCAGAGCACTCTGACCTGCTTATGTCAACACTGTTAGTACCCCCTCAGCTCCAACTTGCTCAGTTGGTGGACTGTAGTTCTAAGGTACCAGTCTTTTCTTCATCTATGGCTGGTATGCAAGATTAGCTAGTACTAGTGCCCTGTCCACTTCTGTCTTTCCCATAATGTCTGTTATCAAAACTAAGTATACTTGTCATCTTCTAGATGAAAAAAAAAAAAAAAAAGATGAACAGAGATGACAGAAAAGGCAATTCCTTCTTGTTATTTCATAAATATAAAATCATGTTCTCTGAAGACAAAAATACATTTATAGTCTATTAGAAAAGTGTATTAGTCTTTACTTTCTATAGAAAAGTCTATACTTTGTATTCCCAGGATACAGGGATTGCAACAATCTTACTGAAGTTTGTTCAAACCAAAACAGTATTGCATAAATTGTATACATATTTGTGTTGAGTTAATTAAGAATATATATTTGCATTATTTAATGTTTTATAATTATATACTGTATAAAATATACAATATTTTTATACTTTATACCACATTTCAAACATTGTATATCTGATCCCTAATTTTAAAAGTGTGTATATATGTATATAATGTTGCATGTATTTTCTATAATTAATGTATATATTTTTTCAATTCATAGGAATATGAAGTTGTCAAAACCAAATAGAAAATTATGTTTGCTTTAATTTCAGTTATTATTAGCTCTGTATTTTGTGAAAAGCCATGTAAAAGCTGAGTAGGAACGTGTAAGCCAGGAAGCAGGTAAATTTGTACTTACTTGGTCATTTCATTAAGGGCGTATTTCTAGTGTGAGAACACAGGCCATTACTTTAATGAAATTATTGATGCCTTGAGGCAAATAGAATTTTTACAATAAAATCCTGGGTTGATTCAAATTTGTAAGGCAAAAGGAATAACAATAAAAGAACTATTAACCTCTCCACTAAGAACTTTGAAGCCTCTGTAAGTCCCTTTCCCAGGATATTCCCTGCTACTCTTTCACACAGGTACCTGCCAATGTGAATGCTATATATATTATACCCCAGATTTCTTTATAGTTTTACCATGTGTGTAGCTATCCCTAAACAGCATGTCATTTGGTTTTACATGTTTTTGGCTTGAAAACTGTGGTGTATATAGTTTTCTATGACTTAATTTTTAAAATGATTTTGGCTTGATGAATTCAGCCATGATAATATACAGCTGTAATTCAGTAATATTCATTGCTGTATAGTGTGATATCATTTTTATTTTTCCATGTTACCATTTACAGACTTTTAGGTTACTCTGTTTTTTTCTGCTATTTTAAACAATGCTACTATAAAAATTTCTGCATATATTTCTTGGCACACACATGCAAGTAGAATTGCTGGTTCTTTGGGTTTATAGATCTTCCACTTCATTCATATAATGCTCATTTATTTTCAAAATAGGTTGTATGTATTAATACCTCTGCCAGCTTTGTATGAGAATTACCAGATGAAATTTCCTATTGTTCTTAATTCATATTAAAATTGGATATGCATTTTTAAATTTTTTTTGCCCATGTTGTGGCATAATTATATCTCATTGTGATTTTAATTTGCATTTTTTGTTTCCAAATAAGGTTGATAATATTTTCAAATGTTTAAAGGTCATTTATTTTTTTCTGAGAAGCACTTCAAGATTTCTGCTCTTCTTGTTCCAAGTAATTTGTGTTTACTCTTCTTATAGTAGTCCTCTGTCTAGTCTTGATACTAAGCCTTTGCATGTAACTTGCCAAAACACCACAGTATACAAATTTTTCTCATTAGTCTCCCTTTTTAGCATCTTTTAGTTAATAGAAATTCTCAAATTATTAGACTTCATCAATATTTTCTTTATGGTTCACGTTTTGTAGCTAGAAATCATTATATTCTGAAGTGACATTGAGTTTCTTATTATCTTTGGAAATTAAATTTTATGAATGAATTAGATAGGTATTCAGTTCTTCCCATGTAAATAGCCAGATATTCCAACCCCAGTTGGATATTCCATTCTTTGACAGTGATCTGTATTGCTGTATTTTGTCTGCCCCATTGTCAATTTGTTCTTCTTGTGTCCTGCTGCATTCTTACTTTATTATTTTAGTTTTTGTAAATCTTGCTAGCTAATTGTGAAATTTTGTCCCATTTGTTTTCTTCAGGAGGCTCTTGGCTATTCTTGATTCTTTTTATTCTCATTAGCATTTTGAATCAACATACCAGGTTGTCTCAAAGAAAGATGAATACACATGAAAATCTTGAGATTTTGATTGGAACTTAGTTTGTAGACATACTGAAGCAGAAATGACATATCATCATTTAGGTATTCTTTAATGCTTTTCAATAACATTTTCTATCTGAACTTGGTGATTGTTGTGGAGTGATTTTTAATGATTAATTTTTAATGGTTATAGAATTATTCATATTTCTATATCCTCTTGAATATATATTTTTATAAGAATAGGCTTATTTTGTTTAACTTTCTCTAAATGTTTGCTATAAAATTATAATAGCTTTTTATTTGCTCTTTGATTTCTGCTGTACCTTTAGGTATCTCTTTTTAACCATTTCTCTCTTTTCTCTTCCTCCATCCATCCTTTCATTCCCATCTCTTTCTCTCTACACACACACAACTTTTGCAGTTCTATTTTTGTACTAATCTTGGCAAAGTTTGAAGATTTAATTATAATTTTTTTAATTCTAATGATTCGTTATATCTTTTCCATTATATTATTAAAGCCTAATTCACTAATTGCTTCTTTTATCATGACTGTTTATTTTCTTTCTCTATGTTTTTATTGTGTAGTCTCTTGTATCTATTGTGTTGTCTCTTATATCTGTTAGATGACGTAGCTCCCTAATTTTGTCCTTTCTTTTTTTGTGCCAGATTTTCAGTGTATACATTTTCTTTAAATATCACTTTAGCTGAATCACAAAATTTTGATATGTGATATTTTATTATTTTTCAGTTGTTTTTTATTTTTCTATAGAATGTTTTCCTTGACCAATGAATACTTCTAAAGTATGAGTGTATTTCAAGTTTACAAGCTGCTGACATCTTATTTTTTAACTCCCTTTTTGTTGCTTATTTCAGGCTTAATTACTTTGCAATTAGAGAACATGATCTGAATTATACACATTTACTTAAATTTCTTGAGATCACCTTATACCCTGGTTTGCGTTCAATCTTTGGGGAAAAAAGATCATATCCTAAACTGTGAAGTTCATTCTCTATATGTGTTCATTCCCTAAAAAATGTTCATTCCCTAAAATTTTTGGAAAAAAAACTTCACTCCTGAAAATTGTGTTCATTCCCTGTATGAATCTAATTTTTAAAAATCTTGTTAACTGTGTTACTTGCGTCTCTGATATTCTTCCTGATTATTTTTCTATCTGATCTATAATTTACTGAGAGACATTAAACACTCCTATTTTGATGGTGGTTTTGTCAAGTTTTCCATGTGATTTTCATTAGCTTTCTTTCACATATGTTAAAGCTATATTATTTCATGTATACAGAGTTAAATTACTATATCTTCCTAGTGAATTGAATATTTCATGACTACATTGTGACCTTATTTATATCTTTTCTCTGTGTGGGAGATTCTATCTTGGAAAGATGACTGCAATGACATCTCCTATCTTACAGACTCTTCTTATAATATGATTTTGACACTCCTTCCATTGAGAGATGGATCTTTGTTCCCACCTCTCGAACCTGGGAAACTTATGGTTTGTGGGGGAGTAACACTATGTGCCATCTGAAACTAGATCACAAAAGGCGTAACATTTCTACTGAGCTGCCATGTTGTGAGGAAGCTCTAACTGAAGAACATGAGATATTACATAGAGAGGCCACATGCAGGTTTTCTGGCTAACAGCCAAGCTAAGGTCTAAGCTGATAGTGGCATCAACTGTAAATCATGTGAGTAAAGATGTTTCCAGATGATTTCTATTTTTTGCCATTGGCTCAACCCCAGACTTTGAATCTTTCCAGCTAGGGCCCCAGACACTGAGAATCAGAGACAGGTGGTCTTGATGCATTGTTTGAATTACTGACCCACAGAATCTAAAGGATAACATTGTAAACTGCTTTTTAGAGACTATTTATTAATCTTCCATAGATAACTGGAATAATCTGGTTAAAATTAGTCACACCAACATTCTTTTGATTATTATTTCTGTGATATGCCATGTAAAATTTAGCACCACTATATGTAACCAAACCACCAAACTGAACTGCAAGGCTGCTTTTTTCTCTAATGTAAAAGAAGTCTGTAGACAGCTCAGAAATGGCAGCCCATGGAACAAAGTTCCTTGTCTCTTTCTCTTATGTCATTTTTAGCACAACGCTTTAATTTTTAAGTTTGCCTCATGTTCACTTTCCAGGTTTCATGGAGGGAAAATGGGAAGATGTGCAAAATAGGTCTTCCTTCCAATTGAATGGTCCTCTATTAAAGAGAGTTCCTTGAAGCCACAGTTTATGCTTCACTAGATATACCTACTACAAAGCAGCCTGGAAAATGCAGTTTTAAGTTTGACAAATTGCCGCTTGAAGAAAATCAGTGTTCAGTTGCTAAGGAAAACTGAGAGATTATATTTGAAGGAGTTCTTGCTGACATTATTTGCTTCAAGTGGTGGTGTATCTTCTCCTTTCACTCTGGCTGTATCTCCACTGTTCTAGCGAAAATAGTGCAGAGCTGGAGTGTTTACAGTTGGAACATTTTTCTATTTTATTAATGCATTCATATTTATTGTGATTAGATTGATGTCTATCAATTTATCTTGTCCTTATTTTTCTATCTTCTTATTGAAAATCTTTAAAACATTAACAAGCATAGACTTAGGGACTAAACATGATCACTTAATTAATATACTTAATCTTTACATTGATAAGGTTGAAGAGGGCTCACTAAACAGGCCTACAGCTTTTTGATTTTTATCTTTAATACCAAGATATATGGTAACAAGGAAGTTTTTTCCTGACAGAATTATTTAAAAATCATTCAAGGGATAGTATAATTTTTGAACCACTGTAATATTGCAAGTGTAAACTGAATCTTAAAGACTTTGATCAAATATTGGAAATAATGTCATTTTGGTTCTGAGAGAAGCCAGAAACAGCCAGTGCAAGTATACAATAAGGAGTACGACAGCTACAGAGTAGGTTTAATAGGGGTGCTAGTGGCCTGTGTAACCTGAGGTATGTCTTAGGTAGCTTTGTTTTTTGTTTTTTTTTTTTGACTGTAGGTAAAAGAGCTAACTTCTACTTGTTCCAGAAGTGAGGGCTTTATTCTAAGAAAATGAGTCCAGGAAAGAAAGAAAAATGCAGCCAGATCTTACTGAGAACATTGGAGAGCTGTTCGCAGAGGATACCGTCCTCTCAAGGGCAGATTCTGCTTATTATTTCCTTTTCTCTCTTTCCCATTTCTCATCTCTGTGGATGCCCAGCTGGTTTCTCCAATTTATTTCATTTTCCTCTTTCTTGCATTTAGGTTCTCTTGGTTACTCTTATCATTCATATCCCATAATGATTACCCCAGGTTCTTTCCCATCATGACAACACAGGGTGCATTATTTTTGCCACTACAGAAAACTGGCAAATATCATCTGTTATTTCATAGTCAACTTTTCCTCTGAGAGAGGGGAGTTTTCTGATTCTGTTTGTATTTTTGTACCAGGTCACAGTCCTAGTTCACTGGCCAGAATATGGATCAATTTTCCTTGATCAGGTTTCTATACCTAATCTAATCAGTCGAAGCCCAGGTTTTGATAAATTGTCTGGTATATAACTCAGCAGCAGCAATCTAGAGCCCTCATGGAAACATATTTAACATATAATGTATGTGCATGCATGTTGGTAGCTTTTGAAGCTCACAGTATTATATTAGTTTTCAAAATTCTAATACTATGTACCTGCTATCCATTGGCAAAGGGATTCCAATATTCTTTACTTGCAAAATTTCCTATTTTGACCTGTAGACAGCATGATGATGATTTTTAAATTCATGTGCAGTTTTTTCTCTTATATGAGTTTAATAAACTTCAAGTTTTAAAGCGGTTTAGATTTCAAAATCGTTGCAAAGATAGTATGAAATTCATATGTGCACCACACCTAGTTTACAGTTAACTACATTAATATGGTACATTTGGCACAATTAATGTACCAATAGTTACACATTAAAATTAACTAAAGTCCGTAATGTGTTTGGATTTCCTCAGTTTTATTTTTTATTATACTTTTTCAGTTGCAGGATTCTGTCCAGGATACCATATCACATCTAATACTTATATCTGCTTAGAGTCCTCCTGGATGTGGTAGTTTTCTCCTTTTATTTGTTTTTCTTCTTCTAGCTTAAAAAACTAGGCTGTTTTCTTGGTTTGTTTCAAAATTCATATTGATAGAGCTTCTGAAAGGCTTTCATAAGTCTATGGTAAGATTAAAAGCTTAATTAATTCTGTAGCTTAATGGAAGTATGAAGTCAAGCAAAATGAAAAACAAGGGTAATACAAAATCCTTGTTATTTTAAAAAATAATGACATTTAAAACCCTATGATACTAATATTGTTGAAATTGTTTTACTTTGCATATGTAGTTACAAAATTTTACTGATGAAGTAACTTATTGCTACATTTAGCATGTACTTAATTAAACATTATAAAACCTACAAGTCACACTTAAAGTTCTTTCATAATTTTAAATTTAATTATCTGAAAATTATCAATCATCTTATTAGTCAATATTGAAATTGCATGCATGTCAGTATAATTATTAATGCCAGCCCATTTACTGGCTCATTTACTCTGGCTATGCACAATTATGTGTGACATTTAAAAAAGAACACTGTTTCCATCATGATACAATCATTTTTCCTGAAGATCAACAAAAGATCTATTTCTTATAATTCTGTTACTTACTGTTTTTCTGACTAAATTCATAGACTTCGAGGAGTCAGATGGTAATAGAAAATATACCAGTAGTAGTCTATTTAATTGGTATCTTAAATTGTTTTTCTTTCTACTCCAGAAAGATCTATATTTTATTTCTTTTACTACAGGAAGGCAAGAAAATTCAATCTCTTATATTTTATGATACTTTACATTTATTTCTCATTTGAATCTCACACATATTCTGTGATACAGATAAAGTAAATATAAACTCAGCATCACCAGGGCTCATCCACCTTTGGGTACAAGTAAAAGCAAATAAATATTAATACACATATTGTATTGACTCATTTAACCACATTTGCAAAATGCCGGACCTCCTTCTCTATTCCCACAGTCTATCCATTCTCTTGTACCATGTGCTCCTTGATGAAGTCCAATCTTAAAAAAAAAATTGGGTGAGAATGCAATGTTGATTGCTGACATATTAAATGCACTTATTATTTGATTGACTGCTTTTAAAATGTATACATTGCATTTGTTTTTCTTTTTGTATCATTCACTCTTTTGTTTGAATAATTTATGTAATTCCTACTATATGCCTACCTCTCCCTTATATGTGATAGTTTTAGGGCAGTATAAATAGACTTCTTCTTAGCTTTAAGAATTTGATATTCTTAATTAGACAGGTAAATAAGCAATAGACAGGTACATAACAAATAGACATGAAAACTTCAAAAAGTAATGGTTACTATGAAGACAATGTAGTATGGTTATGTTAGAAAGAGTAATGTAGTTGCTACTGAGAATGCCTGTAAGTTGAAATTCAATGATAAGAAGGAACCAGCTGTGAACAGTCAGAAGAGCAGGGTTCCAATCAGAAGAAACAGCCAGCTTAAAATCTCAAAAGCTTCATGAACTTGGTGGCCACAACAAATTGAATGAAGGAGAGAGTTTCTCCTGAAGCCGTTTGAAGAGGCCCTAATAGGACCAGACAGCCTTACTTTTATAAAACAGAAGCAATTCTAATTCCTATGTAAAAGAGCCCAATGTAAAGGCAGTCATATCATTTAATATCAAGCAAGTGTTCTGTATTCCAAACATACTCAGATTTTAACTTATCCCTGATATAGCATATTCTTTTAAGATTTCTCCTTTGCTATGTAACCCCTCCATTTTCCTTTCTCTCCGCCCTGTTCATCTTCCAATACAAGCTAAAGTGTTCCCTTCCCTGGGGGATACTCTTGACATCCTCAGGCTATAAGGCCCCATAGCCTTATATTGCTATCAGTGAATATTGCTCTCATGGAACTTATTACATTGTAGTCTGCCTCCCCTACCCCTGCTTTATGAGCCTGTCAATGAAAGGGCTTTATCTCATTCATTTTGCATTTTTTCCCTCCTGCTACAACCACCTGGCAGAATTGATTTTTTTTTTACAAAATCATTACTGGTTGAATAAAGAAAGAATAATTTAATTAATTATATAATTTTAAAGAAAACATATTTTAAGAAATGTTTAATATTTATTTTTAACTGGGATTAACACAGGCAAATGGAGTTACAACATAGTGCAGATGCAATATTTTACTCCCAATAAATTGGTACCAATGAAGTAACAATAAATGCATATTGGTTATATTTTATTGGGTTTGTGGAGAAAGCTATATATAGGGAGTTAGCTCCTGTTTTAGTTGGACACAAAGTAGGGATTTGGCTGATTTATAGATAAATGTTTAAATCAATTACTGATCATATTCTTTTATAAAAAGAAAAAAGGAATAATATTTTTATTATTATTTTTTGCCTCATTGCCATTTTATTATTGAGGCAAACTTGAAAGTATATATTGTGAAAAGTAGATTCTAAGCATCCTTCTGGCTGGAATTTCAATATTTTTCCAGGTTGACATCCCTCTTTTTGTTGTGGAAAAGACATCAGGGTGTTTGGTCAAGTGTTGACATTTTGGTGACATCATTACCATCAACTGCTAGTGTCAACTTAATTTGAAGGGGTTAAAAAGAAGTTTTATAAGGAAGCGAACACAGTTCCCACATGTTAAGAGGCATGACAGATATTGTTGATGCAAGTGACACAGGTCAGATATTTCTTTAATTTTTCTTGACTATCCAGAAAATAGTTTGGTTGCTGATGTGCTCATGATTTGTTGATTGCTTAGAGATATAAAAGTTATTTAAATAGATCAGAAATTTATTTATAGTCATTTTATGCTCTTTAACAAAGAAGAATTTTGTGAATAAACAAAATTATAAGTGAAAATTTCAAATAACTATAATTGCTTTTTTTTTGCTATCACCCAAATTATATTTAGCTTTACAATATAAAATATTAACATGAAAATACCTAATGTAGTGAAGTGGTAATATTTCTTGCAAACTGATGCCAGAAACTGTTAAGTATATACCCAACAGCTCGAGGCCTTTTCGGAGCAAGAGCTGAAAGTGTTGAAGTATCTGAGTAATTAGTGGGGAATATCCCATTGCCCACACATTGCCATTTTCAAGCATAGAATCTTAGAAATTCTGCATGAGTTATTCTCACATGTTGTGAACTCACACATCTGAAAGTGAATGCAGGTAAATGTTTCTGATACTTTGCGGGACACAGGGAGTGATGCAATAATCTTTTACGTTCGTTCCATGATCTCTTTATAAGACCTGGGGTCACCATAAAGCATAGTAACAGAGATGGGTAACCCTTTTATACCGTAACCCCACATGTTAGAGCCTAGTATGTTAGCTATTATAATGAGACTTTAACCTGGATATCTTAGCCATGTCCCTCCACATTTCAGTTCTTCATCCACAGCCCTATCAATAATTCATTCAATATCACTTAGCATACATTTTACATGCCAAAGTTGACAAAATTGTGTATCTTTATTATGTTGATGATTGTTAATATGTAAAGCAGGTCTCACTCTGTCCCTCAGGGTGAAGTGTGGTGGCTTGATCACGGCTCACTGCAGCCTCCATCTCCTGCTGTCAAGTGATCCTCCCACCGCAGACTCCTGGGTATCTGGGACTACAGGTGTGACCCCAGACCTGGCTAATTTTTTGTAGAGGTGGAGTTTTGCCATGTTGCCCAGGCATGTCTTGAACTCCTGAGCACAAACGATCTGCCCTTTGTGACCTCTCAAAGTATTGGAATTACAGGCATGAACCCCTGCACTTAGACTTACTGTATTATTTTCTCATTTTTGACCTTTCTTTTCTACAAGGAACACATTCAATGAAGGCATTTTTGTAAGGTTAGAAATATAAGAAGGAGGAAAAATATTCGTAATCCCACTATTCAGAAACAATAACTATACACATTTTGGAATCTCTAAACAAATATTTAATAGGTGCATAATATACAATTTCTATTGTATAGTTTAAGTTATAATACTTTAGTTTTTCTATTTATATTTCCATGCTCATACTAATATAAGTAAAATCACAATGTCATCTTTATGCTTGTTTCGAATGGTTTCTTCAAAACAACTTCTAAGATTTGCTAAGTTGTAAGATACAATTTTTTTTTTTTTGGAAAAAAAATGTTGCATTAGCTCCTTCAGAGATTCTTCATATTCATACTTTATTACTATATGATTGCTAATGTCATAAATTCTTAACAGGCTGAGTATTGTATAACAGAATTTAATTGTGACTATAGTATGTAAATAAATGGTACTTAAATAAATGATACTTCTGCCAGGCGCGGTGGCTCACGCCTGTAATCCCAGCACTTTGGAAAGTCGAGGCTGGCAGGGCCTGAGGTCAGAAATTGGAGACCAGCCTGCCCAACATGGCAAACCCTGTCTCTACTAAAAATACAATAAATTAGCCAGACATGGTGGTGCACGCCTGTAATTCCAGTTACTCTGGAGGCTGAGGCAGGAGAATTACTTGAACCTGGGAGGCAGAGGTTGCCGTTAGCCAGGATCGCGCCACTGCACTCCAGCCTGGGCGACAGAGCAAGACTCCATCTCAAAACTTAAAAGCATAATACAATGATATAAAATAATTTAAAAAATAAAAAATAAAATCAAGCCAGGTGCGGTGGCTCACACCTGTAATCTCAGTTCTTTGGGAGGCCAAGACAGGTGATCACTTGAAGTTAGGAGTTTGAGACCAGCCTGGCCAACATGGTGAAACCCCATCTCTACTAAAAATACAAAAATTAGTGCAGCGTGGTAGTGCACGCCTGTAGTCTCAGCTACTTGGGAGGCTGAGGCAGGAGAATTGCTTCAGCAGGGGAGGTGGACATTGCACTGAACCAAGATTGTACCACTGCACTCCATCCAGCCTAGGCAGAGTGAGACTCTGTCTCAAAAAAATAAATAAATAAATAAAAATAAAGGAAAAGCAGAGTATTAATTATGATCTGATGGTTAAGGTGATACAAAACTTAACAGGAATGACCGGAAACCCAAGATAAAATTAACCTAATACTGTATTTTAGTTTGAAAACAATGAACTTCAATTATCTATGTTGCTATATATAGAAAGATAAATAATTAGTAATCTCATATTTTCTCAGATGTTTAATATAAGTTATAAGCATGACTAGTTTTTTTTTATATTTATAATTAACCTAATGTTGGCCTTAAGAATAGATAATATATCTTTATAATCAGCATAACAGAAAATAAAATTAATATGGTGTATAACTTATGTTTAAGATCAATATTGAAAAATTGTAATATAAATGTAAATTAAGCATTAAATTAACCCATCATACTAGGAAAAGAGAAAGAAAAAAAAGATACTTCATTAATTCAATTAACATTAACATTTTTTGATCAATGAAAAGAAAGAAATCTTTTGGACTTCCCATGTTGTGTGAATCTTTTCATTTATCTGATGGATTTTAGTGTTTTCATTATCAGTTGTGTGACTGGCATTATACTTTTGGTGAAACCTCTTGTATTTCTATTTATTTCCTTGTATAGATTAATGCATAGCCTTTGTCTTCTTTAGGGTTTTCATCTACTTTGTGTGAAAATAAAAATTTTTCTGGAATTCTTGTACATAGCTAGTTGGCTCCACTCCACAGCCACCATTTTTGGCACTGCAAGCATATGTAGCACAAGTCAATTTTCCTCTCTTGTGCTGCCTATTTTCTGCATTGATTGTTTTTTTCATCAGGGCAGTGAGGGGTTTGCTTAAGTGACATCTTAAGTACTGCACCTTTAAGGTGTTTTGTGACTTGATGTTTTAAGGACAAGGACTAGGTCATTCTTTATTATCATTTGGCATTAAGTAAAAAGCGGTGTTGATAATAAATGCCTTTGAATTATAACAAAACAGTAGTTGCTAATTAACAGCATATTGCTATTTGGTACTATGATTCTGTACATCTTGTGTTTGGCTCAGATGTACAGTTATGTTTTCTAAGTTTCTCAAAAAGATGCACATGTGGTCAGGGCTTGTGTTATTTCTTTAATACAGTCTCTTGAATGCTATTTACACAGTGAGTGTTAAATGCTTTCCAGTTATTGGGGTAGAATAATCAATTGGGTGTTTTATTTTGCTGGAGCACTAATAATAAATGGCAAAGAAGTAAAACTTAATATGAAGTATGAGGCAAAAGTTAAGAAATATGTTTTAAAACAGTTTCAAACACTAAAAACATTTTGGATAAATGGATTGTAAAATAATTTAATTGTAATCTAGCTGGAGGGTTTTTTTTTTTTTTGGATGAAATATACACTTTAAAAAAGTGTCCCTTGATTATCTTAATCTCTCAATGTGCTGCAATGACTAAATTGATAGAAAATATACTTGTTCAATGTAGAGTTCTTCAACAAAATGTTTATTTACAAATCTCAATACTGTTACACATTGAGGTTTTTTTCTATCTGTTCATTCATAGAATGATTATAACTATTTTCCCAGATAGATTACATCCTACTCTGTAATGATTAGGCCAGATTTGTTCACTTGAAATTGCCACCATATATTTCTTGGCTTTCAAAATTTGTATGTACTAAATTGAGACATATAAATCATAGGCAAGAGAGGGGGCGAAAATATTTTCCAGTGTGCTCTGTTTTCCTCCACATATAAGCATTCTTTCAATCACATTCAATGAAGTATTTTCTTTGTCTTTAATATTAAAATTTTTGTAGGTGAATTTTAAGATAAACATGGAGCTTTTAAAATGTATTTATAAATTATTAGAGTACAAGAATATAACATTTTGACGCCACATTAGAAATTGATGTATTAGTAACAGTACAGTATTATTTTATTCTAAAAATGGGTTAATCTTTCTTTGAGTATAAATAGAGCTTATGTCAGAAATACTTCTGAGTATATACACAATAGTCATTTAATTGCTTTCTTATTGTTGAATATATCTACATATAAATGTTGTAACATATATTTATAGACTTCATGCCTAAAATTTATGTTTGATTTCAAAAGCTTATGTGAAATCCCATTGTTTTTACTCTATAGGCATATTTTAGATGGTTGTATACCATGCATATGTGAATGTGGCCAGACAGGAAGACATATAGGGGCATACAGTCCTGCTGAGAAACAGGATTACATCTCCATCTTTGTGACCCACTCATATAAGAAATGCTATATGCTTGCTGATGGACCTATTATGTGCAGTTTGGCAAGGAAAACCCCCATATGTACAAAGAAAACTTAGGTGAAGATTTGTAACTAAAGAGCAAATTTATTAAAACTGAAATTAACAGTTTTAAAACAATCACCATAATGAAATTTATTACTTTAATCTGATGGCTGCATGGACAAGGGCATGTGGATTTCTGTTTCACTTCCGGATTTTCTGAAACTCAGGTTCTTGGCCTCTCCAACCCCGACGAATGGGGAAGGGGACCTCGGTGTCAAGGTGAGCGTTACAGCTCAAATAGAATTCATGGACCCAAAGAGTGTGCGGTAGTGCAGTTTATTAGGCAGAGCGAAAGGACAGCTTCCACGCCATGGACCCGGACATGCAAGGGGTGCCCCTGCACGCTGGGGGTTAGGGCTGGGTTGTTCCCTCTCCCTTCTTTTTCTCATCCAATGATAGGGTTTTTTTCAGACTTTCTCTGGACCACTTTATCTTTGAATCCTTTACTGGATTGGTTACTGTTTTAAAACCCTGAGTCACTGAGCCTCCACCTTTAGGAGCCAGAGGGGGAGAAAATTTCTGCACTGGGAACAAAACCCCTAGCAGGCCAGAGGTGGGAAAATCCCGGCACTGGGAACAAAGCCCCTAGCCCACTCTGGAAGTTGCTCTAACACAGTCCCTCTACTTCAATATCCATGGTGCCAAGTGTAGTCTGCCTGTTACAAGGGGAAGCAGTAAAGAAATATGCACTAAATGGAAAAATGAATGAATAAGTGTATTATATATATAAACACATCTGCAAACATACGTATGGGTGGTTGAGGCTGACCTAGATACTTCGTTGCAACAAGAAGAAACGTTGTATCTTATCATCTTAGTTAACAAATGACACTATTTTAAGACCAAACATCTTTCTATTTACTGAAAAGTATTTATGACTAAAGAAAGCTAAACAATTTACTTCAGATGATTCAGAATTATAAGGAAGACTAACGCAATTGAATGAGCTGTTTCCCTATTCTGGGGAATTCACTTCAGTTCCATCTTGATTAGTGGCAAGTGCAGTGTATCCTAGCTACTCTTTGGGTTTTGTTTCTACCTTGGCTGTTTCTTCTGAAGGCATCTGTCACACTGTATTCAGTTCACTCTGCGTTCTGTTAATGCTTTGAGCTAGCTGTAGGGTATCTGCTTAGGAGCAACTAGAGGTACTCCCAGTAGGGACAGTGACATACGGAAAAAATAAGCAAGAACTACCCACAGAGGTACTGGCTTCCAACAATTTTGCGGAAGTGTGATTTACAGTAGAAAATAAAGCACCTCCTGCTGGGTCTGGCTCCAAGCCTCCCTCAAGAACTTTCCACTTAGGCAATCTCTTTTATCCTGTGAGCTTAGTGTTCTGTATGAAGGAGTTTAAGTTTCATATTAACAAATTGGCTTGATTATTTTTAACCAAACTGTTAACTACCTGCAGCAACTTTAGAAAAAGCTCCCAATAAGTTTTAGTTTTTCTTTCAGGAGGAAATTACACAAAGTTGTTAAAACTGAATAGAGTTTTCTCTGGGAAGGAGTAAGATTCCTCTCCCAGGGAGAGCCAGAGCAGCCAGGTGGGAAGCTTATAGGCAAGCACAGCTTCCAGGAAAATAAGCAAAAAGGATTTGTGCTTGCCCGCAGCAACACAGTTTGTTTATCAGTAAAGACTTCTTTCCATTACGTTGTTTAAATTTCTAATTTAGTAGCCATCGAAGAGAAGCATTGAGGTATGTTAATTCAGGTGTGTTCTGCCAAACTCCTCAGAGCATATAGGTATGAATATTTTATTATGAAGAATTCAGGGCAAAGAAAATCAATCTGGTGGGTTTCACTTTGCCCACTGGTGTGGCAGTATTTATTTAAAACTAATTGTGGTTAAGAATTGGTTTCTCTTCAATACAGACAGGCAATTGTAGCACATCCACGCAACACTATATTCACTCCTATAAACCTCACAAGTTGCAAAGTTCCAAAATTATAAAACATATTCGTGACCATTGACTTCAGATGATTCATAACCTAAGTAAAAATGTGAAAATACTTCTATGAGCATCTTTTAATTTCGTATGAGGCTTATTCATTTTTGATCATTACCATGATGTTAAATATGATTTTGTTTTATTATGACAACCGCATTCATATGCATAGCCATACTTTTCTATTATTCTATGTTGCAATGGTAGCTGTTTAATTCCTCAAAATAAATTGATAACTTTATTATGTTAATCAAGATCTGTTTTGAAACCTTGCAGCTGTCATCATTCTAAAAGAGAAGCTTCTGGAGCAGTTCAGTGGTGCTCTCTGAGATGCAAATGGTTGACCAAGACAGCCTTCACATTCCCCACGCTTGACTAAACTTTAGCCAGGTCTCTTCCTGACTCTAGGCCCCCGATCTCCCTTTTCTTAGAGCCTTTACTTTAGAAAACTTGTAGTTTTCTTTGCCTCTTTGAGACATAAATCTTCTAGCTTTTTGCCAGTCTCACAACCCAGGAATGTCTTTGTCAAGGACCAGAGAACCATCCCTTGAAATGTAATCATCAAAGAAGACGGCACCCCATCTCCCAGTTTCTGTGCGAGACTAGAAATCTGACTTTGATATATAGGACAGGGGATAAGCGGCAATTAGCTAATGTAGATGGCCTAATCATAGACCAATCTTTTCCCTGTCATCCTCCAAGACAAACAGATTATAAATAAAATGTAAAAAATCTGATGACTGGTTTGGCATGTGGAAAGAAAATCTACCAAATGACTTTTATGCTACTGGATAATGATAATGATAGCGGCAATATCGTTTTTTCTCTTTGGAATTCTAAATACAGAGAATCATCAAAACATTGTGATCTAGATTACTAGACATATAACATACATATATGTATAGATTTTTTTTCCCTAAATTGTAGCATGAAATAAATGTCTCAAGATTATGGAAAACACATTTAATAGTGAAACACTGGATAGTTACACTCTTTAGTTTTAACTTCATCACCAACAATTTAAAATTTTTGTTAATCATTAGAGAAAGAGGAATTATAGCTTGAAAGTTTTTAGGATATTATTTTAGCACCTCAGTTTAAATATACACACCATTGGCCCTGAGACTTAGATTAGAGCATCATGTCTGTGAACATTATGTTGGCTGAATCTGTATTTTCTTGTACCTTTTTAAGGCCATTTGTCTGTTTGAATACTGCTGACTGTGTCATTCTTTGACATAACTCTATGTTTTTGAATTTTCTGGAATTAACATGGGTTGCTTGGATAGTTTCTTTATCTCTCTATTCTCCTTACAATTTGCTCCTTTAGGGAATGGTTTATGCTTTGCCAAGTTACTTTCAGATTCCCCTGGGGCTTGTTTCAAATCCTATTTAGCTTTATATTTAGATATTTTTAGTGAATAACATTATTCAATGCTGTGGCCTGCAGTGTCATATGTATGCAGACGATACTCAGATATTCTTCCCAGTCCCTGCAGACCTATGAAGTGGCTTGATGTTTTGCATAATTGTCTGTGTGATATTCAAGCATGGATGTCTTCAAATTTCCCCGAATTTAGTATAGATAAAATTGGGTTGCTACTGATTGGTTCTCCAGGATAAATGTTTAAAATGTAATCTATGCTGGTAACCTTAAAAGAGTGATTTCTTTGCTCTAAAATCATACTTTTGACCTTAGGATTACTGCATAAGTGTGTGTGTGCACGTTTTATTAACTACACAATCTTCTTTCTGTACCCATCCTGTGCAGACCTGTTACATAAAGATTTCCTGATTTCGGTAGAGTTTCTGCCACGATTTACAATCAGTGACCTCCACCTGCCACCTTTCAGTCTGATTCTAATGAGATTCTGTGATCACACAACCTTTCATACTCTGGTTTTCAACTCAAGAATCTATTCTTTTATGCATGAGAACTTTGAAATTACTGTTGATTTGTAAGGTTTAACTTAAAAACTTATTTGTTTGAGTTAGCCTTTTAAATATGTATTGTATCTTCTTTAATATTAAGTCCACATTTCACCGTGGGATGGACACATGAAGGACACTTCATAAATATAATTGCGTTGATTGATAGGCCATATGAAGTGTTTGCGGAATGTACTATTTTACAATGAGAAGGGCTATTAATGAATCCACAGTGACTCTGAGCTGTGAACAGATGTGTATCTAACATATCCTCTTACTATAGGCAGCCAAAGAGTGTACAGTCTTTTAGATACTGCATTAAATAAATGGGGTAGAGAATAAAATTCATATGGAATGGTCTCAATTCATTAGTCTGGTAAAGTTTAGGTATCACTTTAACTAAAAGGGTATTCTGGATGATAACTGGTGCTTTCTTCAAGCCCTTTAAAGAAATGGGGCTTTACATTCTTGTTTGATGGCCTGAGAAATTTGAATTAGTTGAGTCTGCCTTAAACAGGAAAATGCGTGTAATTGGTAGACCATAACACAGAAAAATCTGAATGTTGTACAGACGGTCCCTGGTTTGACTTTTTATGGTGCAAAAGTAATAAATATCACCAGTAAAAATTATACTTGGAGTACCTATAAAACCGTTCTGTTTTTCACTTCTGGTATAGTATTCAATGAGTTACATGAGATATTTAACACTTTATTATAATAGGCTTTGTGTTAGATGATTATGCCTAACTGAAGGCTAATGTAAGTGTTCTGAGCACATTTAAGGGAGGCTAGGCTAAGCTATGATGTTGGGTAGGATAGGTGTATTAAATGCATTTTCTCCTCATGATATTTTCAACTTACACTGGGTTATAGAGACTAACCCCATCATAAGTCTAGGAGCATCTGTGTTTGTCTTGCCAGATAGAGTTATGATACTGAACCTTGTCAAGCTTTTCTGTTAAGAATGTAAATGCATATATTGGCTAGAGATGGCTACCAAAATTAGTAAAATGCAGAACCACAAATGGTTTACAGAACTCTTGTATACATCCCTTCCAACCTTATCTCTTACCTACTGGAATTACAAAACAGGTATAATAAATAAACTGCTTTAAATGGGAAGCAGAGATGCAGAAATATGAAAAGGAACAATTCAGTTAAAAGCATTCACTATAGTACTTTCACATTCAGAAAGTATTTCTAAAATATAATGGTAAAACAAAAGGGCATATCTGTCTCTCAAGAACCTAAAACGAGTGGCAATGGAAAACAAACAGCATACAATTCCTTTCCTTAAAAACAAAAACAAAAATTAGATAAAATGCAGAATACCTGTTATATATACTTAACAACGATGCCTTGGGTATGCTGAGAAGACATTGTATGTGGGTGACCGATAATCTGTCATGCTATCCTCAATAAGCAAAACCATGAAACTCCTGTGAGAATATAAATGAATCCAACAGTAGATGGGAGGTATAGGAAATCAAGATAAAGAGCTTTTTAAAAGTTTCAAAGCTTTAGCATGGCACTACAAATTGAATAAAGCAGACTGAATACATCTCCCAGAGCATTATGAAACTTCTTACAGTTGAAAGCCTTTAGTCTGGGCACAGTAACTCCAAGTGTCCACAGACCTCGCTATATCCTACTGCTTTACCTCTACCCAATTTCACTTTAAGTTTTCTGACTGGCCTTTTGTGAAGATGGAAGATCAGATATGAGAAGGTTTGAGATCTTGGAAAAAGATAAAAGAGAGAGAGGGTGGGAGGGAGTGAGGAAGAAAAGAAGGAAAGAATGGAAGGAAAGAGAAAAGCCAAAAGGAGAAAAAAAATGAAAGAAGAAAGACAGGGAAGAAAGAAATGGAAAAGAAAATTTAAAAAGAAAGGAAAAAGAAAAAGAAAAGGTGGGAGGAAGGAAGGGAAGGGAGAGAGGAAAAGAAGGAAGGGGAAGAGAAAAGAAAAGCCACTTATGTGGCTCAAAATAGCATTTTATATTGGGTTGCTATCTTACAAATATCTCATTCAGTATTATATAAGGGAATAGTTTACTTCACCAAAATTAAGCAATTCTTCAATATCATTGAAATGCACATAAATGAAAACCAAGTGTAATGTCCCTCTATGTGTATTTTGAACCAGTACATCCTCAAACTCACCGTCATAGTATACAATACAGGGACAATGGCATTTAAAGCTACTCATTCAGAAAATTACAACTTGAAGCAGGGAATTAATGAATTCTTATATTATCACTAATAGGAAATTTTCTACCTGGAAACTAAGAATGCTGGGAAGGTGTCAAAGGATCTGAGCCATTTATTATAATTTTTTCCTTCCTATGAATAAAAGTGAAGAGATTCTGATACATAAATTGGTTTCTCACAGTAAAATGAGCCAAAAAGGTAAAAAGAACAATTAAGAAAAATGATCTATTAGAAAAATCTTTAAACTTTGTCTCTTTATTTTGGACTTGTGAAAAGGGAAAAAAGTGCACACCCATCCACACATTAGTGTGTATTCACTACACACAGCACTATTTGAGTTTTTCCTTATCCAGTCAGGCAGTTTGTACATATTTAATATCCTTCGTTCATTTTCATGCCTATGAACAAGCAGGCACTACCAACACACATAGGAGCAGGATGTCTTATGCATATACAATGTGTACCCAAAGACGAAAGTTTTGATGAAAACTTGGAAAACAAACATTCATCTCATTTGAATACAATTTGTGAATTTTTCAGCAGTTTCATGAAACACTGAAAACTGTTTGAGATGAATAAATGAGCAATTTCACACAACTCTAGTTTGCTTTCTCTTGTTTCCTGTTTTGCTCTGTTATGCATGGTAGAGAATCTTATAAAAAACGCCTTATATTACTGACCCAGCTCTTTCTGAAAGTGGCTTTGTCATTCTTCAAGTCCTTAAAGAGTAACATGAAAGTAAAAATATGGAAGTGTTTGCACTGAGGAAAATGAAAGTTGAAAGGCACAAAGGATGGGGAACACAGAGACCTGTGGATACTGACAGACATTCAGCATCTAATGAACATTGCAAAATGGAACTTCAATAAAATGAAATAGTCTGCTTTAGTGGAAAAAGAATAATATTAGAATTATTAGAAGAAATAGAGCAGATTTCGAGTTACTAAAACATACAAAGGAGGATTACAGACTGTAGAATTCATAACTGAATTGGTAAAGACATTACTTAATATAATATTTGGCCTAACACTAAAATGAAAATACATTAAGTTCTAATAAAATTTGAGAATGTGTTCAAAATTCAATGCTAAAATAGGCTTTAGTATACCAAAAAGAATTTTGCTCTTTCGAAAGACTAGTTTTTAGATTAGTTTTTTTCCCCCTCTTTTCTTTCTCCTTTTCCTGAGGAGTGAGTATAGTAGTTTTTAGAAGGCTTGGGAGTTAACTTTTGTTTCCTCCCTCAGACATCAAAGATGTTACATTTTTTGAAAAAGAATAACTGTAGATGAACCACCCCTTTTGCTTTGACTATAAAGAATATGATAAAAGGAGAATTTTTAAACTTTGGCCCGTCTTTCATCTGTTTAAATAAATAATGATTCAGGATATGATAATTGATTGGTACTCAGATTCTGTGTTAAACTCTATGTGCATCAAGTCTGTCCAAAAGCAGTCACACAAATCAGGTTGTGTTGGAAAAAACTCTAATCTCTCTTAGTAAGGACAGCAAAAATACGTGTACACTATTGTCAGAGGCGTGTGAACCAGAAAAACTCCATCTTGAATGGGAGCTGGGTAAAATGAGGCTGAGACCTACTGGGTTGTATTACCAGTCGGTTAAGGCATTCTGAGTCACCGATGAAATAGGAAGTTAGCACAAGATACAGGTCCTAAAGACCTTGCTGATAAAACAGTTTGCAGTAAAGAAGCTCCGACCCATTGAAACTGAGATGGCAACGAGAGTGACCTCTGGGTGTCCTCACTGCTACACTCTCACCCCGTGCCATGACAGTTTATAAATGCCATGGCAATGTCAGGAAGTTACCCTATATGGTCTAAAAGAAGGAGGCATGAATAATCCAACTCTTGTTTAACTTATCATCAAGAAATAACCATAAGAATGGGCAACCAGCAGTCCTTGGGGCTGCTCTGTCTATGGAATAGCCATTCTTTTGTTTCTGTACTTTCTTAATAAACTTACTTTCACTTTATTCTGTAGATTTGCCCTGAATTCTTTCTTGTACGAGATCCGAGAACTCTCTCTTGGGGTCTGGATCAGGACCCCTTTTCTGTAACACCATCTCAAAGAAAGTCCTTCTTGCCCTCATTTGCCAATCCCCAAATCCAAAAAAAAAAATGAAAAGATTCAAATTCAAAAGATGACATGATAATGTGGTAAGATACTAATATGTGAATGTATCTAAAGTGTCATCTTTGCAAAACTTTCTTAATTTTAGACTATGACATAAACTCTAGTAGGTATAGTGACTCGAATGTGACTTTATTCTGGTGAATATGAATTTAATAGAACATATTGCACGTGATTTTCTTTGTTAATGATATTTTCACATTTGGTATTACATGAATGTGCCTTGGGAATTGTTGCTACATAACATGAATTTAGGACATAGGTCTATTTTATCTGTAGTTTTAAAAGTAAGAGTTGCAGTCTAATGATTACTCACTATGTGTCATGCTCTAACCCTTCCATAAGTTTTAAATTAGTAATTCCCATGATAATGCTCTAAGATCTGGTTATCTCAATTTTCTATATTTTACCACAGAGGCACAGAAAGGTTCACTGATCTGCGCAAGACACAGAGCTAACAGTGTCAGGACTAAACACTTACTCAGGCTGAATGGAGCAGAGTTCTTAAATCCTTGCTTTGCTGGCTCTAACACATTAGTCATGTTTAAAATGTGCTGAGGTTCTATGAGTTAAAACAATTGTCTAAGCCACTTGTCTACATTTTTAATCGACTTTAATCAAATTTGATAAACCATGTTATATCTATCAACAAAGAATATAAGAGTATTATAAAACACATCGGTGGCACTTTATCTGTTTCACCACCTACATTATGTCATTTAAATTATTTTAAGGTATTATAAAACATTGGTTGTGTCAAGAATGCAAACATTTAGGCACTATTATAAAGTGTTTTGAATGCAGTACATATATTATATGGCTCTTTGTAAAACCTTAATTATGTAATGACCCTTTCGATCCTATATCAAGCTCTTAGTTTTATAGACACATACACACACAAAAATCTCTATTTCCTTAGGTTTCAAAATTTACAAGACACATGATGAAGGGACCTATATTTTACAACTGTGCTAACTGTCAAGAACCTCTTTAGATCACTATTTTATTCTTCAGCAAAGATCAATAGAAGTCACTTATTGTGCTTTTTGTGGGCGGAAATAGAAGGGAGATCATTCATGGGCATAATTCAAAATCACATACTGTGTGGGAAAGTATTTGGGAGTCACTGTAACTTTGAAAGTGGCTGCCTGTAAAAGTTATTTAGATTCATTTGAGGAAGAGAATGGCAGAATTAGCCACTCCACAAGACAGCTCTGTCTCTATAGACATTTTAATGGCTCTCTTTGATAAATGTAAATTTGCACAGGATTTCAAAATGTTTGAGTGATTTAAGTAATTTGTATATGAAGCATTTGCCTATATGTACTGCTTGTGCTTCCTAAAACCTTGAGAATATAATATAATTCGCTGAGCAACAGTATTTGGATATTTCAAGAGGCCAGAAGAAGAACAATCTTTAAAATATCAACAGTGAAAGTTGGGAGGTGGAATTAATTTATTGTAGAAACATGCATCCCTGCATGTAAAGTACATATAATGATCCTTTCAATTTCTTCCTCTAAAACATGTTCTGTGTGTGTAATCGAAGTTGTGGTTCATCTCTTAGGCGATGAGTTAATTAAAATTATATGATACGTGATCATCGTACGGTCATATGGTAGGCACAGGTCTGATAACTAGTAGTCACAAAAAGATTTATGTTGAATTAAATGAATAACCATACATATCTATATGATATAGAATGACATGATATAATTAATTTTTGTTGATACCTGCTATGTTTAAGACAAAATGCTACTTTGTAAATATTACATGTGAGATGGGTGTTACTATTTCAATTGCATAAATAAGAAATTCCAGAAATTATATTTTACATATTTATTAAAAGTCATTCTTACCTATCATTTACCTTGTTTAATTATGACCCAGTTTCTTTGGCATTGAACTAGTTTATTCTCCCTCAGTTTTTAAAGATATATTTGTTTATATATTTATATTTTATGTGGCCATGAACGAATAGTCTTTATATGTTTTATACTCTTTAGATGTTATCTTAATGATAATATATGCCTCTAAAAACTGTTAAGATACATTTTAAAACAAATTGGCATAGAGAAAAATGCCAGATAATTTACTTCACTATCTATTGGAGATTACATAAGTCCAAGAAACAAGAGTGGCAGGCAACTAATTAAAGTAGAAAACAGCTAATAGGAGACTTTCAAGCCATTAATACACCAAAGAGAAAGCATGACACCATAAAATAGAGCATAAGCAGCTATTTGCAGTAGATGTCATACGAAGTAGAAATGAAACACAAGGAGACCCATCAGGGAGCCACATTGCAAAAGCAAACGTTTTCAGTGGAGACAGTTGAGTCCTAGAATAGAGTGCTGTGTTGCAGCAAAACTCCAAGGAAGTTCATGAAGCAGCAGCTGCCTCCTGAAGACAGAAGTGCAATAGCAATGCGTTGGATATTTGCTGACAACAGAAATCCAACAGGACATTGTAAGAATAGTAATGAATTAGTCCAAAGTCTATGATTCCTTTTTTCTGTGCCCTCAAATTGGACTTCCCTGTAATTGTTTAAACAATCAAAATTAAGGACACTGTAAGGACTCAAATGTGTCTCAAAACTTTATAAAAAGAGAAGTTGTGATATATTTTCATAATCGTTTTACTGAAATCAGATAAAAAGTAAAGTTAATTACCTCCATTAGGTAACTGTAAAACCCAGACAACTTTTAAAAATAGTCCTGTTATTTCTAACTATCAAGTTAAGTGTAACCAACGACTGCAATTTATTTTTCTGAGTGTAATTTAACATAAAGAATGATGAACTTATGAGGAGAAGTGGATAGATGACCAAATAGGTGTTGACCTATGATAGACTCATTAATTGCCCACATTCGCTGACAACTGTTGACGTCAGGCATCAGTTTTATGTTTGTTGCTCTTTTTAGAACACCTAGCATGCAGAGACTCAGAGGAGAAAAGTAAACCTTGAAAAACCTTGAGACAAGGGGAGTTTTGTCATCCCCAAATATTTGAGACAGGAATAATACAGGGTGGTCACAGGTGAATAAAAAAAAATATTCCAGGCAGCAGTTTCACATGACTTGAGGCTATGAGTTGATAAGGCCCTGAAAAACAGGGCATCGATCAAGCTGGCTAAGACCAACTGGACCCAACGTAGCACTGGATTTGACTTAGGTTTCAACTAGGACCTCATTATACACTCATTAATAGACAAAATCAGCAACCTACTGGTTCCATGACCATTCTGGGAAAACCTATATTTGGTGAAAAAATGGGTGACACCACAGTTCCTCGAAATCTCCACCTTTCTCCAGGAATTTTCATGAATATTCTATCCCTTGGTTAAGGAAAGCCATAAAGATAGAAATCCCGGCACAACTCTCTCTTGAGTACGCCTGCACTCTCCTTTCTTGAGTGTGTACCTTTCCCTGTGCAATAAATCTCTGTACTTCTACTATTTTCTGTCTCATCCTTAAATTCCTTCTTGTGATCAAGTCAAGAGCCTGGACACCAGCTGGGGTCAAGGTTCCACCAGCTTTTGGGGACCTCCTCCAGCCCACAAGTATTATCTTCACTTCTTATAGTAAACTGGAAATTTAAAAAAGCTCTCCTATCCCAAAGCAAAGTATGTTTTTCAAGGCACTATACATATCTTAAAATTCTTATGGAAAATTATAATGCATGCATTTTGAATGACTGCAAAGTCATCTACAGTTTCTTTTGCTGTGTACATGTGTATGTATGTGTGTGTGTTACATGTGTGTGTGTGTATAAACACATCTATAGTAGGCTGAATAATGGTACCCAAAGGTTTTCTAGCTCCTAATTTCTGCTGGGCCTGAAATGTAGCTACATTTGTCCTTATAAGAAAGAGGCAGAAGCACATTCTATTACAGCGAGAGAGAAGGTGATGTGGTGACCTCAGCAGAGAGAAAGATTTGAAATGCTATTCTGTTGGCTTTGAAGATGGGAGGAAAGCAACGTGAATCAAAAAATGCAGATCTAGGCCAGGCGCAGTGGCTCATGCCTGTAATCCTAGCACTTTGCCAGGCCAAGGCGGGCGGATCACCTGAGGTCAGGAGCTTGAGATTAGTCTGGCCAACTTGGTAAAACCCCAACTCTGCTAAAAGTGCAAAAATTAGCCGGGCGTGGTGGCACATGCCTGTGATCCCAGCTACTCAGGAGGCTGAGACAAGAGAACTGCTTGAACCCAGGAGGTGAAGGTTGCAGTGAGCCGAGATCACACCTCTGCACTCCAGCCTGGGTGACAGAGTGAAACTCTGTTTAAAAAAAAAAAATGCAGATCTAGAAATTGAAAAAGGCAAAGAAATAAATTCTGGCAACAGTGTAACCAATTACAGATTTCTGGAACTATTGAGACAAAATCTGCATTGCTTTAAGCCCGCAAAGTTTATGGTAGCTAGTTACAACAGCCACGAGAAACAGTACAACACACAGAAATATTTTCAAGATATTTAGAAATTGCAGAAGAAGAAGATTAGTCTAAACTAGAGAATCAACAATAATTCCCACTATTAGTATGTATAAAAATTATCTTGGGAGTTTGTAGAAAACCAGATTTCTCACCTTCCTCTCAGTGAGTTTGATATAATACAACTGAAGATAACCCAGTAGCCTGCATTTCAGCCAATCCCTTGCAGGTAATATTGAGAACATTGAAATATAGTAACACTGAGAGAGGGACAGGACTTCTCATGACTCCTGGGTTGGATTCTTTGCTTTAATGATTAAACTGTACATTTTGCCAGTTCAAAGGCTGGCCGAAGAAAGGGTCTTTTCCTCCTGTCTCTTTCCTTTTTTCTTCCTCTTCCTTACTTCCCAGAGTTTCTACTCCCTTATATCTAGTAAACCTTAATGCTACGTTTATAAAATTTTAGATGTATGACAACCAGCAACTTTCTCAGTATTGCCAGAAGTCTATTAAAGGTTAAATGATATAAAAATATTTTTGTTCTGTTATATATGTGAACTTTCCTTTAAGGTAAGAGTATAAATATTTTGGCCTCACCTGTTTGAAATAAGAGATTTTGAGAAAATGAACATTTAGCTATGTAGATTGGAACTGTATAAAAAATGATTATTTTTGAACTTAGATGTATTTCTGAATCACCGATTTACCACTTAAATCTCTATTTAATTGGCATCAGATGCAGAAGTGCTCACATTTTTATACTACTTTTCAATGTGAAAAATCCTAACATAAATTTATCATCTTTACCAATGTGCAATTTAACAGCGATGAGTATGCTCAGGTTATTGTGACACCCATCTCCAGAACTTTTTCATCTTGCAACTCTGAATCTTGTTAAATAACTTTCCTTTTATTCTTACCCTCAGCCTTTTCTAACCATCATTCCGATACCTATTTCTACCCATGTTGTAGTATAGACAAGATTTCCTTCCTCTTTAAGGCTGAATAACATTTTACTTTACGTACATACCGTATTTTCCTTAACCATTCATCTATCCATGGACATTTGGGTTGCTTCTACTTCATGGCTATTATGAATGGTGCTAATATTAATATGTGTGTGCAAACATATTTTCAAGATTCTCATTTCTATTCTTTTAGATAAAAACCCATAAGTGAGATTGCTGGATTATATGGTCATTTTATTCTTAATTTGTAAACGAATCTCCATACCATTTTCCATAGCAGTTGCACTGTTTTTACCATCACACCAACAGTGCACAAGGGCTCTGACTTATTCATAATCTCAACAAAAATTATCATTTTGTTTTCTTTTTAGTAGTCATTCTAATGGGTGTGAGGTGATATTGTGGGTATGATTTATAATATTCTAACGATCACTGACGTGGAGCATCTTTTTACGCTTGGTGGCTATGTGTATATCTTCTTTGGAGAAATGTTTATTCAAGTCCATTGCCATTTTTCACTCAGGTTATGTGATCTGTTTTTGTTGTTACGTTGTAAGAATTCTTTATGTATTCTAGATATTAACTCATCAGATACATAATTTGCAAGTATTTTCTCCCATTCCATAGGTTGCTTTTTAACTCCTGGTTGTATTCTTTGATTCATAGAAGTTGTTAAGTTTAGTATCCAATGTGTGTGTTTTTGTTGCCTGTGCCTTTGGTGCCATATCTAACAAAGTATTGCCAAGTCCAATACAATGAAGCTGTTTCTCTATGTTTTATTTTTTATAGTTTTATAGTTTTAGATCTTATATTTAGGTCACTACTCTATCTTGAGTTAATTTTGTATATGTTGTAAGGAGGTTAATTATGAAGAATTGGCTCATATGATTGTGGAAGATGAGAAGCTCCACCATCTTGCCATCTGCAAACTGGAGAGCCAGGGGAGCTGGTGGTGTCATTCCAGTCAAAGTCTGAAGGCTGAAACCCAGGGGGAGTTGATGGTGTAAATTTTAGTCCAAGGGCAGGACAAGAACAATATTCTAGCTCAAGTAAGCAGGGAGGTAGGAGAAATATCTTTCTTTTCTCTGCTTTTCATTCAGTTCAGGACTTCAAGGATTGAATGATGCCAACCCACCCTGTGAAGAACAATCTATTTTACTGTGTCTCCCAATGCAAAAGTTAATCTCATCCAGAAACACCCCCATGGACACCCCCCAGGAATAATGTTTAATTTGGGCACCTTGTGACCCAGTCAAGTTGACATGAAAAATTAACCATCACAAAAATTACTACGTTATTTTAATGTCAATATCCAGTTTTCTTGGCACCATTTGTTAAAGAGGATGTACTTTTCCCACTGAGTGGCCTTGGCATCCTTGTTGAAGATCATATAACCATTTACGTGAAGGTTTATTTCTGTGCTCTCTCTTCTATTCCGTTAGTCTTCTTGACTGTCTTTATGCCAATACCACATTGTTGTGATTTTGTAATTTTTTTTTTAAATAGAGGAATGTGAGTCCTCTAATTTAGTTATATTTTTTTTCAAAATTATTTGGTTATTAGGGGTCTCCTGAGATTCCTTAATAATTTTAGAGTGATTTTTTTCTAATTCTTCAAAAAAAGGCTGTTGAGATTTTGATAGAAATTGCTTTGAATATTGAGATCACTTTGGGTAGTATGAATATCTTAACAATATCATGTTAAATTCCAATAAATAAACATGGGATTTTCTTTGATTTATCTGCACCTTCTTTAATTTTTTTCAACAATGTTTTGACTATAAAACAAATGTGCAAGTCTTTTCACTCCTCGGTTTCAGTTTATTCCCAAGTGTTTAACTTTCTTTGATGTTATTATAAATGAAATTGAATTTTCTTTTTGGATTGCTCAGCAATAGCATACAGAAATAAAACTGATATCTGTGGTTTTATGTACTGCAACTTTGCTGAACCTGTTTATTAGTTCTAACAGGTTTGTGTGTGTGTGTGTGTGTGTGTGAAATCTTTAGTTTTTTACATATAAAATCATGTAATCTATGGACAGAAATATTTATACTTCTTTCTGATTTGGCTTCCTTTTATTTCTTTTTCTTGCTTAATAACTCTATTACTTCTGGTACTAGGTTGAATAAAAATGGCAACTGTGATCATTCTTTCCTTGTTCTTGATTTCAGAGGTAAACTTTTCAAGCTTTCACTTGAGTCTGATGTTACCTGTGGGCGTGTCATAAACGGTCTTTATTATATTGAGATAATTTCCTTCTGTTCTTAGTTTGTTGAATGTTTTCCACATGAAAAGATGTTAAATTTTGTCAAATAGTTTTTCTCCATCAAATTAGAAGATCATATAGTTTTTGGCCCTCCTTCTGAGACAGGCTGACTGGTTTCTTGTTTTGATGTAGTTTGAGAGAAGAACAAAAGCCTCTTACTCAAGCTGTAGCTTACCTGACTTTCCAGCCAATCAACAACAAAAGACTCAAATTATTAACCACAAGTTTCTGCTTTAGGCAGCTAGGGACTTCTCTGGGGCCCCAAGTGCAGTTAGATTTGAATTTCAACTTACAGTTACCCCTTCCTCATTTTACAAACTGGGGTGAAGATTTAAAATCTTAATGTTACACACAATGTATGAAGAAGCTGGTAAAGCCACTGTGCAAGAGCTAGAGAAACCCCCTCCTACACATGCCCTGACTAAACCCTTCACTGTTGGAAGGCCCTATAAAACAAATCCACATACTATCCTCAGGGAGTAGCTATCCTTTTCCTTTTGGAGTGCTGACTTCCTTGTGCACAAGCTAAATACATCTTTGACTTTCTCTTTGCTGCTATGTCTGGTGGTCTTTCTTGAATTCTGTCCTGGGAGAGTACAAGAACCCAAGATGCCAATAGCACTTGTGTTAATGAGATGTATTACACTGATTGATTTTCATATGTTGAATCATCCTTGTATGCCAGGAATAAATTCCACTTGGTCATAGCATATAATCCTTCTAATGTGCTGTTGAATTCAATTTGCTAGCATCTTATTGAGAATTTTTTTTGGTCAATATTTTTCAGTGATGTTGGTCTGTCATTTTCTTTTCTTGTATTGTCTTTTCTTGGTTTTGGTATCAGAGTAATCCTGGCCTCATAGGATGAGCTTGGATTCATTCCGTTTAAATTTTTGAAATGGTTTTAGGAATACTAGTGTTAATTCCTCTTCAAATTATATATGGACTTCTCCAGTGATGCCATTTGATCCTGGGCTTTTCTTTCTTGGAAAGTTTTTCATTACTGATTCAATCTCCTTACTTGCTGTCCATTCTTCCACCGATACATATATATGTGAGTGTAACCGGGTTTTTTCTTGAGTGCTGGCGAGGCACAGCTCCTGTGGGTTCTTGGCCTCCAACCTCTTAAAGAATAAGCGGTGGGGCCACTGCAGGTACACCGTATGCTCGTAAAAGTAAATATCGGACCCAAGAAGTGTTGCAGAAAGGTGATTTTATTTAGGTAGATAAAAGAGAAGGAAAGGAGAAGAAGAGAACGGCTTCCATGAAGAGTGTGAAAGGGGATTCCAGTGGGGGAAATCTGGCCAGGTGTGTGGACACGCACTTTTATCCTGGGAGGAACCCCCACCTTCTCCAAGACCCTGGGCTAGTGAAAGGAGTTCCTTAGAACTTCCGCTGGAGTGATTGGCCTTTAGTTTCTTCCCATGCCGGCAAAACTCAAACATAAACCGTTCAATCTCCCAGATGGAGAGATGGGAGGGAGGCATGGCGCTGGGAAATTCTTGCCCTTAAAACTACGCCCCCTCATGGTTCTGGAAAGGGAACACATTCCCTTATGAGGACAGATGGTCTGAGGCCCCAGCCTTCTATACCTTTCTATACCTGATATATATGTATATATACACATATGTGTGTGTGTGTGTGTATATGTATATATATACATATATATATACACACACACACATCCACACACACACACACACACTTGATATATATAAATTATCCATATATATATCAAGTGTGTATATATATATATACTCTTGAGAGTGGAAAATTTCCAAAGAAACAAGGTTAAATTGACTCACAGTTCCACAGGCTACACAGGAAGCATGGCAGCTTCTGGGGAGGCCTCAGAAAACTTTCAATCATGGTGGAAGGCAAAGAAGAAGCATGCATGTCTTCCATGGCCAGAGCAGGAAGAATAGAGAAACGGGGGAGGTGTCACACACTTTTAAACAGCCAGATCTCAGGAGTGCCCACTCACTATCACAAGAGCAGCACAAAGGGGGGGAAATAGACTTCCATGATCTAATCACCTCCCACCAGGCCCTACCTTTAACATTTGGGGATTACAATTCAGAGTGAGATTTGGGTAGGGACACAGATCCAAACCGTATCACTTGCTGTTGGTCAGTTCGGGTTTTCTATTTCTTCATGATTCTGTTTTTGTAGGTTTTGTGTTTCTAGAAATTTATACATTCCTTCTAGTTTATCCAATTTGTTGGCATACAATTTTTCATACAATTCTCTGATAATCCTTGTTTTTATTTCTGTGGCATTAGTTGTAATGTTCTCTTTTTCATTTCTGATTTATTTGAGTCTCTGTTTTTCTTAACGTAACTAAGAGTTTGTCTATTTTCTTTTTGATCTTTAAAAAAACTGTTAAAAGTTTTTTTGATCTTTTTCTGTGGATTCTATTCTCTTCATCTGTGTTCTAATCTTTGTTAGTTCATCTTTCTGCTAGCTTTAGGTTTGGTTTGTTCTTGGTTTTTTTTTTTCTGTTTTCTTGAAGTAAAATTTAGGTTCTTCATTGGTCATTTTTCTTTTTTAATGTGCACATAAACAGTTATAAATGCACCTCTTAGCAGTACTTTTGCTGCTGGAAGGATGGGAAAGTTGTAAGTATTAGAGGGGCTCACTTGCACTAAGCAAGGGGTTCTTCCCCAAACATCCCCCCCTTTTGCCCCTTTAACTGTTTTTCTCTTTTTTCCTTTTCTAAGTGAGAGCCCATCCACCCCTGCACTCTGCTTCTGATAGGAAAGTTAATGGAGAAAAAACTCCTGCTGGCTGAGAAATGCAAATTCGTTAGGGCACATTTGAGACACTCTTAAACAGATACAAACAGACTGTAAAATATCTTTTCAATCAGAAACTCAATTCCAAGCTTCAGGGTGAGGACCTAGAAAGAAAAACCAGGTCTGAGGAATCCAAAGCCAAGCAACAGGCACAATGTAAATGGGCAGGACCAATTCCTGCAGACTGAACCCCACCCCCACGGAAGGAGGCCATGCTTCATGGCGTAAACAGGCCCAGGGAACTCAAAGTTTGCTGACAGCAGGGAGAAATGGAGGCAAAGATGAGGATGGTTAATTCCTATTCTCCAGATTTTCCCTGCTTCATGGGTACATACCACATCAGTACCCATGGCCAGCACCGTCCAAGGTCACCGGGGCTAAGGGACAGGCGGTGGAAAGTGAAAGGAGATGCTCGCTTTTCTAAACACTCCATCACACCCTGAGTTTTCGCTGAAAGAAGGAAGGGAATGAGGGACACCCCTATTTCTTGTCTTTCAGAATGGGCAACCAGTTCTCTTCACAACCCCCAGCTTATACTTCTCTGGAGTGTATCCAGAACCACTGGGACTGCTTTGACTTTCAGAATCTAGAGGAAAAATGTCTCATAGCCCCCTGGAGAAAGGTTTGGCCAAATTATGATTTACAGGAAGGACTTGCTTGGCCTCAGGAAGGGACCATTCATTTTGATACCATCCGGCAACTGTAACTTTTCTGTAGATGTGAGGACAGATGGTCTGAGGCCCCAGCTTTCTATGCCTTGCAAGGCAATCCAGACTTTGTTGACAATGTAGGATTGATCCAGTCCTCCTGTTTCTTATTTCAGGGAAGGCAGCAAGAAGCAAGCCCAGGGAATTAAAAATAAGAGTCCCAGAAGAACCCTCAGCAGAGAAGCCAGCTCCCTCTAGAGCTGCTCCTCTGGGTCCACCCTGACCTCCCTATCCAGCTTCAGCCTCTCACTTGCCCCCCTCCTAGAAATCCTCGTCTGAAACAAGCCCTAGTCTCACTCCTGCCCCTCCAACAGATGCCTAGTGAATTTGGGCCCAGGAAGGTCCAGTTCCCCTTTTCTCTACAGGACTTAAGGCAAATTCTGGAGGATCTTGCAAGTTTTCAGATGACCCTGATATATAGAGGCTTTCTGGAATTTCACCCAAATATTTGAACTCTCCTGGAGAGATGTGACTTTACTTTTGAATCACTGATAGACACTGAGAAACAGGGTGCTCTGTAAGATACAGAGAGATTTGGGGATGAGATTTGCATCACATATAGCATCAGGGAGGGAAGGGGGCAAATATCCAACTGGAAGAGAAGCAGTACCAGTGAATGACCCTAAATGGGATCCCAGTGATGAGATGGAAGACTGGAAGAGGAGACACTTTCAGGTGTGCATAATGGAGGGCTTACCTAGGACTAAGACCAAGCCTCTCAATTCTGTAAGTTGTCCATGATTGACCAGGAATTTGATGAAAATCCCACTACCTTCCTGGAGAGGCTAAGAGAGGACTTGGTAAAGCACATCTCTCTATCTCCTGATTCAGTCGAGGGGCAACTAATCCTAAAAAACAAATTTATTACTCAGGCAGCTCCTGACATCAGGAGGAAGTTGCAAAAACAGCCTCTGGGAACAGATAGTACATTAAAGGATTTCCTGAAAGTGGCCACCTCGGTCTTCTATAATCGAGACAGGGAGGCCCAGGAAAGAGAGAGGAGATACAGGAAGGAGACAAAAGCTTTAATAACCACCATGCAAGCCCACAAATCCCACAATTCCTGGGGTGCACCTGTTAACTGCTAAAGATATGGCCAGAGTAGTTACCTCTCTTCTAAAAGTTTAACTGCTCCCATACCTTTAATTTTTTTCACCAGGGTGAAACTGTTTGGGGTACAGTGTTGTTGTTGTTAGTATATTTCACTTCTTATCTCTGTGATCTTTGGCACTAAATTCTTTCCTTGTATAATACACATGTTTAATCAATGCACACTTACCCTTACAAAATTTGTTTTCCTCTCACTTCTAGATGCCATTAAATTCCAAATGGTCAGGCAACCAGAGGCTCAGACGATGGCTCCCCTTTGCTAGGAACGCTTAGACAGACCTCTGGGAGGAATCTGACTGCCATTTTCTCCAAAACAACATTCCTTGTCAGCAGGAAGCAGCTGAGACTGGTCATCGTCCATATTCTAATGACAGATGTACCTCTTCAGAGGGAGGAAATGATACAGAAGAGAAGTGCTGGGAAGGGTGCAGTTCCTTTAAATGATACGGCCATCGGGAAGGGAAAGGTTCTGTAGAGGAGGGAGTGGTCCCTGGCTAGGGCCCCACACCCCCTCACTGTGCCTATGGACCTAGATGAGGACAGGTATTTTTGTTTCTCTGGGAAAATGTTGCATTTCCCATGACCACCGTGCCTGCCATGCCCTCATCCTGTGCCAATAAAACCCCCTGACACTCTAACAGGCAGACACACGGGTGGCTGGATGTTGAGAGGAGCACATCAGTGGAGGAACACACATGCGGGACGGGTGTGAAGAGTAACACATTGGCGGAAGAATACACAAGTGGCTGGATGTTGACAGGTTGTTGAGGGGAGCACACTAGCAGAAAAGCACACCAACAAATGCTGGCAGGCCAGAAGTCCACTGACTGGCAGACCAACATGGAGTTTGGCTGGGGCAGTCAGAGGAGAGCCTGGCCCCGGGCAGCCCGACTCCACGGGAAAACCATCTCCCCTTTTGCTCCTCTGTGTGCTATAATCTACTTCCACTCAATAAAACTGCACTCATTCTCCAAGTGCACTTGTGATCTTGATTCTTCTGCTACACCAATGCAAGAACCCTGGGATACAGAAAGCCCTCTGTCCATATGATGAGGCAGGGGTCTGATTAAGCAACACAAGCTGTCTATAGATGGCTAAGCTAAAAGAGGGCCCTGTAACACTTGCTCACTGGGGCGCTTCCAGGAGGAAACCCCAGTAAACATTCACCCTGAGACACTGCCGTGGGGTCAGAGCCCCACAGCCTGCCTGTCTGTTTGCTACCCTAGAGGTCTGAGGAGGGGGACACTGAAGAAGTGAGTCACAACCCCATCACATGCCCTGCAAGAGAAACAAAGAAACTTTTCCCATTTCACTTTAGGTCACCAGAAACATTTCTCTTCTAATTTAATTACAGATTATTTAGAAATGAAAATGATTATTAATTTCTTGAATAAGTTTGTTTTATGAGCATTGTATTAATAGCGTTTTGCAACCTTAGGACCTAAGTTAATAAAACATAATACTCCAATCTCCCAAGATAATGTTTAATATTCTTTAAATGAAGTTGTTTAGAATAAAACAAATTTAACTCAAAAAGTACTAATGTATATACATTCTTTCACACATCTTTAGAAGAATTACTGGTGAGTGGCAACACAGCTGTCTCTGAGATCAGCACGTACGTGCTGGTGGTCCCTGCAGATCAGTTCATTTCGGTGGCCTTTCTCCACCAACAGTGTGACTCCTTTTTCTTAGCTCCTAAATTCAGTTCCTTCAAGTAATTTTTGATTTTTGCCTCCCTTTCCCCCGTATGTTTACTATTTAATAATTCACCAATTTTTATTTAAAATATCGCTTATATTTGTTCCTTATTTCCCTTTCAGCTGCCACTATTCAAACCCAGGCTCACATATGGAATTACTGCAATAGCTTCTTGATTAGTTTTCCTCTCCAGCCTTCCCCCTCTTATTATTCCTGTATCCAATGACAAAGTAACATTTCTAAATTACTATTTTCATCATGCTACTTCTCTGCAAAAAAATTTTCTATGGTTGTCCTTGTGGGATAAATTCAAATTCCTCAGCCAGGCATGAAATCTCCTCCACCAGCTGACCCTGTTTACTCATTCAACAAATATTTATTGAGAGTTAACTGTGTGTTTAGCATCCTCAGTCTCTTATAACTCCAAATACCTTACAGGATTTTACTGTCTTGTTGGAGATTTGTGAAAATATTCAAGATAAGTTAAATAAGAAAGCTAGATAGCAGTTTAAGAGTTTCTATATGACAATGTGTGTTTGTGTGTGTGTGTGTGTGTGTGTACTTGTACATAAATATATTTGATAAATATTATATATTGAATGACTCCAATTATATGGTTTTCTATTGCATTATAGTTACAGTTTATAATGCACATGTAGGTATGCTTTCTTAATTCTTCTGCACAATAATTAGAAATAAAGACAAATTGGGATGAAAAGAAAAGAAAATATGTGCCAATAAATAAAATATTTTGTCTAAAATCTTAAAAGATAGAACTAAATTCAAATATATCAGATTCATGATTTATCATTTTCTCTGTTGATGGAAATGTTAGAAATGTATTTTTTACACTGCTACAACCCTAAATATTACAATATATATACAACACACTACACATTTCCTCTTCCTGGGCACATGGGATATCTGTAAGCCTGTATTACCAATTTCCCTTGAAGTTAGTTTGGGTTGCATGACTGAGTTCTGGCCAAGATGGGTCCCTTTTGGATCTATTCTTTATACTTTCTACTGTTTCCTAGACTTCTCTTCACCTGTTGGTGTATCTTTCAAGTTTCCTGTTTCTGATGGCTTAGCCACCAATGTGGAGAAGACTGTCTGACTTGCTTCAGACTTTGCATGTGTAAGAAATTAACTGTATTTCATTAAGTCACTGAAACTTCTGAGCGCTTTTTGTTACCCATAGGTATGTTCTGTATGGAATGCAAATTCTAATGTTAATTTTAACACTACCACTTTTAAAATGCTGAATAAAATTCACTAGAAAACAAACAAGAAAGATATTAAAATAAAGACAATCTTGTACCTGTTCTAACTATATGTACCTGTATATATATATATATATATATATATATATATACACACACACACATACACATAGATACGTGCATATGCATACATAGATATGGTATGCATATATGTATAAAAAGAAATCACAGATAGACTTCAAAGCCATTATTATTAGTAAATAACATGAATTCATTACACATGATACGCTTTACCAACATTAGCTTATTTAATGCTCACAAAAATTTTAAGAGTCAGGTATTAATGTTAGACTAATTTAAAAATGAGAAATCTAAGGCAAAGAGAGAGTAAATAGCTTGATTATAATTAGCATTGTTAGAAGCACATGGTTTGGGAGATATCATGCAACTGAGATAGCTGAGATGTGAGTGACGGAGCATAAATGATGTTTCTGGAAAGTTTTCCCAAGCATGGTGGGCTCTTGCTCATTCTTCCTAGCTAAGGAATTACTGTGGCTGCACTGTTGCTAGCTATTCACTTCCTCACCACCACCACGACCCTCCTGAGTTTCTCACTCTTTATTTTCAGGGTAGCTTTTTAAAATTTAATTTGCTTATGTCTTTTTTCTCATAACTAAGATCTATAGTTTTTGAGGAAAGAAACCTTTTTAGTTTTGCTTGTTGTGCTTCTCTTAACGTAGTATCTGACATATAAGGTATTCTCTATTAATATTGTTTAATTGAATGAATAAATAAGTGAACAAACTAATGCTGTATTTTGGAAGAGTTATAGGTAGTGTTTTTAAGCTTCATAGCTCCATTAATTGGGAAGAACTGGATTATATTCTTGACATGCATGAAGGTTTTCTCTTTACAGATGCCAGGCTAAATGTGGGGGTTAAACATAACTTTACCACACAAAAGTATTTAAGTTAGTAGATACACCACATTGTAAAGGCCGAGTTACTTCTATTTATTTATTTTTAGACAGGGCCTTACTCTGTAGCCTAGACTGTAGAGCAGTGGTGCAATCTTGGCTCACTGCAACCTCTGCCTCCCTCCTGGCCTTAAACAATCCTTTCGTCTCAGCCTCCTGAGTAGCTGTAACTATAACCACATACCATCATGCCTCGCTAATTTTTAAATTTTTTTGTAGACATGAGGTCTCACTATATTACCCAGACTGCTCTTGAATCCCTGGGCTCAAGTGATCCTCCCAGCGTGGCCCTCAGAAGTGTTGGAATTACAGGTGTGAGCCATCATGCCCTGTGCCTAAAGGTGAATAATTCTATGAGTTTATAAAAGCTCATAGAATTTCAGTGACTTATATGAGATCCTGTATCTGATCATGGATTTAAAATTTTAGCTATTTCTTAGCTTAGCAAACTTCTATTACTCTTACCTGCCTTTCCACAAAATGAAAGCTCTATTAATGCTAGTGCTTAAAATGGCTTTATGAAGATACAGGATATGAACTTGCCCATACAACATTAATAAAACTTCTCTTCTTCATAGACATTTTTTTTACTTCTAAAAGTTTTCTTAAGATTATTGCCTTGGGACTTCTATTTTCCTCCTTAGTATTTTATATATTCTCATAACTTCACATTTTTCTGACATTAGCTCTATGTATCACACCCATCAAATGTGTCCCCTATTTTCTATTTCCTGGATAGAACCTAAAACATGTCTTTACAAACTCCTAACTGTGCCTGTTATAGTCAATACTGAACACTTAGGTCAATTTACATGCTTAAAAATGCAATTATAATTATCCTTTCAAAATCCTCAGAATTTCTCCCAAATATAAAGTTAAAGCCCACAATTCTTACTTCTCCTGATATTTGTAGCTTTCTACCTCCAGTTTCTGTCTACCTTTTTGCCCACATTTTCTATCCACACACAATCCTTCTTTGCCACACTGAATCATTCACTGAGTCATTCTGATTCCATTTTGCAAAATGAAAACATTGTAAAAATCTTTCCAAGCCATCTTACTTTTGTGTATCAAAGTCTTTGTTGAAGTTCAACTCAGAAACCATTTTCTAGACTTCCTCTTTATGGTCCACCCCTTCCCCCACACTACTGCAAACCATATCTGCTCAGTGTCTTCCTTTGAGGATTTGTGTAATCTATGATGATCCTTTTTACATTGTGTTCCATTTATAGGTACATTGGTCTCTTTTCCTTTTTTAAACGATGTATTTTTAGATTCACTGTTGTATCCCTCAGAATACCTAGTACATACCTATTTTTGAGCATTTTTGGAGAAACTAAAATAGCTTATATACAATGTCTAGATTAGTCAGAGATTTTTAAATGAGGGGACCATTTTTACTTAACCATAGATAATCTAAAGAAAATTAAAAATTGGTTTGAAATGCAATTTATGTAAGTATATTTTAAATGGAGAATACGAAGGAATCCAAGTACATCTCATGACTTAAAGGTGATCAAGAGAAATACAAGAAAGGAAATAATTATATTTTAAATGACCCCAAAATACACATTAATATTTACTAAAACCAAATCCTACCTTTAACCTGTTCTATCTTAAAGTAATTCTGGAAGAAATAGTTGGACCCATTTTTCTAACTAATGGACCTGATATTATTAGGCTATGATACTATTTTATGGTATTATGCCAATTACAACATTATTTGTATAGCAAAGGCATTGAGTTTAGTGTTATCCTTCAAATAAATACATTGTTTCTTATGTGAGTTACTTAATAATTTTCACATACCTAACTTGTAGAAGGGTTCATAATTAATATAAATAACAAAAACTTTTAAATATCCCTTTAATTTTAAACATTTTAGAATTCGATTCTCTCTTGGTATTTAACTCTAAATCAGTGATTTTCAACACTCAGCTTCAGTTTAAATTTAGTACTCTTGTAAAAATCCAAAATATTAAATATATACACAAATATTCTCCATAGCAAAAGGTGAGTGTTCTTCCACTTAATAAAGTGATCCATAGAGTAAAACTATATTCGTAATATATGTTCTTGAATTATATATTTAAATGATTGACATGTGTGCCAAAGCAGCAATGATATCAGGCAACATTACAAGAAATCACAGATTTACAGGAGTTCTTTTTTCAAAGAAATATGAGAAGACATCTCACTCACAGTGCACTTGATACTCCAGCCTCTGCTACAACTTGTTTATACTCCTAACTGTGTTCTGTTCTCTGAAATATAGAGAAATGAAAATGTGCTCACCTTCCCATAATTGTCCTGTGTTCACTTAGATTTCTGGCCTTCTTTTAGAGAGTTGACATTTGGTTCCTGTGTTGACTAGAGCTCACACAAATTACAAATGTAAATGAGAACATCTCATGACCAAATTCAACAGAGATTGCCTGTTTCATCCTTCAAATGAAAAGCAATTAGCCATTCAAACCTGTGCTTTTGGCAGTGTCAATACAATTAATGAAGGTGCAACAATTTTAAACACCATTGGTTAGCAAAGTTTTATATTTTACATGGTTAAATATAGTTCAATGTTATACATATAAGTTTACATTTTATGTCTAATAAAACTTAATTTTTGAGTCAATTTTACCAAATGTACATAAATGAATATAGGATATGGTACATATTTTTAGGGGAATGAAGTATAAATATACCAGATAAATGGTGTTTTTTGAGTGAGTGAGGGAGTATAGCAGGCTGCAGTTGCTCTAATTTTGCCTGTTCTTTGTCAAATAAACAAAACCTAAATGTATACGGATATCTCTCTTTGCTGAGTAATTTCATGGCAGCCTATAATTGCACCACTATTAGTGATAAATTCTGATTTACAGCTTAATTGGCCAGAAGTGAATATAGCCTCAAGGTCACTGTAATAAAGATAGCAGGAATATTCTGGAGGAACATAAGCAAGAGATCATCTGGTGCAGCAAGTGGAGATGTGTTTAAAATATTAGAATACTACATGGGGCTGTACTGTACAGTGCTGACTCCGTACATACAACACAAAAGGTCAATTTGAAGTGCTCACAGAAGTCCCACAATAAAATACTTTATATTTAACAAGAGTCTGGTATGTTTTCTCCTACAAGGGAAACCAATAATTACATGATGTCAAAAGGGATTAAAAATGGACCAATTAAAGCCTCCAAGAAAGTTAAGCTTTAAAAGAAATGCTGCAGAAAATTGGAGAAAACAGAAGTGAAAGTTTAAGTAACCTAGAATTGCATGTGGAGTTAATGCATTTGAGAGATCTTGTTATTTCTCCATAAAAAATAAACAAAAGCTCAGGATATATGACTAATTCTGATTGTAACAGAAACAGAAGAAATGATAACCAAGATATTACAGAAAAATTTGAAGCTCACTATATTCTAAATTGCAACGAAATATGTGAAAGACACCTTTGCTTTTCCATGTTAACAAAAAAAAAGGGAGATCTTATTGATCCATGAGCAACTGATTTTCAACTGATGTCTAAGTCATGCGAATTTGAAGCATGATTTGTAAAAGAGAGAACAGCATGTGAAATTGCACCAGACTAAGAGTAGAATGAGCCTAGTCCCTAGAGACATGAATAAAGTGAGAGGATGTAAGCATTTTCAACTGCCTGCAGTCAAAGAAATACCCAGAAAGATAACAAAACCTCTCCTATTAATAGCATTGCTTGTCACCAGGGACTGTAGCATATTTGCTTTGTTAAAACTTATTTCTAATGTTCCATTAAAAAAACTGTTAAATATTTGAAGTGGTAAATATGTTAATCAGCTTAATTTAATCATTTCGAATTGCATTCAAAAATCAGAACACTGCTTTGTATCCCAGACAACTGTAACTTGTCAATATACAATGTACAATAAAATTTTTTGAATAATATCTAAAAACTAATTATTGTTACTGTATTTCCGAGCCTATAGCACAGACTCAGAAATAGTCTCTTTCATTTGTTACACATATTTGAATTCCCATCAACAGTTGCATGAAAAAGAAGGAAATGTTCTTAAGGGAGAGAAAACCTGGGAACACTGAGTGAAAGCTAACACTACATTTAAATGTTGATGTTCTTTTGGTAGGTGTTGACATGGGGACAGGAAGCTCTGATAAGAGCCTCCAGAGAATGAAGCATTTGCTCCGTGGGAATACATAGATTCTAGGAAGAGTGTGTCACAGGAGAGGTAAGGACGGTATTTCACATAAACTTTCTGGAAAGTGCATTTTTGGATACCTTCATGAATTGAATTGTCCTGCTTCATGCACAGATTTTTGTCCCTTGAGATAAACTGCTGTCACAAGACTCCAATAAGACTGCAATTTTAGAAACTTATAAGGGATTATTCTTAGATTTGTGTTTTTCCCCTCTGGTCTCTTTTTCACCATAAGCACCAGCTGTTAAGGGCTCAAGAGAGTCACAAAATCCCACTATAAGTAAATCTATAGGCAGGCAACTGCCTGTTGAGGACAAATACATGCGAGCAATATCATAGGCAGCTGAGTGCAGTTTCCTCTGCTCAGGCATCGCTGGAACCAGGAGGCTTGGCACTGGTAGTCTTGTGCTAGGCCACCCAGGGAGACTCCATAGGTCCCCATTACCATCTATAATAACATCTGGCTTTTAATAAAATTACAACTTACCAAGAAAATCATTTATAAATAAAGGTAAACATATCAAGTGAAAGAAAGAATAAAATACTGACAAGAAATCTTGAGGAAACAGAATGATGAAAGTAGGAAAACGTATTTTATCATGACTAAGTCGTCAGATGAGTTATTGAGAAGAAAAAGCACATAAAATGGACTAGGTGCACACCTGAGATAATTAGCCTATTTCTCCTGGGCACGCAGAATTTTTGTAGTGCTAGACTGACTCATAGAAGTAGTATGGGCAAGCCACGTGTGGTGCTGTATGCCCATAATCCCAGCTACTTGGGAGGCTGAGGTGAGGGTCACCTGCGCCTAGGAGTTCAAGGCTGCATGGAGCTATGATTGCACCACTGCCTTCCAGCCTGGGTAACAAAGGGAGATTTCTGTCTTTAAAAAAAAAAAAAAAAAGAAGAAGAAGAAGAAGAAGGAGAAGAGAGGAAATAGTAGTATAGTTGGTGATAAAGGCATGAATAGTTTCAGAGTGAATCAGGTTTCATGATACCCATATGGATTTCCACACAATTTTCACTTCCCAGAAATTAAATGGAGGTTCATATAGTGAGAGAAATCCTAGTGATATGAATTTAAATGAGTTTTCTAAAATACACCAGCTGTGTGACATTGAGGCAGGCACTTAAAATCTTTGAGTCCTATTTCCTTCCCTGTACCATGGAGTTCATAATATCTGTGAAATTCGATTATTTCGAAGTCTCTTCTTATTGTAAATTTCTGTGAATTCAAACATTTTCTCCTCTCATTTACTGTTTTTTTATATATGCTCATCTACCTTCCTGCTCCTCATCTTCTGAGCTATCTGTTCCTAGGTGGCCTACAGTTATGGCAACAACAGGAATGCAAAGCACAGGAGAGAAGCAAGTGTTTATCTCCTATGTTCCCTCACCTGCATAGCTAAGCTCAATACCTAGATCCCATGAGCTCTCACATTTCCTCCCCCATGGAAGTATGTTCACAGAGAAGTGCAATGTGCTAATGTTTTTTTTTTGTTTGTTTGTTTCATTTAAGAAAAAATGTCAGTAGGTTTTTGGCAAACAGGTGGTGGTTGGTTACATGAATAAATTCTGTAGTGGTGATTTCTGAGATTTTTGGTGCACCCATCACCCAAGCAGTGTACATTGCACCCAGTGTAAAGTCTTTTATTCCTCACCCCCCCCCCTCCACCCTTTCCCCCTGAGTCCCCAAAGTCCATTGTATCATTTGAGTGCCTTTGGGTCTCCATAGCTTAGCTCCCACTTATGAGTGAGAAAAAATGTTTGGTTTTCCATTCCTAAGTTACTTCATTTAGAATAATGGTCTCCAGGTCCATCCAGGTTGCTGCAAATTCCATTATTTCATTTCTTTTTATGGCTGAGTGGTATTCCATGGAACAAATACGCCACATTTTCTTTATCCACTCATTGATTGATGGGCATTTGGGCTGATTGCATATTTTTGCACTTGCAAATTGTGCTGCCATAAACATGCATGTGAAGTATCTTTTTCATATGACTTCTTTTCCTCTGGGTAGATACCCAGGAGTGGGGATTGCTCCATCAAATGCTAGTTCTACTTTTTAGTTTTTTAAAGAATCTCCACACTGTTTTCCACAGTGGTTACACTAGTTTACATTCCCACCAAGGGTGCAAAAGTGTTTCCCTTTTCACCACATCCATACCAAACTCTATTATTTTTAGATTTATTTGATTATGGCCGTTCTTGCAGGAGTGAGGTGGTATTGTGTTGTGGTTTTGATTTGCATTCCCTGATGATTAGTGGTGTTAAGCATTTTTATATGTTTGTTGGCCATTTGTATATCTTCTTTTGAGAATTGTCTATTCATATCCTTAGCCCACTTTTTAATGAGATTATTTGTTTTCTTCTTGCTGATTTGTTTAAGTTCTTTGTAGATTTTGGATATTGGTTTTTGTCAGATGTATAGATTACAAAGATGTTTCTCCACTCTGTGGGTTGTCTCTTTACTCTGCTGATTATTTCTTTTGCTGTGTAGAAGCTTTTTAGTTTAATTAAGTCTCATCTGTTTGTTTTTGTTTTTGTTGCATTTGCTTTTGGTTTCTTGCTCAGGATGTCTTTGCCTAAGTCAATGTCTAGAGGGTTTTTCTGATGTTATCTTCTAGAATTCTTATGGTCTCCAGGTCTTAGATTTAAGTCTTTGATCCATCTTGAGCTGATTTTTATACAAGATGAGAAATGAGGATCCAGTTTCATTCCTCTACATGTGGCTTGCTAATTATTCCAGCACCATTTGTTGAATAGTGTGTCCTTTCCGCATTTTATGTTTTTGTTTACTTTGTCAATGATTAGTTGACTGTAAGTATTTGCCTGTCTTTCTGGGTTCTCTGTTCTGTTCCATTGGCCTGTATGTCTGATGTTATAACAGTACGACCATTTTTTGGTGACTATGGCCTTATAGTGTAGTTTGACGTTGGGTAATGTAATGCCTGCAGATTTGTTACTTTTGCTTAGTCTTGCCATGGCTATGTGAGCTCTTTTTGGTTCTGTATGAATTTTAGGATTGTTTTTTCTAGTTCTGTGAAGAATAATGGTGATATTTTGATGGGAATTGCCTTGAATTTGTAGATTGCTTTTGGCAGTATGGGCATTTTCAAAATATTGATTCTACCCATCCATGAGTGGGGGATGTGTTTCCATTTGTTTGCGTCGTGTATGATTTCTTTCAGCAGTATTCTGTAGCCTTCCTTGTAGAGGTCTTTCACCTCCTTGGTTAGGTATGTTTCTAAGTATTTTATTTTCTTTGCAGCTATTGTAAAAGGGGTTGAGTTCTTGATTTGATTGTCAGCTTGGTTGCTGTCAGTGTATAGCAGAATTACTGATTTGAGAACATTAATTTTGTATCCTGAAACAGTGTTGAATTCATTTATCAGTTTTAGGAGCTGTTTGGAGGTGTCGTTAGGGTTGGTTTTCTAGGTATGCAATCATATTATCAGCAAACAGTGATAGTTCGACTTCTTCTTTACCTATTTGAATGCACTTTATTTCTTTCTCTTGCTGGATTGTTCTGGCTAGGACTTCCAGTACTATGTTTAATAGAAGTGGTGAGGGTGGGGATCTTTATCTTGTTCCAATATTCTAGGGGAATGCTTTCGATTTTTCCCCATTAAGTATAATGTTGGCTATGGGTTTGTGATAGATGGCTTTTATTATCTTAAGGTATGTCCCCTTCTATGCCGATTTTGCTGAGGGTTTTAATCATAAAGGGATGCTAGATTCTGTCAAATACTTTTTTGTGTCTATTGAGACGATAACCGTGGTTTTTGTTTTTAATTCTATTTATAAGGTATGTCACATTTATTGACTTGTTGGTGTTAAACCATCCCTGCATCCTTGATATGAAACCCACTTGATCATGGTGGATTATCTTTTTGATATGCTGTTGGATTTGGTTAGCTGGTATTCTGCTAAGGATTTTTGCATCTATATTTACCAAGGATATTGGTCTCTAGTTTTCTTTTTTTTGTTATGTCCTTTCCTGGTTTTGGAATTAGGGTGACACAGGCTTCATAGAATAATTTAGGGAGGATTTCCTACCATCTTCTCCCATGATTCTGAGGCCTCCCAAGCCATGTGGAATCTGTAAGTCCAATTCAATCTCTTTTTCTACTCAGTCTTGGGTGTGTCTCTATCAGCTTTGTGAATGTGGACTAATATAGCAGATTGGTACCAGTAGAATGGGGCATTGCTGAAAAGATACCTGAAAAGGTGTAAGCAACTTTGGAACTGGGTAACAGGCAGAGGCTGGAACAATTTCAAGGACTCAGAAAAAGACAGGAAAATGTGGGAAAGTTTGGAACTTCCTAGACACTTGTTAAATGGCTTTGACCAAAAGCCTGATAGTGATATGGACAACAAGGTCCAGGCTGAGGTGGTCCCAGATGGGGATGAGGAGCTTGTTGGGACCTGGAGCAAAGGTGACTCTTGTTATGTTTAGCAAACAGAATAGTGGCATTTGGCCCCTGCCCTGGAGATGTATGAAACTTTGAACTTGAGAGAGATGATTTAGGGTATCTGCTGGAAGAAATTTCTAAGCAGCAAAGCATTCAAGATGTGACTCAGGTGCTATTAAAGGCATACAAGTTTTATAAGAGAAGTCGAACATAAAAGTTTAGAAAATTTGCAGCCTGACTATGTGCTAGAAAACAAAAACCCATTTTCTGAGGAGAAATTCAACCCTGCTGCAGAAATTTGCATAAGTAATGAGTGGAATGTTAATCCCCAAGACAATGGGGAGAATGTCTCCAGGGCATATCAGAGGTTTTCAAAGCAGACCCTCTTATCATAGGCCCAGAGGCCTAGAAGAAGATGGTTTCCTGAGCCGGATCCAGAATCCCTTGCTGTGTGCAGGCTATGAGCTTGGTGCCCTGTGTCTCAGCTGCTCCAGCCATGGCTGATATGGGCCAACATAGAGCTTGGGCTATGACTTCAGAGGGTATAGGCCCCAAGCCTTGGCAGCTTCCATGTGATGTTGAGCCTGTGAGTGCACACAAGTCAGGAATTGGGGTTTGGAAACCTTTGCCTAGATTTCAGAAGATGTATGGAAACACCTGGATGCCCCGGCAGAAGTTTGCTGCAGGGGGTGGGGTGCTCATGGAGAACCTCCGCTAGGGCAGAGAAGGGAAATGTGGAGTCAGAGTCCCCACATATAGCCCCTACTGGGGCACTGCCTAGTGGAGCTGTGAGAAAAGAGGGCCATCGTCCTCCAGACCCCAGAATGGTAGATCCACCAACAGCTTGCACCATTCGCCTGGAAAAGCTGTAGACATTCAATGTCAGCCCATGAAAGCAGCTGGGAGGAAAGCTGTACCCTGCAAAGCCACAGGGGTAGAGCTGCCCAAGTCCATGGAAACCTACCTCTTGCATCAGCATTACCTTGATGTGAGACCTAGAGTCAAAGGAGGTCATTTGGAGCTTTAAAATTTGACTGCCCTGCTGGACTTAGGACTTGCACGGGCCATGTAACCCTTTTGTTTTGGCCAATTTCTCCCATTTGGAATGGCTGTATTTACTCAATACCTGTACCCCCATTGTATATAGGAATTAACTCGCTTGCTTTGATTTTGCAGGTTCATAGGTGAAAGGGACTTTCCTTGTCTCAGATGAGACTTTGGACTGTATACCTTTGGGATAATGCTGAAATGGGTTAAGACTTTGGAGGACTGTTGGGCAGACATGACTGGTTTTGAAATGTGAGGAAATGAGATTTGGAGGGGATCAGCGGACAGAATGATGTGGTTTGGCTCTGTGTCCCCCACCTAAATCTCATCTTGAATTGTATTCCCATAATTCCCACATGTTGTGGGGAAGGACCTGTAACCAGATCAGCTGCAATCAGATTCTCAGGAACTTAGGTTTTTGGCTTCACCAACCACAAAGAATGGGGAAGGGGGCCTAGGTGTTGTGGTGAGCTCAAATAGAACTCATAGACCCAAAGAGTGTGTGGTAGTGCAGTTTATTAGGCAGAGCTAAAGCACAGCTTCCAAGTGTGGAAGGGGACCTGGAGCGGGTGCCCCTGCAGCCTTGGCCGGCTGGAGATTATACCCCTGAGTTATTCCCTCCCCATTCTTGTTCTCGTCCAATGAGAGGGGGTTTTTTAGTCTTTCTCTGGATTAATTGATCTTTGAATCTTTTACCCGATTGGTTACTGTTTCAAAACTCTGAGTCACTGAACCTCCGCTTCTAGGGGCCAGAGGTGGGAAAAGTCCCTGCCCTAGGACAAAGCCCCTAGGAGCCAGAGGCTGTAAAACTGGAAACAAAGCCCCTAGCCAGCCAGAGGCAGGAAAAGTCCTGCACTGGAAAAAAAGCCGTAGCTGGCCGTAGGGGGAAGATTCCTGTGCTCAAAAACAGAGCCCTTAACCAACTCAGGAAGTTCCTCTAACACAGTCCCTTAGACCCAGTGGGAGATAGTTTGAATCATGGGGGCAGTTTTCCCCATGCTATTCTCATTATAGTGAATAAGTCTCATGAGATCTGATGGTTTTATCAGGGATTTCTGCTTTTGTGTCTTCCTCATGTTTTTCTTGCCATCACCATGTAAAGAAACCTCATGTTCCTTTTGCCTCCCACCATGATTCTGAGGCCTCCCCCAACCATGTGGAACTGTAATTCAGTTAAACCTCTTCTTACCACATCTCACATGTCTTTATCAATAGTGTGAATTTGGACTAATACAAGACCCCATTTCTTTCTATCTTGTAGGGTTTTTGCTGAGAAATCTGCTGTTAGTCTGATGCTTTTCCTCACAGCTCTTTCTTTCCTTCATCTTGATTTTCCTTCATCTTCACTTTAGATAAGTGATGACTATGTGCCTAGGTTATGATCTTTTACAATGAATTTCCCAGGTGTTCTTTGGGCTTCTTGTATTTGGATGTCTAGATCTCTAGCAAGACTGGGGAAGTTTTCCTCGATTATTTCCTTAGATATGTTTTCCAAGCTTTTAGATTTCTCTTCTTCAGGAACACCAATGATTCTTAGGTTTGGTTTAACATAATCCCAAACTTCTTGGTGGATTTGTTTATTTTTTAAAAATTCTTTTCTTTTTTCTTTGCCAGATTGGGTTAATTTAAAAGTCTTGTCTTTGAGCTCTGAAGTTTTTTCCTCTACTTGTTCTGTTCTGTTCCTGAGACTTTCCAGTGCATTTTGCAATTCTCTAAGTGTGTTCATTTCCAGAAGTTGTGTTTGTTTTTTATTTATAGTGTCTATTTTACTGAAGAAGTTTTCCTTCATATCTTGTATCTTTTTTATTTCTTTAAGTTGGGCTTGTTTCTCTGGTGCCTCCTTGATTGGCTTAATACTCAAACATCTAAATTTTCCTTTTGGCAATTTGGAGATTTCCTCTTGGTTTGGATCCATTGCTGGTGAGTTAGTGTGACCTTCTGGATGTGTTAAAGAACCTTGTTTTATCATATTAACAGAATTGTCTTTCTGATTTCTTCTCATTTGGGTAGACTGTATCAGAGGGATGACCTGTGATTCAAGGGCTGCTGTTCAGTTTTTTTTTTGTTTTTTTTTGTCTCATGGGGTGTCCCTTGATGTGGCATTTTCTCCTTTCCTCTAGGATTGGGGCTTCCTGAGAGCTAAACTGTAGTGATTGCTACCGGCTCTGGGCTGGTACTGGGGAGTGTCAGCAAAGAGTCCTGTGATGTGATTCATCTTTAGATCACTCAGCTGTAGAGACCAGCACCTGCTCCAGTGGAAGTAGAAGGGGAGTAAAGTGGATGCTGTAAGGATACTTGGTTGTATTTTTGTTAAGTGTGCTGGTTTTGTATTGGTTGTCCTCCAGTCAGGAGGTAGCACTTTCAAGAGCTCATCAGCTATGGTAGTATAAGAAGAATCAGGCAATGGGTGAGGCCACAGAGCTCCCAAGAGTTTATATCATTTGTCTTCAGCTACCAGGGTGGGTAAGAAAAACCATCAGATGTGACAGGGTTAGGTGTGTCTCAGCTCAGGCTCTCCTTGTGCAGGGCTTGCTGTGGCTGTTGAGGGAGATGGAGATGTGGATCTCAGACCAATGGAGTTGTGTTGCCAGGGGAATTATGGCTGCCTCTACTGTATCATACAGGTTACCAGGAAAGTGAGGAAAAGCCAGCAGCCAAGACCTCACCCAGCTCCTAAGCAGCCTACAGTTTGAAATGCTGGTCCCACTCCCATCATGCCCCTTGCATCGCTACCAAGTTAATTTCAGGCAGCTGGTGAGCAGGGCTGAGAAACTTGCCCCCAGGCTACAAGTCTCCCCAGCAGAGAAAGCAAGCTGACTCACAGTTCCTGGGATGTCCCACAGAGCCGACAGTGACAGTCCACCTCCTTCAGAGCATCTGTGGATTTTCCTGGCTTTCCTGATATTTTCCTGCAGTACTTCTTAGAGTAAAAGTTCATACTGTGGGTCTCCCACATGCTGGTCTATCTGTCTGTGTGTGAGCTGCAAGTTAGTCCCCCTTCCTATTTGTCATTTTCCCTAGTAGCTACTAATTTATCAAACATTTGTTAAGTATCTGTGTTGTTTGATGGAAAAGTTGCACAGATAAGTCACAGTTCATACATGCCATAGGATCTTAAGCAATGGTTTTGTCATAGAGTGATAAGTAATACAATAAAAACTATGAGAGCACACATGAAAGGCATCTAAGAAAGCAAAGAGAGAGGAGGCTTATCCACCTTGAGGTGAGTGTACACTATATATTTAATGTTCAGTGAGTTGAATCTGACCCGGTAAAAAATGTCAAGAAAGAATGTTCCAGAGTGGAAGACACTGGAGCTTTTTAAGCAGAGGAGAAAATCTGGATTTAAGTTTCAGATCAATTCCTATGTTAGTATGAAGAAAATATAATAATACTGAAGAAGGGAGATTAGGTAAGGGTTACTTTGTGGATTGCAGTGATTATGTGTAAAGCACCTGAAATGTGGTTGGAGATTGTCAAATCATTAGTCTCCAAATTCCGGGAAGTTATGGACTTTATCTCATTTGTCACTGTGTATCTCAGATATATAAGACCACAGCACAGAACCTGACATACAGCAATCACTTAACCAAGTGACTATTAAATAATATGTGTATTATCTGCAGCATAACATGAAGCAAGCATTACTCTTGCATTATTTCTTGACCTGGATCCCATTATTATAAGGTGATAAAATAAAGCAGGGAGAGGGATATGAGAGGGATATGAGGTATACAAGGAAGATTGTTTTTTTAGACAGGGACCTAGAGAAAGCTCAATGAGAAGATGTCATTTGAAGGATTAAAGGGCTTAGCCATGTGGATATTGGGGGTGGAGGGCAATGGAGCAGTCCAGGTAAAAGGAAGAGCAGGTACAAAAGACCTGAATGAGAACATGTCTAGTGGCTCTGAGAAATAGCAAACATATAGTACCTATGGATGCCAGGCTATGAGACATGTGAGAAGAAAACAGAATCTTCAAGGAAGTAGCGTTATTAGTGGACAGCCAGGTTCCAATATAGCAATTATTCCAATTATAGCAAGAAGGTAGAGGGAACTTTTACGGAAGTAATTGAATTAAAACTGATTCTTGTTAATATATGACTTTGAGTTTCAGAGAGCACAAAGAAAATGATTTGAGTAAAGGGGGAGTGGATAAGAGGCAGAAAAAAATACTATGAAGAGTCCAGTGAATATTAGAATCCAGAGAATGGAAAATGATCTGGAAGTCCAAGATATTTTCTGGTGACCTGTTTTAACAGGGGCCAGGGCCATGATGAGCTTACTCTTCACTGTCAGACTCAGGTGTATATGGAGAGTCTCTGATAGTTGAAGGAAGACAAGAAGAATAATACCATCACCTGCCTCTTTATCAGCATCTTCAACACAACAGTATTATGTAGACATATTTTTTTTACAAAGTGATGAAATAAAGGAAGGAAGGAAAGGAATGAAGGAAGGAAGAAAGGAAAGAAGGAAGAAATGAAGGAAGGATACAGATAATAAAGTAATATAGATTATATATTAAGTAATATTAAGGTATATAAAATTATATAATATATTTATAATACAATTATATTATTATATATAATATTTATATATAATATATAACATAATAAGTAGTAGAGTTGTCAAGTTCTTTATTTCTTATCCCAGAAAATCCACACTCTATGAGGCTTAATGACACTCATTTCCTTTCTTTGTTCTTTAAAAGAATGGGGCAATCTCATTCTACAGTATGTGACAGTTATTTTAGGATCAACCTTTTTTTGTCTATATTTTTTAAATTTTCAAATTTTAATTTAATTTAATCTTATGTAATTTAATTTAATTTTATTTTTTGAGACAAAGTCTCACTCTGTTGCCAGACTGGAGTGCAGTGGTGCAATCTCCGCTCACTGCAACATCTGACTCTCTGGTTCAAGCGATTCTCCCACCTCAGCCTCCTGAGTAGCTGGGATTACAGGTACACACCACCACATCCAGCTAAGTTTTTTATTATTAGTAGAGATGGGGTTTCACCGTGTTGACCAGGATGGTCTTGATCTCCTGACCTTGTAATCCACCTGCCTCGGCCTCCCAAAGTGCTGGGATTACAGGTGTGAACAACAGTGCCTGGCCTATTTTTTTTTATTTTTAAAAATTGTACCAAATTTTTTGTTAATCAGTTCCAAATTGATGAGGATAATATAAAGCTGGCACCTCCCAAAAAAGCAGTTTCAATGAAATATACTAAAACAAAACAAAAACAAGTTTTTATAGTTGATTCATGTTCAGGAAAAATTTATTGCTCTTACTGTTTATGTTCTTTAGTTGACTCTCAGTGGAAAAATCATTGCAACTCCCTGAATGGGAAACTATTTTCTTGCTTTAAAAAATGTAGTCCGAACGCTGTGCTGATATTTGCTATGTAGATGAAGGTACACCTAGTGCATAGGTGGTGATCCTTTGCAAAAGTTCTTTTTATGTGACTTGCCTATGTTTCTGGCATTAAAACTAGTGGTTGGAGAAAAAGATGACCAGAATACATGATTACTGAATTTTCATATAGCACTACCATCCATTGGATTTTTCTTTGAGTCAGGAGCTGTTTTAGCTACTTTCCACACATTATCTCAGGAAATCATCAAACCTAGGGAGACTGGTGCTAAAATTTACATTTTTAGCCAGTATGTGTTGTTTCCCAATTTTCAGTCATTCACAATACCAATTCACAATTTCAATCTTCACTATAACTACAACACACTTACATATATATTTAATAATATTTTTTATATTAATTCAGATTTTCAAAACTTATGCTTAATATAAGCAAGGATATCAATAAAATCAAGAATTTAATGTATTAAACATTTTTAATAAGTATTAAATGGAATGGAAGTTGTTTAAAATGTATTAAGTAAATTTGTTATTAAGTAATTGTTTTAAAATGTTCCTAAAATATCACCTAAAATTACCCCTTTATCACCAGTGTCACCTAATTAGAGTTTAGGAAAATACCCTACTGCTATCCCGTTTCCCATCCTAAGAGTATACGTTTGAGTCATGGAGCAGAGGATATGGAATATGCATAAATTTTATAGCAGGTTACAAAAGGGTTTTAATCACAGGGAGCACACCAAATGATTCATTGGAGTGTTGAAAATACTAAGCATTTATATGGATTTACATTTTCTTCATTCCTTTTTCAATTTTGTGTGCTTTAGGATATATATAATTTATAAATGTACAACATTGAGGGGTATAATCAAAAACAATTTTTCTGATGGAGTAAAAAATATATTTAAAGTCTCTTACTTAGTGTATAGAGATTTATATTGTCCTTGTTCCTCCACCTTATGTGTAGCTTCATGACCTTTGCTTGAATGAGGAGACTCTGCTTGACTGTAAATAGTCATTGGTTCACTGGTCTTCAAAAAAACTTCATAATCCTTGGTACTAGATATTCAGCAATAAGGTTTTTTTGTATTTCCACCAATACTTAATAATGTATTTAAAATTTTTATTGCACAATATGTATTACAAAGAAGAAAAGCAAAAATATCCAGAACTTTGTAATTTTGAAATCCATAAAGCTCAGAAAACAGAAATATTTTTTATAATTCACTTGATTATAAAACTTGACCTGACCTGAATTTCTTTCACAGAAAAACCTGATTTGAACTGGCATGAGGATCTTATGTTCTTTATGCCTTTTTGTCTGAATGTATACATGTGAAAGAGGAATATTTGACTGAGACATACTGCCCGAGATCTTGCATGTTCTGTTCTATATTACCTTTCTAAAATCTAACAATTCTGGATTTCAAGACATAAATCGCTTTAAGAATGTCAGATAAAGAATTATAGACCTATACACCAATGCCCTATACAGTTCATTCGGATCATGACTTAAAATTATGCCTAGAAACAACTGTGTTGAATGAATTCCCCAGTACCCAAACTCAGTATAGCTTTAGCTATTACTTGCCAAGGGATTGTAGACATGCAAACATTTGATGGGTGGTTGAATCATTTTACGTATTAATTCTTCTCTAAACCTAATCCTTTGTGATTCTGAGGGAATATATTCTCTTCCTGGGTCCACAAGGGGGCATAGTTTCAAAGGTAAGAACTTCCCAGTGCCATGGCTCCTCCCCAGCTCTCCATCCACAGAGTAGAGGTCTTTGTTTAAATTTTCCAGCGTGCGGGAAGAATCAAGATCCATCACTCCAGCGGAAGTTTAAAGGAACTCCTTTCATAGGTCAAAGGGCTTGGAGGATGTGGGAATTCCTCCCAGGTTAAAGTCCCTGTTCCCTTATCCGGCCGAATTCCATATTTGGATCCCCTTCCACAATCTCATGGAATCTTTCCTCTCTTATCTTCTTCTTTCTCTTTTTTTCTTTCTCTGCCTAAATTAATCACTTTCTGCAAAAACTCTTTGGGGTCCAATATTTACTTGCGAGCACACTGTGCCCAGTGTGGTCCCCTTTCCCATTCTTGGGCTAGTGGGAGACCAAGAACCTGGAAGAACAGCCCACTGGGGAGTGAGCTAAGCCTCCCCCTAGGTCCCAGAACCCAGCAACAATTATATGAAATGTCAACAAAGATGTATATAACCAAATATAAATTATACTTTGATTATCAGCCCATTGGAATTAGCCTTATACCCTTCTTTTCCATTGTGATTATATCTAATGTTTTGATTCATTTAATAACACAGATTACATGTCCTACTTAAAATGTATTTATTTATTCATTTAATTTTTTGAGACAGGGTCTGGCTTTGTTGCCCACTGTGAAGTGCAGTGAAATCATGATTCACAGCAGCCTTGACCTCCTAGGCTCAAGTGATTCTTGCACCTCAGCTTCCTGAGGAGTTGAAACCACAGGTGCACACCACCATATCCAGATAATTTCATTATTATTATTTATTTATTTATTTTGTAGAGACTGGAATCTCCCTGTGTTTTCTAGGCTGGTCTCAAAGCTCAAGCAATTCTCCTGCCTCCACTTCCCAATGTGCTAGGATTACAGGCATGAGCCACCAAATCCAGAAAAATCTATTTATTTTTTAATGGAAACCTGTTGAGCAGATCTGGAGTTGGAATTGACTAATATACAGAGTTTAATTTTGATATTTAAGCTTTGCTGTTGACTGGTAGTTTGGACAAATATGAGTTCATTTATACCAACATGAAGGCTTTACTGCAAATGTTGGCAGATTTTACTGAAACTGGGGACCTGAGATAACAAGCTCATAGACTTGTCTCGGAAAACAAAGACAGACCATCAGGGAAACATGCTAGTTAAGTCACTTTTGAGGAAAAGCTTATAAGAGATGACATGACATACAATAGCAGTTATCACTAAGATGGAAAAATCTGGAAAGTCAGACAGATTTTTGTCCTTGGAATGGTAATATAATTAGAAAAAAAATGATGGCAGTTCGATATATACACTTTGACATCATCATTGAGACTGCAGTTAAGAAGAGAAATATAGTTCAAGTGAATGTTTTAGTGTCTGGAATGACATAAAAATGGAAAGAATTATTAACACACTACCATTCTCAAGCATTTTAATATAAATAAAAATGTACCAGAGGGTGTAAAATCTTTGGGATTAGGGATTCTGTGGCTTGGAATAGTATACTAATGCAGATGCACAGAAAGTGCAAACAGCCCCCTGTAAAACCTGTCTCAAATGTAAATTAAAGTATTCATGTTCAGAGCTGGCTAGAGGCATATACACCCATACCTCTAAGGAAAATTGTGACCACTGAAACTATTCCTACCTTGAGGCTGTCTTTAGACATTTTCTGTAAGTCAGATAAGGAGAGTTGATATGACTATTTTTAGACTGGAAGTGTCAATAAGGTCATTTTGAAGACGAATCTAACTTCCTATAATTTATTCATAAATTCACAATGGGGTTATTTATATACATATTCATACACTTTACTTTCTTATTTGTGTCTAAGTGTGACCCTCAAAGACTCCTCAGTTCTCCTCTGGTTTACTCTTATAGCCAAAAGAGTAACCTTAGCACCTCAGTCTCAAAGTGACTTTCCTCAATCATTGAAGTAGTTTGAAGAAAAGTTAGATTTTCAGTTGTACCTATATTATGTGTTTCAGAAAACACATCTGGACACCTGGGAGTAGAGGCCAGTGTTACACTGTGGAACCTAAGAGATTAGTGACCATAGAACAGAATGCACCAGTAGAAATTCAGAAATAAGGGAAGTAAATTGGAAAGAGACTTTGACATTGGAAGTGTATATTTTCATATGCATTTTGTCAATGTTGCTTCCTGCGTTGTCGATGCGTGACTCCATGGGTATTCACAACTACGTTACATCTGAGCATCTATGGTCCTTAATTGCTTACTAGTTTGCCACAAGCAGTGAAGGCTTTAGTAAACAAGACACTGGGAAATTTGCTATGGTAGGTTTTCCATTTTTATTATATTTTTATTTTGATTAGTTAAATCCATTTTACAGTTGATACAGCAAATGGACCTAATTCTCTTGATAATTAGTATAAATTGCTCACTTTTAGGGCTACATATCTTTAAAAATTTATAATAAATAAATACAGGAATTACTCTGAATAGCCGTGATCTATTTAGTAAATTTCACCTGAGATCTTGCTAAATGATTTTATAGTCACCGAAGATAGTCTAGTGTAGATAAAAAAGTTACTGTTCTTAATTTCTCATGTTAAAAAACTAAAATTAATACTTACATACTTACCAATGTTATGAAAATGAATGCACAGTTACTACAGTTTTCATGAGCAGCAGTCTCATATAAATTCAATGTGCCAATATTAAGATTTATGCCATATTGGTGAGTAATTTTCAAACTGAAAGATTTTTATCATCTTATATGTAGCTAAGGAAAATAAAAATGTCAAGAAGTAAAAATGTGAGGCTTCCCTGAGTTTACTTTATAAAATAAAAAAATTAGAATAATTTTAGATTTATAGAAAAATTATGAATATAATACAGAACGTTCAATATAGCTGACACTCAGTTTCCTCTGTTATTATCTTATTGTATGGCACATTTATCATGATGAATAAACCAATGTGTTACATTATGTTGAACTAAAGTCCACAATTTATTCACATTTCCTGAGATTTCTCCTAATATTTATTTTCAGTTTCCAGGATCTCATCCAGGATACCACATCACATTTATGTATCATGATCTCTTAGACTGCTCTGGGCTGTAAAATTTATTGAGTTTACTTTTTGATTTTTTGGTTATTGATATAGTTTGGCTGTGTCCCAAATCTCATCTTGAATTGTAGCTCCCACAATTCCCACGTGTCATAGGAGGGATCAGGTGGGAGATAATTGAATCCCAGAGAGGGGTGTCTTTCCCATGCTATTCTTGTGATAGTAAATAAGACTTAAGATCTGACGGTTTTATAAAGGGAAGTTTCCCTGCACTAGTTGTCTCTTGCTGGCCACCATGTAAGACCTGCCTTTCGTCTACTGCCATGATTGTGAAGCCTCCCTAGCCATGTGGAACTGTGAGTCCTTTTAAACCTCTTTATCTTTGTAAATTATCCAGTTTTGGGTATGTCTGTATTAATAGCATAAAAACAAATTGATATGAATATTAACGTATTTATATTCACAACAGATTGTTGTGAATTAAGCATCCTATTGTTTTCTAAATTTCTGTGATGATATAAGCCAAATTCATATTTAAAAGTACACATACCAAAACTAATATCAATATATACGCACATAACCACACATCCCTTTTTAATTGGCTTGATATATCCCTTGACGATGATATAAAATTAATAACTTGCACTCCATTTAGGCACACCTTTGGCATGTAGAGTCTTTTCAGTGGAGCATTTGGGAAACACATATGGAGAATGCCCTTTCTTTATTACTCTAACACTGCTGCTAGAGATTCTCTAAATAAGCTTGTCTTCAGAATAATTATCAGAAATTTTCACTGTAAAGTATATTTTAAAAGTTGGGATTTTCACATGTTCTCACTTATAAGTTGGAGCTATATGGTGGGTACTCATGAACATAAAGATGGCAACAACAGACACTGGGGACTACTGGAGGAGGAAGTGAGCAGTGGGAGGGAGGAGGCAAGAATTGAAAAACTAACTCTTGGGTACCATGCTCAGTACTCTAAATCTCAGCATCACATAATATAACCAGATAAAACACCTGCAAATGTGCCTTCTAAATCTAAATTCTTAAAATTATTTTTTTAAAATTGTTATTTAATGTAAATAAAAAGTGACTTTTACATTAATAACTTCAGGAACATTGATACAAGTCTTCTTCCAGTTCACTGTCTTTAAATTGGACCCCATTTTAGATTTTTAAGTAGATGGTGGAACATTTGGGACAAGAGTTTCTGTTAAAGTATATAGTGAACATCATTAATACATTTGAATAACTAAGAAAGACCTCAGAATAAAGATGTATAGGCTGTTCTTGCATTGTTACAAAGAAATACCTGAGGCTGAGTTAGTTATAAGAAAGTAAGTTTAACTGGAGCATGGTTCTGCAGTGGTGTCTGCTTCTGGGAGTGTCTCAGGAATCTTCCAATCATGGGGGAAAGTGAAAGGACACCAAGCATGTCACATGGCAAGAGTGGGAACAACGCAGGGGAGAGGTGCCACACACTTTTAAATAACCAGATCTCTGGAGAACTCACTCAATATCATGAGGACAGCACCAAGGAGATTGCACTAAATCATTTATGAGAAATCCACCCTCATGATTCAATCACTTCCCATCAGGCCCCACCTCCAACACTGGGGATTACAATTCACCATGAGATTTAGAGAGTACACAAATCAAGACTATATCAAAAGAGATCTAATAAAGGGTCAAGGAAGAGAGATAAGAAAAAATTCACACTGAACACATCACATACTATTAGAGAAAAAGGAAAAGTCTGACAGCTATGGGTAGAAAAAGCAAATTATTTACAAAGGACAAAAATTAGATATACATCAGATTTTTCAAACTCAATACTGGATTTAACAATGCCATGAGACAACATTTTCAAAATGTTGAAAAAACAAAACCAGTGCACAGGAAATCAATTTCTGGATGAATTTTTCTTTAAATAACAAAGCATGACAAAGAAAATCCTTCAGAAATATTTTCACATATACATGTATGCCTCAGGACAGCTCCCACACAAATATCTTCAGTGAGAATTTTTGGACAATGTAATTAAAAACAGAGAGATACACACTCAAGAGAACTTTCCAGATTTACTTTAGGATAAGATAACTAAATATAATTGTTATGATCTTTAAATTAATAAATATTATATTTATATTACGCCTTTATATATGCATATGTGCATCTATAAAAAGACAAAGAGAAATACATAAATATGTTTATAAGAGAATCAAAATAAAAAATTTAGACAATATTAACACAATATCTGGTATTGTGGAAGAGAAGACCATCAAAAGAGGAGAGAGTATGCGAAAGTTCTTGTTTTACTTGTATCCAAGGTTGGAAAAGGTATAGATATCCATTTAAAGGAGAGTAAATAGGACATCTTTTTAAAATAGGGAAAGTGGGACAAACTAAATAATGAACTCTTATGGTGGAAACAGTAACATATCTGTTAATCTTTAAAATAACATAAATGAACTAAAATCACAAGTTAAAAGACAAAGAGACAGATTTATTATGAACATTAAATTTGGCCGTAAGAAGACACACACCTAAAAATAAAAGAAAATAAAACCTTAGGAAAAAGAGATATCAAGATATCAGGCCTATGAGCTAATGTGGGTAGTTATAATAATATTAGCTAAAATAGGTCTTAAGATGATTATGTTCTTTCAGGAACAAAGAGGTGGGTTTACCTTCTCTGTGACCTAGCATAAATAACTAGGGTTTATTTCAAGGATGTAAAGTTCAGTCAACATTTCAAAACCAATACAAGTAATTTGGTCCTGTCAATAGATCAGAAAAAGCACTTCATTGTACAGTCTAGGGCCTCCCATATGACAATGAATGAACGTTTTGAGAGCAAATATTCTTACCTGATTCCTGCTTTTAGGGAAAAAGCATTCATTATTTTGCCTTTGAATAGTATGTTAGCCAGAGGATTTGTATAGGATGAGAATGATCCATTCTTCTTCCTAGTTTGAGAATGGGCCTCACACTGTGCAATAAAGTAGGATAAAGAAATAACAGTCCTCAAGATTGGAAAGCATGATTGTTCATATTAAAAATCCAAAGAGGTATAAATATTTGAAAGGAAGCAATGTAATACTCTTTATTTTCAAACAACCTCATCATGTATATAGAAAATACTAAGGATTTTATAAAAAGGTACTAGAAGCGTGAAGTTAATTTAATACCATCACAGAATACAAGGTCAATATTCAAAAGTCAATATTATTTCTCTAAACATCAGAAACTAAATTGGATAATAAATCTTCAAAATACAATTTGCACTAACAGGAAAAATACAAAGCAAATTTAGAATAAATATGAAGTAAAATATACAAAATCTCTAGTAACTAGAAAACATGGCTAAGAAACATAAGATCTAAAGAAATGTCATGCTTGTAGATTGGAAGACTCAATGGTGCAATGTTGTTAAGATGGCAATTTTTCCCTTAACTGATCAATAAGTTCCATACAGCCCCAGTAAATATTCCGACAAGGTCGCCCTCCGTTGCCAGGTGGGAATGCAGTGGCATGATGTTGGCTCACTGCAACCTCTGCCTCTTGGACTCAGGTGATCCTTCCACCTCAGTTTCCTGAGTAGCTGGGGCCACAGGCATGCACTACTGCGCTACATTCCAGCAAGCTCTTTTGAAGAAATAAGGGATTCTAAAACTTATATGACCAGGGCACTGTGGCTCATGCATGTAATACCAGAACTTTGGAAGGCCAAGGTGGGAGAATTGCTTAAGGCTGGAAGTCTGAGGTTATAGTGAGCTATGATTGGCCACTGTACTTCAGACTGGGTGACAGAGACCCTGTCTCTAAAAATATATATAATTAAATTAATATGGAAACGTCAAAATCTAGATTAGCCATCTTAAAAATAATATAGTTAAGATGTAAATCTGTGGTAGCTATGGTTTTGAAGAATGTGGTTGACTTGGAATAGACAAATATAGCAATGAAACAGAATACAAGTTCCTGATATGTTCTGTCCAGTAGGAGTGCCACTAGACACATTTGGTTATCTAAATTTAAATTAATAAAAATTAAGTTAAATTAAAAATTGTTTTCCTCAATCACAGTAGCCAATTTCAGTTACTAAACAGCCATATATGGTTGACTATCCCAATGGAGAGAGTAAATAATAACACATTTGATTATTGTACAAAGTTTGAATGGTACTAGTCTGTTAGACTCATCCATATGTGGTCAGTTTGACTTTTGACAAAGATACAAGGCCAATTCAAGGGAGAAATGAGTATTTTTAACAGATACTCTATTGTTAATGAATATCTGTTTTTAGCAGATACTACTGCATATACAACTGGAAAACTCCATCAGTCAAAAAAAAAAATAAAGAAAATACAAAAAATTCAATACCTGTTTTACTCTGTGCACAAAAGTCTAGATCACATGCCTACATGTAAAACTCAGAGCTATAAAACTCACAGAAGAAACATCATACAGCAACTTTCTGTTTGGGGATAAAAATAACATACTTAATTGAGCAGAAAAATCACTTGCTCATAAAGGGAAAAGTCAGCAGGAAATGAAGCTTCATCAAAAAAAAGCAATTTTTTAAAATCAAAGGATACCACCAAGAAAATGCAGGTCACAATATTGGAAAAATTATTTGGAGTAATTATATCTGTCAATAGTGCTAAATCCAGATATATATAGAACTAAAAATAATAATATGAGAAACCTAATAAAAATTGGAAAAAGACTGGCACAGACATTTCAAATGGCTACTAAACACTTAGGAAAAGTTTTCCTCATTACTCATTTGGAACATGCAAATTAAAACTATAGAAATTCGGAGCACTATGCACCACACACACACTAGAATGGCTAAAATAAAAAAGTCTGATAAAACCAAATGAGAGCAAGGGTATGAAGCAACTGGAAATTTCTATATTACCAGTGTGGGCATAAAATGGTAAAACCATTTTGAGAATTGTTTTGCAGCTTCTCATGAATTTAAACGTACTTTAACCCATTTCTCAGCCATTTCATTCCAAGAGAAATGAAAATACATGTTAACAAAAAGTCTTGTAAAAGAACGTTTAAAAGAGTCTTATTTGTAATAGCCCAAAGTGAAAACCCATATGGCCATGGGCAGGAGAACGGATAATCGAATAGTGATAGATCCAAAATATGTAACATATTCATTCTTTCCATCTAGTCAGAGGGAATAATCTCTTCTTCCAGACATACTTTTAAAATTATGCTGAATGCTACTTTGTGATATTTACTAAAATCTATTCTTTACCTGCCCAGGCACTAAATCAGGTTTGCTTTCTCATTTTTATTTATTTTTGACTTAAACTACATCAAAAGGCAAGATTTAAAAAATAATAAAATAATGCCTTTAAATCAGTATTGCACATTAACAGTTTCTTTTAGTTTTTCTGCTATAGTTACAGTGAAACATTTAGTGGTCAGTTACACTATCCAGCTGTTCCCTACTTGCAATTTATATGAGGATGCAGCTTTGAGAGACTTCCCACGAAAACTAATTGTTGTTCCTCCTGTATTCCCTTTCACTTCTCACTATCCCATAACACAGCCATTTGCCATAGCCTGTAAAATAATCACCCTACTATCCTATCAGCTATGTGTGTTCTCTAGTCTCCTTTCTACTGACACTACCCATTGTGTTATTGGGAACCCTGATTCTATCAGTGAGGCAGTCAGTACACATATACAATAATTTAGGGAAGAAGAGTATGACTATACTGCAAATGCTGGTAACTTTTGGGAATGAGGTGTGCAGAAGTGAGGCATCAAAGGGAAGAAAGCAAAAAGTAAGATGGCTGTGATGGTTAATACTGAGTATCAACATAAATGGATTGAAGGATGCAAAGTATTGATCTGGGTGTGTCTGTGAAGGTGTTGCCAAAGGAGATTGACATTTGAGTCAGTGGGCTGGGAAAGGTAGATCCACCCTTAATCTGAGTGGGCACCATGTAATCAGCTGCCAGCATGGCTAGAATATAAAGCGGGCAAAAAAACCTGAAAAGACTAGACTGGCCTAGCCTCCCTGGCTATATCTTCTCCCATGCTGGATGCTTCCTGCCCTCAAACAACGGGCTCCAAGTTCTTCAGTTTTGGGACTCATACTGGCTCTCCTTCCTCCTCAGCTTGCAGACAGCCTATTGTGGGACCCTGTCATTGTGTGAGTTAATACTTAATAAACTCCCCTTTACATATATATATTTCGTATTAGTTCTGTCCCTCTAGGGAACCCTGACTAATACAATGGCAGACATATTTTTAATATTATATAATTTACTTGAAAAAGTGGAACAGAGTTTTAAAAAAAATTTTCCATCTTTTCTGAGAAGTCTCCCTCAACATTTTCTCTTAAGTGGGACATGTATTTTCCCTACAATAATTTGAATTCTATTTCGGCAAATATCTTTTCCCTCTCATACTACTATGAATGGAATATATACTACCTTAATCCTTGATATTAGGCTTGTTCATATGATTGCTTTGCCCAAAGGAATGAGAATATGACAAATGTAGGGGCATTACATGTGCATGTTCTGTTTGCCTCAGCAGTCATGAGAAGAGCATCCTATAGATAACCTTTCTGTTTTAGCATGGGCCCCAGCAAAAAAAAAAAAAAAAAAAAAAAAAATATGTGAAGAAATCTTGAACTCAGTTTGTAGCCTGGTAATAAAGCCCAGGCAAGTCAAAGCCTGAAAACAGAGCCTTCTGCACTGAGTCCAGCTTAAATCAGGAAAATCACACTGAACCTGTAGAATGTGCACATGAAAATAAATGGTTTTTGTTGTAAACCATTGGATTTTAGCATAGTTACCGATGCAGCTTTGCTGTGAAAATAGCAGACTAGTACATCCCCAAAGACACCATACACTCAAAATATTCTTTATTTGTCCTGCTCCTCTGGTTTATTCAAATGATGAAATAAAATAGTGCATGTGAAAACATATGTGACAAAGAAAACACATAAATATGAGCCAGTGTTTTTATCTTAATTTCTGATACACATTCTTTTTGCTTTCCAGGGTTCCTACTAATCTAGAAACTATCCCTCTTATCTTTTCCTATTGTTTTAGTCATTGTCTGTTTGCTTTTAAGTTACTCTTTTATATTTCAGAACTCTAGAAAACTGCCACCTCTTTCACACTTTTAGCTCTCCCTTACTTTTGTACGAATGAAGTTTGTGATGATTATCCAACTAGTATCTGAAACACAAATCTATTCTTCATCTCTGGTTTAGAAATATCTGGCAAGCATAGATGTTATAAAAGGAATTCTGCTTTTTAAGTCATGATCTCAAAAATTTACATCTCAGAAAACTACTTCACCCTTTCTAAGTCTGTACTCCATGTTAATTTGTTCATTCAGATAAAATTCATGTACTGTTTTATACAAAATGTTAAAGGAGATAATACTTCTTAATAGTATGTACTCAGTACCTTGCTGTTTCTTTCTGATGCTGCTAACTGATACCTGAGAACTGAATCATTTTTATAGTCCTTGCCTTCTGCTAATGTCATGCCAATATTCTCTGGGGTGGCATAACTTAAAGACATCCCCCACCATAGGAAGTTTACATAATAACTGCTTAAAAATAATTATCCCTTAAAACTGTACTATGGTACTTCACATAAAGTAGATGTTCAGTAAATGTTTATTAAAAGAACACTGACATATCCAAAGAGTACCTCTCTAATGAGGTGTGGGAAGGATTCTGATATGGGGACTTAACATTACATATTTTAAATGATTTAAAAGGAAAAAAGAATACCTACTTTCATAAATTCTACTTACAATACTGATTTCTACTCTTAGCCTTGGAAGTAAAACATGTCTTTTCTTGTTTTCTAGTTGTAGGAACAACTTTTGTAGTTGCAATATTTCATTCGGAATTCAAATCGATAGTATGAGAGACAATTATAGCTTCAGAAGAATTGATTATGACCAATGCAGACGTATTAATAGAGGCAAAATGATCCAGTCGCCATCTGTAATGTTTCTATTTGTGACCTTTGAGGAAAGGCAACATAGTAGATTATTTTTCCTGTGTTTCTGAATTGTGCTTTTTATCTCTTAAGTAGCAGCAATACTGTAAAAAAAATCACAATGCATATTAAGGTGATCTTTGCATGACAAGGAAAGTCATTTATTTCCAATGAACAAATCAGTCACAAAATCAAAATAATTTTTTTCCCTTTGGATTCATTGTCAGTTTTTGACCTCTGTCTCTCTCACAGAGAAGGGCAGTTAGGTCTTTCACCACATTCACTGAATTAAGCTGAATGAGAGAAACAGAAAAATTATAATCAAATTATAATAAACTACCAAAACATTTAATATAACTACAACAAATTCAGTTAAGTAAAACAAATAAGATAATTGATTATTACTTTTAATGATTTTCCCTCAATTACTCTGTAGAGGAAAGACACATAGAATAAATGCTTCTGAATTGAACTAGCAATGACATCACATGGCAATAGAAAGGTACATTTCAGCAATCATTATGATATATCACAAGACCACAGACTTTTTAAGGTGAGTTTCTGGTGGCAATTACACGAGTGGAAGATTTGCGTAACTTGTATATTTTTTGAATTTTACAATTTTATTTTAGTCAGCAATTTTATCATTGTAGTGTTTAAGCTCTATATTTTATCTTTGTTCACTTAAGACAGCAAATGTAGGCATGAAATCTGCATTCTTCTCATATATACATATCTATGAAAGAAATGACATCATGCTGTAGAAACATAATTATCTCTTTAGAATTTTGATGGAAATTCTGAAGGAGCTTGTCTGTGACAAAATGCTAAGTTCTGTAATATATGACCTTCCCGGACTACTTGCATTTTACCTTCCACAGCATTTATGTGGCATCTCTCATAAATGCCTACACTTACATATTATAGATTTTCCTGTGTTACGTATTATTCAAATGTTAACAACACATCTAAAAGGCTCCGTACACATACTTTACCTATATGACAAACTAGCACATGTATCCCGGTGCCTAAAGTAAAAGTCAAAAAAAATTAAAAGGTACATAAACCCCTTTTTCTGAGTTTCTGCTGTGCTGGGAATATCCTCTACTCTCAGGAAGGTCTTACTGATGACATATTCTTGGTACATAGAGAACTGAAAAAGATTCATAATTTTTAGTGCCTGGAAACATATCTTCAATAAATAATGTCATAGTCAATTCAAGCTGCCAATGTTAAAACAATATCTATATGACCTCATTTAGTCAATTCAGTTAAAACATCAGGGAAGTAACTCAGTGACAAAACTCAAACAGACCAAAGACTGCTGATTGGTTGCTTTTCAATTTTCTTCTTGAAACGGTGGCTTCATGCAGCCATAAATTATGTGTGTTTCTTTCATGAATTCTTATTACATCTTTGGCTTAGGAAGTACATGAATATATACATTCTTGTGTTCAGATCAGATTTATAACTGGCAAATACATTTTCAGAAAATTATACCTTCACCTCTTTGAGCATTGAAAAAAAAATTGAAAGAAAGACTTATAAATTATCTTCTGAAATAGTGAAAAAAGGCATTCTTTCCAACTATATAACAATCTATGACAATAATAGATTTACTGTCTGTGAGAGAGGTTCCTATTGACAAGGTATAACCTCACACTCTCAATTCTATTCCTGAGGAAATCTATAAACTTTCTACTAACCTGGCAAACCTTTTCATTTAAGCTAAGTTGGAAAAATAATAAGCATATTACCATTTACATTACATGCCTAAGTCCAAATTACCATTGCTGGTTTTCATCAAATTTGAAAATTTAGTGAACATTATAAAACCTCAATAGAAAAATCTGTAGTTACGGTTGCATTTTTTTTAACATTTAAGAACTTATAAATGAAATAAATTTGCTGCATATACATTTTGAAAATACAAAAATTTTAGAGGAAGAACAGAAAGAATCATAATTCTACTTTCCAAAGGTCACCATATATGTTTTAGTGTATTTTCAGTTATTTACCAATCTCTTAATTACCAAATTTTTCATTTCAGTTATTATATTTTTAATTTCCAAGAGATCTATTTCTGTTCTTCCTTTGAAGCCAGGTTGAATTTTGAAAATAAATTATTGCATCTTGGTTTTTCACTTGATATTTACTTATATGCATTTTTATATTGCTAAAACTCTTCAAATGGTTAATCATTACATAATGTCCTAGGATATGGATGAAGCATAATTTCCTAATTTTTTTTCTTTATTTTTATACACTTTGGTTATTTCCTAGTTGTGGTACGTGCATTATAAACATTGATGTGGTATGCAGAATTAGATTATATAGGTATTATTCTGACTTTTACTAGTAGATCAATAATCTGAATATATTTTATTGTTTACTCTTTTTCAAAAACAAAAGTTACACATTTACATAGAGAATCACATAGTTTTAGAAATTGTAGTTTCCTGTTCCTCTTCTCTCTTTCTCCCTTAAGACAAATACTGTCAGTTAACTCAGCCAATTAATTGTTGCCAAGTTTCAAGCACCATATTGTAAGTTAATGTGTTTGCCTTTCTGCTTCTTAGTTTTTTCTATCTCAGGCATTAAGTGTAAGTTTCCATTATTGAAAATGATGACGTAGCATTTCTTTCTTGTTGGGATCACCACCTGCGGGGATCTGTCCTGCAGACCCTGACTAAGCAACAGATGAATAAAGTACACAGATATTATGTTTTGCCAGTTTGACTGAGGATCCGTGGCTGCTTACGGACTCCCTGGAGGGGGCTGTAAACAATTGCAACCACTGGCCCCCACCAGCCAGTGAGGCTTGAGTCAACACCACTAGAATGAAGACTTTAAAGGACAGTTTCCGAGGCCAAAGCAAACACCATTAGTAGGTGATATCCCTGGTTGACCTCCTGCTGAGAGTGCCATCTGGCTCAGAGGTTAGTTTTAAGACTACATAAGTAAACAAGCAAGCTAGGTAAACTACTCACATTCCTTTGTATTTGTGCCCTATCTCTCTGGCTCCTGCAAAGACTCTGGCTGCCTTCAGCCAAGAACTATAGAAAAAACCCCTCAGGCCTTCCAAAAGGGTTTGAGACTATATTCTATCACTTTCCCTAATGTATGTCTAATAATTTCTCTAATAATTCTCTAATAATTGTCTCTCTTTTAAGACAATTTTTCCCTTAATATTTTTGCTGCTACCTTGAGTGAATTCGCACAATTTCTCCCTTAGTCTCTAACACATCATGCTCCTGTCACTCTTGGCTTTCTTTCCTAATGCACATAAAGCATAGTATCAGCAAGTTCCTGATTAAGTGTATATCATTATGTTTATATGCCACCTATTTTGACCTCTGAAAGCCTGTACAATTTCAGTGTCCCTCCAGCTTCCTGAAATTTCAAAACAGTGTGCCTTGGTGGGGGCATGCTTTTCTCTAGTGTGCTGAGTACTATGAACCCTTTGTAATCTCACATACATTAGTTCTAGAAAATGTTCTTGTTTTATTTAATTGGTGGTCTCTCCTTTTACTTTGTTCTCTCTTCCTAGAATTCTCAGTAAGTACTAAACTTTTTGGCTAGTAATCTACATTTTCTTACCTTTACTCTCGTATATTCTATTTATTTGTGGTTTATTGTATTTTCTGAGGTATTTTCTCAACTCTGTTTTCCAAATCTTTTATTAAATTTTTCATTTCAGTTATTATATTTTTAATTTTCAAGAGATCTATTCTGCTCTTCTTGTAAAAAGTAGTATTTAATTCTTGTTCCAAGATGTTAGTAACTGCTACTATCTCTGTCTATAATTCTATACACACACACACACACACACACACATATCCCCCACAAACATATATATGTAATTCTATTAATAGAATTATGTATAATTATATATAGTCACATGTTTATGTATATAAATTTTATTATACACACACACACACGCACACACATTTTTCTTCTTGGCCATGAAAATGTCTGTTTCCTCTAATTGTCTGCTGCTTTTTATTTTGGCCCCTGTCTTTCACGTAGAGTTTTCTGCAGCCTATGGTTGGTAGTAGTTGCTGCTTAAGGACTGCTCTGAGTGTGATTTGATGTCTTTGTATCTTTTATGCTAGAAATAAAAATGTGATTTTTATTTATCCTAATCCTATGGGAGGTGGGTCAGTTAGAAGAAACATACTGAAGCCTTCCTCATTCAGTAAGTATATGTATTTCTTCTTCATTAACCCTGCCTGGTGTATGCAGTCCAGAAACCACTGTTTTGTCCTTTTTAGAGAACAAAGTACGGTCTTTTCTAGAGTGAGTGGTTGGGTGATGAGAGACAATTGTTATGCCATTTATAGTTAAGATGGGGTCTTGATGTGAGAATGGATCTGACATTCTTAAGACAATTCTTCAAGCAGTGATCCTTACTTGAAATATCCTCCTTTTATAGGAATTTGGAGGACTTTGTGATTGAGTTTCTCTGGTTTCCTAAATCTTTCATCTGATTTGCATTTTCCAGAATATTGCTCTTTTTTCCTTCTTTACCATTTTCCTTATCCTTAAGGCATTTTCCCTTTTCAAACATTCCCCCCCCCTTTTTTTTTTGTTTTCTCCAAGACAAAATTAGTGGTCATGTCTTCTGTTCCTACCAAGAAGTCAAATTCGGAACTATAGATACTTTTTGTACATTTGCTTTTCAGAAATATTGTACCAATTTTATGTTCTTACTAGCAATTTCTAAGGAATCTTATTACTTATTTCATACTACACTTGCCAATAGTATTTTAAATATTTCTTAGTATTGTCAATTTTGTAGGCAAAGAAATGTCATATTTTAAAATGAGAAGAACTGGGGAAAATATCTAACCTAAGCTATTATGGAGACAGAAATAACAAGTCCTCCATAAATGAGTGAAAGAATGAAGGTGATTGAGGATCAGAGATATTTAGCAACTATGGGTAAATCTCAAATGATTCATGAAGTTTTGCATTGATAAGAGCTAATTAGCCTTCCTTTTTTTATTCCATATTGGTCCAGGGATAGAATAAATAGAACCCCATAAGTCTGAATGGGAAAAATGCCCCAATTTTACTAACTTTTTAATAGTATTACCAATAACTATAATCTTGTCATCAATAGGAATCTTAAAAGTATTCGTATAAATTTTAGTTGTAGACTTACTGTAATGCTCAGTAGTTCAAAATTACAGTAGTTAATTCATACACTAGATCTTGCTATTTAATGTTAATAAAGCACATATATTCTGTTATAAATCTATTTTAAAAACACCTTGTTAAAAATATTTCAATATTGTTGGTTTTTGTCATAATTTTACGTATTTTGCTATAGGCATTTAAACATAAAGAAGTTTACAAATCCCTAGTTTCATCCCTAGATGAAAAGAGTTATCCTAGAAGAATGAGAAATGGATTAAATTTTAAAGTGTGTCCAAACTTTAAGAATGCTGTGGACTACATTATTTGCTCAGATAGTTTTAAAATATTGCTAAGTTTTAAAACATTTTAATTTTATACCCCCTCATTTTATATTTTTAATTTTGCATTTAAAAAAATTTAGCATTTCACTTTGTGTTCAACTAGTCCCTTCTTCTGAAATCAGGTATAGAATTAAGTAAGATTTTTGAATGCTTCATTTGTCTTGTACATTTTTCACTGGTGTGTTGAAAATATTCTAAGGAAAGAATGGAAGGATTTGCCATTCTAATTAGACCATTGTAGAATTTAATTTGCTGTACTGTAATCACCAAGTTTTTCATTCTCTTTCAATTCAAATTTAAAGTTGAAAGAAGAAAACTGTACTGAAGAAAGTAACCAATAGTCAATTAGTAACATCTGGTGATAAAATGTTTGAAGCAAAGAACCAAAGTTGGCCAGGAAATAAATATACATTGTCAAATACAGAACTTGACATTGTAATGTGCTCCTGTGAATTATTGGTAATAAAATAGAGTAATTCTTTAAAAGATAAGAGATACATATAGATCTATCAATTAGGCAATATTCAGAAAAACACATTAGAAACTAACTTTAATCCTTAAGGCTTTTGTGACATACCCAATGAAAACAAGATGCATACCGTGATACTAAAATACTCAGAGTTCTGATACTGAGAACAGACAAGAATACTAATAAAATTTATTTCACGTGGTAATTAAAATAGATATACATACCAGGTATATTGTGACCCCAAATAAATTTCCCTTGTTTGTGGCAGAAAAGGGAATTAACAGAACATTGATATCCAAAATTATTTGAGATGGTTTGCAAATTGAACATATTAGAAAACAGGGAATTTGGTGATAGAAACTAAACAAAACATCTAACTAAACCAGAGGAGTAGATAACAGTGGAGTTTAGCTAATTAGTACAATTGGTTTTATTTTTCCTGTTGCATAGGGTAAAAACGAAAATCTATTTACTTAGACTAGCTATTACTGGTGGAATATTTTACTGTTTACTTACTTTAGCTATATTCTATAGGATATTTTGTCTAAAAGATACTCAAGAAGAAAAAATTTGTGATCAAAATGTTGAGGAAATTTGGCAAAGAGTGGCACTAGCTTTGAGACTATATATATTTGACTTAAAAAATTAAGTACCTTTTAGTAATTTAAGAATTACAATCATTAGTAATGAAAATTGTACTAATTCAATTTCAAATGACATTCATTAATATCCTGAAGAACTAGTATTTCATGGTACATATTTCGGAAATAATCATTTGATAGTCTTCACTTGATACATACGATAAGCTCATATGTTTGCATGATCACATTTTCCTAGTTAATAAACTGTTTTGAATGAAGTAGCCAGCACAAAGTCTAACAAACTGGAAATAAACAGGTGAAATAAAAAGAAAATCACTATGGAGACAATTTAACAATTTTCTTGTATAATACAGTTTTTTTGTAATATTTCATAAACTGATGTTTACTGCCAATTTCAAACTTCAAAAGAAAATACGGTAAATACAAATTATCAATAATACTGAAGAAAGGCTGCGGGGCGGTGGCTACACCTGTTATTCCAGCACTTTGGGAGGCCGTGTCAAGCAGATCACCTGAGGTCAGGAGTTTGAGACCAGCCTGACCAACATGATGAAACTCTGTCTCTACTAAATATACAACAATTAGCCAGGTGTGGTGGCAGGTGCTTGTAATTCCAGCTACTAGGGAGGCTGAGGCAGGAGAATTGCTTGAACCCAGGAGGGAGACATTGCAGTGAGCTGAGATTATGCCACTGCACTCCAGCCTGGGCAACAGAGTGAAACTCCCTCTCAAAAATATCAAATATATATACAGAAGAGAGTTGGCAGTTTGAGTGCTAAATATAATCTGTGTATTAATAAAACAGAATTTCAGATTATCGATTAATTCCTATGTCTTATAATGAAATATGTGAGGCTCCTGATATAACAATTATAACTGTTACAACAATTACAATAATTGTACCATATATGTAGTCTATTTACTCGAAAAACCTCAGAAATGGATTTTCTAACTCTACATATTTTTCTGAAACAAAGTACCAGAGAGACTACTAATCAAGATATTTTATGATTAAATACCTCTTAAAAATAGACAGACATTTTGATAAAGATGAAAGGAAACAACTTGCCAATGTGAATGGCATTCTTTAATTATAAAAGAGAATACTGACTCAGGGCAAAAAAATATTCAGGCTTAAAAGGAATAATGCATTCTAAATAATTGCATGTATTTTCTATTTAGCAATGTTCAGAATGTTCAGAACCTAACAAGTTTTGAGAAAAAGAAGAAACATAAATTTATTTAAAACAGTTGCAGAGTTTAACAAAATATTTAACAGAAGATAAAAAGTCATCTACATTTTATAGTTAAATGCCAATTTTCTTAGGAACAAGACACATTATTTCTCATTGGAAAATGAGCAATATTAACTGAAATTCAAGGAAAACATGGGTAGAATAAAAATAATTTCAATCAAATAAAGGCCATTAAAAGAGATAGAATTCTTTCAAATTAGAAAAATCGTTGTATATTTTGTGCCCAAATAGGAGGTCAAAGAAAATTTTAGAAATTATGTTGGAAACTAATAGGACTGAACCAAATGATTATTTATTGTATTATCAGATTAAGAATTTGGTGCCCGAGAGAGAATAATAGAACAATGATTGCCTATTTTCCAAGTGAACAAAAGCTGAAATAACTTTTTTCTTTCTCTTTTGGTCAGAACTAACATTACTCGCAATAGAAGTAGTTAATAATAAGGCAAATGAAGATGGAACAAATATTTGAATGCCTGTGAATTATGGGCATTCCTACACTAACATCAGGGTTTTCATTTTAGCCAGGCTTTTCAATTTTGGCCTCACATTTACTTTGTTATTTTCTTAGGAGGAAATTTAAATTTAAAATATATATTTTTATTGAAGGGATTTTTAGGTTATGGGCAAATGATAAAATGTGCATTGGTGCTTACGCGATATTAAATCAATGTTTTGATCTATTTTCAGATCATTCCAAACCATGGCTAATTTCTTTGTCTTTTAAATTTGATTGTGATGCAGGTATTTAATTTTATCTCAAAGTGGTGCTTTGTTGGATGTTTTCCCAACCTGCTGCAGTATTAAGCAAGGCAAGTCATACAAATGACTGCCAACAACTGAAATTGGCATGTATTCTAAGTAGTTGTGAAGGGGATTGGCTGGCTTGAAACCCACCTGAGGGGTCTAACAATTTTCAAGCTATTAGCCCAAGTCTTCCCGTGGAGAGAATAACAAGATGATCTATAAGTCTGTGGCACAAAAACAAAAATACTGTCCAATTATTTCTCAAAATTAGATCATTTTGCCTTCTATTTTGATCTTATTCCTTGATTGTGTTCCATTGAAAAGTGCAACAGAAGATCAAAAAAAAATTCTATTTGGAACTCTAAAATTGCCGCTCCAGAAATTCTCAAAAGGTATGTCAATCTGAGACTATGTAATGTCCACAGACTTGTTTGACTTTTTTATTCTCACTTATTGGTTTGATCTCCAAATACCTGTAGCCGAGGTTCTTATTATGCACATAGTTCTGGGATGGTCTGAACTGAATTGGCTAATCAACCAATACTTACATAACAACGGAGCTTGGATCTACAACTGATCTTTATTTTCTCTATGATTCTCAAAATTGCTCCTTGAAAACACTCATCATAACAATTATTACCTCTTATGTATGCCTTTTTTTTAAAGAAAAAGAAATGAACCAGAAACAGTCTTCAAATTGAAATAGTAATACCAATAATAAAAAAATGGCACTATTGCTATTATACTCTATACTTTTTCAACCCTGGAATTATAAATAATTTATATCAAGCTTACAGAATGCATTGTCTATATAACTTCCAGTGGGAAGAAAACCCTCATAAATCATTGGTATCACCAGTTCTACAGTTACACATTTAAATGTATCAGCAATAAAACACTTGTGTATATATTACATTTTAATTACCAGTGTTTATTAGGTGTTTAATATGTGAACTAGGCTGTGCAAGACATAGTGGATATAAAAGCAAACTAAACAAGTATTGTTTATATAACTTATATTTTGAATAAGGAAGTGGGCAATAAACAAATACCTAATTGTATTGACATAAAGCAAATGAATAATTCATCTAGGAATCTGTTCCTTCATGTTGTCAAACATTAGTGTTGGGTTATAAATGGCTATGTTGATACTTTAAAAAGGCTCCTGGTAGGCACCAAAATTTTAAATGTCTGAAAGTATGGCCAACAAAGTTCTCTTGATTCAAAGATAACTCTATTCCTCTTGAAGCCACAATCACCACAAAACTTTTGTAATTGATGGTTGAGAAAGAATAACAGAAATATCACTATGTATGGTATTTATTGAAAGCCCACCACGTGCTAGGAATTACTCCAATTGTTGATAGTGTCTAAGGCGTGCATGTTCCTTTGAATTCTCATAGTAGTCTTCACTTGATCTTAGCCAAAATGCTGAGAAGTGACTCTCATAGCAGTCTTATGAACTCTTTTAAATGTAAGAATCCTGAGAGATAGAAAGATTTTGTAATTTACTTATAATTGCGCAGCTATTAAGTGAAGATAGGTCTGTATGATTTCAAATCTTGTAAGCAGTATGTTTAATCCTTTTTCTATTTCTACAACTAAGAATCTATTGAAAAAATGTAAGCAAAAAAGGAAAATTGGATACTGCCAGAGTCCAAAAAGTTAATTAACATAAGTGGTTCTTGAAACATGTGATTTAAAGTTTAAATTTCTTTCTGGTATAACTGGAAAAGATGACAGTAACTCTAAGTTTACATCTACTGAAAAAGCAGAGTTATTGGTGGATGCATAGTACCCAGAAGTTATCAACGTCATTATTCATAAAATGGTAAAGGAAAGAAGAAATTTCATTTATTACAAATTCATCCAAATTCATGACTATTAAACCTCCTTCTTCTGGAGCAACAATGGGCTTGAAATGAAAACAAAACAACAAGCTACAAAGATATAGCCTAGACAAGAACAGTTGTTAACATTTTTAATAATGTAATTTGTACATGTATCATAGATAATATTTCTTAAAAACTATGGGTGCGATGGCTCATGCCTGTAATCCCAGCACTTTGAGAGGCCCAAGCGAGTGGATCACAAGCTCAGGAGATCCAGACCATCCTGGCAACAAGGTGAAACCCTGTCTCTACTAAAAATACAAAAAAAAAATAGCCAGGCATGGTGGCGTGCTCCTGTAGTCCCAGCTACTCAGAAGGCTGAGGCAGGGGAATTGCTTGAATCCGGACAGTGGAGGATGCTGTGAGCTGAGATCGTGCCACTGCACTACAGCTTGGGCAACAGAACAATTCTCCGTCTCAAAAACAAAAACAAAATCTGTATGGGTTCTATTATGGCATTTGTTTTCTGTCCAACTAGTAAATCTAGTAATATATTCCAGATTGGGTTCTAACAAGATGTGGTTAAACCCTCAAAGCTAACTGGATGCATCCATCCTCTTACTACAACAGAGGTAATTAAGCAAAATGCTGATCAAGCAGAACACAGAGGCAACTAGCTAGAGAACAAAGCATCCATATTAGAAAAGGACAAAAAAAAATCAGCAATAAATAAGTAATGGGAGATATTCTCTATTAGTATTGCCAAATGTTTGGCATACATAATTGAGAAACACTACTTTCTTAGTCATTAGATTGAGTATGTCTTAAAACACACCAAAACACTTAAAATAGCTGTATATAAAAAATATGTAAATCTATACCTTTAACCCAGTCTATTTTCAGAGATAAATACTAATATTTTTACCTGTAGGGTCTCAGGCAATATGACAAGTACTCTGCTAGGTACTAAAAATAAAGAGTGAAAGAATTAAAGGCCAAATTCTCCCTCACACACTTAGAAAGAGAGGTAGTTAAAATATGTTGACTAGGCCAGGCGTGGTGGCTCATGCCTGTAATCCCAGCACTTTGAGGATCCACCCGAGGTGGGCAGATCACCTGAGGTCAGGAATTCCAGACCAGTCTGGCCAACATGGCAAAACTCCGTCTCTACTAAAAATACAAAAGTTGTAGGGGCAGGTGCCTGTAATGCTACTTGGGAGGCTGAGGCAGCGGAATCCCTTGAACCCAGGAGGCAGAGGCTGCAGTGAGCCGAGATCATGCCACTGCACTCCAGCCTGGGTGACACAGCAAGACTCCAAATCAAATATATATTTATATATATACTAGGATATCTATGTCCAGCCGTGATAGAGTAACTAATATTAAACTAGCTCTTCTGTTAGAACAATAGTAAAAAAAAAACAAAAACAAAAAAGTATGACCATTTTCACATACTGAAATAAAGAGACTGCACAAGTCTGTGTTCCATGAGGAAAAAAATAAAAAGAAATTAACCATATGATCATCCTTTATTTTTTTTTTAAACCTGGGAGCATTTATCACATCCCTAACACAGAAAGAATGAATTCAATTAGAGCTTTGCAGTCTTGCTGGGCTGGGAAAGAGATAAAAGTTCAGAAAAGTGAGATAGCTGGAGTTTTAGGAGCAGTGTAATGGAGTAATCACTCTAGCAATCTGCACTAGAAGGCTGGGCACAGTGGCTCACACCTGTCATCCCAGCACTTTGGGAGGTTGAGGCAGGTGGATCATTTGAGGTCAGGTGTTTGAGACCAGCCTGGCCAACATGATGAAAACCCGTCTCTACTAAAAGACAAAAATTAGCTGGGCGTGGTGGTGTACCCCTGTAATTCCAGCTACTCAGGAGGCTGAGGCCGTGAACCTGGGAGGCAGAGGTTGCAGTAAGCTGAGGTAGTGTCACTGTACTATAATCTGGGTGACAGAGCAAGACTTCATTTCAAAAACAACAACAACAAAAAAACCCCAGAAATCTATACTAGATTTCCTTCAATCTTGGTCTTAATTCTAAGCTACATGTGCATAGAATGAGATTTAATGAGGACAGGCAAATAATATCTACCAGGAAAAGATTAAGTGGCAAGGGACTGTCACAGAATTCTTAGATCTCACAGGGTTGAGAGAATTCATGATATAAATAGCTAGTGTATAGAGATCCTGTTGAATATATACGACATTCAGTAGAGATTTCAGAAAGGCCACAAATTAGATGTAGTGCACAACTTCTAGTCCTAGAACAAAAAGGTATTTTATACTCTTCCTCACAAAACTGAAAAATAAATCTCAAAAGGATCTAACTGATCAAATAAAGTGCCTGCCCAAACAAAACTCAACACTCTTTTTAAAAGAAAATAAAATCCAGATACTCAACAATATTTACAATACTCAGTGCACAAATTTTTAGATATGTGATAAGGTAAGAACTTGTATCCTATAACCAGGAAGAAAGTCCTTGGATAGAATAAAAACTCATGAATTAACAGAAATGATGAAATAAGAAATCATGGACTTTAGTTATACATGTATATGTGTGTGCATGTGTGCGTGCACACATGCATATGCATTTGTATGATTTGAAAAAATGAGTGTAATCAAAGTAGAAACAAAAACTAAAAGAGCCAAATGAAAATTCTAGACATGAAAAATACAAAATATGAAATAAAAACCTTACTGCTGAATGGCAGATTAGACACTACAGAAAAAAATTGATTGAACCAGTGAACTTGAATAAAGGACAATGAAAACAATTTAAATTAAAATATAGTTAGCAAAAAATGCCAAAAATGAAACAAAAAAAAATTTTATTTGCCCGTAGTACAGTAACAAATAACCCATCACTGGTTTAATGAAAATTTCAGAAGGGAAGGATGTGAAGGAAATGGGAGAAAAATTACTTGAAGTGACATGAACACAATTTTTCAAATGTCATGAAAATCTAATTCCAGCATATTCAAGAACCTTAGTCAGTATGAACCCAAAGTGCATATACCAAGGTGCATTATAGTAAAACTATTAAAAACTAATGATAAAAAAATACTATAAAAAATAAACTAAGGGACAGAGAAAAGAAAATCCACATTATGTAAAAAAGAACAACTATAAAAATCGCATGTGCTTTTTATTTTTAAAATCTGCAGAGCAAATAACAATGGAACACCATCCATGAAGGGTATAAGAAGTAAGCTGTTAAATCAGAATTCTATAGAATATTTGACTAAATATCCATCAAAAATCATGGAATTATAAACACTTCTTTTAAAACACAATTACTGAGAGAATCTGTTGAGAATATTTCTATACTGCAAAAATATGTTCCCACCATAATTTGTTCCCACTGTAAATACACATGCATGTGAATGTTCATTGCAGCACTATTCATAATAGGAAAGACATGGAATCAACCTAAATGCCCATCAATAACAGATTGGACAAGAAAACGTGGTACACATACACCATGAAAAACTGTGTAACCATAAAAAAGAATGAGATCATGTCTTTTGCAGGAACATGGATGGAGCTGGAGGCTATTATCCCTAGCAAACTAACACAGAAACACAGAACCAAATACCACATGTTCCTACTTATAAGTTGGAGCTAAATGATAAAAACTTATGAACACAAAGAAGGAAACAACAGACACTAGAGTCTACTTGAGGAGGGAGTGCGGGAAAGGGAGAGAAGCAGAAAAGGTAACTATTGGATACTTAGGCTTCATACTTGGGTGATGAAATAATATGTACAACAACCCCCCATGACATATGTTTACCTATATAACAAACCTTCACATGTGAAGGCCAGAAGGAAAACAACTGGAAATGGAAACTAAGACCTAGACAACTAAGAAATGGCCCAGAAATACAAAGGCATAAGTAAACATAAAATAATGTTTTTCTCATTTTTAAAATTTATTGTAAAATATTTGGCCTTAAAAAACATAGAAACAATGCATTGTAGTGTTCATAACATATATTTTTAAAAGTATGAAAATAGTATTATAAATGACAGGAGGAGAGAAGAAAATAAAACAAAAACAAAGACAAAAACCAACAACCAAAAAAAAAAAAAAAAAAAAAAAAAACAGAAAAGAGAGGAGGAGAGAAAATTGAAGCATATTGTTATATGGTACATAAATTATACATGATATAGAATAATATGTTATATATACAAAGAACAATATTATATGTTATAAATTCTAGAGAATTTGCTAAAATAAAATTAAAAGGTGAATTGGGTTAATAGAAGAGATAAAATTAAATTTCAAGTAATTTTCTTTAAAATCAACAAGAAAAAATTAAATAAAAAGTGGGCAAAGGACATGAATAGGCATTTCAAAAAAGAAGACATACAAACAGCCAATAAACATGAAAAAAATGCTCAGCATCACTAATCATCAGAGAGATACAAATCAAAACCATAATGAGATACCATCTCTGACATCAATAAAATGGCTGCTATTATGAAGTCAAAAAAAAAAAAAAACAAATGTTGGCAAGATTGCAAAGAAAAGGGAACACTTATTCACTTCTGGTAAGAATGTAAATTAGTTCAGATCCTGTGGAAAGCAGCTTGGAGATTTTGCAAAGAACTAAAAATAAAACTAGCATCCATCCCAGCAATTCTATTACTGGGTATATACCCAAATGAAAATAAATTGCTCTACCAAAAAGATACTTGCAGTCACATGTGCATTGTAGAACAATTCATAATAGCAAAGACATGGAATCAATGCAAGTGTGCATCACTGGTGAACTGGATAAAGAAAATGTGCATATATACACCAAGGAATACTACACAGCCATTAAAAAAAAAAAAACAAAAAAACAAAAGCACATCCCTTGCAGCAACATGTATGAAGCTGGAGGTCATTATCCTAAGCAAATTAATACAGGAACAGAAAACCAAATATAATATGTTGTCACTTATAAGTGAGAGCTAAGCATTGGGTACTCAGAAACACAAATATGGAAACAATAGACATTGGGGATTCCAAAAGTGGGGGAGGGAAAGGGGGGAGAAGAGTTGAAAAACTACCTATAGGGTACTTTGTTCATTGCTTGGATGATGAGATTATTAGAAGCTCAAACCTTAGCATCACACAATGTACCCATGTAACAAACCTGCACATATATCCCCTGAATCTAAAATAAAATTTTAAAAATAAATCTTGTTTGATAAAATATAGCAGAAAAAAAGAAATAAGGAACAAAGGGCAATTGGGCCTAACATAACACATAGAGCATGATGGTACATTTAAACCCAATCATACCACTAAATATAGGTGGTCTAAATAGCCCAGTTAAAAGAGGGAGATTGTATTAAAAAAATGATGTACTTCCTGACTACTAGGAATCAACAATATAAATAAAGACATAGTGGTGAAAGTAAGTAATAGGAAAATATATACCAGCTAAAGAATAATCCTAAGAAACAAAGGGTGGCTGTATCAATATCATATAAACTCGGGATCTTCCCAAACCTGGCAAAAAAAAAAAAAAAAAAAAGGAAAGATATTCTAAGAACAGAATGTTTAATATGTGAGCTTATCTTCTAAACAATACCTTAGCAGTATCTCCCTGTGTTTTCAAGTTTGACACTCCTAAAATATTTCCACATAGAAATTTTGAATCATCATGGCCTCTGTTATATTTTCACAGTTCTTGAACTAATATAAGACCTTTACTGCTCACTGTTGCCTAACTTTCCAGCCTTGTTGATTACTTTCTTCACAGGCACCTTAATGACACCTGCTGAGCAACTTGCAATTATTCAAATGTAAATACAACATATGTTAATCAAACGTCACAGTATTTTTACAAATTGGTTTATCTGAAATGTACATTCCCTCTCATACATCTGAGTATTTCTTACAAATACTTAAGTATTCAGCTCCACTTTTACCTCTTACAGAAGAGTTTCCATTATACCTTCAACGTGGGTTAGGTTATCTTTTCATGAGCTTCTATAATGACCCCTCTCAGTGCATGTCACCTATTCTTGCTTTCTTTCTGAACTATATTTGTGGGAATACAGACAAAGAACTTTTAAGGAAAGGAATACTGGCTTTTGTCTCCACAGTCATAGCATCAAACTCCATGGTTAGTACAGAGAGATGACAGTTTTACAAATTGTACTGACAGTAAGATATTTGATTCTAATGTTTTGATTTGAGCACAGGTACATTATTTTGCAAGCTGTAAAATAAACTCTTAAAATTGGAGCTTTCTTATGGTTACTAAGTAATGTTTACAACAGATGGCTTGGCTTTATTTCTACACTTCTTCATCCTACTTAAAGGCAATCTTGACTTTCATGAAACTGCAGCAATTTCCAGGTCATCTCATCTAGAAATATAACATGATGGGAAGAAATGAAGCATTTTCATATTTCAAGAATAGAGAACGTTACATTTTAAATTACTTCTAAAACACATCATCCATTTTTTTCCATGTGAAACTTAGTATCATTGGAAGTAAAATGAGAAATTAAAAATCTAAACTATTTTAAGTCAAATAACTTGATCAAGGCATTCATCTTCTGCGTTTTATTGAAAATACTAAATTTTCTAAGTAGCAAATTCAATTAATAATTATTTATTGAGAGCACACCATGTGCCAGGTGCTATGTGGGATGTTACTTAGCAGTAAGCATAGAGAAGGAGAAAAGACAGGCATTATATGAAGTATTACACAAAATTAATAAATTATATGCATGATACGTATTTAAAGCAAAATACACTGGATGTTACTTGCAATTTCCTGAGGATTACATTGTTGATCAAAAAAACAACAAAGAGAAGACAAAAAGCTTAACTCTAGTCAGCAAAAACCTTTGAAATCTGATGTTAAATTTTGTAATGTCTTACCTTCTCATCTCCAAGTCATGTCCTTAATGTTTATTGAAAAGGAAACCTATTTTTTTTTAATTCGGTGGTTGCTCAGCTATAATAAACTGCTAACATTTTTTAATTTGATACTTTACCTACTCATTACACATATAACACAGAAGCAGGTTTTACATTTCCCCAGGAGCAACTTTCTCCAGATTATGAATATTTCAACACAGTTCCTTAATTTTTAGGATCACTTTGCTTTGGTGAAATGGATTTATCTGTTCAAGAAGAAAATCCAAAGAAAACTTCACAACATTTACTACTTTAAAATACATATATGGCAACACCTCACAGCAGGGATCATAGAGAACTTTAGAAACTTTGATCTTACCTTCATAGGGAGGGCATTGGATGAATGAAGTAAAGAGACTATCATCAAAACATGTTTGACCCTGATTCTAATTTTCTCACTGTTGATAGGTAGATCTTTTCACAGTTATCGTATCATTCCTGCGAGTCCTTTCTGCATCTAACCCTGGCCATGAAAATGACTCAAGAAAAATTTTATGATTTTATATGTAATGGGACATGGAGTAAAAGAGAAAGTTTCTTCGGGCAAAAGACAGAAGGTAGAAAGAGAAGAGAAGATCAGTTTGAAGCCCTATCAACTTAGGAAAGTAGCTAGTTTAGGGCTCTCTTGGGATCTAAGTGTGTGTCTTTGTTTCTACATGGAAATTCTACTTCTTGAGGATTTACTTTTTATAGGGAATCTATGGGAATGCGACCTTTTCAATAGAGAATGAACAGGGTGCTGGTTGTCCGTTCTCCAATAAGAACAACACAGGTTGCTGTGAAAAGGATTTAAAAAAAAGTCTTTGAATAACCAGGTCACTGAAGGAGTGCTTAACCCACTCTTTCTAAATAAAACCTGTCTTTCTGATCTGTCATGTCTAATTATGTTCCCCAATATTCTACTTCATAAAAAAAATTTCACTTCTTATACTTTATAACTATGCACACACTTTTTACATTAAGGATTGTCTGAAATGAAGCTACTTACCTGCTCTTTCTACAGGAGTTAAACACCTTGTGGGCCATGGGATTTTGCCCTGTTTGCATATAACTCTTCCTGCTCGGAAAAGCAATATCCTCCAGTTCTAGTTTCCTCTAGTGAACCAAAAGTGATCTCCCAAGGTTATTTTTGAGGAATCTTCCTTATTTCACTGTCTTACATATGTAATGAAAAAATAATCCATGTTGGACATATTTAACTGTAACTATTTTAAATAAAAAGTGGGAAATATTTGAAAGGAGCTATCAAAAATAAACTGTTCACTGAATAGATACAGAGAGCCCTCGAGGAAGCAGAATAAATCTTTAAAACAACATTGACATAAAGAAAATAAAGACTTTCTTTGAGAAATTTACAGTATTACTCAATTAAATTAACAGAACATATTGCATAAATTTATGGCTTGAATGTGAGACCATGAGATGTGTCCTCAGCCATCTGAAATATGCCTAAAGTGGGTAAATAAATATGCTATGTAGTTTCTGAATACTATTGCTAAGTACTTTTTTCCTAACAAATGTCTTTATACTAAATTTTATTTTATAATTAATTTTAATCGATATTTGACTTAAAGGGAAATGAAGTTACATTTTCTTAAGCTTTTCTACCTTATACCATATAGCAACTAACACAATCAACTGTCATTTCCCTTTATCTTATAAATAATTTGTTAAGATTTAATCCAGGTAAGGAGCAGTGCTTCTAGGTTTCCAAGGAGTGTACACATATTCAGTATCTTCATTGGAATATGTTTGTCCCTTTCTCTCCATCAAACTTTCTGTGCCACTGAGTATCAGCAGCAGGGGGAATGAGACTGTGTGAGGTGAATCACGTCTGTAATCCCAGAACTTTGGGAGGCCAAGATAGGTGGATCACCCGAGGTCAGGAGTTTGGGACCATCCTGGCTCTACCCTGTGGTGGTGTGTGCCTGTAATCCTGGCTACTCGGGAGGCTGAGACAGGAGAATCCCTTGAACCCAGGAGGCAGAGGTTGCAGTGAGTTGAAATCGTACCACTGCACTCCAGCCTGGGTGACAGAGCGAGAGTCTATCAAAAAAAAAAAAAAAAAAAAGAAGTAATGGGAATAAGCTTTTTCATCATCCCATGGCATCTATTGCCTAGATGGTGACATAATCATTCAAACTTAAAACTATTATTATCAACACTTTCTTAAACTCCAAAAGAATTTTTCTAGTAATAGGCAATTTATCACGTAACAATCTTGAGAATTTACTTGTTTATTTTTGTCACAACACTAAATTACATGGGTAATTTGAGTTGTGCTTATTTCAGTGATTATGTGTCGTTTATGAAGCTTGATGAAAATGTAGTTATTTAGAAAATACTCAAGAACTTTGTACGTCAAACTTGGAATATTTTTTTTCTTTGCTTATCTAACAAACTTCAAATATCATTTTCAGTGCACACTGATGCTAACGTAAGGTGCAGGCTTAAACAGTAAGGAAAGTGCCTTAACAACCACTTGAAGCAGGTATCACTAACGCTGATTGCCACTGGGTAAACTGAAACACAGTTGAACTAATTGTGCCAGTTTATGTATATTTTCACTGACAGAGGCAGGGTTGAAATCAGATGTCTGATTTCTGATGAGTGACCATGATTTCATTAAAGTAGCTCCTGGACCTTATAGGTACATGCCACCTATGTGACCCCTTGTACCTATGGTATTAAGATGCCAATATTCTCCATTCACAGAGAAGATACCTGATTCAACTATGCTAGGCAAAATGCCATGGCAACAGCTGGCTTCTCATTCTAGCAAGATTTTATAATCCTGCTGGAAGGCCATCAGCTGTAGGCTTTTCCTCTTTCTTTGTTCAAGCTCTTTTCTAACACAGCAAGTGAATGAGACACTCTTTAGAAACTGATAAGGAGAAAGAACATAGCATAGAAATACATGTGGTACTATTCTCCGATTAGCGGTAGAAAGAGAGAAGAAAGAGAAATGGCAGAGCCAACCTATAGCAAATGATAAAAGGATTCTGATGAAAAGGATAAATGTCAAGAGGCTCTGGTTATATTAAATGAAGAAACATTTTAGAGGAGGTGAAAATTAAATTTGATAAAAAATAGTAGCATTAAAAGAATGATATCTTGACAATCAGAATATGAAGAAGCTAAATGAGTGGAAGGGAGAGTAAGTGGGAGATAATCAGTAGGAAAAGGAAACAAAAGGAATAATTCGTATTCATTTCTCTCTTAGTAAAGCTATAAAAAATAAATAAAGCAGGAAATGCCTTTGAAAACCAAATAAATCAAAAGAAATTTACAGAAACATTGGTTTGGAAGGTAACTGGAAAATTGTAAATTGTTTTAAACATATAGTAGCAGAAACATGAGGTAGTAATCTTTTGTTACCTGGTATCCCAAATTATACAGTAATTAAGATATGTATGTCTCATTGACATAATATATAAATCAATGACATCATCCATTGTTTCAAAATGTATACATTAACATAAATTTGTGACTTGTTGTGGTACACATCATAACACCTGAAAAGCTTTTAGATCTATTGTATGAATGACCCATTTTTCAAAATTATGAGATCATCTGCCAACTGTGCTAAAAATTTCATTATTTAAATGGCTGGCAAACTATTATAAGAATAGCATTAATAGACTTTCCAAGTTACTTTGCAAGTTTATTTAGTATTTACACTAATATTTACTCATATGTGTCTTTAGATACTTTCTAGTTTTAGTGTTTCAGTTTAAAGAGTAAACAAAGAATTTCACAATCAGAACTGTAATATTATTTTAGTTTGTGTATTGTTTTTAGTGTGTGTGTGTGTGTGTGTGTGTGTGTGTGTGTATCTACAGATATTTTTACCTCAAGGCATTTAATCTCCTTTAATCTAGGATTGATGTTATTCATTTCTTTTTCTTACATATTATCTTGCACAGGTTCTTGTGCCTAGTAAACACAGAAAATGCTATTGAATGTTCAAAGTTAAAATAAAATTTGCCTATAGTGACATGACTTTATTTTCTAAGAACACATTAATTATATAGACCAATGATTATTGAGTTTCATAAATGCATATAAATGTTGCTGTCATAAGACCATGAAAGAAAATTGTTTGTGTCAGTGACTTTTGAAACAGAATATTCTCTGAATCATGTCTTAATACACATCAAAAGACATGATGCTAATGTTTCCATGAGATAATGTATTTGATCCTAAATTATAAACTAAGATAATCTAATACATTAATGTATTAGATTAAATAAAATAAACAAAAAGAAATTTACAGAAACTTTGGTTTGGAAGGTAACTGGAAAATTGTAAATTGTGTTAAACATATGGTAGCAGAAACATAAGATAGTAATATTTTGTTACCTGATACAATAAATCATGCAGTAATTAAAGTAATAGGGGATAGTGTTGTCCAGTTTGTCCCCTGTGACCTTGACAGTGATGTCAGTTCCCCTGCCCTTGGTGAGGGAGCTGATATCTTCTAGGACCATCTTATCAAGTTATTTCCTCATTTCGAGAATAACAACTGGTTCAGCAACAGCAAATATGTGATCCCCACAGCAGTTCACATAGCTTCCAACTAGAAAACAGAGGTCCCTGCTCTACACTCTAAGTATGGGAGGAAAAGTGAGTGTTCTCATTATGTGAAGATTTATGTCATGATTTTATTGCCATTTACTGAAACTGTCACATCTCATACAGATTTCCACATCAGATAGCAACTATTAAAATTGACACCGTTACTGTATAAAAAAGAAACAAAGAGTAAACAAGGAGAACAGAAAAAAAAAAGTATATACATGAAAAATCAGCCAAAAAATGAAAATATTTACATTGCTATTCTTTTTATAAGTTGAGGTATCTTTTTCTGACATAATGTTATTCAGGGAAAATAAATCAAAGATTACTTTTAAAAGGGATCCCTTAAAGTTTGACTGTTTAAATAATGGCTACGTTTCTTTCCCTGCCCAATCCAATCCATCCAGTTTTGTTGGATCCTTTTCCATAACCAAAGACACTGCATTTTCAGTGTATCATCCTAGAAGTAATGGATTGTTTGCAAGAAGCCCCTTTATGTCATTCTTCTCTACTTTCCTTCTGTCAATCTGTGAAAGATGATGTAGAAATTTTTATCTTGCTAAATTTTCCATCCACTTTCTGACTGCCCTTTTTAAAAAATTTTAACCTTTCTGATGTGTTTGCCAAGACAGAATTCTAAGCTGCTTTCTAGTTTTAAGTTACTTCTTGATCTAATCTAATTCCTGCTTAAATAAGCTTGCTAGATTCTTAATAAGCTTTTTTTTTCTTAAATAAAAATGTCCTTGTAAAATAAAACACACTTACCACGACAATTGCTTCATTCTTTATATCTTTCACTATGTTGGTGTACTTGTATGTGTTATGTGTATCTATATATGTGTAGTTCACAATGCCTAAGATGAGTTTACACACACACACACACACACACACACGCACGCACACACGCACTTGAGCGTCTAAGATCATGCAGCCTTTAATTTTATACCCAAAGCAGGCTTATGTTGACCTTCAACTAACACAGTTTAAATGCCTTTCCTCTTTCTTAAATGTGTCAATGAATGAAATTAGCTGTTTTATCTATTATTTTCTGTGTTTCGTATTTTTAAATTAACATAGTACAATTTTACCCTAGAAAACCTACCAAAAACATAGAAAATTACTATTTTTACATATTCATACCTCTGTTGCAGTGTATGCTTCACTACAAAAAACAAGTGTGTTTAATTTCAGTTGTTATTAATTATTCTTTTATTCACTTATCTAACAATATTTACTGGGTACCTTCTACATGCAAACATGTTTGTGGGATACTGCTATAGACTGAATGTTTGTGTCCTCTCAAAATGTATGTATTGAAATTCTAGCCCCCAAAGTTATGGTATTAGGAGGTAGGGCCTTCAGGAAGTGATTTAGTCATAAGGACTCAGCCCTCATATATAGGTTTAGTACCTTCATGAAAGAGGCCCCAGAAATTACCCTGGCCTCTTCCTCCTAGAGAGAACACAGAAAGAATACAGCCCTGTGTGAACTAGAAAGTAGATCTTTACTATCCATGGAATCTTCTGGTACCTTGATCTTAGACTTCCTAGCCTCCAGCACTGTGAACAAATAAGTTTTTGTTGTTTATAAACCATCCAGTGTATGGTATCCTGTTATAGCAGCCAGAATGGACTGAGGTACTGTGAAGGCTTCAATGAGAACTATGTATTATGATAGCCCTTTACAGAGTTTTACGTGGCTCTCAACTTCTCCTCTTAATATTTAATGTTGATCTGTATTTAGATCTGAATAGAAACCTATGATGGTCGCTATACAATACAATTCAGTTGATATGAGTCTTTGTCATTCATGAATGTTCAGGAAGAAATTTAGTGACATGAAAAATAATTTTTAAATACCAACAAAAGTTCATCTGTTATATTTATGGAAATGAATATGCCAGATATAGTCACAGTCAATCAGGAGAGAGTGACAAGAAAATATGTTTTCAAAGTAAATCAAATTGGAGATAATTGTTACTATATTCCTGTGAGTAGAGAAAAAAAAAGTCATAAGCTCAGAAAATTGTTTTAGATGATACCCAAGTGATCTAAAACCCCATAATCTTAATTCACCATAGACGTGCTGTAGCTACCTGCCTAGTTATTTCCAAGATTTGTCTCTAGAATTCTTCAGTTTTTATTTCCGTAGTCTTATAGAATGAATTAATAATTTAATTCAAGGTATGATATTACTACTTGAAGACAAAAAACATTTCTGCTGGTTTTTAAAAAATTGTATTCAATGAAATTTAATTCAAACAGAGCTTTATCTCTGACTTCTATTTGCCATTAAAATTAGCTTTGGACTATACACTCTTTTTTCCAAAAAAAATTAAGAGAGAATCAAAGGCTCTCTTTTATTAACAAGAATGATAATTTAAAGAGAATTGAAGAATCAATACTCATGTTTATGCACATATATTGGAATAAAATCTGTGTATACATAGGTATAAATTACAGCTTGGGTAACCAAAACTATATTACTATACATCAACTCAGTAAAAAAGAAATTAAGATTCTATGCCTGGGCAAACAAATATATGAAACAAGTAGAAAATTCTCTGATACAAACATCTTGGGGACTTAGGTTGGAAAGCGGTGGTTTGAAAACAATAAGAAAATAATGCTTATGCCCAGTTTATAAGCATTTACAATTTCTGCCTATTAATATAGGGTCATCTCAATACATAAATATTGTGTAGGCAGACTGGCTAAACATAAAACATAACTGATTTGGAAAAGAATGGTTTTTCATATTATCCTTCTCAAAAAAAGAAACAAGATTGAAAACTGGGCAGAATTTATTTCCCTTTTCAATTCTGTGGTTAATCTGCTATTTTTTAACCTCCTTTCTTCTATTAGACTGAATTACGTTTTACTGGCTCATTGCCCTTTTTTGTGAGGTAATTTCTCAATGTACATTCTGAGGTCTCCTTGAGTCACTTTTTGAGGATAATTTTAGTAAGTAGGATTACTATCTACATTACTTGAATAGAAACCTTGTACTTTTCAAATTCATTTTGACAGCACAAAAATACATCATAAACGTTTCTTCCTTTCTTTCCTCCCTCCCTTTCTCCTTCCCTCCTTGCCTCCTTCCCTTCCCTTTCCTCCATCCCTCCCTCTCTCCCTTCCCTCCCTCCCTCCCTTTGTTCCTTTCTTCCTTCCCTCTTCTGCTCCTCCCTCTCTTTTATCCCTCCTTCTTCCCTCCCTATCTCTTTCTCTCCTTTCTTTCTCTTTTCTTTTTCCTTTTCCTTTCTTAGTTCTTTCCTTAACTTCCTTCCTTCCTTCCTTCTCTCTCTTTCTTTCTCTCTCTTTCTCTTTCTTTCTTTCTCTCTCTTTCTTTCTTTCTTTTCTTTCTTTCGACTTGTTAGATACACATTATTATGCCACTAGCTCCATATACTTGCTCCAGGCATTACTTTAGAATGGTGACTCTCAAAGGTAGTTGACAACAATTTTGAGTAAAATTGGCTACTTTTCTCAGTGACAATTATCATAATCAGGAACTGCTGTTTTCTGACCTTTATAAACTCTAAGCTTTACATACTATTCTCACTTTACTCATGGAAGAGAGAGGCGCCTAAAAGTCATCCTGAAATTTAGTTTATTTTCACACTCAACATAGGTGCCTATACATTATTATTTGTGAATGTTACTAGTTGATTTAATAATATGCATGATGGAATAAAATTCCTTCAATAAAATTCCTTCATCATAAATTACTTACTATGGGACTGAGCAATAAATGTTGGAATGAATAATATGTTATTTCTCCTATTGATATTGAACATTGATGTCTAGAACTCAGTTCTAATTGATTATATCTTAATTTAAAATTATTAAGAAAAAATTAAGGAATTTTAATGAAGGAATTTTAGAGATTAGTTATAGAGAAATTTTAGAGAAAGACAGCTGATATAGTCTTCCTATTTAATAGGAGTCTTAGGCTCAGAGATCACAAATTCACACAATTAGAGATTTTGCAGACCACAGCTAGATGCTAGGTAATCACTCTTTCAATACTGCATTCTTTTCATTACAAATAAATCTACTGATATATTCATATTTTTGTTTGGCTTACATCATTAACAGTAACAGTCACCTGTATCTGACTAGTACAGTGGCTGGCAGAGTTGTCAATTAATCTCTTTTGAATTGAACAATAAAAATATTCCTGTATCTCATATCATCTTATTGTAACATAATTTTGTGGTATGCCTATTATTAATTCAATTTTACATATTAAGAAACTGAGGTTCAATGTGTAAATTAATTACCCATGATTAATCAATTGGTAAAGCGTAATTTTGATTTTACTTTTGGATATTTCTGATTTTCTTATATGTTCACACATATTTAACAGTCAGAATTTGATAACATCTTGTCTCTGCTTCTCATAAAATAAAATCAAATGAAATAAAAATGTGTTTTATTGTATAAATTTTATAGTAGCTTTTCAATATATGGAAGTGAATCTGGGATTATAAAATGTATAATAGAGGAATTTATTATATGAAAGTCTTCAAAATTGTCATCAGTTTTTCTATTCTTCTTGGCACTGTCATTACAGAAAAGCATAAAAGCAGTTATTAAAACACTACCCAGAAAAAAAACTAGAAATTAGAGACAATGTAATCTATTTTATGACTTACTTATTGCAGTTACATTTTGCAAAAGATGAATAATTTTAAATTAACATATAATCAGTTGGAACTGAGTTCTAGACATCAGTGTTCAATATCAGTATGAGAAATAACATATTAATCATCCCAATATTTATTACTCAGTCCCATAGTAATTTATAGCACAAGTTAAAGAAGTGATTCAAATCTGCAAATTTAATCTAGAATAAACACAGGAACTTGAACAAATGTAACTTGCTGCCCTTTTCACACTTTTCTTAGTACATAGTACTCACTGAAGCAACTAATTTTAGTGGTAACAATTTTTTATGTATTAACCTAATTCTTTTTTCAAGTTATCATTGTGACCAGTGATCTTTACACACACATACGCACACATAACTGATTGTATAATGATACGTTATAAATTGAAAATATGTTGTTTCCATTAAAAAGAATGAGCAAGCCTATAAAAGCTAATAAAATAACAACCGGCAAAACATATTATTTAAAATAAACAAGCAATGCAGATGACTGTGAGAGTATCACAGGTGTTAAAATGGAAGGGCAGAGGATATATATGTATTCTCTACGTATGAGCACTGAATGTCTCTGCGATGATACTTAGGAGACTGACTAAAGTGTCTGCCTTTAGGGAGGAGGGTAGGGTCAGGGTGACAACAAGAGTAATTTTTCTTCACAAGCCTTTGTACTGTTAGAATTTTTTAAACTATGAACATATATTACATTAAAAAAAATCAAACATGTGGCCAGGAGCAGTGGCTCACTGCCTGTAATCCCAGCACTTTGGGAGACCCAGGTGGGAGGATCACTCAAGGCCAGGAGATCAAGATCAGGCTGGGCAACATGGTGAAACCCCGTCTCTACAAAACATACAAAAATTAGCTAGGTGTGGTGGTGCATGCCCGTAGTACCAGCTACTTGGCAGGCTAAGGCGGGAGAATCATTTTAGCTCCAGAGGCAGAAGTTGCAGTGAACTGAGATCACGCTACTGCACTCCAACTTGGTAGACAAGATGGAGACCCTGTCTTAAAAAACAATATAAACAAACAAAGAGCAACCATAGATTGTCAGTGTTTGTGATCTTTATGTCTTTTAAGTTTTGTGTTTATGATCTTCTCTTATATCTTTGTTTTGTGCAATATAGGTTATCAAAGTTTCCAAGCATTTTCTGAAAGTATAAGTCAGTTAAAAGGCTATAAGAGCAGATCACAGCAAAACATTTTCAAAACCTCGAAATTTCTAAAAATATTTTTATTTAAAAAGCCTTATAGCTGGCCAGCTTCTTCCACATATGCTATTATTATAGTAATGTGGATATAATTTAAAAGATATAGCTTCTAGGAATAATTTTAATTTTGTCAAAATTCCTAAGTGCTTGATTTTTCTTTTCAGTTTCAGGGCAGATATTTGTCAGGATTCAATATAAGTAAGTTGGATGGCAGTTCCTATGCTGGACATATGTCAAAAGGAATTGGTTTTATGGAGAAAAAGTTTGAAAATTCAATTTGTTTATTATAATAATGTTTTCATTATGTTCATTATCACTATGTTTCTTAAAGAACAGTGATATGTTCAAAGAGATAAATTTAAAATTTGTTCAATTATTTATTCACTGAAGAACAAAGCCAAGTAATTACTATTTTCTAACTCACATCGCCTTACCTATTACAAGCACTTTCCCAACGCTGAATTTTAAGGAAGAAATTCTTGCATTAACTTGATACTACTTCTCACAAAACTCTTTAGTTCTGTGACTGAGACGTGTTAGCTCTTCTAGGCCCTGTTTAAGTAGTTGTATTCATTTTCTACTACTACTGTACCAAGATTAATTACTTACACAATACAAATTTTATTTTCTTATAGTTTTGGAGATGAGAAATCTCAGATTAGTCTCACCGGAAACAGTCAAAGCATCAACAAGTCTGGTTCTTTTCAGAGGTGCTGAAGAAAGAATTCTTTTTTCTTGCTTTTTTTAGCTTCTCCAGATTACCTATATTCCTCAGCCTTTTTCTCATATCAGTTCAATCTCTTGCTTTTGTTCTCATGTGACTATTCTCTCTGACTTCTCTGAATCTCTCTTATAAGAACTTTTGTGATTATACTAGGCTCACTAGGGTAATCTAGGATAACCCCTATGTTTCATGATAATTAATGTAGTCATATCTATAAAGTCCTTTTTTTCTATACAAGGTAATATTCACAGGTTGTAGGTATTAAGAAGGGGACATCTTTAGGGTACCAGGGTCAGCCTTCTATAGTAGCTTGCACACAAGGATCTTAGAAAAAGTCTCAACATAGTTATACATTTAATTTCTCTTTGTCTTGGATAGGAGAAATGAACAACTGTATCTCCAAAATTATTTTTTCAAATGAAAGTTAATTCTGCTCTTAGCACTTTATGCAATTCTGGGTGTCATCCTTTCAGCTTTGAGGATTTATATCTAGTGAAGGCAGTAATGAGTAATAAGCTGCCTTATTGCCTTCTTAAGTCACAACCACCATTTTTATGGTAATTTAAAAATCTCATAATCTATTCCTTTATAAATCCCATTGAGTTTGTAACAAGGCCCAAGTTTTAAGCTTTCTTTAGCCATCAATTATATTAAATAAAGAACCTTAAAATAATGCAGGAATGTGGTCTTTTGAGCCCATGATGCCATCAAGTGACTCCTCATCATGAGCAATAACTAATAATCATTTATTCTATATTATCAGAAAGTTCTGGGTCAGAAGGAAGAATTCAGATTTTTATTATTATATTCCAAACACAAAGTAGATTTTTCTTTGGTGTGAGCTATAACTTTACAAATGTTGCAATATATTAAAAAGCAATAACAATTTTCCACCTTACTGCTGCATTTAAAAATAATCCAAGAATTTTCATTTTAATATATAGGTTAGTTCAAATACACATGCAAAATACAGGAGACTTCCTCATATGCGTTTCTTATAGATATGTATTTGGGTGTTGATATAAGGCTAATTGGAAAGTATGTCTTTTTCTTTCACATGTATGCTTACTGTTGAAATGAATATCCTGTATTGATAATTTTCATTATGTTTATGAATTTTTATTTTAAAGATTCCTGGATATTTATTTTGTTCTCTATCTCTTGTCATATGGTTGCTGTATATCCTGTTTTATTACTTTTTCTTTGTTTTTATCTTGTTTTAAATTAGGATTGTTACTATTTTTCTTTCATACCAATACATGTATGCATGATATGTAGTTTATTATTTTTTCTATTAGTGTTACTAGTAGTGGTACTTATGATGTTAAAAGATATACTTAAAAATCATTTTCTCCAGTTTTAATAACTTTTAACAAGTTTATATGTGTGTATATATACACACAATATATGTATATGTTTATTAAATTATCGTTGAAACTAAAGGATACTACAAATTTTATCAAAACTAGGACACAGCTGGAAAAATTTCTCATAGAAATTTTGCTTTAAGAAATGTAAAGCCGTGAGTTTGCACTTAACTTTTTTAATATAATAAAAAGAAAAGGAAGAAGGCTAAATATATTTGTGTGTTTCCATAAAACAGAAGTTAAAGTTCACTTATTCTAAATTTAATCTTCTATATAAAGAACTTTCCTATAATTCTTAAGTTTGCTTTTAATAACCCCAAAGACTATTGGCTTATAATCCTGGGAATATGAATATTTGTAAAAAGAAACTGCATGTGTTAGAATGCTTGTTGAGAAAGCCATTTCTTCACTGAAATATATAAACCATGCTTGTCATTAACTGGCAGTCTGTAGGTACACAGATTTCATTCTGAAAACAGTGCAGATAATTGTAGAAGAAATGTCTCTGAAGTCATTACTCTGCAAAACCTATTTTGCCATTAAAATAAATGTTAGAACACAATGAAAATGTATCATTCTTCCACACAAATGTTATTCCATAATGAGAATGAAAAAATTCTCATACCTATTTTTGTTCAAACTTCATTCCCTAGGCCCTATTTCCCAGACTTTCTACCACTTCATTTACATGAATATGATTGTCAGTATTGGCTTTCTATTGCTGCCGTAACAAATTGCCACAAACTGGATGGCTTTAAAGCAAAGTAAATTTATTATTCATTTTTATAGGCCAGAAATGTGACAAAGATTTCACTGGAATAAAAGTGTGGTAAGGGCTGCATTCCTTCTGCAGGCTCCAGGGGAGAATCTGTTTCCTTGCCTTCGTCGCTTTTAGAGGCCATCCATATTCCTCTCTTCTGGATCGCTTCCCTCTGTCTTCAAAGCCAGCATCGTTGTCTTTCTCTGACTCTCCATCTCTTTCTGATGGTAGCAGGAATGTTTCTCTGCTTTTAAGAATCCATGATATTTGATTAGGTTCACTTTGATAATCCAGGATAATTGCCTCATCTAAAGTTTATCAACTCATTCACCTCTGCAGAGTCTTTTGTGTTGAGTACTTACTATATAAGTCTATCTTTAATTCATATGCATATTCACTAACAATATGCCTGGTATGGGCAATTTCTTATTATGGGCTACAAAGACAAATAAGATGCTAGAGAGTGTTCATTGAAATCACTAGGTTTTCACCAGGAAGCAACACTCGTAAAACACATTAGTAGAGTTTCATAACTGGTGTTTCAACACCTAACGGATGAATTTAAAACTCCTTAGCATGGATGGCAGAGAAGATCTCTCAAATCTCATAACCTCATTATCATCATTTTCTGCTTGTCTCTACCACATGCTCCAAGCTTATGGAATTAAATACAGTCCCTCAAATCTGTCACTTGTTTGTGCTGAAGGTAAAGGATATGTTACTTATGGTACAGGCCCCAACCAATTTCTCCTACTAGTTTAAAGGCAGGAGGCTACTCCTTATACTCTATGGCCACTATATAAAGGTCCAGAGATGTGTACCTGTTGCAAGAACAATGTATAAGGTAGCCTGGTGTGAAAAGATATAACCTTAGGAGTAATTGTAATGAGCAAGTCAATTAGTTGGTTTCTCTGAAATCAGACTTAGAGAATGTCATAATAGTCCACTCTATTGTAAAGGTGTTATATAACAGACTGTCACTGTAACTGTAGAGAATTACAAGATAAACTCCAGCCATGAGTGAGTAATAGAGATAATCATCGGTCTCCAGATAACTGCCTCATTTCCTCATGATGATTATTATTGTTAACGTTATTATTTGTTATTTAAATTATTGGTCATTTGTGTACTCGTACAGTTTGGTGCTACTGCTTTGGCTCATTCTAAGGCACCAGAAATTTTACTTATCATTAGTTTTACACCATCAGTGCAAATGCTAAAACAGTAAAAAGACAAACAATATCTTGGTGTTACTGTAAAAATAGTTTAACACATTCAACCCTGTCTACCATCCAAAGGATCTTCAGCTATCAGGAGACTATGGACATACCGTCACACATTTTTTTTTAATCCTAAAGAGTTTCTAATCTGTGTAAGGGAAATGGCCTAACATTCTTTGAATGCTATTGCAAAATTTTTTGTTGGTCAACTCTTAAAGGGCCTAAATCAAGTGGCTTCTATACTCTGTAAACTTTTTTCATTTTCTACAAATAAAATTAACTTTAGGGGTTTACATTTTGACTTTTTTAATGAATTATTAAGCAGTGTTTTTAAAACTCACAGCATAGAAAAGATTCGGGTGCGGCTCATTTGAGATCTGCCATTGCCAAAGGAATATCATCATTACAACCTGTTTAGCAGGCGCGCAAGGTTGCTGTGTGGTAACTGTGACAGGTACCACTTCAGAGATGCAGGTAAAAGCTACATTATGTTTTCTCCTTTGAGCCTGGCATGAAATTACATAGGCTAGCACTTTAAAGAAGAAAGTTTTTTACAACTGCATATTTATCAAGGGTACATTTGGATGGTAAGGTTTAGACATCCATTTGAGCTGAAGAATTGTACAACAGCATAATCCTTTTGAATAAAACATCCATGGATATCCCAAGAAATTATTTTTGTATGTAGTTCTCAAATACCCCAATCCTTTAGAAAATATTTCTTAAAAGATTTTATTGTACTGTAGAGCATAAAAACGAACACATCATCTTCAACCAGTATAATTTTTTCTTCCATTAATTTCTTTATAAACTTTTGATATGAGTACTTTAGACAATTTTTTAAGTTTAGTTTTGTCATCAAGAAACAGGGAAGAATTCACTTCTAAGTGGAATTATTCAACGTAATTCAATAACTCTTTATTGCCCTCAGACTATTGCCAAGAGAATAGATTTTACAGTTAGTTAAATGTTTGGCACTATGCCAAATATATCTAAACAATATAACATTTGAAAAACGTAAAAATGTAAATTCTGCGATTTAAAGTAATAGAAATCATTTTCAACATTATCCAAAAATTAATATTTTATTTGTACAATTTTAATGCCCCTTTGAAAAATAATGTAGAAAATACGTCTTTTATTTATAAAATTCTGAATGGATAGTGAAAGTAATAACCTCCCTTGGCAATTTAAATGTGTACCTCTTTAATGCCGTAGAGATGTGACATATAAGTTTCATATGTATACTGTCTATATCTAAAATTGTGCTTGATTTGGTAGCACTCACTAAGCAATTAACTTTATACTTCTTTGCTTCACAAATTGTCAAGCTGCTCAATGTTTCCTCACAAATGGTATGTTGAATACCTACTATATTTAAGGTGCTGTGCTACCTGATTGCAAGTTCCAAAAGTGTAAAAGATGAGATTTCACCCACGCAAGAAGGTAAAGAAAATAGTGTCATATATTACATTACACCCTTACACACTGTGCAGTGATTTTTAGATCGTCCCCATTAGGGTATCTATAGTGGGCATATCACAGTAAATTTAACCCTCTTGCTGTGGTAATTGCTTTAAGGAACCCAGATCTAAGTCAGCCAGTAAGTGCTGTGGTGCCCAAGAATATCAGGGTGGTTTAACATCACTGTAACTCAGGATACAGTTCGGCGATAAGAGGAAGGAACAGCCTGGTCCCTAGATATGAATGAAGAAGAAGGCACTTGTGGCTGATTGATGCCTGTGGCTATTTTTGAAGCCAGCTTAAGACCAAAGCTGACACTTCAGAAGGCAGAGCCTCCAAAATCCAAAAGAATTAGAGCCAAAGGATAAAAAAAATTCAAGCCTACCCCTCCTTTCGGATTTTCAGAAATGTAAGTAAATACATTCTTATTTTAAAGTTGACTTTTTTAAGTTGCACTTGAAAACATCTTAACTGATAAATCATCAAAAAACAAAGCTGCTTGAGACAGACGAATTCAGGCAGAAAAAAATGAAGTGGAAAAGAGAGCAAATGAGAGTACTTACTGGCTAAGTCAGGGTGGCACATTCAAATGCTCCCACTCAGGAGACCTACAGTAATGAAGCATATCGGGCATAAGAAAAATTAGCAAATATTGCCCAGAATATTGTTGACATGTTTGAATGGAAATCCAATATTATGAGATCTATTTTCAAGAATTTTATAGAGATCTACTGAAGATACTGTGTGGAAGATGCTTGGAACAGTTCCTTATATACATGAAACAATAAATAAGTGACTGATATTATTATTTATGAAAATGAGAGCAAAGTGTGTAGACAGTCAATACATTTTAACTTCCTTCTTTTATTCGGACGGTCAGAATTGGAATGACTGGCATGGGCGTTTGAATACAAAGGATACTAGATAGATAAAAGGAAGAGAGAAGTTAACAACAAAGAAAAAATATAGAACGTCATTAATTGGCCATCTATAGTAGTAATTAAAGTCAATGTTCTCATTTATATGTGGGAGCTAAAAATATCGATTTAATGGAGACAGAGGCTGGAGAGGGTAGTCGGGGGTGAGGGCAGGTAAATGGGTAGAAAAAATACAGTTAGAAGGAATAAAATCTAGTGTTTAGTATCACAATAGGGCAGCTATAGTTAACAATAATTTATTACATATTTTAAAATTACTAGAAGAGTAGATTTGGAAAGTTCCCAACACAAAGAAATAATAAATGTTTGAAGTGATGAATTTTCCAATTACTCAGATTTGATCATTACACATGGTATGCTTGTATCAGAATATCACATGTAACCCATAAATATATACATGTATTATGTATCCACAAAATTGAAAAAATTAAAATAAAAAACGATTACCAAATATATGCTTTTGAATTTAAACAGCTTAAATCCAACCTCTATCAGACAATACATGTGCAACCTTAGCCACATTAATTAACCAGAGTTTCAAACTTTCCCTCTATAATATGAAAATATTAATAGCAAGTTTTTCATAGGGTTATTATGAGGTTAAATGCAATAATGCATATGTATTAGTCCATTCTTGCATTACTATAAAGAACTACCCAACACTGGGTAATTTATAAAGAAAAGAGGTTTAACTGACATTGTTCTGCAGGCTGTACAGAAGACATGGATGAGGAAGCCTCAAGAAACTTAAAATCATGGCAGAAGGCAAAGGGGAAGCAGGCACATCCTACGTGGCAGGATCAGGAGAAAGACAGAGTGAAGGAGGAGGTGCTACACACATTTAAACAACCAGATCTTGTGAGAACTCACAGCAAAGGGCAAATTTACCCCCATGATCCGGTCACCTTCCACCAAGCCCCTCCTCCAAAACTGGGGATCACAATTTGATAGGAGATTTGAGGAGGGACAGAAATTCAAACCATATCAGCATATAAAACATTTAGGAAAAGAGGAGCCAAGATGGGCAATTAGAAGTAGCTGTAGTCTGCAGTACTTACAGTGATGAATAAAAGGGGGAAGTTAATTCTACACCTTCAACTGAAATATACAGGACCTCATATTGGGATTTATTGGCAAACAACTTGACCCGTAGAGAATGAAGAATAGCAGCATGAGGTGAAAGCCCACCCGGGATGGCATGGTGCCAAAGGAACCCCCAGCTTCAGCCAAGGGAAGTGGTGAGTGAGTGTGAAAACCCACTGGGGAAACCATGCTTCTCCCACAGATCATTAGAACCCATGGACCAAGAGACCCTGTCATGAACCTATGCATTAAGGGCTTTGGGTCTGATACACAGAGCTCTGTAGAGCAGGCACTCAGGCACACACAGGGACCCAAGAATTTTACATACTGTAGCCCCAGGATCCCTGGCAAGGTGGGACATCCATCCATGCAGACTCCTAGGAAGGAAGTTGAATCTAGGGAGCCAAGCAGCATCATTTTGCTGTCTCCACTTCCACAGCACCTCACAAGTTAAGACTCACTGGCTTGGAATTCCAGCCAGCTGAAGACAACAGGCTGGAGTTTGTCTGAGATGGGACCGAGTTCCCAGGAGGATGGGTGGCCACCATCACTGTAGTTCAATTGACTCAAATGTTCCTGCCTGCCAGCTTTGGAGAGTCCAAGTGGTCTGGACAAGGGAGAGTCTTCCACAGTGTAGCACAGTTGCTTTGCCAAATTGTGGTCAGACTGCTTCTTTAAGTGGGACCCCAATACATTCCTCCTCACTAGGCAGGACCTCCCTGTGGGGGCTTCAGCCACTCCAGCTAGGGTTATACAGACAGAACTCTGATCTCTTCCTGGGACCAAGTTTCTGGGGGAGAGGAGCAGCCACCATCTCTGTCATTCAGTTGAATCACCTATTCCAGCCTGCTGGCTTTGGAGAGGCCAAGCAGTCCAGATGAGGAAGGGTCCCCTAATGCAGCACACCTGCTCTAATAAAAAGCAGCCAAACTGATTCTTTGAGTGAGTCCCTCATCTTGTTCCTCCTGACAGGGTGTGATCTCCCAACAAGGGTCTTCAGCCACCTACAGGGGTGTTTGGGCCAGGAACAGGTCAGTAACCCTCTGGACAGAGCTTGCAGAGGAAGGATCAGGCTGCCATCTTTGCAGTTTTACAGCTTTCACTGGTGATTCCTCCAGGTGAGGGGAAAAACGGAGGCAACTAGTGTCTGGAGCAGACCCCCAGCAAACATAGCAGCCCCAAGGAAGTGTGGCCTGACTGTTAAAAACAAACACCCAAGAACAACATACAAAAAAGACTCCACAAAAACCCCATTTAAAGGTCAGCAGCCTCAAAGATTGAAGGTAGAAAAGCCCCCAAAGATGAGAAAGAATCAACACAAAAAACAATGAAAACTCAAAAAGTCAGAGTGACTCTTCTCCTTCAAATGACTGCAACACCTCTCCAGCAAGGTCACATAACTGGGCTGAGGCTGAGACAGCTGAATTGACAGAAGTAGGCTTCAGAAGGTGGGTAATAACAAAATTTGCTGAGTTAAAGCAATAAGCAGCATGTTCTAACCCAATGCAAAGAAGCTAAGAATCATGATGAAAAAATACAGAAGCTGACAGCCAGAATAGCCAGTTTAGAGAGGAACATAATCAACCTGATGGAGCTGAAAAACACAATAAGGGAACTTCACAATGCAATCAAAAGTGTCAATAGCAGGATAGGCCAAGTGGAAGAAATAATCTCAGTGATTGAACAGTATCTTTCTACAATAAGACAGCAGACAAGAGTAAACGAATGAAAAGTAATAAATGAAACCTCTGAGAAATATGAGATTATGTAAAGAGACTTAACCTACAACTGATTGGGGGTACCTGAAAGAGACAGGGAGAATGGAACCAAGTTGTAAAACATACTTTAGGATATCATCCAGGAGAACTTCCTCAATCTAGAAAGACAGGTCAGCATTCAAATTCAGGAACTGCAGAGAATGTCAGTAAGATATTCCATGGGAAGATCAACCCCAAGATGCATAATTTAAAAATTTTTCAAGGTTGAAATGAAAGAAAAAATGTTAAGGGCAGCCAGACAGAAAGGCCACGTCACCTAGAACAGGATGTCATCAGACTAACATAAGCTCTTTCAGTGGAAACTCTACAAGCCAGAAGAAAATGGGGCGAATATTCAACATTGTTAAAGAAAAGAATTTCAAACTCAGAATTTCATATCTAGCCAAACAAAGCACCATAAATGAAGGAGAAATAAGATCCTTTTCAGACAAGCAAATGCTGTGGGAATTCGCCACCATCAGCCCTGCCTTGCAAGAGTTCCTGAAGGAAGCACTAAATATGGAAAGAAAAAATCATTACCAGCCACTAACAAATACACACAGAAGTACACAGACCAGTGACACTATGAAGGAATCATATAAACAAGTAGGTCTACAAAATAACCAGCTAGCATCATGATGATAAGATCAAATTCATACATAATAATACTAACCTTAAATGTAAATGGGCTAAATGCCCCAATTAAAAGACACAGAATGGCGAGCTGGATAAAGAGCCAAGGCCCATCTGCATGTGGTCTGCAAGAGAGCCATCTCACATGCAAAGACATAGGTAGGCTCAAAGTAACAGAATGGAAGAAAATTTACCAAGCAAATAGAAAACAGTAGAAAAGCAAGAGCTGCACTCCTAGTTTCTGAAAAAACAGGCTTTAAACCAACAAATATCAAAAAAAAGACAAGGGCATTACATAATGGTAAAGGGTTTAATTCAACAAGAAGAGCTAACTGATATATATATATATATATATATATATGTATGTGTGTATATATATATATGTATGTATGTGTGTGTGTGTGTGTATATATATAGATATATAAAAGTTGTTATATATAAATCTAGGTGTTCCTGTATTGCTCCAATGCAGGAACACCTAGATTCATAAAGCAAGTTCTTAGAGACCCACAAAGAGACTTCAACTCCCACACAATAATAGTGGGAGACTTTAACTCCCCATTTACAATATTAGATCATTGAGACAGAAAATTAACAAAAATATGTAGGACCTGAACTCAGCTCTGCATCAAGTGGACCTGATAGATATCTACAGAACTCTCCACCCCAAAACAACAAAATATGCATTCTTCTCATCACTGCATGGCACTTACTCTAAAATTGATCATGTAATCAGAATTAAAACACTCCTCAGCAACTATAAAATAACTTAAATCATAACAGTCTCTCAGACCACAGCACAATCAAATTAGAAGTCAGGATTAAGAAGTTCACCTGAACCCACACTACATGGAAATTGAACTACCTGCTCTTGAATGACTCTTGGGTAAATAATAAAATTAAGGCAGAAATCAAGAAGTTCTTTGAAACTAATAGGAGCAAAGAGACAATATATCAGAATCTCCAAGACTCTGCTGCAGCAGTGTTAAAAGAAAAAAATTATGGCACTAAATGCCAACATCAAAAATCTAGAAAGATCTCAGGTTAACAACCTAACCACAACTAAAAGAACTAGAGAACCAAGAGCACACAAACCTCAAATCTAGCAGAAGACAAGAAATAACCAAGATAAGAGCTGAACTGAAAGAGATAGAGACACAAATCTTTCAAAATATCAATGAATCCAGGAGCCAGGTTTTTTGGGGGGAAAAAAATGTATATATATACTGCTAGGTAGACTGATAAAGAAAAAAGAGAGAAGAATCAAATAAACAGAATCAGAAATGATAATGGAGATATCACCACTGATCCCACAGAAATACAAATAACTATCAGAGAATACTATAAACACCACTATGCACACAAACTAGAATATCTAGAAGAAATGGATAAATTCCTGGACATATACATCCTCCCAAGATTGAACCAGGAAAAAATTGAATCCCTGAATAGACCAATAATGCGTTCTAAAATTGAGGCAATAATAAATAACATACCAACCAAAAAAGGCACAGGACCAGATGAAGTAACAGCTGAATTCTACCAGAGGTATGAAGGAGAGCTGGTACCAGTTCTACTTAAACTATTCCAGAAAATGGAAAAGGAGGGACTCCTTCTTAACTTATTCTGTGAGGCCAGCATCACCCTGATAGAGATAAAACAAAAAATAAAACTTCAGGCCATTATCCTTGATGAAACTTGATGTGAAAATTCTCAATAAAATACTGGAAAACTGAATCCAGCAGCACATCAGAAAGCCTATCCACCACAGTCAAGTTGGCTTTATCCCCAGGATGCAAGGTTGGTTCAACATATGCAAATCAATAAATGTGATTCATCGCATAAGAGAACTAAAGACAAAAACCATGTGATTATCTCATTAGATGCAGAAATGACCTTCAGTAAAATTCAACATCCTTTCATTTTAAAATATTTAAATAAACTAGGTATTGAAGGGAAATACCTCAAAATAATAAGAGCTATGTATGAAAAACCAACAGCCAATATCACACTGAATGAGCAAAAGCTAGAGGCATTCCTTCTGAAAACCGTCACAAGACAAGGATGCCCTCTCTCATTAGTCCTATTCAACATAGTATTGGAAGTTCTGGCCACATCAATCAGGCAAGAGAAAGAAATAAAAGGTACTTAAATAGGAAGAGAGGAAGTTAAACTGTCTCTGTAGATGACATGATCCTGTATCTAGAAAACCTCATCAACTCAACACAAAAGCTTAAGCTGATAAGCAACTTAGGCAAAGTCTCAGGATAGAAAATCAATGTACAAAGATCGCTAGCATTCCTATACACCAACAACAGGCAAGCAGAGAACCAAATCATGAATGAACTCTCATTCACAATTGCTAGAAAAAAGAATAAAATACCTAGGAATACTGATAATAAGGAAAGTGAAGTACCTCATCAGGGAGAACTACACATCACTGCTCAAAGAAATCAGAGAGGACACAAAAGGAAAAACAGTCCATGCTCATGGATAGGAAGAATCAATATCGTGAAAATGGTCATACTGCCCAAAGCGATTTATAGATTCAATGCTATTCCTATAAAACTACCGTGGACATTCTTCACATAATTAGAAAAAACTACTTTAAAAATCATATAGAACCCAAAAAGAGCCCTAATAGCCAAGACAATTCCAAGCAAAAAGAACAAAACTAGAGGCATCATGCTACCTGACTTCAAACAATACTGAAAGGCTATAGTAACCAAAACAGCATGCTACTGATACAAAAACAGACAAATAGACCAATGGAACAGACTAGAGAATTCAGAAATAAGACTGCACACCTACAACCATCTGATCTTTGACCAACCTGACAAAAAGAAGCAATAGGAAAAGAATTCCCTATTTTAATAAATGGTGCTGGGAGAATTGACTAACTGCAGGAAAGAAAATTGAAACTGGACCACTTCCTTACATAATATAAAAAATTAAGATGGATTAAGACTTAAATATAAAACCCAAAACTATAAAAACTCTGGAAGAAAATCTAGGCAATACCAATACGGACATAGACACAGGCAAAGATGTCATGACAAAAACGTCAAAAGCAATAGCAACGAAAGCAAATTGACAGTTTGGATCTAATTAAGCTGAAGAGCTTCTGCACAGCAAAAGAAACTATCATCAGAGTGAACACACAGCCTACAAAAATGGGAGAAATTTTTATCAATCTATCCATCTGACAGAGGTCTAACCTCCAGAGTCTACAAGGAACGTAAACAAATTTATAAGTAAAAAACAACCCCATTAAAAAGTGGGCAAAGGACACAGACACTTCTCAAAGGAAGATATACATTTGGCCACAAACATATTTTAAAAAGCTCAACATCACTGATTATTAGAAAAATGCAAATCAGAACCACAATGAGATACCACATAATGCCAGTCAGATTGGTTATTATTAAAAAGTAAAAAAACAACAGATATTGACAAGGTTGCAGAGAAAAAGGAATGCTTTTACATTGTTTGTGGGAGTGCAAATTATTTCAACCATTGTGAAAGACAGTGTGGCAATTCCTCAAAGACCCAGAGGCAGAAATACTATTTGACCCAACAATCCCATTAATGGATATATACCCAAAAGAGTATAAATCATCTTATTATAATGATACATCTACATGTATGTTCACTGCAGCACTATTTGCAATAGCAAGGACATGGAATCAACCTAAATGCCCCCCCAGTAATAGACTGGATTAAAAAAAATGGTACATATACATCATGGAATATTATACAGCTATAAAAGGAATGAGATCGTGTTTTTGGGAGGGACATGGATGGAGTTGAAAGCCATTATCCTCAGCAAACTAACACAGGAACAGAAAACCAATACCGCATATTCTCACTTATAAATAGGAACTGATTGATGAGAACACATGGACACATGGGAGGGAAAAACACCCACTGGGTTCTGCTGGAGGGGTTAAAGTCAGGGGAGGGAGAGCATCAGGAAGAATAGCTAATGGATGCTTGGCTATTCTGCGATAAGATATTCTGTAATGGGATGATCTGTGCAGCAAACCACCATGGCACATGTTGACCTATGTAACAAACCTGCACATCCTGCACATGTATCTCAGAACTTAAAAGCTGAAGAACAAAAAAGATACCTTCTAGTTTAATAAAAAAAAAAAACATATTTAGTTCAGTGTCTGACCAAAAGTAGGTGCTCAATAAATATTACTAAGTTTATTGTTGTTATTTAATGAGGAGTAAAGAAGGACCAGTAACTAAGAATAAGAAGAGAGAAAGCACCAGTTTTTAAAAAATAACACAATTACAAAGTGAAAAAGAAATAGATTTTTCATAGTAAGAGAAAATAAATGGCCACATAAAATGTTAAATACAAAGAATGCAGAGAACAAGTCATCATGCTTGATAAATCATCAGAAAGTTACAGGAGGTTCCCATGAAAGGTTCAGTGTTCAGTTTGGAGCTACAGAGTAAATGATTAAGTAACGAGGTGATAGTAGGAAGTAGATTCACAGGATATGGATGATTGTTTGAGATTATAACCAAAAGCAAGAGGAAAATATATGGGACAAGCCCAATAAGGAATGTTTTTGTTTCTGGTTTTGTAGTAGATTGGTGCAAAAGTAATTGTGGTTTTTGCCATTAATGTAAGGGAAACCTGAACATATTGTAATGCAGATAGAAGAGGTCTCAGTAGAGTTTCTGGGAAGAGAAAGGGAATGATGATGGATGTGCCATGGCAGAAAAATAGAGATTAACCTTTATTAGGAAGGAGTAAGGCACCTCTTCTTTTAAAATAGAAGACAATGGGAGAGAAAAAACATTTTAAAAAGGTGAGTAAGCTGTCAGCTGTAAGCTGAAGGCATGATGCTCATATTTCATGATAGTAGCCTTCTCAGTATATTATAATCTTTGGCCAATATTTGAGCAGAAGGAATATGGTGTGTTCAAAGAATATAGAAAAGTCTTGGTAAAATTACTTATTTATTTATGAACGTTATTATTCCAGAGAAGATTAGGAAATTTCACAAGATGCACAAAATTCACCAAAATAGTAAATTAGAAATATGTATTATAAGGAAGTGGCTAGGATAGAGGTATAAATAAATCTAGAAATGAGGTAGAACACAAAAATTTGAGTCACAGTCTGACTGTAACCTTATACTGTGGTAGAAAAGCAGAAGAGAAAATAGGATAAGCACATGAGTCATAGATTCTGTAGAGAGCAAACTAGTGTTTTCCAATTTGCTTCCAAGGAGAGCACTGAAACCTAACAAACAAAATTCTCATCCACATCTACTGGGAAACACAGCTTTGAATTGTATAGTGCTGTTTCTTATAATGTAAGGCTAATAGAATTATACTAAATTACAATTTAATAAAACTAGTCCTGTGGGGAACCAATACAATTGTCCTCATCTATATAAATATTTGATGAGCTAAATAAAGGCATAGGAATTATGGTACCTAGAGAAATAGACTATATCATCTTCAGGCAATCCTTCCTAAATGTTATTTTCTCTTAACCTAACTTTTGACATTAGGCGGTAGCAAGTTTGAAATTATGTGCCCTGACAAAAACTAGTGTTCGGGTCATCTATATTGGCAGCTAAATATGATATGGCAAGCTTGTTTCTGAGCCAAAATTGATATAGTATTATCAAAGCTGAGGAGGCTGACAAGCGCATATTCCTGTACATAAAACCACCACGATACTCTCAGGGTCAAATGGAGGAAGCACCTGCTGGCAACATCAAGATTTTCCTGGGTTATTAAATTTGAGTCAGCATAGTTCTTAGGTCTTAGATAGATGAAAAATGATTTTTTACAACCTAGTCATTACTTATGTCAGTTGTTTATACATACTTTAAAAATGTAACACTTTAGATTATTTGAATATTAGTTCGTAGAATAGAAAAAATAGTATAGTTCTCATTCCCGTGATTTCATAAATAAGTCAATCTTTTTTTGCTTTTCTTTTTTTATGTAGTTTTCTTCACCCCCATTTTCCTCCATTTCTCTTTCCTTTTGATCAAAAGGCATTTATTAAATATCCATGTCAACATGGCTCCTTGCCAAGATCTATACAGTTCTTAGCTTTTAGAGCTTGTAATGTGAGGCAGACGATGACTCTATCAATAGACAAATATAAGGCATATTGACAACAGAAGGAAAATGTTAAATACCACAATGTGCTTGTTTTTTAAGTACAGCCGGACACTCCTTTCATGGGAACTATACTTTCTGAAACCCACAACTTTTCTTGTTTTACATTTCTAATGCTTTCCTTTCCCATTTAATGTTGCAAAATCTCCGTAATGTGTGCTCTGCATGAGATGTCTTCTGAATGTTTCAGTCAGTTCAATCCACACGTCTTATAAGCAGACTTAGTTTTGTGAAACACTTGTATATCAATAAACTCTTAATTCTGCTAGCTCTATAGTTTGAGCAAAGGCTGCTGCTGCTTCTCCAGGCACAGCTCCATCATCTAAACCAAATGGTTTACTCTACTTATATCAAGGTACAAAATTCTTACTTAACAGTCTTTGGGAAATCAAGGCGGCCAGGCACAGTGGCTCACGCCTGTAATCCCAGCACTTTGGGAGGCCGAGACAGGCGGATCGCCTGAGGTCAGGAGTTTGAGACCAGCCCGGTCAACATGGTGAAACTCCGTCTCTACTAAAAATATGAAGATTAGTGGGGTGTGGTGGTGCGCACCTGTAATCCCAGCTACTCAGGATTCTGAGGCAGGAGAATCACTTGAATTCGGGAGATAGAGTTTGCAGTGATCCAAGATTGCACCACTGCACTCTATGTAGCCTGGGCTACAGAACGAGACTCTGTCTCAAAAAAAAAAAAAAAAAGAAAAAAGAAAAGAAATCAAGGCAATTTCATAACAGAAATACTGGATATGCTTTGGTCTAGGCTGTAAAATTGATACCTGTATGCAGTACTCATGAATAGTGGTTGCTGGCTGCTTTTTGCATTCAAACCAATCCATCTACAGTTGTATAATGTTTTCTGTCCATTTGGATAAACGTGACTGTTAAATTCTCAAATATTTACCCTGGAGGGAGTTGTGGACATGAGAAATAACATATATAACAATTTGTCTCTGAAATGACAAATTAAAAGGAAGCCAACAAATAAACAGCAGGTTATTTTTCTACATGAATAGCCCAATGTTCATAGTGTAGATCAAAACATGTGTTTGGTAGTAAAGTCTGAATTTACAAAGAAACACTGAATTGGTCGTAACGATTCATTAGGAATCTGAGTATCAATGTCTAGAAGTATACTATGGAAATATTTCTTCTCTTCTTACTTACCTAATAAGAGAATTAATGTACATGAGGACAAAATGCAAACAAAATGTGTTTAAGTTTTATTTGAGTTAAATTATTATGAATATAAATTAAAGCAAAGTTTATTATTTTTATATTATTATTCTGCTCTTCTCCCAAAGAGTCAAATTACATTAAAATAAGAATTATATACTAAGATATTAATTATTTCACAATATATAGTCATATCAGAATTTTATCAGTTGCAAGTGATAAAAATCCATTGCAAATTGGTTGAAGCAAATCATTTAATCAATCAAATCTATATCTATCAACTGTCTTTTGTCTACCTATCTACTTTGAGAAAACTGTACTGTATAGCTTCTGTGGCTATATCCTTACCCCAAAGCTTCTGCACTGTGAGTGAGACCAGAGCTGTTGCCAGAAGAATGGAGCTATAAACGAATGTTAACTATATTGACAAAATTTGAGCAACTGAAAGAAGTATCAGTATTCTAACTAGTTTGCAATAGCATAGAACAAAGAAAAATGTAACAGCAACTATGTTAAGGGCAATACAGATCTGTGCTCATGGGTTAACATATATTTATTCTTATTGTCCCTAATCCCAGAAGGGAATTGCATTTCAGAAGGATTCTAAAATAACTAGAGAATTGCTGTATTTGACTCTAATTAAAATTTAACCTTTTAGATAAGTTCTATTAAAACATAAAATTTATTCTCTAATCCCTAGAGATGCAGCATGTACAGTATATTATTAATAAGACTAAAGGAGATTTATGGAAAATGTCTGAATAATCAGCCAAGACTTTAACATATATGTATGCAAATTTACCAAACATTGATGTAAAATCCTAAGAAGTATCCTCAGGAATTTTCCTTTTTATTATGTTAATGGCCAAGACCAATTGAAACATGAAATGTATGGAAATTTATGGACTTTTATTTAATGTAAGTGCTGCCAATTTTGCAAGACAAAATACATAAGAGAAGCCATTCAGATTTGGACTTAATATGCAAATTGGGAGAAATTTGGTTAAACTGAGTCTTTTTCAAGGGAGGGGCTTATCAAAAAATATTACTCTAAACTAGTTAGAGAAGAGTTTAGGATTGGGTCTTATTAAGGTGACCACATTCCAGTTTGCCCAGGATGGAAACAGCTTATACCCACTGTCCCCGATCTCATCCTAATTTGTTTAACATTGTCCCCAGTGTTTTTTTTTTCAGTGGGGGGTGTTATAGCCAAATTTTATTAATAGCCGTAATACACTCAGTACAACATCAGTTTGTCTGATGCTCCTTTGATGCTCCTTCAACTCCCCCTTCCCAATTGTTGCTTGTTGTTTCTGCCATGGTTTCTATTACTGTGAGACTGGCATGTGTAATTAACAGCATTCTCTAACATATAATCTGAATGGAACATAGCCAGTGGTAATCTGTATCGCTTTTTCCAGTCCTTTTCAGATAAAACATGATTAACAGATCCCTGTCATACAAGGTTACAGTGTTCTTTGTTAAAAGGAAGTGCCCTCCAACACAGAACATTCACTTCTTCCAGTCTTCCACTTTGCTGCCCCCTGGTGGCCACTTGATGCAACAGCTTGTTGTACCTTGACCCACACAATGGCCTGCTAGGAACAAGAAGCCTCTTGGTGCTCATTGACCCAGATATGCGGGAATTTGTATGGGAAATAGAGGCTGAGCAGCTTTGCCATAAGAATATATAGAGAGTAGTACTGATGTTCTTGCTAGCGTGAATGTTAGAATCCATTTCCTGGATCTCAGCCTATTTATTTTTTTACTCTATACTTCTTTGGCAGAAATGGGCTCACAGAAACAAAGTATATGTTTAATTAAAAAAAAGTTTCTTTTTTATGTTTATCTCATTATCAAAAGAAATATGAAGGTGAAAGTATAACTTGCACAAAATGTTTGTCAAAAACTGCTGTAAGCTACAAGGGTTACGACCACAGGAAAACCAGGAAACATAAATCATCTGCAGCAGGGTCAACATCTGCTTCAGAAATTAGTAGCTATTTTTTAAAAACTGTACCCATTGATGATAATTTAATACAAGAAGGTGCAAAAATTGACATATTCTGAAGGATAACTTTTTATTTGGATCAAATGAGTATTCTAAATTAAGTTCACTTATTTTAAAAATTACGGTATTATTTACATAAAATTTATGTGGAAGTGCAGTTTTTAACTTCATTCATTTTGTCCCAAATGTTTTTATGCACATAGAAAAAGTGAAATAAGTGATAGCTTTTAATATGTTGGCTACATTAGGAGATGAAAACCTTCAGGAGCAATCAGATAATGTTGAGTTCTATATGTATCATCAAAAACTTCAAAGAGCAATATAAATTAGTTCTAGTAATAGTTTATTTTTTCCTAACTAAGAAAAAATGTAAAACTTTTGAATGTTCTTTTCATTTAAGGTGATATGTCTGACACTACTGTAAATGCTTTTAGAAATTCATTTAAAAAGTTCATCACTGAAAATAAAAATATGAAGAAAACACAAATTTCAAGTTCAGTAGAATATAGCCTAGGTGCACATTGTAATTTACGAAACCTATGAAATATTGATGTAGTTGGAATTACCTTTGGTGCAAGTATCTAAACAAAGTGTGATATTCCATCTATCTTATACAAGTTGTGGTTGTCAAAATTTACAAATAATTTTAGCTTTACTTGTGTTTGTTAAAAAAATTTAAATCTAAATTGTATGTCTAATCTCTACCAATTAATATACTTGTAGATGTGTCTTCAGTGGGGACTTTGTCACTGCTTATTGAGGCTTACAGCTATTCTCCCATAGGGAGGTTGTGTGTGTGTGTGTGTGTGTGTGTGTGTGTATGTGTGTGTGTGTTGTCTTTTCCAGTTAATGTGTTCAGGGTTTGGGGCAGGAGGATCTAGGACCAAGCCACATCAGTTCTGTCCTTAATCCACTCCATCTGCCTACTCTTCCAGTTGTGCTACCATAGTGCTCAATGCATTTCTAAAAGCAACAAAAATGAATAAATCTTAGGTGAGTTGTTTAAAACTAAATACATAAATGAAAATATTTTGCATCAAAATGTTCAAACACTAAAAACTTCCATTTTGGAACATTAATGTATTTCAGTTATTGAAACTGGGAAACACTGAAATCTCCAATAAAAGCAAAGGAGAGTCTGGGCACAGTGGCTCACACCTGTAATCACAGCACTTTGGGAGGTTGAGGCAGGTGGATCACCTGATGTCAGGAGTTTGAGATCAGCCTGGCTAACATACTGAAACCCCATCTCTACTAAAATACAAAAAGAATAACTGGGTGTGGTGGTGGGTGTCTGTAATCCCAGCTACTTAGTGCCTGAGGTGGGAGAATTGCTTGAACCCAGGAGGAGGAGGTTGCAGTGAGCCGAGATTGCTCCATTGCACTCTACCCTGGGCGACAAGCAAAATTCTGTCTCAAAAAAAAAAAAAAGCAAAGGAGAAAGCATAAATTATGCTAATGAAAGTAGAGTTTAAAACTTAATTCTGAAAATCTATAATATTATTTGGAATATCTTCACATGTGGGAGGAATCTTTTGATAGCATGTGTGTATGTATGTGTGTGTATATATATATATTTTTTTCTTTTAAAATAGAGATTTTTATTAAACCCTGTTTTCTAAACTCCCATCATTTTTGTACCATGTCACAGCTTTGGCTATAATTTGCTCACAATCCATACAGTTATTCATGCAATGTTTTAAATACACTATTTTCAACTTGAATGCATTTTTCATTTAATTGTTTTTTGTTTTTTTAAGTTCGACTTTTAGATATAGGGGGTATACATGCAGATTTGTTACATGGGTATATTGCACCCAGGTAGTGAGCATGGTACTCAGTAGGTAGCTTTTCAACCAGTGGCTCCCTCCCTCTCTCTCCACTCTAGTAGTCCACAGTCTTTTATTCCCATGTTTATGTCCTTGTTTGCTCAGTTTTTAGTTCCCACTTGTAAGTGAGAACATGTAGTATTTGGTTTTCTGCTTCTGCATTAATTCACTCAGGATTATGACCTCCAGCTCTATCCATTGCTGCAAAGAATAAGATTTTGTTCGTTTTCATGACTGTGTAGTATTCCATGGTGTGTATGTGTGTGTGTGTGTGTGTGTATATATATATATATATATATATCAGTCTCTTTAGCCAAACAACCGTTGATGGGTGCCTAGGTGGATTCCATGTCTTTGCTACTGAAGATAGTGCTGTGATGAACATTTGAGTGGATGCATCTTTTTGGTATAATGATCTATTTTCCTTTGGGTATATACTCAATAATGGTATTGCTGGGTCAAATGGTAACTCTTATTTTAAGTTCTTTGAGAAATCACCAAGCTGCTTCCCACAGTCACTTAATTAATTTACATACTCACCAGGAGTGTATAAGCATTTCCTTTTTTCTGCAGCCTCACCGGCATCTATTATTTTTTGACTTTTTAATAGTAGACATTCTGAATGGTGTGAAATGGCATCTCATTGTGGTTTTGATTTGCATTTCTCTGATGACTAGTGGTGATGAGCATATTGTAAGTCTTTTGAGAAGTGTTTGTTCATGTCCTTTGCCTACCTTTTAATGAGGTTATTTATTTTTGCTTGTTAATTTGCTTAAGTTTCTTATAGATTCTGAATATTACACCTTTATTTGCTGCATAGGTTGCTAATATCTTCTCCCCATTCTGTAGGTTGCCTCTTTACCATATTGATCTTTTTTTTTCTGTGCAAAAGCTCTTTAGTTTTTAGTTTTAGATCCCACTTGTCATTTTTGTTTTTGCTACATTTGCTTTTCAAAACTTAGCCAAAAACTCTTTGCCAATGCCAATGTCAAGAAGGGTAATTACTAGGTTTTCTTCTAGGATTTTGAGGTCTTACATTTAAATCTTTAATCTATCTATCTTGAGTTAACTTTTGTATATAGTGAAAGGTAATGATCTAGTTTCATTGTTCTGTATATGACTGGCCAGTTATCCCACCCCCCATTATTGAATAGAGAGTTCTTTCTCTGTTGTTGGTTTTTGTTAACTTTGTCAAAAATCAGATGTATGGCTTTACTTTTGAGTTTTCTGTTCTGTTTAATTGGCTCGTGTTGTTTTTTTTGTACCAGTATCATGCTGTTTTGGTTACTATAGCCTTATAGTGTAATTTGAAGTTGGGTCCTGTGATGCCTCTGGCTTTGTTCTTTTTACTTAGGCTTGCTGTGGTTATTTGGTTTTTTTTTTTTGTTTCCACATGAATTTTAGAATCATTTTTTCTAATTCTGCGAAGAATAACATTGGTAGATGGATAGGATGAGCATCAAATCTTTAAATTGCTTTGGGCAGTATGGCCACTTTAATGATACTAATTTTTCCAATTATGAACATGGAATATATTTCCATTTATTTGTATCATCTCTGTTGTCTGTTAGCAGTGTTTTGATTAGATGTATTCCAACATATTTAATTTTCTTTGTGGCTACTGTAAATGGAATTGTGTTCTTGATTTGACTCTCAGCTTGGACATTATGTGCATAAATTCTAGAAATGCTGTTGATTTTCATACATTAACTTTGTGCCCTGAAACCTCGCTAAAATCGTTTATCTAACTGGAAGAAGACAAAGATGCCCCTTCTTACTACTCCTATTCATCATAGTACTGGAAGTCCTAGCTAGAGCAATCAGGCAAGAGAAAGAAATAAAAGACACCCAAATAGGAAAGTATCTTCCTTTGCTGACAGTATGATTCTGTTCTTAGAACACTATGAAAGATTCTGTCAAAAGGTTACTAGAACTGATAAACAATTTTAAATAAGTTGATTTTAAAAGAGAAATTTCATCATCATAAATGGAGCTATATTTACAAATAGCCTATACATATTAAATTACTTCCTTCTTTCTCTGAAACTGTTCAAGAATAAAAAACTTATATTTTAATTGAATAAATGTATATTTTTGTTAAAATGATACAAAATTGATGAAGTCTACCATTTTGCATCATTTAAACTTAGGAAAAAAGTCATCATAAGTCAAAACAACTTATGTGCATATTCTTAGAAAACATTAAAGCAAGATAGTTTGAATGGAGGCAAAGAGCCTTTTGAAAAAAAATGTATAAACTGAAATATTTATAGATTTCAGTATAAATTCTGTAAAGTAATGAGAAGCTATTTCATTTTACAGAATTTAATTTGATCTTACCAGGTACTGCAGCACCTTTGGAGATAATATTTTCTCCATTAAAAATATTAAGAATATTATGGTCTAGACAGAAGAGTCATTTTAAGGAGGAGGTAATTTGAAACTTGTTAACCATAAAATGCAGAAATGTATGGATACCTTTTGAAAGAAAAAGATGCTGCAGCTTTATTCAGTAGAGCAGATACATGGAATCTTTTTTCTTTAATCAGAAAGATTATATGAGGATAGTTGAAGTATCAGGATAAAAAAATACAAGAACCCAAGTTTAACTTGAGGAAATTTCTATATTTGTATTGTACCTAATTTATTAGAGGTAGTCCTCCAAATGATTTACTGACCCATGACTACATGTGAAAATGTGGAAATCACTCAGTCTAATTTTTGAAATTTAGGAATCAGGTTGACGCTCATTTTCAAAATGTCATGGTTGAGCTAGAGTTCCCCCTCAGTTGCAGTTAAATTTCTTCTTGTATATATTTTTCCTTCAGGTTTTAGATCTTTATAGGAATAAGAGATACATCTAAGTAGGGGAGTGTTGTGATGATGCTGGGGCATTAATACTGGCCTCTGTAATGTTTTAAAGTTTATTTCTGATTCTGAAGCAAATTAACAATTCTAAAGAGAACTATTTTTCAGATTTTTTTGTATGTGTTGAAAAGTGCTGATATCTCACACAGTATGAAGAGACCTATTGGTAGTTATTTCTTTTTGTTCCCATATTTTCTGTCATAATAACCATAAAATCAATTTCACTGAGGTGACAAAGACTGTCTTTAGTTTGGAGTTACTGGTTTAATATTAATGTTTTGCATAGTTTCTTTAGAAAATTCTGGCAGAGTATTTTGCATTCTGAAGATACATACAGTTTGTGAGCAGAACTTGGTCCTTAAGTAGAAGATGGAACAGAAATGGTCTCATCATCAGAAACCTTTGCCTTTGGAATCTAAAAGCATTTTTACATTAAAGATATTCTTTTTATGATGCCAATATATCTGCAAAAGAACACAAGACTGTAAAGGCTCAGAAGGCTGCAGATGGATTAGTGTTTTACTGTTTTTATTCCTTTGTCAGCTTATCAATAATCACTGCATGATGGCAGCAACTTTTTTTTTTAAGATAATGCTGAAACTAAAAATTTTTTAAGATAATGCTGAAACTATATTCACAATGACTTCAATAGGAAAAGTTGAAGTCATCGTGAATATAGAATTGCTCATCCTGGAACCGTAAATGGCAGAGAAAATCCATTTCCTGATAATTCTCAGGAGTGTTATATATACACATTAGGAGAGAACACCATTCTTAAAATGGAGTATTTTTAGTATATAGTACAAAAGAGAAAACATACCTTACAACTTTAAAACAATGTTGACACTGAACTTAAAGTCCTAAACATAAGCAATCATAAACAGAGCTTTAATATGTTAATGGGAATTACAGGGAAATAAGTAGATGGCACTGAAATAAGAGGATACAAGAGGTAGCAACAGAGAAGATCCAATTCAGGGTTGAGATATTTCTGGATAGAGATACTTTAGTCTCTTTTGGCACAGTAAGAATGATAACACTGGAATCTTATTTTGTTTGATCTGTCCCCTGATATGTATGCATGTATGTATGTATTTATCCGTCTACCTATGTATCTATTTATCTTTTTATTTTTAACCTGAGGTATAATTTCTGCTACTGCTTAAAGTGTACAATTTGATGAGTTTTGACAGATGTATACCTCTTCAACATCATTGCTATAATGGAACTACAAAACATTTTCATCACCCTCAAGATGTCCTCTATGACTGCACACAATTGCTGATTTGTTTTTTGTCACTATAAATTAATTTGCACTTTTTGAAATTATATATTTACTTATCTGTATCTGGATGTTTATTCTTCTATTTTTATGTAGGTGGAATCCTACAGTATATTCTTCTTCACTCTGTGCTATCATGTTGAGATTCATTCATTTTGCTCTATGTATCAGTAGTTTCTCATTATTGTCTAATATTCATTGCATGGATATAGCTTATATATTTCTTTTCCATTCAACAGTTATTGAACATTTGGTTGGTTTATTGTTTTTGGGAATTATAAGTAAAATAGCTAAGACATTTATGTTCAAGATTTGTGAGGACATATGACAAACAATCCAATAAAAATGGCCAAGAGGTTTGAACAGACACTCATGAAAGAAAACACATGAATGGCTAATAAGCATATGAGAAAATGATCTGTATAATTTGTCACTAGAAGAATGCACTTAAAAACCTCATAAAAATACGAATCCACACCAACGTGAAAGTTATCAATATAAAGATGGAATCATTCGTGTTAAACTCAAAATAAAGTCAGGAGATTAGAAAGGGAAAACCCTCATGCAGACATGCCTGTGATAAGAACTATTGTAAAGACTCTCTGAAGGTTCTTATACACATGAGCCTGTAACAAAAACTTTTGTCAAGGATTTTCCAAACTGCAGCTTGCTACATGAGTCACAAGGACATTTAACCATAAGTATGAGAACATGTGCCTGACACAGTCTCACTCATGAACTGACAGTCAACTCCTGCAATAAGCCTCTGTAACCATTGTTCTCTTTGTTGCAAAATAACTGACATGGACTCCTCCTTTTGCCTTTTAAAAGTCTCTTTGTGTCTCAACTGCCTCAATTATGCCCATGCTTGCCATTGCTCATGAACTCTGCATGGCAATGCTTCTCCTCATTCCCAAATAAACTGATTATCTTTGGGGAATCTCTCTTTGTCTATTATTTAGGTTGATGCCTAGCACAGTGGCTAAATGTTACACGACTGAAAATACCAAGTTGAGGCAAAATGTGATGGCACTGGAAAACTCATAAACTGCTGTTGATACTGTAAAATTATAAAACCATGAGGAAAATTGTTCCAGAGTTTCTGAAATAATTGAACATATATCTATCATATGACCCAGCCACACATTACCTAGATATTTACTCAAAGGAATCAGAAACTCATTTTAAAAGTGGCATTCAAAGCAGAAATCTGAGCCTCACTACTTTGACTGTGTGACTGGGCTGATTGGTTAATCATTCTGAGTTTTAATTTCTTCATTGTTAAAAATTGGGATTAAATAATATAGATTCATAAAGAGCCTTGCTTAGCACCTAGAATACACTGAGACTCAGTGAGTATTACTTTTCTTCATATGTTAATTGTTCAGTGGGCTCTAAAACATTCAATCCAGGCGAGGTGCAGTGGCTCATGCCTGTAATCCCAGCACTTCGGGAGGTGGAGGCAGGTGGATTGCTTGAGCCCAGGAGTCCGAGACCAGACTGGGCAGCATGGTGAAACCCTGTCTCAAAAAGAAAAGAAAAAGAACAAAATTCAATCTACAGTGTAGATTTTTTTTCTAAATTATTTTATCCAGTTATTTAAAGTTTCATATGCTAAAAAAATTATTAAGCAGAAAGATCTGCACCAGGCATATCTGACTAAAGGAAATAGGAAGATTCTATAGGGTCTGATGCTATGGTTATTATGGAGAATGGTGTCCAGCTACTGTCCTAGGAAACAAAACACAGGGCAGGCCCAAGAAGATGGCAAAGACACTGTCAGGACAGTTGGGAGACATCTACTTCATGATTATTGAGTGACTCTCATGACTTTGTTGAGTACAAATTGTAGATAATTGGAATACATTCTCCACGTTATTTATATTATCCGTATCTCAATGTTCATATAAGTATTCACATTTGGTAGTTGCTATGGTCTGAATGTTTGTGTCCCCCTCACAATTCTTATGCTGAAACCTATTCACTAATGTGATGGTGTTGGGAGATGAGGCCTTTGGGAGGTGATTCTGTCATGAGGGTAGAGCCCTTATGAATGAAGTTAGTGCCCTTATAAAAGAGGCCCAAGAGAACTGCCTTGCTCCCTTTTTACCTTGTGAGGATAAAGCAAGAAGGCGCTATCTATGAACCTAAAAAGCAGATCTTCCCCTGACACTGAATCTTCCAGCAACTTGATCTTGAACTTCCTAAATTCCAGAACTTGTGAGAAAAAAATTTCTGTAGTTTTTCTTGCCATGACTCATGTACTCTATTAGCACCTAGTTTGTGGCATTTTGTTACAGCAGCTCAAATGGACTAAGACAGTGGTAAATATACCAGTGATTGTTTATATAACCCCTGGAGGATAACTAAATAACAAGAATTCAAGCACCAGGAATTATCCCTGGCTTCCGAAAACACGTTATGGCATATAAAACACGTTGTTAACTATAAATACAGAGTGTTGCAGGAATTCAGAGTGAAAAGCAATCATTTTTCCTAGGCTATTTGGGGAAGATATCAGTGAAAAGTATGTGTATGAAGAAGCACATAAGCATTTCATAGATGTACTTGAGAGTGGTTTTATGAGAAAGGATGGGAAGGCTGCAATGTCAAACTGAGAGATCATAGAGCAGCCTGGCTGGAGTGGGGGACTTTCCATAACTAAGGAGTGTGGAAGTGTGGCAAGATAAGCAGTGGCTGGGGGGTAAAGGAAGTAGCATTTATCCTTCAGTTATAGAAAGCCATGGAAAACTACATGGGGCTCCAGTGTGATCAAAGATATGTTTAAGAAAGAATAAATCTGTAGGCAAGCCAAAGTAGATTGAGAATCTGGAGGTAGCACAGACACTAGGAGAATATTTAGGTGACTTTTGTGGTAATCTAGGATCGACGTTAATCTTTTAACTCAGTGGCTTTTCACTCTATTCCTCTTCTGTGGCCTTTCCAAGCCCTAGATTTGGAAAAAATCCTGATTTCTCTGACTATGCAATGAACTTGGCCTACTGTGCAAAAGCTAAATTATTAGGAATGTGAATTCAGACCCGTTAACCTTAGAGGAATATCACAAAGTTAAGGAGATGTTGTACTTTTTGAAAGGAAGAAAAATGTGTAAATACAGGGCATTATCAACAGCTGTCACTTTAGAGGAAAGATCTTTCTCTCTGTTGTGTTGTGTCCCCTGAGGAACAAGTGAAGGTCATGTTATTAAAAGTGCTAGTATATTATAGTACTCGTGTCAGCTAATTAAATCTGTCATATCAAACATTTTCTATTTTGCCTGACACTTTCTCTTAATTCCTTCTGTTTCTATTCAGTAGATACAGGGAGTCGGCAGGGGAGCAACCTCAACTGTCAGAGTCAGATTTTCCAAAATGCTGCCAAATAACTCTGTGTGTGCTTCAATGTATTTGTAATGTCTTCATTCTAGATTTTTTTTTTTAATCAACCTGGATTGTCCTGAGAACTGCCTGATTCATCAAGCCCAACATCTACTTATAAATATTAAAGAAAATAGCAGTGATGAAGAGAGACAATTTTTAAAAACTACTAGAGAAAAAAAAACCGGCTTTTTGAAACAGTTATCCAATTTAAAGATTTATGCTCACAATTTACTGAAGAGAAATTTCGAATTTTCCGAATAATGACCTCAGAATAAACTCTAGGAAATACTGGCCTCTTTGAGGCAGGTCACACATAAAGCTCTACAAATGATAGGCTCATTCTGAGGTTGCTAAGAACATGTCGACAAAGTCTTATTCAGCATTACATTGAAGCTAACCTTCTGCTTTACCAATTTATCTCAAAGAAAGTTTTACTGCCACCACTATCAAAACAGTGTCCTAGAAAACAAACTCATAAATTATGTTCCCTGTTCTTCCAGGTCCCTAAGCCTCTACCAATAAATTCTGCAGTCATCTTCTTCAGTGGAGAGGTTTTCCACCTAATCTATACTAATTTCTATATCTTGACTATTTTCTTATACTTAGTCTTTTGAGTTTTCAACTCTTCTCACTGATTTCAAATTAAACATTTTTGACCAATTAAATTATGAATAATAAAAAAACTAAATAAACTTAAGTGAAAATTCTCATATGGGATGAAGCCTTCACTGATATCTGTATCAACTTGATCTTTTACTTCTTTTTCCTGATCCTTTCCTTTACAAAAGAGAGATGTGGTGAGGGCCAGAGAACACTTCCTCTGTCCTGCTTCCTAACGCTGGACTGTAATCCATGCAGGTCCTGGAGAAAAAAAAAATGGCTCTTCTGTGTTTGGTAACTGCTATGATACTAACTTTTGGCTAATACTCTTCCCCAAGAGTGTCTGAGTCCCACTGAGACAATAAACAGAACAGATTTTAAGCAAGAATTTGAGGAATCCTGGATTTAAATGTTTGTGACTACACACTGGGTTCCATGTTTATAAATCTATTGATATTAGATGAGACCACACTTTCATCACTGCCCACTTAAGCTAGTAGAAAGGATTAGCTGATAATTTGTAAATTTACATACATCTAGCACACGTACACAAACGCACACATAGTCTGTGTTAGAATATGGAAGGTAAGTTAATTACTGATGAATCAGTTACTTAAAGTATAAAATTTGTTCATAATTTTCTTTGCTATAGAAGATGGTATTAGTCTGTTCTCATGCTGCTATAAGAATATACCTGAGACTGGGTAATATATAAAGGAAAGAGGTTTAATTGATTCATATTTCTGCATGACTTGGGAGGCCTCAGGAAACTTACAATCATGGCAGAAGGGGGAAACAAACACCTTCACCAGGTGGCAAGAAGAAGAGGTGCAGAGTGAAGTGGGGGAAAGCCCCTTGTAAAATCATCAGATCTCATGAGAACTCACTCACTATCTTTAGAACAGCATGGGGGGGACCGCCTCCAGGATCAAATCACCTCCTATGAGGTCTCTCCCCTCAACACATGGGGATTACAATTTGGATTACAATTCAAGATGAGATTTGGGTGGGGACACAGAGCCAGACCATGGCAAAATTCTCAGCATAAGAAATCATACTTTTAAAACAACTTTTAAAGTAAACTAAACATAACATACGAGCACCATATCATGAGGGTATTACCCTTGTTAGGTTGTATCCCCCCCAATTTTTTGTTCTTTCTTTGAACTCATGCTTTTGATTCCATCAATTACAATTTCAACTGCCCATTAGAAAGAGCACGAATGTTTTACAATAGTTTGTCATTACATAAGGATGTTTCAAAAATATTTTAATAAAATGAGAAGATGCTCAAAATATGATAGACATCTTTATATGAGATGATAAGAGCACAACTGTATACATGTGTTAAATATACTATAGAAACCGTACAGAAAGACAATATGTTTTTCTACCTCATCATGTCTCAAAATATTAAAAATGGATAAGTCTGGGCTGGGATAGAAGTTTAGTTAACACTGTTTTCTGTTTTGTAAATTTTTACATACATGAAATTTTTACAGTGAACAATTGTTTTTTAGTTTACTATAAGGAAAAGAAATCTTAAGTAAAACCATGAATGTGACATGCATGACACACAACCTTATACATAGCAGGTATTCAATAAACATCAACTCCCTTCCCCACTCAGACAGTGTTAAATAAATGGGTAAAGATACATTTTGTTACCAATAAAATCTTACATTGTCTAGAAAGCCACTGTACTCAAATATCTAAAAGCCTTGGCTAAGAAGAACAGCATAAAACTTACAGACAGGGGTTAGCCCTGGGCAAGAAGAGCCTCCGCAGAAGAAAGTTAAAGTGACTCATTGATGTACTAGGGTCTAATTAAGCAAGTGAAGCATGAGGGTGATAACATCAAAAATTGTTCTAACGGTAGGGAAGCGATTATGGAAACTGTTGTAATGGTCAAGTTCACTCATAATGAACACATGAATAAGAAACTTGCATTACCACTGAAAGCAAAGTTTTATCTGGAACATATTTTTTTCAATGATAACAAGCAAAGTCAGTGCTTACTCTAATTTACTTTTTGGAGGGATGGTGAAAGGTCAAGATCGTAAGTGACCGTAAAACTCAAAGTAAAATTGGAGTAAAATCTTCTGTCACGTAAATATCACGGTCAAGGACGTATAGACTACTTAAAAAATTAGAAAAAATTTACTCAATAATTTTGGCTTTACGTAGACCACATAGTTAAACATAATGCAATTCAATGAAAAGATTAATTGCCTGTTTGACTTCAATTTTTACATACTTCTCTGCCCACACCTCTGCCCTTTTGGGTTTTCCTCTTCTGTTTTCATGGCCCATCTCACTAATAAACTAATGAAATGCAATAATCAGAGACAATACTCTAGCAGAACACTACTCCATTTATTCATGCATTTGTTATGCATTTATCTATCCAATATGTATTTGTTGAGTTTTCTTTCAAAAATGTTTTTGGAATGTGCACTAAGTCCTTGGTGGTGTTCTATTTGTGGAAGATTGAAGGCAGTTAAACTAGAAAATTCCTACATTCCTATATTGGTATTCTAGAGTATGGCAGATAGACAATAAATAAGTAATGTAATTGGACAAGGGTATGCTGCTATACCTTTAAGTACACTGTCAGAAGAATGCCCAAGAAAACGTGGATGGTGCTCCTGCAAACCACCTGATTGCACTTCTTCTGCTGGCCTCAGTGAAGTTGCTAGGGATTTACTTTGGTTTGTTCTTTGGCTTTAGGTAAGGCTTCTGACAATGGGTCATTTTCTGTCAGCTGTCTTTGTCTCCCTCAGTCCTCTTTGGCTCTGGAGCCCAGTCCTCTCTTGCGCCTTCTCCTTCCAGCTCAGGGACCTGAGGACATATCCTAGTCTTTGCTGTAGGCTGATCTCGTTCTTGCATGTTGAGCCTCCAACAGACTGCTAATATGAATAAAGTAACTTTTTGTTATACAGGTGCTGAGAGTGACACAATCAGGGTAACCCTCGAGGCCTTCATGATCAGGCTAGATGATCAAGTTTATTTTACTAGGTCTTGGATGCAGTTATTGAGGGAGAAAATATCCAGAGATCTTAGTTATGCTATTTGCATGTTTATACATGCTATATGAAAAGCAGAAGGCTTAACATTAAAAAGCTGAAACTCTTTCTAAGATGATTATTACATTTAAGAGAATGCCCAAATAAAAATAAGAGATTTTTTCATCTCAACATCGAAATCTAAAGTTCTCGTGGTTAAGTAAGCAAGTAGAAGTATCCACAAAAATTCTAGAAATAAAGCATAACGTTGAGAGATTAGCACTAGTACATTATAACTCATAGTATAAAGTTATAATACTTTTTAAAACCCTGTGATGTTGATGCATAAATTAACAGATCACTGTAAAAGATGAGAAAACCTACAATATACCCAAATACATGCAGGAGTTTAGTGAAAGATAAAGTATTATTTTTATATTAAGTATTATTTCAACAATTGTGTAGACCCATGGAAAATAAATTAACTTAAAGCCTATCTCGTACTGTTACTCCGGGAAGAATTCCATTTGGCTCAAATATTTAAATGTAAAAATAAAACCACAAAATTCCTAGAAGAAGTCATAAAACAACCAAAATGCTCATCAATGATAGACTGGACAAGGAAAATATGGCACATATACACCATGGAATACTATGCAGCCATAAAAAATGTTAAGTTCGTGTCCTTTGTAGGGACATGGATGAATCTGGAAACCATCATTCTCAGCAAACTGACACAAGAACAGAAAATCAAATACCGCATGTTCTCACTCACTGGCAGGTGCTGAACAATGAGAACAAATGGACACAGGGAGGGGAGCATCACACACTGGGGTCTGTTGGTGGGGCTAGGGAAGATACAGCAGGGTGTGGGGAGGTTGGGGAGGGATAACATGGGGGAGAAATGCCAGATATAGGTGACAGGGGATGGAGGGCAATAAACCACCTTGCCATGTGAGTACCTATGCAACAACCCTGAATGATCTGCACATGTACCCCAGAACCTAAAGTACAATAAACAAAACAACAACAAAAAAATTTTTTTTTAATCTCAGAATGAAAGTTTTTTTTTCTTGTCATGGCACAAAATTCAAAATACGTAAAAGATCTGTATGTGTGTGTGTGTTTATATTCCAAAGCAAAATCAATGTAAGCATAGTCAAAAGACAAATATTAATTAGAAAAATATTCACAACTCATATCACAAAGGAGTAATATCCTAACACTTAATAAAGCTTCTCCCAGTAATGCAGAAATACTTGACAAAACAATAGCAAAAAGGAAGAAAGATATGGACAGACATCTTTATAGAAAATTAATTACAAAATGTAATCCTGTAAGAGATGTGCAAAATCACTTAAAAAGTTAAGCATATTAAAACTACAGAAATATATTTTATCTATTACTTTTCACCTGTTACATTGGTAACAACTAAACCATATTAGTAAAACTATAGGGAATTAGAAGCTGTCATATATTGCACTTAGCCACTGAGGTACATAAATTCTCCTGAATATTTCTGCTAAGCCCTGGAACACCATCCTAAATTGTCCCATACAAGTTTTCTTACCTGCTATTTGAGCCTTCTCTTTTCTTCCTGACCGCTGTCTTCATATCAAATCTCTCCTTCCTGTGAACTCTTTTAAAGCTTTTATACTATTACCTATTGTAATTATCTATGAACTTGTCTACTATAAGCATCATAAAGCCTAAGCCTTATCATATTTTTTTTTCAATAAACCCATTGCCTTAACTTGCTGTTTGCTAATAGTAAAAATATATGTAATGGTATTAGACATCACAATTTTCACATGTTTCTAATATTTTATCATTTGTTACTATAATAATTCCCAGACACGAGTATCAGCATTTACCCCATTACACTGATGAAAACATCGAGTGAGGTTACGATCACATATTGACCAGCTAACAGAGCCTATAGTGTAGCTGTGTGTGAGTCAGAAAACCTATATATAGATTTTTGCCTCTTCTACTTTTTGCTCCTGTGAGATTCAGTAATTTATTTAACTTCTTTAAGCTAGTTTCCTTATTTATAAAGATATAAATGACAATAATACTTAGCTCAAGTCTTCTGAGAAGAGTAAAGAAGAAAATAAAGCATTTTGCACAAGACGAGTCATTTAAAAAGTGCCCAGTTATTAATGTGATTATTATTATTTTTCAATAATATAGCTCTTGTTACTTTTAGATTTATTTTTCTATACAGTATGTCCTTCTGACTCAGGACCTTTATAGGTGACTTAAATGCTGACAGTTGGTTATTTTTGGTGATGATTGATGGCAAATTCAATAATTGAAATACATTTAGTACTTTACCAACATACTTTTCTTATGTATAATTCAATCAAAGAATCAGTAATAATCAGGTAAATAGGAGTTGACATTGAATAGCTTTATAATCTATTATTACTCTCACATCAGCCCTTCACATCTGTTCTTGGTTGCATTGTGTATAGTACATGAATGATACTTAGTTTGATTAGTGTCTATTCTTTTTTCTAAGCCTTCATCAAAACATTTGTTTCATATCAATGTGAATTTCTCTCTAGCTGGTTTTTTTTTTTTTTTTTTTTTGGTACAGAATTTAATCTTGCCCATCCACATGGTTTAATTCTCTGAATTACCAGATCTCTTTTTCTTCTGTTGTCAAAAGCCCAAATCCAGTGAAATAATAGATCATCATTTTCTATTGTGAAAAGATTGGAAATAAAGAGTAGCTTTAATTTAGAAGTCTCTTTCTGTTGGTGTGAAAGAGAAAGTTCCTCTATCTTTTTTAGCTACTGAGTTATGGTCAACATATACATAAATGCTGGCAAGAACAAATTAAATGTGGAAATTAGGAGGCAAGAAATAAATTTATTTTACTAATATTTTCTTTTTTATTATGATTAATGCAAACTATAATTATGCTATTAAAACAATGACTTTTGCAATAATTTGGTTATAATTTACTGTGTAATCACTGTAAAAACTTTTTCCTCATTCTATAATGATTTCTTTGTTGCTCTGAAAATGAAAAGTTATATTTTATGTTCACAATAGCTTGTAAATAAGGTAGCTATGAAATTCCATAAGGGGAAAAAGTTAAAAATAGAACATTTTTTCACATAATATATTGACACATAACGAGAGACAAGTTTTTGCAACTTCTATTGTGGATTAAACACTTGAAATGTAATCAGGCCAGCTGAAGGGAAAATCTCTAAAAAAGGTATACAAATTAAAGTACATTTTTATACAAACAACTTTTCTAGGCCCAACGGCAAAGATCTTCTGAGGCAAGATGATAGAACATGGTTCTAAGTTGTTTTCAAAATACAAAAGTCAAATGCTTAAACTGAATTATATGAGTACATTCATTTCTTCAACAAATAGGTTTTGAATATGTACTGTGCACAAATAACTGCTCTAGGAATAAAGGACACTCTGCTAAATTAAGGTAAAGTCTAGTTTGGTTGGAAATATTTATTTAGATAAAAATATTGCCACAATATAATTTTATTTATATGTTAAAGCTACATCTTCTTAGTAATATTAAGTAAATTGCATTGAGTACTTTGTTGTGAAAAGCTTAAATCCAATGAAATAATAGATCATCATTTCCTATTGTGAAAAGACTGGAAATAAAAGTAGCTTTAATTTAGAAGTCTCTCTCTGTTGGTGTGACAGAGAATTTAACTCAAGGACTAACGTGAGTATATTACTTATAGGAAAACTCCTCACAGCCCTTAGATAGGAAGTATTGCTTTCCCGATTTAAAATGAGAAATTGAGGTTTGGCAAGGTTAGATGATAGAGTCTATTTTTCCCAGCTAATTAAAGAAAATATTTGCAACTTGAATCAAGTCTAGTTTGATTTGAATTACTCATTTTCATGTGAAATTATTTAAGTGCCTCCATTTGTAGCAGTTAGTATACAGATGAACACGGGCAGATATTATTTGTTTGCTTGTTTCTGGTAAAATCTGGACCATCAATGTAGCAGGGTCCTTGCTTGAATATGCTGTTTTAATTTCTGTAAGAATTGAATCTCCCCCAAGAAGGAAGTCACCAATTCTAACCCCTACAGACTGCTTTCTACCCTTACAGTGTCTCATTTTCTGTTCTAGTATCTTTAGCTCCACCTATTCCTACTTTTCAACTGAATACATCTCTTAAAGAATTTCCATTCTGAAAAGATTGTTAAGCAAGTAATATAACCTGTATCTAGGCTACTTCCTTGTCTGTACAACTAGCATTGTTGTGGTGCATGCATGCCAAGTTTGAATTTCAGATAATCAATAAATAACTTTAAGTATGTCCCATGTACCTATTATACTTAAAAAGGCATTTAAAATTCAAATTTAACTAGGCATCCTGTATTTGATCTGGGAACTCTATTCCTGTTGAGCATGTATGCAAAAGTGGACAAGCCTTTTGGTTATGTTGTCAGATGGAATACCGTTACTAGGTGGTCAGTGTGGAGAAAGTTATTCTTTGCTGTCAAAATGTGTTTACTGAAGTCACAGCCAATACCCTTTCCTTTGACCCCTAGAGAACTATCCAGGAGTTGTTCCACATATTACCACGCACAATACCCATTATTAAACGAAATGTCTTGGATAATTTCATCTTAAGTGTGTGTGAAAGTTTTGCTAACAAGGGAACCAGTAAGAAGACAAAAGTGTGAATTGTTTTGACAAAGACCGTAGGAAAATAATTTTAGAACCCATGAAATAAGTTGTCTGCATAAGATCATGAAATCCAGACTACTAATTTATATTGCAGGATAGAAAACTAACCTAGGTCTTGGCAACTTGGAGCCAGTGCTTGAGGATGCCATGTGTGAACCATTAATCAGTAATCCTAAGAAATGAATGTGTGGCTCTTAATCAGATATAGTGAACTACAGATAATAGACAATGCATCTGTAGCTGTTGGTCACATACAGTGAGCAAGAAAATTCCATTCTCTAACAATGTCAAATAGGGGCTGATTAGAGATTCCAGCAACAAATTCCTTTCTTCCTATTTTTCCCCGAAGTGGATATCAGAAAATTCCTAAACAAATTAAAAATCACCAAGTTGTATACTTTTGCCTATTTGTTAAGTTTGGAAAAATAGTTTTAATTTTCACTAATAAACAGCAGTACAATTTTAAATATTTCTTTCTTCTAAGCATGCTGGAATTGTACCAAAATTATATAATGCTGAGAAAAGGCAAGTCAATAAATTAGGAAGTGCTTTACCTTGTTTTGAGTTTGCCTGGAGGTGGCAAGAACATAGGTCTACACAGTGAGACCCACATGAGTGTTCCCTGACATTAATAAGTCCTTATTCCCTCTCTTTTAATTATTTTAGTAATTTTTTTTAACAATATCGTCTCCTACTTTAAGGACCTGCCTGTCTAGTGTTCTTGCTACCAGTTCCAAGTATCATTTCCTACAGAATCTCAAAACCCTTGGTCCCCTTTTTGTTCTAGCAAATTTTATAATGCTTTTTTCTCTGCATAGTTTCTATAGCTTTATTTCTGATAGGAAAAAGTGAAGCCCTTTTCTGTGCATATTGGAGAGAAGAGTATGACTACTATCTTTAATAACATCAACAAACATCTGATTCACCTCTTTTTTTGGGAACGTGAATTGCTTTTCATATTCTGGAGTTTATCTATAAATAGTAGATTAGATCCATATGAATGATTAGATCCATATGAAACAGACTTTCTGAAAGATGCAAATCCTACAGATTAGGTTCTATGCAGTAGTTAAGAGTAAACAAGGAAAGACAAAGAAGTCTATTAATTTCATTCATTCAACATACTAAAAGGATTATTCCCCATGGTCAAGTGGAATTTATACCTGCAATAAAAAGATGGTTCAACATACACAAATGGTTACATGTGATATATCATATTTACAGAATGAAGGACAAAAACCCTACAATGATCACAATAGATACTGAAAAAAACATTTGATGAAATTCACAATTATTTCATGATTAAAAAACTCTCAACAAATTAGGCATAGAAGGAATGTATGTCAACACAATAAAGTCTATACAGGAAAAGGCCACAGCTAACATCAAATTCAATGGTTAAAAGTTGAAAGTTTTTCCACTAGAATCAGAAACAAGACAAGGATGCCCATAGTACTGCAAGTCCTAGCCAGAGCAATTACACGATCGATCAATCAATCAATCAATCAATCCCATCCAAACAGGAAAGGAGGAAATGAAATTGCCACTATTTGCTCATGACATTGTCTTATGCATAGATAACCCTAAACACTCCTCCAAAACTGTTTGAACTGATGAATCCAGTACAATTGCAGGATACAAAATGAACACAGGAAACATCAATTTTATTTTGTTACACTAACAAGAAATTATCTGAAAGAGAAATTAAGAAATCAATCCCATTCACAACAGCATCAAAATACAAGATACTTAGAAGTAAATTTAACCAAGATGGTGAAAGATCTATATACTTAAAACTACAAAACATTGCTGAAAGAAATAGATTACAACATAAATAAATGAAACAATATCCCATGTTCATGAATTAAAAATAATATTGTTAAAATGTCCATACTTCCAAAAGCACTCTTTGGATTGAAGGCAATCCGTATCAAAATCCCAATGTCATTGTTTCACAGATATAGGAAAAACAATCCTAAACCTCATATGGATCCACAAAAGACCCCAAATAGCCAAAGCAATCTTGAGCAAAAAGAACAAAGCTGGAGGCATCATGCTGCCTGACTTTAAAATACACTACAGTGCTGTACCTATCAAAACAGCATGGTGCTGACATAAAAGCAAACACATTGACCAATGATGCAGGATAGAGAACACAGAAATAAACTAATGTATTTATGTATTTATGCTCAATTGATTTTCTACAAAGGTGCCAATAACACACAATGGAGAAAGAATAGTCTCTTCAATAAATGGTATTGAAAATATTGGAGAGCCACATGCAGAAGAAAGAAATTGGACCCTTATCTCCTGCTATATGCAATAATCAACTTAAAATGAATTAAAAACTTGAACATAAATCCTGACACTCTAAAACTACTAAAAGAAAATATAGAAGACATTAGTCTGGGCGAAGACTTCTTGGATAAGACCCAAAAAGCATAGCAACAAAAGCAGAAATAAGCAAATGGGATTGCAACAAACTAAGAAGCATCCATGTGGTAAAGAAAACAATAGAGTGAAAAGACAGTTCACAGATTGGGAGGAAATATTTCATCCCTTTATCCTCATCGGATAAAGGACTAATCTCCAAACATATTTTTAAAAACCTCAAATATCTGAATAGCAAGAAAACAAAGAACCCAATCAAAAAATGGCAAAGGACTTACATAGATGTCTTCCAAAATAGTCATACAAATGCTCATCTTCACTAATTATCAGGGAGATGCAAATTAAAATCAAAAGATACAAACTCTCACCTTTTAGAATTGTTATTATCAAAAAGACGAGATAATGACTCTTGGCAAGAGTGTGGAGAAAAGGGAACTCTTGTGCCACATTGGTGGGAATGTGGAGTAATATAGCCATTATGGAAAATACTATGGAATTTCCTCAGAAAACTAAAAATAGAATTACTGTATGTCCAGCAATCCCACTTCCAATTGTATATTGAAGGGAATTGAGATAAGTTTGCCAAAGAGGTATCTGCATTTCCATGTTCACTGTAGCATTATTTACAATAGCTAAGATGTGGAGGCAACCTAGGTGTCCATCATTGGATAAATAATTAAAGAGAATGTCTCATATGCATACAATGGAATACTACTTAGCTTTTAGAAGGAAATTCTGTCATTTGCAACAACATATATAAACATTATGCTAAATAAAATAAGCCAGGCACAGAAAGACAAATGCTACATGGTCTCAATTACATGTGGAGACCTAAAACTTCCAATATATGAAAATAGAGAGTAGAATGGTGATTACCAGAGACTGGACTAGTATTAGAGTTGGACAGGTAAAAGGGAAATGTTGATCAAAGTATGAAAAATTTTCGTTTGGACAGGAGGAATAAGATGTAGTATTCTGTCACACAAAATAGTAACTATAATAAATAATATTGCATGTTTCAAAATTGTAGGTTTTACCTTTTTCCTACAAAAAATGATAAATATGCAAGGTGATAGATTTGTTGTTAGCTTGATTTAATCATACTATGGTGCAAACATATACCAAAATATCACAGTGTACTTCAAAAATATATAATATATAGAATTATTATTTGTCAATTAAAAATAATATTTCAAATAGTATATTCATGATGAAACCTTTATTGATGAGCAAGGTTTAATTCTCAGAACTTACAAAAATAAAGTTGTTACAATGTGACTAAAAATACTCATTTTAAAGTTGTTAGCATTACATTAATATGTATCTTAATTTATAGTTTATATTAATTACATAATTTTTGCTTGAATATATGCTGAATATTTATGAAAAATACAAGTAAGTGCTCAGACTATATGATTAGAAAAATTAAGAAATTTAGGTTTATTCAGCATTTGAAATGTCTATATCAACTGATCACATCATGTATCCTTGGGTGGCTGCTCATCACACTAGCCTTTGCCCAAAGAAGAGTGTTTTAGATCAGACTATTCAAACAGCGCCCTACAGACCATGAAATAGAGATTAGCAATTACAAATCTGGATGCCAGTTTCCAAGAGATGAGGGTTGAAATCCTGCTCTGTCCTTAACCAGTTTCAAAAATTTCCACGTGACATTTAACTTTTTCAATGTTTCTACATATTTCCATATGATATTTAACTTTTTCTTTGTTTCTACATATGTAAAATAGAAATAATAATAATATTGTGCACTGAAATAATACTGTAGGCTAGAATTGCAAGTGAGAATTAAATAAAGTAATATAAGTGCTTCTATAGTAGCCAAAATGCAATAAATATTAACTAAATATTAAATAATTTTACAATTACAATGTATAATTACAATACAAAATTTATGAACCTAAATTTACCTGTTGCTACTGTATATCTGAAATGCTTTTATAATCTCTACCTTTTAGTAAGTAATTTTAAAGTGTATATTGTAAAGATATTCTTTACAAGCATTATTAGTCCAGCACCCTAGATGGGACTCTTTGACTCACTGAAACCTTAATATTGAATCAATTTAAAGGTCTATCAATAAGCCCCTTAAATATTTCTTTTTAATATATGAATTGTTCCTTTCTTTTCCATCACTAATCCATCATTGTTTTCCATGTTTATCTTATGTGTATCAAATGAGCACTGTCTAGTAGAATTGTCTGTGTTGATGAAGATGTTCTGTTGTGTAATATGCTAACCACTAAACAGATGTAGATATTTAAATTAAATTCAACAAAATTAAAAATTTGCTCTGTACTCATGCTAGCCACATTTCAGGTGCTTAATTGTCACATGCGACTGTTGTTTACCATTTTGGATGGCACAGTTACAACTGATCCACCTGACACCAGTTTCTCTACAATCAAATCCATTCCACAGAATTCTCCTGGTTTAATATTAATAATGATCAATTTTGATCACACTATTCTCATGCTCAAAACCTGTCTGGTCTAAAGCATATTCTTAAAAACATATAGTTGCATGGAAAAATGGTAGCATACTGTAAGGGTTAGAAAGTATCATTATGAAATAATAACTAAGTTTCAAAAGTTGTGTTTTATTTATGTTTATGTGTCTGTAAAAGTACCTTATAAATGTATTTTTAATGATTTGCATTTTATGCCTTTCCATGTTATTTAAATATTTGGGAAGAATTTTTGTTGTTTTCTGTTTGTCATTTTGTCTTCGGATTATTTGTCTCTAATGTTTCTTGTCACTTGGTGGAGTTGCCACAAGCCTCGCAGAAGCAGATGTCCTTTTAAATAGTGGTGTCTAGAAATGATCATATCCCACAGATATGAGCTACAAAAAGCACAATAAAATAATTTTCATCAGTTTTGTGTTATTTTTAGCTTGTTTTAGTTTTCCTTCTATAACTTCGAAGCTTTTGTTAGATATTTCAATAAGATCAGGTGGGTAGAACTTGGTAACAAAGATCTTTGATTATCATGAATTACCAATTAATATTCTAATATTTTGCCTTCCATTTTTCCATTTTCTTCTAAGGGTATCAGTGAAAGAGCTTTATTAGGGACAAACATGGCTTGTTGAAATCAACAAGTTTTTCTATAAAACTCACCTAATATGCCAGTCTAGCAACTCTATCAAAAAAGAAGTTATTCTCTGTGAGCCCGTGCTGGCTCCTAACAATCATTGCTTCCTCTTCTAAATGCTCCCAAAACATCTATTTAATAACTTCTAGAATTTCACTAAGTCCTTTCCTGCCATGCCAAGAAGTTTGGGTTTTATCTTATGTACAAAAAGAGACGGATCTATGTTTTACAGTTATTTTATAACTGTGTATTTTTTTCATTAAAATGCACATTTCTTGAAATGAGGATTGTGCTTATTTGTATGTCAGTCTAAGTATAAATGTATAAGTCATAGGACTCATTACACACTAGATGTATGGATCAAAAAATGTGACAATATTTAAAATATTCTGAAGGAACTTTCCAGACAGCTTAGTGAGAGGTGGAGGTGGCTGCCCCATCTGAGCACAACTACTAGGTACGTTCCGTTGTGCACCCTCCGCATCAACCTCAGCCCACTCACTGCCAGTAGAAAAATGGTGAAAGAACTCAGTTTCTATGATGTTTTGGGGGTAAAACTGAATGCCGTTCAGAAAGGCTATAGGAAAATGGCTTATAGGAAACTGGCATTGAAGTACCACCCTGATAAGACGAACCTGAATGAAGGAGATAAGTTTAGGTAGAGTTCTCAAGCTTATGAAGTTCTCTGTGATGCAAAGAAATGTGAATTGCATGACAAAGGATGAAAACCAGGTAATTAAAGAGGGTGGAGCAGATAGCACTTTTGGCTCTCCTATGGATATCTTTGATATGATTTTTGGAGGAGGACGAGGAAGTATGCAGAGGGGAAAGGAAAGGTAAAAATGTGTGTTAGCTGTCAGTAATCTTAGAAGATTTATATAAAGGTGTGACAAAAAAGCTGGCTCTGCAAATAAAAAAAAATGTCATTTGTGACAAATATGAAGGCAGAAGTGGTAAGAAAGGAATAGTAGAGGGCTGTCCCAATTGCATGGGTATAGAATGCAAATAAGAATTCACCAGATAGGACCCAGAATGGTTTAGCACATTTAATCTGTGGGCATAGAGTGCTAGGGCCATGGAGAATAAATCATCCCTGAATATACATATAAAAGCTGCAATGGAAGGAAGATAGAGAAAAGAAGATTGTACAAGTCCATATTGACAAAGGCATGAAAGATGGCCAGAAGGTAACATTCCATGGTGAAGCAGACCAAAGAACCAGGATTGGAGCTAGGAGATATTATTTTATTGTGTTAGATCAAAAGGAGCATGCTGCTTTTATTCAGTGAGGAGGTGAGCTTTTCATGTGTATAGACATACAGCTGGTTGAAGCATTTTGTGACTTCTACTCTTAGTGACTGAACTATAGTCATCACCTCTCATCCAGCTCAGATTGTCCAGCATGGAGATATCTGGTGTGTCCTAAATGAAGGAATGCCAATTTATATAGCCCATACAAAGAGTTGCCAAATTATCTAATTGAAGGTAAATTGTTCCTGAGAATGGCTTCCTCTCACCTGGTGAACTCTTTTTGCTGAAAGAACTCCTACCTTAGAGGAAGAAAGTAGAAGGACTGATGAAACGGATCAGATAGAACTGGTGGTTTTTGATCCAAATGAGAAAAGATGGCACCATGACAATGGAGAAGCATATGAGAATGATAAACATCATCCTAGAGGTGGGGTTCAGTGTCAAACCTCTTCATGGAGCCAGTGAATGACACTCACAGTTGTCATTTTATGTGCAGCAGTGAATGAGTGGAGGACTGTAATCATAATACGTTTACTGCTAGCTATTGTTTTTGTTTCAATAGTCAACTATAGTAGTGTTTTAAAAGTTGTGTTAGTCTGTTTCACACTGCTGAGAAAGACATACCTGAGACTGGGAAGAAATAGAGGTTTAATTGGACTTACAGACCCACATGGCTGGAGAGGCCTCAGAATCCAGGTGGGAGGCAAAAGGTACTTCTTATGTGGCGGTGGCAAGAGAAAATGAAGAAGCAAAAGCGGAAACCCCTGATAAACCCATCAGAGCCCATGAGACTTATTCACCATCACCAGAATAGCACGGGAAAGACCAGCCTCCATGATTCAACTGCCTCCCCCCTGGAACCCTCCCACAACACAGGGGATTCTGGGAGTTACAATTCAAGTTGAGATTTGGGTGGGGGCACAGCCAAACCATATCAAAAGTTAAATGGAGAATAAAGGCAAATATAAAATCTCTGATTTTGCACTGTACATATGATGACTTCCGTGTGAAAGATGAAGTTTAAAATCCATAAAAACAACTTTAAAAAGAAGTTCCATTAGCATTTGTTAGGCCAAACCTTGTAATTGATTTCATCTGTGTACATGAACAAACTTTGAGTGAAATGCTAGGTGTATGTCTTGGCTGCCGTGTATGACCTTTCGTTCTTAACCTATGAAATTAAAACTGTATTTAACCGGCAATCAGAAAAAAGTAAACGTAATTTGTAGAGAAGTGTTGGTTTGTATAGTTATTTGTATTATATAACAAATAATACAAATCTGTGATTCCTCTGCATTTATTCTGTTGCCTCAACTGTTACTTGAAGATGGCATAATATAATTTAGGCTGTGATATCAATGATATAAAGGATACCTTTCTAAAGAAGGAATTTTTCGTAACATGAAAGCTGCTTCTTTAGGGCTTGAACTTCTAGAATTGTGTTTCCTTCTGCACCCCTGCATTTGTGCATGCGTGCACGTGCAAGCGCACGCACCACACACACACACACATATGAATATATATGCATATGTATAACTTGACCAGTCCTAGTTATTTTTACTCCCTTCTCTTTGGACCATAATATGTCCCTAAGTAGTGACTTCCAGAGCTGGATAACTTAGAAGTTAAAGTAAAGAGACCTTGATATGAACAATTAATTTTCATGTATAATATAAGAAGGTGTTCCTTTGGTATGTTACAGACTTATTTTAAACCTTTTGACTTATGCTCTGAAGTAACTGTAACTTAATGTTGGTAGTATAGCAAATTATAATGATTAACTTTAGTTGTATGTTTAAAAGTTTCATCATATATTCACATGCTTAAATCTGAATATCAGAATTCAAGTAATTCTTGAAATGTATGAATGTCTCTTTAATATACTGATTACAAAGCACTTCTCAAAAATATTTTGAGCAGATGAGCTAAATAACTAAGCACCTATTTAAGAAATGCTATTTTGAATCAAAGACTGAAAGAAGATGGGGAAAGAGCAGGGGTAAAGCTCCATTCTGGAAGACTTATTAAGAATCGATTGAAAGTGTTCAGGTAAGAAAAGATGGGGACCTGAGTTTAATAATGATGGGAATATATGGGGGCAAATGGGATAAATAGATGATTGATAAACAAATAATAGCTATATGTATGCAGACACATGTGTGCCTATATGTACATGATTGATTAGATAAGATAAATTCAGATTTGTAATGACATCCAACTTTTGGGCTTAAGTATCTCTATATTTTAGGATCTTTAAATTAAATTAAATCCCCCATATGCCTATGATTTTAAATGCAGTAAGACAGTTATTCCTTGTTCATTAAGTGGAATTGCGTGGGGCAGCTCTATTCAAGTCATTTAGGTTCCTAAATTGGCAGATATTTCCAAACTTTCAATTTATGGCAATCAAGTTTGTCTCAAGGTTCCTGCTAGCTAAAAGAAAATTCAAATGAAGGAGCATGCATTGGCAATGTCAGGGACCTTGTGTGGAAACAGAATACGTCACTTCCTCTCAAATTACCTCAGCTGAAAATCAGTCCTATGGCTACACCTAAACACAAGGGAGGCTGAAACATATTTTAAGTGATTAAGAATGAGGAGAGGAATATAAATTTAGGTGAGCACTTGTCATTAGCAAAAGAATGAACGAATGTAAAATAGTAGATGTTATAGGGCTATGAGTTCATTTTGGAGTATAAGCCTGAGGTACCTCTTAAACATTCATATACAGAGGTATCTATTAAGACAACAGAAATACAATTTCTAAGGTCTAGTGGGAGGTTTGCTTGGAGTGGCAGATTTAGAAATCATTGGTTTTTAGATAATTGACGTCACGAGTGAAAGAGGTGTAAAATTAGACCAGGTGAGAAAAGAAAAAACGAAGGAAATAAGAAAAAGCTTATAGATAAATCTTAGACAAAATAAAACAAAACAAACCTAAGTCTGTATAATCAAAGAAGGACTCTGAAAAAGAAAGACAAATCCCAGGAAAAATATGTCATGGCAGCCAAAAGGCCCAGATGAAACATATTATCATAATAAATGAGAGTGGGCTTCTGTTTCCAGGATCATAAAAAGATTAGGTCAGATTAGGATTGAAATGTATTATTTGCTTTTGATAATACTGAGACAAGTGTGAATTTTAATAAATCAGTTCCAATGGTTTTATGAAGGAAGAGTTAGATTAAAAGTTTAATAATTAGACAAAATAGATTGTGGCCAGAAGGATGAGGGAAGGGAAAATGCTTTCATTTTTGGTACTCTAGTTAAAATGAAGCATCTTGAGCAACTTTATACATTTAAAAAAAGAAAATATTAGAGGTGGAAATAATTTAAACATAAGTGAGAGGATATGGAAACTCAAGTATGAAAAGAAGGATTATCTTTGTACAGGAAAAGGGACCTCTCTTCCTTTAAACGGTAGGAAGGTTAAGTACTTTGAGATGTAATTTGTTGAATTTTTAAACTTTGATTTTTGTAAATAGCTTAAATTATATTTAAAATACAGTTAAAATTTAAGTTTACAGTTGTATCAGTTATCTATTTCACTTATTATATTTGTTACTATCCTCAATAAATAGTCTTGTGTTGAATGCCTATTACCATTAGTAATAAACTAAGTTTTTTAAAAAGTGTCAAAAAGATTTTGGAACAGAAAATGTTTCAACGAGTATTAAATAGTGTTGCAATTATGAAAAAAGTATATATCAAACAATGATGTAGAGACTAAGGAAATGTTGATCTTAACGTGGGTTTGATTATTATATTTACCTTGATAATTTTATTATTTTTAACAAAGTGTATATTTATAATGCTTACATTAGATTCAGGTTATTGACTTTTCTCTGCTACCATATAAAGAGATTGCTCTTATATTTATCCTGTTCATTCAAATCCAATTATACTCACAGTAGTAAAGAATAGAAAAGTAGCTAATTGTTGGGTGTGAAATTTAGAAGTTTCAATTTTTTATAGTTACCTGGAATAAACAACATAATGAGTTTGATTCTCTCCACCACAGGGTGCATGGACTTAAACTTGGGAAGAAGAAAGAATTGTTAGAATCATATTAGGTTAGATATCTTCACAGTCATTGAATTTAATCATATTTTTTTCTAAAGTTTGGTTTCTAGTAAAAGAGCTTGGAATAATAATAAAAAATAATAATTTCACTCACTTGGATTCTTGACTTTCCAATAAGAAACCTGAGGCAGTATGGTTTATTGGGCACAGACACTTTAGAAATGGTACTTTCTTTCTGACCCCTGCTGGAATCTGATTGAGAAGAGAGTTGGGCTCTGACAAAGCCAGCCTCAACAACTGCTTTCCTGAACTAAACTGGGATGGGGTGCATAATGATGATCATTTTTAAATTGAATAATCTCTAAGCTTCTTTCATTTCTTTGAATTTCCACACATACACCGACCACTTATTTGTTACACCTGTTAAAGAACATCACAGTTATATGGACTCTTAGATCTTAGAGGTCCTATAATCCAACCTTTCACTTAAATGGAAATCAAATCTGTAATATTCCTACAGTGGATGGCCAATGCAGACTGGACAATGGTCCATAAAGGCTCCATGTTTCCTTGCATGCCCTCAAAAATACTCTTGCAAAGGATTTTACTTGTAGCCAGGAAACACTTTCAAGCCAGGAAAGAGGATCTGGCTTTCCAATAGTTGTTTTAAAAACTAACAAAAACACAACAAAATACTTCTAGAGATTAACTTTCCACCTGACAGTTATGATTGCTAAAGGAACCTAGAGTCTAGTCTTCCAGTAAGTATACTACCTGAGTACATTTTGATTTCAGGACTGATAGATTTCTAGTAGCTAATTATTGAAATGACTCAAACCTGCAGTTTCAATTTTATCAAACCAGGCAACACTTCAGTTTGCAGCTCTAAACTAGAATTTAATGACAGGTAAGCCAATGCAAATACGCACCATAGGCAAATGCCACTGAGTTCTTCCCTGTGATGGAAACCAATACCCATGACAATACAATGTGCATTTTAATATGCTTAAGTGCTTCTAAACCTCAAGCCAAAAACGGGGGTTACACAGCTTTCAGAATTAACAAAAATATTCATTTGTATTTTATTGAGAAATAAATTTTTTAACCAAAATGTGGTTCAATTTTAGACAATATTAATATTTTAAAAGACTGCTAAATATTCAATTTTCTTTTTAAAAATAAAACAACTGTGAGCAAACTGAGAAAACGTTAGCTTAATATGTATTCAGCAGTCACGACTGATGGTAAACTGAGAAACATAAAATATACAAGCAAAACTATGCATATGGTCTCATCATATGCTTAGATATTTTATTTATAATCCATTGATTTATATTCATAGTTAAAATATAACACACATAAAATATTTACTTATAGTTATATATTTATGGGATGAAATGAAAATAAGTTTCCAAAGTCTACCAAAATATCTTCACTAATGATTTTAGAACACATTACAATGGAACATGTAAGGCAAAACTTATAACATGAAGGATAAAACTTTTTATCCCTATGTTTACTTTCATGAAAAAAAGGGAGCTATTTGGTAGTAATAGGAAAGTAATAGAAACATATTTTATTTACTAGCAGCTAATATTGCAAGGAAATGAAACTAACTTTATTTTAAAATGACTCTGGAACCTGGGACAATTTGAAAGGGAAAATAATTATTCTTGGTTAACAAAGGTCAAGTTGTATCAAGGTATTCACTACAGAATTTATATGTATATATGTTATGTATATATATTTATATACACACACATATACATATATGTAAATCTCATAGCTTTAAATTTTTTTTTGTATTTCTCCCTCATAGCTAACTTTTATTAAATGCCTATTCCCTAAAACTTCTGTTTCACACCCTCCTCACCTCCATTCTCTTCCCTACTTTCCCTCACCGTTACTGTTAAAAACTGAGCCTTCTGAAGGGTCAGTGCTACTCTGGGTTATATTAGAGAATCAGACAATCTTTTCCAAATATAACTCTGCATTCAATTTAACCTTCAAATATGACACTTTGTGTGCTTACGGAAATCAAATACCAGAATTTACAGTTAGAAAATTTTCACACTTTGGGAGGCCAAGGTGGGTAGATCACAAGGTCAGGAGATTGAGACCATCCTGGCCAACATGGTGAAACCCCATCTCTACTAAAATACAAAAAAATTAGCTGAACATGGTGGTGCGTGCCTATAGCCCCAGGTACTCAGGAGGCTGAGGCAGGGGATTCACTTAAACCCGGGAGGCAGAGATTGCAGTGAGCTGAGTATGTGCCATTGCACTCCAGCCTGGTGACAGAGCAAGACTTGGACCAAAAAAAAAAAAAAAAAACAACATTTCAGATGATAAATTGTGAAAAGGAGTAAATAGCCAACATAGAATATGTAGAATATGAGACAGGACAAGCCCAGAGAAAAATGTACTAAGAGGGTGAAAATTTCAAGGCAGAAAGTTTTGCAAGACATTTTGAGAAAAAGTAATAACATTTAAAAGTTTTAAAAACGTAATCAAGAAAAGAAGGGAGGGATAGGTCTAATGATTCAATGTTGGTAAGGGACAAAGAGAAGATAAAGACATTCAACTCTATTTTACTTGTGTTCGCTTGTCATTGTGAGTGATCTTTGAACTAGAAGGGATAGAATGAATGTTGTTAAGAGAAATTTAAGTTTACAGTGGGTGAAAATATTGTAATCGTTGCTCTGAACAAGTTCAGCAGTTCTGGTTCAGATGAAATACATCCCAAAACAAGATAGGAGTTTGCCCGTGAGACAGGCTACTGTAATTGATATTTAGAATTTTAAAAAGAGCAAAAAAGGAGCTAGATATTACAGAATGTTTCTTAAACTAACAACAGTAATTTATGAAATAAGAGGGGGAAAGGGAAGAGAAATAAGTTTCCTTATAATGACTGATTACAGAGTGATGTTGATCTCAGACCAAATTCAGAACCAATTTTGTTATGGAAAGTAACAACTATTCAAAACCAGCATGGAGTCACTGAGAATGAAACACAGAAAATGAGTTTTGTAATCTCCTTTCAGGGCAATGAATATGTCTTGATTGGGTGTACTTGGTAAAAATAAAGGTTTTTTTTTTTTTTCTTTAATTTCTCCCTTTGGCAGTGTAGCAAGGCTAAAGATCAGGATAAATCTAAAAATATAGTGTATCTAAATTTCAGAAAATCATTTTTTATGAATACTTTTGCATAATGTCTTGGAATAAAGAATAAAACATTAATTGTAGTGTGATGTGGGTTAGTGGTTCAATCTCGTTAACGGAGAATAAAATGTGATTCAGACCTAGCTGCAAGTAAACCAGCCATGCTGCAGTTAACCTTAAGCCATTCTGAACAGCTATGCTTTATCTGTTAGAACAAGGAAGACAAAGCCACAGCTACCAATGCACAACAGTGGAACGGAGTCTATGGAAGCAGAGACACCAAGGTGCCCAGCCACATCTAGAATTCTGCCAGCCGAGATTGCCATCCTTTCAGAGTGAGCACTCAAACACAGAGCTAGTGGAGAGAGGATAAACTTTGCATAGATACAGGATAAGGCTGTATCATCTAAGGCTTATCTTAAAAAATGCCAGATCGCAGAGGGGTGTCTTAAAGGTCTGTTTTTCTAAGAACACATGACTTCACATAAAATCCAGGTCGTCAGGAAGCAAGTCATGGTGTGTTCTCCAAAGGCTCTGGCAACCCATCATAACCCAAGAAACTGTCAATGACCTTTTAGTCAATGAGGCTTTCAGATCACATATTAGGGGTTACAAATTATAGTCGATATTTAAGATTCAAAAGACAGAAAAACATCATTTAATTTGCATAGGATTGTAGCCATTTTTTGGAAATATTCCTTTCTCCTGGAAAGGGATACTAGCAAGAAGCAAGAGGACTTTACTCTTATTAAATCAGTGGTAGTAGTAGAAAGTATAGAAGTAGAACGTAGTAGCAGCAGTAGCTTACCAGGATCACTACTAACAGCAATCTGGTTTCCCATCAGAACTTTATACTTAGAGAAGAGTATTTGGAGTACTAATCAAAGTAACTACTAAACATGTGATTCTGGCCAGATACCTGGTCCTTTGGACTGGACCAACATTAAGATGGAGTTCAATGGCACTTATTATTAATTTGTGACCATCCAGGAACGCACCTCTCATCTTTGTGTTAGCTTTGAAACCAGGAAGGAGATACAAAGACGTAATGTGGGCAAAGCAGCTAAGAACTGGATTATCCTCCCTGGGCTTGTAGTTTTGCTTGAAATTATATTCAATTAAGTGAGAAGGAACTGGATAGAAGACATGGTTATACACAATATTTCTATTATTCTCTTTCAGCTGCTAAGGGCCTGAAGTTACCAGTCAAGAAAAATCAATAATTCTAATTTCAGTGAACCTTGAAAGGCTAGGCAGGTATAGGAAGGATGAATTCTAAGTCCACCACTTATGAACTATATGAATTTGGACAAGTTGAAACCATTTTTAGTTGTATATCCCTATATGTAAAACGGGAAAAACTGTACTTATTTCACTTCATCAATAAAATAAGGTCATAGGAACTAAATCACATAGCACAGGCTATCATTCCTTCAGGTGGAAAGCTTTAAGACCACAAAGATAAGATGCATTTCTGCCAACAACATACAGTACCTTGCACAATGTAGAATATTTGTCAAATTAAGAAGTTCTATTATATTCAGTTTTTGAACAAACATTTGCATGAAATTAGAGAATACATGTTTAAATGGGCAGATGACACATATTGGGCCAACACACACAGGTTTTAGAGAGACAGCATTGCCTGCAAGAAAAAAATACGGTCTTTGAAGTGATATGAAATAAATAGAAAACTTGGTGCTACTGCATGATTCCATCATAAACTAGCTCTATGACCTTGGATATCTTGAGACAAGATATAAAACATAATGCTCCAAAACACGGAGCTTCAAGTTTTATGTTTTTGTGATGATGGGTGATTAGATTATATAATTATTAAAAATAATCTTTAGATCTATGATTTTATAATTCTAATTTTGTATTTTAACCAAGATTTGAAGAAAATGAAACTACTGATTACAACAAATTGAAATAATTCTCAAAAGAAGACATTTCCTTCTCCGTTATAGGGCATGGCTTATAAGCTATAGGGCATGGCTTCCATATATATAGTATATGGAACTATATATATTATTAGCAATGTACATGTTTATGCATATTTATCAGACAGGTACTGAAAATTTTACCTGGGAGATATAACTTTATGGCATTCCTTTATTTAATTCTTTTGATATATTTAACAACCTTATAAGACATTGAAATGTGAATCTATTTGTGTATGTTGATATAACACAATTTTACAAAAAGAGAAATAATATATACTTTATTGTAAAAATAAACCAAAAATATGTTGATTCATAATATTCATGATAAATTAAACCCTCCTATATTTCACTTCCCATAATGCTGTCTGATTGTTTTGAGAATTTTTACTCATATTGTGTCAGCAAAATGTCATATTTTACCTTGAGAAACTGATGTCAATTCCTCCAGTTATATACTCCAATTTATTTCTGGTAACAAGAGAATCTATGTTTACATATAGATGTATTACATTAAAGTCATGTCAGGAAACACTGAGAAAACGCTTATAATTGAAGAGCACACTTTTTTCTTAATAAATTTAAAATATTGATTGGAAAATGCTAAACTTGCAAATATGTTTTGTTAAGTTCATACTTTGACTATATTGAATAATAATAGCCGCATTAAACTACATTAAGTATGTGGCTTGAACTAACAAAGCTAGGAAATTTTAAGCTGACATGGAAATCTAGCACTTATAGCAGTTTCTAACCATTAAGTCCCTTTGAAATCATGGTGACATTTTCAGTTTTAAGCACCATAGAATCAAGACATTCAGCCAGTAAGGGCACTGCATAGAATCTATAAAGAAAGCAGGTGTTTTATGTGTCTGACCACAGTGGATTCGTTGAAAGATGATGCCTTATTATGAATTCAGAATTCCTCAAGCATTTTCTCTTTCACACAGCATTGTTGACATTTGTACTAGAGTAAAATCCACATTTAAAAGTGAAGTCTTTTACAAACTACCTGCCTTCAATCTCTGCCTTCTAGTCTGTCTCATCTGCTGCTGTGAGCATAACACTTCCCTTCCTCAGCCACTTTAGGGATTCTGATAAATGTAGAGTCAAAGTTGCCGTTACTCTTTACTAAATTGTCGAAATTTTAACATCTGATCACAGAATAGTAATAATATTAATAATGACGCTAAAGGAAATTTATTATTAAATACTTAATAATTTTGGTAAGTACTATTATTATGAGAATCAATGGTTAACTTTTATAAAGTGATTGCTTTGTGCAAAATACCATGGTGAGGTCCTTCATTTATTATATGAGAGATCCTATTTCAAATTTATACCACCACAATTGACCCAGAAACTTCGTTTTATAGTGCACTGAATTAATATATGTTTTTCAAATGTATTCATGGTTAAGTAATCAGGTATCTAGCAATTGCCTATTAAGGTTTAAAAGATTAGCTAGATATAATACAAATGAGTTTACTATTGGTAAGACAACATAACGAAATAATTTTTTAAAATGCAACCTATATTTAAATGTAGTTGATGATCTTTTTTATTAAATGGGAAAAAAAGTATGGCTATGTGTATATCTAAGACCTCAGAGGCATAAACTTGAGATACTACTGACAGGCTAGCAATATTCAACATTATCCAATTGTGCTGGTCCATGCCTGAAATAAGCAAATTGTTTAGGAGAAACTTGATATATCTCTATTGCCTTTGAAGACCTGGGGGGGAAAATACAAACAAAACACAACAAAAACTCAAACTGAAAGACAAAGAGTATCTGTGGACTAATTATTTTTCCAGACTGATACCCAAAACTTTGGGGGAAGTACGAAGAAATGGAAGCTGGCTATTTTATTCAGAGTTGAGAATATGAGTTTTCTGGTTATCATGACAAAGCAATGGGCAAGGAGACGGGCTGCTGCTTCCTCACTTGGTGGAAGGGAAAGGGCTAAAATGACTGAGACAGTTTCTTCCATCCCTCTTACAAGTGTCTTAATCCCATTCGTGAGGACAGAGCCCCACTTCTCAATATCATCTTATTGGGTCTTAGGTTCCAACCTATGAATTTTGGGGGACACATATGTTCCAAACATAGCAATAGCATGTTAATAGCATATGTATTAATATGACTTGGTGAGCAGAACAATGTGAAGAGAAATGCTTGATGTAATGGATTGAATGTTTGTGTTCCCCCAAAATTAATATGGCAAAGCTCTAAACCACAATGTGATAGTGTTTGGGAGATCATTCGGTTTTAGAGTGGGATTATTATACTTATAAGAAGATACATCAGAGTGTTTGCTCTCTCTAGCTTCTCCATGTGAGGATACAGCAAGAAAGTGGCAGTCTGCAAGCCAAGAAGACAGCCTTCACCAGAACCCAAGGATGCTGACACCCCAGTCTTCGACTTCTGGCCTCTAGAACTGTGAGAAAATAATTTTTTGTTGTTTAAGACATTCCTTCCATGGTATCTTTTTAGGGCAGTCCAAGATGACTAATATACTTATTAGTATATAGTTATAGTATATAGTATATAAATTAGTATCTAACTTATTCAATAAAATGGAGTCATAGAGGAAGAACATATTGAGAACATTTATAATTTTATACTTTATTTTTACATGCAAGGTTTATGAAGCCAAGTAGACAGTCTACAAATAGGGGTACAAATAAGAAAAATAAAGAGAATTAATATTGTTGTGGAATCATGTTGCACCAAAATCTGGCAGTTAGGAAGTACAACATAAATACAAAACAAATATGATTTGAAAGAATGGCTTTGATACACATATTCAAAAAAATGAAGATTATAATTAAATTTATATAAATGATTTCCAAATTAACACAAAACTATCTGTATGCAAATAATGGAGAACTTGATCTCTGTGAGCATCTGTTTGAAATCTATTTCTGCTAAAAGGGTGGCATTTAATAAATTTGTTATTTACCGTGCTGACAATTTCATCTTGCACGAGGAAGCAAATGGGCAATTGCTGGATTTCATTCAGGTGGGGGAAAGAAAGTAGGCTGAGGATGTAAGAGTGGTGGAATCCTTTCAATTAAAGTGGTTGTGTCTATTTGGAATTCAGGACAGAGTGGCTTAGCAGACTCAAAGACGTACTCTTGACTGTTCTTATGAAAGCTGAAAAAGGTGAATGTGACCCCACAATTTTCATATGTAACTCTAAAGCATGTGTCAAGAGTGTTGAAATGTTCTGAAATAAATTTCGATGATACACTTCTGCATAACTACCATGCTTGAGAACACTAGGAGATAGCAAATTGATCATATATAATCGTCTGGGGGAATCTACAATAAACTTGAATCTAAAGTGACTCCCCAAAGATTAAAACAAGGGCCAAAACCTGAAAAATGCAAAAGAAAACAAAGAAATTTTAGAATAGAAGTAAGTTAAATCCAGAAATAGGTTACTGAGAAAAATGCTGAATTCTATTGTTAGAACAGAAAAAGAATATATGTTAACCAGGTAACTGTCACATCTAAGAGAGAAAAGTGCGATATTCACAGAAGGTAGATCAAAGCTAAATGCTCAATTTCTGAATGCTTTTGCTTAGTTCAGTAAGAGGATTGGTCTTCACCAATTATCTCTTAATAATCTTTTTCATACACCAATATTTCAGGATACAAGCCTGGAGTTGTCTCAGATTGAATTTCACAGAAGCAAATGCTGAGATTTAGATGCATATAAAAATGCTTTGGTAGGAAACGTTCTTGGTGGAGTAGTGGTGGGAATAGAAATGTGGTGCAGAAGAGGAAGTGTCTTTACTTCCTGGGGCTGCTGCAATGAAGTGCCACAAACTGGGTGGCTTAAACAACAGAAATGTGTTGCCTCAGTTTTGGATACTAGATATCTAAGACGATGGTGTTGGCAGGGTTGGTTTCTTCTGAGGGCTGAGAAGGTAAATCTGTTCCAGACATTTCTCCTAGCTTCTGGTGATTTGCTGACAATCTTTGAGTTTCCTCGACTGTAGATTCATCACCCATCTCTGCCTTCATCTTCACATGGCACTCTCCCTGCACGTGTGTGTGTTTCCTAACTCCTCTTTTTACATCAGTCATACTGGATTAGGGATCATCCTAATAACATCATTTTAACTTGCTTACTATTGTAAATACCCTATTTCAAAATAAAATCACCTTCTAAAGTACTTGGAATTAGGACTTCAATGTATCCTTTTTGAGGGACACAATTAAACCCTTAACAAGATAAGAAGCCAAATAAAAGTGTAACGTCTAGCTAAATTCCTTGTAAGATAATTTGGCACAATCTCCAGGAACTCTGCAGAAATTGCAGCCTGCATTTCAGGGTTACCTGTCCAGGAACAAGAAAATGAGAGTATTATTCCACTGTACTAACATGCTTTGGTTACTGATTGCCCTGGGTAGGCATAAGTTTCCATGCACTTCCAAATCTAGACCTAGCCATCTAATGGAAAGACTCTAGTAAAGGACTGAAGGAACTGGCTTTTGGAGTTGAAAGCACATTGAGAGCCAGTAATGCATGAAGATAGCAAAAGGACTTGAGAGGCTATAAGCAACCACAAACAATGTCTGTTTCAAAATGTCACAAAAGAGAAAAAACTTTATTTAAATACTTTTACATCTCCAGAAGTGGAAGAATTATATTACAAGATGCTTAAAAATATATTGTAATTTTAACCATAAAATCACTGTAAGTAATCTTTGAGAAATATGGTAAACACAAAAGATTATCTAATATTGGTAATGAGCACATGTTCTATTTTTGAGAAGACAAAGTAGTCGTCGTGGTAAATTTGATGTATAGTGAGAGCATTTAGAAATAGCATCATTTGTCACTATTAGTCAACATGAATTGTTCATGAATTCATTATAACAATAAGAAAAAATAACATAATGTCTTTTCAAATAGATCTGTAGGCTACATTTTAAGGGAATATTTAGAGGGTTGCCTGTTTGAACAACTTTATAGGTGCCATTCACATGGTGTTCCAAGAAACTGTGTTATGCACAATTTTCTTGGTCATTTGTAGTGGACCTGTATATGTAGATGTGTGTAAAAATTTATCTTGGCTTTAAGAGTACATTTAATAAAGAGTCTAAGTAATATTCTTATCATCACAATGGAGGAAATGACTGTATCTATAGGCAGTTAGACTCTATGTTGATTAATAGAGCTGTACAGAGCTAGAAGGTCTGTAGTAGCATACAAATGGGTCAATTTTTAGATTTTTCTGAAATATTATAATTGCTTCAGTAAAAATATATTTTATCAAATTGTCTTATTTATTTAATTATTTGGGTTTTTTTTTTTTAACCCAGTGTGTTGAACACCTACAGCATGTCACAGCTATTATTGAATCTGAGAAACAAAGTTGGAGGACATGGTCCTTTTCCAAAGGTACTTACAGGCTGGCTGGAAATGTCTTAACAGTAAAAATAATACTAACTAAAAATATCAGTTCATATAAGTAAATCACTAGGCAATGGACTTTACAATCAGCAATAGTTGCTACAAACTGTTAATATTTTCTCTCCACTTTTACTTTACCAAAGAGAAGTGGTGCTAGTTTTTTATGCAATCCAAATATATTTATTAAGTGGTCTGGATTTCTGGAGTTCCAAACATTAATACAGGAAAATATGTCTGACATGGTTGAGTGTGGCATCTGTCATTTTTAAAGAATATTTTGTTCTATATACTTGGAATTGTAAGAACGGCCCAGAGGTGATAAGGGCTGCTATGCTATTTATACGAAGATTTGGAGTAGTCAGCCGTGGTCAGGCTTCTTAATAATGGTCTATTCTACCTACTAAAGGCTTTTCCATTTTGCGAAGTGGAGAGAAATGGGATTTGAGTTTGGTCTTAAAAGGAATGGGGCAATAGAATCTACCAACTTTAGGCTCAATTCAAAGTATTATACCTATCACTGATATAAGTAAAAGCAATCAAGCTTGATTCACTAGAGTTCTATTTCACGGTTAAGGCAAAATCCTTACTTGTAACAAAGTATGTTTCTTCTCTGCTTTCCATATGTCTTAGAACATTAAGTTCTTAGAGTGGATTTTCTGGAAACGGATTCTGAGATAGGAAGTTGCATGAAGAATATTTATTGAGGAGTGCGTGTTCTTGTGAAACATATTTGTAAGAAAGTGAGGAACATTGGACTGGGCAGAAGGTGAAGTTGACCCTCAATGCAGTTGTGACTGAACACTTAGTTATTATTCAGAGTCCTGAATATGGGAAAATTTTAAAAAATATTTGTACCATTTTGGAGCACAGAGGCTAAGACTTCGTTTCTTTATATCAGTCTGTCATTGGCTGTGAGTGGCCGCTGAGGCAGGGGGTTCCTGGTGGCAAAGGATAATTCTCAATGTCAGGCAGAGCTATCATCTGTCACCAGTTAATATTTTCAGAATTTGGAGTATGAGTGATACGCTTTGAAAAGTGGCCGTGTACTGTATTCATTACAGTTGGTTAAAAATATTGAAAAAAAGGAAGGACAAGGTAAGGGGAAACTTTTCCTAGATAATTCCAATAAAATAACATATGCAACCAAAACAATATAGTGTGTTTGGGGAAGGCATAACTGGCTAGATTCAGGATAGGTTAATAAGAATAATGTAAGACACAAAAGACTTCAACAGCTAGAGACTGATATGACTAGAAAAGTCAGACATTCACGGTGGAATTGTAGAGAGCCATCTGTTGGGATATTAAAGATTTGTCCCCATGGACTTCTGTGTAAATACTACAATTCTACACACTAATTTTTTTGCTCTTTTTGACTTTGACTTTTAGCAAAACTCAGTCTAGATTACTGCGATTTCACAGGCTACCAAAGTTTTAAAAGTTAAAGTTATCATTATAGACTTGTTCATTTTACAAGGAAAAGATACATTTATATATCATTGTTCTTACTAAAAAAATTAAAATAATATCTATTATATAGCAAACTTTAAAAATTACTATTGAATTTTATGCCATTAAGCTCCAGTTCAAAATTGGGGAGTTTTGTTTTCAGAATAACAACCTACGTGAGGTCTTCTGTGCTCTGTTATGTTTTCAAGGTAACATTATTTCATTATTTTCAGGTATCTTTTTCAGTTTGGACTGCTATACCAAAATACCATAGCCTGGGGTGGCTTACAAACAACAGAAAATTATTTCTCACAGTCTGGAGACTGGGAAGTCCGAGATCCAAGTGCCAGCCTATTTGGTGTCTAGTGAAGTCCCACTTTCTGGTTCACAGATGGCTGCCTTCTTGCTGTGTCCTCATATGGCAGAAAAGATGAGGAATCTGTCTGGATTCTCTTTTCATAAAGGAATAAATACCATTTATAAGGGTTCCACCCACATGACTTAATCAATTTTCAAAGACTTCATCTCCAAATACTATAACATTGAGGATTAGGTTTTAACATATGTATTTTGGGAAGACACAGAGATTTAATCTATAGCAGATGCTTATATTAAGTACTATACCAACTTGGCTGTTTTTAAGGAACTTGTGTTCCAAAAGGTTGGTGCTGATCATAATCCCGAAAGACACAATTCCTAATGCCATAATCCATAATGTTGAAATTTTAAAAAATAAAAATCCTTCTAGTGTTTAAAATCCTGAAAATTACAATCTTGAAAGATTAAAATCCTGAATGTTGAAATCACTAAAGCTGAATTCTGGGGAAGGAATTAGTGTGGTTTTGGTTGTATGCAGTATAGTTGCATCATGTTAGCCAAAACTATTACCTTGTTACTGTCTTTATTTGGATATTAAGTATAAGTTAAGGAGATGTATACAGGTGCCAAGTTGTCAAGGGGTGGATGACGGACTTCACTTTAGGTGTAAACTTGACTGACTAAGGAATATGTAGAAACCTGGTAAAACTTTATTTTGGGTGTATCTGTGAGGGTGTTTCCAGGGTAGGTTAGAGTATGAGTCTGAGTGGATTCGGTGGGGAAGGTTTGCCCTCAGTATTGGTGGGCATCATCCAATTGGCCAGGGACCTGAATACAGTAATACAGAAGGTAAATTCTCTCTCCCAGAGCTGAAACAGACTTTTGCTGGCTTGACATCAGAACTTCATTGAGCTTTGGACTCCAAGACTTACACCAGTAGCCCTCTGGGTCCTGAGGTTTTCAGCCTTGGACTGAGAGTTGCACCAGCAGCTTTCCTGACATTGAGGTCTTTGGACTTGGACTGAGCCATGCTACTGGCATCCCAGGGTCTCCAGTTGCCAGATGGCAGTCATAGGATTTCTCAGCCACCGTAATTGTCTGAGCCAATTCCCCCTAAAAAAAAATCTCCTCTTCTAATCTATGTACATAGCCTATTGGTTCTCTGGAAAACCCTGACTAATACTGATTTGGCGTTTATATTTGGCTAATATAAATTATATTAGCCGAATATAATTTCTTCTTATTGTGTTTCTTACAATACCATGAAATTGCCCCCTCACAAAAAAGTGGCGATTAGTTAAGTGTATGAGACTACTTAATGGTATAAGATGAAGGTTTAAAAGCTAATTATTATTGTTGCTGCAAAAGCAGAAAATCACTTAATTGCAACAGCTGAGCAATAACCAGAAGTTCAAATGGATAGCATATTCTTACAAAGTAGACCACAACCACTCTCTAAAATACAAGTGCAGCAAGTGTTTAGAAGATTATAGAAGTGAAAATGTAGGTGAAAAATATAAGAAATCTTCCATGCCAAGTTATTCAATTGTGTACAACTTCTGCCCATTCACACACAGTGCCAATTTGCTAGGCTATATATTTTATCTTTGCATCATTTCCTATACTGAAGGTATAAATTTTGTCAAGACTTTTAGAGAATTCTAATTAATTTTATGCATTTTTGGCAAATTTGACTCCACAAAAGTCCATTATCACAACCTTGAGTTTGTGTGTAAGCACTGTGTGTGTGCATAAAATTGTCTGAAATTTCTCAGCACAGGGAGAGATTTCCTTTTTGTGCATCTGTATTTGTGAAAAACAGAATTTTTTGAGATCTTTACTCTTTGGGTGATTGGATATGTCATGGTGACCCATCTTGATTTTTGATCAATCTTTTCAAAAGTTCAGATTGTCTATCATAATAGTTAAATGACCACAGTTATAAGGCTGGGTGCACATAATTATCCATTATAGTGATACATGTTTATACATTTTGCTTTTTGGCCTATTTCCTTATGAATACAATTTGTCTACTCGTAACTGTTATACCCATGCAACGTCCTTAGTATACCTGAGTGTTTATGCTTGCAAAAATACATACATTGTTATTGCTATTTAGTAACCTATAAAGTCTTCTGTAATGCTTCTGTGTTTGCAAATTAACTGCCTTTTAAAAATGTAAATAAAATCTTTTAAAGAACTTTTAAAAATTACTTTTCCAGAATTATATTTTTGTAGTTTTGAGCTCTTGGGATTGCAATTTTTGGGATTTTTGACTTTAGAGACTTCTATCTTCAGGATTTCAACATTCAGCATTATGGCACACAGAACCGTGTCTTCTGGAATTTTGGCCCAAACTCCCAAAAGTTGCCTTTTATGTATGTATATCTACATGTATATGTACATATATGTGTGTATATATATATATATGCACACATGTACCTATATATGTATATATATGTACATCTTTTTTTGTTGTTTATGTGTGTTGTGAATATACTTAGCTTTTTCTTACATTTGGCATATGGACGTAATTTAGCATAGTTTATTCTACAATGTTTCTTAATGCTTTCTGAATTATTTCTGTTATTGGTTAAATTCTACAAATCCCTCCAATTTTCTCTGATAAAATATTAAACTATTAAATCTAACTTTTTGAAGATACATAACTGAAGTTTACAAAAATTTAGCGTTACTAAGTGTGTGACATTATTTTCTATACCAATTGGTTGATTGAACTGGTATGAGAGAATAAGTTGTGATTAGATCGTAATATCTTATTAACATGTATTATTATTTCTTTCTCCTTTTACTCCTTCATTTTTGTCTATATTTCTGAAGATAAATTTGTGTTATGCTTAAATTTTAATTTTGGTTTTGGAATTTTTCAATACAGTAGACCTCCCATCCTGTTGGATTCTGTCCTGTAGGCCACCATATAAGCATTGGAATATATTTGAGGAAAGTTTGAATAAAATGTTCTATGACATTTTTAGGGAGATGAATGAGTTAAACTATCTGAACAAACAAGGTCAGGAGAGAAAGCCCTCTTAGCGTTCATCAAGAGTAGTTTGCATATTCAAATTACCAAACACAATGCATTTCAAACATTTATATATATGCATATATCTATAAACATATACAAATATTGTATATATTGTCAATTACACATTGAATGGATTGAAATGTTCAATGAATTAAATGATATAGAATAGTATGTATAGCTTTTACATGGATGATTAAGAGTGCTAAGCAATATGTGAAACAATTATGCAAATATATGCACTAATATATTTAGAGTAGTTAGATGCTGTAGAAAAGAAAGGAGACCTTCTGGTGTTATGTTAATTTATTACCTTTGCATTGATATATGATGAAAATCTCAGTTTCTATTTTTCTTTCAGCATTAATATATTGTATGTGGCTTACATATATTTAAGAAATAGTTTTAAACAAAGACCTGGAACCAACCCAAATGCCCATCGATGATAGACTGGACAGGGGAAAATGTGGCACATATACACTATGGAATATTATGCAGCCATCAAAAACGATGAGTTTGTGTCCTTTGTAGGGACATGGATGAACCTGGAAACCATCATTCTCAGCAAACTGACACAGGAACAGAAAATCAAACACCGCATGTTCTCACTCATAGGCGGGTGTTGAACAATGGGAACACATGGACACAGGGAGGGGAGTATCACACACTGGGGTCTGTCGGGGAGAAGGGGAGGGATGGTGGGGGGTGGGGAGTTGGGGAGGGATAGCATGGGGAGAAATGCCAGATATAGGTGATGGGGAGGAAGGCAGCAAATCACATTGCCATGTGTGCACCTATGCAACAATCTTCCATGTTCTTCACATGTACCCCCAAACCTAAAATGCAATAAATAAATAAAAAAAAAAAAGAAAAAAAAAAAAAGTAAAAAAAAAAAAAAAAAAAAAAAAAAAAGAAATAGTTTTAAAAATAGAATTTGAATTTTTAGAGTTTATAGATTGCTTTTGTGTAAAACTAAACTAAGGTAAGCTATTAAGTCCTCATCCCAAGGTTTTATTTCAGTTAATGTCTATAAGACAGACAGAGAGACATTATTTGGTATATGATGTGTTTATACTTTTTTATAACTATTTATTTGATTTATTGCCAAATCTATACTAAATTTCATAAAATTTATATTTGTTGAAAGCCCACAATAGCAACCCAAAGATTACATGATTGACCCTGAGCAACCTCAGAAATGAGACTTCTCCCTCTCAAGTGAGAATAACAGACCCAGGGAATAAAATCAGCCCACTGATTTGGGCTACAGGCTCACTGCTGTGTCAAATAGTATTTATAAAGTGTTTATAATGGCACCTGTGTCCTCCCAATATGACCTGTAAAGATTATGGTCATTACCGAACCCCAAAGAAGCTCCATAGTATGAGACACGGGATCTGGCTTCTCCAGTAGCTGCTCCAAGGGACCAGATATTCCAGAAGTACTGAAATTAGGATTTAACCATCTCTGCCACCCTCACCCGCTTGGGGTAACTTTCTCCAATGAGAGCTAAAAAACAGTAAGGGAGCTAAAGATAGGCAGATACTTTCCCTTCCTTTCTCCCAATGACTGCTCCTAGTTTTCTCTCAATCCTCTCCAGAATTATCCTTCCTAGGCAAATGATCATGACAGTGAAGCAGTGGCTCGCTGGATTACACATCATCATGTATTTGCTCCCATTCTCTCCCAACACACTGAACTTTTCCTTCCCTCTTTCTTCCCTAGTATTGCACATCTCACGGAAGAGTCAGCAATTACTCTTTGATTTCATTTCCTAGGGATTCTAAGCAAGGATAAATACTATATCATTTGTTTATTGTGTTCATTGCTTATAAGATAAGTTCCATGAGTTTTAGTGTTTTCTTTACTACTGTATCTCCATTGCTTAAACCTTCTGGGGTTATGCCAGCTCTTGGATGAATAATTATTGAATATAAAATTAATGGAGTCCACTTAGGTTAAATGGCCTCAGCAGTACTATTACAGAAAGAAGTGCAAAAAGGGACTCTTATGACAGGTATAAAATGAGTACTCAAAAATTCTTCAATAATATTGGGAAAATAAAATTTATTCCATGTTGAATCCTAGCCATTTACTCACTAGTATCTACTGTGTGTGTAAAGCAGTTTGGTCAAACTGCATTTATAACAGTAATAAGTAATAATAAGAGAGAATCTTTGCATACTTCAAAAAGCATACTTTGGGCATGCATGCATTCATAATTGCCTTAAGGTTTTTCAGAAAATTGAATATATTATAATTACTTCATTTTGCATGAGATAAAACAACTGGGCTTTATATAGGTGATTTCCATACTATTGCTACTTCTATTTCTAAGGCAGAGATGGTTACCAGGGATGGAAAGTCCACTCCAAAACAAACCACTTTGCTTAGATCACTGGAGCACTTTGCATATTGAAATCTTGCAGCAAGCTAAGATGGAGTGGAATCACAACTCAGCAGCTTTCTTCTCTGTCCTAGTATTTATTTCTCCTTTTCCATCTGGCAACGAGGGAAAATAAACAAAGGCAACAGCATCTGTTGCTCCTGCTGCTTTGAATTAAGCTGACTTAGTTAAATCAGTTTGCCCCCATTAAATCCATTGCTGCACCTTCTCAGGTATTAGCCTGACCTTTAGTTTGACACTCATGTTTGTTGGCTTTACCAGATTTCTTAAACAAAAGACATAAAACCCAGAGAGATTGCAATTAAAAAGACAAAGATGTTTAATAGCCTTTGCTTCAGTTGTATATGTGCATATAAACATAAGGTTTTTAAAATCCAAATTTCTATATTAGTGTCTATATTTAAAGCACAAGTAATAAGCCTCTGATATTAAAAACAAGGGATTGCCTAGAGATTTGTTTTAAATGATAAGCTTTTGAAGCTTTAGTGATGGTCGTGGGTTGGTTCTCCTTGATAAGGAGATGGGATGTAAGAGAGATTACTAAATGATTTTGAGTTTCGGGAATGCACCAGTTTTTATGCAGGTCTTGATATGCTTGAGCACACAAATACATTCCATAAATCTGTCTAAGTTCCCCAGAACTCAAGGGTAATGTATTTCCTCTTGAATTCCTGTCCCAATAACCTGATCAGCAACACACACACACACACACACACACACACACCCTCATAAAAAGCAGTCCTAGCATAGAGAAAGAAGTATAATTTCTAACACATCAATTTAAAGACGAGACAATAAGAGCAATTTTTTCTCATCAAATTGTCTCTGGGTATTTGAAATCTCTTCATGTGATTGTAAAGCAACATTATACCTGTAAAATATTTAGAAAATTTGTTCTTTATTTTGAAGTACTTAATTGAAATAAGCTTGATATGAAAGGTATTATGCAATTAAACTTGCTGACCATATTGACATTTAAATGAGAATGAGCAATATCAAGATATTCAGAATTCAAGTTCAGGAGAATATGCTTTCAAGGTTCTGACAAAGAAAGAGCATTTAGGATCTATACTTATAAGGTTCATATGCTAATGATCAGTTTCACTCATAAAAATATAGTGAGTAAACATTGCCCAAAAATATTCTAAATTGTAGCCCTCAGTTCCAACAACTTCAAATTCAAACAGTATGTTTTGATGGTTAATGAACATAAAGTTTACCAAGTTAAAGGTTAAAACATACTACTGTAACAACTACTCATTTTTAGTAAATATGCAGTATTTTTTTTATATAACATTCTGTTACTTGCTACTGTTTTTTATAGCAATGAACAGTTGTGTTTTGCTTAAACAACAGTTGTGAAATGTCTTGTGCTGATACTTGGTAAAAATGGAAATATCAACATTGTTTATGTAGGATTTTCAAGCCGTAAATCAGTCAAAGGTACATTCTGTTCTGCAGTCTACCTATTAAGTATGAATGGGCTTTTCTGATTGGTATGACATTTTACTTGACAGTGTCAAATAAGAAAGACAATAATACCCATTTAAAAGTAAAACAGAATAAAATGTTCATCATTTTTGTCAAATACAAAACAAATGATCCTTGCAAGAATAAAGCACTTTGCTGCTCTCAGCTCGTCCAATATTCAAAAGCATATTTACCACCAGTCATTAAAGTAATTTTAAGAGTGATTTTTGTGTACTAGTGATTTTTTAGACTTTTTATTGAGAATGTGAAATATTTTACTCTTTAAACTGAAATTTGATCATAAATAAACATCACTGGATGTTTTTAAAAATTAACCTGCCTTCAGAATTCTTTCCTTTGTCCTAAATCTCTTCCTTTTTACAGACTTATGGAATAGAGGAGAGCTGAGATTTCATGAGTGCCTACTGTGTGGCAGACATTTCATGTACATTGTCTAAGATTACTCTTCTAGTAACCCCGCTATATTGTTAATTGCATTCAATAGGAAAGGAAATGGAGTCTAAGTAAAATAGAGGAATTTTTGAGTAATATGTCACCTGCCTGCTCCCTCATTTCAGGTGTGTAGGGGAGCAAAGCTTGTATGTTATTCATTGTTGTCTTGTCAGGAACAAACATTAATTTTGCCACCCAGGAGTGAGGGCCCAGGGATGGCTGAAAACTGACTCACATAGGTTTGTGATTGAAGAGTATTTCCTAACCCTGTTGGAGGTGGATTTTTTTTTTCTGTCTACTCAGACTTTTTGTGTAGTCTCAGCCACTATAAAGTGGACATAGTAAGCCCATCTAAGATTTGTAAGGTGAGTGTGTTGTGCATATGTCTGTCACCAATTAAACAGTTAACAAATAGATTTCATTATTCTTATGATACTCAATATTTATTTGTTGAACTCTACTGAGGAGAACATAAAACCACTTTTGATTTTGTGAACTCTGAATATCTGAGACAGGTCTCAGCTAATTTAGAAAGTATTTTTTACCAAGGTTGAGGACATGCACCTGTGACACAACCTCAGGAGGCCCTAATAACCTGTGTCCAAGGTGGTCAGAGCACAGTTTGGTTTCATATATTTTAGAAGAGACATGAGACATCAGTCAACATATGTAAGATGAACACTGCTTTGGTCTGGAAAGCTGGGATTACTTGAACCAAAGACAAGAATACTTGAAGTATAGAGGGGGCTTCCACGTTATAGGTAGATAAGAAATAAATGGGTGCATTCTTTTTAGTTTCTGATTAGCATCTCCAAAGGAGGCAATCCATACACATTTATCTCAGTGAGCAGAGGGGTGACTTTGAATAGAACAAGAGGCAGGGCAGGTTGGCCATAAGCAGTTCCTAGCTTGTCTTTTCCCTTTAGCTTAGTGATTTGGGGGCCCTAAGATTTATTTTCCTTTCACAGTTTTCACACAGAATGAAGCAAAAGGAAATATTTTTGAAGAATAAATAGTCTAATTGCTAGGTTAGTGAAGCCTTTGTAACAGAGCCCGTTACTACAGATTTTTATGAAACTGGAAGAAAAGCCTTGAAAATGACCTATTTTCCTTAGTTTGGGGATATTGATTTCCACTTAAAGCAAAGTATCAAATGAGGTTTTTATGGGGGAAATAAATGAACAAGGCAGATGAACACATTCTTTCATTTTTATGATTCTATGGAATGAAAAATTATTTTCCTAGTCTCTTTAAGTAGAAATATTTAAATTGGTATATTTGAATACATATAGTTTACCAGAAATGAGGGCAAATCTGAAAATAATGGAATTTTCTTCATTGTGTATACAATAAAGATGTATTTGTACAAAACTATTTCTGGTGTCTTCTGAGTTTGACTGTTAATTAGTAGACTTTTACTTTTTAGAGTACAAGTCATACTTTCATCTAATTTCCTACTGAATTTAATAATTAATTACATTTGCTCTATGCTTCGTTAATTCCCTAGAAACAAATCACAGTTTTGGTGTCTTTTATGCATCTAAATTTTAAAGTTTCCACTTTCTTGCAAAATAAATAGATCATCTTTTGGAGAATCACTTCTATTCCAAGACTCTATTTTAAATAGAATTATAAATTCTACTTAATATTTCTTCATATATTAGAAAGACATGTAAAATATATTTGTACAGCATATAAGATAGAAATGTGTATAGCAATTTAGTAAATACTAACACACACAAAGATAATAGTAAGAAAGCTGAAAGCAACTTCATTCAGTAAAGAACATAAATCAATATTTTGAGCAGTAAAAGTTCTTTTATAAATTATCTTTTAGAATCTTCCTGTCCTCTATTTTACTTGGAGGTTACAGATTGGTTAGTCACAGAGTGATTGTCAGAGATCATTTAGCTAACATTTTATTCATTAATGAACTTCGCCTGAAATAGTTATTTCACAGTTATCATTTATTAGCTGAAAATTTTCTCTCTGTAAATAATAACTTGTTATAATCAGATTGATCTATTTGGTTAACCTGAAATAGTTTACATAGAAAAAATATAAGATGAATACTAACAACTTTCTTTGTCTTTTTTTCCCATTGTCTCTTTCATGAGTATCATTTTGAAATTAGGGCTTTTTATATTTCAATATGGGTCAATCCACTGTAGCTATTATCCTTTCTGATGATCAGATTGTTCTATATCTGGCCACTGGAAGCTTGTTCTTGTGAGCACCTGTGTCATTTTTCTTATTTTATTTTCTCAGCTTTATTGGGGTATAGCTAACATTTGGCAAACTAGACATTTTGAAAATGTACAGTTAGGTAAGTTTCAACACATCTATACACCCATGAAATCATTACCACAATCAAAAGAATAAATATAATCATCATACTCCCCAGTTTCTTTAAGCCTGTATAATCCTTCCCTCCACACTCTTGCAAACAGCTCCTTCTCCATCCTATGCCCATTTACTAGGAAACTGCTGATCTGCTTTCTCTCTCTACAGTTTTGCCTTTTAGAGAATTGCTTGTAATTGAAATTTTACTGTACATGTCTTTTGTGTTTGACTTCTGATACTTGACATGATGCTTTTGAGATGGATCAATACTCTTTGTGTTAATATGTCTATTGCTTCTTATCGCTGAGTAGTATTTGACAGGAAGGATAAATCACATTTCCTTATCCATTCATCAGCAGATGGACATTTGAATTATTTTCAGTTTATGGCTATTACAAATAAAGTTGCAAAGAAGGTTTATATACAGAATTTTGTATGTACATATGCTTTCATTACTCTTGGGCAAATATTGAAGTAGAATTGCTAGATTAGATGATAGGTGTTTGTTTAATTTTTCAATACCTATGAAACTGTTATACAAAGTGATTGTACTATTTTAAATTCCCAACAGAAGTATAGAAGAATTATATTTTCTCAACTTTTAGACATTCTAATAGGTATGTGCTTCATTATTTCATTTTAGTATGTTTATGTGATAATTTACTATCTGTGTATCTTTCTGAGAAAGTGTTTGTTCAAATATTTAGCCCTTTTCATTTGTCTTATTAATTTTCTTACTATTATGTTTTGAGAATTCTTCATATTTTGAGTACAAGAATTTATTAGATATATACATTACAAATATTTTCTTCCTATTTGTGGATAGCCTTTCTCTCTCTTACAAGTGTCTTTTGACTGGGTGCGGTGGCTCATGCCTGTAATACCAGCACTTTGGAAGACTGAAGCAGGCAGATCACTTGAGGTTAGGTGTTCAATACTAGCCTGGCCAACATAGTGAAACCCCATGTCTACTAAAAAAGTACAAAAATTAGCCAGGTGTAGTTCCAGCCACTTGGGAGGCTGAGGCAGGAGAATCACTTGAACTCGGGAGTCAGAGGTTGCAGTGAGCCAAGATCACACCACTGCACCACTCCAGCCTGAGCAACAGAGCAAGATTCCATCTAAAACAAACAAACAAATAAACAAACAAAAAAGGTGTCTTTCTTCTAAATTATGTTTTACTATTCTATTAAATAAATATTTCATAACTCAAGATGACAGAGTTTTTATTCCTATGTTTTCTTCTATGTGTTTTACGATTTTAGATTTTACATTTAGGTCTATTATCCATTTTTTTTTTTTTTTTTTTTTTTGAGACGGAGTCTTGCTCTGTCTCCAGGCTGGAGTGCAGTGGCGCAATCTCGGCTCACTGCAACCTCCGCCTCCTGGGTTCAAGCGATTCTTCCGCCTCAGCCTCCTGAGTAGCTGGGACCACAGGCACTTGCCACCACACCCAGCTAAATTTTTTTTTTATTTTTAGTAGAGACGGGGTTTCACCATGTTGGCCAGGATGGTCTCGAGATTTTGACCTCATGATCCACCCACCTTGGCCTCCTAAAGTGCTGGGCATTTTTAGTTAATGTTTTGTATGTGGTGCAAATTATGGGTTGAAGGTTATTTTCTTGCATATTTTATGGTATTTTTTGTTTTATTGATGTCATAACAACTTTTGTTATGACAAATAATGCCACTATGAAAAAACATTTTGCATAATCATTTCATGCTGCCAGAGTAGAAGCATGCATGTTTTCCCATATGTACAGTAGAGTTAGAGTTTTGATAATAATATGTTAGTTATCTATATACATGCAAATCTCTCTCTGGACCCCATTTCATTCCATTTTTCTACTCATCTGTTTTTATGCCAGTACCACACTGTCTTGATTATTGCCTTGATTACAGTAGCTTTATTGTAAGTTTTGATATTAAGTAGTGCTGCAGGGCTCAGTGGTTCACACCTGTAATCCCAGCACTTTGGGAGGCCAAGACAGGTGGATCACCTGAGGTCAGGAGTTCGAGACCACCCTGACCAATATGGTGATACCCCCTCTCTACTAAAAATACAAAAATTAGCAGCCATCGTGGCAGGCACCTGTAGTCCCAGCTACTCGAGGGGCTGACAGGAGAATCACCTGAACCCAGGAGGTGGGGGGATGAAGTGAGCAGAGATCGCACTGCTGCACTCCAGCCTAGGCAACAGTGCGAGACTCTGTTTCAAAAAAGAAAAAAAGAAATTAAGTAGTGTTAGTTTTCCAAATGTTTTCTTTTTCAATATTGGTTAAGCTGTTCTAGGTCCTCTGAATTTGTGTAGACATTGTAAAATCAGTTTGTCACTTTCTATGTTTAAAAGGCCCTGCTGGGATTTTTATTGGTATTGCATCAAATCTGTAGATCAATTTGAGTTAAATTGACATATTTTGATGCTCTTAAAATGGTATTTTTAATTTAAATTTTTAAATGTTTACTGCTAGTATACAAATAAAAAAATATATTTTGATTTTGTATTCCACAAAACTGCTAAACTAATGTATTATCTCTGGTAGCTTTTACAGATTACCTCAGCTTTTCTACATTATTTATAAGATTATCTTATGGCTTATGAACAGAGATACTTTTACTTCTTCCATTCTATTCTGGGTACCTCTTTTCCTTGCCTTATTGCACTGACTAGACCTCTAGTACAATATCGAATAGCAGTTGTGAGACTAGACTTACTTATTTCTGATCTTTTGCAGATAATATTCAGTCTTTCACCATTCAGTTGGATGTTAGCACTGAGTTTTTTGTAGATACTTTTTATCGCATTTACCTTGTATCCCTAGTTTGCTGAGAGTTTTTATTAAGAAAGTATGTCCGCTATGAGCAAATGCTTTTTTCTGCAAATGTTAATGTAATGTTTATTTTCGCAGTTAAAAATGTGTATATGTGTAAATACAACTCTTTGCATACTATTTTGTACCTTGCTTTTTAAACTTAACCATACATCCATATGACAAGAAGAAATCTTCTCATTACTTTCTACAACTGCATGTTTCATATGTGGTTAAACTCCATAACTTATTCAGGTTTCTATTAATGGATTTATGGATTGTTTCTAATTTTTGTTATGACAAATAATGCCACTATGAAACAACATTTTGCATAATCATTTCATATTGCTGGAATAGAAGAATCCATGTTTCTCCACATGCACAGCAGAGTATGCTATGAACCTCTGGAGTTTTGCCAACAATAAGTTAGATTTAATATCTTGTTTTTGTTTCAATTCATATGTATCTTGTTTTGACTGAGATATATCTTTTTATAAATTTAAAGTTCATTTATATTTCTTTTTAAAATTCTCTGAATTGCTTTCTCAGAACTTTATCTCATAAAGATTTTGCTTATTTTATTCTCAAGCATTACAAACTCTTTAAACTCAGAATACTATCCTTTGTCTGTGACACTAATTTAAATGTTTCAGTTTATTTTTATGTTTTTACTTTATTTATGATGACTTTTGCCTTGTAAATGATTTCATCCTGGTTTTTTTTTTTCCTTTCTCTTTTGTTGCTTCTCTATTCCAAATGCTGCTTTTAATGGTAGTACTTTCCTTGATCTAGATAAAAAGAAATTCCTTTGTTTTCTTCATAGGTCCCCTTATATTATTATGATTACTATTATTATTATGCCTTTTATACCTTTGAAATTTGTCCTTGTATATATATGATATATCTTTAGCTCCTGCTTCTGTTATTCACCTGAGAATTAAAAGCAAACTCCCTAGGTTTTGTGTTAGTAGCAGCCTATATATAACCCCAATGATATGACCAGCCTCTGGGTTTACATTTCCTTCCTACTAAAATACTCATAAAGAAAGCAGAGTTGTAGACTAAAAATCTTCAAAACATTACAAGTAAAACAAAATAAGCAAAAACATCTCCATTTCATCTGACTTTTCATTTTATTGTAAGATACACTTGAGGTACTCTGGTAGGTATATAGTACCTGTAGAGGTACATGAAGCATGTTTTTTCCACTAGATCTAAGAGCCATTCAAGAAATCTAAGGCAGTGTTGAGTTTCTTTATAATTTAAAATAAATATTGCCAACATAATAAGAGGTATAGTTAAGCTTGCTTAATGTTATTTTGAACTCCTCATTATACCAGGTATTATGAATCATTTGTGAACACATTAAAGTAAAATTCTCTAATTGCAGTTCTCCTGATAACCTAGGAAAGTAAAATATGAGTTTCTTTAGGCTGTTACAAAGAGTATAAGATTTTAAAAACAAAATTGTAAGCCCTCTCCTTTGCTTTATCTCTTCTTAAAAGCATGTCTGTCCTCCTCTGTAATGTAAATTGTCAATAGACTAATTAAAACATAGTCACACATTCTATCTCCCAATGTTTAGATTATAAAGGTCAACATAATGGCATAAAAACTTTAACTGCCAAATTTATTTTTAAAATTCTGAGAAATAATGATACCATATATTCCATTCTATCCAAGTACTTTAGCAATTTTCTAAGCAGCACTCAAGCTAGAGGGAGGGAGGTGATATCTTTTCTGGGTAGTGTCTTTCTTTTCTGTTTTAAATTCAAGTGAATCAACCCCTGTGAAACTGATTTGAAGAGAGTAATTAAGAAGAAAACTAGCGCTAGAATGGGTATACCCCTCTGACTGTTTGCCACTTTCAAAATAAAATGGCTCTGTGGAAATGATGTTACAGACGTATTATTTGGTAAAATAAATAAAAGATAAAGTCAAATAAAATCTGAAATAACAAAAGGGGCCAACTTATGCACAAAAGAGAAACATTTGAGGTTAGTTTAGTGTATCTGAGCCCTAATGTGGTGCCCGTTAGAAGCTATGTGCTAATACTTGCATGAAGTTAAATATAGGATTTTGTGTGTATTGATAATACTTAAAAAAACAAGTAAAAGCTTCAAACTACATGCATATCTTTTGAGTATATTAATAGACTACACAAAATTTTAAAATTATCTTAAGATAATATTGTAAGCATAGAGTTTTTTTTAAAAATGTGTCCAAAACTAAATTTAATTTGCAATTTGCTGTTCTATATTCTGACTATATTGTAACTATCTATTTAATCTTATTGTAGGAAATGTAAAAGAAATACTTGACTCTTTATCTCATATGTACTATGTAATCAATATCAAGGCCCTTCTAAATATCACTTGATTTAGTATCTGGACTAAGTCTCGGCAATTATAATTACTTGCTCAATCCCTTGCAATAGTTACCTGCCTATATCCATCTCCAGATAATCCATACATAATTCATCATCCGCTAAAGAACCACTGCCTTTGTCCTATTAAAATACACAGACACACACATACACACATATACAAACACACAGTATCATAACATTTTATCACATTTCTCTGATGAAGAATCTTTAATCACATCCCATATTCTGACTGTACCCCCCTCTGCTGCACCCCACTACCTCAAAAACCTAAAACCCTTAGCTTGACTTTATTTACTCTATCTCTTAAGTTTTATTGTCTGCCAGTTGCCTCTTTCTAGGCTTTTACTGACTGTCCTTTTTCATATTTTTCTAATAAAATTCAGAGGAATTCCAATAAAATTCAGTGAAATTTAGTGTTGTTTCATGTTTTACACTTTTGCCTCCTCAGTGAGTGCACTTTCTAATTTCTCAGGCTTTCTATGCACAGGATAACAAAGTAATAAACCCACATTTCTTTCAAAACAGTCTAAATTGGCTGTGTGAAGTGGCTTACGCCTGTAATCGCAACATTTTGGAGGCTGAGGCAGGAGGATCACTGGAGCCCAGGAGTTTGAGATGAGGCAACATGGCAACTTTTCCTAGAAAAAATACAAAAAATTAGGCAGTGTGGTGGCTACTTGGGAAGCTGAGGTGGGACAATCACTTGAGCCCAGGAGGCGGAGGCTGCAGTGAGCCAAGGTCGCACCACTGTACTCCAGCCTAGGTGACAGAGTGAGACACTGTCTCAAAAAGAAAAAAAATCTCTAAATTCTACCTAATAAGGAATAGAGGCATGTGCTTTGTTAATTTGAAACTCTTAAGGCTTTATTAGTTATATTAGTTATATTCTACAAGGGCAAGAGATATGATAGTTATAGTTTTTGCCTCTATTTCTGTATTGTTCCAGAATCGTCTCGCCTGTGACTATCACTCAGTTCTCAAACATGGTTGAATCTTCACCCGGCCTTATCTTTGTACTCAGATGAAAATTATCTTTGTTACCATGCTTCATCAATTTTCTATTCCTTTTTGCATATTAATAAATGGCTTCCATTCAGATTTCAATACAAGTTAAGTCTCTCTGGTACAGAATGAAAGGAAAAAAGGAGAGAGAGAGAAAGAGAAAAGAGAAAAGAAAATAAATGATTGTCCTTTTATAGTCTTTCTAGGTATTGCTCTGTTTTCTGCCTCAGACATAACTAAACTTTCAAAATATGTTATGTATACTTGTGTATTCAGTTTCTCATTTTAATGCAATTAAGTTTGGTGGATAATTGTGTAGGACCTACGGGAAATCTTACCTTTTTTTCTCTAAAGATTCACTAAAAATTAATGAACAAGCAGTAGATTAATAGCAGTAAAGTCATACCAAATTTACTAAGATAAACGTATGTTCATGGCAGTCATACAACATATGAAAACTCAAAGGGCCAGGTAACTGACACCTTTATATCACGTTGAAGGTACAAAAAAGAATAGGGCCTTGGAGCTTAGTAAAACAGGTTATGGGAAGGAGAGAAAAAGAAGAGCATGGGACAAAGATACCCTTGTTATATAGATAAAACCTCACAGGTAGCAGCTTTCATCTGACTTTATCCTAGATCTGGATAAAGTAGGTGGCTGTTTATTTCACCAATGCAGATGTACTCTACAGATGCAAGTTTCTTCACCAAAGGCAGCTTTTCAAGGCTATTCTTGTCAGCAGCTCCTCTGAATAGCCATCTTGAAAGATGTCAGAGAAGTATATATTGGGGTAAATATTTTGGTTTTCATTAGTCCCCCATTTTAAACTTTATTTTTAGAAAGTTTATTAAGGTAGGATTGGTACCTATGGTGAGACTTGGGTTACATTTTTACAGGTAAGAGATGGGCGAAGGGGGAGAAAAAATATTGGGAAATAACACGTTTAAGTATATAATCTCATATATTCTTGAATCAGTCTCTGGTGCTGAGAATAGGTCAGTCCAATTAAATAGTTATGTCTCATTCCAGGAGGTGGCATTGCAGATGGACTCTCAAAGCTAGACCTCTGTATATGCTGCAGGTAAACTGATGTTTAAAAATTTTCTGTGAAAACAGAAGAAAGACAAAGTTAATGTCTGCAGTAGTCAATAAGCCAGGTTTCTAGAGTCTGGAGAAGAGTCAGGTGCAAAGATTAGTGGCAATCTAACAGATTTTTCTGGTTTTCAGTTTGTGTGTACAAAGATTGTCCAAATACAAGACGTTGCAATGATCTTTCCTCAAGGCCAAGTTGATTAGCTTCAGCTTCTAGGGCCTTTGGAAAAAGGCAGTTTTAATTTCTGGTGTTTCTAAGTCAGAAGGATAGGATAAAAATGGGAAATGTTAGTTTGGAGAGTGGCAGCCAGATATTGAAGGAAACTAAAAATTTAGGATTCAGTGCACATAATTAAAAAAACTCAAAAACAAATGGTCAAGGCTATAATCTAATAACAGGTACACTATCGTTTTCTTCTGAAACATAATTTTTATCTCTCCCATCCTCTCCATTTTTACAAATGATAACTATATTAACACTAATTTATTTGCAAATTGTTTCATTATTTAGTCTGAGTATTTGCATAAAGCACATTGTAATCATATAGGTTTTTTTTTTTTTTTTTTTTTTTTTAAAGAGATGAGATCTGGCTATGCTGCCCATGCTGGTCTCAAACTTCTGGCCTACAGTGATCCTCCAACTTCAGCCTCCCACAGCACTGGGATTATAGGCATGAGCCACCATGCGAGATCATATAGGCTCTTTTTCACTTGGCTTTACTGGAGATTTTTTCACAAGGAATTTTGGATTACACTTTCAAAAACCTCTAGAGGCTTAGAAGCCAGACCAAAGACTGCTTCTGTAATACCTGCACAAATTGGATGAATCCCTCTTTTCTCAAGTTCCTCAAAATATATTGAAGTTCCTGGGCCTGCCAGAAAGTGGTATTATTTACTTATAGCAATGTTAGAAACCTGGTAAGAGAACTGTGTGTAAAAGATACTGGTCAGTTTTCTAGGTTTATTGGCTTTAGAAAGTCAACCTTAATCCCTCAAAGCAGTCTGTACACATTTGAAAGTAAGACATTCCAGTCAAACCTTTGACATAATAACCAGTGTCTCTAATTGTGTCCTGTTTCATAAAACAAAACAAATAAACAAATGAAAACAACCCTTGTAAAAAAAATTCTTATTGAACCTATGCAAAAATCTATATTGTCATAAAATAAGAATACTCAAAAAACAGTTTTTGAATTCTAAAGGGAACAGACAGAAAGGTGTTTCAATTTTGTTTATCAAAAGTATACCAATAGTTTTAAATATACTTTCTTGAATCTGGAAAACAAACCATAAAAATAATCAGTGCAGTTTCAAACAAAAATATTATAAAAATTATTTCAATCCTTCATTAGTTCAGTCCCATGTAACTAATCCTTGTTCTGCTTGATGTTAAGTTAGCAGTCTTATGAGTCCTTTTTCTTTTTTATTAGAGATTTGGAAGATTTTACCCAGTTCAATGTTACAGTTTCAAAGTTGTCAGAAACCTGTATTTGTCAGAATTCTAGCAGTCCTTTCCATGAACCTTGTTGAAGATACAATATTTTAGTATTTTAAAAGAACTTTTATTTAAAAAAAATAGAATAAAGCAATTTATTGTGGACAACAAGACTTAAAATGTCCGTGGTTAAACATTTGATAAGAGTTGATAATAATGATCCAACTGACAATGAAATTTGGTTATTTGCTGTGGGCTACAATTTTACGTAATAGCCATAATTATGACTGATAACATGTAACAAGACATATCATACTTTCAGGAGTCTCATACAATTTTGGAACACATTAATAGTATATCCATGCAAATACACCTAATAAAGACAGCATGAGGCACACAGAATCTGCTTCTCCTCTGTTGTTTTGCAGTTTACTCAAAAAGTGAACAAAGCTTTTTATTATCTCTTTTTAATACTACCCAAAAATGTTATTTAAAAGAAAAAAAACAAATTTTATTTTTGCATTAGTGATGTAGGATTTTTCTTGGCCACTTTACCAGTCGAGAATCTCCCTGGTCAATGACACTGCCTGCCTGGGTCTCGCTCAGCCCTGGGGCCTGCTGCTGGAGGCACCCCACCACTTGGTTCGCTGGGCTGTGCCTGGCTTGTGCACTGGCTCAGCCTGTGGCTGGGCTGGGCATGCCCCAGCCTGCCTAGGTTACAGTTTGTTCTCACATTTGAGAAGTCCTGACTTCTTGTCCCACATCCAAGAATAATGAGGTTGTGCTGACAATTTGAAGGATGAGGAGGCAGAGAAGAATTTTATTGAGCAATGAAATGGCTCTCAACAGAGAGGGGGACAGGAAGATTGTCTCCTCCGGGTGTGGCTGGGGCCAGGGCTTTTATGGGTTCAGAATAAGGAGTGAGTGCTGATTGGTTTATGAAAAGAAAGGCTAAAACAAAGACACCACTCAACAATGGCCATGGCAGTAGAGAAAACCAATTAGAAAAGAATAGGTATATGTTAAATAGGTGAAGAGTGGGGATCAATCAGAGGAAAGCATGCCAAACAGGAGGAGAGGTTCTCAATTTGGTCCAAGGATTCACCTGGGACTGTTTTCAGTTTGAAGGTTGAGTTTCACTGGGGACTTGCCCTGTCTGCCTAGGATTTATCTGCCTCCTACTGTATCATTAATGCATAACTAGTACTAAGTAAATTTTATGAAAACCTTATACACAGATCCATTAATTTTCAGCCTTGACTCCTCAAGATAAAATTTTCAGAAACTTTTTATAACCTCTTACTTTTTTTTTTTGGAGATAGGGTCTCATTCCATCTCCCAGGCTAGAGTGAAGTGATATGATCATAGCTCACTGCAGCCTTGACCTCCTGGGTTCAGGTGATCCTCCTGCCTCAGCCTCCTGAACAGCTAGGACCAAAGGTGCATGCCACCACACCTGGCTTTAAAAAAAATTATAAAGACAGGGTCTTGCCATGTTTCCAGCCTGCTCTTGAACTCCTAGACTCAAGTGATCCTCTCATCTAGGCCTCTCAAAGTGATGCGATTACAGGCATGAACCATTATGCATGGCCAAATTTTTCCTATTTCTTCAATTTGAAACCACCTTTAAGTAACTTCTAACTAGACAAAATAATTCTGTATTTTTTAACAAATACTACCTCTTTATGTCTTCCTAAGAATTTTTTTTAACCAAAAACACATTTTACCATTTGTATATGTTCTTCATACAGAATTATCTTCTATCCAGTAGTTTTAATCATATTTATTAATTACTATTCTAATTTTCAGTGAAAAACCTGGGAGATAAGCAATTTTAATTGTTATATACCAGGTGCAGAGTCCAGGACAGAGGACAGAGTTTTGAAGAAGATGCCTAGAGAATCCAGCCCCTCCCAGTATGGCCAGGAGGCTGAGCTGAGTCAGAGAGGATGGAGTCATAATAGGCTTGGCTCTGCCCTGCAGCTGATGGCCCAGGCTCTTTGGACATAAATATATTCCCAGACATTACCGTGGTTACCTATCCAGACCCCAGATACAAAGCCTGAAAACCAAAGACAAGCTCATAGACAAAACAAGCAAACAAAAAATATTACAGAAGCAACAGCTTTATAACCTTTAAACGTCTAGCAGAGATTGAATAAATTTGTCTGATTAGTAGACCTAGACAAAAATTTCTAAAATTCTCAAAACATTTCTATTTTATTTTTATAACAATTTTAAAACTATTTTTCTTTACCAAATACTACTGAAATCAAGTTAACTTGAGAAGAATTTGGGCTAGTTATTTAATTTATGAATACTCATTTATAAGTCAATGTAATACCATGTAGATAATATATAAACACAGACAGGTATACATGAATACATTTTAAAAAAACAAACATAATGATTTTATATCTTTGATTTTAAAATATTAGCAATGAGACAGATGGAACTTTTACAAATTTAAAAGGACAGTAATCTTAAAATGTGCCTCTGTAAATGAAAGAAGTCAGTGTTTACCTGTCCCAAATGGCCAAAGCCCTTACCAAGTTTTAGAAATAAACAAGACAGCAAATTTATATTTCAAAGCATGGAAAGAAAAGCTTCTTCAAGAAAGATTTAAGTATATTACAGGAAGATTAAAAATGGATGCTGAGGTAATACAAAATCATAGGAATTTATCACAGGGTATTGTGAGAACAATTTTAATTGAATAGGTAGTTTTCAATTTAATGTCTGTTTTCCAACTGGACTACTGAATTCAGAGTGGATCCTGTGAATAAACAGGCCCAACAAAATATTTGCAGATTTTACAACCTAATACTTATATATGTGAAAAGCAGGTGTAGTTGGAAAGAAGAGGGCCTAGATGTCCAGAAATCTAGGCTCTCATTTTTACACTAAATTCTAGATACACTGGAGCTGAGGCAAAAGCCCAGGAGGAAAACTCATGGGGCTGGGTTGTGCAATGCTTCCGTAACGTACCTTACTGCAAGGATGTCCCCCCAGGGTTGGTGGGCATCCCAATGCCCACCAGCCCTCTCTTTGTTCAGCCTACTTCCCACCAGAGTCTTATCCCTCAGTGGTGAAGGTTCCCATAGCCTCCAAGTGTTCGAACTACACTTTTCGTATCTAAATGCACAAAGAAATGAGTTGCTCCCATAGTAATACCTATTCACTGCAACTTCTGTGAGCCACCTCCCAAACTTTAGCTTGTGCTGGTGGTGCCTTACGGTCCATCACACACCCAAAGGTCAAGTAGTCTCTCATAATACAAAACAATTTCCAGTATTCCCCAAAGCCAAAGAGGTCAGGGAATTCAGTGCAAAAGAAGCAGAGCTTTGGTCCTGAGATCCCTGCCCATGACTCTTGGGGCTTCATGGGGAAGACAGAAGAACCCAAAAAAGATGTGTGTGGCACCTTTTTTCTGTGTTCCTCAAAGGGTTTCTGGGCTGTCAGAAGTCCCCTTTAGAGCTTTTCATGTGGTATCAAAGGTGGCAAGAAAAGGAGGAGGAGTACAAGTCAATGGAAGAACAAGTCTTAGAGGAGCCAATTTGGGGAGATCTTGAACTTCTTCAAAAGGCTAATGAAGTTTTACCCTTTTGTCAGCAAAACTCATGCCAACAAGAAAGAAAGCAAACAGAGGGATAGATCATATAATTAAAAAAAGAAAAAGACTTTAGTCAGCTGAAAAAAATTTTCAGGAGTGAAACAGTATACAACAAAGAAAAAGCAGAAAGGCCCTTAAAAATTATGACCTAAATATCAACTTTTAATTAAGCCAACTTTTGAGCATACAATTCACTTAAAAATTTTTTAAATATACATGCAGCAAGCTTTCTGCCCCATGAGTAGTCAGTCTTTCACCGGAATCTAGGGAATGGTGTCCTTCCAGCAGCCTTTTTCCCTCATGACTTGGGAGGATGTTGGCCTCCTTCACCCACCAATCAGTTCTCAGCAGTGACAGGAGGTGTGTCTTTCCAACCCAGGATAGGAAGCTAAACAATGGAAAACAAGTTGCTACTACACACTAAATACAAACCAAAGTTTTAAATCAAAGGTATATGTAAACAAATGACTCGAAACAAAAATGAATAAGTACGCCTGAGGGCAAAACCAAAAAGCCCTTCTGGGCTATCACCAAGGTCTGCAAGGAGGTAGTAAAAGCTTCAGCCTTCCCAAGATCCAGACAACTCCAAACAACAACTCAAAGAAAGAAAATTTCACCAGCCACAAATGGAGTACAGCCCACATTTCTGTCCAGCATGTCCTCCAGAGTCTCGGTTTCTCAGTTGAATGTCTGCAAAGACCTGACAATCTGTGTTCCATACAGACAGGAAATTTAAAAACAGTCAGTACAAGTGGAAGTCAAAAGCTGTCTATGAGGGTAGGAAGTATTACGAAATAAATGAGTATGGATATGCAAATATCAAACGAATTTTTTATTAATGTTTCCAAGGGACTTTTACCCTGGCCAGGAATCTAACCCAGGCCACAGTGGTATAGACATAAATTCCAAGCCACTAGACTATAGGTCTTTTTGCAGATTCTGCAAAGATCTAAAGCAGACAGTTTGTGTATGCAAAAAATTTTTTTGTTTTAAAGCTGTTTTCTGCTTTTTTTCTTTTAATCTTGCCAAAAGAGTTGTAAGTCTGTAAACTCCTTTTATATCTCTTCATAGGTATGAAAAGATAGCTGTTTAAGATGAGAACTCTCTAAAAAGTTTTGTTTTAAATATAGCCAAATTATTTATTCCGTAAGTGACTCAAAGCAGTAGGTCTTTTCATGAAAAGTTCCAGAGATAACTTTTCAGGTTTAGATTAGCATAAAAGTAGTGTTTTTAAAATGGGTGCAGAAGATGAATTCTCCCATGATCCCCAGAAAAATTCACTCCTGGAAATATGCTAGGATAGGAAAATACTCTTGTTGCTATAGAATGTTAAAGATGGTGTTTGTGTGTATGCTGCCTCCAGTACCCCACAAATCAAATCTGTGGTGGGGGCTCCAGTCACAGACTTGTTAATATTTGGTACTAGGTAGGCTCTCCTGGGATTAGACTTTCCCAAAACTAACCAGGTAACAAGGATTGAGATCACAAAAGCCCCTTGTGGATGGGACTCCTCATGAAGGAAAACTCCCTAGAGAGTTTGGCAAATTTGAAAAAAAAGTGTGTGCTCTTTAATATCTTACATGTCTTGGGTTCCTAATCTGTTCAGACTGGCCACTGGACGTGACCGAAATCACGACCCACAGAAGGCTGAGACCAAGAGAGAATGTTCCCACTTTGTCAGAAGCCAAGTTCTCAAGGACATAAAATAAAATGAGAAAGGAATCTTATCCAATTTCTATTTCAGGGTCTATGGTAACCCCCTTTATAAGAAAGAACACAGTAAGACAGAGACAAGGCAGAAAATAAACGACAATTTCTGGGAGGAAAAGGACCAGACAATATAAATATTCATACGAAATATACACCAGAATTGCTACACCTGAGACTAGTCTGTATAAATGCTTTTCTCCCATCAGTCTCAAGTTTGAAAGGAAATAGATATAGTTATTTTTTATCATTGGCTCAACTGGATTCTATAGAGAAAGACCAAAAGTCTGACTAGTAAGAATTTCTTACTCTTTTGTGAACTTCTCAGATCCTATTCCCTTGGCTGTGGCTTCCGGAAGAGCAGAGTGGTTTTGGTATCCTGCTTTCAGTGCCAAAACTGTGGAAGCCAAAGGAAAACTTGCCCATCATTCTCTGAAGGTTCACTGAAAATCAGCTGACAAAAGGCAGATTAATAGGAGAAAAGACATACAAAATTTATTATATGGGAGTCATACAAAATGTGGTAACTCAAAGAAAAGGCCAGATGATTGATGCTTTTATACCATCTTAGGGTTACAGAAAGAATAGGGGCTTGCAGCATGGCAACACAGGTTATGAGAAGGAGAGAGAAAGGCATGGAGCAAAGACAGTCTTCTCACATAGACACAACCTTACAGATAGCGGGTCTCAGAAGAAATACATGGTCATCTGTGATAAAGTTTCTCTGTCCATCTTTCAAAGGTGTCAGATTTTAAGTTAATCTTTCCTAGATCTGAACAAGAAGGGAAGGGACCTCAGGGAAAGCCTGGCTGTTTGTTTCACTAGTGCAGATTTTCTCTACAGATGCAAGTCTTTTCCACAAAAGTCAGCTTTTCAGGATTATTCTTGTCTGCAGGCCCTCTGGATAGCCATCCTGAAAGATGTCAAAGAAATTTCTTTTGGGATGAACTATTTTTTAAAATTTTCACGCACATATAATACTGCATACCAAAATAAAATTATTTCTCTGTAACTGAACTGGGAAGTCTGGCAAAAGGCTTTTTGTCTCTGGAATCTCCTAAATTCATTCAAAATTTCTATTGAAACTCAGCAACCCATTAGTTTCTTAATATTGATTTTGTTTTATCATATTCTTTTTTTTTCTGAAGCACTCACCCTCCATTCCTGTATTTGTCCCATATCTCCATTTGCTTTTGTCAACCTACAATGAGATTGAGAAAATATGATCAAGTATAGAGTTTATTTGAACCCAAATAAACTCTATATTTCATCATATTTTGAGAATGGCCTTGGGGGTAGGGAGGCCTGCCTGAAGTCCCCAACTCATGTCTCTCTAGCCTGATAAATTTTGCAGATGATACATAACTCAGACTTCTGTAATCTATTTTTCTTTTCTCATTTTGGTCACAGTAAAGCTTATATTTTTATCTCTGCAATGTAACTAATGAATTCTTTGGATTTTAACCTTTGATACGTGTAAATCAAGCTTTTAGCATTCACGAAATCCTTTTCTTTTCTCAAATCTCTGGTTCTTAAAATTGAGAAACATGGCTTTTAAATTGCTCTTTGCAAGTGAGTTGTGTCTACTGCAATATTGGCACTCCACTGAATTTCTCTCATTAAGATAAGCAGTGACCTGCTAGTTGCCAAACCTTGTGCATATATTTAGTCCTTATTTTATTTGACCTCTCTGGCCTTTAGTACAGTTAATTATTCAGTGCTTGAAATTTACCTCTCCCAGAATGTCTGGGGAAATGTTCATTCTTGATTGTCCTCCTATCTCCTCAGAGTGCTTATTCTAGCTTTCATATTGATGTCCAAGAGGAAACTGTATACTATCCTCTTGTAATTTAATCTGCCCATGAATTTCACTGCCACTTGATATGATGACGTGAAAAGGGAAAAGTTCCCTTGTCCCCGTCTCAGGGAGAGTGTTGGGGGAGTGGTTCACTTCTTCAGTGCACCACTGCTCAAACCTCTAAGGGGAGCACACAGATGGGCAGGTTGTGAGGCTCCTACCCCACAGCAGCATCTAGGGGTGAATGCTTAGAGCTCCTGAAGTCCCAACAGGTGTGTGTTACAGAGCGCTCTTTTAGTTTTGCTGTGTGTAGGCAGCTTGCATTAATCAGCTCAGATTCTCTGCCTTATTGCAAGGACAGAGGGCTTTCTGTATCCCAGGGTTCTTGCCTTGGTGTAACTGGAAAAATCGGATCACATGGGTTGGAGAATGAGTGCAAGGTGTTTTTTTTGTTTTGTTTTGTTTTTTAATTGAGTGGCGGTGGCTCTCAGTGAGGTAGATAGGGAGGCCAGAGCAGGTGGAGAGGGAAGGTAGTTTTACCCTGGAGTCGGGCGGCCCAGCAACAGGGTTTTCCTCCAGCCATCCCAGCCAAACTTTGCATCATTCTGCTGGTCAATGGCCCGCTGGTGCCTATCGGTGTGTTATTTCACCAGTGTGTTCCTCTTGATATCCAGGCACTTGTATGTTCTTCCATTGCTGTGTTCTTCTCTATGTCCAGCCACATGTGTGCTCTCCCCACTAGGGTCTCAGGATTTCTATAGGCACATAATGGGGATGTGGCAGGCCAGGGTGGTCTTGCTATTTAGGCATGAAAACAGAAATGCCTGTCCTCACCTAGGTCTGTGGGCACAGGCCTGGGGGTTGAGCTTTCACCAGAGACCCCTCTATTCTCCTCCCAGCATTTCCCTGCCCCCAGCCCCATATCAAAAGTACTCGCAACTAAATTCCTAGCATAGACTCCCTTGAATTTCTATATAGAAGCCCAGCATATGGTTACTGCTTCTTTGCTTGTCTCCACCCAGGCATTAACAGTACTGTGTTTCATGTAATCTGGCTCTGCTCCCTGTCCAGCCTCATATCCTGCTATTTTTCTTCTCTACATTATGGTTTCAAAAAAGCAAACTACCTTAGTTACTTGAAAATGCTATACTCCTTCACTCTTTCAAGACTTTACACAAATTACTTCCTCTGTTTAGAATGCCTTCTCCATCACGCCTTACTATCAGGCATGACACTATCCTGTAATACATCATTCTAATGCTCCCTCCTCAATAAAACTCTCCTGGACTTCCTCAGTCAAGTTTTCTTTTCCGTAAGCTTCTTTTGTGTACTTTGCATAAAATCTTTGGTATAGTAATTATTATGTTGTGTTGTAATCATTTGTTACTGTATTTTTGTAAAAAATTCTGAGGTATTTTAGGGCAGTCACACTGCCTGTTTTATTTTGGTATTTCTAAAACCACACAGTGGACTAAGGATAGATAGTCAATAGATATTGGCTAAATGAATGAATGGTATTTGATCCAGCCTTGCTTTAGACATCTGACTAAATGCACAGCAGCTCTTCCTATGTGCTTTGTCTTGCTATATATGTTGTCATTCCTAGTGAGCTGAGACTTCATGTTTTCTATTAATTTGAAGACTCCCCCTTGGTATACTATTATCTCCAGTTAGTCATTGGTTATGGCTAGTTAGATGTTAAGTAATTTATCAAAGATTTTTTTTTGTAACGGATATCTCTGGCATTACTTCTTATCAGGGGAGTAATCTTCCCATTCTCAACAGGCGGAATTATCAAAAATGTACACATACAGCCCTAGTTGATCTGCTCCTAACCTGATCTATGCACATTAGCAAAATTGAAATTTCAAACAGCGTAAAGAAAATAGGGTGACAATTTTAATTCTTAAATCTTTCATTATAATTTTTAATTTTATAAAATATTTATCTCAATAAGACTTTATTATTTAGGAATTTGTCTTCTATTATATAAGAAGACATGAATCTCTTCCAAAATAACGCATTCATAAAAATTAGATATAATCTAATGTTTAGAAAATAACATTAGTTCTGAAGCAATACATGTTTATTTAAAGTGCTGTGTGTGTGTGTGTGTGTGTGTGTGTGTGTGTGTGTGTACCAAAACACCAGGGTTTCTGCCTAGGCCCTGTTGCTTGCCACACAGAAAGCCAGTCATTGAAGTGAGAGTTATTGCCAAGGAAGAAGGCTTTAACAGGGTGCTGCAGCTAAGGAGAAGGGAGTTTAGTCTCAAATCCATCTTTCTGACTGACTGAAGCCAGAAGTTTATGTAGCAGGAAATAAATAGAACACTGTGTAAGAAAACAGGAACTAGGGAGGGGGCAAGGAAGCAATCATGATGAGTGTGGGGTCCAGCATCTCATTGTTTGGATGAGTTTCATTTTTTTGATACTTTTTTGAAAGGCCTGAGGTTGTTTCCTGATGAAAGAACTCAGAGAAAACAAATATAAGTTTCAAGCTTTAAGAACAGAAGGGTTAATTTTTATGTTTATTCAAAAAACTATCTATGGAACTATTAGATCAGTGTCATTTATAACTCCTGTGTCTATAAATAAATGTGGACAATCCAATACATATTTTATATGTGTGAATACAGAAATAAACATCCTGGTGGAAATGGGAAAGTTTTCTTAAGCACCTGATTCAAAACTCTTAAATATTCTATTAGTATTTTGGTTATCAGGGCTTTAGCTGATTTTTTTCTCTTTGTGGTTTATATAAAAACAAAGACTGAAAAAGATCTTCTTTGTTTTATAGTGGTTCTTTTGAAATATTCTTATCTTTATTTTTATCCTTATGTCATTTTTATTCTGATCAAATACAAATAAAACTTTAAAAGTTTTTAAAAGAATATTTCTAAAACACAGACTTAAATAATTACTAATATACACATAAAGTAGGTAAGTCAGAAGTTTTTTTTTTTTTAATATATATATTTTTATTGCATTTTAGGTTTGGGGGTACATGTGAAGAACATGCAAGATTGTTGCATAGGTACACACATGGCAGTGTGATTTGCTGCCTTCCTCCCCCATCACCTATATCTGGCATTTCTCCCCATGCTATCCCTCCCCAACTCCCCACCCCCCCACTGTCCCTCCCCTTTTCTCCCCCCCCACAGACCCCAGTGTGTGATGCTCCCCTCCCTGTGTCCATGTGTTTGCATTGTTCAACACCCGCCTATGAGTGAGAACATGCGGTGTTTAATTTTTTGTTCTTGTGTCAGTTTGCTGAGAATGATGGTTTCCAGGTTCATCCATGTTCCTACAAAGGACACGAACTCATCGTTTTTGATGGCTGCATGATATTCCATGGTGTATATGTGCCACATTTTCCCTGTCCAGTCTATCATCGATGGGCATTTGGGTTGGTTCCAGGTCTTTGCTATTGTAAACTGTGCTGCAATGAACATTCGTGTGCATGTGTCCTTATAGTAGAATGATTTATAGTCCTTTGGATATATACCCAGTAATGGGATTGCTGGATCAAACGGAATTTCTATTTCTAGGTCCTTGAGGAATCGCCACACTGTCTTCCACAATGGTTGAACCAATTTACACTCCCACCAACAGTGTAAAAGCATTCCTATTTCTCCACATCCTCTCCAGCATCTGTTGTCTCCAGATTTTTTAATGATCGCCATTCTAACTGGCGTGAGATGGTATCTCAATGTAGTTTTGATTTGCATTTCTCTAATGACCAGTGATGATGAGCATTTTTTCATATGTTTGTTGGCTTCATGTGTGTCTTCTTTTGTAAAGTGTCTGTTCATATCCTTCGCCCACTTTTGAATGGGCTTGTTTGTTTTTTCTTGTAAATGTGTTTCAGTTCTTTGTAGATTCTGGATATCAGCCCTTTGTCAGATGGGTAGACTGCAAAAATTTTTTCCCATTCTGTTGGTTGCCGATTCACTCTAATGACTGTTTCTTTTGCCGTGCAGAAGCTGTGGAGTTTGATTAGGTCCCATTTGTCTCTTTTGGCTTTTGTTGCCAATGCTTTTGGTGTTTTGGTCATGAAGTCCTTGCCTACGCCTATGTCCTGAATGGTTTTGCCTAGATTTTCTTCTAGGGTTTTTATGGTGTTAGGTCTTATATTTAAGTCTTTAATCCATCTGGAGTTAATTTTAGTGTAAGGTGTCAGGAAGGGGTCCAGTTTCTGCTTTCTGCACATGACTAGCCAGTTTTCCCAACACCATTTATTAAACAGGGACTCATTTCCACATTTTTGTTTTTGTCAGGTTTGTCAAAGATCGGATGGTTGTAGATGTGTTGTGTTGCCTCGGAGGCCTCTGTTCTGTTCCATTGGTCTATATCTCTGTTTTGGTACCAGTACCATGCTGTTTTGATTACTGTAGCTTTGTAGTATAGTTTGAAGTCCGGGAGTGTGATGCCTCCAGCTTTGTTCTTTTTGCTTAGAATTGACTTGGCTATGTGGGCTCTCTTTTGGTTCCATATGAAGTTTAAGGTGTTTTTTTCCAGTTCTATGCAAAGAAAGTCATTGGTAGCTTGATAGGGATAGCGTTGAATCTGTAAATTACTTTGGGCAGTATGGCCATTTTCACAATATTGATTCTTCCTAGCCATGAACGTGGAATGTTTCTCCATCTGTTTGTGTCCTCTCTTATTTTGTTGAGCAGTGGTTTGTAGTTCTCCTTGAAGAGGTCCTTTACGTTCCTTGTTAGTTGTATTCCTAGGTATTTAATTCTCTTTGTAGCAATTGTGAATGGCAGTTGGTTCTTGATTTGGCTGTCTTTAAGTCTGTTATTGGTGTATAGGAATGCTTGTGATTTTTGCACATTGATTTTGTATCCTGAGACTTTGCTGAAGTTGCTTATCGTTTCAGGAGATTTTGGGCTGAGATGATGGGGTCTTCTAGATATACAATCATATCGTCTGCAAATAGAGACAATTTGACTTCCTCCTTTCCTATTTGAATAGCCTTTATTTCTTTTTCTTACCTGATTGCTCTGGCTAGAACTTCCAGTACTATATTGAATAGGAGTGGTGAGAGAGGACATCCTTGTCTAGTGCCAGATTTCAAAGGGAATGCTTCTAGTTTTTGCCCATTCAGTATGATATTGGCTGTTGGTTTGTCGTAAATAGCTTTTATCATTTTGAGATACGTTCCGTCAATACCTAGTTTATTGAGGGTTTTTAGCATAAAGGGCTGTTGAATTTTGTCAAAGGCCTTCTCTGCATCAGTTGAAATTATCATGTGGTTTTTGTCTTTGGTTCTGTTTATGTGGTGGATTATGTTTATAGATTTGCGTATGTTGAACCAGCCTTGCATCCCCCGGGATGAAGCCTACTTGATCATGGTGGATAAGCTTTTTGATGTGCTGTTGCAATTGGTTTGCCAGTATTTTATTGAAGATTTTTGCATCTATGTTCATCATGGATATTGGCCTGAAGTTTTCTTTTCTTGCTGAGTCTCTGCCAGGTTTTGGTATCAGGATGATGTTGGTCTCATAAAATGATTTAGGAAGGATTCCCTCCTTTTGGATTGTTTGGAATAGTTTCAGAAGGAATGGTACCAGCTCCTCTTTGTATGTCTGGTAGAATTCAGCTGTGAACCCATCTGGACCTGGACTTTTTTTGGGTGGTAGGCTCTAAATTGCTGCCTCAACTTCAGACCTTGTTATTGGTCTATTCAGGGTTTCGACTTCTTCCTGGTTTAGGCTTGGGAGGATGCAAGTGTCCAGGAATTTATCCATTTCTTCCAGGTTTACTAGTTTATGTGCATAGAGTTGTTTGTAATAATGTCTGATGACAGTTTGAATTTCTGTGGAATCTGTGGTGATATCCCCCTTTATCGTTTTTTATTGCATCTATTTGATTATTTTCTCTTTTCTTTTTTATTAATCTGGCTAGTGGTCTATTTTGTTGACCTTTTCGAAAAACCAGCTCCTGGATTTATTGATTTTTTTGAAGGGTTTTTCGTGTTCTCTATCTCCTTCAGTTCCGCTCTGATCTTAGTTATTTCTTGTCTTCTGCTAGGTTTTGAGTTTTTTTGATCTTGCTCCTCTAGCTCTTTCAATTTTGATGATAGGGTGTCAATTTTAGATCTCTCCTTCCTTCTCATGTGGGCATTTATTGCTATATATTTTCCTCTAGAGACTGCTTTAAATGTGTCCCAGAGATTCTGGTATGTTGTGTCTTCGTTCTCGTTGGTTTCAAAGAACATCTTTATTTCTGCCTTCATTTCATTGTTTAACCAGTCAACATTCAAGAGCCAGTTGTTCAGTTTCCATGAAGCTGTGTGGTTCTGAGTTAGTTTCTGAATTCGGAGTTCTAACTTGATTGCACTGTGGTCTGAGAGACTGTTTGTTATGATTTCTGTTCTTTTGCATTTGCTGAGGAGTGATTTACTTCCAATTATGTGGTCAATTTTAGAGTAGGTGTGATGTGGTGCTGAGAAGAATGTATATTCTGTGGATTTGGGGTGGAGAGTTCTGTAAATGTCTGTTAGGTTTGCTTGGTCCAGGTCTGAGTTCAAATCCTGGATATCCTTGTTAATTTTCTGTCTAGTCGATCTGTCTAACATTGACAACGGGGTGTTCAAGTCTCCCACTATTATTGTGTGGGAGTCTAAGTCTCTTTGTAAGTCATTAAGAACTTGCCTTATGTATCTGGGTGCTCCTGTATTGGGTGCGTATATATTTAGGATCGTTAGCTCTTCTTGTTGCATTGATCCTTTACCATTATGTAATATCCTTCTTTGTCTCTTTTGATCTTTGTTGGTTTAAAGTCTATTTTATCAGAGATGAGAATTGCAACTCCTGCCTTTTTTTGCTCTCCATTTGCTTGGTAAACCTTCCTCCATCCCTTTATTTTGAGCCTTTGTGTATCTCTGCATGGGAGATGGGTTTCCTGGATACAGCACACCAATGGGTTTTGGCTTTTTATCCAGTTTGCCAGTCTGTGTCTTTTGATTGGGGCATTTAGCCCATTTACATTTAGGGTTAATATTGTTATGTGTGAATTTGATCCTGCCATTTTGATGCTAGCTGGCTGTTTTGCCCATTAGTTGATGCAGTTTCTTCATTGTGTGGATGCTCTTTGCCATTTGGTATGTTTTTGGAGTGGCTGGTACTGGTTGTTCCTTTCTATGTTTAGTGCCTCTTTCAGGAGCTCTTGTAAAGCAGGCCTGGTGGTGATGAAGTCTCTGAGTACTTGCTTGTTCGCAAAGGATTTTATTTTTCCTTCATTTATGAAGCTCAGTTTGGCTGGATATGAAATTCTGGGTTGAAAGTTCTTTTCTTTAAGGATGTTGAATATTGGCCCCCACTCTCTTCTGGCCTGTAGGGTTTCCGCTGAGAGATCTGCTGTGAGTCTGATGGGCTTCCCTTTGTGGGTAACCCGACCTTTCTCTCTGGCTGCCCTTAGCATTTTCTCCTTCATTTCAACCCTGGTGAATCTGACAATTATGTGCCTTGGGGTTGCTCTTCTTGAGGAATATCTTTGTGGTGTTCTCTGTATTTCCTGGACTTGAATATTGGCCTGCCCTCCTAGGTTGGGGAAGTTCTCCTGGATAATATCCTGAAGAGTATTTTCCAGCTTGGATTCATTCTCTCCGTCACATTCAGGTACACCTATCAAACGTAGATTAGGTCTTTTCACATAGTCCCATATTTCTTGGAGACTTTGTTCATTCCTGTTTACCCTTTTTTCTCTACTCTTTCCTTCTCGTTTTATTTCATTGAGTTGATCTTCGACCTCTGATATCCTTTCTTCTGCTTGGTCAATTCGGCTGTTGAAACTTGTGTATGCTTCGCAAAGTTCTTGTGTTTTTCAGCTCCATCAATTCACTTTCATTCCTCTCTAAGTTGGTTATTCTCATTAGCATTTCATCAAATCTTTTTTCAAGGTTCTTAGTTTCTTTGCATTGGGTTAGAACATGTTCTTTTTAGCTCACGGAAGTTTCTTATTACCCACCTTCTGAAGCCTGATTCAGTCATTTCATCACACTCATTGTCCATCGAGCCTTGTTCCCTTGCTGGTGAGGAGTTGTGATCCCTTGTAGGAGGAGAGGCATTCTGGTTTCAGGTGTTTTCCTCCTTTTTTGCACTGGTTTCTTCCTATCTTTGTGAATTTATCTATGTGTGGTCTTTGTGGTTGGTGATTTTCAGATGGGGTCTCTCAGTGGACGTCCAGTTTGTTGATGATGAAGTTATTTCTTTCTGTTTCTTAGTTTTCCTTCTAACAGTCTGGCCCCTCTGCTGAGTAGTGGACTGCTGAGGTCCACTCCAGGCCCTGCTTGCCTGGGGGATCACCTGCAGCGGCTGCAGAACAGTAAGGGTTGCTGCCAGTTGCTTCTTCTGCTATCTTTGTCCCAGAAGAATACCCAGCAGATGTCAGTCTGAGCTCTCCTTTATGAGGTGTCTCTTTGGATATACGGGGGTCAGGGAGCTGCTTGAGGAGACACAGTGTCCTTTATAGGAGCTCAAGTGCTGAGCTGTGTGCTCCGTTGTTCATTCAGAGTTGCTGGGCAGGAACGTTGAAGTCTGCTGCAGCAGAACTCATAAACCCCTTTTTTTCCCCAGGTGCTCTGTCCCGGGGAGTTAGGGCTTTATTTATGAGTTTCCCTTGTGCTGCTGCCTTTTTCTCAGGGCTGCCTTGCCCAGTGATGAGGCAGCCTAGTCACTGCCTGCAGAGGCTTTGCAGAGCTGCTGTGGGCTCCGCCCAGCTGCAGTGTGAACTTCCCCTGCAGTCCTGTTTATACGGGTGTAGTTAGAACTGCCTCAGCAATGGCGGGCTGCCTCTGCAATGGCAAACTACCTCCGTAGTGGCAGACTGCCTCAGTAATGGCGGACGCCCCCTCCCCCACAGAGCTGGATCATCCCGGGTTCAGCTGTGCTTGCTGTGAAACTCTTGATCCAGAGCATTTCCGATTGCTGTTTTTTTTGTGGGGGTGGGACCAGCCGAGCCTGATCACCTGGCTCCCTGCCTCAACGTCTCCCAGGTGTTCCAGCCGCCTGTTGAAAAGGCGCTGGGGATCTGTGTGATTTCCCGTTCGGCGACCCCACTGCGCCGGCTGAAACCGCGGGACGCTGAGATTCGTGGCGTTTTTTTGCCTGGGAAATCTCCCGGCCTGGCTGCCTGTTTCAGTCCCCTTTTTTAATCAGATGAATGGGCGGCTCTGCCTTCCCGGAGCTCCAATTGCCAGCTAAAACGGCACCCGGACCCACATATTTTGTATGGGGAACCGCTGCGCCGGGGCACCGCCCAAAACAGCCGCGCCGGCAAAAACAGCCGCGCTGGCCTAAGCAGCCGCGCTGGCGACCCGTGGGGCTCCTCCCCCTGGGAATCTCCTGGTCTGTGTGCAATAAAGCCCGTCTGGGAATGCGATGTCCACTCACCCTCTGCGCTTTCACTGGGAGCTGCAATCCTCAGCTGCTCCTAATCGGCCATCTTGGATCCTCCTCCGTAAGTCAGAAGTTTAAAAGTTATAGCTAAATTAGAAAGGAAAGTGTATTGGTAACAGTTATGACTTTGCATTGACTATGAACTCAATACTTTATTGTTAAAATTTAACATACTCAAGGAAATAGTTTAACGGTGCAGGATTGTGGAGATCATCACTGTCTAATAGGAGATGTGCAGAAAATCGTTGGTCTTGTACAAATCTGTAATGAGCAATTGGTCTTGTGAGAAGAGTCAACACATTATAGGATATCAATTAGGGGAATTTGATGCTAGTTGATGGAGAAGGCCCAGCTACAAATGAAAACATATTTTATCCAGTAATTTTGATACAAGGAAAATCTTTGGAATTTTAAAGAAAGTCGTGTGAGAGGTGAGAGTCATTCTCTTTGCAGTATAGATTTACCCCCTAAAACTGTCTCCCCATTAATGTGCTCTCAGTTAACCTCCTCTTGGATTTTAAAACTTCAAGTTCATTGAATATTTGATCACTTCTTTTTTGGTTGAGTTTTGCCACTGTTAACATATGGATGATTTTTAATTTAAGTATTCACACATAATATATCAGGTGTGGGAAAACTTGCTATCCAAAAATTGGTAACATATCAGAATTATGCTTATATGCTTAGAAAAGTAGGGCAAATGTCAAAAACAAAAATGTGCAGATGCAGTTATGAACATTTTTCTTTCATTTATTTTTATTTTATTAAATAATTTTTTTTGAGACAGGATCTCTCTGTCATCCAGGCTGGAGTACAGTGGTGGGATTAAAGCTCAAGCTCACTGCAGCCTCAAACTCCCGGGCACAAGTGATCCTCCTGCTTCAGTCCCTGGAGTAGCCAGGACTACAGATGTGTGCCATTACACCTGGCTGTTTTTTTTGTTTTGTTTTATTTCTGTTTTGTATAGACAGGATCTCACTATGTTGCCCAGACTAGTCTTGAACTCTTGGCCTCAATTGATCCTCCTGCGTTGGTCTCTGGAAGGGCTGGGATTACAGACTAAGTCACTGCACCCAGCTATTCTTTGCTTTAAAACTGAAATTGACTAGATTCTGCTAACACACCATATTAAAAATAGTTGAAATTAAGCAAAATGTAAGCAAAAATCAGTTTTATAATTTTTTTACCCTAAAGCATCAATCATCAACCATAAATATGTATTCCTTCCTTCCTGTTAGTGAGTGTCTAGTTCAGCACTAAACTGGTACTGGAATCTGTCTGTTCTTCTGAATCTCAAAGTTGTCCTGAGATTGTTCCCCCGTTACTTAGATCCTCTGATGCATTACTGTTTGCAACAAGAAATAAATGTTCTTTCCTTCCCTTTTGTCAACTTTCTTCAGGCTTCACTTCTTACTGCATTTGGGAAACAGGGGAAGAGTTTGTTTTTGGAAATTGCCTTATTTTAACTATGAATTTTCATTTGCATGTTTTACTGAAATTATTTGTGGCTGTGTGTTAGTCGTGGCTGTGTGTTAGTTGTGGCTATGCTTTCTCAAAAATGCACTGTTGGTGTAATGACATGAAAACTGTGCATGCCAATTCACAGAGAGAAACTGTTAAAAATATATTGGTGATCAGAAAATGATGCCTTAAGCATTTAACATATTAACATGATAGTTTGTTTCATACATATAAATATTTTACTGTATTTTAGTTACATTTTAGGAAATTGTATGGGAGTTTTAGTTCTATATGCGATAATATAAATTTTCCAGTTAAAAAAAACCTGGGAAATAGGCATCAGGTTAGCATTTTAAGGCAGGTTGTTTGGTTTTGCAGGATGGAATCAGGAATGGATTGCTGATGTTAAGCAGGAGATGCTTACTCTTTATTTTTGTAAACATATTTTTTTTTTTCTGAAACAATGAGCTTGCAAAATAGGAGATGGCTGTAGCAAGTTGAGGAGATCTATGCATAGATTTTTCATATTTCAGGACTGGAGTTGAATTGAGACAAATGTGACACATGTGTATCCTAAATTGAGATTTGTACCTCTGAAGCAAGGTTGAGAAAAACTTGAGTAACACTTCAGTAATTTTTTTTCCTAATGATAGTGCCAGAAGAGCCCACTACAGGCAAGGTTTTCCAACCCCCTGACTCCCGTAAGAATGAACCTAAATAATTTCAAACAGATAGTTATTTCCGTTTCTAAAATATATCAAGGAAATGCGAATCTACCCTTTGGTAACTAGTTCCACTGTCTCACAGTCATTTTGCCAATATGCAATATTAAGAGGCCTAAATGCACACATTACTGACACAATGGGCTGTAATTGTGCTTTTGAAATTGCTACACAATATCCAATCTATGATTATTTAGGGAGTTTACATCCACCCATTATTGATGCAATAGCCCTTAATAGCACCTTTGTTGTTAGAGCGTGTTGTGTTGCTTAATATCCCCAGCACTGTTTGAAACAAATTGGTAAAACACCACAAACAGCTGGAAGATTTTAGATATTTATTGTGAGGATTACACTCTACACTTAAAGTTGAATTTACGTATTATGTAGCTGGAGGAAGACTTCAATCTTGGAACATTTTTGAAAACCATTCCAATTCAACAGAAAGAGTCACATTAACCAGAGTATAAAATAAACAGGCATCAATGCCACAATACCACAGTTAGGATGTTTTTAAACATTACATTTCAAGCATTTAGGAAAAAATGAAACAAATAAAGCTCTATTTTTTAAAAATTCCCTAGCATGTTTGTGTCAGTTTTTCACTATACTTCTAAAAGACCAAAATAAAGTAAAGGATCAGGGGTAAAAATCCAGTAAGAACTTTGCTATCATATATTGTTTTCCATGTAGAAAGTTAACAGGCCCATAAAACAAAGGAAATGAATAGTGATATTTCAGAACCCAGGTTGCTAAGAAAATTATTTTCTTTTCTATTATATTTAATTCATAGACTGAATTTTATCTCGGAAAGTATCTTTTCTGGATACAAAGTAATGGTCACTAATACTTTTTGGTATGAAATACACATATCCAGAAGATAGCCCTAACCAATGTGTAGCAATAAAGGATACAAAGTCGGGAGAGAAGAAGACAGGAAGGGAGGGGGAGAAGAGGAGGAAGGAAAGGCCAGAAGTAAAGAAAAGAAGGAAAGAAACAGGGGAGGGAGGGAGGGAGGGAAGGAAGGAAGGAAGGAGGGAAGGAAGGAAGGAAGGAAGGAGGGACAGAAGGAAGAAGGGAAGGAAGGAAAAGTTAAACACAGACAAGAGAGAAAGACAAGGAGAAGAAAGGACAAGGAAAGAGGAAGAGATAGGAAGTGGAGGGTGAGAGAGAGAGAATACTTTGATTCGGTAATGGGTAAAGATGGCTAGAAAATACTTATTTAAAAGTTTTATTTATATTTCTTTGAGTTCTTGGGAATCTGTGAGGCTTAACTACTAACATATCCAACATTTTTTTTTCCCTGAGTGAATCACAAAGGTAAATATAAACTAAATGTATACACTTCGTAAAGATTTTCTCAGGAACTATTTTTTAATAGTTTAGTCAAAATTTTACTTTTGTCTGTACTCTCAAGCATTTTTTTTTTTTGAGTTTTTTGAGACCTAAGTTTAATTAGCTTATTCTTTCTTCCTAATCTCTTCTGCAGTTCAGAGGCATGTAAAACCACAAAGCAAGATAATAAGCATAAGTGAAATAATTAATGCAGCACACTGAAACTAATTTTAATTTATACTTCTCTCTAATTCTCACTAAGAAAAGAAATGAAGAATTTGAAGTCCAGAGGTTGAAAAGCTGCAGTTCAGTTATTTTAAACATATCATGAACTCATAGTTTTTATAAAAGTGAAGGCTTTGCAAATCCAAGTCGCAACCACAGATAAGGGAAGTTATTGAATACTTTTTCATTTATTTTTAAATTTTTTAAATATAGGGTCTTCCTCTGTTACCCAGGCTGAGTGCAGTGGTGTGATCATAGCTCACAGCAGCCTCCACATTCTGCACCTGCTGAGCTCAAGGAATCCTCCCCACCTCAGCCTCCCTAGTAGGTAGGACTACATGTGTGCTCCACCACACTGGGCTATTTTTTCTTTTCTTTCTTCCTTTTTTTTTTTTTTTTTTTTGGTAAAGACTGTCTCACTCTTGTCCAGGCTGACCTCAAATTCCTGACCCTCCCATCTCAGCCTCTCAAAGCACCAGGATTAGAGGCATGAGCCACTAGCCCCAACCCCTTGAATACTTTTTCAAAAAGATATTTTAAAAGTGAATAGTAAGCTTCCACATCTGAAAAGATGAACAAGGCATGTTTTTCCATATTCCTCCTGCTGAGTATATCTGAAAATCCTGGTATTATATACATAAAAAAAAAAAAAAAAAACACTCTGAAAGGTATAGAGAGAAAGGAGACTACATAGGAAAGTTGAAACCCAAGGATGGTGATGAGTTTCTTGGTTTTATTTTTGCCTCATACATCCCAGACTTAGAGATGAAGAAGCCAGCAATGCAGAAATGCCAGCAGATACAAACAAACAAAAAAGCAACCTAACCTTCTATCTGTGGCCAAAGAACCAGGAGAAGTCAATTTGTCAAGATAGAAACCATTAGAAAATAAACTCTCCACTCCATCCAAACACCAGCTCTGGTTCCTCTCCTACCCATGACAGCAAAGGCCAGGTGAGGAACACAAACTCCACACTTGCCAGGCTGTAACAAGGCACCCATTGGAGTGTGTCAGGAAAGGCTATTAAGGAGCTGGGGCTTTCATCTCCAGCAAGTACATACCCCATTCCAGGTTCCTACTTCCTCCCACAGCAATGTCAATGGAGACCATGTATGGAGGCTGGGTTTTATTCCCACCTGGAAGTAAGAAGTTGCCATTCATATCCCCAATAGAATGGTGTCAGCGAAGACCTACTGGAGAGTCAGAGCTTTTACCACCAGCACCTGGTAGCCCCTGCATAGTGTCAATGGTGGCCACTTGGGGAGAAGCAATTGGGGGCACCATTATCCTCCCTGGACAGCCAGGGCAGTATCAATGGAAGAATAATGACAAGCTGGAACTCCTTCCCATGCCCACCAGTTATGAGATAATTCCACAGCTTGAGTATCAATAGAGGCCAAGTGGGTTTCCTGGATTTCCAGCCCCATCTAGCAGTAACAAGGAACATTCTTCCTGTTTCCCTTCCTAAGCAGTGTCAGAGGAACTTTGCTAAAAATAAAGGTTTAAATAAGACCTGGAGTTTCAATATATAATATCCCAATGCCAGATTCCAATTGAAAACCATTTGTAATACAGAGAACCAAGACGATCTCAACCTAAATGAAAAAAGACAATCTCAGCATTGAGATAATAGAGAAGTTAGGATTATCTGACACAGATTTTAAATAGGCATGAAAGTAAAAGCTTGACTAATCAATTAGAAACACAATTAAATGAAAAAACATAGACTCAGAAAAGAAATGGAAGTCTTAGCAACAAAATACAAGATATGAAAAAGATCCCAATGGAAAACTGAGAACCAAAAATTACAATAACTTAAATAAAATTTAAAAGGATGAGCTCAGTAGCATAGTGAAGGGGACAGAGTCAAGGATTCTAAGAACTGACAGGGAGAATAAGAAAAATTACCCAACTCAAGGAGTATAGAGAAAATAGACTGAATAAGAATAAGCAGAGATTCAGAGACCTGTGGGAATATAACCAAAGGTTTGATATTTATGTCATCAGAATTCAGAAAGGGGAAGAGAAAGAGTTTGGGGGTGAAAAAGTACTCAAGATAATAATGGCTAAAATATTCCAAATTTGTCAAGAAACATAAAACTGCAGAATCAAGACACAGAGCAAACCCCAAACAGATAAAAACCCTAAAGATATTCACGCCAGTATGCACCATAGTGAAATTTCTGAAAACTAAAGACAAAGAAAAAAACCTTGAAAGCAGTAGAGAGAGAAATAGCACCTTACTATAAAGAGAAAATAATGTTAGTAGTGGATTTCTTATCAGGAACCAGGAGGTCAGAAGAAAGAAACACATTTTTCAAGTTTCAAAATAAAAGAACTGTCAATCCAGAATCCTATATCCTGAGAAAATATTCAGGGGATTTAAGACATTCTCACATGAAAGAAAACTAACAGAATTTGTCAACAGCAAACTAACCTGTTTTTTTTATTTGACAGAGTCTCACTCTGTCGCCCAGGCTGGTGTGTAGTGGTACTGTGTTGGCTCACTGCAACCTTTGTCTTCTGGGGTCAAGCAATTCTCCTGCCTCCGTCTCCGGAGTAGCTGTGATTAGAAGCACCCATCACCATGCCCAGCTAATTTTTAAAAAATAGTAGAGACAGGGCTTCACCATGTTGGCCAGGCTGGTCTTGAACTCCTGACCTTGGGTGATCTGTCTGCCTTGGCCTCCCAAAGTGCTGGAATTACAGGTGTGAGCCACTGCGCCCGGTGCAGACTAACCTGAAAAGAATAACAGGGAAGTTTTGTAAACAAAAAGAACACAATGAAAGAAGTAACCTTAAGACATCAGAAAGAAAGCAATATCATAGTAAGCAAACATATGAGTAATATAAAAGACATTCTACTGTATTGAATTTCCTAAATTGTTTTTGACAATTGAAGCAAAAAATTATAACCCTGTCTGATGTGGTTCTAAATGCATGTAAAGGCAATATTTGAAACAATTATAAACAGGGACCAAAAGAAGGTAAACTTTCTATAGTTTATTTGAACTGGTAAAATGATAATAGTAGATTATAAATTATGCATATACAATGAAATATATAAAGCAAACACTAAAAAATTTTATACAGAAACATACACTCAAAACTACTAGTCATGGAAATAGCACCTTGGTTTCCTGAAGTCTGAAATCAAGGTGTTAACTGTATTATGTTTTCTCTAAAATCCATAGGAAAGCATTATCTCTTTTCTATTTCTGTCTTCTGCTGGTTCCTGGCACACATTGGCATTCCTTGGCATGCAGCTGCAGCACTCCAATCTCTACACATAAATTTGATGACTTAAATGAAAAGAAATAATATTTCAAAAAAAAAACCAAACTGCCACACTCACTTAATATGAAATAGATAATTTGAATAGCCCTAGAATTATGAAATTGAAGTTGTCCTTTGAAAACTCCCAAACAAGAAATCTCCAAATCAAGATGATTTCCCTAGAGGATTTTCTAAACATTTAAATAAGTATTAACATCAATTTTAAGTAATTTCTTCTAGAAAACAGAATAATAAGGAAAAGTTCCCAATTCATTTTATGAAGTTGGTATTACCCTGACACCAAAACCAGTTAAAGACAGAATAACAACAGCAAAACTATAGCCCAATATTCCTCATAATTAACATTAAAATTTAAACATTCTTAACAACATCGTAGCAAAAAGGATTCAGCAATATGTAAAAAGAATTATATGGCATTACAAAGCTGTATCTGTTCCTGGAATCCCCAAGTTGATTTTCTATTTGAAAATCATTCAGTGTAACTCACCAAGCTAAAGAAGAAGCATAACATGATTGTGTCAATTGATACAGAAAAAGCATTTGACAAAATATGAAATATATTTCCAATGAATTGAGAATAGAGAGGAATTTTTTCAACTTGATAAATAGCATCTACAGGAAAAAAAGTACTGTACACATTGTACTTAATGATAAGACTAAATGATTTGTCCCTAGGATCAGAAATAAGGCAAAGATATTGATAAGATATTGATTCTCCTCAGGCTGAAGTATCGTGATATGATCATACTTCACTATAATCTGAACTCCTGGGCTCAATCCATCCTCCTGCTTCAGCCTTCCAAGTATCTAGGACTAAGGGCTTTCACAACTGTGCCCAGCCAAATTTTTAATTTTTGTAGAGATAGGGTTCTCACTATGTTGTCCAGATTGGTCTTAAACTCCTGGCCTTACATGGTTCTCCTGCCTTGGCCTCCCAAAGTGCTGGGATTACAGGAATGAGCCATTGTGCGTGGTGTCACCAGTCCTACTCATCATGATTTGGGAAGTTTTTGCCAGTGCAAAAGCAAAAAGAAAACAAAATTGTTCCTACCTATAGATAACATAACTGTCCACATAGAAAATCTCAATGAATTAACTAAAAAACAATGTCCCCAAAACCTCATAAAACTAAGTGAGTTCAGTAAGTTCACAGGATGTAAGATAAGCACACAGAAATGAAATGCATTTCTGTTTTCTAATGGTGAGTACATGAATACCAAAATTAGATGCACAATAGCATACATAATTGCTCAATAAAATAAAATACATAGGTATAAATTTAAAATTTTACTCTGAAAACATCCTTTAAGCAATGCTGCTTAAAGAAATCAGATATGTTAATAAATGGAGAGCCACATGTTATATAGATTGAAAGACTTAAAATAGTAAAAATATAAATTTCCCCAAATTCTATGTACAAATTTATATACAGGTTTAATTTGTAGTACCAGAAAGATTTGTGTGTGTGGATGTATGTGTGCGTGTGTGTGTAAATAGATAGAAAATATTCTAGAATTTATATAGAAAAGCAAAGGAAACTTGTCTCACACCTTACACAAAAATAACTCCAAACACACTCTGGACTTGAAGGTAATAATTAAAACTATTAAACTTTTAAAAAATAAGAAAAAGTATCATTAGATCTAGTAATGTGAACCTTTCCATTTTCTTCATCCATGTCACGCCTATGGGCAGAGGTGACTTGTTTAGCAGGTTGGTCAGGAGTCTGGAAAAGAAAAACTGAAAGATCATGGGGGATGTTCCAACATGCTGCAGACCATTGTATATTTTAAAAACTTTTTTTAAATGTGATAATCTCTGAAACTTTGTAGTGTTTATTTCCCACTCTGTAGCACATTTGTTTTACTTGTACTTGACATGTCTTACTCTTCATTCTAATTCACTTGATATCATAAATAAGAGTGACAAGTGTGATTTTCTACACAGTTCTCTGATGGTTCAAACCTTTCTATACCATATTATGACCAAAAAAACCTAAATGTAAACCCTTGCCCTTTCTGCATGAGTCCAAACTGTTTCTGTTCTTCTTCCTGATAAGAATAGAAATAAATACACATTTTCAAATCAATGGCTGCAATATCAAATGACAAGGTTTTGATCTGTGAGCCCACCCAAGTCTCATGTTCAATTGTAATCCCCAATGTTGGGGGGGCCTGGTGGGAGGTAATTGGATCATGAAGGTGGTTTCTCATGGTTGGTTTAGCACCATTCTCTTGGTGCTGTGCTGATAGTGAGTGAGTTACCACAAGATCTGGTTATTTCAAAGAGTGTAGCACCTCCTGCCTCTTTGTCTCTTGCTCCTGCTCCGGTCGTGTAATGTGCCTGCTTCTCCTTAGCCTTCTCCCATGATTGTAAGTTTCCTGAAGCCTCACTGGAAGCAGAAGCCGCTATGCTGCTGTACAGCTTGAACAACTGAGAGCCAATTAAACCTCTTTTCTTTATAAATTAACCAGTCTCAGGTATTTCTTTATAGCAGTGCAAGAACAAATTAATACACCAGAAATCTGAAAGGTGATCTGTTCTTGCAGAGGTACGACAACTGGTACAGTAATTGAGTGTTACTCTTAGTTAAATTTACGATAGTTTATTGTTGTCCTTCATGATTCATCTGTTTTTGGAGATATGTTAAATGAAAATATGATGGAGATCACAATATCTTCATCCTTTAAATATTTAAGGGTGGCACTACTGTTTGCCTTTACTCCCAGAAGTAATGCTCTTTTCAACTGCATGCTATTATGAAGATGTTTAAGAAGTTACTACTTGGCTTTCCTCATGATTATAGCTATTATCTTAAAGTCTAAGGAACCAACATGGGATCCTGCCAACTACCAAGAGTGTCTATCCTAATTACGCATTATATAGATAAAGTGGAATCACTATGTATCAGACTTGGGCCAAGAGTCAATTTATTACATTGGCTTCATACGCCATTTGCTTCCTTGCTAGCATCAAGTCCATGATGAGGTGTTGAGTCTCTTTTTCCAATACATGCTTTTAAGGCTACGTTTTTTTTCCTGTAACTATTGGTATAAGTCTACATCTGACGTGTTTTAATATATGGTATTTTAATTAACATTGAGTTAGAAATATTTTATGTATTTCATTATAATTTTATCTTGGACTCAATGGTTTTTGTGAAATGTACTTTTTAAAATTTCCAAACATTTGGAGATACAAAAAATTCTTATTATCATTAATTTCTAACTAATGACATTTTAATCAATGAATGTAATTTCTGCATATTGTAATCTTTATATTTGTTCAGATTTATTTTATGACCCAGGATATTATCAGTTTTTATGAATGGTCAATGTACTCCTGAAATGAAAGATATATTCTACATTTTGGGTTAAATGTTTATAATTTGCCCAGAAAGTCAAGTTTGTTCATATTTTTAAATTTTTTGTGACCTTCTGTGTGTTTGCTAGGGCAGCTATAACAACATACCACACACTGAGTGGTGTAAACAATAGAAATGTACCCACAATTCTGGAGGCTCGAAGACCAAAGTCAAGGTATCAGTAGAGTTGGTTGCTTCTGAGGTCTTTGTTATTGATTTATAGATGGCTATTTTCTCCTCATCATTTCATGGTCTTTCCCCTATGTTTGTGACCTAATTTTCTCTTTTATGAGAACACTAGTCATATTACATTAGGGCTCTTTTTAATGCCATCATTTTAACCTTAATTCCGTCTTCAAAAACACAATGTCCAAATACAGTTATATTGTGAAATACTGAGGATTAAAATTTCAACATGTGAATTTTGGGGTGACACAACTCAGCCCATAATGACTTCCTAATTTTAATCTGCTTTTCTCTCAAGTACTGAGAAAGAGAGAGATGTATTAGATTATTCTACTATACCACACAGGCACTCATACATTGCTGGCAGGAAGCAAAATGGAAAAGTCCCTATGAAGGGATTTGACAATATCTAATGAAACTATTTGCTTATTTACTCTTTGATGGAGCAATTCCACCTCTGGAAATTTCCCTTAATGAACTACCTCCAATAATTAAAAACAAGTAACAACAAAATGAGCAAAGAAACAAACAAAAAAAAAAACACAAAAACAAACAAACAAAAACACATATGAATAAGTATTTTTCCTTGCAAATTTCACCATTATTTTTAATTGTAAAATGTTGAAAATTACCTAAAGGTCCAAATGTAGGAGTTTGCTTGACTGAAATATGGTGCATCCTCATACTGAAGAAGTTTGTTACTTAGGTTAGCTATGAAGGTGGAAGATGACAAGAGAGGTTGGGGGATATAAGAAAGAGTGACTTTTTTTGAGCAAGTAATTTTGGAATATAGATACAGATAACATTTTGAGACATGCCAGTGCTCTGCACATTTAAACATTAAAATTAAATCAATAAGGACAAAAAAGAAAAATAGCAACCTAGCACTGAAAGCACACTGAATCTTATGAACTCAACTGAACTTATACCATAACCACACTAAAGTGGAAAAAGCATAGGTTTCTTGGATTAGTTTTTCTTGTTGTTTTCCCTTTTTAGTGTTATTAATTAATTTATATTGCAAAATTCTTTGCTCAGAAAATTATCACTCTTTTTTTCCAATTTTTATTTTAGATTCGGTGGGTACATGTGCAAGTTTGTTACATGGGTAAATTACACATATCTGGGGTTTGGTGTACCAATGATTTTGTCACCCAGGTAGAGAACATACACTCAATAGGTAGTTTTTTGATCCTCACCCTCCTCCTACCCTCAACCCTCACATAACCACTGGTGTGTATTGTTCTTGTCTTTGTGTTCCTGTGTACTCAATATTTAGTTCCCACTTATAAGAAAGAATATTCAGTATTTAGTTTTCTGTTTCTGCACTAATTTGCTTAGATAATGGCCTCCAGCTGCATCTATGTTGCTGCAAAGGACATGATCTTATTCTTTTTTATGGCTGTGTAGTATTCCCTGGTGTATATATACCATGTTTTCTTTAGCCCACAACTGATGGGCATGTAGGTTGATTCCATATCTTCATTATTGTGAAAAGTGCTGCAGTGAACATGCTAGTGCAGGTGTCTTTTTGGTAGAATGATTTATATTCCTTTGGGGATATAACTAGTAATGGGATTGCTGGGTTGAATAGTGGTTCTGTTTTAAGTTCTTTGAGAAAATTTCCAAACTGCTTTCCACAGTGGCCGAACTAATCTGCATTCCCACCTGCAGTCCATAAGCATTCCCTTTTCTCCATTTCCTCACAAACATCTGTTACTTTTTGACTTTTTAATAGCTATTCTGATTGGCATAAGATGGTATCTCATTGTGGTTTTGATTTGCATTTCTCTGATGATTTATGATGTTGAGTACGTTTTCACATAGTTGTTGGCCATGTGTATGTCTTCTTTTGAGAAGTGTCTGTTCATGTCCCATAATGGTCTGTTCTCACATTGCTATAAAATAAATACCTGAAACTGGGTAATTTATAAGGAAAAGAGATTTCATTGGTGTACAGTTCTGTATGTACAGTTCTGTACATGCTGACATCTGCTTAGCTTCTTGGGAGGCTTCAGGAACCTTAAAATTATGGTGGAAGCCAAGGCAAAGGGGAAACAGGCACATCACTTGGCAAAAGCAGGAGGAAGAGAGTGAGAGAGAAGGTGTTACACACTTTTAGACAATCGTATTCCGTGAGAACTCACTCACTGTATTGAGGACAGTACCAAGGGTGATGGTACTAAACCATTCATGAGAAATTTACCCCCATAATTTAATCACCCCAACTAGGCTCCACCTCCAACACTGGGGAATTTCCGTATGAGATTTGGGCAGGGACACATATCCAAATTATATCATGTCCGTTAACCATTTTTTAATGGGGCTGTTTTTTGCTTGTTGGTTTGTTTAAGTGCCTTATAAAGACTCTTTTTTTCATATATTCCCCAATCTCCCTCCTCCTCCTCCACCATTAGCAGACCTAGGTAATCAACTTCATTATCTGTTTTTTACTTTTGTAATTTTTTTGTAAAAATAGACAAATATATGCATGTTTTTCACTTCATTTTTACTTAGATGGTAGCATAGTATGTAAAAGCAGTTTGCTTTTTATAACTTAAAAGCACGTGCCAGAAATCACTGCACATCAGTTCGTAAAGTTTTACCACATTCCTTTTTACAGTGCTTTTATATACTATGCTACCATTTGTGTAAGAAAGATGTGAAGATAAACCATAGATTATTCAAAAAAACTTATAGGTTTGGACATTTAGGTTATTTCCAGATGTTTGCAATTACAAATAATAGTGCAATTTGCAATAGCAAACACTTATGCATATGTAATTTCTAGTTGTTGAAGGTATACCACTAAAGGAAATTTTCAGAAGTGAGATTGCTTCATCAAAAGGTAAATGCACAAGAAGTTTCACTAGATATTGCCAATTAGCTTTCAGAGAGGCAAGAAATAACTAATCCAAATAATTTTGAAATAGAGTGTTTACTCATATACTCTCAGTCTTGGGCCATGTGGTGTTGTGGTGGAGAATTATATACACATTCTGTGTATCTCTTTATACATCAGGCTTTCGTCTTTTCTAATTATTAGCATTTGAAATAAGATTATCACCCACTTGCCAATGTGTGTTGATATTTACTATTTAATTACTTTTACTTGGAATATTTTTTATATACTTTAAATCATATCATCTTGAACTTATGAGTTACTTTCAAATATTTATTAAAATGCTTCACATGTATGTTTCTTTTAAATCAACTTTCAACTATTTACTAATCTCAATTTATTATTCCTAGTAAATTGAATTTCTATGTATTGATACCCTGCTGATTGTTTAGACTTACTTTATGGACTGGCATTTGGTCAGTATTGGCAATTGTTTCAGGCATGATTGATAAGAATGAATATTGTTATTTATGTGGTGAAGATATTTTTTAATGGTGTTTAAATATCCTATATGTTTATTAATTTTAGATATCTTTATCAATTACTAAGTAGGGCACGTTAAAAATCTATTATCACTGGGAGTTTGACAATTTCCTTATGCATTCCTGCAAATTATTTGCTATGTGAATTACATTGATAGACTTTTCATTACTTTTCACCTTAAGTGAATTGAAAATAATGTTTTATATTTCTATTTTATTAATATTATCTATAAATTTAACCTACATACTTGAGTCATTAGAGTTTAAATATAGAGTATTTTTCACTTTGCAAAGACTTTAAAATTCTATCATTAAAATCCCCCATTTATCAACTGATTAGTATTGTAGTTCTAACTCATTTTTCAACATCAGAATAACCATAATTTGTTTTCCTTATTTAATTCAATTAACGCTTACTTTATTAATCTCATCTTTAACAATTTCCTTACCCATCATTATTTCTTGAACTTCACTTCTTTATTCTGTTTAATACCTTCTTCTTGAAATATTATAGTTGTAGTCGTTTATTTTTATTAAAGTAGTTTCAGTGGATTTTTTTTTCCCTAGTGAGAAACTCTTAACGGTATATACTAATTCTTTTCTGGAAATGTATTAATTTTATCATCGATCTTCAAATGACACTATAGATGTGTATAGAATTCTAGGTGCAGGTAGACATCTATTTTCTCTTAGCACTTTGAATATATAATTTCATATTTATATGGCTTAAATTTCTACTACATTCTCAGATATTAATAGAATGTCTTCCATGTTCCAGACAAAGTTCTTTATTCTGTGGGTACAATACTTTTTTCTAAACACTATTCCAGATTGTAAGGTTATAGTTAAGAAGATAAATTTGCTAAATTTTAGGACTTTCATCATAGCTCTTGCATTCTTATTGAGTAGAGACAAAGGAGATCAGTGTTACAAAGATTAAATGGGCAGGAAATGATATTTGGGGGTGGTACATTATTTAGGGTAAATGTAGAAGGTTTTTCTGGTAGAAGCTGGATGAGAAAAACATCTCAAAAAGAGAGAAAAAAAAGAAAGCAAAAAAGCTTGAGACAGGAGTGTGCTTAATGTGTAAAAGCAAGCAGCCCAGCACGGTGGGAGTGTAATGGCAGGAGAGAAAAGAGGAAATAACAGAACTGTAACAGTGTGTGTAAGAATGTAGATCCTTCTGAATGGAAATGTAATTTTATTTTAATCCGTGTGAAATGAGAAGACTTGGAGCCTTCTGAGAAAAGAAGGATGTGATCTGACTTTCTGTTAAATAATTAAAATAATCTCTGCGATTACAAATGCAAATAGGGAAAGAAAAGGATTGAAATAGAGATGCCAATTAGGAAACTGTTGTGATAATGCATATAAGAGATTGCTTCCTGTGGGGGTAATTTGGAAATATTTTAAAGAAGTGCTGGTAGGATTTGCTAAAGGATGGGATAGATGAGACAAAGTTATGATGACTGCAGTGTTCTTGGCTTGAACAACTGGCAGAATAACTACCATTTACTGAGATGGGGAAGATAAGAGAATAGAAATCTCAGGAAAAAAAGCGTCCAGGGAGATTTCTGCTGTCTCTGTTTTCATCTTATATAATATACCACCTTCTCCAATTATGATTGCATGTCTTTCGTCCTCTTTACCACTTATCTCTAACAATATTATGTATTCATTGTTTATTACCTGACCTAGTAGTGGTGCTTCATTTGTAGTTGATGGATTTTTCTTTTCTGGGTCTCTCGCTCTGTTTACGGTTACTTCATATTAAAGTAATTTAGTCTGGAGAAGGAAATTAAAAAAAATCTTGCTTGGATATTGTTTTTTTCCCCTAAAACTGAAACTTTGTGTCTTACATAACACTTGGAAAGTTATCTGTCAACATTTTTTCATGAATTACTTTTCCATTTTACTTTCTACCATCTTCGTAAATTCAGTTAGATATTAGGCCTTATTTTCTTCTCAATAATTTTGACTTCCCATATTCATTGTGTCTTATCTTTTTCATATCTCATTCTAGATAATTTTCTTGGGTCTATCTTCTAATTCACTCTTTCCCCCCTAAAAATGTAATTGCTTTTTAACACCTTTATTGAAATCATTTAAATTTCAACACATTTTAGAACTTACTATTAGTTATTATTAGTCATTTTTATGCAATGTTTTCTTTCTTTTTTAATAATTTTAACTACTTCAATTATAATTATTTTTTGTTTCTATTATCAGAAGTGCTTTTTGCTCTTGATGGTCTTTATAGGGCCTATAATTGTCATTCATGAAGGCCTTTTAACTAATTTCTTTGTGTATAGGAATTCAGTGTATCTAGTTTTAGATTATGTCCCTAGAAAAAAGTTTTTCGTTTGATTCTACCAGGTGCCCCAGAAAAATTGCAAAACATTTATTTTTTAAAAAAGCTTCTTCTTGAATTTCTTTTCTTTTTTTCTTTTTGAGACAGAGGTTCACTTTTGTAGCTCAAAAACCAGTGCAGCGGTGTGTTCTCAGCTCATTGCAACCTCTGCCTCCCAGGTTCAAGCAATTCTCCTGCCTTAGCAACCTGAATAGCTGGGATTACAGTGCCTGCCACCATGCACCGCTAATTTTTGTATTTTTAGTACAGATGGGGTTTCATCATGTTGGCCAGGCTGGTCTTGAACTCCTGACCTCAGGTGATCCGCCCTCTTCAACTTTCCAAAGTACAGAGATTATAGGCATGAGCCGCCACACCCGGCCTGAATTTCTTTAAATTTAGAAACAGTACACCCTAAGCTCTCATGAGACATAATGTGTGGAGAGAGACATAGAAACAGTGGAGTTTTCTTCTTTTTCCCCACCCAGAGCTCAAATAAAATTTCTAGTAACTTCCCTGTGCAAGTATACAGGATCTTTCACTCAATATTTTTTGAAGAAATGCATAAATCAGTAAATAAATATTTAGAGAGCTGTGATACCGTAATATTACATAATACAGTTCTGACTACAATTCTAATAATTTTACTTAGAAGTCTAATAAAATTTTATTCATGTATTACAATGAAATAAAGTGTATTTAGAAATAGCTATTCTTAAAAAATTTAAAATCTCATGAAGAGATATTTGACTTATCTTAATGCTATAATTCCATAACAATAAAGACATTATGGAACTAGCACAAGAAGAGTGAGACTGATGAAATACAGGAGAAAATGAAAAAGTGATTCCAGTGATGCAATAATTAGGATAAGATGAGAATAGCAGTTCAAATAAGTAGATACAGAATTGATTAATCAATAAATGGTGTCGATGCAAGTAATGAACATCTTGAAGAATAAATATCCTTAATCTATATCTTATCCCAAAATTAATTACACATCAATTGGATTTTTTGGGCAAATACTAAAACCAAAAATGTATATCATACAATGTGAAGGGATATCCATGTAACCTTACAGAGAAGATGATGCTGTAAGAATGATACATAACATGGAACACTCAAGGGAGCTGACTGGTGGATTGTTTTAACTTTTTTATTTTGAAATAAGGTTCAGGCTACAAACAAGTTGTAGAAAGAATGTATACATTTGCAACATAGCCGTCAATTAGCTTTCCCAATTAACATTTTACACAAAAGTAATACAATGTCAAAACAAAGAAATTAACATACTTGCCAAGTGTCCCATTGATGTCCTTTCTTTGTCTTTCATGACTTTGGAACTTTTGAAGAGTACTGGCTAGATATTTTATAGAATCTCCCTCAAATTTTTGTCTTATGTTTTCTTATGTGTAGAATGAAGTTTATGTATTTTGGCAATAATATTACAGAAATGATGTTGATACTCTTAGAGTATCATGTTAATTAGGAGGTGCATAATGCTGTGTGTTAGTTTATCAGTTATACATTTACTCTATTTCTACCTTTAATTAGTAAACATCTTACAAGGAGGTATTTTGAAACCCTGAAAACTATTTTGTTTCTTTTCATACTGTTGCTCACAACTTTAGTATGCACAGATGATTCTTGCCTGTAAGAATTTTTATTGTACCCTTTGCCAGATGGTAATTTTTCTTTTCCATTATTTTTCTACATTTATTAATTAACAAGTCTACTTAAGGAAGAGCTGTTCATTTTCTCCATTTATTTACTTATTAAGTTATTTATTTATGTTGGTTTGAACTCATGGATACTTACTTGACACTATGGTTTATAATCTGTCAATTATGTATTTTGCTGTTCAAATAGTCCTAGGTTTGATCATTGACATTTCCTTCAAGTTGGCTGCTGCCAGAATGATAAACTTGACTGGACCAACATAGAAAACTTGCGATGTATTAGAAAAGTCTTAAACAAAAGTTGTAACACAAATGTATAACTAATCAGGTTTTTAACTAAAAATGAAAGCATCATTAATAACTGTAATATGTATGTGTTTCTATAAATTAAATGATAATAGGAACCAATAAAATATGAAAAGCATCAAAAACCAATAAGCATTCAAAAATTAACAAGTGATATAATTACAAACTGTCATTTTTATGATAAAGAAAATGGACTTTTAAACAAAGGCTTATAGCAATATAGTTTTTAACATTTATTTTTGAAAAGACTTTCAGTAAGACAATAGTCTGTGGGTTCAGAGTTTAGAGAAGCAAATGCTAGCTGGCAATCATTATAAGAGTTTAAACTGTTAACAGTTTTTGGAGATAAATAAGGTAATGCATATTAAAAGCCTTAAATTAATGCTATCATATGTCTAGGAATATTTTCTCAAGAAATAATAATGGGCTTACATAAAAGCTTATCTAAAGTAAATTTTACTCCAGTGTTATTTATTGGCAAATACTGGAAAAAAGTCAAATGTTCGCCCAGATGAGATTGACAAAATATATTATAATTTAGCAACACAAGGAGATGTAAATGGAGGATATACATATTCCTAATAGTAGTTACAGGAATACTGAAATTATGAGTGATTTTAAGTTTTTATCTTTTGCATGTCCATATATTATAAATTTTATGTATTTTATTTTTAATGAGATAAAATCACAATGAATCGTAAAACTCTTATTTTTGGTAGATTAAAACATTCCTTTACATTGTTTTATCTGTGGAACAAAATAATGCCAAAAATAAGATTTCTCTATGCTACCAAATTTAGATTCCTGTAAACGTTTGCTTCATATGATTGAATAAAATTTTTTTTCCAAGTTAATATAAGCAGGTATTTTTAAATGGAGTACTATTTTCTGTTGGTGAGACTAGTGACCTATGTGCATGCAATCAGAACAGCCTTTTGATTGTGTGATGATTGAGCTATACAACTCTATATATCAATTTAAAGACCTTCTACTGTTGAGTTGACAAAATCTACATACAAAATCTTCTGGATGTATGTGTGTGCTCTCTCTCTCTGTGTGTGTGTGTGTGTGTGTGTGTGTGTGTGTGTGTGTGTGTTTTTTTTTTTTTTTTTTTTTGCAATGACGCGATCTCAGCTCTCTGCACCTTCACCTCCCGGGTTCAAGTGATTCTCCTGCCTCAGCCTCCCAAGCAGCTGGGATTACAGGCGCCCGCCACCATGCCCAGCTGATTTTTATATTTTTAGTGGAGACGGGCTTTCACCATGTTGGCCTGGCTGGTCTCAAATCCTGACCTGAGGCAGTCCGCCCGCCTCGGCCTCCCAGAGTGCTAGTATTACAGGCAGGAGCCACCGCGCTCGGCCCTCTTCGGCTATTAATTATGTTGGAGACTAGCACACTCTGAGACATGATTCACTTGCCTTAGAAGCCCATTTCTAATAACAATAAATGTCTGCAGCAGACACTTGACTGGGAGGTGACAAAGTCATAAAAATGAGCTTCTATTCTCTTCTGATTTCTGATGACTTCTCCGTGTCCCAGCTCTTACTTTCCTCTCTCATCCTCATGCTACAAATGTTATCTGTAATCAGGAGTGAAGGGATGGATGCACACTGCAGACTGTCACCTGAGTGATTGCAGCATTTTGACAGGATAATAATACTTGGAAGTAGTCAGGATGAAAGAAGCATCCTATAATGTTTTTCTTCCAAAATACGTATATAATATGCAAAATCATTAATGCATGAGTTTTTCTTTACCTTCAGTCAGAATGTCCATTTTTAAGGTCATCTAAGGTGAGCTGATTAATTCAGCCAATTTTTCAAACTTCTATCTCTGGTAGACCATTTGGCAATGTAATTCTCAAGATTGTCATGTTCAGCGATTGGACTGGACAGAGCCTTATTAGAGAAGGGCTTTTCTCTGATTAATCACAATCAGCTCCCATGTTCTGAAGAGCACTGAAAATTTGTGGAACTAGTTTTCAGAGACACTAAAGCCAGATGTTTTTATCAGAAGTGGTGCTTTTTGTACCCACAGAATTAGAACCTGAAATTCATTGTATTATTGTTCCACGAAACCAAGCTCTTATGCTAACAGTGTAAAAGTCCATAAAGCTCATGTAACCTTTTTCCTATTTGCATCCTAAATAAAATATTCTGTCCCTTAATTTCAGAGTTTATGTCTACATAGTTTATATACTAGGTGAGCTAGATGTTCTAAAGAAAATAATTAATTCTTTAGTTAATATAAATACAAATTTTAGGATAAAATATTTTAATGAAAGTGAATATAGTTTATAATTATTTAAAAAACAACAATAGCATTAGCTTTTTAACGCTGGATGTTTTAAAATTTTATCTTGGGATGAATCTATGATATAAATATGATATAATGTCACTTCAATTTTTATAATGACCATTCAACTTTATTCCAAAATAGAATTCACTGTTAGTTGCAAACTATTAGCCTTTAGAAGCCATAATGAATTGGAAAAATTTTAATCACACTGATTTCTGTAAGATAATTGTAGATGCAGCTTAAAGTTGTGTTTCTAGCATCTACATGTGAAGGACAGAAAATATTTTAAATACTGATATCACTGTCTCCACAAGCAAAATTAAAAAGCAAACACATAACATTTGAGAACAAGGGTTGTTTTGGTTTGCTTTGCTTATTTATGTATTTTTAGATTTCCTAATGATTTTATTAGATTGTACATTTGTACAGATATGTAATTTAAATATCTGAAATACTAAATAGATAAATGAGTGAAAGTCCTTTTTTCCACTCTTACTCTCACATATCTTGTTACCTGCTTTTCCCAAATTTAATCATTGCTGTTAGTTTATTGGAGATTCTTTGAGAGTTCATATATGAACAAATATGTGTAAAAATAATTTTGCCTCTTTTGCTCAATAATAAAGTGCTTCAAACATTTTCTACTACCCCTTTTATTCCTTTCTTTGTTCACTGAGTTACATGCAGCAATTTTTCTCACATAAAAATATTTGTTAATTTTTATAGCTGTATAATATTCTGTTCTATTTATAGGTGGAATATATGTATATATCTTATAAATATGTGTGTGCATATATGTAGTTAGTGTTTTGTTTTCTAGATTGTTTTAATTCTTTGGCTTTAACAAACATTGCTACCCTGAGTAAAATTGCACACACATAATTTCACTTGTATGATGCAGATCTGTAGAATAACCTAGAAATATAATTGCTAGTTCAAAGTGTACAAATATTGAAATTTTTGTAGATATTCGTAACATTGCACTAGAGTTAGTTCTGATATACACTTCCACTCATAGTGTATGAGGTATCTTGCTGTATAGGTATATATGGCATATATCTGAGCTTCTTGTTTAAATATTATTAGGGATCTTATTCTCAAAACCTAGTTTGTTTTGCTGCAAATGTGTTTAGCACTTCTCCAACTTTTCTGTCTTCTAATATGTCAAGGGATATGGCGATCTCCCTTCAGTAACAGTGGTCTAGTAATGCAATTCTTCTCAAGTAGAAAGACAAGATATACTCCACAAAAGGTTGCATCAAAATCCTGGTGAAAGGAGATAATAAAGCATGTGATAAGAATTCTCTCCACCAAGAATTTACATACCCTTTTTTAATCTTGTGAGTAAAAGTGAGTGGCTGGGTATGACTATCACTGTCTATGAAACTAACTTTTTAATGATTAGTCATTTATCCCCATAGTCCTTTAAAACACACTGGTCAATGTGAGCCATAATATATTTGAAAACCTGACAGATATACGGTAATAAAATACTAATACTCTGGACATCAATCATTGTAGGAAACAAAAAAGTAACTTTCGTGAAAATGGGACTTCCTTCACTAAATCAGCTTCACTGATAGAACTGTACCTAGCACATGGAAGTTCTTGCCTATAGTATTTTTTAAATGGATTATTAATTATGTCGTAGTAGAGTAAAAAACACAGTTTTTAAAATGATACTGATCTCAGTTCTAATCTTGGATTGGCCATTTGTTAGGCATCCCTGAACAATTTAAACTCCCTGGGTCTCAGATGCTCATCTACAAGATGAAGTACAAATAGCTACCTTACAGCATATTCAAAATTATGATGGAAATAAAATTTCATTCTGTAGTCTTTTACAGGTCCCAAGGTGAATAATCACAGTTAGTGTCAAACTAGCAACTTCCAGACCAAGCGAATTTGCCAGAGTCCCTCTGCAGTCATTAGAAAACAGTTGATCCACAGGGCTATTCAAATGGAGGATAAGCAGGCCTTTGCCTGTCCCTATAACACACCAAATGGCTCCATCCACAAGCATATTAATATAATCAGGTAGAAAATTGTCAGTATCAACACCTTTTTGCTTTGTAAAACAACTGATTGGATGTATTATTCTCCAGGCAGGATGTGTGGCATGGGCATCCCTTATTTGATATTGCAACCTTAACTAACCTAGCTCAAGTTTTCTAAAGGTTTCCTGTATGTTTAACCTTCTAAAATCTCCTTAACTGTTTTTACACATTGTAAATAAGTCTCTGGTACTCTCAGACCCAAGAGTATACTGACTCAGATTTATTTTGAGAAATAATCTTGATTTTCCTAGAAGTACTGAGATGGCTTTACAAAATCTTATAAGTAAATACCACACATTTTTATTTTTAGCCTTATTCCCAATCTCCCAAGGCTAAAGAAATTAAATATCAAAATTATATTTAACTGACATTAAGGCTTCAATACATATCAGCACATGCTAGCAAATTTGTTTGACTGACTTAGCTCTTGCTTGTTTCTTCAAGTCACATTTAAGGGTATAAACCTAAAATACAGCATCAGCTTTTTAATTTTCCCTAAACTTCACATGTTTGGTATTATTGGGAACTTTCTATGTGTTTCCTACATTTTTTCTCTACATAATTATATGTCAGGGGTTCAACAAAGTTGCTTAGAAATCAGTAGGAAGACACATAGAGAATAATATAAAAACATGATCAGAAAATAGAATATACCCGAAGTAAAACCAAGTACTTACGGTAAATAGGTGTGGATGTTCACGGCTGATGCAAGACCTTGATCCTTGTCTTCTTAGTTTAAAAGAATTTAAACAAGAGACACAGAGCAAAGGAGATGCAGCACAGAGTAATTTATTGCAAAAGAGAAAGAACATTTTGAAAGTGATACCAGAGCGCTGCTGGGAAGGGAAGATTGTAGTCTCTTTAAATGATAAGGAAAGAGGGAAGGAAAGTGCTGGGTAGAGGAAGGGCATGGTCCCTGGCTAGGGCTCCACCCCCCACGGACCTAGGTGAGAACAAGCACTCCTGCCTTTGTGCCCAAATGTTGCGTTTCCCAACACCTCCCTGATCCGCCATGTCCTGATCCTGTGCCTATAAAAACTCGGGAGACCCTAACAAGCAGACACACAAGCGGTTGGATGGCGAGAGGAGCAGATTGGTGGAAGAAGACATAAATGGTTGGATATTGAGAGGCTGGATGTTGAGAGGGTGTCGAAGGAATCATGCTGGCAGAAGAACACATCAGCAGTCACCTGCAGCTGGCAGGCCATCCAGTGGTGGAACCAGGCGGAGTTCGGCTGGGGCGGTCAGAGGAGGGCCCAGGCTGCGGATCCTCCTGACTCCAGGGGAAAAACCATCTCCCTTCTGGCTCCCCCATCCGCTGAGGGCTACTTCCTCTCCATAAAACCTCGCACTCATTCTCCAAGCCCACGTATGATCTGATTCTTCCTGTACACCAAGGCAAGAACCCAGGACACAGAAAGCCCTCTGTCCTTGCCACAAGTCAAGGGTCTAATTGAGCTGATTAACACAAGCCACCTATAGACAGCAAACTAAAGGAGCAAAACTAAAACATCAACCTGTAGCACACGCCCACTGGGGCTTCAGGAGCTGTAAACATTCATCCCTAGACGCTGCCGTGGGGTCGGAGCCCAATAGCAGGCCCATCTGTATCTTCTCGTAGAGGTTTGAAGCAGGGCAAGGAAGAAGTGAAGCACACTCCAACCACATGCCCTGCGAGGGGGGATAAGGGAACCTTTCCTATTTCCAAAGTTATGTGCAGAATAGACAGTACATCCTTAGAGAGAGAGAGAATTCAGGGCAGGCTGCTTATGAGGATGAGACAGCAAAGATTGGCACTAGGGAGACTCCCTTTATGAGAGTCTTACATGATTATTCATAAGGGTGTGGGAAGAGGTATTACTGCTTAGCATGCTCTGGGTAGTCCTCTGGGTGCACATGTACAATAGCTTTACATCTTTGTTCATATGTTGCATGTCTCATTGGCATCTTAAATCTCCACCCAGGGATTTTTTTTTATTATTATAATGAGCAAATGGTTATTGTGAGGACAGGTAAAATCAAAATGTGTATTCTCCCTATAGGGGAAACTCCCTACTGGAGATAGCTTTGCTTGAATGAGCTTGACTACCATGCAGACGCTGAGGCTTACTGTGTTACTTATACGGTTCCATGGTTGCCATGTCCTGAGAACACGGTTACTTGGTTACTTTCCTGACTGCCTACCCTGCCTCATGTGTACCTGAGAAACTCAAGCAGAAAAAAGCAAGAGAATTAGAGATGCTTTTACTTTTAAGGTTTTCTTAATTTCAATAAACCTTCTGCTTTGAATTTACAAGACAACATATTTATCAATATGCTAACATTGAAATAATCTCAGGTATTTAGAAGAATATATACATGATATTCCAGGGCCAGGCGTGGTGGCTCAGGCCTGTAATCCAAGCCTTTTGGGAGGCTGAGGTGGGTAGATCACGAGGTCAGGAGATCAAGACCATCCTGGCTAACATGGTGAAACCCCCGTCTCTACTAAAAATACATAATATTAGCTGGGCGTGGTGGCGCATGCCTGTAATCCCAGCTACTCGGGAGGCTGGGGCAGGAGAATCTCTTGAGCCCGGGAGGCAGAGGTTGCAGTGAGCTGAGATTGCGTCACTGCACTCCAGCCTGGGTGATAGAGAGGGGCTCACTCAAAAAAAAAAGAATATATACACCAAGTTCCCATGACTCAGTGATTTGTTGTGTACCTCTGTTTTGTGCACGTAAAGACCTTTTTTCTTTTTTGAATGAGAGTTTTCTGGATATATAAGTGGTAAAAATGCACAAGTCTATCCATGCTCCGTACTCCCTGTTTGAGATGCTCAGTGCCTTCGGAGCCCATCTCTAATTCTGAGTCAATTATGTGTATCACTAGCAGCTCAATCAATTAAAAAAAAAGTTTCTGCAACTGCTTTCCTGGCTGTCTGCCCAAAGAAAACCCTTCCTTTTTGTTTTGATTCCCTCTTGGTGAGCACTTGATCAAATTAACTCCAAATAGAAAAAGTGATATAGAGATCAAAGGAAAATGTTTAAGTATAAATTACCAGCACATCTCTTGGGAAAGTATCATCTCCCTTTAGATTAAGAGTGAAAGTGTTTCTTTCCCATGTATTCATTTTGAATCTCCCCCAGTGTAATGTTCAGAATATATAGAAAAGATAATATACAAAAACACAGTCAGAAGGCTGTCTCCCGGTTATAGATATTCTTCCAGCATCAAAAAATAGTCAGGATGCATGTGATAGTTTGGGAAATGGTAAAAAATGCAATGCCTATATTATACATTCAACAATATATTTACAAGATATCATGTGATCACACCTTACTCTCATTTTGATGATATTAATTGATGTAGTCTGATTTTTTTTTTTTTTTTTTTTGGAGACCAGGGAATATTATGGGATTATGTTTTAGGGTAAATTTATTTATGACAAATTTGTTTTATCCTTATTTTCATTAAAATGTGCTACTGATGTTGGTACTGTTTTTGCTGGTTAGGTGCCCACATTCCCAAACTGCCTCTGCAAGTGACACTAATTGGCAAATCTTTTGGCAGTCACGGGGAGGAGACAAATGACCATTGGATAGAGAAACTAAACAAGGTGTTATCTGCAAGTTAAGGGTAAAGTCCACTGAGTTAGGAGTCTATCTTGCCATTCCATTTGCTTCCCCTTGATGTCAAGAAGTGAGAAACTGGAATTTCTAGGCTGTCAATTTAAAATTGTTTATAGGTATCATTCTAAATATAAATTTATCAAATGTTGGCTTCTGTATGTAACAACTAGAACAAAGAGTGTCAATAAGAAAATCATGCAACTTCATCATTATTATAAACATGACATGGACTTTGAAATCCTTTCTGGCATATATTTAAGTGCCATTTTTATAAGCTTATACAAAATATTCTAACAGCATGATCCTGGCTTTCCTAGATACACATTTCCAAGTGAATATGACAGACGGGTACACACTGTCACTGTTTTAGGTAGTCTGAAGAAGAACTACACAGGTGACTAGTCACCACAGACTTGGACTTTAGGAAATTTTATTTTTAAATGGACTATTGTAAATGGTCAAAGAACTCCCTTTACCTTGTTTTCTAAATACAAGGTAGATTTAAAAACTTCAAGTTTAAATTGAAGACACAGGACTGACACAATTATGCCACTTGTGAGAAGCAGATATTTTTGGCAGCATATAAAGGAGGTGTCTAAATTTCTTCTGTTATTTGTAGTTACCACTTTTTCTTCATTTTAATAATTGTTTTTAATACTATATTCTTAGAAGGCACTCCATGAAGCAGGGGGAATAATGATAAAGGTGGGGGCCAAAGCAAAAGGAAACCTGGTAGATGTCTTGGATTGGCTCTTGAGTTTTCTATTTTGTTTGACTTTCTCACCAGCATGAGAGCCCCAGAGGGCATTATGTTAAGTGAAATAAGCCAGGTACAGAAAGAAAAATACCACATGATCTCACTCGTATTGGAATTTTTGCGTCCTTTGATTATCATCCTCTTAACCCTGCTTTTCCTGACTCCCCAGTAACCACCATTCATCTTTCTGCTTCTATGAGATTTTTTTGGTGTCTGCCTGATAAATATTACAAATAGTAACTGATGGTCTCTGTGTCTTCTTTTCTCCATAAATATGTACATACAAATTAAAATATGAAAATGTTATATTTTTCTTATATAAGAGCTCATGATTTCTTCAAATATGATATTAGATTTAAATAAGGAAAATTTAAAAGAATAAAAATATATGTATAGCCTAATTATTTTGCTTCATGGCATTTAAGCTTCTTTATATGTAAGGCAAACATTTCACAAATATTATATTCTTCGTTCCATTTATGAATCAAACCTGCCTGATAAAAACTGTATTACTTGGATAAACAGTTAAAAGAGTGTTATAAAAAGAATTAGTAGGCGAGGTGCGGTGGCTCATGCCTGTAATTCCAGCACTTTGGGATGCCAAGGCAGGCGGATCACTAGGTCATGAGATCAAGACCATCCCAGTCAACAAGGTGAACCCCCATCTATACTAAAATACAAAAAAGTAGCTGGGCGTGGTGACAGCATCTGTAGTCCCAGCTACTCAGGAGGCTGAGGCAGGGGAATCGCTTGAACCCGGGTGGCGGAGGGTGCAGTGAGCTGAGATTGTATCACTGCACTCCAACTTGGAGACAGAGCAAGACTCAGTCTCAAAAAAAAAAAAAAAAAAAAAAAACAAAATTAGCAGACAGTGAGGCAGGTTTTATATGGAAACTTTTCTATAATATTTTAGAATACATGTAGATAAATGTTAACAGGATTGACTTTCAATACTACAGAACTATGTCCTCTACCCATGTATCTACACAATTTTTAATTATTCATATTTTTCATTAAAAATTACTTTCCCAAAGCATTTTTATACTGTATCGACATTTTATGCATGTTTAAAATTGTAAAAGATAGTAATTAAAAATGTATGAGAAATCAAATACAAATAGAAATCCAAATAATTTTCTCAAGTACCCCAGCATATCTCTGACACGTGCGCATTCCAACTTAGATATCAATCACTTAGTAATAAAGTTTTATATTATTTGTTTGCTGTCTGTATATTCTCCCCTAAATTCCAAAAATTCCAAATGTAATTGTTTTTAAAAATGAGATTTTTATGCCTCTGGATGTGTGTTTGTGTTTGTGTGTGTGCATGTGTGTATATACATGCATATATCTGTGATTATTCAAGGAATATACACAGAAAAGATAAAATAATCATTAGGCAAGTTGTGTTAAACACAGTTTTTTATATACATTGGATGGATTTAAATGTGCTGTAAAATAATGTTAAAAATCAATCTCAAAATACAGTCTTTATGCATATATCTTCCTTAAATTACTTAAATATATATTTACCGATGTAATTTGATAATGGTTGCAAGTTATGACTTGACATAATACCCTATAATTGTTGATGGATTTCAACAGCATTTTTTATTAATTATACATTTATTTGTGGCTTCTTGTAAAAAATTAGACAAGTACAGACTCATTGAAAAGTACTATATCACTGAAGTACAGTGGCATGAAGATGAAAAGGATAAATTTAGATGAGTTTTTAATGCTAGTAGATAATCCGTGATTTAATGCTAATAGACCTAACACATTTTCAAAATAGCTTGGCCTTTACCTCATGATTCCTATATATTTCATATGTCAGCAATCAGGAAGTGATGAAGATTAGGGCAGCCACCTCAAGGAATTTGATTGACAAAGATGTGCTTCCAAAAAGAGTGATATTGATTTAATTATAAATAGCTGACAAATTGTTGAATATCATTCAAGTCTTGGTAGCTTAACTTCTACCAAGGCTGCTGCTGCAGTGTATTTATAGCACACCAAAAATTACCTCGTTTATTAGAAAAGCTTTTGAGTTTTAAGAATGAGAGTCTATCTTGGCCAAATACAAGATAAAACCCTTGAATATGTTCCTTGTATGATTTTGTTTGTAAATGTATTCCATTAGGGTGAAGAATGATCCCTCAAAACTACAAAATCATTGTCGCCTGTTTTAATCTGAGTTTCTGGCATTGCTTATTTTGCCTGGTATTTGTCTTTACACTTTTCCATTTATTTCCAGATTAAATACTATTGTATGATAGAAGAATCAGAAGGAAAACTAGATCTTTCAGTGTGTTGGACTTTTTAATTGATGGGAAAAACAGTAGGGCACAAGATTGTTTTTAGGTAGGAACTGAACTGTAAGCCTTGTCATACCGATCATCCTTAAGTGACATAACAGGTTCCATTACTTTCTTCCATGAATTACACTCCAATAATATCGGTTGGAAATACTAGGTTAACAATAGGTCTACAACCTGTAATCTCTCTTTTCAGTGACAGAGATGACCTAGTCAAATATTTCTCTATGCAAAATCTCCTGGTAAATGCACATGTAATGTTACCAGCAGAAAGATAATGGCAAACTCATGCACTGGAAATGTTTTTGTCAGGATATATGTGGTCTCTCTATGATGTTAAGGAACTCAGAGTTTATGCATTTAGGGGGCTTGGCTCACTGATAAATGTCTCATATATAGTAACCGGATGTTAAAAGAGATGCTCCAAAACTGAATGCATTCCTCTCTTCACACAATGATCCACATGCATTACTTATATACTATGTACAAAATCTGTACCAGAACATTTCCTAATCTGGGAAAGAAATAATATTTGGAAAATTACATTGACAATGGCAAATTATGCCGCTGCCTTTGAATCAGTAAACTCAATCCCACCTAAAATCTATTATTTGTGTTAAGGGTGATTGGACAATTTGGTCTTTTTTATTATTTCCAAGGCAAAATTCTCTTTCCTGTTCCTAAAAAAAAAAACTACAAAAACTTATTTTGTGTGCACATAGTCTACTCTTTATTTCATTGATTTTGTTCCAATTTTTTGGCTATTTTATATATTTTTTTTGTTGGGATGTAGGTAAGTTTTGCTTCCCCACCTACACTGGTACATCTTTAGCCTAAAGGTATGTGTATAGAGGGTAATCAAGTATCACTTAAGGAGCTAATGAAATTTTCAGATGGTGAATTAGGTCTTCTTTGAAAATCTCCTTCAGAAGGGAATTAAATGACACATACTTGCTTGGGCACATGGTAGTGAGAAAAGTGAATTTAGCTGAAGAGAAAGCTGTTAATGCTTATCAACACAGACTCTTTGTTACAAGGATAAAGGTCAGCTCAGTGATTAAACTGGGTTGTTTGATCTCCCAATCATTAGCTTTGTTGTGGGCAACAAAATGGAAGAAGCATTGGTCAGAGTTTGCACAAAGATAATACAGTTCAGACAAAAAGCAGATTGAGTTGACACAAAGAAGCAAATGAACAATCCAATAACTTAGGGAACCCACATGTTGCTATTAAATATAGGTGTAAATAGTTCTAAATCTTTTTACATGTTTTCAGAATACAATATCATTATACGAAGTTTAAATTTGAAATTGTAATCCTGTGCAATCAAGGTTCAAAGTTTTCCTAATAAGTAATGAAAAAGAGGCTTTTATAAAACAAATCTTAAAAAGACAGTATTTTAGAAAAAAAATCCATCCAAGCATAGTTACTTTATCAGTTATTATACTGCATGGTAAATATTTGCATAATTTTCTGTTCTATATTGTCAGCTTTTTGAGCAACATCTTTTCAGTCATTCACTGGGTAAGAACTCCTTTTTCCTTGTTCCCAGTGATTATTCACAGTGATCATTCAATAAATATTTTAAAAATTAGTAGATGAATACAGGACATTTAATTTTTAAGTATAAAATGGTCCAGCCCATTTTATAATAATGCCCAATAAATAATTATTATAAAACTATGTAGCATATTTAAGTTAGAAACTAGGAAATGCAAATTGATTGATAGGTTTAGATAACTGTTTCCAAATGTTTAGTCTATGGGTTATTTGGTGTTAATTGTGGAAAGGGTTTTCTGCACAAGTTTGGGAAACTTATATATTATTATTGCAACATTTTCAAAACTTCTAACATGCTAATATGCACTGAGAATGATGAAGGAATAGAATGTTAACTAATTCACAGTTTTATTTATTTTAGGAAACCCTTAGACCTCAAGACACAATTTTGGAAAACCTTGTTTTTAAAAAATTAGTTTATGTTAAAAAAAAAATTAATACCCCCCTTTTCAAAACTCCATGCAGAATCAGTAACCAGTAACCAGTCTTTTTTGCAATTTGGAATAGTGTTTTTAAAGGGTGATGTTTCTTGGGTGAGTGAAAGGCAGTGCTGGAATCCAAAATTTTACTGTGGCAATGGCAAAGCATTTACAGAAGAACCGAATTAAACTAATAGCCATAAGCATAATTTATTTTATGAAATACTAATTTTCTTTGGATCGCTGGGATTCTACTTACCGTCGTGTAATTATGACTAATCATCCAAAAATTTATGGAATTTTACATTTTGGGGGACAAAACTTGTTGCTAATCCAGTCTAGGAAGTTACTATCAAATTACCGCTGATCATTTTACATAATTTTTTACTCTCTTCATTAAGCTGGGGCTTTTGATTTTAGTTCAATTCTTGCAATTTATTTGAATCTCCTATAATATATAGTTTCTGTAATTTAGTTTCAATTTTTTTTAAAGTCAGAAAATGGAAAATGATATCTAAGTATTCTTTCATGAGATTCAAATTAATAGGTGAGTTGAGAGAATAAGAAATTTGTACAGTAGAACTAGAGGCAAGAAATAACAATATTTTTTTAAATTTCATAGGTTTTCTTGTAAAACTTTCCTTCCTGCTTCAAGCCAAGTCTAAATGGACATTAGATTTTTAATGTGACCTAGCATAATATGTTCTAGTTTCTTAGAATGTAATGAAAATGGTGAAATTTTTACAATGAAAAATTGCACTTTATTGGAGATGCTGCTAAGCTTTAGAAATGAAGAAAAGCCTTAGACATTGCCAATTTTTATAATCGCTTTGTACTTTATTGCTACAGTAATATTTATTGAAAACTAAAATGTCAGGCACCATCTAAAAGATTAGATGAAACAAGATCTTCACAATGTGAGTATGCAGTTTAAATTATACAGCAAATTGTTGGACCTAAAAATGTTTAAAAACAGACTCTTTAGAAGAGATGGTTATTAAATTAAAAAGGAAAAAATTAATTTAGCATAGAGCAACCTCTGAAATCTTGAACTTTCCAATTATCTTTCATTTTAAATACACATAGAAGTAATAGAATATGTGTATCTCCATGTATAAATGTTTATATCAATTATACATAATTAGTATATCATACTCAAAACCATGTATCAGCACCTAGTATTGAGCCTGGCACATAATAGATGTTTAATAAGTAAATGAAACTCCTTTACTGCATATTGGCTTTGTGCCGGGATCTGTCTTCACAGAAACCAGAAACATAAAATCTGGTTAGCAAATGTAGACACTTATGAACAAAAACCAGTAGAAATATTAAATAATTCAGCAAGTTCTAAAATGTTATATCAATTTTTTAAAAACAATGGATCATCACTTGAAAATAATCATGGAAAAGTCTATTAAGAAGGTAATGCTGGGACAACATCAGCAAAAGCATTGTGTCAAGAAAGACAAAGTTGAGACTGTTATTAGCCTTTCTGTATATCAAACTTGTTAATAACTCTATGGGTTAATTACAAAAATTTTGGCCTACAAGCCCTGAAAACACTGATCTATGCCGCCAAATTCATAATCATTAACTGGTAAATCCAGCTTCTGCTTTTCATCATATAGTCAGTTAAATATTTTATGATACAAATTCTGTCTAACAAATAGATCAAAGTTTGTGTTGGCCAGGATGTTCTTCTTCCAAAAGAATGGTTATTCTAGGAAACGTAATACAATTAGAAACCAACTTGAAATGTCATGCAAAGGACAGAGGCTTTCAGAAATAAGCTTGTGTTTGCTAAATGAAAATTCTTATGAGGTTGTTTGAGTTTTCTGAGTCCTCTCTTCCTGAGCATACTGTCTGAAACCTGCTTTGTTTCAAATCTCCAAGTTATTCTTTCTTTTGATTGTTCCATTGGGTCCACTTTTTGTTTCAGGAGGAGATCCTCTACTAGGCACTAATCTTTCTTTTAACATCTTTCAGTTCCAGAAACTATCTCAGTAGGAAAAAATATACTCAAGGGAGGCAGTTCTTGGATTAGTAACTTGCAGATGGAGCATGAGAAAGGAAGTAAGAAAAAGTAATAAAATTAAGGGAACAGTTTTTTAACTGCTTAATTAGAATCAGCACCACATTCACTGGCTGCTGCTTTTTTTATTGGCGTATTTGTCAAGATCTGTTCAGAAACAGGGCCTGAAGTTTAGCAAACACATCTTAAAATCTCAAAGTAATGATTAAACAACTTTTTGCAATTTTCCTCTTATAAAGTGATTTTGTTAGCTGATAGCATGTAATAACGCCCAAATATTCTTAACCTTTTTATATAATAATGTCATTATTTTTACATGAAGAGGACTTTACAGTTTAGAAAGCACATTATAAAATGGTTTCACTTGATGTTGACAGAAATATCTTAGAACTACTTACTTGATAGATACAGTTTCTGCATTACAGAGAGATTGTCACATAACCTATAGGAGTATATAACTAACTAGAAATCAGGCGTTTTGACTATGAATATTGCAATTTTTCAAATATCTTATCCTATAGAATTTAAGTCGGATGCTCTGTAGAGCTAAAGCTGACCTTGAGACTTCACTTCAGCTTCTGTCATGAGCTTACCTGATACCCCTTGGAGTCCAAGTCTTAGATTATGTCCACTCTCTGGCTTTCAAGATTTTCTTTAAAACACACACAATCCTACCACAAAGTATGTGAAAAATGTTCATGGTGAAGCTTAGTCTAGAATTTAAAACATTACCTTTCAGTATGGAGACAGTTTTAAGAAATAGGCAATGAGAAATCCTGGTCAGTTTTGAAAATCCAAATTGACATTGGGTGGCAAATGGGGTAACCACTAGATTTGTTGACTCTTCTTAAATTGGATCCTTAATTTCTTGGACTCAATGGGAGAGACCCCACTCCTGCTTCTTCTAGAGTAAGCCCAAAATAACATAAGCCAGTCAATGTGTTCCAAATTTATTACTGTGGAGCCTATGTCAGACATATCAGGGCTAATGCAATTCAATTTCTAACTTCTAACTTGAGCTATTATTAGAATAGATGCTTTTATCTTTTGCATAGAATTTTAATTTAGCAGCATGTTGTGGAGAAGAACTTTTCAGTTATATGATACAACAATTTTCTTTATTGTTTAAAATATATTGTGTTTTTAAAAAAATATTTTAACTAAAAGTAGCCCAATTGATACAACAACATTTAAATGACTTCTCTTAAAGACAAAACAATCCCCTGAATCTTGGCAGAGCAGCAGCTTCTACCATCTCCTAATAAGCCCTTAGTTACATCATAATGAATCAACCAGCTGCCATTATTATTCACATCTGTTTGTTTTTACCTTTTTTACTAAAAAAGTAAGAGGAAAGCTGGTGCATTTAAGTTTTCATCTTCTAAGAAAGCTATCACTGAAGAAGTGTTACTTCTCCAAAAAGAAATTTTCACAGATGTTTTGACTTCAATATATCTTTTTTAAATGAATATTTTATCGATAAGCTATAATCACTATGCAATGCATTTTCACTAAATTAGTTTTTTTCCCTTTAATTGGTGTTGTCTACTAGTAAAAAAAAAAAGTTGGTACTTTTTGTTTGAAAAGGAGGTGAAATCATTGTATTTGCCTGACATGTAAGTTCTAAACTCTATGCTCTTAACAATTAGTTCTGAAAAATTCATGGTGAGTCTATCATTTCTATATTAGATCTTCTTTCATCTGATAGTGTCATAGTAATCATTCTCTAATGCTTTAGATGCGTTTTCACTGGAGTAAGCATTCGGATAAAAAAGGTTATTTGAGGATATAAATGAATATTTAGATATAGGCAGCATAACAGGTAGAAGTGTACTGATTTTAGTGTCTGAAAGCCTATAAAACAAACAAAAAATAAAACAGACGTCAACTCCCCCTGGAGTAGTCAACTCGTTCTTTTCTTTTCACTGTATTCTTAGATGTTATGAAATTCCCTCAAAGGGAGATTCTGTTGCATTTGAGGGGAAACCAGGAATATGTGCTGGAACTGGAGAAATGCCATGGAGTTATTACAGGAATGTTCTGAGCAGGCTATGTGACGACACGTCACAGTTGATCTGTGTAATGTTGTAGAATTCTCTGAAACGTCAGCCAACAACCAAGTGATCCACAGAAGCGTAATTATGCTCATGGTACCCTGAAACATACTCACTCCTTAAAGAAGACACAATTCTAGTCTATTATGCAACATAGAGCAAAATTTACTAATAGGTCATACGAGTATAATACAATTTACTTGCAAATTTTTGTGTTCCATGAATATAACACTATTTTAAAATATCCTATTGTTTACATTTAGGCAGTTTTAAATTCTATAATATTATAAATAATGCCTTAATGATAGGTTGGTAATAAAAAGGGTCTTCAAAAATTCATGAAAAATGAATATTATAAAATATGTATAAATTTAAAAAATATTTTACACCAAAATAAACTCATACTAGCTTTTTATAACATCAGAACAGAATCTAGTTTGAGGCACTAAGCGGGATAAGACATCACTTTGAAAAAGCCTCTATCAGAGCTATATTAATTCTGCTACAATTGAAGCAAGAACAAACATCAAATTTATGTAGAATCTAGGGTGGAAGAATCGTAAAATCATTAATCGTTTACCAAAAGTTTATAGGGGCAATGCCCCAAAGAAATCAGCAGTTTACAAATGAATAATCATTTTGAGAAGGGACAAGACATGAAAGATGAAGCGGGCTGGGTGGGACAGACCACCCACATGAATTTGTGAGGCAAAAACTAACCTTATTTGTGCACTGATTGGAAGGAACAAGCAATTAACAGCAGAAACAATATTCCAACACCATAAATATCTCGATTGGCTGAAAATTAAAGTTGAGCAAAGTTTCCACTGAATGAGTGCCAAAACCATTGTGCCCAGATTAACTGAAAACAAGAGCAGAGCTTTCAATGGAAATTTTAAACAAGTGGGATCAAAATCCTAAAGCATTTCTTTGAAGAAAACAGGAGGTAAAACATGGCTTCACCAGTGAAGTCCTGAAGACAAAGACAAAGGCAATGGCTCTCAAGAGGTGAAAGTGGCCCAGTCAAAGCAAAATGGAACCAGTCAAAACCAAAGTTAATGGTAACAGATTTTGGGGGATGTTTAAGGCATTTTGCTTGTTGACTTTCTGGAAGGCCAAAGAATGATAACATCTGCTTCTTATGAGAATATTTTGAGAAAGTCAACCAAAGCTTTAGCATAAAAATGCCCACTAAAGCTTCACCAGCGAGTCCTTCTCCTCGACAGCAGTGTTCATTCATCCCATCAAATAATCATATTTTTTCAAGGGTTTCAGTGGGAAGTCATTAGGCATTCATTTTATACTATTCAGAAATATCCCCATTTGGTTCTCTGACTTCTTTTTATTCCAAATCTTAAAAAATTTTTTAAGAGCACCCGTTTTTCTTCAGTTAGTAATGTAAAAAAGATAACATTAATGTGGTTAAATTCCCAGGACCTTCAGTTTTCTAAAGATGGACAAAAGGGCTGGTGTTTTCACTTATTGAAGTGCCTTGAACTTCTTGGAGTTTATTTTTAAAAATAAAGTGTAATTTTTTCTTCATCTTTTAATTCCATTTTTTCTATGAAGTTTTGAGTCCTCTGATGCTTTAATGCACATGCCGTACTAAGTTCCTCAGAATAAATTCTTAACCTTTGTTAAAGGTTTGGTTGTTTGCATAGTCCTTGATACAAATTGTCAAATAACATCCAAAGAATTTGACATAATATATGCTCCTTGCCACTGCTTAATAAAATGTGTATTTATTGTGCCTTTAAAGACACTGAGTTTAAGCTAACAAACATTTGCCTTTTAGATGGATAAAAACATAACCTTTAAAAAAATCTTCCTTTACTTGATTAGGTCACCTTCTCCTGTTTCTTTCCCACTGTCAGACCCTCTCTAAAACTATGCTATTTCTCTGCCCCCTAGCACAGGTGATTCTTATTTCTTGGAGTTGGGCAACTTTGTCTTTCATTATTCTCTTTCCAGTTTAATAGACAGAAGTAACTTTGTACCCTGCTAGCCTCTAATCCATTTTGGATGTAAAAACAAAAAAAGACTAATGAACAACACTGGCTTTTTGCTCTTTCCATTTCCAATGTAATAATCTTGGAAATAATCTGTCTCTAACTCACTAGGAAAAGGAAAGTCTCAAAGGAGGAAACGAATAAAAGAGAATCACAATAAGTTATATTTCTAGTTCCCCTCATTACAACTTTATTTATTATTTATGTATTTTCTTTTGCGAAGTGTCTCTTTATCTCTCTTACCTTTTCATTATTATTATTGTAAAGAACTAACCCAGTTTTAAAGAGCTGTCATTAGATTTTGACTTGGATCCCTCTTTTGTTTTTCTTGGCCAGATTTCCTAATCTCCAAAGAAGAGAAATTTTTGCAATAAGTTCAAAAGCTCCTGTTGATTAGAATTTTTCCACAGACAATTATTCATTATTACTGTTATCGATCCAGACTGGATCATTAACATAATCTAGAGATTTTGACAGTATCATTCATTCACACATAGGAGTTTCAAATGCAAATGTTAGAAAAAACATAGTATGTACAACAAGTTTTGATCAGCACAGTGTAACTTTATATCTGAAATAATCTCGTTTTAAATTACATTTTACTCTGTAAACTGAACCTGAAATCTTATAGAAATATTAAACTCAATAGACCGGGCACAGTGGCTCATGCCTATAATCCCAGTACTTTGGGAGGCCAAGGTGGGTGGATTGCCTGAGGTCAGGAGTTCAAGACCAGTCTGGCCAACAGAGTGAAACCCCGTTTCTACTAAAAATACAAAAAAAATTACCCGGGTGCAATGGCGCGCACCTGTAATCCTAGCTACTCGGGAGGCTGAGGCTGGGGAATTGCTCAAACCAGGGAGATGGGGAGATGGAGGTTACAGTAAGCCGAGATCATGCCACTGTTCTCCAACCTGGGTGACAGAGCGAGACTCGGTCCCAGAAAAAAAAAAAAAAAAAAAAAAAAACAAAGAAATATTGAATTCATTAGATGGTATTTGGCACTTCAAAAATGTAAATATTTGAAAGTCCCCCTTAGAAGCATTTAGAAAGCATCTCAGTCCTAAGATTTATTTTCACTTAAAAGGACTTAGGGTTTCTCATGTGAAACACAGATAGGGAATAGCTGATGTGGAAAGTATATCTTTGTCATTTAGATTATAATTTTTAAACGGATTAGTGCTATGGAGTGCTAATTTTCTGCCTAATGAGAATCAGAGGAATAAAACCTTGTAATAATATTATTAAGATAAAAATATAGCTCTAGAACACCAGAAAAAAAAATCATGAGAAAAAAACAAAAATAGATTTACATCAACCTTTTGAAAATGTGACTTTAGACCATCTTCCAACAAATAACAATCTTAATAAACTAGCACAAAAATAGTCTCTTTATTAGTTACATTACATTGGTTGAATTAGATCTATTGTTACATAACATTAGTTGAATTAGATCTATTGTTTTAATGATTCAGGAATTTTCTGGGCAGTTGGTACAGTTCCAGATCAAGTGATAGCTTAATATGGTTATGAGAATAACTCATCCAAGTTGATTGTAATTGTTTGCTTTGCATCCACAAGTTTACAGTGGTACCGACAAAACTTCTTATTTTCCTAAGAATTATAAGGGTCCCACAGCGCATTCTAGGATAATTACAAGAAAACAAAGGAATGTGTAGTATGGTTTTTATTTTAACCAATGTTTTTGCTCTGCTCCTGTTGTGCATTATTCCCTAAGCTTATAGGAAAAGAAGTCTGAGAAGTTCATGTTGTTTTTACTCCTGCCCTTCAACGGAGTATAATCCAATGAAGGGCAGGAGCAGCATCTCATTCCAAACTGTATCATTTGTTAACAGCATAGTTTTTAATATATAACAGATACTAAATAAATGTATGTTGTCGAATAAATTACCAATGCATTCTTTTTGTCAGTTAATTTAACTAAAAGAGTCTTTTGAGTTTGACTGGATTACTATTTTAATTTGGTCAAATATTTGTCCTACTAACTCATGCATACACAAATATTCAAAACTTTTTATAGGCATCTGTTTGTCATTTCAAGTAAAAAGTCATATACATTTAATTAAATACTTTGCTATTAGTATTATAATTGATATTTTAATGAATTTCAGGCAGAATATATATTTTCTCTCTACAAAGAAATTCTTTCCAGATTTGGTAGTCCTTATGTCAGGCATTTCTAATATCCATGAAGAATTACTTCGATTAATTTTTTTCCACCAAAATTTGCCATCTGACTTCATTTTAACAAGTTTTCCATCATTTGCTCTTTTCTTTTATGGGTTCAAGCCTTGTGTTTTGTTGCTTTGCTATACTGGACTGATCAGGTGATAAGAATAGATGGGACTAACATGGCTCAGCCATTAGCTTATGGAGATCTGAAGACAGCAAACCATGAACCAGACACACAAACACAAAAACATTGCCAAGACACACCAGGAGAGTAACTTCAAAAATATTCGTACTAATGCAGTAATGAGGACATTACTGCAACCATATAGTACTTTCATTCATTTTGAGCAGCTCTGTTGTCATGCTGACCATGGGACCCAATGTAGGCGCTGTTAATAATTGCATGCTTAGCGGGAGTCAACGAGTGTTATAATTAAAAATTATTTTCTATGTTAAGAAAACTTAATACTAGTAATGATGGACTTTTAAGACATGACAGTAAAAATTAATGTGATAGATCATAGATGTGGATGTTGTAATACATATGAGATAAAATATTAGCTAATAATTTAGGCTTTTCATTACAGTCTTATCAACATTTTCCAAACATGTACTGATCGTCCAGTGACATATGATCCAAAACATACTGTGTTAGTCCATTTTCATGCTGCTGATAAAGACATACCTGAGATTGGGAAGAAAAAGAGATTTAATTGGACTTACAGTTCCACATGGCTGGAGAGGCCTCAGAATCATGGCAGGAGGTGAAAGGCACTTCTTGCATGGTGGTGGCAAAGAAAAACTAAGAAGATGCAAAAGCGGAAACCCCTGATTAACCCATCAGATCTTGTGAGACTTATTCACTATTACGAGAAAAGCACAGCAAAGACTGACCCCCCATGATTCAATTACCTCTTCTGGGTCCCTCCCACAACACGTGGAAATTCTGGGAGCTACAACTCAAGTTGAGATTTTGGTGGGGACACAGCCAAACCATATCACATACAAAAATAAATAAATAATAGAGACTTAATACCTGTTATATGATTTTTTGTGTAGTAAATTTGGGATTGAGTGAAGAAGAGAAGAGAAGTATGAATAATTTAGAAAAATATTCATATTGTTTTATATTTAGCTCTGTTTTGTTTTGTTTTAATAGTGTGATCAGGTCTTATTTCAATAATGGAAATACTGGAAGCAAAGGAATAGGGAAAAATCCCAGGACAGCAAGATGTAAGTTCAACAGTGAGTAATATAATGGGATAAACAGAACAGACTAAAGTTTGCAAAAGAAGAGAAGGAAATGGCTAGAGGAACTAAACCACTCTCAGCATGAGGAGCAAGGCCCTCAGAACTGTGTCTCAAGTTATCTTTCCAGCAGAATCAGCTAGTGCAGCTCATCATAGTCATTTCTGACAAATCCTTTTCAGTTTTGTGATACATTGTTTGTGGCTGCCCTCAGCCAGTAGTGCCCTAGACTGTTCCATTAGCTACCTAAATCCTTCTCAAAAGTGAAGACAACTTTTTAGATGAACTTTTCTGTGATGTTCTTAGGCAAAATAAGAGTGTCTCACTATCTCACTTTTGCAATATATTTCTTTTACCTCTATTTAGAGCTTCTGTAATTGTGTATGACATTTGAGTTCGTTATATGTAGTACCTTCCATTAAATGTTGAATTTCTTGTGGTATAGACATATTTGTAGCAAAATTTTATCCTCACAATGCCAAGAATGGTAAATCACACAAAGCAAATATTTAAAAATTGATTAAAATTGAAGATAATGACAGAGAACTAATACAGGAATATATCGAAGGAATTTGAAGAGAACAGAGTTCTTGATCGATACTATGATGGTAATAGTCTAGAAAATAAAAATCAAAACTAAAAGTTAAGCTACAATGTGAATAAATTACAAAAGCAGAAGAATGGGCATAATAAATGAGATACACTAGGGGACACACGTGTATGATTTCATTTAAATAAAATTTTAAAAATTCAAAAGTAATCTTTGAGGTTAGGATTTATAACATTGGCACCTTGGTTGTGACTAAAAGGAAGGAGTATAAGGCATCCATTGGGCTGCATATTCTGCTTTATATACGTACTGGTCAAAGGATTATCTTCTACTTGTGAAATTTATTGAGGTTTAAATTTTGATTTGTGTGCTGTTCTGCATGCATGTTACACTATTGAGAGCAGCAGGAGGCAGCCAAATACCTAGGCAGATAGGAGTGGGTCCCCAGTGAAACCCCACCTACAAACCAAAAACTGTTTAAAGCCTGAAAGCCAAACTATACATTAAATCCTCTGACCAGACTGAGAACTCGTCTTCCTGTTTGATGAGCTTTCCTCTCATTGATCCCCACCCTTCACCTATTTTACATATACCTAACCTTTCCTAATTGGTTTTCTACGCTGTCATGCCCACCTCTGAGTGGTTCCTTTGCTTTAACCTTTTTTGCATACTCACAAACCAATCAGCATGCATGCCCCATCCTGTGCCTATAAAGACCCCAGACTTCAGGGAAGACAACCTGTCCTTCCCATCCCCTCTCCAGCTTCTCCGTCTGCTTAGAGCTGTTTTCATCCCTCAACAAAATTCTCCTCTTCACCACCCTTCAGGCATCCATGTTACCTCTTTCTTCTTGGATGCCAGATAGAGCTTAGGACTCACTGAGTGTGGGTACCCAGAAAGGGGTGTTCATACTGACCCTTGGCCTCGCAGGCAGAGGGCAGCCATGCCAGGCAACAAGGCAAGGACCTAACTGAGCTGCTAACATGCTGCTGTCCTTGGACTGTGGACAACATAACTAAAGGAGCACTGTAACACCCTTTCTGGGGCATCAGGGTCACAGGCACCCTCACCCAGGTGCCACTGCAAGGGGGCAACTGAGCTGCTAACACATCAGTGTCTGCAGATGGTGGAACTAAGCATTGTAGCACCTCCTCTGGGGCTTCAGGGTCATAGGCAACCCCACCTGTGTGCAGCTGCAGGCCCCTCACAAAGCTTGCTCCTATGTCAGTGCCTGGAGTGTCCAGCCGAATCCAACACTTGCTCATTCACGTTCTCCCTCCTGCAAGGGGTGGAGTGCATTGGGTTGAGTAAATGGGGTATCCCTGTCATGAGTTTGACGAAGGGGATGAGAAAAATCCTGAATCACTATGATAAAAAATTTTGCAACAGAGTGTAAGTCTGTGTGGTGAACATGCTTGACAGCAATAATGAAAGTGCCATGAAAGAGGTCTAAGTAGAATCTTTGATGCAAATCTCACTTCAGGATACAACAGGCATAGAAACTGCAAAAGATGTAGAAGTGTGTGTTTGTGTGTGTGTGTGTGTGTGTGTGTGTGTGTGTGTGTGTGTATTCTCTGGTGTAGTAAAGGTTTTGAAATGTCCTACACGGATAGATAGTCTCAGGCCTTACAAAAATGACCCTTCACCACATTTGGTGATCAATAGAATGGGCTGTCTTTGAACAATACAAAATAAACGAATTCAGGTGATGGCAACATTTTGATCGATACATTCTTATTATGATTTGAAACAACCTCAAAATTTGTTGAGAATATGTAGATAGCAATTAACATTTTTTAAAAAAACAAAAGAGTTGGTCACAAAACATTGGATTTTGTGGCTAGAGGTACACATGGACTCTGAGTCACTGGTAACATTTGTCACATTCAGCCCTTCAGACCAAATAGCACACCACATGGAAGCCGAACACAGTGTTTAAGCTTGTTTGCAATATACTAGGAATTCAATTTTATTTTCTTCATCTGTTGTTATTTTTTATTTCTGATTCACAGTTTAAAACTAAACTGAATACCATCGTGTATGTTTTCTAAATGACCAACATAGTATGTGTGTTAAAATCCCAACTCTTGGCAGAGAAAAGAGTAAGTCCAGTTGCCTTCATTTGAACTTACCCTCCATTCAAATAAAAAAATATTAAGTGAGTTTTAAACTCACAACTCATGCCTGACTGCCTATGCTAGAAGTAAAATTGCATTTTTGAAGAATTGAATACTTCTCTAGTTAACTCCCCAGTGCATAGTTATTCTACTTCTATTTTCCTGAAATGAGGAACTGCTATTATGTAATGCATCTGGAGGTCATTAAAATGAAAGTTGGTAATTTCTGAGCTTGGTGCTGATAATAAGATTTACTTGGTTTTATGGATAAGTTTTTATATATTTGCCCAGTTACTTTAGATGAATTTTCCAAAAACTAACAATAAACATTGGCCTCCATTAGCCAGGCTAATGTGCCATTTATAGAAGTGGTACACAGGGATGCTCATTGGCGTGGGATCTATAAATGCTGTAAGAGAAAAGTAGTGGCTTTTCAGTCACAAAACTTTCAGATAATGTGGGTATTTACTTATTTATTTATTTTTTGAGACAAGGTGTCTCTCTGTCACCCATGCTGAAGTACAGGGGTACAATCGTGGCTCACTGCAACCTCTGCCTCTTAGGCTCAAGTGATCCTCTCACTTCAGCCCCTCTAGTACAGCCACATGTCACCACGTCTGGCTAATTTTTTGTATTTTTTATAGAGAAGGGTTTCACCATGTTTCCCAAGCTGGTTTCCAACTCCTAGGTTCAAGAGATCTGCCCACCTCGGCCTCCCAAAATGCTGGGATTACATGTATAAGCCACTGTGCTCAGCCTACTGTGGATTATTGAGGAATGTCTTATTTACATTGTATTTATATCGAAATGCTTACTTCTTTACACACAATGCTGAACTGCTTAACTGAACTTTTGACAACTTTCCAAAGATTTCCTTATTTGCATGGCAACAGCTAATGATTATTATTTTCTGATTTAAAATGTGGAGACCTACTTGACATACATCTTCACGTATTTTGAGATAAAAATGACTGAGAAAGGTAATTATTCCAGTTACCTGGTAAAATAAAGAGTACCAGAGTTAAGAAGGCATTTAATAAATTTTCTATGTCTAGCATCTAGTCCATGACACTTGTCCAGAGACGGGGTAAAGACTTCTGTAAAGGGCAAAGTTCAAATTCTGCTGCTGCCATGCTGTAATTTTTAATGTTTTTAAAATAGTAGATCCAGCATTTTTATTTGGACTCAGCCCTGCAAATGACATATCTGGTCCTGATAGATATCATTTCATGTATAATTTGTCATGCGTTTTCCACCATTGGTGTGCTTGTGAAACCCTTCCCTGGAAAATCAGATCATCATCTTGTCTGAACATCATTTTCCCGCATTCATTAGGTAGCATCAGATGCCTTCACTTACTCTAAGCTTCCTGTGTACAGCATCACTGCATTGTTTCCCAAGTTAATGCCAATTAAGTAGTTCCCCTGTTGTTTTTCAAATCAATAAATCTCTTTGGAGATGGAAATAAAAGTTATATAATTTATACTATATCAGAGTCAGGGTTTGGCTGGGAAAACTGAAGCCATTGTAGGTATTTTTCTAATGGAGAGGATTTGATAAGACCCCCCCCAAAATTGTCACGTAAGTGTTGGACGGTTTAAACAAAAGATAAGACAACACTAAAGTGACACAGATATTAGTAACTACAGGAATCACTTCCCCACCTTTAGGGCTCAGAGAACAAAGAACAGGATTGTTAACACTAGAACATGCATGGAAAGTGGTGTAGTGCCACTGGCACTGGCGCTGGTACCTCTGAGATGGAAGAGCATCAGGCTGATTATCTGACCAGCTGGTACGTCCGAGGGATGTGTGGCAGGTGATAACAGGCATGCTGCAATGAGCTGGGCCCTGGAGTGGTACCTGGCCCCTGTTACTGGAGGGGAAGCAGCAGAAACTGGAGACAAAAAAGAAATTGTCCTCCTTGTCCTGCTTTCCAAACTCCCTCCAGGCATCCAGGTCAGACACTACCAGACAGTGAGGTAGCAATGAGTCTGGGAAACGGTGTGCAGACTATCAGTCTCAGTGTCACAAAACAGAAAACAGAATACAGAAAGTTAAGCTTGGGTTGAAAGGTAAAAAGCCAATAAATAAAAGAAAGCTTAGTTTTTCAAGAGAAAAATCAACAAAATATGTCTTTCATGTTTTCTCTGTAATGTATGTATTACATAGTTAATAATATCAATATAGTAACTGTATTATTGTAATTTATGTTTTCTTAGGATGTTCCACTGTTTAAAATGGTGACATTGGACCGAAAGCACAAGCCATATGAATCCTTTGGGGAGCAAAGGAAACAGCTACTTTAATTGAGATGGCTTCTCTTTAAAGATTCTTCAGCAAGACGTTTAGGTAGGTATCAAGTAGCTAACCACTCAAACTCGTACAACCTGATCAGCGATTAGACTCTGTTGCAAGTTATGTGACAACCCTTTTTAGAATCTGCTTTAGCAAGTGGGAAAACCCAAAGAAAAATCTTAAGTAAGCAAGTAAATTACTTTTTAGAACTATTTAAAGAATCAAAGTGGTGTTTGAAGCAGATAATTGAAAAATTAGTATACTATATCTACCTAGAAAGAAAGCCTGCATGTGATACTCTGTATCAGTGTTTTACAGGAATAAGCAAATTTGGTGACATTTCTAAGATGATGCTATACTGTGTTGAATAAATAAATGATGAATATGGGCTATGAATGTAGGTCAGAGTATTCATGTTACCACTTAGGTCCCTAATCAAAAAGAATAACTCTTTTGATGACAAAAAATCAATAATTGGAGAAGAAAGCTTCCTTTGAGGACTTTAAGGCAGTGGCTTTAAAAGTAATATTTAGGCTGTGTAGACAGTCCCAGAGTGGAGGAGGTATCAGAGTTTATATGCATGCATTTCAAAGGATAATATAGACTCAGATGAATGAAAAGCTGAATCTTTGGATTGTACCCTACTCTGCCAGAGGTCAGTAAACATTGGCTTAGCTGTTAATCTTTAAGAGTTTTAGGAGCAGCTAGTTTATACATATACATACACACACACACACACATATATATGTATATGTATATATGTATGTATGTGTTTAAGGATTCAGCTCTTTTAAGAGAAAGAAGAGATGTTCTGTGACTCTTTTTTTTGTCAGCAGCCAAGAAGCAGTTTTTAGCGTTAGGAGCTGTAGGTTGCCCTGGATCAGTGACTTTCAAACTTGGATGCAAATTAGAATCACCTGTACAGCTTTTGAAATACCAAGATCTGGAAATTGTTTCTGAAAATTCTTATTTAGTTGGCCTGGGGTGTGGCAAGTACACAAGAATTTTTTTTAACCACATATTCCCAGATGCTTTCTATGTGAGGCAAGGGTTGAAAATCACTGCAACTACTATATTCTCGAGGGCCCTGTGCATGAAATAAGATAGTCTCGAGAGTCTTTAATGTCGCATTATTCCAACATCAACTGTACTTTTGGGTTACTTGCTCTTAGAATTGTTACTCTAATTCTCTGGTCTGTTATACCTTTTGAAAATACTACACATTTTCGTCTTCCTCTTACTATTCTGTCACAGCAATGGCATGTGACAACGAATTTGAATTTTCAGTGGAGATTGTGATGTTTAAGATTGTAAAGGACACATTAACCACCGCTGAAATACAGATCTCAAAGCCCCTGCTTTAGGACTGTGGTTTCAAGCGATCACATTTTATGCAAAAAGTGCAAGTAGCTGGGTGCATTGTTACATCATCACATGGTCACTTGCACACCTGCCAGCTCTTCTGTGCAGACAAGTGGTGACTTCTTTACTCAGGGAGAATTGCCAGACTGTGATTTCTCCTGCCAATTCAATTCCTATAATCTTACTCCTGATGGTCTTCCAGGAATGCTTTTCTCTTTAATTTCTGATATCTACATAAATGAGAATTTGAATTCCTTATCACCATCCTGATTTCAGACCTGAAATTTTAAATATGAGATATTTAACCATGTTTACTATTTCTTGGTAACACTTTATAGCAGGAAAAAAAAAATTCCCTTCTGTTTTTAAGGTGAATAAAACGAAGAACAGATTGATTCAGAAAATATTTGGTGTTATTTAATAGTCAGCATCAGAGCCAAGAATTCAAGACTTTAGGTTGGTCCTGATAGTCTTCCAGGAATGCCTTGCTCCTTAATTTCTAATACCTACATAAATAAGATATCAAATTTTTGACCATCATCTTGACTGTAGACCTGAAATTTGAAACCTGAGTTGTTTAACCATGTTTGCCATTCCCTGACAACACTTTATAGGAGGAAAGAATATTCCCCTTTGTTTGGAAGGTGAATAAAATGAGGTACAGATGATTTAGAAATTGATGTTATTTAATAGCAACAGCAGAGCCAAGAACTTAAGAATTTAGATTTCCTGGCTCCTGGTGTAATGCACTATTCACCAGATCATTGCTGACTCTCTCTAGTAATAGAAACACTGAAATGAGACATCTGTTAAATATTGTATGTGACAAATGTTCATATAAGTACTCTCTGGCTTACTAGGAACATTTTTAATACTGATATATTTCATGATACAATGTGAAAGAGATACAGTGAAATATATATTTTTACAATATAAATTTTCAATTAATTTTTTATCATGTTCACTGGAGATAATGAATAGATAGAATATATTACCTGTAAAATGTGAAGAACATGGTATACACTAGAGTGAGAAAATAGTATTAGATATTTATCAGCACCTGTAGCACATTCTTCTATGAAGTCAATATATAAATATATACACACCCACACATATACATATAAATATATACATACACACACATATACACATACACATGTACACCTCCTGTAAAGCGTTATCACACATACACACATATATACACGTGTTTATGTGTGTGTGTGTGTGTGTGTGTGTGTATGTATATATATATTGACTTCATAGAAGAGTTAGTTGAAAGGTGCTTATATATATATATATGGCTAATTTTCTATTTTGAAAGGCAATCTTAACTACTTTGGGGAGTCAGGAGTCTAAACTTTAGGGAGAAAGACTTTTATGTGGTGCAAAGAACACCATGAAATTCATATCCATTGGTATTGCATTCCTGTCCTCTTTAGAGCCTATGTAATAAATTCCATTGAATTAGATTTCCAACATGCATCACATTATGTGCAAGCAACAGTGCCCAATATCAGCTATACACACTCGGTGTGAAAAAAGGATTTGAGGTATACTGAATCCTTCTACTTTCCTTCAACAATGATGATTTCAACAAAGGTTCCTATCACCAAATGGAGATTATTGTGCAGAGCTGTCATTTGTTTTTAAGGCAAGTGTATTGCACCAGGAAAATGAAGCCGAGTCTTTGTTATATAGTTGGCGCTTCTAATTCCTTCCCAGAATATCTTAAAACCAGTTATGGAAAAATCATTTTAAAAATTAAAAAGCAAAATTATATAAGAAAGAAATTATGTCCTTGAATATGCTTATAATGGCTTAGTCCTCTCATGTAAGTACATATAAAAGTGCAAATATTTAATTAATAATATAATTTTCTGAGAAAAGTAGAGCCCTTGGTGGAGGATATTTCTTTCTTTTTTATCCTTTTGGGGAACTTTATTTTACATTTTGGGGACAGCTGCTTCCCAATCCCATGGGCTTTATTTTCTCACATAGAGTTGGGAATTTGACATCACTTGACCACACTAAAGTAGATCAGAGATGCGGCCACAAGGAATCATCTCTATGGTGTTAGTTGGTGCCAGTCTTCACTTCAGGACTCCCTCTTTAAGGCCTGTGCAAACCTAGAGTGGTAACTGCACGTTTGTCATGCCTAGAAATGAAGACAGTACAAAGAACTGAGAGATGAGGTGGAGAAAAAATATATCCTGACTGATGTACAATCTCCAAAATATGTCCATGAATATTATAAGTATTTTTCTTGAATCATCATGCTGATTTTGTTATTTTCTGATTTTGAGTAAAGAAAATTAAATCTGTATAATTAATTGGTTGGATCTCATTTTATATGGGGTCGATCTTATTGACATGTTTAGAACACTCACTTTATATACTGGAATAGACATTTAGCATTCTTTATAAACTATTCTTTGCCTACAAAAATAACTGGACATAGTAGAGTACTTATTTATAGTGGATTAAGAACTTGATTTAGACAGAAAGGCATCTGGAGAAAACTCCCCAAACTAATGTCTAGAAACAAGAATAGAATGAACTGTTGGAAGTTAATAAATATGGTTTTCTTTTTATAAATTTTTATCAAAGAAGGAAACATAAGACTGGGCACAGTGGTTCACACCTGTAATCCCACTTTGGGAAGCCAAGGTTGGCAGATCGCCTGAGGTCAGGAGTTCGAGACCAGCCTGGATAATATGGTGAAACCCTGACTCTACTAAAAATACAAAAATTAGCTGGGCATAGTGGCACATGTCTGTAACCCGAGCTCTTGGGAGACTGAGGCAAGAGAATCACTTGAAACCTGGAGGCAGAAGTTGCAGTGAGCCAAGATCATCGCGAACGCTGCCTTTCAGGCTGGGCAACAGAGCAAGACTCTGCCTCAAAAAAAAAAATAAAAATAAAAAAGAAGCAGTATACCTATATACCACTTCTCTTTTGAGATAGAATAGACTTTATAATAAGGTGGATATTATAAAGTCACATTTCTCTGCATGTATCTATTTTACTTTAAAATATTTCATTTTTTTCTTCTAAATAGAGCAAATAGTAAATCTTGGTGAAAAATTAGGAAAATGAGGAGATGACTAGCAACTATTAACTCGTTTATTAATTCAATAAATATTCAATGCCTGCAATTCACTAGTCACTCAGGTAGACACTGAAAATAGAACAAAAAGACAAAACAGACCCTCACTCCTAGTCCAGTAAGGAAGACAGACATTGATCAAATGATATGATTATAAAATGGACTGTGGTCTTGGAATAGATGCCATGAAAGCCTGTAGTGGGACTAGGATTTTAACTGGGGGTAGGAAAATGTCAGAAAACCATCTGTGATATAATTATCAGGCATTTTAATATTTTAAAATATTCCATTCCCCTTTTTAGGGCAAAATCCTCATCTTCCTTTTGCCCTGTTTAACTTTGTTTATACCATACTTCTAAAATATGCGTAACTATGAATTATTGAAAGCAGCTACATAAATCTGTAAGAAAAAATACTCTATTCTATATACCTTAGCTATTAACCTAAGAGCAAGGTATTAGCACACCTCTGTTCACAATACAAACCCATTATTGTAGAGGTAAAAATACAAGGCACTTATATTTTGTTTCATTAGTAGTTCACATAAAATCTGTGTGTTGATCAACTGTGTAAAAATATTCAGTGAAGGAGGCAAAATTAATAAATATGGTAAATGAAAAATACAATGTAAGTCAGGTACTTTGTTGGAAAATATTTAAAATGAAAACTGAAAGTACAAATTAAGAATAATCAAACATGTTTGTGTATATGGCAAACCGAATTGTTTTAAGAACTAAGATTATTTAGCCTATTTCCCTTGCTTATAAGGGAGGGTTCTAAAAGCAAGGCAATCATGACTTTTACTAGAATCCAGGGGTCCTAAAAACTTTACTATATTTCTTATTAATGCATACCATCTTAACGTTGGAGTTATAAAAAATTAGGAATACACCTTATTTCTTTCAATATACTTGATATTTTAAAAATGTGTTTATGTTTGAAGGTAAGTGACCAGAAAGGCTAGGTGTTTTTGAAAGTGTTTTACCATTATTAGTAATTTGGAAACTATTGACACCTCCAAATCTGCTTCAAAACATTTTGATTAGGTTTATTTTCATGTATGAAATACTGTTTTATATCTAAGTCTAGCAAGTAGAAATTGAGTCAGTTTCAGGAATAGTAAAGCTTGAGATGAGAGATAATTCTTTTCCAGCTACATTTTCTTCTAATAGTATCTGTTTCAAATATTTCACAAAGTCCCCAGCAGTATAGGTGAATTGATTTTATGAAATATTTGTTTAATTGGAAGATCACTGTCACATTTTGAATTACATAATTAATGTCACAGTTATAACATTTTCCTATAAAATATTTTCATTTCTGTGAATATCAATAGTGGTTTCCCCTTCTAGTATTCATTTTGCTCTGTGCTTTAAGTCTTTGTCCAAGCTAATCTATTTTATTTTCTAAAGTATACTTCTATTATCAAATCAAATACGAAAAAAAATTTTTTTTTGAGCAAATGAGTTAGTTGCCAGTCTGTATCGGGTTTATGAACAACTTATATCCTTCTGAAAACCAGATTTAAATATTTTGTTTATTTTGGCTTTGTGGGAGAAGCGGTGTGTCATCGTCACAAGAGCATGAGTTTTGGGATCCTGTAGGCGGGCACACCCCTTGCCTCTGACGGTTACTGGTCTTGTGTTCTGACATGAAATATCCTAGGAGCAGTCACCCTGCCTGACTGCCACAGAGCCATTGCCCTGTGTGAAAGTTTCTATCCTGATTCTCAGAGAAGAGCCCAATAAAGCAGGCTATGTCAAACATTCATAATCATCACATCTGAACATTTCAGAACATCTCTATGAGCTTTTATGTTGTCAAGATGTTTACTACACAAAAGAATGAGGATTTGTTTTAGATCATAAATAGGACATTCAGTGATACAGGCTTAGTCATCCCCTAGCTTGGAATTTGACAATAGGTTTTAAATGCTGCATCAAAAATACCTTTATAATTATTCTGCAGTACAGATCATGTTTAGTTAAAAAGAGAGTAATCAAACGGTTTTAATCACAAGAAAAGACACAAAAACTGCTAATGTATAACTTGGTCCTTTTAATGCTACTTCTGATGGTCTGCATACTTATATAATTCTATACTTATGACCCTTTAAAACTTTAGTTCCTCATCCATAAGATGAGACAAGGTAATATCAGACCATTCTGATGAGTTTTAAAGCTGCTGTTAAAATAGATTTGTACAAAAGTGTCATATTTTCATTTATTTAAACAGCAATTCTGCATCTTACCATAAGATTTTCATAATACATTATAAATAATCTTATTTACATATCACACACAGGCCTAGGATTGTCCAGATAGATGGAAGGAATTAATCACATATGTTAACTCCTTGTGGACCAAGTATACTCTAATGCCCTGAAAAGGTGAATGGAATTTTGAGTTCTTGCCAGAGAGTAAATTAAGCACTTGGAGATTCTTCATTTAATGATCTCATGAATCCTCATAATATTCCTTATGAAGTAGATGACAAGTTATATTAGCCCCATTTGTATTACAAGAAAAATGAGGCCTGAAAATTGTTGCAAAATTTCAGTACATAGATTGAGATATGTGTTTCTATCACAGTCTGGTCCATGGTATCATATCACTGCATATGTGTTATAATTACCCTGTGAGCGTAAAATTACTTTTGAGCCCTCTTCAAATTGAACTTATATCCTTAATTTGTGTTTTATACCTTTTTATGTATCAATAACCACTATGTCTCTAAAGCCTTTTCTAAGACTCAAATTTTGTATTTTTCTGAGTATAGAGCTTTTCCCATTTGTAGAAGTAGCTACCATAGGCCGGGCGCGGTGGCTCACGCCAGTAATCCCAGCACTTTGGGAGGCCGAGGAGGGCGGATCACGAGGTCAAGAGATCAAGACCATCCTGGCCAACACGGTGAAACCCCGTCTCTACTAAAAATATAAGAAAATTAGCCGGGCGTGGTGGCATGCGCCTGTGGTCCCAGCTACTGGGGGAGGCTGAGGCGGAAGAATCGCTTGAACCCAGGAGGCGGAGGTTGCAGTGAGCCGAGACTGCGCCACTGCACTCCAGCCTGGCGACAGAGCAAGACTCTGCTTCAAAAAAAAAAAAAAGTAGCTACTTTAAAATCTCCCAGGAGACGCTGGTCACGGTGGCTCATGGTTGTAATTCCAGCACTTTGGGAGGGCGACGTGGGCGGATCACGAGTCAGGAGATAGAGACCATCCTGGCCAACATGGTGAAACCCCGTCTCTACTAAAATACAAAAAATTAGCTGGGTGTGGTGGCGCGTGCCTGTAATCCCAGCTACTTGAGAGTCTGAGGCAGGGGAATCGCTTGAACCCGGGAGGCGGAGGTTGCAGTGAGCCGAGATCGTGCCACTACACTCCAGCCTGGAGACAGAGTAAGACTCTGTCTAAAAATAAACAACAACAACAACAAAAAAATAGGCCAATTCGCATAGATCAAATATCTTAGTTTAGGGCACTCCTCAGCCCTCCTTTAAAATATCAATATTGCAAGTGGGTATAGAACCATCATTTAAGTGGTTCTGTAAGTGCTAGTGCTATCACTTATAGACTGTTGTGAGAAGACATTACTTTAGCTTTCCAGAAACAAGGAAGATAAAGGGTCTTAGCTATGGAAGGGTTGCTTATGTAGTTTGACTTAGCAAAGCACTGAAAAATAAAGACAGAATGAGATTAAATGGGAAAAATACTGAATAGGAACATGTTCATTTTGAACTGCCATGCCATTTGATTTTGGATAATTATACAGTCCTCATGAGCTTTTTATTCTCCTTTCTGAAGCTAAATGTTCTCGTGAAACCTCATTTTCCATCACGGTGAAGTAATATAAAATATTAGGCCTTACTGCATTTTTATTTGTAGTTTCATTTTTGCCATTTTTGAGCAAATAGTTGGGATAAACAATTTCATAAAAGCTTGATTTGTGCATTTGCAATTATATATTGTGGCAGATTATAAAATGAAATTTGGCATGACTTTGATGTTCTGTATATTCATATACTTCTATGAGATGAGAACTACATTGATAGTTTTGGAATGGAAAGTATGACCCAAGTACATATAATTTACCTTTTTTAAATGAATAATTAGTTGTCTTCCCATTGTCTCCACTGAACTAACCATTATTCTGAAGAATTCTGCAAGTGTACTATTACCTACCATGATATATTCTTGCTTCTGGTGTCACTCCTAGAAAGGGCTCTTCAGTTTCTGTAAAAGATATTCCCTTCAAATGCTAAGGCAATAGAGTATCCATGTGAACAATTTGTAATGGGTTCAGTGTCAAACTCAATGAGGACTTCAGAATGAAGTAGGCATATTTGTATTATATACATAAGATAATTAAGTTGATGAGAAGTATTACATAGCAGTGATTATCTAAGGGAATTAATGAAGGAGATGTAAGGCGATGGTTAAGGAGACCATTAACTGATTTGTTAATATATTATTTTCCTTAGAGTAAAAACAGAACACAATGTAAGTCAGATGCTTTGCTGGAAAATATTTAAAATGAAAACTGAAAGTACAAATTTAAGAATGATCAAACATGTTTGAAAATGAGGTTTTGATTGCATTAATATTTTGTGCTTTCTGTATTTTTAAAACTTTGTTAAAAATAATTTATCGGAAGAAAGTAGAGAGAGTGAAGGTTAAAAACATAGTATGAATTATGATTTTGAATCTTAGTATATACTTACTTTCTCTGTGACTATGAGAACCTTCTTAATCCATCATACCTGAGCCTCCACATCCATTAAGTGGTAAAAATAAATATCACTACCATTGCTGCAAGGATTCAATGGAAAAAAAAAATGTCTGGAAAGGATTTATCGGTATACCTTTCACTTAGCAACGTCCATTTCATTATTTGTATTGTTGTTGTAAAACAGAAGTCGAATATTTTTAAAAATTAGAAATTATTTATATCCTGATCAATTATCTTGTTATAATATATATTTCTGTGAAGATACAGGCTAATAATTTTCAGGTACTAGTTATCTTAAATTCAATCGTCTATATAGTATGTGAGCTCTTGGGATTGCACGAATATGTTATGTAAATTATCAATAATTTGAGGATGAATATGCAGACATTACATAGAAAAACATTATTACTCAGAAAAATGATTAATTTGAATCTTAAAGCATTTAAGAAGACATACATGAATGTTCAGTTAGAATTAGAAAGTTAATTTGTGGATTAAAATGGTGAAGGATAGAGGAAAAAACTTAACTTACTGGATACTTGTGGCCAAGTACTCCAATTACTGTTCAAATTGGATTGGAAACTTGGAATTTATGTGGGTTTTTTCTGTGATTTTTTCTTTGCCATTTTCAATGTTATTTTCCTTACTCCTTGTTTTTAATCATTTATTCTTTAGAAGCTTGAATCTACTTTTTCTCTGTTATACGTTTCTAGAAAAAACAGATGAGTGGTATAACAATAGACTTAGAACAATTTCTTCCATTTATTTTTGTTTATATTTTTTAAATATCTGAAATAGGAAAGAAGTTTTTTTTTTGTTATAAGAAGCATTGAGTTGGTGCTCAGTCAATAATAAATCATCATAATAAATGTGTTGACTAGATTTCTTACAGAGTTGCTGATTTCTGGTTTCAATATTATTAGAGGATATGTAGATCTTGTTCCATGTGTTACTGCAGCTAATTTAAGGAGGCCTCAAGTATCTTCTACAAGAAAATAAATAGAGAAATTTAAATAAATATGTGAATTCTTTGGAAAATATCGTAAATTGTATTCCCTTTTCATTAATTTTCTTCTATTTTTATAAGTATAATATAACCAACATACTCCATCATTTTCTCCTTCTTTGGGAAATTTCTTTGTCGTCTTTGCTTTTTTGTTTCTTTAAAGCCATCAATTTTGCACCTGGTTCTTGTTTTTGCTTTTATTCTTCAATTCTATTATTATTAGGATTAGTCTCTGTTCCACTTCTGTAATGGTATCATTTTATAACCTTGGATTCTTTCTAACCCATGTCACTCCCTGGCGTTTTAAAAGTTTTTCATTCTGTAATAAGATCACTGCAGTGTATTACAGAGGAATATAAAATAAAGGCAGGAATACTAAGACTCTACACATTGTTCTCCTTTCCATGACATCAAAAAACAATATCAATCACATCAATTACTCTAAGCTGCCATTTTAAAAACTGTGAATAAGAAATGTTTGGATATTTAATTAAAGACATAGAGGAACATTTCAGAATGTTCTTCTGCATCTTTGATTGTCAACCTTATTATATAGAAAGTGAACTAAGAAAATCTACACAATAAAAATAACAGATGATAATAAAATCTACCTATAATGTAGTTTTACAAATCAATACAACAATCTAAATGCATGAAAGTGAAAGAAAATAAATGTATATTGCAATAATATATATGTCAATATGTAAATATACAGATATGACTTACAGAAAAGATATTATAGTAGTCAGTTCTGTGGACCCTATTTCTGACAGCTACAAATGTAGATCAATACAGGTGACTTATTAATGGCTTAAACACCGTAAGTGGCATTGCCACTGGGGATGTGATTTTCTGAAACAATAAACAGCTTTGAAAAAAATATCATACAATATATGAATTGTTCTTTCTGGACATACAGTTTTTGGATTCCTGGAAAATTCAGTGTATATAAAATTTACAAAACAAAAAACTTTGTGTTTATGTGTAAAATGGAGTTAATTCCAGTTTCAGATAATTATCAGTAGGGTGGGTTTTTCTGTTTCGTTTTGCACTTGAAAGAAAGTTTACTGCTCACACAAGGGGCTGAGTGCTAGTGAGAGCCGGTTTGATACAGGCAGGTTTGGGATCATTTGCATAAACTAGAGTGGGTGAGTTGGGCCTTTATAGCAACAAAGAGATTGGATTGAGCCAAGTGTCAATGCAGGCGAGGTTTAAATTCCTATCAGTTAGCCTTGAATAACAGCATGTGCCTGTAATCCCAACTGCTTAGGCTGAGGCAGGAGGATCACTTGAGCCCAGGAGTTCGAGGTTACAGTGAGCTATGATCATGCCACTGTCCTGGGTAATAGAGAGAGACCCTGTCTCCTCTAATGAATAAATAAATACGTAAATTTCTTGTCATTGCCAAATAATAGGGAGACACACACACACAAGGGCATTCTTATTAGCCTCTTTAATTGTGGTTCTATAGAGAAAAGGGAGGGCGAGGCTTTTAAAGAAGTCTGTGGCTTAAATACCTGACATGGAGCCAGACTCTTTATTAAAATATTCCATATTTTAGACAGCATAACTATAGGTGTACTACAATTACTACTATTTATTTAACTTATAACAATAATAACTACTATGTAACGCTATAATGTAGTATATGTGATAAATACTATAAAATAGTATATTATTAACAGTATGGTATAAAATATACTATTAATAGTATACTTTAAAATATTATATAGTATACTATAAAATAGTATACTCTAATTAATATATAGTATACTCTAATTAATATTAATATAAGTAATAATGATATACTAATACAATATTATACTATTAATTATTAATAGTAATTAATAGTAATAATTAATAGTAATAATTATATATTATATAATATAATAGTATAATTAATAGTAATAATTATATTAACAGTAATGATAGTATTTATTGGCAGTACTGTTTTATTTTGGCTGGGAGTGGTGGCTCACACCTGTAATTCCAACCCTTTGAGAGGCCAAGGAGAGAGGATTTCTGGAAGCTAGGAGTCCAAGACCAGCCTGGACAACATAGTGAGACCTCATCTCTACAAAAAATAAATATTAATAATTAGCCAGGCATAGTGGTGCATGCCTGTGGTCCCAGCTACTCAGGAGGCTGAGGCAGGAGAATCACTTGAGCCTAGGAGGTCCAGGAGGCAGTGAGCTATGATTGTGCCTCTGTATTCCAGCCTGGACAGCAGAGTAAGACACACTCGCTCAAAAATTTTTTTTTCATGTAGTGTTTTCTATGTGTCAGGCAAGATACTAAACACTGAAATATATATTATCCTTTAGTCTTTACAGTCCTAACACAAAACAAGTATCATTATTCCCACATTTGAGAGAGGCAAATATTAGAAAGACATGAAAAATTTTAGTCAAAATTCTTACGCTTCCACAATTATTTATATTATATTTATTTATAATATATTTATTTCATATATTTGACTCTGTAAAGTTTATCTCATTTTCAGCTGAGATACACTTATGTTTTAGAACTCTATAATTTCAACTGCTTAATGTCTTTCCTGTTGAAACAGGGTTTCAAACTAAATAAACACTCTGTGTGACATTAAAACCTTGTGTTGGATATAAGAAAATCTTTATTGCATAAGGCTGTCTCACCCAGACCATTTTCTTATTTGAAATGACAGTAATATCCCCCCAATCATTAAGACAAAAAAATTCTACACAAATTACAACACATCTTAGAACCCACTGAAAAGCAATTCTCAAGGAAAACCATATGCTAAGCAACCATGGATATGAAAATATTCTGATAGATCTGTAAAATATTTATGTTTTGAATGGTGTCTTTAGAGTGCCATCATAAAATTATAAATGCATTAATTTCTTTTTTCATAGGTTTTATAAATTATGCCACCAAGGTTTTTTTATGTAATAGGGTGTATGCTGCATGAATGAAGAGAGACAATGATAACAATATTACCCTCCATCAAGTTTACTTAAGGACTTTTCAGAAATCAATACTTCATTTTTCAAAGCATAAAATATGCTTATTAAAATTTCAATTATCTTCTTTCTTAAAAATATATATGTAATTTTGTCAATCCATATAAAGGTTTATGCACAGAAAAGTAGTGTTCTAGGATTGTACAAGGATTGTTCTAGGATTTGTACAAGGAGTACCTTTTATAATATGCACCTTTCCTGGGTTGCATAGTTAAAGGATATCCTCATATTCACCATCATGACACACACAGTGTAATATACTCTGTAATCCATTATCACTGTAACTATAGGTTTTAAAATCAATTTGTGTTTCAGCCAATAGGGAATTTACAAATACTCACAGAAAGATGATAATATAGTGGCATAGGCATGAAGGGAAGTGACGGCTTCACAGTATTCCGGAGGGCCATTTGAATAGACTGACAAAAAGGACAATCATGTTACAGACAGTTAAGAAGAGAATGATGATAAAGAAGTGGAATGGTGTTAGCTCTTACTAAGTATCAGAGAAAAATCTCAAGGTAGAAGGATGAAAATAAAGCAGACAATAGCTTGCCAAGTAATAGTTTTATGTAATTTTTTGCTGAAAACTACTCAATTTTTATAGGTTCGCATCCTCTAGAGATGTTAAGAATTGCAATAATCTTAGACTAACCAAAAATATTGGAAATAAGATCAACAATTAACAATATTATAAGTTGGATTTATCTCTTAATTTTTATATATGTATATATATACATATAATATGTGGAAATATCAAGATTGAAAAATCTGACTATTATTTTGAACTTGTGGAAAAATATTTTACTCAATCTTCAAAAGTGCAATGAAAACATCGAAAGTTTTCTCTATACTAGCCATTTTTAAACAAATATATCTAGTTTGAACAAAAATAATTTCTCAGACAGCACAATTCATCTTATCTTCTCATACCTATGCACAGAGGCATAATGTTAATAGATTCAGGCCCTTTGATTGGAGACTTAACATTTACACTGGCATAAAACATTAATACTATCATCCAAGCATGAAAATTCCAAATTAACAGAAACCAGTGCTGCTATTCAGGCAAATTGGGAGTTAGTATGAGAAAGAGAAGCAATTCTATAAAACATGGTTTAACAGGATATTAAAAATATAGATTTAAGCTTTATTCTCAATATATGGTAGGACAAGGCATTAATCCATTTGCCATCTCTGTTTTGAATTTCATGCTTTCTTTCCATGAATTTACTATTAATACCTGATGATGATTCCAGGCTGTGAATCCAAACTGCTTGGTTTCAAATCTTGCTCTGCCAAGTAGCAATGGGCAAACTTTCCAAAAATGCTGTGCCTCAGTTTCCTCATCTATAAATGCAATAATAATTTTGCTGCTGTTTTAGAAATGACATTCCTGGAATGTAAGAGACACTCAGTGAAGGTGAACAATTTTTATTGCTTTTTTTTAAAAAAATGATTTAATTGAAAAGCCAAAAATGATTAATGGTAATCTATACAACTATACACAATAGTTGTTTAGGTAGAAAATTATCTATCTTATTAATTACAATATTATTTAATTACTAAAGTTACTATTTTAATTTTTCTCCAGAATTCAAAGACATTGTCATTTTGCTATGTTTAAGCATTTTTCTTTCTTTCTTTTTGTAATATATCAATCTTAGCAAATGTAGTCAGCAACAACTTAACAAATTTTTAATGGAAGTCATGCATCTTTAGCTATCATATATATTATTTATATTCACTTCATATTTGAAATTCACTCATTTGATTTTTAGTTTGCAATTCTTTTTATCTTTGTGCACTCTTAGAAAAGTAATGAATAATCCAACTGCCTTTCCTCACAAACTTTAGTTTGCAATGATGAAATCACTCCTGAGCCAGGAATACAGTCCACAGGAAGGGAAGACACTAATGAAAATTAGCATTCCAAAAGAATCTACTGCAGCTGTCATCACAAAAAGAAACTGATTAGTGGTTTGGACGGTGCTAACTCTGTAAATTATCAAACAAAATACTGCAGAAGCATCCATTTATGTATATGAAAATTACAATTTGAACATCACACTTAGAGCACATTAATCAACTTCATTCTTTGTTTTTATGGGTAATGAGGCTTTACAGAAAGGTAGACAGCCAGCTAAATAAAGTTGCTTTAGTAAAAATGGATTAAATATATTCATACCTTATAAAAAAGAAATGTGCTAAGAGGTGTATAAATAAAGGAAGCATTCCCCTGGTCATTTATTTCTATTTTTAGTTTCTACTTAGACTTTCCACTTTCTGGCTTCTTAATTTTTTATCTTCTATCCGTTTCTGTTTCTTTCATAGTCACTGTATCTATTAAGTGAATTACAAGACTTTAAAAATTGATTAATATAAATGTCCTACCACCTTTTATTTAATATCTAACATATAACTTTAAAAATATGTTGGTTCTTAAAAGCTACTCAACTCTTATATAATTTGTTGTAGGGCTATAACAGTAACTATTCCCTGTGGTGAAAATGGGTTGAATTATTTATAATAAATTTTTCTGTCTTAGATGTAATAATTTGTATAAAGAAAGCTTTTCTTTTCATGAAAGTTTTATATATGCATATATATATATATATATATATATATATATATATATATAATGGAAACAAGGTTGAATATGGCTGATCTGTAGTTCTGATAATCTATGGGAAAATGGATTAAGAAGACAAATAAGACAAACATCCGCATGGTGTAAGAATAATTGTTTCTTTAAATATTTATCGACTACTTAATATGCAGTAGGTATTGAAAAGATAGCAGTGAACAAGGTTTAGATGACTAGCAAATATGGCACTGGCTTGTATTAACCAATGGTGGAAAATCACTGGGTAACTGAGAATACAGCTCACAGATATCAGTGAGAGCATTAAAAAGCAGATGATTATATTTCAAATATAAAAGGTACAATTTATAATATACCTATGACTTAATTATTTTTTGTCTTGGTCAATTTTCTTACAATGGGTTACAGGACAACACTTTGGCATCGCTTTTTCAAGCGTCAAGTGTGTACATTCCATTATGAAGATTACTGGAGAATCCCAATCCACTTTTTATTTGTTCTGTTATTTTTCTGCTCAGTGTTTTCAAATTTGCCTCAGGCTTAATGATTATAACCCGTTAATTATTACCCTTACTTAACCAAATTCTTCTAGATCAAAGTGCATCAACTCTTCACTGTGTGATTACATGTATTAAACATTTTCAAATATCTTCCTGCTAGCACCAACTTAGAAAAATTCAGGAAAGTCAACAATTGACATATTAATTTTTACACAAAACAATAATATTTTTCTAGCATTTGTGTTCATATGAAGTAATGTTTTTCTCTATATAAGGTGTGCTAGAATACATGGGTGGATATTGTAAATTTAAAGTTAAAAATTCTGGTTTATTTCAAATTTGGAGACGATGAAATACATTGGGTTTAATAAAGAGAAATTATTTCTTGTCTTCTGCTAGCTTCTGAATTTGTTTGATCTTGCTCCTCTAGTTCTTTTAATCATGACATTAGGGTGTTGATTTTATATATTTCTTCGCTTCTCATATGGGCATTTAGTGCTATAAATTTCCCTCTAGACACTGCTTTAAATGTGTGCCAGAGATTCAGGTACGTTGTGTCTTCGTTCTCATTGGTTTCAAAGAACATCTTTATTTCTGCCTTTATTTCATTGTTTATCCAGTAGTCATTCAGCAGCAGGCTGTTCAGTTTCCATGTAGTTGTATGGTTTTGAGTGAGTTTCTTAATCCTGAGTTCTAATTTGATTGCACTGTGGTCTGAGAGACTGTTTGTTATGAGTTCCGCTTTTTTTTTTTTTGCATTTGCTGAGGAGTGTTTTCCTTCTAATTATGTGGTCAATTTTAGAGTAAGTGTGATATGGTGCTGAGAAGAATGTATATTCTGTGGATTTGGGGTGGAGAGTTCTGTAAATGTCTATTAGGATTGCTTGGTCCAGATCTGAGTTCAAGTCCTGGATATCCTTGTTAATTTTCTGTCTCGTTGATCTGTCTAATATTGACAGTGGGGTGTTAAAGTCTCCCACTATTATTGTATGGGAGAAATTATATTTGGTGGCAGAAAAATAACCTTAATTTTTAGAGTAAATTGACCAAAAAGTGGCCATCTTTGTGAATGAGCTGGTGCATTATTTAAAATTGTGGTTCATGAATTTTATATTGTTTATGTTTGATAATTCTGAGTTAGATGTACAGAAAAATTTTGATGTTAATGATACTTGATTTGTACATTAACCACAGTTACCCTACTTGCACACTCAAAGGAATAAAAAAGGCAGATTAGCAGTGCTTACTTTAACCTTTTAACCCATATATTCTTATATGCAAAACTATCGGTCTCTAGATACTCAGGCACAGAGTAGAAGAATAAATATTCACTTGGATCTTTTCCATCTTTTTGACTAATATTTCCCTTGGAAAAGTATATTTGTATAGGAAACTTCTAAAACAAATCCCACTTACTGCCCAATTTTTACAGTATTTTTCTTTAAAGAGCTTCTATCTTTAAAATTATTTGAAAATGCTTTAAAGTTATTTGAAAATGCTTTTTGTCTGCCACACCATTAATCAAGATGACTTACCCAGCAACTTATATGTTATAGACGATATTCTAATTTGATTTTCTAAAATTGTACCTTGTCAGTGCCAAGTGAACAGATGCTTTGGTTGTGGTTCCTTTCATGATCAACATTGTACATACATTTTTCACAGAGCAAAAAGTATTTTTATTATGTCATTTCCAATGTGTGGTTCTGCAAAAAACATTTCTCCTATTTTCCTGTATACGTTTACTTAATAATTTCTTTATTCTATGTAATAGCATCATACATATATGTCTTTTCTTTTATATGTCCAGTGTTAGGAGCTAATGTTGGTGCTATAATTAGAAACCAAATGACTTTCAGAACTACTGCACTATAGACTGTGGGAATATAGAAGACAGATTGTTAGTGAGAAGAGAGTAACATGGGTGCAGTGGCCTTCCCTGGCTTCGTGTTTCTTCCTGTAGCATGTAAGAAGTATGAAATCAGAAAAATTGAAAATTCAATTTACCTTCATATAATCACAGATGCCTACCCAAACCAATTATGGGCCTAAATTACAAAGGTGGCATTCTTATTATTCTGTATATGATTTTTACCTTAGTGGTTTAGAATCATTTCTGAAGTTCCTTGAGAAGTTTTCACCTCCACTAAGCTCATCCTTACAAGTATTCCTCTCTTCTCTTTCTCCCTTTCTCTTTTTTAAGACATCTATTTTTAAGATATTTAAGATATTTCAAGTTAAACATGCCATTTTCAGTGAAACTTATAATGTAGGAAACACTGTTAATCTGTAAAATATTTTGAGACTATTTTGCCTTAAAATGCCTTGTTGTGGGTAGCCTTTTCTAGACATTTGCAATGCTAATTTCTAGATATTTGCAATGCTCTTTGTTAATGATTTATATTTTGTTTTCCAAATGTTTGCCTACTTGTTTGTTTTGCTGGCTTGCTTGCTTCTTTATTTTAGCATGAAATATATATCAATTAGTTTTGGTTAAGTTATGCTATAGTAATGAGCCAGTCTCAAAACTCAAAAAGCTACAACTACAAATTCTTCAATTCTATTTGATGTCTTTTGTGGGCTATCTGTGTTTATCCATTTTGGTACCTAGGCATATCTTCTATGGAGAATATTCTAAATCTCGAGGGGAAAGGAAAAGCAAGGCATAGTGATACCGTGTGATGACTTTTAAAACTTTGTTTGAAAGTGGTTCTCATCCTTTCTGTTCACCTTTATTGGCCAAATCAAGTCAATTCCTATAATCAAAATGAAGAGAAGGGAATAAGAAAAAATAATACAACTCATCACAGAGAAATTTAAAATACATGATATGGCCAGGTGCAGTAATCCATGCCTGTAATCCAAGCATTTTGGGAGACAGAAGCAGAAATACCACTTGAGCGCAGGAGCTTGAGACCACCTGGGCAACACGATGAGACCCTATCTCTACAAAGTATACAAAAATTAGCCAAGTGTGGTGGCATGCACCTGTAGTTCCAGCTACTCAGAGGCTGAGGTAGGAGGATCACCTGAGCCCTGGGCCCAGGTGGCCGAGGCTGTAATGAGTCAAGATCGCATCATGGCACTACAGCGGGGAGACAGAACAAGACTCTATCTCAAGATAAATAAATAAATAAATATATAACTATTAACAAAATAAAGTGAAAAAATGAAAAAATATATATATAATTGCTTAAGACCTTTCTAAGAGTAAAAACTTGCAGAAAATTTGTGGGATTGTACCTGTACTAAATGCTCCCCCCTAAGGCTCTTTTCCTTGACAAAGGGTGATTCTATGGAATATTACTGTGGTTAAACAATTTGAATTTGTGCTTATTGATCTTAGTCTCTGAATATATCTGCTCTTAGCTGTAAGGAAATACAGAACATCACCTCTTCTTTGGATGGTTTCAGTGGGTGTCTTGGTCATTTTTTAACAAGTTGTAAAACATCTGCCATTTCCTTCACTAAGAGCCTAACTCATTTATTTAATGGACTGTGATTGATACAAAACATAGTTGCTGCCAATTATTCAGAATTTACATCATCGGATGTAAGGCTTGTTCCAGTGGCACTTGTTAAAGGTCATATTATACCACCAAGCTAACTCTGGTTCACAATGCTTGTCAAAAATAAAAACTTACCTTCTTGGACTAGGTTTCTTTTCACCACTCATAATTTGAAGTCAGCTAAAATAGGGTTCTTTACATCTTCTTTGCTGAAATATGTCTCTGTAGGTGGTCTCCCTTTGAGTTACAATACACCTGCATCAAGGAACTCCTCCATATCTATTGATACTGGCTCCAGGTTTAAGTCTGAACTTAAGATGTGTTTGTTGTCATTGCCACTTACCTGATTTTAACTAATTAACTCAGCAGGAGAGATAACGTTTTTTAAGTTTAATGTCATTGCAAAGCACCTTGAGATACCACAGCATGACAAGATGACATAAAAGTTAGTGTGCACACGCCTCCACCTTCTTTTAGAGTTAGGCACCCTGGTGGTTTAGACAAATGCATTGGTTGTTCAAATGGAAACTTGATACTAAAAGCCATGGGGAGAAAAAAGACTGAATTCTAATTTGATGTTTCCAGTCTGTTAGAAACATAAAGAAATGGGGGAATCAGTTATAATTCCTATGGATCCTTGAAATCAGATAGAAGCTACTGCGATGTGGAATAAATTCCTGGGACAAGTGCTTAATGATACTGTCATTCTTATCCCATCTCATCTCTTTTTATAAATACTATGGTATATTATTTTTAGCCAGCATTTGTATAAGATTAACATTTTAAAACTTCTTTCACATAAATTATTCTTAAAGTTTCTGTAACTATGTTATATTATTATTATCTCCATGTTACGAAAATAAATAGAATTCTCAAAGTTGAATAAAATTATCCAAATGTAAAATATCCAAAATGTAGAAATTATAAAAGAAAGTAGCACTGAGAATCAAACTCAGATTAATCTTAAATAATGTTTTTTATGTGGATTATTTTAACAATTAAAATTGTGTAAATACTGTGTCTATAAAAATTACACTAGTGCGTATCTTGGTTGAAATGTTATGGCTGGGTGTGGTGGCTCACGCCTGTAATCCCAGCAGTTTGGGAGGCCAACATGGGTGGACTGCTTGAGCCCAGGAATTTGAGACCAGCCTAGGCAACATGGCAAAACCCTGTCTTTACAAAAAATACAAAAATTTAGCCAGCTGTGGTGGTGCACGCCTGTAGTCCCAGCTGCTCAGAGGGCTGGGGTGGGAGGATACATTGAGCCTGGGAGGTGGAGGTTGCAGTGAGCGGAGATTGCAGTGAGCAGAGATTGTACCACTGCATTCCAGTATGGGTGATAGAGCTAGACCTTGTCAAAAAAAAAACAAACAACAACACAAAAATAAAGAAAAAAAGAAATATTTACTGGTGGCACCATAAAGCATAAACTAAGTTAAATCAAATATTCATTACATGTTTCTCTGGTTTGTAAAAGAAATTAGAATACATAGATATCCAAGTACTCATAATCTTATGGAATATTAGTAGGAAATGAAATTTGTAGTGCATCGTGGAAAACTTGGAAAAGACATGTGATTTTAAATACGGGCTTATATTTATAAGAAATTCATTGAGTTGTCCTGTTGGATTATGATAGTGTTATGGGAAAATATGTTACAAATTCATAGGTAACAAACTCTTCCTGTGTGTATATGAAATCAAATGACAAAAGGCCATTTTATTTTCTATTTTTAGAAATATTTTTTTTTAATTGAGTATCTCAAAGTCTAGTTGTACATAAAGCACTTGATGATGGAGCATTAAAAGCCATGATACAGAAGAAGAATAGAATCCAGATTCCTCAAAACTCTGGGCAAAGAGAAACGCACATGTAAAATGTAGATAGAAACTGAGGTAGAACAGATATGAAAACCAACAGAGTATCGGGCCAAGAAAAAGACAGCTTCTAGTTAGTATTTAAGCTAACTGTAGGGTAGTATATAGGTTATATGCTAGTATGATTAGAAGAATATCTAGATAACATTTTGTAGTTAACTATTCAAAGACAAAAGTGGAAAGTTGATTACTAGATTGGAAAAAAAAATCAAGATTTAAATGTCACACCTAAACAAAATCAGTATTGATATGCCTGCCTTTTCCTTTTGTAATTTGGACCACTAAGAATATCTTTTACTGCTGGATTTGATTTCCCTAGAGTTAACCATTATGATTTTAGAGACATTCAAGTTTTACCTGGATGTATATGCTAATCCGTTACTCACAATTAAAGTGTCATAAATGAAATCACTTGATCAGTAATTTTCTGAATAATATGAATCCTTTAATGAACAAATTAGAATATACATTTTATTATATGTATTATTTTAAAATTGAGAATATTTTCAAAATAAAAAGTAAGATATGTATAGGATAACTAATCCATTATGCAGATTAAAAAATGTTCGTATTGAATATATAGGCAAAGTTTCCATTAAAAGAGTTGCTTAAATAGTATAATGTACATATTTATATTTATGAATAATGCATTCTAAAGGTCAGTAATTTATTTATTTATATTTATGAATAATGCATTCTAAAGGTCAGTAATTGATTTATTTTCTGCTCTTCAAAATCTAAGAGAGGTGCCTATCTGTCATTCTGAGAGAGAATGAAAAAAATATATTGTTAGTAATTGGGCAATGTTTGTGGAAAATTTTCCAATAAGGATATAAAACTTCTTAGGGATATTTATGCAGTAATAGCTATATAATCATTTACTATTAGTAAGATGTGAAAAGGCCAATTCCATATAATAGTTTTTTAGGGGTTAACATGCCAAATAAGTGATTATGTTAACAAGTGGTCAATTTAATTTGATCACTCAAAAGATAATGGTGAAAACAGCCCACTCATTTTAGTCATCTTCATGACTGAATTAACTATCAGCACTTAAAAACTATTATCTGTCATTTGCTGAATGTTCACAATCTGCCTAGTACAAGGCAAAAATCTACTTCAAAGCTATTAAGAAACTTTTAGTGAAGACCTAATTAATAGATTTAGCCAAATATAAACGAGCCGTGAAAGGTTTCTTACTAAATAGAAGAGAATACTCCACAAGGTCCCCCAAAAGAGTATAGTATACTTTAGAAAATGAGGAAGTACAGTTTGGTCAAATTATAGATTGAAGTGTGAGCAATATATTTTATAAAGAGAAGCTGAAGAAGAAACAAGAGTTACAGTATTCTTAGTTTTCTATTGCTGCATAACAAATTACTGCAAAATGAGTGTTTGAAAACCACACTCATTTATGATCTCACAGTTTCCATAGGTTAGTCAGTCCAGGCATAGGTCATCTGCTCAGGGTTTCTCCAGGCTAAAGTCAAGATGTAAGCCAGGGCAGGGCTATCACTTCAGGTTCTTTCAAGGTCATATGGGTTGTTGACAGAATTCAGTTCCCCAAATTTGTAATACTGATTTCCCAATTTTTTTGTTAAATATAATAAGGGGATTGCTCTCAGCTCCTACAGGAAATTTTCAGCTCCTAGACATGTAATGCTCTTACAGCTTGGGAACTTACTTCTTCAAAGCCAGCAGAAAACTCGCTTTCCCATCTGCTGAGAACATAGAACATACAACAATCACAAGGGACTATCCCACCACTTTTCCCATATGATGAAACATAATCAAGAGAATCTGATCCTATCATGTTCACAAAAACTCTTCACACTCAAGGAAGAGGTACTAAACAGAGCCAGTTTACCAGGGAGTGGGGAAACTTGAGGGCCATCTTAGAATCTCCCGTAGACCTCTATGCATAAAATTAGAGTGTAACAAGGCAAAGAAGCTAAAACCTGTCAGAAGCCTGCTGCAGTTGTGAGATGATTGTGAGGCTAAGGAAACAATGATACGAGATGAAATAAAGATTATATACATTTAAGAAATAGTTATTTAGTAAAATAAAAAAAGATCAAAGATCATTTATTGATTGGGGAATAAAAACTAAGGGAAAATTAAGAGTAGAGGATGTTCCCAGGTTTCTGGCTTGAATGTTGGAACATTAGAAGACATAAAAGGAAGAGAGAAAAGTATTATGAGTATAGGCATTTCATTTTTTAAATAATGTTTTTTTTTTTAATTCACTAGCTAAACTAGATATTAGCTTATTTTGAACAATTGGCTACTTAGAAGTTGCTTACTCTTTTTTTCTCTGGTGTACTTTATTTCATTGTGTAGATTGAAATTACTGTCTAGTGTCATTTCTTTTGAGCCCAAAGGATGAGAATTTCTTATAAGACAGATTTACTAATGACAAATTCTCTGCTTTAAATTTTGTTGTAATAACTCTATTTTATTTTTGAATAATGGTTTTTATAGATATAGAATTATTGGTTGACAGGTTGTTGTTTATTTTTTTTTCCATCACTAAATATACCATTCCACTTCCTTCTGGCCTCTGTTGTTTCAAATATAAAATTAGCTGTTAATTATAGTGCTGTTTGGCTATATGTAATGTTTCATTTTTCTCTGTCTTCAAGAAATTTTCTTTGTCTTTAAGCAACTTGATTATAATATTTAAAGATGTGCATATATTTTAGTGTATCCTACTTTAAATTCACTGAACTTATTGGATGTATGTAATAATATTTCATCACATTTGAAAGTTTTAAGTCATTATTTTTCAAATATGTTTTTGATATTTTCTCTTTCTCTTGGTTAGGGCAAGCAGAAAACTGAAAAACTAACCAGAAACTTAGTAGGGAGACCTGGAAAATGAGATAACTATAGTGAGCCTTAATAAGCTCTCATATTCCTTCTGATACTCCCATATGAGCATGTTGGTATGTTTTATGGTATCTTATGTGTCTCTGTGGCTCTTTTCGGTTTTTTTTCATTTTGTTTTTCTTTCTGTTCATCAGATTGTGTGATAGGTATTGATGTATCAAGTTTACTGATTCATTCTTTTATCAGTTGACATTTTCTGCTGAAGTTTTAATTTCAGTTGTATTTTTCAGTGACAGGATTTTCATTTCATTCTTTGTATGACATCTATCTCTTTATTAATGTTTGCTATTTTGTGGCACACCATTGGTACTTTCTTTTAATTTTTGAACATGGTTTGTTGTAGTTTTTTGAGCATATTGATAATAGCTTTTTTGAGATTATTTTCTCAAAGTCCAGGATTTGGGACTCTCAGAGACAGTCTATGACTTCCTTTTTTCCCTTGGTTATGAAATGTTCTGTAAATGTCTACTAGGTCCATTTGGTCTATAATGCAGATTAAATCTGATGATGTGTTGTTGATTTTCTGTCTAGACAATTTGTCATTCCTGAAAGTGAGGTGTTGAAGTCCCCAACTATTATTGTATTGGAGTTTATATCTCTTTTTAGTTCTAATATTTCCTTTATGTATCTGTGTGCTCCAGTGTTAGGTGTACACATATTTACAATTATATTCCTTTGCTGAATTGATCCCTTTATCATTATGTAATGACCTTCTTTGGCTCTTTCTATGATTTTTTTTCATTTACAATCTATTTCATAATAGATTTTGTACACCTGTACATTTTTGATTTCCATTTTCATGGAATATTTTTTTTCCCCACGCCTTCACTTTCAGTCTACAAGTGTTTTTATAGGTGGTATGTGCTTCTTGTGGGCAGCTCACGATTGGGTCTTGTTTTTGATCCAACCAGCCAGTCTATATTTTCAGCTGAGGAATTTACACAGTTTCTACTCAAAATTGTTATTTATAGGTAAGGACTTAATCCTGTCATTTTGCTAATCATATTTTGATTGTTTTGTACATCACTTTACCTTTATTCCTCTTTATTGATTATCTTTAAAATTTGGTGGTTTTCCATATTGGTAATATTTTATTTGTTTCTCTTTTCGTTTTTGTATCTATTCTACCAGTGAATGTATTAGTCCATTTTCACACTGCTATAAAGAAATATCCAACACTGGGTAATTTACAAAGGAAAGAGGTTTAATTGACTCATAGTTCCACATGGCTCAGAAGATCTCAAGAAACTTAAAATCATAGTGGAAGGGGAAGCAACATGTCCTTCTTCACATGGTAGCAGGAGAGAGAAGTGCCAAGCAAAGGGGGAAAAAGCCCCTATAAAACCATCAGATTTTGTGAGAACACACTCACTGAGAGCAGCAACATGGGGGTAACCACCCCCATTATTCAATTACCTCCTACCAGGTCCCTCCCACAACACATGGGGATTATGGGAACTAAAATTCAAGATGAGATTTGGGTGGGGACAATGTCAAACCATGTCATTGAATTTTATACTTTCATATGTATTCATGATGATAGATATTGTTCTTTTACTTCCAAATGTAGGACTTCCTTAAGCATTTCTTGTAGGGCTAGTCTAGTGGTGTTAAATTCCCTGAGTTTTTGTTTTCCTGCAAAAAAATATTATTTCTTTTACTTCTGACAGATAGCTTCATTGGGCATATTTTTGACTGGCAGGTTTTTAAATTTTTTCTTTCTTTCTTTCAGCACTTTAAATCTATTATCCCATTCTCTCCTGGCCTGTAAGGTTTCCCCTGACCAATAGATTAGCTTAATGGGAATTCCCTTATATGTGACTTGATGCTTTTTTCTTGCTGTTTTTAGAATTCTCTCTTTGTCTTTGACATTTGACACTTTGACTATAATATGTCTCAGAGAAGACCTTGTTGGATTGAATATATATGGGAATCTCTGGGCTTTTTGTATATGGATGTCTATATTTCTCACAAGATTTGGGGAGTTTCAGCTATTATTTTATTCAATTGGTTTTCTATGCTTTTGCGTATCTCTTCTCTTTTTGGAACTCCCAGAAACTAAAATTATTTTGCTTTATGGTGTTCTATACATCAAACACACTTTTTATTGTTTTCTATTCTTATGTATTTTTTTTTTTTATCTGCCTGGGTTACTTCAAAACATCTGTCTTCAAGTTCAGAAATGCTTTTCTCGCCTGATCTGGTCTAATGTTGAAGCTCTCAATGTATTTTTTAAATTCAATTTATTGAATTTTTTAGTTCCAGACTTTTTGCCATTTCTTTTGTACAATATCTATCTATCTGTTGACTTTTGTTTTTTTTGTATTTAATGAAGTTTCCTTAAGTTCATAATTTTGGATTTGTTTTCAGGCATTTCAAAGGCTTCCTTTAATGGGATTTGTTACCGGGGAATCATTATGTTTTTTTGGAAGTGTCACGTTTGCTTGCTTTTTCATGATTCTTATGTTGTTGTGTTGATATCTGCATATCTTTGTAACAATTATTTCTTCAAATTTATGGGTTGGTTTTTATTGGAAAACTTTTTTGTAGATATATTTATAGTGTTGATTGGGTAGGGTACTTTGGATTTTATTCTGAGTCCTAACAATAGTGTAGTCTCTGTATAATTGCTTCAGCTACAATCAATATCAGTGGTGTTTGTGAGTTCCTCAGTGGCTTACAATGCAGTTTTTAATAGAGGTTTTGGCAAGGCTTTGCTAGGGTCAAGGATTCCAGACACACTGGTCCTCTGGCTCCTGGGTGGCATGTGCAGACACCAGGGTTTGTAGCGGTGGGCTGGGTGTGCCAGTCCTAGAACCCCTAAGCAGCATACTTGGTACCAGCAGTGGTTGGGTTGTTGGGGGTGGGCTGGTTATCAGGCCTCCAGGTGGCATGCAAAGGCAAAATAGTGGCAGCAGCACACCACATGGACTGGTCCTTGTTTCTCTGGTTGGTACTAGTGGTGCCAGCAATGGCAATAGTGTCAGCAAGTCAGTCCCTAGATCCTTTGGGTGATATGTGCAGGTTACTGGCGGTGGTGGTAGTGAATGGGTGAGTCAATCCCAAGGCCTTCAGGTGGCACACTTGATTGGGCACTGATGACAACAGCAGTGGGTGGGGGCTGATCCTTGGTCCCCCAGGAGGTGTGTTCAGACACTGGCAGTGGTGGCAATGGCTTGGGCAGGCTGGTCAATGAGCCCCCAGAAAGGGCTCATGGACACTATTATCATTGGTGATGAGGGGGGTTGGGCCTGTCCTCAGGCCCCAGGACAGTGCACAAGGGCCTGTCAGCAGCAGGCCAGGAGGGCTGATCCTCAGACCCCCAGACTGCACACAAGTGGCAGTGGCAGCAGCAGGCAGGCGGGAGAGGCCCATTCTGAGGCCTCCATTTGGAGTATGAAGGTCCAAATGATGGTGAGCTGGAAGGGCCAATTTCCAGGCCCCTGCATGGCATGTCTGGGCATTGGTATTGTTGCCAGTGGCTAGTGTAAATCTGTCTTCAGGCTTCCAGACACTGTATGTGACAGGCTGGTCCTCAGGCCCCATTAAGGAATATGCAAGTACCTGGTGGCCCTGCCACAACCATGGGTGGGGTTGCTGTCAATGGTAGCAGCCCTGGGAAGATGGTTCCCAGCTTCTGGGCAGTGCACAATTTGGCTTCCTTTGTCTTGGATGCAGCCTCCCTGGTGAGCTGTTCTGCCTGTTCCCCAAAGGGTAGGACACTGTGTGGGCTAGAGTGCTGGAGTCCCAGCCACAACGTTGTGTCCAGTGGCGTCATGACACTGCAGCTTTCTGGGTTGATGTGGGGGACTGTCAGTTGGGTTGTAGGGATGTGGATATGCAGGGAATATTGGAATCAATGGCAGAATATAGTCTGGTGGGGACTTGGCTCTCAAAATGGTGTTATGCTGCAGCAGCTTGGGTCTCAGAGGATGAGTGGGCCCCAGTGTGAATTCCCTCTCAGAAACAATGCCATGTGTAGACTTCAGACAGCTCTCTATACTAGCTATACTAGCTAGCTCAGGGCCCATGAGGACCAACAGGCTCTCCTGTGGCTGGGGTTGCAGGTATCCATGGTTGGAATTTGGAATGGTGAGTATCTCTTGCTTACATTTCCCCTGCAGTGGTTAGTCCTTCCTGGCTCTCAGCCAATCCCACCAGGCCAGCTTCTTCACCTGTCTCTCCTTTCATGCCACAGAAGGTCCCTGTCACTTCCCTGCTTAATTCCAATGTTCTTTCTTAAATACTATATTTGACAGCTTAGTGTCGTTATCTACTTGTTACTTTGAGTTAGCAAGTTATCTACTTGTTATTCAACCACACTTGAACCAAGTGTGGTTATGTACTTGTTATTTTGCTCCATATTTGAGGAAGAGGCGAGTCCCAGGCACATATAGTCAGCCATCTTGGGTCTCAGAGGATGAGTGGGCCCCAGTGTGAATTCCCTCTCTGAAACAATGCCATGTGCAGACTTCAGACAGCTCATTTTTTTCTGAGTATGAATCACGCTTTCCTGTTTCTTTGCATCTGATAATTTTCTCTTAAAAACTGGATATTTAAAATAATATATTGTAACATACCTATCTATTTATTTCCCCCCCAGTGGCTATAGTTGATGATTTTTTGTTTGTTTATTTGTTTGGTGAATATAGATGACGGGTATTGTGGTTTTCTTTATCTGTATGTAAGTTTAGAATATTCCATGTAAACTTTGAAAAAATAGTCCTTAATCTATTTATATTTTAATTGTATTCTTGCTGGAGTGGGAAATAGAGAATAATTAATTATTGAGTGACTAATAGTGATGAGTTTAATTTTGAAAGGCAACCTCCGTAATGGTACTTTGTTATAATTACAAGCTAGCAACAGTGATTTAAATCATTGCTGAGAAATTTGTAGTATGTTAGTTAATATAAGGAAAAAAAATTTCTATTTTGTAGTTGATTCCCTGGAGGAGGCTACCTATATAGTCACAACATGACTTTCCAAACACTAATATGAAATTATTTTATTCTCTTCTCTGAAGACGAGACACATGCCTAAGTAATCTTTCCTCATTTTTGTTTCTAATAAATGCATCTTCTCTTGTGCTGTGCATTTGCTAACATTTCAACTATTTTCTATATTGAAGAATTTTTATGATTTTATTGGCTAATTTCAAAATAATGCCTTGGATTAATAGGCAAATAGTTTGAATTATTTTATTATTTTACAGTTCCACATTGCCGTCGTAGGATGTAACAAGTAAACAGAGTTGCTATTTTTGGACAGAGATCTCTCTATTTCTATTCAATTGTTCTGGGCAAGATCTTGGTATCAGAAATTTTGAGCCAAACTGACTTTAGTGAGTCTCAGCAATAGACTCCCCATGGTGTCTGTATATCATCTATAATAAACCAGCCATTTAATCGTGATATGGTTAGGCCCTGTGTACCCACCCAAATCTCATCTTGAACTGTAATCCCTATAATCCTCACATGTCCAGGGCAGAACAGGTGAAATAATGGAATCATGGGGGCAGTTTCCCCTCATGCTGTTCTCATGATAGTAAGAGAGTTTTCATGAGGTCACATGGTTTTTATAAGGGGCTTCCATTTTTTCTTGGCGTGTACTCCATCCTGTTGCCCTATAAAGAGGGTGCCTCCTTCTCCTTGGCCTTCGGCTATAATGGTAAGTTTCTTGAGGACTCACTAACAATGTGGAACTGAGAGTCAATTACCCAGTCTTGGATATTTCTTCATAGCAGTGTGAGAACGGACTAATATACATTGCTAATATAGTTTCTGGTTCCTCTCTTGATATGGTCACTTCTATAATTGCAGGTTTTACCATAATTATGAAAACATTTACCAAACTTAGTTTACATATGTTTGTAAAATTCAAACATATTTAACAAGTAAATTGTAAAGGAGCTTGCATCTGTCTGGAACCAATTTGGGCAAAGGATAATGCATAGTAATAAAATACATATTCATTGAGTTTCTTATGGATCTATATAAATATTGTGAAATTGATGGTCAGGTTACAGCCAATTAGAGAGCATCAGGAAAGATCATATAATAATTAGGATTATTTTTAAAAACTAAGCATATTTGGCATGAGGGAAGTATAAGACATTTCAAGAAACAAAAATAGCAAACATAACTATTCAGAACTTTTAGTGTTGAAATGAAGAATGTGCTTGAGAAAGATGGAAAAGTCATTAGTTTCCTGGAATATTCATAAGTTCTCACTTCTTTTTATAATGTAAATATATGGATTTCTCTCTGTTATATGCACAAGAAAATAGAGAGATATTGCTCTGCCTATCTCAGAATATTTCTTATTCTACAAATATCTGAGAGAATAATTCTTTTTTCTTTTAGATGTAGTTTTGCTCTTTTCACCCAGGCTCACTGCAGGGGCACAATCTCTGCTCGCTGCAACCTCCACTTCCCAGGTTCAAGTGATTCTCCTGCCTCAGCCTCTGAGTAGCTGGGACTACAGGTGGGTGCCACCACACCTGGCTAATTTTGTATTTTTTGGAGAGGCAGTGTTTCACCATGTTGGCCAGGCTGGTCTCAAACTCCTGATCTCAGGTGATCCATCTGCCTCGGCCTTCCAAAGTGCTGGGATTACAGGCATGAGCCATGGTGCCCGGCCAAGAATAATTCTTATTTCAATATTGTTGGAACACAGTTACATTCAGAGTATGTATGTTTGATGTGCAATATATTTCACGTGGTTCTAGTTTGCTTTTTAACCACATTATATTTGTGATTGGAAAAGATCCAGAAATTAAGGCTGACTTTTGGCACTTCACCGAAAGTGTGCTTGACCCATTTACCTCCACCTTCTCTACCTACCTTCGCCCAGGTGACATTGCTTTTATTCCCATAATACACTGTGCATTTCCATAAACTGCAGAATATTGTATGCAAATTATAATAATATTTGTTTTTGTGCTTATTGCTCCTTAAATGAACTTTGCCAAGGAGTGTCTTACTTATCTTTGTATCTCTATTGTTGACCTAAACTGTTAAATTTTGTCTGGCATAAATTATCCTTTCTCATAAAGTGGAAAATTGTGTGGTAAAATAGTTTATTAATTCATTTATTCAAAAACTTTTATTTAGTGCCTATTAATGCCAGAGACTAATTGAAGTCTGAAGCTAAAAATTTGTAGTTTTGATTTTACTTTATGTCTACATTATTTGTATATAAGACAAAAAGCAGGTAATATTTCTACATTATACATATTATAAAGTGTTTGGAAATATGCATGCAAAGGTAAATCAAGTTTAGCAAGTTGTTGGCCAAGTTACGAATTTTGAGATTGAACATCTCTTCTTATAGATAAAAGTAAAAATATTATTAATTTCCATCATGACCTCTGAAGTTCTCTCTGTTTGCTTTGAATGTCCTCTTATATGAGAACTGGACATTTCATTTTTTAATTCTTTCTTTTCTCCCCTCTCTCTCTGCGTGTGTGTGTGTGTGTGTGTGTGTGTGTGTGTGTGTAAAGGTAACATGTTAAACAGAGGGCTATTTTGTTCATTCTGAAGTTAACAAAACTAATCTCTGATTCAGAAATCAGAGGACCCAAATAAAAACCTTAAAATTATCCTTAATAATAGTAGAAATTTGATAATTTTCCCCACCTGGAACATGAGATAATAATTCCTATCTCAAAACGTTGCTGTGAGAACTAAACCAGTTAATATAAATTAAATTGCGAAGTGAAAATTATGTAAGCATAAGGCACTATTATCTGGCAGACTACATGTGCACCTCCATGATAGCCTTCAATATTACCAAGTGTTTATGTTGAAGTAGCTGTTTAATTGCTTTGGTTTTATTTCTTTGCTTAGTCTTGCAACACTGCTTTTGTTTTTTTGGTTTTTAATCTCTGCTACCAAGAAAGGACAAGCCTACATGTATCTGTAAGAATGTCTACTTCCTAATATATACAGAATTTAACATCTTAATCTCATTAAGTTGCTTTTAAGGATGATGTCTTTTTAAAGCATAAGGTAAACAGAAGCACATAGTATTTATCTTGAGTGATTTCTTCTTTAATTTAAAGCTCAGATTTAGAAAATATCCCATTACAGAATATGTAATAAAAAAAAAACTGATTGACAAGCAGAAACATGTATTTTATTCAGGAAAAAAAAAACTTCTAAAGTCTCTCTCTTTCTTTTTTTTTTGTTTCATTCACTTGTGGTTGCCTAGAAACCAGTACCAGGATCACGATTTAAGGAGTGCAATTTTATGTCCCTTTTTTCCCCTAATGCAAAAAGAAGATTAGACTGAATATCACTCAAAATTAACAGCGTCTCATTAAGAACTCTGCAACATTTCCCTTTGGGTGGCCACACAGGCAGGCCCACTGCTTTCTGTCTTTAAAACTAAGGACACAGACTCTTGTTAATTGGCCAGCAAGGCGTAGCCGATTTTCCTGCTTCCCTCTAAAGCTGGGATTGACTCTGTCATATTCTTCAGGCTGCTCCTTCTCAGATGCTTTGAGCACAGTAGACTGGCGAATTATACTCTGTTTTGTAGAATCTTTCTTTACAACTGTATCCTATGTGTTGAGCTATTGCAAATGATTTTTTAAAGTTTCTTTAGTAACAAAGAAAATGATATAAGCATTGCTAAGGTCGACGCAGTGAAAGGTGTACATAATTCTATTTATTCTTTTTTATATACCTGACTTCTTATCAAAGAACTAAGGACACACGGGCTCAGAAAACTCGAAAGTGTAAATGTGCTATTTGTGAAGAGCTAAACATAATAACATTGATAACCATTCTATGGAGGATGCATTATCCAGATTCATGTGAGGCACACGTGATTTGTCATTTAGTGCTATTGTGTTCAAGTACTTTTTCTTCCCATTTCAGATGATACCAGAGATGAAATTTAACCAGGCTTTAGTTCTTTCCCTGGGGAAAGAACAATTTGTATTTGAAATGGACTATGAGTGATGAGGAACTAAATGGTCTGGCCCTGATTTGCTAGTTAGGAAGGTATGTTTCAAATCAAATGGGACTTGATAAAGCCATTTGACAAAGAGAGATTAGCATTAAGTCCAAATGTAAACAGCTTGGGCTAGAGTAAGACTGAGTGTGGGGGCAGAAGGAAGCTGATTAGTAATTCAGATTTTATCTTGAATGAAAAGAGACTGATAGCTGGAATCCTGGCAGTCTTCACCTTTTGTTGACCATCTGTATTGTGAGTTCCCCAGCAGAGAGCCAGCTCATTTGGGGACAGGAGAGCAGAAGGGCATAGCTTCTCATATGAGAGAGAAACCAAAGCCACGCTAAACACCATCAATTAAAATACATTAGTCCTGTAGGAGCTGCCCATTAGAGTGTTGAGTGTGCACAGATGCTGCTGTTGCAAGCATGACACCAGTAATTAGGTGTCACAAGTAGGAGGACTTCACACACTATTTAGCAAAAACATCACACTATTTTTGCATAAGCTCTTGCCATAACTTTAATTGCAGTTGATTTCACTAATATTGGTTAAAAGAAATATTGCCATTTTGCAGTATCCAGGACTGTTGTTTTCTAATTAGGTTTAAGACACATAACAAAATAGATGGGATTACTAAATAGAAGGAAAAAAAAAGAGTGTACTATGCTATTATAAGTGTGTTAGTTATGATAAATGTCTATACTTAGTCAAGAAAAATTAAAGCTCAATTTATTCTTATACATTTTCATGTTCCCTGTCATTGCTGACTGATGGCTTGTCTTTTGAGCGCATCTGTAATGCTTTAAAGTAAATAAAACAGAACTCGAATCTGCATCTCAATTGCTGCAGTATATTTTCACTTGCACTGTAATTCCTGTTAAAAGAGTTTATACTGTTCAAGAAACTATCCCTCTCTTTTCATTTTAGTCTCTCCCTCTCAATTTCTCTTCTCTCTCTAATATAGTATTCTTTTAACAAAATTCAGAGGAAAAACAATAACATGATTCTGAATGATATTACAGAATCTATGTGATACAAACTGGGCCACCCAGAATGGGATATTGTGAACAGGTTCTCTGTCAGACTAGCATCAGTTTTCTAGCTGAAAAACATCATACATACAACAGACTCTTTTCTTCCTTCTATCCTGAAGTCTCAGGGAAAAGATAATGAAAGGGTAGAGTGTTCCTCCTCCTCAATCCAGAACTATATAAACACAAGATCTGACCCTCTCAAACATCAACATATCACAGCAAACCTCTCAAGGGAATGGGGTGTACAACATGTAGATTAATAGAAAAGACAGATTAAAGGAGTCATTTGGGCATCCCTGATGCTTCCTTCCTGCTCCCCCCGCATCTCCTTTGTAAGAGCTCTCTGCATTACCCTCATTAGAACAATCTGTCCAAGCCCCTATATCTTTCAGGAAGAGCATCACAGTAAGAAAATGGGAATCAATGGTGAAAGCTTCAAGAGGACAATCAGGCAGCCCCCAGGACAGTGAGGAGGCAAGGAAAACAACAGCCTGTGAAGCTTGACAAGCTCGAGTCAGATGCTGCTTTGGGACTCCTGTTGCTTGGCATCTGACTCCTGAAATAAGAACCTTGTTCTTAGGGGGAGGCCACAGCCCTGCTGTCTTTATTTAGGATGCATAATGCTGCCCAAGGTAGAGGTCCAGAGTGATTTAGAGAGTATATTTCATACAGAAATGAGAACTTGACCATTGGGAAGACTAACAATAGAATAAAATACCACAGAATTTGTGAGTGTATGTGCATGTACATGTGGGTGCATGTTTAGGTCTGCATATGGGGGAGCCGTTGATGACGTGTGTAATCAATAATCTAGCAGCCTTGCACTGAGCTATTTAGCTAAAAGTCTAGGGCAAAAAAAGAAGATGCTCAAGAGATAAATATGGTCAATCTTTTTTTTTTTATGTTTTGTGTTCTTAGAAAATCGATCGTGTTCTTAGAAAACAATTTTTTAAATCATATTTTAAAATTCTGAATGTTTAAGTTCATTTTCCCAAATTAAGGTATCAAGAAACTACAATATTAAGCTACATAACTTGTCTGATATATATATATGTAATCTTTAAAATCTTCAAACATATTCTATCAAACATATATTTAATATCTTCAAACGTATTCTAAATGTGTTCTACTAATTAGAGGTCAAATGAAAAAGATCACAATTCATGTGTCAGGGTTTCTTATTGCAATCCATGAGTACAGAACAGAAATTGAAGTGGCAATCTAATTGCTTTGAATACAAACATCATATTATTTCATTGGCTTGGTATTTGCATAAGATGATTAGTCCTCTCACCAGTTGAAAGAAGCTATCAGTGCTAAAGAAACAATTAAAAGAATTTCTGATCCTATGAGGCGCAGGCTAGTAAAACTCACTCCCTCTTGGGAGAAAAGTGCTTGTCCGTATGAGGTAAATTATCTCTCCAAGGGAGCCAAATGATGATAATGATTTTCAGAGGCCAAGTAATAATTCAGCGACGAGTAAAATTTTTCCATGGCAAGTATGAGTTTAGAGTATTTATAGATCCCCCCGAGCGTTTCACATTAGAAATCTAGCAAATGGCCCAATAATTTGCTATTTCTAAACCTAAATGCATTTACTCAATATATAGCTGGTTATTAGAGATCATAGCAGTTTTCATGACATGTCTGCTGGCTCTGTAGGTGTGCATCACATAGAGGCTTGCTGACATCATTTAAAGCTTTAAAACTAGGCCAGGTGCGTGGTTCATGCCTGTAATCCCAGCACTTTGGGAGGCCGAGGCAGTGGATTATCTGAGGTCAGGAGTTCGAGACTAGCCTGACCAACATGCAGAAACCCCGTCTCTACTAAAAATACAAAATTAGCCGAGTGTGGTGGCACATGCCTATAATCCCAGCTACTCAGGAGGCTGAGGCAGGAGAATCACTTGAACGCAGGAGGCAGAGGTTGCAGTGAGCCAAGATCATGCCATTGGACTCCAGCCTGGGCAACAAGAGTGAAACTCTATCTTAAAAAAAAAAAACAAAAAAACCTAATGTATAAGGATATGAGCTACTCAAGATTACACATACACACACAATGATAATTGAGTAATTATACATATGCCACACACGTTTATCTAGTTCATCTCAAGTGTACAGCTAAAACGTCCATGATCATTTAGTAAAGAATTTTGCAACTTGTCATGAAATATTCTTTATTTTGTTTTCGTCATGGAGCTAACTACAGTGAATGCTGAGGTGATAATAGAATAATACTTGTTTCCAGTGTTTTCTCTAGCTTCTTCTTAGGGGTATGTATTATTGGATCCATCTCATTTGCAGGCTTTCTAAATAAATTTACAGATTTCTATAGGGTTGATGGGCAATTATGCCTATGGGCAGTAGGTATTTCAAATGGTACTAAGCAGTGAGTTTTCGCTGCTGAGCTATTTAGTTATGGTGAAGTCAGTGAAATAGAAAACATAGCTGAGTCTTCAATAAAACTTAAGACACAGTCTTCCTTCAAAATTAAACTTTGATTGAAGTGCAAAGGTTCAAAGCCAAAACAGCTAACTATATAGGAGAGAAAATAGTCCACGTTCTCAAGTAATGAAAAATATATCAATTTATATTACACACTGTGTATTCTTCTAGTTTGACTTCCACTGTTTATAAAAGCAGAAAGAAATTGTAGATGTCTTTCAAGGCAACTTGAAAAACTATTGCAAACTGATCCTGCACATAAAATTGAAGAGAAAAAGGGGAGCTGGGTTTAAATAAGTAGTAACCAGCAAAAGTGTAATTTTTATACTAAAACTATAGAAATGGCATAACATCATTATACATTATAACAGTCGTTCTTTATAATATTTAATTAATTCCTTCCATATTATCTACTTTTGCAGGTCCTTCCTATAAGGGGATGAATGCCATGAAAAGTTATCTTCACTACTTGTCAGACATGTTAAATTTTATAGCCAAAACCTCAATAAATTCTAGCATATTGAAATAACTTCTTAAGATTTTCATCAGAACATCCTGTTTCTTCCTGATTTAGTGTGTTATGCTTCCACTAATTTGGGGGAGCATGAACTTAGCATCATCTTCATATTATTTTCTTATTCTCCACAAATGGCATTCTTTTGTGTTCCAAAAAAAACACCTGATATAGGTTATCAACCATAATCATTCAAATGCTCATGAAATAACCTCTTTGTTGATAAAATAATAAAAATGACCACTTAGAAGAATAAGCTTGTAGGAATCAGCAGAAAAATCCTATAAGAGTAATGAAGAAAGAATAACATCACCTAATATTTTTTGAAGTACTATAAAGCTGAAATAATTGAAACATTTGTAACTCAATCAATGATGTAGAAATGACTGGTTAGCCATTTAGAAAAGCAATTAAATAGTTTTCTAACCTTACTTTGCATGGGTTTATTAAAAAGTCATGTGTTTCAACAATATAAAAGTAAAATAAAAGTAAAAAGTAACATAAACTTTGTTGAGGAAAGCATTGCAAGATTTCGAATATATTATTAGAAATGAAAAAAAAAGTAAGGCAAAATGCAGAACTTAAGCCAGGGTGTACTTTCAATTCACTGATTTAGGTAGGTGCTTATGTGTTTGTACACATTGGATATTTTTGAGAAGATCCAACGATGGAGTTAACATGGTTGACAACACGGGGGGGCCAAAAAAAGGTGTAAAAGAAACAGGTTTACACAAATGACTTACTTTTCTCAATATGTCAACTTACAGTTATTGAAATTCTTAGCCTTAACGTATATATTTTCATAATAAAAATTTCACACTAGCTAATAAGACAAGAAAACATTCCACTTCAAGATTTTCCTTGATAATGATATAAATATCCTCACTGTCTTTCTTTACACATACTTTTTGTCCTGTAATGACCAAATTATGGTATTTTTTTGTCCTATAATGACCAAATTATGGTATTTTGCATATCTGTCACCTCCAACATTTATTGTTTATTTGTGGTAAAAACATCCAGAATATTATCTTCTAGTTATTTGAAATATATACTATAATATGGCTTACTGTAGTCACTGTATTGTGCTATAGAACAGCACAACTTATTCTATCTAGCTATAATCTCGTACCCCTTGACCAATCTCTCTCCATCATTCCCTCTCTATTCCCTCTGCAGCCTCTGATAACCACTATTTACTGTGTACCTCTATGAGATAAGAAATTCTGTCACATATGGAAACATGGATGAACTGAAGGACATTTTGGTAAGTGAAATAATTCAGGTACAGAAAGAGAAAAACTGCATGATCTCACAAAAAGGTGACTTATTTCTTATCTGCTAAATTTTAAAGAATTAATAAGAAGATCTTTTGGTTTTTGAATATGCAATGTGTAGAAAACAAAATGCTTCATTTTTCTATATACACTCAGCAATATTTACTTATCAAGTTTGTCACTGAAGAATTCTTTTTATCTCCATGAGGGCCAAGCCATTTTGTTGAATGTTCTTTTTTTTTCACTTTTATTAAGTTCAGGCATACATGTGCAGGTTTATTATACAGGTAAACTCGTGGCATGGGGGTTCATTGTAAAGATTATTTTGTCACCCAGGTACCATGCCTAGTACCGTATAGTTATTTTTTCTGTTCCTCTCCTTCCTCCCACCCTCCACCTTCAAGGAGGGCCCAGTGTCTATTATTCCCCCTCTGTGTTCATGTCTTGTCGTCATTTAGCTCTTACTTACAAGTGAGAACGTGCAGTATTTAGTTTTCCATTTCTGTATTAGTTTGCTAAGGATAAGGGCCTCCAGCTCCATTTATGTTCCCACAAAAGACATGCTTTTGTTCTTTTTTATGGATGCATGGTATTCCATGATGTATACATATCACATTTTCCTTATCCAACCTGTCATTGATGAGCATTCAGGTTGATTCCATGTCTTTGTTATTGTGAATAGTGCTGCAATGAACATTCACATGCATTTGTCTTTATGGTAGAATAATTTAGTCTGGGTATATACCCAGTAATAAGATTGCTGGGTCATATGGTAGTTCTGTTTTTAGCTTTTTCAGGAATTGCCACACTGCTTTCTACAATAGTTAAATGAATTTACACTTCCACCATCAGTGTATAAGCATTCCCTTTTCTCTGAAACCTTACGAGCATCTGTTATTTTTGGACTTATTAATCATAGCTATTCCAACTGGTGTGAGATGATATTTCATTGTGGTTTTGCTTTGCATTTCTCTGATGATCCGTGATTTTGAACTTTTTTCGTATGCTTCTTGGTACCTGTATAATCTTGTTCATACACTTGTTTACATGCTTGTATGTCTTCTTTTGAAAAGTGTCTGTTCATGTTCTTTGCCCACTTTTTAATGGAGTTTTTTTTTTCCTTGTAAATTTGTTTAAGTTCCTTATATATGCTGGATATTAGACCCTTGTCAGATGCATAGTTTGCAAATCATTTCTCTCATTTTGTAGATTGTCTGTTTATTCTTCTTATAGTTTCCTTTGCTGTCCAGAAGATCTTAAGTTTAGATTACATTTGTCAATTTTGCTATAAGCATGTTCTTAATCTTAAACTTTCATAAGGATATCCTTCATCTAGAGGGTCTTAAAAGGGAGTCAAGAATGCTTGGAGTAAGACCATCCTTTTCCAGCTCCAGCTGTTCACTGGAATGTGCGACATGAGGTCATTGGACCCCCCGCTTTCTCACTGTCTAACCTCACTACAATCATTTGCCATGAAACTTATTAAGCCTATTTTCCAGGATTTTAAAATTGATCACCACAAGAAGCCCTAAATTCTCAGTCCCTCACATCCAGTTCTCCTATTCCATCCCTGTCTGACATCCCTTTTTGCCACCTTAAACTTTTACACCACTCTGGAGTGCATAGTTGATTCCATCTCGTCTTTGTGCCCCCCCCCCTTCTTAACTTCTTCAATTTACCCTTGCCTTCTTGCTGTAAAAAATAAACCTGGTTGTTCTCTGAAAACACTATTTCCCCCTTTCCTTCTCAAATACGGGATGTTCACTCTCCATAATTCATACTACTAGCAATGGAGTAGATGTCTCCATTACTTCTCAGTATTTTTTCCAGGCCCTTTCTCTGTCTTCTCTAAAGTTCCTAAACTTTGAATCGCTCTCTTCTCTGAAGTTCCTAAACTTGAATCCAGGTCTTTGCACTATACTGCCAATAACCCAAAAACCCCAAGTTTAGTCATGCTCATCTCTCAAGTATTTCAGTTTTTAGCTCTCTGTCTTTCTCACCTCTCCATAGTTAATTCTTTATAATTTCAATGTTTACGTAAACAATCCCACTCTTCCTCTGCAAGAGATTCTCAAGCAGCTGAACAGCTATTTCCCAATGACTATTCTCCATCCAGTTATTCTGTTCATTTCCATAGCTCTACCTAGACTGGATCATTAATTATTACCAATTACTGTAACCCTATCTTGATCTTAATTTTATTCATCCTATTTCAAGAATTCCAGCTTTGCTTTTCCAGCTCACTTTCTCTTGTTACCAGCCTCCAGCAATCTTTGTCTTCTCTTGCTTTGTCACATCAAACTTCAACCTGAGTTAAATCCAAAACTCTCTTCACCCTAAGCTTGTACCATGCAGCTGAATGTGGCTGAAGAAAAAATATACAATCATGTTTACTATTGCAAGTTTAAATGTTGGATGATTAATGTCCAGTGAGCCTTTAGCCTTGCCAGACAAAAACTGTACACCCCCCACCTCTACATATTCTCTCACAAGTCCGGAAGACTACTTCTCACCTTCTCCTCTCTTCTTCAGTCTCTACTTCCCTACCACCTTTCTTATGCTCAGTCAAGCAGTTCATTTATCTCATTGAGAAAATACAGAAATTAGAAACAAACGTTCACAGACTTCCTTCTTTCCCAAAACAACCATCTGCAACCATTTTCACTGTGTACTCTGTCTTCTCTGCAGTTTCTATAGATGAATGAATTGTACCAGATCCTATCTCTTCTTGCATATTTAAAACATAGTTTCTTCAGTCTTCTTCTTCTTTTCTGTATTAGCGTTAACTCTATGCTTCCCAGATAATTACACTGAACACAAAACAGGATACTGAAACGGGAAAAGTTATCTTGTCCCCCTTGCAGGGCTGCGATGGAGGTGTGGCTCACTTCTCCAGTGCCTTACTGCTCAAACCTCTAGAGAGCATGCAGACAGGCGGGCTGTGGGGCTCCAACTCCATGGCAGCGTCTAGGGGTGAATGTTTACAGCTCCTGAAGCCCCAGTGGGCGTGTGTTACAGGGTGCTTTTTTAGTTTAGATGTCTATAAGCAGCTTCTGTTAGTCAGCTCAATTAGACCAGTTTCCTTATCACAAGGACAGAGTGATTTCTGTATCTTGGGGTTTCTTGCCTTGGTGTACTGGAAGAATTGGATCACACGTGGGCTTGGAGAATGAGTGCAAGGTTTTATCTTCAGCCAGTGTGCTCTCCTCGACATCCTCTCAACATCCAGCTGCTTGTGTCTTCTACTGTTGATCTGCTTCTCCTGACATCCAGCTGCCCGTGTGTGCCTTGCTAGGGTCTTGGGCGTTTTTATAGGCACAAAATTGGAACATGGTGGCCAGGTGGTCTTGGGAAATGCAACATTTGGGCATGAAGGCAGGAGTGTCTGTCCTCACCTAGGTCTGTGGGGTAGAGCCTAACCAGGGACCATGCGTTCCTCTACCCAGTATTTCCCTTCCCCATTTCCATATCATTCAAAGGGCCCATGTTCTTACTGTCCCAAAACTTCCCTATCCATACTTTTTCACCTGTGTAAAATGATAAAAATAATAATACAAGAACCTTGCATTGGTGGCATACTTTGCAAGTCATTGCCTTACATTCATTACAGTAAAGCTGCCCAAAAAGTTAGCTATCTCCAGTTCTTCTCATCACAGTCTCACAATCTTTTATAAACCCAATTAAAGAAGGATTTTCCCAACATGTCTCCACAGATATTGATTTTCTCAAGGTAAGTAATTATCTTCATGTACTAAATCTAGTCCTTGACCTGTCAGTAGCCTTCAGCAAAGTTGATAATTTCTACCTTTATAAACTTTTTATTCACATCATTTTCATATTTTCCTTCTAATTCTCTGATCCACTGGCTCCTCCTCCTAATCCCTTTCATAAATTTCTGTCCAGAACAAACCATTTAATGTTGGAATATCCCAAGGCTCTGTTTTTGATCTTTCTTTTTCTGTATTGACACCCCCTCTTTATTTCTTTCAGTCTCAGTTTTAAATAGCATCTATGTATTGGGAATTCACAAACATATATTTCCACTCTGAACCTTGCCCTGGATTCTGAAACAAATTTGCATACTCAAATCCCCCCATTTGAATAGCTAACAAGAAATCTGATGATCATATCTAAACCAAAGTTTGATATCCCTCCCTCTGTGAAACTAGCATTTTCCATCTAAGTTGATAGTGCCTTGCTCTGGTCCACTTGCTCTGGTCCAAAACTATGGAGTTATTCTTGACTCTTTTCTAATCCCCAGCGCAATCATGGTAATCCAGACACCATAGTTTCTTATCTGGATATTGCCAAGACTCTTTCCTGAGCCCTGTGCATTGTCTGTCTTCCTTATATTGTATTTTCAACATGGCAATTGGAGTAATCGTATTGAAATATAGGTTAGATTTCATTTTCTTTTTTAAAGTCTGCAGTGGTTCCTCAGTTCAGCTGGAGTTTAAGCCAGTCTTTACTGTAGCTTCCAAGAGCCCTGCCCCTCTGATTACCACTGCGATCCTTTCTGCCACTACACTTCCCGCTGCCTATTCGGGGCCACTCTCCCCCTTCCCCTTGTCAGACCTACTTCTTCCTCAAGGGCTTTTTCTTGCTGCTTTTCCTACTTGGAAATTTATTCTCCTGAATAGTCACATGGCTCACTTGATCACCTCCTTTAAGTCTTTGCTCCAATATCACCTTCTTTCAGTGAGGCCTTCCCTGAAAAACTTGTATAAAATTTCAACATGTTCCTCAGCTGACAACTCTTATCCCAGTTTTCTGTTGTTTTTTTCTCTCTTTAAATCACCTTTTCTAATGTATAATACAATTATTTGTCTTTTTAGTGCCAGTTTCACCTCCCATAATATAAAGTAAGATATATGAAAGTGGGATTTTTTTACCTCTGTATTCCTTGTTGAAGAGATGAACATCAATTTTTATGTAAATATGTATTTTTGTTGTTACTTACTATATGTGAAGCAGATATTTAATAGTGACTTTTAGACAGTAAGGAAACAAGTTTCAGAAGAGTAAGAATAAACTAGTGTTATACAAAAACCTATACTACTTTGTAAATTTAGCTTCAGTTCCAGGCCGGAAGGTTAGATGAGGTATCTCAGTCTTTTGTTCTCTAGAAGACATACACTGTCACATTGAAGGAAAATAATTATATTTTAATTTTGACACTGAGCTTTTCAAGGTGTAGGACTGAATCTTCATAAATTTAATTGCAAATTATTTAACATATCAATTAACTCAATTCCTATTGACTATACTTGCCAAAAGATGCTGGTATATGCCTCTGAAAGTCCACTGAGCCTACTAAAAAAATGTAACAAAAAGCTCCAATATATAAAAATTACTCTACCTCAAATATGCAGTATGTTCTACAGATTGTTTCTATAGTTTATTTTAAACTCTTTTCAACATTTGAATATTAGAAATCACTTGCACTTATTAACCAAACACTTATGTGTTATTTATTAGAATGTCTCCAATGACAACTCATTCACTGAAGAGTCAACTGTTCTGAGTTTGTAACACATTTTATTTAATCATCTTCCTTTAATTAATTTTGGTTTTATTAATATCTTGCTCTTTCAAGTGTATGTCTGAAATTCCTTTTAAAGTAAGCTTTCTAATGATAACGTATTTGTCAGATGATCTCAAGCAATTTGTACAATTTATATCCAAGAAGTTTAATAATCTCATAAATATAATAGCTGTTTTTAGGCAATGTGAGAAAACTGGCCTTGGTTATTTTTAGCTATGACTTAATTAAATTACTCTATAGTCAATGCAATTTATTGCCTTGCTGTAGAATATAAATGGTTGAAAATAATGAACAGACAGGCCGAGGCCAAAATAAAATACAGAGGTGTGTTTGTGTACGTGTGCATGCATGCACATGTGCATGTGCACATTCGTGTAGCCTGCATAGACAGAATTATGTAAAGACTTGTATTAAAATACACATAATTCTGTATTGATTTATCTCAAGATTTCACCCTATGATTAGTAATATGTTCTCTCACTGATTCATGATATGATGATTGATATTTAGTCCCTCAGCTATTTTTCAGAAATGTTATGCACTAGTATGAAATGGATTGTCACCTATCAGATGAGGTTTGAATGTCATCTCACCTGTCCCTGGCTGAAAAACACTACTTAACATTCCACTATCAGTGATTCATTATTCGACTTAATGCTTTTCCGCTATTAAAATGAGAATACCCCTTGTGGAAGAGGAACATGTGATGCATTATTCAGTGGTTAATAAAATTTAGTGAAAAGTATCTTGTATTTCTGTATAATATCTCAATTCAGCACAGGTTATTTATCAATATTCTGAGTTTACAGCAAATAGCGATAGAAAGCGGTATCTGGTTTTTGTAGGAGAGAGGCTAGAAACTCACAGGACTAGGTCACCATCTGTGGAAAATTGATGTGGATGGGCATGACAGTAAGAGGGTGAAAGCACCCAGAGGCATGTGCAATGGGGCAATGGGTCAGGGATGGTCATGGCAGTTGAGTGTGCAGTGAACACAGCTAGACAGGTAGGTTAAAAAGGTGGAACAGAGCACACAGAGAGTTATGGTAGCATATTTAACTACTTAATCTTGTGCTATCCCTGCACGACTGCATACCATGACACGTATGAAAGTAATAAACATTATTATTAATATTATTTATCTTCTGCTACTCTCCCTGAGAAATTGGTAGATTTGCAAATGTCTTCTAGCAGGAAAACATAACCATTAGAAAAGCTAATTAAAATCTGGGGTTTTTATTTGGCTTGAAACCTTCACAGGTGTCAATCTTTCTTAATTAAGAATGCAGTGAAAAAACATACATATTACTCTAAGCCATTTTGTGTACTGTGAAATTACTTTTCTTCTCTCAAGAAAATGTGAAATCATTTCTTTTCCTTAACACACATTCCAGACGTTTTAAAAGGATATTTCCTCAAAGAGCCATAAAATCTGCAAAGGATTTCCCCGAAGTACTTTCACTTTAATAAACACCAAGCAAACAAACAAAAAGGCAAGACGATATATGTGTGTGTATGCATAAGTGTGTGTATGTGGCAAAATTAATATATATCTTTATATAAATATGAATTTAATATAGATACACATGTAAACAGAAATAGAATCTATATGAATATATTTAATATGTACATATTAAATGTGATTTAATTTTACTCATTGCAATATTACTTATTGCTGTCTTTTCAAAGAGCTCAGACAACTTCATGCACGTCTAATTCACCCTCGTTACTTCTTCAATGTAAGTAATAAAGCACCATTTGTTCAATTTTTTTTAAAATTGAGGAAAAGGAGAATCAAATATGTAACACTAGATAAAAAAGCTCTTTTACTCAAAAGAAGTGCAATTTTATACAGCAACCATACAAAATCTTCAAAAAATGTGATAATTATATTTGGGGGGTGTGTGTGTGTGTGTGTGTGTGTGTGTGTTCATGTGTGTAGGGGGGTGCTTAATAACAGTAATTAACAACTAATTTTTAAAATACAAATGAATCCACATGGTCAAATATAATTTTTTCTAGCTCTTTCAAATTATTAGCCATGAGAGGTAAAATACTTATATTAGTGACATCATATTTATTTTCCATTATGTATTACTTTTATATATGTAAAGTTTCTATGTGAAACAATTAGTGATAAAGCAGAGAAAATACTCCTCTTCCCTCTGGTTCTCTGTGAAGAAAAAATAGTTTGTATGACTTTGCCAATAACACCCATGATAAATGAAGTCAAGGAAAGATCTTTGCAGGTCTGATTAGGTATAATTAAGAGAATAACAATAAATAACAATGTAATAGAGAACTGATACATACACCATGGCTAGGAAATGAAGATGATAATATTAGCATTTACTGAGATATTACTATAGAACATAATTGGCCTGCCTCAACTAGTGTACGTTTTGTTGTATATGCTAAAACTAGCAGTGACCACATTTTTTTTTTAAGGAAAATCCTTAATGGGAGTAACTAGCACATATGAAGTTCTTTAAAACAGGTCTATAGTCTCCTGATTCAAGATTTTAACAAAACTGATTTTTAATGTGTACTTTGTTAAAATTTTTTGTGAATTTTAATGCAAAGTTTCAAATTATCTAAATACCAATTACCTAGTTTCATTGTAATATAAGGAACATTTTTTGTCCTACTAATGGTTGACTTATTCATTCTATCTAGTATTTTATCTTTGTAGATCAAACTATAACTTTAAACATATTGCCCTGAGTTATCTAAACTATTAACAGAACTATTATAAATCATAATATATTAAAAAATTAAAAGATATTATCATTGGTATTGACCTTCTCCCTGAAGATAAGGCACAGCCAGGTGTTCCTGGCATGCTGGCTGGGCTGAAATATTTTTTTTCTAGTTCTCGTGATTTGCCATTCTCATGCCTATGTATGAATACTACTTCCAGTGATTTTTTTTTATGTCTTTGATATGAAATAGCACTCCATTTCTATCTAATAGACATTTTAGTTCCTCAGAACATGTTCTACCTATCAACAGCTGAATTACAAATGGATACTCCACCTAAATCTAGGTAATAAATAGATGTCTTTCTGTAGTCCCTTTAATGAAAGATTTCCAACGAGCAATTAATGATGTAATGTTCAAGAAGATAAGTGACTGTAATCTAGCAGATGGAATGTACAATTATTCTTATTCCATTTTTGATGGACTTGGCTGGAGATCTTTATTAGTAAGACTGCTCAGTGTTTTCAACATCTTATTAATGTCTTAAATATGGAATATTTTTCTGAGAGTACCAATAAACAGGAAGAGTGAATGTCAAAACCTGTGGTAATAACAAGAGAATCAACAACAAATTCTACCTATATAAACAATTTATTCTTTTCTTATTGATGGGTTTGGGTCTGTGACATATGTGGAATAAAGTACATGGTATGGGGGGAGTGGGGAGAGAGAGAGAATGTGCTTTACTTGCACACTCTAAGAATTAATAGCTAATACCATTTGGACATATTGAGGAACAATGATAATGACAGAAGTGTGCAGAATGACGACCTCTTCCTGGTCTCTAAAATGTCCTTGCAAATGTACAAGATCTTATAAAATATATATGTGTATATATATATACACACATATATATTGTGTATATATATATACACACATATATATTGTGTATATATATATACTTATATATTGTATATGTATATATATACACAATATATATGTGTGTATATATATATACTATATCTTGTATATGTGTATATATATACACATATATATATGTGTGTATATATGCACACACAAATGCAAAGTGCAAATATGTAATTACACAAAACAGAATGAAAATAAGACAGAAATTAAAATTTTTGCATGTTTATTTTGGCCAGAGCTTCACTATTAACTGAAAAGGATAACGAACAAAAGTGTACAGAAATCAGCTACTATATGTAAAAGGGTAGAGCTACCAGCAAATCATGTCAGTTGTGATAATATGTTATGTGACAGTGTTTTCTGAACCAAAACAAAAATCTCTTCAACAGACCCAAATTCTTCCCTTAAAAATTCTAGGCTCCTAGAGGCTATAGGATCCCTAAATATGTTTTTTCACTGAGCTTTGAGGTCAGAATTTTTTTTTTTTTGAGACAGAGTCTTACTCTGTCGCCTAAGCTGGAGTGCAGTGGCACGATCTTGGCTTACTGACTGCCACCTCTGCCTCCTGGGTTCCAGCTACTCTCTTGCCTCAGCCTTTTGAGTAGCTGGGATTACAGGCGCAGGCGCCACCATGCCCAGCTAAGTTTTGTATTTTTAGTAGAGATGGGGTTTTAACCATGTTGGTCAGGCCGGTATCCAACTACTGACCTCGTGATCCACCCACCTCAGCCTCCCAAAGTGGTGGGATTACAGGAGTGAGCCACCATGCCAGGCTGAGGTTAGATTTTTAAAGAAGGTGTTCATATTCTTCTAATCAGATCTTCTGCTTCCTTCCTCTAATGCCAAAGCACTTTTTTATGCCCTTATTACTGTGCTCTTAATGTAAATGCCTTACTAAATTATAAAATAAGAAAGTTGGCTGTTGCAAGTTGCAGTGATAATTTTTTTCTTTTCAGTTGAGGAAACTGAGGTCCTAGACTAAAAATTCAATAAAAAACACTGAGTGAACCAGGTTAAAGAAGAAAAAAACTAAACAATGAAATTCTTGAAATACTCTGAATTTCTAGATTAGTAATTTCTCCCTTTCTGTAAAACAACATCTGTTTTTTTTTTTCTTTTCATTTTGAGTCAAAAATTGCTACCCCAGTTAGATATAACACAATTTTTACTTGCCTGGTGATTCTACAATTATTTGTGAAGTAAAAATTTTCCTGTAAAACATTAATGGAAAAATCTGAAGAAAGCCCAGTAACTTAGTAACACTGTTACAGTCAAACAAAAGGTTGCCTCTGAATTGATATTTTTAAGTATTGTGCTGAAGCTTCATATATTACAGTCTGTAGAAAAATAGCCTGTTGCATGGCAAGAGTGGCACCATCTTGAAGCAAAACTGCCATGATGACCGTTGTTTGACCCCACACACCAATGTGTTCTGCAGTAAGGTCTTTAAACAATGCCCGTAGCATAGATAACCCCTCATAAAGATGCTTATTTAACCTCTCAAATGGTCACAAATCTTGGCATGAAAGCCTGAATCCCTCACCAGCTGCCCGTGTTTTACCTTAAAAGCTTGTTGTATAAAGAATACTTTTTGGAGGCCAGGTGCTGGGCTTCACCAACTGGTGGCTGCCTGAGACAGCTTATTTTCTAAAGCCCCTATTACATGTTTCCTTCTGAGAAACTGGATTTGTCAGCCTCTTTCTTTGGCCTCTCAGCTCCCTCAGCCATGTGCAGGTAGGTTTGCATACCTGCTCATTACGGAACACCTCCTAACTAGTACTTTGATTTATTAACTTAGATCCCAGCTTCTTTCTGAAAGGGTTTTAAATGGCATTCAGAGTCAGGAATCTTCAGTTTTAAAGACGGAAAATTAAAGAAACATTTGCTTTGTATCCTTTCTTGGGCTATCTAAAATTAACACAGAAAATGTGAGGGACGCTTTTATCTTACAGTGAAGAACTTCCCTCATTTTCTCTTTCTCTCTCGTAACCACTGATCTGATGCGGAATTCTCGTGTGACAGAGCCACCCAAAGGAGGTAGATTACTCTATGGAGAGATAATAACCTCTTGTAAATATGGTAGAAGCCTGAGAAAGCCTCCCAGACTTATGGAAATGGTCATTCTGAAGACAATATAAACATGATAATCAGAGAAAATGCAGAAATTATAATATAAATTACTAACATTAAAGAATGGAATTGAGGTGAAAAATATTGTAAGGTGATAATCTTGTTTTTGTGGTTATGAATTCAAATATATTTTTCAAAACTGAGAAGTCCAATAATCAAGACAGTAAAATTTAAATATGTGATATTGTTTATACTGGTTAGATAATCCAAACATGATAATCAGGGAAAATGCAGAAATTATAATATAACTTACTAATATTAAAGAATAAAGTTGAGATGAGAAATATTGTAAGTTGATAATCTTGATTTTTGTAGTTACAAATAAAAATATATTTTTCAAACCTGAGAAGTTTAGTAATGAACATACATTGAATTTTAAATATGCGATATTGTTCATGTCGGTTAGGTGATAAATGCAGCTTAGAATTAGAGGATTAAATATATGATCTTCTCTCTGTATATTAGACTTCAAGGCCCAGTAACTCAAATCTCCTATAAGAGCAGACACTGTGTCTACCATGTTCAGAATGATATCTGCAATGCCTAGCCTTTCGTATATACATCAAGCATACATGCAGTTCTCAATCCATATTTGTTGAATGAATTAACCAGCCCCTTCACCCATTTTTCTTCTTAGCTTCTCCCATCTTTCATCTTCCCCCATCAACTCCCACTCTACCCCCGCCTCCACTTCCAGGAGCCCATTTTTGAATCAGCCAAACTTTCTGCCCCCATGATAACTTTTCTCTGATGGGTATTGCTGAGGATTATTTGAAATCCTTCCTAAAAGTGTGAATTGGGGTCAGTATCAACACCTGGTCTCTAATCTCAACCAGAAAGTCTTTGCATCAGTCCCAGTGAGTTTTGTTCCTCCAGAGGCTATTGCCAATATTTGCCATTTCTTTCCCCTATAACCAAAAAAAACCCTCACTCTCAAGGGGCAGATAACCTCCAATGTCTTTACAGGAAAAAATAGACATAAGTGTAGAACTCTTTAACACCTCAACCAACACCATAAGTGCTTTCATCTACATTAGTTCTCACCTATTATGATTCCCAAAGCAAAACAAAACAAGAAAAGCAAAGAAGCATCAGCCAACTAATATCCCTGTACGATTTTCTCCTGGCCAGCTAACATGTTTCTACAGATAAACTTTGGGAAATAATTTGCTAAATTTATTTGCCCATTTACTTCTCATTTACTCCATGGTTCTTTGAAAGTACTCTCCTTACTCCTCTTTCAAAATTCCGATCAAGAAGACTTTTTGGACTTTATCTTAACATCTCTGTTGTCTTTGGCATCCGCTGAGTTTATTTTCTTTCTATTCTTTTTTTCTTTTTTTGTCTTGAGTTGCTTTTCACTTTTGATTTTGGTGACTGAATACATTTCTGCTTTTCTTTCTACCTTTCTGGAATCCCATGTCAGTCCTTTACATGTAATGTTCCCCTTACATGTATACTTAGCAGTCTCTTATCACTTGATATACTTTGGCTAAGCATTCTTTTTTTTTTTTTTTTTTTTTCTTGGTACAGAGTCTTGCTCTGTCACCAGGCTGGAGAGCAGTGGCACGATCTCGGCTCACTGCAACCTCTGCCTTCTGGGCTCAAGCGATTCTCCTGCTTCAGCCTCCCAAGTAGCTGGGACTACAGGCACATGCCACCATGCCCAGCTAATTTTTGTATTTTTAGTAGAGACAGGGTTTTACTGTGTTGGCCAGGATGGTCTCAATCTCTTGGCCTTGTGATCCACCCACCTCAGCCTCCCAAAGTGCTGGGATTATAGGCATTAGCCACTGCACCAGGCCTAGAGTAAGCATTCTTATCCATAGTAATGACTTTATTCACCACCTGTAAGTTGAGCACTCCCAGGATCAATTTGAGCTGTAGGCCAGCATCCTTTGTCTTCCAACAGATTCACTTAGATGTGTGAAATGGTTTGGCTGTGTCCCCACCCAAATCTCATATTGAAGTTTAGTTCCCATAATTTTCCATATTGTGGGAGGGAACTGGTGGAGGGTAATTGAGTCATGGTGGTGATTACCCCCATGCTGCAGTTCTCATAATAATGAATGAGTTCTCATGAGATCTGATGGTTTTATAAAGGGCTTTTCCCACTTTTGCTTGTCACTTCTCCTTGCTCATACCATGTGAAGAAAAACTTGTTTGCTTTCCCTTCTACCATGATTGAAAGTTTCCTGAGGCCTTCCAACCCTTCAGTACTGTGAGTCAATTAAACCTCTTTCCTTTATAAATTACCCAGTCGAGTCTGTCTTTATTTGCAGTGTGAGAACGGACTAATACAATGTCTCACAGGCAACATAGCAAACTGTACAAAAACAACCTCATCTCCCTGTTATAAACCTGCTGCTTTTTGCCTCTGGCTATTTTCAGTTGATAACAGTACACGATCCCGAAAATAGGTACTACCTTTGAGTTTTCCTAGTTCCTTACTTCCTTTATCTAGCCAGCAAATCATGTTGATTCTGTCTACAAACTATCACTTGCATTATGAATCCACCTAGTTTTAATATTCTCACTGTTGCTACCTTAGTTTAGACCCTCACCTTCTCATGTTTGGATTTGTGTAACAGCCTCCTGGCTGAATTCCTTCCTTCTAGTTTTACTTTCCTTTAATCCATTATTTACACTGCTGCCAGAGTGAGCTTTTGAAAATGCAAATCTAATCATGTATTTTCCCACTTGCAAGTCTTATAATGACTCCCATAGCTTTCATGATAAAGTCCAAACTCCTTAGCATGGCATATATGGTATTTATGACCTTGGCATCTGCTTCCTTCTCCAGTTGTACTTCTTTTTATTCAATGACTTTCCAATACTGAACAAAGACCATTTACAAAAAGGATACATCTACTTTAGCCTGTGCATGTATCCCAACCCTCTATTTCAGAGGTAGCTTTCATTTATCTTTCAAAATCCAATTCAGGGAATACCTTATGCAGGAAGGCAAGTATCTTGATTCTGGTCCAGTGTTGAATACTACCCCTAATGCCTTGCGTGACAATATAATATGAAATAGAATATTTCATATTCTATTCTGCTCTGCAATTTGCTTACTTTAATATAAGATACGGAGAGAATACGTTGTGGCTTCTTTTCCTTCTTATATTCACTAAATGCTTAATGAACAGACGAAAGAATGGAGAACTAAGGATAGGCATGATACTTCTATTTACAGGGTTTTTACAGAGTTATAGGAGGCATTTTAAATCACAGCTTGCTCTAATATTTACCGTTTGTGGGACGTTACATAGTTACAGAATCTCCTGAAGTTTCAGTTATTTCACAGAGATAATCCATAGTTCCTAACACCTAGTGAAAAATAAAATGAGGTAAGTGAGAGAAAGCACCTATCACAGTGCTTTAAACATGCTAGCTCCTATTATCCTCAGGGTCAAGTGGCCACATGGACAGGTATTTTTTATTTTAGTCTAAAGAGAAGTAGAATTAATGGTTAGTATGAGGACATATATTTTCCCAATGTAAGAAAAATCTTTATATAAATTTTAAGGGTTCTACAATCAAATAGCTGTCTTCTGAAGTAATACAAATGTATAATAAGGGAGAGACACAGTTTAGTGTCACAGTGTATTCAAAATAGGACATAAATTTCAATGGGCATGAAGTTTAATCTGATTCAAAATTTGCATAATCTTAAAATGATCTGAATTATGATTTATAAGGAATACAGTATCTAGAAAAAGAGCAACAGTCATTCAATTTACACCACGATTGTTGAAGTATACCTAGAGTTTGCAATCAACTTCAAATATTGTTCAAATGAGAAAGAGAAGAAACATGAGGATGGTAAGAGTTATAAAAACCAGTGAGATGAAGACTAGTAAAAGGGAACAAGGGGAGTTTAGTTTGGACAGAGAAAGGTGACAGGTAGATATTATAACTGCTTTCAAACACTGTAATAGTGTGTGTGGCCTTAGAGGATGGGGTTTTACTCCTGGCTTACTGATTTATGAGAAATGTGAACTTGAAGAGGGATTTAGCATATCTCAATTTCAATGTCTGTATTTTTAAAGAGGAAAACAATAACTGTCTCTGAAGTTGTTGGGAAGATACAATTAGATAATTGTATATAAAGTTATTAGCTTGGTGACTGGCATTTAAGGGATAAAGTGTAGAAATGATTTTTAACAAGTTTAATCTTTTTTTCTATTGAATTATAAAGTCACAGTCAAAAAAAGACCAGCTTATTATTTGACAGAATTTTCCAATTGCTAGAGGTAAATGTGGGTAGACAGGCATAAGTTTCCTTTTATTGGATCTCAATAATCACTTCCTCGAGGTCTTTCTAAAATATCAGTTATACTTTTCCAACAACCCATCTATTGTTTCATGTTTATACTGTGGGTCTCTGCCATTTAAGTATAATATTCCATGAGGGAAGGGATTATTCTAACCTTTTTTTACTATTGCAATACCAGAATCGAACACTTGAATGTTTGACACAGGATAACATATACTCTTTCTTCAAGTGCAATCAAAGGAGTCACAAAGAAATTAATACAATCACATTTAATAATATATTTTGAATTAACAAATGGCGGAAGGATAATGTCAAAGATACTGTAGAAAGAATTTAAAAATTTGATAGCAGTTAGACAAGTTACCAACTCAATTTTTTCTCTTGCCGAGATTCATTTAATCCTGAGTGTATTCCTATCCTTGGAAATTTTTAGTAAGACTTGCTCTGTATCTACCAGAAATGATTTTTTTTAAAAGTTATTCACTATTCACTACTTGGAAGGTTTGATTAGGTGGTCTTTAAGTCACCTTCTAACATGAAGATCCAGTGAACAATTTCATGATTAAATTTAGTTATGAATTGAAAAAAAGATTAAGAGTGCAAGAATAGCCACTATCAAAGAGCAAACCTGTTCACAGGTTTAAATTAAGGATCAATTTTTTTTTCCTTTGCTGACTTGATTAGTTTGTAGATAAAATAATTATTAGAATAGCCTTTTCTTTATACAGAATGGCTTCTTAGTAAGTGGTTACCTAAGTAAGTTATTATTTCACAAATGATAAATCTACTAAAAATGTTGCATTAAGTCACAAGTAGGGGGTAGCTAACGCAGTTTGCTTTCCAGCTTTCAGGTACACAATTTATCTTCTCTCTTATCAAGAGAGTGGCTAATATTACAAGAGAGGCTCAGCATAGCTGTTGATTGGACTTCCTTGAGACACACTAAAACTGAGTAAGAATTCTGGAAGGAGGAACATAAATAAGCAGTCTTTGTTCCCACCACTCCAATCTCCACTCCCCAAACACACCCCTCTCCCATGCCTCATAACATCGGCATTTCTAAATAAATACAAGGTGTCATGCTATCAGAAAGGAATGTATGCCTCCTATAACTCCCTAAAAACCCTGTAAATAGAACTACCATGCCTATCCTTAGCTCTCCTGAATTCTAGTGTACCCCTAGGCTCAGATGTGTGTTGTTGGTAAGGATAGAAAGAGGCAGCACATGCAAATGAATGGAAAGAAAACTATCTGGCTACCACAGAAACAATTGCATGTGTGATTACAGAGGTGTCCTGGAAAATCCAAGGTCAGAAAAACATCTCATATTCATGGGTTAGATTGTACATGGATTCACAAACTTAGCACTATTGACAATTTGGGCTGGATAATTCATTTCTGTGGGCTATCCTATGCATTGTAACATATTTAGCAGCAGGGCCAGCCTCTACACACTAGATGTGACTAGTACCTTACTTCTAGTTACCACAACCAAAAGTGTCTCTAGTCCCTGTAAAATTCCCTAGGGGGCAAAGTAACTAAATTGGGAACTACTGGGTTACAGTGATGGAGGAATTTCCTAGGACTAGGGTAGTTTTCTGACATTAAAGCCATAAGAGGCTTAATTAAACAGGGTCTGGGAGATAGATATAAAAATGTCTCAAGTCTTCACTCTAGGACAGGGGTCCCCAACCCCAGGGCAGTAAACAAGTACTCTCTCTGTGGCCTGTTGAGAACAGGGCTACACAGCAGGAGGTGAACAGTGGGCTACCCAGCATTACCACCTGAGCTCTGTCTCCTGTCAGATCAGCAACTACATTAGATTCTCATAGGAGCAAGAACCCTATATTGAACTGCATATGTCAGGGATCTAGGTTGTGTGCTTCTTATGAGAATCTAATGCGTGATGATCTTAGGTGGAACAGGTCATCCCAAAACTGCCCCTGGCCTACCACAGTCAATGGAAAAATTGTGTTCCATGAAACTAGTCTCTGGTGTAAAAAGATTGGGGACTGCTGCCCTAGGTGCTCTCCCTGAAGGCTGATTACCTTTTATATCAGAAGGGTATCAGACCTATGGAATCGAAGATTAAATGATAAGTAGATACCATAGAATCTGATAAGCTGTATTTCTGACACCCTCCTCCCCACCAAAGGCAAAATAAGCATAGGTATACCTTTAAATATTATATACATTCTGGTTTTAAGTCAGAAAATCCATTACAATTTAATAAAATAAATTTGTCTTCTCCATAACAATGGATAATTGTGAAAGCTAACATATTCAATTTTTTTCTGACCAGGATATTTTGGCATGTGTGGAGCTTTCTCTGTGTATATGTGTGAATATCTATGTCTGTGTGAATTTTATATACCTTTGAAAATGAGAATGGTGCCTGTTAATTTCAAGATTTTTATTTGTAACATTACAACTAAGTTATTATGTTTGTTTCTGCTAGGTTTCTATCATAAGGTGTCAAGTGGATTAGATTAATATATTTAATTTAATAGCCTTTGATTAATATATGTAACGTATTACACCTGCATTTGCTTATGTCCGAAAACAAAATAAACTTTGTTAAGGATAGTTGGTAAATACCCTGTATCAAAAATACTACATTATAAGCACTTTGCAAGTTAACTCCACATGCTCCTCTTTTCCATATGTGCTTTATTACTCTCTAAAGGAGTCAATACCAGACAGGAATTCTCTGCAAAAGGCTAACCAGTATGGAAAATAAAACTGACAAACAAAGGCACTGAAGCATTAAACAATCAGAAGAGTTTAGGATCTTCTTTCTTTTAGTGTGATTTGTAAATGACTTCAGATTTTTCCATATCCAATTTCCCATGGGGTTTGTGTCTTCCTTACACAATAACTGCTACGAGTTCTGCTTATGGTATTCTTTTATACATTCAAAATGCCCTTAACTAATGCAAAAAAAAATACCCTTTAATACATTTTTTGCTATGGCTACTGAAGGGGAAAACAATATTAAGTAAGATGGAATTAGGCTACAAGCTGCGTAGATTATATATTTTGTAGGTGATTTTGTACATAAAACATGTGATTCATATTTTATAATTTATTACTTAACAATAAAATTCATTGTTATAAAAGGGGGATATATTTAAATTCAATTTCCCTCAGATCCATTTACCCATTTGGCCACTCGGAGACAGAATCAGAAGGTAAATTGCTGCAGCACTTCTCTATTATGACCTAAAGTAGCATAAGCAATTGACCCTCTTGAATGTAAGAGGCACAGCAGCACACTTTGTGAATTCTTGCTTCTTTGTATTATTGGTTCAGCATTTCTTTGCAAAGTTCAATGAGGTTCATTAGCTTATCTAAAGAGAATGGGACCGGTACTTTTGAGACAGCTTCTCTCTGTGACTTTTCTAATTAAATCCCTTCCATCAGATGAAGAGTTGCCCTTTTTACTTGACAAACATTTGTTCTAATTTGGCCTTCCTTGATTTTTGAGTGCTTTTACGTCCCTCTCCCCCTCTATACCCACTAGCATCTGTTAGTCAGAAGATCGCTCTGCCTGACATTTACTCTGAATGTGCTTGCTTATTAAAATATTTCAATGTTAGACAAGCTTATAACTTGAAAAATACAATACAGTTCTGGAGCACTGGTGAAGCTCATCTTAAAGGAATGTTTTGTTGTACTGATGTGTCTTTCTTTGTTTTTATAAGATGGAAGATACTCACTCATAGATATAACATCTATGGGAAGTAAAGATACATGTTTTATAATGGAAACTAAAACCTTTCCCTTAATTTTATCTCTTAAGTCTAAGAATTCCATGTTTCCTTGGTAAACATAGGGAGTCAACTTATAACTAAAGTAAAAATAACATAAAGCACTAGCTGGTCATATTTGAAAATAAAACTAAATGGTTAGCGGTGATATCTCCCTGACTTTAGACAGACTGCAACTACTGAAAGAGTTGACAACTCAAAAATATTTAAATTACAAGAAATTTTCACAGGCTTTGAAAACACTAGAAAAAGCTGCCAGATATCTGGCTGTGTGCTGACTAATCCTTTAGGAAGACTCTTCTTCATAGACAAAATGATGATGTACTGTAAGGTTAAGTGCTCACCTAGGAGCAAGTGAAGGTCAGCGCCCTCAGTATTCACCCTGGACTTCAGAAAGGCATGCTCTAGCAGTGACAAGCCTTGCTACATTCAGTTCATTCAGTTTATTCTCCTATTTTCTTTAACACTATCCAGTGCTATTAACTTGCCAGCCATGTAGTCTGTAAGTAATAGGTTGCAATAGCAGCTGAAATTGACAAGTGCTTAGCCCAGAGCATGGATTGAATGTAATTCATAGGGTTCCTGAGTTAATTTCCAATACCTATTTCATCAAGGCAGACTGACAGATGGCTGCCAGCATCTTTTGGCTTTATCTGTAAATCCCTATGTCTTTTACTGCCATCATTTTGTTTTTTATACATTCCATCCCTTGCATTTGCTCCTCCCCATTTCCATAACTTCAAATGGAGCTTCTCTCTAGGCATATCAGTCATTTAGGTTAGAGGCCCTTGCAGCTAAATGTAAGACCTTCAAATGTTATTGAAGTGCATTTTTCCATGTGGCCCTGTTTAAAATGATGTTTCTTTAGGGACTGCTGGGTGAAATATGAAGTTATCTGGGAGAGTAAATCTAAGATGTTGGACAGATGGTGAAGCGTCAGTGCATCCACAGAAACGCATTTCATTTTTATACAGGGGCACGCTCTCAATCAATTTTGGCTTGAGAAAACAGTTGCTTGTATTGCATCAGTGGCTTTTTTATTTTTTATTATTTTGTCTATAACAGATCAATAGCAAAGCTTACAATTCTCTAATAGATTTTTAAATAAAGTCATGAATAAAATGAACCCGGAAAAATTCAAAAAGAAAAAAATTTTTAAAGATTAAGAACTTACTGAAAATGGAACAAAGGTTGCCACTAACGGATCAAATGCAATGACTATTGGTAAAACACAAAACTCATTTACTCTGTAGGACATGAGAAGTTCCATTTCTCACCTTAAGTGTGTTTTGGGAACGATGATCTGTGACCTTCTTATTTAAACTTCGCAGATTGACTTTTTTTCATTGAAGGTTTGAAGCTTCAATTTTTGCTACATATATTTAAGAGATTTCTAAATCACCCATTTCAATCTTCTGCTGCTTTCCTGAGTCCTATTCTGGTACTACTACCCTCAAATCACTCTGCTTTCATTTAACATTTGGAAAAGAATGCCTGGATTACTGGATATTTTATCTATTGTCAAACTGCTATTTGAAATTTTTCATATGAGTATCCAACAGTATTTTGGTGTGTGTTATTAATTGATGGGCAATATCCCAGACAATGTCTTCTGCAATTATGATTTACCATTTAGCACATGCTAAACAAGTTAAGTGTAAACTGATTTCCTTAGTCAATGGAAAGTATAATCAAACTTGGAAAAACAGTACCAGAAAAAGGCAAATTAAATCATTTGGATTATTCAAAGGTAGACCTATTTCTTCAGAAGTATGATGTTTCCAGAAGCATATGGAGATTTTCCCAAAACGCTGTTTCTATATTTCAAAAATGACAGACATTTTACAAATGATTGCTTGGCAATGCTGGAATTCCATTGAGACTTGCCTACAAGGTGAATAGTTATTTCAGTAAAAGAATTGAGTCCTAAAGATGACACAGCTTAATGGCCTAGGCTCTGGAGCAGAGTTGCCAAGTTTTTTTTGTTTGTTGTAAAGGACCAGTTATTAAATCTTTTTGGATTTGTGCATCCTATGGTCTCTGTTGCAGCTACTCAGCTCTGCTCTTGTAGTACAAAAGCAGCCATAGACAATACATAAATATGTAGTCATGGATGAATTCCAATAAAACTTTATTTATAAAAGCAAGGGGACGATATATGTACAGCCCTCTGCTCTAAATAACAGATTTGGAGTCACATTGGCCTGGGATTCAATTATTACTCTCTCACCGACCAACTGTGTGACTAAGTACATTATTCAACCCATCTGTTTATCAAGGTCTTCTTCCATAATTGAGGATAAGTGCAAAGGACTTTTAAATAAGATAGTATCCTTATGTTTGTAATATGCTGTTAGTGTTTAATAAATGGAAACTATTGGTGCTAGAAGATGGCAGCACTAACTCATTTCAAAAATGTCAAGGGGTCCACAGGTACAGAGGAATGGGTCAGAACAGCATATGCAAGGGAAACCATTTGGATTTGCCAAGCATTGTCTTTGGAGGCAAGGGAAAAGGTTTCCACAAAATCCAGCATTCCCCTTTTAAGGTTTTTAGAATTCTTTCCTGAGATAACAGTAGGGCTCCAAACTGTTGTTGAAAGAATATAGTAAAATTTTACACACTCACAGTAAGTGAGGTGGAACCCCTTCTGGATCATTGAAAAGTTTGAATTATTTGATGCTTTTTATAGAAAGCAGTTTTGTTGTTTTCAAGTACATACAGTAATTGGCAAAACATCCAAGAAAGTATTGCCAAGTAGACTTCCTGCTGGCATGTTTAAGTGAAAAGCTGAGACTCATTTAAAATTAGCATATTATTATATGTGTATGGAAATAGCCCAAATAAAGTTCTTGAAAACAGTTTGTTTTCTTAGGCAGGTTAGATATTCTTTTTAATTTATTATATGAAAAAAAAAACATCAAACAAATAAAACCAGGCAGTTTATGGTCATTGTGCTTTTTTTAACAGAATTATTTTATCTACTTTTTCACTTTAACTTTCTATTCTTGAAGTAATGGTTAGAAACCGTGACCTCAGAATCCCAGCATTTCTCTGAAATGTTGACTTTTCTTGCCTTGGTGGTACCTTGAATTCCTCCACATAGTTCAAAATAGACTGGGATAGTTAATCATTTTAAATTAAGAGCTAATTCATTCTACAGTGAGGCAGTTCATAATAAAATTCGCATGTATGTAGGGTATTATATTAAAAACTTAGCTGAGTGTATGTTTAGAGACACTACATGAATCCTTAAAGGTGGCCATTCTTGCCATGCCTCTTACCATTTATTAATCTCTTTCTATGAACATTCAATTTTTAGGTAGTAAGTCTAGGTAACAAGTTTCCTTTTTTTGATTCTGATTAAATGCTTGATTTTTTTTCTTTTAAGCCCTTTAAAAGCTTTAAATAAACGGAGTCCTCCATTCATTCCACATTTTCTTACTGGTTGAATAAAATTGCTGAGTCAGTATTATGTCTGGTATTATCCTAGGCATGGAGAAACAAGGATGAATGGCCATTTTATTCTCAGTGAGGTCTTTCCCTGGAGACTTGGGTTGTATCATTGTTAGCCTTCAGGACTCCTCTGTTGCTGCTTTAACCTGAAGCCTGGGACAGAGATAGTTCTAAGCAGTGTGCTTCATAATCCCTGCCATAGTATATATAATTCTCTCCCTGTTTCCCATCAGACGTGGACATCACTTTCACCAGTTCAACTGTGAGGTTGCAACTGCCCTTCCAGTAGCCACTTATGACAGCAAATAGGACAGTTTCTTTTGGACTTTCACACTGTAAATTTTTGACAATCAGATTTTTTCTTTTCTTGAGCTTCCTTCTCTCAATTTATTCATTTTGAGTTTGTAGACAGTCTTTTTCTCTTTCATCATTGTAACGAAGTCTATTTCTAATTTTTTATCTCACTCTAGATCATACTATCTTGCTTTTAATTGTATATTTTTCTTTTATGTGGCAACATTTTACTTAATGTCTGTCTCCCAAAGTAAGCAGGTTTTCTGACACAACTTTGATATGCTATCCTGCAATCATGGTTATAAGTTACTATTCTTTGTAAGGAAGCTCATAAATCAAATACACATTCATGGAGTAATAAAAACATACCTTAGGATACTATGGTTCCATTGTAGACAACTGTAATAAAGCGAATATGACAATAAATTGAGTCACATTAATTGTTAGGGTTTCCCAGTGCATAGGAAAGTTATACTATTCTGTAATTTATTAAGTGTACACCAGTGTTATGTGTAAGAGACAATGTATATACCTGAATTAAAAATACTTTATTGCTAAAAAATGCTAACAATCATCTGAACCTTCAGCCAGTTGTAATTTTATTGCTTGTGGAGGGTCTTGCCTCAACATGGGTGGCTGCTGACTGATCAGCATAGTAGTTGCTGAAGGTTGGGGTGGCTGGGACACTTTCTTAAAACAAGGCAATAGTGAAGTTTGCCACATTGGTTGACTCTTCCTTTCCTTTCTCTGTAACATGAAATGCTGTTTGATAGCATGTTACCCACAGTAGAACTTCTTTCAACATTCGAGTCAATCCTCTCTAACCCTGCCATTGCTTTATCAAGTAAGGTTATGTAATATTCCACATTTTTTTGTTGTTGCTTCCACAATGTTCACAGAATTTTAACTAGGACTACATTTCTTCTCAAGAAACCACTTTCTTTGCTCATTTCTAAGAAGCAACTCCTTATCCATTCAAGTGTTATCATGAGATTGCGGTAATTCCATCACATCTCCAAGGCTCCAATTCTAATTGCAGCTGTCTTGCTATTCCCACCACATGTGCAGTTCCTTCCTCCAATGAAGTCTTGAAATCCTCAAAGTCATCCATGAGGGTTGGGATTAACTTCTTCCAAACCCCTGTTAGTGTTGATATTTTGACCTCCTCCTATAAATCACAAATGTTGTTAATGGCAACTAGAAAGGTGAATTCTTCACTGAAGGTTTTCGATTTACTTTGCCCAGAGTCAGCAGAGGAATCAATGTCTATGGCAGGTATAGCCTTATAAAATGTATTTCTTAGACAACAAGACTTAAAATTCAAAATAAATATTTGATCCCACGGGCTGCAGAATGCATGTTGTGTTAGTAGGCATGAAAACAATGTTAATCTTTTTGTACGTCTCCATCAGAGGTCTTGAGTGACCAACTACATTGACAATGAACAGTAATATTTGCAAATTTGCAAAGAGTTTATTTTTTTTAACTGAGCCATAGATCTCAACAGTGGGCTTAAAATATGCAGTAAACTACATTGTACACTAATGTGTTGTCAGGCTTTGTTGCTTCATTTACAGAGTGCCAGCAGAGTAGTTTCAGTGTAATTTTCAAGGGCCCTTGGATTTTCAAAATGGTAAATGAGCATTAGCTTCAACTTAAAGTCATTGGCTGTATTAGTCCCTAACAAAAGAGAGTTAGTCTGTCTTTTGAAGATATGAATCTAGGCATTGACTTTTCTTTCCCAGCTATGAAAGCCCTAGACAGCATCTTCTTCCAATGCAAGTCTGTTTCATCTCCACTGAAAATCTGCAATTTAGCATAGCCACCTTCAATGATCTTAGCTAGATCTTGTGGCTAATTTGCTGTAGCTTCTACATGGGCAGCTTCTACCCTCCTGCTTCGCCTGGCACTCTTATGTTATGGAGATTGCTGCTTTCCTTAAACCTAGTGAGCCAGGCTCTACCAGCTTCCAACTTTTCTTCTGCTGTTTCCTCTCCTCTCTGTCTTTATTAGGCTTTATCTTAGGGAGTGTCATGGTAGCTTTGATCTTCTAGCCAAACCACTCAAACTTTCATCATGTCAGCAATATCTCTTCCCCTTTCTTATCATTCTTGTGTTCGCTTGGAGTAGCACTTTTAATTTCCTTCAGTAACTTTTCCTTTCATTCACAAGTTAGTTGTTTGACACAAGAGGCCTAGCTTTCTGCTTATCTTGTCTTTCTACATACCTTCCTCACTTAGCTTAATCATTTCTAGCTTTCGATTTAAAGCGAAAAACATTCCACTCTGTCTTTCACTTGAACACTTAGAGGTCATTGTAGAGTTATAAATTGTCCTCATCTAAATATGTTTGTGCCTCAGGAAATAGGATGGCCCAAGGAAGAAACACAGATGAGAAAACTGCTGGTGGGTGGAGCGGTCAGAACACATAAATCAGTGAAGTTTGCCATCTTAAATGGGTGTGGCTCATGGAGCCTCCAAAACAAATACAATGGTGACACCAAAGATCAGTGCTCATAGGTCACTACAGCAGATTTAACAGTAATGAAAAATTATGAAATGAGAATTATCAAAATTGACACAGAGACACAAAGCGAATACATGATGTTGGAAAAATGATACCAATATACCTGCCTATGAAGGGTTGCCATAAAGTCAATTTGGAAAAAGATGCAGTATCTGCAAAGTACAATAAAATGAAGTATGACTGCATAGATGGCAGTCTAGAAGTTGCCTCTGGAAAGTTGGTTTAGAGTAAAACTTTTTCAGTTTGCTTTCTAGGTTGTGATTAATATAAATGCCAAATCAAACTGGCTTAACCAAGGAAGGGAATATTTTTGATTCACATGAATTCATGTGATTTATTGGCATCAGATCCAAATAGATTAATTGCTCACATGATGCCTTCAGGACTTAATTTCTCTGCCACTTTGTTAGGCTTGACTTTCCTTTCTGTGTTGGTTTTCTTTTCATGCTACACATAGTGATGAGATATATGCTGCAGTTCCCATTTTACTTTCTCTTGGCTCTAGTTTAGAGGAGGAGAACAGACATCACTTCAAGATATTCCAATAAAATTCCCTAGTTTAACAATAAATGGGCCTCATGTGGCCATTTTTAAATGAATTTCTGAAACTAGATAAAAAGAACACACAGAATGACCTAAGCCTAGCTTGGCTTCCATTCAAAGACAAAAACTGAGAACTGAAGACAGGTGTTGCTAAACTGAGACCATAAGCTCTTAAGAAAAAATAGAGGAAATGCATGCTGGCCATTAGCTCCCAAATAGTAAATACCCATTGGAAGAAATTTGGCTTTAAAATCAGAAGCTATTATTTTGTGTCTTAGTTACCAAACCTAATAGTGACTGAATAATTTTGGCAAATGAGTCAACCTCTCTGAACCTTAAATTTTTCAATTTGAAATCTGAGTAAAGACATTTGCATGATTGTATTGTTTTAGATAATTAATACAATTACATACATGGAAATACTATACTGATAGACATATAAATTTAGTAGTAGTTTTTGTGCTGGTAGTGCCAACAGGACTGAAATAATTATTTTTCTGGAATAGAAATAAGACCCAAGTTGCAAGTTTCCACTGGAAGTATAGGTAAGGGGAAGAACAGTATTTGAAAGCTCAACACTTAACAGGGAGGTTTGGATCCAAATGAAGAGTGTTTGCTTGAAAGATATTGACACTCTAGTATGGAGCAAGGTGTGCTGTAAAAATAGAGCAAAATTTATAAGAATGGAAAAGGCAAGGTCCTTTCTTTAAAATTGTGGTAATTACTTATTTTCAGGAAAACATCAACACAAAATTGTGAAAGTAGTGTACTGGTCAGACTTTCTAATTTATCTTTTAAGGCATAATTCAAGTGTTTGCTCTTCTCTGCAACCTTCTGACAGAGATAGAATTTCTCATTATTTACTCTATGTTTTTATAAATATCTATTAATCCATTATCTGTATATCTATCTATCATCTATCACCTATCTTATCTATCTTCATCAGGTTGACTTGCCATACAGAATACCACAGATGGGGAGAGGGGTATCTTAAACCACAGAAATGTATGATCTCTCAGTTTTGGAGGCTAAAGTGTAGGATCAAGGCACCGTCAGCGTTGGTATCTGGTGAGTCCTTCCTTCCTTGGCTTGCTAATAGCCACCGTCTTTGTGTGTCATCAAGTGGCCATTTTTCCAGGTGTACATCCTTGGTATCACTTCCTCTTCTCATAAGGACATTAGTCCTATTGTATCAGGGCTTCGTCCTTGTGACCTCATTTAACCTTAACTATTTTCTTTAAGGCTCTATCTCAAAGTCACAGTGGGGTTAGGAGTTCATCATACAATTGTTTTGGAGAATGGGGGACACATTTCGGCCCTTTCTGCTATTCTCTATTTCTTTTCTCATTATAGTACTTAAAATTACATAGTAATTGATTACATGTTTCTTGCCTTGTGTCCCTTGAGGGTACTCCCCCTTATTTAATTCTCTTTATAGCTTTAATTTATAATATATTTCTTGGTTTGTTGTGGTGCTCAATAAGAGAATAACAACAGTTCTTCAACTTTAATTGGTAATAGGTAAGAGGCTAGCAAAAAGAATTCTTTTACTTTTGCCTTCTTGAGAAAGAACCAGTATTATCCTCACTGCCACATTTGACCACTCTTCCCTGTTACAGGGTTCCTTATAATTCATTCAATAAACTTGATGAATTATGATATTTCACCCTATAATAAGTCACATACTGTCTTCTATTACAGTTTGAAAAATATTCTAAAATAAAACCTGTAATTTAGCCTCTTTCTGGCATAATCCTTCACATTTTGTGGGAAGGTAGAGGGAATGTAGTTGCAAACTCTATATAGGAAATGTATTTAATAAAACCCCTCTCTTTAGATCTGTCTTTCTAACACACACTCACTTCAACCTGGATAGACTCAGACACATTCAGACAGGAATTTAAAATTAAAGATATTAGATTCAAAGGAATATAGTTTTGAAGCACCAAAAGAGTAGACAGTTACATTCTTGTAGTCTTTTAATGAATCAGTAATTTTAAGTTTATGTACTCAAGTGTGCTACTGATTGGTTTTCATGTTGTGGGTTGCTCTTTTTGTTCAACAGTAAGTTTAAAGACTTCTTCTTCCCAATGTGCAAAATATGCTCAATTTCCTGCAAGGAAAAAATGAAATAGTACTTAAAAACCTCTACCAGTATTTGATTTGTAACTCTAAGTTGGTAGATCTCTAACACTGAAGACTTCTTATTTTGAAAATGATATGATAGTACTTACAACCAGCTTTTAAACACATGAAACAGAAATACCCTAGAGGTTAATGACATTAAAAATCTGCAAATTGCTGGAAGTTCCTTGAGGTTGGAGGCCATATAAATACAGCTGTCACTCTTTTCCTGGGACTTGACCAAATTTCCTTTAAAAGCAAAAGGTTTTCATCTGGTTTTCCTGAAACATGACCTATGTTAGCAGTCATGATGCTTTACAGCATTGATGCAGCTGCTTACTGAACCATTTAGAACACCTTTCGATCTGGAAACTTTGATTACATTTTATCATCACTTTCCTAAGGTCAAGGATATTTGATTTGCATCCATCAGGCAAGTAGAAGAAGAAGAGTCTTTCCTGAAGGTTTATCACCACCTCTTCTTACAGGAATACTTTCCAATATTTAATTCATATACAGAGTTACCTGAGTTGTAGATATTTTGTACTTTTTCTTTAATAATTTCAAGACTTAAAAACATAAAATCATAGGCTTTTTAGAAGCTGGAACAAATGCAGAATTTTAATTTATTAGGTTGTTTTAGGTCCCGGAGACTCATTGCCATTTTGAAAGTTTCCAGAAAGCAGAAGTACTTGTTTGATAAAAACCAAGTAGCCACACATCAGACAATCATTTTGTAAAGGGCATAGAGCTGGTGGAGCCAAAATAATTTAGACTGCAGATGCTGCACTAACTTCCTCCTGGGATTTGGAGAATCGGCCCTGGAGCTGCCATTTCAGAAGCTGTCTCCTAAGCCACATGTGGGAAAACTTAAAACAAATTAAGTCTTGGAAACATTTAATCCTAACACTCTTTCCTAACTTTATTAGACCTGAATAGAGAAATACGTGTTATCCCAGGACTACTACTGATATAATAAAGTTTGGAGAGCTGTGAAAGTCAGAAGATATCAATCCCAGTTTGCAACCTGAAAAAGAAACCTACAAACAGGAACAGGTAAGCTGCTATTCCATGCCCTGGGAGGCAGGGAGAAAAAAGATGGAATTTAATGTTTGAAGGATGGCTGTTCACACAATTTCATTTGACTTGATGCAACTCAATGTCAAATTGTGGCAAAAGTAAAGAATGTCAGAAAACCTGAATTTTATTAAATGGTTTATGTCGGCTATTTACAAGGTCACCTTAAGTTTCACTACACAGCTACCAAGATTTCCTATTTTGTCAAAATACCATTACCACCTCATGTGGCATCTACGACATTTTTGAAAAACGAAAAACAATTTTCTTGGGAGTATTTATGCTGTAGACCTCTGTATTTAATAGAGATGTCTCAGTAAACTTCAAGGCATTTTCCAACCCTTCATTTTTGTTAGCTTATGCTACAGTTAATTGGTAATCAATCTTTGTCAAGATAAGCAATTTGATCTACCTAAACGGAGTAACAAGTTCAGTTGGGAAGTGATAAAAACTCATTTCATTTTTATAGGAACACACTGCAGGTATTGCATGGGATAGCACAGACATTCTGTTTGTGTTATGGAGAAAGAAATGTCCAGATTTGTCATAAATGTACTGATACCACATTTATATATATAGTTATAAAATAGTGTGGTATCTAATTGTATATTAATTACAAATCATTGCTTGAGCATTAGTGAGTGCCTAGTGCTGTGCTATGATGGAGAAATTGTTTGGAATTTCAACAAATGAGTAAGGCTGTGTTTGCTTGTCTTCAAAACATTAGTCAGTCAATTGTGAAGTTTCGTAGAAAAACATGGAAGATGGCCGGGCACAGTGGCTCATGCCTGTAATCCCAACACTTTGGGAGGCCGTGGCAGGCAGACCAGAAGGTCAGGAGATCGAGACCATCCTGGCCAACGTGGTGAAACCCTGTCTCTACTAAAACAAAAACTTTAGCCAGATGTGGAGGCGCAAGCCAATAGTAATCCCAGCTACTCGGGAGGCTGAGGCAGTGGCATAACTTGAACCCAGGAGGTGGAGGTTGCAGTGAACTGAGACTGTGCCACTGCACTCCAGCCTGGTGACAGAGCAAGACTCTGTCTCAAAAAAGAAAAAAAAAGAAAAGCAAGGAAGACAACTCTTGGGGCTGGTAACTTAGCCAAGACAACCTTGAGAGTTTGATTTTATGTTTCATCAGGCTGCTGTAGTACTGTGGATAAGCCCTGATATGTAATTAAACATGCCTCTTTTTCTTATACTGACGCTGAATCGGTTTCACTGCAAGATCCAGAGTTTCTTTATTGAGCACAAGAGGAAAGTTGTGTAGGTGATATTCAGAAAGGTGCAGACATAGTCCAAATGTTGATTCAAAAGAAGAAAAGTATGGTAAAGAAAAAAAATTTGTCTTTGGCATAAGGTTGGTCCAAAATCAGAGAAGTGAAACGTAAAGGTCATAGGAAGAAGGTAGGTGTGGAATATGCATCCCATTCTACAGCAAACCTTATTGTAACACACAGTTACTTGAATTACTGGGAATTCAAGAAGCATAATCTAATAAAATAAAATAGCCTATTAACACCAGGTATCATCTAACAACTTTTGTTTGTGTGCATAAGGGTATAGACTTCAGAGCCAAAATGCCTATGTATCCAGTGATTTATGCAGTGCCAGAATTTATAGTTCAATTTTGTTTTCATGTTATACTGTTAGTAACTACTGAAATGCACTTAATGTTGAGCCTATGATCAGGAATACAATCAATACTTAAGTTTACTTATTTTAAAAATACAATGTAATTTAAGTTTAAGTGACCCTTAGGAAGAAAAAGATCTCATAGATTGGCTATCAGTGGTGGGTGGATGGCTGTGTGTGTGTGGTGTGAGTATGTGCTATGTGCATATATTTATATTAGTAACATTTGAGAGTAATGCAGGTAACAATACCAAGTGTTTCCACATCTATAATTTCAGAATATTTAAGAAGAGATAAATCTAATTACTGTCTCTCAGAATCTCAACATACAAGATGGAAGATTTTAAGTTTTGGATTAACTAAACTATACATTTAAAAATTAACGATATTATAAATGCTGTGAAGGAAATAATGCAAGGTTGTGTGTACAAGGGGAACTCCTTTAGATTATGTTTCTACATGGGGAATCTTCTCTGAGGCACTGAATGTAAGCTTATGTCTGCAAGGGGAAATGGAACCAGCACTCAGAGACCTTTAGAGGAAAATTGCAGGAAGAGAACATAGCAAAGACAAAGGAACAGAGTCCAAAATACACTTTGAGATTTAGAGAACCTAACTGTCTTAGGACAGTAGTAAGAAAATAGAGAGAGGTACCAGGGAGTGTCAGTGATGGATAGAGTTCAGTTATGTAGAACCATGTAGGCTACAATGAAGAGCTTGAATTTCATTCTAGTGGCATGGTAACCAGGGTGTGATGGTGTAATGTATGTTTCTAAAATATTATGTTGCCTGACTGACTCACTGATAAAGAACTCCAAGTGATAAGACTGAAAAAAAAGAAAGTTAAGCATCTACTTAGTTAGTCTAGGCAATGATAATAGACAGTACCACATGAAGAGTGTCCTCTCACTTTTTCTATATAAAAAGAGGATTAGGTAGGAGGGAGAGAGAGGGAGGAAGGAGGGTGCAAGGGAGAAAGAAAATAAGGGAGGGAGGGAGGGAGTAAAAAAGGAAGGAAGGAAGGAGGAAGGGAATGTTTTCTCTAAAATAGGATAAGTATAGTTACTTTATAGTCATTTTATAATAAAACTTTTATGAAATATAAACAAATTTTAAGGAAAGAAAATATGTCATTTTTTCAAATATTTAACCATTATTTTTAATCACTTATTCAACTGGTTTTGTTCTGAAGCCAAATAAAACAGCCGTTGCCTAGCAAAGTAACCACACCATCTGAATTTTTTAGAACAACATCTATTTGGCATATGTTATTTCACTATCAAAGTCCAGTATTACCGTGCTCACCTATATCCTTTGAGGCTGTGATATAATTGTTTTTTAAAACCAGGGGTTTGTAATTGGGGTTAGAGAAAGATATGTGGCCTCTGTGGTAGAAGTGTATATGAATTCACAGCTGTGATTTTCAATGGTCATCGTCTTAGAAGCAGCTGAGTAATTTTCCTGCATTCCACTTCTCCTTTAATTTGATCAGTTTTAAAAATGTTTTGTGTGGCAGGATCAATATAACTACTTTTTGTGTGCTAGGTATTATGGTGATTATTTCTTTATGTGTTTTCTAAGTTAATTCTCAAAACATGCCTGTGATATATATATTACTACAATTTTAAAACGTAAAGGAAGAAAGGAATGAAAGCAAAATGAGATGACTTTACTTGCCCAAGGTGACAGTTTGTGAATAACAGCCAGGATTCAAACTCAGATCATCCTGATTCCAAAGACTATGCTCCTGAGTAATGTATTATCATTTTATGCCAGCTAAACCACTATGTCAAACAAACAATTCTATTCTATAGGTGTACATATATATGTAAAACATGTTTATGTGATATATATAAAATATTTAAAATTAATGCGTATTCTTGAACATTGAACCAATTTTCTATTTAAAATATCTGTTGTCACTTATTTCCAACTGATCTTTAGGGAAGTTGTTAAAAAATTAAAGTTAGCTTAGTATTTAAAAATTATAGATAAAATTAAATATAGATAGAAATTACAATACTACTTCATGCATTGCTATTGAATTATTTTGCATCTGAATTATCCCTTTGGGTCTTCCTTGCCTATTGTCAGAATTCTGAATTCTGCTCTGTAAAAAAGGTATATGTGCTGTTTCTATCATCTGTCCCATCCAATTAAGTCTTCAATACATTCACTGAGTTGACTGAATGATATGATATTAGAAAGCATTATGATTCAGAAAATTGAATGCAGTACAGAATGGAATGTCTGTGTTACCTGGGCATATAAAACAAAAACAATTCTTGTTTCACAAGCTTTGGGTAGTGATCAGATGAAGACCTGAGCCAATATTTTGAACTGATAAGAATAAACATCACATTCTCTAATTATGATGTCTACGCTTCTTGTCTGCAAATATTTCCTGGACCATCTTCATATATGGCACATGAGGACCCTCTTCATTGCTGACCTCATACAAATCAACATCCTTTTTCTGTCTGTATTCACTTTCATCATATACAAATAGAAGATATCAAGGTAAAGTGAAATGCACCTCTTTAGCTATACTACTTCCTAAAAGGCAACCATCCTTTTTGCAGTTTTTTTCTAATGGGTAATGTTGATAAAGTATAATATAAAGGAAAGTAATAAAGAGGACTTTCTCTAAGCATGTCCATGGGTAATAGTTCTTTAAAAAAAATTCTCACATGCTGCACTTTGAGGAGACAAGGCAATGTTTCTCCCATAGACAAGTGAGCAAGTTAATGAGGACAAAGGAGATAGCTGAAGAGGAAGATGGACAATCTGACACCTGATGGGTTCGTCTTGTAATCTCAAATTTGCACTTGCCCATGGGGAAATCAGAAGGGAATAGCGATAAACCACTACTTGCTGACAAAACAGACTGCTTTGTGAAGACATTCCTACCTATTGACAAATACATGGCAAAGTGTTTGTTTAATTTATCAGGGTAAATGATAGTTAATTTTCCTTTCTAGGGTCAGTCTGACTATCTATCTAGATCTGAAGATGCCCATCCAGACCAAATTTAGGAGACAGACTGGATAAAAGGGAATAAGAATTAACAGCTGATAATTATCTATGTCATAACACACACACACACACACACATATACGTATACATATATATATATATATATATATATATGTATGTATGTATGTATGAAAAATCAATCTGACAGGAAAAGCCAGATGGATTGTGCAAGACTGGAGAAGAAAAAACTATATATATACACACAAACGTGTGTGTGTTTCGTGTGTTCACATTATTTTATTTCATTCATTCATTTTATTTTTCAGAATTAAAATCTAGCCTGACTCTTACATAATTTCACCTGTAGTAAGTAAGAATAGCAATAACAACTTAGGAGTGCCACAGATGTCTGAGCATATACAAGGATTTTTTTTTTTTGGCCTATTCTCACTTAGGCGAACTTTAACTTATAAATTTATATCGAACTCAAGAAAAGTGTTCAAAACTAGTGTACTTAGCAACTCTTTGTCTTCCATTTTTCAGTGGTGTGATTCTAAGATATTTAGCAGATGTTCAATAGAATGAAATACATGGAAGTGGTTTGCTACAAGTTGCAATTAAAATATAATACTTTTCCTCTTACTTTCACATGATCTGATTTATGAATATAATATCTGAATTCAAGAGAATTCAGTTACAGCATGATCTGAGAAACAGGACATATTCTGGGTGTTTTAAGGCCTCTTCCTCATTCTACCCAGCTTCATTTCAGTTTCCATGAGGCTGACAAAGTATCTAATCTTGCTTGGTAATAGTTCTAATGTTCCTCAATTTTCATATAGTTATTTGAATAGAGGGATCCTTTCTAACTTGCAGATAGAGGCAAGTATTTGCTTTGTTGTGCTTCATTTTGCCAAGTAGTAAAACTTCACTTAACTATTTTACAGATCTACTTGTTGTCCAAGAATTGTGCTATAATTTGGGAATACTACGATGGATGAGAAATCTATTGAGGAGTTTAAAATCCTGTAAGAAAGCTGGACATAGAAATATCAATTTAAAATATGAGCTTGGTGAGGGCAAAAATACATTTATACTCAAAGAGATGTCAGAAAAGTTTGGAGAGAAAAGGTGACGTTTAAGGTAAGTTTTAAATGTTTAGTGATCATTCCCTAGGCCAGTCGGAGACATTTGTGTGTGTATTTGTGTGTGCTGGGGCTAGGTGTGAGGAAATCAGAAAGTAGCTAAGAAGACAAAATAAAGGCACAGTGCCTGAACCACCTTTTCACAATAAGAGATCCATAAGGAATCTGGAATGGGCAAAGAAAATACTATGAGGAAAGAGGAATGTGGAGTTAAAGCGAAGAGACCAGGTCAAGGAGAGCCTCATGTATCATGCTAGGAGTCTTTATGTATCCTGTGGTAAACAGGGGAACCATTAAAGGGTTTTAATTAGGAGCAAACGTGATTAGGTTTGCATTTTAGAAAAATCAATCTGGCAGGAAAAGCCAGATGAATTGTGCAAGACTGAAGGGGAAAAACACTATTTAGGAGCTTACCATTATAAATCAGACTGTGGCTAGGGTTTTCACTAGGGTAATAGGAGTGGCAATTCGAGAGGAGAGACCAGATACAAGAAATGTGAAGGAGGTACAATTGAGCGAAACTGAGAACTGATTTGTGTTATTGGGGGAGGAATGGTACACACAACTGAAAAGTTAATAGGATTCTCATTCGAGTTTATGGGCTTTAACGTGGGATTGGACTTAACATGCAAAATTGGAAACCAAATATCTAATATAAATGCAAGAATGAAAAATGTGAAAATGGTTGAGGTTACTTACAGATCTTATGGACTAGAGAAAGAATAAAGCCAAGGATAAAAATCCTGAAGAGAATAATAAATATGTAAGGAAAAAGCAGAGAAACTGGAGTCAGCAAATACCTGGAGTCTCAGCTATTTGGGAGGATGAGATGGGAAGTTCACTTGATCCCAGGAGGATGAGGCTGCAGTGAGCCGTGATCACACCATTGCACTCCAGCCTGGGTGACAGAGTGAGACCCTGTTTCAAAGAAAGAGTATCAATCAGTCTTGGAGTCTTGGAAAGAGTGTCACTATTAAATCCAGCCTAAGAAAAGGTTTTAGAAAGTAGCCAACACTATCAAATGACTCCTAGTGGTAAAGTAAGAGAAGGACTAAAGGGTTCTCTGGATTTGGCAATTGTAGGTTACTGTTACTCTTTATACAAGTAGCATCAAGCTGAGTGTGGTAGCAGGCACCTGTGGTCCCAGCTAATCTGGAGGCTGGAGGTGGGAGGATCACTTGAGCCCAGAAGTTTGGGGCCACTCTGTGCAATATAGTGAAACACTAACTCTAAAACTAAAACTAAAACAGAAGAACATAATCAATGTAATAAAGGAATACAGAATAAAGTTATGGTCATCTTATAGTAACAGATGGGCACAATCAACAATGGACACACTATCTGTAGTATATTTTAGTATTTTAGTGAGAATTGAAAAATGTAATTAAAGAAGGATATAAAAACAGAGGTAATGGTGTAAAATAACCAACAACTTCAAAATGTTTACAGAATAATATAAGAAGTTTGTTGACAGGGAAAGGTTAAGTAAATACTGAGCATTAAAGATTATAAACAGAGTACTTAACAATAAAGCAATATATGTTGATATTTTGTCTTTGTTAATTCTGTTTCTTATGAAAAACACCTAAATGGAAAGTAAGTTTAAGATTGTGGATTTTTTCTAAAATAAAAAATACATACACAAAAAAATTCTAGTTGAAGCACACCAATTGCTATACAATTTCTGTGCTGTATTTGCACAAATGATAATACAAAAGTGATAAACGGAACTTTTTGGGGAACAGATCTCTAAAATTCATTGATTTGCATGTAGGATGTCACTTCGTCTCCCCACAATATGCACACTTATCTACCAAGTTTAGACATGTAAATACATCTTGGAATGTGTAATGTCATTTCATGTTCTGGTCATCTGGTGTTTGGAAGGGATAGACTGAAACTAATTTCAGGTCTATAAAAAATAAATTTTAAAAATCTTGTTATTATAAAAAGAAACTGTTGATCTCCTAACTAGACAACATGCATATTGAATTATTTTCCCTAAAAGTAATTCAATGGTGTTCTTTAATACTATCCTCTGAAAGAGTAATAATACCTCTTTGCAATATTCCTGGTTGCAGATTGTGGAAGGAAGTCAATCTGTGTCAGTGGAACTTGGAAAGATAATTGACTCATGTGGGGATTAGACCTGTGACCTTGGCTTCATTAACATTTTGTCACAACCTACCATGCTAAACAGCCTAAGGCCCCAAAACTAATATGATATAGGTGCATAATAAACAGTTTCAAATAAGAACATGCAGACTTATCACAAGTCTAAAATAAGACTTTAAAACAAAAAATAACTAACTTAATAAAATAAAATTTAAAATCAAACTTTTCTCTTCCAAACAATAATAAGATGAATTTTAAGAGGTTGGCTTGCAAATCAATACATGTATATGGCATTTGTATTCTCATGATTAAGATATTAGTGATAGTTGTTTAGTAACATTCCTAATGGATGAAAATAGTATGAATCAGAAATAGTATTAAAAATTGGTCAGCATGGCTGGGCGCAGTGACACACACCTGTTCCCAGCACTTGGGAGGACAAGGCAGGCAGATCATGAGGTCAGGGGTTCGAGGCCAGCCTGGCCAATATGGTGAAACGCTGTCTCTACTAAAAAAATACAAAAATTAGCTGGGCATGGTGGTGCATGCCTGTAATCCCAGCTACTCAGGAGGCTGAGGCACGAGAATCACTGGAACCCAGGAGGCAGAAGTGCAGTGAGCTGAGATTGTACCATCGCATGCCAGCCTAGGTGACAGAGCAAGACTCTGTCTCGAAAAAAAAAATGGTCAGCGTAAGTGTTCAGTTTTCAAATCTGACATGCAAAGATCTTGGAAATTGTCACTCCCATCCTAATAATAAGAAACAAAAAACCTGAACAAAATGAAAACCAACAACTTTTCTTGTATACAACAGAGATAGTTGCACTGCCCATCTCCATATGAAAAGTAGAGAATGTTGACTATGAAGAGTCACAGATAAGATCTTACTTGGAGCAGAAGCCGCTAGAGCATCAAAATTATAGAAACACTAAAGTGATAATTTAAAAAAGTGATAGAGGCTGAATGTAAACTTGCATAAGAATGAGAATCCCTTGAGGGCAGCAGTTTTAGGCAAATCCTACACTGTTGTGGGTACTACCTCCAGGAACTTTGCCAGGTCCCAGACTAAAAATCCCTAAAGATCTTTGTCAGTACCAGAAATGAGAAGACGAAAGTAAGCATTGTGAAATATGTCCAGAGTGTTCTCCAAAATAAAAGCCTCTCTTGAGTGGAAAAGATATTTGAAGAGTCTGACCTCACCTGGAGGAAGGCTCTTCCTTTCAGGACTATCAGACCAGTCCTGATATGGTTTGGATTTGTGTCCCAACCCCAAATCTCATGTTGAATTGGTGGAGGGGCCTGGCGAGAGGTGATTGGCTCATGAGGCTAAATTTTCCCCTTGCTGCTCTCATGATAGTGAGTGAGTTCTCGCAAGATCTGATGGTTTAAATGTGTGTGGCCCTTCCCCCTTCTCTGTCTCTCTTGCCACCATGGTAAGAAGTACTTGTTTCCCCTTCACCTTCCACCATAATCATAAGATTTTTAGACCTCCTTGCCATGCTTCCTATTAAGCTTGTCAAACTGCAAGTTAATTAAACCTCTATTTTTCAAAAATTATCCAATCTTGGGTAGTCTTCATAGCAGCATGAAAACAGATGAATATGGGAAATTGGTATCAGGAAAGTGGGTCACTGCTATAAAGATACCTGAGAATGTGGAAGTGACTTTGGAACTGGGAAACTGGCAGAGATTGGAACAGTTTAGAGGGCTCAGAAGAAGAAAGGAAGATGTGGGAAAGTTTAGAAATATCTAGAGACTTGTCAAATGGTTTTGACCAAATTGCTAATAGGGATATGGACAATGAAGTGAGGCTAAGGTGGTCTCAGATGGGGGATGAGGAAATTGTTGGAAACTGAAGGAAAAGTCACTCTTGCTATGCTTTAGCAAAGAGATTGGTGGCATTTTGCCCCTACCCTAGGCTGGAGAGAGATGATTTAGGGTATCTGACAAAAGAAATTTCTAAGCATCAAAGCATTCAAGATGTGGCCTGGCTGCTCTTAACAGCATACAGTCATGTGCATTCACAGAGAAATGGTCTGAAATTGGAACTTATATTTAAAAGGGAAGCAGAGAATAAAAGTTTGGAAAATTTGCAGACTGACCATGTGATAGTAAAGAAAAACCCATTTTCTGGAGAAAAATTCAAGCTGGCTACAGAAATTTATGTAAGTAAAGAGAAGCTAAATGTTAATAATCAAGACACTGGGAAAAATATCTCTAGGGCATGATAGAGACCTTCACAGCAGCCTCTCCCATCACAGGCCCTGAGGCCTAGGAGGAAAAAATGGTTTTGTGTTTCAGGCCTAGAGCCCCACTGCTGTGTGCAACCTTGGGACATGGTGCCCTGCATCCCAGACTCTCCAGTTCCAGCTGTGGTTAAAAGGGGCTAAGGTACAGCCCAGGGCATTACTTCAGAGGGTGCAAACCCCAAGCCTTGGCAGCTTCCACTTGGTGCTTGGTCTGTGGGTGTCCAGAAGACAAAAGTTGAGGTTTGGGAATCTTTGCCTAGATTTCAGAGAATGTAATGCCTGGATGTCCTGGCAGAAATCTGTTGCAGAAGTGGAACCGTTATGGAGAACTTCTACTAGGGCAGAGAGGAGAAGAAATGTGGAATTAGAGTCCCCACACGTGGTTCCCACTGGGACACTGCCTACTGGAGCTGCGAGAAGAGGGCCACCCTCCTCCGAGACCCCAGAAGGGTAGAACCATTGACAGCTTGCATTGTGAAGATGGAAAACCCATAGGCACACAATGTCAGCTCATGAAAGCAACCAAAAGGGCTGTACCCTGCAGAGCCACCTGTCCAAGATCTTGGGAGCCCACCTCTTGAATCAGCATGCCCTGGATGTGAGACATGGAGTCAAAAAGATTATTCTGGAGCTTTAAGATTTAATAACTGACCTGCTGGGTTTTGGATTTGCACAGGGCATATAGCCCTTTTGTTTTGGCAATTTCTCCCATTTGGAACAGCAGTATTTACCTAATGCCTGTACTCTCATTGTATTTTGGAAGTAACTAAATTTTTTTAAATTTTACAGTTCCCTAGACAGATGAGACTTATCTTGTCTCAGATGAGACTTTGGACTGTGGACTTTTGGGTAAATGCTGAAATGATTTAAGCCTGAAGGACTGTTGAGAAGGGATAATTGAATTTTTGTAATGTCTGTAGGACATGAGAGTTGGGAGGCACCAGGAGTGTAATAAAATGATTTGGATATGTGTCCCTGCCCAAATCTCATCTCAAATTGGAGGAGGAACCTGGTAGGTGGTGATAGGATAATAGGAGCAAATTTTTCTTTTGCTGTTTTCTGGGTAGTGAGTTCGCATGAGATCTGATGATATAAAGATGTGTGGCACTTCCCCTTTTCTCTTTCTCTCCTGCCACCATGATAAGTAGTGCTTGCTTCCTCTTCACCTTCCACCATGATTGTAAATTTCCTGAGCCCTGAGTCATGCTTCCTGTTAAAACTGCACAACTATGAGTCAATTAAACTTCTTTTTTCATAAAGTACCCAGTCACAGGTAGTTCTTTATAGCATTATGTAAACAAACTAATACAAGTCCCTACCAGACTTCCCTTCTCACCCCAGAAGCAGGTGAATAAAAGCTATACCAATGGAGAACATTTATGAAGGGCACAGACCAGAGACACAGACCACCAAAAGACTGAGATTAATCTTACAGACACCCCTTTTCACATATGACAACTACAACAACTGGACTCCAGTAAAGTAACAGAGGATTACAGATAATAGAGCTACAAGAAGACATGCACTTTCTGAGGATTAGTACTCAGGAAAGTCCAAAGTCAAAAAGGAGACAAATAAAAGGGTGTTAGATGAATTTGAAGCATCTGGAATGTAAAGCTATAACAAACATTGACTGCACACAAACTCTGAGCCAGATTAACATAAATCCTCAAACTAAAGGTGTATTTACCTCAGTCCCTAATACCTTACACACCATATCCAGCTTTCAACAAAGAATTGCAAAGCATGGCAAAAAAGGCCGGAAAAAATATAATCTGAAGAGACAAAATAAACAGCAGAAACAGACTCAGATTTGACACTAATTTTGGAGTTATCTGACAGTTTTTTAAATAAAAACTGTAATATATAATGAGAATTGAAACAGTAAACAACATGTGAGAACAGACGGATCATGTAAGCATAAGGACAGAAATATCACAAGAGAACTAAAAGAATATGCTAGAAATAAAAACCAATCTAACAAAAATGAAGAATGCTTCTGATGGGCTCAGTAGAGTGGACCTAACCAAGAAAAGAATCAATGAGCTTGACAATAGATTAATAGAATTTTCTCTTTCAGAGGCATAATATATATGTATTTAGAATACTTATAAGGAGAAGGAAGAATAGCAGAAATATTTGAAGTAATAATGGCTGAAAACCTTTAAAAATGACAAACATCACAACACATCCAGATAACACAACTCAAATTACAAAAGTAATACGAACAGAATGTCAACAGCATGTAGTTATACAATATTTGAACTGCAGAAAATAAAAGGCAAAAAGGAAATATTAAAAGAAGATGGGAATAAAACATTCTACCTAGAGAAACAAGATAGCAATTATAGTAGAATTCTCAAAAACTGCAGGTAAGGAAAGAGTGGAATAAAATATTAAAAGTCTGAAGAAAAGAAAAACCAAAAAACTCCATCAACTTAAAATTACTTACTAATTGAACTTATACGTCATAAGTGACAGAGAAATACATTCTTTCACAAACAAAAACTGAGAAAATTGATCATTGCCAAAACTTCTATCTTATGTCAGTTTGTGCTGCTATAACAAAATACCATAGACTGGGTGGCTTAAGCCATAGGAATGTATTTCTCACAGTTCTGGAGATAGGAAGTACAAGATCAAGTTGCAAGCAAGTTCAGTGTCTAGTGAGGGCTCTCTCTTTGGGCTGCTGATGCCTGCCTTCTTGCTGTGTCCTCATATGATAGAGAGGGAGAGGTCTGGTGTTCTTTCCTGTATAAGAGTACTTATATACCATTATGTGGGCCCTGTTCTCATATACCTTATTCTCTCTCAAAGGCTCACCTTCAAATACCATCACATTGAGGGCTGGGGTTTCAACATATGAATTTTGGGAAAATAAAGCCAATCAGTTTATAACGTCTTCCTTACAAGACATGTTTAATGAAGTTTATCAAATTAAAGGCAAAAGATACAGTCAGAAAGGAAGACTGTTACATAGGGATAAATAAAAGAAAAACTTTCTATTTTTTAATTGATTAAAAATAATTTTTGAAGTAATTTTAATAAAATATAGAGTGATTACATGGATGTAGATAAGTGAAATCAATGACAACAACGTCATAAAGGATGGGAAGGAGGAATTTGAAATATTGTTATACATGTGAAGGGTTATTGACCTATGTAATAATGGACTTAGATTTGTTGAAAGAGTATATAAGAAACTCTAAGAAACTATGACATTCAGAAATGAGAAGTAGAATTGTTATCTATAGAATGAGAGAGCAAGGAACCACATAAAACCCTCAACTAATATCTAGAAATCAGAAAAAAAAGAAAAAAATGACAAAAGAACAAATGGAATTGATAAAGAGTTATACATATAGTCAATATTAATCCAATTATGTAAAAAATCACTTTACATGTAAATGGATCATATGCACCAATTAATAGAGCCTTTGAGAGTGGATGAAAAGAAAAAAAAAAACAAGATTCAACTTTGTTATCTACAACAATTCAATTTTAAAGACATGGGTAGGCTAAAAGTAAAGAGATAGTGAAAAATATATTACACTGCAGTTAAAAGAAAACTAGAATAGCTTTATTAATTTCAGGCAAAGAAGACTTCAGAAGAAGACAAATTATGAAGGATAAAGAGAAGCATTACATAATGATGAAGGGGTCAATTCTCAGGGAAGACATAATTCTAAAAGTATATGCACATAACAACAGGGCATCAAAATAATTAAGCAAAAGACAACAGAAAGGAGTAAATAGATTACTATTATAGTTTCAGACTCCTCTTCAGTATTTGATAAATCAAGCAGGCAGAAAAATCAGTAAGGATATAAATGACATCAATAACATTGTTAGTCACATGTATCTAATGGACATTCATAGAGTACTTCATATAACATCAGAATACACATTCTTTTCTAGTTTACATGGAGAGATCACCAAGACAGATAACAATTTCAGCCATCAAAGGCAACGTAAAAATTTTAACAGAATGAAAATTATATGAAATATTATGTCACAGTGGAATTAAACTAGAACTTAGCAGCAGAAAATATTCTAAATTTCAAGAGACATTTGGAAATACTTAAAACTGAGTTAAAACACAACTTAGAAGTTGTGGCACTTATTCAGCAAAAGTGGTGCATAGCAGAAAATTTATAGCATTAAATGCAAATATTAGAAAGGCAGAAAAATCTAAAATCAATAACCTAAACTTTTACTTTAGGAAACTAGAGAAGAAAGGGCAATTTAAGTCTAAAGAAGGAGAAGAAAATAAATAATAAAAATCAGAGCAGAAATCAATGAAACTGAAAACAGGAAAAGAATAGAGAAAATCAACAAAATTAACAGCTGGTTCTTCAAAAAAAATCGATAAAATTGATTAACCTCTAGCCACGTTAACCAAGAAAATATGAGAGAAGAGATAAATTATGAATCTCAGAAATGAAGAGACATAACTACCAACTTCATGGATATCAAAAGGATAATAAAGAAATATGAACAACTCTATGCCCACAATTTTCATAGCTTAGAGAAAATATTCCTTGAAAGACACAAACTACTGAAACTCACACAAGGAGAAGTAGATAATCTCAACATAACTACATCTATAAAAGCAATTGGGCCGGGTGCGGTGGCTCATGCCTGTAATCTCAGCACTTTGGGAGGCTGAGGCAGGCCGGGATCACGAGGTCAGGAGATCCAGCCCATCCTGGCTAACACGGTGAAAACCCGTCTCTACTAAAAATACAAAAAATTAGCCGAGTGTGGTGGCATGCGCCTGTAGTCCCAGCTACTCAGTTAGGCTGAGGCAGGAGAATCACTTGAGCCTGGGAGGCAGAGGTTAGAGTGAGTTCGAAATCGTGCCACTGCATTCCAGCCTGGGCAAAAAAGTGAGATTCTGCCTCAAAAAAAAAGAAATGCAATTAATAGTTAATGTTCTTTTAAAAATCACCAGGCAAAGAGGGATTCACTTGTGAAGTCTACCAAATATTTTTGGAAAAAATCCTACCAATTCTGTAGAAACTCTTTCAGAAAAAAAAATAATAATAAATCCTAAAAACACTTCTAAGCTTATTCTATAGGACCAGCATTATCCCAATTCCAATAACAGATAAAGACATTGCATTGCAAGAAAATAAAACAAATAAAATACAGACTAAAATCTCTTATGAACACACAGGCAAAACTTGTCAAAACTTTTTGTTATGCAAAAAGTTCATTCACATAACATCAAAATATGATTTATTAAAGAAAAAAAAGTGACAAAATGGACTTCATGAAATTAAAACTTTTGTTCAGTGAAAAAGCCTAAGAGGATAAAAAACAAATTACAAGCTGTGAAATAGTATTTGCAAATGACCTATCCATCAAAAGAATTGTGTTTGAAATATACAGAGAAATTTTAATACTCAACAGCAAATAAACCATCCAACTAGGAAATGGGCAAAAAAAGCCTGAAGAGACATCACATTGAAAGGTTATATGGATAGAAAATAAGCACATGAAAAGATGTTTTAACACCATTAGTCATTTAGGGAAATGCAAACTAAATTTGCAATGAGATAGTACTACTCACCTCTCAGAACGATTAAAAGAATAATTATGATAACACTAAATGCTAGTGAGTATGTAAAGAGATTGAATCACTCATATATTGCTGGTGGGAATGTAAAATGGTACCTTAAGTCTGGAAAATAGCTTTGGAAATTCTTATAAAACTAAACACATGATTACTATATGATGCAGCCATTGCCCTTTGGGGCATTTATCCCAGATAAGTGAAAATGTATGTTTAGGCAAAAACTGAACTGAAATGTTTGTGACAGCTTTATTCATAAAATACTCTCAAATTATAAACTAACCAAAATACCCTTCAAGGTTGAATGGCTAAACAGTGTTTTACCCATACCATAAACTACTGTGTGGCAATAAAATGGGACAGACTATTGATATAAACCATAACTTGAATGTTTCTCAAGTATATTATGCTGAATTTAAAAAGCTGAAGTCCCAAGGTTGTATAATGAATGACTGTATTCATATAACATTGTTGAAATACAATTATAGAAATGTAGAACGGATTAGTGGTATTCAGGTGTTAGGCATGGAAGCAAGGTAGGTGCGGCTATGGAAGGGGTATCACAAGGGTGCTACACAGTGATGGAACATTTCTGTATCTTTATTGCAATAAAGGTTATGTGGATCCGGAAATTTGAAAAAAATGTTTAGTACTATAAACAAACACAGATACAGACACATGGGAAATAGCTTGGCACTGGTGAAATCTGAATAAGCTCTGTGAATTGCGTCAGTGTCATTTCCTGGTTTTGAGATTGTACTACAGTTATGCAAGTTACTACCAGTGAGGGAAATTGGGTGAAAGGCACATGGGAATGCTTTTGCTTTCTATATTTTTTAACAACTTCCTGTGAATCTATAATTATTTAAAAATTAAAAACTCAAATAACTTTGTCAAGATTTTTGACTCTTAGTAGCATTCACAGGACTTAAACATGAGCCTGACCCATTACCATTTTACACTAGACAATGTGGTTTTGGTTATTACATGCTAACTAAACATGCATTATCTCATATACTTATCATTTTTGTTGTAAAAACACTTAAAATCTACTCTGATTTGTAAACTAACCAAAATGTCCTTCAAGGTTGAATAGCTAAACAGTGTTTTACCCACACCATAAACCTTTGTGTAGCAATAAAATGGAACAGACTATTGATATAAGCAATTTTCAATATTTTTTAAAAAATTATAATCTATTAATTTGGAAAATTCTTCCTATGAATGTCAAAAAAGGAAGAAATAAATATCACTTGTGTGTTTAAGTCATCTTTTCTGTGTGCTGCTAGATTGTTGTGAGAGTGTGAAGAGCATTCTGTGGAAGAGGCAGGAGAATTTAGTATACTGAGTTACATGTGTATGTAGTGCTTTTTATCTTTGAAAACCTTCTTACACATCTTACATTGTATGAACATCACCATAACCACAGGTTTTGCTTCAAAAAGAGATATTAATTTTTCAAATCAGAACATTTAATCTCATAGGTTAAACATGGCATCTGATAGCACACTAAAGATTATGGATAAAATGCTGGATAAAAGCCATTTTTCTAATCTCTTGTATTATACAATGTGTTTTTGGTTATTGCATGTTTTATCTTCTCACTGAATATATAGACCGTTATAACCAAAAGTTTATTTTTATGTGCTATTGTAAAACACACACACACACACACAACCAGAAGCAATGGAGTGGGAAATAAATGTAGTCCTTCTTCAATAAGATTAAACAAAGCAAGTCACATATGAACATATGAATGCAGATGTTAAGTTGGGGAAAATGTTAAGATAATTCTTAACTGCTTTATGACTACTTAGAAACTAAAGCTGTGAGCACTAGAAAATATCATGTCCATTCTAAGAACAATTCAAGAAAAACTGAAATTTATTAACTTTTTAGACATGGATGATGATTAGAATACATTTAAATATCATTGCCAAAATATAGTGATATATTTTAAGAGGGACATTAAAATTAGGATTAATCTAAACAATACTAGCTTGGATAGTGCAGAGTATAATGGGAGTCTTATAAGAAGAAATTGAGAGGACTGGATTCATTAATGAAGATTTAAAGATAAGATTTAAGGGAAGCATCAGAAATATCCTGACAGAATTATATTTTCTATAATAGAAGAAAGAAAAAAGTAGCTCTCTACATGATATACTTAGCCCAGATAGGAAACATAGTTTACATTAACATAAGGGAGGTAGATACTTTAAAATTATAAAATTCATAGAGATCCAAAGGTAAGAACTATTTCATCAAGTGACAAGCTCATATTATCGAGATTATTAAAGCACAATTATCAACACACTTCTCAAGTTCCGGTATAAAGTTTCTTATCTGTAAATGATATTGTCTTAGTCTGTATTATGGTGCTATAACTGAGTGCCACAGATTGGATAATTACAACAAAAAAAATTAATTTGATCTATAGGTCTGGAGGCTGGGAAGTCCAAAATCAAGGCAACTGGTAAGAGTTCTCTTGCTGCATAAAAATGTGGCAGAAGGCATCACACGGTTGAGAGTGAGGAGGAGAGAGCAAGAAGGAGCCAAACTCACTTATAACAAATTGACTTCTGTGATAACAATCTCTTTGTCAGGAAAAAGTAACGCTCAGGCCATTTCCATTTCCATGTCCTTCTTGGTTTTTATTCTTTTCTCTATGTGTTATCTCTTTTATTATAATATTTCTCATCTTGTCTTCTTTCCTACTGAATTCTTGCTCTTTTTCAAGTTTCCGTTTTCCTCCCTCCACATATCCACATTCTTCTGTCAGCCCTTATTGTTCTTGAGGTTTTGTTAACTTTATTTAAAAATTCTTTTTGACAGATTTTTTAAAAATGTGTATATTATGGTATACAATGGGATGTTTTGAAATATGCATGCTTTGTGGAATAGCTAAATTGAGCTAATTAACATATGCATTATTTCACATACTTATTTTTCATTGTAAAAACACTTAAAATCTACTCAGCAATTTCAAAGAATACATTATTAACTATAGTCACTATGTTGTGTAATAGTTCTCTCAAATGTATTCCTCCTATCTAACTGAAATTGTATATCCTTTGATCAACATTTTCCCAACTCATCCTCACTTCCAGCGTCTTGTAACCACCATTCTACTCCCTGCTTCTGAATTTAACTTGTTTAGATCCACAAATAAGTGAAATCTCCCCTCTTCTTTTCTAAAAGATATTCTAGAGAAGCACTAATGCATAGCAAAATGTCTTAAGATATGCAAACTCAGATCTCTAATTAATAAGTTATACTTTTATTAGTTTTAATAAAGGATATGGTTAATCTTTCTGGGGCATCTAATCTTTCAGTGATATCAGAATTGCTATAGTTCACCACATTAACTAAGTGGTGTTCCTTTATGCACCATGAATGTTCATTGAGATTTTTGGCCAAAGGCATTGTCTTCTGAGATAGAGAAAATCATACTTTAGTAAGATGTATACCGTTGGTTTTAAAGGAAAAAGAGTTTAAAGTTTCTAGCTCATTCCTCCACGTTTCAATTATCACAACACCCATCAACACCACACTCTACCACTACCAAAGAAAAGTGCTAATTGGATTGATCAAAGGACACTAATTAGACCACTTTTTGTTGTGGTGTATCATTAACTGGAGAGGTAGTCTGTATTGGGAAACAGGTGGCTTTTTCTTTCTGGAACTTTTTAATAAATGCAGAGTGATAAAGTGGCCTGGGATTCTCCCTCTCATTTCCCAACACTTCTCTCTTTCATCTTAGTCTCAGCATCTGTCTCTAAATCTTTTTTGTTTTCCTGTACCTCTCTTTCCTTGCCATGAGAAATCAGTGAGGACAGATTATCCGGAAGGTAACTGCCAACTCATTGTCCTACCTCTAAAACACTTTAAGTCTGACGGCTGGATGTCTTTTCTCTAAACAATAGGGAAAGCTCTTCTCAACTCTCTTCACTTTTTAAGAATGGATAGGATACAGGGTTGTCTATCCTTGGTGCTGGAAGAGAAATGTCTGAGTTGTGGGTATAAAAGTGAAAGTGCAGGCTGTTCTGGACTGCAGTTCTGGACTCAAGGCCGCTCTGTAATTAAGCAAAAAGATACTTCCATTTCTCCTAGTGAAGCTCATTAAAGTTCTTCCTAATCTAGAATTTGGAACTTCCACCTAACAATAATATATTTCTTTTGTGAACTACAAGAGAAGAGTTACTGATTAGTACAAGACAGGACTCAAGTTATTATGGATTTGGTCAAAATCTACCATAATGCTATTTTGTTAATATCTGATACAAATTCTATATCCTCCTTCTCTTCCTCCCCGATACTTTCACTAAAGTGTCTACCCTGTTATATTGGAACCAATATAAAAAAAATTCCTTTAAGAAAAAGATTGAATCCTCTGATGCACTATAAATGTTACAGTTCAATATTTGTAATAGAAATTCAATAAACCTGATCCTTCAGTTAACCAAAATTGTTATACTCTCATCTTTTTAAGGAAAAAAGTCAAATGACCCCCAAAAGAAATAATAAACTAGGTTGATAACAGGGCTTTGGTAAAAATGCAATTTCCAGAGTTTTACTTATATTCCCTAGAGTTTCAGTCTAATCTATGCCCATAAAATGAGGATTGATGTTTGGAATGATGTCCCTAAGGCATTGCTGGATTCTGAATCATGAAAGATTCAATTACTTCAATAAACTTAACTATCTTAGGAAAGATGATGAATACAAATAAGAAATATCATCAACAAGCAATGCTCAAATACAGAAGCTTTCTGATTATCAGGTAACTAGCATTTCTGATTATTAGAAACTATTTCTAAGCATCTTCGAAAACTGAAGTATACTGTATCCACTTCCTTGTGGTTCAGCTCATTGTAGTATAGCTCCAAAAATATTAATATTTGGGTTATCTAGAGTAACCTGGATAATAAATGACTAGCCAAAGACTCAAAATATTTTCAATTAGTTCTACTTCATCTCCTCTGCTACAATCTTATCTTTTGCTTGGATTCCTGCACTGGCCTTTTCTTCTACTGTCTTACCCCATATCATCTATCTGTACCAAAGACAACAACACGATTTTTTAAAGCAAATTAATTTCCTTACTTCTAATTTATTTTAGAAGAGTCTACAAACACTGTTATGATCTGGCTTTATCTTTTTATCCAACTTCTATAATGCCACTATCTTCCTTCTCACTATGATACTGACAAATAGGATCACGCAGTCTCCTCAAATATGCTTCAAAAACAATCTAGAAATGGATCCTGTATAAATGAAGATTTAGTATATAACGGTGTTTCCAGTAACTCTATTATTGAGTAAATGATGCAACCAAAAGTGATGGCCATATGGAGAAAAGCAAAATTTAGGCTTTATCTTATATTACAAATACAATGTAAATCTGAGATGAACTACATACATACATGCAATAATCATAATTATAATATTACAGATGTAAAAACATAGTACTATAACTGTAAAAATAATAATGATAACACCAAAGGAAAATCAACTTAAGTATAAAATTAGGTTAGGGAATCCCTCAAACCCATATTCATGGTATAAAAATTAAATTTGCCTAGAGAAGATCCCAGCAACTATACCAATAATAAAGCAGCAAATTTGGGAAAAATATGGGACATGGAATAGAAAATATAAAGAAACACTTAAAGACAGATAAGAAAGGAATAAACAAACAACATGAAAGAAAAATGAAGACAAAGATATTAATAGGCATTTCACAGAAGGGCAAATCCAAATTGCTAACAAACATGAAAAGATGCTCAGACTTAGTGGTTATCAAGAAAACAATGTTAAAATAACCTGAAGGTATCATATTTACTTATGAAACAGACAAAAATTTAAAAATCCAAAGGGCTTATTCTCATTGTTACCAGTGATACAAGTGAGAGAGCATATTCATTTGTTATTGTTGGAAATGTAAGCTGTTGCAGCTGTTTTAGGATAAGCTTACTAATAACTATTAATAAAATAATGAAAATTATAACTCTACAATCAAGTAAGGGTAAGCTTTCTCTGGGAACGTTAAGCAAGCTTAAAAATGCATGTATGTTTGTGTGCTTCTGTTTGCTTATGTCATTTCAGAATTTTTTGGGAGCAAAAATTTAAAAAATGTATACTTTTAATATGGTTTGCCTGTGGCCCCACCCAAATCTCATCTTGAATTTTAACTCCCACAATTCTCACATGTTGTGGGGGGGAACCTGGAGAGAGGTGATTGAATTATGGGGGTGGATTTTCCTGCACTGTTCTCATGATAGTGATTAAGCCTCATGAGATGTGATGGTTTTAAAAAGAGGCATTCCACTGCACAAGCTCTCTCTTTGCCTGCTGCCATCCATGTGAGATGTGACTTGCTCCTTCTTGCCTTCTGCCGTAAGTGTGAGGCCTCCCCAAACATGTGGAACCTTAAGTCCATTAAACCTCTTTATTTTGTAAATTGCCCAGGCTTGGGTATATCTTTTTTAGAAGCATGAAAACAAACTAATACATTTATGCTTATTTATGATGGAAGAATAGCAAGAAAATGTGGAAGAAAACATGATCAAGAGAGGTTTTGGTGAGGGGGAAGAGATCATGGGAGGAGAAGGGCCTGCTTTGCATGGCTGGCTCTCTTCCCTCCAAACAACCTTTCAAAAATAGCACCACATCCCAATTTTCTGTTTTTCTTTCTTTTCTTTTTTTTTTTTAGCACTTAATACACTACTCATTTATATATTCATTGCTTTTTCTCTTCACTATGGATATAGTTTGGTGATACTACTCTGTCTTGTTCATCATGGAATGTCATTTCAGACAACTATGATTGCACAAAACAGGTACTCAATACCTGTTTGTCAATTTAAGAAGTGTTTTCATTTTAGTCTCACTTTTGTATCTGCAGATCCCTTGCAGCCCCTCAACTGAACAGTTCATTGCATGACAGTGTACAGGAGGTACTTTGAATTAGAGGGAACAGAATTTGTTAAATCCACAATGCATCCCAACTACGGGGCTAGTGCTTTATACATTTTGGTGAATATAATGTTTTCTACAAACCATATCATGATTTCCCATATAGCAATGGCAAAACAGAGTTATGTAATTTCAGTAAATTCATTACTAAATTATCAAAGGATAGAGACAAAATTTGGAACAATATCTATTTGTTTTCCCAATCTTTGGCATTTACATTCTACCATACTACTATACTACCAGGAAAAAAAAAAAGAGGACACTCATTAAATGGAAATGATAATTATTTTCTTCTTCCCTGTGTCATGCACCTTACTTAGTGTTCACATGCATTGACTCATTTAATTTACACAGAAAATTGCATATTTTACATGTAAAACATTATATATATACACACACATATGTATATACGGTGTGTGTGTGTGTGTGTACACAGCAAGAATTACAACACAGAGCATCCATGTCTACATTAAGCATGCTCTGCCATGTGGTATAATTATTTAAATCTTAAATTCTACTTTTGAGTTTAAAAGTTCATTTTAAAGTTATTATCTTCAATCTCAGATGACTCAATTTGTAAAAGTGAGCATCATTATCTTTCTATTGTAAAACCCCGGACAATTTACTTAACTTCTCTAAGCCTCAGTTTCCTCATTGATAAATGCTGATAATAATAGTATCTACCTCATAATATAATTTTGAAGATTAATCAGTTAATGTCACTAAAACTAGACATGTTTTGAGGAAATAGTCAAGAAATATCAACAATGAAATATTATTTTTACAATGATTATGTGGCACCTGAAACTCAAAAAGTTAAGTGACTTGTATAGAACTTGACAGAAAATAGATGGGAAAAGAGTAGATTTTATTTTATCATATTATTTGATATTCTTTTTCATTGCCTTACACTAAGGTGTCCACTGAAGGAAATTTATTATTTGATTAGTATTCGGGTGGTTAAAAGTGAGTACTATTGCCTCTTAACTAGAGCATAGCCTCCAAAGTCCTTTTTTTAGTCTACCAGTGAATGAAAATCAGAGAGAGTTCCTGCTGCTTCTTTTAACAGTTTCTTGGGGGTTAAGAAGTAAATGCTCATGATAGTCACTGTTGCAGACCCGGAGATTTCACTGTTATCAAATCTGTCAGAGCTAATTCTGCTTCACTAGGGTCACTACTGTTGAGCCTCTGTTTATAGTGATTGACAATTGCAGGTATTAAGAACCTAGGGTTATGTACCTCTATGATCAGGGTTTCTGTAAACAAGAGTTGACAATCTGGGCCATTTGACAGTGTGCAGACAAAGGGTCAATCAGAGCATCTGGGCCTTAATTACTTGGGTTCACTAAACTTCAAATGACATTGATACTCATTTTCATTCAAACGAAGATGTAACATATGCCTTGCTTTAAAAACAACTTTTAATTATAAGCTGTGTTTATTAAAACCAAGGCATATTATATTTTCTCTTTTGTTTCAATTCATAGAGTTAATACTGTTTTTTTCATTATAGAAGCTTTTTATGATATCAGCAACATTGCATTTGTCTTGGATAAATCTGTTATTTGGAAGATACTAAAAATATTATTAAAATGAGGTCAAACTTTTGTATTCATTAGAGTACATATAACCAACCTTTAAGTAAAACCCCCTGGACTTATTTATAACCTGAGGCCATTTCTTTACTTGATTTTCTTTCCCCAAATTCATCCTTTCTTTCAGAATACTAGTTGTTATAGTATTGTGAACAGCAATAACAAATAAACACTGACTTGTAGATAATCTTGGATGGGTTAATTAACTTAAGTATACTGGTCACCAGGGTGCTCACTCTCCTTAGTCTTTCCAAAGTTTTCTGGATGTATATCCAAAAGAAAGGAAATCAGTAATTTGGGGAAACACCTGAACTCCCATATTTAGTGCAGCACTATTCACAGTAACTAATACGCAATAAACCCAAGTGTCCATCAGTAGATGAATGGGTGAAGAAAATATAGCACATGTACACAACGGAACACTATTCTGCCATAAAAAGAATGAACTTTTGTCATTCACAGCAATATGGATGGAATTGGAGGACATTATGTTAAATAACATAAACCAGCCATAGAAAGACAGATACTGCATATTCTCATTCACATATGAAAGTTAAAAACAAATTGAACTCATAGAGAGTGAAATGAAGATTAACATAGGCTGGGAAGAGCACTGGGAAGAGGGGGGATAAATTGGTGGTAGTTAATTGGTACAAAAATACAGTTAAATAAAAGGAATATCTAGTGTTGGTAGCACAATAGGATGACAATAGTTAACAATAATTTATTGTGTATTTCAGAGTAACTGAAAGAGTGGAATTGAAGTGTTTCTTTAACACAAAGTAACAATCAATGCTTGAGGTGATGTATATCCCAATTACCCTCATTTGTTCATTACACATTGTATGCTTGTATCAATGTACAACATGTACCAAATAAATATCTACAACTGCTATGCATTTGTGATAATTGAAAATAAAAAATTAAAAAGAAACTTTTCTGTAAAATAGGTAAAAAAAGGTGTTTTGTCATGTGTGGAGTAAGATGAAGAAAGTGGATCTTTTATTATTGCTTGTTGGCTCCCTGTTAGATTTCACCATAATGCATAGAGGTTAGAACTTTTTCTGGTTTGTGGAATCTTAGGAAGCCTTACTGATCTAATGAGATTTGCTGATGTCTTGAAAGTCGGCAATTTTGCATTGCCGACTTTCAAGACATTAGCAAACCCCTAGCAGTCCTTTTATCAGCACCATAATAATCTGTGTACTAGCGTGTCGCAAACTGAATAATGACTCCTAAATAATCTACATGGTCTCAAATGATATTCACATCCTAACCCCCAGAAACTGTGAACCTTACCTCACAGGGTCAAAAGGACATTGTATATGATTAAGTAAAGGATTTTCAGATGGGGAGATAATCCCAAATTCACTATTGAGTTCAATGTATTCACAAAAGTCTTTACAAGAGGAAGACATAAAGATCAAAGGCAGAAAAAATAGATACAAAGATGAAATCAGTGGTTGAAATGATGCACTTTGGTGATAACGTGGCCACGTCCCAAAGAATGCAGACAGAGGAAACTGGATTTTTTTCCCTAAAGCCTCCAGAAGAAACGTAGCCCTGCTGATCCTTTGATTTTCTGACTTCAAATGTAGAAAAATAAATTTCTGTTATTGTAAGCCACTACATTTCTGGTAACTTCTTAAAGCAGCACTTGGAAGTGTACACATAGTGTGCAATGAGGTATTTTCACAGATTGTGAATGCTGGATCTACCAGTGAGCCATCCTTCCCATCATGAATGCTCTTCGAGAGGTTTCTTTTCTTTTTGTAAAAATATGGCCATATGTGAGTGATCATACTTTTAATGACAGGCAATATGAAACTCTAGTTCATTAGATCCAAAATTAAATGAATTAGAAAAAAATTATGCAAATCTCATGGAAGTCATGAACAAGCTTTAAAATCAAACAACTGGAAAAACAGGGACCAGTATTGCTCTGGGGACTGCTGCACAAAAGATTTATGAATTAAACAACACGAGTATTCAAGTGAACATGATCTCTGCTCTAATTTTACTCAGTCTCTATGTCTCTCTTATCAAAATGGTAAAATTTCTGATTGACCCAGGTTGGGCCACATGACCTCCTCTGGATCTGCCAGTCATGGTCAAGAAAGAAAGGCAATTTAGTGGAAACATGGTTGCTGGAAGGCCACCTGGAGATGACTGTCAGAGACCATTCCCAGAGAAGGGGGGATCAGTGAGTGCTGAACAATGATTCTGAGAGATGACTATACATGGAGCTATGATACCATGAATATTGCTTAATTCATTTAATTCTTCTCTGAGGCACAGACCGCAAAGATAAAATGAAAAATCTCAGGTTTAATTCAATTACCAAAACAAATACAGATTATGTCCTGGTAGGTAAATAAGAAAACACTAAATATTTGCTAGAAAACACTTCCCTGATAATCAAAAATTAATACATAAATATAATAATGTAACATACCAAATACATAAAAGGGATGTTTAAAAAAGTAATATGCAGGTTTTAAAAATTCATGACTGAATCTATGTGTCTAAAGAAACCTATTGCATTTATTTGTGTTGTCCTCTTTTAAAGCCAACTCCAGCACACTGTGGTAAGATAGCATGGAGTCCTCTCTCCATGATAACCAGCTGTGTGACTTTGGGCAAGTCACTTAATCTCTCAGTGTCTCCATTGTTTTTAATATAGAAAATGGCATAATAATATTTTGAAGCATTGTTAAAATTAGAAGCCATATGTGAAAGTTCCTGCTACATAGTAGGCATTTAGTAAATATTAGATGTATTTTATTAATCAGTAGAAATTAATTTTTTTAAATATCAGTATAAATTAGAGAGTGTGTATGTATATAGTAAAAAAAGAAAAAAGCATTCATGCTGAATACAAAGGAATGAAGAATTTTCTTGAAAGACTATTCTAACACTTTACTATTTCTAGTACACATTTCTTTCACTTTTCAGAAAATATATTTAAAATGATATACAAATTATGTATTTAAGGAGTGTTTGTGTTTATCTGTAGGGGTTGCCTGCTTTTAAAAATCACATTGGTGTTTCATAGCTATTTAAATATGCCCTTTATAGTTACTGCCCTGATCTTTCATGTAGTTAAAGAGACTTAATTTACACAAACATGTGCAAAGCAAAGTATCTATGACAGTATCCCTGGAAAAATGGATGTAAAATAAGGATGATGAAGGTATAGGATGGCGAAAAATGAATGAAAGAGGAAGAGTTGAGACATTTGACAGTGTTGATATTCAGCCAGGCACAGTGGCTCATGCCTGTAACTCCAGCACTTTAGGAGGCTGAGGTGAGTGGATCACCTGAGGTCAGGAGTTCGAGACTAGCCTGACCAACATGACGAAACCACGTCTCTATTAAAAATATAAAAAATTAGCTGGATGTGGTGACAGGTGCTTGTAACCCTAGCTACCTGGGAGGCTGAGGCAGGAGAATTGCTTGAACCCAGGAGGCAGAGGTTGCAGTGAGCCAAGATCGTGCCACTACACTCCAGCCCGAGTGATAGTGTGATACTCCATCTCAAAGAAAAGAAAGAAAGAAAGAAAGAAAGTGTTGATATTCCATGCTGGGATTCACTTGGGGTGGCTAGAAATATTAGGGAAAAAGTTAGAAAATTACAGTCTCAAACCTTTTGGAAAGCCAAAAGATTTTATTGGAATGGGCTGAAGTCAGCCAGTTCATTGCATTAGAATTTTAAGTCATAGGGTAAAAGATTAAGATAATAAAAGTTTCCACAGTTAAGTCTGTTTACCCCACATCCCTTTGTCTCTATTCTAACTGTTTACTCATGTAAACTTTGTGTTGGATGGTCCTCTCAGGGGGAGGTCAAAGGGGAATTACCTGTCAGTGGTGTTTATTCTGGGCCCCAGAATCAAGACCTTTTATCATTTGTAAAACCACTCTTTTAACCATATTAATTATCCACAAGCATGTTGACTTAGAACCTCTGTTATTAAATCTATACTGAATAAATGCAAGGAAGGACAGGGTGTAGGGATCAGTCAGTTGCAATCACCCTCTGAAAGCAGCTGACGACCATCCCTAGTCCACTCAGATTCACTGTACTCTGGTGTATGTGAGTACATTTTATTCATCTGTCATTGAGTCAGGGTCTGCAGGACAGACCTCCGCAGATGGAGATCAGCATCTCAGGTGGTGACCCCCGACGTGATACTCATCACAATTCAGGGTTATAATTATCATTAAAATGCCTTGTACTAAAGTAATTTAGCATTCTCAGGCATATTTTAGGCAACTAATTATTCTGCTGTAAGCTGCACTTGGAAAATATGTGTAGTTCTGTAATCATATATTCCCCCTCACATGGCCAGTCCAATCTTTGCACAACAGTAGATGTTCATTGTGAACTTTATAGAACGGAATTTAGATTACTTGAATCATGAACTAAGTGGAGCATAATTACTGGCAATTAAAAATCTTACCCTCTTTGGCCGGGCATGGTGGTTCACACCTATAATCCCAGCAATCTGGGAGGCTGAGGCAGGCAGATCACCTGAGGTCAGGATATTGAGACCTTCTTTGCCAACATGGTGACAACCCTGAATATAGAAAAATTAGCTACGTATGGTGGTGGGCACCTGTAATTCCAGCTACTCAGGAGGCTGAGGCAGGAGAATTGCTTGAACCTGGGAGGAGGAGGTTGCAGTGAGCTGAGATTGTGCCACTGCACTCCAGCCTGGGTGGCAGAGCAGACTCTATCTCAAAAAAAAAATTCTTACCCACTTCAAGAGCCTACAAAATGCCAGTTTCTTTGTTTATAAGCAGAAAACAATTTAACTTCTTTGCAGAGTTTAAATGAGGATTTTTATGATGTTTGTAAAAGATCAAGCACTATCTTCCAGTATTTTTGTTATTATTTTTAAATACTCGAAATCTTGTAGAATAGTGTCAGACTAGAGGGTGAGGATGATGAATTAATTCTAGTTAAATAAATAAGAGAAAAAATACTATTAAAATGGTGCCATCAATTTTGTAATCAGCATGTGATATATTTGAGAATATGAAGGGTTAATCTTAAGACCGTTTATATACTGATTTAACAAAATTCAAGGTACCCTCAAAATACTTACCAGACTCCCTCAATCTTGTCTTTTAGGTATGTTTTAAATCATTTTTTCCATTTGTTCCATTTATTTCTGTGTTGGGGTCTCCTTTTCACTATCAATTACAGTCTCAATCTCCACTGTTGCCCTAAGATCAAATTTACTGTGTAATATCTAATGTAACTTACCTGTAAGCTTCATTCACTGAGATGAACTTTATGAGAAATATTTGGGCTACCCTGCATACTATGTGTGTCTCACTAGTGCCTCTGTTCTACCCATTGGCACCCCAAATCCTCTCAAATACATGTGAAAACTAACTTACCTCAGGAAATCAAAAGTAATTAGAATAAGTTAGAATAAATTAAAAAGCAAAGTTTTTTTGTAGTGGAAATCAAGCTGAATGTCTATAAAAGGTTTTTTTTATTTTATCAGAATAGTTAAGCATATGTAAGACATTATAAATAGTGAAATATATATATATATCAGGTATACACATCTGTGTGTATACATATATATATATACATTTGTATGTGTATATATTTCACTATTTATAATGTATGTATATAAATTTATAATGTGTATACATCTGTGTTTATATGTATACACTTGTACATATACATATATACACACGTATGTGCATGTGTGTGTGTGCATGTGTATATTTATCTACCATTTGTAGAAGTCTAGAAAATCAGGTAGATACATTTTAGCTTCAAACAGGAAGAGTAGACATCATATTGTTTCTTTTTAAAAACAAACCAAATTTCAAGGCTGAAAACATTTATATAAATAACTAACAGATGTCAACAAACTTTTTTCTTATGGTTCTGAGCAATTAAACCAGTTGGTAGTAACAGAAAGTAATACAAACTGAGTTGGGAATCCCTATAGCAATCCCAACGTACAAATGTTTTTACATACATGTAATCCATAATGGTATTTGTTTTCATTTAGAAGCGAATTCCTACAAAGAATGCATTTAATTTTAATGGAAAATTTGAGATATTAATTAAATATAACCATCAATCCTATATATTTTTTTTGTAATAATAATTCAAAGTTTCAGATAGGGTACGAGATGATAGGGCAATGTATACTGAGTTGGCCTCTTTAGAAAATGATGTCCCAAAGCCCTTTCTCAACTAAAATGTACACTCCAAATGTAAAAGAGTCTATCTTTGACAGATGATTAGGTCATGAAGGCAGATCCCTCATGGAAAGTATTAGTGCCTTTATACCAGAGGCCTGAGGGAGCTTGTTACCCCCTTTTTGCTCTTCCACCACGTGAGGACGCCTAGAAGTACCATCTATGAGGAATCGGCTCTCACTAGACACTGAATCTGCTGGCACCTTTATCTTGGACTTCTCAGCCTCCAGAACTGTGAACATTAAATTTCTGTTGTTTATAAATTATTCAATGTAAGGCATTTTGTAATAACAACCCAAATGAACTAAGATGGATATGTGTTTAGTTTATACATTTGCTTTATATTTTCTCCTATCAGGAAAATATATTTACTTGCCTTGGTCTCAACCTGCAAATATTATCTTTAGCAATAATTTGGTTTCAAAACATAGAAGTGTAGAATTAGAGAAGATGTTATACAACAGTAAAACAAATCTCTCGCCAATACAAAAAATCCTTCTTCTACATTCCAGTCTTAGGATTATCCCATATCTGCCTGAATCTCTCCAGTTTGGAAAAATTGGAACATGAGCTATTGAGCTATGTTTGAAACAGAGCTATTGAGTGTTCTACATGTGACAGCAGGTCTTATATTAGTTCATTTAATCCTCACATTTCCCTACCTAGGAAAGAGCCACATTAACCCTTACTTCGAGATGAGGAAACAGTCTCGGGTAGTTTACATTAATTGCTCCATGTCTCATAGCTAATAAGGAGCTGAGCAATGATATGAACCAATGAAGTCTGTATCTACCTGCCTGCAAATCATTGTTCCTTTCACAACATTTACTACCTTTCACAAAACACAGACACAAAACCTATAAAGCAGCTGTAAATATGCTAATTAAAACACGATAGGTGAGTTTCAAAAAGAAAAATAACATTTTCTAGCCGCAGTGTGGACTGTGCCCTAACCTTCCCACTCGTGATGTAAACTAATGCTAAAAGAAAGGAGTAGGAGAAGTTAAATTATTACTAATGCCTCAATTTAAAAGGGTAAGTATGATTATATAAATGTAAGGTGTGTTTTTGAGAAATAATCATCTTTATTTACAAAGATTAACAGTTTAAAAGTTGAAAGACATGGACTGTATCATTCTATGTTCTAAATAATAATTTTAAAACTCAGTTCATTTTCATAAAGGTAGTCAGAAAAATTGAGCCTAAGTCAGAATTTCTCCTTTTCCCACTTGCTTCTAAAGGATTTAAGGGAAATTTTTTATTTCTGTACTTAAATTTTTAATATCATACAGGGCTTTTGTATGACTAGGAACTACTAACAAGGTATAGTGTTTTCTTTTAAAAAAAAATCTTCCCATCTAATTAATATTCATTTTTGAATAGTAGACGCTGGCTTTCTCATTTTAAGTAAAAATAAAGGACACTGCTCTTTGTAACTAATTGCTAATTAAGCAATTACTCTATCATATTGCACTGGTAAAAACCGTTACTTGAGGTTTTCGGCAACTTCTGATTTTAACTGAATAATCATTTGAGTCAAAATTATTTAGTAAATTAAGCATTTCTTTACCAGGCACTCTCTACACTTAAAGTAATTTCTAATTATGCTACCTAATGAAGTAATTATATCATTTGTTAGAAACTTGTCAGAGGAGTAAGTCTTTTTAAAAGAATAATAAAATGTGGTGATAGTTTTTTCATGAAAGGAAACAATAATAAATATAAGCCATTACAAACAGTTGCCCAAATGTACGTCTACTTGTAGCTGGTGGAGAGGGAATTCAAAAGAATCTCACATTTGCCTTTGTCTAGCATGATTCACGGTAGATTAACCAAAGGGTTAAATGGGATCGAATTCTAGTCCTCACTACCTTACTCTCATTTCCAATTCCCCATCCTGGCACTGGAGGTACCTTGCAGAATCAAAGTTAAAATTGATTAGCTTAGGTACACAGCCTGACCTGCTAGGCCTTCTGCCAGAAACCTTTGGATACATTCGAACCATTGGTACAAGGGATCAAAAACCTGCCAGTGCTCATCAAACCTGACTTTAGTACAGAGGAAACTACTACAACTTTGCTAGGGCTTCTACTATTAAAACTTTTCAGAAAACAGACATATACTATGGGAAACTGCCCTTAAGAATCATTGAGAAAAGGGCATTTGAAAATGGAGAGAAAAACTTTCAACCAATTTCCTCGGCTAAAGAAAATGTCGTATTAGCCTGCACAGAAAATTGGCTATTGCTACTCCTCCTGGTCCCTCTCCTGTAAGTACTGCCAGCCAGTTCATTTAGCTCATCGGCCAAAGCTGAATTAGAAACTGCCATCATTTCTGCTCTCACTTGTGCCTTTTCCAATATCATTATTACAGCAGTGTGGTCTGGTGGGATGTGCACTACACTTGGCAAAGGGATTCTTGGATTGTGTGTACCCATCAGCAGCCCTAAGTGACTCATTTTGTGAATATAGAATGTCATATTTTTGTCCCTGGATTCATGTCTTCTCTTTTTTCAAGTAGGTTGCAGTAATATACCACTCATGATATTTTAAAACTACACTCTGAAATTTCTATTTCTATTAAGAAAAATCTTCAGTTATAGATTCCAGAATATTGTAGCACTTAACTAATATTATTCAAGTTATCTCTAAGATGTAAAAAACAGGACCAAGCTATGTACATTATTTTTCCCAATCCAGATAAAGGGATCTAGAGGAAATATGTTTTTTTTACCAGGTAATATATGAAGATTGTAGCGCCTCCGAATATATACTAGGATGATGCCTTAAAAAAAAAATCCAACTAGCAAATTCAGAGACTCAGCACTGGAGCCTGAAACTCAATCCTACTGAAGAGGTCTTCAGATTATTTTTGTAAGATTATAATTTTTATTGATGCTTTTCAGCCACTTATGATTTTCCATTTAAAATCATTTAATTCAAATAATTATGATTTATCACTGAAGGATTATTGTATAGTAAAATCCAACTTTTGCTTATTACTTGGCTCTCCTACGTTTAAATTAATGAATTAATTAAAAATTATGTATTAATATGGCTACACTCTTGTAGCCACTGGTTCAAAACTAGAACGCATTTCTCACTCTTGTGAACAGAAGCAATCAAGAATACAAATAAATACATATTGTAGGATAATGAGACGAACCATTTAGGAAAATACAACAGAATAATGTCTGCAACAAGAGGCTAATTTAGCTGGTGCATTCAGCAAATGTAAGCTCTTACCTCTCCACCTGAAAGACAGGAACAGCCATGCAAAGGTCTGGTGGAAGATTTAAAAGCAAGAAAAAAGCAAATGCACTGAACCTGAGACAAAGATGGACTTGCTACACTTAAGGTAGTGATAGGGAACCATTCTAACTGAGGCTGGGCACAGGAAGAGCGGAGGGATGAATGATGAGGTTGGGGAGAGAGAGAGGCCACAGCATGTGGAATAAGAAGTAAATGTGATTCCTAGCCAGGTGTCAGCTCAACTTTACCTTCTGTTAGGTTAAAAGGGACCAGTACTCTTGCTTCTGTAAAGTGCTTTTTTTGAGGCTTATAAACCAATCAGAGCAGTTATTTAGGTTCCATGTGTTGCTTATATGCGGAAAGACATCCTTATTCTAAATTCTTAGGGGTAAGCAGGGGTGGGAGTTTTTCTGAGTGCTGGAAATTGATGACTGTAGTAGCAGGAACATGGCAGTCTAAAGCAAAGCCCTCAGAAGGGTGGTCTGCATGGATGTGAGATGTCTACTCCCAGAATGATATAAAGCGCTGGGAACCTGCTGCCTCATTGACATGCTGAAAATTATGTGCTTGGCTGACAAGTCCTCTTATATGTGTTCTGAAGTTTGCAATAAAATATATCTTACTTTTTGAGGCTGGGCATGGTGGCTCACACCTGTAATCCCAGCACTTTGGGAGGCTGAGGCGGGTGGATCACGAGGTTAGGAGATCGAGACCATCCTGACTAACATGGTGAAACCCCGTCTCTACTAAAAATACAAAATATTAGCCAGGCATAGTGGCATGCACCTGTAGTTCCAGCTACTTGGAAGTATGAGGCAGGAGAATCGCTTGAACCCAGGAGGCGGAGGTTACAGGGAGCTGAGATCACACCACTGCACTCCAGCCTGAGTGACAGAGAGAGACTCCATCTGAATATCTATATCTATATCTAATCTATATCTATATGTATATCTTTATGTATATGTAAGATACATATATATCTTACTTTATGTTGCCACCAAAATATTAGTAAATATTTTAGCATACGATCACTATTTCAGACATCATTATAAAAGAAATAATTGAAAAGTTAACTGGATTGAATTTCTGTGCTTTAAAAAAACCAGTCTCTATTATGTTCATACACTCACATACACACACAGAGACACACACATATAATATATATATAATTTTTCCCCTTAAAATGCTATAACAGTTAAACTAAACACTAAAGGAAAAAAAAGTTTTACAAAAAAAGAAACTTTATTGATATAATCTCAAGGAATTTCAAGTATTTGGGTCAGATAATAATACATGGATTGTTATTTTTAAGAAGAATCATACTTGGAAGATGATAGTAGATGATGACCAAAAGGAATAAAGGGATTCATGTGTATGCACATGTGTGTGTGTATGTGTATGTTTTCAGAGCCACTCCAACAATCCCCAGATAAGTCCTGTGCTATAGACCCATCTCTGCTGCAACTTCAGAGAGACTTTTTCATCATTAGCTATCCATCTCTTTTCTTTCTATTATGATTTCTCACTGCTGCACTGCAGCAATACCACAAAGAAAAGCTGAAAATGCTCTTAACTCTAGAGCACAGATAAAGGAAAGGCTATCACTTTGCTCCTCAGACTCCCTACTCAATCTACCAATTTGCCAAAGTGGGTTACCAGTTTCATTGCTAATGACGAGATCAGAAGATGCTGTAGCTGCTCTCACTCCAGCAAGCAATAGATATCCCTCGTCAAGGATGCAGTTTTCTTGAATTTTTCTAAAGGATCAAGCTGTTAGTGTGACTGCTAAATGCCGATATCAGGAAAATATTTTAAAAACTCTGGGGTGCTTTCCTTCTCCACTCCTCAAAAAGGAGCACTTTTATCGATCAACAATTTTAAAAAATACAAGATAAATGTACAGGCATTCTGAACAATGCCTGTACCATTGGAGACCATGTTTGCAAACATTAAAATATTTCTCTACCAAGAAAAGCTAAAGATGTCACAGAACTCCAGAGATATAAAAGGTTTCCTGTGGGAGCTCTGTGTTTTCCTTACAGGAAACCTGAAATTACAGAAGAAAGCAGATCACCCAGAGTGCTTAAACTGGTAGGAAGAGAGAAGTATTCATATTTTATTATCTGAATAAACTACAATAGATTTTTTCCCCTAACTTGTCTGAGAAGTCCTCTGAAAACTGCATTTAATTCAGTAAGTTATCTCAATCAACAAAGAGTTACTGCAAGTTAAGTAACTGCAATATAACAGAGACAAAGTGATATCTGCACATGGAGAATGGCTGTTAAATGTTCAGTGGCAATGTATCTAGAGCAAGGGGGTCTAGAAGGGACTTTTTTCAACCACTTTTTAGATGGATAGCCAGGAGCAGAAATGTGTTATACTATTTCAGTATAATTTTCCTTAACAGAAGCAGAAAAGTTCTCAGAGCATCTCCAATCATGGAAGCAGTATATATATATTGAAATCTCCCTATGTTCCTGGAAGGATTCTGGATGTTAGGGACACAGCAAGAAAAACAGAAACAAAGCAACCCAACAGCAACAGATGTCCCTTTGTGGAGCTTTCATTCCAGGAAGGAAAATAGGGGTACATACATACATAAAAAATCTGTACCATGCTTGAAAGTGATAAAGGCTACTAAATAAAAATGCAGCAGTGATGAGTGATTGTCAGGAAAAAGAACTGAAAATTTTAATTTGAGTGACCAAAAGAGTCAAGACTGCAGTCTAGGAAGGTCATTCTAAGGGGCTGAAGTAATTGCTACAGAGAAAAAAACAACAACAACAAAAAACCTTCCCTGGAAGTGCTGGTTCAACTCCACTTCCTAGGATGAAAAGCAAGAATGAGGATGGATAACAGAGTCAGTCACAAGAATGAGGATGGATAACAGAGCCAGTCATCCTTGCTCAGTGGAAATGGGAAGACAGGATTAGAAGGGAATGTTTTCGGTTGAATTCTGCCAGCAAGGGGAAGACACAGCCATTCTGGGATATGGGTAAGTTGCCTTGAGGGTCGCACACACACAAATGCATAAAGTGAAGAGACTTACTTTCATCTGAAAATGTTGTCTTGAAAGCTGAAAAAAAAAAAAAAAAAACAGTGAAAGAAGGGCTAAACTAGCTCAAAGAAAAGGATAGGTAATGGAGCAGCTGACTCTCAGCTACAGATTGAATTTCTTTCAAGATTGCAGTCACGAGCAGGAGTAAAAGGAAAGAAGTCCCGTTGAATGAGACTGGATTCTTACCAGCAAGTTTTAAAATCAAGCAGCACAACATGTATTTGCTGACACGAGAGTGAAAACTGAACTACTGGCTTTACATGTTTGTGCAAATACTCCACAGAAATGGTTTGGCTAAATTGGTCACTTTGTTGGTGGTATCCACAAATTGCATTTATCACAAACATTTGCCACTTTTTAAATGTAACACTTCCATTTTTTCCAAATATGTGAGAGATGTTAGTGACTGGTTTTGTGCGCCATCAAATCCTGAAAAACAAACAAAAAACCCCTAAATTAATATTAGAGATTTACTTGTGCCTTCTTCGGGAGCCTGCAGAATTTCAAACTCGATTACAGTGTAAGTACACTGAATTTTAAAGGTAATTAGAATTGTTAGGTGAGGAGAAGGCAAGACCATTTTTGGATAAGAATTTCTGCTACAATGGCAAAAAGATCTATACTTAAAATGACAAGTATATAACATAACCAAGTATATGGCTTAAGGACTTAGCTATAAGGTATACACAGTATACATTTCTTCTGGTGCTGCTTCATGACCACAAAAATTAATCAGGAAGGTTTTGTTTAGAGATGTTACTTGAACTCAGCTGTAAAATCTATTAAGATAGTCTTCAGTAGAAACATGTGACTTGGAACATTGGTGAACTTCTGTAACTTTTTTTAACATTGTTTATTTAAACATTACTTTTAGTAACATCTATAACTAAAGGTAAAAAGTGCTTGGTGCCTTGTTTGATTTTATAGAGGATAACTTGATTCTTTTGTTCAGCTTAGGAAGGAAAATATAATAGAACAATCCTGGAGATAGAAACTTATCTTGGACAACCATTTTGTAAGTTTATTCATTCTGGTTATAATTAGATAAGCAATTAATTTATATGAACTTCTTACATGATGAAAGAAACGGGCTTTCATTTTGTCATGTGATACAGCACAGTTTGAGTTTCTTTCTATTAAAAGGATTCAAAATGACAAAAAGAAAAATGTAACAAAAGGATAAACATAAAAGTAAATGTAAACATGATTATTAAATTGTCACTAGACATCCTCAAAATTTCTGCTGTATTTTTCAGAAGAGTGGCACCTCTTCAGCCTGCAAATACATTCAGTGTATATTGGCTGTTGCATTCGACAGCAATTAATTGAGCATCTTGTTCTTCCTTAGAACCATACTCAATTTATTACTTTGTTCAACATAGAATGGACACCTAATACTAATATCTACATACACAATGTTGATGGAACTTGAAAATGTGGTTTTTCTAGGCATGGAAAAATACAATGGGGGATCCAGTGGAGGTAGGAACTATATGCTTACGTCATGGGAGATGAGGTAGCAGATGATGCAATAGAAAAATATCCCAGGATATGATACAGAAAAATATGCTATACTATCATCATCCACACTCTGCTTAGCAAAATGAGACAAAATTCCCAAGAGAGTAGGGGCATTGTCTAGTTTATTTATCATAGTGTAAACATAGTCTAGTAACGTCCGTAGCACATAGGATATAGTTAATAAATGTTTATGAATCATTCTACTTATTAAATGGAAATAAATATATGCTTGGGAGTATACATATTACAAATTTGATTATAGGTTAGAAAAAATCATCATCGATCTTGATCCAAGATGGCGGATTAGACACAACTCCAGCACACAACACCCAGCAAAAGAGACACGGAAACCCAGAGATCTCCTAGCTCCAACCGAGGTACCAGGTGCATTTCAACGGGTCTGGTCCGAGGGTGAGCAAAGCCCACTCAGAGCAGACCGAGGCAGGGAGGGGTGCTGCTTCACCCGGAAAGTACATCTGACTGGCGAGTCAGAGGCTCCACCTCTGGCGCTCCGGTCCAGATACAGCGCTTCCCCCAAAGCCTCAGCAATACACGGAACAGGGGATCTTTGCCAGTCAAGCGCCGGGAATTACAAGTGCAGAGTTGAATAAGAGTCTGCAGACTGAGTTATCACCCCCCTCTCCCTGCCCGGAGAGAGAGGGAGCTGTAAGCAGGAGCAGGTGGGCAGCCCCTACCCCATGACCAGAAAGAGAGAAAGCTGAAAGGGGGAGATGGCCAGGTGCAGCTGGGAGGGTCCTTAACCTCCCCCACAAACCCCAGAGAGCTGAAGCTCTGACTCTAGTGGGTTGTGTAGCCAGTGCCACAGTCTGAGAGGAACCCTGAATGATCCAGCCCAGTGGAGGAAGGGCACAATCCACCACTAGAAGGGTGGGACTGGGCTACCTGTTTTAACAAAAAACACAGGAAGCCTACGTAGCAACGGGACTGCGTTCGTGACAACCCAGCAGTGCCTACAGGTCAGCGGAAGAGGTGGGCCTAATCTCCCAGCATAAACAAAAAAGACACAGGAAGCTTCCCTATAACCTAAGGAGTCCCTAGAAACCCAGTAGCGCCCCCACAGGCAGAAAAGTGCCCTTATCAACCAGCTCTCTGACACCACAGCCAGGTAAATCCACAAAGATGGGAAAAAAACCAGCGTTAAAAAAGGTGAAACCACCAAAGACCAGAACGCCTCTTCTCCTTCAAGGGATCACAACTCCTCAACAACACAGGATCACAGCTTGACCGAGAAGGAGTGCGAAGATTGACAGAAACAGGATTCAGAAGGTGGATAATAACAAACTTCTCAGAGCTAAAGGAACACGTTCTAAGTCAATGCAAAGAAACCAAAAACCTTGAAAAAAGGTTAGACGAAATGCTAACTAGAATAACCAGCTTAGAGAAGAACATAAACGACTTGATGGAGTTGAAGAACACAGCACAAGAACTATGTGAAGCAAACACAAGTTTTAATAGCTGAATCCATCAGGCAGAAGAAAGGATATCAGAGATTGAAGATCAACTCAATGATGTAAAAAGAGAAGGCAATACAAGAGAAAAAAGAGTGAAAAGAAACGAACAAAGCCTCCAAGAAATATGGGATTATGTGAAAAAACCTAATCTACGCTTGATTGGTATACCTGAATATGACGGGGGAGAATGAATCCAAGCTGGAAAACACACTCCAGGATATTGTCCAGGAGAACTTCCCCAAGCCTAGCAAGGCAGTCCAAATTTCAAATTCAAGAAATACAGAGAACTCCACAAAGATATTCCTCAAGAAGAGCAACCCCAAGGCACATAATCGTCAGATTCACCAGGGTCCAAATGAAGGAAAAAATGCTAAGGGCAGCAGAGAGAAAGGTCAGGTCACCCACAGAGGGAAGCCAATCAGACTCACAGCAGATCTCTCAGCAGAAACCCTACAAGCCAGAAGAGAGTGGGGGCCAATATTCAACATCCTTAAAGAAAGAACTTTCAACCCACAATCTCATATCCAGCCAAACTAAGCTTCATAAGTGAAGGAGAAATAAACTCCTTTATGGACAAGCAATTATTGAGAGATTTTGTCACCACCAGACCTGCCCTACAAGAGCTCCTGAAAGAAACACTAAGCATGGAAAGGAATAAGTACCAGTCACTGCAAAAGCAAACCAGTTGGCAAAGACCAAAAATGCAATGAAGAAAATGAGTCAACTAATGAGGAAGAAAACCAGCCAGTAACAAAATGGCAGGATCAAATTCACACATAACAATATTAACATTGAATGTAAATGGCCTAAACGCCCCAATCAAAAGACACAGACTGGCAAAAAAATTTTTGCAATCTACCCATGTGACAAAGGGCTAATATCCAGAATCTACAAAGAACTAAAACAGATTTACAAGAAAAAAACAAACAACCCCATTCAAAAGTGGACAAAGGATATGAACAGACACTTTTCAAAAGAGGACATATATGAGGCCAACAAACATATGAAAAAATGCTCATCATCACTGGTCATTAGAGAAATGCAAATCAAAACCACACTGAGATATCATCTCATGCCAGTTAGAACGGTGATCATTAAAAGATTGGGAGACAACAGATGCTGGAGAGGATGTGGAGAAATAGGAACACTCTTAAACAGTTGGTGGGAGTGTAAATTAGTTCAACCATTGTGGAAGACAGTGTGGATCTAGAAATAGAAATTCCATTTGACCCAGCAATCCCACTATTGGGTATATACCCAAAGAACTATAAATCGTTCTACTATAAAGACACATGCACACGTATGTTCATTGCAGCCCTGTGTACAATAGCAAAGACCTGGAACCAACCCAAATGCCCATCAACGATAGACTGGACAAAGAAAATCTGGTACATATACACCACAGAATACTACGCAGCCATAAAAAACGATGAGTTCATGCCCTTTGCAGGGACTTGGATGAATCTGGAAACCATCATTCTCAGCAAACTGACCCAAGAACAGAAAGCCAAGCACCATATGTTCTCATTCATAGGTGGGTGTTGAACAATGAGAACACGTGGACTCAGGGAGAGGAGCATCACACACAGGGGACAGTTGGAGGGATAGGGGCGAGACAATGGGGGTGGGGAGGGATAACATGGGGGAGAAATGCCAGATATAGTATGCACCTAAAGTAAAATAAATAAATGATTTAAAAAAGGAAAAATCATCACCTTGTGAAGATAACATTACATACTCAATTTCTTTGTTTTTAATTTTTGTGTGTACATAGTAGGTATATATATTTATGAGGTACATGAGATGTAATATTACATTTTTATTTTCATATGTGATAAGTAGGTACGTAAGTTGAATAAATAGAAGAGATGCAGGCTTATGAGACCATAGATAATTATTCCTAGATCTTGTTTGAGTATAGGAATGAAGGGAGCAATGGTAATACAAAGCAGCACATTCGTGTGGAGCAGTACATTGTGTACCACCTACTAATGCCAGGGGCAGACTCTAACTGCACCAGGGATAGCAAAAATCCTCACTATGGCAATCACTAGAAATAGAAGTTCAAAACACTTCTGTCTACTACAGTATTGGAATCACCAAGCAAAACACGATATGTTCCAGCACTGGTACAGGCTCATACAGGGAGAAGAGACAGAGGAAGTTCAGCTCCAATAATACGCATCATTTCTCCATGGCTGATGGGTCTCCCCCTCTTTTCCCCCATTAAGCCAATACAGGCAAATTACATGCCTCTTATGCAGTAGAAATCCCCTTGTGTTCCTCCAAGGAGTCTGAAAATGTTGCAAGTCAACAGCCTCGGGGTTATTCACTGAAGCAGAACAAAGGAGTACACATTGTGTCTGAAACAGGGAATGGTGTTCCTATCATACAAAGCAATGAGCTCTGTTCAAAGTGTGTAGGCCCTTTATCCCATGGTAAAGAAGTGTTCCAGGCCCAAGGCTCAGTCACATGTTGTAGAATGGAGTTAAAAGACCACCATGTACATGAGACTGCCTTTCTCAACACTTAAAATTTGATATAAGATTATTTTTTGCACCATATTTATTTAGTTACTCAGATTCACTTAGTTTGTATTCCTTAGAAACAAATTTAGAAAGTTAATATGAGTTTATTTGAATAGTCTAAAATTGAGAAAAGAATATTCAACCTTGGAATTACAATCTATTTTTTTCCCCTTCTTAAGTAACAAATTAGTTTGACGTAATTAGAGAATCCAAAAAAATGAAGAAGAAGAAGAGATTTCTGATTTCTGAGTCTCTGAAAGAAGATACTAAATATTGTCTCTCCATTGCACTTTATATTTCTAAAATAAAATATAAAGAACATATGGGAAATTTTTTCCATATGTTACTTCTGTTCATACTTAAAATAAACCTGTAAGGTGTGCAAGCCATATTTTATTCTCATCCTGCTTTTGCAAAACTTCAAAAACTCCATTATGAAATGCCTTCCTTGTTCTCTGTAGTCATACATAAGTGGTTTTTAGGAGCATGCCATCAGAAGATATAGCAAGTAGAAATTAAAGTTTAAAGTATTAAGAAAAAAGTACAAGGTGTAAATGCTCAAAACATAGATTTTCACTGAAAAACACTAAAATTGAAAATACATTTAAAATACACAAAATAAAAGAATATCCAGAATAGAAGCATTTATTTTGAAATTGCTAATTAAAAGGTTAAAAACTATCCTGATTAGAAGTAAATATGATTTCCAATGTAGCTAATGGTTGATTTTGGACTTTTTTTTGAAATAGGAATTGCTGAAGTTTTGTATGTGTTTGATGGCATTAATACATAATAACTCCGAATTTGTATTCCCATCTTTTGTGTCCAACTGCCTCCTGAACATCTCATTTCTATTTAACAACAGGCAAATCAGACTTATAATATCTCATACTTAACTCCTAAAATATCCTCTCCTAAATCATTCTGCCACATATTCCCCACACCCCACCAGAAACTTATAAATCACCCTAGATTTTCCCTCTCTCTTCAACCCATATCTAAACCATCATTACATTTTAAATATTTCAGTAATATATTCCCTAGTTCTCTTCCCCTTTTCTATGACTGTGGTTTAAGCCTCATCATCTCCTGCCTGGACCTTTTTGTTCCGGACTCTTAACTGGTCTTGCAGCTGACAAAGATTGTGCCTGGAGGTAGCAATCACTCCATCCACCAGGAGCTGTGGATCCAACAGCGAATAACGCAGAGTCCCTACCATCAAGTAGCTGCAGCCAGGGAAGTGGTGAATGTGGTGAAAAAAGTAAAGAAGACAGTAAAGTAAACATGTAATCTAGTTGAGTGATAAGTGTCATTTTCCATAAATACAGAGGATGCTTTTAGAGTACAAGAGATGGTTACATGTCCCTCCTCTATAATCCTTGTTTCCATTCGTGAGGGGAAAAACGTCTAGATTGAATTGAATGCACTAATAGTTTATCCATTGCTTTAACCTCAAGTCTCTGGCACAACCTGTAGCATTTAGAGGGAAGCAGGGCTGCCTGTCACTTCATGGTTTACTGCCTGGTTGCTCATCTTAGCTTCAACACTTACCAGGCATGTTTCTCTAGACGAAGTACTTAACCACTCTGTTTCCTATAAGGTAAAATAGAGCTAACAGTATATCTTCATAAGATTGTTAAAATAAATAAATGACTGTACGTAAAGCCCTTATAATAGAGCTACATATGGATTTACTGTACTACTGTCAGCACCTTGCAGGAGAAATGGACATTTTTGCTTTATAGGGTTACAAAATATTATCTGAACAGATTTCAGTGGATTAAAACCAACTTTCCTTCCTTACCCTGTATACCTGTAAAAGTCTTACTCATCTTTCTGGACTCCTACAAATCATCATTGGAATTTAGTGTAAGAATAGAGACTCTAGAATTAGATGGACATTGGTTTGATTCTGAGACACAATATCTACTAGCTGCATTGTCTGAGTAAATTTGCTTTTTCTGACTCTGTTTATTTATCTCTGTAGGTAATATTTCCCAGCTCTTACAGGTTTATACTGAAAAACAAGACAGTTGTATAAAGATACCCTCAATTAATTTCTGTTAATGGAGAAGTAGGCAGGCTTTGTTTATATTTCTACCATATTTACTCTGACTATATTTTGTGTAATCATTTATTTTTGCATTTGTTTTCTTGGTTGTGCTCTCCCTTAGAAATAAAAGGTTTCCTTCAACAGAAATTTTGTCTTTCAACAGAAAGCTTGATTTCTAAGACACAGCCAATCCTTGCAGACAGTATGCATTCAGTAAGCACTTGCTGAAGGAATTAGTAAATATATAAAGACACGCATATTTTAAATATGGAATAATTCATATTTTATTGCTTCTATTATTTGCTTATAGTGCAAGTATACTTTTATTATGACTATAGAAGAGACAGAGAACAATGATTACCAATATCTTAAGAATTAACACAAGGAATAAGGGCCCATTGCCTTGTGGTTGTTGATGACTGCTCAGTGGGTAGCACTGAGAGGGAAAATTATTTGTTATGTTAGCAAAGGGGGTGGTCATTAAAAGGTCATTAAAAAGGCACTATTAGTATCAGGAGCTAATGGCCTTTGAACATCATTAGAAAGTTAACTGGTGGATCAAAACCTGAGATTTGTTTCCATGTAATTTATGCAATTCTTACAAACCTTGCCTTATTGAAATTCTTGATAACCTTTTCTAATTTCTCTCTTCTATGAGGTTTAAATACCATAACTTTGTTAACAGATATAAATACTTAGTGATAAGAAGAAAGGTGACTAAGAGGAGTGCTAGGCATCTAAAGAAGTCAACTTATAATGATTTTTAGCTGAAAGTAATTATAAAATTATATTTTTAAAGACTGAATAATTGGTCTTAAAAAATAATCTGGAGATTATTTTAAAATAATCTTTATAATCTAAAGATCATGAAGAGTTAACCTTGTTATATCTCTTATTAAAAGTTAAGAAATAATACTTTTTCAAGATACAAACTATTACAAAGTCTATTCTAAACTATGATTAAATTTCTGCTCAGTATTTCCATTTGCTTTTCAAATTTAGTTGGTAAAGAAATGCAAAATCTTCGTTGATTGACTTGCTCCTTTTCATGATAGGTTAAGAAACTAATTAAACATGAAGTTTATAAATAAAAATTGAAGAAAATCTATTTCTTCCCAATTAGTAAAAAAGAAAGATCAAAAGATAAGAATTTTAACATTATGGACTTAAAGTGTAATTTGCAAAATCTAAAAAAACAAAAAAAGAAAAGAAAAAGGATGCATTGATAAAACTAGGAGTAGAACACGTTGGTATCCGTTACCTACAGTCGCCCACTCACTTCCAAGGAATTGTATACTTGTATATGCACTTTCAAAGACTATTTTCTTCTCTCTACCATATCCTCTTCCTCACTTATATCACACATATTTATGTATAATTAACTATCAATAAGAGGCTTAGACATGGGGAAATATTGTTTTCTTAATTGCAATTGTTAGTGTCAATCAATGAATAGCAAAACATATAAAATAACATGAAAGAAAAACCAGTGGCCAGTCACGGTGGCTCATGCCTGTAATCCCAGCATTTTGGGAGGCCAATGTGGGTAGATCACTTAAGCTCAGTAGGTCAGGACCAGCCTGGCCAACATGGTGAAACCCCTTCTCTACTGAAAATAAAAAATTTGCCAGGCCTGGTGGCGTGTGCCTGTAATCCCAACTACTTGGGAGGCTGAGGCAGGAGACTTGTTTGAATCTGGGAGGAGGAGGTTTCACTGGCCTGAGATTGCTCCACTGCACTCCACCCTGGGTGACAGAACAAGACACTGTCAAAAAAAAAAAAGAAAAAGAAAGAAAGAAAAAGAAAGAAAAGAAAGGAAGAAAGGAAGGAAGGAAGGAAAAGAAAGAAAGAGAAAGAAAGAAAGGAAGGAAGGAAGGAGGAGGGAGAGAGGGAGGGAGGGAGGAGGGAAGGAAGGAAGGAAGGAAGGGAAAAGAAAGAAAGAAAAGAAAGAGAAAGACCAGCACATTGAAGCCTTGATATAACAAATTTAGTATATTTTTATGTCTATTTAAAGCTAGGTTGACATTTATTATGTATATCTTTTATATACAAAGATGATGAGATATTAACATTGAACTAAATTTACCAAATTAGAAAATAAAAACTGTATTAACAACAAAAAAAGTATACCCTGATAATTAACCCAATAAGCCACCTAATGTAACCCAATATTAAACATTCAGATATAGTTCCACTGTTTTAAAAAATTTCTCCTACTGTAATTTTACATGGTTGTGAACATAATAGACAGTCATACACATATGTGTATGTATACATATACAGGTATGTCTTGATTTTAAACTAAATGTGTTGATACACATCTGTATATCTTCAGAGCCAATATTCTTGTGACCTGTCTCATGTTCTAAATTTATTTAAAAGTTTCCTTAACTTAGTCCCTTTGTTTCAAACATTTAGATTGCTTTCAATTTTTACTTTTCATTGATATCACTTTTACAAATACCTATGTCATACAGCATTTTACTAATAGTTGGATTTTTTTATTAGGGTAATTTATAGAATGAAAAATATGTTCAAGACAATGAAAATGTTTGTGGTTTCACTTTCATATTGCTAATATGAAACTTCCCAAAATTTGTACGTGCCAATTTATATTTTTAACAGAAATGTATGAGAACATGATTTAACTTTATTCAGTTTAAATGTACTTTTGTAGCATTTATTAATTAATTAAGACACTTCTTTTTTCTTTGAGGTTTGTTGTTGTTGTTTTAAGTTTCAGGATACAAGTGCAGAATGTGTAGGTTTGTTACATAGGTATTCCTGTGTCATGGTGCTTTGCTGCACCTATCAACCCATCACATAGGTTTTAAGCCCTACATGCATTAGCTATTTGTCCTAATGCCCTCCCTCCCCCTCACCCCCAGTCCCCGACAGGTCCCAGTGTGTGATGATCCCCTCCCTGTGTCCATGTGTTCTCATTGTTCAACTCCCACTTATGAGTGAGAACGTGTGGTGTTTGGTTTTCTGTTCCTGTGTTAGTTTGCTGAGGATAATGGCTTCCAGCTTCATCTATGTCTCCGGAAAGGACATGATCTCATTCCTTTTTATGGCTGCGTAGTTTTCTTTGGTGTATGTGTACCACATTTTTTTATCCAGTCAATTATTGATGGACGGTTTTGGTTGGTTCCATGTCTTTGCTATTGTAGATAGTGCTGCAATAAACATATGTATGCATGTGTCTTTGTAGTAGGATGATATATATTCCTTTGGGCATGTACCCAGTATAGGGATTGCTGGGTCAAATGGTATTTCTGGAATTGGGTCTGGATCCTTCAGGAATCGCCACACTGTCTTCCACAATGGTTGAACTAATTTACATTCTTACCAACAGTGTGAGAGTGTTCCTATTTCTCCATAGCCTTGCAAGCATCTATTGTTTCTTGATTTTTTCATAATCACCATTCTGATTGGTGTGAGATGGTATCTCATTGTGGTTTTGAGTTGCATTTCTCTAATAATCAGTGATATTGAGCTTTTTTCATACGTTTGTTGGTTGCATCAATGTCTTCTTTATGAGCAGTGTCTGTTCAGATCCTTTGCCCATTTTTTGATGGGGTTTTTTTTCTTATAAATGTGTTTAAGTTCCTGTTCATCTTCAGAGTTATATGGCCTATATTAGTTTTCCAGGATTGTTCTCTCTCTCTCTCTTTTTTTTTTTTTGGATATTTACTCCTTTTTTTCCTCTGTTTTCTTTCTCTCTCCCCCACCCCCCAACTTTTTCTTTGCAGGACGTGAACTCACAACCTGCTAAAAATGAGTTTTCCTAACAACGTAGGACCTACTCATCCAGGAATAAATTGTCCTAGCCATAAGAAACTAGACAAAACCCAAGACCAGAGACTCATTTTCTTCTAAAATGCTTTCTCTGAAAGAGTTGAAAAAGAAAAGAAAGACACTTTTTAAAGGTTTTAAAAGAAAATAAAAACTTGGGACCCCAGTTTGCTATGCCAAAAGTAAAAAATTAAGCTGAAAGCTGAGTCATGCAAGAAACTGCCTTTAACTTTGGTCCTAAATAGTTATAGATAAAAGGTTAAATATCTCCACAGGTAGCTACTCTACATTCACCTTATCTTATGTAAAATGCTGATTTACTTACTGCCTGTGAGATGAATACATAAGTGACTATTCCTCTCCCTGCTTCTTTTCTCTTGCAACATGTGAATTCAGTAATGTGATCTTAACCTCTTTCTTTCCCCTACAGCCTACTTTTCCCCTTTAAATACTGAAGTCCTCAAACTCATCTTCGGAGAAAGTCATAGATCTGTCTCCCAGGCTTGTCTGTAACCTTGGCAAAATAAATTTCCAAATTGATTGAAATCTCTCAGATATTTTTTGGTTTACACATATAAAGTGCATATAGAAAAAAAAGAAAAAGAAAACAAATTATTTTTAAAAATGTTAAAATGCCCATATTGCCCAAAGCAATCTATAGATTAAATGCTATTTCTATCAAACTACCATGTCATTCTTCATAGAATTAGGAAAAAACTACTCTAATATTCATATGAAACCAAAAATAGCCTGGATAGCAAAAGCAGCTCTAAGCAAAAACACAAAGCCAGAGGAATCACATTACCTGACTTCAAACTATACTATAAGGCTATAGTAACTAAAACAGCATGGTACAAAACTGACAAACAGACAAATGGAACAGAATAGAGAAACCAGAAATAAAGCCATGCACCTATGACCATCTGATCTTCAACAAAGCCCCACAAAATTAAGCACCGAGGAAAGGACTTCTTATTTAATAAATGGTGCTGGGATAACTGGATACCATATGCAGAAGAATACAACTCGACCCTTAACTTTTACTATATACAAAAATTAACTGAAGATAGATTAAAGATCTAAATGTAACATCTCAAACTATAAAAATCCTAGAAGATAACCTAGGAAATACCATTCTGAACATTGGCCTTGGCAGAGAATTTATGAGTAAGTTCTCAAAAGCAATTGCAACAAAACAAAGTTGACATGTAGGGCCTAATTAAAGAGCTTTTGCACAGCAAAAGAAGCTGTCTATTGAGTAAACAGATAACCCACAGAATGGGAGAAAAATACTTGCCAAATTATGCATCTGATAAAGATCTAACATCCAGAATCTATACTAAACTTAAAACAATCAACAAGCAAAAAATAACTCCATTAAAAAATGAGTAAAGGGGCTGGGTACAGTGGCTCAAGTCTGTAATCCCAGGACTTTGGGAGGCTGAGGCGGGCAGATCACCTGAGGTCAGGAGTTTGAGACCAGCTTGACCAACATGGAAAAACCCTGTCTCTACTAAAAAATAGAAAATACAAAATTAGCTGGGTGTGCTGGCGCATGCCTGTAACCCCAGCTACTCAGGAGGCTGAGGCAGGAGAATCACTTGAACCGGGGAGGCGGAGGTTGTGGTGAGCTGAGATTGTGCCACTGCACTCCAGCCTGGGCAATAAGCATGAAACTCTGTCTCAATAAAAAAAAAAAAAAAAAATGAGCAAACGACATGAAAAGGCACTTCAGCAAGAAGACATACAGGCAGCCAACAAACATGAAAAAATTCTCAACATTGCATATCAGTAAAGAAATGCAAGTCAAAATTACAATGCGATACCTTCTCATACTAGTCAGAATAGCTACCATTAAAAAAATCAGAGACTGAAGTTTCTGGCAAGGCTGTGGAGAAAAAAGAATGGTTATATGCTGTTGCTGGGAATATAAATTAATTTGGCCACTGTGGAAAGCAGATTGGCAGTTTCTCAAAAAAATTCAAATAGAATTATCATTCAACCTGGCAATCCCATTACTGGGTATATCCCCAAAGGAAAATAAATGGTTCTACAAAAAAGACACATACACTCTTACTGTCATTACAGCACTATTCTCAGAAGCAATGGCATGGAATCAACCTAGGTGCCCATCTATTGTGAATTGGATAAAGAAAATGTGGTACATGTACACCATGGAATACTACACAGCCATAAAAAAGAAAAGAATCTTAATTTCTTTTGCAGCAACATGGATATAACTGTAGGCCAATGTTCTAAGTGAATTAATGCATGAACAGAAAACCAAATACCATATGATCTCATTAATAAGTGGGAATTAAACATTGGGTATGTATGGATATAAAGATGGCAACAATAGACACTGGAGATTACTAGGGAAGGGTGAAAGGCAAAGGTCAAAAGCTGAAAAATTACCTTTTGGGTACTATACTCACTACCAGGTGATGGGATCATTTGTACCCAAAGCCTCATGCTATATACCCCTGTAACAAACCTGTATATGCACTCACTAAATCTAAAGTACAAATTGAAATTATTTTAAAAAGAAAAATAGTATATTTAGGTGAGATTTAAAACAATATTCATTGCTTTATACCTATTTAGAAATTCCTAAAAGATGATTAATAACTCTTTGATGACCCAAGCTACTACACATTCAATCCTAAAATGCTATATGCATTTTCAGTTAATGACTAAAAAACACGTTTTTGTTTTACTTTATTATTAGAAAATATCAAAGGAAGAAATTGTATATTAATTAAAATATCTTCTTAAGCAGAAAGAATCTATCATTCTGGGTGAATGATTTATTTTTGTGAGAGTAATTGTTTATAATTTAAAGTCTCTTTAGCTACTGAATCCCTATTTTTATGAAATACATGACCGAAATCCAATTATACAAAAAAGGAAAAATATATTTAAAAGTATAAATTATAAAATTGGCAGAAAATTGAAGACTATTTGTTCTAACCAAAATCCATGATCAATTCTTAATTTATTAAAATTAGTGAGGTGAAAATTAAAACATACAAAAGAGAAATTGTAATATTCACATAAAGAGTTAATGAAAACATGTCTACCCTGAAACTTAGCATAGATAGTAAGTTTATGGCAAAACTTACCATCAGGCAAAGATGCCATCAGGTTTTTACTCCAACCATCTGAGGTTGCCACAGCATCAGTTGCAAAAATCATGCACAGTGTAGGCCACTTACATCAGAAATCAATTTCCTTAAGGGGTCTCTGGAAGAAATCCAGATTCGATTTGAAAATTAAAGAGTGCATGGTCATGGTGACATTAAACAATTGAAGGGTGGTGGACGAAATAGTAGTGCTACATTGATTGCTTGACACATATTGAAAAGTCAACATGCAAATCATAATTCTACAAGGTACAAAAAATTGATCACTGACAAAGAAGGTCTTGTAGTCAAAGTAAAAGCATGTCATGCAACACAGTGTGTGTGTGTGTGTGTGTGTGTGTGTGTGTGTGTGTGTGTGTGTATGCTTTTTTCCCCCTCTGGCTGCTGTTTCTCCATGAGCAGGTCAATAATGATAAAAATTTTCCCTTAGGAAATAGGGTCTCAATCCCTCCCTGGTGACTGGCCTTTTCAAAATAAAAATTCAAGTCAATGAAACATATGCAGCTGAAAATCATCCAGAAGAAAAACATGACCTATCTTAATAACATATTCAATCTCTTTCCTTCACCATACAGAGCTCATTATGAAGACCATAATGTGTGGTGGTGAATCAATGTGTGCATGTGTTTATGTATGTGTATTATAGTTATTCATGAATATATTATCCATGGTTATCTCTGATTTGGGAAAGTCTATATAATTATATAAATCATGTATAAATATATATGCATATTTACATATACGCACATACTTATTTTCAATTCTCCTATGGGTTAAAATGTACACATTTTTTCTATATATACAAACTTTAAAAAAAGGATGAACTGTGTGTGTAATAATATTTATTATCTTAAATACATTTTATAGATTAAGATTGAATTGCGTAAGCCTCTCTCCACCCTATGGCTTTATCTTTATTAATTTTTTTTTTTGGTGGGGGAGACAGAGTCTTGCTCTGTCACCCAGGCTGGAGTGCAGTGGCATGATCTCAGCTTACTGAACCCTCTGCCTCCCAGGTTCAAGTGATTCTCCTGCCTCAGCCTCCTCAGTAGACAGGTGCCCAACACCATGCCCAGCTAATTTTTGTATTTTTAGTATAGACAAGTTTCACCATGTTTTCTAGGGTGGTCTCAAACTCCTGATCTCAGGCAATCTGCCTGCCTTGGCATCCCAAAATGCTGAAATTACAGGTGTGCACCACTGCACCCAGCCTGCCTTTAAATAGAATGATGAGTTAAGATAACCACTTTTCTTGAATACTCAGTAAGCTTCTCTAGAAGGCTCAATAAAACTCAATGGGACAGTTAAGACTGCATGATTCCCAAAAGGATGGCATAAATCAATGTTGATGTTTTATGTCTTGTACTCTGAATATAACTGAACAACCAAATCCTTCTGTGTCAGCAGTATTCAAAAAAATAAGGTTCTAATTGATTTATCTGGAAATCAGAATCTTAACTTGCAATTAGAAGGCATATATTAATCAAGGAATGACAAAAGGTAACAGAGAAGATAAAAGAAATTAAATGATTATATTAAAAATCAAATTACTAATCAAAATCTTGTATTATACTTAGGCAATGTTTTCGCATATTACTAGAAGGTTATGCATTAAAAGTATCTCCCAAAGTGGTTCATGAGTAAACTATAGCTCTTGACCTAAGGATCATTTGTTGCTGTATACATGAGAGAGAGAGAGAGAGAGAGAGAGAGAGAGAGAGGTGTGTGTGTGTGTGTGTGTGCGCGCATGTTTGTGTGTGTTGGTAATTCAAATATGAAGAAAAAATTATTATTTGAAGAGCCACTTTTTAATTTATGTTTCTATGCTTATTACCTAACATTACTCAAGAATTCGAAGAATGTTCAAATGAAATAAAATTTTGAAAACTATCCAAAAGTTATTTCCCTAAAATAGCATTTTTACTCAGTTTTCATAACATCTGCCAGTCTATCATTAGAGATTCTTTACTTTAGGTTTGATATTGCCGTCTTCAGGTAGATTCTTTAGATAATATATCATCTAAATAATGAGGTAATCCATTGTATGTCTAATTACCTAATGAGATTTTTTTCCAGACATTTTAGTATTGACAATAGGTACCATGAAAAGATAAAAATATTTGAATTAGTGTAAAATTACAGAAAGTTGAGGAAAAGATTTGAATGTACAAATTTACATGGAGTCAATTATATGTAGATGGGTGTAAATAAGAAGACATATTTTATAATCTGACTATTGCTCTCTGATGCTATTTAGTTCAATCAGTCACTGTTGATGTTTTAACTTTCCTGAAAAGAAAATGGAATTATTTGACACCACAATTCTATTGTGCTACTACTGTTTACTTTTCCCTCAAGGGAAGTTTATACCATCCTTCATTTTGTTTAGATATTTAATTACTAATTTCTTACATTTTGACACATAACACACCTTCATGGATAATTCTCACACCAAGTTAACACATACTTAGCATTGATTATTTATCAACTCTGCCTTTCTTAATTTGTTTTCTGGCCACTCTCATATGCATAGAAAATGTCATGTAGTGAACAGCTCATTGAAAATGTGAGAATGTTGTCTTAAAATATTATATGAATAGTTAACAGGTAAAATGATGGTCATTGTTAGAAACTTTACCTCAGGTAATAAAAACCAACATTTCCAATGTCAGTTAGAAAAATTGTCACACGTTGTTTTTTAGATGTTTAAGACTATCACATCAGTAGACTGTTTTGTTTTGTTTTGTTACTGTGAAATAAAGAATTCCATCATGACATTGTCCTACTGTCTCATTATAAACATCTCTGCTGTGCTTCCATCTGTTGGATGTTAATGTAAAGTCAGTGAGAACCACAGGACATTCAAAATTTTAATAGGAAGACACAGGTGATAAATGATTATAGGGATTAAAAGTATTATAGGAATACCTAGAAACATCTAGATTGAAAATTATTCATAAGCAGACCTGATAGATAAATCATTCTTCAAGAAATAACTAGTTTATATCAAAAACTGAGCTAAATGACCTTTCCTTAGTAACCAGCCAAATACTGGTTCCTGCTTGCCCATATACTCACCTGAAAGCATGGAACTCACACTCCCTGAACAAACATAGATTACATATTATTTTCTGCTTCATCAAAAGTTTCACTTGTATTTAAATAGAACAGAGGATTCAAAAACTATCTACATAATTCAGGCAAAAATATAGTTAAGAAAATAAAGCACAATATTCAATTGTATTTTTAGGATTGATACTAATTAATTCAACATTGATCAAGATGTATTTTCTATATATGCATTAGTTGTAAATCTGATAACTGTATAATACTGTTAGTGTTATACTAAAACTCCAGTTACCTAATTCAACCAGGAAATATGCATATCAAATCCTTTGCTCAGGGTCTGGAGTAAAAAAGGAATTTCCAGTTCATTAATCCATCAATTCTCCAATCTTATTATTTCTTATTCTTCTCAGTAGTTTCCAATTTAGGTTATATATATTTTTTCTGTCTTTTCTTTATGTGCTTGCTTTTTGTTCTCTCAGTGTGAGAATTTGTGAAGTGCCTTCAAGGTACATATCCACCTTTAGACATTCAATTCAATTTCATTATGTTTGTAGATTTCACTGTAGAAATAATAAAGTCTTCAGCATGTGGTAGAACAATAAACTTTGCACCTTCTGGTGCACTCGAGAGGCATAAATGTGTCTATTTTTTATTCAACTGTCTTGAGCAGCTACAGGTTTTAATTCTAAATTACTCATTGACATTCTAAATGTTGTGGGGTAAAGGGATGAGGTTACCCTGATATGAAACTATTTACTAAGCATCTATACTTGAAAGTGACAGAGTATATTTATATGTCATTGTTGGTGGAAAAAAATGTTCCAAGTAAAAACACATTCATCATGTCACATTGTCATCTTACAATCTGCAAATATTTTCTCTTTCTCTCTGTAGTTACCATACTCAGCCAAATGTCAAGGTATTGGCACTTGAACCTAGAATTTTAACTGTGGAAATCATGCAAATAAAAACTTTCTGGAAGGCAAAATATCCCTTATGAATGTTTCAGGTGGAAAGTAACAACATAATTTGGTCTATATAATTGCCAGAAGTGAGTTATTTTTCTTTGCATGCAGAGACCAGTAAGAAGGAATGTCTGTATTTTGTTAAAAGTGTCATTTATGTTCAATGACTATGTCCACAGCATTTTGTAAGCTCTAGTAGAAAACTTAGATTAATAACATGGGTTCACGGAGTCAATGAACCCACTTTCTAGTGAGAGAGAAAAACATATGGGCATGTGCTTATAGCTATATAATATGTATTAACTATGTTTGTATACACACACAGTGAGAAGGAGAGAGAATTGTTTTGAACTTAACAGAGAGATTATAGTTCTGCCTTAAAACAGAACAATGCTATGCTTGAAAGGCAAAAATTTGAGAAATTCTTTCCTGGCAAGGGAAATATAGCATGAAGTAACAACTTTCATGAAGGAGTTCTACTTCAGTACTCTCCCAGATTTCGTTAGTATTCCCTTACACCTTCAAACTGTAAGACTCGTAGATAGAATTATCAGAACAGAAGGAATACTGGGAAGAAAATAATATAGAACTGGGCACTTTTACAGAATTTTCTTGACTGCTTATCCACAGAGGACTATAAAGAGCTCTAATACACAATATTTTGGATAGAAAACAAGCAGAATTTATAAATTGTTCAAATATGTCCTACTTTCTCCTTGAGCTATATCCTTTAAAAATTTCATATGCAATGAAATCTCAACTACTTTATAACCATGGATTTAAAAAAAAAATGAGTTGCACACCATGTTCTTCATTGTTTTCTATCCTTTACTCAAAAACCAATTTGGAAAGTGAGAAAAGTTTGCAGGACATGTGACAGCAAGGCAAATAAATGTGATAATCTTGATAAAGAGCTTTCTTACTTTATTTCCACCCCCAACCTCTAAAAAAAAGTCAAAGAGCATCTAGGAAGCGAATTTTGACTATAATTTGGGAAAATGGAATGGGAAATTCTTCTTCCCTTACATGGACACTGAGTGTCCATTTCATGTCATTTTCCTATTTTTTCAGAGCATGAGTGTGGCAATTGTGTACTGAATGCACTTCTTCAGTTCATATGCATCTACTGTATCTATTTATACGGAGTTGTAACTGTGTGTTCATAACAGTGCTATGAATTCTGGAATATAATGGAACTAGACCAAAAAGGTTTGGCCCAAAACAAGCTATCTGAAAATCTCATCATTTCAAGCATTTCTTCTGAGCAATTTTCACACATATAGCAACTGGAGGAAAGAGTTCATTGGCTACACAACAAACCTCGTATTGCTGATCAAAATGCACAACATAATTTCCTTGATACTTAAGGGAAAACAATATTCAGCACTGTGTACCTGTGGAACAGGTCCACATTTTTTAAATGTTTGTTTGTTTTTTATCCCTTAGCCTTCTCTTCCCACCTCCTATGCTAATTCAAGGTGGAACTGATAGATAAAATTGCTTCAGCCATATGTTGATTTCATCAATAATATCAATTTTTAATGTTATGATGTATATCTAAATTCTATCCTCTATTACTTATGATGTAGTATCTCATTAGCTGAATCAAACTAAAATAAAGCTTTGCCCAACTTGTGTTATATTTACTAACATGCAATTGATGTAGTAGGCAATATGATTTTTCCTAAGCACTGAATAAATAAAACTGGGATAATAATGCATATTGACCATAATTCATAGACTATGTATTATTGGAATAGCATCAAACATTAAGAAAATAAATACTACAGCTGGGAGAAACCATGAAGGAAAACAATAAAACATGCTGAATTTCTCATAAGTAATAATCAGAAAAAAACATTTGTTAGAATTCATGTTAATTTCAATGGGTTTGATGACAAGTATTAAGATTTTTATGTTCAAAAAATATATTTACAGTAACACTGCATAGATTGTACAGATATTTTCTGTATACCTCTCACCCAATTTCAGTTTTATTTAATGTTACCTTCCACTACTGAAGTTCATTTGTCAAAACTAAGAAAACAACATTAGTACAGGTAAACTTCGAAAATATTGCAGGTTCAGTTCCAAACAACTCCAACAAAGGGGGATATCCTAATAAAGCAAGTCACACAAACAGTTTGGCTTCCTACTGCACATAAACATGTTTACGTTATACTGTAGTCTATTAAGTGTGCAATAGCATTATGTCTAAAACCAATATGTATATCTTAAGGTAAATATATTTCATTGCTAAAAAAAGCTAAAAATCCTCTGAACCTTCAGCCAGTTACAATCTTTTTGCTAGTGGAATGTCTTGCCTCACTGTTGATGGCTGCTGGCTGATCCAAGTGATGATGGTTCCTGATGGCTGAGATGATGATGACAATTTTTTTTAAAAAAGGACAACAGTGAAGTTTGCCCCATTGATTGACTCTTCTTTCAGTAAAAGATTTTTCAGTAGCATGAGATGTTGTTTGATAGCATACTCAAACCCTGCCACTGCTTTATTAAGTAAAGTTATGTAATACTTTAAATTATTTGTCATCATTTCTACAATGTTCATAGCATCTTCACAAGGACTACATTCCATCTCAGCAAACTTTTTTCTTGGCTTATCGCTAAGAAGCAACTAAAATTTAGCATGATTCAGCTACATCTACAGGCTCATTTCTAATTCTAGTTACCTTGCTATTACCACCACACGTGGAGCTCCTTCCTCTGCTGAAGTCTTGAAATCCTCAAATTCATCCATGAGAGTTGGAAGTCACTTCTTCCAAACTCCTGTAAATGTTAATATTTTGACCTCCCCCTCATAAATCACAAATGTTCTTAATGGCATCTAGAATGGTGAGTTCTTCCCAGAAGGTTTTCTATTTAATTTGCTCAGATCCAGCAGAGGAATCACTATCTTTGGCAGCTATAGCCTTATGAAGTGTATTTCTTAAACATTAAGACCTAAAATTCAAAATGAATCCTTGATGCATGGGCTGCAGAATGAATGTTTTGTTAGCAGGCATGAAAACAAGGTTAATCTCCATCAGAGCTCTGGGGTGACTAGCTGAATTGTCAATAAGCAGTAATATTTGCAAAATTTGGAAAGAATTTTTTTTTTTAACTCAGCCATAAGTCTTAACAGTGGGCTTAAAATATTCAGCAAACCATGCTGTAAACAGATATGCTGTCATCCAGGCTTTGATTTTCCATGTATAGAGCATAGGCAGAGTAGATTCAGCATAATTTTTAAGGGCCCTAAGATTTTCAAAATGGTAAATGAAAATCGCTGCATTAGCCCCTAACAAATGACAGTCACCCTGCCTTTTGTAGCTATGAAACCAGGCATTGTCTTTTTTTGCTCCAGTGGTGAAAGTCCCAAATGGTATCTACTTCCAATGTAAGTCTGTTTCATCTACATTGAAAATCTGTTGTTTAGTGTACCCACCTTCATCAATGATCTTAACTACATCTTTTGGCTAACTTGCTACAGCTTCTACATGAGCACCTGATGCTTCACCTTGTACTTCAATTTTATGGAGATGGCTTCTAAACCTCATGAACCAACCTCTGTCAGCTTCAAACTTTTCTTCTGCAGCTTCCTCACTTTGCTCAGCCTTCATAGAATTTAAGAGAGTTAGGGCCTTGTTCTAGATTAGGCTTTGGCTTAAGGGAATACTGTAGCCTGTTTGATCTTCCATCCAGGTAACTTAAATTTCCTCCATATAAGCTATAATAAGGTGATTTCACTTTCTTAGAATTCTCATGTTCACTTTTAACTGTCTTAAGACCTGTTTCTTTGCATTTACAACTTGGGTTACTGTTTGGCCCAAGAAGCCTTGCCTTTGGCCTGTCTGGTCTTTCGACATGCCTTCCTCACTAAACTTGGTCATTTCTAGCTTTTCATTTAAAGTAGAAAACATGTAACTCTTACTTTCATTTGAACACTTAGAAGCCATTGTAAGGTTATTAATTGTTCTGATTTCAATATTGCATTTCTCAGGGAATATGGAGGGCTGAGTAGAGGGAAGATAGAGGGTATAGCCGGTCAGAAAACACCTTTATTAAGTTTGCTGTTTTATAAGAGTGTTACTGCAATAGTGAAGACAAAGATCACTGATCATAAATTACCATAGCAGACATAATAGTAATGAAATACTTAAAATATTTTCAGAATTACCAAAATGTGACACAGAAACATGAAATGAGCTCACGCTGTTGGAAAAATAGACTTGTTCAACAGAGTTTTGACAAACCTTCAATTTGCAAAAAATGCAGTATGTATGAAGGGCAATAAAGCAAAACACAATGAACAGAGGTATGCCTGTGCTGTACATCACTATCTACTAATATCTAGAATTAATTCACATTTCACCAGTGATTTGTTTTTTCTTTTCTTCTCTCTCTCTTTTTCTTCCCCCCCCCCCCACCCCTCTCTCTCTCTCTTTCCTTCTTGGCAGAGTCTCCCTCTGTTGTATAAGTTGAAGTGCAGTGGCGTGACCTTAGCTCACTGCAAACTCTGCCTTCTGGGTTCAAGTGACCCTCCCACTTCAGCCTTAGGAGTAGCTGGGATTACAGGCATGCACCATCACACCCGGCTAAATATTGTATTTTCAGTAGAGATGGGGCTTTACCATGTTGGCCAGGCTGGTCTCAAACTCCTGGCCTCAAGTGATCCACTTGCCTTGGTTTCCCAAAGTGCGGATTAGCGGCATGAGCCACCGTGCCCAGCCTAACCAGTGATTTCTTTTTTTTTTTTTAATTTTATTTTTCATAGGTTATTGGGTTACAGGTGGTGTTTGGTTATGTAAGTTCTTCAGTGGTGATTTGTGAGATTTTGGTGCATCTATCACCTGAGCAGTATACACTGCACCCTATTTGTAGCTTTTTATCCCTTGTGACCCTTCCCACCCTTCCCTGCAAGTACCCAAAGTCCATTGTATCATTCTTATGCCTTTGCGTTCTCATAGCTTAGCTCCCACCTATCAGTGAGAACCTATGATGTTTGCTTTCCATTCCTGAGTTAATTAACTTAGAATAATAGTCTCCGATTTCATCCAGGTCACTGTGAATGCCGTTAATTCATTCCCTTTTATGGCTGAGTACTATTCCATCATATATATATATATATATATATATATATATATCACAGTTTCTTTATCCAATCGTTGATTGATGGGCATTTGGGCTGGTTCCACAATTTTGCAATTGTGAATTGCGCGGCTATAAACATGTGTGTGCAAGTATCTTTCTTGTATAATGATTTCTTTTCCTTGAGTGGATACCCAGTAGTGGGATTGCAGGATCAAACAGTAGTTCCACTTTTAGTTCTTTAAGGGACATCCACACTGTTTTCCATAGTGATTGTACTAGTCTACATTCCCACCAGAAGTGTAGAAGTGTTCCCTGATCACTGCATTCATATTAACATCTACTGTTTTGTTGATTTATGGCCATTCTTGCAGGAATAAGGTGGTATCACATTGTGGTTTTGATTTGCATTTCCCTGATCATTAGTGATGTTAAGCATTTTTTCATGTTTGTTGGCCATTTCTATATTCTCTTTTGAGAATTGTCTATTAATGTCCTTAGCTCACTTTTTGATAGGATTGTTCTTTTTTTTTCTTGCTGATTTGTTTGAGTTCATGGTAGATTCTGGCTATTAGTTATTTGTCAGATGTATAGATTGTGAAGATTTTCTCCTAATCTCTGAGTTGTCTGTTTACTCTGCTTACTGCTCCTTTTGCTGTACAGAAGATCTTTAGTTTAATTAGGTCCCAGCTATTTATCTTTGATTTTATTGCATTAGCTTTTGGGTTCTTGGTCACAAAATCCTTACCTATGCTAATGTCTAGAGGGTTTTTCCAATGTTATCTTCTAGAATTTTTATAGTTTAAGGTCTTAGATTTAAGACCTTAATCCATCTGGTGTTGATTTTTGTCTGAGATGAGAGATTATGATCCAGTTTCTTTCTCCTACATGTGGCTAGCCAATGATCCCAGCACCATTTGTTGAAAAGATGTTCTTTCCCCACTTTATATTTTTGTTTGCTTTGTCTAAGATCAGTTGGCTGTATTTGGATTTATTTCTTGGCATTCTATTCTGTTCATTGGTCTATTTTTATAACAATACCATGCTGTTTTGATGACTATTTTCTTATAATATAGTTTGAAATCAGATAGTGTGATTCCTCCAGATTTGTTCTTTTTGCTTAGTCTTGTTTTGGCTATACAGACACTTTTTTGGTTCCATATGAATTTTATAATTGTTTTTTCCAATTCTTTGAAGAATAATGGTGGTATTTTGATGGGGATAGCCTTGAATTTGTAGATTGCTTTTGGCAGTATGGTCATTTTCACAATATTGATTCTACCCATGCATGAGAATGGGATATGTTTTACATTCCTACAGTGGGATGTGTTGTCTGTGATTTCTTTCAGCAGTATTTTGTAGTTTTCTGTGAAGAGATCTTTCACCTCCTCTGTTAGTTATACACCTACATATTTATTTATTTTTTTTTGCAGCTATTGTTAAAGGGGTTGAGTTCTTAATTTGATTCTCCACTTGGTCACTGTTGGTGTATAGAAGAACTACTGATTTTGTGCACATTAATCTTCTATCCAGAAACTTTGCTGAATTCTTTTATCAGTTCTAGGAGCTTTCTGGAGGAGTCTTCAGAGTTTTTGCGATAAACAATTATATCATTAGCAAATAGTGACAGTTTGACTTCCTCCTTACTGATTTGGATGCCCTTTTTTCTTTATCTTTTCCGATTGCTCTGGCTAGGACTTCCAGTACTATGTTGAAGAGGAGTGATGAGGGTGGACATCCTTGTCTTGTTCCAATTCTCAAAGGGAATTCTTTCACCCTTTTCCCATTCAGTATTATGTTGGCTGTGAGTTTGTCACAGATGGTTTTTATGACATTGGGGTATGTCCTTTGTATGCCAATTTTGCTGAGAGTTCTAATCATAAAGGGATGCTGGATTCTGTCTAATGCTTTTTTACATCGATTGAAATGATCATATGATTTTAGTTTTTAAATCTGTTTGTGTGGTGTATCACATTTATTGACTTGCATATGTTAAACTGCCCCTGCATCCCTGGTATGAAACCTACTTGACCATGATGAATTATCTTTTTGATATGTTGTTGGATTTGGTTAGCTAGTATTTTGTTAAAGATTTTAGCATCTATGTTCAGCAGGGATATTGGTCTGTAGTTTTCTTTTTTAGTTATATCCTTTCCTGGTTTTGGTATTAGGGTGATGCTGGCTTCATAGAATGAATTAGGGAGGGTTCCTTCTTTCTTTATCTTGTGGAATAGTGTCAATAGGATTGATACAAATTCTTCTTTGAATGTCTGATAGAATTCTGCTGTGAATCCATCTGGTCCTGATCTTTGTTTGTTGGTAAGTTTTTCTTTTTCCTTTTTTTAAATTTTGTTTGTTTATCTTTTATTTTTGTTGTTGGCAAGTTTTTCATCACCATTTCAATCTCACTGCTTGTTTTTGGTTTGTTCAGGATATCTAATTCTTCATGATTTAAGCTAGGGAGGTTGTAGTTTTTCCAGAAATGTATCCATCTCTTCTAGGTTTTCTAGTGCTCATAGTAGCCTTGCATGATCTTTTGTATTTCTGTGGTGTTGGCTGTAATATCTTGTTTTGTTTCTTATTGAGGTTATCTGGGTTTTCTCTCTTCTTTTCTTAGATAGTCTCACTAATGGTCTATCTATTTTATTTATCTTTTCAAAGAACCAACTTTTTGTTTAATTTTTTTTTTTTGTATTTTTTTGTTTCAGTTTCATTTACTGATTCATATTCATTTCAATTTCATTTCAATTTCTACTCTGATCTTGCTATTTCCTTTCTTCTGCTCTGGTTGGGTTAGGTTTGTTCTTGTTTCTCTAGTTTCTTCAAGTGTGACCTTAGATTGTCCATTTGTGCTCTTTCAGTAATTTTGATGTAGGCATTTGAACTTTCCTCTTAGCACCACCATTGCTGTATCCCAGAGGTTTTGATAGGTTGTGTCATTATTGTTGCTAAGTTCAAAGAATTTTTAAATTTCCATCTTTTTGTTTTTGACTCAACGATCATTCAAAAGCAAGTTATTTAGTCTCCATGTATTTGCATGGGTTTTAAGGTTCCTTTTGGAGTTGATTTCCAGTTTTATTCCACTGTGGTATGAGAGAATGCTTGATATAATTTCTATTTTCTTAAATTTATTGAGGCTTGTTGTGTAGCCTATTGTATGGTCTATCTTGGAGAAAGTTTCATGCACTGTTGAATAAAATGTGTATTCTGTGGTTGTTGGATGAAATGTTCTGTATATATCTGTTAAGTCAATTTGTTCCAAGGTATAGTTTAAGTCCATTGTTTCTTTGTTGACTTTCTGTCTTGATTACCTGTCTGGTGCTGTGAGTGGAGAATTGAAGTTCCCCCACTATTATTGTGTTGCTGTCTGTCTCATTTCTTGATCTATTAGTAACTATTTTATAAATTTGGGAGCTCCAGTGTTAGGTAAATATATGTTTAGGACTGTCATATTTTCCTGTTGGACAAGACCTTTTACCATTATATAATGTTCCTCTTTGTCTTTTTTACTGCTGTTGTTTTAAAGTTTATTTTGTCTGATACAAGAATAGCTACTCCAGCTCAGTTTTGTTGTCCAATTTGCATGAAATGCCTATTTCTACCCCTTTACTTTAAGTTTATGTGAGTCCTTATGTGTTAGGTGAGTGTTTTGAAGACAGCAAGTAGTTGGTTGGTGAATTCTTATCCACTCTGTGGTTCTGTATGTTATAAGTGGAGCATTTAGGCCATTTACATTCAATGTTACTATTGGTCTTTGAATTAATCTGATCCAACAAAGACAAAAAAGAATAAGAAAATATGAACAAAGCTTCCAAGAAGTCTAGAATTGTGTTAAACTACCAAACCTAAGAATAATCAGTGCTCCTGAGGAAGAAGAGAAATCTAAAAGTTTGGGAAATATATACAGGGAATAATCGAGGAAAACTTCCCAGATTTGCTAGAGACCTAGACATTCAAATCCAAGAAGCACAAAGAATACCTGGGAAATTCATTGCAAAAAGATCATTAACTAGGCAGACTGTCATCAGGTTATCTAAAGTTAAGATGAAGGAAAGAATTTTAAGAGCTGTGAGACAAAAGCACCAGGTAACCTGTAAAGGAAAACCTAACAGATTAACAGCAGATTTGTCAGCAGAAACCCTACAAGTTAGAAGGGATTGGGCCCTACTTTCAGCCTCCTCAAACAAAACAATTATCAGCTAAAAATTTTGTATTCAGCAAAACTAAGAACCATATATGAAGGAAAGATACAGTCTTTTTTCAGCAAAACAAATGCTGAAAGAATTTGCCACTCCCAAGCCACCACTATAAGAACTGCTAAAAGGAACTCTAAATCTTGAAACAAATTCTGGAAACACATCAAAACAGAACCCTGTTAAAGCATAGATTTCATAGGACCTATAAAACAAAAATACAACTTAAAAAGCAAAAATGAAAAATGAAAGAATTAGGTGTCCAGGCAACAAATAGAATGATTAATGGAATGGTACCTCACATTTCACCAGTGTTTTTAATAATTTATTCTCTCTTTTCCAACATCCAATTCAGGATACCATGTCGCATTTAATCATCATGTTTCTTTAGACTCCTCTGGTCTATGAGAGTTTCTCAGTCTTTCCTTGTTATTTAAATGTCCTTTAGACTTTTAAAGAGTACTGGTCAAGTATTTTGCAAATATCTTTCATATTTTGTTTGTCTAATGTTCTTTCACACTATTAAGGTTGCCAGTTTTTATGAAGAATACCATAGAGATGAACTGCCTTTCTCATCACATAATATAATGACATCCACCTGAGCTCATTAATGATACAACTTTGACAACTTGATAAATTTCTATCTGCCAAACTTCTTCACAGTGAAGGATACTACTCTTCCCTATTCTATTGTTTGGGAGCAAGTATCTAAGTCTGGCCAATAGTCAAGGAGAGAGGCAGGAGGTGTCTCTATTCACTTTCTAGAGGGGAGAATGTCTCTGTATTATTTGGAATTTTTCTGTAACAAAGAAGATTTTCTATGTTTGTCTGTTTATTTGTTTATATTGGTATAAACTTGTGGATATATTTATGTCATACTTTGAGTTATAAAGCAATGCTAGGTAAGTGATTTTGTTGATCAAATTATTCCAGTTTTGGCAATTGGAAGTTCCTTCTGATTAGCTCCTGTGTAACTTGGACATGCCATCATTGCTTTATTTTTAAACAGTTTTTAAAAATTTTTGGTTACTCCATACTCATCTTATCTTCTCCCTGCCCCAGCTCTAGAATTAGCCATTCTCCATGGACTCCCGACTCCTTTGTTCAACACATATTTAATAATGAATTTATCTAACAATGTATTAAAACATAAAAGTATTTTTTCTAGATTTATGCAAATGAATATCTATCACCTTACTTTTATATGACATTGACTCACAAGTTATTTAACTATTTGTCTACCTTTCTAGATTTATTTTAACTGCTTGTGCCTCTTTAGATCTTGATTGTTGAGAACTGGTACAACAGCTTTACTCCTCAGTTGTGAAGCTAAGTTTCTATTTAAACCTAATTCTTTGTCATTTCACTTTCTAAACATAGTTCCCTCAGGTGGCTTATTGGGAAGTCATTATTTCTGCAAATATTTTTGTTTCCATAACCTTTTAGGACAAACATACAATAAAGGCACATGAAATCCTTTTATGATTAATGCATGTTCTGTAGCCTCAATATTTGATGGCAGAGATGAAAATCCTGCCTCATGATTGGCTGTCAATACTCATTATCACTCAGGCTATTTCTCTTGCATTTCATTTCAGGAATGGACAACAGGAAGTCAAAAACAATGCATGCATATGATTTATGCAGATTAGCTACAGAGAATTCAGTGGAAAGCCTCACACTCTAGAAATTAATGTTCACACTAACATTTAAAATTTTATTTCTGATGAAGAAAGCACTGTAACTATACTACATTATTAAATTCACATTTCAGGAAATATCAAGAATCTCTTTTGTCAGTATTACTAATCTTCTAAGTAAATATACCATGTGTTTGCCTCATAGCAATAGTCATTTTTAAGTCAGTATTTCTTTATGTCCATAGAAATTTTTATTTATTTCATTTTAGAAATGATAAAGATAAGGTTATGATGGTTAATTATGTTACTGCCAAATACATTTTATCCATTATAAACTCATCTCAAAGCTGCTACATTTACAACGCTAAACAAAATGAAAACATGCACATCTATCTCACACAGTATATAAGTACCAAAAAATCTATTATATTTTTTCATGTCTCAAAATACACATATAGCTTTCAGTTACAAGCATTAGTTTCCATATGTGTCAGTGCGAATGCTGGTTTGTGGCATTTTAAAATAATATTTATTTTTAGGGAATAGTAAAAGTATACTTAGAAAAAATATATCTTGGAAGAAAAAAGCACACTGCCATACAATTCTGCAAATAATTTAGGAGGTAAGGATACATGAATTTTTAATACAATCCATTAACCCCCACTTGGAGAACTACTGATACAAGTGTCTTCATGAACAGCTCTTTTTCTCCTCTAAGGTCATCTTAAACAATATCAAAGCAAAGTGTTATATAAAAATCAACATTCCCAACATGTCTGATTTCAGGAAACTATGGGATTTATCTGATATACAGCAGTGACAGATGTCAACAAGATGGCATAATAGAACTTTCCATTGCCCATCCTCCCCCTCACAGAAACATCAATTTAGACAACAATCAACAAACTAAAATACTGTGTGTGAGATTACGCATTTGGTTATAGTACAACAGTAAATGAGAGGTGCATAAAAAGGGCAGTTTTACACTACTGATATTTTTCTTCCTTGAACCTCAGGCAGCACAGCTTGTAGAGAGATTGAGGGCCCAGCATGGTGGTATATGCCTGTAATGCCAGCCTGTAGGAAGCAGAGACAGGCAGAACCCATGAGCTCAGGGTTTCAAGACCAGTCTGGGCATCATGGCAAAACCCCATCTCTACAGAAGAAAAGAAAAGAAAAGAGAATAGAAAAAAAGAAAAGGAAAAGAAAAGAGAAAAGAAAAAGAAATTTAAATGGGGGTGGTGGAGTAAAAGTATAGAATTTTTTATGATATGAAAATTTAATTTGTCAGCCTAAAATAGACTGTTACAGCTATATTTTATGTAATCATTATATTAAAAAACTATGTCAAAAACTGTAACATTAGACAAAGAAGGTCTTTATATAATGGTAAAGGGGTTAATTCATCAACAGAATATAACTGCTGTAAATATATATGCACTCAACATTGGAGCAGATAAATAAATAAAGCAAAGATGATATATAGCAGATTGAAACTGCCTCCAGACTGACTTTCAGAGATTTTTGAAAACTTGGAGGAGCACTATAGCTTGTACGGCTTCACAATTACTGGACTGCTGAAAACCTCCCATAAGGTTTTGTGTTGGTGTGTTTTGTCTATAAAACTGGGGTCCATTCTTTGCTCAATGAAGAATATTTTTCATGTAAAGGCTTCAGGGTCAAATAAACCTACACAGGACCACTCACTGGCCTAAACTCTGACCTATCTGTTTTGATTTAATGTTGTAATTCAGAGGTGTGAAAGGCAGGAGGGAAGGAATATGTTTGCAGAAAATTACTAACAGGCAAAACATTCTTTATGGTCCATTGTCTTTTCCCTAAAAGTTGGCATATGACAACTTGCCTACATGAGTTGATTAACTTTGGAAGGTGTATAAGTAGCTTACTTGTTTATTTATTTTTTGAGACAGAGTCTTGCTCTGTCTCCCAGGATGGAGTGCAATGGCACCATCTTGGCTCACTGCAACCCCTGCCTTCCAGGTTCAAAGGATTTTGATACCTCAGCCTTCTGAGTAGCTGAGATTACAAGCATGCACCACCACGCCCGGCTAATTTTTTTTCTTTTTTTTCTTAGTAGAGATAGGGTTTTGCCATGTTGGCCAGGCTGGTCTCAAAACTCCTGACCTCAAGTGATTTGCCTGCCTTGGCCTCTCAAAATGCTGGAATTACAGACATGAGCCACCACATCTGGCCAATAGCATGTATTTTTAATGTTGTGTATTTTTCCCCATACTCAACTGGGATGACAAAAATAACAAAATCCAAAGCAAATGAAGACAAATATCCCTTGAGTAAACATTGTACTGAGCAGATTAGCTGGTTTAAAACAGATTCTGGGGAATAAGCATCTAATACATGCTACACATGATTTTTGCCAGGCAGGCCAAGGTTTAGAAAGGCAGTTTTCTTCTGTTCCCGAGTACAAACTTTAGAGATGAGAATTAATGGAGCTAATAAGCCTCAATCATTCTTACTGGGACAAACACTCCTAGGGTCTAGGATAGAGAGGTGGTTTCTAGGCAACCAGTCCCAACTGTAATGTAAGTAGTATTCTTGGGGTTAAGTACACTTGTCCAGATATTGGCACCCCTGGAGTATATGGTGTATGTGCATGTGTTTGAGAATAATCAAGATATGCTGGAACCACTTTCATTTTTCCAATAATGAAATTCTTTATATTATATACTCTCATCCTTTCAAGTACCTGAACAATCTGTTCTACTATTATTTAAAACAATTGGGAAAAAAAAACAAAAACCAAAGTTAAAAAAAGGGGGAGAAATAGAAATAGAAAGAACTAATTAGAAATTTCAAAGTAACCAGGCACACTTTCAAAACAGGAAATTTAAGAAACAGCATCTGAACAAGAAAGATATTTCAAGTCTTAGAAAATAGCTACCATTTTAGAAAAAGGAAACCCAGAGTGAACCCAAACCTCTTTTCAAACTCCAGTTAACCCCAGGGAACTGGTGGGTGAAGTAAAGTTCCTGGCCTCCTACCAGGATTCCCAATATGAACTTTAATTTACATATGAAAGAATTTTGTATCATCCTTTGTGCTCTGACTTCAAATTTTGGGTGAACACAGTCTTTATGTCATTCTTAATATTAGCTGACATGTTCTTCGTGTACCTAACAGCCACTGCATTAGCAGAAACCTTGATTGAACTGTAAATGATCTTTTATAGCTTTTTACTCCACGGGTTATAACTAATGCAGCAACTCCATAGCATGGAGCTCTTGATTTTTAAATAGCCATTCCCACAGAAGAGTCTAGATTTTTAAAAGCCAACAGCAGCTCTAGACACACAGAGGGAATATCTAGCCTGTACCAGAGGATAAAGTAGACTTTGAGGTCAAAGAGTGATTAAATAAGTTGGTCATATTAAGCAATGGCGCATTTAATTACCATTTTTATCCTCTCCTGAGAATTAAGCATTAGAAAATGAATAAATAGCTATTTTGGAACATTTTTTAGCATTTAGTTGGTCAAAATATTTACTTGTCTTGTAAAATAACAGCAGAGATATTTCACTTGAAATATATCACGTGCACATGTAGTTGCAATAAAGAGACTAGGCTTTTGCATAATTAAGCATAATTGTTTGCATAATTAAGCTTATTTTAAAGTTTTCTCAAATATTAATCATCTTGGGCATTTTTTAACAAAATATTTTAAACATTAGATATAGGTAGATTATTCATTTCCCATAACTATGCTTTAACAATGCACATGCATTTTCTTCAGTGAACAAGTTAAATCTCTGTCTTTCTCTCTCTCTCTCTCTCTCACACACGTATACACACATATACACATTTCAAAGAAATTCTTAAGCAGTTGCATCTGCTTTTATTTCCCTGTCATTAACTTCTAACAATTTCCCAAGTCAAGAATAATCTGTTGTACGGGCTTTTATCAAAAGCTGGACAGGTTTTTTTTTTTTTCCTTAACTGTGCAGAGACACAACAGGGTTCTCTATTATTAAGCAACTCATGGAGGATATTAATGAATGCGAAGTGTTGAACAGATGCCATCAAACAAAGTGACCAGAAAGCAAGAAACAATAGAAATCAGGGAGGGAAAGCCGCCAAGGACAATACTTACTTAGACAAATGAGAGGCTAAAAGTCACAGCCAGGAAAACAGATGAGTAGGCAGAGAAAGAAACAAATGAGCGATAATACAAAACACACTTGCCACAGAGGCATGCCTGAGATAATGGCGGCCAGCTGTATATTTTGAAGACACAACAGGAGGAGAATTTTACCTAAAACTTTGAAACAGTTTCAAAATGATAGCTGTAGGCAAAAAGAACAGAAATAGATTTATTATTATCATTACCACCAATAACAAACATTTAAGAAAGACATACATTGGACACTGTGTTAATTATGGTTTTAAAATTCACTTGTCTCTACCTAGCTCAACAAAAATGCGTGGTGCAGGCTCGCAAACCACAATGAATTGCATCCTAATTTATTATGTCTAGCAGGAAAGCAAAAGCAGTCCCTAACTCGGATTGAAACAATAGCAAAATTCCCATTTCACAAGCAGTGATTATGTGTATTTGAAGGCACTCTGGTGAAATTCAAGAGGAAATGGACTTCTCTCATTAGAAGCATATTATTATCAATTGAATAAACTCTTTATAAAGAAGTAACTGAGATTTAATAATAATAATGTTAGTAATAATAAAAGTTTCTATTTTCAAATTTTAAGTATCGTAGTTAGAGCAGTTGAACTTTAAGAACCTTACAAACTTGGGAGTCTAATTTTAATCATGTGTTCACTTTGGTGAAGAAAACTTGTTATAATTTTGTAAATATCATTAAGTGACAAGCATTCTAATGGCTAATTTGCATAGGTTTTATTATTTACTCTATAGCAATACCTCTTATAGTTAGACATTTTTATCTCCATTTCACCAACGGAGAAATGGAGGCTCAGAAAAACCAAATTAGTTGCCCTCAGGCAAGCAATAGCAATTGCCAGATCCAGGTAGCTAATTTTTATGGCATATTTAGTCCATGGCATAGTGTTATGCCACCTCTCCCATCTCAGTCAAAAACAGTAACCTATTACATAGGTGAGTGTTTGTTGTTCTGACTTTTGTGTATTATTCTTTCTACTGATAAACCTTCAGATTTCTGAAATGCTTTTAGTTCCTTTATAAGTTTATACTTTAGGAACATTAGATCATCTGGTGTTAAGGAGCTCAAGTTTACTCATACATGTTAAATTGTTTAAAATTCTTCTTGGGAGGCTGAGGTGGGCAGATCACAAGGTCAGGAGTTCCAGACCAGACTGGCCAATATGGTGAAACCCTGTATCTATAAAATATACAAAAATTAGCTGGGTGTGGTGGTGTGTGCCTGTAGTCTCAATTACTCAGGAAGCTGAGGCAGAAGAATTGCTTGAACTGGGAGGTGGAGGTTGCAGTGAGCTGAGAGCATGCCACTGCACTTGAGCCTGGGTAACAGAGTGAGACTCCATCTTAAAAAAAAGAAAACAACAGAAAAAGAAAAAATAAAATAAAAATCTCCTTTAATTTACAGAGACTGCAGGTTTCTGCCTTATTCCTTGAACTATTAGCTAAATTTAATCACATCTCCCTTAATCAGCTAAGTTCTCCAGGACATTCAATATGATTTTCTGGAAAGGATGTGTTTGTACAATTACTTTCCCACAGATTGAAATATTTACTTTTTATAGTTTCCAATTAACATCTGTACATGAACATCATTGTACCTTCTATGTTGATTTTATTTCTATTGCTTTACTACCTCAAAAAGAAAAGTCAGAGAATATAGTACAATATATGTCAGGAGTTTTTGGAAATTGACTTCAATCATTGCTACATACCAGGAAATTTTTTCTAAAGGTTTAACACGATAGGATCAGAAGGTGCAAGTGAAGTGATTACCTCATTTGGGATTATCTGGTGAGAGCCATACACTATTTTTGTAGCACCCTCTTATTCTGTAATCTTTAATGGCAAAATCTTGTTTATCAAGAAGTACTCTGTGAACAGCTGCAAACAATTTGCCTTTATTGATTTTATTGCTAAGTCTGACTCACTGCTTCACCCTGGCTCTGAAGTGCCTCATAGGGACCACGCCCTCTCTTTTAAGGCATCCCATCTATTGAGCTGGCAGTCATTTACCACCTCTCCCATCACAGTCAAAAACAGTAACCTATTACTTAACTCCATTACCAAGAGACACCCTACTTCGTAGTTATAACATGGATGATAGGACAGAATATTAACATTATTTAGTTTTGAATTTAAATTTTAAAATGACCCCAATTCTTAGACAAAAACAGAGACAGAAACATAGACTGTAGACCAAAACAGATTAAAACATTATATTAGCCAATTTCAATGTACAAATATTATTTGGATCTTGATTTCAAAGCAAACGATTTTTTTTAAAAATATGAGCCAATCAGGGATATTTGAATATTGACTGAACACTGGTGATATTAAATAATTACTGTTAGTGTTTTAGCTGCAGGAATGGTATTGAGAATACGTTATTTTTAAAAGGATCCTAATCTTTGAGAGATATATTCTAAACAGCTTATAGATTAAATGATAGGATTACTAAAATTGTTTTATAATAATCCATTGCTGGAGACAGAAAAGTTACATGGTTTGATAAAGAATTTCAAGGTCATTAATTCCAGTATATTATTCTATTTTAAATGCTGTCTAAACTTTTAACAGTAAAAAGTTACCAAAAAAAAGTCAATTAAGTCCAGTAGTTTTGCAAGTTAGTAAAAATATAAAACTACTAATGATGACAGTTTGAAGACATTTTTGAACATTTAGCATGTGCTATACTAATTAGTTTGCATATACTACCTCATTTAATCTTTATAACAACCTGGTGAGGTTATGTATAAATATCCTTATATTACAAATGATAAAATTAGAGCTTAAAGAGGTTAAATAATTTGCCCAAATTTTATTTTATTTTTAAATTATATTTTAAGTTATAGGGTACATGTGCAGAAAATGCAGGTTTGTTACATAGGTATATACGTGCCATGGTGGTTTGCTGCATCCATCCCCTGCACCCCCCCGCCGAGCATCTACATTAGATATTTCTCCTAATGTTATTCCTCCTCAATTCCTCTACCCCCTGCTCTCCCTTCCCTAGCCCCTCGATCCCCCGACAGGCCCTGGTGTGTGATGTTCCCCGCCCTGTGTCCATGTGTTCTCACTGTTCAACTCCTACTTATGAGTGAGAATACGCTGTGTTTGGTTTTCTGTTCTTGTGTCAGTTTGCTGAGAATAATGGTTTTCAGCTTCATCCATGTCCGTGCAAAGGATATGAACTCATCCTTTTTTTATGGCTGCATAGTATTCCATGGTGTATGTGTGCCACATTTTCTTTATCTAGCCAATCATTAATGGGCATTTGGGTTGGTTCCAAGTCTTTGCTATTGTGAACAGTGCCATAATAAACATACATGTGCATGTGTCTTTATAAATAGAATGATGTATAATCCTTTTGGTATATACCCAATAATGAGATTGCTGGGTCAAATGGTATTTCTGGATCTAGATCCTTGAGGAATCGTCACACTGTCTTTACAATGGTTGAACTACTTTACACTCCCACCAATAGTGTCAAGACATTCCTATTTCTCCACATCCTCTCCATCATCTGTTGTCTCCTAATTTTTTAATCATCGCCATTCTGACTAGCATGAGATGGTATCTCAATGTGGTTTTGACTTGCATTTCTCTAATGACCAGTGATGATAAGCTGTTTTTCATGTTTGTTGACTGCATAAATGTCTTCTTTTGACAAGTGTCTGTTCATATCCTTTGCTCACTTTTTGATGGAGTTGTTTGTGTATTTTTGTAAATTTGTTTAAGTTCTTTGTAGATTCTGCATATTAGCCATTTGTCAGATGGGTAGATTGCAAAAATCATTTCCCATTCTGTCGGTTGCTGGTTCACTCTAATGATAGTTTCTTTTGCCCAAATTTTCTTAGGTGATGAGTGGCAGAGCTAGAATTCCACAGAACTTTCCATTGCAACAATCACTGTCAGTAGTCTATCATTACTGTTTAGATCCCACCCGTACTTTACCTCTATTTTATAATTAATATTAATATAAAAATTTTCAAAAAGATGCTTTATGAGCCAAATTTTCTACAAAAGTACTTTGGTCAATAATTGAAACTTCATTGTCAAAATTTACACAATTAACATCATAAATTTGCTTGTTTTTAGTTTTTCATTATTAAAGGATTTTTTTGTGTTCTAATTTACCATTGAAGAATTTTCAGAAATGGTGCCATTTCTTGTAAATGATTAAATTTTCTGATGTGAACCCATTGGATTGTTTTTAATTGATAATTCCTTAGCAAAAACAGGAAAATGACATCAACTATTGGATTGCTTTCATAATATAAAATTCTCTTTTGCTTATCTACATAAATTATGAAGCCACTATGGGTCTCAGTTTCCTCATCTGACCAGGAAGGAAACTGACTTTTAGAAATTGACTTCATGGAAAAAGGTAAAAAAATTCATTAGACTTTTGAAGCACACTACTATATCAAAGATTTTACTTACTTTTTATTTTGTCAAAAAATGTTCATCCATCAAATTTCTATATAATCCATGCATTCATATCTCTCTTTTCCTCAGAGAGGACATACTTTACTACTCTATGTATAAGCAGTACACCTTTTCTCTGTCTCCCTGTACTGCTTTATTTTTTGTTTTCAGCAACAACACTTGTCGAAGTAAAAATTACACTGGACAAAGTCATACAAGCAAGGAAAATGTTATTCAGGACTACTGCCATAAAAAAAAAAAAGACTATTGCAATAGGGTGATGAAGTCAAGTCCCAGTATGAATTCAACTCCATTGAAACAAAGGGCAGGAAAATTATTAAGTGCAGAGGTCAGGATGAGATATTGACTACATGTATTTGCTAGCTAGCTTTCCCCAGATTAAAATTAAACTTTCTCATATATTCATGCAAAGAAATAGTTTTACAACTTTAAGCAAGGTACCCTCTGTGAGAGTGTACCTCCCAGGTTAGGCACTCACCCTTCCTCAGAAACTGGGAGATAGGAGTATACTGTCTCCCTTGATGCTTATGGTTCAATGAAATGGCTTAGTTCCTTTAGAATGACATTCCTGAGCAGCACAACTAGCAAGAAGCTTTTTTAAAGAGTTGAATCTTAAAGGGGCAGAGAAAGAATTTATAATCACATGTTATCTAAAGTAAATGCTCTAAGGAAAGAGAGGTCAGGGGCCTGGTGTCAGGTAAAAACCTATGTAAAGTTTAGTCAAGTTGAGAGAAACTTCTTGGTCAACCTTCATGTTCACAAGTCAAGCAAAAATATCTGTGAATTTTTAATATTTATTGAAAATGTTTAATATTTTTAATCAATTGGATTTTCTATTCATAGCCATCAACAAACTCAAAATTTCTCTCAAAATTTTCATTCATTTTGAATACTTTGACTATGAAGCATGTATTTAGATTGTCTTTCAAAAAATTTAAGGCAAAGTACATTTGTAAACACTCACTGCATTCTATGAAAAATGTTACTTTTATTTTTTATTTTTAGTTTTTCTAATATTTAACATTTTCAATAAACATATATTACAATATATGAAAGCTATTTGCAAAATAATTTTGGGCCAGGAAAGTGGCTCTTGTATTTCTTTGCTGTTGTTGTCTCTCTACATACAAATTCAAATATTGAACATTCTTAAAAAGTCATATGCATTAGACTTTGCAATACCAAGGTTTGAAATGACCTAAATTTAAAAGAAACACCTCTGTGTTGTGAAGCAATTGAAATAGAATACAGATTTATAATGAAAAAAGAACATTTGAGGTTCCTACTAAATAGTAAAAAGTTATTTTAACTCAAGTTTGAGGTGAATTTTCCCTAAAATTAATCATCCCCATTAGACATGGTTCATATTTTAGCTTTTATGCTTTTGTCATTTCTTGAATTGTTCTTAATTTTTTCATTGTCAGGTTTTATTCGCTTTGAGAAAATCATTTCTTTTAGGTCTTCCTTTGTTTAATAATATTCATTTTTCTACTATAGTCACACCAAGGTTTTTCATATTATAAATACTATATATTTGGTAGTCCTATTTTCATAGGCAATTACTGTGGTGTTTCTACTCATAACCATCAACAAATCAAAATTTTCTTTACAATATGTGTGTTCATTTAGAAAATTGTTTTACAGTAAAGCATGATTTAGATCTTTATGTATTTTTTGAAAAATCATAATAAAGAAACACAAGGTACATTTATAAGCATTTACTAAATTCGGTAAAAGGTGTTTGTTGCCTTTACATTTTATTTTTCTTTAATTCTCACAATAACCATCTATGGTCAGGTGTCCAATTAGTTGTTACCTAACAAAATAATTTCTGGAGCTGTAAATGAAGACTTATACTAAAGTTTTTTTTTTTTTCCTGTCTGCTATGACTCACAGTCTGCTGGTCATGCTCTTGCTCATAACAACACACTTTGACTTTAATGTAGTTCACAGTATTACTCAAACATTATAAATTATTATATAACACAGGCAGAAAATATATATAATTATACATTTGGAAAGTGGTGGAAAATAGAAACTTCAAGTAATGCTTAAAGTGTATTGATTAGAGTAATAAATATATAAATTATCCCCATAAAATATATATCATCTAATAGGAGAAAATGTTAACCAGCTATGTGATATGTTAAACATATGAATATATTTTGTGAAAACATAAGAAATATATAATTCTATAAGTATATAGAAATATATAAAAAATATATTCTATCTATATATTCTATAAATATAAAGGAAAAATTTTATAAATATATTTTTTGAAATATTCTAGTACAATTTGTACCAAACCTTTTATTGGGGGGATAACCACAGGTTTTGTACCATCTGTGATTCCTAAACTGCCAAATTACCATTTTCCCTATTTTAGTTTATGCTTTATCCCACGTATCAAATATATTTGGTATTAAAAAAAGAATCCATGTTTTACGGGATCTAATGTTTACAAATTTTCAAAGCTCTACACAAGAAGATGAATGCAAAGTTAGGTATATAGGAAAATATGCATTAAGAATAGCAACAACAGAAAAATTACAGATATTAAATAATTGGCAAAATGCTGAAAGATAATACAAGTAAAAGAGTTCATGGAAGTTAGGGACTCTGAAGAATTATCTTTAATTCTGTTTAATTCTCCTTTGTCAGTGTTGCACAGTTCTAAGCATTTTGTGAACTCTTCAGTTTATCAGCTTCTCAATTTCCCTATTGCCAGTTTGTATATGTTAATGTTCAAAATAAGATGTATGTTCGATCATCTATTTTTCTCCAGAAGTATAAGCTTTGACTTTTCTAAGCTATCAAAAGTTGTCAATTAATTGCAGATGAAGAAATATCAACTTGTCCTAGATTTGTAGTATATATTACTATACCACTGTTCACCTTTTAAAAAAACTAAACAATAATGAAGAGCAGTTAATTAATCTTTGAAAGTTTAATTAAAATTACCACATTGCTGTATTTCGTTAATTTTGACTATCAAAATTGGCAGTTTTCATGAAATTAACATTATAAAAATAACTTACAGGAGAAATATGGAACAAACATCCACTATATAAAATTGGTTGGTAAAAACATTAAAACTTAAAGCAATAAAAAAATGCAATAAACATTTAAGAGTTTACATGTACATGCTAGATGCTAGAAGTTTTTATTAAAAATAATAAAAACTCAGAAGTATAAATAAAAATATAGATAAAGCATCTACTTAAACAAAAATGTAACCATTTTGTATAGCAAAAGAACTCATAATAAAATTGTGTATAATGGCCGGGCATGGTGGCTCCGGCCTGTAATCCCAGCACTTTGGGAAGCTGAGCAGGGTGGATCACAAGGTCAGGAGTTTGAGACCAGCCTAACCAACATGGTGAAACCCCGTCTCTACTAAAAATACAAAAAGTAGCTGGGTGTAGTGGCATACACCTGTAATCTCAGCTACTCAAGAAGCTGAGGCAGGAGAATCACTGGAATCTGGGATGAGGAGGTTGCAGTGAGCTCGGATTACACCACTGCACTCCAGCCTGGGCAACAGAGCCAGATTTCATCTAAAAAAAAAAAAATTGTGTATAATGAGAACTGAGAAAAATTGTAATACAAATGATAGAAAAGGGATTAATTTCTGTTATACACAGTTTTTTTCATACTGACAAAGGAAACAATCTCAAAGTAAAATAGGAAAATAAAGTCTAAATTATACAAATATGCAGTTAAAACTCACATATCCTTTATATATTAATGAAAAATTATCTTTTAAAAACTTGAAAATAAAATATCTAAATATTGCCATAATGGAAATATTTTGTCACATCATATGGAGTACAACCAGAATAAAACAGAATAAAATTTATACTTATATTAACAAAAATTAATTATTTAAGAATTCACTCAAGAAGTTAGAAAAATAAAATAAATATTAACTTAAGGACAAAGGAAACACTAATAGAACAAATAGCAGAAATTAATAAATTAGAAAACCGTCAAGATAGAACTTAATATAATTCAAGAGGGAACTCTCTAAAAAATGTGTAACAATGCAATGTATCATCAGCCATCTAATAAGAGGCAACAATGAAACAAACAAAAATACAAGTTTGGAAATTAAGTTGACAAATGATGACAGATATAAAGGAAAATAAAGGAATCAGAAGAGAGTGCCCTAATCAACTATATACAAAACGTCTTAAAATTTCTGAACTTAGAAGGCACAGGAATTTTTGTGGTGCAATTATTCTGAGAGTTAAGGCTAAGAAATTTGATAAAACTCCTTTCTGCTTCATCACCAAAAGCTCCTAATCTCACAAAATAAGAAAATATATATATCAATAATAGATATCTTCACAATGAATTTATATCAAACATTCAAGAAACAGACAAATCTAATTATACTTAAAGTTTCAGAACATATAAAATGAGAAACACCTTTAAAACTTTTATATAAAGCAAATATAGCACTATCTATGCACATGCCCTAAAACATGGCAATTGTATACTCCAACATACAATAAGAAAATTCACAAAACAACTTAATTCATAAGTACTTATGAAGAAATTCTTTAAAAATAGCAAATAGAACTCAGCCCAAAATTAAAAGAAATCAAATAAAAGAAGACTTATCCCAGGAATTCCATGATACTTTAATGTCATTAAGTTTATTTAAATAATTGAAAGGAGAATAACTATGTATGATATAAAGCAAATAGCTTATGTAATGCTGATATAAATGCCTAAAAAGGCATTTCAAAAAAAAAAATCAATGTATAACTACCTAAAGATACTAGATTCTGAGGTTGATTAAGTCAGCAACACAAAAAGATGAGCAATATTGTTAGTATTACTTAACATTTCTCTGTAAGAATAAATCAATGAAGGCCGAGCACGGTGACTCATGCCTGTAATCCCAGCACTTTGGGAGGCTGAGGCAGGCAGATCACAAGGTCAAGAATTTGAGACCAGCCTGGTCAACATGGTGAAACCCTGTCTCTACTAAAATTACAAAAATTAGCCAGGTGTGGTGGTGGGCACCTGTAATCTCAGCTACTTGGGAGGTTGAGATAGAAGAATTGCTGGAACCCAGGAGGCAGAGATTGCAGTGAGCCAAGATCACACCAATTCACTCCAGCCTGGGCCAGCAACAGCGAGACTCTGTTAAAAATAAAAAAAACACAAGTCAATGAAATTTGGTAAAATTATAAAAATTAGATAAAACTTTTTAAATGTGAAAAATTATTTTCTGGTGATCTGTGTCTACACTTGAGAAAATCCTCACCAGACAACGGATTTTCAGCACCATGATCTTGGACTTCCCAGCCTCCAGAATTATGAAAAATAAATGTTTGTTCTCTAAGTCATTGAGTCCATGGTAATTTGCTGTAACAGCCCAAACTGACTGAGATGAAAACTGATATCAAAATACTTAATAAAATTAATAAGCCATATTTAGGATTTGTGTGAAAGAAATATGAAATTCCTCTAAGAGCTATAAAATAAAAAATACAGGAATACATAATAAAAATAGACTGTTCTTTAAAGAATAACTCAATAGTTTAATATTCTTAAATAGTTTTCAATTTAATGTAATCTCAAATAACAGGCAACTTTTTTTATAAACATAGACCAGCTGTATCTGTTCTCTATAAAAATTTAACTTGCAAGAATATTCAAGAACATTTTGAAAGAAAACTAATGTGTAAATGTATTCATGTTGAGGAGGTACTACTCTACCCTTCCAGCTATTAAGGAGAGAGTGATTTTAATGGTACAAAATGGATACACAGGGATCTGTGATCGATCTATCTATAAAATTTAACATATGATAATTACAGTGTTTCAAATAAAAGTCATATTGGGATAATTGGTTAGCTATTTGAATAAAAAGAAAATTGGATTTCTAATTAAAATAAATTCTATGTGAAATAAAAATTATAAAAGGGAAAAATATATTTCATCAAAAGTAACCATTAGCATAATTTTTAAAATAAACATAAAATTGAATCAAAAACTTTTTAAATAAGACAATAGCTAGGATCAATACAATAAAAGATTTAAGATAAATTTGACTCATGACTTAAAATTTTCTGCAGGACAAATAACTTATAAGCCATGTGTAAAGATAAACAGGAAAATTATGCACAAATGGTGGGAAAAAAGTTAATTTCTTTATTAAAAAAGCATATTTATGAATTAAGGAGAAACTGACAAAAGTGACCAAAACATAAGAAGAAAACAGGCAGGGCATGAAGAGGCTGTACACTGTAATAAACAACAAAGATAAATGGCTTTTAAACATATGAAAACATACTCAATCATGTGCATAATTAAATGCAAGTTGAACATATAATGAGATGACACTTTTCATTTTCTACATTGGCACAGATCAAAGATATGTAATAATATGGTGTAGGTAAAGGTATGAAGAAACAAGCCACTTCATACACTGTTTACGAAACTGAAAGTTCTAGGAAAGCAATGCAGAACTACAAAAATTTAGACACATATTCTTACTGCCCAGCAAATTACATTTCTAAAAATGTCACTTACACACATGTGTATATAAAATGCATGTCAGCATCTGTAAACTACTGCATTTTCTTTGATAAAGACTGGAAAAAATGAATATACATTAAAAGATGATTGGCTTAATACTGAAGGGCCCATATGAAAATATGCAGTTATTTTAAAAAGTAGAGGCAATAGGTTGATATATACACAGAAAAATAATCATCAAGGCATATTTTTAGGTAAGACAGTAGGTCAGCCAACTGGAGAAAGGGACATATCTCTGTATATGCTATACTTATAAAAATGTAAGTATATATTATACAAAGAGTCTTTATACAAACTAATGGCCACACACACTTAGCTTGCTTGTATAAGCATTACATATTTCTGAAATTTCTGAGAGAATACATAACAAATGAATCAAAGATAGTGGTTGCCTCTAAAAATGAAACTTAATGTGCTGGCAGGTGGTGTTGGGAGGGATATTGACCTCATGCAGTATTCTATTTTGTACTGTTTGACATGTTTTATCATTTATTAAACCATTTTACCAGGTACTTCATTATCATTTCAATAAAGAATGTAGTAAGTAAGAAGAATGATGAACAATTTTAGCAGAAATTAAAGAATGAAAAACACATTGCAATTTAAGGAACCAATCTCATTATCCTTTTTGGCTGTAAATACTAAACCTTTCTCTGTAACTTTAAAGAATAGTTTTAAATCTTTTGCTCTTCTATGGAAATATAATATTTTAGAGCAAAGAGATTGTAGACTTTGAAGTACCACACTCAGTGTACAAACCACAGTTCTGTAGAAGTTATGTAAACTCAGAAAAAAAAAATATTTAATTCCCATTTTCACTGCATCCTTTTTGGTTATCTAAAATTTGAAAGAAAAATGCATACATGAAATAAAATGAACTGAATTGTGTAAATTTCTTGAGTAGCCTGTGAAATCCTAAAAAAATTTCTATGGTTCTTGGATATCCAGAGTTTTTGATTCATATTAAAATCTATTTGCTTTGCAGTTCTTCCCTCCCCTCTGCCTACTTTTTTTTTTTAACTTTCTCCACTGTGGTGTTAATAGCACAAATATTGTAGTCTTGTTCCTGAGTTCAATCAACCCAAAAAAGACTTAATTCAGTTTCCCTAAGTCAACGGTCAGCTACTGTAATCCTAATTGTTTCCTTTCATGGAAATCGGAAAAAGAAGAGGGAAACAAAACCAACCAACCAACAAATAAGCCCGAGTAGGCCAATGTTTGCCAGCATAACTTCCTAATTTTTAAAACCAAAAGTGAAAAGATTTTTTCTTTATGAAAGACTCTTCTTTAGCTATTTATCGCTTTAAACAGTAACTTGTTTTATTTTACTTTGCTAAAAATTCCTAAATTAACCCATTACTTATTGATGCTTCTCTTCTACTATTTTAGAAACTGACTACTCAAGAAATATGGTTAAATTTTAACAGAAAGGCATGACATTGGAAAAGTTGCAAATACACAGCATGACAGAATTGAATAGTGAAAAAGAGCCATGTCTGTCTTTTGAAGCAAAACTCCAACTACCAACAGTTGCATCTATACAGATAGGATTGAGAATTAGCAGCTGCATGTGCAAAGAAGTCTTAGGAATTTTAAATGTTAAAAAGTTCTGTATGACTGTACATTTTTATATAGATGCTTGAAATGCTGCTATCCCTATAGGTAGTATTGGAAGATATTTTAGCAGGACCCATAGAAATGCTAGGAGCTGAACTAAAACCATGATTGATGCTGAGTATTGAGTATTCCCTAAAGTATAAAATAGATTGAATATAAATTTAGAAAAATGTTTCAGAGGATATCTTAGGAAGCTAAGGGATGTTGGCACTAAAGACCTTTATTTATATCCTATAACTGGCCAAACAATGGCCTACAAAAGCTACCCACATTCTAATTCCTGAAATTTGTGAATGTTATGTTACAAGACAAAAAAGACTTTGCAGCTATATCTTTAAAATGAGGGAATTATACTTATCTGGATGAGTTCTATCTAATAGCATCAGACCTTAAAAATAGATAATTTTCTCTGCCTGGAGTTAAAGAGAGATGCTTCAAATGAGAGGCAAGAGAGAAACAACAGAGAGGCAAATTAGAGAGATGACAGGCCTAAGAAGGCTCAGTGATGCACAGGTCTGTGTGCAAATAGCAAGTAGAAGCTTCCAGGGACTAAGCCTCTACCTGACATTCAGCAACAAAACAGATACCTTACTCCTACAACTGCAAAGAACTGGTTTATACCAATATTGTAGGGTTTTTCTTCTCAGTCACATTGCAAGCCGGGAACCTCTGGCCAGCAATGCCCAGCCTGGGTCCCACTCAGCCACGCTGGCATGCCCCAGCCCACCTGAGTAATAGCTTGCACCTGTGTTAGGTGGATCCCGAGCTCTTGTACCATGCCCAAGAAGAATGAGGATACATGAACTTTGAAGGGTGAGGAGGGTGGAAAAGAATTTTCATTGAGCAATAAATCAGCTTTCAGTGAAGACGGAATATGGGGATGTTCCCCTACCTGAAGGTGGGAAAGTCCCCCATGTGGCTGGTCCAGGACCTTTTATGGACTTGGAATGGGGAGTGTGTGCTGATGAGTTTGTGAGTATGCAAAAAAAAAAAAGGTTAAAGCAAAGACACCACTCAAAGGTGGGCAGGACAGTACAGAAAACCGAATTAGGAAAGGGTAAGTATATGTAAAATAGGTGAAGGGTGGGGATCATTCAGAGAAAAGCACACCAAATGGCAAGACAAATTCTTAATTCAGTCCTAGGATTTAACTTGTTAGCTAGGCTTTCAGGCTTTAAACTGTCTTTGGCTTGCAGGAGGGGGTTTTACTGGGGACTTGTCCCTATCTGCCTAAGCATTTGGCTACCTCCTGCCACTGTCACCCACACCCTGAATGACCTTAGATATGGGTTCTAGGCCTCCAGAGAAGAATGTAGGTGGCTGACACCTTAATTTCAATCCTGTAAGACCCTAGGCAGAAATCCAAAGAGCCACACTGTGCCCACACTTCTGACCTAGGGATACTGTGAAATAATCAATAGGTGTGATCTTAAGTGGCTAAATATGTCGTAATTACTTACAGCAGTAATAGAAAACTAACACAAATCTCTTGTAATACAGATTCATCCCTGGAGTTTCTAAGTAATATCATCTGAAATCAAGGAACTAGCTAAATGTTTATGAAAAATACAGAAAATAGGGAGGATAACAGTAAAATGGTTAGTGAGGGAAATACACATGATTTCGGAAATCTCTTATCCTCATTCTTTCCACACCCACAGTATTTCATACATCTTAATTGAATCAAGTATTACTAAGGAGCTTGGTACAAATTCAAATTTCTAGACCCCATACCCAAAGTTTTACATTCAGGACATCACATTTTTGTTTTTGTTATTGTTCTTTGTTTGTTTCTTACCTAATCTGGATTCAGATTGCTCTCAAACCACATTTTGAGAAACATTGATCTGAATGTCAATTTCCCACATGAACGTCAATGTTTCCCCATTTCCAAGTGTCCATTTATTTCAATCATCACGTCTGTCTGTCTCTCCTTCTGTCTTTCTGTATGTATGTGTGTATTCATTATTTAGTAACTCTAATTCAAAGCATTGTGCTGGGATATAGAATAATAAATGATGATACAGTCCTTGTATTTGGGAAGTTTTTATCTTAGTAAAGAACTAAGAATGCACATTTAAAAGAATGAAAAGGGAGACAGATGTCAGCTTGAAAAAGTACAAAAACATTACTACAAGTATTTGGGAGGAGATCAGCTGCAAAAAAACATCACAGGTGAAAATAAGTTGAATTGGAACTGATATTTAAGAATGGCTCAAAGTACACCAGGTATAGACAGAGACCTACAGCCATTCCAGGAGGAATGGCATAAGCAAAAGCCCAGAGGTAGAAGAGACCTCTTTGTGTTGTGTTTGTGTTCTGTCTCTAGCTCCACCAGGATGACTGCCTGGTGGGGGCTTCCCTGGAGCAGTCTGGCATATAAGAACGACAGCTGCGCTTGCTGTGTGGAGTTCTCATTTCAAATCCCTGCTCTACCACAAAGTTGTTTAAAAGCCTCCTTCCGGGTCAGTGTCTCCTCATTACAAACTCTGGGTAGCTTCCTATTTCTAAATTTCTTCAGTTGTGTTTATCTACCTAATACTCATGTTCGTTTTGTTTTTAATTAGTGAGACCAAGATCATGATACTGATTTGAAAGACAGAACAGAGTGCCTTTGGAACAGAGGGAGGTAAAGAAACATGACCTTATTCTTTAGCTACAGTTTTGACCTGATATTTCTTTTTGATATAACTAGAGGGACATGTGGAAAGCCATGATGCTACTGTCTCCCTGTGCTAAAAAAATTATAAACAGTTTATTCTCAAATTTCTAAAACTATCTGACATGTCCTAATATTTTATTTAAATTAGCATTTGAATAGTCTTTTTGATCTACTTGTTTTCTTCTGCATCTATGCAGATTCCACAGTCATCCTACTTTTCTCATTGACTTCTTTTTCTGTGAACCCAGTCAGAAAGTTCATTCAATTCGCAAATGATGTTAGGCTTCACACTTCAGTCCAACTCAATTCAGCCTAGACTTCGATGACACAGGCACCTTGCTTATTGCATGAATCACTGCCTTTACATTTTCTTTTCATTGTCTATGCCACGTCATAGAAAAACATAATAATCCATTTAAACATATCGACAAGAATATTCAGGTTGTCTTGGCGTTTTCTTTTGCAGTGACCTGCATGTGTCTTTTTATTCTGGATGCTCTCCACATTTTGAGTATGGATAAGAAAATGCATTTTACCCCAAACCTAAAATGCAATAAAAAAAATTAAAAAAATAAATAAAAAAAATAAAAAAAAAAGAAAATGCATTTTAAAGGGGCCTATCGCAGAACTCTTCTTCATATTGTTTGTTCTGAATTTTGAGCTAAGTGTGAGACTCCATGTATTCAATTGCATTTATTCATGCAATATCATTTAAAGCTTATATTAGAAATGCAAACGTTTGCTTAACATCAATAGCTGTAAGAAAAATCAAACTAAACAACATAAATTATGTTTTCTGCAAATTATTTGTGGGGTTAAAAATTCAAGTAAAATAATCTAATGAAGGAATGTTAATAAGTTATAAAGCTTTGTATGTTAGAGAAAAAAGCTAATTTTCTTAGTCCAAAATGTATCCAAGTTTCTTTCAAGCCAAAAATTCTACTGTGAACTCTAACTTTCCTTTTTTGAGACTAGAAGTCACCTCATATAATTTAGTCCTGTATTCCACTGCGATGTCCAGATTTCTAATGCTGAAATTCCCTTTTCTGTACTATTTCACTATACATCCCCATTACAGATTTCATTTTCAGTGTCTGCATATCTAGGTTGTGAGTAGATTGTATGGAATCTCAATATTCAATTTAGATGTAATCATAGCACCATTTTATATTGTGGACTTTTTGATCCCTCATTTTTGACAGATACAACAAAAATCAATTTTATTTCAGAAATCCAGTCATTTTGAAGTATATCTTTTTTCTTCCTCTAATGGTACACACTTGCTTAATAATTTGTTTTTTTTTTTTTTTGAGACGGAGTCTCTATTGCCAGACTGGAGTGCAGTGGCGCGATTCCGTCTCACTGTAGCTTCCTTTTCCAGTTTCAAGCAATATTACTGCCTCAGCCTCCCGAGTAGCTGGGACTACAGGCATGCACCACCATGCCTGGCTAATTTTTTTTTTTTCACACTGCAATAGTTAATTTTATTTTTTCATGAACTCATATTGCAAGCATTAAACCAAGCATTTGATTCTGTGAGCCCAAATTCACTTATTGAAGAAGATCAGAGCAAACTGTAATCCATGTACATGTATGAAAACTAAAGGCTCAGAGTTAATCACATTGTAGTTTTTAACTTCTACAGCCTAGGGCTCAGTAGTCACAGGTCTTTTAGGTCCTTCTGGATGTCCCACAGGGTATCTGCACTTTTCTTGAGCTGAGCAACCTCATCATCCTTGAGCTTCTGGTTGATAACGCTGGTTAGTCCCCGGGCATTAAGGATACATGGAAGGCTCAGGAAGACTTCGTTCTCGATGCCATACATCCCCTTTACCATTGTTGACATGGGATGAATCCTGGATAGATTTTTCAACATGGATTCAATAAGATCAGCCACACTTAATCCAATAGCCCAGCTGGTTTATCCTTTTAGCTTGATGACTTCATAGGCACTTTCAATCACCATCTTATGCACTTCCTTCCAATTTTCACTATCATTGTCAGTTCCCATTTCTGGATTCAATTCCTGAAGAGAAACATCTGCCACATTCACGCCACTCCACACAGCCACACTTGAGTCACCATGTTCCCCCAAAATCCACCCATGGCAGCTGCTGGGATGAATGCCAAGTTTTTCAGCCATAAGGTAGCGAAATCTCGCAGAATCCGGATTACATCCACTTCCAATCACATGGTGTTTGGGTAGTCCACTCAGTTTCCAGGTAACATATGTAAGAATGTCCACTGGGTTGGAAACCACAATTATGATGCAATCAGGACTGTACTTGACGATCTGAGGAATAATGAATTTGAAGACATTAACATTTCTCTGCACCAGATTGAGACGACTCTCCCCCCTCTTGCTGATGGACTCCTGCAGTTACCACTACAATCTTAGAATTGGTGGTCACGAAATAATCTTTATCTGCCACAATTTTGGGCGTCTGAAGAAATAAGCTCCCATGCTGCAGATCCATCATTTCTCCTTTATCTTCCAAAACATCCACAAGAGCAAGTTCATCAGCCAGAGACTTTCCCAGAATGCTGATAGCACACGCCATACCAACTTGTCCAACACCCACTACAGTGATCTTATTGTTTGGGACTGTTGCCTCTTCTTCTGCAACTGGTGCAATGAGTTTTTCCTTAAGAGTTGCCATTTTGCACAGGAGAGAGAAGGCTCTGGAGACCGCAGAAACAGTGGCGCGAAGACAATGTCAGCTGCGTCAATTTTTTTTTTTTTTTTTGTATTTTTAGTAGAGAGGGGGTTTCACCATGTTGGCCAGGATGGTCTCAATCTCTTGACCTCATGATCTGCCTGCCTTGGCCTCCCAAAGTGCTGGGATTACAGGCATGAGCTACCGCGCCCAGCCAATAATTTTTAAAAATATTTTGGATTTTAGACACTTGCCTTAGTGTGACAGTCTGCTGCTGCTGTCATAATCTTCAACTTCAATTTTGAGCTCTCTAGTTGTATACCTTTAAAAATATTTTAAACACAATATACTTCCTTTTTTGGCTTATGATTTGCCCTGATTTATATTCATAGACATGCAATAGTGTTTGACATCTTGATTTTTTTTATTGTTTGCTTGTTTTCTATTTTGAAGGCTAATTCACCACCCAGCCAATTAAGCAACAGGCATTTTTTGCACTTTTTATATGCAGAGGATATTCTGTTACTGCTAATTGGGTGGATATACAGGGAGTGTATAGTCTACAAATTTGCTTGGACTAGCCCTGCCTTTTGGAAATATAAGATTATTATTATTTACAGATATTGCTTTTTTCTTAGTGTGCCTCCTTTATCCTGAGTCAATTTAAATAATATAAAATTGAAAGTCAGTTTAAATTATATGAATAACATAAAATTGTCTTCAATGATTTACAGCATATAGATGCCTTAAAAGAAGGTTTCGTAGATAATAGAGAGAACAGACTTTTGGGAGAAGCTTCATATCTTCCTTATGCATTCTGTGTCTCTTGAGAAGAAAGTTGTCTGGAAAAAGCATGAGTTTGTTAGGGATTCTGAATTAAATTTGCCCTGCTGTCATTATATAGAAGTATGAAACCTCTTCCTGTTTTAGGAAGAACATATTATTTAACCAGTGTTATAAAAATAATTCTGGGTTCAAGGGAAATGTATTCATATTTTAAGTTAATCTGTTCAGAATTAAGAACAAGAGATACCACTTCTAACATTGTTTCCTAAAAGAAATAGGTTCAAATTCAAAAAATCAATATGATACATGCTGCATGGTATGACGAGAAGTCTGGAAATAGAATTGGGGATCATTACAAATGAATCAAGTTCATATATCAGGCATTTCTAACAGTTAACAGTGTTTCAAATACCTTTCTCTAAGCTAATGACAAATATAGATACTATGATCACTAATAGTGATGATATACATTAACCTGACTTAAATGAGTTAGAAGAGAAAATGGAATCTATATTGATATTTTATAAATAATATATTTTGGTGAAGCAGATTCTGGATGTCTTTGAGTTGAAGGAAAGAGTTTGCTGATTTAATTCAATATATACCTTTCATAACTGCTTAAAAAGCAAATGAAAACACTACACTGTGGCAAAATATCCTTCAGTGACAAAATATATAAACTAACAAGTAGCAGAAGATTCTTGTTTTTTTCCTTTCTCCTACTCTATTAAGTCATCAAAAGCAGTTGATGCAACAACAACCAAAATAAAAACAAAAAGCCCTTGTATAAAAATGTGTAACTTGAGAAGTGTTTTCACATGTGATATTATGGCTTATCAAAAGAACTCTGTAAGGCAATCCAGGGGTCATGATTATTCTCCTGAATAAATAAATATAACTTTGAAGGTAAGTAAATAGAATTATTATATTACATAATTTGATTGCAATTAGAGGTTAGTAATGAGTAGTCAGAATTCACTTTAGGTTTTATGAGACAACTACATTCTGTTTTATCTTAAAAAATGGAATTTCTGAAAATTTCTGTATTAAATAGTTTAAGAACATAGATTGCTGTTTTCATCTGAGCCTTATTAAGATAAATCAAGTATTATTTTACCAAGTCCTTGTTCTGGGAAATAGGTTGTCTCATGAGTTAACTCTGAGTACTTATGTGAAAAAAAGGAAGCTTCTTTATACTTTTCATAATAATAAATCAGCTGCCTCTGAGGTTTGTAAAATTAGAATACATAGTACTCCCAGTATGTCGAGACTCTATCTAGCAAGGAAAGACAGCATCTGTACTTTCCTGAAGTGTTTATCTTCAATCTCCAAATGTTTGCCAATTTGAATTGCCAAAGAGGAAAAGGGAATCATGTGTTTTTTATTTGCATACCTTGTGTGTCTACACTAACAGGCATTTTTGTTGTGGTTGTTGTTATTGCTAATGAATGACAGAATGACTGGAGGGATGACTTTTCCTGAGAGGGAAAAAAAGTCCCAGTAAGAAAATACAGCTTCAAATTTTCTGACTCTATTTTCTGAAGATTAGTCTGTCTCTTGCCTCTTCTCTGGATTAACTTCAATTCTCTAAGTCTATGCCATTCTTTAAATGTGGATTTAATTTCTTTATATCCAGTTCTAGAGATGCAGCAGCTCAGCTAACTGCCAGAGGATACAAAGCATGGTCTTCAGCTCATGTGAACGGATGGCTTCACTCAGACCATGACAGGTGTGACCTTGCTGATCTTTCAGCAAACCTCTGGAGGACAGAGCTTGCATGGTTCCTTCAAGGATTTAGTTGGCAGAAGCAACTGCTTGCATTCAAATAGCATGTCTTATTAATTGGATATTACCCAAAGGGATCCTTTATTAAGGAAAGAGTGCTATTCCTCTGAATGTTAAGTTGTTGGTTCCAAAAGCGGGCTGGCAATAGGAAATAGCTAATGGAGGCTTTATATGCAGTTCTCTCTGAATGTTTTCTGTATTCTCTTGCTGGCTTAGAAACCATGTACTCAGCCGGGCGTGGTGGATCCCTCCCAAAATGCCTATAATCCCAGCACTATGGGAGGTTGAGGCAGGTGGATCATTTGAGGTCAGGAGTTCAAGACCAGCCTAGCCAACATGGTGAAACCCTGTCTCTACTAAAAATACAAAAAAAAAAAAAAAAAAAAATTAGCCGGGAGTAGTGACGTGTGCCTGTAATCCCAGCTACTTGGGAGGCTGAGGCAGGAGAATTGCTTGAGCCTGGTAGGCAGAGGTTGCAGTGAACCGAGATCGCTACAGTGCACTCCAGTCCGGGTGACAGAATGAGACTCTGTCTCAAAAAAGAAAAGAAAAAGAAAAGAAAGAAGGAAAGAAAGAGAGAAGAAGGAAGGGAGGGAGGGAGGGAGGGAGGGAAGGAGGAAGGAAGAGAGGAATACGGAAGCAAGGAGGGAAGGAAGGAAGGAAGGAAGGAACCATGTACTCTTCAATTAAAGCATTAAAGAAGTGCACAAAACATAGACCAAAGACAAATGTCCACCTTAGGTGGCACACAGCTTGTTCAGACCTTATTACTGGGAAAGAAAAACCCAAGAGAAAAACAGACCAAGGAGTGAACTCCTCAGTAATCTTATCATGCACCTTCTGCCACACAGTCATTAGAACACTAGATTTTTTTAAAGCTGAGCACATAGATTGCTACTCACTGACAGATATTGGGTGGTGAATGGGCATTGTCGCAGTCTCAGACTAAACTGGCTTAAACAATGAAAAATCTAGTAGGCTAAGCTATTGCAGATAAACCACAGGGTAAGTGGATTCAACCACATGATCATTTGTATCTCTTTCACTTTATGGTCTTAGAGGTTTGGAAATTATTTCTGTGAGCATTCATTTGTTGAGACTGCTGAATTATCCAGAGAAGACGGACCTTTGAAATTAAAAATGGATGTGAGATGTCTTCTACAATATTTATGGCAAATATGTGTTTAGAATGCTGATTATAAAATGATTGTGGCATTTTCTTCATCTGTAAAAGCTCCTTGTAGTATCAGATAATATCATCTGATGGAGAATTTGCCTGCATGCTCTAATTTTTTGTTTCCTTTTACTTCCCATAACTGAGTTTCTTTGAAAATAGGAAATAAAAATGATAATTTATGTTCCTTAAGGGCTTCTGTAACTTGCTGGTCACCTTAGTGGTTTCATCTCACTGATCTCTTTCTTTTCTTCTTTTTCAGCTGAAGAAGTAAATTTAGATAATATTAGTTATATAAAATTATAGAAATGTGCTGATATAGTTTGGATATATATTCCCCTTCAAATCTCAAGTTGAAATGTTATTATCCAATGTTGGAGGAAGGGGTCTAATGGAAAGTGTTGGGGTAATGGGGGTGGATCCCTCACAAATGGCTTGATGCCTTCTCTGTAGTAATGAGTTCTCAATCTATTAGTTCACAAGAGAGCTGATTGTTCAAAAGCACATGGCGCTCCTTACCCCATCACTCTTCCTTCCTCTCATAATATAATTCCTGTTCCCCTTACCTTCAACCAAGAGTGGAGGCTTCCTAAAGCTCTAACCAGAAACAGATGTTGGTTCCTATGCTTCCTATACTTAGTGCAGAGCCATGAGCTCAAATAAGCCTTTTTTCTTTATAAATTACGCAGTCTCAGGTATTCCTTTAAAGCAATTCAAATAAATAAGACATATGCATACACACCAATTATATATAAAAATATACATATGCAAAAAATCCAGACCTGATACAAAGCATTTGTATTGCTAACCCCTAACTGAACTCAAATTGCATTAATTGTCCATTGGTGTAAACTAAACCAGACATGATATTCAAATATTTAATAATTGCTACAGCAGAGCAAGCACAATGCACAAACAATAAACAGTATGGCTTCTCTCATATGTTCTAGCTCTGACCACTGGCACAAAACATAAAAAAGAATAATTAAATATAAGTAATTTTTAAGTAACCATCATTGTAAGAAATTTATATTTGTGTAATGTCAGTAAAAATTGGATTACCATTAGATTAAGTATCAATAGAAAAACATAAATGATCCCTAGTTGTGTACAGGCACCAGAGGGGGATAAAAGAAGTATGTGTGGCAAAGGAGGGTTAGACTACAATTGAAGAACCTGGATTCTAGTACTTCCTCTGTTCGTACTTGCCAGGGGAACACTAGCATGTAATTTACTCACTGTGAATTTGATTTTCTAATTGAAATTAAAATGGTGCAAATATAAATGTGATAGCATCTTAGATATGAATCTCTGTTGTTCACCACATGAAAAGCCTTCTGCATAAAGGGGGAAAAAACCAAATACCTTTTTATTGAAGCAATAAGACATCGCAAGTTCATCGGGGCCAACATAAGACAAACAACATGTTAATGATCAATGTCATACAGGAAGCTTTGGTGCAGAGCATGTCACACAGGAAAATGGTAGGCATTTTTATGGTAGCTCGCTGAGGGACCAACCAGCAGCAGATCCCAGAAAGAGCTTACAAGAATGTCTTCTCAAAGATCAGTTACCCATCCTGAATTGCACATGTTGGAAAACTGAGTTGTAACAGAGTGGATTACGCAAAGCCCTTACCCAGGAACAACAGAGCATGAAGACATGTAACTTATGTTTCTGGTAGGATCCCAGTGAAAAAAAGTTGGGTGGGGGTGGGACCTAGGTAGCACATCTCAGGAATTATAGCAAAATTACATGTTTTAAGCACACATTAGTTACTTTACCTTGGAGCCAAAGATTGGCTATAGGAGTCAACGGTGTTAGTAATCAGGTTAGCACAAGGTAGGAACAGAAGCCATCCTGAACCTAGTTGTCTTCAGAGAGGCAAAAAGAAAATCCACAAAGGCACTATCTTTTAATAAAATATTTGGTCATCCAGGCAAGAGAAGAGCTAGTCTTTGAGTTTGGAAGCCTGGAGGGCAATCTTGGATGCCATCATCCTCCATCACCCTAAAATAAAAATAAAAGTAGACCAACTAGTGCAACTGTTCTCAAAAGCCCAACTCTGAATGATAAATCATTAAAAGGATCCAGGGCAACAATACTATTAACAAAATTGTGGTGACGGGTCATAAAAAATATTTACTTTTTAGTAAACATATTGTTAAAGATTAAAACAATATTTAAACAAACTTTGCATATAAGAAAACAGAATAAATATAAAAATTCAGGGAACAGGACTGAGAATAAAATAAGAATATGTGAACTGGCAAAATTGTGAATTACCAAAATTCAGGAAAAAAATGAAGAAAATCAATTTTAGAATTTAAGATGAAATTAAGTGAAGCACAAGATAAGAGATTATGTGGAAACAGTAAGAAATGTGAAGGATATAAATGAAGAATTAAATGAAAACACTCCACACCACACACACACACAGATAATCAAGGTGTTAAGAAAGTGGTAGGAAGAAAATGATAGATAGATTTAGAAGCTATCCAAAGGAGAATGTTTCACAGTAATGGAACAGAATAAATATTTTAAAATATAACAAGCAGCCATGAATCTATATGTTGAAAGTTGTGCTATGTGCCAGGAAAAAATGAAATACGATGGTCAATATTAATGTATAATCTAGTAAAGTTATTGAAATTTAAAAATAAAGTAATAGTTTGGCAGCAAAGCAAAAAAAACCAAGTCACTTGTAAGGAGAAACATAAAATAAAATGAACATTTCCTTAGGCTACTCTACTCCATTATTCAACTCCAAAAGACACTGGGCTTAAAATATTCTTAAGAAGATAAAGATTGAGCCAAAGATTTTATATCCAGCTAAGATCTTTCAGTTATAAAAGCTACAGAAAAATAGTTTTTCCCAAGAATCTCTTGAGGAATCTAATAGAGAATGAACACAACCTGCCAAGAGTTGTTGATTGAAAATTTAGCCAAAGCCACAATAACAAGTGTCAAATACATTCAACTATAAAATTAAGTTATAAAGAAAAATACAGAGCAGAGTGGCAAAATATGGTCTAAACATAATTAAAGAATTAAAAGGTGCTAGAAAGGGATGAGAGGAAAAGTTGAGAACTTACCCCATGAGTTATACTTAGGAATTAACATTATAATATAAACCTGACAAATGAACTGACAGAAGTATATTTAACTGTATGAGATTAACCAGTAAGAAAGAATATACCATAGACTAACGCTGTCAGTAGAAGACAGGTATGTGATATAGGAGGAACAGGAAATAATTTTGCTGTTTATTTCATAATGGAAAACTCATACTCTATACACACAGACCTAAAAATATTTTATGAAGTCATTATATAATCTCTAGAACAATAATTGAAATTTTGTAAATATTAGAAAAAATGGCAAACAGAAAGGGAGAAAACAGACAACAGAGGATGTATATTGATTTTCAGATTTTATTACAAAGCAAAATCTAAACCTATAAAAGAATAAAAATGATTCACTCAAAACAATGTCACTTAAATTTTAAAAACAAAAGATTGAGTAAAGTTATTTCAAGTACATGCTTTCAGCGAAAAACAATAAAGGAGACACATAATGGTAACTTGTAATATATAATGAAGACACCAATTATGAAAACATCTATTTATCACATAGCCTGGCAGTACTTTGGTTACACAAAAAATGCAGAGAGACAGAAGGAACATTTCTTTTAAATGAGGCTTTAGTAAATTGCTAAATTCAGACTAAATTGAGATCTATTAAGCCCAAATATATAAAATCTTAACAACATAATCTGTAAAGATATCCAATTACTCTATATCGACTTAAATATTCTAAAATCAGGACTGTGACTTCTTTTATATTTCTTAGCCTATACTATAATATTTAATATATAATTTATATATATGTGTGTATATAGTGTATTAGGGTTTTCCAGAGAAATAGAACTGGTAGGATATGTGCACACACATACACACACACACACACACACACACACATTGAGAAAAAGACAGAGACAGAGGTAGAATTTCTTTTAAGAAACTGGCTCATACAGTTTTTGAGGCTGGCAAGTCCAAAGTCTGCAGGGTAGGCAGACAGGCTGGAGACCCAGGAAAAGACAAAGTGGATCTGGCAACCACAAGACCCTCCCTATCATCAGGGGAACAGGGTATCCGGGAGCTGTCCCTGCCTGTCACAGCACAGTGGGGCCATGAGACGCACCTTCTCTGGACTTGCATACAGCGGCCCCGGAGAAGTTCAACAGTCATTTCTTCACATGTCCAGAAAACTCCTCGCTTCATCCTCGCCTCTGCCCCCTCAGGAGCAGCGGGAAGGAATACAAGCAGGAGTTTCATCTGCATGGGGGCACTCTGCAGGCCCTGGAGCACTGGGCCTGAGTGGGAGATGGGAGACAGAGGCAGGCCAGAAGGTTCTCTCTGCACAGCTGCCTCCCTTGCTCTCCCTGAGGCTGGCCTGCCCCATTCCCCATTCCCCATTCCCTCTGGGGTGGCGGGTAGGAACAGGCTGCAGGAGGGCCGACCCCTTGTAACCGGCAGCTTGCCTCCTGCACCCGGCTGTCCTGATCACAGCTGCATGCTGACCTGGTCCCACCAGGACCCACCATGGCCAGAGCCCTCTCTGCATGGGCAGCCAGCTGGACTAGAAGCGGGAAGGGCCTGGGCATGCACAAAGGCCCCTCTGTTGTCAATCCTTGGCCCCCACCAACTTCCTGCACAGACTGGCAGAGAGGGGCGCTGAGAAGTCACCCCGCAGGGTGGCGGTCTCCTGTTGGCTACACTCGCTCTCAAGCTGCTTTGCCTTTATGTTCAAACAGATTCAGACTCCCGGGTTGAGAGCACAGAGTTGTCTCATCCCCAGCACGGACCCGGAGACCAGACCCAGAGACCAGACCCTCCCCCACAAACCCTTTCTGCACCTTCCCGAGTGTCCCGGATGTGCAACTGGTTTGCACCGCACACCCCACGGCCATGTAACGCTCCTGTGCACATATGATAATGCCATGCTGCCTAGTATTACTGAATCAGTAAAGAGCTATTTCCAGGAAAAAAAAAAAAAACAAAGCCAAACTGTATCACTGATGTTACCCTATCCATCAAAAAAGATACTTCGAAATATATCAACATACCTCCATACCTCTCTATTATTAGACTTGATGACACTGACTCCTATTGTCACTATATTTACCCTCTTTCTTGCTTTTATTATGGGAATCAAGACACAACAAGTTTTACATGAGAACATGGCTGCTCACTCAAAAGACTACATTTCCCAGATTCCCTTATAGCTGCCAATCTCTAGGTGACTAAATTTTGCCAGGACACAATGATGTATGCACCTTCAAATCTGTGTGTGTGTGTGTGTGTGTGTGTGTATGTATGTATACATATATAGACTCCATAATATATATATATATATAGACTCCATATATATATATATAGAGAGAGAGAGAGTCCATATATATATATATATATATGGAGTCTCACTCCACCGAGGCTGGAGTGCAATTGCGTGTTCTGGGCTCACTGCAATCTCCACCTCCCAGATTCAAGAGATTCTCCTGCCTCAGCTTCCTGAGTAGCTAAGACTATAGGCGCATGCCGTATGCCCAGCTAATTTTTATATTCTTAGTGGATACAGAGTTTCGCCATGTTGGCCAGGCTGGTCTTGAACTCCTGACCTCAGATGATCCACCTGCCTCAGCCTCCCAAAATGCTGGGATTATAGGTGTGAGCCATCCCCTGTAATCTTAGGTGGTGGGATCTACATCTATAAAAGCATTATTTGCTCACGCCCTTTCCTCTTTCCTCAGGCTGAATGCCAGAGGTGGTAGTGACCCAGCTTTGACCATCTAGAGAGAGAAATTACACATGGAGGCTGCAGAGGAAGAAAATTAAAACAACCTAGGTTTCTGAATCTTATAGAACATAACTGTCTATTAAGAACAGTACTTTCTGTTCTTATGAACACAATTTTGAGTTATTAACCAGATTCTTATGTAACATACGAATAAAATTCTCTCTTATTCACGATGTATTTAGGGCCTTGTTATTACAGTAGCATAGTCTTTATTCCAATCATGCGCAATATTTTTTAACAGAATTTCCATATTACAAGTAATGCTGTGATGTGTATATGTGCATAGTTTTTATTCTGTATTTTGAATATTTTATAACTTTTATTTTTAAATCACTTTATGAAAAGATTGTACCAATTTATTTTGACATCTGTGCATGACAATAGTATTATCATTAAAACTTAAATTATTGAGCTCCTTTGTGTCCTAAGAGAGATCAAGAACATCTTTTCTTTGTGTACAATAAGAGTCTTCACAAACTCTATCCACCCCACTCCTTTACCAATGTCTCTTTTAAATCTTATGACTACTTACAATGTAGAAAATATTGGCTTGGCATGGTGGCTCATGCCTGTAATCCAAGCACTTTGGGAGGCCAAGGTGGGCGGATCACAATGTCAGGAGATCAAAACCATTCATCCTGGCTAACATGGGGAAACTCCGTCTCCACTAAAAATAAAAAAAAATTAGCCAGGCACCTGTAGTCTCAGCTACCTGGGAGGCTGAGGCAGGAGACTAGCTTGAACCCAGGATGAGGAGTTTGCAGTGAGCTGAGATTGTGCCACTGCACTTCAGCCTGGTAACAGAGTAAGACTCCATCTCAAAAAAAAAAAAAAAAGGAAATATTACCGAAGTTGAAAGGACTATGAAAGAAAAACTATTTGGTTTTCCTTTGGAGGTTAAAGAAAAAAATAATCATTTTAATTATATGGTACTTTTCATCTTTACCCTGACTTTGAATAATTAAGCCTCTAATTATGTTAATTAGAAAGAATACTTTAAGACTAATTATATTGGGAGGGGGGAGTATTAAAATAATTTTCTTTTGAATTTTGCTTTGACTTCAAATGTTACTTAGTATCCACTGCATTCAAATTGCCCTCTCACGCGCTGCTCTGATTACATCCTGCTCATTCAGCTTCGAGATGAAGGGACACTGAAAGCCCATTTGGAGCTTTTATCTTTAGACTACACACTCACCCCCTTCACCTTTTGTTACTTAGATATACAGTCAATTGGATGATCACTTATGGTGAAAATGCCCTGCTGATAAAATAGAATTTAACCCTATTTTTACTTTGTTTACACGAATATCTTTCATAAGTTTTTAGGGACAAAGATTTTTGAGAGCCACTCCCCCATCAATTTAACAGTGACTCAAGACATAAAGACAAATCCAGACTATGCTCTGATAACAGCACCTTTTAGCTGACTGCTTGGGGAACTTCAGACCCACTTTCCCTTGGCCTGTGTTGCTCTCTTGAGGAGCACAGCAGGTTCCCAGCCATTTGCTCAGGCCCAAACTGTCATGACAGAGGCAATTAATGTGGTAATGAGAGTTTGGCATCCAAAATGTTATTTCCTGCAGGGCTTGTCACATATTTCAGAGAACACTGGGAGCAGGCAAAAATCTGCTTCTTCTCTTCCCATCCACAAACAGTTGGACCTTGAAAGTCTCATACATTAGAGTCATATCAGGGAAACAGATTGATGAAACAGGAATGGAGGGCAATGCTTACAGTTTCAGTGTTGACGACTGGTTGATGAAAGTTGCAGTGATACTGAGAAATTAGGTAAAAAATAAAACAAGTTCAATATAAACGCTTAGTCTTACAAATAATGCTTCTTTAATGCAGATTAACTCCAAGCTTCCTATGCGAGACTGACTTTCTCCAGAATTTGAGAGGGTCTCACCTTTTCTGTATACATAAAATTACATAGTCTTATTGGGTAAGAGTGCAGGACCTTGAGAATGGATCTACAGCAAGCTTAAATTTCTGCCACAAACTAACAATTTTGCAAGCCTATAATGACTCCGTAATTGGACTCAATTTGGAGACAGAGAAGTGTTTAATTTAAATTATGAAGTGAGAAAAGCTATGAAAAGTTCTTTCACATGAAATTTCCTGAAGCAAAACTGCAGAATAAGTATCATCTTTTAATGCGGTCTCAGTGAAATGTTTAATAATTGCTCTGTGAAACAAATAGAACAAATTCATCAAGGTGCTACATCATTTAATTAATAAATTAACTAAATACTAGCAATGAAAATCAGAATAAATTGATAATGGTTTGAGGGATGGCTGGACTTGCTGATTAAGGTTATTTTTGTTCCAATTTTTCCTTTGGGAAATTTTGTAATGGAGTCTAAAGTGTCCATGTCAAGTCTAATATTCTAAGATTATATGACGTAGATGATTTAACTCAGTCTCTCAAACTGGTCAGTGGTTGGAAGGTTCTTTCCATTATGCATGAAACTTGTGACATCTGGGATATCCACATGTACATTTGTGGAGCCCCTTGAGGATAGTGGTGCTCCATAACTGCTATGTGATGTCTGTGAAGATGGCAACTGTGTGGCCAATGTTCCTAAATCCACCCCCCTTTTACTAGCTCTGCAGTCTAAGAAACCCGGCACAGTGTAGCTGTCTAATGCCTCCACATGTGCCCACAGAGACTAAACCGTGTTCTCTTGCATAAAGACAGCCTAACTTTATGCCCACCAGTGGCCTGGAGAACAGTCTTCCATCTTTTACTCTCTATATGTTTTAAATACAGACCTGTAAGTAATTCAATACCACCATTGAAATATAAATATTCTGATTCTGTTCATGAAAAGAAAAATTAAGTACTGAGATGTTGAGAGGAAGAGATGTAAAAGGCATAAAAATAGAACGAGATAAACTAGTAATAGTGTTCTGATAATTAATTGCTGCCTTAAAAGATGTTCCCAAATAGTGGATTGAGACAATAGCATTGTGCTCAGGATCCCTAATATAGTGACAGACATTACTGGGGCTGGCATCATCATATAACTGGCAGGGGTACTGGCTATACACTGCAGTCATAAAACAGCTGGAAGATGGAACAGCTGCACTTCTTGGTCATCTCTCTGCCTCTATGTAGTCTCTACAGTAAAGTAGCTACATGGCTGTGCAGAGTTCCAAATGTGTGTGCTCCACTAGAGAGTAAGCCAGCAGGGAATTCTATGGGCAGTGCAGACATATTGACACATCAACAGCTAAAATGTTGACAGCTGCAACATTTTATTTGTTAGAAAGAAAATTATAAAGGCAGCCCATATTGAATGAGAGGAGGATTAAATTCTACCTTTTGATAGGGGAAGTGTTAAAACATTAGTTGATATGCTTTAAAACTACCACAAATAAACCAGGCACCTGTAATCCCAGGCAATCAGCCAAGATCTACCCATCGCTTGAGCCAGGAGTTCGAGACAAGTGGGGACAACCTGGTGAAACCCCATATTTACAAAAAAATAAAAAAATTAGCAGGGCATAGTGACACGAGCCTGTAGTCCTAGCTACTCAGGAGGCTGAAGTGGCAGGATCATTCGAGCCGGAGAGATCGATGCTGCCATGAGCAGTGATCCCACCAGTGCACTCCAGCCTGTCTTCCCCCCCCCCAAAAAAATTACCACAAATATAAATGTTATTTTCTATTATTTCTAATATTAAAAATTATAATAGTAACATTAATAACAGTATCTAAAATGAATCAGTCCTTAACATTTGCCAGGCATATATTAAGGATATTATCTGCAGTATATCTTCTGAAATAGCTACCTCTGTCATCCTCAGTTTAAAGATGAAGAGTGAGAACTGAAGAGTTTTCATTGTGTGTTCATGGTTCTAACTGCTAACAGGGGTTAGACATGATATGTACCAGGATCTTTGTATGGTAAAGGACACTGTCTTCAGCATTACACTGTATCTACTACGCCAATTTACATGTCTTTGTAACTCAATATTCTACATGGTACTGATGCATGGGGCAGGTATCCTGTATGATTTCACTTCGGTTTTTGTTAGATCATTTTATGTCTTCCTAACTGACAAAACAAATATGTTAAATGAAAGTGCTGTTATAGATATGAGAGATGTGTCACTCCTGCTCATGAATTCATTACACGCTCTCAGAGAAAGCACTGGATAGTAAAAGAAATTAACTTGTAAAACCACTGTTAATTTATGTTGCCACAGAGCAAAACTGAAAATAAGGAGGCATTTGTAGCTGATAGGTAACACTTGGAAAAACTGCTGAGTGGTTCTCTCTTAATGGGAACATTCTGAAGTACTATATGACAGATGACAGTATTGTCCAGTATTATTACCTCTTTTTCAGCAGGAGTTATTAAAAGAGCCTGTAAGCCAAGTTGCTTTAAACATCAATAACATTCATGTAAACAACCACCACAGTATAACCAAATATATCACTATGGAGAAGCATGACAACCAATTCAAAGTGCACCGTCTATTAAAACTGGCCATTTAATATACTCCTCATAATAATATAAGAATCGAATTATACCAAATACCAGTCCTAGAGGTTTGAACTTCTATGTGTATGATAGTTGCATGTAATTTTAATGACTTGTGCACTAATAGGAAGATCAGTCATTGCACTTAAGCAATTCTCATGTATTCTTGACCATTTTACTGTTTTGTGATATTTTATCTGCGGGCTACTTGGGAATTAAACAAAAGTTTGTAATTCTAGTAATGAAGAATTATTCACAGCCAATTTTATGCGTACTTAAAGGATCTGAGAAGATGAATCTTTTGAAAACCATACACATTTTAGTCTAATTTTTTTTATTAACTACTTTATATTTCCCAAAAGTTCCAGTCTTTAAGAATGATGACATTCACTCTTAGATATGAAATGTACCTGCACCTCCACTCATTGATATTTAAAGATAGAGTGTTAAGATTTGGTTATTAAAACATGCATTTTGAAAAAGCAGTTTGACTGCTGGCATGAATGAGGGATTTTCAGCTAAGAATTCAATATATAAAATCAGTTTATTCTACTAAGCATGTATGATACTTAGGGCAAGTCTCTAAATCACTTAGTGGTTCAATTTCACATTTAAAGATAAGAATATTAGGGATTGTATTTCAAATGTGCTTTTCCCTTAAATGGCTTATACATGATATGCATGATTATCTTTGAATCATGGAGGAGGAAGGAACGTCACGACTCTATAAAGCGGGAAATGAGACATACTCAGGGCAGCTTATCACATAGCTCATTAATGAAAAATTTCTCCCATGCCATATTCTCGGCCCGACTAAAATATGACAGTTGACTTTCAGTCTGGATTTCATTTCATTAAACCACTTCATCAAGGAAAATAAGAAGCACAAAAGCAGGAATCGTCCCTCAAGTAATCAATATTGGCCCTTTACCTGTATCAAATATTCCAAGATGCAAATAATTCCTATATTTTTGGCCAATGAATATTACCACTTCTAGCATAAGTGACATGTAAGCATTTTTTTACATCTAACCCTCTTCTACATCAAAACAGATTTAAGATAAAAAACCCTTTGACTTTCCGTGAAAGCAGAGTTACAATTAGACTACCAAGTTCTACAATCACATAGAAGAAATGCCTAAAAATCTTTATTCTTGGTTACTCTACCCCAAACAACCATTTTTAAACATTCTAAAACAATCTAAGATTCTTTGAATGCTAAGGATGCATATGCTATCTCATACTTCTTTTTCCAGCCAATCCTTGTGCACTGACACGTCTAATTATTTACCATAAACTTCATTTTTTGCAAGTCTTTCACTTCAAAATTGTCCATAAATTCAGTGGCCTTACTCATTCTAACAGAGGTATGCCTTGCATCTAGTGTTCAGTTGTCTCTCTCTTCAATTTTACCTCTATGGTCTAAACAACCGTTATTTCTCTCTTCAAGCAGCATCCTAAATTGCCTCCCTTAGGTCCCTGTTGTCTGTTCGACACAAAGCACCTGGAGTGATAGTTACAAAACATAAATCAGATCATGTATTTCCCCTGCTAAAAACTCTTTCATGACTTTCCATTACACATATAAGAAAATTCAAAGCCCTTAGCATGGGCACAAGACTATATACTATGACCCCTGCCTGCCTCTTTCACTTCATCCCTTACCACAATCTGCTGATATGTCATGAGACAACAACACTGCCCACTCTTCTGTTCTTCTAATGCTCCAATATTAATTATGCCTTTATAACTTTTGAATTTAGTGTTAATTCTTCCTAAAATGGTAGGCCTTATATGTAAAGTGTGGCTCCTTTACATCATTCAATACAAGGTATCTAAGTTTCATTTCCATAATCCCAGTGAATTTTTTACTATATCTACTAATTGTATTATCTTTATGGCACTTATCATCAAGGCAAATTCATTTTTCCTCTCATTTATTCTCTTACCTTTTAAGATCCTCATTACTGCTGCCTCTTGTCATTAGAACATAAGTTACTGAGAGCCAGTTTTCTGGATTTCTAGAATCTAGAAAAGTGTCAAGCACAGCAGCCTCTTGATAAATGTTTGATGAAGGAATGTCTATTGAATTTATAAATAAATATTAGGCATAGAGCACATGATAAAAATCTGCCCCTCTGCTGTTGCTGTTCCTTCATGTTGTCACTTAGTGTCACTGGAGACCAGAAAGGTAAACCAAAGTAATTATGACCAAGGCAAATGTCCAGAAATACCAGTAAGCCTACAAAGGGAGAGCAAGGCATATATAGCCTGCTGATGCTGTAGGTGAAAAAGTCTTCTCACTACTCATTGAAGATGCTAAAGGTCATCCAGTACCAGGCCATGTGACTGAAAGGCTGGATTTGTACTGTGCATTAGTGTGCATTAGCCAGTTTTCACTCTGCATTCTTTTTTAATTTAATTTTTTAATTTCAATAGGTTTGAGGGAACAGGTGGTATTTGGTTACATGAATAAGTTATCTAGTAGTTACTTCTGAGATTCTGGTGCATCCATCACGCAAGCAGTGTACACAGTACCAAATGGATAGTCTTTTATCCCTCACCCATCTTCCACCCTTTTCCCTGGGTCCCTGAAGTCCACTGTATCATTCTTATATACTTCCTATTATTATATATTAAATATAGCCTCACCACACAGGTCTACTCTGAAAGGCTCTCTGAAGCATAATATTGTTCCAAGTTATTCATACTTCAAGCATTCCCTGTGCTTGAGTTAGCATATTATTTAAAAGAAAGCATTTGATTCTTCTGCTGAGTTTTTTGTAATGGATGTGGCTGACTTCAGAACCCCTCTCTCCCATTCCTGCATCTCCAGCAAACAATATCCTCACCATTTGACTTTCTGGCTTAACTTTTATTACGTTTTGTTAATATAAATATTGGTTTAAGCCCTTAGAAACAAACCACAGCAATACAAACAATAGCAGTAATAAGAAAAACTAACATTTATTGTCTAATACGTGTGGGGCACTAGGTCAAATTCTAAATAAACATTATGAAGGAAGTGATACTATTGTCCCAGTTGTATAGATGAAGAAACTCTTCTCATTGTGCTTAAGCATTTCCTTCAAGAAATTGTATTCATGCCATGATTTCTATCATCCCTACACACAGATGGCTCACATTTTCTATCAGCTTCAGTCCTATGCATCCAACTACTATCTTGATATCTCCTATTAAAAATCTAAAAGGGAACTTCTTCCAGACCATTTCTTCCAGAGTTCCCTATTGCAGGAAATGGCACCACCCACTTGTCTAGTCATTTTCAACGCACTATTCTCACACCTCACCCTTAATATATGCAATCCACCATCTCTTCCCTGTTATACTTCTATGTAGTCATTTGATCCCTCATATTTATCTAGTATAACCCAGCATCATTTTTATCAGCTATACTATCCAACTCTGAACTGTTCTACTGATAGACACTAACTCCACCTCCACTCCAGCTGGTCTCTGCACATCAGCCAATGTAATTTTTTAATGCAAATTACCATGTTATCTTTCTGTCTTAGAACTTTTAAATAAGTTTTTATTGCTCTTGAAATAAAAGAAAAACTCCCTTAATGTAGCCCAAAGGCTCTGTAAGGCCTACTCTCTCTCTAGCATGGTCATATCTAATGGCTTCACTCTGTACTTCAGCCACACTGGCCCTCTTCATATTTAGCACATAATATGGTTTAGATTTGTTTCCTCACCCAAATCTCATGTCCAGATATGATCCCCAATGTTGCAGGAGGGGTCTGCTAGGAGGTGATTAGATCATAGGGAAGATTTCCTTCTGGCTGTTCTCATGATACGAATTAGTTCTCATGAGATCTGGTTGTTTAAAAGTGTGTGGCACCTCCATCTTCACCCTCTTCCTCCTTCTTCGGCTATGATTGTAAATTTTCCCTTCGCCTTCTGCCATGATTGTAAGTTTCCTGAAACCTCTCCAACCATGCTTCCTGTACAGCCTGTGGAACTGTAAGTCAATTAAACCTATTTTCTTTATAAGTTACCCAGTCTCAGGTAGTTCTCTATAGCAATGAGAAAATGGACTAATACAACATGTCTCCATGTAACCAAAGAAACTGCTTATGCTATTTTTTCTTGGAACACTTTTTCCTTGCTCTCTTCTTCTAATTTTATAATTGCTGTTTTATTATTTGATTAATATCGATTGCTCTCCATTTTTTGTCTTCATTGTGAAAAATTTAAAATAATGGATACATTTTTAAAAATACATGACATCTGGGGATTCACATGATAAAAGAGCATGAGAAACTATTTCATTGATGTCCCCTAAGGAACCATTATCTTCTGCTGTACATGGTCTTGTGAAGCCACTCCCCCTAGAGTTTATAAACTATAAATGTATAATTTATAGTTGTTTTGGAAGTAAGGCTCTCAAGTTTTGAGCCTAAGATGTAAGGAAGCCTAGCAACTTTTTTCCTCTGGGGGAAACCATTCTCCATATAAGAAATCTCACTATCCTGAGACTACCACTATGTGAATTTAATCTAGCCCCATGAAGAGGTTAGGTAGAGAAAAACTAAGGCTTCTGACTGTACAGTCCTGGCAGAGCTTCTAACCATCAGCCAGCACAACTCACCAAACACTTGAGTGGAGCCATTTTAGAAATGGGCCTTATAGCTCCATTTGAGCTCTCCTGATGACATCACATGGAGCACAGAAAAGCTATCTCTTCCAAATGCTGCTCAAATTAGAGAACTGTGTGCAAATAAATGTTTATAGTTTTAAGACACTACATTTTGGAGTAGGTATTATGTAGTAATAGACAAGTAAGCCAAAGAAAGAGCATCATGAGCTGAAAGCCCAAAAGGTATATTCTGAAGCTGAAGTGGGTAGGGGAGCAGGAGTCAGAAGCCACGCCGAACAACCCGGGGAGTCGCTTTTTAGCTGATTGGTTTGGAAGAAGAGATTGGTTTTGTTGAAAACCAAAAAAAAAAAAAAAAAAAAAACATGGTAAGAGAATTCAAAGAGGGAAAGAGAAAAGAATATTTTAAAACAAGTTTTCTGAATATTCGTGATACATATCCCTTTGGAAATTTTTCTAAAGAAGATACAAAAAGGGTTAAAATGTTTTAATTTATACTGATATGTGTATAAAATATTGTATATTTTAATCATATAATAATTTCATGCAAAGAGTAGGCAATGAAGAGAGATGTGTTATTCCTAATAGAAATATCCATGGTAATATATCATTTCTAAGAGCACTATAAAAAACGATAGACACAGAGTTTAGAATCAGCATTTAATGCTGATTATGTGCACATTTTATAGTGTGTTTGAAAATTAATTTATTCAAATGGAATAAATTAAAATCTAAGACCTAAAAATATTGATTTAAATTGAAATAGTAAAGTTAAAATGTGAAATAATTATAAATGGCTATGGATCGCAGATCATAAGAATTGTGCACAGAATATAACTTTATATTCTACATCTGAAATTCAATTTCTGTTATGAGTCCCTTTTCCTCAGGTTGGGAGAACCTGAGCACTTAAAGTTCAGGCTCTTCTTCTACCCCTTATGCTGGGTTATGTCAGGGTTCCTTAGTACATTATACAGTGTCAATTTCTAGGAATTAAAGGCAGTTGGTCTTTGTACTTTTCTATCTTTCTTGCTCCTCGCTGGACTTTGCATTTCATTCCCTGGAGGTGTATGCTAAGTAACTGTGCTGTGGATAAAAGTCCTCCTGTCTTACAGTTATCTATAACATATGTGTCTTTGAGAAATCGGCAACATATGCTGTTGTGCCCTATGACTGTTTAAAGGCTTTTCTCCAGACATAGTAGGCAAACATTTCTTCCTAATTTTATCATCTTGACTGTGTTAAAACGATGAGGGATTTTCAGCTTCCATGGAGGCTAGGTTATACGGGTCCTCTCTGATACGTGTTTGCCAAACCATCTGAACTTTCTAGTACCCACCATATTAAAACTCTTAACAGAGCATAAACAAGGCACAAAAACTCTTTGTGGAGACTGAGCCACTTACATGTCTTCCCTTTGATCTCCCTTACTCTTTAGTCCTTATTATTCACTCAGTCAAGAGAACTCTATCTAGCCTCAATTGTAGTAACGTGATATTTCATATGTTTTTGAAAATGTTTTATTTATAACACAAATTTTATGTGCTCTTTCAGAACTCTTTTTTTTTTTTTTTTTTTTTTGAGTTGGAGTCTTACTCTGTCACCAGACTGGAGTGCCGTGGCACGATCTTGGCTCATTGTAACCTCTGCCTCCCGGGTTCAAGGGATTCTCCTGCCTCAGCCTCCCAAGTAGCTGGGACTACAGGTGCACGTCACCACTCCTGGTGAGTTTTTTGTATTTTAGCAGAGACGGGGCTTCACTATGTTGGCCAGGATGGTCTGGATCTCCTGACCTCATGATCCGCCCTCCCAAAGTGCTGGGATTACAGGCGAGAGCCACTGCGTCCCGCATACAGCTTACATTTTTGAAACTAAAAATCAGATTCCTATAACACAAAGACTTTGGGTGGGTGGGGAGGAAGGGCAAAGAAGAAAAAATCCTAGAGAATACAACTCTCAGTTGATAGTTTATTATTATCATATATAATACTTTATGGGCTTGTCCATCCACTCATGACAGGGTTTAAGTGCTTTAGTGTTCTTCTTCTTGCTAAAATTTCTTCTCTGTAAAGAGTATGAGATATAAGCCACTGAAAAATAATCTTATTAATAAAAATGGATACTGATGTTTTATGTACTTATGCCTAGCATTCCATTATTGGAACATTAAGCATGTGGGAGTTATTTATATCCTACTGCCCGAGGTCATCGCCAATGTATGACTGCAAAAATTCAAAAAGTTGCAACCTCCGGCATAAATGGGTTAAAGAAAGAATTTTGATATTAGTATATAATCTGCCTAGCAACGAGGTACTTTCTCTGAAGTCATGTAAAATACTCTTCAAATTCATATGCTGCCATTTGACTAGCTGTGCTACTTTGAGCACATCATGTAAACTCTCTGAGCTCACTGGCTTACGTGGAATAAAGGACTGGGGAGGAATAATCATACTAACCTTCTTTTAGCACTGCTGAAGGGATAAATACAAAATACATCTGAGAAATGTATCCCAGAGACATTAGCATAGTAAGCTTCCAATGGATATTAACCATTGTGACTATTTCATCAAGAGAGGATATAAAGGCACCTCACAAAGAGTTTTCATTTATAGGATGTGTATATTGCCTCCCCAGAGCTCTGGTAGGCAGGGGGGAGAGAGAGTTAGTCTCCTCTTTATCACACTGGAATGCAGCCACTTATGGATGGAATCATGGTATGCTTCTTATTTTTTCTACCCTTATGGGAGAGAAGAAAACAGCATTTCCAATTAAGGCACACCAGGAATGTTATAAACCAAATGTAATCACCAATGTTGGAACTATATCAGGAAACTCAGAAAAGAGAGAGGAAAAAGATACAAGATTATGTTATTGAGGAACTCTACAGTACAGCAGACAATTTATTTCAATTCATTTAAAAATTAATGTTTACCTATTGCATGCCAATCACCTTGATATATTCTACATTATATGAAGAATAGAAGAAAACATGTGTCCTGTGAAAAGGACTTGCAGTCTTTTGGGGATAATAAAGCATATTCATATAGCTATCAAGTAATACTGAAAGTGTCAAATAATACTGATAACAATAAGTAGTTTCACGGAATACTTACTATGTACAAAGTACTATTATAAGCCTTTTGCTTACTTTTTAATTTAAATTTCACAAAATGCCTATGAATAAGGAACAATTTATTTTTCTCATTTTGCATATAAGAAAACGAGGCATTGAAATGAGTAATTAGCACAGGTTCATATGGCTATATTAAATGAGAAAACAGAAATTTGAGCAGAGGCATTCTGATCCCAGAGTATTTTGTCTTCGCCAATATACTGTGCTGCTGATTTTCTAATTTATCTATACAAAAACTAAAAGCAAATATATAATAAATGTTACACATTTGTAGCATGTAAAAATAAATGTTATATAATGTTATATAACACTTATTTTTATTAAAACAATAAAGAGAAAAAAAAGTTCCCATCCACATGGGAGTTGCAAGAAGGGCATTGAAATATACTTCCATTAGAGGAACAATTTCAAAGAAGGATAGGAAGACAAGTTAAAAATCTCAGTCAGAGTATTTTAAGTAGCAGAGAGACCAGATGAGCAAGGTAATGGAAGGCAGGAAGTATAGGCCATGTCAGGAGAAAAATGGAGTTTCTACTTTAAGAAGAGCCTACGTTAAATAGGACATAGTAGGAAAGGATTTTGCAGATAAATGGGAGCCATAAAAGATCCATGTCTGAAGAAGTGTTTTCTATAGCTAATGGTGGGAGGATTGCAGACTGAAACATAGACATGTCAAATGTAGAATGAAGATAATTGCCTACACCTTTACCTGCTTACGCCCTACCTATTATTTCTTCTCTTAGACAAGGCAGTTATTTAAACAAGTAACAATAACACATTTTTAAAAAGTAGAACTCCTTCTTCACATGAAGTATCTTGTAGAAATATCATGAAACCATAAATAAAGGTAGAACTACCCTATTTGAAAGAGGTAGTGAGAGAAAGAGGCATAAATCCACCCATTTGATACTCTTCCTTCTGATGTTTCTTCTCTGAATCCTGGGGCTGTGATAAACACATCTGATAAGTATCCTATAGGGTTAACCTGTGGACAAGATGCCACAAAAAAGCTTCTAAAATATAATAGTCTTATTAAGTTTATCTCTTTCTTTATAGATTTTTCTTTTTCTTTCCTTCTTTCCTTCCTTCCATTTCATCTAATTATATTCAGTTCCCTCCCTCGCTTCCTCCCTCCCTCCCTCCCTCCCTTCCTCCCTTCCTCCCTTCCTCCCTTCCTTCCTTTTCTTTAACTGGTTACTGTGACCTATGGCCATGTAATTATAATTATAGGGAAAAAGTATTTGGGAAAGTTCCTGACCCATTGGCCCCTTGATGTTAGCTGTTGCTGCACATTGTTAAATGCTACTGGTATTAAATTAGAAGAGATACCTTTCCTATAATCTGCTCAGTTCTTTCAGTGTAAAAGTACCTTATCAGCACAAATATTTACTAACTTACAGAGGAGCCAATCATGTCAGTCAAGCCTAAAAGATCTGATTCCCCTTAGATAAGATTTGTATAGACAGAATGGACTTGTCACATTAAATTAGAGCTTTTGGAACTGATTTTATTTGGCTACTCCATGTAAAAACTGGTATTAATAACATTTATTCATCATTAAATTTACATTTGCTAGGGCCTCACCTTGAATAAGAATTTGTGCAAGAACCAGAGAATGATGATATATTTTAGGTGTCTCCTGACCTCCAGAATATCATCTTGGAAAGCTTATCTATGTTATATTCAGAATGGAGGAAAAAGATCACTGTACTTCAAAATCAGCCAGTATTGCTAACTGCAGCAGTTTTAAAAATCTGGATAGATTGCATATTCCTGATATAGCAGCAGAAATTCGTACCTATTTTGAAGATAGACCATGGTAAGCTGCTCTGACAGGTTTCCTTCATTTGGTTTATTTTTCTAGGATGCATAAAAGTGTGGCCTGAATACTGACTTATCTAAGAATGACGCTGTAAAAGATACCTGCCATTTCTAAACAATTTATAATGACTAAGCTTCTGTATAACCATTAAGCACTGTTAATATTATGTACTTTTTGTAGAATCATTCGACATTACTGTAAATATTTAGACATCAAAGAAAGAGTATAAAGTCAGTAAATTGACTTTTCACATTTTTCAATCAGAAAATAATTTCCAACCTCTGTATTCTGCAGCGGAGGATCCAATTTACAGAATTATCATACTCTTTGAACCAAGATGAGTGGGTAATTAGAACATTCACGTTTTCTAAGACAGAAAAGAACTAGTTCTGCACAATGAAATTATATAATCGTGTTATCTTTGAGAAGGATAACAAGTTGTTTTTAAAAGGATTGTTGTCATACCAAATTGCTACTGGGATTGATTCAAGTAAGAGCTTCCCAGTGTTATAAAATCAGAATGCAGAATGGAATACATCCTCACAATTACACCAATAAGGATATATCATTGGTCGCTTCAAATGTGAGAGTATATGTTTATTCTTATTAATACAGTAAAAATTCCAATATACTTGAATAACCATGTTAATTAACCTTTTCACTATTTTCATTTTGTCTTGTATCTATTTCTTTGACTAAAGTAAGAAAATAGAACTCACTTATCCCCCCACCATTCTGATGAACCACACGATGTTGTCACCAGAACTGTTCTATAAAAACTTGATTTATTTTTTAACTCAATTACCAAGCAATGGGGCTGAATCCTATATGTTAGTGGGTTAGTACATTCGAGCTGCTATAACAAAACGCACCAACTGGGTAGCTTTTAAATGTCAGAAATATACCTCTCACAGTTGCAGAGGATGCAAGTTTAAGATCAGAGTGTCAGCAGGATTTAGTTCTAGTGAGGTCTGTTTCCTGGTTCATAGATGGCACCTTATCACCATCTCCTCGTATGGCAGAAGGGGCAAAGAAGCTCCCTCTGGACTCTTTACAAGGGCACTAGTAGCAGTAATAAGGTGAGAGACTTCATGATCTAATCCCTACCTCTTAATACTACTGGGCTGGGGATTAGGCTTTAACATATGAATTGTAGAGACATAAATATTCAAACCATGGGAATTAGGAATGAAAAGAGCACTGGACATTATGAGTCCAATCTATTAAGATAAATGATTACATCAAATATCTATGAGTCTGCGGATCACTGTGACAACTGAAATTCTTGGATCAAACCACAAATTAGCCCTGCTAGTTAAGAGACAGGTTCAATGAACATATTATTATCTGGTGGTCCTTTTCCTCTTAGAGGGTAGACATAAATAATACATTGTTTATGGCACTGGCTTGAATAAAAGATGTCAGTAGCCTCTTTCCGAGTAATTTCACATAGAAAATGCACTTTATAAAACAAAAGCAGATGTTGTTCGCAGGGCCTGTCACATATCGCTGTTTCCTTCTTGGCTTCATTACCAGGATTTTATACTGGTATCTTTTGCCTATATTTCAAAGTTCTCTCAAGTAGTCAACATTTCATATGGCATTTCTAGAAAAGTTTTAACAATGTCTTAGGATTTATTTTGCACAAACAAGCGTGGATGATTTAGAATAATTAAGTTCAAGTTCTGATTCTGCCTTTTTCTAATTCTGTGGTCTTGGGCAAATCAGTTACACATTCAGAGTCTTTGATTTTTTCTCTTTCTTTCCTTTTTTTTTCTTCACAGCATAGAAAACAACAAGAGAGTGGAAGACAGCCTGTGGAATGGGAAAGATATTTGCCAACTACGTATCAGATAAGGGCTTAATTTCCAAAATATACAGATGCCTCTCTACTTGTGATAGGGTTATGTCCTGATAATCCCATCGTAAGTTGAAAATAAGTTGAAAATGCATTTACTACTTCTAACCTACCAAACATCATAGCAGTCTAGTCTACCTTAAACATGCTCAGAACACTTACATTAGTCTAACATTGGGCAAAATTATCCAGCACAAATCCCATTGTATAATGAAGTGGTGAATGTATCACTTGATTGATTAAGTACTGCAGTGAGAGTGAAAAACAGAATGGCCGTATGGATATGTGAAGTATGTTTTCTACCGAGTGCTAATTTGTTGCCAGGGCAGCACTTTCTCATTCCTCCCATTCTCTGACTTCAGCTGTCATAATAGTACTACCTGTCCCTACTCAGAACCTGAGAAGACAAGCTCGGGGGATGGCCAATCTAAGAAGATGTAGGAACATGGGTGTGTCAGTAGGGGAAGTCTTTCTGCCATCAACAAGAGGATCTTCACCTGGGTAGCCTGAGAGTGGAAAACCAATCTCTTACACTATTTTGAGTGCCCTGGGAAGGTGAGTTGAGTAAAAATAGCCGCTTTTGAATTTTGACTCCAAAATGGAGCTCTGTACTTTAGAATATGTTATTTGAACTGAAAATGTTAAACTTAAAACTTCATTTTGTAGATTCCATTCAGTTCTTGACAGGCTAACATTAATAACAATTGGTTGTGATAAAAGGAAGAGATTCTGGATTTTGCATTAGAAAATTTTGAAGATACATTTGATGGATTATATTTTCTGTTCTTTCCTGTTTAAGACAATGTAAATTATCTGATTGTAGAGCTCCCTGAAACTCTGAAAATCAGGCTAAGCTCCATCTTCATCATTTTCCCTTGAGACTTCAAGAGGTTCAGACTTGGAATCATAGCCCTGGAAATAACACATGGTTACAATTTAGTCCATGGTTAAAAAAAAAAAAAAACTTTTCTCAATGAAATATTTTATTTACATTCCAACTTTTTAATAAAATTATTTTTTTAAAGAGAGTTGTTCTAAAAAAGGAAAATAATTTATGCCAAAATCTGTGGAAAACATTTCAACTTATAAACAAAATATGGTGATTACAAGATGAATATTTAAATGAATAAAAATTATACAATAGATAGAAAATATTTTACCAACATTTACACAAGGGGAAAAGAAAAAGTCTTGGCATATCAGAGATGTTTAATATGAGCCAGGAATTCTGATAGGCACTTTGTAGATGTTTTACCTTAATCATTTTATGTCTGAATGAATGCTAAGTAATCCCAGCATCATATTACAGATATGGAAACAAAACTGTTAAGGTCAGGCAAATGATAGATTGTAAAGGCAGAATTCAAACTTAGAATTGTCTTGTTTTAAATACATTTTTCTTTACCTCAATATAATTCACTTATCAAGAAAGTTTAAATATGAGCAATAATATATCTTACACTAAACTCAGTAAACGGATTAAACAATCACATCCCTTTCTAAAACATAGCTTGATATTACTTCTAATATCTTACTTTTCCAACTTTTATGTTAGATTCAGGTGACAAATGTGCAGATTTGTTGCAGGTAAATTATGTGTCACTGAGTTTGGGGGTACGAATGATTCTATCACTAAGGTAGTGAGCATAGTATCTGATAGGTATTTTTTCACCCTTGCCCCCCTTCCCATCAGCCCCCTTTAGGAGTGCTCCCATTATCTGTTGTTCTAATCTTTATGTCCATGTGTATTCAATGTTTAGCTACCACTTATAAGTAAGAACATGTGGTATTTGGTTTTCTGTTCATGCGTTAATTTGTTTGGGATAATAGCCTCCAGCTGAATCCATGTTGCTGCAAATTTTGTTCTTTTCTATGGCTGTTCTTTTCATGGTGTTATGCATCATATTTTCTTTATCCAGTCAACTGTTAACTGGCATCTAGGTTGATTCCCTGTCTTTGTTATTGTGAATAATTCTGCAGTGAGTATATAAGTTCATGTGCCTTTTTTGTAGAAAAATTTATTATTATATTTTGAGTATATACCCAGTAATTGGATTGCTGGGTCAAACAGTAGTCTTAAGTTCTTTGAGAAATCTCTAAACTGCTTTCCACAGTGGCTGAACTAAATTACATTCCCACCAATCGTGTATGAGTGTTCCCTTTTCTCCATAGCCTCACCAGCATCTGGTTGTTTTTTTTTTTTTGTCATTTTTAATAGTAGAAATTCTGACCCTGGTGTGAGATGGTTTCTCATTGTGGTTTTGATTTGCATTTCTCTAATGATTAGTGATACTGAGCATTTTTGTGGGCCACAGGTGTGTCTTCATTTGAGAAGTGTCTGTACATGGCTTTTGCCCATTTTTAATGAGGTTGTTATTATTTTTCTGCTTGTTGAATTGTTTCAGTTTCTCATAGATTCTGAGTTATTGGACCTTTGTTGACTGCATAGTTTGCAAATATCTTCTCCCATTCTGAAGGTTTTCTATTTACTCTGTTGATACTTTATTTTGCTGTGCAAAAGCTCTTTAATTAGGTCACACTTGTGAATTTTTGTTTTATTGCAATTGCTTTTGAGGACTTATAAATTATTTGCAAAGGCCAATGTCCAGAATGGTGTTTCCTAGGTTTTAGTCTAGGATTATTATAGTTTTAGGTGGTACTTTTAAGTCTTTAGTCTATCTTGAGTTAATTTTTGTATAGAGATACAGTTTTGTTCTTCTGCATACGGCAAGCCATTTATCCCAACATCATTTATTGAATAAGGATTTCTTTCCCCATTGCTTGTTACTGTTGACTTTGTGAAGATCGGATGGTTGTAGATGTGCAGCTTTATTTCTAGGTTCTTTATTCTGTTGCACTGCTCTATGTATCTGTTTTTGCACCAGTACCATGCTTTTTTGGATACTGTCAACTTATAGTATATTTTGAAGTCTGGTAGTGTGATGCCTCCAGCTTTGTTCTTTTTGCTAAAGATTACTCTTTTTTGATTATGTATGAATTTTAGAATAACTTTTTTCTAATTCTGTGAAAAATGAAGTTGATAATAACATAGGAATTGCATTGAATCTGTAGACTGCTTTGGGCATTATGGCCACTTTAATAATACTGTTTCTTCTAATCAATAAGCATGTTATGTTTCTCCATTTTTTTGTATCCTCTATGATTTCCTTCAGCAGTGTTTTGTGGTTCCTGTAGAGATATTTTACCTGTTTGTTAGCTATTTTCCAAGGCATTTTACAATTTTTGTGGCCATTGTAAATGGGATTGCATACTTGATTTGTCTCTCAGCTTGAACGTTATTGGTGTATAGAAACGCTACTGATTTTCATACATTGATTTTATATCCTGAAACTTACTAAAGTTACATGTCACCTCTAGCAGCTTTTTGCTGGAATCTTCAGGGTTTAGTTATAGAATCGTAACATCAATGAAGAGAGTTAATCTGGATTCTTCTTTTACTATTTGGATACCTTTTATTGCTTTCTTTTGCCTAATTGCTTTGGCTAGGACTTCCACTACTATGCTGAAAAGGAGTGGTGAGAGTGGACATCCTTGACTTGTTTGCATTCTTAAGAGGAATGCTTCCAGCTTTTCTCTATATGTTCTAATGTTGGCTGTGGGTTTGTCACAGATGTCTCTTATTATTTTGAGCTATGTTGCTTTGGTGTCTAGTTCTCTCAGGGCTTTTATCATAAAAGGATGAAGGATTTATCAAAAGCTTTTTCTGCATCTAATGAGATGATCATATGGTTTTTGTTTTTAATTCTGTTTATGTGACAAATCACATTTATTGATTTCTGTATGTTGAACAAGTCTTGCATCCCAAGAATAAAGCCTACTTGATCATGGTGAATTAACTTTTGATGTGCTACTGGATTTGGTTTGCTAGCATTTTGTTAAGGATTTTTGCATTTTTGTTCATCAGGGAAATTGGCTGGCAGTTTTGTTGTTGTTGTTGTGGTTGTGTCTTTGCCAGGTTTTGATATCAGAGTGATGCTAGCTTTGTAGAATTATGTAGGGAGGAGTCACTCCTCCCCTATTTTTTGGAATAGGTTTAGTAGGATTTATACTAGCTTTTCTTTGTACATCTCATAGAATTCGGCTGTGAATCCATCTACTCCAGGGCTCTTTTTGGTTAGTTAAGTTTTTTTTTAACTGATTCAGTTTCAGAGCTCAATATTCATCTGTTCAGGGTTTTGATTTCTTTCTAACTCAGTCTTGGGAGGTTGTGTGTTTTCAGGACTTTATTTCCTCTAGATTTTCTAGTTTGTGTGCACAGAGGTGTTCATAATTGTCTCTGAGGATCTTTTGTATTTATGTGAGATCAGTTCTAATGTCACCTTTGTCATTTCTGATTGTACTTACTTGAATCTTCTCTCTTTTCTTCTTTGTTAATCTAGCTAGTGGTCTATCAATCTTGTTGATTTTTTTCAAAGAACTGGCAATTCATTTTGTTGATCCTTTATATGGATTTTTAGAATTTCATTTCATTCAATTCTTCTCTGATTTTAGTTATTTATTTTCTCCTGCTAGCTTTGGGGTTAGTTTGATCTTGTGCTTCTAGTCCCTATAGGTGTAATGTTAGATTGTTAATTTCAGATTGTTTAACTTTTTCGTATAGGTGTTTAGTACTATAAACACTGCTTTAGCTGTATCCCAGAAATTTTGGTATGTGTGTCTCTGTTCTCTGTTTTCACTTATTTAGGAGACTTTTAAAATTATGGCTTTATTTTGTTGTTTACCCAAATGTCTTTCAGGAACAAGTTGTTTAATTTTCACATAATTTTGTGGTTTTAAGTGATCTTCTTGGTGATTTGTATTCTTACTCCACTATGATCCAAAAGTATGGTTTTATAATTTTGACTTTTCTGAATTTATTAAGACATGTTTTACAGCTGAGCATGTGATCAATCTTAGAGTATGTTCTGTACGCAGGTGAGAAAAATAGATATTCTATGGTTGATAGGTGGAGTGTTCTGTAAATGTCTATTAGGTTCAATTGGTCAAGAGTCAAATGTAAACTGAGAATTTCTTTGTTAGTTTTCTGCCTTGATCTCTCTAACACTGTCAGTGGCATGTGGAAGTACCCTACTACTATTGTGTTGGTGTTTAATACATTTGTAGGTCTAGAAGTACCTGTTCTATGAATCTGTATACTCCAATGCTGGGTGTAAATATAAGGTAGTTAAGTCCTATGTTGGATTGAACCCTTCATTATTTTTCAGTGCCCTTCTTTGTCAATTTTTTAACTGTTGCTGGTTTAAAGTCTATTTTATCTAATATATAAATAAAGACTCTTGCTGTTTTTTGTTTTCAGCTTGTGTGATAGATACTTCTCTAATCCCTTGCCTTGAGTCTAGGATGTTCAAAAGGTGGGTCTTTTGAAATAGCACATAAATTAGTCTTGTGCTTTTTTTAAATCCAACTTGCTCCTCTTGCCCTTGAAGTAGGGCATTAAAACCATTTAAACTCAAGGTTAATATTGATATAGAAGGTTTTGATTTTATCATGAAGTTGTCAGCTTGTGTTTTGTATTTCTATTGCCCAGTTGCTTTAAAGTGTCTGTGGGCTATGTACTTAGGTGTGGTTTTATGGGAGCAGATACTGCTCTTTTATCTCCATATTTAAAACTCCCTTAAAGAGCTCTTGTAAGGCTGGTCTAGTGGCAATGAATTCCCATAGTGATTGCTTGTCTGAGAATCATTTTCATTCCCTTTCAGTTGTGAAGCTTAGTTTGGCAGGTTGTTAAATTCTTGATTAGACTTTCTTTTCTTTGAGAATGCTTAAACTAGGCCTCCGGTCTCTTCTGGCTTTTATGGTTTCTACTGAGAAGTCCACTGTTAGCCAGATGGGGTTACCTTTGTACATAATCAGACTTTTTTTTCTAGTTGCCTTTATCTAGTATCTTATTGATGATAAAATTGTATTTGTCCTTGGCCATATGAGGATGTTATTCTAACAGCTACTAAATCCTGACTCCAAAAGTATCTCTGTATTTTACAATATGTCATTTGAAGTAGACGTGTTAGATTTCTATCTTGTTGCTGTGACTATGTGACTCTGGCACTGATCTATCATCTGTCTACTTCTGACTTAAAATTTCCTTACAAAAAATTTCTTAAGTAGAAAATTTAAGTAGGCATGTTCATAGATTTTGTTTTCTTCTTTGAATAATACAGTCTTATAATAGCAGACAGCATGTTGGGTTAGCAGGTTTCATTGACCGATGGTCCAAAATTATGACTCAAAAAGGACAGTCATTAGAAACAAAATAAATACTTTATGTGGCAAAGCTATCTGTTGAAATTTTTAGGCCATATGTCAAAGAAGAAAATTTTACCAGAGAATTTACATTGTTTATGGAACTGAGAATTTAGGGTGACAACTTTTATATTATTTTCATTTATCAAGAGACTATCCATAAAATTTCCTGCTACTAAACATGCCTTTTAAAACAAATTTTCTTTAACTGTATTTTTAAGATTTTAATAAAGTTTATCCCATTTGTCTCTGATATAAGCACTTATATACAATCAGGCTTATTTTTTATCTACTTTTACGTTTATTTTCCACACCAGAGCTTTCAAGTGGTTTTATAAAATAGTTGACACTGTATTTTTAATTTAAAACTCTTTTTAAAAGTACTGCCTCTACAATACGTGCTTGAATTTTTAATAATGATGCCATAAAGAAAATAGCTCATATAAAATTTTAGTCATATTTTAATTTTAATTTCTAGAAAAACTTGCCTATAAAATTTGTTTGACTAACCTATAGGAATCTATTGAATTTAGACTAATACAACACTTAATTGAGAGCTAGCTGAATTTTGTATATATTTTTCTTAAATATTTTCCATGTACTCACTTGTTTAGACAGAATTTTACAGTATTCATCGAGTGTCCACTATATTATAGGTATCAGAGATAGCATTGTAAGCAAATTGGCACAACCCTTCCATTCTTTGACTTTACAGTCTAGTGATGATGCAGATGTAAACTGAATTAATCAGAAAACAATTTAGTTACAAACAAGTAGGAGTGTGCAGGAGTTCTAAGAACATGAAATAATGAAACATGACAATATGGTACATCAAAAATATTCTATGAAAAAAGTAAAATTTTTGATCAAGGCTGACTGATATGTAGAAACTTAGGAATTCCTGTAGTTTTAGTAAGGCTTCTATTTCTGTCTGTAACGGGTTAGTTTATAAAATAAGCCCTCTTGTGAACAGTAACTAGAAAAATGAAATACCAAAACAAAATATGCAAAACACAGCCAAAAGAAACAAGACAAAAACAGTTTTTTTTTGTTTTTTGTTTTTTGTTTTAAGTATCAGGGATTTACTAAGGCTGCCAGAAGTTTGGGCACCATGATCTTGAAGAAATGAGAAAATACACTAAGGTAAAGCTGACATTCAGTGGCACTTTTCCCTGTAATTATATGGTAATTTATAAATGCCAAAATACCTACAGATTGAGAACTTAAAGTTTTCTGAAGCCAAAAATTTTAAGAAAACAAACACTGGATTTCAGGGCTCTTCAGGAAGGGTAGATTCTTATATCCAGGATTTCAGAAGAAAGCACTGAAGTACTAAACCCTAAGAATAAGATTTAAAGAAACAAGACAAAATTCTAAGATCCAGTCCCTTTCATCTGAAAGTGGATTAGGGTGTAAGGTGATTTGTCCTTAATCAAATTCTTCATCAAAAGGAAAGTTAAATCCTCTATGGAGAATTTATCATCATATAGAACATCTACAATTTCCATTCAGAATTTATAGAATTCAATAAAAAATTATCAGGAAATAAGACCAAGAGGAAACAAGTACATAGGTGATTCATCTATCAAATGTATCAGACACTATCTTTGAAATTACTGTGATTGGTATTTTTTTCCAAAAGGTAACAAAATAGAGAAATTCAGCACAGATTAGACATACAGAAATACTACAGAGTAGAAATTCTAGAATTAAATAATATAAAAATTGTAATTTAGATTGCAGTAAGCTGGGCATGATGACATGTGCCAATGGTCCCAGCTGCTTGGGAGACTGAGGTGGGAAGATTACTTGAGTCCAGAAGTTCAAGACCAGCCTGAGCAATATAGCAAAAACTCATTTCAAAAAATAAAAAAGATTACAGTAAGTGGGTTTAGTAACAGATTAGATACCACAGTTAAGAGATTTAATAAACTAGAAGACAGCATAAAATATTGATATTAAAACATGGAAATAAAATGAGTAATAAATACAGAAATCCAGCATAGAACAAAAAGTGACAAAATATACAATCCAAATATATATTGAGTTTCTACAACCCTATGTAAATAAGATAGATAATTTAATAGAAAATGGAACAAAAAGCATCTGAGAAGCAATGTAACTATTTTCATGTTTTAGAAAGGAAGGACTTTATGAGCAAAGAAAATAGTCGCTTACTCTAATGAGCAGACTTTGAAAGTCAAAAGAATGGACAGTGAGAACTCTAGAGACATTTAACTACCTGGAGACATGTGTTTACATTTCAAGGTAAGGTAATACTTGGAGCCACGGAAACAATACTTGCCTTCTCTCTCCTCCCTCCCCATGTAAATAAACATTTACTTACATTCCAAAAGATAAAATCCCTCCTACAGTCCCTTTCTTTTCTGAAAGAGTCTTTGTTCACATTAGAAAGTTTAGATTCCTCTCACTTCTCAGAGTGGTGTCAAGGGTTGGTGGCATCTGGACAGCATACATATAAACTCCTAAGTTTCTAATTTCAGTGTTCCTCCACTGTAACATTAGAAAACTTCTTTTGCTGCCAAAGCAGGTCTACTTATGTGGCTCTCATGCATTGCTCCACATGGGGGAAAGAACAGAACATGGAGTAGTAATGCAGTTACTACTAGTAATTAATGCAGTACATAATAATAATGTAGTCTTGCTCCAGAAACTTTATATTAACTTTCAGAATAACATGAGTAAATACAAATATTAAAAAGTTTCAAAAATCTACTTAAAGAAATCTGTTAATAGAGGGGATGTCCAGGTCCTGCGTGGTGGCTAACTCCTGTAATCCCAGCACTTTGGAAGGACAAGGTGTGCAGATCACAAGGTCAAGAGATCGAGACCAACCTGGCCAACACGGTGAAACCTTGTCTTTACTAAAAATACAAAAATTAGCTGGGCGTGGTGGCGTGTGCCTGTAGTCCCAGCTACTCAGGAGGCTGAGGCAGGAGAATTGCTTGAACCCAGGAGACGGAGTTTGCAGTGAGTGAGATTGCACTCCAGCCTGGGCGACAGAGCCAAAAAAAAAAAAAAAAGGAAAGGGGATGTCTAAATGGCCAAGAAACATGAAAATGTTCTCAATCCCATTAATCATAGGGAGATGCAACTTAAAACTGCAACTAGAGATCACTATATGGCCACCCAACATGACTAAAATGAAAGACTGATGATACTAGGTGCAATAGTGAGGTTGTGGAATAACTGAAACTCTCAAAAAGACTGATAGACATGAATTAGAATGACCATTTTGGAAAGTTATTTGGCAGTGCCTAATAAAGTTAAACATAGATAGCTGGACATAGTGGCTTATGCCTGTAATCCCAGCACTTTGGGAGGCTAAGGTGGGCGGATCACTTGAGGTCAGGAGTTCAAGACCAGCCTGGCCAACATGGTGCAACCTCATCTCTACTAAAATATATGTGCGCGCGCACACACACACACACACACACACACAATTAGTCAAGTATGGTGGCATGCACCTGTAATCTCAGCTACTCAGGAGGCTAATGCAGGAGAATCTCTTGAACCTGGGAGGTGTAAGTTGCAGTGAGCCGAGATCCCACCACTGTACTCCAGCCCTGGCAACAGAGTGAGACTCCATTAAAAAAAAAATAAATTAAAAACATAGAAATTGTTCATGATGCATAGTATATTCTCCACATAAGCATATATAAATATACATTCCAAATGGTCACCGTGGGGACTGTTTTAATTTCCAAAATAGTGCTAATGTCTAAAATCATAAACAGTAATATCTCCATATATTCAACAAAATGCCAATAAATGTGCTGCAAAATACATAAATAAAACAATCATTGGCAAATTATTTATTCATTCTCACTCTAAATGGAAAATAACCTAAGTATCCCTAAAACATACATTAGATAAATACTAGTATAGTCATATTAATTTTCATTATGAAACTTGTCAACTCCAAATATGAAAATCTTCATCAATGGACTGTTATAATAGTGTGACTCATTCGATTATAGGTTGTAGATCTTATTAGTCTATATTAAAACATATAAATAGGAATAGCCCCTACTGTCACTACAGATAGTGATACGTTGCATAGTGTTTGGAAAAATTATCAGTGAAAATATGATAGAAACCATGCTCTCAGTTATGTAGAAATGTCAGCAAAACAAAAAGCATTTACCATTACTTTTCCTAAGTACTGTATGCATGCTAACCTAGGACCTTTTACGCTAATATATGTATATTAGAGTAATACACATATGTTAGAGTAATATATCTAATATTAGAGTAAATATATCTAATATATGTATGCATAATATGCATACATATATTAGCATAAAGTAGATCATTCCCTGCTTGGGACACTTTATATAGTTTTTTTTTTATACATGTATTTCTTCCTAAATCCATTAGAGTGTAACTCATTTCAACAGGGGCAAGGTTGTGGTTGGTTTTCATAAAGATAAGGCAGCGTTTATAATTAAATTTCACCAGGGACCTACCATTCTGCCACAAGGAAAAAATAAAAGGGCTGACAATCCTTCCCTAAGAATACAATAAAAAAGGTCAAAGCACAAATTCCTTCTTGCTAGTATGGTAACTGGCAGTTCCTTATTGGAACTTGGTTGACTCTTTTGCTTCCCCAAACATCCCCAGTTTCTTTACATCATCAGCTCTTATCCCTAAGGTCTTTTGAGTCATTGAAATTTCTCACATTAAGACAAAAACCTGAAAGCAAAGCAAGTGGTAATAGTGCCTATTGCTTAGACTTTTCCTTTAATGGGAGAAAAAAGGTAAATTCCTTTGACTATATTCCGCCTTCAGGTCTGTGAACCTTCTACCGTAATGTAAATTTTAAAAAGGAAAAATCAAACTGTTATCTGACCCAGTGAGGAATGGTATCCCTAAACTTGGCAGACTCTTAATCTCTCAGGAAGCATAATAGTAAAGCAAGGATAGGAGGCAGCATCTTTAGATTGGTCTCAAATCAGGAAATAACTCAAAGAAATGGAAGGCAAAAGAAGACACAGAGCCCTCTGTGGAGTCAGAACAGTAAGATCTCACATAAGAGGAGCCATTCCTCTGATTGCCAAGTATTAGAAACTGAATGTGTCCTTCTAAAACATACGTCGAAGTTCTAACCCCCAGGACCTGTAAATATCAGCTTACCTGGAAATAGAGTCTTTACAGATGTAATCAAGTTAACATGAGATTATAATCAAATAAGGTGGGCCCTAATTCAATATAATTGGGTGCTTCTTTAAGAAAAAGTGAAGAGGCCAGGCACAGTGGCCCATGTCTATAATCTCAGTGCTTTGGGAGGCCCATGCAGGAGGATCACCTGAGGCCAGGAGTTAAAGACAAGCCTAGGCAACATAGCAAGACTCCCTTCTCTACAAAAAATTAAAAAATAATGAAAAAAAAAAAAAAAAGAAAGAGAAGAGACACAGACATATAGAGAGAAGATAGCCAATGTGATAACAGAGGTATAAATAAGAGTGAGATAGCCAAGGAACACCAAAAACTGATGACTATCACCAGGAGCTACAAGGAAACAAGTAAGGATTCTCTTCACAGTCAGAGGAAGCACATGCCTGCTATCACCTTAATAGTTGGCTTCTCTCTGGAAGAACTGGTAATCAATTTCTGTTTCCAAGCCTCCCAGTTTGTGATATTTGGTTAGGGAAACCAACATACCAAGTAACCCAGGACGTTGGCACAGGAAGCATCATGCAAGGGGTAAACTATACTGGTATGGTGCATGTAGAACACTTCCATTACTGCATCAGTTAAAACTAGGAAAAAAATTGCATGTGGCAATAGATCTTCGTAAAAAACTAAGACTCTTTGCTCAGAGTGTAGATGAAAAAAACATGGGCATATGTAGGAATAAGTATATCCAGAGTGGAAACATTTTCTTGCACCAAGTAAGGGCTTTTGTGAATTTCTTAGGGTGGTATAGAAAAACTAGAAATTAATATCAAACTCTTATTTTCTTGCATCAACTATAATTTGCTTCAGGTATACATGTTTTAGTTATTTGTATGTAAAATATGCATTAGTCTCATTCCAGCATACACATTTAGTCACTACCCAGAAAAAAATTATATTTAAAACTACATAATATTTTAAGGAATAGAAACTTTCCAGATATTAAAAAATTCAATGACTGCGCCCCCCCCGCGTCAACCCCCCCCCCCCGCCCCCCCCCCCCCCCCGGCCGGCCCGGGTAAACATTGAAAACTATACAGAATATGCTTGGTTGCTGTTGAGTTGAAAAGCTGAGAGGTTCATTAGGCAGAATGAGTAACTCATCCATCAGAGGCATCCATGGTAAATGATTTCTCTGACAGTTCATAGGTTGAATCTGAGAGCACTCATGAGAACATATACACTGGATGATGACCTGCTTTTTTATTCCAAAAGTCTGTTCTTCAATAAAGGCCTGTAGCTCTATTTAAATTACCTGTCATGCTATACATAGCATAGGCTATAAATAATTCTGACCAACACATTAGATCTACTGAAATATAACTCAAGTGATTAGATCTGTGACATGGGATCACTAAAACCCTAGAGGGCACATGGGTAATCTGGAATTTAAATTGTTAAGCGAAAATGATTTAAAAAAAATAGCAACATTCATAATATTGAAAACTTCTAATTTACACACTAGTAAATAGCTGTATAAAAATGACACCAAAATATACCCATTAGGTTGCCAAATCTTGTGTAACACAAAAGCAAGAGGATACACAGTTATATTAATAAGTGGGATAGGCAAGGTGCAATGGGCCACATCCATAATCCTAGTGCTTTGAAAGGCTGAGTCAGAAGGATAACTTTAGGTCAAGAATTTGACACCTGCCTGAGCAACAAAGCAAGATCACATCTCTATGAAAAATTTTTAAAAACCAAATAGCCAGGTATGATGGTGCACACCTGTAGTCCCAGCACTTGGGAAGCTGAGGTGGGGGAACACTTGAGCTCAGGAGTTCTAGGATACACTGAGCTATGATCCTGTAACTGCACTACAGTCTGAGTGACAGAGTGAGGCCTTAAAAACTATTGGGATATCATCTGAAAAACAAAAAAGACCCAGACTCAATGATGGCCCTATTAATCCTCCCAGGTCTAAATTATTCTTTCATTCATAATCCTACTGATAATATTATATGTTAAATATAAATATTTTATATAAATAGTAAATAATTTGTAATATTAGCTTGGTGTAAAAGTAATAGTGGCTTTTGCCATAAAAGTAATATAAACATAAATTTTAAACACTAAAATTGAATACTAAATACTAACATATAAGCAAATACTAAATAAATCTTAAAAGTGAAATATATATATATATATATATATATATATATAATTTTTTTTTTTTTGAGATGGAGTTCCACCCTTTTTGCCCAGGCTGAAGTGCAATCACTCGATCTCGGCTCACTGCAACCTCCGCCTCCTGGGTTCAAGCAATTTTCCTGCCTCAGCCTCCCGAGCAGCTGGGATTAAGATTCCCACCACCACGCCTGGCTAATTGTTTTTTGTATTTTAAGTAGAGACAAGGTTTCACCATGTTGGCCAAGCTAGTCTCGAACTCTTGATCTTCAGGTGATCCACCCGCCTCAGCCTCTCAAATTGCTTGGATTACAGGCATGATCCACCATGCCCAGAGGAATAATTTATATTGAGTTTAAAATTTTCATTACAATGAAAACTGCATCTGATCCAATTATAGCAATAATTATTACTTTAATGGATATATAAATAGAAATCATGATCTACAGGGACTTCTCATTCATGTTTGTAAACAATGTAAGGACAGAGATTAGTGTGAAATAGAGTAGTTGGAAGAAGATAAGTATGTGATGAAAAATAGAAGAACAAATGCATGAATGAAAGTAAATATAAAACCAAACCCAAACTAATGTCAGTTTAGTGAAATATAATTACATGAGCACTCTGTTGCATGTGATTGGAATTTATGGAGCAAATAAAAGTTGAAAAAATTTAAACTGTAGTTGTTTTTTGGAGGGAGGGAGGGATTGGCAATTCCATTTGGTTCTTTAAATCAGATCTAAATATTAAATGATATACATTAAATTCATATATTGACAAATTATGTCCTTTTATAAACCTCTAATCCTTCTATATATTTAAGATATATGTAATCAAAACATTATTATTATCAATGTATTTTCTATAGCAGTAATATGAGCATGAAGTCTATATATTTTTAGTGTGTCACTTTTTATATTTGGGGATGACAATGATTACCTCTCAGTGTAGCCATCCTCCAGAAAAAATAATAAATCATCATAAATAATGACATCTCCTAATGGGTACATGAGGAGAGAAAACTGAGAAAGAAAGAAAACATACTGAATAAAAAAAGATAAAGACATACATTACATAAAATGCTCACTTATACCATTAATTAGTGATTTGTCTTCAGAGGATAAGAACTACATAGCTATTTTTGAATTATTTTATTTATTTTTTAGACAGAGTTTTGCTCTGTCACCCAGGTTGGAGTGCAAAGGTGTGATCTTGACTCACTGCAAACTCTGCCTCCTGGGTTCAAAGGATTCTCCTGTCTCAGCCTCCTGAGTAGGTGGAATTACAAATGCCCACCACCTTGCCTGGCTAGTTTTTTTGTATTTTTAATTGAGACAGGGTTTCACCATGTTGGCCAGTCTAGTCTCAAAGTCCTGACCTCAGGTGTTCTGCCCACCTCGGCCTCCCAAACTGCTGAGATTACAAACATGAGCCACTGCATCTGGCCTATTTTTGAATCATTTTATAAACATACAAATTACTTCTAGAGACACCAATTCTTTTATTTATTCACTCATTCAATAAAGCAATCTAAAGCTCATTGAGTAGTTCCATGAGCTAGCCAATGGAATGTAAGTTCCTTGAGAGCACTCATTATTTTGTTCTCTGCTAACCCTAGAACAGAGCCTGGCATATAGTAAGTATTTAATAAATATATGTTAAGTGAATGAATGAATGCTATGTGCTGGCATGTAATAGTGAAAAGATCATGTACAGTCCATCGCCTTCTAGAGTTTCCAATGCAGTGGGTGAAGCTTATAGATGTTCAAAATTAGTTACATATTAATGCAGAGCTTATAGCTGTCACCTAAGGCAAATAAAATTTTTGTTCAGCAATATTAAAAATAAGGTAGCCCAGATGCAAGATTCTGAGTAACTGTTTAGGGCAAGGAAATAGAATTGTGAGAAGTGCCAGATCTCAAATGAGTGGCTTCTTTCAAAGAAGTTTCTTAATGTCCATGCAACATAGAGGATCCACATGTCTTCTGTCCCTCTTTTCATACTTCTTTCATATTAGAAAGGCATCTTTACACATGAAGGCATGTATGGGCAATTTAAGAAAAATCTTAACTATGAGTCTCTAACTAGTGGAATTTAGCACAGATTGGCTGTTTATTCACCCTGGAAAAAAATTCTCTAGGAAGAGATCAATAATCAGGAATGATTCAATATCCCTGGGAAAAAGTCAGTAATAAGCATCTCAGCTATAAGCTTCTAAGAAGTATTCCAGGAGCCAGATCTTGGATCCACAATTTAGTATGCTTATTGAAAACATAGAAGGAATTGTGAGGAAACTCAAAATCTTCAATTAAACTAAAAATTGAATATATACAAAATTCAAAGAAACAGATATTTTTCAAAGTGTCAAGGAAGAGGTGATTACAAACTTTGAAAGTCTATAAGGGTTATCTTATAGACTATAATCAATCAAAGTTGTCTATTTTTATCAAGGAAAATGGAAAGCACAGATGTATTGTATATTGCAGTTACCTCATATTATGCCTTTTAAAAAATTTCCTTATAGTAAAAATGTTAAAATATGTATTAAATGCTTTAAACACTTAGTGACTTACTTGGAAACTTAAGTGACTTATTTTGAGAAGCATAATAATAACATTTTCCTATTGAAAAATATTTGTGACATAAATACATTTTCTCCTTCTAGTATGGATAAAATTCTTCCAAAAAAGGTAGGTGTAGACCCATTGTAACATTGTAAATTCTTTGTTAAAAGATACTTTATAATCTTAATCCTCTCCATTAATTAACTACCTCAACTAAATTTACTCACTGCTTAACTTTTACTTACTCAACTATGAAAGCTATGTTGCTGGATTACATATTTTTTTTGCAAACCATCTCAAATATTTAATGGAACAGTGGAGAATATGAGTTAATACACTGTAAGTATTTTGTTTAAATGAGCATCATCTGAAGTATTGACTCATCTAGGGCACTTGGGAATGAAGCAGTATTAATATAGATCAAGAGAATCCATAAATTTTAATTTCCACTTACAATTCTAAGATTTTTTAAAATTTATTAAAGCTGGGTTTTAGGAAATGAATATTTGTTAATAATCAGATTAACAATACTAATCATAAGAATTAAAGCCCAATTAGATTTTAAGATGAGCAATTCTTCGTTGCTAATTCCATGTTAATGCTCAAATAACGTATCTGGAGAAACATGGGACATTGTGTACTGCAGAGCATTTTAGGGAGAGAAGGAAATCCACCTATTCAGTGCCTTTTAACTTCAGCAATTATTGATTTCCATGTTAAGTGAGCCCTTTGAGAGCTCTACTTTAAAACCATAAATCAACAAAAGTTATACAGATCATCTAGAATCTCACTAAATGAAAAGAAGATGTGATATGATTTATAAGATTAGGGTAGAGATGTGTAAGCAGGATTCTTATGATTAATTATCCAAAGTAAACTTTATTATTTAAGAGCTATTCGACTATAAAGAAGCTGATTTTTCCCCCCAACATCGTGGATTAGATTTACATGGTGTCATAAATATTGACAGCATTGTGCTAGTCATGCATTTTGATTTTTCTTTCATACTGAAAATCCTATAGAAAGAAGGATTATATAAACACATTTAGGATGGATGCACTCAGGAGTTGAAATGATGGGACCAGTGACTCTATGACTATTAAGTTGTTTTCATGCTGCTAAATATTTTGCATAACAGTGGGGAACTGAGGTGCAAAGAACTGTTTCAGCATCTCTCACTACAACTCTATTTTTCCCATGATTTGTACATAAATTAAGGTTAATGGTTTTCTCATCTTTTTCCATCTGCTGTTAAGTAGAAAGCCAGTATATCAAAATGTGAATGTATTTTTTTTTTTTTTTTTTGGAATTTCAGTGAAAGAACTTCAGAGAATAGGTATTAAATACCTACCTATTCCAAAGAATGATGTTAGAATAAATCCATGTAGTAAATACTAAAAGGTAGCAACACTGGTCAAGCACCCTACTTAAACAAGCTGTAGAAGACTAGAAACGTAAAAGAAGAGATTCTTTCAAGTGACTTTTTGGAGTAGAAATGGTGATTTCCTGCAAGAGGGTGAGCCTAACATCTCCCTGCTTATCAGGATATTTACTAAGTAAGCTGTGGCACTGCAGCAGCTGTGAGGTTTTGCACTAGACAATCTTAGAACAGAATGACATGGGCTCAATAGAGATTGATGCACATATGAACATACAGACTGATGCCTGCTTTCCTTCTCCTGCCAGAAGTCTGAAGACAGGTTTCTGGCTGGAGCAACCAAAAAAGGAATGCTCTAAGGGAGATCCCAGAAACTTCTCCAGTTGCCAAGGCAAAGATGCCTGAGCTCTAGTGAGACTATGGAAGCTGAGTAGCTCATTCTAAGGAGACTTTGCTTTTGACTAAACAGGAGAGATGATTGTAGAATTAAGAGGCTTTGTCACAGGGTCAAGAGAAGGGTGGGGGGCAAGAGGCAGGAGGAGAGTACTTTTCCTGTCAGAGACAGGTAGTGTAATTGTCACCAAGGGTGGATCCTGAAATCCACAATGACACCCGCAAAATAAACAGCCTTTGTCACGAAAGTAGGATGACAGTCATCATCAGCTAACATTAAGCTGTAAACAGTCCTAAAACTACCAATCCTCAAATACAATTGGTTATAGTTCCACTGGTTGGTTTTATTGCAGTCTTTTAAAATGATGTATTTTTAAAAGATCCATGGGGGGGAGAAACCAATAACACTGATGTACATTTAAGGGAGGGTCTCAATACTGTTAAGGTTTCTGAAATGTATGCTTCCTAAAGGACAATGGGAAAAATGTGGAGGTGATGGAAATGAGAACTACAAATAATAAGGTGGGGGAGATGTGAGTGTTCTCTTTACATATTTAAAAGGTTCTTATGTGGGAGTTTGATTGTTTCAGAGGCTCAAATTAAGATCAGAGGGTGAAAGATAAAAGGGTGAAAATTCTGGATAAACGTAAATAAAAATATTTAAGAAGCAAAAAAGTCCATTAAAGGAATAACTTGTGCAAAATGTTTTCTCCCATCTTTGGAATAATCTAAACAAAAACTAAATAATTACTATGGATGGGACTGGAAGAATATCACTGACTAGATAATTTTTAAAAGGTGACTATATATCCTGATTTTCAAAGAAAGTTCTAGTTTTGCCTGTTGCTTTAGAAAAAATATTAATAGGGAGGGCCCTTTTATTTTCCAAGTTTCTATATGATACAATAAAAATGTGATCACTGTACCTAAAAGAGACTGTCTACGTCTAAGAGTCTATGAATCCATGTCTTTGGTAAAGTCAATGACCTTCTTTGAATGATATTCCTCATACACGAAAAGACTGCCTGGTGTACTTTTTGAGTTATTTAGGATCAAAAACTGATAATATATTAGGATAGACTTCAAAAGTATTACACACGCTATGAATTTTGTTGTTTTGTAACCACTAATTTTTGCTGTTAAATAATTTCATAAGCTAAGAATATATATTTCCTGCAGCTGTATGACTTAACAAAATATGAGTGCGCTTTGGGTGGGAATTTAGAGACCCTCTTTCTCAATGAAGAGTAAGACTCATCTGTGGCCAACCAGTTCCATGGGACAAAATTGGTATTAGAGGAGAAAGAACATATGAACAGTGACTGAAACTACCAAACTACATATTTTGGGATTGTCTTCAAGCTCCCAACTGAAGAACATGGAGCTGACATTAGCAAAAGATGAAGACAACTGTTTTGGTGTTATTTGCTTAGCTATTTGCACAACTTCCACTGAGCTTCCTATGAAGAGTGACAAGACAGCTGAGATGTTAGGATAACAGAAGAAACCTCTCTGAGCTAAACTTACCATTGGTGTTTATACTCCAATTGTTTCATGGTTTATAATGCAAAGACTGTCCAACTATCTTAACCACATACCCCTGGTTCAGTTATCTTGCCTGCCAAGTTTATATTTAAGAAATGAAGTATTTATGTTGTCAATGTCTGTAGAAATAATGGTAGGCAGAAAGAGCAGAGAGGTATTAATATTATCTACTGAAAAGTAAACTAAAGAAGTGACAAAGAGTACAGTGTTCTGATATTCCAGCTTAAATAAGGTAACCATATGTCCTGCCGCACTGGAGACAGCCTTGGTTTAGAGTGGTTTTCTCCATATCCCTTACCAACCCTTTTCATCCACGAAAAGATACTGACTGGGATCAAGATGCTCAAAGAGAAAGTGGCCCTGATTTATTAACAGAAAGACAAAAAAAAAAAAAAAAAATTAAGCCCCTTGCAAAAATTTATGGATCCAAAATTAGATAGTTTAATGAGTTTTTCTGATCTTTGTCTTGTTGGGGCTCTTTTAGTTTCACAATATATGTCAATTGATCCTTAGACAGGCAGATATTTATTTGTTTCTCCTATGCATAATATATCTCCTTCAAATAGTTTGCATGTCCTCTGAGAGTAAAATTCACATCAAAATGTCTTTAGTACATCTCTCAACATATTAATATTTTCCAAATAAATATTAAATATATGCATGAAGATTGCTTTAGAGTGACTTCAAATTCTGTTAGAAATTTAGGAGTAAACCTAGAAAGAGTAAGTCTCAGTTTCAGAAGACCTGGAACTTACATGTCCATGATTTTAAATTATGTTGCATCGTAATTAAGTATAAAGGTCATGGCATTATTCTAGATACATCTTCAAAAGTCACATCTGAAATTATTTATGTCTCTAAAAATAGACTTAGTACTGACATAATTCACTTTTCAGCTTAGCGTTTTTGTGGAAACATCTTTATTGTAATAAAAATTGAAGTGATTGACCTGACCTGAGAGAAATACCTTTTTGTACTATATTTAACAATAGAAGCTTTAAATAGGAAATGAAAAAATAAGCAGGTGAATATAAGGCAATAGCAAATAACACATTTTTAAAAGAGGCAGTAGATAGACTTCTTTCTTTGAAAATATGAGATAAAAAAGGGTTAAAACAACATTTCAGGGGAAGGAAATATCACAATTTCAGTGTCTCTTAACCACTAGAATTGTTTAACAGGAGGGAAATACTAATTAAGATTTCACCACCGCCAAGCAGTATTTACTGTAGTTGAACTGGATGAGTTTAAAGCGGCTCAATTTCATTTCCTTGTTAAGATCTTCATTCAGAAACCCAGGCTGCTCAGATTTAATCAGAGGCAGCTCCCTTTCCTCCCTCTCTCCCCCAACAGAGAAGAAACACATTTGGTACTCCACGACCCCAAGAGATTATTAATCTATAAAAATGTTCTTGCCCTCCCACAATCTCCCAGCCTATGACAATAATTATGATGGCTGCTGCTGCAGAGCTGTATTGCTGTTAAAAATGGCAATAATAATGATGAAATTAAATCCTCTTTCCTTATGTATAAATGCAACACTTATTTCCATGCTATTTGGATAGGATCCATTCTTTTCCAGCAGCCATGGCTATGCATCATTCTTAAATGTACTATAAATCTTCTAATAATTAATAACTGCTAAGGCTCAATTCCTTAAAAAATGAATTCACATGAGATATGAATCGCCTGTAACTGAATCATTTTTCCCTCTCCTCAGCTGTAAAGCTAAAAGGAAAGGGAGTGATTATCAAACATGTAAATAATAATTACAAATTCTCTGAAAAGTATTTTGGTTTTTTTATGTTGACTTTATTTTTTATTGGACTAATTTCTTAGAACTGTTTTTCAATAGCCATTTTTAAGAGTATATTTTGTTACATTTGGTTTCTCAGGAATTATTTTGTGTTCTACATGTGAATTTCTTTTTGAGATTAATATAGTTTATTTAGAAATAAATAAAATGTTAAATAAGTGGATATAACACCATATATAACTGGCATTTTTTGTGATATATTCATTTAGAGTATTTTTATATACAAATCTATGTATCCATGTCTGTATATCTGTCTATATGTATACATATGTATTAGTGGGATTACACAAAATATTATTTTTTAATTTATGTATTATTACTTCAAAAGCACATCTTTTACATTATTGCAAGTTTAAAGCTATTGCTACTTTACTGTTACTTAAGAATTGGAGACCATTTGTGTGAAAGGATAGTTTATTTCACCAAAATCATAACTAATTCTTTAATTTTTAGCCACAAAAAGAGAATTATTAGTATACCACATTATACATTGTTGTACATTTCCTAATTAATATCATTTTAAATTTTTATTCACATCTCTTCCTTTTTCCATTCCTGTAACCCTCTATATCCCATCTATAATTTCCACCTTATCATGGAAGCTGGGGTTAAAAAAGCCTTAGTAACTTGTATAAAGTTCTACAGCCAATGAGTGGTAGAACAAGACATGTTTCAAAATCAAGAAGTAGATCTGGCACTGTGGGTAGGGTGTGGAAAGAGACAAAATTCTGAGTGAGTAATTAAGGTACAAGAATTAAGTACAGTAGCTGATCCTGGATGAGAAAGACAAAAGTCTTGGGAAAGTTACTCTAAAACGTGAAACAACTGTAGCTTGGCTTCTGCTTGGCTCAATTTTACAATGAAGGAAGTTTTCTGTAAGTAAAAACTAATAACTAAAAAGCTTCATTCTCAAGGATTCCAAATATGACAAATTCTATTCAATAACTGTAAGATTCATTTGATATTACCCATTCTATTTTTCTTTAGCTTTATTTTTATAAATAAGGAAACTGACTAAAAATTTTAAATGATCTTTCCAAGCTTCCCCAGATAATATGTGTAAAACTATGTAAATAGTTTGGAATTGATATGACACAAATTGAACTATATGTGATAAAAGCACAAAGAAGGACAAGAAGGAAGGAGGGAAGGAAGGAAGGAAGGAAGGAAAACACTGATTTACTTTGCCTTTCATATTTGGTGTATCAACTTAATGATGCATGATGTATAGCTTACTGGTTATTTGAATATGGAAAGTATGTCTCAATGTATTTTCATTTCCTTAACAAAGATGTAGAATTCTTGGGAGAAGGGGAAGGTTAGGATGTGGGGATGCTGTTTCAAACAGCTACTACTAAAATGCTTAATAGATCAATCAGTTTTTTTAAATGTAGATATGATAGCTCTTTATCTGAAAAATAATCCCACTCTCTGCTTATCTCTGTATCTTGAATGTGTTTGAACTGGTTTTCTATGTCAGTAAGTAACTATGTCAGTGAGAGAGCCCATTAAAACTTATCCATCACTTCTACCTTAACTGAAATCTCAAATACTTTTTTCCCAGCATGTTGTAATATAGGAGAAAAATCATAGAAAAGGAAAATTCTACCCCCCACTGCAGAATTTAGCAGTAAGTGGATCAGATGTTTCCAACCAATGAATATGTTAGCAATTTCTTCAGTCTTTTAACTTTTCTGTATGTGTATATGTGTGTGTGTGTGTGTGTGTGTGTGTGTGTGTGTGTGTGTAACTTTTTAAAAGTTTGCCAGTGCCACATTAGGTTAACAAGACAATTACACTAAAAAGTATCCAAATATTTGTATTTGGAGCCAGAAAGAAATGTCAACATAGGGTGACAGTATCCTAGGCTTCAACCAGATGTTGAGCTCAAAGCCCAGAGGCACAGTAGGGTTATAGAGGAGAGGAAAGCTTTGTAGACAAGGCAGATGCAACCCTGTGGCCTGGGGCAAGGCTGAAAGGAGTGTGCAGGGAGCTGGCCAGGGCCTAGACATGGCCCTCCGCCACTCTGTAAAAAGGACAGTGTGTTTCCCGAGTAGTCCATGCTGGAGAATGAACACAACTTTGCTTGAGGGATTGCCTTACTTAACACAAAGAATGCAGTCCCAGAGGAGGAGAATTTAGCTCAGTTTTGTCAAAGAAAAACTTTTTAGTGATAAATGTAATAAGAACTCACTGCTTTTAAGCAACTACATCTAAAACAAGGTCAGACAGAAGGATCAAGCTACATCAAACAAGTAAGAAACATCTAGCAAGGAACTTCCTGAAACAGTGAATACAACTGAAACTGAAACCCAGAATGTTAGCTTAAATTTCAGATACAAAAGGTGATTGAGTATAGAGAAAGCACCAAGTATTACTAATAAGTAGGTGTATTAAAAAATGACAGACTAACACTATCTCCAGACTCCAGAAAGAAATCTACATTTTCACTGTGCATCACTAGGTGTTTATCTAGAATAAAATTTCATTGTCTTATTGACTTTTTTGTTGATTTCAATTATACAAGAAATCGATCATAAAATTTAGGTAAGGATACTAAAGCCAATAAAAAGTTGTTGGTGACTTTTATTAAATTGGCACAGAAACTTTAACACATTACTAGTCTGTTTGAGGTGCTATAACAAGATACTATAGACTGAGTAGCTTCAGAACAACAGAAATTTATCTATCACAGTTCTGGAGGCAGGAAAGTCTTAAGCAGCTGACAGATTTGGTGTCTGGTAAGGGCATATTTTCTGTTTCATTGGTGGCACCTTCTTACTGTGTTCTCACATGGTAGGAGGATCACAGGAGTCTTCTGGAGAGGGTGGGGTAACTAGGGTTCCACCCTCATAACTTCACCACCCAAAGGCCCTACCTCCTGGTACTATTGCCTTGGGGATTTGAATTTCATATATGAATTTGAGGAAGACGCAAATATTCAGGCCATAACACATTCACCGCTATGTAACTGAATAAAATTAACTGAATTAATTGTTTAGTAATCTAATCTAAAATGAGAATAAGGATAACATATATATAAAGACAGAGGCTGGCCAAAATACTCAGTTATTTTGTTTAAGTGTGGCCCAGGTCTGAATTTATAATATCAATAAAATTATTCTAATTTATGTGCTTTTAATTTAGCATAATTTTGACATATAAACAACAATATAGAAAATAACAATGCTGCAGACTGAATGTCTCTCAGAATTCATATTTTGAAACCTAATCCCAAGTGTAAGGGGATTAGAATGTGAGGTCTTTGGGAGCTTATTAAGTCATAAAGATGAAGCTCTTCTGTTCTTATAAGAGAGACCTTAGAGAACTCCCTTGTTCCTTCTGCCATGTGAGGACACAGCTAGAAGAAGGGCATCTATTGAAACCAACCCAATTCTTCTGTAGACAGTGTTTTTTATAAACATAGAAATTCTGGTATTAAAGCTTGAAATTTACATTTATTTTATCTGAGTTATTTCATCAGGAAACAACCTCAGTCTTTCAAAAAAAGTATGAAAGAACTGAAACTCATCAGATCACCGCATCCAGAAAATGAGGTGCTGGACCCCTCATTCATCATGATTGCTTCCTTAGCCTTCCTTAGTTCCTGTTTTCTTACACAGTTACATGCCTTCCCTGCTATATAAACCCCTAGTTTTAGTTGGTCAGGGAGATGGATTTCAGACTGAGCTCCTGTCTCCTCAGCTGCAGCACCCGATTACAGCCTTCTTTCTTAGAAATACTCCAATCATCTCAGTCATTGGCCTTCAGTGTGGGGAGGACCTAGACAGAACCCCTGGTGTTTTGGTAACACTATGAACCAGAAAGGATCCCTCACCAGACATAAAATCTGCTTGTTCTTTGATCTCAGACTTTCCAGGCTTCAGCACTGTGAGAAATAAATATTTGTTGTTTATAAACCACTTTACAGTATTTTGTCACAGTATCTCAAAAGGACAAAACAAATGAAAAGCAAAGAAAGTTGAAACATAACTGTCAAAATATATTTCAGTCCTAGAAAGCCTTTTAAATTGAGGCAGGATGGGGATGGAGAGACGTATAATGAACTGAAGGTACACAAGCAGTGAATAGGTCAGAGATAGAAATAAACTTAAAATATTCCAGCCAAATGGTCATTTTATGGAGAAGAGAATGGATACCCAAAAAGCGTAGGTGCCAACGTTGTACTGCTACAAATGCCAGCTCTAGGTCAGGCCCTATATCACAGTGACTTTTTCCTACTCTCATGAATTGAATTGTGTTCCTCAAAAAGATATGTTGAATTTCTAACTTCCAGTATGCTTAGAACGTGCCCTCAATGTTAGTTCCTCCTTCTTAGCCAGGAATATGTTCTAAGATCCTCAGTGGATACCAAATCCTATTTATACTATGTTTTAAATAAAATATATAACAAAATTTTATTTCATAAATATATATGTATAACATAAAATTTGGATTGCTCTAATTCACAGAGATTCAAAAGGAAAAAATATAAAGATTTAAGACAACATGATTAACTCTGGGCTACAAACTAAAGAAACATGTACTTACTTAAAATTGCAAATCCTTAAAAAGAGAGAGAAAACAATGTCTAGAGCCTACTGGGGCAGTGATAATATATGACCTCACAATCATGTTGGGGAATAAAACTGTGCTCATCTCTTTGCTATGCAAAGTCTGGATATTTTAGATCCTACTCATTATCACCAAAGTTTATACAAAATGAACCCTACACACAACTTAAAAATCTTTGATTTATTTTATCTCACTGAAATATAATGGCTACCTGGAGTACATTCAGGAAATGTATTTATAAGATAAACCAGTGGGTTATAAATAGCTCATATATGATGTATTTGATAAGAGAAGATATTATTGACAATTGGATTTTTTTAAAAAGTTTAAGAGCAATACATAAGCAAAGGTTTAGAGAAACTACATAAAAGGGAATGGTTTCTCTTGGTTCTGGAAGGTCAGGGTATACTGTTTGACATCAAAGACTTTTCGCATCAAGCAGACCAGATTTGCCATTCATTAACTGATCTCAGGCAATTCTTCCTCAGCCTCAGTTTCCTCATATATAAATTTAATCTGCCTCAAAATTTTATGTGAAAAAATGAGATAATGCATATGAAATGTTTGAGTACAAAGCCTATCTCATAGTAACCCCTTAAGTTTGCTTCGAGGTATTATGATGCTATTATGAAACAGAATTTTGTATACACAGAACGTCAAATCATTAAGCCCTTTAACATTAGAAGAACAATACTCATCTTCTCTAATGATTCTTATTTTTCCTTTATGGAGATATTAAAGTAATTATTATGTGTAAGAGAATAGTAATAAAAAGATACTGAAATTAATAAATATTACATACAATTTAGTAGCAGTAACAAGCACTTTCCCAAAGATTTCACATATAATAATTCATTGAATTGTCATAACTGTTATATGTGGTAGCCATTATCATTATTCCTGTTTTGTAAATGAGAAATCAAGGCACAGAGAGGTTCTCAAGCTTACCTAAGGATTTACAACAGACATGAGTGTTGCTGCTAAGGAAACCTGGCTTCAGAAACTGCTTTTAACGTTAAGCTATACTGCTGTTGTTAGAATGAGCATTACTTTGTGGATCACTACAGAATGTGCTTTGTTCACTCACTTATGTGAAGATTTATAGAAATTTTAATTCTATACTTGCATCCTCTCTTACTAGGTAATGTCATTTTATTTTTACGGTTTTTAACTAATGTAAGTAAGACAGTTTGACCTTCAGTCAATTCAAAGGAAATGTTTGTCCACAATTCTGACTTTTAGATTCATCGTAAAAGTCTTTTATGCAACTAAAAAGAGCTGAAAAGGAAGACAAGGGTGTATTACAGGGATACTTATATGAGTTAAGCACTTACAGTTTAAATGTCTATGCCTGCAACAAAGCAAGAAGCCAGGGATTATAACTTACAAAAGAAAGTTGGTCGGCAACTGGGATTCATAATAAAACCCTGAGTCTGACCATAAGCTCACAGAGGGAAAATTATATAGAAAAGAGGGAGAATTTTTTTCATCATATTATTTCCTGCAATAGAGACCTATCCTAGGAGATTAATACAGAGTCATATTTGTAGCAAGATGAAAAGAGTGCTCTGTCCTAAGAATCAAAGCCAAGGAAAGAATGAAGAATAGAATAGCAACAATAAGCTCCATCTTCTTATCATCTTGCATGAAAAGGAGGTGAAAAAGCTTCTGATGCTCCCATTAAGCACGGTAAACTGTTTTAGGAGAAGGATTACATTGAAACCATTTCAACATGCTTAAAGGTATAATACTATTCCCAATTTTATTAAAACTTCGGTAGGTTTAAATGTGTTTTTACTTTTCAACTTTATATTCAGAATTTTTCAAAGAAGTGCAATATTGATAGGGTTTGTTCTTGTTTAGAATATTTACTTGCATAGTCAATTTTCACATAGTTGTTTACTCCCCAAAATGTTAAAAATGTTGTATTTTTAAGTGTAATCCATAGCCACCATAAAGATTCAGACAGCATTTAAAGTATAGATATAAATACTAGCTGGATTTCTTTCAACCATATATAACCTTAACATGTTCATATACTATACACTGTCATCATGAAACTCACTCAGTTGTCCATAGAACTAATGTTTATAGTTTTTTTTTTTTTGAATACACATGGAAATTGACCCTCCCAGTCTTAAAACTTGAGAAATTTGACATGTGTCTTTATTCCTCCCAAATAGCATCAAGAAGCTAAAACTTTCCAGATCATCACATCTGGACAATTAGACACCATGCCCCTCACTCATCATGATTGCCTAACCGACCCCCTTGACCAGTTTCTCTTCCTTAAACCCCCTAATTCCTGCTTTCCCACATGTAGTTACATTTCTTCCCAGATATATAAACCCCTAATTTAGTCAGCTGCAATTGAGACTTATCTCCCATCTTCTCAACTGCAGCACCTGAATAAAGCCTTCTTCTTTGGGAATACTCATTCTCTCAATGACTGGCTTTTTGTGGGCCAACCAATAGGACCTAGACAGAACCCCAGGTGTTTCAGTAACAATATAAAACGATATTCTTTTAATATAAATGTAATTACATATTTTAGACTTAATAACTTTGGGTTTTTTTGTTTTTTTGTTTTTTTTTTTTGTTTTTTTGATACAAAGTCTCGCCCTGTTGCCCAGGCTAGAGTGCAACAGCACAATCTTGGCTCACTGCAACCTCCACCTCCCAGATTCAAACAATTGCTTCAGCCTCCCAAGTGGCTGGCATTACAGGCGCCCTCCACCATGCCCAGCTACTTTTGTATTTTTAGTAGAGACGGGGTTTAACCATGTTAGCTAGGCTGGCCTCTAATTTCTGACCTCATGATCCACTTGCCTCAGCCTCCCAAAGTGCTGGGATTACAGGTGTAAGCCACTGTGCCCAGCCAATAACTTTTAAAAATGAACATATTTGTACCACAACTTTTTAAAGCAATCCCATATTGAAGGACCTTGAAGTTGCTTTTAAGGTTTTCCTATTATAAACAAGGCAACAAATAATATGTTTTCACATTTCCCAGTTACTTCTGCAGGATACATGGTTACAGATGGTAATAGTATATTAAAGGGCATTCATATTTTAAACATTTTATTACATATTTTTCACCTACCTTCCAAAAATGTATTAATATTTGTTTCCCCCAATATTATATGCAAATATCCTTTATGAAATATAATCAAAACTAGAAATAGCCAAGCATCTCTCAGGGAAGCATCTTTTGCCCATTCCTGATATCTATTAAGTATTTTTTTCTATAAATATTCTGACCTTCTAGCCCAATATCTTACTTCACTCCACACAAGTTAATAGTTTTGTGTTAACAGTCATTGATTCATTTTTGTGGAGAGGGGAAATACTAATTTAGGAGCAGGGAGATTTATTCTTACTTGAAAACTTACACTGTCGATTGGTTAGACTAAATTTGTCTTGACTCTAATCTTGACTATGTGATTCCAAGTTAGAATTGTCCAACAAATAACTTGTATGAGATATGAAAAGTTGAATCAGAAATCATTACTTTTTGAAGATCATGCAATTAGAGGCAATGAAAGAAATCACAGAGATGCTGGCCAGGACCAGCCAGCTCTTGCTTTCCCTCACTTTGTGTCCAATTCGTTTTCTAAATTGTGGGCCCTGCTGATCAAGAGTCACCACCTTTTCAGCACACACTTAGCTGCAGAAACACAGAAGAAACAGCTCTCCATACCTTTTTTCCCACCGGCATCCCTTAATGGTCCCACATTGTTGGCTAAATATCAGATTGACAGGTTGGTGACATTATTGATCTTCCAACTTGATCTTCTATTGATCTTCCAACTCTCTCTTTTAAATATTTGTTTCCTCAGCAATTCTCATGGCTGTATAATAAATATAGGAATAAACGTTACACAATCGTGAGAATTACCTGGTTCTCATGTGGTTCTCTTAACAGATTAAACTCTGCCTGGTTTACATTTCTTCCTCTCCATCTGAACCAGTAAGAGCTGATATGTTGGGGCTCTACAAACTCAAACCAGGCCTCCCATGGGCTATCTTAGGAATGTCGTTGAATATGGAATGAGAAAACTCATTTTGGTTCCACACTAAGGTATGTTAACCAGCCAAATTGTAATCATTAATAAAGGGAATATGGTTGTTCTGTATATGTGGCCTTATAAATTATGTCAACTTGGTCCAGAACAGAGAAAACAGGTACTATCAACAGACCCTTTCTTCACTACTTTAAGGATCATTCTAATTATTTTTTTCAATTTTGCTGATTTAAAAAGCAAAATTGAATATTACTTTAAAATTTACATTTATTTGAATATTAATTTTTTGAATATATTTTATGTTGATTCACCATTTGCAATATGATTTATTCTAAATGTTGGTGCATGCATTGTAGCCATTGTTTGATTGGCCTATTTATTTTCTTTTTAATTTGACCATATTAAAACTTACTTAATTTAGTCAACTTTTTATATTTGATGAATATATGCTAAACATTTCTCACTTCGTTTTATAAATTTCTTTATCATTTTATGTCAAAAGCAGAAACATTAAAACGTCAGGTATTAAAAACTTTTATACTTCAAAGGACACCATTAAAATGAAAACGTAAGTCAAAGATTAGTGAAGAATATATATAAATAATACGTGATAAAAGGAAATTAAAATAAATATAAATTTTGTATCCAGAATATAAAAATACATCTTATTACTTCATAATAAAAAGACAACTCATTTCACCAAAAAAATTGCAACAAATAAGATATTTGAATTGCCAATAAACTAGTGGTATGATTGTTGACACTATTAGACTTTAGAGAAATTCAAATTTTAAGCACAATGAGCTACCACTTCAAACCTACAAGAATAGCTATAACAAAAAAATAGACAATAACAAGTCTTGGTGAGAATATAGACAAATTAGAAACTCAAAATTATGCAATCACTAGAAAAAAATATGACAACTTTTTTCTATTATTATACTTTAAGTTCTGAGATACATGTGCAGAATGTGCAGGTTTGTTACCTAGGTATAGATGTGCCATGGTGGTTTGCTGTACCCATCAACCTGTCATCTATATTAGATATTTCTCTTAATGCTATCCCTCCCCTAGCACCCCTCCCACTGACAGGCCCCGGTGTGTGATGTTCCTCTCTCCCCTGTGTCCATGTGTTCTCATTGTTCAACTTGTGTTTATGAGTGAGAACATGTAGCGTTTGGTTTTCTGTTCCTGTGTTAGTTTGCTGAGAATGATGGTTTCCAGCTTCATCCATGTCCCTGCAAAGGAAATGAACTCATCCTTTTTATGGCTGCATAGTATTCCACGGTGTATATGTGCCACATTTTCTTTATCCAGTCTATCATTAATGGGCTTTTGGGTTGGTTCCAAGTCTTTGTGATTGTGAATAGTGCTCCAATAAACATACATGTGCATGTGTCTTTATAGCAGAATGATTTATAATTTTTGGGGTATATACCCAGTAAAGGGATGGCTGGGTCAAATGGTAGTTCTGTTCTAGATCCTTGAGGATTCCTTCACCCACTTTTCGATGGGGTTGTTTTTTTCTTGTAAATTTATTTAAGTTCTTGTAGATTCTGGGTATTAGTTCTTTGTCAGATGGATATACTACAAAAAATTTCTTTCATTCTGTAGGTTGACTGCTCATTCTGTTTAATCCATCTTGAGTTAACTTTTGTATAAGATGTAAGGAAGGGATCTAGTTTCAGTTTTCTGCATATGGCCAGCCAGTTTTCCCAACGCCATTTATTAAATAGAGAATCCTTTCCCCATTGTTTGCTTTTATTAGGTTTGTCAAAAATCAGATGACTGTAGATGTGTGGCATCATTTCTGAGGCTCTGCTCTGTTCCATTGGTCAATATATCTGCTTTGGTACCAGTACCATGCTGTAAAGCTGGAGGCATCATGCTACCTGACAACATTTTGTAAAATTAAATACACCTAGGAAATCCAAAAATTCCATTCCTAGATATATACCTAATAGAAATGAATATATCTGTCTACACACAAAAAAGATATAAATGGTTATAGCAGCAATATTTACACACAGAGACAAAAAGTGTAAACAACCCATATTTTCATCAGATAAAAAAATGAACAAAATGAAATATATGCATAAAGTAGTATATTATTCAGCAATAAAAAGTATGAAATATTGATACATAACATAGATAAAAATATTTTGTCAAGTGAAAGAAGCTAGGTGTAAGGAACAAAATATTATGTGTTTCCATTTATATTAAATGTCCACAAGGCAAACATATAAAGATAGAAGGTAGACCTGTGGTTACCTAGGGCTAGAGGTGAGAGCTCTGGGTAACTGCAAATGGGCACGAAGGACATTTTTGAGGTCATGGAAGTGTTCTAAAATTGTATTATGTTGGAGATTGCACAACCCTGTAAATTTATAAAATCACTGCATTGTTCACTTATAATTAGATTTTACAGTATGGAAATTATACTTTAATAAAGGTATTAAAAATAGATAAACCAAAAATTTAGTTAGTATCAGTCATTTGGAGCTGAAGCTATAAACATAATTAATCTTTACTTGTGAAATGTAGATTTATGAAATGGTCACCTGATTTGCCCAAGAACACTAAAAAAGAAGGTTAAGAAATTAATCATGCTAACACACTGGGTTCTAAATTCCCAGGGGACATGAAATTGAAATTGTAAATCATTATAATGTACTAAAATATTTCACTTTGCTTTCACGTATTTTAAAATAAATTATAAAATAAACCATCTGTAGTGAAAATAATTAAAACAAAAATAGTCTTATTAAAATAAATCCAACACCATCAAAAAAACTGAATCCATAACATTCTCTAAGATCAAGGTGAAAAGAAGTGAGAGCACAAGATCATATTAGATAAAGGGTATATACACTATAAATGAAGTATCAAATTTAAACTTTCTTTGGCTGAATCTTTTTGAATGGCAGAATTCTGTATACACATTTTAAGTAGTAAGCTTGGTCAGAAACTCTGAGAACATGTGTCTTTGGGGATCTAAGCACCATTTACTTATCTTGCTTCAGATCATTTCATGATAGAGATCTAGGGGGAAAAGAAGCAAGTCTAAGAAAGGAATAGAAGATGAAGGAACCAGAGAGGGCAGATCACAGTACTTTATGTATTTATATATTTACTTTATTTTATTTATTTTTTATATTTTAATCCCCTATTCTGAGAAGCATATATATTTATTTTTAACCAAAGATTGTCTTTGAAAAACAGCAAAAAAAAAAAAAAAAAAAAAAAAAGCATGCAAAGGAAATTTCTCTATACTGCCTTTGAAAAATCACAGAGAAATGACTCAAAGCACCTTTCTACATAGAAGCTGAATAACAGGAGATAGAGGAATATATGGAAAACAATAAATGAAGTAATAAAGGCACTCTTTTTCAGTATCTGTGCTATATACAGTTTCCTGTTTTTCATTGTGTTGATTCTACTGTGTAAAGAGGCATTTATTATACACATGCTCCTCTGGTCTCATATTTAAATTCATTCATGTCTTTCTCTTGCTCTTGAAAAATACAAATAAAATTTCTATTCTAAATTCTTAAAGCACATTTACGCGTATTAACGTAGCTCAATCTTCACAACAAGATGTGATACAGGTAGGCAGATATAATTATCCTTAGTTTCTATATGAGAAAAATAAGAGATATTAGTTGACTTGGTCATGTCATAAAGTTGGCAATTCATGAAGTTGAAGCTTAAAACTAGGTCTTAAGAGCCTAGAATTTAAAATGATATTTTTGTGTTTTGTTTTATCATCAGAACACCACCTTCATAAACAGTATCACTTTATCTTGATTTCAAAAACGGAATCTAATGGTTAATCTGTACAACTGGTCGCAAAATGGCCTAAGAAAAAATTGAACTGTGACTTTCAATGAAACAAACTGCAGATTATTTCAGGTAATGAAGAAATTGGTTTAACCAGAAGCCCTCAACTAATTCTAATATAAAGTAAAACAAGATATACCACTAAATGGCTAATATTATCTGGCATCAGGTATTGTATATACATTTATTTTTTAAAATTTATTAAATGTACACAATTAACAATGTGTATTTCATAAATGTTCAAAAGTCCAGTGCACTTAGAATTGTACCAATATTTAGCACTCAAATTTCTCATTTTTTTCCTTTAGTTAATATGACAGATACCTACTGGATAGTATTTTAAAGAATATATTTTGAGAAATGATTACATAATACTAAGGATAATGGCATCCAGGGATAATTCTGAAAAGAAATATAACCATTATTTCTTGTGTACATTAAGTCCATTTTCTTATCTCCCTACCTGATCACCAAAGCAACACATACCTACAGATGGCCATAAAACAATGTATTTTTTTCTTAGCTTCTGTAGTTAACTCATTGCTTAAACTTTTAATCAAGGGGAAGACATTGCCAGTCTTTGTTGCTACCAAGCCAAAACCAAAGGACTAATATTTAATAATGTAGGTCATTTATTTAAATAGGAAACATATTATGCAACTAAAAAGCATCATTACAGACTTTAAGTGAATAATTTCACTTATTGGGATGAATTTTAGCAGTCAGATTGAAACTGTCAGGTTTAAATCTTTATTTTTAGTGATTCCAATTATTTTGAGTACCAAATGCTTTAATTATCTCAAGAAGGCAATTAATAAGCTCAATTTGACAAATCAAAAATCCTCATCAATTTTTGCAGCATTAAAATATTCTTTCTGTTATAAATGAGCACACTCCACAGACTATTTTTTTTTAACTTCTTTTAATTTTTAAGTGTTAAGAGGATGAACAATGGGTCTAGGTCAATGAGTTTTCTAATCTAGGTTCGCTTGTTTTTTCTTTAATCTACATTTGTCTAAGCTTACAAAGAATGTAGAAGATAAATTCACAGTTCATCCTAGCTATGACACACAAATAAGAAAAATAATATTTTATTTTAAAGAAAAATTTTGTTTTTCAAATCTTCTTCTTAACCATCATAGGAGCTGATTCCTAGAATTACCTGTAACACTTACTAGTTCTGACACAAAGGAAGAGACTTTTAGTTACTCAAGCAAAAGAATGTTTTGATTAAATTTTATTCCATTTTAGAAGTGTTTAGTAAACTATTATCTACCTAATGAAAACATATTCCGAATAGAGTAGTCCCCAAGACATACTAAAAGTTCTTTACACAGTCCCTATTTAAATAACCATTTCCTCCAAAGTCTCAAAAATTCCTGAAGATCTTTTAAACTTGATTTTATTATAAATGGGGTTAATCCCACAATACAAAATTTAAATGCATCAAGTAATTATATCTAACATGAGTTTCTTTTAAAACTTTAGTTAATAAGTTGTTTTCCACGTTGGAGACAACCTTCCTAGGTAAAGAAATAAAAGGCAAAAAAGGCTAAACTAAAGATATCAAAATGAAACTTCTGTTTTTATATTATTTTTTCATAGATCAATGCATTCCTTAACTAGCATATATTAACATTTACTTTTTAAAATAAAGAGAGGCATTAGAATATAGAAAAATAAATTATGACACATTATCTTTCTTAGAAAATCAACTAAAATTAGATCCATGAAAATTATTTTAATTCCTTCTTTCAGCAACCATTTGTGGCTTTCAATGTATTATTTTATTCTTCATGAACCACAAAAAATAGGCATACATGCATTGAAGCATAAGGTTTGGTTTCCTATGTCATTATCTATGGTTTGCATATAACAAATATCATTAAGAGCCATAAAACTATACAGCCATGGTATTGAGCTCAGAGACCTGCCATGATAGTGAATTCAACAGACTTTATGAAGCATAGAGCAGTTTTTTTTTTCTTCAAATTTATAAGAGTTAATAAGAGGTAGCATTCTATTTCTAGAGTCTGACTTGGGTTAAATTCGAATGTGCATTTGCCACTTACCTCAAAGCATAAGAAAAATCAGTATATTGCCAGGAGTCATACTGTATAATTCTGAGACCAGAATCTGATTCAGAGGTAATTAGAAATTACTCACTGTATTCTGAAAAAAGTATGCTAAAATTACAAATGATGGATACTGGTATAGTAAATTGGATCATTTGCTATTTATATTCCCCACTATAATATTTTAAAATTGAATATTCTTTTTATTTTCATACTACACTTACTCCCTGAATAAGAGAAAGCATTGGATGGGGAATGCCCAGCCATATATCCATATCCTAACAGACTGCCTTCCTGTACCTAGAGGTCGTGAGGAATAACAGATATTTTGCTGGGAAAGATACAGGGTAAGAGATGCTTAATAAACTATTTGCACTGCTGAAAGCTGAGAAAGCCCTTCAAGAGAATGGTAGGCATTCACTGTAAATTGCCTCTAGAGCAGCAATCTCACTGTGTCACAAATGTTTGTGAGATGTATCATGGGGACTATATTACAAATAACAAATAACTAAAGTGTAAAGATGCTTAATTTAAATAAAATGACAGCAAATTTATGATTGTCTCTAGTACTTGTTTGCTGTTAGATACTCTAGTTCCTGAGCTGGAGGAAGCAGAGAAACTCAGTTTTTATGGCCTTTTAAATATTTTTCTATGTATTATTTTATGACATTCAGAATATTCCCAATTAACTTTTTTTTTTTTGAAGATTTAGTATCTTGCAGCACTTGACTTGCATATAAATGAGAACTATGCCAATCTTCTGACATTGGCCATAACAGGAAGTGGAGTTACTATATAAACTGTTAAGCCAATGTAATGGCCAGAACTATCATATTAACTTCTCAACCTCATTTAGTTTTCCCACAACGCTGCTCTTTATTTGTGAAACAAACAGACTGGTAATTGACTGTTCACCTTAGGCCTGTTTTATCAAGATTTATGAAAAAGGTTAAAGAAATCAAGATGAGATTGATGTATGAATCATTTTAACAGAGAAAACTGTGAGTCCCTTGGCTATTCATTTTCTGGCTGTAAAATCTAACACTGTTAAAGAAAGAAGCTGTGTATAATCCATGAAGTTCCTGGTTGTAGTAATATTAATAATACTTAACAGTAAAATAATAACAGTTCCCAGGGTCAATTAATTTCTCTTACATTACTCATAGAGATTTAAAATTATAAATAAAGAATATCTACAGGTTTCTCTTCTCAAAGTTGTTCTTTAATGTTGAAGGTATTCAATCAACATGACTTGAGCTATTTGAAAGAAAGTTGCCTAAAATGCAAGCATATTGACTCCATAAAAGTAGAAAGCTAAAGTCCACATTAATCTCATTGCAGTCATCATCTGGAATGCTGATAAAGATTTGTCAAAGGGACTCTCAAGCTCCTGTATAACCTCCTCATAAAGTTCCTTATTGGAATACATTTCCAATGCAATTTAACATGGTTAAATGTATTCACAATAATAGCATAATTTTGAAATTCAATTGAGAAATTCTACATATTAGGTTTTTCTGTGATTTATTTTAAATAAAACCTATTAACCATTACAAACTCAATTGAATATTTTATTATAATGGAATAGAATTCTGAATTTATGAGTTGCATGTAAAATAACAGCTTGCATATCTTTAAAACAGAGTAAATTTCATAATGTACAGTGACACCACATGTCATGTATGTTAATGCATGTATGTTTCATATCTAGTCAGTGCTGGCTAATTATTTTGTTTGAGAAGAATCTTTTTCTCACATAGCAGGAGACATGCCTCTAAAACAACTATACTGTGTATTTCCTCAGACTTTGGATGCAGCACACATGACACACATCTGAATCTAGAAGTCACAATAATAAATGTAAATAATAGAAATCAGAAACATTTAAACAGCTGGCTACTTTTAGATTTACATCAGTTACCTTGTTTTGATACCAGTTGTTAGAACTTAATATACAATTTGATGTTGAGTTTCCTAGCCGTCAAAGAGAAAAAAGAACAAAGAGAGGGAGAAAAAAAAAAAAAAAAAGAACAAAGAAAAAAATACCGATTCTTGAAGGTAAGCAATCATTTTCCCTTTTTTTCTGTCTCCCACAAGGGAATGTATTTAGAGGATTTTAACTGTTGTAGATGTCAACATCCTTTTCTTCTAATATCCTTAAATAGAAGTAAAAAGGCAGACATTGGAACTCAGTTCAGAAAAAGCAATTTGTGAGAGGCTAAATTGATGTGCTATGATCCACTATATAAATGTGGTTACCTGGCTTCATACAGTAATAGGATTTAGCCTGTACTTTAAATGATCTTTTAAAGATATAACTTCTTTCCAAATGGCATGTAATAGGAACCAATAGCAGATTGAGAATGACTCTTTAACCAGACTTGCAAAGCTGATTATCTATTATTTGTTAAGATCAAATCTGTAAGTATTGGATGCCAGATAGAAACAGTAAGATAGAGAATAAATTGATTTAGTTGGAGGAAGGAGGTGAACATAAATAAGATAGAAACAGGAAAATAAATGAAGCTATTTTGAATACAGAAAATAGAGTAACCAGATAATAAAGGATTAGAAAACCATGTGGATATTGGAGAGTTGGGAAAACAATGTGAAATAGATCTATGTCTTAGGTAAGTTACTTTGCACTAATTGCCATGTATAAAATTAACACAAAGAAGCTGGAAGGACAGAATGATGTGGCAGCCATGACTAATGCCCCTGACATGGCAGGAGATAATCTCTCTCTAAAACAACTAAATTTGATATTTCATCATGAAGCTTTATTTGGTATTTAACTCATTTTTAAAATCACACATGGATATTTCATTAAGTCTCAAAATAGTTGCTTTCTGTTAGATCCTTATTGTTAGAAGTCATAAATGTTATTTCTGATGCCGTTATACTATCTTTCCAATTACTAAGAAGAAATAAAAACAAATGAAAATTTGCCACTCGTGGACCATTAAACACAGACTATACATGTAGTCTGCAGCTTGGGACAGAAGCCATTGTGGACCAGTTTTGTTTTATAAAATTGCCCTTTCTTCCCACAGACTTTGTGATACAGTTTATTTTACTTCTCTTGATTTGACCTTTTAATAAAATTTGCCTGATTCATTAATATGTCTTGTGTTTCTTGGTTTGTAAAATTTTTTGCCTTTCTTAAAATGTAAAATTTATAAAGCTAAGAAATATCAGCTATATAAATGTTTGCTTTGGGGAAAAAGGACATTTATATAGTATCTTAAGTTTAATGTTATTTATTTATTTTTTGCTGTTTCAACTCTGATAGTTTAGCAAAGAAATGCAAGGCCTAAGCCTTGTGCCAGGAACTGTGGATATAAAAAGAAAGCATGTCACAAGCTCTGTCATCGAGACTTATTTAGCAGAAAATGTGGAATTGTAAAATGATTTCTATGGCATAGGGCCAGTTCATGCTATGGACAATGGGTATGTAACATAGAAATTAGGGCTTGAAGAGGCCTCAGGGATTATCTAGTTCCCTCTCTGTAAAGATGAGAAATCTGAGGGGCACAGAAGTTAAGTGATTTGCCCAAAGCCACACAGTAGGATTGTAATGGAGCCAACTGTTGAGAATAGAACAAAGATGTACAGTCTCTGCTACAACACACAAACCATTTGATTCCGGAGTTGACAAATTAATTCAACACTTTAGGGTACAAATTAAAACTTGGTTGCTTCACTTTGATTTCTTGCTCTCCCTCCCCTGTCTCTTACTTCCTTCTTTTTAAATATATATATATATATATATGTATTCCTTTTAAGTGTTTAATACTCTGTTGGGGGTGGGGTGGGACTTTGAATAGCTATAAAACACTGAAAGAGTTGTCTTGAAAAGTCAACTGATCCTTAAAAGTTGCATCCTGATGATTTAAGTTTAAATTAATCAGAAAACTAGAGGTGAAGGGCCAGATTGGCATTCCCCCTCTGCACTGCCTCATTTCATCGGTGTGCAGAGTTCCAACTAATTGCAATGAGAACTTCATGTACAGAAGCAATGAGTAGGGTGCAAGATGCATATTAATTTTTTAGAGCCTTTCCCCTAGTTACATTTTTTTTTTTAATTGGAGGGGGGAACTGCTTGGTTAAATAGTTCAAGATATCCAAAGAACACCAAATGTAGCTGGGATTCCTAATTAATATGTGTTTTACAGAGAGGAACGCTTGTAAGTTTGAGAGCATTAGGGAGTTTGATGTTATTTTTGAAATAAATTTTTAATTAAATTTTCCTTAATTGAGCATACTGAAATTCCAGTAAAGGATGCCTATGAAGTACTCCTTGGGGTGTGGAGGAGATCCACAGAGGTGTGGAGAAATATGTGAATTGGGCTGAGTATCTCATTAATTCTTACAATACCCTGGGAAGAAGATAGGAAGAATAATGTGCAAGCCATAATTCACTGAAGTAAAATGACCTTGGAGGGAATGTGAAAACCTTTGATGTCTGGAGACTAAAAGAAGCTTAGCACAATTTCTTCCCACCAACCCTCTTTCTCTCCCCATGTTCTACCCTTGTAAATTAAGCAAAACTCTACGTAGGGCTAGTTCCTATACATCTGCTTATATGGCAGAGATAGATTTTTCAATAAAGACAGGTAAAATATATACATATGTTTTATATAATAAAAAGTATATATAAACATATATATATATATATATATATATATATATATGTTTGTTCTATCAAAATAAGGAATTTAACATTTGTTATTATGTACAAGGCTTTGAGTGTGCTTCCTGAGAGGCATAAAAATGGCCAAGTAGGCATCTCTTCTATGTGTCTCTCCATCAACAGGTCACACCTATCATAATTCCAAAAGTATGCAAACTCTGAAGAATTTTCAATAGTTTTCACTTAATGCAATTTCCATTAAGACATGAAAATCATGAATCCATGAGTTTTTACAAAAGATACAGGACTACCTTATGTTAGAGTAAATATGAGAGACACAGAGGAAATGATTTTGCCTTTAAGGCACTCATGGACTAACTGATAAGAAAGAAAACAGAGGAAAAGGGTTAAATTAATAGTTATAGACTACAGGAAATTGGAGAAAAGATAGGTCTGTGATATATGTTGGTCATGTAAAATAAACTTCATGGACAAGATAGGATTGATATACAGTGATCAGATTCTTAAGCCAATCTCAACCTTCATTCTACCACTATGAGCCCTAAACTTATTCTTCTTAACATCTATTCTTGGGTTGTCACCCAAGTGACAACCACAAATCTGACATATTAATTCCGGATGTCAAATCAAAATGAAATCCCTGGGACCAGGTTTAGTTGAGGTTACTAAAGCAAGTTGGAAGATTCATTTTGCCAACTAAACTTAAAGCAATTTGAGTCAGGCTTAGGGTACCTGTCAATACATAACAGAAAGTTTAAAATATCATGATTCTTTTTCTTACCAGTGAAAATCATAAAAAGCAATTAGTAGTACAATATGGTCCAAATACATGTGATAGTTATTTCCCTTTTTTTCTGAACTTCAAACTTCCTTAGGAGAGCTTTAGTCATCATTTATTATTTTGTCTGAGAACGCTGCATACTTACTAAGACATAGGTTGTCACTGAGCCATGGATATTTGTTGAAAGGATAAATAAAGGAACATTTTCATTGCCAATCTTTATAGTGATAATTAATTATCTTTCATAATATTGAAGTTTTTGTGAACCATTTAAGATAGCAAACAAAAAAAATTAAAATGAGAATGTTTTTATTAGCAAAATAAATAATTCTAGTAAAATATTTACCAAAGTCTTTTTTTTTAACACTTTAAAGTTTTAATCTATTGTTTTCAAAAGAAAAACTTGGTTTGCTAAGTGTAATATATATGATTTTCTGCAATATATCCATTGCATATAGTAAGATGTCTGCACCGAAGTGAAAGACATAACCATTTCATTTATTTATTATTTACATTGTAATTCTGTACAGATTAAAGGTGCGGAGTGCTTAGTTTTAAATAAATCACATTCAATTGCATATTTAATTCAAAATGCTAATTGAATGTTACATTGAAACTTAGCACTAAATCTTTACAAAGCACAATACAATTTTTTATACTAATTTACGTCCTATTTACCCTTTCTTAGCCTTCACTTTCCTCTATTTTATCAATAGGTTATCATATTCCTATTCAAGGAAACCTCTAAAACTCATTCCTGAGCTCATAGGTAACCTCTAACATCATCTCATGCTGAGATTTAGAAAGCTATTCTTCCTTCTTGTATAATGTTTTATTAAAATGGCATCTTGCTGAAGTATCTAGATATGTCGGAAGCATTATATAAATACTTATGGATAGATGTATGCTTTCTGAGCTTGAACAGTAGAAATGTCAATCTAAAATAATAGTAATCATCACAATAATAATGGTAATGCTACTTTTTATTTGTATAGCACCATTCCAAGCAAGCTACTTATGAGGTAATTGCCAAAACAAATAAAATTGGAGAATAGGTAAGCCCAAAAGAGATGTCCACAGGAAAACTGTATTTTTGAAAAATCATGTAAAACAAAATTTTAAAGTCCCAAGAATATACTGACTGTATGGTTGCCTGAATTGATAGTTCTGGCTTTCTTACCTCATGGAATTTTTATAGGAATAATAGTATGTGATTTTGCTATGTTTAAAATTTATAAGAGATATCAAAGAGTTGTAACATTCATTGCCTTTTTTTCTTAGAGCAGATACGAATGGACTATAGGTTATGACATTTCCTTTCAATGAAAATTCTAAAATTTGCTCTTTAGTGCACAGATAACCTACAATATCATATCACACTCGTCTTCGGAGAAAATTATTCTCTCTTCTTTTTTCTGCACTTCTCTCATATAACACACTTGTCAAGGTGTCTAAGAATGCATGTTATAGTACTATGCAAATTAGCCATATCTAGATGTGTGTTTTTGACTTTTAAAAGTAATACATTTTAAATTAAAATAAGGACAACTGTCATAATCATTAAAACCATTCTGGTTTTGTTTTGTAATAGCTGATTTCTTTCAAGATGTTCATGATAGACATAGAGGCAGAATCTTCTTTACTGAAAGCTTTTATTTGGAACCAACCTGGTCAATTTGTAAGGCTCGATGAAGGAAGTGAAATTATAGGAATGCTTTGACATGCAAGGGAGATATTTTGAATCCCAAATAAGATATTGCTATAATATCACTGGAGATGTGGAAGAATAAAACCAAGAAGGAGAATAAATTGTGTGATAAAATGAGTAATGAAGGATAAATATGGTGATATAAAAGAGCTTAAGAGTCCAGTGAATGTAAGAGCAAAACTTTAAAGCACTATTATAAATCACAGCAGACTGAGCACGAGTGATACTTCTAGACCCAGAAATAGGGAAAATCTGGCTAAATAAATTTTTCATCTAGTTATCTCATAGTAACAAGCACAGCATAAAATTTGACCAAACCAACAATAAAAGTACCCAAATGAACCCATAATTCCCTCTGGTAATGATAAGTAGAAAAGTGAAATAATTGAAGTTACAACTGAAACACGTATTCTGCTTCCATACTTTGAATTAATATGAGGGGAAATAAGTTAAAAATGTAAATATTTTATTTGTACAGATAAGGATTTTAATACACAAAGGCACTGGAAGGGATGTTAAAAAAAGAAAAGACAAAGAATTTGTATTTTAAAAAGGACACATTTTCAGCCAAAACTTTTGAGGGAAACAATTTGAAAACTAATTTGAGAGTGTATATTTGGGGACAAGTGTTAGTGTCACAGTAATTAATACATCTCGCATGGGGGGAAGAGCACCATCTTTGTCAATATACTTCAAGTAATATACATCAATTTTATCATATATGGGCTGTGTGATATACAGCAAAAACTTCCAGATATAAAATGCAAAAGAATTGTCTGTTTAGCAAGTAGTCTCTGCCTTTCTGTGATTAGGTGGATATTTCTGTACTATTTCCCCATTACATTGGACTTTATCACTTTGTAGCTATTAAAATTGGGAAATCCTATTTATCACCACTAAAAATTCTAGATTTGATTATATCGAAATAGTTTATTTTGATATAATAAAAACACTCAACTACTTTAATCAACTGCAGCCCTCTCCTCACTGCCCTCCTACTTGAAAACTGAATAGCTATTAGAACAGGTATGGCAAACCACATTGAGAAGGACCATTGTCAACCTTAAGCAATACAGTGTGAAATGCTTCTCTGGACAATGAGAGTAAGTATGTATAAAAAACAAACTAAAATAGCATACAGTATTTTTAAATTTGATTTTTTTTTACTTTTTCTCTGACATTCTAACTATATAAGTGTTGAGCGAGAGTATTTATTTCATATATGTCAGTCTATCTCTACTGAACCATTAGATATTTAGACTATAGAAAATTGCATAATTCACAAAATTCGTCTTTGAAGTAATTTTCTAATCAGTTAATTGGCATTGAATTTTTATGTCATTGCTATTCCTCTTTTGCATTGAGATATTTTATAGTGCAGTTATATCCATGAAGTAGATGTGATATTAATACAATAATACCTCTTATGTGTTATAATTAACCAGAATGCCTCTATGGATTTGTCTGTTATGAATATTTCATGAAATCATGCAACACGTAACATTTTTTGGCTGGCTTCTTTTAATTAGCATAATATTTCCAAGGTTTATGTATGCTCTAGTAAGTATTATCAGTACTTCTTACTTGCTGAAGGTTATTTCAATGTTATTGCCAGATAATATTCCACATTATTGTATGGCTCTAATGCATATGTTTATTCGTCAGTTGAAGGACATTTAGATGGTTTTATACTTTGGCTGTTATGAATAATACTGCTATGAAAACTTGTGCATGCACAAATTTTTATGAAAACAGTTGTTTTCAATTCTTTTAGATATATATCTAGGATTAGAATGGGTGGCTTATACGGTAATTCTATGTTTAGAATGTTGAGGCAGTGCCACACTGCTTTACAAAATGACTGTGCCATTTTACATCTCCACCAACAATGTGTGAGAGTTCCAATTTCTTCATATTCACATCAACACAATACTTTTATCTTTATAACATTTGTCATCCTAGTCATTGTGAAGTGGCATCTCATTGTGATTTTAATTTTCATTTTCCTGCTGACTAATGATGATGAGCATCTTTCCATGTATTTGTTGACCATTTGTTTTTCTTTAGAGAAGCGGCTTCTTTAAATTTTTGCCATTCTCTTATTGGGTTGTCTTTTTGTTGTTGCATTGTAGAAGTTTTTTATATAACATTCTGCGTTCAAGTTTCTCATCAGGTATATGTTTGTAAAGATTTTCTTCTGTAGATTTGTTCTGGAACTTGATGGTGCCTTTTGCTGCACGAATGTTTCTAACTTTGATTAAATCCAACGTATTAATTTTTGTTTTGTGTTTTTTCCTACGTTTTGTTGGAACTAAGAAAATGAACTCTAGTCCACAATGATTTACTTGTATGTATTCTTTCAGGAATTTAATGGGTTTAGTGCTTACATTTATGTGTAACATTATGCCAACTAAACATGCTGAGTTAATTTTTTATGATGTGAATTTTGGGTTTAATTTCATTATTTTGCATGCAGATATCCAGTTGTTCTAGAGCCATTTGTAGAAAGACTGTTTTCCTCCAGTTGAATTGTACTGAGACCTTGTCAAAAATTAGTTGGCCAAAAATATGAGGATTTTTTTCTGAATCTTTAATTCTAGTTTATTGATTTATACATCTGTCCTTATGCCACTATCACACAGTCTTGACTAATTAAATTTGTAGTGAAGTTTTGAAATTAGAAAGTGTAAGTCTTCCAACATTGCTCTTATTCTCAAGAGTGTTTTAGCTTTTCTGAGTTACTCCAATTCCACATTAATTTTAGAATCAGCATGCCAATTTCTGCAAAAACATAGCTAGAATTTTAATAGGGAATTAAAATTCCTAAAAATTTAGTTTTGTTCAATCTGTGTACCAATTTGAAGGGTACTGCCATTTTAACAATGTGGTGACATTAAATCCATGAAGATGGGACATATTTGCATTTATTTAAATATTCTTTAATTTCATTCAACATTGTTTTACAGTTTTAGGTGTGTAAATCTTACACTTATTTTGTTAGGTGTATCTTATTGTTGTTACTGTAAATAGGATTGTTTCATAATTTCATTTTTGGATTATGCATTGCAATGTATAGAAATAAAGTGAATTGTTTATGATCATGTGTCTTCCTCATGGCTAAACACATGTATTAGCTCTAAAAAATTTTCAGTGGATCATTTGGATTTTCTACATAAAAGATTATGTTATTCACAAATAGAAATACTTTTATTTCTTTTTTTCCAGTCTGGATAACTTTTTTGTTGATGTTGCCTAATTGCTATGGCTAGACCCTCAAGTACTCTGTTATAGAAGTGGCTACAGCAGACATCCTTGTTCTTGATCTTAGTAGGAAAATATCCATTCTTCCTCCATTAAATATTTTTGCTGTGGGATTTTTGTAGATATACTTTGTGAAATAGAGGATATTTCTTTATCTTTCCAGGTGCTGATGGTTTTAAAAATGAAAAAAAAAATAGATTTTTGTCAAAAATTTTTGTCTGCTTCCATTAAAATGGTTATGAGGTTTTCATGTTTTACCACCATAGAACAACTTTTGTACTTCTGGAATATTCTGTCACATTTTATAATCCTTTTTACATATTACTGGATTTTATTTGTTAGTATTTTAATGATGACTTTTCTATCTATATTCATAAGATGGTGGTCTCTAACTTCCTTTATTGTAATGTCTTTGTCTTGTTTTGGTATCAGCTAAAATTTAGTGAATAGACAATGAATTATCAAATTTTCCTTAATATTTTGCCTGAGGGTAAAGGTCCTGGACTCTGCTATTTTACTGAAATTCAGTACTTTCTGTTAAAGAAACAAGTTTCAGTTTGTTCTATGGCTTTGGTTAACTGCTGAAGTTCGGATATGGTTGATTTTTAGTTGTCTTGTTCATAATTGTGTTGTTTTACAGTAAAAATGAGTTTGCCAAGTTTATTTGGCATTTTGGTAGTAAGCCTTGTACATGCTTCTTTCTGTATGTTATACTTGAAGCTATTATTCTCTAGTTATTTTCAAACGTGCCTAGAATAATACAAATTCACCCCATATCTTCTATTTTCTAAAACTCTACTTCCAATTTGCTTCAGGATTCAGATCTAGATAATTTCATATTGAAATCACATATTTAAAAAGTTTTTTAAAAATCCAAAAAACTGAGCCAGGGTAAAAGCTAAGTCAGTGACTTTTACTGCTCACTACACTTTTATCCCGCTTTTCCTTTCACTAAACTCTACAGTTCTTTAAGATGAATTCACATTTCTTCATCCCTATAAAATTTATTCCTCTCTTCCTGAATTAATCTCCTCTCTATTCACTTTTTGTTCAAGTCTTTGAAAAATACCTATAACATTATACTGAATTTATTAATGTCTATTCCCTCCTTCATACCCTTAGATCCCTATTTTACAGTAAGGATATGTACTTCTTTCTGGGAACCAGAAAGTTGTTCATAATTATGGGTTTTGACCAAATTTGGAACATCTTCAGCTACTATTTACTTGAATAGTTTTCACCTTTGTCTCCCCCTTCTCTACTTCTCTAGGACTCTGATGACACAAATGCTAAATTTTTTCTTTTATTCCAACATGTCCCTGAGGCTCTGTTCATTTTTGTCTCAGTTTATTATTTCTTTGTTGTTCAGATTAGGTAATTCCTATTGTGCCACTCAAGTTGGACTGATGCTTTCCTATGTACTCTTGTCCTCTCCAAACTGCTGTTGAGACACTCCATTAAGGCTTATATACGTACACACAAATATATGTGTGTGTGTGTACATATTATCTATAATATACATAATATATGAAAATTATATATATTTATATACTATATAATTATAATAAATTATATATAGCATATATAAATTAATATATTTACTATACATATAATATATATTTTATATATATATAATTTTAGCTACTGTAGTTTTCAGTTCTGAAATGGCCATTTGATTCATCCCTACATCCCTCATTGATTTCTTGAGGCCTTCTGTTTTTTGGTTTCATTTGTTTCAATCAGGTTCTTAATACCCACTGAAGCATTTTTTATGAGTGTTTTAATTTGTCATGTAAATTCCATGTTATCTATATCATCTTGGTGTTAGTTTCTATTGCATTTTTAAATTCAGCTTGAGATTTTCGTGGTTCGTGCTATAATGGCTGATATTAAATTGAAGCTTGGTGTCTTAGTCCATTTGGGCTGCCTTAACAAAAATATCGTAGACTGGGTAACTTATTAACAACAAAAATTTATTTCTTGTAGTTCTGGAAGCTGGGAGGTTCATTTTCAAGTCATCACCAGATTGGTGTCTGGTGAAGCCCCCTCTTCATAGATGGTATCTTCTAGTGGCATTTTCATAGGTTGGAAGGGGCTGGCTAGCTCTCTGAGAGGGTCTACTTTATAAGGGAATTAACATCATGATCAAATCACCTCCTAAAAGCCTCATCTTCTAACACTGTCACACTAAGAATTAAATTTTAGCATATAAATTTTTGGGGATGTAAACACTTAGGCCATAGCACCTGGATATTTTTTTAATAATATTTTCTTAATCAGGATCTCATTTGAGTCTTGAATTTCAGTTGACTTCCTCTGGCACTGCTCTGGAGGGAAGAATGCCACCTTGTTACTGCCAGGTTAGCTCAAAGTCCAGGTTCTCCATTTGGCCTCTGGTAACACTCAGGAACTAGGGCTAATTTTCACTTCTCAGCTGAAGTGGGAATTTAGGGTACTTGTTAGTCATTTGCTGATAGTACCCTAAATGGGAGTGAGAGGGGCACCTTGTTATTGGTCTCCACAACACTTCACTGACACTGAGGGTGCAAGGTTGTCCACATCAAGCTGGGGGAGAAAGTTCTGGCTTCCCATTCAGTTTCTCTGACACCATCTCTTTGGGTGAGTTGGTCACCTTGCTATAGCCTGGAAAGGGTGGGAGTCTAGCCTCCTCACTTGCTTTTGCTGAGTTGGGGCTGCCAATTTGTCTATGATAGTTTACTGGATAGAGTGATTAGTAAGTAAAAAGTTTTTAAGTCTTGCTAGGCAACCTCTTTCCTTGACTTTTGTTCACAAAGAGCAGACTCTTCTTCGGGATTTTTATCTCCACTTGTCATTTCCTGGTTGCCAGCTTCTCTAGTACCTAGTCTAGGATAGATGAGGCAAAAGAAAACTCAGGAACTTATCACCTTTGTTCCTTTGGTTCTGAGTTCTTAGCTGGTCTGACTTATTCTCTCCAGCTTTCAGAATAATCTTATGGTTATTTGGTATATAACACGTAGGGTATTTTGTTGTACTTAGTTGAAAAAAATAGAAAGCATGTCTACCTCATTTTTCCGTAAGAGGACATTGTTAAAGATCTGTCAATCCATATTTCCTGACATTTTACGTAGTGGCTACTAAGTAATAAATATTTGATAAATAATTGTTAAGTAAATGACTTAGTAGCAGAACTTTATGTCTACCTTTTTGGGAAGCCTGGAATCAGTTTCATTTGCTTTTCACTTACTTTTGTTTTAGGATGATGTCGTAGATAATCATATCTCAGAAAACAGCATTCTAGATTAAGAGGGGTGTCACTGAATTTTAGAAATTTTTATAATTTCTGTCATAATATTTTACTGAAATAAAATATTTTATTTGAAAAATAGCAAAACCTTTGTTTTGCCATTGTTGCCATCATCATCTGAAATTAAAAAAAAAATTTATTTATTATACTTTAAGTGCTGGGGTACATGTGCAGATCGTGCAGGTTTGCTACATAGATATACACGTGTCATGGTGGTGGTTTGCTGCATCCATTGCCCTGTCATCTACATTAGGTATTTCTCCTAATGCTATCCCTCCCCTCCATTTGAAAATCCCCTAAACACTCTACTTTTTAAACACGTTATTCTTCGTTGTACTGATTTACAGCTTCTAAATAATTTAGAGAATGTAATTTGTAATTAAGAACATTCTCATTCACATATGCAAATTCAAATGAGTACTCGTTATGATCTTGCTATTTTTAATAACATTAGTACTGCTGGGCTGAAATTTCTTAAAGATCAGACCTATTTTAGTAATTCAGTGTTCTTTTTATAATTGCCAAAATCATTAATTTTATTTTTCATTCTATGAATATTACTGGTTATTCTATTTAATATTATAGTCCTTACAGAATACAACATAAGTATCTTGGCACTTGTGATGCAATGAGAAATTGTCATTTAGACATTCTGTAGTCCCGGGAACCAGAAATAGAGTTTATTTGAAAGAATTTTCAGTGGGAATGCTTTGATAGGCAGGGCCTTGATTGAGACATTATTCTATCCCTTAGCTCCTTTAACTAGTTTTAGACTAATTTGAACCTTTCAAGTACTATTCTTAGTGTCTTCATTGAATAAATCAATTAAACTGAGTTCAGTTCAAGTAACCTTGCTTTCAATGAAAAATATTTGCCAGAAAATCATGTGGTTACAGTGATTATACTGAGTTTAAGGGAAAAAAAAATATATATCTAGGAGATTTCAAGACCAAATAAACATTGTTGGAAGAGGATACTTCTGTGAGACATCATTCATGATACAGCAAAAAGTAAGATAGCAAATAGAAACACAGACATTTTCCTCCTGTAAATAAAGAAGAGTAAACCTTATGGTAAACTATGGTGTTTGGGTGATTATAGTTTGTCAATGTAGATTCAATAATTTTAACAATGTAGCACTCCACTCTGGTGGGGAATTTTGATAATTGGGGATGTTTTGCATACATGGTGTAATGAGTCCCTCATCTGAGGAAATTCTTCAACAGAAGCAGATATGCAGTAATTTGTAAAAAGTATTATTTTGTCATGATTGTTGTGAAGATCGTGATAAAAATCAATTAAGGAAGCAGTGCCCTCTTAAGACTGTAAGAGCTATAGAGGTGTTCAAAGCTTCCCAGTTTTTCTTTCCCAGGATTATGCTTCCCTAAGCAATGATCGCTCTTACACACATCACCAAGCCCTTACTCCCAGAATCACTGCTCTGATGTTGAGTCCCAGCTACACTTCTGGCCCCTTTTCATTGATCTCATACCTTTGAGAATGGCAACATATAATCTTACAATCCTGGCAGCTCAGAACCTGCCAACCAGAGCTGCTACAGTTGAAATCACAGTGGAGTTTTGTGTTGGCAAAATTCTGACTGTGGATAATAAACATTTAATCATTGTCTGACCATGCAGTTGACAGAACTAAACCAAACCTCTTCTACAGTTTTTAAGAACAAAGTAATCTTACTATGTTCAGTTATTACATAGCTCTTGTGAAGTAATGATGATTTTGGTGATGGATAATAAGGAACAAGTAAAGATTAAAAGGCAGGATATAAATCAAGTTTCATCTAACTCTAGTTTTTCACTTTAAATCTCATGTTCTATTTTCCCCAGACATTTTGCTTCCAGGATCCCAACGTCTGTTTCATAGGAATTAATGACTGTCCTAAGACACTGGGAAGTCAGCATAGTCCACTCCACATAAAACAGTGTAGGTTGAGACAGCATTTTTGAGGCAGAAACAGGGTATCTTATTTAGAACCAAAACAAACAAACAAACAAACAAAAACCCACCACCACCAACAACAAAAAAACATTTTAGATAGCTGCAGATGGAAATCTGTTTCCTAAAAGTGATAAGAATGATATGACTGTTCAGCCAGTATAGGCTACATGATATGTTCACTAAATGTCAAATGGTGGAGTGGAGATACTGGCTGGGACATCAGGTCTCCTTGGTACTGAGCAAAGAAGAATTATGAGGTAGTTTGCTGTTGACTGTTCTCCTCTCCTCAAGCCCACAGCTGCCCCTAGTACTGGTGTCCTTCTCTCAGGCCCTGACCTCCTCTGAAGAGAATCCTCCTTCCTCCTCTCCTTCCAGCCAGTGGCAGAATAACCTGGCTTTCTCTGAATTATCTTCTAAACTCTTCTTGTGACATCGTTCTTAATTCCAGCTCTCTTCAGAGATTTCTTTTTGATTCCCAACAGTGCGTTACAAAGGTGCAATAAGCTGGACACTGCCTGTCTTTCTCCTGAAATTATAACAATCAATTCTCTTAACCCAGTGTGGATACCGCCGTCTAATTAAAAACATTCTGGGAAGTATGGCAAATAAAGACAGATATGAAATATTATTTTAATAATGATCTTGCTATTTTTCTTGCTAGTGATTTTTTTTAATCTCTAAGATTATCTTTGTTCTCATCTAGGTGCACCATTCCCTACACCTTCAAAGATAGAACATGTAGTGATAGGAGGTCCCAACTCTCTGAGACATTAAAATTTCTGGATACCATTGGGTGTGTTTCCCCCAAGTCGAAGGGTTCAGAAAAAGAAGTCCTAGGCCAGGGATGAACATTCTATTCATCATTACAGTTTATTAGTATAATCTCTTCTACCTGACAATGACTTGACTTTCCACTTTTTTCCTCAAGAGTAAGGATCATTGACTTCTATCATATTGGAAGGAAGGCCTTAACTAAATAGAATGTGGGATGTGATGTTATACAATGTGAGATGCCTTTAAAAATATGAACATAATGTGCATGTGTCTGAATCTTTTTGGACTGCCATAACAAAATACCAGAAGCTGGGAGGCTGATGAAAAGTAGAAATTTATTTCTCACTGTTCTGGAGGCTAAGAAGTCTGAAATCAAGCCCCTGGCATATTTGGTGTCTGGTGAGGGTTTGTCTCCTGGTTCATAGAAAGTACCTTCTCATTGTGTCCTCACATAGTGGAAGGAAGCAAATAAACTCCCTAAGATCTGATATTAGGAGGGTATTAATTCCATCAATTAGGGCTCCATCTTCATTGCCCAATCAGATCCAAAAAGGCTCCACCTCCTAATACCATCAACTTAGGGGTTAGGATTTTGACACATGAATCTTGGGGGGGGGATACAAACATTCAGATCATAGTAATGATATTATTCATCCAATTCTGCCATGTAAGCATTTAGGCCAGTTTCTTGAATTTTAACAGATGGTGATACTGCATAGCAAAATGTTAGCAAATTTTTGAATTCATTATTTTGGGAGAGATAGAAACTAAATAATGTAACTCCATAAACTAGATATGATGAATTAAATAAGTTATAATGGAAAATTGGATTCATTTTTTTCATAATTTTAGTGTCAAAATTTGCCTTCTCTGCCCAATCTTTGGGACTATAAAGCCAATTAGTTTTACAATTTATCTTAAAAAATCTTATATTCATTCACATTTTAAAAATTATATTTTAGCTGAAAAAATTTCTTCTTCTATGGTGTCATAAATAAACCAACCTATAGGTTTATTTTCTTTCACAGATGCTCCTTCCTTTCAGTATTTTATCTAAAAAAATTATTGCAAAATAAAAGTTTGGGAAGATTTTTCTCCTATGTTTTCTTCTAGGAGTTTTATAATTTGCATTTTACATTTAGGTCTATAAACCATTTAGAGTTTTTGTTTTAGTTTTTCAGGGCAGTGACCTTGCTATTGTGTGTCACTACATGTCAAATTCATTCAATGGATTTTTAGCAAAATAAGAATTTATGTATGAATGCCAAAGCAAAAATTACACCAGACAAATTTAATTATGCAGGCAAGGAACACTTTATCCAAGGCTATTACAATAAGGTATAGAGGCCAGAACTCAGCCTTATCTCAACTCTGCTAAAACAAAAGGCTGGAGAGTTTTGAGAGCTGTGGCAGTGGCGAGGAGGATTATAGGCCATCTGTGTCCGCTTATCAGTTGGACCCAAAGGAAAAGTCAACTTTCTCTTATCTTCCTGTAAGGAGGTACTTTTACATCTTGGAGCAAGATTAGGCTCCTACCTTTCTTCAGAATCCGAGACACAGAAACTCCACTTTTTTGATAATTATAGTTCAAAGGGATTACTCTCAGAAATGCCAAAAAGATATTCCTCAGTGGTAAATTTGTTAAGAAGTGTTTAAAAAATTTACATTTCCAGGCCGTGTGCAGTGGCTCATGCCCGTCATCCCAGCACTTTGGGAGGCTGAGGCAGGTGGATCACTTCAGGCCAAGAGTTTGAGACCAGCCTGACCAATAGGATGAAACCACATCTCTACTAAAAATACAAAAATTAGCTGAGCATGGTGGCAGGCACCTGTAATCCCAGCTATCGAAAAGGTTGAGACAGGAGAATTGCTTAAACTCGGGAGACGGAGATTGCAGTGAGCTGAGATTGTGCCATTCCACTCCAGCCTGGGCAACAAGAACAAAACTCTGTCTCTACCAAAAAAAAAAAAAAAAAAAGAAATTACATTTCCAAAGGGCAGAGATAGTAAATGCTCTGAGGAAAGGAAATGCAAGAGCCTGGCATAGTGGCTCATGCCTGAAATCCTAGCACTTTGCCAGGCAGAGGCAGGTGGATCAGTTGAGCCCACAAGTTCCAGACCAGCTTGGCAAACATGGTGAAACCCTGTCTCTACAAAATACACACACAAAAACAATTAGCCAGGCATGGTGGCACACACCTATAGTCATAACTACTTGGGAGGCTGAGGCAGGAGTGTGCCTGTAGTCACAGCTGCTTGGAAGCCTGGGGTTAGAGGATCACCTGAGCCTGGGGAGGTCAGGGCTGCAGTGATCTGTGATCGCTCCATTGCACTTCAGCTTGTGTGACCGAGTGAGACCTTGTCCTGCTCCCACCACCACCCAAAAATAAAAAAATAAAGAAAGGAAAGGAAGATCAGGGGGCCAGGCTGAGATTTAGGAGGAAGCCTGTCTAATGTCTAGTCAAGGCTGGGTGCTGTGGCTTATGCTTATACCAGTACTTTGGGAGGCTGAGGCTGGTGGATCAGGAGGTCAGGAGTTTAGGACCAGCCTGACCAACATGGTGAAACACCGTCTCTATACAAAAATTAGTCAGGCATGGTGGCACATGCCTGTAATCCCAGCTACTCAGGAGGCTGAGGCAAAAGAATCGCTTGGACCCAGGAGGCAGAGGTTGCAGTGAGCCAAGATCACACCACTGCACTCCAGCCTGGGCAACAGAGTGAGACTCCGTCTCAAAAAAAAAAAATGTCTAGTCAAGCATAGGAGAATAGGAAGGCCACCAGCCACCTTCATCAGGGACTTAATCTGTTTTAAGATGCCTACTACATTAAAGTATTATTGTTCATGCTTTGCCAAAATAATTTTGTAAGTTACTAGGTTTACATTTCAGTGTGTTTTATTTTTTCTAGTTATTCCTGAAAAGAACCAGAGCCCCATTGATAGAACTACTTAGTTTTAAATTGTATAAAGACATTTTTATAATGTTTCTTGACTGTCAATATTCGATAATACTCAGTCTTCAAATCTAACACAAGCAACTACAATTTCCATATTACAATGAATCTGGAATGTGGAGAACAGTGCACAGATATGAAGCCAGTATCACCATAATACCAAAGCCTGGGAAGGCCACAAAAACAACAACAAAAAACTACAGGTCAGTTTCCCGGATGAAAATAGATGCAAAATCTTAACAAAATACTAACAAACTCAATCCAGTAATACATTAAAAAGATAATATACCATGATCAAATGGGCTTTATATCAGGGGGTGCAAAATGGTTCAATCTAACCAAATTTATAAATGTGATTCACTACATAAACAAAATTACAAAAAGCACATTATATAAGCATTTCAATAGATGTGGAAAAAGTATTCAACAAAATCCAGCATCCCTCCATTATGAAAACCCTCAACAAACTAGGCATAAGTAGGACATACCTTAAAATAATAAAAGCCATATATGACAGCCCCACAGCCAACATCATACTGAATGAGGAACGTTGAAAATGGTTTCTCTAATAATTGGAACAAGTCAAGGATACCTACTCTCACCACTCCTATTCAACATAGTATTAGAAGACCTAACTGGACTAATTGGGCAAAAGAAAGAAATAAAAAACATCCAAATTGGAAAATATTAAGGCAAATTATCTCTGCTCACTGGTGATATGATCTTATAACTAGAAAACCCTAAAGACTCCTCTAAAACAATCTTCAGATTTTGTAAATGACTTCAGGATAGTTTCTAGGTACAAAATTATTGTAGAAAAATCAGTAGCATGCTTATATCCCAATAATAAACTGAGAACAAAATTAATATCTCAATCCCATTTAGAAGAGCTACAAAGAAATACATAAAATATCTGGAAATCCATTTAACCAAGGAGATGAAAAAAATCTCTACAGAAACAACTACCAAAAGCTGATGAAAAAATATAGATGACGCATCAAATGGAAACATATCCCATGCTCATGTATTAGGATAATCAATATCATTAAAATAACCATACTTCCCAACATAACCTGCAGATTTAATGCAATTCCCATCAAATTACCAATGTCGTTCTTTACGGAATTAGACAAAACAGTTTTAAAATTTATATGGAATCAAAAAAGTGCCTGAATAGCCAAAGTAATCGGAAGCAAAAATAATAAAACTGGGGGTGTCACATTACCTGACTGAAAACGATGCTGCAAGGCTATAGTAACCTAAACAGTATGGTACTGGTAAAAAATAGACACATAGATCAGTGAAACAGAATAGTGACCCCTGAAATACAGCCACATACTACAATCAACTAATCTTTGACAAAGTCAGCAGAAATATACACTGGGTAAAGGACACCATTTTCAATAAACGGTGTTAGGAAAATTAAAGACCCATAAGCAAAGATGAAAGTGGACCCATACCTCTTCCCATATATAAAAATTAAGTCAAGATAGATTAAAGACCTAAACATAAGATCTGAAATTATAAAAATTCTAGAAGAATATCTAGAAAAAACTCTCCTGGCCATTGGCCTCAGCAAGTAATTTATGACTAAGTTTCCGAAAGGAAATGCAACAAAAAACAAAAATAGACAAATGGGACTTAAAATGCTTTTGCAAGGCAAAATAAGTAATTGGCATACTAAATAGACAACCTACAGAATGAAGAGGAAATATTTACAAGTTATTCCTCCAACAAAAAGCCCAGAATCTACAAGGAACTCAAATTAATCAGCAGGAAAATAACAGTCCTATTAAAATGGGCAAAGGATATGAAAAGACATTATTCAAAAGAAGGCACACAAGAGGTCAACAATCATATGATGAAGTTCTCTACATCACTAATCATCAGAGAAACGCAAATTAAAACCACAATGAAATACCATCTTACACCAGTCAAAATGGCTATTACTAAAAATTCAAAAAGCAACAGGTGTTGGCGAGGATGCTAGGAAAAGAAAATGCTTATACACTGTTGGTAGGAATGTAAATTGGTACAACTTCCATGGAAAATAGTACAAAGATTTCTCCAATAACTAAAAATAGAGCTACTCTTCGATCCAGCAATCCCACTACTGGGTCTCTACTCAAAGGAAAAAAAAAAAATAATTATATAAAAAAGAACCCTGCCCTTGTATGTTTATGGCAACACTGTTCACAATAGCAAAGTCAGATAGTCAACCTACACATCCATCAGTGGATGACTGGATAAAAAATGTGTATACATATATACATATATACATACACACACCACGGAATACTACTCTGTCAGAGAAAAGAATAAAATCATGTATTTTTCAGGAACATGGATGGAACTGGAGATCATTCTCCTAAGTGAAATAACTCAGACAAAGAAATCCCCCAAATTGTGTGATCTCACTTAGAAGTGGGAACTAAACAATGGGCACACATGGACATACAGAGTGGACTAAAAGACACTGGAGACTCCAAACAATGGGAAGGTGAGAGGGTGGTGAGGGATGAAATGCTACCTATTGGGTACAATGAACATTATCTGGGTGATAAGTACACTAAAAGCCCAGACTTCACCACTTGCAATATATCCATGTAACACAACTGTACTTTTATCCCTAAATCTATTAAATAAATAAAAATACCACATTCTATATCAACTCTAATATTTCCAGACTGCATCATATAATAGCTCCATGTCTTTTCCCATTGAATCATTTTTACCGTCATTTGCCTTTCTTGGATATTATGAATATGTTAGGCTTTAACTGTTTTTTGATGTCATTAAATATTAGTGCATCACTAAGGATTAGAATTCTTTGTAATTAACAAAACCATTAAAAAACAAAAAAGGTGTATTTTAAGCATACTAGGATAGCTAATGGAAACAAAGGTTGAAGTGTATATGAGCTTCAGGAAAAAAATTGAGACAAAATCTAAAAAGCCTTCATATCTCAGTTTCCACTCTTGGGTCCCACTTCTCTGCTACCTGCTATCTCGCTGTCTTTGTCCTTCTCTATCGTACTCTCTCCTTTGACCAATTTCCCCTGTATTCCAATCTACATGGTAGAACCATACAATTACACATCTCTCTGACCCCCCCCAGAGTTGGTTAAGTCCTCTTGTTTCTATAGCACCCATACCTCCCACTTCCCTTGTAGTTATTAATTTATTGTCTAACTTTTCCTATTGTCTGACTGAGGACTTCTGGGTCATTTAATACGCAGGGTGGTTCATTTTCATAGTAGCAATCATATATTTTAAATCAAAGCCAGGCATATATGATGTGAGATACCATCTGATGATGAGCTACATATTTTAAGTTATGAATGTCCTTGAATGTCTGATTGATTTGGTCCGATATTATCTAACCACCTATGAAGTCCTATTTATCCTTCCACCAATCACAGAGCTCTACCTTCACCACAGAAGGTAGAGCTTGTTCTTGTTTATCTCCTATTTATTTGGTTAGGTCTCAGCTTAAGCAATCTATTCCATATTTTGTGTTTCTAAAATGCCACTGAATGTAAATTTGCCTCCCCTTTTATATTGCTATTTCTTACCGTATTCTGCCTCTGTCCTGAGACTGGTGGAGACTGTTTCCTTTTAGTTACTTACTACTGTGCTGAGTGCATCATTAGCACTCAATAAATTAAAACAATAATGATACAGTGCATCATCGTAATTATCTTTATTCCCTTAGGCAGATCCAGCAGGGAATGAGACAATTCAGATGCTGCTCTGTTTTCTATAAATGCCCTCTAGCATGTCTCAGGACATGAAAGGAGTCTTTCACTCCACTTAAAAAAAAAACAAAAAACTAACAGTGGTGATCATTGAGGGCGAACTCTTTGAGGTTTACAGGAAAATAAGATAACATGGCTTGGTTTCTGTTTCCACTCCTGGAGCACATACTGTCTTTACCATTTATGGAACATGTCATATTATTCTTCCACTTTACTTACAAATAAATTATTATGCCCTTAAGGGAAAACAAATAAGATTTGATCCCACTTCATATACCAATGACTGCCATTAGCAGATTCTCAGTAAACAATCATTGTAAATTCTAGATAAAAATAATGGTAGAGTTGATGTGTATTAATTCATTTATATGGAAAACCATTTCCATTTATGAGATCTGATAAGCCATAAGCTCCTAGTAGTCTGTGAGCTCCACAAGTGCACATTTGCTTAATCACCTTTATATCTATGGCAAATAACACATGAACTGATACAAAGTGCACACTGAATAGGGTTTTAAACTAAAAGCAATCAAGTACAAATTGAGATTTTTATTCTGATGTTGAAATTGCATTTATATTTGTGCAATTTGTCCTATTTTCAAACTGAAATGACTCCTTAACCCTAAATATCACTGGTCAGATTTTTTGTTATTGCTGTTGTTCATTTTTGTTCGTTTGTTTCTGTATCTTTACTATCCCTGGAGTTCTACTTCTATGCTTCCTAAATGACTTTATCACTATCAGTGAGTGGTCTGGTGGACCATAAACACTTTGCACATAACTTATTATCTTCTTTTCTATTTCCAGCTGTGACACCATTTGGGGTCATGTAATAACTATGTGGAGAAGCTCTCTCTAACACCTTGGCTTAAAAAGCAGCTTGAACTATCCAATTCCAGTAATTTTAACTCATGTATATTTTAGCCACTGACTCTTCATAGCCAAGCCTGTGAGTTAACGTATTTCTCCACCTCAGACAGATAAAATGCTAATATCACTTCCTGATGTAATCACACATCCCTTTCATCTCATACCTTTAGTTCATTAACAGTTGTTCTTTAACCCCCTCAAAATCTTCAGTTGATAATTCCCTGCCTGCAAGGCCAAAGGCCTTCTTCTCCTGGCTTTATTCCTCCACTTGAGCATCATAGACAAATCATCAGAAATGCTCCACTACTTTGCACATTAATTTTCATCCCTCTTTACCCAAAATACCTAATCCTAGAATTATCTACAATCAGTCCTCTCCTCTGGTATATCTAATCCTTGAAATTACTCAGCTTTGTGAATAGGTGATATTCTAAATTGATATTTCTAACCTTAAATTGAACTACAGTGCTGCATATCAATTATTTTTCTTGCCTGTTATCTATAATTCTTTCTTATAACTGTCTCATAGTCTTAGCCAACCCCCTATTTTTACACTCAGAAAGTGGCTCTGCTTTCTATATTAAGAAATGTAAAGCCTATATTACATGCTGAGAAGCAGCCCACCTATTCCCTTATCTGTATCACCCCCAGCCATAATTTCTTCCCTCCAGGCTAAGTAAATAAGACTGCAACACTTTAAACTCTCAGTCCTATAGGCTCTCATCTCTTATACCTTGTTTTATAATGTAGCTCTCTACCAATGTCTTATATGTTCCAGTCTTTATTTCTAATACTGGAAATTGCTTTTCAATTTCTATACAGAAATACAAGAAAATAAAATTTCTGAATATTACATTCCCCTTTGGCTATAGCTCAATTTCTTTTCTTTTCAGCTCCATTTCTGGTAAGAATTGTGATGAATCAGTCAATCTCTGTCTATCTGTCAACACACAATTATTGAAAACCTTCTTCATGTCAGTTTGCGTTCAATGCCTGGGGATACTAGGAAAAACAAGATAGACCCAGTCCTGTTTTTGTGGCACTTCAAGCTTCATTTTCTCACTTCCCATTCAGTTTTCAACCTACTGTAGTTGTGTTTCTACCCTTAACAACTCCACTGAATCAGCTTCACTCTTAACCTCTTTATCAACAAATCAACTAGGCTTTTCAGTATTTATTTTCTTATCTATGTCTTTTGCATTTTATGTATTAACCTCACCTTATAACATTCTATTCTTTAAGGTTATATAACTAGAAAAATACATTGTGCTATTTCTGATTTTGGCTTCTCAGTGTCTTAAATAAGCAACTCTTTCTCAATCCACAACTTAAAATATGACATTCCTCAAGTTGCTCATACTATCTACACACCAGTTCTCTTTTCATAATTTTATAGCTTCAACTATTAATTTACACGAGATTCCTACATTGAAAACATGGTAACTGTCTACCCTTAGGTATCTTCAGACGATCTCAAATTCCAAATGCCTTCAAATAAACTCATTATGTTTTCTCATCTTCTTGATCTTGGTAGTGGCAGGAGGCAAACAAATCCCTAAGCAGACAGGGGAGGGTCCTCAGTGAAACCCTACCTTCAAACCAAAGAGAGTTTAAAGCTTGAAAGCCAACCTACAAGTCTCAGATACATCCATGGACCAGATGGAGAACTTCTTTTCCCATTTGGCATGCTTTTCTCTAATTGGTCCCCATCCTTTACCTATTTTACATTTATCTACCTTCCCTAATTGGTTTCTTTGCACTATAGTGCCTACTTTTGAGTGGAGCCTTTGATTTAGACGTTTTTATATACCCACAAACTAATCATCACATACTCCCCCATTCTGAGCCCATAAAAACCCTGGACTTATACACACTGGGGGACAACCTGCCTTCAGGTGGTGGGGACTACTGACCTTTGGGTTAGGGACCACCCACTTCGAGTCCCCCTCTCCCCTGAGAGCTGTTCCATTGCTGAATAAAACTCTTCTCTGCCCTTTTTACCCTTCGATTGTCAGTATAACCTTATTCTATTTGGACGCAGAACAAGAACTTGGGAACTACTGAACGTAGTTACAAAAAGGATGTAACACTGTGGGCCTCCACCCTTCACCGGCACCAGGCAGCTACCCCACATGACAGGAAGCAGCGGCAGGCCTGGTCCAGCCCCAGAGCCACAGGCTGGAGTGTGGCAGCAGGAAGAATAAGGTATAATAGAGGTGGGCTGGGGCATGCCCAACCCAGCTGCAGGCTGATCTTGGATCCTGTGGCAAACATGAGATCCAGGCTAGAGCACAAGCCAAGAGCAGGTCCAGTAGGCTAAGAGGGCAGGACACCTTCTACAGCAAGCCCTGGCCTGAGCCCTGGTGGGGGCATCACCAGCGGCAGAGGCCTGTGGCTGGCGAAGTGTCACCAAAAATATCCTGCATCAATATAATTTGGTGACACCTCCATTCTATTTATCAATAAATAGAATGTTCATTTTTATTTCTAATTATGACTTGTGTATTCCTTTTCTCTACACTTAGTGAAAACATCCTAGACTAAGAGCTATTTGAGTTGTCTCTTAACTGGGATAGTTTTGGCACCAGAATATCCTAGTTAAGATATATTTGCTGACAACAGATATACTCTCTAAAAGTTTCAACAATTATACATCGCTCTTTGTCTAAGTATCCAATTTTAACCATGGTAGAAACGACCTGCATTACCTACCCCACCCAACTATTTTCATCTTTATAATTTTATCTTACTTGACTCCTTGTCATTTTCTTTATTCTTCTTCAGTCTTTTACTTATTGTAGTTTTTAATTTTCAGTATCTTATACCTCCAGTGAGTATCTGTATATACTCTTTTTGTGTGTGTTGGAAATGTCTTTGGTTCACTTAAAAAAAAGTTTTGCCATATTAACACTTTTTTATCTCAGATATTTAGAGAAAAACATATTTTTGGGGAGATGATTTTAGGACCCCTACAATAGATAAAACAATCCTATTCTGTGCTCTTACAGCACCAAGTACATATATCTGTCAGAAGATGTGTCACATTTTATCTGTATGATCAATATTTGTATTTCTCCTGTTGGAATATGAATTACTTAAAGGATAAGTTAATGTTTTATTCATGTTTATATTTCCAGGATCTAGAAAACTTTGTCCTATATGTGACCAATGAGTATCCATTCTTTTATTCCAATTATGGAAATAAATAATCTTTGACACTTTGTTTAATGTTCTGGTACTATAAAATATCTTGAGATACAAAATTAATCAAATATACTATATTTTAAATCACAGTTGGTATCAAATCTCATGAAGACATTTCTAAGAGCCATCTAAGAAAAACATAAAATAAAAAGGATGACAGAGAGCTTGATATAAAGTATAGTGATATGTAAATACAACATGCTCTCTCTTTCGGCATTCCTCTGAAGTCAAATGAAAATCAGATTAGACACTCTATGACATTTGAACATACCTTGGGGAAATGATGGCCTTCATCTATTGTGCATGGACAAAAACCTTGACTTCATTCTGAACAAAACATAAGGTGATTTCTTTATGTGGCAAAAGTAAGCTCATACACTTTATTGCCTGAAGTAATTATTATACTCTAACTAAATTAAATGACTTTTGAATTCTTTACCACTCTAAGATTCAGTGACTCTGTAGAGCCAAAGGTAACTTCTATCACTTACTGATAATATGGATGTTATGAACATGAAATTACCAATTCAGAAGAAAATATTGTATCATTTAATTTTTAAATTTTATTTCAGGAAAAAGACTCAAGTAGGAAAGTATTAACAATTCCCTAAAACTAGAACATTTAAACAAGTTATATAGTTCTATTAACTCAAAAATTGACAAATGAATAATGTTAATAGTCTAGAAAATCCACCATAAAAATAATATCTTGAATTTAAAATTTCTGTCTGCAGTGAATTTCTGTGGCCAAGTTACAAAACACTCAATCTAAGCCCTTATAATGGAAATGCAGAAAGAACTTTAAATATAAGGGCAAGAAGAGATACGGCTGTAATACAAAAGGAATCCTTTTCTAACAAAAGGCTGAATATATAAATCATTGTTATGAAAAATACTTTTCTTCTTTGTTATATTCAATCTGCAAATCATAAACTCATTCTTGCTAGCAAAAAGTGACTTGGATTTGATTTTAATGTTGATTTTTTTCATGCTTCCCCCTCATTCTACATCTATTCTGACTCTTCCTTTCAATCATTTCCTTTGTGATTGCTTAGTTTCATGCTTCCTATATTTTGCTAGACTAAAATGTAATGTACTCAAGGTTTATATTGGCAGGCCTATGCAGCTAGTCAGCTCTGAAGCTAGCTTTCATCTCAAACGGGCAAGGCAGGGGGAGGGTTTTAGAGGAGAGAAGGCAGGAAGCAGAAAATGGAGGCAGAGGGGGAAAGACCCATTTATATTTCTGAAGTAGCTAATGTTCCTTGTTGCACACGTTATTCTAGAAGAGGATACCCCTCTTCAGATAAGTACTAGCAGCTGTGCCATCTGCAGTGCAAGATACCTGTTTCAAAACCTGCCACTTGGATTATTTTTAATGGTGTGATATCTGTCTTTGTTTACTTATATTCTGTAAAGTATCCTCAGTTCTGCTGGGTTCATTAGCTCCCACTTACTCTGTATTTTTTTTGCTCACCTTGTGTTCTGCTGTGGACAAGTAACTAATGGGCTTTGGGGAGGCACCTTGTCAGAAAATCTTTTATATCTGAAGCTATTTAAGGGTGCCAAATTGTTTGGTCATCATATTAGCCAATAAGAGGGGAAAGGATTTGATTTTACTCTACAGTTTTATTTTAATATAAAAGATTGAGAATATGAGCAAAAATGCAATAAATGACTCTGTATGTACAGAGAGAAAAGATTTTATTTTTATTCCTCCCATTAAGAACATCCTTGAATTTCCAGGAATTGCCTGAGCAACAAAATATCAAATTCTACCTGTTTGTGTGAGTAGTAATTATATATTCTGGGTGGCAGAAAGCACTCGGCAGGGCTCTGAGGAAGTCTGTTAGTCATTTCATCATTCTATGCAGCATTGATCTTGCTGACTGCACAGAGCACTAATAGAACAAGTTAATGGAGTTTATTCTGTCACAAATGCTGCCAGTTAAAAAAGATGATTGCCATGTATGGAAAACCAGGCTCTCTAACTTCTTCCTAAAGATATATGGAAATATTAAATCTGTTATCTGCCGTAGAGGGAATACAAAAATATTGCCTTCCTAATAGAAGTACAGGTGGAGTTTATTATTACAAAACGGAAATTGCAAAAGTTTTTGGCAAACTATGGTTGCAGAATCTATAGTGAAATATAGCTGCTTATTTTTAATTAATGAATTATACAATATCAACATTATAGTGTTTTCCCCTGAAAGTCAATCATCTTAAACAGAGAAATGAGAAACTTATATTTTATGAGCTAAATATAATCCAAACTGTACTGTTTAATAAGTAACTTGCAGCCTTGGATTGATGTTGATAAAGATATAAAAACCAAATGTTGTTTCCCAAGCTACAAAATTGCATGTTATTCATGCTAAAATATGAAGCTGATTATAAGATTCAATGGTAATCAGACTGAATTAATAGTAGCCCTGTAACAAACCTTCATTTTCTCAACAGTCCTGACAATTCAAGTAAATAAAAATTGAGAGGATGCACCAGTTCAGAAAATAAATTCAGCATCTTACTTAGTGCCTAAAATATTTCTCCAACTGATCAATAAAACTACCTAATTAAAATGTTCTTTTATAGACTTGAAGATTTTTGAAAGGATACAGATTCTTATTTATCTAAATATTAGATGAAGCTAATCAAGAACAAAAGATATCCGTGGATTTTTGTCATCAGTATAGAACAATGAGAGTAATTGTGATTTAGATGGTATATCACTGTTTTAACTTACCATTTTCCTGTGTAAGACTAGAGCTTTTGACTTTTTTTTCCAGGATGCCAAAATCTAGTAGAATTTAGCTCCTGTAGACTAGGTCTCAAGTTCACAAAGTTTTTTAAGTGTCTGTTTTCTCCTATAGCAATTTTTAAATTTGTTTTACTCAAACTTATAATAGTTTTTTTTTTTTTGAAAAGTAAGTACAAAACTTAAAAATGTTTTTTTCTCCTTTCCTAATAAATTATATAGATTCACTCTCTTACAGATGAAGTCTACATATTATAATACATGTATAACTTTAAAGATTTAAATGGAATTACTATACAAATTATTGATGAAAATCCAGCTTTAGAATTGGACCTATTTATGATTTGGAAGCAGTAATCTTCTAAGAGAAGAAAGTAATTTTATGACCACAGTTTTTGTGTTTTCTAATAACATCATCCTTCAACAAACTAATTTGTGGGCCATACTCCTCCTGTCTCCAACTCAGTATAGATTAAATTTTAGATTCATCAATTTAGAGACCAACACTTAAATAATTCATCTCTTAAATGAGGCATACATTAAAGATGATGATAATGGATTTGCATTTGGAGGATATCTAACTTGTTAATATATCTAAAAAAAATAAACATCTCGCTTCTGTTTCTGAATATGATAGAGCATTTCATCAGAATAGTCATCCTAACTAAAATCAACCTTAAGTCTTTTATAAAGTTATTCTTTAAACAGCACTGGAAAGCAACAAAAATAGCCAGAGATTAAAGAAATAAAGGATCAAATCTTAGCGTGAAAGGGAGTATATTGAAATGACTTTGACATTATCCATTGCTGATCTTCAGAAGGTATTGTCAATTCCTATGTTAAATAGTATTATAGGATGAGAAAGTAATCAGAAAGCAATAGCTAAGAGACAATAAAGAGATCAACAGAGCACTTACCAGTCTCAGAAGTGGAAAGTTAAATTTTGGAATTAAGGTTCAGACCTCTAAAATGCTATACCCTAGAAAGAGGAAAAAAATAATACAAGAATATCTGCAAAAATTCAAACCTAGTCTTAAATAATCTTCTTACCTAATTTTGTTAAGGTAATATAACATTTCTCTACTACTTCTTAGAAATCACATCCTCTATGAAGCAAAGTGACATCAAAGTACTTCAAAATAGATTTTAATAAATAACGTCTGAATATCAATTAAATATAAATAGGCATACCAAGAAACAGGAATAAATGATTGAGAACCTAGGGAAAAAAAGAGATTTAAAAGACTGAAACAGAGATGCTCATGATATTGAAGATATCAGATATATATTTTGAAAAAAATGCTTAATAAGTATAGGAAAATAAATTAAATGGGGAGAATTTTATCAAAAAAATTTACCAAATATTTGAAATTCATGGAAAAGTAATTAGAAATTCTAAAACTGAAAATATAACTGAAATCAAGTAAAATGGATTTAAAAGATTTTACTTCTTTATTTCAACTATAACATAGGAAATTTCAGTTATGTTTTTTAGGAAGAAAGCATATGTTAGAGAGGAAAGGATTATTGAATTGGTAGAGCAGTAGCTACCATGCAGCATATTCATTGAGATGAACCAAGAACATGATAATAATGGGGTATTATGGTTTGTGTAATGAAAGTGCTGAGGGAAAAAGAAGAGAAATGAGGAAAATTTTCAGAAGATATCAGATAATAACTTTTCAAATTGGAGGAAAGACAGAAATTCACAGATGTAGATGCTTGCAAATCTGAAAAGCTTTAAATGGAAGAAAACTGAAGACAGAAAGAAATCTTGAAAGCAGCCAGATGAAAAATGAAAAAAAAAAAAAGACACAGTGCCTTTAAAGGAGCAATAAGATTGGCATCTGACTTTTCCACAGAAATAATATTAAACGTAAGAAACTGAATGACATTTTTAGAGCACCTACATTAAAACATTGCCAATACCCATAAAACAATAGCCAGCTAAAATATGCTTTTAAAACGTGTGTGAAAACAAACAAAAATAACTTCGGAAGAAGAAAAAAACCTTGACAAAACTAGTTATCAAATTTTTCCTAACAGTAATCTTAAAATACTGCTTTAGGTATAAGATGGAAGCACAATAAGAAGGAAATAACAAAAAAGAGCACATATAAGAATATATTTTTAAATGTAAAAAATGATCAACTGTATAAAACAATAGTTACAGTATGCAATTTATGTGCAAACTTTAAATACATCATAATCAAAACACAAAATGTGGGTAAACATCAAATGGAGACAGTGTTCTCAAGCTATTTTCATTACATGAGAAATGGTAGAATAACAGACTCAAAAACTAGGAAATACAAGTCTTTAACGTAGCTGAAATAATGATAATGTAAAATAGTCTACTAATGGGGAAAATATCATAATACAATATACCTGATGAATTTCTCCTTCTACCATATAGTGTAACCTACCAGGTTAGTCTTACAGACATAAACAGCTAGAAAATTGGAAAATCTGTATGAAATCACTGTATCTAACATTAGAAAAAGTCAATATAAACCTGTACTCCCTGAGAGAAGGCAGATTAATAGCATATGCCCTAGAGATCCTATTGCTTTCTCCCTGTAGGAAGTTTCTATAACACAGCTCAGAAAAAAGGAACTCAAGTATAGCCAAGTGGTTTCACTGAGATGCAAGACTGGATGTGGCAAAACTGAGGTGTCTGGAATTTGGGGGCTGAGTACCCAAACTGATGGAACTATGCAGAGAAAGAGCTCCAGAACCATGTGTAAGTCTCCTCTGAAATTTTGACTGAAGAATAAATCTGACTTATACCAATTAAGACCCCTTGAGGCCAGCCAAAGAACAACTGGCAGGTAACAAAACAACAGACAATCTATAAATTGAATAATTACCAGATAAGAGAAACATGTGAGTCGTGACTAGCCAGAGAGGAGAGACTTCGTTAAACACCTAAAGCATTCAATAGAGACCACAGAAAGACTACAACTTATAAGCAGGGATAACCTATATCCAGGTAAGAGAATACACCAGAGCCAGTCTAACAAAGGTTATAAAACAAGCCTCAAAATAATCAGGAAAATCCACAAGATACTTAACTGTCTTCCAAAGATGACAAAGAATCAAAAGCACAAACCACAATGTTCAGCTCCAAACAACTATTAATAGACATGTACAGAAGTAAAAAAATGTAACCTGCTACCAGGAGACATATCAGTAAATAAAAATATACCCAGACACGGAGAGAGATCCAAGATGGCCGATTAGCAGCAGCTCAGGATTGTAGCTCCCACTGAAAGAGCAGAGAGTGAGTGGACGCCACATTTTCAGACGAATTTTTATTGCCCACGGACCAAGAGATTCCAGGCGGAGGAGCCCCACGGGTCGCCAGCGCGACTCTTTGGCCGGCGCGGGCCGTTTTGCAGGCGCCCCGGCGCCGGCGGTTCTCAGTCCGGAGTATACGGGACTGAGTGCCCTTTGGTTGGCGTTGGAGCTCCGGGGAAGGCAGAGTCTCCCATTCAGCTGATTGAAAAGCGGACTGAAGCGGGGAAGCAGACTGGGAGATTCCCGGGCAGAAAAGCGCCACGAATCTCAACGCCGCTGTTTCAGTCGGCGTGGTGGGTCACCACAGGGGAAGGCTGGTGCCCCCCCTACACACACACACACAAACAGCAGCTGGCACTGCTAGGATTGAGAGTTTCACAGCAAGTACAGCTGAACCCGGGAAGGTCCAGCTCTTGGGGGGAGGGGCGTCCGCCGAAGGAAAATTAAGAAACAGAAAAAACTTTACCACCACCAAGTTGGACGTCCACTCAGAGACCTAATCTGAACGTCAGCAATTACACAGACGACAGGTGGATAAATTAACAAAGATGGGGAAGAAACCAGCGCAAAAAGGCTGAAAACACCGGAAAGCAGAATGCCTTTCCTCCTGCAGAGGATTGCAGTGCCTCATCACCAGTTGAACAAGGCCTGATCGAGAATGAATGTGAGGAATCAAGGGAATCAGGCTTCAGAAGGTGGATAATGAGAAACTTCTGTGAGCTGAAAGAACATGTTCTAGCCCAATGCAAGGAAACTAAGAACTTTGAAAAAAGGTTTGACGAAATGTTGATGAGAATGGACAATTTAGAAAGGAATATAAGTGAATTAATGGAGCTAAAAAAACACAATACAAGAACTTCGAGAAGTATGCATAAGTCTAAACAGTTGAATTGATCAAGCAGAAGAAAGGATTTCAGAGGTCAAAGACCAACTTAATGAAATAAAACGAGAAGAACAAGATTAGAGAAAAAAGGGTAAAAAGGAATGAGCAAAGTCTCCAAGAAATATGGGACTATGTGAAAAGACCTAATCTACGTTTGATAGGTGTACCTGAATGTGACGAAGAGAATGAATCCAAGCTGGAAAATATTTTTCAGGATATTATCCAGGAAAACTTTCCTAACCTAGCAAGGCAGGACAATACTCAACTCCAGGTAATACAAGAACACCACAGAGATATTCCTCAAAAAGAGCAACCCCAAGGCACATAATCATTAGATTCACCAGGGTTGAAACGAAGGAGAAAATACTAAGGGCAGCCAGAGAGAAAGGACAGGTTACCCACAAGGGGAAGGCTATCAGACTCACAGCAGATCTCTCAGCAGAAACCCTACAAGCCAGAAGAGAGTGGGGGCCAATATTCAACATCCTTAAAGAAAACAACTTTCAACCCAGAATTTCATATCCAGCCAAATTAAGTTTCATAAGTGAAGGAAAAATAAAATTTTTCACGAACAAGCAAGTCCTCAGAGATTTCATTACCACCAGGCCTGCTTTACAAGAGCTTCTGAAAGAGGCATTATATACAGAAAGGAACAACCAGTATCAGCCATTCTAAAAAAACCCATCAGTAAGCTGCATCTAGACCCATCTCACATGCAAGGATATACAGAGACTCAAAACAAAGGGATGGAGGAAGATTTGCCAACCGAATGGAGAGAAAAAAAAAAAAAAACAAACAGGAGTTACAATTCTCATCTCTGATAAAATAGACTTTAAAGTAATAGAAACCAAAAGAAATAAGAAGGACATTGCATAATGGTAGAGGGATCAATGTAATGGGAAGGGTTAACGATCCTAAGTCTATGCACACACAATATAGGAGCACCCAATATACATAGGGCAAGTTCTTGGTGACTTACAAAGAGACTTGGACTCCCACACAATAATAGTGGGAGAGTTTAACACTACATTGTCAATAGTGGATAGATCAATGAAACAGAAGGTTAAAAAGGATATCCGGGACTTGAAATTATATCTCGAACAAGTAAACTTAATAAACATCTACAGAACTCTCTACTCCAAATCGACAAAACATACATTTTTTTTTCAGTAACATCACATTTATTCTAAAAGAGACCACATGGTTGGGAGTAAATCACTCCCCCAGCAATTACATAGTATTTCATAGGTTTAAATGAAATATTGGTTGGCTGTTTGTTTGTTATTTTCCTCCCTTATTCCTTCCTGTCTCCATCGTATAACACAATTATTAGTATAAAAGAGCCTTTTAATACCCATTTTTAGACTGCATTCTAGCCTGGGCAATAGAGCAAGATTCCCGTTCTCTCTCCCTCTTTTTTTCTTCTTTTTCCCTTTCTTTTATTCTCTTATTTTTCTTTCTCTCTTTTCTCTTTTCTTTTTCTTTCTTAAAAAAAAAAAAGAAAAAAAAAATATACCCAGAAATGATGAAATCAGCAGATAAGCACATTGAAGCAGATATTATGTATGTATTAAAAATCTTAAAAAGAGCATGGAAACAATGAAGATAAAATTGGAAATACAAAAAAAAAAAAGCACTTGAATATAGAGATTTAAAAAGTAAAGGATTTGATAATAGTGGGATTATATGCAAAATGAACCCTGCAGATAAAAGATCAGTGAACTTCAAACCATACCCATAGACACTCTTTGAACTCAGGCCCAAGAAGAAAGAAGGCTGAAAATGAATGGAGACTCAGTGGTCTGTAGACCCAAAAGGAATGGGTATGTTTGTGAAAAATATGTTAAGAAATGATAAAGAAGATATTTCAGATTTGATGCAACTTGTTACTATTGATCTAAAGGACTCAACTATATTTAAGGAAGTTAAATACAAAGGAAACCATGCCAAATCATATCATATAAAGATATTTCTGAAAACCAAAAGTAATTAGAAATGTTAAAAGCACCTAGGAAAAGAAAAAGATGCATTGTATACAGGAGAACAAAGATAAATTCAGCACTGACACCTCTTCAGAAAGAATGTGTGCCACTTTTTTAGGTTCTATGTATGAGTGAGATCATGTGGTACTTGTGTTTCTATGATTTTGTAGAAGTAGAGAGTAAAATGGTGTGGGGGGGGGTGAGGGGTGCTATTTGAGAGATGTTGGGCAAGGATACATAATTTCCATTAGATAGGAAGAATATGTTCAAGACATCTATTGTAAAACATGGTGACTATAGTTAACAATATATTGTATTCTTGAAAAATTCTAGGAGAGCAGATGCTCACCAAAACGCACAATGCATGTGTTCATTAGACAGATGATGTCATTCCACGATGCACATACACTTTAGAACAAAATGCTGTACATGGTGAATTGTATGCATTCACCATGTACAGCATTTTGTTCTGAAGTGTATGTGCATCGTGGAATGACATACATACAAAAAATGTATTTGTCAAAAAAAGGAAATAATGTGTGTCACAAAACAATGAAATGACACCTTGATAAGCTGAAAGAAAAAATCAACTTACAATTTTACATCAGGAAAAATATCATCGTATCCAGAGAAACATTATTTGCATTAAAAAGCATGGAAAATAAAGGCAAGTCATTGGTATCATCACATAGACATACACTGAAAAAATTCACCATGAGAAAACTTTCACAAGAAATAGGAAATTCAAGTAAAACACACATTTGCACGTGCGCATGTGCGCGCACACACACAAACATAGACTCAGATCTATACAAAGGATAAAAAGTATATAGACAGCAAATGTGTGCATTTTAATAATAGCATGCCTAAAATAAAAATAACAGTGATATATTATAGAGTTTACATAAGTAATTCTGAAAATCTAAATAGCCCAAAAATGGATGTGTGAGTGTTCACTGTTTGAGATTCTTAAGCAAAAATTTATAATGCCTTTTCAAGATAGATTTGAATGTATTAGAAATGCGTAATTTAGAAAACAGTATAAACTAAAAATAAAGCAAAAATAGTGATTAACAGATGAGATACAATAGAATATTACAATTCCAAAATACAAATACAAAGCAGAACAAAAGAAACAAAAATTAGTTGAAACAAGTAGAAAATAAATAGCCAGATTGTTGACAGAAAAGTAACCTTCTTTGTTAACTTTTCCAATTAAAATAAGTGAACTAAATACATCAATTGAATGCTGATATTGTCAGAGTAGATTTTTAAAAAATCAACTGTATGCTTTTTTCAATAAATTAACGTTAAATAAAAAGACATAGAGTGGTACAAAGAAATATATAAGGAAAAGTATAAAAGGCCAATACAAAGAAAACTGGTGTAGCTATATTAACATCAGGCAACACATTTTTTATTAAAAACAAAAACCAGGTCAGGTGCAGTGACTCACGCCTGTAATCCCAGCACTTTGGGAGGCCAAGATGCCCTATCAGTTAAGCTCAGGAGTTCAAGACCAGCCTGGCCAACATGGTGAAACCCTGTCTCTACTAAAAATACAAAAATTAGCTGGGCATGGTAGCTCAAGCCCGTAGTCCCAGCTACTTGGGAGGCTGAGGCAGGAGAATCACTTGAACCCAGGAGGCAGAGGTTGCAGTGACCTGAGATCATGTCACTGCACTCCAGCCTGGGTAACACAGTGAGACCCAATCTCAAAACAAAACAAACAAACAAAAAACACACTTGGGCACAATGCATAATAGTTACAGTCGACAGTCGTTTTCTCATAAAGACACATGGTTCTTTTATTGTTTGTTCTTTAGCTGAATGAGGTAGGGTTGACAAAAACTGTACATATTTAATGTGCACAACTTGATGTTTTGATATAAATATACCTTGCAATATGATCACCACAATCAAACTAATTAAAGTATGTATCGCCTCACATAGTTACCATTCTCTGTGTGTGGTAAGAATACTTGAGAGCTACCCTTTTAGCAAATGTCAACTGTGCAAATTTCATATTGTTAACTACATTTACATGCTGTACATTAGATCTCTAGAACTTAATCATCTTGCATAACTGAAACTTTGTACCCTTTGACCAACAGCTCCCCATTTTCTGCTTCCTCCAACCTTGGGAAGCCACCAGTCTACACTGTACTTCTCTGAGTTTGACTATTTTAGATTTCACACATACACAAGGTTATGTGGTATTTGTCTTTATGTCCCTGGTTTATTTCACTTAGCATAATGCTCTTCAGGTTCGTCTACCTTGTGCCAAATGGCAGAATTTCCCAAACATACAGTTCTACATGTGCCTGTAAATAACAACACAGCTTTGATACACATGAAGCAAAATGTGAAAGCAAAGATGAGAAATAGACCACAAATATAGTTAGAGATTTCAACACTTCTCTTGGAGTAATTGAAAGAACAATCAGAAAATCAATAATGACATAAGACACTTAGACAAGACTGCCAATTAAGTTGATCTCATTGATATTTATGGAATACTACTTCTAAGTGTGAAATATACAATCTTCTTTTTTTTTTTTTTTTTTTTTTTGAGACAGAGTCTCACTCCGTCACCAGGCCAGGTCAGGCGCCAGGCTGGAATGCAGTGGCACAACCTCGGCTCACTGCAACCTCCGCTGCCCGGGTTCAAGCAATTCTCCTGCCTCAGCCTCCCAAGTAGCTGGGACTACAGGTGTGCCACCACACCCAGCTAATTTTTTTGTATTTTTAGTAGAGACAGGGTTTCACCATGTTGACCAGGATGGTCTCGATCTCTTGATCTTGTGATCCGTCCGCCTCAGCCTCCCAAAGTGCTGGGATTACAGTCGTGAGCCACCGCGCCCGGCCCAATACACAATCATTTTCAAATGCACATGAACTATTTACTAATCAAGCCTGAATTTAGGACCATACAAAATAGAAATCAAACACTACGCTTTAAATAACCTGTGAATCCAAGAAGAAATTACAAGATAAATTATAAAATATTTTACACGAAATGATAATTAAAGTGCTAGACATTGAAATTTGTAGGAAGCAGCCAGGCAGACCAAGGATGTAAATATAGAGCTTGAGATGCTTACAATAGAAAAGAAGAAAGTTCAAAAATCAGAAAACCCCAAAGCTCAAAGGCTTAAAAACAGCATACATTAACGCCAAAATAAGTAGAAAGAAGGGAATGAGAAAAATAACAGTAGACATATATAAAATAGATAAATAAAGCAGAAAATAGTTGAAATCAATATATTCCACAACTTAGAGAAAATGTGATTGTTTTGAAATCCAATACTACCAAATCTACAACACAAAGACAAAAACTAAACTGAATTCATAATTAATAAATTCCCCTCAAGCAAAACTCCAGAAGCATATGACTTCATTGGTGAATTCTATTAAAAATGTAAAGTAGAAATAATTCTAATTTAACACAAATTCCTCCAAAAATATGAAATGAGTGAATATATCCCAACTCATTTTAGAGAGCCAAGATTTTCTCCATACTGAAACCTAACAAAGAAATAACAAGAAAAAGGAAATGGAACTGAAAAAGAAGGAAAAATTACAGAGTAATATCTATCACGAACATGGATATAAAAATTCTTGAAATACTAGCAAATCATATCCAACTCAGCACATATAAAATGACAGTCTATTAACATATACAGGGATTTGTATCTTATGTTTATGTGAAGATTGATCAATGTAATATACAAAATTATCAGAATATAGGAAAAAATATATATGATAATCTCAGGAGATGCAGAAAAATCACTGACAGAATACAAATGCCATTCACAAAATAGTCTTAGCAAGGTAGGAATACATAGGATCTTCTTCAACCTGATGAAGAACAACTATAAAAACACCTTTACTAAGGTACTCCTTAATTTGAAATACTGAATGTCTACTCTTTAAAAATGAGACTATAATGTGTCTATTCTCACTGCTTCTGTTCAACAACATGCTGTAATTCCTGGACAGTGCAATAAGACAATAATAACAACAAAGCACAGAGATTTGAAAGTAAGAGCTAACATTTTCTTTACTTGAGGATGACGGTACATTGTATTTATAAAATATTTAAAAATTATAAGGAGAAAGTCCAGAGGTGGTGGCTCATGCCTGTAATCTCAACCCCTTGGTACGCTGAGGCAGAAAGATTGCTTGAGCCCAAGAGTTTGAGACCAGCCTGGGTGACACAGTGAGATCTTGTCTCTACAAATAAATTTAAAAATCAGCCAAGCGTGGTGGGTGCCTGTAGTCCTGACTATTCAGGAGGAAATAGATGAGAGGATCACGAACCCAGGAGGTCAGGTAGAGGCTGCAGTGAGCTGTGATTGTACCACTGCATATCAGCCTGGGTGACTCTGCATCTAAAAAATACTACTACGACTACTGCGAAGAAGAAGAAAGAATAAGAAAGAAGAAGAAAGAAGGAAGAAGAAGAAGAAGAAGGAAGAAGGAGGAGGAGGAGGAGGAAGGAGGAGGGAGGAGGAAGAAAAAGAAGAAGGAGAAGAAGAAGAAGAAGGAGAGGAAGAAGAGGAGGAAGAACTAGAAGAAGAACTAGAAGAAGAAGAAATAGAATAAGGAACTAGAATAAGGAACAACTTTAAAAACATATATTGCAAGATCTACATAAAAATCCATAGCATTTATTACATATTTGGAAGATAAAATTTGGAAAATAAAAGAAATAAAGAAAATTTGGAAAATAAAATTTTTAAAATACAGCAAAATATAAAATATAAAAGGATAAACATAATGTAGTTGATAGAAATCCATACACATAACCTATACAATAATGTTGAGAGAACTTTTAAAAGATCTAAATCAATAGAAAAACTATGTTCTGGATTGAAAATCTCAGTTTTGTCATAGGATCAATCAAATTTCAGAAGGGATTCTTCATACTATTTGACACATTGTTAGTCAAAATTACATTAAAAATAAAATTATTTAAAGTAAACGAATTATTTTTAAAAGCAAATTAGAGAACATTACACTGCATAGTTTTAAGATTTACTGTATTGTTACAATAATCAAAAAAAGTGAACAGTTGGCATAAGGACAAAATTGTAGGGTAATGGAACAGAAAAATTTGCTCAGAAATAGACTCTTCCTTATATAAAATAGAGTATACACATATAGGCTGGGTGGGGTGACTCAGGCCTGTAATCCCAGACCTATGGGAGGCCAAGGCAGGTGGCTCACCTGAGGTCAGGAGTCCGAGACCATCCTGGCCAACATGGCAAAACCCTGATTCTACTAAAAATACAAAAATTAGCCGGGAGTGGTGGCAGGTGCCTGTAATCCCAGCTACTCAGGAGGCTGAGGCAGGAGAATCACTTGAACCTGGGAGGCAGAGGTTTCAGTGAGCTGAGATTATGCCATTACACTACAGACTGGGCAATAGGGGGGACTCTGTCTCAAGAAAAAAAAAAAAAAAAGAATATACACATACCTAAATAATTGTATATATTAATTACTATATATAGAAAGACATACTCGAACACATAAAGACTTCTCACAAAAAACATATCAATAAGAAAAAATTAATACTCAATATATTAAAAGACTTTATTAATGAAATAGTAATTCATAAAATAGTGAAAAATTATATATATAATTACATAATATATACCCTATGTTATATTGTGTGTATATATATATATATGTGTGTGTGTGTATATATATACATATATATATATATATATATATAAACATTTTTTAAAGCGAGTTATTTCACCTGATTTTCTAGCTTCAGAGAATAGAGCTGATCATCCAATCAGCACCAGTTCTGTTCCAGAGTTAGCACTGCTTGTACTGGCCATTGTTCTGTTATTGCTGGAGATGAACTGCAGCAGCAGAACCCATTCTTTCTTTCAGTTTGGACCCAAATATGTCAGCACACTTAGTTATTTGTCAGCATATCAGTAGAATTGATTTGAAACATTTTATGAAATAAAGCAAAACTTCTTGGTTGTGTCTAACCATTTGTAATTAAGTACAGTAATATAAAGTAATAGTTGGGAGAAATATATATTACACACCTAACAAAGGGCTTATTTTTAGAATATACGTCTTATAGATCTCAATATTAAAATGATAAACTAAACAATAAAATGGGTAAATTTTTTAAAAATCTTAATTAGCAAGTAACAACTGTTCATATATTTATGGTGCACAATATGTTATTTTGATGTACATATACATTGAGAAATGGCTAAATCAAGCTATTTAAATATATGCATTTCTTTACATACTTAGGATTTTTGTGTGTGGTAAGCACACTTAAAATCTACTCTGTTTGCAGTTTTCAAGTATACAATATATTTTTTTTTTTACCTGTAGTCAGCATAAAGTATGACAGATCTCTTGAACTTATTCCTTTTAACTGAAGTTTTGTGCTTTTTGACAAATATCTCCCCCACATGCCCCATCCCAAGCCTCTGGTGAATATCACTGTATCTCTGTTCCTGTGAGTTCATCAGGGTGCAGGTATCTCTTGTACTGATTTTATTTCCTTTGCCTATATACCTAGTAGTGAGATTGGTGGATCATATGGTAATTCTATTTTTAATGTTTTGAGGAATCTCCAAATTGTTTTCCATAGTGACCAAACTAATTTACATTCCCAAAAACAGTGTACAAAGGGTTCCCTTTTCTCCACATCCTGACAAAATTTTATCATTTGCCTTTTTGTTAATAGTCATTCTAACAGGTGAGAGGTGATATTTCACTGTGGTTTCAACTTGCAGTTCCGTGATTGCCAGTAATGTTGAACTTTCTTTTCATAAACTTGTTTACTGTACATCTTATTTTGAGAAATGTCAAGTTCTTTGCTCAACTGTTATTTGGATTATTTGTTTTCTTACTATTGAGTTGTTTTGAGTTTCTTATATACTTTGGATACTAATCCCTTATTAGATATATGGTTTGCAAATATATTCTCCCATTCCATAGATTGTCTCTTTTATTTGTTGTTTTCTTTGCTATGTAGAAGCCTTTTAGTTGGGTGTAATACAAAATAGGTAAAAATTTAAATATCTAGTTCAAAAATAATAGAAAAAAATATTTAAAAGGAGATTCTTTAAAAACTGATATGTGATAAATCAAAAATGAATGTCAAAAGTTACTAAAAACAAGAAGATATATAAATGCCAAATATGTTTCTAATAATATAGATTAAAATACATAAAGCAAATAAAATAAATCAAATGACAAACTTACAATCATAATCTGTCAAAGAAAATAAAAATCACAGTAAAAATTAGAAAAATATTTTGAACTGATTAATAGAAATTATCAAAACTTGTGGAATAAAAAAATTCATACTTAAATAGTATAGCTTTAAATGTATATGTTACAAAAGAAAAACAATTATAAAAGTAATACCCAAAAATAAAAAAATAAAATAAAACAAAAAAAGTAATATCCAACATAAGAATCCATTGCATTATTAAAATAATTAAAAATAGGAAAGAATATATAAAATAATAAAAAAGAAATAGATTTTAGACACCAGAAAAATTTTAGAAAGCAGAATTTTAAAAAAAGATGTATAAAAGTAATAAGCTACTAGCAAAATTTACAGGATTGAAGGTAATAAATTACTAGAAATTGGATAAAAAGAAGACCACTACAGATCTTACAGCATTAAAATATTTTAAGATACTATAAAAGCATTCTCCAATAAATATAAAAATTTTTTAAATGGCATAACTCTTCAAAAGGAAACGTACCAATTTCAATCAGAAATTAATAGACAAGTGTCTTATTCTAGATATATTAAATATATTTATGTAAATAAAATATTCTACAAATTGGTGAATTATTTCAAATATTTTAGGGAATAAAGAAAAAAATATACAAAAATTTCAATAGATTTCAAAAAAACATTTGACAAAATTCAACCCATGTTTTACATAAAAAATACAAAAACTCTCACCAAACTAATAATTGAAGACAATTTTCTCATCCTTACAAATGGTATAATATGCTGAAGCCAACTTCATAGTTAATGTTGAAATACTTGAAGAGTTTCCCTAGATATCAGTAATGGATTAGGGTTGTAGTCTATTACCACCCTTAAACATTCTACTATTAGCCAGTAAAGTAAGGTAAATCAAATAAACAACACTATGAAAATTGGCAGTGCAGAAAGATAATTGTTATTGTTCACAAATAATATGATTTTAACAAAGTATAGACATAATCTACAGAAAAATCATTAAATTAAGTGTGAGGTTGTTGGAATCAAGGACAATAAAAATTAACATTTTAAAATATTGACACATAGTGTGGTGTGTGAAGATTACTAAAATAGCATGGTGTTGGCAGAAGATTAGACCAATAGACCAAGGGAAAAGAATCATTTGTACAGAAATTCTCAGTTATGTACAGTCATCTGAATTGTGATCAGGGTGACACAGCTGTATTTATAGTGGATAAAGCACCATTTAATGAATGCTGTTGTGATAACTAACTGGATATCTCCATGGGAATAAAAGAAAAACAAGAAAATTGAAAAAAATAAACATTTACTCTACAAGTATGTCTATCACAGATGGATTGTAAACCAAAACTAGAAAGTTAAAACAATAAAGCTTCTGCAGCACATTAGAATGGATCTTTGTTACCTTCAGATATTAAAGATTTATTAACTATGACCAAAAGCACTAATAATAAAAGACTTACACATTAGACTGTATTAAAAATAAACCATTGATTCATAGTTTCTCCTGGAAGAGTGAAAAGGAAAACCAGAGTGGCAGAGTAGATGTATAATATCTATATTCAATAAAATACTTCTATTAAGAATATATAAAAATTCTGAACATCAATAATAAAATAATACAGTCCAATTAAAAATACAAAAAAACCCAAAACTTAAAAATCAATTCACATGAGAGGCTGTCCAAATGGTCAATAAACCTTTGAAATTCAGAATAATATTAAACTAAACATCCACTGGAATAATTAAAATTTAAAACATAGAAAAGAAAAATCCTGACAATTCTTAGGATTGAAGAGGATATGGTACGACAAAAACACTCCCACATGGCTGGCGGAGGTGTCAATTGCTATATAAATTGCCTTTATAAATAGAATACTGTACTGAAGATTATTCATTTATACATGCCTTCGAAGAAGTAGGGAGGAGTAGGAAGACACGGGAATAAAAACCACCAAGGGTCCACTACACTAGCAACACTTTTGTGTCAGAGGTATCATGGATATTCTACAATATAATAACATATCTTGACTTCAGAAAATCTATGACCTAGCAGGGAATTAAGAAAAGACAGTATAGTTTTTCCTTGAACATATTCTCACACCATAAATTCACTGCCATTTTATGCTTCACTAAAGTTTTATCTCTCACTTAATAAGAACTTAGGCAATGGCTGAAGTATTTTTGAAATATGTTTTATAGGTTTCTTTTTTCCTGGAGATCATGGTATTAGGTAACAAAATAAATATGCAGACTTTACCTTTTGCACATTTTTAAATAGGATTACCTCACTTTGATAGAAAGATGCCAGAAATACCCAGGTACATTCTAGAAAATTAATAGAATTAGCTGCATTTAATAGTGTGTTAAGAAGAAAAGACCGAGAAAGAAATTGCTTAAAACATTAAACATCTATTAATAACTATTAATTTGATGGCTATCATTTTGCAGACTAGAGAACATAAAAAAGAAATTTTCCAATATGAATACTTTATGCTCTTTGCATTCCCTATACCCATAATGGCAAGAGGACAAAAAATATTTATAAGATTCAGGTTACCTCTATCATTTCTAGAGTATCCAGGGATCACCAAGAGTATAAATAGCATTGATTCCTATCACCACTACATTATAAGAAAAGAAAAATATGAAAACCATGTAGAGAAGTTGATGCTGAGCTTAAGCGAATCTGACAAACTTGCTAAATGACTCATTTTGGATACCTACCTAACCGCAGGCAATTCAAATGTGTGCTTAACAAAATTATAAATTACAATATATCATCAGCTTTTGCTGTTGCTTGAACATGGTCTAATCTTAAAGGTTAAAATTTCAAACTCCAACAAACTGTCGCCTGTGAATATCACTTAACCTAGAATTTCATTTCTTTTCCATTTATTTAAAATAGCTTTTCTTACCTGAGATCATCTAAATAAGAAAATAAAACAAGAAGATAAGAAATTCCAGAATGGAAGCTAATGCACTGCAATGATGACAGTTTTAGGATTGCTGAGTGTATTTGGATGGGTTAAATATTAATAATAAATCTGTTATTATAATTGATTACAGTCAAAAACAATATTTGAATACTGCTGTTGATTTCAAACTCATGAGTGAGAAAGAGGAAAATTTTACATAGGTACTTCCTTAGACTTTTATTTTTACATAGTACTAGATATATGCTCTACAATATGTTTCCTAGGATGGGATTAGAGGAGCAAAAGATAATAAATTCTCAACCACATTGAGTGTGAAGAAGCTATACTGCTTTGCCAGGAAGTTTTAAAAGAATATCACTAAATGTCATTTACGTACTTTTCTCTTAGATAAAAATAGTATATTGATGATAACAAAGAAAAATGTCAGGGTTGAAAAGTAAGAGTATTCAATCTGTTATATGTACTTACTATCTCATTGTATTTAAATAAAATTTACCCTATTTTATTTAAATAAAATTTATTAAAATTTAGATACAATTTATTTATTTAAATAAAGTTTATCCCTGTTAAAGGAAAGAAGAGATGAAACAGTAGAGTGAGAAAATTTCGTGTCCCAAATTTCAGAAAGGGATTTTCCTTTTTTTTCTTTTTAGAACTGATATTTTTATAGTGAAATAAATTTCTTACAAAAAAAACCTAATGATCTCGTATGGTGATGACTTTCAGGTGGTGTAAATAACACTCTGTATGATGGCAACTGCCAAGGAGACTTTTTGCCTCTTTTAAAAGTGGCGATCACTCACCAACAGGACCAGGCTTCATCCATTAAGGAAATGGATTGGCCTTCTTTATTTTCACAGTTGAATATTTTAAGAAGTTAATTTATCCACATATGAAAAACCACATCGTTCTGAATAACCCAGAATACCATATTTTGTTCTAACCAAAAATGTTCAAGTTTTTTATATTATAGTAATATTGACTATAATTTTTAATGTCACTTAATGCTTGAAAAGAAGTGACCACCCACTTCTAACATATTACAACCCTCAATTATTTATTTTTTTTCTTAGCTTAAATGACCTTAAGTATTCTAACATGAAAAGCATGTAAATGGCTACCTAATCTCAAAACAAAAGTAAATATATATTTTTAAATACTTTATAGATCCATCACTTTGAAACAGGAGACATTTTCACTCCTAGTGACTATGCTATATGTCAGACTTTGTATTGCTATGGTTAATACAATTGCTTTGAGTTTGCAAAGTTATTACTTTCGTTCACTATAGAGCTGCGGTAAAACTCGGTTTTACCACACGATTTTTTTTTTTTTAGATGGGATCTTGCTCTGTCTCCCAGGCTGGAGTGCAATGGCACAATCTAGGCTCACTTCAACCTCCGCCTCCCAGGTTCAAGCCATTCTCCTGCCTTGGCCTTCCAAGTAGTAGCTGGGATTAAAGGTGCCTGCCACCATGCCCAGCTAATTTTTGTATTTTTTAGAAGAGACGGGATTTTCCTATGTTAGCCAGGTTGGTCACAAACTCCTGACCTCAGGTGATCCTCCTGCCTCAACCTCCCAAAGTGCTGGGAATATAGGGGTGAGCCACCACGCCTGGCCCACACATGATTTTATTATTTTATCTAATCTATTAATGATTCTGAAGGAAATCACATCTCAATTTATGCATGTGATGCAAAGTAATGTCACTACAAGTTTGCTAAAGTTACTCTCCAGTTATTTTCCATTTTATTGTCAATTTAATACAGAGACAAAGAAGCTCCCTTTAAAGGAGAAAAGCACAGTAAACTATTTTCCAGGATTTATATTCTTCCTTAAATGCATCTGCAAAAAATTATTCCTAAGGAAGTAACTACCTTACTTTTAACTAAAATGAAGAACTTAGTATCAGTTATTGTGATTGAGGGAAAGGGCTTAATAGATAAAAGCAAAATAGAGGAACATGTTTAATATATATAAAGGATATAAGATTTAAACTATATGAAGACAACTGCACAGATAAGGAGGCCCAGCAGTCTTCTCCCCATCACAGGAGCAAACATCCTTTCATTGTATAAAGTCCTAACAAATGTGCTTTACTTCCGATAGCTCTCTAGGGTGAGGGCCATGTGTGGACCATCGTACTTTTCATTTTAAGTCTTCTAAAGGGAAGAAAGATATTTTTAATCCTCTGTGGACATTCCCAGCTGTTTTGTGAAGACTGGAATTTTTGTAAGCTATCTGATAGATTTTTGTGTAGTGCTGCCAGGCATAAAGCATGAGTCTGCTGTAAAAATGGACAGGACTCTTGCCCTGACACCACTCACATCCCTTGTCTTTTGGATTTGTCAGGTAGCAGGTCAGTAACTGCACATTGCTGAGAAAGCACAGTGACTTCTTTTGCCAGATGGCATTTCTAGGCATCTCTAAATTCTGACTTGCCCAGGTCAAATGGAGTTTCAGAACATCCCCAAAGACTTACTTCTGTACCTATTTTCAGATGTCTTTAACTCCTAGAAATGTGGCAATTTCTTCAACATAAAATCTCAGAAAGAGCTGGGCAGAACCCGTGGCAGCTCAGCAACGGCTCTGCTGGCAGACTGTGACTAGACTATCCCCACGCGGGGCAGGGCATCTATGAAAAAAGGCAGCAGCACATCAGGAACTTATAAATAAAGCCCAACCTTCCTGGGACGGAACACCTGGGAAAAGAAGTGGTTATGAGTTCCGCTGCAGCAGACTTAAACATACCTGCGCAGCAGCTCTGCACAGAATAACGGAGCTCCCAGCACAGCACCTGAGCTCCTATAAGGGACAGACTGTCTCCTCAAGCAGCTCTCCGACCCCCATATACCCAAAAAGACACCTCATAAAGGAGAGCACAGGCCGACATCTGGCAGGTACCCTTCTGGGACGAAGATAACAGAAGAAAAAACTGGCAGCAACCCTTACTGTTCTGCAGCCACCACAGGTGATCCCCAGGCAAGCAGGGTCTGGAGTGGACTTCCAGCAGTCCTACAGCAGAGGGACCTGACTGTTAGAAGGAAAACTAAGAAACAGAAATAAATAGCTTCAACATCAACAAAAAGGACAACCACTCAGAGACCCCAACCAAAAGTTACCAACTACAAAGACCACAAGTAGATAAAGCCATGAAATAGGAGGAAGCCAGCACAAAAAGAATGAAAACACCAAAAACCAGAATGCCTCTCCTCCAAGGGATCACAACTCCTCACCAGGTAGGGAACAAAGCTGGATGAAGAATGAATCTGATGAATTTACAGAAACAGGCTTCAGAAGGTGGGTAATAACAAACTTCTCAAGCTAAACAAACACATGCTAACCCAATGCAAAGAAACTAAGAACCTTGAAAAAAGGTTAGATGAAACACTAACTAGAATAAATAGCTTAGAGAAGAATAAAAATGACTTGATGGAGCTGAAAAACACAGCACAAGAACTTCGTGAAGCATACGCAGTTTCAATAGCTGAATCGACCAAGCAGAAGAAAGGATATCAGAGATTGAAGATCAATGCAATGAAATAAAATGAGAAGGCAAGATTAGAGAAAAAAGAGTGAAAAGAGATGAACAAAGCCTTCAAGAAGTATGGGATTATGTGAAAAGACCTAATCTACATTGGATAGGTGTACCTGAAGGTGACAGGGAGAATGAATTCAAGCTGGAAAACACTCCTCAGGATATTATCCAGGAGAACTTCCCCAACCTAGCAAGGGAAGTCAACATTAAAGTCCAGGAAATACAGAGAACACCACAAAGATATTCCTCAAGAAGAACAACCCCAAGGCACATAATAATCAGATTCACCAGGGTTGAAATGAAGGAAAAAAATGCTAAGGGCAGCCAGAGAGAAAGGTCAGGTTACTCACAAAGGGAAGCCCATCAGACTCACAGTGGCTCTCTCAGCAGAAACTCTACAAGCCAGAAGAGAGTGGGGGCCAATATTCATCCTTAAAGAAAAGAACTTTCAACCTAGAATTTCATATCCAGCCAAACTAAGCTTTGTAAGTGAAGGATAAATAAAATCCTTTACGGACAAGCAGTTGCTGAGAGATTTCGTCACCACCCGGCCTGCCTTTGAAGAGCTCCTGAAAGAAGCTCTAAACAAGAAAATGAACAACCAAGCCCGCATAGCCAAGTCAAATCTAAGCAAAAAGAACAAAGCCAAAGGCATCACACTACCTGACTTCACACTATACTACAAGGCTACAGTAATCAAAACAGGATGGTACTGGTACAAAAACAGAGATATAGACCAATGGAACAGAACAGAGGCCTCGGAGGCAACACCACACATGTAGAACCATCTGATCTTTGTCAAACAGGACAAAAACAAGCAATGGGGAAAGGATTCCCCTATTTAATAAATGGTTTTGGGGAAACTGGCTAGCAGTGTTTAGAAAGCAGAAACTGGACCCCTTCCTGACACCTTACAATGAAATTAACTTCAGATGGATTAAAGATTTAAATGTAAGACCTAACACCATAAAAACCCTAGAAGACAACCTAGGCAAAACTATTCAGGAAATAGGCATAGGCAAGGACTTCATGACTAAAATACCAAAAACATTGGCAACAAAAGCCAAAATCGACAAATGGGACCTAATTAAACTCCAGAGCTCTGTACAGCAAAAGAAACAATCATTAGAGTGAACCAGCAACTAACTAAATGGGAAAAAGTTTTTGCAATCTACCCATCTGACAAAGGGCTAATATCCAGAATCTACAAAGAACTAAAACAGATTTACAAGAAAAAAACAAGCAAACCCATCCAAATGTAGGTGAAGGATATGAACAGACACTTTACAAAAGAAGACATACATGAAGTCAACAAACATATGAAAGAATGTGCATCATCACTGATGACTGGAGAAATGCAAATCAAAACCACATTGAGATACCATCTCACGCCAGTTAGAATGGCGATCATTAAAAAATCTGGAGACAACAGATGCTGGAGAGGATGTGGAGATATAGGAACACTGTTACACTGTTGGTGGGAGTGTAAGTTAGTTCAACCATTGTGGAAGACAGTGTGGCAATTCCTCAAGGACCTACAAATAGAAATTCCATTTGACCTATCAATCCCATTACTGGGTATATACTCAAAGGATTATAAATCATTCTATTATAAAGACAGATGCACATGTATGTTCATTGTAGCACTGTTTACAATAGCAAAGACCTGGAACCAATCCAAATGTCCATCAACGAGAGACTGGACAAGGAAAATGCAGCACATACACACTATGGAATACTATGCAGCCATGAAAAAGGTTGAGTTTGTGTCCTTTGTAGGGACATGGATGAATCTGGAAACCATCATTCTCAGCAAACTGACACAAGAACAGAAAATCAAACACTGCATGTTCTCAATCATAGGCAAGTGTTGAACAATGAGAACACATGGGCATAGGGAGGGGAGCATCACACATTAGGGTCTGTTGGGGGAGGGCCAGGGGAGGTAAAGTGGGGGGGAAGGGGAGGCTGGGGAGGGATAACATGGGGAGAAATGCCAGATACAGGTAACGGGGGGAGGGAGGCAACAAACCACATTGCCATGTATGTACCTATGCAACAATCCTGCATGATCTGCACATGTACCCCAGAACCTAAAGTACAATAAAATTTAAAAAATCTCAGAAAAAGAGATGAAAAGTCTTCTTAGCAATTTCTTTTGGTTTTATTTAAGCAACACATTTCAAATGACTTATTTCTATACATGCATAGATACTAAGAAAAACATATTTTAAAAGTTGGCATTTTTTTCAAAATGGTCCCCAGATTTTTTAAAAGTTATTATACCATATTTCACCAAATCTAAGACTCTATTGAATATAAGAATATTATTATTTTAATATTACTAAGAAACAAAGAATATTGCTAACAAACTATGATGTGGTATCATGATGTCAGACATTTTAACTTAAGAAAAAATGTGAGTTTTTGAATTGAAAAAAAGAACAGTGTGTTTTTAGAACTGCCTTTTGAAAAGAAAGCTCTATTTCTGAAGTTCAATATAATTTAATTATAGTAATAATTTTACCTTTGTCCTTAATAAAACATTTATCAACTAAATAAATATCTGATTTTATTTTTACAGCATGCAAAACACTACATTTAAAGAGATTTAAGAGGCAAATTAAAAATTTGAAACCATTCTCTCCTAGAATCTCACACCCACAGTTGGAAATTTTACTATTTTATGATGTTGTCCTACTATTCACAACATACTTTGATGGATCCAGTAAGAAGTGCAATGCTGTATCTCTTCAAAGTTTCTAAATCAATTGAGAAACACACAGCATAAGGTAAATGACAAAATATCATCTTTATTAAGAAACTAATAATTTTAGTAAATACAAATCATTAGTTTGTAATCATTCGTTTGTAAGGTTCTCTTGGCTTCCTACTACTGAAGCACAGATTTAGACAGTCTTATTCAACCAGCAGTAATAGAATGACTCACTTCCTCCTTTCAGGCCCAGAAGCTACTGTGGATAAGCACAGAAGGCTTCCCTTAAGACAGCATCTCTCAAAGGAACAAGAAAACAAAAGGCTTAGTTTTCTACATGACTAGTTTTTTCTTCCAAACTTACTAATCACATGTCATTCTGCTTTTTCAGGGAGGAGTTATTGGATGGCTGAAGAGGGACCTAGAGCGTTACACTAATGGATGTACTCCCTACTTGGAAGGAAACAGAAGCAGGGAGGAGGAATGCTGACTCCCATGCCAACAATCTGACCAGAATTTTTCCATTGACAATTGTTTACATGGGAATGTAGAGCACCATTAATCCTTTCTGGTTTAAAATAACCTAAAGGCTTTCAATCACCAGAACAACTCAAACTCCATGGACCAAAAAAAGTCTAACTGAGACGGAATGTGTGGAACTCACATTGATTTTGGTTATATACCAGCATGGTGCAACCTTGGTCTTTTGTAAAATAGAAATCTTAAGAGATGGGGAGAAAGAATGTTGTACGGTTCTTGCTTGGTGTAGTGGGTGACTGGTAGGGGTAGAGGTGGTGATGGATTGGAGAATGTGCCTAAGAAGAGATTTTAAGGATTCAGGTATGTGAAGTAGTGACGTATGTTTAACATTGTTTTAGTTTCAATATCTGTAGAAAAGTTTGAGTTAAAACAGAAAAAGGTAGCCTGCTGTTTAGTTTAATTATTAGTATCTTTCTTCCAGAACAGCCTCTAAGAAGTCTAGTTCTAAAAACTTCTGTGTAGATGTAAATATGAGTAATTTTAAATTTCAATATAAACCATTTCTAAGCAAATGATAATTAAGAACTTTTGGAAAGTGGTTTAATACTCTTTTAAGATGATGCAGAAAAACAGAATATTAGAGATGAAAGAAATACATTGATATTTTTAAGGACTAAAATGAAAGCATTTTTCTTTAAATGATACGTGATCATTATAAGAACTCAGAAAAAGACAAAGAATAGAAATACAATCATAAAATATCTGACCTAGGCAACTTTTGGTAAGCATATTTTCTGATATTTCTTACAAACACATGCATACAGAAAAAGAGATTGCTGTGGTAACATTTGGACTATATTTACATGTCATTTTATAAAAAGCACTAATTTCAATAAAACTCAACTACCATCAATGAGGTATAAGGAAAGGCATTGGTGATTTTAAATGTGTATCCATCCATTCACACATCCAATATTATGGTACTTAAAACTGTCCCTCGAAAATTAAGAAAACTACTAAAAGTGGTGTCACTATTAACATGTATCTTTTACTGCATATTTCATCTTGCAGTTATTGAGTTCTTGTTTTAGAAATTTTAAAAATTCTCAGCCACATTTTATCACACTGCTCCTCCTTTGTTAATTTACACTCTATTCTATTAAACATACTTCCAATCATGTTAAGCTCCACTTTATAATTGAATTGCTTCCATGGGTCATTTTACGAGTCATTTAAACACAGCTTCTCCATTCCTGGATTATTTTATTTAAATAATCTCTTTAGGAGATGAACTTTTTTAGTTATTTCCCCACTTCACTTCTGAAAGTTTTCTTCCTTCAACATTCCTAACCTTTCCCAGCCCTCACGGGTTTTTATTCTTTGTGCTTATTATTCCTTGTGGGTTTTTAAAAAAATGTTTTGGTAAACTTTATTGTACAGAACAAAAAAATACTTCATGATTTTGTAATGATTTTCTCTCCCAAGAGAACATGGGGGAAAACCAGCAACTTGCTTATACAAATATTTTATTTAGGACTCTAATAAGACAATAGGTACATTCATACCTTGTATTCTGAGTATTTCAGTTAAAAGAGGTTCACCTGAATAAAGTTATACCCAAGAAACCCACAGTTCCTTGGCTCAACTGACCCATTAAAAAAGTCCACCTATATCAACTTTCTGCCAGTCTCATGAAGATTTCTTTTCTTTGATCTACTGTAGTGTGTTCACAAGCTTCTAAAATGTTTGCCAAAATTAGAGTCTGCTGGATGGTTTTTGCCTTAACCCATAATCTTCTATTCATTCCAAATTCTATCTCCAGTAGGTAGGAATTTCCCACTTCTTATATGATGCCACAATCTGGAGCTAATAGCTTTCTAATTAAGCCCTAAGACACTTTAAAAAACAGATCATCCTGTCTAATGAAACCCATTCCAATTTATGCATATTAAGAAAATTTCCTTTCCTTTGTTTCTGAGCACAAAAGAACTCATATTTTTTCACCTACAAACTACTGAGATATATCTCCGGTACATTCGGCTACTAATTATTTTCATGAGATAATCTAATGTCATTCTTAATTTCTACCCATTTCTACCTGAATTTATTTATTTTTTTACCTTCTCTACTCTTGAAATTCAGTAGCTTCACCAAAATAGTCTTAATTATCTCATTATAATATTTCCGCTTGGGGAATTATTTTCCTTTTTAATTAGAAAATTTAAGCTTTTTCTTTTTCAAATCTTTGGTAAGATGAATACTTTATACACTGAATTTACTTTAATTTTGATATATGTTCCTGTCAAGATTGTTGATGATTTACTTTCTTGATCCCTATTTTTCTGTCTTCTCTTCTACCTTGCCTAATAACCATGACGTTCCTTCACGCCTGTAATCTCCGCACATTGATTCACCCTTCCTTGTTCGTGTTGTCATTTTCTGTACTTTTGTGGCATTGAATGATGCTTTCATTCCTGTAAAATCTTTAGTTTCATCTGTTTCGGTTTCAGTAGTTGCAGATTGATTTAATCTCCTTTTGTCTTATAATTACTTCCCTAAACCTCCTTTTCTCTTCTCTGAGCTATAAGCTTCCTTTAAAAGATCACGTTTTCTGTAATTGCTTTTAGACAAAGAGCACTATTTGTTTGAACACTCCCATTATAATTTATCTTGTACTTTCAAATAATTTATTACTGAATTCAATTTATTACTATTTCAAAGGTTTTGTGCTTAAGATTCTTTTCTGATTTTTTTTTTTTTTTTGTTACCTGTATATGTCTTATGCATGGTTTATTTGTAAAGCAGAAAGTGAACTGACGAAGGGTAAAATGGGAAATGAACCTGTGTCCCATTGTAGCTTTGTTCTGGGTTTGTTGTCTTGGAGACCTTTGCTCTTTGCTGAGGGGAAGTGGGTCCAATCAGTTATTGCAACAAAAGTGTAAGTGTGGCTCCTAATGATACTTTTGGGTTTACTGCCCTGGGTGTTGAACTCTGTTGGGTTCTTTCAGCTGCAAAGCAACTTTATAGGAAAGTAAAACATTTCAGCATATTTCTTTCAGATTCTTTTCTGCTATGGCAATGGGCTCGATCATTACAAAGGTAATATTCAAACCCAGGTCTGCCTGACTCATGCCACGTGCTTTTTCATCCTCCTATGCTATTTTTTTTCTTTAGACACCACAATTCTGTGAAAGCAAATCACATAGCAAATCTCAGTTAACTAAGATATTTGAGAAATGGAATATTGTGGTCAATTAGATTTCAGTTTAACTGAGACAAACAGGAAACCCTTTGATTTCAAAATGTATTATTGAAAACTCTTTTAAAATGTATTAGCCAACTTCCTTAACCTTCATAGTACATTATGCAAAAGGTAATTGATTCTTCTTTCCATGTTTGAAGGTTGTTTAGGATTTCAATGTTAATATTATAGGCTGTGACTCTCAATATTGTATAAAGTAAGTATCTGTGACCAAATATTACAACACATTCTATATTCTAAAAGTTTTCAAAAAAATAGCACTGATTTGTAATATCATAGTTTTTTGGGGAATGAGGTGCTTTTTATGGAAATAGAGAAACAATATATAAGAGGTATTAAGAGACATATCATCTATGCCGTGTATTATGACTAATGCATCCTATGAAATATCTAAAATTTGTTTGTACAAAGAATTTTAAGGCTTTTTTAACACAAAATCCATCTGGATAAATTGTGAAAATTGAGCCAGCTGAGCTATAGTTTTTACCGCTAGATATTAAGACATTTCTGAAAATTTGGCTCCACTTCTCATTTTTCCTTCACGTTTGGCAACTTGTAAACACAACTTGAAGTCACTCTGATAAACAGTAGTTTGCTTGTGTTTTGACAGTATTTCAACTGATGGTTTTTGAATTCTATTCCTTGATAAGAAGCTTTCATTACCATATGCATTTTAGGTTATTTAATAGCTCAAAGAAAAAAAAAAGACTAGCAAAAATATCTGAAAACTCCCTCCTGCTCTTATCTTTCAAAATGGAAAGCATGTGCTCAGTAGATGAATTAAAAGGAGATAGGGAAGCCTAGACTGCAGTTCAACAGAAGCCATTGATCTTTACAAATTAGACTGACAACAGAGATCCACTAAAGTCCATAGTATAATGAAAAAAATTCCTTTTCTTTGGCCTTTCTTTTACCTCCACTTTTCCTAAATCTGATTCCTCTCTTCCATACTCTCCTGTCTTTCAGAAGAGACGCTAAATGCTGATGAGGTAATGGCCATTACAAACCTCTTTCAATCTCATTTGAGAAATGACTGTGATTCCAAACATTAATTTTTGGTACCTATCTGAATAACAATAAGCTTGCTATATCATTGATTGTGCAGCAGGGGAGAATCAGACAGTAAAAGAGGGAGTTGCTCACTTTAATGCAGCCTTGCAGTTCAATGAAAACTATTGTGACTTAAAAGAGGACATTCACTTCTATTTCTTCTGCCACTTATCACAGTACTTATGATATTTATCACTTTCTGCATTTCATTGTTTTTATCTGTTTTCTTATATTTTGCTTACTTAAAGGTAAGTTTCTTAAGGTTCATAACTAGATCATTGTAGGCTTTCCCTTAGCAAACAAAACCAAGCCATAATCCCATCCATTTGCTTAGTCATTCAAGGCTTATTTATTAGATGCCTTCAAGAGAGCAAGAATGCTTACTGGGGGAGCTGTTTAAATGAATAGATTACTTGGATACGCAAGTAATAAAAATGGAGTAATGAATGTGATTGTGATGTAAGTCACAACATGGAGAAAAAGTCTGCTGTGCAAAAACGCCTCTTCATTCTTCAATTTCTACAGACAGAGGAAGAAATCATTCTATCCTTGTGCACCCAAATACCGTTTTTTCATCTCTCTGTCACAGCACTTGCCTAGTTGTGTTGCAATCCATCTTGTCTTCAAGCTAAACCATAGGGTCTTAGAGACCGGAATTCTGTGTTACTCATATTTATATGATTATTTTAGTGCTTACCAAGAGTAAATGGTCAGTTACATATATGTCTGTGTGTGGGGGGGGGAGGGAGTGTATATATACATGGACTTATTTACTTAGGCGGTAAAAATTACGCACAAAAACCTATTTGGTAAAGGTAATACAGAAGGATAATAAGCCAGGAGCCTTTTGTCACCTGACCATATAACAGAAAGGAAATCTAGCTCCAAGAGTCAGAAGGAGAGGTTCTGTTTCTGGGCTATGTGACTAGTACCATGCTTAGCATCTTCTAAACAGTATCACGTTTATACAAAGCCATTTAGGCAGGCAGCATTACATAGCACAAAAAATCAATGCACCCTTGATTTGTCTGTTGACTCATTTGCTTATAAGCTAAAATAATTTTAGAAATTTAATTCCTTATTTTTTATTTTCCCTACAAATTAATAGGAATTACGAAACCTATTCCTAAAAGTGTAAAGTAGATCTTAGTTAGAAAATGTACATTAAACAGTTTTTTATATACTATCTAGTATATATAAACATTCAGTTAATAGTAGCTTCTCCTGCTGCCAGGCTGACTCGAGTAGAGAGACTGCAATTCAGGAGTGAAGAAAAGGAAGCTGACCTTGTAATTACGGAAGGAAGAATTGTATTAGGGACTAAGGCAGGCAGTATAGGCAGTCCTTCCTTTTCCTTTCAGGAGGTGATGATTCTAATAATCTAGGACTGCTGAGCTTTCCCCAGGAATATCATCCTACAGATTTGCCCAGGAACTGGAAGATGAGGAACTGAGTGAAACACTTTTGCCTTTTGAAACTTAGCCTGAAAAATAATTTAATTTTGGACTTATACATGCTTTCCTCTTTCTAAAAATTTTAGGATATGATTGGACTACATCAATACACAAATGCCTTGGGTCTAATAATATAAGAAATTTATATCACATTTATAAATTTTATAGCCATTAATGACATTTTATTTTATAGAAGAAAACACAAGTATGTTACAGATTTTGTCTTCTTTGCATTTCTTTCTGCTTTCATCATAAGCCTAGTAGGTATTATATTGACACTTCTCTCATGTCTCTACAGTGTTACTCAGATATTTTCACCTCTACTTTCTCCTTGAGACCGCGCTGTTGGTAATATTTAAGTATTTCTTCAACGATACAACTTCCTATAGAGCATTTCATGAACAACTTCTTCCAGTCTCTAAGCAGATTGTTAATAAAGCAGCCAATAATCAATATAAAATCTTGACTAAAGGTTCATGACAAAAATCCAACTGGTTATGTAAGGATATTTACACATAATTCTTTTCTTATGATATAAAATACTAAAGTACTCCCCTAAATTTTGCTGTCTTGTCTCTTTGCTATCCTTGAGGGGGAGAAAAATGCTAATGTATTGATTCAGTGTGATGCATCTGAACACAAATTGGAAATTAGCTATAAATGCAGATATTTCTGCAATGACATATTTATAATTTCTTCTTTCAATTTTCCAATGTAGCATTATGTAGGAAAACATGTAAAACAAGTTACGTTTTTCTTGCAAAATTTAGCACAAATTAAAAGGTATGCAGTTAGCTGGGATTTTGAATCACTGAGGGGAAGGATCTAGCTGGATATCATTAATGCAGAGGTTACAGCAATGACTGAATTTGTGGCCAGTACTTATGCTTTATCTACCAAAAACTAAATATTGAGATGATTTTTAAAATGCCAATGTGTAATTAGTTTCTAAGTATCTTCTTCCCAATACTCTGTGGGACAAAGCACACGTTTTATCATTTTTTTTTTTCAAGCAACTTCTGCATAATAGTGTTGTGCAGACAACTTCAAGGAGAAAAGTACTGGAACACTTGTAATAGGATGTTACAATGATCTTCCTATCTCACTTTTGGCTCAGATATGAGGACAATAGAGGTTAATTCCAGAGGAGAGTACCCCATAAAAATTTAAAAGTTGGAGGCTGAAAACTAGTAAAGTGACTCTTAAAACTTTTGCTCAAATCCAGGGTACAAAAAATTATCCAGAGTATGGAAATTGTGGCATATTTGGAGATAGAAAATTTCTTTTTCTTTTTTTAAGACAGAGTCTTGCTCTGTCACCAGGCTGGAGTACAGGGGTGCCGTCTTAGCTCACTGCTATCTCTGCCTCCTGGGTTCAAGTGATTCTCCTGCCTCAGCCTCCCGAGTAGCTGGGACTACAGGCGCATGCCATCACACCTAGCTAATTTCTCTATTTTTAGTAGAGGTGGGGTTTCACCATAATGGCCAAGATGATCTTGATCTACTGACCTCGTGATCTGCCTGCATCGGCCTCCCCAAATGCTGGGATTACAGGCATGAGCCACCACTCCCGGCCGAAAATTTCTTAAAGATATAGCGTGATGCTCATTCTCCCACCCACTTCCAACTTCTCACTAACTAGGAAAGGGATGAGATTTATTTAACTTGTCCTTTCAAGTTAAGAGTAGGGCTTCAAGAAAACACTTGGGGAATTTAGTATGTGTCTCCTGATCTTTAGGATGAGTGCTGATGCAATGAATAGTGGTCTAAATCAAACCTGAAAAACTGGAAGTGTGGCACATATGCTGGAATGCTGCTAAGGACATGCTGAGGAAAGGTGGCTACTCGGCAAGCCATCTGCACTATCAGAATTAGCAAAGGCAAAGGATGAGTACATGTTTTCACTGGCCACGTTTGTGTCAAAAGCACCAAAAGTCTGAATGAGCTTCACCTTGTGACTTTACAAAGAAAGGCTCAGAAATTTCTGGCCCCACAGGAGCAACAGAAAGGGTGTGGATTGTACTGGAAGAGTGTGTGTATCAAATCTGTCAAGAGACTGAAAGCAAATGGCAGATCAACTTTAAACATCCATGAGGCCCCAAATCCAGTGCTTTTCTGGTCTCTTTACTTCTCCTCGCTGCTCTTCACTCCAAAAACAAAGGAATCAAGAAGAAATAGAGTTAACAACCTGAGGGAGAAGCAGCCTTAGGCTTCCTGCATGAAGCAGACTCTAGCTGAGGAAGGGGGAGGGGAGTAAAGCTAAACTGGACTGGACATTCCAATTTCTATGTAACAGAGATTGTTGGCTGACTTAATGTGATCATAGCAGACTTTATTACCTACGTGTGAATGGGAATATATATGGGCCTATCTGTGTTACGATCTGGGGGCTGGGGGAAAAGTATACCCCTGAATAAACATGGAACACAAGTAAACTTTCATGATTGCACTTAATGAGTCCCGCTTACACAATCTACTGTTTAAACTCTCCATTATGTTAACCAAAATAATTGTGTACTACCCTTAGGATTATTTATTTTTAAAATGTTGCATAATGACTGCCAATCTGCCAGGTCACACCAGGGGTTTGGTAAACACATCTAATAAATGTTAGATTCCCTTTCCACACAATTTCAAAATACTTAGAAGTAAAATATACTCTAAATTGTTCCAACCACTGGCATTAACTAATCTGACAGTTGACGAAACTGAGTATATACTGTTTCTGTTAGTTTCAAAGAAAATCACAGGTTAGAAATGCTATAACTCAAGATACCTTTTGTAGGGGTACAATTTCAACATTTTTAGATGGGAATTTGAATGATATATAAAAACCTTGGATGATTTATTTTTATTAGAAGAAATTACTGAGTATTGTTCCTCAGATTTCCTTCACCATCTGGTCAGTATTTCTGGGCAATATGACTTTTATACAACTGCTTGAGACTATGCATATGCTTTTTACACACAGTTATATATAAAATATACGCCATACATGTTTTATTCTCATTCCAAGTACTCTTTTTAGAAGTTGGTAGTCATTTTAAGTTGGCCTCTGTATGTTGTCTTTCCATTGAGATACCTTTTCATTCTACAGAGAGTTTATGAGTAGGACATGTTATTTTTAGGAACAGAAAAAACATCTCTCCAAGGTAATGGGACACCATGAGGTGTGCTCTTGCATATTACTTCCTTTACTAATTAAACGGAATGTGAGATTGAAAGTTGGCATTGTTAAAGTAAATGACCCAGTGCTTTAGTAATGAAGACACATCTAAGCTGAAGTTTATTGTTTTAATTTTAATCTTGAGCAATTTTAGCCCCACAGACTAGGTTGCTCTGTGTCCTGCAGTGCATCGTTTCCATTGCACTACTGTGCTGCCCACTGACTCTATGAAAACTATTTGTAATAAGTTGTATTTTGGAATGAAGTGTTTTATTTCCATGCAAGGTGAATTGATATTGGGCATTTATTAAATCTGGTTTTTAACAGGCTATTATAAGTGAGGTTCTTCAGAGGGGCAGAGATATTGGGAAACTAAAAGTTGCTTAAATTATGCCCCATAAAAATATAGATGAGGCTCAGATGCCTTTGGATTAAATATTCATTACTGAATATTTACATAATGCATGTGAAAGTGCTTTTAAAATAAAAACTCTCTTTATATAAATGGAAGCTATGGCCAGATTTTCCCCATTATACCTAGTGGCACACTTCAAAGCATTCTCTGGAGCCTTAGAGTGAAGAAATTTCTTCCTTTCTACAAAGGAAGTAGAAGACTGGTTATTCTATACTGTCCAAATCTATCCTCCTTAAATTCTTTGGACAATCTAAAACTGTTCAACTTTTAGCAGGTATCTTTTTTTTGTATGATTTATAAATATATGATTCTAAAAAAAAGGAATACATATTTTCTAACTTCCATTGAAAACTTCTATATGCTCAACAGAACCTTCTCAATAATTTATGCAGATCACTTGAATGTAAGGAAACAAGCATAGACAGACCTGGCTTCATATCCCACATCCAACTTACTAGTTGCATGACCTTGGACAAATAATTTTAACCCTGTGCTTTATTTTCATCTTTCCTTATGAGATTGCAATATCTACTGTGAAGGGTTACTTGAAAATTAAATGACATAGTGCAGGCAACGCTCCCAGGAACTGACAAATTGAAAAAGCTGAAAACCACTTAAGTTCCTCCTATGTAAATACATTATTATTGTCAAATTGAAAGTGGCCAAGTCTCAATTACCCATATTAATATATTGAAATTCCTATGCAGATAAATAAAAATAATGTGAACATAATTTTCACACATAGTTTTGTGATCTACTTTTATATTTGATAGTCTTCTAATATTTCACTGTAAAATTTAGACATGAAAGGAACATATTAGGAATTGAGTGGTTGAACCTTCTCATTTTGCAGATGACAATAAAATTCAGACACAGATAATAAATACAATCGTAAATGTAACGTAGCTAGTAAGTAGTAGAATTGGGACTGAAGATCCAATCTTTTTTGTCTGTTTTGTGATTTTACAGTACTTCAATAATCAAACACACTCAAAATGAATTAAAAAACATATTCAAAGTGATCTTAACTTGCAGTAGCTGAAACAGTGCCTACTTTCACTAACTACCTTGCTGTTTATTACTTCCCCTCTGAGAATTACATTCTGTGTGTACCATAATTGTTTACATGAGTCCAAAGCAGCATATAATATTGTAATTCATGAGTAACTCCAGTCAAAATTTTGAGTAACTTTATTCTATACTTTGCACAACTTAGGACTGATGTGAATCTTTTTTTTAATTGCATGTTCAGTTTTGGGGTACATGTGAAGAACATGCGAGATTGTTGCATAGGTACCCACATGGCAGTATGAATCTTTTTTAAAAAAATCACTGTTCTACCTATTTTGAAATATACATTAGAATTTTAAACAAACAAAAAATATCACTGACCAAGTCTTAAAATAGTTATTAGATCACTTTACCACATTAACAGACTATTGTTTATTTTAGAGGTTATAGACAGAGTAGAGGTGAGGACCGTTTTTGAGGCTGAGCACATCGGCACCATCTTAGCTCATCACATCCCCCAGAGGCAAAGAAGTAATTAAATGCTTTGCTGTAAAAGTCTTTCTATTGTGACTCCAAAGTAGGTAAAACTAGCATAGGATAAGAGTGAGTAGAATTGCTAATAATGACATAAGTAATGATAAAGTAAGAAGAGCTAGTAATAATTTCTACAAGAACTGGAAGTTCAGATTTGTTTTGGAATATTCACATAACTGATAATCTTCCAGGGAAAAAGACTCATTTCCCATTACCCTCTATCTGTGCTTCTCCAATGGCATGTGTTTTCTAACTGGCACAGGAGTTATCTATGCAAGTGTCCTATCTCTTTGATTATACCATAAACAGCGTGGGGACCACACCCTTTCAGTCTCATTTTTACAGTTTTTAAGACACCTACTTAGTATACCCTGTCCATAGTAGGCATTTACCAAGTATAGGTTACATGATTTAATATATTTATGTTATGGTAATATTGGGATTCTATTTCATAAAGTAGAGTGGGAAAACAATACTAAAGTAGTTGCAGTCTCTTCCTGAAGGAAAAGGAAATATTCTGATATTCTCTTTCAATAAAAGTAGTAAATTGCAACAGTTTCTCCAAGGGTCTCAAATAAGAGAAAAAGAAGAAGAATGGTTTAAAATATACTCATTTTACTGTACCTTGTTTTATAATCTATAATTTATTTGAATTCTTTTCAATGAGATATTCATAAGTGAAGTATGAACTGAACATTGGAAAAAGATCAAGTTCTTCTGTACGTGGCTACCTTTTACTTCATGATTTCTAAACCTGCCTACACACAGCAGACACTGGTAGCTTTTGTGCAATATCTATTCCATCCTCTTTCTTTCTAAAAGGATTCTAAACTTGTTCAGGAATCCATTGAACTCTCATGAACTCTAAGAGCCTCAGGAAAAGCTGAGTTAATTTGCAGCTCCAGGGACAGGTTCTTTTCTGATGGTTCGTTCCAATTATGGCTGGCCATCATTCTCACCAGTAACTGGTCAGAATATCTGATTGAGCTAATCAGGACAGGATGACTGATCTACTACCTGAAAGTTATTGGCCCCAAGTGATTTTTGAGAGCGCCTCTCTTGTCATGCTCTCCCTCTCCCCTATGTCTCCCCTTACTTCTCTCTTCCCCTCTGTCCCCCCCACCTCTCACTTCTCTCTTCTCTTCTCTCTAACCCTTCTCTTCCCTTTCTCAGCCGTTCTCCATCTCCACACCTTAATTCCCCCCCTCTCTTGCTGAATATGAGAAAGGCAACAAGCAGCCAAGCAGCTTCTGCAGATTTCTACCACCGTTTTGCTCCCCACGAAGATAACCAGCCCTGAACAAAACTGATGCTGAAAGTGACACAGCTGAGAGACAAGAAAAAATCTAGATATATGATGTCACCCATGAGACACTGCAGGGATCCACCCCGAATCCCACACTCCGTACAGACTTTCACTTTCTTAAAATGATAAATGTACTTACCGTTCGAGCCAGTTTGTTCCAATATTGCTACAAGCTAATTTTGACGCACTCCTTAACCCCAATTCTCCACCGCATTTTAAAATTTTCTTCCTTGCCCACTGATTTTTCTATACATGCCATTATTATTCTTATGTAGAGAAACATGTCTAGCTTTATGATACTAAATGATTACCATTAAATACTGACAATAGCAAGGGAAAATAGTACAAACTCAAATGAAACGCTAACAGCTAAAAGGCCGATTTTATAATGTGCATTTGTAGCAGCCATTTGAGTGAGTCTACATAATGGTTTTAAAGGACTTTCAATAATGTTTCCTGCAGCTGTGCAGACTTTTAACTTTTAACTCTTTATTTAAAAAATACATCTAAATATAAATCAAGCACTATACACTTCCAATTTAGCTGTTTGAATGGAAAAGAGAAAGTTGAAAGCTGGAGCAGTCATGACTAAATGCTATAGAAAGCTGCAAGTCGACAGTTGCAATTTAAAACCAATCAAGTGGGCAGGAGAAGGGGAACACAGAACCTGAAAATAACTGGTAAGCTTAGAAATAGTTTTAAAGCAATAGCCACACTAATAATGACTATGGTTAATTAGTGATCCAAGGGTACCACCCTCTCAGCCAGGGGAGTTTGAAGGTAAGAAGTAGTTTAAGCAGTCTGTCAATTTCCACTAGCAATATTCATCTGAACTAATATGGGGCATTTTGCCTTACATCAATGTGCAAAGAGTATGGGAGGGGACAGTTACTTGACATGTATCCACATTCCAAGTTTCTATGAATCAGTCAAGCATGAGACTGGAAAAATAAGACTTTTTAATGGCAATGATGTATATAACATGAGAAAAGGCATTGAGATACCCTCTCAAGAGTATTCATTCTCGGGATTACGCATCCAGAATATGTAAACATATTGCCTTTTATGCTTTCATCCCTGACCATTACATCTTGAACAAAGGGGGAAACCAAAGCTATTTTAGGTCTAAAATAATCCTTTCTTCTTTAGTATAATTAGAATGTCTTGTTTTTTTTTTTTTTAAGTTTTATCTATTACAACTACTGGGCAAGCAATTTAAGGTCTTTTCCTTCTTCTGAAGACAAGGTTAACCCCACATTACTTTTCTTTCGATGGAATTTCTGACATAAAAAATTGCATACATGTATAATATCATTTTCTACATAAGAAAAGTACTATATAGATGCTAACAGTTGGCACCCTTCTTAGGATAAGATTAGCAATTTCAGGCTACAAAGAAATTAAAAGATACGTTACATATGTGAAATTTATTGTATAAGTCATGAGAGTGATCACTGGTCAATGACACAAAAACTTTTGAAAATAAAAAAAAATTTAAAAATCCTTAAAGTGATATTACATGACTCAGAATAATGAATAAGTAGGTTAGTATATTTGTCTTTGATTTTTTTTTGCATACATTTATTCTCCATAATGTTTACAGAGTTTTTTCTAAGATACCTCAATAGAAACTATCACGGTCAAGCTTACATATTGTGCTTAGATCCTGAATCTTTTGCATTTGGAACCTTCTCTTTTCCCTTCCCTAAAGATGGAGGTGAAGGTAGGTGTGAAATAATACTTCAGATGCTTTGGAAATGTTTGAGTCAATGGTTACAAGGAAAGTTATGCTGATTCTAGCAGCAGTACAATACAAAAATAATATGAGAGAAAAATTAGCGAGTGATATTCAGTTATTGCAAGGATTTTTCTTGGTTCTGAACTTTACTTTTCTCTTCCTGTAGCTTAAAGAGGAGAAGGAAGCATCTACTATTTTTTTTTTCTTTCTCTTTCTATTAAAAAGGTAATTCATGGTCTTTTTCTTTGAATGGATACACTAAAATAAAAATTAATAAAATTCAAAGCATGAATTCCATATACAAAAGAAAAAAATTGTTAACATGTTGCTGTGTATAGTTTACATATACATGAACAACATTAAAAAAATCCTTGGACACTTTGCATTTTCCAAAATTGCACAGCAGTATTTCTGGTCTCCCGTGCTTCTCCAGAATCTTGCCTACTTCCCATCCAGAGGAGGAATCCATTTGCCCTTTCTGTGAACTTGGATGAGACTTGTTGCTGCCTCACCCACAAGCACATGGTGGGCAGGATGCTGTGTGCTTTCTGAGGCTGGAGCACACATGGTATTATGGTTCCTCCTGCTCCTGTCTGGATGTTCACCTTCGTTTGCATTCAGCCACCATGCTGAGAAGAAGCTATGAGAGACTACAGAGAGGGACCTCTTGGAAAGCCTGTAAGCATGGAGAAGAGTTAAGCTCCCCAGCCAGCATAAGCCACCAGACATGTGCATCTTCAAATGATTGCAGCCCCACACATGGCTTCACATCAGACATCAGACTCCCAGTCATCATGGAGAAGAGATAAGTAGTCCCACCTTGCCTTGTCTGAACTGCAGACTTACAGAAACAAAGATAAGTGAGAAATCGCTATTTTTTAAAAATCCATTATGATGTATTGTGCATCGGATAACTATAACAGATGTATACAGTATCAGAGGAACTTTGTCTCTAATTGCATGCACTCTTTTGGATACCATTTAAAACTTGGAACATATAACACAAATACGTGTAAAACCTTTGGTATAACACAGATTTGGAAAACAGCATAAACATTTTCAGATTAGAGAACTTTTTCTTTTCTACTCCATGGACTAATTTTCATGGAACTTTAGCAATCAAGGGGCAGAAATATATGTGTTAAAATTTATTCTTAGCTCTTTTTGAGGGATGGGACAAACTATGTTCCATTCTTCCACCTCTTAAAGTAGTGAAGGAATAGTTCATTACTTTACCATAATAGTGAAGGAAAAGAAACAGAAAAGATATCTAGGTGCTAGAAAGAGAAGAAATGAAACAGAAAGTGTTGTAGATGGGGGGATGGGGAGAACAAGAAGGAGGGAACAAGGTGGAGGAGAGAAAGAAAAGAAACAGAGATTCACTTAGTAGATTCCAAGATGACTTTCCTAGAACAAGACACATGAGGATGTTTAATACACTAAACCCTGTAATTTTATTGTCCTTTGAAACTTGGAGATATTATATAGGATCCAAAACTTTGCAATGTCCAAATGTTGTTAGTTGTCTCTTTAGCAAGTAGTCATAGCAACCTATCAGTGCACAAATTATTTGTAAGGCTGGGCACTATGGCCTTATAAAGCTAGAAGTCCCTGGGCTGGTAGAATTAATTCAAGAGCCAAATCTGGCATAGAAGTGAAAGCATAATATCCCTGAATTAACAGTAAGAAAAGAAACATCTTAATTCAGTAATGAGTAAGACAAATATTACAGGCAATCTAATTTTCAGTCATGGTATTAAAATATACTTGTTATACAACAAACCATATTTGTTCAAAATAAACACATGCAATATTTACTTTTCTCTTTTCTAATAGAAATCCAAGCATACAGTTTTACAGTAACATGTCTCTCTCTCTCTTTGAAATAATTTAGCAGTCTGTTTTAGAAGAGAGGCTCTGCCATCACATCACCTAGGCTGAACTCTCAGCTCTATAGCTTACCAGCTAAGTGACATCAGTCAAGTTACTGAACTGCAGAGACTCTTAATACCCTTGTAAAATGAAAAAATTATAGAATCTGCTTTATAAATTTGTTTGGAAGATTTAGTGAGACACTGTATGTAATGCACTTAAAAATCCCCAGAACAGAATAGCATTCAATGGTGTTAGCTCCTTTATTATTACTATTATTATTCCTTATTAAGCAGCCTGGTTTCTGCTTTTAGTTGATCATCCTATGAGTTTCTGATTTCTAGTCACTATTTGCAATACAAATTTTTTTATGAAGTCACAAATTATTATTATTATTATTTGAAACAGTCTCGCTCTGTCACCAGGTTGGAGTGCAATGGTGCAATCTCGGCTCACTACCACCTCCACCTTCCAGGTTCAAGTGATTCTCCTGCCTCCGCCTCCTGAGTAGCTGGGACCATAGGTGTGCGCCACCATGCCTGGCTAATTTTTATATTTTTAGTAGAGACGGGGTTTCACCATGTTGGCCGGGATGGTCTTCATCTATTGACCTCATGATCCACCCGCCTCGGCCTCCCAAAGTGCTGGGATTACAGGCATGAGCCACTGCACCCAGCCTAAATTATTCTTTTAAAAGTAAAATGATTAGGTAGCAAGAAAAAAAAAAAGTGTGCTAAAGTAGGACATCATTTTAAACACTGTAGCATTTTAAAACATCAATACAATTACGAGTATTTGATGAAAAAAATTACGAGTATTTGATGAAAAAAATTGATGAAAATTAAATATATCAGGCTAAATGAAAGCTCTTCCTCTCTTTTAGGAATCCCTCAGGATTATAGGCCTGATTGGGCTACATGCAGGTTACAGGTGCCAGAAAGAGCATCTGTTTTGGCCATCATCATCTCCCTTTAGGATCTGCACAATTAAATGTATTATTGATAGAAAAGGAGATGAGCTTTTATATGCCAAAGTATTTTTTCTTTTAATCATTTTAAGAGCATAAAATTAAGCCCACTTACAAGGGCAAGAATATAGAATAGTGGATAATGTCTACATTGGAATGATTATAATGAATAGCCTTCAATTTAATAATGATTAGCTGCTTGTTTTACTGTATGTTCCACAAATGTTTCAAGGGCAACAGGGAATGAGGATGTTAAGACAGATCCCTTTACAAATGGTATTTCAAACCATTTGTAAATTATTTTCAAACCATTTGATATTATTTTTTATATTTTACTAAAAGTAATATATACAGAGAGCTTTTATGCAAAGCATTTTGTGAGTACTGGAATTTCGGGGTGCTGGTGGGAAGCTGATAATCTAACATTAAAAAGACAGTCCTTGCCCTTAATGAAACTTACAATTTAGCATGGGAGACAATCACGTAAGACATAACATCAGTAAGTGAATAAAGAGGAGCTGGACAAAAGTATGAGTTATACATAAAAATATCCAGCTGCCAGAACTTAAATAAAACATTTAACTAAAATTTCTCTAGGTAAGCTGGAACATTGAAGTTGTTAAAGCTTCTGAATATCATTTCCATTTTTAAATTGAAAATAATTCTGGGTAATTTTTAAATTCCATACTTAAGTTACTGTAAGCATTATAATTACTGCAAAACAAGAAGAAAAAAATACAAGTTAGAATTCACTGGAGCACTCTGGATTCTTTTCCTGGTGTCACTTTTGGTAAAACATCAAGCAATAAAAACATTTTTATAAGGTTTATAAAGATTTGTCTTCCCTGTTCTTACATCTGTATTTCTTCTACTTGAGATTTTATCTACCCTTTTGAAACCCTGCAAATAAGTTATTGGGAACAAAAATGCTTTTTTGAAATTATATTATTTGACTGTGACTATAAATGAAAACCATATTTTGATAGAAAAAAAATGTGTAAATATGTTTGAGGACTACAAAAAGCTGTGGCATAAATACATATTTTTATATATGCTAAGGACTTCCCGCATTAGAAATCAAGTCTTCAATTCACTATGAGATTTGGCCAAAAGTATTCTGTGCCTGTTACCTCATCAGTCAATGTGAGCAAAAGACTAGACATTCAAAGAAAAGAACTGTTGGAACTGGCCACATTTTAGGAGTTATTGGATTCAGGGGAGATTTCTCTGGGCTTTCTCCTCTTTCCTAATAAGCAATACTCAAGCCAAGGAAAGCGGCCTCCAAGGGAGTCCCTCATAGGCTTTGAAGTCAAGCAGTATCGTACATGGTCTGGTGCCCACCCGTAGCCCTTCCCATTCTTACTTTAGAGAACACTAACTAGATGTGTTATTTCTAGCACCTGCATTCCTTTGCCCAAGACCCTTTTCTTACTCTTACCTTGCTTTGTCACTTGTGTAGTCAGCCAGTCACAGGATCTGGGAATGAACACACACTCACAATGAACTGTACTCAACAATAATGGATAGAAATCACTCTATACATTCACATATGTCCGTGGCATCAACTAGGTCTGAGGTAAGGGTTTCCACTGGCTCCTAGAGTGTCCCGAGTGAGGGACTATGGCTCACTGCCCGCAGTAGCAACTGGCTTGATAAACCATTCCTGTGAGCTGCTTCCCTTCACTGTGTTACAACCCATTGCCATGCCTTCACCTCCTTAGTGATCTATTTGTCCCCAAATCCCTGTTTAAGGGCTTCTTATAAAGTAATTCAAACAAACAAACAAAAAAATAGAGGGCAAACTAGATTTACGTTTGTCTCATTTAAGCAAGAGGGCAAGTAAGTTTCTAAGAGAAAGTAGACTTGTGAAGAGAGGGTCAGCACAGGGACAGGCTACATTAGGCAGTGTTCATTGTGGCAAGTCAGTCCTCTGTGAAACAAAAACTGTGGGCCAGACAAGTTAGCAGGTTTGAACAATCTTGGCAAGACAATTCAAAGGGACTGATCATCAGAAAAGAGAAAATGTGTGGAAGTAGTTTGAATTGAATAAAAGATTAGCGATTTTTGACTGGAATTGATTTTTTTTTCCTTTGTAACTTATATTTAGGGACATGGGGTACATATGCCACTTTGTTACTTGAGTAACTTTCTTGTCTCAGGGGCTTGAAGTACAGATTATTTTGTTACCCAGGTAATGAGCATAGTACCCAATAGCTTTTTCTTGACTTTTTTCCTACCCTTTATCCTCAAATAGGTCCTAGTGTCTATTGTTCTCTTCTTCATGTCTATGCATGTTCAGTGTTTAGCTCCACTTATGAGTCAGAGCATGTGGTATTTGTTTTTCTCTTCCTGTGTTAATTTGCTTAGGATATTGGCTTCCAGCTCCATCCTTTTGCTGTAAAGAATAGGATTCCATTCTTTTCTTAAGGCTATGTAGTATTGTATGGTGTATATGTACATTTTCTTTATTCTGGCCACCACTGATGGGCATCTAGATTGATTCCATGTTTTTGCTATTGTGAACAGTGCTGCAATAAACATACATGTGCATGTGTCTTTACAGTAGAACATTTTGCATTTCTTTGGGCATATACCCAGTAATGGGATTGCAGGGTTGAATGGCAGTTCTGTTTTAAATACTTTGAGAAATCTCCAAACTGCTTTCCATAAGGGCTGAACTAATTTACATTCCCCACCAGCGGTGTATAAGCACTTCCTTTTCTCTTTCTTTAAAATCAAAATGAGAACAAAATCTCAAAGCTCTTATAATGGAAAGTTACTGGAAAGCTCTGAGATTTACTTAGATGTCTGTAAGAGTAGGGAAGGGAAAATTGATATAGAATGGTTAAAGGAAACTATGGGGGAGAAAACAAAATAATTTCATGCTTGTCCCCTGCCCTAATTCAAGCTTTTGAATAAACTAATTGATTAGACATGGTGCAAATTCCTTCTCCATCCCTCTTTTACTCATGGAAGAGATTGCTGATCCAACATATTACTAAGCTCACACTGGTGCTCAGAAGGCCTCTCAGCAGTACAGTCTGTGCAGTCACTATAAATCAATCAGAGTTGGCATGCAAATCTCAACCCTTTCTCAATCCCTAATCTTGGCTGAAACATCTTAATTCCTTAGCATCGTATTCAAAGCTTTAACCTCTTCCGCATATTAACTTTCTAGGCTTAAGTTTCACCAAACTTCCACATATTGTAAAATTAAGTCATAAAAACATGCTTATATGTCTTCAAAATAATCCTTGACTCATAATTCCTTAATTTACAATATTTTTATCATCTATTTTTTCTTAGACAATTTTATACACAACCTTTAGCACAATTCAAATTCCACCCTAAACTCTAACTACTCCCTTAATTAGAAATGATTTATTTTTTTATTTCATAGAACGTTCATGAATTTCTTAAACCCTGTTGTTCTACTTAAGTCATTTCACTTTATGTTTGCCTTTCTTGTGCATTATAGTTTACTTATGGAAAGAATATTTTATTTATTGTTTACTCCCCATGGCACCCAGAACAAACTTTATATATTTTATCAAATCAAACAAAATTAATTTGATTTAAAAGTAACTTGTTTTAGACATAATTTGGATATTCTCAACATCTCTTCTTACAAGATAGACCGCTATACTCTGTCCTGCCTAGTTTTGTGGTTCTTGACTTGTATAAGAAACTAATGATAAGACTAACTCTCAATAAACTAGGTATCAACAGAACGTATCATAAAATGATAAAAGCCATTTATGACAAACCTACAGCCAATATCATACTGAATGGGCAAAAGCTGGAAGAATTCCCTTTGAAATCAGGCACTAGACAGGGATGCCCTCTCTCACCGCTCCTATTCAATATACTACTGGAAGTTCAAGCCAGAGCAATCAGGCAAGAAAAAAAAATAAAGGGTATTCAAATAGGAAAGGAGGAAGTCAAATTGTCTCTATTTGCAGACAACATGATTGTATATCTAGAAGACCCCATCATCTCAGCCCAAAATCTTCTCAAACTGATAAGCAACTTCAGCAAAGTCTCAGGATACAAAATCAATGTGCAGAAATCATAAGCATTCCTATATACCAATAACAGACAGAGAGCCAAATCAAGAGTAAACCCCCATTCACAACTGCTACAAAGAGAATAAAATACCTGGGAATAGAACTAACAAAGGATGTAAAGGACCTCTTCAAGGAGAACTACAAACCACTGCTCAACTAAATAAGAGAGGACACAAACAGATGGAAAAACATTCCATACTCATAGTTAGGAAGAATTAATATCATGAAAATGGCCATACTGCCTAAAGTAATCTATAGATTCAGTGCTATCCCCATCAAGCTACCAATGACCTTCTTCACAGAACTGGAAAAAACCTCTTTAAACTTCATATGGAATCACAAGAGAGCCTGCATCGCCAAGACAATCCTAAGCAAAAAGAACAAAGCTGGAGGCATCACACTGCTGGACTTCAAACTATACTACAAGGCTACAGTAATCAAAACAGCATGGTACTGGTAACAAAACAGACATAGACCAATGGAACAGAACAGAGGCCCCAGAAGCAACACTACACATTTACAACAATCTGATCTTTGACAAACCTGACAAAAACAAGCAATGGGTAAAGGACTCCATGTTTAATAAATGGTGTTGGGAAAAGTGGCTAGCAATGTACAGAAAGCAGAAACTGCACCCCTTCCTGTCACCTTACACTAAAATTAATTCCAGATGGATTAAAAATTTAAACATAAAACCTAACACCATAAAAATACTAGAAGAAAACCTAGGCAAAACCATCCAGGACATAAGCATAGGCAAGGACTTCATGACTAAAACACCAAAAGCAATGGCAACAAAAGCCAAGATAGACAAATGGGATCTAATTAAAATTCAGAGCTTCTGTCCAGCAAAAGAAACCATCATTAGAGTGAACCAGCAACCAACAAAATGGGAAAAATTTTTTGCAATCTACTCATCTGACAAAGGGCTAATATCCAGAATCTACAAAGAACTCAGATATACAAGAAAAAACAAACAACCCCATTCAAAAGTGGGTGAAGGATATGAACAGACACTTTTCAAAAGAAGACATATATGTGGCCAACAAACATATGAAAAACTGCTCATCATCACTGGTCATTAGAGAAATGCAAATCAAAACCACATTGAGATACCATCTCACGCCAGTTAGAATGATGATCATTAAAAAATCTGGAGACAACAGATGCTGGAAAGGATGTGGAGAAATAGCACCACTCCTATACAGTTGGTGGGAGTGTAAATTAGTTCAACCATTGTGGAAGATGGTGTGGCAATTTCTCAAGGATCTAGAAATAGAAATTCCATTTGACCCAGCAATCTCATTATTGGGTATATACCCAAAGAACTATATAAATCATTCTACTATAAAGACACACACACACATATGTTCACTGCAGCCCTGTGTACAATAGCAAAGACCTGGAACCAACCCAAATGCCCATCAATGATAGAATGGACAAAGAAAATGTGATACATATACACCATGGAATACTACACAGCCATAAAAAATTATGAGTTCGTGTCCGGGAAGCCATCATTGTCAGCAAACTGACACAAGAACAGAAAACCAAACACTGCATGTTCTCACTCATAGGTGGGTATTGAACAGTGAGAACATGTGGACTCAGGGAGAGGAGCATTACACACTGGGGGCAGTTTGGGGAGGTAGGGGAGGGGCAGTGGGGGGTGGGGAGGGTGGAGAGGGATAACATGGGGAGAAATGCTGGATATAGCATACACCTAAAGTAAAATTAAAAAGAAAAAAGAAACTAATGATGATATTAGTCGACCCAAAAGGAGTACCAAATACAGATTTATCATTAAACTATGAGAAATTAGTAGAGAGACTTAAGATATCTCAGTGTACCAAATAGATTAGAAGTTAGCTCAACTAGCTGGTGATTTGTAGAATTCATAACATACATACACACACACACAAATTAAAATTAGTTACATGTAGAAAAACTTATTTCAAAATGTGTTCTGAAGAGCAAAGTAGAAGTTGCCTTGATTTGTTCTGTTAGTACTTAGATTTTTTAATTTAAGATTTCAGAGACTTTATTTAAAGGCTTTTATAAAATCACTAAGCTCAAAGAATGGCCTATATTGAATTTTGTTAGCAATTCTGAGCTCACATGGACTTTTGTTTATTTCTGAGTGGTTTGGTCTTTACATTTTCTGTAATCTAGGGCAAATCAAGACACTTCTCAAAATCTTAATTTTTTCATATGTAAATATGGAGTTATAATAATCCTTTTCATCCTACCTACCTATGCCAAAGAGCTACTGTGGAGATTGAAAAGAAAGTAGTATATATATTCTCACACACACACATACGTACAAATTTAAGAAGTATAGTCTTATACACTAATACATATATATACATACATTATATAATGGTATAATCATATATATTGTGCTCAATATTATTACTCTGAAGCAATTAAAAGTTCTAAAATGAGATTTTATAACTGAAGACAGGATTAAACCAAGAAATTTTCAGAGATTATTACACCTGGCCACAGGGATGGGGCAGTGTACCAAATAAAACATTTCTTAATCATTGGGTAAAAATATCTTTGCAAAACAGTTAGAAATGCTGCCAAATTGCTTGTTACTAGACAAATATTTTGTGGATCATACATTCTCTTAGACGGCTTTAGGCAAACTCAATTAGATTTTAAAAAAAACCTCTACTATGATTAGTTGATGCTTTAATTAGGTAGATACAAAATAAAAAGTTTAGTTTTATTAGATATATCAAATTATAACCTGAAATATTTCTTTTTTGATATCATAAAAGGAAGCCAGTACTAAGGATTTACGTCCTCTAAGCAGGCTAGGCAAATATTCATGCTTGCAGGGTTTGAATCTTTGCTTCTCTAAGATTTTTTTTTCCTTTCAGAACATTACCTCAAATTGTTTTGCTAAAGTTGCCCATTTTGCTTCTGCAAATAGTCTGAACTTGTTTATTCAGTAAATCCAGAAAAAAAAAAAAATGTAACCTGGACAAGGGTGGAGGCAGTGGAGATGGATGGAAATGAAATTATGTAAGACATATTTGGGTGATAAAAATCAATACAACTTGGAGCTGGATTTGACATAGTAGAGAGAGATGTCAAGAGTGACTTTCAGATGTCTAGTTTATACAACAGGAAAGGTAGTGATGACAATTTACTGAGTTGTGAGCAGGAGCTTTAGCAGAGTTGCGGGAAGGACAGATTGCACCAGGAGAGATAATAGGTTCATTTTAGTGTAATTTTTGATATCTGTCCTAAAGTATCTAAATCCCACTAATGAAAAATCATTTCCATATATAGTACATGCAAGCTCTCTCTTTCCCTCCCTCTCTCTCTCTCTTCTCCTAAGGGGAACCCTTCTGGAAAGTAAGAATACCACAGAGTGACCCTAAAATCTTAGCTTATGAGTGAAAACATGCAGTTTTTGGTTTTCTCTTCCTCTGTTATTTTGCTAAGAATTATGGTCTCCAGCTTCATCCATGTCCTTCCAAAGGACATGAACTCATCATTTTTATGGCTGATTCAATAATCAGTGCCACCTGTCTTGGTCTGTTTTACATTGCCATAAAGAAATACCAGAGACTGGGTAATCTGTACAGGAAGGAGGTTTATTTGGGGCTTACCATTCTGCAGACTGTGTAAGAACAATAGTGCTTACATCTACTTCTGGTGAGGGCCTAAGGAAGCTTACAATCATGGTGTAAGGCAAAGGGTGAGAAGGCATATCATATGGTGAGAGAAGGTGCATGAGAGAAAGCAGGAGGTACCAGATTCTTTAAACAACCAGTTCTCACATTAACTAATAGTATGAGTGCTCACTTATTACTGCATGGAGGGCACCAAGCCATTCATGGAGATCTGTCCTCATGACCCTATCATCTCCCACCAGGTCCCACTTCCAACATTAGAAGCACATTTCAACATGAGATTTGTAGGAAACAAACATTTAAACTATAGCAGCACCCATCAACTGTTTTCTTTATGTTAGTAAGAGAAGCTGGAAGGCATCACCCTCAGCAAACTAACACAGGAACAGAAAACCAAACACAGCATGTTCTCACTCATAATTTGGAGTTGAACAATGAGAACACACGGACACAAGAGGGGGACAACACACACACCTGGGTTTGTTGGGGTTTGGGGGAGGGGAGGGAGAGCATCAGGACAAATAGCTAATACCAAACCTTGGTGTTGGGTTGATAGGTACAGTAAACCACCATGACACATGTATACCTATGTAACAAACCTGCATGTTCTGCACATGCTGAGCTTAAAGTAAAATTTAAAAAAAAGAATAAAAATAGATAACATTTTTTCCAAGTATTTTGACAAAGTTATTTTCAAGAGAGGAATTTATTCCTGAATTAAGATTTTAAAGAGTATGCTTATTTGAGGGGACAGGGGATTTAAGATATCTTAATCCTCACCTGAAACACACTGCAAAAACTACTATAAAAAATAGAAGAATGCATGATACTGAGATGAAATAACTCTTGTATATAAATTATCCTGATAGACGTAAAGTAATAAACTACAAAAAAATGAAAACTTAATCATATACAATGTTATAAGCTGGAAAACACAATGTGAAATTTCAAAGTACACACATTTTCATTATTACAACTAAACATTCTTTTTCTTTACCACACAACACTAGGAATTATAAATACTTTCAATCTTCTTTAAAATGATAAAGCAGGCGGATCATTTGAGGTCAGGAGTTCGAAATCAATGAGGCCAACATGGTGAAACCCCATCTCTACTAAAAAATACAAAAATTAGCTGGGCATGGTGGTGCACTACCGTAATCCCAGCTACCCAGGAGGGTGAGGAAGGAGAACTGCTTAAACCCGGGAGGCGGAGGTTGCAGTGAGCAGAGATCCTACCACTACACTCAGCCTGGACAATAGAGGGAGACTCCATCTCAAAAATAAATAAAATGTTAAGTTGCTTTCTTTTTTAATGGTGATTTTGAATTCTTGATATTTCTGTGTCATTTCTTTTATGAATCTCCATTTGATGTCTGTTATATATTGATTGTTGTTTGCTCTTTATATGTGAAAAACAACTCTTTTAGCTGTCAGTGTATTTTAACCATATTTTTTCCAGTTTGCTATTTTCTTGTGGAATTCCTATTTTTTCAATCAGAAATTGTTTCTTAATGAGGACAGATTTACCAAACTTCCTTGTTAAGAAAAGATGACTAATGAATTATAGTCTTTAAAAATATTTACAAATACTTTAACTAAAAATGTGTTAAGTTTACTGATTTGAGAGCCTGTTTATTTTGTCAGCATTTTTATCTTATGCTTTATATGATAGTTGAAATTATTTCTTCTGACTTACCAGGGCAAGAAATTTACCAGGTATGACATTTGTTATTCACTTAAGTAGTTTGTTAAATTTTCATCCATTTAGTTTCCTCTCATGGGTTCAGCCATCACCCTGCACAGATACTTTAGTATTTTCCCACAGCCTATTCAATTTATAGTTTAAGCAAGACTATCAGGCACCATTCAGGTCATAGCCTAAACACAGTGCCACCAATTTGTCCATGCCTTGCACATTTTACTTACAAGAAATTATAACCTAGCACATTTTGTTCATGATGTCCTGGTCTTCCTTGCCTTGCCATTCTTTTAACTGAATATCTCTTATAATGGAAGCAAGTCTTTTAAAACATTTTCCAGCTGATTGTCTCTAAATTACAAAGAATCAAACATCATGTCCACTTTGAGCTTCAAAGAAGGTTAAAATGTGTCATCGATAAAATTATGTAAGTGAAACAGCACCAAAAAATGTGATGGTATTTACAAGTGCATTGATTCTGACTGAATCTTGGAATGAAATTTCGGGAACTGGTTTTGGAATACACATTCCAATTATTGTCATTGATACATAAAGACACAGTAATACGGAGAATGTGCAAAGGAAAGAAAGACCCAGCGTTCTTCACACAAAGGAAATACAGGGCTCTATATACTCGATCTAAAACTGGAAGAAATTTGACAAAGTAGAATTTGAAACATGATACAGGCACAAGTATATTATTTGAAAAGAGTTGCCTCTTTTCTTAACCCTACTTTTTTCTTCTCTTTCATATTTTTCTTCAGTAGTGCCAAATTCATTTACTTATCCCAGGCAATTCATCTTTAATCCTTGTCTGCCTGGTTAGGTCAGTTTTATAGTATCTTCCAACACTTTCAAAATCTTTTCTTCATACTCTATATGAACTGAACCAGAACATTTCATATAATGCAGTTTTTCTCCATTCCGATATCCATTATTCCACGTTTCAAAGTATGCTCAAACTATTTTTTAGGGATTGTTTAAAACTTCCTAACAAAAACAAATACATTAGGTATTCTAAAGGTTACAGAAAAGTTCTTTGTTGCAGAAAGGTGAACTCCAGAGAATAATAACTGTGAACAATAGTAAGAGTAAAGCTTGAAGTTTTATTCTAATGTAACAGTCACAAGTTAAAAACACTAGAGAGGTTAACACTCATTCTTCTGGCCTCATCCCAGACCATTTATATGAAGATGAGGCATCTGTAAAAACTCCCCAAATGATTCCAATAAGCAATGAGGTTTGAAACCTACTATTTATTGATTGATTATAGAGGTAACCAAGCAATCTATATCAGTGAAAAAAATATTGTTTGAAAGTTTTAGTGTCTACTTATATATTTATTTCCTGACTCTAAAATATAAACAATAAATTATAGGTAGTTTTGCAACAGCAGTACTCAAAAATTGAAGAAAAAACTCGAATAAAGTGTGCCAAAAATGCCATTAAAAAAATCTCACCCAATTGGATGTTCTGTATTTAAAAAGTTAAAACTCAAACTATTTAGGATTCATTACAGTGTAGTAATGGGAAATTAATACATTTATTGATATTGTTTGTAAAATGTTCTACTTGTTAATACACATTGGTTTTATGTTCAGCTGTCCTCTAACTGCTTCAGAAAGAATTTTCAATGATTCTTGCAAAATTTCATTATATTCTCTAAAGAAAAAGAAAAATATATAGAAAAAGAAAATTTCAGAATAACAATCCTTAATAACATAACAAAGCTACTTTGCAGTTTGAGTATTAAATACTTATACACATATAATAGCTACAAATCACCACAGATTTGCAGGCTAAAATGTATGTGTATACATATTATATATACATATATATGGATCCTTTTCAAATTTCTCCAATAAATTCTATCCTCTTTTATATGAGAATCCTCATATAAATTCCCCAAACCAACGAGCATGTTAATTGTCATATTATATTCAGAAGCTGAATTTTCCCATTGTTTATAATTCCAAAAATGATCACACATAAATTCAGAAGATTTACAGAAAAGCGGCAATGACTTTCAACTTCCCTTTGATTCCAAATGGCGCACCGTTTTCTATCACCGTTAGTCATGTAATCCTTTGACACATTTGGAAAAAAATATATTACAATTATGTCCCAATACCTTCTTATATCTATGCAGAAACACACATAGAAAAAACTCCAATTTATCTACCCTTACCTCAAGACAAAACTAATTAGCTCTGGAGTCAACTATACCATGAAGATTTTAATTAACTACTTCTTTATGCCATTCTGCCCCTACTTCACTTTTTCCTTCCATTTGCATTTATTTTGGTACCCAGAGATACTAGAGATATTTAAATCAAAACATCACTAAATTTATATTTTAATAAACTTGTGAATATTTCCTACACTGAGTATTTTGAAAGAAAATGGGAATAAATTTAACTTGTTGAACTTGCATGAATGTGAGGGTTGCAATAGTATTCAAATATTAGCTTTTTTACAATACTGTATTATAACTTGTTGATGGATGATATATAACCCATAGTTTTTATTTGACTTTTTGGCATAAAACACTCAAATTCGGGCATGAGAAAGCTGAGTATAAAATAATATCAAAACTTTTATTTTTATCCAATTTAAACTATTTCTGATCCCCTAAAAGAGCCCAGTATAATATTCTTTAGGTTAGCAGTACAAATGGGAAGCTAGTCTGAGCTTTTACCAGCTAAGCTCCACCTACCACCTCTGTTCTAGGGAGCTTCTGGATTCTTGATGGTTAGGGAAAGAGGAAAGGGTGGTTAGACAAAAACAAACAAACAAAAACCCCCAACAATTTCCTTTTTGACCTATTCCCCCTGGTTACCTTGAGTGGTGGAGTACCTGGTTCTGTGGAGAGGATAAGGAGGCAGGCTCAGTTTTCCTTGGAAGCAACTCATAATTTCTATTTGAAAAAGTAGCATAATTTTGCATGAAACTCCCAAGGTTGAGCTCTCTGCCCAACAGCAGAGCTAGTTGGAGAAGATCAGGGGCGAAGCACTGGGGTTGCCAAGCAAAAAGCAGGGACGGACCCAGGTAGCGTGGCAGCTTCCGTACTCTGCCCTGGTTTCTCAGCTTTATCAGACCACCATGGAATGCTTCCCATAATAATATGCATACAATGCTTTAAAACAACATAAACATATCTATACCTGACTGCAGGATGTTACTCGTTCAGTTTGGAATTGCTTTAATATACATAAATGTATATGAATCCTATACATTGCAGTGGGTGCAAAGATAGTATTTTAATATTTGTAAAACATTTAAATTAATTTTCATTGTTTTTTGTGTATAACTGCATTTTGAAGTAACAATTAAAAAGTTGTTAAAAAAAAAGGACCTCCAACTTGGTAAGTGTTCACCAGCTCATACTTCTCCGTCCAATTTAATGTGACCATTTTGTGGGTCCTTTGGAGGTTCCCTTTTCTCCCAAGGCTGAGAAACATTCCCTAAATCTTTCCATGGACCAAAAGATGGGCATACATTATATCTCCAGTCTGCGCCTCAGCTCTGCTGTATGCAATCCTACTGGCCTCAGTGGGTGGATACCCCAGGAGGCAGGACTCTTGGACTGCTCTTGTCAAAACGACTTGACTCCCTCCTAGGCATCTTTTCCAGGCCACAGAAAACTTCATCAAATGGGGAAACATAGATAGCTTCTGTTCTATAGCCCTTTCTCCTCAATCTGTTATGCTACATTGCTACAAGCCTACCATTTGTTTTAAGACTTTTTTATGTAGAGTCACACACCTCTCTCTGCCCTTCTAACAAAACTCCCAGGGGCACTAATTAACTATGCCTAACAAATATTTCCATACCCTGCTCTAGTCTAATGGGTGCACAGAATCTGTATAGCCACATTTTTTTTTTTTTTTTTGGTTAATAGTAGGACAGAAAATTTATAGTTATGCAAAAATTCTTCTCAAAGACTGATGGATTACAAAACCATTTTGGGCAAATCCTACATCGGTGAGTCAGGAAACCTTATGTAGAATATATGGATACTTCTTGATATTTTTAAGTTAATTTTTAAAACACTTTGGATTATGTATAAGACACTGAAATAGTAGAACCTGCATATTTAAGATTATTTCAAAGATAAAAATGAATACTTAAAAATAAATTCCAATTCGTAATAGTATTAATTATTTTAGTGACACTGTGTTTTATATTCTTAAAATTTAAAAACTGTCTCATTAGAAGCAAGAGGGCTTGCATGATTAAACAGATATAAACATAAACATGACATTTTGTGAGTACACAATTACATTTATAAAGACATGTATAACCCCAATGCAAACTGAGCACTAATCTGTGAGCACTACCTACTAAATAACATCAGCCTATCTGTTGTTTTCCAGAATGACACAAATCACATCTGTTTTGTTTTACTTTGTTTTGTTTTTGAGGAGTCAGGAGTTCACAATACATAGTTGGTAGTGTTTCCCACGAATACAAAATTCTTACTAGACCTTATCTTCTCCCTAGTCTTTCTTCTGTCATGAATTCTAACTGCTCTGTCTTCATCCCCCACTACCCCAGGGGAAACTCTATAAAACCACTTTGGTTCCTATTTCCTATTTTCTTTTTTTAATTTTTTCCCATTTTCAAGATTCCATAGGCACTTGAAAATTTTAAAGCAAACATACACTCTCTTATGTTTCCAGCCCCAAAAAAAAAAAAAAAACCATGGTTGTTATTTAGAGTTTATCTTTCTAACAAAGGAGTTTCAAGATTATCAATAACATATTTATAATAGATTTAAATATTATTAAAACTTTTATAAGATTTTTTCCCCTAATTTCTTAACTTATTTTTGTTGTTTAGAGAAGGTACCCATTCTTTAGACGTTGAAAACATACCTAAATAATTATCATTCCAATCCAAGTTACAACCCTAAGACAAATTCTATATCAGGTAAATGTTAACTCTTGCCTCAAAATTAAAAGCTACAACAAAATAAGAAGTGTAAGAGTGACCCTAAATTGCCAATACTGCTAACCCGAGAATATGTTTTTAAATGTGAAATGAGGATTCTTGGCACAGAAATAACATATCACAAGGAAAATTCTAATAACAGTCTATAATTGAAAGTTTAAAAAATTAGCAAAACCTGCAAGTTGTTGGAAGGAAGGAAGAGGAGACGTGATGAAAAGTGCAGCTATTCTATTCTAAGAATCTTTCTCACTTGGGGTAAGGAAGGCGAGGACACAGTGGGGAAGCTATCTGCAATTAGGATGTCCTGGTGAGGGAAATTGTTTCAGTGCGATAGCTCATGTTGTACTCTGGTTATATGGTTATATGACCTGTAAATTTTTTTTTTTTATAATACAGCTCCTTTAGGACCTTAATGGACTATCTGTCTATTTTCTCCTGTACATTGACTAGTAACTGCCAAATATCCCTGCAGGTAAAAATATTTGGTTTTTGGCTCTAACCATGATAACTATTCTATTAATAACTCTTTTATTTTCTCTGGCAATTAAATATTGCTGCTGGCCTCTTTTGCCCCTGTATCTCAATATCCACAGTAAAATGAAAGAGGCTTGTTTCAGAATCATCCTTTCAGAATTTTTCAAGTTACTGAGTACCCTATTTACAGATGTATGTATTTCCTGGTTTCTTCAGGAAGAGGCTATCCCACAGGTATTCTCAAATTCATGGATAGGGACAAGCAGACAAATTATACAAAAGTAATCTACTCCAACATTCCTTTCTCTGTCTTTTGAGTCCTCTCTTTACATAATAACACATAATGCTCAGAATTCTGAGCATCTCCACTTCATTTAATTTAGAACACCATCTAGAATGTGTCAATTTACAAGGACAGCAGAAATTAGAACCCTTTGTAGCTACTCAAAATTACTGAATCCAGAGACTCTGGTAAGTGTATAGACAGTAGAAACTATAGACCAATCTATAGTCCTGATTCCTTCTTTCTGGTCCTGAATTCATTGTGTTAATTCTCATGTATATTTCCAAGGTCAAGACACATATAAATAAAAGCATGCTTATAATTCTATTTGACATATAAGTCTTGTTCAAGGTTTCATCACGTAATTGGCCCCTAGGAGCTAAAGGAAAGGAAGACTAGAAAAAACGGCATATGAGAATTGACTTTTCCTTGTAAGATATCTGCCTTAGGGAAAGTCATTATAGAGATTCAAAGGCAAAACAACCTCACAAAATAGGAGAAGAGGAGAGGCCTAAGGGATTTGGGAATTATTTGAGTCATCTATTTTCTCTCACTTGGCCAGATTCCAAACTTATATCCCAGTTTTTTACATAAAAACCCTTAATTTTTACATAGAGACGTGAAATTCTGGATTCAACCACTGCAGATCAGTAACACACCGGTTCCTACAATGGATTCAATTTTTAGTTACATGATCTATTACAAGATATAAAGCTATTTTAAGCATGTCTGACCATTTTGAAACCACAAAGTTCAAACTCTGAGCTTATTTTAAGCTCGCCAGCACTATGTGAAGCATTTGTTCCATTTAGTGTCCATATGTATTTGTCTTCTTCACAATGGTCTGTGCTACCAGCTCTTCCGTAAACCAAAACTATGGTTTTCATGAGCAAGGTAAAAATTTACTGAACGCCCACTGCAGTCAAGGACTACTATGTTCCCATGCCCTACAGATTCCAATCCAAATCATTTCCAAAAATGAATCCCCAGTTCACATATTCTTCAGAGTTGTCTGCAGCCTGCGTTATGACCAAACATACTGCACAGTTTGGGGTGTGTGAGCAACAACATCCCCTGGCTAGTTTAAACAGGAAACAGATTTATTAAGAATGAGTCATAGTTTGCACATCTCTGGAAAAGAGAGAGAGCCAAGCACAAAGCCTACCTACCAGGAATCATGTTAACCACTGAGAAGTCTTTTTGACAGAAAACTACACTGCCACTGCTTCTAAGCATCTATGAAATTCAGAAGTGTCAGAAGCACTTCCCCGGCCAGCACTGACAAAACTGAGCCATTGCACTTTTAAGATCAGTCTCCCTACAAAGAGCCATTACTTCATATTAACCACTTCTAAATTTTATTCTTATAAAGGTGCTTCTGATTGCTAGAAACCAGGTTATGTCTATGGTTACAGCTGCAAGGGAAGCTAAGAAAGAATCTACTTAAATAGCATTAAGCCTTTTCACTGAAAAATACAGTAAAAATCATTGAATTAGAAAAGTCAACAAAATCTTGTTAGTTAAACATAAGGAGATGGACAGAGACATATTCTTGATATTATACATTAATTTTAATTCAACTATCATAAAATTATTAGAATTTCATGTGATACAAATCAAGTTTGAAATTGCAATAAAAGTCAAATTCAATAAGATAAGAAAATGAAAGACTAGAAATGTTGAAAAGGAAAACATGTAATGGTTTAGTTTTTTTTTAAATTGTAGATGTCATGATAGTATACGTAGGAAACTCAAAAGATACAAGCAAAAATTACAATTAATAAAATATGTTGAAGTATACAAGGATAAAAGCCAATTTTGTATAAAGTAAGACTTTAGTTCATTCATAGTAGCAAAAGAAGTATAAAATATATAGGTATAATTTTAATAAGAAATGTAAAATATATATTTGTAATCTTAGAATTAAAAATAAAATGTTAACATATGACAATAGGAGAGAGATCCAAGATGGCCGATTAGCAGCAGCTCAGGATTGTAGCTCCCACTGAAAGCGCAGAGAGTGAGTGGATGCCACATTTTCAGACAAATTTTTATTGCCCACGGACCAGGAGATTCCCGGCAGAGGAGCCCCGCAGGTCGCCAGCACGACTCTTTTGGCTGGCGCGGCCGTTTTGCAGGTGCCCCAGCGCAGCGGTTCTCAGTCCAGAGTATACGGGACTGAGTGCCCTTTGGTTGGCGTTTGGAGCTCCGGGAAGGCAGAGTCTCCCATTCAGCTGATTGAAAAGCGGACTAATATGGGGAACCAGACCGGGAGATTCCCGGGCAGAAAGCGCCACGAATCTTAACACCGCTGTTTCAGCCAGTGTAGTGGGTCACTGCAGGGGAAGGCTGGTCCCCCCCACCCCACACACACACACAAAAAAACAGCAATTGGAACTGCTGAGGATTGAGAGTTTAACAGCAAGTACAGCTGAACCCAGGAAGGTCCAGCTCTGGGGGCGGGGGGTGGGGGGTGGCGCGTCTGCTGAAGGAAAACTAAGAAACAGAAAAAACTTTACCACCAACAAGCTGGACGTCCACTCAGAGACCTAATCTGAAAGTCAGCAATTACACAGACGACAGGTGGATAAATCCACAAAGATGGGAAGAAACCAGCGCAAAAAGGCTGAAAACACCTGAAATCAGAATGCCTTTCCTCCTACAGAGGATTGCAGTTCCTCATCACCAATGGAACAAGGCCTGATCCACAATGAATGTGAGTAATCAACAGAATTAGGCTCAGAAGGTGGACAATGAGAAACTTCTGTGAGCTAAAAGAACATGTTCTAGCCCAATGCAAGCAAACTAACAACCTTGAAAAAAGGTTTGATGAAATGTTAACGAGAATGGACAATTTAGAGGATATAAGTGAATTAATGGAGCTGAAAAACACAATACGAGAACGTCGCGAAGTATGCACAAGTTTTAATAGTTGAATTGATCAAGCAGAAGAAAGGATTTCAGAGGTTGAAGACCAACTTAACAAAATAAAACGAGAAGACAAGATTAGAGAAAAAGGGTAAAAAGGAATGAGCAAAGTCTCCAAGAAATATGGGACTATGTGAAAAGACCTAATCTACATTTGATAGGTGTACCTGAATGTGACAAAGAGAATGAATCCAAGCTGGAAAATATTCTTCAGGATATTATCCAGGAAAACTTTCCCAACCTAGCAAGGGCAGGACAATACTCAACTCCAGGTAATACAAAGAACACCACAAACATATTCCTCAAAAAGAGCAACCCCAAGGCACATAATCATTAGATTCACTAGGGTTGAAATGAAGGCGAAAATACTAAGGGCAGCCAGAGAGAAAGGTCAGGTTACCCACAAGGAGAAGCCTATCAGACTTACAGCAGATCTCTCAGCAGAGACCCTGCAGGCCAGAAGAGAGTGGGGCCAATATTCAACATCCTTAAAGAAAACAACTTTCAACCCAGAATTTCATATCCAGCCACAATTAAGTTTCATAAGTGAAGGAAAAATAAAATTTTTTATGAACAAGCAAGTACTCAGACATTTCATTACCACCAGGCCTGCTTTACAAGAACTTCTGAAAGAAGCACTATATACAGAAAGGAACAACCAGTATCAGCCATTCCAAAAAACCCATCGGTAAGCTGCATCCAGACCCATCTCACATGCAAGGATATACAAAGACTCAAAACAAAGGGATGGAGGAAGATTTCCCAACCAAATGGAGAGCAAAAAAATATTTTAAAAGCAGGAGTTGCAATTCTCATCTCTGATAAAATTGAGTTTAAAGTAATAGAAACCAAAAGAGATAAGAAGGACATTGTATAATGGTAGAGGGATCAATGTAATGGGAAGAGCTAACGATCCTAAGTCTATGTGCACCCCATATAGGAGCACCCAGATACATAGGGCAAGTTCTTGGTGACTTACAAAGAGACTTGGACTCCCACACAATAATAGTGGGAGACTTTAACACTACATTGTCAATATTGGACAGATCAATGAGACAGAAGGTTAACAAGGATACCCGGGACTTGAACTTAAACCTCAAACAAGTAAACTTAATAAACACTTACAGAACTCTCTACTCCAAATCCACAAAACATACATTTTCTTCAGTAACACATCACATGTATTCTAAAAGTGACCACATGGTTGGGAGTAAATCACTCCCCCAGCAATTGCATAGCATTTTATAGGTTTAAATGAAATATTGGTTGGCTGTTTGTTATTTTCCTCTCTTATTCCTTCCTGTCTCCATTGTATAACACAATTATTAGTATAAAGAGCTTTTCAATACCCATTTTTAGACTGCATTCTAGCCTGGGCAATAGAGCAAGATTCCCGTTCTCTCTCCCTCTTTTCTTCTTTTTCCCTTTCTTTCATTCTCTTTCTTTCCTTTTCTTTCTCTTTTTTCTTTTCTTTTTCTTAAAAAAAAAACAAAACAAAACATGACAATAAATCTCTATTTTCAGAAGGGTTATTTTCATATAATAGAAATATTAGTTATGACTAAGAAATGTTTAAGCTTGTGATAATTCCAACAGATATATAAAAAAGGAGAAAATAGCAGATTGCTTTGATATGTAGCATATAAAACTAGAGAGCCACTCTAATAAAATTGATTTAGTTATTGCATAGGAATAAACAGATTAATGAAGGACAGAGTTCGCAAATAGATCAAAGAAAATGTAAGAACTGAATAAATAATAGAGGCAATGTTTCAGGTGAATGGAAAAGAATGCATGATTTATTCAATAAATGCTTGTGGTGATATTCCAGAAGAAAAAAGTTTGGTAAATTCTTGCATGCAAAATACTGAGTTAAACTGCAAATAGATTATAAATTGAAAACATGTTAACAAAAATACCCTAGGATTAACTTCAGAAGACTGTATGAAATCAAAAGATGGTAGAACTTTTCAACCAAGTTAAGAAACTGAAAGTTATAAAATTTATAAGTAAACAAGCAAAGTTGTTTATGTGTTTGGGCTCATTTAAGCTTATTTTTATTAGAAATAAATGAAATGATTTGGCAGAAAGGATCACAGTAATGGTACACAAAAGAGAGAAATATATTTAAACATACACACCCAAAGAAGGGTATGCCTTTGAAACACATTAGTAAGTAAGCAGGTAGAGATTTCTTTCTGCTAGATAAAAGTATAAGAGAAGAAGAGTGAAGATAAGAAAATGTTATGTCTGATGAGAAAATGTTAAGAGTAGAGGCAGTTACATGACTACTGCTTGACTTTCTGCCTTTTCCCTTAAGGTGCATCTTAAACAAAAGTAAATGTTTTGCTCATTGTCTAGTGACTAAGATATCGGAGATATTGATTGGCAACTATGATTCTTTAACTGTGGTCTTAACCTTTGACTGCCTACTTGAACATGTGCAAGGTCAGTAACAGACTGATACTTTAGAATTAATACTTCTTATCACTGAACTCACATAACAATGTCAGTGATAAAAATAAAGCATGCCATTGTTCAAATTTATTGTAATATCTGATGAATATCCATTTCAAATACAGGTGAGGATTCATGATAGAGTAAAAAATAACCTTTCAGTGTGCATTGTATATTGAAATTCTATCCATCATTGAGGTATAAATGTATATTTCATAAGAGAACAGTAAAATATTGCAATAATTAATTATGACATCAATCACTGATAATTTTCTGTACCAAAAATATTAGTAATTAACTTAAAAGAAATTGAGAGTATTGAAAAATAGGCTGACAGTTCATACAAATATCTACTGAAAGAAAGGTTGACAATTTATACAAATATTAGAACATATTAGCTCAATATATTTGCGAAGGATATGTCATCCATTTTGAAATGAGAATATTAGATAATATAATTTTTGTGGGAATTGCTATATATTACTATCCTTAAACAAAGTAGCCTTTTTGTAAATCAAGTACTGTGAAAGAGAAAGGAGATCTTAATGCTTTGGTGGTAACATAACCATAAGCAGTATTCTGTCTGAGCAGAGCTAACCAAACACATAATTCATTTCATAACTAACCTCAGATAAAAAAATCATCATTCTTTTAGAATTGTGAACATTCAGTATAGGAAAGAGAGAAACATTCCAGTATCTACTAGATCTGAGAAATTAATGTCTCTGTTGTAATGTCATTTTTTAACAAAGCAATCAACTACTACTGTGTTAATAATAGATTATCAATGTTAATAATTGTTAAGTTTTACATAATATCAAATTTATTCTTCAGTCTCTGAGTTTATTGTATGATGATACCTGTTTTCATCCTGGGTTTTATATAAATTTTTAGATTCATCCATTTGGCATTCAGCCAAAAAGTTCATCTCTCTGTACAAGTAATACTTTAACAAAACATTGACAATTGAGGAGGAGGCAGAGCAATATGGTAAAATAGAATGTTCCACCAATCATCTCCCCTGTAAAAACACTCAATTAACAAGTATCTACACAGAAAAAAACACTTTCATAAGAATCAAAAATCAGGTGAGCACTCATAGTACTTGGTTTTCATTTCACATTGCTGAAAGAGGGGAAAAGTAAAGGCGACTTTGTCTCGCATCTCAGGTACCAACACTGCCACAGACAGGTAGAACATCACGGAGCCCTTGTGGTCCCCAGTTACAGGACGTGATACTCGGACAGCATTTCTGAACCTGCCATGGAACAGAGGGGGAAGCCCACTGCCCTGAAAGGTGAGTCTCAGCCCAGGCAGCAGTCACAATGAGCTGACTTAAGAGCCGACTTAAGAGCCCTTGGGCCTTACAGGAACATCAGTGGTTGTCTGGCAATATTACTTGTGGCCTGGGGTGGCAGTGAGGATGGTGGTGAGGCTCCTCTGCCTTTGGAAATGGGAGGGAAGAATGGGAAGGACTGTGCCTTGTGGTTTGAATATAAATTATTACCACTGCTATGGAGAAGAGTTTGGAGGTTCCTTAAAAAAAAACAAAAATTGAGCTACCATAGGATCCAGCAATCCCACTACCAAATATATACCTGAAAGAAAGGAAATCAGTATACTGAAGAGACATCTACATTCCTATGTTTGTTGCAGCACTGTTTACAATAGCCAGGATTCGGAAGCAATCTTAATGTCTATCAACAGATGAATGAATAAAGATATGTGGTACATATACACAATGGTGTACTAATCAGTTATTTAAAAGAATGAGATCCAGTCATTTGCAACAACATGGATGGAACTGGAGATCATGTTTAGTGAAATAAGCTAGGCACAGAAAGGCAAACATTGCATGTTTTTATTTATTTGTGGAATCTAAAAATCACAATTAAACTAATGGACATAGATAGTAGAAGGAGGGTTGCCAGAGACTGGGAAGGTCAGTTGGGGGCTGGAATGGAGGTTAACTATAGTCAATAATAACTTCATTGTACATTTAAAAATAACTTAAAAGGTGTAACTGGATTTTTTTGTAACTCAAAGAGAAAACGCTTGAGGGGATAGGTAGCCTTCATTCTCCATGATGGGCTTATTTCACATTGCATGCCCGCATCAAAACATCTCATGAACTCTGTAAACATATTCACCTACTATATTGTACAAATATTAAAAAATAAAAAAGCAACAACAACAACAAAACAAAAAACATTGACAAGTTAGGTGAATGAGTGCCTCCACTGATGGGTAAAAACTGTTACCTGCATTTTCTTTGCAAAATTCCTCCTATTTCTGGGAAGAGAATTAAGAGAGAGAAGTAAGAGTTGTCACACGTATGAATAGGAACTTGTACACAGAAGAAATTTCAAAGGACATTCCAAGGAGGTTAGAATATATTTTTCAATATTGATAAAAGGATGTTAACCAACTTGAAACAACAAATACAGCTAGCCATCCTTAGCTGGCATTTTTATGTATGCACTATTCATGAATATGTAATAAGAAAATAATCAAAAAATGACTTCATTTATAAAATAATCTGCTCAATTTGTGTTAAGTTGTATATGCATGTGTAAAAAAGGTATAAAGGTCACATACAAATTTTCTAGTTAGGTAAAAACAAAAAATCTATATTCTCAGTTGCTTTAAGAATTTTCAGCCAGGCGTGGTGGCTCATGCTTATAATTCCAGCACTTTGGAAGGCTGAAGCAGGCAGACTGCCCAAGCTCAGAAGCTCGAGATCATGCTGGGCAACATGGTGAACCCTGTCTCTACCAAAAATACAAAAATCAGCTGGTGTGGTGGCAAATGCCTGTAATCCCAGCTACTCCAAAGGCTGAGGTTTGAACCCAGGAAGCAGAGGTTGCAGTGAGCCCAGATCGCACCACTGCACTCCAGCCTGCAAACAGAGTGAGACTCCATCTTCAAAAAAAAAAAAAAAAAGGAAAAGAAAGGAAAGAAGGAAGGAAGGAAGGAAGGAAGGAAGCAAAGAAATTTTCACTAGAGGTACTGTGTATCTATGTTTCCTGTGTTGATTACAACATATCTATGTTTCCTGTGCCGATTAAAACAAATAGCACATTTCTGCGTCCATTTTTCTTTACTTTCATTTCTACTTTAGATGCATAGTGTGAGTATGTGTACTGCATTCTTTACTAGTAAGCATGGAGGGCTGCTCTGTGTTTCCAAGATGGCACCTTGTTGCTGAAAAGGACAGAAGGGCAAAGAGAAGGAAACCAATGTTGTGTCCCCTTCATTAGGGCAGAAGAGAAGCAGAGAGCAAACCCAATCTCAAGTCCTCTTTTAAGGGCCCTAATCTCATATATAAGGGCTCTGCCCTCTTGACTTACTACCCTCCTAAAGGCCCCACCTCTTAATACTATCACATTGGTGATTAAGTTTCAACATGTACATATTAAATTTTTTATTTGTTTTGAGATGGAGTCTTGCTCTGTTTCCCAGGCTGGAGTGCAGTGGCACGATCTTGGCTCACTGAAGCCTCCATTTTTTGGGTTCAAGTGATTCCCCCTGCCTCAGCCTACTGAGGAGCTAGGATTACAGGCATGTGCCACTACGCCCAGCTAATTTTTTGTATTCTAGTACAGACGGGGTTTCACCATGTTGGTCAGGATGGTCTGGATCTCCTGACCTCTTGATCTACCTGCCTCGGCCTCCCAAAGTGCTGGGATTACAGGCATGAGCCACCATTCCTCACCCATATTCTTAAAGAAGAGTTTATTTAAATGGTTGATTCTAACTGTTATTTTTCTAGTTGCAAACTATCAAGAAAATGCCAACAGTTATCCTAAGAATAAATAAATATTATAATACAAATATTTTACTATATTTCACAGTAATATGCTTTCAACTTATGTTGTCATTTGACCCTTGAAGAAGTTAGGCATATGGCTTTAATTATTCATTTATTTACTCAATAAAACTATGTGCTACTTTCCATAGAGTCAAGGATAAATACATCCTTCATCTTCCAGGATGACACTGGGATGAGGAAGGAATAATAATAATAGTTTCAATTACTATGATAGTGTTTTATAGTGGTTTGTAGAGGACGCTATAATAACTTTGCAAGTCATAGTATCCTAGGACTCTGGGAAGGTTTATGGGAAGAAGTGATAGTTCTGTCAAACATGAATGAATATCTTCTAAATGAAGGAGGAAGCAATAAATGTGTTTTATATAGATGGAACAGTATGTGTAAAGGCACTGACAGAGAAACAATATGAGACATTCCCAACACATGCAGAGAGTTTGCATGGACAAAACTGAATCAATATTCGTGGCAGTCAAATAGACAAGGAACAGGCAGAAGGGAAACCATGAAAATGCTTGTGTCCTCATATAAAATGCTAGAACTTCAGAGCACTTCACAGTCTAAATCCTTTAAACATATTTTTTAAACAAATAAAATCTAATAAATGACCAAATATTTAAATAATGACTATCAGATGAAACAGTTTCATATAGCCATAATAACATTTCCACCAGATAGATTATATTAAATTATAAAGCCTATTTTGCTCTCGGTTTGGCTGAAATTCCCCCCATTAAGTAGTTTAATCTTGGGCGAAGTAAAAATTAATTCTTCTCATTCTGAACTTCAAACTAACTTCTCTCCCCCTTTGAAGGAGAATATTCCTTGTTTCTCTATTGGAGAGCATTATTTTGCTTTGATCTCAAAACAATTACTTAAAAAAAAGTGCAGTTCTCTGTATATTAATTCTGAATTTTCCGTGAATTACAAATAGTCACAATCAAATAAATTATTAATTTTTCTTATGAAAGCTAGCGAAATTTTACTGTAGTGTACTTACATGCTTAAGGATGGGAACAAGATAAATGTTTCACAGGAAGCACAGATATCATCATGAGAAGAAATTATGATTATCTCAATTTCCTAGTCATTAAAATTTTAATATTTTTATCATAGAATGAATATTGAAACATATTGCATTCCAAGTTTTAGTTTTTTCAAATCATCTTGGTTTTATTAGAAACTAACATGCTGCCCAGTAATCTTTATGGACTAATAGAGAACATAGCTTTTAGCACAGCTTTCAGTATGAAAATAGTGTTGCCATCTACTCTAATTAAGATGTCCTATGTTGGTTAAGAAAATAGAAATTGCCTTGTAAAAGAAAACTATCTCATTCAAAAGTTTTCTCCTCTCATTAGTAGAAAGATACAGGTATTATTAGGTTTTTATGTTTAGGATGAAATTAGATATATTGTAGAAAAATCAAAGTATGCATTAAAAATAATTGGAAACAAAAGAGGAGGGAATGTGCAGTTATTTCCACCAAAATATGTCTAGATCAATTGTTTGAATTTAATTATTTTATAAAATGAGTCAAATGGGATAGCAAGTTTTAATCTAATGCTGAGCAAGGCCTTAAGAGTTGCTATTACACAATTGTTTTGACTTTTATTTTCTAGTGATAGGAAGTATCTCTAACCCTGATACACTATCTTGCTATTCAATTATATTATTTCTTTATATACAATTTTATTTTATTTTTTGAGACAGAGTCTTGCTCTGTCTCCCAGGCTGGAGTGCAGTAGCACCATCTTGGCTCACTGCAGCCTCCACCTCCCAGGTTCAAGTGATTCTCCAGCCTCAGCCTCCCAAGTAGTTGGGATTACAGGTGTGCACCACTACACTCAGCTATTTTATTTTATTTTTTATATTCTCATAGAGACAGAGTTCCACCATGTTGGCTAGGCTGGTCTTGAACTTCTGACCTTAGGTGATCTGTCCACCTCCGCCTCCCAAAGTAATGGGATTACAGGCATGAGCTACCGCACCTGGCCTGTTTCTTTACATATAATTTTACTTCATTCTTTATCCATTACATTCATCAGATTCTCAGGTAACATGACAATGTTACTGAAAATAGGGGGACCCAGATAAAATAAATATATGTATATATACATTTAATTTGTATTATAGAAGGGAATTTCTGAGCCTTTCTCCAGCTATATTAATGTGTGCAAGTTAGCAACAGCAGGCAGTTTCACTTGTATTACTACAAAAAGTTCTGAACTGATTGCCAGAAATGGATTGGCCCTGTACCAGGTAGCAAATGCATTGAAAGAGAATTTGTACCATCACATACAAGGGGCAGTTCCTTCTCATTAAGTGGCAACCTTTGAACATTTTCCAAGTGATCTCTCTTAATATCTTGCTTCTTAATATTCTTGGTCAGTAACATAACATTCCTGATGTGTCATGCAACAGTGTTCAGTCTGGTTTTCAATCATTCCGTACACTTCAATCCACATATCTACCCTATTGCTTCACTGTGCACTTTTTTCCTTAAAATTTGTATTCTATATGAGTACTTCCCCCAATTCCTAAGGCTTAATGAGTCACAGATCGCCTCCTGCCTGCTGTCTTGGCTCCTTCCTCCTCACTTGAATCTTGCTATGCTTTTTCTCCACTTACTCTTAATAACGCCCTGAAATATTTCTTCTCTAATTCATCTGTTTTGATAACTTACCTCCTCTGTATCCTGTTTCCTTACTTTCCCTAATATGATACAACATTAGGCTATCTATAGTCTAGACTATTTGCTTTAATATTATTTGCTCAACTACTTCAGACTACAAATTGACAGGAAGAAGATAGTAAATCGCGAAGCTCAAGGCAATTGAGTGAAATAATGTGAAACCACCCCTATTACTTTCAGCCTGATGCGTCAAACAGCAGAAGAGGGCATTAGAAGAACTAAAATTAATGAGCATGCTCTTGCTTCTGTTGGAAGACACCTGAAAAGTCTCCAACTGTTATGTATTACAAGTAAAATCTTCAAAGCTAAATTTCTGGCTGCTTAGCAGGAGGCTGAATGTTTAATAGTAAGGTTAAAGATATGTTAAATTATTTTTGTGATGGTTGACATCTGTGAAGTCCTCTAGGTCACTATATTCTTTAAATTGAACATCCACACAGCAGTTGGTAAAGTTTCACTCTCTTGGGGGTAACTCAGAAGTGACTGTGAGAAAAATCCCATACATCATCATACCAGGTCTGAACCCTCAGGAGGTTCTACTGGTCCACATTCTTGTCCCAGCTATCATATCCAGGTGAGTCAGTAACCCTGCTGACACCTTGACCTTACCCAACCCTCTCAGCAGCTCCCTTGTCACCCAGTCTGTGCATGGTTGGAAAAAATTAACGGGACCACTTACCATAGTGACCTGGCAGAATCGCTGTGAGGCAAAGGCCATACTAAAATATCAATGCAGCTCCAAGATATGAATAAATTAGAAAGAGTTCAGGGGACAGACACAAAAATGATGAAGCACTTTAAAAACAGATTTATATAGAAAGACTTAATGGATTTAAATTATTTAGTCTTGAGAAGTGAAGGCAGAGGATAAATAGAATAATCATCTTCAAATAGTGAAGCAAGTGTCCTTCTTTTACTTCCCATTGATAATTTTATCATCAGAAATGAATTAGAAAATTTGGTTGTACAGTCTCCTCACTTGGAAAAGAAGTACCTTAGACTCTTAAAACGTGCTCTTTTGTATTATCTGGAAATTAGATAAAAATATTGTTTCCCTCAAGCTATCCCAGTTACATACTCCAGAAGTTGAACAGATTAAGTTTGATTTTCCGTGGCACATGCGTATGGCTACACTGGGAACCACAGACTCCTAAAACACTGGCCTTATCACATGTGGGTATGAATTGCCAGGGAACATCACCTTACAAATTTTAAAAGGTTTTCTCTACAGTTAGAAATATAGACCAAGCCTTCACGTCATCTAGAAGCAGTAACTAGATGACTATTTTTAACTAGTTTTTAAAAGTTTATTTAAATATTTTTAAAAAATGAATTAGAAAAAGATAACCATTATAACTGCTTTTAGTTACACAAAAACATATTGAGATCTAAGTTATTTAAATATGTAAAACACTAATAAAGCAAATATCCGAAGTGCAGGTGAAACCTACAATCTGCTCTCATTTGAGGGAACATATGCTTTTGGGTGGACCAGTGTTATCAAGGCTAATGGCTTCTTGTTATTGCTCTTTGTTCCAGCTTTGCTTTTCCCTTCTAACTTGTAGGACAGCTTAAATGGTTGACTTGTTTAAAGTGCTTAATTACTCACGTGGTGGCTATTACCAATACAAACTGTCTACAGAATACACAGACAGCTATTGTGTCCCAGCTGATGTTACAATACTAAATGGGACCTGATTACTGTACATTGCTTTTCAATGCTGTTAATTTGCATGTTTGAATAAGTCTACTGGGACTCCATTTTACAGCTATTGCTCCATGTACACTGCTTGGGATCGCTTTGGGAAACAGTATGTGACTGGCTTTTTCTATTCATCAGAATAGAGGGTTTGGAGCTGCTGACACTATGGTCATTATGCATTGTACCTATGGGTTTTGTGGCCCATTACATATTGGATTGCTGCACTTGCTTTTTCTTTTTCCCTCTTTTTTTTAGTACTCAGTTTCTGTTTATTATTGAATATTCCTGTTGAATGTGGAGTCTATCATTAGTATATGATTGTTCATTAGGTGTGTGGCTTTAAGACCAAAAAAAGCCCAAGATATTCATCAGGTGAGTTGACAGATTTCCAGAATTAATTTTATACATGTTAATGGCAATTAATTTCTCTTTTCTTAAAACCAGATAGGCAAATATTTTTTATTGTTTCAACTCAATGACTATTCAGTTCATTTAGACTGTATAAGAAGTTGACAAGTTAGTTTCGACAATAAATATTTTAAATTTTGCTTTTCTATTATATGTGTTCTTCAATTTAAAGAAAAAAATGAACCAGCTGACTTGGCAACATACAAACCTATTATAAATGTAATAATTGTCAAATGTATTGAATATATGATATACATTAAATGCTCAGATACAACCAACTTTCAGTATTTTCCATGTTAGAGAACCCTCCTAACACTCACTTATATGTGAGAGATTTTAAAATACTTGTGAACAAATTAGCACAGTGCCTTGGACATGTTAAAATTCCAATCATTGATACTTAAAAAGCTTTTTTAACTTCTAATTTTCTTCTCAATTGGAGTTACCTTGATTTTCTGTCAGAATGATAATAACAAGGTGATTTCAACTTCTATAACAATCTTTGTAGTATTGCAGTACAGAGGAAGATTTAGAGACTTTGCATGGGCTCATTGGAAAAGAGTTAAATTGGTGCTATGGGTACCAAAAGAGAGAGTTCAATATTTGTAACTCATTATTTTATGTCTCATTCCTTGAACTTGTAAAGAGATTGCTTTGACATTTGTTTTAGCTTTCAGGTTACTCACTGATTATCTAATTTACAGAAAACAATTATGGGTATAGAAGGTTGTTGAAGAGTAAGAAAGACTACATTGCCTAATAAAACATCAATATTTAGCATAAAATCTCCAAAAATAATTTGTTAATCAGGTGTTTGAGAGAATGCATTTACCTGAGCTGAACATTTCTAAAGCCATTCAAGTTAGCCTCTCTCTGCTTGTCTCATGCACTCTGTAAGGATTGGAAGACATGACCTACAGGACTATTCTGTACATTCACTGTTATGCATATTTAACCAGGTAACTAACAATAATAATAATTAATACCAAAATGTAGGACTCTGCAATAACAAAATGAATGAAGCCTAGCTTAGCAGATTAAGAAAGCTGTTACTTTCCCTGGAAATGTTTATATTAAGAGTCAACAAATAGTCATAGAAGAAATAACATTTGCCTAATGGGATAGAGTTTTAGAACAGTAATCACAGACACACAGACACACACACACACACCCCTCATTCTCTGCCAGATCACACTCTCAGGTAATGGTTTCTAATCATGATCATCTATAGCAGTGGTCCCCAATCTTTTTGACACTAGGAATTTGTTTCTTGGAATACAATTTTTCCAGAACTTGGGGGGATGGTTTTGGGATGAAACTGTTCCACCTCAGATCGTCAGGTATTAGTTAGATTCACATAAGCAGCATGCAACCTAGATCCCTCACATGCACAGTTCAAAATAAGGTTCACACTCCTTTGAGAATCTAATGCCACCACTGATCTGACAGGAGGCTGAAATCCCTCAACCACTGCTCACCTCCTGCTGTGTGGCCTGGATCTTAACAGGCCATGGCCTGGGAGTTGGGGACCCTTGATAGATAGATATTTAAAATAGAGGTTTTAGAAAAAACTTAGAAAAGTCTCTCCTCTAAAAATAATTGATTCATTTGGTTTGGAGTAAGGCACAAGAATCTACATTTCTTTACCACTCTCTACAGGATTTTGATGATCAAAAAGTTTGCATATCCCTAGTCCAGAGGACAAGTTTCAATATAACTACATAGACAGGCTGCACCATTCAATAGGTCCTGAATTTTACAGATACACCAAATAGAACTGGAAAAAACAAATAACAAAAGCAGCAGAAATGTAGTTATTGCATTCCTGTTTAAGAACTACTATTGTAGTTCTTCAGACTATGGGTATAGTCTGAAGCAATACCCATCATTATCAGTGGACATAAATGATATCTCTGATGACTGCATTGACATCTGTTTTTCATTCACTAGGTTGATCAAATTGGGTCAACCCTTATGTAAACACCATCACTGATTCTATTTAACATCATATATGTATAACAATGCATAAACTATGTATTAGTATCTGGGCATGTGTTGGAAGAAATTGATTTTTAAAAAATAAATACATATAACCTTTCTTGATAATATATTCTTGATTATTCAAAATACTGCTTTTAAAAATTATCAGAGGATAATTTTTTTCCCTAGGTCAACTTCCTAATAATTGACTTATTTTTCTCCAGCTTTACTGTTATAATTGACATATAAAATTATAGTTATTTAGAAGCAGACATGATGTTTTGACATATACATGCATTATGAAATTATTAAATCAAGCAAATAAACATAGGTTATCATTTTTATATAAAAAATTATAATGCATTTAACACTAAGAAAGATCATTTAAGAAATCAAATAAAGTATTTTTCACTCTCTTATTAAAAAATAATGTCAAGGAGAGAGAGATCCAAGATGGCCGATTAGCAGCAGCTCAGGATTGTAGCTCCCACTGAAAGCAGCAGAGAGTGAGTGGACGCCACATTTTCACACGAATTTTTATTGCCCACGGACCAAGAGATTCCCGGCGGAGGAGCCCCATGGGTCGCCAGCGAGACTCTTTGGCCGGCGCTGCCGTTTTGCAGCCGCCCCGGGGCGGCGGTTCTCAGTCCGGAGTATAGGGGACTGAGTGCCCTTTGGTTGGCGTTGGAGCTCCGGGAAGGCAGAGTCTCCCATTCAGCTGATTGAAAAAGCGGACTGAAGCCGGGAAGCAGACCGGGGAGATTCCCGGGCAGAAAAGCGCCACGAATCTCAACGCGCTGTTTCAGCCGGCGTAGTGGGTCGCTGCAGGGGAAGGCTGGTCCCCTGCTACACACACAAAAAAAAAAACAGCAGTTGGAACTGCTGAGGATTGAGAGTTTAACAGCAAGTACAGCTGAACCCAGGAAGGTCCAGCTCTCTGGGGGGAGGGGCGTCCGCCAAAGGAAAACTAAGAAACAGAAAAAACTTCACCACCACCAAGCTGGACGTCCACTCAGAGACCTAATATGAAAGTCAGCAATTACACAGACGACAGGTGGATAAATCCACAAAGATGGGAAGAAACCAGCGCAAAAAGGCTGAAAACACCCGAAATCAGAATGCCTTTCCTCCTACAGAGGATTGCAGTTCCTCATCACCCATTGAACAAGGCCTGATGGAGAATGAATGTGAGGAATCAACGGAATCAGGCTTCAGAAGGTGGATGATGAGAAACTTCTGTGAGCTGAAAGAACATGTTCTAGCCCAATTCAAGGAAACTAAGAACCTTGAAAAAGGTTTGAGGAAATGTTAACGAGAATGGACAATTTAGAAAGGAATATAAGTGAATTAACAGAGCTGAAAAACACAATAAGAGAACTTCCCGAAGTATGCACAAGTTTTAACAGTCGAATTGACCAAGCAAAAGAAAGGATTTCAGAGGTCGAAGACCAACTTAATGAAATAAAACGAGAAGACAAGATTAGAGAAAAACGGGTAAAAAGGAATGAGCAAAGTCTCCAAGAAATATGGGACTATGTGAAAAGACCTAATCTGCGTTTGATAGGTGTACCTGAATGTGACGAAGAGAATGAATCCAAGCTGGAAAATATTTTTCAGGATATTATCCAGGAAAACTTTCCTAACCTAGCAAGGCAAGGACAATACTCAACTCCAGGTAATACAGAGAACACCACAGAGATATTCCTCAAAAAGAGCAACCCCAAGGCACATAATCATTAGATTCACCAGGGTTGAAACAAAGGAGGAAATACTAAGGGCAGCCAGAGAGAAAGGACAGGTTACCCTCAAGGGGAAGCCTATCAGACTCACAGCAGATCTCTCAGCAGAAACCCTACAAGCCAGAAGAGAGTGGGGGCCAATATTCAACATCCTTAAAGAAAAGAACTTTCAACCCAGAATTTCATATCCAGCCAAACTAAGTTTCATAAGTGAAGGAAAAATAAAATTTTTTATGAACAAGCAAGTACTCAGAGATTTCATTACCACCAGGCCTGCTTTACAAGAGCTTCTGAAAGAGGCACTATATATAGAAAGGAACAACCAGTATCAGCCATTCTGAAAAACCCATCAGTAAGCTGCATCCAGACCCATCTCACATGTAAGGATATACAGAGACTCAAAACAAAGGGATGGAGGAAGATTTGCCAATAAAATGGGAGAGAGAGAAAAAAGCAAGAGTTACAATTCTCATCTCTGATAAAATAGACTTTAAAGTAATAGAAAACAAAAGAGATAAGAAGGACATTGTATAATGGTAGAGGAATCAATGTAATGGGAAGAGTTAATGATCCTAAGTCTATGCGCACACAATATAAGAGCACCCAGATACATAGGGCAAGTTCTTGGTGACTTACAAAGAGACTTGGACTCCCACACAGTAATAGTGGGAGACTTTAACACTACATTGTCAATAGTGGATAGATCAATGAGACAGAAGGTTAACAAGGATATCCGGGACTTGAACTTATACCTCGAACAAGTAAACTTAATAAACATTTACAGAACTCTCTACTCCAAATCCACAAAACATACTTTTTTTTTTTTTTCAGTAACACATCACATTTATTCTAAAAGTGACCACATGGTTGGGAGTAAATCACTCCCCCAGCAATTGCATAGCATTTCATAGGTTTAAATGAAATATTGGTTGGCTGTTTGTTATTTTCCTCACTTATTCCTTCCTGTCTCCATTGTATAACACAATTATTAGTATAAAAGAGCTTTTTAATACCCATTTTTAGACTGCATTCTAGCCTGGACAATATAGCAAGATTCCCATTCTCTCTCCCTCTTTTCTTCTTTTTCCCTTTCTTTCATTCTTTTTCTTTCTCTCTTTCTCTCTTTCTTTTCTTTTTCTTTCTTAAAAGAAAATAAAAAAATAAAAAATAATGTCAAAAACTAATGGTGACACATTGGTTTATTAAAATATGTAGCAATGTATGGTGAAAGTAATATTCATATTTTATTTTCTTAAAATGTAATATTGGAGATTTCAATGATAGATTTTGTTTTTTAGGTGGTTTTAGTTTTCAGAGAAATGGAGAAAAAGATGCACAGCACCCATTTACCTCCTCCCCTCCTGCACAGTTTTCCCATTATTAATTTCTTACATTACACACATTTTTGGCAACTGATGTATCAATATTGATACATCATTATTAGCTAAAGTCCATAGTTTAAGTTAGGGTTCACATCTTATGTTAGTCATTCCTCGAGTTTTGACAAATGCATAATATTGCATTATCCTGATTAACATTTCCATGTATTTTATCACTACAGAAAATCTGAAAAAAAGTAGTAACATCCAGAAATATGCTTAAAAATAAAATTTTTTGAATTGTTGCAAATAAGTATTTACCTCACTATATTATACTGAAAAGTAAAATCCATCATGTTGATCAAATTGTTATAGAATGATCTTTAAAATGTAAAAATGTCATTTTTTTCCCGATTTCCTATGGTGTCCCATTGAAGCACTTGTCCTGAGACCTATACTTAATGACTAGTCAAAGCAAGTCAGGAAAGTTACTTTTTAAAAATAAAAGTACAATCTTTAAAAAACAGTTACAGCAGAAAAAAGGATCAAATTACAGATAATCTGAAAACTCATTGTGCAGCTTAATTTCAGCTATTTTCAAACATCTAAAATTTATTAAAATATTTTCTTTTAGATTTATCCTGAATGTACATAAAATATATTTGGTTTCCTAATCTTCAGCATATATTAAACATAATTATGCAAGGAAAATTGATGCTTTTTCAACCAAAACAATGTTTGAAAAGAGCAAACTACCTTGATAGTTACTCTATTTTTATTATTTTCCATGTTATGCCATTTGGATGAAATAATCACATTTTAGGTATAAAGTATACAACTGATTATTTGGGATATTTTGCTAAAAGTTCTTTTGAATGAATATTACTCTCTAATAATTTGGCATTTTGTAGGCTTTTTGTATTAGTTTTCTATTGAGGCATGTTGAGCAAATCAGTCATTCTTAAGTCTTAACAGAAAAATATTAATTTTATGAAAATGCTTTTCTAACTCCCCCACTGCATTTGCTCTTAAACTGTGATACTATTCTGGTTTCTCTTTAACACTAGTACCAAGATTATAGTCATATGAGTGAGAGTAAAAACTGAATCAGTTACAGATGTAAAGTGAAGCATGGCTTTACAAAAAAAAAAAATGCAGAACTATCTATAAAGTTAGCTTTACTTGTTTTGTGTGGATTTTCAGAATCTTACCGTGAGAATTCCAGGTCTATATGAGACAAGTCACAATAAGAAGCAAACAGAATACAGTGAACAGGGGGATGAGGGGGTATTCGTTCTAGCTCAGATTCTACCAGTCTCTACTCCTAAACTTTGTGCAAGTAATCTTTTTTTACTGTGAAACTGCAAACCTGCATATAATAACTGTTACAGTTCTGATAGGCTACATATGCTGTTGCTTGAATCATCTGCTTTGGCTAGTACTTATTACATTCTTTATTGTCTTTGTACTTATAATTTCTTATTCTTAAGAAAAAAAATTCTACAGTTCTTCAAAAGCTTTTTCAATACAACATAATCACTTCTGAGATAAACTTCAATGGTTTCTATTTTGCTGCTGCACAAAATTAGCTTTCTCTAAATTAGAAAGACAAATATTTTGGATCATTCTGAACTATTTGTAGAAATATAAACACACTCTCACAAAAATACAATCTTGGATGTTAGTAAGACTTTTGAATCTCTGTGTAGTTGTCAGCTGTGTAATGGAATTATCATTGATTGAGTGCAGTTTCAACAGACCACACCATAATCTTCTCTATACACAAGTTTTTCTAGTGAAGAAGGCAATACAAAAAGGTTTAAGATGAATTATTCACTGTTTAGTACCTCTTTGTGCTCACTGTGCAGCAAAGTGAATTATACAGTAGGTGGCATTTGTCAATAACATTCTGTCAGAGAGAAGCACTAAGAATATGACAAATAGGTGTATTGAGTAATCATGATTTAAATGTTGAAATCAGTGCTTCTAGTCCCTAAAGCCTATGTTGAAACAACACAGGAACTTTCTGGACACAAGTGTGTATATTTAAGACAATGTAAGATAATCTAAGCGTTAAGCTATTTTTTCAATAAAATAAATAGAATAGAAATTGATAATCTGAGAATCACAGGTGGTATTTGAGACCACATCTATTTATGTTAGTGGAAAAGCTGCATTGTCTGTCATATTCTCCCCCTGTAATTTCAGCAGTCATGCCAGAAACAGAGAAGTCTATGGCAAAGCAATTAAATAATACCTAAGATGTACTTTACATTAGCACAACTCTTTCCTGTAGACCGTGCATAAAAACATGTAACACAGAGCCACTGAGAGTCGAATGAGGTGGCCTGGTAGGTGACTTTAAGTGAACATCATTTGACCTCTCTGCAGAAAGAAGGGCTATAATATAGAATATCAGAATTACTGGATGAAACTGGTAATTTAAATCAATAGAGTTAGAAATAAATGCATTAGAGGGACAAGTGTAAGCCAAATATACTGATAAAGAAAATAAACAGATAACAATATATGTAAAATGGTTGGATAACTTTAAATATGTGTGTAACTGGAGTTTAAAAAAATATTTTAAAAATAGTTCCTTTTTTTAGCATATCTAAACATTCTTGATAGCACCCTACACTTCTTAGTGTTTAAGATTTCAATTACTGGATAGCCTTTCCTGATGTCAATGGCATTCATTTTATCCTTTTAAAAATTTAATTCAGATGACCTTTCTTTCAAACCAAAGTGAGTGAAGAGGAAAACAAACATAGATGTGTATTTATCGATGGAATACTTGTGAGAAGCTGCAATACGGTTTTACCACGAATCTAAATCTCTCTTCTATAACTGACCATTGTTGTGTATGTATCCTCTCCTCAAGTTCCTTGCCTTCAGGGATTGTCCATATTTCTTACAAGCAACTAAAATGCTGAAAAAAAAAAAGATACTGTCTCATCTTTTTAGAAAAATATTTGTATGTTTCATAACTTGTACTTGAATAAAATTGTTTTCCTAAAATGTGTGTGATAGGCAAATAATTCTCCCTCAAAAGAATATTTTACATGTGTATTTTATTTACATACATAGTACATATGTGTATGTATGTACATATACACACACCCTTTCTTTTTGCAAGGATGTTGAGATAATGACATGCCACTAAAAATAGGAAATATACAAAATTCAAAACGTTTAAAAGTAAGTTTTATGGGTTTAAATTAATAAAAAATGTGTGGTACAAGCATGCATTTAACATATATTAGGTGTTGACCTAGAGTGTTTCAGGTAAAATAAGCTCAAATTAAGCTATGTTTTGTAAGAGTTCAAAGCAATTGTTTGAAAAGATAATAGTGCAGTCAATTGAAGGTTTATAGTAGTTGATAAAAAAGCAGCTTGCCATTTTTTGTTTAATTGAGTGAATCAACTCATTGTTTACATCATATCGATAAAACAATGAATCATATTGATGTCATTAATCACACTGATGTCAACCATGAAACAACAAATTATCTATTCACAGTGATGCTCAGAACAAAGTGATCATCAACTTACTGGATCAATTTCATGTCAAATGAATATGACAAGACTCCTGAGTATATTAGATGGCTTATGCCATACTTAATTATTCCAATTACATAGAAAATGTTAAAATAGAAATAGTGATGGGGAAAAGATGATGCAACCAACTATTATGTTAAAATATAAAAGCAATTATATACGTTATTTTATCTTACAATATATAATTACTTATAAAAACTAGAAGCAGTAACAAAGTTGTAATACAGATTTTCTTAATGTCCATAGACATAAACAGGATAGAATGGAATTTATCTAAGTAGAAACTTTCATTATTTGTGACTGTGACAACTTGCATATCTCATTCTAGATCTTTCAGTCTTGTTTTCTTTATCTGGATAGAGACAAAATATCACAGAGCAAGCCATTTGCTTGCCAGGCTACTTTGATAATCCAGTGACTTAAAGCATGCCAAATGGTTTTATTAAATTAAATCAGAGTATAAATATGATAATGATTATTGAGTATGTATGGTTATATTATATGGCTATGGTCCCACTGCCTTATTTAAAAAAAAAAAAATGAGTGCTTAATATTCTGAAAGATTTGTTAAAACTGCAGCGAATGACTGTGATAGAATGAAAAAAGCTTGGCAACCTATGCCACAAAATTGTCATGTGTTTTAAACAATATTTAAACAATGTGTAACAATGACAGTGGCATAGACTATTAGGTAAATTAGTCTAATACAGGAATGAGATTACTACAAAATAGGATTATGTGAAAATCAAGTGTACAGGAGGCCAGAAAGTCCAAGCATTCATAAACAATACTTATTTATCTATCATCACTCCATGTTTAGAAAGGCAAAAATTGAAAAGTTATATTTGTTAAAAAAAAAAAAAACAACACAAAACCCTGCCTTTTAGAATGTAGTAGTATATTTAAATTTATTGTTATAAATGTGTAGCTATTTTTAGTTTTTCTTGTATTTTTTTGTAAATTTTATTTTACTTTTTATGGCTTATTTTTTCAGATAACTGCCAGTGTTATTTCATCCCTTCAAAAATAAAAGGCACATTTTAAAATACCAAAGCATAGTATCTTTTTGCTTTTATTACTAATCATCTTCATTAGAAAATATAACCGAATCCTTAGACGTTTCATTTCATGCAGAGTGAATCTATTCATTTGAATTGTGAGTAATGTTCTACAATCCTGACTGTCATTTAAAATCCTGTACAAAAGCAAGAGAGGTGGGATAAAGAAGAGAATTTCAAGAAAACCAGAGGAACCTGGAGAATGGTATATTTCTCAAGGCTATGTCATTGAAACCCACAGCCACTATCCTCACTGGATTTACAAACTATACTTGGAGGTAAACACATAATTTTATTCTTCATTTGAATAAAATATTTTGAGATGTTGTTAAGCCAGAGGTTTCATTCATATATATAATAACATTTTGATATCCCAGTCAAAATATAAAAATTATATGTATCTTTGTAATAGGAACAGGAGATCCTATCATAGAATAGACAATGGAATTTAAATCTCAGAAACACTAAACATTTTAGGAGAGTAATTTGGCACTGAGTACCAACAGCCTTTCAAAACTACCTTTCTGGAATTTATCCTAAAGAAATTATCGGGCAAACATACAAAGATATATGTAGTAGGACGGTCTTTGAAGCTTTATATGTGAGCAAAAATTTTAGAAACAACAAAAACGTGTAACTACACGAGACTAGCTATATAAATTGTTACACCTGTAAGTGGAATGCAGCTGTGCAACACTAAAAGCGTGTGTGTGTGCTGTAGTTGTGGGCCAGTATAGAGAGAGGAAAATGGGAATAAATATTTATTATATTTTTCAAGTAAAATAAGCACATTAAAAGTACATTTTCTAATCAACTGTGATTTTATAATTTAGAATCTTAATGTTTTGAGTTTACTGGATGCATCATGCTTTTTAAAAGATGGTTCCTGCTAATTATTTTACTAAATTTTATTACACACGTTTATTATTTACATTAAATTTGTTAATTATTTGAAAATGTAATGTTTACAAAATCAGCCATAATTCTGTCATTCAGAGATAACTAGCTTTAATATTTTGGTATTTAATCTTGCAGGTATTTACTAGGTGTATGAAAGCACAGAGAAAATGTCTGATTTCTTTACATTTTGCAGTTGATGCGCTATCTAAAAAGTCACTGTGTTTTTAAATACCAACATAATTCAATGTGAACATCAGACTTTAAATACAAACAGGAGTACAAATGTCAGGATCCTTGCACTTTAAAAGCAGGTGGTGTTTATTGCTTCATGCTTTTTAAACATCTTTCTATCTTTACTAACAACAAGGTGAGTGGTACTGCAAGCTGCTATATATTTAACACTACTCTTTAACCTTAGAGAGCTTATAGTATGTATTTTTTGATGACTAATTCCTAAGGTGAATCACTCCCAACTGCATAGAAACATTGTCTTATTTTGAAGAAAAAAAAAAGCTTCTAGTTTAATCAAGATTATATTGTTGGCAGGGAACTAAAGCCAAAAACAGATTTTTGTTTTATTTTCAAAAGAAGGCACTGGCAGGATGACAATTCAAGAAGTATGCAGCTGTAGGTGTAGTGACACCACCTTTGAAGCATGGCTTTGTAGTACAGTTGACTTAACTAGTTTGATTCAAACCACTTAGATTAGGTAAGCAGCCACATGTTCTACGCAGAGGATGAGAAAATATTATTTATATTATCATATATAGGTATAGATTAATAATACATGTTTTATTATTAATAAAAACTATGTAGTTAGCTAATTTTGACATTCACCTTTAAACAAGATTTCTCAACCTTAGCACTATTAGCATTTGGACCAGACACTTTGTTCTTGAAGGTAAGGGATTATTCTGTGCAATGTAAAATATTTAATAGAAACATATTTTTGGTATCTACCTGCATCATCCCAGTTGTTACAATCAAAAATATCTCCAGGTGTTGCCAAATGTCCTTCTAGGGGGGCAAAATTACCCCCAGCAGAAAACCATTGCCTTAGATTATACCACATAATTTTCTTTTTACAGTACCATAGGGCTAGGTAGTAAGAAGGATAGGAACTTTTTCTATATTTAAGGAAGACGTGGCATCTCCATATTCTTTAGAAAAATAATGCTGTAGGTCTGCCTATCTAGCCAAAAATACATTTGCTGAGTCACAGTGAAAAAGGTTCTATGAGGATGTTTGGTTCAACGCAGCAGTAACCAACCTTTTCGGCACCAGGAACCAGTTTTACGTAAAACAATTTATTCACAGACCTGGGGGCAGTGGGAGACAGTTTCTGGATGATTCAAGCACATTACATTTACTGTGTACTTTATTTCTTTATTATTACATTGTAATATATAATGAAATAATTTTAAAACTCACCATAATGTAGTATCAGCGGAAGGCTTGAGCTTGTTTTCCTTCAACCAAACGGTCCGTCTGGGGTGATGGGAGAGGGTAAAAAATCATCAGGCATTAGAGTTGTGTAAGGATCGCGCAACCTCAACTCCTCGCATGCGCAGTTCACAACACGGTTTGCGCTCCTAGAAGACTCTAATGCCACGGCTGATCTGATAGGAGGAGGAGCTCAGGTGGTAACGTGAGCAATGGGGAGCAGCTGTAAATACAAATGAAGCTTTGCTCACGTGTTGCCCCTCACCTCTTGCTGTGCCACCTGGTACAGGTCCGTGGCCTGCAGGTTGACAACACCTGGTCTAAAAGCACATACCCAAATATTTATTTGTCTGCTTTTTTGCTCTGTAGATTAGACATGAAGTAGTTTTTGTTTTCGGATTTGATCTGGCATGATCTGGATATATAGTATTGAAAGCAACCCAGCAGTCACATTGGTAGGAGTTTTTTTGTTTTGTTTTGTTTTTTAATAAACATAGAAATTGATCCTTCTGGTCTTAAAGCTTGAAAGATATTTGTTTTATCTGAGTTGCTACCTCAGGAAACAAACTTCAGACCTCTCAAAAAAGTATCAAAGAACTGATACCAGGTCGAGGCATGCAGACAATGAGATGCCAGACCCCAGACTCCTTCCTTATTCATGGTTGCTTCCTTGCCCCGCCCAGCTTCAGTTTCCATTTTCTTACGCACTGTTAAATTTCTTCCCCTGCTGGCCAGGTGCGGTGGCTCATGCCTATAATCCCAGCACTTTGGGAGACCGAGATGGGCCGATCACCTGAGGTTGGGAGTTCAAGACCAACCTGACCAACAAGGAGAAACCCCGTTTCTACTAAAACTACAAAATTAGCTGGGTGTAGTGATACGTGCCTGTAATCCCAGCTACTCAGGAGGCTGAGGCGGGAGAATCCCTTGAACTCAGGGGGCAGAAGTTGCGGTGAGCTGAGATCACACCACTGCACTCCAGCCTGGGCAACAAGAGCAAAACTCTGTCTCAAAAAACCCGCAAAAAATTTATTCCCTGCTATATGAACTCCTAGTTTTGGTGGTCAGGGAGATGGATTTGAGACTGAGTTCCCAGCTCCTGGGCTGTGCTGCAACACCTTATTAAAACCTTCTTCCTTGGTCTCAGTCATTGGGAGAAGTAGGACCTAGACCAAACCCCTGATGTTTTGGTAACAGTGTCTTTAGAGTTCATAAATAACATAGTGCCAAAGTAACATGATTACTGATAACAAAATTTTACTAACTGTTCATGTAAAATTCAAGTGATTCATTAGCTTCTTTATATAATGCTTGTCCTTGATTTTTCATTTTCATTTAATCTCTTTTGTCTACAAATTCTCAAAATACCAACTTCCATTTTATCTGCTTGTCACATCTTATATGCTTTTGACATCTTCATAAAAACCACCGCTAAGCTAGCTGTTAGAAATAAATTAAAAATACATTTATTAAAAATAAAAGATTCAATAATCTACCCCCCAACCCCCAGTACATTAAATAAGTACTGTTGATCTATTTGGTTGTTTGTGGTAAAGATGATTCCCATTACTCATTTATTTGATACATATTTTCTTTTTTGTGATAGAGCTTTGCTCTGTCGCCCAGGCTGGAGCGAGTGGCTCCATCTTGGCTCACTGCAACCTCCATCTCCCAGGTTCAAGCGATTTCAAAGCCTCAGCCTCCCCAAGTATCTATAATTACAGGCACACACCACCATGCTCAGCTAATTTTTGTACTTTTTAAGTAGAGATGGAGTTTCACTATGTTGACCAGGCTGGTCTCGAATTCCTGACCTCAAGTGATCCACCCACCTCAACCTCCCAAAGTGCTAGGATTACAGGCATGAGCCACCATGCCCAGCCAACAAATATTTTCATTGATGCCACTTATTTGTCAAATATGGTCATTAGCACTGGGGGATATAGTACTGAACCTTTTCCGCACTCAAGAATCTGCAATAAGAAGGGAAAAAATCATATTACAGTAATAATAGGTATATATAACAACAAGATATTATATGAGGCCACTTCAGAGGGACAGTTCATCCAGAACTGGGAGTTTCTTGAAAGAATGGGGATCCTCCTTTCTTATAATTCTGTATTCAAATTTGAATTCTTAAAATTATAAGAACTGCTAAACAAATTTACTTCCCAGAATCTGGACTTTCTTCATATTATTACATAAAAGAAAACTCACAATTCATTTATTCTCAGGAAAATTTTACTGACAGGTTAAACCCATTCTTCCTGTTGTTTGTTTGTTTTGGAGACTTCTAATGTGAGGATAATTCCCAACAGATATTACAAAAAATAAATATTTTTTCCAGAAAATACATGTGCACTGGAATTGTGAGTCTTGTGTTATCATTAGTCTCTTTTGTGACATCCGTTAAGATTCTTTTTATAAAAACTATTTGCTGGGACATTTTAATAAGTAATTGGCTATTCAGCAGGGTTGCTAGCTTGTGTTCTTCCAACGGTGGTGCCTGGTCAAAGAACAGCAACCCCTCCACTAGAAGTTGTTTGAATTACAGATGATAAGTATGAGAAAAATATATATGGAGCAAACATGAATGGTAAATAAGGAACTCTTTAGACCAGGAAGCAGTGTTTTCAATTTTTGCTACTGGATATCGTCTAACTTCTAATTAAAGGGGCTAAATATTGTAGTACTTAAAATTGATCAAAGAAAATTTAGTATATGCTTTGAGTGTCTCAAATCTGCCTTAGCAGTGCAATATGAATTATTTTCTGTCTTAGAATATTTTATAGTGTTTTATAGGGAAAGAATAAAGCTAAAATTTAAATTCATGTCTTTTTATTGCTGTTTATGCCCTTATAGATTCATATGATTGTATTTTATTTGTGTGGTTGGTTAGTTTTTCTGTTTTTAATTTTTTTTTTTAAAGAAAGAAAAAAAAGAAAAAGAGAAAGAGAGAAAGAAGGAAAAAAGAGAATGAAAGAAAGGGAAAGAAGAAGAAAAGAGGGAGAGAGAATGGGAATCTTGCTCTATTGCCCAGGCTAGAATGCAGTCTAAAAATGGGTATTGAAAAGCTCTTTTATACTAATAATTGTGTTATACAATGGAGACAGGAAGGAATAAGGGAGGAAAATAACAAACAAACAGCCAACCAATATTTCATTTAAACCTATGAAATGCTATGCAATTGCTGGGGAGTGATTTACTCCCAACCATGTGGTCACTTTTAGAATAGATGTGATGTGTTACTGAAGAAAATATATGTTTTGTGGATTTGGAGTAGAGAGTTCTGTAAGTGTTTTAAGTTTACTTGTTTGAGGTTTAAGTTCAAGTCCCGGGTATCCTTGTTAACCTTCTGTCTCATTGATTTGTCCAATATTGACAATGTAGTGTTAAAGTCTCCCACTATTATTGTGTGGGAGTCCAAGTCTCTTTGTAAGTCCCCAAGAACTTGCCCTGTGTATCTGGATGCTCCTATATTGGGTGCACATAGACTTAGGATCGTTAGCTCTTCCCATTACATTGATCCCTCTACCATTATACAATGTCCTTCTTATCTCTTTTGGTTTCTATTACTTCAAACTCAATTTTATCAGAGATGAGAATTGCAACTCCTGCTTTTTTATTTTGCTCTCCATTTGGTTGGCAAATCTTCCTCCATCCCTTTGTTTTGAGTTTCTGTATATCCTTGCATGTGAGATGGGTCTGGATGCAGCTTACTGATGGGTTTTTTTGGAATGGCTGATACTGGTTGTTCCTTTCTGTATATAGTGCTTCTTTCAGAAGCTCTTGTAAAGCAGGCCTGGTGGTAATGAAATGTCTGAGTACTTGCTTGGTCATAAAAAATTTTATTTTTCCTTCACTTATGAAACTTATTGTGGCTGGATATGAAATTCTGGGCTGAAAGTTGTTTTCTTTAAGGATGTTGAATATTGGCCCCCACTCTCTTCTGGCCTGCAGGGTCTCTGCTGAGAGATCTGCTGTGAGTCTGATAGGCTTCCCCTTGTGGGTAACCTGACCTTTCTCTCTGGCTGCCCTTAGTATTTTTGCCTTCATTTCAACTCTGGTGAATCTAATGATTATGTGCCTTGGGGTTGCCCTTTTTGAGGAATATGTTTGTGGTGTTCTCTGTATTACCTGGAGTTGAGTATGTCCTGTCTTGCTAGGTTGGGAAAGTTTTCCTGGATAATATCCTGAAGAATACTTTCCAGCTTGGATTCATTCTCCTCGTCACATTCAGGTACACCTATCAAACATAGATTAGGTCTTTTCACATAGTCCCATATTTCTTGGAGACTTTGCTCATTCCTTTTTTTACCCTTTTTTCTCTAATCTTGTCTTCTCATTTTATTTCGTTAAGTTGGTCTTCGACCTCTGAAATCCTTTCTTCTGCTTGATCAGTTCGACTGTTAAAACTTGTGCATACTTCGCGAAGTTCTCTTATTGTGTTTTTCAGCTCTGTTAATTCACTTATATTCCTTTCTAAATTGTCCATTCTCCTTAACATTTCGTCAAACCTTTTTCAAGGTTCTTAGTTTCCTTGAATTGGGCTAGAACATGTTCTTTTAGCTCACAGAAGTTTCTCATTATCCACCTTCTGAAGCCTGAGTCTATTGATTCCTCACATTCATTCTCAATCAGGCCTTGTTCAATTGGTGATGAGGCACTGCAATCCCCTGTATGAGGAAAGGCATTCTGATTTCGGGTGTTTTCAGCTTTTTTTGCGCTGGTTTCTTCCCATCTTTGTGGATTTAACCACCTGTCGTCTGTGTAATTGCTGACTTTCAGATTAGGTCTCTGAGTGGACGTCCAGCTTGTTGGTGGTGAAGTTTTTTCTGTTTCTTAGTTTTTCTTCGGCGGATGCCCCTCCCCCCAGAGAGCTGGACCTTCCTGGGTTCAGCTGTACTTGCTGTTAAACTCTCAATCCTCAGCAGTTCCAATTGCTGTTTTTTTTTTTTGTGGGGTGGGGGGGACCAGCCTTCCCCTGCGGCCACCCACTAAGCCGGCTGAAACAGCAGCGTTAAGATTCATGGCACTTTTCTGCCCGGGAATCTCCCAGTCTGGTTCCCCACTTTAGTCCACTTTTCAATCAGCTGAATGGGAGACTCTGCCTTCCCAGAGCTCCAAACACAAACTAAAAGGGCACTCAGTCCCGTATACTCCAGACTGAGAACCGCCGCGCTGGGGCGCCTGCAAAACGGCCGTGCTGGCCAAAAGAGTCGTGCTGGCGACCCGTGGGGCTCCTCCGCGGGGAATCTCTTGGTCCGTGGGCAATAAAAATTCGTCTGAAAATGTGGCGTACACTACTCTCTGCTCTTTCAGTGGGAGCTACAATCCTGAGCTGCTACTAATCGGCCATCTTGGACTCTCTCTATGTTTTTAATTTTTTTTTTTTGCACTGATGCTAAATATTGCTGAGGATGAGTTAATGCTGTACTCTAGCACGAGGGTAGCAAGAATACTTTGTCATAGAGAGGGATAGCAAATTGTCATTTTCTAGTGCTACATACATTAGTATACCAAGAATCTGTACAAATAAAAATAATATTCTGAGATAAACTATTGGAAAAAAAATCAACAGAACCTTCATACCAATCTGTAAATTATGTCATCTGTTACACACACACACACACCCCTGAACAGTGAGGATATACGAATGTATTGCAATATATACATATTTGTAAAATCTTTGAATATGGTTTTTTCTTAGAATCTGGACCTTAGGGTTTACTTTGGGGAATTGGAACCTGACTCTTAAAGGAAGTTGACCCTTCTAGGTATTTCAAAATAGAATGGTTTGTGTTGACTAGTTACCCCTAGCTACCTAGAAAGCCTTAATTTCTAAAAGCTGAAAGTCACATTTTATAATTCTTTTTCCAGAAAAATACTATCCTTATTACCTATCTGATAAGACTTGCTATCTGATTTGATGATATAAAGTTATAGGGGAAAAAACATCATTTTTACTTATTTAGAGTCCCTTACTAGTTTGGCCTTCATGTGATAATTCATCACTTGGTGATAACTGAAAACAAAGAAACATTCTTATAAAAGGGACAATAAATTTAAGAGAAAACATACAGAAACTACCATTGCATGTAAACACACAGTACTTTAAAAAATAAACTCATTGGCTTTAAATAGACTTATCCTCTGCTAGATATTATGTTTTTATTTATAAAGAGAATTAACAAATAATCCACAAAACATCCTGAGGGTGTCTGAAAAATCATGGAAAGTGAGAGAGATGCTAAAAAGTTGAAAGTGATAGGGCAGGAAGGTGCATTTCTGAATTGATTGCCACAGATGTTTTATAACAAAAAGTAATAATTTGTTTAGTAGTGATGTTTTATGATATCTTTGAGCCAAAGCTAAAAGAAAACCCAGTGAACATACTGTTCATAGATATGAGCAATATTTTGAGTGCCACATGCTATCCTTTTAAAAATGAAAATAATGGGTCAGATGTGGTGGTTCATGCCTGTAATCTCAGCACTTTGGGAGAACAGGCTTGTGGATCATTTGAGGAGGAATTTGAGACTATTCTGGCCAACATGGTGAAACCCTGTGTCTACTAAAAATACAAAAATTAGCCGGATGTAGTGGCGTGTGCTTGTAATCCTAGCTACTCGGGAGGCTGAGGCAGGAGAATCTCTTGAACCCAGAAAGTGGAGGTTGCAGTGAGCTGAGATTGCACCAGTGCACTCCAGCCTGGGTGACAGAGCAAGACTCCATCTCAAAAAAAAAAAAAAAAAAAAAAAAAAAAATGAAGGTAATGAAGTTATGGGGGTAAGTTTGTAAATGATAGTGATGAATGTTGCACCATACATTATCGTCAAGTTACAGGGCTTGATTAGTATCATGTCACAGTCATGTTTGAGTGTATCTCAAGAGTTTCATTTATAGCTTGGATAATAAAAATATACAAAGTATAATTATAAAATATGCAAGTAACAATGTTATGAAGGAAAGAAAATAAAAATAGGTTAAGGAGGTTAAGGATATGAATCAAATAAAGATCTCGGTAGCCTTGTAAATATACTTGTAAAGGAAAAACAGTGTTTTAGTTGGTACATTTGTACCAATTCAACATCATTGTGGTAATAGTTTTAAAATTATATACACCAAGTCTTTGACACTCCCCTATTTAAGTGGTAAAGCTTAATTCCCCTCCTCATGAGTGTCAGCTAGACCTAACAACTTGGATCTAATCACTACAAGACGGCAGCAATGATGGCAAGCCACTTCTGTTATTATGCTTTTTAAAAACAGGAACTTCAGTCTTGGGTGCTGGTTTTTCTTGCATGACTTACTCTGGAAGAAGCCAGCTACCATGTCATGAGGCAGCCCTGTAGGAAGTCCCACATGATCAAGAACTAAAGTCACTTGGACATCAACCAGCAAAAAGTTGACGCCTGTGGGCCACCTGCAACCTAGTGAGAGACTCTGAAGACAAAACCTCCCAGAGAAGCCACCACTAGATTCCTGACCTTCAGAAATTGTGTCGTATAACAAATATTTTTGTCATTACATAAAAACGTTTTTGTAACAAATGTTTTTAAGCGGCTTAGTTTTAGGGGTGCCTAACTAATATAGTCGTCATGTCATTTAGTAGCAAAATGTATGTAAAAATTATAAAATGGAGTTATGAGTACCTTAATATACCTTTACACTGCTTTAATAGACAGATATTACATAGAATTATAATCGAAACTTACTCTGTGTTGAGTCTTGAGTGACACACGGATAAAGGAAAAGGGTGATGTGGATTAAGTGCAAAGAAGTGTTACTAGAAAGATTTGGGAAGTTTAGCCTTGTGAGGAAAATGTAGTAGGCACAGCAGAACAATGAACATTGTTGATTATTTTACATACTTGAAATATCAATATATGAAAAAGCAATAATATATTTATTGGTCGATATGGAATATATGCCTTGATTTTTGCTCCAAATAAGGATTTTATTCCAGCTTCCAGAGAATGGGCTGTATGAGCAGTAATTTTTCTATCATTAGAGATACCCAATTATAGGCTGAGTCTGTGTTATTGAGAAATTTGGAGGCAACAATTTTTAAAGCCACTTTCAGAGCTGAAATTCTATGAAATAATTATATGCTCATGGATTATTTTACCTTGGCTATATGGTGGTAATATTTAAGGAGGGTAAAAAAATATGGATGCCAAAGTTGTCCTCAGACTAACTGACTCAGAATATTTGGTGACAGGGCCTGGTCATCTGTTCTTTTTTAGGCTCTCCTTTTGACTCTGATGTGCAGTCAGTGTAAAATAATATTGATGTATTCATTTTGTGGATTTTAACTTATAGAAGTAATATTTTGTACATGTCATCTCAGAAATGACAAACTTTCACTATGAAATGTTACTATATATTTAGAAAACAAAAGCTTATAGAAAAAGGTACCTAATTTAACTATTTAAATGCTTAGTGTATTTTTGTAGTCATCAAATTTATTAAAAATGGCTATCTATATGAAGCAATAATTTTCAATAGTTTGTTAGCTAGTCTGAAAATAAATTTAGGAACCAAGTCAGGGTAACAATAGTAATTAGAAATTACAGCAAATATTTACTGAACAGTTACTGTGTGATCAACACTATACCACGTGTTAGCAAACAATTATTTACCTAAGTTGTGTAATAGTCATGAATTAGATAATATTATTATACTTACGATTATTATATTTAATTCATATTAACTAATGATGTATATTCACATATCATTAAATTAATTACATTTATTTTGTCTATATTCATTATATTATATTCATTCATTTAATTACAAAATTAAATTTATATATGCACACAAAGAAAACTGTACAGCATTAAAAATGTGTCCATGGTTATTCAAAGTGTAATTTTTGAAGGAACTACTTGGACCTAGGCATTTCAGGCCTGAGAATGCTCACTCTTGACTGTTATATTAAGTTATTTATAAGGAACACGGCAATATCATTTAGCATAAGGGTTTCCTATCTTTTTCATCCCATCTGCCAAAGACAAATCTTCATTTGTCCGATAACTTCCTCTGAACTTTTACTTTTTGAAAAAGAAGGACCATTGCTTCCTGAGAGAGCATATAGTCAATTTGAGAAATAAAAAAGGATGGTAAGTAAGATAAGAGAGAAAACAAAAGAGGACAGGAGTCCATGTCTGGGCAGTAATGACTCCAGGGTCACCTTGTGATGTAAACATATTTTAGGAGAAAGGGAAGAGATGTTACAACATATTTAAGGTTATAAATGGGGCCTCTTTTATGGAAAGGGTTCAAATCTGCTGTGCATTGGAATGATTTTATATTCCTCTCTTTCTCTTGACTATAAGCGTATTGGCAATGTCTTTTTTATCTTTGTTTCTGCTAAAGACTCAGAGAATGTATATAAGTTTCATGACAGCTCAGATTGTCAATATGTTTAGAACAATGTAGTGACCGCTGTATCTCTGATTTATTATAAGGCTTTGAGGCTATCACCTACACATTATGGGCAATAAAAGTAAAGAAAATCATATACAGTTAAGCTAGAAGAAATACAGAATGAAATATTTTCTTTTAGCGTATCATTATGATATTAATGCTGTTTTCAATGGCAGTTAAGTCCCCAATTCCAAAGTGTGAAAATTCAATTTTTAATGCATTGCACTTGAGTATAAAACTAATTTTTAGTTTTGCCCTTTTCTTACATGAATTAAAAAAAGAAAAAAACCTCTAAACCCAATTTTAAAAATTAAGATTGAGGTCATTTTTAAAAAGTAGTTCATGATTCATTAACTTGTGAACACAGCACTGTTATTGTTATACGATTATGGTACACTTATATAGCATTTTTTCTTAGCAGACTAAATTAACATGTATTTTACAAGTATTTATTAGCTATTCTGAGAACTGAATGAGTCACTTTAAGTTGCAAAGAATAAACTGAAGCCATTATTGCTATTGTTTCATTGGATGGTAGTGCTATTATTACTATCATGAATAATAATGATTCATACAGCATTGCACATGTTTCCATCTCAGAATGAGAGCTTATAACCATGTGTGATCATCAAGATACAGTCTAAGCCTCTTTGTAAACAGCCTTAGAAATAGCTGTGTCTGAAAGATTAATTGTGGTTTATGTGATTGGCAGAACTCTTGAAATACAAGCCGCATTACTTGTAGGGCATTTTTGACAGGCTGCCACGACCTGAATATACTGAATCTGATGGTCAATTCCAATTCTACTTAGGTTGTATAGATATGGATGTAAAGGGATGTTAGGTCACTGTGGCTGGCATGAAGCATAAAAACCAGAGTCTTCAAGGAGTTATTCTCAATTGAAAGTGACATAAAATAATAAGAAAACAATTCTAGACAAAATGACTATAAGCAGCAAGAGAAACAGAAAAAAGGAGAAAAAGAAAGAAAAAAATCATATTTAATAGTAATTTTTTGGGGGGTGGAGAGGCTTATTCTTGTATGTTTGTGTGGAGGAGGGAGGGTTGGAAAAGAGTTTCCTAGAATTACTGAAAAATTAAGATACGAATCTATTTTTGATAGATATTTCAGCAATCACAACTCAAATGCTTAATGGAAATCACTGTTTTGCTAGTTCATTGTAGTCATTAATACTACAAATTAAAAAAGAAAAGTAATTAAGGCATATGATATACAATTTGCAAGATATTCAGAATTAGATCAGATTAGATTAGATGGAATTAGACAAGTTCTCTAGAACTTGTGCAGGCACACATTTGGATATAAATTGTCTTTATGAAGCCTTAGGTTTATGGAAGCATGTCTGTAAGTTCAGTTTTAAAATGTAAATTTCCTTTTTATGTTTACTTTGACATCTGACAAAGAATGTCTATCTTCTGTCTGGATTTGAGAAGCATTGTCCAGAAAATATTATTTACAAGACTAGAGTTCTGGGATTTCTGGGACATATTATGATTTTTGAAGATTAGACACAATTATTCAAAAACCAAAGATTTTTAAAATTTTATTTTAATTGAAGTCTAGGATTTGGGGGCCCTCTAGCTAACAGGTACAGAATTCCTACAGGATCAGACTCTTAGTTAAGTTAATGTCACATTGTTAGCACACTACTCCTTCTAAAGTATGTCAATATAAACTTCTAGACCAGAAACATATGCCTAGACCTAACACATTTTGTCCTGAGAAACTATCATTCTTAGTCTTATTGCTCAGATTCCCTCAGCAATTGTGAGGTTCCAACTTGCATGTCAATTGTGTTTTTCAGATGACTTGCTGGGATTACTAACAAGGGATTTTTTTGTGTTTTGTTTGTTTGTTTGTTTTTGAGATGGAGTCTAGCCCTGTCACCTGAGCTGGAGTGCAATGGCAGGATCTTGGCTCACTACAACCTCCACCTCCCAGGTACACCAATTCTCCTGCCTCAGCCTCCCAAGGAGCTGGGATTACAGGCATGACCCTCCAAGCCCAGCTAATTTTTTGTATATTTTTAGTAGAGACCGTGTTGCCCGGGCTGGTTTGAAACCCCTGACCTCATGATCCTCCCACCTTGGCCTCCCAAAGTGCTGGGATTACAGGCATGAGCCACCACACCCTGCCCCAACAAGGGTGATTTAAGGATGAGTTGTGATGACGGGCCTAACAAGTTTCTCAGTTCTGGAGACTAAACTAAAGCTTAATTATAAGTCCTGCTTTTTTTTTTTTTTTTTTTTTGAGATAGAGTCTAGCTCTGTAGCCCAGGCTGGAGTGCAGTGGTGCTATCTTGGCTCACTGCAACCTCCACCTTCCGGGTCCTGGAGGACCTCAGGACCTAAGCCTCCCAAGTAGCTGGGATTATAGGCACAAGCCACCGTGCCCTGCTGATTTTTGTACTTTTTAGTAGAGATGGGGTTTCACCACGTTGGCCAGTCTGGTCTTGAACTCCTGACCTCGTGATCCACCCGCCTCAGCCTCCCAAAGTGCTGGGATTACAGGCGTGAGCCACTGCGCCTGGCCCTTTTAAGATCATAACAAAATTTCAGCAGCCCTGTTACTTCTAAATACTGATTGATTATAAACCAGTGATCGTGGCTTAAATTATACACATCAATATAACAGGTAAAAAAAAAATTCATGTCATTGTAATACCCTCACTGAATTTTTCTAACATGTCAGGAAGGAACATTTTGTATTTATTATATGTTTTTATTTTTTTTTCTGGTCCCTTTTCTGTATGCACGTTACCTGGCCTTTCATCTGAACACAACTTTCTGTCATATGGTCCTCTTCAGCCTGTTTTAGTGAGCATCTTTTAGTCTAAAGAAATGGAAGCACACTTCAATCTAGACTAAGATACACCACTGTTCACAGATTCCAAAAAGAGCCAGTCTCCCAAGGGTTTAGTACCAGAAATTATAGATTCCTTAGAAACCAGGCAGGGATCTCTTTCCTTTGCTCAGCTCTGCTCATATCTATAGACTCAATTCATTTCTTTCTTTTCCTCTCCCACTCTTTTCTTCCATCTCTCCTCTCTCTTTCTCAACTTTCAACTGCCTAAACCGTTTTTAGTAGTCTACTTTGTACATGATCAAGATGGGCCAGATTTAAATTTTCTAAGTTTTAAAAATTCTATTCTAGCCTCTGATAAATGAACTAGCTGCCTCTTATTCCTACTTCAAATTTCTCAAGGAGATAATCTGTCTCAACTTGTATCAGGTACGTTCCTTGACCAAATCAACAGCAGTTAGGAGAAAATGCCGTGAAATAAAATCACATCTGCAAAGGTAGCACACAGGTTAATGGGAGATCAATTCTTGGCAGAAACCCTAATGTCTTTGCCTCTGTAACTGTCTACTTTTTCTATTGCCCTTGGGTCCGTTTCTTGGTCTAAAAACTAGTTTAGTTATTTTTATACTACAGCATAATTCTAATATTATATTTTAAAATATATTTAGTTTACAAATGGTTTATATAAAAAAACAGTAATTGCTTATAATCTCTTAGTTCAGGATATGCATTTCCAACAGAGTTCCTTGTCAGCTTCTCTCAATTTTTATATTCATTAATTCTGCTGTCACAACTACCATTATTAGCATTTTACAGGACTATTTTATCTTATGAGATTTTATTAGGAGAAATTCTTACAGAATATATCTTTTATGGTAGTCAGTGCTATCTAGATAACAGAACCAATAGAAGAAAGAAAGAGAGGCTCTTTTAAGGGTTTGGCTCACATGATTGTGAAGACTGGCAAGTCCAAATCCGTAGAATGGGTTTGCAGGTTGGAGACCAGGGTGGATTAACACTGCAGCTTGAATGCAAAGGCAGTGTGCTGATGGAACTCCTTCTTGCTTGGAGGAAGTCAGTCTTCTTTTGCTTAAGGCTTTCAACTGATTTAATGAGGGACATACATTTTATGGAAGAAAATCTGCTTTCCTCAAAGTCTACTGATTTAAATATTAATCTCATTTAAAAATACTTTCACAGAAATATCCAAAATACTGTTTAACTGAGTATCTGCTTTGTCTTAATTAAGCTGACACAAGAAATTAACCATCACACTTCTGTTAAAGTATTTTGATAATTATATTTATTATAATTACTGAAAGTTGAATAATATTGAGATGATGGCAGAAACAAAAAAATGTAAAAAGATAGTTGCTTACAGTGTTACCTAAAATTAATTTCAATCAGAATTTTTGCATGTCGACAAAATAAAGTCTGAATATTGTCTTGAAATAATAATTACAGACGTTAAAGAGCAAGTTTCAAGCCACAAGCATGAGATAAATATGGTAAAAGGAGGTGAAAATAGGAAAAATACTAACTCTTTGGTTGATACTTTCCTCAATTATAAAAATAATGAAGTTAGATTATACGGTCCCAAACTCTTTCCTTTCTTCTCAAGTCTTTGTTTAAATCTATTTTCAATCTTGCCTACTCTGACTAATCTATTTAAAATTTAACTCATCCTTCCTATTCTCTGGCATTCTTCATCCCTCCTCCATGCTCTGCTTTTTCTTTTCTCCCTAGTACTTCCAATCTCTTTACATACCCTATAATTTACTTATCTTTAGCTTATTGTTTATTGTTCATATTCCCTCCACTATAATGCAAACGCCGAGAGGGCAGATATATTTACACATTTTCATTGCTGATGTATCTTCAGTATCTAAAACAGTGTCTGCTACATAGGAGATGCTCAATACGTATTTGTTGAATAAATGAATGCACACATTCTCAAAACAACAATCAGTCAGTCAGAACATGTCACTTTCCAATTTTCTAATTGCAAAATAAAATTCTTTTTTTCTTAGACTTACAAAGCCATACATGAATTGCTTCCACTTTCTTCAAGCATTTCATCTCCTTGACCTAAACTGACTTTCTTGTTGCTTTTTAAATATGCCAAAATTTGCTTTTACCTCAGGGCCTTTGTACCACTGCTTAAAATATCTTCTACTTATTTTTATCAATATGGTTTGATTATTCAGATCTAGCTAGAACTATTACTTAATGAAATATTTAAAACTGGCTCACCAATCTGAAACAGCTATGCTTTTATTTGTTATGACATCACCCTATTTTACTTATTTACATAGTACTTATAATTTAACTGACTTTCTTTTTAGTTTGTATTTGTTATCTTTTCTAGCTATATTCAATGTGTCATGAGGAAATATTGCTAAATAAGAAAGTGACATAAAATTAAATCAAAAATTATGGAAGTCATCTGAATATTGAATAATAGGTGAAATTTGGAAAGTACAATAAATAATGATAATAAATTGAATAAATTTATTTGGAGAAGCTATGTCCCTAAAGGGGTCATATTGTTGACTTTATTAAGAAAATTAAAAAGAAAATAGAATAAAGATATTGCAGAAAATGAAAGATTTAAAAAATTATACACAATTCTAATCAACAGTAGACAAATCTGACAGGTAGCCAGCTAGGAAAATAAATAAGATGACAAAACAAAGCAAAAAGAAAAAAAAAAAGAGATGACCTTATAACAGTAAATAAATTTGTTTTTTGAGACATAATCTCCCTCTGTAGCCCAGGCTGGAGTACAGTGATGTGATCTCAGCTCACTGCCACTGTCCCATTCAATTTTTTTTTTTTTTTTTTTTGAGATGGAGTTTCATTCTGTCACCCAGGCTGGAGTGCAATGGCATGATCTCAGCTCACTGCAACCTCCGCCTCCCGAATTCAAGCTTCAGCCTCCCAAGTAGCTGGGATTACAGGTGCCTGTCACTACGCCCAGCTAGTGTCAAATTTAAGAGAGATGCCTGATATGATCTGGGTAGTACAATGTCTTGTTTAGATTGCCTATTAATTCATGTGTAGGAGGAAAGAGCCAGCTAGGGACTCAACATTGACTCTGATATCCATCTTCATTCATTCATTCATAAATATTTATTACAAGGATTTGACATGTGCTGAGCAAAACATAAAGAAATTAGCACTCTTATGATGAAGTATATATTTTAATGGGGTAGAAAGACAATGAACAGGATAAGTAAAAATGGTAGATTACTTAGTGATGGGTATTAAAGGGAAAAGAATACAAAAAAGGGAAAATAATACAAAATGCAAAGAATGCAAAATGCAGAGTACAAAAGAATACAAAATGCAGAGTAAATCTGAACCTTTAGATAGTCAGGGAAAGCCTCATGAAAAGGGAGACTTTTGGGTAAAGACTTGAAGGAAACGAAAAAACTAGCTATGTAAATATGTGCAAGAAGAGAATCATAGGCAGAGACAAAAACAGTTACATATTTTTTGTGGGTTGATCTTGCCTGGCACGTATAAGGAACAGAAAGGAGACAAATGTGGCTGAAGTACATTGAATGAGGAGGAATGTAAAAGATGAGGTCATACAGGAAATAAGCAGCAAGATCAAGTAGATCTTTATAGGTTATGATAATTTGAACAATTATTTCTAATTCCTTACTGCTTCTCCTTTCCACATCCTTTGCCAGTATGGTCATATGAGCTGGTCAATACAATGTGAGCAGAAATGACATATATCTTCAAGTTTAAGGTTTAAGATGCATCACATGATTCTGTTCTCATTCTTGTGCTTCTGCCATCATCATAAAAAGAACATGGTTTATGTAGATCACTTGTCACAGAAAGAGGAGAGATATATCAAGCAGATTTGAGCAAATCTGGGGCCTGCAGCCAAGTCTGATGAAGTCCAGCCAAGATCAATAGAGAAATTCGACTCACAATCACCCCCCCTCAACCACCACACACAGTCAAAGCACAGATAAACAAGTAAAAACAGTAACTATTTATTTTAAGCCACCAATGCCATTGTAAGGATTGTGGCTTTTTCTTGGATGATATGGGAAGCCCCTGTAAGGTTTTGTAAAAAGATAAACTTATATTTTAAAATGTCTCTTCTTCCTGCTGTATTGAAAATAGTATCCAAGTAAAAAAGCCAGGAGTCTGGTTGGAAGCTATTTTGCTAATTCATGTAAAAAGTAATGATGGCCTAGAAAAGTAGGGGGAATGAGGGTTGCAAAGCATTAAAATTGGACATACAGCATAAAATAGGATGTATTGATAAATGTGTTAATAAATGTGGGAAGAAAGCAATAGAGAAGACATTGATAGAATTAAAAAATACAGAAAGAGCCAGGCGTGGTGGCTCACGCCTGTAATCCCAGCACTTTGGGAGGCTGAGGCAGGCGGATCACAAGGTCAAGAGATTGAGAGCATCCTGGCCAACATGGTGAAACCCCATCTCTAATAAGAATACAAAAGCTGGGCGTGGTGGCGTGCGCCTGTAGTCCCAGCTACTCGGGAGGCTGAGGCAGAATTGCTTGAACTCGGGAGGCGGAGGTTGCAGTGAGCCGAGATGCACTCCAGCCTGACGCCTGGCGACAAAGTGAGACTCTGTCTCAAAAAAAAAAAAAAAAAAAAAAAAAAAAAAATACAGAGAGATAGAGATAGTGAAACAGAGACAGGGATGTGAGAGAGAGCGAGCGCGGGAGGGAGGGAGAAGTTATGGACAGCACAAAGGGTTTGTACTTGAAAAACTAGAAATGTTCAGCTACCTTCTAGAGAAGTGGAGAAAATGGCAAGAAACCACTGTTTTGAAGAAATGGGGACAATATCTTTACTACTCTGTTAGTTGTGTTGAATTAGAGATGTTTTAGAAATGCAAACAGTTATGTCTAGTATGTAGGTATTTGTGTCTGGAGGAGAAGAATTTCACGTTGGAGATGTGAGTCATGGACTTTCTCAGAGGATTTTTGCATGGGGCCAGGAAAGAAATCAATAATGAAAGAAATTTCTTTGTTTGACAGCTTCAGTTGCTATTTCACTTTCTTTTGCACTTTTTATCTGGCATAACCTAACATTGTTTGCTAAAGCTATAAAATCATGCTGCACTATACTTTCATCCAAGAAAATCTCAGTTGGTTTCTCATAGTTAGTTGCTCAACTCTCCTTTAACATATCTCTTTATATGATTATGCTTGGTTCTCTCTAATATATTTCTCATACTTTCTTTTCTCTCCTGAAGCACCCATCCATATCTCCACTTTCATTCTCTCAATCTATGATCTCATTTCAAATAGAGAAGATGAGTTTGAGTAAGCAAGAAACTAGTAACTGCTTAGAGTATTGATGGCATCATGTGGTGTTAGGAGAAAGGACATAAAAACTCCCAAATTATTGCCATTGGGAATATAACACACAAAGAATGACAAATAAATGCCAATATTCTATTCAATTGCATAGAATATTGGTAAAGCTACTTAGAAGTACTTAGCTAAGAGCAGGAGTCTAAGACAGGCCATCCCTCCTCTCTAAAGACCCTGGCCAAACCTTCTGATATTTCTGTCTTCTTGCCCTACACTGCCTCAGCTGGTAGAGAGGAAACAAAAAAGAAAAAGCTGAAAGCCTGTATGTGACAGGCTGAGAGACTATGTACTACTTGCTTCATGTCGGGGCAACCAATACAAGAAATTGCGTATGGAAATTAATTTATCTTCAATGGCCAGTAATACTGCCTGTTAGTAAATGTGACAGAATCAATAACTCAGGCCCTGATCAGGGAAATGAATCATCTTCCTTTGGGGAGATAAATAAATCAAAGGTTTTAGCAGCCTTTAGTAGATGGATGGCCATTATCCCTCTCTTACAGTTTGTTCTTTCCTTAAATTATTTTTCTATATCTTTATCCTTTTAACTAAATCCAGTGTCATTATTTGCGTTTCAAATGTCAAGCTCTATGTGTCCTTGAATTATCTCTAGTAGTATCTACTATTTTCTTTGTGCTTACCTCTGGCATGCACCATTCATGTAATCATTCAAAAGAGACTTTGTTTCAGATATTGCTATTTTACACATTTTACAGATAAGGAAATTCAGGCAGAGAGAAATAAGTAAGTTTCCTAAAGCCAAGCAGCTAGTGAAGGACATAACCAGGGTCTGAATCCAGGCAAACTGTGACTTTATAGTTTTTAACAATATGTTAACAGCCTTATTTTTAGTTTCTTTAATTTTATGCTATCTTTTTCTTTTTCTTCCTAAACATTAGCTCAGATCACATTATTACCTGACATATTTCTCTTTGATTTTGCTACACTCTCAAGTTTTCACCCTTTAAGTATGTTTCCTTTATTACTTATCAAGTATTAGCTTATGACCTTATTCCTTGTTTTGGTGATGTCAACTTTCTATTTCGTCTGTAGCTTGTCACCACACCTTCTAAACTTGTCACTTCTTTGAAATTTGACTTGTGTTCTCTGAAAGATACACAACACTTTCCAAAACATCAAATCGAGTAGGATTTTTTGATTCTTCATCTTTCTTGATTTTTTTAAAGTAATAAGTAAGAGAACATAGCTCCTCACATTAAAAATGTCCAATTCTGGGCTGGGTGTGGTGACTTATGCCTGTAATTCCAGCACTTTGGGAGGCTGAGGCGGCTGGATCAAGAGGTTAGGAGATCAAGACCATTCTGCCAAAATAGTGAAACCCTGTCCCTACTAAAAATACACAAAAATTAGCTGGGCATGGTGTCACGCACCTATAGTTCCAGCTACTTGGGAGGCTGAGGCAGGAGGATCGCTTGAACCTGGGAGGTGGAGGTTGCAGTGACTAAGATCATGTTTTTGCACTCCAGCCTGGTGACAGAGCGAGACTCCATCTTAAAAAAAAAAAAAATTAATTGTGAATCATGAATCCATCATTTTCAGGGTAGGAGAAAAATGGCAATGTCTAATACTCTACTGTGTCTCTACCACTGACATTCCTCATAGTAACGGGTTTAGTAATATTACCCTTGTGTAGTTCTTATGATCATTTGATAAAGGCTAGTAAATATGAATATGAAGAATTATCCTTTTTTCTTAACATTAAAAAAAATTGTCTGACACACACTTATAAAGTTCTTCACTGAAATATATGTCACCTTTTCTGCTTCTTCTTATTTTGACACTGCCTACACATGAATTTTGGCAAAAACTTTGTCATTGGACTGCTTTTTTTCTTTCTGTAAAAATTTTACTCTCTGTGATATCATTCACTTTCAAAGCACCAACTGTCACCTTTATGCAGAAGACTTCCAAATCCACTCTTGTCGTAAGTCTTCTCTCTGAAGTGTCAAGTCCATATTCTCCATTGTCCCCTAAAATGTTTCACTTGAGTTTTCTGTCAGAACATAAAAATCGCAGTATACACATAGAGGAAAAACCAAGAGGTTTTCTTCTAAATAAATTCTTGCACTTTAGATTTTATTTTTATTTTATTTTATTGAGATGGAGTCTTGCTCTGTCACCCAGGCTTGGGTGCTGTGGTGCAATCACGGCTCACTGCAACCTCTGCCACCTGAGTTCAAGCGATGCTCTTGCCTCAGCCTCCTGATTAGCTGGGATTACAGGTGCGTGCCACCACATCCGGCTAATTTTTGTATTTTTTTTTTTTTTTTTAGTAGAGACAGGGTTTCATTATGTTTGCCAGGCTGGTCTCAAATGCCTGTCCTCAAGTGAACCACTCACCTTGACCTCCCAAAGTGCTGGGATTACAGGCATGAGCCACCACGCCCAGTCAGATTTTATATTTTTAATGTTACTTTTCTGCCTGTCACTAAAGATTGATGCCATCATTCACCTGCCACCCCCATCAGCTACCTAATCATAAACATGTAATATTAAAACTGTAATAAAAACTGACTTTGTTAGCCCACGATTATCACAGATGAGTAAAACAAAGAACTAGATATGCAGCTAGATGCAGAGTCAGAACAAGAATCAAGTTTCCCAGACACCACGGCACAGTTATTTATTGTATACAAACCTGAATCTGTTACTATGCTAAATAAAATTATTTAGAACAGTTAGAATCCACGTGTACTGTAGTGTATATTTAAGCTGAATCCACTGTTTGTAAGACAGACTCACTTCTTTCATTTACGTCTTGTGATGCTATTACCTGGAATATCTTCTTTGTCATTCATATATCTTGCCCTTCAAAATTTACTGGATTTTGAGTGTCATCAAGATTAATAGACAACTGTCCCTTTTGGATTTGCGCTCTTTTCATCTTTTCACCCACCGAAACATGGAGGTCAGTGCTTGACCCAGGAGTATTTGCAAACAAACTATTTAAATATGCAGTGTCAACCTTAGGCATTGGTTGATGTGGAAACTCAACTGATAATCCTGACTTTCTCTGGGAGAAAAGGTTTGAAGAAAAGAAGAAAACATAAACCAAAAGCAGAATATTGTGATTTACCTGAGGCAGGCAAGGTCAAATACACATCAGTATGGTACCACTATCAATAATATTACTTGAGCACCTGCTGGATACTAAGTGCTGTGAGCTATAGATGGCAACATAGAGAAGATATAGTTCTTATTCTTGCTAAGCTCCACAGTATGATATAAATAAAAGACACACACAACCAGATAGATCAACCAATACAAGGTTAAATGCTGAAATTATGTACAGAATAAGAAAAGTTGTGGATTCCTTTGGCCACATACGGCTCCCCCAGAGCTATTTACTTTCCAAGGCAGGTGAGAGTTCTTATGGCTATACAATTTCTTAGCCTAGATATTACATTATATCCCTCTCATATGTTGTGATTTATTAATAACTAAAACCTATCCTTCAAGAAACTCTGACACCTGCATAAACAACTAGACTCTGCTTCATATTTATAGATGCAAGCTTGAAAGTTTAGGTGTAGCAGTATGAGAATTGGTTATTTTATCTTTTCAGTTAAGTTTAATTATATGTGCCCTTACCTTTCAAAATATTATTTATTGGCTTCCTCAGGTACAATGGTCTTCCAGAAGTTAATACATCAAATTGTTATATATCCTCTTAACTATCCCTCTCTGATTTAGTTAGAGGCTGACACATATTGTAATGCTGCTTCAGGATAACAGGATGCAGTTCTTTTCTATTGGTAACAAAAGCAATTACTCGAAAGGAAACACAGTGTCTTCATTCCGCCTCTCTTCTGTTATCCAAATTAGAGTTCCACTTTTATGAGAAACTGCTGGTCTCAAAATTGCTAGCTTGTTGTAGTTGCCCAGTGATTCACTTCATTTCTGAAGTTAAACCTGTTTGATTATGCATAATTGTTATTTATGTAAGTTTATAAATTTCAGTTATTTCAAGACTGTGAGAACTTGGTTCATATGTTTTGAAGGAGGAGCCAAGCTGTTTATATTCTCTGAACTCTATGAGTTTAAGATAATCCTCACTCTGCCTCCAGCACTGGTTGTCAAATAATATATTTTTAGACTTTTATTTTCACCAGGCATCCCTGTTCTTAGAACACTGCCATGGTGAAGATATTCAGCCTTTCATTGAGAACCTGAGCTAATATGTATTTTCCTGATCCCGAGTCATTTTGTCCCTTTTGTATATGTACTTTTCTATTGTAGATTCACAAAATGTAACTGATTACTTTAGGAATGATTTCTTTCATGTCTCCCTCTGACACTGAATTCTTGAAGAAAGTGACTATGCCTGCCCTATTACTTTGTACAATTGGATGAATGAATGGATTAATAAATGAATGAAGCTTTTTGGTAGTTTTTCAGGACTGCCTTCTTGCTTTTCACTGCCATTGTCCAGCCAATTTCTTCTGCTTCCTCTAGGCAATATCTTAACTCTTATTACCCCATGCTTTTTCCAAGGCGTCAGTCACATTCAAGTATGTATGCTAGCATGGTCAGAACAGGAGTTAGATTTTTCCATACTTTTTTTTCTTTGCACAAATGAGAAAGTGTGTTATCACTCTTTAATAAAAAAATTAGAGAGAGCAAAGTTTTTCATTGAAATCTCATATATCATCACCTTTATCTACCCTCTTCACCTTTTTGTAAGCTGAAAGTCTTTTTTTTTTTTTGAGACGGAGTCTTGCTCTGTTGCCCAGGCTGGAGTGCAGTGGCACATCTTGACTCACTACAAACTCTGCCTCCCAGGTTCAGTGATTCTCCTGCCTCACCCTCTCCAATAGCTGGGACTACAGGCGTGCACCATCACACCCAGCTAATTTTGTATTTTTAGTAGAGACGGTGTTTCAACATGTTGGCCAAGACGGTCTCAATATCTTGACCCAGTGATCCGCCCACCTCGGCCTCCCGAAGTGCTGGGATTACAGGTGAGAGACACCGCACCTGGTTAAGTTGGAAGTCTTTTAACAAAGCTCTTTCTACCTTTATTTTCCCTCCATTCCTGCCTCTTTCCCATATACTTTCACTTACTTTTTATTTCATCTTTCTTTTTCTCTTCCTTTATTAATACCATTATGCAAAAATGTTTACTTACAGAAAGTAAGACCTTTTATTACATTTATAGATAAGTAAACCATGTGAATATAACCCAACTCTCTGATGCTTATGTGCCTGCTAAACTATAGTCTTCTCCATAATCCCTTTTGTTGGCTCAATTTATGTAATTGGGACACCGTTTGCTTTCAGAATAGATTTTAGGCTCTTTGTTAAGATTTTTGCCAGGAAGTAGGACTTTCTGCTTGTTTTCCAGTCACTGGTGTTAGTCATGCTGCAAAGTGGAACGATGAACAAGAATCATAGAAATGTTACCCAAATTATATTTAATATCAACTTCAAATTATTCCTGCAAAACTATACCTGCAAATTGTTATGGCCTTGAATATCAGCACTCATCTGGGTTCAGTATATTCTTTAATATGGAGATGGGTGATACTTCTTGGGAGCATTTTGTGGTGATGCAGTAGAAACCCATTTCCAGCTTTCTACACTTTCTTTTGAGTTCTGTCATCTTATCTCACTGGCCCTCCCACTTTATAATAGCATATAGTAATTACATATATTTTAAGTCTTATTTATTTATTTTTCTTTTTTGAGATGGAGTTCTGCTTTTGTCTCCCAGGCTGGAGCACAATGGCACTATCTCAGCTCACTATAACCTCTGTTTCCTGGGTTCAAGCAATTCTCCTGCTTCAGCCTCCCAAGTAGTTGGGATTACAGGCATCTGCCACCATGCCTGGCTAATTTTTGTAGTTTTAGTAGAGATGGGGTTTCTCCATGTTGGCCAGGCTAGTCTGAAACTCCTGACCTGGTGATTCACCTACCTCTGCCTCTCAAAGTGCTGGTATTACAGTTGTGAGCCACCGAGCCTGGCCCAGTCTTATGTTTGTTTAGTAAAATAGCTTACCTGCCTTAGAATAAATTTTGGATCAAAACAGGAATGCAAAAGAATAGTCAATAAATCTTTTCCTTTTCAGGAGCTGTATAGGGACAGGGTGAGGGAGCTAGTGGAGTCACATTCACAGCATGTAGTTAGAAAACTATTGTCCTCATTAAGATACAGTATATCCTGGACAAGAGAAACACAGTCATTTACTAGTTCAAGGTTCTCGTCATTTATTTTATTCAGCAATGATTAAAATTTATGTTCAGTAGTGATGCTTCATGTTGCAGATATAACAAAATAAGAAAAATAAAAAAACAAAAAATTCTATATTTTTAATTATTATTTTTGCAAACTGCCTACTTGGATGCTTCATTATAATGGAGTAAAATAATACAGTAAATGATTCTAATTTATTTTATTGTAAATTTCATCGAACAGCAATACTAAACACTCACTACATGCTCAGGCTTCTAGTTTGCTCTGAACATATCATGGCTGTATGCTCATGTGGAACAGTTCACTAGCCATCATGTAACCTTATTGTAAATGTTATTTCTGGCCAGGAGTGGGGGCTCACACCTGTAATCCAAGAATTTTGGGAGGCCGAGGTGGGCAGATCACTTGAGGTCAGGAGTTCAAGACCAGCCTGGCCAACATGGTGAAACCCTGTCTCTACTAACAATACAAAAATTAGATGAGTGTGGTGGAGCATGTCTGTAGTCCCAGCTACTCGGGGAGGCTGAACAGGAGAATGGCTTGAACCAGGAGGCAGAGGTTGGAGTTAGCTGAGATCCCACCTCTGCACTCCAGTCTCGGCAACACAGTCACAAAATATGTATATGTATGTATATATATATATATATATATATATGTGTATATATATATATATATGTGTGTGTATATATATATATAATTTTTGAATTATTTATTGAATTATATATGATAATATCTCCATCTAATCTTTTCAAACAGTATCCTTATTTCATTCTTGTTCTCCTTATTTTGTAAAATTTAACTATTAAAATTATAATGACATAGTCAATAACTGGGCCCATATCAGGTTATCAATGCTATTATCATGGTAAATAGATAACTGCTTTATCATATTCTAAAAGTTGTGTTTAACTGACATGATGACGTTGAATAAAACAATATTTACCTTATTCATGAGAATTTAAGAAGAAAACCATAAATGTGGAGAATGGACGGCAGAAAAAATTTAGACTAGACCATTTCCTAACTGATCTTCTAAAATCATCTAAACTTATGATAAAAGTACTGTCACTATTCAGTTCTTTTAAATGTAATCATAATTGCTGCTTTTCTGAATATTGCCATTTACGGCAGTTAACTTAGAATTTGCTGTCAAATAGGAAAAAAATTTATTACATTGTAGCTAGAAATTGGAGTGAGACCCTCCTAAAAGAAGTAATACTTGCATGAATTCTTAAAAAGAAAATAGGATATATCGAGGATAAATAAAAGTTTCTAAGATTCCATGATGATGGGAAACACATACATAAATCTCAAAAGCCAAGGAGTCCAGGTATTTGGCTCCAGCATTAGAATTAAAATGAGAAATGAGATTAGAGAGGTAGGCAGATGCTAAATTATAAAAACATTTAGAAGCATAGTTTAAAAGACTGGGCTTTATCTTAAAGGTAATTGTAGTATTTCAGCTTAAAATTTAAAGGAGTATTTTAAGCAAAGGAAAGACATGCTTACATTTCTATTTCAAGAAGGTCATTTGTCAGGGAAATGGAAGATGGGCTAGACTGAGGAAGTAATCAGACAGCTATCACAGTGTTGTTGGTTCTAAGCTTCCATGGCGGCAATGGAAGTTGGAGAAACACCTAAGGGATGGAATGTGGGGAACTAGGTGAAAACAATGTACTTTTCAAGGTTATTTTCCAGAAGATGAATTGAACAACTAGTTTTTTAGTTGCTCTTCACTGGACAAGATACAATTGGGATAGGTGGTTTTGGAGAGAAAAAAGGGCATTGTGAGTTCAGCTCTCAAATTTCAGGTTTTCTAACTGGAATTCTGTAACTGTAAGCTAATTCTCTACTTAAACATTAATTATACAAACACCATACGTTTACAAAATGCTTCCTGCAGCTGCTTCTTAATGTTTGGGGAATACTGTGTTTCTCTGCTGGTCTGGTGAAAAGCTCTTTTTAAATTTTTAGCAGAAAGAAAACAGCATACTGCTACCTGAGAGAGTCTCTGTTCCTGCTCAAAAATGCTTGGTTACATTGTCATAGTCTATGTTTTTCTGTAGGAGAGCAGCTAGGAGCACAAGCTCTGGATCCAGATTGACTTGGTTCATGATCCTAATTAGATTTGGAAGCTGTATTACCAAAGTTTAGTCTTACATTTTCTTTACTTCAGTTTTTTCATATGTATTAGTCCATTCTCATGCTGCTAATGAAGACATTCCCAAGACTGAGTAGTTTATAAAGGAAAGAGGTTTAAGAGTCACAGTTTCACATGGCTGGAGAGACCTCACAATTATGTTGGAAAGGAAATGAGGAGCAAACTCATGTCTTGCATGGTGGCAGGCAAAAGTGAGTGTGTGTAGGAAACTCCCTTTATCAAACCATCAGATCTTATGAGACTTACTCACTGTCATGATAATAGCATGGGAAAAACCTGCCACCATGATTCAATTACCTCCCACTGGGTCCCTCCTGCTACATGTGGGAATTATGGGAGCTACAATTCAAGATGAGATTAGAGTGAGGACAGAGCCAAACCATATCATTCTACCTCTGGCCTCTCCCAAATGTCATGTCCTCACATTTCAAAACCAATAATGCTTTTGCAACAGTCCCCCAAAATCTTAACTCATTTCAGCATTAATTCAAAAGTTCACAGTCCAAAGTTTCATCTGAGATAAGGCAAGTCCCTTCCACCTATAAGCCTATAAAATCAAAAGCAATTACTTTTGATTAATTACTTCCAAGATACAACTGCGGTATAGACATTAGGTAAACATACCCTTTTCACATGGGAGAATTTCACCAAAACAAAGGGGTTACAGCCCCATGCAAGTCTGAAATCCAGTAGGGCAGTCAAATTTTAAAGCTCCAGAATTATCTCCTTTGACTCCATGTCTCATATCCAGGTCATGCTATGCAAGTGGTGGGTTTCCATGGTCTTGGACAGCTGGAGAGCTGTGGCTTTGCAGGATACAGCCCCCTTCCTGTCTGCTTTCATGGGGTAGCACTGAGTGCGTGGCTTTTCCAGACACACATTGCACACTGGCAGCAGATCTACCATTCTAGGATCTGGAGGACTGTGGCCTCTTCCCACAACTCCAATAGGGAATGCCCTAGTGGGACTCTGTGTGGGGGCTCCCACCACACATTTCTATTCCACATTGCCCTAGCAGAGGTTTTCCATGAGGGTTCTGCACCCACAGCAAACTTCTGCCTGAACATCCAGACATTTCCATACATCCTTTGAAATCCAGACACAGGATCTCAAACCTCAATTCTTGACTTCTGTGTAGACACACCACCACATGGAAGCTGTCAAGACTTGCGACTTGCACTCTCTGAAGCTATGGCCTGAGTTGTACTTGGCCCCCTTCAGCCATGGCTAGAGCCCAACTTCCTAAGCTGCACATAGTAGGGGTGCCCTGAACCCAGCCCATGAAGCCATTTTTCCCTCCTAGGCCTCCAGGCCTGTGATAGGAGGGGCTACTGTGAAGGTCTCTAACATGCCCTGGAGACACTGTTCCCATTGTCTTGGTGATTAACATTCTGCTTCTTCTTACTTATGCGAATTTCTGCTATTGGCTTGAATTTCTCCCCCAGAAAATGGGTTTTTCTTTTCTACTGCATTATCAGTCTGCAAAGTTTTCAAACTTTTATGCTCTGCTTCCTCTTGAATGCTTTGTTGCTTAGAAATTTATTCTGCCAGATACCCTAGGTCATCTCTCTTAAGTTCAAAGTTTCACAGATCTCTAGGGCAGGGGTAAAATGCCACCAGTCCATTTGCATAACAGCAGTGAACTTTGCTCCAGGTCCCAACAAGTTTCTTATCTCCATTTGAGACCACCTCAACCTGTACTTTATTGTCCATATCACTAGTGGCATTTGGTCAAAGGCATTCAACAATTCTCTAGGAAGTTCCAAACTTTCCCACATCTTCTTGTCTTTGAGCCCTGTCCTATCTTCTTCTCAGCCCTCCTAACTGTTCCAACCTCTTCCTGTTATCCAATTCCAAAAGTTGCTTTTACATTTTTGGATATCTTTACAGCAGTGCTCCACTACCTGGTACCAATTTACTGTATTAGTCTGTTCTCATGCTGCTAATAAAGACATTCCTGAGACTGGGTAACTTATAAAGGAAATAGGTTTAATTGACTCATAGTTTCATACGTGTGGGGGAGGTCTTACAATTATGGCAGAAGGGGAATGAGGAGTAAATTCATGTCTTACATAGTGGCTGGCAAAAGAAAGAGTGTGCAGGGGAAATTCCCTTTATCAAACCATCAGATTTCATGAGACTTATTCACTCTCATGAGAACTGCATGGGAAAAACCCATCCCATGATTCAATTACCTCCCACCAGGTCCCTCCCACTATGTGTGGGGATTGTGGGAGCTACAATTCATGATAAGTTTTGAATGGGGACACAGCCAAACCATATCACTATCCCAAAAAATAAATACAAAAACTGCAATCTCAAAACACTTTGGGAGCCTGAGGTCAGTGGATCACCTGAAAGCCAGGAGTTCAAGACCAGGCTGCCCAACATGGCAAAACTCCATCTCTACTGAAAATACAAAAATTAGTGGCATGGTGGCAGGCAACTGTAATCCCAGCTACTCAGGAGGTTCAGGCAGGAGAATAGCTTGAACCCTGGACACGGAGGTTGTAGTGAGCCAAGATAGTATGCCATTGCACTCTAGTCTGGGCAACAAGAGTGAAACTTCATCTCAAAATACATACATACATAAATAAAGTAATAGTTCCCACCTTCTAAAATCGAGTGATGTATAATGTGAGTTCTCAACAAACGGTAGGTAGAACTGTCAATGTCTGTGATTAAATATTTCTATTTGCTCACTTCCTTGGATTTTGAAATTTAGCTCTTTGATCCCCAATACAGATGTTCACAGACACACTAGTAAGTTAAGAACTTCTGATTACCTTGCTAAATTGTAAGAACGTGTTAAATCAATTGTTGAATTTTGAAATGGAACCTTCAGGCATGATCCTGTAGTAAAGATAAGAAGATTCAAAAAAATTAAAGAAGGGTGAGGAAGAAATTAATCTATGTTGCCTATGGAGTTAGTTTTTAAACTTCTAGCAATTCTACTTGAGGTAAATGTAGAGAAAAATTTAGTAGATGAAGATTTGTTTACAGATTTCATATATTGTCACTGCTGCTGGAATTCTGATGTGTCTCTAAGCTAGTAGTTCTTGATTCTGCCAGCTACATGGAAACTGAGTCTGATTTCATTAGTGTAAGATATACCCTGGAATCTGATTCTGAATTAACTCCTTTGAGATGTGACCTGGGCATTGAGGTTTTTTAAATGTCCTCAGAGATTCTAATGACAGCCGCTTTTGAGAACCACTACTCTATAGCAATCTACTATTTCATATTCTCATACTATGAATTCCTGCTATAGAGTTTTACAGTCAGTTATAAAACAGAAGATACAGGGTTTCATTCTTTTATTATGATTTATATTATATATTTTTCAAATAACATCAGCAAATATAAATCTTGTGTCATGAAATGTGTTTATTGTGTTTTATTCAAATTGGTACAAAAGATTAGAAAACAATAGTAGACATCTAAGGTATTCTAATCCTGCTATTTTTAATTGAAATCAAATTTCTAAATATTTGATGTTTCAAGACTAAATAACAGTAGCACTTTCATTATATGTTATATATGAAAGTCACATTTTATATTATACATTCTTTCCGAGTCACACTAAAATCTTTAAGAATTTTCTTTTCTCTAGCAACTATCCTTGCTCTCTGGGTTTCTAGACATTCTAAAAGTGTAGCTTTAGTACATGCATTCCTCTTTAGATTGTGAGTGCTAGAACAGATAAGCACTGCATAAAAGTGTTTACCTCAAGTGTATATAAAAAATGTATTAAACAGTAAAGAAAAAACTGTAGTATAATACATAGAAAAATATTATATGGCATATTATCAAAGTATTTTGTAATATCATTGTTTGTAAATATGTGCGTTTATTTGCTTGCAGGTTGGCTGTCATTTAACACATTTTTACAGAAATTTGCTGTAGATACCGGCCAGGCACGGTGGCTCATGCCCGTAATCCCAGCACTTTGGGAAGCTTAGGAGGGCAGATCACTGGAGGTCAGGAGTTGGGAGACCAGCCTGGCCAATATGGTGAAACCCATCTCTGATAAAAATACAAAAATTAGCCAGGTGTGGCTGCAGGTACTTGTAATCCCAGCTACTTGGGAGGCTGAGGCAGGAGAATCACTTGAACCTGGAAGGCGTAGGTTGCAGTAAGCTGAGATTGTGCCATTGCCCTCCAGCCTGGGTGACAAGAGAGAGACTCCATTTCAAAAAAAAAAAAAAAAAATCTGCTTTCAACACTGAGGGATACATTATGTAGAAAAAAGTTATGCTTCTTGTTTATTTATATGTAGGAAGTATTTTATGTGACCTAAAGAACACTGTTGTTATTTTTACTTATATTTTATACATTTGTATATGACACAATAGTCCAAAATAGTTTGAAGTATCTGCTGTGGGCAGATTAATGGGCCTCCAAAGATGTCTACATCCAAATTCCCAGAACCAGTGAATAGGCTATGTTGCAAGGCAAAAAGGAATTAAAGCTGCAGATAGAATTAAGTTTGCTAATCAGCTGATCTTGAGATAGGGCAATCATCCTGGATTGCTTGGTGGGATGAATATAATCATGAGGCCCTTTATAAAGTAAAAGGGGAGGGGCAGAAGAGGCAGAGTCACAGTGAGAAAGACTGGACTAACCATTACTGTCTTTGAAAATGGAAAGGGGCTAGTTGCGAAGGAATGTGGGCAGCTTTTGGAAACTAGAAAAAAGCAAGAAGATGGATTCTTCCATAGAATCTTCAGAAAAAAATATACACTGCTGACAGTGAGACCCATTTCAGATTTCTGTTCTCCAGAATGATAAGGTCATAAATTTGTGTTGTCTTAGGACAGCAAGTCTGTTCTAAGTAACAGCAGCAATAGGAAATTAATTCAGTAGCTTAGAGTAATTTAGGGAGTATAGCAAGAAAAAATTAATTGGAAATATGTAGCAAGCATGACATAGTAGGAAGTAAAAGTAAAATAATAATATAGTGTTAGGAATAAGGTTGCAACAATAATAGTAAGCTAAAAATTCTTTTAAAAAAACCATAAAAGAAAAAACAGGGAAGGAAAAATGTTCAGCCACAAAATTAAAATGCCTATTAGGTAAAACACAAAAGGATAATTTAGGCCACAGATACATGTTATAAAATTGTCATAGTCAAGTGTTTCTCCACAATGTGTTTGTCAGAATGCCAGTTCATTAGATGCTTTGTACAACATGGATTCTCTGATCCATGCTCTATTCTATCTAACCCTGCTTGACGCACTGTTGAAATGAAACTTTTTCAATGAATTTCTCCCAGTGTTTCTAAATGTTATTAGACATTTACTAGCAATATTTGTTATCTCATAGAAGTAGTATTGTACTGTGAATATATTTTAGGAAATGCATTCGAGATCATTGGAGCTATGGTTGCTCAGAAGAAAGGAAGATTATTTTCAGGTGTTATCATGGAAGTCTTTGCAGTATAAACATGAGATGTGCTGAGGCCTGATGAGATGAAGGGAAGAAATGGAGCATAGAGAACAGCAGTTTAGAAAGGGAATCAATGCGAGTAGAAATATTCAAATGGAAAAGTGCAATGTGTGCTACAGGGATAGTAAGTAGACTTGATTAGGGGAACCAAGAGAGATGTACAGGCAGATGACATGGAAAGATAGTATGCACCCACACCTAGAGGGAGCCTGAAAACAAAGATAAGGAGTCTGGAAATTATTCTGTTAATACAAGAATTGGGAGACTGATGCTGCTTGAGCAGGGTAGTAAATTGTCCAAATCCTTGCCTTCAGAAGGCTAGCCTGGCACTTTTATGCAAGATGAGGATTCAGACTTGAGAAAATCCAGAGACGAGATGACCCTCTGAGCAGCTTTTCACAGTATGGACTAATAAGACTCTTCACGAGAGTAGAAGGAGAGGAAATAGGTGGCAAAATTGAGAGATATTTTAAAGGAATAAAAATAACAACTATTTTAAATTAATTCGATAAAAACCAACTATTCGGTGGGAAAGATTTGGCACAGTAACTAAATTATATGTTCTCTGATTCTCTATTACCTAGAGTAGAGATAGCATTTATCTCTCTTATAGAGATAGTATTTATCTGACACTTCTGTTCAAGACCACAAAATGATACACAATTTTTCATTATTTCACCCAATCAGTATATTCATTCATTCATTTATTCATGTAGCAAGTACCTCTTGAACTTACTGTGGCCCACATACTATGATAAGCCTTGGAATATAATAAGGAACATAAATATTAACTGCATGCTGTATATATTACATTATTTATTATCATTAGGAAAGGAACTCATCAGTTGTTCAGTCTTGTGATATATTTCAATCTAAAAGGAAAATAACTTTGTGAGGAGCAGGGCAATGTTTGCAATATCCATAACTCTACAGCTTTCTCTCCTTCATTCTTCCCTTTAATCACTTTATTTCTTAAGGTACTAAGACTTGAACACTTGCTGTTTGCCATGAATGTGTAGATTATGACGCTCCATTGTGTGTGCTTTTGCACGTGGGTGTGTGCATGTAAACTGCACATAAGAGTGTTGCTTGTATGTGTTGCATTTGTATTGCTTCTGTGATGCTGTGTGTTGTTGCTGTGAGTGTTGCGTGTGTGAAAGTGAGTGTGTGAGCCTGTGAGTTTACAACCTGAAGATGGAAGTCTGTGTTGTTTCTCCTGTGTGCTTGTTATGACTCCAAGACTGCTCATGCTATGGTTCAGTGAAGCAGGCCCTTTTTCTTGCTTGCAAATTAGTAGTTGTCATATGGCTTCTCCTCCCATTCAAGCATTGCTTCCCCCAAATAACTGCATAGTAATGGAAAGAAGAATGTTTAACATTTAATAAATCATCTTTATAGCAGACATTTTATGGTCTTTGTGCTTCTCATTTCTGACAAATAGAAATATGATTAACATTTCCAGCTGAACCAGCATGTAGGGTAACGATGGTTTAGATTACTACCTTCTGAAAGTTTCTTATAGAAAATTCATTTAGAATCGCTAGAACACCCGTTTCCCACAATACTTGCAGTTCATTTATGAAACGTGCAACTTCAAATGTCACTTAAGAGAATCTTATGTCATCATTATAATATTTTATATTGTCTGAATAATAATTTTTAAATGTAGTTGGTCACCCCAACATCAACACATAGGCTTCTATCAGGAAATTTCCACAGGTTAGAAATGAGGAATATTTATTAAGTATTCACTAAGAAAGAAAAGCAGTCAAAATGCTATAATTAATCATACAACTAACTGCATTTAAATTTCAAGCTCTTAATTACAAAATATAAAGAGATTTCTTTGTTGCTGTCTGGGTAAGTCATGGGTAGCGTGGATGTACATGTATGTATGTGTATGTACGTGTGTGTAAGTGTTCTCTTCACCTGTATCAAGGATGCACCCATGCTACTTGATCAAACTGAATGTGTGTGCTTTTATTATGGTGCACTTGATTTTTAAATGATAAAAATTAAAAGAAAGGCTGTTTCTTTGTTTTATAATTAGGTTGAGGACTGCATTTGTTCATCCCATGTTAAAATGGAGGAGATTTGTGGAGATGTATTTTCCTTAAAAGTGCTGTATGGGCAGTTCCTTTACAGTTGTGCTATGTTAATATTCAATAATGTGGTCCTATTTAATGGCCTGAATAAGAATGGAAACAAAAATAATAAATTATCACTTAAGAAACAATATCAATGAGATGGAGGTAAAAATATAAGAATTTCTTAGTGTGTTTCACAGCTATCAAATATATTATTTTAAAATGCATATATATATGGCATACATGTCAAACATATATATATATATATATATATAATGGAGCAAATGCTTACATATAATTATATGATTTGAAAACATTTGATAAAAGTTAGGGAAATTTCCTTACTGCAGAATTCTCCTTGCTTGCAATATTCTAATTGAGTTGTAGATCTAGAGAAGTATATAGAATATATTGTCTCCAACTTGTTTTAATGGTGTATTTTTTTCAAGTATTTATGTTTAAATGTGGTTCTCAGCTTGAACAAAACTGAAAATTCAGAATAATTAAATAAAACAACTTGCTTCTTTTGATGCATTGGAATGGATTTCATAGATTATAAAACTTGAAAGGAAGACACCTAAAGAACCATGTAATCAAATACCCTCCTTTAACTGGTGAGGTCACTGAAAACCAGATACAGTAAGAATTGCCCCAAATCACATAGTAACTGCAGAACCAAGACTGCAAGTAATTTTATAACTTGAGCTGTCAAGTTCTATATTTAATGCAGTCATGCTTTGGTATTAAAATTTCACTGTAGTTTGTTTACTGATCATGTGTCTTAATTTTCTCCCTCTACCTTAACCAAAAGTTCCATTCCAGGAGAGGGGTCTTGCATTTTCTTTATGTTCCCATTTGGATAGAGTTATTCCCAGGCACAGAATAAGTGCTCAACAAAACCTTGCACATTGATTGTTCCATGCACATCAGAAGAAGTCAAGCAAAGAGAAGTCGAGCAACAGCTTTGAGGGTATTCAGTTGCAGTAACAGCATCAAGGCCCCATATGCAAAAGACTTGCAAGATGGTTAGCCCCAACCTGGACCTGCTTTTGTCAGAGGTGGCTTTACTGGATGCCGGATGTTACGTGTTCTACTCTGCTCTTGTTCAGTTACAACTTCATTTCTAAGAGAAGGATTCCCTCTGCCAATATTTGAAATCTGTTTTTAGCCATTAATCTGCCAAAGCACACTCAGATGTTGACTCAGGGATTTCTGATAGGTAGATGTGGCTCTGCATTCTTCTAGTCACACACACACACACAAACATAATTAAGAGAGGAGTGAATGAATGCAAAGCTGTTATCCGTTGTTATATCCTCTATTGATCAGTTGGATATAGGCTGCAGGTGAAAATGCTCTATAATTTAATTGAGGAGGAAAGACATTGCATTCTAATTATTTATCTTTGCATTTTGTGCAAATTTTAATTTTCTCACTTAAATTTGTCTAATTAGTTATTTGTCTTTGCATTTTGTGCAAACCTTAATTATCTCACTTAAACTGGCCATTGTCTTTGACAACTTCATTACCTTTATCATTTAAAATTTAGACTCTAATAAGTGGAAGTTGAAGATACATCATAGATAAGCTGATTTTTATTTTATTCACATTTTTGTTGTGTAGACATTTATGACTTTTGTTTGTTCTGAATTATTATTTTGGTAGCTGAAAGTCCCTAGGCTTCAACAGCCCATGGGTATAAAAAGGTCAATTTAATAAGATATCACTCTCTCATAAGCCCCTACCTATGAAAAAACAGCAACTCAGATTCACATTTAAGATCAGTTTCCTGCTTGAAATGTCTGTGTGCATCCCAGGGTATGACTTATTTGCTTTCCTTCATCCAGCCTAGTTGCTTCTTATGCTCTCCACTCCTGCACTCTTGCTGCTGTCTCTAGACTCTCACTTTATGTTTGCAATGCCTGAGCTGCGTTACCACACAAGTATCATCCTGTCTAGAGCTCTCCTCCAGCTTTCATGTAAGCTGTAGTTCTGCCTAACACTGTCACTCAAGGCCCAGGTAGGATGGAAGCTGATGCTACCTCTGCCATTAGTACTGCTAATAGAAAAACTTCAGTTGAATTAAATTTAAAGGAGTTTAATTGAGAGCAATGAACAATTCACGAATTGGGCAGCCCTGAGAATCACAGCAGATTCAGAGACTCCAGGGTTGTTTTGTGGTCAGACCAAATTTATAGATAAAAAATTAAAGTGAGGTACGGAAATTGGAAGTGAAGTACAGAAACAGCTGGACTGGTTACAGCTTGGCATTTGGCTTATTTGAACAGTCTGAATGTTGGTTGAACCATGGCTGCTGGAGTTGGCCAAGGCTCAGGCATTGTTACAGGTGCCTACTCCTAGTTAGGTTTCAAGCTTGTCTGCCTATTAAGTTAGGTTGCAGTTCATCCACAAGGGCTCAAATATAGACTTACCGAGTCCTTCTCAGGTATATTTAGTTTGCTTTAACAGAACTCAAAAAAAGCCATTGTTTGTTGCATGCTACTTCTGCATCTTCACAAGTATGGAAACGATTGTATCTTCTGCGCTACTGTGATGTTATGACAAAGACTCATTTCTTGGCCAAACGTTAGGCCCCTCTGAGCCTTCTTTTGAACTGAATGTCATCCTTGGGCTTCCATGTCCATCCTTGCAGTGTCTAGTTTTAGCAACAGTCCTGTTAAGCCAGTGGAAAGAGAATCCTCCCACCCTCAATAACTGATCAAATTCCTTATCCCCCACAATCTCCTAGGTGATATCTGATAAGCCTGGCCTGCCTTCGACAAGGATCCTATTAGGTCAGTTTAACATGAATCCCCCTTAGACTTGATGTCTTCCACGATACTTTTTTATCCTGTGACCCTTCACTTGGCTTTAGCTGTAAGTTCCCACTTTTACTTTTTGTTTTTGGACTTGAACTCATTCTGTCTCCCCTATTGTTATATCATTGACACCTATCACAATAATTCTGAATAGTCTTTCTTATCATTTTAACAAATGTCAGAATGGTTTTATCTTCAACAGATACACTCACTAGAGGCTTATTTTGGTGGTAGAGTGATATCTTTTTAAACTGAGACCTTTCTTAAACAACACATCCCAGCTGAAGTCTATGGTCTAGAAAGGATACAGAAAGTGACTCACAAAGCTCACTGATTCTTAGAGCAATACTTGTTTTCCTGACAGGAGTCATTTACTAACTTTACTAATAGCTTTATTAATAGCTATTGAAATATATTTATCAATACATATGTCCACTATTGGCACTAAGCATTTATAAATTTCCAGAAGTAATTTCTTTCCATCTTAGATGAATCTCTAAAATTCTTAGAGAGGTTAATGAGATATATATCTGCAATGTTGAACCAAACTTTCTACTCAGTGAATATATACGTACACAAATACACAAACATCTGACTTTAGTAAAACTAAAGGACTATTGTTCTCACATACACATATTCAAATATACATGTAAATATATTCATATGTAACATATATGTTTGTGTGTATTTGTCATGTAATCGTTCTACAGAATTAATGTTATATGCAATATGTGGTATTCTCTTGGTTTACTGCATTCACTTTCATTTCAGGAAGGGCCTTACAAATAAACATTATTCAAAGCAAGAAAGCATTTAAAATTACATTAAGGCAGAATTGGGTATTTTGGTAGTCATAATAAAGCTAGAAAGCAGCATGAAGTGAACAAAGGGCTGCACAGCAGGAAATTTATGCTTGTGAAGAGGCAGTTCACACCTGTTAACTACTGTGAACAGAATGAAACACAACACCAAGCTTTCCATCTAAATACAATGCTAGTTTTTTTTTAATTTTTAACATTTAAATTTTTTCCAAAAATAGTTACTGAATTAAATGATTCAGTCTATAGAATAATATAAAATAATGCCTAAACAAGGATAATGTTACAAGAAGAAATGCAAAGACATAGAATAGTAAACAAAAAATATATATATTATTATATTCCATAAGGATATTAGGAGAAAAAGAGAAAAATAATGACTAAACTAGTTTAGAAAACAAAAACGTGCAGAGCCAGTAGTTGATTGGTTATAGGGCATCATAGGGAAATACAGAGAGTATTCTCTTGTCTTCTTTTAATGAAATTTGTTTATGTTGAGTTAGTGGTTAGATTAGACATACTCAGTTCTCAAGATCCAGAGAGATACATAGCTAAAAATAAGACTCTCCATACATATTTAACAAGTTAAAAAAGAAATCATAGAACTCAATGAAGAAAATGTTTCTCCTAATGATACTCATCTGCAATATTAAACAAAAACCCATTATCAATGAATGAATGGAGAAACTGAAAACACGGAAACACATTCTGAGCATTATTCATCTCATGTGCCTTTTTCATTTGGCTACTTTCATTTGGCTGGTTTGTATGAAGTATTGCTGAGTTAAGATCCTTGTATGAATGTTTAAAACTGAGAACAGTCATTATTCACAGAGACCAAAAACTTTTAAAAAATTAAAGTAGACTGAGTGCCGAAACATAAGAAGTGAGACTAAGAGCTCAGAAACATACTTATCCAGGTGTATAGATTTGTTTTTTTCTTTAACAGTATATATTTAGCACCATTTTCCCTGTTATTATTTGTGAAACAAATTGTTCAATATAGTGATTTTGCAAGAATGGCCCTTTGCTGAAGAGGTTTCACCATAAGAAGAAAAATGGCTATCACAAGGGAATAAGAGAAGATGAGTGTAGTGAGAAGTTGTCTCTTCTTCTCCCAGGCCTATTGAATCTACAAGTATGATTAATTCCTCTTCTCCTTTTTCAAAACTACCCATAGTATAGAAGAACCAAATTTACATGTCATCGTTTTCTAGCTCATCTCCCTATTTGTAGGGAAGCATATTTGGGTATTTTGCTGTTCTTTTTTTTTCTGTTTTAAAATTATTTAATATTTTTATTTATTTTTTTAAAATTTTACTTTCAGTTCCAGGATACATGTAGAGACATGCACGTTTCTTACATAGGTATACATGTGCCATGGTGGTTTGCTGCACCTATCAACCCATCATCTAGGTTTTAAGTACTGTATGTATTAGGTATTTGTCCTAATGCTCTCCCTCCCCTTGCTCCCCAAGCCCTGACAGGCCCCAGTGTGTTTTGTTCTCCTCCCTGTGTCCATGTGTTCAACTCCCACTTATGAGTGAGAACATGCGATGTTTGGTTTTTTGTTCCTGTGTTAGTTTGCTGAGGATGATGGCTTCCACCTTCATCCATGTTACTGCAAAGGACATGATCTTATTTTTTTATGGCTGCATAGTATTCCATGGTGTATGTGTACCACATTTTCTTTATCCAGTCTTCCATTGATGGGCATTTGAGTTGGTTCCATGTCTTTGCTATTTATTTGTGTGGCCAAGAAACACATTTAGAAAAGCTCAACATTACTGATCATTAGAGAAATGCAAATCAAAACCTCAGTGAGATACCATCTCATGCCAGTCAGAATGGCAATTATTAAAAAGTCGAGAAACAATAGATGCTGGTGAGGCTGTGGAGAAACAGGAATGCTTTTATAGTATTGGTGGGAATATAAATTAGTTCAACCATTGTAGAAGACAGAAGTATCTAGAACCAGAAATATCATTTGATTCAGCCATCCCATTACTGGGTATATACCCAAAGGAATATAAATCATTCTACTATAAAGGCACATGCGTATGTCTATTGCAGCACTATTTACTATTTAACTCTTCTTAAAAGATCACTTTCATCATTTTATAAACTTATCCTGCTTTCATATATCCAAGAAAATCTGAACCCTCAGCCAAACCTGCAAAGCTTATATAGCAGACACTACTATCCTACTATCTTTTATTATCTACACAATTATCTTCTTGGTGTTCCCCCTAGCGTCATTCTCCTGACCATTTTGTTCACTTCTATTCATATCCTCACATTCCCCAACCTGCACTTTAACTTTAGATATTTCTACCCTAAGATGTTTCCTCTTCCAAAGTAAAAATATTTCATTTTCTGATATGAATGTCTTCTATTCCTGTGAACTCCAAATGTGAAAATGTTTAATAATTCTAGATAATTTTTAATACTGTTACCAAAGTAAAGAAATAAAAAGGCATTGTGAGACCCAGCATGGTGGCTTACTTCTGTAATATCATTGCTTTGGGAGGCCGAGGCAAAAGGATCACTTGAGGCCAGAAATTGAGAACAAGCCTGGACAACATAGCCACATCCTGTCTTAAAAAAAAAATTAGCCAGGCATGGTGGTTGTGCCTCTATTCCTAGCTACTCAGGAGACTAAAGAAGGAGGGTCACTTGAACCCAGGAGTTTGCAATTACAGTGAGCTATGATCATGCCACTGAACTCCAGCCTGAATGACAGAGTGAGACCCTGTCTAAAAAAATAAAATATATAAAATTAAAAAAATTAAAAAGGCACTGTGAAAATATAACTCATGATTTCCTAATCTTATGTCTTCAAATAGATATGATTATTTTATTCTAAAGCTTTAAAGTCTTGTGGCTTTTTGAACCTCTATGTAGAATTTCTTTACTTGTATTCTAACCTCTATGCTTATAAATGCTCAGAAAATGTAATAAAGATATACGGTAATCAGTCATCCTGAGGGAATATGTTCTCTTCCCAGGTCCACAAGGTGGGGTAGTTTTAAGGGAAAGAACTTCCCAGTGCCATGCCCCGCTCCCATTTCTCTGCATCCAGGAGATTTAACAGTTTATGTTTAAATTTCACAGTCGCTGGAAGAAACAAAAAGTCAATCACTTCAGCGGAAGTTCTAAGGAACTCCTTTCATTGGCCCAGGGTCTTAGAGAAGGTGGGGGTTCCTCCTAGGTTAAAAGTCCCCTCTTCCACACCCCTCTGGACTCCATGTTTGGGTCCCCTTCCACGAACACTCCCTTCATGGACTTTCTGTCTCCTTGATTTCCAGCTCTCTGGAATCCCTCCCACATAGTGGGAGTCCTCTTTCCCCTCCTGGATTTCCCCTCTGGGGTCTGCTTCTCCCCAGTGTGTAAGCTGCTTTCCTCTCCTAAACTCCCTCTCTCTCTCTCAATTCCCTACCAATCAGTGTGGAAGCTGCTTTCCTCTCCTGGATTCCATCTTTCTGGATCCTCTCACACAATGTGAGAGCGGATTTCCTTCTCTGGTATTCCCCCCTCTGGGAGCCCTTCTCACGCAGTGTGAGAGCGGCTTTTCTCTTCTCTCACTCAGTGTGAGAGTTAGCTGTTTCTCCCTCCTTCTCCTTTTTTCTCTCTGCTTTAAATAAATCACTTTCTACAACACTTCTTAAGTCTGGCTTTACTGCACACTGCGCCGTGGTCTCCTCTCTATTCTTGAGAGGGCGATAGACCAAGAACCTGGAGAAACGTCCTCTCAGGAGAACTGAGGGCACCCTGAACCCCCTGAAACCCAATATAACAATCCCAGCTTGCTTCAGAGTTGTTTCTAGAATAGGAGACTTTTAGCACTAAAACTGGAAAGACCCATGCAAACTAGAACAAGTTGGCCACCACACAAAGATTCATCAAGTATAAAATAGTAAAAGTAGTTCTACATCACTAATAGTAGTTTACATGAAATGAACATATATTTAGTATCAGGTATTCTGTGAAAATAGAACCTTTATGGCAGAAAATAATTTCTGCTTCCATATTCCAATAGTCCTAAATACAAATCTTTAATTTTCAAGGTTTGGTTATTTAATTAATGCTAGTAACATTGAAATAACTGTTAATGTGGACTGATGGAGAAAGCTTAGTAGAAGTCTGACAAACCATGGGTCAGTCAAGTCTGACAAAGTCACAACATTGGAGGTAAAACATAACTAAAAATGACACTTATTAGTATGCCAAAGATAAGTTATTAGTGTCTAATTAATAATAGTTTTATAATGGTACTGATAGCATAGTGGTAAAGACTGGGTGCTCTTTTTAGGCTGCCTATATTTAAATTGGCTCTACTACTCAAAACTTTAGTTTCATTTTCTTTTAAATTTCAGTGCTAACATTAATTATATCATTGTATTCTTCCTAGTTTCAAATTATAATGTTTATACATACATAGAAAAGTGCCTGGCATATAAAACACAGTTCTAAATGATTTTTATCAGCTGTTGCTGATGAAAATGTTGGTAATGATGGTGCTGGTGGTGCTCAAAAAAAAAAAAAAATGTTACCTGACTGATTTTGACTACTACTTTAATAAGGAATTGAGGATGCACTTATGTCAGTAGATTAAGTAGGAAGAATTTGCAATATAGATTACAGGCCAAACAGTGTGTATTTGGATACAATAAAAGAGAGTATATAAAGATCATCAAATAATAGTCTCACTATGGCCAATCTGGTTAAATTTGGTAAACTTATACGTGCATATTTGTATTTGACACCTTTCATAATTTGAAGTGAAATAACTGAAAAGTAGTAGAAGGTATATACCTAGAAAGACAAATAGAATAAGAAGACAGACAACAGTGAATAAAAGATTTCAACAGAATTATGAAAGGTGATTAGTGATTATAAAAGAAGTAAATGATGAGTGATATGGTTTGGTTGTGTCCCCACCCAAATCTCATCTTGAATTCCCACAGTCGTGGGAAGGACCCGGTAAGAAGTAAATGAATCATGGGGGCCGGTGATCCTTGTGCTGTTCTAGTGATAGTGAATAAATCTCATGAGATCTGATGGTTTTAAAAATGGGAGTTTTCCTGCACAAGCTCTCTTCTCTTATCTGCCACCATGTGAGACATGCCTTTCACCTTCCACCGTGAGTGGGAGGCTTCCTTAGAAACATGGAACTGTAAGTCCAATAAACCTCTTCCTTTTGTAAATTACCAAATCTTGGGTATGTCTTCATCAGCAGTGTGAAAATGGACTACCACTGTAAACTGGTAACAGAAGAGTGAGGCGTTGCTGAAAAGATACTCAAACATGTGGAAACAACTTTGACACTGGGTAACAGGCAAAAGTTGGAACATACTGTGGGGCTAAAAAGAAGACAAGAAAATGTGAATGTTTGGAACTTTCTAGAGACTCGAATGGCTTTGAGAAAAATGTTGATAGTGGTGTGAACAACAGTCCAGGCTGAAATGGTCTCAGGTCTAGATGAGGAACTCTTGGGAACTGGAACAAAGGTGACTCTTGTTATGTTTTATCAGAGATTAGCGGCATTTTGCCTTGGTCTAGAGATTTGTGGAACTTTGAACTTGAGAGAGATTATTTAGGAAATCTGGTGGAAGAAGAAATTTCTAAGCAATAAAGCATTCAAGAGGTGACTTGTGGGCTGTTAAATGCATTTCATTTTAAAAGGGAAACAGAGCACAAAAGCTTGGAAAATTTGCCGCTTGACAATGCAATAGAAAAGAAAATCCCATTTTCTGAGTAGAAATTCAAGCTGGCTGCAAAAAGTTGCATAAGTAACAAGAAGCTGAATGTTAATCCCCAAGACAATGGGGAAAATGTCTCTAGGGCATGTGAGAGGTCTTCATGACAGCCCCTCCCATCACAGGCCCAGAGGCCTAGCAGCAAAAAGTTGTTTCGTGGGCTGGGCCCAGTGTCTCCATGCTGTGTGCAGCCTAGGGACTTGGTGCCCTGCCTGCCAGCCACTCTAGCTGTGGCTGAAAGGGGCCAAGGTACAGCTTGGGCCATGGCTTCAGAGGGTGCTAGCCCCAAGCCTTGGCAGCTTCCACATGGTGTTGAGCCTTCTTTGGGTGCACAGAAGTCAAGAATTGAGGTTTGGGAACCTCTGCCTAGATTTCAGACGATGTATGGAAATGCCTGGATGTCCAGGCAGAAATTTGCTGCAGAGATGGGCTCTCATGGAGAACCTCTGCTAGGGCAGTGCAGGAGAGAATTGTGGGGTTGGAGCTTGCCCACAGAGTCCCCACTGGAGCACCACTGAGTGGAGCTGTCAGAAGAGGGCCACCATCCTCCAGAACCCAGAATGTTAGATCCACCAACAGCTTGCACCATGTGCCTGGAAAAGCCACAGGCACTCAACGTCAGCCCATGAAAGCAGCCAGGAGGAAGGCTGTACCCTGCAAAGCCACAGGGCCAGAGCTGATCAAGACTATGGGAATATACCTTTTGTATCAGTGTGACCTGGATGTGAGACATGGAATCAAAGAGATCATTTTGGAGCTTTAAGATTTGATATTTTACTTTGGGAGTGACACTAATTAAATGATTATGCAAATACCACTTTCTCTCTCTCTCCCTTTTGCATATTGCCAGAGTCCTGGTTTGAATGTTGGATTGCTATTCAGGAACCTAATCTAGGACCAACTAGCTATTTAAAGTTTAATTAATTAAATCCGCCGCAACATAACTGCAGATCTCATTTCTAGCACAGTTCTGAAGGTGTAACCATCATGATGTAAAGCAAATCCAGGACCAGCTTTATTGGTTTACATGTACATTCACACAGACTCTCATACCTAGCTTAATGCCCTGCTGTTGCCATCTTGAAATTCCTAATAATTTTTGAACAAGGGGCCTAGATTTTTCATTTTGCACTGAACCCCCAAAATTGCGTAGCCTCATCCTGACTAAATTAGGAGTTCAATTCATGAAGGCCCAGACTGTTGAATTTACTAAAGCAAGGAGACATTGCTACAAATCTGGGAAATGAAGAACATTTTGGGTAGCAAGCATATGATTTTGCTTCAATAGTTGGAGCTCTGACTCACATGGATCGCTTGTCAATAATAGTAGATTAAACAAACATCCTGACTACCTGGGTTCAGTATTTTTCTGGGCTGATCATACCAAAATTTGGTGGTCAACCTATGGCTCTTCATTGTAATATAACAGAATTTACTCCAGAACAGACATTGTTAATTTACGTTTTAAAGCCAGGGCTTTTTCATTTGCACAGACTAAAAAAAAAAGTTTTATTGCCACTGTCCATTAGATGCAGAGATCTTGACAATATAAAAGTATCAATCTGGGACTGGTTATGGGATGAATGCAAGCAGAAACTAAATGCAATTGAATCACACTATGATGATTCTCCACTAAAGACAAAAAGGATTGATAGCTAAATATAAATATCTGGAATGGTACCAAACGAAGATGAATGGAAAACTCGTTTTTTCACTAGTAGCATAAATTAAATTCTATTGTGTATGCACACATGCTTTTAAGGTAACTCTTTTCCCCTCTTCATCATTCTCTTGGTTTCATAATTTTCAATTTTCTCCACTAACGTAGATCTTGTTTCTTCTATCTCAAGACCAATTTTCTTTTGAAAGGAGTTCTACAATGGTAATTAAGTATATTTCATAATTGCAAACGGTTTTAGGGAAATATACTCAAATTAATTATTTAGATTTTTCTTTGATGGGAGGGAGAGGGAGACATTTCATAAAATATCTTACTCTTCTTTGCATATTTAACAATGTTATTTCACTTAATCATCTCAAAATCCCAACCCTGAGCAATATGCATAATTTTACTAAATATTTTTGTTATTTGGAAAATTATATAGCACATTTCATTTTACCATCAAAGAAAATGTGCCCATTTAAACACATCTGAAGACATATCTGATGATTTTATTCATCAATTGATAATTGCTTATTTTATTTTATTTATTAGCTGATACCTCTTGAGCACTCAATATATCCCTCATAGATTTTATATACATGGTATGACATGACATTGGTATTATCAACATTTTTAAATGACTAAGTTAAACATTGGAGAGGTTGCCTTACATTTACATGTGGACAAACTTTAAACAATTATTTATGTTTATACAATTAGTAGTAGCAGAATAAAAAATTGAATTTGGAGCCACCTAACTTCAAGGCATTATGATAAAAGTGGAGGTATTTGACCCCTAATCAGGTAATTGAGAAATTACTGAATTAGAGCCTCAAAGTGATCGGGGGATAATATTTGGAGTCAGTAGAATGGAAAGAGAGCTATGGGTGTGTATCATGAAAAGTTCATGGATAAAGAAGCTTCTAAATGTAATATCTGTTTTTATTAAGCTATTTAAATTTAGAATGTTTGGTACATAATAAATGATTGGGAAGAAATCTGTCTAGCTATCTATCTCTCTACCTATCCACCTATAACTGCCCTATATAGATCCTAAGATTAATAATATAGTTTAAACAATGTAACTACAGTCTAATATTTTATAATGGTTATTGTTAACTAATTTGGTTATTTCACAATAAATTCCATGAATGCTTGATAAAACCTGAGATCATACAATAATATAATCATTAAAATATTACCTTCTCAGTTAGACCATCTGGGTTCCAGCTTGGTTTCTTCATTTGCAAGTTAATTTATCAAGTAATTAATCTCTCCAAACTTAGGTTTTCTCATCTATAAAATAGGCTGTCTAAAGTTAACTATCCCTTAAGATCTTTGTAAGAATATAAGTGATATATGTAAAAGGCACTATCTGGGACATAGGTGGCAGTCAATATGTGATAACTGTTATGATCAAATGAAGCTTCAGATTTCTAAAATTGCTAGACATATTCTGGAAATTTTATCCAATTTAACTGAAAATGAGTTAGAATATATTCCAATTACTGAATGATTGCAAATCACCAGAAACACACATAATGAATATGGTTGAGTCACAAAAATGGATATGTAAAAATTAAGCCAAGTAGTGAAAAGTCTAGATACTCTTCATAGTTAATTTTTTATGAACAGTAGTCTGTGAACGTCAAAGAATATGAAAGATGAAAGCATCTTTTCCATAGCAATGTAAAATCTATCTAAATATAGGTCTCACAGGGCTAAAGTAATTTATGTGCATTTTCTATATGTTCTCCTTGCCAAGGACATTGTCACACTTCACATATTGATGTGGAAGGAAGACTTCTATATCAGTTAAGAATATATCCATTCTTAAGTTATTTGACATATATAATATACATAAAATATAAAATATTATATATACATATACAATATATAATATACACATATATTACAGATTCTATATGCATACATTATATGTAACATATAATATGTACATATGTTATAACGTATACTTTCCTCTGCAAAACTATGAAAATGTAGTTTTAATAGTGGCCCTACTTGGTTCTTTGTTCCTCTTAAAGTCTCTAATATTTTTTTGATAACAGATGTTTTTCTAAAAACAATTAAATGAATTATTCATAAAATTGTCTTTTTGTTCAATTACTTATAATACTGAAAATGCATTATAATGTGTAATTATATTTTTCCAACATAATTACTAAGTATAATGACAATGTATAATTCTTTATGAGACTACATGAAGAAAATTGCACTGCTCATGCATAATGCTGTAATAGTTATACTTTGTTATTCCAAAAAATTAAGATTTATTATTTTAAATAGGCCATAAGATCATTTCACAGACAGAACGAAAAAACAATTTTCTGTTTAGGGTGAGTGAGACAGCACCTTGAAAAGAAAGAAAGTGGAAATTCTATCATAATATACTTCAAGCTCATGTGTTTTTATACATAACATTATATAATTTACACAAATCATTGCTTGGTTTTCCATGAAAGACATGATAAAAAATGTTTTGGTGATGTGAAATTTTCTTCTTCTTCTTCATTTTTTTTTTTTTTTGCTGAGATTACTGAGTTTTAATAATATGCGTATACACTTCAACTTAGCACATTTAATTACTTATCCTTAAGTAAACCCAGTGTTCCACATGGAAGTAAATTACAAGAATTTCCAGTTACACATTCAGTTTCCTACATACTCAGCCATGTAGGCTCCCTTTTTTTTTTTAATAATTTATTTATTTTACTTTAGGTGCATACTATATCTGGCATTTCTCCCCATGTTATCCCTCCCCACTCTCCCCACCCTCCCCACCCCCCTATTGTCTTTCCCCCACCCCCCAACTGTCCCCTGTGTGTGATGCTCCTCTCCCTGAGTCCACGTGTTCTCACTGTTCAACATCCACCTATGAGTGAGAACATATGGTGCTTGGCTTTCTGTTCTTGGGTCAGTTTGCTGAGAATGATGGTTTCCAGATTCATCCAAGTCCCTACAAAGGACACGAACTCATCGTTTTTTATGACTGCATAGTATTCCATGGTGTATCTGTACCACATTTTCTTTGTCCAGTCTATTACTGATGGGCATTTGGATTGGTTCCAGGTCTTTGCCATTGTACACAGGGCTGCAATGAACATACGTGTGCATGTGTCTTTAAAGTGGAATGATTTATAGTTCTTTGGGTATATACCCAATAGTGGGATTGCTGGGTCAAGTGAAATTTTCTTGTTACGAATCAGCCAGATTGTGTGAAAATAAAATACCAATATCAAATTATTTTTTTCCAGGACCAAAATATATGTTAGTGTTACATAAGGACTTTTAGGAAGCTGGGTTTTCTATTTTTGGTCATTGGATTTCCTTCACTAAGTGATTGTTTTAGTAAATTCAGCTATATCAAATTATTTGGCAACTTATACTTCTTTCTTGTGAGTAGTTAGCAAACTAGAAAACCTGAGTCACTCTAATGTTGGCAAGGTTTATAATTTACACAGTCACTCTTCACTCATAATTCAAATGAACATCATAACAATAGTAATTCTAAATTCAAGTTTTCCATTTAACACAGTTTAAAAGCTAAAGAAAGGAACAAAATTCGCTGTAATTATATTTATTCAACAGCAAAAAGCTTGTTTCAACTATGTCTAAAGATAAATTATCTTGAATTGTTTTACCTCACTTTTTTCTACACAATAAAAATGCAAATTGGAATTTGCCTCAAAGAATAATTTTGTTTTATTGGACATGTTAACAGTGTGAATTTTTTCATGTATGTGCACCAAGAGAACTAGAAAATTCTTTGTCAAGGGCACTGTCCACAATTCCATTAAAAATGCAGTTTTTATTTTTATGAGAAAAAAGCACCTAATTTTAGAGGTATTGAAAATGCACAGCTAAAAGTAGGGCCGTGTAAATGACTTGGAAGAAATCTAAACCACAGCATGCATGGAAAGCACAGAACACAGAAATAATGTAAAAACATTTGTTTCTCTTCTTTTAGGTTGCTCTATCCTCAGATTTATCTGAATGCTAAACATAAACTTTTGTGTCGATTTAGTGGTGGTTTTATATGGAGTCTTTCATTTGGGGTTCAGTTCCTATTGTTAACATGCAACGATAAAAATATTTCATACATGTTGAATATTGGTGTGTGAAAAATGGTTAACAACACTACTGAAATTTCTCTTCTAGTTAGGGCTTTTATTTGTGATTTTTGTTTATTTGAGATAACATACAAACATTATTGAAAAGTGAAAGAAACAATTATAAAAAAAGTCAAGTTTGAAAGTTTGGTTACCCCCAAAAGTGTGTGTTTATATATTGGTAAGTTGTGATTTTCAGAACACAACTTTAGTCACAAAATGTACTTTACAATATTTAAAAGATGATACATAAAAGCAGGCTGATGCAGAAAATTAACTGAATGAATCTGAAACCAAAATTAGAATATGTAAACTATTTTTTAAAACATTCTAGTTCCCCAATGTATAAAAATAAAAATGCAATAAACATAGCTGCAACAAAATTATAGCAAAGACACTATTTCTGAAATTTTTATATATCAGAATCATTAAATTTTCCTCCACAATTTTTATATTCTCTCATTATCAATATCAATTAGTTTATTTAAAATCACTTTGTTACATTAAGACAAGTAAATGATGTGTTTCTATACAAACAACTCATATATTTAAATTTTAATATTCTTTATTTAATGATGAAACAGTAACTTTTGCCTCAGTTAGGGAGATGGGCACAGTAGGATGTAAGTTTAAAGTATTTAAGTTCTATTCACCAAAATATTTTGAGGGACTTGTGTGTGACAGACAATAAGGAAAAGAGAGAATTCTCTGGATCCTTTAATTTAAGTCCACTTAACCTAAGTATTATAGCAATAACATGGTCATTTTAAAAATGTTTTCTTCTTTATGAGTTGAAAAACAACATTCTATGAGTTTCCAATCATGTATATTTATATAATTGTCTATGTGTGTTTCTCTATGTAAAGGTATATATGTAGTGAATGGCTCAGATAATTTCTTATACTGAAAAATCTAAAAACTGCTTCAGCCAAGACTTGTTAATACATAAAAGAAGAGTTAAATTGATAAATAATGAATTATTTTTTATGTTTTCAATTTTCATGACTACAAATCAGGTAACATTTCCTGTACCCACTGTAATCCTAATTAGAAGGTAGAATGAACTCTTCTTCTGTCCATCGTACCATATATATTTCTGCCATAGATCCCATAATTAATTATTGTGATTATTTAATTGTGTTGTATTTTTAATTTAATTTTTTATTTCCATTTTTATTTTAGATTCAGGGGTATATGTCCAAGTTACTTATTAGGGCATATTGCATGGTTCTGAGGTTTGGGCTTCTATTGATCCTATCACCCAGACAGTGAGCATATTACTCTTTCTAATAATATTTATCTTAAGAGTAATGATCACATATCTTTAATCTTTGTTACCCACATTCAGCATGATTCAGTATTGATACATGCATTATGAATTGATGATGGTTTGTGTTTGAATGAATCGTGACTGGTTGGAGAATGTGGAGATTGTACCCACAGAATTAAGAAAGATTAAGATTAAGAAAGATGCAAAGGCATAAGAATGACACAATGGACTTTGGGGACTCAGGGGGAAATGGTCGGAAGGGGGAGAGGGATAAAAGACTACAAATTTTGTGCAGTGTATACTGCTCAGGTGATGAGTGCACCAAAATCTCACAAATCACCGCTAACGAACTTACTTATGCAACCAAACACCACCTGTTCCCCAAGAACCTAGGGAAATAAAAATATTTTTTAAAAAATTAAGAAAGATAAGATTAAGATCACCACAAAAATAATTCTAAAATAGAAGTCTTCATATAAAAATCAGGGTCTGTTATTAGAATAACATATTCTAATAAATAAATGACTATAATACCTACATTAGAGATGAAATTAATGTAAGTTACTATATGTATTAGCGTTCTTTGGAGAAGCAGAACCAATAGGATGGATGGAAGGATGGATAGGTAGATAGATACATACATACATACATGCATAGACAGATGAATAGATAGATAAGATGCAATTTATTAAGGGAATTGGCTCACATGATTATGAACATGAGGAAGTCCAAGATCAAGGCAGCAGCAGATTAGGGCCATATCTCTCTGTTTCCTAGATGGCACCTTGAATGCTGCATCCTCTGGAGGGGGAGGAACTCTGCCCTCACATGGGAGAAGAGCAGAAGAGAGTGAACTCACTCCCACAAGAATTTTTAAAGCTGTGTGAATATATTCATGAGAGTGGAGCCCCTAAATACCTGACACCTCCCATGAGGCCCCACTGTTGCATTGAGCATTAAGTTTTAACATGAATTTTTAGAGGGGTCAAAACATTGAAATCATAGCAGTAAAAAGCAGTGATAGGCATGAAAGAAAAAGAAGAAAGAAAGAGAGAGAAGAGAGAAAGAGAAGAAGGAAGGAAAGAAGAAAAAATGACACAAATTATTCTTTTTCTGAAAAGAAATTAGCAGCTAATATTTTTATACTTCAGGAATTTTTGTTCATTATTCTTTTAGATACAATCATTAAAAAAATTTGGACTGAATATAACAAGACAGAATATTATAACTAACATGTTAAGATAACTAAATAAGTCATGTTTAAATATTTATCTATAAACTTGAATTACCCACCTCTATTGGCTATCCTGAAAATTAATCAAGTAAATACAAAGTGGAGATTTTGTTTAGCCTCATAAATGTGATTAAGTGTCATATTAGACATTTAAGAAGTATACCATTGGAAGAACTCCCTGGAAGTATGCCTGGTGACAGATTAGAAGGGATCAAGGTTAATGGAGTAGTTGGAAATGATACTTATACATAATGCAGGTTGGAGATGAAAGATGTTATATAGGAGAAAGATTACTTTAAAAGTAGATGGGAAACAAAACCTCATACAGGAACCAAAGCTTAAATTTCTATAGAATGTAAGAAGCAAAGGATAAAGTATTTCATAATACAATTTTAGAATTTAAAAAACAGATGGTTTCCTCTGCATACATTCAGATGTCATTAGTGCTTTCCAAACCACGAATATAAAGTTAATAATTTGGGAATCAGTATAATTTGTTTTAAAAATCTTGTTTCCAAATAAGGAGCATTTCAAGAATTCTATTTGCCTTTTATTGGTTAAATTTCAGTTCATCTATATTTATACACATTATTTCTGACCACTCCTTACTATACACCCTTCTTCTAACATTTTATATGTTATAATGGCAGTGAACTTTTCAGTGGTCTTGAAATCTAACATATTTTGATAATGTGCTAACATATTCATACTTTGCCTGAATATTCATTGAGCTTTTACATATATTTTAATGAAAATGCAATTGATAAAGATAATAGTTTTTTCAAAATAGAACTATAAATTATTGCACTAGAAAATTGAGAATTAGTAGAAATTAGCAATAAAATTATATTTATAAAAGTTACTGCAGTACGTATTCTGAAATTACTTACTTCTGTTAACTCCACAGCATATGGATTGAAGTTTGAAAGCAAGTGACATTTTAGAAATTTCTGTAATGAATTTTTCATTCAAATGGCATTGGTGAGCCTTAAGGAATATCTAACTCTATTATAATTAAAGTTTAGTAAGAGTCAGGAAAGAGACTTTTGAAAATGGCAAAATGATGTGTTCCAGTATCAAGATATTTTTCCTACTTTAAGAAACTGTACTCCTCTATTGATACGGTTTTATTCAATATGATTTTCAGGAGAAATAGATTTTTACTGGAAAATACATGATGACATATACACGACTAATGGACTGGTAGTTTGTAGAAAATGTACTTCAACAGTTTTATATCCCATTTTGAATTTAGTTCTGGAAAATTAATACAGACAGTCTGACTAATTAAGAGGGAAAGAAACCTTTAAAATGGCATTAAGAAAAAATACAGTTTTATGATTTATAGGAGTTTTCTCTTCAAAATATAACTTGCAAAATTTGACTGGAATATTCACAAGGGAGAGCAATTTCTCAAAAATTATATATGGAGATTCTTAATGGACAGAATAACAGCAAAGAGAGAATAGTAAATGGAGATTTCTTAGAACTCTGGGATGACTAATTTAGGCCATTTGAACATGGGCTTATCCAAGAAATACAGTACTGTTTCTGACTATGACTTTCATAGCTGAGAATTATTTTCCACTTCAAATATAAAAGTTAATGCTTTAATAAAATAAAAAGAAAACAAAAGATTAACATGGTTCTAGAATATGAAAAAATAATCATTTTTGGCTTTTTTCAGTTTAATTAAAATTGAATTGCTTTGTGGTTGCTTTCCACAAAAAGCAACAGTGGGAAGGTTAGTTGCCTTTGTTTCAAGGCAGAATCAACTTATATATAATAGTAAAGTTTGCATGGAAAGTTCACACCCACGTGTTCACAGAGCAGTGTGTCTGTGAAGCACAAGAGCAACACTCCCTTGAAAGCCTTTTGCTCCTCTTGAAAAAGGTAATTTTATGAAAAGGCCATATATGCAAAAAGATCCCCAAACCCAGAAGGAGCCGAGAAAACAAGAAATGAAGCAGACAAACCCAGTTTGTTGCTATAGCGTTATTTATTTGGAGAACTTATGAACAAAGCGTGGTGTTGGGTGGCCGCAAGACAGGTAGCTCCCCCGCTCCATTACTCTCCAGACACAAGGCTTATATACCATAGAGGAAGTGTGTACCTGCTCTATGGAAACAATTAAAGACAACCCTAGAACAGGCTTTATGCGTCGTAGTCTATAACTCATCCCATAACATCAAAGTTGACATGTTCTTACACTAAGGACTGGAAATAAATAAAAATCAGGAGGCATAGATGGGACTGAGCTAAATTAGAAGTCAACATGCTGGATTAGCATCCAAGATAGAGTCACTTTTGACTCCATAAGACTGTCAAAAGCAGTCACACACTGGCACAATCCCTGAACAAGAACCATATGGTGAAGTAAAAGTCTGATGTGCTGTTGAACTTGTGCTGAAATAAACACAAACATGCAGGTGTCTTTTAACTTCTTTTCCACTACCCAGTAGTGGGAGAGCTAGATTAAATGGTAGATCTTTCAGTTCTCTGAAATTTCAAAACTGTTTTCCCTAGAGGTTGTACTAATTTACATTCCCACTAATTTACATTCACACAGCAGTGTATACATGTTTCCTTTTCATCACACCTGCACTCACATCTATTATTTTTTAATTTTCTAATAATGACTATTCTGGCTGCGGTAACATGATATATTACAGTTTTAATTTGAATTTCCCTGATGATTAGTAATATTGAGCATTTTTTCAATATATTTTTGAAAATTGGCCAATATGGTTGTAGCCATTTATATATCTTATTTTGAGAAATGTCTGTTCATGCGATTTGCTCACTTTCTAATGAGATTATTTATTTTGTTCTTGATTTTTTTTTGAATTCCATTTTAGATATTAGTCCTTTGTCAGACTTATAGTTTGCGAATATTTTCTCCCATTCTTTTTTTTTTTTTTTTTTTGAGATGGAGTCTTGCTCTGTCGCCCAGGCTGGAGTTCAGTGTCGCAATCTCAGCTCACTGCAACCTCTGCCTCCTGGGTTCAAGCAATTCTCCTATCTCAGCCTCCCAAGTAGCTTGTACTGCAGATGCTTAGTACAGATGGAGTTTCACCATATTGGTCAGGCTATTCTCGAACTCCTCACCTCCTGTGATCCACCCACCTCAGCCTCCCAAAGTGTTAGGATTACAGGCATGAGCCACCAAGCCGTCTTTTCTCCCGTTGTTTAGGTTGTCTGTATACTCTGTTGATTTTGCTGTTCAGAAGCTTTTTAGTGTAATTAGGTTCCATTTATTTTTTTTTGTTGTTGTTGCTTTTGCTTTTCGGGGTCTTAATCATAAATTCTTTGTCTAGGCTGATGTCCAGAAGAGTTTTTTCTAGATTTTCTCCTAGAATTTTTATGGTTTCAGGTCTTAGATTTAAGTTGTTCATCCATCTTAATTTTTGTATATGGTGAGAGATAGGGATCCAGTTTTATTCTTGTCCATGTGGCTATACAATTTCTCCTGCAATGTTTATCGAATAGTGTGTCCATTCCCCAGAGTATGTTTTTATCTGCTTTAAGATCAGTTAGTTCTAAGTATTGGTTGAATTTCTGAGTTCTCTGTTCTGTGACATTGGTCTAGGTGTTTGTTTTTATACCAGTACCATGCTATTTTGGTTACTCTGGCCTTGCTGGATAATTTGAAGTCAGGTAATGTATACTTCCAGATTTGTTCTTTTTGCTTAGGATTGTTTTGGCTATTTGAGCTCTTTCCTGGTTCCATATGAATTTTAGGATTTTTTTTTCTTATTCTGTGAAAAATGGTATTGGTATTTTGACAGGAATTGCATTGAATCTGTAGATTGCTTTAGGCTGTATGATCATATTCACAGTACTGATTCTTCCAATCCATGAGCATGGGTTTTTTTCTATTTGTGTCATCAGTGATTTCTTTCATCAGTGTTTTGTAGTTCTCCTTGTACAGATCTTTCACCTCCTTAGCTAAATCTATTTCTCAGAATTTTGTTTTATTTTTGTAGCTATAGTAAATGTGATTGAGTTTTTGATTTGATTCACAGCTTGCTTGTTGTTGGTGTATAGCACTGATATTGATTTGTATATGTTGATTTTAAAAGCTGAGACTTTACCGAATTTATTTATCAAATCGAGGAGTCTTTTACAGTAGTCTTCAGGATTGTCTACGTATCATTAGCAAACAGAGATAGTACGAATTCTTCTTTTCCAATTTGGCTGTCCTCATTTCTTTCTCTTGCTTGATTGGTCTGGCTAAGCCTTACAGTACTAATGTTGAATTAAAGTGGTCAAAGTGAACATCCTTGTCTTGTTCCAGTTTTTAGGGGGGAATAGTTTCAATGCTTCCCTATCCAGTATGTTGTTGGCTCTGGGTTTGTTGTATATGGCTTTTACTATTTTGAGGTCTCTCCTTTCCATGCCTAGTTTGTTGAGAGTTTGTATCATAAAGGGAATTCTAGATCTTATCAAATGTTTTTTCTCTATCTGTTGAGATTATCATATGGTTTGTTTTAATCATGCTTATGAGATGAATTGAATCATATTTATTCACTTGTGTATGCTGAATCACCCTTGAGTCTCTGGGATGAAATCCACTTGATATGGTGAATTATCTTTTTGGCGCTGTTGGATTTGGTTTGCTAGTTTTTTGTTGAGCATTTTACATTTACATTCACAAGGATATTGGGCTTTTTTTTTTTTTAATGTCTTTCTGGCTTTGGTATCAAGATGATACTGGTTTCATAGGATGAGTTAGGAAGGAGTCCCTCCTTTTTGATCTTATGGAATACTTTCAGTAGAATTGGTGTTTTTGTTTATTTTATGTATTTCTCTATGTGACATAGTCATATGTTCTTATTCTTTATTATTATATTGTTAGGTAGAAAACAAATTAATAACAATTAAAAATGTCTGTGGATTTTAAATTGTTAGCAATACTTTAATCATTTTTTAAAACAGGGTAAAAATATGACAAGATTAAACAACTCACTAGAAAAATTTTAAGTCTTAAGGTCTCTTACTAAATCACTTAGAAGATTTAAGTAAAAACTTAAAATATTCTTGAGATCTTTTTTTTTTTTTAGACAGAGTCTCACTCCATCACCAGGTGCCAGGCTGGAGTGCAGTGGCACGACCTTGGCTCACTGCAACCTCCGCCACCTGGGTTCAAGCAATTTCTCCTGCCTCAGCCTCCCGAGTACTGGGACTACAGGCACGCGCCACCACGCCCAGCTAATTTTTTTGTATTTTTAGTAGAGATGGGGTTTCACCATGTTGACCAGGATGGTCTCGATCTCTTGACCTCGTGATCCGCCCACGTAGGCCTTATTCTTGAGATCTTAAAGTGCCTATCTTTCAAGAGAGTACTTGTTACAATGGCAGTTGCATTTTAAATGAATTACTAATTGTTTAAGAAAATGTTAAATTCTTTACACTTTTCAAGTGATAAAGAAATCGAAGAAGGCTTAAAATTATCTAGACTCCAACTGTCCAAAAATAAACACTATAAAAAACGAAGACTAGATTCTAAAAATCTCTCTCTATTAACACTTAAAGCAAAATTAAAATCCTTAAAATAAGAGTTCAATAATATTTTTTAACAGAAAAATTAAATGACAGTTTATTTTTTCAAATGACACAAATTTCTAAATTATACTTCCAGAATTAAGAAGTATTATTAAAAAGAAAAAGAAATTGCAATCTTGTATTTTTAAACCTTTTCAGGAATAACAGTAGGTATGAATTTCTCTCTTTCTCCCCCTTTACATCCTTTACATTCAGCCTGTTCATTTTGATTTTATTGTTTTAAATCTTCTTTTGTTAACCCTTCTGTCTTATACACCATTTTTCTAAGATATTTTTGGAACAATTATTTATTATACTTAATGAAATAAGCATTTCCAAAATGTGCTGATATTTCTATTTGTATTTATCCTTTTTTTCTGAGGTTAGGCTCACTTTTCAATTCTCCTTTTTACTGACTACTTATTTTGTAAAACCATGGTTTTTTTTTAATACTTTATAAAAGTAGGACTACATCAGCTATAATTTATTTAAGAGTATGACAAGTTCTTTGAGATTATTCCATATTTCCTTGAGTCATTCTTCTTTTATTCTGTGTTCCAGCTGTCTTCTACTTATGTTGATTTCCTCCTTTTTCTCTTACATCCATGCACAGCTCCTATGAATTGCTTTGTGATTAATCTATGTCATGAAGGACTATTTATGAGTTGAAGAACCAGCGAAACTTTGACAAGTAAGTCGGAGCCACATGACCTTCTAGTTTGTGTCTGTTGTCTCTAACTCATTATGCAGGGATACGTATATTGTAGCTGTCCCCCTCAATTTTGCAAACAGCCTATGTCCCTCCTTGGTCATTGACCCTGATCTGACAGTCACCATATTCCTTTTCTTCTAATCCTGGTAATGTCCCAGAGCAAAGAGCCTATGTCAAAGGATTAGGGCAATTTAACTGAGATCTGAGGAAACAGCTGCAGCCTTTGATAGTGACCTATGCTTTTTGCAGTTTTCACAGGTTTGGCAGATATGTTTTATAATTTGACAGCATTTACTTTTTTTTTTTTTTTTTTTTTTTTTTGAGATGGAGTCTTGCTCTGTTTCCCAGGCTGGAGTGCAGTAGAGCAATCTCACTGCAACCTCTGCCTCCCAGGTTCAAGTGATTCTCTTGCTATAGCCTCTTGAGTAGCTGGAGTTACAGGTGTGCACCAGCACGCCCAGCTTATTTTTGTATTTTTACTGGAGACAGGGTTTCACCATGTTGGCCAGGCTGGTCTTCAACTCCTGCCCTCAACTGATCCACCCGTCTCGACCTCCCAAAATGCTGGGATTACAGGTGTGAGTCACCAGGTTTGACCAGTATTTACTTTTGATTATAGTTTTTCTTCTTCTTTTTTTTTTTCTGTTTTGTTATAAGAATAAGAGTGGATTTTAAAAGTCTTTACTAGAAGATTCCCCAGGAAATAAAATTCTGAAAATTTTAAATATTTTAAAATTGGATATGTAATATCATAAGGTATTGAAAAAATTCCCTTATGAAGCAACTAAAAACAGAGATATTAATAGTGAATAATGCAAAAAGCCTATTATTATACTATTCTTTCATCCAACTTAAAAAATTTTCATTTTTTTTAATTAGACAAGTACCAATTGAACATTTCTGTTTACCTAACACTGAATTAGCTATGGTATAAATCACAAAGATGAATGAAGCATAAACTCTGAACACTGGCTATTTAAAATGTCATTGAGGTGATATTATCGGTTTGCATATGTCTGTGTTTAGGAAATGTTATGATTTGGGCTTACGGAGAAGGAAAAAATGTTATCATATATGGTATTGCTTGTGGCTTTAGTTTAAGGTAAAAGAAAGAATTTAGATGACAAATAGTGTTGCTTGTGACACAGAAAGACATAAAACAGATAGTAAATCAGGATGGAATGGTAACTTTAAAAAAATGGTGAAGACTTCACACTAAGGTATTTTTATGTACTAGAATAGTGTAATAAGTCCTAGTACCTGCTGAGTGTCCTTTATAAAAAGAGAGCAGGAGAACCAGTCAGATGAGTGCACAAAAATGTGGATCTGACACGATTAGTGGGGTGGAAGGCAATTTGTGGGATACCCAGGACAATGTAAGTTAAGACGCATATTGTAACTGAGAAACAGACTGTGATTACAAAGTTTATGCAATCAAAAAATATATGTAACCTGTGTAAAACTGGATTGCTGTAAGTCTTTCAATATAACGCCAAATTTTAAGACCCGAGTCAAACTAACCAAAAGGAAAAAAAGAAAAAAGTAAAAAATAAAACTAAAACCTTTCAAAACTAACCAACAAAGGAATTTAATTAAATTTATAAGTCCTGCAGTATTGCTTAAAACTATCCTTCTCACGCCTGTAATCCCAGCACTTTGGGAGACTGAGGCAGGTGGATCATGAGGTCAGGAGATTGAGACCATCGTGGCTAACACGGTGAAACCCTGTCTCTACTAAAAATACAAAAAGTCAGCTGAGCCTGGTGGCACGCACCTGTAGTCCCAGCTACTCAGGTGGCTGAGGCAGGAGAATCACTTGAACCCGGGATGGGGAGGCTGCAATGAGGCGAGATCGCGCAACTGCACCCCAGCCTGGGCGACAAAGAGAGACTCCATCTCAAAAACAAAACAAAACAAAAAAAACTGTTCTTTTCTCTCAATATTTAAGAGAAGAATGCCCTTCTCACTCTCTCTGATGCACCAAACTTTTCTTTTTCTCTCACTTGTTCTTTGCCTTCATATACTATAGTTTCTCTCGTGGGTTGCTTGGGGCAATGGAAATTGAAGAACTCTTTACAGAAACTCTGGTACTTTGCTTAGTTTATGATCTCTTTCAGCAAAACAAAATATCTGAGAAGACTCCAACATCAAAGACAGCTTAGCAGTTGAGAAAGAAAAACATTTCAACATTATTGATCCTATTACTTAAGTAATCAGTGTTTCTGAAACTGGTTTCTTGAAACTCAGATTTTGAATAAGGTATATTTAGATGATGCCTCTTTTATTCTGATCAAAATATTAATATGTGCACATTCTGAAGTATTTAATTATCTGACAACCAAATATTGCCATGCCATTTGAGCCAATATTTTTATTTTTATTAATTGTTTATGATTGAAAGAAAAGTAATCTTAAGTAAATGATGCTTTTTCCCCCACATGTAAATGAGTTAAATGATGTTCAGCGGTCTTCTAAGTATTCAAGAGAAATACTGATATAACCAGTTTACACCACTAGTATGAGTACATTTAGAAGTTAATAATAATAGCTGGATGGTTGATTTCAATTTTGACTATTAAAAATGTTTAATATCACTCGCATATTATCTTGTTAAATGGGAAACACAACAAGAATGAAAATAGTGCTTATGTATTTGCATACATGTGACTAACTAGAAAAAATTGTACATGTATTAATGTTGCTCAAACTTTTGTTCCCCAGTACAAAAATAATTTAAACTCATCACCTAACCTACCTTGTCTTTCTCTCCTACTTAAATAAATAATCTTTCTGCTTTTTTCTCTGTTTCTTCTTTCCTCTGACCAATTGTTTTCTACTTGCTTAAAATACCTTTCTCACATCGCTCCACCAAAATGAAACAAATCAAAATGAAAACTGAATTATTTCTAAGTCCAATGCAAACACACACTTTATGAGAATTCTTCTTCCATCATTATCAGTCAACATCTATAAAAGCTTTCGAATGACATCTGATTTGGATCACAATCACAAATATGTACAAAAATAGCTTAGCTTATCAAGTACCTGTCCTAAAGTTTGCTCACTTTAATTGACCTCACTCAGAGGGAAACTACTGACTCAGAACTGCATGCATAGTTATGTTTATTGATTTAGCAAGATTGGTTGTCTGGTTTGTTGCATCTCACAGCAGATTAGAAGCTTTCCTGATAGCTTAACACACTGAGCTATAACAAAGAAGTAGGAGATAAGAGAGGTGCACCATCAATTAGAGATCAGTCTGTGCACTGCAAATACTATTAAATATCTTACCAGCTCCTGAAGGTATCATTCTATGGACCCTGATGCCAAAATTAATGTTGATAATGAAGAGATGTAAATACAAGATATTTATAAGCTTACCTGGTACTGTCAGTATTTTATTTAGGTATTTGCAGGTTTTTATTTAGAAGTACATAAAATGCGTAATAAAAATCAAATTATAAAATAATATATAGCACTTGGATAGATCTTAATAAAACCCAGTGAGGAATTTCTTCTTTATCATTTCTTATATTGTTTTTCCTTGAACACTTTATTCCATTGTCTACCTGGTACAAATTGACAGAAAATTCTTCTTCATACTGAACTGAACTTTTCCTTTCTCTAACATAAAGCAATTGGTCCCAGTTTTTTTATATAATAATTCTGAAAATATGTTACTTCTCTTCTAAATAAAAACATTTTTAACCTTTAAAATACTTATCTTCTTTAAGAAATTTATTTCTTTAATATAATTTATTACTTTCTAATAATTATTTGCTATGACTTTCATTGTTCCTGTTACAGAATTTCCAGGTTCATTTATTATCCTGGTTGCCTCCTTCTGTATAAATCCTAGTATATTAGGGTCCCCTTTTAGAATGTAACTTAAAGTTATCTCAATATTGCCAAGGTCTCAAATGGGAAGTGAGTACCCCTACTGTCTGATGAGTTCAGTTCTGTAAATGTAAACCATACCTGCACTTACTTGGTTCTATTCATCTAATTTTTAACAGATATCAGCCTTTTTTACATTGCAATATAATTATTTGTATATATTTGTACCTCCAACAAGCATGACTTTTTAATGATAGAAGTTATATTCACTCATTTCTAAAGCACTTGGCATATAGTAGGCCTTTGAAAATATTGCTGGAGGAATGTGTGAATAAATGAAACGTCTAAGAATATCTTAGTTTTTTTCAGTAGTTGCATCCCATTATAATTTTTTATCTTGATAATTTTTAATGTAGTTTTCAAATGATGTGGAGTTAAGTTTATTCTCTCCAATCCCAACTTAAAATGAAATTTAGTTTGAACCAAAATAAAACTATATTTATTCTTAATCAAAACTTGTGAAGTTGCAAAACTGTTGAGATTATATAAAAGCTTGATTTTAACATTTAATTTATAAACACGCCTTGTCACTTAGTATCTTTAGTAAGACCCCAATGTTTTTCTCCAATACTGCATTGATTGATGAAGCAAAATTTGAAAATAATTGTTTCTCAACTTTATGAGTTGTCTTCCTAACTAGATTGAAGGTCCTTAAACATTGAGAATGATTTCTTTATTTCATAATGACTCCACAAGCATAGAACACATAAGCTGAATTAAATTCCATTTTATCATTTGCATATTACGTATTTATTTTCAGGAAAAGATTGTTTGATATATCTCAGACACTTGAGGCATAACATATACCTTTAAATAAAATGGAATATTTCAAATGTGAGAAGAATATACAAAATGATAACTTATCCACTAAGAGTTATAACTTTGTGGGATTAAGATTATACTTACTAATATATGAAGTTTCTATTTAGCTTTATTTCTGAGTATGAAAAGGCATAGAAATTGTGAACAATAATTATTAATTGTTTCCTATTAAGTTGGTGTAGAGCTGAAAGATGTTTTGAACTAAGGTTGAAAATATGTGGGAGAATGAGTATGTTGCTATTTTCTGGTAAGTAAAATTTTGTATTCCATTTTAATAAATGTTTCTTGCTGTGTGAAAGATTGCTTTACTCTCAACTTGATTCTACTATGAGAATGTGTAAATTAGTTATGCTCCTGTTAATGCCTTCCTTCTTATACAAATCTACATACTTAGCTCTTGTGGAATGCTATTAATGCAATTCTTCAAGACTATTAACTAATGTCTTAATACCTAACACTTAATGAAACTTTACTTTGGAGAGACTGTTGTAAATGTCTCAGACTTCAGACATGAGAAAATAGACTTCAAATTATCTTTCAAAATACTCCACAGAAAAGTTTTCCCTGAAATCAGAGGACATGAAAGGTTTCCTGGGAAACCATAAAGGATCCATACTGATTTGCCCAGGTTGCCTGTTATCCAATGACCTCTCTCTAATTGGGGGAGGAGCCAGGAACAAAGAAGGAAGGCAGAGAACAGCTGGACCAGATAAGAGAGAACTGGAGAAAACAAAGCCATTGAAAACAGAATTGGAAACCCTTGAACCAGACCATATCTATTTTCAGGCTAATCTTCATACTCTGCCGAAATCCTTTTGGTGCCTAACCTAGAGACAACCAAAGTGCCACGTTCATGCTCAAACTCTTTTTTTCCATGCACTGTTAGAGAATAGCAGTTATAAAAGCTTTCATTCTCAAATCCATCTACAATCTCCCTTCAGTTTTTTCATGTTGTGATTTTACAGAGTATCATTATTCTGGCCAAGAAATGGCCACCTATCCACACAATCATAAATTACCTACCATCTGCCAGAGTTCTAAGATCCTAGATACCTATATCTTCATTCAGTGTTTGACTTTTCAAAAACAAGCCATCTGGGAATGAAGGTGCATTTGATTAAGGAAAAATTATAAAAATACAAGTGTCTTGTATATAACTGTAATTATAAGACATGTTTAGTACATAAAACATATTGAAAACATTTTGTTCCATTTTGACCAAATACAAATAGTAATCACTAGATTTAGCTATGAGCTTTAATTTGTGTATTAATTCAATTTGGAATTCAGAGTTTCACAGTTTAGATTTTCCCTAACATTTCATAAGCTACTTATTATAACAATCTCCCCTTACCTACAAAACTCTAGCCATGTTCTGCAAAAAAAAATTCCATTTGACTATTGTTAATTTTTCCACTTGAAATGATTTCTTTTATCACTAGTACTTCCTTTGTAACTCAAAAAATATATCCTGAACACCTGAAATGAGATAGATATTGTATTTGACTATACCAAGGGTAGAAAGTAAGATCCAGTTTCTGTCTTAACGGCTATTAAAATCCAGTAGAGAATTTGATAAACAATAAAATAACAAAGACACAATTTAGATGATAAATAATATACCTATACATATTTTGTAAGATTTCATGCTGAAAGAGAAAATATGTATTGATAAAAGATCTTTGAGTCACATCCTAACATTCACTTATAATTCAATTGGTTAAAGATTGGAAAAAAATAGAGTCCTAATATAATTGTATTGCTGGAGCCTAAATTACATGTAATATACAATTATAAGGAAAAACTTTAAAAGGTAGAATGGGATCATATGATAGCATTCCTTAAATTTTAGTAGAGAAGTTTTCAGTTAATTTGGCAGGAAATGCACACATATAATGAATAACATTTTCTTGGGGAAATTCCCATTATTCAGGGACCTGTTTTCCCATGCACAAAATCATCTAAGAATTCCATTTTAGGTTTTGGACTGTAAGGGTATTATTGATTATAGTTGGGGATTACTTTCTAGGAAAAGACAAATTACTCTAAAATACAGATGAAAAGTTTTGTACGCTTGTTAGAAGATACAGAAAATAAAATATACAGAAATTTCAGTAAATAATGTAAAATGGCAGCAGAACAGAATTGATCAAAATACTGCAAAGTTACTCTGCAAATTAGAGATTTAAGATAGAGTCCAGAGGTTAAAACTGTGAGGAAATAATAAAAAAACAATATGAATGTTATCTTATGGAAACTGAGTGCAAAGAAGAAGAAATGAAGAGGGAGGCCTTGACGATGAGGATAATAGATTCCCCTCCCCTTCACCCTAAGGACTTCTAAGTGTCAGGAGAGCAGCTGAGCTGTGCGCACGTGTGCATGCGTGCGTGCGTGCGTGCGTGCGTTCGTGTGTGTGTGTGTGTGTGTAGGGGGTAGGGGAGGGAGTATGCTGAGCTGTCAGGTGACAGAGTAGCCAATTAAAGCAACAAGCCAAAAGATGAAGAGTTAAGCCTTTACTCACTCATTGCTTTGGTATAAGCAAGAGGCTAAAACTAAGGATAATGCAGACTCCCTCTATTCAACTTTGCCCCATGGAAAGACACACCAGGGGAGGGTTTGGAGGATAAGCACCGACATGGTGTCCTTCTAAGTGTTGACAGAAACCAAAAACAAAGGCTCTGACAGTTTTATGGACCCTGTAGTTGAGGGTAGGGGGGAGCGATGAGTGGAAAATTACTGAGAAATGAGTGAAAAGGAGGAAAGTGTCCTTAGAGTTTTCCCCCTCTTTTCCATTGATATGGAGGCCTCAGTAGAATGGGCTGGAAGCCAACCTAGGTATTAGGTTTCAGATAAAGAGACCTAGGAATGAAGGCACAGGGACTAGGAGTGTGAATGTGTAAAGAGCATGGTAGGAAAGGGCCCAATTCCCTTGACCATAACTCCCTTCAGAGACTGCAGTTTCCTGGCTGTGCCCAAGGATGGTGTTGGGAGACCAGCTTTCTCTTATGAAGCCTGCCAGGTAAAGTCTTTGTCAATGCCTATGGTTAAGCCTAAAAAAAATCACAGGTAGGTTTTTAATGAGCAGCTAGACTACTCAGTATGTCATAATACTATGAGGTAGATAAAATACTTTGATCCAATTACACAAAGTTAACTTTAACTCAAAGAGCTTCTGTCTGCTTTTCTAGTAGACAAGACCAATTGCCCAAAAGTTTAAGTTTCTGTCTTTAAACACACGCACACACACACACACACACACACACACACACCCCAAACAAAAATCAACCGACACCAGAAACAATCTCCCACTCTTTCTTTCTGACCTTTCTCTTCCTCCCCAGTCTCTAAGTTTAGAGATTTACGTAGAAATGAAGATTTTAACAAAACAACTTATGAAAGAGATAAGAGCCTATGTTTTCAAGATTTGTTTCAATCCTGGTTGTCTTCTTAATAAATGCTCTGTTAAAAGAAATAACTGTTTAAAATATACTAATTATTGATCAGATTCCTCTTTTAAAATCAAGAGTGCCACCACCAATGTTTTGTATTAGACCATAAAAGGAAATGGTTTATCCTCCTAAATGAAAATGTGGTGATATGTTTTTGCAGAGGTGAGAGAAAGGAATTAGAAGCACATTACCGATTAAGAGGCTTCATCAATGGTGTAGGGGTATGTAAAGAGAGTTGAAATAGGGTGACTTCAGTTGAAAGGAAAAAGGTAGGACATGAAACAACACATCAAAGAGATCTGCAGTGGCTCACGCCTGTAATCCTAGTACTTTGGGAGGCCAAGGTGGGCAGATCACCTGAAGTCAGGAGTTCAAGACAGCCTGGCCAACATGGTGAAACCCCAACTCTATTAAAAACACAAAAATTAGCTGGGCGTGGTGGCAGACACCTGTAGTCCCAGCTACTTCAGGAGGCTGAGGCAGGAGAACCACTTGAACCTAGAGGCAGAGGTTGCAGTGAGCCAAGATTGTGCATTGTACTCCAGCCTGGGGGACAGAGCAAGACTTCCTCTCAAAAAAAAAAAAAAAAAAAAAAAAAAAAATTAAAAAGACAATCCATTTACTATTAACTAGATTCACCAAACATTACATTTTTATTTACTTCTGATGATTCTTAAAGAAAAAGTTATTGAAACATTTGAATCCACCTCCCAATTTCTATTCCCTCTCTGCCTACCCAGACAAAAGGGCTCTCTGCCATTGATGTTTATCAGTCCTATCCATGTATTTTATACTTTTAGTACAAATACAAGTATGGATAAACAATCATTAGCTCTTTTACTTTTTAAAAGGTACATGCATGCAATATCTTCTGTATTATTTAAAAATTTATGTTTTACTAATAAAAAGAAAGTGTGGTGTTATTGGTTTACCATGAAACATGTAGATTTTGCATTTTTCAGTTTAATTGCTGTATAAAATTGTTAGATGATGCACAATAATTGTCTATCCAAACATACATAGACGCTTAGGTTATTTCCTTTTATTTGTTGGCTGTTACAAAATTCTGCACACATCTACAAATATTTATATATAAATGTATATGTATAGTGCTCTATGAACATCTTTAACTTATAGAAATGTTATCACATTATTCCTTTAAATGTATGATACAGATTTCTGTTTCCACTGTCAATATGTAAGTGTACATATTTACTAAAGGGTCCACAAATTTACTAAAGCTTGAAATTGCATAATTTCAAAATTTTGACAGTATAATGTTTACGAATGAGATATTATTTTAATTTCACACATTATTACTGAGAATGAGCATCATCTTGATCAAGGCCTTTGTGAAACATCTTATGTTTGGCAGCTGCAAAGGAGGCCCTGAATTTCTGATTCTTAGAGACTCATGATTTAGCCACTGACCTTTAAACCTGAGTGCCACAACACTGCAGTTATCTTTCTGCCCCTTTGACTTACAGAGGTAACTGTGGCGCAACTGATAATTTCTGATACCTAAGTAATTCTACCTGCCCCTTGCTGTTCCAGGGGCTCAAGGAAATCAGACAGTGCAGTTCCAAGGCATCATCTCTCCATTTCATCTTAAATAAATCAGCCACCTCAAAGATTTCTAAGGATTTTTCTGGTCCTTCACAGAGGGATTAATATTTCTTTCTAAGGAAGTTCTGGCATCTCTAGCTCATTAACCGGGGGACTACTTTTGAATTTCAGCTTCAATAAACTAACCAAACAAGTTTTAAAATCATTCCTACATGCTTACACAGTAAATCGAAGTCCCAACTGGTTATGTGACCCAATCTCATATTTAATCTTTCTGGATCAAATGCCTATAAAACCCATTTCCACACTAGAATCTTGCAATCTGTCTAGATCCAGCAATTCTTGGTGTACTCTACATCCTCTCATAATTGACACTGTAGTTTTCACTCTGGGCCATGATGGGATTAGCTTTCATTAGGACTCTTGAGGCAAAGAGAGGTGATGAAATATGTGTCTTGAGTAGAATGTGCACACATTCGAGTCAATGCTCCTGATGAAATCCTTGAAACGTCTTTATGCTGGGGTGAGCATAACGAAAGGGAAGGAGAGATTGCTTCCATATGCATAGAATTTTAAAGATGATTTGTAAATTAACTTTCATCTGTTTCTAACCAAATGTCTCAATTATAAATCTGAGGATACGAATCTTTCAAAATCTCAATATCTTAGCTTTAGCATGTTAACTTTAGTGAGGTTGTGCCTTTAACTGGCATTATAATTGCATTACACTCAAAATTATGTTTGGGATTTTATCTTTAGCCCTTTCTGTCTATTTGTTCTAAAAGGGAGGAGGTTTTTTTCTTCCAATACTGGCATAGAAGACTTTTACTTCTCTACCTTTGTCTTAGATTGGGAGTGTAAGATGTTAAAATTATTTTAAGGTTTTCTTCTAACAGTCAGAAAGAGCGAGTGCTCTAACAGTCAAAAGAGGTAGTGCATCCTACGTGCTTTGTAATAGTTTCAGTGTTACAGCAAATATATGCAACTTGACCAACCAAAGTCTTGCCCTCTAAGTGTGACCCCATCGTCCCCACCAGTGGTGATAATTTGAATAATTGAGATCCTACATGTTTGTTTTTATTCAGCAAGGAAGTCACTGAGGGTGCATAAAATACATGAGTAATTCAGGGCCAAAGTTTTACCTTGAAGACCTCTTTCTTGGGGCCATCCTTGATATTAACGTTAGTACTATTCAAAGGTCAAACAAGAAACAAATTTAAGTAAGATGAATAAAGATTATTTAATACAGATATGATCTAGAGAATTGTGAACTAGGTTAAGGGAAGCAACAAATAATGTTGAAGTTCCCAGAGACTACTGTGAAACTGCTCCCATTCTGATCTTGGAGCGGCAATGGATGAAAATAGTGTTGCTTAAGTGCTAATGGTAGTAATATTAACTGGATTCATGGAGAAGGAGCAGCCTGACAGGAGCTATTTTTGTGGGAGGGGTAGCTCCTTGCAGAAGTTATAATCCATGGCATTGAGAATGTGGAAAATAATAGCGCCCCCCATCCTTTCTCCTGTCTCCATGTCCTGCTGGTGTCTATTAATTAAATTCAGCTGGAAGTTAATCAGGGAAAGCCCAGATAATGCAATACACGAGGATGGCTTTCTCTATTACAGAACAGGATAGAGAAGAAAACAAGAAAAAGACCACTTTGGGGAAAGGGTGCAAATGGGAATTCCTGGCACAAATGATCTTTCTCTGCATTTCAGCAATTCCTCAGAGTAATAACACATCTGCTTTTGTTTTATATTCAGACTACTTATTGTTATGGTTTCTGTCTGGAAAGGGGTGTGTGTGTGTGTGTGTGTGTGTGTGTGTGTGTGTGTGTGGTTGTTGAATGAGGAAAATATTCCTCTTTCAATATGTCCTAGGTTTGACCCCGTGTCTTAGTCATGATCCTTGGAGATACTCTTCTTAGAATCTTTGATTCTCTACACTAATTTGATTTTTATTTTCTACTCATTTCTGGCTATATGGCTGTCACTTTAGAATTTCTTGTTATTGTACTTCTAAGTTTGTCCATTTTTACACTTTCTTGATTTTTTTCATTTTTCTGAAACATATTTTCATATTTTAAAATCAAGAATTCAGAGGAAGTAACATTCTCTAGGATCTCTACATGTAAGAAAACCTTAATTGTGCTCTCAAATTTGAATGATGATTTGACTAAATATATAATTCTAGATAGAAAGTTACTTTTTTTCCCCTCATATGTGGAGGCATCACTCCAGGTTCTCATAGCATTCGGTGTTATGAATAAAAGGTCAAAAATAAATCTGATCCTCAAAATTTTATAGGTAAACTTTTAAATTTTCTTTTCATAATAATTTGTGATTCTGTCTTTATCCTTGGTGTTCTAAACTGTTATCTGTCTATATCTACATCTGGTTCTTTCTTCATGTAGGCTTCTTTGCCCTTTGTCAACAACTTAAAAACCTCTTTTACTGAGCCAACTAATTCCTTCTATTATTTTTTCGATTAATTAGATGAAAATAATAGAACAGCTTTTTAGGTGGGCAACCTATAAAGTTTGCTGCACTTGATAGATATAACTCCTGGATTTGACCTTCATGATCTTAACTTTATGTGTTTTGTCGTTTTCTTTTTGCATTGTGTTCTTCTTACTTTTCTTAATTTTATCTTTCAAGCTTCCTATTAAATTCATTATTCCTGCATTCATGGTGTTTCCTCTGATTTCTAGCAATTCCTTTACAGATAAAATATCTTTGGGCATCCATCAGAGGAAACTAATTAGAAAATGTTAAAGTTATTTCCTGTGCCATGAATTCATGTTTGTCTGAGGATCACTTGTATTGTTTATTTAGATTTTGTTTTGTATTACATTATTATAAAAAATTATCAAAAGAGGAATTAGTAATAAAATTTGCTCTATTAATCCCTTCCCTGGCTTGAATATTTTGCCTTCTTTTTTTTAATTCTTTCTCTCAGTCCCTCACATTTGTTGTTATTGTTGGGGCTTTCTGGGCTATTTTAAAGAAAGCCCTAAAAAGGCACATGTATCATTTCACTGAAAATTACTTTTGTATGTATCTTTCACAGATAGACTTAAACAAAAATATAATCACACTCAACAATATTAACAACGTCTTAATAGTTTTATTAAGCAAATGACCAGGTCATGCTCAGTTTGCATTTGTCTCAAAAATGTCTATATGTTTTTCTTCACTTGATTTAGGGATTAAACAAGGTACACAGTTGCATTCAGTATATAGGTCTCCTAAGACTCTTTAAATCTATAATAGTTGCTCTCTTCTATTTTAAATTTTGTCAGTTATTTTTTGAAAATCTGTGTCATTTTCATTTTTTGAAATCTTTCATATTTTGAAATTTGATAATCACATTCTGAAGTTACTGTTCAATATGTTTCTTTATTCACCAAATGTGCTTTAAATTGATAGTTAGCTACAAAAGCTAAAATAGATATAGAGGCTATTTTTTGCTTTTGTGTTGACAAAATTATCTTACATAGTGTTGTATATTTCTTATTATATTAAGTCAGAAGGCTAAATGATCACCTTATTTTTTTGTGATGCTAAAATTAATCAATGATTTCAAGTGTCAGCCTGATTGATCTACAATACCATCTGCCTTCCCACCGTCACCTGATTCATCTATTACAAGGTTCACTTCAAACTTTCAACTAATGGTTTTAACAGCCAGCCATAGCTGAACATGACTCGTTATTTCCTTAGGTATGGCAAAATGGTACTCTAATTCTATTATTTCTTCTGTATATAATAGCTATAATAAATTATTGATAAAGACATTTTTCAGACATACTCCTTAGATGTAAAAGAAGAAATTTCCAAGACCAACTACTTGGATATATTAAATACAGCCTATAAAGGAAGAGCATGATAAATGCTTCTTTCTCTTAATTCATCAATTTTTAAAATAATGAGTTGGTGCCTTAACAATCAACAAATGGGAGTATCATTATAAACTCATTGATGTTTTACATATTTGATGTATCTCAATTCATTACATTTATTAATCTTTTTGATGCTCAAATTATTTTATCTTTGGGTCCTTCAGGTTAGTTCCTATGTCCTTTACACATAACACCAGAATATTAACTTCTTTGCTTTTAGTTACAACAACATGTCTCAAGAATATTATGCATATTCCCCTTCCACAGATCTGGAATCAATCCTTTTTCTAAAAAGCTTTAGTTTATTTAATGGTAAACAATATTCAGCAACCACAATTTGTTTACTAAGGGTGTTCAGTGCTATTAATTTTTTAATCATTTTATATCTAATCAATAACCAAGAAATATGTTGGTTTTTGTTTTGTTCCTTTTCTTAAAACTCTGATTTTAGTTTCAGGGGTACATGTGCAGATTTGTTACATAGGTAAATTGTATGTCATGGGGATTTGGTGTAGATTATTTGGTGTACGGGTAATAAGCATAGTATCAGGTAGTTTTTTGATCCTCACTCTACTCCCAATGTTGACCCTTAGCGTGGGCCCTGTGTCTATTGTTTCCTTCTTTGTGTCCATAAGTACTCAATGTTTAACTTCTACTTATAAGTGAAAACATATGGTATTTGGTTTTCTGTGCTTGTGTTATATTTTCTTTATCCAATCTATAATTAAAAGCATTTGAATGCCTGCATCTTTGATATTGTAAATAGTGCTGTGATGAGCATACAAGTGCATATGTCTTTACAGTAGAATGATTTACATTACTTTAGATACATAATAACAAGTTTGCTGGGTCAAATGGTAGTTCTGTTTTAAGTTCTTTGAAAAATTACCAAACTGCTTTCCAGAGGGGATGAACTAATTTACATTCCCATCATCAGTGTTTAAGTGTTTCCTTTTCTCAACCTTCCCAGTATCTATGAACTTTTGACATTGTAATGATAGCCATTCTGACTGGTGTGTTTTATCATATGCTTGCTGGTCACATGTATGTGTTCTTTGGAAAAGCTGGTGTTCATATCCTTTGTCCACTTTTTAATAGAGTTGTTTGGTTTTTGCTTGTTAATTTAAGTTTCTCATAGGTTTTAGATATTACATCTTTGTTGGATGCATAGTTTGCAAATATTGTCTCCCATTCTGTGAGTTATCTGTTTACTCTGTTGACAGTTTCTTTTAATGTGCGGAAGCTCTTTAGTTTAATTAGAAATCATTTGTCAATTTTTGTTTTTGTTGCAGTTGCTTTTGGAGTCTTTGTCATGAAATCTTTGCCAGGGCCTATGTTCAGAATGGTATTTCCTAAGTTTTCTTCAAGGGTTTCTATATCTCTTGGTTTTACGCTTATGTTTTTAACCCATATTGAATTTATTTTTGTATATGGCATATGGAAAGGGTCCAGTTTCAATCTTCTGCATACAGTTAGCCAGCTATCCCAGCCATCATTTATTGAATAGGGGGTCCTTTCCCTACTGGTTATTTTTATCAACATTGTCAAAGATCAGATGGCCTTACATGTGCGGCTTTATTTGTGGGTTCTGTATGCTGTTCCATGAATCTACGTGTCTGTTTTTGTAACAGTACCAGGCTGTTTGGGTAGACAAAGTCAGGTAATGTGACGCCTCTGGCGTTGTTCTCTTTGCTTATGATTGCTTTGTCTGTTAGGCTCATTTTTGGTTCCATATGAATTTTAGGTTTTGGTTTTGTTTTGTTTTTTTTTTTTTTTTTTTTTGATTCTGTGAAGAATGTCATTGGTAGTTTGATAAAAATAGCACTGCATCTTTAGATCACTTTGGGCTGTATAGTCATTTCAACAGTATCAATCCTTGCTATCCAAGAGCACAAAATGTTTTTCCATTTGTTTGTGTCATCTCTGACTTCTAGATCTTTCACTTCCCTAGTTAGCCATATTCCTAGATATTTTATTCTTTTTCTGGCTATTGTCAGTGGGATTGCATTCTTGATTTGGCACTCAGCTTGGGTGTTGTTGGTGTATAGAAATGCTACTAATTTTTGTACATTGAGTTTATATCCTGAAACTTTGCTGAACTGTTAATTAGATCAGGGAGCTTTTGGGCAGAGATGCTGGGGTTTTCTATGTATAAAATTGTATCATCTGCAAAGGAGATAATTTCACTTCCTCTCTTCATATTTGGATGCCTTTTATTTCTTTATCTTGTCTGATTGCTCTGGCTAGGACTTACAGTACTATATTGAATAGGAGAGGCAAGAGTGGTCCATTTCTCAGGAGGAATGCTTCCAACTTTTGCCCATTTTGTATAATGTTGGCCATGGGATTGTCACAGATGGCTCTTATTATTCTGAGGTATGTTCCTTCAACACCTAGTTTGTTGAGAGTTTTTAATCTGAAGAAATGTTGAATTTTATTGAAATGCTTTTCTGCATCTACTGAGGTGATTATGTGATTTTGGCTTTTAGTTCTGTTTATGTCGTGAAATCACATTCACTGATTTGTGTATGTGGAAACAACCTTGCATTTCAGGGATAAAGCCTACTCTATAAGGGTGGATTAGCTTTTTAATGTGCTCTTGGATTAGCTTTGCTAGTGTTTCATCGAGAATTTTTGCATCTATGCTCATCAAAAATATTGGTCTGAAGTTTTCTTTCTTTGTTGGGTCTCTGCCAGATTTTGGTATCAGAATAATGCTCACCTCATAGAAGGAGTTAGGGAGGAATCTTTCCTCTACTTTTTGGAATACATTTCTTAGAAATGGTTTCAGCTCTTCTTTTATGTCTGGTAGAATTTACTTGTGGATATACATGGTCCTAGTCTTTTTCTAGTTGGTAGGCTTTTTATTTTTATTTTTTTAAGACAGAGTCTTTCTCTGTTGCCCAGGCTGGAGTGCACCAGTGTGATCTTGGCTCACTGCAACCTCCACCTCCAAGGTTCAAGTGATTCTCTTGCCCTAGCCTTCTGAGTAGCTGAGGTTACAGGCACCCACCAAACTGCCTGGCAGATTGTTCCATTTTTAGGAGAGATGGGATTTCACCATGCTGGCCAGGCTGGTCTCAAACTCCTGACCTCAAGTGATCCTCTTGCCTTGGCCTCTCAAAGTGCTGGGATTACAAGCATGAACCACTGCACCCAGAAGTTTGTAGGCTTTTTATTACTGATTAAACTTTGAAACTCATTATCGGTCTGTTCAGCATTTCAATTTCTTCCTGGTTCAATAATGGGAGGTCATATGTTTCCAGGAATTTATTTATTTCCTGTAGGTTTTCTAGTTTGTGTGCATAGATGTGGTCATGATAGTCACTGAGGGATTTTTGTATTTCTTAGGGTTGGTGGTAATGTCCCTTTTGTCATTTCTCATTGTGTTTATTTGCATCTTGTCTTTTTTTATCAGTCTAGCTAGTAGTTCATCCATTTTTTTTTTCTTTCAACAAGCAAATTATTTTGTTGATCTTGTGTGTGGTTTTTCACATGTCAACTTCAATCAGTTTATCTTTAATTTAGGTAATTTATTGTCTTTTGTAATCTTTAGAATTGAGTTGTTCTTGTTTTCCCAGTTCCTCTAGATGTGATGTTAAGTTGTTAATTTCCTGCCTTAGCCTCACAAGTAGTTGGGATTACAGGTGTCCGCCACCAAGCCTGGCTAATTTTTGTATTTTTAGTAGAGATGGAGTTTCACCATGTTGGCCAGGCTGGTCTTGAACTCCTGACCTCAGGTGATCTGCCTGCATCTGCCTCCCAAAGTGCTGGGATTACATATGTGAGCCACCACACCTGGCATCCTCAGTTTTTACGTAATGTCCTTTTTCTATTCCAGACGACTATGCGAGATACCACATTACATTCACTTGTCTTGTCTCCTTAGGCTCCTCCTTGCTGTGGCGGTTTCATAGACTTTTCTTGTCTTTGATGACCTTTACAGTTTTGAGGAATGTCACCCACTTTGTAGTCACCCTGCTATTGAAAATTATTTCATGTTTTTCTCATAAGACTGAGATCACACTTTATAGGAAAGATCACAGAGGTAAAGTGCCATTTTTTCGTCACACTCTATCCCAGGTACATTTTATCAACATGATTTCTGACAGTTGATGTTGACCTTGATTACCTACTGAGATAGTGTTGTCAAGTTTATCCATTGTAAAGTCATTCTTATTTTTTTTCTGCCTTCTTTTCATATTGTATTTTTTGCAGGTCTGTATGTGCAGCCTACACCTTAGAAGTGTCTAGGTATGTTCTTCATTTGTGACAGTGGAATATCTATGCTAATAATTTGAAATTCTTCTTCATAGGGAATTTGTCTCTTTCCTCCTATGAATTTAGTCTATGTTTAATTTGTATCACGGCTGTGTGTGTGTTTAAACATTGGATTATAATCCAATACTACTTGCTTTTGTTGCTCAAAATGTTCAGATCGGCCATTAAGAACTGTTTTTGGCTCCTGTGATCCTTTGACTTATCTCCATTAATGTATCTTTTTCTTTTCCTTTTTTTCCCAGCTTGTCCTTACTCTGTGTTACAAAATGCTCCAGACTTGTGTATATTTCTTGCTGCACCCTAGAATCAGCCATTTTTACAAATATCACTGGTTCCTTTTATGAAGAATGACACTGGAAACCAAGATCTGGCTACTAAGTGTGTTCTTTGCTACTGGGTTGTCATTTCTTTTAAGGCTCCCAAGCAGACAGAGCACATAAATATATGACACACATGATTTTTTATTTGGCTGTGGAACTCTGTATGTATGTGATAAGGATTTAACTGTTTCTGATTAAAATTTCTCATAACTAGTTCTACAAAGATATTTTAATTACAACTGATATAAAGAAGATTATCCTTTGGTATGAGAGAGTGATAAGTTGGCTTGATAACATTTTTCTAGACTTATATCTAAGTTTTTACATATTTATATTCATTCAAATTTTATAACTTCCTATCAAGACCATTATGATACAGTTTTTGTCCTACAAATTCTGACATGGTCTTTGCCCCAAGTAGTAAAATCTGACATGACTATAAGAGATGTTCTACAAAGTAATAAAAAGCAATGAATATAATAAGAAAGCAGAATCATTGGTCTTTAGAAGTGAAATTGAAATGCAACTTAAAGATCAAGATTTCTGTTGTTTCTATTTGAGTCAGTTGTCACTTTATTAATTACTATCTATTAAAAAAGGTGTCAGAATCAGAATTTTGTAATTCATAAGTTCAAAATCATGCTACTTTTGGCATCTATAGAAAATACAACTAATAGACCGAATTTTACTTCATGAAGTAAGTGTATTATGTAAACCTGTTCAACAATAATAAAACTGATATACAGTCATTGCCTTTCTTACAGTAAGTTATAGGAAACTAATTAGATTATTGTTTAGTTTCCATGACTCTATTTGTTGCATATTTTAAATGACAAATGTAATTATTTTATTTTATATTATTTAGACTGTGGTATCAGAAGCTGTGGAATTCTAGAGTTTCTGAAGTATATGGGTTTTTTCACAAAAATTAATATTTGTTCCAATGAATTTATTGCAATATAGATTAATACAGCACAGAAGTTAAAATGGTAAAGCAGTTCTTTTCTTTTGTTTGCATAGGTTAAAAGTCAAAATTGTCTAAAATATCAGCTTATGAGGTTATGAAACTACTACATTCATTTTAATCCAGTATCCTTAAAAATGTCTTCCTCATTCTTACAGAATGTATGTAGTATATAGCCGTTTAACACTTGTATAATAGACACATAATGATCGTGATCATCCATTTCAGATAATTCTTTGTAAGTTGTCAAATCTTGCTGAAAAGGCATACTCTGGAGAAGTGACTTTTTTTTGCTTGCTTTGCACTTCACTGACTTACACAGGGATTTAATAGAAGTTGTAATTGGCTTCTCTGATCGACAATGAAGAGCACATTTCTTACTGCTTTGATTCTTTTTGTGGATTGATAAATGCTGTGAGATATGGGACTATGCTGAAGTGAAGTGTGCTAATGTGAAGGGAATGTGAGCTAATGACTTACTAAGCACTACAGGGTGGCAATAGACTCATTTTTTGGTCCCAGTTCTTTACTGCTTCATTTTGTCCTCTTTTGGAAAGGTTCTTAATCTTTCTGGCTCAATCAACAAAATAAGAACTATATTTACCTGACTTATGATACATGACTTGGGTGTCATGGGCCATTTTTGATGGGAAGAGGCAGTAACCATTTGTTAAATGATACCCTTGGCTCCTGGAAAAGTTAATAAAGTTTCCCCAAAGCACTTAACCTCCTTCAAATGAATCATTTATCTCTGGGAGAAACTATCTCAATGATTATTGACACTAGGCCTAACATTTTATCAAATAGAAGATAACGAATCATTTGGTTAACTATCAAAAATCTCTAGATGAAAATCTTGCTACAGATTGATCTTAAATTATTTTTAAATAATTGAATCTGAATGTGGTACTGAAATATTCTTGTTTAACAGTATTTCTTTAAAAGGAACATCTGAACTATTTTATGATAAGACATTAGGTCTACAAAGAAGCTTTAATTTGTAAATATTTATAAGCTATAATTACTAATTAGTTTTTTCCTCCCCCTTCTTTACTGTAAATAGATTCTTTAATCCTCATTTTCTCAGTAGGCATCTAAAATGCCAAATGATTTTTTTTTCCCCCAAAGGCCTACTTTTATCAATAATAAATTAGGAATGGAGCTCACAAATACAGAGCAACTTACTTATTCCTAGTACATAGTTATCCATACAGATGTGCACAATCAGTATACACATGTGTAAGACAACATAAATGTGTATGATTTTCTTTCATTTACGTTTATCTATTTACTTCTATGTTTTTACTGTATACGTTTTATTGCAGATATTGTATATCCAAATGCATAGTAAATACTAGTGGCTTCCTTTAAAGTAAAACATGTTAATTTGTTGTTGTTGTTATTGAGGAGTTTCACTCGTTGCAAAGGCTGGAGTGCAATAGTGTGATCTTGGCTCACTGCAACCTCCGACTCCTGGGTTCAAGTAATTCTCTGGCCTCAGCCTCCTGAGTAGCTGGGATTACAGGCTCCCACCACCATGCCCAGCTAACTGTTGTATTCAGTAGAGACAGGGTTTCACCATGTTGGCCAGGCTGGACTTGAACTCCTGACCTCAGGTGATCCGCCCGCCTCGACCTGGCAAAGGGCTGGGATTACAGGCATGAGCTGCCACGCCCGGCCAAAACATGTTAATTTTTAAATAGCAAGAGTCTAGATAAAAGTCTAGATATCATTTGCAATAAATCAATAAATATTTGCTGGGTTATATAAAGGTAGAAGGTGTCACATTGGATATCAAAGTTCTGCCATTCAAGTAAATCAGACACTCAGGAGAATGTGGCAGGTTGGAGTCAGAAATTTTAAATTCTATAATGTAAATTGAAAACCGTTTATTATTAGTCTAGTAATTGTTTACATTTCTGAATTTCAATTTCTTCCTTTCACTATAAAGGGAAAACACAGTCCAAAAGGAAAAAAAAAATCAGTTTAGTGCTCTTTCAGTTTATAATTCACAAACATTCACATATATGATCCCATTTTACTTCATAACACTCTAAAGTATAGAAAGCAGACACTATTATCACCGTTTAGCAGATGAGAAAACCATATTTTTAAACAATTGTAATTAATATGCTAAAGACACCTAAGTATCAATAGTAATAATGTATTAGAATAAAGCATGAACGATATTTTGGGCCCCAACTTTCACCTTGCTGTAAACATTGCGGCTACTATTGCAAGTAACATGGATCCTATGACACAAAATGTTGTGGCTTAACTGTAAAGGGGAAGAGTTTTTTATTTCCAAGCATTTACAAAGCATACTAGCTATAATAATGTTTTGCCAAAATATTGTTTTACCGTATTGCGTCAGCTTTCCTTCATCTGAAAAAAAAATCATTTAGGAAAGAAAAATACAACCATACTTCAGATTAATATAATTGTACCTCAGTAGTAATATTTCATTATTATATTTAAAAATTCAAGTCAAAGATTCTAACCCTACAGCACGTTCTCTGTACTAGATCAGGGAGCGAAAGGTTTGCAAGCCACCAAATAATGCCTATGTTTTCAAGACCTTGTTAAAATGTGCTTCCTCCACTTTGTTTTCAACAGTTAATGCTAGGTTGGGTTCATAACAATATCCAGAGAAAGCTATTTTCTTTCTAATATGGCAAGAGAGAAATTGTGTGTTTCCTCTAAGTATCAAAATCTTTGTATAATCATTTTAAAATATCTATTTAAAAATGTTTCTGTATTTTCCTAAGATACACTTGCAATTCTTATCAAGTAAAAATACATCAAGGATACCAACAACTGCAGACATATACACCCAATAAGGTAATGAAAATAAGTTTTTTGGTTTTGTCTTAAAAAAAATGTTTTTTTTATAGATTTAGGGGTACAAGTGCAGTTGTGTTATGTGGGTATATCATATAGTGGTGAAGTTTGGGCTTTTACTGCACCAATCACCTGAATAGTGAACACAGTGCCTTGTAGGTAGTATTTCATCTCTCATTCCCCTCTCAGCCTCCCACTAACTGGGGGAAGGGAGCAGGTTGCAGGGGTGTTCCAAAGATGCTCACTGTTCCCCGATCAGATATGTTTTCCCAGATCCTTGGGCCTTACTCACCCAAGAATGGGGAGACAGCCTGGTGGCACGGTGATCTTGTTCAAGTATCAGACCCAGAGAGTTTTGCAGAAAAGCGATTTATTAGGAAGAGAGAGAGAGAACCAGAAAGAGAGAGAGCTCCCACGCTGTTGTGGGAGGGGGATCCAGAGATGGAGTCCCCCACAGGTAAAGAGAGAGAGAGAAGGCTCCCACGCTGCCATGGGAGGGGATCCCAGAGAGAGAAATCCTATAGGTAACGGAGTTGGGGGAGTTTAACCCAGACTTACTCCCTCCGCATTTAAGTTCTCGTCCAGTGAGAAGAGCTTTTCCAAACTTCCTCTGGAGTGATTGATCTTTGACTCTGATGCTGGATTGGCTGCCTAGCTTGCAATAGAGCACCTCCTTCCAAGGCTTTTGGCAGTCTTTCTAAATAAAGGATGCTCGCCTGGGCTGTTTACCTTCCCATGGGAAAGTTAGACAAAGAATTCTAGGCTCCCGGATGTGGGGTGGATAGAGGTATGGCCTGGGAAGTTCTTGCCTTTGAAACCACGCCCCTTGTGGACCTGGGAGGTGAAGTTAACATAGTCCCTCACCACCTTTCAGAGTCTCCAGTGCCCATTATTCCATTTTGTATGTCCATGTGTACCCATTATTTAGCCACCACTGAGAAGTGAGACCAAGTGGTTTTTGACTTTCTGTGTCTGAGACGTTTCACTTAGGATATAACCTCCAGTTCCATCCATGTTGCTGCACTAGACATAATTTTATTCTTTTTATGGTTGAGTAGTATTCCATGATATATGTATATGTGTATATATATATATATATATATATGTACACACACAAGAAAATTGTATTGTATATATATTGCTATATACCCTACACCCAGTTTTCCCTATTATACATATCTAACATTAGTGTGTTATAGTTGTCACTATTGATTGATTTTGGTAAGTTATTCTTAGCTAAAATACATAGTTTATTCAAATTTTCTTAGTTTTTACCTAATGGTCTTTCTCTGTTCCAGGATTCTATCTAGGGTACCATATGGTATTTAATATCCTTGAAAAACATTATGCTTTATATATACTCCATATATGATTGAGTTTGGGGTCTTTCGTGGGTCCATACAAACTTCAGAAGAGTTTTTCTATTTTTAGAGAGAAGGATTTTGATGGGGATTGTGTTGATTCTGTAGGTCACTTGGGCATTATGGACATTTTAACAATATTAAGTCTTTGATTCCATGGATATGGAATATTTCTTCACTTATTTGTGTCTTCTTCAAATTCTTTCATCAATGTCATAGTTTTCAGTGTATAGATCTTTTATCTTCTTGTTTAAATTTATTAAATATTTTTGATGCAATCATAAATAGAATTGATTTTCTAATTTTTTTGATAGATAATTTATTGTTACTGTATAGGCGCAAACTGATTTTTGTATGTTAACTTTCTATCTTGCATTTAGTCCTATGTCTACTACTACAATAATAGTTACTCCTTCCACAGCACATTAATTCTGAATTTCTCTTCACAATCATGTATAGAACCACTGTATAATTTAGTACGTAATTTATTTGACCAAACAAATATGTGGCATCTGGTAAGGTAATTTCAATGAATTATTTAAGTAGCTGTATAATTTCATCTTGACTCAGGTTAAAGTTTTTATCATTTGTTACTGTAAGACTGATAAATTAATAATGTCTACCACTGTCATAAAGTACTTGTATTATCTTCACTCATAGATAAAATATTATATATATGAATAAGTATGCCTTGTGTGTGGGCATGAGGTTAAACATCATTGGAATATATATATATATATATATACACACACACATATATATGTATATATATATATAATATCTGAAAATTGGTAGGTTGTTTTAGAAGTTGCAACATAAATTTAAGAAGTCTGAATAACAAATTAACATTTGCTGATTAAAATTAAAGGTTAATTTCTTAATTAGCTAGGTAGCTCTCAGGCAATCCTTCAGATTATTTGGTCCAGATGACTGTCTAGATTTCAATAATTAAGACCTTTTTTCAAATATACTGCTTTGCTTTTTCCAGAGACTAATCTGTCTTTCCAATAGCAGACTTTCTCTCAATTGATTCTGTTATTTGTTTCTTAACTTGTCATCTTGGATTCTTTATTTGTCATTGTTTTGTTCATGTGAATTCCAATGATTCTACTGAATATGTAATATGTCATATCTAACTTCAGTGGACATCAGATGGGCCGTATGTAATGTCACTTGATTAAAGTCATATTCTTTTGCTCTAAAACTCTGATTCTTTTATTGACTCATCGTAATTTAATAAAATTGAAATAAAAAGCAGAAATGTGTAATGCCTAATGTATTACCAATCCTCACATGCTATTGTATTTTACAAATTAGATTCTATATAATCAGCCCGATTCTTCCCATCACCTGTCTTAATGAATCTCACCCAAAGCTATGTATTTAAGAAAAGATGAGAGTTTTAATCCAGACAAAACATACTCTAAATGAGAACTGAGAACACTGCCTGTTTGGAAGAAGAAGACTAGTACTTAAAAATCTTTCCCTTATATGTGTGACTTTGAGCCACTTAAAATTTCCCAGTTTAAATTTCTTCCTTTGAAAATGGAAATGATGCTTATCTTTGAGTGTTCTTAATAATAATAAATTATATATGTAAAGTACTTTAGATGATTCTTAAGGTAGACATTTAGAAATAAATATTATTTACTGTATAATCCTAGAATATATTAGAATAAATTATTGTTCTAATAATAAAATGGTACTATTACTGTAAAATAGACTATTTTTTAAGGTCAACTTGCATGAATTCAATAAACTCTGAGTACATTCTACATGCCAGCTGCTAACCTCTGGATTGAATAAGAATAAACAAAAATCTTTGTTCTTATATCTTTGCTGTCATAAAGTTTATAATCTGGCAGGAGTGAGGAATACAGACAATGAATAAATGAATGGTAACTAAATATATTTATAATAACAATATATAAAAACATATAGTTTGTCAGGTGATAATAAGGTTTATTTTTAAAAAATCAGGAATGGGGAATATGGAGTGGTTGGTGAGAATAGTGGATTAAATTTTAAATGCGATGTAAGATAACATTTCACTGATAAAGAGATTAGTGTTTTCTAACATTGCAATATATCCGTTTGTTCATTCATATTTTCTTAATTTTTATTTTAATTTTTTTTAAACTTTAGAGTAGTCGAAGAATAGTCAATGAATATTCTCATAATCTTCACCTAAATTTAATAATTTTTAATATTTTGTCACATTTGTTTATCATTTTCTCTGAATATATATATGAATAAGTATGCCTTGTGTGTTGGAAGGAATATGTATATATTTAAAGCATATATATATATGTAAGACTCTGTCTCAAACAAAAAAAAAAGATAGTATATAAGTAATATTGTAAACTTTTCACTGCATTACATCAGAAGACAATTTTTATCCACACTGTAACTAGTGATTAAGAGTATTTAAATAATGCGGGTTTCTGGATTTCTATCACACTTTCACTCAGTATATTTTAAGATTCATTGGTTATCCTTGCCTGAATTGATCATTACATAAAAGTTACAAAATATTTTCTAATTCTATAATTTATTTTATGTCATGATGTTCTTTTATAATGAACAGCCTTTTCTCCCCCTTTTCAGTATCATTATGAATTTTTAATACACATTATAACCTTATTGTCATCATTTTTGTTGGTTCATTTATTTTAAACAGCATTATTTCATACCGTATAATTCATACCATACAACTTCATACCATACGATTCAGCCAATTTAAGCTTGATGATTTTTGTAAACTTATAGAGTTGGTCAATTATTATCACAATCTACTTTTAAAATGTTTCCAGCATACCAAAACATTATTTTGTGGCCATTTACAGTCAACCTCACTACAACTTCCAGTCACAAGCAACCACTGATCTGCCTTTTGTCTCCATTTTTTTTTCTAACTGTTTCATGTAAATGATACTATATAATATTTACATTCTTATTTCTGGCTTCTTTCAGTTGGCATAATGTTTTCAAGGTTTATCTATGCCTTTGAATGTATTCATAGTTTGTTCCATGTAAGTAGTGAATATTTCATTGCATGAATGTACTATATTGTGCTTATTTATTCACCAGTTTATGCTTAGGTTGTTTTCAGTTTTCAGCATTTGTGAATATATTGCTTTGAACACTCAGTATAAGTATTTTTGTGGACATTCACTTTTATTTCTCTTGGGTAAGTACCTTGAATGCAACAGGTGGGTTATATGATAATCATATGTTTCACTTCCTAAGAAACTGTTCTATTTTACAGTCCCACCAGAAATAGATGATGGTTTTATTACTATTTCTGATGATAAAATATCCCACTTTTGGGCAATTAAAATTGCAAGAAAATTAGGACAAAGACTTAGGGGTCTAAGAAAGTGAGCGCTACATATATTGGGAGAAAAGCATTTCCTGCAGAGAGAAAACAAAGTGCAGATGCTAGGGCAGGGCACAGCAGCACGGCTAGAAACAGTGAGCCAGGGAGAAATTACAAAGAGATGAGGTCAGAGAGGTAACAGGACCATATTTTCGGGACCTTGTAGTCCGTTGTAAGTAGTTTGGCTTTGACACTGAGTGTGATAGGTGAATAATAGAGGGCTTAGAAAAAAGGATTCACGTGATGAAATTTATGTTTTAACAATATCACTTTAGGTCCTAATTTTAAATTATATGAGCATGACGAGGAGGGAAGCAAGAATATTCAAGATTCAATATTGCATAGTTAGTGTGACAGTAGCTGGTGGATTGTGGCCAAAAAAAAAAAAAAAGCAAGGAATGAGATCTAAGAGTGATTAATGCATTCATAGAAAAACTGGGATCACTTGTGTGTGTGTGTGTGTGGTGTGATAAATGAAACTATTGTGATAAGCCTGAGGGTCTAACAAGTTCTGGGAGGTGAACTATGAAATCTGAATCCTTACATGTTCAAATCTAGTGGAGGTTACTACCTGCTTCAATAAATGTTAAAGAGACTACTCTTTTCCTTTTTTTGAGATGGATTCTTACACTGTCATCCAGGCTGGAGTGCAATGGCACAATCTCGGCTCACTGCAACCTCCACTTCCCGGGTTCAAGCAATTCTCCTGCCTCAGCCTCCCAAGTAGCTGGGATTACAGGCACCCGCCAACACACCAGGCTAATTTTTTGTATTTTTAGTAGAGATGGGGTTTCGCTATATTGGCCAGTCTGGTCTTGAACTCCTGACCTCGTGATTCACCTGCCTCGGCCTCCCAAAGTGCTGGGATTACAGGCATGAGCCACTGCGTTCGACCCAATGAGACTATTCTATGTCTGTGGTTGGCTGCAATTCCAGGACACCAGCAGCAAATCCAGGAATCTCTTAACTAGTTGAAATAAATTTGGTTGATGGAATTTGTGAAGCTGGGGCAAGGAGGACTCTGGAGATGCTTCAACTTTCCTCCTATAAGATGACTGTCAGGTCCTTGCATAGTTTTAGCCTCTATATTCCTCAAAAGAAAATCAATCAGTTCAGCCAGACTCCTCTTTCAGAATAGTCACTATAAGAAGGAGAAGTCCATTAGTATCTTATTGTATCCCAATAAAGTTTTGTGGTGACTGTTACATTGTCATTCACTGTGTTTTGCAGAACAAATAAGATTCTCCGATAGGTTAGAGAAAGAGAAGCATAAGGGATGACCGTAAGGTTTTTGTTCTGAGCAACTGGAAGACGGGGGGAAAATAAAGAAAGGAAGAATGCGCTGATAGAAAAATATAGCATTAGTTTTAAGTTAGCATTAGATAGGAATGGATTACTATTAGCATTTTTCTTAGATTTATGAAGTTTGAGAAAAAAATTGAATTTATTCTATCTGAGAAACGCAATCATTCAATCCAGGGTAGTTTATGTTTCTACATGGATTTTTCAGAATTTCAAAGTCAGTCACTAACTTTGAACTCTTGTTTCGGGGTTCTGCATAAAATCTTCTCTACCCCACCCCACCCATGATCTCTAGTGTGGCATCCCATATAACCTAGCTTTTTCCAAAGTTCAAGCAGTTTTTCCCATTATTCCCATTAGAACTATATAGGTCTCTCTCCTGGATCCTTCCTCCTGCTAACTAATCAATAAAATAATCCACTCACTCATTCCTTTGCTAAAGAACATTTATTGTAAGTGTAGTTAAGAATGTCTTGTGTTGCATAAAATGATAAATGAAGGACACAGGGTCAGTCTGTTCATAGTATGGGGGATGGGGTGATGTGAGGAAGAGGAACCTTATGATAAATAAGTAAAACAAAAATGTTAAATATATGAAAAATTGAAAAGTGTATTCATTATAGAGATAATTGTTTCATTATGAAGAATATTAAGGAATACACCGGTGAGAAGGTAATATTTAGGCTCATACTTGAAAAAAAAAAGCTAAAAAAAGAAAATCCAGGGGCAGAGCCCTTTGAACAAAGGATTTGAGCAATTGCTAAGGTTTAATAGTGGAAAAGCCTTGTTCACTTTAAGAAATTGAAAAGTGGCTTGTCTATCTTGTATACAGGAAAGTAGGAGTGGAAATAGGATGGGAAGGTAAGCAGGGTCCAGATTTCTACAGAGCTTTGTAGGCTGTAAGTTGTAAAGGGGTTTACATGCTATTTTACATTTAAAGGAAAGCTATTAACACTTTTACACTGTTGGTAGCAGTACAAATTAGTTCAACCATTGTGGAAGACAGTGTGGCGATTCCTCAAGGATCTAGAAATAGAAATTCTATTTGACCCAGCAATCCCATTACTGGGTATATACCCAAAGGATTATAAAGCGTTATATTATAAAGACATATGCACATGTATGTTCATTGAGGCACTGTTTACAATAGCAAAGACCTGGAACAAACCCAAATGCCCATCAATGATAGACTGGACAAGGAAAATGTGGCACATATACACCACAGAATACTATGCAGCCATAAAAAAGGATGAGTTCGTGTCCTTTGCAGGGACATGGATGGATCTGGAAACCATCATTCTCAGCAAACTGACACAAGAACAGAAAATCAAACACAAAAACAAAACAATAAACATTATCTCAGTCTTTGCTTATGGTATCTGCTGGGGCCTTCAGTACTTAGTGAGGCAGTTTACAACTGTGCCATCACTGAGACTGGAGATGAGCCGAAGTTGAAAGCTTAGAGTCTTTTGAGGAATTTTGTGTGCATACGTTATGCTCTGGGCATGCATGTGCCTTTCTCTATTCCCCATATAAACAGGCATTTTTGAATGGCCTAATTTTGCAAATAAATCCTCTCCCCAAATTTTTCCTCCAAGGCTTTTGCTGTTCTATCGTATGCTTCAATTGTAATGTTACCCCAGGTGGCTGTAGTTTGTTCACTGGCCTTACTATGTTTTGGGAAATGCCCCTGCTTTTCTGTTCAGTGTGAGTTTTAGGTTAGAAAATCCAAAGACAAATGACTTGTGTCAGTCCTTTAGGTAGCTTCTAAACAGGTGGAAACAGACACACAATTATTTGGGAATAAGGTCCATAACAGAGCCTCTGGGTCACAGAGACCAGAGTCCCACATTGGGAATGGTATCCTACAAGAAATAGCCAACAATTAAATATTAATGATAGTCTTTAAAAAATATTTTTACAAGTAATTTGCTCAAATTTAGATTCTAACAAGGTATACATATTAATTTGTTTTCTGTCATAAATTTCTTGCAAATAAGTTTATGCGTTCTTTTAAAATATTCCACATTTCATACTTTTTACTTGATTTGTCAAGAAGTCAATTAACTTTATATAAATCGAAGTTATCTTTAAAATTTGATGAGATTAAGTTTTAACTGTTTTGGCAAACTTCCTTCATAGGTTGTTCTGGATGCTTCATATTTAGCACAACATCCAGAGGAACAAAATCTATTTTTAGTGCTTAAGACTGAAAATAACTCCATTGTAATATATTTTTTTAACCTTTCATGTAATAATTTCATAGTCCTTAATCTTTGCCTGATTCAGTCATTTCATTACTGTTGATAACAGTGGCTTCCTAGTTCTATTATTTAGCCTACATTTGTTAGTTATAATTCTTCAGTAAAGATCTTCCCCTCATCAACTAAGGCCATTTGGAAAGGAAAAAAAAATAATGCTTCATTTGGATAGTTTATAAGTTTGTTTTTGGTCTTTTCTTTCTGCTTTTTTGAGTTAATATCATAACCTTTTGTACAGTCAGTGTTCTTTCAGTTGTATTTATCATTATATTTGATGCTCAAATTATTCATCATTGGCCTATAAGTTCTTCCTTATGTAGGTTTATGTATCTTTAACATATATGTAATTTCTAAATACTAAAAAAGATGTTTTTTACAGCCCTGGAATGTTTCTCTTTGTTTCTCTTATAAAGCATTAAAACACACAAACACAACAGCTTTTCACATTATGTGAATACTAGCTTATTTTCATTTGTAGAATAAGATAAACAAATATAATAGTTCTATAATCTTGTACAACACCCCTTGTTATTTTGATTTTGTCTATTAATGTTAGCCTAGAGAATGGCATGGCAGTGATTTAATTTTTATGAATTGATTACCGTTTAAAGGCAGCAAACATTCAGAGAGCCATATCATTCTATCTCCGAGTATTGTTTTCTGAGTCCTCTCTTCAAATCAGCTTGCTGAAGGATAACGGTTTGCCCCTTTTGTTCAGGTAAAGTCATCTCAGAATGAAACATAAAAGCTATTATATTTCTCATTTTTTGAGTGATGCTTAAAGCATTAAAAACTAGTTGGGTAGTTATAAACCACTGTATCATAACTTCTCAGAAATTTTATTTCTCAGCAATTCAAAAATAAATTCTGCATTTAAATTATTTATGCATTTTGTGCTGACCTTTATGATAAAAACACACAGTGGTAGATGGAGTGATGATGTTTTGATATATCAAAGTCAGGTATGCTTTCAAAGAGAGAAAAGCAAATTAAAAGCTTGAAAACTATTTTCCTTCAATTATTGCATTCTATAAAATTCTGTACATTTAGGATAGACTTGTATAATACATCTCTTGCTTCTCTGTGTTATCTAGAAGATTTTATTCTAACAAATCCACAATTAATGTATAGCAGTTAGTCTCTAAATTACTCCTCAGAAGATGGTAATATTGATCAATTATAACTCTATATTGCTAAATTTTCAAATAAATCTTAAACTCACAAACTCACTGATCCATCTTATGCATTTGGGTACCTATAATGAAAGAAGGTACAAAATTATTCTGAAAACGTCTAGAGAAACCGCAGGATTACATAGCTACCTGAATACAAAATATCTTATCACAGAAAATATTCATTCAAATAAAAATAAGGGGGATTGTTTCTTTTTTATTGCTGTTGTTCTATAACCAGAGTAGCTGCCGCCAGCTTCCCTGGTTCCCACACCGGTAGTCAAACCCAGGAGTCCTAATCACTAGACCAGCACAGAAGCAGAGTGACCACAGCCAGAACTTAGGCTCTTGGCTTTCCTAAACTTGAAGAATGGGGAAAGGGGCCTTGGTGTCATGGTGAGTGTTACAGCTCAAATAGAACTAGTGGACCCAAAGAGAGTGTGATAGTGCGATTTATTAGGCAGAGCGAAAAGACAGCTTCCACACCACCGTGGATGGGGACCCAGAGAGGGTGCCATCCTAGGCTGGGGTGGCTAGAGCTTTTATCCCTGAGTTATTCCCTCCCCATTCCTGTTCTTGACCAATGAGAGGTGTTCTTTCAAACTTCCTCTGGATTAACTGATCTTTGAATCCTTTACTGGATTGGCTACTGTTTTACAATCCTGAGTCACAGAGCTCCTACATTCAAGAGCCAGAGGTGGAAAATCAGACACATAGCCCCTACCTAGCCTGCCAGAGGCAGGAAAGCAGAAACAAAGGTCCCTAGCTGGCCCCAGGAAGTCCGTCTAACACAGTCCCTCAGTTCTTATAAATTATTATTTCTTTTTGCTTTTATTTCTGAAAAATTGGTATTGTAGTAAGAAAGAAATCATGTGTGCAAGCAGCTGGTTATTTCATGGAGACTGTGAAAAAGTTTCCATTAATACAGATCCTCCGATATCTGCCTCTAGATCCCAGATGAGCACTAGTTGCAGCAGTCGAATGTCATCTATATGTACATCAGGGTAAGCTACAAAAGGATTATGTACCACATGCCTAAATGACAAAGAGAAGAAAGGTAAGCAGTAGGGAAGAAAGTGACTTAGAGGCCCCCAGTGTTCCCCTAAGCAAGAATAAACTTTAGCCAGGCTTTATGGCTCTAGTCCCTTGCCCACCAGGTTCATAGAACATTTACTTTAGAAAACTTGTAATTATAATCTTTTTCTCTGTCCATTTTATGAAAATCTTTTAGAAAGCCTTTTCCTAGCTTTACTAATTAGGACATTCACCACCTCCCACCCCAAATACCTGGCAATCATCTCTTTGAAATGTAATCATCAAGAAAGATGAAATCTCTACCTCCCATGTCCTGGGAGAGTAGGAGCTTGAGCTCTGTGATCCTCTTGCTCTGACTTGCAAAACTACCTCCTCTCATGAATATACAAGACAGTTTACTTTTTGTGGGAGTAAGGCCAATTAGCAAATGCAAATAGCCTATGATCCTCTTGCCCTATGCCATCTCTACCTCAATTCTTAGGCACTCTTCATCCATTTGTTGCAGTAAAGTTGAACCTGTTGCCCTGTTGCAATAGACTTGAATAAGTCTTCCTTGTCTGTGTAATTTTAGATGGTACAATTTTTACTTTGGCATGAAGTTTGAAGGAAGGAGAGAGAGAGAAAAACAGAGAGAAACTAGAAGATAACATAATTATTTATAGGAATAATTATGTTAACTTATTTATTCCTATAATATTTATAGGAAATTAGGAAAAACTTCCTAAGTAACACTCAAAATTCTGAAACAATAAAATAAAAGTTTGATACACTTTAACATCATAGAATTATTTTGCATAACAAAAAATGATCAAAGTTATAAATCAAATGAACTGATGAAAACAATTTTTGCACTTTATAGCACAGAGAAAACGTTAGTACTCCTGATATGACAAGAACTTCTAAAAATCAAGAATACATAATAGAACATGGGAAAAAAGGAACAAATAATCACATCACATTTTTAAAAAAAAGTTAAAAAGAGTCTTATGCCTATAAGAAGATGCTCAATTTTGCCAAAATAGCAGAAATGCAAATTAAAACTCCATTAAAATATTTTTATCTACTTATCAGAATTTTTTTTAAAAATTTCAAACTTTAGCATCATACTCTGTTTTAATTCTCTTTTTCTTTTTCTGTATGCCTTTATTCCTTTTGATAAAAAATTTATTGTTGAATATATAAAATATGCATAAATTATCAAATTCAATACTACATAAAAGAATTATTATGAAGGCTCTAATTATATCTCTGCCTCCCATCCTTGTATTTCCCTCCCATTATAGTAAGCATTTGTATTAATTTTTATTTACTTTTCTAACACTTCTTTTAGCAAAATATGTATGCATATGAGTGAACACATTAATACATATACACATTTCTCTTCTCTTTCTTACAGAAAAAGTAGCATGCAATATTTATTGTTCTGCACTTTGCCCTTTTAATTTTATATTCCGTCTTGCAGATCATTCCCAGTCAGTGTGTAGATGTTCTTTCTTCATTTTTAAAGATACAGGGTGTTTCAGTATGTGGATGAACTGTAAGTTATTCAACTAGTCCTGCATTCATAGGCACGTGAATTGTTTCTAAACTTTGTAATTACAAATTAGACCACAGTAAATAACCTTATACCTGAGCCCTCCCATATTTTTGACAATGTTTCATAGAAGTGGACTTGCTGGGTCAAAACCTGAATGAACATATACATTTTCTAGATATTGTTAAATTTCTCTTTACTGGGGTTGTACCACTATTTATTCCCAATGGCAATGTAAGATAGATCTCCCCCAAAATAATGTATTGTCATGCTTTGGTGTTGGGGCCCATCTGCAGATGGTAAATGAACTCTCTGAGTAGTACTAATTTGGATTGCTCCTATTTAACCCTGTATATCATGACTTACTTTCCAATTTGACTCTGGCATGACAAGGAAGAAAATCAAAATATTTTACCCCAAAACATGTTTCTCTGCCATATCTTGAAACTGCCCTGTAAAGTGTCTTGTAAGAAAATCCATATTCGATAGACAATCCTCTCTCCCCTATTGTTTTCCTTCCTTCCTTTCCAGATCCATGAGATAATCAGCTAAGAGCCGGACACTCTTTTAGGTCCAGTAAGAAACATTTTACCACTTGGTCTCTCTCTGAAGTCTGCTATCTGAAAGATTCCTCTGCAAAATAAAACTTGGTCTCCATAACCTTTGAATTAACCTGAACATTTCCTTTCTATTGCTCCCAGGTCTTCAGATAAACTCAACTGTCAACCAGAAAATATTTAAATTTACCCATAGCCTGGAAGCCCCCTTTGAGTTGTCCTACCTTTCTGAACCAAACCAATGTATTTAATTGATGTCTCATACCTTCCTAAAATATATAAAACCAAGCTGTATCCCTATCAACTTGGGCACATGTTCTCGGGTCCTCCATGGGTCCTCATATTTGGATCAGAATAAATCTCTTAAAATATTTTACAGCGTTTGATTCTTTCATCAACTGCTTAGTGGTTTGTTCTTCCTCTAGAAGTTATTTGCTCTCATATTATCAATTCTGATTCACTGTCCTCAATATGAAGAGCAAATTGGACTTTAAAGGTAGAATATAAAATGTTTATTCCACCTTTCTATATTGGCAATTTCCCCTGGGTATAAAGTAGTAATCTCACTTTCACTCCCAATTAAAGGGTTATTTTCTGAAATACAACAACCATTGTTAATGGCCTCTGTGATCCACCTGCAAGAGAGGATTTTAACTGGCCCAATTACCTTCTTCTCATACCTTAACTCTGATTCAGATGTTGTCCTGAGGGTAAAATTATTTCAAGTGTTACAGGACAGAAGCAAAAGAAAGAGGGATTTTAAAAAGGCAAAGAGATAATGCTGGCTGACAGCTGAAGTGGTGATTTTCAAGGAGGTGAGGTATAACAGAAGTGAAGAGTAATTGTGTTAAAAAGAGGAAGTGGCTGAAAAAATTATCTCTATTATCTATCTATCTTTTATCTGGCTCTATTTCCCACCAATCACATTTAATTAATTCAAGAAAATAAATAGTTTTGACTTTAATTTTGATTTCTGGACTGACCTTTGATGGAGATACAGATCAGAGGTCTGACTATATTTTATATTATATAAGCAACTCCTACCCTTTTTTATTCTATTCACGGTTCAAATCAAGTTTTCAATTACCTACACCTTTGTTTCATTTATCTTTTTCAAAATAGTTTTGCAAACACATTTGCAATAACTGAATCTTATTTGAATTTTTATTTTATTTTTCTCAAACTCAAGGTTTTATTTCAAATTATATTTATAGATTTAAAAAATGAATTAGATAATTAGATAATTAGAAATCCAAAAATCATTGTCAGATATCAGTTATTCTAATAACTGATTTGATCCTGCTTCTACTGGTATAGTGAAAATGACCTGATTTACAGTTTATTAGATGACACTATTGGAATTTTATAGTTGCTGTTGTATTCTCTAGGGAGAAAATAGTTGGCATTACTAAAATTCAAATACTAAAATAATTAAAACAAATAAAATGTAAAGAGCTCAAATTCAGTTTTCTTTGATAAATTTAATATTAGTTTTGATCAAATAAAAATATGACATTCTTTTAACAGCTGTTATAAATATATACCACTATTGTCTTCAGAAAATCTCTTGGAGATAGTTAAAAAGATATCTTAGTGATAATATGATTTACATTTTTTTAAATTTTATAGCCTAAAGAGAGAGGTTGACTGTGTATATTATATCAGCATACATATTTATGTGATTCAGTATGTTCACATCCAGGGAAATTCAGTATTTTCTTTTCTGAAGTAAGAAAGTTTTCTCTCACTGACTCACCCCAGAAGAATGGTGATACACATAATTATACTGGCCAAAATAGAAAACATATCTATACTGGTAATACATCTAGTAGACAAAGTACATAAACAAAGAATAAAAAAATATATAAAAATGCATATATAAACACAGTTATTAAATAAAAGCTAATGAATTCAATAATCTAAAATTATTAGTAAAATTGGCAAACAGTTAAAAATAATTATTGTTTTCAGTAAGAATGCAGAAAAACAAAAATTCATGCAGTTAGTAAAGGGTAAATTGTTAGACTAAAAAAACTATTTTTACATATGAGACACATTTTTTCATATGCATGACTCAGAAATTCTACACATAGAAACTTATGCTCTGTAGAAAATAATGAGGTTTCACGCAAATATTCTGAAGCTGGGATGCTTATCAGATATTGTTTATTGTCACAAATATTTGAAAAAAGTCAAATAGGTTAAAACAAAAACTAGAATAAGTAATAACTAAAATACAAGAGAATACATTCATATGATGCAAAACCTTCCTTTACTTACATTGGAGAATAATATTTATTTCCTTGGAAAAATGTTTGTATTATCTAAAATAGCTTGTTATTATGTTATTGATAGTGACAAGAGACAGGCAAATCCCTAGGCAGACAGGGATTGGTCCCCAGTGAAACCTGACCTTCAAGCCAAAAACAATTTAAAGCCTGAAAACTGAGCTGCCAGATCCAGACTGATTCCACATCCAGAGTGAGAACTTCTATCGCCATGTTACCCACTCTCTCTTTATTGGTTCCTTCTGAATGATGCCTTTTAACCAATTGAATGGTGCTTTTTCCAAGACCACCCATGGACCAATCAGCATGCACTTCCCCACCCTAAGACCATGAAAACCCCAAACTCAGCCTCACAGATGGCTACCCACTTTTGGATATCCTCTTGTTGCTGAGAGCTTTTTTCCTGTCACTCAGTAAAATTTTGCACTGCCTTACTCACTCTCCAGTGTCCATGTACTTTATTCTTCTTGGTCATGGAGCAAGAACCCAGAACTCACTGAACTGTGGGGAGCAAAAGAGTTGTAACATGCCTGCTCTCCAAGCTGCAGGTAGAGGGAGTAAAAGAGTTGTAACATTCCCCTGCAGCTCGCCAAACAACCAGACAGAAGCCACCAGGCACCACTCCCTCCTGCTCACTGAATTATGGGAACAAAAAAGCTGCAACATTATTATACTTTGTATATATAATATATATGATATTCCTGTGATATCTGTGTGTATATATGTGGGTATATGTGTTTGTGGGTGTACGTGTGTGTATATATATATATTTAGAAAGCAAGAGAGATTGACAAAATACAAAGATTTTAATGTTCCATATTATTGATAATTTTTCATTTGCATTATGATTTATTTAATTGTCTTTTTTTTTTTTTAACAATTTTCTTTAACCACTGAAGTTCAATTGGGGCCTCTGCTCTAAGTCATTGTCCTCACTCCATGGCCTAGACTCATGGAAAAGCTATTATTTTGAGTAGTTCTGTTTCCCGTTACACTAACAGAAGAAAGTTACATGGCAAATAATTCCATTTGCTTCTTGTGGTGATGTCCAGAATTCAGGCATGGCCAAAGCAAGACTCACAACCACTGTTAACTTTAAAGGACATGGAGGTGAGACACTCTGTGGCTGCATGTGCTTAGTATAAAGAGTGCTGGAGGTATTGTGAATAGCATTAATGACTCCCACACTTATGTGGTGGGTGGGGAAGAGAGAGAAAAAGGAAGACAAGAAGTAAGACATTCCCATTGAATAGATATTCCTTACTGATAGCCATTTATTTATTTTGCGATAATTACAGCTCTTGCCCTGAAATTTGTTTCATAAACTTCCTGAGGTGGTTATTGAGACACATAGCACTTTTTGGCCCATGGGTTCATCTAAGAGACACAAACTCATTTAAATCAGACCAAAATAAAGTTACTTGAAGCACAGCAGAACATATTGAGTTTTAGGACCATTGCCTCATTTTTATAAAGTTCAACTTAATTTATTTTATTCCTCTATATGTATGATTATCCATATTGTTATGACTTATAATTACACAACTTGTATTTAGTGAGCAGTGATGAGTTAAGGATAAAAGTACTGAGATGATATTTCTCTGGTTCTCTGTCAGACAACAGCCTTTGATATATGGCTACTTTGATTTAAAGAAACAGAGAGCATGTAAATAAAGGTTTTTCTTAGTTTCTTGATGAGAACTGTCTTCTTTGTGGAACTACACAGAACTTAGCTGTTTTCTATTGAAAAAACAGATTTTCTTGTAGGTTAGATAAATAATTTCTTCTATAACACGAATGGAGAGAAGAAGTTTCAGAAAGACAGGGCATCGGAATGCACCATAAACTGAGGTTATTCCCAACAGAGAAGCTAGTGATTCAAGGGAAAAGTAGTCACATACACTATATAGGACCCAAAACAGGGGAATGTCAGAACTCAATGGCAGAAGTCAAGGAAGTAAAATATGTGGTGCACAGGTAGCAGAGGATAGGAAAATTTAATTAGCAATTTAGAAAAAAGAAGAACAATTTAAAGGGAAGAAAGAAAAAAAAATGAAACCAGTGGATTCTTGAAGATTTGGGCAAGCACTGCAAATTTAGTAGTAGCAGTAATAAATACCTGATCAGTCACCTTCAGAGGAAAGTATAAAATAGCTACAGTACATGCTACCATAGGCAGGGACTTCATAAGAGATATAATTAATTTAGTCAGTAGAATTGATTTATATATATATATGTGTGTGTGTGTGTGTGTGTGTTTGTGTGTGTTTGTGCATGTGTGTGTGTCTTCTGAGAAGGGCAAAATTAACAGATTTTGATACAAAATTAGGCCAGAGGTAAGACAGGCAACCATCAACTCACATTTGAGAATACACATACGTTTGTAATTTTTATGTATGTATTTAATATGACTAGCACATAGAATTAAATCTACAATGAGTCCATGAGTTATGTAGTCAGATGTGCTCTGTCTTTCAGAGTTAAACATATGTAGTTTAACATAATGTAGTTTTTAAGACAAAAATCACTGAATCTAGATGAAGTGATCTCATCCCAGATTAAGACCATTCTCAGTGCCTAGAGTTTTACTATCCACAGTAAGAGAAGTTTCAGAACTGAATCCAAATAGAAGCAGTTTGACTTAACTTACATGACATCCATTCTCATCAAGGAGAGATGCATGAGAACTATAGCTAATTTGAACTCCCTTTAGAATGGAATTATTTCCATGGCTAATTATTTGCCTCCTGGAAAGACTGCAGGCAGCTTTGAGTGCTACATGGCTCCCACAGGGAAACATTTATTAAGGACAAGGACACAAGATGATAATAGCATGCAGGCATCAGTCCTAGAAGAGTGATGTTATAAATACATAGTCTAATATGGTTGGCAGTAAAATACGAATGTTTTCGTATAGAAAGAAAATTGGAAAAGTTAAGCTGTTTGATGTTCAAAAAGAGTCTCATGCTAGTATTGAGTAATATGGTGATTATAGTTAATGTTATTATTAGAAATAATAGTGCCACCTCAAATAGAAGAGCCATTCCAAATTCACCACTTTCAAAGACTGTGTTCATCTAATTAGGAACTATAGGTCTTCATTCCCACAATGAAAACACAAGAAATGCATGAATAAGACTGTTAATTATGATACATTTCAGCTTCGAAGAAACTTTAGCAGGAATGAGGACACCAAAGAAAGCATTAAATTCAAATTAAGTTAATTAGGAGCTACAAGGGACTACTTATATTTACACTTTTTAAAAGCCATAGTCTTTCAGTGCACAGTGTCCTTTTGGAATAAAACTTTATCATTTTTCTTAACCCATCTCAGTTGTGATTACCAATACACAATAGCAAAGCATCAATTTTATAAAAACTGCCCAGTAGGATGCTTAAACCAACAAAGTTATTTGTTGATGGTTACCTTTTGACCAATGACATTATAGCTAACATTTTAAAGGAAAGAATGTAATCCTCAATGTCAGCATATTTCACTAGTCCTAGAAAATGCACAAACTATTGTTGATGAATCTATCTGTTTTTAGATGACACTGGACACTTGTTCATGCCTGTAATTCAAACGCTTTAGAAGGCCAAGATAGAAGATTGATTGAAGCTACAAGTTTGAGACGAGGCTGGGCAACACAGTGAGACCCTGATCTCTACTAAAAAAATAATTAGCTGGGCATGGTGATGTGCATCTGTAGTTCTAGAGACTCAGGAGGCTGAGGTGGGATGATGGCTTGAGCCCAGGAGTTTGAGGCAGCAACCAGCCATCATCACATCACTGCACTCCAGCCTGGGTGGCAGAATATGACCCTGTCTCTAATAAAATAAACAAATAAATATTGTTAGAGGTTACGTAATCATAGCTAATGGAGTAATTTTTTGTTTGTTTGTTTGTTTTTACCAGACACTCAATAAATTTTGAAATTGATGAGCAGCTTGTGTCATAATTATGGATCTTCTGGAGCCAACTTAACATCATTATGTACAAAAGGATCAAGTGACCCAGCAAGTGTTACTTTTTCTTGGTTACAGGGTGCATTAGTCCATTCTCACGCTGCTGATAAAGACATAGGTGAGACTGGTAAGAAAAAGAGGATTAATGGAAACATAGTTCCACCTAGCTGGGGAGGCTTCAAGATCATGGTAGAAGGCAAAAGTCACATCTTACATTCGGTGGGCAGGATAACATGGGTGCCAAGCAGAAAGGGAAACCCCATATAAAACCATCAGCTTTCATAAGACTTATTCACTACCACGAGAACAGTATGGGAGAAACTACCCCCATGATTCATTATCTCTTACTGGGTCCCTCCCAAAACACTCGGGAATTATGGAAGCTACAGTTGAAGATGAGATTTGAACGGAGACACAGTCAAACCATATAATTCTGCCACTGGCCCCTCCACAAAGGTCTCTGACATGCCCTGGAGAAATTTTCACCATTGTCTTGGTGATTAACATTTGGCTCCTCATTAATTATGCAAATTTATGCAGAGCGTTTGAATTATTTTTCCTGGAAAATGGGTTTTTCTTTTCTTTCACATCATCAGGCTACAAATTTTCTAAATTTTTGTGCTTTGACACCTTTTGAATGCTTTGCTGCTTAGAAATTTTTTCACCAGATGCCTGAAGTCATTTCTCTCAAGTTCAAAGTTCCACAGATTTCTAGGGCAGGGACAAAATGCTGCCAGTCTCTTGCATAGCAAGAGTGACCTTTACTCCAGTTCCCAACAAGTTCCTCATCTCCATCTGAGACCACCTCAGCCTAGATATCATTGTCCATATCATTATCAGCATTTTGGTCAAAACTATTCAATAAGTCACTAGGAAGTTACAAACTTTCCCACATTTTTCTCTCCTCTTCTGAGCCTTCCCAGTGGTTCCAACCTCTGCCTGTTACCCAGTTCCAAAGTTGCTTCCCTGTTTTTGGGTATCTTCACAGCAGCACCCTATTACCCAATACCAATATATTGTATTAGTCTGTTTTCACGCTGCTAACAGACATACCTGAGAGTAGATAATTTATAAAGAAAAAGAGATTTAATGGACTCACAGTTCCACGTAGCTAGGGAGGCCTCACAATCATGGTGGAAGGTTGAAAGGCATGTCTTACATGGTGGCAGGCAAAAGAGAAAATGAGAGCCACGTAAAAAACAAAACCCCTTATAAAACCATCAGATCTTGTGACACTTATTCACTACCATGAGAACAGTATGGGGTAAACTGGCCCTGTGATTCAATTATCTCCCACCAAGTCCCTCCCACAACATGTGGGAATTATGGGAGCTATAATTAAAGATGAGATTTGAATGGAGACACAGGCAAACCATATCAGAGGGTATACAATCAAGGACCTCATAAGCTGATGCCTTTGAATAACACTTTCAGAAAATTATAGATAACTTGAAGACTAAATGTCATGCTTCAAAAAAGAGCTGTATCAACTTTCCACAAAAGAATACTATCAAAATTTGTCAACATCATAGAGTTAAAACCCAGAATTGATTATTCATAATACAATAATAGTTCCTGATGAAAAGATAAGGAGGCCAAAATACTTATTTGTTACAAAAGTGTCTGTCTTTTTTTTTAAGGTCTCTAAAGGAAATATAAAGTCATTTTCATTCTCAGCTAGTTTAAATACCACTCTATACTCACTACAAAATCTCAATTCTAAGGCTATGTACTTTTCTTTCTTCCTTTGCATGTGTGATGCTTCTCCCTGCTCAGAATTGTATATATCTCCTTTCCAACCCCTCTTTGGACTAGATGACACTTACTCATCCTTCAGATTGCACTTCAATTAAAAATTTCCGGGGAAGCCCTTCTTGGTCTCTCTTGATCCCTTGGTCCCACAGTGAAGAATGACTTCCTGTGTTACACATCTCTAGGCCCTCTCTTTTTACATCCCAGGCTCTTACCTACCATAACTCTCTAACAGAGAGGTAAGTAAGTTATTATTACGTGTATTTTGTTTTATGCTTACCGTCTTACATTTGTCCCAGTGTTCCTTGGTGCTCATAAATCAGGTCAGGTGGATGGACTTTCAAGCATGTCCACAAAGCCTAAGAGTACGTCAAGCTGGAGATCAAATGTAGACATGGTTACATCTCATTGGCTGTCAAGACTAGTGAGACAAATCAAGTACCACTTGCAGTGACTGATGCCCAGGAATAAGAATGCAGGTTTACCATGACACTGGTCAAGCATCTATTCAAAAAGGAGAAAGTAGAACCTAAAAGTTTGAAATTAACTTAGGACTATATATGACATTTCAGCAACTAGATTTACCCAGATATGAGTTGCTCACTGTTGTGCATTAGAACAAATGGAGAATTTATAGAGAAATACATATAATCATAGGAAAAAGAAAATTGCACTTTTGCATTCCTTATTTTTAAAATTTATATACCTTAGAGATATTTGTGTGATTTTTCATCAATGTCTGTCTTCCTTACCAGTGTGTAAAACTTCATAATGAAACAATATCTTCTTGCTTTAACTTTTATCTCCTTCAACCTGCATTTTTAGCAGAACACCTTATGCACCATAGACGCTAAGTAAACACTGAATAAATATGCCACAAATATGGAGTAAAATTATAATCCAATGTACCATTTGTATATACATATCATATATATGCCATAAACATGATTTTCTCAAAAAAAGATATACAGATGAGAAATAAGCATACAATAAGATGCTCAACATCATATGTCATTAGGGAGTTGCAAATTAAAGTGGTTACCTGGCTATCCACCTGTTGGATGGCTGTAATCTGAAGCACTGAGAATGGCAAATGATGGTGGGGATGTGCAGCAGCAGGAAATCTCATTCATTGCTGGTGGGAATACAAAATGGTACAGCTCTTTTGGAGACATATTGATAGTTTCCTACAAAGCTAAACATACTTTTACCATTCAAACCAGCAATCATGCTCCTGATTATTCTAATGGGTTGGAAACGGATTTTCTCAAAAACCTGCACACAAATGTTTATAGTGTTTTTATTTATAATTGCCTGAATTTGGCAACAATTGTTGCCTGAATTTGGCAACAAATGCTCCCAATAGGTGAATGAACAGAAAACTGTGGTATATCCATGCCATGGCATGTTATTCAGTGATGGAAAGAAATATAATGCCAAGTCATCAAAATACACAGAATAAACTTAACTGTGTATTGTTAAGTGAAAGAAGTAAATCTGAAGAAGCTGTATACTGCATAATCCCAATTATATGACATTTGGAATAGGGAAAACTTCAAAGACAGCAAAAATATCAGTGGTTGCCAGTGGTTTGGGAAGATGGAGGGGAAGAGTGACTACATAGAGCACAGGTGCTTTTTTAATGTGCTGAAACTACTTTTTATGGTACTGTAATAGTGGATACATGTTATTATACATTTATCAAAAGAATGCCATGAACTACAGTTAATATAGTATATCAGTACTGGTGTATAAATTATAACAAATGTACAACACTAATGCAAGATGTTAATAATAAGAAAGTCTGTTGGGGTGGCTTGACAGATGAGGAGAAGAAGGAGGGTATGTAAGAACTCTCTGTACTTTCTGCTCAATTTTTTATAAATCTAAAACTGTTTTAAAAAATAAGGTTAGTTAATTTTTAAAAATTTACTTTGAAGAACCTTACTTAAGGATGAATTTCTTTAAAAAATAAGCACAACAGATTCTATCCAGATCCATTAATGCTACTTCCACTGATGTGCCTTGGTTAAATCATTTTATCGCTTTGGCTCAGGTTTCTGTCTACAAAATGGGGTAATGATGCTACCTCATAAGGTCATTTAGGACTACAACTGGAATGGGGTCTGGTATACAGTAAGTTTATTATTTTCAGCACAACAATTATACATGACAAAAACTGAAAGTGAGGTAGAACAAGAAGATGATGAGAGAAACATGTTATAGATATGAGATTATATGACCAGACAACACAATCCTGTTTTCACAGGTAAGTCCCACACTGATCAATTGTGATATTGAACAGTCATTAGATTGGAAAGCATTCCTTTGTGATTAATTTCTCACATGGGCATGTATATTAATTTTGTCTATAAAGACTATTGATTCACCCAGTCAATTTTGTGAAGATCATTAAGTAATGGTAACCACTGGCATCTATTCAAAACTTTTGCTTTGTTTTCCAGGCACTGTTCTAAGATCTTTGCATCTTATATAATTTGTACATAAACTCTTAAATAGGTGCTACAATTTTTCTCATTTGATAAATGAGAAAATTGAGGTTAATTGACTTAACTTGCTCATGGTAACACTGCAAATGAATAGTAAAATTGAAATTTGAACATAAGTAGCCTGATTCTAAAACTCAATTTTTTGACAAGTTATGTTGTCAACTTTAGAATATATACATTATATATGTATGTTTATCTTTGTTTCTTGTTCTATATTAAGATTTGAACTTGGCTCCACAATTTATTTATTTTGTTTTCTTAAGCATCTTTATTGGCCTCTATGGAGAGAATGACATTAACATCACAAGGTTTTGGAAGGATTAAATAGGCAAACACATATAAATTACCTTTAATAGTCCCTGAAGTAAACCAAGTACATTACACATGTTATCTTTTGTTATAATTGAAATTATTTGTTAATTATTTTGTTATTTCAATATTATTACTGGTCATGCCAATAGCAACTTTTAGAATTTTTATAACTTTATTACATGTTTATTTGTTAAACTATTTTGTAGAATATCAATAATATTTTTAAATGTTTTATCGTGGCCAATAACAATTCCCACTTTACAGTTAAGGTAGCTGTAGGATCATTAACTAGAAAATTTTAATTGGAGCAGGTTTATCATTGAAGAATAAGGGATAACACTGAATTTGACACAGTGCCTTGTCTGTAGAAGGCTCTTCACAAATATTTAATAAATGAATCAATAGCACTCATTGCAGTAGCGCCCTACTGGAGAACAAGCATAGTAAATGACAATACTAGCCCTAATGCCATGGTTAACCACAAACACAGGAGGAAACTCAGCTTGACTGAACAAACATAATATACTTAAACCTAAAACACTTAGTAAAGTCATAAATCTTACAGAGTTCCAGAGGAGTTTCTAGGAAAAAATGATTGTCAGTGGAAGATTAACAGAGAAGGTAAGACTTACATTTAGATGTCATAGTTTAATAGAATTTATTGAGGAGCAAGCATTCTATTTATTAAGTCATGTGTATTATAAATAAAAGCATTACCACTTAGTGCTAGGGTTAGAACAGTAAATAAGTAATTATTAAATATTCTTTTTTCTATATGATGATTTAATATGTTACATAAACCTCATGCAGCTATATGCAAATTTATACACATCTAGTAATCTAGTAATGTTTTATGCAACAATTTCTGTGATAATGCTACCTAACAGACCACTGCAAAATTCAGTGACTCAAACAACACAACTTACCTGACTAGAACTGATTATAGTTAAGCCAGTCTTGTCTGGGCTTTGCTGGGTGGATATACTTCAAAATGCAAGTCAACCAAGATTGGCTTCACAGTGTGGGTTAGGTTCAGGCCTACTCCAATTTTCTCTTATCTACATTAGACCAGTGGCTTACTCAAGGCAAATTCTTCTCATGGTGAAAATCCAGAGGCCAGTGCAAAGATTTCTGCTTCTTTTACATCCAGTAACTTTCCATTGGTCAAAGTCAGTCATGTGGCCAATCCTAACGGTAATGGAGCCTTAAAATGTGCTCGAACTCTCCAATGCACCACAAGAGGCATGCACTTTGTTCAGGGAATCATAAATGCACATATATTGTCATTCTGAAGAAAAAAGAAACATTGTCAGTCTTCTTGAGGAAAGAATAATTGACTCTGAGCCAACAATTAAGCAAAGCAGTTAGTCATCTGAATAAGAGATAATAGAGACATTGGATAAATTTGAGTCCCAGAAGTAAAATGAAATGTGTTACTCAAGGAAGCAAATCGGGCTTTCCCTGACTGGGAGTAGACACTCATAAGAATTAAAACACAAATCCAAAGTGTCAGGCAAAGAAATCATGGGCTAATAATTATTTGGACTCCAATATCAGGGCAGTAAGACTTCAATCTTGGGATTCTTCCTAAGCTGAAATGTACATATCTTCTATACATTCTATGTAAAATTATACTTAGCTACGTGAATATGTTTGTAACCTCAAAAATCATGCTACTTGATTTGTAATAGACATTTTTACTGCATGCAGTTGGCACAATTCTTGAGATAACTCTCACATCTAAGTGCAATTCCTTCCCCTTGAATGTGGTGGGACCTCCTGGTAACCAATAGAATATGGCAAAGGTGAAAGGATTTTGATGACATTACTAACCAATTAGTGGACTTTAAGTTAATAAAAAGACCAATTTGGGTGGGCCTGTTATACTCAGGTGAGCTCTTTCAACAGTGGTCTAAAGGTCAGAATTGGAAGGAAAACAACAGTGTCTGTTTGTCTCTTTCTCTCTCCCTCTCTTTGGCTTTGAGGTAGCAACTTGCAATGAATTCCATGGCTTCAGGAAAATGAGTTCTGCTGACAACATGTGGGAACTTGGAACTGATCCTTCCCTAAATGAGCCTCCAGATGAGAACACAACATGTCTGACACCTTGAATGCAACTTTCCTGAGAGCCTGAGCAGAGGAACCAGCAAAGTCTAGCTCTTGACTCAAGGAAACTCTGAGATACAAACATAATAAAGAGAAAAATAATAAAGTAAAATTATATGTTAAGTCTGTTTGTGATAGTTTGTTGCATAGCAATAGAAAACAGATGCATTGCATTAAAATTAAAAAGCATGAGTGATACTGTGATTCAACAAACATTTTGTAATGAGCCTCAGATAGAAGGAACCATTCCATTTGGTGATAATGTGCACAAGGGAGAACCTGTTCATAGTTTTAGAGCAAAACTTGGATAGTTATTCTGTTTACCTAGTGAGATAACTTGATCTTTTCAAATGTACCCTTAATATATTAACTTTACTGAGGTCAAAATTAATTCACACTCAAAATGACATAAGGTAAAACCTTACTATTTGCCAATATACAAATTGATTTTATTATTTTATTAGCATCTTTAATAACAAGACCCTTATTTTTTTATGCCAAAAGCTATTTGAATACAATATAACAGAAGAAAACTATTTCAGCATATATCAGATATATTAACAGGAAAAGGTTGAACTGTTAAATATTGGTGGGTTTGTTTTCCTAATATACTCTAAATATTGTGTCACTGGTCACATTTTTTGGGAAGTAGACTCCAAGACAAAAATGTGGATGCAGGAAGTTTATTCTAGATTGCTCTTGGGATCGAAGCTTCTAGGAAAAAGGGAAGAGAGTAGAATTAATGGGGCAAGGCAAGAAATTGTTCCATAATGCATTCTCAAATGGAACCTCAGTTGGTCTTCTGGTAAGCTCTGAAGCTGAGGTGACCCTTCAGAGATGTCCTGAATTTGGGTCAAGTGTCTAAGCCTTTATGTCCCTTACAAAGAACATTCACTTCGTGTTGGTTACACAGGAAAGAGGAATAGCAAGTCTCTTAAGTTGCCAGCAATTCCTGGAAAAGGCTGTCAGCTAAGACCTGACAACTGGCAACACTCCTAGCAGCTGAGGGAGAAGTTCTTATCGTTCTAAAAGAGGACTGGATGGGGCATCAGCATGTTCCTGATACTGATTTGATATTTTATCTCAGTTCAGGCTCAGTACATTAAGTTGGAAATCAGGAGTAGAAGGCAAATCAGTGACCATTTTCTTACTTTTCTAAACAAGAATATAGTAGCTTTACTTTTCCTTTCCTTTGTTTTTCCCATATGGAAAATGAGAATAATAGGAGCTGTGCCCCTAATAACCTCATGGGAATATTCCTTAAATTAAAATGGTGAGTGGCTGGGTGTGGTACAAACAGATGAAATCATCTTTAAAGGTCTTTGAGGAAGACGTATACATTAAAATTATGCTGAAATTAATAGTAAATTGCTGTCAAAATGATATATTCTAAAACACCAGACCTGCTTCTGACAAACCTACTTGTAATTGGGAATTAAACCTTTCATGACATTGTCACATTCGGATTTATCTTAAGTCCTGGACAGTCTTGTGATAGTGAATACTCTTATTGATCTCTGGACCCTAAATAAAAGAAAATTTAATGAAAGCCATAGAATTTCTAGTGGGGCAGTCACAGAGCCAGTGATTAAAGTCTGATCTTTCACCTAAGCATTACAGTTCTGCCCTGAGAGATTTAACACCTCACCCAAAGACTCAGGCAAGTCCCAAGTGACTGTGAGTGGACATCATAAACACATCCCCAAATTTAACAAAAGAAAAAAAGTAAAATTGGGAGAAAATTTTACAAGAAACTGTTAAGTTTGGAGCAAAGAACAAGGAAAAGCCTAATGAAATTAGTTTTAAAAGTCTTTAAAGAGAAGAAACACAACAAAACACATCTCTGTTTTAACTGAAGATCAGGCCGCCAGAGGCGAGCTCAACTGTGTCCAGATAAAGTACTATCATCTTTTACCTTAATGAACTCTGTACTGACAAGTCTTTTATGACAAATTTTGTGCTCTAGCAGCAACTTCAAATCTATATAAGATTTGGAGCTTCATTTAAAAAGTCATATCTGGCCCTGTCACGCTTGTGTGACAAGTTTGCTCAGTCCTCATCTGGGTCACTAAATGGGGGATCCCATGATAGAGAAAACCGACATTCCATCCATCTTGCTTTGCATGAATGCGTCTCTGTCAGTGAAACTACATAACAATGTTGGTTTTATATACTCTCAAGAAAAACAGCCCAGAATTGGCTTCTAACAGTCCAAACAGAAGCAATGTGCAAGTTTCAATTTAGAATACAGTCAGTCCCCTTAACCAAAAAACAAAAACAAAGCCAACAGTTTCTCCAGCCGTATAGCATACAATTTTTCAAACTTCCTGTATACCTCTTTGTTTCAGAAGGAAAGATTAATTGCTCTTCCTTCTTTGAAACAAGAAAAAAATCGTATCGTGTAGACAGTGAAGAGAGTTTATTGTGCAGTTAATTAAATTTTATTAACATTTTACTTCAATTACTTCCTCAAAGAAATTAAATAAAATTTTGCCAGCCGTTTAAAATGGAAAAGATTTCATCTTGGAGTTGCAGCAGTCTTTTGTGCAATTTTATGTTTTTTTGTATCTTTGTTTGTAACATGGGTTTTTTGATTTTCCTTTAAGCAATATGTTAGAGGAAAAACACCTGTGGCCTTTCTGTTTTCTTGTAAGAACTGAGATATCTCACGATTAGTGAAAAAGTTGTATTACTAGAACTTGGCAAAACATTCTGCAGTTTTTAATAAAAGTCAAGTTGCTCTAAGTACTTTTTAAATTATATGCAAGTCAAATTAAAGGTGGCACTGTCATCTACACAACAAAAGTGAGTCATGCACATAATTTTTTAAAAGGCATCATGAAGCCTCTTGTGTGTTGCTTCATCTTCATGGTGTATAGGAAAGTCTTATGAAACTGCCTAGACTCTTATGAAGCTTGGAAGTAATAAAAGAATAACCTGAGTCTGTTCAACTGTAAATGCTTATTAAAGATGAGCTTAGAATGGATTGTAAAGTTACTGACTTCAAATAGCAATAAAAAGAACAATAATTGAAAAGAATAGAATGACAAGCTGCACTTTACTATTACAAAAAAAAAAAAGGCAACCACTGTAGACAGAAGGACAAGGATGCAATGTCTGAAACTTTGAAATACCATTTAGAAATCATATTTTCCCCCCAATGTTTTCTCCAATGTACATTTTGTGAGAATTATTTCCGACCTCTTGTCTATAGAGATGCTGGTGTCTGTAGAGGAAATTTTATAGAAAGCATCCCCTTGAAATGAAGGAACAACTTACATTTGCCCTTCACTGTTATAAACTATATTGAAAACAACTTATGTTGCTCAGCAACATTTAATATACCAAAATAAAACACCACCCTCCACCTGGCTCTTAAAAGCAACAAAATTGAATTTCTTAACATGGCTTCTGATATCTATTTAGTTTAGATTAAATATAGGTTAAAGTGTAATCTTTCTATAATCTGATCGCAGATTCCAACAAATAAGATAGCTAGGAGCAGGACACAAAACAGAAAATTCCAAATTGTTTTAAGCATGTTCATATCTAGACTGTGAAGCAGAGTCCCCAGTGGCTCAGTGCCAGCCTTGCATCTTCCAAAGGATGTGGTATCTCTGAGTGAACTCCCTCTGAACTCTACTTGTCAAAATAATGGCGAACTAACCACATCACGTAAACAAAACAAAACAAGAGGCTGGGTTGCTGCTATTGTTAGCATCATTAAAAATTAAGGATGGCTGATTTTGAGCAAATATTTAATGCTGACTATTCTATTCTTTGTAATGTTTTTCTCTGAAACAGAGTTATTTTTCAAAACATTTTAAAGGTGTTACATTATTTTTATAAATTTATTTCCTTTTTCTATTGTTACATTTTTGTTTGACCTCACAGATTATTGTATTTATGAGATCTGAGATCCCATTTAAACATAGCAACATATAAACTGTTATAAAATATGAAAGCAATTCTTTCTCCTTCAAATATCTATTAGAAGTTATATATGTGTCAAAATAACAAAATAAATACATAGTAAATGTGTGTGAAACTTCTAACAATTCTGAGGTATCAAAAAAGGATATATTACTTAGGTGAAACATTGAAATAAGTTATCCATCTAAATTTATAAGGAAGCATATTGAAAACACAGAAGAAAAAATAACCTTTATTTTAGAGGTTAGTTTTTAGGTCCTCTTGCTTATAATTTGATTTGCAAAACCCCCATGTACAAGCCCTGTTATTGGTCCTATTTTGTGAATAAAAGTAAAATTTGAGCCGGCTCTGACACTGTAGAACAGGTGCTCCATGTCAAGTTTTATGTATTGATTCTACTTCCACCAAATATGAATAGTTTATACCCGCTATGGTATTCATACCAGCAAAAGCAAATGTTAGAGTCCTACAGATGTTTTTATTCTGAGAAGAGGAAAGCCTACAGTCCATGGAATGAAAATACAGTCATGAAATTTAGTGAGTTTATATGATCTGTGTTGAATTTTGGGGTGAGTTAACAACCTCTCAACAACTATATGTATAGCCACGTGATTGACCCTCCTCATTTCCTTTCGACCTGCAGTGTTAAAAAATAATTCTCAAGGAATCACAGGTTTCAGAAGTGATGCTCTAGAAGTAATAGCTACTAAAGTGATGATAGACTTTACGTGTTTTTTTCTTAGAATATCATCAATTTTTCGGCTGAATATATGTTTTGCTTCACATTCTCTTCTCCAGTGTTTTTCAGTTTATAGATTGTCCTCTCCTTGTTTTGCCTTTTTATTTTGCACATCCCATTTCCTCTTCTTAGAATTTTCTTTCTTTATTGTACTTTAAGTTCTGAGGTACAGGTGCCATGGTGGTCTGCTGCATCCACCACGCTGTCATCTACATTAGGTATTTATCCTAATACTCTCCCTTCCCTAGGCGCCCACACCCCAACAGGCCCTGGTATATGATGTACCCCTCCCTGTGCCCATGTGTTCTGATTTTTCAATACTTATTTGTGAGTGAGAACATGTGGTGTTTGGTTTTCTGTTCTAGTGTCAGTTTGCTGAGAATGATGGTTCCAGCTTCATCCATGTCCCTGAAAATACATGAACTCATCCTGTTTTATGGCTGCATAGTATTCCATGGTATATATGTGCCACATTTTCTTTATCCAGTCTATCACTGATGGGCATTTGGGTTGGTTCCAAGTCTTAGCTACTGTGAACAGTGCTGCAATTAACATATGTGTGCATGTGTCTTTATAATAAAATGATTTATAATCCTTTGGGTATATACTTAGTAATGAGATTGCTGGGTCAAATGGTATTTCTATTTCTAGACCCTTGAGGAATCACCACACTGTCTTTCACAATGGCTGAACCAATTTACACTCCCACAAACAGTGTAAAAGCATTGCTTTCTCCACATCTTCTTCACATCTGTTGTCTTCTGGTTTTTAATGATCGCCATTCTAACTGGCGTGAGTTGGTATCTCAATGTGGTTTTGATTTGAATTTCTCTAATGAACGGTGATGATGAGCCTGTTTCATATGTTTGTTGGCTGCATAAATTTCTTTTGAGAAGTGTCTGTTCATATCCTTCACCCACTTTTTTATGAGGTTGTTTTTTCTTATAAATTTGTTTAAGTTCTTTGTAGATTCTGGATATTAGCCCTTTGTCAAATGGGTGGCTTGCAAAATTTTTTTCCCATTTTGCTGGTTGCTAATTCACTCTAAGGATAGTTTCTTTTGCTGTGCAGAAGATCTTTAGTTTAATTAGATCCCATTTGTCAATTTTGGCTTTTGTTGCCATTGCTTTTGGTGTTTTAGTCATGAAGTCCTTGTCCATGCCTATGTCCTGAATGGTATCACCTAGGTTTTCTTCTAGCGTTTTTAGGGTTCTAGGTCTTATGTTTAAATCTTTAATCCATCTTGAGTTAATTTTTGTATAATGTGTAAGGAAGGGATCCAGGTTCAGCTTTCTGCATATGGCTAGCCAGTTTTCCCAACACCATTTTATTAATAGGGAATCCTTTCCCTATTGCTTGCTTTTTTCAGGTTTGTCAAAGATCAGATGGCTGTAGATGTGTGGCGTTATTTCTGAGGCCTCTGTTCTCGGGTCTGTATCTCTGTTTTGGTACCAGTACCTTGCTGTTTTGATTACTGTAGCCTTGTAGTGTAGTTTGAAGTCAAGTAGCATGATGCCTCCAGCATTTTTTTTTTTCCTTAGAATTGTCTTGGCTATGCGGGCTATTTTCTGGTTCCATATGAAATTTAAGGTGTTTTTTTCCAATTCTGTAAAAGTCAATGTTAGCTTGATGGGATAGCACTGAATCTATCAATTACTTTGGTTAGTATGACAATTTTTATGATATTTATTCTTCCTAACCATAAGCATGGAATGTTTTTCCATCTGTTTGTGTCCTCTCTTATTTCCTTGAGCAGTGGTTTGTAGTTCTCCTTGAAAAGGTCCTTTACAACCCTTGTTAGTTGTATTCCTAGGTATTTTATTCTCTTTTTAGCAATTGTGAATGGGGAGTTCACTCATGATTTCCCTCTGTTTGACTGTTACTGGTATATAGGAATGCTTGTGATTTTTGCACATTGATTTTGTATCCTGAGATTTTGCTGAAGTTGCTTATCAGCTTAAAGAGATTTTGGGCTGAGATGATGGAGTCTTCTAAATATACAATCATGTTGTCTGCAAATAGAGATAATTTGACTTCCTCTTTTCTTAATTGAATACCCTTTATTTCTTTTTCTTGACTTATTGCCCTGGCCAGAACTTCTAATACTATATTGAATAGGAGTGGTGAGAGAGGGCATCCTTGTCTTATGCCAGTTTTCAAAGGGAATACTTCCAGTTTTTGCCCATTCAGTAAAGGGCTGTTTAATTTTGTCAAAGGCCTTCTCTGCTTCTATTGAGATAATCATGTGGTTTTTGTCTTTGGTTCTGTTTATGCAATGGATTACGTTTATAGATTTGTGTATGTTGAACCATCCTTGTAGCCCAGGGATGATGCTGACTTGCTCATGATGGGTAAGCTTTTTGATGTGCTGTTAGATTCGGTTTGCCAGTATTTTACTGAGGATTTTCGAATCAATGTTAATTATGGATATTTGCCTGAAATTTTCTTTTATAGTTGTGTCTCTGCCAGGTTTTGGTATCAGAATGATGTTGGTCTCATAGAATGAGTTATGGAGGATTCTCTCATTTTGTATTGTTAGGAATAATTTCAGAAGGAAGAGCACCAGCTCCTCTTTGTACCTCTGACAGAATTTGGCTGTTAACCAGTCTGGTCCTGGACTTTTTTTGGTTGGTACACTATTAATTGCTACCTCAATTTCAGACCTTGTTATTGTTCTATTCAGGGATTCAACTTCTTCCTGGTTTAGTCTTGGGAGGGTGTAAGTGTCCAGAAATTTATCCATTTCTTCTAGATTTATTGATTTATTTTCTTCCTCTACCTTTCTTCTGGTAAAACCCTGCTTATACTTCATTCCTGATGTTGGATATTCCTTTGCTAGGAAGCTATTTACATAACCATGCCCATCCCAGGTCAAAGTAGGTGCTGCTTCCTGTACTTCTGAAGCAGCACAGCCTTCTCCAATCAGAGTGTTTATTAGATGGTGTCATTTGAGCACTGAAACAGCATCTGTCTTATTCATTGCTGTTTTACTCTCTGCACACAATACGGTGTCTGGCAGGTAGCAGGTTTTTGACTGACTAAACAAGAGCTGATATATTCACAGTCTTGTATCTTAATATTTCCTCATTTATGCTACTTACTGCAGTCATTTGGAACCATTTGCCATCCTTCAACTTTGTCATGTTCTCTCCTAACTCTGCACTGTAACTCCTTCTACTCAGAATTGCCTTCTACCATTCCTCCTCTACCCCACTAAGCTGGCTAGTTTTTACTATCCTTCAAGATTCAACTTAGCTATCACCTCATCTGGGAAGCTGCCTGTGACTATAATCAACCTACTTTTGACACAAAAGAGCATTGTCTCAGTCTGCTCCTGGAATTCTCATTCAAATATCATATAGATAGAACTGTGCTGAAATTACCCTAAATTTTGGGACCCCCCAATTTGATTGAAATATCTTCATGGTGCCGACTGATGTCACTATATCTTAGGCCCTATACCTGTACTCTATTCTGTACTCATGGAAGATATTCAAATACATAGAAGATGTTCAAATATATTTACTCAGATTTAAAAATTCTGAGCCCAGGATCCACAATGTACTTCTTGTATAATCTTTATTAAATTACTTAACATTTCTAAATTTTAGTTTAGTTTTGTTATCTTTGAAATGGGAACTGTAATAGTTGTTATAATGAATACTTTTATTGATCTCTGGATCAATACAAGTATTGGTATCAATATAAATGGACAGTTTTCTTTCCCATGACATAATGTTTCCAAGTGGAAAGCTTTCAGCTAGAGTAGAATACTTATTCTCTTCCTATTCCTCACTCACTGATACCTGTGAAAGGAGGAGTGACTTTTCTGGGAGGTGAGCTTGGGGGTTATATTTATTTTATTTGTCTATACACTATAGAGTGTATATTCTCTATGCTACAGCAAGAGACCTGCTACAATTCTCCATATTGCCTGTGACTATGTAGATAAGATTTTATGTTTCACAGATTAAGAGTGAACAGGCCTCTTTGGCCTCAGTTCTGAAGCTACATTCACCAATAGGCTTTTCCTCTTATAATAGTGAGATCTTTATCTGTTTATCAACAGTTGTGATAACACTCCAAGAAAAAGATGTTATCACCAAATTAAGAGTGTAACAAGGAGTAGGGAGGTAGAGCAAGATGACCAAATCGAACCTTCCACTGATCATTCTCCATGCAGGAACACCAAATTGAACAACTATCCACACAAAAAAGCACCAAAAATCAGATGAGCGTTCACAGTACCTGGTTTTAACATCATGTTAAGAAAAGAGGCACTGAATAAGGAAGGGAAGACAGTGTTGAGTCACCTACAACACCCTTACCCTATCTCCTAGCAATGACTGCATGGCACAGAGAGATAATTAGTGTGTTTGGGGGGAGGGAGAGCATGGTCATTGTGTGACTTCACATTGGAACTCAGTGCTGTCCTGTCACAGTGGAAAACAGCACAGGGCAGAACTAAGCCAGCACTCATGGAGGAAGTATTAAGATCAATCTTAGCCAGAAGCCAGTAGCTTATCCCAGTGGTTGAAAGCTGAGTTCTTGCAAGCTACACCACCATGGATTAAAGTGCTCTGGAGTTCTAAATAAATTTGAAAGGACTTGAAAGTCCACAAGGACTGCGATTCCTTGGCAAGTCTTCATACTGTCCTGGGCTTGAAGCCAGTAGATTGGAGTGCATGTGACTTATACCACCTGGAGCAGCCAAGGATATGTTTGCATCACCCCTCCAAAACCCCAGGCAGCATTACTTGGAGCTCCAATAGAGATTCCTTCCCTGTGTTTGAGGAGAGGAGTGGGACAGTAAAGAGGACTTTGTCTTGCAACTTGCATATGGGCTGAGCCACAACAAAATAAGGCACCAGACAGAGACCTGAGGCCCCCATTCTAAGCCCTAGATCCTGAATGACATTTCTAGACATACTCTGAGCCAGAAGGGAACTGGAGGACTTGAAATGAAAAGTCTAGTCCTAGTAGGATTAATTACATGGTGACTAAAGAGCCCTTGGGCCCTGAATAATGAGCAGTAGGGGCCAGGCAGTACTTACCACAGGCCTTAGGTGAGACTCAGAGCCATGCTGGCTTCAGGTGTGAATGAGCACATTCCAAGTTGTGGTGGCTGTGAGGAAAGAACCTGCTAAAGGAGAGAGAAGACTAAAACGGATTTTGTCTTGTGTCTCGGGTGCCATCTCAGCCACAGTGTAGTAGAGCCCCAGTGGGCCTCTGGGGTCCACCATTCCAGGCTTTTGCTCCTGGATGGCATTTATGAACCTGCTCTCAGTCAGCCCACTGCCTGGTAGGGAGACATTCAGGACTAACATTTTTCACCATAGACTGAAGAGGCCTTGGGCCTTGAATGAATGTTGACAACAGCCAGCAGCAGTACTCACTCAATGCCTGGGACAGTGGTGGCCATGGGGGAGAGACTCCTCTGCTTGTGGAAATGGGAAGGAAAGGGGGGGAAGATCTTTGTGTTAAGGCTTGGGTGCCAACTTATCTGCAGTAGAATAGAGCACCAGGTAGATTGTAAGTACCCAACTCAAGGTTCTGGCTCTTAGATGGCATCTATGAACCTTCTTGAAATTTTCATGAAGTTGCCACCCTGAAGAAAAGGACAGAAGCCTGGCTAGATTCACCACCTGCTGATTGTAGAGCCTGTAGGCTTTGAGTGAACATAAGCAGTAGCCAGGCAGTGGTCATCGTAGGCTCTGTATGAGATCCAGGGCTGTGGTGGCTTAGGTCTGACCCAGGGCAATCCCAGTGGTGGTGACCAAGGAAATACTTATGTAACACATCCCTAGCTCCACTTTGGGGAAAAGTAAGAGAAAAGAAAAAGAATCTCTTCCTGGTAGTCAAGGGAATCTCCCAGATCTAACCCAAGAAAACCAGGACCACCTCTTCCAGTCTGCAAGAGTCACAGCATTACTGAGCTTGGGGTGTCCCCCTAATGCAGATATGGCTGCAATGACCAAAGACTTAGATTATGACACCCATGTCCCTTTGAATTCTTGGAAAGCCTTTCCAAGAAGGATGGCTACAAATAAGCTCAGATTTCAAACACTACAATAAATACCAAACTTTTCAATCTCAAGACATTAGCAAATATCCACAAATAGCAAAACCATCCAGGAAAACATGACCTTAACAAATGAACTGAATAAGGCACTAGTGACCAGTCCCTACAGAGACAGAGATATGTGACCTTTCACAGAAAGAATTCAAAATAGCTGTGTTGAGGAAGCTCAATAAAATTCAAGATAACATAGAGAAGAAATTCAGAACCCTGTAAGAGAAATCTAACAAAGAGATCAAAATAATTGAAAAAAAAGCAGCAGAAATTCTGGAGCTGAAAATGCAACTAACATACTGAAGAATGCATCAGAGGCTCTTAACAACAGAATTGACAAGCAAAAGAAAGAGAGAGCTGAAAGAGGCTATTTGAAAATGCACAGTAAGAGGACACAGAAGAAAAGAGAACAAAGAAGAACGAAACATGCCTGCAAGATCTAGAAAATACCCTCAAAAGAACAAATTTGAGTAACTGGCCTTAAAGAGAAAGTACAGAGATAGGGGTAGAAACTTTATTCAAAAAGAAAATAACAGAACTTCCCAAATGTAGAGAAATATATCAATATTCAAGTACAAGAAGGTTATAGAACACCCAGTAAATTTATCCCAAATAAGACTATCTCAAGACATGTAATAATAAAATTCCAAAAAGTAAAGAATAAAGAAAGGAGGCCGTGTGTGGTGGCTCATACCTGTAATATTAGCACTTTGGGAGGCTGAGGCAAGCAGATCATCTGAGGTCAAAAGTTTAAGACCAGCCTGGCCAACATGGTGAAACCCCATCTCTACTAAAAACACAAAAAATTAGTCAAGAGCGGTGGCAGGCATCTGTAATTCCAGCTACTTGGGAGGCTGAGGCAGTAGACTCACTTGAACCCAGGAGGCAGAGGTTGCAGTGAGCTAAGATTGTGCCATTGCACTCCAGCCTGGGCAGCAAGAGCAAAACTCTATCTCAAAAGAAAAAAAAAAGGATACTAAAAGAAGAAAGAGAAATGAAACAAATAACATAGAAAGAGGCTTTAATATGTCTGGTAGCAGACTTCTCAGTAGATACCTTACAGGCCAGGAGAGAGTGGCATGACACATCTAAAGTGCTGAAGGAAAAAAAAAGCAGCTTTTATCCTGGAATAGTATAACCAGACAAAAATGCCTTCAAACATGAAAGAGAAATTAAGATTTTCCAAGACAAACAAAAGCTGAGGGATTTTGTTAACACCAGACCTGTCCTACAAGAAATGCTAAAGGGAATTTTTCAATTTGAAGAAAAAGGATATTAATGAGCAATACGAAATTATCTGAAGTTATAAAACTTACTGATGATAGTAAATACATGGAAAAACAGAATATTATAACACTGGAATAATGGTATATAAACTACACATACCTTGAATAAAAAGACTAAAAATATGAATATATTAAAAATAATAACAACAACTTTTCAACACGTAGTATAATAAGATAAATAGAAACCACAAAAAGTTATAAAACAGGGGTATAAAGTTAAAGTGTAGAGAGTTTTTATTAGTTTTCTATTTGTTCATGCAATCAATGTTGTTTTTGGTTGAAAACAATAGGTTATAAGACATTATATGCAATCCTCATGGTAATTCCAAATAAAAAAACATGCAACAGATATACAAAAAATTAAAAGCAATAATTTAAAATATAGAACCAGAGAAAAATCACCTTCAGTAACAGGAAGAGGAAGGAAGGAAAGAAGAAAGACCACAAAACAACCAGAAAACAAATAATAAAACAGCAGTAGTAAGTCCTTAATAATAATATGGAATATAAATGAACAAAATCCCCTAAACAGAAGACATAGAATGGTTGAATATTTTTTAATGACTCAATAATCTGTTGCTTACAAGAAATATATTTCACCTATAAAGACACACATAGCCTGGAAGTAAAGGGATGGAAAAAGATGTTTCATGCAAATGGAAACTAGAAAAGAACAGGATAGCTATACTTATATCAGAAAAAATATATTTCAAGACAAAAACTATAAAAAGAGACAAGGACATGATATAATGATAAAGGGGTCAATTCAGCAAGAGGATATAACAATTTGCAAATACATATGCACCCAACACTGGAGCATCCAGATATATATCAAATATTATTAGAGCTAAAGAGAGAGAAAGACTCCAACACAATAATAGCTGGAGACTTCAACATCCCTTCAATGTTAGACAGATCTTCCAGATAGAAAATCAAAAAAGAAACATTGAGTTTAATCTGTACAATAGGCCAAACAGACCTAGTAGATATTTACAGAACATGTCATCCAACAGCTGTAGAATACACATTCTTCTCCTCAGAATGTGGATCATTCTCAAGGATAGTCCATATGTAAGGCCACAAAACAAGCCTTGCAATATTCAAAAAATTAAAATTATTTCAAGTATTTTCTCTTACCACAGTGGAATAAAACTAGAAATCAATAACGAGGAATTTTGGAAAATGCAAACACATGAAAATTAAACAATATGCACTGAATGGGTTAATGAAGAAAATAAGAAGGAAATTAAAAAATTTCTTGAAACAAATGATAATGGAAATATAACATACCAAAACATATGAAATACAGCAAAAGCAGTTCTAAGAAGAAAGTTAATGACAGTAAGCACTTACATCAAAAAAGTAGAAAAAAACTTCAAGTAAACAATATAACAATGAATCTTAATGAACTAGAAAATCAGGAGCAAAACAAACCCAGAATTAGTAGAAGAGAAATAATGAATATGAATAAAGGAAACTGAAGTAAAAATATAAACAATCAACAAAAGGTTATGTTGCTTTTTTGAAAAGATAAAACCATCAAACCTTTAGAAACATAGATAGAAGACCCAAATAAAATCAGAGTTGAATAAAGCACTAGAGAAGCTCTCCAGGACACTGGAGTGGGCAAAGAGTTCTTGAATAATACCCCACACACACAGACAATCAAAGCAAAAGTGGGCAAATGGGATTGCTGGGGTTCAGAGGAGCCCTCAGCTCCCTTGAGAGGATGTTTCTCCAAGGTTCTTGGTCTCCCACTCTCTCAAGAATTAGAGAGGGGACCACAGCAGGTATACTCATAAAGTAAATACCAGACTCAAAAAGCTTTTGCAGAAAAGTGATTTATTTAGGTAGAGAAAGAGAAAAAGGAGAAGAGAGAAAGAAACAGTTAACTCTCATACTGAATGAGAGAAGAAAAGCCACTCTCACACCGAGTAAGAAGGGTTCCCAGAAGGGGGGGAAAATTAGAGAAGGAAAACTCCTTTCACACTGAGTGAGAGAATCCAGAAAGATGGAATTCAGGAGAGGGAAAGCAGCTTCCACTCTGAGTGGAAGGGAATTGAGAGAGAGATGGAGTTTAGGAGGGCAAGACAGGCTTCCATGAGAGAGTGTGAAAGGGGGACTCCAGAGGGAAAATCCACCTGGATGAGGGGGACAGGGACTTTTAACCTGGAAGGAATTCCCTCCCTCTTCGAGTCCTTTGGTCAGTGAAAAGAAGTTCCTCAGAACTTCCGCTGGAGTGATGGACTTTTGACCATTTCTGGCACCCGCGAAAATTAAAACAGAGACCCTTAAATCTCCCGGATGGAGAGAGATGGGAGGGGGGCATGGCGCTGTTAAGTTCTTGCTCTAAAAACTACGCCCCCTTGTGGACCCGGAAAGAACATATTCCCTCAGGATCACATCAAGTTAAGAAGCTTCTGAACAGCAAAGGAATCAACAGAGAGAGGAGACAACTCACAAAATGGGAAAAAATATTTACAAACTATCCATCTGACAAGGGATTAATAAGCAAAATATATAAGGAGCTCAAACAACTTTACAAAAAAATCTAATAATTCAATTTATAAGTGGGCAAAATATCTGAATAGATATTTCTCAAAAGAAGACATACAAATGAAAAATAGGTATATGAAAAAGTACTCAGTGTTATTAATCATTAAAATACAAATCAAAACTATGAGATATCATCTCACCACAGTTAAAATTGCTTTTGTCCAAGAGACATGCAATGACAAATTCTGGAGAGGTGGTGAAGAAAAGGGAATCCATGTACACCATTGGTGGAAATGTAAATTAGTATAGCCACTCTGGAGAACAGTTTGGAGGTTCCTCAAAAAACTAAATATAGAACTACTATATGATCCAGCAATTCAGTTCCTAGGTATATTCCCAAAAGAAAGGAAATTAGCATATTGAAGAGACAGTCTCTGAAAACCCAAAGTGAGTCTATTAAGGAAGTCATACAATGGGCAGAAATGGCTTGGTCTTTTCTTAGGCAACGGCTGAGGTCTCCTCTGCAGAGTGTGAACTTGATTTCAAAGCTGCAGCATACCTTGGCCTGAATGAATTAAAGCCAGAGGCTGCCGTATAACCATAATTCTCACAGCTGGGTAATGAGTGTGCAGCATGTTCCTTTTTTTTTTGTTTTGAGACAAAGTCTCACTTATTCACCCAGGCTGGAGTGTAGTGGCATGATCTCAACTTATGGCAGTCTCCTCCTCCTGGGTTCAAGTGATTCTCCTACCTCACCCTCCTGAATAGCTGGGATTATAGGTCTTTGCCACCATGCCTGGCTAATTTTTGTATTTTTAGTAGAGATGGGGTTTTGCCATGTTGGTCAGGCTGGTCTCGAACTCCTAGCCTCAAGTGATCTGTCAGCCAGGGCCTCCCAAAGTGTTTACAAGCTTGAACCAGCACACCCTGCTTGTTCTATCTTAACGTAGATTTTGAATGGTGCATGTCCATATCTGTAATATGTGACATTATTCTCCCATCTGTTGACTATAAGTTTCATTACATAGAGATTTTTGTTTCATTCGCTGTTTTATCATCTGCGTCTTTAAGAATGCCAAATATGAGTAGGAGCTACATAAATATTTGTTGAATGAATGAATGAAATCTTTTTGATTTCTGTTTCCATCTCTCACTATTTTCAAAATATTGGCAGGGATCAGGAATGTATTGTATTGGATATCTTCTGTCCTCAAAGTGTATGTGGCCTGTCACATAATATTCTGGTAAGGATCATATTCAGTAAAGTACATAATTTGATATCAGAATGTTCAAAGCACTGCACAAATGTTCAAAATCAATAGTAGCAAACACTACTGCCAATTTAAAATTACTATTTCTGTCCTTTCCTTTTGTTTTTCTGTTGATTATTGCTTTTAATTCACATTTTCCAGTTTAAAGGGTATCTATTCTTTCCTTCCTTTTTATTCCCTGTCATACAATCTAACACATCTTACTTATTACTTCCAAAATAAAATAGTGACAGTACTATATAAAGAGAGATAGATGAAATTCAAATTGGAAATTATTTTTCTAAAAGAGCTTATATAAAGCCTTTTGTTGTATGAAAACTTTGAAACCAGAAACTACAGTGTAATTTGGAAATTGTAAATTTGTACCTGATAATGGAAATGAACTCACTGTCATGCACTCAACATACATCCCACTCACTGGTCTTCTATGCATTCTAAGAGGCATCAATTCACTGAATTGAGCCTTGAATGCTTCACACCTACTGAACTGGGTGGTCTTTTAGGGCAGTCTAAGCTACCTTGGCCATAATCCCTCTGACCTGATTTTATTGTCTATATCTTCCTTTTCAGTTACTTTAGACCTTTTCAGTTAACGCCTCCATACCCCAACTTCTTCCTAAATATCTCCCACTTACATTACTTAAATATACATTTGACTCTCACAGCACTGTGAGATAGGTATATAATTATTATCCGCTTAATTTTGTAAAACACAGAAAAGGAAATAAAAAGAAATAGCTATTTTCCCAGATTACACAGCTACCAGGTATAAGAGTGAATACATGAACAGAGGGTAAAATGACCTAAGGGCTCAGCTTCTTAATTGTATTGCCCCAGTGCTGGCTTAGTTATTATTGGCATTTCATCAAATACAGCATAATTATGTGACCTGTTCCAAAATGTTTACTATTAATTATTAAATAAGAAACATTTCAGCCTGACATTCTAACTTGTCTGCAGTAATACAAACTCATTCGTCCAATTTCATCTTCTGTTCACTCCTCTCTCACGTTTATTTTTAGCTTCCCAAGAATTCAACTAGTTTTCTCGCCCTAACCCCTATATCTAAATGTATTTGTAACTTTCCCCAGCTCTATATTCTTATGCTGTTTAAATTCCATCCATACTTCAAAGAATATATTTTTAAAATAGAGTCCTATCAATTCTCTATCCAAGGTGCTCTGTGAGAGGTGAACTGGTATTACAACGCATTGTACTTACTGCAATATAATATGGATATCTAAGTTCTATTTTACAACATAAACTGTGTCCTTCTTTGAGATGAGCATGTATTCCCATCTGAGTGTTAATCTTCACCACTTTCAACACAGTGACTTTTACATAATATGTCCAATAAATGATTGCTGAATTGAAGAAACCCAAACAAACCTGGTAAAAATTTTCCTTTTTGTCAATGAGAAAAAGATACACTGAGAATGAGGTCATAGATGATCACAATAGTTTTCCATATCTACAAAGATATGTCTCAGGACTCCTAAGTTAATGCCAAATACAGATAGTACCAAAACCTATATTTACTATCTTTTTTCCTCTACATACCTACCTATGGTTGAGTTTAATTTATAAATTAGGCACACTGAGAGATTAACAACAATAACATAATAAAATAGAACAATTATAACAATATACTGTAATAAAAAATATGAATGTGTTCTCTCTCAAAATATCTTATTGTTTGTAATATTTTCAGACTGGTTGATTATGGCTACATGAAATCAGGAAAAGTAAAACCATATATAATGGGGGAACTGCTGTGCTCTGTTTACAGCATTCTCTATTTTGGAATGAAATTTTCACTCACTTTGCTATAGATGCAAATATTGTTTTCTAATTAAATGTGTTTTGTTTTCTCATTCTAATTCTAAAAAGCTCCCTTTGCAATAGAAGTGAAGGAATTTTAGGAATGATGCACTCTATATTGGCATGCTACTCTTTGTATTTTTAGTACCAACTTCAGATATTACTTAACTCTATGGAGGAAAAAAAAAATGCTGGCACCACATAAAAATCACATCTGCTGTCACAACTATTTTCATAGGTCCCTTTCTTTCTCCAAAATGGCAATAGAATAGCTGTGCACAGAACAGAATCCTGAAATGTGGGAGCCTGCCCAGGCACCCCATTGTCCTTTCTGTCATATTATAAATGAAACAAAAAGACAGTCCAGGCAGTTGGCTACAGGTCTGTCTGCCAAAAGTAATAAATAAAATGTTTAAAGGTATGTCTTTTTCAAATGGGAATGTCTTGATACGCCACAAAAATAAACATATTAATCCTAACATACATTGAATTCATATACAGTAGTGTAACTGGTGGAGGTACTCAGCTCCCTCCCACTTCTGAAGAGGTTCTTAGCCTTGCTAACCCCGAAGAATGGGGAAAGGGGTCCGGGACATGTGGTCAGTTTGCTGTTCTGTGGACCCAAAGAGTTTTTGCAGAAAAGTGATTTATTAGACAGAGAGAGAGAGAGAGAGAGAGAGACAGAGAGAGAGAGAGAGAGAGAGAGAGAGAGAAGACAGCTCCCTCCCACGCTGCCATGGGAGGGGACCCCAGAGAAGAAATCCGTACAGGTTAAGGAGCAGCTGAATTTTAACCCTTGAGTTACTCCCTCCCCCATTCATGTTCTCATCCAATGACAGGAGTTTTTTCAAACTTCCTCTGGAGTGATTGATCTTTGACTATGATACCCCAGTGGCTACTTGGTCCACAACTCTGAGTTACAGAGCCCCTCTTCCCAGAACTTTCCGGGTTTTTTCCTACCTAGCTTTTCCCACCTAGCCATCGTGTAGGAAACCCAAAGGACTTTCTTTAACATTTGAAACTTCTCTGGTTCCCTGATGGAGGCATGGAGCCGGGAAACTCCTGCCTTTAAACCACGCCCCTTGTGGACCCGGGAAGAGAAGTCACTCAGTAGCAGCAAGTTTCCTGATAGATGTGATCAATTAAATTCAGTTCTTAAATAATAAGTTCTAGAAAATATGTGGAAAGTCACGGTGTAAGGGGAGAACTGCTTTTGTTTCCAAAATTTATCCAGGGACAGTTCAATTTTAATTTGAATCTTAGCACTGGAGGCTTAGAAGGCCTATGTGCTGTAGTGGAAAAACAGGTTTTGAAACCTGACCTGATAATAAAAATACTGACTCTGGCAATTTTATAACTGGAAGATGTTTTCATGTTACTTAATTTCTCTAATATTTCTTTTTTTAAATTGGTAAAATGGAGATAACCTTTTTTGTATATATAACAGCTCTAAAAGATAGTCATTATGTCTGGAAACATACGTGTTCCACAAATAATAGCTAATTCTATTAGTATTATTAGCCCTATACGTAAATAACAGCAAAAGGCATCAATATTCTAAATCGTATCCTATGGAAAGGAAACAGAGAATGTAGGACCTCATTAGAAATTTCCGAGTTGGAAAGAGTGAAGTTACCTTCTCTCCTCTGGTCCTCAGGTCTTCACTCCAGTGGAATTATGTCCCCAACACAAAAATAAAAATAAGAAAACAAACAAAAAACATCCAAATGGGAGATGAATAAAAACTCTGGAAAGAGTTCAATACTTTTCTCCCAACTACTTCTAATTTCCACTTCTTTGAGATAATTGCCTATTAGTATTCATCCCATTAAGCAGCCAAAGAGTTTATAACAGAGGAAAATGGCATTTGCTTTCCCAGTTCTAATTTTAAACTGGGATAAAGATTACTACCTGAATATACTTATTAGCTTTTATTTTTAACAAATTATTCTGTGACATTAATTAATTCATTTTTTCATTTTTTTCTTCAATAGACATAACCAAGTTTAGTCTATATGCCAGATGATACAGTGTATATAGGTTTGGGTTTTGACTTCAAGAAGTCAAAACTTGGTATTTAAAAAAGGAGGGAAAAAAGCAGTTACTTGTCCAGAGCCAGTTTAGGCTTCTGTAAAATAGTAAAGAAAATTTTAAAAAGTATTTTTTTTTTCAGCTGGGTGTGGTGGCTCATGCCTGTAATCCCAGCGCTTTGGGAGGCCCAGGCTGGCGGATCACGAGGTCAGGAGATCCTGACCATCCTGGCCAATATGGTAAAACCGCATTTCTACTAAAACAAAAAATTAGTTGGGCGTGGTGGCGCACGCCTATAGTCCCAGCTACTAGAAAGGCTGAGGCAGGAGGCTTGCTTGAACCTGGGAGGAAGAGATGGCAGTGAGCCGAGATCACGCCATTGTACTCCAGCCTGGGTGACAAGAGCGAAACTCAATCTCAAAAACAAAAAAAAAAAATAGTATTTTTTTCTGAATATATTAGCACATATCCTAACACATATTCTGATATATCATATACCTTACGTAAACACATGATCTAGATCTACACCTTACTTGAGATAGATAACTGGAATTCATGAGCTAATCAAAGCTTTTAATTTATATTTTACTTTCATCTTATTTGTCAAAAAACACTGTGGAGAGAGCATCGAGAAGATTGTTCAAAGAGAATAGAGACATAATATAAATGAAGATATAGCAAGAGCAATTTATTTTCTCTATATAAATTCAAATCCCTGAACTCAGGTGAAGTATGCAGAAGGAGTTGGGAGAATTTGCAAAAGTGCTACAAAACCAATGGTGGCAATATTTGTGAAACCAGAAAAAACAAGACAATCACTGAAAAGTGAAAGACTAGCAAATGTTCCTTCTTTAAGAAACTAAAGTTGCTGGCATAGAAGTTTTAATAGATGATTTGTAAATCTTGGAAATAAAAGCACTGACCATTAGCAAATGGCATATATTTACACAAAAGAGAAGCCAATTCAACCTTTAAAAAAATCTTAAGTTTCACTGTATTTTAGAAACAGTGCATCAGAATTGGATTAAGAGATATACCAAAATCTCTCTTTAATTTCTTAATTGGATTAAGATGTATACTCAAAGTCACAGTTTTCAAGAAGAATGCAGAGATGTACCAAGAAGTCACTGTACAACTTGCTGGTTTTATATATAGATTGATGTAAGCTAGCAGGAACATTTCCAAATGGGGGCTTAATAAATTTTGTATTTAGTCTTCCTTGCTCAAAATTTTAATGACACAAATTTGAAAGCTTTAGCTAATATGTTCTATATCAGAATCAGAATATAAAAATATTTAAACATAGTATATTAAATTTAACATAATGGAAGTAATTGAATAAATGTAAATTAATAGATGTTAGTGTCATACAACAAACTATACTAGGATCAAGTGGTAGACTCCCTTAAGAATGGCAAGTACCTGTATCTTTTAAGGTCAAACTTAAAGTTTGAAAGAATATTATATGTCATTAAGTTAAATATCTCACTGAATACAAATATTTCCTCCTGAGTAATGATTATTAAGTTTTAATCTTAAGAGAGGGAATCAGATTCTTCCTTTGCAAATATTAGTTGTGTTCCTTCAATCTAAAGTTGTGTAGGGAAGTAAAATTGATCATAACACCATAAAAGACATTATTTGCATGTGTATATGTATGTATAAAATATGTTTACATATATATGCAGATAATATATATTACACATGTTTACATATTTATATATAACCAATCACTTATTACACCACTTACATGTACAAAATTTTATCCAACCAATCAACCATTTTCAGCTTAATGTAACCTCTGTATTAAACTAAGTTTCCTGTCAAATGTTATATGTATAGATCATACAGTGAAATGCAGTGGAAATTGACTGCAAAATTAAATTCAAATATTTCAAAAGAGGTAGCATTTTATACAAAAAAATAAATAAATGATGTGATGACAAATGTTTGATTTGCATGCAAAGTCTTTACAAAAGAGCATCTGGCTATTTAAGTCAATCAATTTAGAAGCAAAAACATAAAATATTTATGACATGCTGAACACTTCCAAAGAGAACTTGAATATAAAAGAAATAAAAAAGGAGTGTGTAGTAATTGATGGAGTGTACTACTGTCTCAAGAACGATTTTCTTTATAATCATATTGTCAAACAGGAATTCAAAAATATCATGTTATGCTATTATAAACCTTTGTTAAAAAATTGCATACACACCTGAAATCTGTTAACACTTGATGCATTCTAAGTTAGCTCATATTTTCTAACATTTAAAATTTGTTGACTATCATATAGAATTTCCACTTCGAAAATGTTAGTTTTAAGACAAGTTTATAATAACAATTTTCAAACCTTTCTATGAAATTTTATTTCTTTTTTAAGAGTAGAATTATTTCAATTGCCTTTTACTGTCACTAGTTACACTTAGCAGGAATCTCATCTGTACCTTTTGAGAAAACTTATTCTGTATTTCAATGGATTAGACTTTATACTTTGCTATCTATTCATTCACTAATGTATTCAAAAATATTTGTTGTGTTCCTTAAACCTGCTAAGATTTGTTGTAAAAGCAAGGGGACTGCAGTGAATAAAACAGATAAAAATCCATCTTTTCAGACATTTTGTATTGAGTCAACATCTTAACCAATTCTCTTTCTAGCTTCTGTCCATCCTGCCTTTTGTAATGGTACTTAACAAATCACCTCTGCAACATAATAGCCTTTCAAATATTTGAAGTTGTTGTCATGTTTTACTTTAATCCTCTTTTCTTCCTGTTAGAAATACCCAGGTCCCTTCATTATATTTTGTTTGACACAGTTTTGAAACATATCACCAACCGTCAACTTCACCTGAGGCACCATGATTTCTAAATTACTCCCTCATCCTTTTCATCTTTGTTTAGTGCCTTCCTATAATTTGTCAGAGATGTTTTTGGACTGTCGCTTACCAAATGTGAACATGATAGATATACAATATGCAAATGTAGGATAGAGAATACTCTACCCTTTGTCAAGGACATTATATATCCATCTGTACAGATAATATTGTATCTATAATATTTTCAGGAATATATCAAAGCTTAGAGCCAAATTAAGCTTTTCTTTATCTAACTCACCCATAGTGATTTAGCTGCAAATACTTCAGTCAGATATTTTCAACTCTGTATTTATTTGAGTTGAGGGTTTGCTTCCACCATCCCTTTTTTTCTTTGGCACTGGAGGGCATCATATTTATCTCTGTTAAATTTTATTTTATTGATTTTAGTCTATTGTTTTAGGCTTTTAGGGGAATGTTTAGTGTTGATTCTGTCCCAACAATATTTGTAATATTCCCTAGCTTTGTGTCACCTACAAATTTAATAAGCAAGCTTTTTTCTCACTAATTAAAAAATAAAAAATAATAAACCAGAGACAAGCATAGATCCCTGTGGTAACCTGCTAGAGATTGCCACTGGCTAATTCTTTGTATGAGGATGTTAAATTGGGTCTCAATTTCCCTTTCTCTGTTATCAACCAACTTACTTTCGACAAGATTACAACGAATCCATCATGAAAACAATTACAATGCTTTTCTGAAACTGGAATATACCATGGTTACAGTATCCCCAATAATATCCCCCAGAAGAATTGTGTAGCTCCTTCCTCTGTGCATTTATTGCACGTTTTATGTACCTACAATATATTACCTACTAGAATTATATTAGAGTCATTTGTTTCCACAGCAGGTCAAGCAATGGTACTCAATATTTATTAGTTGAATGAGTAAATGAGTGGTAGGTTAGTTTATGCTAACTTCTTCGTCGAGGACCCTAACAGAAAATGACACAAAGCTGTTCTCCTGTAAATGCTGAATGATTTTTGGCAACACCTAAGGTCTTAGATAACAAGATTCAATATATTAAGATCATTGCATGGCTATAAGTTGTACAAATGACAGGAATTGCTACTTGCATTTAGAGCGGAGAAACTAGAGTAACTAAAAATTATGACTGCTCCAGGGTCTATGACAAAGCAATTTAAAATAGGACTCACACGTCCTACTTTACAGAAATGTTCCACTCAAATCAGGGACAAATCTATCAAATCAGAGAAGCAGCTTGGGGGTATATCATGTTTTGCCAATGCAAATTAATGTAGCAGTTTAGAATTAATGTTTTCTTTTATTACATGATTTATTTCGTTTGTGTTTGATAAGAGTGTATGCAACTATTTTTATTATTAAATATTTACCATGCATCAGCTATGTAGTAAGTATTCTGCTATGTATGTGTAGCACTGTGGAGACTCTATGAAAGATATTAAATATAGGATATTTAATTTGATATACATAATGCATATATGTATAGAAAAGTTCTCCTCACTCGTGGGAACTCACCATCTATTTGAGGAAGGCACATGCATGAGAAAATTAAATAGCTAAATATGCATGATTAAGTTCAACCAGTAGTTTAGTATTATAACAATAATGGTCCTTTGGATTTTATTTAATTAATGACACAACACATATTTAATGAATGGTAACTATTGTTTGCTATGGAATTTCCCCACTGGGCAAAACAGTTATGGATCCTGCACTTTATCAACCTACAGTTTAATATTAGAAACATTGTAGAAATTTAGAGAAGAGAGATTTAGTTAGGCTATTTGGTCAGCAGAAGATTCAGGAGATGCCTTGAATGCTGTATCTTGACAACTGAATAGTCACAGAGTAGAGGAAAGCTGAATTCTTAGGCTAGAGAGTAACTGACTTTGCCTATGAAAAAGAAAAGTAATGACAAAAATAGATGCTGCTTCTTAAGAGATGCTGTGTTTTTTTTTTTTCTTTCTTCTTTGTTCAATCCTTTATATATATCAAACGGAGAAGATAATGATACAGATTTCAATTGGAAGAGACCAAGGCTTGCACTGGGGAAAGATGAGCACAAAAGTGTAACCTGATTAGATGAGTTTTAGCATCCTTTGAAAAAGTAAAATATTTACTGCTCTATTACACAAAGAATTTATTTTAAGTTCAAAACCTAAAGCTCTCATTTTAACTCTCTGAATCTAAATGTCAAACCTGGTGTGAAGACTAAAATAAAACATGACTTAAAGAGAGAGAACTCTCATACCACAAGCTTCCAACTTCCCTAGAAAAGGCCACTGCAGTGCATTTTCAATGCTGCCTGTCATTCAGTTTGCAAATTACAGGTCTTCCACTGAACATTGATGATCCATCACTGCCATGACAACAAAAGCGCTGCCTTAGCGACACTCACTGCTGGTGAGAGGCTGACACACTGCTTATAAATACTGTAGTTGGGAGATTAGAGTAAATTCCACAGAAAGCAACATAATGAATCATGCTTTGGAAATGCAATTGAAGTATGTCAATTTATTTGTATGAAAATGCATTCCAAAATTTTGTGTAGTCAAATTTACCTACTTAACTACAAGCTCAAAACAAATGCTTAAATGTACACATATTAACTTTAAATTTTTACTTGATAACTTAATGGATGGTATACCACTTATTACTTTTGATCAGAATTCAGAAAAATAAATATGGAATATAGAAACATGTCAAATTAAACATAGCTTGGGCAACTTTTTTAATAAATGCCAGTTATATTATATAAAAAATCAAGAACATGGCTCAACCATTATCATTTTGTCACGTTTGTTGATACGAATTAAAATTTCATGTGACATTATTTAAATGTATGTTTGGAATTATATTTATTTATTTCAGTCTGATGAGAAAATAAAAGAGAGATTTGCAACCATATATCAGAAAAAAGAAAAATTAATATGTGCTTGTTTGGAAAATATAAAATAAGACTAAAACACATTTATCTTATTTTAGTTTTAGATTACATAAGAAAAAGTAATATATGAATAGAATATAAACATGCAATATCCAGTTAGTTAAATTATTTAAAATTTCCAACTGCCAACATTTAGAACATTGTAAAATTTCTGTGGACTGGAGACTGAGGCAGGAGAATTGCTGAAACCAGAAAGCGGAGGTTGCCGTGAGCCGAGATTAGGCCACTACACTTCAGCCTGGGTGAAAGAGTGAAATTCTGTCTCAAAAAAAAAAGAAAAAAAATTGTGGAGTGAGTGAACACTCATTGGATGAATACTGGAAATGCTGACCTTGCACTGACTCAGCTTAGGAACAATAATGATTTTGAGGTATCACTCTGGGGATGGGCAGTTTAATTTTTTTATACTGCTCATTTGGATTCTATTCTTACAATACTACATATTTGTATATTTATTTCTCCAGTCAACTTGAGGACAATCTTTTATCTTTGTTTATTGTATTCCTCTATGGTGCTTAGGGGATTGATGAGCACATCATAGGCAGTGAATGCATATTAGCTAAATTCAATTGAAAGTGGCTTAAAATAGTTCTGACTAGTTCATGATTCATGCGAAATAGAGCTTTGGAAATAGTGCATTTGGTCTGAGTTCAAAGCTCTTTGTTTCATAAGAATCACTGGGTTGAAAGACATCTTAGCTCTTTGGGTCCAAACTCTCATTCAGTTTGCCTGCCATAAATTCCCTGGACACCTGCATTCAGGACTTTATACAAACTCTTTAGGTTGTCTGTTTTTCACTAAAGATCATATTGTTGAAAACTCCTTATAATATTTACCTGTTTACTAGAAGCTTTTATCATTTGGTTATAAATTTATTCTTTCAGGCTCAAGAATTCACCAAAATATAAATATCTTTCAGTGGTAACATAGAATTTTCTATGGATCAGGAACCATGCTAATAAAAGGGCAGTACTCAAAGATAATTTAAAAGATTACCTGAACTCTGGAAGGAGTTTACAATAAATAAAGTGACAATGCCATATACACATACACACATACATGTATGTATCAGTACATATACGTTATTTGTGTATGTATATTTAAATATATATATATCACATAAAAATACACACAGATATATACATTTTCAGGTTATAAAAGTTATACGCCAGCTATAAAAAATAGGAAAACATTCATAATTGGCTTGAAATGCTTATATAAGTACATGTGTGTGTATTACCTTGTCTAATTTTTACATTTTTTTAAAGTTTTTGTTTTGAAGTAAAAAGTAATTTTACATTCAAAAAAGATGCAAAAATAATAAAGATGTCTAATGTACCTAAAGGTAACATTTTAAACAACTACAGTACCATATCAAATAAGGAAATGAACACTGGTAAAATCCAAAAACTTCAGATTTTACTCGTTTTTCATCTACTTATTGTGTGTGTGTGTGTGTGTGTGTGTGTGTGTGTAATGTTCTATGCCATTTTGTCACATGTGTAAGTATGTGTAACTACTGCCACAACAAAGATGTACAACAGTTCAGTCATCACACAGATCTGCATGCTGCTCCTCTTCAGTCTCATGCCCCTCCCTCTCCCCCACTCATGCCTAAAGCTTGGCAACCACTAATCTTTCTCCATCTTTATAATGTCAATTTTAGAAGGCTATACAAATGGAAGTATATAGTGTATAACCCTTTAAGATTGTTCCCACTTTTCGCTATTCAATAGCAATGCCTCTTTTTCAAAAATTATTTTTTTTAGAAATGAGATCTCTGTCACTCAGGCTGGAATGTAGTAGCATGATGTTAGCTCATTGCCACTTAGAAATCTTGGGCTCAAGGGATCCTCCGACTTCAGCCTCCTGGATAGCTGGGACTACAGGCTCCTGCCTCCACACTCAGCTAATTTTTAAAAATTAATTTTTGTAAAGACATGGTCTATGTTGCTGAGGCTGGTTTTGAACTCCTGGGCTTAAGTGATCTTCCCATCTTGGCCTCCAAATGTGCCACAATTACATGCGTGAGCCACTGCACCTGACCAGTATAAGGCCTTTGACATATATTAAAATAATTATATGTATTCACAGTTTATCCATTCTTGTTGAGTTGTATTTCATGTTACGAATATACTAAAGTTGATTTTGTCATTCACCTAGTGAAGAACATTTTGGTTATTTTCAGTTTGGAGTATTACAAATAAAGCTGTTATGAATATTTGTGTACAGATTTTTGTGTGGATATAAGTTGTCATGTTCCTGGGATAAATGCCTCTGAGTGTGCTCCTGGATGTATGGTAAGTATGTGTTTAGTTTCTTAAGAAACTGGCAAACTCTTTTCCAGAGCAAGTAAACTACTTCATCTTCTAACCAGTACTGTATGAGAGACCTACATCTATTTTATCTGTATCTTTGACAGATTGTACCTACAATTATTTTTATCTTCTGTTATATATTTATATTTACATAATATATGTTTATTCAACCATAAGCCTATGATTTACAAAATGCCCTTTCTTGAAATAATTCTGCAAAGTACAAAACACACACATATAATACATGTATTCAGTTTTGACGTATTTTTTACTTACTATTTTATTGCATTTTCTGATTTTCCATATATTCTGGTTTTTAATGTTTTATTTGATTGCAATAACTACAGGCAAAAACTCATATCTGGAACAACTCTCAAGTAATGTCAAGTTCTTCATTTTTATCTTTTATCAAGTATCATTTATTTATTTAGCAAACTCTTATATAACACTAAGTCATTTAATCCCCAAGGAAAACTTACCAAGTATGAAATACTGTCACCCCCATTACAGAAATTGAGGCAAGAGGGGGTTAAGTAACTTACTAATGCTTGAATAATTATATATTAGCAGACCCAGAATTCAGGCTCAGGTTGTTTGGTCTTACACACCCTGTACTGTAACACTTCCCTAGCATACCAGAAAACTATAATCATCTCATAATTATATTATTAATTATTGAGATTAATAATATAATCTCAATCGAAGGACATTCTACAAAATCCTTGACCAGTAATGCTCAAAACTGGCAATGCCATTGAAAAGAAAGAAAATCTGAAACTTTCACAGGCAATAGGAGGTTGAGGAGGTGTGAGTACTAAGTGTGTTGTATTTATGCTCGATGGGGTCATGCAACAGAAAAGGGACATTGGCGAAGAACTGAAGACATCTGAATAAAGTGTGGACTTTAATTAATACTAATGTATCAATTATGGTTCATTAGTTATGACAAATCTTATTAATGTAAGGTGTTAATAGCGGAAACTAGGTGAGAGATATTTTGGAAATCTCTGTACTTTCTTTGCAATAGCTCTAAAATTGTTCTTAGAAAAGGTTTTTTAAAAATTGCAAATTGCAGTATAATCTTTATGGTGTTATTCTGTTTGTTATAATAAACACAGTATTATAAACATACAAAAGAGTATTATCAATACATAATATTTATCACATACATACATACTTGCACATATTTTATTATTTTAAAAAACATGTAGAAGGAAAATACTAGACTATTAACATTTACTACCCCAGTGAGTACCTCTGGGAATGGAGAGGAGACGTGCTGAAATGACATTGCTAACCTTTATTTTACACATGTAGTTTGGCACTTACTGAACTACTTGGATATCTTTCCTCTCTGAGTCAGGTCTTCTATGATTCTAATACCAGGAAAGAGACCCAGACATAGGGATTAATATGCTCTCCATTTCCTGTCAAATGCAGTTGCCAAACAATATTCGACTGCTCCCTCAAAGTGGTTGTTTTCAGTCATCCAAATTGTCTTTGGCTTCAGACTTGATAAATTTATTTACTCAGATTAGGATTTAGAGCTGAGCTTCTACAAACTCTATCAGTTTTCCACTTCAGGAAGAAAGAGAGAGAGAGAAGAGAGAGAGAGAGAGAGAAGAGAGAGAAGGAAGGAAGAGAGGAAAGTAATATGGAGAGAAAGAAAAAATGAAATAAGAAAGTAAAAAGAAAGAGAAAGATGAAAGAAAGAGAAAGAAACAGAGAAAAAAGAGAAAGAGAAATGGAGAAAAGGAAAAAGAAAGCAAGGAAGAAAGGGAGGGAGGGAAGGAGGGGAGAAAAAGCAAGAAAGGAAAGAAAGAAAAGAGGGAGGGAGGGAAAGAGGGAAGGAGGGAGGGAGGGGAGAAATTGGTGATTTTATTGCCCCCTTTTACATGGAATTTTCTGTTTCTTACCCTCCTTGTGTAAAAATGGTAGGTCTTGAAAATTTAAATTACAACTGTTTGACTTTGAGATAAAAGTATAATAAATTTAACATCTATATATGAAAAACTTATTTACTAGTACAAGACAAAAGTATTATCTATTCATAAAATAATTTTCACCAAGCAATTTGTTGGATAATTTTCTCATTTCTCACAGTACTTAGAGCCCATCTTTCACAGAATGTTGACGGAAAACTGGTCCACCATCCTTTGGTAAAATGTCAAGATGTATTACTCACACATGAGAAGGAAACATCATTACATCATGGAATATCAAGAATTTCAGATTTTATTTGAGAATTTCCTAAAGATTAGGATGATAACATATTGATAGCCTCACTAGTTCTAATGATCATTTGCCATTATATAGATATTAAATGTAAAATAAAACACAAAAGGAAAAAATGAAGCTTTTATAAAACTATTAACTACTTGAATGGTGCTAGCTCAAATCAGAGAATTGCAGTATCTATACCAGTTTCTGAAAACAATCTCAAATAAATTTTTTTTATTATTAAAAAAAATACTCTGACAAGTGAAAGTGTACCTTTTTATTTCTTTTTTCTTGCCTGACTGCTCTGGCTAGAACTTCAAATACAATATTGAATAGGAGTGGTGAGATACGGCATCCTTGTCTAGTGCCGGATTTCAAAGGGAATCCTTCAGTTTTTGCCCATTCAGTATGATATTGGGTGTAGGTTTATCATAGATAGCTTTTATTATTTTGAGATACATTCAATCAATACCTAGTTTATTGAGAGTTTTTAGTATAAAGGGCTGTTGAATTTTGTGGAAGCCCTTCTCTGCATCTATTGAGATAATCATGTACTTTTTGTCTTTGGTTCTGTTTATGTGGTAGATTATGTTTATAGACTTGTGTATGTTAAACCAGACTTGCCTCATATTTTTAGGCTTTTGAAGAAGTAAAAATGCTTAGCAGTATACTTAATAGCCTAATTTTATTTTAAAAATAAAGTTAATAATTTGCAAGAAAGATATTTAAAACTTAAACCAACTTACTGATTATGTGTGGCATTACTTTTTCATCTTTCTTTTTTTTGTAGCTCACTGCAACCTCTGCCTCCTCGGTTCTAGCAATTCTCCTGACTTGCCCTCTGGAGTAGCTGGGATTACAAGCATCGGCAACTACGCCCAACTAAATTTTGTATTTTTAGTAGAGATGGGGTTTCACCAGGTTGGCCAGGATCCTATCGATCTCCTGACTTTGTAATCTGCCCACCTTTGCCTACCAAAGTTCTGGGATTACAGGTGTGAGCCACTGTGTCCAGCCAAAGATTTGTTTAAAGCTATTAGAATTGAGTTCTCTAAAAGTTGCATACACTCTTGGTTTTGTTTTGCAGGATTTTCAAAGATTATAATAAATTATTTAAAAATCAAAGATTATAATAAATTATTTAAAAATCAAAATGATCTAAATTACAAAAAATGATGTCAGGGTATAAAAATCCCTATAAATTATTTTTTATTTTACTCATGTAGAAAATTTATTTCAAAATATCATTTTTCTAATTCTCCCCAAAATTTCAATGCCTAAAAACTTTGCATATTTATCTATTTTATATTTGCCCTGAGATATTTTTTCTTATTCTTTTTATTCTTTCATAATCAGCCTATTTGAAGATATTATTGGACTTGGAACATGTCCCTTGCTGTTTCTGTTGTATGCATAATAATTTTGTTTTTATCACATGCTCATATAACTATATCTTGATTAATACTAATGTATTAATGGTCATCACTTGCTTTTTTGAAAAAAATTCTATTATATACATTGTCTGGCATAGTATTAAATTATGTTTGCAGAAGCACTCATATGATAGTACTGGTCTTCGAATTAACCGCCATGATTTCAAGTCATGAAATCGATATGGCCCATCTTATTCTTTTATGTTTTAGCTGTAAAGAAACTCAGAGAAAATTTAGTGGCCATTTGCAGTAACTACCCAATCCTTATTCTGGGAAAAATTTTTCAAATCATAAGGAACTGTTTTACTTAAAAATTTTTTAAATATATGTGCTGCCAAAGTGAGCACTACTTACATTTTTATTATGTGTATGTAAATGCCTTTGCTGTAACCATAAATGGTTCATCTTTCTCTACTTCCCCTTCTCCTATTCTTAAGCCTCTTTTTGTTCACGTACATTTTTTTCTGCTTTTATTTCATTGTTATTTACCACAGTGTCTTTAACTCTGTTATCCTTGTGCATGTCTTCCAAATCTATTACCACCAATTCTAACCTTGCTTGGAACCTTCATTTATTAATCTCATGGTGATATTTAAATGTAGCTAAAATCCAAATTGTCTCCCATGAAAATTGGCTTGCACTATTTTTTTTTTCCTCAAATTTAAAGGTATCATCATCATTTAAACTAACCATTTAAACTAGAAACTCTGGATTTCATCTTTGAGGTTTTTTTTGTTTGGCTGTTTTGTTTTGTTTCGTTTTGCTGTTACTGTTCTATATTCATGAAATTTCTGTAGTCCAGGCACTCCATCTGCACATAAATTATTTCAATAATCTCTTAAGTAACTTATTTTTCTTTAATCTCTATCACTGCTTCATTCACTCTCTAACATGTAATTGTAATGATGGTTTAAAACAGATAAATAATTATGCCAATTCTGTTTAAGTCTCTTAATTTCCTCTCCCTTTCATATTGGAATAAATACAACTGCTTCCACAGCTTTTCAGATGCTTTGCACATTTTTACCAACCTGCCTCTCTCACCATTCTTTCCACACTCCATCATACAACTTTCCCTTTCTCACGCCATGCAATTTTGTGTACCAATTACTGCCCTCACTGTCTGACAAATGGCTATGCATTGTTCAAGTCCAAACAAACAAAAAAACCAAGAACATACAATTAATTTTAAGAATAATAAAAATATCTAATATTTTTAACATTTTACAATATATCAGGACTTGCTTTAAGGCCTTTATATCTAAAATTTTATTTAATATTTACAGCAACCATATTAAGTAACCCATAGTGTTAATAAGAGGCTAAATTTCACCAAAAATCTAGATCTGTCTTTCTTAAACATATCTGAACTTTTTAAAGCTTTGCACAGGCCTCCATGTCTTCACTTATAATAAACGGGTTTAATGATTGAATCCATTTCATAGGGTAGTTACAAAGATTGTATTATACATCTGAAGCATCTGGAACAAAAACTTGCATATGGCACTAGTATACATATATATGCAATTATTATTAATCACTATATTCTCTAATGACTCAAATATCATCCCCCCTATGAGTAGTGATATTTGAGTCATTAGGGGATAGTAGTGAATAATAACATAATCTGTTATATTATTAATAACATAATAAATTGTTATTAATATTGTTATGAATAATCTGTTATGATTACTTCATTTAGAATAAGTTTTTCTATATTTATCTGATACCTCTAATAACTCTACTACCATGCAAGCACATTGTATATTTGTATTGTGTTTGTAGCATTCATCTCTGATTATCCCCAAATTTGGTAATTATATTTTTTAAAAATATATTTATTGTACATATTTATTTTTATAGCTCTCCAGTGTCTCATCATCAGTGCTTAATAAATGTGTTTATATATAACTCGTGGTTACCTACCTCTCAGTTGTTTAAAGAAGGTAACCAAAGAGCAAGAATGACAGTTAAGCTGATAAATATCATTTTATAATTGAGTCTCCATCCTGAAGAGAATGTTTTCTAAGACCTCTCAACCCCTCCATCAGCTGGAATCTTACATGGGAGACATCTGCTTGGTAGCCAATCTTGATTTTCTGCTCTGTCATTGGTGTTGCTCTCTGAATTCTAACCAAACATAGCAGCATCATTTCTCACTAATGCTCACCTCTCATCCCTTTAGCAAGTGAGGTGAGAAAATGGCTGACCCTTCCCCACTGACTCCAAAATGTCAATTGTACATCCAAGCAATGTTCTTTAACAAATCAGTTTTTCTTAAAGACTTTTCTTATGAGGAACTTGAGACAAGTTCTCTCAAGGGCAAGATAGAGAAATATGACAAGCACTTCAAATTATCATATTAAAATAACTTTTGTTTCCCCAACTCTAATTTTGAATGTGTCACAGACAACACAATTCTCTCCAACCAATTTGTAAACTAATAGCATACTCAAAATGAAGTAGTCCATAAATGGATATGAAGATACTTTTTAAGTCATTATTTTGTTTAAGATTCTTTAGTTTGGCATCCTGGTATCCATCTGTAGGACCAAAGTCATCTTAATCATTTCTCTGTATGCAAATAAAAGTACTAAGAGCTCATTCTAATATGCCAGAGTTCATGAGGTGAGAATATGAATTAATTTACAGTGACTCTTAGAGTATAAAATTAAATTAAGTAGGAAGAGCATAAATATTAAATCAGTAAAACATTGTCAGCACCAGGAATTACTGCTATTTTTATTGCTATATGCAAAATGTAGCAAACTTTCTCTCCTGCAAGTGAATCTTAATAGTATGTAATGAAAATTCATTCACTCTCACCTTTTTTCTGGTGGAAAGTCATAAGAAAGCAGCCTACAAAACATTATTATCAGTACTGATTGCAACTATCTAAGTCAAGTACTACTTACTCAATTAATCTTTCAAGGGGATCACAAATTTGACCTTCCACTTTCTTTTAAATCAAATGTATTTTACTCAATTGGCTATTCTGATATCACTTGAATTTAATACACAAATAATATACCTTATTTTGTTTTTGTCTTCTCCTATATGACCTTTCACTTATGGCTGTTTCAAACATTAAAAAGAAATTCTCACATCAAGAATATGAGAAGACAAAACCAAAATAAGGTATTTTTTTTTCATTTTATAAGCACTTGGTTTTATTGCACAGAATCAATTGAAAGTGGACTCCAGTGGAAAGTGGGCCCTGGCATAATTCAGTGGCCAGTGCCCGGCCCCCACCTGCATCGCTCTTCCAGAATAGAGAGCTCTGGGCAAGGATTTGACCACTACTTTGGAAAACAGAAGGCATTTGGGAATAGGTTAAGACATCTCAAGCATAATGTGTTCTAACTGCTCATCATTATTGCGGTCATCCGTCAGTTGCACATAGTGGCAATAAATGCACTTATTTGGAAAGGGGGGGCAGTTTTTATAACCAAGGATTTACATGTGGCATTTGGCATATATCACATTCAGCTACATAAGCTATCATAACATAATTGTCCATCACCTGGGGAGGGTGTGGGGGCAGGGGGCTGGGAGTGCCCTCTCTTACTAACATATAGCTAACAGAAATTCCTGTGTGAAGAAGGAGGCCCCATCATCTAAGCAGTTTCTTCTTATGTAAAGAGAGAAAAGTGAAAATTACGTTACCCTGATCCTTGAGCTCTGGGACCCTTCTGAGTTTCTTTGGCTGCTCCAGACGTTTCTTTCTCCTTGCCTTACTTCGCCTCGGCAGTTTGTCTTCTGTGGCCTTCTCTGGAGACCTGCTGTCTTTTTGGTCTGTGCTGGAGGATTTCTCAGCCTTTTCCGCCTTAGGTTTGCTGGGCTCCTTTGAGAGTGTCTTGTCATCCTCCTTGGCTTTGGCCTCTGTCTTGGGTTTCTCTTCAGGCTACTTGGCCTCGGTGGCCTTCTCTTTGGTCTCTTTTTCCTCCGGTGCTGCTGCTGCCGCCTCCTTCTCTGCTGGTTTGCTGGGTTCCTTGGCCTTGGCATCATCTGGTTCCTTCTTGGCCACCTCTGTCTTCTCTTTGGGTTTAGCATCTTCCTTCATCTCCACCTTGGCAGGAGCCTCCTTCTCTGGGGTGGCTGCTTTTTCGTATCTTCAGCCTCTTCCTTTGTGGCTTCGACTTTGGATTCTTTGGGCTTTTCCACGGCAGGTTCCTTCTTCTCCACCTCAGGCTTTGGAGCCTCCTTCTTGGGTGCTTCCTCTTTCTTGCTGTCCTTCTTCTCTGTTTTTGGCATGGTGGGAGCTTTCTCTTCTTCTACCTTCTTTGGGGGCTCTTTGACTTTCACCTCCTCCTTCACTGGAGACTTCACCTCTCCCTTCTTTGAGATCTCCTTCTCAGGGGCTTTGGCATCCTCCTTAAGGGGGAGACTTCACCTTCTCTGGGGACTTGACCTCCTCCTTGACAGGGCTTTCGGCTTTTTCTGGGGGATTTGTCTGCAGGAGACTTTGCTTCCTCCTTTGCTGGAATCTTGGCTTCTGGAGACTTCACATCAAGAGTCTTGGCCTTCTCAGGGGACTTTGCATCTTCCTTCACTGGGGACTTGGCCTTCTCAGGAGACTTTGCTTTTTCCTTCAAATGGGGACTTGGCCTTGGGAGACTTGACTTCAGCTGGAGATTTTGCTTCTTCCTTCTCTGGGGACTTGGCCTTCTCCGGGGATTTTGCTTTCTCCTTCACTGGGGACTTAGCCTTTTCCAGGGAATTGACCTCAGCTGGGGATTTTGCTTTCCTCCTTCTCTGGGGACTTGGCCTCAGCCGGTGACTTTGCCTCTTCCTTCGCTGGGTACTGGGCTTCCCTCTCTGGGGATGAGGCCTCTTCTGCTGGGGGGAAACTTTGCTGCTTCTCCTCCTTCTGCCTCCTCCTCTTGAGCCCCCTCTTCCTCCTTGCCCTCCTCCTCTTTGGTCTCTTTCTCCTCTTCTTCAGTCACTTCTTCAGTCCCTTGGGTCTCCTCCATCTGTTCCTCCACAATCACAGTTTCTTTCTTAGACTACTGTACCACTTTGATCTCTTCGCTTTTGACCTTTATGTGTGTGGACACAGAGGGAATTTTGGGGAGTCCTTCTGGAAGCGAGAAAGGAATTAGGCCAAAGCCAATCAGACACTCTTCACCTTCCAGGAGTTTTCTGTAAGCGGCTATCTCTATATCCAGAGCCATCTTGACATTGAGCAGGTCCAGGTATTCTCGCAGCTGGGCTGCATCTCCCGCTCTGCGTCCAGCTGCTGAATGACTTCCTGGTAGGAGGCAATGTCGGCCTGATGACGGTCCTCCAGCTCAGAGCACTGCCTCTCCAGGGAGTCCTTGGTGCTTTTCATTGCGTCCAGCTCTGTGGTCCTGGCCTGCAAGTGACGCCGGTCCTCGGTTATCTCCTCCTGCACTGAGCGCATGGCGTCTGTATTCACCTTGGCTGCCTCTGACAGTCGGTCCGGCTTCACTTGGAACCACTCCTTGGCAGCGTGCTCTGCACTGCGTGGCCTTCACGCTGCTCGCGGATTTTGCGCAGCGCCGACGGCACGTCGCACTTGGCGTCCAATGTCTCTGCCTGTACCTGCGCCTGCGCGGAGGCGCAGCCCTGGATCTGGCGGAGCAGCTCGCCCACCTCCACCTGGTGGTGGCGCCGCAGGTAGCCGTACTCCTCCCACAGCGCCTGCGCCTTCTTCTACAAGTTCCACGCGCGCCGCCTGGGCTTCCTGAGCGAAGCGCGCGAGCCGCCGCCTTGGCCTCCTCACGCTGCCGGGCCTCGTAGTTGAGGCGCTGGTGCACGTGTGCGATGTCCTCGAGCAGGTGCTCCTGCTCCAGGCGCAGCAGACCGCGCGCCAAGCCCAGGCACAACACCGCGCCGCACATCTCGCGGACCTCGCGGTCGTACAGCTCGCCCATTGCGGCGCGGTTTGCCTGCTGCTACCGCAGCGCCGCCGCCTCGCCCTCCAGGCTGCGGTTGTGCGCCTCCAGCTGCCGCACCTTGTCGATGTAGCCCGCAAAGCGGTCGTTCAGCGCCTACAGCTGTTCCTTCTTACTGCGCGCCGCGGCCGCTGCCACCACGTAGCCCTCCGGCTAATTGCTCAGCGTGTCCAGCGTTTCGGTGCGCCGTGGAAAAGGCTGGGCGAGGCGGACACGGAGCTCACAGACGTCCACGAGTGGAAGCCGCTGGAGGAGCCGGCGGCCGAGCACGCCCCGCCTGCGCCGCCCTGGGTCAGCGCGTAGTGGAGGCTGCCGCCGCTGTGTAGCGGCGCGAAAGGGACGCCCAGCAACGTATCCGCCCGGCCGAAGCTCCTCATGGCCAGAGCAGGTGCGCGGGGACGGGACAGGACGGGAGGTACTATTTTTTTCTTTCTTTTTTTTTTTTTTTAAATTTTAAGTGCCAAAAAATGTCCATTGTATTGGTCAGGGGTGCGGTACAGGCGCCACGTAGTTGTCCACAGGAGCTTGAGGGGCCTTGTGTGGGCCGTAAGCGGAGGTGGGCGCGGGAGACCGAGGCCAGGACTCTCCTTGGGGTTTGGGGGCTTGGCCTGGGTGTGCTTTCTGCACGGACTCTAGGGCTCCCGGGGCACAGTCGTAGGGAGCGGGGTGACCATTGGGGATAATCAGTGGGGTCCTTGGGGCACACCTCACTGGGACCGGGGGTCCCGGAATTGTGGGGGGACAAAAAGGCTCTGCAGCCTTGGCTGAGGGGTCACACCGACAAAAGATGGGAAGCTGCCCGACCCCCACCCCCGCCGCCATGGGGCTGAAGGCTGCCCAGAAGATGCTATCCCCGCTGCACTCCATTGACTATGTGGTGCGCCTGTTTGCTGCCGAGTTGGGCAGAGAGGAGCCGGACCTGGTGCTCCTCTCCTTGGTGCTGGGCTTCGTGGAGCATTTTCTGGCTGTCAACCGCATCATCCCCCACCAATGTGCCCGAGCTTACCTTCCAGCCCAGCCCCACCCCTTACCCTCCTGGCAGCCTGACCTACTTTCCCGTGGCCGACCTGTCCATCATCGCTGCCTTCTATGCCCGTTTCACCGCCCAGATCCGAGGTGCCATCGACTTGTCCGTCTACCCTCGAGAGGGGGGTGTCTCTAGCCGTGAGCTGGTGAAGAAGGTCTCCGATGTCATATGGAACAGCCTCAGCCGTTCCTACTTCAAGGATTGGGCCCACATCCAGTCCCCTCTTCAGCTTCATCACAGGTACCAAATTTGACAGCTCCGGTGTGGCCTTTGCCGTGGTTGGGGTCTGCCAGGCCCTGGGTCTCCGGGATATCCTCCTCGCCCTGTCTGGGGATCATGCCTGAGTAGTGTTTGGGCCCAGTGGGGAGCAGACAGCTGAGGTCACCTGGCATGGCAAGGGCAATAAAGGACCAAGGGGCCAGACGGTCAATGCCAGTGTGGCTGAGCGGAGCTGGCTGTACCTGAAAGGATCATACATGCGCTGTGACCGCAAGATGGAGGTGGCGTCCATGGTGTGTACCATCAACTCTTCCGTTGACCTGCACACTGACTCATTGGAGCTGCTGCAGGTGCAGCAGAAGCTGCTCTGGCTGCTCTATGACCTGGGACACCTGGAAAGGTACCCCATGGCCTTAGGGAACCTGGCAGATCTAGAGGATCTGGTCCTACCCCTGGCCGGCCAGACCCACTCACCCTCTACCACAAGGGCATTGCCTCAGGCAAAACCTACTGTCGGGATAAACACATCTACTCCTGCATGTACTTGGCTGGCTACCATTGTCACAACCAAAATGAGTGCAAAGCCCTGCAGACCTGGGCTGACAAGGCCACTGTCATGCAGGACTACAACTACTGCCAGGAAGACGAGGAGATCCACCAGGAGTTCTTTGAAGTAGCCAGTGATGTCATCCCCAGCCTGCTGAAGGAGGCAGCCAACTTGCTAGAGGCAGGCGTGGAGTGGCCGGGGGGAGCAGAGCCAGGGCACCCAGAGCCAAGGTTCTGCCCTCCAGGACCCTGAATGCTTTGCCCACCTGCTGCGATTCTGTGACAGGATCTGCAAATGGGAGGAGGGCAGTCCCAAGCCTGTGCTGCATGTGGGCTGAACCACCTTCCTTGTGCAGTCCCTAGGCCATTTTGAGGGACAGGTACGGCAGAAGGTGCACATAGCGAGCCAGGAGGCCGAGGCGGCTGAGGCAGAGGAGCTGTGGGCTGAGGAAGCCCAGGAAGGCCAGTGGCGGGGCCCACGGCAGGAGTCCAAGTCAGAGGAGCCCCCGCTGCCCAAGAAGCCAGCACTGGACAAGGGCCCAGGCGCCAGCCAGGGTACGGTGTCAGGACCCTTCCCCCCCCCACAGGAGACCCCCTGGGACAGTCCCTGGCACAGCCTGAGGCCCTGAAGGTGGCAGCACAGCTCAGGCGCCAGCGCCCGCAGCATCACCACCGCCGGAGGGTCCAGTGCTCATTTTCCAGAGCGAGAAGATGAAGGGCATGAAGGAGCTGCTATTGGCCACCAAGGTCAACTCGAGCACCATCAAGCTGCAACTCACGGCGCAGTTGCAAGTGCAGATGAAGAAGCAGAAGGTGTCCACCCCTAGTCACTACACTCTGTCTTTCCTCAAGCGGCAGTGCAAAGGCCTCTGAACTACTGGGGGACTTCGGACCACTTGTGGGGGACCCAGGCCCCGCCCTTAGTCCCCGACTCTGAGCCCATGCTGTGCCCCAGCCCAAGGGGGACAGGCCCCACCCCTACCCAAACCCAAGGCTCCAGGTCCCGAGTGCAGTCTACATCAAACCCATGATTTTCTCCAGCTCAGAACTCAGGGCCCTGCCCCAGTGGTTAGAATATAGGTTTCTTCCCAGAATCCCAGCCAGCCAATGGAAACCTCACCCTGGGTGCTAATTGTCTTTAAAGGCCCAACCCCTGGAAACCCAAGCTCCTCCTCAGAAGGGAGCCGCTCACCTAGAGCCAGACCAACGTTACTCGGGGCTGTCTGCTCCGAGCTTGTAGGAGCTGAGGTTTCATCCTTAACCCAACAAGCACAGGTCCCGCCTCCAGCCTGGGAGCCTGGGACCCCACTCAGTCCCTAGGAGTATGTTTCTGTACTTAAGAATTCCACATCTTGCGAATACAAGCCCCCTACTCACAAAGAACTTGAGTCCTGCTCTAGAATTTGGAAATCTGGCTTCCTCTCCTTCCTATCCCGAGTCTGGGATACGAAATTCCGCCCCTAGCCTATGAGCATCCTGAGTCCTGTCCTCTTTGTGACCAAACTGGCCCCGGATCAGAGCAGGACCACCCTTCCGACCCTCTGGGAACCTCTCAGAGGTCCAGCTCATCTCGGAGCATCCCGGAGGAAATCTACAGAGGGTTGAGAGTGTGACAGGAGCCTGATCTCTTCCTGTTTTGTACATAGATTTATTTTTCAGTTCCAAGAAAAATGAATACATTTTGTTAAAAAAAAAAAAAAAGAAAGAAAGAAAAAAAGCGCTTAGCTAATGGCTTCTTTCCATCTAAATTATTTATAGCACCACCTTATGCTACCCTGCTTCCTCTCCTTGAACCTGTAGCTGGAGTTGCTCCAAAGACTGTGGCAAGGGAGTTCCCACAAAAGAGTGTCCCAAACTCTCCTGAGATGGGGCCAGTTGGGATTATAAAGAAAGAAGCACTAAACACCAGTGTCATAATTCCAAAGCATTTATTAAGAGAACTTATAAAGAGAGATGTAGCATCTTCATGATGGACAGAGAAAGGATGTTCTACCTAGGTGAGTCCATAGCAAGGTGATCAGGACAATAATTTATATGCAGGTTTAAGGAATTTGGCTCAGAACCAATGGGGCCAATCTCCTTCAGTGTTTTGAGCAGCATCTTAGACAACTTTATCAGGGCTTGGATACATTTAAGGCTCCAGCTTGGATTCAACCTGATGGTTAAAACATGCAGCTAAGTCACAGAGCCGTCAAAGCATTCTGTGCTTCTTGGTCAGGACACAGAAAGAAAGCAGTGGGTTTTGAGGAACCCTACATCACCAAATTCCGGAATCCATATAAGACACATTTTAATATGTATCTAGTTCTACTTGAATTCTATTATTTTGTTAGTAGTAGTATTATTTATACCAGTAAACAATGATGGATTCCCATAAGGCCTGAAAAATTGTTATGATCTGCCAAGATCAACTCTATTCCAATATTTGGAGATTTGGGTGTACATTCTAGATATTACTATAGAAAATGCATTTTTTAATGAGAAAAGAAGTTAGTATTCAAATAACTTAAATCAAAATAGCAGTTAGGTACCATTTCAACTATAAAATTGGTAAATATTTTAAAATGAAAGTATCTAGTGTTATTGAAGTTATTAAGCCTATATTTACAGTGAGATAGTCAGTTGATACAAAGTTATGTGAAAGTTGGATTGTTTGTATTTTTAATTGTCTGCTTTTTGTTTATGTGTACTTTTTGTTTTCTATAATGAACATGAAGTACTTTGTAATAAAATATATACCTTAATCACCCCCTCCTTTTAATTGAAAGCAGTATTGCTGTTTTAATTTCTCTCTTTATGATTATCTTCTCCATACTAACTCACTCCAATTGCAATTTCTTTTGTTTCTTCTTAGAAGGTCTAATTTTCATTCTGAAATTGTACATATAAGGCTTTTCAGGACTTTCCTCATTTTCCTCATGTGCTTAGTTAAATTGAGCTTACTTTCTGAATTAGTCTATCACAACAGGTTTACATTTATTATTTATTTTCTGTTTTTTCACTTTGCAAATAAAAATTGTATATATTTATTAGCTACAACATTTGTTTTGAAATATGTATACACTGTGAAATGCTAAATATAACTAATTAAAAATGCATTACCTCATATGCTTTTCTTTGTGGTGATGACACAAAATCTAACATCTTAGAAATTGTTGTGAATGTAACACATTGTTAGAAAGTTCATTTCTTAGCCATTGTGATCAGATAATCACATAGGTTAGAATTAATGAAACACAAGCATATATAGATGGATAACATTGACTAATAATATTCAGCTTTTTACTAAAATAGAGGTATAAATAGAGCATGTTTGTGTTGAAGTTATGCACATCATTAGTCTGTGTATTGGATTCTTGGAAGCCAGACTTTATTATTCAAAAATAGATTAACAAAATAAAAACTAAGAATGTGAATTTGTTTGGTACCATCAGTATGTCTTTGGATTAATAAAAATTTTTGCAAAATTTTTATATAGAACTTCATTTAGTATTAATAATTTCTGACCCCCTTCTAAAACTGTTGCTTTTAGTAATTACATAGGAATATCTGCTATTTCACTATCACATGAGAGTTACATCAACTTTTGTGTAAACTATATAAGGAGTCCTACAATGATCATAATGGTTAATTTTCTTATTCTCATTTACATCATTCTTAGTATTAAATAATTTTTAAAAAATATGTATGAATGCTTAGTTGTATCTTTTAAATGGGCTGACAGAAAAGACTGTGTTCTTGAAAATATCTAAACTTCAGCAGTCAGGTACACTGAAAAGGGTACATGAAACTTTATTGCTCAAACTAATGGGTAAAGTACAGCAAAGATGAAAAGATATAAATGATGATACAGAACAGATCTAAATAAGAAAAGTCAAAACTGTACAACTTCTATTAGTAATTTCATAAGACCCTGTGTATCTGGGAGATTTCCAAAACGTTAGTTATTAAAGCAGTGGTTGGTTAGAAAATACATGCTATGTAAGTGTTCAATGATAACGCATGCAAGAAAATGAAAGAGATCATTTTACAACATTTTACATGAAGAAGGTTGAGAAAATATACTCATTTATTTTCTTAATAGACAAAGTTCCTATGTATTTTGATTATAAAAGTATCATTAATATTTTTCTAATGAAATATAAATTGTATAGAAATGCAAGTGATTAAAAGCAGTGTACATTAAGAAACATGAGAAAATAGCATGATATATGCAACTTAATAATTGATATATGCAACTCAATGTGTAGTTTAAATATGTAAATTTAAATAAAAATTATTAAAATATTTAATACCTTGGCTGACATCCTGAAATGCATTTATTTATATTTAGATGTATACAAAGAATTATATATTTATTGTCTTTCTTATACATTATAAACAGTGTAATAGTTGTGGTGTTCTTGGTCAAAAAAATAAGCCAAAAAGGTACTATTGAAAATGAGGAATGAAAAGATAATGTAACAAGAATTGGGCTGAGATAATAGTTTCTTTAACTCTTGATTGTGGTTTGAAGATAAGGAGCAGACTGCCTTGCAGAGCATCTTTAAAGAAAAAAAAAAAACCTTGCAATTGGTACACCTTTTCAGAGCTGCTGTACAATCAATTGAAGAGGGGTCTGATTCAACACATTTAGGCAAAGAAAGAAAATTGGAAACTTTTAAAACTCTATTTCACCATTTACCTTTCAAAATCTAGGGAGTAGGAGCCTTAGCTTTTTTTTTTTTTTCTTTTTCTTGAAAAGGAGGTTGAATCAGTCCCCTCTTCAATTGATTACATTGGGCAATAGTTAAAGCAATCTAAAATCTGATATGTGGAAGCTCTTCATAGCCTCAAAAAACTAACTTTAAGTGACAGTTGATTTCACCAAGTTTTCTTTTAAAACTGTTATCAACTGACAAAGGAAAGAGGATTCGTTTTTAATTTTCAAAAACTGGTTATATATTTGTAAAAATTATGCTTTGATAGAAATTAATATCTAATATTTTATAGGAAAAAACTGATTTATTTACACATCTACTTATATGTGTATTTTATATAGGTCTAAGTTTATAATGTTCTTCATAATAGAAAAGTTTTAGAAATAGAAAAAAAAGGAAGGAGTTGATATAAAATATAATCCGTCTTAAAATTAGCTTTTATGTGGCTAGTCTAGCACAAGGATGACGTCAAAAATATGACATTTTAAAAATAGTATATTTCTGTAATATAAAAGTAATTTGTCTTTATTTAAGACTCCTAAAAATGCACAGTGTAATTCCCTTGACAACATAAGCAGAGCTTATAACTCTTTCTGCTCTTACCTCATTTCTTTCTCATATACCTCACATCCACAATAGATGTTTCAGAGTTTTTAATGCCAACTCAAGGGTTCTGAAATTTTCTACAGAAGCCAACTCAGGGCTGGCACTTTCTTGTATTTCCCTCTTTCTCTCTGACTTGTAAGGTCTGTTCCGCCAATGACTGTATCCCCCATTGAAGTTCAAGATGATCTGGAACCTCTTAATCCTTCTGCTCACTCCAGTTACGCTGATTATATACTACAAAGGCCCAGGAATTTGGTAAAAAACAGGTTCTCAGTAACAGACTGAGGAAGCACTTTTGTGCCCATGTCTATATTAATATCTTTATATCTACATGGTCTCACACTCAGAAACATATGTATACCCTAAGTATATTATAAATTAGCAAAAGAAAACTGCTCAAGTACAGTGTGGTGGTTCATCTAAACCTTAAAGATGGCCAAAATATATGCATCACTGCCAATACTGTTTTGCTGACCTACGTTAGAGACATATCTTTGGTGAATTCTATTGCTTTTATCTCTAGACGTATTAATTTGTGAAAGTTGAATTTGTTGAAAAAAATACACCATTAGTTGTTGCTGGAACATTTTATTATTTAATATGCTATTGTATATGTATAATACCATTGTATACAATGTATGTACAAACCTTATAGAACTGCTCAGTAATGTCATATAAAAATATATATTTATATATTTTACTATTTGTATAAGAACAACATGTTATTGTGGTGGAGAATATTTGGTAATACTTACTTTCATTTCTCAAAGCAAAGTCCCAGACCACTTCTGCAGCATTTACACAAAGGCAAGCCAAAATTTGTCCTGCCAGTATTAGCCCATCATTTATTTCCTTCTTAAGACAGAGTTGATGTGCTGTGCATTCTGCATCTCTCACCCCAAAACCAGAAGGGAGGGATTATTGACTATTCATCTGATCACATGAGGAGAGACTGAAAACAAATACTCCAAGAGCTTAGCTTCAAGTCCGTACTCTGGAGGGGATATGCAGAGTAGCCTGATTCACGCTGGAAGAGTCTAAATATAAGAGGTTATGGCTGGTCAGTTCAAACAACACAATGAGAAGTCTACTTTTTGAATGGCCAGAGTTTCATGGTCAAAGGATGTGTAAAGCTCTCTAGGCCAGTTCTGGGCCTCATGGAAGGAAGTTAGACTGCATTGCTTTGAGAGGGACAATATCTAAAAGCTTTCCTGAAAGTTTAGGAGATCTTAACAGAGTTACTGGCATCAGAAACTAAGGCTAAGAGAGACATCTTTAAATTCCAGGGGTTTTTACTTGTTCTTTACAGACTTTGAGGAATAAAGATCTCCTAAGAAGCCACATAAACATCCATAAGAGAAAGAATCTGTGTGTGCAGTAAATTCCCCATGATGGATAATACGACCAGATTAAGTCCATATTACTAAGGTAAACTGTTACTTTTATTTACCTTTCTGAATGTTTTCTCTTTCAAATTTATGGGCACCTGAAACAGGATCTAAAAAGTTAAGGAGTCAGTGAATGAAAATGGGAGTAGAAACTGACCACATGCTCCAGTGTAAGTTTCTTAGCCTAAGTTGAAGGAGGAGAAAAATAAACTATATGAAATTTTGGAACTTTGATATTTTACTGTCTTGAATTTTTTATATGTGTAAAAAATAGTGTTTTATTATCTGAAAATGACTAAAACAGCTCTGAAATGTTTCTAAGGTTTTATTTCACAGTAGCAATATTTTGCACATGGAATACATTTAATGAAGTATTTGTGAGAAATAGTAAAATTGTTTTTTGCTTCCCTCCTTCAGTGAAATTCATTCAATACAGTGTTACATGTAATTAAAAACTTTTAAAAATAGGATAAAAATATTGTTTCTTGCATTTTCTAGATAAAAAATGAGGTAAACATTTTATTAGGTAAGTCAAATGTTAAAATAAAATATAAAAAGGAAAATTAATTGATATTAGATCAAGAGAAGACAGAATTGACTCTAAATCCTAGTTCTAAAATAATGCAATTTTCCATGGAATATGGCTGCTCATTTAGCATTGAAAGTTTAGTTATATGAAATATTGTTAGCTAGTTAAATAATTTGATGAGAAATCTAATTTATTCAATTAAATGACATTTTATTTAAATGTTTTTATTATAAATTATTATATATATTCTGTAATAACCTCCTCAAATAAAGTTTTATTACTTTTGATGTCTGTTCAATATTTTACATATAAAGTAGAAATATATTGATAAATTGTCATTTTTTATAATGTTTGTTACATATTTTAAACTCCCTAAGATTTCTAAGTCTGTTTTTAGATGGGTGAAAATGTTATAGAAACTAAGATGCATTTTATGAGCATTTAACCAGTGCCTCCAGACATATTCATATGCTTTTAAAAAGCAAATATCTATAGGCATTTGAACTACTAATGCATTTAAAGTTAGATTTTATTGATAGAACTGTATTCACAGATTGCTAAACTAGAAAATTGTGCCTTAATATAAAGTTTTTAAAAATAACAGAATGATGTGCAGTTCACAATTAAATGGAGAGGAAATTATGCCCCAACTCCCGAGAACAGTGCAGCTACATAAATTCTTTGTAATTCTTCTATTCAACAAATTTTTCTGTTATCCCCATTTACTTATTTATTCAATTACTTATTTATGTCATTATGGACACACATATTTGTTTTGTATTCTAGGTTATAATCCAATACTGCTTCATTACTTTTCTGATTCAATTGCTTCCAGCATTGGTCATTAGGACTTTTTGCAATGGGGTTTTATGTACCTTTGGCATTCTCCTACCATTATGTTTTTCTAGTTTTTCTTTATTTGGTTTTGCTTGCCCATAGCAAATTTCTTTGAAATGGTATAGTATAGAAGGAGAAGAGGAGAGAAGAGTAACTTTACAGCGGTGATAAGTGACAAACACTACCTCAAGCTAGGTTAATTTCAGCAGTGGTGTCATGTTTATACTAGGTACCCTTGATATGATGTGATGAGAATGGTGCTTTATCTATCTGCTCTTCCTCCCCCAAATCCATAACACAAATCTAATCATGAGAATGATAGGATTCAAACCCCAGTGAGGGCATTCTACAAAATAATTGATCAATAATCCTCAAACTTGTTGAGATCATCAAAAGCAGAAAGTCTGTGAACCATCACTACAGAGAGGCCAACAGAGATAATAAAACTAGATATAATGTGGCATCCTGGATGAGATCCTGAAACAGAAAAGTCATGACAAGTAAAAATTAAAGAAAACAGAGTGACTTATGAACTTCAATTAATAATAATAATATATCAATATTGGTATTTTAATTGTGACAAATAATAAGGGAAACTGGGCTTGGGGTATATAATAAATCATTTCCAGAACTTTTGTAAATATTAAACTATTCTAAAATTAAAAAGATTATTTAAAAGATAATATGAAGATAATTAATTATCATTAATCCATATAGATAATTAATTACCATTGATTCATATAAGATACAAATATCTAACAAAGTTTAAGAAATGGAAGATAAACTTTACAATCAAGTTTAAACTTTGCTTTGCACTTAATATTTACTTTTAAATATAGACTCAAATTTTCAGACTCTTTCAATCCACAAGTAAAATGATAATTCCAAAGACAAAATAGCTAGATGAATATAAATAATGCATGCAAATAGTATTTAAATTACAATTAAGCTAGTTATCCAAAATCTGCTGTTGAAAGAAAATTGGAAGAGGGAAACACCCTGCATACATTTAAATGTTTTAAATGGATGCCTTTTTAAAAATGTACCGCATACTCCTACGTTTTGTGTCTTCTTAATTTATCATGGTATGCTGTGTTTGTGGCTATAGAGATGTATCCAAATCTTTAGTGCATAGGATGAGATGGTTTACCCTACTGGTTTCCAATCTGGCAGTGTGTTGGAATTACATGGAGAACACAATTGTCCAGTTGTATTTGAACCTCTGGACTTGAGAAACAAGCATGAACATTTTTTAAACGTTTTTCAGGTGATTCTAAATTTGGACCAGATTAGAAATGACTGTAATTCATGAATAATCCTATGTGAACAGCAGGATACAACTTCTCATGGAGTTGATCTGTTTCTGTGGTCATGTGTTCTGAGTTACACGCAAGTCATATCACATTATCAAGGAGTTAATGTTAACTTTTATTCTCCTACAGAATGTAAACTTTTCCTCTCTTCTGTCTCATTATTGGCTATTTTCTTATCTGCTCTAGCTCACAACGTTTGCTTTTATTTATAATCTCCATTTATCACAGATATCAGTACAGTCTTAAAGATACCACTCAAATATTTTCTCACAGGTGCTTCCAGCACTGTCCTTTCAAGACTTCTGCCATTTGCTCTTCTCTTTAGTTTTGTTTGCGAGGTTTTCAGCTTTTTAAATTTCCACTTTTTGCTTTGTTTTCTAATTTCTACTTTCTTGTGTCTTCTGCCTCTTGCCACTTTACTCAAACAATAAAAAATAGGTTGAAAACACTGATGTTATTATAAGTATCATCCACCAAATAGATAATTTATTTTCTTATACCGAATGACCCAACCCATCATAGTACATTGAATTGATGTTGAATTCTTAAAACTTTCTGCTGCATTCATAATGGTTATTTCTGTGCCACCAGTTGCTTGGTGATCACATTTTCCCCCCCTTCATCGTGGTCATTGCTGCTGTTCGTATTATGCTTAATGTTGTAGCCATTTAAGTTAGTGCCAGAATATTCCTTAAAAGATGAGACCTACAATATTGTTCCTGGTGTAATGTAACAGAGACTGATCTGTGGACAGAATATAGAGAGATTATTTTGATATTATGGTATCTTCTGAAACTTTGCTAAAAACTATACACATTGAATAAGATGTTTTTTAGTTAATTGAAAATATAATAGCAAATTCCTTATATCATAACTCAATTCTGTGGCAAGACAGATACTTTTCCCGCGTGTTGGAAAGAGTGGTGGGTAGCCTCGTTAGGCCTGAGAGATCATAATTTTTATGGAGTTGTGATTTGTACCCAGAATAGTGAAATAATCCAGATGGATTCAAATTTTATATGACATCTTGGCAGTAGATGTTTATCATAACATAAATCCTTCATATAAATTAAGGGAAGGTAAAGATAAATTTGAAGACAAAGTTATTATAGGTCATTTATTTTTAAATAGCTAAAGAAATATAGAGTGGCAGAAGTATATAAATGTTCCTAACCCTGTTAACAGGGACAGAGTAAAATGGATTCAAATGCAGACTTCACTTCTTATGTAGCAGCTTCCAGAATATGGCACTTTCCTCAGTTTATCCTATCATTCTCAATGATAATTTCAAAGAAATCACAATTTTTAAAGTGTTTCTGGGTGTGTGTGCATAGCAGTACATTTTATTTGTCTACACATAAAAATTAACTTACCAAATATTTTTAAAGTGTTTCATTAAAACTGATGTAACTTGTCCATGGACCTGTGTATAATTCTACATAGCAAACTATACATTCCTGATCTAGAATATATATAGAGAGATGTGTAAGGAATCTGAGATCATTAGTTATTCCTAGATTATGGAGTGTACGAGTTCTATTTGATCAATTTATTCAACTTTTGCTTTGCATTTGTACTATTATATACTCAATATTTAGTAGCAGAACAATGAATATACAAAGTTTAGGTCATCTCATATTTACCTCTTTTCACAATGACTGTAGAGCTTACAGGATTTTAATTGCAGGCAATACTAGGGTCCATTGGTGTATTAGTCTGTTTCACGCTGCTGATAAAGACATTCCTGAAACTGGGGAATTTACAAAGGAAAGAGGTTTAATGGACTTAGAGTTCCACGTGGCTGGGGAGGCTTCACAATCATGGCAGAAGGCAAAAGCGTGTCTCACATGGTGGCAGACAAGAGAAGAGAGTTTAGGTAGGGAAATTCCCCTTTTTTAAGCCATCAGATCTAGAGAGACTTACTCACTATGATGAGAACAGCACAGGAAACACCTGCCCCATGATTCAATTACCTCCCACTGGGTCCCTCCCCACAACATGTGGGAATTCAAGACAGAATTTGGGTGGAAACAGCCGAACCATATCGTTCGGCCCCTGGCCCCTTCCCAATCTCATGTCCTCACATTTCAAAACCAATCAAGCCTTCCCAACAGTCCTCCAAAGTTTTAACTCATTTCAGCACTAACTTAAAAGTCCGCGATCCAAAGTCTCGTCTGAGACAAGGCAAGTCCCTTCCACCTATGAGCCTGTGAAATCAAAAGCAAGTTCCTTACCTCCTGGCTACAATGGGGATATAGGCATTGGGTAAATACAGCCATTTCAAATGAGTGAAATTGGCCAAAACCAAGGAGCTACAGGCCCCATGCAAGTCTGAAATCCTGAATGGCAGTCAAATCTTAAAGCTCCAGAATGATTTCCTTTGACTCCATGTCTCACATCCAGGTCACGGTGATGCAAGAGATACATTCCCATAATCTTGTGCAGCTATACCCCTGTGGCTTTGCAGGGTACTGCCTCCCCTCCTGACTGCTTTCATGGGTTGATGTTAAATGTCTGTGGCTTTTCCAGGCACTTGGTGCCAGCTGTTGGTGGATCTACTATTTTGGGTTCTGGATGACAGTGGCCCTCTTCTTGCAGCTGTGCTTGGTGGTACCACAGTAGGGACTCTGTGTGTGGGTTCCAATCCCACATTTCCCTTCTGCACTGCCCTAGCACAGGTGTTCCATGAGAGTCCCACTTGCAGCAAACTTCTGCCTGGGCATCCAGGTGTTTCCATACATCCTCTGAAATCTAGGGGGTGGTCCCCCAAATCTCAGTTCTTGACTTCTGTGCACTTGCAGGCTCAACACCCCTTGAAAACTGACAAGAGGCTTGGTGCTTGCACACTGAGAAGCCACAGCCTGAGCTCTATGTTAGCCCCTTTCAGCCAGGGCTAGTGCAGCTGGGATGCAGGGTACCAAGTCTTTAGACTGCACACAGCATAGAGACCCTGGGCCTGGCTGAAAAAAACACATTTCCCTCCTAAACCTCTAGGCTTGTGATGGGAGGGGCTGTCACAAAGGTCTCTGTCATGCTCTGGTCATTTTTCCCATTGTCTTTGTGATTAACATTCAGTTCCTCATTACTTACACAAATTTCTACAGCCAGCTTGAATTTCTCCTCAGAAAATGGAATTTTTTTTCATGCCTTTGTCATCACCCAAGTCACCTCTTGAATGCTTTGCTGATTAGAAGTTCCTTCCACAAGATACCCTAAATTATCTCTCTCAAGTTCCACAACTTACTAGGGCAGGGGCAAAATCCCGCCAGACTCTTTGCTAAAACATAGCAAGAGTCTGAGAGCTTCAGCTGGAAACCATCATTCTCAGGAAACTAACACAAGAACAGAAAACCAAACACTGAATGTTTTCACTCATAAATGGGAGTTGAACAATGAGAACAGATGGACACAGGGAGGGTAACATCACATACTGGGACCTGTCACGGGATGGGGAGCTAGGGGAGGGTAGCATTAAGAGGAATACCTAATGTAGATGACGAGTTGATGGGTGCAGCAAACCACCATGGCATGTGTATACCTATGTAACAAACTTGCACATTCTGCACATATACCCTAGAACTTAAAAGAAAAAAAGGTGACAAGAGTCACCTTTGCTTCCAAGTCCCAACAAGTTTCTCATCTCCATCTGAGAACCCTTTAGCCTGGATTTCATTGTCCATATCATTATCAGCATTTTGGTCAAAGCCATTCAACAAGTTTCTAGAATTTCCAAACTTTCCCACATTTTCCCATCTTCTGAGCCCTCCAAAATGTTTTAACCTCTGCCTGTTACCCAGTTCCAAAGTCACTTCCAAATTTTCAGGTATCTTTTCATCAGTGCCCTTCTGTACTGGTGCCAATTTACTGTATTACTCTGTTTCCACACTGCTGATAAAGACATACCCAAGACTGGGCAATTTACAAAAGAAAGATGTTGAATGGATTTACAGTTCCACGTGGCTGGGGAGGCCTCATAATCATGGCAGGTCAAAGACATGTCTTCCATAGTGGCAGACAAGAGAAGAGAGCTTGTGTAGGGAAATTCCCTTTTTTAAAATCAGATCTCATGAGACTTATTCACTATGATGAGAGCAGCATGGGAAAGACCTGTTTCCATGATTCAACTACCTCCCACCAGGTCCCTCGCACAACATAAGGGAATTCAAGATGAGATTTGGGTGGGGACACAGCCAAGCCATATCAACTGGATCAGAGGAATATATTTTTAAAATCAGGTTATCTTAAGCAGCATCTCATCAATACCCTGAATTTGCTGGTAGGGAATCTCTAAGATGTTAAATGATTCCCATGTTCATGTATCTGTAATAACTAAGATCACAAATAGCTCTGTTCTCAATTGCTCTTGAGTAAGCACATTTTACATTCATTCTGTTCTGATAGTGTCTTTGCTACTGTCCATTTTCACACATCTCTGACAATCAAAAATTTATTCAAGCATAAGATTAATATTTATTTGTAGAAAACATGAAAGTTATCTTTATAAAAATATTTTCTGTGCCCAAAGGAAGTTATTAAGTCATCTTATTGTTTCCATTCAAGGCTAAGTAATTCTAATGTCATCAAATATTCTTTTTTTTAAGATGGTAATTTCTGGTTCTTTGATGGTTGTCAGTGTTTCTTTCTCTCAGATAATTTTCTCTTAATGATCTCTCAGTCACTTACATACCTTGATTTTTCATCGCAGAAGTACATCAAATTATCAAATAGAAGCTTTTAAATAGATTACAATAGGAAGCTAAAAATGCTGAAGTCACCAGCAATCATTATGTTATTACTATAACCTTTGTAAATATTGTTATTCAGCATTTTATGTATCATCTTGATATTTTCAGGATGTTTTATAATCATCATATTCTAACTATCTTCAGCTTATATGCAGAATCTATAATTGTTAATGAAGGAATATAGTAAGCATTCATGATCTGTCTTTGCCTCTTATTTCTTAAATAACATATTTTCTATTTAAGCTATATTCTTCTCATATACAATAGCCAGAATAACTCATGGGGTGATGTATTACTGCATTTTCATACTGCTTTAAAAAAATACCTGAGACTGGGTAATTTATACAGAGAAAGAGGTTTAATGGACTCACAGTTCCATGTGACTGAGGAGGCGTCACAATCATGGTGGAAGGAAAAGAGGAGCAAAGGCACACCTTACATGGCGGCAGGCAAGAGAGCATGTGCAGGGGGAACTGCCCTTTGTAAAATCATCAGATCTCATGAGAATTATTTACTATAACGAGAACAGCATGAGAAAAACCCACCACATGACTCAATTACCTCTCACCAGGTTCCTCCCATGACATGGGAAGATAATTGGAACTGTACTTTGACATGAGATTTGCGTGGGGACACAGCCAAAACATATAATTCTGCCCTGGCCCCTTCCAAATCTCATGTCTTCAGATTTCAAAACCAATCATGCCTTCCCAACAATCCTTCAAAGTCAACTCATTTTAGCATTAACTCAAAAATCTATAGTCCAAATTCTCATCTGAGACAAGGCAAGTCCCTTCAGCTTATGAGCATGTAAAATTGAAAGCAAGTTAGTTACTTGCTAGGTGCAATGGAGCTACAGGCATTGGGTAAATAAACCCATTCCAAATGGGAGAAACTGGCCAAAGCAAAGGAGCTACAGGCCCCATGCAAGTCTAAATTCCAGCTGGGCAGTCAAATCTTAAAGCTCCAAAATGATCTCCTTTGACTCCATGTCTCACATTCAGGTCATGCTGATGCAAACGATGGGTTCCTATGGTCTTGGAGAGCTCTGCCCCTGTGGCTTTGCAGGGCATAGTCCCCTCCTGGTTGCTTTTATGGGCTGACATAAAGTGTTTGCAGCTTTTCCAGGTGCGTGGTGCAAGCTGTTGATGAATCTACCATTCTGGGACTGGGGGCTGGAGGACAGTGGTCCTCTTCTGAAAGCTTCACTAGGCAGTGCCCCTTGTGGCGACTCTGTGTAGTGGCTCCCACCACACACTTCCCTTCTGCTCTGCCCTAGCAGAGGTTCCCCATGAGGGCTCTGCCCCTGCAGCACACCTTTCCTGGACATTCAGGAGTTTCCATACATCCTCTGAAATCTAGGGGGAGGTTCCCAAACCTCAGTTCTTGGCATCTGTGCACCTACAGGCCCAACACCATATGTAAGCCACCAAGGCTTGGGACTTGCACTGCCTGAAGCAAAGGCCTGAGCTGTATGTTGGCCCCTTTTAGCCATGACTGGGATGCAGGGCACCAAGTCCCAGGACTGCATAAAGTAGCAAGCCCTGGGGCCTAGCCCAACCCATGAAACCATTTTTTCCTCCTACGCCTTTGGGCTGTGATGGGAGGGACTGCTGTGAAGACCTTGACATGCCCTGGACACATTTTTCCCCATTTTCTTGGTGATTAACATTTGGCTCTTTGTTACTTATGCAAAATTCTGCATCAGGCTTGAATTTCTCCTCAGAAAATTGGTTCCTCTTTTATATCACATTGTCAGACTGCAAATTTTTCTAACTTTTATGCTCTGCTTCCCTTTTAAACATAAGTTCCAATTCCAAAGCGTATCTTTGTGCATGAATAAAACTGAATGCTTTTAAGAGCACTCAAGTCAAATCTTGAATGCTTTGCTGCTTAGAAATTTCTTCCACCAGATGCCCTAAATCATCTCTCTCAAGTTCAAAGTTCCATAGATCTCTAGGGCAGGAGCACAATGCTGCCATTCTCTTTTCTAAAGCATAGCAAGAATCACCTTTGCTTCAGTTCCCAATAAGTTCCTCATCTCCATCTGAGATGACCTCAGCCTGGACTTTTTAGTCAAAACCATTCAATAAGTCTCTAGGAAACTGAAAACTTTCCCATATATTCCTGTCTTCTTCTGAGCCCTCCAAACTGTTCCAATTTCTGCCTATTACCCAGTTTGAGAGTCACTTCCACATTTTTTGGTTATCTTAGTAGCAGTACCTCACTCTACTGGTACCAATTTACTGTATTAGTCCATTTTCATGCTGCTATAAAAAAATACCTGCTACTGGGTAATTTATAAAGAAAAAGAAGTTTAATGGACTCACAGTTCCAAATGGCTGAGGAGGAATCACAATCATGGCGGAAAGAAAGGAGGCACGAAGGCATGTCTTACATGGTGGCTGACAAGAAAGTATGTACAGGGGAGCTGTCCTTTATAAAACCATCGAATCTCATGAGACTTATTCACTGTCATGAGAACAGCACAGGAAAAACCCACCTCATGATTTAATTACCTCCTACCGAGTCCCTCCCAGGACATGTGGGGATTATGGGAGCCACAATTCAAGATGAGATATGGGTTGGGACACAGCCAAACCATATCAGATGAGAATTTGGCACACATTTCTATATATGCAATTTTGTTACATTTGTGCACCTGTCTAGCATCAAAACTCACATTAAGATAACATATTTTTTCAGCAGGTGAGACTTTGGCATTTTTCTTACTTTCTTCTATTCAAACATTATTTTAGTTGGTTATTTGCTATTCTTCATAATGACAAGTAGAATTTTAAACTACAAAACATTTTAAGCCATAAACTTGAGTTGGAAATGTCTAAATATAAAATTAAACAGTAAATACATTAAATATAGCATTTAAAAATAAAAGAAAGCTTTTGCTTATACTGTGAGGCATAGCTGGTAGTAGCAATAATATGTTTGCTATTTATCCACATTTATTTATGCTACATCAAGCCTGCTTTAATGCTGATGGGCTAGAATAAATCCTTTTCCAGGTTATATTACCACTTAGGGTTTATATAAAAGGAAAAGTATCTATAAGTCTGGAGGTATTAAGGTTATATCAACCACTTTTTAGACATCAGTGCTTATTTTTTCATGTGCTTTTCAGCATGTTCTTATTTCTACTCTCAAAAATAAAATGAGCAATCATCATATAATAAAGCTTGTTTAAACTCAAGAAATTGCCACTGATAGTTTCTGTGATATTGAATCCCTATGATCATCAGTTTCTCTTTTGTAATGTGAGAACATTGGAATTTTGATCTCTTAGCCCTACCAAGACTTATTTTTATAGTACTATAGGGTTGTTTGTGCTTGCCTTTCATGTTCTTTGAGGACTATACATCATGTATCTTCATGTTTTTGTTTAATCTGTTCATTCTCTCTTCTTCTAAGTCTTACCCATACACAGAAGAGATAATATATTTCTAGCAATCTCTGGTATTTCCATCAAAGACATTTTATCTTAACTTAAAATCAGATGATGGGTAGCTGATTTAATGTATCCAATGATGCCAAAGGTATTATATATCTTTAGAACATTGGCTACCGATCTGTGTTTTCCCAGGAAGTTTATCCTAAATCTTTATATTGTGAGGGAATAAGAAGTAACCGATTATTAAGGAAACAGTACATACAACTGTAAAGCAAAATAGCTGATTTACATAGTACCCAAAAGACTTTTTCTAAGTAATTTTCTGAGAAGAAACACTCTTTCTTGTTCAACTAACACATGTATATGTCCACTGAGTAACTATGAATAGTATAAATGATACAGAGGTGGTATGTATGGGTATGGGTAAATAAATGTGTATGTGTGGTATGTGTGTAGGTGTTTGTTTAAGTGTGTGTATTGACTTGTACAGAGGGAACATTGCTCTGTGGGTCTACAGAATGCAAAATAAAAACCAGGGGAAATTCTCATTTATAATTGGAGATAGATAAATTTAATGGCATTTTGTGTTGGCTACCTTTGGTAATTGAAATGCATCAATTTTCCCTTCCTACCATGAGACAGAGAGAAAAAGTTGGTTCCAGAATTTATGCAACAGTTTTGGAAAATTTTTATAATTAATTATAGAGATTTAGTTTGCTATCTTGGAAATACTATGCGGGGATTGTCAAAAACTTGCAAAGCATATGGATGAGGGGTGTAAGATGAAGATACACATCACATATACTGTGTGGAGAATGGCAGACAGTCCAATGCATACTGAGAGACACCCAGCTGGGAGTAATTTCCCACCTAAATGAACATGAAAATATTCAAATACAGAAAAATATTCCAAAGCAAATTAATCTGAAGATCCTTATAAACTAAACATAATAGATTTACAAATTTTACAACTATCCACTTAATGATATCCTGCAAAGAAAGAGATTTTCAGTAATCTTACATTCACCTCTTAATTGACATATCCCAATTATTTGCTTTTTGAAATGAGAAAGTAAAGAAAAATCACAAATGTAAATGTTTCTCAATTTGGCATAGTGAACACATCTATTGCTCTATTCCCAAAGATAAAGGACAAAAACTAGAATAATGTAGTTGGGTTTATAACTTGTACCCAAACGTGATAGATTATTATTAACCTGAAGGGGCTCTGATTTTGTTCTGTTTTGTATGTCACCTTTATCAGTAATTAGGATGTAGACACTGTAAAATCTAAAAAATTAGAAGTGCTTAGCAATTTTTAAAATTATATTAGAGAGGCACAGCTAATGCTGCATGACAGAAAACAGATACGTTAACAGATCTATATGTGATTTCACTGAAAACACACACAGATACATACTTGTTTATGTTTAGAATATACTATACTTACATTGACTGTAGCAAATAAAGAGTTTTAGTTGATTAAATGTCAATATGCCAGTAAAATGTGAAGATTTTGAGGGAGAAAAAGAGCTCTGTATGAAAGAAAGTAGAAAACTAGATCATACTTCTGAGTAAAATTTATATGGATGGAGATTTTTTACTAAACAATAGAAAACAAAATTAAGTAGTGGGCCTTACCAGTGATGTGTGGAGTTACCTATTATTGTCTCTATCACTAGAAAAGCAATTTGAGTACTGAGTGTTGGTTGGGCTAGATGACTTCTGAGTTTAGTTCCTTCTAAGATTTCATTATGATTTTATATAATAATTCATTACTAGAATCTGAGTCTTTACTGTATTACTTGGGATTTCTGAGTAGAAATATTGGTCTGATAATTATTAACAGGATAGGTGAATTTAAAATGTAAAGAACATACTACATTTTATCCATTTAAGTTTATTTCAATACTTGTACATTGAAAACCTATTAGTACCAGGAACTGTGCTTGATACTGAAAACGCAAAGGTGAATGAGACCAGCTCTGCCCTATGGGAGCTTACAATGTAACGGGGCACACAGACACATAATCTGGTCATTATATTTGCTACATTGTCTGGTAAGGGGAGCTCCCACCCCAGCCAAGGGAGGCAGTGAGTGATCATGCTACCCTGCCTGGGAAACCATGCTTTTCCCACAGATGTGTGCAACCTGTAGATCAGGAGGTCCTTTTTGTGAGACCATGCCAACAGGGCCTTGGGTCCCAAGCACAGAGCAGTGCTGATGCTCAGCAACTACTCAGATAGACTGCCTAAGACTACCAAGTTTCCAGAGGGGGGGAGTGGCGGCAGTCACTGCAGCTGCCTGCTGTCTAAGACAACTGAGATCCAGGGTGGAGGGACAGCTGCCATCACTGCAGCCCTAGTCTGCTGTTTTTTCCCTGCTGGTGCTGGGGGTGACTGGATGGTTTGGACTCAAGAGTCATTCCCAACAGCACATTACAGTAGCTGTAGCAGATCATGATCAGACTGCCTCTTTAGGCCAGACCCTGACCCATCCCTCCTCACTATGCAGGGCCTCCCTGCAGGAATTTCAGCAACTCCAGCCAGGGGATTAGGAAGACAACTCTGAGCAGACTGGGACTGAGCCTATGACAGGAGAGGCAGCCATGGTCTCTGTGGAGCAGCAAACTTAGTCTTTACTTCTGCTGGCTCTGAGGAATCTGGGGAGCCCAAATGAGTGGGATTTCCTCCAGTCCAGGCACACCTCCTCTGCTAAGGGGCAGCCAGAGTGCTTCATTAAGCAAGTACCTGATTCCATGTATTCTGACAGGGTAAACCCCACAACAGGGGTTGCCAGACACCTTATACAGGATCCTTCCTGCTGGCATCAGGTCAGTTCCTCTCAGGGACAGATATCCCAGAACATGGAGCAGACAGCCATCTTTGATGTTCTGCAGCCTCCACAGGGGACACCTCCAGGTACAGGAAAAACTGAGGCAACTAGGGTCTTCAGTAGACCCCAGAAAACTGCTACAGCTCTGTGGAAGAGGGACCTGACTGTTAAAAGCAAAACAAGCAAAACAGAAAGCAACAACAGCAGCAGCATTGATACAGTTTGGCTATGTCTCCACCCAAACCTTAACTTGAATTGTATCTCTCAGAATTCCTATTGTCATGGGAGGGACCCAGGAGGAGGTAATTGAATCGTGGGGGGCCAGTGTTTTCTGTGCTATCCTCATGATAGTGAATGAGTCTTATGAGATCTGATGGGTTTATCAGGGGTTTCTGCTTTTGTTTCTTCCACATTTTTATCTTGTCACCACCATGTATGAAGTGCCTTTTGCTTCTTGCCATGATTCTGAGGCCTCCCCAGCCATCTGGAACTATAAGTCCAATTACACCTGTTTTTCTTCCCAGTCTTGAAAATGTTTTTATCAGCAACATGAAAACAAACTAATACAAGCATCAGCAAAAATGTCCCCCACAAAAACCCCATCCAAAGGCAAGCAGTCTCAAAGATGAAAGCTAGATAAACTCACAAACATGAGAAAGAATCAATTAAAGAACACTGAAAATTCAAAAAGCTAGAGGGCCTCTTTTCCAGCAAATGATCGCAACACCTCTCCAGCAGGGGCACAGAACTAGACGGAGGCCAAGGGGGGATGAATTGACAAACGTAGGCTTCAGAAGGTGAGTAATAACAAATTTTGTGAGCTAAAGAAGCATATTATAACCCAAAGCAAAGAAGCTAAGAATTATAATAAAACATTACAGGTGCTGTTAACCAGAATAACCAGTTTAGAGAGGAACATAAATGACCTGATGCAGCTGAAAAACACAGCATAAGAACTTCACAGGGCCGCCACATGTATCAATAACTGAATTGACCAAACAGAGGAAGGAATTTAAGAGCTTGGAGACTATTTTGCTGAAACAAGAAAAGCAGACAAGATTATAGAAAAAAAGAATAAAAAGCAACATACAAAGCCTCTGAGAACTATGGGATTATGTAAAAAGACCACACCTATGACTGACTGGGGTACCTGAAAGAGATGGGGAGAATGGAACCAAGTTGGAAAACAGACTTCAGGATATCATCCAGGAGAAGTTTCCCAACATAAGAAGACAGATCAACATTCAAATTCAGGAAATACAGAGAACCCCAGTAAGTTACTCCATGAGAAGATCAACCCCAAGACACATAATCATCAGATTCTCCAAGGTCAAAATTAAAAAAAATATTTTTCTTAATGGTAACTAGAGAGAAAGACCAGATCACCCACAAAAGGAAGCCCCTTAGACTAATAGTTTGCCTCTCAGCAGATACCCTACATGCCAGAAGAGATTGGGAACCAATATTCAACATTCTTTAAAAAAATAATATTCAACCCAGAATTTCATATCCAGCCAAACTAAGCTTCATAAGCGAAGGAGAAATAAAATCCTTTTCAGACAAATGCTGAGGAAATTTGTCACCACCAGGCCTGCCTTGCAAGAGCTCTTGAAGAAAGTACTAAATATGGGAAGGGACAACTGTTATCAGTCACTGCAAAAACACATTGAATTACACAGACCAAATGACGCTATGAAGCAACTACATCAAGTCTGCAAAATAACCAACTAGCATCATGTTGACAGGATCAAATTCACATATAACAATATTAACCTTAAATGTAAATGGGTTAAATGCCCCAATTAAAAGACACAGAATGTCAAGCTGGATAAACAATCAAGACCCATCAGTGTGCTGTATTCAAGAGATCCATCTCATGTGCAAAAGCACATAGACTCAAAATAAGGGGATGGGGGAAAATTTACCAAGCAAATAAAAGGCAGAAAAAAGGAGGGGTTACAATCCTACTTTCTGACAAAACAGACTTTAAACCCAAAAAGGTAAAAAAAGACAAAGAAGGGCATTACATAATGGTAGATGGATCAATTCAACAAGAAGAGCTAACTATCCTAAATATATTTTCACCTAATACAGGAACACCCAGATTTATTGACCTACAAAGAGACTTAGACTTCCACACAATAATAGGGGGAGATTTTAACAGCCCACTGTCAATTTTAGAAAGATCACAGAGATAGAAAATTAACAAGCATATTCAGAACTTGAACTCAGCTCTGGATCAAGTGAACATGAAAAATATCTACGGAACTCTCCACCCAAACACAACAGAATGCACATTCTTCTCAATACCACATGGCACTTACTCTAAAATTGATAACATATTTAGAAGTAAAACAATTCTCAGCAAATGCAAAATAACTGAAATTATAACAGTCACTCAGACCACAGTCCAATCAAATTAGAACTCAACATTAAGAAACTCAAACCACACAACTACATGAAAACTGAACAACCTGTTCCTAAATGGCTCCTGGGTAAATAATGAAATTAAAGCAGGAATCAAGAAGTTCTTAGAAACCAATGAGAACAAAGAGACAATGTACCAGAATCTCTGGGACACAGCTAAAGCAGTGTGAAGAGGGAAATTTATAGCACTAAATGCTCACATCAAAAAGATAAAAAGATCTGAAATCAAAACCCTAACATAACAATGAAAAGAACTACAGAACCAAGAGCAAACAAACCCAAGAGGTAGCAGAGAACAATAATCAAGATCAGAGCAGAACTGACGGAGGTAGAAACCTGAAAAACCCATAGAATAATAAATCCAGGAGCTGTTTTTTTGAAAAAATTAATAAAATAGATCACTAGTTAGACTAATAAAGAAGAAAAGAGAGAAGAATCAAATAGACACAATGAAAATGTTAGAGGGGCTATTACCAGTGACTCCACAGAAATGCAAACAACCATCAGAAAATACTATGAACACACCTATGCAAATAAGCTAGAAAATATAGAAAAAATGGATAAAATCCTGAACACATTCACCCTCCCAAGATTCACTGGGAAGAAGCTAAACCCCTGAAAAGACCAATAAAAAGTTCTGAAATTGAGGCCAAAATAGACAGCCTGCCAACCAAAAAAAAAAAAAAAAAAAAAACTCTTTATCAGACAGATTTAGAGCTGAATTCTATCTGAGGTACAAAGAGGAGCTGGTACCACTTTTCTAAACTATTCCAAACAATTGAATAGGAGAAACTTCTCCCTGACTTATTTTATGAAGCCAGCATCATCATCATACCAAACTCTAGCAAAGATATAGCAAAAAAAGAAATCTTCAAGCCAATATCCATGATAAATATTGATGTAGTGTTCCTCAATATCTTCAATAAAATGCTGGCAAACCGAATCCTGCAACAGATCAAAAAGCTTATCTACCAAGGTAAAGTTAGCTTCATCCCTGGGATGCAAGGCTGGTTCAGCATATGCAAATTGATAAATGTAATTCATCACATAAACAGAACTAAAAGCAAAAGCCATATGATTATCTCAATAGATGCAGAAAAGACCTTAAATAAAATTCAACATCCTTTCATGTTAAAAGCTCTCAGTAAACAAGATATTGATGGAACATATCTCAAAATAATAAGAGCCGTTTATGACAAACCCACAGCCAATATCGTACTGAATGGGCAAAAGCTGGAAGCATTCCCTTTGAAAACTGGTGCAAGACAAGGATGCCTTCTCTTACCACTCCTATTCAACCTAGCATTAGAATTTATGGCCAGGGCAATCAGACAGGAGAAAGAAATACAGGATGTTCAAATAAGAAAAGAGAAGTCAAACTGTCTCTTTTTGTAGATAACATGATCCTATATCTAGAAAACCCCATCTTCTCAGCCTAAAAGCTCTTTAATAAGAAACTACAGCAAAGTCTGAAGATACAAAATCACTGTGTAAAAATCACAGGCATTTCTTTCTTTCTTTCTTTTTTTTGATACGGATTCTGCCAGGCTGGGGTACAGTGATGCAGTCTCAGCTCACTGCACCCTGCAACCTCCACCTCTTGGGTTCAAGCAATTCTTCCACCTCAGCCTCCTGAGTAGCTGGGACCACAGGTGTGTGCCACCACGCCTGGCTAATTTTTGTATTTTTAGTAGAGACAGGGTTTCACCATGGCCAGGATAGTCTCAATCTCTTGGCCTCGTAATCTGCCTGCCTCAGCCTCCCAAAGTGCTGATTACAGGCATGAGCCACTGCGCCCAGCCAATCACAGGCATTTCTATACACCAACAGTAGACAAGCAGAGAGCTAAATCATGAATGAACTCCCATTCACAATTGCTACAAACAGAATAAAATACCTAGGAATACAGCTAACAAGGGAAGTGAAGGACCTCTTCAAGAACTACAAACCACTGCTCAAGGAAATCAGAGGGGGATACAGACAAATGAAAAAACATTCCATCTTCATGGATAGGAAGAATCAATGCTGTGAAAATGGCCATACTGCCCAAAGTAATTTATAGATTCAATGCTATTCCCATCAAACTACCATTGACATTCTTTAAAGAATTAGAAAAAACTACTTTAAACTTTATATGGAACCAAAAAAGAGCCCATATAGCGAAGACAATCCTAAGCAAAAAGAACAAAGCTGGAGGCATCATGCTACCTGACTTCAAACAATACTACAAGGCAACAGTAACCAAAACAGCATGGTAGTGGTACAAAACAGACTTATAGACCAATGGAATAGGATAAATATCTCAGAAATAAGACTGTACATCTGGTCTTTGATAAACCTGACAAAAGCAATGGGGAAAGGATTCCCTATTTAATAAACGGTGCTGGGAAAACTGGCTAGCCATATGCAAAAAATTGAAATTGGATACCTTTCTTATACCTTATACAAAAATGAAGAAAGATTAAATATTTAAAACCCAAAACTATAAAAGCCCTGAAAGAAAATTTAGGCAATACCTATTCAGGACATAGACATGGCAAAGATTTCATAATGAAAATGTCAAAAGTAGTTGCAACAAAAGCAAAAATTGACAAATGGGATCTAATTAGACTAAAGAGCTTCTGAGCAGCAAAAGAAACTGTCATTAGAGTAAACAGACAACCTACAGAATGGGAGAAAAAATTTGCAATCTATCCATCTAACAAAGGTCTAATATCCAGAATCTACAAGGAGCTTAAAAAAATTTCCCCCCCCAAAAAAATACAAACAACCCCATTAAAACCTGGGCAAAATATCTGAAGAGACTCTTCTCAAAAGAAGACATTTATGTGGCCAATAAACAAATAAAAAAAAGCTCAACATCATTGATCATTGGAGAAATTAAAATCAAAACTACAATGAGATACCATCACACATCAGTCAGAATGGCAATTATTAAATCTGCAAGAAACAACAGATCCTGGTGAGGCTATGTAGAAATAGGAATGCTTTTACACTGTTGGAGAGAATGTAATTAGTTCAACCATTGTGGAAGACAGTATGGGAATTCTTCAAAGACCTAGAGGCAGAAATAATATTTGAGCCAGTGATCCCATTACTGGGTATATACCCAAAGGAATATAAACCATTTTTTTGTAAAGATACATACCCACATATGTTCATTCACAATAGCAGACATGGAATCAACCCCCAGTGCCCATCACTGATGGACTGGTTAAAGAATATGTGGTAAATATACAACATGGAATACTATGCAACCAAAAAAAGAACAAGATCATGTCCTTTGCAGGAACATTGACGAGCTGGAAGGCATTACTCTCAGCAAACCCAACACAGTAACATAAAACCATACACTGCATGTTCTCACTTATAGTGGGAGCTGAACAATGAGAACACATCGATGCAGGTTGGGGAACAACATACACTGGGGCCTATCAGGGGGACTGAGGGGAGGGAAAGTATTAAAATAAATAGCTAATGCAAGGGGCTTAATATCTAGTTGCTGGGTTGTTATGTGCAGCAAACCACTATGGTACATGTTTACATATGTAACAAACCTGCACATCCTGCACATGTATCCCAGAACTTAAAATAAAATTTTTTAAAACGTCAATGAAGACTTGGTCAGAAAAAAATGAAGTAATGTTTCCTGGGTAAACCACAGTAGCTAAGAATTAGCCATTAATGGCAAATTGATAGACAAGAAAATGTTTCAAAAATGCAAGGATTGCTGCCTCTGTCACATTGAAAATGGACCAGCTTTTAGAACTGAATAGATCCAACGATAATGGTAATTCATAGCTCTGTGTAATTTCAACTTGAATTTATAATACTTTTGAGATTTTCTGAAACATAAAAAGCTATAGTGCCAAAATCATGTTTTCTGCCAAGGGTTGCTTTTAGTATGTGATTAACCTCCCAAACGATAACATATTTCCAAAAGTCCTCTTAGGAGATTACACTTTGGGAACAGCAAATAGAGAATGATGGCTGACATTATTTACCTGCTAAGACTGCTGCTACTTGTTTGTCACATAATGGTCTTTCATTTTATCATTTATGTAACCAGTGACTATTAGCATACAGGTTTACAGTACTTCAATGTAAAATGGAGGGGGGAAGGAGCAAGTGAATAAAACTAATTTACTTATGAAATGGCAACTTGAGAAAATGTATTTCGAAAGAATGACATTTCCTTGAACTTGTCTTTTCATAAGTTCCATTTTAAAGACCCTTTAAAAAGAGACCTCGGTGTTCAGTAAAATTGCTGGAGTGGTAAATGTTCCATCAGATATACTTTCTTCAGTCTTTTACTTAAGAACTTCAGAATAAGTATAATAATCACAATAGTATATGTTGCTATTAAATTTTCACCACAGTTCTTCTTAAGAGCTCATAGGATACTGTGTGGCCACAGTGAATCTGTTCTTTAAAAAAATCCTGTGGAACAGTGTGTATTTATTGAGATCTATTATGATTGTGTGATTTCTGAAGAAAATAGGAAATCTGAACTTGTTTACTGGCTTCTTTTGTTCAGTTATATTAATTAGCTGTTAAGTTTCTCAGGCTAAATGATAGGTGCATTGTAAACATTGATAAGTGCATTTGTGATAATTTTTTTCAAATATTTTCACAAGTCAACCAATTTTGTGGGACTCATCTTTTCCCCTTCTAGAGTGGTTTTACCACAATTTATAAAAAGAGAAGTATCGGACAAGAAAACTGTATTGATACCTTCTCTGGGACTCATATTGTGTTTGTCAGATTTGTCAAAGATGGGAGAAGAGTGAGGATTATAATAATCAATATTATTTTACATAAGACACTGGTCTATTAGAGCATATGTAAATATGTGCTGACTCTTATGAGTAACCTAGTCTAAAGAGCTCTGACCTCCTTTGAAAGAGAGTTACATAAACGCAAGCAATCATCACCAACACTAGGAAATTACATTTCCTAGTAATACATTAAATAGGCTGAGTTGAGGTCACCTGGATGACATTTTGTTGTGATTTTTAATTAGGCTCTCCTGCTTTCTTTTTTTTTTTCTTTTTCTTTTTTTTTTTTGGCATGCCAGATTTCCTCACAGCAGCAGAGCTACTATATTTTACTGAACATGCGTATGATGATTCAGTCTTTTCTATCCACATGTAATGATAATAAATAATGCCTTTGAACTTGCAAAATTTGCTGTTTTTGCAATGCGTTAACTGTTGTGACTGAAGCTATAAAGAAGTGATGTAATTTGCTGCTATTTCTCTTCTCATTTTTATTATAGTAGACTCTGTGAGGAAGGGTAAGATATAATGAAAAGAACATTGAAAGTTCTCCTGGTCTCCATAATTGAACTTATTGTCTGTGAGACTTTAAGTGACTCAGTCTACTCCTTGGCTTACATATCAAAATGATAATAGAAATATATCCCTTGCTTCTCATAATTAGTGATAGAATTCAAGTATCATAATGCATACTAAAATTATTTTATAAAGGAATGAAGCCATTATAAACATTCATAAAAGGTTTTTATGTAAACATAAATTTCATTTCCTAAAGATCAGTATTCAAAGGGGCTAGGTCATATGGTGGTTTCATGTGTACTTTTTAAAGAAACTGCCAAACGGTTTTTGAGAGCAGCTGTACCACTTTACAGTGCACTGTATCTTTGCCAGGATTTCATGTTGTCACTATTATTTATTTTAGTCATTCTTATAGATATATAATTATATTTCATTGAGGTTTTAATTTATATTTTACTAATGGATACTTTTAATTATTTTTAATGTACTTATTTGGTATCTGTGTATCCTCTGGTAAAATGTTTACTCATATCATTTGCATATTTATAACTGAATTTTCTATATTGTTGAGTTTTGAGAGTTTTAAAAAATTCTAGGTAACAAGTACTCTGTTAGATATAAATTTGCAAATATTTCCTTTCAATCTGTTACTTGTAATTATATAAACAGGTTGTTTCATGGAAACAATCTTTTTAATTTTGATGAAATCCAATTTATCAATTTTTTTTCTTTTATGGCATATATGTTGGTGTCAATTCTCAGAACTCTTTTCCTAATCCCAGTTGCCAAAATATTTTCTCATTTTTTTTTCTAGAGGTTTTGTAACTTTAAATTTAAGTCCACAATCCTCTTTGAATTAGTTTCTGTATAAGTTGTGACATTTTTGTTGAGGTTAATCTTATTTTTATATAAACGTCCAATTACTCATGTAAAATATCTAATTGGATATTTTGCCTAGAAAATTCAATTTGTTGAAGAGGATGGTCTTTTTAAGTTGAATTGCTTTTGCTCTTTTGTGAAAAATTATTTGGGCACAATTATGTTGGTTATTTCTGGGTTCTCTGTTCTATTAATTTCTGTGTCTGTTCCTCTATTGGTACCACACTGTTTTAAATACTATCACTATGTAGTATACATTAACATTGAGATGAGTAATTATTTCCACTTACTGTTTTTCAGATTGTTTTGGTTATTCAAGGACCTCTCCTTTTCCATATAAAATTTAGAATAAGTTTGTGTATGTCTACCAAAACTCTTGCTGAGATTTTGAAAGGAATTTGAGGAGAATCTATCCTTTACTATGTTGAGTCTTATATTCTATGAGCATTATATATCTTTCCAATAATCTCCTTCTTCAGTCTTTCATCAGCATTTGTAATCTTTCTCATTATATTCTATATGTACTTTCTTAGTTTTAAAATAAAAATTTTATTTACTTAGAGTGATGGTTAATAGAGTTGTATTTTTATTTTTAGTTTTCACTTATTTGTTGATAGAATAAAAGATTGTAATTGATTTTTATGTGTTAATATTGTATCACATAACCTCACTGAAATCACTTCCTATCTTTAGAAGTTTTTGCATATTCTTTGGAAATTTCTTCATAAACAGTCATGCCATCCGCAAATAGAAGTAATTTTATTTCTTTATCTCAAATATGTATGATTGTTTTTCCTTTTTATTGCCTTCCTGCAGTGGCTAGAATTTTCAGTAACATGTTGAAAAAAGAATAGTGAGTGGACATCTTTGTCTTGTTCTGGTATTTTTAGAGGGGAAGCTCTCAGAATTTTATCATTAAGTATGATAATAGATACATGATTTTTCTTTAAGTATTATATAAATGATCTTTATCAAGCTCAGATGTTCTCTATTTTCAGTGTACAAATTTTTGTCATAAATTCACGTCGCAATTTGTCAAATAGTTTTTTGACTCAATTGCTATGATCATATAATTTTTTCTTTAACCTGTTGATATGGTAGACTACATTGAACACTTTTAAAATATTAAGCTTAGTTTGTATACAGCAATACATTTCGTTTGTAAATCTATTATTATTTTTATGTATTGGTATATTAGATTTTGCTAATATTTTGAGGAATTTTGCATCAAGTTTATTAGATGTATTGACCTATAACTTTCTTTTGTGAGGTGGGTGGTTCCTGACTGTTTTGTTACCAAGATAATACTTTCCTCATAAAATAAGTTGGAAAACGTTCTATTCTCTACTGTCCTCTAGATAAAATTGTATAGATGTGATGTTAATTCTTTTAAAATGTTAGGTAAAATTCTACAGAGAAGCCATCTAGACCTTTTAATACTCATTTTAGTGTCTTTTAAAATACAAATCATATTTCTTTAATGATTCCAGACTGTTCAGTTTATTTATCTCATCTTTTCTTAGTTTTTGTAACTCAGTGTTTCAGCAATTGGTATATTTTATCTAAGTTGTTGAATGTATACGTGTCAAATTCTTCATTATGACACTTTATTAAGCTCTCAAAGGCTGTAGGCTCCATTGTGATATCTTGATACTGATTACTTATGTCCTCTCTATTTTTGTCAGTTTTGTTGGAGTTTTATAATTTTTAAAAAACAAGTATTTTTAAATAACCAGCATTTGGTTTCGTTCGTTTTTTCTATTTATTTTCTGTTTTCAATTTCATTGATTTTTGCTTTTATCTTTATGATATCCTTTTTTCTATTTGCTTAGTTTTATTTTGCTCTTCTTTTTCTAATTTATTGATGTAGGAACTTCCATGACTACTTTGAGGTCTTTTTTCTTTCCTCTTTTTTTTCCTTCTTCTACTTGTATTGTAGGTTCCAGAGGTACACATGTGGGTTTGTTACATGGGTAAATTACATGTCACTGAGGCTTGGCCTACCAATTATCCCATCACTCAGGTAGTGAGCATAGTACCAATAGATATCCTCTCAACCTATGCCCCCATTCCACCCTCCCTTCTCAAGAGGGAGTGTCCATGTGTATTCAATGTTTAGCTCCCACTTATAAGTGAGAACATGTGGTATTTGGTTTGGTGTTCTTACATTCGTTTAGAATAATGGCCTCAAGCTGTACATTTTGCTGCAAATAACATAATTTTGTTCTTTTTATGGTTACATATTATTCCATGGTGTATATGTACCACATTTTCTTTGTCTAATCCACCACTGATGGGCATCTTAGTTGATTCCATGTCTTTGCTATTGTAAATAGTGCTGCAGTGAATATACGAGTGCATGTGTCTTTTTAGCCAGCATCATACTGAATGGGCAAAAGCTAGAAGCATTTCCTCTGAGAACTGGAACAATACAAGGATGCCCACTCTTACAACTTCTATTCAACATAGTACTAGATGTCCCAGTCTGAGCAATTGGGAAGAGAAAGAAATAAGACATACAAGTAAGAAGAAGGGGGAGTCAAACCATCTCTCTTCACAGAAAATATGATTTTATACCTAGAAAACTCCATAGACTCTGCCAGAAGGTGCCTGTATCTGATAAATGACTTCAGTAAAGTTTCATGATACAAAATCAGTGTACATAAATCAGTAGCCTTTCTGTACACCAATAGTGTCCATGCTGAGAGCCAAATCAAGAACACAATTCCATTCACAGTAGCTGCAGAAAGAATAAAATACCTAGGAACTCAGCTTCTGAAGGAGGTGAAAGATTTCTATAATGAGAATTACAAACACTACTTGAATTCTTTTTGGAAATCAAAACTTTTTTGAATCATCTTGTGAGCCAAGATAGGAGAGTCAGTGACTGAAAGTGGACATGGAAATAATGTGTATAAAACAAGTCATATACATTTAGTTTGATACTAAACAAGAAGATATGGAATCATCATACATCTTTAGGTAATAACTCTATATAAGGTACCAGTTAGGTGAGAAAAGGGAATGACAATGGGATACAGTTAGAAAAGAAAAAGAAAGAGAACAGAAAATACTCAGTAAAGAAAAAGAAAAACATCAAAAAGTAAAAGGAAACTTTATTTGTATAATAGAGTTTACCAAGGTGCTGTGTGTTTATTTTTTAGGGGTAATGGAGTGTTTCGTTTGGTTTTAATTTTATAGATAAGAGAATCTTTTCAGATTACCCATTATTTTTCCTCAGTGATTATGATTTATTCTTATCTTTCAAGCAAAGTAACAGAAAAGATAATTCCAGTAGCTGAACAAGAAATACAGAACCAAAGAATTTTACATAAAAGAGTGTCTCCCATAAGAAACAATTTCTCTCCTTACAAAAGAAATATTCACATATATTTATTCCCTTTAAATTATATGGTATGATAAATTATATGGAGAATCAAGGGAAGAAATGAGTTTCCTTGAATTTCTCTGTTGTTTCTTTCTTTTCTTTTTTTCTGCTCTCTTTAGGACTAATTTATTTCTGATATCCACTCTTCTCCCATCATAGTTTCCATGCTACATGAGAATTACAGGCGGGCAAATTTTAGTGTAACTTTGAGAAAAGATACAATGTATGTTAAACAGCATAATTATTTGGGCAGCAAATTATTTGTATCAAAGGCCTGTCCTTACAGATCATCGACTCTATGCTTATACCCATAATTGTTCAATTGCCTGTAGATCACTCATTCATTGAATTCTCTTTTACAATTAATTATTTATTCCAGCCATCACTTTTCACCTTGCCCACTTATATTCCCTGATATAATAATGTAATTATTCCCTTCCAAACATTTCAACTCTTCCCTTTATTTCTCCCCTTCTACTACAAGCAAAACCTTTACTCTGGTTAAAGCCAGTTACACTCCCCTTTGGACCTTCATCTTGATATTTGAAATTGTTTGGTACACTGAATGCAGGCTACATGTGTTGAATTTAAATTCATGATCCTGTACATCAAATGGTCAATACTGCCATGAAATGTGGAGAAGATTCTAAAATAATTTCTCATGCCTAATATCCAAGGTAGTGATTTAAGACTTCGTCTCTTTTCACCTCCTCTCAGCTGATTGTCTTGCATCAGGTCCACTGAGAAAATATAGAATAACTTTATGTCAATTCTACCAGCAAACCTAGGATCATACTGTACCATATTCTCCATCTGGCTTCTAGTTACAAGGAAAATAATTACCATTGTCTCATCTAAGAACAGTCCTCTTATTATGTTTGGATCCCTTTTTTTTTTCAAATAGTCACCAGGAGTGTCATTTCTTTATTTTATCTTACCAGTTTTTTGTTTTTCTTGCTCTGCTGATGATTTCTACGAATACATAAATTAATTCTGGTATTTCATAACTTGAAAATCTGCAGTGAACCTAAAATCTCCTCTAGTTAATAGAATACATTTTTTTTTTGTTGTAAAAATCATCTGAAAAGTTTGCCATCACATGTCATCTCCAGTTACATTTCTCTCTCTCTTCTTTTTTTAGAACGTTATAACCAGGCTTCTATCCACATCTTTGAACTAAAGTTTTTCCTGTCAAGGATATCAATCATCTTTATATTCTTTCATGCAACTTCTACATCAGTGCTATTCAAAATGTGGTTCAAGGCCCAGCAACATTAACAATGTAAAAGCAACTTCTCTTGATCTTCTCTGTTGTTATTCACCCCCTATTAATAGAGGCATTCAGGTACTCAATCCAAAATCTTAAAAGTCATTCTTAATTTCTCCCTTCGCTCAATCCCCATATTTGTTCTTTCAGCAAATCCATTTCTGCTGACAGGTTCCTTGTATAAAACATTATGCTCTCTTATCAGACTACTACAATGACCTTATACAAGTCTATTTCCTCTTTCACTACTACAATACATTTTATTAATAGCAACCAGAGTGATACTTTAAAATGTAAATCAGATCATAATACTCCCCTGCTAAAAATCCTTCAATATCTTCTCATTGCACTTAGAATAAATTCAAACTTACTGTGGTCAATGTGAGCCTGTGACCTAACTCCTGTGTACTCTTTCCATTTATAGAATTGCTCTCATCCTTTTTGTATAATAGAATTGTCCTTGATACATTAGCCTCATTAATACCTATTAATATCTTTAACCCAGTGGTTCTCAAAGTGTGATTCCTGAACCAGTAGCGTAAACACCACTTGAGAAATAATAGAAATACAAATTCTCAAGTACCACTCCAGATCTATTGATTCAGAAACTCTTGGTGTGGGGCCAAGCAACTGGATTTTAATGAGACCTCCATGTGATTTTGATTATGCTGAAATCTGAGCACCATTGCTAATACATGATATTGATGCCTTAGGGGCTTTGTCCTTTACCATAAGTAGAATATTCCTCTTCAGCCTCTTAGTTTGGCAGTTTCCTCGAGGTCTAGCATGTATTGCTGAATCGAAAGAAGCCTCCACTCCCGTTAAACATGATTGAATCACTTGTTTATTGTATTATCTGTCACTCTGTCTAAAATGCAAGCTCCAACATGGCAGGAGCTTGTCAGGTCTTGTTTAGAACTTTAATCATACTGCTAGTGCAATGTCTGACTCAGGGTAAGCACTCCATAAATGTGTGTAAGGTGAATGTATCCACTGTGAAAACCTATAAATAATAATTGGTTAGTGGGTAATTTTATAAGCTCTACTGATTTATCTGACATTTACCTTTTGATTGAAAAGAAAAATCTTCCATTTCCCCTCAAAATAACAAACGGTAAAATTTATTAATATATAATAAATGTGTTTTAATGAAAGATTTTATGCTATCCATTTCCTCAGTTATAAAATTAACAAGTTTATATTTGGTATTTCGTATCTAGCAATGAGCCATGTGTCATGGATTACAAAACTATAAAGCCATCTTCAATTTAATATGTCCAATTTGTTGTAACAGAAAAAAGTTTATTTTACCTCCGTGATATAAATCACATACGTAATGCATATTACTGATTTTTAAAAAATGTTGTAATCACTTTGGCTTGGGATAATTAAAAATTTCAGTATATAGTAACTTAGAAAAAATAAATGTGTACTACTTTCATCTGACTATGACTCACAGAATATTTAGGAATTGGACTGAGTAAAATATCGGACCAATAGTAACTTACTTTGTGTGAATCATGTGTGTAGATTGAAGTTGAAGAAGAAAAATCTGGTTTGGACTATCTCAGTAAAATCTGATATGATTAGGAAGCCAAGGCAGGCAAATAGTCTCAGCTCAGGAGTTCAAGAACAGCTTGGGCAACATGGTGAAACCCTGTCTCTACTAAAATACAAAAAATTAGCCAGGCATGGTGGTGTGTGCCTGTAGTCTCAGCTACTTGAGGGGCTGAGGCAGGAGAATTGCTAGAACCCAGGAGGTGGAGGTTGCAGTGAACCAAGATCACGCCACTGCATTCCAGCCTGGGCCACATAGAGAGACTCCATCTCAAAAAAAAAAAAAAAAAAAAAATCTTATCTGAAAGGTGACATAAGCAGAAAAAAATTTCATATTATAACACAAAAAATACATTTGTTGATTAAGGGTAGCGTAGAATGAATGCAAGTTTGACAATACAAACCAACAAATTGATCTTCAGATGAAAAAAGAACTCCATAGAGAAAGAAACTTAAAAATAATATCACAGTATGGATTCTAAATGAGAACAATAGAAACTTACCCAAGTATTATATTAGATGTGTTGAGCTGACAGTGAGCTGACAGGTTGGAAGTGAAGCCAACAGTTAAGTCAATCCTACTGCTGCATGGTGGCCAAACAGGTTGAAAACTCCAGACATCAAATAATCACATAAACTCTATCATATGTATGATTTATTATTGTTATTGTTACTGACTTTAATATCAGATTTGTCAAGTGAGATTATGTTTTCCCAAAAACAATTCCAACTGTTACCTAATTAATAAAAACATGTTTAAAAAGAATTTTTTTTTTTAAATCAGAAAATGGAAATGTTTTTCTGTAATTCTTGACTTAGCCAGAATCCCCTGGGTTCCTTGATCTAATATATCTCAATCTCTAAGCAGTAAGGTGATGACACCGTAAGTTTTCCAGCAAAAAGACTCTACCACTACATCATAATTAGGATCCTATCCCCACCATTTTGTTGAAAGTACTTCCATTATCTTTATCAACCAGGTCCATCTTAGCAAAACCAGGGACACCTTTTGGTTTAATTTCATTTGACCTCTTAGCAGTGTTTGGCATAATGATCTACACCCCTGTGACAATCTTAGATTTTTTTTTTTTTTGTCATATATCATGGACTTCCCCTTATCAGTTTTCTTTTCAGATTTATGTTTTTTTAATTGTGATAATTATTTAATTATTCTTTAAATAATTTCACCTCAAGTTTCTGGCCAAGGCTCCTGTCCTCTTTTGCCTTTTCTCTTGGCAATTTTATCTACTTTCACGGATTCGATTTTAATATAGATTTTGATAACTCTTTAAGTATTTATCTACCATGGACTTCATTACTCAGGAATACACCAATATAGAATCAGCTGGGCATATCGACCGGACACAAGGAATCACCATTCAACATTTGTAATATAATATGGAACTCCTCATCTCATCACTGTCTGTGTGACCTCCCAAAATTCCTATATTGGATTCCTAACCTCCAGTATTTCAGAATGTGACCTTATATGAAAATAAGGTCTTTATAGAGGTAATTAAATTAAAATGAGGTCTTCAGTTTCATTAAGACTTAATCCAATATGACTGGTATCCTTATAAAAAGGGAAAATTCAAAGGTAGATATACACCTGCAAAAGGAACATAATGTAAGCCAAATAGGGTGACAAGCCAAGAAACCCCAAAGATTTCCAGCAAAACACCAGCATCTAGTGGGGGAGACATGGGGTATATTCTTCCTTATAGCCCAGAAAGAAGACACCTGGATGTCAAACTCTAATCTCCAGAACTGTGGGACAATACATTTCTATTGCTTAAGCCACTCAGTTTGTTGTATTTTGTTATTGCAGCCCAAACAAATTAAAAGCATCACCAAACCCAATAAATATATGGGCAAGTCATAGGAACACATTTTTTGTCAAAGAAGATAGATGAGAAATAGGTACATGAGATGATGCCCAATGTAATTTGTTATTAGAAAATGCAATTAAAACCAAGATGAGAGACTGATACTGTTACGTGCCCAATAATGTTTCAAAGAAAGTAAAATAAAATAAATGTGAAAACTAATAAAATCCCTGAAAATACCAAGTGCTAGCAGGAGTGCAAAGTCTCATACATTTCTAATAGATTGCAAAATACTAGAGACACTTTGGAAAATAGTTTAGCAGTTTCTTTTCAAGTTAAACATATGCTTATATGACACATCAATTCCACTGTCTTTTCCAAGAGGTAGCAAAACTTATGTCCATAAAAGGCTTATTATACTCATGCAAGTTTTATTAATAGCAAAAAACTGGAAAATATCCAAACATCTACTGAAATTTTGGTATATTTACATAAGGTTACTTTGTTCAGCAATACAAAAGAACGGTCTTATATGTAACATGGGTGTATTTGTTTCCTAAGGCTGCTGCAATCAGTTACCATGAACTTCATGGCTTAAAACAACAGAATGCATTCTTTCACAGTTTAGGGGGCCAGAAGTCCAAAATCAAGGTGTTAGTAGAGTCACTCTGTGGATGCTCGAGAGGATAATCTATTCTTTGCCTCTTCTAGGTCTGCTGACTCTTAGCATGTAATGGTTTGCAGGCATATGTCTCTTAGCTCCAGGTTCACATAGTCTCCTCCTCTGTGTATCTGGTTTAAACTTCCTCTGCCTTCCCTGAGGATATATGTAATTGAATTTAAGGACCACATAGGTAATCTATGATAGCACTTCCCATTATTTGTATTCTTTTGACATGTAGGGCACTATTTTCAGGTTCCTGGCACTAGGATGTGGACATAGTGGGGTGCCCTCATTCAATCCACTAAAACCAACAAACCTTGAAAGTCTGTAGTAAATGAAATGTCAGTAACAAATAGTACATGTTTCCATTTATGTAACATCCTTAAAAACAGGCAAAATTGTAATGACAGAAAGCAGCTCTGTGGCTTCCAGGCTCTGAAGGTGGGTGGTAGGAGAAGGGAGAGGTGCGCTAATTGCAAAAGGATATGAAGAAACATTTTAGGAATATGGAAATGTATGTTAATGATTATGTGGTTGTACACATTTGTCAAAATGCACCAAAATGTATGCTTATAATTGATAAATTGTATACTATCTAATTTTACCTAATTAAAAAATGTAATGTATAAACTTGAGATGTTTTGAAATTTTTCCTTCATGAAATTGTCCACTGACTTCTTTCTTTTGTTTTGTTCTCTTCATAAGTTAGCCTTGTTGTTATTAGTTATGGAGAAGCTATATTTTATTTCGTGAACTTTCTATTAAAGACTTGCTCTTTAACAATGCATAAGAACACAGATAAGGTTTCCTAGACATTGGTATCCAGTGATTGGGAAATGGGGTAGGTATCCATATATCTTATCACTGACAGCAGAATAATTGTTAGCTTAAGAAAAGAAGAGATTATTTTTAAAAATAAGTATTCTTTTATTTTTTGCCTGTAGCTATGGTACATTGCTTAGTTACTGGTTTTTGAGTTTAAGGACTCATCTTTGGAATGAATGTATGGGGAGCAGGCATGTGTGAGAGATGGAAAGAGCAGAGAGGATTAACAGCCATGCCAAAGGATGGGGAAAAAAAAAAACCACTTCAAGACTGACTTTTTATACTTAAAGTATTTTATCTAAAGATAGAGTAACTTGATTAACCTAATTAACATACTGGAAGTTATTTAAATCGTGTAATGCAATATATTGGAATGAAGGAAACATATGAAATAAAGCAAATGAAACTATTAATGTCAAAAACATATGAGATAGTAAAAGATGTAGTCAATAAATTTAAATTAAATAAGGTTAAATTATACATATTTAGCTAAAATAGACAATTTAAAAAGTAACACAAATAGCTAATATGTAAACTCAGGTAACATCACCTTAAACAATTAATTGTGCCATTTTAATATTTATTCACTGCTTGCTTCTCCAGCCTCACTAGTTGCTATTCCCCTGTGCTTTATATTCTGACATTACCTAATGGCATATTTTCTAACATCTCTCACCAACATATAGTCATACCATGCTGGTTTTTTCTTTCTTTTAATGCTGTCTACTCCCCTCACCCTCAAATAAATCCTTTATACTTCCTCTTTATCCAGTTTTGTTCTCTACACATTCCTTAAATCTCAGACTCAATTTTGGTTTCAGGATTTCAAATTCGCCCTTGTGGTCCTCTCTGTCAACTTGTGGCCTTCTCTCTATCAACTTGCTACATCACTTTCCATTAGATTCTTTTTTAAGACAATTGAAACTATCAATAGCAAAAATAACTATGAATGACTGTACATTAACTTATACAGAATTTTATAGTTGTCTATTTTGTTGTTTGCCTTCTACCAGTCCATATGCTTGTTGTCTTTAAGGTTTTTTTTTTTTTCTTTTCTGTCTTGGTGAGTTAACACTGAACACAGTATCTGCAATAGCTAGATGTAGTCAGCAAAATGTATTCAATTAATAAAACTAACTAGAGATGAATAAGTTTTTAAAACAAAGTGAAGCAAGAGCAAAAAGCATCCATCGATTTGAATATAGCAGCCAGAATTCATGGTAAGGGGTTTAGAGAGTAAAACTCAAAGCACCTGTTGGCAGCCTGAATTGTCACTGCCAGCATCTCAGCAAAAGTTGTTGAACACCCAGTAGCAATGGGGAGCTCCTGGAACCTCCTAAGAATGTAATCTCACCACTCAGTCCTCCTCCATAAAGCTACATCAAGCGAGAGATGTTGAAAAGAAGAGTAAAAAAAAAAAAAGAGAGAGAGACAGAAAAATAATACGTTCTTTAGGAATAGGTTATTCTCAATTAATTTTGTTTCAGAAAATGAAAACTTATTAACAAAAGAGTGACTTTTGAAATAATATCTCAAGTGTTTATACAATTTAACAATATTATTAGAAATAAATGTCATTAAAAATAAATTATTAATTTTAAACCTTCTTTGCTTACTTCCTGAATTCATTAAGGTCATGACATTCTTCACCTGTAGAAAATAAGGTTGATACTATTACAAGTAACAAGAGGAGTCTACTACAGGAACACTGTAGCTGTGAAAAAAAAAGAGTAATTGTTGATTTATGTAGAGACATGTTTATATTATGGAAATATTCATGGGACAAAACATGATATTTTATGGTATGCACATTTAACATTCGTTTTTAATGTATAATGCATGTTAGAATTCATAGCTTGAAATCTTCTTAATATACATAATTTACCCCTTTCACTGCCCAAGAAAGTAAAAATACATGTAGAAAGACAAATTAACTGACTCATATCATGTAATTTATCTATAAACAAAATCAGTAACATTAAGGGCATGAAATTAGTATAAGAATTAGATAAAATTTAAATTTATTGATTTTTAAAATTATATTATGAAAATGTGTCATTAATATGCTGTAATTTTAAGCCATACATTTATATAAATCTATGTAGATTTAAATATCTATATAAAATATAGATATATGAGTATCTACTTACATATTTTAGCTTCCTTTGGAAATTGAGGAAATCCAACTAAACATATGTACAAGTCTGTGCAATTTAGTTCACTGACTCAACAAATATGTATTCTGCACCTAATACATGCCTGAATTTCTTCTAGTTTCTGAAGAAATGAAAATCAAGATAGACAATATCTCTCAACTTACATAGCTTATATTCTAACAAATCATCCCTAATTATGTAGCCCAATCATTTTGTCATGAGTTACCAATCTCAATTTCATACCTTTTTACATTAGCTTATTTTACTATAGTATCACATATTTGCAAATTTCAAAAGCTGACTCAGAATCTTCAGAAATTCCCTTTCTCCTTAAAATGTCTTTTTAGACTATTATGTACACCTATATTCAATCTAAAAATTAATTTAGTCAAGATACAAGATCTCTTACTCTATGTGGCTATCTGGTTAAATACAAAAATAATCACATATCCAAATTTATTAGGATGCTGTTAGTAGTGGTATATGTCACATAACGCTGATTGATTTCAGTGATGATTTGCACCATCTTATTATGCAAACCATTATTACAGCTTCTTTATTAATTCATTTATTGTTTATAAATAAAGTATCAACTCCAGCTAGACCACGTGCTTGGTGAGTGGGAAATGAAATGCTTAGCAGAGTATACACAGGATTTATTTTCATGGTGCTCACAAATTAGTGGAACACATAAAAGTCAATCTAAGAGTAAAAGCAGATAAATATATACTTGTAAATACGGCCTCAACAGAATCTTCAAAGCAGGGACTCAAATTCTCTTCCCTGTATGTCTTAGTACTCATTGTAGAGTCTATGAAAATGCTGTCTATAAAGTCCTTCTTTTTTAGTAATCACTTTGCAAATAACTAGATAATCTGTACGAAAATTTAGAAATAAGATTTGCCATTTTAAAAATTGTTCCTTTGTATGCCAGAAAGAAAAAAATAATTTTTTAAAAAATGACCTATATTTGAACTCTTTTGGAAATATGAAGTTACATCTTTTAATGGGATTTGTCATGATGTAGCAATTAAAACTTGCCTATTTTGTCTTATGATATATGCAGTACTAAGTATAAGACACAGAGGTGAAGTTATACATGTTGACTTCTACCATTTTTTATTTATTTTTTTATCCTATCTCTCCACCCTACTGAAAAATAATCTTTTTAAATTATAATGAGGTTCCCAACTAGATCCTAAAAAGCTAAGACGTATTGAAGAAAACTGTCTTAATTCTCACTTTCTCCTTGTGGCAATGGTATCTATTAACCTCTTCCTTACCTTTTGTTACATCAATTATTCAAGACTGTCCACAATTTTAAAATATGCTGATTGCTCTAAATAAAAAATTGTAAAGATATTATTTTTTAATTGCATATTATATATCCACGATTTTAAAATATAATGCTTAACTGCTGTGAATAAAAATTTTAAAGATATTGTTATTATAATTATGTCAAACATCTTTACAATAAAAAAGTTTATTTCATATTTTCAAAGAATTTATGTGACTATTTTATAAGTATCTAGGCCAGGCACAGTGGTTCGTGCCTGTAATCCCAGCCCTTTGGGAGGCCGAGGTGTGGGCAGATTGTGGGGTTAGTAAATGGATCCTATCCTGGCCAACATGGTGAAACCTCATCTCTACCAAAAATACAGAAATTAGCTGGGCGTGGCAGCACGTGCCTGTAGGCCCAGCTACTCAGGAGGCCTGAGCAGGAGAATCGCTTGAACGCGGGAGTCGGAGTTTGCAGTGAGCCGAGATTGTGCCACTGCACTCCAGCCTGGCGACAGAGCAAGATTTCGTCTCAAAACAAGAAAAAAGAAAAAAAACCCAGAGACTATCTAAGTTTGGAATTATCATTGTCATAAGATACCAGTGGTAAAGTTATGCGAAATCAAATGCATCCTAGTTCCAAAGGCAAATTCTCATATAACTTTCTACCTCTGTGGAGTTATTGGCTCTGACATGTTTTCTGGACTAGGCTTGTTCTGTTTGGTTGTAAGCTATTTCGGGGGAACCCACATGTGGAAGCTAGGAATCAAAAATAATCCACAGGGTAGCTATTCAGCTAGATAGAATTGTAATTTCTAAGGAACTATTTTCCAGGATAAGCACCTTTGGTTCCTTCAAACAGTCCTCATAAGAGTTGCACTGCCAGCCTGGCCAACATGGTGAAACCCTGTCTCTACTAAAAATACAAAAATTAGCTGGGCGGGGTGTTACACGCCTGTAGTCCCAGCTTCTCGGGTGCTGAGGCAGGAGAATCACTTGAACCTGGGAGGCGGAGGTTGCAGTGAATCTAGATAGCGCCACTGCATTCCAGCCAGAGCGACAGAGGGAGACTCCTTAAGAAGAAAAAAAAAGAGTTGCACTCGTAACTTCTCACCATCATTTGTAGTGGCTGGAAAGCTTAGTTTATTTCTTCAGAGGCTTGTGGTTTCCAATACTCTTCTTTTTCCACAGACAGCAATCTGCTCTGTATTCTAGAAATGTGATCAAACTTCTAGTTTGTTTATATGTTTCTCTAATTCTTTATGGAGTTGCGGTATTATGAATGGCATTTAATAGATTGCTTGAAGGTAACTGTGTCTAGTCTACCATCTCCAATTCATCAGCTTAGTAAAAGGCTCATTGACGCTCATCTCCTCTTTAAAAGCCTAATGACACAATCATTTAATCATTTATTTCTGTAAATTCATACATTTTGTAATATCATAGGTTTAAAAACATTTTTCATTAATTTTATTATTTTCATTTTATTTGGCTTTTCTTTCTCTCTTTTACTCCAATTCCCCCAGATACACCCACAACCAACAAATGCATACAAAGAGATGCTGGGCAATCCCTATAGGCATCTTTTCTTCCATATCTTTCTCTAGGTTGGACAATTTTGTATATATGTAACCTAAATATTATATTTATGTGTAGTTTATTTTATTTTTATTAAATTTGTATGTAAAGGTTTTTTATTATAGTTGTGTGAAGTTTAAAATTTATGTCAACATATTTGTCTTTGTTTTTAATTCAATTATAATTTATCTTGTTAAATCATTTAGTACATCTCCAATTCACTGCTTTAATGCATAGGTAATAATATAAAGTGTGGATATATCATAATAACAAAATTTACACAATTATTCTCTTACAAGTAGAAATCCATTTCATTTCATGATTCTTTGTAACTCTAAACAATATGAATATAATTCTTCCCAGTCCTTATAGATTGATACTTTTGTATCAATGACGTTGATGGGTTGAACAAGACAAATCTGTGTATTCGTGTATGTTTCCCAGATACTTTGCTAAAAGACTGTAACAATTTATATGTGTGTGGACAATACATTACAGTACTTTTGAACATAATTTTCTACCAGAAAGATGTTAAAAGAGTTTTTCAGTTTTGACATCTGGTTCCTAAAATGTGATATAGCTCATTGTTTCTTGCCTTTGCATTACCCTGAAAACTAATGAGTTTGAGAATCTTTTCATTAGAATTTGTTCTTCTATTAATTGCCTCTTCAGGTAATTTGCATATTTTCTAACATTTAGCACCTTCTTGTCATTTATCAAGTACTATTATAAATTACAGATAATAACTCTATCTTCAGCATTGCAAATATTTTTTTATAATTTATTATCTACCCATGTATTCTGTTCATTTTTTTCCCATGTTCACATTTTCTTGATAAAATATGACTATCTTTTCTTTTTTAGCTTCATTAAGAAGTTCTCCTCAACACCTTTGCCATTCATATAGTTTTCTTATATTTTTTCATATTTAATCATCTAATATATATGTAAGTCATTTTCACATATTATGAAATTATTGATATAATTTTAGTTTTTCTCAGGAAATGTAAATTTGTACTTTCACTTGTTATTAAGAATGTAACCTTTTCTAACTGACTTCAAATAATCCTTACCACATATTAAATTAAAATATATATTGAGGTCTCTTTCAGATTCCTTCTCCTTTTCCGTTTTTTTTTTTAATCTCTCAGCCAATACAATTGATAGATTTAATACATGTTCTGACACCTTAAAATAAAAATGTCTGTCACTATATTTATCTATTTATCCTAGGGACATTTTATCTTTTATAAAAACATTAAAATAATTTTATCCAATTAAAATAAATAACAACTATGGTGATATTCTAATTAAAATTATTTAAGTTAATATTTTCTTTTTATAATAATTAAAAGTTTCAATAATACAGTTTTTGTGTGTAAGTAGATGAATTTTATTCACATAGTTCAAATATAATTTTATATTCTTCAATTAGATTTTATATAGGTTGCATTTTTTCTAGCAAAATGTTCTAAATTTAACATATACTACTGTTGTGTGACATATATTATTTCCTTTTTTATGAGTTTATTGTGAAACTGGGGAAAATCATTTATTAGAGCATAAAACTAATATAAAATCAAGTTAACATACTTTAATTTTAATTTCAGGTCTTATTTAACTCAACAAATGTATTAGCAACAAAGCATGTTTTCTCTTTGTGGTGATTATGCCACTTTACACAATTTCATTGTATTTACAAGAACATTCCAGAAAATAAGTAATGAGAGTGATAAAATTCTATCTAGGTCTTGATTTTATTAGGAATTATTTTAATATTTCATTATAGTTTTCTATTCCAGTTTTCCTAGAATTTTATTAGTAATGACTGACATTTTAGTCAATTAATTTTTTTATTGTTAACAGTAATTGTACATATTTTCATGGTACATATGGTAATTTGATACATTCATAAAATCAAAGCAGGGTAATTGGGATATCCATCACCTTAAATATTTATCTTTTGTTTATCCTAGGAACATTTGAATTATTCTCTTCTAGCTACTTTGAAATGTACAATTGATTAACGTTAACTATAGTCACCCTAGTGATCTATGGAACGCTATACTTGGCTTATTTCACTTAATGACCTTCAGTTCTATCCATGTTCCTACAAATGATAGGATTTTATTCTTTTTATAGTTGAACCATATTTAATTGTGTATATATACTATATTATCTTTTTCCATTCATGTATTGATGAACACTTAGGTTGATTCCATATTTTGGCTATTATGAATAATGCTACAATAAACATGAGAGTGCAGATATCTCTTTGACATTTTAATTTCCTTTATTTTAAATATATACCCAGTAGTGGAAGAGCTGAATCAATTAGGAGTTTTATTATTAGTTTTCTACGTAATCTCTTTGCTTTTTTCCATAGTTACTGCACTAATTTACATTCCCACCAACAGTGTACAAAGCTTCCTCTTTTCCACAACCTCTTCAACATCTGTTATTCCCTGTCTTTTTGATACAAGCAATTTTAACTGGGGTGATATGATATATCATTTTCATTTCTGTTTTCTTTAAAGACCAGTGTGATAGTATCATTGTGGCCTTGATTTTCATTTCTCTAACGATTAGTGATGTTGAGCATTTTTCATTTATCTGTTTTCCATTTTATGTCTTCTTTTTAGATATGTTTATTTAGATCCTTTGATTTTTTAAAATTAAATTTATATTTCCTATTGAGTTCTTTAATCTCCTTATATATTCTAAGTATTAATTTCTTCTCTAATAGAACTCATGAGTGGGAATGATCTTTTCATCATTCAGAGAGATATTTAAAGTAGGCAGGCAGGCAGATCTCCCGACATTCAGAGCTTCCATTTGCCTCGATCAGCAGTCTGAGCCACTTCATCTTCTGGTGCATGAATTGTGGTGCAGCAAGGCCCTCTTCATACCACAACTAGGCAGCTCTCCAGGCATTTGAAGCACCCACTCCCATGGATTAGCAGCCTGAGTTGCTTCACCCTTCCTGTGAAATAATTAGAAAGCAAGAGGGCTCACTTTGCTTCATACTCAGGCAGATTGGCAGATCTCCAGATATTTGGAGCACCTGCTTGCCCAGTTTGACAACCTGAGTCACTCCACCCTTGCTGTGCATAGATCACAGTGCAGTGGGGCCCTCTCCACTACATGCCCAGGCAGATCTCTGGGCATTCAGAACAACTGTGCATCCAGATTGGCAACCTGAGTCATCCCACCATTCCTGTGCAGAGATCTGTGCATAGGTCAGGGGTAAGGGGCCTCTCTGCTCCTTACCCAGGCAGATCTCCAGGCATCTTGGGGTGCTGACTCTCTTGCAGTAGTAGAAGTTCAGGCTGCTCTCCTACCCCCTACTCCCTGTGTAGAAAATTGGGGCCAAGGATGTTTCTTGGATGCACACCTAAGCACATCTCTGGGTAATTGATGGCTGCCTGCAAAATACCACCTTAGTACTTGTGCTTGTTTTGGCACTGGGGTATTTACAGGTGTCCCTGCATGGTCTACCCTGTCCATCTTGGTTCCTCAATCCAGGGCTAAGGGGGAAGCTCAGGCCACTGTGTACTCTATGGATCAGCCCATTGCCTGAAGCCGTAAAGAGCTTCTTCAAGTGAATAAGGATCAAGTCTACACCCATCCACATTGGCCACTATCACCTCTTACCTATAAATGCCATCTACTGATTGGTAGGTTGAAATGCACAGGCCAATATAAAACATGCTAACAGAAGTACATAGGGCTGTAGAAACAAAGCCAAGAGATGCTACACAGCAATCTCTAAAGTCATGTGCCCTAATAAGAGGAGGAAGAGAAATAATAAGATGTGATTCACATGAAAATTAGTATAAAAATTGGAAGTACCAGTGTCTCCAAATGAAAATTAACTAGTGCAGAAACTCTGGTACCATGAAAAATATGAATGTTGTAACACTACAAAGGATCACACTAGCTATCCAGCAATAGCCCCTAACCAAAATGGAATTTCAGAAATGACAGATAAATAATTTAAAGCATGGATTTCAATAAAGCTCAATGAGACCCAAGTATAGAATGGAAGTCAACAGAATGAAACTTTTTTTTGACGTGATGAGTTATTATTGTTATTATTTTTTATTGTACTTTAGGTTTAGGGGTGCATGTGCAGATCATGCAGGATTGTTGCATAGGTACATACATGGCAATGTGGTTTGCTGCCTCCATTCCCCGTCACCTATATCTGGCATTCCCCCCCCATGTTATCCTTCCCCAACCTCCCTACCCCTCCGCTGTCCGTCCCCAGACCCCCCCAACAGACCCCAGTGTGTGATGCTCCCCTCCCTGTGTCCATGTGTTCTCATTGTTCAACACCCACCTGTGAGTGAGAACATGCAGTGTTTCATTTTCTGTTCTTGTGTCAATTTGCTGAGAATGATGCTTTCCAGCTTCATCCATGTCCCTACAAAGGACATGAACTTGTCCTTTTTTATGGCTGCATAGTATTCCATGGTGTATATGTGCCACATTTTCCTTGTCCAGTCTATCACTGATGGGCATTTGAGTTGGTTCCAGGTCTTTGCTATTGTAAACAGTGCCACAATAAACGTACATGTGCATGTGTCTTTATAACAGAACCATTTGTAATCCTTTGGGTATATACCCAGTATTGGGAATGCTAGGTCAAATGGAATTTCTATTTCTAGGTCCTTGAGGAAGCGCCACACTGTATTCCACAATGGCTGAACTAATTTACACTCCCACCAACAGTGTAACAGTGTTCCTATTTTTCCACATCCTCTCCAGCATCTGTTGTCTCCAGATTTTTTATGATTGCCATTCTAAATGGTGTGATGTGGTATCTCAATGTGGTTTTGATTTGTGTTTCTCTGATAACCAGTGATGATGAGCATTTTTTCATATGTTTGTTGGCCTCATGTATGTCTTCTTTTGTAAAGTGTCTGTTCATATCCTTCACCCACTTTTGAATGGGCTTGTTTGTTTATTTCTTGTAAATCTGTTTTAGTTCTTTGTAGATTCTGGATATCAGCCCTTTGTCAGATGGGTAGACTGCAAAATTTTTTCCCATTCTGTTAGTTGCCGATTCACTCTACTGACTGTTTCTTTTGCCGTGCAGAAGCTGTGGAGTTTGATTAGGTCCCATTTGTCTATTTTGGCTTTTGTTGCCAATGCTTTTGGAGTTTTAGTCATGAAGTCCTTGCCTATGCCTATACCTGAATGGTTTTGCCTAGATTTTCTTCTAGGGTTTTTATGGTGTTAGGTCTTATGTTTAAGTCTTTAATCCATCTGGAGTTAATTTTAGTGTAAGGTGTCAGGAAGGGGTCCAGTTTCTGCTTTCTGCACATGACTAGCCAGTTTTCCCAACACCATTTATTAAACAGGGACTCCTTTCCCCATTGCTTGTTTTCGTCAGGTTTGTCAAAGATCGGATGGTTGTAGATGTGTTGTGTTGCCTCCAAGGCCTCTGTTCTGTTCCATTGGTCTATATCTCTGTTTTTATACCAGTAGCATGCTGTTTTGATTACTGTAGCCTTGTAGTATAGTTTGAAGTCCGGTAGTGTGATGCCTCCAACTTTGTTCTTTTTGCTTAGAATTGACTTGTCTATGTGGGCTCTCTTTTGGTTCCATATGAAGTTTAAGGTGGTTTTTTCCAGTTCTATGAAGAAGGTCATTGATGGGGATAGCGTTGAGTCTGTAAATTACTTTGGGCAGTATGGCCATTTTCACGATATTGATTCTTCCTAACCATGAACATGGAATGTTTCCCCATCTGTTTGTGTCCTTTCTTATTTTGTTGAGCAGTGGTTTGTAGTTCTCCTTGAAGAGGTCCTTTACGTTCCTTGTTAGTTCTATACCTAGGTATTTTATTCTCTTTGTAGCAATTCTGAATGGCAGTTCGTAATAATTCTTAATATACCTTTTCTGGATCAGGTGTATATTAAATTTTTATTTTATATCTTATTTTTTTCTTAGTAGAAATTTACTTCTAAAATAAAATTGGAATCATTAGTTGTTTAGTTAATGAAAAAGAGTAGGTTAAAGCAAGGATTAAAAATAATTGTTCTTAAATATTATGTTTTAATTTAAAATATCTACGTGTACTTTTATTCACCAATATATTGATAGGTCCAATAATTACAGAAAAAAACATAATAAATCATCTACTATTACATATTTTTCTTTAAAATAAAATAAGAACACAAGAAAATGTTTATAGTAGTGTGACCCTGTATATTCCTTGGGAAAAGATAAATGGAACATGGAATAACTATAAAGCAGAGATAATATTTGCATAGAAACATCTAAACAAGGCAAAGAACTCTTGGAAAATAACTGGTAGCAGAAAATAGAAGAAGTCATAGAATTTGTATTGCTCAGCTTGAGGTATGAGAAGCCCAGAAAAATTTTTTTGAATGAGTTATTTACATAAAGGTTATATAAGTGTGTTAAAATCAGTTGTTAAGTTATAAATAAGTAATATTGAAGGACAATTGAATACTTATACACATTTATTAGAAAAGTATACATTCTTTTATTTATAAATCTATATATCTACTTATCTTTTATTTCATATATCTAGGATTTTTTCAGTTATATTGAAATTAGTTTTCTTGGACTGATATAAAAATATTCTACATACACTATATATTGTCAAATTGTAACACTTTTCACATATTCCATCTATTACTTGTGATATTATGTGGAGAACCCTGTAATCAAATAAATCGTTGTCACTTCCATCTTTGTCTAAATCTAAGTGAAGTTCTCTTTTGAGGGAAAAAAGAATCATGAAAATAAATCTAATAAACTGACTGGGATGCCAGCACAGTTACAAGTGCATACATTATTATTTGAGAATAATTATCTGGATTATAACTCATTTAAGTATGCTTCTAAATTTGGTATATGTGTTTAAAAGATTCTAAGACAAATTTTAAAATTACATTATTTCTTACTTTTCCATAAAAGTAAGGCAAATATTTCCATAAAATTTATGGAAAAAAATATTTCCATAAAATTTATGGAAAAAAATATTTCCATAAAATTTATGGAAAAAAATATTTCCATAAAATTTATGGAAAAAAATATTTCCATAAAATTTATGGAAAAAAATATTTCCATAAAATTTATGGAAAAAAATATTTCCATAAAAGTAAAGCAAATATTTCCATAAAAGTAAGGCAAATATCTCCAAAAACAGGGCAAATATTTCTTTATAATAAATACTTAAGCTTGATAATGCTGAATCTTACTATTTAATGAAAAAGGCCATTTTTTCCATCTTTTATTTATTAGATCTCACTACTATGATATATAAAGTTTGGCCTATGTTTGTTAAAAAAATATTTATAATAACTTCTATTAGTAATAGACCATGTAATAGATTAAAAGTACTTTGCATGGTTTTTGCAATGATCTACCTTTAAAATATGTTTTATATCTGTCTCTATTTACTCAGCCAACTGTCTAGTTCTATTCAGCATCAGCTTTTTCCTTTTCTTCTAGAATAGCTTCAAACTGATCTGTTTCCACTCTTGTAGCATATTAATCCACTCTTTATAAGTAGGACAAGCTTTTAGAAATTAAAAATTATTTCCATGAGAACTTCCACTACCACCTAAAATGGGATAACATGAAAGTACTTACTCATCTTCTCGGGAGAACACCCCCAAAATGACAAGAAAACCCCCCACAAAATATGTAAAACAATGGCTTTCAAGGCATTAGACATCTAGCAACAAAGGACTGTAATCCTTGGAAAATGGCAAAGGAACCCTTCTGATTGCTCCAGCTCAGTGTCTTGAGAAAACATTCAGGACTCCTGCAGAGCAGGGGAGTTGAGTTGGAGCTCAGCAGATTCCATGATTGAGGAGATGGGATGACCAAGGGAGTTAGATTCCAAAGGACAGAGTTCTCAGAGAAGAAAGAGCTCCACAGTTAAAAAGAACCTCAATGTTCTAATCAGTACATGCATAGGAGGAAACTGCTTGAAGCCAGGAAGTGAACCATCTAACATGATTAAAATAAGTAATGCCCAGTGCTGTCACAGCGCCTTTTCCCACTGGTCAGACAAAAAAGGCTCATGGTTCGTAGAAGTTGGGTTCAGTACACAGCAAAGTATTTCCTCAGTTGTGGTGAACAATAAACTCAAGACAGAGCTCTACTCCAGACCCACCTAACAAATCATTAAAGCAACACTCACATAGATGAAATTCTTTCCAAAAATCTAACTGCATTTCAGGAGCAAGATCAAGATTTATAGGAGTATGAAAATATCCACAACCTGACAAGGTAAAATTCTCAGTGTCTAGTTTTTAATCAAGAATTGTTAGGTACTCAAAAAGTCAGGAAACATGACCTGTAATGAGAAGAATAATCAGTCCTCAAACTGGCAGCCAATAATGGAAGAAAACCTTTTCCCCTACCTGATGGGGGCTTACTAAATAGCTTATAATGACCTCATCTTAGGGAGCTGCTTTGGAAAAGAATGGCAATTTTCTACAAGACGTTCCTGCCACCTATGTAACTAATAAATTAACTAACCAAACTAGCCAACTAAATATGTATATACATATGTGCATACCCGTATATGTTTATATATTTTAGCACTCCTTAGTCCTCAGGTTTCAAATATAGTTTGATTTCTGTCAATCATACGTAGCTCTTGGTCAGCACCTGCTATTGGAACTGAGGGAACTAGGAAAGAGCAAGGCTGCAAATACATTTCATTCTCTTACAGAAGGTCATAAATGAAATGATTCTTGAGGTGGTAACTGCAGTGGCAATTGCCTGACTAAGAAAAGATAAGTTTCTTTAGCTTTCAGTGTTGGCATGTCCATTCTCATGCTGCTAATAAAGACATAAATTACCCAAGACTGGGTAATTTTAAAAGGAAGGGGTTTAATTGAGTCACAATTCAGCATGGCTGGGGAGGCCTCAAGAAACTTACAATCATGGTGGAAGGGTAAGCAAACATGTCCTTCTTCACATGACAGCAGCAAGGAGAAGTGTAGAGCAAAAGGGGAAAAGCCCTTATAAAATTATCAGATCTCCTGAGAACTCATTATCATGAGAATGACATGAGGGTAACCACCTCTGTGATTAAATTACCTCCCACTGGGTCCCTCCCAGGACACGTGGGGACTATGAAAATTACAATTTGATAAGATTTGGGTGGGGAAAACAAAGCCAAACCATATCAGCTATAGCCTTCCTTCCAAGTGATGGGTCATGCATTCCAGTTATTAGAAATTGGGTATGGATGCCTAAATATCAATTCTTCTCATCCACTGAACAATTAGTTTGGGCCTCTGGGTAGCAAGTCAGAATCCCTGAGATTGCCCTGCTTGAACATGAGAAGCCTAAACATCCTATAAGATGTAAGTTTATGAGGACCAGATGAAAACCACCTAATTAAATGTAATAAAGCTCTTTCTGATAAAACTAGCAGGGATGGATTCTATGTTTTCTTCCATCTGACACTTATTACTTCAATAGCAGTCCCTGGAATATGACTGCGATAACATTTTCTATCAGAAACTAAGTCAGAGGAATCTGTGGAATTTCGTCATTAGGGAGAACAGACCTCTGGAGCAGCACAAAGAAAGGGAAGGAGGTGGAAAAGAGAGAGTATCAGGGCTTGTTATTGAGCTAGCCTCCATTGATTGTGAGTGATTTCTGGATCCTATGGGAAAAAACGTTAAAGAGCATTTCAAACTGTGTTTTAAGACCATCTATGGTGGGAGAGAAGGGGGGTAGAAATTGAATCATAACCTCCTTGTTCCTAATGGTGCAAGTTTTGCCCCAGAAAATGTTAAATTCTCGGCACTTAAAATTATGCATTTTTAAGGTTTGGTTATTGTCCAAGAGCATAAAAGAGAAGCAGAGGTTTGGAGGATTGGAAGCAAGACAGGTGGTATTAACATGAGTTGAGGCGCCATCAGGTTATGCTTGCATAAGGGCAGTCAGAGCCCACACAGACCTGCTCCCTACAGGGTCAGGTGGAACAAGAAACAGATGAGGCCAAGAGAAGTTCAAGTGGTGTGTAAGAGGCACTCTTGTCATGTCAGCCCTGATCTAGGTGGTTCACTCAGTCTGGAAAATGCTTCCTCTCATACTGGCCAATTCCTACTCATGCTTTGAGATTCATCTGTAATGTTTCTTTCTTGCTTTTTATTTATTTATTTATATATATTTTTTGAGACTGAATCTTGCTCTGTCATGCAGGCTGGAGTGCAATTGCACCATCTCAGCTCACTGCAACCTCCGCCTCCCGGGTTCAAGCAATTTCCTGCCTCAGCCTCCCTGAATAGCTGGGATTACAGGCGCCTGCCACCATGCTGGACTAGTTTTTGTATTTTTAGTGGAGATGGGGTTTCACTATCTTGGCCAGGCTGGTCTTGAACTCCTGTCCTCATGATCTGCCCACCTAGGCCTCCCAAAATGCCGGGATTACAGGCGTGAGCCGCAGCACCTGGCCTTGTTGCTTTCTTAGAGAAGTCTCCCATGACTCTCCCCTCTTCCTGTTTGGAAGCCTTACAGCTTTTTTGTTTGGTTTTGTTTTTTAGACTGAGTCTTGCTCTGTTGCCAGGCTGGAGTGCAGTGGCATGATCTGGGCTCACTGCAATCTCCACCTCCCAGGTTCAAGTGATTCTGTTGCCTCACCTTCCCTAACAGCTGGGACTACGGGCGTGTGCCACCATGCCCAGCTAAGTTTTGTATTTTTAGTAGAGACGGGGTTTCACCATGTTGGCCAGGATTGTCTCCATCTCTTGACCTCGTGATCTGCCCGCCTTGGCCTCCCAAAGTGCTTTCTTACCAGACCTTTATGTCCTTTCCTCTATTTAGCACATATCAGAATTTGTTTTGATATATGCATTTGTAAAAGTCTTTATTTAATATAAATCTTATTCTTCAGTTGAAAGATCCTTGAGGGCAGACATCATTTTTCTTTAATAATATATCCGCCATAGCAATAACAGTTTGGAATTTAATAGGTGATTAATGAATATCTGTTAAATTAATTAACTATATTTATAATAATTATATCTTTACCTTAATCTTCATAAAGAAAAGGAAATTTAGGTATAAAATATAGTGTATAAAATAAATTGACTATCTTCACTTCATATACAATATAGGGTGGATTTGGTACACAGTGAAGGCATGATTACAAATGATTTGTTTACAGGTAAATTCTGATAATTGCATAGTATCTCTTGATGTGTTATGCAAAAAGTCTTCTCACACAATCATTCAAAAGTTATCAGTATGTTGATGAACATTATAGTGGCAGCAATAATTTTGCTTTTTAATATTGTTATCAAAGGTCATTGCTGTCACTCTTTCAAGTTCTAAGAATAGAACTAATGTAATATCCGAGCGAGTTAGAAGGAAACGCCACGCTCTGGGTTCAAATTATGAGTCCTTTATTCAGCCGGCAACCGAGAGTCAGCTAATGCTCAAAATCTCTCTGCCTGAGGAAGGGGCTTGATTTCCTTTTATACCTTGATTTAGGTAGGGGAGGGGGCAGCCTAGCTGAAGCAGAATTTTACAGAAGCAAAACAAGCAAGTTAGTAGGAGGAGGCTGGTAAACAGGGGGCAGGAGGTTCCCAAGATTGTTGGTTGCTAAGGATATTTCCATACAATCACTAAGGGGAGTAGCAGGGGGAACTTTCCATACAATCAGTCACCAAGGAAGGTATTCACAATAGCAGATAGACTTGCCAAGCAGGATCTGGTTACAATGGTTACAGGTACTGTGAACAGTATGAACCCTCTTAACAGTTCAAAGCTTTGAGTGCAGCCCAGTAATGCATCTGAGGGGCTGCGGCAGGGAGGGAGAGGCTCTAGAGAGCTTTGTCAGGTTTGCAGCCAAGATGGAGTCAGTTAGGCTAACCCAGGTTAGGTTATTACATAAGATATATTATTGATTCAAATGAGAAAATAAAAATATGTTTTCATTTAATAGTAACAATTGTTAAAATTAACTATTTAACTGCAGGTAAAATAATGATAAAATGATTATTGGAATCATTAAATAAGTTATAATGTTGAAAATATTACATACAAATAACAGGTGGGAAAGCATGATAGGATAACTAGTTATATCGTGTAAAGATATAACAGAGTCCTCTGTTGGAATCTTGGTTCTAAAATTTGTTAGTTATTTTACTTCAATCAGGCTTGATAGCCTCTCTGATGGTCTTTTTGTGTATATACAAAATTGGCACTGCCATATTTCTTTTTTATTGAGACAGACTCTAGCTCTGTTGCCTAGGCTGGAGTGCGGTGGTCCTATCTTGGCTCACTGCAACCTCTGCCTCCTGTCCTGCCTCAGCCTCCCGAGTAGCTGCAATTACAGGTGTATGCCACAACGCTCTGCTAATTTTTTTGCATTTTTAGTAGAGACAGGGTTTCACCATGTTGGCCAGACTGTTCTTGAACTCTTGACCTCAAGTAATATGCCCACCTTGGCCACCCAAAGTGCTGGGATTACAGGCATGAGCCACCGTGCTGGGCCCATATTTCAAATACTCTAAGATGACATGGAATGTAAACCTCATCTTTTTTTCACACACCATTAATAAAAAACAAAGGCCAACAATTACACTATAGCATCCCATCATTCTAACATGAATCCTGATTTCAGAGATGTTAATAGAAACAAAGAATAAGAAATGATTATTTTAAATTATTGAAATACGGTAGACTTTTTTGATAATTAGATAATGAATGCGCAAAGCTTAACACATGGCTGAAATGTCAGAGCTCAGTAATATCAGCAACACAAAAATATTTGGAAATCTATACTATCTTTAAAATAACTGGGAAGCATAATATAACTTGTCTAAATTTGAGGGTTGAAGGTTCATCTGTATTTTTAAAGATTTTCTTTATTACAGGGTGTAAAAAGCATTGGTGTGATCATTTTGTTTTTGAACACTTAATTTCTTTTGTCCTTTTCAGTTCATTTCATTTGGTTCTAGAATCCAACTGTAATGCTTTTGACTTAAGAATAAAGAGAAGTAAAAGATTACAAAAATAAAAACATTATCTAAATGGGTTTGCAATCAAAATGTTTGATGCATGGGTTTATTCATTATGTTGAAACAAAGGAATTTAAATAAATCGTCCATGCTTATATTCTTAATTCTTCTTTGTCATGTATATTTCTGTCATATTTGTCAAATACTTTCAAGATTCAATTATGGGATACAATTCTACGATGATGATCACATGTATATTTTCAAGCTACTTGCATTTTTGACGCTCAGTGTCTAAATGAAGTAACAACTCACCATATATAATTTTGTGAAGTGTTTATTATTGTAGCTGTCTGGCTTTATAAGTCAGTTAGGTTTTAACTCATTGTAACAGCATAGACTGAATGACCTACTTACATTACAATAAATTACTTTTGTTTTACAAATCTTTTTTGTAATATATCAGATGTCTAAACATAACACTTTCTGAATTAGCAATAAAACAAGATAGATGTCTGGTTCCTTTGAATGACCAACAAGAATAACCTTTGTTGCCAAAAACAATAACTGGTTTTACTTTTAGTGTTTTATATTGCATAGATCACATAGATCACTTGATGCCATAGGTCAATTCTTCATAATCTCCTTCTACTTCCATTTTTTAAATTTATATGCCTCCTCTCCTCCAAATAACTGTAGAAAGTAAATTTTTAAAAGTGTGTCATTAGAAATAAACTCTGCAGAATAACACATTTATATAATAGTATAATTTCGTGTTTACAACCAAAAAAAAATCTTTGCAGCTACAATAACAAAATGCTAACCTCCATGGGAGTTATTAAAATTTTGATTATTTCATATTTGAATATTGAAGAAAATAATGACAGTTTCCATTAAAAAATGAGTAATGGCTTCAGTATGAAAAAGCAGAAGGGGAAAAATGATTTACCTAATTGGGATAATATTTGTTGTTATTATCAGACTCTAGGCCCAGCATTATTAACAAGTAAATACGTTAACATACACATATCTTAAAACCACACATAACATGCACTTAAATAGATTCATAAAAAACAATCACATACAAAAGCATTCTTATAAATAAGAAAAAGATCTTTACATTTTACAATGTCTGAATGTCCTGAAAGGATTGTTATCTCAAAATGAATATTCTAAAGGTTTTCTTTTCAAATTCATTAGTGAAATAATTGGGAGTGAGAGAAACCAAATGCTGTCTCTACATTTCTGTAATTTTCTTCTTTCTTGACAATAGAACCTTACATTAATTTATTTGCTAGGTATGTAAATTCTCTAAATGAAGACAACCAATTAGTCTGAAATCCAAGGAGAAATGGGTGCCTCCACGTAGAGATATGATGTGAACATTGGCTTACCCTTGGCAGAGTATAGAAGGAGTAGACACTGAGCAACATAGAAGTAAGCAGAGACAAAAAAACTCTTTATGGCCAAATTATGGGCGGGCATAAAATAATAGAAACTACTCAATAGAAGTCAATAACTGAGATAACTACAAAATATCCCAAATATTTAGAAATTAGCACTTCTAAAAATCATGATCTGAAGAAAAAGAATTATGCAATAATTGAGAAAATATTTTGAATTGTAAGAAAATTAAAATGCAATATGTCAAAATGTTCAAGGAGCAGCTGAAGAAATACTTAAAAGATAAATTTATACCATTAAATACTTACATAAGTAAAAGGGCCCTAAGTCAGTAACCTAATTTTTTACCTTATTTATACCTTAAGTATAAATAAGAGCAAAGTATACTGAAAGCAAGTAGAAGGAAGAAAATAATGATGATGAGATTAAAGATAAAAAGCAATAACCCCTGAATCTGGTTATTTTTAGATTCACTTTCTTGAGATATAATTTGTACATAATGAACTGTACATTTTTAATGTATATAATTTTATTCATTTTCATATATGTATACACCTGTGTAGTGATCACCGCAAATAAAATAATGAGCATATCTGCAATGAACAACGATCTCTTTGACATCCTGGTTTCAATACTTTTGAAAATATATATCCAGGATCTGCACAGGTACCCCAGAACCTAAAGTATAATTTTAAAAAAATTACAGAATATTCTCAAAGTAAATTGGATTTATTAATTTTATAGTAAGAATGCCAATTTACTTAATGTTATACTAGACCCCTGAAGACTCAATAATAATAGTGTCCTTGTTCTTGTTGCTTTCAAGTGGTTGCTTCTGAGGTTATGCATTCTTTCATGTAGGTTAATGTTTTTCTTATAGTATTGTTAATAATATCAATTCGTTTAATGTTTTTTTCTCTTAATAAACCTATGCTGATAGTGTGAAAAAAAAAAGAAAATATATATCCAGAAGTGGAATTGTTGGCTCATATGGCAGTTCTGTTTTTAGTGTTTTGAGGAACTAACTTACTATTTTCCATAGCAGCTGTGCCATTTTACATTTCCACAATGTACAAGAGTTACAAAATGTGTCTTTTGTTTTTTTGACTTGTCCTAATAAGTGTGAAATGGTAGCTTGCTGTGGTTTTGATATCTGCACATCCATGTTTACTGCAATATTATTTATCATAGTCAAGATATGTAAGTTACCTAAATGCCCATTGATGAATGAATAAAGAAAATGTGGTATGTATATGTGAGTGTGCATTGGGAGGGTGGATGGATGTGGGGGTGTGTATATAAGCACACACACAAACACATGCACACACACGTACACAATGGAATATTGTTCAGCCTTAAAAAATAAAGAATTTCTACCATTTGTGACAATGTGGATGAACTGGAAGACATCATGCTAAGTGAAATAAGCCGGTCTCAGAAACCTAAATTTTGTATGATTAACCTGACATGAGATACGAAAAATGGTCAAACTCATAGAAGCAGAGAAAAGATTGAGAGTTGTCAGGGATGTGGGGGAGATTATGAAGTTGTTGGTCAATGGATATAAATTGAATTCACAGGCTGAATAAATTCTAGAAATCTGCTGTATAGATTGTCTAAGGTAGATCTCATGCTAAATGTTCTTACCACATGCACGCATACACACACACACAAAGGGACACAAAGAAACTTTTGAAGGTGATGGATTCTGTTTATTATCTTGATTGTGGTGAAGGATGAGTAGTTCTTCAGTAGAGCTGTTAAAAGATTATGAGCATTTCCATAACTCCTAAAGTTTTTGTGCTCACTTGTAATCAGTTAGTCCCTCTACCCTCTGCTTCCATACTCCCACATTTCCAGACAACCACTGATGCTCTTTCTATCACAATAGATTTATTTACATTTTCTAACATGTATACTAACAAAATTATATAGTATATGTTTCTTATGACTCCTACTCAATATAGTCATTTGGAGGTTTATGCTGTTATATTCTAATTCATTCATTTTATTGCTAAACAGCATTCCATTATGTGTATATAACACAGTTTGCTTTTTCATGCCTTTGATAGACATTATGCTATTTCCTGGTTTTGATTAGCAATAACCTGCTATGAATATTATTATTAAAGCATTTGATTGGATGCAAGAATTTATATTTCTGAGATAAATATTAGGAGTGAAATAACTCGGTCATATGCTAGAAATACTTTTAAACTTTTAGGTAATTTCCAAAAAGGTTTCCAAAGTGATTGTACCATCTTACATTCCCGCAGCAGTGTGTGAGAGTTTGAGTAATGCCATGTTCTCAGGAACATTTAGTGTGATCAGTGTTAATTTTAAACATTCAAATTGGATTTTCATTATATTATAGTTTGATTTACTTTACATTTTCCTAATGATTAGTAAAATTCTGTGGGATGTAAGCCCTCTTGTGTACTTTTATGTGCTTATTTTTTATCCACATTTTTTTTGGTGAGATGTCTATTCAAATCTTTCCCCTTGTTTTAGATTTTTTTTCTTTATTTTTGTTGAGTTTTGAGATTACGTTATCTAGCTTGGATACGAGGCCTTTATCAAATATGTGATTGACAAATGACTTCTCTGAGTCTGTAGTTTTTCTTTATTTTAGTTGTTTTCATTTTGATTTGACAAAAATAATTGTATATATGTATGAAGTACAATGTGATGTTTTGATATGTGTGTACAAGTTCAACATTACCTCTCCTATTTATATGTTTTATGATTAGAATGTTTAAAGTCTACTCTTTAAAAATTTTTGAAATATATAATGCATTATTAACTATGGTCACCATGCTGTTGAGTAGATTCTCTTAAATTTATTCCTGCTGTCAATTTGGAACTTTGTACCCTGTGACCAGCATGTGATATTTTCCCATCTTCCTCACCTCCCAGCCTTTGGTAACTACCAGTATAATTCTCTGCTTCTACATGTTAAACTTTTTTATTTTTTTGGAGAAAGAGTTTCACTCTTGTTGCCTAGGCTGGAGTGCAATGGCGTGATCTTGGCTCACGGCAACCTCTGCCTCCCGAGTTCGAGCGATTCTCCTGCCTCAATCTCCCGACTAGCTGGGATTAGAGGCATGTGCCACCATACCCAGCTAATTTTGTATTTTTAGTAGAGACAGGGTTTCTTCCTGTTGGGCAGGCTGGTCTCAAACTCCTGACCTCAGGTGATCGTCCTGCCTCAGCCTCGCAAAGTGCTGGGATTACAGGCGTGAGCCACAACGCCTGGCCTACATATAAGCGTAATCATGCAGTATTGGTCCTTCTGCACCTTGATTACTTCACTTAGCATAATGTCCTTTGGTTTAGTCATATTGTTGCAAATGACAGAATTTTATTTTAAAGACTATATAGTACTGCATTGTATATATATACAGTATCACTTTTTAAAAATCCATTCATCCATTGATGGACACAGGTTGATTTGGTAGCTTGTCTGTTGTGAATAATGTTGCAGTGGACACTGGAGTGCAGAAACCTCTTGAATATATCAATTTCAGTTCCTCTGGCTATTTACTCAGAGGTGGAATTATTGGATCATATGGTAATTCAGTTTGTCTTTTCATCCCATTAGTTTATTTTTAAAAATAATGGCCCTTAATATTTTATGAAAACCAGTTTATTCACTTGTTTATGTTTAAGGTTTTGATTTTTTGTGTTGTATTTTTACTTATATAAATGGTGAAAATTTATAATGTACTTTCATTGTACAGCTTCTTCTATATTTTGTACTATATTTAAACTTTAAGCTTTAAAATTGTGAATTAAAGTCCACAAGAAACAAAAAGGTAATAAAATTTTGGAGATTATCTCTTATTAAAATATCTCTTTTTTAATAAGAGATAATCTCCAAAATTTTATTACCTTTTTGTTTCTTATGGACATTTTTTACATAGCCAAACACATCCATAGGGAAAACTGTCATTTTATGGCAAGTCCTATGATTCAATCTTCTTCATGTTGTTATAATCTCTCAGTCATTATGTCACCATTCTTTTCCTAACAGGCATATTAGGTGGTATCTTCTTTTTTCCCAATCATGTCTTTAACCAACCAAACCTCAAATATTACCAAACCAAACTCTAACTTTCCAACACAAATTTAAAATTCAAATCTAATATTACCCTTCCACCTAAAAACTTCTGCTTCCATCCCAAATTGCCTAAATTCTGAAGCTTAAAATTTAAATGTCATGACATAGCTTTCTTTCTCTTTGCTTTGTCTGAAAAGCTTCGTCTGAAAGAGGATATTATGGATCTATTTACTTAGCCTGCATTCACACTTCTGAGATATCGTTTTTTAATAAAAGAGGCTGGCAATGTTAAAAAAAAATCCTGAGAATCTGGATTCTGAATTGTAGTTAAGTTTTTTCATTTATATGCATCCATTTGAGAGTTGGAAGGCAGAAGTGAGGTAGGTAGCATTTCCTCAGTGCTATTTCTGCTAGCATTAGAAGTCTTAGAGAATAGGTGAATCAGGAGACTGATATAGTAATGCCTGGACTCAACCTTGCAGGATCTAATCATTAGCTTCATGAGTATGTCAGTGGCAGTTATTGTTTCAGCCAGAGATCATCTTCAGGGGAATTGTCAATCAACGGGTATCAGATGGTGGTTGTGCAGTGGTGAGGGCAGTTACAACATCCTGAGATTTGAATTGAAGCTACATTAAATTGGTGGTTTTTATATTAAAGCCACTTAAAAAGTAGACTTCTGAATTTACTTTCCTCATATCTTCACTATTTTTGCTTGCACATAATTTTGTGCAATAAATCAATTTTTCTTTAAAACACCTTAGAAAACTTTTATTTATTGCATCCCTTTTGTATGAGAAGTTCAGGCATTGATTATTTGACCTGGTTGAATATGTGGGAGCTGAAGAACAATCCTGATGCCACCTGAAAATGAGAAACTGGTAGTCTAAGAACATGTTAGCAAAATTGTTACATAATCAATCAACTGTGGTCACCTAGAATAAAATATCTAGAAGACCAAGTTTGACACAATAGATTAACTGCAAATTAGAGCATAAAATATGGAAATAAATATTTAGGGACTTTGTATTTTGATGAATTTTCTAGGTATATTGTGTTCTGCTGCAAATAACCCCTTCAAGGAGCAACAAAAGTTTCAGTGCCTGGCTCTTCCTAGCACTTAAAGATAAAATGGCTTATAAGATTCTGGATGTTAAAGATAGTGTCATGCATTTGATATGTTGCTCTGACTCATTCACTGAATGACTAACAAAATTCAGAACAAGAGAAGGCCAGCTCATCTAGACTGCAGAGCACTAGCATTTAATGTATCTTCTATTTAGGAGAACCAGAAGTTATCAATACTACCTGTGATCTCATAATCATTTGAGGAAATAATGAATGTAGTTGCTCCACAGATATACAGATATATAAAAACCTTAGTAATTTTACTCCATTTTCTTTTATTTAATAAAAGATATACTTTAAAGATTTGCTTTTTAATTTTCTTACAGGATGCCAAGAAGATTTTGACCAAACTAGAAGATGAATAAGCATCATCTGGAGTTTATAATGGTGACTGATAGGACTGTGAATCTTTGCTATTGTGAAGAGGGTAAGTGAATCTTTATAAAATGGGTGGTTTTATAATGCTGGAGATATTAAATTGGTTCTACTGCTAAATTTGGGAAGTAAAAGTACTCGTGGAAGTGTATATATGGATATTGAATACTGAAAAAGGTGACCAATGGAGAATATTGTGAGTTCAATTGTTTGTCATGAATACCTTCTTATACTGAAAAGTAATTATCTTAAAATTAGGTTCTATAAATTAAATGAATTTTTATGATATTTGGTAGATAAGGTAAAATCCATCTTTTTGCTGCCCTTTCAGCTGGAAGTAGAAGTCACAGCAATGTGAATAGTAAGTGGAAACTTAAGTGGTTGGATTCAGTGTTCTAGTATCTGGTAACTGCTTTGTGGATATTGAAAAGTCAACGCATGAGCAGTGGCTCCTTTACTTCCGAAGCACAGCTTCAATAAAATAGTTTGCCCTGGCTGTCTATACCTCCTGGGGCAGTTTCATGATATATACTTCTCTAGCCATCTCAACGAATCTGTAAACTCTTAATTTCTTTTATTAAATCCCTCCCTCTTAAATGCCAAGAATTGATAAGTTTCTTGCACTAATTTAATCTCCTCATTTCTGAATTCAAATCTGCCTTTACCTACACCGTCTGATTCTTCAAGATCTGGCTTTTTCCAAAAACACAATATTCTTTCATGGCTCAAGTTTCAGCACATATTATTGTAACTGCCTCAGTATCCCTCTTTGCCACCTGTATATTCTCGCTCTTAAAACAACAAAAAAAAATTATTTGGTGAAGTCTTTCCTGCAGAGTTCCCATTTGTACTTTGATGTACTTATGACTGTTTATACATACGTAACTTATGCTGTCATTATTTCTTCAAATTTCTTTCCCTATATTAAATTTCAAATTTCTTGGTATCTCTCAGTATCTAGCACATGTCCTGGCACAAAGTAATAACTCTACATTTATTTATTTTTTTGAGTACCTGAAAAGATACAATTTTTAACTTTATTAGTTTTAAATGGTATTTATATGATTGTTTAACATTTAAAAAGTTTACTATATTTTACTTCCCTATTGTTTGCTTATTACATTATTAATCTACCTTTGATATTTTAGTGATTTAAGTAAAATTGGAAATTAAGAAGTTGAAAGAAAAAAATCCTTCAAATCAGAATCTGTTTCTAATTCCACTTGGGTCAGATGACTAGGGTTCTATAGGTATTATGGGTTAGGCAAAGGGGTTGTTTTGAAAATAGGAAGTAACCACAGTATGCAAAGCTATAAAATCATAGGTAGTAGAGAGTCATTCAGTTGAGGAAAGGTGATTTTCTGCCAATCGCCAGTGAGGTTTTCAAGTCCTCTCCCACTGAAGCCACAGATGGCATTTATGGGCAACCACAGGAAACAATGACAGACATATTGTGAAAAATGGATGAGAGCCACAACTCCAGCATATTCACAGGTGTGTGAAACAACAAATTTGTAAGGAACTAACTGTAACAGGCTTACATTCAATGGACAATTTATGCCTCAGAGATCCTAAGTTGACTAATTATGTACATACAGATAATATTTCATTTATTTCCCAGGCAAGAACTATTGAGTGGAGTGGGCCCAAACAGTCTTTTTTTTTTTTTTTTCATAATATCATAAAGAAGGGTCTGTCTCTTTAGCAAAGTTGTGTAGGCAGGCCTATAAAGTTGAATTTGAGATCATCTGAGAGGAAGTACTGAGGGACTGTGTTGAGAGGCACATCAAAGAGATCCCAATGGCAAGCAAACCTGAAGCAAAATCAAAATCATTGAGAAGCAAAATGCAAAGCCAGAGGAGAGTTTGAGAATCATGGGGGATGAGAATAAGAATCAAGTGACCAGGTCACAAAAACAGGTATCACTGTGGGGGAATGATGCAGAGAGTGGGTCAGTGCTCTCCATTGGGGTTTTGTGATGATTGATAGATCCATTTATGGGACTAACAACTTTCCCAGATCATAACATGTGTGTTGGAAGAAAGTGATCTGTCTGCTTTGGAAACAAAAAACAGCCTCCATAAAAAAGGACCCTAACCAGAATCAATACTGAAACAATTCTCTGAAAACTTTCTGTCAAAACGTACATCAAGCGGTTAGCATAAAGATAAAAAACATAGCACATAGATCAGCTCTGTTTTTGAATTAATACTTGTTCTGTAAACTTTGTCAACTGTTTAACTATTCTAAACCTGTTTCCTTTTATAGAAAGTGTGCTAATGCCATTAATTTCTGAATATTACTTCTAGTTGCTGAATGTAAACTAACTATATATTAATGCATATTTATGATTTATCTCACGGTGTCAATTCAGATATTTGCAACAATTTATTTTTGTTATAAGTTTTTGAGCTAATAGAATTCTATCAGGTGAAATTAATGTAAAAAATTTTTTACTGGCTGAATGTATTCAACTGTTGCAGGCAAATTCCTGGTCCCCACAAATGAAAAACTAGCCTAATACTATCCTTTACAAAATGATTAAAAAAAACTATTCTTGTTTTGAGGTGCCCTTCATTACCTCGGCCATTGACCCTCAAATTATTGTTCTCCTTATCTATTTAAAACTAAATATTTCTGTAGTAGTAAAATGTAATTCTAGTTACCTTTCATTACATAGTCACAGGAAATTTAATCCCCATTAAATTGAGTTGCCACTTCACTTGATGGTTCTTTGAATCATATTTACTGAAGGAGGAAGGCTAAGTTTTTCTAAGGCCAAGTATTTTCATGTTAATTAAACTTAAATTGCAGCAGTAGAATCTCTGAGAGAACTGGAATCATGTGAAAGAAGGTCACTATTAAGTTTAATGTTTGCTCAGACTCAAGATTAGCCAGATTTTTGGCTTTAACAAAATGTTGCAATTCAGGAACTGTGCTGTTGAACTACTACCCAATATCCAACAAAGTAAGTGGATAATCAACCAAATTCATGAAGAGTAATGGCATATTGATTAAGCAGTTCTACAATCTTTCTTTAGATTATACTCAAACAGACATCCTGAAAAGTCAATGACAAAGTGGGAGTCAAATGAAGGAAATCTTTATAGTGTTTCCATTGATTCCAGAAAGGGCTTGGAGGCTTAAAGTCCATCAGAGGTCCTAGTTGGATGTTTTGATACTAGTTATCAGAGAAGTAGATCAAAATTCAAGTAAAAGTAAAATATAAATTTATGAAAGATTATCTTTTATTAAAGAAATTTGAATAAATGTGTAATTCTTTAAGAAACTGCTTCTTGTATTTCTAGTATTTTTTCAAGTCAATGTGATATTACAGTATGCACAAATTGTGTTTGTTTTACAAACTGGTTATTTTTCATGTATATTTATATATAATGCATTTAAATATGTATGCGTGTAGATATATATATATGCATACATATAATTTATATAATATATAAAGACATGACCTTTATTTTTACTCTCTATATCTTCTCTACTTAGGAAAGTTTGCACTGCAGAGGTCAAAGCACATATTTAACATGCATATAGCTCTAAATATAACATATGTTTGTGTTGATAATATAGACAAATAATATTTATCACTAGTACATGACATCTCTGCAAATGCTAGGAATTTATATAATGTGCTTATACAACGCACATATACATGATCTATGTTTCAAGCAAATGAATATAATTTGAGTAATTGCAATAATGTTTTATTTTATTTGAACTAAAGTAGAAAAGATTATGAAAATATATTTTCTCCATTTAAATTTCTAAGAAAACTTATAAAAATCTTTTCAAAATTTGAGGAAAAAATGAATAAAAAGACAATATACACAAGAAAAAATTATCTATCTTCTGCATTTTGTGTGTGTGCTACCATATGCTACAGAAATGACATAAATAGAGCAGGATTCAGATTCTAAGATGATATCATAAGTGCTCTCTGGAGATGGCACTGGAACGACTGCCCCAGTCCTCCAGCTCTCTTAAATGCATCTCTTTTTCTGAAGATTTCTCTAGCCATGCTGTTTTCAAAACAATGACCCAACAGAGCCAGCTACAATAAAAAATGAGAAGTTTCTACCATCCTCCATTAAATCATGGGTCAACTCTCTGAAATCATGGCAGCCTCTTTCTACTCTCAGAAGCAAAGAGAATTAGGCTTCTTGTGCAAATGTGTGCTAATTAAAGTAGCAGAGCTTTCTTCATTGTTTCTTAATGTGATCATTACTATTTCATCTTAAAAAGTAATTCACCACACTAGTAACTCCGCAATACAGTCACCCTCAGCTGAAATACAGCTCATAATTATAGAGATTCAGATATAACAGGAGTTATGTCATTTCTATCAAAATTGGTATAAAAGAAAATATACTCTGGACAAGTTAAACACAAAATTATTGCAATAGGGTTTAAGACTATAGCAATAGAAATAAGATACTGAATTCCACTAGGGGAAAAAAAGGCAGAAGAATTTTTAAGCAGTGAATGTAATCAACAGTTGCAGGCAAATCCTTCAGCGGAAAAGCACCAGAGGATGTAAGGATGGAGGCTGGTTAATGGATTGGGTCGTCTGCATTTGTGACCTGGCACTTATTGAAGTTAGGCATCAACCTTCCCACAGAGACTGGGATACAGACAGTATCTTTCTGATGATTACTTTCAAAGGGATGGCTCTCAGGTTCTTGAGAAAGACATTCTGGTCTGTAAAACTGACAAGAGGTGGGGAGAAGGGTGACATCTCAAAGAGGCAGAGAAAGAATTTATAATTGTATGTTTTCTAAATTAAATGCCCTAACGACAAAAATCAGGACCCATACTCAGAAAGAAAGCTGTCTGAAGTTTAGTCAAGCTGAGGGGACCTTTAAGACCCTCTAGGTAATAGTCAAGCTGAAGGGACCTTTAAGACCCTCTAGGTGAGCTCTAGCCATAACCTAGGTAATACCTAGAGAAGGCTGAAACAAATGGAGCATTAAAGAGCTAACTTTAAACATTCCACACAAGATAAATACTTTTATTTTTTGTCTTATGGAATTTACTTTACATTATCCCATGCCTGCCCCCTACATAGAGTTCATTGTACCACACTTCATTTCCTCTAGGTTTTTCACTGTATTCTCTTTACTTAGTTTGCACTGTAGAGGTCAGAACACACATATAACATATAGCATGGGTGTATAATAGATCATTATTACTGTTACAGGATATTGGTGCAAATCTTAAGTAATTTCACACAATGAAGTTATGGGGAAAAAAGAGAAAATATGTGAATAATTTTCTCAAAGTCAAAAGAGAAAAAGAACAAAAGAAAAATATGAAAGTTACAGTAGCCAAGTAAATGAATAACTTCACACGTTTGTTTGTTTCTTTTTTTCTGAAATTTACTGGTAATTGAGGATAATTTGTGTTCTTAATTTTGTTTTAGTTAATTAGAAAATTATTGTAATTTGCCAATTCATTTACTTTCTTCATGTAAACAGAAATTAACTCTGCTTTAAGTTGTAAATGGAGTCAGTGAAATGAAAATTACAAAAACTTTGTCATCAACACTGTTTATCAAGTAAGTGTAACAGCTGTCAAATATTATATATTTCAAATGTCACCCCAGAACCTAAAAAGAATTGTGGCCATGCAGAGATCTGATGATAACTGACAAATCATGTTCAGAAGTTGTGAGTACAGCGGGTGCCATCTGTGAGAAACTGAGCCTCGCAGACTTTAAAGAACATAATCAGCAGCTTATGGAGTAAATGCTGCATAAGCTGCTCTCTGAGTGAGCCCCACCTTGACATGGCAGTAGAAAGGGAAGATATTGTAATGTAAAACCCTGTATTTATATAGATCATTCCTTGAAAAGCTCTTAAATCCTTAACAGATTCTGAGCTCATCAATCCTTCAATTCCAATGGAATAAGAATTATAGAGGCATGTAATCCTCAAAATAATTATTTAGTGATCCAAAAAAGACAATTTTCTAGTGGCCTCTCTGTTTTATGAATACTTATGTGATCTTGATAAGGGGATTACTTTTGTTAGAAAAACTCAATATCCAGGGAATTTTGAAAAAAATACACAGAGATTTATCCTGTTTTAATATACATATTTCTGTAAGGTTCTTTAAATCCTTTTTTGAACTCTGTAGTAAGTAAACAAACACACATTCAAAGTGGTGAATTACTGCATTTAGGTGGAATTTATGATAATTCATCCACAAATGATAGCACAATTCTGCCAGACGTGCTTACTGGGAGCAACACATTTCCTAAATAGCTAATTAGTCATATGCAATGTTGCTAATTTGTCTTTTCTATATTTTCATTTATATCCATTGCTAATGTCATTACCTTAGCAGAGGTCCTCTCGGCATCCCCATACCACACTCAGTCTCCACTACCCCCAGAATACAAGATCCAACATACCAAGGATCAAGGTGCTAAAATCATTCCTGGCTTACAGTAGAGACTAAATACATATTTGTCAAAGGAATGAACAGATGAATAAATGAGAAATGAATAAAATGATTTCCTAATATTCTGTCTTGCAACTCTACAATGCATTGCACACCTTCAACTAATCTTTTCATGGTATTTATATCAAACCAGAGTCAGTCTTCTTTAAGAATTTATTTTTATCATTTTGCTTCTTTTGATTAGAATGGCTTCCCAATATCTGTTATATGTGAAAATCCAGTGAAATTTATAAGAAAAAAACTAAAATTTTGAATAATCCATAAGATCTTTTTTACAATATAGCCCTTAAGAATCACTTTCTCTTGTCAGTTTTTATTGGAATTTATAATTATCCTCCAAATGCTAATTTAACAATATTAAATTGAATATAACATAAAGTATATGCAAACTAAAAATAAGTTATATAAAAAGCACAAAAGAATTTTTTTCTCTTTCTTTTCTTTTTTTAAAAAATAAACATGGAGACTGGGATCTCACTATGTTTCCTAGGCTGATCTCAAACTCCTGAGCTCAAGTGATTCTGCTTGGCCTCCCAAAGTGCTGTGCTGGAGTTGGAGGGATAAGCCACCATACCCAACCTGAAAATAATTTTTATACAACATCAAAAAGCCCACCACTTTATTAACATTTAAGATCATCAACTTATGTGATATGTAGAAAACATTTTTAAATAGAAAAAAATAAGCAAATGAAAGAAAGGAGAAATTGATCTATACAAAGTATATTTTAGAAAACATTAATTATATTTTAATTTTAATGCAAATCATTGAATTTAGTATTGCTTGCATGTAAACAAATAAGCACCAATTAACAAAACAAAATGGACTATATTGTGAAGATATAATTATTTCATTACAACTAAGTATTAATTTGTCAATCTTCTCTGCAAAGCATAGATAAATAACTCTAGAGCCACTAAGCTTTGTAAGCTGCATTTCATACATTAGAGAATATCTATTTTTCAATAATAATATGAAATATAGAAAATATTTATTTCCTAGTTTTCATATACTCCATAACTTCTTCTTCTTTGAAAAACTCTAATGTCCGTAATTGCTTGGCCTTGTTTCTATATGATTGTTAGTTGCTCACCCATGAATGGATAAATAGGTAGATAAATGGGTGAAATGGATTGATGAATGGATTGATAAATATTGCTCATCCATATTTGTATCTGGCTTCTGTATTTCAGAATTTGTTTCTTTGATTTACCCTTTGACTGGCTGCATTTAAGCATTATTCTATTTTCAAAAAGGGCTCAATATATTTTTTGTCTGTTTCTTATTTGTAAAAGGATATCTAGCCAGGATATGCAATCTAGGGATCATGCTCTCCTCCTTCAGAATTTTGTAAGCAACTTTTTTACTACCTTAAGATAGTACATTGATATGCAGAATCTAAAGTCCAGCTCATGAAAAAATATTTGAAGTGGCAAAAAATCTTCAGTAAACTGGATAAGATGGTTATATGAATGCAGGAATTAATATGTAGGTTAAAAAAAACATAAAACAAAAAAACCAGAACTTAATTTTTCTGTACTAGATATCATGTAGGTATCTATTTATTAAACAGGGGGGTATATAGAGATCAAGAAGACATTATAAAGAAGGCAGAGTGACCAACTCAAAATTTTGTTTTTGAGAAACAGAAATTTGTATGGAAATTGAGATAGTAACAGTGGCATCATCCTATTCATCTTCCACAATCTGCAGAGGATAAAAACAAGCTATCAGTATAGCAAAAACAATAAGCGGAAAGCTTGCACAACAAGACCTCTTTCTAAGTATATGATAGAGCATAGTTAACTATCATCCATACTATGCATTAGATCTCCAGAAATTATCCAACTTGCATAAGTGGAATTTTGCACCCTTTGGCTACCATCACTCCTTTTCCCTTTTCTTCCCCTGCACCCTGACAACCACCATTCTTCTTTCTGCTTCTACAAATTTAGCTATTCCACTTTCCACATACAAATAATATCATTCAGTATTTTTTTTATATTGCTTACTTATAATTTTCTAGGAGGATAGATCTTAAATCGCAATACACATGCACACTGATAACTACGTAGAGAAAATAGGTATGTTAATTAGGTTGATTGTGGTGATTATTTCACAATGTATATGTATATCCAAACATCAAATTGCATAGTTTAAATACATATAATTTTTATATCTCAATGACAGCTCCATAAAAATTTTTTTTCCTAAAAATTTCTTTAAGGCTTTGGTCAAAAATAGTAAATAGCTTATTAACAATGATATATATAAAAACACTGTCAGGAATTCTGGCTAATCTAATAGACTGATTTAGGACTTAAGAAAAACTTACGAACTATAGGGAGAACTCAGAGAAGCAGAAATTTTACCCTGATTATCTTCTTTCCTTAATCTCTTTAATTTTTCAATATGTAATTCTCTTCTTATATATAATAGCATTCAAAAAGGCTGAAATTAAGAGGATAATATATCTGTCAATTAGATTTTCTATTCTGAATTACAATATCCAATGTGTATTTTTTTTTATTTAAAAAGCATGATAGAAAAAAATGGTCAATTCTCACAAATGTTTTGGCAGATGGGACCAGTTTGCTAAACTTTTTTTTTTTTTTTTGGCCCACCTCAGCCTCCCAAAGTGCTGGGCTTACAGATGTGAGCCACCAAGCCTGGCCAACTTCCTTTCTTTCTTTCTTTTTTTTTTAATATATATATATATATATATATATATATATATATATTTTATTTATTTCATTTTAGGTTTTGGGGTACATGTGAAGAACATTCAAGATTGTTGTATAGATGTGAAGAACATTCAAGATTGTTGTATAGGTACACACATGGCAGTGTGATTTGCTGCCTTCCTCCCCCATCACCTATATCTGGCATTTCTCCCCATGCTATCTTTCTCCAACTCCCCACCCCCCTGCTGTCCCTTCCCTATTTCCCCCCTGACAGACCCCAATGTGTGATGCTCCCCCTCCCTGTGTCCATGTGTTCTCATTGTTCAACACCCAACTATGAGTGAGAACATGCGGTGTTTGATTTTCTGTTCTTGTGTCAGTTTGCTGAGAATGATGGTTTCCAGGTTCATCCATGTCCCTACAAAGAACATGAACTCATCGTTTTTGATGGCTACATAATATTCCATGGTGTATATGTGCCACATTTTCCCTGTCCAGTCTATCATCGATGGGCATTTGGATTGGTTCCAGGTCTTTGCTATTGTAAACAGTGCTGCAATGAACATTCGTGTGCATGTGTCCTTATAGTAGAAAGATTTATAATCCTTTGGATATATACCCAGTAATGGGATTGCTCGGTCAAATGGGATTTCTATTTCTAGATCCTTGAGGAATCGCCACACTGTCTTCCACAATGGTTGAACTAATTTACACTCCCACCAACAGTGTAAAAGTGTTCCTGTTTCTCCACATCCTCTCCGGCACCTGTTGTCTCCAGATTTTTTATGATTGCCATTCTAACTGGCGTGAGATGGTATCTCAATATAGTTTTGATTTGCATTTCTCTAATGACCAGTGATGATGAGCATTTTTTCGTATATTTGTTGGCCTCATGTGTGTCTTCTTTTGTAAAGTATCTGTTCATATCCTTCGCCCAGTTTTGGATGGGCTTGTTTGTTTTTTTCTTGTAAATCTGTTTTAGTTCTTTGTAGATTCTGGATATCAGCCCTTTGTCAGATGGGTAGATTGCAAAAATTTTTTCCCATTCTATTGGTTGCCGATTCACTCTAATCACTGTTTCTTTTGCTGTGCAGAAGCTGTGGAGTTTGATTATGTCCCATTTGTCTATTTTGGCTTTTATTGCCAATGCTTTTGGTGTTTTAGTTATGAAGTCCTTGCCTGTGCCTATGTCCTGAATGGTTTTGCCTAGATTTTCTTCTAGGGTTTTTATGGTGTTAGGTCCTATGTTTAAGTCTTTAATCCATCTGGAGTTAATTTTAGTGTAAGGTGTCAGGAAGGGGTCCAGTTTCTGCTTTCTGCACATGGCTAGCCAGTTTTCCCATGCTCAACTTTTTGGGAGTGGTTTTTGAAATATAAAAGACAAAAGAGTAAATTTTTCATATAAGACAATCTCATTGAATTCAATAGCAACTGACTGTTGTAAAATGTACCACAAACTCAATAGTCAGATTACCTGATTTTAATTTTGAGCTTCAATTACTAGTTGTGTGCTCTGCCAATTCTTTAACCTTCTGGAAGTCATTTTTTTTTCTATTGATTTTTCTCCCAGTATAATTCTAAAGGTTGAAAAACACACTTGAGATTAGGACACTTGGAAAGTGTAAAGCACTCACCAATATACAGAATAATTATGAGTATTTTTTCAGTAAAATTGTGTGCTGATAAATGAAAATATACTGGAATATTTTGTAGGTTTTAATGTTACTGTAGCACAATAGAAACTTCCTATATGTTTCTTATTTGGAGAATCAAAGATTAAATAAAATACATATTGTTCATTATTTTTATTTTCTATTTGATCTGTCAGCAAGAGCAACTCTGCTAATAGGGAAACAAAATTAGTTGCATAAACAAAGTCGTATAAGATTTTATATTTTTTTAATGAAATAGAAAATTTTCTACAATTGTCAGAATAACTTACATGACAGAAAGTTGCTGTAGCTTTGTATTCTAATTATTCAAATAATCAAGTTATTGTCCTCCAAAATGTTGAGTTTTTAAAATTTGAGAAAAAATTTCATGTAGATTTTATGAGAAAAAGATTCTAATTTTTCTCCTTGCAGATCTTACATATCAGCTTAAATCACATAAGTTAATTGGAAAGGTTATATTATCTTTAACTTAAATATTACATAAGTATCAAAATATAATTTGTGATAATTTAAATTGAAAATGTCCTAAACAGAATAATTTTCTCTCCAGTTTTACATACATCTTTTTAATTTTAATGTGAAAATGGAATAAAGCAAAAATCAACTAGTAGTACTATGTTTAGCTGTCAATTTTGAATAAAGTAAATTTATGACATTACATAAAATAAAAATCTTAGTGAATTTGTCATCAAGGAAAAAATGAACTACACGCCAAAAGAACTGTTTTAGAATTTAATGTTTGTGTGGCTTTCTTTCATGTTCTGGGGAGGATATAAAATAATTGAATTTAAATATTCTCTCCTTCAATAGATTAATATCTAACTTACTATATCAAACAATTTGAGAGCAATTGAATAGATGCATTATACTATAAGAGAAGAAAAATTATTAAAGCATGTTTAATCAAAGGAAATCTTATAGAGTAGATGTTGACTGAATTTTAAAGTATTGATGTGATTTAGGCAGAAAACGATAAATGGCACAGAGAATAGAAACTAGCAAATTTATTGGGAAGAAATGAAGAGGAATTTCTTACTGGAATAGAGGGTAATACTGGAGATTCAGAAAAAATTAATTTAGGGGAAAGTTAGCATAGAAAACATGGTTAGCCAAAAAAAATCATTGAACTCAAAGGAATATTATAATGAAAATAATATATTAAGCTCTTTATATAATAATGGTGAGTATTTCATGAAAAACTGATTAAATGAAGTGGATGATAAGGAAATGGAGAGAAGCTGGCTAGGTAGGAGCTTCTGTCTCACTAAAGTTTGAATAGGACAGCAGAATGAATACATCTCTTGTGCCATTACACATAGCTGCTATTAATTTAGTACTTGTAATGTGTTATGCAGTGACTGAGCACATGCACATTATTTTTTTAATTTTTTTAAAAATTGAAAATGTAGAGGTAATTATTTTCATTTATAATATGAGAAAACGGAAAATTAGAAAGGTTTAAGAGTTTTTCAAGACTACATAGTATTCGGTCCTAGATTTTAATCCCATCTGCTTAGTTTCAGATGCAGGCTTTTTCTACCATACTTTCTGATTCTTAACATGATGACCAATTTCTCATTGGAAAAGGAACATCTAAGACATTTTAGAAGAAGTAAAGTAGAAAATGGTGATGAATTAGATGAGCGAATCAGACATTGGAAAGTTAAAGATGACTTGAAATCTCTCACTTTGGCTTAGAATAAATGAATGGAACTATGGTAGAAGAGTTGGAGAAGATATGTATTCAGACAATTTTGGTAATAAAGCTTTCTGTAATATCTTGCCAACAACAGTTCATGGCTGTAACTAACAATCTCTTTTAGATCCTTTTCCCTTAGAGATACAGATTCATGTGATAAATCATCTATTTCCAAAATTGCTCTGAGAAAAACATTAATCAAATATTTGCCACTGGATAACAAGAATTTCCATTCTTCTAGCAAGTATAACCCATATTTCCAGTTATTAGATGATGGTTGCCCTAGGAGAGTGTATCATCTTAGATAAGGCAGAGATCATTCTTTCAGGTTAGGGAAATTTTTGGTCAAGTCTAACATCTGAGGGCTGTCATCTAGTGACACCTTCAGTGACTGGACAAATAAATCTTTAATCCCGAAAGAGAATTCGAGCACATAGCACAGTGTCTACCACATTTAATATACATTAACTATTTTCATATTTATAACTTTTAACAATGTCAGGTACCATCATTTTCATATTTTATACACAAGAATATTTACATTTAGAAAATTAATTTTTTCTTCTTTCAGTTCTTTTAGCTAAGTAAAAGGATGACTATACATTTGGATCTTTTTTATCCCAAATTATAACTACATTTCCAATATTTATTCTACCATATTATGTAGTCAGATATAATCCAAGTCTGCTATAATCTATCTGTAAGATTTGTGAAATTAGGAAGCCTATAATATATCATCAGATCTTATTCAGTCATATCTTCCAGAGGGTGAGTCTTGTTGCTTTTTTACTACTGGCTGGGTTCTATTGCTATTACAGTGCATTTTGAGATTGTTTATCTATCAAACTTAGACTAAGAAAGAAAGCTATGACTTTATAAAACTGGCAAGTTAGAAGTTAATGAGAATTTTCTAAGACAGATTCAAAATAAATGAATTTCTAAAAGTAGATTGAAGGTTTCTTTATTTCTCAAAGAAACAGACCTGAAAATTAGAGTAACACATTTCTCATGAAGTTTAAATGAGGATTGTTGTATTAGATCAGTTTTTTACACCTTGTAAAACTAAATATTTCAGCTCCATCTCTATTTCTCCTACTTGTGTAGAAGGCATTCAGTTGGCCAGTCAGAAACAATTACAAATTAACAAATACCAGTAACTATACTTTTAAATTGAGCTCTCTTTTAGACCTAGGGCTTCTTACTATATGTTTCACTATGTGACCTTTTTCCCCTCTTATTACCTATTTTACTATTTACCACTTTGCTTACAATTTGCCTAAACAAAGCTTTGAAGATTTTCTCACTGTGTTCCCCAATCCAAGAGTAGTAGTATCCTTTCAATTAATCACACATTTTTATTTACCTTCAGATAAATTTAGAAATCTTAACAATTCTCTAAAATTATTTTGAGTAGTTCTCCAAAAGACTCATACTTTAAAATCAACTCTTCCCATGTCAACTACTAGTGAGAAATTATGTTCAAAAGGGTGTGCTTTTAGTTTACATTGGTATTCAACAATTTTATGTACTATATATCTGTATGTATAATACATATATATTAAAGGTAATCTGTTTCTTTATCTTTGAACATAAGGCCCTAAAGCATACTTTCTCTGTAATTTCTTTTTATAATGCTCAGTAAAGAAGAAATAATAAACAAAGAAATAATTTTGATGATGAGGCGATCTCCTGCCTCAGCACCCACTAGTAGCTGGGATTATAGGCATGCACCAACACACCTGGCTATTTTTTGTATTTTTAGTAGAGATAGGGTTTCACCATGTTGGCCAGGCTGGTCTTCAACTCCTGACCTCAGATGACCCACCCATCTCAGCATTGCAAAGTGCTGGGATTACAGGTGTAAACGACAACGCCCGGCCTAGAAAATGTTTTGACAATATAGAAGCACATGGGAGGCTTCTTGAGTCTAGATAACATCCTCTAATCTATATGGTTATAGCAGTCTATCAGACTACACACTTATGAGTAATACACTTTTCTTCACTTATGTTACCCTTCAATAAAAAATAACTGAAAAGAAACTAACAAAAGAATTAGGCTGAAATTATTAGATTTTAAAATCAATACTGGCTCAATAAATGAAACGGTAATGCAGTATCTGCTTAGTTGACTAAATCCTTGGAGGAGGAATTGCTAGTCAGATTGATCTTGTTCTGTGACCTTGATCTGACCACACTTTTGTAGAGTTGGTCATGTTGTGTTAAGGTGTTTTTCCCCTGCCCTTCTTTCTTCCTCACTCTTTCCTGTTTATATGTAAAGTTCCGTAAGTTCTTTGTGCTATATATTTTTCAAAGGTAATAATATTTAAACATACTTCCATTCTTTAAAAAAATCTTAAATGTAAAATATTATTTTCTCAGCACTGCAATTTCTTTTATCCTGGGTCTGCCTACAGGTGGCAAGATATTTGGTTTTAGTTCAGATTGACAAAAAAGTCTATTTTTCAGGTTTCTGGAGTTAACACACACACTGAGTTTATTAACAGAGATCTTTCTGCCAGGATTGGAACACAAGCTTTGCTAATAATTAAGCAGTATTTATATATTTCAGCATGGTTTATTAAGTACACATTTCTCTCAGAAGTTCACTAGCTTAAGAAGTGGCTAGACGGAATGGTTATTCTGTTACCCTTTGATCCAGTGGTGAAAATAACATTTAATAGTGTGACAAATCAAGAAAACACCAGTTAATATATCCATACTGCAATGGCAAAATCTGAAACTTGTATCCTTTGATTGAAGTAAAACAGATAAATCTTATTTTAACAGTTAAAAGATAATAGCAATCCTCCGAAATCAGTATTACCATCCCAGTAGTTTCCTTTGGACAGATAGTTTTCTGCTAATCTAATTATTAGCTGGGTCTTATAGTAAGAAATAAACATATAAAAGGCGTTCCTTAATTCTCTGTAGACATGGCTATGAAACCATAAATAACAAATGCTCAAAACCTTGCCTCTAGTAATATCCTGCTTTTCTGTTTTATCCCTATGTTATTTAGATAAACGGAGCTTAGGAACAGGAAATAAATGGAGGGAGAAGGCCTTTCTCAGTAGTAGAGCTCACCACAAAGTAAAAGAAAATAAATCAACATCATGTTGTATCTAAGAAAGCATTTTGAGAGACTGAAGTGGGAGGATTGTCTGAGCTAAGTAGTTTGAGGGTGCAGTGAGCTGTGATGGTGCCGCTGAACTCCCAGCCTGGGCAACAGAGCAAGACCCTGTTTCAAATTAATCAATCAATCAATAATAGAAAAAATTATACAACTCTACAGAACTGTTTTACTTTGCTCCAGCATTCCTCTAAGTAGATGTGATGTGGATACTATTTGACCATTTTCCTGTCTCCTTCAGTGACCTGCTGTTTAAACATCACAATAGCAGCAAGTAAGCATAAAGTAAGTCCAAATCCAGCCCAGGAGAGGGGGAAATATGTAGTATGAGGATAGTGGGGATGCATGACTCAGGCAGGAGGAAACATTAAGTTTTTCTGTTTGATCTGTTGGAAGTATTCATCTTTCTCACACAGGGCTGAATTTTGTTCTGTTTGAATGTCATTATGTAAGGTCCAATAAGTCTGTCATTGTTTACAGTAATTTGGTCAAGTAGGATCCAAGTTTTCCATATTTCATAGAGAGAAACAGCATTCAAATAACATCACATCAGAATAAATATGAAAAATTCAATATGATGAGTCACAATACAATATAACTAGATTGTATATTCTTTAGAACAAAAACATTCTAATGTTTTCCAGACTCTTTTTCTCCAGAATTCACTGGCCTGTTTTTTGATCAAAAGTTCAAATGTTCCCTTAAGAGAATCTGTGTATGCTGCTCCACTTGGAGTTTCATCCAGCAGTGTAGTCACCTTTCACATGATGTGCAAGGTCTTAGGAGCATCGTGCTGGATACATAATGTTATCAGCTGCTTTTGATCCATTAGCCTTTGGGACCTGTTGGCCCCTCAGCATCATGGATCATGGTGCTCGCCCTGACCCTATCTGCTCCACTGCTCATCACCATAAATTCAACTTATCCCTACATTTTCCTGTGTAAGCGTATTCAAATAGAAATATCAGCTGAATAATTGACCTGTTAAATAGAAATATAATTCTGGTTCACATATATATTGTCACACCCTTCATTTCTCCTTATGTCTACTGGAAATTGTTTAGGAAGGAGGCTCCTTTGAAGACCTACATGAAGGGACTTTTAAATTTGCATATTATTTAAAAGCCTACAAAACATAACAATTATTAAAATTGACAAATGAAGTTAAATGCTTCTTTGTTTCAGCCACTCCCTATCACTACTCAGATATTCTACCCTTGACACAATAAAGAGAGTCCTTGGCCCAAAGGGTACCTATGGAGAGAAAGAAATTTAAAATTCTTGTAGCTAGAGTCCTTGAGTTTCCCATATTTATACAGAGGAAGTGTCATGGTAAAAGACACTGGCAGAAGGAGATTCCTGGAGACCAGAGATATTTCTACAAGGCCCCTTAAAATGTGAGAGAAATAATCGGGTGATGCTGTTATAGATTTCTTCTGACTGTGTCAGTGAAATCTGACATTACAATAAACCCTTGACAATATTCTATATGATTTTAAACAGTGTTCTAAGAACAATGCCTACAAACTTTTCTCTTTTTTATATTTCTTTATTTGATAGTAACATATCCCACTCATTTGTTCTTTGATTGTCCCATGCACAGTGCTGGGATGCAGTAGTTATATGGTAAAGGGCACTAAATGTGAACTTTAAAATGTGATTTAAAGTTCTGGTACTTATTATGACCTACACTTGAAAGTTGCTTATCCACACTACATGGTAGTTTGTTTGTAAAATAGGAAATGAACATTTATTCTCTTTTAAGTTGAGCTTTTATGATGATTAGGTAAAACAATTTATATGTAAGTATATTTAAAATTTTAAAATTATGTTTATAATGTAATGCAGTGTTATTAATATTTTGATTAATCACTAGTATCTTGTTTCATTGACTTGAATATAACAAAGATATAGAATTATAGCCCAAATAGTACAGGTCTCATAAAATAGATTGACATTGATAATTTAAAAATTTATAAAATAAGAAATATACAGGATGAATTCACTTTCTAGTGTATATATTTTTTGTACAAAGATAGTATCAGCAGTTAGTGTTCTTAGTGACAAGTATTAATTCCAGATAAGGCAAATCGGAATTTTTATTAGAAATGGGAGATGAATTGGGGAACTTGCATAATCAAAATCTGGGAGTGCAATCTTGAGAACTGCTGAAATTATGAAAGCTCTTAAGAGTTATGAAGGAGAAAGCAGGAAGAAAACCACCATCTACAGCAGGAACGACTAGTCCGTTTACCTTGATAAGTACATCTCTATTGCTATTATCCTCTCCTTGCCTTCAGCTTCCACCTATGATAATCACTTCGTTATGATAAGGAACCCATTCTCAGTTGGTTACATACCAGCCATGGGCTGTCTCAAGTATGGATGGATAAAGGATCTGGCCCACCAGGCCTCTAATGAAAAAATGGAAAGTAAAAGTAAAGGACTAGACAGTATTCTTCTAGCAAGACTACACTCTGTGAAGTGAATCCATTCCCTTCAAGAATATTGGGCACTGTTAGAAAAGAATAGTGCTAGAGGCCCAAGACTAATGAGGGTCCCCTTTAGACAGTCTTTATTTTCCCTGATATCTCTTGGGAATAAAATTTTTATGTAAGGGAATATATAAACTTGAGAATCATTAATAAAAATTCTGTAGCAGTATTCTACTTGTGAGGGCTTTCAGATTCTTGTACTTTTTGTGTTTGTTTCTTCCCCTTCTAAGTTACAATAACTCATTAAGAATAAACACAAACATTTTCTCATCTAAAAGATGAAAAACTTAACTACTGCTTCTCAGCTTAAAGCAGTTTGTGGAAAATGAGTGAGAAACTTTGGAAATTTATTTCATTTTCTAAAGGACTTTATCTCAGAACCCATGTTCAGCATACTGAAAACCTAATCACATTAAATATTCTCTATTGTTTTCAAAATCATGGGTATCATTTCCTCTTGTTTTTTTGTCATGAGAATAGCTTTAACTCCTGATATTTTGGTCATTTAAAGACGTAACTTTCTAAATATAAATGTTGACAATTTTCCTTTTTTTGTTGAGTAAAGCTGGAAATAGATATAGGGTCAATTATGATTGAAAAATGTCAAGAAAGGTTATGTTTCATTACACTAACTCTGATTATCATAAAAACTGTCTAAAGCTGTAGATACTGCCTAAAATGCTGATTAAGTGAAACACTAACAGTGATAGTTTTTCAGGAGAAATGACTTAGGAACGTTAGGTATCAGAGGGATTAAAGTGAGTGTTCTAGAACTGAAATTTTTAATGAAAATCCATGTTTAAATAGATAAAAGACCTGATTTAGAAGAGGTGAAAAGTCCAAGCTTTATAAGCTTTTGAATTTAGTAATAATAAAAATTACTTTTTACATGAGATTGGTTTTCTGTAAATGCTAAGCCTTTTCCCAATGAAAAACAAGATTCAGAAATCTTACTTGGAAGTTGTTGGTGCCATTTTGCAAACATTTTGAGGATTTGGAAAAAAACAAGTCCCCACTACTTTGGCTTCCTGTTTTCAAATCTGTTCTTAGGGCTGCTTGTCAAATCTTGTAACAACCAAAAGTATGTTTGATTCCTCAAGTCATGTGTTTATCAAGTAAGGTTGCTATTTTTTTTAATGATACAAAAAGATTCTAAGGTTGTTGAAGACAATTTGTATATGAAACGTTAATGAGTAAATCAGGGAAGGGCTTCATTTATATTACTATTAATCTTGTCTACTGAAAAACTCAGATGCTTTAAATATACTTCAATATTAAATATAGTCATTTCTTCGTATGTTTCATATTTTTATGAGAAAAGATGATCTGTTATTAGTACTTACAGGAATGCTTATTTATCACATTATTCTGGCATAAAATCTCATGACATAAAGATGCTTTATCTTGTGTTTGAGAATATTGTTTGAGGATGGGAAATAGCTGCCTTTTTTGTTTGGAAATAAAAATAATAAATAATGGATGACATGCCATCAGATTAAAAAACAAACAGGAAAACAAATTAAAAATAACTAGATTACAATAAAATATAAGCAGAAATAATTACTTAAAAATGCTACTATTATTGAGGAAAAAACTAGTGTATTTAATAAGAAAAGGAAAGTTGGTAGCAGCAAACATACAAACTACCTTGTGTAGACAGCTTTAAAAATTATCTTTAATTTACCATGAAATCTTGAGTGGGAAAAATTATATTCTTGAATTTCAGGATATTGGGAATACTTCTTAATGAAATGGTGATATTGTATTTTATTTTATTTTTATTAGTTGACTATTTTCTACTATTTTAATATATTGTGTTTTATCATAGTATGTGGAAATATATTTTTAAAATAAAATGACAAAGATAACACCATAATAATTTTCCCATAATGTTTTGTTTTTCTCTTAAAAGAACGTTGTTCTCTACAAACTGGCATCCTTTCACATCTTTTACCAGAACATATTTCAATTTTTCAAAAGTGTTTGATTATTTGCTACTGTATCCAAGAGCTTAGACAGAAGTTTCTTCATCATCTTAACTCCATCTGCTCTTGTTCCTGCCATGTATGGCAAGATTTTTAAGCACTAAGTTTAACTAACAGAAAATCATTAATATTTCACCATACTGTTGATATTTGGGTAACCTAACTTTAAAAGGAAACGTTTTATTTCACATATTAAACAGAAAACTTACTTTGCCTTCTAGTAATTTTTCATGACTTTAGAAAAGGATTTTGTTGGTTGGTTCTTAAAGGTAGTTCTGCTAAGTATTTTTCGTCATTTTAGAAGTTAAAACCTTACACATCATTGATGTTAGCTTAACAGATTGATCAGCTCTGTAGCTAGAAGCCAGAAGAGTTCAACTCTTTTTTTCCTACTAAGTCATTAATTCTCTTGCATAGCATCTAGGTTTTGTGAAACTGAACAACAGGTCTCCATGAAGAAATATATACTATTTCTCCATCATAACTGTAGGTTAGCATCATTAAAGTGGAGAAATAAAGCAGCCAGACTCCAGCTTGACACTGGGTCAAGTATTGTAGCTCACTTTCTGGAACACTTCCTATCTATGCAATTTGTCTTTTTCTCACTACAAAGATCTGAAGATCATTATCCAAATGGAAAAAGCCACTAGGGAATGGAAAATTTGATCATTCAAAAATAAAAATGAGTATTTTGCTTCACCTATTGGGAAAGTAAGCGTTTTGAGTTTAAAAGTAAAATTTAAAAAAGAATGAAAGATTATCTTGCTTTCCAGTGTTTGGAAATTGGCTCCTAAATCTCTTAAAATAATGACCAGTAGAGCATAGCATTATTGCTAGTCTTTCAGGCAGCTTTTAGGACTCATTGTCTTTAGGCTAGGTTCTGGTAGGTATTTCACTAATGTTGTTAGAATACCAATTTATGTCTATGAAATACTTTATATTTTATTTAAAAATTATTTTTTATGTTTGCTTATGGCATCTTTTAGAAGTACATATAATTGTTTTGATATTATCAGAATTTGTTTGCTCTTAGTCATTGTTAAAACTCTTATAAGAATAAATTATATAGTCTCAGTAAATAAACCAGTAGATCACAATTAACAATAACTAGTGGATAACTAGTGGATCAAATATAAAAGAAAACCAAACATGCATCGACTATATTCATACAGTTTTTAAATTTTAAAGTTTTCTTAATCAAAACTGTCACCACATATTATTTTAAACAAATATATTGTAAATTATGTGGATATGCATTATTTTGAAAGCTGAAAAATTTTTAACATGTAAAAGTATTTTCAATAAAAAAATACATTGTTTTAGAAACCAGTTAATTGAAGATACTGAACTACTACCTTACAGGGCCACCAGTTTGTTGCAGAAATAGAGATTCAGAATTATATTTATACCTTGATTACTTAGTCTTTGCTTATAGTCTATTTTAAATAAAAAAGAAATGCTCTACAACAGTTTGACCTTATGGGTTTCCAGAGTTAACCAAACTGCAAGGTTACCGAGCCGTTCTCCAGGCTGCTAAGTCTGCTCAAGACTTCTAACACCAAACCACCAAACGTAAATTCAGTATTTTTCTAGGACAGCCCTCAGGTATGAAAATTCACTAGCAAGACTCATAGAACTAACCGAAATCGTATACTCACAGTTTGTTTAATATAAGAAAAAAGATGCAAAGTAAAACCAACCAAAAGAAAACACATAGGGCAGGGTGTGGGAGGGGTCCAAACATCCAGCTTCTGCTTATTTGCTCTCTATGGAGACACAGACTGTTTCACCTCCTCTTCACTATAACATGTGACAGTAAGCTCAGAGTTTTCCCAGCCAGGGAAGCTCACCTGACCTTCAGAATTTTTATTGAGGATTCATTACCTTGGCATGATTGGTTGATGTGTGGTCCACTTGGTTGAACTTTAACCACCACCCCCAAAAGGTGTGACATACTAGGTAGCCTCAAGGGCCTGCCTACCTGAGTCACCTTGCGAGCATAAACTTTCAGGTATGAATAATCCCAGATACCCAGCATGAATAACAAGGGATGCAAGGGATGGTATTGTCTCTTGGAAAATTACAAGAGTTTGGAGGTTAGCCAAGGACAAAACCAGACCTATCTTTGGGCAAGATAAAATTCCTTACTACATAAAGGAGCAATAGTTTCATAGCATTCTTTACCTACATGACATGGATAGAGAATTACAGCAATCTGTCGTATAAGTTAGGCCTAAATAAGCACATTATGCATGAAAATAACCAATAACACCATACTGCTAAAATATATTTTTCAGAATTTTATATATATTTGTTTCTAGTTTAATAAAAAAATAACTTGATACTAAAACTTTTAAGATAAGAGCACAACAGAATTATTTAGGAAACTGATTATAAAGTGTATCTTCCTCATTTTCATTTATTTCATAGTCTCAAAATTAAGATTCTTGAGTCACCTTTGGGAAAGTAATATTTATTCATGTGACAGTGCACCATTACTGCCTTCTTTATTTGATGGGAAGAAAGGAAAGAAAGATTAGTTTCAAAATCCATATTCTCACAAATAACAGATAAGTGCAAAGAGGATACATAAATCCCACCAGCAGATTGGCAAGCAAGCAATGCACACTGTTGTAAATATGGATTGTTTACAAGATCATATTTTCCATATGTATGTTCTAATTTATTTGGTGTCTTTCCAAATGATTAAACTTACTGTGAGTTTACCATAAACAGTTCTGATATGTAGGATCAGGCATATCAAATTTTGTCAATCCATCTTTTGACTGAGTTCACTATTATTTGCTTTCAATGCTTTTTTACCATATGAATATCTCTGTCTTACTCTTGGAGAAATCAACATGCTAATTTTGTCATATGTAGAAAATTAATTTATTGATGATCCATGTGAGTTTTGTAGTAAATGTAAAAATGCTAGCACTTGGAATGTATTACTAGTAAAATCTGGATTAGAAATCCTTGTCAACCAGATTCAGTGTTTGGTAACATATATTAACCAGAACATTAACATCTGGATAAGTATATAGTGGACACAGTATGTAAAGGTATGAATTTTCATGTTATTTCATTGTTTTATGCCCTTAAATTCATGTAACTGGGAATTTATGCCCTTACATTCTTCTGGGAATACAGATGACTTAGAAAAGAATAAAATATTTGTCAGTGTGAGAGATTTACAAAAAGGAAATAAATCCTATTTATTATGTATGATTTAAAATTTCAATTGGTATTAAACATTATAGCAGAGACAGAGTTTTAAAATATTATTAAATATTATATTGACTAGTATTTCCTAAGAAGGAAGACATGGGAAATAAGTAAGTTAGTAGAAATGGCCCCCAAAATAATGATAAATAAAGGAACAATATTTTGCCACTTTGTAAAGAAAACAACTCAATTACAGAAATTCTATTATGTGTTTACTATTACAAGTTAGGTTGGGTAGATCTTTGTTTTTGTATATTTGACAATATTTTACTTTTAGAGCTACATTTATATAATGATCACTTTCCTTTAGTGTGTTGTCTAAAACTAGCTGCATGCTTACTGGAAAAAAAATCAGGATTTTTTCCCTTTTACTGAGTAGGTTGATTTTTGCTGGATTTATTTGTGATTTTCATTTTTAAAAAATTGTCCAGAGGCTTAATAAGCATACATGCAATGAGTTTGACATTTTATTTGCATTTTCTTACCCAGATAATACTGTATAAAAAATATACACAGTCAAAATTGTTGTTTTTCATACATAACTACTGATATTTTGATTTTTAAACTGGTTAAGTTAGTGTTATGTAGAAATAAGTGTAGAATAATGGCATTTATTAGAAAAGCACAATATTAATTCTGTACTGTGTAAAGTTAGAAGGTACAAACAGCCATGACAAGGATGCAAGGGGTACGTAAAACATCTTGGCTTCAGCTAAGTAGAGATGGTGATTTCTGGCTTTGAGTAACTGTGAAAAGAAAACAAAAAAATGTAAAACAAATATATAGAGGTGTAAATAATGACAGGTTATGAGAGTATCATCCTGCTTCACCAGACCTGAAGTTGCATTAAGGTTATATTTTTCATATGGTTTAGACATGCATAAAACAACCACAGTTATATATTAAGAAGGGAAGATGTTATTCAAAATCATAGGCATTATTGGGTGCTTTTACCAATAAGATAAAGAAATTAGAATAAAAGACTTTGTTGGAGAATGTTCAAATAGAGCTCATAAAATGGTGCTTTATTTAATGAAACAGATGAAACATTACTGGGATAGAAATTAAACTACTCAATTATTGGATCATTCTTGGTCAAATTTCATTTTAACAATTCACTGGAAATTATGCTTTCAAGTGGTTCAACACAGAGTCTTATTTCTGAAACACCCATTCTTTTTTTCATTTCTTGAAGATGAAGTTTCATCAAGAGTCAATACTAGATATTTTCTAGTTTGTTTAGTAATTTAAGATTTATGTTTAATGACTAACTGAAGCTGTTTGCTTCCCTTGTCTTTGAATATAGATTGACTGAACTATCAGGGTAAACATAAACATAGTAAGTTATCCAGCCAGTCATCCAATATATGAATGATAATTAGTTGGCAAATCAATAGTTGGCAAATCAAGTTTAACTTCAGTTCTTAACAGGTTATGAATATTATTTCTAGGTACCTGATATTTAAACAACCAGAGGATAAATTTTAATTTTTAAAAAATAAATTATCAGAGCAGTATTTTCCCTTGAATAGGATAACAATAAAATTAACACATATTATTTAGTTTCATAAGTAATTTACATAAGTAAATTTCAATCATAGAATCCAAAGGAGAAAAATGACCTTGAGATTAATCTAGTATACTCAGTCATTTAATACATGAATCTTTTCCCTCATATTCATATCAGATTGTCATTCAACCACGTATACTCTCTTCAGTAGGAATAAAAAGATAAAATTATTAGTACTGCTTAGGTGACTATCTTTCACAATAATATTTAATAATATTTAATGACTTCACACAGCCTAAACAATATAATATAAATTATTTAAGATCAAACTACTTAATATCATATCATATGAGACAAGTTGTCTCCTCCAGCCAAATTTCTTCCCCTTCAGAACCAATTTTGATGTTTATTAACATTTTATTTTTGTCTACATTTTCCTTCCTAATATTTTTTCATCAACACAAATTCTTTTCATTCATGAAATCCTAGCCAAATTTGAACCCTAAGCATGAGAATTATAAGATGCCTTTTTTTTTTCTTTTTTAAATTTCTACTTTTTATTCTATTAAATCTCTACTTTTTATTCTATTACTTTCAGGGACACTGTATAATCGCATGTATGCATATATATATATATATACACACATGATTAATGTATAATAGTATACTATATTACTATGGTATACTATACTATAGTGTTACTATTAATAGTATTACGATTAATAGTGTTACTATTATGTATTTGTTCTCACATTGCTATAAAGAAATACCTGGGACTGGGTCATTTATAAAGAAAAGATATTTAATTGGCTTATGGTTCTGCAAGCTCTAAAAGAAGCATAGCAGCTTCTGTTTCTGGCAAACCTCAGGAAACTTACAATCATGGCAGAAGGCAAAGGGAAAGCAGGCATTTCTTACATGACTGAAGCAGGAGCAAGAGAGAGGGGCAGTGCTACACACTTTTAAACTACCAGATTTTGCAATTACTCACTCATTCACTATCACAAGAAAAGCACCAAGGGAATGGTGCTAAAACATTCATGAAGGACTCACCCTCATGGTCCAATTACCTCCCACTAGACCCCACCTCCAATACTAGGGATTACAATTTGACATGAGATTTGGGCAGGGACATAGATCCACATCATATTATTCTTCCCCAGCCCTACCCAAATTTCATATTCTTCTCACACTGCAAAATACAATGATCTTTTCTCAACAATCTCCTAAATATTAACTCATCCCAGCATCAACTCAAAAGTCCACAGTCAAAAGTCTCATCTAAGACAAGACAAGTCCCTTCAATCTATGAACCTATAAGTTAGTTACTTCCAAGATACAATGGGGGTATAGGCCTTGGGTAAATATTCTTGTTCCAAAAGGAAGAAATCATCCAAAAGAAAGGGACTATAGACCCCACTAAAATCTGAAATTTAGTATGACTATCATTAAATCTTGAAGCTCATAATGATCTTTGACTCCATGTCTCATATCCAGGGCACACTGGTGTAAGGACTGGGCTCCCAAGCTCTTCTCTTGTGGCTTTGCAGGGTTTAGCCCCTGTGTCTGCTCTCAAGGATTGACATTTAATGCCTGTGGCTTTTCCAGGTGACAGGTGCAAACTGTTGGTATATCTACCATTGTGAGGTCTGGAGGACAGTTGCCCTCTTCTCACAGCTGCACTCGGCAGTGCTCCAGTGCGCAGCTCCAGTGGGGACTCTGTGTGGGGGGCTCCAGACCCACTTTTCCCCCTTCGCACTGCTGTAGTAGAGGTTCTCCATGAGGTCTCTGCCCCTGCAGCAGCCTTATTCTTTGATATCACTGCTTTTCCATAGATCCTCTGAAATTTACGTGGAGGCTCTCAAGTCTCAGCTCTCACACTCTGGGCACCAACAGGCTTAACGCTATGTGGAAGCTGCCAAGGCTTACAGCTTGCACCCTCTGAAGCAGCAGCCCAGCTGTACCTGGGCTGTTTTGAGCTACAGCTGGACCTGGAGCAGCTGGGATGCAGGGAGCAGGGCCATCAGGATGCTGAGGCTGTGCACGGCAGCAGGGCCCTGGGCATGGTGCATTAATCCATTCTGTCCTGGTAGGTCTCTAAGCCCATCCTGGGAGGGGCTGCCAAGAAAGTCTGTGAAATGCCTTAGAGGCCTTTTACCTATTGTCTTGGCTATCAGCAACTGGCTCCTCTTTACTTAGGCAAATTTCTGCAGTCTGCTTGAATTCTTCCCCTGAAAATGGGCTTTTCTTTTCTACCACATGGCCAGACTGCAAATTTTCCAAACTTTTATACTCTGCTTCCCTTTTAAATATAAGTTCTAGTTTCTTTGCTCACACACATGAGTGTAGGTTGTTAGAAGCAGCCAGTCCACATGTTGAAAGCTTTGTTGTTTAGAAATTTCTTCCACCATATGCCCTAAATCATTTCTCTCAAATTTAAATTTCCACAGATCCCTAAGGCAGAGGCACAATCCAAGCTCTTCAAGGTGTAATAAAAGTGACTGTTGCTCCAGTTCCCAATAAATCCCTCATTCCATCTGGTACCTTCTCAGCCTGGACTTAATTGTCCGTATTACTGTCAGGACTTTGGTCACAACAACTTAACAAGTCTCCAGGAAGTTCTAAATTTTTCCTCATCTTCCTATCTTCTTCTGAGCCCTCCACACTCTTCCAACCACTGACTGTTACTCAGTTCCAAAACTACTTCCACATTTTCAGGTATCTTCATAATAATACTCCACTCTTATTACCAGTTTTCTGTATTAGCCCATTCTCTCATTACTATTAAGAAATACCTGGCCGAGTGCGGTGGCTCTACCCCGTAATCCTAGCACTTTGTGAGGCTGAAGCAGGGGAATAACCATGTCAGGAAATCAAGACTGTCCTGGCCAATGTGGTGAAACCCTGTCTCTTCTAAAAATACAAAAATTAGCTGGTTATGGTAATGCATGCCTGTAATCCCAGCTACTCAGGAGACTGAGGCAGGAGAATCAATTGAACCAGGGAGTCAGAGTTTGCAGTGAACCAAGATTATGCCACTGTACTCCAGCCTGGCAACAGAGCGAGATTGTCTAGAAAAAAAAGAAAAAGAAATACCTGAGACTTAGTAATTTATATCAAAAAGAGATTAATTGGCTCATAGTTCTGCAGGCTGTAAAGGAAGCATAGTGGTTTGTTTCTGGGGCAGCCTCAGAAAACTTATGACAGAAGGCAAAGGGAAAGCAGGCACATCTTAACATGAACAGACTAGGAGCAAAAGGGGGAGCTGCCACACATTTTTAAACAACCAGATCTCACAATTACTGACTCATCTACTATTTCAAGAACAGCACTAAGAGGATGGTGCTAGAACATTCATGAAGGATCCACCCCAACCATCCAATCACCTACCACCAGGCCCCACCTCCAACACTGGAGATTACAATTTAACATGAGATTTGGACAGGAGCACAGATCCAAACCATATCATGTTAATAGCACCATTAATAGTGTATTATATGCATACCAGGTTTTTATATAAAACTCTAAGGCTTTTAAAATTTTCTTGTGCAATGATAAATGACAGGCTTCAAGTTTAGGCAACTCATTAATCAAGTTATTGTTATTTGTATTTAGTAGTATATTATGAGTGGTATGTTACAGTCATTTAACTTTATTATGTAGGAAGAAATTGAAATATTCACATTTTTAAAAAGTTTTCTAGTATGTTTATATGCTTCGGTTTTTATTTTTATTTTTTTAAAGCAGCTTTATTGAGGTATACTTGATATGCAAAAAACCCACATGTATTTAATGTGATACAAGTTAATGGGTTTGGACATACCTATGAAACCATCGCTACAATCAAAGTAACAGATGTAGTCATTCCCTCTAAGAGTTTTCTTACACTTTGTGTTCTGTTTTTATTTTTTAATTTTTTTTTATTTTAAGGACATTTAACATGAGATCTGTCCTGTCAACAAAATTTAAAGTAAACAATCTAAACAGTCTAGTATTGTTTACTATAGGAATTATGTTGTATAGCAAATCTCTAGAACATATACATTTTTACTAGTTGTATTACTAAACAATTCCACAGCCTATTCATTACTTTTTTCCAAATATTTTAATAAGTGATTTTGTTACGCTTTGAAAATTTGTGTTATGTTTTTCTTCTTGGTGTCAGAATAATTTCTATCAATTTCATACAGAAATAATGTAAGTTTCCTGTGTGGTGCATTTATGATTGCATGCCACATTGATGAGTGTATTTGTGACAAAAGAGAGTTGATGTTTCTACTACGTTTTAAAATCCCCTGCTTAACTGTAAGTTAAGTGTGATTATTGGAAGAATTTCCCACACACTAGCTTCTTATTCCATCCTTGTCAAATCTACATTTTACTTCAATGCCCATATAGCTCTACATGTAGTGCTGGGGACAAAAATATGTCCACCTGATTTTTTGACTTCTGGCTTTACCAGAAGTTCTGAATTGGTAGACATGCCATATAAGTTGAAACAATAGATGGTAGAAGTTTTGCTGGAAAACTTTCATACCTTACGGCAGCTTCATTATAAGTAAACAACAGTGAACCATGCAGATGTCTATCCCTTTAAGTCAAACCATATGTATTTCCAACTCAACTTCCCTTAGATTCCAAATATGCTGACAGTTACTCCAAAACCACTAATACGAGGAAGACTATGATGTAGGTGAAGTTGAAGTAAAATGTTAGAGTGAATGAATTCCACTTATTAAAATTTAAAAAGTTACAAAGATATGTGATGATAGGAATACATCGTTAGATCCCTCATCACCACCTCCACCAGGCCCTTGGACAGAATATGTGTAATGAGGTCCTTTAAATTTAAGCATTATTCTAGGCTTAATGATATTTTATAATGTATGGTAAATTCACTTCTAAATATGTTCTATCCCCAGCTTGGGTGAAAAAAAAATCTCTTAACTTTGTTTACTTATTTATATATGTACATATAAGCCTCAACCTGCTCCTTCATCTTTATATTCCTAGGGACATGATTTAACCCTTTATAACAATATATAATAGTGCTTCCTCTAAATTTAATTTTCTATATCTATTGACAGTCTGTACTTTGAGACAATGCAGGAGAGCTTGTTTTTCTATTACTTTGAATGGTGGTTGCCTTAGTATTACATTGCACATGATTTTGTCATTCAAAGAAGACAATGTGTAAATATCTTAGAATCAGTAAGGACTTGGAGCCCTCACCAAACCCAGAATAGTAAGGTAAATTTCAGAAATAAACTAGGGAATTGTCCAAACTTTGAAGGAAATGAAAAAAAATTATAAATTTTCATAGAATTTTATTTGGGTCATGGAAAAAATCTTAAAGCTATTTTAAGTATCAAATTCTCATAGCATTACAGATATAAAAGATACTCAGTAAATGTTTTAATTGTTAGTCTAAAAAAATCTATCATAAAATAAATGGAAGCAGTAAACATTTTGTGTTCTACCACAAGGAAGGGAAGACCTTTCCTGCCCTTTAGTTGATTCTGGCTTTCTCTTTTGTGTTCCCTGGAGTGAGTCAGCATTAAGGCTGATTAAGCCTGTTGTTAAAATTAAACTGCACTTGTCAAAATAAATGAACTAAGTACCAACAAAGGAATTTGAGAGGTTTTTTTCTCCCCTCTTTCTTTGTGTTTTCTCTTTTTGTTAAGAAATAGCATTTGGTAACCTTCAGTGTGTATATTAATAACAATCATGGTGATAATAAGCTGAGCATAGATATTGATTATTGATTACTGAGAAAATATAATACATGTGCTAGTTATTTTCTACATGTAATGTACAAAGCAAAAATACCTCCCATTAAAAGGCTATTTTTGATATAAATTTTACCTTTGAAAATAATTGGGTGTCTCAGAATAGACAAGAATCTCTTTTTTTTTAGTAGAAAGCTTTCCGAAGTTCAGGGTAGTGGATACGTTGTCTGCAACTGAGGTAAATGTAATGATAACTTTAAGAAGTTATAGTACAAAAGGAATAGCAGTGTTAAGACTTGTTTTAATATGACGACTACTGCCACCAGCAAGCTCTATGAATTTACCCAGTCATTCCAAATCTCCAAGATTCAATCTCATCACTTATTAAATGCAAGTATAAACACTGCATAGTATTTAAAATAGTACATCCATTAAAATGCCTGATATTGTTATTATTATTATTTGAGTATCATTTGAGATGGAGTGTTACTCTGTCACCCAGGCTGGAGTGTAATGGTGCAATCTTGACTCACTGCAACCTCTGCCTCCAGGGTTCAAGCGATTCTCCTGCCTCAGCCTCACAAGCAGCTGGGATTACAGGTGCTTGCCACCATGCCTGGCTAATTTTTGTATTTTAATAGAGTCGGGGGTTTCACCACGTTGGCTAGGTTGATCTTAAACCCCTGACCTCAGGTGATCCACCCACGTCGGCCTCCCAAAGTGCTGGGATTATAGGAGTGAGCCACCACGACCGGCACCTGATACTATTTTTAATTCAACCTTCTCTATCTGCTTAAAAGAAATACGCTTACTGTTGCTGTTCCTGAGGAAGACAGTCTGTCCTTATTTCACGTTTGGTCTTTTTCCTTTATATGTGACAGTGCAATGTCAGAGTTTATGGGCTTTACGTGAGTTTCCATTCTTTGGATTGGTTAGACAATTTCCCCTGAAAATGTAAAGGTACCAAGGAAGGAATCCTCAAGTATCTGAAAAATTTACTGGTCCCTAGAATAATAAAATGTTGCTCCAGATCTATTGATTCTAAGGTGAAGGACATTATGAAAAAGGTAGGTGTTGTATTTACTCAGAGATCATTAAAGTGCTCTTTTGAAGTAAATTTTGTTATTATTTCCTGAGAACTTATATATGATCAACTTTTCTAAACTGGTAGAAAGAATCATTTCCAGTCAATGGGCAAGTTATTTTTTCCAATTAGTAATCTAAATGTTTAAAGAATAAAATGAATTTTAAGACTTTCTCACTGAGTAGTGTCCTAATCTATATGTCCTTCAAACGTTTATTTCTTCCTCACATATCACAGACACTACAGCTGAAAGCCGGTAATATTCTATCACTTTATTTTTAAATTAATAAGCATGTGTTGGCATCTTTATTTGCTGCTTCCTGTACATAAGCACTTTAAACAAATTATTATTTAATCTTTCCAAAAACTCTATTCAACAAATATTCTTTATTTGACTATTGGACAAGGTACTGTCTTGGGCACTGGGGTATGCAATGATGAATAAACAATCAAACAAATAAGAATAAATAACTCACATAGTTTATTTGTTACATGGGAATATGATTACTCACATTCTCCAGAGCAAGAAGCAACACACTCACAGGGATTAAGTGTCTTCCAGGGAATTAGTGACTCAGACCTTTTGAATCAAGATCTATCATGACTTGAAAGCTCTTGCACCTTACTACTTCCTCACTGTGTAAATCTAGTGTACCTTAGAAATTCAACCAATTTTGATTGATTTTATTAAGATTGTTTATTTTGTTATTCTGAATTTTAGAACAAAAATTTTATTTTTATGTTATACAGTCATTTCAGCCTTCTTAAAGGCAGAAGCTATGAGTTATCAAAGTTGGATCTTTGAGTCCTGGAAAAAGTCTGGTGCATAGTAGGAGTTCAATAAATATTTACTGAATTTTTTTTACCTTTGATGAAACCAAAAGCTTAGAGAGGTAGAGTGATTTGTTCAAAATTGTTCAACTAGATTTTGACCATCATTTTCTATGATATACTACATGTACCTTTCATTCTCCTAATCTGCTGTTAGCTCAATCCCTCCTTCTTTTGACCATCATATTCTCCAATCATACTATGTGTACCTTTCATTTTCCTAATCTGCTGTTAGCTCAATCCCTCCTTCTTTTGACCATCATATTCTCCGATCATACTACGTGTACCTTTCATTTTCCTAATCTGCTGTTAGCTCAATCCCTCCTTCTTTGTTTCTTGAATTCCTCAGTCCCCTGTTGATGTCCATGTACCCATTCATTTCCACGCCTCCCACATTCCTAATATTCAGCTCTCTCATTCACCTTGTTCCTCCTCCTCCTTGTACTTTACCATCTCTTTAATGCCTCAACTCTATTACACTCCACACTAGACTACAGTCACTCAAGGGTCAGCAGCTGTCACACAGCAGAAACAAAGATTTAAATTTATTAAAGTCATCTCCAGAGAGGTAAGAAGGTAGAGTCTGAAACTTATATTACCTTACATATGTCTTTTCTGTGATGCATATGTTTTGCCATTTTAAAGAAATAATTATTCATTTTTATGGGTTTTTCCCTGCCTCCTAAATTTTAATACAATTTATAGAGAGTGGGATTGTGTCTTACTTTTTGTCTATGCTTTGCAGCATGTAGCTTAGTGGCTCATTCACAGTAAATACTCAACAAATATTTATTGAATATTTGATTTTCTTGTTTAAAAATTGGTGTTTGTGAATCTAAAAAGGTTCCCTTAAGCCATCTAGTTGGGAAACATCAATCATTTTCTATTTCCTTATCTTAATAGATTTGGTTTTCCAAATCTCTGAAGGGGTAGTGACTTTCTTGTTTGTCTTTCCAACAAAAAGGATAGCTAAAATGCCACTGTGTATCATTATTCATAATCTTTATATCTACAACTTAGAGTATTCATAGGTCTCTACCAGTTCCAAACCTTTTAAGTAAAGGTTTATTGTGATTTACTCCATCTTATAAATGATGCCCATCTCTACATTAGGGAAAAAACTTTTCAGAGAAGTAATGTTTTTAAGCCTTGTCAATTCTTTTGAATAAATAACAGAGAATAAAACCAATGAAATAGTGAAAACATTGAAATAAATAGAAAGGACATAATGTATAAAACATTTTTTCCTAGTGCTCTGTTTTCATGTGATTTAGATAGCTGCTTAATTAATGAAAGGCTTAAACTAAATATCTGTAAATTACAAGGTTAGCCAAACAAAATTATTTCTGTTATCTCTTAATGCTAAAACCCATATTTTAAAACAAGATACATATAAAAAAAAATTCCTGAACCTTCAGCTCTTTACATTTTAAAATTCCTGAATGCATTATCCTAAAACACATGCAGAAACAGATAACAAGAAAACCCTATCTAACTTCTCAATAATAGATGAACTAATTAAAATCAAGGCATTCATACAAACATGGCAAGAGATATATTGGTTATGCATTTATCAAATTGTAAAAAATAAAAATTATGTGCATATTTCTCAATATTTTGTGAGTGAGTGCACTCTATTTATTTCAAGACATCACTATACTATACTCAAGTCCATGAAGCTCTACTCAAGGATCCCTGTTGAAACCAGTTCAAATACTCAACTGATTATCTTCCGTTTTCATCCAATCATGGAGACCTACCAATTTGATGAGCAGCCACAACCCTTTTTAGCCAACCATAAAGAATGTGAATCAGTCAGAAATGATTCTGATGGATCAAACATTGTATTTACAAGCCAGCATTCATTAAATAATTATTTCCCTTTATTATTTTATTTATTTCCTAACAAATTTAGGAGCAGATTTGTCATGAACTTTAAATCATCTTCCTTACTGCACTAAATTCAATACATTCCTTGAAATGAGTAAGATGACTTCTTGATTTCTGAGTCATGGTATTACTCATTAGTTATCTGAGTGAATTTGGACGAAATATCTAACAACTTTAGGTCTTAGTTTTAAATCTATTAGTAGGAGAGACATGAATAAGACTATTCCCAGTATCCCTTTCAGTCCTAAATTTCTATTATTTAATTTCTGTTATTTGATAATGATCTAGTCTCAAGAGCTACTCAATGAAAGAAAAAGCCTAAAAGAATAGAATTTCTAGGCTACATGTTTGTTAAATTTCAGGGAAATAAAAGACTTATTCTTAGCTATTGTAGGGAACCCAACGTATTTTGTTTAGCAATCCCACTTTTTCAGAAAGTTTATTTAGTCAACTGAGTATCCAATTAATAGTTTTCACACTGTGCCATTTACAGATCCTATACCATTCAATTATTGCAAAGATTTTCAGTCTTCATAGGCATATTGACACTTTTTAGCACCTGGATGCTGTAGTATACCTTCCATATATCACGGTGAGGGAAAGGCAATTGACTTTTATGATTATGTGGTCCAGAATTGATTCAGGGCTGAGTTTTGTTGCTCTTGTGTCCTGAAATATCTAAGGAAGAAAAAAATCTCTATAGCAAACTAAGGAATCAAATGACCTCTGAGGGTTTTTACTCTCCTATAATTCTATGCGTAGCTGCCTAGAAATGGGAAAACCTCCCCCATATTCACCAGGACACTAAAACAGTAGGTGTGATTATTTCAGGAAATCAGGTGATAGATTTGAGGTTGAACAACACTCTGCAGTGTTTTTCACATGTCTACCTAGGAAACGAAAACTGAAAGCAAGGCAGCCAAATAGGCCAAATAAATTAAACGAAATCTGTAAAAGAGAGTTAGGCTTCCAGGTTTCCAAGTTAATTATTATTTGACTAAATATCACAGGGAGGAAAACCAAGAAAAGGGAAGAAAGAAAATAACAAAGCAAATTCCCTTTCAGTTGAAATTATTGTTCTCAAGATTGCATGAAGTGTGCTGTCATGACCTTAAATAAAAAGAATGTATCAAGTATATGTTTTACAGGATCTGGGCCATATGAGGAGTATGTTTGGTTGCACCCATATTCTAGTCACAAAGCATAGCACTGCTCAAATTTACAACCCAGGGACAGGCTTGGCCCAATGGACTATATTTACACAGAAATATATTTAAAACTTAATTTTAATACTATTAATATAATACTGAACTTGACATACATATTATTTAATAACTTTCCTTTGGATCTGTGGTGATCAAATGAATCAACATTTTAAATATAAGATCAAGTATTTAATATTAAATATAATCTAGGATATAATTATGGCAAATATCCAGAACAGAAGTCTTATGAAAATAAGACAAGATCAACCTTTTTTGTGTAACAGATTTTGTTGAAATCAGGGTTTCAGGTCAGAAAAGGGTATAAAGATAAAACATTTAATCTTTCTGAAGCAACTTGTTATGAATTATCAGGCAGTAAAGCAAAGATCAGGGATGATATTTTTCGTAAAACATCAAGTTTCTTCCGTAAAGGTATTGTTGAAGGTAAAATAAAATATTCGTGGATTTTTAAATATTTCTTTATGGATTGCTCCTCTGACACATCATTTTATTTATTACTTGGTTCATTTCTTATATAAAATCCCATGCCACCTGGCACTTACTAACCTTTGATAGTAACTGTGGTCCGCCAGGTTCAGTATTTCATGTTAGCTTTGCTGTTTTCTCAAATGAGCCTATATCACTGACTTCTCAGAATCCAAGACTCGTCATATAGCAGCTACTCGATATTTTTTTTTTATTTAGTTGAATTTATCACTTTGGCAAAGATTAAAGTTTTATACAGCATTTACAAATTTGTGAAGTAGTCACTAAAAGCTATTCAGTGATCCAAGCAGTTTGGTCCAAAATCTGAACATTTCTAGTGACTATTATTCATAAAATTTTTGTAAATAAACAACAAAGGATACCTGCATGTCCTTAAAATGGAAGTGACTGGCATCCATTAGTCAACATTCTTTTCTACCAGATATAACTAATCTTGGAGCTCGATGGACAATTACCTATGTGCAAGAGTGCATTAGATAAATTTCAAACTGGATGATTTCTTATAGGGCCACTTTTCAATCAGAGATAAAATATAAATAGTTATTAAAATTTCATCAATAAATATAAAGTGGGACTATTAGTATTTATAATGTTTTTAAAGTTGTTTGCATTAGAGAATATTCTGTACTTGCACTGTAGACTTGAGAGCATTTCTTTGATAACAATTATATTTAGAATTTCTTCCTCTGCTCCCATTGCCTCTTGCACATATCTGAGCTACAGAAATATTTACATTGTATTTATCTATTTTTGAAGTTTGCTTCTTTTTTTAATATTCAGATTGAGGATCTGAACATTTCTTGCCTCTGAACAACCAATCTAAATGAAATGATTTAATGACACTTCTTCTAGGATGGAAGATAAAATTATAACTTTGACTCTCCATGTTTATTTGACCTTTTTGTTATAAATTCTCAAATATTTTATGTAAGTGAGCTTTTTCTTTCATTCTTCCAAAATAGCACAATTAAACCTATATTAAGTCAAGATTTCTTCAATTACAAGCATTAACTTGAAAATGGGATTATGTACGTAGCCACTATTTGAGATTTCATAATTCATTGGTTACAAACATAAAACAAATATTCCCAGTAATTGCAGTTAACTCTGCTGTTTTCCCAAAGGATAGTAGTGCCCTTTAGTAACAGCTGATTTTATTTGCATAACTTTTCAGTGATTATGGGTTTTTTAGAGGAGTCTTATTCTAGTTCTTAAAAGTTTATTCCTATTCATTTTCAAAAACCTTTCTCATACTTTATCTAAAGCCCATCTCCTCTCCGTCAACTTCCTATACTAGTTCCTCTAGGTCTGGGTTGGTTGGAATGAAGAAGAATGAGACATTTCATTAGTTGACCTCCCATGATGAATTTGCAGTCCTCTTTTTAGTTTGCTGTCATTGCCATCTTTGATTATGGCATATGGGTTTAGTGCATATAGTTAATGGCTTCAGCAGGCCTCAGTGGAATGGAGCTCCCACAAATGAAGCTCATGTAAACACATGCCATTCCCAAGGGTGCTACACCATATCCTTGGCCAAAGTTATCTGGAAATTAACACCACTTTTCTCTTATGCACACACTTTTGGTCCCATCTGTAGTATTCCCGGGAAAGAAAATAGGCCCCAAACTCACATACAGCTTACTCCCAGTCATGGTAGAGAATTGCCCTGTGAAAGATACAACTTCATAAATCTGTGGAACTGGGAACCAAGTGCCTTATTTTCTAGCAGTCATCAGCTATCATTATTTGTCCTTGATTCTCATTTTTCCCACTTTAATTTCACAAGAGAAGATCAGAAAATCTCAATTTTGTTCTTTGCAGAAATCTCTAAATTTTGCAATCTCTCTCTCTCTCTTAATTCCTGAAAGGGGGTGAAATATTTTCTCTTTGTGGATATAGAATAAACACAAAAGTCTCTGTTTTCTTTTTAACCTGTTTGCTAAATCAACTACAATCTATGGAGGATATAGTGATGATATCGTAGACTGGTGCTTTTCAGCAAACTTTACATGGCTTCATTAAAAACACACTACACACACACACACACACACACACACACACACACACACACACACTTTTCTTGGGACTCCCAATTTCAAGATTTTATCATTTCCAAACTTACTCTCTAGCACCTCCTTACCTTAGGTTCATCAGTTACTGTCATCTGCTTTAGTCACTTTAGGTCCATGATTGTAAATATTTGCAATTTAATTGACTTGTAAAATTAGCTTGTGTAGCTACAGATGAAGAACATTAACACATTTTTGACATATTGTATTATTTTTTTAAGTCTATGACCCTGACACTTAATGTACAACTATAGCCAACAGTACAATGATTATTTCAGGTGTGTCAAAATAGATTTTTGTACACATTCCTTGACAGAAAGATGAAGATTAGATATTATACATATATTAAATAATAAGGTTACCTGGTGGAACAGGCTGAGAAACTAGCTACAATTTTTATGTTATTTCAATGTAACAATGTATTCTAACTTAGAAGCAAAGACATAACATATTTGAATTTATAGTGTTTTCACAAATTAAAACCCACCCATACAGAAGGCAGGCTTTATATTCTATATGTGGTTGCTGCTAACCTACCTAGTATGATTCTGATTTCTCTTTTTATTTATTTATGTAGAGTAAAACTCACTCTTTTTGGTATTCAGTTCTGTAAACTTTGACACAGACAACTGAGTTACAAACACCATAACATGATATAGAAGAGTTCTCCCACCTTGTAGTGTCTTATACTCCATGTCTCCTATTCCCACCTAGTGACAACTACTAGGTTTTTTTCTGTTTCTGTAATATAACCTTGTCTAGAATGTCATATAAATGGCATAATATAGTGTATAATTCTGCTTTTTGAGTATGAATTCTTCTTAGCATAACATATTTAAGATTTATCCCTTTTGTATATATCACTAGATTATTCCTTTATAGTGCTGTGTATTATTTTATCTTATTTACCAGAATTTGTCTGTCTATTCAACAATGAAGGATATTTAGATTGTCTTCAGTTGGGGAAGTTATGAATAAAGATGCTACAAACATCTATGGTCAGTTTTTGCATCAACATAAATTTCATTGCTCCTTGGTTGGAATTGCTGGGTCATTTAGAAAACATATGTCTAACTTTATAGACAATTGCCAAAATATTTTCCAAAGTGGTTTTAACATATTGCATTCTTACCAGCAACATAAGAGAATTATAGTTGTTCTGACCCTTGAAGTAACTTTGTATTATCAATCTTTTTTTTAATTTTAGCCATTCCATAGGTATACATTTGTATCTCATCACAGTTTCATTTACATTTGTCCCAGTGACTAATGATACTGAGCATTTTTTCATGCACTCATTTATCATCTGCATATCATCTTTGGTGAGTTGTCTGTTCAAATATTTGTCTGAAATATTTGTTTGAAAAACAAACCACAGAATTGAGAACATATTATATATATATATTATTATATAATTATATATAATTATATAATTATATGTTCTGAGAACACATTATATATCATTATATATTATATATAATATTATATGATTATATATATATAATATCTTCTCTATTCTGTGGCTTGTTTTTCATTTCGTTATCTCAACAGTGTCTTTTGCAGATAAGTTTAATTTTGATAAAATTAAATTTCTCATTTTTTAAAAAAGTTATCGTGCTTTTGGTATTTTATTTATCTTGTAACTATGCTTAACATAACATTTTCACACTTAAGAATGTATGTTGTAATAAGTTTAATGAAAAAATATAAAAACAAATTTTATAATAAGTACCAATTTTTTAAAGTAGTTCAAACAAATAATTGTGGATATATTCAAGATGCATTGTTTTCAAGATGATTATGGCATCATAAAATGTTTTTCAGGGTAAACTGTGTAGCCTCCTTTCCTTCATTTGGAAATAGTCAAGGGATATAAGTAATAATCTACAGTACACTTGCTTAAAAAAATCCTGGATAAACTTAATGTTTTTCAAAGCCTCCACTTGAAATTAAAAAAACATATTCTGTCTTGATTATATTTTTTCAACAATTGTTATATGTAATGCCTTATTTTATTCATTGTTACTGAGAAGATAGTTTTTACTATATCATTTTAAGAGTACATAAAGACTTTTATCATGGGACATACTGATTGGAATTGTATTAGTATATCTCAAAAGTATGCATTTACTGCACAGTTACTATAAGCAGGGCACTTTGTAAGGCAACATAGGAGTTCCCATGGCTTAATTAGGCAACAGCTAGGAAATATTTGAAAGGAACTTCAATGTGGGAAACAAAAACAGAAGGAGAAATGTGAACGAAAAAAGGCTCTTAGTGGGAAAATGTGATATAAATAACAAAAAGGGTGAAAATAATGAATTGTAATAATAGCATATTGTACATGAATAGACAGAATGAAATATGCCACTTATTAACATGTTTTGGATTGAATGTAAATCACTATCATGTTATCAAAGAGTAGATAAGTATATTTCATGATTATATTTTTGGTGAGCCCTTATCTCATAATTGTGTGTTGGGAAATTTCATTATCAAAACATTTTGAGATACCAGAGGGAATAATGAATCAAAAAGAAAAACTAAAGAGTAATAAAGTTTGATTTTTGATTATGGGGTTCAAAATTAAATACACCTAAGTGGGTGAGATATAGATGCTTAGGTAAAAGATTAAAAAATAAAAACAAAGAGGATTATTTGTTTTTTCATATCTAGAAGATTGCATAATCAACAGAGATAATTCATCAATCATTCTGGATACTCTAGAAACTAAAAAAATTTTAAATTTATATAATAAAAAGTAATTAGAATAATATATGATGTATTTGAGTTACATACACTTAATTTATCAGATGACTTTTTTTTTAATAGCCCTTAGGTTTTATCAATGCCTTGTGAGCTCTTTAAGCTTCTTATAAAAAGTACATTTAAATGTTTCCTCTTCTGATGGGCAATCTGTTCTCATCTCTAAAGAGTAAATTAATTTTAATGCCCTGAGTCCTGAAATTATGATTAAGGATTACTGAATAAATAGTGTGCTTAGTAGAATTCAAAGACATGTTCCTTATAATTAAAAACTAGTTGGTCAATAATTACTGAGTTCTGAGGGAGGGTAATTCTAATGGGAGGGTTGCTAGGAATGTTAGAAATTAAAAGCCTATTGGGAGGGAGAATTACACAGAAAGAAAACTGCATAAAATTTTTCCCCCTCTACATATGGAAGAATATTTCTGTTGTGATAAGATGATATATCAGAGATTTGCCATTTGAGGTTACAGGGAAAACAGAAAATGTTCTTAATTAAAATAAATTAATGCCAAACATGTGGATTATGCTTATTTCTGACTAGAATACCTATATGTTTTCTATTGATAGGATATCTTATCAAAAGGTTATTGAAAATCTACTACCTAGCAAGTATTAAATAAATTTGCTATTGAATCAGCATTTCTTAATCAAAATTTTTTATTGTAGTTAATTTTTATTTTTATATTTCACATTATATTTACTTATGCATATCAATTGAGTATTTGGACATTGTTTGGGAGACACAGCAAAACTTATTTTGTTTGTGTTTATCCCTGTCTTGGACTTTCCAATATTGGCTGTGATTCACCACATATATCTTAAGGATATTCAAAGATAATGCCCCATTATGGGAAAATCACCCTCCAAATTTACATAATAATAAACTCTAACCATTCATATTTATAATTATTTTCATTGAGATAATAGAAAATAAAAATTATAAAATCTATATTATTTTTATCTTAGAGTAATAATATATATACTTTTGAGAGAAGGTCTCACTCTGTTGCCCAGGTTGGTGTGCAGTAGAGGAATTATAGCTCACTACAACCTCAAACTTCTGGACTCAAGTGAAACTCGAACCTCAGTTTGTTAAGTAACTGAGACTACAGGTGTATACTGCAATGTCTGGTTATTTGTTTATTTATTTACTTATTTTGGTAGAGATGGGATCTTGCTATGTTGCCCAGGCTGGTCTCAAACTCCTGGTCTTCAGTAATCCTCTCATCTTGGTGCCCCAAAGCATTTTGGTTACAAGTGTGACCCACTGCACTCAGTCTAGAGTAATAACATTATTAAATTTTCATTAAATTTGAGTCAATAAAATGTAGACTGAATCAAACTGAAACAATAAAGTTTTAAACTTTAGATTCCATATGCTGTTTCTACCACTGTTTTAATGATGTACCACTTATTTACCCAGCCACAGACTCTGGAAGGGGAATAAGTGGGAATGGGAGAATGATAAGGCTAAATAAGTTACAGCAGAAATCGGGAAAATGTCTTTTTCTTACTATATTCTTTCTAATTCTGGAAACTCCCTAAATAAAAATTTCCATTCCTCACCTTCCTGTTATCTATTACCAGTGACAACGTTAGAAGCAATAAGTAACCAGCTGGTGACCACTGAAGTCATCATTAGTCTTGATAGTAACTACTAATATTTTTATTAACAGTGTTGGACGATGAGAAAGGCACTAATAGCTACCTGGGGTGCTGTCTTCTGGAGATGCTGAAGTTGAAAGTTCTAACCCTTTTTGCTGCAGAAATTGCCAGAAATTCTGACACAATTTTGTTTTCTCAAAGTTGCATAAAATGCACACTGCAATGTAAAAACCATTTTTTTCCTTACTTTTTTTACAGGCTTCTTGATTTAAGATTAATTCATGACGTTAGTGGATTAACACAGGAAGGTCTAACTGATCGGCACTGTGATGCACTGACTCCTTTCCAAAAGTGTGTTTCTTTAGACATGATTTTTCAGCTAAACTTGTGCATATGCAATCTACTTTAGGTGATGTAGTCCTCAAGAGATCCTTAATTCCTTTATGTAAAAATAATGAGGCTGAAGATTGGGCAGGAAGGCATGGCACTAATCCCCATATGTGCCTACACATGACTAAACCGTGGTAAATATGTAGATAAGAATCAATATGACATGCCATTGCAATGAGTTTCTTTGCTTTTCAAGACCATTTACTTGGTATTTTAAATACCAAACATTTAATCTATCTTAAAAAATAGCAATGTAATTCCCATAAATGTAATTTGCAAGATAGAAATATTTTTAAAAGCGTTATCAGGCAGACTAGATGAGAATTGTATGATCACAGAACTCCACACTGAAATTTGAAGGGCCAGTTGTCACACATGCACTATTCTTGACTTTTCAGACCATCTGGATGTAAGTAATTCTTACGTATTCATCTGCAACTGAAATTTTTGTTACGGTTTAAGGTCAACTTTAAGACCTTAGCTAAGATCTAACATGTATTAATCTGGAGATGGAGAAATCATTTTTTAATGAAATTGTAAACAATAGATATGTTGAATAAAATATTGTATTTTTATTTGATACTTATGTGATACATAAATATGGAGTTAAAAACTTGTTCAATATTAAAACTATTGTCTGGAAATAGCTTATAAATCATTAAATAAATCTGGAGGTTCTTTGTAGACTGGTACAAATAAGAATGAAGACAATTTTCTTCCTCTGATTTTTCATGTGAAGTTTGTAGAGAAGAACTTGGCTTTTTATCACAGAAAGAACCTCAGATATCTAAACAATATTGGTGATAACTTGGAGGAAAATATCTGGGAACCAGTATCTCACTTATACGAAATTGTGTAAATGAGAATGAAGCTGGTAAGTGTTTCAAGAATGATTTCAAAAATGTTTCAAGAATGATTTTCAAGAGGTTGTAACAATATAAACACATTCAGAATTTAGATGTGATTAAGATATCTGTAACAATTAATATACATTTTCTCAGAATTGTCACCAAGTGCTTGATATTGCATTGTTTCCTGTGGAATGACCTGGCACTATTAGCTAAACTATGCACATAAAGCCAATGTTGGCTTAAAAATGATAGAAGAGATACATTTCATGTTACATTAGAAATACTTTTCTTGAGTTCAGCTTTTGCTACTAGCGGATGTGTGTGATAAATTAATTTGAAACAATTCCACTTTGAGATTGGATGAGATGACTATTTGTCTCCAAAGAAAATAAATATAAATTACAAATAATCATTTATTTAAAATTTTATTGAGATACTTATACCCTTAAATTTTAATGTTTTATTTACCACCTTAATTCCACTCTATAACTGCAAGAAATATTTGTTTTAGTGTCACAGTTTAATCATTTAAAACTTGGACTATCTTTGCAAGATACCATACTCAAAGGATGGTGTTGGACTGGTTACTCATCCCAAATTTTGTTACCAGTCTATGATCTGTTAAAGAGCTTATGGTAAAATGTAACATAGTCGCTCAGCTCATTGTTTCGTTTATTAGACCTTTCTTTTACTTTCCTTAACAAGACATTCTTGATGAAGAAAGCAGTGCATCGATTTACATACCAGCTCAAACTTCTTATCTCTTCATAAGTTCTGAGCTTCCAGTAGAACCACGTGTTCCTGTCACTTTTCTTCCCTACTTCACTTACTTCAGTAGTGGTGTACTTCCCTTTGACGACTTGCAAGAAAGCTTGACTTCTACATAGACTTCATTTCTTTTCCTTTCTAGTAGATTTCTCCTTTTCAGTAGGCTTTGATATATCGTCTGTAGAGTAAAGTTTGGAATTCAAAAGCACCATTTCTACTTAGGGGCTCTTACCTTCTTTTCATGTGTATGATAATGAGACTTTGATTTTATTCAGTATGCTGTTCATACTAGCTTAGCCACTACATTTCTCATAATTTATTTTTGAAATGTACTATTGATATAAAGAAGTACTGCTATAGTACCCTAAAATGATCTCGAAAGCTTAAAATAATTTGTCTGTGGTTAAATAAAAATAAGAGACATATGGGATAAATGAGCCTTCAATACAGTTTTATGCGTATAAAAGCGTGGGAGCATTCTCTTGGATCAGAGTTCTGCCAAAGCCAAGCACATGAAGGAAAACTTGATTTGTAGCATGTTTCTGGTTTTATATGATTAATTATTCTTGTCATAGATGATGGAGCAATAGATGTGAGCAAACCTGGTTAGTAGACTTACTGTAGACAATGAGCCTAAAGAAATTAATTTTTTAAAAATACAAAATTTAAAGCACTAGATAAGATATCCAGCATTTCCTCCTTATTTATAAATATTATGTGTACACAAATGCAGAAATGCATTATACAGATGTAAAAAAAGTATTTGTACATTTATTATTTTGCATTCAATTTTTTTGTTAACTAAAAACAGTACATACCTTCAATTTTGTTCCTATATTAAATCCGTTCAAAAGATTTATCATGCAGTAGATTATTTGCATGTTTTTTACTGACTGATTTTTTTCACACAAATTTCAGAATTAGGAAAAAAAAGTAAATAAATCAGAGTATCCTATCTCTGTATAATGAGAGGTTTGGGTTGTGTTGCTTTCATTTTACATGAATATAGAATGAGGGAATAAACTATTTCTAGAATTGATTCTTATATCCAATGCTGCAAACTATTATTGAAGAAAATATGTCCCATGGTTAAGAAAGCTTGACTGTAGTATCACCATTTAATATGTACACACACACATGTGCGTACACACACACACAAACACACACACACACACCTCCCAGCAGTAATTACTTCCTATTGTTGAGATAATTTCTTCCTGTCTAAACAGAAGCTGCTGACCCAGTGAAAACTTTTTTGTTTAGATGATTATATTCCCACATATACACACAGATACAGTCATCAAACCACAGCAGGTCCTATTATTTCATATAGTTTTTAAGAAAATGGAGACTAAGAATTCCAAAATGACAATAAACCATTTAATTTTAGTTAATTTTATGACATATCTGGTTTTAGCATTTGTAGCTGCAATAAAACATATGTTAACTCCCTAATAAAACCTGAGTGATGCTGTATCTGTCACCTCTTTCTGCATTGGGAAGTAGTGCACAAGTTATTACCTCAAGAACAGTTGTTCCCGTCTCCTGTGCAGATCCATATCATTCTCAAATTTGCATTCTGATAGAGAAGCAACAAATGTTACTTAAATCCCATGAAGTGTGTTAATTATACCAAGCTCCGTGAAATTGTGGGTGAGAGAGCCAAAAGGAATCTGCAGCTGCATCTTGGGTCTCTTGAGCATATCTTGTCAGATTAATGTCTTTGTCACTTATATGATAACCTTAAAATTGCTTTTTTCCCCCTAAGTGGTATTCCCTAAACCTCAGTGATATGGAAAATCTCACACAAAGCTAAATGGCAGAAGCACTTTGTGTTATTTATACAAATAATCGTGGTATCTTTAGAGAAACATGTTGAAATTCATTTTCAAAACTGAATTGAACATGTCTTATCAGTTTTATTTAATTATAAATATTTTTCCTTGTTTTCTTTGCATAGGGTCTGAAAGATAGAGAATGAAATAGGAAATAATCTCATATCCTTTCCCTCTAATTACAAAAGGAAGAGACTCTGGAACATCACTGTGTACATGCCCTTCTCTGGCCTCTATGGGGAAGAATTGAGGATGGTCTCCTCAAATATGCAAGGCACGAAAATGTAGAAGTTTTTCCCACCAAGGTTTTCTAGATTATATGTACCCCCCAAAACACAACTATATGTGGGTAGGGAGCATTTAATGTGATTCTTCTTCCTCACAGTTTAAAAAAAAAATTAAGGTGGAAAAAACACACATATGAAAGTACAGTTTTTAGCTTGTACTATTTCCTCTTTCTTTTTGCTTAAATTATATTAGGCCCTATGTGGCAGTGTAAGATAGTTCTGGGCTCAGTTTCCAGAATTAGATAGCCTGCTTGGGTTTGAATCCCTGCTCAGTCACTTGCTGGCTGTGAGAACTTGGACAAATTAATTAATGTTTCTATGTCTCAGTCTCTTCGATTGCAATTAGGATGATAATAATAGTTACTTCATATGGTTGCTGTGAGAATCAGAAGCATTAATATATGTAATGTGCTTAGACCAGGGCTTGGCACATAGCAACCACTGTTGAAATGTTATCATTGTTATTACAAGAATCTTGAAGCATCAGTTCTGTACAGAAGAAATGAAAATATTCCTATTTATTATATCCCAAATATTCCCATGTATTAAGCATACAGTTAAATCTCTGAGAGACTGTCCCTGTCAGAGAGTGAGCTCAACAGAATTTCTTACTGAGGAAGGCATTCCTATGCAAAATATTAAATTTCAATTTCCCAGTAGGGGCCATTCTCCACCCTCAAAAAGCAGCAACTCTTAGAAAGTCACGCTGTAACTGGGAAAACCTCAACCCATTGGAAATCTATACCACATGTCGGACCCATCGAAGAGACAAATCTAATCCTTTTGGCTGAAAAATAGCTTGCAGCAGCCTGCTGTCCTTAGTTTACTGATATATGGAAGAATGGTTATGTTTGGCAATCAATGTCCTAGAGCCACCCAAGACCTTGACATTATCGTTTTTCTTTGAAGCCATAAAGAGGATTACTGCAAAAGCAGATAGTCTGTAATTTTATACAACAACTTGCAGTTTTACTTGTCACTGAGTTTGTTGTGCTGGAAGCACAGCATCTCTGTTTTCTAAAGATCCTTGTTGAAATTTAATTACTTGGAGTCAATTTTTAAAATCTCAGTTTTTATATATGCTTGCTAAATAAGATCTCATTTACAGTAAAAATGTGTGCCCTTTAAAATAAAAAAGTTATAACAAAACGTATATACTGCACTGCTTAATCCTTTATTATTTACCAAGTACTTTTACATACATCATTCATTTGATTTTAAAAATAAGCCTGCAAGCTAACAAGAACCCTTCTTAATGGATGTGGATCTTATTTTACAAGGTGCCCTCACTTGTTTAAGTTCACAAAGCCAGTATGTGGGAGGATAAAGTCTTAAACCCAAACCACCTGACAGCAAATTCAGTATTAACTATATGAGATATTTGAGAGAGAACACTTAAAGATAAACTGAAAATCAGGAACAGCTTGATGGCTGTTCTCAAAATCTTAGTCCATTTTACATATCACAGGTACTAGCATTAGGTTACTTGAATTTTAAAAATGGATCCACGTAATGCCAATAATTTAAAATTTATTGGTTTTAGAAGATCTCAAAACTACAACAATATTTTAGAGAACAAAGCAAATTAAAAAAACATAGTGATTTCATGATAGATTACTTATTAGTAATTTTCCAAGGACATTATATTTTCCTTAAAGAAGATCACTTAAAGTAAAAAAAAAGAGATATGTTCCTCTTTTAATCACAATTATTCAGTTTCAATAACGTTTTGTCAGATGATAAGCATAAACTATAATTTAAGGAATTTAAAATAACTCATTTAATAAGATATAACACAATTTATTTGTGATTGTAGGAAGTACTATAAGTATTTAATGCTAAAGCTTTGCCCTTTTTATGATAATGTAAAAGACTTAGGACAGAGATAGGAGAGAACATACAGGTTATAATAAACTAGAATACTCTAAATATACCTAAACTCAGAAGAGAGAATATCATTTCCAGGAGAAATGGATGTAACTAGCTTTCGGTTAAAAATAAACTACACATGCCTCAGTTTCTGATTACTCTTCTCCTTTAGGTAATATAAACTAAAAATTCCTTAGCAACCTTCTAATCACAAATTTACCAATAAGAAACCATACTATTTTTCATAGTGTTTAGACCCACAAACACTTTTCATTCATTCATTCAACCATAATTGATTGAGAATCTCTTACATGGAGATGTTCTGCTGCCATTCCAGAAAAATAGATAGACTAAGTAAAGCCATAGAACATGAACACACCAGGATAGACAATGGCACAAATGGATGAAGCATATAAAACTATGTACAGGCAAAGTCATAGAGATAACAGCATATTTGAAAATACAAAGAACAAGAGTACTTAAAATCCTAGAGGAAAGGCTCAAAGTTTACTGAAGCCATTGTCATTAGAACAGAATGTGAAAGCCTGAATAAGAATTACAGAGGTCAAAGGAGAAGCAATACTGACAGATGGAGACATTTCAAGCTAGCCTAACCAAAAACGTTCAAAAGTGAAAAATTTCAAATTTTACCTTCATGATATTTGTGAAGAATTAAGACCAATATTGTCTAGCAGGAGAATGAGATGAATGTAATGTAATGACAATGTAGAAGAGTGGAGGTCAATCATGAGGGATTTTATTATATAAATATACACCAAAGAGACACAAAGAAAAAGAATTTTAGTTAATATCAAAAATATAATATTATTTTGGATTTAAGATGAGTACTTTGGTAGCTATTGACAAGGTGGATATGAAAGGAAGAAAACTGGTGGTAGATGGGAATGCAGGATGAAAGCAGTTGAAATACAATCATCTTGAATGGGACAGTGGCAGTAGAGATCTATGATGAAACTGACTCAGGAAGTATTTAGCATTCATACCAATGATAAACAGTTAAAATGTGAGAGAAGAGTGTTAAGCAATGGATGAATTTTAGTTTTCTAGTCTGGGGGAGAGGAGAGGTATTCTTACTGACACCTCCTTTGGAAAATCCACAAGATGAACATAATGCAGGGAATGATATGATGCATACTTGTTAAGGACTTGTGATATCTCTGAGATAACCCTGAAAGATTGCAGTCAGTATCTCTATGTGTCAGTCCAAATTTTTTAAGATACATTGAGTATGGAGTTTGGGACATAGTGTCATCAGCCAGCATCTGTAACAGAAATTTTATAGGTATCGCCCTAGGAGGTGTAAATGAGAATCACCTACAGTGCTTATTAAATCATGCAGAATTCAAGAACAGCCCACCCAAAGATTCTGATATAGTAGTCCTGGAAGACAGCGGTAGTAGTTCTAAATAACAGTAGCAGAGATATCTCAGGGAGATAAGATAGAGTGAAATGAAACCAAGAATGAGAACACCACTGGTATGCACTAACATTTAAAGAAAAAAAAATAAATTAGAAAAAAGAAAAGAAGTCTAGGCTGGAACTTCATAAAAAACAAATAACTTCATTATTTTGAATCATTTATATTTTTAAGAGTGAGTTTGTCTCTGTGTGTATACATATGTACAGAAAATATATTGACACTTGATTGTTTATCCTATGTAGTCCAATGGACATACATATATTAGATAAAGATATACAAGACTATGTAGTATAAAGACATTTTATGTAATTTGTACAGGCCTTTTGTAAGAGTGAAAAATGACATTTTCATTAGCATCTACACTTAAAGATTAGATTTCCCCTTGGACAACAAAGTATTTTATTTGCTAATAAGGTGATTTATATTTATTTAGGTTCTGAGCAAGGGGAATATTTTGAGGCACAAATGTAAAATGCCGTTTCAAAGTGCAAGATCCTTAGAATCCTTTTTTTAAAATTATGTAAGTTGGCAATGGGAATGTTCTATTCTTCAGTATTCTCATGTTTAACTCACATACATTTTTCCCAATCTACAGTAAATTATAAAAATTTAAAGCTACATAGGTAAAGCAAATGTGGTTTGGGTTCACTTTAGAAAGTAATGAGGTAATTGAGCACAATATATATCATTTTTAGCATTTATGAGAAAGGAAGGCATAAGGGAATGAGGAGTGAAGAAACACTTTACCTTCAATATTAAATATTACCTTAAATAATAATATCATTGCAAAACTATCATTTAAATGCACATTGTATGGCAATTAGCTGACTAAAGGTTGATAAATATGCTACTCTGAGAAAATAGTGATGTATTGTTTTGAAAGTTATACATATTATTTATAACTTTTAGGCCATCACTGTTAATCCACTGAAAATATAATCATGTCTGTCGAAACCTCCGCTACATTCCTTTCCTCTCACCTAATTCAGAGTGACATTGAAATATTTACTACGCAGTGAAACACGCTGATTTGTGATCTATTAATACTTGAAAAATATACATTTTTAAAATTATAGACTACTTCTGACTCTGTGTGTGTTTGTATGTGTGTGTGTCTGTCAAACTGTGCTTCATTCTTCCTAGAACTCACTGTATAGTAGAAAAAATTTGCGTTAGAGCCCTAGATATTCTTTAACTTATGTTATTACAACTGTACTATTTTTTCTCCTTAAACTGAGGATGATAATAATATCCAGATTTGGGAATCTGTGCTGCCAACTATGAAGATATAGATTTCTCATATGCTAGATTCACATCCGCAGGGCTTTGCCAGAAGTTAGATTCTTTGCTTTCAACTGGCCATCCTGCTGCCAACCACTTTGCTCTAAATTCCTGAGGGATTAGCACATGAGTACTTCAGTCAAATATATCCTGAATTCTGGCTTGATTTCTGCAGCAAACTCCAAATATTTCTCATATTATGTAATATAATTCACTTTGACTCCTTTACCTCCCTCCTCTCCTCACCTAAGTTCAGGTCAAGAGATAGATGGCAGAAAATACTATGAATACTGTTTCTTAATGCTCATTCTTGTCCCAAGCAACTTTCCAAAGCAGCGAATTGCCATAAGGCAAAATCAAAGTGCAAAACCAAACATATTTCAAAACCAACAAAAGAGAAGTAGGAGGAAAATAATAATTTTGACTCAAATTTTTTCTCACATTACTCTTAATACAGATTCATCATTTTCTTATTTTTTCCCCTGGCACATTATCTGAAGTAAGAGTGAGGGGAAAGATGGCTGATTGTGGTATTGATCAAGTGAAATGATATAGGAAAGGGTTTTGTAAATTGCAAAATTGTAAAATAATGTGAATCAAAACTATTTTGAATAGTGAATAAAAACAGTGCTCTCATCCAGTTTGGAAGTATGCATATCTCTCTACCATTAAATAATAAATTAGTTTAATATGACCACTCAGAAACCATAAGTAGTTCCAGAGTTTGAAGATAGTATACAATTAGGAGAAATCAATACATGCAGCTTGATTTTATCTGTCTTGCCTTTTCTAGCAGAACATCCTACTAATCAAGCCTGATTGCTGGGGGCAGGGATGGTGTTGTACCAGGTTTTAAAAATAAAAAGTTCTTTGAGAGATAAATGACTTGTTTTCTCATACAACAAAGTAAATGGAAATTTATAAAAAGAAGTAAACAAAACCTAATTAGAAAAAATGTACTGAGTAATATGACTATTCTGAATGATCTTAAACATTCTTTTCTGAATTTATTTCCATAGTAGAGAAAATCTATGACAATGTTCCACTCTCAATGTTTGAAGTTTTCCTGTAATGGTAAACCCCACAATAGTAACCTATCTCATATTTAAATGTTTTGACTCTTGCAGTTAATGATAACATTATTGCCCATGCCTCATCAAGTGAATTGGTATTAGACTAGGTTCCATCAATATTAACAAGAAAATTGATAGCAGATCTGTGATTCGAAAGATGACTAGTAGGCTCACTGTCAAATCTCAGAACAAAGCTAAAATCACCAATACAGTATCAGAGAATATTCCAGAAACAGTTGAAATAATTTAGAGAAAAGGTATTATCTGAGACAGATGTGTAACACCTGTCAGGGAAACTCCCTCACACCAGCATTCATCAGTCAAAGCCTTTTAAAACATTCAGACACATCCTAGAATCTACAAAATGTGCCTGGATGAAGACACCCATTTTAATAAATTTAACACCCTTGAATATATAAAGTTTTTTTCAAAGTATAGATTTTATTTAACTGATGTCTAAAAGTATTACTCTTTACAGACTTTGCTGAAAATACATTTATTTTTTTAAAAATACTTTCATTGGGTTTGGAGTGGTGGCTCATGTCTGTAATTCCAGCATTTTGGGAAGTCAAGGCTGGCAGATCACCTGAGGTCAGGAGTTTAAGATCAGCATGGCCAACATGGTGAAACCCCACCTCTCCTAAAAATACAAACAAAAACAAAAACAAAAACAAAAAACAAAAAACAAGAAAGCCAGAAGTGGTGGTGGGATCCTGTAGTCTCAGCTATTCAGGAGGCGGAGGTACAAGAATTGCTTGAACCCAGGAGGCAGAGGTTGCATGAGCAGAGATGGTGCCACTGTCCTCCAGCCTGGGAGAGAGAGCATAATGCTGTCTCAAAAACAAAGAACAACAACAAAAAATCAAATGAAATTACTTTAATTTATATAATTAAGTTATAATATTTTTGTTTTCATAATGACCACTGAAATTTCTGGTATATGAAATAAGTTTTAATAACTAAACTCCAAAATACAACATTGTATTTTCAAGAATAAGAATTTTTTACTTCATCAGATATTAAGAAATAAATATGGTTTCATTTTTCTGGTATCATTTATAGATGTTATCAACTCTATTTTTCATCCAGAGTCCTTAATTCCCCAAAGGAAAAAATACTTCATTTGAAAGAATTATGCAAAATAGATTTATTTATTTGCACACAATTCAGGTTGTGCACTGGCAGTGTGATTAATTTATTCAAATATGATAATTTTGGAAAAACTGTATTACAAAGTATCTAACCATTCCCTTAAACTCTCTATACATGTGGCCACATACTGTAACAAATTCATCTAAGCAGTCACCCTATTGGAGAAATACTTTGTAAAAACAACATTCAAAATAGCAAAACTACTTGTAAAATTTGACCACATACCTACCTTATTTTTTCTTTTCTCACCATAAAATGTTGAATCATTCTAAAAAATAAAATTGTTACATGTTTATGCTGAAAGATAATTTTAGATCATAATTTTTAAATAAAGGCAGTTTATGTTTATTGCTGGATATATACAGATTAGCTTCTGATGAATTCTTTTTAAAACTCAACAAATAATGTATTCTCTGTCGGAACAAAATCTACAAGCTATGTGTTCAACTTTTAGGTAAAATATACATTATTATTTGAGATTAATTTATCAACCTGCTTCTGTTTGGGAAGATTTAAGATTTAACTTCTCCTAAAAGAGAAGCTTTTTGACCTAGCTGATCCCCATGATTCAAACCAGAGACTTTTTCATACTGAAATCTCAGTCCTTCCATGGGAACAAATGAAGTTCCCAGTGTTCTGCTCAATTTAAGAACTCACTCTCAGTTCTGCCAATACTACATTAAATTTCTTGGTAGCCTTCCTGACTGGTTGAATTTGGTGTCCTTCATTTGATGTTTGGATTGGAACTGATGACAAATTATTCTGTATCTGAGAATATTAGCAAGGTCTCCTTCAGGGGAGATTTTTAAAAAGAGAGAAAAAAAATGAACTTCAGATTACCATCAATTTCTTTCTGAATAATGTGTTTGATTCCTTTATTGTTTCTGTGTTTGAACAAATTTAATACCACGTTTTCTATCTTTCCAGTTGTGGTAAAATAAGGCAATATACAATATAATGTGCTTGTTATTTAGTTGTCAGTCAACATCCATGCCTACAAAGATTATCATGGAGCAATATTTATTAAAATGCACATTTTTTCTATGCTATTCAGAGATCTTGATCTGCACTAATATTATAACCTGATGTTTGTGAAAGATAATGATTTGTTTTTTCGTCTGTCTTCTGGAATCACTGTAAAAGCTGCTCATTGCTGCAAGGTCATATAGCACTCACAGTCTTATTGTAATTGACAACTACATCTTGGTTTGAACTTCAATTCAATTTACACAGGTTTTCCTTTACACATTTTTCTCATATATTAGGTAAATAGAATGTTCACACAGCCTTAAATCAGTCAAAGGGCAGATAGATGTTTTGTTATACAAGCTCTCTCCAAATAGCTTGGCAAACAGCTCTGCCTCAGCAGTGAAAAGTCTGATTTCCCTTGGGCAAAAACTTTTCACCATGTTTCATTGAAGAAATGGTGATATGTTTAATATTCTATATAATTAGGAACTTTTTTTTGATATATGTTATCATTAGTATCAGATGCTGTGCCCAGAATTGTCATAAAAAATAATTTCACAGGTCCTGCTAAGGAGACTGGATGCTTATGTTTCAAAAATGACATGCAAATTTGCCCATATCAGTTTGCTTCTCAAATCAATGAAATGATCATTGGTGCTCTCACCTGTAGACGTATTGGTGGACTCTGGCTCCAAAGACTCATTGTGTTGCTCACCTGATTTTAGTATTCTGAGTACATTGTCTCCCCATAACTTCTGATTTATAGCACCTCAACGGTCTCGTTTCTATAATCCCTATTTCAGTTTAGTTCCTATAATATACATATTTCCCCTATAATATTTGTTTTGTTATTTGCATCGTTCTTTTCTTTGAACAATATAAGTTCTTTTTGTTGTTGTTGTTCATTGCTTTTTGTTCATTAAGGACCAGTTGAATTTTCCGTTGGAACTTGGTAATAATGGATATCACTGTGATGGTGTGAACCATTAGGCCTTTAATAGGGGGAGTTTAGTTTATATGAAAATAAAGGAACAAAAATAATAATTGGAACAAACTATAAACTCAGTTTGTGGGTCCAGAGAGCAGCCCATCAAGATTTCTAGGTTCTGGGCTTCAGGCATCTCCAGTTGGAGTGATGAAAGGCAGTGGCGATCTCACAGATTTTCCTGGTTTGCAGTTTAAATGTCATAAATATTTTTCATACATAAACTGCTGTGATTTATCTGAAGTTTATATCAAATCATCCAGGTTCAGCATGAAGGGCTTCAGAAAAGAGCCATTGTAATTTCAGTAATTCCAACCAGAAGGGAGATAGAAAAACTGGAAATATTGGTTTAGAGAGTCATAGCCAGATATTGGAGAAAAACTAGAAGAATTCAGAATCCAGGTTGCAGGTAGATTATAAACCCCCACCCCCAAACAAAACTGAACAGGGCTAGAATCTAATATTTTGTGCACTCTAATTTTCTTCTGAAGCATAATAGTTCCCTCTGCAGTTACCCCCCATTTCTACCAAGAGAATCAAATTAAGACTAATTTGTTTGTAAAATAAGTTTAGTTTCAACGAACTTGAACTACCATTTATATAAGTATAGCAAGACTAGTGACTGTTTATATAGGCTCTTTTAAGTTTGCTTTGCAGGAACTTTTGACAAGGAATCTCAGATTAGACTTGTAAAAAGCCTCTTGAGGCCAGGAAGTCAAACCAAAGACTTGTCATTGGTCTATATTTGTAACACCTATAGATTTGGGTTAATTTGTTTCTTGTCAAGATTTCCAAATGTTCTATGGTTTTTGGGCTTGCCAGGAAGTGACATCCTTTACTTACCTCTAAGGCTGGGAAACCTTAGGCAAGTTTTTCCAAGGGGGATATAATTGCATCCATAAAGTCAACTTTAGTTTTTTAAAGCTGTTTAGTTATTTCTGAAAATATTTCATTCCAGTCAAAACCTTGGTAGTATAACCAGTGTTTCCAATTGTGTCTTGTTACAAGAAGAACAGATTCTTATTAAACTTATGCAAGTAACTACATTAACATAAAAATAAGAATACTTACAAAAAAGTTTTTCAATTCTGAAAATATCAGGTTCAGAGCAAAAGTAAATGTTTCAAATTTTGCTTAAAACTATAGTTTACCAAATTGCTATGTTATAAATAGCTTAAAAGAAAAAAAAAACTTTCCTTTAATTGGAAAAACAAAATACTTAAAGAACCCAACAATAAGCCATTAAAAATTATGCTTTTCTGTTTATTCAATCACATGTAGTCTATTTTTATTTTGCTTGATCTTGGGGTAGCAGTTTCGGGAACCAATCAGTTACATTAGGATTCTGAAAATTCTTACCTATGCCTTATCAATGACATGATCTTAAAGTTGTCAAAAACCTGTACTTATCAGAGTGCTTTCCATGAATCTATTTGAAGAAGAAGCCATCTTGGACTTTATCTGATAGCAAGCACTTTTAGAGAAGAATTAAAGTAACACAATAATTGTCTATGGATGACAAAGCCCTGAATGGCACCATTACAAATCTGATGAGCATTTAGTATAATAAACAACTGACAAGGAAATTTGGTTATTGTTGTGCCATACAACATTTTATCACAATAATCAAATTATGACTGAAAGCATATCAGATTTCTAAGATTTTATACAATAATAGTAGTTATGTGAAATATATAGTATACACAATAATAAAGCACCATATTAATAAGATCTGTACAAATTTAACTCAAGGAAGGTTAAACATTTTTTCTTATTTGATAATACTTCCCATATAGTTTAACAAATCAAATAAGCCTAATTAGTTTAATATCTTTCTTTTATAGGTCCTATCAGACCTAACAGGGGCCCTCTGGATTGTCTCAAAGTTAGTCTGAAGTCAGACAGAATTAATTTCAAATTTGACTTTGGGAAGTTTGTCAAAATGTGAAAAAGTTTAAAACACTTGATTAAATATTATCTTGGTTATCTATTTAATTAAAATGATTAAAAGACTAAATATTTTCAATAAAATATTTTTAAATGACAGTATTTTAAAAGTAAATACAGAAGTTTATAGTTATGATTCAATTTTCCTAAATAATTAAAAACCTAATGAAAGACAACAACAAGCACAGAAATTATCTCAATAAAACATAAAAGTTCCATTTTCTAGACCAATTACTTAAAAGGAAAAGAAAAAACTTTTCACATTTTCAGATCTGTATTCCATGAAAACTTTGTCATATTAACAAAGACCAAATTTTACTTTTGCATTAATGTACAGTTGACCCTTGAACAACATGGAGTTTAGAGACAGTGAGCCAATGGACAGTTAAAAATCTGTGGATAACTAACGATTAGTAGCCTAATATTGAACAAAAGCCTCACTGATAATACAGTCTGTCAATTAATACATAGTTTGTATGTTATAGATGTGATATACTATATTTTTCCAATAAGGGAAGCTAGAGAAAACAAAATGTTACTAAGGAAATATTAATAAAAAGAGAATACATGCTTACTACTATACTATATTTATTTATAGCACATGTGTATTTCGTCAATTTGTAGGGTAAATTATTTATCTAAAATGGTGGGCAACCACAACTGCAGACTTCAATTTATGGTACATATCAAGTAATTCAACTTTTTCTTGAAATATCATGACTTTTCTCTGCTTCCTGGGGACACTTTCAGCATCACTAATGGCACTTCAAGAATCTCTTGAAAAATAATATAGGCCCTATGGTATTATTCAGGGTTTTCAGTATTTCACTTAGCATTATGGAAAATACACAAGAACTAGAAGAGATCACTTTTACTGTGATATTCAATATATTAGAGAGATGAACAGCTCATGCTGAGATAATTAATGTCACATGGCTTTTTAAGTGTATACTCAAAACACTTGAGCTCATGGCACTAGCTACAGGAGGTGGCTATAAAATTATTACACCAGTATTATATGTACTACAGTTAATTGTATGCAGTCCTAATTTAATGCATCATTACATTTGTTTACTCTTTTCTCAAATGCAAATGGAACCATGTACAGTCTGTGTTTGTATTAATAAATTTTGATTAATTTCAACTTTTAATAATAGATGCATATATTTTATGGTAACGAATAAAAAGTAGACTACAATCTACACATAATTTATGCCTTCACGATACACCATTTTCTTAACATTTTCAATGTTTTTAGGCTACATGGTTTATCTGTGAGTTTTTTCAAATTGTTGCATATCTCAAGAAAAATTTTCCAGTATATTTACTGGAAAAACTTCTGCATGTATGTGGACTCATGCAGTTTAAAACCATGTTATTCAAGGGTTAACTATACAATTAAAAGTAATTTTTAATAAAATCATATAAATAAATCCATCCAATTATAGCCAGCTTTAACCATATTAGCCAAGATTACTTTTCCATGGTTGAGTCCATCTATATGTATATGTGTATCTATATCTATATGGATCTATCAATATTATCTGTCATCTATGTATATAGATATAGAAAAATGAGCACATATATAAATTAAGTACTCCTAAAATTCATTGAAAAAAACTGACTCAAAAGATATTTTTAAGTTTGTTTGAACTTGAATAATCTATGGTAAATAAATCTACTTCTAAACTTGTTGGTAAAATGAAAATATGACTATTGCCTGAATTGGCAGCATTAAATATAGTACATACATACATTCTTGCCAGGATTTTGTAGTCAAAATTTTGTGTTGTCTCTGCTTGATGTTTATGACTATAAAACTATGAATTTTACCTATGAACAAAAGGCACAGTAAAAATTAATTTCCCAGTTACTCAATGCATGTCAGTCATGCAACCATGAAAAACAATCCTTTCCCTTTTCATCCATGTTTCTACAAAATCCTGTCCTTTGTAGAAACATGGATGAATCTGGAAACCATCATTCTCAGCAAACTGACACAAGAACAGAAAATCAGACAACGCATGTTCTCACTCATAGGAGGGTGTTGAACAATGAGAACACATGGACACAGGGAGGGGAGCATCACACACTGGGGTCTGTTGGTGGGGGGCTAGAGCGGGGGGTGGGGGAGAGTCGGGAGGGGATAACATGGGGGAGAAATGCCAGATATAGGTGACTAGTGGATGGAGGTAGCAAACCACCTTGTCATGTATGTACCTATGCAACAGTCCTGCAAGATCTGCACATATACCCCAGAACCTGAAGTACATTTAAAAAAAAAGATAGAAAGAGATTAAAAGACTATGTTTAACTTTTTAGTTTCTTTGCTTTTTAGATATTTTTTATAATTACCTGATTTGTTAATAGGGAAATGCTTTTAAACTGGCTGGATTTGTTTAATGTCTCATGGAATTTTTCATGAACAATTCAGAAACAATTGTTGAAAATAAATCAGGTGAATGCAAAAAGAATAAATTTTTAAGTAAACATTTCAGAAACAATTCAGCTTTAAAGGTTCTACTTAAAAATAATTTCAAAAACCTTTTATTCTTTTGATAGCTTGCAACCTTAAAGTTGTGTTAAGTTAAACTGAATAATAGGTATTCATTAAAAATATAGACCCCGCTGAGTATAGTGGCTCACACCTGGAATCCCAGAATCCCAGCACTTTGGGATATTGACGTGGGAGGATAGCCACTTCAAACAATACATGTATGGCTTAAGAATCAAAATATGTCCTTACCAATTTCAATGACATTTGTTCAGAGTGAAGCAATAGTTCAGGAGTCTGACTTGCCAATAGATTCTCTATCTGTCATTCAGTCAGGAGTGAGGACAAAGGCTTCGAAACATACACTTAGGGTCTAAGTAAGAGTCCGGGAGATCCAGTGATGAATCTGATTCAATCCAACACTAACTGGTAAAGAAAAAAATTATTCAATCGTACTATTTTTTTTTTATTTAAATTGTACTTTAGGTTCTGGGGTACATGTGCAGATCATGCAGGATTGTTGCATAGGTACATACATGGCAAGATGGTTTGCTGCCTCCATCCTCCTGTCACCTGCATCTGGCATTTCTCCCCATGTTATCTCTCCCCAAACTCCCCCACCCCCCTGGTGTCCCTCCCCTAGCCCTATTTTCTTTTCCAACTTTTACTTTTGAATTGTTTTAAAGCATGGGAAAAAAGAATTTATTCAAGACCATCATAAGTACAGGGACCACTGCAATGGGGTTTTGCAATGTGGGAGAGCGATTTGGCTCAACTCCAAATACATCATGGGCAAGTGGGAATTTACAGCCAAGGAGCAATGTGGGGGGTCAGTGGAAGGAAATTACAAAGAGGAAACATCAAGGGTAAGGAGTATTCTGGCTAAACTGACCTAACAAAATTCTTGCTGAAGACAGACCAAGGTGATCAGATGTTGCCTAAGGGATGATGGAGGATGAGGAACCTGATAAGATACCATTGTTGATCAGATATGATGAATGAGGGGTTCTGACTAAACTGACTTATCAGGGTTCTTTACTACAACTGGATTTTACAAGGAAGTACACAGGTGGACCTAAAAGAAGATTCAGAAGCCTGACTAAATTTGGCCAAGCAGACAATCTGTTTCCATCTCAACTCTTGGCTTTGCATTTTTCCTTTTATTCCCTGTATTACCTCTTCTTGTTTTGAAGAATCTCTTGAGAAATAACAGTAAGAACAATAGATATTTATGAAATATGATGACCTAATCTTTCCTTTACATTTAGCAAGACCTATAAATTTATAGCAAGGTCAGTGTTATAGATTGTAGGAATGAACAATATTTAGTTCTGACTTTACAATGACTATATTTTTAAATATAATACTAATTTATCTATAAAATATGAATTTTTTAAAAAACACTAAACCTGTTTTTCTCTAATGCATACATTATAAGAGGTAAAAAGCTGAGCTTCAATAAAAGTTATTATTTCTCACATTTGTTCTTAATCTACTTTTATTCTGTCACCCTCAAACCTTTCCCTTTAATGTTCCCACATCACTTTATTATTTTTTGAAATATCTAGGAGTATTTGAGACACTTTAATAAAAAACTACCCTATGAGCTACCAAAAGGTAACTATCATTTTACTTCCTTCTTATTTGTTGTCTTGATTTTCTATCAATCATTTATTGTTTCTTCAGTTAGGCCTTCCCTGAAAATGCCTATTTAATTTCTCTACCCACTCATTCTCTAACCCACTCTTCTAATATTTAATTAATTTTATTTATAGTGATTACAGGTGTCATATCTAAAAATTACATTAATTCTGTATCTATTTCCCCTCCTAATGTATAAACTCAATGGTTCATCTTGTCCATCATGATCCTGGTCTTATAGGACAAATGGTAGGCACTAAATAAGTACTTGTTGAATGACTTTTAGCAATAAATAGATTGTTGCAGAGGTAATTTCCTTGATTATTTCATTTATGTATTATCTCTGTCTCACCAATTTTAGCACATTCACCTTCATGTGTTTTACAAATACTTATTTAGCACCTCCTATGTGTCATACTGTTTTATAGGAATTAAAAGCATGATGCCTTTCACATTGTAAGCATTGAACAAATACTTGCTCAAAAATATTTCCAATAATTACATTAACCTTGACTTAACTTCAGAAAAAAAACTTTCTATGGGATAATTATTACATTTCCAAATTCATAGCATCCCTTATTTTTTCCTTATTTGCCCTTATTTCTTTATATTTTAATATAAAAAATGAATGACATATTAAAGACACTACAATTCACAAAAGAAATAACATAAAACTTACCTATTAAGTAAACCTTTAAAAAAATCATTATATGTTACAACTGCAAAATCAAAATTGAATTGGTTATTGCTTATATTCTTCATATTAATTCCCTCATGTAAAATTACCATGAAGGTAAAACTATATGAGAAATGATGTTCTCGTACTATGATTTGTTTCTTAAATGCTACTAAAACAGTGATTTCATCTTCCAGTTGTGTCTAATTTTATAGATACTAGAAAAACATTTTTGAGTATAAATTATGCACCTATTTAAAGATAAAAAGAGAACAGGTGCAATTATCTGGAAACATTAAGCCAAAAGTTTCCTTTTCATTGGTTCTCTGTATATTTTAGAAGACAGCCATGTGTTACATTTTGCATCTTTGTATTCTTACTGCAACTAAAACATAAAATAAAATATGTTAATTGTGAATGCTTGTCTTAATCTGTAACTCTTTGCTTATTCAATTACATAAAAAAGCATTGATTAAATACCTTTTGAAAGTCTAATTGCTTTTAAAATTCTTTAAAGTATAGAAAATCATTAGAAGATACAGCAACTGGTTTGGAGTTCAGAACATAGTTGCATAAGTGAAAAATTTATAGGATCATTAAACTATTAGAGAATTCTAAATCCTTGTAGGAGAGAGAGTTATACCATGAGCTATGTGTTGGTATACTTTGCAGTGGGGGCACGGCTCATAGTCAATGTCAATTATGACTTTTCTTTTTTCATTGGAATATCAAGCACAGAGAGAGCTAAAAGAAAAAAATTACCCCACCTGTTGAAGCAGATGTTTTATTCAAGTAAACAAGCAGATAAGAGAAGGGGTAAGTTCAACTGAAGATCCTGAATTATATAATGCTTTCTCTCAAATATATTAGCAAGAGAGAAAAGGATCAATACACAATTTTAAAATCAGATTGTAAAACCAATTACATTATCATGTTTTCAATGAAGAAAGTAACCTGATTCTGTGGGACAATCCAAATGTCCTAGGGCAGAGAGATAGTAGAAAGAATGAAAAGAAAATAATATTTGGAGAGACTTCTCAAAAGAAGAACCAGTCGTATTTAGTAAATTATTTGTTAGAAAGCCTAGAAGAAGGTACCAGCTCAACTCTCTAGAGATCGATAATCTTGTTGTGTTTATATATAGATGCTCTTTAGTGTGCTATTACATTCTGTTATATCAGGATACTAATTACACTGACTTAGATTCCCGAATGCATTATTAAACTCTTTGACATCAGAAACATGTTTGTTTATTTATTTTGTGCCAAAACATAAATATGTTTATACAAACTTAAGTGAACTAAATATATTAGTTCACTGAATGGCAGAGTGAGTGTAGTATAATGACATTCACAACCATGAGGAGATAAAAAAAAGTCTGTAAAAAAATATATATTTTACATCTGCTGAATTTGGGTCATTTTGCAAAGGAAACTAGAAATAATCCATTTGTAAACCGGTAAAATAAAAACATGGCACTGAAAACAGGTCAATGACAAAGTCACATGAAAGAAAATTTAGAATTTGGAGTATAATATATGAGTATTGATTGAATCTCTCAGAGACTGGATGTTGAAAAACACAATAGTAAATTTGAGGAAAAAATAAATGTAGTGGTTATTAATGTACAAGAGGTAAATCAGTACAAACAAGGAAGAAATTGATATACAGAGAATGTTCACGAAAAGAGAGGCTATATCATTACATAAACAAATAGAGGAAAAAAGTAGAAGAAATCATAGATAGAATGTTTTTTAAATGTCAAATAGAAAAAAAATATATATATATATATATATTATTTTTTTTTTTTGAGATGGAGTCTTGCTCTCTCACCCAGACTGGAGTGCAGTGGTGCAATCTTGGCTCACTGCAACCTCCTCCTCCCGGGTTCAATCAATTATCCTGCCTCAGCCTCCCAAGTAGCTGGGACTACAGGCGAGTGCCACTATGACCAGCTGATTTTTGTATTTTTAGTATAGAAGGGGTTTCACTATGTTGGCCAGGATGGTCTCGATTCTTGACCTCATGATCTGCCCGCCTTGGCCTCCCAAAGCTGGGATTATAGGCATGAACCACCACGCCAGGCCAACAAAAGTTTTTTTTTTTTTTTTAAGTATTTTTAAAAGACCATTACATTTGGACATAATGAGGTTATTAGCTATTTTCTTTAAAGTTTGTCTTAGTGAAACAAAAGTAATAAACAGTAGTGCCAGGTCTGTCCTGCAGACCCTGGCTGACAGATGGATGAAAACAGTACTCAGACACAGGTATGCCCTGTAAGAGCAGATATGTGCCTAAAAGTGGAGGTGAACTGAAACTTGATGACCTATAGTAATGATGAGGATACCAACTGATAATAAATAAACCAACCATAATTGACAAGACAAAATTTTTAAAACTATATAATATATGAACTTCATCTGCACTATTAATCTGAAAGTCTTCATGCAAAGTCGTAAATAACAAACTTAGCTGTAAACTACTGGATTACTTTTAGTTCATATCCCTCCCTCCCAACCCTTCTAAATCCTAAGGATTCAGTGCCATAGTTTCACCTTTGTTGAGGTTTTCTCTTGTATTTGTTTCTGGAAAAATCCATTCCCCTGAATTTCAACTTACAATTTTTTTCTTCTTCAATCCATTCTTTGGCAGATGCTGTTCTTGCTCCACACATCTCTTTTCCTTTTCCTCTTTAGTACACATTGGCTCCAATTCCAACTGCCAGTACAGGACTTTGGTGTCTGGAATCCACTTTGCCACCTGCATGCAGGCTAGAAGTGTAAGAAAATTAACATACCCAAGGAGAAGTCCTCTTCTGTAAATAACCTAGCTGTGTGATCTTTAAACATATTAGCTTCCTTTTCTCCTAGTTGAGATGACAATGGTGTGCGTGTTTTACACAGGTAGAGCCCCACAATTTCCCAGCAGGATCAAGCTCCAGTTTTCTACTGGCAACTAGATATTGTAACTTAAGTAATAATTTGCCAGGTAATAGCTCCTTCATTGGTGTATTTCATCCCTATTTCACTTTCTTCTCATTTATCAGTATTTCCGACAATCTTCTTCCAAATTAGCTACTTGAGTTTCCTCAGCATCTGTTTCTAGAAGCAACCTAAACTCAGATAAAATCTTTCAAGTTATTGTTCTCCATACAAGTTTTTATTCCTTTGTTCTCTAACTCTGTGCATACTACTGTCATCCATGAAGTTAACAAGATGGAAACCTATCAGATATCAACTATTTCTCCCTCTCTCTCATTTAAATCTCATAAATCCGGGCCTATTCTCTGTGACAACTGCCACATCATTATGCTATGTCAAAAATCAACTTTGGTTAGATTGCTAAAACAAACTTCGTCCCCTCTACCAGTTTTGCCCCCTTTATATTTATGATCCACACAACAGATTAAATATCTCCTTAAACTATCAGCACTAAATATGACATGAAAAGATTTGTTTTCCCTGTGTTTTCATGGCCTGGCTCCTGTGTTTCACTCCAGCCTCACTTCTTTCCCATTCATTTTTTGGAGTATGTTTTCCAATGTTACTGAAATAACAAAAGCTAAGTAATCCTTGGAAGGGGGAATTTAAGTTGGTGGAGGAAGGTATTTTTGCAAGTGTAAATTCCAATGACAAAAGACCAATAAAGGATTTAGAAGAATGGGAAATAACTTTACTGAGAAGAACACAAAACCTGTTTAAAGCTATATACAAGAATGAATGCATATTTGTAAATGTGGATATGTGTATCATGATACATATTTATAAAATATAACCATATATTTATTATATAAATTATGTGAAGAATCATTTTCCATATATGTTGACCACATGACATAGACAGGAAAAAAAATTGACTTTTAAAAAATAAAAGCAGGAACAAATTGTTTTGCCCTTACATGAAGAGAAATTGAGATGATTGTGTTGTTCTTAGTATACAAACTAAATTCCCCAAGAAGTGATCGTATAGAGAATTTTATAATACTTCGTAGGAAATATAGTAAATGTTTTATCCTATTTTTTGTTTTGTGCATTGTGTGGACATCAATATATTGTCAATAATTATATCCACTTTGTAAGTTACAAATCAGGACATGTGTGTCCATAACTTTACAGTTCCTGTGTGTCTAGGAACAACTTGAAACATAATGTGGTTTTATAGGAAAATTCTTCTCTAACCTGAGAAGAATGGTGCATGTTGAGATAAGATATACACATTGCTATTAAATTAGTCTTTTTATTCATAGAAAAGGACATGGTCCTTCATATGTACTATGCATTTTATTTGCCAACAGTTCCTATTAATGAAATAAAATACAATAAAAAGATCTATCTCTTTTAATGCTACCACTGGCAAATAGTAATAGGTTTTCAGGAAGATTAAAAAAAGGAGGACGATTAAGAAATTTTTGTGGAGAGAGAGAATGTAAAGAAAAAATATCCTGTCATGACTAAGCATTTGTAGACAATCTCTTCTGAGAGTTGCCCTGTCCCACCTCCTATAGTTATCCTTAAAATTAATATTTATTTACTAATGATTTTATCCACTTTTAATATCAGTCATAGGCTAGACAATAAATATACATAAGCCAAAGGCAAATTGCTTAGAGTCAGACAGCAGATGTGCAAGCAATTATAAAACACTATAAAATCATAATTCTCTAATGTTATATGCAAGATAGTGTGAAAATCTGGGGTAAGGATTGTGTAGAAAAATGCCGAGAGGGTTAGTAAAATAATTAATTTTAGAAAGATAACTTCACTAAGGGCCATAGAAGCAAGGAGAACTGTTAAGTCAGTTCCTTGGTATTACATGAATAAGAAAAGAGTTTAGAGCGTTTTTTTTTCACTTTTATTGGATCAGAATGCTATATATATTTACCTTTATGACACAACTAATTATTTCCAACCAGCAAACGTAATAGGGATTAAAATGGTTTAAATGATAAGATATTAAATAAATGAATCAAATGAAAATTTAAGTATTTTTTATTAAATTTAGTCAAAGGAACATCATATAATATTGATGGTGTAGATGAGATTCTGACAATCCCACCAATGGAAATCACTAATATTATTAAGTAAAATAAGTCTTGAATAAAATTTTTGCTTTCAATCCCACACTAAGCCATTATTTTACATATGTTTCGATTTTTTTATATCTTCCATTTTTTTTTCTCTTTATTTCTTCTCCTGGATAAAATTTCCAATTTTTACCTTATGGTTATTGATGTAAATATAATTGCCAAAAATGAACTATTACTCAAAGATCTTAGGGGGAAAAAATCACATGAGGAAAAATGCAATAGAAACTGAGTAACAATTTGTTTTCTCATTCATCTTTATTATTGAACATAAAAATAAACATTTGACTAAAGAAATAAGCCATGAAGTAAAATGTAAACTAAGCCATTAAGTAAAGCAGTACAATTGATTCCACAAATGTATGTAGACAATGCTATAAATGGTATATGTAAATCCTGCCATTGACTTAAGTGAAGAAGGCGTGGAAACAATAAACCATTTTAAAAGAACTGCAATTACTCCTAGTACAGATTTGTAAGGAGCAAAATTCTTACCTTGATTACTGTATTTAGAAAGAGACTAACAGTATAATGGTTAATGAAAACTGTTGTAGGCATGGGTAACAAATGTTAAGTTGTTAAATGTTCCTCTTTCATTTCTTTCTCTTTCGCTCTTTCCCTTATTATTCTTTAAGAATTTTTCTTTTAGATTTCAGGATCCATATTGTTTTCACTTAAAATACTATTCTTTGTTTTTTGATGGGTTGAATGAGATAACTAACACTTTGTAACTTGCACATCTTTCAATGATGGTCCCCGAAGACAGTCAAAAGTAGAAGTGAAGAAATGTTACGTTTGACTGTGGCAAGAACTCGGAGTCAAGAGCTGTGTCTGGTCAATACAGAGTCTATTAATTTTTATCTTGGCCTGATGATTGTTGCTTCTGCTCCCTCCTCAGAGCTAAATTATTTTGAAACAGCACAAAAACTACTCAGAAGTCTCAGAAACCATACAAAATGTTTTCTTTCTAACAGTCCACGTATCACTGAGTTGCACATGGTGAAGAGATGAGAATTTGGTTTTATATATATATTTCCTGCCATAGGCACCTCTTAAAGTGCTCTGTAATGTGGATAAATTTCAGTCTGAGTAATTCCAGAGCTGTTAGGTGAGTGCTTTATGAGAGTTTGCCTTTGGATATTAGAGCCCATTTTGTTGATAGGAAGAACGTTGGCTGGGACCCCAAGCTGATTTGTTACTCTCTTCTGGGAAGATGCTTGATATTGGTTTTTTTTGGTTTAACTGGAAAAGTCACAAGCTCAGTTTTTTTTTTTTTCAATGATTTATATCTATTAAGTGCCTGCAATGGGCACATAGGCCATACAAACACGATTTTTAAATAATTCCTGTACTCTCGGTGTTTATTCTAGTGAGTCTGGCTGCCACATAAGCATATGGTTATTACAGTTAGCTATGAAAATTGGAGATTGCCCTAACCTGATGGGAAAATAGAGGTGGAGAACCGAATTAGTGCAATGATATTGAAAAAGCTACAAAAAAAATATGACACTTGAATTTGAGTTTGAAGTAGGTGTTTATCAAATGTGCTCATCAGATTTACCAAATTTTAAGAGATATATCAAGAAAAGACAAAAGACTTACAATTTAAAAGTTACATAAATCATGGCATGCGTGAGAAAATTGCCACTGATTCAGTGTGGCTATGTTTTAGGATGGGAAGATAAAGAGAAGAAAATGAGAATAATGTAGTCTATGCTATGTAGAATCCTTTTAATTTATTCAAAAATAATTAAGAAAAATGGAAAGATTGGAAGCAGAAAAGTGACAACTGAATCTGGCATTTTTAAGTCAAAATTCTGGCAGCAATATGGTGAATGGATTGAGAAGAAATAATAGAATCACAGAAAGCTGTAAGACGGTTATGTTGCAGTTATTCATGAGAAATGCAAAGGATCTGCTAAAGGGGTTAGGGATGCTGAAAGGAGAGAAGACTCTTGCAAGATTTGTTTTAGTAAGGGAATATAGATAATTGAGTAACTTATAATTTGTATGATTATTTTTGCTTCAGCCAATGAATAAGATAAAAAAGATAAAACTTAAGATAAAAAAGATAAAACTAGGAATAGATTTGGCAAAAGAAATGGATATAATTGCTAATATTGAATTTGAAATTACATGTAGGGCATTTAGGTAGGCGATTTATTCTCTATTATTTGCACTCTGCCTAAATTCATTTTCTTGAGATACAAGGAATGTCAAGGCCATGAATAAAGTTTTAGCTGTTGTCAGTATAGAGTATTGAATGGTTCAAAAGATGATGAAAGCCCCCATCAATAAGGAAAACAAGAAAATAAAATGACCAAGAATAGAAGTATGAAGTATCTGAAACGTTTAGGATTTAGCAGAAGAAAAGAGAGAGAATTGATTACTGATCTGAGAAGGAAGAGAATCAGGGAACAGTATTCCAGACACCAAGAAAAGAGGGGTATTCTGTGAAACATTAACTTATACCTTTCCTCTATGTCCCTAGCCTGAGCTCTCTTTTGAGAGTGCATTCCTTTTTTTACTATTTCCCTTTTGGAACTTTTACTTTAGGTTCAGGTGTACATGTGCAGGTTTGTTATATAGGTCAATTGCATGTCATGGGGCTTGGTATACAGATTATTTTGCCACCCAGGTAATAAGCATACTACCGCATAGGTAGTTTACTTTCAAGGTGTCAGCCAAACATACAGGCTTTACTCTCTAGTTATATCTGCTTCAAATTTTCCACCTCTGAAATTGACATATTTGGGGAAAATATGTTATCTTGTATCATGCATTAGTTATGCAATATAAATATTAAAAATCATTTCAGGTTTGCAATTAGTATCCTGTATATGACTTCAACTTTTAAAGGCCAGTGTTAAAAGGCTTCGAAAGTCATAAAATAAGTATTTCGTATCAGTGACCTGGGGTAGCAGAAAAGAATAGCAGATTTCTACAAATGTTCCACATTCTGGCTTGGCACTCTTTTCACTACCACCTGCTCTATCTGGCTGTGCCAATTGCCCACTCTTCATGTAGGAGGAGAATAGGATGTAATGCGTACTGCTCATAACTTCTAAGATTCATACAGAATGTGTCACAGAATATATTTGTATGTATTTATGGCCCATTTTATACAATAATGTAAAATTAAAATAATTCAGAGCAACTTTATCACGACTGACGTGTTCATCTAAAGACAGCCATTTTAAATGTGAAAAACCATAGAAACAGCCTTTCAGAATAGGCTAAAAAAAAAAAAAAGCAATGATGTTTTTATATCCAGAACACATTTGTCCCAGAGAGAATCTAGGCATTATTTCATCATTCAGTTTTATTTACTTGTAGTTTATTTTCTTGAGACATATATTGGCTTAATTTGAACAGATGGATTAATGTTTTAGATAAGGCATTTAGCCACAAGCTATTTTGTATTTAGGTTCTTTTTAGAGCTATTCACCATATCATACCATCGATCCATATACGGAATTGCCCATTCAAATCAATGATGCATTCTGAATAAAAATACATGGCAAGATGCAGAAATTACAAACACTGACATAGGCTTTATAAACTAAAATATCTCCTATTTTGTCTAACTTACATACTTGGGAGGATTGTCTACTGTTTTTGTTATACTAAACAGAAGCAGACTGAAGCTGACTGAAGATGCATCACCATAGCCATTCAATATATATTTAGCTAATATTTCTCCCTTTTGCAAATGGGAAATGACAGTAAAATGTGCATTAGTGGTGATTTTTCTAACTATTCTTTATTATTTGAATTGATTTTTGTAAGAGAACTCTGAATTTAGCAATGATTCTGAAAATAATATTGTCTAGCTTAGCATGCCTTAAAATCAAAAGAATTTCAAGAGTACACAAAATAGAACAAAACTATGAATGAAACCAGGTTACATAAACTATTACTAAATAAGTGGTCATCTAATGATCATAATTCTCAAATTTACCAGATGAAGTTAAATTGTAGAAACACTTCTGAGAGGTAACAAGTGAAGGCAGTTATTGGTCTCCACCATAACTGCAAGAGTAAAGCAACGTTTTTTTCTTTTACCTTTCTTTCTTTTCTGTTCTACTTCAATAACACTGAAACTTCATTTATCCATATCATTATTTTGACATTAAGGCTGAAATAATTGTCAAGCAAAAATGCATACAATCAAATAAAATTATTCTTTTTATTTTTTTCTAAAATATGTATAAAACATATAAATAACACTGCAGATGGGATAATATTAAGACATTCACTTTACCTTTTCATGACATTCATGTTAGATCTTCAGAGTACCTAATCGAAAAAAGTGTTCATGTGTGGTTTATATATATGGAATAATAAATAATATACTAAAAAGTGTATTAAGCATTTGTATTATAATATAAATATGATTTCATTTGGTCTTTTCTTGTTGCTAAGGAGAATATTAATGTTTACTCACCAAAAGGCAAGTCTGTTGGTGAATTAATTTGATTAAATAACCATATTTAAAGAACATAAACTTATATTCCAAATAAAGAGATTGCACATACGTCAATGTTTCATAAACATTATTTTTATCAAATTTTTAATAGAACTGCATATTTGACTATTTGAAATTGTGCTTTCAATGATGTTCTGACTTATAATTTATATTGTTGTTTGACGGTAAACCCATATACTCAACACAAAAATAATCAAGTGGTAAGAAATCTTAATGAAAATAAAAAAGTTTAACTTGAAAGCTCAAGTTTTTAAAAACACCAAGGAAGTTTATAAGAACAAGAAAATGCAAACCCCAGATTTCCTATATGAAGCAGTTTTGAATCTCCTGCATACATGAATACATTTCCCATGATGTCTTTAAAATATTACACTAAAAATCAAAATGACTTAGACCCAGTTACTTTTCTAAGCATTTGTCTACAAGAGCTGTAAAGAAACATTATAGTGCTCCCTTTGAGCTCCTAATTATATGCAAAATAATTTCTTCTTCAAGCCAATGAGATGAACTAATGTCAAAACATACCCTTAGATAATTACATTGATTCATAAGCTATGTGTAGTTATCTGAACTAAAGAAATACAGCTTAGAAACTGATTACCAAATATAATTTGACTTTACAAATTGATCTTCCTGATGATAGTTGTTTTTAGTGTTAATTATCAACTGAGTTCAATGATGTTTCATAATCCAAGATATCTTCACAGTATAAATTTGGAAAAACTCTAAATATTCAGCATAAATAATAATAGATGTATACACTAACTTATATATATTCGTATGGAAGAATATTAAAATGTTATTCAATTATTTTGTTCAAACTTTTTATTATACATTATTAATTGAAATTCTGGGTTATATACATTTTATTAGCTGCATACTGTATTAGCCTAAAAAGTAAAACAAACATAGTCTTTCTGTTTGTTGGCATATGTTAACCGTGGTCACTGTGTGTGAGAAGAATCAACTTTATTCCTTATATTTTTGGAATTCTTTCAAAAAATAACACCAAGTATTTTTATACTCAGAAACAGATTTTTAGAATCCATCTGTAAACACTATTCTTCTCTTAACATATCTCTGAAACACCTACTAAATGCTCATTGAATCTTCTACATAATAAAGGATTTAAGCAATGTATTTATTTAAAATACCACACAACTATATTGAGGGAAGGTTTGTTGTTAAATATGGTAGATTAAACAAACATATTTACCTCCCTTCCCTTACTGAAACTGTCCTACACATTATTAAATGTATTTACATTAGTAAACTATACATTAGTAAATGTATTTTTTTAAATACCATATGAATACCATCCAGAGATTCAGAGTGGAAGAGGGGACAGCAAAAACAAAGTAATGTAAATCAGAAAATCCTTACCCTGCTATACAAAAAAAAATTCAAAACAGCATAACTTCCATCTTAGAATGCCCTCCACCAAAAAAAAAAAAAAAAAAAAAAAAAAAAAAAAAAAAACAGCTTTGTAATGTATCATACCAGTTCCCCTGAAAGGAAAAGTATGGCATAAACCAAGATAATTGAATTAAAGTATTTTTAAGAATCCCTGAGTCATTTCTCCTTTCAGCATGTTAACTGACCCCTCTCCTCTCAGGCAAAAGATATATATCCCCTGGAGAGGATTAAAATAAAAATAAATGCAGGAGGGGATGAGAGGAAACAAGAGCTACTTGAAAGGAGCGAATAATGTACAACATCAAAGGTATGGACAATGCTTTTATACCAGATGCTGTGACTCAGGTATTCTTTTTCTGCTTACCTCCAGTGTGCTGGCAGCATACCTAGCAGGCAGTTGTTTGGATGAGGCTTCCCTGGGGTACCAGAAAAGATAAGGAAGGAACTTGTACATACTAACAATAGGGTGTTCCCAAGGAAAGACTCTGACTATGTTGTCTAAAAGTAATATCAGGTCTGCCATATCAGACTTCTACTTGCCACTTTTAAGTAGGAAGAGATAGCAAAGAATTGCCAGATATATGTGTAAAACATATGATAGGAAAGAAGAAGAACAAAACAGTTATCTAGGAAAAAGCAATTTATAGTATTCTGATATTATGTCAGTGGAAAAAAAATCTTTTTTGAAATATATTTTATTATTTACCTAAAAGATACACAAGAAGATACTGCATCAATAAGAGTGGGATGCCATAGAAAACAAAACTTGGAATTTATCCATTTCTTCCAAGTTTTCTTTTCTATGGCACCCAAGAAAGGGTAAATTCCTGGACACATACACCCTCCCAAGAATAAACTAGGGAAAAATTGAATCCCTGAATAGACCAATACCAAATTCTGAAATTGAGGCAGTAATTAATAGCCTACCAACCAAAAAAAAAAAGCCCAGGACCAGATGGATTCACAGACAAATTCTACCAGAGGTACAAAGAGGAACTGATACATTCGTTCTGAAGCTTCCAAACAATAGAAAAAGAGAAACTCCTCCCTAACTCACTTTATGAGACCAGCATCACCCTGATACCAAAACCTGGCAGAGACACAACAAAAAAAAAGAAAATTTCAGGCCAGTATACCTGATTAAAATCGATGTGAAAATCCCCCAATAAAATACTGCGAAACCAAATCCAGCAGCACATCAGAAAGCTTATCCAACAAGATCAAGTAGGCTTCATCCCTGGGATGCAAGGCTGGTTCAACTTACACAAATCAATAAACGTAATCCATCACATAAACAGAACCAATGGAAAAAAACATATGATTATCTCAATAGATACAGAAAGGGCCTTTGATAAAATTCAATAGCACTTCATGCTAAAAACTCTCAATAAACTATGTATTGATGGAACATATCTCAAAATAGTAAGAGCTATTTATGACAGACCCACAACCAATATCATACTGAATGAGCCAAAGCTGGAAGCATTCCCTTTGCAAACCGGCACAAGACAATGGTGGCCTCTCTCAACACTCCTATTCAACATAGTACTGGAATTTCTGCCAGGGGAATCAGGCAAGAGAAATAAATAAAGGGTATTCAAGTAGGAAGAGAGGAAGTCAAATTTTCTCTGTTTGCAGATGACATGATTGTATATTTAGAAAATCCCATCGTCTCAGCCCAAAATCTCCTTAAGCTGATAAGCAACTTTAGCACAGTCTCAGGATACAAAATGAATGTGCAAAAATGACAGACATTCCTATACACCAATAATAAACAGAGAGCCAAATCATGAGTGAGCTCCCATTTACAATAGCTACAAAGAAAATAAAATACCTACGAATACAACTTACAAAGGATGTGAAGAACATTTTCAAGGAGAACTACAAATCACTGCTCAAGGAAATAAAAGAGGACACAAACATATGAAAAAAATATTCCATGCTCATGCATAGGAAGAATCAATATCATTAAAATGTTCATAATCCCCAAAGTAATTTATAGATTCATAGATTCAATACTGTCTCTCTCAAGCTACCATTGACTTTCTTCACAGAATTAGAAAAAACTACTTTAAATTTCATATGGAACCAAAAAAGAGCCTGTATAGCCAATTGAGGAAAAAGGGCAAAGCTGGAGGCATCATGCTACCTGACCTCAAACTATACTACAAGGCTATAGTAACCAAAACAGCATGGTACTGGTACCCAAACAGATATATAGACCAATGAAACAGAACAAAGGCCTCAGAAATAATGCCACACATCTACAACCATCTGATCTTTGACAAACCTCACAAAAACAATGAGGAAAGGATTCCCTATTTAACAAATGGTGTTGGGAAAACTGGCTAATCATATGCAGAAAACTGAAACTGCACCTCTTCCTTACACATTACACAAAAATTAACTCAAGATGGATTAAAGACTTAAACATAAGACCTAAAACCATTAAAAACCCTAGAAGAAAACCATTCAGGACATAGGATGGGCAAAGACTTCATGACTAAAACACCAAAAGCAATGGCAACAAAAGCCTAAATTGACAAATGGGATTTAATTAAACTAAAGAGCTTCTCCACAGAAATTATCATCAGAGTGAACAGGAAACCTACAAAATAGGAGAAAATTTTTGCAATCTAGCCATCTAGCAAAGGGCTAATATCCAGAATCTACAAAGAACTTAAATAAATTTACAAGAGAAAAACAAATGATTCCATCAAAATGTGGGCAAAATATATGAAAAGACACTTCTCAAAAGCTGGCATTTATGTAGCCAACAAACACATGAAAAAAAGCTCATCATCACTGGGCCATTAGAGAAATGCAAAACAAAACCATAATGAAATACCATCTCACACCAGTTAGAATAGTGATCATTAAAAGTCAGGAAACAACAGATGCTGGAGAGGATGTGGAGAAATAGGAACACTTTTACACTGTTGGTGGGAGTATAAATTAGTTCAACCATTGTGGAAGACAGTGTGGTGATTCCTCAAGGATCTAAAACTAGAAATATCATTTGACTCAGCAATCTCATTACTGGGTATATACCCAAAGGATTGTAAATCATTTTACTATAAAGACCCATGAACACATATGTTTATTGCAGCACTATTCACAATAGCAAAGGCTTGGAACCAACTCAAATGCCCATCAAGGATAGACCGAAACAAGAAAATGTGGCACATATACACCATGGAATACTGTGCAGCCATAAAAATGGATGAATTCATGTCCTTTGCTGGGAAATGGAGGAAGCTGGAAACCGTCATTCTCAGCAAACTAACACAAAAACAGAAAGCCAAATACCAAATGTTCTCACTCATAAGTGGGAGTTGAACGATGAGAACACATGGACACAGGGAAGGGAACATCACACACTGGGGCCTGTCAGTGGGTGGGGGGCTAGGGAAGAGATAACATTAGGAGAAATACCTAAGGTAGATGATGGGTTGATGGGTACAGCAAAATACCATGGCATGTGTATACCTATGTAACAAACCTGCACATTTGGCACATGTATCCAAGAACTTAAAGTATAATAAAAAAAATACTAGTGCAGGAAATTTAAAAAGAAAAAAAACTTGGTCATCATAATAAAGAGCTCTTTAAAACTGGAAATGGAATTGGAAATTAGATAAAGCACATGGAAGTGATAAAAGAGAATGTTGAGAAAGTTTCCTGGAAAATAAAAAAATAAATAAATAAATGGATAATGAGAATGAAAATACATTTTCAGGACCAGTCTATGTAAATAATATTTTTAGGAAGAGAGAAGAAAGAAAATGGAAGAGATGAAATATGAGGTAGAGAATTTGGAGCTAAATTAGTGTTAAATACACAGAAGAATAAAGCACACAAACAGAATATTATTTTCAGAGAAAGCAGAAGTGCAAGAAAAAAGCATACTTTTGATATACAATATGTAAATTATGTTTGCATTGTCATGAATTCTAAACTTTTATCTAACCAAAATTAATAACTATATTGTGAGGATTAGAGAACAGAAAACGTGTGCCAGTGGTGGAGTGGTATAAGGAATGAAAGTAAAAGAAAACCATTTATTTTCCAAAAGAAAACATTTATCTGAAATGAAAAATAAATGTATTAACATAATTTTTAAAATAAAATTGTAAGCATGCTGTTTAGCAATATGTTTGGATATCCCAAAATGAGTAGCTGATAGAGTTGAAAATCTCTGTCTTCTAGAGAAAAACAAGCTATGGATTTATTTGACTCTAAATTATATGTGGAAATTTCAGATAATGGTATAATTATATTTAAAAATGGGATACACCAGCCAGGGCTGGTGGCTCATGCCTGTAATCTCAGCAAGTTGAGAGGCCAAGTTAGGTGGATTGTTGAAGCTGAGTTCCACACACACCATCTCTACAAAAAAATGCAGAAAGTTAGCCAGACATGGTGACACATGCCTGTATTCCCAGCTATTTGGGAGGCTGAGGTGAGAGGATTGCTTGAGCCTGGGAGGTCGAGGCCACAGTAAGCTATGATCACACCACTACCCTCTAGCCTGGGTGACAGAGTGAGATCTGTCTCAAAAAAATATATATATAATTATAGAATAGTATGACCAAAGTGTAGTAGTCAGTAGTAGTACAGATTTTAATGCAGAGAGAGAGACAGAGAGAATTTGATTATTAAAAATCAAAATAGATGGCAGCAGGTGCCTGTCATTCCAGCTACTTGGGAGACTGAGGCACAAGAATTGCTTGAACCCAGGAGGTAAAAGTTGCAGTGAGTTGAGATACTGTCATTGCACTCCAGCCTGGGTGACAGAGCAAAACTCTGTCTCAAAAAAGTAAATAAATTTAAAAATACATATATACATATACACACAGACATATATATACATATATGTATGATGTGTGTGTGTGTGTGTGTGTGTGTATCTGTTTGAAAATGATAGCTGAACAAAGCTGACAAATGTAAGACTTTGAAATCCAGTGGAGAAAAATATCTACAACCTGCCCAGTAAAGCAGAAGAATACTGCCCATAGGGAAATTTTTAAATTTCACTAACCATAGCAACAGAAAAGGTACTACCATGCTTTTATTAGAGAATGCATTCTGAAATGTTACACCATACAGTGTGACTCAGACAGCAGTTGATAAATTTTCAGATTGGATTTAGACTAAATATACTCTGTATATTTGAGATAATCATCTAAAAGGCCCATTGTCAATGCATTCAGAATCGTAAGCTCTACTTCCTGTCAATTTTTCCTGCATTCTAAAGACACTTTACAATCTTTATTGCAATATACTGTGAACAATCCTTCAATCCTGCAGCAACTCAGTTAGTGTTATCAACAAAGATGTGAAATGCTCTATAAAGGTAAACCAGATAAAGTGGATCAATATGGACGCTGGCAATATAAACCTTCTGGCGTATGAGAAATGCCGTGATGATGCAGGCTGAGTAGCTGATATTGTGCTACTCAAAGGCTCTCTATAAATGTTACAAAAAGCAAAACAATCAATCTGGTAAAAAAAAAAAATCCCTTCAGATATTTCAGAATTGAATAGAAACATTGCTGTCTGAGAGCCTCTCATGATGACCCTTTAACATTCATATGCAGGATATAGAATGTCTGAGCCTGTTCTCTCCAGTTTCCCAACTACTGTCTGAAATTTTACCCCTTCAACTGTGACATGGTTACACACAGAAAGATTGGACTGTGTTAAGTCTGTATAATATTCTCAGGTTATCCTCAGCACGTGTGGTTTTCTTACCATTCCATCCTACAGAGCTTCTACTATCTTCATATCATCTTTCATCAAAAACTTCCACTCTAAATTTTTCAAGTCTAGCATGTAAGGAGCTTAGAAGTTGCTACTCTAAATAAGAACTCAACGACCTGAAAAATCAGCAACTCTTCTAAGTGCTGTCAGAGAAGTGAGAACACAGTGCAAACTGCTGTGCCCCAAATTGGAGAGACAGACAGAGACAGAGAATCACAATTTGCTGGAGCAGAAACCCAGGAAGAAACTTCAATGGGAACAAATGCTGGGATAGGGAATCCTAAACTGTAATTGATGAATCATAATTTGGAGAGTTAAAAACTCCAGGGGATCACAGTCGTAGGAGAGTCCGACAATTTTCTGAGTTTTACTTCCAGTAGTTCCACTAGGTGTTCACAGTAAATGTTTGGAAAAAATCCCCTCTTACTGCTTGTAGGAGGAAAGAAAAAGGAATCATTTTGAAATACACTACAGCATTCTGTAAAATTCCCATTCTGAGAAATTTTCAGATTGGATTTAGACTAAATATACTCTGTATATTTGAGATAATCATCTAAAGGGCCCATTGTCAATGCTGATATTAACATTTTTAAAGGCCTTCAGGAGAAACTAGTTTTACCAGTGGCTAACCTACTAGGTTTTATCAGCCTGAATTACCTGGGAAGAGAAATACCCAAATCCAGCCAACTCTAGCTTTCCATGTGAAGAAAGGGAAATACCCAGATTCTCTCCCCTTTAGCTGTCCTGCTGCACCAATGGATAGAAAAATATCTGCTCTTAGACAACAATGGAATTAAGTTAGAAATCAATAGCAGAAAGATAGCTGGAGAACACCAAAATATTGAAAATTAAATAACACATTTCCAAAATAGATGGGCCAAAGAAAAACTACCAAGATAAATTTTTTTAAAAAAATCGAACTACATAAAAATAGAAACCCAAAAATGTGTGGGATGCAGTAAAAGCAGTATTACAGGGAAATTTATAGCATTGAATGAATATATTAGAAAGCAAGAAAGACCTAAAGTCAATAATCTAAGCCTTATCCTTTTAAAAAATTATTTAAAAAGAACAAATTCAAAGTATGAAGAAGAAGAGAGATAATAAAATTTGAAGCAGATAACAATAAAATTGAAATCAGGAAATCAGTAGAGAAAACCAAATAAATGAAAATCTGTTTCTTTGAAAAGATCAATAAAATTGATAAACCTGAAAGATTGATAAAGAGAAAGGACACAAGTTAATAGTATTAGACATAAAAGAGATGATATTCTCCTGTGAAAATTAAAAGTATTTTAAAGGACTACTAGGCACCACTTTATGTTCATAAATTTGATAACCTAGATGAAATGGACAAATTCCTTAAAAGATACAGTCTTCCAAAAATCATACAAGAAGAAATCAACCATCTGTGTATGCCTACATCCACTTAAAAATATAATCAGGCTGGACATGGTGGCTCATGCCTGTAATCTCATCACTTTGGGAAGCCAACATGGGCAGATCGTGAGGTCAGGAGATTGAGACCATCCTGGCCAACATGGTGAAACCCTGTCTCTAGTAAAAATACAAAAATTAGCTGGATGTGGTGGCATATGCCTGAAGTCCCAGCTACTCAGGATGCTGAGGCAGGAGAATCGCTTGAACCCAGGAGGTAGAGGCTGGCAGTGAGCCGAGATCACACCACTGCACTCCAGCTTGGGCAACAGAGTGAGACTATCTCAAGAAAAAAAAATTATATATATATGTATATATATATAAAATAATCTCAATAAGGAGTAACCTTCCAAAACATGAAATAGTAGGACCAAATGGGTTCAGTGGTGAATTTTACCAAGTATTTAGGAAGGAAATTATACAAATTCTCTGCACTCTCTAGAAGATGATAAAAGAATAGGGAATACTTATTGATTCTTACTATGAGGCCAGTATTACCCTATCACTAAAACAAGACAAAGATTTTATTTGAAAGAAAAGAAAACAAAATATCAATATTTCTCATAATTATATATGAATAAATTCTCAACAAATTATTAACAAATCAAATCCAACAGTATATAAGAAGAAGTGTACACCACAGCCAAGTGAGATTTATCTCAGGCATGCAGGACTTGTTCAATATTTGAAAATCAATTAATGTAACCCACCACATCAACAGGCAAAAAAATAAAAATCACATAATTGTATCGGTAGATACAAACAAAGCATTTGACAAATCCCAACACCCATTCATGACAAAAACTCTTAGTAAAAAAGGAATAGAGGGAAATTTATTCTACTTAATAGCAAATATCTATACACAAAATGCATAGCCAACATCACACTTAGTGGTGAGAAACTCAAAGCTTTTCCAGTAAGTTCAGAAACCTGGCAATGATGTACCCACTCATCACTGTTTTCAACATCATAGTAGAAGTCCTGGCTAATGCAGTAAGTCAAGCAAAAGAATTAAAGTTTGCACATTGGAAAGGAAAAACTAAAACTTTGGTTACAGATAACATCATCATTTTGTGGAAAATGCAAAAGATTTGGAAAAAGGCACACACACAGACACACACAGACACACACAGACACACACACACACACACGGACACACACACACACACACACACACACACACGATCCTGAACTAAAAGGCAGTTATAACCAGGTTACAGAATACAAGGTTAATATTTAAAACTCAACCACTTTTTTATATATCAACAATGAACAAGTGAACTTTTAGAGTAAAAACACACTGCTATTTACATTAGCATCCAAAACATGAAATACTTTGGTATACATCTAACAAGATACATACAATATCAATATGAGAAAAACTAAAAAAAGTTGATAATAGCCATCAAAGAACTAAATAAAGGAAGATAAATTTTATATTCATGGATAGAGGATCCAATGTCCTCAAGAAGTCAGTTCTTCCCAACTTGATATATAGATATAATACCATACTAGTCAAAATCTTAGCAAACTATCCTGCAGCTTATTGACAAACTGATTTTAAAGTATATATGGAGAAGTGAAAGATCCAGAATAACCAACTCTATATTGAAAGAGAACAAAGTTGGAAGACTGACACTATCTGACTTTAAGATTTTCTATATAGCAACAGTAAGCATGATAATATAGTACAGCTAAAAGAATAGACAAATTGATCAATGTAATAAATTAGGTATCCCAAAAGTATACCCACGTAAATATAGTCAACTGATCTTTCACAAAGGAACACAGATAATGCAATGGAGTAAAGACAGTCTTCAACAGATTGTGGTGAAACAACTGAATATTCACAGGCAAAAAAATTAATGTAGATGCAGACTTTATACCCATCATAAAAATAACTAAAAATGAATTATAGATTTAAATGTAAAACTATAAAATGCTAGAACATAAAACTGAAGAAAACCTAGATGATCTTGGGTTTGGCTATGACCTGTGGTTTAGATACTACACTGAAGGCATGATCCATGAAATAAATAGTTGATAAGCCAAACTTCATTAAAATTAAAAACTTCTGCTTTGAGAAATGTAATGCCAAGAGAATTTGAAGACATGCTGCAGGCTGAGAGAAAATATTTGCAAAAGACATGTTTGATGAATGACTGTTATCTAAAATATACAAAGAACTCTTAAAAACTTAACAATAAGAAAGTAAACAACCCAATTAACAAGTGGTGAAAAGAACTGAACAGACACCTCACCAAATAAAATATACGGATGGCAATTAGGCATATGAAATGTTGTTAACCATCTTATGTCATTAAAAAATTACAAATTAAAACAACAATGAGATACCACTACATGCCTGTTAGAATAGTCAAAATCCAGAACACTGACAATACCAATTGTTGGCAAGGATGTGGTGCAAGAGAGACATTGATTTATTGCTGGTAGATAGCACATGGTACAGCCACTTTGAAAGGTATTTGGGCAATTCTTTACAGAACTACACATACTCTTATCATATGAGCCAGCAATTGTTCTCCTTGGTATTTACCCAAATGCATTGAAAATGTATATCCACACAAAAACTTGCACACAAATGTTTAGAGCAGCTTTATTTCTAATTGCCCAAACTTGGAAGCAATAAGTTGTTCATTAGTAGGTGAATGGATAAATAAACTGTGAAGCATCTGGACAATGTTATATTATTCAGCACTAAAACATGTTATCAAGCCAGAGAACAGAGGGAAGAAACTTTGTGTATAATACTAAATGAAAGGAGTCCCAATATAAGGAGGCTACATACTGTATGATTCCAACTATATGACACTCTAAAAAGGCAAAACTATGAAGACAGGAAAAAAATTTGTGGTTGTCAGGAGTTGAGGGAAAGGAGACATGAATAGGCAGAGAACAGAGGATTTTTAGGGTAATTGAATTATTCGAATTGATTTTAGAATTGGGGAAACATATTATTATACATTTGTCAAAACCCATAGAATGTACAGCACCAAGAGTAAAGGCAAATATAAGCTATGGACTTTGCGAGATAATAATGTGCCAATGTATTTTCATTTATTTTAAAATACAAAACATCAAACAAACAAACAAAAACTATACCACTGAGGTGCGGGGTGTCCACAGTGGGGGAGGTTGTATTTGTGTGTGGTGAGGATGGCAGTTATAGATGAACTCTGTGCTTTCTGCTCCATTTCTCTGTGAACCTAACACTACTCTAAAAAATAAAATGTATTAGTTTCTTTCAATCTTTCCCCAAATCCATTCACTTTTTGATCAAAATTGTCCTCAAGAGCTACGATGGAATTGTTTGACAAAATATTGGGAGCCCTTCTTCTAGACTTCTTAAAGATTCCCAATATTTATAATATAAGTAAAATTCACCAAGTGTAGAATCTAGATTTCTGCATTAGACTTCTCTTTCCTTGGCAGAGTAGTGTGGACAGGGCTTTTATGTTTTCACCTTGATCAAAGTTTGTATAACATTCTGACCACTCCTTGTGTTAATTTCTTTGAATGGTATAGATCTATCTCAATATAAAGACACCCATAATTTAGAAGTACTTTCAATTTCTACCCAAAAAGTTTGTAATTTAAAAATCTTCAATAGCAAATGCCTCAACCCTACTTCTTTTGCCTTTTCCCATTCAAGTATTAACCAGGCCTGGCCCTGCTTAGCTTCCAAGATCGGACAAGACTGGGCACGTCCAGGGTGGTATGACCATAGACCTCCTGCCTGTTAAACCAGGTTTGAGAGAAAAGGGGATAACCTTATTCCTAATCTTAGCTGTCTGTTCCTCTTATCAAATCATTACTGACACTCTACAAAGAACATGTGTTGTATGCTGGGAGTTCAAGAAAAATCAGGAGGAAAGGCACATATTCAATTTAAATAAGAGGGTGCAGAAACCATACCAGGAAGGGTAATTATAGTTAAGAAAACTCTCCCTACAAAATGAATTAGACAGGGTTCTAAAACCTCTGTCTTAAATGAGTGTAAATGCTGAGCTAAGGAGACAGATACATTAATCTTAACTTTAACATGAAATAGTATATTTTATAATAAACATAAGAATGTGGGACTGTGGGCGGTTTTGCCTCTTGGGTATTCAAGTTTCTCACTTATGAATATATAAGTAAATTATTGTAAATAACTATTTTTAGAATTTCACCTTGAGGAAGTAGTATACAAGTATGTAAGATGTATTTGCAAGTCGATTATTGCAGCCTTATTCATTAAAATGAAAATTGACCAAAATAGGACAGAATTATACAAAGGAATATTACATGTCTACTAACATTATATGGTATACATACGTTTCTTCATATAACACAGTGTGTTATGATAGAGTAATTGAAAGCATATATTCAAACAATATTAAAGTATGCCATGGCTATTATAATATTGTGTGTGCATGTGGTGTGTATGTGGCACGTGTGGCGTGCATGCATAGAAATCCTATTTTACAATAATAATAGGAATTTGGGGTAACTGTTTTCTTTATTATTTTTAATTACTTGAGTTATTTGTGTATTAATTTTTGCCTATTTTAAAGTTTAAAACACATATTTGAACATCATTAAATAAATAAGAATGTTAAACTACATGATTTTTAAGTTCCATTATAATGAGTACAGTAAAATGCTGTAAAACTGTAATTATATATAAAATAAAATGGCAGGGTAAATATGATAGCAGCATTAGCTGGCAAGGGAAACATCAAGGTAAAGGAAGTCAGAGAAGTTGACCATACTTAATTTGATAATTTTAGTGATTGTTGAAGTAATATAACCCTCAAATGAATTAATGTCTTTATAGAATGTAGTTAACAAAAGATAAATTAAGGATGTTTTGTTTGTTTCTGGATGGAAGCCTTCCAAGGTTATCCTTTTTTAAATAAATTACATCAAATGTTCTTGATCATTAGTAACTTTTTGGAAACATTCAAACAATCATAGTCTTTCTCATATACTTAAAAGAAAACCCTCAGAGTTCAAAATTAGTCCTTTATTAAATGTTACATATAAAGATCAACTATATGGAAAATAACAAATTTTATAAAACTGTACCAGACTAGGATAATTAGTTGTGTATGTTAATCATATAATAATGTAATATTCAAGAATCTCTGTTTAACATAAAATATACTATTCATTTTATTTCCTTAAAGGAATTGGGGGCAAAGTTTTCAAGTTTACAGTAACTGTAGCTTTTTATGTATCTAAACTTGGTATTTATTTTTTTAGTTTTTGTACTCAAATTTCTAGAAAGCTTTTGAGTATACACACACACTCCCATGCACAAACATAATTGTTTTATCAATACCTCAAACATTTTTCTTAAATATCATTTTATATTATTAGACTATAGATACACCAGGAATTCTATAGAATTCTATAATTTTTCTCTTTGACTATGGGCTGTTGCTTTCTATGATGACATTGAAAATGTAATTTCTTCACGTTAAAACGTATTAAAGCATTCCCCATTTTAAAGCTGAATATTGGCATTATCATTTTTCAGTAAAGTAGACTTGCATGATGCCAGCCAAATTATTTCATGGTTGGTTAATTATATGGTACTTAGCATTTCTGAATTTGGCTATCTTGGACTGTAGCTGTTAGCACACTAATGATGGACACAATTTGTTTCTTTATGCACAGCATCTCTTTAAAAATTTATATGGCAAACTCCCAATAAAACACACCCTCCATTACAAGAATAAGCTTTATATTATGCTCTCCATGATTTCTAATAGGTGGTTAGAGTTAGGTCCTTTCAAATGCCTGACCAAAGGTTTTGTCAGCTTTAAAATGGGAAAACAAATTGTCTATTGTTTGTCTTGAGAATCAGTATTTTACCCATAATTCTCAGATGAATAAGACTTTTATGTAATTAAGTTATGCTAAAACAAAGAAGAAATTCGGATAAAATGTTAACATCTATATTTTCCTATGAAGTCTACAGGCCAATGAAGTTTATTACCTCAATCAAGTACTGCACTCTTTCAACATTTATTACTCTTAATTTATGAGTAATATTATCAGATCATGTTATTACTGGTTAAGTGCTTCTCTCATCTTTCTGGTCAAGTCCTGGTCTTTATTAACTCTGAGGGAATTGATGTAGAATTATATGTCTAAAATCTTTAGATCTATGGTAAATTATGAGTCCTATCACATTAAAATGAATGATTTCCTGGAAGATGTCAGTTACTTTAAAATGTTCTTTTATTTATTTATTTTTTTTTTTTTTTTTGAGACGGAGTGGCTGTGTTACCAGGCTGGAGTGCAGTGGCGCAATCTCGCCTCACTGCAACCTCTGCCTCCTGGGTTCAAGCGATTCTTCCGCCTCAGCCTCCCGAGTAGCTGGGACCACAGGTGCGTGCCACCATGCCTGGCTAATTTTTTTTGTATTTTTAGTAGAGACGGGGTTTCACCGTGTTGGCCAGGATGGTCTCGATCTCTTCACCTGGTGATCCGCCCGCCTTGGCCTCTCAAAGTGCTGGGATTACAGGCGTGAGCCACCGCGCCCAGTCTCTTTTATGTTTTAATTGATCACAGAACCTAAACTTGTAGCCTAACAAACACTAGAAAAAAATATATGCATAGGCACACACACAGACACACCCCACAAAGCTGAATATTTATTATTCAGACCAATTATAATAGTAAAATATTTGTTAATAGGATATATTATTTTAGACCGATGAATAAAGATTTTGATCTTATAGCATACTTTATGTATTTCTTTATACAATAATATATGCACTTTAAATGCATAATCTTGAAATCTATATCAGCAAAAACCCTAGTATAAATCTTCAAATTAATTAAATTCAGAGGTAGTATACCTACAGATCAGAGATATTATGTGTGCAAATAGGATATTTGCAGTTTGCTACCTATGACAATAGATAATTGCTCTCAAATATTAAACTAAATAAATGAAAGTAAATCCTGCTGCATTACTTACAAGTTTTTAAAGGAAAATCCTTTACTAAGCTATAACATTGGTACTTACGGATAAAGCCGAATAAATTAGAAAAAAATTCTATTAGTAGAATTCTTCTTGTTAGTAGTATAACAAGTCTACTTAAAGTTATTAGTTAAAATCTAGCCAACTAAAACATTAAACATATAGAATTTGTAAGATTTGTAAAATGATACTACTGTGTGTATATATATATATTTTACTTCTAATTGATGCATAATTGTACATATTTAGGGGGTCAGAGTGACATTTTTACACATATTTACAGTGTGTAGTGGTTAATTCATAATAATTAGTATATTTGTCACCTCCAACATTTATTATTTCCTTGTGTTGGGAATGTTCAAAATCCTCTCTTCTAGCTATTAGAAAATATACAAAAAATTATTGTGTATTCGTTAACCAAAGTCTTCCTATTCTCTCATCCTACCTACCCTTCCCAAACTTTAGTAACCATACTTCTACCCTCTACTTCCATAAACTTAAAAATTTTAGCTCCCACATGAATGAGAACATGCAATATTTATCTTTCCGTGCCTAATTCATTTTATTTAACATAATGTCCTTTAGGCTTATCCGTGTTGCTCCAAAGGACAAATTTTATTCATTTTCATAGCTAAGTAATGTTCCATTATTTATATACAGCACATTTTCTTTATGCATTCATCTGTTGATGGACACAGGATGATGCCACATCTTCTCTGTTGTCAAAATCATGGGGGAGCACATATTCCTTCAATATACTGATTTGCTTTCCTTTAGATAAACATTCAATAGTGGAATTGCTGGATCATATGTTAGCTCTATATTTAGTTTTTGAGAAACTTCCATACTGTTTTCTATAATGGCTGTACTAATTTACATTTCCACCAACCGTATATAAGAGCTCTCTGTTTTCCACATCGCACCAGCATTTGTTTTGTTTTGTTTTGTTATTGTCTTTTTCATGGTAGCCATTCTACTGGGGTGAGATTATATCTCATTGTGGTTTTGACTTGCTTTTGCCTTATGATTACTGATGTTATGTTTTATTATACTTTTGGCCATTTTTATGTCTTCTTTTGAGAAGTATCTATTAAGATCCTTTGCCAATTTTTAATGGATTTCTTTTTCTGTTGAGTTGCTTGAATTCCTTATATATTCTGAATATTAATACCTTTTCAAATTAATAGTTTGCAAATATTCTCTATCATTTTGTAGGTTGTTTCTTCACTCTACCGATTGTTTATTTCACAGTGATAAAGCTTTTTACTTTGATATATTTCCATGTATTCTGTTTTTTTCTTTTGTTACCTGTGCTGTTCAAGTCTTATCCATAAAACATTTGCCTAAATCAATATTCTGAAGCATTTCTCTATGTTTTCTTTTGGTAGTTTTATATTTTCTTCAAGTCTTGTTTATTTATTTATTTTTTTTTTTTGGAAGGTGGGGGTGGGTTGTATTGGTGCAGGATTTTGCTCTGTTGCCCAGTCTGGAGTTCAGTGGCATGATATTGGCTCAATGCAACCCCCATCTCCCAGGTTCAAACAATTCTCCTGCTTCAGCCTCCCAAGTAGCTGAGATTACAGATGCCCACCACCATGCCCCAGCTAATGTTTGTATTTTTAGTAGAAACGGGGTTTCACCATGTTGGCCAGGCTGATCTCGAATTCCTGACCTCAGGTGATCCACCTGCCTCGGCCTCCCAAAATGCTGGGATTACAGGCATGAGCCATCTTGCCTGGCCTTCTTCAAGTCTGACATTTAATATTTTTTTACTTTTATTTTAGGTTTATGGGTACATGTGAAGACTTGTCACATAGGTAAACTCATATTATGGGGGATGGTAGAACAGATTATTTCATTACCCAGGAATGAAGCCCAGTACGTAATAGTTGTCTTTTCTGCTCCACTTCCTCCTTCTATTCTCCACCCTTAAGTAGACCTCAGTGACTGTTATTTCCTTCCTTGTGTTTGTAAGTTCTCTTCATTTAGCTCCCACTTATATGTGAAAACTTGGCTTTTGGTTTCCTGTTGTTGCATTAGTTTGCTGAGGATAATAGCCTCCACCTCCACCCATGTTCCTGCAAAAGACACAATCTCATTCTTTTTTATGACTGTGTAGTATTCTATGTTGTATATGTAGCACATTTTATTTATCCAGTCTATCATTGATGACCATTTAGGTTGATTCTATGTCTTTGCTATTGTGAAGAATGCTGCAATGACCAATCGTGTGTGTGTTTTTATGGTAGAATGATTTATATTCCTGTGGGTATACACCCAGTAATAAGATTGCTGGGTTGAATTGTAGTTCTGCTTTTAGCTGTTTGAGGGATCACCTTACTGCTTTCTGCAAAGCTTAAACTAATTTACACTCCCTCTGACAGTATATAAGTGTTCCCTTTGTCTACAACCTCACCAGCATGTTGTTATTTTTCTTTTGACTTTATAATAATAGGCATTCCAAACATCTAAGTTTTCAATCCAATTTGAGAAGGTTTCTGCAAATGGTGAGAAATAGAAGTATAGTTTCATTCTTCTGCATGTGGATTTTAATTTTCACTCAACCATGTATTAAAAAGGGGTGTCCTTTTCCTAATTTCTCAATGTATATTTTTGGCACTTTTATTGAAAATTACTTGGCTATTTACATATCTGAATTTATTTCTGGATTCTCTGTTCTGTTCCATTGGTCCATGTGTTTCTTTGTTTGTGTGATAGCAGAATCATGCTGTTTGGATTGCTATACCTTTGTAGCATATTTTGAAGTCAGGTATTGTTATGCTTTCAGCTTTGTTCTTTTTGCTTATATTGCTTTAGCTATTCAGAGTCTTTTGTGGTTCCCTACACATTTTAGAATTTTTTTTCTGTATCTATGAAAAATGTCATTGGTGTTTTAGTAGGGATTGTGTTGAATCTGTAGATTGCTTTGGGTAGTATGGTCATTTTAACAATATTAATTATTTCAGTCCATGAACACACAGTGCCTTTGATCACATGTGTATGTCCTCTTCAATTTTTTTCATTAGTGTTTAGTAGTTACCGTTGTAGAGATCTTTCACATCTTTGGTTAAATTTATTCCTAGTTATTGTAAGTAACTTTTTTTTTCTTTCTTTTCTTTTCTTTTTCTTTTTTTTTTTTTAAGAAGATGGGGTTTCACCATGTTGGCCAGGCTGGTCTTGAACTCCTGACCTCAGGTGCTCCACCCACCTCGGCCTCCCAAAGTGCTAGGATTACAGGCATGAGCCACTGTGCCCGGCATTTTTTTTTTAAATTTCTTTAGCAGCTAGTTTATTACTGGTGTATAGAAAGATGACTGATTTTTGTTTGCTGAGTTTATATCCTGCAACTTTACAGAAATTATTTCTTAGTTTTAACAGTTTTTTTTTTTTTTTTTTTTTGGTGGAATCCATCAGGTTTTCTAACTATAAGATCAAGTCATCAGGAAATAGTGGCAGTTTAACTTCTTCCTGTTTAATTTAGATGTCGTCAATTTCTTTCCCTTGCCTAATTGCTCTGGAACTGACTTCCAATAGGATGTTAAGTAGAAGTAGTGAGAGTGAGCATCCTTGTCTCATTCCATATCTTAGAGGAAAGACGTTCAACTTTTCACATTGAGAAAAATGTTAACTGTGGGCATCTCAGATACAGGCTTTAGTCTGTTGAGTTACATTCCTTCTATATCTAATTTGGTAAGAATTTTCATCATGAAAGGATGTTGAATTTTGTCAAATGCTTTTGCTGCATCTAATTAGATGATTATATTTTTTTGCCCTTCATTCTGTTGATGTGATATATCACATTTATTGATTTATATATGTTAAAACGTTTTGCATCCGGGGGATAAATCTCACTTGATCATGGTTGATGATCCCTTTAATATGGTGCATTAGATTTGCTAACATTTTGTTGAGAATTTTTATATCTTAAATCATTAACAATATTGGCTTACAGTTTTTTAAATAATGTCCTTGTGTGGCTTTGGTATCAGAGTGATGCCGGCCTTGTAAAGAGAGTTTTAAATTATGTCCTCTTTTTCAATTTTTTGAAAGAATTTGAATAGAATTTTTATTACTTCTTAAAATATTTAGTAGAATTCAGCAGTGAAGCCATTGGGTCCTGGGCTTTTCTTTGATGAGAGACTTTGTATTTCTGGTTCAGTTTAGATTTTTTATTTCTTCATGATGCAGTCTTCGTAGGTTGTACAGTTCTCAGAATTTATCCATTTCTTCTAGTTATCCAGTTTGTTGGTGAATAATTGTTCACAGTAGTCTATTAGGATCCTGCGTATTTCTGTGGCATCAGTTGTAATGTTTTCTCTTTCATTTTTTAATTTGCCGTCTCTCTTTTTGTCTTAGTCTAGCTAAGTGTTTATAAATTTTATCTTTTCAAAAAATCGACTCTTATTTTTATTGGTATTTTGTTTTTTTCCTAGTCTTATTTTATTTCCACTTTGATCTTTACTCTTTCCTTTCTCCTGATAAATTTAGGCTTAGTTTGATCCTCTTTTTGTAGTTACTTGAAGTTTTTTATTGAGATCTTTGTTTCTATTTCTTTCTGATGCTCACATTTATAAGCAATTTAAGTTGGCTTTCTTATGATAACAAAATGGCAGCAGTAGTTCAAGACATTATATATGCACAAAATGTCATCTACAGAAAGAAGAAACTTGTTCCCCCTCAGATTTCCCATAAAAATATTTGGAAACTATAGTGCAACTCACATCATATGCCTTCTTTTTATTCAATGATTGTACCCAGGGATTTGGCAATTTAGTTTGTTCTTGAATTTAGCTTTCTTTGAAACATGAAAATTTCACAAAATAAAAAAAGTGCAGATAAAAAGGAGAAAATAAATACAAATATATATATGTTTGTCATGCTCTATATTTGTTATCAGAATCCGGGTCTCTAGAGAGGTATCCTAGTTCAAGTCACTGGGAGAGTCTCCATTGTCTGTCATTTTTCACTGACACACTTGATATAAATACTGGAAAGCTTCATGGGCTCCTCTGATTAGAGGCCTGCTTCCTATTTATGGAAGTTTAAAGACCTGAAGATTTTCAAAGGGCACACAATCACCTATCTTTTAATTTTGTAATTTTTGTGCAGTGCAACTCCATAAAAACTTAGTAGATCTGTGTGCTACCAGACAATTTTATGGGCTGTAATCCAAAGATAAAATTCTTGTCTACTTATGTTTGAACTCAAGAAGATATCTGGAAATCTATTTTTGGGACTTCATACTCTGAATCCTCATAGAACTCAGTTGACTCAGTGTAATGCTCCATCTAGGAGCAACTTGAAACAGTTGGGATAGTGAGGCACCAATAGTTTACAACTAGGGTACAAGCTATTTTCCAAATGCAGCTGCAAAATTACCGTTATTTACTCTTAAGAATATAAAGTCATGTGTGCATGATTAAAAGAGGTTTTTCTGTCCTCAACTTTTTCTTAACTCAGTTTACCACTCTCTTGTCTCTACTAGTGTTAGCTATATGTTAATACATATAGTTTGGGTCTCCAATCTTGGAAAAGAGAATCAACTAATTGTGCTGTAGTCAGGACCACAACTGAAAGGGCACCGCTTGAAAAGAAATGATAGAATAATTTAAAGCACACAGCATTAAATGTTTCTCTTCTGTAGTGGACAGAATCAAGTTAATTTGGATCATATGAAGGAATTTAGGTACTATTAGGAAGAGAATACAGAACATTGGGGAGTAAATCATAAATGCCTAATAGAATAACTGTCGCTTACTAATTATTTCAATATCAGCAAAATTAAGTTCAACTGTATTGCTTTAACACTAATAATCCTATCACCAACAATGAACGTTTCATCATCCTAGTGGTTTGAAAACAACAGAGACTTATTTCTCTTTCACTTCACATGCTCATCAGAGGTACCCATGCCTTCTTCACTGTAATATTCTACCTGGCAAGGAAGTCAGTTTGGAACATAGTTGTCATGACAGGAATTTAAAATCACTGCTTGGCAAGAACACACATCTCTTCTGCTCGTAAGTCATGGGCTAAGCCTGATTTCAGGGGTTAGGCTGTAAAAGCCTCCCATAAGGATACATCACCAATTACTGGGGACAAACTAATCACAGTGTTAGGAACTTTATTTTAGTGTTTATATTTAATTCTTATGACATTACTCATAAAAGAATATATTTTACATACTTACAAAATGAAGCTCAGAAAGCTAAATAACCTGTAATATATGGTGTGCAAGAGCTAACACTAGAGCAAAGAGAACTTTCTGATGCTAAAACATACATCCTTCTACCATATTACACTATTACCACTTTGCAATCTGATTTAAGGTCATGCTTGAAAAAAATGGAATTGATGAAAGCAATATTAAAATCAAGGTCTCCCAAAATATGTTTCACCAAATGCTAGGTCATAACCATGTTACTTAGGACCACGATTCAATATACAAATAATTTATGTTGAAAAGTTTTTCAGAAAGTTTTATCATGTATAAAACCAGTTAATTCTGTGTATCTTTATAGCTTAATAAGTTACAAACAAAACTTTCACAACAACGTATACAATTTAATAAATAATTTAAAACCTGATAATAATAAGTTATGGTTGACATAGACTTTAAGCAACTCATTTATTACTTTTGAGCCTGAAATGTATTACTAAAAAATAAAGATTTTGAACAAACTGACTTCTATTTCATAAATTTTTGAGTAATAATTTGCCAATTAAGTCCAAATGTTTGGAAATGCAGTTTGGGCTTATAATTCAATCTGGTCTCATTAAAATGGAAAATTTTACATCTAAAATATGCTAGCAACAAGTTTATCCATTTTTCCTGTTCCCTTTAGAACAGGGTATTGCCTTCTAATCATAGATGATTTAGAATCCTCCCTGAGACACAGAAAAAGAAAGAAAGAACAAGAAAGAAGGCAATTCAGTAATGCAATTTGTCCTGTCTTATATCTGGTACTTGATTCATGTGAGGAAGATTGATTCTTCGTCTTCCTCACCTTCATCAAAAAGGTGAGGGAGATCATGTGGCTTAATGGAAAGAGCATAATCTTAAATTTGGCATGACCAAAATTTAAATCTCTCTTTTTCCCTTACTTTTAACTTTGAAAAATTAATACCTCTCTGGGCCCTTGTTTCCTTAGTTGCAAAATAAATATAATAAAATACTAACTCCATTGCTGTGAAGATTAAATGTAATTTCAAGAACTCAGGTGGATAATATATAGCACAAAATCAATGTTTAAGTATTATTTATATTATTATAATCATTAATATTTTAAAGAGATTTGCAGTACAATAAATGAATGAATAAGAAACTGAAATGTGGAAGATTGGGCAAAAACTGAAATGAAGAAATATTATCAAGACAAATTTAGAAGATTGGATAGATGGAGATTGAACTAGAGGAGAAAATAAATTATTTGACAGAAAGTATCAAAATGTAAGTGTCTGACACAGAACTACTATAACAATTAGAATCAATATGCATGCATTGGGAAATTACTTCTAGTATAAAAATAAAGCATTTAATGTGAAACTTTTTCTCCCAAATTAGTAGTTTGTTCTATGAATTTGTATGTACTCCCAGTATAAGTGCAAATATTTTATTATTTACAGCTTTTTGTACATGATATACTGAGGTCTTTCTAAATATATTTAAACATAAATTTCTGTTATATTTTCTCTGAATGATTCTTTTTATTGACAGGCTTACTGTAAGTGAAAAACAATTGGAGACATTAAACAGATGCTTCAAACCTGTGTTTAGTAAAGTGTTTCCCTGGCAATATAAACAAACTTTTTACTTCTGTGTGAAGATTTTTCTTCTGTATTCTTAATAATAAATTAAATAATTAACATAATAGTAAAAATAACAATAATAATTAAAATTATAATACCTATAGATGCTAAATTTAAAACATGAATTTAGGCATTACTTAATGTAATAACTCTTGTGTCCTAAGAGAAACAAATATTTTGTTTAAATACAATCATGCTATTTTAGTCATTGTATTTCCATTTGAAAAAAATATATATGTATATATATACTCCCATTATAATGTTGATTGACTAGCATAGGAATAATTTTTCAACTTGTTTGTGTCATCAGTTGACCAAAGTGTGCTCATATCCTGAATCTTAACTGGTCAATTCTATGAACAAAATTCTGATTTTTTATTTAAAGAAAATTCAATAACACAAAGTTGCTTCTGGAAGACTTTTTGAAATAAGTTTACTGCAAACTGAGCTACCTTGAGCTACCAGCCAAAGCAACTTTAATATACTGAGAAAACAAAATAAGCACTTTGGCCAAAATTTAGTAATTATACTCAAATAATTGGGATCCTGCCTCCGGTAATAAGGTAATTTTCCTGTGGAATATGCAGTTGGTGTTTGTTCCCAGGTGTGGCAATAGGTTATGCTGATTCACTCACTCTCTTACTTGTGAATTTTTAAAAAATGCCTGACAGATTAATAAAGCTGGCCCAGATTAGTGATAAACCCTCTAGTTACTGCACAGAATTGTTCTTCTATTAAAAAACAAAAAAAGCTTGACTCATACATCATACAGACTCCTAAGCATATTTGTACTAACAGTGTCATATTACAGCCAACTGAACTAAGAAATATTGCTGTCATACACCATCCTGTAAGGGAAAAGCAAGAGTTTGCTAGAGATTGAGATTTGATTACTGTTTTATCTTAAACAGTGAAAGAGAGAAAGATATTACTTAATCATGTATCTTTAATTAAATTGTCAAGATTAGAATCTGAATTTACTCTAATTTTATGGATTATATTATTTTTATTATTGTTATTAAATATAATTATAATGAGAAAAATTTGTGGATGTAAATCATGACTCAATTCTCCATTATGTTTTGTTTGATAATGTATAACTTATATCTGAATAATTTATTGTTATCAAGCCTATATTCATTTTACTTGAAAAATATTTGAACATATTAATTGGGTAAATATAATAAAAGACATAAAGAGGAAGGTTTTGTTTGTACCTACTGGTAAGGAGATGTCTAGATCTCGTCCATTAGCAGAACTCTTTGAAGCTAAATTTTTGCAGGAATGGAGTTCTCCATCACTGTAACAAGGTAAAATAGGTCAAGCCTGCATGGGACCAAACTAAAAGAAACCAATTTTCTAAATAGTTTCCCTAACTATAGGACAAACTAGAGGAAAAAAAAAAAAGAAGCTGTGCTTTTCTAAAAAGTTGCAATAGGTTGTAATAGAGTGAGGAAAAGAAGAAATGGACAAGCTTTGCTTACAGAATGAGAGTGTCTTTCAGCAGGTGTAAGCATATATCCTTCTTCATCATTGTTTTCTTTTGGTATTTAAAAAAGTATACTTCTGTCAAGGCATTCCACAATAGATAGGAACTAAATAAGGAAAGTAAATGAAAGGCATGTTTGATACTTATATTAAATTACAGTCAATCTACAGGTAAACATAGTTACACATTTACTTTTAAGCAGATATTCAAGTTATAAGCTAAAATGAAATAGTAGAATAAGGTGATCGTGCCTAGAAGCATTTCACAATGCTTTTAGTGTTGCCATCGTTTGTATTTAAAAGTCAGTTGCCAGGTAAATTCATTAAAAAAAACACTACTTCTTACTCTTTCCATACATTTATATTATTGGCATTCTAGAGAGATTAAGTTGATTTTGGAATAAACATTCATTTCTAAGTTGTACTCACATGACTGGAAAATGATGTTATACCTCTTGGGATAATTAAAGGTGTTCCAAGTGTCTCAAAACCAGAATTGAAAATCACAGGTTTATGTAATTGGCAATGAAATACCTGTGGCCAATGCTTTTAGCTAAACCAATCAGCATAAATTCATTCTTCTCTTGAGTATCTCTGGGTTCTATCACTATTATTTATTCATTTTGCTTTATTTCAAGCTCATATGAACCCCATTTATCCATATTTATGCTCATTTATTTATACAGTAAAGCTTTATTGCTTACTAAGTTGTATTTGACCTCATAACCCTCTGCCCTAACTTATTTTACTCACCTCCAATGTATCCCTCTCTTGCTTTTTCCATCCTCCATTTTCTTCACCTTCCTCATCTGCTATTATTTGTACCTGAAATTCTCTTTCACAAGTTCTTTCCATGGCTTAATCTTTCATTTCATTGAGGTCTCGAATCAAATGTCACATCTCAAAAAAGCCTTTTAAATTATTCTGTATAGAACAATATCTCTCCATATACTCATCATTTTTTAGTCTTTTTTTCGATCTTTTTGTAGTCTTTTTTATTGATCTTTTTATAGCCTTTTACTACTTGAAATTATGTTTTACAATTATATTTTCGATGTATTGATCTGTGTTTGTTGTCTTTCACATTAGATTGTAAACTCAAGAAAGCCATTTTGTTATATAAAATTTATATTCTTTGCATATGGAGTAGTGCCTTGTCAATGATAATTGTTGAATAAAATAATTTTGAAGTTTTAATAAGATCATATTCATACTTAACCATTTACGATTTTAGGTACAAAAATTATTTTTTATGTTTTATAGCTTTGTATATAATCTGAGACTATGAGAACAGCATGACTTTTTAACCAAAACAGCTTATTAATATTGTTTCTTGGTTAAATTATAACATTGTATGTATCTATATAGATATTAAGTTTTTGTGATGTGGTATTGGTTGATAACTTTCTTAAGAAATTCAAATGACAAAACCTAAAGCACTGAACACCTACTCTAGAAAATCATTGCAAAAAAAAGTGTTCTAGAGGAAAGCTTGCCATTATGTGAAGGTGAGAAGTGAAGTTAGCTAAACTCTAGCTTAATATAATCAGAGAACGTTGAGATAGTCCTCAAGGATTAATTATGAAAGAATTAGCAATTTTTGAGAATTTATTGTTACTCCAAGTGAGAGAAGAGTTCATTCATCAGGATTTATTTCACCCATCAGTATTTACAGATTGGCTTTTCTCAGAGTACCTAAGTACTGTGGCCTTGTGATCTTAAAATGTGACCATATAAATTATTTCCCTAGTCACCTTTTGTTTTATTGCCAGTCTACTGGTCAGTATCACCATGATGGTTCTAACTGATTTTCTAGCTTCTAATTTCTATATTTTTTATTATATCGTTCCTTAACCTGTTTGATTTTTTTCTCTAAAATAAATTTTATTCAAACAGAGCACTGATAAAAAATGTACACTTGATCTCACTGTAAATGGATTAATGTTTAAATTTTACATTCTGTATTTGAAAGCAATCTACCTTTCAGACCTTATCTATAATTATTATTCTATATTATGTTCTCCTTAAATAAGAATACTTGTCATTTTCCACTAGATAATTTATCCTCTTGTTCTTATTCACTAATTGTGCCAGTCTTTCTCCATGAAATGTATGATTTTCTCCTCAGTGAAATAAAATAGTATTTATATTTCTAAATTCAGCTAAAATAATGCTTTCTGACCACTTTCTATATCCTAATAGTCACCACATTCATCTAATATAGTATTTGTGTACTTCTTTAATTTAAATAGCCACATTTTCTTTTAATATATTTATTGCATTTTGTTTTATCTCACCTGTATTTATCGATTTTCTCATAAAATAAAAATATCTTATTTAAATTTATATTTTCAGAGATAAACTAGATAATGTCTTACAAGTGGTCCAAACTCAATATAAGAAAATTGCTGAATTAGTAAATGAATGACAAAGTGAATGTAAAAGTAAGTAATGATGGGTCCACATGAATACCAAATTAGGAAGTCATAGATAGTAAAGAAGTAACCAAACATGCAATGATCAAACTAGGAGTGTGAAGTAATAAAGCAATGAAGGAAATGAGATTTCACATAGAGCTGTCCTTTCTGCCTATCTTCAAGTTTAGCTAACTCAGCCTCTTCTGCACTGCTGTGAGACCCACTCATCACTCTTCAATATTTTTGCCTTAAAAGTTAGGTAGTTCAAAATATATGCTATCCCTTATCCCTAAATAAACTATCATCACTTTGGATACATTCCTAAAAGGTCTTTTATTGTTAATTCTCTTTACACGTATATCTATTATTTTTTTATTAAAAAAATGTTTTCGAAGAATTTCTTTGAGCAAATAGTGATTCATGAATTGGGCAGCACCAAACCATGCGTGGTTTGGGCTCTAATGAGAAATGTGATGGAAAATTTTTATTTCTCAAAAGCAAAGCAAAGAAAATATTTGGTTGGTTAAAGTGAAAAGTCCATAGGTAGAGGTTAAGTGGCAGTGTTTGATTGGTAAAGTCTCTACTTATAGTTTAGTTGGTGGTTTCTATTGATTTGCTTACACAGAAACTCAAGGCACTGGAGCTGTCTCAGCCTAATGGCCTCCTAATGCATTTGTATGGTATAATTATATTTTTAATTGATATATAATCACTGTAAATATTTATGGAGTACATAAAATATTTTGCTATATGCATATAATGTGTAATGACCAAATCAAAGTAATTTGAATATATACCACCTCATTTATTATTTTTTGTGTGCTGGGAAATTTACAAATCATCTTTTCTAGCAATTGTTTTGAAATATACTATAAATTATTGTTAATTATAGTGGCTCTACTGTTCAGTTGGCCATTAGAATTTATTCCTTCTATCTAACTGTATTTTTATACTCATTAACCAATCCCTCTTCATGCTCACCCTTCCCTAGGCCCTAGTAACCACCATTCTATTCAATATCTCAATGAGTCCATTTTTTTTTTTAGCTCCTACATATGAGTAATAACATGATATTTGTCTTCCTGTGCCTGGTTTATTTCATTTAATATAATATCCTCCAGTCTAATCCATGTTCCTGCAAATGACAGGATGTAATTCTTTTTTATGGCAGAGTAATATTCCACTGTGGATATATATCACATTTTCTTCATTCATCTATTGATGAACACATAAGTTGATTCCATATCTTGGCTATTGTGAATAGTACCCCAATAAACAAGAGAATGCAGATATCTATTCAATATACTGATTTTCTCTCTTTTGGATATTTACTCAACAGTAAGATTGCTGGATTACATGGTAGTTATATTTTCAGCGTTTTGAGGAGACTTCATACTATTTTCCATAGTTGCTATACTAATTTACATTCTCATCAATAGTCTGTAAGCATTTCCCTTTCTTGTTTTCTCACCGGCATGTGTTATTGCATCTTTTGCATATAAGCTATTTTAATTGGGGTGAAATGATATCTCACTGTGATCTTAATTTGCATTTATCTGATAAGTGATGGTGAGTCCTTTTTATGTACATGTTGATCATTTGTATGTCTTTTGTTGAGGACTGTCTATTCAGATCTTTTGTGTAGTTTTTAATTGGACTATTTGGGTTGTTTTGAGTGTGTGTGTGTGTGTGTGTGTGTGTGTGTGTGTGTGTGTGTTTGAATCATCTGAACTCCTTATACATTTTGTATTTTAATCCTCTGTCAGACGGATAGTTTGCAAATATTTTTTCCCATTCTGTATGTTGTTCTTTCAGTTTATTTATTTATTTATTTTTGCTGTGCAGAAATGTTTTAGTTTGATGTAATCCTATTTGTCAACTTTTGCTTTTTTTGCCCATACTTTTGAAGGCTTACTCAATAAATATTTGTTCAGACCAATCTCCCTAAAATATTTCCTCATTCTCTCACTCTCATAATATCTACTAGCAATTTATAATTTAATGAACAAGATAAATTTATTTTATTGCCTTTTTATTGACTTTTATTTACAGTAGATCACTGTAGGTTATTTAAGCTCTTAAACCAGCAGTAAAGTGTGTGTGTGTGTGTGTGTGTGTGTGTGTGTGTGTGCATGTGTGTGTTAGCTTGTATCTGTTGGAGGTGGTGTGGGGAATTTCATTCAAAGTCCAAACTATGAAACTTTAATTTTTCTGTCTTTCCTCTAAAGAAATATAAGATGATACATTTTATACATTGAAACTGGTGTCTAAAGAGGTAAAATGACTCGATCAAAGGCATACACTGAGTAAGTAATATGATTTTTGTAGTTTTCAAACTTGACTAGGTTCTAATTCAAGGTCCTTCCTGCTACAACAATTTGGCATCTCATTAAATATTGGGTATTAGAGAACCATAGAGGTTCCATCAACTATTGATATGATTTGGCTGTGTCTCCACCAAAATCTCAAATTGTAGTCCCTCTAATTCCCCCGTGTTTTGGGAGGGACCCAGTGGGAGGTAATTGAATCATGGGGGTGGGTCTTTCCCATGCTGTTCTTGTGATAGTGAATAAGTCTCAGGAGATCTGATGGTTTTATTAAAGGGAGTTCCCCTGCACATGCTCGCTCGTGTCTGCCATCATGTGAGATCTCCCTTTACTCTTCCTTTATCTTCTGTCATGATTGCAAGGCCTCCCCCAGCCATGTGGAACTGTGAGTCCATTAAACCTCTTTCCTTTATAAATTACCCAGTCTCAGGGATGTCTTTATTAGCAGTGTGAGAACAATACAGTGAATTTGTACCAGCAGAGTGGGGTGCTACTGTAAGGATACCCTGAAATATGGAAGCAACTTTGGAAATGGGTAACAGGCAGATGAAGGAACAGTTTGGAGGGTTCAGAATAAGATAGGGTGATGCGGGAGAGTTTGAAACTTCCTAGAGACTTTGACAAAAGTGCTGATAGTGATATGGATAATAACCTCAAGGCTGAGGTGGTTTCAGATGGAGATGCAGAACTTTTTGGGAATTGGAGTAAAAGTCACTCTTGCTTTGCAAAGACACTGGCAGCATTTTACCCCTTCTGTAAAGATCCATGGAACATTGAACTTGGGAGAATAATTTAGTGTATCTGGGGGAAGAAATTTCTAAGCAGCAAAACATTCAAGAGGAAGCAGAGCATAAAAGTTTGGAAAATTTGCAACCTGACAATGGAATGGAAAAGAAAATCCCATTTTCTGGGGGGGGAATTCAGGCCAGTAGCAGACATTTGCATAAGTAGTAAAGAGACAAATGTTAAACACCAAGACAATGGGGAAAATGTCTCCAAGCATGTCAGATATCCTTATGGCAGCACATCCCATCACAGGCCCAGAGGCCTAGGAGGGTAAAATGGTTTTCTGGGCTGGGTCCAGAGGCCCCTGCTGTGAGCAGCCTTGGGATTTGGTGCCTTACATCCCAGCTGCTCCAGCTATGGCTAAAAGGGGCCAAGATACAGTGCAGATTATGACTTTAGAGGATGCAAGCCTCAAGTCTTGGCAGCTTTTGTGTGACATTGAGCCTGTGGGTACACAGAAGACGAGAACTAAGATTTGGGAACCTCTGCCTAGGTTTCAGAGAATGTATGGAAATGCCAGGATGTTCAGGAAAAGTTATACTGTAGAGATGGACCCCTTGTGGAGATCCTCTGTTGGGCAATGTGGAAAGGAAATGTGGGGTGGGATTCCCCACACAGAGACACCACTGTGGCACTGCCTAGTGGAGCTGTGAGAAGAGGCCCATTGCCCCACAGACCCCAAAATGGTAGATCCACTGGCAGCTTGCACTGTGAACCTACTGCAGACACTCAACATCAGCCCATGAAAGCAGCCAGGAGGGAGCCTTGACCCTGCAAAGCCACAGAGGTAGAGATACCCAAGGCCATGGGAGCCTACCTCTTGCATCAACATGACCTGGATATGTGACTTGATGTCAAAAGAAATCATTTCAGAGCTTTAAGATTTGATGACCCTGTTGGATTTTAAGTTAAGATTTGACTAACCTGTAGCACCTTTGTTTTGGCCAATTTCTCTTATTTGGAATGGCTGTATTTACCCAATGCCTGTACCCCCATTGTATCCAGGAAGTAACTAACTTGCTTTTGATTTTTCAGGCTTGATGTCATTTGGCTGTACCCTTCCCAAATCTCATCTTGAATTGTAACCCCCACAATTCCCACATGTTGTTGGAGGAACCCCATGGGAGGTGATTGTATTAAGTGGTCTTTCTTGTGCTGTTTCCGAGATAGTGAAAGATCTGATAGTTTCACTATCAGATGGGGGGTTTCTCTGCACAAGCTCTCTCTTTGCCTGCTACCATCCACATAAGATGTAATTTGCTCCTCCTTGCCTTCCACCATGATTGTGAGGTCTCCCCAGCCATGTGGAAATCTAAGTCCAATAAATCTCTTTCTTTTGTAAATTACCAGCCTTGGGTATGTCTTTATCAACAGTGTGAAAGTGGACTAACACAAGACTCACAGGCAGAAGGGACTTGCCATGTCTCAGATGAGACTTTGGACTGTGGACTTTTGAGTTAATACTGAAATGAGTTAAGACTTTGGGGGACTGTTGGAAGACATGATTGGTTTTTGAAATGTAAGGAGTTGGGATTTGGGAGGGACCAGGGAAAGAATGATATAGTTTGTCTGTGTCCCCACCCAAATATCAAATTGTAGCTCCCATAATTTTCCCATGTCATGGGAGGAATCTCGTGGGAGGCAACTGAATCATGGGGTGAGTCTTTCCTGTTCTGTTCTCATGACAGTGAATAAAGTTCACAAGATCTGATGGTTTTATAAAGGAGACTTTCCCTGCACATGTTCTTTATTGCATGCTGCCATGTAAGATGTCCCTTTCCTCTTCCTTCATCTGCCATGATTCTGAGACCTCCTCAGCCATGTAGAACTGTGAGTTCACTAAAATTCTTTCCTTTATAAATAACCCAGTCTCAGTTATGTCTTTATTAGCAGCATGAGTACAGACTAATACAACTATCAAAACATATTTAAGCTTTGCTCACTTCTGTAAAACAGTCTGGTTCATTTCCAAACTGAAAAAGGAAGAAGAAAACAAAGAAATGTTTTTCCATTTTCCAATATGCTGAGCTACCAGTCCTAACACCACAGGCATCTTGGTAGCATTAGTATGATATATTGTGGCAGTAAACTGAACTTCAATTGATCCATGATTTTAATCCATATTGTGGTTCTGGGAGGAAGATCTGAAGTACTGGAATATAATGTGAAGTGTAACAAATGCCTTTGTGAGTTTAAATATCTCTAGTTTTGTGATAGCCCTCATTGCAGACTTAACCTGGAAATAACAGGAATAAAAATGTAAAGTATATTTTGACAATCTCTTAATACTTTAAAATAAAAATAAAACCTGAATCAAAGCAAATGTATAAAACAAAGAAACAAAATAAATATATTAAACCATATACTGTTAAAGTATCATTACTCTCTTGAACCCTTATAACTTAACAAAGGAAATACGTTTTTCAGACTGGAATTATCCTGCCAGTTGTGCATCATTTGGTGATATAAAACCATTTTGCAAAATACAATATAACCTCAGGATTTTCTCCTCACTACATCATGGAGTTTGCATAACAGCTACTCTTTCTCCCACTGAGCAAATGAACCAACAGGGTGAGGTAAGGGAAGAGGTGGAAAGAAAAGAAATCGAGAAGAAAGTCATTTTCCCAGCTATGTAAGAGAACATGTAACGGTTATGTTATCTCATTCAGCACAACGAATCCCTGGATTTCTTTTTTCACCACAAAGCAGGCAGTTTTCTCTCCTCCCCAGCTATCTTACCCAACAATACTTCAGAGACAGTTTGGTTCTTTGGCTTTTAGTGTCTGTTAAAATGTAGAACTGAAAGCACACTATGGAGCTTTGATTTAGCATTTTTTTTTCCTTCTCACAGAAACAAAAACCTAAAGGAATTTTAGGTTCTTCTAAAGTGATCCTGAAGCCACAACTAAAAGTCAGGAATCGAAGGACAAACTATTGTCCAGGCATCCTGTTATCCTTAGCAATGTTATGAAGTTCAGAGACTTCTAAGGGTGCTTATGCAAATTTTCTCATAGTGTGGGGAGATATCTAGTGTTATCCATGCCATTTAAATAAGTACTTGAGCTCAAAGGGAAAAATGTGGTAAGCAAATGCTACAGTGTGTCAAGAGACCAAGAAAAATGTTAAACCTTACATAAAAATAAACCCAACTCCAAAGATTAACGACTGTGCAGAAGTTAAAACTGGATAAGAAAGAAGAACATAATATGTAAATGTGACAGAATTCATATTATCAACTCTTTTACGATGCCTAAAATATGGGTTCAGCAAGGAGATTTATTTGTAAATATTGTAATGTTTGAATTTTACTTGAAGAACTATTGTTTTATCAAAGATCATAAGTGTAAAAACAGAAAGAATTTGTCATCAGAGGGTAGGAAAAAAATCAACATCATCACAATAGTAAGAAGTGTTTTGTATTTTTTTCTCTATTGACTTTAATTAATCTCTCTCTCTGGACTTCTGTGAGATGGAAAAAGGTTTATTTTTGTTTTTAGAGCTTGCTTGCCAGATGGGATTTTTTGAACTATTACTGCTCTAACTCTGCCAACCACAGCATTCATAGCTAAAGATTTTAATTTGTTTTACAACCCAACAAAAGTAGAACAAGTAACTGTGTGTATAGTGGAGTGGAGAGGTGAGGGTCAACCCTGAGGACACAGACATTTACTGTTAGTACGTTAGGCATACCATGCCCACCTCTTTCTGTTTCTTCTAATTATTATAAAAGATCCCTGGCACTGAGGTCAAAATTTAACATTTTTTTTAAATCTATTTACCATTATCTCTAAAATAACCACGACCTAATCAGAAGCTTGGTTTTTCTTCCCATTACTTTTTTTTAACAACATGCAAGGCAACACATTGCCTATAGTAGTTGATATACACAATTAGATGCATTGATTTAAATTTCAGTGTGGTCAGTTTAAGTCAGGATATATTGTTAAAATGCTACATATTAGGTAAAGGCAGATAGAAATGCTTTTGTAAACAATTTTAAGCATCACAAATAATATATAGGAGATTTAATTCTAACATAATTCACTTCACTAAAACTTAATGCTTGCATACTAGTCAAAAAAGCAATTTACATGAAAACTGATGGTTTTCCTACTAAAATCTCCCTCCCTCTTTCATTACTCCTACATTGCATAAACATTAGCTTACTAATGACATTCTGTATTCTCTCTGATCTAGGGCAACATATGAGAAAAGAAAGAGGAAAGAAGAGGCAGTTGATTCGAATTAAGAAAAAGTCTTTTATTTAAATTCAATTTTTAATAGTAACTTATACTGAGAGGGTATAGACAGAGGGGGACTTAACTAGTTTCCCAGATAGACAATGGCAAAATCAAAGCAAAGAGCAATCCTTTCTTTCTCTCCATCTCTTTTTTTCTTTTCTGTCTTTCTCTCTGTCTCTCTCTTTAATGAGACAGAGTCTGGTTATGTTGCCCATTCTGGTCTTGTACTCTTGGACTCAAGCCATCCTCCTGCCTCAACCCCCATAGTAGCTCAATTACAGATGTGAGCCACTGTGCTTGGATCCTCTTTCATGCTTGCTGGCTTTGTTTTTCTTTCCTTCTTCCTTCATCATACACTTAACTGATCAACCTATTATGTGCCTTAAAACATGATAAGCACTAAATATCTTGATGTATGGTTATGAAGAAAAAAATTATCTACAAATTAAAAATCCACAAATACTGAATAAGAAACTGCCATTTGAGGTTCTGTGTTAAAATCTGAAAAACAACTGGTATAACAATAGAGCTACTCGTTGATATGGTTTGGCTGTGTCCCCACCCAAATTTCATCTTGAGTTGTAGTTCCCATAATTCCCATGTGTTGTGAGAGAGACCCATGGGAGATAATTGAATCATGGGGCAGTTCCCCCATACTGTTCTCTTGGTAGTAAATACGTCTCATGAGAGCCGATGGTTTTATAAGGGGAAACCTCTTTCACTTGATTCTCATTGTCTCTTTTGCCTGCTGCCATGTAAGACGTGCCTTTCACCTTCTGCCATGATTGTGAAGACTCCCCAGCCATGTGGAACCATTTATCCATTAAACCTCTTATTCTTTGTAAATTACCCAGTCTTGGATATGTCATTATCAGTAGTGTGAAAACAGACAAATACACTCATGGTCCTCTTGTAATTTGGTATTTAAACTTAAACTGTAAGAGTCTAGAATTCTGCCAAATAAAGTTACTCAAAGTTACTCAGTGAGAAAGACTAAAATAGTAGTCATAAATATACATTTCCTATAAATATTATTTGTTATACTCTAAATGCTAATTAGCATTGCTTTAAGAGAAGTATCACTCATCAATGATTCTAATGCTAGCAGCATTTCAAAAATGTGTACATGTAGCAGTAAAAAATCCCAGAAGCCAATAAAAATCAGTCTGTATACTGTTGTTCTAGAATATTACATAGTTTACTAACCATGTGTCTGTATCAAATTCTCCCCAACATTTTACTGTAAAAATTTCAAACATGTAACTAATCTGAAAAAAAAATGTTAATCATGTAATGACCACCTAGATTCTATAAATAATTTGATATATTTGCCTTAGACTCTCTTTTAAAGTGTGAATTTTGGCTCCAAATAAAATGATAATGTTCAAACATAGACAGCTTAATACATCAAGAACAATTCTGTAGCCATCTTATACAATCATTATTTCATAGAAAAATCTAATGAAATCAGTGAGAGCTTTGTTCAGATACAAATGATAATGGCCTCACACAACAGATACCATTCAAAGTTTTTATGCCCATTGGAATAACTATATAGAAAAACAACATAGGTTTTTAAGATGCTCTGATACTATCTTGGCACAGAAAGGCAGAAACTAAATTAATAATGTTTTTTCCCATTTTGATTAGCTTTCATTATGTACTATGGGAGCAAATCCTGCAACGTCAAAGTAAATTAAGTAGTTTAATGAAAATTTTTGGCGAGGTGCGGTGGCTCACACCTGTAATCACAGCACTTTGAGAGGCTGAGGCAGACGGATCATGAGGTCAAGAGATCAAGATTATCCTGGCCAATATGGTCAAAACCCATCTCTACTAAAAATACAAAAATCAGCTGGGTGTGGTGGCGTGTGCCTGTAGTCCCAGCTTCTCAGGAGGCTGAGACAGGAGAATCTCTTGAACCTGGGAGGTGGAGGTTGCGGTGAGCAGAGATGGTGTCACTGTACTCCAGCCTGGGGAACAGAGTGAGACTCTGTATATATATATATAAAAGAAAATTTTAGAATTGACACACTCTCATTCCCCCTCACTGCCAGCTATTATCAACAGCAGAGAAATTATATTTCAAATCATTTAGTTTTTTTATAAATGGCATTTACAGTTGCTACTTTGCAAATATTAAGTGTCATACAAAAGAGGTGTAAAAAGGCATAATTTGTGTAATACAAATAAGAGATGCCTGGAAATTTGGAAGTTGCATTCTAGACAATGATATATGTGATTCTGGTTATGCATACCTCTGGGCATCAAATTTCTTGTTGGTTTCTTTTTTACCTTTGTTAATTGAGCAAAATGACAAGATAAATCTCAGTCATTTAGGAGATTTCTTTACCGTTGTGTGCTTGGGAGACAGATCTGTGCCTTCTCCAAATATGATTTTGAGGGCTCCAAATTTAAAGGAGAGAGTGGGATATTGAAATTTATACAATTTTCGGCCGGGCGCGGTGGCTCACGCCTGTAATCCCAGCACTTTGGGAGGCCGAGGTGGGCAGATCATGAGGTCAAGAGATCTAGACCATCCTGGCCAACATGGTGTAACCCCGTCTCTACTAAAAATACAAAAAATAGCCAGGCATGGTGGCACGTGCCTGTGGTCCCAGCTACTCAGGAGGCTGAGGCGGAAGAATTGCTTGAACCCAGGAAGCAGAGATTGCAGTGAGCCGAGATTGCGCCACTGCACTCCAGCCTGGAGATAGAGCAAGACTCCATCAAAAAAAAAAAAAAAAAAAGAAATTTATACAATTTTCATGTAAGAGGTAGGTAGGGAAAAATAGTCATGCATGCCTTTGTCTGGCTCAGTGAATCTGCATTTTTTACATAAGATGACATAAATAAAGGGGGCAGAGGAAAAATGCAGAGAATCTAAGATAACATAGGCAAGATAACATAGATATATCTTTGTCTAAGGTAACATAGACAAAAATGGGGCAGGAGAAAATCAGATATGCATTTGTGTCTGGTGGGATGGGGATGATTTCACCTGTAAAGACAAGCTATGAATTTGCACTGCTATGGTGAAATTTTAACAGCTCACTGGGAATTTCCTGGTGGGCAAAATATAAGGGAGGCCTGTTGCTTTTCATCTTGTAGCCATCTTATCTAGGAACCAAATGGGGGAGGCAGGTTTGCATGACCTTGTTCCCAGCTTGACTTTTCCCTTTGGCTAAACTAGTTTAGGGTCCCCAAATTTAATTTCTTTCCACAACTTTTTTTGAAAAAGAGAAAGATTGAGTATGTGTGCATATGTATGTTTATGTATGTGTGTGAGAAAAAGGCATATACCAACTCATTTAACACTCAAAAATTATTTCACACAGGGAACATGATACAGTTGAGAAAAATGAGTCATAAACAAGTTACATAGTTTGCCTACTGATGCCTCCAACTACATTAAGAATATATTTAAAATTCTCCTCTTATGGTTTCTCTAACAGAGTTGTGCTCATCTCCTTGACCCATACATTTTGAACCCTTTCATATTTGTCTTGCCTACCTCCATTGCTCATCTTTTGTCACTTAACTTCTTTATAACTGAATCCTCTTCAGTATCATCCATTACAAATTCGTTTCACAAAGCAGACCTTACAAGCCTTCGCCATTACTGCTGTTCCAGGAAACAGAATTTCTACTGCTTCAAAAGCTATGGATTCCTTTTTGAGACAGTTAGAATGACCTACATTTAGACCAAAGGTACCTGATCTATTATTTAGAGTGTCTCAGCTCCTAAAGAATAGTATACAATCAATGCATGTCATTAGGCAACATGTTCTTTTCTCCAAATATTTATTTCAGGGATCACAAACAAAGTGAGAACAGAGAAAAAAAGTTTTGATTCTTTGATATCTGTATACTAATTTATCCAGACTCTAATTTTATCAGTGGCTTTTAAATATCTAAAAAAATAATATTAAACTTATTTATCATTCTCTTCAAAAAAATCTATCAAATTAAAAAATATGAAAAGTAACACAACTTTTATATTACTAAATACATTCTTGATTATTCCTGAAATATCAAAAAAGAGGCCAGTTATACAACTAAAAATATAGGGATTGCTATTAAGCAGCATTTATTCACATTTCATGACATTTTCTGTCTCACATCCATAATGTGAAGTGAAAGCCTCATGGAAGGGCCTGCATAACAGGGGGTAGCTCCAATCCTAATTCTGTGTACACCACCTTGCTGGCTCTACCTTATAGCAGCAGTAACAGTTTATAGGCTGATATCCATGAACTTTATAACTCACCCATAGGAAAAATACCTAACCTTCTCCAAATTAAACAAAACCAGAACAATCAGAGAAGTAGTGATTAGAAAAACTTTTATGTTCTTCAGTGTACTGTGTAACAATCTTGTGATAGAGTTTTGTAATGTGTTTGCAAAGAGAAACAGTCATCTCTGGCACTAGAAAGGAACCCAAGACTTGCATTCTGCAATGCTGACCACGTAAAATAAAACAAGGAATGCCACTTAATCTCAATGTAAATTATTTAATAATAAAATATGTAAAATTTCCCACTAAATTAAAATGACGTATTTCCCAGCTTCAGAATATATTTATTATTTTATGAATATACTCAATTTCATGTTTCAGTCTTTTCATATAAATTATCCAGATATATTCTAACATCTCCTATATATATTTCTAAATATAATAAAATAGCTATTATTAATTGATGACTAATATGAGAGCCCATTTTGAGTGCTTTACATTTCTCCTTATTTAATAGTTTTGACCACCTTTAAGTGTAAGTACCATTATACTCACTGCTTTACAACTGATAATATTGGGGCATGAAAGAAAAAAGTAATTTTTCCCAAATTTGCACAGTTAGAAGTGACAAAATCAGTATTTAAACTCAAATAATGCTAGTGTATATTTCCAATATAAAATGATATGCACTTTAGGGCATTCTATAAAAATGATGTCATTACACATTATATTTTACTGCTATTTACTACAGTAAAGAATATTGACTTACAGTAATATGTGCTCTATACTGAAGTAAAATTTATTTTGGTTTTCTTAGGTTTACTTTTGTTTAATTTATTTTTTATTTCTTAATTATTTTTAGTTCTGGGGGTTTGTTACATAGGTAAACATATGCCATAGTAGCTTACTGTACCTGTCAATCCATTGCCTTAGTATTAAGCCCAGCATGCATTCAAATTCTCTCCCACACCCCACCCCAAATAGGCCCCAATGTGTGTTGTTTCCCTCCCCCATGTCCATGTGACCCCATCATTCAGCTCCCACTTATAAGTGAGAACATGTGATGTTTGGTTTTCTGTTACTGTGTTAGTTTGCTGAGGATAATGACTTCTAGCTTTATTCATGTCCCCAAAAAGGAAATGATCTCATTCCTTTTTATGGCTGCATAATATTGCATGGTGTATGTGTATCACATTTTCTTTATCCAGTCTATCATTGTGGGCATTTGGGGTGATTCCATGTCCTTGCTATTGTAAATAGTGCTTCAATGAATATATGTGTGAATGTATATTCATAACATAATGATTTATATTCCTTTTGGTTTATACCCAGTAATGAGATTGCTGGGTCAAATGGTATTTCTGGTTCTAGCTCTTTGAGGAATCATCACACTGTCTTCCACAACGGTTGAACTAATTTACATTCCCACAAATAGTGTAAAAGTGTTCCTGTTTCTCTGCAACCTTGCCAGCATCTGTTGTTTCTTGACTTTTTAATAATGGCCATTCTGACTGTTGTCAGATGTTATCTCATTGTGGTTTTGATTTGCATTTGTCTAATGGTCAGTGATGTTGAGCTGTTTTTCATATGTTTATTGGCTGCATGAATGTCTTCTTTTGAGAAGTGTCTGTTCATACCCTTTGCCCAGTTTTTAATGGGGTTGACATTCTTCACAGAATTAGAAAAAACTGCATTAAAATTCATATGGAACCAAAAAAGAGCCTGGATAGCCAAGACAATATTAAGCAAAAATAACAAAGCTAGAGGCATCACCCTACCAGACTTCAAACTATACTGTAAGTCTACAATAGCAAAAACAGTATGGTACTAGTACAAAAACAGACACATAAACCAGTGAAACAGAATGGAGAACTCAGAAATACGATTTCCTCAACACTCTGATCTTTGACAAACTTGTCAAAAACAAGCAATGGGGAAAGGATTCTCTGTTCAACAAATGGTACTCACATAACTGGCTATACATTTGCAGAAAATTGAAACTGGACCCCTTTCTCACACCTTATACAAAAGTTACCTTGAGATGGATTAAAGACTTAAATGTAAAACCCAAAACTATAAAAACCCTGGAAGAAAATCTAGGCAATATCATTCAGGACATAGGCATAGGCAAACATTTCATGATGAAATGATCAAAAGCAATTGCAACAAAAGCAAAAATTGACAAATGAGATATAACTAAACTAAAGAGCTTCTGCACAGCAAAAGAAACTATCAGAGTAAACAGAAAACAGAGTGGCAGAAAATCTTTGCAATGTATCCATTCAACAAAGGTCTAATATCCAGAATCTATAAGGAACTCAAAAAAGTTTACAAGAAAAAACATACTTTATAATTTTCTAAAATTCAGACTTAATGTTTTATTTCTTTTTATTTATTTCAAATTAATAAATGTTTAATTTATAAAAATAACAATAAAAATCTCTTAGGAAAAAAGTTGACATTACCAAAATATGACAATTTAAAATATTGTTTTGTGTAGCTTTCTGACATTTTGCTGTAAGGTATAGAATATTTTTTATCATTACCACTATATTATACAAACAATTTGGAATATAATTCTACTTGAATATAAGTCCATTGAAGACAAGATTGTTTTTGTCTTCTTGATTCTTTTTGACTCTTATGCCTAAAACAATAGAATTAAATTAATATGTTGTTGAATAAACTTTAGTCATTCTTTATTTTTAAATATTATTTGCTATTCTTATTTTTTTCTTATTCGTTTGAATTCTACTGTCCTTTTAGTCATGTCTTCAGAATTGTACTAAGCAAACCAATCCTTATAAATAATCCCATTGTATATTACCTTGTAATATGAACTTTCATTTCTCAGTAATTTTTACAGGATTCATTTTTTATGTTAAGGGACTAGGAGTCTGTTCATAGCAACTTATTATTTGTTCTTTTGATCCATATTTTTATGTTCCACCTCCTTCCTACCAGCAGCAATCATTTTTATGTAGTTAAAGTATATCATTTTGTTTGTATGCATGCTTGTGAAATGTGTCATATTTTTATATGTATAAATACATGGTATTTTTATATTGCATTATATTTCTTATATTTTTCCACTTGGTTCCATGCATGAAAAATCTATCCTTATCTATATGCATACATCCTAACTACAACATAAAATAGTTGAATTGCACTGGCCCTTTCACTACTTTTGTCCTTTCACTACTTTTGTCCTTTCACTACTTGTTTATTTCTTCACCTCACCCCTGATATAGACAGTTACAATCAGTTTACCCCTCCAGAATAATACTGCATTGAAAATTCTTAGGCATTCTATACATTACATTTTTATAGATTTTCTCTTAGTTTTCTTCTATATATTAGTTTAGTGTACTATTATTATATTCTGTTAAAGTACCCATTGAAGGGAAGCCAGAATTCAGTCATATGACATAATATGACAAGATTTATTAGGAGTTTGTTATTTGGATAAATTTCCCTTACTAAATCAGTCACTATCAATTGCCCTTTAATGACATGGAAAATAACAAGGTATATATACCTCTCTTTTAAAGCAGAAAACAAAACCAGAAATAAACTTATAGTCAAGTCAGTAGGAAGAAAGAATCAAATCACATTCCTATAAGTTCATTTAACCTTCTCGAGGCATTGTAGTGATGTTTGAGTATAGTTACCAACCTATGTCCACTTTGAGACAAGCCTGTGAATTTCCTTGTATCTCATAGTCTGTGTCTGTAAGTTGGGGGAAAAAAATGTCAATCAAGACAAGAATAACTTAAATATCCAGTTATTTATGTTTATCACAGTGCTCTCAATTTGTTGTTGGAATCTCACTCAAAAACAGGGAACTATTCTATTCTGGTTTCTTTCACATCATAAGAACTAGTACATAAAGACAGGCTATGACTGGAAATAAAATGTTATTTGAGAATAGGGTTGGGGTTTTAGTGCCTTAACGTGGGAAAAAAGTTTTAATCTGTGTTTTACTACTTTTACAAAACATTTATTTCTAGCATATCTGGGAAAGCTCTACTTAAATGGCTCCTGTGATTCATTCCTGGCCTGGTTCACAGGCACAAGCCTACTGATAATCTGCCAATGGATCATTTTCCCACACAGCCTTATCTTTGATACTTTTTTGTCAATACTGTGCACCAGTGATACCAAAGCAGAAAAACATGCTTGGGCCAAACAATACTGTTCATTCAGGTGAAAAAATGGGATGAGGGAGTAGAAGTTATGTGGAAGTACAAATAAATTCAATGGAGGAAGGGAACTTTCCATTGAATTTGTTTCCTTTAATATAATAGAAGCCAGATAATCCAGTTATAAAATTAAAAATGTATTCATTCATAAGCCAAATACAATAACAATCAATTGGTTATACTTCCCCCCAAACAGGGCTGTATTTACAATAGTGAAAACAAATTATATCTGAACATGTGCAAATTACAATAAGCATGTTCACTGGGAATTATGAAATGTAGAGAGAACCCTTTATATGCAGGAGCCCCTCTACAGAAAACTAGAGGTGGGAGTGGAGGTAGTGGATGTGAAAGAGCAGGGGTAGAGAGTTAAGACTAAGATAGTAAGTGTTCTCTGAACTAGCAATAAGTCCTCACTTCTGACAAAACCATAATAAAAAAATTACTACTTTGCATTACAATTGTACTTATAGCTGAACTATTATTATTGTCTTTCCAAAGAGGATTTACATTTAAATGCTATATTCTTGATTTTACTTTTATCCAAATTACTGATTGCTTACACTTGAATATATTATTAAAAATACTGGATAGTTTAATTATCAGCATAATTTATACCTCATTTAGACAAATGTTGAATTCATTTTTATTACACACAGAATGAGGGGAAAGGCTGCTGATTTCAACAGAAACTGGTGAGAGTAATTAAATAGATAAACCATGAAAAGCATATCAAAATTTTTTATGTGTGATGAAGCCAGAGAATCTTTAAATAGTACAATTAGCTATAATCTAAAAGACCAGTCTAGACTTTAAAGCTGTTTATTTTTTCTAGGTCCAATAATAGTATAAGTCAAAGGAAAAAAAGGTTAGACTATGACTGGGCCAATGGGACCACTGGGTTATTGGCCACCTTTAGGGGCTGGCTTTTTGAAACAGCATAAGCTATGGCCACCAAATATATGTGTTGAGTTTGATGAATTTAGTAAAACATTTCTTGATATTAATGGATGATTTGAGTGAAGTTATGGAATGTGATGGTCCTGCCAACCTAATGCACAGTAATTCTGGTCTTAGGAAGAAAACCAATGGCAAGCAGTTATGCATAATAGCATCCAGTTAAAATTACACTAAAATCTACTTAATAACCACTTTAAACTATTTAATGTGCTTTAAACATTGTAACTTTGTAAAGCCTCATAAAATCACCACAAAGATGCTATTGGTATCTCAATTTACAGATAAGTTCACTGGAATCAGAGAGTATAAATGGCAAAAATCACACAGCAACTAAATGGCAGAGCTAGAATCAAATTCATTCAATTTAATGGTAGGATCCAGGCTTTTATACCATCACACTGTGAGTTGGGTTGAAAATAGTTATCTAAATATGTAAGGGAAGTGAAGAGGTAGTATTCTATTTCTTCTGTGTAGAGCAATATCTCACAAAATAGAAGAAGCAAACCTACCTATATAGCTACTCAGTTTATATATGCTCACAGAGGAGAGAAAAGAGTTAAAGCCTTCTCTTTTTTATGATCCATGGATCATAGAAACTTTTACTCATTTGCTTCTTCATCTCCAAAATATCCCATTACACAGTCATTCCTTGCTTCACCTTATCAGTGAAGTTTTCACCAACTCCTAGGTCAGATGCTTTTAGTTTTGGAGAAGCAATTTTCCAGCTATCAAAGTGCCTGAGAGCTTTCAGAATTTCTTTTTTGATAATACCTTCAGCATTTTCTAAGCTATTAAAACAAAAAGTTACGAAGCTGACTTTTCCTATCCAATCTTTGTTAAAATCAAGCACGATCTTTATAATTCCTTTCATAGGTATAAAGCGCAGTGTTGACATTTACATATTTAAGTTCTTTAACATCTGTTTCCACATTCATCAGTATCAACTGCTCCCTGAATTTTCACCTTCAACACAAAGAACATCTTTCTTCTGTAGAAAACTGATCTCAAACTCTGACCTCCCCAGTTTGAAGGCCATTTCTCCCAGTCATCTCTTGCAGGTGTACCCTATTAGCAGTTGGTACCTTACTGGAAATGGGACAGTCTTTTCAATAAATGGTGCTGGGAATACCGAAGACCCATGTGCAAAAGAATAAAATTTGACCCTTGTCTCACCCCATTTGCAAAAATCAATTCAAAATTAATTACAAACTTAAATGTAGGCTCTGAAACTGTAAAGCTACTAAAAGAAAACATAGGTAAAACAGATATAAGACATTGGTCTAGGCAATGATATTTTTAGGCTTGACCCCAAAGGCACAGGCAACAAAATTAAAAAGAAACAAATTGGACTACATCGAAACAAAAAGCAGCTGCACAACAAAGGAAACAATAGTGTAAACAGCAAACCTATGACTTGGGAGAAAATATTTGCAACCCATACATCTGATAATGGGGGTAATATCAAATATATGTAAGAAATTCAAATAATTCTATCTATATGAAGAAAAGAAATGATCTGATTAGAAAATGGTCAGAAAAATGAATAGGCATTTTCAAAACATGACTTTCAAATGGCCAACAGCTATATAAAAAAAAATTCAACATCACCAATTATCAAGAAAATAAAAATTAAAATGACAGTAAGCTATCACTTCACACCTGTTAGAGTGACTGTTATCAAAAAATAAAAATAAGAGTGGGCAAGAATGCGGAGAAAAGAGAACACTTGGACACTGTTGGTGGGAATGTAACTTACCACAGCAGTTATAAAAAATTGTATGAATTTTCCTCCAAACACTAAAAAATTAAATGGTTTATATTCTAGCAATTCTACTTCTGAGTATTTACCCCCCCAAATTTAAAACCAGTCTGTAGAGGAGATGTCTGCCCTCACATTTTTGTTGTAGCAGTATTGACAATAGCCAACTTTTAGAATCAACCACCATCAACACATGGATGGATAAAGAAAAGCTTGCATGTAAACACAATGTAATACTATTCGACCTTATAAAAGAAAAAAACTGTCATCTGTGAAAGCATGAATGTAATTGAAGAATATAATCTAAGTGAAATAAGACAGGCACAGAAAGACAAACACTACATATTCTTGCTTCTTTGTGGAATCTAAAACAATGGAACACAAAGACGCAAAGAATAGAATGGTGGTTATCAGAGATTGTGAAGGTGGAGAAATTGGGAAGATGACAGATGATGCAAAGCCCCAATTACATAGGAGGAATGTTTACCTCCTTTGAGTTATATTGCACAACATGGTAAATATAGTAAATAATAATATATGTTACATTTCAAAATTACTATGAGAGTACATTTCAAATGTTCCCATCTTAAAAAATAATATCTAATTGAGGTGATGGATATGTTAATTAGCTTTAATTATTCCACATTGTATTCATAAATCATCATAACACTTTGTGCTCCATAAATATACATTTATATAATTTGTCAATTTACAATTAAAAATAAAAATAAATTTCCAGAAAGGTCATTTTGATCAGAATGAGAGTGTTACCAGTGGTCTCAGTTATCCCAACAGGCATTCTTTTCCGTTTAGTGTTACAAAGCCAATACACAAAACCAAAAGTAAGTGTTAAGCAGTGCAGGCTTTATTCAATGACCATGAAATTGGAGAAGTGGGAGAGTATCTTGAAAATCAACTCAGCTCCTGAGAACCTGAAAGTTATAGGATATTTTTAATGAAGGAATTGGGCATTAAGAGCAAGGGGAGGAATAGGCATGCTTTCATTGGGAGCAGAGAGAGATTTTCCTGGAATCAAGGAAATGCCTCTTTTCCGTTCTTTCTTGATCTCTTCAGGTCATTGTCACGGTAATTGTTAAGTGTCATGGCACCAACAGGAGTGTCATTCAGCATGGAAATTGGATTATAATGAAGCTAGAGGTAGAGTACACTGCCATCAGGGATTTTGCCAACCTTAGCTGGTTTAGTCCTATTAAGGATGTGTGACCACAGACATCCAGTTTCCTAAAAACAAGCAGAATTAAAGCATAGTAATAATTTAGCTATGTCACATAAGCACTGTATTGGACAACAAAAGCTGGGTAGGAGTCCAGCTAAGTCATGTAGGCACTTTAATGGGTAATAGGAGTATAGCCTGTTCATTAAAAATATGATGATTGGTGTCAAACTGCCTTAGGTTCACCAATTTCTAATTGTTCTCTTTGTAAAGTTCAATTTCTCTGTTCCTAAGTTTCCATGTATAAAAAATGAAAGCAATAACACTTATCTCATTGGATTGTATTAAAAATCAAATGAGGTTTTCTAAAATCAACACTGTAAAACCTGTCTGACACAAATGTTTTTAATAAATGTTTGCTATTATTATTACTATTTAAAATTGTGCAAATGTTGAGATTTATGAGATAAATTTTATAATTTCAAAGTATTAAAGTGAGCATGCTTTATTGAAAAGTTAATCTACATAATTAATCTGCTTACTCCCATTTCACCTTAATTTGTCTATTGATGCTTTTACATGTCTCTATAATGTGTTGTCTCAGAGTAAATGTTTTTTGTTTATTAATGATAAATTAGTTTGCAAATGATTAAAGTGACTGTTAAAGACAAGGTTTTCATCTTAAATTTTAAAGAGATTATTTCAAACAAAGTGGGCATAAGATAGAATTTTAAATAATTTAAAATATAGTTCAAACAAAATTAACCATGGAAAGTGTGATAAGATCATTTAATAGCTGTTAATCTAAGTAAATATGCTTTTAATCATTAGGTGGTATTCAATTTAACCTGCAATAACTCTCTTATTAAAATTAAATCATTATATGAGACATTATTTAAATTGTACATGAATGTTATTTTTTAACTACTTTGCAGTTATCTAAAGTATTTCAGATTTGCTGAAGGTTAAAAAATTTTTATGTGTACTTTTCTAATATCCTTGCTGCAAATTCTATACTCTTACTTCACAAGTTTAAATGCTCTGTAATTTAGGGGCAGTCATCTACAAGTGGAAAACAATGCTAAATTAATTTTTAAAAATACAAAGAAAACAATTATAGAAATTATCTGGTTAATAACTCAACCTTCCTGTTTCCAAAATACATGTCATATGCTTTGAAAAGTAGACTTAGATAGATAGACAAATAGATTCTGTTGTAGCTATAATCCAAAACTATTTTAGTTTGTTCCCTAAATTGTTAAGAAGCTTCAAGTTTTACCTTTTGTTTTACATGCTCCAGATCTGCAACTAACAACTTCTTCGAGGACCTGTACTTCAATTTGTGAGGGAATGATATATTTATTAATCAAGTTCTGAATCTAGTTGCTGGAAGTATTCATTGCTACTGGAAGGTTGCTACTTCTAGGCTCCCTTAGGGTACAAGAATAGGTGATATATGTATAGATACTAGCCCATCCATACATATACTTTTTTAAGAGTCTATTTGTAGGTGAATCTAACACACATGAGTTTATACTAATACTTGAGACTTCAAACCAAAATGACAGTGTTTATTCTAGTGTTTCCTCTTTGTCTTGTTTTGTTTTTGTTTTTTTCAACTTCTTTCTCATCCAGTGAAAAACTACATTATATGCTTTTTAATACCAAGAATTATTTTTGGCATATTAAGTTGTTTAAACCATTTTAACAAAAATTACCTGGATGTAATTCTGCAACAGTTACTTATCACATTCTTTAAGATTATTAATTTGTGACGTTTGATTTCTTTTGTTTATCTCAGTCTACTTGAGTGTATCTGAATAGCTGTTTTTGTATGTGTGTGGTATTGCTTTTGCTCTTAAGTATTGTGGGGGTACACTTCATAAGCCATTGCTTATAAATAAATTGGCTAAATAGAGCCAGGCATAGTGATTTACACCTGTAATCCCAGCACTTTGTAGGGGTTAAGGCAAGTGGATCACTTGAGCCCAAGAGTTCAAGACCAGCTTGGGCAACATCATGAAACCCCATAGTATGGTTTGGCTGTGTCCCCACCCAAATCTCATCTTGAATTCACACAGATTGTGAGAGTGATTCAGTAGGAGGTAATTGAATGATTGGGGCAGGTCTTTCCAGTGCTGTTCTCGTGAGTGAGTAAGTCTCATGAGATCTGATAGTTTTAAAAAGGGGAGATTCCCTGCACAAGTGTTCTTCTCTTGTCTGCCACCATGTGAGATGTGTCTTTCACCTTCTGCCATGATTGTGAGGCCTCCCCAGTCAGGTGGAACTGTAAGTCCAATAAACCTCTTTATTTTGTAAATTGCCCAGTTTTAGGAATGTCATCAGCAGCATGAAAATGGACTAATAGAGTAAATTGGTACCTGTAGAGTGGTGTGGGCTGAAAAGATACCTAAAAATGTGGAAGTGACTTTGGAACTGGGTAAGAGGCAGAGATTGGAACAGTTTGGAGAGCTCAGAAAAGAAAGAAAAATGTGGGAAATTTTGGAACTCTCTAGAGACTTGTTGAATGGTTTTGACAAAAATGATGATAATGATATGGACAGTGAAATCCAGGGTGAAGTGGTCTCAGATGGAGATAAGGGACTTGTTGGGAACTGGAGCATGGGTGACCCTTGTTATATTTTAGCAAAGATACTGGTGGCATTTTGCCCCCACCCTAGAGATTTGTGAAACTTTGAACTTGAGAGAGATGATTTAGGGTAGCTGACAGAAAAAATTTATAAGCAGCAAAGCATTCAAGAGGTGACTCCCCCTTTAAAGCTTTATGCTCTATCTCCCCTTTAAAACTGAATGTTAGAGGCATTCCGTTTTAAAGGGTATATAGAGCACAAAAGTTTAGAAAAGTTGCAGCCTGACAATACCATAGGAAAGAAAATCCCATTTTCACAGGAAAAATTCAAACCAGCTGCATAAATTTGCATAATTAACAAGGAGCCAAATGTTAATCATGAAGACAATGGGGAAAAGGTATCTAGGGCATGTCAGAGGACTTCATGGCAGCCTCTCCCATAAAATGCCCAGAGGCGTAGGAGGAAAAAATGATTTTGTGGGCAGGGCCCAGGTTCCCCATGCTGTGTGCACCTAGGGACTTGGTGTGCTGTATCCCAGCCACTCCAGCCATAGCTGAAAGGGGTCAACATAGAGCTCGGGCTGTGGCTTCCGAGGGTGCAAGCCTCAAGCCTTGGCAGCTTCCACATGCTGTTGAGCCTGCCAGTGCCCAGAAGTCAAGAATTGGGGTTTGGAAACCTTTACTTAGATTTCAGAGGATGTATTAAAATGCCTGGATGTCCAGGTAGAAGTTTGCTAGAGGGGTGGGTTCCTCATGGAGAACTTCTGCTAGGGCAGTAATGAAGGGAAATGTGGGGTCAGAGCCCCAACTAAGAGTCCCTACTGGGGCACCACCTAGTGAAGCTATGAAAAGAAGGCCACTGTCCTCCAGACACCAGAATTGTAGACCCACCAACAGCTTGCACCATATGTCTTGAAAAGATGCAGACACTCAACACCAGCCCATGAAAGCAGCTGGGAAGGAGGCTGTAGCCTGCAAAGCCACAGGCATAGAGTTTCCCAAGATCATGGGAACCCACCACTTGCATCAGCATGACCTGGATGTGAGACATGGAGTCAAAGGAGAGCTTTAAGACTTGACTGCCTTGCTGGATTTTGTACTTGCATGGAGCCTGTAGCCCCTTTGTTTCTTGTAATGCCTATATTTACCCAATGCCTATATCCCCCATTGTATCTAGAAAGTAACTAATTTGCTTTTGATTTTACAGGCTTATAGGCAGAAGTGACTTGCCTTGTCTCAGATGAGACTTTAGACTGTAGACTTTTGAGTTAATGTTGAAATAAGTTAAGACTTTGGGGATACTGTTGGAAAGGCATGATTGGTTTTAAAAAGTAAGGGCATGAGATTTGGGAGGGGCCCTTGGGTGGAATAATTGGTTTGACTGTGTCTCCATCCAAATCTCATCTTGAATTTCCATGTGCTTTGGGAGGGACCTGGTAGGAGGTAATTGAATCACAGGGGCAGGTCTTTCCCATGCTGTTCTCATGATAGTGAGTAAGTCTCACAAGATGTGATGGTTTTAAAAAGGGGAGTTTCCCTGCACAAGCTCTCTTCTCTTTTCTGCCACCATGTGGGATGTGTCTTTCACCTTCTGCCATGATTGTGAGGCCTCCCCCAGCCACATGTAACATAAGTCCAATAAACCTCTTTTTTTTTTGTAAATTGCTCAGTCTTGGGTATGTCTTTATCAGCATCATGAAAACAGATAAATACACCCCATTTCTGCAAAAGAATTAGCCAAGTGTGGTGGCATGTACCTATAGTACCAGCTACCCAGGTGGCTGCGGTGAGAGAATCACCTGAACACAGGAGGTGAAAAGCAATAAAAGGCTAAATAAACATTTCAGGACTAATATGTTTCCCACAAAATTAGGTATAGACAGTGATACAATATCACTGTATTCCCAGACCTTAATATAATGAAAACCAAAAGCTTATATGCTAGTTAACATGAAATTTAATTCATTGATAAATCAAAATTTCCTTCTGATAATTGTAGGATTTTTTTTTAATCTTGAAAATCATCAGTATTTGTATTATACGTTTTCATTACTTTTTTCTGGATAGTCCATTAAACCTTTTAGTCTAAGTTTTCAAATATTTCTTCTCAAAAATAGTACATAATTTCTATAATTTTTTCATCTTATAACAGCATTCTTTTTTTGTATACTGTTTGGTATGTTTCATCTTTTGGAATTCTTACATTATTCTAAAGTGCTTTTCTTTATATTTTTGCCTAATCTAATTCTAACATTAGAATAAATAATAGATTATTACTACTTTGAGTAGAAATTAATATTGAAGTCCAGAGTCTTGGGGTTTCATGTTTTTGGGAAAGAAAAATCAATATATATGATATAAGATAAAGGGAATCAGTCATCATTTTATACCTACTAGATGCAGATATGGTATAGCTGAATCTCATGACAAAGAAATTATGATCTCTTGAATAATTTTAATATCATGATTTTTAAACCTACAATTTTATAATATGTGAAAGTATTGCTATTAGTGAAAACGCATATACTCTGATTCATCAGTAGGATTTGTTTCTTTTGAAATCAATTTCTTTTCAAATGCCTGTTTTGCCCAAATTCATTCAGAGAAAGATTACATTCTTGTCCTGTATTAAGCATTATGAAAAGTTTTTAAAATCCCTCTTTCACTGTAAGGGTAATTCCTACAACTAGTTCTAACTCATTTAATAAGGAAAAGAAACTCCTGTTTTAATGTATTAAATCCAAATATATTCATAGTGTAATATTGCATTAATGGCAAGGGTTACTATATCTGAAAGGCAAGAATCCAGCAATCGTCTCTCTCCTTTGAACTTTTTGACTCAGATATAGGCAAGTGCTGGCCTGTTGGGTCAGGCAGTCACCATTCTTGTTTTACAATTCATATGGCTAGAAAAGTGAGGAATTTCAGGGCCACTAAGAGTGTCTAACCATTCTTTTCTTCCCTTTGTCTGAATGTGTGGTTTCACTGTTTGATTAAGCGTGATAAGTAGAAGTCCTGATGCTTAAGAGACTAAGCTCTTTCATCAATTTAAATTTACCAAAAAGTCATAAATTACAAAATATTAGACACTGGCTTAGATATTAATAAAATTCTATGTAATTTTCACCTTTTCTCTTCTGTGTATGTATTCTTAGAGAACAGCATGGTGAATTAGGATTTATCTATAATACTCACATGAAATCTTGCCAGTGATCTTCTATCAATAAATTTGGTACAAGAATGTATATACATGTGGGACTTCCACCAAGTTGTCCTAATAGGAACAGCTCCGGAGCGCAGTTCCCAGTGAGAGTGATGCAGAAGGTGCATGATCTCTGCATTTCCAACTGAGGTACCTCACCAGGTTCATCTCAATGGGACTAGATGGACAGTGGGTATAGCCCAAGGAGGGCAAACAGAGGCAGGGTGGGGTGCTGCCTTACTCAGGAAGTGCAGTGGGCCAGAGGTGCCCCCTTCCTACCCAATGGAGGCCATCAGGGATGTTTCCGGCCACTCTGGAGCTCCAGTTTGGGTGCTGTACTTCTCCCACTGTCTTTGCAGCCCACAGAATCACCTGCTGATAGGCGCCACAGGTTTTCAGGGCAAATCTGGGGGCTGATTCAGCTGGTGCTGTGAGTTTCCAGCACAAATCTGAGCAGCCATTTTTACTGGCACCTGGAGCATCTGTGAGAGAGTTGCCCATGCCCCTGAGAGAAAGGGGGTTGACGGTGGGGGAGCTAGGCGATCTGGCTCCATGGTTTCCACCCCATGGAGACCAGCAAACTGAATCCCACTGGCTTGGGATTTTCACAGTCAGCACAGCAGTTTGAGGTCGACCGTGGATGGTTGAGCTCCACAGGGTGAGGGGTGTCCGCCATTACCGAGGCAGCTCTAACCTTACCTGTGTAAACAAAAGGACAAAGAAGTTTACACAGCAGCTGCAGGGGAGCCTGCGGCTACTCAGCACCTCTGCAGGCAGACTGTGACTAGATTACCTCATTGCTGGGCAGGGCATCTCTTAAAAAAGGCAGCAGCCTCTCAGGGACTTATAAATAAAGCCACACTTTCCTGGGACAGAGCACCTGGGAAAGGAGCTGAGTTCCACTACAGCAGACTTAAATGTCCCTGACCAGCAGCTCTGAAGGGAGTAATGGAGCCCCCAGTACAGCACTTGAGCTCTGACAAGGGACAGATTGCCTCCTCAAGTGGATCCCTGACCCCTGTATATCCAAAGAATCACCTCATTCAGGAGAGATCTGGCTGATATCTAGTGGGTACCCTTCTGGGACAAAGCTACCAGAGGAAGGAACACGCAGCAATCCTTGCTGTTCGGCAACCCCCATGGGTGATTCCCAGGCAAGCAGGGTCTGGAATGGACCTCCAGCAGTCCTGCAGCAGAGGGGCCTGACTGTTAAAAGGAAAACTGAAAAACAGAAAGAAATAGCCACGAATCAACAAAAAGAATGTCCATTCAGAGACCCCATCTGAAAGTAAACAACTTCAAAGACCAAATATAGATAAATCCATGAAGCTGGGAAGAAACCAGCACAAAAAGGACGAAAACAGCAAAAACCAGAATGCCTCTTCTCCTCTAAGGGATCACAACTCCTCACCAGCAAGGGAACAAAACAGTATGGAGACTGAGTTTGACGAATTGACAGAAGCAGGCTTCATAAGGTGGGAAATCACAAACTTCTCTGAGCTAAAGGAACATGTTCTAACCCAATACAAAGAAACTAAGAACCTTGAGAAAAGGTTAGACGAAATGCTAACTAGAATAACCGCTTAGAGAAGAACATAAATGACTTGATGGAGAGGAAAAACACAGCACGAGAGCTTTGCAAAGCATACACAAGCTTCAATAGCTGAATGGATCAAGCAGAAAATAAAAGGATATCAGAGACTGAAGATCAACTCAATGAAATCAAAGGAGAAGGCAAGATTGAGAAAAAAGAGTGAAAGAAATGAACAAAGCTTCCAAGATATATGGGATTATGTGAAAAGACCTAATCTACATTTGATCAGTGTACCTGAACATGATGAAGGGAATGAATCCAAGCTGGAAAATATTCTTCAGGATATTATCCAGGAGAATTTCCCCAACCTAGCAAAGCAGGCCAATATTCAAGTCCGGGAAATACAGAGAACACCACAAAGATATTCCTCAAGAAGAGCTACCCCAAGGCACATAATCCTCAGATTCACCAGGGTTGAAATGAAGGAAAAAATGCTAAGGGCAGCGAGAGAGAAAAGTCGAGTTACCCACAAAGGGAAGCCCATCAGACTGACAGTGGATCTCTCAGTAGAAACCCTACAAACCAGAAGAGTGTTGGGGCCAATATTCAACATCCTTAAAGAAAAAAACTTTCAACACAGAATTTCATCTCCAATCAAACTAAGCTTCATAGTGAAGGAGAAATAAAATCGTTTACGGACAAGCAATTGCTGAGAGATTTTGTCAGCACCAGGCCTGCCTTACAAGAGCTCCTCAAAGAAGCACTAAACATGGAAAGGAACAACGAGTACCAGCCACTGCAAAAACATACCAAATAGTAAAGACCATCGACTCAATGAAGATACTATGTCAACTAATGAGCAAAACAACCAGCTAGTATCAAAATGGCAGGATCAAATGCACACATAACAATATTAACCTTAAATGTAAACGGACTAAATGCCCCAATCAAAAGACACAGACTGGCAAATTGGGTAAAAAGTCAAGACCCATCAGTGTGCTGTATTCAGGAGACCCATCTCACCTGCAAAGACACACATAGACTCAAAATAAAGGGATGGAGGAAGATTTACCAAGCAAATGGAGAGGAAAAAAAAAAAAAAAAGCAGGAATTGCAATCCTAGTCTCCTTAAACCAACAAAGATCAAAAGAGCAAAAGAAGGGCATTATGTAATGGTAAAGGGATCAATGCAACAAGAAGAGCTAACATAAGACCTAACACCATAAAAACTCTAGAAGAAAACATAGGCAATAACATTCAGGACATAGGCATGGGCAAGGACTTCATGACTAAAACACCAAAAGCAATGGCAACAAAAGCCAAAATAGACAAATGGGATCTATTTAAACTTAAGAGCTTCTGCACAGCAAAAGACAATCATTAGAGTGAACCAGCAGCCAACAGAATGGGAAAAAATTTTTGCAAGCTACCCATCTGACAATGGGCTAATATCAGGAATCTACAGAGAAGTTAAACAAATTTACAAGAAAAAAAAAACCCCATCAAAAAGTGGGCAAAGGATATGAACAGGCACTTCTCAAAAGAAGACATTTATGCTGCCAACAAACAAGTGAATATAGTTTTCTTTTTTTTTTTCCTGGGGGCATGGCGGGGCTACTCTGGGCTCTGTACATGGTTCCTATATACACAGACATGCATGGTTTCGAGATTCATCCATGTCCCTGTGAAGGACACAAACTCATCGTTTTTTATGGCTGCATAGTATTCCATGGTGTATATGCACCACATTTTCCTTATCCAGTCTATCAGCGATGGACATTTAGGTTGGTTCCAGGTCTTTGCTATTGTAAACAGTGCCGCAATGAACATACATGTGCATGTGTCTTTATACTAGAACAATTTATAATTCTTTGGGCATATACTCAGAAATGGGATTGCTGGGTCAAAGGGAATTTCTATTTCTAGGTCCTTGAGGAATCGCCACACTGTCTTCCACAATAGTTGAACTAATTTACACTCCCACCAACAGTGTAAAAGTGTTCCCATTTCTCCACATCCTCTCCAGCATCTGTTTTCTCCAGACTTTTTAATGATTGCCATTCTAACTGGTGTGAGATGGTATCTCCATGTGGTTTTGATTTGCATTTCTCTAATGACCAGTGATGATGAACATTTTTTCATATGTTTGTTGGCCTCATCAATGTCTTCTTTTGTAAAGTGTCCATGTCCTTCACCCACTTTTGAATGGGATTGTTTTTTTCTTGTAAATCTGTTTTAGTTCTTTGTAGATTCTGGATATTAGCCCTTTGTCAGATGGGTAGATTGCAAAAATTGTTTCCATTCTGTTGGTTGCTGGTTTGCTCTAATGATTGTTTCTTTTGCTGTACAGAAGCTCTGGGGTTGAATTAGATCCCATTTGTCTATTTTGGCTTTTGTTGCCATTGCTTTTGGTGTTTTAGCCATGAAGTCCTTGCCTATGCCTATGTCCTGAATGCTTTTGCCTAGGTTTCCTTCTAGGGTTTTTATGGTGTTAGGTGTTATGATTAGATCTTTAATCCAGCTGGAGTTAATTTTAGTGTAAGGTGTCAGGAAGGAGTCCAGTTTCTGCTTTCTGCTCATGGCTAGCCAGTTTTCCCAACACCATTTATTAAACAGGGAATCCTTTTCCCTTGCTTATTTTCCTCAGGTTTGTCAAAGATCAGATGGTTGTAGATGTGTGGAGTTGCTTCTGAGGCCTCTGTTCTGTTCCATTGGTCTGCATCTCTGTTTTGGTACCAGTACCATGCTGTTTTGATTACTGTGGCCTTGTAGTATAGTTTGAAGTCAGGCAGCATGACGCCTCCAGCTGTGTTCTTTTTGTTTAGGATTGTTTTGGCTATTCAGGGTCCCTTTTGGTTCCATATGAAGTTTGAAGAAGTTTTTTCCAGTTATGAGAAGAAGGTCATTGGTAGCCAAATGGGGGATAGCATTGAATCTATAAATACTTTGGGTAGTATAGCCTTTTTCACAATGTTGATTCTTCCCAATCATGAACATGGGATGTTTTTCCATCTGTTTCTGTCCTCTCTTATTTCCTTGAGCAGTGGTTTGTAGTTCTCCTTGAAGAGGTCCTTTACATCCTTTGTTAGTTGTAATCCTAGGTATTGTATTCTCTTTGTAGCAATTGTGAATGGGAGTTCACTTTTGATTTGGCTCTCTGTTTGTCTGTTATTGGTGTATAGAAATGCTTGTGATTTCTGCAAATTGATTTTGTATCCTGAGACTTTGCTGAAGTTGCTTATCAGTTTCAGGAGATTTTGGGCTGAGATGATGGGGTCTTCTAAATATACAATCATGTCATCTGCAAATAGAGACAGTTTGACTTCCTCTTTTCCTAATTGAATACCCTTTATTTCTTTTTCTTGCCTGATTGCTCTGGCTAGAACTCCCATTACTATATTGAATAGGAGTGGTGACAGAGGGCCTCCTTGTCTTGTGCCAGATTTCAAAGGGAATGCTTCCAGTTTTTGGCTATTCAGTATGATATTGGCTGTGGGTTTGTTGTAAATAGCTTTTATTATTTTGTGATACGTACCCTTGGTACCTAGTTTATTGAGGGTTTTTAGTGTAAATGGCTGTTGAATTTTGTCGAAGGCCTTCTCTGCATCTATTGAAATAATCATGTGGTTTTTGTCTTTGGTTCTGTTTATGTGATGGATTACGTTTATGGACTTGCATATGTTGAACCAGTCTTGCATCCCTGGGATGAAGCCTACTTAATCATGATGAGTAAGCTTTTTGATTTGCTGTTGCATTCTGTTTACCAGTATTTTATTGAAGATTTTTGTGTTGATGTTCATCATGGATATTGGCCTTAAGTTTTTGTTTTTTTTTCAGTTGTGTCTCTGATGAGTTTTGGGATTAGGATGATGTTGGTCTTATAAAATGAGTTGGGGGAGGATTCCCTCTTTTTATATTGTTTGGAATAGTTTCAGAAGGAATGGTACCAGCTCCTCTTTGTACATATGGTAGAATTCGGCTGTAAACCCGTGTGGACCTGGGCTTTTTTTAGTTGTTAGGCTATTAATTGCTCCCTCAGCTTCAACCCTTGTAATTGGTCTATTCAGGGATTCAACTTCTTCTTGGTTTAGTCTTGGGAGAGTGCAAGTGTCCAGGAATTTATCCATTTCTTCCAGATTTACTGGTTTGTGTGCATAGAGTTGTTTGTAAAATTTCTGATGGTAGTTTGTACTTCTGTGGAATCGGTGGTGCTGTACCCTTTATCATTTTTTATTGCATCTATTTGATTCTTCTCTCTTTTCTTTTTTATTAGTCTGGCTAGTGGTCTATCTATTTTGTTGATCTTTTCAAAAAACCAGCTCCTGGATTTGTTGATTATTTAAAGGGTTTTTCTGTGTCTCTGTCTCCTTCAGTTCTGCTCTGATCTTAGTTATTTCTTACCTCTTATCAAAAACCTCAAAAAAACCTGTTTTGAGGTTTTTGATCTTGCTCCTCTAACTCTTTCAATTTTGATGATAGGGTGTTGATTTTAGTACCTTTCCTTGCTCCTCATGTGAGCATTTAGCACTGTGAATTTCCCTCTGGACACTGCTTTAAATGTGTCCCAGAGATTCTGGTACGTTGTGTATTCATTCTCGTCGGTTTCGAAGAACATTTTTATTTCTGCCTTCATTTCATTATTTATCCAGTTTACATTCAGGAGCTGGTTGTTCATGTTCCATGACATTGTGCAGTTTTGAGTTAGTTTCTTAGTCCTGAGTTCTAATTTTATTGCACTGTGGTCTGAGAGACTGTTATGATTTCCATTCTTTTGCATTTACTGAGGAGTGATTTACTTCCAATTATGTGGTCGAATTTTAGAGTAGGTGCAATGTGGTGCTGAGAAGAATGTATATTCTGTGGATTTGGGGTTAAGAGTTCTGTAAATATCTATTAAGTTCACTTGGTCCAGATATGCATTGAAGTCCTGGATTTCCTTGTTAATTTTCTGTCTCTTTGATCTGTCTAATATTGACAGTGGAGTGTTAAAGTCTCCCACTATTATCATGTGGGAGTCTAAGTCTCTTTGTAGGTCATTAGGGACTTGCATTATGTATCTAGGTACTCCTGTATTGGGTGCATATATATTTAGGATCATTAGCTCTTCTTGTTGTATTGATCCTTTACCGTTATGTAATGCCCTTCTTTGTCTCTTTTGATTTTTGTTGGTTTAAAGTCCATTTTATCACAGACCAAGATTGCCACCCCTGCTTTTTTTTGCTCTCCATTTGCTTGGTAAATCTTCTTCCATCCCTTTATTTTGAGTGTATGTGTGTCTTTGCACATGAAATGGGTTTCCTGAATACAGCACACTGATGGTTCTTGGCTTTTTATCCAATTTGCCAGTCTGTGTCTTTTGATTGGGGCATTTAGTCTATTTACAATTAATGTTAATATTGTTATGTGTGAATTTGATCCTGCTATTTTATTACTGGTTGGTTGTTTTGCCCTTTGGTTGGCATAATTTCTTCATTGCATCATTGGTCTTTACCCTTTGGTTATTTTTTGCAGTGGTTGGTACTGGTTTTTCCTTTCTGTGTTTAGTGCTTCCTTCAAGAGTTCTTGCAGGGCAGGTCTGGTAGTGACAAAATCTCTCAGCAATTGCTTGTCCCTAAAGGATTTCATTTCTTCTTCACTTATGAAGCTTAGTTTGGCTGAATATGAAATTCTAGGTTAAAAGTTCTTTTCTTTAAAGATGTTGAATATTGGCCCCCACTGTCTTCTGGCTTGTAGGGTTTCTGCTGAGAGATCCACTGTCAGTCTGATGTGCTTCCTTTTGTGGGTGACCTGACCTTCTCTCTCTGGCTGCCCTTAGTATTTTTTCCTTCATTTCAACCCTGGTGAACCTAATGACTATGTGCCTTGGGGTTGCTCTTCTAGAGGAGTATTGTTGTGGTGTTCTCTGTATTTTCTGTATTTGAATAATGGCCTGCCTTGCTAGGTTGGGGGAAGTTCTCCTGGATAATATCCTGAAGAGTGTTTTCCAGCTTGGATTCATTCTCTCCATCATCTTCCGGTACACCGATCAGGCATAGATTAGGTCTTTTCATGTAATTCCATATTTCTTGAAGGCTTTGTTCATTTCTTTTCACTTTTTATTCTCTTTTTTTGCCTTCTCATTTTATTTCATTAATTTGATCTTCAATCTCTGATATTCTTTCTTCTGCTTGATCTATTCAGCTATTGAAATTTGTATATGCTTCATGAAGTTCTTGTGCTGCATTTTTCAGCTCCATCAAGTCATTTATGTTCTTCCCTAAGCTGCGTATTCTAGTTAACATTTCATCTAACCTTTCTTCAAGGTTTTTAGTTTCTTTGCATTGGGATAGAACATGTTCCTTCAACTCAGAGAAGTTTGTTATTACCCACCTTCTGAAGCCTGCTTCTGTCAATTCTTCAAATTTGTTCTCCATCTTTCTTTGTTCCCTTACTGGTGAGGAGTCGTGATCTCATGGTGGGGGGAGAGACATTCTGGTTTTTGATGGCTTCATTCTTCTTGCACTAGTTTCTCCCCCATCTCTTGGATTTATATAGTTTTGATCTCAGGTAGCTGCTTGGGGAGATGGCCTTTCCTTTGTCTGCCTGCAGAGGCACCGCTGGGCTGCCACAGATTCAGTGGAGCTACTGCATCTTTTATTTACTCAGGAAAATTAGTCTGGCTTCTGCAATGGAGGCTTCCCTTCTGCCTGCCAAGCTGGACTGTTCCTGGTGGCTTGCTCTCTAACTGGCGTTCTGGGTGCTTAACTCTGGAGTGAGAGATTTTTGGCCTGCTGGGCTTTGTGTGGTGTGGAGACCCATCCTGTCGTTTAGGCTGTTTCCCTGTGTTTCGTTTCCCTTCTTACTGGGTGTCGGGTAGCTCTGTCCCACCGACTTTTTGGCTTTCTCAGTGTCAGCCAGTGCTTCTGCCTAGATCTTTGCTGACTGCCCCAGCACCAGCTGAAGTTGCTGTTCTGCCCTGTTCAGGCAGCTTGCTAAGGCTTTTCAGCCTGGCGAAGATCTCCTGTTCTGTGGGTTGTAGAGGGCTTGGGTAGTGTGTGGACCGAAGTCCCAGAGGGGCAGATCCCCCATCCTCCAGTTGGTTACACGCTCCTCCTGGGTGGGGCAGTGAATCACCTTGCCGCAACTTGCCATATTTGGTTTATACCCACTGTCCGACTAGACCCACAAAATGAACCTAGTACCTTGTTTGGAATTGTGGAGACCACTCAGCTTCTGCATCTCTCTCATGGGAGCTGCTTTCTGGAGCTGCCTCTTATTCAGCCATCTTGGGATCTGCCCCCGGGTCTTGTTATTTTTAACCTATACTTGCCAGTTTCTTCACTTCCCAGTTTGAAATATTTAAAACTGAAAAGAAAACACAAGAAAGCTATATATATGCCTTACCTTGTGTCCCAACGACCTCTACGAGTGTCCTTCCTTCTCTCCTAATTCAGAAACTCTTTATATTTCATAAATAATTTACAGGATTGTAAATCTATTTACCATGTGGAATAAAGAAAGATGTATCTGCTCCATCTTCTTAGCAGTAAAATAATATTTTGATTTTTTGAAAAAATATTTTATCTTAGTGGTGGTCAGTGGAAATAAAAAAACCCTGTCTTTTATTTTATTGTTCTAAAATAAGTTTTCCAGAGAGCACATGTCTTCTGTGATATCAGATCAACTTACAGAAAAGAAAGAAAAGATGGTTTATAGGAGATAAATATTTGTTGTTGGGGCATGAGAGCAAGTAATACTCTATCATCCCAAATGCTCTGAAGCACACTTGCAGGGGCATATCTTTAGAATGTCCTTCTTCCAGGTAGGAGGCATTGGTCTATCAATAGTAGGAAACTGAAATCATGTGTGGTTTAAATCTAATTGCAAGTGGTTGTCATAACAAAAGTCAAAAATAAGCTGTCATGAGTTTTTTGATAGTTCAACAATGTCATTAAGAATCTAGGTTTTCCTTATCTTCTACTCTGAATTACCAGTGTATACCTTTTCACCTTTGTGACTGCAAACTGACCAACTTTGTGACTGAAAACTGCTCTGGCCGTATCATCACATCCACACACGCTATGTTCAAAGGCAGGAAATAAGAGCAAAGGTTGTAAGATAAAGAGACCTGGACTCCCACACAATAATAGTGGGAGACTTTAACATTACATTGTCAATATTGGACAGATTAATGAGACAGAAGGTTAACAAGGATACCCGGGACTTGAACTTAGACCTCGAACAAGTAAACTTAATAAACATTTGCAGAACTCTCTACTCCAAATCCACAAAACATACATTTTCTTCAGTAACACATCACATCACATTTATTCTAGTGACCACATGGTTGGGAGTAAATCACTCCCCAGCAATTGCATAGCATTTCATAGGTTTAAATGAAATGTTGGTTGGCTGTTTGTTATTTTCCTCCCTTATTCCTTCCTGTCTCCATTTTATAACACAATTATTAGTTTAAAAGAGCTTTTTAATATCCATTTCGAGATTGCATTCTAGCCTGGGCAATAGAGCAAGATTCCCATTCTCTCTCCCTCTTTTTCTTCCTTCTTTCTCTCTTTCTCTCTTTTTCTCTTCTTTCTTAAAAAAAAAAAGTGCATTCACCTCACATACCTCTCTCCCTTTGTTGGGGAAAAAGATCTTCAAAAAAACATTTCTAGCCAACTGGCATAACAGCTAATTAATCAGAACTGAGTTGAATTCCAGCTGTAAAGAAAGCTCAGGAAATTTAGAAGTTAGATATTTATATCACATGTAGCCATTCTGGTGTAATATTGGTGAGCTATAGAGAACATTAAGAAGAGAATCTGAATACTGTTGTTTTGTGGAGGTAATTTCATGGCATTGGAGTAACAGCAAGATTCTGGATCTTACTGAAAGAAGAAAATGCATTGGAGAGAAAAATACTGGGAGCTTCACTTGTAAAACATAGTTTAAACAGTCAATAATATGTACTTGCAACATTTGTGATAACTAAGAATCCAACGTAATGCTAATGTAACATATTTAATGCCTCATTTTACTAAGACTTCAGCTCATGTCTTCATTAGTATTTCTAAATGACTGTGAATTAGTACAAAATCCAGTATCACCAAAGCAATTTAATAATTATGTTTTTAAATGTCTACACCAATGTCCACAAAGAGACACTGAGATGAAAACTGTCTCATAGTCAGCATTTCCAATATGTTATTACATATTACAGTAAACCCTAGTCCCACCATAATTTCCAAGAAAATGATTTTCTGGTCTTGAAAAAAATTTGGCAAATTTTTTAGATTATCTTAGTCTTTAGAGATTCACTGGACATGTACTATAAGTTCTGATAAATCCCAAAGTTAATAAAGACAACTTTGTGTTCATTTAACCCTGTATTTTCTAAGTATCACTTCTCTCACAATTAAACCTATACATAATGTGTAGAAACTGCATTCTAGAAAATGTATTCTGAAAAACATTGTCTCTGTCATGAATAAACTGTTCTAGAGATAAAAAGTTCTCCTGGCTAAATTGACGTAATCTCATTATCTTTGATATCCCAAACAGCTTAAGTCCCTTGAATATCCTACCCTAGAATATTTGTATCACTAATGGTGATTCCACATATTGCTATTTACAAAGGTCTGTTCTATTCTTTTGTCTGATGATAATAACCTTGTGATTCAGGTTGTATTATTATAATTGCCAACTTATAGATGAAGACAATCAGGGAGACCAAATTATTCATTTGCTTACACTCAACTCAGTGATGTAGCTGCAAATAGGACTTAGGTTTAAATGTATTCTCGACAGCCTGCTACTGGCTATTGAGCGCATTATTTCAGGTCTTTGAGCCAAGGTTTTCTCAGCTACAAATGAAAGATGATGATGACGAATCAAATAGCTGACACTTAGTAACCATTTAATGCAGGCATGGGAGATTATCATTATTATTACTATTACTATACTATTATGATTACCATATTCATGAGTGCTCAGCAACTGTATCTTGAAGAGAGTAAAATTCATTTGGTTCAGTGGAAAGATTTTATTTCTGTGTTTATATTCCAACTAATACTTGGCTCATGCATAATCTACATGGTCAATAATAACCTCCACAGAATTTTTCACAGACTTAATCATGCCTTTTGTTTTGACACACTATCTTTTAATAATCTTTTTGCTCAGCATAGACTTCCATTACCTGTTTATCTAAACAGCTGGTATTTATCCTTCCGAATACATATTAAATGCCCTTTTCATTGTGAAATTTTAATTTTACTTTCCAGTGCTAAGTTATTTGCTCTCCTCTCTGGGTTCTCACCCATATTTTACCATGAATATTGTATTGCACTTTTCTATTTACATCTCTGTTTCTCCACCCTGTTGCAGACTTCTTGAGAGCATAGGCCATGGTTTATTCATACCTGCATTTGCAGTGTGTGGCAACGTACTGGGCACACGGCAGGTCCGTTACATGACATGTTATATTGTCTACCATAATATATGCATGAAAAAATGTTGATAAAACCTTTTCCTGATTTTTTAAACATATAGTTTCAGAATTTTTTAAAAGGACATAATAGAAGGTGACTATCACTAACTGGGAAATATAGTTTAAGTAACTTCTATAAAAATAGTTTAAGTAACTTCTATTCTTAAACTATACTAGATTATTCATAAAATCAGTTAAAAATTACTCAGATGGCTTAAATAAGGAGTATACTGCTAGAGTATCTGCTTAGATATTTCTATCAGTGGCAACTGTGGTAGCAAAAAGTGTGTGTGATTTTTTTGTTACTTATCTTTTGTTGTCTTGGTAATGTATGCAGGTATTTTTATTCTCTGCATGGAAATTTTGTCATTATCACTTGAACCATTTCTTCCACAAATTTGTGTGAACTTTCTCTCAGGTTAAGTACAGATTAGTTGTAGAATAGTGAGCTAAAAAAACTACTTGCGGTTCTTTATGGCCAAAAATATGCTTCCTTCTGTCTTGGAAATGTTTTTAAAAGTGCCATCTCTTTTTGTCCTTTATTTAAAGGCTATCTGAAATCCTATGAGTTACAAGGTAACACTGCATTTCTAAAAATGCACTTTCTGGAAGGAAGCTGACTTCTCAAGATATCTTTATAGATTGAATATGTAGTGTTCAAAATGTGAAACACTTTTTGAATACAGCTAGATAGTTGTGATTCCGGTTTAGAGTTGCCATCAAGGTGGCCTCTGAAATTTTTAAAGTTTCAAATTGACCTTGATGTGTAGCTGTTGAGTGGCTGTTTCATGGTATTCCCTCTGACCTGGAGCTGGGAAGAAACTTTTTAATATGGGTTGTGTACTCAAGTAATACATGCACACTGCCATCAATATTTTGGTACACTTATTGTTTTTAAATATGCAGGTACTCATCTCTATTTTCTGTGAAATCCGGGATCTTGCTGTCACTCCACTGCCATCAAATTAACTCTATAAAAATGGGAGATACAGATTCTTCTGTTTATATTCTCTATACCTCATCTGTATACCATCAGAATGACTATATGTGATTTAAATATATAACTTCTAAATTTTATTTACTGAAACCTACAAACATGTTTTTAAGGCCAATACCTGTAACAATAAGTTTGAATCCTGATGTCACTGAGATTTGACTCATTCCTGTATGTTATTTCATACAATATTTAATACAGTGTTACTTTCATTCAGTTACTTTTAGGGCTAAAATTATATTAGAAGTAATAATAATGCAGTATAATGACAGTGATAGAATTTTTAAAAATGTGATTTTATTAATGTATAATATATTAAACATATTTCTTTTATAATCTCAAAATGGGAAGAAAGTCCCTAGTCTGAAAACAAAATGCCCTAAGCCAGGAGAAAAATAATCTGAGTTTATATTGTATTCTTTTCTAGAAGAAAACATTTGCTTTGTGATAAGAAGAAACTTTCTCTCCCTCTTCAGCCTCTTGATCAAATCAAAATTTCAATTTCCAACTCCAGAATCAAGAAACCTAAAAAATATGTTTAAAATTGCCCAAAGGGCACTAAAAAAAAACTGCACAGTTGTCCTATACTTATTGACCATTTTAAAATCAATTTCGTGTGTCATCTGTATACATTTGGCGCATTTTTAAAATTTTAGTTTTCTCATTAATTTGCAGGAGTATTTTTGTATACTTTAATACAAGTTCTTTCTGACATACATGTATTGCAAATGTTTTTCCTATTCTGTTTCTTCCTCCCCCACCCTTTTTTTTTTTTTTGAGACAGAGTCTCACTCTATTGCCAGGCTGGAGTGCAGTGGTGCGACCTCAGCTCACTGCAGTCTCCGCCTCCTGGGTTCAAGTGATTCTTCTGCATCAGCCTCCTGAGTAGCTAGGACTACAGGCATGCACCACCACACCCAGCTAATTTTTTTGTACTTTTGGTAGAGACGCGGTTTCACCACGTTGGCCAGGATGGTCTCGATCTCTTGATCTTGTGATCTGCCCTCCTCACCCTCCCAAATTGCTGGGATTACAGGTGTGAGCCACCACGGCTGGCCTGTGGCTTTCTTTTTAGTGTCTCATAGTGTCTTTGGTAATAACAATTTTGCATTTCCCTGTTCAACTTATCAATTATTTTGTTATGTTTAGTGTTTCTATGTATGTAATAGTTGGAAGATAATTTTCTTTTGCAAAATCTTGAAAATATTCTGCTATGTTCTAGAGTATGTATAGTTTAACTTTCATAATTCTGACTGTGGTACATCTTGAGATATACTGTTATTTGTGTGTGTATTACAAAACTTGTTCTTCACAGAAAATTGAACATAATAACTGAAAACCCTGTTTTCAGACACTAGACAATAAATAAGTGCAGCATGATGTCCCCTCAGATCAGAAACACAAAGAGGTGTATATCCTGATTGCCTAGCCTTTCTGACTGTTGGCCTTTTTGGATAATAGTACCAGAAAGAAGAATCCAAGGAGGGCATAGTGGATTTGCCTGTTTGAGGAGGCCACAGATTTGGAGATGTATGAACTGGCTGGAATTATTCAGGTTAAAATGCTGAGGAAAGAGTTACACAAAAATTATCCCAGAAATCTGCATGCAGTTTCCTTGAGTCACTGACTGAATATTAATCCATAGATTGATAGGATCAAACTCTACAAAGCAGAAAATGTAAAAATAAAAAAATGATCTATAGGCTAAAAAAAATTCCAAAAGCTTATTCTTAGGGCTTGGAAATGCTTGAGTTCCTACCAGGCAGAGTAGAGTCCTCAGTAATAAGTTAAAGCATTTAGCAAAGACAATGGAAGGAGTACATCTTAAAAAAAGGTGTACACAACTTCAAGAGTAAGGGATACTTAAAAATTACCTTAACAGTTCTTAAAAGTAAGCCATTAATGGGCGAAACTGGTTAGCAGAAAATAGCCAAAAATCTTTTTTTTTTTTTTAAATAACAAATCAAGCCTCTAAAGAAGGTAATGCTCACAATATCCAGTATCCAACTTAATTATTAGAAATGACAAGCAGCAAGCAAATATTACTTATAAGCAGGAGTGAATAGAAATAAAAGGAGAAGAATGGCATGGTTAATAGAGGGAAAAGCATATGCCCACATTCATAGATGAAGAAAAAAATGCAAAGTTCAACACCTATGTATAAAAAAAGTGATAGCAAAATAGAAATAGTAGGGAAATTCTTCAACATAAAAAGTTATTGAAAAAAACCTGCAGTTGTACAAATTGAAAAGAAAGAAAATTTTCATTATTTACTGACAATACAATTTTAAAAATCATAATGAATAGGCAAAATATCATATAAAATAGATAAAGCATAGAAAGTCATGAGGAATACAAAAAAAGCTACTGGAATTAATAATTAACAAGATCACAGCATACAAGTATAATATCTCAAAATCAATTGTGTTTGTATATAGTAATGAAAAACACCAGGGAAGTGCAACACATAATACGATTTATAAAAGCTTCAGAGATGTAAAATTCTTAGAAATAGATGTAACAAATTACATTAAAAACTGTTTAGTGAGAGCAAACAAAATTGCTAAAGGAGACTTAAATAAAGGTTCATAGGTTGGAAATTTCAGTCTTGTTAAGATTTTAATTCACTTTCAATTAGTTGTCAAATTCAAAGCAATCTCACTGAAAATTTCAGCAGGCTTCCTTATATAAGTTGAATATCCAATTTTAAAATGTATTTGAAAATGGAAAGAGCCTTAAACAATTTTGAAAAAGAATTGCTACCTCAATTCAAGAATTATTTTGAAAGCTACAGTTATCAAGACAGCATAGTGTAGGATATATTGAACACATAGGCTAAATGAGCAGCATAGAAAATCTAGAAATAGACTCACACATACAGTTTCTTGATAATATGAATAGCATCATTCAAAAGACTGAAGATACCAATTGTTGGTATGGATGTGAAGAAACTAGACCTCTCATACATTGCTTCTGAATATAGCAGTCAGTCCAAAAGTTGACATTAAAACTGTTTGCTAGTTTCTCATAAAGGTTAAAACATAATTACCATATGACCCTATAATTCTACTCTTTGGCATTCACTAATCAAAGTAAAAATAATTGGCTACACTAAACTTGTAAATGAATGTTTACATAGCAATTGTATTCTCAAGTTTCAAAAAGTGGAAAAAAATATTCATTACATATCCATTTAGGTTTTTTATTCTGACTGGAATTCCCTTTATATTCTCTCTGGGTAGCTCCTTTCAATCCTTAATATTTAAAATGTGTCATTTCCTTTAAAGTCATTTTTTTAAAGCCACTCTACCCTACTCATCCTCATCCAGACTTCTTCTCCCAGAACTCCATTTCCATGTTATCTATCACTTTATGTTGAAGCATAATAAAGATCTTTATCTCATGTGTTTTTTTTCTTCATCTAAACTTTTTTAGAATAGAGACTGTTTTATTATTTATCCTGGACCTAAGTGAGTACCTGACACGTAGTTGACATGTAATGTTTGTTGATCTAAACTAAATATACTGATATAATGGGATAAAATTTGGAGATGTTCACCCATTTTATTTTTCGACTTCTAGTTCTATTTCTCCCTTTCCAATACCAGACAGATTTTTAACTCTTTGTGTATTGTCTCAAGGAAGGGATGTGTGAAGTTAGAGATAAGACACCACCTAAATATATTCCCCAGAGCTGAAATAGAATTTGCATTCTATTGGAAAAATACCTTGCTCAGAAGCATTAGGAAAAATCGTGCTTCTATCCCATTCTTAAGCATCCAAAAGAGATTAGAAGGCAATTAGTTTTGGCAGAACAGAAAAGAAAAGGGACCAAAACAGAGAGGTCTGTCCCCATTTCTTAAGTGTGCTGACAGCCAATAAAACCATGCAGAAATCTATAAAATAGAGCAAAGGAACCCTTGTCAGGATGGCTATGAGGAACATCTACTTACTTTCCCCAAAATTCTGGCGTCCCCAAAGTAGCAGATTAAACACAGAGAACTTCAGAACAGCAAGTGTTAGAAGAAGATCATCAATGTCTCTAGAAATATCATGCACAGCTGAACAAAAACTAGAAGTTTACCACCAAGTCCTTTGCAATAATTTAGTGCCCTATAAAGGTGACATAAGCTTATCAGTGAGGAAAATCTTCCCCAAAATTTGAGATTAATTTTCCCATCAGCTTAATAGAGTAGGGTCTTAAAACAGAAATTAGGCACATGTATAGATGGCAAAGATCAATGTTTTACATGCCTATGTTGCAATATCATTAAGATTAACACGAAATGAAGATACATTCTCTCTGTCATGTGAAGCCACCAGAGGCATATTATTTTAAAATATAGAAAGATTATTTCTGGGTCTTGGAAGAATCACATTCATTTGCTATGTGTTTTGTAACTCAAAACAATAAATTTTGTTTCTATATGTTGATACTGTAGTATGCTTATTTCATTTTTCTTTTTTAAGTTAAACTTTGAAGGAAGGCTTATGATACCATAGTGGAAAAATGAGACACAAATGACAATTTTTAATGTGCTGTAAAATCTTTCTGCATGCTGTCCTTATCCAACCCATAGCTAGTGAATGTCCTAGGCATCAGATTGAAAGGGTTAAGCAGTAGAATATTAGATGAAACATTCCAGGAAATCATTTTTCAACTGTATAAACTGTCTTCTCTTATTATTCATGTAAGTTCAGAAAGTATAATCCAGCTAAACTGAGACAATATTGTAATGCCATTTTCCAAACATACAGCCACTGCAGGAATACTGGCTATCATAGTAACAATTATTTTGGAAAATGTTAGAGTTGCTGATATTAAGAGGCACTTGTTTAAGATGACATGATCACTGAATAAATGAACCTACTTGGTAAATATGATGTAAAAGTAGATCTTATAGCAGAGAACTAATTTGCAAATAACCTTGGGAGATTATAGTCAGGTTCTAAATCAGGGGTCTTCTGATTTAGATAGCGGTCTGTAGCGTGTTAGGAACCAAGCCATATAGCAGGCGGTAAGTGAGCAGTTGAGCAGTCATTAACACCTGAGCTCTGTATCCTGTCAGATTAGCCATGTTATTAGATTCTCATAAGAACACAAACCTTATTGTGAATTGCGCATGTGAGGGATTTAAGTTGCATGCTCCTAATGAGAATCTAATGCCTAGTGATCTGATGTGGAACAGTTTCATCCCAAAACTATCCCCTAACTCCACTCCAGTCCCTGGTGCCAAAAAGTTTGGGGACCACTCTTACAAATGGCAAAAATGAATGAAGTATATGATGGTTTTATTTGCTCCTCAAAAATTTACTTGCAGACTAGTTTGCTCTACTTCTTATAGGTTATCATTAAATTCAGTGTTCACTATGGATTTTGTGTAGTCATTACTGCACTATTCAGAGACATCTCATATGAGGATATCCAAAAGCAAAAGAGAATTGTCAAAAAGCCTTTAATAAAGATAAGTTTGTAAAGTTAGGTGAAAGATCATCATGTTGGGTTATTACTAGTCTTATGGAAGTTCTAGAAATCAAGTATTCCCACCAAAAGAATTTTTATTTTTCTTAAAACTATAACTTAATGTGTGAAGCATAGAAATTGATTAATTCCTATCTTTCCAATTTGGAGAAGAAAAGTTGTTGAAAGAATAGGTAACAGCTTTCTTAGGTGTAAATTCTGGTTTGTCTTTGATTAAGCAAGACTTATCATTAACAGGGAATGATCATTTACAATGAGAAAAAGTTGGAGAATGAAGTTTAGCCATGTGTCTATAATAAAAAAAAATTGTATTCAATTTAAAAATGTGTAGAAAATGTGACTATAAGTATCAAGTTAATAACTTTTCAGGCTGGTTAGTAGCCAAGAGGTCTACAGGGCTTTAGGCTTAATGCCTTCAGAAAATTACATATGAAGTTTATGGTACCTGACCCCAGGTATATATTTCTATATATACACATACATATACACATATACACAAATATATATGTATATATATTTGAAACAACTGAGCAATAAGAGAGCACTTCACATTTGTTGCATCTAGGTAATGTTACATCTGTTCATGCCCATTTTGCTGGAATTTCTACATCCTTCACAAGTCCTGCTGTTTGAACAATATGTTCTCCTTTGTATGTAGCCAACTGCATTTGGCAAGCAGTGGCTCTGGCCATCTGCAATTGATGCATAGCTAGTTTTGTTAATCACTCCCAATGGCATTTCCTACACTTTTTTTTCATTTTCAGTTAATTGGTCCCAGGTCATTTCATCTTGCAGGGAGCTGCATTTACAGGTAGCTAATACAACTAAGAGGACTGACACAAGCTGCTGGATACCTGGCCAATAAGCACATTACCAGAACAAGTATAGTCTATTAAAGGGCTTTGTGCAGAGCTAAAATGAAATTCCAAAGCATTGACTGGGCTTGTATTATCCTCAAACAGCAGAAAGACTCAGCTGTATCCCAAGCACATTAAGAGGTGCCTACATTCTTGGGCCTAGATGACCTTCTTCTTTGTCAATTGTGTAATAATAATCAAACATGAGAGTATGCACTCACAGAAATGTGAGTGAGGAGAGAGCAATATATTTGCTTGACATATACATCATCACACAGAAAATTCATTTGTACTTCTTTTTTGGATTTCTGCATTTGGTCTTTTAATATTTACAATCATGTGATTGTTAATTGGTTGATTCTGTTTTGCTTCCTCGTAGTCATTGAAGACATTGTAATTTATCAGTGATCAGATGGGTAAAAACTGGGAAAGCAAGACTTGGCCAGAAAGGTGTGAATATACAAAGGATAATACAAAATGAAAACTTCACATTTTTCATGTTACAAAAAATTGTTCAATTATAAAGAAGGATCACGGATATAACTCATTGACTAGTTGCAACAAAACTTTATACATGGAAAGAAATTAATTACATAATGTTAAAGTGACTTTAAAATGTACTATTCAATGGTATCCTCACAATAATTTAGTGAGGCGGAAAAGATGTGGCATGTCCAATATATTATGATCAATAAGCAAAGGACTGAAATGAGTCACCAGTCCTTATATCCTGACCTACGCCACTTCCTTTTGCACATAGAACTCAGTTTTTATAGTATGTATCTGCCAAAGCTCTTCTGTCAAAAGTGATAAATATATATGAATTCAGAATATTTCAAGCCACTCTAGGACAAAATCTAAATGCTGCCATCCTCCTTTGTGTCCAAAATTTTTTTAACTTAATTCTCACAATAACCATGTTAGCTAATTTTCTTTTTAAATTTCTATGTACCACGTGAAGAATATTGGGCAAGAAAATAGGTTAAGGTTAAAGAGCTAAGTAGCTGGACAGGAAATCAAACAAAATTTATCTTTTTTTTTTTTTTTTTTTGAAAATCTGCAATATTCTTTCTTCTTTGCTTTTCTTTTTAGTACCCATGTGAATAATTTTATGAGTTATTTTTAATTAGGTTAAAATAGTGACTATAGTTGACATCTTTTGGGCAGTAATGAGACACTTGCTACATCAAGTTATGTGTAAGACTTAACAAGTCTCCGTATCCAGCCCTATCTCACCTTTATAACTGCTCAGAAGATAATGGTAGATAAGAAAACTTCACACAAAATTTTTCTTTGGTTAAGCGAAAATTGAAATATATGTTATCTTCTTGTTTTTACTCATGGAATGTGGAACATTGTGTTTAATATCAGTGATTTTGCAAAGAATCTAGAATTGATTTCTTAATTTTTAGAGCTTAACAATCAGTTACAGGAATTCAGAGTGAATAATAAAAACAACACATCCTTTTCAAACAAATACATTTGAATAACTTTTTGGAATAAAAGAAAATGTGGCTAAGAGATCAGAAGTTATTTTGAATGATTAGTGTTTTACTCTGGACCAAAATTTATACCATCTCATTATGACAAATCAACTAATCAAAACCAAAAGCAAATAAAAATTGAAAATATCCTTGGGGTGAAATAATAATTTATTGTAAATTATTGAACACCTTGAGCAGAGTTCATGTGTTGATTCATCAGATTCTGATGGAGTATCTATTATGTGCCAGGTGCTGTTCTACCAGTTAAGGAGAAGTAAGTGAATAAAACATTCTAGTTCCCTTCTCTTGAGGAACTTACATTCTAAGTTCCACAGCAACATCATGCAAATAATGAGAGACTGAAATCTGCACTTTCTGCTGGCTGATAATGTCATTTGTTTTTCTTGTACCTTACATCTTTTCATTAGTACATTTTGCAGGAAATTCTGCGATAGAGTTATATACTGCGTTCACAAATCTACTTGCATGTAAATCCTAAATCCTTTTTTGCTTTCTTCCTGGCGACCTTTCCAAAAGAGCTCTTGTTTGAAGAACTATGTTAATTTATGCCTTCTAGCTTTCATGTCAAAAATAACTTGGTTCTCCTGGGTAAAAGGAATCCTTACCAGGAGTAACCTGCCTTTTAATCTTCATCAAGAGGGACTCTGAAACAACTTGAGAGCTTTCACTGCTGGCCAATCCCTGTACTAATGTAGCATTTCACAGGGTTTCTGCACTAACTATCTTTGGGTCTTCTCATAAGAGCCCTATAATAGCCATAAATATTCCTCAGGAGAGCAAGATAGAATCTGAAAGGTCTATAATAGCTATCATAAATGAATAATAAAATGTAGAAAGGACAAGCCACGATGAAAATGGCAAATGACTATGATGACGTGTGGACTGTACATAAAGTAATTATTTGAGTGTTAGATTTACAGAAATTCTCCACAGCTTTTTGTGATATCTGCAAAATTTAGGGAGGGCTGTGTATGCTGTCAAATTGGTAGCACAGAAATAGTGATTCAGCACAATAAAACTTAAAAAGTTTATTGTGTCTATCTTTTAGAATTAAATCAAGTCAAGCCATCTGACCACACTAACTTGTGGAATTTGTGTCTTTCTTTTTCTGTATTTTCTTCTAGACATTTAATTGTTTTATAGTTACATTTAGGTCTTTTTTAATTTCAAAATATTTAATTAACAAATGACAACTATGTAGATATTCAAGTTGTGCAACATGATTTGACATACATATACACTGTCATGAATATCACCATCAAATTGTCACACTCACTACCCTATGCTGTACATTAGTTATTAGAATTTATTTATCCTAAAAAAATGGAAGTTTGTACCCCTTGATCAATACCTTATGCTAAGTGCCCAAGTAGACTTTGCTTATGTACACCAAAAAGAAACAATATGTCAAATAACAGAGTTATTACACTATCATCAGAAGTCATCAAGTAACTAGAAAAGAACCTTAACAGCTAAGATGAAAGTGTGATATGTGTGGGTATGAGGGATTAGAGGGTATATGTGTTAAGAAAATTACAAAAATGAGCAATCACTGCACGACTCTCAATTTAAGAAGGAATAAATGAGAGATGTGTACAATATTGCATTATACTTGTAAGAAGAACAATTCCTCAAATCTCCAGAGAAATGGAGAAGTAAGACATATACTTTATGCAAAAGAAACTAAAAGGTCTTTTACCCTCACTAAAAGGATGTATATATGGTAAAAGGGTAAAAGACCTTTTAGTCAGGGTAAAAGACCTTTTAGTTTCATATATATATATATATATATATATATATATATATATATATGAAAAGATATGCAAAAAAATACATATATAAACACACACATATGGAAAACCTTGAGAGGAATCACTGAACAGGAAAAACATATCCTTTGAATTACTAGAGTGAAAACCATCTATCAATTCTTACTAACCCGCTGTATTCTATGCTGCAGTCTTAGAAGCTTTTTTTTTTTTCCAGTTATAAAGTTTCACAAATAGGGAAGTTTCCTTTTCAGATGAACAATTTATCTTGAAGAAATCTGTGGGAAACACCTGATCTGCAATCATCTCTCTTTGCTTCCCAGAATTCTTTCTGAATTAATTACAGTGAAAGACCATATAGAAAATAACTTTGGAAGCTATGTGCTCTAAGGAAGAGCCTCCAAGTAGTTCCCTTAGTTACTGAGTGTTAATATGCCAGAAACCGTCTTTATATTCTTACTCATCGCTTCCCAAAGTCTCAAGCACCTGGCCTTGCTTTTCTGTGTTGCTTTTCAGCCCATTATGGGGACTCTTTTATTTGGATTCTTGCAACAATTGCTTCATTTCCAATCCATGCTGCCATATAAACTAGAATGACATTCCTCCTCTACAAATTTTATCAAGCAAAATTGCTACCCTCAAATCCTCCCACAATTTCAGTGCAAACTGTTTAGCTTGATAAATAATCCATGCTAGTTAAAAATCTTTTACTTGGTGATCTCATCATAAATTTGCTTGCACCTACTCTCTATTCCACATTTGTCACACTTATCCAATGGCACAGGTTCAACGCAAATTCTCTATCATCTATGAAACGTTAGGTGGCTATAGCTGCTGAAAGTAACTCCTACAGTGACTGTATGGCCCACTCATCAACTTTAGAATTGACTGTTTCACATTGCTTATATTTCTATAAATCTTGTCTCCAAAAGAATACAACTAAATCCTGAAATTCATTATCATGGTAAAACACCATGGTTTGCATATAGTTATTCATATTAAATAGGTTTTTGTTTTGGTCTTAAGAAAGAACCCAGATACTTTTGATTTCTTCAGAGTAGGAGAAACATTGAAGATGTGATAGTGTAAGTCAGATTCCCCCCTTTTTTTTCAAGATTACTAACTCTAAATTCTGCTTATAATGGAGACAAGCATTCAATTGGCTAATTTTTTAATTTGAAAACTTGCTACAGATCTCCCTATTTAGTTTACTTGTGGAGGTACCTGACATGTAGAAGGAGCATGCCTTTCTTGGCTTCTCATTAATGAGGGAAACCACTTTGCTTCTTAAAAACTGTCTTCTCATTTACACAATAAACATAAAATTTTCTTCCCATTTTATTACAAAAGATTGTTCAGAGAAACAAACATAAAAACAGATGTCAAATTAATTTGCAAAGTGTATACAAATGTGAGCTATTTCTATGTGCTGCTGCATGCCTTCAGATTCTATAGTGTGCTCCAGTACTGATGAACTGATGTGCCAATGATTATTTCTGTTATAAGACACTCTTAAGAATATGCTGCTGATTTTTTTTTCTTGCTATCCTCTGCCTATTGATTTTTCAAGATACTCTGGATCAACTTAGGGCTGAAAGAATTACTATTAATGTATTTGTATGTTAAAGTATAAAGTATTTTAAATTGATAAAACAATGGTTTTGATGATCTTAATTTAGTTTATTAAATTCATAAACTCACTTATCTTCAATATCCTGAGGAGAGGCTACTAAGGATAGTAGTATCCTAGTAACCTCTAGGATAGTATCCGGGCTACTGAGTTCTTTCTGAGGAGAGGCTAAGGATAGTAGTATCCTAGTAACCTCTAGGATAGTATCCGGGCTACTGAGTTCTTTCTGAGGAGAGGCTACTGAGGATAGTAGTATCCTAGTAGCCTCTAGGATAGTATCCGGTCTGCTGAGTTCTTTCTTCTAATGATCTATTTTCACTCTTCTATAGAATTGCTAGAAAATCTGAAAACACAGATAAAATTATTTTATCATGCTTTGTAATAAAGTATCAACAAACCTTTGATTATGCATTTACCTACATTACCAGAATTGGTTGGCAACCTATATTTATAGTGTAGTGATGTCCAATAATGAGAATTGTTTTCTACATGATGTTTACAAAGCACATTTTGATAAGTTGTAGGGAGTGGACGGATGAATGAATCCACAAAGGAATCTAAGAGTTTATATCTTATTATTTGGGGCTAATATTCTGTTTTTCTCCAATCTAATATTTATTCAATGCATTTTACATTACAAAAATGTTAGTATGTACAGTGTCTTTCTTTCAATATGTATTTATTTTCCCCAATGTTGGGAGCAGCACTAGCAACATTCCTGATACTATATGCATAGTTAAGCTATTCTACCAGATTGAAAAAAAGAAGTTTCTTCTTAAAATCTCTTATCCCCTTTGAGACTGCCTGATTTCTCAAGGAGAATTAATGATTTTCCTTACTTCACTTAATTAGAAATTTGTGTGCAGACTATAGCATAAGATTGCATTATAATTACCTCAACAGTAAGTATGACCATCATCTACAACAGACAGTGAGTTTCATGAGATCAGAAACTGCCTGATTCATCTCCTAGCACATATTCTGGAAAATAGCTACATATAACAAATATTCACTAAAATATAAAGAATTCTTAGGTTAAGTGGCTTGTATGTTACAATGTTAGTAGCATTGACTTCGTAAAAATTCAAACCCTTTTGAAAACAAATCATTAAAATTGAATATGGCTAAAACGCTATATCAAAACCTACCACTTTCTTCTCCAGAATGTCTCCAGTTAATCAAACAAAAGAAGAATATATTTATTGGTCATTGCTCTTTACCAAATATATGTTTCCATGACAATACAAATCATAATGGCATGGCAGAGGCCAAGTGTGGATGACAATTCAGTTTAATTTACTGAGATCATTTCCAGTGTCTCTTTATTCCCTTTAGCATACTGGCAAAATTGACTGTGGTACATTTAAGCAAAGATTATTTGATGCCTGGGGGTGAATATGCTCTGATTTTAGACTTAGAGCAATAATACACTTAACAGTACTTGGCAACTCATGGATTTCAGTGTCACCAGTTTACTCATTCTTCCAACAAGAATTGATTCTGGAGCAAACTGTTGTGTACATAAAGTCTTTCCATTCATTCTACATTACAATACTGTGCATGCTATTTTCTTTTTGTTTTAGTCAGGGTCCTCCTCCATTCCATAAGATGACTTGTTTCCTCATTATTACTATCTACCACAGGCAAAATCTACTATAAAACATTTTAACACCACACTAAAATGATTTTAAATGTCAGTTTACATTGGCAATTTGAACTGTGATAGAATCTTAATCTAAATGAATGAATCATTAATGCCAGAATTTCAGCCAACAACAAGAAAGTAGTGCAGGTTTGTTGGAGGACCTAAGAGCCTTAGTCATGGTCCTGAAGTTATAGTATATACACAAGCACAATTCTATTTTTAAATATAAGACTCCACTGATTGAGTCACTAACTGAGTCAGACTATATGCTTCCATCTATCATCTATCTGTATCCCATAAACTCACTTGTGTACTTTTGTGTACGCACAAGTGTACACACATTAAAAAATCAAACTTGGCCATGTGCAGTGGCTCAGGCCTGTAATCCCAGCACTTTGGGAGGCTGAGGGAAGCCGACTACTTGAGCCCAGGAGTCCAAGACTAGCCTGGGTAACATGCTGAAACCCATCTTACAAAAAATACAAGAAATTAGGCCAGCATGGTGGTGCACACCTGCAGGCTCAGCTCCTCCGGAGGCTGAAGTGGGAGGATCTCCTGAGCCCTGGGACATCAAGGCTGCAGTGAGCCGAGATCATGCCACAGCACTCGAGTGAGACATTGTCTTAAAAAAATTAGCAAATAAACTAGTCACTTTGCAAACAATATTTATACACCTAAAAATTTCTCATTTCTGGGGATTTCTGTGAACAAGGTTATTTAGTTGCTTACAATGAAATACATGGGATAATTTGTTGGTGCAAGGATTAAGTGTTCTAGGAAGTTTTTCTCTAATTAAAGATAAGTATATTCTTTCACTTTTTCTTTATGAATAAAGTTAAGTATCTTTTAGTGTTTTGTTGTGTTCACCATATTTTCAAAGAAAGATTGAGTTAAATTTCCCTTTTATAATGATTTTAAGATTGTGAGATTCCTGCAGATTTTTTTTTGCTTCTGAATTTTAGATTCTGACTTACATCTTACAATAAAATAGTTATAGGAATATTTGTTGCCTAAAAGTTATAGGGTAAGTCAAGGGGCTTTATAAATTTTCACCAACCGTCAAGGTAAAGGCTTCTTCAATTGAGTAAAGTTTAAAAAGGCAGCAGAGAAAAATACTAATACTACTATGACTGCTGTACCTGTATTTTGATTTAAAAATAAAATTTCAGTGTACTTTGTTAATCCTTACATCAGCACTACAAACTTAATCAATGACTTTTCCCTCCAATTTTATTTAAGAAATTTATTTCTTTGTTTTCTTTTTTTAATTTTTTTGGTAAAACTTTGAACTACTGATATAACTAACTTTTCATGTGAGCTTGTTTTTTGGGGAATAGAAGAAGAGGAAATACTTTGCCAAACATTTTATGAGTCTTATATTTCCCCAGTATTAAGACCAAAGGAATCACAAGAAAAGAAACTGTAGATCAATATCCCTTCTTAATATAGACGAGAAAAATGCTCAACAAAATACTAGAAAAATGAATTTACAACAAATAAAAAGGAATATAGACCAGGTTCAGGGAGATATTTATCCTAGAAATGCAAGGTTGCTTGTGTAAAATTAATCAGTGCAACACCATATTATTACAATAAAGGACAAAACCCACATAATCATCTCAATAGACATGAAAAAAAGCATCTGACAAAATTCAACACCAATTCACTCTTTCATAATTAAAAAAATTAACAAACTATAAGGAGAAAACTTTCTCAATCTGATAAAAGGCATGAATGCAAGACCACAATTAATATTATACTAATCATGAAGGCTAAATGTGTTCCTCATAAGATCAGAAGCAACACAATAATACTCAATACTTCTGTTCAAGAAATAAAACTATTTTTGGTCATCTGTGACAATCTTGGTGTGTATAAAATATCCTAAATAATTTTTGCACAATCAGACACACAAAACTATTAGAATGACTAAATACATTAAGCAAAATTGCAGGATACAAGATTAATATACAAAAATCAATTGTATTTTTATACACAAGCAATGAACTAAAATATAATTAAGAAAAACATTTATAATAGGATCAAAATGAAGAAAATATGAAGGAGTAAATTTAACTAAAGAAATATAAATCTTGTGTACTGAAAACTGGAAATGTCATTTAAAGGAATTATAGAAGATTTAAATAAATCTTTTAAACATCCAGATCTTTCATGAACTCAGTGTGAGACTTCAGTTGTTACCATGAGGACAACATGAAGCCATTCCTAAGGAATATGCCTCCATAACCCAAACATGCAAGATCTGGTTGTTTAAAAGAGTGTGACATCTACTCTCTCCCCGTCTCTTGCTCCCTTTCTTGTCCTGTGACATACCGGCTCACCTTCACCTTCTGCCATGATTGGAAGCTTCCTGAAACCCTCACCAGGAGCACATGCTGGCACCAGGCTTCCTGTATAGCCTGCAGAACTGTGAGCCAAAATGAACCTCTTTTCTTTATAAGTTAGCCATCCTCGGGTATTTCATTATAGCAATACGAAATGGACTAATAATAGAAGCCAAACACAAAAAGCAGCATATTGTGTATTTCAATTTATAGGAAATGCTTATACCAGGTAAATTAATAAAGACACAAAATAGATCAGTGTATAACAGAGACTGAGATAAGAGGCAAATGGTGAGTGACTGCTAATTGATGTAGGATTTATTTTGCATGTAATGAAAATGTTCTGGAATTTGATAGTGGTGATAGTTGCGCAGTTTTGTGAATATTCTTAAAACCTCTTTAATCATATACTTTAAATGTTAAATTTTATGATATGTGAATTATATCTCAATAAACTAAAAAAATTAATTTGTTTTTACCTCCCTCTTTTAAGAATGTAGTCTCATTCTGAAACTATTTTACTTTACTATTTCAGCCATAGATTGTTCTTGCTAGTCCAAGATTAAATTTTTTAGTTGACATCAAAATTATACTAGAAGGAGGCAGCAAGAGTAAGAAAGACGGAAAGAGATAGGTAGCATTATTGGATATAAATGTGTTTAATTCATATAATTTTTATCTTCATAAAATTCATTTGCATAATTTTTCTGCCTTTCTGGATCAAAATATAAAAACACTTTTAATAAGGTTATTGAAATACAATCACTTTGGAACACTTTTAGCAGTAAGTGTCCCTTCATTTCTATCAAGGGCCTTTTAATTGATTTTTGGAACTGCACTGACCAGAAGAATTGCCAATTACCATTTATGGCTTTTGAGCACTTGAAATGTGGCATGTGTATAAATATATACACTGATTTTTGAAGAAATTGTGAATTAAAATGGAATGTAAACTATCTCATTAATACTTTTTAGGTTAATATGTTGAAATAATATTTTTATTAGTGTTAAAAAAACATTATTAAAGGCAATGTACCTTTCTTTTTTAAATCAGAGTCTCATTCTGTCACCTAGGCCAGAGTGCAGTGGCCTGATAACAGTTCATTGCAACCTCTGCCTCCCAGGTTCAAACTATTCTCTTGCCTCAGCTTCTTGAGTAGCTGGGACTACAGGCACACACCACTACAACCAGCTAATTTTTCTTTTAGTAGAGACGGGGTTTCACCATATTGGACAGGTTGGTCTCCAACTTCTGACCTCATGATCCACCCACCTTGGCCTCCCAAAGTGCTGAGATTACATGTGTGAGCCACCACGCCCAACCGGTAATATGTCCTTTATTAAATGTGGCTTCTAGAAAATTAAGAATTATTCAGTCATGCACTGCACAATGGCATTTCCATAAACAACTGACCACATATATAACAGTAGTCCCATCAGATTTTAATAACGAATTTCTACTGTACTTGCTCTATGTTTAGATATATAATATTTAACATTGTGTTACAAAATGCCCACAGTATTCACTACAGTAGCATGCTGTATAGTTTTGCATAGGCTATACCACATAGCTTACATGTGTAGTAGGCTATACCATCTTGGTCTGTACACTCTGCGATGTTCACACAAGGACAAAATTGCCTAATGACACATTTCTGAGGACATTATCTGCATTGTTAAGTGAGGCATGACTGTATTTTTATCGACCAGTGCTGGTGAGGAGATCAAATTCTCACAAAGTCAGTTCTTGCTATCTGAGGTTTCTGAACATCATTCTTAATTAAATAAATTTTTAGAAATTTGTAAGTAATATTTATCACTCCAATCACATTTGGAATAAACAAACATTTATTTATATGACAAAGAATTCTTCCACATTAAAATTGTTCACTAATATATATATATATTTTAAATTTGTCATTTACCCATCATTTCCTCTAATTCATATATTTCATTATAAACTCTGAATGAACAATATCTCTCCTCTGTTGGCTTTTGTAATTTAAGATTATTATGGGGATATTTACTACAGTTAAACCTCTAATTTACTCAAAATTAGAGTCATTAATACTGAATACTGTATTAGATTGTCTTTATTTTCCTTATCACTGTATACCTCTCCATCCCTTGGCCTCTGAGCTCTAACAGGCTTCATCACTGGGATTCTTTATCCTTTGGCTTCCAGTTTGGTGTGGCCAATAAAAGTCACTGGTAGGAGATCAGGGGAAGAAGGAAAGGGACTCTGGGCATTTATTTATCTGTTTCTGTCACTGCCAACCTCAGTGTGACCTTGGCTGTGTTTCTCTGCCTAAGGCCACAGCTGCTGAAAAGCAACTTCTGTTTTATACCTGTGGTTCTCTCTGTGGGCTCTGGTAGACTCTGGCTGGCAAAAGCTTCCCATCTGTGTTAGTACTTCATCAATTCTTGCTCTCTTAACCTTGGCTACACCTTTGCGAAGAGTCCCTTCATTAAATTCTCCTCAGTCACCGGTTTGAATAGACCATTTGTTTCCTGACAGAATGTTGATTGACAAAGAGTGTCCTATGTATATATTCATTATTTCCACAGTAGACTCTTCTAAGGGCTCAGCATACTGAGGGATATCCCTGAGGAGATTAATCGTCTAAAGTTTAAAAGTTTGAGCTTTTGCTTCTAGCAATTAAAGGTTCGTGAGAAGTTTTATGTCCAGTGTTTTCTCTAGATCCTTAATATAATTTTGCATCTCCTGGCTGTGTAAGAGGCAATCAAATATATTGTCTGATTTTAGTAACCCCAATTTTTCTGGCTGTAATTGACCAAGGTGAATATTTCCAATGCTGTTTTTCATGTGTTATGGAACATCACGATCTTTTAGGTAAGTGGTCACTAAATATTTTTTATCATGTACTCCTAAAATAATTTTCAAAAGCAATGTACCTCACAACACATTTTTAATTTCACATCTAAAGTATTGTATTCAATTTTAAATGATGCTGCAAGGGTTGTGATTTCCCTGCATTATAAACTTAGTTATTTTAAAGTGTCACTCCTATATCATTTAATCATATATGTCCAATAATATCAGAATATCACAGAAATTTGACATTACCATCATCCAATTTAAAAATTGATGAAAAAACTTTCTTCAATAAATCAGAATTTTGCATCATTTCTCTCTTCTCTTTGTATGCATATTTCCATTTTACTTCCCAAACAGAATTATATCAATGTAGTATATTTCTATTTTTAAGTCTTTTATGGATCCCTTTTTACACTTTACTAAGTAATATATGTGTATATAAATGTTTTATGTATATAAACATTATAATTTTTCCCAATGCATAGGCTATATGTGTAACTTTTTTTCTCTTTTGTATTACAAGTTGATTGCAAATCAACAAAAATTAAAACTTTTAACAAATGACTATTAAATACAAAGTTTAAAATGTTTAATTATTCACACATTCCTTAATAAAATAAATGTGTTTTCTTTTTCTCAATTATTTTTGTATCTATAGATGACTATTGTTGCTAGAAAGAGAAAAAGCTTCAAATCCATGTTGGTTTGGTTTTGTTTTTATAGATTTAAATTTTGAGAAAATGTGTTCAAATTAATTATTAATGAGAATAAGAGCTTCATTTTACTGATGTCAGCCAATTTTTTTATTTTCAGTACTATTTTATTTTTAAATTTTGTTTATTATACTTTAAGTTCTGGGATACATATGCAGAACATGCAGGTTTGTTATATAGGTATACACATGCTATGGTGGTTTGCAGCACCCAGCAACCCATTATCTATATTAGGTATTTCTCCTAATGCTATTTCTCCCTTAGCCCCCCACCACCCAACAGGCCCCAGTGTGTGATATTTCCCTCCCCTGCGTCCATGAGTTCTCCTTGTTCAACTCTCACTTATTAGTGAGAACATGCGGTGTTTGGTTTTCTTTTCCTGTGTTAGTTTGCTGAGAATTATGGCTTCCAGCTTCATCCTTGTGTCTGCAAAGGACATGAACTCATCCTTTTTTATGGCTGCATAGTTTTCCACAGTATATATGTGCCACATTTTCTTTATCCAGTCTATCATTGATGGGCATTTGGGATGATTCCAAGTCTTTGCTATTGTGAATAGTGCTGCAATAAACATACATATACATGTGTCCTTAGAGTAGAATGATTTATAATCCTTTGGGTATATACCCAGGAATGGGATTGCTGGGTCAGTCAGTTTTTCTAAGTGTCAGGGGCTCAGCTAAGTGGGGGAGAAAGAGGACTGATGGGCCAGGTATTGGAGTAACCATTAAAGCAATAAGCTAAAGAGAAAATGGTTAAGCTTTTAATCACCTACTGTGATCGTATGAGGCAGACTCTAAAGCAAGTGACAGCACCAGCTCCACTTCCCCCCATAGAGTAGGGCACCAGAAGGAGGTCAGGTGTATCAATATAGATGTGGGGATTGTCTCACTCTTCATAGAGCCCCAAACAAATGACTCTGGTAGTTTTATGGATTCTGGGGTTGGAGGAAGGCAGGAGGGCTAGAGGAGAGAGCTAGGAGTGGAAAAGTACTTGGTACTGAGTAAGAGCAGGGAAAAGCGTGTTTAAAGTTTTTCCTGTTCCTCCCATACAGTGGCCTTAGCAGAGGTGTCTGAAGATGATTCTGCACACAGTCTCAAATAAAGAAACCTAGGAATGAAGGAGTGGGGACTAGATGTGCAAATATGCAGAGAGCATGACTGGTTTAAGCGGCCTGAATCCCTGACTGCAACTCCCTTCAGAGACTGCAATGCACTGGCTATGCCTCAAGTCTGATGTGGGGAGGACAGTTTTCACTTAGAAAGTCTGCCAGATAAAGCCTTTGTCATTGTCTATGGTCAGGCATGAAAAATCACACATAGATTTTTAATCAGGAAATAGATTTCTCACCATATTATATGCTGAATATCAGAGACTAATCTATCATCCAAAATTATTTTTAATGATATTTTATCTGACAACTGGATCAAGTCATCTTTCAATTACATTGAAAGCAGTTTTTAAAATTTACATATACAAAGTGTTTAGCACTGGTTTTGCAAAACTATTTGGTACCCAGTTGTTAGAATCACTCACAGACAACATTTTTAATTGATTGTTTATTAGTTGCCCAAAGGATTTTACTCATGGGAACCGTAGATTATGCTACTATTAGTAGATTTTGGATGAGTTGGAAGCATACATTTGTTTGGTAAAATGGCGAAAAGGTGATTGTGAAGAGATAGGAAAGAGGAAAAATCTCAGTCAAACAAGGTGGCTTCATAGAGAAATTTTGGAAAAGCATATATACATGTGTGTGTGTGTGTGTGTGTGTGTGTGTGTGTGTGTGTATTTATATATATATTTATGTAGATCTGGGTTATAAAAATCAATTTCCTTGGAATAATTATGGCCTTTTATTCATTCTAAGGCCTCCATGTGCTCTCAAGGGGTGCATTGCTCATACCCAGCTTGAAGATTAGCATGATGATCACATAGGCAGTAAGTGGAAGAGCCAGGATACAAATCCTGGCAGTCTGCCTGGAAAATCCAAGTTCTTTATGCAACACTTACTTCCTGAGGTACAGGTTCCAAGATCTGCCTTGATGATAGGATTGAGCCATATAAAGAATAAAACATTTTACTTCCCACGTTTGTTTTCTTAGGGAGTTACTAGACTCTACCTAGAAAAATATAGACCTAACTCAGAGGAATAAAAAAGAAAGTTCACAGTGACAGCTATGCAGCAGATCAAGAGAGCTGTAAGCTTAGTTGAGACTAAGAGGAGAGTGGCAACAGTAAAGTTCACTGGAGGAGCCATCAGCAAATGTGCTGGCAGAATTAATTCACTATTCTACCAAAAGCAAATAAAATGGTGTTTTTACCTCACTCGTTCACGAAGTCTGTAATAGTGGATTCGCGTGAAGTGAAAAATTGAGTAACTTTTAAAGGAAAACAGCTGTAAAATAACTTCATAACCTCAAAGTGTACTTTTTAAACAAGATAGAAACAACAAAAAGTATAACCTCTTAAGAAAAATTATGTTAAATATTAAGTAGTATATTAAAAACAACTTTTGTCAACCAAAATTATACTTTTAGACAAGTGCAAATTAAAGTAATATACTGGGAATGTGTAAAAATTAAATAAATACATATACTTTGAATATATTTCTTTAAAATCAATTTTAAAATGAATATATTCATTAAAAAATGACCTAAATACAATATAAAGAAGACATTTGTAGAAGAGGAAACCCAAATAGTGCTGGTAATCAAGTATATGCAAATTAAACAAACAAAGATATGTAAAACCTAGTAGTTTCCAAAGATTTTGTACATCTGACACCTTTGGCTGCTGGCAAGAATTTGGAGCAATGACTAGTTAGTGGGTGGGAACATCAATTGTTGAAATAAGTTTACTGTGTAATTTGGCAGTATCTAGCAAACTTGAAGATCTACCCATATTCCTATGACCCAACTATTTTTCTCATATACATATGGGAATAATAATAATATGTGAAATCCTTCCTGAGACTCAAAAATATACACATAGAAAAGTCTCCACTGCAGCATTGTTTATAAGAGAATAAAAAAGGGAGAAGAGAGAGTAAAAATGTCTTAAGCTCACATCAACTTCATAATTGATAAATAACTTGTAGTTTATAGAATAAAGTGCTACTGTACAGCTGTAGAAATGAATGATCTGGAAGTTAATGTAAATATAAAAGCAAAGCAAACAGATGAATAATATGCACAGTACAACATTTTAGCATATGAAAACATGTTATACGGTGTTTGGTAACGTGCATATGTAGTGATATACATAATATATGTGTTTGTATGTATTAAGAAATGCAGGAAGATAACTACAAATTCAGAATATAGTTAGCTCAGTCTAGTGGCTGAAAGGAGGAGTACAAGGATTGGAATCCAGCAAACAGAATTCAAAATTACACAAATGTATTTGTATTTGTTCCCTTTATTTCTTAAGTTAGCTGGTAGAAACTTATCTTTCCCTATATCATTGTTCATACAGTTTTAAATAATGTTCCCAAGGGGTCATCCTTTGGGAGAGAAGTAGACTCAAGAGGCTATGCAGTAGTACTGGGAGTGTAGAAAACATGATGACACAATCAGAAACAGAGTAAGGAATGAAACTGCACAAGAAAGTCATTATCCAAGAATAGCATGCAACCACTACCAAGAAAAGGCCACATTTCAACAGAAAGAAGAGGATTCCAAGAAAATTGAAATGGCTTCCTATTGTTGAATTTCTTTTTCTCACTCAATGACTGTCTGTGCACACTTCCCAATGTGTGAATTCTTCCTTTTGTAATAAATAGCTCACCAAGCTATTTGCAGATGCCAGCTTGAGGACATGTTGTTGAGAAATAGTCGGGTAGAGACAAATTCTTCTTCTTCTTTAGTCAAAATAAGTAAAAACAAAAGTAATTATAGGTAATTTTTCAGTCATTCTCATGGTACGAGATAGTGTGGAACATAGAAATTACTAGATAATGATTTTTTTATCTCTATCCTATAAATGTATATATAGTAGGTTTAATGTAGATGTTACCAATGTTAGTAAAGTAAGGCCTGCACATGACAGGAGAGAAGGGAAGGAAAAACAGATGAGTTGAAGAGTAGGGACACTAATGCCTCATTATAAAGAGAGAAGAATCGGTAGATATTTTTATAGTGAATGGTGTTTTTAACGTGTATACCTATGTAACAATCCTGCACAATCTGCACATGTACCCCAGAACATAAAGTATAATAAAAAAAATTAAAAAAAGGAAAAAAAGAAGATCTAAATATGCTATTTGATATCAGAAAAGTGACCTGTCAAGAAACTTAGAATACAGATATAACCAGGGGTAATATTTAAGAAATGTGTCAACATTTACACTTAAGTAGACCAATCAGAATGCATCTGCTCATGAGCTTTAGTGCCAGGCCAAGGTGCTAAAAGCTCCCTTGTTCTAGAGAAGGATGGGGAGGGTCAGAAGAAGCCATTCAAGGGTCTAAGAAACATCTTCTAGACTGTCATGTATATTACAGTGTTTACTCACTATGGCTGTGCTGACGTGTATTAGCTGAACAAAACTCTCAACAAAATTGTTTTTGGAGATCGAAAGGAAGATGGTATAAGCAACATTTATGGTGACTAAGAGAAAAACAAATATTTCCATCATAGCAAGAAATCAAATAGCCTTTCTAAAATCAATAAAATATGTAGTAATTTAAACATACTATTTGCAATACTTGATTGTATGACTGAGAGCTAAAGCTAAGAATGCCCCAATATTGCTATCATTTATCCACTGTCCCTTCATTTCCACATCCTAATCAAAGTCCTGTGACCTCACTAGTTTTCTATTATTATTCTCAGAAATACACTGTCTTACTTGCTTCTTTACTCATATCTCTATTGACCACCTGTCTCCTTCTCAGTCATAAACCCCTAAGCTTAACGGATTCCAAAATATCAAATATCAAGATATCAATTCCCACTCACTTGTCCCAGTCCTTCACACAGCCAGCTCACCTTTTAAAGTAGATCCTCATCATCTCCAAGATACTAAATGCACCATTCTCTGTCAACACCTTCTGTCTCCTTAGATTTCATGATCCATCAAAATACATTCTCCTTTGCAAATATATTTAACTCCCATTCTACTAATCATCTGCCCTGCTCACCTGGAAACACCTTTATAGTATAACAAAGTCTACTCAAAAGCAAGTGTGAATAGATAAAAGTGAAAGCTCATAGCCAGTTAGGTTGACTTAAAGTGAAACTTTAAATTTGTGATATCAAATGTCAAAAGGACACTCAACATTCTATGACACTTCAAAAATATTTATATGGAAAGCTTATGTTTTTATTCTAAAAAAATAATTTCATATGTTATCTTTTCTCCTAAAACACCTTAGCATTCTTCAGCCATCCAATCTGCTTAATCAGTTTCAGAAAATTAACGTGCTTTCCATTAAGAAAACATAAATTATCAGTTTAGAATTCCCTCAAATTCCTGCTTATCTTGTAATCTTGCATGTCCATTTATTTTGTTCTTGGGTTAAATTTAAATTTTATCCCTCCTTCTTATTCTATAATGTTTATTCTGGATCCTCTCTCCTTTAACTATCTCAAGGCATTCCCCTCATTGTTAATTCATTCCTTCATTCCTCTCCTCTCTTCAACCGTCAATGTCTCCTTCTCTAGTACAATATTCATATAAGCATACAAACTTGTCTTGCTATTTCATACTCTTTATAAAAGTCACATTTCCGCATAATTCTTGTCAGCAACTTCTCCATTTCTATGCTCACCTATATAGATATAATTCTGGAAATAATTAGCTTCAGGGGACTCTACGTTCTCATCTTCTATTTATTCCTCAGTGCTCTAGAGTTCAGCTTCTTTCATCGTTACTACATGAAAATGGTTTTTTGTCAAGATCTCTAGCAACTCTACTTATGTCAAATGCAGTGGTCATTTTATGCTCTTATTTGTCTAATCCACAGCCTTTACCACAGCTAAGTGTTCCCTTCTTCTGACAACCATATTCTTTCTTAGCTTCAAGAACATTGATCTTACCTTACTTTTTTCTAATAACATTTCCAGTAACCTTCCTGACAGCTTCATGTTAGAGTCTAAGGGCTTCCTCCCGAGCCCTTTGCTCTCTCTCTCTACAGTTTATTCTTATGGCTGCTAATGACTCTTAATCTTCTTGTTGGATCTCTTTTCTGCCTATTTTTAATGCCACTTTGCTTACTGTGTATACAAATTTCAAAGATAACATGTCCATAGTGCACAGGACAATTTCTCCTTATCCACAGACATCTGAATGTATTTATCTTGGTAAATGACTCAATTGTTCACACAACTTCTCAAGCAAGATCTCTGGAGGCTTTCTTTATTTTTCCCTCTCCTCTGTCTCTCTCTGTCCAAAATACCAGCAAGCATTGTTATTGCTGCTATCAAAATAAATCTAATATCTGTCTCCTTCTCTTCCTCTGCAGTGCTGTTATTATAATTCAGGCCGCATCTTGGCCGAACTGTTGCCGTAATCTCTTACTGGTCTCCTGATTTCTAGTCTTATCCTCCACACTTTTAACTGCCAAGGATACTTAAAACACAAAGCAGTGTAGGTCATTGGTTTTTTTGTTTTTTTTTTTTTGTAAAGCTGTAAATCAGACTGTCATACCTCATAAAACGCTTCTATTGACTTATCATAGAACTTTATATAAAACCTAAATCCTGCACATAGCTAGTAAACCCTGGCCCCTATGTACATTTTCAGTCACATTTTATACAACGCTTATTCCAGTTCTCCATATTGCAATCACAGTGAACTCTGTGCATCCTTTAAATACACCAAATCCTCTTCCACCCCAAGACAAACCATTTACACTGTATGGAAGTTATTATTTTGTTTCATTACACAGTTGTCTCTTTAAACTTGAAGTCTCATCTTAAATGGCATACATTGCCCTCCCCATCTAATTCTCTACCCACCTCACTCATGTATTTCTATCACTGAACTCTTCCCAATGTCTCAATACATTAATAATTCTAAAATTATTTATTTGTTTCCATGTTTATGGTCTATCTTTCACATTACACTTTAACTTCCTTGATGGCAGGAATTACGTCTTTTTCTCAGAATCAGGTATGCACTAGAAATTTTTTATTATACAGATAAATAAATGATAGGTCATTATGGGTTTGAAATAACTCTACAAACAACCAACTTCATCGTGTCTAGAGTCAGATGATATTTTATACTTTTCTACATTTTTGTAAGGCATCTAGATGTGTTGTACATAGTGTAACTAAATTTTTATTGACTGTTCTAAATTCATATTCGTATATAGTGTCAACAACCACATTACTTTATATCAAATTTTTCTCATTTATTTCTCTTTATCAAGTATTTTTTGCTGGAGTCAGCCTCCATTCCATGGCTGGGCTAAAATGAACAATGTAGAACTAATAACAAGCTCATTAATTTAATCTCCGCTTCATCATTGCCAATTTGGAACCAAAATGTAAATTCTAATTTCATTGACTTTTTATAGGAAAAATAAATTAGTAGCATTCCCTTCAAGCAAAATAAAAGAAAACCCACATGGTTTCTATTTTTACATTCCCTTTCATCATAATTTTAAAACACCCACAACAATTCAGTCAAACAATCTGTGTGCTTTTTCCTCTGGGGAACTTCCTAAATTTGCAATTGAGATAAGCAATCAATGATCACCTCTGCTAAACTGTACATAAATATTATTTCAAAAGGAAATTCCTTGGAGAAACTCCTTTATGGAATGTAACTTCATTAGTAAGTAATGGATTGCCCTATTGTAAGTTTTCTCCCATCAAGCTAATTTGGAAACTGTTAATTGTCTTACTTTTTTTATATGGCAAAATAAATGATACCCGTGTGTGAGAATCGACCTGATTATAATTATAATTTTTATGAGTTAATAGTATTGACTTTGTTTGATTTTCATGTTCACATTAATCTATTTATTATAGAATATTTACAGAATTAAACTGGAACAGAATTCATCCTTATCTTTAGTATATTCTTTGGTCTTTCATAGGCCTGGCAACAGGGGGAAAAAAAATCAAAAAATTAGTAAACTGAATAATGAAACAGAAAAAGAAATTATTAAGAGCACTGAAAGAAAATATAAAAGAGATTATTTACCAAATAATAGTATTGCCATCTACCCAAGATGCTCTCAAATATGATAAGAGAAAAAATTCTACGTATTCTTTTAACGCTCTTCAATATTCAAACAAAAATTCAAAAATTCTTTTTCTTGTTCCCATTATAGTCTACTACATAGACTTTACATAGAGCTTGTTCTTTTGTCCTTTTTTATATTAAGAAAATTATAAGATACTGCCTTCGCTTACCATTAGAAAATTTGCTTTTTCCATTAGCAAATTTTTTTCACTACTGATTTATTTACTAATTTGCTTCGTTATTACTGATAAAATCCTGATTTTTTTCTGAGAATTTGTTAGCAAGATTTTCACAAAAGTATCAGAGTATTATAGGACTTTTTAGATAAAAGAAAATTTGGAGAAATATAATATAACAAATAAATTGCATATGTAATAGAGCTGAGAGATGAAAAACTTAAATCACTGGCTTTAGTCCACATCACTGAAATCACAGAATTATAATCCTTGAAGACTGAAGTGAGGAAGATCGATCTTGCCTCTTATCCTGTTTGAGAAGCTCTTGAATAGATGGCAATGTTATCATTTGGTAAATAATCTCTTTTTTATTTTCTTTCAGTGCTCTTAATAATTTTTTCTGTTCTGTTATTCAGTTTACTAATTTTCTCTTTAGGCTTATTAGTATTTTACTTATTCCAAGTTTCACTCTGAATATTAATGTTTATTTTCCAAAGTTGTTCTGATTCTTGGTATAATTTTATCTTCCTTGTAGGTATCATCAAGGTGGTTGTTTTTTAAACCTGATTATATGCAGTTTATTTATAGTCTATGTTATACTAATAGCAGAAGCCTTTAATGGTGTCTTTTTGTTTTGTTTTTATTTTTCCTGTAGTTGTTACTCATGACATTGTTTTTATCTTTTGTATCTAATTATTCTTGAGTATGTGATAAACACTGAACTTGAAATATTATTGATAGCAATAATTTGAGGACTAGGTTGAAGTTTTTACTTTCCTTCAGAATATACAGGCATTTTTTTGTCTCCCAAGGGTCTGCAAACAATGTTGACCTAGGAACAATTTAAACCAATTTCATATTATAAAGTTTCCAGGATTCTCCAAGCAAAATTCTCTGAGAGAAGGAGGCTCTAATTCTGCCTTGTCATGAAGGTGTTATTCTCTGAGGTCCCAGCATATTGTTGCAAAGTGTTTTTTCTTTTTGTCTGTCTCTTCCTTTTTTTTCTTTCTCTCTTCTTTTCCTCTTTCTTTATTTCTTTTTCCTTTCTTTCCTTTTTAAAATTCACTGCTTTCGGTTGCCCTTTGCTTTGAATTTGATCACCCTTACCAGTGGAGTTTAAATTTCCTAAAACCTGACTATTCCCTCAAGGCAAAAGTAGATTTAAAACTCATTTATTTGTCAGAGTTTTCTTTTTTGTGTGATATTTCCTTATTGTATTGTTAATTCTTGATATTTCTGAGAAAATTTTGATAATATAAATTATCCCAATGTTACTCCTCTCCTCAGAGTTGGTGTAGTCCTAATGTTGTACTCTGTCATTACCAGAAACAGAAAGTCAGAAGTGAACTTTGTCAGTCTTATACAACAGACTGACAAACTCAATTAATTTCAAAATACTCTTGTGTTCAGGATTATTATTTTGTTAAACATAAACTATATGAGAAAATGTGACTATTCTGAAATTATAGTTATATTTAATAGAGTTTAAAGAACGTTTAACTAGTAAATGTTTCAGAAAACATAGGTTTTTTTTCCTTTTCATTAATTCCATAAATTAAGTTTGAAACTGACAAGTGTAATGGTAAGTATGTCATCTATGGAAAAAGAAGATGTTTAAATTAAAAAAAAAAAGGTACATTATTCTAAAAAGAATCACAAAAATGGCATTATACCTAGTCAGCTCTTCCACAGTTACTTGAATTCTTAACAACTTAGGGACTCTTATGGAAAAGAGACAAAACCTCCCAGGTATACCTTTTAAAGAAACCATGACAACTCTTGTGTTCTTTAAAAATCAAGATTAAAATGGCCCTGTGATAAATTAAATGCTTCTATATTTTACTTGTACTCAGAGGATTTGACAGTTAGAGATTATAAGTTTCAGAGCATGCCTACAAGTTCCGTAAACAAGAATGCCTTTTTCCTACAGGTGACAGAACCTGTCAAGAAGTCGGTATACTGTATACTTTTCACATGACTGATCATGGTTGAAAAGCCTTTCATTGCTCATTTCTGTAAGCATTCTATAAGTTGTATTGCTCTTTTATTCATTTAAATAGAATTGTCAAGGTAGACAGATTTAAAAATTTTTATATGCTCATTTGACAGTTGAATACAATCCTATACTTATTAACTAATTTTTATCATTGTGCATTGAATTTTGAAATATCAAATGTTTTTTTTTCTTTGGTTTCATTAATAATGAAATACTTAACAGAGGTCTATTAATTTGTGTGGACTGAATTTGATCAACAAATATCCTTTGTGACTGACGGCAAATTATATATTAAGTCCTTTGGAAGGAAAAAAAATCTAAAATAGAGAGAAATCGACTTACATATTTTCACACTTAGCTCATTTTAAGACTTAGATTTATATACATTATAAAACAATTTTAAGGCTATTTATTTTATTTATACTTTTCATTTTTGGAAACTAAGACCCTAAACATTTACACAAAATCATTTAGCAAGTATGATATTTAGAATTATAATATTTATATCTCTGGCAGCCAAACCTTGAATAATCCTCTCCCTTTGAGTATGGCAATAGCTGTGAATATAATGGGATGAGTTGAGCCATTAAAGCAGTTAAGAAGAGGTAACAGAGGTTTTCTGCTGGTCTTAAAGGAACAAACTCAAAATAGGGGACAGGGACATGCTGCAGAAAATGTTGGGCGAGCCCTAGGAGCTGGTTGATGAAAAGGAAGAATCAGGAACCTCAGTCCTATAACCACTAGGAAATGCATTCTGCTAACAAACCAATGAGCTTGCAAGAGGCCCATGAGCTGCAAGTAAAATCATAGCAACACCTGACACTTTGATTTCAGCGGGTGAGATAATAAGCAAAAGATTGAGCAAATCCACGGCAGATCTATGACCCACAAAAATTGTGAGATAATAAATATGTGTCAACAACATATTAAGGTACTAAGTTTTTGGAAATCTGTCACACAGCAATAAAAATCTACCACAGGGTGTCAAAAGAACAGTTGGAGATACAATGTTATGTCGATTTCTCATTATTTATCTGTGATAAACCTATTATAAACTGATCTCGAAAAAAGTCCATATTAGCTTAATTTACAGACATTAATTTGAAATTGTAACAGTATCAATTAAGTTGCAATTTTAAAAATCTTTGGTCACTTTCTCTATTACTGTTTTCCAAATAATAACATTGTCATTTGTCCAAGCAGAGTGAAGTAAGAAATCACAAAGGGACACTTGAGTGCATGTTTGGTCTATTTGCACACCTGCCACTGCCACCTTATATTCTGCTTCCAGTGATGAGGGACACACTCATGAATTGGATAGAAAAAATATGTATTTAATCTATTTATATCCTAATACAAGATTGATCAGTAAGTGTCATGATGATTGAAATAGTTCAAGTATGTGAAAAATGGAGAGCTGGTTTGGTCAGCAAATGTGCTTTGGAGAAGATGAGTAGCATTGAACCATAAAGAAATGAGGAAGTTTTAGATTGCAAAGAGTGAGCATCAGGTAAAGATGGCATTTATTGTAATAAGAAAAATACTCCAAAGCATAGAACCATTCATGTATTCGAAGCACTTGCTGATCATCTTATATAACTATGATATATAAAGGAATGTGATAAGTTCTGGAAATAAAAGAAAATAAAAGATGCCTCACTTCTTACAAGTTTAAATTTGTCAGTAAAATCTTACACTTTAAATTAGTGAATACTAAGTGTTAATAAAATTATGGAAAATGTATAGAACATGGAGAGTCAGAGAAGAGAAATGAGCCCTTGGGCTTGGGTGACAACGAATTTCTAAAATAGGTACAAAAGTTTGAACTGGGTTTTGAAATAAGTGAGAAATCCAGGAAGACAGATTTCCTGGAAAAAAAGGAAAATCATGTGTTTTCTGCTGAAGAACATAAGAAATTTTAATATGTTTTTACCATACATTGCATGTATAATGTGGAAAAAAAAAGTAAAGACAGAATGGAATCAAAAAGAATGAGTCAAACCTGAAAGGTTTACATTGCATGAAAAGAAATTTGAAATTTATACTGCTAGACATGGGCAAACCAATTGTGAATGACTGGCAACGGAGACTGACTCATGGTCAGATTGTAATTTCAGGAAGATTGCCCCAGAAGCACTGTAGACAACGATCAGTAGAAGATAAAACAGAGGCTAGACACAGTGGCTCATGCCTGTAATCCCGGCACTTTGGGAGGCTGAGGCAGGCGGATCACTTGAGGTCAGGAGTTTGAGACCAGCCTGAGCAATATGGTGAAACCTGTCTCTACTAAAAATATAAAAATTAGCCCAATGTGGTGGCATGTGCCTATATTCCCAGCTACTCAGGAGGCTGAAGCAGGAGAATCACTTGAATCTGCGAGGTGGAGGTTGCAACAACCAAGATCACGCCACTGCACTCCAGACTGGGCGACAGAGCAAGACTCTGTCCAAAAAAAAAAAAAAAAAAAGGAGAAGAAGAAGATAAAACAGAATTAGGAAGACCAGTAAGGATACTGGTGCCACAAAAACTGCAAACAGGAGAGATGAAAAACTGAAATGAAGCAGTAACAAAGGTGATTAAAAAAAAAAAGAAGAGCGTATCTGTGACATGTTAAAGGGAAAGATAATACAACACTGTATTGAGCTATGAAAATTAAAATTTACAGGATTCAGTTAGAAATTCTGCCTATACTTCAGGGTCACTCATCAAAATAAGGCAAAAAGGAAGTGTGAGGAAAATTAGAGAATTTATTCAGTGCATATTTTTATATTAATGTTAGATGCTTAATAAAGAATGTGTGAAGTGCTATCCAGTAGACAGCATACAATTCTGGGTCTAGAAATTTAAATTTAGAAATTATAATCACATGATAGGAAAAGGCATGCGTAAATGGATCTAGCCCAGGAGAATATGTGGAATACATGAAGAAAAACAGATGATGACCTGGCAGAGAATCTCAGGAATTAGCCTGAAATGAATACATTTAGTTGGTGGATGAAGGATAAAAAGCCAGCTCATTTCATTAGGTTGCAAATGTCAAGATTGCAGGAACTATAATACCACTATCTCTATAACTTTTAAAATGAGATTATAAATATAAAAATTACCTAGCATGTTTTAAAAATAATAAAAAATATACTTTTAGAAACAGAAGAAAACATAACTGATATAAAAAACTCCATGGATTTATTTGACTTCAGATTAGACACTACTGAGTGAAAAAATAATGAAGTAGAAAGTATGTCAGAAGCAATTATTCAGAAAACAACACTGAAAAACAATTAGATGGAAAATATGAAGGGTTAAAATTATGAAAGATAATGTGAGAAGATCTTATAAAATATAAGGAAGATCTAGTAGGAGAGGAAATAGATAAGTGACAGAAGCAATTTAAAATGGGATTTATTAAAAATGCTACAAAACTGAAGTAAAACACCACATTTAGTAAAACATGTTTAACCAAACTACATATTGAGAAAAAGAGGTCAAGAAAATCTCAAGCAGGATAAGCAAAATAAACTCATAAACAAAAAACTTAAAGGCAACCAAAGAGAGGCTGCCTTCAGATGAAAGACTTTGAGAGCTATCTTCCCAATAATAAACATGAAAAAATAAACTTATTTTTTTGTGAATGCACTAACATCATAGCAAAAGACATAAAGCAAAATTTTACTCTGAGCATTTCTGCATTTAATATTACATTAAGTAATTACACTAGACATCAAGTGTCTTATTTAGCTTACAAAAATTTTTCTGTCATTTAATTAAACTTTGACAATTTTTGTGTTATATAAATTTGTCCCTATCTTCCATAGCTAATGTACAAAAGAATTTACTTTTTCCTAATGTGAATAATCAGTTTCTTTCTTTCAAAAATTAAATTTGCATACAAATTGGAATTTGAAGATGGGTATTTGATTGAAGTTATCCTAGTAAGAAGACTCTTCTTAGTTATTTTGTTTGGGACTGAAAAACCACATTTTTTTTAATTGTACGTTTGCTTCATTTATTTTAGAAATTGTATGCACTTTAGAAAAAGTTCCCTCAGAGTTATTTAGAGGTACCATGGTGGCCCTGCAAAGGGCTTGGGCACATGCAGTTTGGTGGGATATATAATTTTCTGCTTTTGTACTTTGATGGAATAATTATTTTTAACTTTTATTTTAAATTTAGGAGTATATATGTAGGATGTGCAGGTTTGTTGCATAGGTAAATGTGTGTCAAGGTTTGTTGTATAGATTATTTCATCACCTAAGTACTAAGCCTAGTATCCTTCAGTTATTTTTCCTGATCCTCTCTCTCCTTCCACCCTCTGCCCTTCAGTAGGCCCCAGTGTCTGTTGCTTCCCTCTTTGTAGTCATGTGTTCTCGTCATTTAGCTCCCACTTATAAGTGAGACTGTGCAGTATTCAAGTTTCTTTTCCTGCATTAGTTTGTTAAGGATAATGGCCTCCAGCTCCATTCATGTCCCTGCAAAGGACACGATCTTGTTCTTTTATATGGCTGTATAGTATTTCATGGTGTATATGCACCACATTTTCTTTATCCAGTCTATCATTTATGGGCGCTTAAACTGATTCCATGTGTTTGCTATTGTGAAGAGTGCTGCAATGAACAAAAGTGTGCATGTGTCTTTATAATACAATAATTTATATTTATTTGGATATATATCCAGTAATGGGATTGCAGGGTCAAATGATGTTTCTGGTTCTACATCTTTGAGGAATTGCCACACTGTTTTCCACAATGGTTGAGCTAATTCACACGTCTACCAACAGTGTAAAAGCATTCTTTTTCTCCACAATCTCACCAACGTCTGCAATTTTTTTTTTTTTTTTTTTTTACTTTTTAGTAACAGTCATTCTGACTGGTAGGAGATGATATCTCATCATGGTTTTGATTTGCATTTCTCTAATGATATTGAGCTTTTTTCATATTTATTGGCTGGATTTATGTCTTTTGAGAAGTATCTCTTCATGTCCTTTGCCCCCTTTTTAATTGGGTTGTTTGGCTTATTTTCTTGTAAATTTGTTCAAGTTCCTTATGGATGCTGGATATTAGACCTTTGTCAGATGCATAGTTTGCAAAAATTTTCTCCCATTCTGTAGGTTGTCTGTCTACTTGATCATTTCTTTTGCTGTGCAGAAGCTATTTGGTTGAATTAGATCCCATTTGTCAATTTTTGCTTTGTTCCAATTGCTTTGGTGTCTTCATCATGAAATCTTTGCCCATGCCTAAGTGTTGAATGGTATTGCCTAGGTTTTCTTCTAGGATTTTTATAGTTTTGAGTTTTACATTTAAGTCTTTAAGTTGATTTTTGTAGCTGGTATAAGGAAGGGGTCCAGTTACAATTTTCTGCATATGGCTAGCCAGTTATCCTAGAAATAAGAAATCTTTTCCCCCATTGCTTGTTTCTGTCAGGTTTGTCAAAGATAAGACAGTTATAGGTGTGCAGTCTTATTTCTAGGTTCTCTGTTCTGTTCCATTGGTCTGTGTATCTGTTCTTGTGCCATGCTGTTTTGGTTACTGTAGCCCTGTAGCATAGTTTGAATTTGGATAGCATGATGCCTCCAGCTTTGTGCTTTTTGGCTAGGACTTCCTTGGCTATTTGGGCTTGTTTTTGGTTCCTTATGAAATTTAAAATAGTTTTTTCTTGTTCTGTGAAGAATGTCAATGATAGTTTAATGGGAATAGCATTAAATCTATAAATTGCTTTGGGCAGTATGGCCATTTTCATGATATCAATTCTTCCTATCCATGATCATGGAATGTTTTTTCATTTGTTTGTGTCATCTCTGATTTCTTTCAGCAGTGAAACCAACATAACTAATAAAGTAATTTATCAAATATTTCGGAGCCTCCAATAATAAGCATATATAAAATATTAAGTTTTTGTATCAATAGAAATCTCAAACTGAGTAGTGATATAATATATAATAGGTAATACATGGTACATGTTTCTATTATTGTATTTGATCCTATGTATACATGCCTCCAAAAATTGATATATATATATGTATGTAGGTACAGTATTAGCCATTATTTCTGACTTTCTTAGTTGTCTGTATATATCTGAGACAATGGGGTCTGGTGGGGGAATGAGAGCATGTCTTAAGATGGAAAGAACCTGTGAGATTTTTCTTTTCAATAGTTTGGAATTCTATTTTTCAGCATGCATAGTCCCTTTATTCAAGAAGCTCAGTCTGAAAGGTGAGAAGGTGAAAAAGTGAGCAAGCAAGCAACAGCCTGAACCAAGGGTACAGGAGTGCTGTTAATAAATTCTAACACTAGAAGTTGAAAAACACTTTGAAGAGAGAATACTTTACATCAGCTTTGAGAGTCAAGTCACATTTGCAAACTCACGAAAAGTATTGGAGTTATTGCAAAGGTTAGTGTTGGCAGGATGAATGGGGTAGAAGACCAAAGCATGAGGAAACTGGAGATTTTCATAGGATTGATGTTGGAAGGATTAACTCTTGAGGCTGAGTAGAGAAGTTTGTGAAATTAAGAGGTAGTTTATAGGTAAGCTTCTCAATAGTGATGCCCTCAGGTATAATAATCAGTTATGTACTACCTTTAAATTGTATCTCCCTGTTACTGAAGTATGCCCAAAACATTAAATTATGCACTTATGACACACATTCATTAAAATCTGTGGAAAAATACTTTTAAAAGCAGGATACCTACACAAAGATTGTGGGGAGAGAAAGAGCAACATAAAAGGAGACAGAGAAAATTATACTAGATATTTTAAATAAATATGAGTGCTATTTAACTAGGTTACCCAGGTATAATGTGTGCCAAAAAAATATGTACTATATAAATAATTAGATTCATGCATTTGGTTAAAACTTCATATATATTCTCAAAGATAAACAAAATTTAAATCTAACAGTAGTATTTAAAATCTTTAACTTTTATTAGAAATGGTTTAATCCTTTGAAAGCTCACCAAAAATTTAGTTAATTATGAACTAATAAAAACAGTGAATTTTGTTTCTAAATAAAATATTATTAATTATTATAGTTTCTGGGTGATGATAATCAAATTATCATTGAAATGCATTAATATAATGTAGGCAGCTCAAGATTAGTCATGATTTGCCAATGAGAAACTGCAATTCCTATTCTGAAAACCATTTGTAATAAAAGTTACTCTGTGGTTAAAGGGAATTATACACATAATACTGAGAGCACTTTCTGAGAACAAAAAATATTTATCACAAGTACTTGTGAATCAATACTATATGATTTTGAACAGATTCATCCAGAATTTTAAAGAATTCTTTAAAAATTAAAGTTTAACTATAATTTTTCATGAAATGAGCATTCACTAATTAAACCATTTAAACAAGATTATTGGAGTCATTAAATTCATGTAAGAAAATGACATGTTTTCAAACTATAAAGTAACTTTTCAGATAGTTAGAAATAAATACCTTTTTTCCCACTCCTGGTATCTATGAGAAGGAATTTTCCCAGCAGTATTTATGCCTTCTGTTTGTCCTTTCCCTCATATTATCTCTAAGGACGTAAATTAATTTGATGATTGGGGAACTTGGAAAGAGTAACACTTTAGCCCAAGCCAGCCCCAAGGACGACCTCAACTGCTGTTGCCCCAGGTCTCAGCTCAGCAGAGGTGCCTGCTTTCTTCCTGCACCTTCAGAGACTTGGCAATCCCGGCCCTTTAAGAAGCAGCCCCACATGGCTGTCACATTATGCTATCTCCACAAACTAGCCATTTTAAGTAACAATAATGACATTTTGTTTGCCTTCTTTATTGTTTTATATTATTTCTCAGTTTTCAGGCCATAAATAAAAGTGCTATTTATTGGCCACTGACTAAAACAGACCAACACATACAGATAAGATGCTATTCACTCAGAATTCTACTCTTCATTGAAAGAAGTGCTGGGAAACACTTGGCTGGTTATTAGTTTTCATTATTGCTGCATGTAGCTAACAATACAAAAAATAATTTTTTTCTAATATCTTGGATCAAAATTATTGTTCTTCTTGGAGCTGGAACCAGGTGAGAGGAGCTTGACCGTCATTTCTGTGTACTTCTATGATATGGGAAATTAAGAAAATGCTACTATTGCACTTCACCATCCTTCATGTATTTTGGAATATATGGCTAAAGTGAATGTCAGAACAAATGTTGAATTCAAAGTGCATAATGGATCAAAAGCAGATTTGAAACCAAATAACAGATTAAAGACAGGGCTCGTTTTCAAAAAAGTAATATGAATCACACTACAGAGTGTGCTGTTAGATTATCTCTATGGTTTCAGAGGAACAATTGTCATTTGTTTCTTCCCTCCCCCTAAAAAATGGAAATTCAATTCCATTTTTCCAGTAACTATAAAGATAACGTGTGTAGCTACAATTTTAAAAGTTCAAAATAAACTTTAAATACAGTTTATAGGGCATAAGCTCAAAAGGATAATTGGAGCAGAAGATGGGAGCTCAAAGACTTAGTACTATTTATTTCAGGTGTATATGTGTAAATCTTTATATGTATCCCTGTGTATGCACATTTATATTAATACATATTATATATATATATTATATATACTATATGTATTGATAATGCCAACAGAAAGAAACTGAAAAAATTATCAATGTATTTTAAGTAGTTTATATTCAACATAACCAATAAATTTATTGAAAACCATGTTTTACAAGACAAAAGAGAAATCAAATTTTTGTTATTTCTATTCTGCAACCCATAATCATATATGAAGCAAAGGTCAGGCACTGTAGACAGTTAAAGAAAAGGCAATAAAAAATCTAAGGTTATGAATAATATTATGGCTTAATGAGGGACATGATAGAATATTATGCCAGATTATACTCAGTGTTTTATACATTTTCAGCAAAATATACTTGTATGAGCAAAATTAATGAGAATTAAAACCAATAAACTCAATGTAGAGTCTATGTTCTCATTGTGCCATGTAGCCAGATGCAACACCAGGAAGATATGGGCAATTTCTTTCTTGTAATCAAGCCAGTCAAGAAAAAAAGACACATTACCAGAATTAACATGCTGTATGACTTTGTGAATGCCCCTTCAAGCTGCCAGTCTTCTTGCCAGTACTACGGCAGTAGCATTAACCAACAGGAGTATGGACTTATTTCAAGCCCAGGTGTCGAGCAATTTGAAATGCATGAGTTCCTTGTTGTGAAACAATCATTCCCTCTGAGGTTCATATTGTCCTCATCATTCCATGAACTATGCACTTGGTGAATGTGCGTTTACTTGCTTTCCTACATGTAAATTTCTAAGAAGACTAAAATATTGCTCTCCCCTGCTCTCTGTTCAAATTCTTGCAGCCAGGATTAGGAAGGCAAGCTGCAGGAAAAGAGAAAGGCACAGAATTTGAGGACTGCCCTAAAAGATTCTTCAAATCTGGCATCACCAGTAAGCAACATTAATCTAACAGATGGCCTCAGACTTAAAACAGACAAGAATACAATTTAGCATTCTTTAAGAAATTCCACACAATAGAAATAAAGTAAAAACTGTAAAGCTGTAAACACACTGAGATTTCCTAGATTGTTATTCCTAGGAATTTTCACTGTTTCTTAGCCTATTGGCATTTTCAGCTATTTTTTTTCTGCCACAGAACAACCAAACGTAATTATGAAGAAAGCATTTAATATGTTTAACTTCATTTTATTTGGAAACAAGTATTGTTAAAAAAAAAAAAAAAACCTGTTTTCTTTTTTTTTTTTTCCATTTGTTAGTAGACATCAATACCTTCTCCTCAGGAAAAATGAAAATGATAATTGAACAGATATAAATCCCCCTAATGATAAAGCCATAATTATTTTCTGATATTGTATCAGTATACAAAACAGACATTAGAAGACTTAACTGAAATAATTGAGGTAATTGTAGCATTGTAATTAACCATGATATATTTGAAAAATATGAATTGGCCATTCACAATCTATTGGAAGATGATATTGAGAAAAATTATATAGCTGAAAATCACACTTTCTTTTTCAGTAATAGTTTATGGTCGGGGCAAGGGGGAACAATTTATTAGACTGACTAGGATTAGTAATGTGACTAGGTTATTCTACAGAAATATAGATTCTGGTTCAACAGCCTAGGATCTAATATTGGTTCTACCACCCACTAGCTATATGGCTTTGAGATAGTAAATAAAACTCAGCACTTCACTTTTCTCATTTTTAAAATGAAAATAATAATTGTTCCTACTTTACAAGGTAATTTACAAGATTATTATGACAATTAGACTTGTTAACACTATTAGAGTAACAAGGATAATGCCTGGAATATTGTAAATGATCAACAGAATTTGACTATTATAATTATATTGGTTTGTTCAATTTAATAACATATATCTCAATTGTATTTAAAAAATTTAAGTCTGACTGTGCAGAAAATGTTTCCCAAAAATTAATATGGTGATTTATAATTTCATTTAGAAAGTTTATCTATACAAATATAAGGAAATTTTTTAAATAAAAAAATACGACCTTTAAAAAATAATCTGTCAACAACACAAGGTCTCTGATATCATTCACTTAAGTATTTGTCTGAAAAACAAGTTGAAAAAATGCCTTATGACTCCCAGGAAAAAGACATTTAAAAAAATATGTTGAACACATTTCCTGCATACATGGATATATAAATAAAATATGCCCAAAGCTTTGTTGGATAGCAGTAAGCTAAAAATTTGCCTATGAGATGAAACTCTGAAATGAATCTTTTTATGATTAAGGTATAAGCACTGTACCTTAATTATAGCAGCATGAATAGTGCTGGTCTCATGAATTTAGTAAACACTTTCCCAGGAACAGCATTCACCAATAGGGAAAAATAGATTCATGTTAAAAGATACATAGTCTTTATAAAATATGATGCTAACAAAATTTTCAATGTAAAAAAAGGTTGCTTCTAAAACAAGGAACAATAAGCGACATATTTGCAAGCATAAATAGAATTTTGAATTGCATGTACAGCTTTGTTTGCAATTACAATACAAGAGTCGTTCATCCCATTATAAAGGAGCTTGTGAGCTCTGTTAGCTCCTTATTGGTGTTATGAGACAAACAAAAAAATCGTGTATTGTATATTAAGCCTGTTCAGAAATATCTGAATTCCACAACCCCCCAACTCAAGCTGTGCATTGAATGTTCCAAATAGTAGAAGGAAATTGTTTGCTTTCTAAGTATGTCATGGGTATTTCCATGAATTTTGTTCCTGATACTATGTGGAATTATAACCAAAAAGAAAAAAATGTTGATTCTCCACCACAGGTAATTTTTTCACTTTTTTTTTTTATGGGGTTTTTCTCTGTTACTCAACCTGGATTCAAAGTCTTGGGCTCACATGATCCTTCCACCTCAGCCTTCCAAGTAGCTGAAACTATAGACACTTGCCCTTGTGCCTGGTCTTTTGGTTAATAAAGAATTTATTCAAAAGCATGCTTTAAAACAGGTTAAAGTGTTGAGTTTTATAAGGGTGGGGTATGAGTATTTAGGAACCTGCAAGTTTTGTTTAAATTTATAGTTGAGTATTATCCATTCTCTTGTAACACAAACTCTGTGGGATAATGATAAATTTTTATTGACATTTATGTAATGAGAGAAATGAATGTGTACAATAATCCCTCAGGTTCATGGCTATCACTTTCTACTAAACCACAGCCTTTTTAGTCAAGCAACTTACTGAGTTTTTTTTGTGTATTTCACTTTCTGTCAGAAGCTTTCATTTATGTTAGGGAAAGATGATAGACCTAAAAGAAAGTTAACATTTTCCACTTGTCATTATCATAATTCTTTTTTTTTTTTTTTTTTTTTGAGGCAAAGTTTTGCTCTCGTTGTCAAGGCCGGAGTGCAATGGCACGATCTTGGCTCATCACAACCTCTGCCTCCCTGGTTCAAGTGATTCTCCTGCCTCAACCTCCTGAGTAGCTGAGATCACAGGCATGCACCACCACGCCTGGCTAATTTTGTATTTTTAGTAGAGACAGGGTTTGTCCATGTTGGTCAGGCAGGTTTTGAACTCCTGATCTCAGGTGATCCATGTGCTTCAGCCTCCCAAAGTGCTGGGATTACAAGCATGAGCCTCATGTGGGCCTGGGATTACATGTCCGGCCTCATAATTTTTTATGATAGATCCTAAAGGTCATAGAGAGGGACACTGAAGGGGCAAGCAATGTCCCAGTTCTCTGGGCCCCAAGATCTCTGTGGGTTTTGCTCCTCTCCCATTCTTGACCTCACTTTCACGAGCCAGTGCTTGCTCCTCAGTTTTTCTGATTTGAGGGGGCATCTGTAATGTACTGTCTTGTCTAGGCTTGGTGAGAAGGAGGCTGAGCATGGATCACAATTCTTTACTCTAATTGCAGTCATTCTTTCCTCTTGCTCAATTTCTTCTTCAGGAGAAAACAGTTGCTTCCTAAGTAGCAGCACAGTGAATTCTCAAAAATAGCTGTCTGTTATGCAAGGATGCCTTGGAAATAAATATAAATAACCTAAAGTCACCATTGGTCAGTCAATCCATCAAGTAATTTTGTAAAAACTTAACAATGAAATAGGACTTTGATTTAAGAATCTAAAAATATACTTAATAAAATCTTGTCTTAATTATAACCCTGTGGTATACTTTTTCTTCTCTGAGTACCATAATGGGAAAAAATGTATAGCCGAACATCACAGATATGAGTTAGGTTCCAGGCCATCATAATAAAGGAAATACCACAGTAAAGTGAGTCACAGGAATTGTTCGGTTTCCTGGTGTATATACACAATTTATGTTTATACTATATTATAGTATATTAAGTTTTCAATATCATTATATCTAAAAAACAATGTGCATACCTTAATTTAAAAATATTGCTTTAAAATGCTAATGATTGCTGGGTGCAGTGGCTCATGCCTGTAATCCCAACATTTGGGGAGGCCAAGGTGGGCAGACCACTTAAATCTAGGAGTTTGAGACCAGCCTGAACAAAATGGTGAAACCAGTCTCTACTAAAAATACAAAAATTAGCTGGATATACTGGCACATGCCTGGTCCCAGCTACTTGAAGGGCTGAGGCAGGAGAAGTGCTTGAACTTGGGAGGCGGAGGCTGTAGTGAGCCGAAGTAGTGCCACTGCACTTACTCCAGCCTGGGCAGCAAAGTGAGACTCCATCTCAAAAAAAAAAAAAAATTGCTAATGATCATCTGAAGCTTCACTGACTTGTAATTTCTTGCTAGTGAAGAGTCTTGCCTCAGTGTTGATGACTGCTGACTGATCAGGCTGATGGATGCTGAAGGTTCACATGGCTGTGGCAATTTCTTAAAATAAGGCAACAGTGATGTTTACTGCATCAATTAACTTTTCCTTTCATGAACAATTTCTCTGCAGTGTTGTTTGATAGCATCTCACCCACAGTAGAACCTCTTTCAGAATTGGAATCAATCCTCTCAAACCATGCTGCTGCTTTATCAACTAAGTTTATGCAACATTCTAAATTCTTTGTTGTTATTTCGGCAGTATTCATATTGTCTTCACCAGGTGTAGATTACATCTCAGGAAACCATTTTCTTTGCTGGTCCATAAGAGGCAACTTCTCATCCATTCAAGTTATGTGATAAGAAAGAATCAAGTCAGTTACAGCTTCAGACTCCACTTCCAACTGTAGTTCTCTCTTTGTTTCTACCACATCTGTAGTTACTTCTTCCACTCAAGTCTTGAACCCCTCAAAGTTGTCCATACGTGTTAGAGAAAACTTTTTCCAATTCCCTGTTAATATTGATATTTTGACCTCCTGTCATGTATCACAATGTTCTTAATGGCATCTAGTTCCATTCCAAAATGTTTTCAATTTACTCTGCCTAGATCCATCATAGGAATCATTGTCTATGGCAATTATAGCCTTACAAAATATATTTCTTAAATAGTAAGATATGAGGCAGGGTTTGGTGACTCACATCTGTAATCCTAGCACTTTGAGAGGCTGAGGCAGGTGGATTGCCTGAGTTCAAGAGTTAGAGACCAGCCTGGGCAACACAGTGAAACACCATCTCTGTCAAAATACAAAAAAAAAAAAAAAAAAATTAGCTGGGCATGGTGGCATGTGCCTGTAATCCCAGCTACTTAGGAGACTGAGACAGGAGATTGCTTGAACCCGGGAGGTGGCGGTTGCAGATGAAGAGTTTAAGAATTTTAAACATTGATATTTCAATAAAGTTGAAGAAGTTATTAAGTAATTAGTTAAGGGTTTAGATTAGATTACAACTCTGTTTTCCAAGATTTAGACTTAGCCACCTTTAATACACTAGTGTGTATACAATGACTCAGCATTGTAATTGGATCATGAGGAAAATTTATTGGTATTCTTCTCCATTGATCTGAATCTCCTATTAAAATCTTAACCAGTATTTAATCTCAGCCATCTGACCAGTTGAACCAAATTTAAACCAAGATTGCACTACCGCACTCCAGCCTAGGCAACAGAGTGAGACTCTACCTCAAAAAATAAATAAATAAATAAATAAAAATAATAAGACTTGAAATTTAACATTACTCCTTGATCTATGGGCTGCAGAATGGGTATTATGTAAGAAGTCATGAAAACATCATTAATCTCCTCAACATCTCCATCAGAGTTCTTGGGTTACCAGGTGCATTTTCTTTTCTTTTTTTTTGTTTTTTTTGAGTGTTTATTTTATTTATTTATTTATTGCATTTTAGGTTTGGGGGTACATGTGAAGAATATGTAAGATTGTTGCATAGGTACACACATGGCAGTGTGGTTTGCTGCCTTCCTTCCCATCACCTATATCTGGCATTTCTTCCCATGTTATCCCTCCCCAACTCCCCAACTCCCCAGCCCCCGCTGTCCCTCCCCATTTCCACCCCACAGACCCCAATGTATGCATTGCATTTTCAATGAGCAATAATATTGCAAATAATTTTTTAAACTAAGAAGTAGGCCTTAAAAGTGGGTTTAAAATATTTAGTGAACCATGTTATAAGTAATGTGCTTACATTCAGGCTTTGTTGTTCCATTTTATAGAACACAGGAGAGTAGATTGGGAATAGTTTTTAAGGGCCCTAGGATTTTGGAATGGTAAATGGACATTTACTTTAACTGAAAGTCACCATGTGCATTAGCTCCTAACAAGAGAGTTAACCTGTTCTTGAAGCTCTGTGGTCAGATGTTGCCTTCTCCCCTATTGTTATGAAAGTCCTAGATGGCATCTCCTTCCAATATAATGCTGCCGTAACTATAATACTTTGAAAATCTGTTGTCTAGTGTAATGACCTTCATTAATAATCTTAGCCAGATCTTCTACATGCGCTGCAGCTTCTACATGATCACTTGTTGCTTCCCCTTGCACTTTTATGTTATGATTTCTTTTCTTAAATCTCATGAAATAATCTTTGCTATTAATATCTTTAAACTTTTCTTTAGCAGTTTTTTCACCTCTCTCAGCCTTCATAGAACTGAAGGTAGTTAGATCAATGACTGTGGCTTAAGGAAATGTTTTGGCTGGTTTTATCTTGTATTATCCCACTAAATCTTTTCCCATATCAGTAATAAGGCAATTTTGCCTTATTATTCTTGAATTCACTGGAGTTGTATTGTTAATTTCCTTGAAGGCATTTCCTTTGCTTTCACAAATTGGCTGCCTGTTTGGTACAAGGGCATTAGTTTTCATCCTGTCTCAGCTTTCAACATTGCCTTCCTCACTATGTTTATTCATTTCTAGTTTCTGATTTTAGTGAAATACAGATGACTCTTGCTTTCAATTGAACACTTAGAGGCCATTGCAGAGTTATTAATTGGTCTAACTTCAATGCTGTTGTGTCTCACGGAATGCAGATGCGTGAGGAGGAGAAAGTTGGGGCAATGACGAGTCAGTGGAGCAGTCGAAACACAAACAACATTAACCAATTAAGTTCATCATCTTATATGGGCACAGTTCATGGCACCCCCCAAAATTACAATGATAACATTAAAAAACAGGGATCACAGGTAAACAAAACATATAAAATAATAATGGAAAAGTTTGAAATATTGTGAGAAGTGTCAAAATGTGACACAGAGATACAAAGTGAGCATTTGCTGTTGGAAAAGTTGTGCTAGTAGACTTGCTTGTTGAAGACTTACCACAAAGCTTTACTTTGTAAAAAGCACACAATCTGTGCAGTATGATAAAGCAAAGTGCACAAAAATGAAATAGGCCTATAACATCAAAATTCTAACTGTGAAAAGTTGATAAAATTGCCTATGTAAACTAAGAAACATAAGTCACAACATTGCCTATTAAGAAATACTACAAAATCTCAAGTTTTCATAAAGAACAAGAAGGAAAAGTTATAAACACCCTCACACAACTGATGATTATTTAATTTCATCAGATGTTCTACTCATCCCACGAGGTCATGTTGAAATACTTGTTTTTATGAGCATGAGAGCATCACTTTGTATTGCTTGGATCTCTGCTTATTTGTTTGTTTTTTACCCCTTGGTCAGCTATATTTTTAAAATAACTCCAGTTATTTTAAAAGCAAGCAAAGCAGACAGTTGTATAATTGTATTCCACAGAAAAACTCTGAAAGTTTACCTAGTAATAAATTGTACTTGTTTGATAAAAAGGACTAGAAAACACCAAGTATGTAATCTCTCACTGTCTCTGTCTCTCTCTCACACATACACACACACACACATTCTGTCTCCCTCTCTCACAAAATCTGGAGTAAAAATATAGCCATTATCAACATGGGAAAGTATACATTTTCTAAACTGAACTCTTTTACAACATTTATGATTTATAAAAATAATAAAATTATCAGAATACATGAATTTCAAGTCAAATAATACTTAGAATATCAGGCTTTTTAAATGTTTAAGATATAATTTTTTAAAAAATGTCACACTTTGTTACTTTTCTGAAGTATAATATGAATAAGAATGAAATATGAAATACTATAATTATTATATAGGGAAGAATTTTATTAACAATATAAATGTTTCTAAAACTGATTTTTGTGAGCCTGATAAATAGTAACTCTATCTACAGTGGTGCAAAACTAATTTATTTAGGCCATTGTATTTTTTTAGTATAATTTTTATAATAATGTATCTCCAATCTCATTATAATTATAATATAGCAATTTTATTTGGCCCCATAACAATAGATACATTTCTGCAAATGTGTGCACATACACAAACACACACACACCCCTACATATATTTTTAATATTAATACCTATAATTATAAAACTTTGCAATAGGATTCTCCAGAGTGACAGAGCCAACAGGAAGTGTCTGTGTATGTGTAAGGGAATTTATAGAGAAAATTGGTTCACATGATTACAAAGGCAAAGTCCTTTGCAAAGCCAAATGCCAGCTAGAGAATGAGAAAAGACAGTAGTGTGATGCCCAGAAAAGTATCGTGGCTCCCAGGGGAAGCCAGTAATGTGGCTCAGTACAACTCTTAAAATCTAAAAGCCAGAGAAGCCAAAAATGTAGACCCCCAGGCGAGGCTTCTGGTGCACAGGAGCACAGGTCCCAGAGTCCGAAGCCCAAAAAGCCTGGAGTTTGATGTCTCTGGGCAGGAGAATAAATAGGAATATTGCTCTCAAACACTGTGTGAGAGATAAAGAGAAGGGAAAAGAAAAGTAAGCAAGTTGAATATTCCCCTTCTGCCAGCGTTGTTCTTGCCCGCCACAGCCCTTTGGATGGTGCCCGTCTACATTGAAGGCTGATCTTTCTCCCTCAGTCCACTGATTCACATGGGAATTTCCTCTGGAAACACCCACACAAACATACCCAGAAAGAATGCTTCACCAATCTCTAGGCATCCCTCAATCCGGTCAACTTACCACTTAATATTAACCATCAAAACCTCAATGCAGATGTTATCATATTTTATAGGTCAGGGAACCAAGATATCATTGCTGTTAGGTGTAGGTGGTTCTATCAAAATGATTTCAGAAATGACAAGGGAAATGAATTCAAAACATAATTAGCTATTTTTAAATTATTTAATTATTTAATCATAGAAATTTTAAAAATTCACCTTATGGCAACATGTACCACTCCATTCATGTTCCTCTTATTCTCACCCTGTAAGTTTTGTTAATTACACCCTAAGCCGATGATTGTGTTCACAATTTTTGGACAAATTTTAAACTAAATCATATTTCTTAAATAATCCTAAATGAATGTTTAAATGTGGTTTTGTGGTGCTATATTGTGATTGCAGTATACCTTATGGGATTCTGAGATGAAAAAAGGAATATTTTAATGTAGGGACCAAATGCTATTACCAAGGAAACAACTTCATGCTTCACACTGTTTTACAGTAAGAACATATTTTATAGATGATCCAGCAGACCATTGTTGACAACCATACCTGGTATGTAATTCCACCATAATTAAAAAGTTTGAAACATGGCTGTCATTCAGTAATATCTAAGGAACTATGTTTTGTAATGAAAAAACATATAATTGGATAAAATTACTGCAATGTAGTTAATTATACTAAATACTATAAGAAACATTCTTATACCTAACCATTATGGATGTTACTAGATGAAAGTGCAGGTGAGGTATGAATCTGTCGAATCCTGTGATGTGTGAGCAAGGGACTGTTTAAACTTTTTCTGAAGCTACAGGGTACAGAAAACTTAGAAAGAAAATGTTACTTACAAAAAAAAAAAAAAAAGAGAAAGATGGAGCTGGGGCACTTTCTTCTTTCTGTTAAAATATTTATAAGCTCACAATACTCTACTGCTAGTAAAAAAATTAAAAGGCAAGAAAATAAATATTTTAAAATACTTTTCATAGGAATAAAATTTTAAATCCACAATAGGTTTCATTTCTGGTCAAGGAGTGAGCCAAAGCAAAAATGTGACTAAAGTATATGAAAACAGCTGAAAATTCTCTCTATATATATACCTGTAAACTAAATTATTTATTTATATGCTTATAATTCTAAATATTAATAATAAATTATTTAAAAATTACCATCAACTCAAATATTGAATTTCTTGAAATAAGGAAAAATATTAATCAAGACTTAAAAACAAAAATTCTTGACTGACAAATATTAATACAGGAAACAGAAATAAATGTAAACATAAATCTACCCATAACAAAGCATATTATGAAAGCATAGCTTAATGGTTTTTCTTAAATATTGCTCTGAAAACATGAGACTAAATTTCAACTTAACCTCTAACCCAAAATAAATAAAATCGTGAAATCTTTGTTTCTCCCAAACTGTATTCCTCTTAGGATATGTTCTTAGGATATGTTTGTGTATGGGAGCTGACAAGGAAAACAAGTGTTGATAAAGCAATTATTTTTCTCTTTGCTCCCAAAACACTGTAATTTTCTGGTTCTCATCTTACAACTAAGACCTCTCCTTATAAAGACACTTCACTGGTTTCTCCTCCTAGGTGAGGGCTCTTTGAGTTTTAAGTTACAGAAACTTGGCTAAAATTGGCTTAAACAAAAGAGGAAACTTATGGGATTATGCAATTGTGATCAAAACGAAACAAAATACCATTCAAATATCTCTCACTGTTGTTCCCTACAAGACAAAAAGAATATAACATGAAGAAAACATAAGCAAAGAAATAAACTTGTTAGTTAAAACCAGTATTTTGGTAAAGTAACCTGATAAAGACTTTAAGAATTTTAAACACTGATACTTCAATAAAGTTGAAGGAAGTTATTAAGTAGTTAGTTAAGGGTTTAGATTACAACTCTGTTCTCCACGATTTGGACTTAGCCACCTTTAACACACTAGTGTGTAGACAATGACTCAGCATTGTAATTGGATCATGAGGAAAATTCATTGATATTCTTCTCCTTTGATCTGAATCTCCAATTAAAATCTTAACCGGTATCTAACCTCAGCCATCTGACCAGTTAAACCAAATTTAATTGATACACTAATTCCAATTCTGTTGGTATAATATAATTTTTGTCTCAGTGGTGATAACTCTTCAGTTATAGGAACTTTTTAATTCTATTTGCAGCAATTAACATGAGTTCTACTCTCAACAAATTTTTAAGTGTACAGCATGCACTGTTGACTACAGGCTCAATATTGTACAATAGATCTCTGTCACTTAATTATCTTGCATAACTAAAATTGTATGCCTGTTAAATAGTAACTCCCAATTTTCCCTTCCCCTACCCACTGGCAACTGCCATTCTACTCTATGCTGTAAGTATTTGACTTTTTTATATACCTCATGTGAGTAGAATCATACACTATTTGTATTTCAGTGATTGGCTTATTTCAATTATTATAATGTTAAGGTTTATCTATGCTGTTGCATATGGCAGGATTTACATATTTTTAAAGACAATATTCCATTATATGTATGTGTATATATATGCATACACATATATTTTCTTTATTCATTTGATGAAGGACATTCATGTTGTCTCCACCTCTCTCCTGTTATGAATTGTGTTGTAATGAACAGAGAGTGCAACATTTTTAGGGATCCTGATTTCTGTCATAATTATAGCCACCACTGTTTTCTTTTGGTTATCATTTGCATGAAATATGTTTTTTCATCCCTTTAGTTTCTAGCTATGTGTGACCTTAAATCTGAAGTTTCTTGTTGACAGCATATAGTTAGATCTTGTTTTTCAATTCATTCGGATATTCTACATTTTTCAATTGGAAGTTTAATTTATTTACACTTAAGGAAATTACAGATAGGAAAAGCCTTACTATTGCTATCTCATTTATTGTTTTCTGTGTTGTAATTCTTCTGTCCCTCTTTTGCTTTCCTGCTATCCTCTTTTGTGTTTTAATGAGTTTGCTTTTCTTTTTTATTGAAGGGCTTTGATTTTGTGTGTGTGTGTGTGCATCTTCTGCAGATGCTTTCTTTCTGGTTGCCATGGGGCTGATATACAACAATTTATAGTTATAATAGTCTAATTTAAGCAGATAATAACTTAACAACTAATCTCATAATAAAAACTCTACCTTGTTACTGTACCTCCTCACACTTTATGTTATCAGTGTCACCATTTACCTTTCTTAACATTTTGTATCTATTAATACCTTTTGCATATCTATTTTTAATATTTTTCTTTTAACTTTTATGCTAGAAATAAAAGTAATTTAACCACAAGCATTACAGTGATACTGTATTCTGTATATGTCTATATATTTACCTTCACCAGAAAATTTTATACTCTCATATTGCTGTTTAGTGCTTTTTCTTTTCAAGTTTAAAAACTCCAATTAGAATCTATCATAAGGCAGGTCAAAGAGTGATAGAGTCCTTCAGATTTTGTTTGTCAGTAGAAGTCTTTTTCTCACCTTCATTTTTTGGGGGGACAGTTTTGGCAGGAATACTATTCTTAATTGGTAGTTTTTTAAATTGCATTTTAGGTTTTGGGGTACATGGGAAGAACATGCAAGATCGTTACATAGGTACACACATGGCAGTGTGATTTGCTGCCTTCCTCCCCATCACCTATATCTGGCATCTCTCCCCATGCTATCTCTCCCCAACTCCCCCACCCCCCTCTGTCCCTTCCCTATTTCCCCCTGACAGACCCAAGTGTTTGATGCTCCCCTCCCTGTGTCCATGTGTTCTCATTGTTCAACACCCAACTATGAGTGAGAACATGTGGTGTTTGATTTTCTGTTCTTGTGTCAGTTTGCTGAGAATGATGGTTTCCAGGTTTGTCCATGTCTCTGCAAAGGACACGACCTCATCGTTTTTATGGCTGCATAATGTTCCATGGTGTATATGTGCCACATTTTCCCTGTCCAGTCTATCATCGATGGGCATTTGGGTTGGTTCCAGGTCTTTGCTATTGTAAACAGTGCTGCAGTGAACATTCGTGTGCATGTGTCCTTGTAGTAGAACGATTTATAATCCTTTGGATATATACCCAGTAATGGGATTGCTGGGTCAAATGGAATTTCTATTTCTAGATCCTTGAGGAATTGCCACACTGTCTTCCACAATAGTTGAACTAATTTACACTCCCACCAACAGTGTAAAAGTGTTCCTCTTTCTCCACATCCTCTCCAGCATCTGTTGTCTCCAGATTTTTTAATGATCGCCATTCTAACTGGCGTAAGATGGTATCTCAATGTAGTTTTGATTTGCATTTCTCTAATGACCAGTGATGATGACCATTTTTTCATATGTTTGTTGGCCTCATGTATGTCTTCTTTTGTAAAGTGTCTGTTAATATCCTTTGCCCACTTTTGAATGGGCTTGTTTGTTTTTTCTTGTAAATCTGTTTTAGTTTTTTGTAGATTCTGGTTATCAGCCCTTTGTCAGATGGGTAGACTGCAAAAATTTTTTCCCATTCTGTTGGTTGCCGTTTCACTCTAATGACTGTTTGTTTTGCTGTGCAGAAGCTGTGGAGTTTGATTAGGTCCCATTTTGTCTATTTTGGCTTTTGTTGCCAGTGCTTTTGGTGTTTTGGTCATGCCAGTGTTTTGGTCATGCCAGTGTTTTGGTCATGAAGTCCTTGCCTACGCCTATGTCCTGAATAGTTTTGCCTAGATTTTCTTCTAGGGTTTTTATGGTGTTAAATCTTATGTTTAAGTCTTTAATCCATCTGGAGTTAATTTTAGTGTAAGGTGTCAGGAAGGGGTCCAGTTTCTGCTTTCTGCACATAGCTAGCCAGTTTTCCCAACACCATTTATTAAACAGGGAATCCTTTTCCCATTGCTTGTTTTTGTCAGGTTTGTCAAAGATCGGATGGTTGTAGATGTGTTGTGTTGCCTCCGAGGCCTCTGTTTTGTTCCATTGGTCTATATCTCTGTTTTGGTACCAGTACCATGCTGTTTTGATTACTGTAGCCTTGTAGTATAGTTTGAAGTTTGGTAGTATGATGCCTCCTGCTTCGTTCTTTTTGCTTAGAATTGACTTGGCTATGCAGGCTCTCTTTTGGTTCCATATGAAGTTTAAGGTGGTTTTTTCCAGTTCTTCGAAGAAGGTCATTGGTAGCTTGATGGGGGATAGCGTTGAATCTGTAAATTACTTTGGGCAGTGTGGCCATTTTCACGATATTGATTCTTCCTAACCATGAACATGGAATGTTTCTCCATCTGTTTGTGTCCTCTCTTATTTCGTTGAGCAGTGGTTTGTAGTTCTCCTTGAAGAGGTCCTTTACATTCCTTGTTAGTTGTATTCCTAGGTATTTTATTCTCTTTGTAGCAATTGTGAATGGCAGTTCATTCTTGATTTGGCTCTCTTTAAGTCTGTTATTGGTATATAGGGATGCTTGTGATTTTTGCACATTGATTTTGTATCCTGAGACTTTGCTGAAGTTGCTTATCTGTTTCAGGAGATTTGGGGCTGAGACGATGGGGTCTTCTAGATATACAATCATGTCGTCTGCAAATAGAAACAATTTGACTTCCTCCTTTCCTATTTGAATACCCTTTATTTCTTTTTCTTGCCTGATTGCTCTGGCTAGAACTTCCAATACTGTATTGAATAGGAGTGGTGAGAGAGGGCATACTTGTCTAGTGCCAGATTTCAAAGGGAATGCTTCCAGGTTTTGGCCATTCAGTATGATATTGGCTGTTGGTTTGTCATAAATAGCTTTTATTATTTTGAGATACATTCCATCAATACCTAGTTTATTGAGAGTTTTTAGCATAAAGGGCTGTTGAATTTTGTCAAAGGCCTTTTCTGCATCAATTGAGATTATCATGTGGTTTTTGTCTTTGGTTCTGTTTAGTGGTGAATTACGTTTATAGACTTGCGTATGTTGAACCAGCCTTGCATACCCGGGATGAATCCTACTTGATCATGGTGGATAAGCTTTTTAATGTGCTGTTGCAATCGCTTTGCCAGTATTTTATGGAAGATTTTTGCATCTATGTTCAACATGGATATTGGGCTGATGTTTTCTTTCCTTGCTGAGTCTCTGCCGGGTTTTGGTATCAGGATGATGTTGGTCTCATAAAATGATTTGGGAAGGATTCCTTCTTTTTGGATTGTTTGGAATAGTTTCAGAAGGAATGGTACCAGCTCCTGTTTGTATATCTGGTAGAATTGGGCTGTGAACCCATCTGGACCTGGGCTTTTTTGGGTGGTAGGCTCTTAATTGCTGCCTCAAATTCAGACCTTGTTATTGGTCTATTCAGCGTTTCGACTTCTTCCTGGTTTAGGCTTGGGAGGATGCAAGTATCCAGGAATTTATCCATTTCTTCCAGGTTTACTAGTTTATGTGCATAGAGTTGTTTGTAATAATCTCTGTTGATGGTTTGAATTTCTGTGGAATCTGTGGTGATATCCCCTTTATCGTTTTTTATTGCATCTATTTGATCATTCTCTCTTTTCTTTTTTATTAATCTGGCTAGTGGTCTATTTTGTTCATCTTTTCGAAAAACCAGCTCCTGGATTTATTGACTTTTTGAAGGGTTTTTTTGTCTCTATCTCCTTCTGTTCTGCTCTGATCTTAGTTATTTCTTGTCTTCTGCTAGGTTTTGAGTTTTTTTTATCTTGCTCCTCTAGCTCTTTCAATTTTGATGATAGGGTGTTGATTTTAGATCTCTCCTTGCTTCTCATGTGGGCATTTATTGCTATATATTTTCCTCTAGAGACCGCTTTAAATTTGTCCTAGAGATTCTGGTATGTTGTGTCTTCATTCTCGTTGGTTTCGAAGAACATCTTTATTTCTGCCTTCATTTCGTTGTTTATCCAGTCAACATTCAAGAGCCAGTTGTTCAGTTTCCATGAAGCTGTGTGGTTCTGAGTTAGTTTCTGAATTCTGAGTTCTAACTTGATTGCACTGTGGTCTGAGAGACTGTTTGTTATGATTTCCATTCTTTTGCATTTGCTGAGGAGTGATTTACTTCCAATTATGTGCTCAATTTTAGAGTAGGTGTGATGTGGTGCTGAGAAGAATGTATATTCCAATTATGTGCTCAATTTTAGAGTAGATGTGATGTGGATTTGGGGTGGAGAGTTCTGTAAATGTCTGTTAGGTTTGCTTGGTTCAGGTCTGAGTTCAAGTCCTGGATATCCTTGTTAATTTTCTGTCTCATTGATCTGTCTAATATTGACAATGGGGTGTTAAAGTCTCCCACTATTATTGTGTGGGAGTCCAAGTCTCTTGTAAGTCATTAAGAACTTGCCTTATGTATCTGGGTGCTCCTGTATTGGGTGCGTATATATTTAGGATTGTTAGCTCTTCTTGTTGCATTGATCCTTTTACCATTATGTAATGTCCTTCTTTGTCTCTTTTGATCTTTGTTGTTTTAAATCTATTTTATCAGAGACGAGAATTGCAACTCCTGCTTTTTTTGCTCTCCATTTGCTTGGTAAATCTCCTCCATCCCTTTATTTTGAGCCTTTTTGTATCCTTGCATGTGAGATGGGTTTCTGGGATACAGCACACCGATGGGTTTTGGCTTTTTATCCAATTTGCCCTGTGTCTTTTGATTGGGGCATTTAGCCCATTTACATTTAGGGTTAATATTGTTATGTGTGAATTTCTTCCTGCCATTTTGATGCTAGCTGGCTGTTTTGCCCATTAGTTGATGCAGTTTCTTCACTGTGTTGATGCTCTTTACCATTTGGTATGTTTTTGGAGTGGCTGGTACTGGTTGTTCCTTTCTATGTTTAGTACCTCTTTCAGGAGCTCTTGTAAAGCTGGCCTGGTGGTGATGAAATCTCTGAGTACCTGCTTGTTTGCAAAGGATTTTATTTCTCCTTCACTTATGAAGCTTAGTTTGGCTGGATATGAAATTCTGGGTTGGAAGTTCTTTTCTTTAAGGATGTTGAATATTGGCCCCCACTCTCTTCTGGCTTGTAGGGTTTCTGCTGAGAGATCTGCTGTGAGTCTGAGGGGACTTCCCTTTTTGGGTAACCCGACCTTTCTCTCTGGCTGCCCTTAGCATTTTGTCCTTCATTTCAACCTTGGTGAATCTTGTGCCTTGGGTTTGCTCTTCTTGAGCAATATCTTTGTGGTGTCCTCTGTATTTCCTGGACTTGAATATTGGCCTGCCTTGCTAGGTTGGGGACGTTTTCCTGGATAATATCCTGAAGAGTATTTTCCAGCTTAGATTCATTCTCTCCGTCACATTCAGGTACACCTATCAAATGTAGATTAGGTCTTTTCACATAGTCCCATATTTCTTGGAGACTTTGTTCATTCCTGTTTACCCTTTTTTCTCTACTCTTGCCTTCTCGTTTTATTTCATTGAGTTGATCTTCGACCTCTGATATCCTTTCTTCTGCTTGGTCGATTCGGCTGCTGAAACTTGTGCATGCTTCATGAAGTTCTCACGTTGGGTTTTTCAGCTCCATCAATTCACTTATATTCCTCCTCTATTATTCTCATTAGCATTTCATCAAATATTTTTTCAAGGTTCTTAGTTTCTTTGCATTGGGTTAGAACATGTTCTTTTAGCTCACAGAAGTTTCTTATTACCCACCTTCTGAAGCCTGATTCTGTCAATTCATCACACTCATTCTCCATCCAGCCTTGTTCCCTTGCTGGTGAGGAGTTGTGATCCCTTGTAGGAGGAGAGGCGTTCTGGTTTTGGGTGTTTTCATCCTTTTTGCACTGGTTTCTTCCCATCTTTGTGGATTTATCCACCTGTCGTCTTTGTAGTTGTTGACTTTCAGATTGGGTCTCTGAGTGGATGTCCAGTTTATTGTTGATGAAGTAATTTCTTTCTGTTTCTTAGTTTTCCTTCTAACAATCTGGCCCCTCTGCTGTAGGATTGCTGAGGTCCACTCCAGGCCCTGCTTCTCTGGGGGATCACCTGCAGCAGCTGCAGAACAGTAAGGGTTGCTGCCAGTTTCTTCTTCTGCTATCTTTGTCCCAGAAGGATACCTGCCAGATGTCAATCGGAGCTCTCCTTTATGAGATAACTCTGGCTATGAGGGGGGTCAGGGAGCTGCTTGAGGAGACAGTCTGTCCTTTATAGGAGCTCAAGTGCTGAGCTGTGAGCTCCGTTGTTCATTCAGAGCTGCTGGGCAGGTACATTTAAGTCTGCTGCAGCAGAACTCATAAACTCCCCCTCTTTTTTTCCCAGGTGCTCTGTCCCGGGGGAGTTAGGGCTTTATTTATGAGTTTCTTTTGTGCTGCTGCCTTTTTAGGACTGCCCTGCCCAGCAAGGAGGCAGCCTAGTCACTGTCTGCCTGCAGAGGCTTTGCTGAACTGCTGTGAGCTCCGCCCAGCTGCTGTGTGAACTTCCCTGCAGTTCTGTTCATATGGGTGTAGTTAACCTCGGCAATGGCAACTCACCTCTATAATGGCGGACTCTCTCTGTAATGGCGGGCTGCCTTGACAATGGCGTGCTGCCTCAGCAATGGCAAACTACCTCCGTAGTGGTGGACTGCCTCGGTCATGGTGGACTCCCCCTCCCCCACAGAGCTGGAACATCCCGGGTTCACCTGTGCTTGCTGTGAAACTCTCAATCCAGAGCATTTCTGATTGCTGGGTTTTTTTGTGGGAGTGGGACCAGCCAAGCCTGATCACCTGGCTCCCTGCCTCAGAGCCCTTTTTTTTTCTTCAGTTGAATGGTCAACTCTGTCTTCCAAGTGTTCCAGTTGCCTGTTGAAAAGGCACTGGAATCTGTGTGATTCCCCATGTGGCAACCCAATGCGCCAGCTGATACAGCCGCGCTGAGATTTGTGGCGCTTTTTTGCCCAGGAATCTCCTGGCCTGGCTCCCTGTTTCAGTCCCCTTTTTAATCAGATGAATGGGCGATTCTGTCTCCCAGGAGCTCCAATCGCCAGCTAAAACAGTGCCCGGACCCATGTATTTTGTACAGAGAACCGCCACGCTGGGGCACCAGCAAAACAGCCATGCTGGTGAAAACAGCCACGCCAGCCAAACCAGCCGTGCTGGAGACCCATGGGGCTCCTCCACCTGAGAATCTCCTGGTCTGTGGGCAATAAAAATCCATCTGGAAATGCAACATCCACTCACCCTCCACGCTTTCACTAGTAGCTACAATCCTGAGCTGCTCCTAATCGGCCATCTTGGATCCTTCCTTCGCAGTTTTTTTCTCTTTCAACATTTTGAAGCTGACTGACATCTTGCCAGCAATATTTCTGCTGAGAAATATGCTATAAATCCCACCAGTGTTTCATTGTATATAACAAGTTACTTTTTGCTTGCTGCTTTCAAAATTATGTTTTTGTGTTTGACATTTGACAATTGGATTATAATGTATTTCTGTGTGTACAGTTTTTGGGGAGGAGGCTTATCTTATTTGTAGTTCCTTGGGCTTTCTGAATCTCTGAATGTCCATTTCCTTCTCTAGGTTTGGAAAGTTTCATCTACCATTTTTTGAATAAGCTTCTTCCCCTTCTCTCTCTCTGTCTCCTTTTGTGCCACCAATTATTTGTCCACTCAATGCAGTCCCATATGTTCCTTAAGCTTTCTTCAGTCTTTCTTTTTTTTCTTTTTTTGATCTTATGAATGGATACATTCCAATGACCTGTCTTTGAGTTTGCTGATTCTTACTTTTGCTCAATCTGCTCTTCCATTGGACCTCTCCAGTTAATTTTTTAGTTCAGTTGTTTTATTCTTTAGCTCCAAGATTGCTGTTTGATACTTTTTCAGTATTTCCTGTCTCTTTGTTGACAGTCTCCTGTCCTCATTGCCTGAGTGCCTTACTATAAACTCAAAAAATGAGAAGACCAAACTACAAACTAATACACACATACACACATGGATACATACGTACATACATACATACACACTTAGCACAATAGCTCTGAAAGCAAATTTTTTCTGAATTTTCTAGATTTTAACCTAGGATACTATTTTGATTCCTTTTAGTAGTAGCAGTAGTAGCAGTAGTAGCAGTAGTAGTAGTAGTAGCAGTAGTAGTAGTACTGTAGCAGTTATGAAGGTTATACACTTTTTCTAAAATATTACTTGCAAGATTTTTACTACTTTTATTTTTAAAAATTACATAAATTTACATTGTTTACACCCCTCAGAGATGGCAGGAGGAAATTTTATACCAATTCAACTTAAAAGACACACTTCTTTGTACCAAGGGACTAAAATAACTTACATGGCCATAACTGATTCTTAGAAAACTGGCTTTCAGACAATCTTGAGCATCACTTACATTGCACACTATAAAGTGCAATGGTTAGTCATTTTCCACTTTGGTTTCTTTTGGTGATGAATCAAACCATATCACCAGGCAGTAATGAAGACTGGTGAGACTTGTAAAAACCACATTCATTACATAAAACAGACAAAATAAATTAAGTTTATGGAATTGTTAATGAAATTGAGCTATGTGTGGTTTCCCCTGAAAGCAAAATATTTTAGGATCACATTTGCTTTGGTTTTCTATTCTTTCAAGTGTGACCATTGTATATTTGGATATATCTTTGAATTTAAGTGATAGCTTAGAACATTATTTTATTTTGCACTAATTATTTTCTGAAACATCTATATTCAAATTCATATTGGATTATCCAAGCCTTAATACTTACTATTAGCTATGTTGCCTCTGATAATAAAATGAAGTAGCAAAGAATGAGACCTAACATTTTACATATTTTAAGTGTAGGAAAACCTATATAAATATATATACATTAATTTAAATATATTTGAAATGTATATATACATTTCCCTTTAAAAGAGAACTTTTTAACTTTGAAAACAAAATAGTTTTGCATAATTTCTACATTGTCTTCAAAATAATTTTTGAATAAATTTATTAATGCCCTGATTATAAATAATAACATTTTTCTAATGTACATACCATGTAGCAATTAATTCAGAAATCTTAAACCAAAGATATTAAACTAAAGTTGGAGTTCTATTTGAATTTTCAGCCTTAAGAGATATATATTTGAATTATTAGATTTAAGTACTACAATTCAAACAGAATTGGTGGAACTTATTTGGAAATTATTTATTTGCAATTAAATCCACTTTCAAAAAAGTATTTGTGGGGATATTAGGGAAATTCCTCTATATGCCCCGTATTAGATAATATTAAAGATGAATGATTAACTTTGTTGAATATGACAATGATGTTGTCACACTTTAAAAAGTTTTCTTTTTCATAGCTAACCCTACCTATATTACTGGTCCTTTGCTCTCATTGCCATTTCTCTAGTTCATACTTGATATGAATCACTCCACTTTTCCTCAGTATGCTCAGTGGAATTGAGTTGAAGCCTTGAACATATATATATACACACATTTAGCACAAGAGCTTCTAAAGCAATTTTTCTCTCAATTTGCTAGATTTTACTCTCAAAATTATCTTTAGCTCCTTGTAGTAGTAACAGTAGTGATAGTAATAGTAGTAACATCATACTAGTCATGTAGTGGTTATGAAGGCTATAAATTTTCTCCACACTATTCATTGCATGATTATTGATACTGATATTTTTATTTTTAAAAAATCACATAGGAGAAGCAAACCTATACCTAGAGTATTAAAAATTGGGTTATTATTAACCTGTGGTAGATGAGTTACTAGTACTCCTTGGTATTTTGGGAAAAAATATTTGCCTATATCATGGCTGTAAAAGCAACACTAAAATCAGTTATAAATAGGGTATAATATTTCCTTAGACATCCCATGTAAACACTATATACCTCCCTCAGCCAGTATCTCTAAAATTCTCTTTCATTTTTAGGCTTTTTTCTTAAGTATTTTAACTCTACTTCTGTAATAGAGGGGGGCTCAGTGGGATATGCCCTACATACTGGCATAAATCTGAGTGCTTTTTCTCCAGAGAGTGATAGTTCTAAATGGGAAGTTCATTAGAAACATTCTTTGCATCTTCATTTCTTAGGGTGATAGCTAGCAATATACTCTTTCATATGCACAAAGAGGTCTTTCAGTATCCCCTGCTCCAGGGAAGCCTCTGTCTGCAGGAGCAACTCTGCAACTGGACTCAGCAGCTGGCAAGGGGAACTCTTTGGCCACACATAGCAGCAGGCCTACTGGCTTCCTATATAAGTATTTTTGTGTGCATCATCAACCAAAGCATTTATGAATTGCCAATTTGCTCAGGCAGGGCAACATTGAGAGGCAGGCCACCTTGATCTTTGGCATATCACTCTCATCACAAACTCAATTCCATTCCTTGGCCAGACTACCACATAATTATTTCAAAAGATATGCCTCATGTTAAAAAGCTTAAAATGATATTGCTTTAATGTAATACATATCTGTAACACTTGAAGCAAATGTTCACATTTAGGTATATGATCTAAATTTGCCATACAAACATTTATTTCTCAATTATAAAAATCATCATTAAGTTCATCCTTTCTTCCTTTTTTCAAAGTATAGTAAAAATACAGAATTTGCAGGAAATGAGACAAAAGAGGGGAAAGGAGTTATAAAGGAAAGTGGAGGAAAGAGTATAAGAAAGATTGGGGAGGAGATCAGAGAAAAAAGCAGGGAAATATAAGGAGAAATGAGATAAAAGTGAGATTAGAGATAGGGGGAAAAAAACAAAAACAATGAGTAGAGTAGAGTGGTGAAGGAAAGAGAAGAAAAGTTTTGGGGTTGAAAGTTTTTCACATTTTTGTCTTTCAACTCTTCCCCAACTCCATACTTAGGTGCTTATTTTGGGATCACCTTGAATGAAATGTCATTTAGTTTTGTAAAAAAATGTATGCATTAATTCTCAAATTTTCATGCTGTTATTTCAAAATTTTACTTATTAAAATATTTACTTATAATAAAAACTGAATATGCATCTCAGTCATGAATTAGCTTATGTGTGATATGTCAGAAATATTTGTGAGCTATTATTTAACAGAGAGCTTCAAAGGTTGCTTGGGTGGTGTCCTAGCTTCAAATAAGAACGAGCTTGAGCAGACCATTTTCAAACCTCACATTACTGTGACTTATTTATTTTCTATTAAATAGTTTCAGTTTTTCACTACCCTACATAGATAGCCATTTTCAGGAGGAATCTATTTATTTGTTATTTTTTGAAATAGGGTCTTGCTCTTTCCCCCAGGCTGGAGTACAGTGGCATAATCATAGTCCACTGCAGCCTTAACCTCCAGGCTCAAGTGATCCTTCAGCTTTAACCTCTCAAGTAGCTGGGACCACAGGCATGTGCCACCACACCCAGCTAATATTTTATTCTTTGTAGAGATGGGATCTCTCTGTGTTGCTCAGGGGGAGTCTCAAACTCAGACTCAAAAACTGACTTAAGCAATCCTCCAACCATGGCCTTCCAAAGTTCTGAGATGACAGGTGTGCACTGGCTTAGGTGATTTTTTAAAAGGAGGTTTCCTTCATACCAAAGGACTAACCTATTGAATTACATCTTTTTTTTTTCATTCTTAAGAAAAGTAACAATTTTCTTGTATGACATTTTATCTGAAGATTAGTTTTATGTCTTGTGTGTGTTTACTTCAAGACTATATGTGTTATGCTGGATGATATATACATCAAAATACCTATGCAGATGGGGACTTGCTCTTCTCAAAAATTTTCAAGTCAATATTGTGTTTTGATAGCACTACAGTGTTATGAGTAATCAAGTATTTAGCATAGAAATACATGGTTTTTCCAATTTAAATGTATTGCTTATATTTTTTCTCTGTGTAAACAAATGTTTGATTTAAGAGACTTCAGAAATTAAAAACACTTTCAGCAAACATTAACTTGCTTAGGTAACAGATCTCTGAATAACAATATGGGGTATCTTCAAAAAGTTCATGGGAAATGCATAATATGAAAGATCTATACATGGATTTGATTTTTTTACACCAAAATAAATTTGTACTAACTTGCTATTACACATTTAAACAGGATCTAGTCTGAATTAGTAAGAAGGATAAGACACCAATTTGAAAAGAGCCCCATCAGAGCAACACGAATTCTGCCAAAATTGAAACAAAAACATACAGCAAATTTGGGGTGATGATGTCACTGATGCTTTACAAATAGTTTAGGAGAACAATGTTCCCTGCCAAAAGCAGCAGTTTACAAATGGGTCACTAATTTTAAGGACTGATAAAATGTTGAAGATGAAGTCTCTCCACATCAATTTTCAAACAAGACATGAATCTTATTAATGCTCTGGTTGAAGAGGACCAACAATTAGCAGCAGAATAATAGCCAACACCATAGACATCTTGATTGGTTCAGCTTACATAATTCGGACTGAAAAATTAATGGTGAACAAATATTCCATTCCACGAATACCAAAACCATTGTGTCCAGATCAGCTGCAGATAAGAGCAGTGCTTTCAGTGGAAATTTTAAACAAGAGGGATGAAGATCCTGAAGCATTTCTTTGAAGGATTATAACAGGAGATGAAACATGGCTTTACTAGTACGATCATAAAGACAAAGCACAATCAAACAGTGCCTACCAAGAGCTGGAAGTGGTCCAGTTAAAGCAAAAGTGGACCAGTCAAGAGCAAAGGTTATAGCAACAGGTTTTTTGGTGTACTGAACGCATTTTGCTTGTTGACTTTCTGGAGAGCCAAAGAACAATAACATCTGCTTAACATGAGATGTTTTGAGAAAATTAGCTAAAGCTTTAGCAGAAAAATGCCCAGTAAATCTTCACAAGAGAGTCATTTTCCAAAATTCCTCGAATCAAACAAGGCCAATTTTGCAACAGTTGTGATTGGAAATTATTAGGCATTCCCTTTGGTCCTTATTTGGCTCCTTCAGACTTCTTCGTGCTTCCTACTCTTAAAAAAAATATTTAAAGGGCATTCATTACTCTTCAGTCAATAATATAAAAAAGACTGCATTAACATGGTTAAATTCCCAGGACCTATAATTATTTAGGAATGGACTAAATGACTGGTATATTCAGTTGATGACAAAAGTGTCTTGGACTTGATGGCACTTATGTTGAGAAATAACGTTTTTTAAATCTTTTAATTTCATTTTTTCATGAGCTTTCTAAAGCTTCTCATATGTTTTGCAGTGTTGCCCAAACTTATTTGAACATGTTAACATTCTTCAAGAAAGTTGAATAAGATAGCTTTTAAGATGAAATCTAATCTTTGCTATATAATTAGATGAGTAGAGAAATAGAAATCAAAAGTCATGAAAAGATATTAGAAATACGGGGTTAACTCATTTGTATGGTTTTACACATGAGAAATTCAACAGAAAGTTTATAAATTACAGGTATATGTCTGATATATGGCACATTTCGGTGATCTTAGTTCCTAGCAACAGTGCTGTTTTTGTCTTTAATGTCACTGTTTCTACTGACTGATAGCTTTATCATATAGTCTCAATGTTTAATTCTCTATATGAATATCCAAAATCAACCAATCAGACTACATACAGGCCTAATCCACCATGTAAATCCATGCTGGTCATTTAATTTAATGAATATGGCTCTGTGTAACTGAACCTATGTTGCAAGATAAACTAATGCAAAATATACAGTGAAAATGAAAGAAAAGTAGGACAAAAGAAGACAAAAAGGCCAGGCGTGGAGGCTCACACCTGTAATCCTAGCACTTTGGAAGGCCAAGGAGGGCAGATTGCCTGAGGTCAGGAGTTCAAGACCATTCTGTCCAACATGGTGAAACTATGTCTCTACTAAAAATACAAAATAAAAAATTAGCCAGGCGTGGTGGTGTGTGCCTTGTAATCCCTGCTACTTGGGAGTCTGAGGCAGGCGAATTTCTTGAACCAGGGAGGTGGAAGTTGCACAGAATCAAGATCATGCCATTGCACTCCAACATGGGCAACAGAGCAAGACTCCATCTCAAAAAAAAAAAAAAAGAAGAAGAGAGAAAAGCAGAAGAAAGGAAAGGAAAGTCTACAGAGAATAAAATGAACATCAATAACTTCTGTTATGGTATAGATTTAGGACACATTTTTGCAATATAATGAACAGGAGAAGTTAGAGGAAAGAATGAAAAATAATAGCAACCATTTTAGGATATAGACATGAATTATTGGATATGGACAGCTAAAATGTGCCAGAATGAGTCTCCTAGTTTCAGAAGATAGTCTATTTTGGCCCATTTTATAGCAGCCACCCAAACTCAATTTCCTTTTGATAACTAAAATTGTTCACCTTTTCAAATCAATAACTTCCTTCTCTGCTTACAGCGTAATGGCATATAAAGCCCCAAATGACCAAAGACAGTCTTTGCTTCTAATTTACTGGAAAAATGGATATGCTTCTTGGTGGAAGCATTCTTCTTAAGACCTTCAAACCTGGCATGTGTATGATCATAGAAAGAAAAACATAAATTCTTTAAGTGTCATAAATATGGAGAGAAGTATTCACCTCTATCCCTTTCTTCCCAGACCTCTGATCTCCGGCTATGAAAAATACAGCTCTACATGTTGGTTTTAACTTAAATATTATTCTGAATCTTGTAGGAGAGCATCTGTACCTTATGAGATGTTTTCCCCCTCATTAACAACATAACTAGGCATTTAGTAGCCATTGCACCATTATTATATCAAGCCAGATATTTTTATGTAATGGAGTGTATCCCAAGACCAGTGATTTTTGTGAATATGACTGATTGTTGTACTTTTAAGATGTTTAGTCAGATTCAAAGTTACATTTTACCTGGCTTTTGAAGGTCCCTCTGAACTTTATTATGAGGTAAGATAGTAAAAGTGTACTTTTCTTAGAAATTGAAGGTGAACTGCTTTCAACAGTCTTTATTGATTGGAATTAAGAAAATCCTTTGCTATATAAGAGGCAGCAATCTGTATTTATTTGCCACTAAACAAACTGTTTAAAAAAAAAGTCCTCTCAAACAAGAGCCTCAGACAGTGGTTCAAGAACATGTAATTAATTAAGCCAGTGCTCTTTGGAGAAAATAAGTAAGGCAAACAGGATAAAGTGGGGAAGTGAATCATGCAGGGATTTATCTCAGCTCTGAGTTCTTCAGACTAATCCCTCTGGGAGCTCTGGATCATGATTTAAACACTGAACTGCTTCCATTGTTTAAGAAGGGGGCAAAGCTTTTGTAACCTCATGATATGTTACCATTAGGATAAAAAGGTGGGCATCCACTCTGGGATTAAAAAGTGATGCATGTTCAGCAGAAGACAGTTCTCTGGAGGAGAAGCAGTTGTGAACTTTTAGAGTCTAAACTTACAGAAACTTTGATGCACAGGCCAGGTTAAGAGAATGTGTGTAGAGCACCAGTAGTATGTCTTATATAAACTTCCAGCCTGAAAACAGCAGCTGTGATTGTCATCATGGTTTGATCATGTTTATGATAATTCACAGGTATTTTCTAAGACTCCTTTTATTTTGCATCAATCAAAAAGTAAATTAAATAAGAATTATCAGCAGTACATGTTTCAAGTCAATGATGGTGGCTCTAGTAACTACCATTTTGCCAATGATATGTTTTCTTTCTATTTACCATTTTGGGGTTGATTTGGAATTAGTCCAGGAGTCCTTAGGTTTCATGATGAAATAGATATATGCCAAGGGCCTGTTTATAACATGATCACCATAGCTTTCTTTCTGACTAGTCAATCACCATAGTGTTTTTTTGTTTCCCAGAGATTAGTATCCACTAGTGTCTTTTTGTTCCCCAGAAATAGGTATCTACTCAGTATCTGATACCCTTACAAAATCTAAGAATTTCCTTTTACTCAGTGTATAGTTATCTTACAAAAAGTACCACAAGTTCTTTTGGGATTATTTGTTGAATAATTACATTGTATATTGGTTGCTGCATTTGATAGACTTCCTAAGCAGAGTTTAGCCTCCTCCTTAATCAAGGGAATTTCGGTCTGTGAACTAGCTACATTTTAAGAATTGGATAGTAGTCTTTGAATGCTCATTATTGCACCTCTATTCTGCAGGTCTACAGACTAAGATTATTTTCCTATAATACCTTAGTAGGTTGTCCAGATATTTCACTCCTAAGAATGTTGCTATCAAGTAACCATCACCAAAGAACCCTGGATGTCAAAACACTCTGATTGCCACTTGATGCATATAACTTACTGTGGCAATTGTTCCTACCTTGTCTCTGATGATTAGGTGCTGCTACCTAAGATCCCTCTCTCCCTCTGAGTTAATTACTGAAACTAAGAGACACAATACTATGGCAACATACCCTACCATCATCTCCAACTTATAGAGTGGAGTCGAGGTAGAATTATTCAAATGATGTTGGTGCTTCTTTCAACAGTGCACTTCTTAGCAACCTGGTGAAAATAGCAGTCCTAGTCTTTATCAGTAGGTATGCATAAGCAATAGCTGAGAGTATTGTTCTTAATAAAATCACAATGGCATGCCCAGAATGCCCTCCCTGCTCCAATGTGCACTTAATCTTGCATAGCCTACCAAGGATATTGTTGAGTCTCAATCTTATTAACTGGAGGACGCTTTAGAGTATAGGCTTCAATGGACCCAAAACACATGTTATTAGAGCCATTCTGTGGTCGTCAAGCTAACACCATACCGGTCTAGCCCTCAGTGAATATAATCATATAGAAATAATTTACTAAGTGAATGTCATATTTAATCCTCTTCCATAGAGTTCATTACTGCATATGATCTCTTGACTACTGCCATTCACATTGGCAAAATCTTTCTGTTAGTTTGCTGTATAAGCTGTCTCTTCTCAGAAAAGACTTTGCACTTCTCTCTAAGAACTGCTGACCTTTACCTGTCATTACGGGCTTTGGAAGTAATTAGGTGTGGCGGTTGTGGGACTTGTGAAGATTGCTGTCATCGAAATCATTATTTTTTCAAAGGAAGGTTATCTATCTCAAAAGAGTTGGGATGGTGGAGACAGCTTCCTCCACCAGCAAGGAAATTTTTGGAATATGATGGGGTTTAGATTTCCCATGTGTCTGCCTGAAGTCCCCAGTTCATGGTTTAGGATTTCTTTATTCCCAAACAGTGCCTTCACATTAGCACAAAAGACTTAATGAGTTGTGCAATTGATTGGAGTTGCAATTCTGCATATCATAAAACTGGGACTTAGTCCTCATCACTGCTTCTGTCTGCCTTATGGCTACATGAACATTACATATAACTTAACTACAGCAGGTGCTATCAGGGCACTGCCCAGTTGCTCTCAGCACATCCCAGAGATTATCTCCAACTCCAGTGGAAATTCTTTTGCCTGCCAATGCTTCTTAACTCAAGTATTGATTGATCTCTGCCTTATGGTAGACTTTCAGGATGGGCAAGCTGAAAGTGACAGGAACTTAAAACCCCCAGAGTGTTAAACTAATAAGTAATGGGAGTTTATAAATCAAATATATCAGGTTTCTCTTCCCTCTGGTAAATAATTCTATGTAAGTTAAATGGTTAATATTCTGTAAAGTTTCCCACAGAATCTCCAATAAATTGAGCCCTAGTTGTCCACAGAGTAACCTTCTCATTAACATATGTTTTATATACTTTATTTTATTATTTGTTTTATTTCTGTACTCTCTCACTGCACTTTCTGGGATTACATACAAAACAAGAAATCTGCTTCTGATGAAAGAGTAAACTACAAGTGAGTTTACCTAAACCCACCTTCTTGTCTGAGTGTTCTTTTGGAGAAACCCAAAATTAAAAACCAAACCCAGTACCACAGGAATTTTATGCTTCTTAATTCATGCCATGAATTGAAATTTCAAGGCACTGACCTTATCTTTTTCTTACTGTAATTTTACCACAGTCAAAATGTGTCTTACCATGCCACAGTCATTGTACTCATCATCTTTGTATTAGGGAACATAACCACAGTCTAGCTCCCCCACCAGCACACTTTCCATTTCATAAGTCTCATATCACATTTGGTTAATGCACTGTCACTGTTTACCAGGAACTTCAGCATCTTACCTGCTATGGTTGGGATATGGGTTGGTGGGACTTGTTTGGTCCCACCAAATTTCATGCTGTAATTTGATCCCAGTATTGGAGATGGGGCCTGGTGGGAGGTGTCTGGGTCATAGGGATGGATCCCTCGTGAGTGTCTTGGTGCCATCATTATAGAAATCAGTGAGGTGTCACACTATTAGTTCCTGCAATAGTTCCCTCAGGAGATAGTTGTTAAAAAGAGCCTCGCATCTCCTCCTATTGTCTTCATTTCATCATGCAGCCTCTGCACACATCAGCTCCCTTCACCTTCAATCATAAGTAGAAGCTTCCAGAGGCCCTCATCAGAAGCAGACATTGGCACAATGCTTCTTGTATAGCCAGAATAACTAGGAGCCAATAGCCCTCTTTTCTTTATAAATTACTTGGCCTCAGACATTCCTTTATAGCAATACAAACAGACAAAAACACTTCTACTCATGCATCAGCAAGGGTGTCACTTGTGTTCATTAGATATGTGAGGAGCCCATTCCCAGAAATCCATCTTGATTGTTTCTGGGGACCATTCCTGGTGTCATTTTCAGTAATAAATAATAGTCTCAACAGGAAAGAGAAATTGTACTTAGAAGATTTAACTGAAAAACAAATTTAGCAATGGCACCATTTATAGATATGTGTCCCAACGTAAAGGAAACAACAATATATGATGAGAAGTTCAGGGACCAGCAACAGAAGGAAGCCATGTCCACCTACAAGCCCGGTATTTTTTAGACAGTCACTTTAACTAACTAAGCCACGAAGCCTCACAGAGGCCTGAAATTTTCTCACAGCCTGAGAGCGGAATCTGTTGACACTCTAGTTGTAGGAGAATGCAGGCACTGCCAGACTGCTGAGCTGAAGCAGATGAGGAGAAGAGAAAGAAATAGCTGACTGTCTTCCATTCGCTCTTACTTCTTGCTTATGCCTCCTGTAGGCTGCAACCAACTGGATATGAAAGGCCAATGAAGTCTAAGTGACAAAACACTCAGTCCTTTACAAACCAAGACACAGAGCAAAGCAGCAAAGGGGCAGAATGAATCTGACTGGGCAATTGGGCAATAAATGGCATATGTATGTTAGCTATTTTTGTTGTTTTTATTATTAATCTATCTTCAGTGTGTTTTCATATGATCCTGGACCACTGGTAAATGTAGTCATGGTCAACCTTTCAAACAAAAATAAAAGTAATTCTGTTGTACAGGTTGTAACAGTTTTTTGTTTTTGTTTGTGTTTTTTTTAACTAGAACCAGACATTTGTCTTTATTTGAAATGTTGAAGGAGTTGGGTTCCAAGTCTTTATTGCTATACAAAAGTATTGTATTTCTGACACATTAATAACATGTACATCTTAAATAAATGCAGTTATCAGTTAATACTTTAAAATGAATTACTTTAAAATCAATTATTCAATATTCAGCAGAGGATGAAAGTAGATGAAAAAAATACTCCACATATCTGAAAAAGTAAGGGAAAGGAAAAAAAAAAGAGTAAGAAATACACATTGGTGAAAAAGAGCAATGGAATGTAATGAAAAACCTTGACAAAGTCCATCCCGGTTTATAGAAGAAGCAAGGGTTAAAACACTGCAAATTATTTTTTTAATTATCTAACTTTCGTGGAACATTTAGTCTTAGAGTTATCTGACAACTTAGAGTTATCTGACAAATTGGATTTTCTAATCGTTCAATATTTTTGGTTAATTACATAATACTTAATGGGGAGGGCCATGGCTTTTCTTTAAGCCAGCAAATTTAACAGCCAGTACAATATGCAAAACCATTTGTACAATCCAACACTTAGTTTCTTCTATAGTGAAGAAAGAGATTCAAATGGTCATAGATGGATAATTAAGACCACAAAATGAATATATTTTTATTTAAAGTTACCACTTTTAATGTGGACTGCAAATGTATCTGAATTTCTCTTTTCCAGTTAGGAATGAATTTAGGAAACTACTTCATTTTTTTGTAATCCTGAATTCTCATTAATAAATCACATGCAGAGAAATATTGTTTAGAAGTAATGACAAAGTGCTTTCTGCAGCTTTCATTAGTGGTCAGCAATGATTCTCATATGATTAGGTTGGGAAGTTACACTGAAGCATGGACCGATGAACCCCACAAGGTCCTCTCGTCTTTGATATAGACAGCTGCTTGTCTTGCAAGTAAATTGTCTTGCATCCTGGGAAGATGACAACTGTTACATATTCTCACTTAAAACCAGAACCTTACAATATCATGATGCACACTAATCACTGTATCACTGTGAGACTTATTAAAAATGAATGAAAATCAAACGACTAGCTTTTCATCATAATGTTCATAAGAATATCTCCCCTCCACAGAGTGGAGAAGTACTCTGCAGGCTCGGATCAGTGCCTTAAAGGCTCCCTCAATATGCATTGACACAGTGGACCATAGCAGCTCTGAAAGAGCCATTATAGTCTATCATGTCAATGGTCTGTGCACGAGGACTCCCTTAGTATGCATTGACACGATACACCATGATGGCTTCAGAACATATGATTATGATTTCAATGGAGGAACCACAATGGTTGCATTAAGATTTCAGTAAAATTTCAATGGAAGCGTCTCATATACTTCTTATGAGATGATAATGATTCAGATGGGTTTGTTATGATCTTAGTAGAAGCTTAAAAAAGTGAGAGAGAGAGAGCAAGTCAGTAAGATTGAGTCCTTTCAAAGTCATATTTTTATTTCTCTGTTTAAAGCGTTTTCTCATTTCCCACAAGCAATAAATAATCAGGGATGAATTTACTGACAGGCTTACAAAAGGAATGCAAATGGTAACAATAAAATAGGCATTTATTGAGCACTCAAGCTTGCCTGCTGTGCCAGGCACTGTGCTACATGCTTCACAGGTGTCATTTCATTTCGTACTCGAAACCACCCCTGAAGCTAATAGTATGATTATTTTTTTCATGAGAAATAGGGGCTTAGAAAAGGCAAGTAACTTGCTGAAAGACCTACGTGGTCAAATGCTCCAAAAAAATGAACATAACAAGTTGACTAATCTTACTTTCATTTATACACATTTGAATTTCTGCATTAAGAATTCTTACAAATGATTGCCATATAATCTGAGATTATTGGTAAGGCATCTACTGTATATAACAAATATTTAAGGAATCATGAGTAAACTTTTCCCAAAGCCTTTCAATATTTTCTCATTTACTTCTCCTAACAATGTTCAGAGTAAGAGGTTAATCATACCTGACTGTCTTATAGTACCACTACAGAGATCTCTCTGGTGGGCCCAATTTATTCAAACTGTTTTAATGAAGGTAAGCAGCTCAGGCCAGGAATAAATGGAGATGAATTTGCAAATTTTGTTCCCCTATAGTCACAAACCCATTTTTTTCAAGTGAAATCTTAAAGAACAAATAATAGCTGAGCCTCTCCTCCTAAGAAGTGGAAGAGGTGAATTGCAGCTTGTTTGCACCCACATCTAATTCACATGTATGATTCTAAGATAACCCCTCAGAGTCAAATTATAAACACAGTGTCTTAAATGATTGTAATATTTCATGATCTGTGTTCTTATTTAAAGTATGAGCTAAATCCCAGATAGATGTTGAGTTTGTTACAGTGAAGCTTGTGCAGTCACATACATTCTCATTATCATATTAGAACTCTGGAAAAGATACAAAACCTTTGATCTCAAAAAGAAATTCTAGATGAGTGTTTCCTCTAGAAACCAGGCTTTTATAAAGGTCAAAAAGTTGTATTCTTTCCAATGTGGAAGGGGTCATTTATAATAGGCTTTTTTTTCAGTTTTTATTTTGGATTCAAGTCTACTATCTGTAGGCACCAAGGTTGGTTCCATCTCTTTGCCATTGTGAATAGTGCCACAGTGAAACGTGCAGGTTCATGAGTCTTTTTGGTAAAAACCATTTCTTTTCTTTTGATATATACCTGGTCAAGTGGTAGTTGTAAGTTCTTTGAAAAATCTCCAAACTGCTTTCCTACTGAACTAATTTATGTTCCCACCAACAGCGTATAAGCATTATTTTTCCTGTGCAGCCTCACCAGCATCTGCTGTTTTTTGACTTTTTAATGATAGCCCTTCCGACTGGTGTGAAATGGTATCTCATTGTGGTTTTGATTTGTGTTCCTCTGATGATTAGCATTGTGGAGCATTTTTTCATGTTTCTGGCCAATTTGCATGTCTTCTACTGAGAGGTGCATGTTTATGACTTCTGCATGTTTTTAATGGGATTATTTGTTTATTGTTTGTTCTGTTGTTTAAGGTCCTTTGGATATAAGGCCTTTGTCAGATGCATAATTTGTGAATATTTTCTTCCATTCTGTAGGTCATCTGTTTACTCTTTAGTTTAATAGATCCCACTGGTCAATTTTTGCTTTCTTCGCAACTGCTTTTCAAGATTTAATCATAAATGATTTCCCAAGACTGAGGTTCAGAATGCTATTTCCTAGGTTTTCTTGTAGGATGCTTATGGTTTGAGTGGTTTGAGGTCTTACATTTAAATCTTTAATCTATATTAAGTTAATTTTTGTATATGGTGAAAGGTAGGGGTCTGGTCTCATTCTTATGCTATGGCCAGCCAGCTATCCCAGCATCATTCATTGATTAGGGGGTCCTTTCCCTATTGCTTATTTTTGTCAACTTTATCAAAGATCAGATGGCTGTATGTGTGCAGCTTTATTTCTGGGTTCTCTATTCTGTTCCATTGGTTTGTGTGTCTGGTTTTTTACCAGTGCCATGCTGCTTGCATTACTGTAGTCTTATAATAGAGTTTGAAGTCAGGTTATGTGATGCCTCTGGCTTTGTTCTCTTTCCTTATGATTGCTATGGGCTCTTTTTTTGTTCCATATGAATTTTAGAATAGTTTTTTCTAGTTGTGTGAAGAATGATGTTGGTAGTTTGATAGAAATATCAATGAATTTGTAGTTTGCTTTGGACAGGATGTTCATAGTAACAATATTGATTCTTTCAATCCATGAGCATGGAATGCTTTTCCATTTGTTTGTGTAATATATGATTTCTTTTAGCAGTGTTCTGCAGTTCTCCTTGTAGAGATCTTTCATCTACTTGGTTAGATGTATTCTTAGGTATTTTTTGTGTGTGTGTGTGGCTATTGTAAATGGGGTTATGTTTTTGATTTGTCACTCAGCTTGAATGTTACTGATTTGTCACTCAGTAATGTTTCAGGATACAAAAATGATAATTTTTGTATCCTGAAACATTTCTGAAGTCATTTAACAGTTCCAGGAGTCTTTTGATGGAGACTTTAGGGTTTTCTAGATATAGAATCATGTCCTCAATGAAGAGACATAGTTTGAGTTCTTATTTTCCTATTTGGATGCATTTTAATTCTTTCTCTTGGATGATTGCTTTGGCTACCAATTCCATTACTATGCTGAATAGGAGCAGTGAAAGTGGGCATCTTTGTCTTATTCCAGTTCTCAAGGAAAGTGCGACTAGTTTGACTAGTTTTTGCCTGTTCAGTATAATGTTGGCTGTGGGTTTGTCATAGGTTGCTCTTACTATTTTCAGATATGTTCTATCATTACCAAGTTTGTTGAGGGCCTTCATTGTGAAGGGATATTGGATTTTATCAAAAACCTTATCTGTTCCTGTTGAGATGATCATATGGTTTTGTTTTTAATTCAGGTGAATCACATTAATTGATTTGTGTATGTTGACATAAGCTTGTATCCCAGGGATGAAGCCTACTTGATCATAGTGAATTAACTTTTTGATGTACTATTGGACTCAGTTTGCTAGTATTTTGTTGAGGATTTTAATGTCTATGCTAATCAGGGATATTGGCCTACAATTTTCTTTTTTTTTTAATTGTGTCTTTGCCAGGTTTTGGTATCAGGGTAACGCTGGCTTCATAGGATGAGTTAGGAATGAGTCCGGTTCCTCAGTTTTTTTTTAATAGTTTCAGTAAAATTGGTATCAGTTCTTGTTTGTACATCTGGTAGAATTTGGCTGTGAATCTATTTGGTCCAATGCCTTTTATTTTATCGTCTGCCTAATAGGCACTTATTATTATTATTATTATTACTGATTCAATTTCAGAACTTGAAAATAATTTGTTCATGGCTTCAGTTTCTTCCTGATTCAATCTTGGGATGTCGTGTGTTTCCATATAATTATGTGGTTTTGAGACATCTTCTGGGTATTGACTTATATTTTTATTCAACTGTATTTCAAGAGTGTGGTTGGTATGATTTCAGTTTTTTTAATGTTTTGAGACTTGCTTTATGGCCAAGCATGCATTCAGTATTGGAGTATCATCCTTCATGTGCAGATGAGAGAATTGTATATTCTGTGGTTGATGAGTGGCGTATTGTATAGCTGTCTATTAAGTCCAGTTGGTCAAGTGTTGAGTTTAAGTTCAGAATGTTTTTGTTAGTTTTCTGCCTCAATGATCTGTCCAATGCTGACAGTGGGGTGTTGAAGTACCTTGCTATTATTGTGTTGTTGTCTATGGTTTTTCATACACCTAGAAGTACTTGTTTTATGAATGTGGATGTTCCAGTATTGGGTGCCTATATATTTAGGATAGTTAAGTCTTCTTGTTGAATTGAACCCTTTATCATCATGTAATTCCCTTCTTTGTCCATTTTTTACTGTTGTTGGTTTAAAATCTGTTTCATCTGATATAAAAATAGCAATCTCTGCTCTTCTTGTTTCTCCATTTGCATTATGACTCTTTCTCCAATCCATTACTTTAAGCCTATGAATGCTGTTGTATGGGAGAGTGGTCTTTTGAAGACAGTAGATAGAAGTGTCTTGTTTATTTATCTAACTTGTCACTTTATACCTTTTATGTGGGGCATTTAGATTATTTATATTCAAGATTAATATTGATATGTGAGATTTTGATCCCATTGTGAAATTATTAGCTGGATTCTTTGTAGTTTCTGTTATGTGGTTGCTTTATATCAGGGGTCCCCAACCCCCCAAGCCATGGACTAATACTGGTCCATGGCCTGTTAGGAACTGAGCTGCACAACAGAAGGTGAGCAGCAGGGGGAGCTTCATCTGTATTTACATTCATCTGTATCTCCATTGCTTGCATTATTGCCTGAACTCCAATTCCTGTGAGATCAGCAGCGGCATTAGATTCTTACTGGAGCACAAACCCTATTGTGAACTGCACATGTGTGGGGTCTAGGTGGTATGCTCTTTATGAAAATCTAATGCCTGATGATCTGTCATGTCTACCATTGTCCCCAGATGGGATCATCTACTTGCAGGAAAACATGCTTAGGGTTCCCACTGATTGTGCATTATAATGAGTTTGATAATTATTTCATTATATATTACAGTATAATAATAATAGAAATAAGTGCACAATAAATGTAATACACTTGAATCATCCCAAAACCATCCACCCACCCCAGTCCATGAAAAAATTGTCTTCCACAAAACCAGTCTCTGGTTTCAAAAAGGTTGGGAACCACTGCTTTATAGGATTTGTAGCTATATATTTAAGTGTGTTTTGTGGTAACTGGTATTGCTCTTTCATTTCCATGTTTAGAACTTCCTTAAGCATCTCTTGTAATACTGGTCTAGTGCTAAAAAATTCCCTTAGCTCTTCCTTCCCTGGAAAATATTTTATTTCTCATTTGCTTACGAAGCTCAGTTGGTGGGATATGAAATTTTTGTATGGAATTTCTTTATCGTTTTTTTAAGAATGCTCAAAATAGGACCCCAATCTCTCCTGGCTTGTAAGATTTCTGCTAGAAGTTCACTGTTAGACTGATTGATATCTCTGTGACCATGATCTGACCTTTCTGTCTGGCTGCCTTTAAGATTTTTTCTTTAGTGGTGACCTTAGACAGTTGGGTGACTCTATGGCTTGGTGATGTTCATTTTGAATTGTATCTTGCACATGTTCTCTGGATTTCTTGTGTCTGAATGTCTACCTCTCTAGAAATATGAGGAAATTTTTCTTGATTATTCCTTCAAATATGTTTTCCAGATTGTTTACATTTTCTCCTTCTCTCTCAGGAATGCCAGCTGTTTGTAGGTTTGGTCACTTTACCTAATGCCATATATCTTGAAGACTTTATTCATTTTTTTAAAATCTTTTTTCTTTATTTTTGTCTGGCTGAGTTAGTCCAAAAGACTGGTCTTTATGCTCTGAAATTTTTTCTTCTGCTTGGTCTAGTATATTGATAAAGCTTTCAATTGTATTTTGAAATTCCTAGGCTGGGTACAGTGGTTAACACCTGTAATCCCAGCACTTTGGGAGGCCAAAGCATGCCGACAGCTTGGGCTCAGAAGTTTGAGACCAACCTGAGAAACATGGCAAAACCCCATCTCCCCAAAAAAAAAAAAAAAAAATTTAGCTGGGCATGGTGGCACACACCTGTAGCCCCAGCTACTTGGGAGGCTGAGGTGGAAGGTTAAATTGAACGCAGAAGCAAAGGTTGCAATGAGCCAGATCACGCCACAGCATTCCAGCCTGAGTGACAGAGCCAGACCCTGTCTCAAAAAAAGAAAGAAATTCCTTAAGTGAGTTTTCAAATGACAGAAGCTCCAGTTCCTTTCTTTCTGAGATGTTTATGTCTTTCTTTATTTCCTGGATCACTATGGAAGTTTCTTTGTGTTGATTTTCAACCTTATCTTGGATCTCATTATGCTTCCCTGCAGTCCATGCTTTGAATTCTGTATCTGTCATTTCTGAATTTCCATTTTGTTTAAAGACCATTGCTGGAAAGCTAGTACAATTTTGTGGTGTCACTACATTCAGATTTGTCATGGTGTCAGAATTCTTATGCTAGTTCTTTCTTATCTTGAGATACTTGTGCTTCTAATTTTTATAACTATTTTGTGCAGTTAGGAGTCTTTCTTTTTCTTTCGTTTCCTATAATCTGATTTTTTGTTGTTGTTGTTTCTCTTGCTGTTCCTCCTACCTCATAGAGGTTGTGGCTGTAAAGTATTTTGGTTTTGCCTCTATAGCCCTATGCAAATCTTTAGGCAGGTTTATATTGGGCTGTGTAGTTAGACTCACAAGGCAGTAGATAGTGCTTAGAGGTAAGAGCCAGCTGCAGTCAATGTAGCTGGGTATATTCTAGATCCTTGTTTACTAGGAGAAGCTCTTTGTTGCTGTAGACAAGGGGCTGATCCGTGGAGTGCACAGTGGTCTGAGCTCTTTGTTTAGCCCTGGGTTGGGGGAGCGGGTCAAGGCCATAATGAATGGGGCCAGATTGGCCAGATCATCTCCACCTACAGTTTCCCTGATGGCAAACAAGCACCAACACTGAGGGAGACTCCAGTGGATTGGATGGCCACCAAGTGCCCAAATGTGTGCCTAGGCAATAGAGCTTAAAAACCCTATTGTCCTTAAATAGGAATTTGGGAATATGGAGATGGCCTAAACTCCTAACCCAGAAGAGTGGTTTCTCCGGAGCCCTGGAGATTTACCTGGGGTTCGGAGAGAGTCCCTGCACCAAGAATCTCTGCACAGGAAGGTAAGGTGACTCAGGCTATGGAACCAGGCAAGCAGATTCTCTGAATGCCTGGAGATCTGCCCAGGTGTATAGCAGAAAGCAGCGCCGTAATTCACACCAGAATCTCTACATAGGAAGGATGGGGTGGCTCAAGCTTCAGTTACAGGTAAGCTGGTGCTCCAAATGCCTGGAGACCTGCCTGCGTTCAAAGCAGAGAGGACCTCCCTGTACCAGCACAGGAAGGGGTGTAGCAGGTCATGCTGCTGATCCAGTGGAGCAGGTGCTCTGAATGCATGGAGATATGCCTGAATATAGGGCAGAGAGAACACCACTGTACTATGATCTATGCCCAGGAAGGTTAGAGCAGCTTTGGATGCTGATCTAGGAAAGCAAATGCTCCAAATGTCTGGATTTCTGCCAGGGGTTAAAGCAGAGAGGGCACTGCTGTACCACAATCTCAGAGGAGCAAACTGGGGTGCCCAACAATGGCACACACCAACTGGTTTCGAGTCAGCAAGCTGGCTTCTGGCTGTAAGTCTTGCCACCAAGGGGAAAGTATAGCTATAGCGGCTCTCCTCCCTTTCCAGGCTTGCAAGCAGGGAGTGCATGATTCCAGCGCCTGCTGCTGAGGCACTTTCCACAGTTCTGGCTGTGGAGACCTCTATCCCACTCCAGACCAGGTGCTCCAATATCTGGCTGGAGACTAAAATGCCTGAGTAGCCACATTGTTGTATCACCAAAGAATGGTTGACACTGAATGTACTCAGATTAAATGTGGTGTTGTGCTCAGTCTCAAGTCAGGGCAAAACTCTGCAGCTTTTCCCCTTGTTTATCCCACTCAGTATCTCCAAGCCTCTTTTCAAGTTAGCTCCAGGGTTTGTGAGAAACAAAGTGCTCTCCCTTGAGTTGCTTGTGCCCCCAGTGCAAAGGCGAGTCAAGAGGGAGGCTCTTTGCCTCTCTCATGCACTGAGTCTCCACTCACTTTTATCAGCCCTACATTGTCATGCGGGCTGTGTGATATTGCTCTATTCTCTGGGATTGGGGTGTCCTTCACAATTCTGGTGGCTTTCCATTTCCCTTGGTTTTTTTTTTTTTTTGGAGACGGAGTGGCGCTATCTCGGCTCACTGCAAGCTCCTTCCGGGTCCAAGCAATTCTCCTGCCTCGGCCTCCCGAGTAGCTGGCACTACAGGCGCATCCCACCATGCCCAGCTAACTTTTGTATTTTAATAGAGACAGGGTTTCACCATGTTGGCCAGGCTGGTCTCAAACTCCTGACCTCGTGATCTACCTGCCTCAGTTTCCCAAAGTGCTGGGATTATAGGTGTGATCCACCACACCCAGCCCTTCCATTTTCTTTCTTGAATTAAAACTTACAGAGTTTATCTTTATTCACTGCTTTGCAATTTCCAAGTGGCTGAAGCACACTAAAATCCTCTAATCCCCAATTCTATAAAAAAAAAAAAACTTTTTTCACAATAAGCTTTAACAAATGTTAAATATCATGACAGTATGTAGGTAAGTGGAATTTCAGTCAATACCTCATTTATTTGGATACTGACAAGGTTTTGGAACATCTTAGAATTGGAAGAATGATTTTTATTTATCTTACATTGTTTTAGCAGAGACCTTAAACAAGCCAATGATCCATGTCATTTACTGAACATGTCACATTACAACAGCAGATTAATTCACAGCTGACAGTAAACACTAAGGGCAGCTGTAAGAAGCATTCAGTACAGAAGCATTCAGTACAATGTCCAAACAACCATATATGACATTATGCATTAATATTGTGAAGCCTAGAAGTAACCCTTTTCATAATAAAATAGTTCTTTTAACCAGAAAACAAATCACATGGAAATGTCATAATGCTCCAAGAAAAAAAACCCTGTAGATGATTATGGGTATATGGGTATATATTGAGGGTGACCAAACAAAAGAAAAATAATTTGTCATCTTTGTTGCTGACAGTTGACTCATGTAGAAAGAGGGCTTTTGAAAAATAAAATTAGAGCAGAAATATGGTGAATGTTTTCAAATTGTTTAGGCTATGAGCAGGTTCAGTCTAACTGGGAGATTCAAGCATGCAAATGAAATTCACATTTACCTGCGAGAGTATCACTAGAAGAAATATGTACCTATTTTATCATAAATGTTTCTTCTCTCATGCACTCTTAAGAGAGGAAAAGGACATTCAATTTCACTGAGAAAACAGCTGCAGGCACAGTAGTGAGAGCACCGTGCCCTCAGTTATAATTTCTGCTCTAAGTTCACTGTGTGATTTGAGCCAGGCATTGCCATGTTTTGGTAAGTCAACCAAAGACCTCAGATTCTGATCACTGAGAAGAATTCAATTTGCTCCTTTTTACCCTTACAGGAATATTGTGATGTTTTGAGATATGCTGTCTGTTAAGTGCTTGCTTAGAAAGCAAGTGATTTATAAACACTGATCTTACAGAAGAAAACGTAGGCTCTTGACAGTCACAAGAAAATGCAATGACAGATCTTGTACTTTTCAAAATGCAACCCAATATATTTCCTTTTAATCAGAAAATAAAAAAGCTTATTTTTCTTAAAGGAGCACACATTTAAAGAAGAAAAAGTGTTCAGAATAAAACTCCGAAAATTCTGAAAAGGCACCCTATCACCATCTGTAGCTGTGTTAAAGAATTTATTTGAGAAGTATATATTATTATACTATAGTGCAATTATTTCTTAATTTTTATGCATCCATAATTATATGTACATATATTCACATACAGACACACATAGGAATTCATATATATACACCTACATACAGGTTCACATCCCTAACCCAAAAATCCAAAATCTGAAAGAGTCCAAAATCTAAAATGTTTTGGGTGCTAACATGATGCCACAAGTGGAAAAATATATACGTAAGTATTTAAAACAAATTTTGTTTCATGTACAAAATTATTAAAAATGTTGTATACAATTATATTCAGGCTATATGTATAAGGTTCATATGAAACATAAATGAATTTTGTGTTTAGACTTGAGTCTCATCCCTAGCATATCTCATGTATATGCAAATATTCTGAAATTTGAAAATAATCCAAAATCCAAAACACTTCTGGTCCTAAGCATTTGGATAAGGGGTACTCAATCTGTACATAATAGACGGATAGATGATAGATAGATAGCAAGCTAGCTAGCTAGCTAGATAGATAGATAGACAGTAGATGATTGTCATGCACATATATATACATGTGTGTGTATATTTAATATAATCCTGAATATGGTTAGATGTGGAGGATGCACTTATGTTTTATGCTGTTTTGATTTAAACAGCTTCAGAATTTCCTCCATTTTGATAGGTAGACAACTTTTTTTGTAAATTATCTTTCTAGCTAAGCATTTACATGTCTCAGCAGCACAGAAAATATAACCATATAAAACCCAATTTCCTGCAAGATAAGGCATATTACTTTTTCTTTTAAATGTATGGAGGGATTCATGTTTAATTATTTTACTTAGGACATGTTATAAAGCAGCAGTTTCCCACAGATGGAATACAAGACAATACTTTCCAGGAAGGTTTAGGGGAGAGTCTTTTGTCTGCCAGCTTCTGTAGTTTTAAGTTGATAGTCAAACACTCTAGTCCCAGAGAGATCCTCTTTCTCTTATTTAATTATTTTAAAAGTCTGAACCTTTGCTGTATTTTTGTTATTTAAACCCAGAGACCTCAATATTTTAAAGTCATATTAGTGAGTTTGGTACTAGGATCAGACTGTTGTCTAATGAAGGAAAGACTGCATTTATGCTAAAATAGAAAATGTTAGTTAATATTATTCAGAGTCCAGGATGTCAATTAGGAAAGATGACAGTAATTCTGATATATCTCCTTCTCATATGATCTTCACCCGTTCCCAAACTCATTTTTTATTGCAGGTAATTGAAGAGTCCAGGCCTTGTGTGTCTTTAATTGTATTTTCTAATTATTGAAATATGTTAGGAAAAGGTACAAAGTATATCAATTTTCCCCAAACTTAATAGTTTGAAAGCTCCCTGAGTTTGTTTACTGAAGTACTTAAAACATTCCCAAGAAACCTGGAAAAATCAAGACATTACACAGTACTCCCATTTGAGCCTCAAAACTCTGATGCACAGCGGTAGCTTGCCCAAACCTGACACAGCTTCCTTCTGCTATGAAAGTAAGGGATAGGGGATTCTTTGGCAGCAGCTGAAAAGGCAGATTCCCCAAAGGTTGAGACAAGTAGAGGAACAGTTTTATCTTCTCTGTCCCTGGAGGGGGTAGGATGCTTCCAAGGTTAAAGGGGCAAGTAAGCTGAGAAACCATACATTTGCAAAGAAGTTCTAGAATTTCAGAACACGTAGTACATTATCAAGTTAATGCTGGAAGGCAAACTGAATTGCCCACATTCCTGCTTTCAGTTAGGTCATAGGAGGAAGTGAGGTACCTTAGAATCTGCAATTAACTTTCTCAGAACTCTGGGGTATCATTGAGCCCATTGCAGCAGCAATTTGCTAAATGGTACTCTAGTGAACAGAAAGAGTGAGTGCAGTACCCCATGTGCTAACTTATTCCCAGGAAGTCATTAGCACACTGGAAGAATCCAGCTGATTAGAGCCCATTTATCCCTCAATGTACTAGACATGGCAGAGCATATACAGTCAATTTTACGGCTTCAAAATCTAAGTTAGACAAAACAGCAGAGACATAGAAGTTGGAAACCAGATGCCAGAGACAATAAGGAAATTATGGTTTAAAGATGTCTGTGATAAGCCATGTTCTTTCCAATGTATTAGGCATTAGAAAGCTATAACGTGGAGTTATATATCTAAAGTTTCCTGATGCTTGAGAAATGTAACTAGAAGTCTAGCAAATACACATAACTCAATGCCAAAAAAGAACAAGCTTTATGACATTAGTCCTCCTTACTCCTGATAGTTACAGTCCAATAGAGCTTTCAAAACTCTGAAATAATCCCATATAATGTATTTGTTAAACATATAAGAGGGATTAATGATAGCACCAATGTTCAAAACCAGAGAAGTAGCATTTACAAATTTACTTCCCTGTTCTATTTGCTTGTTTTTGTATTTAAGTTAATATTGTAGTATTCTGAGTATTGCTTTTTTATGGCAAACATATTTTGTAAAACTAAGTTTGAAAAGTCTTTTTTAAAAAAACTAATATAAGGAAACAGGATATGAGATAACCAGTCCTACACCATGTGTGGTTCCATAAAGAGTCCTTGAAGAATATGTACTGCAAATATTATTCCATTTATCATGTTATATACAGTGCTCATAAAAACTGGAAAATATATATTTTCAGGGGAACATTAAACTTTTTTTATGCTTGCTGCTTCAGAATTAGCTATAACCTTGAAGAAAGGCATTTATTTAAATTGGACAACCTGTTACGGCAAAGGAAACACTACTGAGTGTGCAGTTGTGATAGGAGGGTCATTTAATATAACTGCTCACAAAGTTTTTTTCTGAAAAGCTTAAAAATAACTCACATGGTCCTAATAAAAAAAAAGTTCCTCTTCTGGACAGTATAAAACATTTATTCTAGAAAAGCATTTTTGTCTGAACTACTCTAGAGAATAACACCAACACCAAAATGAGATCTAGAGTCATGTTATATTCAGTGAAAGAAAATGAAGAATTTCAATTTCAAGCAGGAAGCTGGTGATACTGCTATCAGTCAATAGGGAAGTTTTCCTTTTATCTCTCAGTTTGTAATACAACATCACTGTTACTGCAGTTGAATGCTCAAATGAGCTGTAAAACTTAGTTACATAAAGACAGTGCTTTCTATACTATAGTCAAAGTGAGGGAAGTATGAAAATAGAGAAGTAAAGAAAATGGGAGACAAATGAGTTAAAAAATGGCTACATTTGGTGAAATAGCCCTAAGAAAATAGTTAAAATACCTATTTATGTTAGTGTAGTTTCTGTCTCATGATTTGAATGTCAGGACCAATCTTTGGGGAGGTGGGTGGGCATATTCTATGTTCTGAGATTTGGGAACAGATGAACTATACTTGTAGTCCTGTTGACACAGGGGCAGAGTTTGGGATCTCAGACTGGATAATGATGAGCCTTCCTGAGGGCATATGATACTGAAATACATTCTGGGTAGCATCCATAGAATAATTTTATATAACATTCCCCCAAAACCTCATAATATCAAAACTATGTTTAGGGCAGCCACAATCATAAGGCAAAAGAATAAGATATGTACTGCTATCTCATTTTTACTAAATATAGAGAGCCTTCTATATTTGAGGTATTTCCTCATTTATATTGTACCAAACTCAAAATTAGTAAGACACACACTTTAAGGAATTCACAGTGCTACAGACTAAAACTTCAACTACATAGCTAAAGAATCACAATACAAGGCAGAAGTAGCAGCAAAATCTAAAGTTAGAAAATGTTCTGTACTTGGCTTAAAGGGATTAAGATAAAAACATGGTAACCACACCTGACTTAGTGGGAAGGGCACGCATGGAGTTTGGAGGCAGAAGGATCTAAGCTAAATTGTGTTTTTTCTAGAGATGATGATTAGTGATTGAGAAAGATGATGATAATAATGATAATGATGAAATAAACCAATTAGGATCAGTTGCTATCATGTTGGAATGAAAACAAAAACAGAATAACCTTATAAATTGAGTGTTCAATTACATGGGTTATCCAGTTGTACACTTGTCAGGGAAAAAGCCCAACCTCACAGAGGATGACAAGGAGTAAACCTGCCACAACTCTCTAGGTGACAAAGTAGACAATGCAATGAGGAAAATTTGTTACTTACAGTTAAGCAAACAGTTTGAGTATCAGCATGGCAATGCCAGTTCCTCTTGCCCTCCAGTCCCACAGGGTGACATCATGGGCCCAGATGGAGGTTATACATCTACTGGACTGTACCATAGTCAAGGAATCTATGGCCCTGTGTCTGACACCTTTTATGGCAAGCAGCAAACAAGTCATTCTCTCTCCCCCTGGGAAGCAAGCCCTTGCCACGTTGGTGTGCTCTGGTCACTTTTACCTAAGCAGTTGCTTATATGACTAGCTACTGAAGCTGCCTGGTATCTGGAGATGATAACCCTTGCCATCTGGAAAACTGAACAAGGAAGTTTAGGCATGCTCAGCACCCATGTTGGACTGCCTCTCTCAACACTTGTGTTAGACTGGTGTGGGTCATTTTTTATAAAAATATTTTGAAGACATAAAAAGTAAAATAAAATTCAAGATTTGATATTTATTTGAACATGACTGTGAGGGGGAGAGAGACAAAAAATATAATAAATAAGAAGAAAAAGCAGGTGGCAGTATAGGAATAAGAATGGGATGTAAGTAGGTAAATGGTAAAAAAGAAAACAAAAAGGACAGATTCTTGCAGTTTCTCAACCTCGGCGCACTGACATTTTTAATATGGGCACAATGACATTTTGGTCCAGGTAATTCTTACTTTAGAGGGCTTTCCAGTGCACTTTAGGATGTTTGACACTACTTACTGGTACCTCCCCCTCTCCCAGTTATTATGACTAGAAATGTGCCCAGACATTGTCAAATGTTCCCAGGAGGAAAACACTGTCCCTGGTTGAGTACCACTGGATTATACACAAAAACAAAGCAAAACCAAACAACAAAATAGAAAGCCAGAATGAAAACACAACAAAACAAAATAAAATAAATAAAAACAGACTTTAAAACAAAATTGCCAATCCCTTTATTTATGCCAGGCACTGGGCTAAACCCATTAAATACATTATTTCACTTAATATAGGACTACTATGATAGACGTGCTGCTGTTATTATTGCTGTTTTAACTCTGAGAAAATAGAAACTCTTGTGGTTTAAGTAATTTACACAAGATGGCATGTCTAACTGATGCAGTTTCCTAACACTTCGCAAATCTAACTAGGAGATAACACAGTTCACTAACTGCTAGTTGCAGAATTGGAACAGCAAAGCTATCTGATGCCAAAGTATCTGTGCCTCACTAGCCTATGTAAAAGAACTGAAATCACTAAATGTGAGACAGGAATCTCCCACTCACCATCAGAAGAGACATATTTAAAAAGGGGGGTTTTCTAAGAAACATGCCAAAGCAATTACCTCCTTAGTTTTTCTAAAGTGCTTATCATTATGAAAAGATAAAATTCTGCAAACAAAAACAAAAGCTAGAGATACATTTCGTTTTGTCTGTATTATTTTGAAGCCCAATAGGGAAATGATAACACAGTTTAGACCAATCAAAGAACACTACACAGAATTGTTTTTGTAATATATCTCTTTCAAAAGTGTAGATTTTCCCAAATATTCTCACACTTCAGAAAAAAATGGAAAAAAAAGGATTACTAAACTTTCTATGGACACATTTGCTAAAAATAACATGCAAGTAAATAATTGGGCTCTCAACCAGTGTGATAAAGCTGGATCCACCTTTCAGTTGAGAGTATATTCCTTTGCAGAGATCATTGTGTGGTACATTCTGAAGGGAACTAACAAATTGGAGAAACTCACAGAGTTGAGCTTTGTTGTTTAGTAATAAAACAAGCCCAAATTTATTTTTTAGCCACTCTGATCAATGTCAGGCTTATCCACAACATATAAGCAGGGCTGATCTAAGTATCTGTTCATTACATTGCCAGATCTGAGATCTGAGCAGAATGATCTGAGAGAAGGTGTTACTCTTGGTAGTTTTCTGTAATGCTACAGACATATAAATATATCCTCAACCCAAAAGTGTCAGGAAAGTCTTAAAGACCAAAGATATATCAGGAATTGTGCTAGTTAGGAGTTTATACTCACAATTTGTGGTAGTCTGTGTATGTTTAAATAATTTATTTCATAACAATCTTATAGGAAAAACACATAATTATGTGAAATTACATTTTTAAATGCTATTCTGTGTCCACAATGGATAGAAAAATGGCCCAAAATTCATTTATGAATCAAAATATAATTATTGCCATATTTAACACATACTTGTTAAAATATTCAGATATTAATGGAGCATTTTGCTACATACAAAGTGGAGAACATATTGTGTCCTTCATCAGAAATTTTATAAATAGCAGGAGGGGACAGGAGAGATACAAGCAATTATAATACAGTGTTTAAGAAAATGAGCATTATCAGAGAAATACAGATACATACTATAGAATCATGAGGGGAAAAATTAAGTATTCTCTTAGAGAACAACATGGAGATTCGGGGAGTATGAACAAGAAGTGACTTGGAGAGACCGGCAGGGGGTGAAGCCAGGCAGATAGCAAGATCAGATTGTCTAGCTTTGTAGACTCATATGAAGATCGGGTTTTACTATGAATGAAAATGATACCCTTTGGAAGATTTAAGAGAAATAGTGAAATCAACTAATTTAATTTTTATCACAATCAATGGCAGCTGTGTTAAGAACAAACTAAATGAAGAGACAAAGGTCTAAGCAGGGAATTCTGTTGGGAGGCTAGTGTATTAATACAGGAGGGAGGTGAAAGTGTCTTGAACCATAATGCAAGAGATCATAGAAGGAAAAGTCAAGTGTTAAAAGAAAGCCAATACTGCTATCAAATTTGAAAAATAGACTGTGGTCAGGCTGAAAACTCGAATGTGGTCTAAGGTGTTTGCATTTTATTATGTAATCAGTTGAGAATCTGTGAGTGTCGTTTTAATTTAAAAGACTTTTAATGACAAATTTCAAAAATACATTTATAAAACATGTATCAATAGAACAATATAATAATAAATAGCATAAAATAAAGAACCAGTTAAAAGTTAATTCAGGTTAATTCAAGCAGAAATACACAGAAACACACAAAATGTATTTCAAAAATACATTTATAAAAAGTATATATCAATAAAACAGAACAATATAATAATAAATAGCATAAAATAAAAACCGGTTAAAAACTAATTCAGGTAGAAATACACAAAAGCTCTTATATCAAATTAAAATGTTTCTTCCCAGAAGGGAAACAACAAAGCAAAGAGATAACCTACAGAATGGGAAAAAATATTTACAAGCCATACATCTCACCTAGGGTCAATATCCAAATTATGTAAGAACCAACAACTCAAAATCAAAAAAGCCATAAACCCAATTAAAAAATGGGCAAGAGCCTGAATAGGAATTTCTCAAAAATAAGATACAAATGGCCAACAAATATATGAAAAAAATGCTCAGCATCACTACTCATTAAAGAAATGCATATTACAACCACAATGAGATAGCACCTCACACTTCCCAGAATGACTATTTTCAAGAACACAAACAACCATATGTGTTGGCAAGAAGATAGAGCAAGGCAACCATTGCAGATTGTTGGTATGAATGTAAGTTATTGTGTGTAATGTAATGTGAATATATGTGTATACCACACAAGGAAAATGTGGTATATATACACAGTGGAATACTATTCAGCCTTTAAAAAGAAGAAAATTCTGTCATTTGTGACAACATGGATGGAATTGGAGAACACTGTGCTGAGGTAAACCAGATAAGAAAAGACAAATAACACATGTTATCACTTATATGTGGAATCTAAAACAATGAAACTCATAGAAGCAGAGAGTAGAATGGTTATTACCAGAAGCTGGGGACTGAAGGGGATAGAGAGTTACTGGACAAAGAGCACAAAATTATAGTTAAATGGGAGGAAATAATGATAACTATGTAAGGTTTTGTATATGTTAATTAGCTTAATTTAATTATTCCACACTGTACACCTATATCATAATATCACTTTGTACCCTATAAATAATGCAAGTATAATCTGTTAATAAATAATTTTCAGAAACCAAATATGTTAAAAAAAAAAAAACTGAAATGAATCCTTGGCAAATACTAGGAAAACACGTATTTTTCTAGAACATTAAATCAAGGAAAAAAGAAAATGACAGAATTAACTAAAAATGGCAAAGTGATGCATAAGAAATAAGTAACAATATAAAAGACAATAGTTACTAAAGATTATTATGACAATTTTATGTTAATAAATATGAACCACTTAATGGCATGTGTAGATCAACAAATAAAGGATTTCTAGAAAAATGAGCTGTAATCAGAACTGACTTCACCCTAGTGAATGCCATTAACAGAATTCAAGAAATCAAAACGAATAAAGTGAATGGAAAATACAGTAAGCTTAGTTTTAGCTGCATTGAATAATGCATGATGGGAAAGTGAAACGGGGTAAAAAAGGTAAAAGATGGATTTAGAGGAACCATTCATGCTAGATATATACATAATTTTTTTAGACAGAGTCTCGGTCTGTTGCCCAGGCTGGAGTACAGTGGCGTGATCTTGGCTCATAGCAACCTCTGCCTCCCAGGTTCAAGCAATTCTCCTGCCTCAGCCTCCCCAGTAGCTGGGACTACATGCACACACCACCACACCTGGCTGATTTTTGTATTTTTAATAGATGTGGGGGTTTCACCATATTGATCAGGTTGGTCTCAAACTCCTGACCTTAGGTGAGCCATCCGCTTGGGCGTCCCAAAGTGCTGGGATTATGGGTGTGAGCCACCATGTCCAGCCATCCTGGATGTATTTTAGGTTGATAACCAGGTTGGTCATTGGTCACAGAAGTGACAGGGAACAGTACGGCTGGGCTATCTCAGCCCAGCTGAGTATTGAATGTGTCAAATGTCAAAGCTGTTGCCTTTGCAATTGCATGTGTTTATGAGGAAGGAAAAGATAAACTCTTTCATGAACCAACCTGAGAGCCCATGGCTTTTCTACTCTAGGTTTGCAAGAGATAGCATGACATAAAATATAAGGCTGATGTCAAAGTCAGAGTGTTCCTTCACTACTGCATTTACTTAGTCATGAAATTCTAAGTTTTCTGGGATCTAGAGCATCACGTGACATTTTACAGGGTTCTTGTTAAAATATTGCCCTAAAAAAATGCAATTAGGAAAACAAAACAAAACAATGAAGACCATCATAAATGCAAATAATAATATTTTCATTATAATATATAGCTTTTCTTCCTGCTATGTATTTTATATGTTATTAAAATATATTGTTGTTACCATTAACAGGTTCAGTTTAGCAACTAATACATTACATGTAATATTTGAGTGATCATTCCAAACCACCTGACAATCTAGTGATTTCAGGAATTTCCTATAGCTATTTTTTAACCTTTTAGTTCGCAGTATTATTTTTAAAATCTCCTTTAATAAAGATGTTCCTGTCTTTCCTAAAATTAGAGGAATAAATGAGAAAATATGATGATAAAAAAAGTTATCAGGGATATAGAAGATTAACCTTTACTCCTGGTTTAATTTTGATTGATTTTTCTCTTTGACTGTTTTCCATCTAAAATAAAAAAAGTTAACATTTTTCTTAAGAAATTGAAAGTAATCTTATTAAGATGTCATGTGCTTAGACCACATTAGTTACATAAAAATATATAGGATAATTTTCTTGAATTTATAGTAATGTTATTTTTAGTAATGATTAAATTAACATTTGCATTTCATGGTATAAAAAATTGCTTTTGTTCTCTGTGCAGTACTCAGTGTCATTCTCTTTCTGTCAAAAAGTAAATTAAATAGCTCAGAGAAGCTTAGTGCAGAAGTGTTTGCTCCTTTATTATGTTCTAGAAGGTTGGGAATACAGATATAGCCTTTCTTTGCAGAAGGCAGTGTAATAACTCTGACAAGAATATAAGCAGAGCTGTTAGCAAAGGCTAAATGCAAATAACATGGCTAAAATCCTGGCTAGGGAATAACTATCACAAGTGTGATACATTATGACCATGCGTTTAAGGTTTTATTTGCATTACTTCTAATCAAAGAAGGGTATTTGATAAAGTTTTAAATTTTAAATAAACTCTCTTTCATTTGTCGTCTTCACTATTTAGTACTGGACAAGCAAACCAGCTTTCTTTCACTTCTTAAACCCTGTTTAATGATTTATCAATGGTTTAACAAAGGGAAGCTCTTTTTTAATTCAGTAAGACTCTAGTGTCTCTTACGATTACACCTAAAAATACCTGTAACAAATTAACCGAAACAAATCCACTTTAGTTGCTTTATTTTCTCTATAGTCACAGGGATTACATGTAATGTAAGGCAAAGTTTTGGAAGCTCTGACATCTGAGGTTTTGAGTAAATGACTTTTTCCCCAATTATTACACCTAGTTAATCTTCACATTTATTTGCAGATATAGAACTAGCCTACTAGGTTGGCATATAATATTATTATTATTGGACCTAGAACATTTATAAAAAGTTATTAACTGTTTGTTCTTAATAAAATAAATGGTCAATCTTCATAATATTTAGCTAGAATTTATTGATCCAATATAAAAATAAAGTTTTTATCATATTATCTTTAAGACTGACTTGATCTTATCCGTAAATAACAACTCCTGAAAGTTTATTTAGGTCCTATCAATGTCAAACATAATTTTGGGAAATAATCTGTGGGAACATTTCATGACCTATTTTTTCATGTCACAAAACCTCATACTTCATATTTTGTCAAGGACAAGTCAGTGGAAGAAGGGAGAAAATATATGCTGAAGAATGCAACAAATTAATTATTAATTAAATTAAGACCTGTTTCCCCAACTGGATTATCATATGTTCAAATCACTTGAAGAGATCTTGAATTTAAAGTCTCATAATACACAGAGCCAATCAAATACCAAAGACAACTAAAAGTTGTCCAACATATAGAAGCAGTTATAAAAATTTTTAAATAGAAAACAAAATAATGAATGTTTTAAATAAGTTAAATTTCATGTCCTTTACTAACTACTAGTCTTTTGTTTGAAAACATTTTGAAGAAACTTAGAATTTTAGGAGTCTCTTCAAAACAGCAAATGTTTTCCCAAGGACTTCCACATATCTCCAATACTTAAGGAAAATATCTGTAGTAAAACAGTTTAGTTGAGAACTCTTCTGTGGTACAAGAGTTTGATATTTTGAGTGTAAGAACCACTTATAGCTATTGATTGAATGAGTGTGTATGGGTGTATGTATGTGTGTGTGTCTGTGTATAAGTAAAGGGGATTGGGAAAACAAAGGATAATTGAAGGAACAATTGACTAGGCAACTATTATGTGCTAAGAATTCACAACATTCTAGGAAAAAATAATTATTATTGCCATTTTAACTTTAAAACACAGTTGCGTTTTAAACATTCTTAAAGAAAAAGTAGATCATAGTCCAGGAACTCAGTAATAAAAATTTCCCAATGTTCAAACAAGTTTTTCAAAGAAATCAGTTTGAGCTACCCAATAATGGGTTACCAACTCTGAGCTTGTGAATTTTAACTTTTAAAACACAGTTGTCTTCTTTAAAAAATTAAAAATATATGCTCAATACTCTCATGTCTTGTGCTTCAAGTGGCACAGGTGATGGATGTGTAGGAAACCCATCTATCCTTCACTCCCTCCAAAGCTCTAGATATAGAAATGCCATATTGGTTTTCTTCAATGATTATCTGTAAGTAAAACAAGCAAAAATATATATTTAATCTTCCCAACACTATAACTCTAAGAATTTTAAAAAATCAATTTATGCTAACTTTATTACTTTTGAATATATGTTTACTAAAATATTATGTTTTTATTTATACTCAGTAAAATAGTGCTAACTTTGAAACAGTGTCAGTGCCTTATTATATAAAGAAGGTCAAGAGAAATGATAATATTCTGTGAAAGAAATGTATGTGATTTTTCTTATTCAGTATGAAAATATAGCTTTAAACATTACTTCACTAAGAAAAAATTTATAAAAACTATTCTGCCAGGGATAGTAGATAAACCTTTAAAAGGGCCAAAATGTCATGTACCCAGGAGAAAACCACACTGATCATAAGCATTTGGAAGCAAAAATTGTGGGACAATTTTAATTCCTCTTTTAATTGGAAGTGGCAGTGGTCCTCTCAGATTGCCTTTTCATTGTAGAGCTTTTGTTTGTTCAGTTTTAAAGATTTAGATGTTCATTCTTATTTTGTATCCTAGTGGTATTACAGTTTTAAATCTGTGCTTAAGGTTTATTTTTCTTGTTTTGATAATATCCACCCAGCTGAGCTATGGTACTAGTTCATTGTAAATCACAGTAGGAAAAATAAAATTGAAAGGTTCTGAATAAATGAAGTTCATATTTCTTGTCTGTACACTTGAACAAAAAGGAATCTGAAACTTTAAAGGAAATTGTATGTCACTTACAAATGTTCTATGGGGCATACTCAACTTAGTGGGTAAAGGATATCTCTAAAAAGATATTTAGTAAGTGCTCTATGTTATAACTTCATTATTTATAATACACTACATTTATGGATTCAGAAAGTATTAGCCCACAAATTACTTACTCTTCCATGTTAATCAAGCAAGAGTTGCCTTTTAGATATCCTTAAAGGAAAAGTAGATAATAGCCCAGGAACTGAGTAATAAAAATTGCCCAATGTTCAAACAAACTATTCAAAACCAATCAGTTTGAGCCACCCAATATTGGGTTACCAGCTCTTGTCTTGTGAACAAACCCACTGTCTATTATTTACTTTCTTATCTTTGTTTTTATATTGAAGAATTATGCCCTCTCCTCTCTGCTGCTGTATACATACAACTTTCCCTTCACCCATTCATGGATTTTTTTTATAAATTTGTTTCACCAATGTTGATGCCAGTTGTGAATTATTTCCTTAGGGGAAAAAAAAAATATTTAGTATTTTAAAACACAAGCATTATTCTAATTATTTTACATAAATTATCTTATTTCATTTACATTACAACTCTTTGAAGTAGATAATAATTTCATTCTCATGTGACAAGTGAAGAAACTGATGCAAGATAAGAGTATTAGAAAACACCTGTCACACATTTTATTTATTTATTTACTTACTTATTTGAGACAGAGTCTCACTCCTGTTGCCCTGGCTGGAGTGCGATAGTACTATCTTGGCTGACTGCAACCTCCACCTCCTGGGTTCAAGCAATTCTCCTACCTCAGCCTCCTGAGTAGCTGAGATTACAGGTGCTAACCACCACCCCCAGCAAATTTTTGTACTGTTTTAGTAAAGACAGGGTTTCACCATGTTGGTCAGGCTGGCCTCGAACTCCTGACCTCAGATGATCCACCCACCTCGGCCTCCCAAACTGCTGGGATTACAGGCAGGAGCCAACGTGCCCTACCCACACATTTTATTTGTAATTAAAGTTTGCCCCAGACTTTATTTCTGTAAATCCCACTCAAATTTTGCTATCTTTTTCTACACTAGTACTTAAAGTTGCTAATAAAGGTGATCATCATCAGAATTGTGTCCTCTTGCTAGGGTGGGTTGTGGGATTAGACAGAGAGTAGTATCCATCTCCTGGAAAGGTAGATTAAAATAACCTTTTAGATATTTTAGATGTGCCACTCTCGAGGAGTGCAGCTCTACCATCACTGTCAAGGTCTTAGATTAAACAACCACCATCCATTTCCCATATGATTTTAAAATCTTCTTAACAACTACTCCTGCCTTTAATCTTTTTTCTAATTTTACTCACACCCTCCTCAACAGCATAAATTGCTTTGATAATGACTCAATCACTTATTGTGATTTAACTGTATTCCACAACCATCAATGGCATTCTTGATTTTAACTATGATTACTTTATTTTGATTGGACTTTGCCCTCTATTACTCATAGATATCCTACTCATAAGCAACCGTTCAAAAGCATTTTCTTGCTTCATCATGTAACATATAGCTTCATCCATGCTATATAACACAGTAGGTCATGCATTTGCTTTTTAGAAAACTGTGGCATTATAATTACGTGTTTATTACGAACTCAAACATGGACGCTGCCTCTTGTTCACATGTGAATTACCTATATTTCTTATCCGAAGTAAGGAAGTATAAGATGTGAAGAAAAGTTTATTTTACTAGTAGTTATTTGGTGCTTGAATTCCCTGGAGGTGGAAGATGAATGTTGTTGCAAAGAAGCTTTGAGAAGTCCTCTGACAACAGAAGGTGGCCCAAGGTTGGATTTGCATTATATTTTATACAGAAGTGACTTTGCATACAAAAAGAAGCTGACCACTTGGAGCAAAAGCCACAAGATGGTGGCTATAGAGACTTTAGACAAAATAGAAATCTCTATTGGGGATTAATTAAATAATTATCTTTGTAGTAAGCAATGTTCTGCTTCTAAGATATTTTTGGTAAGTTCTGCTGGCTTACTTACTGGAGTAGATATTTTATAGTGAATATGAAGAAGCACTGCTCCTTCTAAGTGAAGTCCAACTGAGAACTTTGAACTTTTTTTCAACTTTTTCTATGTCTGTGAGTGTAAAATGAAGAATACAACTGAGCAAAAATTGTAGAATATGTATATTGCATCAGTTTACAGGCATACCTCATTTTATTGTACTTCTTTTTATTTCACTTCAAAGATACTGAATTTTTTATGAACTGAAGATTTGTGGCAACTCTGTGTAAAGCAAGTCTGTCTGCACCATTTTTCCAACAGTTTATGCTCACTTCATAGTTCTGTGTCCCATTCTGGTAATTCTTGGAATATAGTATTTATTGTGGTAACCTATGATCAATGAGCTTGGATGTTACTATTGTAATTGTTTGGGTGCTACATGAAACTCACCCATATAAGACAGCAAAAGTAATCAATAAATGTTATGTGTGTTCTGATGTTCCACGGACTGGCTGTTTCCCATCTCTCTCTCTCTCTCTCTCTCTCTCTCTCTCTCTTTAGGCCTTCCTATTCACTGAGTCACAGGAATATTAAAATAAGGCCAATTAATAACCCTGTGATGGCCTCTAAGTGTTCAAGTGAAAGCAAGAATTGTGCATCTTTCATTTTAAATCAAAAACTACAAATGATTAAGCTTACTGAGGAAGTCATGACTCAAGTTGAGAAAGATTGAAAGCTAGGACTCTTGCACTAATCAATTATCCAAGTTGTGAATGCAAAATTCTTAAAGGAAATTAAAAGTACCAGTCCAGTGAATATAAGAATGACATAATATGAGAAAGCAAAACAGCCTTATTGCTGATATGGAAAGTTTTAGTAGTCTGGATAGATGAAACTGGCCACAGCACTCTCATAAATAAAAGCCTAATCCAAAGTGAGGCCCTAACTCTCTTCAACTTTATGAAGACTGAGAAAGGTGTGGAAACCACAAGAGAAAAATCTGAAGCTAGCAGAGGCTGGTCCATAAGGCTTAGCAAAAGAAATTTTACCCTCACATTATAGTGCAAGGTGAGGCAGCTAGTGCTAATATAGAAGTTACAGAATATGGTCCAGAAGATCTACTTAAGATAATTGATGAAGGTGGCTACACTAAACAACAGATTTTTTAACGTAGATAAAACTGCATTCTGTTGGAAGAAGATGCTATCTAGGTCCTTGATAGCTAGGGATAATTTTTCAAAGCTTCAAGGGACAGGTTGACTCTATTGTTGACACTAATGCACCTGTTGGCTTTCAGTTAAACTAATGCTGACCTACCATTCTAAAAATTCTAGGACTCTTAAGAATTATACTAAATCTACTCTTCTTGTACTCTATTAATGGAACAACAAAGCCAGGATGACAGCTATCTTTTTATACCATGGTTTACTGAATGTTTTAAGCCTGCTGTTGGGATCTACTTCTCAGGAAAAAAAATTATTTAAAAATATTAATGCTCATTGAAAATTCTCCGTATCACCCAAGACCTCTGATGGAGATGTACAAAGATACATCCTGCTAATATAACATCCATTTTGCAGCCCATGGACCAAGGAGTAACTTCAAGTCTTTTTATTTAAGAGCTGCATTTTGTAAGGCTATAGCTGACATGAATAGTGACTTCTCTGACAAATCTGGGCAAAATAAGTTGAAAACCTTCTCAGAAGGATTCGCTATTTTAGATGTCATTAAGAATTTTTATAATTAATAAGAAAAGGTCAAAATATCCATATTAAAAGAGATTTGGAAGAAGTTTACTCTAACTCTTATGGGTGACTTTGAGAGATTCAAGACGTTAGCGGAGTAAGCTACTGTAGATGTGGTAGAAATAGCAAGAGCACTTTTAATAGCGCTAGAAGTGGAGCTTGAAGTTGTAACTGAATTACTGCAATCTCATGATACAACTTTAATGGAGGAGAACTTACTTCTTATGGATGGGCAAAGACAGCGGTTTTTTGAGATGTAATCTACTCTTGGTGGAGATGCTGGGAACGTTGTTGATATGGCAACAAAGAATGGAGGATATTATATAAATTTAGCTGATAAAGCAGCAGCAGAATTTGAAAGAATTGACTTTGATTTTGAATGAAGTTCTACTGTGGGGAAAATGCTATCAGAGAGCATTGCATGCTACAGAGATCTCTTCAGTGAAAGGAAGAGTCAATGGATGCAGCAAACTTCACTGTTGTCTTAGTTTAAGAAATTGCCACAGTCACCCCAATATCCAGCACTCACTACCCTGATCAGTCAGCAGCCTCAAATTAAAGGCAAGACCCTCCACCAGCAAAAAGATTAGGACTGAGTGAAGGTTCAGATGATCACTAGCACATTTTAGCAATAAAGCATTTTTTAATTAAGGTTTGTACATTGTTTTTAGATAATACTATTGCACACTTAATAGAATACAGTAGAGTGTAAACATAACTTTTACATGTATGGGGAAACAAAAAACATTGTGTGAATCACTTTATTGTGATTTTTACATTATTGTGGTGGTCTGGAAATGAACCCACACTAGTTCTGAGGTATGCGGATAGTACTTCTAATTTCCTAGGACATACAACTAAAGGAAATAACATTTTATGGATTTTTAGCAGGATTGGGGGACAGACTTCTTCTTCTTGAGTAAAATTTCTGTAGCACAGTAGCAATAATTTGAGTATGTGAGAAGCGCTGGTAGCCTAAATGCTGGAAAGTTTGACAAAAAGGAGAGTAATCAATAAATTGAAAAAGTAACAGCCTAAGCAAGTCCAGAGTTCTCCAATTTGATACATATGTATACTTATAAAAATTACAGTATTCGGTATTAGGTACCGTTTATTTGGCACTTACCCTGTTATATCCACTACACTAAACATTGCACATATGTTCCTTAATCCTTATAAAAATCGCACAATGCTACTATTCTTACTTTACACATAATATAACTGACGTGAAAGAAACCAAATATCATACAAGACATGTAATAAATGGCAATGTAGGAATCCTAATAAAAATTCCTTCTAACAGGTTTTCTTTTTTTTTTTTTTTTTGGATTTTGATAGCTATGCTTGTAATCCCCGCAAGTAACTATTAATTGATAGTGATTGGGTATGCTCCCCTTGGGTTCATTCAGAAAATACATAGAGTAGAGCGCAATAATTTTTATCTATAAATATAACAAATGGCCTCTTCAACAAAGAAAAAATACATATTTATTTTTTGAAAAAAATTAGCAAATGTAATAGCTTTTCTTCCTTCAATTATCTAAGAATATGTTTGCCTATATTTTGACATGTTTCAAAACATTGTATTACAGTACTCGTGTGTATTCTTTGTGATGTTTTTAATTCCTCATTTTCATTCCCTTAGTCCCTCAGGTAAGCCAAGACTGTTGAAAGGCTGGAAGAATAGATTTGATGGCCTTGGTTTCTTAGTATTCTCCATTTTTTAAATTACAAAATACAAACTTCTGTGAAGCCAAAAGAAACACTTCATTTAAATTCCTCAGTAATCATTTTAACTGAAAATTTTATCACAATAGTTTTGCTAGATTTAACACAAATTTATCTGTGATTTACTTAGTAAAAGCTGGAAAATACTGGCCATTACGCTAAAAATGCTTTTAAAAATGTAGGTAGGATTGATTGAGGGTATATAACTGATCATTGACAAAAAGAGCTAATAAAAGAAGGATTGTCAGAAAAAGTCTAAAACATAAGTTACACAAAAGTATCTTCTTATTACAGCAGAGACGCAAAGCATTTCACACATAAAAAAACAGTTCAGTCAAGCTCAGTCATCACCCCTGTCTCAGAAGGGAAGGGATACCCTTTTTGATATTGATTCAACTGTGCCCACTTACTGTAATCAGTGGCTAGTGAAATTCCGAATACTCAAATCTAGTCCTTTAGAAGCAGTGCTATTAAGTCATAATCTAAATTATAACTGCTGTGGTGATTGCTTCACACTTTGATTACAGGTTGCACCATGAGAAGACAGTGATACAGGTGTTAAATGATCATTCTGATGGACTCTCCATGAAGTGTTTGGCATAATGGGGCAGATGTGGCCTGGAATATCTTAGAATTTCTTCTGTATTTTCAAATAATGCCAGAAAATGCATTTTTAATTTTTTAATTCCTTTATGGGATAAGTAATTCCTTTAGTTAGGCATTTTTGTTACTGTAGATTTCAAAGTAATTTTATAAAGTCAATTGTGCGTCCATCTTCATAATTAAAATTATTTAAAAAATTGTATCTAGAATGTACCATGCCTTAGAAGCAAGGTGAAGCAGTCAAAAACATATTCAGGCAATTATTTTCTCCAAACGTAATTAGCCATTTATGCCCCCCAAATAATTTGAATCTGCAAAATTGTTTCAAAATTCGTAAGAGAGAAATGCAAGAGATTTACAAATTTCAGACTTTCTTTCATTATTTTTGGTTATACATCCTGATATGGTTTGGCTGTGTCCCCATTCAGGTCTCAACCTGAATTATATCTCCTAGAATTCCCACATGTTATGGGAGCAGCCCAGGGGGAAGTAATTGAATCCTGGGGGCTGGTCCTTCCTGTGCTATTCTTGTGATAGTGAATAAGTCTCATGAGTTCTGATGGGTTTATCAGGAATTTCTGCTTTTGCTTCTTCCTCATTTTCTCTTGCTACTGTGATGCAAGCAGTACCTTTTATCTCCCCACCATTCTAAGGCCTCCCAGCCATGTGGAACTGCAAGTCCAGTTAAACCTTTGTTTCTTTCCAGGCTCAGGTATGTCTTTATCAGCAGCATGAAAAAGTACTAATATAATAAATTGGTACCAAGAGTGGGATGTTGCTGAAAAGACATTGAAATGTGGATGCAATTTTGGAACTAGGTAACAGGCAGAGATTGGAACAGTTTGAAGGGCTCAGAAGAAGACAGGAAAATGTGGAAAAGCTTGGAACCGCCTAGAGACTTGTTGAATGGCTTTGAAAAAAATGCCGATAGTCATATGAACAATAAGGTCCAGGGTGAGGTGGTCTCAGGTGAAGATGAGAAACTTGTTGGGAACTGGAGAAAAGGTGACTCTTGTTATGGTTTAGCAAAGAGACTAGTGATATTTTGTCCCTGCCATAGAGATTTGTGTAACTTTGAACTTGAAAGAGATTATTTAGAGTATCTGGCAGAAGAAATTTCTAAGCAACAAAGCATTCAAAAAGTGATTTGGGTGCTATTAAACACATTCTGTTTTGAAAGAAAAATAGAGCATAAAAGTTTAGAAAAGTTGTAGTTGATGATGCAGTAGAAAAGAAAAACCCATTTTTGGAGGAGAAATTCAAGACAGTTGCAGAAATTTGCATAAGTAGCAAGGAGCCTAATGATAATCCCCAAGACCATGGGGAAAATGTTTCCAGGCCATTTCAGAGACCTTCACAACAGCCCCTGCCATCACAGGCCCAGAGGCCCAAAAGGTAAAAGTAGTGTCTTGGGCTGGGCCCAGGGACCCCCTGCTGTGTGCAGTGTAGAGACTTGGTGCCCTGTGTTCCAGTTGCTCCAACTGTGGCAGAAAGGGGTCAATGTAGAGCTTGGGCTGTGGCTTCAGAGGGTGGAAGCCTCAAGTCTTGGCAGCTTCTATGTGGTGTTGAGCCTGTAGGTGCACAGAAGTCAAGAATTGGGGTTTGGGAACTTCCACCTAGATTTCAGAAGATATATGGAAATGCAAGATGCTCAGGAAAAGTGTGCTGCAGGGGCAGGGCCTGCATGGAGAACTGCTTCTAGGGCAGTGTGGAAGGGAAATGTGGGGTTGGAGCCCCCCACACAGAGTCCCTACTGGGCCACTGCCTAGTGGAGCTATGAAAAGAAGGCCACCATCCTCCAAACCCCAGAATGGTAGATCCACCGACAGCTTGCACCCTGTGTCTGGAACTCAATGCCAGCCTGTAAAAGCAGTCAGGAGGGAGGCTGTACCCTGCAAAGCAGGGGTGGAGTTGCTCAAGACCATGGTAACCCACCTCTTGCATCCGTGTCACCTGGATGTGAGACCTGGAGTCAAAGGAGTTCATTTTGGAGCTTTAAAATTTGACTGCCCTGTTGGATTTCAGACTTGCATGGGCCCTGTAACCCCTTTATTTTGGCCAATTCCTCCCATTTGGAATGGCTGTATTTACCCAATGCCTGTACCTCCATTGTATCTAGGAAGTAACCAGCTTACTTTTGATTTTACAGGCTGATAGGTGAAAGAAACTTGCCTAGTCTCAGATGAGACTTTGGACTGTGGACTTTTGGGCTAATGTTGAAATTAAGACTTTGGGGGACTGTTGGGAAGGAATGATTGGCTTTGAAATGTGAGAACATGAGATTTGAAGGGGCCGGAGTGGAATGATATGGATTAGCTGTGTCCCCATTCTAATCTCAAGTTTAATTGTATCTCCTAGAATTCCCACATATTGTAGGAGGGACCAAGGGAGAAGAAATTGAATCATGAGGACTGGTCTTTCCTGTGCTATTCTTGTGATAGTAAATTAGTCTCAGGAGATCTGATGGGTTTTTCAGGGGTTTCCACTTTTGCTTCTTCCTCATTTTCTTTTGCTGCTGCAATGGAAGAAGTGCCTTTCACCTCACACCATGATTGTGAGTCCTCTCTCAACATGATTCTGAGTCCTCCCCAACCACGTGGAACTGTGAATCCAATTAAACCTCTTTTTTCTTCATCATTATGTGGTGATCAATGCCTGCTCAGTGCCTGGATCTCAGATACTTCAAAATTGGAGTTTTATTGAATTTCTGAATGAGCAAATTGAAACCCAAAGAAAGAAGCTATTTACCTAAGATCTTGTAAACAGTAAAGAACAGTCAGAAGCAGGTCCTAGATTTTAGAATATTAGTTCATTATGATTTTCTATTACAATTATTAATGGACTCAGATACATCTTAATAAGGTAACATGACATGTTTTATTCTTATTTCAAAGAGATGATTGACTACTTACAAAATGTAAATGGATACCAAATAGAAACTTACTTTAGCTGGATTCTGAAATTTCCAGTGGTGAGACCTAGAGTGTTTACAAGTTCTCTAGACCACCATATAAAGTGTAATTTAGCGTTGCAGGCAAGTTTGATTTAAAAGATAAGCCAGCATTCTCTAGTTCGTTTTGTGCTTGCTAAATTAAAAATACCAGAAGCACAGAGCTAACTAGCCATTGGAACTATCTAGAATTGACAGGTTGATAACCAGAGGCAACCGAATTATTTCTTTGCAGAATGCTAACTAATTTAATAGAAAATTTAATTAAAAGAACATCAAAGTGCACCTTTCCTCCTAATAGACAGCACCTGCAACATGTGAAAGTGATTTGTTTGGATTGCTACATTTTCAATGTTACACAAGAAGTTGACTGCACACATATGCCCATCAAAGATATTTGCTGATAAAGAAACACGTAAGAATTGAAAGACGAATCATTCCTTAAAAATGATGAAAAATGACTCATTTCTTGAAAAATAATATTGTTTGTGATATCAAATATGGCAATATAAACATTGCTAGCCATCTTCCCTGAGATCTGCCAAGATTGGACACAATAATTAGAAACACGAGTTTAATATTTTGTTTTTTTCTTTAAGATACATAATAAGAGATCATTTGAGAAAATTATCTCAATGACACATGTTGATTATACTTTATCTTGAAATGAATACCATAAATTTTACTCTTCAATTGCTAAAAGTATCTGAGTATTTTTCAATATACCAATTTATTAGTCAGCCTGATACACCTGCCAAAATAAAATACAACATTCACATTTTTAGTCTATTGAAAAGAAAATTTCTGGAATTTTTTCAGATATATAGTACTAAATCTACCCACTGACATGTAAGTATTGCTCTTAGAAACAAATTAATATTTCTTTAGCTATAACAAAGACGAGAACATGGTGTGTATTCACAATGTTCTTACATATCAAGAGAGGGGGAAACATATTTAGATTAAGAAATAGATGGGGAATTCCCGTGTTAGTAATAAGGGAAATGTATTCATTTAGGTTAGTAAAATGATATTTAGCTCCCCATTTCCTTAAGATTTTAATTTAAGCTGTTAAAAGTTAAAAGGAAAATGGAAGTTATTTCTAAAAAGAATCAGGGAACATATTACTATTATTTATTCAATCATAAATTAGCAGCATGATGCAATATGAAAAAGCGAGACTCAAATATAATCTACATTCTTTTATATCTGATGAGCCCTACATGGTAATTTTGATTGCTGTAATACAAAGGAAGGGTAGGATATAATAGAAAAGAAGGGTAGGATGACAGAAAAGTAAAGTAGATAAATCAAAAACAGTAAAAGCAAGTTGAAGATTAAAGTTATTATTTTTAAAAAATCCTGAGCACATATATAGCGGTATTATTTTCTCTTGTTTATCTTACTATGTTAGATGAGAATGTAATTTTGCTGAATTGATTAGACATTTGGTTCAATTATACAATAATATGTAATGGTATGATTACTCTAAAGTAATTACAAGGCTTATGATTGTATAATTTCAATAAATCTGCACTTATGTATTTGTTGGACGGGGGAAACAATACATAGAATGGAATATATTTTTGTTAACTTTAGTCTTTGTTTTCCTTATTGATTTTTTTCTACAGGTGTTATTGTTTGCATTGCTTTTTTTTTCTTTTTCTTTTTTTTTTAGTTTATATCAGTTATGTGGATATTTATTTTCCATTATCCAAAGTCAGAGTTACTTTTTAGGGTCCTCATCAAATTCTACTCATTCTCCTATTCCTCTTCCAGATTACATTGAGGAATCTGTCACTGATATTAATGTCTGTGTAAAGTTGTTTATGTAGGGCTTTGCAATTGTGTTGCCTCTTTGATTTCTTTCTTAAGTCCTTCTTATCTCAGCACTGCTTCTCTCTTTGAGCCTAACTCTTAATCCTCCACTGATAACCTACAGGTAGAGTATCCCTTACCTGACATGCTTCAGACAAGAAATGTTTCAGATTTTGGGTTTTTCTGATTTTGAAATATTTGCATGTGCATAATGAGATAGCTAAACGCTGGGATCCAAACCTAAGCACAAAATTCATTTAAGTTTCATATACATGTTATACACAATCAAAGGTAATTTTATATAATATTCTTAATAATTCTGTGCATAAAAAAGTTGTGTTAAATACTTATGTGTGAAATTTTTATTTGTGGTATCACAATGGCACCCAAAAAGTTTGAAATTTTGAAGCATTCTGGATTTTGAATTTTCGGACTGGTGATGCTCAACCTGTATTTAGTCATATTGATATGAATGAACTTGTCTAAGAAAATTTCAAGATTTTGTATTTTAACCTTCTCTCTATGGAATGCCATTTTCTTTCCTCTTTTTTCCTCCCAGTTTTTACTTTAGTATCTCTTGGTTATCCTTCATAATAATACCCAGTCATTAACTCTACCAAAAAGGTTTCCTGGATTTCACAAGTTGTGAGTGTGGAGCCTCTGTAATTCCCTAAAACACTAATCATTTTTACCCTACAAATAGAATAGAGAGTTCTGTATCTCTATCCTAGAGTGAACTAATGAGCACACTATAATATATCTCTGTGGTGAAGTTATTCCATCTGAGGGGACTCTCTAGGTTCTGCCTTTTGGGTTTAAATTCTAACCTGGTTTCATTGTCTTATCGAAGCCTTTTAGATTGACCCTATAGTAAGAGTATCCACTTGGCACAATTGTAGAAGCTACTTCCTGATCTAAGACTCTTGGTCTATGCTTGTTATTTAAGAACCTGCAGTGCCTTGCTGCAGCACAGTGCTGAGCCAGTATACTCTCTGCAATAACTGAAATGTTCTGTATATGCATTGTCTGACACAATAGCCGTAACTCCATGTGGTTAATGAGGACTAGAAATATTGCTATTGTGAAAAAGGAAGTGAATTTTTATTTTTAAACAAATTTAATAAATTTAAATAGCCACATGTGGCATATGACTATTTGCATGGTACCAAGGGATACACAGAGAATACCTAAGTAAAGAAGCATTGGGGCTCCTTAGGTTACCTATAAGACCTATTGGACAGCATAGGTCTTGAGTATTGGAACCCCAATCTCAGGTATCTTTTCTGGAAATTAGTTAATGAATTACTTTATTTCTTGGAAAATGAACTCTCAGGATCTGGGAACTGAAAGAAACTTTACTAAAGGAATGTTAGAAAGCATAAGGAAAGATCTTCCCTGCTCATTTTCTCATCGTTACGATAACAAGGTAGGCTGTTATTTTATTTTGGGCTCTGTAACTATAGCCTTAGAATTTATGGGTAAATAACTATGAGATATCACCTCACACCTGTTAGGAAGGGTATTATCAAAAAGACAAAAGATAGCAAATGTTAGCCAGGATGTGGAGCAAAGGGAGTCCTAGTACACTGCTGGTAGGAATGTAGATTGGTGTAGTTATTGTGGAAAGCAGTATGGAGGTTCCTAAACAGAAAATAATCTGGGTATCAACACGAAGGAGATGAAGTACTCATCTCATGAAGACATCTGTGCTCCCATGTTCATTGCAGTATTATTTACAATAGCCAAGGTATGGAAACAACCTAAGTGTGTGTCAATGGACAAATGGATAAAGAAAATGTGTTGTATTGTGTGTGTGTATATAATGGAATATTATTCAACCTTAAAAAGGATATACTTCCAATTGCTAGAATGTAGATGGACCTGGAGAACATTACAGTAGGTAAAATAAGTCAGATACAGAAAGAGAAATATTGGATGATCTCACTGATATGTGAAGTCTAAATTTTAAGATATAGAGATGGGTATAAAACAGTAATTACCAGGGCCAAGGAGAGGGATAAATTGGAGAGACATATGTAGATTAAAGGACACAAAGTAGCAGACAGGTGGGATGAACAAATCTTGAGATCCAATGTGCAATGTGAGGACTATAGGTAATAAAATTGTATTGCATTAGGGATTTTTGTTAAAGTAATAGATTTTAGCAGTTTCATCACAAAGAAAGTGACTATGTGAGATGATAGATACATTAATTTGCTTCACTATAGTAACTATTTTACTATTTATATATATCCCATAAAATTAGGCCATAAACCTCGAATACACACAATAAAATATTTTTAAAAGCTATGAGTATACAGCATGGACTCTTTTCCAAATCATGACTGTAGCACATAGCTTTGTGCCAGCTACTTCTGAATTTTAGGATATTGTCTTTAATGCATGAAGTAGAATAATAATAATAATATACATACATACTGACTTTCCTGTGAACCTCAGATTTTACCTCAATCACTGCAGTATTTTGCCTGAGTACCATGCTTTTCTGGCAATAAAGTGAGATATGTAGAAAAATACATCTAGCTAAGTTTCAGACATATATGATGCAATTGATACAATATTATTTATTTCTTCTTTCTCTGGATATGCTATCAGAACATAACTGTGTAGATAGTAGAGTCAGATACCTGAGTTAAAAATTATTAGCCAAGTGATCATGGGCAAATTACTTGTTTTTTTTTTTTATTTGTATAATATCTACATCTAAAATGGGAATAATAAAGGTATCTAGTCCATTGAATTGTTGTTAGGATCCAATTGGTTAATGCATATAAAAAGCTTAGAGGAGGCCCAGTGCGGTGGCTCACGCCTGTAATCCCAGCACTTTGGGAAGCTGAGGTGGGCAGATCACAAGGTGAAGCGATCGATACCATCCTGGCCAACATGGTGAAACCCTGTCCCTACTAAAAATACAAAAATTAGCCGGGCATGGTGGTGCATGCCTGTAGTCCCAGCTACTCGGGAGACTGAGGCAGGACAATCGCTTGAACCTGGGCGGCAGAGGTTGCAGAGAGCCGAGATCATGCCACTGCACTCCAGCCTGGTGACAGAGCAAGACTCTGTCTCAAAAAAAATAAAAATAAAAAAAAGCTTAGAGGAGCATCTAGCACAATCTTAGTACTCAATAATTTTTATGTATCATTATTGTTGTCATCATTATCATCATTATCGTCATCATCATCATGATCATCATGTAAGTGTTTTCCTAACTTGCTTTTAAACCATCAGCTTCACAGGGCTAAATGTGAGGAAATAAGTGGGAGGTGCTTTTGATTTTAAGCATATAGGAGTACTTTAACTATTTTACTTAGCTTAAACAATTGTGATGGCAGTATTGTGGTTTGGTGAAAAGGATATGGAGTTTGGAGTAAAAAAATGGTATTACTTAATAGCTTTGTACAAATTGCTTTATCTCTTTCATCCTCAGATTTCTCACTTATAAAAGAAAAAGAATAAAATCACTGACTGTCTCACTGAGTTTTATTACATGAGAACATGTGCAAAGTATCTCGCACATTACTCTGTCACATAATAAATCCTTAATAAATATTACTTCCTCACATCCTGCCTATTTTAAGTTAGACTACATTTACTAAATGAATTTTAAGAAATTCAGAAATACACCTTGAATGAACACTAATTACATGTGTCTTACATTTTTAAAAACATAATCTTTTGTATCTAAATCTTCATAGAGATCTGACTATACATACATAAATGCACATAAGAAATTAACTCAACCTCTCATTTATGGTCTCAGCAAAGGGACTAGACTGGTCTAGCGGGCGAAGTACTGAAATGGGAGTTAGGAGCCATTGCCTATGTGTCCTGCTTAGCTTCTGGGTTTTGTGGTGTTTGCTAGGAAAGTCACTTGTCTTCTCTTTGCTTCAGTCCCTCCAGCTGTGTAGGAAGTCTCATACTTTTCAATAGGAAAATTTATAAAATTAAGGAAGAACCACAGTTGAGACACATGTCCTCTCCCTGCTAAGCTTAAATTCTCTTACCATGTCTGGAGTACTAGTAGTGTATCTAAAGTTGGCAACATGCCAGGGTCACATAACCAGAATTAGGACTTTAAGAACAATTGGAGCTTTTTCACTGACCCCAAAATTACTACATTATATATTTTGCAGATGCATTGCCTTCTTTTCCACATGTCCCACCCACAGCCTGGCAGAGATCTAATGATTTTTCAAGCACCAGTTTAAATGTCAACTCTTCTTTGAAGGCCTTGCCAAAACTCTTTGGCTCTGCTCCCTGGACTGAATCCTTCTAACCATCTTTTATAATTCTATGTCACTTAATACAAGTGGTTAGAATAATGTAGGATGGTTACCACATTTTATCATAGTACATCTGTTTAGATATCTGTTTCCGATCCTAGACCGGAAGTTTTGTGATGAAAAAAACCGTTTTGTGTCTGTCTGTTTGTTTCAATTAGTGCCTAACACACAGCCTGGAATACAGTTAAGAATTCTATAAATTTTATTTAAATTAAATGAAGATTTTACTAACTTCTTGGCATATCCTCTAACTTACTTTACCTCATTGAATTAAATGCTCTTATTAAATTATGCCAAGTTATTATTTTGCTATTTGATGATAATTTGTGGTTTCAGGCAGTATTAGATACTAAACTGAAAACCATGAAACCATTGAGATAAAAAGAAATGCTCTTTTAAATTAATAATATCTGAGGAGTTATCAATCTCCCATATGTATTCATTTTGAACAGAAATGTGAATATTCACACAGATACACACACAGTAAACAAACATGCCTGTAAACATGTGTCAATTTAGTATATAACAAGAGATAGTAGTTTCAAACAAAATTTCCCTTATGGCTTATATCTGGTATACATAATAGTAAACAGACTCTACTTTTGTTAAAAATAACTGAGTCAAATATTATTATAAATGTGGAAAATATCAATCTGTCAAATGATGCTATAGTGTAAAGTTTGCATTTCACGTATATTTGTTCTGGAAATAGGTTAGTACCCTGGGCACTTAATAGCTGTTTGGACTAGTAGTTTTCAATGCATACATTTAAGTTGTATCCATGTTAAACTAAAATATCTGCTGAAATCAGTAAAACGTAACCTTTCTTTCTCCGATATTGTACTAAAGATTTTGCTCTATTCTTTGCTCTACTCATTTCTGAACAACAGGAAACCAATCTTAAGACTAAAGATTTTGTAATGTTAATTGGAAGGCATAGATACATTCTAGAATATCAGCTGTTTAATGATCTTGGCTGTACTGCTCTCCAATTAGTGCTGGGTCACCAATTAATTCTTTTCCAGGTGCCCAGGATTCCTAGATAACAGCACTGAGCTGAGTTCTCTTTCACCTAGTGCTCCAACTAGACTAATGACTTTGACCTTGGCCAGACTTGGACAGCAGTTTTCTCAATTTAAAGAAAAAGTACCCTTTCCACTTTAAGAATGGGGCCAATTATAGTAAACCCAAACAGAACTTCATGGACTTGCATTTTTATTTGTAATCTAACAAAATTCACATGGGGCAAAATTTTATTCTTATGTAATAAAATTACATTATGTCTCTTGGCTTCAACTTCTCCATGAATAAAATCAGAATGAAAATATATATCCTTTGATCAACTTCTTGACAAATTCGTTGCCAATTCTAATCATCTTTTTAACTCTTACTGAAAGTGATCTGTGTCTTTGATGCCCCCATAGAGAAGATGACCATATAATTAATTGTTCAAATTTAATCACATTTTAAGTAAGAGAGTATGTTATTAACAATTTTGGGGGGAACAATATAAGTAAGCAAGTACTATCTCAAATAAACCACGAAGTATGGTTAACCAATCGATAGTGTACCTTTTTATTTTCCACTTTGTATTTGTTAATTTTCACTTTCCTGAGAATGCATCTTCCCTTTCTCTACAATAAACAAATCTTTCTCATTTCTATTCAGGTCTGTCCCCAAAACTGACCACAATTCATTCAGCTCTAACCAACTAGTACTTCCCTTTCCATGTAAGTACAACCAAAATGAAATCCAGAGTTGTAGTAGTCATGCATTGCATTTTGATATTACTTATTATATTTTGTATTATATTTAGTGTTGATAACATATAATAATAGATTTTATTTCTAAAGTGTTTCTCTCTTTTTAACATACACTTTTTATGAATGTAACATACTTGGGAACTCTTTTGTATTTTTCATGGCTTCTGAAATATAGATAGGCAATTAGTGAATATTTATTAAATATCTGTTGATTGAATTTTAAATTTATTATTGCTACATTTTGGTTGAGCCTGGATAGTGGATATGCTGAGTTATTTTCTAAAATTATTCTACAGTTTCTTATTTTGTGATTTGCCAAAAGCCTAACAGTTATTTTCAAAAGGAAAAATATTTTTTTAGAAGCAAAATTAAGGAAACAATTAACTTTAAGGGACTACCACAAAATCCTCAACTGGATTAACATGAACATAAAACAAAAAACAAAAAGGAAAATGAATCAGCAACATGTAGTCTTGTCGCATATGTAGGGAGGAAAAAGTTAATCTTTGGAGGATGAAAGAGGAATAATACAGCCTAATTTTTGGTATCATTTGATAGATTTCACCTCCCCCAGAGCTCAATTATTTTCTAGTCCTATCAGAATGAATGCATGAATGTCCTATTAGAATGCTCAAATTGCAAAACAGAAAAATAAGATTTCCAAATAACTGTCTATCAAAATGAAAACAAAAACAAAACAAAAATCTATTTATTTTAACCCTCATTTCCTTACATTTTTCTTTTAAAATCAGAAGTGTCAAGAGGCTGGATTAGATTTGCATCAAATCTTTTTACCCACTTTATTCTATAGTAACAATGATCTAATTGTGCAAAATAGTCTGACTCCATTCCTTACATTTAATTGTTGACACCTTTCACACCTCACCACTCCTACTTCCATTGCTGTGCCATATCTGAGTGAGATAGAAGAGTCAAGATGCTCCCTTCAGTGCTGCCCCAAGGAAATTTAAACCATGCAAGCCCTGACCTTTTAATAAGAACTCTCTCCCCCTGCTCCACCACAAGCCACACTAAAAATAAACAGCTGATGGTTGTTTTCTTTCCCTGCTCTCTCAAGTCATCTTTAGACCAACTTGCCAACCTGTGCTATCTCACAAAAGCATTATTACATGAGAAATAAATCTTTCCATATTCTTTTAGTGCACATGTGACATCATCAGTGTTAATATCTGAAACACATATTGGATGGTGGATACATCTTGGTTCTGTAGCATAATCACAGCACTGTGGGTTAAAACTGGGCTAGAAAGTTTCTAAATTTATATAGATATATATCTATATCACTAACATAAATTATTTATATATGAAAAATGAAAGAAGGGATATCATGACAAATACTACAGATTTTAAAAGAATAAAGGACTATAGCCAATAATATGATAATTTAGAAGAAATGAACAAATTCTTTTTAAAAATTCACAAGTACAAGCCAGAAGAGAGTGGGGGCCAATATTAAACATCCATAAAGAAAAGAACTTTTAACCTAGAATTTCATATCCAGCCAAACTAAGCTTCATAAGTGAAGGAGAAATGAAATCCTTTATGGACAAGCAATTGCTGAGGGATTTTGTCACTACCAGACCTGCCCTGCAAGAGCTCCTGAAGGAAGCACTAAGCACAGAAAGGAAAAACCAGTACCAGCCACTGCAAAAAAGAACCAAATGGTAAAGACCAACGATGCAATGAACAAATTACGCCAACCAAAGGGCAAAACAACCAACCAGTAATAAAATGGCAGGATCAAATCCACACATAACAATATTAACATTAAATGTAAATGGACTAAATGCCCCAATCACAAGACACAGACGGGCAAATTGGATAAAAAGCCAAGAACCATCAGTGTGTTGTATTCAGGAAACCATCTCATGTGGAAAGACACACATAGACTCAAAATAAAGGGATGGAAGAAGATTTACCAAGCAAATGGAGAGCAAAAAAAAGCAGGGATGGCAATCTTGGTCTCATAAAATGGACTTTAAACCAACAAAAATCAAAAGAGACAAAGAAGGGCATTACATAATGGTAAAAGGATCAATACAACAAGAAGAGCTAATGATCCTAAATATATATGCACCCAATACAGGAGCACCTAGATACATAGTGCAAGTCCCTAATGACCTACAAAGAAACTTAGACTCCCACACAATAATAGTGGGAGACTTTAACACACCACTGTCAATAGTAGACAGATCAACGAGACAGAAAATTAACAAGGATATCCAGGACTTGAATGCAGATCTGGTCCAAGCAAACTTAATAGACATTTACAGAACTCTTAACCCCAAATCCACAGAATATACATTCTTCTCAGCACGACATTGCACTTACTCTAAAATCGACCACATAATTGGAAGTAAATCACTCCTCAGCAAATGCAAAAGAACGGAAATCATAACAAACAGTCTCTTAGACCACAGTGCAATCAAATTAGAACTCAGGATTAAGAAACTAATTCAAAACCACACAACTTCATGGAAAATGAACAACTGGCTCCTGAATGTCGACTGGATAAATAATGAAATGAAGGCAGAAATAAAGATGTTCTTCAAAACCAATGAGAACAAAGACACAACATACCAGAATCTCTGAGACACATTCAAAGCAGTGTCTAGAGGGAAATTCATAGCAATAAATGCCCACATGAGGAGCAAGGAAAGGTCTAAAATCAATACCCTATCATCAAAATTGAAAGAGTTAGAGGAACAAGATTAAAAAAAAACTTAAAAGCTAGCAGAAGACAAGAAATAACTAAGATCAGAGCAGAACTGAAGAGGATAGAGATACAAAAAACCCTCAAAAGTCAACAAATACAGGAGCTGGTTTTTTGAAAAGATCAGCAAAATAGATAGACTGCTAGACAGACTAATAAAAAAGAAAAGAGAGAGAAATCAAATAGATGCAATAAAAAATGATAAAGGGTGCATCACCACTGATTCCACAGAAATACAAACTACAATCAGAGATTACTATAAAAATTTCTGTGCGCACAAACCAGTAAATCTGGAAGAAATGGATAAATTCCTGGACACTTGGACTCTTCTAAGACTAAACCAGGAAAAAGTTGAGTCCTTCAGTAGACCGATAACAAGGGCTGAAGTTGAGGCAGCAATTAATAGCCTACCAACTAAAAAAAGCCCAGGTCCAGATGGGTTTACAGCCGAATTCTACCAGACATAAAAAGAGGAGCTGGTACCATTCCTTCTGAAACTATTCCAAACAATACAAAAAGAGGGAATCATCGCCAACTCATTTTATGAGGCCAACGTCATCCTAATACCAAAACCGGGCAGAGACGCAACTAAAAAGAAAACTTAAGGCCAATATCCATGGTGAACATCAATGCAAAAATCTTCAATAAAATACTGGCAAACAGCAAATCAAAAAGCTAATTCATCATGATCAAGTAGGCTTCATCCCAGGGATGCAAGGCTGGTTCAACATATGCAAGTCTATAAATGTAATCCATCACATGAACAGAACCAAAGACAGAAACCACATGATTATCTCAACAGATGCAGAAAAGTCCTTTGACAAAATTCAACAGCCCTTTATGCTAAAAACCCTCAATAAACTAGGCATCAGTGGTATGTATCACAAAATAATAAAAGCTATTTATGACAAACCTACAGCCAATATCATACTGAATGGGCAAAAACTGAAAGCATTCCCTTTGAAATCTGGCACAAGAAAAGGATGCCGTCTCTCACCACTCCTATTCAGTATAGTATTGGAAGTTCTAGCCAGGGCAATCCGACAAGAGAAAGAAATAAAAGAGTATTCAATTAGGAAAGGAGGAAGTCAAATTGCCTCTATTCACAGATGACACGATTGTATATTTAGAGGACCCCATCATCTCAGCCCATAATCTCCTGAAACTGATAAGGAACTTCAGCAAAGTCTCAGGATACAAAATTAATGTGCAGAAATCACAAGCATTTCTATACACCAATAACAGATAAACAGAGAGCCAAATCAAAAGTGAACTCCCATTCACAGTTGCTACAAAGAGAATAAAATACCTAGGAATACAACTAACAAAGGATGTAAAGGACCTCTTCAAGGAGAACTACAAACCACTGCTCAAAGAAATAAGAGAGGACAGAAACAGATGGAAAAACATCCCATGCTCATGGTTGGGAAGAATCAACATTGTGAAAATGGCCCTATTTTCCAAAGTAATTTATAGATTCAATTCTATCCCCATAGAACTACCAATGACCTTCTTCACAGAACTGGAAAAAACCACTTCAAACTTCATATGGAACCAAAGAGAGCCTGCATAGCCAAAACAATCCTAAGCAAAAAGAACAAAGCTGAAGGCATCACACTGCCTGACTTCAAACTATACTATAGGGCCACAGTAATCAAAACAGCATGGTAATGGTACCAAAACAGAGATATAGATCAATGGAACAGAACAGAGGCCTCGGAGGCAACACAACATATCTACAACCATCCAATCTTTGACAAACCTGAGAAAAACAAGCAATGGGGAAAGGATTCCCTGTTTAATAAATGGTGTTGGGAAAACTGGCTAGCCATGTGCAGAAAGTAGAAACTGGACCTCTTCCTGATGCTTTACACTAAAATTAACTCCAGATGGATTAAAGATCTAAACAGAAGACCCAAAACCATAAAAACCCTAGAAGAAAACCTAGGCAAAACCATTGAGGACATAGGCATAGGCAAGGACTTCATGGCTAAAACACCAAAAGGAATGGCAACAAAAGCCAAAATAGACAAATGAGATCTAATTAAGCTCCAGAGCTTCTGCACAGCAAAGGAAACAATCATTAGTGTGAACTGGCAACCAACAGAATGGGAAATATTTTTGCAATCTATGCATCTGACAAAGGCCTAGTATGCAGGATCTACCAAGAACTAAAACAGATTTACAAGAAAAAACAAACAAGCCCATTCAAAAGTGGGCGAAGGATATGAACAGACACTTTACAAAAGAAGACATATATGAGGCCAACAAACATGAAAAAATGCTCATCATCACTGATCATTAGAGAAATGCAAATCAACATCACATTGAGATACCATCTCACACCAGTTAGAATGGTGATCATTAAAAAATCTGGAGACAACAGATGCTGGAGAGGATGTGGAGAAATAGGAAAACTTTTACACTGTTGGTGGGAGTGTAAATTAGTTCTGCCATTGTGGAAGACAGGTGGTGATTTCTCAAGGACCTAGAAATAGAAATTCCCTTTGGCCCTGCAATTCGATTACTGAGTATATACCCGAAGAATTATAAATTGTTCTATTATAAAGACACATGCACATGTATGTTCATTGCGGCACTGTTTACAATACCAAAGACCTGGAACCAACCCAAATGTCCATCATCGATAGACTGGATAAAGAAAATGTGGCACATATACACCATGGAATACTATGCAGCCATAAAAAACGATGAGTTCGTGTCCTTCATAGGGACATGAATGAATCTGGAAACCATCATTCTCAGCAAACTGACACAAGAACAGAAAGCCAAACACCATATGTTATCACTCATAGGCAAATGTTGAACAATTAGAACACGTGGACACAGGGAGGGGAGCACCACACACTGTGGTCAGTTGTGGGGGGCTAGGGGTGGGACAGCGAGGGTGGGGAGGGTGGGGAGGGATAATGAGAGAAGAAATATCAGATATAGGTGATGGGGGGTTGAAGGCAGCAAACCACCTTGCCATGTATGTACCTATGCAACAATCCTGCATATCTGCACATGTACCCCAGAACCTAAATTACAATTTAAAAAAAAATTCACAAGTTACTAAGATGGACACATCCTGGACTGAAAGCCACACTTTTTGTTTTCAATACCTTATACACTTGTGTTATTACTAAATGTACTGTTTTTGAGATAAAGGTGAAAGAGCTGGGCCTTATGGAGGTAAAAGTGCAAGATATTTGATATAAAATGTGTATTTTACCAACAATCATGAAAACATGTAGCCTTAGTGATTTGGTAATAATTTTATACTACTTAAATATTATCCAGTATTGCTATTTACAACTATACAAACAATCAGTAAAAAAAAACATAATGTTAATGATTTGCATACTATCCAATACACTGAGTATTACTGTTATGAGTAAAATTATTTATTTCATGGTATAAAAGCAAAACAAAATGAGGCTGCCTTAGTCTGCTTAGTGTTACTCTAAAGGAACACCTGAGGCTGGGTAATTTATAAAGACAAGAGGTTTATTTAGCTCACAGTTCTGCAAAAGAGGTTTATTAGCTCACAAGAAGCATGGTCCCAGCACCTTCCTGTCTTCTAGTGAGGGCTTTGTGCTGCACCAAAACATGGCAGAGAGGGCCGGGAGTGGTGGCTCATGACTGTAATACCAGCAATTTTGGAGACCAAGGCAGGTGGATCACTTGAGACTAGGAGTTCCAGATCAGTCTGGCCAACATGGTAAAACCCTGGTTCTACTAAAAATACAAAAATTAGCTGGGGTAATGGCACATGCCTGTAATCCCAGCTACTCAGGAGGCTGAAGCACAGGAATCACTTGAACCCAGGAGGCGGAGGTGAGCAGAGATTGTGCCATTGCACTCCAGGATGGGCAACAAAGGGAGACTCTGTCTCAAAACAAAAAACAAAAAACATGAAGAGAAAGTCCAAGTGAAACAGAAAGGTTCCCTTGCTCCCCCTCACAAAACATGTGATGGGGATGTGGCTCACTTCTTCAGCGCCCCACTACTCAAACCTCTAGGGGAGCATACAGACAGACAGACTGTGGGGCTCTGACCCCACAGCAGCATCTAGGGGTGAATGTTTACAGCTCCTGAAGCCACAGTGGGCTTGTGTTACAGGGTGCTCTTCTAGTTTTCTGTCTATAGGTGGCTTGTGTTAACCAGCTCAATTAGACCCTCTACCTTATGGCAAGGACAGAGGGCTTTCTGTATCCCAGGTTCTTGCCTTGGCGTAGCAGAAGAATCAGATCACATGTGGGCCTAGAGAATGAGTGCAAGGTTTTCTTGAGTGGAAATAGCTCTCCACTGATGGGGAGACAGAGGGAGATGGTTTTCCCCTGGAGATGGGCCACTTGGCCACTACAGCTCTCCTCCAACTGCCCTACCTGAACTCCACCTCATTCCCTCAGGTGATGGCATGCTGGCATCTGTCCGTGTACTCTTTTTTGCTGGCGTGCTCCCTCCTCTAGCCATCCAGCTGCTTGTGTCTTCTTCCACTGATGTGCTCCTCTTGATATCTGGCCGCCTGTGTGTCTGCCTGCTAGGGTCTCTGGTTTTTATAGGCCCAGGATGGGGGTGTGGCGGACCAAGGTAGTCTTGGAAAATGCAACATTATGGCCTCAAAGCAGGAGTGCCTGTCATCACCTAGGTCTGTGGTGGTGGAGCCCTAGACAGGACCCGCATTTCTTTACCCAGCACTTCCCTGCCCTGCTCCCTATCACAAGGGGAAGCATGCAAGTATGAAGAGGGAGCAAACCCAACGGGCATCCAGGCTTTATAACATCCCATCTTCTCAGAAGTTAATTCATTCCCCCAGCACGAATTCAGTTTTGCAAGATCAAAAAATCACTCACTACTGCTGGGATGGCTCCAAGCCATTCATGAGAGATCCACATTCATGACTCAACGCTTCCCACTATGCCCTGCTTCCAGACACCACCACACAGAGGATCAAACTTCAACATGAGGTTTAGTAGGGACAACACACCATATTTAAACCATAGAACTCATTACAATAGACAAAAAGAAAGAGGGAGGGAAATACATGTGGGTATGTATGTATATGGCAGGGAGCGAGATAGAGATTTGTGCCAGAGGTTCACCAACCTACTAATCAATTATAATTTTGCCGTCCATCTTTTATTCAGTCCATCTTTTGTTAGAGTATATGAGGAGGCTGTAGTGTAAAAGGTACATGCAAAATATAAAAAAGGACGTAATATTCAATATAATGTTGAAAATAAGATTGTCAGTGTTAGACAAAAATTGGGTAATTTAGAGGTAAAATGGAGAATTTTTAAATTTCTAGTGTAGGAAGAAATAGAAAGCATGAATTTATCAACAAACTAAGAGATAAGAAAACATGGGAGATGTAACTACAGTGCGGGTGTAATTAGGACACAAATGTGAGGGGGTGTGCATTTTGTTTTCACAGCATGTCAGTGCTTTAGTTACATGGACAACTGGATTTTACATGGAAAATCAAGATTTTCATAGTTATTTCTGGAAGTATATAAATGTCAACATTTATTACAAAGATTGCTGGACCCTAAATGCTTTATTGAAACTTTCCCCTTGTCAGTTTTTGCCACAGAAGAATTTCATTATGTGAATAATGAGGATGTGGTGATGATTTATTTGCCTACTCTGTTCTCAGTGGTTTTCATCTTCCATAGAGTAGGGAAAGACTTGGGGGAAATGGACAGCATCCAGAAGGAAAAGAAAAAAACGACAGTAGTGGATTAATAGTTAAGAAACCTCATGTACTCTGGCTCTTTTAGTCATTGATTGTACTTATGTCGACAAATCACTTTATTGACATTTATTTCATCATCTAGGAAAATGAATAAAGACTTGATTTAAGTAAATTCTTACAAGCTTTTCCTCCCCTATTATATTATTTTCCCAGATATGATTTTTCTTCTAACTTCTGTGCCTTCATATAGAAATCTCTCTCTAATGTTTGAGGAGAGATTTAGGTTTTTTTCCAAACTATGAAAAAATTAAGCTAAAAGTTATTAGGAACCAAGACTTTTGAATAAAAGGACATCATTTATTCATTTAATAAATCTGGAATTATGTGTCATTTCAAAATTAATATGGAGTAGAATGTTTTATTTCTACCTCCTCACCTACGTCTTCCCCTGGTTTTCCTCATTTGAAAGAACCACGACATCATTCATCCACTTTACTTGCTTAAATAAAAAACCTAGAAAATATAATTGAGTGTTCTGTTTTCCCCTACCACTTTCAACTCATCTGTAAATATTTTCAAATGTATAGTGAATCCATCTATTTCTCTCCGTCTCTACTTTTATTGCCTATTACACTTGTTACCTGATATTCTGAAAGTTTCTCTGGTTTAACACTTACCACTATCACATCCCCAAAATCATGTTGGCCAAAATCATCTGCTACAAATGTATAAAAACAATCACTTTCTATTTAAAGTCTATCATTGACTTCACTCTGTATTTGAAATAAATCTGGTCTCCTTATTGTGCTTACAAAGTACTGTAGAGCTGGACTCTGTCTTTTTTGGACCTTATCCAATAGCACTCTCCTTTGAACTGCTATTTTTAAGCAATACTGACTTTCTAGTTATTCAATTATGCAACTTCTTTTTTTTTTTTAATTTATGGTCTTCACACAAGTGTTACCTCTGCCTTGAAAGTTCTTTCTCTTAATTTTCATATTGCCGGTTCTTTCAAACATTGACTTAAATGCCATTTATCCACAAGGCTATCTCAGGTAGTCACTCAGATACACACAATGACATCATTGGTCTCAGTTGTCTGCATAGCACTTAATTCTTCTTTCTCTAGTTGCAGATGTTCTCTTCTGTCTTCCACTGGAATGTAAGATCCACACAAACTGACATTATGCCACTCTTGTTAACTTCTCTGTCTTCAGACCTTGAATCAGTGTGTAAATGAAGAAGGTGGCAACATGGTCACTGTTCTTGTGACGCCTTATAGACTTACAGTTCCATATGAATAAAGGCCTGTTTATCAGGCAGGAGTTAAAAATAACAACTGACAGTGAAGTTTTTCTGTTAATAGACTGCCTATTGGAATTCATAGTTTCAAAATGCTTGCAGAAATGAATGCAGACAGTAAATTCTCAAGATAATTGCATTCTAAAAAAAATTCAGTTTAATGTAGATTAATGGATATTGTTTGGGAAAAAAAGTTTCACTTTTTGATATTCACAACTAGTAGGTCATCACATACAAATAAATATTTCAGGTTTGGGTCATAATGCCCAAAGATACAGTCTCAAATTTCATAAACATATGTTCTCTCTGGATGACTATTACTGCTATTTTCTCATAGTATTCTGATGCTCTTTTGTTGGCTTTATAGAAAGGTGAAGTTTGGGCAAGTTCCATATTATGTAACATTGGCATCTTGCAAATTTCATAAGTCATATTTAGACAATCACATAAATAGAAGTTTAAAAGGATTTGAATTCTTAATTTTTTAAATATTGCTCAATTTAGCATAGCTCAAAAGGTTTGACTTATACTCAGCAACTCAAATACTAAGGTTGCCGATTCAAATAGCTCAGTTACTTCTACTTTAAAACAATTTCTTTTAGTAAGTACTTAATCAATTCTGGATTTTGCTATTTCCTCTTTTCTCTAATTGGCAATTGGATTACGTCATGGTGGCAAAGTGAGTGTCATTATGGCATTCTTAGTTTTGGAGATAATATTCCTATGTGAAATTTTTCCATTTTTATTGGAGTATCATTTGCTGATGGGTGTCCTTGGTCCCCCTGTGTCCTCCATGGTTAAGTTTACACACATTGCTGCTTCACCTCCTGAACCATCAGTCCTCAAATGACTTGTTACACCGCTCAGCCATTTCCCCATAATTAGGGGGAAAGCAGGCATTCAGGAAACTGGTTACATTTACCTACAGGTCAGCCCAAAAGAAGAGACTGAGCTGTTAGCCCCTTTAGAAACTAACCAGCATCTAAATGCTAATTACATCTGTCATATATCTTCTGATTTTTCTCTCTTGCTTTTCTGCCTGATTAAGCTCTCATATACTTTTGGGTAGGAAAAAAATGTCTTTTATGTTACCACACACTCTTCCTTATTATATGTCTTGTGGAATAATCTCCTTAGTTTGAGTCTTCTTAGGATTTGGCTCTTATTTAAAGTCAGCTTAGAATTGTAAAATGTTCTCTCTAATAACACATTTCTGTCTGCTGCAATTGAGTGCCATGGATTTCAAAATGATTCTGCTATAGATTTTCATTACTTCAGTACAGTGCAAAATTCAAAAATGAATGATCTGCATCCCAAGGACAAAAAGAATTCCTAAAAAAATGTTAGGGAGTAATATTGAAAAATATCGTATAAATCACTGATCAGCAAACTATGGACCTTGCGTCAAAGTTAGCCCATCACCTGTTTTTATAACTAAAGTATCATTACCATGCAGCCATGCATTTATGTATTGTCTATGACTGCTTTCATGCTACTATTGCCAAGAAAACTATTTTTCACAGAAACCTTATGGCTGGAAGAACCTAAAATATTTAACATTCGGCCCATTTCAAAAAATCTTCATTTACTTCTGCTCTAAGTTTAGTTTAATATTAAAATATAATACCACTACATAAATAAAACCTACTTTTTGTTTTTCTATAGTTTTATCAGCTTCATTATAATAATACATGTCATGCCTTGTACTTTCCCATTCAATAAGTGAATTTCCAAGCAAGAGCACCAAAGGTGTAGTCAGGAACTTGAAATATACAAAGAGAATAATTTTAGTAAATTTTACTGTATCCCAGACACTGTGATAAGAAAGATAATTAATTTAATTAACTGTGTTAGCCTGGGTTCTCATCTCATATTTACCAGATGGACATCATCAGAAAAAATGTGCCATGAAATATATCAGATACTATATACAGGATCCCTTCCCTATTCTCTAGCTCTCACATCCTTACAGGGTTAATTCAAACAGAGACTTCATAGTGGGAAAGTCATAATCTGACTCAAAATTGTATTCATTAGATGAAGTGTAATTTATTCTTCTTAGCTTTTTAAATTTTTCTATTTTTTTTTCTCATGGCAGAGGGACCAGAGTTGTGATGTATCCCTGGATGTTGTTACTATTTTTATCTTTTTCATTTTTCACATTATTTATAAAACTCAAAATTTGGACGTTTTCCATCCAAGTTTCATTCCAGCATGAAGTTCAATGAATTTTTTAAATTAGGATGTTTTAGACAAGCCAGATGTTATTGAACAACACTCTTTACTCATTAACAATGAAACAATAAATATTTGGAGCTATCTACTTTTAATTTTGAGTATTCTGTTGCTGTGAAGACAAATGACAGTAATTTTTCTAGAGGGAAAGAGATGAGGTTTTGATGCATCTACCTTTGCCATCTTGAGCTCCCTCTTGTATTTTTGGGGTAAAGTATTCAACTTTAGTTATCTTTGTGAGAATTTGTTTTTTCTATTCAAAATGAATTGATGTGTTCTTATCTAATTTTCATTTGAAGTTTATTACCTTCAAAGTCTACCATATCACTTACAGGTGTTTTCTATTAACTTAGTATTATGAATCTTTAAAATTGGCTTAAGGTGCACATATCTAAATAATTTAAGCACTTTGAAATTTGCTTACAGATAATCTCATCATATTAACTATCATGTTAAGCCAAAAGAAAAAAGCTTTATAATTTCAGACTCTATAGAATGCAATATTGAAACAAAGGGTAATAGAAGAAAAATTACAATATCTCGAAGGTGGAAATATGATAAAAGACAAGAGAAAAGTAGTATCAAACATTTCTAAAGATTTTTTTAAAAATATATCTCTACTGGGCTACTGCTTCACTGGCAATTGTAAGCAATGCTTCATAGAATGAGAAATCATAGACTTCCTTCTGCCACCTTTATTATCTTTTCTACAACATTCCTGATAAGCATTAGCTAAATTTTGCTCACAAATTATGGTATCTAGAAGCTACTTACAATAATGATTTCTCCCCCTACTATCTACTATACATTTCTAAGTTAAAACTGGTTCTTGATAGTAATCTAAGAATTTGCCATTCAATAATATATCCTGATCTCCTATATATGTTTTTCTTTAAAGAAATAGGAATCATGTGTTGCCCATCCTTATGCAAGAGAGAGAGCTTTATAAATATTTAAAAATTAAAATTATGCCTAGCACTTTGGGAGGCCAAGGTGGGAGGATTGCTTGAGGCCAGAAGTTTGAAACCAGCCTTGGCAACGTATCAAGACCTCATCTCTATAAAAACAAGTTTTAAAAAACTGATATTATGTTTTCTCTTAGCCTTTCTTCCTTAAGTTGGAAACTGTATGCTGATATAGGATGGTTTCTAAATCTCATATTATTCTGTCTTTATATTCTTCTAGATTTATTTATCCATCTTTATGTTTAAGGGAGGCATCTCTACAAATCTGATTATTGATAATACTGTATCACTATATATACTCACATCCATTAAAGGATTATGTTGAGGAAAAGTTTATCTCTGTAAACTGTCACTGTGTCTAGAGTGCAAACAAATTAAATTAAGTAGAAAAAAGTTATTTATTTTATTACATACATTTTAATTCCAAAAAGACAGCCAAATCTAGGTGACCTAGTTTCTCTATTATCTCTGCTATTCTTATTATTTGCTTTATTTTTAGGTAGACTGTCTCTACTTAACAGAAAATATGACCACCTAAAGCTGAAGACTTAGTAGTCACAATCTCAAAAGGAGGAAGATCCTAACTCTAAATGTTTGTAGAAATCACTCCAATTGCACTTTGATTAGTCCTACTTAGATAATGTGCTTACCTATGATCAACTACTTATCCATAAAAAAGTTTTGATGGCTATCATTGAGCTCCTACCATGTGTAAGTTGGACTTATTAGGACCCCTTGGTTGGCAGTTCAGGGGATGCAGGAGGCATATTGTCAAAAAGAGATGTTTTTGCCAACCAAAAACTGAAACAGGACCACTGTATTTACTTAATTTCACTTAGCATTAATGAGTAATATTTCAGATCATTCCTTAACTCTTCATTAATTCAAATTAATACCAATTTGTATATATGCCCCACCAACACCTACACGTCACCATAAGGCAAAAAGCATCCATGGGCAGAAAACAAGAATAAACTAACAGGAAATCATTCCATTGTCATGCACACATTTGTGTTGACAACTCTAAATATATGTTAGAATTAAAGTCTCATGTAGTCATTGCCAGTAGTGACTATCATTAGACATAATGTTTTCAATTTTTTATTTCAGTTATGGATGCTATTAATACGTGTATTTGTTCACTTAACAAATAATTGCTGAGTTCCTTCTCTGTGCTTGGCAGTTTTCCAGGACTGGGGATGTCATATTGAGCAATCCCTGCACGGTCCCTGACATTGTGGGCTTAAGGGCTTAAGCACAACGTGGACCACAAAAAATATACCAACAGGTGCTAGAATAGAATAGTATTAAACAGTTAAGTCTAAACTATTCCATGAAAACAAGAGTGACTTTTTTTTTTGAGACAGAGTCTTGCTCTGTCACCTAGGCTATATAGTGCAGTGATACAATCTTGGCTCACTGCATATTCCACTTCCCAGGTTCAAGTGATTCTCCTGCCTCACACTCCTGAGTAACTGGGATTACAGGCATGCACCACCACACTCGGCTAATTTTTATATTTTTATAGAGATGGTATTTCACCATTTGGCCAGGATGATCTCAAACGCCTGACCTCCAGTGATCCTCCTGCCTCAGCCTTGCAAAGTGCTGGGATTACAGGCCTGGCCAAGGTGACTTTTTGAAGAAATGAGATGTAATACTTCATATATGGATGATGAGTAAGAGGTCTGTGTATGTTCTTGGCAGACAAACAGCAAGGACATTTTCCAATGGTTAAACCCAGTAGGAAATTCTGAGGATGGGTTGATAATTCTGAGGAGGGGCTAATACACTACAGGGTGCCAAGAGAAAGGAGTTATATGAGAAGCAAGAGGGAGGCACAGGCCAGATGAGGAAGGCCTTTTCTAAGATTTTTGGCTTTCCAAAGAGCAGTGGAAAGCAATTGAATTGCTTGCATTATAGGAATAATGTGGAGAGCTTTGTGATTTTGCAAGTTTGCTGTGTTCGAGTATGGGAAATGCTTTGGGATGCTAGGTAAAGGCTTTTGCAATAGTCTTTTAGAGAAGAAGTTCTTATAATAATGTGGTGGTGACACAAGATTCTTTTGGTGCTGCTTCACCAGCTGGAAAGCTCCACAGCTGGCAGTTCCCCTACCTGGGCCTCGCTCAGCTCCGGGCTCATTGCTGGGCTTGCTCCACTCACTCAGCCTGACAGGCTGCTCTCAGCTCATGCCATCAGCCCAGATTCCATGCTTGTTGTGACTCTGCACTTGACTTGTCGGCAAGCCGTGACTGTGTTCCACCTTAGATGCTAGTGTCTGGATGAGGGGGAAACATAGCGGCACCCAAAAACTTTGAAAGGTCAACAACCATGGAGCCCCAAGGGGTATTATGACTCTTGCCCAGGAAGTTCCAAGGCCTGAGTCCCTGAGGACTGTCATAGCTCTCTCTCTTTCCTGACACCTGCAACATGGCTGGGAGCTATATTTCAGCTCTTTCATGTTACAGATCATATTTGTTCCCCTCTGCCTGCTGTGCAGTGGACATGGGGGGCAAGTTACAGCTCATATGTTTTCCCCGTCTGCACACTTCAGCAAACGGGAATGTCATGGCTTATTCAGTCCCACTGCCCTGCTCCAGCCCGGGGCTCCTAGGCTATCTCAAGCATGCCACCACCTCTTCTTGTCATGTGAGGCAGTCATCCAGTGCCAGCAGAGGATGGGAGGTCTACAGTGTTAACAGTTCCTTTCACACTCACCATTCAGCAGGTCCTGGGTTCTTGTCCGACATCCAAGAAGAAGGAGATATGTGGATACCTAAGAAGGAACAAGGCAGAGAAGAATTTCACTGAGCAACAGAAAAGCTCTTGACAATGAGAGGGGGACCAGACAATGAGAGGGGGACCAGACGTAGATAACCCTCTGTGTGAGAGGGGGCCTGAAAGCAAATAGGCCAATGGGTGGCTGAGTCTGGGGTTTTAATGAACTCAGAGTAAGGGAGTACATGCTAATTGGTCCATGGGTGGGCCTGGAAAAAGCACCATTCGATTGACTAAAAGGCACTGGGGAAGTTCTAACTCTGGTCATGGACTCTGGCAGCTCAGTCTTCAGGCTTTAAGCTCTCTTACGCTTGAAGGTCAGGTTTTACCAGGGACCTGCCCCTGTCTGCCTAGGAATTTGCCTGCCTCCTTCTACTATCAGTGTCAGTAGAGTTAGGGGTCAGAAATACAAACAGCGGGTCTGAGACTGCTTCTGAAAGTACAATCATCAGGACTTATTCATTGCCTGCCTTTATATACATGTGTAAATATGACTCACTCTTTTAACCTAATGTTAATCACAATTAAGGTATGTTTTAAAACAAAAGTAGCTGGTTATGTTATTTAGTGTTATTTATTATTTTACATTAGGAGCTTAGTTGCTGTGAGCTGAATATTTTAATGGACAAGAACTTTAATTGAACCTTTGAAAATTACTTTTCCTCTTTGGAAATAATAAGATATTTTAAGGTTTCAATACAAGGCTAAACACCTGTAAAGTTAGAAAATGTGTTCAAATGCAACAATCACATTTTTGTTTTCACTGGATTCCTAAAAATCCAAAGAAAACATGAAGTTACCTAGAGTAAAGAAACAAGAAAAGTAGTAAGGAGAAAGACAGTTGAGAAAATAAACAGAACAAGGACACCCAGGGGGAACATGCAGTCTACCCAATTTTTGGCCTTACCTGAATTTGAAATATCCAAGGAGACAACTCTATATACAGGAGAAATAGGTATCCAAGCATTCCTGACTCTTAAGGTTACATTGACCTCTTTTAAATGCTCCACATATCACACTCATTCTTCTGTAACTGAAATTGTCTGATTGCACAGCAGCCTTCCTATGAACAATGACCTCCCCAAGGCTATTTCTCTTTTCTTTCTAAGTAAGGACATACAACAAGAGCATATTGAGTACCTAAATGTGCCATGCCTTGTTTTAAATATGTTTGTTTGTATTAACTCATTTATTCTTAACAATTCATTAAGGTGTTACATTCCATTCACCATTTGACCAATGAAGGAACCATGGCACAATGAGTTTACAAGGCTTCCCTCAAAGTCTGTGTGCTAGTAAATGGCAGCTCTGAGACCTGAGCATACATTGTTTAGCTCTAGAGAGCACATGCTTCAACTCTTACTCTATTAACATCAATATAGCAGGCACCATGACAATAGCTACAGTTTACTCAGGCTGTTTATACCAGGCACTATTAGTTAACAAAAGATATCCTGGACCCTTAAAATAATCAAAATGACATTTTTAAGGTAAGTATAATTATCTCCATTTTCAGAAAATAAATCAGTGGCTCAGGGAGCTTAATCCATTTGACATGGGTCACATAACTAGTGAAAAAAGAACCAAGCACTCGTCAGATATGTCTAAATATGAAAGCTATGCTCTTTTAAAAACATCAAGAAAAAACAGATACTAGTTTTAGCTTAATCCCTGACAGTATGAACACGAGCATTACTTAATCTCAACAGCTTCAGCCCAACTCAACTGTACAATAAAAGAAATTCTCAGTGATTCTCAAATTTTTGTAGTTTTTAGCTTTATCTAGGGTATTTATTATGAATGCAGATTCTTCAGCAGTTCTTAATTTGCTTGATCAGGTAGATCTGGGGTGGCCGTCTAATCATTCCTGGTTGGAACAATAATCCCTAGAGATACTTATTCTGCTTTACTGTGTTATGACTTTTACTAAAACTCAGCAATCCTAGGATAACCTATATGGCACCTTGACACTTAGAGATTTAAAAATAGTTGACTTGGAATCAATCTAATTGTGATAGCAGCAAGAGGCAGATAAATCCTAGGCCAACAGGAGTGGGTCCCCAGTGAAACCCTACCTTCAAGCCAAGGACAGTTTAAAGTATGAAAGCCAAGCAACAAGTCAAATCCAAGGATCAGATTGAGAACCTCTCTTCCATTTGGTGCAGTTTCCTCTGATTGATCTCCACCTTTCACTTGTTTTACATACACTTATTCTTCCCTAATTGTTTTTTTACACTGTTGTACCAGCCTTTGAGTGGTGCCTTTCTTTTGGTCTTTTTGTGCATAGTCACAAACCAGTACTCACACTCCCCAATTCTAAGCCCATAAAAGTCCCAGGCCCAGTCACATGGGGAGGGAGACCACCTGACTTCAGTTAGGGGGACTACCCTTGCATCCCCTTTCTGCTGAGAGATATTCTGTTGCTCAATAAAATTATTCTCTGTCCTCTTCACCCTTTGAGAGATAGCATAACCTCATTCTTCTTGGATGCAGGACGAGAACTTCAGAACTGTCGAACATGGGTATAAGCTGTGACACAGGTGGGCTGGGGCACGCTGGCCCAGGCATGGGCTGAGCACAGCTCCCACAGTGAGTGTGGGATCCAGGCCGGTGCTCAAGCAGGGGGTGGCTTGGTAGGGGAATGAACAGGTTGCCTCATGTGGCAGGCCTGGGGCTGAGCACGGTCCGTGTGGGGAACATCACCAGATGCAGAGGTCCCCAGTTGGCAAAATGACTGAAAATTCCTGCATCGATTGTATCGCCTATGGGAGTCAGATAGCTCTTCCGACTTCTACAGTTCAAGGAATTGGTCTTGGGTACACTCTTCATATTTTTCTGTCTCCAGAGCATTTATGTTTTCACGATCCTGGTCCATTGTCCAGTATATTGTCTGTGATTTTTTTCATGAGATAAGAAAGGGTCATATGTGGAATTGAAAGTTCTGGTGTGGGTTCTATTTCTCTTATTTCTGTGTTGCTGCTTGCAGCTAAAATAACCCATTCTTAGACCCCTAATATTCTATTTCATAATCTAGCATTATTTACTTCAAAACACATATCATTATCTAAAATTATTTTATTTGTTCTTCATAAATATTATCTTTCTCCTCCCACTAGAAAGTAAGTTTTACAAAGCAGAGACTCTGACCAGAATAGATGCTTAATGAGTGTTTGCTTAATGAATGAATAACATCTATAAAATGTTACTGTATTTCACAACATTTTAAGATGTAAAAATTTAAAGGAAACAATTTGATAATAAATGCATAATGGTCACCTCTGTAAGCAGAAAATTCATAAACCATTCCCATGAATTGATTTAATATATATCCTTATAGTTAACACCTAGTCTAGATTCTATTTAAATGACATCAGAATGACTGTCACAGCAGATCTCTCTCTCTCTCTCTCTCTCTCTCTCTCTGGAGTCATTTCTTCATAATTCATTCTGTATACTTTCATCATATTTTATAATCTTCCTTAAATATCATTTCAACAGATTTCTAATGATCAAAATACGTAAATTGCTCTCTTGTTTCTCCTATGTTAGGTGTAAACTTCTCTCTCTCTTGTTCTGAGTTATTATTCATCTAGTTAGAGACTTTTTCTCTGCCTTTATAATTCCCTTGTCTCAAGAGCACATTTGCACTTCAATCAGGAGTGTCTCCTCACTATTGTGAGAAGAAGTCTATGCTTATTCTCATGGTCTATTCTTATGGTCAAGTCTGTGTTTTGTTCTTGGCCTTTCCTATTTGCACGTTTTCTTTTCCACATTCTTCTTGTTATTCAGAGTCTGGCTGAAGTTTCATTTCTTCAAAGACAATTTCACTGACTCTTATTAAACTGTACATTGTTTCATGTTATTCTTCTCTTCTGACCTAGATATCACCTTGAAGATAGAGCTTGTATGTACATCATAATGGTGTTTTTCAATTTGCTGGGCACGGGTCTCAATCAACATTTTTTAATGAAAGATAATAAAATAACATAAAATAAATAGAATAAAAAAGAATAGTAAAAAGCAAACACTGCTTCAGAGTGCCTCACAAATATAAACAGAGGTTTAGTTCCTTGAAACTTTTTTCTGTTGAAAGTGTGCATGAATGCAGGTTCATAATATATGACAGATTTCTCAGCTATGAACCTTAATTTAAAAGGTTTGAAAGCTGTTGTTCTATAGAACTAAACACAGACTTGTTCACATCATAGAAATTCATTAAGTATCTGCCTTTTGATTGGCTGAAATGACTCTCAGTTAACATATACAACTAATGGTAGAAAATTATGTCCAGTGTTAGACAAAATAATTATATTGCTGCTGAAGCAGTGTACTAAAAGATCATTTCTGTAATTATTTAAAACTACAAAGGAGGGAAGTTAGCTTACAAAAATAATAGGAGTCATTTGGTATCGCTCAAATTTTCCATTATTATGGTTTTCAAATCTAATGTCCTCTCTAATGAAAAACCAACTCTGTTTCTGTATTTGACAAGAAAAGGAAGGCTAATGAGGCTATGTGGGTTTTTTTTCTAATTTATTTATTTATTTTACATTGACAGGTAAAATTTTATCTGTTGTGTACAGCATGAGGTTTTGAAGTATATATACTTTATGGAATGCTTAAATTGAGCTAATTAAAATATGCATTATCTCACATAGCCATCATTTTGTGGTGAGAACATTTCACATCCACTCTCTTAGCATTTTTCAAGAATGCAACATATCATCATTAATTATAGTCACCATGCTGTACATTTTGTTAAGCACTAAGTAAGGAAAGGATTTAAGGCTGACCTAATATGTTTTAGTTTAATGAGTTTTGGACTCAGGGCTTTATTTCACTTTATCATAAACAGTCAGATTCTAAAATTCATACTTCTTTCCATGAGATTTTATATCATCTAGAAGAATAAATAGAAGGTGTGAGCTTTTAGAGTAGCTGTAAAAAGTGCCTCATTTCAGAAAACAGGCCAACTATTGAAGGCAGGATTAAACATGATCGGTTTCTAGTGAAATCAGTATCATGCCTGTGTTATTGGCTTATATTTTAGCAGAGACCTTTGAATAAAACAAAAAAGATGGCAAGGGACAAAGACAGGTTTTTATTAATGAACCTTTAATGATATGTGGAAAACTATGAAGTAGTATGAATCATAACAAATTGCTCTGAAGAACCAGTAGTGAATTAATTATGATCACTGCAAAATCATGTCACACATTTTCACACAATATCTTTTCTAGCAATTTTTAAATGATGGAATTTACTAATAATTTCCTTTCCTAATGTCAAATATTAAAAACAAACAAATTTTAAAAACCAGTGGAAAACAGAAGAACTTTTTTTCTTTATCTATTGAGAAGGAAAGTAAGGCAATCTAGAGAAAATAAAAATATTGCAAAGACAGCACAGATGAATTTTTTACGAGTGGTAATAAAATGGGAAATAATAAGAGTATTGAAGTCTACCAAGCCAGGACAGGAGAGGGAATGAGACTAAACCAGCATGTTGAGGGCATCCAGGACCAGTATGAGGTTTTAGAGTACTAGGCATCACCAAACATGGGGAAGAAGAAATGTACACAAATCACAGACCATATTTCATTTGGGAATCCAAGAGTCACAAACCTTTGCATTTTAAAGCTGGAAGGGACTTAAATCAACATTCTCATTTCACAGAAGAGGAAATCGAAACATGTTCTGCTAAGTTATACAGTATGTATTCAATGTTTGTGCAAATTGCAAGCAGAGTTTTAGAAGCAGACTTACACACTATATAAAATATATATTGGTCTTCTTCCTTCACATCTCTTTCCACCACTTACTCTGTAAACTCTGTTTCTTCTTTCCCTCTCTTTCTATTATTATTTATTTTATTTTATTCTATTCGTTAATATACTACATGTCTTCAATTTTTCAATCGTAGTACTGGGCATTGAAAATACGTGATCCCTCCTTAAGGAAGTTTATAGTCTAGTAAGTGAGAAAGGTGATACAAAAACAACAACAATGTAGAAATTTAAGTTAAATAAAGGGGAGTTAATGTGTGATACTATAATTCCCCATTAAAGTGACTACTCACCCATTCTCTAGATATATGATGAAGAATGTGATATCTAAACTGAATCATAAATCATTAATAAGAGTTCATCAGGTTTTATAAAGAATACACAATGGGATAAGTGTTTTCTTTATATGCAATGTATTGCAGAGGTGGGAAGAAGGGAGCATAATGTGTAGATAGTGATTTTACTACAACAGTGTACTAAAGTCTATTATATTAAATAGACTTTTTTCTATTGAAATTTACCCCCGCCGGGTGCAGTGGCTCATGCCTGTAATCCCAGCACTTTGGGAGGCGGAGGCAGGTGGATCACGAGGTCAGGAGTTCAAGATCAGCCTGGCCAAGATGGTGAAGCCCCTTCTCACTAAAAACAAAAAATTAGCCAGGCATGGTAGCAGGCCTGCAATGCCAGTTAAACTTGAGCGTCTGCCACAGAGAATAGCTTGAACCCGGGAGGTGGAGGTTGCAAGGAGCCGAGATCGCACCACTGCACTCCAGCCTAGGCAACAGAGTAAGACACCATCTCAAAAAAAAAAAAAAAAAGTCTGAAATTTACCCCCAAGTGATTCCATCCCACATTATGAATTAAACATCATGTATTTGCTGAATCTGAATTTATACCTCTACTCTGTACCTCTTTATTGAACTTTAGACTTCTGTATATCCAACTGCTTACTCAACATTTAGAAGTCTAACAGGCATCTCAAGTAGAATGGATCCAAAATTATGATCTGTGATTCCCTTCCAAACCTTTACTTCCTGCAAAGGTCCACTTATCTAGTTGCTTGGATAAATACCTTAGACCTTCCCTAGACTCCTTTCTCTCGTAAACAAAATCTTTTTTGCTCTCATAAACAACATCTTTTTTGCTCTACCTTCTCAAAGAATGTCACTTGGTTTTCACCATCTGTGCTGCAACCACTATAGTCTATGCCACCTGGATATTGTAATAGCTTTGTGATAGTTTTCCCTGCGTTTACTCTTTCCCCACTCATCTATTCTCATCATAGCAGCCAGATAGATCCCATTTTAAAAATACATTTATATGTCCCTACTTTGTTCAAAATTCTTGAAAGCCTTCTTATCTCAGAGTAAAAGCCACAGTCCTTATGAAACCACATGGTCCTCCATGAACTGCTAATTTCTGATTTCTCTGCTCTTATTTCCATCTCCTTACCCCTGGCTAACTTGGCTGTAGCCATACAACTCTCACAGTTCCTCAGACACGTCATGCACACTCATGCCGCAGAATCTCAGCACTTGTCATTCTTTTCCGGAAATACCCTGGCCCAGATATCCACAAGGTTCACTCTCTTCCTTTCTTTAAGTCTTAAATCAAATGTCACCTTCTTAATGAGAATTTCACTTTCCGTCTTTCTAAAATATATTTTTCATTATATCTTGCTTTTGCTTTTTTTTTTTTTTCTGTTTCTGGGATTTTGTAGTTGCTGTTACCATGCACTAGAATGCAAGATATATAGGAGTAATGTCCCTTACCACTGACAATCAGTTCTTAACAATCGGTGCAAACCAGCTCCAACACATCATTCCTCACAGATACTTGTGACGAGAAAGGAAGAAAATTGCTTCCATCCGGAAGCACTTTCTCATTATTGGAAATTCCTTTATGGAAAATGGCTTCAAATAAAAAAGGTTTTTCTTCCCTTTCTAAATGCTGTTACTCTGGGAAAGAGTAACACATCAATTTACATGAATCATTAATACATTAGCATAAAATCATTAATTGTATATTTTGCTTCCATGGCAACTCCTTAAATTTTCTCACTAGAATATGGGGATTTGCACATGGGAAGAAGAAAAAATTGTGAAAAAATGTGGCAGTATCTGTGTGAAGAAGTTTGGACCATTACTAAGCTAGGAAACGTAGTAAAATATAAAGATTCTGGTGAACATGCTATGTGTGGACACTTTATGTGATTCAAAAAAAACTGTTAGGGTAGGACACAAAGAAACTTCCTTTCAATGAAGAAAGGCTTGTTTAATTCTGAGTGAAAGTCCAGATGAATTAATTCTGGAAAAATTGAATCCATGAATGTAACGTTGAACACCTCTGTCCAAAAACTGAGACTCAGACTTAACTCTGCAGGTTTTATAATGAAAACATATTAAGATCTTAATTGAATAATATTTTTAAAACACTTAGCTTTATGTATGGCAAACAGCGGCTACTTTAACTGGAGCCAGCTATTAGGGTACACTGAGGATTCAGATATTAACTATTGGTTTATATTGATACATTTCATTGCTCCCATGGAGACACCGTGTTTTTTACATCTTATATTTAAAACATAAATAAATGGTAGTAGCAAAGGGCTACTACCTTTATAGAGGCTTCACAGTGTAGCAATTTTGTATTCCATACTTGGTGAAAAAAAACTCCTTTCATAAAATCATTAAACATTGATTTAGTTTATTTAATATATTGTGCAAACTTAGGAATGTGGTCTCAGAAGCTGCAGGGTAGGTTCTGTTTTTGAGTAATTTCCTAAAAATAGGTACTAGAAGAAGTCAATAAATTATTTCATTTCCATTTAGGAAATACATCACTCTGAATCCTAACTGACCTACAAGAAAGATGGGCAAAAAGATAATATCACAGATGACAGTTATAGTTCCAAAAATAATTATAAAATGGGAATATAGATGTCTATTTCTTGATTTTTTTTTTTTTTTTTTTTTTTTTAGGTCTAGCAATTAGCCATAGCTAGTGAATAAAAATAAAGCCCTAAGACTTCTCTGGACCTCCACTCTGTTATTTAAAATACCATTCTGAATTTTACATTTCATGTAAAGTTCTAGCAAAATAAAGCAAGAAATCATTACTGTTTAATGTAAAGAAGTCAGAAATAACTGAGAGGAAGCAAAAAGTGAAAAGGCAAGCGATGTGGGAGATTGATCCAAATGAGTGAGCAATTATTAAGGAGTCTTACTTGAGTAAGACAGAGTCAGCATTGTAGGGGGCATCAGGACTGATTAAGAACAGCTGGTAAAGGGAGGAGCTGAAAACTACATAAGTACCCTCTGTGAATTTAACATAATTGACTCAGATTATCTCTGTAGTCTCAGCTACTTTCTAGCTCCACAAAGCACTTTTAGATTGGAATGAACTCTTTCTATTATTAATTTTTTTCAGTGTCCTGCAGAATCATCTTGCAGTAGCTCAAAGATAAGACTTTGCCAGAAAATGTTCATATGGATATACTACAGCATGTGTTAGTACAACTCAGAATAATTTCAAAACCAAAGAAAAAACATGTTCTCCTATTTCCTCAAGAAAATGGCAGCAATTTAAAAATGTAAAAAATGATTTATCATATTTAGTATTTGTAATATATTTTGTTTCTAAGAACTGTAAGTCATTTTATCATGTGAGTTTCACAGTCCTCCCACCAACACCAAGGGTAAGAAATGTTTTATTATTATTATTATTAGCTGGTACTCTTCTTAAGGCATCACTAAGACCTGGAAAAATCTAAATATGACTTGTAAAGGTAATGTGGCTTAGCACCTCGGCAAGGCATAAATACACACTTGCACTTCAAAAGAGAAATGAACAGTGTGAATGCCCAAAGGAAATTTCTAAAGCACTTTTGTCAGTTAGAATATGTAAGCAAAAAATAATTAGAAATTTAGTAATACTTGAAAGAAAATCTAAAGCAAACCTGTATTTACAAGTATATATATGTTTTTAAAAACATGCACACAAAGACTACCTTAAGCATGGAAACATTCATTCATTCATTTGCCTGCAATGGAATAATGAATTCAACCACTTGGGGAAAAAAAAGGTTGATATAAAATTTTAAAAGTGCTTTGAGAAATTTAAAAGGATAATGAACTCATATAACATTTATTTAATATTAAGGTTCATCTTTTACATAAAGAATTTTGTACTAGCTTTAATATTTTAAAATATTATAGAACAAGGTAATAACAAATGCTGTATAACATGAGCAAAGACCAGATATTACTGGATTCATAATGAACTAATTACTCTAGCTGAAATATGTTCCCTGTTATGTTTCACTAAGAATTTCATGTTCATGTCATAGGACTTAGAACTTTGTATTGTGAGGCCACGGCATCTCTATATTTACTCATGTTCTGCAGGCATATTTCAGCACCATGTACAATATTTGTGTACTTTGGCTCTTAACGATTTTCTTTTTTTTATTTGACAATTTAAATTGTGAAATTAAAAATTTTAAATCAAAATTTTAAAATAAATTTAAATTTATTTTTAATACATTGTAATTATACATATTTATAGGGTGCAATGTGATGTTTCAATACATATACATGTTGTATAATGATCCAATCAGTGTAATTAATACATGTATCACCTCATGTGTATCACTCCTCTCCTAGCTATTTTGTAATATACAATACTTTACTATTGACTATAGTCACTCTGCTGTGTAACAGAACACCAGAAATTATTCCTCCTATCTACTGGTAACATTATATCCACTGGCCAATGTCTCCTCATCCTCCTTTTCGCTTTCACCTCCCCAGTCTCTAATAACCACTGTTCCACTCTTTACTTCTATGATATCATTTTTTTTTTTTAGATTCCACATATAAGTGAGATTATGTGGCATTTGTCTTTCTATGCATGGCTTATTTCACTTATACTATCCTAGTCCATCCATGTTACCACAAATAACAGGATTTTATTCTTTTTCATGGCTGAATAGTATTTCATTCTGTATATATATACCACATTTTCTCCATTCATCTATTGTTGGACACTTAGTTTCCATGTCTTGGCTATTATAAATAGTGCTACCATAAACATGGGGGCACAGATATCTTTTCAACTTCCTTCTTCAAAGGAAATTAATTTCATTTCTTTTGAATGTATAGTGAAATTGCTGAGTTTTATGGTATTTTTCATTTTGTGGGGACCCTCCATGCTATTTTTCATAATGGCTGTACTAGTTTACAACAGTATGTAAATATTCCCTTATCTCCACATCCTCACCAATTATATTTCTTTTTGTTGTTGTTGTTTGAGACAAGGTCTAACACTGTTGCCCAGACTGAAGTGTAATGGAGCAGTTGTAGCTCATTGCAGCCTCAAATTCCTGGGCTCAAGTGATTCTCCTGCCTCAGCCCATTACAGTGGTTGGATTATAGGCATGAGCCACTGTAACTGGCCTCCAACGTATGTCTTCTTTTGTCTTTTTGATAATGGCCATTCTAACTAGAGTGAGGTGGTATCTCATTGTGGTTTTGATTTTCATCTCCCTGATTATTAATGATGCTGAGCATTTTTCATATACCCATTAAATATTTGTATGACTTCTATTGAGAAGTGTTTATAAAATTATTTTTCTTATTTTTAAATTGGGTTATTTGTTGTTTTGCGAATAAATTCTTTCTATTGTCTGTATGTTAATCCCTTGTTAGATATGTAGTTTTCAAATATTTTCTCTCATTCTGTAGGTTGTTTCTTCACTCTGTTAATAGTTTCCTTTGCTGTTCAAACGCTTTTTAATTCAATGTAATTCCATTTGTTAATTTTGCTTTTGTTGTCCGTGTTTTGAGGCCCTTTTGTTGAGACGGAGTCTCCCTCTGTTGCCAGGCTGGAGTGCGTGGTGCGATCTCAGCTCACTGCAACCTCTGACTCCCTGATTCAAACGATTCTCCTGTTGATTCCTTATTTTAAAGAAACCCTTTCCCAGCCCAAGGCCATAAGGTGTTTCCCCTATGTTTTCTACAAGTAGTTTCATAGTTTCAGGTTTTACATTTAACTCTTAAATCCCTTTAGAGTTGATTTTCATATATGGTGAGAAGTAGGGGTCTATTTTTTTATTCTTCTGCAAGATAGCCAATTTTTCAAGCATAATCTATTAAGGAGACTATAATTTCCCCAATGTGTATTCTTGGCACCTTTGACCAAAATCTGTTTTCTGTAAGTATGTGAATTCTTTTCTTAGTTCTCTATTCTGTTCCACTGGTCTCTATGTCTGTTTTTATTACAGTGCCATTTTGTTTTAGTTACTGTAACGTCATAGTATGTTTTAAAGTCAGATAGTGTGATGTCTTCAGCTTTGTTCCTTTTTTCAGTGTTTTTTTGACTCTTCAGGGCGTTTCACAGTTCCATATGAATGTTAGGATTGTTTTTTTAATTTCTGAATAGATCATTAGTATTTTAATAGGGAGTTGCATTGAACCTGTAAATTAGCTTGGGTAGTATGGCCATTTTAACAATCCATGAGCAAGAGATATCGTTCTATTTAATTTTTTTCTCTTCAATTTATTTTATCAGTGTTTTGTAGTTTTTATTATAGAGATCTTTCATCTCCTTTATTGCTAAGTGATGTATTTTCTGTGGCTATTGTAAATGAAATTGTTTTCTTGATTTCTTTTTCAGATAGTGCACTATTAGCATATAGACACACTACTGATTTTTGTATGTTGATTTCTGTAGTGTGAAACTTTACTGAATTTGTTTACCAGTTCTAATAGCTTTTTACGGAAGTCTTTAGGATTTTTTATATATAAGATCATGTTGTCTGCAACCATGTATGCAAAATTTGACTTTCTCCTTTCCAATTTTAATGCTTTTTTTTAATCTTGCCTAATTGCTCCAGTACTACGTGAAACAGAAGTGGTGACAGTGGGCATCCTTGTCTTGTTCCTCATCTTAGAAGAAGTGCTGTCAACTTTTCCTGTTCAGTATGATGCTAGCTGTAGATTGTCATATATAGTCTTTATTGTGTTGAGCTACATATCTTCTCTGCCTAATTTGTTGACAGCTTTTATCCTAAAGGTATGTTGAATTTTGTCAAATGCTTTTTCTGCTTGTATTGAAATAATTGAATGGAATTTGTCTTTCTCTCTGTTAATGTGGTATATTGCATTAATAGATTTGCATATGTTTAATCATCCTTGAATTCCTAAGTATTCCCTGGCTTAACATTTCTGCAATATTTTGAGGAAGATTGGAATTAGTTTTCTTTTAACTGTTTGGTGGAATTCAGCAATTAAGCAGTCAGGCCCTAAACTTTTTTCAATGGAAAACTTTTTATTACTGATTCAATTTTTTCACTAATTTATGGACCATTCAGATTATCTATTTCTCCATAATTTAATGTTGGTAGGTCATATGTCTTCAGGAATTTGTCCATGTCTTCTGTGTTATCAAATTTAGTGGCATAACAATTTTTATATTTCTGCTGTATCAATTGTGTAAGTTCTTATTTTACTTATTTGAATCTTCTTTTTTCTTATTTAGTCTAGCTAAATGTTCATCAATTCTGTTAATCTTTTCAAAAAAATTTTTGTTTCATTGACATTTTTGAATTTTTTAATGTCTTGTTTATTTCTACTCTGAACTTTATTATTGTCTTATTTTACCAATTTTGTGTTTAGTTTGGTTTGTTTACCTTGTTTCTTGAGGTGCATTGTTAGGTTGTTAGTTAGAAATTTTTCTTATTTTTTGATGCAGTTGTGTAGTTAGAACTGATTTTTTTGTGTCCCACAGGTTTTGTTATCATGTGTTTCTATTCCCATTTGACTTAAGAAATTTTTACATTTCCATGTTAATTTCTCCATTGACCCATTTTTGTTTAGGAGCATGTTGTTTGGTTTCCATGTGTGTGTGAAATTTCTGAACTTTTTGTTGTTGTTGATTTAGTTCATACCAGTTTGGACCCAAAAAAAATACTTAGTATGATGTCTATCCTCTTAAATTTGTTAAGTGTTATTTTGTGCCCTAATATATGATCTATCCTAGAGAATGTTCCACATGAAATTTAAAAGAATATTAATGTCTACATGGATTGGATAATACGTTCTTTAAATATATTTTAGGTTCATTTGGTCTATGGTACAGTTTAAGTTTAATCTTTCTTTGTTGATTTTTTATCTAGATGACCTGTTCATTATTGAAAGTGGAGTGTTAAAGTTCCCTACTATTATTGTATTGTAGTCTGTCTTTCTCTTTAAATCTAATATTTGTTTTGTATATCTAGGTGCTCTAGTGTTGAGTGCATGTATATTTATAATCATATCTTCTGATTGAATCATTTTTATCACTATATAATGACCTTCTTTGTCTATTTTTAGAGTTTTTCACTTAAAGTGAATTTTATCTGATTTAAGTAAGGTAACTCCTACTCAGTTTTGGTTTCCATTTGCATAGAATACCTTTTTTTCAGCCTTTCAATCTTTTTGTCTTTATCAGTGAAGTATGTCTCATATAGACAGCATGTAGTTGGGTCTTTTTTAAAAAAAGTCTATTCATCTGCTCTACTTTTAATTAAAAAATTTATATTCAAGTTTATAATCAGTAGGTAAGAACTTATTCCTGCCATTTTGTTAAGTGTTCATCCTCTTATGTTTAGCTTGTAGTTTGGTAGTTTTCTATGGTGCTAACTTTGTTTCCTGTCTTTTTCTCATTTGTGCATCGGCTGTAATTTTTTTCTTTGTGGTTAGCATGGGGGAAATATAAACAGCCTTGTTGTTATAATAAACTATTTTAAGGTGATAGAAACTTAATTCTGGTTGCATAAAGTTACTCTAGACAGTTTTTCTCTGGGCAAAAGTCATACATTTGTTTCCTTATTTTACTTCTTTATTTAAAAATTTGTGTGTTCCTTAGCTGCTAATTGTAGTTGCTGTTGGTTTTGACCATTTTGCCTTTAAATCTTTATAGAAGAAGATTGAATGTCTTACATAGAACCACCATATTACTGAGGAACTCTGAGTTTCAATTATGAATTTTCCTCTAGTGGTGAGTTGTATAGGTTTGTGTGTTTTCATGACAGTAATGATTATTCTTCCATTTATAGTTTTAGCATTTCCTCAATAACTTTTGTAAGGCTAGTATGGTGGTGATGAATTTCCTTAGCTTTTGCTTGTCAGGAAAGATCTTTATTTCTCCTTCATTTTGGAATGATAGCTTTGCTAGATAAAGCATTCTTTGCTGATAGGTTTTTCTTTTCTTGTCTTTTCTTTTTTCTTTCTTTCTTTTTTTTGTTTCTTTTCTTTTTTTTTTTTGAGACAGAGTCTGACTCTGTCGCCCAGGCTGGAATTCAGTGGTGCAACCTCAGCTCACTGCAACCTCTTCTTTCAGCACTTTGAATGTATCATTCTGTTCTCTCCTTGCCTGCAAGATTTCTGCTGATAAATCTGTTGATACTGTAATGGGAATACCTTATATATGACTTAACTTTTCTCTTGAAGCTTTTAAAATTCTCTCTTTGCCTTTGATTTGTGACCATTTGATTATAATATTCTTCGAAAATGACCTTTTTTGGGGTTGAATTTAAGTGGGAATATTTAGCTTCCTGCATCTTGATTTCATGTCTCTCAATACTTCAGAAGTTTTCAGCTATTATTTTTAATTTAATAGGTTTTCTGTATCTTTTTCCATCTCTTCTGTCTGTGAAAGCTTATCATGCAAATATTTGTTTGCTTAAAAGTGTTCCATAGGTTCTATTTATTCTGCTTTTATTTCTATTTATATTTTCTCTGATTCAGTTATTTCAAAAGACCTGTCTTCAAGTTCATAAATTTATTCTTCTGCTGTATTTAGTCTATTTTTTAAGCTCTCAACTGTATTTTTTTATTTATTGAATTCTTCAGTTCCAAGATTTCTATTTGGTCCTAACTTTTATCTATTTCTTTTCTGGATTTCTCACTCAGATTATGAATTATTTTTCTGATTTCACCTAGTTGTTTGTTTGTGTTCTCTTGTACCTCACTGAGTTTCCTGAAGGCTAAATATTTTGAATTTCTTATCATGCATTTCTGATATGTTCTTTTGGGGGAGGGTCTGGTATTAGAGACTTATTTCATTTCTTCTTTGGGGATGTCATCTTTCCTTGGTTTTCCATATTTCTTGATTTCCTACATTGATAGCTGAACATCTAGTAGAATAGTCACTTTTTACGATTTTTTGAAGTAGCTTGCATACAGAGAGATTTCCCTCTAGGTGGTTCCTAAGGTGTCAGTTGAATATAGTGTATTGGCTTTGATTCTGAGTGGACTCATAGTTTGGTCTCCATGCAGTTTCTTTAGATTTAATCCACCTCAGCAATGTCTACAATTCTCAATGGCCAAGGCTTTGGGCATTTTTAGCAGCTGTGGTGCAATTTTGCTGGGTGGAGAGACACTGAGCTGATTGTTGAGCCAGGCATGGTCAGACACAAAGTGCTGACAGGCTTGCTGGTGGCTTCCTCAGGGAGGTGGAAGCCATCACTGGACTGGCTATTCTATGGCATTTCTATGGCAATCTCCCCCAGGGAGGGAGGACCACCACCAGACCTGCTCTTGTGCCAGGCACAGGTACATGTGGCCTCAGCTAGTTGTCTGGATATTTGGTGGCCTCTCTGCTGTGCAGGTCTACCTATTTCCTGAGGGAGGGGGTTAGGGATATGGTACATACATGATTTCAAATCCTGGTATCTCATCTGTTCTCTCTGGCCAAGTCTCTGGGAAGCCAGGGTCATAGTACTGCGAGCACCTATTTGAACAAGGCAAAATGATGGTGGGGCCTCAGGGATGGAGAAAGTTACTACTGGCCCCGAGGGAAGAATACACTGTAGCCATGGGCCAGGTCTGAAGATGGAGCTGTGACATAGTGGCTCGGGTCACAGGGATGGGAGAGGCTTAACATGGGCTCCTACTGAGAGACAGTGCAGATGCATGACTTATGGTGGCTACTCTCCAACTGGATTGGGGGACTCAGTCCAATTGGGGGACTGAGGACTGAGAGGCTCTCCTTTAGCAAATATTGCTACCATTTGTGGCAGCAATAGGGGGGCCACTAAGCATCTCCAGATTACCTGTTTCCGTAAGATGTTCCTCCTGACTCTGAGCCCATCTTGTGATGGGGAGACAGTGTGGAAGAGGTAGGATGCCTCTCTCCCTTTTTTATAGGGCTTTCCTTGACTTGCGTGTTTCACAGGGATTTTGTCACTAAGTTGGTATTCCCTAGGAGTCTCCCTCAGTCACTTCAGTTAAAATACTGTTGTATATTCATTGCCTTGGTGTCCTTTTTTAGAGGGGACAAGGAAAATGCATGCCAGACAACTGTAGTTAGGCATCTTGCTGATATGTTCCTTATTTTCTTGGCACCTCTGGAAACCAGTATTGTTGGATCATAATTAGAAGTACTTAACTTACGGCAAACTAAGGGCATTTTAGAAAAGACATTATTAAACTTTACTATGCATACAAATCACTTAAAGGTCTTGTTAAAATGCAAATTCTGATTTAGTGGGCCAGTGGTGAGGCCTAAGATTCTGCATTTTGAAGCTGTCCTCCAGTATATAATGCTGATATTGATCCATTGATCCATTAGCCACACTGTTCATAGCAAAGTTTTCAATCTTAGTTTCTGTTGATCTTCTCATTAGAAATGTTAAGTATAAGAAATTGCATATTGCCTTGCTTTAAGACTGTCCTCTGACACCTGCATGTGAAGTAGAGTTAACATGTGTAGAGGAGAGTGTTTACCAAAACACTTTGCTTTTCTCTAATTCCATCTTTAAATACTTTTGTTCTATTTGACCTTGAAGCTAGAAAACACCTTAAAAAGAATGAGCTCATACCAGTAAGTGGTGTTAATGAAGTTAAGCATGAAGCCTCCAGATTATGGACTATTAGCTTGGTTATTTGTTTTCAATATGTATCACCTTTTCAAACCCCTATGACAAACAGGGTTTGGTTCCAAACTTCTCTGATAATCATTGCAAAATGTAACACTTAAATGGAGATTTTAGATTCAACTTTCAGATATATATTCACAAAATATTTTTAAGATTAAATTTGCTACTTTTTTGGTTACGATTGACATGTGCATTACTAGACTTATTTGTATACCTTGAGGCTCTGAAAAGTCATGTTGAATTGCATTAATTTCTACACTTACTCAAAACTCATGATATGTACAAACTTTTCTGCTAATCAGTGATTTAGTATATTTCATATCCTTTCCATTGTTACATAGAAAATATTGGTACCTACATATTATTCCCTGTTATAATGTTATCCTGTGTTGGTTTTTGCTAATGGATCAGAAAATGTATCAATCACTGTACTGCTCCCCCCCACCCCCCCACCCCCGCTCTGGAGGACTGATTGGATCAACAGTACCATGAAAATGGCTGCATAGGCTAAAGAAAGCCTGAAAGTGTGATACATGTACTGAGACAAATATGGATTATGGGGTAGTACACAAAGAAAAATTATATGAACTCACATACTGATTGTAATTGCTAGCCTTTCAACAATTAAAACTTCATCTTTATATTTAGAAAAGTATAAAAATAGCAAAGTCAAGTTTCCAAGCAAATGATAAGTCTTCTTTCCTCTTTGTCCTTCATTTGTCTTTTCCATTGCCTTTGAAGCCCTAAGCAAAGCAACATCCTTCTCCACTGTGCTAAGATCTTTTAAACAAAGAATAAAAGAATCCAATTGTTATAAAATGCAGAAACACACAATGCCAACTGTGATCTAGACTGTGATCACTGTAAATTAAATGACCCCAGGAAACCACAGGCACTGTCTATAGAATGTCAAAGTAATTGCTTATGAAGACATCATGTACACATTGCCAGGAATAGAGATATGCAGAATTACTTCAACTACTTGCTAAAATGAACAAATCTCTAACCTCAGATAACAGACCTGAGGCAGCAAAGGTGAATGCTTCAGCTGGAAGGACAATGGAGATATGTGGAAAAAATACAATAAACATAGCATAAAAATGGAAAAGAAAATGTTAGGGGCATTCCCTAAAGTTAGCTAAAAATATATATATATTTCTTTTAGAGTGACAGAATAAGAAAATTATGCAAATAATATATAGCTATTTTGTACATCTATGTCTATATTTTATATTAATATTGTTAAATATGTAGAATAACACAAATCATGTAGAAACAGTTGCGTTTATGCTCCACTAAGAAAGCTCAATTCAAATAATAGAAGCACCAGCATTACAATACGAAGAATTTAGTCAAATTTTACACTATCCTTGTGAAAATAGATTCATTTCTACCATTAGCTAGGATCCATTTTGATTTTGACATTTTCTATATCCTTTTACAATAGCTGGCCAAAGTTTTAGAGAAAGTTAGAAATTTTAATTTTAGAAAAGCAACAAAAACTTAATATTTAATGTTGCTTCATGTAACCTAAACTTTTTTTGGTAATATGGAAAGTAAAATTAGCCTTAGATCACTAAGGATCAATACAAAGCCTTGTATTTATGTGAGGTATAAGTTCATTTTAATGTTGAATTACCAGTATTTTGTGCTGAGTGGAGTTGAATGGGGAGACTCTCTTTGTGCTGCATCTTTGTTAATTTTAATTGCCCAATTAGCTGGGTCTGCCGTATTTATGCTTAACAGGAGCAAGTTATACCACTTGAGTTACGTCTGGCAGTTTATTCATGTGCAACTAGAAAGCAAATTACCCTGCATTCTTCATAGACAATATCATAAGGAAAACAATATATAATAACTTAAAAATAATGAATAGAAAAGATTGATGTTAACATTGCATTACTGCTTTACTTATTAAATATTTTACTTTTTTTCAAAAAACATAAGAATATATTTTATCATAAGCCACTTTGATTAGAAAAAAAAACCTCATATTTTAAGAAGAAGCTTTGTGAAAAATACCACATCCTATGGAACATAGGGTAGACCAAAAAGTGTTTGATTGTTTTTACAAACATAGAGAAGTAGATATCTTAAACAGGTAAATATAATTACTTGGGGCAAAAAAAAATTAATTAACTAAGCAAATAATATCCAAATGTGTAAGATCCTTTTTAAATTTTTTTGTGTTATTATTATTCTTGGTTACTATTTTCATTCTTAAAAACTCTCATTATTAAAAAAAAACATATAAACTAAAAAATCTGATTTTTAAGGCAATTTTTAGATATTTATACTCAGATATTCATGTATTTTTGGTGATCTTAAAAATATCATAGCAAATACTCTTTATTTAAAAACTGATAGAAAATATTTAAATGATATAATTTCAGATATTAAAGTAATATGCTCATTTTGTGGTTAAAAATAAATCATCAATTTAATTTAAGGTGTTGAATGATGATATCTTAATAAAACAATATTAAGGCTATTTTAAAAATTATAATAAAATACATACCCCATAGATAATACAATGAAAACTAACTAGAAATTAAAATATCAGAAGTATGCTATCAAATGTCAAGAAACAAAAAGTGAAAAAAAGAAGCAAAAAGTGGTCAATAGAAAAAGTCTTTAGATATCTTAGGAGCTGGAATTAGCAAACAATATCTATTATTAGTTTGTTCAATTATTTTTTAAAAAATGTCTTAATGATTAAACAGACAGGAAATCTAAAACATAAAAATTGAAAAACTATTAAAAAGAAGAAAATAGAAGTTATGAAACTTAAAATTATACCATCTGAAATGAAATACTCATTTGGTAAGTTTAATGGCAGATTGGAGATGACAGAAGAAAAATTCAGTAATATTGAAGACAAATCCACACAAATTATCTAATCTGAAGAATAGAGACAAGAAAATCTAAAAAACAAAAACAGGGCCTCAAGGACAAAGAGTCTAATATATGCATGTTTTGGGAAGCACCGAAAGAGAGAGAAATAATGTGACAGAAAAAATATATAAAATAAAACAATGCTTTACAATTTTCTAAAAATTTGGTGCAAAATAGCTACTTGTTTCTTAGTGAAACTAAAGCAGAATAAACACAAATCAAACTGCATTAAGGCATATCATAGCAAAAATACTGAAAGTCAAAAGCAAAGAAAGAACCATGAGTGTTTTCAGAAGAAATAAAAATATAGACAAAGGAAAATGGTATCAGTTATGACAAACATCAGAAACAACAGAAGCCAAAAGATAAAAATACATATCTATGGTATTTAAACTACTCAGAAATCGATGTATTGTATACACGTATATCAAAAAGAAAGTAAAATGGACATTTTTAGAGAAACAACAGTGTATTTTATTGTCAGAAACCTGCAATACAAAATATATTAAAGTCCTTACTTAGTCTTAGGTAAATGACAACAGATCAAATCTCAAGTCTATGAAAGGAAGAGACAAAACAAAAAAATAGAAATGTGGATAAATATTAAATACTATTTTTTTATTTTAATTTTCCTGAATGATAAATATCTGTTTAGAACAAAAATAGTATCATTGTAAGGTGGTTATAACATATCTAGAAGGTTTCTACATTTGTGATAATATATATAAAAACTGAAATAGGTAATGGTGTAATATTAAACGTAATAGACTGTGATAAGTTAAGAATGCATATTTTAATTCCCAGAGCAACTGTTAAAAAAGTATTAAAATGAAATGTAAATAAAACTCTGTAACCAGTCTGCTATATGGCAGTGCTATTTATTATTGTCATGCATTTTTATACTAATCTACAATCCTCAGGTTATATGATGTGTGCATTTCGGTTATTTGTATAGGAAATTGATTGATAGATAATCGGTGATAGAAAGACTAAATAGATAGAGGAATCCTGATATGGCATAGTGAGTAAGAGCTTGAACTCTGGAGTAGGACATCCCCGGTTCAAATTCATCACTGCCATTTATTCCTTAAGTGAACTTGCTGAAGTTACCTACACTCTCTTTTCTTAGTTTCTTAATCCATAAAATGGAACCAATAATGTTATCTCCCTTATAGGTTTTATTTTTAAAGATTTTACAAATTAATTCATGTAAATTCTTATAACAGCACCTGGCATACAGTAAGCACCCAGTAAATATCTAGGTTTTGTTTGTTTGTTTCTCGTTTACTTTAAGCAATATTAAAGACAATTTTACTTGACTTTAAACTCATGGTTTGCTACATTGGTCTTAATTTTCTAAAATCCTTATACTATGTAAACATTTTTAAACATTATACATTTCAGAGTTCATATATCTCAGAGTGATTGGAGCTTTTCTGCATGGCTGAAGGTAATAGAGAATGTGGTTCTCCCAGGTCCTGCCTCAACTAAGGCAGCTTTCATGTACTACAAAAATGCATGGTCATGTGGATAGTTATTATTGGGTCTTTCTCATTGAAGAAACATTCCTTGCACAAACAGATAGTATTGATAAAATATTTGGATGTTTTAAGAAAATACGTCATTCATCATTTTGGACAATGATGTACAATAAATACATAGTGTGACCTTTGCCCTGTGGGGAGCCTATGTGCTGACATATTTGTAAGCATTATATAAGCATTATATACACCCCAGAAGAAAAAACTTAAGGAAAAAAAATTGAAACACATCGTATTAAGAACCAGGAAAAGTATATACTTTTCCTTAAGTTGAACTTAAGACAAATTACAAGCATCAAAGCCTTGTAGGTATTTTGTGTAAATGTGATTAATGAATGATTAGGTGAATACTGTTTTTATTACTTCATTTTAAAAGTTAAGGTAGAAATAAGAAACAACTAAAAGTAATTAAGCATTTTACATTTATATTGAATCGCTACAGTAAATGCACTGCATAAGAACATGAAGACAATAAGGTAATTTTTGCACTACCTACACCAAAGGCAAAAAAAATGTAGTATCAGGGAAAGAAAATCGCATGCAAAATCTATGAATATAAAATGATTTCAGAGCTTGCAATGTAAAGGAAAAATATGATAAGAAAAGGAAAGGTGACAAACAGAGAGAAGACTGCAGAAGACGTTACGATAAATAATAAGACATTTTTCAAACATGAAAGGAACAAAAGGTCAGCGACAGAGAGAGTGGAGTTTCTCACAGATGGCCAGAGCAATTTACTGACTGAAAAGACAGGCATTGCTAAAACAAAAATCAAATGAGTTCATTGCCTTTCTATTCTCACAGAGGGCTTAGGGAACAGAATCAGAAATAGACACAAGTCTCAGAGGAATAAGAAAAAAATACCAAAGGCTGACTGTGCTGTGCTGAACAAGTGCCTAAAAATAAGATTAGTAATTTTTTTTAACGTGAACTAAAAATTACTTACATCTTTAACAAATATATTATTTTAGAATACTTAAATGGAAATCTATAAGGAGTTTTCTAAGGAAAGGTGAAGCAGAATTCTACCAGCCCCTTTCCCAATTTTGTGACATAAATGACTGAAATTGGGAGTCATTGGACAAATAGGCCCTCCACCTGGAATCCATTTCCCAGTAAGAAAAACAGCATTTGGAAAGAGCTTTTACAGCATTCTCAAAATCTGTATCAACCACATGAAGGGACAGTCATCAGGTGGTGGGTCCTTTTTTCTGAGTTATCATTGCTTCTGTTATATAGAAGGAAGTGACACCAAGAAAAAAAGTCTGCTTATACAGAAAAGCATACACTAAAAAGAAAAAGTTGTTTTTTAAAAAATATAACTCACAGCATCATTGCCATAATACTAGAATAAATGTATTTTGTGATGTCAGGATCCTTTTTCCCACTGCTAAGTTTATTGAACTGAAAATTTACTGTACACTAGTCCTGAATGTTAAATACTGGAGAAGTGGCTTTATGTTTCACCTGGATGGAGAGTGAGGTAGCCAGATAAAATTTCACTAATATTATTTTGAGAACAAGTGACATAAAATAAGTAAACAGGATGGGAGAGGTCAGCCTTGTAAGAGGTTAATATAGATGATAAGGTAAGAAAAACATTATATATTCGTATGAATTTTAAATCTCTTTAACAAACCTGGCCTCATGAATAGTCATGTCCAGATGTAAGCTGTCTAGATAAGCTGTTTTAGCTGTGGAACCTATTCTACTTACTGCTTGGCCTGAAAATGATATTCCCTCCAAAATTACAGACAGCTTTAATAGCGTCTTGAAGCATAAGCCAAGTCAGGTTTTGAAAGAAAGAGTATCCAAGAGAAAAATCAAACAGTAGATTTCAAAAAGTGTTGAGAATACAAAGAGCAATATCAAAAAGATCATGAAAAAGAGAAATTCATAGAATCCACGGCATAGGATATGAGAAACTTTAGCCTCTTTTTCTTCCACACAGAAAACTCCAACCCAAAATACTGTGTATAGCTCAATAATTTTGCTGGTCTTAAATTAATCCATAGTAACTTTTTCTCTTCTCAAGAGGATAAGAGTGGAGTAGATCCTTGAGGTCCATCTAGAGCAATGCTTCTGAAACAGCAGGACATATCAGATTAAAATAAGGACCTTAAATTGAGTAAGGGCTAACATTTTATGCATGGTAAATGAAGCCCAGGTTTGCATGTATGTATTTCTGTTACAGGATTTTGTGGCAGCATTATTTTTATAATAAAAATTTAAAATATGATACTTTATAACAAAAGGATTACAAATTTAGGGACATAAAAATAGATTGAAATAAAACTGGTACAAGAAAGAAAGATATATATTAATAGTATATCAGAACTACAATATGGAAGATAATAATTCTGAGGTCTTAGCCACTGAAGAAAGAAAAAGGAGTAAGCCTGTCTGTCCCTGAATCACAAAGTGGAGAAAATTCAATCATTAACCCACAATGTACTATTAGGTGAGAGATTAAAATCTTTTATTGAGATATACCATGAAATCTGGATACTTGTTGATTATAGTAGTCAGCATTACTCTAACTACTAAAACAGAACAGGCTAAATAAAAGACTAAATAAAATCAAATTAATGATGACTGTACATTGTAAAGTACATTATGTCTTTTTAAAACCAAAATAAAAACATAAAATCCTAGTTTTAAAATAAATTGACCAAAGAAATACATATTTTTATTTAAATATGCAGAAAATAATTATTTATTGCTTTGCATTTCACAATGCGTAAGTTGTGAGTAATGATATGTTCAACAGAAAATAATTATCTTGTAGTTATTTTAATATGTAAATAAAACAACCATGTATATAATTTGTCATTTAACTATGAAGTAAGAAAAAATATAGCAAGCTTAAGAAAAGGAGGAAAAGAAGTATGATGATAAATGCAGAGATAAATTATAAAACTGAAATATACCTGTAAAATGCCCCAGAGCAAAATATATTGTATAAAAAGATTAAAATTATAGTTGGATAAGAAAATAGAGAAAGCACACAGAAATTAACAATGAGCAAAAAATATTAAAAACTATTAGATATGACTTGGGAAAACGTATACTATCATTGTAAAACCACAATAAAATAGGTTATTTTCTATTATGAATAAATTTTAAAATTTACAAATTAAATACTGTAAAACTAAGAGATTATTATTCATGAAAGATATAAAAATGCTACAAAATAGAAAATTCTAGTTCCATAAAGTCTTCCATAAGATCTTTGTTAAATTTTCATTACTCTGCTAATTTTTACTTTCTCTAAACTCAAAGAAAAGCTATAGTTTCCAGTATATTTTATAAAGCTACTGTATGCAAAAACAGTACAAAAGAAAACAGACTAACTTCACTAATTTCACAAATATTCCAAATAAACTATAAGCAAATCCAGCCAAAAGGTAAAAATTATAACCACAAAGAATTTATGTCAAGAGTTTAATTTTATTCTAGAAAACATACTTCTGTAATTCATCATGCCAGTAAGTCAAAGGTGAAGCAACGCATATGGTCTTCTCCAGAAATGCCAAAAATGCATTTGATAAATTATAAAATTCATAATTCATATTAAAAAATACAAAAGAAACAAATAGGTAGGAAACAGTTTTAATTAGCCATTGTAATTGGGTGTTACTATTCAAAAAAGAAAGAAAGGAAACAGGCAGAAGCTGCAAGGCAGGCACTTCAACTTAGGGGAGATGCTCATTTCATTCAGGTAATTCCCTCCAGTCAAAGGTCCTTTCTGAATCAATTTGTCTGCTAAATGACACCAAAGTACCAATCCCTCTTTGAATATTTTATATTTTTTCCAAACCTCTTTTCAGCTCTTTTTAGTCAAAAATTTTACAATAAATAAACACATATTTATAGAAATAATTAGATATTATGGATTAAAACAAAGGATGGAAAATTAACTAGCATATTTGAAAAGCATTAACATCTTTAACTGATAATAAATTCTTGCAGATCATTTTTCAAAAACTACAAAGTCCCAATATGTAACTGGCAAGACAATAGCCAATATGCATTTAAACAAACTCATTCATGATGAAGACAAGTAAAAACAATAAGAAATCATTTATGTAAATAAAATTGGTAATGATTTAAAGCTCACTTAAGTCTTAAAGCTGACAGTAAAATAGGCAACTCTAATTGGGAGTGTAAATTACTACAACCTTTATGGAGAGCAACCTGACAATGTTTTTTAAAAAATAGAACATTTTGATTTGGTAATTTAATCTGTTTCAAATGTGACTTAAATATTCACTAATTGTGTTTATCACAGCATTATTTTTAAATAAGTATACGTTTGAAATTAAGTATTAATGATGGTCAAATGGCTAAATGGGAGAAACACTGTACAATCTTTCAAAAGGATAGTGCAGAGATATTAAAAATTATTATTTTGAAATGTTTTTAGTGCCCTAAGTAAAAGGTAATGCTAAAATGCTAAACGAAAAACACACACAATATATAACTATATGTAAAGTACTAATATAATAGATGTTTTAAATATATGCACATACACACATATACAGAAAGAGAGAGAGCAATAAGAGTGCACACATCTATGCTAAAATTTTAATAGTGACTAATTCTGTTTATTGTAATGTGGGATGATCTTTCTATTTATATCATCTATATTTTCTAATTGTCTAAAATAACTTTTTATTTTTCTTTATAATTAATAAAAAATTTAAAGTTTATTTGAGTAAAGCCTATAACCTTTGAGTCAGTAATTACTTCTTTGAGATTTTGCTCAAAGAAATAATCCTCAAGGAAGAATATATATGCATAAACATGTTCATTTAAATATTAATTTAAAAACTAAAATTGTACAGTGTTGTAGTATTTGCTATTCAATTTTTTTAAATGATTATAAATTCCTAACCCTGAAATTGCCAGCAAAGTATATCATAAACAAAAATGATTTTTTCCCTAACATATTATGGAAAAATGTGAGTGGTGGATGGGTATGTGACTTAATTACTTATACGACGCTGAGCAGCAAGCAATGTAAGGGTGGACACAGGTTTTCCAGCACAGCTCTCATGACTCCATTTGGACAACTACTTGTATAAATCAAGGTTTTATCCGCATTATGGTAGCATCTTTCTTGTTTAGATCACTTTTATTTTGTCAGTATCAGCCAGAAGCTTTATTAGATGTGGAGGAAATGAAAACTGGACCCTCATCCAAGCCTTGTAATCAGAGTTAAAAGAAAAACTAAAATTATTTACATGTTTTATCTCTAACCCTATGCTACTTCAAGATACTGCAAAAGAGTTTGAAAGCAAAAGACAAATATTCTACCTTGTGGAAATATTCAAAGTCATGAAGAAGAATCACATAAGAATTCCCTAAACACAAGCCTGGTACTGGGAGTAGACAGACTGACTAGAAAAATCTTCCTTTTAGCTGCACTTGGTAGATCTTTCAAAGTTCGTGATTAGATTAAACCCCTTTCAAGTCCTCACCTCTTATAAGTGCAATAACTAATTGAGAATTCATCTCTGAATAAAAATTAAGGGTAGAAGCATTTTATATTCCAGAAGACATGGGTGAAATTGAAAATCTTTGCCTATGTGTCTTCTTCCCTGGAATAAGACAACAGTAGTTCTCAATGGTTTCTGTTTTATAGACAAAAGATCCAAGATATGAGAACCCAACACTGTGCCAGACAAATAGTAGTTTTCACATTTTGTATTTCTGTTAACCAGTTGCATACACACTGTCAAAATTAAGATCACTTCATGGGCAGGCAAACTGTGCAGTCACTTAGAGAACCGCAGTCAGAAGGACGCAATGCTTGATTTAATGCTTTACTATCACTATCTTAAAATCTTTAACAATTTTTAAATAAGGGCCTTTCAGTTTTCATTTCTCATTTGGCCTTACCAATTATATAGCTGGTGCTGTTCAACATAACTAATGTATGAACTCTCACTTTTATGTTATCCAGGGCACATGATTTAGGCCTGTTAATAAAGTTTGTGATTGCCACTTTTCACATATTGTCTATGGGATAAGAAAATATGAAGTGTCTGATGGATTTCAAAGGAGTGCAGTCTGTGCTTTTGTCTAAAAGATTTGAAATCTTCCTGAAGATTTATGGTGATTTTAGGAAATAACAATTTACAGTTTATAAAGTTGAACAATGTATGTTGACGGCACTTTGCAATCTGAAAGGTGCTCTGCTAGAAACACTTTATATAAGTAATGAAGGTGTAAGAAAGGTTTATGCAATTTCTTATGGCAAAACAGAACACTTGCATATTAGTAAAGGAAGTCACGATATGCAAGCTTCTGCAAAGTTATAAAATTTTATTTTAATAGTAATAGAATAATTATTCATTTAGTTTCATCATGTAGCAAATGTCTACTACTGTGTGTATATTCTTTTAAAGGTCCCACTTTGTAAAAAGCACAGTACATAGGGGGCAGAACTTCCTATCTACCTCGATAAAGTCTTAAAGGATCAGGATGAGATTTTTGAATTGGATCTGGCAAGAAATTGACGTCAAGTACAGAAGAGAGGAGTGTTTCGTTCTGTAAGAAATCCATAGTAAATGATTTTTGAGAGACCTCTTTCTAGGTCAGCACTTTGCACGTGGTTTTTTAAAGTTCTAGTTGAAATATGCTGCAAACATTAAAATAATAAATGACATTAATTTGGACATATTTCAAATACATTTTATACATTATAACTGTGTATTGATATCTATATCCAAAATCTTTTTTTAACTTATTACTCTGTAAAATTATAAACAAGATCTGATGACATTTGAACAAATAACCTGTGACAGTAGTTATTCTTGCAATTTCCAAAAGTAATCTGCTGCAGAAATTAAGTAAAAGAGTGTTTAATATTACTTTTACAAAAGTTACTCCATTAAAAGCAGAAAATAGCAGACAGATTTTTAAAACTGCCATGTATTAAAAAACATTCCTTTTACTCATCTGAGGCAGGCAGCCTGTTTTGGCCTGCCTGCCTCAGATAAGTAAAAGGAATGTTAAAACATTTACAAAGTGAACCTCCAATCATTGTCCATAGCAGCTCTCTGAATGGACTAGCCAATGTGGTAAAATGAGACAGGAGGAAAAAGAGAGGAGCAGAATGGGCTCCTCACCTCACCACAAACTTACAATAGACCCTATGTCTCAAAATTGGTAAATGGGTTAGAGATCAACAAAACCCAACATATAGGCATTGGTTCAATTGTTAAATTTATTATACTGCTGCAATACCCAAACTACAGTGAAATGAAGTATGGAAGATTAAAATGCTTAGAATAGGTCGGGCACGGTGGCTCATGCCTATAATCCCAGCACTTTGGGAGACCAGCCTGGCCAGCATGGTGAAACCCCAACTCTACTAAAAATACAAAAATTTGCTGGGTGTAGTGGTGCACACATGTAATCCCAGCTACTTGGGTGGCTGAGGCAGGAGATGCACTTGAGTCCGGGAGGCAGAGGTTACAGTGAGCTGAGAGTGCACCATGTAATGAAGGTAGTATTAAAATAACAATGCATTCCAACATAGTGCTTTAAAAAAGGATAATATTCTTCAAAAAGGTCCTGTATCATTATTATGGATACTTTAATTGACATAAAATTGTATGTATTGTTTTGAAATATACACATATCGTAGAATGACTAACTCTAGGTAATTAACATATGCACATTTAAAATTTCTTCTCAATTTAGACAAGGATATTCTGATTCCATGGCTGCTTTTTGTTAAGATAGATAAAAAAGTTAGTTTTTTTTTTTGTATATTTATTATACATCCAGTCATTTCATTGAATGTTTTTGTTTCAACAAATTTTTTATTGTATTTGGATAGTCTGTGTATGCAACCATATTAACTTTGAGTAACATTTTTTAATATTTCTACTTATTTCATTTTCATGCCTTATACCATTGTCTGTAGGATCTGAGCCATAGTTTATTTTGAATTAGTTTCCATAAACTCTTATTTTTCTTAGTCTTTTAATTAATTATGCTTGCTGAAAATATCAATTTTTGGCTTTTTTTTTGACAAATCGCATGGCAATTTTTTTTTTAAATGTTGATTTCCAGGGTATAGCAATAAAAACAAAAAAACTGGCTTGCTATATGTAAAAAGAAAAAAAAAAAGTTGAATCTCTAAATTACATTACACACAAAAGGGCATTCTGAATAATTTAAGATTTGAATGTGAATAGTAATATTTTATAATAGAGAAAATATAGAATAATGTTTTTGTAACTTTGGAACGAAGAAAAATTACTTAAAACCCACATTTATTAAGATCTTAATTTATATGAATATAGCAAAATTAATGGCATAAGTTTAATGTAGTATATCATAGGCAATACTGACGAAGAAGATATTAGCAACATTAAAAAACAACAAGAGCTCTTTGTTACAGCTATTTTGGAAATAAATTTGGAAGTATTTAGAGACATAATGTATACAGACAGCTTATAATTCAGGGACCCAAACCTGGTTATGTCCAGAAGAAATTCTCACACAGATCACTAAGTGGATATACCAAAGGCAGTTTATTATAGGTTTTTCTGTGTCATTTAGAAATTAGAAGCAACCTAGATGCTCATCACTAGAAGAAAATAATCTTAAAATATTATAAGTTCTTCTAGTGGAATGTATTATAAGTTACAATCAGTGAACTGAATGAACATACAATATAGATAGAGCTCAAAGTAGGCATTAAGTTTTAAAAAGATAGGATACTAAAGTGGATGTATAGCAAAATTAAAATTAAAATATACACATTTAAAGCAACACTGCATATTCTATGTAACATATGCATCCAAGATGTTGTAACAGATACAACATCTAAAAGGAGTGTGGGTGATGAACATAAGGATCTGCTAACCTTCAGTTTTCGTAGTGGGAAGTGGATCCTCTTCTTCAAAGTTTAGAAAGAATCTTTATACAAAAATATCTCGGTGTTATTTGTGTATTTGTGGGGGGGTGCTTTGAAATAACTTCAGCCTCATCAAAACATTTATGTGATAGTAAAAAGAACTTCCATATTTGCAATACTCCATCATATAATCCAAGATTTTATCATATTTGCCTTATTCATTAGTCACAATGCCTCATCCAATTTTTCATAAGAAGAACACTTTTCCCTTATATTTTACATATTACATATATCGGATTAGGTAAAAAGGCCAGACCTATGACTGATTGGGGTACCTGAAACAGAAGGGGGAGAATGGAGCTAAGTTAGAAAACATACTTCAGGATATCATCCAGGAGAACTTCCCCAAACTAGCAAGAGAGGTCAGCATTCAATTCAGGAATTTCAGAGAACTCCAGAAAGACTCTATGAAAAGATCAAATCCAAAACATATAATAATCAGATAGAGTCTCCGAGGTTGAAATGAAGGAAATAATGTTAAAGGCAGCCAGAGAGGAAAGCCAGGTCATCTACACAGGGAAGCCCATTACAATAACAGTGCACCACTCAGCAGACACCCTAAAAGCCAGAGGATATTGGAGGCAAATACTCAACATTCTTAAAGAAAATAATTTCCAACCCAGAATTGCATATCTGGCCAAACTAAGCTTCATAAGCAAAGTAGAAATAAAATCCTTTTCAGAAAAGCAAATGCTGAGGGAACTTATCATTAGCAGGTTTGCTTTACAAGAGCTTCTGAAGGAAGAACTAAATATGGAAAAGAAAAACCATTACCAGCCACTGCAAAAACACACTGAAGCACAAAGACCAAATGACATTATGAAGCAACTACATCAACAAGTCTGCAAAACAAGCAGTTAGCATCATGATGACAGGATCAAATTCACATATAACAATAGTAAACTGAAATGTAAATGGGCTAAATGTTCCAATTAAAAGACACAAAATGACAAGCTGGATAGAGTCAAGACCCATTGATTTTACTGTGTTCAAGAGATGCATGTTGTACAAAGGTACACATAGGCTCAAAATAAAGAGATATAGGAAAATCTATCATGCTAATGCAAAGCAGAAAAAAGTAGGGGTTGCAATCCTAGTTTCTGACAAAAAAGATTTTAAACCGCAAAAATCAAAAACAAAGAAGAGCATTACATAGTGGTAAAGGGATCAATTCAACAAGAAGAGCTAACTATCCTAAATATAGATATATAAAATCCAAGAGCACCTAGATTCATAAAACAAGTTCTTAGAGACATACAAAAGACTACGACTCCCACACAATAATTGTGAGAGAATTTAACATTCTACTGTAAATATTAGCCAGATCGTTGACACAAAAAATGAGCAAAGATATGCAGGACTTGAACTCAGCTCTGGATCAAGTGGCCCCTGATAGATAGCTATAGAACTCTGTACCCCAAAGCAACAGAATATACATTCTTCTTGGCACTATATGGCACTTACTCTAAAATTAATCACATAATTTGAAGTAAAATACTTCGCAGCAAATGCAAAAGAACTGAAATCATAACAAAGTCTCTCAGACCACAGCACAATCAAATTAAAACTCAAGACTAAGAAACTCACTCAAAACCACACGATTACATGGAAATTGAACAACCTGTTCCTGTTTTACTCCTGGGTAAATTATGAAATTAAGGCAGAAATCAAGAAATTCTTTGAAATCAGTGAGAACAAAGAGACAACGTACCAGAATCTGTGCAACACAGCTAAAGTAGTGTTAAAATGGAAATTTATAGTACTAAATTCCCATATCAAAAAGCAAGAAATATCCCAAATTGACTATCCTGACATTACAACCTAAAAGAACTAGAGAAATGAGCAAACAAACCCCAAATCCAGCAGAAGACAAGAAATTACCAAGATGAGAATGGAATTAAAGGAGATAAAGACAAGAAAAACCCTTTTAAAAATCAACAAATGCAGGAGGTGGTTTTTGAGGGAAAAAAAAGTAACAGAGCACTAGTTAGACCAAGGAAGAAGAAAAAAAGAGAAGAATCAAGTAGACAAAATAAAAAATGATAAAGGGTATATCACCACTGACCCTACAGATATACAGACAACCATCAGAGAATACTATAAACACCTCTATGCAAATAAACTAGAAAATCCAGAAGAAAGAGAAAAATTCCTGGACACATACACCCTCCCAAGACTAAACCAAGAAGAAGTTGAATCCCTGAATAGACCAATAGCAGGCTGTGAAATCGAGGCAGTAATAAATAGCCTATCAACCAAAAAAAGCCCCAGACTAGAGAGACTTATAGCTGGATTTGACCAGAGGTACAAAAAGGAGCTGGTACCATTTCTTCTGAAACTATTCCAAACAATGGAAAAGGAGGGACTCCTTTTATGGAGGCCAACATCATTCTGATACCAAAACCTGGCAGTTACAACAAAAAAAGAAAACTTCCAACCAGTATCTCTGATAAACATTGTTGCAAAATCCTCAATAAAATACTGGCAAACTGAATCCAGAAGCTCATCAAAAACCTTATGCTCTATGATCAAGTTGGCTTCATCCCTGGGATGCAAGCCTGGTTCAACATACACAAATCAATAAATGTAATTCATCACATAAACAGAACTGAAGACAAAAAAACCATATGATTACCTCAATAGACACAGAAAAGATCTTCAGTAAAATACAAAATCCCTTCATGCTAAAAACTAAATTAACTATGTATTGAAGAAACATGCCTAAAAATAAGAGTCATTCATGACAAACCCACCGCCAATATTATACTGAATGGGCAAAAGCTGGAATCATTCCCCTTGAAAACCCACGCAAGAAAAAGATGCCCTCTCTCACCACTCCTATTCAACATAATACTGGAAGTTCTGGCCAGGGCAAACAGGCAAGAAAAATAAAGAGTATTCAAAAAGGAAAAGACAAAGTCATACAAAATCAATGTGCAAAAATCAAAGTATTCCTATTCACCGATAATAGATAAGCTAAGAGCCAAATTATGAATGAATTCCCATTCACAATTGCTACAAACAGAATAACATACCTAGGAATACAGCTAACAAGGAAAGTGAAGGAAATTACAGATGCTGGTGAGGTGGTGGAGAAATAGGAATGCTTTTACACTGTTTTTGAGAATTTAAATTAATTCAGCCACTGTGGAAGACAATGTGGTGATTCCTCAAAGACCTAGAACCAGAAATACAATTTGACCCAACAATCCCAAGGAATATAAATCATTATATTATAAAGATACATGCACATGTATGTTCATTGCAGCACTATTCACAAAAGGAAAGAGATAAAATCAACCCAAATGCTCATCAATGATAGACTGGATAAAGAAATGTAGGACATATACACCATGGAATACTATGCAGTCATAAAAAGGAATGAGATCATGTTCTTTGCAGAGATATAGATGGAGCTGGAAGCCCTTATCCTCAGCAAACTAACACAGGAGCAGAAAACCAAACATCACATGTGCTCACATATAAATGGGAGCTGAACAATAAAACACACGGACAGAGAAGGGAACAACACACACTGGGGCCTATGGCAGGGACACGGGGAAGGAGAACATAGGAAAAATAGCTAACAAGTGCTGGGCTTAATAGCTAGGTGATAGGCTGATAGGTGCACCAAACCACCATGCACATGTTTACCTATGTAACAAACCTGCACATCCTGCACATGTATCCCAGAACTTAAAATAAATATTTTTTTAAAAAACAAAATACAATTTTGGAATTATTTCTTGAATTTTCCATTTAGTATTTTTGGACTGTAGTTAACTATAGGTAAAATGAAACCATGGTAAGAATAAACATAGGTAAGCAGGAAGTATTATGTATGTAATTATACACACACACACACACATACATACTGTTATCATTATGAGAAAATGATAATCATTTTTCATCAGCAGCCTCTAAGTTGTTCCTTGATAATTCCTACCTCAACTTGTATGCTCATTCCTACTGTCTTGGATCATTCACACAGAAAGAGGTCCAGTGCCATGTGGTCAGAAAGCCCTATGTAGAGGCTCACATCAGTGAGCTTGGATGTGGATTTTTCTACCCTTTAGTCAAGTATTTAGATGCGATTTCAGCCTAAAACAATAGCTTGACTGCAACCTCATGAGAGACCTTGAACTAGAGGCACCAAGCTAAGCTATAATCTCATTTCTGACCTCCAGGAACTCTGAGATAATAAATGTTTATTGTTTTCAACCAGATTGTTGGTGTGAAGTGAATTTTTTCATGCAGCAATATTTAACTAATACCTCATTGATGGTAAGGCCATCAATTACCTCTTAAATACAAAAATCTAATGCATTTTTATTTAATGTGAATGTTTCACAATAAAAGTATTTAAACTTGGAATAATACAATGATAGATTGAATCTAAGCTCTGCCATTTACTTCAAATGTTACCATCTCTATCTGTGCCACAGTTTGTTAATGTGTGTAATAAAGATAATAGTAGTGCCTGTCTCATAGTTTTTCATAACTGTTAAATGAGATAATACCTGTAAGGCATTTAATAAGAATGTCTGGCACATAGCAAGTGTGAAATAAATATTAGCTTTACTTTTCACTGTTACTACTTCCTGCCTTTTAAGATTATCATCAGCTTCTGCGTCTATAATACAAATTCTTAGTTTCCTTTATTGCTTCTTGCTGGGATTATTGCAACCATCTTCTAATTGGTTTTAATTTAAAAATTTTATTCATACTTCTATGTAGAAGCCTCAGTGATAGCTCAGATCCTTCAGATAAAAATGTTAACTCCTCAGGTTTGCCTTTCACACAACTATGGCCCTTTGTTATTATTTACCTGCTTTCCTCTTCAGGCTCATTCACCACTTCACCCACACAAGCAATACAAGCTTTGCTAACTGCAATGAACTTCCTCAAATTTCCTATAAGAACAATACATTTTTATACTTTGATGGTTATATATTGTCTGTTGGCTTTGCTAAAAATTTTGCTTTCCTTATTCTATATTTCTTCTTCCTTTGTTCTCAAGACCGGCTCCTCTGAGACTTTTCATTCAACTCCCTTCTATAGCTATCTCTACTGATGCCCCTTTTTAAACCTTAAATAACATCCTTCTTTTATAATAGTAGGTGGAGTAGTGACTACATAGTGTAATTTGGGTGTGTTGAGGAATATTAGAGTAACTCTATTTGTGTCTACATAAAAATCACCCTGAAACATAGAATCTCAAAATAGCTATCATTTATTATCTCATAGTTTCTGTGGGTCAGATATTTGGGAGCAGCTTAGCTTGTTGAATCAGACTCAGGGTCTGTCATGAGGCTACATTCAGGATGTGGTTTAGGGCTGAAGTTATTTGAAGGCATGATTTGTGCAAGAGGATTTTCTTCCAACATGATCCACTCAATGTCTTTTGAAGAGAGGCTTCCCTTCTGGCTACAGACAGAAGGCTTCAGTTCTGTCACATGGTTCTTTCCAAAGTGGTACTTGAGTGTCCTCGCGATATGACAGTTGGCTTATTTCAGAGCAAATGATCCAAGAATTACACAAAATCTGCAAACTTTTCTAGACTAAACTTGAAAGTCACACTGCAGCATCTTCAATGATATATTAGTTATACAAGACATCCCTATGAAATGTGAAAGAAAACAGCATGAATATTAGGAGATCAGGATCATTGTGAGTTATCACGGAGGCTACTGAATTGAAAAACTTTAACATTAAAGAAGAATATATTAATCGTTTAATAATATTTTAGACTCATCTTGATTATTTAATTGTGGAAGAGTTTCCCTGAAAAATTTTGCCTTCAAGGAAATCTCAATTTAAAATAAAGGGCAATAAATTTAAACATTATTATGACTTTTATGTGACATAAATATGTACATGTTTAGCATATATTTCATTTTTACAACTGAATTTAAGCTTATGAGTAATCATATATTTAAAGAAAAGCTTAATATGTCATGAAGAACAAAGTGATAAAATGAGGATATTTTCATTCTGGCAACTGTATGGCCCTGGATTAACTATGGAACTCATTGTGCTTCAGCTTTGTTAGCACTCTGATGAGTAATATAACTAGTTGTCCTTACATCTTTTGAGAGAGTTACGAGTGTAAAGAAAATTACTTATGAGAAGCAGCAATGAAAAGTTAAACAATTATAAAAAGGTAAAGAGGCTTTATTAGGTCATTTGTAAAAGTGTCTCATAAATGACATTTGAATATTTGTAATTACCTAGCATACATCACAAACAAATAGTAATTAATATAATCATACATGACATTAATTTCAGGGTGACTTTTACCAAGTTACCTTATTTCCCTTCTAGGGTAGCTCATCAAGGAGCTAGATTTACAATACCACATGAAAAGACAATATTGATCTTCAGGTGTCATGAATCTTTGTTCAAACGCAGTGCATAAATACAATGAAATAGAAATGAGACAGAAAATGTAGGTAAAAAGTTTCCATCAGTGTTAAATTCTAGTGTTATTAACCCATTCCAGAATTATTGACAACATAAAGGCTGTGACGTAATTCCTGCTTCTCAATGAAGCAAGTTTCCAATTTCTTCAATATTCAATTTGTGAATATTCTTGCAAGCAAAAATAATTTTACTTTTTGATAATGTTTTACGGCATCCACAATTAGTAATAATTTACACTGAGGTCAAGTACTTGCACAGCCTAATCAATTACACTAGCTAGGTGCAACACCTCAGTGACAGTTGCACTGTGAATGTAGATTGACTGTTTTTCTCTCTGAAGTCATGTTTCTATCAAGAAGGATCATTTGAATCTAAAAATTAGCACTTCTATGAACTACTTTTGAAATTATTCCCTGAAATATGTAGTGACCTGTCATTAAACATCATTCTAGGTAATGATGTATCAGCTGATAACTTACTGTGTTCCTTCTTCAATGTTTTTTAGAGCAAAATGCAGAAAACTGCTTGACTTACACAAAGGATTTGATACCCATAATTTGAGTCATTGCTGTTCTATTTTTTTAACCATAGCATAATTACGTATGATATGATTGACGTAGATACTTGTACACAGATATAGGGTACTGCAAATTTAAAATATGAGTCATTTGCTTGGAACCTTGCTTAGGGTCAAAAGGAAACTGATATTAAATCTAGAAAAAAGCGATGCAGTGAATGCAATGATAAAAGCATTATTAATATAGTTTCCCATCGTAATTTGGAAGGCAAATAATGTTGATCTAGAAGAAGAGGTTGGAATATAGACTCTTAGTGGTGTGTGTTAGATGTCATTGGGTGGATTTGCCAAGATCTTAAAAGAAATAGGTGATTTCAATAACTGTATATTTCCAAGTAGAAAAAAAAAAGTAGAAAATTCAGAAACTTGAAGACTTAGAAATGGAACTATATCTGAATGTCGAATAATAAATCACACAATTAGTTTTTTTTAATTCTGTTTAAAGGCAGGGAATGAAACAGTGTTTACCGTTTCACTCATTACTAAAATTCTCTGATTAGCTAAGGTGGTACATAGTAATTCTTTTCATCTGGACAAAATAACTCTAGGGAAAAAGACAAAGGCTGTGCCTCTCCTACCAAAGCTTAACAGAACAAAAGTACCCACAATTATTTCAAGAATATGAGAGTGAGAATGTTGGGGATGGTGGAAGAGAGAATGCAAAGAAACACAGCAAATTTAAGAAGTAAATAAAAAAGTCAGGTTAGAGAGAGCCCAGATAGATGAAGCTGGGAGAGAATAAGAACCAGCAGTGAGCCATTCTGGAGTATGGGCAGCTACTTCTGGCCCATAAAGCGGAATGCAGATTCAAGATGGCTAGCTATATGCAGCTAGTATGTGCCTCCTCCACGGAGTGGAACCAAAATAGCAATTAGATATTCACAATTTGAATAGATCATCTAAGAAAGAAAAACAGAGGAGTGGTGAGACGCACTGAAAACAAAGAAGAAAGAAGTGTGGCAGCCTTCTCAGCTGGGAATGGCTGGGAGCTGTAAGAAGCTCTCAGCTGTTGGAAAAGGGTAGGTAAGAGACACACAAGGCTGTACATTTCCACTATGGACATTTACAGTCTTAGCTACAGGAGAGCCTCTCAACCCATGCAGGCTTTAAGACTAAAATTGAGAGCTGCCTAGAGATTGCACAGAGGTATTTCTCTGGAGACAGAACTCATGCTGAGTCTTATAGGCTTCTAAGCCCTGAGAAGCTACAGCATGACACCATTCTGACCCCCCCAAGGAAGTGCGGGGGGGCCTCACCAATGTTCCCTTACAGGATACTGGAATTGGTATTGCTGTTGTCTGTCTTCCATTTATCTCCTTTCTGTGTGAGTGACCATTGATATTATCCTGGCCCTATTTACTCATTTAAATTGGGTGTGTGAGATAGATCACTTGTCTCTTTGTTCATAGTTCTATATATAATAGGTGAATTATATGTGTATATGTATATAATTCTATATATATATTAGAATTCTATATAAGGGATTAATGTAATAACTATCATTCATCATTCCTGACAAAATAATATTAATAGAGATCCTGAACATTGAGCTTGATGCTGTGGCTAGTTGGGACTTCTTGATTGTCTTTCTTGGACAAAGGTGAGAAGGATTTCTCCTTGAAAAGGAAAGTGAACTGAATATTTGTTTATAAGAAGAGGGAATTCTGGTAGCCATTAACATGGATCACAAATACTCTGCCTTCCTCTCCTAACTACATAGTAGGTTTGAAGTTCTAGTGGATTTAGATTAATCTTCTGCAGAGATTTCCTAGCTTCGATTTTTAAAAAAATGTATGTGCATAATAATGCTTTCTTTAATAAAACTTCCTTCCTTGGGTCATCTTTTTCCTATCTTTTAAATAGTGATAATCTTCAGGGTTCATTTTCAGCCTTAATCCCATACTATTTGCCCCCTAAGTGACCTTTTTAATTATGGCTTCAGCTATCAACTGTACATTAGATTAATATTAAATTCCAGTCTATATTTCTATACCGAATTTCAAACTCAAATATTCAATACCTGATAGGCACTTCAAACCCATTATTTCTAAATTGAATTAATATGATTATCACTGCAAACATGGTTATCTTCCTAAATTCTGCTATCATTGATAGTCACTAAAGGTAAAAAGCAATGATATTCTTCTAGATAATTTTCTATAAATCATATTGCTCACCTAGTCATGCCAGTTCTATTAACTAAGTATCTCTAGATTCCATCTAATATTCTCTACCCCTACTGTTACTTACGTCACTAACTCTGACTTTTTCATCTATTGTAGTCCTTGAGCTTTGCAAAGAACTCAAAATATTATTAGAGACAGAAAAAGAATATCAGTAATTGTAATGAAACATAATAAATTATGTAATAGAAATGTGAAAGAAGTAACATTGAGGAATAGCATCTGAAATCTATATCATTTTGGGAGACAGGAAACACTTCAGAAGCATTATGTTACTTTCATTCAGTTATTTCAGTTATTTACGAATTGAATTTTCTATGACATATAAACTTTCCCTTTGTATCAGGCAACTCTGCTGTGGACTGGGGTATCATAATAGACGTGATCAGACAGCATCCCTCTTGAATTAACTTAATAAAGAGATGATAAATAATAATATACAGTATAATATTGAAAAAAACATCATTTTTGTCTTAGTATAATAAGACTGGATTGAAATGTACTTGATTGGAAACTGTGAAACATGAGTTCTGCAAACATCAATATTAGACTAGACTATGAAAGACCTATATGCCTTGCCATTCTTTTGGAACCTTATCTCTATAACTACAGAAAGCCTAAGAAAAAAATAGTTAACTTCTGAAGAGTGTGGTATGAGATGGTAACTGAATTCTCCCTGTGTTTCAGCCCTCAGGGAAACAGTTCAATTTAAAGCAGGAGTGGCTTTACCTTAAGATAATGCTTTAATGAATTCAGTGAAAATAAAAATTAAAAACTAAGGTTAACCTAAAAAACAATTAAGAGGAATAAGAATGAGATATGCTTCTACTGGATCAAAATGTGCGTTATTCAGGAGGATACTGAACATATAAAGTGACTATAGAAATCAAGAGAATAAAGCCATGAAACATAAAAACATTTAATCTGTTGGATTGTTTATAAATGGAACACAAATCCCTTAATAATTTTTTATACTTGGCAAATTTTCAAAAAGGCAAATGCATACTTTTAGAATTGGGAAAAATAATATTAACTGTTTTAGGACTCTAATGGACTTTCTAGGAAAAGTGTAGGATGAAAATTAAATTATTTCTTATACTTGACTCCTCTTAAGAAACAAATAATAAAGGAAAATGTGCTCATTGCCTCCCATGCGCTCTGCTGAATTATGATCTACTAATTGGAATAATGCCTCTGTGTGTTCAAATGCCAAACATGTCAGGCTATGTGTCACATTTCTCTATTTTTATTCAATTAGGAGGCATAACTGTATACAAACAAGTAGAGAAAGAAAGAAGGAACAAATCTAGAAAATACTAATACTGAATCTCACAATCTTGAATCCACATGATCTTGAAAAACTTGAGAATCTAATAGTAGATTCTGGTCAAGTCTCCCCCTTTTAGGAAAAAAGTCTGTACATATTTGATAAATCTGTGGAGTTTATTACAGATGCTGTAGGTAAATAACCAACATTATTTGCAATGTGCCAGTCATTTTCCTTGGACGGCACTAATTTTAAAATCTCATAAAGGTTTAAACATATAGTCAGGTGTTTAAGTCATTCAAATTTGTTGCTTGCTGTAATGAACAAATGACTTGGCTGATTATTGGATATTTAAATTTTAACTATAGTGTGTACAACAATATTTTCCTAAAATATTTTAAAGTATTGTTATGTTATTAGCAAAAATAAAATGCTTGAGAACATCTCAAGTCTTTAAATATTTTTAAAACTTTCTTTCTTATTTTAGTTTCAGTATGAATAAAATGTGGCTCACTCTCTATCAAAGGTGATTCTATATTGTAGAACTAAAAAAGAGGCAAAAGAAACATAAAATTTGCATAATGTTTTAACCATGAAGGTAATAACTTAATGATTGTGAGACCATGGAATGTTTCAAACCGTATATCCCTTTGGAAGTACGGTGTAGGTCCTTAGCAGTTAGAAGAACAAAGCAAGACTCAGCAGAGCCACAGATTTCAAATTCAGCAGTGTGTTTAAGAATTATCTTTTCTGACACTAGACTGAGAAAACTAGGTAAAGAATGTCTCCAAGGAACAGCCCTTATTCAGCATGTGACAAGCTGGAAGAAAATACATTATATGTGTATCTTTGCATTTGTACACTGTATGTTGTATAGACCTAATTCTACCTGAGATGCCTCACGATGAAAAAGAAATAAACAACACACACTCATGCACACACACTCACACACACACACACGAGCACATAAAACGAAAATAAGGGGAAAAGATTCAAAGGATGACATATCACGAAATCCTTCATAATATGATTGCTCTTGATATTCTTTGTTTTCACTTATACCCTGGTCTGTTTTCAATTTTCCAGATAACAAAATAAAACTTTTAAATTCATCCTTTGTAAAATATAAATGTCCTGTTTCTATTGCTTCCTTTTGCCTCTGTCTCAAGGGACAACAAGAGAGACAGAAATATGAGGTTTTTTTTATCTTTGACTTTTTCCTTCTTCAAAGAAAATATACGCCAAAATGTAAGATAAAATACCTTATCCGTAATAGCACCAAATAATAGTCTCCTAGTAGGTTATTCCAAGTATAATATGTTTGTATTTTATGTATTTATGTAACAAATTTATGAACTTATGTGTTATATATTTGTATGTGATAAATATTTTTAAAAGCTATTAGAGTTGGTGATATTTACTCAAACATGCAAAATTCATCATATAAAGAATTATAAAACCAATATTCTGGTGAGCGCGCGCACACACACACACACACACACACATATCTATTGGTTGATTTGAAGCTTCAGCCATAAATACAATACTTGTGATTCTTTATGGCCTGTGTCTCCTTGCCTAAATCTGATTGAAAAAGGAACAGTTGGGCTTTGCCTATTTTGCTATAATCCATGGCATTTGCTTTCCTAGTTGTTAATGGTGAAACATTCAGTAAATTTTGTTCCTTTTTTAGCTTTGTTATTTACTTGACTAGTTCTTTGACTCTGTGATTTAGTCAAATAAAACAAAAATTACTGTTTATATAGCTATGATCTTAATAAAATTCAGAAATGGATGAAAATGACAATAAATATTTTTAGATAATTTTCATTGAGCTGGTAATATGTGTTGCTGCAACATTATAACCCTTGTTTCATTGGACCTTCTTCACTTATTACTGCAGGACACTAACTTTCCCGTTAAATCATGTATGTGATTTCTGGGATTCAACAGAGGTTTTAAATATGCTCATAAGAAAGTACATTTACTTCCCACCTCTTCACTGGAGGCTTTCTGTGATTTTCATGAACACATCCTCCTGGTTTCAGATTTGTTTAGCTATTACGTTGAAGCAGGGGAAACACTTTTCTTTTAATGCTGCTCTAAGTTAGATTATTAAAGCTATAGTGCCTTCCTCTCTACCATTTTAGAATTCAAACGACTGCTTTTTCAGACTTTGCTGATGTCCTAGGATCCAACCATGGACTCAAAGACAAATTTGGATGCTAGACATACCTTGTTGTATTTAGAATCACTCCTTCTTTTTGTTGAGTGTATTTTCACTATTCTGTTGGCTTTTCCACTTAGCCTCTTTCTTCTAGGAATCCTTTTCTTTAAGGTGGAGAAATGCAAAAGGATGTCTGGGTGGCATATTCCATAAGTCTTCAAAACCTGAATAGGCATTTTGGATTTGCTTTGGTGAACACAGCTTTGATTCTCTACTACATGTAGCTGAGATGTTAGATTTCTTTAAAATATATGATGATAATTCTTTTAATTAAATATATGGCATTTTTTCTCTTCATATATTTATTCTCTCCACTGGAAAATATAGTTTCTATACTGAGTATTAACAGAACTGGCTTAGCTTTGTCCTTTATTTTCTACTCAACTTAATCTTTATCTGGGTTATCTCACTTATTTCTAACTTATTTTCTCTGATAACACTGAATCTAATTTATAAGCATTATGGATATGATTTAATGAATAATCCAAAGAATTATTAAGCACTTTTCTTTAAACAATTTAGGGAAGTCACATAAAACCTCAACTTACAAATGGATAATGTTGTTCATAACAAGTAGACAGTTATTACAACATATGACAGTATCACTGCTTGGAATTTAAACTCCAATGTATATGTGCATTTCCCATTATATGATTAGGTTTAAACTCCAATGTATATGTACATTTCCCATTATATGGTTAGATTTCAAAAAATACTTAACAATTTTCAGTACTATATTCAATAAATATTTAACAACTGTCTCTCTAAGGGAAAAAATCCTGATATGCAGCACTTGTCAATTTCCATGGGATAAATTCTCCCAGACTGATTCCAAACTACCAATATCATGTCACTAAGCATGCACGTGGGAAGAAATGTGCAAAATCAGCTATTACCAGCTGGTGCAAGCCAGTGTGAGCCTACTGCAAACGACTATTGTTTGTTTTCATATATATGTAGATAAGTATTTGCAAATTTTCAATTTTTAATTTAGTACATTTTTAATTTTGAAGTAAAATTCCATATATTTTAAGTGCTAGTGTTATTTAATAGCCCTGAAATGTCAATCACTAGAGCGTGCAGCTGCAGCAAAGATCCTGAATCCTGGGCATCAAAGTTAAATATTTCTATGAATATAATAAATAAAAATAATGAGACAAAGCTCTGTGAAAATCATAATGTATATCATAATAGTAACTCATGGGGGGTTAGGTGTTATTTAGAAAATCAGTCACAAGTGTCTTCTTAACACATGTAAGAATGACCCAGATAAAAATTACATTGCTCAGAGAAAGTTTAATATTGAACTCAGCCCATTTTACAAGAAAAAGAAATTATACTATATTTAGTAAAATCCTAAAAATCTTCATTTTTTCATGAAATTCTTACTGTGACTCTTAGAATATTTTTTTCAATTTTGTAATTCAAGTACTACTTTTTAAATATATCTGTATGAAGACTTACAATACATAAGATATAGTAAATAGACTAGACAGTTTTATTACATGGCACTGTCACATTTACTAATTTTTCGGTTGTTCTATGATAAAATATATTTGTATAGGACTTAAGATATCGAGGAAAGATACCCCCCAAAATGGTGCTGTTTTCTGCAGTTTCATGATAGTGTTATAATCTCTAAGGCTTAGAAGAAGTCTTACATTTAATTTTATTACCTATATTCATTCCATATATAAATAAGCTGAATGAAAGTATTTCTTTATGAATTCTCTGTTCACTTTCCACTTTTATTCTATCATTGGACAGTTCTAAATATCAGAAATATATACCATATAATTAACTAAAACAGGTGTCTATATAGGATCTTTTTTTTTTGTTTTTACTTTTATCCTACAGGGCAACATAAAACGATGTTTTTGGTCTGAAGTATTCAAATAATTTAAGAAGTTTAATGCCATTTAGTCTTTCCTCATCTTTCTAAACCCACTTTCTTTGGACATTTGTCTGAAAAATAAACTGCTATATTTTCTAAATTTCTATATCGTTGTAAACACTTTCTCTTAATGCTTTCCAATGTTTGATATTATTTTTACTGTTTTGTGTCTAGAACTGAAAATAATTTTCTAAATGTGGTCTTGCCGCTGAGGTTGGAAAATGACTTGTATTTTATTTGTTATAGACAATTTCTAACAATTCTGCTTAAGAAAACTAGTAGTCAGAAAAGTGTATTTTAAGCCTGTATATCACAAATACATTCACTCTCACACACACAAAAACACACACTCATGTTCATGTACACACACACACATACTGCCTGTAGAAATTGGTATTTGCATTTTTTATGTCTAGGACAGCATGCACACTACTCTTTTTTATTTTGCAATCAGGACTTTCTAACAATGAAAATGACCATAGAATCAAACCAAAAAGATAATGGAAGCTAGGTACAGCAAAATAAGTAGAAGAAGAATGTAGTGTTCTTTCCCTTAGATCAGCAGTCCCCAAGCTTTTTGGCACCAGGAACTGGTTTCATGAAGACAAGTTTTCCATTTACCAGGGAGTTGGTGGAAGAGGGGGGTGGTTTCAGGATGATTCAAGCACATTACATTTATTGTGCTCTTTATTTCAACTATTATTATATTGTAATGTATAATGAACTATTTATGCAACTCACCATAATGTAGAATCAATGGGAGCCCCAAGTTTGTTTTCCTGAAACCACACGGTCCCATCTGGGGGTGATGGGAGACAGTGACAGATCATCAGGCATCAGATTCTCATAAGGAGCACGTAACCGAGATCCCTCATACGTGCAGTTCACAATAGGATTTGTGCTCCAGTGAGAAAGCTAATACAACCACTGATCTCACAGGAGTCAAAGCTCAGGTGGTAATGTGAGCAATGAGGAGTGGCTGTAAATACAGATGAAGCTCACCTGCCAATCAAATCCTGCTGTATGGCCCAGTTCCTAATGCAACCACTGATCTCACAGGAGTCAAAGCACAAGTGGTAATGTGAGCAATGAGGAGTGGCTGTAAATACAGATAAAGCTCACCTGCCAATCAAATCCTGCTGTGTGGCCCAGTTTCTAACATACTATGGACCAATACCTGTCTGTGGCCCCCGGGGTTTGGGGACCCATGCATTATATAACTATTTTTCAATGATACAGTCTCAAATATGAATCTCCATGAACATTCCCAAAGAATGCCAGACACATTTTTAAGGGATTATAACTGTGCTCATGAATTTTTTTAGCAAAAAAGTAAGCAAATTAGTTACTTCATTTCCTCTATCCTAGCTAGCAATTTTATCATTTACTGATTATTTATATGCATGAAGACATTTAGGACAATTTCTGTAATTTAGCAGAGATTATAAAATAGACATATACCAAATACTTGTCAATGTTCTTGTGTTAAATAATGTGAACATAGTATTTCAAAAAAGCATCATTCTCCGCTTTTCTTTTTTTATTTTCCCCTTTGACTACGGTCCTGAGAAGTCAAGTACACATATAATAAAGGGCCTAAGTCCTGCTTCTCTCTCTTTCCTGTATTTCTGCATTGAGATTCTTTCCTCAGTTACAGCCACACTCTGTATTTCCCAATTCTATTTTCCATTTAGCCACGGATGTCTAGCTTCTATGTTGCCTCAGCAGTATTTAAATCAGAAAGGATACTATAATATTCTCCTTATGCGTGGGTATGTGTATAAGAAAAAATGGCTGACAAATGTCTCCTTAGGGTTTGTAAGAGACAATTCAAGAACCTTTGAAAATAATGATTTAAAACATCCTATCTTCATTTTCTTACATGAGGTTTTCTGTCCAACGTATGGACAATATTAAGTTTGAGCTTTCCATTATTTAAGTTAGTAATACAAGAGTGAAATCAAAATTACTAGTTTTGCTAGGCATTGCCAAAAGATCTTAAATTCTCAATACACATTCCAAGGGTTTTAATTATATTACAAATCCAGGATTTCCTGACTGAAACGTGACCCTATCATCAACTCAAGGAAAAGAATTTATGGATCAAACCTTTACCCTCTGTCACACACCTGCTGTCTGGCACTACCTGCTTTTTCTGCCAGTTTTCAGCCAACATTTTATAAATATACTTCTATGCAACTGATACCATGAATTCAGTCATACAGGAAGTAACAGGAGTGCTATGTCACATGTTAATGCCATTCTAGGTAGGTGAAGATGAGAGTAAAGAAATAAAGATTTGAGTTTATTTTGCTAAACATTTCTGCCACTTCACTTAGCACCAAGTTTTTTGGTTGGAGGGAGCAGGTTTTAAAATTTTTAATTCTGTTTTTCCCTCATGTTCTACAATTCTATTGCAGTTTTGGTGAGCCAGTTCTCTGAACTGACCCTGGATGAATATCTTTTAAAAATTAAAAGTATCGGGAGGAATTTAGAACTTCAAAAGACTTAAAAAGAAATAGTGAGCTGTTAATTAGTGTGGAATCTCATGCCTGCATTTGTCATGGCCCTTTATACCAGTTTCTATTTTTTGAATTTTTACATACACATTTTTATTTCTGTTCTTCTGTACTCCCTCTTCACTGATACACTGCTATGTCGATTATAAGCATAAGTCCCAATTAGTTTATTTCCACATTCCTGGTGTTGACATTTCTCACTCTGCTCCATGTTAAACTTCTCACCGCCTGCATCTTCTGCAGCAAGATTTCTTTCTCCCCTACATACATCCACCAGTCATCTGTTCTGATTTAAGATGAGCCAAAAAGAATTCATTGGAAATGACTACAGAAAGGAGTGGGAAATTATTGTCACATCCTGTTTATGGTTGTGATACATAGTTATAATATTTGTCTTGTTAATGTTTTTACTTTGCTCATGTTTCAACATTTTCACAAAAATATTAGACTTGACTAAAAGCAAGAGAGAAGTAAGACTATTAGGTTCAATCCTATTGGAAAACATCCTTACTTCAACTTTGAATTATTTTTATAGGTTTAAAAAAGTAGTCAAAGGAATAACTTGAATGTGTGTTGAGTGTTTTACTATACATTGATGATTTGGAAGTTTACCCACAGTTTCTATATGAGCCTAGAACAGCCTTTGGCTAGAAAATAAATTAAGTGTGGGGAAATTGCATTTGTAAACTGATAAAAAAAAAGTGAGTACTCTTAAAAAAAAATCTGCAGTAGAGCATGGTAAAATGGTATACTTAAGACTTACCCTGTGCCTTCTATTTTTTAATAACATGATCTTTTAGCCACAGTTGTATAATGTGATCATTTTTACAAAAGTAATTCAACTGTTAGAATGTGCAGTCTGGGGTCTTATTTATTTTTATTTCAACAATTTAAACAACTCTAGTTAGTCAATAGAATTACTTTTACCATCTCTGTACTAGTTGGAAAGCTTAAAAAAGGATTTAAGCCATCATGGTAGAACGTGGTATAGAAACCAATTTAAAAAGCCAAATGGTTTCTAACATTTGCCAACAATACATAATATTTGTTCAGCCAATGTAGCTGAAGCAGACCATAATAACCTGTTGGGGTTAGAAAGTTCATGCCAAAAGTGGATGATTTCCCCTAGAGCCAATCAAAATGATGGAAACATTGGTGCAAAATCACAGCTGAGCAGGTTCAGTACTCTCTTCACTAGCTACAGATGGCATGCAATTTAGGAATGCCCATTTGGTGAAATTTACCAGTTTCTCTAGAGATCACACATATGGGTTTGCATTTAAAAAGCAATTGCACCACGAATAGCTTTTTAAACAACAGATGTAAGTATTGACAGTGAAAGGATGTCCAGAAAGCAAAGTACATCCACATAAGGAAAAGAGAGCTTATGTTATACTTTACAGCACTTTACATGGCCTTTTAACTTTAAAAAATGAAAAATAATTATGAAATCAATGTTTTCCAAGCTTTTGAAATTAGTCATGAGATTCTGTCTTCATACCATGTTACTTTCTGGTATTCTATTCCTTTTGTGTATTTGTGTACTACAACTGCACTCTTAAATACCCAAAGTGTACGGAAATACCCGTAGAGGCGTTTCAGATCTGGGAGCTGGGAGTCAGTCTGTGTTCTCTGCTTTTAACAATATTCTTTTTTTTGTCTTGTTTTGCTTTGCTTTGTTTGGCAGCAAGTTCAAAATGGATCTGTAAAAATCCAATTGTCGTTTCAAAATTGAATGTACTTGTGTGTTTAAGTGTATGCAAAGTGGGATATTTGTCTTTACAGGTGTGCACACTAGTTACTTAAGAATATGAGTATAAATTCTGAGGTTTCCAATTACCTATCTTTTATTGCTTCCTTTAAAGAAAGAAATTAATTGTGTGAAATTGCCTTGCTGGTAAAGTGTTACCAGATTGCAATGGCAGCATTGACCTAATCTAACAGTGAAACAATCACATCTTCAGTCAACACTCATAGAAATATTTGATTTCAGGAATGTGCTGGACCAAAGTTTCCCTGGAGAAACACACAAATAATTTTTATTCAGGTATTCAACCATAGTTTTGTTGTGGATTTCTCCTGAGTAGCATAAGCTCTCTTTGTTTTTATTAAGGGATTATCCTTTGTACCTCACAGTACAATCCCATACGGAAGGAAACTATAATTAAAAGGTTAGGTTTGGACATCAGGCTTTTGACACTGATTGTGTTTTGATTGAATAAAATACAATGTTACTTTTTCTCCCATTCGCTGATACAATGATGCACTAGAATACTGATAGCTATGCAAATGATGACATTAAAGGAAGATTCCATTTTTCGGACTGCTTATTACTAGCATCAGGTGAAAAATTGTGGGAGACTGGATTGCTTTTGTTTGGAAGTGCAAAGATGGGCAATTGGTGCTATCCTAGGAAGCAAAAGAAAATGAAATTGCTTGTACAAAGGGATGAACAGATTCAGATTAGTACTGAAATATTTATGACACCATTACATGGGTGTAGTGAGAATGCATAATATGGAATGCCCATAAAGTACATATTCAAATAACCAAACTGTTGTTATCATGCATCTTCTTACATATTCAGCTTTATTTTTGTACTGGATATTTACACGGAAACTACAATATTGCCCAAGCTGTATTAAATTTGTGTATTAAATTAATTCAAGTGTTTTCTTGTTCTGCAGAACAGATTATAATAGAAATACAAATGCTCATATATATTGCATATATAACCATAAATGCAATTGATTATTGTATTCCCACAGTGTGCTAACTGCTATGGTACAGTTAGATTAAGAGGTCTGATTTTAGAAATATATAATTTGAGAAAACAATGAAACTAAATAAGTCTTTTGCTTTAGATGCAAAATTATCCATTGCTTCATTAGATATGGAATAATTTATGTATAATTTTCTGCATAAAAGTGTGTGCATTATGGCAAGTTTTGAAAGAAGAGAATGTCTACAGAAAGGAAGACAAACTGAAAATTACATGCATACAGAAAACTCCAAAGGTAAAACGTAGAAAATAATTGAGTGAATAATCGAGGCAGAAGGATGGGGGTGGGAGTAGCTATAATAAAGCTGTTCCATGGTGTCCAGGTGCTACAAAGGGCTGTTGTGGATAATTTGAAGATAGGATTTTTCTTGTATTTCTGATTACTCTGGGCTCTATTGCTTAGAGGCAGGCTGTCAAAGCAGACCTAGAAAGTAAATATATGCATTTTTGGACTTTATATTTTAAAAGTGGCATTTCAGGTGTAGAAAAAAAGACTTTTATTTCAAAAGTGGCATTTCAGCTGTAGGAAAAGACTTGCAAATAACCAGGCAGAACAAATATTTGCTGTTAATCCCCTTTTCTCTACCTGTTTCACTCTCCCCCACCCCCCGCCCCACCACATACACATAAGACATACAGAGGCAGTATGAAGATCATTTCAAATAGAGATAGAATTAAAGTGGAAAGTAAAATAATGTACATAGGTGCTGGTAAGTGGTCCTGAGAAGAGATCATGTTCCTACCCATCCATGGCTGAGAGGCAACCATAGCACAAAAGAGTGGAGTAGAGGCAAATATAAGGCAACCTCATGTAATCTGCTCCTTGATGGGGAACGAGAGAGCCCTTTCTTTTTGCCCATGAATGTGGCCTGAACTAGAAGACCTAAATATCCTTTCAGCTAAGTCAAGGAAAGCATGAAGTGTTCAGACATCTGCCCCACAGCCCACATAAATATTCTAGAACCTATGATGGCTTGCTAGGGAGAAGTTGAGAAAACATAAAGCCACCATTAATCAAATTTATCCTGGAACAGCAGAAGAAATCCTCAAGCAACTGAGTTTGTCCTGAACTGATGACATTTTTTCATTATCAGATAAAATAACTCATTATATTAATTTTCTTCAGTTAGAGAAAAAATAAAATTATATTTTTACACATCATAAGTAGAGAATTTATACTTGCTGTATAAATTAATCATTAAAAAAGCATCTTGGAAAATAGTTATGACTCTCAATGAAACTTTAGTTGTGAAGATGAAATTAGTGTACATAAAACAGCTAGTGAACCATCAGCATAGGATATAAGTAAATACTGAAATACATGATACAGACAACAGTACTGTGGACCTTTGGAAAAGAGAAGATTAGTAAAAATTGGAGAGGCCACAAAGGGCTTGTGGGAAGTTCTGAAAAGATGGCTATAACTTGTATAGAAACATAGTTTGAGGAAGGAGAGGGACAGAAAAAAGTAGAGCAGAAAGAATAGGCTGTAATCAGCACGAGGGTAATGGTCTTGTACTACACACTGTATCCTCAGTACTCAGCCTGTCACACAATAGGCTCATTATGGATTGACACTACAATTTGATCATTATAAATTCCAGATATAATAGGATTAGCACAGGTTCCTCAAATTCTGCAGAACTGACATTGGACTGAATAGTCATTGGTTGTATGCCACTGTCCTGAGCATCAGATGTTTAGTAGCATCTTTGGCCTCCACCCAGTAGATTCCAGTAGAAAATCCTGTTCCTTAATTCATGACAAACCAAAATGACATTGTGAAATGTCCCTGAGAGTTAGGATCAATCCTTGTTGAGAACCGCTAAATTAGCCTGACTAGACCCTAACAAGGAAATGAGGTATGATAGGTAGAATAAGTGAAGATATTTTTGTAGATGTAGGATTATATGCTTTATTTTACTGAGTCATTGCTTTACTTCTTCAATGTGGCACCATTTATTGAGCTCACAATCAGGTCTGGCTATTGTATGAAGTACTTTATAGTAATTATTTAGCTCTGAAATAGGTACTGCTATTGTTATTTTGCAGACAATGAATTGCCAAAAGTCACACAGGTAAGATTTGAACCCAATAGTATCTGGTTCTGAAGCCATATTCAATATTAGGCTATACTGCCCCTCTGTAGTGTTATAAGCTTATGATGTAGTAAGATTCTTAGATAATATAATACATTTATACATATATGCATGTATATCTGTAAAGTGACAAATGATAGATAAATGGGTAGATAGACATATTGACTTTATAGCTTATGTTATAGAATATATTAATTATCTCAAAGATGAGATTATCTGAAGTAAGATGACTCTCTCAATTATTACTTCAGCCCTATTAATCTTGTTTTATTCAACTTGAGTACAGTGTTGACTAATATTTAAATTAGTTCCAGTTTGCTTGATTTCACACTCCATAAAAGTTAATGCTGGCTGTGTCTACACACTCGAAGTGGAGATGAAGTGATTATTGCAAAATTATAAATACCAGACACACATTCTTTTATTGAAGGAAGGCAGCCTGATAAGCGTGAACTATTCGGATTGGCTTTCTACATTCAGCTGTCTTAGATAATGCATCCCTATGCTATTTTAAAACCATAATAGCAAAAGACATAATTGACCCTTGGTGAATCTTATTACATATTATATTTATCTCAATGAAAAAATAAAGGATAAAGTGAAGAGTATTTCTGACATTTCTTTATGGCTAATCTTAAAGTAACACAACTCTGAATCTCAATTTCATATGTTAAATAAACAGGTTATGAAAAATAAGCATTTGTGAAAATTTCCTGTGAACTGTTCACCCTTTTTACTCCTGATGCTGCTTTCAAGGTGACTACTGACACTTCCAATTACCTTAAAGACTGTCTTCAAGGTCCTCAGGTCTCCAAGGACAGACAAATTTACCTTTCAATTTGGAGTGACCACAACAGACTTTTTAATGTACATAACACAAGATCATTTGCAAAATGATACTGGACATAGCTTGCAGCTTTCCACTTTGAGTTCAGAAGTTCCCCCACTGTACTGTCTTTTAGTACTTTTATATAATTCTCCAGCTTTAACCCTATTCTCCAATTTTGTCCCTTCAAACAGGGAATCTGATGGAGAGCTGTTCCAACTCCATACATTTCCATATTGTATGTTATTTCCATTTTTATTTGCCTGTAACTCTAAAATAGTTGTCATGAAACTAACCTCACATTGCCTTTCCTTTCATAGAAGTAGTAAATATAGAGTGGCTAGGAGCATGACCTCCACAGTTTTACTGAGTCGATTTGAACTGTGGCTCCATCCTTGCTATTTGTATATCCTTGAGCAAGTTATTGAACCTCTGAACTTCAGTTTCCTTATCTATATAATTAAAGTAGCAATACAACATAATTACATAGAAATATTGTGAGGCATAAATAGGGAAATTGTGATAAAACACTTATAATAGTGTCTAGAACATAGTAAGCCTTTGCTTAGCATTTTCTCTTATAAATAATAATACTAGAGAAATAGAAATTCCAGGGCAGAGATGCATAGACAGCTGGATGGTTTGTGAGGACAAACATTTCATATTCTAAGATTACTACGCTTTAAGTATATAAATTATGCCTGCTCTTTTTATTCTAACAAATATGCATGTAAAAACCATTTTATAAACTTTAAATGCTATGAAAGTTTTTTCTTCAAAAATACCAATTATTCTCAACACTCTGAAAAGCATTAACATCTAATGTTCAATTTTAAATCACCGCTTTAGTAGCATAAATATACCTCTTTTATATTTCTCCAAATACTTTCAAAGATTTAATTTTAGGGAAAGTGAGTAATATGGGTATTTTGTTAAATAATAAACTGTTTTTATTTACAAAATTACTTTCTTATTCAACTCACTTTTTCTCAAAATGCATTTATAAAGCAAAAATTACAGCCTTTTTTGTCTTTGTAGTATGATTTCCCAAGGTTGCTGGGTTCTATAAAGAAGGAGATTTTTTTTTTTATGAAACAAATGTTATAGGAGCTTTCATATATAATAATTCGGGTTCTAAGTAACTCCAAGTCATGGCTTGCTTATATTATTTGACCACACTTATTTCTCAGCTTTATCTTTTTAATTCTCAATTTTATTTATTTATTTTTAAAACTGACATTTTAAATGGTATATATTTATCATGTACAGCATCATGCTATCATAAAAACAGACACATAGAACAATGGAACAGGATAGAGACCTCAGATATAAATCCATACATTTAGAGCCCACTGATTTTTAATGAAGATGCCAAGAACACACAAAAGGCAAAGGACAGTCTCTGTAATAAATATTGTTGGTACAACTGGATGGCTACATGCAGGAGAATGATATTAATCTCTTACCTTTCACCATATACAAAAATCAACTCGAACTGGAATAAAGACCTGAAACTAAGAAACTACTAGAAGAAAACGTAGAGGAAAAGCTCGGTGACATTAGTCTGAGCTGTAATTTTCTAAATATGACCTACATATGACCCAAAAGCACAGGCAGCAAAAAGAAAAAATAGACAAATGGCAGTATGCCAAACTAAAAAGTTTCAGTACAGCAAAGAAAGCAATCAACAGAGTAAAGAGAAAACCTACAGAATGGGAGAAAATATTCACACATCATCTCCAGCTTTCTTACTGTGTATTCTTTTTCCTCCAACTTTTAATTGACAATTTTTTGAAACAGAGAAAATTTCAAATAATAGTATACTAAATACCCATATCCCTAGTTGGAAAAAAGGTTATTCACATTTGATCACATTTTCTTAATATCTACTTATTTATTTGTTTATCCTGGACCACTTAAAATAAGTTGCAGACATCTTAACATTTTACCCTAAACACACATCAAATCCAAAACAGAACTGCAATGCATTTGGTTATTTTGTCTCTTTTGCCTGTCTTTGGCAGAACAGCTTCACTGCATTTTTTTTCAAAGGATACTGAAATTTAAAGAGAATGGGCCAGTCATCTTTAAATATTCTACATGCTAGATTTGTCTGTTGTTTTCTTATGGCTTCATTGAAACAATTTCTCTATTTCTGGCATTTTCTGTAAAGTGATTACTAATTCTGAGATTTTGATTTGAATTCAAGTAAAACTTTTATTAAGAACATATCATGGCCGGGTGCAGTGGCTCATGCTTGTAATCCTAGAACTTTGCCAGTCTGAGGCAGATGGATCACCTGATGTTAGGAGTTCAAGACCAGCCTGGCCACATGGTAAAATTCCAGCTCTACTAAAATAAAAAAAAAATTAGTAGTGGCAGGCTGGGTGTGGTGGCCGGCTTATGTAATCCCAGCTCCTAGGGAGGCTGAGGCAGGATAATCACTTGAACCCAGGAGGCAGAGGTTGCAGTGAGCTGAGATCCTGCCACTGCACTGCAGCCTGGGTGACAGAGTGAGACTCTGTATATTGGGTGAGAGGGTGAGACTCTGTCTATATATATGTATATATATATGTGTGTGTGTGTGTGTGTGTATACAGACACATAATTATATATGTATGTATATATATATATACACATAAATATATGTGTATAAATACAGACTCTATACACACACATACGTATATAATGTATATATATACATGTGCATACACACATATAATTCTGGTTCCTTTGTATTGTGTTAAGAAGGCACATGCTGTAACATTTTCTCACTATTGGTGAAGCTAGAGACAAGGTCTCACTCTGATGCCCAGGCTGGAGTGAGATGGCGAGATCATAGCTCACTACAGCCTTGAATTCCTGGTCTCAAGCAATCCTTCCATGTCAGCCTCCCAAGTAGCTGGAACTAGGGGCATGAGCCACTATGCCAGGATGATTCTAAATTCAATCAATATGTGAGAGGGTTTCTTTTCCCCTTTGCAAGTAGCACTTAATCTCTGGGCTGAAATTTGTCATTGCGGTAATACACAGTAATGATCTTTGCTTTTATAAATCATTTCAGTGCAGATTAAGACGTTTTTCCAATTTATAATTTCTTCTCAATTTGTGTGCTAATATTCTTTCATATATAAATGCTTTCTTGGTATTCTGGGGATAAACTACTGTTAGTCATTTCTTTAAAGGCAGGATAAGGGCTTAGTTATTTTAATTTGGTTACTAATTTTCAAAGTTGGTGTAATAGTTACCTTCAATGGTGACTATTTTTGCCTTGCTCATTTCTTTACTTTCTTGAGTATCACTATGCTCTCATGGATTTTGTTTGTTCAGCATGTTACACTAACTGTAGAAAGTCAATATTGTTTTAGAAACTCAAATTGTCCTAAATTTGGCTGATGGGAGCCAAGTCAAGTGAGTCTATGTGTCTGTGTCCTTTTGACACAATCCCATTTGTTTGGGATCTTCTGGGCACAAATAAAATTTTACTACCTCATCTTTGTTTTCCTCAGCCTAGACTAAAAATAATGTTTTCCAGAAACTTGTTTCTTTAGTTAGGGGTGGTGTTTGAAGGCAAGATCTAGGTTTTGGTGCATCCAGAATATCATTGCTTGTATGTTACTTTAATAAGCAGGGCTAAAAAATATATTTTTTTCCTGTATGAATTATGGAGTCAACTGCTTAAGTGTTAAAAAAAAAGTCATTGATATTGATCAAAATGTAGATATTTACTTGGGTAGAGCTTACATTTTTAATAAGCAGACTTGTCCAAACAAAGAACATGATATATCTTTTCTATTTGCTCAAGTATACTTTTGTATCTTTCAGAAGTATTTTAATATTTCCTCATAGAGTTTGCTCACATTTCTTGTCAGGTATATTTCTAAGGGTTTTATCCTTCTTTTTCATTTTCTTTCTTTTTCTTTTTTTCTATTATAGATGAGTTTTCCATTATACTTCCTAATTCTTGTATATATAAAAAAATATAATTTAGTGCATTTATTTTGTATCTTGTAAACTTAGTAAATTATTTTATGTTGTATATTAATTTTGGTTTTGGTTTCAATGCTTTGTTTCTTTTAGCTTTTTAATGTAAGATATTATGATCACTTTTAATACAAATAGTTTACATTTTCCCTTTTAATTCTTATATGGCCAATTATTTTCCTAATTGCATTTGGTCATACTTCTAATATAATTTTAAATAAGAATGAATGTATTGAGATTCTATCTTGTTCTTGGCTTTAATAGGAAAGGTTAAATCATTCAACACTTAATGATACTAAGGAATATTCATTGATTCAATGTATATGAAAATTCTAAAAATGAGGCATGAGTATTACATTTTGTTGAATACATTTTCAGTGCCCAGAGAGAAAATATGGTTTTTTCTTGTGTACCTATTATTATAGTAAATTACCTTAATGGATTTCCTAATATTGAGCCATCCTTGCATTTCTGGAATAAAAATGACTTTAGCATTAGTTTTTATTGTGCTGATTTTAGTAGTTTATTTGGAATATCCTTTTATTGTTATTTATGTGGAAGATTATCAATAACCTTCTTTGGGGGACAGGTATAGTTATTAATTTAAATTTGATTTTTTAAATGCTTCAGAAAAGTGTAACATTGAGAAGTTTGAAGTTTTCTACAATTTAGATAGCAATAAGATGTTTGAAGTTTTGGTACCATCTAAATCTGCTGCTTGGTGGGGGCAATGATACAGTAACATTCTCTGCTACTTTAATAGAAATTGGTCTGCTAAAACTGCCTCAACTGGGCTTTGATGATTCCATGTGAGGTTCAAATATAACGTGACAAAACTCTTAACGATGCTTTAACAAATCCATTCTCTTTCCTTTTTTTCCTCACTGTGGCAAGTAACACCAAAATCTACCCAGTTTCCAATTAAACACCTGAAAATTATCTTTGAATCTTTTTGTCCTCTTTGCTTCTTGCTTTTCTCTTCCCTTCATTCAATCCATCAATTAGTTTTAAGTTCAAATGGATTTCAAATTTGTCCAGATTTTTCAGTCTCCACCAACGTTTCTCTAATCTGAGCGAGGACTACTAAAATAACCTATTAACTAATGTCACTATACTCTCAATGCCATTCAAATAATTCACCTAATAGCAGCCAGAATAATCTTTTTATAATTGTAACCAAATTAAACCTCCTTTTTAATTAAAATCCTTTACTGGATTTGCTTTGCATTTCAAAACAAAATCTTAGTCATTTGTTATATCTTATATGAGCTTGCATAATTGGCCCTTAGTTTCTTTTTGCTTCTTCAGCCAATTTTTTTGCCCCCCTTGCACACTAAGCTCCAGCCTACTACGTGTGTGTGTGTTGTGTGTGTGTGTGTGTGTGTGTGTGTGTGTGTGTGTGTGTGACTTTGCCAATTTTGTTCTCACTTTGAAAGAAATTTTCTTGTCCTGGATAATCTTTCAGTTTATTCTTTCTTTTTTCCCAATTATAGCTCAAATATTACCTCCCCTGAGAAAACTTCCTTGACCAACTATCTAGTAAGGTAGCTCCATCCTTCCAGTAAATCTCCATTATATTACCTATTTTACTATCTTCATGGCACATATCACCATCTCAAAATATCTTAACTATTCATGTGACTATTATCCGAAATATATTAAAATGTAAGCTCCATGAAGGGATGGCCTTTCCATGTTGTTCACAATTTTATCCCCAGGATTGTGAACAATGTTTGGCATTGAGTAGGCCGAATATAAACAGTGGCTGAGCAAATGGATAAAGGAGTATACACAATTGGACAAAGGGTTGAAAAATTGAAGTGGCAAAGCACCAAAATGTGAGCCTGCAAAGAAGAAAACTAGAGCACAGTAAATCCTGTGAATTTCTGCCTAAATAATATTTTATTACTGGGCAAGCAAACACTGAGACTGTGTCTAAAAATACAGCATAAATCTCTTTAAGAATTTATTTCACTTGTAAAATGTTAATAAAACAATATTTATTGTTTATGTTTATTATTTACTATGGATCCGAGTTCAGAATGGTGTAAATCCTCATACTCTCACAATTTTCAAGTAGTGAATGTTTGTTAGTCTTTCCTATCTATTATGCATCCTATTATCCAGTGCTGAATTTTAGTGACCATGGAGACAACCATGTCAAACTTTCAATCAGAGTTTACTTGTTGCTTTGCTTTCCTCTTTGTGTGAGACAGTCTCACTCTATTGCCCAGGCTGGAGTGCAATGGCATGATTACAGTTCACTGTAGCCTCTACCTCCCCAGGCTCAGGTAGTCCTCCTACCTCAGTCTCCCGAATAGCTGAAACTATAGGCATGTGCCATCACATCTGGCTAATTTTTATACTTTTCATACAGACAAGGTTTTGCCATGTTGCCCAGGCTGGTCTCGAACTCCTGGGCCCAACAATCCACCTGCCTCGGCCTCCCACAGTGCTGGAATTATAGATGTGAGCTATTGTGATCTGCCAAATTTTTCTAATGATATGTTTTTATTTATTTCATCCACATTGGTGACTTTATACTGTCTAAAATAAAAATAACCTCAAACTCTATAGATTCTATGTCATCTCCATAATCTACCTCTTCTCCTATACTGTTTATTTGCTGAAGTCTTTTTCATAACCTTCCTAGTTATTGAATGTCTATTAAGTTCTTCTGAGGTTCAAGTTTATTTCACAGATATGTATTGAGGACCCGTTATATTCCATGAACACTGTTTCAGGTGCTTGAGAAACAAGAATGAAGAAAACAAATAAATAAAACAAAAACATAGATACCTGTGTTTAAAAAGCTTAGATTCTAGTAGTGATACTAGGTGATAAATATAAATAAGCAAATTATTTACTATTTTAGAAAAATGTTAAATATTATGAAAGAAAGTAGACCATTGAACCCAGGATGTGGAACATCAGGGAATAGAGTAGGGTGACATTGTTACTTAATTCTCAGTAACAATGTGAGAATTAAGTCAAGACTTGAAATAAATGAAGGAAATGGCCAAGTTCATGTCTAGAAGAAAGAGTTCAGTGGACCTGAAAATAGAGTGAGAGAATAGGACAGTAGTATGTAAAATGATAGCAATAAAGATAAGACCCATTTTGTAAGCCTTTATAAAGACTTTGGATTTTTCTCTGAGTAACATGAGGAATTATTTGCAGGTTATGATTTCAAAGCATGACTCTGGAAATTGGATTGATATATAGGCCTTGGTTCTCCTGAGAAACAGAACCAATAACACCAGATAGATAGATATAGATAGATAGATAGGTAGACAAACTGATTTATTATGGAAATTGGTTCATATGATCACATGATTGTGGAGGTGTAGAAGTCCTACAGTCTGCTGTCTACAAGCTAACGAACCAGGAAAGCCAGTAAAGTAATTCAGTCCAAGTCCCAAGACCTGAGATCCAGGAAAACAGATGGTTTAAGTCCTTGTCTTGGTCCAAAGCCAAGAGAACCAGGAGTGCTAATGTAGGAGGGCAGAAGAAGATGGATGTCCTGGTTCAAAGGGAGAGTTAATTTGTTCTTCCTTCATTTTGTTTTTTATTTGGTCCCTCAGTGGATTAGAGGACATCTGCTTACACTGATAAGCACAATCTTCTTTACTCAATCTACTCGTGAAAATGCTAAACTCTTCTGAAAACACCATCCTAAATACCCATAAATAATGTTTTACCTACTGTTTGGGTATCTCCTAGGCCTGTCAAGTTGACACATAAAATTAAAAGTCCAACCCCTTGTTAACTTGATACCAACATCTCTTTAAACTATATCTAATCTCCAAATGAAGACAATAATGTAGTCATAATTTCACAAAACATGATACAACTATCTTGCATACAACTAAAAAGCAATAATCCCTTCCCCAGAAAAGTAAAGTACTTGAATGACATTTATTCTTCTAACAGCCTTTAACCTGAATATTAAGATATAAAATTAAAAATACTTAAAACACTGATATAAAGGTAATATATCTTGTGTTCCATGATAAGGGAAGAAGAAAGAGATAAAAGATAGTTGCTAATATATGTATATATACATATGAAAGTATTCATAATAAAATAAGAAAGAAATACTCATGACAGTTACAGTCCTCAATTCTGTAACTGGTCATGTGGTCATAACTGGTATTTATGACTATCATCTTCTAATACTTATTCTGAATTCTCTGCCTTTACAAACACCTCAGCTGGTCGTAGTCCTTTCCCTGACAATGTGACCCAATCCTTCATTTCTGAAGGGTCTGAGCCATCTGTCATTCTGCAAGGCTGGGGTTGTTGTAGTTTTCCATTGATCTTAATGACTTAACACGGTAATAGTAATAGAGGCCCTAAAGGATCTTCTGTATTTTAGCCATAGTCTTCCTTTGTGGTCCAATTTCCAGTAGTAGTTCAATTTCCCCTTAGTGGCCCAGATGAATCAAAAGCTAGCACTGTAACTCCTTTCTTTGCCTGTTGACTCAGAGGCATGAGGAGCCCAAAGTGGCCAGGTGGCAGTATTCAACTTTCAGTTCAGTGGAATCATTGTTGTGTCTCCTGGTGGACATATTTCTCTGTCTAGAACTAAGACTTATAGGCCAACAAAGCACAAACTTGTAGAAACAGAAAGAAAAAGTTTGCTAATGGGTTACTGGGGGAAATAGTGAGTGACCCCACTCCTATTTCCACCCCTTTAACCTGGATCTATGAATCCTATCAGAAAAATGGCACCATATAATAGACACTGATGCAGAACATATACAGCCTTTCAGAAGGGTCTTGCCCAGTTCCTGCAAGATATTGCCACCTAGCTGGTACTGTAACTGAGACTTCAAAACAGTCACTTAATAGCCATTCTTTTAAACCAGCTGCTTCAAAATTGTGGAGAAGATGGTGAAATAAGATATTTCCATGCATATGGGCCGACTGCCACACTTCTTCGCTGTGAAATGAGTTCTGTGGTCAGAAGTACCATATGTGTGGAATGCTATGATGGTAAATAAGGAACTCTAAGATTTTGGAAAGTAGTATCAGCAGAAAAAAAATTATGTTCAGGGAAAGCAAATCATATCCAAAGTAAATGTCCAGTCCAGTAAGGATAAAATGTTGCTCTTCCCTCAGTAGGAGCATTAAAATGTAATCAACCTGCCAAAAGGTTGTTGGCTGGTCACCCTGGGGAATGGTGCCATATCTGGGGTTCAGTTTTGGTCTCTGTTCCTGGCAGATTGAGCGCTAAGCAGTAGCCATATCCAGGTCAGCTTGGTAAATGGAAACCCACATTGCTTAGCCTGTGCATAACCTCCATCAGTGCCATCATAGCCACTTTGTTTATGAGCCCACTAGGCAATGACAGGAGTGACTTAGGAGAAAGGTGTCCATAAAACAGATTATTCTATTCACTTAATTATTAAAATTTTACTTCCCATGTTGAGGTCACATTTGGTGAGCATTCTCATGGAATATAATTATCTTAACATTTTGTGCCATTTTAGGAAGATCTCACCACATTCTTCCCCAAATTTGTCACCAATTTCCCAATCATGTTCCTTTCAAATCTCTTACTATTCACCAAGACAACTGTCTACATCCCATGAGTTAGTATATAATGGCAAGTCTGTCTATTTCTCCTTCCAAAAAAAGTATACCAACTGAGCTCTGCCCACTGGGAGGATTTCTCTTTACTATATGAATAGTCCTGGTCTGAGAGTGAAGGCTGTAGAACCAGGAGCACCAATGTCCAAGGGCAGAAGAAGATGGATGTCCCAGCTCAAACAAAGAGTAAATTTGCCCTCTCTACCTTTTTGTTCTATTCAGGCCTTCAATGGATTGGATGATGTCCATCCACTTTGGAAAGGGGGTCTTCTTTATTCAATCTGCTGACTCAAATGCTAATCCCTGGCAACATCCTCACAGTCACACACGGAAATAATGTTTTATCAGCTGTCTTGCCATTCCTTAGCCCAGTCAAGGTGACAAATAAAATCAACCATCCGAGTTGAGAACAAACACTTTAAGGAAGAAAGCTAGAAGCAGAAAGATATGTCAGAAAATTACAAAGTAACCCAGGCTAGAAACAATGGTGTCTTGGACTGGAGTGGTTTCGTGGAAGTCATGAGAAGTGAATGGTGTATGAATACTTGAAAAAAGTGCCAACAGGTTGCCTGACAGATTGGATATTGTTGCAAAAACACGTATCTCAAAACTGAACTTTGGTTAAAATCTTGCGTGACCTTAAGCAAGTTTCTTAAGTTGTCTAAGCTTCAATATTTTCATCCATAAAAAAGAGAGAGTGATGATAAGATATAATCTAAAGTATTTTTGAAATCAAAGGGATTGAAATTGTTAAAATAAATGCAACAAAACAAGTGTTTCTTCTCACCTTCCTAAGTACATCTATATTCACTTATTATACACCTAAGATTAATCAAATTTTTGTTAAAAATGTGATTAGCATATATCCTTAAAGTTCAATAAATGTTTTCTGTGAAGTAACTTGAGTAATAAAGGGATTTCTCGATAATCAGCACTATCATTTAAAAAGAAATTAATATGATCCAGACATTAAATTGTTTGTACATCAGATCATAAACAGTTACACTTTTACCTTCACAATAACCTAATGAAGTAGCCATAATCATACATATAAAAATGACCCAGATAATTTCAATAAATGTCTCATTTTATAAAAGTTTGAGGGTAGATTTGCACTTACAGCCCTCTGATTTCAAAGTCTGTGTTCTTACTAAATGATCTCTAATTATATCTCTTATATTTTAAGGAGAGCAAGTTTTCAATGAGAGTTAAAAAAAGGAATGAGCATTTTAGGACTTGTTGTATAATAAATCTAAATATATTTGTTCTGCTTGATTGCTTTTAAGTCACATTATGGGCTGCTGCAATAAATAAATATAGATATCCATGGTATTCAATGTACAGAAATAATGCTAATTCAGTATTTTAAAACTAATTCTATACAAGTGAAACAACGTTTAAAATGTGTAGGACAAATTGAGAGAAAGGCAGAATCTTAAAGTCTGTCTCACAGGTAAGATCTAAGGGCACCAAGATAACCATGGCGAAGGTTGTAATTTTGATAGCACACAAATATTTGATAGAAACTCTCACTCAGTGTAACACAGTACACTGGTCTGTTTATATATATATTATATATATATTTATATATAGATATATATATAATATATATGTTTTTTTTTCTGAAATGTTCCCTTAGGGACGACAAGATCTGTTGTTCAAACACTGCCACCCACATCCATATGTATCATCTTCTCTGCCAATGTTTTTTGCTTTGTTTTGTTGTTTTGCTTTGGGCCACCATGTAAATCTTAAACAGCCAATATGTACACACACTTATATATCATGAGATACATATGACCCATATGACATAACTTCAGAAAAGTTACTTTCAATTAAAGTGTAATTGGGGAATGCCTGCCATACTTCAGGACGTTTGAATTCATTGCTACCTACTAAGTTGTTTAGTAATATAAAATAGGACCTTCTAGAACTTAGATAATTAATATAAATAACGCATTTGGAAAACATGCCAAATTATCACTTTCATAGGAAGGAAATCACTTGTTTTCCTGGAAAAATCTGTCCTTTTGGAATAACTGTTTCACTCTAGTTTTAACACATTGTTTTGGCAGTTTATTAAAACTTCGAGTGGGAGTCATAGAGATTAGCCTAAATATCTTATTTTGCTAACACTAGATTTCTGTTAAAGAGAACAGATCATTATATTCATTCATCATTATTTGACTAACGAGGCTGCCGTAAGCCAAAAATAGTCAACACTTGTGGAATATATAGTAATTGAAAGCAATAGTAAATTACATTTTAAGAGCTTGTCAAGGTAAGAATGAGATACTTCAATGCCACTTCTTGCTTCCTTGTTAGGAACCTTGCCAAGCCAGAGCAATTTAAAGATTTGTTAAGGAGTGCCCTATCTCTGGCCTTACTTCATTTGGAAAGTTATGGAAGATTATCACTCTACCTAAATTTATTCTCATAGTATGGAGGTTCTCTGGATGACACTGATTTGCTTTTTCCAACCAAATTGTGGATAAGGGCGTGAATTCCACTATTATTTATGAAATCAAATACAATCACTAAAGCTGTATCATGATTTCATTATGTTTCTATGGCACATTCTATTGCATCTTACAATTTCATTCTTATATTCTGTATAAAACTTTCTGAGGAACAAGATAAGAAGAACAGTAAGAATTTGGGTTCAAATACCAGGGGATAACAAATTAACATAATAAAAAGTTCTTTCGATAATAATTTCTTTCAATTGGAATATGCAGATATATTTTTGGGTATTGGAACATTTTCTTCCAGAACTTTTAAAGTATAGGTTTTCATTTTTAAAATAAATTTTAAAAATTAGTTAGTAAGTTTGAGCCTAACACTATATTTGTAGGCTAAAGAGGAAAAGAATAGAGACATAATTAATATGTAAATGATGCATTCATTCAGAAGACACCAGGGTATGTGTACTAATGAGTGTATTACAGTGGGTCAAAAACAGATGAGTGGTAGGAGATTTTACGTCATTGTAAGATGCACAGTGCCAAACTCAAAACCACCTGCAGTGAGTCCCTAAACAGAGCACTGTGCTATATTCATATTAACATTTCAAGTGGCAATTCGGTTTTCAGCAAAACACAATTATTCATTATCTTAAATTAATTGTGGCTAATTTGAGTATTCTTTTTTAAAAATTTATTTTTAGAGACAGTCTTACTCTGTCACCCAGACTGGAGTGCAGTGACAAGATCATAGCTCACTGAAATCTCAAGTGAGCTGGGCTCACGTAATCATCCCAGCTCAGCCTCCTGAGTAGTTAGGGCTACAGTTATGTGCCACAATGCCCAGCTAATTTTCTTATTTTTATTTTGTAGAGACAAGGTCCCACTATGTTGCCCAGGATAGTCTCAAACTCCTGTGCTCAAGCGATACTCCTGCCTTAATCCCCCAAAGTGCTAGGATTACAGGCTAATTTGCATTTTCTTGGTTTTGTATTCCTGTTTATATATAATTTTTAAATATTTTTGCTTTGTTCCATTATATGCTATCAATATATGAAGTCACATTACTTTGTATGTATTGTACACAATTAACTAATATAAGTAATTTGTTATTAATAAGACTTTTAGATATATTTTTTAAGGAAGCCAAGTGTTTTAAAGAGATGTTGAGAAATCCTCCTCTATAACATACTTGCCAAGAAATCATTCAATGTGCTTGACAGCAATTGATCATTCTAGTTGAAAGCTTCCTACTAATATAATTGTCTAAATAAGTCATGATCTTTCAGGCATCCAGGTTTTGCGTGTACTGCTTCAATTTCCTAGAATTATTTCTAGGAATTTCTTCATCCCTCCTTCACTGCACAAACTTCTACTTATTCTTTAAAACAGCTGGGTAGTTACTTTCTGTGTCAATTCTTTTGAAAAGATATTTGGAATAATCAACTTATATGTGCTTTGGGTAAAAAAAACGAATTGAGGTTGCATTTCCCAACACTGTCTTCAACAGTCCTAAAACCAAAAATCAAAACTACTATGAAACAAATTAGCTCCAAGCACTGAAAATACTATGGTATACTCTTGTAATAGTATTAGTAATAATATTAGTTAGGGTTTTCCAGAGAACTAAAACCAGTAAGAAATAGATAGATAGATCTATATGTGTATCTATATCTAGAGAGAGAGAGAGCTTTATCATAAAAAAAGACACATAAATTAAATATTATGCCCCTCTATATATAATTCAAAATAAATATATTAGTAAAAGAAAACATATTTGTAAGGAGACCCAATAATTATTCTCCCCATAATCAACTTGATCCTTTAAGATATCAAATATGAAAAATCATCTTAAAACTTTGCCTTTATTTTCATGCCACTGCCTACTTTGTGTGCATAACATGGGCATGGTCTACTTACTAAGAAATTCATTGTATGTATCACCTATACCCCCAGCTGACCTCCCAGTTGTGGATTCATTAAGTTCTTAAGTACTTAATATTAAATTGTGAACTGCATATCAACTTCAGTCATTATTTCTTGAGATCTCTAAAATGAAACAGTAATTGAATAGAGATGGTTTCCTGAGAAAAGCAAAAACCAAGAAACTGAAATAAGATAAAGAAAATCAGCAAAAGAACCTACTTTTCATGAGAGATAGAATATAAACTTTGTAGTAACTACATCTATGTTGTCAAAGTATTCAGCAGAGTTTATTAGTGATATTTAAAAGTGCAGTAAATGCAGATCTGTTTTTGGTAGGTGAGGTGTGGAGCTCTGACTTTTGTAAAACAATTCTTTTCTTCCCTTCGCTCAGTATTCAATAATGCTTAAATGCTGTTTAGAAATGACAATATGTAAAAATTGTTAGAAATGACAATATGTAAAAATTAAAGGACAAATTTGGAGGACTACTTTTCAGTGGTCTTTTATTTTTTAATTCTAGAACTGGCCTTGCAGGAACCTATACATTGAGACATTTATTCGTTTTTAAGGATAATTTGGTCTCAACATAAATTAAAAGAATTACATGTATTAAGTAAAATTATTCCTAAAAGTATGTGTAACTCTAACATCTAAATTATGTTTAATATTTTTAGAAGGTTATGTTTTTATACCCATTATACTTTGTAAAATGTTATTGGAAGCGCATGATTTGTGAGATAATACATATGTTAATTAGCTTGATTTAGCCATTCCACAATGTATACACATTTTAAAACATCATGTTGTATACCATAAATATATAAAATATGTATATAGTAATTTAAATAACAATACGCAGTCATATTACATTTTATATTTTGTTTAATAAGTTTTTATTTAAGTTTTTATTTTTAATGAGATGAATCACATATAAATTGCTCCAATGTGAAATATTACCAAGAGTTCTTGTGGAATTCTGAGTTCAGGTATGCTAGAAATACAATAATTTTATCACGGAAATTGTGCTATTTCTAGATATGATTAAATATTTTGCTTTTCTTTGAAAAACAATTGAATAGTTGTTAGGTTTTCTGATTTGAGGGTAAATCAGAAATTAAGTTGCTTTTTCCAGATAAGATACTAAATGTTTAAAATAATGCTAACTTTGCCTACGAAAATTTAATTTAATTCTATGTTCTTATTTTATATTGGTATTTAAAGCTGTTTTAATGAGTTTCAGTAGAGAAGGAAACTAAACACTTGCAATATTTTTCCTGATTTTTCCCTCTTAGCATCTTTTGTGTTTAAAATAATTTTATTGACCTTCAAGAAAACTTACTAACCTTTTTCTGTAGAGCTTTTAAAAAATAATCTAAAATAAAGAACAATTTATTTTTCCCTATTAAATGATCTGTTCCCTAACCCTTTTCTTTTTTCCTCTCTTTTGAATTCTAAGCAAGCCTTTTCAAGTCCTTTTTACATTTTACCACCTCATTCATTTGTGATCCCTTCATAATTTCCAGGTGCTTGGTTTCATGGATTGCAAAAGCTGAAATCATATATAATCACATGCTTGCTGCAGCACTTTCAGTGAAACACAATTATAAGTGATTTTGAGCATAATCTGAAAAAAGGTCAATTTATTATTTTAAATCAGAAATAGTTTCAATGGTAGTACTTTTTAAAATTCCATTGAAAACAATTTTCTACCTGTTGATTTGACTTTGGGGGGAAAAAATCTACAGTTTTAACAACTTTGTTACATAACAGGACTCAATCTCATCAGGTGGTATTGACTGATGTGTTTAATAATGTAATAAAGATGCCAACTATGACAGAATTAGTTAGTTTGAAAAAAGGGCAAAACGCCATTTCTTCCACAAACGTGGCTAATAAAAAATATTGCTTACAATGTGACAAAACCTGTCAAGTAAATTTATGATATGCAAAATTTATAAGCTTTCACATATTTCTTTGGAGTTTGCCAGCACAGACAGCGTATATAGTGTACTCTCTTTACATAAGGGATAAACAAATTGAATGGGACAAGCTGGCTAGTATGTGGTCCGTATTACAATTGATTAACTGGAAATATGTCATGTTCTGTATCCAACTTTTGTCTAGAATGTTCTTTGAAGAGTTCTATATTTCACATTCAATTTTTATGTTCACTTGCAAGTTTCTCTGGTCTCACAATTCAAAGAGATTCTGTTGAAGAGGAAATTAGAGGCTGTGATTCAGAATTCAGTGAGTCTAGTCCCTGCAGAAACTTGGCAGAGGCTAGAATCAGTTCTTGGGATGCCAAATTTAGTGGCCCCGAGCCAGATGCTAATTTTGAATGCATGGCACGCATCAGTTTGTGTCTCGATTAAGCCATGTCTGTGAGTCCCATGCAAGCCCAGCAACAGATTTTATGCAACATACGTATTAGTGTTCAGGGCATCACTGATTTTATTCTGGCTTTAAACATGTGACAAAATTACTTTTATATATTATAACTTCCGTCTCTTTGAAAAGAATAAGTAATGTTAATTCACTTTTTGTTACCGATTATTTTTCTAAATTTTTATATCAATTTTGATGATTTCTAATAAAGGCATATTCAGCAAAATAGAATTAAGCTTACCTAAATGTAGAAGGTAAGCGGGGATGATATAAGAAAATTATTTTTCCTTGTCACCTTCCTGCTTCTTTAGTATATTAGAAATGTATTCATGAAATTGGATATATTCAGAAGTATTTGAGAAAGCCAAGAAAAATTATGGAGCAGAGAAAATTAAAATCTTATCAGGGTATACCACTGGACTAAAAAGTTTTATTTGATTATTAATATTTTGACCTTATTTGAATCACACTGCTGTTTTCTCACCTGAGTATCTTACCAGAATGTTTGCTTCTGCTTTCGGCGTCAGGCTCCCTAAAGCTTTCAGCAGGATCTGAACCTACAGAAACAGGACCTTTTCTGGAGAAATATTTAGTACTTTTGGCATTGTTCTTATTTGGAAGTCATTGGCAAATATGTACATATATATGCATTTTAAAATTAAAAAACAAAGCAGCTGATATATAATTTTAAAATGGAAATCGGAGTCACTGAATGACAGAGGATTGATGTGCTGTCTTAACGTACTGACCTTGAACTGTGCCAACTTGCTCAGTTTTTGGCCCCCCCCCCCCCGGAAAAAAAAACAACGGGGTGATTCAGATACAGCTGGCTCTGTGAGTTATAACAGAGCACAGGATTCTCACAAATCTATTGTCTGAGAGCTCTACAGAAAAGTCTTCTAGCTACACAAATACATTTTTTAAAAATCAACCAATGTATGAGAAAACCTGACCTTTTGTTCAGAGAAAAAGTCCATTAGTTAAATGATTGATTTTATGCTTTTTTTTCTCTACAGCATTTTTTTTTCTTTCTGTGTTCCTTTTCAGCGTGTTTTATGCAACTCTGAGTGTTTAGTCACCATTGGATACTTAAAAGAGAATGGTGAGGAAAAGGCAAGGACAAAATTAGAAACTCCTTTTGAATTGTTGGCTTTTATTCCAGCCAATCTTCTTCTGAGTCAGAAATAATGTTGCTTTTTTTGGAGTAAAGGGGGAGGGAAAGAATTCAGTGTAAATTATATCGTTATTTTATAACATGCTTGCACTCACTGAAGGAAAACACAAATTGAAACAGAAGAAACTGTAGAAGCATAGTGTGAAAAAATCAAATCATGTTTTCATCCAACACTGGGTTGACTTTGAGTGGAACTGGTCCAAATTGTGAGTACCGTGGTCATATATAATGGAGATGAGATTGGGTAGGCCTGACATCTCTTAATTTATTTATTCTACCAGGGTAATGCTAGCCACCTCCTGTTTTTATTATACCAATTTAATGCCAGCCATTTCCTGTTTTCATTAGACCATTGTAATGCTAGCCTCCTACTGTTCTCATTAGTGCAGGACTGTGTAATGGCAGCCACCTCATGTTTTCATTATAACAGAACTGTATGGTGCCAGCTGCCACTTGTTTAACTTTACTGAGAAGCATTTGACCATGGACTACATACTCCTACAAGCTAGTGGCAAACAAGGTAAAGGCCTTCAGGATTCTGGTGAAATAATAACGCTAAGTGCTTAAGTAACTTATTGCCTATTACTGTGTAAGGAATATAGTTTCTTGTAATGGCTGGGAAACTACAATAAACTCAGTCAATATTTGAACTGTTTTGTTATACTTATTGTTTTGTCGTATTTTGTTTTAGAAGGATTTGTCTGACAAAGACCTTCAACAAGATTTTGAAGTTATGTACTGTGGTTGGGATGCGGATAGATTGATATTACTGAAAAGACCATTTGCAATAATAGATAACATTTCTTGAAAGATTATTATTATTATTATTTTTAAGATGGAGTTTCACCATGTTGGTCAGGCTGGTCTTGAACTCCCGACCTCAGGTGATCCGCCCGCCTTGGCCTCCAAAGTGCTTGGATTACAGGCATGAGCCACCACGCCCAGCCGAAAGATTATCATGTGTACAAATAGTCCCAAGCTTTTCATGTATTACTTAGTTTACTCCTTGCGATTACCTTAGGAGTTACTGTTATCATTCATATTTTGCGTATCAAGAAATTGAAGTAAATAACAGTTTAAGAGCCAACCAAATTCTTCCATAAAGGGCCAAATAGTTATCTTTTTAGCTTTTGGGAACATTCAGTTTTCTCTTAACAACTGAACTCTAGCTGGAAAACAGCCAAAGACAATAAGTAAATAGGTAGGCCTAGCTAGCTTCCAGTAAATTTACACAAACAGATGAGGGAGTGGATTTGGCCCAAAGGCTATATTTTGCTTATTACTGATACAAGGACACATAGTTGAGTGTGGTAGGTGAGAGTTATGATTCTAATTGAGGTCGTTAAGCTAAGAGTCCATGACTTCTCCATCCTCTACTTCTTTTCTGTGACTTTTTAACTGAAAATACTTCCTATTCCATTCATTTGGGAGCCTTTAATTGTACAATGACTAAAGTTTTCAAAGAGAAAAATGACTTTGCTTAATTATGTGCATTTAATTTTTTATTTAATTTTTTATATTTTATTGTTTTGTTCCTAATATTTTTATTTATTAAGCTTACAAGAATTGTCTTTAATAATAACATAAATATGAAATTTATTATTGAAAATTCAGAGTTTTTGCCTAAGAATTAAAAAAATAAACTTTCAAATACGTTTTCACCTACACTTTCTTTTCTGTATGTAAAATTTTATGGAATAATGTTTCTTTTAATTCCAGCACCCCATCATTCTCAGATTGCTGTGTTAACTTTCCCAAATAGGGTAATTGACACATGTGTATAAGTTTGTTGAAATGATTAAAAGCTGTTGAGAATTGTAACCTGTCAATGCTCCCTGGGGAACAAAGTCCTATCTGTCTCTTAGAGGACCCCCTAAATGACTGTAGTGAGTCACCTTTAAAATGACAGCTGTCACCCTAGAATTTGAACTTTGAAGCAGGAAGAAAGCCATATATATACATGTATATATGGGTTTTTATATATAGGTTTATTTATATATAACGATATATGTGCTTCAACAAAAAGGGAAAATATATCCCCAGATATTGTGCTCTTAGTAACATAAGAAAGTCAGAAAGCATACTTTTTTTTTTTTTTTAATGGTGTCTTGCTTTGCCACCTAGGCTGGAGTGCAGTATTGTGATCTCAGCTCACTGCAACCTCCGCCTCTCAAGGTCAAACAATTACTCCGCCTCAGCCTCCCAAGTAACCAGGACTATAGGCGCACGCCACCACACCCAGCTAATTTTTGCATTTTTAGTAGAGATGGGGTTTCACCATATTGGCCAGGCATGTCTCAAACTCCTGACCTCATGATCTGCCTGCCTTGGCCTCCCAAAGTGCTGGGATTACGGGTGTGAGCCACCATGCCTGACCAGCAATGCTCTTTATATTAGGCCGTGATCTACAGTTTGGACTCCTGTCTGTCTGAGGCCAATAAAAGTCAGGTAGGCAGGAGTAATTAGTTAAAGGTTGGTAAGTCATTCTATGTCTGCATGTAACTTCTTACTTTGTCTTTAACATTTCTCAGTATGAATACGCCCTCGCAATGAATTTAGTATGGCTTAGCATCACTTGTAGAAATTACCTTTATTGAACTGCAACAGTAGACACAAGCACTTGCACGTAAGCACACATACACGAGAGAGAGAGAGAGAGAGAGACAGAGAGACAGAGAGGTGATTGAAACAGAAAGCCGGTACAGTCATACATGACAGGTAGAAAGCATCCGGATTTGGCATGCCCTATCCTGGCTGCCAAATTCAGTATTGTCAAGTCAGGATGCCTAACTGAGATGTTTCCAATATTTGTTCTCTTCTTAAACTGTTTCTATTTTCACTGTTAGTTTCGGTGTTCCATCTAAGATAGGGCAGGTGGAGTAGTAATATTTGCTGTAAAATAAAATGTAAATTTCACTATGCAAATAAACCATTAGGAGATAAATTAACTTGAACAGTAGTGGTATATCACAGTTATATTGCTTTTTAAAATAGGAAGACATACACATGTTTGTGTATGTGCTGGAGCGGTTACTGAGTCTCCACTGGAAGGATCACTCCCAAGGCTGAGGCTGTAGTCTTCTGCTTCCCTTTGTGAAAGTCTCTGTTTTTCAGTGTTCCTGGTCTGGTGGTAATACTAGGATTCACCGCAGTGTATGATAACTTTATTTTTAACACACTTAGTACATACTTAGCCAAATAAAATCCAGTCTTTAATGTGAATTGGCTATGGTAATTACTATTTATATTAATTAGCCTGTCAGTGTGCAGACTTTCAACTTTGCCACTGGAGTTCTTGTCAACCTTTTAACACATTACCATTATTATTTTAAAACTAGAGTCATTTCAAGTTCAAATTCATAAAATGTGCCTTGGAACCGCCTACCCTGCCTTACAGATGGGTAAAACAGAATATGTGTCAAGATTAAAAAAAAACCTTTTAAGTAACGTTTGCACTCACCTTCCCCTCACCTCATTTAGAAAGTCAATCTGACTTTTTTTTTTTTTGGCATTTCATGTTTTACTTTGAAAGAATTAAAATCAGTGTTTATGGTTAGAAGATACCTAAGGGATCGATAAAGATATCTACTCATTCTACAGCATTCAGGAATACATATGGTTAGCTAGCTTCCCAAAGTCATGGTAGAGACAGATTTCTCATACACATTAAGTCAGGTGACTTCAGATAGAGAATAGTTGGTCATGCCAGTCTGCCTAAAAAGCTACAGAAGGCTAGACCTTTGAGAGAGCCCCAGAGGCACATTATTTTCTCTCCTTTCATAGCTGGGAATTTTGTTTTACATTCCTTCCTTAAGGAATCCACTTTAGATTTCCTCAAGAGGAGTAGAGAAGGCTGGGCACAGTGGCTAATAACTGTAATCTCAGCATTTTGGGAGGCCAAAGCAGGCAGATCACAAGGTCAGGAGTTCGAGACCAGCCTGGCCAACATGGTGAAACCCCGCCTCTACTAAAAATACAAAAATTAGCTGGGCACACTCACACACACCTGTAATCCCAGCTACTTGGCATGTTGAGGCATAGGGAGGGAGGTTGCAGTAAGCTAACGTCATGCCACTGTGCTCCAGCTTAGGCAACAAAGTGAGGTCCCGTATCAAAAAAAAGAGGAGTAGGGTAAATAGTCATCTCAAGCAACGCCCTTCCCTTACATTCCATGGAGATTCTACCAATATGTGTGCTTTCCTACTGACTAGGGCTTGAGATAATCCTCTAAGCTGCAGGAAGACACTGGCCCTGCCAATCTCCAGAGAATAATACATTCACAAGAAATTGAGAAGTACTGAATGCTAAGGAAAGAATCTCCAGAAATTCTCTCTAAACTCCAGGGAAAAAAAAACATGTTAATCTATTTAATATTCAATATCCAAAGCCCAGTGTTGTTCACTCCTCTTTTCTTAACTACATCCTTTCTCAATATGGTACGAATTCTCAAGCTGGGTATTATTGACATTTTTGACAGGGCAAATTTTTGTTGTGGGTGGCTGTCCTGTGCATTGTAGGGTGCTTAGTAGCACCTCTGGCTCTACCCACTGGATGCAAGCATCACAACTTCTCCACCCTCATGTCTTAACAATCAAAATTTTCTCTAGAAACTGTCAAATATCTGTAGGCGGAAAATCGCCCTAGTTGGAAACTACTTATTTTCCATTTCAGTGCCTAAATAATCAATTAGTACAAACTCCAGTAAACATAGACTGTTATAGAAGAGCTAAGAAAGGACACCTCTATCAACTTTGAGGGTTCCTGGGACAGTGGACATACGTAAACAATTCTTAGGAATGAAATTATTCTGCCTAACAGAATTCATGCAGCAGATTTCAGGAGATGCTTGGAGGATCTGGGAATATTTAAAAGCCATTTTTTAAGGCATAGACATCTCTCCTCATTCCTGCCCTTGATCTTCACCTCTCTCTTCTGTCTCTTTGCCTGCCAAAGCTTTAAAGATTATTTCAGATTTCAAAGGAAGAATTATTTCTGGGAAGTTGGAAACATACACACAAATACTCTGATGATGGCTTGAAGCTGAGAATTGCAAAATTCAGCAAAGTTGGCATTGCCTCTAGATAGTTGGACCTGGCCCAAGAACAAGGTGCTATTAGGCAGCATCTTATAAAGAATGGATCACCAGGCAGCAGCAAGCTGTCCTAGTGTTATTTTCCTGAATTCACATTCAGCTTGGCAAACCTTCTGCAGAACTCTCCAAGCTAGTAAGCCTAATTCAGGTGTCCTTAGACTCTTCTTCCTTGGGATAGACATCATGATGACATCTCCTAAGTGACACATTTGGAACAATCCCCACCTCATTCGAACCTACCTTTCTAACCCTGTTTAACTTTCTAATCAGAAAATATCCTGACTTTATTTAAATGTCTTTATACAGGCTGCCTCTCTCTTCTTCCAAAATGCATTTCCTGTACTTCTCTGCTGCCAAAATCCTGTCCTACCTTAAATGCTCAATTCAGATCCTGCTGTCTCCAAGAAGCTGTTGCTGATTCCCTTTTTGACCTCTCATTTCCTCCATTGAAAGTACTTGCTTTTTCTTTTGGAAAAAATTTTCGCTCACTGTGACTTTTACTTCTCTCATAGTACCAACCACAACGTGTATTTTGTAAATATCTTCATTTCTCAATACATTATAAATTATAGAGAGACAAAGACTAGATCTAGTTAATATTTGTATGCCCCATGATGTTGAAATATACAATACATACTCCATAAGTTACTGTTGAATTGAATTGGAATGTACATTCTCTGGAAGAAAAGGCACCAGAGAAGTCATATTTGACCCATTTATTTATTTCCTTTTCTCCTCTAGATTATAAACAGAGATTAATTTTTGTAGTTGTGTAAAATGAAAGAAATAATTAAATACATATAACTTTGAATTTTATAAATTTTTAGGAAGAAATGAAGGTTAAGAAATCATAAGCACATAATCTCAGAGGTTATCTTCTCTTACCCTCAAATCAAAGTCAAACACTTCACATGATGAGATCTTAAAAGGGGAATTTCTTAATACATAGGAATTGGTGATAATATAGTAAGATAATTTACTTTCTATCGCTTTTTCAGTCTTTCAATGAAATAGCTAATCACTCCTGCATAAAGATTTTATCTGAGATTTGTCATCCTAACCTGTTTATCACTTTTTATACTTCCTTTTACAATTTATAATGCATGCTGTCCATTTTCACACTCCATGTAGGTTATACCTAAAGACTACTGTTAGTTTTCCTTCAGGTTTACATACGTAGTTTGGACATTTTTTACCTAATGTAATTATTGAGTAGATCATTATTATCTCCATCATTGCTTTACAACATGTGGACATATGGAGGTTATTTTAACAGAGAAATAAATAGATGAGAAAGACAACATAACATTTAGTTGTCATTGAGAGAAAATTATGAAATGAAAATGAGTATATGATAATAATCACATGGTAGATAGTAAACAACCATTATAGATTGTTTAGTAATACAATGGACAGAAAGATATGGACATAAATTTGATTCTTAAAGGGAAAGGATAAAAGTTCAAAAATTTTATCTTAAAGTCCATTATTAAATTTAAGACAGCGTTTAAACTGCAGTAGTAAGGAAAAATACTATCAAAATATGATTTAATACTGTTAAAGAGGTAGTATTGGGATATTTAGCAGATCAATGAAACAAGTGAGTGAATATCCCATCTCTATTTTAATTTGGATTTCTAAAATATAAAATGAGTAACTAGTGATTAAAGAACATTAGAAATGTATTACTGCATCTTTTGAGAATAAGATGGATCTCTGTAAGTTATAAGGAGAGATATTAAACAATTTTTTAAGTAAGTTAAATTCAGAATGAGGCCAACCTCACTTGATTAACCACCCTGAAAATAACTGCTCACAATTGCAATATTACCTTTTCATCTGATCTTTGAAGAAGACAATAACATTGCATTTATTTAATATAGATGAAGCACGTCAGACATTTTAAAATGTATTATTTATTTCTTAGCCATATTGCTGTTACTTAACTTCTTCTTCCCCTTTGTTTTATGATACTGGCTTCTGAAATTCTTAGGCTCTCATGCCTTTATATGTGTATGTTAGTTCATATGTATGGATGTAATATTTAAATATCTTTTTAATATTACTAGAACTTATGTAATCATTTCTAAGAAGCCAATTGATAATCCTGTTAATTTAATGTATGCAAAACTTTATGACATAAAGGAATTCAGTACAGTCTACATAATTGCTTCCACATGAAAATATACCAAGCTCACTTAAAAATTCTAATGTGCCATAATATTTTTTAGAGCCCATATCACCAGTGTTGTGAAATATCTTTAAAAATGGCAGTGAAAAATTGAAGGCAATCTTGGAGAAATAATTCTGAACCATTAAAAACCACTAACATAGAGATGATCTAAAGTATATGATGTAACAATGAATTTAAAAAAAAATCATATTAGTGGCATAATTAAAAATTTTTTTCAAATGGTAAATTGAAGATACTAGAGAGGTAAGATACTAAATATGGTAAGATTGCAGAATTCACAAAGTTTAAGATAAGGGGAGGAATTGAACTTTTAGTTCAAGTCTAGGTAAAAGGCTTCCTAACTAGTTGCCCTTGTATAAGTCCACTGACCTCTTTAAGCTTCAGAATCCTTACTTCTGTAACATCTTATAAATTTGTGAAAGTGTTCTGTGAATTGAAATATGCTCTAAAAGCAGATTTTATTAGTATTAATTAAGGTTCTAACTTCTCCTTACTATCTGTAGGAAAATAAGCCTAATCTTCATATAAACAGTCTTGAATGCCATTTTTTAACAAAATATAATGATAATCTACTTGAAGTGAATAAAAAGGGGTTCAAAGTTTGGTTCTTTTTCTTTACCATCTTTGGAAAATATTACGAAATAATTTGAATTATGTAACTTCAGAAAACTATATTTTTAAATATGAATCATAATTATAATTTAGTTTACTTGATTATTATAAATAATTTAATGTGTATAAGAAAAGGAGAGTGGAACAAATAACAAATCATTCCCCCGCAAAGTGAAATGTTTCATTTTGTAAGAGAAAAAGTAGAGCATCTATTTAGAGCTAACAAACGGTAAGTTGACCTATGTGATACAGTTTGTAAAAGCTCACCAATATCTTACTCCTTGCATGTAAAATACTCATTGCCATAGTTTGACCAAAACCTAAGTTATTTTTTGATAGCTCTTTCTGATATATTAAAAATGAGGAACGTTAAAGAAGCTGCACCCTCTTTTAGGAATACTGAGAATTTGATCCCTAATGTAGAATAGATTTCTCAAAATATCATTAGTGTCTAAAATGAACAGAAAATGATACATTTCATTGTCAAGTCATGTGCATCCATCTCAAAAAGCAGGTAATAAAGAGTTTTAAGATGGTCCGTTAGCTGACTGATCTATTTGTATATACCACATTGATGCTATACTGACCTTTACAAGTTAATTTTCTTCCTATTCTACAAAGAATGATTCTATGGCCAAATAATTGTATCTAGTGAGCATACCTAGTTAAGTAAATATTATTTGGAGGACGTTAACATTTCATTGATATTGAGGAAGCCTGTAATATATGTCCCATCCACAATTTCCTCCTAATTACAGCACAGCCAGATAGGGAACTTCATTTGAGTGACTCAGTACTCCCTCAGTCCTGGACAGATTGTTCAGGTAGTTCAGTTAACAGCTTGGTCTGCTTCAGAGCAGTGAAGGAATGTCATGGTAAACATATGGTTTTTGTTATTCTTAAAAGTGAAGTAATTTTCAGTATGTAATGAAATTACTTTTATTAAGTAATAGTGTCAAGGTAGCATACGGTCAAGTCCTGTGTTAGTAAATATCATCAAGCAAAAACTGTAAGTATTCTAAGGGGCAAAATGTAATTGGCTTAGCTCTCTTTGTACCCTATGATCCTTGTATAGCGCCTAGTGCCTAAGTGTTCTTCAATAAAAAATAAAAAGCAAGCAAATAAATAAGCAAAAGAATAAATATGCAACTTATTTTGTTTATAACAATAAATCTAACCCATGAAGAGCTTCTTAGATATGGAAAAGCAATGTACTCTTCATGATATATGTTATGCTGCTGGAATAAAAGTAAAATTAAAAAAAAAATCTGAACAGGCAGACTATTACACTGATTTGAAATTTAGAAGATATCACTCAGTAAGATGGCAGATACATGAGATATGTGGATTAACTGAGAAAAAATGCAAACAACCAAATCCAATTTATAAAGAGTAATGTGTATTGGAATGTACCTAATTACTTCTCCAACCAGATAGTAACCCTGACACAATTGTTTTTTAATGTTTACTCCTGGGGCATCATAGCCCAAGGTAAAAACATAGTAGGAATGCAGTAGATGCTTGTTGAATGAGGAGAAAAGGAGGTTTATTATTTTAAAATGCTGTGATAAATATGTGTTTACTTTAAAACGCCATGTCTACATATTATATATATTGGGTTCTGTACTATTTGGAGTTTCAGGCATCTACTAGGGATCTCGGAACGTTTCTCCTGAGGATGAGGGAGGACTATACTGTGTGCTTTCATCAGTCATGTAAGATTATGACAGGGCTTATAAACTTACTTTTGTGAAATCCTCTGGGATCTATGCCAAATTATCTTTATGTCAATTGTAAGTATTAAAAACCACAAATATAATTAGGCTATGACCCCTTGGTAATTATTTAACTAGCCATTTTATCTAAGCTATCTGAAAGTTTGTTAATCCATTTCTATTGAGAAACTAGTGATATTATTAATTTTTTTAAAGTCTTATTTTACTGGCAAACAGATAACTAGCAAAATGAGTTGTGATGCCACCGTTTGCTTTTCCAAAATAATAATGATCAGGGTCCCTGTGGTATGCAGTGTGTAACACATCCCTTCTGTGTTAATGAATTCAAGGGAAGGCAACACCACTATTAGTAATAGCTTTTTATTCGGAATCCTCATTTTCCAGATAGGTCACATTAAACACAGCCATTAAACAATAGCGTTGGGATAAATCCAAACAATGTATGCTGCTTTTGTTGTTGTCCTTGTTCACCAATCACTTGGTGCAGCTAAGAACCTTATGGAGCGATGGGGCTGATAATGGAAATAGCCAACCTGCAAAACACTGGGGCCAGGAAAGTCAGACTTTAATCAGGTCTCATTCAATTATATTTCGAATCAACACATCCTGATAGCCAAAACTCTCATTTGAATTAATGCTCTGATAAATGCTGTCTCTTGTCAAGGGAATATAATTAGACAATTATGACTGGGCATATGTTATGCCAGACCTGTCTATTTGTTGACCTCAGTAACTTCTAGTCTATTAGATAACAAGCAGCTTTTAACCTGGTTCTAAAAAGCATGTGCTCTATTACTACACGACTTTTTATGGTGCCATATTTTAAATTGAGCAGTGTCTAGATCCTTTCAAGGGAAGTCATGTTTTACAAGATTTCATCTAATTTTGGAAAACAAAACAAGTTAGTTTCTCAACCAGGAATTCAATTAACCTATGGAGCAGTGAGCCAATCTTTGTATATTCCCTGCGATAAAGTTAGGAATGTCAGGTTAAGAAATAACATGAAATAATTCTTTGAAATTGCATGATATATCTCTTTAATGTTTACTTTGGTATAGGTATACCTAACACAGATTCTCACTACTTTTAACTTTGATGAAAAAGTTATTTTATTACCGATTTTTTAGTTTTTGTTCGTCTGTAAACAATTTTTAGAAGTTTGGGTTTCTTACTGAAATTTCCATGAAGTGATTTTTTTTTTTTTTTTTTTTTTTTTTTTTGTGCTTAACTTCAGTTACTTAAGGACCTAAAAGACAAGGTGGTATCACATCACATATTTTGTATGTGGGGTTTTTTTTGAGGGGCTAGTACTTGAAAGATGTGAATTGATTTTTTCTTCACATTCTAAATTATGCTAAAACCCCTTCAGATCTCACTGTTTGCTCATGCATCACCTATTAGAGCAAGTTGCTCCCTAAAGGTGTGATTTTGGCATCTCATAGTCTTCCTTGAAAGCCAAGCACCAGAGGTCTGTAATAAAGGCAGTTGCCAGCTAAATGAATAAAAGCGAGATTTCCTCAATTCAACTATAAAAGCTTAGAGTCCTGACTGCTGAATTGCCACCAACTTGTAAATAAATAATCACTACTAAGTACAGATAATGTGTTAAACAGCTAACACTAGTAAATCACTGGTGACAGAGAGCCTAAAGGTAAATCCCTCACACATTGGCACAACCAATTCTTAAAATCTTACGGTGTTTTCATGTCCTCAGACACATGTAATAAATCGAACAACTGGTTACTTAGTGTTAAGAATGTTTAAAAAATAAACCCTACTCTCTCTGCTGATTTCATTTACATACTGCTTTAGATTTTACTAAATGGTTATCTGTCTAGTAAGAGAGAGCCAACACTTGATAAAACTAAATGGAAATCAGTTTTCCATCAAATTTCAGCTATCAAGCTAAATCAACCTGTAGTCTCCTGGCAAAAATAACATCATATAACAGAGACAACACATTTCAGATACATAAATTGTCCAAAATATAGAGTCAATTAGGTTTCACATGTACAAGATCCCTTCTTTTCTAATTTAAACATTTACGAGTAATAAAAACCAAGAGTAGAGCTTTGGAAAGGCTGTTGTTAGGAACCAAAATATAGTTCTCAAGAGAATAAGGCTGATGGGAGTTGTCCACTCTTCCCTCTCAAAGCAGTTTGCAAACGAGGTACAGTCTAAAATATTGATGGCATTTGACAGAAATATTTTCAGTAGAATTTTTTAAAGTTTAAAACTACAAAACTTAATTCAATGTTTGTTTTTGCTTTTGTTTTTGTTTTAAATATAAGAATTTTTATGACATTTATGCTGTTTCTACACTGGCTTGGTGGCCAGAAGAGAAGGCACAAAATTCTCCACCAGTTTGCAAATAATGCATTTTTCTGCTCCAGTGCTCAAACAGCCTTTATTTAACTCAGCACCACATTTTCTAAGGTATGGGCACAAAACTGTTTGTCATGAAGCTGTAAAATGCCAAAAATTTTAAATGCTGAAAGAAAATGTCAATCAAGGCATTTTCCCATCTGCTGCTACTTCTGCAAGTGCTAATTTTATTTTTCCCAATTCCTGAAATTTGAGGTTTCTTAGCCTCATATGGAAGTAAGTTTGAAACTCGCTAAATGTCACAAGAAAAGGTGTAACCCAACGAAGGAATAAAAAGTGTATTGTTCTCAAAGGACACCAATAAAAAGAGGCAGAAGAGCACTGAGATAAAGGAAAACATTTTGTTAAGACCCAGACCTCTTGAAAAACACTACACAATGCAAGGAACCACTGCTGGTACATACATGCATTAAAGCATTTTTCATGTTTTTGAAATATAATGGGAACACACATCTGAACCACTTAAAATACTTTTGAGAACCAACTGATGGTTTAATATCTACATAGGCAGAAGCTGTATGTTATTGAAAAAACATGAAGAAGTGTCAGGTATTGGTACAAATGTTAATTCTTGTGATTTAGCATGACTTTAATAAAAGCTTCTACAAGGACTTGCACATAACCATGACTGATGGATGTATTTTTTGACCTTTCAGTTAGCTCCATCAGCTCACTCAAACACATTTTGAACAGATTATGTACTGTAGTACTTGGTAGACTATACATTAAACAAGAGACTTTGCTCTGAGGCACTGCTTCCCACACTCCATGGGGAAAAGGAAGCAGGAAAAACAAAACTCATAGAGTTCGACAGCTACCGAGGCAACACTTGCCATTTACAATATAAGCCCAAATATTTTTGCAACACAACTATATATTAATTTAATAAAATACACAATATAGCTCTTATACACTCAACAATTTGGCTCATATGCACTGAATCTGCAATAAATCAATAAAAATATGTCATTTGATGTAAACACATTGAATCTTCTTACATTTGCACATTTAAATGGTCATGTGATTTGTGTATGTCTAAGACATTTTCACTTTCCTGAGCTATTTTAGTGTCCACAAATGAATAAAACATATTAATCAAGTTAATTTCTCTGAATCTTACCACTCAATGGTAACTATTTTTAAGAACTTTTCTATGTCAAATTTAAAACATACTCATCATTATTTAAATCTTTGTTGGACACTAAAATGCTAAATAGGCATTTTAAATCTTTAAATTTTCTTCTTCTTTAATGACGTGAATTAGTCTACGTGTGTGCAGGACAAAATGGACTATATCTTTTTACATTTAACTTCTATACGACATGAGGTGTCTTACAAATGACCAAAGATTTTTTTGTTGTTTTTGTTTTGTTTTTGACTAATGATATGGAATGTTCTTTGTGTTTATATGTGTGTCAGGTAACTTTATACAGAAATGTTTACCACAAATATGTGTTAATGTTTGGTGTAGCTTGGACTACTGCAAGGTCTTTTCAGGACTTTCAGTAGAAGCCTGTGATGACTGCTAGAAATTCACCACAGATCACAGATTATGACCCTGCTTTGTATGGGGTTTTTAGGTAAACAGTTAAGTCAGCATAAATCACGGAGGACAGTCTGAGAGTGATCAGAAATACTTCAATTCTCACACCGCATACCTTCCTAACAGATTGTCAAAAGGTAATTCTTCTCCTCATCCTCCTTTTTCTTCTCTCCTTTTTCTTCTCTTTTTATTCTTTTTTCTTTAAGCATCAATAATTCTGTCCTAATATAAGTTTGGTCAAAACAAAACCATTATTATCTCTGAAAAAGAAACAGCAGTGGAAAGAACATACTGTGGGCACTTCAGATGTTCACTAAAAGCCTTAAAGCAGCATTGGTCTTTCTTCATCCCTGTAAAATGGGTTATCACCAGGAGGGATCATTTTTAAATCAACAGAAGAGAGAAGAAAATGCCAATGCCTTTTTTTTTTTTTTTTTTCACTTTCTCACAGCCACTGGGTCATTTCCCCCGGCAGTCTTGCAAAAGCTTATCAATTTCTCTCACAACTTCCTCTGCATCCACGGACTCTCTGCCCAGATCCCTGTTGGGGTGGTCAAGCTGCTCAAGAACAGCACCCATCTCACTGGAATCCCGGCTGGCTCTGGAATGCACATCTGCAAAGACCCTTGCCATCTGATCGGAAGCCATGAAAGGAGGGTCTCTTGGTTGCTTACTGGGCGACAGATACTGACTGTCAGTGGGCAAGTACTGACTGCTTGCTTCAGCCAGGGCTCCTGGTTTTGCTTCACAACCATCCAGGGAGCCTTTTGTTGAGGTGCAAGGCTCGATGCATGCCTTGGTTGGGCTGCTTGATGCTGAGGGGACCTCTTGGAGGAGAGGGCTCAGGGCACGTTTGGCTTTTAAATAAGGTTTAACGTTGGCAATGAGAATAGTGTGCTCTCGCTTGTCTTTTCCAAATGTACAAAAGTCTTTTTCCCAGTGGGATTCACAGTTTCGTAAGTCTCAGTCTCAACATTAGCTTCAACTGTAGGTACAAAGAGATTTGTGCGGTAATCTGCATTTTCAGCCTGATTGGCTGCAGGGAACTGTGGCATCCAACACCTGTCAGAATGACCAAGCACTCGGCATTCATCTGTGCAATTAACACACTCTTCCGGTTCTGCAAAACAAAAGAGAAAACAGCAAATCCAATCATTAGGGTTTTCTTTAAATTTCTACGAGGCTGTGATCAGCTTTCAATGGGCTTGCTTGACCTCTGGTCTCTTAACTAAAAAGGAAAAGAAAACAATAATTAAAACATTTCAGGATGGTTGCATAAACCTGCTGGTTGAGACAATGGTTTAATTTAAATCTATTCTCTAGATATTAACCAATTCCCATAGCCTGGGAAGAAGTAGAGGTGGCCATTGGAGAATCATTCTCAGTAGAATAGAGCATCACTGTAAACTAAACTCCTGGGGACATCAGTTAGTCTTTGTTCTGTATAACTCATCTTAGAAACAGTGAACTTCAAAAAGAATTATCAGGATTAATTTTTCAAATCAAATAACAGGGCAAAAACTGGATTGCCGACTTCTAGAACAAGTTCTAAGCTGCTCTTTAAAAAATGTTTTATCACTATTTTGCTTGTAATTGTTATTTGGATGACAGTCATGAAATAAAAGGTTTCCTTTAAATGCTTGCTTTTCCTACTGAGAGTGGTAAATGGAATTTTTTATCAGAATATATTATGAATAAGCTTGTCAAAAAGTGCACATCCCTATTTTATTAGATAGGCGTATGGATCATGTAATCAGTTGTCTGTTCAGCTTTTTGTTTTGGGTGTAAGTAGGTGAAAATGCATTTACTCAACAGATATAGTTCAGAATGAATGACAAATCATGATTTCCCATTTTAAATAATAATACTTTCTGTGGGAATTTTTACTTTTTTCCTTTGCCGGTGGAGAATCTAAATAAAGCATTCTTTCAATGATCTCTATTTCACAGATGCTGAACGTAGAATGTGAGAAAAAAATTCCTTCATTATACTTCCATTGACCCTAATATTTTTAACCATAACTTTGAGCTACATCCTCCCAGTTGTCCCTTTCGTCTATAAGTGGTTGTTCCCCTTGTGGTTAATGAATTGACTGTTTTGAAATCAAAGACTTTTAGGAGAGGATATTTACAATTTACAATTTACCTTTATGTAATGGGAATAGTAGTCCCTACACTTTTAGGAGCCCTTGGGATTGCCTTTTAATTGGTGCTAGATGATCCCTACAAATTTAGAGTGTCCTGTGCAAGAAAAAGAAGTCCACACAAAAGATATTTAAAATAGCAGCAAATGTAATAGCATTGATAAATTTGTATATTACTTCTCAAAGTTATATATGAAACCTGAATTTTTACTTAAAACGTGTAAACAATTCTTTACATTAAAAAACCCACAACCTGTTTTATCACAAAAGATTTTAAGATAAAATAATTTCCTTATTTTATTTTAAATAAGATAAAATTTTGTGGGAAGAGAATTTTGTAGGAAGAGACGGAAATTTTGTAGGAAGAAATTGAAATGGTATTTTGACAGAACAAAGATACTATGTTATTTATTCACATCTGTGAAACATCATAAAAGTATTTAAGTATCTTTCTTCTACTTTAATTGGTCATTTTTTAAAGGAAAAATTTATTATGAGTGAATTAAATATTCACTGTTAAATTTATTGTGCAGAAAAGATTGCTGAAAACTAGTCTCACAGTGCATCCATAGACCCAAAGCCTTCCCACAAATTGAAAGACTGTTAGACAGACACAAAGAGCAGCAGAAACAAGGCATTAAATTTTTGTTAGAAGCCTCTATCTATGTATTTAAATTAGGGCTGAAAGTTTTTAAAAGTGGGCATCAGAAAAGTTCAATATTGCCCAGACATGGTGGCTTATGCCTATAATCCCACCACTTTGGCAGTCTGAGGCAGGAGGATTGCATGAGCCCAGGAGTTTGAGACCAGCCTGGGCAGCACAGCAAGACACCCCTCTACAAAAATAAAAAAATTAAATTAGCCAGGTGAGGTGGTGCATGCTTGTAGTCTCAACTACTCAGGAGACTGAGGAAGGAAGATGGCTTGAGCCCAGGAGGTCAAGAGTGCAGTAAGCTGTAATCATGCCATTGCACTCCAGCCTAAGTGACAGAGTTAAATCCTGTCTCAAAATAAATAAGTAAATAAATAAATAGAAAAGCAAAAGGAAAGTTTCAATACCAGGTATCAGGCATTTGTTTCCTTTACCTACTCTAAATGGGAATCATAAATATTAACTCTATGTATATCTGCAAGTAAATGTTAGAAAAAACAATATAATATCATTTTGACAAATAAATAACTTTCAGCAAATTTTATCTTTCAAAAAGAAGGAAAAGTAGAAAACCACAATCTGCTTCACTCAGTAATACCTTTGTCTCTTCTAGCATCATTATTTTTTTAAAAAATTCCATTATAACTCACATACTGTCTTTGAACTATGCTAATGTAGTTTTATATTTCATATTGACTGGCCTTTCATTGCAGCTATTTGGATAGCTAATATTGAATGAATTCAATATGAACTTAAGAGAGAGAGAAAGAAAGAATAATGCATACATATGAAAGTGTAAATTGACCTTAAATTTGAAACCAGCAACATAAAATGATTGTTTGCTTGTCACAGCTGAAAACCTGCAGCTTTTTACTTGACTCCTTTGTGTCACATCGTGGGGGAGCAAATTTTGAGTATTGATTATGATACATTACAAGCTGTTCACCTTGTGATTAGACTATAATTTTGATGACAGCAGTTCACAGACAGTGAAGAATATTGAATGGACACTTTTGTACAAATAGCAGAAACTATAGATTGCCTTGTAGTGAACTATAACTGTCAAGGGGCAAGTTAGAATTCATGAGAGAGGGGGAATCATTTCTGAAGAAACATAAATAGATGAATAGGTAAATACCAGAAAAAGAGACATAGATAATATAAAATGAATGACTGGTTGGACAAAATAATAGACAAATAAAAAAAGGAAGAAAGATGAAAGGAAAGAAGCAAAATAAAGTGAAGGGAAGGAGGGAAAGGAGTATGAGAGGGAGGAAAGGGCTGGGGGGGGAGATGAAGGGGGGAATGGAGTGTTGAGGGAGAAGAAGGGAAAGCTGCCACAAAGACAGGGTTTGTTTAAGGCAAGAAGAGTTGTATTAGCAGTATTTCTGCCATGTCTCCCTTCTGTTGCACATTTTTAAATGCCCTCAATAAGTTAAGTGTGTATAATAAAAAATAGCATTGAGGAGTATTTACTTAAGCCCTACAGTTCTAAGGTAGATGAACAAACTGTTTACTGTACTTTAAAAGGAATGGATTCTGGAATAGGTATATTGAATTACAAGCTATAAAAATGAAAAAAAGCAAATTATTTAGATAGTCACCATTTGCATAGATTCAGTATTTATACCAGAAAACAAGTCCAGAAACCCCAGACAGAAGAAATCAAAACAAAAACAGTTGACCTAATATTCACTTTTTCCTTCAGGTTCAATCTGGGATTACCAAGAGATTATTTACTTTTATTTTCCTACTTTCCTCAATATAACATGTTCACCCCTTCACAGACTGCATCCCTTGCCAAGAAACGTAGCATAATCTAAATAGTATGCAGATAAGAGATACTAACAGATAAGCATGTTTATATTGCAGAAAGAAAACAATTCTAAAGTCCACCAGATGGGACTCTGGGCAGTTCTGCCTATATTAGACATGGTAAACTATAGTGTTTATAGTTATAAATTATGAGTTTATAGTGCCTAATCTTTTAAAAGCATGATTCCCTGAAATATGTGACAATCAAATAACTTTAAACACTTGTTTAGTATTAAGAATCACTTTCTTATACTATTGTTGCATCTGACGTTTATGCAAACCTCAAAGGGAAGTGTCTAAATGCAGTAACCTTAATTAGTTCAGTTATGCCTCTCAATTTATATGACATTTTTGCAAAACAGAGAAACTCAAAAGACTATAGTATTTATAGTTTAACTGCACCATAAACCAAACACACACTCATGCACACATATTCATATTGTATATAAACCTCTATTTTTATGTTTGTGATAAAACTTAGCTTTTTCCAAGACACAGTCTAAAAATTCATTAATAAAATAAAAAAGTTTAATTTTATAATCAATGCATTTCTGATCATTAACTATTAGCAATTACCATAAGAGAAATACAGGTGAATCACAGAAAGCTCTATATTCACACTATAAAGAGTAACAGAAAGAAGACAATATTTTATTGTAAATAAAATAACAATATTTTATATATTTATATATTAACAAAGTATATGTATATTAATGTACACAGACACACATACACATACACATGTATATATATAGATATATATATAAATCTTTCAGACTCAAAGCACCAATAAGCAACATTTTAATCTTTCCTTTACCACAACCTGGGGTGCAAAACCTATGATTAGATCAACACTTTAACAGTCTCTGATTTTAGAGTTTCATGTAATTAAAATGGATTTGGACATAAAGATACCCAAAATCTGCATATTCATATTGGCTGATAATATCTGAAAGCTCTCTATCTTTCTCTTTTTTAACATACACTAAGCAGTTTAATAGCTTAATCTTAAGGATATCAGGCAAGCAATCATTTTGTGACAAAATATACCTTCAGAGGAATTAAGCTATTGTGAAATTATTCTAAATTATATCTATGTGAGGAAAAAATACTTAGAGAAAACACCATATTACCTGCTTTTAAATTGTTGGGTTTTAATAGTCTCCCACAAATGTTACATAATTTAATTTTAAAATGTGTTTTAATTTCGTAATGTCACTATATCACAGAAGTGCATAGCTACTTCAATGATGCAAAAAATTGTCATGTATGAGATGGTAAGTTGAAACCAAAATGTTATTAAAATTGACAAAGATTAACCAAGACTAAGTGGGCCTCAGCTGAACACAGTTATTTTGGAAAAGTCAGGGAATAACTCTTCTGGGTTCTGGTTTTGTGGTGTCCAATGCAAAGGAAACATGCCTAGAAACCAGCCAAAAAGTCTTACTTTGGAGAGAATCTACCTCTTTATTCTATTCTGTCTTGCTCTCAGGCAGAAATTTGTCACAAATCAGAATTTTAAACTTATTTTCCCTGTCTTCAAAGCACCACAAAAGTAATTTGTGACCACTTAGGGAAATTTTAGAGAACATAAAAGGATTTCCTCTCCTGAGTTTCAGACTTAGTTGGTGACTTGAGAATTCACATATTTGTACAACTGAAAACAGGCATATAGTTTCCAGCACAGGAGTTTCCTATATGCATCCAGTATCTGCCTCTGATTTACTTTTCTATAATGATGAGATAAATGTCTGCATTATAGACATTTAAAAGCCAAAATCTATAGATCATGGCATCAATAAAGAAGGTTCAAATTGTGGCCAGGGGGAAAAAGACATTTCTGAGAGTTATCTGTGCTTTATGACTGTCAACAAAATGATCTTATTTCTGCTTTGTAAACAAATTTAAATAAAATAGTGCTCTTCTATTACTGTGGTAGTTGGTATTGTTTCTAACAGCATCTTAAAATTAGAGTTGTTTCTAAGTAGACAACTCTATAAATAGAAGTCCAGTTTTTATTTGTTCCCATTATTTGTTTGTTTGTTTTTAATTTACCTTCTTTCACCAATGTAAGCTTTTATAATACCTAATTAGCTGTCTGGAAAAATCAGAGAGCAAGTACCCATCTCTATTTATGGTCTGCACAAGTGTTCTGTAGATTAATTCTACAGAATCTAAGCTCAGTACCCATCACAAATTCTTTATCTATCTGCAAACCAAGCCAAGCCAAGACCTTTGGCTGGCAGTTCGTGTGCAGTAATAGTTTTCCGTTAGGTTTCATGCTATGACAACAACTTGATTTTATGGTCTTTTTCTTTCTTCAGCACATACACACAATTACACACACATGCATGTGCACACACTTTCCTATGGTCAAAACAGATTGCAATTTATCCCAGTATATACTAACATAGAGAAAAACATCAATACTAAAATAGAAATCTCATCAGAAAATAGTCCAACAAGCCTCTAATAAAATGAATTTTTCTTTCAGTGAGTTGGCATAACTTACAACATCCTGTGAACTGACACTTCTCTAACATAAACAGTTCTTTCTTTTTTGGCTATGTTGACTATTATTCACTTCCTTTTCCCATCCTATAAAACCTTTATAGGATGTTATAATGGTAGGGTGAGTCATTCCATATAAATGATACCTTAACAGTCTATATTCATACACATTATTCTTTACACTTATGACTTCTATGTCCCATTTACTTGTATATTAGTTAAAAATAAATATTCTGATCCCACTATCTGACTGAGAGGAGCAAAATTTCACTTTCAGTATTATTTCTAGAGACAGTTTTGGAAAAGTAAGTTGTCTCCAAATAATTTTTTCCTGTGTCAGATTTTTAAAAACTGGTATTCTAATATTACAAATCTTCACAGAAATTTTTTTCCTACTTCCAAGTTTTATTTTAACACTATTTTTAATAAGCTTGTTTTATCCTTTATGCTGAGAACAGGGTTGGATAAGAAAAAATGTTAATGAGAAGACTCCATCGCTTGCTTAGCTAAACTATTCTTCTTCTTTAACATTCTATTTCCCATGTGTCTCACTAAGCACAGGGATACATGTTGTTTCTTAAGTAACTAATATACAGATATGGAATGTCTTTTTGCTGCTTTGATTTTTTTAATATAAGGGGGAAAATATATATTGTTATGATACCCTTATTTCATGAGGCTGCCTGTTAACATGTTGGCAGTGATATAATGAGAAAAACTTAGGCATAGGACCCCAGGAACTAAAACCATTTTTTAAAAATAATCAGCCCTATAAAGAATCAGAAATTTAAAATATATCTCAAATAATACAAATACTATGAGAATAAAATGTATACATTTTGAGGACTATGCACTGCTTATCTGGCTTCCAGATTTTACTTTAGTTGTGAAGTGCCATCCTATCTGCTTTTGTTAGCAGAGAGCACATTATGAAGAGGAAGTTATTATAATACTACCAAATAGTTAAACCATAGAAGCTTTGAAGAACCAATCCTCCAGCGTGCACCTGCATCACACAGTGCTTCTGAATGTATTGCCACGGCTGCATTCAGACACCAGAAATCACTGTCCTGTATCATAAGCAAGTGAATCCAATCACAGCTGGGTATTTGGAGCTGCTTGGAGCATTTGCACTTACTATTCAATGCACCTGCACACCTTCAGGGATGGTTTTAAGTGTTTGTGACCCTTTGGACATAGTAAAATGTTTACCAGAGTGGAATTTTCTGGCATATATATTGACCACACATAGATAGTGCTCTGAGGTGAAGAGAACTTAAGACAAATTGAAATAAAATTTATGTTAAGGAATAAATGCAATACAGTATTTATACAGAAGCACTAGGACTACACAGCAATGAGAATCAAAAACATGCATTGGAAATTTATGGCACAAATATAATTTGTGTCCCACGGCATGCCTCTCTGAGATTAACATTGAAAATTTAATCTGCTCCTTCCCCCGACTTCCCTTCTGTAGGGACAACCATCACCTGGGGCAGCAGCAGGTGCTTGGAAGTAAAGGCACAGCTAAATGGGACCATCTTTTTCCTAACAGGTACCCTGAAGAGAACTGGCTCTAGGTCAATACTATACCACTAGAACAAGGTTTATGTTCACATTGAGAAAAGTACACTGACAGAGTCTTTCAAGGAAAAACAATACAATTCAAACGTCCCACCAGTGTAAACACAGCTCGCATTTTCTGGGAGCATTAGATGTGTGTAGTTCAGCAGTTACTGTAAAGAAGTTACACACAATAATGTATAAGGTAAGAATGCATTAGACACCTCCCCCTCCCATGCCTAGGAATTGAAAGTTTTCAAGGAGGGGTATCTTGGATAGAATGTTGTCGAACGAGTGTTTTGTTGGGTAGAGGTAAATAAACCTAGGTCTATCTACTTTTAAAATTCTGAAGTCTGTAAGACTAAATCTCTTTACTGATGAGTTTAAACTTTGACTGGAAACTAAAAAGTAGATGTGAAACCACCATATGGGAAATAATTTATGATCAGTTACATGTTGAACTATGTCATATGAATGTCAAGTAGCAGAAATACAGAGAAAAGCGTAGGTTGTAATATTGTGAAAGACTTTATGCAAGAGGTGGTGCTTGAGCTGTGATTCAAAGGCTGATCAGGGTTTCAACAGAGTGGAGAGCAGAGAGAGGGTGCTCCAGGTAAAGGATTAAGGAAAAAAACACTCCTCACATAGGAATGAGCTCTTCACAGGGCAGTAAGAGATCAACTTTATAGGTCAAAGGACTGAAGCTGCAATGCCAACAGTTGGCATAATAATGTAGAGAAAATTTGCTAGGATCTGAAGAAAGAATGGAAAAGTTCTAAGTAAAAGACCAAATTTAATGCAGCAGGTAATGGAGCACTAGTATACGTATCTGAGCAGCGTATCATGTGTCTCAAAGACTCTTGAATTATTTGGGTGCTTGTTTGGAAAGCTACCAGACACCATTTATGAGCTACAGAACTGGGATGAGCTATAGGGTAAATAGAATCCAAATCAGCGTTATTTCTAAAAACAGATACCTGGAGTTTTTGGCTAAAGCCATAGTATCTCCAACAGACACAACAAGACCTGAATGATTCACTGGAATAGGCATTCCAGCCCCCAAATTCAACTTTCAGCTTTCATCTCATCCTGCTTCTTCCAAAGAAAGTCTTAATGTGCATTTAAACTGGTATTTTATGTTACCACCATAAATCTTGCATTTTTAAATTCTTCATTAGAAAAATTTTTTTCCTACATCTACTTTATATTTCTTCCCTCTTCCTCTAATTTTCTATTATCATTAACCAACCATAACATTTCATATGATAAAATATTTAAAATATTAAAGAATTATTTTAGAAAACCAGAAAATGGAGAGTCTTAGACAAAGGAGATTCTTTAGTATTGAAACGAGAGGTAAAAAATATATCAACAAAGCAAAGAGAACAACAACACGTAAGATGGATGTTGAATCGCAGAACACTTTTCCAATTTGATACACCCTTGAAAAGGTTTTTGATACACTATATAAACAACAGTAAATTTTAAAAATTCCCATTTTTTTCTAAATAAGCATTTATATTTTGTTTAAAGATAATGTAATAATTTTCCCATTGAATTATATATTACAACATTACTCAGCATTCCTTATTATTTTTTATCTGTTTACATAGAGACCCTAAATTCCCTTGAGATCAAGATACTACAGTATAGTCTTCAGCATTCCATTCCTTGAATATATGACACACTCTATGTACACTCTGAATTTGAATAAAATGCTGTAATTGATGGAAAGGAACATTAAATTAAAAGCTGTCGAATACTATGGGTAACATAATGGGAACAACTATGTACTTCATAAATTACTCATTTCAGTACCATTCATTTGTGAGCCTAAAATGTCAATTTTCAGAGTGGTCTCAGGACCAAATGAAGTTGTACATAATAGCTGTCTATTGCTGAGAGATACACATTGCTTACAGTAATATCAGATGTCTGTTAAAAACAATGTTTATATAGAAAATATAAAGTTCTCTATTTTTTATTGAGGATACCATTTCAAATTATGAGATAAATAAATCCTCTGACATATATTCTACTCAAACATGGAGGTCAGAATAATTTCCCCTTAGGAAATTTTTAAAACCAGTGACACTGTTATTGAAATCAAAGCCTATATTTAAATAATCACCTCTTTATAATTTTAAATTATGGAAAACAGTGAGTACACCTCAGCACCTATAGGTTTCTTTCTTCTCTGTTAGGTTTCTCTTTTGCTTTTTTCTTCTACTGCATTGCTGTGTCAAATGAGACAGTTTTCTCTTTTAAGTGAGCTGTCTCTGCATCTTACACTTTAGCCAAAAGCTATCATCAACATATGAATTAATTAATAAGTCTTTGTAATTTTAGAGTCTTGAAAGGGTTAATGCAAATCCCAAAAGAACCTGATTTATATGCAGTGAGAAACCTATGCTCTGGCATGCAGTAGTTAGCAAAAGCTGTTTGGTTTACAAGGACAAATTTAAAATTCTAGCAACTTAAATAATACTGTGAATTTCAGACCCAAGACTGTTTAAGTAGTCTACTATTCTTCATCTTCAGAAAGGATGTTTTCCTTATGCTTTTATTGCCTCTGTAAGCTAACCCCATCTCTGATAATGACACCATTTTTGATGACATGGATGAATACATCTAAGATTCAACTCATCCTCCTAGCAAAGTAGTAATCCTGTAAGGTGGGTCAATGAAAACATGCCTATTAAGACAAACTCGTTGTAAGAAGCAAGCAAGCTAGTCTTATTAGTGTTTTTCTCTGCCTGCTATCTGATTGCTATTGGGATGTATATCTATTAACCAGTTTAAATCCTGTCGTTCATCTTGTTTATAGCAGCTCTTGTTTTCAATTGCTAGAAACAAGCAAATAGAATCAGGTGTCATTTTTATCACTCTCAGAACACAGTTAATTCAGATGCAGTTAATCTTCTCTGGCTTATTATTTAGCAATCAACCTCTGCCTATGGATATGGGAGTTCCACAAGATAGATTTTTAAAGAATTTTTTCAATATTGTAATATCTTTAATGGCATTCTAGTTTTCAAAAGCTGCTTATTAAACTCACAGAATTCTACTCAGGATAGATCTAAAGTTTTCTTTGTTAACTTAAATCAGATGGACATGTGCAGATGAACAGATGGGTGTCTTGCTCAGACACATATTTTCAAAAATATTATATTTTTAAAGAAAGAAGTAATACAAAAGGTTTTTTTTAAAAAGATTCAAATGAATGAGAAATATATATGAAAATATACTACTCCATAAATGATACCTGCAAAAAGTACTTACTAACAAAAATGTAAAAACAAACTATAGCTAATGCCCTCAATGTATTTGTACACATATGTACATGTGCATCCATGCACAAACACAGAGAAATAATAAATATGTACTTTGACCACAAATGTCTCCTATGAAATGGAATCTTTCTGAGAGGACTATTAAAATAATAGTTTCTAAAGGTAACTTTAGAATAAAATACAGGCATTTGGACCTAAACACTTGGATTTGATCTTACTCAAACATGTACCCCTACCCCTAAGCTGCTGCAACCATGACTATTATGGCTACTATTATTTTAAAGAGTCAGAAATATCTATAAGGAGTAGGAAAGGAATGATTACTGACATTTCAAATAAAGGCTGTTCTTGGAATTACCTCCCTAAAACCACTCTGTTCTTATTACCTGTAAGTGTGCTATAAATTTATTGGAAGCTGATGTGTTTTATCCTGTACGATTGGTTCATCCCAAGAATAAAACTTTAAGTAAAATCAATGCACTCAATATCCATGTTCTAAAGTAAATATACAGAAATGTTTCTTGTAATACGTTTTACTGGCAATGACAAGCCATTCTTCTAGTAACAGCTTTAATGTTTTGCAATCATTAAAACACTCTGAAGCAATGGAGAAATTGGTAAAAAGAGGTCAAGAAATTTACATATTAAAAGAGAGGAGATGTAGCTCTCTAGATTATCCTGCTATGTCATCAAACTGAGGGGGAAAACAAGCTACTGGAGAGGGCTATTTAGAATCACAGTGAAGATAAAAATGTGTTTTTAAAGCAAATGGTACCATGCATCCTGCAGTATGGAGATAGAAAAGTGTCCACAGTGATGTTTTAAATACTTCCTTATCTTGGAGAGTATTTTCTGTGATTCCATTGATAATCAGCCATAACCAGAACAAAGACAAGATAGATGGTAAGAGTGAAGTGCATTTCTCAAGGGTAACATTAACAAGAAAATAAATACAAAAATATAAGGAATTATTTTTATTTTCAGACTTGCAATCTGAATCTAATCTAAAAAGGAATTGGTATTGATATCACAAAAGAACTAATTAAGACAATCTTTCTTAATTCAAGCATGCTATATTTGAGTTTTTCTTACTAAAAATCTTTGCAATCAATATTAGAAATAAGTGATTTTTTTGTTGCTGCCAAAGATATTTTCAAGAAACTATTTAACAATTTTCATATTCATTACCAAAAATGTATGTATGATGAATTTTTCAGTTTGGTGTTCTAAGACCTCCATAATCTGGCCCAGATAAATTTTTTAGGCAATTCCATTGTTAAAGAAAAAATAAATTTAAATTCTAGCCAGTCAGATTTTTAGATTGGCTTTCACAGCAAATTTCTTTATAATGCTTAGGAAAATAGCAGTAATCTTCTAACTGGACCCTAACATTCCTTTACAAATACAATTAATAAATCAATTGGAGAATGTGAACACTTCCACTGGACACATAATCGGGATCACAAAGTCTCTGCTCAAAGGAGAAAAAAACTTGAATTTAAGTAAATGTCACTCTAACCTTGAATGTGTAGGTGACTTAATTTTTCAGGTTCAGATGAGTTTTTGACTTGAGTTAAAATTACCCTGTATTAAAGTCCAACGTCTACCCATAAGTAAACTACAATTTAACTATTTGATTTGAGAAATTTCCAATAATATATTAATTTTAATGCTCATTCTTTAAATGATAAAATTATTTATGATCACAAAGGAAACCTACCTGATATTATTTTAAAATGGAAAAATTATTAGGTTAGCAGTACTTGATAAAAAGAAACTTTCTATCTAGGCTTTTTTCTTATTGAGTGTAGTTGTTTTATTACTAAAAATAAATCTATCTGCACATAATTTTGCATAAAATCCTCAATATAAATAACGTACTGTTAGATTAATAATTTATTAAAAAGTATACATCCTAAGATACATAACTAATTGATGTATTTATTACCTATAAAACATAAAAATAGTATCTATGTGAACTGTGTATTTGGGAGACAATTTAAACAAAAAAATATATTATTATTATGATTATTTTATAACATACAATGTGATTATTATAGTAATTTTATAATACTCAAAAATATATATGCAAAATTACATTCTATAAGCCTCAATAATTGCATTCTAAATTGAAGAGTTTCACTGTAGCATATATGTTAATAGAACATATTTGCAAACTTTGCTATCCTGATTATCTTGATACTTTAACTGAGAAAATGTAAGTTTTAAAATAATAACTTCAAATATGTCACATAATTATCACCCAAGAAATACAGCTGTAAAGCAAGTGTACATATAGTTATGCACGCACCCTTCATAGACATGATTTTAAAAAATATATTCTTACAACAGATGGAAATGAATAGAAGGGGTCTTGCCTAACGGCAACAATCTCTGAGAACCATTTAGTGGACATATAAAATAAGACAATTTACCTAACAACAGCTTCCAGTTTTTCTGGTGATCAATCACAATACTATCTCCATGTTTCTTGGTAAATGGCCACGGTTATGCACAGGCGTGCATGTCCCTGTGCATGTATGCACCAGTGAGCATTCACATACACTTGAGCAGAAAATGGATGTGACATCAAAACAGAAATATATTTATGAAATAATATATATGAATTTACATTCTGAAACCCAAAATGATTTATTGGTATGAATGGTACCTTTGAATTTAATTTTTGCTGAATGAAAAAATATAACTTATTCCAAATGATTAAATTTTAATCAATGTGGAATCACATCTATTCGGGGTAACAAGGAAGATGTTATACACACCTTATATGTGTGAGTGTGTGTGCACACGTGTGCACATGCACACACTTGTGTTTCAAACTTCTCACCTTATGACCCCCAAATGAAGGACTGGTATAACTTTCCCAACTATAACCTGTTTAAAGCTATTTTTCCTCCAATTTCCATTCATTTCCATACAAGTAACAAAGCAACCTTGTCTCTTTCTCTGGCATGAATAAAGCATGACAAACTGTGATTCTTAGATTCCTATAATACATATGTATGTTTTTCAAGCACAGCAACAACCTGATATAATCATTTTCTCCAATAGCAAGTGTTATTCTTATGTAGTGATTAAACTATTCAGAAACCAATCAAATCTCTTGAAAGCATTCAAATGATTCAAAGACTTGGACAATATCCCGATATAGAATAGTATAATGTGTTGAGCTAAAATTTCACCTGAGATAGAAATACTTTTTCCTGTTTTTTACTTAATTTTTCCAGTTACTTCACCTGTTAATGTGTTTTCCAAAATTATCTGAATCACATCGAGAGCATGGAGTTCCACAGATTTAAATAGTTTCATTAACCATTATAGTTTATTTAATTTTAGTTCTGCCTTGCCTTTAGGAAACTATATGGAGGTGCTATGTAAAGGTTTGTATTTATTTATTTATTTGTTTATTTATTTATTTATTTATTTTTGAGACAGAGTCTCACTCTGTCACCAGGCGCCAGGCTGGAGTGCAGTGGCGCGACCTCGGCTCACTGCAACCTCTGCCTCCCGGGTTTAAGCAGTTCTCCTGCCTCAGCCTCCCCGAGTAGCTGGGACTACAGGCGCGCGCCACCACGCCCAGCTAATTTTTTTGTATTTTCAGTAGAGACGGGGTTTCACGATGTTGGCCAGGATGGTCTCGATTTCTTGACCTCGTGATCCCCCCGCCTCGGCCTCCCAAAGTGCTGGGATTACAGGCGTGAGCCACCACGCCCGGCAAGGTTTTTAAAAGTATTGTGTAAAGAAGGCTTTAATATAATTTCACAAAATAACACTTAGATAATATGATGTGCAATTGAGTCCAGAAGGAAAGAGGAATTTGGGAACTCAGTTTCTCAGGTGAAACACAGTTCTTTAGGCAGTAACAGTGAAGTAGCTTGCATCCACCCCAACTTACACCAAAAGAAAAGAATCAAGTCCTTCTTTCCTGTACAGCCCACTTTCCATTCTATCAGTTTATTCTACACTATCTCCTAAGTGAAATTAATATAAGTGGTAGAATTTTCAAAATACAAATAATAAATAATTGGCACACTTAAACTTACTTAAGAATGACAAATATGAAAAACCAGGTGTAAGACTGGATTCTTGTTTCAACCGTTAACACTATATAGTTTTCCTGAAATACTAAGAGCATTAATGCAGAAACAATAAAGAAAATTATTCACTTACTATGCTATTTTAGTTTAAAAAACTAAAGTCCACATGTTCTGTTTTGCAAATGTATAGTTTTATGAGTGCTATCATCTAACAAGTAAAATTTGGATCACAGAGAAGAAAGCTAGCAGATGAAGAAATTGCTCACCTGGAGGAAGCAGATCAACAGACTGAAGTCTACTTGTGATGGTGTGTAGGGTGAGGATAGCAAAGGAAAGCAAAGTCGGGAATGCTTGAAAAATAAAATATTTTTAGTTAACAAATAGAAAAAAACAAGTAGGAAAAAGGGCCAACTGAATTATGAATCCTTCTCTATTGATTTTAACTTTTATATTAAAATTCCTTAAAATGATCAATATCTAAAAGATATGGTCATTGGTATTCCCTCAGCTTCATAAGACTTAGTCTTATTGGAAGAAAATTACTTTTGCAGGGGTATTTAAATTTAGATGAGATGAAAACTGTGCAGAGTAACCAGATGTATTCCTAGGCCAATGGAAAAAAAATACACTCATGATGATGATGCATTCATTTATCTTAAATAAAATAATTTTCTGCAATAGTGGATAGAAGATGTGAACAAGCAGGCCACCAAAATTAAAACCACAAACTATTCTATAATACCCCTAGTTACCAAGGTTTTAATAAAAATGTGTACTGCATCTTAATGTTAGTTGTACAATATATGCTGTCTAGAACTTGAAACGAGACTATTTGTAATTATCCCTTACTCGGTCACCTATTTTAAGAATGTATTGACTTTAGTAATGAGAAATATATATTTATTTTTCTAACATCTTCTGTTTTTTACCTGACATGAAACATGTATGTAATACAAAAATAAGAAAATGCTGTAGTATAGTTTTGCTTTTGTTTTTGTTGTGCTTTTTATGAGCCTCTAACTTAGATATATTATGCACATGCATATTTACTTCTTAGAGTAAAACAAACAAAAAAAGAACATTTTGTTTTGCATTAATGTTATTGAAATGCACAGTGAATATGAGAAATCAATTGCTGCCTAAAAGTCCTGCCAAAAAAAATGCCTATTGGTGAGCAAGAGTAACTTTATTTTTAAAATAGTCTCATTTTCTGAGATTCAACCTTTATTCAACATCTGTTGTTTGCCCCTCCCCCTGGAATATAATTATGTAAGATTCCAAGGTAAAACAGGTTGGGCAATTAATAACAGGCAGCTCAAATGCTTTTTTCTCACTGTTGCCCTGGGGATGTTTCTTTCATTCTTTTCTTTTTCCCCTGGCTTTGTGTTTAATTTGTATATGATTCTGTCCTATTTTTAAAATATACTCTCACAACAGATGGAAACACCTGAAAAATAAGTCTGCCTCACGCACATGTTTAAATGATGACTATTGGAATATTTAACAGAGTAAAGAGAATACAGAATATACTGAATGTTTAGGAAAAAAGAATAATCTATAAATTGCCCTGTTATTATGTTCAGCTTGATATTCTCAAAAAGCACTAGTTCTTGCCAAATACATATAAAAAACGTTCATAGTCTACAACTTTCAGATATTCTTACTTTGCTACCAAACTCATTTGTCTTTTTGGCATGTAATATGACCCTCTTAGATTTTCAGTCCTACCAACAATAAGGCTTTTTAATATCCATTGACTGTTTTACTATGTAGAAGGTATTTTACATTTACTTGATAATACTCCAAACTCAATAGTCAATATTTAATGTATTTTAGATATTTTCAAAATATTTCATATATTTTAAAAATCATATAAGCAGAGTCACATAAGTTACACAACTCCTTTAATCAGAAAAATAGATCTCATCCAAGTTGGAGAAAAAACAGCTATAGGCTGTGTACTTGATTGAATACTGCCCCCACCCTACCCTGCCCAATGTATGTCAACCCAGAACATCAGAATATGACCTTATTTGGAAATAGGGTCTTTGCAGATGTAATTAGTTCAGATGAGGTCATACTGGATTAGAGTTGGCCTTAATCCAAAGACTCGTGTCCTTGTAAGAAGAGAAAACAGAGACACAGAGACAATAACATAGGGTGAATATCACAGGACCATCGACACAGAGATTGGAGGGTGTGTCTAAGATTGGTGGCAATCACCAGAGGCAAGGAAGGGTCCTCTCCTAGAACTATCAGACAGAGCATGGTCCTATTGATACCTTGATTTTGGACTTCTAGCCTCCAGAACTATGAGATAATAAATTTCTGTTATTTTTAGCCACAGACTTTGTAGTACTTTGTTATAGCAGCCCTAGAAAACCATTACTAATTTTGGTACTGTGAAGTGAGGTGCTGCTGTAAAAAATATCTAAAAATGTAGAAGTGACTTTAGAATTGTGCCATGGTTAGAAGCTAAAAGAGCTCTGAGGTGCTTGATAGAAAAAGCCTACATTGTTTTGAATATACTGTCACAGGAAATAATGACATTAAAGTTGATTCTGCTGGGGGCTCAGAAAGAAGCAAAAAGAAAGCTACAGAGAAAATTTATTATGACCATATAGATATATACGGTCATATATCACAAACAAAGCTACAGAGAAAGCTTTTTTATGAATATATATATATACACACACATTTCCATTTGAGACCATTTCCATTTATGACCACATATATATATATACACACATATATATGTGGTGTATATATACATATATATGGTATATATTTACGCATATATATATGACCACTTACCTATATGTGTGTGTGTGTGTGTGTGTGTGTGTATATATATATGGTCATAAATGGAAATGGTATCAAATGGAAATGTATATATATATTCATAAAATGTATATGTGTGTATATATATTCATGCCATATATATATGTATGTGGTCATAAATGGAAATGGTCTCAAATGGAAATGTTTTTGGACACTGAAAGTAAGACAACCCTTGTTATAAAGTGGCAGAAAACTTTGCCAAATTGGGATCTATTACTAAGTAGAAGGTAGAACTTGTAAGTGATAAACTTGGATGCTTAGTCCAGATCTCCAAGCTAAGTGTGATGCATGTGGTGTGGTTTCTTCTTGATGCTTATATTGGCTAGGTGGGGAAAGTACTTGTGGTTTTGGCAGTTTCTGTAATGGCAAAAACCACTATTACTTTTGGCCCAAACTATGTTAAGATGAGCAAAGAAAATTGAGAAAATTAATTAAAAGAAAAGAGAATAATTGAGGAGTAAACTGTTAAGCAAAATGGAAGGAGCACTTGATTTGGAAAATTCTCAGCTGCCAATCAGATAGTATGCTTTGGAAACAGAGCCAAGGGTGGCTCAACAACCATTTGCTGAAGAGATTAAGCAAGTTACTTATGGATCCAATCTACCATTTCAACAGTGGTTAGGATTAGAAATGGAGTTATTGAAGAAAGATATATAGAGAACTATCTTGTCTAATGTTGATCCTGTCAATACAGAAGATCAACAAAGTTTTTGAGAATTTTATACTAGCAGAAACATTGCCAACTTAAACTGAAAGGACAGAGATGGGATGAAATGAAGAACATGCCATTAGGGAGAGCATGGCCCTGCTAAATCTTGATTTTGTATGTATAGTCTCCAGAACTGTGAAAGAATGAATTTCTCTTGTTTTAAGCCAACCAATTAGTGGTACTCTGTTATAGCAGCCCTAGCAAACAAATCCAGGCTACTGAAAAAGAAACTCCAAAACATAAAATACCTACATAGCAATAAAAAAACAAAAAACAAACAGAAAAACTGTTGCTGAAGCAGGGTGCTATGGCTCATGCCTGTAATCCCAGCACTTTGAGAGGCTGAAGCTGGTGGATCATGAAGTCAGGAGTTCAAGACCAACCTAGCCAACATGGTGAAGCCCTGTTTCTACTAAAAGTACAAAGGCATGATGCCAGCTACCTGTAATCCCAACTACTCCGGAGGCTGAGGCAGGAGAATAGCTTGAACCCGGGAAGCAGAGGTTTCAGTGAACCAAGATTGCACCACTGCACTCCAGCCTGGGGCAGAGCCAAACTCAGTCTCAAAGACAAACAAACAAACAAACAAACAAACAAAACTGCTGCTGAGAATGACAGTGGGGCAATTTAAAAAGTAGGTTGTGAAAAGATAAAACAAGATTGAAATGACAAAATTAAATTTTTGTCTTCTATATTATGGTTCATAAATAAATAATTTGGCAAAAGACATAAGTACATACACCAGTAAAATTGATTCTGGTGACTGTAAGACTCTATTCACATCAGCCAAGAAACACATATGTAATTGTTCCAAATCATACCAAATACTTTGAAAAAAAATTTCTTAAAATGTCTACAAATTAATTGCTATGTTTGCTTATTTCTTAAGACTACTGAAGCTTCTCTTTTCAGTTTGTGTACTGTGGTTGATTTCAATGTATAGTATATCAGATGTTTGGTATCATCTCCAGGAACAAATTTACTTAAAATTTCGATACATACTGGTGAGTTATTAAATGAAATGTGTGACAATACATGTGCACAAAATGTGCACATATGAATATGGGTATTTGGATTAATGATCAAAAGAGATAGTCTTCTGTAAGGAGAATACATGTGTCTATATTTATAAATATGGCTCCATATACATGCATGCTCTTAGTCATATATTTAATATAGATAGTATGAATGGATGATGCCAATAGATGATACCCTGCATTTTTTCAGACAATATATTAATAATTTCCCCACTTTTCTAGAAAATGAAAACTTAAACATTAAAAATATTTCATATTCATACATTTATTGAGGTATTGCTTATATTTTTCATTTAGATAAAAAAGGTAGAAATATATTTTCCTTAAGAAAGATAATGCTAAATTTTACTAAAATGTACTATATGTTAGCAATAGTTACATGGATTATTAGCAAAGACATTTCTCAATTTAGCACAAATGCACATATTTTGCTTCTTTTGGGTTTTATATCTATATTAATATTAAATCATATTTTCCCTCTAAGGCATTCTACTACATGAAATAAATGTTGTGAAGGAGGAGAGGAGCATAAATGTCAAGTAGCTTTAAAAAGAAATTGAGTCAAACTTTAAAACTGATTGGTTGTGGGTTGCTAAAGAAATTCTGTATCACATGTATATAAATACATACATATATATGCATACACATATACACATTATATAATGTCTATGTATATATAGTATTCACATGTCTTAGCAAGTGCAGATCTTACAAATCAATCTATATCCAAGTCATATAATATACCTCAAAGTGATTAAACCTAATTGTGTGTAAAAACTGACAAGAGTATCTTACACACAAATGCAATAAAATATCTCTTATTGTTTTGTGATATTGTTCAAAGTAGAATGTTTCTGCCATGTTATTTCAATTTCTTTAAATGAAAAATCAATGCATGTTTTATTGTAGCATAGCAAATTACCCCTTGTCACTTTGTTTCAAATAATGCCTTCCAATTACTGTGCCCATATCTTAGGTTTCAGCAGCTTTTTTTTTGGATAGAGATTTGAGTCAGCAAGCGAGGATTTACAATAGGGAATAGCTATTAAACTAAAATTATTCCTAATATTTATCTAACAATCATTATGATGACTCAGAAATATAATGCAAAATTAGATTTTAAAAATGGTTTAGGTTATCAGAATTGTAATCAAAGGGAAAAATGCTCGATAGATTTTTGGTTTTCTACAGAATTTTTGCTGCCTACTAGAGTGTTTTAGAGAGCAGATTTTGTTATCTGTAATGCCTACCAAAAAGTCATGAAGACATAATAAGCCATGTAATCATCATCATTCTTGACAATGGCTACAAAGAAGAGAGAAATCATTTAAACCATTTCACTTTGATGTCAAAACAAAATGGCACACTGACAGGTACAGCTGGGTTATGATTAAATTTCAGAGACTACAAACCTATACAGCTGAATTCTCATTCATTTTAGTCTTGAAATCAGAGAACAGGTATCTAAAAGTATAAAAATATCCAACTAAGTCAAGAATAAATCTTATCTGAAAAATTTTCTGTGACTTTCTCTAGCTCAACAATAGTAGCGGCAGCAGTAAAAATAAAACGGCAAGTCAATATTCTTATGACAGAAAACAAACATCACTGGTCGACTATGCATTCAAAAATTCTGAGCCTATGTGTATTCTGCAACTGAAAATAATTTATTTTCTGAAAGTTTATCTTTATTTTGACTTTTAGAATTCAAATAAAAAATTTGCTACATTAAAAAGGTCATAAATAAGTAGATTCTTAGTTTAGTTTACGAAAACATGCTAAACTCATAGGGTGGCTGAATTATAGTACTAACTACAATGGTAACAATATTAGCTCAGAACATTAAGTTTATTCAGTTAGCTATCTTTAAATGTATGGTACTCAATTATTAGCTATATTCAACATGCTGTGCTATTGATCTAAAAAAGAGAATAGTAACTCAGGCTAATTAATTTGAAGTTCTAGCAATTAATCTGAAATCTATGAACAGAACAATAAAACATAATAGGAAGTGCAGGAGAAAAAGATCTAGTTTCATTCTTCTGGGACATAGACATGATTTTATGAAGAGGCATGAAAGAAGAGTTTGTTTTACTCCAATCTCCTTGCTCACTCCTCCTTATCTTTCCTCCACTATGCGTTTTCTTGCATCCCTAAATTCATTGAATTTCTTTGTTAACCTAACTGGGAAATGTCACCTTTACTTATTTACTACACCTAGAAATTCTCTATGCATCCCAAATTACCTATAGGTTTTCCCTCTCTCAATAAAAATTTTTTGAATGCCAAGAAGTTTATATCTGATGTTTGTCAGGCCTAAAAGCAAGCTGATTAAATTATATTCAAAGTCATGTGGCTTAAAAAAATCCATAACCTCAAATTTTAGAGAAAAAGAAGATGCCTTTTATGGACTTTTAAATTCATATCTTTGCAAAAGAGAATGTGTTGTTAAAAAGCAGGGAACATTTACAGAAGCCAGTAAACTCCATCGCTTGTGAAATTTCAATAAAAGTAGACTGGTGACATAAAAATGAAAACAAGACAAAACACACATATGCATGTGTGCACATGAAAACACACCACACACACGATACACTTACACACACTTACATACTTTTGCAAGGAGATAGGCAGAAACGCAGGTGGAGCCTGCCAGCATCTCTAATTGTGCCTGCTTCTAATAGCTATTTTTTTCTAACCATTTTTTGAACTCATCATCAGCAGTGGCAGTTCAGAATGTAACAAAGACAATAAGAGTAGGACAGTGTTCTCCTATGGGTCTATATGGGTAATTTACAGTCGGAGACTGGCTGTCTTGCCACATGCAGCTGTGTATGATAGTGCTGAGCTCTTTCAGTACTTGGAGAGCACAGTGAAGGCAAAGGGAGAATATGTCTACTATCCCTCGACTCTAGCAGCCTGCTTTGTTTGAGGAGTTGAGAATTTCAACTTGAAGATCTGGATTATTGCAAATGTAAACGATGTCTGGCAGTTAGAACACTGGGGAAGGCCAGAGGTTGAATTTGGCAATCTCAACCAGATTTAAAGTTTTTACTATAGGTGTTCTAGATCAAATATTTTATGCTCCATATTCTTACACTCCCTCCTCTGTGAAATGGGGATATCCTCACAGGGTTTCTGTGGGGCTAAGTGAATACATGTATGCAAAGCACTCAGTGAATACTACTATTAGGTCATAATGCCAAGTAGGGCTGGATGGGCAAATCATAAAAGTACAATGTATTTCAGACACAAACTCTGTTTAGACATGGAGACTTTTGTGAGTGAAAACCATTTATTTTGAAGCTACGTTTTAGCATCAAAAGAAAAACAGGCCGGGCACAGTGGCTCACGGCTGTAATCCCAGTACTTTGGAGGCTGAGGCAGGTGGGTCACCTGGGGTCAGGAGTTCGAAACCAGTTTGTCCAACATGGTGAAACCTTGTGTCTAATAAAAATACAAAAATTGGCCGGGACATTTTTGCGTGTTCTTGTAATAATCCCAGCTACTAAGGTGGCTGAGGCAAAACAATCCCTTGAACTCATGAGGTGGAGGTTGCAGTGAGCTGAGATGGTGCCACTGCACTCCAGCCTGGGCGACAGAGTGAGACTTCCTCTCAAACAAACAAACAAACTAACAAAAAACAAACAGTTATTGTTGTTGCTTTTAATACACTTAAAATTTTAATACACTTAAAACTTCTCACTCAAAATTTAAATATGTAATAAACAAATACACAAAACTTTTGAGGGTGGTATTCATTTACAATTGAAACAAAAATGTCATAAATATTCTTTACTTCTATGTCATTTCTGTAATGAATAGAGTCAGAATTTCAGAGCCACTGGTCATCTATAACCATACTTCTCTAATAGGAGACTATGTTCAGGATATACAAAACTGAAAACAAACATGGCACATTTTTCTGAAGAATAAAATTACCAGATGAAAAATAATTTATAACATTACTTCTCTATTAAATAATATTGAAATTATAAGACAGGTATGTTTTATTTTGCTTTAGCAAAGTCATGGAGGTCTTACATTTAAAATATGAGAACCAAATGCTTCTAGCAGCTGTTGGAAGGCCCACAAGTATGTATTTACTGTTTTCTGCCTTTAGGGATCCTTTAGTGGAAAATTCTGAGAAGTGGGGCCCCACACACATTAGAAGCAGAGCAAAATTCTGAGAAGTGGGCCCCACACACATTAGAAGCAGAGCAAGTTATTTTCCCACCACACTTCACTTCACTTCTACAAGTTATGTTAAAAAACAAACAGACAAATAAACAAACAAACAAGAGGGAGAGACATAAAGTAGCACTGTGACAAGGTAGTTTGATGAACTATGAAAACGAATGCTAGCTTTTGTCTGTCTTTGACTTTTTTGGTAAACTATACTTCATTTTTAAAAATTATTTTTTATCATGTCAATACTGGAAGAAAAAAAGGAAGGTTTATTTTTAGTCTAAACACCTAGCTATTGTTTACATATTGTTTATTGATAATAAATGGTGACACAAAGACATTATTGTTGCTGTTATTATTATTTTATTATTATTATTACTGAGATGGGGTTTTGCTGTGTTGCCCAGGCTGGTCTCGAATTCCTGGGCACATTTTTTCTCCTGCCTCAACTTCTAAGTAGTTGGCATTACAAGCACAAACCACCAGGTCTGGCTTAAAGTATATCTTATTTACTTCTTAAGTGAACACCGTGAAAATGACTCTATTTCAGAAGTGTTTGTTCTGAATTTTTCTAGTCTAGTCTAGTTCAGATTTTAATGTGCATGACTGACTGCTCCCTTGGCAGTCACATTAATAGATTTACTTTATATTATTTCCAAAGACAAATGCCTTTGGACAATATCAACCTAATTTCAAATAAAAGAAAGAATATATTTACTCCTGCAATTCAGCTTCTTTAATCCCTCAAAACAAATATATCCATCTAAGCTTCTTCCCTTGCAGCTACTGTTCATATGTGTACATAATCTTTGTGTAGTTTGAGTCTCAAAAGAGATGTAATTATGTGTGATAGTTTATATTTTAAGGAGGTGAGGCATGTTAGGTATCACACAATAAAATATTTTTATTTTTCAGGTAAGAAAATTGAGATCCAGGATACTTAGGGCAAAACAAGAATTATTCAACTGATGTCAACTCTAGTCTCTTCCCACATTTCATGTATCTCTATATTTTTCTTTTTATGTTTCTTTGTGGTAGTTACTCATAACAGGTTGACTGCATAATGTATTGTCCAAACCATGGCAATTTTGAAAGTGATAGGAGCTGCTTTTAATAATTATGCGAGAAGAATATGTATAAACAGAGATTTTTCTGAGTAAACCATTACTTAAGATAACCCTACTCATAGGGCAAAGAAAGATCAAGTTTAGCATCCTTTGTTTTGTTCTGACAAGGTTGTTTTAAAAAGTTCTTTCATGAAAATTTCATTGGGTTGAATAATTTTAACAATTTTCATGGAAAAGAATATAAATTTTTAATATTTTAAAATTTAAAAACAGTTGTATATTTATTGACTGAAAAGAAGACTCCTTCCATATATGTGGAAAAATCTGGTAGAAAATCTTTATCATTTTTGAGAGAAACAATAGGTACCACAAAGGAAAGGAATAGGGAAATGGTAAGAATATCCGCAGAAAATATTAGGCTAAACAAAAAACTTTAAACCAAATAAAGAGTTATAAAAGAAGCAATAAAAGCATGCCTTGTTAAAAACAAATGTAATATATAAAGTAGCTAGTAAAGAACAATAGGTAAAAACAAAAGAAAGATAAAAAGGCATGAAGATCCGGAATGAAAATGCAAGTATGCAAAGAGACTGTGCAAATTAATCATACAAAACAGGAGAGAGAAATGTAATGTGCAAATTTGATGAAAGAATTCTGGTTGCCGCTCACTTGAGTAATCAAAGAATGACAGATCAATAATTAAAATTATAAAGATAACTGGGAGAATAGTTTCTTAGGAATTCAGGAAATTAAAAGAAACTTTCACCTTTTTTTAATTTGGGGAATATAAAAACAGAGATATGAGTTATTTCACACCCATACACATATACACACTTTAAAAACATGAATCAATGAAACAGAGCTCAGTATGAACTTTCTGAGAGCTCTATGACAAAACATCAATGACTACAAGGGAATGCATACACATTACAATAATACAAGCTGAAACCATTGAGATGTACCATGGCTGGTAATTATCTAGGACACTAAAAGATCCTGGCAAAAGTTAATCTGATAAATCTGCCATTATCTCTAATACCTCAAATCTGTGCCGTGAGCTAAACAGTTGTCAAAATGGAGCTCTGTTTACATATAACTGACTCAGAGTCAGTGAAAAAAGATGTCAAGCCGGTTTTACCTATCGTTTTTTTTTTTCCTTTTCCTTTTCAATTTTTGACATAAAATAGCTAGTATTTAATTGTGATTTTCTACAAGGTGCCATAGATCACTATCCATTTTTTAATTTCTCATAAAGATATGCTACATAATGTGAAGGTGACTGCTCATTTGAGTTATTTCACTCTGAAAGCCCAGCATTAACAGCGTTGAAGGCCATTTTATAAGGCATAATTTCTGATCATTATATCTCTATGACCTGAATGAAGGCTTCCTTGTCAGCTTCAGAGTGAGAGACAATATGATGGACTATTCCTGAGAGGATCACATTATTCAATGATTTCTGTGGAATAGGTAAACTTATTTCACTATATATGCTCAAAATTAGCAATTGAAATTGTGAAAAGCACAATATGCTATTTGGTGTCTTTCAGTAACATGAGCAAGCATAGTGCCCATACTGTATAAACAGCCTGTTTTCCTGGAAGATGGAGAAAGCAGCATGATTTTTCTCAACCCCTGAAAACCAGTATCTAAGCCCAAAATTTATCTCAAACAGAATATTTATGTGATAGGCTCTCTAGCCTCAATTTTCCTATAAGGTCGACAGGGAATATTTGTTTCCATGAATATATTCTAGGAATGGTACTTAAGCATATGAATAAAGAATTTTGAGTTATTTTTTAAAAATAACTAAGACAAAATCTATATATGTGTATATATATGTATGTGTCTTTATATATATATATATTTCTTTATTCTCTTCATACTTATATATAGAAATGATTCAATTCAGTCAATTCAGAACATGTTATAATTCTAGACACCAGAGAATACATTAGGTCAAGGTAAAATATTACTTGATGAAATGCTTGTGTATAATGTTACATCAAATGTATATTACACTGCTTTTTGAAGGCCATAAATGTTCACTATCACTGAATTCAGAGGCCCTACTACTGTGATGTGGTTATCTATGGAAATAACTGAAGAATATCAGGACTACTAAAAAATATTTTAATATATTTGAAAGAGTCACAGAAACCCAAAGTAAAATTATGGTCTATTTAATTTCATGTAATAAATATGATTTAAATTTATTTAATGTAAAGTACCACCAGACTAGCAGTTTTGGTTCTGTGTTTTGTTACTAACTCCTTTTTCAACTTTCATTCATACCCTAAAACAAAATCACTTTTGTTTTGAGCTCTAGGATGAATATGTTAAAGATATATACTCTATTTTATTTCATTATTTGCAATTTATCTTCTTTTTCTCCTAAATACCATTTTTGATTATTTAACTTTTGACTCTATATAGAGCATATGTAATGACAGTCATTCTTATCCAGCCAATATGAATTGTTAACAGGAGGCTCACAGTTTAACTTTTGGTAGTAACACGTTATTACAAGCCTAAATATTAGATAACAATGGTAACATAGCTATTCATGGTGGATATAATAAATAGTTGGCTTCTTAAGATCATTTAGCCTATTTTGCTTATTTGGCAAGATCATTGCATTTTTTTTCTATGTGAGTTGTGCACATTAGATATTAAACCTATTAACACAAATCTAAAATGATAACTTAAAAATCCAATATCTTTTTAGGAAAAGAGAAAATCATCTTAGATTTCTAGCGCAGAACACATGCAAAAATTTGCTAAATCACTGTTCTGCACCATGGCTGATCTGCATAAAAACCATTTATTTTATAAATAAATAAGAACTACTCTGTCTAGCCATGAGAGATCAGAAAGAATAAAAAATCAGCCTGAATTCATGGGGTTTTCACTTAATGAATACAAGCTCATGCAGCTTAGTGAAGAGAGGGGCATCCAAAAACTGAAGCAGGTGCCCCATTGGATAGATGGCCTCCATAAAGATTGGACTCCCTACCTTAATAAAAGCAAATGATCCCACTTGATGCATGTATTTCCCAATGATTTCTTCAAGTCTACTTAAAAATACAAAAAATTAAGAATTATTTAAAACAAACCAAATGGGCAATTATCAGTTTGTTGAGACTGTCAGTCAGCTGTGGATGTGGGAGGAGTTTAAGTAGATGAAAGCACTGCCAGCCTTTATATTCGACTCTTCTACTAACACAGACAAAACCTTTAGCAATTTCATTGCCATTTAGAAGGAAAAAAAGGCATTTTCCTTATTTTGAATCTCAATTTATAGATCTGTTCTAATTTCCATTGTTAATACTCAAAATGTGTAAAATCTGGCATCTTGCTTAAAAAACAGAACCCTTAACTTTATCCCATGTAAGTGACAAAATGTTTCAATTTTATTATTGATTCTTTGAAATATATTTTAAAATATGGCATATTTTAATGGATACCATGTAAGATAGACTGCAAATAATTCATTCTAAGGCATGTAAAAACAGTCCAATTATATTCCACATTTGTATTTTTGCAGTGGATATATATCTGTATTTTTCTTTATTAAAATAATCTGTTTTAAGTAACATTGACATTTTCCATCAATATTCTATTTTATTGTATTTATACATTCATTTAATATAATTTTCTTAAAATATTGGGAATAAAATACGATTAATTTACACAAAAATATAAATCTACTTTTTTTGAACATTTATAAAATAAGAAAAATTTGGCTGTTTAAAAATAAAGATTTAAATCATTTTATATTATCTGCAGTTTTTCCTTTGTATTCTAGACAATATAGTTAGTATTAGCCAGTATTTTCGTCAAATGTCTGTTAAAAGTCAAAAGTAACTAGTTTGGAAAATCAAGGTAGTAATTACAAATAAAATGTAAAGATCGATTATATATTCCAATTTTTTACTAAGAACAACTGTTATGTCATCATATGTATAGCGTTTTAGGGTTCACACGTTGTATTCACATGTACCAATACACTTGAACTTTATCTTGACACAGAGATCACGGCTAACAGTTTCGGATTTCAAATGAGGGTCCTGAATCCAAAGAGTTAAAGGGACTTAATCTATGTTAGCAACTGACAAAACGAAACCAGGTCCCAGATTTTCTGCTTCATTGTCTACTTTTATATGAAACAACAATATATCCTGGGTAGAGCAGAGACTTAAGTTACAAGAATGCTTGTTCACCCATAATTTGTTTTTTAAGTAACATGGAAATAAGATACAAATTACAATGGTTTTAATCTGTGAGGACAGAAATGATGTATGAAAGGGCTGCATATAAAGTAGAGACGTGGTAAGTGGTTATTATGTAATCTACCACATTGGTCCATAGCACTTAAATTTGGCCCCAATTTTCCATCCTTAAATTGATGTTTCTTCAGAAAAGTGTAGTTTTGAGGAGGGAATTATAACTGCCAGACTATATGTTAAAAATTGATTGATTTTCATTAAAATAGTTAGAGTAAATATATTTATTTCTCCTGAAGACAAAATTTACCTTTAGAAACCAATCTTTCCCATCCTTTCCTCCATGTCCCCCCACCATTCTCTTTCCTTTTTTCTTCCCTTCCTTCCTTTCTTTCTTTATTTCTCTCATTTTATCTGTAACCTGAAATTTACCTAGTGTGCCTTCAGACGAAAACTCCAATTTGGCAGCATCTCACAAAACCAAGGGTTTGTGCTAAAATTGCTAAATGAAACAGAAAAATGTACAAACTAAATATGATCATCTCCTTCCTTTTTGACAGTTATTTAATATTTTAAAATGTAAATTATCAATGTACTTGAAGCTTTTGTTTGATAACAGATACACTACAATAAATAGATGGTAACTCAATCTTCCCTTTTTCTCTATACATTTGATTTTAATTTATTTAGAAAGTAAAAAACAATTGATTTCGTTCTTTTTTTCAGGCAGTGGAAGACTTTTCTAAAAATTTAATTCAATTGGATAATTGAGACTTGCACTTACAAAAATGTGTCCTACTTAGCAAGTATCCTGAGCAGCAATCGAGTGGTTAATAAAATACAAAACACTAAATTCTATATAGCACAAAAGGCCAATATCTTTCTATTCCTCATCAGGGAATTACAGAAACATCCTGACCCAGCTCTTTGGACGCATAGGAGTTGCCAGCCTGATTCGGATCCTTGATTAATATACTCTAGAATGATACATCTGGCAATGGCCTACATAGGATCTCTCTGAGGACTGGGGAAAAAATAGACTATTAAAATGGAACAATTATACTATCATATACTGTAACTGTTTTTTTTTTTTTTTTTTTTTTGGTTGTCAGAGAAATGTTATAAAAGATTATAGAATTTTAAATAATAAAACGCTGACCTCAAGAAAAAGGAGTTTACTACAGGAAAGTATAAAAAATAGAAAACACATAAAATTTACCATGTTGTAAACCGAAACCAGTGTTAAGTGTGTTTATGCAATAATTGAATTTGCACAGGATATGTTTTGAAAGTTCAAATTTCCTTTTAACTTCAGCATTAACAAATGTTTTCTAACACTTTCTGGACATGCATTTTTTTTTAATAGGCGGAACCCCTATATATAAGAATGCACAGGTTAGAAAGAGACAAAAGAAAAGAGAAAGTCCTTCATTCTCATCAAGATCTTTTCATATTCATTGCTCATTGGATTCTAACAATTGCTCTTTATGGTAAGTATGCAAGGTACTGCTGACATAATTTTATGAATAAGAAAGTAGGTATTATAATGTAGCCTTTATATTGTACTCCAAAACTATTGCACATAGAACTCATATCCATTGGGCATTTTTAACAACAAACATCTTTAACTGAGGAAACATAACATAAACCCATACACCTGGACTGATTTACCAACTTCTAGCTTTCACATCTTGACAACTCAGTCAGTACTCAACTTTTGCCAAATAAAGATCGGATTGATTTTATTCTACATCTAACTTGATCTAGATGGAAATATAAAACTTGGCTATGAAATATTCAGGATGTGCTGCCTAGACTTGCCTTGTATGACACTGTTTAAGTCATTTACCTCAAAAAAGAAAAGAAAAGCACTTGATCGAATGCTGGAGTATCATTTCTAAGATTTACAATGAGTAAGTTGGCAGTATTCCTGCAACCTCCTTTGATTTAATTGGTCTCTGAAGGAATAACTTGGATTGTCATATAGAAAAAATGAAATCTAAAAATGTAATAGTTTGAAAAATTTTTAAACAAAAATCAAGATTTTGTAAAACTGTTTTTTCTAAAGAAAATAAGAGTATAAAATGTGAGAAAAATAACATAAAAACCTATATAATTTAAAAAGTAATTATTTAGACTGAAATGCTGTATAATAATTTAATCTTTTATAAAAGATACCTCTGTAGCTGAAAGTTATAAAATCACACAATCATCATTTTTATGTGTCCCCCACCATAATATTTGAAATAACAATATCCAAATGATTTTAAGTGAAATCAAATTCAAGAAACTTAAGAAATTTCATTTAAGAAATTTGACTTCATTCACCATTTCCAAATAATATGTATAGTACTCACATCCACTCTAACCTATCTGCAATTCTTCTAAGTTAAACCTTAAAAAATAAAGTATGAAAGAGCAATGTAAAATTTTTAAATGAATCAGAATCTCAAAATCTAGATATTCTCTTAGAGAAGATATTTTGTGTCCTAACTCCTTGATATATATATGAATGCAAGTGAACAATTATACCAAGTGTCTTAAATTTTTTTTTTTACTTCGAATACTACTTCAGTCCACAATTAGTTATTAAACAGAAATGAAAGAAAAAATGTTGGTCTGCATTCAGGTGTTCATCTTTAGTATTTCAATGAGCACTAACTTTCTAGGTGCTTGAAAATTGTGGAAATAAATGAAAGTGGAAATCCTAACAACAGGCACATCCCTTGAGGTTAATACAGAAACTATGACCTCCCATCCAGTCTGAGTCATGGATTTCTTTTTGGCTATGGAAAAGTTGACAAATTCCACTGTCTCTATTTCTTCTATCGAAAAAATCTTTATGCCTCTTATATCTATGTATTTGCAAGAGAAATGGGCATACAATAATTTGATTATAAAACAAGTTCAAATAAATAAAAATTCAGAGTTTTTACAATATACTTCATCTTACTGCTAAAGATATGTAACATATAAAATGTATAATTGGTTTTTTAATTGAAATGGTACTTTTTAAAATGTGATTTATGTTTATAAGCTGAGCTGAGAAAACTAACCAAGCTTTCTTTCCCCCCTTTAAAAAGGAAGGCTTGAAATGGTGACTAAAAAAGAAAAGAGTAAGAATGAAAGAAAAATAATACTCAATCTAAAATAAGTGAATATTAAAATACAAGTTAATTTGTGTTCTTTCCATCTTCTTTTCATATTGCCACTTTTAGAGATGTGTTCCAATAAAAGGATATGAAATGCATATAGCATTTTAACATTCCCAGATGTAGCTGTTACATATTGAATAAAACATTTAAATTACTATAAAAGTAGCTGAATTAGTTTATGGCATATCTTAACTCATTTTAGTACAAAGGCTTTAAATGTCTTATTTCATTGTAAATAAGATCCCTAAATGTCAGCCTAGTTAACTTCAAACATATTACAACATTTAAAAAGTAAAACTTTAAAGTAAATTAATACAGATATAATTAACTGTTGATAAGCCAAGAGAGCAGTTAGCTAAGGTAACACTCAATTCATGTATGGAAATAAAAACTGCCAGTATGCTTCCTGGGCATGGCTAAGAAATTGAGACTCTCTCATTTATTTATCCATAAAATTGCAGACAATTTAATAATAAGCGTAGAACTATTATTCAAGTCATGAAAATGCTAAATATCGGTGTCTGGATACCAGAAAGTAGAGGATGAAAAGAAATAGCAAGAGAAAATGTTATCAGCCTGCACCATGAAACATTATCAAGTTGAAATTATCTTCCTGATTTTATAAGCATTTTAACTTCCTGTTCTCACTGGCATTTATTAAACCATAAGTCACCTTAAATTGGTTTACTTGTATTAAAATTTAATAAGCTCTAGAATACTTTCAAAATAGAAAGACAGTCTGATATGCATTCAAATATAGGTTTGCCTTCAATTCAAAAACAAAATATCTTTACTAGTCAGCCTAACAATAATATGTTTATTAATTAGGCAAAGGAAAAATATGTAAGGAAACTATATTTTCATACTGGAAGCAACTAAAATTATCCTAGAGCAGCCACTTTCTCCATAAATTAAAATTTAAATAATTTTTTGTCTCATGGATTCCCTTTCACCTTACCCATTTCTACTTCCAAATACATAAGGGAGATGTATAAAGCTATTTGTAAAGCTTTTAAACTTTTAATTGATGTGTACACATACTACATCTATGAGTACCAAAAATAGCTTACATTCTTTTTAAAAATTAAAATGTAAATGTTAAAAGCTTTAACATTAAAAAAAAACACAAGAGAGGCAAATAGAATAATACTTAGTTTATTTCCCACTTTTTATCTCTCCGTGGTCCTTATGTCTTTGGTTTTCTCTATGATTACTTTTTATTCCATTATTTTAAAAAAATTATCTATTATTAGGCTGGCCATAAATTCAGATTTGTCCTGAAATATGTGTCCCAGTGAAAGAATTAAAAATGTCCCTTTCACCCTCAAAAATTAGCCATTTTGGATGGGGTGATGGATGTAGCAAACCACCATGACACCTTTGTACCTATGTAAGAAACCTGCATGTTCTACATATGTACCCCAAAACTTAAAGTATAATAAAACAATTAGCCATTTTGAATTATAAGTTGTATGATCATCCTGCTAAATACTCTCAAGGTCATGTATTGAGTAAATGAAGTTCATTTTAAATGAACAAAATGTTTGCTTCATTTTTTTCTATTTCTTTCATTTAATAACAGAATTTTAGCTGAAATAATTAAATATTTCTTCATAATTATTTCAAATTTAATTTTGATACATACTTTTGACTAATGAATTGGTGAATAGTCACCAAAGAATTATTAATTTATTATACTTCCATGAGCAAGAGTAAAAGAAAAAATACACATTTTCAGACACTATTCTGAGACTGTAATTTTTAACTCAAATGCATGTAATTTAAATGTCTGTAAAATGATACTGCCAAAATGTTGATACTGCGTTTAAAAACCACAAGGGACACCATTTTCAAAGGTTATACAGTTATATTCTCAAATGAAGAGCATACAATATAGCTAGTTAGAGTAATGCAATTAGTGAACATGTTGTGCTTAGATTATCATGAAAACTATACCTGGCACAAAGTAAAGATTTCATGATTTATATCACACATAAATGATACTACAAAGGACTTATATTTATGGATTATGCATCGTATCAAGTTTTCCTACCCATGAAAATTTCTGATTTTATTTAGAAGTCATATTCTTTGATCCTAAGTATACATTATATATACTACTTCACCTAATGAAATTCATGATTTTGCTCGTTTTCACCTTTCCTATTTAGTTTCAGTTGCATAATTTGATAAAACAAGGTATAGTCATTTGTAAATATTACAGCAATAATTTTGGGTTTTCTAATCGGCTCTATCTAAAACTTGAACTCCCTTACACATCATTAAATAATCTCTTTACATTCTAATTAAAGAACCTTTGAATACAATCTCCTATACTCTTCATTATATTAAAATAATATTATAGTAATTCTTAAAAGTTACTGTAGATTCTGTTAGTTCAACTGATATTGCTTCTTTTTGTATTGCCACTTTTAGAGATGTGTCCCAATAAAAGATAATGAAAAGGATATGTTTTCACTAATTTGTGAAAACACTTGTGCCCAAACAATGCCAACAATGCAGTAAAAACCCAGCATGAATATGGATAGGATGCTAGTCTAAATATTAAAATAATTATTTTTCATACATGATTAAAAAATCTAATTAAATATGAAATATAAAAATCTAATTATATTTCCTTCTGAAGAGTATTTCTTTTTTGGACACTGGCCTGGTTTTGTGAAAATTCTGAGGAATCTATAGTCTATTAATTTTATTTTAACTTACTTTAGAGTTATCGTTTCATCAAGAACCTTTAAAAATATTCATATCCTTTGAAACAATAATTTTGCTTTTAGTGTCACGTCTTAAGAAAATACTTAGAGATCTTCTTTTAAGACATAACTTTATCAGTATATTTAACAGTATATTTACTGTATCTGTAAGTGTAATTAGAATAGCCTATTATTTATAAAAGTAATTATAAAATGTATGTGTATATGTATTTTTTCCCACAATAGAGGTATGCATCAATAAAGAATTCTTCACTCACAGTTCTGAATACTGAGTTGAATATGACTAATGATTTTGAAGAAATTTAGGAGTCAATTATTTGCTTATGATATAATGCTAAGTGTTAAAATAAATGTACAAATTATATATTTGGAATAAATCCAATTGCATTATGCATATACCAAAAAATACACTCAAAGATACTTACTGAGAAAATATGCAATGTATTTTTAAAGGTCTATGTAAATTTGATTATAATTTATAATTTCCATGAAGGTTTTGTATTTCACTGTAAAAGAACCTCATCTAGAGTATCCTTTTTAAAAACAGATTACAATCATCATCAGTAAGATAATAAACCAGGAATTGTGCCTTCCCATTTTCTATAAAGTCCAATACAATCCTCTTCAACATTCTCCCTTCCCTAACAGAGACTTCCTCCAATCTCAAATTTGTCCCTTCTTCCCCAGCCATGCTGGACTTTGTGCTTTTGATTCAGTATGTCAGACAATTGGGATATGCGCTGGTCATTTTCTCTGCTCAGAATTCTTCCCCAGGGAGTTACTGGTTGTACTTTCTCATTTCCTTCATATGTTGACTAGAATGACGTATTGTTCCTAAGTATTGTTGTCTACCCCTTCTACAATGTACCTTGCACATTTGTACTCAGAAAAAGTTGTTAAATGAATGAATCTTGTTGTTCAGAAATATTTGTAATTATTAACACAGTATCATCATCTTTATCATCAGCAACAGCAGGATTGCTAAAATTTTTTGAAAGCAAAAATGAATTTCTTCACTAAGGAATTTTTACTCATTAATATTATCCATGAAGAATTTATCACGGCCTCTTCTATACTAAGAAAATCATTGGTGAAATTCAAGTAGAGAATACCAATGCTTCAGTGGTGGAATTAGAGTCGAGGTTGATACAACAGCAAAACTTCTCCATATATCTGTATATACACTGCATTATGAGGTATTAAGACAAATTAGAGATAGTCTAGTTTGGTCCTTTCATTTATGGATAAGGAATTTAAGACACAGACAAGTAAAGGAAAGTCTTAGCCAGAGACATAGGTCTGCAGCTGGTATTATTACGGAGTCAATACTACAAGTGAGTCTAACTTCTGATCTAACATTCATTACAATGATGTGTAATATTTCAAGTCTTCTGTTGTGCATTTCATGATATGTTAAACTACCTTGAGATAATATACAGCATTTCTGCAAATACTCATACACCCTAACAGACATTTTAATGTCAGTAAATATTTGAAAACTAACTTGTACACACACATACACATCAAAACACAAAATTTGAATTAAGGAGAAAGATCAGCTTTAATGAAAATAGCTATTAATCTTGCTTTTTTCTGATAAAATTTTTTAAATTGCATTACTATGTGTTTATTAGTACCAAAAGGAAAATTTTATTATACTTACCCACAAACACAATGTTTCCCAAATATTTTTTATATTTATTTTATTTTTGAGACAGGGTCTCACTCTGTCACCCAGGCTGGAGGACTGGAGTATAGTCATGTGATCACTGCAACCTAGTACTCCTGAGCTGAACCCAAAGAGTCCTCTCATCTCAGCCTCCTGAGTAGCTGAGTAGCTGGGACTACAGGTATGCACCACAATAATCCCGAATATTTTTAAATGTTTCAACTACGTAACTCTTGAAGGAGCAAAGCCCATGACTTCTAAAGGTATCAGAGAAAATGGCGGGGGCGGGGGCAGGTGGAAGAATGATTGAATTAATCTTTTTCACTGGAGAAAGTATTTCCAAAGATGTTAATAGCTCATTGCCCTATAAGCGATACAAATGAACAGTCTCTCTCTACACAGTTTATCTTGACTATATACTCTCACAGGATTCCAACTATCCTGAATATATTTGCACTTGATGAAGGTGGAGGATAATCTGTCATGTGTGAGGACTTAGCTCCACTGCGGGAGCTCCCTCCACAACTTCAGCCTTGGACAGCAGTGACAGAGGGAAACAAGAGGACTCATCATTATAGAAGAATTTATGCTATTCATCCTTTTGTGTGGACAAAACTTTTATTATCCTTTTCAGGTATTCACGGTCAAATTGGGGGTCTAATATTTAGTTGTTTTATATATTTTAATCATAATATTTTAAATTACTGAATCCAAATGAAAGGCACTATACAGGGCAATAATGAAGGCAAATTTTCTTTTTAATTTTTTTCAAGTGAATTCCTTCATAGCTACTTCTTTGATAATATAATTTTTGATGTAGAAAAATGAAGTTAGCTTCATTATTAAAGAAGGAACCTCAAAAGTGAGTCAATCTATATAATGCAAATGTAAATCTAATTGAGATTGAGATTGTGTTTATTCCAATAGCCAGCTACTTCTAATTTGAACACATCAAAACACCTTCAAAAACATTCTAAGAAACTCCATTGAAATCAAAGGGCTTGTTTCACACACCTAGGAATAAGTTTTAGTTCTCTCTTCTCTCTCTCGTCTCTCTCTCTCTCTCTCTCAAGTAATTTGCTGGTGTTTTCTTGGCCACTTTCAAATTCTTTAATTCCAACCATTTACCCTTCTTTTAATGTTTCAAAAGTAATTCACTTTCCACTTGTGAAATACAGAACATAAAGTTGTTTTTAATAATGGAAAGTAGAAATGTAAATGAGAATAAAATAAAGTACCTAAAATTGCATTTTATCAACTGAATTTGAAATTGCACGATGTGCCATTTTTAGACTTCTATTACAACCATTATTTAACTATTGTGAATACATACTAGAGATTACTCATTAAAAAATAGTCTGGCAGTTGGGAAATTCCCTATTTTACTTCTAACCCCTAGTTATACATTTAAAGGGTGTGGCTCACTACGTACTTAAGATAAAATGCTGGAATTTCAAATAAAACACAATAGTCATAACAAAAAGATTTGTGAAACAGACCACAGTGGCATTCTAGGCTGAAAAATTCTAAGCATCCCTTGTTGAGTATTCAAGAGGTTTTCAAATTCTTTAATCATAGACCATATTTCGAGGAAATAATTAAACTTTCAGTTCACCTTGAGAATTCAAATATAAGTTTTTTACACTATCTAGTTTAATACCATTAGCAACTGTAATTTTAAAGTCTAAATTTTATATTATTTTCATATTTCCAAATCTAGTTTTTTATATTATAATATATCCCTTCTCTAAATTACCCAGACTTTGTTTCTCCTGCAGATGTCAAATCTAATAGCCAAATGCTGTTACTTATTTTCAAACTATCTCAAATCTTCATCCTTCCACTCACACTGACCACCACATAAATTCTGATTCATATCACTTAATATGGCAAATAGACTCAGATTGGCCCCTTTGACATCATCTTTTTCATCCTACAGTTTGTCTGTGGAGTCATTGAAAAAGCTTTCCTAAATGACTGCATTAATTATATTATGCTTCTACCTCCATATTTTTGATGGTTTCCTACTGGTCATTAAAAATGTTCAAATTCTCAGGTTAACATCCAAGGTTCTGCACAATTTGGCCTCAGTCCTTTGCTGCTAACATTAGTAATTTTTTAAATACATTCAAAATTTTTGAATTATTTCAGATTTATAGAAAAAATGAGCAGTTACTACAGAAAGTTCCAATTTCCTCACAAACAGTTGGCTCTGTTGTTGACATCTTCTATTTGTATGGTACATTTGTCACAATTGAGATCTCCCTGTGTCACCCAGGCTAGAGTGCAGTGGCACCATCATGGCTCACTGCAACCTCAAACTCTTGGGCTCAAGTGACCTTCCAGCGTCAGCCTCCTGAGTAGTTGGGACTACAGGTGCATGCCACTATGCCTGGCTATTTTAGAAAATTTTTTCATAGAGATGGGGATTTCACTTTGTTGCCCAGGTTGGTCTTGATCTCTTACTTTCAGGAGATGCTCCTGCCTTGGCCTCCCAAAGGGCTGGTATTACAGGCACAAGCCACTGTGCCTGGCTTAAAGTCCATACTTTATTGTGATTTACTTAGTTATTGCCATATGTCCTTTTTGTGTTCTAGGATCCCATCCACAACTTGACTCCGCAATTTTTTATTCTATATAAAAATGATTATGATTTCATCATACAAACCAGACACCCACAGGTAAGATAAATTTTTATTCCAACCAACTTTTATACTCAACTCCCATGCATTATTTGATATTCATATAGCAGATTTAAGGTATTTTTAGACTGGTATTCATAACTAGCACAATCTCAAGCTACCTATTGTTCCAAAAGCTTTAACAAACACAAACACCAACTAAGGGTAAGTGAGCTTTAAAAGATCAGGAATTAGGCTTTAGGCTTATTTGTACATAATTTCACACTTTCATTCCTTATATAGTGGTACACGTGACTGTTGAATCACTTAATGCAAACTATATTTGAGAAGACTGAAAAGAATGTATACCACTTTGAAGAATCAGTAATGCTTTATATGTCAGTACCATTATTGCTATATAGATTTTACCTTGTCCAATATTTTTAATAGATATTACATATTAAAAGCATAAAGATAATTATAAGGGTATACTTATAGTACCAAGGGACCAAACTAGTTTTAATCTCCCTCAAGTAAATTAGAAGAAAATTATAGATAACATACTAATTACTATCTATCATCTCTATTATCTTTGAAGATTTTAATAAGAATTTATATGGCAACACACTATTGACTCAACTTCAATTTCAGTATGATGTTGAACCAAAGCAAATAAAAATCTGACTTCTTTTTAAAGTAATTCATGATGCAGATAGATTCCCCCCAAGGCAGAATTAATTACTATGCTATATTATTAAGTTAATTTGGGTAGTTTGACATTATTGAACCGGTATCAGAAAAATTTGGTTATGTTAGAAGAAAATGATAGCATATCACTCAAACATTGCTGGCACTAACACATGTATCAAGCATATTCAAATGAACTGGTGATACGTCAGTAACAAATATAGTAAAATGAATGTACATATTTATTTTCATAACACCATAGTTTTAAAGCCAATTAAGTAAACTACTTATCTTCTATTCATAAAAGCATAATACTCATAATGTAAAACCAATAACTTGCCCCATGGCTTTGAAAAAGCTGTTTCTTTCATTCTTTTCAACATTCAACATTTTAAAAATGATGGTTAATGAAATATTGTCATATGAACACAGAAATAATCAGGTTGGTAAATAATGGGTTTTGAATACTTGTGTGCTAACAAGTCTATGTGAAAATGCATTATTAACTATTGTTTATACATTTTGGAATTTCAAGGACAAGTTCCTAGCAACCTGGTATAATTTCCAGGCACAATTACAATATATTTAAGAAGTTAGTAATATTCTGGTAGATGTAGGCTAGGTGTAATTTTTAAAATTTTAAAGAGCTTATGTCATTTAAACTTTGAATATAAAGGTAAGTGTATAAACAAAATAATGTATGTTTATATATATGTATGTGTGGCTATAAAGCAGAACATATATTTAGTAATCAAATACAGAAAGTCAAAACTGCATCTCATAAGAACAAATCTAGGTGGAGATTTATTTCTAACCTCTAGGATTCTATATAGCCTAGTTTTTAAAAATCTCAATATGTTACTGAAGGAAAGTGTCAGCAGAAACATAGTGTTGTTTTCCTCAGTAAAAATGTAAAAAAGAAACCTGGAAAACTCTGGCCTCTGGAGAGTCATTTTTTTAACCTTTATTATTTTAAATATGGGTTCTCCTACAAGTTTAAATTCAAGGGGATCTCACCTCGTGACCCAGAGGCACATTACCCCTCTCTTTAGAAACTATGTACATGTGAGTACTTTGCTGCTATTCCTTTTCTTGGTGATGTCTTCTTATTGCTTTCAGTAGATCTTTCATTTCTATCATTAACTTCTCTACATTTCAATCACTTTAGATTAACTTACCTAAATTGATGGTTTTTAAATCAATGCATATATATGGCTAACTGAATCAGCATTTCACAAATAAATGCACACTACTATCTGGGTGTTCAAATTGAATTATTTACTTAGAAATGTGTCTTCTGGATACAGTAATAGGAAAGGCAATTTTTGAGTCCTGAGGAATCTTTACCAGCCCCCACCTGAGGTCCTTATTATATTTACTCACAGGATAAGCTGTTATTTTGCTGATTTGTCTCTTGCATTTCCCAGTGTCAATTGGATTCACTATTTTCCTGAAGGTGTCAGCTTATAACTTACTGTAATTTTTGTATATACTTTATAGTACAAAATCAGTTATAGAAAATCAAAAGCTAACCTAAGTTTTTCTATCTTTGACTCAAGATTACATTATATTCTGAGCATCTGCAATAACATATTTCAAGTAGAAGAGTCACACATTTCAAAATGGATTGCCCTCATTCTTTGCAATGTCCAGATTCTCTTTCCACTATTGAATCATTTGTTTTTTCTGCACATTGTTTTTGCCAGCCAATACTACTTACTAGCCCAACAGTATCATTAAAACCTAACAGAAGTTCTTAGTACTGAAAAACACGACCATCCTATCAAGGATATCCAACTCCCCAATAAAATGTTAAGGACTTTATTCTCCAAATACAATCATCCTCATGACTCCCTCTTAACTACCACCTAGGCTGGTTAGAACTTCATTATTTCTCACATGGGCTATGACTACTGTGAAATAATAAAAATACTTATGAAATTAGGATTAGACATCCTAAGCTAAAATTTTGACTTAGTCACGCAAAAGCTCTAGTGGCCTTAGAACGGTTATTTCCTCCATTCCAAATGAAAATTAAAATGCCTATCTTATGAAACTGGTGAAATTTTTGTATGTTTCCTGAGATGAGTGTACATAATTCTATTCTTTGAATAGTTATTAAATATTGTGTCTGCTTCTGACTTCAACAGAATTGCCCTAAGGCTTAAACATTATTAATAGTTTGATATCATGTCATTTACCAGATCAAGATCCTTTAACATTTACCCACTATCGACTTCACGCTCTCTAAATTCTTCTCCTTAACAGGTGTTCTTAGTCCTCAATCAATCTTTTTTTTTCTTGTAATCTAATCATTGAGAATATATTGGAGAATAACAGAAATATTTTCTTCCCCACACAAAGCCTGCAGACTACTTATGGAGACAAGTTGGTACAAAAACAACAATGAAAAAAAAAAAAACGGAAAAGAAAAAACTGCCTCAATGGCTGGTTGTAGAGTGAGCTAGCAGGGTGAGAGAGAGGATTTGTTGGCCAAGGTTAAAAGTTTACATTGTTTTGGAAGTTGTGTGCATTGTAACTGGAAGAGTGAAATGACCTAATTTACGTCTCAAGCAGATCTCTTTCTTGCTAACTGTTGGTGATTGACAACAAAGAAAACATGTGAGGACCTGAGAGGGTATTTTGAGAAAGAAAGGTAGCCTGGGTAGGAATATACGCTGGGGGTGAGTGAACTGAAGAAATTTCATATAGAACTGAGTGGTGGAAACATGGCTTAATGACAGTTGTTAGCATGAGGAAGAGAAAGGAAAAAATAAGAGTTCCTTTGTTTTTAACTGGAGTGACTAGGTAAATGGTAGGATTCTAAGGAGGGTGGCTGGGAGGGCTTGGGATAGAAGTGAAGGTAATGCTGGCAGGTTTGGGATGGAGAAAACAATTCGTTAAATGGAAATCAACCAAGTATGTGGGGGTTTCTTTGTTCTTGCTCTATTTTAATTGTGCAAAACCTTTGATCAAGTACCTAGAGAACTGTGAAATGTCTTATGAATACAGATGGACTACAATGTTTTGCACATTGTAGGGTCTTGTTAAAGGGGAATAAAATTTGTGTGTGTAATATAGATATCTTGGAAGAGTCTGAGATAGTTCTCAACGTAACACTCATAGTAGCACTTAATAAATACCCCATTTAAAAAATAAAAAAGATCTTTATTGCTCAAAATTAGCAGAAGTACCATTTGTCACTGAAAGGCACTGAATTGGGAGATAGACCATATACTTAGAATTATATCATTATATCTTGTTTTCACCAGTGGTTATATATTAATAAGCTAGGCCTCATATATAAGGGTGGTTTTAGGAGTACATAGAAATTAAATTATTTTTAAATGGTGTTAATGTGTCAACACAGAACTTTTTGTGCATTCTGTTCATTTTCAGTGAGACTGACCAGGGTTAACTGCAGAATCTGTAGCAATAAAATAGAGAGTATTCTGGGTTAAGGCAACACATCTATATAAGCACCAAAATAATCACAATTAATCAGATAACTATAGGTGGTGCTGAAGTATTCTCCATAAATCTTTAAATTTAATTATAAAGGGTCAAGTTCATCTCGCCTTTTTAAAGCAACATGTCTTATTTCCAACTTAGAAATATCGATATAACTGTTCTGCAAACTCTCCTTTGCACATCATTATTTAAGACTAAATAAGCAAAAAAGAGTACAGACATGGCATAAGACAGAAAACTCCTGCACTGCTAAAGGCATCAAAATAGGCAAGTTACTTCAGTTCTCTGATGCTCAGGTTTTCATCTTCTAAAGGTGGTAGCAGCAATATCATCAATTTGGGGAGAAATGTGTTTAAAAGCACTTGCTGCAATGCTTGACACACAGCAGATGTTTAATAACATTTTTTCTTCAAATTACCTATTATTACTAGCTGATCTTTGTTATCTGATTGAATAAGTTCATATGGTTTGTTATATATTTATACTCTTTTAAGAGTTTCATTAGGAATTATATTTAAGGGAGGGGTATCAGCTCTGCTGTAAAAGTGAGTGGGAAAAATCAACTCTGATTATCATCAACAAACAGAAATCGATATATTGTACAATATTTCTTCTGAGTTATGCTTATTGTTCAGAATAATTTCAATAAAAGTCTTGGGCACAGCAATTAAATTACATGATATTATAATTCACAAAAATCAGAAAATTTTAAATATGCCGCTGTCCTTCTGAAACTTGATGAATGATCAGCTTGGGCATCAAGTTATTTGCATTTCCAATCTTCCTCAGGTATATCATTAAATAATCATTCTAAAGCAACAACCTGACTAGGTAATCACACTGAAAATAAAGCTTTTTCCTGAGTCTGCAAAATAAGATTTATACTTGTTAGTATGGCATTCAAAGTCCTTCATAATGTGACCCCAACAAATTATTTTGGTCCAATTTATCTCCATTATAACCCTACACTCCAATAAAACATATTTTGATTTATTTGCCATTTCTAGATTATGCTATGACTTGCTACATCTCCAGTTGTTTGATGATGCTATTATCCCACCTTTAAACACTCAATTCACTTTTTAAATTACTGTCAATTTTTGTAATTTTTATATTTTCATCTGATAGAGCCTACTTTCAAGACCCTATTAAAAGCTCATCTAATTTGTGAAGTCATTCCTTATTTACCTCTCTAGCAAAATCAATTATACACACACACACACATATATATGTATATATAACATTTACCTAGTGGAATTAAGGCTAGATTAATAGTTGATATCCTCAAAGACAAAACACTTTGATGGCAAAAGTGTCATATACATGAGTGCTAAAGAAATATTCACCTAATTACTTTAACCATGTATTTATTAATGATAATGAGATCTGGCCTTGAACAAACATCAAAACATAACCCCATGAGTAAAGAAAAAATTATCAGAATTATATTTACTTAAGATGTAAACTTTTGTCTATTGTTTTTTAGCAGAGTGGAGTAATGCTTGCATACATCAAGAAGTTACTCTGTATGCATTAAAATTTTCTCAGGTTTTCTTGCCATCTCCCATTAAATACTATAAATACTGCTAGCTTGTAGGGGTAAAAGGTCAGATGTCCGTATAAAGAATATTACATAATAAACACAGTAATTCAAATCAGAAAGAAAATGACTCAGAACAAAAACAAAACAAAACAAAGCAATCTTTTTTTCAATATGAATTTTCAAACCCTCAAAGAAAATGAAATCTAGGGCAGACAAATCAATTTCCATGAAATACATATTTTGTTTCAAAAATAAACCCAGTGTCAGAGATAAGAGTGTATTGGTTATTGGTCTGCAAATCCTAAATAAAAGTGCTATTCAAAATGATCCTATGTCGTGATTATACACTATCATGTGCCTAGATTACTTTTTAGCTTCCCAAAGTAAATATGTGTCATATTTACTTTGGCTGGACTAAGTAGTCCATCACCACTTATACTCCTTTTTTTTTTTGTATCCAGTCCAAAGATTCCTAACTGCACAATTCTATTATGATTTCATAGAATATTAGATTTAATAATTTCTCTTGATAGTGGATAATTTTTTTCATTATACGACTACTTAAATCATCAATATAACTTGTCGTCAAGAATTTTAAAAAGGAAAAGCTGTAACATGCAAATTAAATATAAGACTGCATATTCCTTATTCATAATTTTAAAATAAAAGAAATTCATATCTGGAAGTAACTTTGTTACTTTTTTGGTGAATAAAACTGTCTTGAACTGACATAGGTTACTTATGTTATTAGTTTACCCCATTTACTGTGAATATTCAGATTTTTCACTGGATAATGTTAATGTGTTTGATTATGGATACTGCCACAGATTCCAGTGGAAATGCTACATAATGTATGCATAGGCACTATAGCACCTTTCTAAGATCAGAAAAAAATTTAATTCTGGAAAGCTTTCAGTTCCAAGAATTATAGGCCTCTATATCATAACATCAATTTTCAAAAATTCATGAGAACTATGAGATTGAAAAATAAAGAAATATTAATTTTAACATGTTAAAATATTTTGATATATCATGCTCCTATTTCTTGTTTTTTTACCAATTATAAATATGAAATAATGGCCACATGTGTTTTTGACACATGTGCACCTCGTGGTAGAATATCTTGGTAATTTTCCGAGCTTCTCTGAATTTTTACATATCTGAGTGTCATTTATATAAATGTTTATGTGAAATAAGAGATTAATGGACTTTGCCTTGCACTTTATAGAAATTGGAGCCACCTATTATAAACTATCAGTAATTGTTTACCCTTTTCTTCCACATCTCTGTTTATGTTTTTAAATTTATTTCTTTATTCTTTTCTTTACAGAAGAGTTTATCTTTACTTTAAAGCTAGCCTCCCCATTATGCTTCAGTGAATATCCTTTTTCTTGTCCAATCCTTCAATACTTCCTCCTAATTGGATCACTTGCCTCAGTATATTGATACTGTTTTCTTGAATAGTCAAAGCATTTTTCTCTTTTTTTTTTTTTTGAGACCGAGTTTCATGTTTGTTGCCCAGGCTGGAGTGCAATGGCACAATTTTGGCTCACTGCAACTTACGCCTCCTGGGTGCAAGTGATTCTCCTGCCTCAGCCTCCCCAGTGGCTGGGATTACAGGTATGCACCATCATGCCAGGTGATTTTTTTTTTTTTTTTTTTAGTAGAGACAGGGGTTTCTCCATGTTGGTCAGGCCAGTCTTGAACTCCTGACCTCAGATGATCCACCCGACTTGGCCTCCCAAAGTGCTGGAATTAGAGGCTTGAGCCACCTCATCCAGCCAGCATTTTTCATCCATAACACTATATTCCTTAGCTACCCCAGCTCCTTCTCTTCTCCATTACTTGCTAAGTGTTCTTGAAACAGGAGGCAACTTTGTCTCCAATCTCTGACCATAATTACTTGGCATATTTCTCTTTTAAAAAAAACCTATTTGTCATATACAATATGATGTTTTGAGGTATATATACATTGTGAAATAGTTAAATCTGGTGAATTAACAAATGTATTACCTCACGTAGTTATTATTTATGTAGGGAGAACACTTAACATCCACTATCTCTGCATTCCTCAAGAAAACAATATATCGCCTTTACCATAGTCACCATGCTGGACAAAAGATCTCTTGAACTTATTTCTCCTAACTATAATAACATATCCTTTGACTAACATCTCTCTAATCCTCTAGCCCAACCCGTCAACCACCTCAGCCTCTGGTAACCACCCTTTGACTCTTTACTTCTATGAGATCTGCTTTTTGGGATTCCTCATGAGTGAGATCATGCAGTATTTGAGTTTCTGTGCCATGATACATCCTTTTGAAATGTCTTATCTTTTAACATCTTAACTTCTCTCATGGAAATCAGGAGTGACCTGTCAATTGTCAGATTGTATAGGTGTTTCCTGCACTTTATTGTGTTAGATTTCTCTAAAGAACCCACATTGTGTCTTCTTGCCTAGCTTCAGTGACTGTGACTAAGTAGCTTCCTACCCCTCTCCTTCCTTACTGACCATGCTTTCCTGTTCTTACTGATAACTCTTCTTTCTCTGTCCATTCTCTTCTAAATACATCAAACAATTCATTATCCCTCAGACATTAGATATATCTTCTATATTCCATGATTGTTTATGCTGCTTAAGTCTCTCCTTATCACTCAAAGTAAAATCCTGTTCATCTCTTAAGTCCCAGGTCAAATTTTAACTCTTATATGAAATCTTCACTGAATAATTAGTATTCTATCCCTTCTGTTTAAAAGTCTCAGACTTTTTCTTTTATACCTAAACAAAAATACATTATTTTCTACATTTTACTATATTTTCAATATACATTTCATTTTCATTACTAGACTGTAAATTCTTTGAAAATAGGTTTCATGAGTCCCAAGCGAGTCTAGGGAATTTGCTAGAAGTCTTCCCTGGAATGTAAGCTCTATGTGAGCAGGAATATTTATTTCACTTACTACTCAATCCTCAACACTTGAAACAGTATCCATCACATGCCAGAAATGTAATATATATTTGCTAAACAAGCATTCAACATAGCAACTGAGACAGTCCCATATGCATAGTGGGCACTAGAAAGAAAGTTAATTAAAAATTCAAAGCATATTTTTTCAAGTAAATCTTTCTTTTTTCAAAATAGTGAGCTTGAAAAGGTTATATATCTATGCCAGTGACACATTATCACATATTTGGGACTGCTCTCAGGACTAGCTTATGACCCATAAAATACAACCAGCTCAGTATATTTTGTTTTAAACAGAAACAGCACTATTCAACTAATACATTGACTTAATTTGGCTATCAATTATACTTGGCTGGAAATGAAATCTAAAAACTGTAGGATTCAGTGGAATACTTCACCTATGGATCTCTAGATTTTGGATTCCCACAGAACAATACTGAGTATTTTTCTTAACAGGCTGAACTGTTGCTGACCTCTTCCTCTTCCTAGCTTCTTAGTGTTGTGTTCTGTGCAATTTTGTTATAAACCCTATTATCTTTCTCCCAATATTCTTCGCATTAATTTACTTGGATTTAAGTATAATTCTATGCCAATGACTTGCAAGTTTATACCTCCTGACCTCTCTGATTGCCAAACTGTAATTGCCAGCTGCCTCTACTGATAATTCCATATAGGTGCCTCAGACATTTCTAATTAACATGTCTAAATCTAAACTCTTCTTTATACAGCCCAAATATTGTCCCTGCAGTGACCTCACCCTGTCTTCACCACCTTAGTAAACTGGACCATTGTTTAGGCAGCTACTTAAGTCCAATCCTAAGATACAATAACACATCAAGTTTTATACTACCTAATTGTTCTCTGAAGGTTTCTCAAAGATCTGATTAGCTGAAGTTGTGTTTTGTTTTTTTCCTAGCGTCTCTGAAAAAAATTTTAAATGCTCCACATTATTGAGTCAATTCTAATAAACATGTAAGCATTGGACACTTAGAGAAAATTAACACAGAAATAACATTAAAAACCGAATTAAGGCATTAAATAATTCAATTAATATTCCATTTATTTAGATATTAAGTCATTTTTTTCTTTAGAATTCCTTATCCCAAAAACTAATTTCAAATAAAATACTAATCCATCAATTATAAAAGTAGTGGCATATATCAAAACAAGTTTTTAATTGTTTACTTTGTTTATTCCTCCTACCTTTTCACTACTCTGGGCCTCATTTTGTCTTGCCTTGGACTACTTCCCAAGCTTCCTAATTTATTTCTTTCTCCCGAAACATTGCCAGAAACATCATCTCTTTAAAATGCAAGTTTGCAATGTTACCTCCTGAGCACCCCAATGGCTCTCTATCAGGCGTGGCATCACTGGGCTTCCAGCCACCTCCCCCAGTCTCAAACATCACTACTCATCTGCACCTAACAGCAACTGACCATACACTGGTTCACTTCATCTGTGCTTCTGAGTGTTTCCTGCCATCCTACCTCCTCCGACTTCACTCTGCCTAGTGCGCAGAAGGGTCTGCTCAAATGTCTCTTACTCCACAAATTCTCTTTGATTCCCTAAATCTGGGCTAGGTTTTCATTCTACATGAATTTTGTGGACATATGTCTCACTGCACTGACCTCATAGTTTGTATGTCGGATTCTCTTATGACAGTGTGAGCTCTTTGAGGTTCCAGTCTGTGCCTCAGCTCATCTTTGTATTCCGTGGTCTAGCTATTTATTTTAAAACAGTGAGTGAATAAATAAATGAGTAAAAAGCTTTCCTGTTTCCATGATTCCTTACAACACTAAGGAAAGAATCAACAAGCAACAGGTAAGAGAAATGCAGATATTGTGCACAGATTAACAAAATATATACATCCTAGTGTTTGGTGATAGCACAGTAGTGTCAGTGGGTACATCTGGATTGCTATATTTTAGAGCTTTCATTCCATATACGTTAAAGGATCAAGAATCAGGCTCTCAAACATGATCACTTACATCTTCAGATTTCCTTCAGGTAAGGAAGTAAATCTAAACTCTTCTTTATACAGCCCAAATGTTGTCCCTGCGTGACCTCACCCTGTCTTCACCACCTTAGTAAACTGGACCATTGTTTAGGCAGCTACTTAAGTCCAATCCTAAGATACAATAACACATCAAGTTTTATACTACCTAATTGTTTTCTGAAGGTTTTCTCAAAGATCTGGTTAGCTGAAGTTGTGTTTTGTTTTTTTCCTACCATCTCTAAAAAAAATTTCAAATATTCCACATTATTGAGTCAATTCTAAGAAACATATAAGCATTGGACTTTTAGAGAAAATTAACACATATTAACATCTAAAACAACTAATTAAGTAATTCAATTAATATTCCATTTATTTAGATATTAAGTCATTTTTTTCTTTAGAATTCCTTATCCCAAAAACTAATTTCAAATAAAATACTAAGCAATCCATTATCATTACAAAAGTAGTGGCATAGTGGCATATATGCTGCTACAGATGTGATGTGCTTATTTGGAGACTTCAAAGTCTCTATTGTGTGTTACAGAAATGGCTTGGTAGGATAGAAAAAGGCCTAGAGTGGAAAACCATAAATCTGGAACTGATACTGCCTTTGCCACTAACCTGAAGACTCAATGGAAACTGTCTTTTTTTAATGTGTAAAATGGAGGTGTTATACTTAACAGTTTCTTCTTACCATAATGTTTTGTAATATGGCTCGTAAAAGAACAGAGGACTTCTAATATTGGAACATACTCTCAAAGGGAAGTAGGAGAACATTTCTGCGGGATGTTTTAGAACTATTAACTTAACAAAATTATTTCCTTAAGTTCTTAATTAACTGATGCTGATAACTAGTCTGAATTTTTAATAGTGTATGGGCACTCTCCTAGTTTCATAAAAGTGTACTTAATAGTAGTACATGATTTTTGGTAATACAAAATAAGGCTGAACACAGTGGCTCTGGCTTGTAATCCCAGCACTTTGGGAGGGTCAGGTGGAAGGACTGCTTGAAGCCAGGAGTTTAAGAGCAGCCTGGTCAATAAAACAAGACCCCGTCTCTATAAATTTGAAAAATTAGCCAGATGTGATGGTGTACGTCTGTAGTTCTAGCAACTTTGAAGGCTGAGGCAGGAGGATTACTTGTGCTCAGGAGGTCAAGGCTGCAATGAGCTGTGATTGCAATATTGCACTCTAGCATGGGAAACAGAACAAGACCCTGTCTCTAGAAAGAAATAAAAGGAAATAAAAAATAAAAACAAAATATTGTCATTATAATAAAACTTCAAAAGGAAAATCCTCTGATGTGTTGAGTTATTTACTTGAAAGATACAATAATTATAAGGCAGGAGAGGGTACCCTTTTAGGACTTTTGGAAATACAGTAACAACATTCCCTAATTTTAGCAAAAGTCATTGCTGTCCTTACTAAAGCAAGAAGATTCTCAAAATCACAAGTCCATAGTAAATCACGCAACACTTGTTAGGAGGCTTTACAATGAGCAACAAATATGAGGATCATAAAATCTCTGTTTTCATGGTATCTGCTGCTGGATTCTAGAAGCAGATGTTTGCACATGTGAAAATGATATTGAAACTTTTAAAGTTAGGTGAACTAACTTTATGGGGCAGTTGCAAAGTTTGATAAGCAAAAATAAACTGAAGCTGCTTAAAATTTGGGAAATACTTTATCCAGAAATCATAAACCAAGATGAATTTTGAAACTCTTGAAAGACAGCACAGGAGGGTGGGAATATTGAAACAGAGATGCTATTAGATAAACACATTCTAGTAAAACCTTACAGGCCTTGGAAATAATTGGAAGTCCTGGCAAATCAGGCAGTTTCTTACATGCCACCTATGTGAATTACAAAGCATCAGTGTCTTTAAACATTTCTAAGTAATTTTTTTCTGACATTAAATATTCAATAGTTTCTTCCTGTCCCCCCATATACGAATATGATAGTAATTTTCCATTTTCTTCCTAAGACAAATTTACTATTAATAAGCTTACAGCAGCATTTCTTTTCAAAATTGTTTTCAGAGACTGGCAGATGGCTGCTACAAGGAAGGACACAGTCATCTTGGTTATGTGGAAGTGGTTTTGTGGCAGGTCAGGTCTCACAAACAACTGAACAGCAGGCTTTCAAGACAACTGTTTCAGCACTGACCATGTGGTTAGGTTAAACATTAAAAGCTGAAAGAGCCAATGCCCCTAAACAAAGTCTGGAATGTAATAAAAGCCCACCAAGAGTCTTGCCTAGGCCTTTCCTGGGCCTTAAAGCATGACAAGATAACAAAGGAATTCTTAACAGGAATTAGTTACATATGAGTACATAAAGGCAGGCTGTAAGTGAAATTAAAGCTTAGGATTAAACAGGTTTTATTGGGGGTCTGAAGAAACTTCCCAGACCTCCACAAACAAGTTTTATTGGGGATCTAAAGGAACTTCCCAAACCTCCATGATTTAGCAGGAGACATGATGAGGGTAATCACCCCTCCACCCCCTGGCACCTGGACTCATCTGGATTAAGTAAATTTACTGAACCTCCAGAGGAAGGTCTTCAGGACTCTAACCTTAGTTATAGATTAGAAGAAGTTAATCACTTATGTCTTTAGACAAATGCACACTTACACGTAGACATATAGCTTAGAAGGTATGTAAGCTCTGGGAAACTTTGTAATTTTGACTTGGTCTGGCGATATTTTCCTAGGCTTCTCCCTGTACCCGGTTACAGAAATAAATTCTCTTCTTTCCCAGTCCCTTTGCATCTCGCTATTGGAACATAAGAATAAGCAGCTCAACCCTCTCTTTGGTCCCGGAACAGTTTGGTTGCTGTGTGCTATGGGACCGTCTGGGGAAAGGCCTAGACTGCTTAATTGGAAGAGTCAGAACTGCAGTAACCATTATGCAGACTAGAACACAGAATTACTACCACTTTTTAATTTAGTGTCAGTTGTAGGGAAGATGGTAAAGTAAGTGGTTTGTGTTCAGCACCTTAAACCTCTAGCTCACGAACTTCACACAATCTGAATGTGTGGTTCTACGCTCAACCAGGTGGGCACAAGCCTCAACTTCTACTTCCTTGCTACTGCTTTCTTAAATAGTTCCTTCACGGTAGAACACAGGTGATGGAAAGTTTCTTAATCGGTTCCGTTTCCAAACACAATTAGAAATATGATGAAATTTCAGTCATTCTATGGTGAATTAGAAAAAGAGTTGAGGGAGTGAAACTCAGAGCCTCCCCCACCCCCACCCCCAGGCAACTGTGAAATTACATAACAAAGACTGCCCTCATTTAGACTAACCTAAGCCTATTTTGATTATGGTGCCCACCCCGCCCCACCACCCCAAAGCAAAATTCAAATACTGACTTAAAGAAACAAACAATATCTATTAGCTTTAGTTTCTGTGATTTTCTAGAATGAAAAAAGGCTATCCTTCAGAAATAAATTTAGTTTTAAAACTGGAATTCACTAAAGCAAACCAAAGATATTTGATATTCCTATTACTGTCAATTGTTCATGGATTTTTAAAATTAGATTTGAATCAGGAATTTCATTATGAAATGTTTTTAACTCAGAATATAATTTAAAAAGTCAGATTTTCTTACAGCAGAGGCAGAGAAGGGAAGCCATAGAATTGAACAGAAAACTAGAAATTACAAAGCAATTAAATAAAATGAAAAAATGAGAAAGAACTCAAATGGCAATCCCTGGGAAGCAGAGAAGTCTTTGAATCCAGTCACAGGAAAAGGGACCAACAGCTGGCCACCCAACAAGTGTGATGTTAGAATTGGTGATGTTCCCACCACCACTTCTGGCACAGGTTGTCAACAGAATTATCATGCACAATTCTATTCCACTAGCTTCAGTCTTCAAGGAATTGGTTTCAGTCAATTATAAAGATATCAGAAGACTGATAATCCTTGGAAAATTGAGAACTATCACTTAGCCATCATTAAGAAGCTCAGAGAAATTGCTGGTAAACATTTATGAGGACTGTAAATTTATTATTTAGAAATCAATGGAGACTACTAAATTTTAGAAAATGCTTATTAGATCTTTTAATGAAAAAAAGTTGTTACTAACAATCAAAATAATTTGCAGGGCTTCTAATGGATAGAAATTCAAAGGTACAGTACTTACTTAAAGAAGCTAAAGTGTGAATAATATTCTGAGGCTTAAGAAAACATTAGCTTCATAAACTCGTAAAAGTTGTGTTCTTTATAGAACTATTTGCGGCTCTTCTTTACAGAAACAATGTTATATTTATTTTCATTAGGTCTTGATGTAAATCAGTTTATCTTCTCCAAAAATATAAAATCAGTAAAATAAAAGATCAGATATATTTTGCTCACTATTCCTTTTTTTAATTTGCCATTTAAAAAATAAACAATGGCTTATTAGGTAAAAATACATATTTACCTTTCTTAAGTAATATGCTATTACAGTACTATACAACTTCCAAAATATTTGGAATTTTTTAATCTATCCACCTACCTACTGTATTTTATAAAGAATGAAGGGGAGGTGTATGGAGAAAATCTAATTAACTGATAGAAAACTAGGGCACAAACATGTAATAAAATGGAAATAAACTAGATACATTATTTGAATTATTTCCCATTACACTAAAAGAAAAAATAACCTCCCTCTACTAAAGAGTTTATTAATATTACATCCTTAAAGCTGTCTTCAGCTATAATACAGTACATTATACATTGAATTAACTGCTGAATTCTTGTAAATTATTTTGCAAAAATAATAGGCAGTACATTACCTTTGCTATGTATTTGGAATTAAACTAATGGTAGCAAAAATACACAAATATGAGAAATAGAACAAATAGAAAAAATTTAACTGCACAAAAGATGAGAAAAAAAGTAATATTTGAGCTAATAAAATCAAATCTCAAAAGGCCTACGTCATTTCCAAAGGAAAACCATTATTAACAAAGAAAGTACTGAAAATGTGCAGATTATTTTTGAAATTGATTTTCATTTCTAAATTAAAGAAATATTTCAATTTAAATATAAAACATCATTTTTCTAAAATGAGATCATTTAAATTGGAAAACAATGTAATACAAAAATATAAAATGTGCTACTGAATTTTAATTGAAATCTGTGTAAGGCACAGCTACAAATTTTTAGTAAGAGAAAAAGACTGATAAACGGATCTCCTTTCTTTTAGCTCGAATTTTTCTCATAACAAGAAACTTACTTTTGGTTTTTAGGATAATTTTGAAACGATTAAAATTAGGGTTTAATATTTGAAATCTACGTGAAATAATTATTTGGATATGGCTGTCATCATCTCTGATCTATAAAGAAATTTATATATGTTATTTATATATGTGTTTGACTTAATTGTGGAATTGTCTCTCATGATGTTTTTCAAATAAAATAACTAAATATATTGATCAAGACAATAGCTACCTGCTTCTTTAACACTTCAACATTATTTCCGAGTAAACTGCTCATTACATGAATAGTATAAAACATTGTCTGAAAGGGCAGGCTTTCAGTGCATTTGTTTTTATTTCTATACTGCCTTCACTACTTATAACTGCAGAACATTTTTAAAAATTACTTAATAGTTACTTAATATCTACTGAATGTGAGAGTAACAGTACTTTTCTATCTATAAATGCTATGAAAATTAAATAGGGTAATATATTTCAGGTATTGAGCAAAACACAGTAGTTCAATCAATGCATATGAGCTACTTTGATCTTCTTCTCCTTGGTTTACACACATTAACTCAAGTTTTTACTTACTTTTTGATGTTTATTCAATATCTTCTCATAGCAATGAGTCAAAATGGTTATTTGAGCAGTCTCCCATTTGGAGACAAGGATGCATAGAGGAGAGAAGAGGTAAAGCCATATCCAGACCTAGGATTAAACTCCAACCTGCTGTGCCAGTTAATAAACTTCCATTTAGCTCAATTTTTATATGTAAGATAAAAATAAAAACTTTTTAAAGTGTGCAGGTTAAAAAACCTAATGTTGAAATTAAGTTTGCACTGTTTAAGGTAAGTGGTAAGAACTCAATGAAGTGTAGTCCCCCTCCTCTAAATCTAGATGACAGATACAAACATAGATACTTGAAAGACAGGAGACTGACAGATAGATGAAATAGTTGACATAGGAAATGGAGATAGGTAAAGAGATATGTAGCTGAGAGATAGATAGAGAAAGAGGAGATAGAGGACAGAGAAAGAGAGGAGAGAAAGCAAAGGAGAGAAACATGACGAGGGAGAGGGGGAGAGAGAGAGGGAGATCACCCATCTGTAATTAGTTCCATATGATTACATAAAGGCAGGCTCTAAGTCAAATTTATTTTTGACATTCCTGAATACTCTAACGTTTCCTTACATATTCAAAGCATTAATAGATATTTATTAGATGAATGAATACATCAAATCAATGGATCAATCTGTGAAATATTATTTTAACTAACTTTAAAAAGCATGCTTTCAATTGGAAGTCATTCTTTTATGCATAATTCATAGATTACTTAAGAGTATCTTCTAGATTCATAACAATTTTCCTGTATTTACTAATAGGAATGTGTGGAAACTTCTTACTTTACAAGAGACATTTCTATAGGCATTCTTAATCTTAGACTAGTAATTACTTCCTGTGCAATATTAATTAAAATATATGCCATATTTGGCATTCTCTTAAGAATAATAGTCACCTTCCTTAGACTTCAGTTTTCAATATCAAAATTGAAAAAAGAGCTTTTTAGAATAAACTGCACTTTCATACATAATAAATAAGACAATTTTCTTTCTCTATAAGAGAATATACATAAAATTCACTCTAATCAAATACCTTGCTAAGTTAGTGGTTGGCAAGGAATTAAGCAGTTAATGTGAATAGCAGTTGTTTCTGTTGTTGTTTGTGTTGATTTGCTCATTTTAAAAAAATTAACAGAGTTTCTCATAAAGATACAACAGCTTTTACTTACTTTAGGCAGTTTCATAAATAGTAGCCAATCAATTATCTATCGATCATTTTATGTATCATACACATAGATGGGTCTATCTCATGCTGTCTATTTACATATCAAGATTCAACAACCCATTATTTAAAATGTGTCTTCAAGATTCATATATGTTATCATATCATAGAGCTACAACCCATCATGATCACTTAAGTCACTTCAAGTAAACTTACAAATTTTCAGAAAATGGAAATAATGAATAAGTATTCACATTGCTTTGGTTAAAAATAATTGTAAAACGATATTGCAATATTAACACAGAAAGTTGCTATGTTAAAAGATCATGAAAAAAGTAATTGGTCTAGCAATTATTTCTTAGAAAATAGCTTTTTGTGAGGTCAAACTTAAAATAAATTCAGTGTAATTGCATTTAGTGCAAAAATATTAACATATATTTTATACTAAATATATACTAATTTTGTTTTAAAAAATATAAAGAAGTGTATATAAACATATACGTATATATTTATATATATGGGTGTATTAATATTTGCATTAAACATGTTAATATGACTAGAAAACTTAACACTACATATGTTGATGTATATATGATAGAACAGACTGCCCTACAGGAAAAATTTACTTTCTATACATCATTAATCAATAAATGACTTAGAAGTTAGGCTCAAATATTTTAAAGGTAGTTTCTATTCAAAACAACTGAAATAATAAGTGTAAATATATTTCAATACTATTAATATTCTGAAGACTGTTACTGTATCAACTAGTCTAATTAGTGCATTTGTAATTGTAAAATCTGATTTATACTACAAGTCTTTTCATTTTTTACAATAGAACATAAAAACCTATTCAGTTTTTAACTCTTATACATAAGAGTAGTTTAATTTACTTTGGATGAATCATTAGGAAACATTTTATTGTATTTGAGACAACAAAAACATTAAAATGGATAAAAGCCGTATGAGATGAATAAATTAGAGATAAAATTTGACAAAAATATATGTATTTATTAAGACACATTTCTTTATTATCTCTATCAGAGTAAAAAGTTCATGTTTATTTGATATCCACATAGTCTTAGATGTAAAGTAAAAGAAAGTCAAAACTCTGGTTTACCTATTACTCTTGAAAAACTATTTTGAAGCTAAACATCCAGACAAAATAATAAATGAACAAACACTGGTAAGAGCTATAAAATTCCAATGATTTTGTTTTACCTAATGAGTGTGGAATTTACTAATTTTTATACTGTAAATTTATAAATATAACTATCTAGCTAATATACCATATTTTCCTTGATAGTATAACCCAAAATAGGAAAGGGTAGGAAATGTCTATGAAATAAGAACAATCAAGTGACTTTGGTCAAGTTCTTACTTTAGGATTAATGAATGATATCCATGGCCTTCCTTTTTTGTTTTGACTATGTTATTGAATGGTTGCTTTTTGTCTGGGGCAACCTCAAGATTTGTTGTTTCTTTGATACAGTATCAATGGTCCATTCCACTACGATAAACTGCAACTCTAGTACTAATAGGTTTACAATGACTGCTTAAGCTTTTCACTTTGTAGGCATTGGAAGACTTCACTCACCTTGTTCAAGTGGTTGGCTTTTAGCTGAAGTAGTTTTCATCTTGAGTGCCTCCCTAACAGACATGTCACAGCAGGAGCCTTTGTTAGTGTCTTGGTCACTGTCAGCCTGATCACTGTCCCCGTGCCCACTGTCTCTCAGGCTGGCTCTTTCTGGGTCCTTAAACGTGGAGCTACTGAAATACATATAAAGAAAAAGAAGAGAAAGTGTTGTCTCTACTAGTTTGAATCTGAAGTGTAGTCTCTTGCAAAGCAATTTTGACACGAATGCAAATGGGGAAGCTGAGAAAAGTTATTTAATAGGCCTTACCTTTGAACAAACTGCTGCCTGCTGCCCATGTAATTGGGCTCTGCGGGAAAATTGTCTGTCTGTGAAAGAGAAGGAAAAAAATACGTATAGTTGTACACTGGACAAATCTCCTGCAGAGCAACAAGATTTCCTAGTGGAAAAATGATTAATAATTCAAAAATTCCCTTAATCTTCAGATTTGTACATTTTAATTAAATTGGAAATTGCTGACATGTAATTATGTACTCAGAACAATTAAATGATTCCGGTCCACAAATTACCTGTTAAAGTAAACAATGAGCCTGTCATAACTGGCATTCTCTTTTAGTACCAGGATGGATAACACTGTCTGTGTTGTTTCATTACTTAGATATTAAGATTGAATATTTGTGGGAGGAGTGGGAAAATGACCTAATTTCTCCATATTAAAAGTGTGAATTATTTAATAATACTCATTTTTAAACATAATTGCATCATCTGCTGGGATTCTAAGCCTTTCTTGATGTAATATCATTTAAAGTCATCCACTCCTCAATTAAGAGATGCAGGGCCTTTTCTTCAAATTTGGCCAGTAATGGATACAAGCATATCACATATGGTTGAACTCATCTCTATAATTTATTCTCAGCTACATCTGAACTATGGAAATTATATTCAAACAATCCAGTGGAAATGGATTTCTCTTTCACTTTCTAGTTACTAGAAACAAAGTAAAACAAAAATAAGAGAGATAAAAAGTGTTACTTAAAACATGAGCATAAAGACATTGAGAAACCAGGCTTGTTTTTGCAGTTGTTTTTACTGCTTCCAAACTGACCTGGAGGTCTGCCAAAAAGAACTGAATTCTCCTTGTATCATGGAACAGAGTCTTTTGGGAGAAAGAGACTGGATCTTTCATAGATTTCCCTATACTGTACATTCATACACATTACTTCTTCTTGCAGCTGACTCAGTGACAAAGCTTCTCCTGTTTTCTGCATCAGTTAATATCATGGCATTATACTCTGAAGCAGCTATGGGTTCCTACAAGATCATCCAGCATACAAGTATCAGTGACATGGGGAGGATAAGACTTAATGTAGTGCAATATGTGCTTTCTTTATTAATCAGGCTAATTTAAAATAAGATACTCTTTTTTTTCTTCATCCCATATAGTAATATAGAGCATTTGGCTTTGTGAGCGATTACTGAAAAAGAAAAGAACATGTTAAGAATGATAGTTTAAAGTATTATGTAAGTTTCAGTGTCAAGTTTGGGAACAGAAAAAGCCCTCACAAATTTCTTAACATATACTTTTTTTGGTTTGTGCAAATGACCTTTATCAAAGTACATGCAAAGATAAAGTGAACAAGGTGGATTCATTGCTCACTCCTAACCCTTTTACTAGCAGTTGGTAGCAGACATTTTCCATTAACGTATTATATCAATTTCTAGATTCACTGAAGCATCTTACTTTTTAAAAAGTAATGGAAAACTGACAAAATATCAGTTTTAAGGATAACTTGATGTTCTAGTAATGTTAATAGCAGTAGTCAACACCAGTGGCAAAAATGTTTGCAAAAAAAAATTTGAGAAATTTTAAAACTGTAATTACTTAGTCACTTCACATTTTAACTTAATAAAATCTAATTCATCCTTTGAATTGGTCAGACACATGTATCTAATCCACTATTGCTGTCAGTTGAGAGCTAAATATGAGTGTTTTAGAACACTTTAAGAAAACAAAATCCAAGTTATCAAAGAGACAATAAAACGTAATGTGAAATCAGAAACTCTAATTAGAAAATATAAGTCCTATTATAAGTAGTGTTGTGATTTTAATGGTTTTAATTAAGTGGAGCCTCATAGGATGTGGATCCCTGTTCATTTAGACACAAGGAATTAGGCTGAGGAAACTTTTTTCTCTTGTATTGATAGGAACAGTATCTAAAAAGGTTTGCATACGATTAAAGTTCTGAGCATTTCTAATTAAATAAGTAACTTAAGCTAAGAAATAAAATCTTATTTCCATTGAATGAAAAGTTATTAAAATTTTATATACACACACATGTATTTATGCCTGAGTATTTGATGAACTCTGGGCAATGGTACTGCTACCAAATATTGTCCTAATGAAGATAGAAAAACAAGAAAAAGAGAGAAAAGAAGGGAGTTTGGGGAAAACAAAAAGAAAAGCCAAAGAAAGACTGGGTGGGATGTCTCATGCCTGTAATCCCAGCACTTTGAAAGGTAGAAGCAGGAGAATCACTTGAGCCCAGGAGTTCGAGACCAGCGCTGTCAACATATTGAGAACCCATCTCGATAAATAATATTAATAATAATAAAATTAGCCAGATGTGGTGGCGCCCACCTGCAGACCCAGCCGCTCAGGAGGCTGAGGTGGGAAAATTGCTTGAGCCCAGGATGTTGAGGCTACAGTGAGCTGTGACAGCATCACCACTCCAGCCTGGGCAACCTGTCTCAAAAACAAAAATAAACAAACTAAACAAACAAACAAAAGTCTGAGAAAGAGAAAGAAAGTGGGAGAAAGAAAGGAAAGTTACATGAAGGAGGAGGAGCAGGGTGAGAAGGTGAAAAGAGGTAGAAAAACGAAGTCGGTTTCTAATTATAGAATTTCACAAAGTACAGTTTTAAAAGTTTGCAATTTAATCACTAGCAGAGTAACAGAAGTTTACTAATAATGTCTGCACTCATCCATTAAAGTAGATAGGAATATGAGCGATTGTATGTGTATATAATTACCATAATGTAATAGCCATTTGGCCTTTAACAAACATATAACTAATTCACTATTAAAATCACACTGGTTTAATATAGAAAGTAACATTTTCATTATCTAGACTCTAAGGGTATCTGAAAATTCATTTAAAGTAATCTGAATATCAAATAACAGTATTTGCATAGAAAAATGAAAAACAGAGAAAAAAAACCACATGTATGACAGCATCATTTAATTAGAAGTGGAAGAGCTTTCACATATTTTACAATACTAAACTCTAAGTATTGAGTTTTACCTTGTCCCTTTATAATTCTTAAATTTTAAGTCTTGGAAGAGAGTAGAATTTGAGGTCAGATACTTCTACATTTTAGGGCTTAGCAGGGTAATTAAATATGAATATTTACAATGCTTGAAAACCTTGTATTTCATGCAAACTAATCACTACAGTGTTTTCTCTTCAAACTTAACTTGAACACAGTGACTTTATATGATAAACATGTAAACATGAGAATTTGTTTATCATTAAAAATATCATATGTACCTACACTTGGTGAGTAGTTCCATACACGTTTTCAAGCAGCTATTTTAAAAACTTAATGATGATCTATTTGAAAATCTACAAAAAATCAATAATAAATGAGACAAAATTTATCTTTTTAAAAAATAGTGATTATTTGCTTATAACAAAACAGATGTGAAAGAACATCATACTGATTTTTGTCATTTTTCTGGTGTGTTAAAGATAATTAAAATGTGGATATTCCTCGCTTACTTACTAAACAAGTGAGCAAGCCAGCAAAGACTTAAAGTGGATAAAGTTTGAAGAATATAAGTTTTTTGATTATTTGCCTTTTTTTCTCTTCTAGTACTCAGCAACCTATGGTACATTTATAAATGATATTAAAAATCAACAATTTTATCAGCAGTATTCAGTAATAAACTATTCCTAAGGATATGCAATCTTCTACAACTTGCTATCTGATTGAAATTCTGAAAAAAATTATTATAATTTTTAAGAAACTTGTCTGAAAAAGGTCAAAAGAAAGCATGTAGTGAAACTGAGTCATGCTGGCTGAAGCTAGGAAAGCTCTTTATTTGTGGAAGTAGGTTATTTTGATATGGCCACTTACATGTCTTTAAGAAGTTAATCTAAGAGGACAGTAAAAGTAGTGAAAATGGATTGTTTTAACTATTAAAATATTAAATACAAAAATTTAAATATATTAAGTATTTGACAAAATTCAACATCTGTTAATAATATTTCTCAGCAAACCAGGATTAAAAGGAAACTCCCTCAACTATACAAAGGATATCTACAAAAAAATGTAGAGCTAGGACCATACTTAATACTGAAAGATTCAAAGTTTTCTTCCTAAATAAGGAGGTCCACTCTCATTGTTTCTATTCATCATTCTAACAAAAGCCCTAATAAGTTCCATGAGGCAAGAAAAATACAGGGCACACAAATTGGAGAGAAAGAAAAAAAAAATTCACAGATGATATCATTGAATTCACAGATAACCTTGTTTAGGCAGAAAATAGCCGGGAGCCAAAACAAACAAAACTTCTTTGAACTAATAAGTAAATTAAGCAAGGTAGCTATATTTAAGGTCATCACACAAAAATCAATCATATTTCTATATTCTAGAATGAACTATTGGAAACCAAAAATTTTGAAAGCAATACTCTTACAATAGCTCCTGTCAATTAATTATTCAATAAATATTTTTTAAAATATATAGGCTCTTTATGCTGAACATTGTAAAAACAATGAAATAAATTTTAAGGACCTAAATAAGTGGAGAGATACATGTTTATGGATTGGAAGACAATTCGGACCCCCAAATAATGTATACATGTAACATAATTCCATGCAAATTCTTAGCAAAATTTTCTGTTTATTTCAACAAGATGATTCTTAAATTAATGTGAGAAAGGAGATGAACTATAATAGTCAAAACAATTTTTAAAAAGATGAATCAACTTCTGAAGGAATTAAACTACTCTCTTTTAAGACTTACTGTTGGGCCCAGCATGGTGGGTCACGCCTGTAAGCACTTTGGGAAGCCAAGGTGGATAGATTACTTGAGGCCAGGAGTTCGAGACCAGCCTGGTCAACATGGTGAAATACCCCTTATCTACTAAAGAAAATACAAAAATTAGCTGGGTGTCATGGCATGTGCCTGTAATCCCAGCTACTTGGTGGCTGAGGCACGAGAATCACTTGAACCCAGGAGGCGGAGGTTGCAGTGAGCCAAGATCTCACCACTGCACTCCAGATTGGGCAACAGAGCAAGACTGACTCAAAAAGAGAGAGTGAGGAAAGAAAAGACTTACTATTGAAGCCACACTAATGAAGTCTGCATATTGCCAAATGAATGAATACATACATCAATGGAACAGAAGACAGAAGCAGACCCACACAAATATGAACAATTGATTTTTGACAAAGTTGAAAAGACAATTCAATATATAATTCAGTAGAAATGAACCTTACACATTACACACACACACATACACACTGTCTCTCTTTCTCTCTCAAACATGGAGCATAGACCTAGATGTAAATCATAAAACTAAAAAAATTAGTAGAAAACTGAGCAGAAAATCTTTGTGATATGGCACTAGGCAGTTGTTAGACAATATCTAAGCATGATCCACTGAAGAAAAAGTTGGACTTTATGAAATTAGAAATGTTGGTTTTACAAAGACACTGTTAAGAGAATTTAAAAATTAGCTACAGCCCTTGAGAAAAAATCTGTATGATGTATGCAGACTGTATTAAGAACTGTCAAAACTAAGGAAAAAAAAAACAAACACTTGAAAGGCTTAACACTAAATCATATAGAATATATTGATGGTACATAAGCACATGAAGAGATATTTACTATAATCTGCAATTAGGAAAATCAAAATTACAATTACAATAAAATGACACTATATAGCTGTTAGATTATATGAAATTTAAAAACTTAACAATACTAAGTGCTGATGAGGATGTGGAACAACTAGAATTCTCATACATTTAGGTGAAAACACAAATTGGTACAGGTACCCTGGAAAACAATCTGGTTATTTATTATAATGTCAGATGTAAATCTATCATATGACCCAGCAATCTTACTTCTAGAGATACACCCTAAAAAAATAAAAACTATGCTCACACAAGATTCTGTATGTTTGCCCAAAACTGGAATCAGCATTTCTTTCAAAAGGTGAATAATCAGACTATCATACATATTCATATATATGTATAATAAAATACCATTTAGTAATGAAAAAATGAACTTCTGTTGTAAGAATCCAAGTGAATCTCAAAAGCTTTATGTTGAGTGAAAAAATCAATCTTAAAAATTTGCATACTATATCATTCAATTTATAAGACTACTCATAAAAAAAAGCAAAATTATTATGAAAGAGAACAAATCTGTGGTTGCCGGGGTTAAAGGTTAGGGAAAGTATGATAGAGAGAGATAGCATAAGGAAGCTTTTAAGGTGATAGAACTGTTCAGTATCTTGTTTGTTTCATGGAACAACACACGTATGAACATTCATAGAACTATACACCTACAAAAAGATTCACCTTACTGTAACTAATATTAAAAGCAAATGGTAATACCAAAATATACCTAATGTGATTATCTGTATCATGTATATGCTGAGTATTCTTTTGTCTCAGAAAATAAATATAACACTACAAGTTATTTTATTGAATATTATCAACAAATAGTGTTTCTGAACTTGTCTTTTAAAACGATACTGAACAAATTTCTAAAACCTATGTAGAAACTTCACATTTATTTGGACAGAATAAAAATGGATTTGGATATAAAGATCTATTTAATCACACGAGCAAATCCAAGCAACAGATCCATAGCGCAAATGTTATTTAATTTAATTTTTTGAGACAGGTTCTCACTTTATCACCCAGGCTGGAGTGCAGTGGCACGATCTTGGCTCACTGCAGCCTGGACTTCCCGGGTTCAACCAGTCTTCCTGCCTCAGTCCCAGAAGTAACTGGAACTACAGGTATGTACCAACACATCAGCTAATTTTTTTTCTTTTTTTTGGTAGAGATGGGGTTTTATCAAGTTGCCCAGGCTGGTCTCAAACTCGAACTCACGAGCTCAAAGGACCTGCCTGACCTCCCAAATTGCTAAGACTACAGGCATGAGCCACCGCACTCAGCCTTCAAATTTTATTTCTTTCAAAGAATTTATTTTTTTGCATGCATCTCTGATTTACCCAGTCATAAAATAAATACTTTATGTAACAATTTCAAATTGCACTTGTTGCAAAGTAGTAGCTTCTCTTTTGACCATAGGAAAGAAACATGGCTAGATCATGGAGGACTGGAATTTATCTTCAGAAATGGTGAATTGTTTTAATATTCAAAATGCCTCATAAAACTGATTTTACCTTTGAAAGTAAGTAAATGCCATACTTTGTAAAACCCGAGAGACATGTAATACAAAATGGTTAGCCTCTGAGATGTGCCAAAATGTATGCAAAATGTTGTCAAAATAATTTTACAACTTTGGCAGCAAAATTAAGATAATATAATAGTATCTAAAATGTGGGGTTGTAAGTTTACATGATAATGTATGCAAATTTATTAATTTATAATACAATACTCATAAGTTTTTAATTTTTAAATTGTCTGTGCAGCACTGTAATGATATGAAATAATGGTAACTGGACGAGTGTATGGTAAATTTTAATACAGTACGTGGATTTCTATAAAATTAGACACCTGTGGGATGAGAAAAATAAAGACTTCATCATTTTAAATCTAATTTCTAATGAATTTCTAAGAAAAAATATCAGAATACTAGGCTTCAAATGTATCCCTGCAAAAGGAAGAGAGAAGAATAATGTGAGCAGTAGGAAAACATTCTATGGCAAGTTTTTCACCATCATACATACCATTTAAGTAAATGCTGCTAGAATTCAATCTGGGATTAATTTACACATACTCTGATAATTATATATCGGAGTATACACACACTCTGATGATTATATATGTATATAATTAACCTTGGTTCTAATTAACCAGAATTATCTTATGCTACCCATTATAGATAGAGTAGCATATTATAGAGTAGCATTATATATAGAGATAATACATATACATAATTATGTAGATATATAATGCTACTCTATCTATATAAGATATATCTGTATAAGACATAAATAACCTTGGTGCTAATTAGCCAGTATTATCTTATGCTACCCATTGTAGATAGAGTCATGAGATATTCAGGAAATTTCCTATGAAAGGAACAATTCTGACATAGGGAACAATTCTGACATAGAATTCTGACATTTCCAGAATTATTGGTGTGGGGACATAAGAGGCAGTGGATTATAAACTGCTAGCATTCTTTTGTAATTTTAGAAGAGACGGAGTCTGAGGCAGGGGAATCGCTTGAACCCAGGAGGCAGAGGTTGAGATGAGCTGAGATTGCATCACTGCACTCCAGTCTGGCGACAGAGCGAGACTCCGCCTCGATAAAACAAAACCAAACCAACCAAAAAACCCCCTAACAGCATTCTTGAAGTCCTCTTGCCTTTCTCTGTGTATTTCTTTACCGAACTGGAACCTTTAAGACAGAGTCTACTACTCAGCCCAGTGGATACATTCATTTCACAGATGTACATTTGGCTTAGAACATAGGCAGTATCAAATCCAGCATCAACAATGTAAAATTCGCAATATCTGAGATTCAATCAGAAATTACAGGGCATGCAATAAACCAGGAAAATATAACCTAGACCTGGGAGAAAAATTAATAAAAACAGATCCAGGGATGAGAGAGCTGATGGGATTAACTAATAGGATCTTAAAAATTTATTAGAAATATTAAAAATATGTTCAGGAATGAAAAAGCGAGACATGGAGAGTGTCTCCTTAAATCTTGTGCCTTATCTACCTCCTTTGCCTCATGTTAATTTTGATCCTGAAAGAGAGAAATAGAAGATATAAAAAAGATTCAGACAGAAAGTCTAAAAATAAAATCTGTAGTATTTTAAAGCAAAAACTACACTGGATGGGAGTGGCAGCAGATTAGAGACTAAGGAATAAAAGATGCAGCATTTTGCAGCAAGTTCTAGAAACATTTGCCTCAATAATATAAATAGATGGTACTTAAATTTATTTTCTGCATTATCTGTATAAGTTTTACATGTTTGTGTCAACGTTATTTTTATACATTTTAAATAGACTATAAAGACAAGTATGTCAAACACAAAATGATCTTCCACTGTTTGAAATATAAGCAGGAAGACATTTTTAATTCTACTGTATTAATCTAGAATAAATGTAAGTATTTAGGTCATTAAGAGAGCAACTCATTTCTTAAAATCTAATTTGGGGTTGGATGTGTAGTGAACAGAACAACGTTTTTGTCTAAAAATAATTGTTCTGGATATGGTGTTAAATCCTATAATTATAAATTCAGTCAAATTTATATTTTCAGTGTTTTCCTAATCCAGGGATACAGAGACATAAAATTTTGAAAACATCCCTTTGAGTTACGGACAGCAGGTTGATTTCCTACCTTGATGCCATTGGGTTGAAAACTAAACAAAACAAGTTTTTGCCTTAATTCAAAGCCATTGCTTTTCACATTGATAACAAGCATTCTGTTTGCAGTAGACTGAACACAAGGGAGTGTTAAGAGGTGAATAATTCACTTTAAGCCTTTTCATACCGACATTGCTTCTGATAGCTTTGCCTTCCACAGAATATATGGTGTGGTTCTTTCTACATTGCTGAAGTAGGCAACAGCATTTTAAGCCACCACTTATAAAGTTATCTGACAGCACCTATGGCTGTGGAATTTTTAAAGTGTATGAAGTATGGCAATAACTGTATTTATCGGTGGTTTTCAAAATAATACATTTTATACAAGCATAGTGTGGTTGACATTTGTGCTTTGCTACTAAAGGCATAATAAAAACATAGGGTATTGTTACAATATTGAGCAAAACCCAGCATTCCTTTAAATTAAAAATGAGAGTACAGGAACAGCCACATCCTGTAAGTAAGAATTTTAAGTCTGCTGCTCAATGAGGATGACTTAGATTTTTTTTTCTTAAAGTAATCTGGGTATATATTAAGATCTCTTGCAAATGCTAACTCTTTGAAATGACACTGATAACTTTAATAATAACTGATGTGCCAGCATTTAATTATGTAATTTATGAATCTTGAAAAAAGTTATCTTTGACAAGAACAAAGAAAACTGAAATTATCAAAAGGTAAGACGAGCCCTATTTGTTATCTATGAAAGCACATAAAATAGAGACTGCCATACATCCCTTTTATATATTTGCTGAATCATGAATCCCAGGGCTATCTGAGATGCCACTAAATGCTAGAAGTGCTTCTCCTTGGCAATGGCATAATGTTATGCCATGAGGACAGAAATTAAAATCCTTAAAGACTGCTAACTCCAACATCCTCAAATCACCCATTCTCTTCAGTGTTGTCAGCCTCTTCATCTCAGCCCTATTCAAAACTCAGTCTTCCCTTTTATTCCAGTGGCGGTGTAGGAGTAAATTTGAAATTCTTTTCTTTTCTGTTTTTTACTATCTCTCAGCCAGACTTATCTCCGGAGACTTTCCTCTGCTTTCTTCCTCCCATGCTATTTTTCCATCTCTATTAGGAATACTGAAGACTTTCCCCACTGAAAGAAATATCTAAAACTGGATTCTCTGCCATTGAGCCTCCTGGACTGAGAATTCAAGGGTTATATGTGGCCAGTGAAAATTCATTACATTTCTGAAACAGCTTCTTCCAATATTCTCGGCATATAAAGACAAAGAAAGTGAATAAAGGAAGAAGATAAATTAGTGATATTACTTTACTTATTATCACTAAGAATGCAGAGTCTTTAGGTACATATATTTTCTTAAAATTAGATATAATTAAATTTAAGAAAGCTGCTAAGACACAAAAATAGATTTGTACAAATTAAATTTTTATGATCAAGTCAGTTTTTAGTCTAATTTATTTAGCTGCTATGGACATGCTTGGAAACTATAGTTCTATAGTTGACATTATAAACATACATTTAGACTCAATATAAACTATATTGTTTATAATGTCACTAAATTCTGCACTGAGAGATTTAGAGTACAGTGTCTTGTATTAGGATCTACAAAACAATATATTACTGTAGTAGTGTTTATTATTCATTCTTCTCAGTTGCCCTAGTAGATAAAGTGGAGGCATTGTTCACATTTTTTTTTCAAACAGAGAAACTGCAGCTAAGTGACTTTCATAGATTTGTCCATCATATAACCAATTCATTATAGAACAAGGATACTTGCCAGAGCCTGCCAGCACCAGTCGGTTGGTGTACTGCCTCTCTGAGATAATGGAGAAAAATAAGGAACCATTCCAATATTTTTGGAAATAAGTTGATGAGAAATCAATGTAACTTGCCTTGAAAATACTTTTTACAATTAACTGTTACATAATAAACAAAACTAGAGCTGCTATCACCCTTAATACCAAAACGATTCTTTGAAAAAATCTGTACTTCTACATTTCTAAACTTTCATGTTATTGTTTTAATATGCTGACCTTTATATGTAACTCTGATAACTAGATTTTTCTTTGATCAATAATGTTAAAAGGCAATCATGGCCATTTATTATCAAATATTCTAATGCATGCAGCAGGCTTAACTATATGATTACTTACCATCACTGTACTCATATAAATTGTCAAACTAGGCACCTATGAATACCTACCTTTTTAAATGCCAAAGAAATTTAATATGTTACATTTATTCAATCATTATGTAAAATTCCTAGGTTAAAAAAAATAACTATTTTAAAAGGCGATCCAAACATGTAACAGACTACGAGTCTATTATATGTATTTCCATCAATTTATTTTTTCACAATATACTAAAATAACAAACTTTATGAATACAATAATTTTGGTAAACACAATTCACCATTCTTACACCTTAAAATATTAAATTGTCAATTAGAAGACAAATCAGTTATTGTTTAGGTAATGTTACCTTTGACAAATGAAATTAAAAAATCAACAAATTTAGTTTTCTCTCTGTTTTGTATCAGTCTTTAAAGCTGTCACCTTTGTAGGTGCATTTTAATTCCTAATAGAAAAAACAAAATAAAACAGATGAAATTCAAGATGAAATGGACTGACACAATGCCTTTCTATTTTTTTTCCTTTAACTCTTGATAGGCATAAAGAATTTTTACTTTTTCAGAACAATAAACAAGTCAGTCCACTAGCTAATAAATCAACCTATTTTATAATAATTAATAAATAGTTTGGGTAAATTTTGAAATCCTCAACCTTCTACATAGGCTTCAAAGATAATTTACCAATTCCATCCAAAAAAGGAATGAAAGACAACCTCTGACGTGACCTTTACATAGGAAAAGATATTCCCAAATTTGAGGAAAAATATAATTATTAATCCAATTAATGAGTATTAGATTTTTACAGTATCACTTTCTCTGTGAAATATAAGAATATATATGCCACATTTAAAATGTACGACTCAATGGAAATTGTCTATCTTTACTAGTGTTAATATATTTTTATTTAAACATTAGCACAAAATGAAATGAAATAGCTGTACTCTTTATTAGACTGCCACTTAATATCTGCAAGCATCACCAGCTTTTTCTTTGCTTAAAGATTTTAATTTCAAGAATGTTCTCTTTTAATGAAACAAGCAATCTTACTTAATGACAATCGCTTGATGAGACAATAGGCCTGTGTTCTTCTATATCTAGCTTGAAAATAACAATCATTTTGATTTTGTTAGAAACTTTTTATAATCTACATGGTGCAGTTTTTACAGGCACACACAAACAAATGGAAAAATAACTTAAGAAATGTTGAGAACAGTCATGATTTACAACAATGGTTGTCTCATGGCCCATTATCTGTTTTTGAAAATAAAGTTTTGTTGGAACTCAGTCATGTTCCATTCATTTACCTGTTTTCTATGGCTGCTCTCCTGTTTCAATGGCAGAGTAAAGTGTTTCTGACAGAGACTTTATGGACCGCAAACTCGAAAATATTTACTATCTGGCCCTTAACAGAAAAAGTTGTTGACTCCTTACTTAGAAAATGTAGATCTAGGTTCTTAATCATATAATTAAATTTTTTACTCTATACATTTCTGTAGATAATATACTAAAGATAAATTTTTATGTATGCACTATGCTTAATTAGGTCATAGTTTAGTAAAACACAAATCATTTTCTTTCTCTGTAGGATGCAGACCTCCCTCACAGGATGTACATTTGGAAAGCACTTGATTGAAAAACTGTTCATATTTCTTTTAAGTGGATTTCAGTGTTAGGTGATTTGCAGCATGTTTATATTCAATTCCAAACTACTTAAAACTGCGGAAACAGTACCGCCATGGGAACACCTGAAAACAAAATGCACTTCGACACATGAAGCTTCCTGAAGCATATTATAAATTCCTCTAGAGTGTGCTTAGGATAAGAGTAAATTCTTTCCAGCAACATTGCTCTTCAGCTCTTGGTTACTTCAAAGGACTCACCCTTATGCCCAGAACTTACTCTTTTGTATCTCATACTTCCTCACCTATTTTATAGGATGATCTCACCACTATATTACAATACCTTCCAGTCTATTTCCTTTTATCCTCACCTCTATAGGTCCATTATAATTATTGCTTTCTGTGGATGGGGAAACTAAGGCCTATGGAATTTATGAAACGTTAGTGAAGGTTTCAATATGAGTAAATAATATGAACAAGTTTCTTTTGACTCAGATTTTGCACTCTTTCAAGTACTGTATGATTCATCTAGCTTTTGTGTATATTGTGTTTTCTATTCTTTCTATTCTATTCTATCACTGTCACATCTATTTTACAGATTTATTATTCTCATTCTAATTAACACTCCCTACAGTTTCTAATACCAGGTCATACCCCCTGGAATGGCTTTGTTCCTAACTATTCAGCTCTGAGTTAGATGAAACACAAATACAAGCAGTGAGATCTACTGGACTGTTTTGACTAGAATAAAACAATAATTAGAACCATTTCTCTGATTAAATCTGAGAATTGATTTAACTAAATAAATTTAATAAAACTAAGTAAATTTAATACATTAAATCTGAGATTACATCTATGAGAATCCTGGGCCGCTCTATAGTATCCAAAATTTGTGAATACTTTTACTACACAGGACAAAGCTAGAGAACCTCTTGAAACTACTGCCAGGTTCCTATTTGAAAGCCCCTGTGGCAATGTGTCATACATAGGTCACAGCATAGTTTTTAATGTTTAATATATAGAAGGCTTTAAAAATTCTCCTCCAAAGTCATCTGCAATCTAGGAACCAAGTTGCAGTACTTTATAGCAGCAATTATTCATACTCATTAAGTTCTCAAACTCTATAGATACCTCAATATGATAAACGCATGCCAATCATGAGATCCCAAGTGGTATAAAAGCAAGAACCCTAAATTTTGAATCCAATGACATCAGTTCTATATTCCTAGCTGGCTGTAAATACGTGAATGAAATCTCTGTACTTTGATTTCCTTATAAGAAAAGAAGTATAAATGGAATCGGAAGCAATTGTACGCATCCAAATTTCTAATATTCATTATCCTACAACAGTTCTTTGGTAGAAACTTCCCTTCATTTTCTCCCTGGTGTGAGCTTTCCTTCCTACAAGGTCTCCCTCCATAAAAAAGAAATCACAATTTATAGAGAAGACTTAACATTTTTCCCCTTTAGAATTTACTTTGTTATTTTGAGAAGTTTAAAATATCTAGAAACCACTTTTTGGAAAATCCTCTACCAAAAGCTTGTCACTTTTAAAATCATCTATTAAAAATTAAGCAAAGGTGACAGCTTAACCTCTAAACCAGGGTGCAAAATGAAATACGTAATAAAATTAATTAGCATTCCAGTAAAATTACTTTTTTATAATCATAAGTGTTCTTGAATAAAAGCCTATTCTTATGCAACTGCTAACATTTAGGCCAAATGAAATATTGTTTTTATAGAGAATATGTCTGCATATCGGTATCCTAAAGTTTAACTGCACCAGAATGTTTTATGTAATTTGCTTTTAACAACAATAATAATATGTGTTAATATGTATTTAGCACTTACTATTGATCATATTCTTTATATGAATAATTACATTTTATCTTTAATTTTTACAACCTCCCTATAGATAGTAAATATTATCCCTTATAAGAAAGCAGAAAACAACATTAAAAAAAAAGTTCAGCAACTTCCTGTGGACAGCATAGCTAATACATATTTTTTAAGTCAGGAATCTTAAAAGCAGAATCCCAGTCATAGTGGCTCACAGATGTAATCCCAGAACTTTGAGAGGCTGAGGTGGGCAGCCTTTCAAACTCCTCCCAGGAGTTTGAAACCAGCTTGGGCAACCCAGAAGAACCCCATCTCTAAAAAAAAAGCACAAAAGTTAGCCAGGCCTAGTGGCACATGCCTGTAGTCCTAGCTACTCAAGAGGCCAAGGTGAAAGGATTAAAATGAGCTGATATTGTGCCACTGCACTCCTGACTGGGAGGCTAAGTGAGACCTGGTCTTGGAAAAAAAAAAAAAAACTAAAGTAAACAATCTATCTATCAGAGAGTAACTGATTAAATGAATTTTAATATATTCATTGACTGGCCTAGAATTCCATTATTAAAATAATGTGAAACTACATTATTGACCTGAAAAAATGAAATAGTATATAATTTTTTATGAAATATTATATAATTTTAAGGAAAATGCAGTTTAATATACTGTGTTTAGTGTATACAACTTTTTATAAAATACGTAATTGTGTGTTTGTGTGCATGTGCACAAGAATGAAGAAGTAGAGAGAGATACAGTGTCACAATCCTTTTTTTCATTTTGTAAACCAATCCTCTTCATATTTTAGAATGATATTTTGATGTATATGTCATGTATTATCCATCCCAGCAGGGACTAGTAGAACACCTCAATATTAAACATACCAATATCTCTGCAGTGAAAAATGTTGATACTCACAGTAGGTAGAATAAATAAAGATTATAAGTAATGTTAAATCAGTCAGGTCTGAGTCTTTGAATTTTATAATTGGAAAGGAAGAATTGCAGATTTACTCATCAAAAAATTAACAATAGTTCTCTTTGAGTAGTAAATTATAGGCAGTTTAACTCTATAAATGCAACCTTCTCTATCTTCAGTCCACAATTATGTAATGAGTTCTTACTATACACTAGACACTGTTCTAGATATTTATTTTAGTAGAATGTTTGCCATAAATAATACTGTTTCTTAAAATTAGGAAATTAGTCATAATTTTGAAAAAAGTGAAAATTAAACTCAGACACATATTTGAAAACAACTTGAAATTATTTTAATATAAAAACATGGATATTTGAATATCAGGACTTTGTAATAGCTGTTGTTCTTCCCAGGAGTAAAGTATCTTTTTGTAGGGAAACTACTGACTTGCTAAAAATCAAGCAGGAGAGGAGTAACTGGCCCTGCAGTCAAATGCAGGCAATTCATCCCTGGAGGTTGACTACAGATTCCAATTCAATGACAGACTAGTTGAAATCCAAAAGGCACTAGACCAGCAGTGCCTGAATCTCAACTACACATGGCTAGAGGCACATAATCTCAGTGGAGTAGCTTCATCTCTGGAATAGTCACTCTATAAAAAAAAAAAATCAAGGGTCCAGAAATCTCAGATGTTTATCTCTCATCTGGGCTTACAGAACTCTTTTTTACAGGTTGTTTAATTCTATGTTTTGTTTTGTTTTGTTTTGTTTTAGTTATGTCACCTTCTTAATGGTGCATTAGACACGTAGTTGTATAAATATAAAACACCAAGTACGTAATTTTCTCCTATAGATAAAAAAGCAAAAGAGTTGTTTTCTTTTCTGATAGCCTGCTTTTCCCTTCCTTCTTTTCAAACCATGTAAATCAGATTGATACATACAGCTTGGAAAATAGAGTATTCCCCTGGCTGAAGGTGTGTGAGCTTATTCAAATAGAGTCAGGTAATTTATAAAAGCTATACACTTAATATAAAACAGACAAAATATGAAACTCTTCCCCCTAGTCTAATTTGATTTAAGGATCTTGATACCCCTTTTCTTGGCAGGACAAAATATCACAAATATAAAATGGTACACCCAGTAGCATAGTGCATAAATAGCTCAAGCTGAAAGCGTAACAATATGCTCTCCTTCTATTATTGCAGAACCAATAAATAAGCATAATGAAAATCATGACACATTATTACATTATTCTGTATTCCTTCTGTTCATTAAAAAAAACAGATGAGTGCATTTTAAATAGTTTTATGTCAAATGACAGTAAGCTTTGCCACTGAGAGGATGCTGAAATGGACATTTGTAAAGAGCAAAGATGCATGGTCTTATTGGCTTATATCAAGATTACGATAGATGTACAAGGGATCTGAGCACTAACTACTTCACACCAAAATGGTTGTAACCTGGTATCCAAAACATGTACATTATTCACGTGTGCTGTGTGTTTTCTGATATTATACAGTCAATAAAAAACAAATTAAAAAGCTTTAGGAAAATCTTCCCTGTCAATTTGCCCTTGGATGGATTCTCCTTTTCCGTTTTAATATACTAGATTATATTAACAGAACTGGCTTGTAAATAAGGAATATTTTAATCCTATTAATGGGGATATGCTGCCAAAATAATCAGCTTCATACTTAAGTTTCCAAGTATTTGGGAAAGCTGTGAAATGGGATTACAGGGTTAGGCTGTGTACATCTGGCTCATCACTATATAAATATTTCAGAAATTTGATATCATAGGATGAAGAAACACCTGTCTAATCATGACTCTTTTCCAAGGCACATGAACTTCAGTAAGCAGAGCAATACACAAATGCTGGCAAGAAATCTTTATCAATTTACATAATGTACTTCTTATATTAGACACACAGTTTTATCATGCATCATCCTTCTGAATGGAGACTTAAAAAATACTCTAGAAAAATTGTGTGGTATTATGCTTATATTGGCAAAAAGAATTGGGAGTGCCCAGCATTTTAAAACTCAAGATAACCACCTGAAATACTAAATAGTTTCATTGATTTTTTTCCTTATATCATGGCATGTGATTTTAGTGTAATTGAATGTTGTAAGTATAACTCTAAGGTAATATGGATCCAGAGAATAATTAATGGGAGGTAGGAATTTGCACATAAAATAACAATAAAAACTTGAGTAGTCCCTCTAGTTAACAGAAATGTTAATGAAGTTGAACATCAGTTGCTTTTAACCAGATCCAGGATTAAATAACTATGTTGACTCTTTGTCAAATATACACTTGCCCATTAAGCCTGCCTTTATTTTTTCAAATTTTGTTCCAACAAATAATTGGGTTTTAAAAAATGCACTGAGTATGGCTCTTATCTAATTAACTTCAAATGTCCAACTCGAAAATACAGACTTTGAAACTGTTGTCCAAAATGGCAGCTAAAGGTCAATGAATAAAATTTCCAATTATATTTCCTGGGAGCAGATGGGTGCAATGAAACCTAATGATTGAATTTTAAATGCTTTCATGCACCTTTTATCTGTTTTCCAACATGTTGATTCTACCTTAATGCTCTAACAAGATAACAGGTTTATTACAATTAACCAACTGAAAAGGTATCTTCACTTTCCAATTATTTATGTTACCTGGGGATATCGAACCACAGCTCCTTCCCTTCTCTCACCCCTAGAGCCTTTCTATCACTATCCCACACTTCCAACCAAAAAAATCCAAACCATAATATCATTAAATAACAGATGTCTCCTTGGCGATTTGATTTCTCTAGTTAAATAGTGAGTATTTAACACAAATGTCAAGTTTAAGTTCACTGAGACTCAATGGAAAATTTCAAATAAAAATAAATTTAAGGAATGTGTTGACTAAGTTTAACTATAAAGTTTATTTCCTTATATGATGAACTGATGCATTAGCTTACACTGACTTGCATATCATAAATATAGAAAGAAGGTTTACCGGCCGGGCGCGGTGGCTCACGCCTGTAATCCCAGCACTTTGGGAGGCCGAGGCGGGCGGATCACGAGGTCAAGAGATCGAGACCGTCCTGGTCAACATGGTGAAACCCCGTCTCTACTAAAAATACAAAAAAATTAGCTGGGCATGGTGGCGCGCGCCTGTAGTCCCAGCTACTCGGGAGGCTGAGGCAGGAGAATGCTTGAACCTGGGCAGCGGAGGTTGCAGTGAGCCAAGGTCGCGCCACTGCACTCCAGCCTGGCGCCTGGTGACTGAGTGAGACTCTGTCTCAAAAAAAAAAAAAAAAAAAAAAAAAGAAAGAAGGTTTACCAAGAGGTTAAAAAAATTAACATTCAGGAGTAGCAGATGGGAAATTTTATCTTGACTATATCTTATTAGAGCACACTCTTGCCTGAAGACCCACAAGAGGAAATCATGTGGAGAAGTTTATTTTATTGCTTTTATATTAAAAAAATCGACATTTTATGTCTTAAAATATATACTCAAGCCTAAATTAAAAGAAATTGAAGAAGCTTTTTATTTTAGCTAATAAGCAAAATTTCTTGTCTATTAAGTGCATTTTTAAAATGAGAAACATAACACTACTCAACCCAATCCATCCCTGTATATATGCACTATGTAAAGTCAACTATATAGATCCCAGGTCCAAATGTACATATAGTTAAATATTAATCTGGTGATATTTACCACCATGCCTCATCAGCATATTTATTTGCATTAAAAAATACATTAGATGTAGATATACAAGGTGCTTAAGTATCCCTGTGAAAAGCATATTTTCTGCTTGGATGTCACAGAAAGAGACTAGATAGCAAGGATAAAAATAATAGAAGAAGTCAGCATAAGACATAAATAATAATTTACTTCCTTTCTCTTCACTCAAAATTATATATTTTGGTTGATACTTTTAAAGTATTTAAATGACTTTTCAAAGTCTTTTAAACAAAGGATATATGTTTTTAGATTATAAGATTTGATGTAAAATCTAAAAAGTGCTTGCAAACTGGTGTATTTATGAAACGTTCAGGTTTTTACCAACATTATTTGGAAGTCATATTGCCAGTAGATGTCTAAGCTGTATTCTTTAAAAGAAAGCATTTATGGGCCGGGGGTGGTGGCTCACACCTGTAAATCCCAGCACTTTGGGAGGCAGGAGGTCAAGTGATGGAGACCATCCTGGCCAACATGGTGAAACCCCATCTTTACTAAAAATACAAAACTTAGCTGGGCTTGGAGGTGCACGCCTGTAGTCCCAGCTACTCGGGAGGCTGAGGCAGGAGAATCGCTTGAACCCAGGAGATGGAGGTTGCAGTGAGCTGAGATCTAGCTACTGCACTCCAGCCTGGTGACAGAGCAAGACTTCATCTTAAAGGGAAAAAAAAAAAAAAAAACAGATTATGGAATATGACAGGCCCAAATTCTGGCCAAAAGTGTCTAATAGAAAACTTGTTCCTGGCACACAAGGCTTCTTGTAGTAACATGTAGCCAAGACATATTTGACATCCCCCCTCAATCAAGACTGAGTAGCACTGATTGCTGATGTGCCTTATTTTCAAAAATGCCAAATATTGCAGGGTGAATTAACAGATGAACTTGAACTATTAGTATAATATCTAGACAAATGTGGATATAAATTCTGCATTGATAACTTATTTGTGGGATAATCTTATATGATATTTATTGATGTTTAATCTTTAAGAAAATTTCTCTCTTGTCTATGAATGTTGAAAATGAATTCTAAACATTTTAAAATTACATTTCTATGCTTCTATTTTTCCTTCACTTTTTATCTCAGCTACTCTGACTAATGAGGATAACTGAATTTTTAATACATTTGAAAATTTATTCTGCCTAAACCTTTATTCTATAAAACCTCCTTATGGTTTGATATGGATTTTAAAATGTAAAATTCAGACAAACAGTAACTAACTCTCAGTATCACTTAAAAGTACTAAACAATACAACTTCACACATAGCCCCTAAATTTGCACAAATAAAAAAATGGAAAACCAATAAATTATTTCAATTAATAGCTTTTAGAATTATTTCATTATATATTCATTGAATTAATAATTACAGATTAAACAGCTCTGAAAGCTGTGGATGTATTTTAAATAACAATACTGAAATGGACAACATACTTTTTATATGAAGGCTTAGCTTACATTTCCTCAGTATTTGCATAAAAATTTCATTACCACATACAAATGACAGATTCTGAAATTTTGAGAAAAATTTTTAAGTTGGCTTATTACTATTACATACACTTGATAATTGCCAAACATAGTTTTATTTTCTGATTATTGCATGGTAGATGATCAGTGCCTGATTAAATAGTAAAATTATGTATCAAAAAATAAAAATAATCCAAAAATAACTGTTTTGTAGTTTAGATATAATCTCATCTTGTCAAAATAATAATATAGAAAATAAATATTTATACTTTATGGAGCATTTCCACAAATATAAACAGCATAAAAATTAATATATAGACAAAATTATCATATTAGTTTCTTAATAACTTACTAGGGTTGGGTGATCCTTAAAGGCTTAAAAAATAGACATAAAATCAGAAGTGCATCATTTTAACACGATATAAACCAGACCAAGGAGTGAGACAAACGATAAAAAGATATGCTACAATCAACACGATTTCCTCTTGATGCACCATTTTCATATTTGTGTTTGGGTGTATATATTATATATACCGTATCTAATTATATGTAATATAAACAAATACTCTGAGAGCATGATACTCATAATTGTGAACCTTGATCACCTGTCTTCTCCATGAAGTTATATTAATAAAATTATATATAAATTTTCATAGTAATAATGATAAAAGTAGTAAGTATAAATTTAAAAAATATCAAGATATGCCACATTCACATAAATTATTTACCAGCAGATCAATATTTTAGCATCTTTATATTAATATATTAGACTTTAGCCTTAGTCACATCTAGATTTGAATCCAAATTCCAGCATATATCTGATGGGTGATTGTTGAAAATGACTTAACTATAGAAGTCTCAGTTTCTTCAGAAAGAATTCATATTTTTTAAAGGGTATACTACATATCAGAAACTGCTATATTCTTTCAAGTACAGTGACAAGATGGATGTGGCTTCTGGTTTAAAGTGTTCTAGTCTCTAGACTGCTTTGAGACAAAATAACTTAATCTTACGAATAGAGTTAAAACACTGATCCAGAGGCTTAATACTGTACAGACTTAATATCATTCATTATTTTGTATGTAGATCAATTAGATCTTTATTGGGAACAGAGTACACACAACAACCACAAAAAGAAATGAATGGAAATTAGTGGGGTGTTCAATTTCCTGTTATCCATCCAGTATTAATATATTTTTTATTGCTCTTTAAAATCCCTAGGCATCATTTAGCTTTGAGATCACTTCCATAGCGTCTACTGGATTAGATATTATTTTACCACATTTTTATTATTCCCTCCAAGTGTAAGTCCTGCTTTCTCAACATTGCCAGATGGTCTTATTCTCTTTTACTTCAAACTTAACCAGGCAACAGAGGAAAGTGATGGAAAATATTATCTACTTTTTTCCTGAGACATTACATGTCAACTTTCCATCTAAGGCAAAATTTAATGGCTGATTTGTGGATTTTTATTTCTAGAGATTTACTGTGGGAACACTGACATAACCTTTAACCAGAGCAAAACAGGCACTCTAATAAGCAGGCAACACCAAACCTAAAAATGCACGAACAGAAAGATCCTGGCAGGAAGTAATCTGCCATTTTCACACATCTGCCCAAGGGAGGTATTGTAATTGCAAAAATTTACTCTAAGACTGCTGAGACTCATAGTAATTATGTTTCTTTTTTTTTTTTTAAATAGAAATAGCCACAGGTGGTGACAAATTGGGTTTTGAGATGGGGAACTGGGCATGCATTCTAACCCAAATTACTATGTAATTGTCTTGATTATAAAAAATCGTGGAAAGTCTATTGCTCAAAATCAGAAGAAAAAAAATCTCTATAAATGTATTCTTTGTCTTTTCTAGTTTCTCTCCACTCAGGCATAGTGCTTCATTTGTTGGTATTGGCATATCTGATATCAGAGCCACACCATCAAATAGACTCTGCCAAGGATCCTTAAAATGTCCTGTGAGTGGGATTTGTTTAATAGGATGGTTCTCTTATTTCCATCCTTATTACCATCTAGGGATAAATAGTAGCTTTCCTAAGAAGGTCAGAACCTGGGAACTTAGCTAATAATTACTACCCATGCATCTACCGACACTGAAAAGTGAAAAGTTATGAATATTTTTTAAGGTATGCATTGATATTAAAATGATTACTGTTTTTCATATATATCTGCTTTCAACAATTCTGTATCTTACTCTGTACTTTGGTGTATGGCATAGCACCAAAATATTTTTATCGTTTTCTAAAATGATAAATGCATTCTATGTGTCCCATGCCAAGTGACATCAATGCATATCTATCAACTTATTTTTTTAAATCAGGAATTTCTAATTTAATCAACCAAGATTACAACATGAGACAAGACATTAGCTTAGCACAAAAATAAAAAATATTCATTAATATAACACAAGGTCACACAAAGCTTCAAATAGTAATTAAAACAATCAAGTGTCTTGTCTTAAAACTATGGGAAGGCAAGTTTGTATGGAATCCTTAATTCTACCACAATGAAAATGATAATAAAGATGGACTATTGATTTATCTTTTTTGTATGACTTATAACTGCTGTTATTCACATTATTAATGCAATGAATTGATTTGGGATATATTATTTTAAAATAGATGCATAACTGCAAGAGCAAAATACAAGGCATGAATTCTGGGACCCAAGAAGACACTATTATAATAGAATGCACAAATATTTACATGATACCTGTTTTGTTTTTGTTTTGCTGACAGAACCATAGAAATCAAAGTAATTATTTTTAACATTGTTTAGGAAGTTTTCATGATTAATAATTTATATTAAATGTATCATTAAGCACTTACCCAAGTTTGAACTGGAAAACGTTTTCTTTAAACAAATTCCCTTTTCCAAAATACTAAAATGATAACTTTTTTCTTATTATATTTTGGTAGGATTTTAAGCGTATAATTTCTCAAACATTCTAATGTCTTAATTTCATTTTATCTACTGATAAAATAAGGACATCGGTAAAAATTTCACACAGCCATTTTACACATGTGGTTAGGTAATTCTTTTCATGATAATCAAAGATGAATTGCTGTATAAATTCAGTAATGCATATCCAATTTTTCTGTCACCATGAAAGAATAGCAAAAACATATCAAGTCTTCAGGTACAACAATTTCAGTAAACTCTGTTAAAATATGTTGTGTGAAAAATAAAATGAACTACTTTCAGCAAAGGTATTTTTATTAATTTCTAAAAGAATGTTGTAGACTATGATTTCTAAAAGAATGTTGTAGATTAAGGGTAAAAACTACTTTTAGGTGTTCAAAACTGATGCAAATGTTTGTACTGGAAATACAAATTTAAGAATTTACATGAGACATGGATAGTCTGAAATTGTATTATAACAATAAAAAACTATTTTGAACCTCATAACTATTTCTGCCTACAATAAATACCTGTTGCATTTTTATTGGAATTTCTAATATAAGCTAATTATTTCATGTACATATTTTGAATTTTTTTTCTGAATTGAAGAACATGAAAATTTTAGGCACACAAAAAACCAATTCATTGTTTAGAAATAATTATTAAGTATTCAGGTGGAAATCCTATATAATGAAATATATCAATTCATGACTCAGTGCCTAATTATGTTTTTAAAATTATCATCCAAAACAGCTGAATAAAATATATCTAAAGCAACATAGTTGTTGGAAAGAAATTACATTTTTAGGGAAGTTACATGTTAAATCTGTTATTGTAAAGCATAGATGCTATCAAAATACCATCAGAATCTTTCAGAATATCGTCATTATCTACATTATGTATTAATATAATTTACAAACATGTAACCAATGTTTTTTAAAAGTATATATCTACAAAACCATTATGAATGTATAGCTTTGAAACTTCAAATTGATTTTCATGCTCTAGCTTTCAAACTCTACAAAGGCTGCTTTTAGCTGATAGAGTAAACAAGAAATGATCCTTTAAAATAGTCCCTTCAATATGTTCTACTAATTAAAAATCAATCAAAAACATTAAAGGTTTAAAAAGTATTAAATATTTTTCAGACAGGGTATATTTCAGAACCAAACAGAAGTTTACAATATTATATTTATCTTTACCTTGGTGTTTTTCACACAACTTAAAAATGGTGCATCACTACTGTATTAAATAGAACCATAAAGAAAATAAGATAATATAGATCGTTAAACATTTCAAGATGACTGAAATAAAATGAATTTCTAATACCATTAAGTTATTTTAATATATTCTACTCCTCTAATCAGACCAAAGTCTATTTATGTAGATTAGTTACATCTAAACTGTCATTTGTCCAACCTGTATTTATCCTTTGATCACAAAGCTTGTTAACTTAAATGGTCTTTTATTGTTATGATTCGTTTTCCCTTAATTATGCTGTTTAACTGCCTTATTTTTTTGAATAAATATATGCAAGCGCGCCAGTCATATTCAGCACAGTTATGCTAGATGCTCAATGAACTGTAAGAAACATTTCACTACAATAAAATTGCTTGGAATAGATCCAGGGCAAGGCTTACAAATACCAGTAATCAGAATGTCACTAGGACCAGAACAGACAGATATAAGTATGTCATATATATATGCACACACATACGTACATATATATATGCACACACACAAATATATGTGTATATGTATAAATATATATATTCTCTCAAACACTGTCTGAAACCAATTTTATAGTCTATCCCTGGAAGAACTTGGTGCATACAAGCAAAGGATGCCACCCACAGAGTCACAATTTTTCATCTGTGTTTTATTATTATTATTATTTGCTTTATCTTAAACATATTGATCTTAGTATTTCTGCAGTAGCAAGGAAGCATAAACATGCTTCTGCTTAGTCACAGTAGGGATGTTGATATCATTAAGGACTTCTTTATTGTCCATAACTTATTTCAGAAGACTAAAGATAGCAATATGTCATTGTCAAAGGAGTGGTGAAAGCTTATGACTAACTGTAAAATACTGTATGTCATTGAAGAAAATTCTTGTCAAAGCCTCCTTTACTAAAGTAGGTTGACAATAAATTAGTGTAGGTCCGATGAACTTTAAAAGTGTTTTGTAGGTGGGTGGCAGAAGTCACATTATCTTCTAAATGATAGGCAAAATGAACTTTATGCTATTCTCTAACTAATATACAGTCATTGGTTGAAGGAATTTAATACAAAAAAAAAATCCCTTCCCTAATGGCTTTACTAAAATACGACCTTAAGATAATGCCCTGTGGGATTTATTAAACAGAAGTATCTCTGAGGGGAATACATTCTAGAGCAATGACTAATATTGTAATTAGCAGGTGCATTTGTAAGAATTTACCCACTATTGAGTGTATTGCATTCAATGACTTCTCAGCATTAGGGAGTTAAGTTTTATTTCCTAACTGGCATGAGCCCAGTTAGGGTGGCTTCTTCTTTCTCCTGTTGGTGTTTCATCATCAGGCCCACAGCCTATATTCTCACAATGCTTCCAGGTCTCCTGCCATCTTCTCAAAAGAATCAGAAACTTGGGGAAGATTTTTGTTTCTCTTTGTCTACATGGGCTCAAGCCTGTTGCCCACTGAAGGCCAGGTGGTCCTTAAATCCTCCCCTGTAGAGTCACTCTATTTTATGGGACTTCAAATTGTTTGAAACTTTAAAACATTAAAGTTTTAACATATTTTCAAAGAAAAATAAAAGCTTGAGCTGTTCCTTAAATAGAGAAGAATTACTTTTGAACTAAAAAGTATAAAATTGGACTAGTATTTGTGCTTAACTACTTACATGTATTATATTGAAAATATAAAGACATATACATTTATACACATACTTAATTTTACCAAAAAATTTATTTTTATATTTTTATAAATATAGGCATAACCAAATTTCATTTCAATAAATGCATGGAACCTTTATTAATCTTAAATGTATTTTTCTTAATGTATACCCTTTATATTTGTAGATACATTTCTATTGTGTTATAGTACATAAGCAGCTCTAACAGTGAAAAATTTGAACCTGAAACAGAAGAATAGTACTGAAACATGATCAAGTATAAATGCTATATATTTAAACAGGATTAAATATTACCTGAAATTTTTGAAGGGTTTTTCTTTTAAAATAAAAATATATCTTTGGAAAGTGTACTTCTTAGTTTTTTAAAGAGAGATGATATTTGGGATTATTTTAACCTCATATACAAAATCTATATGCATTTGAAAAAAGTGAATAATATATGTTATAGCATCAACTTTATGGAGAAAACATTCTGAAATTTGGGGAATTTTGTATGTGGTTTGTATGTTGAACAATATATTCAAAAGTGGTAATTTTTTTCTTTTTTGTTGACTAGAAAAGAATATCCAAGGAGTTGAGATAACAATTTTAGGGCATACTTTTCGATGCTGATCTTTTCATGATCAAACACAGCCTTAAAGAACATGAAGATGCCAAGACTAAAATTCCAAATTTTTTGCCATATGCTTACATATGGTAATATTTATTGAAATTATATAACTCATATAACTCAAGTAAAATTAAAAATTATCTTACTCTTGACATTTCCAAAAGACTGAAGGATTATAATCTCAAAATAAAAATGATAAAATATTAACTTGTTTGCATTTTGAAAATTTTATTGAAAACCAAAAGCTAATGGAATCAAGAAGTTATTACCTTACAAAAAATTGTATATAAAATAACAAGATTCTCTGGTTTCTAGCTCATATTGTTATACTTTATAGTGCCTGTGTTTTCATTTATTGGGAAATAGAGAAATGGCACATTAAAATTGGAGCTAAAATTTTCATAGATGCATATAAAAATAAAAGTAATAATATAATAAGCATGATGATACCAATTTTTAGATTTTTAGGGGTTTTAAACTCATCTCCAAAAGTACCCTAAACACTGAATATCTTATTATATTTAAACTAAGTTCATTTACTTTATTTACACTACTTTTAATGCGTGATAAAACAGAAAAAATGTAATTATTGTGTACTCATGTTAATCTCAAATAGGAATCATTCATTCTATCTTTTCAAAACCTTTTAGAAATAAGTGAGTGAACTAAACACTCTGGAAGGCACGCAGTAAGAAAGGGACATTCCTTTCCTACTCAAGATACCAGAATGCCTATAAGTAGAGATGTATATATAGGTTACGGAAACCACTGCATATACTAATTAAACAGCTGTCTTAGAAAAAAAGTCATAGTACAGTATCTCCAAAATTATAAATGTCAAAAGAAATTGTTCACACACTTTGTGCTTCTTACTGAAATCATTGGTAGGCTAGAGTATGAAATTTTGAAGATCATGATCTTGGGAACTTATCTGAGTAAGTCCCGTAGTGAAAATCTTCTTGTAGGAGAGCCAAGTGGGAATAAAGGCATACAGCGGATAATGTTGTGTTAAAGATGGAGTCTCCTTTCACCTTTTTATTCTGTAATATTGAGTTTATTGTTTACACTATGATACTTTAGTCCTCTACACTTCAATATCATTTTTATATATTTGGATTGGCTCTAGGTATTTACCATATCCTTAATTCCCTGTTATTGAAAAGGCCATGTACATCTATCAAAAGGATTTTATCTTCCTAGCATAAAGACTCTAAAGTCAACCCAAATGTGAATCGTTTGAAATTGATTTGTAAAACACTGAGTTAGAATATATTCCTTTTCAAAATTTATTTTAGTAGATCTTATTCTGCTGGCTCAATATATTTCCTTCTATGAGAGCATATTAAAATGACTTGTAGTAGTGCTACAAAGAATGTGAAAACACAGATGTTCAAACAAACTGGGAAGTCTCCATCAGTGAGAAGTCCCCAGCCTCCTGCTCTCTTTCCAACAAGGTCTTCATTGAAAACACCTGTTAAGAAGTCACCCTGAGACTTAGCAACTAATTATTGATAAATCATGATAAGCAGTTATTGTTGAGAACTAGTAATAATCTCTCTACTTGACTTTAGATTTCATATTAACACATAAAATAATTCACATGAAAACTGCTCCTATAAAAGTGCTCTTATGAATTTGGATAATAAACTATTTGCCTTATATACTGCAAAATCTGTGCTCCTATTCTTCAAAATCAGCTTTATAGGTTTAAAAAGAATTAAATATTTAATTATAACTGTTGTATTATGATTCACCCTATTGTGGGTATTTAGTTGCTAATCTACTGTTTATATACTTTATACTTTAATTTTTTCAAGGAAGTTGAAGAAAATCTGAAAGTTTCTTCTCACAAACAACACTGTTTCTATATCAGCTTATATGAATGCTTAGCGTCTGTACTCAGTAAAAGTATTCCTATGCCCAAGGAGAACCTACAGACATTAATCTTAACATTTTAGATCCTTTGACCCACACAAAATGCTTTGATACTTAAGTCTTACGTTAGCTGTAATGTGAGCCTCCATAAATCAAAAAGTTCCTAAATTTCATATCACCACACTGTACCAGTGTATTTCAACACAAGTATAAAATTCTTTTCATTCCATCAGTAGAATACATCGTACTTCCAAACAGAACACAGATGCTAGAAAACAAAGATGAATCAGACGTAGTAGGAGTTAGGCCAAGTGCACTCTGTGGATTAAAATTCCACCTTCAGAAATACATATGAGACTAATAGTGTGTTTCCTTAGGATGCTGTATTGCATATATACACTAATAAAAGCACCTGAAAAAAAATTGTGGAATACCTAAATGCTTTAATTTATGGATGTCACTTTAACACAATGTGTTTGCAGCACACTAGTTAAGAAAAAAAAAAAAGTCCCTGTAGTTAATTTACTCTGTTCTCCATAATTAATATTGAGATAAATCTGATATATTTAAAAGAGAATTAACATATTAAGAACTCACAAAGTATCCCTTAGAGGATTATAAAATTTGAATAGAAGAAAAAAATCCTGTTTAAACAACGCATGTTGGGGATATTTCTAGGGCAGAAGAAACATGGAAAAATAAGCCACGTTTCAAAACATCTCAACGACTTAAAAACATAGTTTGTGTCTTTATGGCATGAATTAAGAGTCTAGAAGAAAGGGAATGAGAAAAAAAGTTTTCCCTTTGGATTCTGTTTAAAAACGTGTGTATCTGCTTTGGCTTGAGTTTTACTGCTAATGAGAGGAATCATCAACCCCTCCTTAAGCAACGACTACCTTCAAGAATAGCATGGTGCAATATACCACAGACATCACTACTTCTCAAAAGCTCTGGATATTTCAATCGAAGATTGTTCCTCGCTAGTCTAACCAAGGAAACAGGCTTGTTGAAAATTCTGCACCACCTTCATTTTTACTGGAAACTAAATGAAAATTTCACTCACAGCACTTTAAATGGAAGCATTAACCCTCTGTGACATCTTTGTAACTGTCAATAATAAAAATATCAGAAAGGTGTATATGTGTTTATAAAATGAATGTAGCAAATCTATAAACACGTTTTAACATCTCATTCTAAATACGTATTGATTATCATAAATACCAGTTTTACAAAGTCACAGAAAGACTTTCAGACAAACCACATTTTTTTAAAGTGGGGAATTTCTTTTTCAGTTTTATATAAACCTCAGAAAATCATGATCACTGATGTACAGTAAATACTGTAAGATGTGAGATTTAATACTATAATTGATATTTTAATATTTAGTAGTGTCACGTGTGAGATTGTTTTACAAGGACATTACACTATTATAGGAAAATGTATTTTTCTAAGTATTAGTGTTTGGTATACTTATTATGTTAGAAATAATAAGATTATGAAATTTTACTTCTCCATCTTAAGCATAAAAACATTACTGAGTCAAGTGTCATCAAAAGTTATTTGCTTTTCAAAGCATAAAATTATGAACAAAGTATTTTCATTTGCCCCAAACTAATCTTCCTTGCAAGGTGTCACTTTCAGTTAAGCTCAATTTTGAATTCCACATACTGCTCATCCAGAGTAATTTGTTGCAACATACAATTATAATAAGCAAGAATTAAGTTTCTCTGTGACACAACTCAATAGTGGGTAAAGAAACAAGACAATGAGTAGGCATAGTATAGTCACGTGCTGCTGTTAGAATCTATGTTCGGGCTGGATCCAGTCATTTAGTTTTGTCATATTATCAATAACTTTAAATCATACTATCTAATATATATTAAATATCACTGAGATATACATAAAATACACACTATACAAACTAAATGCATCTTGGATTCTTTTTGGCACATCAAGTGCCTTCAGTGTAACTTTGCCTCCTTTTTTCAATAGCACAAAATGAGTCTCTGGTCCTCTGCTATTTTCATTCACTCCTCAGTGACTCCAAGAAACAAATCAAGATAACCACAAGACAAAACAAATAAAAACTTTTCATAGATAGTTCCTGGTCATTATGCAGAGCCCGCATGTATTCAAACTTTTCAAAGTGCTTCAGAGTATAACTCACATTTCAAAAGCTTTAGATGTATTAATGCATTATGTGGAAGTTTTAGCATAATGGAATGATGAATAAGTGAGATTCATGTTCTTTAAAGCACCTCACCTTTAAAATATGAAACGACTTTTTAAGGGGTGAAAAGTTAGTTCAGATTGATTAAGCTCTGAAACTCTGACTGGTTGCTATTTTGTACTTCAAGAAGTTAACTTCTTAATATTTGATTATAAATTTATTTCATTTTTGGCATCACTTCAAAAAGAATTAAAATATTTTCAAGACAACTAACTAAAACATTTGTTTCTGCTCTGGGAATTCTTTTTATGAAAAGAAATGTAAACTAACAAATAAAAATAAGTAAAGTAAGTTATGATTATTGAACACTGCTAACATTTTTAAACCTATAAAAATAAATTTTAAAATGAAACAGGAGTAAGATATTCACATCTTGTAGACTTTAGATTATTTACATGGGAGGGGTTATGTGTAGAATATGATGTATACACAGTGTCAAAAGTGTAAACCGTTTTCATTTCAATGTTTTTCCCTCTCACAGCTGCTGGCAGAGTGGCTTGCCCTGTTCCAAAGGTTTCAGGGCAGCTCCAAAACCAGCAATAAAGTGAAGTCCCAGTTATGCTAAAAGTCTCCTACCTGAATTATGGACATCCGAGTGGCAGGGGTGTCGCTTGCATTAGTCCCTTGTCCGGTGAAGCTGGTGTGGCAGCCCGCGTGCCCCTGAGGGACAGTCAGGTTATTGGAGGCCGGCTTGAGATACATCACCTCCGACCGGGGCGAGCTGAGGGGCAGGCGGGTCTGGTAGTCGAAGTACATGGGGGAGGTGGCCAGGGAGGGGCTGCTCACCACGTTCATGACGTTCATGGCGTTCCTCTCCTCCACTTCGCTCTGCACCAGCATGATATCATTTTTGTTGATTTTCTTCTTCTTGCCCTTGCCCCCGCCCAGCTGCGGGTGGCTGTACTCGGCAATGCGGCAGTTGTAAGTGCGGATCTCCTTGTTCTCGCGCTTGCACTTGACGGCGATGGTGATCATGGCCGCTAGGAGGATGATGGAAATAGTGCTCAGAGTCACGATGAGCGGCAGCGACATGTCCCAGTGGTGCTGCTCGCCATTCACCCGTGGTACCCCCTCGGGAAGGGAGCCGCTCACCGAGCGGATGATGAGCTTGGCCACTGCGGACAGGGTGGGCTTGCCGTGGTCGGTCACCTTCACCACCAGCTCCACCACGGGCGTCACGTCCTCCCAGAAGGGGTGCAGCGTGCGGATCTCGCCGCTGGACGGGTCGATCTCAAACAGGTGGTCGTCGTTGCCGTCCACGATCTCGTAGGTGAGGCGCCCGCTCTCGCCGAAGTCGCTGTCTAGGGCGCGCACAGTGCTCACCAGATAGCCCAGGCCGGCGTTACGCGGCACCTGCAGCTCCGCGGTGTCGTTCTGCAGCGTGGGAAGCACGATCACCGGCGCGTTGTCATTCACGTCTAGCACTGTCACCCTCACCGTGGCGTTGCTCTCCAAGTGCGCTGGCGCCCCCGAGTCCTTAGCAAGCACCTTGAACTCGAAAGACTTGGTCTGCTCGAAGTTAAAGGAGCGCAGGGCGTAGATGGCCCCGTTCGTGGGATTCACAGACACATAGGTGTAGATGGACACGTCGCCGATGTGCGAGGGCAGGATAGAGTAGGACACAGTGCCGTTCTGGCCCAGGTCGGGATCCTGGGCGAGCACAGAGCCCAGGTACTCTCCCGGGATGTTGTTCTCGTGCACCTGAAGCACGTAGAGCCCTTTGGTGAACCGAGGGCGGGTTGTCGTTCTCGTCTAGAATCTTGACCGCGAACGACTTGGTGGAGTTGAGGGGAGGCGAGCCCCCGTCCCGCGCCACGATGGTCACGTTGTACTCGTCTTGCGTCTCGCGGTCCAGCGGGCGGTCAGTCACCACCGTGTAGAAGTTGTCGTAGTTCTCCTCAAGCTTGAAGGGGACGGAACCCCCGGGCCCGCCAAGGCCCCCGCCGCCGCCAGTCCCTCCTCCGCCCAGGACCCGACACTGCAGCTGCCCGTTCTTGCCCGAGTCTCGGTCAGTGACCCGCACCAGGGCGATGACGGTGCCGGGAGGGGCGGCCTCGCTCAGCGCCCCCTGGCGCACGGAGACGAAACCGATGGACGGCGCGTTGTCGTTGCGGTCGATGAGCTTGACCGTGACCTTGCAGTGGGCTGGGATGGGGTTAGGCCCCAGGTCTCGGGCCTGCACGTCGATCTCCAGCATCCCGTTCTCTTCATAGTCCAGGTTGCCCTTTACACGGATGAGGCCGGTCTTGGGGTCTATGGAGAAGAGCTCCCGCACCCGGTCGGGCACGTAACTGCTGAAGGAGTAGAGCACTTCGCCATTGGGACCCTCGTCAGCGTCGGTGGCGTTCAGATCGATGACCACAGTGCCCAGGGGAGCGTTCTGGGCAGTTCCACCAAGTAGGACGGTGCCTCGAAGACCGGGCTGTTGTCGTTGGAGTCAATCACCTTCACGTTGATCTGTACGGTGGCGGAACGTGGAGGCTCGCCACCATCCAGGGCAGTCAGCACGAGCGTATGGTGGTTCTGCTGCTCGCGGTCCAGGGCCTTCTGGATGACCAGCTCTGGGAACTTGGTGCCGTCGCCGCGGGACTTGACGTCCAGTGCAAAGAGGCCGTGGTCGTCGCGCGTAAGCAGGTAGGTGCGGAGCCCGTTCTCGCCGGCGTCGGGGTCATGCGCGCTGGTGAGGGGGAAGCGGGTGCCCGGGGCAGCGTTCTCCGAGATGTCCATTTCGATCTGATCCGAGGGGAAGGAGGGCGCGTTGTCGTTGATGTCCTGGATCTCTACCTTGATCATGCAGATCTCCTTGTCGTTGGCGAACACCTCGAGGGACAGCTGGCACTTGGCGTTGTGGCGGCACAGGGACTCGCGGTCGATGCGCTGCTTGGTGTAGAGGAGCCCGCTGTCTGCGTCCACGTCCAGCAGGTGCGGAGCCGAGTTCTCCAGCACCCGGTAGCTACCCGACTTGCTGCGCCCTCCGCCGCCGCGCTCTGCCGGCAGAAGCCCAGGCTGCAGTCGAGCATCCTTGCCGATGTTCCCGATCACCGTGCCGGCCCCCTGCTCCTCCGGCACGGAGTAGTTGAGGTTCTTGAGCGTGAGGGCAGGGGCCCATAGAAGGAAGCAGCAACAGATGGAAAGGTACATCCCAGACCTGTAAGGTGGGGGCAGGAGCAGGCGGACTGGAGGGGCCAGCGAGGGAGTGAGCGCCAGCCTGGGGCCGTGGAGCAGGGTGCGCGTGCGACGCGAACCACAAGTCTACAGGTCCTTCCTTCCCTCTGCACCCGAGCTGCGGCACCCGGTGGTCTCTCCTTATTCAGCTCAAGTTCCCTTAACCTGTTGATCTACAGCATCCGCACTGGGAGAGAAGCTGCGGTGCAGCAGAGCTGCAGGGGCTTGGAGCAAGGCGGCGGCTTCCTGCGGCTGGGGGCGGACCAGGGGTTTGGTCTCTCCCGCCTGGACTTCGGGAGGCTTTAAACTTGAGCGATGAGACAGGCGATAAGAAGGAAATCTCGTCTGGGAGAGATGATAATGAGCTAAAGAATCAGTAGGTTTTCCTCGCTCCCGCTAGGGTGCTGCAAATCTACTCCCGCCCGGAGCCTCCGGAATACTCTTCACATCGAGTGGGGGAGGGAGCAGGGAGGTGTGTCTCTAGGCAGATCCGAAAGTGAAATTCTTACTTGCTGCTCGCCTCCCGTGATGAAATTGATAGGGATGAAGAGCCACGAATACAGAGTCACAGGTATATTCTGAAGCTTCCCCAGCTCACCGTGAAATGTCTGCTTGCTGCGCGGGCTGGTGTGTTTTCAGGCAGTGTTTTGCTGCATTTAGAGATCTAATCTTGCATTGCTGGCTGAGGCAGCGGCGGCGGCGGACTGCATCTCCCAGCCAAGCGTATTTTTTTTCCTCTCTCTCTCCTTTCCGAGCAGCCAAAGGGAGGGGGAGGAAATGCAGCGTAAAGAACTAGTGTCCCGATTTGTAGTTTCCTCTCCCCCACCAGGCTCCTCCCTCTCTTCCTCGGAAAAGGCTCTCCCCCCGAAATCAAGAAAGCCACAGCCTGATCAGCATTTGCTGTATGAGTCTACTGGGAGGGGGGGAAATAGAGAGATATATCTTCGCCTCTGTTCGTAGAACACACTGTGATTTCTCTACGCCAAGCCAGTAGCCGCCGCTACCATCCCATCCTCTGCCCGCGAGCAAGGACTTCTCTCCAAGCAGTTTAATTCCAGTTTGCTTTTCTTCCCAGGCGAAGGGAAATCAACAGGCAACTCATGGTTGGACGTGCAGATTTGAAGGGGGAGGGGTGGCGGAATAAAAAGGAAGGGGGAGCCTCCCTCCCAGTCCTCGCACACACACTCTCCCTGTCTCTCGCTAGAAGGGAAACAGTCTCTGCATTCACAGGGCTGGGCTGTCAAGTGCCTCTCTTTTCTTTCTATTCAGCATCTCCTTCCAATAGCCCTGCCTCCCAGTCCTCTTCATCTAGAAAAGAAAACCTTGGCGAGAAATAAAAGTGATGAATATTTGAAGCAAATAAAGTACGTTTTTTTCCCCTTCAATTTTCTCTTATAGTAGAAGGAGTGGGCTGGATGAAAGCAACACATCAAGGTTTGGCGTGATGCATTCTGCAGTCTGGTTCTCAGTCTTTCTGGGCGACTCAGGGAGGGCAGGGGGTGCGGAGCTGCGGCCGAGGCGGTCCAGCCAGTGGCGCTCACCCCGGGGAGATGTTAGGCACAGGTCTGTCTACACATTATTTCGGGTTTTGGAGGCGCCTCGACATACGGGAATGACACATCCAGAAATGCAGGTGTTCCGATCTACCGGATGAGTCAGAAGCAGCGGAACGAATCGTATTCACTCTCGCCTCATGGTCCTCCCTTCACAGACATTAGTTGCGGCTTCTTCCTAACGCTTTCTCTGACTCAGTCTATAGAAAGAAAAACCAGATTGATGTTTTGGGGGGAAAAGAAAAAGCAAGAGAAAGGGATGGAGGGGAGGAAGGTGAAGCTGAATCCAGCAGCACTTTTACTCTACCTCTTTCTGCCGGAGTCCGAGGTTCTGGAAAACAAGGCGTCTGCTTTGCTAGGTGTATTGGTTTATTTATTTATTATTATTACTATTTTAAAAGCCTTTCCTCTTGGTTAGGCGAGAGGCACCCCGAAATCTTTCAGTCTTGGAAAAGGAAGAATAAAATCAGGTTTCCAGTAATTGTTCCCAGCTTAGCCTCGCATCATAGTTCAAGATTTTCCTCTCAATTTTCTCTATTCACAAAGTCCAGTATCGGTGTGTATAGTTAATTGTGCAGTCTGTTGTGGAGGGTTTTTTTTTTTTAATTCCTCCTTTTCTGTCACGGGTGGTCTCTTTCAGTCTGGTGCCTCTCGGGATCACCCCACAGTCTGAGAAAGATGTGCGGATTTCAAAGCAAATAAATCCATCTCCGCAAGCAAAGTAGCGGATGAAAGGAAAGGTGAAAATTCAATTCAACAGTTGGAGTAGCGTTTCCCCAGCCGCCCTCCGCCGCTGCCGCATCCGCCGGGCCGCGATGCCTGCTCTCTCCCCAGCGTCTCTTGCTGACTGACTCTATTCACCTCACGCCGCCGCTTAAACATTGATACTGATTCCCTGCCAGCCAATCCGAGCGGGGGAGCAAGGCCCTGCCTTCTCGGCCCGCGTCCAATGAGAGGCGGAGAAGAGGCTGGCGGGGGCGGGGCCAGGATCCCCAGCTCTTCGGAGTCATTGATTAGATCAGTTAGATGGGGAACCAGTTGGGCTGGCTGAGCCCAGCGCTCCGCCAAGGCGGACGCGCCCCGGGCTTCGCCGCTGGGTCTCGCGGGTCTTTAGCTATCGGGAATAGATTCTTCCACTGCCTTCCTTCGGAAAAGAGAATCGACAAAAAAAAGTTTAACAGCGATTTAGTTTTTTTTTTTTTTTTTGTGGTCCTACATACACAGGATCGGGAATCGCGGCATGCTTGCAGAATAAGGTAGCTGCGGTCTGCCTAATTTGTTTCTCTACACACACTCTCACACGCAAGCACACACGCCCTCGCCGCACACACGCCCGTGACAAGGGAAGCGCAGCCCTGACTCCGCGTGGACCCATCTGAATGAGGTGCGGAGGCGTGTATGTGGGGTGTGTGCGAGCGCGTTTCCACGGGCTGAGATGTGTATTTCGGTGAGTGTGTGTGAATTCGAGGGCGCTCGTGAGCCCGTTTCTGCTCGCGCTGGTACGAACATGCGGCGAGCAACAGCAATCAATAGGTAACTTTCTTCATCCTCTGAGAAAAATCAGCGGTCCCCAGGCACCCACGCAAGGAAAGTCACTTAATTATGAAAGTGTTTCAGAAGAAAAGCAGACGCCCTTGAAAGAGAGGCCAGGTCTCCTAAGAGGAATAGAGCCTCCCCTTTAAGGAGAAAGACTCCCTGTCAATACAAGCTTTGTAGCATGTTAAAACTCAAATCTGGCTGAATACTGCTTAAGGTTCTACCCTTTTGGGGCATCCTTCCCCACCATCTCAGCCCAGGTTCAAAGTAAAGTGGATACCCACCCCCCACCCGTGACGCACAAAAACACACACACACACATACACGTTTTGGTGTTTTGTTCACCTCCATTCTTGTTATTAAAGTGTCACATTGTAATTTGCTTTTTTTCTCCTTAAAACCAAATAGCTATTGATAACCGAATTTGCCAAAGCTCCATGAAAACAAAACTATAAAACATGAAGGCCAATCATTAGATTTAAAATTCCTGTTTTGTAAACCATAACACACACACACACATACACACACACACACACACCCCACATACAAAACACACACACGCTGCCTTCTGATTCATCTATTCTCCAACTTCATTTACTAATCTCAGAGCCGGTTTCTTCCCTATTATCACAAATATCTGCAACTGGAGACTGGTTTGCTCGTGAACCAGCGGTTCTGAGAAAGAGTTAAGAACAAAAAAGAAAATTGAAGTATTGAAACAGAAAAGGTGAGTGTTTTGATTGCTAGAGTATTGATCGCAATTCATAAATACTGAAGTTAAGTTGCCATTTATAAATTGTGAATGACTAACAAAAAGTCTGTAACATGAATCATTCAGCATTCAAAGAAAATCAAATCCAAACCAATTACAGGAAAGTTCTGAAGACTTGTTGGGGTAATTGCTTAAAGATTCAGGTATAGGAGCTATTTATTTCCTGGAGTATTCAATGAGATAACCTAGAGTCTGAATTTGCAGTCTGATCTGTATCCAAAATTCGCCACTCCATTAAGAGACTCTAACAGTTTAAAAATTCAAAGACAAGCTGTTTACAGCCAGACTTTTAAATCCTAAAGTGTCTTTGTATTTTCTATATAGGTAGTTTGTCACGCATATACTATTGCTGAATGGGAGAGCTAGAGCTTTGTAGAAATCTGAATTGTTTTCCTGAGTGGGTGCTTAACCATGCTGCCTTGGGAAAAGCCAGTTTTATGTCTCTTTGGGATTCGTACCTCTGTCCCAAGGCATGTATTTTGGAAGCTCAGGATCAGAGGATTTAAGGCTTTAAAAGCAGCAGCTAACTTAAATAAAGAATAGTGACTGCACATTCATTTATTAATCGTTACTTTTTAAATACAGCAAATCTATGTCTTTTTTGCATTACACGCTAATTCAAAGAAAGTCAAAAATATCCTTGAGGTTTGCCATAAAGCAAAAACTAAAGAACGGAAAAAATTCCAAGGAAAGGGTATTATGGTTTATTGATTAGTCTTAATGAGATGTGCTGGCATGCAACTCCGAGTTGTTAGAAATACAGTGTTTAAAAGACCCAGTGATATGAAAATACATCCTCATAGAGATAAATTTGCTTATAACCCCTCCGGAGTAATTATGTCACATCGCCCCCTAGTGTACATAAAGAGAACTACCATGCTTTAGGTGACTACCACAGGGTGTCTGCAGAGAAATGTATAACACATCTCACTTGTTTTATTTAACCTGTAGTATTAACTTTTATTGTTGAATACTGATATATAACCAAGGTAATTAATTTTCTTCCTTATGTCACATAACTAGTTTATGTTCAAAGGAAATGAAATTAACTGATATCTCATTTCCAATGACTTGGCTTTCCTTTAACCACAATAATTACTCTTAATTTTTAACTGTCTCTTAAGACTTATATTTTTCCCCAAATATTTTTTGTTTACAATATAGTTATTGAGAAGTATATTTTAACTGTATTTAAAATGTTAAACTTAATTTTAAAAAGAGAGATAGTATAAATATGGTTAAATAGTTCAGAAAATTATATATATACAATGACTGCATTGTATGCATGTATATATTTGAGACGAATATATATATATTTGAGACAGAGTCTTGTTCTGTCGCCCAGGCTGGAGTGCAATGGTGTGATCTTGGCTCACTGCAACCTTTGCCTCCTGGGTTCAAGCAATTCTCTTGCCTCAGCCTTCTGAGTAGCTGGGATTACAGGTGCCCACCAACACGCCCGGCTAATTTTTTTTGTTTATTTGTTTTTTGGTTTTTGAGATGGAGTCCTGCTTCATCGCCAGGCTGGGGTGCAGGGGCGCGATCCCGGCTAAAGCGATTCTGGTTTCAAGCAATCCTCCTGCCTCAGCCTCCCAAGTAGCTGGGATTCCAGGCACACACCACCATGCCTGGCTAATTTTCTGTATTTTTAGTAGAGACGGATTTCACCATGTTGGCTAGGATGGTCTCAATCTCTTGACCTCGTGATCCGCCCGCCTCAGCCTCCCAAGGTGCTGGGATTACAGGCGTGAGCCACTGCAACTGGCCCAGAAATATTTTTTTAATACCATAGAAGGCTATTGACATAGAACCCCAAGCTGAGGAATCTAGAAGAATGTATGTTGTATATAAATAACTAAAGATACCTGCAGTCTCACATTTCTCAAGAAGAGACTGATTGATAATTGTTATTTATGATTACAAAAGATGGTCTTAACCTTAAACAAAAATTATGTCTCTTAATACACATACATTAAACGTCTAAGGATCCTGTGAGTTATTCAAACTACTTATGTGTGCATACTCATTGAGAAAAGTATTTGGAAAGACATATAAATATATTGTGTCTAATTAATAAAATATGCTTGTCTAGGTAAGTTTTAAAGGTAAATTGATTGTTATGTTAGAATAGCTTCAAAAAGACAAGGATTAAAATCTATTTTTATAGATGGATAAAAATGATTAGTATTGCTATAGTATTCCAAAAATCGAATTAATAGCGCTATTATTAAAGAATGAGGTTAAAGATGCTATTTTATCAAATTTTATGTAATATAACATTTAACTTTGCTCAGAAAGACTCTTTAAAATACATATTTATTTGTTGTAGTTGTAGTTCTGAGAGTGTATGCATGCAGTCATAATAGCATCAGTTTTAACATTCTTCAGCCACTTGTCCTGCTTGCTGTGTTCTTGAGTTCAATAAAATACAGTTCTTAAGAGACATTTTTGATGCTGATGTTTTCAATGCAGTCATTGTTCATATGAATAAAAAATTATTGTCTCCACAATTATTTTCTCTTTTTCCATCATTTTTACCATCATTTCACTGCCTGGTTTTATGTATTTTTATTCATTAACAGAAAAATTTCAAAAGTAAATTTAATAGCTAAACTGTTTTAGATAAAATATGTATCAAAGATTTCCATGTCACATTTAAATTATCAAATGAATGATAGTAGTTCCTTCACAGCTAGTTCCCCTAGCTGCTCTTTTCTTTTAGAGGTATGTGTGGCTCACCTCTAATACACAGTCGACAACCATTTTCTGACTTTTTATCAAAGCTTTACCTTTTAACAAATGAGAAATCCACTGGACAATTGCTAAAACATATCTTTCTCCTTGATGATAAATGTGGACTGTATAAAAGCAAAGTAATTTAACAAGAATTTTTAAAATTCTGGAAAAAATTTAATAATCTGTTTATAATTAAAAAATATATTTATTGTTTATTTTTAAATTTTTTGAGAGCTCAATGTTGCCTACAGAGCAACATAATAAGAAAAAGTATAAAATATTTGTATAAGCAGACAGCATTTTACATTTAATGTTGAACTTTTTCTGATTTAATTACAATTGTGAAATGTTGCTATTAGAAAAAATATTTAATCAGGAAATATATTTTAATTTTCTTCAATATTATGTCTATGTTATGATATGTAACTATATAACATATACATATCTATTAATATGTGTTCTTGTTAACACATATTAACCCTACAAAGACAGGAAGTAACATATGCAAGAGATTAATTTGTAATTCATGCAATAAATGAACTAAATTTATGTACTTTATGTACAATTTTAAGTTTGTAAGTCAGAAGTAAATATAAATTAGAAGTCAATGACTAACTCTTGAATAGTGACGCATATTTCAGGGCATATTCTGAAGTACTGAGACATATTTAAAATTATTTTAAGATTTGTACATTTAAGTTTTAAAATTGAGCGTCATTTAGTGTGATCAAAATAATTGTGTATGTATAGGTAGACTTGACCATGGATAAAAAGCAATTGTCTGACCAAAAAATATATGTTACACTCTATCTGATGTATTAGCTAGTACATATTAAGAAGGGGAGTTAGATTACATTGTGCAAGATGTAATTCAGAGAAAAACTGTCTTGAGCTTCATGAGTTTCAAGTGCCATATTCCCATCCTTTCCTAATTTGTCAGCCAGAAATAAGATCATTACACAACCTCAATGCTCCTGCCCCATAAGAAGTTACATGCTAGCTCCCCCTTGTGGTCACATTGACAATAGAGCGAGACATTCAGGCATTAGGGAAATTTACTTCTTAGGAAAATTAGGTTTGTTTAATCTTTGTATAGTACTTTTTAAAAACAAATGAAAAGCTTATAAATTAAATAGTTAATTTATACATGTGACCGCTGTATTGTTAAAAAGTGGCTAAAGCTGGAAATAAAGATAATGATTTCATGCATGGTGCAGCAATCCCATTATTTCTTATAGTTAAGCATGTTAGGACAATTCTAAAACTGGAGACCAGCCCTTGGAGGGAACCCGGGAAATTTGATTCAGTAGGTGGCACTCTTTCCTCAGAGTCAGTTTAGTAACAATGACCTAAAATGATGTTTCAAAAAGCTGTGTTACAGGAGGTCCTGCCTTTCAGGTGAGGCAAAAACCAAAAGCTTATGGATATAACTTATGGATATAACAAGCCATATGTTTCTTTCCATAAGTCTGAGGTATTTAAACAGCCTGTTGTATAGCTCTCGAACAGAAATCAATGAGAAAAATATAAAAGTACACTGAGCTCTTCAGAAAGCAATTAAGTACTCTACAAATCCCTGCATTTTAATTATCATCATGATCATTAACCCTCCCAAGTTTCAGCGACAAGGTCTTACTTGGATAATTACGTTCTGCTTATGTAAATTCCTCTTTTCAGTGAGCTAAGCATATTATTTTCTCTTATCTTTTAAAATTCGAAGCATTTCAATTGAAAACCAAGCACTGTTAGAGAGCTATTGTCTGTCACCCTCAAAATAGCACACTCTTGTTTTAGGTAAAACACCTTTGTTTAGTTTTTTTCCCCCAAAATATTCATAAACAAATACACATCCAATGAAATAATTTCTGTTCTTACTTGAGTGATGTTTTTGAAATTATGTTACATATTAAATAAAAGGAACCACTGGAATGAAACATCTTTAACATTACCATGGCTGAATTGATTTTGGGAGCTTCTGAAATCTATCTCTATACTCAGATTTTTAAAGAGCCTCTATAGCTGTCTGAGTCACTGTCACTTGTTTCCAGTGATAAGAGAAAAGATAAGAAGAATGTGTAGGGAAGAGGCCATGGTCATTTACAAATTGCCAATGCTAAAACAGAAATAGAATGATTTATAATATTTTAATTAAACATTGAAAGACTTAAGTCGGACTTTGGTAGTAAATAAGTGAGACATCTTAATTTCTTACCAGAATGCTTATTGTAATATATATTTGATAAGTGACAACCATAAGTGTAGTATTAGAAAAAAGGAATTTAGATTCTCGAGTGCTTATTTAAATATTGACCAATTTTTCTCAAAAAAATACAGATTAAATTCAGAAACATATTGGTTATAATAATTATATGAGTCAAGGTGATCCATTTCCCCCTCTTTGAATGTTATGCTCAGGGAATAAGACCCAAAGAAAGGTACAAAAATAGATGAATTTAAAATTTATTGTACTGCTGAGCCATTTACACAAATATAAATAACAATATTTTGAAAGTATATCAATAAGGAATACTGCTAATGAAACTCCTTTGTTACAAAGATCCATTTAAGAATATGCTGAATGCTACAAAACCTCTTTCCAATAATTTTGTTGGTGATCTATAAATTCAGTTTATACAAATGTTTTCGTAAATGCTTGTAGGAATTGTATATAGCTGACTAACATACTCACTGTTTGCAAACATTGAAGTAGCTCTGTTTGGAAAAATTATCAGAAATTAGCTTTGATCTGCTAATATTAAAATTTTAAGAAAGGTGACATGAGTTTGTGTAATGCATTACACAATATGCTCATATTTTAATAATTGAAAAATCTATTTATACAAATAGCTTCCTGAGCTTATGACCAGAAACTTCATTTACAATGGGAAGCTTATAACTATTGTTGTTCAAGTGCATCTCACAACCAGGAGAGAATGAAAAGATGGTCCAGGGTGCAGTCTTTTACTTTACTATTCAGGCTCAGCAGCAGCAAATCCATTGAGATGTAGAGATCTTTCTTACTCTGACTGGTGAAAGATGGATGGTATAATTCCGTCTAGTTAGAGGTAAAAGGCACTACTGATGTGAACAGGCAAGAGCAGTCAGAGAAGGGCATAAAAATGGTGATGATTTAAAAGTTTATTTTATGGCTCAGCCATTTCAACAAATATAAATTAACAATATTCTAAAAGTGGTAACTAGATTCTTAAGTCATGCACCCTTCCAAGAATCTGCTGAATGCATTTGAATTCCAGATACATTTCCAATATGTTTGCATATAAAAGCATTACATTTAAAATATTACATGCTTTTAAAAAGGTATTCATGAAGAAGCAAGCTACGAAATTGCTTATGATCCCTGGACTCCAGATTAGAAGAAACTTAAGCACCTAAAACTACCTAAGATTAAACACAGTTTAAAGCCTTGTCCTAGTTTTAAATCGAATTCGTGACATACGCAGTTGTCATGTATTCCTCCTTTGCCTCAAATCTTGCTAAACTGTCATTAAAAATATGAGGAAAAAAATACAAAGAAAATTGTGCATGATTCTAGAAAGAGCAACAGTGACATATTTGAATAACTAAGAGTGCTTTATAGACACAAGTGAGATGGGACTAGATTGAAGGACATTTCTCAAGTCTTATCTCCCCAGAGTCACTTCCCTGGGAGTAAGAGGAACAGATCCTGAAATAATGTAAATATGTCCATGAAGAGTAGATGCACAAACAGTAGGCTGTGGAATGTAGTGGTCGCAAATTTTATTTTATCAGTAGCTATAGGAAGTGAATCAGAAGTTTCAGCCCTCACTTTTGCCTGGATTTGATAAAAATCTGCAGGCTCTCAGGGAACCTATCCTAACCCTCAAGGATTTCTCTCTGTGAAGATGAATGGGGTTAAGTGTATCATCATGAAAAATAGTACTATAAGTTAGAGTTTCAGGACCGCATTGAGGAATCAAAGTATACCTTCTCTTACAAAGTGGAATTAATGCAGAAACAGAAGAAAGTCTGTAAAAATTCTACATCATGGTGTAATAACCTTGCTTGTGCTGGCCTAACTGACTCCATCTTAGCTGTAAACTCCATTTTTGCCTCTCCCTCCCTGCCATGTCTCCCTCGGGTGCATAACTGGGCCACACTGACGTTGTTCTTATGTCACGCTGACCCTGTGCTTATCCTACCATATAACCGTTGTAACTACATCCTGCTTGGCAAGCACACCTGCTATTGTGAATAATTCTCCCTGGACCCCCCTTGGTGATTGTTTGGAAATAGCCTGACCTGCAGCCACCTCCCTCTAAACTGCTCATTCTGCTTCTGTAAAATTCTGCTTCAGCTAGCTCCCCCCTCCCCTACCTAAATCAAGGTATAAAAAGGAATCAAGTCCTTTCCTTGGGGCCGAGAGAGTTTTGAGCATTAGCCATCTCTTGGTCGCAGGCAGATAAAGGACTCTTAATTTGGAACTCAGAGTGTGGCACTTTCCTTCTAACTCGCTTGGATATAACAATGGTCTCAAAGAGATTTTTGGAAAAAGTGAATCCATGAAACTTGAATAGGTGAGCATGAAGAAAAAGTGACAAAATTTAAAATATTGTGACTGCGAAATGCAAAACTTCAGTAAGTGCAGTCAGTAGCAGAAAGAATATTGCAGAAAATTTAGAGAAATGCATGGGAAAGTTCAGATATTTTTCTGCAACTTAGAACAACAGGATAGATGAAGAGATAAATAAAATCAGAGAAAAATAAATATAATGACAAGTACAGACTATCCATTACCAGAATATAGTAACAAATAACAGAAAGTTTAAAAGAAGAAAACAAAATAAAATGGGAAAAGTGGGGAAAATCTGTAACCATAAAAATGAGGAAAAAAGATTGAAAAGGCCTAGGTTTATAAATTAGACCAGCTTATCGACTACCAGCAAAATGTCAAAACCAACATAGACATACTCCCCCGACATCTGAAATTCAAGGATGATGAAAAAAATTTCTGTTAAGGGGCAACCCCAATTTATGCTTCCCAGAACTGCTTTGGGAGACCACCCAATTTTGCATATAAATTGCATTTTATGCAAAAAAGTACTTTTCTTTTAATTTTCTTTAAATTTTCATTTATTTTAATTCTCATTAACTCACTTTCATGTCTTTTTCTTCTTCTATAAGACAGATTTGTCTTCTGAATTTCTCATCCTAACAAATACTAAGTATGTAATACCTGTATAGAACTTTGAGCTCCCACAAATTAGTAAGAAAGGTGGAATTATTCCTCAAGGAAAAGAAAAAAAAAATCTTCAGCAAGTGATATCAAAGAACAATCTCAAAAGAAAGAATATAATTTATTTATTGACAAATGAGATATAAATTTTAGGGCATGGAATTATAATAGTGAACAAGGCAGACAAGGAAGGTGCTTCGTCCAAGGTTCAAGTTTGTATAAATTCAGTGTGTCACTGTGGGAGTGGAGGTCCACATTTCCTTGCTGGTTCTCAGATAAGAGACTCCCTCAGCAGTCTGCATTCTTTACCATGTTGCCCTTCCATATTCAAACCAGCAAAGCCTGATCCTTCTCAAGCTTTAAATCTGTCTGTCTTCTCTTCCTGTGTTTTTTCTTTGGCCTCCAGTAGAAGAAAATTCTCTCTGTTATTAGGGCTTATGTTATTAGATTGGGTCCAGTCAGATAACTCAGGACAATCTCCCTAAATCAGTCTGCAACCTTAGTTAAATATGCAAAGTACTTTTTTTCCATATAATGTAGCATTCTGACTAACCACAAAATAATTAGATAAATAAATTATGCAACTTATATGATAGCATTCTACCAAAATGTTAACATAAAAATTAATAAAATGGAAACAGTTAAAATTTATACTAAAACAAAATAGGAACAGGTTATATAATATTAAAACATTCTTAAAACTTGTGTGTTCACATTTGTATGTTGAAAAATGGTGAGGAAAACATCAAGCATTTATAAAGACATATTATAAGTATTAATGTCTGAGTGGTAGAATGGTGGGTGACTTCTTAACATCTTATATTTTATAAATTTTGTATTATGAACACATATTAATTTATGTTAAAGAAAATATAAAAATAGGTAGTACAATTTTCCCTCAATAATACATTTAGTATCTTATTACTTCACTGCCTCTCATATAAGCAAGATCAATTTCCATGTTTGCTTTTGTTCTTTTCACCAGGCAAATCTTTTCTTTTGCAGAAATCTGTTTTCCAAAACCCGAGAGTTCCACGACAACAACTGATTATACTACTTTCTCTTGCTTTCCATTATAACAGTTGTAGTAAATAACTTATCCCCAATGTAGAATAACAGCAACCTGGGTATAGGTGCATGACTAACAATCTTTTTTTTATTTTAATGCATTGCTGAGACACCAGTTAATGAAAAAGAGAAATTAATTTATAGGTAAATGAAATAAGAACCTATTGATATGCTATGCTGTAACTTAACATTACAAAGGAAAAAAATACTTGTTACTACTTTCTGCTTTTATTTCTGTTACTTAACTCCATAAATTAGGTATACTAAATTGTTATATTTTAATACTGTTGTGTATATAAGGTCCAATATCTGATGAGTTTCTTTAGTGGATCAATTAGATTAGTGCTACACTGATAAACTATTGTTTATGAAAGTATGAATTAATTTACTGTAACTCACAGTTCTCTGTGTTTCTTTTCAATCAAATACATTTATCTTTTATCCTGACGGGCTTAAGATATGGATGACTCAAGGCCAGGAGCAGTGACTCATGCCAGTAATCTCAGTGCTTTGGGAGGATCACTTGAGCTCAAGAGATCCAGATCAGCCTGGGCAACACAGCGAGACCTCATCTCTGTTAAAATAATAATAATAAACAAATTTAAAAAAAGATGTCTACGACTCATTGATTTATGTGGACTTAGTCTTAGTAAACATTTTCTTTTCTTGCTTTTTTTTTTTGAGACAGCCTTGGCCCTTGTTGCCCAGGCCGGAGTGCAGTGGCGTGATCTCGGCTCATCGCAGCCTCTGCCTCCTGGGTTCAAGCGATTGTCCTGCCTCAGCCTCCCGAGTAGCTGGGACTACAGGTGCACACTAATTTTTTTTGTATTTTTAGCAGAGACAAGGTTTCACCATATTAGCCAGGATCATCTAGATCTCCTGACCTTGTGATCCGCCTGCCTTGGCCTCCCAAACTGCTGGGATTACAGCATGAGCCACACGGACAACGTTTTCAACAGAAACATTAATAAGTTCATTTAACAATAAATTCATAATAATAACACATAATAAAGCACACAGGATTATTGGCAGTCTTAATTGTACGTAAATGTTTCTAATAACTGTTTAGGTGGGGAGGGGGTGGACGGTTAATTAATGAGGTTGGAAATGTTATTGGAATACCTCGGTTTTAATTTAGTCTAGTGGGCAAGTTAGCTAACTTCACAGAGACCAAATTTTCTCATCTCAAAAATGTTAATAAAATATCTGATATGTCTTCCACCCACATTTGTGGGAACCAGATTATATTTGAAAAAATTTTCACTAACTCTAAAAAACAGTCGTCACTATAATTATTGCATTAGTAGTCATTTGTAGCTAAACTATGACAGAAAGGAACATAATGAGCATTTGAGGATTAGAAATTTGTGTTCATAAGAGATATAGTTTTCATATCTATTTAAAATTACGACTCTCTTAACCATCCTATATGCTGTTGATTCTCAAATGTTCCAAATATTTTGAAATATGCTTTCTATGTTGATATTTTATTTGAGTAATCAGTTACAGATTTTTACATATTTGAGATTAACTTGCTTTTGATTTATATGTTTATCTGTAAATAGCTAATGCAGTCATATTTTTACTCTTGTTTACTTTTTCATTTGTTTGCTCCTGAGTGTGTGGCAGCAGAAACACAACTGTAAAGAGCACAGATAAGCTTTCAAAATGTTACATGGCATTTTACCCAAACATCTGTCAAGTGAAAGGTTAGAATTTTCACTTCTAAAAGAAAAACATATACCAATTAGCATCAATATTCTGCTGCCTATTGCATGATTTTGGTGGGGGGGGGAATTGACATGCTTGTTTATTATACAGATGACATTTCTACATGTGACTTTTTCTGCTGAATGTCTACAAGTTGATTCAAAAGATAACTTCACATTATTTTGATGTTTATTTGATATATATACAGTTTCAGCCTGTAATCTGTTTGATTATATACTAGACATATTACCAAAAATTATTTGTTTAATTAATTAATAATAATCTTACATATTCCAAAGCACCAGTGGATATTGCTTTTCTGAATTTGTTTAGAGAATTTGTTATCAGAAGTCCTATATTGAATAAAATACTTTAGAGTATAGTATTTTTAGATGTCACTGAGATTGTTATAAATACCTAATATCAGAAAATTGCGGATTAGTAAAATTTAAACTTTTCTTTAGAATTTAGGAGAGGTTTTAATTACTTAGATTATTCTTAAATATAACTTGAGTAATATTTTGAGCATGTTTTTGATACAAAATAATGTTGACATAAATTTTTGAAATGTGATTGTCATTCATACTTTTTATAAAAGCAGCAATACCTTAGCAAACATAAATAAGACATAATCACATTTTTATATGATTTATTTTTCCTCCAGTAATGATATACCAAGAATATCTTCCATAGCAGAACATTATGCTTTTGTGAAAATGTAGAATTTCATCATATAGATATTAATATGTAACTAATTCCTTCTTAATAGGTATATAGACTGATTCTGATGTCCTTTTTTTAGTGTTGAAATTGACATAATGTCTTTTTTATTTTATATTTATAGTAGTATAAACACCACAACCTCCGCCTCCCGGGTTCAAGCAATTCTCCTGCCTCAGCCTCCCTAGTAGCTGGGACTACAGGCACACGCCACCACACCCAGCTAATTTTAGTAGAGACGGGGTTTCACCATGTTGGCCAGGATGGTCCCCATCTCCTTACCTCATGATCCGCCCACCTCAGCCTCCCAAAGTGCTGGGATTACAGGCGTGAGCCACCGCACCCGGCCAGGACTCTTTACTGAAATAAAAAAAAAAAAAAAATTTCTAAATGACAATGTTGGATAAAATGACAAAATTTGAGTACACTTACTTGATTGGGCGAAAATAAATACATACTGTACTTATAGAAAATACTGTATTCTCTTTTTTCCTTTTTTCTCTTTTTGAGACAAAGTCTTGCTCTGTCACCAAGGCTGGATTGCAGTAGTGTGATTACCGGTCACTGCAGCCTCACCTTCCAGGGTTTATATGATTCTTCCACCTCAGCCTCCTGAGTAGCCGGGGCTGTAGGTACCTGCCACCACACCAGGCTAATTTTTGTATTTTATAGAGATAGGGTTTCACCACGTTGTACAGGTTGGCCTCAAACTCTTGGGCTCGGGTGATCCACTCCTCTTGGCCTCCCAAAGTGCTGGGATTACAGACATGAGCCACCGCGCCTGGCCGAAAATATTATAGTTTCAATCCATGGTTTGTTGAATATGTGAATGTAGAATTGACAAATACAGTGGGCCATACTATGTCCTTTTATTTATTTATTTATGAAGACAGGGTCTCACTCTGATGCAGAGGCTGGAGTGCAGTGATGTGATCATAGCACACTGCAGCCTGGAGCTCCCGGGGGCTTGCGCTTAAGCATTCTCCTGTCTCAGCGTCCTGAGTAGTTGGGACTACAGACACGTGCCACCATGCCCAAATAATTTATTTATTTTTATTTTTTATGTTATTTAAAATAAGGGATTTGAGCATCCCCTGAATTTGGAATCAGCGTAGGTTCTTGGAGGTTCTTGGAACAAATTATACACCACCTGTACCAAGGGATGACTGTATCATCCCTTGATGGCAGTTAGTCTACAAGGGGATTATTTAAGGCAGTATCCTTTTTTTGAGGAAATACACATTAAAATATTTGAGCGTGAATGGCTATGATTTGTAAACCTTACTTTCAAATGATTCAGAAAGTAATGCATGTGTATACACAGATGATATGTATATGCAAATACACTTAATGGATGTGTATGTTTATACATACATGCCATATAGAGAAGAGAAAGACAGAGAATGAGAAAGCAAATGTGACAAAATATTTACAAAAGCTAAATCTGGTAGAGTGTTTACAGGTGTTATATCCACCCTGTCGCTTCTACTCTCCTTCTCTACTTCCCTCCGTTGTCAAAAATCTATTAGACAAACTAAAATGAGGTAGACAGCCTGATATTAGGCATGTTCAAGTCAGTAGGGCCCAATGTGAGGGTGTGGTCCCTTCACAGCATTGGGAGATTGGCTACATACAGGAGGATTAAGATGATGCAAGCATATTTCACACTCCAGGAAGCAGGGTATAAATGTGGAAGTAGGTGGAAGTAGTTTTGCAGTGGAATTAGAAGTACTAGTATTTACTCATGGTTATCAACATAGATATAAAAATAATTAGGAGTGTGTGACTATCACATACTTTTACACTGTCTCATCTCAATATTGAAACTTTTCATGCCTTTTGTTTTAGGAGAGTTGAGTTCAATCTCTCTTCCCTATCACAATACTCTTGAATAAAATTTTCCTGCTGGTAGAATTGTTCTTTTCCACACCTTATCATAGAAATTGTCTCTAGAATCAGATAATTTATTATATTATTATATATAAAAATATTATAGTAGTCTTAAATTTTCAAGGAAGAGAGTCATCAAAATTAAATAAGAATTTATATTTGTGTTTTCATTTTAGGTAGATGGTTATCAATTTTGTCATCATATGTTAAATACTTGACAGGATTAATTTTGGAATCATTTTATGACATGTCTTTTAACTTGCTTTATTGTTTCAATTATCCTTATGAAGTTAATTCCATTTTTTACTGAAGTGGCAGTTCCACAAATTTTAGCAAACAGCTTTACTCATATAAGTCATACATACAAATGACTTGATGCTACACTTTAAATGTGTTATGTTAATTAATCAAGCACTTAATTCTATTCTAAAAGGAAGACTCAAGAAAGCATTTTTATTTCTTTAGTCATTAGCTGGATCCTAGAATTAAAAGTTAATTTATGAGATACCAAACTGTCATAAGCAAAAGTACTTGCTGTTTAAAAGTTTTAGATACACTTTTTGTGGTTCAATCACTATAACAAATATAATATTGACACTTCCTCATACTGTTATAGAGATTCCATGTTATACATGTGCCAAGTTTTCTATAAAGCATAGATGATGAATGATATGGTTGATAGGGTAAATGAAGTGGTACATTTAATGCCACATGTAGGGCAGTAGTAGGTATTGAATGGATGCCTTTGATCTTTTTCTCTCTAGCTTGTCTTAAATTCTTCTTTTATTATTTTATTTGAACACAATAGAAATGGTTCAAATGGCATAGGTAATGTTAGAATAGTACATAAAATTGGCATAAAGTTGATTGTATATGGATATAAATAGAGGTAACATGGTTTGAAAGATAACATTACTGTGTAAAAGATCAATTAAAGCTTGAATGGGCATTATGTTATTGAACTGAATATTGTTTAGCTCCTTGCTATCATAATGAAAAAAAAAAACAAAACTCGACAGTCAGTTCCATTCAGTAATATACAAACAAACTTCTGTTTTTAAGTCCAGTTAGGATTATACCTATTTTTAATGACCTAAATATAATAAAATATCATTTATGTCCCAACATAGGAGTCTTATAAATAAATCTAACACAATTAAAAAGTGAAATGGAAGGCAGCAAATAGAAGAAAACTGAATTATCTGTCAACAATTTCACTATGCAGTAAAAACATGCATTATAACATACAAATTTTTTAAATGTGGATTTAAAAATTTGTAATTATAAGCACAAATTTGTCATCATGAGTAGACACGATATTTGAATTTTTTTCACAGCATTTCTATTGATTTTACAAGAATAAAGATACTCTTGGATTTCAACTTTAAGAAATAGAGTTGGTCCAAAATATACTTACTAACAGATTTTGAATTCCTAAGTAATTTTTTTCTATTTTTTAGCTTGTAAACTATTTAATGAAAAACAAGGCTTCCAATTATAGTTGCAAAAGAGAAAAACAACTCATATAAAAACATGACTTAAGAATAATTTTCAACTTTAAGCAGACTATAGTCATTTTATATAATTTGCAGGTGTCATTTTAGAGACACAATAAACTATGGACCCAATTACACTCCTTTTTCAGACAACAGTTTGCAATCAGGAGACTGTGTGATGAGGTTTAATCAAAGATTAGAACTTTTTAATTAAATAGGGCCTTTTGTGACTAGTTATTTGACATTAATTACTGTTTTAGTTGGATTCTTTTTGATTTGTAAAGGGCCCTGAGCATTGCAAAAATTATATTGCATCACAGAAATTGTTGATAATTAAAACAAAAGCTTCTCTTCATTAGCCCATCATACACCTTAAAAAGAAACATCATTTTAAATGTTAAATGGCTGGCTTAAATAAACAGACTAGAGGGTTTTAAAGAAAAAATAACAGATGGCATGTCAAGCCAGTCGCTTTGGATGGACAGTTTGAAAGTTGTTAATTGTAATGATTTATAAGGTGTTTTGAAATTTCAGTCACACTTTTAGGTACTAACTAATGGTAAGAGGTGTGTGTGTGGTTCTACGGTCTCAACACTCCTATGGGAATCATAAACCTAATTCATATACCACTGCTATGAATAGAAGTCATCAGTCAAACTGAATGGTAAAACAGAAACTGACCTAAAAGTTCAAATAATATTTTTATTTGTGGGCTCATGGAGAATAAAAAGAAAGTTGAAACTCTTTGTAAGAGTTCTAAATCTAGGTAACAATAGAATACCCATAGTAAAAACTATTATTCATCTCTCTGATTTGGAGTATATATGCAGGGGTATCTTTATTAAAAAAAACTCAAATTATAGGTGATTTAAATATTAATGAACTAATTTGTCTGAAAGTAATCTGAGAAAGCAAGAACCTAGAGAGATAAAGGTAATTAAAAATAATAATAATGTGCTGTGTTTATGTAAGTCTACGGTGATTTGACCTGTACCATCATGGACACTGAGCTGTACTCCCAGTTGGGAAAAAGAATCACATATGTTTCATTTCTGGCTGCCTCGTAATAAAGGGCATTCAATTTTAGCACAATTTGCCTTAGTTTAGGGTTATGGTCTGTTGACAGAGTAAAGCTAATTGGCCAGAAAACTGATGTCACCCATGCCCTTGGCTTCATTAGCAACATGCACTAACCACCTGAGTAAAATATACACGGTGTTAATAAAACTGAACTTGAAAAATACCTGCTTATATGAACAAAAGATATGCAATACCGAGAATGGAACATGTTATGACTACTTTTGCCTTTATTACTCCATGTGTAAAAGCTAGTTAGCTAAAATGTGTTCAATATAATTGTACTGAATTATCTTAAGGAAAAAAAAATCTCTCACAACAGTAAAAAATACTTAAATGATATAAACTGAGTCCACTTCAATCTCTGTTGAAATAAAAACTGTAAATACAAATAAATACAAATTTTTAAGAGGGAATAATCTATGTTGCTTCTAGATGTACAGGGTGTGCATTTAGACTTTTATTAGCAAATATTCCAAGTTTACATTTTATGCTATTTTCATGTCCAATGGAGAACTTCATATGAAAACATCCAAGAGAGGAAATTAATTGCTCATTATGGTAAATAGCTCTAGGGTGTTAAGGAGATTTTATTGACCTCACTCTTCTCATCTCTGGCCCAGGGATTAAACAAGCTGGAACCACAACAAAGGAAAGCTATGTGCCAAATTTTCCAAGATAATAACTAGGTAAATGGACTGTGCCATTGTGATATGTCCAAAGTATCATGAAAACAGATATTATATCTAGGAAGCTGCAGAAATGTAAAAGTACAAAATTAAAAGACTAAAGGAAAATTTATAATAAATCAATAATATTCATCTACTTGTGGCTGACTACTTACCAGTTTACACATATCATGCCATTTAGTCCCCCTCAACAACACTTTGAAGTCTGATTGTCCACATTTCACAGATGAAAAAATTTAAAGAGCTTAAAAAACTTTCCAGGATTACATAGTTAGCATGATCTACTTAATTTAAAATTAAAGTCATATTTGAAAAACAATTTTAAGATTAAAAAACAAGATTGGAAAAAAGATTAGCTTCAAATGCACCATTTGGTATTTTAATAAGTAGATTACATTCCTCTTAAATGTTGAGATATGCATAAGATGTGGAAAATTGAGTTAAAAAATTACAAGACAAGAGATACAGAGTTGAAAGAGCTACTGACATTAGAAATGTGTTTGTACCTTGAAGTCTTACAAGAACAGACCAGGAATACTTTCCTGAATATCTGTGTATTTAATCACAGCCTGTCCAGCTCAACCTTCACCTCAGTAATTCCTGGCCAGCCTCAGCCACTGGCTTCCACTTTGGCTTTCTGTCTGGTATCTGTATCAAGGATGTATAATTGTCATTGTCCATCTTTCCTGCTTTCTCTCACTTACGTAAACATAAATGTTTCTGGAAAAATCAAGCTTTCAGCGCTTCTTTTACCCCTTACAAAAGAATTCTACAACTCCATTTGGTTAAATATAAACCCTAATGGGAAGGGAATTCTGTTTTTGGGTTCTCATCTCTAATCTGCTATCTAGCCTACTCCTGTAGATCCCACCAGCTCCTTTTGGAATTAGTCATGGCAAATTCTCTTTTGCTTAAACAAAGCCAAAGCTTTTCATGAATATCCCTTAAGATAACATTCTCTTGCCCCCTTTAATAACTATGTTCAGGAATTTGTGCTCTTCCTCTGTGCTAAGAACACTGCTTGTGGTTCTTTCTAAGGGTTCTTGCCATGTACATTAAGAAACTAGGAGACAAAACTAGCAAATTCAACAAAATTCCTGTGAAATATACCAATCCTCTGATTCCTGTTGTCTGTAGGCAATCTATAATACTTAGTCTTTGGGAGAGAACCCTTCTCATTTCTCTTGTAAGTAAAGGAACTGATTCCAGATCACTCATTGATAGCAACAGTCTTTGGCATAGCATTAATCAAAACAAGGTTAAACCTAAGAAAAAAATATTCGTCTTGGTGTCAAACTCTACTACGACTAATTTTTCCTTTTTTGCTGAGAAGAGCTGATGACCTTGCACTTTATTTTATTTTGTTCCCCAGGAAATGAAGAAAAGCTAAAAGACAGAAATAATAGTTTTTGTAAAAAATCTGATTTCATAGTTTTGTGAATACGTTGATGTTTTCAGTTTACAATCAAAATTGATTCTATTTCTGTGTACCTATGAAAGACAGGCTCAGATCTAATCTAAGCACATAAAACATGAAATAGTTAAATTTACAGTTTGCAGGTTGCACTGCATTTAAAAGAAGAAAGATGATAATTTTTTTCCTCTGTGTTTTAAAACTCAGAGATATATCTTATTAAAGACAATTAAACATAAAATCAATAATTATCATAAGCATGTTTATAATTGAAATAATGAAACTATTTTTTCCCGTAGAAAATGTATTTGGTAAAACAACAACATTAAAACTGCATTTGGTATTCTTTGCACTACTTATTTTCCCGTATAAAACCTATCAGTTAAAATGATGAATTTTTAACCTTTTCCATTTCTCCCAGAGAACATTTAGTTCATATTCTTCAGGCTTTTTGAAACTGGTTCCTCATACTAATGAAGAAATTATTGTTTTTGTAATATTTACTAAAGCCCAGTTACTGAACTTTTCTCAAGGACATCCCATTTGCTTTTAATGTATAAACTTCTGATAATCATTTTAGTGGGGGAGGGAAAGCATAGAAAAAGCATTAAAATATGCAGCTAACTGTGTAGTTTAATGAATTTGAATTAAGTTATAATACATTATATTAAACACAATGCATGTGGTGTATAGGAAATAAAAAGGTCATGATATCTAAGAATAGTAAGATCAACAACTGGAATGCTAATGGGCAAAAATGTTCTGTATAAATTATTCTTTTGTTTTGAGTCCCAATTTTGTTTTTTCCAAACTGAGTGTTATTAAAATTGCTCAAGAAATCCAGCAATATGATTCTTTTGTGTTTTCTGACTCCAGGAAGGTACAAGATTAGGCTGTACATTAAAAACATGCTATTTTCATAAATAATTAAAGTATAATGTTCTGAACATTAATTATCTGAAAATGTACACAATAAGCTGTAATTTAAGAAGAATGACTTCTTGACTCTCTTACAATGACAGACATTGAAACATATTGCTCAGACTATGTTGACTTATCTAATGGAAAGTACCACTGCAGATGGCTGTCCCAGAATAGTTACCTAAAAAAAGGTATATGTGGAACTGTGGTAGCTGGAGTTGGTCCTCATGACTTTTTTCAGATTCTTCTAACCTGAGGAAGTTTCCACTCAGGAATAAGGTGAAAAACATCACCTTCAAATCTTTACTCCATGACCCTTCTGGTATATGATTTGAAAATTTCTAAAGTGCATTTTAGGCCTGGTGTGGTGGCTCACACCTGTAATCCCAGCACTTTGGAAGCCAGTGGATCACTTGACGTCAGGAGTTTAAGACCAGCCTGGACAATATAGTGAATCCTGTCTCTACTAAAAACATAAAAGTTAGCTGGGCTTAGTGGCACAGGCCTGTGCTCCCAGCTATTTGAGAGGCTGAGGCATGAGAATTGCTTGAGCCCAGGAGGTGGAGGTTGCAGTGAGTTGAGACTGCACCACTGCACTTCAGCTTGAGTGACAGAGTGAGACCAGAAAACAAAGTGCATTTTAGTGAGACAAAACCAAGCTACAAATTGTTAAATTACATGACATTTGGCCTAAAACTGCTCTGTATTTTGAATTTCTACATAGAAAACTACAAACTAACTTAGTATATGGTTAAAAAAAGCAGTACTCAACATAACTTAAGAGTATATTCTTGTAACAAACATCTGTGTCTCAGCCAATCACAGCAGCCAAGCTTTAGCCAATCACAGGTGGGCAACTGATCAGATCATGTTCATATAAGGTAAATGCTAAGCTATAGCCAATCAAGCTGTTTCTTTGTGTCAGTTTCTTTTTCTGTCTGTAAATGCCACCTGTCTATGTTCCTGGATGGAACTATCTGAACCTCTCCTGGTTCAGAGTGCTGCCTGATTAATGAATAGTTTTTCTGCAAAAATAAACTCTGTTAAATTTAACTTGTCTGAAGTTTTTCTTTTAAATATATATGTATATTTAAAAGAAAAAAATATATATATATACATGGTCCATCTTTCTCAGCTTTTACTTCTCTTGTGGTAACAGGAGAATGGGATTTTGCTTCTCTAGAGCTAAGAGTGAAATAAGGGTCAGATGGTGAAATAAAGCAGTATTCATTAACATACAGCAGTTACATGCATTTCTGATCCTGAACTAATTGGCATTTCTTAAACATGACTTATGTTTTCAAGTATTTTCCTTTCCAATTAGAATGTCTTCAGCGCCTCATCTGTACATATGAAAATTACATTAATCCTTTTATTTTAAAATTTCTTAAAATTATCTCTTAACATCCCTCTAAGTCCCACCCAAGTGAAAGTCCTATTCTAATTCCTTATAATTGGATGTGATTTCTCCTTTCTTGGATTACGTAACAATTTATTTATCATTTCTTATGACACACATTTTATTTTGTTTTTCATTATCATTTTTATTTAATTATTGTTTCACCTTAATCCATCACTACACTTTAAAGACCTAGAGAACAAAGATCATTTTTTAAAACTCTATGTACTTTATTGTATCTAACAGAAATAGCTCACTCTTAATAAAAATTGAATTAAATTGTTCTGCCCTTTTTTCTGTGAGTAACCTTAACAGTATTTTGTTCTCTCTGTCAGGATACTAGTCGAACATCTGAAATTCAGAAATATAGTTTTCCAATTATCTTAGAACACCATAAATACAAGAGAAGAGCTATGTAGTTACGGCCTCTCGACTGACTTCTGTTAGTGCAAATGCCAGGTATGAGTATCACTTATTACAGCTGGGTCAAAATGGACTAGTGAGAAAATTTTTAGTAATTATGCACAACATTTAAACCTATAAATTGAAAAAGATAAAAGTATTCCATTCTTATTATTTATAAATCATTATAAATGAATGACATTAAATAAATATAAATATATCCAGGATACATGAAAAATAAATGATAGAGTCACAGACTAAATGTCATCTTCTAAAATCATGGCTAATATAACTCTTATTTTGCTAATGGAATGTCTTAGTATATTACTTTATTGTCCTAAAATTATTCTTAATATTGAGGGACTTCATCTAAGCTTCTTAAAATATGACATGGTAATAATTAGCATAATTTGTATGAATAACAAATAACAATGATGATATTGCAGTTCTTCTAATGAAATAATTCATTATTTAAGCTGTCTAAGCATTATGCATGACAGCTACCCTATCAACAGAGGAGTTAATTCAATGCACATGGAAGAACAGTTTAAATATTAATCAATCAATCAATCATTCTCTCATTCTAGCTAATGAGTAAAGACTATTACTTTAATTTTTTCCTCTTTGCTGAAAGTCTCAACATAATCAAATTGGAATTTTCTAGATAATAAAGTGAGTTAACATTTATGCTCCATATTCATATATGTTTACATAGATTGGAATTACTTAGAAGTAGTATCTTTGGTAATAATCACTCAAATTGTTACATAAGCAAAGCATTTAGTTTGAATCCTTTGCATATATGTTATTAACTTGAAGGGTTTCTTTCAAAACTAACAGAGGTTGTTACTGATTTGCTCAAATATTGTGTATATGAGAGAAATTTTGCTGTGTTTCACAGTATGCAAGAAAAATTTTTGTTACCACATGGCTATGAACTAATACTATGAAGAAGCCTGAATTATATATAGAATAATTCCATCTTTAAAAATGTAGGCTATAAAAGTGAAGTAACTTAACTAAGATCCTTACTGGACTCTTGCAAATATATAAGTAGAGAATATCTGTAGATAAGGACAACATGTACTTCAATTAGGGCAAAGGGCTAAAAAAAATTTTAAACAAAAAGAGGTGGTGTGCAGTTATGTCCCAGGCCTCCTAAGAATATCCAAGAAATCAGCATATAAAAATGAACAGACTGGTAAAGTATCAGACTTTTTGTTTATTGTTGATAGGCTGGAATTAGAAAGTCTTATCATGAATAGCAGGCTTTTACAAAGAAACCAACAATTACTCAAGCCTTCCTCTGTTAAGAGAGCTATGTGAGGAAATGCTGGGGATACTTATAAATTGAGTGTGCAATAAAGAATATATGTATAGGTAATTAATATACAGAAATTATATAGAATGAACTTTCATGAAAATATAATGCTTAAAAAATAAGAACCATTAAGAGGTCATCTCTAAATTCTTATGTTGAAAAGTTACTATGAATTGATTTGAAACAGCTTTATAAAAAGGATTGTAAGAAAAACATTCCAGAAGATTCAACCATGATTAGCCATTTAACTATTAACTATTTGAGATCATAGATTTTAATGAGGTCTAGAAAATAGAGTTTGTGATTTACAAAAAAAAAAGTTTACAAAATAATTTAAAACATAAAAAATACAATGCATTTTTAAAAAAGCTTTTTCATTCTACTGAATTTATAAAATACATATCATTTAATATTAGCTGTCACATCACAGTTTTGTAAAGTATTTTCTCCTTCACAATCCTATACCGCGAACAACCCCACAATCTAATATAAATATAATGTACATTTACAAAAATCGAAATTAAAATTCTGAAGATATATGCAGGATTTCTTGAAAGCAATCGAAGTGATATTAGAGAACTCCAAATGCTGAATTTGCAAATTATGCAAAACTAATATAATACATGTCAGTATTAAAACAGCTAACCACTGATGAAAAAACTTACCGAGGATCTTAAAAATATTTAATTTTTTATTTTAAGCTAATTTTCCACACAAACTTTATTGTGCCTTCTCCTTATATAAAATGTTAGTCTTTGCTTTAAGATGATTTAGTGTGAGTGACTTTTTGTTTCTCCTGGGACTGATCATCTTAGATAATGAGAAGCTCCTTTATTAGAAGAAACTAGAAAGATGTAACCATTAACATGCTAAAAGACAGACAAGCAAACAAAAGTATGCAGAAGTTGTTCAGAAAGATTTTTGAATATGTAAAAATAAACTGGGTTTGGACTTAGGAAGATGAAATAGAAAAGCAACAGCACCTGTGGACACCAGAGATAAATGTTCCTTCCCATGTGACTTCAGACAAGCTCTAAGGTTAGGGTCAATAAATCTAAAGAACAGAAGATGAGAAGAAGAGATTGTCTAGGTAATTTATTACAGAACTTTAATTAAAACATCTCAGCCAGCCTGAGCTTTCCTCCTTTATCCCTTTGCCCTACTAGGGTTGCAGCTGGATTTAAAACTAAGACCTGTTCTTTAAATTCATGACAGATATGCTACAGGTAGCTGCAAATGTGGATGTCAAGGCCCAAAAGAAAGAAATCATAGTTTCTGAGGGAAAAAATTTACAAAAATGGAAGACCATTAGTTTTGCCTTGTAGTGAAATTTACTGAAGGACTATAGTTGGAGTAAGTCCTCCTTCCTCTCGAAACTGTGCTATGTTTAGGCATTCTGCAGTGAAGCATCCTCTTACATGGTGCTGGCATAGCCCTACTTACTAAGGAAGAGACCTCCTGTGGAACAGACTCACATAACTGAAAAGGAAGTCTATATCAACTCCTTATGTTAAACACATGGTCTTTTTATGTAAAAATGAACCAAAAACTATAATTACCATACCTATGAGGAATAACAAAGACATAAAAAAGACCACATTGATACCGAACAATTCAGAAGGAGAACATTAAAAATAACAACAATACCAATAACACATGCTAATGAAATTCTGTGGAGAAGTTGGGTAGTCAAAAATACACATTGCAAAATAGACTTTACTATAAGAAAATAAACAGCAAAGAGAGCCAGTAAAATTACCCAGTTTTTGGAATATAAAAGTCAATGAATAAACCAAATAATGTACTAGCAGGGCTAAAAGCCATCTCCTTGATAAAATAAATAACGTTTTTCATCATGGTTATAATAGGCTAGGAACTGTTCTATGAACCTGATATTGTTCTTAACTAAGCCATTTCTCACAATAAATCCATAAATTTGATTCTCCTCTCATATCTAGTTTATAAATGAGAAAACTGATGCTGAGTGAATTTGAGTAACTTATCTAAGACAATACAGCTTGTGGTAGGCAGCTACATTTTGAATGCTGGTAGTTCTGTGACTAAAACACACACACCTATCAATCTTCAATGATTTTGAAGGCAAAGTTAAAGAAATACCCAAATGTTTATAGTAAAAATTATGAAGATTTTAAAAATATAAAAGAAAAATAAGGTGAAGAAACTGATGAGTTCTGTTATTAATTCATTACAGCTAAAATACAATTAAAATTTCCTGATTAAAAAAAAGTTTCTTCATATTGAGAGGATCCAATGAATGAAATCAGAAGAAGAAATTTGAAGACTTACTCTTAAACATAATTAAGTCAAATCTTGGAACAAAAAGGAGGTTGAAAATTCTAAATCTATCCAGAAGCAAACCCAGGTTACCTACAATGCAACAAAATAAGAATGATTGATTCTGTTTTGCATCATCAGCAATTGCATCTGGAGGCAAAATAAAATCTTTTTAGACATGCAAAATTTATAAAATATACTAATATGTTTAGCAACAAACACTATAATATTTTAAGTTTGTGTTTTTCAAGGCTCTATAAGAAAGGTCATAAAGTGTATCAAGCTTTGGCATTCCTTAGGAAAATGAATATAAAAGCAACTGTGTTCAAACATGTCCCACCAAATGGGGAAAAATGAATGTAAGACCTGCAGATAAAAGTCTCTCAAAGTAACTCTTCAACAAGAAGAAGAAATTAATTTAGGAATACCTTAAAAAATTGAATGGCACTGAATAACTGCAATATTAGAATTAGTATAAGGAAAATAAATGTCTACATTTATGGAAATAATTAGCAGGGGATTTAGAATGAAAAGGTATACAAGATTCAAGAAATGGAATAAATTCTATGTGGTCTAGAAGAGGTAAAAAAATTAAAAGATTAATCTGTGAGATATTCACTGTAGTATGACCACAGTTTAATCACTTGGTTTTAATTCTATACTTTTTTTCTTTGGGAGCAATCACATCACTGGATGTGCAATGACTCATGAACATAATGTTGCAAATTCTATTTATGTGTTTTATAATTTAAAAATTGACCTGTAAAACATTAATAGCTTAGATATAGCCACAGAGTTAAATGCAGTATTTATAGATAATATAAACATAAATTATTTTATATTCATTTAGTTGTGCTTCTGTACAAACATAGTTTTCTATCACTGTTTCAATTAAAGCTGGTGGGTGTTAGTTTAATTAAAATAAGTAATATGTCTTCTAAATGTTCATATTAGACTCCATAAATTTTGCTTACATTGTATGTATATTTAGACATAGGATTACATAATAAATATCTATTATGTCTTTTTTTGGTTCCATATTCTGCATATGACTATTATGTTCCTTTATTTTTCAACATCTTGATAGAGAAGCATTTTTTAAGAGCAGGGGCTGGGAATAACTAAATTGGTAGGCAAATTAACTCTGGTGCACTTTCATTCTATTGTATTACTTTTTCTATAAATGAGAAACATGTCCTCTTTTGGCTTTCCCATTTATTCCCATTGCCTCTCTTCACCCTGTCTTTATATACTAAATTAGCTAAAATGAAGAAACGAAAGTCAAGTATAAGACAAAGTTGGTAGAGAATACCATTGGTTTGTTTATTTTGTTTGTTTACTATACTACCATCTTCTCTTTAGGTGAATTAATTACCTTTAACTCTCCAAATTTAATGCTGATATTCAAGTTCAGGTAGTTCTAATTCTATTTCAGTTGCTAGCTGATAATCAGTATTTTGAAAAGAGTATGTCTCTCGTTGAGGGATTGCATGTGGGAGTGAAAATGGTTAATGGTATTAAAATTCTTAAGAAACCCAAAAGAGGTTAGGTGATACAAGAAAAAATATATCAAATCATTATTACCTAACATTACACCAAGTTCAAGGCCAATTTAATACAAAATAATTTGAAAACAGTGACATCTTTTGGTTGTGTTTTATTTTTAATTCTATTTGTAAATATGTAGTCTGCCCAACTGCCAGAAAAATAGACACTTTTTGGGTTTCATGGCTTTAAAATCCTAGGACATAAGCAGGATTGTCAGGTAACATAATTGTAGGAACAAACAATAAAATCTACAACTTTAGCAGCTGCATATTGCCACATTAAGTATTCCAGAGCATCCCTTCCTTCTCAATAAAAATTGTAGTTTAGTTTAACATACTAAAACCCTTTGACTGCTGGAGGCATTGGAACTGCTTTACTGAAAATACTTTCAGAAACCTCAGGGGGTCTAAAGTGGGGTGAGCTCCCTGGTGGTTGATTAATACTTTGTCTCCTAAAATACTGCTAGGCTTACATGTTGTTTATACTAGCCATTCCACATATAACAATGCAGAATCAGCAGAGAAGTTTTGCTTTGAATTTGTATATCCGCTTAACAGTAGTGGTTGTAACAGAGGTTCTTAAGATCTCAGCAACAATCTACTATGAGGAACTATTTCATTCATGAGTAAATTAGATTAACTTGGTTATCCAGTCCATAGCCAGTTTTTGCTGTTTTGTTTTACTCTTGTTTTCTTTAGGGCTGTGGGGAGGGTAGAATATCCTCTAGCTTATGTGAGACCCACCAACTAGAGAATGAACTGCGCTACCAACCATATAACCGTTTGTATTAAGAATTATAATTCCCTTGTTGTGTTTTGAACACAAATTGTAATTGCAATATTACTTTAACAGACCTTTCGACTATGTCATGCTCCAGAATAAAATTTAATAAATATGACTCTAAAGTGGTGTGTGTGGTATTTTATATTTCAATATAATGTAGAGAGAATATTCTGTAGTCATCTTAATATTCTTGCATCTAAGAAAATCAAGTTAACAATCATGAATATACTATTCTTTCAAGAAGAAAAATTAAGCTGATTTTAAGCAAAGAGTTTCACATATACTGTACTATAATAAATTCCTCATTAGGTATATCAACTCTATATGAAAAGTAAACGTTTGGATTTGCCTTTTCACTTAATTTTAATTCATTTGCTCTGAGGAAAGAAAAGCTTGTGTGTAGTTTGAAAAGATTTGATGCATTTGCTAAAGGTGTGAAATTTCTGTACCGTCTTTATGCTTTAACACCACTCTCCTTTTTGTAACACTTGATTATCTGAACTTCTTCCCTGCAAAAATGGAGGTCATTAGTTTCACAAGCATATATTCATACCTTTTTATATTAGCTGATTAGTTGAATGAATCTTACAAATATGTATGCGGACTACTTAAATCAATTTAGAAGAGCAAAGAGGATAATTATTATGATATTTTTGTAGGAATGAAACTCTGCTTAAAGTTACAGTGTGAGAGATAGACTTTAGAGTGTAATGATGTCTTATAAGTTAATAGAAAAATGAGTACAAAAACCATGACAATGGTAAATGCCGTTTATTAGCATCAGCTATGTTTCAAAAACTTTGCTTACCTATTCCTTCATTCTGTAGTAACTCATTCAAACAGAGATAAAAAAAAAAAAAAGAAACAAAAAAACAAAACAAAACAACACCCAGTGTCTCAATTATGGTGTAATCAAGACATAGCTGTAAAAACAATCAATCGCAATTGTTGAAGTGGCTACAAATAAAAAACACAGTTGATGCAGAGCCAGAATTTGAACCCAAATCTTCTCATGCTAAATTCAACTTTAACAACCATACCATACCTCAAAGCTCAGGAAAAAAGAAAAAAGAAAACAAACCAAAACAAAAAGAATATACCACGCCAATATTCCATAATACAAAGAAAAATAAGTAACAATATTGCAGTTACTGTTGTATATCGTTAAATTTCTGTTTCTTTCTGAGGATTCCCAAGTTAAAATCATCCCACTCTTTACCATGAATGCTATTTTTAGTGATCTGCGAGTAGTTAATATACCTTTCCAAGTTCTGCAAAACATACAATTAAAATAGCTTTTTAATTCAAAGTAGTTTTGAACTAATTTGAATCTTGCTAAAAAATAAAACTGGTTTTATAGTAATTTTATGAATGCTTCTCAGGTCCCTGATATACTTCTTGCTCTTTCTTATACGTCCTTTTTTTTTTTTTTTTTTTTTTTTTTAGAGACAAGGTCTCACTTTGTCACCCAGGCTTGACTGCAGTGTGGCACCATTATAGCAATCCTCCTTGCTCAGCATCCCTGGTAGTTAGGACTGCAGGCACACGCCATTACACTCAATTAATTTTTACAATTTTTGTAGAGACAGGGTCTTACTATGTTATTCAGGCTGTTCTAGAACTCCTGGCCTCAAGCAATTCTCCTGTCTCAGCCTCCCAAAGCACTGGGATTACAGATGTGAAACACCTTGCCCAACTCTTTCTTATATATCCTTTTAAAAAATAAACAGGAATTCTTTCTTGTTTGCAGATAAATATTTTAGTGGCTTCTTTTTAACAAGCAAACGAGATTAACTCAAGAAAAATTCCATGTAATCTTTATCTCATGTTTGGTTTTTTAAAATGGAATTTTCCTTCTTCCATTTAAATTTCATTTAATGGAAGAATTTCCTTCTTCCATTCAGCCTGCTGAAGGAATAATTATATAATAATACTGAGTGCCACAATTACAGCTTGATGGTTTCTAAATATCACCTACAATAGCATGGCCATTCAGTCATATATAACTTGTCTACAGTCCATCTTTTTTTTATGTTTCTTATAACAACTATTACAAAGATTTATTCTGTACAATATCCTCATTCAACTCGGTCCAGAGCAAATAAAAAAAAAACAAATTAAACGCTCAACCTTTTAACTTTGGTTCTCTGAGACCAAACTTATCTGTATCTGAATTCTTTTTTATATTCCTCTTGCCTGGCCTCCCTCCTCTTTCACTATTTTTTCTTTTGATTCGACTCACTTCCAGACTCTCTGAAAACAATAACAAAAAAAATTTCCATTTCCTCAAATTAATTCACAAATCTACTTCCGTTGACTTCCACTCTCAGATTGCTGCTGATGTAACTTATGCAAAAGCCTATTTTAAGTTTTCATTTAATCTGACCTATTGTTAGCAGTTGACATTGCTACTCACCCACTGTATTTGTGACTCTCTTCTTTGTTATCTCATAAGTCTACTCTTTCATGTTGTCTCATTAATATAACTACTGCTTTTAGGATTCCTAACAAATTTCTCTCATTCTTCACAGTCAATAAATTTTTGTTGCTCTCTGTTCGTTTATTGGTCAATCTATTGCTCCAGATGTTCTTCCTGTATGGTTTCATCTTTGAAGTAATCAATTCTTATGATTTCCAGGCAATGGTGATAGCCATATCTATACTCCTCCTTTGTTTCGGGATGCTTTGCCTTCTGTGTCTCACAGGCAACATAAAATTGAGTTCTTTCAATCTAAATTAATTACTTCTTAGCCTACTTTTAAGTCTTGCTTCTTCTGTACTTGCAGTCTTGCTTAATGATATCATCACTTACTTAATTTTACAAATAAATATTAGAGTAAACCTCAGCTGCTGTCTTTCCCCTCCACTACCTGTTCTACCTGTTCTACAATCAAATCCATCAATATTTTCTACTATTTTATTAATTAAATGGATTTTGGAATATAGCTTAAATTTATCATCTAGGCATTGACTTGAATTCTTTTTTTTTTTTTTTTTGGCAGACAAGGTTTCACTCTATTGCCCAGGCTGGAGTACAGTGGTGTGATCTTGGCTTACTGTAGCTTCAACCTCCTGGGCTCAAGCACTTCAACTTCAGCTTTTCTAGTAGCTGGAACTACAGACATGTGCCACCACACCTAGCTATTTTTTATTTTTTATTTTATTTTATTTTTTTAGAGATAGAGTCTCACTCTGCTGTCCCGGCTGGTCTCAAACTCCTGGACTCAAGTGATCCACCCACCTTGTCCTCCTAAAGTGGTAGGATTATGGGATTGCAGGCATGAGCCAGCACACCCAACCCCAATTCAGATTTTAGAACATGAAGTTAAGAAAAAAAGAAAAAAGAAACATAAGCATTCAAGAAAATAGCATGGTGTATTTGTATTTGCCTTTTGAAGAGTGAACACGAGGTTAAATAAAAGTGTTTAATCACACGGCCACTCAGTTTTATGATCCTGCTTTAAATCATAAAGCCATATAGTAAAAAAAAATGCTGAAACTTATTTTTAATTCATGCCTTTTTTCATTTTTATTTATTTTTTCAATTCAGATTGTCATCATAATACACCAAATTATTTACTGTTCTTTCTGTCTTAGAAATTTTTCCACTGATATTCTTATAGTACTAAGTGTTATATAAATAGGAGTGGAAAATTTTCTTCCCATGAAGGTACAGTAATTTGAATTCATAAAAGAAATGAACAATGGACAGATTAAAGGAAAAAAGGCACAAATTTATTAATGTGCAAATATGAGAGCCACGTGAAAGATTAAACTCAAGGGTCCAGATGGCTGGAGTTTAAAATAGCACCCTGTGCTGCAGAGAGAAACAGGGACCTCTGATGGATAGGTAAGGAGGTGGAAATGCTAACATGGGTGGGTGAGGGGGAGAGAAATATCATGGCAAACAAAATTTTCTTATTATACAGATAAAGTCTCTGAGGTAGCAGCCATTAGAAGAATAGTTGAAAGAATAAGTGAAAAGTCTGTATGGGCATGAGAACGTGGGCATGGAGACTTCTAGTTTTCCTTCCTGCAATAGGAGTTAATCTTCTCTGGTTAAATTAGATTCCAGGGAGAGGGGCAAAGACAACTGCACTTATTCTGGAGGAATTTAGAGAATTTTAGAGTATGCCACACTGGGTACTTCAGGAATGAAAGAGATTCAAGAGAGGAGAAGGGTCAGAGACACCTTGAGGCTGCTCTTTTTAGTTCAAAGTTGCCATACTTTTTTGGGTACTGTTTTTATGAACCCCAATAAATACAATACAGTGTGTACCAACATCATCATCTTCTCACAGGAGGACTTTACAGTTCAATAAAAATGTATTAATGAGAGAGGGTAAAAATTAAAACAGATAAACAAAGAGAGGCTATGTTATAATTTATGTTTTCTTATTTATTTATTTATCTACCTATCTTTTTATTTATTTAGTTTTGCAGCAATAGGGTCCCATTATGTTGCCTGGGCTAGTCTCAAACTCAGGGACTCAAGTGATCCTTCCTCCTTGGCCTCTCAAAGTGCTGGAGTTACAGGAGTGAGCCACTATACCCTGCCAAAATTTATGTTTTCTTATCCAATCAGACTTTGTTTTTAATAACTGTATTCATTAACATTTGTGACTTAATTTCTTATTTCCATATGCATTATTTTCTTAAGGTACTTTATTGATTAATACATGTCTGTCTTTATTATATTGCAAGGCAAGATTTATCCTTTCCCCCAATTCTCATGAATAAACACATTTCCACTTTATTTTGATAAACAGTTTAAAAAATTTTTAAATTAACTTTGAAATGTAAAGTTTAAATTAGTATCATAAAAATATCCAACAGGCATATGAAAAAATGCTCAACATTACCAACCATTAGGGAAATGCAAATCACAATCATAATGAGATATCACCTCACTCCAATCAGAATGACTATCATTCAAAAGCCAAAAGATTAACAATAGCTTGCAAGGATCCAGACAAAAGGGAACGCTTATTCACTGTTGGTGGGCATTAGTACAGCTGTTATGTAAAATAGTATGGAGCTTCCTCAAAAAAATAAAAAATAGAACTACCATGTGATCCAGCAATCCCAATACTGAGTAGTTATCTAATGGAAATAAAATCGGTCTGTTGAATAGATAATTGTGCTTCCATGATTATTGTAGCATTATAAAACAATAACCAAGATAAATACCCAACCCAAATGTCCATCAATGGAAGAATGGATAAAGAAAATGTGATACATATACATAATGGAATACTATTTAGCCATTACAAAGAATAAAATCCTGTCATTTGAAGAAACATGAATGGAACTGGAGAACGTTATGCTAAGTAAAATAAGCCAGGCACAGAAAGACAAATACCATATCTGATTCATTTGCAGAATTCACAAAAAGTTGATTTAAGAGTAGAGTAGTGTAGTGGTTACCAAAGCCTGGGGAAGGTAGGGGAAAAGCAAGAGATGAGCAGAGATTGTTCAATGGGTACAAAATTACAATTATATAGTAGGAATACATTCTGGTGTGCTATTACATGGTAGGGTAACTATAGTTAACAATATTCTGTATTTCAAAATAACTGGAGAAGATTCTGTATGTTCTCACCACAAAGAAATAGGTGTTTGAGGTGATCAATAAGCTATATATCCTGATTAGATCATTATACAATCTATACATGTATGGAAACATCACTCTTTACCTCATAAGTATATAGAATTATTATACATCAATTAAAAATAAAACAAAAAATAAATAACTAAATTGGTAGGTCTCATTTTCATAGATTTTTTTTCTCAGTACACCAGCTTTTATAAAATATATAGCAACATTTTTTTAAAAAGCCAAGTGAAAAAAACAATAACAATAAAGGCAGCTTGACAAATTAATCTGCACTGTAATAACATAAACTAAATAACATTAGAAGTGCAAACTTCACCAGTTTAAGTATAGTTTTGTTGTAAATAAATTGATTTTTGATACTCAGGCCATTGTTTTACAGAAGTGTTTTTGTTTTTCCTAAATGTAGTTATTGAATGTCTATCTGCCAACATTGTACCCAGTATGGGAGATTTAAAGATAAAGTGATAGCCTAGAGAGATGCACTAAATAGAGTTGTAAACATTGATAGAGTAATAGACACCCAGATCACGATAGTCTCCTCAGAAACATGTGGACTTGCTAATATGCTTTAATGAGCTATTGAGTTTTAGCACTACAAAGCACTGGGAGTTTCAAATCTTCCTTATGGCTGTGTCATATAAATCTACCATTGATCTTTTTATAAACCCCATTTAATGTTAATTACTAGAATTGGGTCACCAACGAGCAAAATATTAAATTATACTCTGATGACAACGCACTGCAAAGTAATTCTGCTACTCTTAATGCTATCCTTTAGAATACTACTTACTGCCTTACTGACATATAGGGATAATAATATTTGTTAACATTTATTCACTGCTTGCTGTGTGGCTTGCATACCATAACTCATTTCAATCTCAACCCTATGAGGTATGCAAAAATTTTAACCCTATTTAATGGGCATTAGTTTGCCTAAAGACCTTTAGCTATTAAGAAACAGAAGAGGCACTTGGGCCAGGTCCCTACTACCGATACCTTTTCCATAATAGCAATAGTTTCTATATTATAACATGGAGCATCCATAGCATACATTTGATAAAACTGTCAAGCTCATTTAGCAGTTTTCAGTGGCATGCTGAGTACTGATGTTGCAAAGATAAATAAGATGTAACCTCTAATTGAAAAGAGCTATGTGCCACCACACCCAGCTAATTTTTGTGTTTTAATAGAGACGAGATTTCACCATGTTGGCCAGGATGGTCTCAATCTGCCGACCTCGTGATCTGCCCGCCTCGGCCTCCCAAAATGCTGGGATTACAGGCATAAGCCACTGCATCCAGCCTAGACCATACAGATATTCAGGGTCAGCCAAAACTAACTCAGGTTTGCAAAGCTGCATACAAAGAAGCAAAACTACTAACATTATGAAAAATAGCCTACTTAACTTGTTTATTCTTGAGTCCAATGACTATGCTAGACATGTAGCGTATGGTTGAAGAAACATGCATAACACTTATTTTGTGTTACTTTTCCATGTTTTAAAAATTACATTTTAACACATTTAAAATTCTACGTTTTAAATTTTATTTTCTTGTGTGCAACAACATATATTTATAAAAATGTGTAAGATTACTCTATAGTTTGTGGGCATATAAATGAGCAAATCCAAGTATTTAGCCATAAACTAACTTTGGAGATGAAAGCATGGTTAGCACAAGGCAAAAATTTACACACAACAGTGCATGCTACAATGGCTGTATGACTTCAAATCAAGAATTTTGCTATGTATATGGAATACAAAGTAAGAATTTTTTTGCTCTACCAATTTCATCTTTACCACACCATTTTTTAATCCATCAAAAGAAATTTGTATGTGTCCCAAATTATGTTGAGTTCTGTTAATGATTTAAAGGGTTCGTGGAAGGAATTTTGTTCTGAAAATGCTTTTGTTTTTCTTAGAATAATAATGATTATTGTAATAAAAAAGTATATTCATATCTCCCAGTCAGTAATTTAAAATCAGGAAAAAGAATTTTAACAGCAACCAAAGAACAGAAGGATACTCTTACCCTGCAGCTGGTCACGAAGATTACCCTGCTAGGCTTGACTATTTCCTACTTTACTCAAGAATAAGTAGACACATAACTATTGTCTCCAATAATAATATACAAAGTAGATAACAAAATAAGACACTATGATAGCATCCAAAGGGCATGTTATGAGAAAAACGCAAAGAAAATAAACATATATTAGAAATCTCCTGCCCTTTATTGCCAGTAAAATTTCTCTCCCCCCAAATGCCCACAAGAACACGTTTTTAGAAAAACATATGTAAGAGAAAACTTGATAAAATGATATAGTAAATTACTAATTGTCCAGCTGAGAAGAAAACCAAAAGAAAATAGATCAATAACTATAGAAACAAAATATAGTATTAGAATTAAAGTCAACATGAATGATACAGATGACTAAATCAGTATTGTACAGAGAAAATATGAGATTATTGATCTTGCTGGAGAAAAGAAAATACAGAGAACTGAGCATAAACAGCATTTATAATATATAATGGAGACTGGGCGTGGTGGCTCACACCTGTAATCCCAGCATGTTGGGAGGCTGAGGCTGAGGCCAGCAGATCATTTGATGCCAAGAGTTTGAGACCAGCCTGGCCAACATGGCAAAACTCCATCTCTACCAAAAATACAAAAATTAGTCAGGCATGATGGCACGGGCCATCAGTCCCAGCTACTCGGGAGGTTGAGGCACAAGAATCACTTGCCCGGCAGGCGGAGGTGGCAGTGAGCCGAAATCATGTCACTGAACTCCAGCCTGGGTGACAGTGAGACCCTGTCTCAAGAAATACATTTAAAAAAAGATATAGTGGACAAATAAAAATATTCTGCATTAAGATTCTTTCATTAGTCAAGATTTATTGTCTGTTAAAGATAATTAATTGAAAACAAATCATCAGGTAAACATATATTGAACTAAGAATATTTCTCCAAATGTTAAATATTACATAACAATAGACCAAGCTAAAGAACTTTGAAGTAGAAAAGTATAACTGAACAAATAAATATTAGGCAACTTGTTCTTTTTGAAGGGGCTGTGGTGGTGATGGGGTAGTAAAGAGATATTAAAACATAAATGAATTCAACAAAGATGTCGTCACATGCTCACCATTATAACAAAATACTCAAGGAATCTATTGGTGAAAAAGGGGGCTAGAATTAAGCATGCAGAGAGAAGGGGTTATGGTATAAAACAAACCACATAAATCAAAATAGCAACGAGGTAATAATAGAGATGTAAGTAAAAATTATTAGATAGTAGAATTATAAATACAAAAAAGTTTGATGAAATTGAATATATGACATTAATAAAGGTTGTTAGTAAAATATGAACAGAAAGATTATTTTTCATAGGTCATAAGAATATCTATTGGCATGCCCACTTAATCTGAAGAAATATGACTGCTATTCCATTAGTTTTGAAATTTCATCCAATATAATAAGTCAAGAAATAAAATAATACAACTATTACCAAAAAATACAGCCCAATGTCCCTCATTTCAAAAAGACATTATGTATAGCAAGGGTAAGAACATTGATTCACACACTCTCAAAAATAATAATAGATATGTTACTAGTTATATTTTTAAATAACTATTAAAAAACAAGTATTTTCCTATGGTTGACAAAAATGCATTAGATAGAATAATAGAACAGGATTCCTTTCTTTACAATTGAGTAAAAATGTAGATTTAAAAATATTATTTATTCAGAAATCTAAATCTCAACAGGATTCAAGCACTGAAAATATTTTCCATGTTTATTTTTTTTCCAAAGCTTATTCTTTTTAATGTTATCTGTTTGTAATAATTTAAAAAATACCTTTATAAAATGCTCAGTGAATGACATAGATGTAATCTGCTCTGTGTAGAAGAGCAAGTGGTCAGGTCTTCAGCCCAATTCACATGATAATGACATGGGTGGTGAGGATTATAATTAATAGATTGTAAATGGCTCTGTCAAAAGCTTCTTCATGTTGCTAAAAAATGTCATACATTTCCTAGAACATAGGTCTTAAATTTTTGACGAGACAAGCTCCAGATATATAGACTGAAGTAGAAATGTCAAAAACAAAGTTGTAATTAAGCTGATAAGATCATAAATGTACATTTTTAAAAGTGCCATTGTTTATTCTAATTTTCTGTAGATGCTTTGAAATTAAATTCAATTGAAAAATTATTTTGTAACTGACAATGTAAGATTTTCTGATAACTAAACTGAATTATTAATTTTTAAACTTTTAATGAAAATCACTGACCTTTGCAATGTTTGAGTCTTTGTACAGGAACTGATAGGGCAAATGTATTATTTCTGCCTAAGTCTCTACATTTTAGTTTTTCATGTAACATGCCATTATATTATCAAGTAAACAAAATTATTTAAAATGGTTGTAAAAATGATTAAATATTGTGAGAATAGTTTAGGTGAGCCAAGTTTTGGTGAAGATAACAAAAGGGAGGAGAAAATGAGGTTCTTGAGCCATCACTATCTGACTCTCATCAAATATATTTACTGTATAAATAATATAATACAGTATTAAACTCTTTTATTTGTAGGTTTTACTAGTTTGTCTTCCTTTTAATATCCATATGAATAATATTGAATCAGACTGTCAAGAGTACTTTGCAATTAGGAAGAAGGTGGGCCTTCTTGCTGGAGGTGTATCCCCAAAAGCACTGACTGTGACAAATATTAACACTTTAAATGTTGGATTAAGGAAAGTGGCTCAAGGAAGGGGTGGTGGTGAGGAATTGAGCAGAGCTGAAAGATTATAAACAGAATCAGACTTTGGAAGTACTTTATTAATTTAACATACAGTATGGCACCACAAATGTATATTGGTCGAATGTCAGCCTTGTCTTATATCCTGTATTATGTACCACATCTTAATGTGGTAAAATTCTCTTTTCATCACTTTGATCTGGGACTGTAGTGGAGTCAAAGTTTGGGAGTCTTGGGAGGAGATAAGTGTATTTGATATATTAGAAGACTGAAAATAATTTGTGGGCAGAGGGCCAACTATGCTGGATTAAAGATGGCTGCAGAATTTTTGCCACTGTTTTTTCAGGCAGTGGGTCTAGTTCCTTCTCCTTGCATCTTGGCTGACTTGTGACTGCTTCGACTAATAAAGCACAGCAAAAGTGATTCTTTGCCACTTCAGGCCTATTTTTTATGAAGCTGGAAGTTTCAACCTTGGTTTTTTGAACCCTGAGATGCCAGGCATGAGGTTCAATAACATGTGTAAGAGTCCATATAGAAAGGCCCTTAGACTAAATGGAGAGAGAGCACTCCAGTCATCCAGGCTAAGGTATTAGGTATTGTCTTGGAATCTCCAGACTGGCTCAATTGTAGTTGATACAACTAAGTGATCTTAAACCTATGTGGAACAGATTGTCTAGCTAAATCCTCTCGAAATTATCGAGCCACAGAATCGTAGGATATGAGGATATGATAAAATGTTTGTCATTTTAAGCCACTAATGTTTGGGGTAGCTTGTTATAATTTAATTGATAATCAGAACAGAATTCGTTTTGAATGACTATTGTATTTTCATGCAATTGCAGTACAAATTCAAAGGATCTTTTCATTTATAGAAACATCTTGTATGGAAGAAACGTGTGAAATCCAAATAAAAGAATAATATGCAGGAAAATTAATGAAGAGCCACAAAGGTAAAAAAAAAACTATGTTCTAAACTATAAGGAATTTAGTAAAGTATCATGCTGGCCCTACAAAAAAAGAATCAGAGCAATAGAAATAAACCAAAGGCACAGACAAAGATCACAGTTTACATAATTGATTTTATGAAAAAATTGTGAATTAATAATTGTTTTTATGAAGTATTTGGTATAGCACTGTGCATATGATAAAATTTTAAAACTGAACAAAAGTGAAACACCCAAAACCAGAAGAAAATGTGGCTGAATATAAGCATAGAATTCTTATAGTTATTTAAAAATATATTTCTTTATGCATTTTTTGATTTTCTAAGCTAAAAATGTTTTATTGCAAAAATCATATATTTGTCAATTTAAGCCTCTACAATGTTTATCATTGAATATTTTTCATGAAACATTTTATACTTTCTTCTAAAAGTGAACATTTCTTTAAAAATATACTGATGTGATGATTTAGTAATAATCTTCATTATATTATTAAAACTTGGACAAGTTTTTCTAAATAGTATAAGAAAAAATAACATGTAGTTAATTTTTGTTCTCGTGAAGAAGATTGCTTCCAAGAAATCAGAGTATAGTCAGATTTTTTTCTCCTTTTCAGAAGGCTGTTCTTCCAGGTAATACAGTGTCATATAGTAAAAATGCATAGTTTCTCATGTGCAAGTCTCATGATTTTGTCAACTGATATTTAGCAGCATTTACCTCTTGGCTGCCAGTTCTTCATTTTGCATAATATATTTTTTCTTACATAAAAACTGAAACATAGGTAGATTTTAAGTTGGCATTGCCCCTGTGAGACGACAGTATGATCGACATCTGTGTAATAAATGCAGACTTATAATGTACAAAGACAGCCACACTCTGACATTTCCACATACCTCAGACTTACATGCTGAAATACTGAACAATTACAGAAGAAAAAAATAATGAATGATGGAAAAAAGTGGTATAAGGATAGATAACACTAAGCAGAGTTGCCATATTGTATACTATTTAATACAATGACAGTTCTATTCTTTCTGGGAAGTATCTAAAATTCTAGTTAGTGAATAAAGCAATTGCTTTTAGAAGAAATTTATATTTCCAGGCAATATTATAAAACATGCTTTAACTCACATAGATTGACTAAACAGCATTTTAACTTGAAATTTTTTAAATTTTTCCCTGACTTATTGGAAATAAAAATATACTTTTCTCCAAATTTCCACTGAAAAATATTCTGAAGTGCATAAGGTGAATACTAGTTAAGTAAGTTTATATTTATTAAATTAATGATAACACAAGTATTATTTGCTTGCTCGCACTTATAGCAACAGGGAGGGGGGTAGAGTTGAAGCTAGATGTCTCACACACATTGAACAGTCATTAAGAAACAACCGCTATTGCACAAACTTGATAGGCAATCAGGAAATAAAGTGGACATGTAAGCAGCAGTACTAATTAATAGATAGTAGAATATTATATTAGGTATAGGAGGTGTTTTAAAATTATATGCTTTACTTCTAATTCACTTTCTTAACTGCAGCTATAAAACTAGAACTCATTTATTTACACAATTAAACATATTGGGTATCTGCTACCCATCATCAACCAATTGTGGGAAGAAAGTTGCCCAGGTGCCATGGCAAGAGACTGAAAACACAATCTGTCCCAGTATAATAAATAACTGATTGCTTAGATATAGCAATAGCACCAAACATATTTACTGGTTACTTAGTTATAGCATAATTAATAACTGATTACTTAGTTATAGAAATGACACCAAATAGATATTAGGTTCAATCGCATAACCAATTATATAATCAATCTTATTACATCATTATTCTCTATTAATCTTTGCTTTAGTGTAGAAACATTTTAGTCTTATAGTATGGACATAATCGGGTGAAATATAATTCAGAACTGAAGGGACATTGTGAGAAGTGATCAAGAGGTGAGAGTAAATGCCTTGTGGTAACTGTTACTTAGCAGGCAGGCCTTACAGTAAGGCCAGCGTCTGGGGAGGCGCCCCTTACTTAGCAGACTGTGAAGGGCAGTTTCCCTTGCACTGGGGAATTCAGAGAAAACTCTGATCTGCTGGCTCTTGAGGAAGGTCTGACACTAGCCAGGCTGGCCCACAGACATCCTGGGGTTTAAACACTTCTCTGTGGTGTTGTGCTCCGATGGTCACCATCCTTGTCCACTTTCATGTTACACTTTCCCACTCAATGCTTCCTTGTAAATTCTTAGACGTTGTGAAAAGTAAGAGTAGAGGAATCCTAAAAGCCTTTGATCTCTCTGATAAATGCATAGAAAGATACTGACATATGTGCCTCCCTTGCTTGCAGGGGCTACTTGAACTGTGCCACGTGGCCCCCCCTATTGTAAGAATATGATTTGCTTGACCCCTACCAATCACTCTCCTGACCCTGCCCCCGTGCCTTGTATACAGTAAATATCAGTGCTCCCAGGCATTCGGGGCCACTGCTGGACTCCCACCCTTGGCAGCAGTGGTCCCCCCCAGTCCAGCTGAATTCTTCTCTTATCCCTATGTCCTTGTGTCTTTCTTTTCTATGATCTATCTTCTCAGCACACAAAAGAACACCCACTAGACCCGGTGGGGCTGGACCCTGCAACCAATGAATGATAGAAATTTAAAGATCAATATAGTCTTTAAGGAGGTCACAACTTACTAAGAGCTTATGCCCAGAAGATATGTGTATTCTGATATAAATTATTTTACTGAAGCTATAAATCAGACATAAAAGAAGGGAGATGGAAAGACAGGAGGGGAGAGATTTAATCTAATTAATCTTCTCTGCAGAGGTTTTGTGTGTTTTTTTGGCTATATTAATGAGCTAAGCCTTGAAAACTAAAGCTTTGGAAAAACTTCCCTATGGATATATATGAAGTGAAAGGTGTTCCAGAAAGCAAAAGCCGGCAGAAAAAGACAATATTTAGCCTAACTAGGCTAAAAAGCAAGGAATATTGGGATTAATGTCTTGAAGAAATAAAGCTGTAATTTTAACTGCATCAGATGATGGAAGTCTGGGAAATTTTATCTTGACTTTGCAACTGATTTTAGTTTTTTAGTAAGGATGTGACACTTTCATATTTAGGTTTCAAAAAGAAAACACTGACAAAACCACAAAGGATTACTTGGAATTAGGGAATTTAGTTAAGACATTATTGTACAATCCAGGACAAAATAACAGTATCAACTGAAATTAAGACTGTTAAGGAAGAAATAATTTGATAAAAGTCTCTGGAAGCCGAATGTAAGGATTGACCCAGGAAGACACACCAACAAACGTGAGCTTGTTCCAAAATCTGTTACAAATTGGAAGGTTTTTATAAGAATATTTAGGAAAAGGGAAGGCGACTTCTCATACTAGATTGTTGTTTTTGTTGTTGTTGTTTTTTCTCATTGGAGGGTACTATATAGAGGTTACAATTGTTGGCTACAGATGACAGCATAACAGCTAAGATGCTTTATGCATAAAACAATCTGTAAAATTTCACGTTCCAGAAACAAAACAACATAACTTCATGATTTAGAAACACATCAGTGTCCTTCTCAATGTCAGTAGGTTATGGATTAGGTTATGGATTAATTAGTACATCAACAGTTTGAGGAACTCACGATAAAGCTATAATATTAACTGAATCAGATTATGGAAGTCTGGGAAATTTCCAGATATGAGGGACTCAAGATAAGATTCTTAGTCAGTGATGGCGTGTAAGCCATCATAAGACCTTCCCCCAGGCAGTTAATGTGGAAGTCTCCCAAATGTAATGTGTAGGTTACCACAGGCATAAAATCTTAAGGTACTAGGAATTGCAGTTATACAAATGAAAGGACTTAGTTTTATTTATTTATTTTTATTTCCACTTTTATTTTAGGCTCAGGGGTACACGTGCAGGTTTGTTATATGGGTACATTGCCTAGTGTATGACTGATCTTGTCACCCAGGTAGTGAGCATAGTTCCTAATAGGTAGTCTTTCAGTCCTTGCCCCTTTCCCCTCCGTCTCCTCTCTAGTGGTACATGGTGTCTTTTGTTCCCATTGGAAAGGACTTATTTATTATGTAAAATATTAGAATTTATGCAATTGAGAATATTGTAATACTGTTAACTTAGATAAAGATTTCAGGTCTGCAGGAGAAAATGTTGAACTTTCTCTAAGACATGTTGAGTGAGGCTGGGGTACTCGTGTAATTGGATATGAGACTTGGAGAAACACTATTACATTTGGGAATCACTTAAAAGGTATGAACTTAAAAGTCATGTGAGAGAATGAAAGTACTATAAAATAGTTTGTGAATTAAGAAGTAAAAATGGATTCAAAAACTTAAAATGTAGGTGGAGAAATAACTAATTGAAAGGATCAAACGTGGCTGGCAACAAGTTTAGAGAAATACTAAGAGATCTGTACTACAGAATTCAAAGAAGCAAAGGGCTGGGCAACAGTAAGTGCTTAAAAGAGATCAAACAGGTGAAGCCACAAAAGAGACATTTGACTTCACATCAAGGTAGTCATTTGGTGATCTTTGAAAACACAACTTTGTTAAAGTTTAATAAAAATTAAATGTCAAAAGGTTGAAGAGGGAATAAGTGAAAAAGAAGTGATGTAAGTTGACTATAGACTACTCATCCAATTTTAAGTTGGAATTTATGTGAATAGAAAAGATATTGATAGTTTGATATGCAAATTGATCTGAAAATATACTTTCCCTATGAAAGCAAATATTGAATATGTTTACTTACGTCAAGGAAGTAGCTAATGAACATCACTTCAGTATTTGCTTTACTAAATTAGAAAGTGACTTTAAAGTTAGCCTAAAATAAAGTGTTCTTATTTTAAGGTCTTAAAACTTACTTACTTTCCTATTGTTATTTCAAACTGTAGTACATGTGGAAAAATATAACTCTAGCTTAATATATATTTCATTGGTCACACAAACCGTTACTAAACTGCTATGATCATTTATGACTTCCTTGAGAAAATACATGATCATAGTGCAACGTTGGTGGGTTGAAGGGATGACCACACTGTTTGGTTATGAGCCAAGAATAATTGTCTAACTTATTCATCATATATCTTTTTTATGCTAGGCATTAATTTTAATTTTATGTAGAAGGAAGAAGAGGCTGCTTAATAGTAACTTCAACATTTTGGGATAAGAATAAATCTACTTTTTGTCATCATTTTTAGCCACTTCGTGGCCTTTTATATTACTTCACAGATGTTATCTATAGCAATATATTTCTCATTACCATATTAAATGGGTTCAACAAAGACACATTCATCCATTGCTACCTCCTAACAGTAAAATGTTAAATGCTGCCTAAAGCATCCTAGTCACTTGCTGGATACAGAACCAGTGAGGGACTGAACATTTCGGTACTGTTGCATTGTCTTCTTTTTTCTGCACTCTGGTTTTGTATTTATTTGTGAGGAAGACATTCTTTCATAGTACACATAATATGCATCACAGAAGAACTAGCTGGTTCTGTAGGATTTGTAGTGTGAGGTATCCACCCATGTAATTATGACTTTTCCTTAATGTTATTCCCATTATTCAGAAGATTGCTTTTGTTAGACTGAATCATATCCACTGGTGCAGTGAAACTTTATATTAGCTTTCTTAGGCTTTCTACACCTCAATGCATGCCTGATCTGTAGGCTTAGCTTGTTCTATTGTACTGCTGTGTATTTGCTATCCTGTGGTTTTTCACTGTTTTGATCATTTTGAAGTACAATCCTTTTCTCCCTGCAAGAACATTTCTCATAATGTTTCATCATCAACACGATTTCTTATACTCTTAGAGAAATAGGACCTCTCGCCTCTCTTTGTGTGTGTGTGTGTGTGTGTGTGTGTGTGTGTGTGTGTGTGTGTGTAGAGAGAGAGAGAGAGAGAGAGAGAGAACAATGTTTTTAGAGTAGATTTAACTACAGGCATCCCGTCCAGTGATCCTGCTAATTTGCCCAAGAAGCACCTAGGACAGTACATACAAGTCAGTACCTGGGACTTTCTATTTTATTCGTTACGGTATCACACAAAATTGAGTCCTTGATGATTTGTGTGATGTCTTGTGATGATGAGGAAGATGATGCAATCCGTTTCTTCATAGAATAAGGAGAGAAGCAGTTGGTGGAACAATGGAAGATTATCACTCAATTTTATAATTGGTAAACTCTATTCTGATGATTCTATCATTATTAAAATATAAGGAATTAGAAATAATCTGCAAGAAACTTATGGAAGTAACCTTCTTTTTTTTTTTTTAACAAAAAAGGATGTAGGCCTTACTTTCTCATATCTTACCTATGAGCAAATAAAATTCCCTTGTTAGAGTAAATTTGATTAATTTATGGATGACCATAATGTTTGCTCTTGGTAAACTTCTACAAAACATTTATCATCACCTACTGCACTCAAGGTCTTTTAGGGAAACCTAACAAATAAATGTGTTTGATTTAACATCCTAATTATATTGTAAAGAAGGATTAGGTTTTGCTTGGGTAAATTTTAAATCTCAGGTAAAAATAGCACATAGAAAAAATATAATGTCAATGAAAGCAGTTTTTTAACATTAAAAATAATATGCTTTTAACTATACTAAGTAGTAACTCAAATATCTTATATGTTCACTAAATATATGAGAAACTACAATTTGTCTTCTGCTTTATTTGCCTTTTTAGCTGAGAAATTTCTGAACACTACATTTTCTAAAAATCAAATGAAACATGACTAATACTATAGGTATATGAATGTGTGTATGGATGGGTGTACCTAGGAACAAATGGAGGGGATGAGATGGCCAGCTAGACGTAGTCAGGAAGCACCACTCTCATTCAGAGAGACCAAATTATCGACTAACCAGTATAATTTGGGCAGATCATCAGAGAGAAAAAGCTGAGAGTGAATAGACAGGTGACAGTGAAACAAAGACTGAAGAGGGAAGAAGCTGGGAACTCTCTGCTGGTTACCTGAATCCTAAGCCTAGTTCCTGGGTCTAAGGAGTTCCTGGGAAAGAGGTGAGTGAGGGGAACTGAGAGACAGCACACTGTTGCCTCTGGGATCCTAGCTACAGGAGACCCTGCATCCCCATGGATGTGTGAGCTGGCAGGGGAATCGCCCTGGAAAACAAGTAGAGACAGGAGTTGAATGGCACAGAACTTGGGTGTTTTGGTGTTCTGGGCACTTTTGGCAGAGAGCGGTCATAGCTGCTGATCCTCCACGACTTCCCAACCCCTCTTGGAAGTGCTAGCTGCAACTGACCTTTGAGCCAGGAGAAAGTGGGGCCAGCTTCTTCACAGGACTGGGCATGTAAGTTTTGTAAGCCCTCCTGCGTCCCAGTCCCCACTTTCAAGCCCATGCCTAGCCAACCTGCAGGAGTAGTGCACAGTACAGCCTCTGCAGCCCAGACTGAGAGTATTGTTCCACCTGAGTACTTTCCCAGGACCTGGGAGCCCACTGGATCCTCCAGTGCAGCTAGAACCTGATCTTGACACATGGGACGCCCTGGTGCCTTCGGGATTGAGCACAGCTCAGTAATACAGAGTCAAGATCTCAGGCTAGTGCTGGAGTGTGGGAGAAGCTCACATAATCAGAGCACTGAAAAGGGCAAGACTTGCAGGTTCTTGGACTGGGGCTGGAGCAGGGTGAGCCTTCTTCTGCAGGGCTGATCCAGAAAGAGTATGGCATATTCCCTGTCACAGCTTGTGCCTGAGGCCACCCCACTTCCAGCGAATGCCCAACAACAACAAATGCAAGCATCGTGCTGGTGTTCAGAGGGGACTTCGCAAGGCCCAGGAGTGGACCTGGTGAGGGGACCGTCCTCCTCTCTCCTACCACAGAGCATGCCTGTGAACACAGGAAGTACAGGAGTCACACAGTTGGGTATCAGCCTCACTATGGGCCATTACTCTTAAGCACCCTCTACTGGATCTCAGCCTAAACTACAACACCAAAAATTATCCTGCTAATAACATATACCTGTGAAATCAAGTGCAAGAATTTACCCACACATAAAGATCCTTTACCAGTAGAGTCTGAGGAAGATAGTGGACGGGAGACAGGGCTAACATGCAGCTCTCACTTGGATGAATGGAACATGCGGAGACTCACACCATGAAGTTTTGATCCAAGAACCACCACAGGAACACACCAGGAAAACCGAAAGAATTGACAGATTCTTAGAAAGAAGTGGCAGGCCCCTGCAAATCTGTGAGACAGGTGAAAACCTGTGCATTCCCAAAGTGTGAGAGAGGAAATCCTGCCTCCAAACACACATCTCCACTGGAGAATCTGAAAATCCAGATCATGGGAGAATAATTTAACCTTACTGAGAGATGAAATGGATTTAGGGAGGAGAGCAAAATATAAAAGTAGAAGCAGCTGCGGGAAGAGCCTTGTAGGTCAGCACTTTCAGGCTTCAACTAGAGCCCATGGGAGGCATCCCTGAGTACATTCCACAGTGGTCCTTGGGGAAGGCAGCCAGCAGAATTATGGAGGGGTCACAGGGTGAAAGAAGCTTCCAACAGAAATCTGTAATAATTTTGACTGGGCATGTATTTCTTAAGCAGAATTCGGGTGGAAAATGGGAACTGCTGCAGATAGGAGTGCAAGAGCTGTCACTGATGGGGTGGCAGGTGGGGTAAGGCCTGTCAATGAAAGCCCATCAACCAATGACTGGATTAAGAAAATGTGATATATATATATACACACACACATACATACATATATATAATCATATATATATATATATATACATGAATCCAGTACACACATACCCACAAACACACACACATGCACACCATGGAATGCTACTCAGCTATAAAAAGGAACAAAATAACGACAACAACTCAGATGTAGTTGGAGACCATTATTCTAGTAATAAGTGAAATAACTCAGAAATGGAAAGCCATATATCACATGTTCTCACTTATAAATGGGAGCTAAGCTATGAGGTCATAAAAGCATAAGAATGATATAATGAACTTTGGGGACTTGGGGGAAGGCTAGGGGTTAAAAGACTACACATTGGGTCCAGTGTACATCGTTTGTGTAATGGGTGCACCAAAATCTCAGAAGTCATTTCTAAAAAACATATCCATGTAACAACAACAAGAACAAAATAGACAGTCTTAACAGAGCCCAGCTCCTCTGGAAATACTTAGAAATAAAACTAACTGACTCTACTCAACTTACATCACAGTTAATGGAACATCAACCCTCCCAGATGAGGAGAAATTAGCACAGGAATTCTGGCAAATCAAAAAGCCCGGAATGTCCCCTTACATCCAAATGTGACTAGTAACTCCCCGAGCAATGATTCTTAACCAGTATAAACATGATTGAAATGACAGACATAGAATTCAGAATTTGAATGGTAAAGAAACTCATTGAGATTCATGAAAAATTTAAAAATCCAACACAGGGAATACATAAAATGATCCAAGAGCTGAACAACAACAAAAAGCCATTTTAAGAAAGAAACAAACTGAACTTCTAGAGCTTAAATATTCACTATTAGAATTTCATAATATAATTGGAAGTATTAACAGCAAAAAGATCAAGCTGAGGAAAGAATCTCAGTGTTCAATGACTGGTTCTTTGAATCAGCTCGGTCAGATAAAAATAAAGGAAAAAGAATAAAAATGAACAGAACCTCTGATAAATATGGAATTATGTAAAGAGACCAAATCTACAACTTGCTGGGATTTCCAAGAGAGAAAGAGAAAGGATATGTAATGTGCAAAATATATCTGAGGATATAGTCTGTGAAAATTTCCATAATCTTATTAGAGAAGTGGACATGCAAATCTAAGAATTACAGAGAAACCCAGCTAGAAACTATACAAAATGACCATCAGATAGTCATCAGATTCACCATGATCAATGCAATAGAAAAATAATGCCAGGTATCTTCAAGAGACCCATTTTACATGTAACAACACCTACAAGTTCAAAACAAAAGGATGGAGAAAGATACACCATGCAAATGAAAAACAAAAAGTGCATGAGTTGTATTCTTATATCAGATAAAATATACTTTAAACCAATAGAAATTAAGAACAATGAAGGGCATTATATAGTGATAAAAGGTACAACCCATTTAGGAGACTTAATTATCCTAAAATATATGTATCCAATATTGAAGCATCAGATTCATAAGGCAATTTCTTCTTGCCCTATGAAAAGTTTAGATAAACACACAGTAACAGTGAAATACTTCAACCCTCTACTGATGGCATTAGACAGATCATTGAGGCAGAAAATTAGCAAAGGAACTCTGGATTTAAACTGAACACTTGACCAATTGTATCTAACAGAGGTGTATCTGCAGAACACCACACCCAACAACGACAGAATAGATATATTTCTCATCTGCACACAAAACATATTCCAAGATTGCGCACATGCTTGGTTATAAAGCAAACTCAATAAATTAAAAAGAAATTGAAATCATACTGAATACACTCAAATCACAGTGCAATGGAAATAGAAATCATAATCCAAATCTATCAAAGCTACACAAATACATGAAAATTAAATGATTTGCTTCTGAATAACTGCTGGATGAACATAAAAATTAATACAAAAAATTTTTAAAAGCTTCAAAATTAATGAAAATAAAGATGCAAGTTACCAAAATCTCAGGTAAGCAGCTAAATCAGTGATAAGAGGAAAGTTTATAGCCCTAAACACCTTTATCAAGAAGTTAGAAAGATCTCAAATTTACAATCTAAGTTTGTATCTGAAGGAACTAGAAAAAAAAAAAAAAGGAAAAAGAAAAAAAAAAGAAAACCCAAAGTTAACAGAAGGAAATAACTAAAATCAAAGAAGGACTTAATGAAGTTGAGATGAAAAAATTCTTACAAAAGTTAATAAAAGTGAAAAACTAGTCCTTTGAAAAATAAACAACATTAATAGTTTGCTAGGTATATTAACAAAGAAAAAAATAGAAAATCCAAATAAGTACAATAAGAAATGACAATGATGACTCTACAACTAATCAATGGAAATACAAAAGATCCTCAGAGACTACTATGACCAAGTATAGACCCACAAATTAGAACATCTAGAGAAAATAGATTTGAAACACCGAAACTCCCAAGATTGAATCTGGAAAAAACTGACATTCTGAATAGATCAATATCAAACTCTGAAACTGAATCACTAATAAAACAACATACCAACCAAAATAAAGCTCTGGATCAGATGGATTCACAGCTGAATTCTACCGGATATATAAAGAAGAACCAGTTCCAGTCCTACGAAAACTATTCCAAAAAATTGAGAAGAAAGGACTCCCCCTGTAACTCATTTGATGAAGCCAGCAACAGTCTAATAACAAAATCTGGCAGACATGCAATGAAGAAAGAAAACAGCAGGCCAATATTTCTTATGAAGATGAACACAAAAATCCTTGATAAACTACTAATGAACTAAATCCAGCAGCACATCAAAATGTTAATTTACCACAATCAACTAGGTTTTATGCCTGGAATACAAGGTTGGTTCAAAATATATAAATCAGCCAGGTGCAGTAGCTCATATCTATAATTCCAGCACTTTGGAAGGTCCAGGCAGGAGGATTACTTGAGCTCAGTTGTTCAAGACAAGCCTGGGAAAAATAGTGCAATTCTATCTGTACAAAAAAATTTTAAAAAAATTGACTGGGCATGAGAGCAGGTACCTATAGTCCCAACTACTCACGAAGCTGAGGTGGGAGGATCACCTGAGCCTGGGAGGTCTAGGCTATAGTAAGCCATGGTTTCACCATTGCACTCTGGCATGAGTAACAGAGTGAGAACCTATCTCTAAATAAAAATAAATTTAAAATTTAAAATATTGTAGTAAGTAAAATTTACAAATACAGAAGTCAATACATATGATTTACCACATAGAATTAAAAGCAAAAACGATATGATTATTTCAATAAATGCACAAAAAATTTTCAGTAGAATCTAACATCCCTTCATGATAAAAATCTTCAACAGAAAAGGTATTGAAGCACTGTACCTCAAAATAATAAGAGCTATTTATGACAAATACACAGGACACATCACACTCCATGGACAAAAGCTGGAACCATTCCCCCCTGAGAAGTGGAACAAACAAATGATGCCCATTCTTACCACTCCTCATTCAAACTAGTACTGAAAGTCCTAGCCAGAATACTCAGACAATGGAAAGAAATAAAAGGCATCCAAATAGGAAAACAGGAAGTCAAACCTTCTCTCTTCTTAGATCATTTGATTCTAAACCTAGAAAATGCTCAAGTTTTCACCAAAAGTTTTCTGGAACTGGTAAATAATGTCAGTAAACTTTCAGGTTACAAAATCATGTACAAAAATCAGTAGCATTTTTATACACCAATAATATCCAGGCTGAGTGTCAAATGAAGATCACAGTCTCATTTACAATAGCCACAAAGGAAATGAAATACCTAGAAATACAGCTAAACCATGGAGGTAAAAGATCTCTACAACAAAAACTACAAAACACTCCCAAAAGACACCAAAGATGACACAAATGGAAAAACATGCCATGCTCATGGATTGAAAGAATCAGTATTTTTGAAATGGTCATACTGTCTAAAGCAATGTACAGATTCAATACTATTCCTATCAAACTATCAATGTCATTCTTCACAGAATTAGAGAAAAACTATTCTAAAATTCATATAGAATCAAAAAAGAGCCCAAATGGCCAAGGCAATCCTAAGCAAAAAGAACAAAGCTGGAGACATCATACTACTAGATTTCAACCATTCTATAAGGCTATGGTAACCAAAACAGCATGGTACTGCTGAAAAACAGACACACACACACACATAAAAAACTCAGAAATAAAACCATACACCTACAATCATCTTATCTTGAGCAAAGCCAAAACAAACAAACGACCAAAAAAATAACAAAGTAGAAAGGATTTCCTATTCAATAAATGGTGCTGAGATAACTGGCTAGTCATATGCAGAAGAATAAAATTAGACCTTTACCTTTCAGCTACCACATACGAAAATTAACTCAAGATGGATTAAAGATTTAAATGTAAGACCTCAAACTATATAAACATCCTGGAAGTAAACCTAGGGAATAACTTTCTCAACATCAGCCTTGACAAAAAAAAATTTTAGCTATGTACCCAAATAAACTTATGAGAAAAATAAAAATTAACAAGTATGATCAAATTAAACTAAAGAGCTTCTGCCCAGGCAAAGATTATCAACAGAGTGAATAGATAACCTACAGAATGGGAGAAAATATTCTCAAAAATATTCATCCAAAAAAGGTCTAATATCCAGAATCCTAAAGGAACTTAAACAAATCAACAAGTTAAAAAACAAAAAATTGTCAAAGGACATGAACAGACACTTCTCAAACGAAGACATACAAGTGACCAACAAATATATGAAAAATGCCTCTCATCACTAATCATCAGAGAAATGCAAATCAAAACCACAAGGAGATACTATCTTATACTAGTCAGAAAGTCAATTATTAAAAAGTCAAAGAAACAACAGATGTTGGCAAGACTTCAGAGAAAGGAAATGTTTACAGACAGTTCAGCTACTGTGGAAAGCAGCTTGGAAATTTCTCAAAGAACTTAAAACAGAACTACCATTCAACCCAGCAATACCATTAGTGGGAATATACCCAAAGGAAATAGATTATTACACCAAAAAGATACATGCACTTGTATGTTTATCACCATGCTATTCACAATAACAAAGGCATGGAATCAATATAGATGCTTATTAATGGTGGATTGGAGAAGAAAATGTGGTACCTATGCACCACGGAATACCATATAACTGTAAAAAAGAATGAAGTTATATCTTTTGCAGCAACATGGATAAACTGGAGGCCATAATTCTAAACAAATTAATGTAGAAACAGAAAACCAAATATTGCATGTTCTCCCTTATAAGTGGAAGCTAAACACTGAATGCCCATGGACATAAACATGGGAAGAATAGACACTGTGGTCTACTAGAGGGGGAAGCAGGTAATGTGGGTCAAAAGACTACCCACTGGATATTGTGCTCACTATCTGGGTGCAGTATAACCATTTAATAAACCTGCACATATACCCCCTGTAGCTAAAGTAAGAGTTGAAATTTTTAGAAGTTAATTTAATACATGAAGGCTCTGCACTTTCAGTATGTCTGAAATATTTCATTATCATCATTATAATAAAGAGATGAGGAAAAATAGAATAAATAGAAGAATTTGAGTGAGGAATAGGCTTACAGTGTAATCATATTACAAAGATATAATGTTTATAAGAACCTAGACTAGAAATAGGAAATCACTAGAAATCATGGGGTTTCTAAAAGTGAGTCAATCACATTTATAATAATATATAATATACAGTTATTTAGGATGCTTTGATCTTATCAGCTTTCAGTACAGTATCTTAATGTAAAACACACTTGGTATTTTCTTGATTTGGTAACATCGTATCATGTTAATTGACTTATGATTTCATAGAATACACACATTTAATGATGGTTTAAAATATGTATTTGATAATAAGCCATACTGAATATTTGCTTATTACATAAGCAAACTTCACCTCATGCCCTTTGTGATTATCTGCTGAACTTTGTGCCTCCCAGTTCTCTGTTGCACACTGCACTTCACTGGAATGGAATTCCTGTTAGTTTCATGAATACGTTAAACTCTTTCTCTCTTTTACGGCTTTTCACAACTTCTTTCTGATCATTTTCTTTTCATACTTGCCTTGACCTCTTACTCAAGTTGATGCTTACTCAATGGGTTCAACTAATATTCATTGAGAGGTATTTTGATCAAAACAGACTTAGTGTTTAATCTTCAGAATTTAAAATTTAGTTGTGATGATAAACAGTAAAAAAAAAAAAAGAAAAAAGTAGATATATAATTATAATGTTTGCCAATTTTTATGAAAATTAGGATTCAGTGAAATAGAGTAATAAGAGGTCTATAACTGAGATTAGAAGAAAGTACAAAAATGGCTACTGAAAAAGTGGCAGGTAAATTTAGAATTGCAGGATTAGTAGAAGTTAACCAGGATAAGAGTTAACCAGATTGAAGAGAATGCCTGTGATATAGCTAATCCTTCCAATATTACTGTTTCTAGGAAATTCTGACTTCCTAAGTGGTTTAAGCTGCTCTGTGCTCATGGAAAACCATTCATGTCTTCTTATCATAACTGGTTCTTAAATAGTAACAATGTGTTTTTCTACGTGACTCTTGAATTTTCTGTTTTATTTCCTATTTCTGGTTTAAGCTGCCCTGTTGTGCTTATATACATATACACATATAAATTTTATTTTATTAATATATTGATATATAACATATTAACACCAGGAAGGCTATTACATTCTTATGGACACCTATTTTGGAACCATACACTTGTGTATAAGAATAGGTTAATATGGCTTTGATTAAGATAGACTCTTAACTAGCAAAGGTCACAGATTTTCTTTGTCACAGAGCAACTAATCATAGGCCTTACAGACTTTCATCTTTGTGTCATATTAAGGTTTTATTGGCATTCATAACATTTAATACAGAAGCATAATCCATATGACTTATCTGAATTCTAAATGCTTATGTGCAAGATTTCCTATTTATCTTCAATCACAGCTAAAGGCCGGTATCTTAGTCTATATTTCTGTTGCAGTAACAGAATACCACAAACTGGGTAGTCTATAGAGAAAATAAATTTATTTCTCACATTCCTCGAGAATAAGAAGTCCAAAACCACGGCATCAGCATCTAGTGAGGGTGTTTGTGCTGCATTCCCCCATGGTGCAAGGAGTGGTGAATGAACACATGAGGCAGAGAGAAAATAAGGGGTATGTACCCAGTGTTGAGATTGCTGGACTAAATGGTAGTTCTGTTTTAATTATTTGACCTGGTTTTCACAGTAGTGGTTATCACATTCGTTTTACTTTTCCCTTTATAACTAACCCACTCTTGTGATAACTCACTTACTCTCATGATAATGACCTTAATCATTCACGAGAATGGAGTCTTAATGGCTTATCTCCTAAGGGCCTGGCCTTTTGCAACTGTTTCCATAACAATTAGTTTCAAAATGACTTTTGGTGGGGACAATCAAAGCACAGCAGTCAATCACATCATTCACAGCAACTGCTGGTTAGTCCTTTACTGACTTAGTGCTGAATAAATACATTTGAGCCATACTAATAAATGTTTTATTATACAGGTGTAATATTTGATAAAACCACTTTGAACTCTTTGCCAAGGGTATGTTACTTCATGGTCTTTACTTTCTCTGGGTCTAGCATGCTCTTCCTCCCAAAGTCTGCATGATACCCTCCATTACTTGCCTTCGGGTGTTCACTCAACTGTCATCTTCTCAATGAGATTTTTCTGACGATACTAACTTCTATAGCTCTCTTCTGTTACCATCTATTCCCTTGATATTTCTTCACAGCAGTAAATCTAACACCCTTAAGTTGGATGGGATGGAATTAGTAGGTAAATACTAATATCGTTCTAGGCCTACTGCTCATCCCTGGATGGAGATGACATGTTCTATATGCTTAGCTGAGAAAACATTGTCACTTGTCCAATGAGAGTTTCAACTCTGTCACCTTAAGATTCATAATTACCTTACATAGTCATTTATTACGTTTTGTCAAACATCATTTCAAGACATTTCTCCACAGTCCTTGCAAACACAACATTGTCCATATTCAGCAATTCTTCCAAATAGCTCGTGTTTCAACTGTAAGAAAATGACCTCTACCAGATGATCAAAAATATTTTCTCAACTATTATGACCCTGCTGGACAAGGAAAGGCTTGTTACTTCTTATGCTTCTTTATAATGAGGTACCTACTAGTAACAGCTATTAAAATGTAACTCTGGCTTTCTACTAGAAAACTCGAAGTCTTCTGAATTTAGAGAAGTATAATTTGCTATATCTTAGTTCACTATTCTTTAATTGACATGGATTCTAATTTTCCAGATTTTTTTAAAGTACTGCTGCATTCAGCAATGCATACAAAACTCTAAGACAAGGATATAATGCTATTAATTAATAGTTCCTTAATGTTGCTTCTTAAATAATTGATCACAGGTCTGTGGAACTCCTGGATAGTTTAATACAATGTCTTCTAAGTGTCCCATGCTTCTCAGCTCACCTCCCATTGAACAAGAGAGAACACTTTGCTCCTAGTGTGTCACTTTTCCCTTATCTTCCATTTTCATTTCCCTGGCATCAGCAAAACTTAAAGAAATCAAAACTGTAACACTTAGAACTTTGATGCTAATCTACCAGCCATCTGATTGTGACTTTAGTGATACCTTCCTCACGCTTCTTTATTACCATTTGAAGGCCTGAGTTAGTGAACTGTGCATATGCAGAAACAGGCAGAAAAAAACTATAGTCTTGCCTGTTTCAGGTTCATGGAGGCTCAGACATAGACCCTCAACTTCCTTCAGAGACTCTGGATTTATCACAAGCTTATCAACATATAGATAAAATTAAGGACTAAAATTTATTGTTACCTGAAGCCCACTGTCAAGGATGGCTTTTCTTTTTCTCCCTTTATGAATATGTGAAAATGCTGTGGTCTTACTTGTCTTGAAGAGATAGGGCATGAAATAGACAGTTCTGCTGGATGTGCTTCTGTTTTATCAATCAGAATTAAATCAATTGTTTTTTAGGGCTTGGCTAACTTTTGGCAAAGTCTGCAGTCATGTTTTCTAAAAGCCACATGGAATAAATACATTTTCTCAAAAACGGGGTTAATGTACCATCAGGCAAAATCAATTGTTTCAGCAAACCTGTCACCAACCCAAAAAAGGCTTTTTTAAATCAACAAATTCTATTTGTTATTAATGCCCCAATTAGTAGCTTTTTTGTGCCACATCATAAAAGACTTTGGCTCAGATGCAAGATGTTACTGCAGTGATGCTATTCTGGTGTTATTGCTGAATGTAGAGTGTGTGTGTGTGTGTGTGTGTGTGTGTATTAAGCAGTTCATGCCTTGCTATAAATAAATACCTGAGACTGGGTAATTTATAAGAAAAGAGGCTTGTCTCATTGTTCTGCAGGCTGTACCCGAAATATAGTATTGGCCTTTGCTTCTGGTTAGGGCCTCAGGAAGCTTCCAATCACGGTGGAAGCAAAGGTGGAACCTGTGTATCACATGGTGACAGAAGAGCCAAGGGGCTGGGGCGGGGCCACACACTTCTGAACAACCGTATCCTGTGTGAACTCAGAACGAGCAGTCACTCCTTATCATGAGGACAGCACCAAACTACTCAGGAGGGATCTGTCCTCCATGACTCAAACACCTCCTGCCCCACAGCCAACGTTGGGGATTACATCTCAATATGAGATTTGAAGGGGAGAGGTCAAAACCATATTAGTGTGTGTGTGTGTGTGTGTGTGTGTGTGTGTGTGTAGGATAGAGAGAGAGAGAGAGAAACAGAGAGAGAAAAAGATCCCTTTTCTGTTTTGTAGAAATACTCTCACTTTTTTCTTCCATGACAATACATTTTAACAATAGAAAGATTCCAGGTGGAGATGAGAGGCTTTCTGTCTCTTGCGTATCTTCAATCTGATCAACCCACAGGAGTCCCATTGGCATTTCCCCCACCTACATTGCATGAATTAAGCCATTGTACACCACCACCACTGGCTGCATAGCTTTTGTCTGATGTAACACTTACTTTTATAGAAATATATCTTCCAAAAAAGAAGCAGGGGGAGATTTTTTTCACAATTTGATCATCAAGTAGAGATTTGTTTTTCTTTCTCAGAAATATCTGCCTTACCAAATGCTTGTTCAGAGCCAAGGAGCCAAGGAAGCTGAGTCCTCTGCCTTTATCCAGTGCTCTATCTTCCCAACAGGGCCTTTGTAACTGCTAAATTAACCAGGTCATCACAGTTGCTGAGGAATTCCTATCCTGTAAACTTCCTTTGATGGTGACCCCAAATTCTTTATTTCTGAAACTCTTGCTTTTTACCTTCCTAGGTCCTTGTTTCTATCTTTCCGCCAGTCATAAAAGATCAGTATCTGACTGCATTGGGTACAACCTTAATGATTGTTCTATCACTTGCCATGCATTTTTCCAGAGCTCCACCTGGGAGGAGCTGTATTATGATGTTGACTTGGATCTTTCCTGAAGTTCGACTATTGAATTCTTTTTAACTAAAGAATATTTTAAATACATAGAAAAAAACCCCAGAAAATATAAGATGGACTGTTGCATGCATTTTAAAATTATGTGTGTGTCAATCCATCGGCTTCTCTGTGGATCTGCTTCTTTTACTATTGCCTGCAGATTATTTTCTGATGAGATCACTTTGCTTTCTTCACGGAATTGCTCATGCAAAGATAAGTCTCAAATTTCTTGTGGAAACATCTCTCCTGTATCCTCAAAGCCTCCAAAACAATAATTAGAATGAAACCCCTATAATAATAGCAATGAATCTATTTGATTCACTAATGTATGTCCAGGACAAAAACAGTGGTGATACTAGACAAAGGAATGACAGAATCATGTTTCTTTCTTTCTGGTTTCTCTCGCACTTCTCAGTACCATTAAAAATTGTCTAGTTATAGAATATAATGTTTCTGACTGTTTTTGGTACCTGAATTTTGGTTCTGATGAACAAGAACTAACTGAGTAGTCATAATGTGCCAGGCATGGTGCTACCTGTAAACAATTTACCAGTATTATCTTAATTATCCATATTCCATTGGTTAGGTGCTGATGTTATATTCACCTGCAGAAGTTCAAGCTAAACAAATCCCCTTCTTGCCTGGAGACTAGACTGCCTTTGTGAGACTAACAATTAACTAAAGGATTAGCAATTACGGTTTAGGAGTCATGCAACTGGAGGCTACAAGGTTCTAACCCTTCCCAAATTGCTCCTCGGTATAACATCTCTATTGTAAATCCTAAGATCAGTGCTTGAGATACTTTGCAGACCCTGCACTTGTTGAATCTGCTGGCATCATCCAGATCCATAAACTGGCTCATCTGATCCTCTGACCCCCACCCAGGAACTGACTGAGTGCAAAAAGACAGATTTGACTCCCTAAGATTTCATCTCGGCTCATCATCTGATCAATTCTCACTCCCATCTAACTGGTCTCCCTTCACCCATCAAGTTGTCTTTAAAAATTCTGATCCTTGAGTGCTCAGGAAGACCGATTTGAGTAATAATAAAGCTACTTTCTCCTGCACACACACACACACACATACACACACAGCAAAAAGAATGAAAAAAGGACTTACTGGGTTGACTTACCTAAGATCATATAGCAGCACACAATTTGAAACAAGCAAACTCAAATACAATATTACTGACTTTCAGACCTGGGTTCCCACTACATTATTCTACCACCCTCATTTACATATAGTGTATTATTTTATTTTCATGGAGTCTGTGTGGTATCGTTAGCACTATTTTATAAATAAAGAAATGAAAGGATGAGTTCATGTCCTCTGCAGGGACATGGATAAAGCCGGAAACCATCATTCTCAACAAATTGATGCAAGAACAGAAAACCAAACACAGCATGTTCTCACTCATAAGTGGGTGCTGAACAATGAGAACACATGGACACAGGGAGGGGAGCATCACACATCGGGGACTGTGATGGGGAGATGGAGGCAGCAAACCACCATGGCACATGTATACCTATGTAACAAACCACACGTTCTGCACATGTACCCCAGGACTTAAAGTATAATGAAAATAAAAAAAGAAAGAAAGATAAAGAAATGAAAGTCCAAATGGTTAAGTAACTTGATTAAGTCCAAAACGAATTGATGGTTAGGTTTATCTTCCTATTTTTTGATTTCTACTCATACCATTTGCCTGGGTTAGTAATGGGACCCTCAAAAAGTGGCTAAGCCCTTTGTAGTCACAGGTAAGTGAAGTCTGTCAAGTCAGTATCACACTTCTGCACATCCCAATTTGGGATGACAAGATGATGCAAATTTGCCTTGGTCTGGGTAAGAGGGTACAGAAAAGTGTGACTAGAGGAATTTTACCATTTTGAGTGCAGAACTAATTGCCTAGAAGATAGTCCTTATTTAAGACTTCACTTAGCAGATGGAAAGTAAGAATACTGATGGAAAGGAGGGCCAAGGAAAAGAAACTGCTGGGTTGTGTGCAGAAAATCGTTGAAGAGAAGAAGAAGCCCCAAGGTACTCAAAGGTAAATAAGGGAACCTACTCCATTCCAGGGAGCACAGAAATTGCTTTCATTTCAGCTTGATAAAGAATGGGAAGTATGTACTAAGAATAAAACTTGTCCTAAATAATTGCAAAATTCCCCTTTCACTCTGCACCACAGAACAAATTTCTTCTTGTTCATTTTATGTTAAAATGATTTTTTTTATTGTAAAGTTTTATGCTCACATATTTTAATATCTCCATTAGGACTCAGAAATAAGGTCTGGGTAGATCTTATATCTCAGTAGAAAATCTGGGTTGTAGATCTCTGTGGCTACTCGAAAAATGCTAATTGATGGTGGTAATTCAGATTTTGATCATCTTTGGGTGGTTGTAATGTGATCTGGAATTCTATTTTGATATAGTTCATGCTTCTGGCTGCATATCAAAGGAAGCCTATGAGTAAGAGAGCACTAAATGATTAAAAAGGAAAGAAACTAAGCACTCCAGGCTATAGATAAAATTAAGTATGGCACATACATGAAAAGATTTCCACCCTATAATTTGAAAGTACAATTTTTGTTATATGAAATGTAATAAAATAAACTACTTAAAAATACTAGTGTTTTGGTTTTGATCAAACTATGCATATAGAATAAAATACCATGATTCATTAGTCAGTAGAGTCCCAATGACTTTTTTATAACAGATTTTTTTTTTGCACTGCTTGTCATGAAATCAGAGATGATACAGGCAGTCAGGAAGAGAATGTGCTAAATAATTTTAGTTTATTTTATTTGAATAGGAGACAGGGCTTTTTAAATTCTTTTTAAAATCAGAGAGAAAATAAATATATTTATGGAGTCTCAGTTTGGCCATACTTCCTCGGTTTGCACATCCTACCGAAAGTATTAGCTAATTATATTTTACAAGAAACAAGAACATAATTTCCAATGTTCTGACAAGTAACAAATTTCACATTAGTCAGTTGTAAATAAATTTATTAGAACCAGTTGTCCTTGTTTATAGATTCTCCTTTGAAAGGGTAAATTAATTTAAGCCTCATCATTCAGAAGAAATGTATTATAATATCAAAGCAATAGTTGTAAAAAAAACAGACACCAAAGCATACCTACTAAACAGCAGAAGAAATGTGATATCACAACAAGATGAAAGAAGAAAGTATATGAGTTCTATGGTATCAGCATGGTGCCGTCTCGTAATCAGATTTTCAGTCATGATTCATTTGGCTCGATTATTCTGCTAATAATGTTATCTGTGCTATAATATGAACATAATGTTAGTTTCCACTGAGAAATGTAAATTACAGATTGTTAAACATTTTTTTTTCTTGAGGATTCTTTCATTGTTAATTAATTGTTGGAAATGTCAGCTTCAAGATGCAGTACTATCGTTTTTGAAGTATATTCACAACAATGAGTAAATGAGGATCCTAATATGTCTACAGTGAGATTTGAATAACGTAACTAAAACAGAAAATTTACCTGGTAACTGCCAATTTAAGTATGCAATTACATAGCTTATGCAAAATTCAGTAATAAACATTATTTTCTCTGAGAGAGGACGAGTCATAAATTGTCTGATTTACCTGAAGATATTTACTAAATGTTTTCCATTTGCCAGTAATTGAGTTATCTATTTTACATGAATCTTCCCAATTAATCTTCCAATCACCTTCATAGGCATGGCTAATGAACTCTATGTTAAGAATGAGGAAACTGAGGCTTGGGGAAGGTAAGTAACTCACCTAACTTCACAAGAGATAGTACCTGTATAAATTTCAAACGGGAAGGAAAAGTGATTAGATGTATCCATTTTCATTGGTTAAGTACTTCAGAATAGAAACTCTGACACAGAGATCATCACATAATAAGTTTACCAGGACATACATGTGAGATCATCACCTTTGGAGGAGAAGGGAAAAAAAGCAAGACTGTCCAGATAGAGAAATTTGGGCTAAAATGCCTGCTCAGGAAGGCCTTACTTTACTCCCCAAGGATCTTTGAAGTTAGGATAGCTGTTCAGAACTTCCTAAATTTAGGAGAGGGGACCTGCCCATTATATCTTGGTATTACTTAGGCATTGGATATGGAGTGACCTGGAAAGGGGCATAGCCTGGAGGAAGCAAGAATCTTCAGCTGAAGTAATTCTCAAAGAAGGCTGAATGTTGAATGGTCTCTGCAGTCAGGACTCCCTTAAAGAAGGAATAAACCTTCACTCCTGAAGAGGGATTTGAGCCACATAAAAACTGCTGTTAAGCAGCCAAAAATGTCTGCTTAAAACTCTCCTACCAGTAAAGCTGTGGTTCATATTAGGAATTAATGTGTAATGATAGGAAAATAAATGAATTAAAATGGACTGCTATAGTCATGACTGGAAGATAATTGCCCAGTAGTATATTCCTTCAAGATTAGACTTTGAAATGAAGAGAATGACTTTTATGTATTAAAAAAGTGAAAGATTGCTATGGGCAGTAAGACCTACTGGAACTCTATCTTTAAAAGTAAACATTGAGCAACTACAACTAACTACAAAAGTCACTGTATTTCTTGCTTTTGTTTCTCTGTCATTCACAAAATAATAAATGATAAGAAATGCCTTAGATTACATGTCTGAGTGAGTATATTCATGAATTATATATAACACAAAATGTTGACAAAGACTTAAATATAACTTTAATTGCAGGCTATAAAAGGAAACAGTATTTTTAAATATAAAGAAAAATTTTTGATAGTCAAACCATTATTCAATCTAAAGGAAGAAATGTATTTATAATGTATATTATACACACACACACACACACACACACACACAGGCACACCTAATATGTAACACATATGATATATACAGTACTTCCTTTTATCCATGGGGGATATGTTCCAAGAAATTCAGCAAATGCCTGAAACCATGGATAGTACTGAATCCTATACACATTATGCTTTTTTAAAGCATACTTACCTGTTGTAAAGTTTATAAATTAGGCACAGTAAGAGAGTAATAATAATAACTAATAATAAAATAGAAAAATTGTAACAATATACTATAATAAAAATTATGCAAATGTGATTTCTCTCTCTCAAAATATCTTATTGTAATGTACTAACCTATTTTCAGACAACGGTTTACCACAGGTGACAAGCTGTGGAAGCCAGATTGTGGATTGGGTAGACTATTGTGTGTGTGTGTGTGTGTGTGTGTGTGTGTGTGATTAATTTCGAAGTAACAGTGTGATAGTAAAGGATATAAATATGTGTAATATTAGTATCTCTGATATAATCTGTATTCTGGAAGTGTCCTTAGATAGTACTGACAGGTGACTAACAATGAAAATTATGTTAACTATTATGAGTTATAATGGGAGGTCACAATAATAAAAACATGGTTCTTCCTGCTTGCTATTATATGCCCCCTATAGAAAAGCTAAAGGAAAAAAATTTACTTATAGTCAAGCAATTATATTTTTGAAGTAGAATATGGGGTTTGAAATTTTGAAAATATGTTCAAAAGCAAAAAGGAAATATTTTAAAACAGAGTAATGTTTTGTAAATAGAAAATAGATCACGCCATGGATAATGTAAAGTGTTTAATTTAAAATGTTAATAAATTCTAGCATTAATATATATAATACACATTTTATCTTTGTCCCAAAAACCAGCATTGTGCAATAAAACTTTCTGCCTATTGAAGCTTTAATTTTAATTTAATAATTCACATGTGAATTGTGGCTACTGTATTGGAGAACACATTTATAAATCCTTTCCTGTTTAAGATAAATGCAGACATTGTAGTTGCAGTGGAAACAGGAGGGTGATTCATGTACTCAAGAAACGTAAGTGAGTATTGTGAGTCCTAGATTAGCTATGCTGATCTAAATTATATTAGAAGGCTCACCAAATGTGCTCTAGTGTGACAATGCAAGAAATCATGTTATTACTTTTATTGACCACTAGGAGGCACTGATTTGATAACACAAGAGAAACAAAGAAAAGCCACTCTGTAAAATAAACATGCCAGGTTAGAGCATCCTGACATTGATCAAATAAGAATAAAGATAAGTAGAGCTTGTTTGACCACTCAGTCTATGTTTCGGTGAATTGTGTAAGTGAGTCAGAAATAAAGGCCTTAAATAACACGTGTGTTCAGACAAGCAATTCTCCTACAGAATTTCTGCTTTGAATGCTTGTCATGAACATGATAGGCAGGAAGCCATGGCAACTAGAAAGATGTAAAAGGCATCAGAGAGCAAAGCTAAGCCACTCCTCGGACATGACAAATACTGTATTTGCATTTTCCTCATTTACTGAAATTAAAGCTTTTCAAATCCATTTGTGCAGCCTTATTATTTTTGTTATTAATACCTTTAAAAAAAACAACACAACCCTGGAAAACTGTGGGAAAAGAAAAAAAAGGAAAAAAAAGGCATATACCAATTTAGTCTTACTTTATATTCTGTTTTCACAAATAATTCCCAAAGATAAAGAAAGCCATCAAACAAATACTATTTTAGTTGATACTAAAAGCAATGCATATTTTGCACAAAATGTTATTCATAATAATAAACATTAAAATGTCGTTAACTATAGTTTGGAATTGTTTTAATTCTTTCTTCACAAAATTTAACAAATGCTTGACTGGCCATAAACTCAGACTTATAAAACTAAAGCTAGCAAAGAAAATAAATCAAAGATGTGGAATTTTATAGAAATATTTATCTTCTCTCTCCAGTCTTTACTTTTCCCCACTCAATCCCTAATTCAAAGCAACATATTGACCTATCCAACCCCTATTTTAGATAAGCCTGATTTCTGACATATTAGAAACCCAAATTAATTTATTTTGGAAAGATTATATTATATTTGAAGATCACTACTATAGTATTCTCAGTTTTTAACTCAAAGAAACTAAGGGCATACAAAATTTAAAATTATAATCTTTGCTCCCAGTGTAAAAGGAGCAAACCATTGGTGTGAAGATTCTTGACCCTAGCTTTTGTATTCTTTCTTAACTGAAGAACCATTTACCTTTGCCCATTGTTAATTAATTATAATTTCCTGTTCTTATCAGAAATAATAGAAATCTGTCTCTGATGAAGAACTTGAATATATGATCCAATACCCTAGAAAGTTTTTACCTGAGCAAGAACCCGGATTTTGTCTCAGTTGCACAGGATAAATACAGCAGAGTAATTAAAAATAATATCTTTGAAGTCAGTTTGCTGGATTTGCTGCCAGTTCACTTTCTTTAGCTATACTTGCTTTCCCTGTACATAATGAAGGTTCTAATCTCATCCACTTTGTAAGTTTCTAGATGAGAAATCACCCAGATTACTTGGCACACAGTAAGCCCTCGGTAAATGTTAGCTGCTGTCTGCATCACAGCCCTGTCATTATATTGTCATCATCCTCATCTTCATCAACGTAATTTTCAGTCACTTTAGCTCATAAAAAGGGTCTCATTGACTATCTCAGTTATTTTCAGTACTTTGGCAGTAGTTCAATAGAAACAAATAAATTTATATATGTACTTTACCAAAACTTAACAAAAATTATGTACTTAAATTTTCTAAAACATTGTGTTTATTTTTTAATGGAGTAGCATCACATAAACAATAGAGGTCCTATGAATAGCCTGTGGTCCAAATAGCTTTCTTATTTTTCTCAGTTAGCGTTGCATAAATATGTTTCTCACTCAAATAGATTTTTCACTCAGTGTTTGAGTTTATCCCAAACGTCAAAACCGCCTTCTGGGGAAGTTTGGCAAACTTATGCCTAATCATTGTTGTCTGCAAACTAGCAACCATGCAGGACAAAATGTCCCCCTCATAAGAATGATAAAATGTTTCTTCAGAAAATTTGAGAGGTTAATTAAAGAATGTATATTAAACATACCATTCGGACTGGGTGTGGTGGCTAAACTTGTAATCCCAGCACTTTGGGAGGCTGAGGAGGGAGGATCACCTGAGGTCAGGAGTTCAAGACCAGCCTGGCCAACACAGTGAAACCCTGTCTCTATTAGAAATACAAAAATTAGCTGGGTATGGTGCTGTCTGCCTGTAATCCCAGCTACTCAGGAGGCTGAGGCAGGAGAATTGCTTGAACCTAGGAGGTGGAGGTTGCAGTGAGCTGAGATGGTACCACTGCACTCGAGTCTGGGGGACAGAGTGAGACTCCCTCTCAAAAAAAAAAAAAATCATTTGTAAAATCAAGGAAGGCAGTACAGCACAGTAGCTACAAACTCAGGCTCAGGAGCTATACTGGCTTGGCTGTAATCTTAGCTCTCTCACTTACTGTACCAGTCAGGATAGGATATGTTTTGCTGTAATAACAAACACACTTCAAATTTTTACTGGATTGAGACAATTATGTTTCTTTCTCATTCATGCCTCACTTATCTTTTTGTGTTTGCAAAGGGCCTCTACTCTACATATTCTTTATTCCTGACCCAGGCTGACAAAAGTTCTGCTTAACACATCAACCATGATCACAGAAGCAGGTAAAAGAAAACATGGTCATCAACCATGATCACAGAAACAGATAAAAGAGAACATGGTGAATTTTAAATCAATTCAGAAAGCTTATGTACAGAAGTGATAGATACTACATTGGCTAAACAAAGTCACATTGCTATATCTGAATTCAAGAAGAAGTTGTATAATTCTTCTGAACGAAGTTGTCTCAAATATTTATAAAGTGAAATGCAGTCTACCAGTTTGGATTCTATCTAGCAACAGATAAAATTCTAAAAGGTGAATTTTTATCCTTTAATTATCTTATTAGTAATGTGGAAATCATTATAAAACCCAGATCAAAGTTTTGCTGTGAAGACTAAAATAGACAATGCTTTAAAAGAATTTAAGAGATTTATTGGCACATGACAAGTGGTTAATAAGTAGGTACTGTAATTAAGATCCCATGTGAGAAAAATTATAATTTAAAAATCATGGCTTCTAAAAATAACTAATATCTTCATAGTTATTTCACAAGGAATAACTCACATTTATAGCATTGTTTTAAAGGTAGAATAGACTGTAGTATTGTCCTCACTTGACAAATCAGAATATTGGTTAAGATTGACTGAATGAGTTGTTCAAATCATGACTCAAATATAGCTCTCTGATTCTAGACAAATGAGACATAAAATTTTGAAGGATCTCCAAATATTTCATGGACAAAAACTGAGAAAAGAGCTATCTTCTCAGAAAAAAAATTATATTCTCACAAATTTGCATACAATTTCAAAAGTTCTCTGACTCCCTTGAATTCAGGCAGGTTAGGAAGAAAGGTTGATTAATGGGTGCAAATAAACAGTTTGATAGAAGAAATAAGACCTAGTATTTATAGATTAATAGGGTGACTATAGTTTACAATAATCTATTTTATACTTAAAAATAGCTAGAAGAGAATGATTGAAATGTTTCACATAAAGAAAAGATAAATGTTTAAAATGTTGAACTATTATACTGATTTCACCTTTACAAATTATATGCATGTATTAAATTATCACATATACCCTGAAAATATTTACATCGATATGCATCAATAAAAAATGTAAAAAGATCTTCTTTTCTAGAGTGTATCATTTCTTTCTGGTGGAAGCCAGTCCTACAGTCAACTTGTGTTTTGGACTATGAAGAAAATAATTGCTGAGTGCAGTGGTTTATACCTGTAATCCCTTTCATAGGTCAAAGTGGGAGGATCTCTTGAGGCCAGGAGTTACGTGGAGAGGCCTTGTAGAAGAACATTGTGTTGTCACACCTGTATGTGAACCTGTCTTGGATCTTTAATCAAGCCAGGGCACCTGCTGAGTGCAGAAACTGAGTGACTTCATTTGATGCTTACTAGTGCAGAATAGCCACCCAGCAGAGCCCAGTCAGTGTGTAACATGTTAAGAAATACAAATGCATGTTGTTTCAGGCCAAGAAATTTTAGAGTGGCTTATTATGCAGCAATATATAATTGAAAGATCTATTAAATATATACAACTTACACAGTTTAAATAATCTTATTTATAGGGATTTATTAGTTATTTAAAAAATTATACCAGGAGATTAAAAGCTTACTTTGATTGTTTAATAAGATAGCTGATCTATTTCATATTGTTACAATATATGTATTATGGGTGTGGCACATTTTTAAACATATGTAACCAATTATTTTCTATATTTACATAGTTGAAAGTGTTTTAAAAAGATACTGGCTACTAAAATAAAGCCTGAATACAATGCACAGACACATAATTTTAGACCAAGTGAAAGAATGGCTTTTGTATAGCTTTCATAATTCTAATCAAGTCACTCATTTACTTCAAATTCTTCATGTCTTTTTCACATGAATTCTGTGCAGATTCTGCCTACATTTTGTGTCACATTTCTTTGTATGTATTCCTTTCATTTTAGCAATATTGACTACTTCTAGTTCCTTCCACACACAGGCTTTCACACTTCTATGCCTGCTATAACTCCCTTTCCTTCCATTCTTGGCTTTCATAAATGCTCCTACTTATTTTTTGCAAATGTTCTTAGATATAGTCTAGCGAGACAGACACTTTCATAAGTCAGGAAAAGCAGAATCTTTGCTCACTACTCACAGATAGGCAACAAAAAATCAGAATCCTAGGATCCATGGCTCTTCAGCCCCTTAAGGCTCAGGAAAGCTGCCCAGGGCAGATGAATTCTCCTCTACATGGGCTTCATGTCACACAGGAGTGGAGGGACCTCAAAAGCACTCCACTCTGGGTTTATATAACCTGGAAGACATTTGGATTGCTGAGCTGAAATGTTGCAGAATATCCTGTTCTTGGAGGAAAAAGAGTATAGCCTAAATTGATCTGGACATTTCCTCCATATCTCAACATATTGCAATCTCAGTGCATGCTGACTAAAAATAACAAGAGAAGGAAGAGCTGGGTGAACCCAGGACATCTAGGGACCTCTCTTCCTACAGTCTCAAAATTGTGCTTAGGCTTAATCCTGTATTTGAAGGCTTCCATGAAATCCACTATCAAAAAATTAATCATTTCATCATCCATACTTGTATTATTTACTTATTTCTGTGTAACATTACCACAAACATAGCGGCTTGAAACAACCCACATGTATTGCCTCACAGTTTCTGTAAGTCTGGAGTTTGGGCGTGGCTTAACTGAGTCCCCTGCTTCAGGATCACCCTGTGCTGCAATCAAGGTGTTGATCATAGCTGCATTTGTGTCTCATGCTAGCCTGGAGAAAGATCTGCATCAAGGCATATATGGTTGTTGGTAGTATTCAGTTCCTTGTCAGACTGAGAACCTCAGTTTCTTTCTTGTTCAGCGATTACCCTTAGTTATTTGCCCAGTGGCCATTTGTATAAGCATCTTACAACAACATGGCAGTTTGCTTTGTCAAAGCCACAAAAGGACAGTCTTTCAGCAAAAGGGGCATTACAATGCTATGTAGCATTACCACTGTGACATCCATCATTGCTATGGACTGAATGTTTGTGTCCTCCTCAAATTTGTATGTTGAAATTCTAACTCCTAGTGTGGCTATTTTGAAGATAGATAATCTCAGAATATAGTGTTAAGGTTAAATAAGGGCATAAGAGTGGAACTTAATCCAATAGGATTAATGTTTTTTGTAATAACAGATAACAGAAAGTGCTCTCTCCCCACCCTTACATGTTCTCTCTCTCTCTCTCTTTCTCTTTCTGTCTTGCTCCCGGCCCCACCCCAAGTGCATGAGCTGGTATAAGACCATGTGAGGATATAGTAAAAAGTCAGCTGCCTATAAACCAGAAAGAGAACCCTCACCAGAATCTGATTTTGGACTCTTCAGTCTCTAGAATTGTAAAAAATGAATTTATATAACTTAAAACACTCTGTATATGGTATTTTGTTATAACAGTCCAAACAAAGATAATAATCACATTTGTAATATTATTTGGTTAGAAGCAAGTCACAGATCCCACCCACACTCGGGGGAAGGGCTTTATACACGGCATAAATACCAGAAGGTGGAAATCATGGGGGCCATCATGGGGGCCACAATAAGGTCTTGCTACTAGGACTCCTGGTTGTTTGTTGTTGTTGTTGTTGTGTGTGTGTGTATGTGTGAGTTTTTCCAAACTGCAGTGCAGTGACATACTCATAGCTCACTGCAGCCTTATACTCCTGGGTTCATTAATCCTCTGGCCTCAGTCTTCCAAGTATCGAGGACTGTAAGTATGCTTCACCCTGCCAGTTGATTGTTTTTAATTTTTTAGACATGTTGTTTTGTTATGTTGCCCATGCTTGTCTCAAACTCCTGCTCTCAAATGATCCTTTCACTTCAGCCTCCAGAGTATCTGGGATTATGGGTACAGCTGTTTATCAGGCCCACTACTCCTTTTTTTGTGTGTGTTAATCTAGTATGCATGCATTCCGCTTTAGGGCCTACAGTAATCATTAGAAGTATTCATATGTATTTCCATTGTATTATACTTCTTGGGACCTGGCAAGTTTGTGTCTAACAGAAGGTCCTGTTTGAAGTTGGTGATGGTCATATGACTTGCTTTGACCATTGAAGTGTTCGTGGACGGTATTGTCTTATTTCTGAATGGAAGCTTTAAAAGCCATTGAGTGGTTCCTTGTTCTTTCCCCTTGCTGTGGTGATCATGAAATCATAATACAAAATGGAGCCTTTCCTAGCCTGGGTCCTTGAGCCACTATGTTGAGAAGAGCCCCACTCCCAAACTCTATTGGACAGACAGCATCAACAAGGAAAGTATTGGGCAAATCTTATAGAATGTTAGAGATGTTTTTTAGTGCAGCATAAATCAGGTTATTCTGATACAGGGTTTTGTACATGATTTTTACTTTCATGTGTCTGTAGTACCAGATTCTAAGCTCCATGGGAATAGAAACCATGTCTGCTTTGTTTACCACTTAATAACCAGTTTTAGTAAGTATTTGGCATATAGTGGGCTCTTCACTAGTATTTATTAAATGAATCATGAAGAAATGCATCTGACTCAATTTCACTAATTCTTTTACATACTGTCTCCCTTTTCCTGGAATATAGTAGATATTACATAATTTTTATTGAATTTTACCATTTATCTTAATGAAGTCAGCACCCTCATTGTTAATCCTTTTCAAGTATTAGCATATGGATCCCTTGACTTACACTTCAAAGTAATGTACCTTATGGTTTGCCAAGCAACTCCTTTACAAGGTCATACCCAGAACACACTCATTGTCTGAATTCTTAAATTTTGAATTTCTCCTGGTGTCCTCTTCTTTCTCTTCTTCTGTACTTTAATTGAACACAGCCAATTAGCTTGATCATGACCTCTAGCTATGTAAGCTCTCCTTAGTTTAACAGTCCGTTAATATTTCTTGCCACCAATTCCACCATCACCACTGCTGGGGTTTACTGTTTCTTCTGTCTGTCATAGACATCTCAGCCAAAAAGCAGAGTATACTGCTCCTTAGTCCTTCTGTTTCTAAATTTTCCTATTTATCATAAATATGTGTTTCTAATGTGGCCAGAATTTTTTCTCTTCTCCTGCTTCTAATATTTAGAATTCAATGGAGATAACTCTTGAGTGGCATGATTAGCTTCTACATAACCTTACAGGACCTATCTTACTACATTATTTTTAGAAGTTACTATGTCATCTGTAACTTTAGACTGACCTTATCAAGAAAGTTTATGTTTTTTACATCTGTAGGATTTTTTTGCCATAATCTAACATATCAGGTAAGCATAATCAATCAATAATAATCTATAAATAAATATTAAAAATTAAAGTGAAATAATGTTAAATACAACCACTAATTTTTTTAATCCTTATTATGATGGCTTTACATGTACAAGTTTAAAAGATAAATCTAAGCACCCTTTTTAAAGATGCATTATATACTGTTTTCTTTCAGTGAATTAAACTATGCAATGAAGAGAGAATGTTGTAATCAAGTATTTAGAACATGCTATTTAGGGACACTGCTTCACATTATTCCTAAGGCTTCTTTTTGATTGGCTTACATATATATTTACATATGTAGGTGAATAATAAGGTAAATCTAAGTATGCTTTTAAAAAAATTTTTATTATCAATAAATGAATAAAGAAAATGTGGTATAGCCAGGCATGGTGGCTCATGCCTGTAATACCAGCACTTTGGAAGGCTTAGGAGGTTGAATCTCTTTGAGCTCAGGAGTTCAAAACCAGCCTGGGTAACATGATGAAACCTCATCTCTACAAAAAATACAAAAATTATCCAGGTATTTGTGGCTCACACCTGGAGTCCCAGCTACTCATGAGGCTGAGGCAGGAGAATTACTTGAATCCAGGAACCCGAGTGAGCTGAGTTGCAGTGAGCTGAGATTATACCACTGCACTCTAACATGGGTGACAGAGTCAGACTCTATCTCAAAACAAAAAAAGAAAAAAGAAGAAGAAAAAAATGTGGCACAAACACATAATAGAATATTGTTCAACCATAAAAAGAACAAAATTCTGTCATTTGCAACAACATAGATGGAACTGGAGGACATTATGTTAAGCGAAATAAACCAGGCATCAAAAAACAAATATAACATGTTTTCACTCACATGTGGGATCTATAAAAGTTGTTCTTATGATGGCAGAGAGTAATGATAGTTACTACAGGCATGGAAAGGTAGTGGCAGAAGGAATAAAAAAGGGTTTAGTTGATTGATACAAAAGTACAGTCAGATGGTAGGAATGAAATCTAGTGTTTGGTAACACAATAGGATGACTATAGTTAACAATAATTTTTTGCATATTTCAAAATAGCTACATGAGTGAATTTAGAATGTTCCAAGACAAATAAATGGTAAATGTGAGGCTATGAATATCCCAATTACCCAGATTTGATCATTACACATTGTATACATGTATATAAATATCACATGTACCTTATAAATATGTGCAACTATTATGTACCCCACAAAATACAAAATACAAACACATTTGTACTGACAGGTTAACTGCTATTAAAAGACATATCTTCAGATGCTCATAATAGTTTGCTAAAGCTGAATGAAAATTTAAGCAGCAGAGGTTGAGCTACTTCTTTTTAAACTTAAGAACGTATTGTGATGACTTAGGTTAATTTGCTTAACTTCTGTGAAGTTCAGTTTTCTTATAAATTAAATAGAAGGAAGTAATATTAAATATGCCATTCAGTTGATGTAAGAATTAAATGAGATGATATGTTTGCACATACTTTAATCCCATGCAAATGTAAATTAATATAAACCAACTTTTTAACATTATGCAGAAACCAACTACCTCCTGAGTTTAGGTATTATTGTTATTGCCATTGTTCTAACAACTATGTATTTTCTGTCATCTTTTCTTGTTGCTGAAGGAAAGGCACAAATACTAGATGCTTAGAGTGATTTCCTTCAAAGTTTTGAAGACCTGTGGGTAGAAATTTAAGGAAATGTATACAGAAAACAAAATATGACAGGATAATTATATGCCTCTAATACTGGCTTCAAAAATATGTCAGAAATATAAGCTTAGGAAAATAAGCCTGTAAGTTCAAAGAGGTGGTTATTTTGATACTATATTTTGAAAAATTGTTTAGGAGTAGCTCATTTGTGAGACAATGTCATCCCTTTTATGTTACAAAATCCCTGTTATTCTCTAGTAAAGGTTATAGACTCTTTCCACAATGTTGTATCAAAAGCAGTTTTATTTCTTGGAGCTCCAGAGGACTATTTTTATGTTCCTGATTACTCTAAAACTCATAAAACATAATAGCATATTCATTTCTAACTATCCTACATTTTCTAAGTTACAAACAAAACCAATCTATCTTTGTTTCGGGGTAAATAAATTTTCCACGCCATATAAAAGAATTTTAAAATAAAACACTAATTCAGTTGCTGATGTGATAAAATTGCAAAGTTTTATTTTGATGTATTTTATTATATCTAACCAATAAAATCTGCTTAAGAATTCAACCTACCATTTCATGCTGTCAAAAATTTTGAAGATGCTATTGTATTAAGTTCTTAATAGCTTCTTCAAAAATATGTTAAGAAAATTCAGTTTAGGCAAAAAAATTTGATGAGCAATATGATAAATTATATATTTTATTTCTACATTTATATGTAATTCACTAGTACAAGTTTAATAGTATTGCAGTTGTTTAAAAAAAAGATCATAGTTATATAATGCACTATTTCTCATAGTTTAGTTGAAAGATGAAAATATAATATCCTTACCATATTGAAATAATTCTCAGATTCCTTGTTCACCCTTTAGGATACTCCAAAATAACCATAATACATACACTCAGAGAAGGTAAAGAATATTTAAAGGAAATTGTAGTAAATCACTTCTGTAGTAACCAACACTAGTCTTAGCTTACAAAATTTTATCTAAAATATTTAAATATATCATACTTCCACAAAGTCTAAGTCACCCCAATTTCCTGTGACTTTTATGATTTTGTAGTAGCAAAATTTATATTGATGCTAGGAAAGACATCCTATCACAATGTAGATAAAAGAGTAAGAAAAGAGTCTAGCATGCTAATTTCTGCTTTGTCACTATCTGTGAGATTTTAGACAAAAGTATATCTGGCCATATTTTTTCAATAACATAGCAAATCAAATAGGTTATTTATATTCTTAATATATTTCTTGCTATAAAACTCTATTAATATTTTGGTAATCATGAACTACAGAAAGTTTCATGGTTGTCAAAAACATACTCCTAGTTTTACCTCTGTTCATTATAGTATAAGATGATTATATGATATATGTGTAAAGGAAATGAATAGGAAGGTGGAGACAATGGAGATGGAAGAGAAATTCACTGTTAAGGAGTCCAGGGAAAAATAGTCTTTGGTAACCAATACACCTAATCTCAATTAGTACAATGAATTTCTACAGATACGAATTAACCTCTCTGAGCTTTATTTCCGTCATTTAAAAATGTAAGTCAATATGATGGTGTCTGATTTGGTTTTGCTCTGTGTCCCCACCAAAACTTCATGTTGAATTATATCCACCTGTGTTGGAGAAACGACCTGATGGGAGGTGACAGAATCATGGGCACAGATTTCCCTCTTGCTGTTCTCGTGATAGTGAGTTCTCATGTGATCTGGTTGTTTAAAAGTGTGTAGCATGTTCCCTTTTGCTCTCTCCGGCCACCATATGAAGATGTGCTTGCTTCCTCTCCACCCTTTGCCATTATTGTAAGTTTCCTGAGGCCTCCCCAGCCATGCCTCCTGTACAGTGTGTGAAACTGTAGGTCAATTAAACCTCTTTTCTTTACAAATTACCCAGTCCCAGGCAGTTCTTTATAGCAGTGTGAGAGTGGATTAATACAGTATCTATGGACTTTTACTGAGTAAATATACATATATGAATTTACCTGTGCTAAAGAGGTTGTTTCTAAGCAATACTGTTCTTGTTTTGCTGTATTGCTGCCTAGTAATTAAATGTTTTAGAATTTTCGTTTGGATATTATGTGATAAAATGTGGCAAATGTAAAAGAAAGAAAGACTTTTTTATGTCATGAATGCATTAATTTTTATTTTAAAGACAAATATTTCTAATACTTTTGTACAAAAAAAATTAAATTATAGAAGTCACATCACTGCCTCTGGTAGATTTGTACTTTATTTGTGAGTAAAATGTAGTAAGGGTTTCCTAAATTAGGTTGTTAAATAGCAAGTTACTTCTGGATTAACTATAGAGAGAGTCAGCCACCTTAAAGAATGGGATAATTACAGTTGCAAGTGACTTGAGATATGTAGACTCATTGAGCATTAATAACGACCACCAAGATAATTATTATTTCATATGCTACTTCATTAGATATAATTTGACATATAAATGAGATATTTGAAAGATGAAAGATGGAAGTGAGTCCTGGCACTGAGGTTATGTCGAATTGAGCCTTCATGACCTTCATTATTCCATCCTTTCAGGCACTGATCACTCTTCTGGGCTGACATCCCTTATGCAATTTATACACTACTCTATTTTTTAGATTTATTTTTAAAAGGCCTTGTGTGAAACCACATAAATTTGTTCTCCTTAGAAGCCAGTCAGATTGAGGAGGGCAGTTAAAAGGATAAATGTCATGTGGTAAGTTTTAGAAGGCATTGTCCCTGAGAACAAATAATTTTTAAATTTATGATTATAACCATGCTCTCCTCTGAAGGTTAGCTTTTCTCCCCCTCTCACCTCTGTAAACCCAGTTACAGTTTGCAAATATTTGCTGATAAGAACTGCTGTTCATGTGCAGGGTTTGGAGGGATCTTCTGCCTGATCTACAACCTCAAAAAATTTGCCTTCTTGTTTACTTGACTGAAAAATTTGAAGAGAACTGGAAGGTTTATTTAAATTTCAAAAATCAAATACTGGGGTGAGGAGTGGGGCTCAAGACGATCTGTATTGTTTTTGTTGACTGGGGCAAGGCATAGCATATATATATAGATTTACATTGACTATTTTTGTAAACTTTATTCATTTTTCTACCAAATCCAAACTGGCCAGTACAGGGTTTCTAGAAAGAAATGCATAAACAAAAAGCAAAGTAAAACAAAACAGACTTGTAGGAACAACAACCAGCATATTTTAGGCTCTGTATCCTTAATGGGATTTCGAGCAAAAGTTTAAAAAGTATGTGTCCAGACAAAGCAAAAGAAGGGAATATGGTATCATAAACATTTTTTGAAATAAGCTAATTTCTGTAAGTGCAAATATTTTAAAGTTATTTAAAAAGTTAAAATTCATTGTCCTTTTCTGAATAAGCAGAATTTATTATTTGGTACCTGTACACAATCAAATCCTGTTGGTAGACATTATTGGGATCTTATTTTCATTACTGTGTGAACTTGTGGATGTTATATATATCAATCTTTATTATAATTCTTGGAGAATATGTGGTTTTACATAATTTTTGTTTTTTATACATTCTTAGAATTGTATATATTGGACAAATGAACAGACTTGGTGTTTTCCTCAAAGAATAGTTACTATTCTGAGTAACGGTCAAATGGTAATAGCTTTTTTCTTTTTAAAAATTCATCTTTATGATGGTGGCTTGCTGAATTATAAAAGTTTTTTGTAACATTTACATAGATAATTTTTTTTAGTAGGTAAAATTGATATGCATTTAACTTATCCAGTGAGTATGGCAAATCATCACGTTATTTCCAAGAATAATCAAATCTTTATTAGATTTGCCATTTGTACAAATTTACTTGAATATCAACCCCTGCCCTAAATCATTGACAAGTTTATAATTGTAAAGTTTTAGTTTTAAAATGCCTACACTTGACATAGAATATTTTCTGATGATATTGACCCTTTTTTCATCCCCTGCCTCTAGAAACCTATAATTTTTATATTTATTATTGGCTCCGTGTTTGAAGTTAAATTTACAGGTTTCATACTATCTCTGATATCATTAGGATATACAGTTTGATTTGTATCTTTCTTTCACAAACCTTCATGAGTTCCGCTACCACTCATTCACTTCAGTCCCATTATCATCTGGAGAATGAAGCAGGAGTGATTTAGAGGGTGACTGCCAGGTTTGTGGCCTTCTTCACAGTTTTCTTGTGGCTGCTATGTGCATATATATAGATCACACTGACACTTTGTACAAGGCTAGACATTCATTTATTAACAAGTTGTTCAGAATCTCTGTGAAAGTTCCACAGTAAGTCTGAACTAATTCGAATTTTTCTCTTACTATTGCATAGAAAAAGGGTATTGGAAATTTGCTACTGCTTTTTAATATCTTTAAAACTATTCTCTGCTGGTTTCAGAAGGTGAAACAAAAATGAGTAAGCTAATAGGCACCTACATTTACTCATTTTGCTTCTGCAAACCTAATAATTCAATATATTTTGGTTTTACTTACTTTTGAAGAATAAAGTCCTCTCATATTTGTGCACAAATGTTGTTGTTTCTGAAGTAGAATTTTAGTTGTAATCATTCATTATTTAAGAGATAAATGGAAGGCAAAGTTATTTGAAAACATCTTTATGTGCATAATTTCTCACTCTACAGAGATATAAAATATGAAAGAATAACTTTGGTGTAATTTAAAATAATGTGAATAGAAATAATGGTTCCTACCACAGACTTCTTAAATTTCTTCATTTCAGTTCAGAAAGCAATAGTATTGGATTAATACAAAAACCAAAGTGTTATATTCTCCCTAGACGTTCAAATACGGTTTTAATAATTGCTCCAAATGAATATCAGAGATTTTTAATTCAAAAGAACAAATTAAAAATGATTAGTAATCATTCCACTTTTCTTTATTAATAAAATTGAAGAGAATATATAATATCTTAGTCTATCATAGACTAGTTTTACTTAATTCTCAAAATAAAATGTTTGGTAATAGCAATAAGGTAAGAAGAAATAGTTGTAAGTTCTTTGTTCGTTTTTTTTTGTTTGTCTTTGTCTTCTAGAGACTGAACTAAAAAAAGGAAAGATAATTCCTAAATTTAACTGCTGTAGGTTCTTGCTTTCTCCTGATCTATTTTATTTAATGACTTTTTGCATTTTTATTTTTTAATCAACAAATTAATTTTTATTTGAAATAATATATATCATGTACCACATACTGTCTTGTAGTATGTGTATGTTGTTGAATGGCTAAGTTGGCTAATTAACATATGTATTAGCTCATTTTTTTTTAGTGGTAAGAATATTTAAAATCTAATCTCTTAGCAGCTTTCAAGAGTATAATACATTGTTATTAACTATTATCACCAGAGTGTACAATAGGCCTCTTGAACTTATTTTTCCTATGCAAGTGAAATTTTGTATCCTTAACCAACAACTCCCCAAGCTCCCCAACCCCTAGTTCCTGGCAACCCTCATTCCACTGTCCCTGCTTTTCTGAGTTCAACTTTTTTAGTTTTACAGAGACAATGGGGTATTTGTCTTTCTCTGCCTAGCTTATTTCACTTAACACAAAGTTCTCCAGGTTCATCCAATTTGGCACAAATGACAGGATTTCTTTCTTTTTTAAGGATGAACAGTATTTCATTGTGTATGCATTCTATACTTTCTTTATCCATTCCTTTGCTTTTGGACACAGACTGATTTCATATCATGCCTATTATGAGTAATGTGGCAATAAATATGAGAGTACAGATATCTTTTTGACATGCTAATTTTATTTTCTTTGAGTAAACACCCAGTAGCGAGATTGTTGGATAATACAGTAGTTCAATTTTAATTTTTTTGAGGTCCCTCCTTGCTGTTTTCCACAATGGCTATACTAATTTACATTCCCATCTACATTGTGCAAGGCTTCCCTTTTATCCTTGCCAACACCTTTTTTTTTTGTCTTTTTGATAATAGCCATTTTAACAAGCATAAAGTGATAACTCGTTGTGATTTTAATTTGCATTTCTTGGATTAGTGATGTTGAACATTTTTTTCATGTACCTGTTGGCCATTTGTATGTCTTCTTCTGAGAATGTCTATTTAGGAACTTAGTTCATGTTTTTAATTGGGTTGTTATACTACTATTGAGTTGTTTGAATTCCTTATATATTTTGGACATTAATTAACCCCTTAACAGATACATGATTTGCAAATATTCCATAGGCTGTGCCTTCATTTTGTTGTTTTCTTTGCTATGCAGAAGCTTTTCAGTCGATGTAATTCCACTTGTCTATTTTTTTTTTTGCTTTTGTTGCCTCTGATTTTGGGGTCATCCAAAAAATCATTGCCCAGACCAATGTCATGGAGTCTATTTCCTGTGTTTTCTTCTAGTGGTTGTATAGTTTCAGGTCTTACATTTAAGTCTTTAATGCATTTTGAGTTGGTTGTGGTGTAAGAATAAGGGGATAATCTTATTCTTCTATTTAGTTGTTCCAACACCATCTATTAAAGAAATTGTCCTTTTTCTATTTTGGCACCTTTGTCAAAAATCAATTGGCTGTAAATGTATGGATTTATTTCTGTGCTTTTTGTTCTGTCCCATTGGTTTATTTGTCTGCTTTTATGCCAATACCATGCTGTTTTGATTAAAACCACTTTATAAAATGCTTTGAAATCAAGGAATGTGGTATCTCCAGGCTTGTTCTTTCTATTTAAGATTGTTTTGGTTATTTGGAATTTTTCGTGGTTCCATATACATTTTAGGATTGTTTTTCTATTTTTGTAAAAAATGATATTGGAATGTTGATAGGGATTGTGTTGACTTTGCAGATTCCTTTGAGTCATGTCTTAGTCCATCTTGTGTTGCTATAACAGAATGCCACATACTGGGTAATTTAAAAGGAAAAGCAATTTGTTTCTCATAGTTCTAGAGGTTAGGACAAATATAAAATCGCCAGTAACTGGAAAGAGCATTCTTGCCATATTATACATGTGATGAAAAATATCACATGGTGAGACAGCATGAGAGAGAAGGAAGGAAGGAAGGGACTAAAGTCATCCTTTTATTAAAAACCCACTTCCACAATACTAATCTACTTTTTTAATAATAGATTTAATTCATTCTTGAAGGTAAAGTCATCATGATCTAAATGTCTCCTAAAGTCCTCACCTCTTAACATTGTTCCACTAGAGATTAATTTTCCAACACTTGAACTTTGGGGGGACACATTCAAATCATAGCAGGTAGTATGGATGTTTTCAGAATGTTAATTCTTACAATCCATGAGGATGGGATATCTTTTTATTTACTTGAGTCTTCTATTTCTTTCCAATATTTTATAGTTTTCAATGTAGAGATCTTTTATCTTCTTGGCTAAATTTATTTTTATTTATAGCTATTGTAACTGGGATCGTTGCTTGATTTTATTTTCAGATTGTTGTTAGTTTATAGAAACGCTATAGATTTTTGTGTGTTTTTATGTATGCTTCTATGTCCTACAACTTTATTGAAGTTGCTTTTTAGTTCTAATTGCATTTGATGAGATTTTAATGTTTTTCTAAATATTAAATTATGTTGTCTGCAGACACAATTTAATTTTAGTTTTTCCAATTTGGATGTCTTCTATTTTTTTCTCTTGACTAATTTCTCTGTCTAGGACTTTTAGTACAGTTTGAATAGAAGGCCAGAATGGCATATTTGTCTTGTTCCAGATCTTTGAAATAAAGCTTTCAACTTTTCTCCATTCAGCATGATGTTAGCTGCAAGTTTATCATATATAACCTTTAGTCCAATGCCTTCTAAAGGTTGCTCAAAAAACCTGACTTCTAAAGTTCCCTCTATCTAGCAGCAGTTTTCAAATTCTCTGAACAAGAATCACGTTGGAATCTTTCTAAAAGTTAACCAGGCAGTATTCCCCAAATTCTCATTGAACAGATGGGGGAGAGTCCCAGTGATCTATATAATTAACAATCAGTCCAAGCGTTTCTATATGGGTGATCAACAACAATAACAAAAAATGATACAGGAATAGTAAGATAGAAGCTGAGAAAAATTTAGTATTCTGAGTACTATAATCTGAACACTGAATTTTTAACTTTTAGGTCCTCTAAAGTAGGGGAAGCTAAAAGATCAGTGATCAGAAGGATATAAATAAAGGTGGATCTGCCAGTCTTCAGTCTTTGAAGCAGATATCTGGGGATTTCTTCACCTTTCCACCCATCATAATGTTGTGTGGGCCCTTTAGATTTACAGTGACGTAGGCAATTTTCAGGGCCTATTTCCAAATGTTGTCTCAGTTATATCTGTTTCCTTTCTTACTCTTTTGTTGACTAATTCCGGATTGGCATTTTAGCAGATATGGCAACCAGAATAATGTCCCTCTAAAGGTGTCCATGTTCCAATCACCTGAACCTGTGAGCAGGTTACCTTTCATAGCCAAACAAACAAACAAATAAAAGCAGACATAATTAAGGTTACAGACCTTGAGATGGTGATATTAACCCTGATTGTCCAAGGAGGTCCAATCTGTCACAATATTCTGTGATAAAGAAAAAACCTTTTACCAACAGGGATAGAACAAAGAGACTGGAGAAGAAAGAAGTGCTTGCTACTTTGAAGGTGGAGGAAGGCAATCACAAGTCAAGCAATGTTAAGTGGTCTCTAGAGGCTGGGAATGACCCTTATCTAATAGCTATTAGGAACCCAATGCTGTCAACAACCCAAATGAACACAAAATAGATTCCCCCCCTAAAGCCTCCAGAAAGAAACAATTCTGCCAACACCTTGATTTTAGTCTAGATCCTTATTGGACTACTGACCTATAAAAAAGTAGGAAAATAAATTTATGGCATTTTTAGCCATCTGGTTAGTGGAAATTTGTACTGTAGCAGTAGAAATACAGAAGGCAAACATAACTGTTTTTCTTGAAATATGTTTGTCGTATGTTTGTTTTTCTGGACAAATTTGCAGACTAATTTCTTTTTTCATCTGATTTTATTTGATTCTTTGAGGATCCAACAGGCTTTTCACCTGTTTATTCCAATTCTAATGCAAATACTATGATACACATATCTTTGAACCATTAAATGCAAGTTATTCAACAAAGATGCTGGCCATTAAACTGGTAGCTAACAATTGTTTTCTATGAAGCAGTGTCAGTAATGTAATGTATTCACTAAGTTTGTTGGTGATTGCTTTTGGTGCAAGGTTCACAATTCTGACTGCCACACAAATAAACCATGATGACTGAATGGTACAGCTCCTGTTGTCTTCCACCTTAGCATACAAACCCAGCTTCAGTGTGTTGACTGTTGATTTAATGTATTTCAGACTTTGACTACTGTTCCCCTTTTTCAAGTTCTCTTTGCACTTCTCATATATTCCTCTAGTTCTTCAGAGAAATCGTATTATTCTTTGCTGCAAATATTTCCCAATAGAAAACTCAGAGGGTTAATAATCTTGTACTGTTGCTTACATATGTGACCATAAATGTCTGTTGCAACTTTTATGTCAGGTTTTAGAGCTCAGCATCATTAAGAAGTTACTTTTCTTAGAAGTAACTAAATCTTTATTTGTAAGATGTTGGCATAATCCTATCAATTTTCTCAGGAGACAGATATAAAACAGATGGCAAGAAGGCTTTGTTTGTCTTCACTTATCAAAAATACAAGGCCTATTATTCATGTTATTATAATTATTTTTAAAAACAAGTAATTTAATCTTTCTCTCTTTGGTTAAAAAAAGAAAAAGACGGTGGCTTTTAACAACTTGTCAATTTCAGGTACCTGTGTCTGTATTACACTTACCTTTCTCACAACCATAACCCAGACTGAAGGATCTACCTTTATTTTGTATAAGATGTTCTTGTGATGCAGCTGTAGACAGAATTGTACTTTTTGAAATGTAATTCCATTTCATCCACACTTTCCTGGTCAAATCCAGTCACCTGTCAAACTATAGCATCAATGGGCTGGGAAAGATTCTTCCCACAGAAAGCACTGAAGGTTTCAAGGCAATGGTTGGGATGTTACAAAGAAAGAAAGAAATAACTGGGTACGGCAAATATAATCTAGTATCTTCATAATACATTTAATATATTTAATATATGATACCTTGTTTTCCCCTTTCATCTATGGGCAAGGAATGACGCACTTCTTGATTTCTGAAATGAATAAATCCTGTGGTAACCTAGTTAATTATTCTCTTAATAAGGCTTAAGCAAATACTTCTAATTCACTTTTCTCAATTTCTTAAAAATCTATAGAGTGAGACTTACAAATATGAAATAGGGTATTGCATTAATGAATGCCATTCTTAGCTATGATTAATTATTAAGATTTCCATTGTGTCCACTATGTAGACTGGATTTGCACTTGTTGTTAATAAAATTCAAATCCCAAGTTTCAAGGACTACTGGTGGGAGTGGGGAGGGATAGAAAGAAAATTATATCTTCATTTTATAGAGGAAGAAGATGAGCCACTGAGCAGTGTGCAGGAAATTAAGATATATATGGACATTTGAAAAAGCAGAAAACTATTATTTTTGGTTAAATAGGTATGAGAAGCCTGGGGTGAAAAATCTGTCATTTGGCTCTAAAGTTTAGGTTTATCCTGAAGGCAAGTTCATTTTCTCCATCAGTCTGGGGAGGTCTGAAGGAGAAACTACACACACAGATATATGTATATATATCTGTTATATATATATATATATATATATATATATCTGTGTGTGTGTGTGTGTTTATCAGAAAGCTGGAAATCTTTCCCAATAAGGTTTTATTTTTCCATTTTGTTTTTCTTTATTTGAACCACAAGGACAAGTACTTATGCTCTGAAAATATCCTTCATGTGCAGTCCAAACAAAATTTTCTTATTTACTACCTCACAAATATAAACAAATATATGCTGTTATTGGGGCTCAGAAAACAGTACCCCCAAAATGAAGGCCTCAGCAGCCTCAGAAGGAAATTTTTCTCTGGCCTTTTCCTGCCCTCTCATCTCTCACTCCCATTCTTCCCTGAGGCTAGCCACAGAGGCTAGAATCTCTCTTCCCCAAGGTGAGTCATAGAAAACAGAATTCTTGCATGTTCTTAACATGTACCCCAAAACCTAAAATGCAATAAAAAAAAAAGAAACAGAATTCTTTTCCCCCAAAGCTAGCCATAAAACCTAAAAACATTACTCTAAGTTTCTTTCTACCTTTCTGTGTAAAAATTTTCTGTAAAGAAATTATCTGACCTAACTTGTATGACTATAGATCATAAGACTCCAATTCCAGAGGGGGGTACTATCCCATACCCAGAAGGAAGGAGACGCTGCCCAAAGAGGCCAAGAAAAATCCAGACAGACAGCCCTGGCTGGGTTTCTCACTCAGTCTGTTTGCATCAGATCATACCCTTTTGGTCCAATCATACTTCTACATAGCTGTCCGAACTTTGTTGAACCTAAGCATAAAGATGGAAAATTCCCACTGCATTTTTGAGTCTTCTTTCTGAAGCCTCCTGTGTACAGAAGTTAAACATACCTGCATGCCTTTTCTACTATTAATTAGTCTGCCTCATGTCAGTAACTTGCAGCAAAACTCCAGGCCCTTGGCCCCTACACTACACAGCTCAGAAATACTTACCAACTTTTAAATTTCTTAAGTATAATATCTGTGAATTAATAAAATACATAAATAACATCAGTGTTATATAAGATTATATGAAAGTAGACTTTTTAAGAATAAATGTTTAAAATGTTATCACATTGTTCATTTGCTTGTTTTTGTTTGTATAATTTTTTTCTTCTATAATTTTCTATGGGAAAACAGTGCTATATCAGTCTGTTATATGATTATACTACTACTTAGTGTGAAAAAAGCATTAAAGTAAGATGGCAATCCTGTCACATAATCTAATTATGAGATAGCTCTTTTTTTAACCAAATAAATAATATCACATTAATACTCTTCAATTACTTTCTTTACTTTAAAAATATTTAAGTAAAAAAAATGAAAGAGAAAAAGAAATTAAAATGGGTAAATCATACTCAAATTCACGTCTCATGATAAATGTAAAGAAGATAAAAAATTCTTTTTTTGTATTTCTTGGGGATAATTCACATTCAAGTTTAAATTACATTCTAGTGACTATAAATTTGAACTCAAAACTGAAAATAAGTAAATAGACCAAGTGTGGTGTCTCACATCTGTAATCACAGCGTGTTGAGAGGCTGAGCTGGGGCAATTACTTGAACTCAGGAGTTTGAGATCAGCCTGGGCAACACGGTGAGACCCTGTCTCTACCAAAAATATGAAAAAATAGCCAGGTGTTGTGGTGTGTGCCTGTGTGATCCCAGCTACTCAGGAGATTGAAATGAGAGGATCACTTGAGCCTGGGGAACAGACATTTCAGTAAGCCAAAATCATACCCCTGTACTTCAGCCCAGTTGACAGAGTAAGACCCTGTCTCAAATAAATAAATAAATAAAATTGAAAATAACTCTCTAAGATTTTTTTTACCATATGGATAGCATTGTCCGGGTATACTTTACTTTGAATATTTCTCTCCTCTTTTATCAACTATAAATTTAGTGAGTAGTAGACTATGTGTTTTAATGATGTACAGAGGCAAAAGGTCCTGGTTTGTTCAGAAATCACATGGAAAAGTGGTTTTAGATGTTGATGAAACAAGAGCTCCCATGAGTTGTTAATTTTTGAATATAAGTAACAGGTGCATAAAGGTTTATAACAATTTCCTGTCTATGTTTGTGTATGTTTGAAATTCTACATAATAATCTTAAAGTTGTACAGAATTGAAACAGCCTTTACAAAGATTATGACAACAGAAGTCTAGCACGGCTGAAGCCGTATTCCCTCTAGGACCCCAGGCTGGCTGTCCTCACTCATTCCTGAGTGCAGGTCAAGCTAACCATGAGAAGAATGCAGTTTACAGTTTAACTTTGAGGCAAGGGTAATAGTCTCTTCCTAAAACTGACCCCCTTCTTGTTCAGAGCCTGAAACTGCCTTTGTAAAACTAATGGAAGTCCACAAGATTCAGATTATGAGAAAGGCCTAAATTCTGCTAAAATGTAGACACAGTTAAACGATAAGCAGTCATTGTTCCCTAGCTTGCTTTTCTATAATCTCTTACTGTTCAGGAGTCATATGGCCAGAGGTCACAAGATTTGTGACTTCCCAGTGGCTTCTTATAGAAAATATTAGTATTGTAGGCCCTAATTTGTCTTTTGAGAGGTTTTCAGACTTTTGCATGCTGGTGACTGACTGACTTCAAGCAGATCTATGACTCATGACTCAGTTGGTCCTCTGGCCTCCACTCTGAGGCTGACTTAGTGCATGAGGTCCATTTTCCACACCCCTATCATTTCATTCCCAACCATTCAGCAGCACCCATTTTCTAGACCCCTGCCCACCTAATTATCCATGAAAACCCCAGCTTCTGAGTTCTCAGGGAGGCTGATTTGGGTAATAAACTCCTGTCCTTCCATTTGGCTAGCCTTATAATTATTAAACTCTTTCTCTACTGCAATGCCACTGTCTCAGTGAGTTGGTTTATCTGTGTAACGAGCAAGAAGAGCTTGTTGCATGATTACAAATGTGGGAGCTCACCTAGTATAGCCCTTGCAGTTACCTGCTGGCAGTTCAGCAGCCCCTCACTGGTAGAACAGACTTACACAGAGTCCTGGTGGCTGCTCATTTCTCCTGAACAGAGGGCCATTTTTGGGGCTTTCCCAGCTTGTAGAGCACTGCCAACCCATAGTGGTTTTGCTTGCTTGCAGTAGAGAAACAGATTCTAAAAGACACCTTTCAATTGGTCTAGTGAGTATTCTAAGATAACCAACATCCCCTTCCTTCTCCTGATCTGCTTGGTCTCTTTGTGGGTTCTGGTTGGCCCTTTTGTTGGTTGTGTTTCCTCTCCTTTGAAGCTTCTGGTTGGCCCCTTTTGTAGTTTCTGGGTGGCTCCTTTGTGGGTTCTAGGAGCTCTCCCTAGGTTGTGGGAAGAGTCATGGTTTGAGGAGATTTCTCCTTACTTGAATAGAGAAGAGGGGTTTTCTGTTTTTGTTTTTGGATATTTGTTGTTGTTTGTCTGTTTGTTGTTTGTTTGGAAGAACATGCTTTCCTTGTTTGAATTCTGGTTCTGGAAGGCCTCTGGCTTGTCTTTGATGTCTGTGTTTTGTTGTGTGTATATCACTGTGGCTGAAATGAGAAATCTTAATACAGTTCCCCCATGCAGCTTGTTGGACTGTATCTTGCAAAATTGGGAGTCTGTTGCCTATGGTTCCATGAAATGAAAAAGGATGATTTTCTTTTGTAACACAGCATGGCCCCCACAGCTGTGGTGCAATGGGGCAGGGTCATTGAAAGCTGCTCTGTTCTGGAAGCCACAGAGAAAGAAAACCCAGGAACCTGACAAGCCAGCAAAATAGTAAAAATTTCTTACCAGCCAGGCTTCTGTCTTCTTTCTGTGCACAAACTAGTTGAGTGGATAGTAAAAAGAGCTGTCTCCTCTGCAAAGTTTTGATTAATGACAAAAAGGATTTGTGTGACTAGTCTTAGGTTGTAGCAACTCTGATGTGCTTTCAGTACTTTGTGCTGTGAATATTCATATTCTTTGACCCACTTTCCTCTCAGAAGTAGCCATTACTTGACTCTTATCCTTTTTCTGTCTTTCAGCATTGTTCTGTCATAAAGAGAGGTACTATAGAATAGAACATGGGCCTGGAATCCCTATTAGCCCACAATTCAAGCCAGCCCTGAAGGTTGGTCAGTTACAAACTTTGATGTGGGTCCCTGAAACAGATGTCAGATGAGGCTTCCCTCTTATCTTACTTTATAATCTTGAGAGCTTGACTTTATGACCATGTGAGGGTATGCTCTCTTCTATCTGGAGTTCATTAATTTTGGGGTTTGTATCAGAGAGACCAGTCTGAAAGGACTGGGAGTCTGAGAACCATCAGCATATTTTTTTTTTCCCAAATGTCTTAAGCCCTTAAATGAGTTTTCTCTTTAAAAAAAGTCCCATCCCCATGGGGCTTTCATCGTTTTTTTCTATTTTAAGCCCAGTCCTGAAAATGAAGTTTTGAGGAACATGGGGATGCCTCCTTTATGCTCGCTCTAGGAACATTTCTTGTTTATATGATGAAAACCTAGAAAACTACCATTTGGCCTTTAAAAAGGACTGTGGATTGAGTCACTATTCGAACTAAGAACAACATTAAAAGGAAAATAATTTTAGAGATAGCTTATTCTAAACAACTGGAAAAATGTTTAAGTTAAAGAAGAGCACATAATAATGTCTTGGGTAGCCTTAAATATTCTCTTGAGAGTTGAAATCCTTTGCAAAGTCAAAAAGTAACTTCTTTAGATTCCTTCTGGGAAGAGAAATGGCAGACACCCCAGGCCATAGCTCAGGAGCTAAGGTTTTGCACTTTGACTTTGCTGTGGTGGCTTGGGTTTGATTCCTGGCATTGAGAATGAGTCCTTTCTGGTTTGACATTTCTGTGACTTTTGCCACTTACTGATTGTTTCCCCCTTCCTGGACAGCTTCCAATGTCCTGTCTTGAATTTTCCATCCTATGAGCCACCTTTCTGGTAATTCTAGATGTTGTAAAAATTGCCTACTGCCTCTTTGGAGACATCTCCTGCAATCGTGGTTAAGTCATAACTGTAGGACTTACTAGTTTCCTGTGGGAGGTTACCTCTGATAAAGAAGTTCAAAAGCCAGAAATATTGTTTGTCTTGGCAAAAATTTGGTAATGAAAGATCTGGAAAAATTTCTTTTAAAAGTTCCATTGTTGAAAGTCAATTTAATAAAAATGGTTATTTAGGCTATATATGTATGTATATTGTCTTAAAGCCTCTGCTCTCTTTCTCTGTAAAAACTTAGTCAATTTAATTCTGCCTGTTTCTCCATTTTGCTTCTGTCCATCCTTCCTTCATCTTGTCACTATTGATAACTACATGAAAGAATCTAAAATAATTTCTATTAGCCTGGGACCTCTTGGGGAAAACAGAAAAGGCATCAATGACTCTGTTTTGGGAGGAATCTCTGTTTTCCTCATGGAAACCCCGCAGTTCTAAGTGGACAGATTCCTATGAAAAGCTAAAAATCTGTTCTCTGTTACATAGCATTTCCTAATGTTTTTGACTTTTGGGGGCATTAGAAATTAATTTGTATTATGAGAAAATTTTAACCTTGGTGTATAATAAGTAGGTAAGAGATATGCTTTTAAAGATGGCTAATAGCAGTTGCTTATAGTGAGTGATAATTACCATAGGGCAATATTCTCTTCTTTGTGTGTTTACATAAGAGAAGTGTGCTCTTGGGCACTTAGAAGGTATGGAATCAGGGATAAGACTCCAGCGGAGGATGGACTGATTGGCTTTGTGTTGCCCACAAGAATGTCCTTGCAATGAAGTGTACTATAAAAGTATTTTCATGTCTCATCCCGTAGTGTTTCCCTCCTATGGGGATCCAGGATTCAGTATAAAAATAGGAGCCTTGATTTTCAGGAATTTCTTCTGCCTGTCACCTGTGCCTGCATACTAGGTCCTAATAATTGCATGTTTTCCTGGTGCTGTTCTTTAAAGGGTTCCACCCTAAAGCCAGTAATCCAATTAAGAAAGGTATCTTTAAGGAAATCTCCATGTGTAAGAGTGTCTGCTTTTCCTGGCTGTCTTAATTGAAATTTTACTTACACAATTTTTCCTTGGTTTGAGTAAAATATAAATTTCCTGTTTTATACCACCTGAGAGTTGTCCCTTTGGAAATGCAAATTTGGAAATGTTTACTGGACAATTGTTTAGGGCAGAGAACAGATGATCAAGAGAATAATAACTAAAAATGAGAAAGATATACCTTAGGAAATGGTACATGAAGAATCTTATAAATCTATAAAATCCACTTCTATCTGTGTGTTTGTACGTCTCTGTGATATTTCACTATAAAAATGTATAGAAGAGCTCTAATCGATTGGCTTTAATGAAAAGAAAGTGCTTAAGCCAAATATTTTATCAGAAAAATAGAAACTCAAATGTTTTTTACTTCAAGTGACTTTAGTAGTGTTTTATAAATAAAGGTGGTTTTATAATTGGTAAAATAAAATAGAAACATTTCAGAATGTAGACATTTGGTCTCAGTTAGGTCTGACATTGCCTGCTGAATGTTTTAAGGTCATAAACTACTTCTGTAACATTTTTGATAACTGTATGACTTGTCTGTTTTAGAGCCATTAGATTTTAGATAAGGCCTGGGGATACGGGCTGTTAGGCAAGCCCCTTGGCTATGCTGAGAAGATTCAGACATTGTTGGTAGCTCTGTCCTTTTCCTGTACTCTGTAATCTGATATACAATTAAAATGCTTTCTTACCAGGTTTTTCACTGAAAATAAAAATTGCTAAAAGTAAACATTGTGACATATGTAATTTAGACTATGGGAAAATGAGTTTACATGCAAGTCGTATAAAGAAAGTAGAATGTGTATTTGGTAAAAGGGTATAAGAAGGCATAGAAACATGGTTTTCATTAAAGCAAAAATAATTTTTAGTTTACAAGTTTTTAAGAGTTGTCTTAAGTTCAAAGAATAGTAGGACAGACTGAAGTTGTGAAGATTTGCAAACGATTGATCTTGTAGAGGAAGTTCTGCATCTGATCAAGTTGACCAAAATGTGAAGATATTTTTTAGTATTTCTATAAATTAAACAGTAAGATAAAAAGCACAGTGATTCAAGGCCAGAATCTGGGCCCATGTTTCAGAATAACAGGGTTTCCTTGGAGTACAGATCTGCTTATTAATATAAAATTGTAAAGGGTTATAAAAAGCATATGGAAATCCTAACTATCACCTTATGATTAAATTGATTAAAATTAGATAAATTTGTTTATAATATTGTATTAAAAATTAGTCTTAAATGTTAACAATGCACTAATTTATAGGTGGAATTTGATTTTCTCTTTTGAACAAGATTTTGTGTAATATTGAGAGATAATGAAAGATTTTTGTTTGCATTTTGAGTGAACTACAGCAAAAATAGAAAACTGAAGGAAAGGAGGGAGAAGAGACAAATTCAGTTGGCTTCATGCTATTTTTATTGGGTCTTGTTTGGAAAGCTGTGTCATCTCTATCAAGGAATAAAAGGTTTTGGGTTTTGAAAGTTTTGAGTTATTATTTCAGCTAAATAAATGACCTATGATCTTATTTTCTGATATCAAGTGTTTAAAATCTTTGATATTTGACAAACTTCCCCAAATCAAAATTTCAAGTTCTAAATTTAGTTATTTTGACCTCATTAACTTTTTTTAGATATTGGGTCCTCTGAAGTCCAAAAGAGACAAATTTGGGTTATTTGGTAAGTTACAATTATATAGGAAGTATTGTCAAGTATAAAACAACGTTTGACTTTCTTTGAGTGATGTTTGCATGAATTTGTTGTTGGCATGTGTTCCAGAATTGTGTAAAACTCACAATTCTGATAACTGGGTGCATGTTATCAGTAATAATTGTGATTGTTATGTTAAATTGTTGCATGCCACAAAGATGAACAGGTTTCCTAGTCAAATATGTGTTTGACCATGGCTATCTTTCGTCATTTACAATTATCATTTTACTTCTTTCCAAAAGGCAGTTTTATGATCAGAAATAGGACTCTCATGGGTGTTCTTGAATGCTGGTTTCTGATAACTTTGTAGATGCTGTCATTGGAATAGAGAGAAAAGCTTCCAAGAGAAGTTTGGATAGGTAACATATTCATAAATATTGAATAGAAAAAAAAGTTTACTGCATGGATTGAATAGAATACTGAAATAATATTTTTATAAATTTTTGCCTGAAACACTGCTGATTCATTTTGTTTTGCTTTTCAGAGTTAAGAAAACTTTTTTTGTTTTGTTTTGAGCAATTTAGAATTTTTAACCGTTGAATAAAGTATGCACTTGTGAGCACAATTTAAGTTTCTTTCTGTTTCCCTGACTTCTCCAGAATTTCAAAAACTATTTGTAAATATTCTAAATTTATAGCCATATAATTATTTGCATAAATTCAATGAGACTTTGACTGGAGTGGCATATTTTCAGATATGAGTAGACTGCTTTAAGGAATTGAGGTTGACTTATAGAGCTAATAATAAATAATAATCTATTGGAAAAACTGGCCTTATTTCTTGTCTTTGCAGTCTCTTTGCAGAGCTCCTGACTTGTAGTATGTAAAGAAATTTACTTTCTGACAGGCCTAGGAACCCCAAGTTATTTTAGAAACTTGAGAGGAGATGAATTCACCTGATTCATACAGGTATTTGCAAGCACAGATGAATCCTTGACTGGGCTTAAGAGGCTTTTAAAAGGCCTAATCAGGTACCTTATGAAAATAGTCCAACAATGTCAATTTAGGAAACAAAGCCTGTATGGCAAGTGATTATTCTTGCTGCACTTTATGCAAATAATCTGGCCAAATACAATGCGACTGTAACTTGCTTTTCAAATACATTGGTCTTACTATGATTTCTCTTTGTTAAAATGGGGAATTGGAGAGAGAAAATATGTTTCAGGAAAAAACTGTAGTATACCTCTTGTTAGATTCTAGCTTTGTTCATTGTTTTTGATTCTCTACTGATGGCCCCATATCTGACTGGTTGTCTGTGTCATTCACCTGGATCCCTCAAGATTTTAGGTCAGTTCTATAGAGACACTGGAAGCTAGTACTTTCACTCTTTATGTTAGGGCTTATTATTTATCTTATGGTTTGCTGTTGACATAAGTGCTGCACTAAAGCTGTGAATAAGAGTGCTATGTCTTTGCCATACAAACATTGAGACCTTAGCCAGGCACACAAAGACAACTACAAAGTGGTTTTATTCTTCTCTATCTAGGCCCAACTTCAACCCCAACTATGCCCGCTGTCAACAGGAAGAAGTTGGAGTGGTCGTCAGTCTTCTACTAGCTCTATAGTTTACACTTTGAAGTATGCTCAAGCCAAAGAGTAGTCAAAGAGGGGTGACTGAAGCTGCCATTGCAAAGAATATGCCAGCAGAGAAGTTTAGCATGGTAGACTTCATATTGCTTCTATTCCCACAGGCTGTCTGTCTTCATTTATTCCTGGGTGTAGGCCAAGTTAACCATGGGAAGAATTTATAGTTCAACTCTGAAGCAAGGAAAATAATAGTTGTTCCCTAAAAATGATCCCCTCCTTGTTCAGGGACCAAAACTGCCTTTGTAAGACTAATGAAAGACCACAAGATTATGATTATGAGAAGGGCCTGGATTCTGCTAAAACATAGGCATAGTTAAATGATAAGCAGCCATTGTTCCCTAGCTTGCTTTTCTATAATCCATTACTGCTCAGGAGTAATGTGGTCAGAGGTTACAAGACTTGTGACTTCCCCAGTTGCTCCTATAGATAACATTACTATTGCAGTACCTAAGACAGGTCCTTAGAGACATTTTTCAGACATTTTCTCATTCTGGCAATAGACTGAGCTCAGCCAAACCCATGACTCATGATGCAAACAGTCCTATGTTTCCCACTCAAAGACAAACTCAGTGCATGAGAACCATTTTCCACATCCCTATGATTTTATCCCCAAACAGTCACCATCATCTATTCTGTAGCCCCCTGCCCACCACATTATCCATAAAATCCTAGCCTCTGAGTTATCAAGGAAGTTGATTTGAGTAATAAACTCCTTTCATGCCACTTGGATGGCTCTGTGATTATGAAACTTTTCTCCACTGCAATATTGCCATCTCAGTGAATTGGCTTTATCTGTGCAGTGGGCAAGAAGAACAATTGGTGGTTCTAGAATGTACCTGTTAACTTTCATTCTGTGCAAAATCCAAAATTTGTTGGTTAAAGAACAACCACCAGTCATTATTGCTTATGGGTGTAGAGTCAGTCATATGAGTAGTTCTGCTGATTTTTGGTAAAAAATAGTTGAGACATGGATCAATGCAAAAATTCCTCTACAAAACATACAGAAAAATAATGTAATTATCAAACCAGCTGTAAACCAGACAAAATTGTGCATCACAGACAATCCACTAAAAAGACTACAAAGACAGAATAATATCTTACTCAGTTATAGTCAGGAAGATAAAACCCATCACATACATATTCTCATAATAAACTATAGGCCTCAAATATCCATACTGAAATAAGGGAACCATTTGTCATATATGGTTAGTTGTATACTTATCTTCTAATTAAAATGTTAGTGACTTGCCTTTATCCAAAAGGAAATCAAACTTTAACATGTTGATGACAAGAAGTAATTTTAACAACTTGCAAACCTGGAGCAGAAGCTAAGCTAGTTAGGCTCCCACCCTCCAGGCTCCCATTCAGGACTGGCAGATAGCTACACAATCTTTGTTCATGATTAGATTTCAAAGAGATGGCTCCTAGGTCCTTAGGAAAAGCATTATTTCTGGGTTTTAAAACTGGCAAGAGGCTTATTTAGCATTTTAAAAGATTTATACGTTGCTCATTTTAAGTTTTTATTGCTGTTTTCTTTTTTCCCCACTGTCTCAAGATGCAAGACTGTGATACTGATTGGACAGCTATCTTCTTTTTCAACATAGGCAATTACAGCTATAAACTTCCCTCTAAATACGGATTTAACCTGCATCTCCTGAATTCTGCTGTATTATATTTTCATTCCAATTTAGCTCAAAATAATATCTCTTCTCTCTTGTGATTTATTCTTTGACCTGGTGGTCAAAGAAGTATATTTATTTAATTTTCTATATATTTGTCCAAATTTCTTTCTGCTACTGATTTGTAACTTCATTGCATACAAAGTACAATCCTTTTGAATTTATTGAAGTTCAATTATGGTCTAGAATATTGTCCATCAGATAATATTTTATGTGCATTTCAGATTTCTTGAGGTATAATATTCTATGGATGTCTGTTAGGTCTGGTTTTACATTGTTCCTCAAGGATTCTATTTCCTCATTTCTCTTCTGCCTAGTTGTTCTAGTCATTATTAAAAGTGAGGCATTGGATGCCTCCAACTAGTACGGTTGAATTGTCCATTTTTCCCTTTATTTCTTCCAGATATTTTTGTCATGTATTTTAAGCCTCTTTTTTTTTTGGTGTACATATGTTTATGCTTTTTATGTCTTTCTGATGGATTGATTTTATGATACAATGTCACTACTTATTTCTCATGACATTTTTGGTTTCAAAGTCTATTTTGTCTAACATTAGTATCACCACTTCAGCTTTCTTGTGATTGCTATTTGCGTGATCTATCTTTTTTGTTGTTGTTTTCTATCCCTTTACTTCCAGTCTGCCTCTTTTTATCTGAGGTCTACATCCCAAAGCAAGTATATAGTTGAGTTTTGTTTTTTTATCCAGTCTGATCATCTTTGTTTTTTAATCAACTTACATAATCCATTCACATTTAATGTTATTATTGGTATAGATTTAACCCTACCATTTTCTTTTTGAGTTTTTACTTGTCTCATATCTTATTTGTTCCTCTAGACTTCCTTTATCACTTTCTCTTGCATTAACTAAATGTTTCCTAATGTAACATTTTAATTTTTTTAGTTTTAATTTTCTGTTGCATTTTGAGTTAGATCTTTAGTAGTTGCCCTAGGACTTACCCTATATATCTTAATTTATCAGCATTTACTTCCTATTTATACTAAATTCTAATCAGATTATAAAAATGTTACTCCTGCATAATTCTATTTTCTTCTTTTTGTGCTATTATTATTATACATAGTATATCTATATATGCTATAAACCCAATAATATCTTATTTTAGATATCAATTTTATAATTGATATCTTTTAAAGAAGCTTAGAGAAGAAAGGAGAGCAAGTGTATATTTATAGTGTCTGTTATATTAAACTTATAATTTTCCATTTTTGTATCTCCTCCTTTCTTCCTGAGGATTTAGTTACCATCTGGCATCGTTTCCTTACTCCAAAACAGCTTTATTTCTACATACTTCCTTTAGCTCTTAGCGCTAAATATGTTACAATCCTGTATGTTATAGGCCAAACACTATACTCATTTACACATTGTTTTATAAAATTGTATTTTAAATAAATTAAGATAAAGAAGTCAAAGTAATATTCATTTATACAACCTTGTATAATTACATGTAATATACATATATAATTCTCTGTAATTACTTTTGCTTGTGTTCTTTATTTAACGTAGATTTGAATTTTTATCTCTGTTTTTTCACTTTCTGCCTGAAGAACTTCCTACAGGATTTTTTATAAGGTGGGTCTTCTAGCAATGAATTTCCTCAGTTTTTGCTTTTGGAGATGTGTTTACTTCACCTTCATTTTTGAAACATACTTCTCCTGTATATAGGATTCTTGCCTTCTTGACACTATTGTTCATAAGGAGAAATCAGCTGTTAATTTTGTTGTGGGTTCATTGTGAGTGATGAGTTGTTTTCCTTTGTTGCTTTCAATATTTTCTCTTTGTTTTTTAGCTTAGCAACATATTTAGCATGATCAGTCTGAATGTGCATCTCTTTGATTTTATTCTACTTAATTGAGCATCTGAGATGTATAGTTTAATCTTTTTCATGCATTTTCAAGAGAATTCTGCCTTTATTTTTTAAGGTATTTTTGTCTGCTTTTATCTCTTCAGTCCTTCTGGCACTCCTATTACAAGTATGTTAATGTCATAATGGTGTCTTACATTTCTTTGAGGCTGTGCTTATTTTTCTTTATTCATTTATCTCTTTATTCTTTAATACATGATCATTGTTGATATATCTTCAAGTTCATTAATTTGCAGGACAGTTCTCTGGGTGAGCTTGGACTGATCTGATTTTCTCCCAACCCCTGTCTCCTCCTTGCTTACAGTTCTAAAATATAACTGTAGGATGTGCTGGGAATGCAATATCCTGAGACAGGGAGGAGCTGTATGAAACAGCCTGGGCCTTGTTCCTGTGTCTCCTGGAGAATGTAACATTTTGAGATAGAGAGGAACTACAGGGACACTGGGGGCTTTGCTCCTTTCTCTTCTGGAAGCCAAGATGTTCTTCAAAGCTTTTCCCAGTGAGTTTCATAGCCAATGACATATGTATAACCGCAGGTGGGGTGCCTTTTGGGGTCCCTTGTCTGTGATGCAAGTGGGTCATGCGAATCAAAACTCCACTATCCCAGGAAGCCTTCTTAAGCCTTGGGGGACCAACTCATAGTGGATCTTGGGCTTCTTTGTCCTTTGCTGTATATCTGTAAGTAACATATCTACTTCATATAATTTGGCATTTCAGTATGCTCTGTCTCACTCAGATAAGTGGGTAACAAGTACATGGTGAACCTGCTTCACATAATTCTTTCCTCTTCTAGTTCCAGTCTGCTGTTGAGTACCTGTAGTGTATTTTGTCTCATTTATTACACTTTCTAACTCCAGAATTTCCATTTTGTTTTTTTAAATAATTTTTATCTCTTTATTATTTTCTATTTGATGAGAAATTGGCTCCATGCCTTTCTTTAGATTTCAAAACTAGTTCCAGTCTTCTGCTGAGCACCTGTAGTGTATTTTGTCTCATTTATTATACTTTCTAACTCCAGAATTTCCATTTTGTTTTTTTAAATAATTTTTTATCTCTTTATTATTTTCTATTTGATGAGAAATTGGCTCCATGCCTTTCTTTAGTTTTCAAAACATAGTTTTCTCCAGATTTTTAACATATATATAGTAACTACTTTGTAGTTATTCGTCTCTAAAGCCAACATTAAGGTTACCTCAAATGCAAACAATGTTGTCTGCTCTATCTTGTTTCTTTGCATGTCTCATATATTTTTGTTGAAAAAGAGATACTTTTTATTATTTATTTTAGCAACTCATGATATTGATATCCTTCACTCTATTGGATATTTATATCATGAGTTGGATAATATACCAACTCTGGAGACCTCAGCCCACTCCATGCTCCAGATCATGGTGATGGTGTTGTTATATGTATTTTTGCTTGTTTATTTGTTTCAGAGCTTGACTGAACTAGGTGCAGCCTGGGGTTGTTTGCCTCCCCCATACATTGGGGACTGGGTAGGGAGAAGGCAAGATCAATCTTCTCATATGCACCTTCTTGGAGTTTAGCTTTTGCAACGTCAAACTGAGGATGAGAGACACCTCTGATCTTTCCTGCCTGGGGTGAAACTGTATCCCTAGACTGAAAACTAGAGGAAGAGAAGCCTCACTTTCTTGACAGAATCTACCCAAAGTAGAGCTTCTGTTATACTCATCTAGGGAGGGGAATGGGACTGGCTTATGGCTCAGATGCTGTAGATTCACACTGCCCTTATCAAGATTTATTACACCTTCTTAAGTACATTTTTATCCACTTCCTGTACATTATTAGGGCACTTCACATAAATTTCAAATGGTTATTTTAATAAAATGTTTATCAGTAAATGGTTGTTCAGCTTAGAAAGGGTCTGCCAACCTCCTATCACTGTTATTCTAAAAGTCTTACTACTTTACTTTTCTTATTTATTTATATATATGTATATAATTCAAAAGTGTCTATACTATCATTATATTTTGTTTCATCACTATTCTAAGTTAGCTAATTGCTATTTAAACTACTTTTAAAATATTATTAGTGGCTGCATGGCTTAGCTAAGTTTGCTAGGTAGTCTTTGGCAAATTAACATTTTAATATAGAAAATATTACTGATTTGTAGCGTAGGTATTTAATCCACCCATTATTCATATGAATTTTAGGAATTTTTACTGTAGTTAATATATTTTTGTCTTTGGCTTGGTTTTCTACACACTTTCTTTCCTTCTTCTTTTTTTTTTTTCCTTTTTATTGACAGAGTCTCACTCTGTCACCCAAGCTGGTGCACAGCGGGGCAATCTTGGCTCACTGCAGCCTCCTCCTCCCAGGTTCAAGCGATTCTCCTGCCTCAGCCTCCCAAGTAGCTGGGACTATAGGCACATGCCATCACACCTGGCTAATTTTCTTATTTTTAGTTGAGACAGGGTTTCACCATGTTGGCCAGGCTGGTCACGAACTCCTGACTTCAGGTAATTCACCCGCCTTGGCCTCCCAAAGTGCTGGTGTTACAGGCCTGAGCCACTGTGCCCAGCTCACTTTGTCTCCTTCTTTTGCTCTTTCTTTCTTTCTGGCTTGCTCAAGTTATAAAAACTACGTAGAAAAAATATATTTATTTATTTAAAATATTTGGTAAAAAGTTTACATTCTCACTTGCAATATATATCTATTTTATAAGTAACAGAAAACTCAATAAATAGAATGTTATCACAACTACATGTGTTAATCTTTCCTAGATATGAATGTCATATGGAAATAATTTTTTTAACCTCTTTAAGAGTGTTCATATTTTAATCTATTTGAAATTAAGAAATAAGCTCCTCTAAGGCTACCTTCAGGGATCACTAACCCTCTCAGGATGTGAATGATAATTTTGAAGAAAAAAAACATAATTTTCCTAAAGGAAAGCAAATTGTAATTAATTAAAATGGCTAAGTTATTTGACAACTTGAAAAAGAATTTCAATTAAAATAAATTAACAAAATTTTCGGCAATATTAATTTAAAATTAAGTGTAATTACTGATACATAGAAATAGAAATTTTGCCTTTGGTGACATTTTAACACAGACTGTTTATGTACTCCTTACAGACATACAGTTTAACAGTTTAGACTATCTGAAGCATAGAATATTTAAAAACATAATATACAGTAATAAATAAGACCATGTCCTCAGTGGTCACTTCTTTCACAGGCTAACCCAGAAATCTCAGTACTCCAACAAAATACTGTTTGTTCCTTGTTTATTTGAAAGCTGACAAAATTACTAGTTTGTAAGCCTGTGTTGTGAAAAATTACTGTTTTGTAAGCCTGTGGTTCTACTTGTGGTTATCTTTCCATGTTATTGTTTTAGTTTCTTTGATGACCCTGCTGCCCTACAGACTGGAGTCCTGTGCATCACAGAAAAAAGCATGAAGAGTCTTACTGGGCAGGTTTGATATCTGGCAAAATGTGACACGTTCTATTAATACGTAGTCATACCTAAATTCAAAAGAAGCTGGGATATGAGTTCTAGCTATGTGTCTTAGAGGAAAAGAAAACAGATTTGGGGAATGGTCATTCAGTCAACCACAATGTGCCACCCAGTGGCCTGATCTGCAGAAAGGAAATTCCTAAGTTATTCAGAAAATATTTCTAATATTTTACTTAGGAATTTGCAATCCACCAGATACTGAAAGATAATCGCAATGTTTCATTTCTGTTTTTTGCATGCTTCTGAATGCTTTATATTAAAATCATTTTCTCATTTTTTGGTAATTAATAATTAGGGGGACATAAAAATAGACAATGTGACAGCTGAAAGGCATGTTTCCTCATTTTGTAGATGTTAACAAGAAGACTTTGAGAGATAAAGTGACTTGATCACATCACAAAACTAATTAGTGAAAGATGGTAATTTTTGTTAAAATTCCTAACTGATGATAAGCAGTGAAACAATATAAGATAATGAATAGAAAACTAGATTAACTGAAGTAAACATGGATTTAACACTGGATATACTATAAACTTGGGATTTGAGTGAGAATTCTTTAAATTTCTTTTCAGATTACCCATTTTACAAACTCTGAGCATAATAGTTCATGTTACAAACCACAAAAATGAAGACAGAAAGGATTAACTTAAAGTAAATGTATTTATGTTCTCAAAAGTTATCTTCTCATATCCATCCAGTTTATTCTGAATGTTTTCTCTGTATTGATGTCTCTTGAAAATTGAAAGTATGTTTTAAATGTGCTTCATTCCTCAGTTCTTCCATTGTATGAAGACCAGGATAGCTCTGTTCATTGCTCCTGTGATTGGGAGTGCTCAGGCTGTTGCTTTATGAAGTTGTTCCTAGAGGTGAACACTATATTGAGCAGAAGTTAATTTTAAAGTTTTTTTCTTTTTTTTTTTTTTTTCCTTTTTGGGACATAGTCTCACTCTGTTATCCAGTCTGGAGTGCAGTGGTGCAATCTCCACTCACTGCAACCTCCCAGGTTCAAGCGATTCTCCTGCCTCAGCCTCCTGAGTAGCTGGGATTACAGGTGTGCACCACCACACCTGGCTAAATTTTGTATTTTTAGTAGAGACGGGGTTTCACCATGTTGGTCAGGATGGCCTTGAACTCCTGACCTCGTGATCCATCCCCTTGGCCTCCCAAATTGTTGGGATTACAGGTGTGAGCTACCGCGCCTGATCTTTAAAGTTTTTTTTCCTAAATGCATCAAAACTAAGTTTCCATTAAGTTACTTTTCTATTCTAAAGGTTGAATTTAAAGACAAGAAACATTTAAAATATCACATTCTATAGGAAAATATAGGCATTTGAGTTAAAATGGAACACGAGCTAAAAAACTGACACTACAGGGATTTTACTATAAAATGTATTCAATAATGATATTTTCTGATACTTTTTGTACTGTTTTACATTTAGATTTTAGTACTGGCTATATGTTATGTCTTTGAGAAAAATCACATGGGGTGAATACCTTCTTGATATCAGGCTTATGCTTTAAAACTTGAAATTGTATTACCTTTATTATTCTTCATTGGTATAATTATAAAAGTGGTTAGTAAGACTAAAATATAATCACACGATATCCCAAATAAAAGGGTATTAAAATCAGCATATTGATCTGCCTTCCCATGTTTAGTTTGCAGATATGGGATATGAGTTCTAACTCATATTCACATTTTCACACAAGTAAATAGATAGAGAAAATGTGGCATATATATGCAATGGAATATTATTTTGTCATCAAAATAAATAAAATTGTGTCATTTGCAATAACATGGATGGAACTGCAGGATATTATGTTAGGTACAATAATTTATTTGTAATAAAATATTTATTAGAAAGACAAATGTTGCATGTTCTCATATGTGGGAGCTAAAACAAATTGATTTCATGGAGGCAGTGAATAGTGACTACCAGGGGCTTGGAAGGGTAAAGTGGATTTGATTAATTCTTTCCTCCGTTTTTTCTTTCCATTCTTTTTTCTTTTCCTTTCTTTCCTCTTGGAGAATTGGTTTACAAAAACATTTTAAAAACATCACTGATTTAGTAATAAAATATTCTAATAAAATTATACACTAAAATATGTGCAAAAACATACAGAACTATAATTAAGCCACTGTGGAAATGGGCCTGAAAGTCTCTATTACTCATGATTATATGTGATATACCTATGCTATATCATAGTGACAAACATAGGATGGAAAGTGACAAACATAGGATGAAAAGCCACGAGGTAATCACAGTTGTAAGATGAGTCTGATGGATTTGTAATAAGAATGAAATTTGTGACCAGGAAACCCATCATTCTGCATGGTTTACTTTATTTAAAAAGAAGAAGAAAGAAAAGAAGAAGCTTTCCTTCTTTTCTGGGAGTTTTCAAATTGCTTAAAAAGGTTTTGAAAAGAGAAGGAACACAGCAAAATCAGTTGCAGTGCCCAGGTGTTCTCACGGAGAATTTTAGAAGTTGATGAAAAGTAAAGAAGGTGTCTTGAAGAGAGCAACTTTTAATTTTCCCTAGATCTGGCAAGGGAGTTTGGTATAGCATGGGGAAGGGAAGCATTTGTCTTCTTTATTGTATTATAATAGCAATGAGTGGCTACTATTGTCAAAATCTGCAATGCTTATATTTAATAGAAGGAGAATTTAGGAGAGAAGCACAGAACACCTTTAAATTATGAACACAAGAACTATCTGGGTGAACTATTCAATGTATCGCTCAGGCAATAGGACAAGACAATGCTTACGTCAGGCTGGTAAAGAACTGTCTACACTTTGTAAGCTATTGAGATAACTTCTTTATCGGTAGAACATTGCAGAGTCTCACCACTGAATTTTCACAGCTTTGTCTTCTTTTGAACTATTTAATTTCATATTATAATCTTGAGTGCTTGGCAGCTAGATGTATATAAAATGACATAATGGACTTTTTATGGGCTATTCAACTAGTGATCTTTGAACTCATATTGCTAAGTAGTCTGTGGAAAATAAGCCATTTTAGCACACTTTTTAAGGCAATCTGCATTTCCAACCACCCTGATGGTGTACTTTTCGGTTCTGGTAAGATATTATACATTGTTAAACTTTAAAAAATGATATGAGACTCTGTCAGGTTTAGAAAGGAGCAATTATAATCCTTTCAGCTCACCAATCATAAATTTCATGATTGATTTCTGGTATATTACCTTTCCCACACTCATTATAGTTAGATTATCATATGGCACGAGTGATCAGATGCCACTCTTATAATGAGTGTGAGAAGGTAATATACTAGAATCTTCTAGGAGTCTAGAAGATTCAATTTAAGTAAACTGTTAATATAAGTATAGTCTACATGAATTAGTTTAAATATTAAAGCCGTAGATTCAAGAACCCTTGTATAGGTAGGCATTAGGATGTGAAGTACCAGCTTCCAACTGTATTTGTCCTTAAAAATACCAAGTTTCTGAGTAGAGATGGAGATCCTATGTAGTTTAGAAGACTCTATCTCTGGGTCATCTTCTTCCAGTAAAGAGGGAACATGAGCCAGAAAAATATAACCCTAAACTCTCAGTAGCTTGTAAATATCTAGGATAGACTGAAACAAATCATGTTAAGAGCTGTAAAAGGTCTGAGATCTTACCTACTTGCAAGCTAGCAAATTGTCCTGCCACTGGTTCATAAATGCTGGCAGAAGACACAGGATTCTGCATCAGAGACAAAAGACTTTATTACTCAGCACAAGCGGCAATATGAGCTTCAATTTTTGCATCAGTTCCTATTGCACACTGTGATGAACAGACTTTAAGGTGACCTCTTAAAGGTTTCTATTTCCTGATGTTTATTTATTTGTGTAAATTCCCTTCATTTGGGTATGGATGACAATTATGACTTATTTATAACAAATAGAATATGGCAAAAGCTATGGGATAGCACTTTTATAGTTAGATTATCATATGGCACGAGTGATCAGATGCCACTCTTATAATTCTATTTCTTTAAGTGACACTCTGTCTCAGCAATTTGGAAACTCTTCCTGTGGGCTTGACCAAAAAAACAATACAACACAACAAAACAAAACAAAACAAAATGGCTTGTTGGAGAACTCATATTTCACGGAACTGCTTGTGGCCTTTAGAAACTCTTGGTACCTGGTAAACTCCAGCCAACAGCTTATAAAACCTGAGGTCCTCAGTCATACAGCCAGAAGTAACTGCCAATAACCTGAATGAGCTTGAAAACAGATTCTTCCTCTGTTAGACCTGAGAGGAGTGGGGATAAAAAAGCATGTTTGTTACATGACATAGAAATACTGCTCAAGACCCATGGGAGCAATGAAGAGGCAGACGCCGGTAGATGCTGCATACATCCTAGGTTTGTGTCGTAGTTGCAGAACCTCAGGCTAGGAAATTTTAATTTTATATAAAGGACTATTAGAAAAGTTGCTTTAACTTTCTCATTAGAGGAAAACATTAGCTTGATTATCCCAGACAGTAAACAAATCTTTCTGGCTGTGAGGAAGCTAATATCTTAATTTTCTAAGGCTGTTTGCTATGCAAATATTCTTGCAAATATAGTCCAGAAAAACTGCTGTCACAAATTGCATAGAAATACCATGGAGAATAGTTGCCCATAGGGCAAAATTTCTTCCAGTACTCTAGAAGAATTTCCAAACAGTTAGCTTTATACAGTTGTATGGAAGAGACACTGTTATATTACATCCATGCCAAAAGTTCCATTTGGGGCTAAAAAAATGGTAGACAAATATCTTAACACATACTAGAAAATTATATGTGGTTATGTATGGTTTCTCCTTTATAAAACTTTATTTACAGTCACTGTTACCGATATCATACTTTAGGTAATATCGTACTTTGGTGTAGAGCAACTCTGGGAGTGTGCATGAACTGAAAAATTTCATACAAATACAAAGGAAGAAATAAACCACACTCAGAAAGACAAATACTTCCTGATCTTACTTATATGTACAATCTAGAAAATGTTAAACTTACAATAACAGATGATAAAATGGTAGTTGCCAATAGCTGACGGGTGGGAGAAAGGAGATATATTGCTCAAAAAGTACAAATTTTTAGTTATAAGATAAATAAGTTCTGGAGATCCAATGGACTGCATGGTAACTAATAATGTATTTTATACTTGAAATTTGCTAAGAGAGTAGATCTCAAGTATTATCCCCATACACACATACACAAAAGATAGCAATGTGAGGTGATGGTATGTTAACTAGCTCAATCATAGTAATCATTTCACAATGTATATGTACATCAAAATATGTTGTATACCTTCCATATATATCATTTTTATTTGTCAACCATACCTCAATAAAGCTGAAAAAAGATAAGGGAGAAATTTTCTTCTTTAACTGCTTCAAATATAAAGAAGATATAAATATAATTTTTTAAATTCTGAAAATACTGAAATTTTAGGATAAAGATCTGAAAATATTACCCAACATCAATAAAATTTAATTGATTCATTTCAAATATTTCATTTTATACTACAGTTTTTTTAGTTTTTAACATTTGTAATGCAGGGAGTTTGTGGCTTCATACATGCATGACATGTGAACTTAAATTCTAGGTGCTTGGTTTTGAAGGTTGCAACATCAGATAAATGAGCATTTATTGATTGAGGAATATTAGCTCAAGACACAAAATTTAACATCCCAACAAGGATATCAGGAGATGATGTAAATTTTATGTAAATTACTTTTAAAACTATGAAAAACATGATAGTCAAAGTAAGTGAGCGCTTAAGAATGATATTACTCAACTTTTACACCAAGAAAAAATTTTGAAAATAGATCATCTGGAGACTGAAGGAAGTTGCTTTATTAAAAAGTTAAAATCTTTTTCCTAGCTTCTGAACTTGAGCCACTATTAGATTCAGAACTCACTTGTTAAAGAGGAGAGGATAGTGGGTCCTTTGGGAGAAGGATTCTGTAACAGCATGGGAAGTGTTGAAGATAACGATTCACCTACTTTTTGCCCAGTCATTTTAGTTAAGTTGTTGTACACTGGGAAATAGGGATATCCAAACATTTTGAGGACTTGTGAGCATTGACATCCAGAGACTAGAAGCATCACTATGTCTCCTTTTTATATCTGTTGCATATGTAGGTTAATTAATATCTAGATCACTGGGTAATATGCAGCTCATATTAATTCCACAGACCCACCCAAATCTGTTAATGTAAAGATAGATATACTTGATTGCTAGTGCAGCCCTCACATTAAGTTCTTGGTCTACGAGACAATAACTATCATGATGGGAAGCCCAAATAGGAGCCCCTGAAACTGCAGTTTCTATCCTAGGCAAGATAGTTAATCAATGAAAGTATCACATTCTGGGAGAGGAAGGTAGAAGCGAGCACCACTCTTAAACTAGCACCATTTGAAGTGTTGATCCCTTTCAATTGTCCATTTAATTCACCAATATTTCCTTAACAGAAACCTGGAGGGACTCCTAGAGGATGACCTTGCACTACCACAAACTCAACTAGTAGCACCCCCTGTGCAGTTGCAGTGGTCAGACATGCTACTCATGCTGGAGCTGAGTTACATGGCCAAAGTTCATGACGGTCATCAATTTAGCAAATGTGCTATTTTTATCCACATTAAAAAGAGGCTTAGAAACAGTTTTTATTAATTTGAGTAGACGTAGTATTCATTTACAGTTTTTTTCAGGTCTGTTTACTCTCCTGTTCTTTAATATGACAGTTTCAAGTACTTGGAATTGGTATGCTGGTATTTAGCCAGATACTTAGATTGCCCAAAAAATAAAAGGTAAAAAAAGCCATCCATTGCATAGATGACATCTTGATAATGGAATTGGATGAACAAAAGTAGCTAAGAAGTTGAAGGCTTTGGTAAGGCACATATTCCAGGGAAAGGAAGATAAATTCTATGAAGTTTTAGGGATTATGTAAAATTTTTAGGGGGTCCATTGACCAGAGGTTTTCCAGGATATCCATCCCATCTGAAGTAAAAGCATCCTGCATATCTTTGCAAGCAGCCCTGCAACTTGGACCAAACAACCTGATAATTCTTATATTATTAGGTCTGTTCGTGAAGTTTATGGCAAGTGTCTGTGGAAAAAATCACAAAGCAATTACCTAGGGATTTAAATCAAGGTCATTTGATTTGTAGCAGAGAATTATACAACTATTGAAAAACAACTCTAGTGAGCCCAGGGAAGAAATGCCTGAATATGGAAAAAGTGATATGTGTCTGGAACTGTTCATAATAAGCTGGGTTCTAAAAGATGCTCTAACTGATATAATTGGTCAAGTTCAGCAAAAATCCACCATCAGTGGGAAGTAGTATATCCAGAATTAAGTAGGACCAGGAAAAAGGATGCAAACAAACTTCTTGAATGGGTAGCACAGAACCCATGCCATCAACAGCATAAGCATCATAGCACCTTTCTCAGCACACACCTAAGGCTGCATTTAGAATTCTATACACTGAGCTGATGAAGCAGAAGAAAAGCCTGATCTGGCTTCCTGGATAGTTTCTCTCAGTAAGTGAAGATAAGCTGAAAATGGATAGTAGCTACACTAAAAGCCTAATTCAAGGGTAGCCTTGAAAAATTTTACAAGGGAAGTTTCCTCAGTGGGTAGACTTTCAGGCAGTACACTTTGATTTGTTTGGATGTGGTTTGAAGTTAGAATATATACTGACCTGTGAACATGGCTAATCACCTGATCTCCTACTCAAGGACCCAGGTTGAGAAAAACTGGAAGACTGGGCACAAAGAAGTCTTACAAGAAGCCTGTGAATGGAAACATAGGAGTGGGAAGAAAGTGTAAAGTTTTTCGTATTATATTAACACCCACCAGGCAACATTCATCACAAAAGGTGACACTGGCCACCAATTAAGCAAAACTATTCTGTCACCTGTTTATTTCAGCAAGTCTCCTTCATCAGCCACCCAGTCCTGGAACAGTGGGTCTGTCACCATGACCATACTAATGGAGGGGTCGTGGTGGCAGAGGTGTCACTTCAATGGCTTGACATCATAGGCTCCTGCTTAAAGCTAAACAAGCTATTGCAGTGCTGAGTGCTCAACTGTCAGAAATGCTAAGTCCCCAGTGTGGCACAAACCACTGAGGAGACAAACAAGCCACTTTGATAAGTTGACAACCTAAGTCTCCTTCCACCCTTCAGGTCAGGGTTCATTCAGACAGTAATAGAGACATATTATGGACATGGATTTGGTTTTTCTGCCCAAAGGACCTCAACCAACACCACTGTCGGAGAGGGCTTATAGTGTATTTGATCTAATGGCATGCAATGCCAAAAAATATTGCTTCCAATAATGGTATCATTTTGTCTGAAAGGATATATGTGAATGAGCCACGACTCTGGGTCAACTTGTCAAAATCATGTGACCTAGAAGCTGTTGTTCTGATAGAAAACTGGAATGGTCTTCTGATGGAAAAGCTAAATGGCAACTCAGATGTAAGACTTTAAGAGGCATGGAAACCATCTTCCAGGATGCAATACACACCTTGAAGTGAAGATATTTATATGAGTCTATGTCATCCTTAGGAGAAATTTACAGAGAAGACATCCACATGGAAAAGAGGAGCCAAACTGACCATAATTTCTAATAGTTTCTGGAAGAATACAGACAGATGTCACTTAAGGATGGTGATACATTCTGAGAAATGTATCTTAAGGCGATTTTGTCATCATGCAAACGTTACAGAGTATACTCACACAAACGTAGGTGGTATAGTCTACTGCACACCTAGGCTATTTAGTACAGCTTATTACTCCCAAGCTACAAACTTGTACAGCATGTTACTGTGCTGAATTCTGTAGGTAATTGTAATACAATTGTAAGTATTAGTGTATCTAAACATATCTAGGTATAGAAAAGGTGCATAAACATACGGTATTATAATCTTATGGGACCCCATTGTATATGCAGTCTGTCATTGACCAAAACATCATGTGGCACATAACAGTATTTACTTCCTATCCCTGAACATCTAGGTTCTACAGGATTAGAAATTTTAGTTCCCAATGAGGGGAAACACTTCAGCAAGGGAAACAGCAAGCATCACATTGAAATCTAGTAGACTAATCTCGCTTGGTGAAGAATTCAGCTCCAGGCTAAAATCTTGTATGATTTTTCAGACAGGCAATTAAAAAGTCTTCCTATCAGCCCTCATGTGAGAAATCTGCCCCACCCACTCTAGATGTAGTGCAAGGTCAGAGCCTTAGTGTTCAGGAGGGAGATGCTGCCAAGGACCCAGACACCCTCCCAGGCCTGTCATGCATATATGCGTACCTGCATTCCTAGGCCAGGCACCATCATTGTAAGGGCTCTTTATTAGGGGGCCTTGGCTGAGGCTTTTTTGATTTACCTCCTCATCAGGAGCTCTTCACTAAGAGCTCCACTCTGACTCAATTCCCCTATCTGTGCTGATCCACCTGATTCTCACTGGGTCCTGACCCATAGGAGAAAATGGAACTTTGGGAAGCCAGTGCTCATTTTGCCTCTTGCTTACACAGTCAGAGCAAGTAACTAAATACTTGATGGTTACTTTAGTTTGACTCATTGTTCTAATTGAGCACCTTGACACCTGGGTGAAGACTTCATACAAGGGACCAGAAGGCAATAAAAGGAGTCACCAATCTGTCATGGATAATTGACCCAGATCATCAGCAGGAGGTGGGCCCATTGGGCACCTAGATAACTCACTGCATGTCTTTTCCTATACCTCTGCCCAATTCTGAAATTGATAAGTGCATTAACCCTAGCTTAAGAAAGGTATGGTGACCTCTTGGAGATGAAGGTCTGTGTCATACTACCAGGAAATACTACAAGACTGGTATAGGGGCCAGCTGATGGGGAGCAGACGCCAGAATAGATAAGAGTGAAAGAAGACAAGTATCTGTTGCCACATCGAGGCAATGGGGACTGTACTTTTCTTACTAACCTCCTACTTCTAAGATTCTCTTAGCTCCCCTGCAGTGAAGGGAAAAAGAGATAGAGATTCTCCATGAAGAAAGGCCAATCTGCTACCTGGATGAACTGCCATCAAAATCCATTTGAGACGGATCTAAGCATTACAAAGGGTGAACTATAGTGGACACTATCATGTACCCTAAATTCCAATTAAAGGAAGAAGTGAGGGTACTGATGGGATTGCTATTGGAAGGTGGTCATCTACCCTCAGCTCCTTCAGGGAGTGCCTCTTCAATAGAGAGGTGGCTCTTTCAAGTCACAGTAACACCACAACAGTCCATATTCAAGGACTGATCTAGGAACAGTATAAGTGTCTGACTGTTTTGGTCCCAAATAGGACCATTCTGATGGATCACTCTAGATATGAAGATGCCTGTAAATTTGCTCTCAAGACATTCCTCTGAATAAGCCAGCTTCTTTCCCCTACATTCTGCAGTCATTGATTCCAAGCACACTCAATGAGTCTGTTGCCTGACTATCCACCTGTGCCATTACTTATTTTAAAATATGAAAAGTCTGATGACTCATAGGCTGAAAGTATAATCTGCCTTAGTCTAGTTATATTTTCTAAATTCACTTAAATGCCACATATTGAATTACTTAGATATAAGATTGATAGTGGAGTTAAATTTACACTTCATACTGTAACAAAATGTTTCATGTGTTTGCTTCTGAAAAATTCTGAGCTATGACTATATGAGAACATATTTGAACCAATCTGAAAATGGAATTAAATAAACTCTAATTGCCTTATATTATGTATTTGCATAATACTCAAAGTTAGTAGTTTATGTTTTCATAAATGGCAGGTATAGTTGTTTATTGAAATCATGAGTTCCAGAAATTTGCTGCAGAACAAATTAATTGTAAATGAAACATGCTTTTGCATTATTAAAACTTTATTCCACTTGGGACCAAGTTTTGCCTGTGGGAAAAAATAAACATGCTTTATTTTTTTTTGGTAAATCAAATAAATGCAAATGTTAGGAGATGCTGGCATGGCAACACACTTGTATTGTCACGTACACAAACAATAATGAAATGAAAACACTTGTAACTGGCTTATTTGTGTCATTTTAATGGTGAAACAGCCTGCAGTTCAGATATGCATAAAAGAATTATAATTATATGTAATACATAAATATATGTTATATATAGTATATATAGTATATAGTACATAAGTATATATAATACATAAATAAATGCTATATATAGTATTACATATAATTAATAATATAATTATATTATAATTAAAAAGTATAATTATAATTATGGTTATGTTATAATTACAATTCGTCATAATATGAGTCTTGGCTAATACACGAATTCCCGGTTCTCCAATTCTAGACCTACTGAGAATCTGTGTCTTTAATAGGAAACCAATGTAATTCTTATGTGGATAAGAAGTGTTTCATTTCCCCATGGCTCCTTGCTATGAGAGTCTAGAATTGCACTGCTTCCATTCTCCCTTAAGATGATGCTAGTCCCAGTGCTCTGGACTGAGTAGAAGGGGTGATTCATGACCAATGCTAAACTGTTTTTCTGTTGTCCCCGAACTGAACCATCCTCCATAGTTCACCAGTGTAAGTGTGCTACATGTGCAGTAGCCTTTCCTGAAATTGGAGAATTAAAAAGAGAATTCTAATTTATTGGGAAAAATCTTCAAATGTGTTCTAAACAGACTGCTAAAAATTGCCTCCTCAGTATTACCATTTATTCCTCAGGCTAAACTTACCAGAGGTGAAGTGAATGAATATGTAAACAAAACTTGTACATATGCCTACTAATAACAGTGCCTTATTTAAAAATTTGCTTTCCAAATACAACAAAAGCAAAGATAAGTAGATGGGACTTAACTAAACTAAAAAGCTTCTGCACAACAAAAGAAATAATCAGCAGAGTTAACAGACAACCCACAGAGTGGGAGAAAATCATCACAATCTAGACATTCATCAAAGGACTAATATCTAGAATCTACAAGGAACTCAAACAAATTACAAAAAAATAAACAATTCCATCAACAAGTGGGCTAAGGAGATGAATTGAGAGTTCTCAAAAAGAATATGAATGGCCAAAAAGCACATAGAAAAATGCTCACATCACTAATTGTCAGGGTCAATTCAAATCCACAATGCCATACCATCTCACTCCTGCAAAAATGACCATAATAAAAAAAAAATAGATGTTGGTGTGGATGTGGTGAAAGGGAACACTTTTATATAGTTAGTGGGAGTATAAACTAGTACAACCACTGTGGAAAACAGTGTGGAGATTCCTTTAAAAACTAAGTTCTACTACCATTTGATACAGTAATCCCACTACAAGGTATCTACCCAGAGGAAAAGAAATCATTGTACCAAAAAGATACTTGATATGCATTTATAGCAGCACAATTTGCAATTGCAAAAATATGGAACCAGCCCAAATGCCCATTAATCAATGAGTGAATAAAGAAAATGTAGTGTGTATATATATAATATATATGTATATGTGTATATATATACACACAACACCATAGGGACCTAAGCTATGAGGATGCAAAGGTATAAGAATGATGCAATGGACTTTGGGGACTTGGGAGAAAGGGTGGGAGAGGGGTGAGGGATAAAAGACTACACATTGTGTACAGTGTACACTGCTTGGGCAATGGGTACACCAAAATCTCAGAAATCACTGCTAAAGAACTTACTCATGTCCAAACACCACCTGTTCCTCCAAAACCAATTGAAATAAAAAATAAATTAATAAATAGAGCAAAGTATTTGATATAAAGGTTATATGTAATAAATATATCAGGATAAAATACAATTTTAAATAAGAGAATTATATATACTAAAATTTTTATGTATGTAAATTTAAAAACAACTACTCAATTTAAAGCAGCTGTACTAATTTTGATTATTAATTACCTCATTATACATATGTAACCAGTTTTTAATACACACATGCTAATAAACCCACACAGGCAAGAAGGATTTAGGAAATTATAAATATGTATAAAATGAACAATTATTTATTTTTACCTCTAGCATGGTTGATATGGCCTCTTCAGATTAAGGATGTGCAGATTTCCAATAACTAGCAAAGGCCTGGATCCTGGAGGAGAATGTTGCTTGGAAGCTTTAGTCATAAATTTTTTAATATTAAAAAAAATAAGAATCAGGACCAGAATTGGAAGTATAGCAGAAGCATCATACTCACTCATTATCTTTAAGTTGAAGTGATTATTAAAACAATAGATATATTTTTGATTGCAATCAAACAAAATTAGTAGCTTCCAAAGCAAATCAAAAACATGAAGATGTTGCTAATAATCTTTGCTGTATCTTATAGTCTATCATCTGTTTTATAATTAAAGTGAACTAAGCCTTAAAAATAAAATTTAAAAATTGCTCTCCTATCTTGACATTGCCTTCTCTCTCTACTTTCAAAAGAAATTCCTTTCTTCAATCTTCCATATTTTGACTTTTTCTCCCCAAGTTGAAAATCTTTAGGAGTTTGTCTGAACACCTACTTCATTCACATTTAATTATCAAGATTATGAATATACACTACAGTCTATAACAGTATGCAACTCTATCCCTGTGCTATTCACAGCATGTAGTGATAGAGTAGAAATGTACTTATACATAGAGAACGTGTTTATCTAATTGACTAATTATTATCTTACATGCAGTTTGTATATTTGAAGTCCTACATAAGGGTTGCAAACTAAATTTAGCTTTTTTTTTATGACCACACAATTAAAACAAACACATGAATGACTACACGAATGCATGGTTGAATGAAGAATAGTTGTCAATCGTTTTTAGCAGCAAAGTGATGTCAAATTTTCTAAGAAAGTGGAAATATCTTCACTCTCATTGTACCGCATAGTGTCTGGCACACTGCTGGGTGCCTATTTGGAATTTGGCATGGTGAAGAAAATAGTGCAAACTTCATAATAAATAAGATGAATGAAGCAAAGAGATTAGAGAAGTAGAGAACAACTTCAAAAAGTCGAATTGAAGACGTGATCAAGGACAGAAGATAAGAAACTTTCCTAGATGAGGGAATTTATAATCTGCAGATCGAAAGAACACAGTTATTATGACAAGACATAATCAATGTAGAGATACTTCCAGGTGAAATTCAGAATTAAGAAGGAATCTCATGGCCAGTAAGACATAAATTGCAGGTCACCACTAAGGGGAATAAATCAAGTTAAGCTAATTCTTCCACAACAGTATTGAAAGGCTTTGTAACATCTACCAATATCTGAGGAGAAAGTTAAGTGTTACTCTATAAATTTACACCCATCCAAGTCTAATAAAAGCAGAAAAACAATGAAAATGCAAGGTATACACAAAAGGATTTCAAAGGTATAATAGCTAAGAGCTCTTCTTGACAATGGAGGAAAGAAAATACTACTTGGTAATCAAAGATATGCAACATAAAATTTTAAAAGTAAACAAAGAAGTTGGGATAAAGGAAGATAGTATATGAAAGAATAGTGAGAAACATTTATTTAGTTTAACATAGATGTAAAGCTAAACAACTGTGATGTGATTTAATTATTAAATTGAATGAAAGTGTTGTAAGTTTAAAAGAAAAAATACATTAAGAAAAAAATTATAGCGGAAACATAATGCACCAGAGTAACGCAACAGCATTTTTGTAAAAATAAAGGAGTAGAGATAGATTTCATGGCAGTAGAAAGGAGAATGCTTTATCATTTTTTATTGGGTGTTAAAAGATGTTATTTCATCTTTAAAGAAATAGCTGTATCAGTAAGAATAGTCAATATATTCTCTTAATTTAAATAAAGAACTTTGTTTCACCTAAGCATATATAGCTGAATAGGTGAGTATCATACTTAATGATGAATCCTTCAAAATATCTTGATTACTATTAGGAAAAAATCCAAGCACAATGATGATTTTGAATACTATATAACATTGTTCTGGAAGTACTGACAAATATAATCAGAATTTTTTTAAAAAAGAAATAGAAAATACAGTTTAAAGGAGGAAGAAAAAAGTACTATTTAAGGGTATTATTATAACTTGAGACACAAATAGACTCAGCTGAGAAACTACTAAAAGAGAAACAAAATTCAGAAATTTGATCAATTTTTAATAAGAACTTACAAAAAATTAACACCAGTTAAAACCAAATAAGATAAAATATAAGAAAACATCATTCAGCATAAGATTTTTTAAAAAATTAAATATAAAGATAAAACCTGACGAGAAATTTATCTATCATACCTAAATGAAAACATCAACTGAGATGCAAAAACTGCTTTAATAAATAGTCTTGTCTTTTCCAAGCCACCCAGTTTCTCGTTCTTTGTTATAGCAATAGAAGTGGACCAAAAACAAGGCTTAAAGTCAAGGTGTCAGCTTGGCTACATTCCTTTTTGAAGGCTCTAGATAGAAATCTGTTTTCTTGCTTGTTTCTTGCCTTTTCCAGTTTCCTGAGGCTCTCCGCGTTCCTTAACCAAAATGTTAAGAACTCCAATGGTTGCTAATATTGTTTCTAGTTCTCCCTTAATTAACAGATAAAACCAATAAGTGAATCTAATTAACAAAATATACATTATTCTTACGAAGCACAAAAATCCTAATGTTAATTTAGAAGAATAATTGTCATTTTAGCCAATAAAAGTGGAACACTGGTATATTAGTTTCCCATTGCTGCTGCGAAAATTACCACTAAGTTAAGGGCTAAAGAAATATAAACGTATTATCTCAACATTCCGCAGGTGACAAGATCAACACGGATTTCTCTGGAATTGCTATGTTCTGAAGTTTGTGTCTTTCCCCCAATTCATACATTGAAAACCCAGTCACCAATCTGGTGGTAGTAGGAGGTGGGGCCTTAGGGGTGATAATTAGATTGCGAGGACAGAGCTCTTACAAATGGGCTTAGTGCTTTTATAAAATAGGTCCAAAGAATTATTAGTTCCTTTTACCATGTGAAATGCAGTGAGAAGTTATCATCTATGAATCAGTAAACAGATCCTCACCAGATATCAAATCTGCTAGCACCTTGATCTTGTACTTTCCAACCTCTAGAACTATAAGCATGCATTTCTATTGTGTGCACGCCACCCAGTTTATGGCATTTTGTTATAGCAGTACAAATGAACAAATAAACCAAGGCTTAAAGTCAAAGTGTCAGCTTGGCTACATTCCTTTCTGAAGGCTCTAGATGGAAATCTCTTTTCTTGTGTTTTCCAGTTTTTAGAGGCTCTCTGCATTCCTTGGATTATGGTTCCTTCCCTCTATCTTTAAAGCTAGCAATAGCTGGTTGGGTTCTTCTAACATCACATTGGGCTGAACCTCTCCTCGGTTGTCTTCTTCCACATTTAAGGACCCTTGTGATTGTATTGACCCAATTAGAAAGTTCAGGAAAATCTCTCTTTTTAAAATTCAGCTAATCTGCAATATTAATTTTCTATTCAATTTAATTCCCCTTTGCCATGAAACCTAGCATATTTACAAGTCCCACAAATTAGAACATGCATATCCTTCAGAGAACATTATTCTCTTTTCCACAACTAAGTAATTTCATTCACTATTTCTGTATGTTTTCCTTCTATTCACTTCCCTGCCCCTGAGTTTTCCTTAGTAACTAAAAAAGATCATGTATAAAACTTTATAAACTATGAAGCACTAAGATAACATATAATCATTATTCTGCTTATAGAATTGACATTCATTTATTCTATATCAGTGATAATTGCTTCCATTCATATTACTCAGCCTTCCCGTAGCATATGCCAACAAGTGTATCAAGTGTAGCAGCCAGCAAATAAAAAACTAAATATGTTTCTTTTGTGGTTAAACAAACAAAAAGAGGTGTCCTAATTTGCTAGAACAATATCTCATTAAAACATACTAAATTTCCTTTTAATCAAATCAGTTACAGAAAATAAATTCAAAGTTTATTCAAATGTAATACCATGCAACTCTATCCCATTAAATAAATACATTGATCTTTAATATATAACTGATCAATATTAATAACAGAAATCATATTTCTGAATATATTAAGCATAGCTTCATAAAAATTAGCATAGTGCAGTTAATTGTCAATTGGATAAATTAATAAGTCGACAGAAAAATTAAGATCCAACCTATGTTAATGCTTAAAGTTAAGACATTTTGCATTTATGCACTTTTATTCAATAATGTATAACAGAGAATCTTACCTAACTATATTTCTATATGTCTCATAGAGATTGGTTTAATGTCTTTAAATTTTAAATAAAATGATTTTGATGGTTTAATTTTGCTTCAGTTCTGTTGTGTGAAAGTTATCATCTGCACATTACTATGAAATAGATATCCTTTTCCAAATTTAGAATGCCAGAAATATAAAGACAAAGTCCTTTCTTTGATCCAAAAAATATGTAAAAAGATGTAATCACCTTTGATTGTTCATCTAGCCTGCTACGTTTTGAACCATTTTCAGGTTATTCAATAATATTAATTTACTGACACAAAGCAAGCATTTTTAAAAACAGTATGTCATATTTCTGAATTAACTCATAAGTTTACATTTCTCAATTTCCTCCCAGAAAACAGTGAAGATATGTTGAGAACAACATGAAAACCTGCTTGAAGATAAATTTCGTATTTTAGTCATTGCTCATCAAAATTCTCTTTATAACCATATAATTAGTTTTGAAGATTCCCTTGTTATATATTTCATCATTGAAGTAAAATACTGCAAAAGAGTAAAGTCTTAAAGAAAAATGTTAAGAAAGAATGCAAAGAAATAAAGAAGGAAGAAAGAAAGGACAGGAAGAAGGAGGTGATGAATGAGAGAAAAAGAAAGGGAGGAGGAAAAGATGCAAACTTTTAAAATTTCTATTGCTCTAATGCTAAGTGATAAGAGTACAAGTCTCTCAAGTTTTAGAGCAGGCAATATTTCTCAAATCCCTAAATTCAAATTTTAGAAATTATTTTCTTTAGTGTGTTAAATGTTATCCAATTCTCTCACAAAAATCAACCAGTGGAACACATACTGTGTATCTCTATCTCTGGTTGATTTAAAAGTACTAAAAGAAATAATCCTTGTTTAAAAAACTATTTTTCTTTCTTTTCAGCATTTGTTTTTCTAATTTCAAAATTATCTTTAACATCTTTTCTGTGTAAATAAACCTTTGTTTATCAGATTTAATCATAACTTTTTGCCTTCAATGTTACTAACAAATATCCAAGAGAAAATAGATTTTTAGGTATAAATTTAGTTGCAAAACCTTCATAATGGTGGTACAAAAAATGCCTGTAAGCTACAAAAGCAATTAATTCAATATAAGTGTAACTCTTTTGAAAGTTTACATTTTTATAATGATCTGTTATAGTTCATACAAAATTGTTTATTTAGATTGAATCACAAAACAACATATCCAAACAGTATTTTTTGAAAAAATAATTGTAGATGCTACTTCTGTATCATGAGGCAAAGACCAAATTAACAGAATACCTTGGAATTAATAAAATATCCTGCCTATAAGTAGTCATCACTTGCTTCTCATTTTTCTCCCAGATTAACACTTACTAGTAAAAGAGATTGATATGAAATTAACAAGAGTTTTTTTTTTAAATCACAAACTAAACTTCTAATAGGCCTACTCTGTAAGTGTAGGCCTATTTTTCAAACAAGTCAAACTTTCATTTTTAGAACTAGACCTGGATTTTTCTGCTGCAACCTGGCACCTTTGAACTTTGAACTCTATTCAGTATTTTCTGATCCTTATTTCTGCTCTCTGGTTGCATGAAAAAAGCAGTGGCTGGACATGGTGTTTCTTCAGTCATCTCAGATGATCAAGATATTCCTTCAGAGGAATATTTTTTTTTAATTACAAATTATTGTAATTGACTGCAAAATAAAGGAAACTGGAGTTGCTAACATCACATCAGCTTCCAGTCTCTGGGAGGATTAAGAATCATAAGCATTCTGGATAACAAAAGAAAATAAGACAGTGTTTATAGATCTTGTTCTGCTATATTCTTTCCTTTTTTTAAATTGTACTTTAAGTTCTGGGGTGCATATGCGGATCTTCAGGATTGTTGCATAGGTACCTACATGCCATGGTGGTTTGCTGTCTCCATCCCCCCATCACCTATATCAGTCATGTCTCCCAGTGTTATCACTCCCCAGCCTCCCCCACCCACCGTGGTTCCTACCCTAGTCCCCGCCCCCAACAGACCCCAGTGTGTGATATTCCCCTCTCTGTGCCCATGTGTTCTCATAGTACAACACCTGCCTATGAGTAAGAACATGCGATGTTTGGTTTTCTGTTCTTGTGTCAGTTTGCCGAGAATGATGGTTTCCAGCTTCATCCATGTCCCTACAAAGGACACGAACTCATCTTTTTTATAGCTGCATCGTATTCCATGGTGTATATGTGCCACATTTTCTTTGTCCAGTCTATCATCGATGGGCATTTGGGTTGGTTCCAGATCTTTGCTATTGTAAACAGTGCCGCAATGAATATTTGTGTGCATGTGTCTTTATAATAGAATGATTTATAATCCTTTGGGTATAAACCCAGTAATGGGATTGCTGGGTCAAATGGAGTTTCTATTTCTGGATCCTTGAGGAATCGCCACACTGTCTTCCACAATGGTTGAACTAATTTACGCTCCCACCATCTACAACCATCTGATCTCTGACAAACCTGACAAAAACAAGCAATGGGGAAAGGATTCCCCTGTTTAATAAATAGTGTTGGGAAAACTGGCTAGCCATGTGCAGAAAGCTGAAACTGGACCCCTTCCTTATACCTTACACTAATATTAACTCTGAATGGATTAAAGATTTTAACATAAGACATAACACCATAAAAACCCTAGAAGAAAACCTAGGCAATACCATTCAGGGCACAGGCATAGGCAAAGACTTCATGACTAAAACACCAAAAGCAATGGCAACAAAAGCCAAAATAGACAAACTGGATCAAATTAAACTTACGAGTTTCTGCACAGTAAAAGAAACAATCATTACAGTGAACTGGCAACCAATAGAATGGGAAAAAATTTTTGCAATCTATCCACCTGACAAAGGGCTAATAGCAAAAATCTACTTTTCTTCATGGTCAGACAAAATCAACTTACATGAAACCGTTGAAAATCAATGAGATTTTCTAAAAGAATTCCAAACGCTAAATTGTGTGTTTGCTTTAAATGCTACCAAATTCAGAAAAGAGAGGTTTGTGTGATATTTCTAAAAATTTGGTTATACTTTAGTTGGCAAAGAGGAGACAGATTTTTCCATGTATATGAAATGAGAAAGGCCATGCCCCTCTGGCAAAGTGACAGTACAGTGCTAAACTTATTTCTCTGAGATGTAGCCCAATATCTTAAAATTAAATAACTGACTTAAGTTTCTGATAGGAATTGGAAACTTTGTGTGTGTGTGTGTGTGGTGGAGATCCGCACCCATCCTCACCTTTGGTCTGTCTTATAGCATCTTTCATTCATACTCAGGGAGAATTTCATTATAGTAAATTTCCCTTTAGGGGACAGAAGTTATATAAGATCTATCATTTTGATTCTATATGGAATTATTTCTGTGATTTGATGTAATATTGCTTTTTGATTCTGTGCAATAAATAATAATATATAACAAATATTTTCTTAGTCTTTCTCCATGCCACAATCTCCATGAGGAAAAAGAATCTGACTTACGTTGCTTAGATGTAATTTTAAAATAATGTATCAGCAACTGCAAATACATTAAATCAGAAACAATCAAATTAACATAGATAATTTGAAAATTGCTCAGATTTGTGTTCCTCTTTGCTCATTTGAAAGGCAATGTATCCAAAGTAAAGGAAAATTAATTTATTTTAATAATTGTTCCAGGAGGGACAGAGCCCTGCTGCCCTTTACTGAAGAAAATGTATGGAAGAGAGAGGCTAAGTGACATCTCTTCCCCTTTCCATAGCATAAGAAAAGAAATTTTCAGTGAATACGAATCAAATGAAAATAAGCTCTTAAATTTGCCTATTATACTTTGTAAATCATTTTTATTCAAGTATCTGCTTAAAAACTTGAAATTGCAATCATATATGACAAGAATATTTCTTCTTGACTGTAAATCTCATTCTGCGGTTTGCTTTTACACTTTTAACAAAAGTTCTATCTCAGTAGCACTGATTAGGTAAAATACCATTATGATGGGTATATACAAAACAAACTAAAGTCAAGTCAAAAAATAGAATTATGTTTGAACTTAGTGAAATTCTACAAAATTGATAGAGCTAGTATTACTACTAGAGTATTACTCTAGCTAGTTTACTCTATCCAAAACTATATTTACAGTAAAATAATTTTCAAGAATCTTGGTCTCAGCTTTAAAAATGCAATTATGATATATACAAAGCATTATTAGAAAAAGAAACTTTCTCTCTATTTTCCCTGTTCAGAAAGCAAATAGTTACCCTTTAGGAAACAGTTTTAATTGCCATTTTCTTTAAATAAAGGGTAAAAAATGTCAGTGTAAAAGAAACCTCTTTGCAAATCAATTAATGAAAAAAATAGGGTTTTTTAATTGGCTGCATAGTATTCCATGCACAAATATGTACCACATTTTCTTTTCCAGTCTACCAGTGATGGGCAATTGGTTGATTCCATGTCTTTGCTATTGTGAATAGTGCTTCAATGAACATACAGATGCATGTGTCTATGACAGAACCATTTATATTCCTTTAGGGTATATACCTAGTAATGGGATGGCTGGGTCACATAGTATTTCTATTTTTAGGTCCTTGAAGAATTGCCACACCTCTTTGTATTAAAAATTCTTAATTAACTAGGCATTGAAGAAACATACCTCAAAAATAATAAGAGCCATCTATGACAAACGACAACCAACATCCTACTGAATGGGAAAGAGCTGGCAGCATTCCCCTTGAAAACCGACACAAGACAAAGATGCCCATTCTCAGCGTTCCTATTCATACAAGTATTGGAAGTTCTAGTCAGAGCATTCCAGCAAGAAAAAGATATAAAGGGCATCCAAATAAGGAGAAAGGAAGTTAACTATTCCTGTTTGCAGATGACATAATTCTATATCTAGAAAATCCCATAGTCTTGGCCCAAGAGCTCCTTAAGCTGATAAACAACTTCAGCAAAATCTCAGGCAGAAAATTAAAATTTTGAATGGTTACCTATGGAAAAACATCTGGTAAGTGGCAAAGCCAGGACTCCAAACCAAGAATTTCCAATATATAGCAGACGTGTATTTACTTATGTGTTAACTTTGTGATAAGTTCACACAGAAGTGAGTTTACACGTAAGTTCACACATAAGCAGTCCTGTCACCTGCTAAACAGTGAGCAAAGTAAAAATATTCGAATTTCTGCCAATAAAATATTAAGACTTTTATAATGTGTTATTTGTCTCTGAGTGGCCGTGCATAGTATGTATCTTTGTTTACTATTCTAATTTACAAATTGGATGAATTTAAAATAATTTTTTATTATCACCTTCATATACATTGTTATTACAAGAAAAAAATAAGTAAAACCTCAAAATAATTAATGCCATTCAAATACTCAATCAGTTGATAACTTATTTCAATATACTCTTCTTTTGCTTTACCAAATTTACTTTTCTGACCCAGTATCAAACATGTTTAAAAGGAAAACTATATTTTTCTGTCTTTTTCCCAAACAGTAATGGGATCAGACAAAAACAACTCAGCTACATATAGAAATAAATATATTACTGAAATTCAAGACCCTGAACAAACTAAACAGTTTTCTTATCAATACTCTGCTTCAAGACTCAGGCTTTGTTGGAGCCACCAATCCAAAGCTGTAAACTCTGTCGTAATCTGCCCAATTTCAACCACTTGTTTACTTTATAAGACCCATGAAAAGATGTTCAACATCGTTAGCCTTCATGTACATGCACATAAAAACCACAATGAGATTTCAAAGCATGCACTTAAAATATAAAATAGTTATAATACCAAGTTCTGGTAAAGATGTGGAGAAACTTTGGATCCTTTATAAACTGCTGATGGAATGATATAGCCTTTGATGAAAATATTTTGAAAGTTTCTTATAAAACTAACCATACTATCCAGAAATGGCACTCATGGGCATTTATATCAGATACTTCTGTTCATATAAATGCCTGTACACTGATGTCCATAGCAACTTTATTTTTAACGTCAAAAATCTGGAAACAATCTCCTTCTTCAACAGGTGAATAATTAAACTGTGGCACATACATATAATAGGATTCCACTCATCAATACAAAGAAGCAAGCTATTCACAATTGTGAAAGTCTAATAGTCAAGATAACAAGTGTAGAAACTCTCTGTAATACTTTTGCAACTTGTCTCTAAATCTAGAATGATTTCACAATAACAAAATTGTTTGAATGAACACAAATTAAAATGTCTAGGATTCTTATATATTTTTCAATTGTAATATCATAAATGTTTTAAGATGAAAAACACAGTATAAGTTGGCTAAGATGCTACTTTTTGTGAGAAAACAGATAAAAAGTGATGAAACAGGGTTCAAAGCTGCAAAGTCACTGTTAACATTTTAATTCTTGGTAACTACAAATTAGGGTATTCTAGGTGATATATTTATTTAAAAAATTTTTAGAACAATTTTTTTTATCTTTGGAAACCAGGATTTATTTATTATTTTAATTATCTAGATTTTTCTAGTTTCCTCTTATTAATTTGGTCAAAAATATTTACTGAACACCACACTATGTGCCAGCTCTTCTCTGGGCACTGAGGATACAATGTCTGATTCAGCATTTTGTAAAGGACTGAGGGCTGGGAGTTTTATTAAATACACAAAACATATGATGGCTACATTATTACATAAGGAAATAATATACTACTTACAAAACAGTTAAGGCAACATTTTTCTCCAATAAAGATGGTTTAAATTAAATGTTAGAAAATCTCATAACTTAATAGAAATGATTTACCTAAGAATTTTAGAACCAAACTGACAGGTGAAAAATAGCCTTAAACATCCCCATCAATGAAATAATATAATTTAAAAAAAGAATGAACTGTTGGTACACACAACTTGGATGTATCTCAAAAGCATTACACTAGTGAACAAAGTCAGTCTGAAAATATTACTTTATTATTCTATTTATAAAACATTCTCAATATGACAAAATTCTAAAGATTGAAAACAAATTAGTCAGATGTTAGTTGGCAGGAGGAATGGGTGTGCTTATAAAGGTATAGCATGAGGGATCTCTTGGTGATGGAAACTTCTGTATCTTCACTGTGGTGGCATTCACATGAGTCTATACATGTAATAAAAGTTCATAGAATTACACACACACACACACACACACACACGAGTTTGTGTAAGAACTATGGAATCTCAAAGACTTCTGCAGATAGCACTAATGTCAATTTCTGGTTTTGACATTACACTACAGTTATCTAGATGCTACCATTAGGACAGATGGATGAAAGATGCATGTAACCTTTCTGACTTATTTTTACAAATTCCTGTGAATTTATTTTGTTTCAAAATAAAAAGTAAAAACATAAACAAAAACAAAAACAACACCCAGTCCAGGCCACAGAACCCTATAAACATTCTCGCATTCTGTCTATCTGAAGTACTGTGAAGGCTCTGTCTAGGCGGTGTTCTTTTTTCTCAGATAAATAAAATAAATTTACCATTGCTTAACCAGAATGTTATTCTGATGGTCTTTTGAGTAGTTAACCAATACTCTTTTGAGTAGTTAACCACCACATAGGAAACATTTATTGGGTACCGTGTGCAAGGAACTGCAATGCAAAGATAAAATTTAAAAAAGGATACTTCAAATCTTATGGAGCTTAGAGTCAAGGAGGAAGAGAAAGTGAAAAATGGATAAATTTACAAATAAATAAATGAATAATTGCAAAATATGTTAAGTGCCATGAGATAAACAAATACAGTATTTTTATTTAGAGCAAGGGTTGGCAAACTCTTAATCTGTTATATTAAATAACATTTTATTAGAACACAGCCACACTCCTTTGTTTACATATTGTCTATGGCCACTTTCATGATATGAAAATAGAACTGAGGAATTGAAAGAGATGTATGCCACAAAAAGCCGGAACTATTTACTAACTAGACTTTTAAGAAAAGCTTTGACAGGGACAAAGTTGTTTTGAATCTCAAGCTAGGCCTCAATACTCTTCCTCTTCTCCCTCTATTAGTCAGATAATCTCTGTGAAAGCCAAATATGGAGAATTTTTTTAAAATAATTTTTTTACAGTTTTCTTAGTCCTCACATAGCACATCAAGATTTAGGTCTAGTGGTCTATTATATTGTAGAATTTCTTCTAATTATAGCCAGACTATGAGCTTTGCTGCCTTATGGTAGGTAATATGCAGAGAGGGAATGTCTGGGATAATTAATGCTGTTAATACTTTTTCTATTCTCTATTTTGTGTTCTTCTGCTGTGATTTTCTTTTTTTCTGACAACTTCGGCTCCGTTTGTTTTTTCTTTGTTTAAACTAACTCTTTCAGGTATAAAGTTAGGTTGTTTGAGATTTATCTTTAATGTAGGCATTTATTGTTACAAACTTTGTTCTTAGTACTGCTTTTGCTACATCTCACTAATTTTGGCATTTTCATCTCAAGGTTTTTTCTAATTTTCTTTTTTATTTCTTCTTTTACCTAGTGGTTGTTCAAAAGTGTTTTATTTAATTTTCACATGTTTATAAATTCATCAATTTTTAAAACTTCTATTGAGTTCTAATTTCATCCCATGTGGCTGAAAAGTATGTTTGATATAATTAAATCTTAAATCTGTGAAGACTTGTTTTGTGACCTGTCATGTGATTTCTCCTGGAAAATGTTCTGTCTGCTCTTGAGAAGAATGTGCATTTTGCTTTCATTGGTAGAATGTTCTCTGCATTTATGTTAGGTTCATATGGTCTACAGTGATTTTCAAGTCTGCTCCTTCTTCATTGATTTTCTATCTGGATTTTCTAGCTATTACTGAAACTGGGGGACTGAAGTCTCTTAGTATAATTTCATTATTATCCTTTTATCTCTTTAGTTCTGTCAATATTTGTTGTATATACTTTGTTGACCTATAGTTGGGTACATATATATTTATAGTTTTTACGTCTTGACTGATAAATTGACCCTTATATTATTATATAGTGTAATTATTTATCTCTTGTGACAGTGCTTGACTTAAAGTCTATTTTACCTGGTAATAAGTATTGCCATATCTGCTCTCTTTTGATTGTCTTTTGCTTGAAATGTTTTTTCCAATAATTCACTTTCAGTCTATGTGCAACTTTAAACCTAATGTTAGTCTCATTTAAAAAAAAATTACTACTGGCTCTTTTTCTTTTTTTTAAATCTATTTGGCTATTTTCTGTCTTTCGATGTCAGAGTTTAATCCATTTACATTTGAATTAATTGTTGATTGAAAGAACTGTCTATTACCATTATGTTGTTTCCTACCTTTCTTATAGATTTTTTTTTTAAATCTTTTCACCTTTCTTGATATCTTTCTTTTCATTTAATTGATTTTTTCTACTAATAATGCTTTGATTCCTTTTTGTTTTCTGTATCTTCTATAGATATTTTCTCCTTGGTTATCATGGGGCTTACATATAACATCTTATTTTAAAAACGGTCTATTTTCATCTGATAATCACTTACTTTAAGTCACATATAAAAATGTTACAATTTTATGCCCCTCCCCACTTTGTTATTTTTGTCACAATTTAGATTTTTTATATTGTTAATCCACTAACATATTTCATATAGTTATTTAATACATTTGTCTTTTAACTTTTTTCTAGAAATAATAGTGATTTATGACATAACTTATTGCTACAGGGTGAATACTAATAGGCATTTATTTACAATAATGAGCCTTTAAAAACATAAATAAAACCATTAAACCTGAAATTTGAAGTATACTGTTGTACAGGATGAAGGTGGATTTTAAATTTGTGTTTATTTAAAGCTTGTTTAAATAAAGTATTAAAGAAATAATGGCACATTATACAGAGCTTGGTTTTGATTTAAAAAAAAGTGAAGGTGGGAAATGAAGTACTGAATAGTGGTGGTGATGATAACGATAGCAAACTGTTCTGTAACACTTATTTTGTGTCAAGGACTTTGTAATATTAAATAATTTATTCTCATGATAAATAGTAATTTAAATACCACCATTACAATATTACAGCATTCTGTTTTTGTCTATGTTTACCATTATCAGAAAGTTGTATACTTTCATATGCTTTTGCATTGCTGCATAACTTACTTTGGTTTCAACTTGAAGAACTCCCATTAGCTTTTCTTTCAAGGCAGTCATAATGGTAATAAAATCCTTTAGCCTTTTTGCTTTATAATAATGTCTTTATCTTTACTTAAGATATCTTACATGTGGTTGACAGGTTTTTTTTTTTCACTTTGAATTTGTCAACCTACTTCCTACTTCCTTCTAGCATGCAAGGGTTCTACTGAGAAATCTTGTGATAGTCTTGTGAAGATTCCCTTGCATATGACAAGAAACTTTTGTCTTGCTGCTTTCAAAATTCTCTTTATCTTTGATTTTTGATACTTTTACTATAATGTTTTTGGTGTGAATTTTTGGGGGTTTGTGCTATTTGAAAAGCTTTGGGCTGCCTGAACTTAAATATCCATTTTTTTCTTCAGATTTGTAAAGATTTTCTATCATTTTTTAAATCAGACTTTCTCACATTTTTCTTCCTCTTTTTCATCTTGGATTTTCTTATTGTGTATACTAGTCAACTTAGTGGTGGGCCATAGTTTTTTGGTTTCTTCACTCTTTCTTTTCTTTTTCTCATTGCTTTTCTTTGAGTCCACTAATTCTTTCCTCTGTTTGATCAAATCTGCTGCTGCTGAACCACTCTATATCTTCAATTCAAGTTCTTGAGGCTCGAAATATCTTTTTTGTTTCATGTTTTTGGTTGAAGTTATCATTTTTACATGCGTTGTTTTCTTTAGCTCATCAATTTTCTTTTTAATCATTATTTTGAATTTATTGTCAGGTAATTTATATACCTCTGTTTTTAAGGATTGGTTTCTAGAGATTTATTTTTTCCCTTGTATTGGGCCATTATATATATATTTTTAAATGTTCCTTATAAGTTTATTTTGAAATCTGGGAGTGGTGGTGTATGCCTGCAGGTCCAACTTCTCAGGAGACTGAGGCAAGAGAATCACTTGAACCTAAGAGTTTGAGTTCAGCCTGGGCAACTTTGCTCCATTTTTAAAAATATTGACATGCAAACATTTGAAAAATTGTTGCTTCTCACAGTCTTTATGAACTGGGTTTGTACAGAAAAAGACCTTTTACTAATGAACCTAGTTGCAAATTCCAAGGTCTCCTTAAACTTTTCTGTGGGTATGTCTTCTCTGGACTTGTAGATATATTTTTTTAACTAAAATATTTTTTTTTCTAGGATGTCATAATTTCTTACTTGCTCTTGTGTTTGTCTGCTCTTCCATGTAAACTCTGAAGCAGCAGTATGCCAATCAGCTCTTTAAAAATTTTTTTCTCAATGGCCCCTTGGAATCTAGTATATGCCAGGTGCCCATAAGTGTCTTGGGTTGGGCTATGCAGAAATTGATCTCTTAGGAAGCTCCCAAAATGCTGACCTTTTGAACATATGCTACACCCTTCTTTTTCCCCCTCTGAAGGAAAAGTTACAACACTGTAAAAACCTCTTTCTGCTGTACCGAAGATTCTGTGGAGCAGTAACATGCTGAACAACTTTATTTGTTGTTGGTGCTGTCAGTGTTCTCCAGGCATCTAAAGAATGCCAGGTTATATCAGTGTTTTGCCACAGGTTGAACAGAAGACAGTCCCTTGTACAGTCCCCTCAAACACTCAGAACATTGGTGCATATTCTAACCTTCCACTTTTTTCCCCAGGAAAAGCCCAGGACCTGAGTTCCTCTGAAACTCAGGGGTTTTTTTTTTCCTGTAAAAGTAAGTATGGCCAGAGGATGCCACAAATTTTTCTGCTGTTTTGATACAGCTAGTTTAATGTTTGTTTTAGATGCAGAAGTCTCTTATCTGGTTTTTGGATTTCTGACAAAGGAAATTGGTCTATGGATTGTTGTTTAATAGGTGTCTTCATGAAAAGAAAGAGGGCCTGGAGCTTCCTATTTTAACCAACTTGTTGATGTAACTTGAAAGTATCTCTTACAGCTGAAATAGTACTATCTGGTACACAGACATTAGTAAATTGGAAAAACAGATACCTCCAGAATAGGACCTAGTTTTATATAAAGACAAGAAATACAATGAAGTATTGAAGCACGAGGTTAAACAAAAAATATTTTGATACTGAGGTAGCTTGAACGGAAACTCCTCTCAAAAATTTTTTCATTTTGACCTTACTGATCAATGTAGATAAATCTTCAGAGATTTAGCAACGTGAGAAAAAAAAATGTTTGCTGGCTTCACAATCTCAAAGTAAATAATGCCATAGCATGTTAATTAAAAGTAAAAATGCAAATATGTTGTCCAAGTAGATACCTTATTTTTCCCAGATAATGTACTTTGAAAAGATATTTTAGCTCAACTACATTTTAAGAAATCATCTACATGGGGAGATACTGCTTTTTCATAGATGCAACTGGTATGCTATCTGTTTTCATGCATTTTATGAAATATATTCCATCTTTGTTATCCTCGTTGATCTTAAATTATCCTTTCATTAATTGTTCTGCTATATCACATCATAATCTTTTTATACACCAGGTTCATGGTAAAATTTCTTGCCTGCACCAAATCTATATTCTTCTGATTCTCTTTAGAATTCTTTTTTTTTCCCCAGTATATATCTACATTTTGATTTAAACTAGCAATAAAACATTTAACACAGTACCTAGAATATTGTTCAGATGCAATAAATGCTAGAAAATTATTATTATTATTTAAAACTCTGTCTCAAACTGAAATGTCTGTTTCAGTCAGTGAACTCTGATTACCTCAAAAATAGACCACACCGTCATTTCTGTAACATTTTTCTAGGTTTTTCTCAAGCATATACCCTGTGAATTCTTTATGTTCACCTCAAACTCCACCTGCTTCGTGAAGCTCTTCATTTTTATTCTGTCCATCAATGAACTTGACTTTCTCTGAATTGTATCATTCATAATGTGCTTCGTAGATTTGAGGTCTTATATAAAGGTTCACATCAGATGTTATTATTTTTATTTCAATTATATTTTCTGATTTTATATTGTAACGATGATGTCCCATGCTCCTGTGACCCTCTCACATAAATATGTTCATAATTTAAAACCTCTAAATCAATTTATATGGACCATTCATTCATTTAATAAATGTTCCATTCTTCTATGTTAGGCAATAACTTGACAACTTTAGCTACTACTTCTATAGTACTTAAAATTTGCCAAGGACTATTTTAAGTGTTTTGTGTTTATTAGCTCACTTTACCCTTATAAAAACTATCAAATAGGTGCTATTTTTATTTTACTCAAATATAAAGTTACAGACGGTAAAACTGGAGTACTGACAGATTATATAACTTCTCTGGATTTTGCACACAGAAAATATATTGTAGAGCCAGGGGGTAGAGTTCAAGTAGGTTATAGTACTATTCTGCACTATATCCTCAGACGTTAAAAAATATTCATTTCATAAACTTATCTTTTCCCTCAAGAAGGTAATAGTTCTATAAGAGGAGAGTCTTATATAACCTAGTGAGTACAATACAAGTCCTTAGGTGGTAGGGTAGCAGTCTGTCTAAAGAACAGGAGAAAGTAATCAATTTTATGTGAAGTGGTGTGGGTGGAACAATGCGTTTTGTAGCTAATCTGATAGTTGGGCTGAGACTTGAAAGATGATTTAGTTACTAGGCAGTTTTATAAAAGCACATAGAAAAAGATCCAGCATGATGTGTTTGGGGAAATTTCAGATCGTTTGGTATGTGGAGATAGTTGCTAACCAATCTTTATTCTCTATTTCGTATTCACTTTATTGTATGAAATTTGTTTGGAAGGGCAATGTGGTCAGCTTCCTTTTTGGCTGTTTTTTTCCCTATGATTAATTTCTGGTCAATGAAGTGTAAAATAAAGGGTTGTATAGGGCTCTGATAACACCTTAGAGCAATCAATGTATACCTTAAAACTTAAAAAAAAGAAAGATATATTTCTTTTTTGTTTAAGACTCTGATTTGGGGTTATTCTGTTACATGAAGTGGAACGAAATTCAAATTGATGTACTATGACTGAAACATATAGTGAAGGAGGAGTCCTTGTTTAGGAGAGAGATAATAACATGTATTGTACCCTATGCTAAGGAATTTTTACCTTGTACATAACCAATGTTTTTCAGTCCTGGAAACATTGTAATCATCTACGAAATTAAAGCAAAAACATACACCTTCAAGGCCCCACCCCAAACCAATTAAATTAATTTCTAGGGAAGGGATTTTCAACCTTGCCTACCTATTTAAATTGTGATGCTCAGGACACACCCATACTTAGTACATCAGAATCTGTGGTGGGTTGTTTGGGGGGATTCAGACATCATTATTTCTAAAATTTTCCCCGAATTATTAAAATGTTCAGCTATGGGTGATAGACACTGCTGTAAGCAATAGGTTTCATCTCATAAGAATTTTAAGTAAGTTGACAAGATTTAGTTTATGTCTTACCATTCTGGTTGCAGTGTGGAGGATCGTTTGATTAAGAAGAAACATGTTTCAGAATGAAAAGTACTTCTTTTCCCTAAATTGTTCAAAAGAGTTTTCCTTAGAGTAAAAAAATCTAAAAATTCTATCTTAATATGAGTTGTTGAATTTTCCCAGGCAGGATGTGATATATCTACATATATATTTAAATTTTATTGTAAGTTAACAAGTTATAATTGTATATATTTACAAAGTACAAAGTGATATGATCTGATTTTTGAAAGACACCAGATAAGAAATCAGAAATCAGGGTATCCTAGTCGCGGCTTATCTCAACCATATCATTTAGGGTGCTCATGACTGCAACTAATGGCAAAATCTATTTAAAAATGACTGACCAATAAAGGTATTCATTATTTTACGTCACAAATTGCGTGGATATGGTGCTTCAAGATTCAGTTTATTTATTCAATTAATGTTGCTGTTAAATTTGTTCCCTTCTCTCATCTACCATTTATGGTATAAGGTTAATGATTTGTTGTATATCCAGGTGTTAGATAATAGATGGCGCTATCTGGATGCAGAAAAGAGGATAGCCTGTCTTTTTGTTCTTTATTAAGAGAGTCGACAATTTCTGAGAAAGCCTTCAAACCAATTTTCTCTAACATCCTATTGGTCATAATTACATTACGTGACCATTCTTTAAACAATCACACTCAACAGGTTGGATTGACACAATTGCCTTTTCTTGATTCTGCCTGCCCTCTATAGATCTTATTGAAATTTGAGCTTAAAGTAGAGTCAAATTGTAGAATATCCTTTAGAAAGGAATCTTGCCATGATTGGGAGATGGTTTGTTTGGCCCTACCAAATTTTATGTTGAAATTTGATCCCCAGTGTCGGAAGTGGGGCTTGATAAAAGGAGTTTGTATCATGGATGTGGATCTGTCATGAATGGTTTGGTAAGTTCTCGTCCATGAGTATTAGTTGTTGAAAAGAGCCTGGCACTTCTTACTCTATTATCTCTTTCCCCACGTGACCCTCACATACCAGTTCCCCTTCACCTTCCACCATGAATGGAAGCAGGCAGTCCTGCAACAGAAGCAGATGCTGGTGCCATGCTTCTTGTACAGCCTGCAGACTCATGAACTGCACATACAACTCTTTTCTTTATAAATTACCCAGCCTCAGATATCCCTTCATAACAACATGAACAAACTAAGACAAATATCTGATAAAATATACAACAGAAAAAAATCCCAAGGACAGAAGATTTAAAACATAGGAAGACAACCGTAACTGAAACTGTGAATGCCTCAAAAGCAAGGAGTGCATGGAACCTCTTTATCTAGAGTCCGCCAGATGGAGAGCATGTGGAGATAGAAAACTGAAGTGGCAGGGCTTCCAGTCCTAATGTTGTCAGCACAGTGTGGTAAAAGAGCACATAAGGGAGTCTATAAAGACCTACAGTGACTTCATTATTAATTATACTGTGATCCTGAGCAAGTCACTTAACCTTTCTTGATCTCAGTTTCTTCAACATTATGATTATAATACTTTCCAGATTTTTTCATGAGATTTATTTGAAAACACATGAGGAAATTGGGTACTTTCACAGTTTATCATCTGCAAATTACAATTATTATAGAAGATTTTATGCATGTTTTATAGATAGATACCATAATAATAAGTACTTATAAGTAAAGGTTTATAAAATCAAAATAGATTCAAACTTTTATCTTTTATGTAAATTAGATTGTTATTTTTACTTGAAAAGGAGAGAAATGGCATTTATGGATTGTCTGCTATGTGGGTTCCAAGTACTCCACTAGAAACTTTGCTTATTTCAATTCTATGAAATGGATCTCTACTTTATGAAGTAATTTATCCATCTTTGTTTTAGAGATGATAGAAAAACTGAAGCTAAAATAATGCTGAATAATTTGCCTGATATTATACAGACAATAAGTGGCAAAAGTTGGATTTCAACATAGTACTAACAAATTCCATAGTTCATGTTCTTTTTGTTTCTTTTTTTTTTTTAATGCATGTGTTGGGGGAGACACCGTACTATTTTAACATACTCCTCTTATACTTTTATATATTTTACAATTTTGCGCAAGAAACATTTTAGAATGCTAAACATGGTGCTTAATATTAATAATACAAAGCTACCATTTCTTTTCTTATACCAGTATCTATATTATATCCATACTATATACTGTTTTAATACTCAGGCAATGGGAAGGGAAGGGAAGTTTGTAGGAATAGAAGAAGATAATTTTGAAACCTCAGTTTGCAGAAGAGGAGGGCAAGTTCACAATATTGGACAATAAATATATGGACAGGCGGAATCATGCCCAGGTAGAGATAGGCAATACCACAACATAAGGAGTACGAAGGTTACAAGACAAATTTTATCTTATTTTCTTTTGTGCGCATCCCTTCTTCCTCTCATATCCGACCTACTCTTTGCTCTGATTTGTGTGGTTTAGAGATAATAAAGGGTATAATTCTGTCAAAGCAGGCATGCCTTATGTGGACTGTGGAGACCAGAAGATTCTCAATGCACAGAACCATCTGTTATTCATGATGTGATTCCTCATCACCCAGCACAGTATCCAGCCCATAGCAGATGGAGAAGAAATTGTTGTTGAAATAAATCATTATTTGTTATACTAGTGGTTCACATATAAATGAGCAGAGTGTTTATTAAATATAGAAATTGTACAAAGGGTGTGTTACGGCCACTGGAATTGAACAAAAACTAGTTAGTGTACTCATCCTGAGTCAGCATTTAGTAAGTACATAATAAGTGTATAATTTGATCATTTCTCAGCTCTGGATTTGGGCTGATGCAAGATTGCAAGGACAAATCAGAAAACACAAAGGTGAACATCAGTAAAAGGAAGGAAAAGCGATAAATCTGAGATATCCAACATAGGCAAACAATTTCCATATATGAGGCAATAATTTTGTAAAGAAAGTCCTAAGATTACAGCAATAAGTGATAAATTCCAAAATTTACAAATGTGAAAGCTAAATCTTTGTAATAACCTTGAAAATGGAAGCAATAAGAGAACATAGACAAAATTTGATCCAGGGTTTAGTTATTGGTAGGCCATAGTATTTTTTCTTGGTGTGATATGTTTGTGTGAGAGCTTCTTGGAAAATACCTTGGAATTCTTTCTGTAAGACACGATTTTATCAACATTAAAGCAGATCTCTTTCATTTAGATTCTTGACATTTCCATAGTTAGGAATTTTTTTAAATGTTAACATCGATTTAGTTCTTACTTCCTATTATATTTATAGAACATGAGCATTTAATGTTTTACATTGTCCTAAAATATTAATATTGTTTAAAGAAAACAGTTTACACTTAGACCCTAAGTAAATGTTTGATTAACCCTTTTGGGCCCCAGTTTTTTCATCAAAAAATTAATGTGTTGACCTCTATTCTCTAGGATTTGAAGCCTCTCTACATTTGATAAAAGTAATGCACAATTTGATCATGATGCCCAAAGGTGTTCTGTTAAGTAATCCTTGCTGATTAAACTAGGTTGTTCTTCAACCCTAAATCCTAATCACACTAGAAATTATGTGAGTCTTGGCATAGAAAGTGCTACAGAGGAACCACCATCCTAAGTTTATATTTATGTAAAGAGCAGCTGTCTATAAAAGACTCACGTTAACAGATAATTCAGATACCACTTTTTAATTCAAAATCAATAAAAGACTCAGCAAAATGTGTAAAGATTGAACTCTGGCTCTACTTCCATAAGTTCGTCTCTGAGTTTTAGCTTAAGGTACAGCAACAAAACAGCAAGTACTAAAGTCAATGAATTACCTACATCTTGAAGGCAATGCAGCAGCTCTAGCAATTGTACATGATTTGACAGTGATGTGAAACTCCCCTGATGTCTGATCGTGAGCAGGCTCCTGGTGAATACCCATAACCAGGAGCTATAGATACTTAGGGACGTCAAGAGGACAACTCTAGTTCTGCAGGCACATGCAGGGCCAGCTACATAAGTTAGAGTATCTAGAACAAATAAAAATGTGGGATCTTGTTTAATAAACAGAAAAAAAGTGTTTTACTTTCTCTGGAAATCTCTTTTCTTTTGACCGCTCTCTCGCCTTTTAATTTGCAATTTGTATGGTGTTCCTTTAGACCCAGGATACTCAGTGGATGAGTGTAGACCCTCAAAAGTATCTGAGGTCCTCCCACTGTGTAGAGGGCCTTTCTGAGACTCACATGGAACCACATGTGATTTGAAGCTCCTAGCTCCCAGCACATGCTCCATTGTCCCATTGTAAAACTTACAAAAAACAAATTCAAAAGTAAAAGTACTAAGAATTCCAAGACAGTAGTCACAGGACATTAAAGTCCAAGCATGGGGATCTTTCTCTGTTTGGAGCCCTGTGTGACTGCACTTGTGGCATGCCCAGTGAGGCCAGCTCTGCACACATACCCACAGTTGGCATGTCCTCAGTGAGACAAGAAAGGACAGGAAGACATGTCAGTTGTAACATGGTCACCTATAGAACTGCTTCATAAACATGCCCTCAATATTCATGTGGGGAATCCCAAAACATTTTGGAGGATTTTGATACATCAGGAATAGAATTTCTAAAGATGAATTATTGTGTTTTGGTTGCTACTGGGAGATAATCCAAGAACTTCAACATTGTGCTTGGAAACAGATAAAATATAAAGTGAAGTTAAGGTCAGAATTTACTTATCTGAAGAAACAAACACTGATATCCAAAAATTTAAAAATATTATTAGTAATACAAATATTTGTTATCTTAGAATATATTTGATATTCAAAAATTTTACAAAGTGTATTGTAGTTTTTTTCTGCTGGATCACTTTTCTCCTAAACAGTATTTATATCATTTGGCCTTGTGTCCCCACCCAAATCGCATCTCGAATTGTAATGCCCATGTATCCAGGGAGGGAAGTGATTGGATTATGAGAGTGGTTTCTTGCATGCTGTTCTCGTGATAGTGACTGAATCTCATGAGATCTGATGGTTTTAAAGCAGCAGTATTTCCTGTGCTCTCTCTGAGCCTCTCCTGAGGGCTTGTGAAAAAGATTCCTGCTTCCCTTTCCATCATGATTGTTAGTTGAGGCCTCTCCTGCCATATGGAATTGTGAGTCAACTAAACATCTTTCCTTCATAAATACTTCGTATCAGGGAAGTTCTGTATAGCAGTGTGAAAACAAATTAATATAGAGTAAAAATTTGAAATAACATGAGAAGTCTTAGAGTGAGGTTTAGAGAGTAATGCTATATTTTAAATGCCTCTCTTTATCACCAACTAAAATGTTAAATATTTCTATAGTTGTTATTACTGTTATTTTAATGAAATGAAAGGGGAAGTAAAGTATTAAGTTTTACATTTTTATATTATTTACATTTTACTTCATTTAAGGCGACATTCATTTTTACAATTCAGCTGCCTTTTTCCCATTCTTTAAATGTCGTGTGTGTGTGTGTGTGTGTGTGTGTGTGTGTGTGTGTATACTTACACAGTTGGCCCTCTATATCTATGGGTTCCACATTTGTGGACACAATCAACCATGGATCAAAAATATTTGGAAAAAAATTGTCTGTTCTGAGCATGTACAGACGTTTTTGTTTTTGTTTTTACTTATCATTCCTTAAACAATACACTATAACAACCATTTAAATAGTATTTACACTGCCTTAGTTATTACGAGTAATCTAGATATAATTTAAAGTATTCAAGGAGATGTGCACAGGTTGTATGTAAATACCATTCCATTTTATATTAGGAACTTGAGCATTCTTGAATTTTGATAACTACAGAAGGTCCTGGAACAAATTCCCAACAGATATTGAGGGATGACTGTAAATATATATGTGTATGTGTGTGTTTACATATTGATTTATTTGTTTTATATTTTAATCTTTTTTAATGATCTCTTTAGTTCATTCGAGGCACTATTTTCATGTCTGTAAGTGTGTGTGTGGTAAATATCCTCCATTTCTGTTTATATTATAATTCTAAAATTGATTATTTCTGTCTTTTGTATTAAAGAGAAAAAAATCCAAATATTTACAGTTTTTAAAGAATCGACTCATATACCAATTAGAATTGCATTATTCTTTATTTATATGTTATCCTGCTAATGCTCATTTTAGTTAAGATATGTACATTACAAGATCAGATGAGGATATAAAAAAAGAAACATTAGTATTTGCTTTCCTTTAAAATAGAATGTTAAAAGAGATGATGAATAATAAATATCTGTTATGTTGCTGCTGCTCCAATTGTTTAATTTAGAAATCGTTTGACTGCTTAGAACTTTTGCATGCTATTAGTCTAATAACTTTTCTTCTTATTGAACTTTCAAAAGTTCTCATAGAAAGCAGCTTACTTTGGATGGCTTCTTTGTATTTCCAAATTAATAATTATTAATTTAATTGATAAGTTTTTTAAGAAGCAGCAACTATTAAATTGCAAACAAATCATTAAAAAACAAAGATACATGATGTAATACATACATTTGGACATACATGTAATAATCCTTTGTAATAAGACAAAAGGAAAATTGGAGGCAAGAATGCTTTACTATTGGGCTGTATTAGTTTTATATTGCTTCACAGCATAGCTGCTTAAAACAGTACCTATTTATTCTCTGTCAGTTCTGTAGTTCAGAAATTCAGATATGTCATGACTAACTCTTCTGCCTAATTTCTTACAAGGCTGAATTTAAGGTGTCAATGCTGTGTTCTCATCTGGAGTTCAAAGTCCTCTTTCAAACTCAGGTGAATGTAGCAGACTTGATTTCCTTGCTGTGTAGACAGAGATGCCTCTTTCCTTGCTGAGTGTTAATTGTGGGCCCTTATAAGGTCTTTTTGAGGCTGCTCCACATTCCTTGCCATGTGACTCTCTTCCTTTTCACAGTCAAGAAGAGAGAGCTTCTGTAATGTCAAATATCTCTTATGCTTCAAATCTCACTTCTAGAAGGTCCCAGTTCCTTTTAAAAGTTCACCTAAGTCAAACCCATTTAGGATTTTAAAGTGAGTGCTTGAGATCTTAATCACCTTGGCAAAAATCCCTTCACTGCAGCGTTTACATTAGTGTATATTTCAATAATCAGTAGAAGGTGAATTATACCAGGTGTAGGTGATTTGGGGGTTATCCTAGGATTCTACCTATCACAAGGACTCTGAAAAATATACACAGATTTTATGCATTTTAAGCCCTTTCTTTTCTGTTCCCAACCTTTCCTTCTTTTTTTATATACCACAAATCTTTATGCAAACTAATGCCATCCAAACTAGTTTAATTGCCTATATAAAAAGCCTTATGTTTTTCTACATTTGTCTTTTGCACATTCAATTTAATTTGCCAAAGGAGCCTGATTTTCTTTTCTTTGTCTTGGTCTTTTCATCTTCTGTTTTTTCAGAAGGCATTAGTTTAAATTCTGACAAGTCTATAATTTATTCCCTTAACATTTTCACCTAAAACGATAATTTTTCTGTTTAAGTGTGCTATGCCCATCACTCACTTTTAGATTTTTGACAATGTAGGAGAAGTACTTCAGAAGCAGCAAACTTTATTTTTCTAAGATAAGGAAAGGATTTGGAGGTCACTTCAGTGCTATATATTGTGCGTAAGTGTTACTTAATAAGAGGAAAATTTTCAATAGAGGATTAAAAGGACTCCAATTAGCTTAAGTAGGCATTGAAATAACTTTCTGTTATGACATTTTTCTTTGTTCTGGTTCAAAAATACATGACTTTTAAATATTAATTAATAACTACTTACTTATCTGTTTAGTACTTACATCCTAATTATCAAACAATACAGTAGCAATTATGCATATTATTAAATGCATAGAAGATTAATATTTTGGGTTTAGTAGTCTTCTTTTGTCTCTACAATGAATTGCTCACATTTAAATTTCTCTGCTTATTGGACACAGTATATACTGGAGAGTTCTCTTTGGAGTTAGATCTAGGTGTGTATCTTGGCTTAACGTGTGATCTGGGCAAGTGATATAAAATATATGAGACTCAGTTCATTTGTAAAAGGGAGATAATAAATATACCTCAAATGATTACTTTGAAGATTTGTGTGATATTGTCAAAGTATGTGGAACAAATAAAGCAATGATTTTTTTTCTTTCCTCCTCTTCGCATTCCCAATAACTTGAAAAGGTATGCATTTCATTTTGAATATTTAAACTTCTATGTGGCAATATGGGAAAATATTATGTTACCCTTTTCCAAATAATATTAAAATGTAAGATATGAAAACCTATTCTGAAAGATAGATTTTAAAAATAACAGAACAGTCTATAATAAATCCCCTAAAACACATGTAATCTGGTTAAAGGTACTAGTATACTCAACAAATAACACCGTAGAAGACTAACGAACCAAAAATCCAAACTGAGGTGAAGGTTTTGGCTGACAGTAGAATCTTGTTCTTCAAGATCTGTGTTCTTGAAGATTCTTAGGTTCACAAGATACATGTTCTTAAAGATTTTTATGTTCAGAAGATTCTTGTTCTTGAAGATATGCTAAAATTTGCAGTTTCTGCTTTAGTAAGAAACAAGGGAGAAAATACTGACTTAGAATAGTTTACACTGGTACATTTGTTTTTCTTTCAATACTTTAAATATGTTGTAGTAACATAAACATGCTTATTCTATGAGTATAGATACTCCCTTCTCCACATGGTAGTTTATTTTTTCTTGTAAGTTTATTCATTTTAATATGATAAATCAGACTTTGTATGCTTGGTTAATGTGAGTCATCCTCTGAAAGACAGAGATGTTTTTACAGAGTAATGAATTTAGGTACTCAAGGTTGCACGCGTGATTCCAAACCCTTTTGTAGACTTCATTTTGTCCTAATGATGGAACACAGAAGTGTGTGGGTGAGAATGAAAGAACAAAAATTTGTTTTCTTATTCTATCACATGATCACTAAGTCAAAAAACGACGATAGAAGTTTGGTGCTTTCTACAGAGGTGGAGTAAGGCACTTCTTTATACAGCTTAAAGCATTCTTTAAAAGTTAGCCACTGTGTTTTAAAATCTTAAGTGCATTTAAAGTTTTTGTAAAGGTATTTTAAAGTATGATTAATCATTGAAGTGCTAGCAAGATAACTAGAGTTATGTACTATTTTGCCTGTAGGAGGAAACCATCTTTCTCCTCTGATCTATTAGTTCTATAAGAAGTACTTTGTAAGAGCACAGGAAAGAGAGATTGTAGAAAAATCCTGAAAAATTGTTAGAAATGAATAATCAAATGTACAAAAAGTGATTAATGAATGCGGAGATTCTAAAGAGAGCACTGGGAACAACATGGGGAACAAGAGGAACAGGTCAAAGGACGTAAGTAGAGTAAGAAAAATGTCTACAGGGATGTGAAGAAGCTCCAATGTCAATGTGTCTCTTACACAAAGATATAGACATACTGTGAGCTATACATTTTCAACTAAGTTTAAAGTTTTTATTCAAGTAAACAAAGTATGTATGGAATGGATATTATATATTAGAAACTATGCTAATTTATGTTGATAAAAAATGAATAAAATAGTATCCCAGTGTTCTAGTGGTTTACAATAGTGATAAAATTTATATGATGACAAAAACTGCAGCTCAGGGTTATAAAGTATAATAAAATGTGATAATAGTAGCAAGGTCAGGGTACAAGGAGATCATGAGGCAGGAGTTAATATCTACCCTCTGGGGCAGACAAGTGAAGAATCACAAAATATTAAAACCACAGCTTAAATTTGAAAATGACTTGGAGTTCACAAACTAGATAAGGCAAGAAGGACAGATTACCTGGGAGGATAATCTGGCTTCAACATCTGTTATCCCCTAGGAGCTGATTCTGGTCCAAATGACCTGGCTGCTACTATCTCCCTGTTTGATCTGACCACTTCATGTACATCCTTCTTGAACTTGAAACATCAATCAAACAGCATGACCTTTCTTAATTAAGGCATACCATTCTTTGACTACATTGTCTCAATTTTTTAGACTATATTATTCTAACTTTTGGTTTTACGTCTTAGTAAAAGTGCTTAGTTTCTTCATATAAGGTAGATTAATTCATGTAGAAATTATTCATTAGGTCACAGAATCCATAACAGACAAAATATATTTAAAATATAAGCTTACTGTATAAATTGAAAATTGGTATAATAATGATTAAATATGAGAAACAAACTATCCTATACCAATTCTCACTATTCCTGTTTTGCAGAACTTTCATTGCTTTATAGCATATCTGATTTTCATTTCCAAATGACTGTGTGACCACTACAATTATTATGTTTTTAATGTCAGGGGATATTTCTACACATTTATAAATGTAAGTAATGTGGTGCCATTTATCAGGAAAACTATAGAGCCATGATGTGTATCAGTTATTTTAAAATATGTTGATTTCAATTTGTAAAGAGATTGACAAAACCATAAGCCTTTTTTCTATCAGCAGTTACAATTGCTTATGTGCCAATGGTATTTTATTTACAAATTTGAGATTACATAATAGGTGTATAGTTTTTCTTTGTAGTTATCTGAAACTATATAAATTATAAACTTGATAAATAGTTCATTTGCATATGTCTATCTCATCAATTTTAGGCAATGTCAATTCTTTCACAACTTTGTTGGTGCCTCTTATTGCCTCACTATTCATTTTAAGGGATTTTTTATTATAAAGAGAGAGATATTATATTTAGAATATAATTGCCCTACTTGAATAAATATATTGAAAATATGTTTTTTTCTGAACCAAGTACAACAGTTATTTTGAAGTATTTACTACTTTGGAAAGGTGATAAAGTCTTAAAATTAAAAGTCATTTGTGCACGATAGATTTCTGATTATTTTCTTTCCAAAGAAACCAAAATAACAACTGTAAAAGACAGGCCAATAGTTTTTATTCAGAAAAAAGGGACTATTATAATTAAGGTTAATACGTATCAAATAGAGCTCATTTTGTTCCAGACAATTTTCTGATAATTTTATATTAAGACACACATGCAATACTTGGATCCTCTTTTCACAGAAGAGACACAGAGGCATAGATAATTAGTGAACTTATTGGGGTTGCACTGCTATTAAGAAGCAGGGGCCTCTTAACTCAGGCAGTCTGCTCCAGACCCCACATTCTTAACCACTGTACTTTCATAGCTCTTCGGTATAATCAGATACTTTTTTGGAAGAAGTACATAAATAGTACATTCTACTATTATCTATAATTTTCAACTGTGAATCATGAAATGTCCCCATTCAGAACGCACAAGCAACATTACTAAAGCAACTACCCTTGGCAAAAATTTGTCTTACAGCCTGGAAATAATAAAGAGAGTTATTACATTTACCAAAAAGATCTTGGAAATCTTTTAGTACAACTCTTGATCTAGACTTTTTGATATGGAAGCAGGTAATACTATTAAAGAATCTGAAAATATTTATAAATACATTATAGGTTACCAGTATGTCAAATATGGCATTTGCTAGTACTAATTAGTTCCGTGATAACACTTTGTGATGTCATGTACCCCAAGTCCTGGACTATCTGGAATGAAGGTGGCTATTTCCATTAGATTTTGCTGGTGAACTGTGAGTGTACATTATTATATTTTCTACATATTGTGCTTTACATAAAATAAACTTTATAAAAAGTAAACATTTATTTTATATTTTTTCCTTTGTATTTATTTCAAATGTTTATAAATTTTATTCCTCTGCTAATTTTCTTATTATTTTTTCAAACCTATACTGTCCAAGCATTTGTCTGAATATTTACTTATGTCAAGGCAACATTTGTGACTTTTGAGAAGTCTCATGTGTAATATAGAATAAACAGTATTGTGTAATAGAAAGACGGGATTTGAAGAATATAATCCTGCTCTATGATTTATTAGCAAGTGGTCTCTAACAAGTTACCTTATCTCTCTAAGCCTCAGTTTTCATCAATAGAAATGGAATTAACAATTATTTTCAATTTTTTTCTCAAGAAGAAAAGGTATTTAAAACCTGGCACAATTTAATCAATATAATATCAATTCTCTCCCATACAGTTCATATTTCTAAGAAATCACTTTCATTTTTATAAATAACTTCCACCCTTTATCAATACAAATCAAGCTTAAAGAATTTCAGGGCTCTACAGCAAAAGAAAATTTAGAAATTATTTATCTTGGCCTGTTTCATCTTCAGATAGTAGTAATTATTAGAATATTAAGTAAAAATCTTCCCTTCTCTCCAATTTTTATCCCTGGATCCAATATGTGACTTCTGAGGCCAAACAAAACAAATAAAATCATTTCTAATTATATCTAACTTGCCTTTACTGTTATTGTTTCAAATAGAAATTTTAAGAACTCTAAATCAATATTTTATTTTAATGGTAATAGTGTTTCACAATATACAAAACAATAAAAATTACAATTTATGCATGTTTCCCTGTAAAAGCTCATTGCGCATATTGTTATTAATGCCATGAATGAATATCATTGATAGTCATATTTTTGAGAACAAATGCCTTACTAACATGCGTAAAAGAGAGATTTAGTGACTAATAAATCAAGGATTAGTAGTATACAATCAAAATAGGAAAGGAGTTATTTGATTGATCTTGGAATTTTCCCTCTTCCTCACACTCCATCTTTACACTGATAGTGAACTTGCAGCTTATGCTACAAAATAAAGAGTGGATTTGATAAAGGAGTCTTACTCCTATCAGTTAAAAAAAATATTGTTATCTTCTCAAAGAGAATACAGAGATCTTGTAGAAATTGTAAGTATTCTTTTCCCATACTTCCATTTGTTTGTTTAGTTTTCAAGACTGACAGGAAGGTGTTTGCCTTGCTGCTGTTAAGGTCTTCTATTACTCGAGACTGTTTTAGGAACGCAGGATCCCACTGTGCAGATGTAAGGGAATAGTACACTGGAAGGTTCATGTTAGAACAGGCTTATCTGGATCCTGTGGCTAATTTGAGGCCATCAGGACTTGGCTGTCTCAGTTTTCTGGCTGTTTTCCCTTGTGCCGCATCATGCAGGTGGGAGGATGTGGCAGTGAGGTACTAACAGCTCCAGGTTTTCACTCTGTCCTCTCAAACAATACACTAAAAGATGTCTTTTTCTTGCAATTGTCAGAGTGCTACCAAAATGCGTCACATGGGGTCCTCGGCAGCAGCCTCTTGCCCTGGTTAAGGGCTGGGGGATAAAATGCTCCGATTAGTTTTTTGGGTCACGTGCCTGCTCCCAAGGCCAGGAGTGGGATCATCTCAGGCAAACTACCTGGCCTGAGAATGAATTAGAATGTTTCTTTCCTCAAGAAAAATGAGAGTGCTCTTATCAGAATGTGAAGCAATTAAGGTAAGGAGTAGGAAAAATGTCCATTACAACTGTCTTTGAGTCGTTAATAAAAGCATGGTGGCGCACTCCTGTAATCCCAGCACTTTGGGAGGCCAAGGCATGTGGATCACGAGGTCAAGAGATCAAGACCATCCTCACCAACATGGTGAAACCTCATTTCTACTAAAAATACAAAATTTAGCTGGGCATGGTGGTGCTTGCCTGTAGTCCCAGCTACTCCGGAGGCTGAAGCAGGAGAATCACTTGAGCCCAGGAGGCAGAGGTTGCAGTGAGCTGAGATTGCCCCACTGTACTCCAGCCTGGCCACAGTGCGAGACTCCATCTTGAAAAAAAAAAAAAAAAAAAAAGCTTGTTTAAAGTCACACCACCAGCAATTGATTGCTGGAATCCTCTTCCCTCATCCCTTCTCCTTGCTCTTCAGTCCCACATTGTCTGTACAGCCTGCCCCACCATTTATGTTGAAATTCTTTTTTTTTATTAGGTTTTTTCAAATGCTCAGATACTACAAAAATGTGAACGTAGACAAAAAACACTCAGACTTCTACTTACAAGTAGAGTTTAGTAGCCAGCAAAAGAAAATCACTTCCAAAGCAACACGTAGGAAAACCAAAGGTGAATTAAAAATGTGTGTGTTTGAAAACACTGGAAATGAAGAATGCCAGATGAACGAATATAGAGAGAAAAGTGCCCTTTTAAAAGTAAGCTTGAGATTGTCAGACATTTTCTGTCCTTTGAGTCATTGGGCTGCAGCCTGAGCATCAGGCTTTGCCTAGGTAAAGATAACTAGTTTTGGGAAATCCTATAAATTTGTGATGGTTATGGGCTGATGTGCTGGTTTATAATCTAGAGGAATATCAGGTGTATGCTATGTTTTATTTTCCCCTCTTTTCTAAGTGCTGAGATGATGATATGGAAGGCTGGAGGGTTGAGCTGGACAATCAAACTATGTTCTCCCAGCCCGATGGTGTTTAGGAGACACAATTCCATGAAAGGCTGGACCTGAAACAAACAGAAACACATCTTGTCCTGCATACATTAGAAAAGATAAGTGGGCTAAATGTACCTAAAACTGCAACCTATACCTGATCTTGATCAATGTTTGATTGGATTGAGGTGATAGCTGCTCTCTGTCATCTAACAGGGAAGAAAGAAAACCTTCTGAGGAGGAGAAAATAGCATCAACTTCAGTCTTCATGTTTCTTTTGTATACAATGTCTAGCAAAGAATATTATATTTGAATATATATAACATATATTATAAAAGATTATATTTGATATTATCAATAAATTAACACCTATATTACAATATTATATAATTATATAAGTAATATATAATATAGGATAGAACATATATAATAACTACAATTGAAATAATTAGAACAAATAATTAGTAGCTTTCTTCCTTCTTCATTGACTAACTTTTTTAAGTTTCTTTCCTTGATTCCATCCTGTGTTCTCAACCACTGAATATTGAAGTGCCTAACTCCCGACTTTCGCTCCTCTAACCTACCTGCTTTGTTGTCCACACTCACTCTTTTGGTGAGCTCATCCATTCCCATGGCATTAAATATCATCCAAAAATTAATAGTGTTCAACTTTATATGTATGTATATACATACACATATATATCTGTGAACTCCACACTTGCATATGCAATGGTCTACTCAAATATACTGTTTAGGTATCTACAGGCAAATCAACTTAATGCTTTCCTAACTAGACTTCCAATTTCCAAGCAAAACTTGTTTTTCCTACAGGTTTTATTTTGGGAAACTCAATTCTCATTTTTCAGATACCAAGATCAAAAACCTTGGAGTCAGCATTCACACATTTATTTCTCTTATACCAAACCCAATCTAAAATCAAATCCTATTTTTGTATGCTAAAAATATGGTCACTTATCATTTCATCCACCCTGTTCAACCCATAATTATCTCACATTTGGAGGCTTGTTATAGCTGCAACTGGACTGCCAGGTTACAACCTTGTTTTCCAAAAGGCTATTCTTGACATAAGGCCCAGAATGAGAAATTTTCCACAATGCTGCTTAAAATCCCACAGTAACTTCCCATCTTACTCAAAGGGAAGCTAACATACTTACTATGATCTGCAAAGCCCTATACAATCTCTGTTTCTCTGTTATCTCTCTGAACTCATTGACTGTGACTGCCTCCACCATTTGCTACAGCCCTTGCCTATGTGCTTTACCACTTGCTGCTGTCTGTGTCTGAAATACTCACCTCACAAAAACTAATATGGACATCTCCCCCACATCTTTCAGGTTTTTAATCAAATGCCATATAAATGAAGCCTTTTATTATCATGATATATAAAAATTACACTCTCCCTATTTTATACCCTATGACTCCTTTGTGCTCTGTATTTTCTCCACAAAACCAAATGCCACCTCTCTCTCTCTCTCTCTGTGCGTCTCTTTCTTCCTATCTCTCTCTCTCTCTCTCACACACACACACACACACACTCACACACACACATTTTACTTATGTATTTGTCTATAACTTTCTACCATTGCTAAAATATGACCACAACAAGGGTAGGAAATTTTTATTCTCCTTTATCTATTGCTATATGCCAATTGCTCAGAATATGAACTGGCCACATAATAAATACTGAATAAATAATAGTTGAATAAACAAATATGATTAATTAATATTTCCTTAGCAAACTTTGTTTATATAATCTGATTTTCTCTTTATTGAAAAAATGTTCATAATATTGAGTTATTCAGCAACAACTCAAAGAGTATTGAATTTACTACATGGTAAAATAAAGAAGTTATTTAAATCATACTTTTGAATTGTTTATATAATGTACCTTTGGGAAGAAAACACTCAGTAGTTCTCCATGAATATATAAAATACATGGAGAATTAACTTAGGCAGGTGGTAGCAGGAAGCCAGACATTTTTGTATTAAAAATTACTGATTCTTTTATTGAATCTTACAAACAGAGTTAGACTAGAAGAAAATGGAAAGAACATCTGATATCCATTATTAGATATTCATTTAACAATTGCGGGAAATAGCAATTCTCATTCACATTTCTGTTAGTATCCTGAAAGTGGTCCTGTCTGACAATGCAGACATGGGCAGACTTGTTTTGATCAAGTCTGTTGCTTTTTCTTTCAAAGTGAACTAAATAATGCATCCCTGTAACTTCACTTCTTAAGCGGATCAGCAGGATCCCATTGAAAAGGAGTGTAATGCTTCTATAAGTTGAGGATTCCTTGAAATAAGTGTTCTAATCCTTTTTCTTCTTCAAAAGAAGAAATTAGACATACTCACGTTCTGTACCCTAAATTTAGTAAAGCTTAGCGAAACTTTGAACAGTATCACTTGCCGTCCTTGTATTAGACCTGGCACACAATTTACCAGTAAAATAATCTTTCCAAAAAAATGTGCTACACTCAACTCCAAATCACAGAATTTCATAGAAAAATATTTAATCTAAATTATGTTCTTAAAACCTCACTAATAATCTTAGGTTGCAATTGCTTTGAAAATAATATACTGGCAGTAAGGCTAGCCTCTGAACTAAATGATTAATGAAGCAAAATTTATCCCTTTTTCTTTGGCTAATTTCTGTTTTTGTACATCTCTTTCTTTACAAGTTTGTTTATTTTTGCTCTTCATCCCTGTATTAAAATTAGATGGTTCTAAATCAATAATTTTAAGTTAATCATTTACACACATTTTGAATATTTTCATCATTATTGTGTTTTACGATAGCATAATATATGTTTTGTTATGCTAAATTAACTATGGAGGCCATAGCAGAAAATGACAAAATATTTTGGGGAGTGAGGAAACTCTGAAACATCTTCCTGATGTTCCTGATAATATAATAATTTGCTCACTTGTAAAAAAAATAGAGGAGAATGTTTCAGAAAACACAATAACAACAACAAACTACCATATTCAACCACGTTTATTCTCATGCAGACTCATAGGTATACCTACCTCTTAATGAGGAAATGATTATAGTTTATAAATTCTTACTTGCCTTGTGCAGATCTTTTTTTTTTGAGACAGTCTTGCATTGTCACCCAGGTTGGAGTGCAATGGCACAATCTCAGCTCACTGCAACATCGGCCTCCCAGGTTCAAGCAATTCTCCTGCCTCAGCCTCCTGAATAGCTGAAATTACAGGCATGTGCCACCATGCCTGGCTAATTTTCATATTTTTAGTAGAGACAGGGTTTCACCATGTTGTCCAAGCTGGTCTCGAACTCCTGACCTTGTGATCCACTCACTGCGGCCCCCCAAAGTGCTGGGATTACAGGCCTGAGCCACCTCGCCCAGCCAGATCTTGTTTCATACATTAGTTGTCAGGAAAAGTGTTAAGGATTTTGGAAAGCTTAGAAAAACTTGAGTGGAAAAGAAAGAAACCTGAACATTCAATTAATCACAACACCAAAAAGAGGATTAAGATTCTTATTTTGTATATAAGGGACATATTAATTTAAGTGAAAGATAAGGCTCTTACAACATATTCTAAATTCCCAAAGCTTTAATTTCCAGAATATTCATTACTCTTTCATCAGTGTTTCAACCTTCATTAATGATTAATGCAATCATCTTTATTCTTTTGCACATGACCAACTGAATTAACGTAAACATACTTTAGATCATTCACATGTCAATCTTTAGCACAAAGTAATTGACTTCCTTCAACATAATTGTTATCATTTCTAGTTTGTGTATCTCAATTCCTATAGATGCTATACATCTGTATTTTTATATTACATGTTAAAAACAATAATAAAAATATTTTAGAACTTTAGTAAGTAAAACTAGCATTTTACAAAGGCCAAGATTCAGCTACAGACATTTGCTGAAATAGTTTACTACCAGGATGCATTAAACAACATTTTTAAAATTTGTGTGCATTTCCAAGTTGCTTATATGTGTTTGCACCACAACAAAATACATAATTCAGTGAAAAATAAATCAATGCATGTCACTGTCAATATTAAGAAATTATTAGCAAATGTTATGCAAAATATTTGTTTGCAGCACTTGTCATTGGTCACCTATTCTGCACTAGAAAGTATGCTATGTATTGAGGCTAACAGGATGACCTGAAGAAACATGATGAGCCAGCCTCTTGACTAGTAATAAGTTAATAAGTGAGGAAAACTTTAACCTGTATATTTTTTCTGTTTTTGTCTCTTGCCTTGAATATCACATTTTATGAGAAGAGTAGAGGTGTGAACAGCTAAGGCATTTAGTCATCTTCTATATTGTATTAGCAATATGTATTGGATACATAACAGAATAACAGATTCCATCTAGAAAATAACTTCAAATCTCCTTGATTCCACAATTTTTAAAATAAAAATGGGTAAGACACTGAACTACATATAAATATGAATACCATGATTATATATACAGCATAGGAATTGATGTGGCAAATAGCTTTAGGTATAAAAATCAAGGATTTCGTTAAAAGCCCTCAATTATTTTACAGAATCTGAGTTAGAATAAGGATATAGATGTTAAGGCATCAGAAATGTCATTAAGAGTTATACTTGATTACTATCACACTGGCCTTTAAGATAAAAAAGAAAGGTCTGTACTTGATCAAAATATGAGAGGAATTTTATCTAAGATTAAAGCGAACATTTACCTGACTTTAACCTTCTCTTAATCATGAAGCCTAGTTAAGGCAACATTGTATCTTTATGGATACAGGAAAACTTTGTCTCTGTTTTGAACAAAATATTAAGTATCTTTTAAAATATTTAAATCCATGTTTGGTCACTGCATCTTATTTATTGTTGTAAAAAAGTTCTCAAAAATAAGTTTTAGTTATATATTGCAACACATGGTGAACACAGTTAATAACAGTGTATTTTAAAAAAATGTTTAAATAGGTTTTAAACATTCTCAACACAAAAAAAGATAAACTGGTAATATCTCCAAGCTAACAGATATGTTAGCTTGACTGAATCTTTCTGTTATATATGCATAGATCAAACATCATATTGCATTTCATAAGTATACAGAATTATTAAACAATCAAAAATTTGAAAAAGTCAGCATCTACTATATTTGAGATTAGCATCTTTTTTTTTATTTCCCCCACCCCTCCCAGTACCACAGACCACCGAGATTAGCATCTTCTAGTGAGCTTATATCTTTGGAGGATTATTAACATTCACACTGTAACAAAATGAATACATCTTTAAAAAATTACAGTATTCCTTTGAATCAATAATAGGACCCTTTGGACCAATGACCATATACACATTGTACATGAAATTAAGAGAAGAAAGAGGAAGAGGTGGGGGTGAAGGAAAGAGGGGGACTCTTCCTGCTATGTATAGCATTCTACATTTCTCTTCTTGAAAACACATAAATCTAGCATTAGAAATGTAATTACATATTATAGCTCTCTTTAGTGAGAAAGCCAAAGGAATCTGAATCCTAGGAAACTAGTGGGAAACAATAAATATCACCAAGAGTGGTAACATGTACATCACACATTGTCAAGACTCTGAAGAAAATAGTACTATGTCTAAATTTTAGTCACATTATGCATTATTAAAAGCTGTGCAAATTACAAAATGGCCAATATACAGAACTTCTCTCTTGTTGCTCACCTGACAGACATGAAAAATGGTTATAACATTGACTCTTTGAAGAATCCAGACTAGTTGGTTTGCAGAATATCCCAATAGCTGATTTTGCTTGCTGTTACCTTATGATCAATTTCACTTTAAACAACTCAGGCGAGAATATTACAATAGATGTTTCTTTGCCCCTGTTGCTGTATGACATTAGATGGCAAATGGTGTTAGTTTGTTCTATGATATCATTAGGCTTTGTGTCCCCATTCAGATTTCATCTTGAATTTTAACTCCCTAATCCCCATAATCCACATATGTCAAGGGAGAGACCAGGTGGAGGTAATTGAATCATGGGGTAGTTTCCTTTATCTTGTTCTCATGATAGTGAGTGAGTTCTCAGAAGACCTGATGGTTTTATAAAGGGATCTACTCTCTTTGCTTGGCACTTCTCCTTCCTGTTGCCTTGTGAAGATGGTGCCTTGCTTCCCCTTCATCTTCTACTATGACTAAGTTTCCTGAGGTCTCCCTGCCATGTGGAACTGTGAGTCAATTAAACCTCTTTCTTTTATAAATTACCCAGTTTTAGGCAGTTCTTTATAGCAATATGAAAACAGACTAATACAATTGATGTGGCCTGGCTCTGCGTCCCCACTCAAATCTCATTTTGAAATGTAATCTAAATTGTAATCCTCGTGTTGGGAAGGGACCTTGTGGGACGGGATTAGGTCACGGGGTCGGTTCTCCAATGCCAATCTCATGATAGTGAGTTCTCATGATCTAATGGTTTTATAAAGGGCTTTTTGCCACTTTGCACTCATTCTCTCTACTGCCGCCCTGTGAAGAGGTGCCTTCTGCCATGATTGTAAGTCTCCTGAGACATCCCCAGTCATGAGGAACTGTGAGTTAATTATACCTCTTTTCTTTATAAATTACTCAGTTTTTGACATTTCTTCATAGCAGCATTGGTTTTGTCTACATACAAAAAAGGAGGTTTATTACAGAATTTTTGAAAGTAAAGTATAATGAGGCAAATCAAAGTCACACATAATCTCATTACCCGGATTTTACACATATCTGTTAGAATTGTTTTACTTACAGGTGACAGTTACATGATCTGAATCAGCATAAGCACAGAAAAAAATTATGTGAAAATTGTGTTGTGTTGTAAAACAACACAATTCTTTCTGTAAAGGAAGAAAGTTAGAAAATGCAGGAGCTCAGCAACAGTTGAAGCCAGACACTAAAATGCAAAGAGGCCTCTCCCTATCTTTCATCCTACTTTCCTAATGTGGCTTCAGTCTGTGTCTCCTCCTGTAATTGGATAAACTCTTCTGTGATTCGAAGAGCTGGAAACTGTATATTTTAGGTTCAGTCACAGAAAAAAAAATGAGGTAATTAAATCCAACAGTGCCAAGAATGGGACTGAACTGTTTTATATTTCAAATACATACAGTTAGAACAATTGTCTGTAACCAAGTCAGTGTCACGATACTGTTCTAACTTGGAGTGGCTGACAGAAACAATGTACTTAGAGAAAAAGAACTTAGAAAAAAGTGCTGAAGGGAAAACCTGTAAGTTTCCTCCATAAACATTCTTAATATCTTAAAGTTTTGTTTTTCCTGCTATAAGACATATTTTTTGTTTGTTTTTGTTTTTTAGTTGAAACTCAGAAGTGATCTATTTAAGAAAAGGAAGTAATAAGTAATAAGATAGTATACAGAGGAAGTCTTGTTTGCTCATGTCTCCAAATTTTCTAGCACATTAATTTTTTAAAGATATCAGGAACAAAGTGTTTTTCTGTTTGGTTGCTTTTTTACAGAGTTTATCAAAGTTGTCAAAGGCTTAACAGTATCAGGACAATTGATTAAAAAGTTGAAAATTATAAATAACTGCTTTACTTTTGTAGAAGTAGAGAGTGATAGAGTGGTACTAAGGTTTCAAAATTACTATACTGTCATATTAAGAACTCTGGGAAAGTTAGAAATGCTAAGAAAAAATTATAAAGATGTATCCCTGTATTAAAAAAAGTGAATGTGTTTCAGAATTTTTGTTTCAAAGGAGGAAATAAGATTTCAAATTTTTAAGACTGTAAGGGATCTACTCAGTATAATGCTGGGTAAAATGCCAGGAAACATTTAACGTTTTCTTTATTAGTGTGCTATTGTTTTTGTTGATGCTTTATTTATAGGATTTCATAGAATTTAAGCAGACTGGACCTTTCCCTAATTTTTCCATATATATCATTACTTTTAGCATGTAATTTTGGACAACGATTTCTTAGAAATACATATATGGCATATCAGCAGAAATGCCTGTATATGCATTCTTGCTATTCTTTTTCTGTTACTGTGTATGCACACACATGCACCACATATATACCTATATGTATGTATATGTATATTATCATAAATTGCTTTAAAAACACATTTAAATATATATATTCATATTATGTTCTCAATCGTTTCCCCTCCAAAATTCATAAGTTGAAGTCCTAATATCTCAGGATGTATTGGGAGATAAGGTCTTTACAGAGGAAATGATTTTAAAATAAGATTAGTAGAGTGGGCTCTAATTCAGTATGAGTGGTGTCTTTATAAGAATAGGAAATCTATTGATTGATATGAACTAAAAATTTTCTCAAAATTAAACCACTAAAATGATAGAATTTGCATTTGTCCCACAGGGTTTCATTACAATTGAAGAATTTGACTTGCAATGACAATTTTTCAATTGAAGAATCAAGAATCAATCAAAGATTTGGACCTATAAGGACAATTTTTTCAATTGTTCTTCCTTTTTATTTTTTTTGTCATGTCTTTTTATTGTAAATTCTCTATTTTTATCAGTTTTTTTCTTGCTTGTCCCAAAAGAGGCATTCAACAATAATATCCCCCAGTTTTTCCCAGTTTTCTATTATTGACTATGGAAACTTGAATTATGTGAGTTATGTAGCCAAAAATCACTTAAAATTTACTTGGAAGTTATATTGATCACACAACACCTGAGGAGCAGGCTTGGTTCTATCTCAGATCAGCCTCAGAGAAAGACTGTCACAGAGAATTTTATAGATAATTCCCTTATGAGATTTCAAATTTCTGTTCCTTAATATAACTATCATAACATATATTTTATCATAAACAAATAGACTTACCAACTAAAGTGGCAAGATAGAAAGTTTTTCATGACGGCATTTTCCATCCCCATTATGTTAGGACTGCCTGATCATCAAGTTTCAGACAAAATGTATAAAGTGCTTATATTAGAATTATCCTAGACTTATTTACTCCAGTTGTGAGTTTTTTGCCTAGACACTGTAGCTACCCTGTTGCCTCTTTTTCAATCTCAGAACCTAGCTCTTCCCAGGTCCTCATGAATTATTTTACCTCTCAGTCAATATCCTTCCACTGAAATTTCTTTTTGCTTAGAACAGCCATGTTGGGTGTCTGTTGCTAGTGACTAAGAATGCTGACTTAATATTATGTTGGTGCAAAAGTAATTGCGGTTTTTGCCATTAAAGTAAAGAAAGGCAAAATTGTAATTGCTTTTGCACCAATCTAACAGTTGACTGCTGAAGCTGCATTTTTGGAGATTAGGGAACTGTTAAATGTGCCAAGTTTTAGACAGTCTGCTGTGGATTAAGACTTTTCACAGAATATGAGTACCTGAGAAACAGGTCATAGAACTTCTACAAGGTTTCAGGGAGATTAAAAGGGGATATAGGAGGGTACCAAGGAGAGACATTATCTGCTCCACAATTTTGTCTAAAATGAACTTAAGTACACAAGCCAAACAGAAATATTAAAGCAAATTGAGCACAAGGGGCAGAAAAACCTGGGCAAAATCAGCAACAGATGGTTCTGTGAGGTAATCCCCTAACTGAGGTCATGTACCTGAGTTCAATAGACCACTGGGCAAATGACCAAATGCCAGGCAGATTGCACTGTCCTTGATAATTAAGGCTAATTAAATTGTTCTTTCATATAAGTCCAATGTTGGAGCATTTAGTATATATTATAGATGAATCTTATTTTATTGGGAATATTTATGTAACAAATTTACTGATCACATACTATGTGAAAATTACAGTATTTTCTCTTAGGCGTTTGTTTATCAATAGCTTAGTGTAAATTTGAATTGAAAAATTATAGGTTTTCTTCACCTCTAAGTATTACTACAGATTTTTAATTGTCACACATACATATACAAAGACATTAATCAAAGTAAAATGTTGTCTTTCTTTACAATTTTTGCTTTTCAGATGCATTTTTTTTTAAGGATTTTGTACATTTAGAACTTAGAAACTAAATTACAGAGAACTATATGTTCTTAAATTAACTGTAGCTTCATTTCCCCCGCAAAGGTACAATTAACCTTTTTCTAAAAAGTCTGTGTTTTCAGAGAAATGCCAGATATAGGTGATGGGGAGGAAGGCAGCAAATCACACTGCCATGTGTGTACCTATGCAACAATCTTCCATGTTCTTCACATGTACCCCCAAACCTAAAATGCAATTAAAAAAAAAAAAAAAAAGTCTGTGTTTTCTTGTCTGACATACATCTATATTTACTCCACTACATTGTTTGAGATCGAGTTTGACAGTCTGTATTCAAAATAATGGGATTAAGGTTTGTACTTTTTCACCCACAAATGCTTGTCTCCTGTCTTGTATTCATTGATAAATTTCTTAAAATGATTGTTTTTGTATGGAAATAAAGTGCATTGTGTTTGCATCTCAGTAAAGATCAGACTGTCTGATCTTTACTCATTATGTTTAATCTTTGTGGGAAATAAAATGAAACTTCATTAAAATTTTTTCATGATGAGCTTTATTAGAGATGAATTACCCATTTCAGGGGCATATGCATTTCTACTTCATATATGTAGTTCATATAAAAGGCTGATTATAAGAACACACTCTGGATGTGCCACATTTTTACTATAAGAAAGGGAAGCTATTTTAAGAATTTGCTCATTTTTTTTGTTTGAGAAAATAAAAATTGCTTGCATTACTTATTTAAATTATTTATATCAATTGTATTACCCATTAAATATAGATTGATGTTTGCTGACACATGCAATAAATATTCAAGAAATGTTTATATATTTACTTTTAAAATACTTAACTATCTTCTCTTTTTGTGTCCTTCATATCTTGTTCTTTTGCAGAATTGTTTGGCATAAGGAAGCTATTATATTAACTCAAATGGAAAACCTGATAGACTCACATATATAAAAAACACTTGGACATACACAAGCTTTGCTTTAACTCACACAAACACACGCACATGCACATAAATAGTATTTTTCAATATAGCCAGCATGTATTTATGAAATTTTTATACATGTGTTTGCTTAACAAAAGACTACATTTTTTTAGCGTTTTAGTGTCTTTATTCTGTTCTTTTAGTAAAATGCTTCAGATACATTTGAGCTTTTTCTTAGGTGTGCGTTCAGTATCTATCACTCAACTGCTACTTCTGCCAATCTTACCCTGAAACTGAACGTCCTCTGGAGTAATGGTTGGCTATTCTACTTGATAGTGGTTGAACATCATTATTAATCAGGCAATGCTTGCTACCCCACAGAGCACCCAGTACCTGCTGTGATGCATTTTTTTAGGTGGTGCTCAGAAAACATAGAGGTGTGCTTCTAAATTATGTAGTTATAATTTATAAAGTTATAAATGAGCTCAAATGTTCACAAGAAAGTATTTATTTTCTTAATGAATAAGGATTTTCATGAGTGATTATCTTAATGAATAATTACTCTGATGAATGATTTCTCACAACTAAGCTTTCCATGACTGCTTTCTGTTAACTAATTTATTTCTTAAAAATGACAAGAAGAATATTTTATTATATACTTAAATACTTCTAGTACTTTCTTAAGATTGATAAGTGAATGGAACATTTGTTAATGATTATAATAATGATTTTAAAAGGAAAAATAGTTGATTCAATTGTTTTAAAAGCAAGGTATAAGTATTTTAGAAGATAATCTCTAATAGAAATAATGCAATTAAATAAGTATTGCTAATTGAATTATGTTGTTTATCACTACCCTGCTATTCCTGAAAAGGAAAAATCAAAGAATTATAGTAGATTAGGGCATTCTTATTTGAATCTTTTACAGTAACTGAATATTTATATATATATATATATATATATATATACATTTCCTCTCCCCCCACCAACACCACAGTTACTTCCCCACACACAGAGTAATCGCTCCTGAAGTTTACATAGATTCTATTGAATCTACAGGCAAAATACTCACTTTGTGCTTGGTGCTATTTCTGTGTAATATGATAGGACAAATCATAAAATGCTATGACATATCCTATTTATTCTCTTCAAACTGGGGAATTAATAAAGTAACATGGAGATAAAGATTATTTATTATCTAATCTTAAATTTTACTAAAGTATGATGTAAATGTCACATAACCTGGTCTTCTAGATCTGGGCATAGCATTCAGATTTTTTTTTAAGATCCCAGAGCAAACCATTTATTATAACATGACTATTTTAAGAATGTTCAGCCCATTATTTACGTCTTTAGAAAATGCAATCTAGGCATTATCAAACAAACCTTAAATGTAAGTCTAGTTGATTTTAAAGAGCAAATTGATTATCAAATGGTCAAGTTAAAATATACTACATTGTTATTAAATGTGTTTGTTTTTGTAACTCTATTGAAAAAAGGCCACATAGAAATCTCTGTTTCTGTGGCTTTCTGAAGTATTTTATTTCTGTTTCCTCCTTATGAATTCAGATAAAACTTTGGTAATAAATAAGAATCTTCTCACAAAAGCCAGATTTTGCAAACAGCTTACATCTCTATAAGGAGGAATATTTTGCATATGAGATGTGCATTCTTCTTTGTTCTAATTAGCAGTGAGTTGCTACACAGCAAGTAAGGCTGTAATACAATTTTGGGTATTACCTCTGTGGTTATGATCCAAGTATGTGAAAACATCTTCAAGATAAGATGCCTGTAACAATAATTGTTTCAGGTGAAGAAATGAGAAAATTACGTAGATGACGAAAGTAAAACCCAGGTATCTCAGTTGCATGTCAATTTCTCTTAGACTCATTTGGTATCTGAATTATTTGTAAGATTACAATTTTCTTACCATAGATGAACAGGATTGATCTGGACTTGCTTTCATCCCTTTTTATGAGTAAAATTTTTACTAAAATTAAGAAAACTTTCAATTACGAGATGAATATTTTCTGTATTGTCAGAAAAAAGTAATAAATGGAGAAAAAATTTGAGTAACCTGATGATTAAATTGAAGGATATAAATCTAACTCAATGAGTTTAGAGGTTTTTATCCTTTTCATTCACTGATGTATTCTTTGCATGCAGAAATGCTTCTGTAACATTGTATAGGTTTAATAAATATTTGTTAAATGAGACCACTTTGATATAATAGTAAATACATAGATCTGTTAAGATTCTCAATATTTCAGTCAACCCCTACCTTGTTGTCTGTACATACACATAGTTTCCTTCTCTGACCTCTATTTACCATCCTAACTACCATCAAGTACTACAACATAACCAAATCACAATTAGTTGGCTTGAAAGAGGCATCTATCACCTTTCATATCTTACATATATAAAAGTATGCCTATTCCTAGAATACACAGTGGTAAATATCTTAATAAATGGGTAAAAGGCCAGGCGAGGTGGCTCACACCTGCAATCACAACACTTTGGGAGGCTGAGGTGGGAGGATCACAAGGTCAGGAGATCAAGACCATCCTGTTTACTAAAATTTCTTTAAAGTTGAACCCTAGCGTTAAAAAATTTCTAAAGGTAATTTTGAATTTATAATCTTAGAAATATATTATTGATTTCAATTTTTTTAACTCCAAAAGGGCTTTAAACACACTAGCATCCAGATATTCTGGGATATATAGCAATATGGATCTATAGGTTACTTCCAGTTTTCTTGGTTCAATGTTTAACAAAGATACAAGTAATTTTATCTCTGAGAATAAACCCAAAATGTTATTGATAGTGCACTGTTTACTTGACTGAGCAAACTAGTAAACTACATGTATCAAGTATAGGCTGAATTTAAATCTAGCTCACTATAAATAAAAATTTTAGCATTATTTTTCTAAGAAATAAATATTCCTTTTTTATTTTTTATCTCATAACGATGAAAAATTATTATATCTCATGAATGAAGGATAACTGACAGGTAGGGTGCCCTTGTTAGATATAAACTACAATGAATCAGATGTCATCTGTCATATTCATCAAAATGTTATGTCACTTTGATGATGTCTGATTTATTTTCTTTTGTAAGGTGAACAGTCTGACATGAATAAATTTTGATTTAATATGTGAAATGAGTAAAAAGAGAACACAGTACATAATTTATTAATGGTATTCATTTTTATTATATTTAAACTTGGGTTCCTATTTTCTTTTAATATTGTAATAAAAATAATTGTTTTAATTCTCATGATTAAAATAGCTATGCTATGCAAAAATAGTTAATAGAAAATTATGACAAAAAATTTAACAATAACTCAATTATTGAGTTGCTCAAGGCTCATAAATACTAATTTAAGTTTAAATTTATTTGTAAACATGAAAGTAATATATAAAACTCATTCTGGGCTGTTTTAAAGGTACATTAGAAGACATTTTAGAATTAAGCTAACTAAAATAATACGTGAAATAAAAACAAAGTAGGCCACATTTGAAATTCAGTACCTTAAATTTTTCAAATTCACTAACAATTACAGACAAATTCAACTCAGCCTTCCATTTTCTAGAGTTAATTGAAGTTTAGATATGGCTTTTAGGATGACAACTTTAATTTCCTTTCATTCTTTGGTATTTCACAAGTCGGCCATTGCAAAATAAAATTATTATATTAAAATATTGCACATTCAACGTTTTCAGCATTTTTCTATTGCAAATATGAATACAAAAGGAGATGGAAGAAATCCAAGGCCACATGAAGATCCTAACTAGGTTCTGTTGTGCTTTTGGCTTTATTTCTAAGCTGTTATCTTGGATTATACTCATTTTGCATTTTCTTTTAATTGCTAGGAAGAAAACTAGTCTAAGAAAACAACCTTTTGTTATTACATATTGGAATATAAAATTTATTTCAAATACGCCAGGTGCGGTGGCTCACGCCTGTAATACCAGCACTTTGGGAGTCTGAGGCAGGTGGATCACAAGGTCCAGAGATCAAGATAGTCCTAGCCAACATGGTGAATCCTCGTCTCTACTAAAAATACAAAAATTAGCTGTTCATGGTGGCATGTGCCTGTAGTCCCAGCTACCCAGGAGGGTGAGGCAGGATAATCTCTTGAACCCGGGAGGTGGAGGTTGCAGTGACCGAGATCACGCCACTGACTCCAGCCTGGTGACAGAGCAAGACTCCATCTCAAAAGAAAAAAAAATCTATTTCAAATAAGTTAAACTTTAAAAGCAAATTTATGTTACTTTGATTAGAGATGTACTGAACAGTAACAAAAGAAATGCAATGGTAATTGGAATAAAAGTTTATTTATTAATAAATGATACTTCTTTCAGACTTATCAACAGAATCAGTCATAGAAATTAAAATTCTGTTTTACAAAGTTTTAAAACCTACATTTTATAGTATTTCCACAGAACCGTAGATACTTGAAATAAAAAAGACCATTGGATTCATCTAAAGAATGCTGTCCAATGGAAATATAATGTAAGTCACAAAGGTAAGTCAACATGTGCAATTAATTTTAACAATATAATTCATTTAACTCAATATGTAGAAAAATTTTCAAAATATAATTGGTATAAAAACACTAAGATTTGTTGTTGTTGTTGTTCTACGTCTTTCAAATCCATGGTGTATTTTATGCTACATCTTCATTTGGAATAAATACTTCCCAGGGCTGATAACTACATGTTTCTATTGTCCGCTACATTGGATGGTAAAGATCTACAGCATCCCATTACCTTGATATTCAAATGTGAGAATACTTTTGTTGAAGTGAGTCAGATAAAAGAAGGCTGTAAATGTCATGTATTTGGATCAGCACTGTTGACATTTCATAATTTCATATCCACCCATTCCACATCCATAGATCAACCAACCAAAAATCAGAAATACTTGAAAAATAAAAGCAATAAAAATAAGAATACAAAGGTAACAATATTTTTAAAATACAGTATAATAACTTTTATATAGCATTTACATTGTATTAAGTAGTATAAGTAATCTAGTCTATTTAAAATATGCGTGAAGATTTGCAAAGGGTATATGCAAATACAGTTGACCCTTGAACAACACGGGTTTGAACTGGGTCAGTCCACGTATACACAGATTTTTTAAAAATAAGAGTTACATTGAATATCACTTCCTCTCCTGCTTCCCCTCCCCATCCACTTCTGGCCTCTCTTCCTTCTCTGCCAACCCTGAGACAACAAGTCCAATACCTCTTCTTCTTCCTCCTCCTCAGCATATTCATTGTGAAGACAATAAGAATGAAGAACTTCATGATGATCTATTTTCACTTAATGAATAGCAAATATATATTTTTCTTATTTATGATTTTCTTAATACCCTTTTCTTTTCTCTAACTTGTTTTATTGTAAGACATTTATATTATTAGCAAGACTTCCAGTCAAAAGTTAAGTTTTGGGGGAGTAAAAAGTTATACACAGATTTCTGACTGTGAGAAGGGGATGAAGTCCTGGAATCAATCCTCTGTGGATACCAAGATGCAACTCTACTGGTCTCCATAGAGGCAACAGAGTTGCTGGAAACAAGTATAAACATTAGAGCCTACAGTGGCTGAGTGTATTTATTAGTTAGCATTAACTTTGGCATGTTATCTTTCCTCTTATTTGCTCCATTTACCCGACAATAAAATGAGAATAAGACTAATATTTATTTCACAGAGTGGTGACTCCAGATATATAATTTTTTTAATGCAATGTCTGGCACATAGGAGAATTATTGTAGGTATTCCTGTTTTACTAGACTTGCTATCTTTACATAAATCATTTAACCTCTATCACTTATTTTTATGGTTAAAAATCAGTTTGGAGTAATTATTCATTGTAGAATGCATTGCCACATAATAAACCTTTCTTGTATGAATATTTGATGGTCAAGTAAAAGGTGTGCATTTTCTTTTGAATATACTCTTTGCAATTCTGAGTCTCTCACCTTTTCAGAACTATTAAAATCCAAAATCACTTACTAAAATTTTGAATATTTCTTTGATTTTTAAAATATTAAATGATATAGTATTACAAGATGCTACATATTTTAATACCAAGTGAGTTAGGATTTTCTAAAGGGAACCAATAGGATAGATGTATATATAAAGGGGAGTTTATTAAGGAGTATTCACTCACACAGTCACAAGGTAATGTCCCACAACAGGCGGTCTGCAAGCTGAAGAGCAAGGAAGCCAGTCCAAGTCCTAAAGCTGAAGAACTTACAGTCTGATGTTCAAAGGGCAGGAAGCATACAGCACAGGAGAAAGATGTAGGCTGGGACACTAAGTCAGTCTAGTCCTTCCATGTGCCTCTGCCAGCTTTTATTCTGACCTTGATGGCAGCTGATGAGATTGTCCCACCCAGATTGAGGGTGGATCTGCCTTTCTCGGTCTGCTGACTCAAATGTTAATCTCCATTGGCAACACCCTCACAGACACACCCAGCAACAATATTTGAATCCTTCAATCCAATCAAGTTGACACTCAGTGTTAATCATCACACCAAGTTATCCATTTTTTTTTCCTTTCATAGCATTTAAATTAAATTTCTGAATATGGTCATTTAACTTTTTGGTTTTCACTGGACCATATGATTCATCCTTGTTTATTGTCCACTCCTTTTTATTATATTTATTTATTTATTTAATTTTTGAGACAGAATTTCACTCTTGTTGCCCAGGCTAGAGTGCAATGGCACAATATCAGCTCACTGCAAACTCCGCCTCCTGGTTCAAGTGATTCTCCAGACTCAGCCTCCCAAGTAGCTGGGATTATAGGCACCCACCACCAAACCCAGCTAATTTTTTTGCATTTTTAGTAGATACAGGGTTTCACCATGTCAGCCAGGCTGGTCTCAAACTCCTGACCTCAGGGGATCCACCTGCCTGGGCATCCCTTTTTACTCCTTTTTAATCTTTACTTATCATGCCCCTTGATTATCAGTCATTGTGGGCTTTTTTCTCTCTGAACTCCTAATCTATCTACATTTCTGTGCTACTGAAGCAGCCCAAATTGAATGGCACTTTGATGCAGTTCAACAGAATTATGTAAGGAAGGCTATCACCCATGTGTCCCAGGATGTTACAATTCTTTGCCTGAAGATCAAAATAACAGTGAACATTTTTTATGCATTTATTGAAGCATCAGCCAGATATTTTCACTGGATGACTAAGGCAATCTTAATAGAAAGAAGTCAACATTAATAATGATCAGGTAGAAGTTCCAAAATAAAATTTACTTGAAAATATATTCTTCAGAATTTTTTTTAAGAGAAAGAGACTTTGGGTTTAGAATTGGACTTTGCCAAAATTTATTTTAGAAAGACAGATATTTGTCTAGTAAACAGAAGTGGGAAAGTGAAAATAGGAGGAGAAAAATATGGAAATGGCACATGTAGACATAACAATAAAATTTTGCATTACTAGAGAGTTTATAAATAACTCATTTCTAAATGTATCAGTATACAGAAAATATGTTCATTCTTTTTTGTTCTTTTGTGATGATATACTCAGATTTTTCTTGCTTGCAGTTTTAAAAATGATCTTAATAAGTTAATTTTTTTTGGTAATTGCTTGATTATAGCATTATTATATTTTTAGTGCTCATAAATTCAATCATATCTTTTGCATTTGTGTCCATTTACAAAATTTGCAGAGTACATACAAAGTACATATCAGTAAACTGAACTGCTTAGACTGTAGAAATTCAGTTAGCTGAAATTAGCCACCAAATGGTAGATAAGCTTATTGGAAAAGTATATACGATGCTAAATTTTTGAAAGGTGTTTTAAAATGACTTTCCTTCACTTTCAAAAAGTTGTGAATGGCAAAAGAGAATACAAATTCCTAATGCAATCAGGACTTATTATGAAAAGTGTAAGGAAATGATCAGATTTAGGCCATTACCCTTCCATGGTATTATTTTTAACTAATTAAAGAAGAGTATTATTTCAGTGATTCTTTGTGATCCTCCTTTGAGTCTTAAATTTTATTAAATTTATTTATACTTTTATCATCATAATGAAGCTTACAAAAACAGAAAGTCTGATTTTTCATTGATTAATTTACCATATCTAGTCCAAAGTTAAGCTTTGATAATAGGTAAATGCTGCTGAAAAGTAAAATAATTCATTTTGTAACTGATTGTTGTTAATGCCTAGTACAGAAATGACTGAATAAGGCAAGAGCAAGCTAGCAATCCCTAGAGGACCCACAGATCCTCTGAAGGAAGTGGACTGCTCCTGCAGGGCCTGGCTGAAACCCCAAATACTGTGAGTACCCCAGCTGTGGGAAGTGGGAAAGGGAGACCCTCCTCTCCCTAACACACACCAGCACTGGCGAACCTAAAGGTCTGCTTGCGGAAGAAGTTATTGACTTTACCTGGAGTGGAGTCAATTTAGAGAGCCGTGCATAATACAGGGGTAGAGAAAGCTGCAGAAAGGCACTGGGAACTCACTGGGTCCCCAAACAGCCCATTCCTTCCTGGTACCACGGGGATTCATCAGGAGGGTGGCCATAGGAGCATGGGGTAAAACTCCACAGGGAGAAGGAAATCTCTAGCTGAACTTTGTAACAATTTGAACAGGGTGAGAAGCCTCCTGGGCAGAACATAGGTGAGGGCACATATCTGGTGTGGAGAGTCCACCGGTGGGGGAGAACGAAGACCTTTTCTTTTGCAGCTAGGAGGTGGGCAACCTTGGGTCAGTTTTCAAGCCTGATGACTCAGCAGAAGCAGCCATAATCCTCCTAGGTACACAACTTTAGTGACCTGGGTATCTCACCCCCATCCCCCCACAGCAGCTGCAGAAAGACCTGTCCAAGAAGAGTCTGAGCTCAAACACATTTAGCCCTGGCCCCACCTGATGGTCCTTCCCTACCCATCCTGGTAGCAGAAGACAAAGAGCATATAATCATGGGAGTTCTAGGGCCCTTGCCACAGCTGGTCCCTCACCATACTACTACAGCTTTCTCAAAAGCACCACCTCCTGGTGGGAGGCCAACCAGCACAAAAACAGAGCATTAAACCACCAAAGCTAAGGACTCTCACAGAGTCCATTGCATCCCTCACCACCTCCACCAGAACAGCTGCTAGTATCCATGGCTGAGAGACCCACAGACAGTTCACATCACAGGACTCTGTACAAGCAATCCCCAGAACCAGTCCAGAGCAGGGGTAGACTCACTGGGTGGCTAGACCTAGAAGAGAGACAACAATCACTGCAATTCAGCCCATAAGAAGCCACATCCATAGGAAATGGGGGAGAGAACTGCCTCAAGGGAACACCCCGTGGGACAAAAGAATCTGAACAACAGCCTTCAGCCCTAGACCATCCTTCTGACAGAGCTTACCCAAAAAGAAGAACGAGAAAATTAACCCTGGTAATATGACAAAACAAGGCTCTTTAACACCCCCCCAAAAATCACACTAATTCACCAGCAATGGATCCAAACCAAGAAGTTATCCCTGATTTACCTGAAAAAGAATTCAGGAGGTTAGTTGTTAAGCTAATCAGGGAGGGATCAAAGAAAGGCAAAGCCCAATGCAAGGAAACTGAAAAAATGATACAAGAAGTGAAGGGAGAAATATTCAAGGAAATAGACAGCTTAAAGAAAAAACAATAAACAATTCAGAAAACTTTGGTTACACATTTAGAAATGAGAAATCCTGTGGAAAGTCTCAGCAGCAGAATCGAACAAGTAGAAGAAAGAAATTTAGAGCTTGAAGACAAGGTTTTGAATTAATTCAATCCAACAAAGATAAAGAAAAAGGAATAAGAAAATATGAACAAAGCCTCTAAGAAGTCTGGGATTATGTTAAATTACCAGACCTAAAAATAATCGGTGATCCGGAGGAAGAAGAGAATTCTAAAAGGTTGGAAAACATATTTGGGGAAATAACCGAGAAAAACTTCCCCAACCTTACCGGTGGCTTAGATATCCAAATACAAGAAGCACAAGGAACATCTGGGAAATTCATTACAAAAGGTCTTTGTCTAGGCACATTGTTATTAGGTTATCAAAGGTTAAGATGAAGGAAAAAAATCTTAAGAGCTGTGAGACAGAAGCACCAGGTAAACTATAAAGGAAAACCTATCAGATTAACAACAGATTTCTCAGCAGAAACCCTGCAGGCTAGAAGGGATTGGGGCCTATCTTCAGCCTCCTCAAACAAAACAATTAACAGCTATGAATTTTGTATCCAGTGAATCTAAGCATCATTAAAAAGGAAAGATACAGTCATTTTCAGACAAACAAATGCTGAGAGAATTTGCCATTACCAAGCCACCACAACAAAAACTGCTAAAAGGAGCTCTAAATCTTGAAGCAAATCCTGGAAACACATCAAAATAGAACTTCTTTTAAAGCATAAATCACACAGGACCTATATGGCTATTGTAAATGGAGCTACATTCTTTATTTTGTTCTCAGTTTGAAAGCTGTTGGTATGTAGAAATGCTACTGATTTCTGTACATTTATTTTGTATCCTGAAACCTTGCTAAAATTATCAGTTCTAATAGCTTTTTGGCATAGTCCTTAAGGTGTTCTAAATATAGAATCATATTGTCATTGAAGAGAGATAATTTGATTTCTTATTTTCCTATCTGCATGCCTTTTAGTTCTTTCTCTTGCCTAATTACTCTGGCTATCACTTCCAGTATTATGTTGTATAGAAGTAGTGAGAATAGGTATCCTTGTCTTATTCCAGATCTCAAGGGGAATGCTTCTTGTTGTTGGTAATTCAGTATAATGTTGGCTGTGAGTTTAACACAGATGATTCTTCGGGGTATGTTTCTCCAGTGCCTGGTTTGTTGAGGGTTTCTATCATGAAGGAATGTTGGATCTTATTGAAAGCTTTTTCTGCTTCTATTGAGATAAACATATGGTTTTTGCTTTTGATTATATTCATGTGGTGAATCACATTTATTGATTTGCATATGTTGAACCAAACTTGAATTCCAAGAATGAAGCCTATGTGAGCATGGTGATTTAACTTTTTGATGTCTGTTAAATTCACTTTGCTAGAATTTTGTTAAAGATTTTTGCATCTATGCTTATCAGGGATCGGGAATATTGGCCTGTAGTTTTCTATTTTTTTTTTCTTTGCCAAGTTTTGTATCAGGGTGATGCTGGCTTCATAAAATGAGTTAAAGAGGAGTCCCTCCTCCTCAGTTTTTTAGAATAATTTCAGTAGAATTGGTACTAGGTTTTCATTTTACATCTGGTAGAATTCAGCAGTGAATCCATCATGTTTGGGTGTTTTTATTGGTTGGCGAATTTTTTATTACTGATTCAATTTTGAAACTCCGTATTGACTTGTTCAGTGTTTCCTTTTCTTCTGGAGTCAATCTCAGGAGACATTATGTTTCTAACAATTTATAAATTTCCGCTAGATTTTCTAGTTTTTATACATAGTGGTGTTCATAATAGTCTCTGAGGATCTTTTGTATTTCTGTGGAATGAGTTGCGGTGTGACCTTTGTCATTTCCGATTGTGTTACTTGGATCTTCTCTTTTATATTTGCTAATCTAGCTAATGTTCTATTGATCTTGTTTATCCTTTCAAAGACTCAAAATTTGGGTTTGTTGATTCTTTGTATAAATTTCTGGGTCTCAATTTTCTTCAGTTCCACTTTGAGTGTATAGCTGCCTTTCTTTTTTACTGCTCACTTTTAGGCTTAGTTAGTTCTTGTTTTTCTAGTTCCTCTGGCTGTGATATTAGAATATTAATTTGAGATCTTTCTAACTTTATAAGGAAGGCACTTAGTGGTGTAAACTTTCCTCTTAACACTGCTTTTGCTGCATCCCAGAAATGTTGGCATGTTATGTCTCTGTTTTCATTTATTTCAAAGAATTTTTAAAAATTTCTGTCTTTATTTTGTCGTTTACCCTAGAGTCATTCAGGAGCAAATTGTTTAATTTATATGTAATTTTGTGGTTCAGAGAGAACTTCTTGGTATTGATTTCTATTTTTATTCCATTGTGGTCTGGGAGTATGGTTGGCATGATTTTGATTGTATTGAATGTATTGAGATTTGCTTTATGACCTGCATGTGGTTCATATCTTTTTAAAAAACAATTATTTTATTTTATTTTCGTTTGTTTTAAAGTTCCAGGGTACTTGTACATGATGGGCAGGTCTGTTACATAATTAAACTTGTGCCATTGTGATTTGCTGCACTGATCAACCCATTATCTACATACTAAACCCAGCATGCATTAGCCCTTTTTCCTAATAATCTCACTCCCAGCCCTCCCGACAGGCCCCAGTAAGTGTTGTTCTTCTCCCTGTGTCCATGGGTTCTCATTGTTCAACTCCCACTTAGAAGTGAGAACATGTGTTGTTTGGCTTTCTGTTACTATGTTAGTTTGCTGAGAATAATGGCTTCCAGCTTCAACCATGTCCTTGCAAAGGACATGATCTCATTCCTTTTTATGGCTGCATAGTATTCCATGTTGTATATGTACCACAGTTTCTTTATCCAGTCTATATTGGTGGGCATTTGGGTTGATTCCATATCTTTGCTATTGTGAATAGTGCTGCAATAAACACATGAATGATATATCTTTATAATAGAATGATTTATATTACTTTAGGTATATACCTAGTAACAGGATTGCTGGGTCAAATGGTAATTTTGGTTCTAAGTCTTTCAGGAATTGCTACACTGTCTTCCACAATGGTTGAACTAATTTACATTCCCACCAACAGTGTAAAAGTGTTCCTATTTTTCTGCAACCTTGCCAGCAACTGTTCATTCTTGACGTTTTAATAATTGCCCTTCTGACTGTCATGGGATGGTATCTCATTGTGGTTTTGATTTGCATTTCTCTAATGAGCAGAGATGTTGAGCTTTATTTTCATGTGTTTGTTGACTGCATGTATATCTTTTTTTGAGAAGTGTCTGTTCATTGAGCTTCCTTGCAATCTATGCTTTGAATTCTTTATATTTCATTTCTGAGTTTCTATTTTTTTTTTTTTTTTTTTTTGATAGCATCTTACTCTGTCACCCAGGCTGGAGAGCAGTGGCATGATCTCAGTTCATTGCAACCTCCACCTCCTGGGTTCAAGTGATTCTTCTGCCTCAGCCTCCTGAGTAGCTGGGACTACAGGTGTGTGCCACCATGCCCAGCTAATTTTTGTATTTTTAGTAGAGATGGGATTTCACCATGTTGGCCAGGCTGGTTTCAAATTCCTGAACTGCCTCCTGATCTGCCCGCTTCAGCCTCCCAAAGTGCTGGGATTACAAGCGTGAGCCACCACACCTGGCCCTGAGTTTTTGTTAGGGATCATTGCTGGAGAGCTAATGCAATCCTTTAGTGGTATCACTACACTCAGATTTTTCATGGTGCAAAAATTCTCGTCACTGGTTCCTTCTCATCTAGAAACATTGGCATTTCTAATTTTTGAAATTATTTTCATGCAGGTAGAGTTTTTAAGATTTCTTTCTTTCTCTGTAGTATTATTTTTTCCCCTTTCCATTTTTCCCCATTCCCAGCAGGTGCAACTCTAGAGAATGCTGGGTTAGGTCTTTTAGCTTTGCTTCTATAGCTCTATGCACTTCTTTTGGCAGGCTTTATATTGGGCTGTGCAAGGATGGACCTTATAGGTAACATAGCTGAGGCCAATGTAACTGGGTGTATAACCTGAATCTTGTTTACTGGCAGAACTTTCTGTTGCCTCAGGTAATGAGCAGATTCATGGAATATATAGTGGTCTGAGTGCCCCACTCAGCTCTGAGGGGCCAGGCTAGGCCAGTTCACTTACAAGTCCCTTCATGGCAGGCACAAGCAGCAGTGCCAATGGAGAAACCCAGTCAGCAACCACCAGGTGCCCAAAGGTGTGCCTAGGAATGGAGCTGAAAAACACCTCAGCTCCAAGTTCTCTGCACAGGAATGGGAGATGGCCCAAACTTCTAATTCAGAGAGAGGGCACTCCAGATGCCTGGAGATCTGCCTGATCAGAGCAGAGAAGGAGGGCACTCCAGATGCCTGGAGATCTGCCTGATCAGAGCAGAGAAGGCCTTGCCCGACCAGGATTTATGGCCAGGAAGAATGTGGCAGCTCAGGCTGCTGAACCAGATGAGTGGGTATTCCAAATGCCTGGGGATCTGCCTGGGCATGAAGCAGAGATGGCCAATCTGCACCAGGATCGTTTTATCAACCAACACCATCACAGGGACCATTTGCTAACGTTATCCTCTCTGAGATATGGGATGTCTTTCATGATTCTAGAATATTCACAATTGTCTTCTTGAATTAAATCCCACAGAGTTAAATCTTTAGGTACTATCTTGCTGTTCCCAGGTAGTTGAAACATGTTGAAAGCCTTTAATCCACCATTTATCCAAAACTATTAAAACCAAGACAAAAAGATTATTTTTAAAAAAATTCTACTTCTAATGTTCTAAGGAAAAAGGAATATTTAGTATTCTGCCTTGTGGGAAATGCAATTAGTAATACATTGCGATTAAAATGCAATTATTATATAGGAAGACAATTAGAATTCTGTTATTCTTATATGGCCCCTTTGAGCATGAGTAAACATGATTTCTAATTTTTAAGATTATTAGTTACCAATTATTTCCTCATAGTGGGTGTCTCCTTGTTTTTTCTTTACAAGTTCCCTTTAAAATCAGTAAATAAACCTGTAGTTGAATATGCACATTTCTACCATGTTAGCAAAGATAGTTTCTTAGTGAGCATGCTGAGGAGATAATTTTGCCCTTTGTACTTTGCTTCTATTAAACATTTACTTTAGGATAGGTTCAGAGCAATCCCAGCTCCCTGAGGGGCTGAGCCAGGAGGATTGTTTGAGGCCTGGAGTTTGAGATTCATCTGGGAAATACAGTGAGATCCTGTATCAAAAGAAACAAACAAAACAAATTTTAAAAATGTTTTCCCTTAATATTTTAACTAAACTTCTTTATGTAACATAATGAAATAAATACATGCCCTTTTTTTTTTCCTCCAACTATCCATTACAATTTGTCAAAAATATATTGGGGCATATAGTTAGATTTAACAGATAGTCCCACAAAATACTTTTGGAGAATATTTTCTCAAAATGATGTATTCTATTGTATTAAGGGGAGTGCTATTAGCAAACATTTGTTTGGAGAACTATGTGGTAGGCGCAGTTTCATGCCAATGTTGTGTGGATCTTAAATATAGCAAAAGTAACTATAGATTCCAACCAAAATCGGTTGAGTAAGAAACAAGTTTAATTGAAAGCTATAGATGACTTCTAAGCACAGATCAGATATTATTTTCCCTTTGAAGTTGCTATTGATTTGTTTGCTTGCAATAATCTTCTGCAGTCATATTTGATAGTTGGAGGGACTGCTTCCTCACAAGTAATTCAACTTGTCTGAAAAGGCCTCTTCATTTTACATTTTACATTTACTTGATATTTCTGCAGCCACCTACATGGGTTAGCTAATAGAGCAAAATATTAACAACCAAGTCTCTTCTTGGTGCCATTTACACAAAATCTATGTATTTGTTAAGGCTTATCATATTATACTTGAGCTTATCTTATCATATTATACTTGAGCTATTTATGTCTGCAGTTTTACCCCTTGAATATAAGCCCATTGAGGACAGCAATGTCTTATTCAGCTTTATAGATTTAACACCCAAGATAGAGTCCTCCACCTAATATTTGCTTGATCAAGAATTAAAAATGGCTCATGAAATTTAGAAATATGGGCATTATATACAAGTCAAAATAAGTATTTTCAAAGCTAAGTTATTAGTTTAGAAAATGGCATAGTTAATTTTTAATAAAAAATTTTCTAGAAATAAATTTATAATTCATTTATATAGCTTACTAACTGCAGTCACTCCTTTTTAATATTACTGTGATCTTTGGAAGAGTTTGAAAACATGTCACTCTGGAAAATTATCATTCTTTATAGATGAAAAGCTATCACAAGTACTTTTCATCAATTAGACATTTGCTTCAGGAGAAAATGAATTACAAGAATTTTTATCTATCCCTAAGATTAGCTGTAACAGTTATTTCTTATTACCCACATGGTCAGACAAAATAGAATATTTCTTCTCAAGTATGTTTAGCATTGTTCAAGTTGTATGGTAATGAAAGTATTTTGTAATTCTGTTTGAAATAGTAACTGAAAAGAAAAGTAACTTTAAAAATATGACATTTACAAATTTTCAACCAGGACTACTAAAAGGTGCATTCATAGATTTTTCTGCAACATGGTACATGGCTTTGCCTTTATAGAGATACTCATGATGTTCCTTCAAAACCTCATACTTGCAGCCACTTTTCTTCACAAGGAAATAAACTTCATTGTTATAAAAATAACTCTGAGTAAGCATTTGTATACAAAATGGAAGTCTATGAAGAGTCCAGAATTGCTGATTTGAACCACTCTGAGTTTTCATGTTTTCTCCATAAAACAGAAATTCAGCAACTCATGTTCCTTGTCTAAATTTAAAATTGGGGTTTAGACATCTTTTTTTTTTTTTAATTGCATTTTAGGTTTGGGGGTACATGTGAAGAACATGGAAGATTGTTGCATAGGTACACACATGGCAGTGTGATTTGCTGCCTTCCTCCCCATCACCTATATCTGGCATTTCTCCCCCATGCTATCCCTCCCCCAACTCCCCCACCTCCCACTATCCCTCCCCTTTTCCCCCGACAGACCCCAGTGTGTGATACTCCCCCTCCCTGTGTCCATGTGTTCCCATTGTTCAACACCCGCCTATGAGTGAGAACATGTGGTGTTTGATTTTCTGTTCTTGTGTCAGTTTGCTGAGAATGATAGTTTCCAGGTTCATCCATGTCCCTACAAAGGACAGGAACTCATCGTTTTTGATGGCTGCATAATATTCCATGGTGTATATGTGCCACATTTTCCCTGTCCAGTCTATCATCGATGGGCATTTGGGTTGGTTCCAGGTCTTTGCTATTGTAAACTGTGCTGCAATGAACATTCGTGTGCATGTGTCCTTATAGTAGAACGATTTATAGTCTTTTGGATATATACCCAGTAATGGGATTGCTGGATCAAATGGAATTTCTATTTCTAGGTCCTTGAGGAATCGCCACACCGTCTTCCACAATGGTTGAACTAATTTACACTCCCACCAACAGTGTAAAAATGTTCCTATTTCTCCACATCCTCTCCAGCATCTGTTGTCTCCAGATTTTTTAATGATCGCCATTCTAACTGGCGTGAGATGGTATCTCAATGTAGTTTTGAAATGAGGAGAAAATGGGGAAACTTACATTATTATAACAATGAATTTTGAATAAATTACTTAAAATGCGTTTCAAATTAAATGGTCTTTTACATACATGTATGCATATGCATACACACTAATGCACTTAGAATACACTGCTGACAACAGATGTCAATGCTGACCAGTGTAGGTGTCTCTAACCAAAGTAAAGGATCTGCCTCTACATATAGGACCTGGCACACAAAAACACAAGATATATTCTTCGAACATATAGTCAATACATTTAAAATAATTATATTTATTTGTACCTGTTTGAAGAATTTTGTGGTTTTCAGTTTTTTTATCTTAAATTAGAAAAATATTCTTTATTGACTTTAATAATTAAATGTTAAAATTAATAAGAATTTTACTTTTTATTCTCATTTACTGTATTTTTCTTAACCATTTATTATTTATAACACAAGGTTAGCATCTTCATATTATAAACCCAGACATATAAAATAGATTTTCTTTCTAAATCCACCCCCTGCACTGATTGGCAAATAAATTATAATCACAGATATACCACGCTTCATTTAGGTTTCAACCCATTTTCACTTGATTAGAAACTTGACTACAATTTTCATTCATTCTGGAATTTCTCAAAAATGGACTTTTAAAGTTTGAATGATTTTAAAATTCTCTCTTTTTTGTTTTGAGATGGAGTCTCACTCTGTCACCCATGATGGAGTGCAGTGGTGTGATCTCAGCTCATTGTAACCTCCGCCTCCCAGGTTCAAGCGATTCTCCTGCCTCAGCCTCTTGAGTAACTGGAATTATAGGCACGCACCACCACATCTGGCTAATTTTTGTATTTTTAGTAGAGACAGGGTTTCACCATGTTGGTCAGGCTAGTCTCGAACTCCTGACTTCATGATCTACCTGCCTCTGCCTCCCAAAATGATGCTGTAATTACAGGCGTGAGCCACTGCGCGTGACCAGAATTCCCTTTCTTATATCCACACATACATGCCGCATAATAAGGTGTTTTGAAGATTACCTAACAATTAATATAAAACACCAGACACACCATAAGACATTAGTAAATGGTAGCTATTATTATTACTGTTGTTGTTGCTGTTGTTATTTACCTCATGTTAACATGCCAGGTAATGCCAGCACATCAGCAGTAAAGCTCTAATTCTCTTCTCTCTAAATTTGTTATCTTGATTCAAACCAGTGGTTACATTCTTTGCAAGCTCTGTATTTGTTTTCTTAGCTTCAAAACTTTTACTTCCTTTCTCACAGAATTGGAGTTTAAATAACAATTATATCAATAATAAAACATTAAGACTGGTAGGAACTGTGTTCAGTACTTTTTACATACCTCATCTCATTTAATCTCCACAACTTTGTGATACAGGTATTATTAGCTCTGTTTTACAGGAAAAAACATGAAGGCTCAGGGGTGGTTCAATAACTTGCCTAAGCCAGTATAGCTTGAAAATTAATTCAGAATTCAATCCCAGCTATGTTTCACTTCCAAGGCAAAAACTTTAAATATTCCATGGTATAATTGTGAAAGAAAGAAAAGAAAGAAAGAGTTTCAGGTAGAATAATTCCTGTGCAGCAACATCTAATTAATATATTCTAGAAAACTACAATCTCTTAAATGGTAATGTCTACATAATTCAGCTATAATCTTTTACCCAGGGCAGAGAATTAAAACACCTTAAAAGCATGTAAGCATTATATGAACTGTTGAGCATATAGAGTCTAAAAATTGAAGGTAAAAATTCTGATTTCTTGGTGATAATTTCTTGATATCTCTAATAAGTCTGAGTTTCAGTAGAACTCCCAATTTAATTGGACATTTTTTTTAAATGGAAATATTTGAAGTTAAATGTTGAGCTTCTGAATAGAAAATGCTTTTAAAGCAAAATGGCCTTTATTCTTTCTTTGCTATGACAGAAACCATCTTCTTAAAAGACTGAACACAAATGTAATGTGATATTTGCACATCCTGGCAGAAGAATTCTGAAGTTTTATAATTACTTAAGTTCTATGTATCATTGGACATCATGACATCATGTTATTAGTACAAATGATATGTTCCTAGTGGTATAATTAAGGGATTTCATTTTTGTAATATAATGCAATTGCCTCAATGACCTATTGCATTATAACCTGACAATTTTAAGTGTTAAAACTTTGAGAATTTTGCCTAGGTCCTAATGGATGTAGCATATATGATGGCTTACAATATTTAAAAAGACCATGCTTTTAGCAATATTTACCAATAGGGAAGATAGATGGGCAAAAGCAAAGTGCAAGCTAAATAGTAAGTCACCGAATACATATTCATTAAAATAAGTGACTAATAAAAGTAGTGATAATTTTATATGGTATTATAGCTTATAATGTGCTTCCAAAAATATTCAGACACTTGTTTTTCTAACAAATAATTATAATTATGGAGCAACTATATTTGGTAAGCATGAGGTTATTAAAACAAACATGATAAGCTCCTTTTATTCAAGAATGTTATGGTCTAATAGAAAATACAGATAAATAGGTGATTTTAATAATTCCTAGCAAGTATCTAATTTTAATAAATTTCCTAGCACAGTATCTAAAATATAATGCTTCTGCATTGAAGAGAGAGTAAATAATGAGCATAGCATAATTGAGTGGTATTGACTAAAGTGGTATGATTAATAATGCTAGCAACAACAATAATAATAACTAGTATAGTAATAAGGCTGGCAGCTGACATTTTTTGAAGGATTACTATCTATAGGACACTGGTGACACTACACATGCGCTACTTCTTTTAGTTCTTACAGCAGCCACATGAAGTAAGAACAGAAGCTGTTACATAATTTTCAAGGCCCAATGTGAAAGAAAATGTTGGGCCTTTCATTCAGAAACTGTTAATTTTAAAACGGCAAAAGCTAAGCATCTGTATTTTTAGTAGAGACGTCGTTTCACCATGTTGGCCAGGCTGACCATTCCCATTTATTAGGAATGCTTGCTCATATATTTTTCTAAATGTTGGTAAACCACTGCTTTATGAAAATATTCTTGCTATGGTATGCAGGATTACTTAAAATGGATAAGATTGGATTCAAAGTCCATTTCAGAGGCTGTTGAATTAATCCAAGCTGGTGATGATTTGCTATATGTTATAACTCCAATTTGTTCACATGGAAAATTAGAGTTATAATATTAATACTGATGCCCCAGTATATTCCTTTTCAATAATGAGATTATAAAGACCTGGCTGGGCGCAGTAGCTCATGCCTGTAATCCCAGCACTTTGGGAGGCCGAGGCAGGCTGATCATTTGAGGTCAGGAGTTCCAGACCAGCCTGACCAATGTGGTGAAACCCCATCTCCACTAAAAATACAAAAATTAGCTGGATGTGGTAGCAGGTGGCTATAATCCAAGCTACTTGGGAGGCTATGACAGAAGAATCACTTGAATCTAGGTGGCAGAGGCTGCAGTGAGCTGAGATTGCACCACTGTACTCTGGCCTGGGCCACAAGAACAAAACTCTGTCTCAAAAAAAAAAAAAAAGCCCTAAGTACTACCTTTTCAAGGCTATTCTAGATCATTTTATTTGTAACATCCTAAGCCTAAGTATTCTTTAACCGTTTCTCTCCAAGGAGAGTTATATAAAAATATTTTAGATTTTTCTCAGTAGTGTAATATTTGAGTATTGTTTATACATTGAAATCTACCAAAATTATCTACCAAGTTTTTGGTGTTAAAACTTCAGCTTGGATGAACTGTACTTGTAGGTCCAGTTAGTGCAGTCATGTTACTTATCTAGGACACCAGTAATATCATAAGCCCATCAACTGTCCTCTATGCCACCATCACAATCCTGTTTGTGTTACAACATCCTACCCCAGGTCATTTCTTTCATTGTTGGCCACCTTCACACACTTTCTATTTTAACTTATTGAAATTGTCTTCCATTTAAAATATAGCTTCTGGACTTCTGGCTAAACACAGAAGATGATCTCAGCTTCCTACCAAAAACAATGCACATTAAAACACTAAAATGCCTGAACTAGATTTTAGAAAGAAATATACCCAAAAGAATAAGAGGAAAAGAGACAACTGGATATCAAAATTTTAAAGCATAAATGTCAATAAATTATGTCAAAAGAAAAACTAAGAGATAAGTGTTCACTGACAGACCGGGTGAGACTGAAACCTACGTGTTGGCAGAGAGGAAGCCCATAAGGACCAAGTTAGTCGCTCACGCAGAACCTGCACGTGTGTGTGGAGTGGAGGCACCAAGAACTCAGAGTATGGGAGTGAGGGGAAGTTCTGAAAGAGAAAAGATCTGTTGAAAACCAACACCACCCAAATACACCTTGTAGGAGAGAATACTTTTATGCTCTTGAGGCATAAAATCAGAGACTGTAGAGCAGTAACTTCAGAAACTACTGAAAGGGTGGTAGGTTCTGAAAGTGAGGTAGGTTCTGAAGTTACTGATCTATAGTGTCTCTGATTTTATGCCACAAGAACATAAAAGTCTTCTCTCCTACAAGAGAAGGAGCATAAAAGTCTTCTCGTATTGCACAAAAGGTGGAGAGAGTAAGTCAAATTCTCCTAATTAAGTAAGAGTGGCAGCCCCTTGCCACACATTTGGCTTCCAGTGCATATATGTATATGCTTAGACGCCTAGGGCAAGAGCAAGCTGAATTCCCCCTCTGGAGACAATAAAAGACCAGTGACAGATTAAGTGAAAGACTTACAAGTATTGGTATTTGGAAGCCATTCCCCAATCTTCTACATTGACTTTCATTCATTCACAATTCCTACCAGGCTCACAGAACTTCCAGAGAGTACATTAATGCCTCATAGTTTATTATGAAAGTACAACTAAGAAATGTGACACATCTGAGGGGAGTCAATATCAAACAAAAATGGATATGAATAAAATAGATACAAAGTAGAAGGCAGAAGAAATTTAATTCTTATGGCAAGAATAACAATAAACCATCAGATAATAGAAAAATTTTTTTAATTGAAATTTGCTGGAATATGAATTATATAAACATAAATAGTGAAAAGACATTTTGAAAAATCACTGAGAAAGCAAAATGAAATAGAGAGTTATATAAATTAGTAAAATCATAAACTATTACAAAACCTAAGGATTAATTGTGGGAAAGTCTGGTGTGGAGGAAATTGTGAAATAAATGATGTAAGAATAATTTACAAAGTTAAGAGACATGAAATGTTGAAACAGCACACTGAGTACTTGGATAAAGAATTTTAAAATACCCATATTAAATTATCAATAATGACTCTAAAAATCTGAAAGCACCTGAGAAAAAAATGAACAATCTTAAAAACTTCCAGAGAGAGAAGGTATACAGAGAAAAACATCATGTTAAATAATGGTGTTACTTTATTAAAGCAACCCTGGAAATTAGAAATCATTGAAGAAACCCTTCAAAAGCCAAAGGACATTTATTTTCAATAAAATAGTTATAATCTTTCCATTTTATCTATCATGTATCAGTGTAGAATAAAGATGTTTCTGTAAATGCCTCTCTCAAAAATGTTGCCTCTCATGCTTTCTTTCTCTAAAAGCTACTTGGATAATGTTACTTTAACAAACAAACAAAATCTAGCAAACAAAACAAGAAGAAGGAATACATTCTGGGAATGGCAAGAACTCTCCAGCATAATGGGCCTGGAGACCTGTCTGAAAAATCACTACAGATTGCTAGACACTGGGTGCATAGGAGGAGATAGGGTTCCCTACTGTCACAAACACCAAAAACAAAGACAAAATCTACTACTTCATATGGGTCCAACAAGGGGTTTTACTATTACTCTGAGTAACTTTGAGGAAAAATAACAATTAGTGTCTAGAGAATCAAGCAAATAAAAAACAATAGCAAACATTACATTCAAAAAAAATGTTGAAGGCCAGGCACAGTGGATCATGCCTGTAATCCCAGTACTTTGGGAGGCCAAGAAAGGTAAATCATGAGGTCAGGAGTTGGAAACCAGCCTGGCCAACGTGGTGAAACCCCGCCTCTACTAAAAATACAAAAAATTAGCCAGGTGTGGTGGTGAGCGCCTGTAATCCCAGCTACTCAGGAGGCTGAGGCAGGAGAGTTGCTTGAAACCAGAAGGCAGAGGTTGCAGTGAGCTGAGATAGCACCACTACACTCCAGCCTGAGCAACAAGAGCAAACCTCAGTCAAAAGAGGAGAGGAGAGGAAGAGAGGAGAGGGTAGGGTAGGGGAGGGGAGGGGATGGGAGGCGGAAAGAGAGAAAAGAAAGTGATAGCATTACTTCCGAGGCTCACCTGTTTTACCGTCTTTGTTCTTACCCTCTCTTACCATCATTGCCTTACCTACTATGACATTTGTATTGTGAATAGTTTTCCTACTCTCATTATTACTTCTCTCTAATCTATTCTTCAGCTTGCAATTAGAATGATTTTAAAAATAAAATTTAAAAACTGGTTAAATTACTCAGAGAGGAAACAGTTTTACATAACACATGGTAATTATCAAATGTGAATGTTTTCACTTAAATAAAGGGGACAACTTGAAAAATAAGTTTAGAGACAAGGCAATAAAACTTTAAATTATTCTTTATGAGTTTTGACCCAATCTGTGAGAAGTTAGCTGATTAAATAAGGTTCTAGAACAGAGAAGAGATAGGAAAGCAGAGCTTAAAAAACCCAAACTGCTTGCAATATAAAGGTACATTTTAGTTACAGGTATTTGTTTGGTGGTGCTTACAATTGTTTAAAAGCAAAATGACAAGAACCTTGGTTAACTCAAGGCTAGTGGAAATATAAAAACAGAGGTTAAAAAAAGCATTTAAGAATGAAAAACAAAGTTGGATGTTGTGATAAATTTGACATACAGTGTTATAAAGAGGAAGGAGGCAGTTATTTTTTTGTGTGGTGTTATTTAAGAGAAAGTTTTTCTCCATGAAAAAAACCTTTTTATTTACAAAAGAAAAAATGCATAAAATTGAAGATATATTCAAATTTTTTTACCTTTTAGTACAGGCTGCATCACCAGGTTCTATTGTTAATGAGAAAAGAGAATGAAAAAAAAAAAGCTGCTCAGTAATTGTTATTCATTCATTTACTCAGTTATTCACTAAATAATTAATTGGAGACTTTGATAACACAATAGAAATATTATTTAAAAAATAAAGGTAACAAGAGTTTACATATTTATGGAAGGATACGTCAAACAAACAATACAAATTTACAGGTAGGGTTCTATTCGTGACCCATAATAGCTCATCACTAGAAATTGATCTGACTGTAGCCATATGTATCCAAGGAAATTGTTATAATTTTGGTCTAGATTGTATTTCTTTTCAGCTGATACTCTAGTCTGAGGTCCATGCTATTTGGGCTCACTTCTTTTTTAGGGAACCTCTTGCAAAGATTGTCTTGATGCTGCATATAACACCAGTTTGTTTCCCAACAATGTCAGTTTTTAAGTATCTGTATGCGGTTACTAAAATATTTATTTCTCAAAGAAGTTTTTACTTTTTATTCTCTCTCAGAACTCTGATTCCTGCTTTTATGCTGTTCTCCTGTGTTCAAGTATGGATTTTAAATAGCGGTTTTCTTTGGATACAAGTTAAAAATAATCCTTCCCTCACAAAGAAGCCAATAATGACATTATAGTTTTTAAAAATCACTATTGAACACACAATTTTTTAAAATATATATATATTTTTTATTGCATTTTAGGTTTGGGGGTTCATGTGAAGAACATGCAAGATTGTTGCATAGGTACACACATGGCAGTGTGATTTGCTGCCTTCCTCCCTATCACCTGTATCTGGCATTTCTCCCCATGCTATCCCCTCCCCCAACTCCCCACCCCCCCCCGCTGTCCCTCCCCTTTTTTCCCCCCCCGACAGACCCCAGTGTGTGATGCTCCCCTTCCTGTGTCCATGTGTTTGCATTGTTCAACACCCGCCTATGAGTGAGAACATGTGGTGTTTGATTTTCTGTTCTTGTGTCAGTTTGCTGAGAATGATGGTTTCCAGGTTCATCCATGTCCCTACAAAGGACACGAACTCATCGTTTTTGATGGCTGCATAATATTCCATGGTGTATTTGTGCCACATTTTCCCTGTCCAGTCTATCATCGATGGGCATTTGGGTTGGTTCCAGGTCTTTGCTATTGTAAGCTGTGCTGCAGTGAACATTCGGAACACATAATTTTTAAAAATGGTTATCACTTTCAGCTAATAGCTCACAGTCCACATAGTATGAGTTATGTCAGCTTGACCCAAGTAACTGACAGAGAGAGTTTTTCTTATCTTCTAATTAAATTGCTTTGACCACTGATTATGGTTCTTCACATGAATACACTTTAGATTGCTTTCTGGTCATACACAAGATTTAAAATTCCTCAGAAACTTAATACTTTTTCTTCTTTCTCCTTACCTGTCTCCTGGGAAACTCTGTGAAAACTTTAGCCCGAATGGGAAGAGTTTAAATGCTTATATTAGCACATGCTAGTCCTCACAGCAGAAAAATTTGCTTGCTTTTGTTAATTGAATTCTATTTTTTTGTTATGATTTATAATGAGCCAGTGTTTCTAGAATTATATAATATACATAAAGACTTACAACAGGCAACTTTCTGACATTCTCTTTTTAATTTAGTTTTTATTTTTGTGGGTACATAGCATATAGTGTAAATATGAGGTATATGCCATATTTTGATGTGGACATTGTGTGTATATTTATGGCATACATGAGATATCTCTTCAATATAATAATTTCATTTCTTTTGGGTATATACTCAGCAATGGGATTGCTGGATTATATGATAGCTCAAGTTTTAGATTTTGGAGAAACCTTCGTTTGAGTCTCCATAGTGGTTGTACAATTTGCTTTCTTACCAACAGTGTATAAAAGTTTTCTTTTATCTACATCCTTGCCAGCCTGTGTTGCTGCCTGTCTTTTGAATGAAAGCCATTTTTACTGGGGTGTGAGGCTATCTCATTGCAGTATGAGCTCACATTTCTCTGATGATCAGTGATGTTGATTATGTTTTCATCCACCTGTTTGTCATTTGTATGTCTTCTTCTGAGAAATGTGTATTCAGAAATTTTGCCTATTTTTAAAATTAGATTATTAGATTTTTTTCTTACTGAGTTGTTTGGGCTCCTTGTACATTCTGGTTATTAATCCCTTGTCAGATGGGTAGTTTGCAAATATTTTCTTCCATTCTGTGGGTTGTCTCTTCAGTCTCTTGATTGCTTACTTTGCTATGGAGAACCTTTTTAACCTGGTATAATCCCATTTGTCCATTTTTGCTTTGGTTGTCTGTGCTTGTAGGATATACTCAAGAAATCTTTGCCCAATGTCCTGGGGGAGTTTCTCCAATGCTTTCTTGTAGTACTTTTATAGTTTGAGGTCTTACTTTGAAGTCTTTAATCCATTTTGATTTGGTTTTCTAGTAAGTCAAGAGATAGGGCTCTAGTTTCATTCTGCATATGCACATCCAGTTTTTTAAGTGCCATTTAATTAAGAGATTCTCCTTTTCACAATTATGTTCTTGGCACCTTTTTCAAAAATCGTTCACTGTAGATGTATGAATTTAAGTCTGGGTTTTCTATTCTGTTCATTGGTTTATGTGTCTGTTTTTATGCTATTACCATACTGTTTTGGTTAAAATATAGCTCTGTAGTAAATTTGAAGTAGGTAACGTGATTCCTCCAGTTTGTACATTTTATTCAGGATGGCTTTGGCTGCTCTGGGTCTTTTGTGGTTCCATATGAATTTTAGGGTTGTTTTTTCTATTTTGGTGAAGAATTTTGTTGGTATTTTGTCAGGGATTTCATTGAATCTATAGATTGTTTTGCGTAGTATGGACAGCTTAACAATATTGATGATTCCAATCCATGAACATGAAATATCTTTCCATTTTGTGTGTATGTGTCTTTTTCAATTTCTTTCATCTATGTTATAGTTTTTATTGTAGAGATCTTTTACTTCTTTGGTTAAGTTTACCCCCTGGGTGTTTTATTTTATTCATAGCTATTGTACATGGGATTATTTTCTTAATTTCTTTTTCACATTGTTCACTGTGGTTGTATTGAAATGCTACTGATTTTTGCACATTGATTTTATATCCCGCAACTTTACAGAATTTGTCCTAATATCTTTTTGGTAGGGTCTTTAGATTTCTCCAAATACAAGTTATATCATCTGCAAACAAATAATTTAACTTCTTCCTTTCCAGTTTGGATGCCCTTTCTTCCTCTTCTCTGATTATTCTACCTAGCAATTTCAGTACTATGTTGAATAACATAAATGAAAGTAGGCATCCTTGTCTTATTCCAGATCTTAGGGGAAAGGCTTTTAATGTTCTTGACTGAGTATGATACTAGCTATATATCTGTCATATAGGTCTTCCTTTGTGTTGAGGTAAGTCCCTTCTATACAGAGATTTTTGAAAATTTTTACAGTAAAGGGATATTGAAATTTATCCAGTGAATTTTCAGCATCAATTGATTATTATCATATGGTTTTGTCCTTCATTCAATTAATAGATGTATTACATCACTGGATTATGTATGTTGAACTACCCTTGCATCCCTGGGATAAATACCGTTTGGTAATAATGAGTCATCTTTGCAATCAGTTGTTGAATTTTATTTGCAGGAATTCTTTAGAACATTTTTGCATTTGTGTTTATAAGTAACATTGGCCTGTAGTTTTATTTTTTAAAATTTGTCTTTCTTTGACTTTGGCATCAGAGTAATATCAGCCTTGGAGAATGTGTTTGGCAGTAATCTCTCATATTCTGTTTTGGGCATAGTATGAGTAAGAATAGTATTAGTTCTTTTTAAAATATTCAGTAAAATTCAAGAGTGATGCTATCAGATCCCAAGCTTTTCTTTCCTGAGAGTCTTTTTATTATGGATTTAATTTTGTTGCTTGTTATTGTCTGCTCAGGTTTTGAATTTCTGCATGGCTCAATCTTGGTAGGTGGTATATGTCTAGGAATTTATTTATTTTTTCTAGGTTTTCCAATTTATTGGCAGATAGTTCTTCATTGTAGTCTCTAATAATCCTTGGAATTTCTGCAATATCTGTTGTAATATCTCTTTTCATTTCTGATTTTATTTGGGTCTTTTCCCCTTTTTTCTTGGTTTGTCTGACTAAAGGTTTGTCAATTTGGTTTATTATCAAAAAATCAAATTTTCTTTTGTTGATCTTTTGTATTTTTAAAATTTAAATTTTATTTATTTCTGCTTATATTTTTATTATTTCTTTCCTTCTATTAATTTTGGGTTTTGTTTGCTAATGATTTTCTAGTTCTTTCGGGTGCAATATTATGTTGTTTATTTGAAGTTTTCTCATTTTTTCATGTAGGTGCTTATTGCTATAAACTTTCATCTTATTACTGCTTTCACTGCATCACATTGGCTTTGTTACACCATGTTTCCATTTAAAATTGTTTCAGAAAAATTTTAATTTCCTTCTTAATTTCTTTATTTCACCACTTGTCACTCAAGAGTGTATTGTTTAATTTCAATGTGTTTATATAGTTTTCAAAGTTCCTCTTGTTATTGATTTTTTGTTTATTCCATTGTGGTCAGAGAAGATACTTGATATAATTTCATTTTAATTTAATTTTTAAAGGTTTGTTTTGTGGCTTAATATCTGATTTAGCCTCAAGAATAATACATATACTGAGGAGAAGAATGTGTACTCTATAGCCATTGAATGCAACATTCTGTAAACATCTATTAGGACCATTTGGTTTATAGTGCAGATTAATTCCAATGTTTCTTTGTTAAGTTTTTGTCTGGGAAATCTGTCCAATGGTGAAAGTGGAATGTGAAGTGTCCAGCTCTAATTGTATGAGAGTCAATTACTCCTGTAGCTTTAATAATGTTTGCTTTATATTTTTGGGTGTTCCAGAGTTGGGTACATATATATTTATAATTGTTATATCCTCTTGCTGAATTAAGCCTTTCATCATTTATGAGCATATTCTTTGTTTCTTTTTTTAGTTTTTGTCTTGAAACCTATTTTCTCTGATGCAAGTATAGCTACTCTTGCTCTTTTTTAGTTTCCATTTGCATGGAATATCATTTTTCATCCTTTTATTTTCAGTCTATGTTTGTGTTTATCAGTGAAGTATGTTTCTTGAAGGCAACCGATCATTAAGTTCTTGTTTGTTTCCTTTTTTAAAATCTATTCAGTGAGTCTATGTGTTTTGATTGGAGATTTTAGTCCATTTATAATCAGTGTTATTATTGATAAGTAGGGACCTTCTCCTGCCATTTTGTTATCAATTTTCTTACGGTTTTTAGTATTGTCTTTCTTTTTCCCTTCCTTATACTGAAGGTAATTTTTCTTTTGTGGTGTATAATAATTTCTTGCTTTTATTTTTATGTACCTATCACATATTTTTTGAGGTTACCATGAGGTTTGCAAATAATATCTTATAACCTGTTATTTTGAATTTATGACAACAGTCAATTACAAACAAGCAAAGAGACACTTGAACAACTATACACTATCCCTTTTGCTTTTTAACTTTTTGTTGTTTTTATTTATGTCTTATTGCACGGTCTATGTCTTGAAAAGTTGTTGTAGTCATTATTTTTGACAGGTTTATCTTTTAGTTGTTCTAATCAAGATATAAGTAGTTTATACACCACAGTTACAATGTTGTAATATTTTGTGCTTCTCTGTGTACTTACTAATACTAGTGAGTTTTGTACATTCACATGATTTCCTACTGCTCATTGACATCATTTTTTTTTTCAGAATAAACTTTCTTTAGCATTTCTTGTAGGACAGGTCTAATGTCAATAAAATTCCTAGTTTTTGATTGTCTGGGAAAGTTTTTATATTTGAAGGATATTTTATTATTGTGTTATATTATTCTCTCTTGGCCTGTAAAGTTTCCACTGAGAAGTCGGCTGCCAGATGTGTTGATGCTCTTTTGTATGTTGTATTTTTTTCTTCTTGTGTTTTAGGATACTTTATCTTTGACCTTTGGGAATTTGATGATTAACTGTCTTAAGATAATGTCTTTTGGGTTAAATCTACTTGGCATTATATAATCATCTTCTACTTGGATATTGGTATCTTTCTCCATGTTTGGAAACTTCTCTGTTATTATCCCTTTGAGTAAACTTTCCACCTCAATCGCTGTCTCTATTTCCTCTTTAAAGCCTGTAACTTTTAAATTTAATCTTTTAAGGGTATTTCCAAATCTTGTAGTCATGCATCATTTATTTTTAAGTTTTTTTGTTTGTATCCTCTGAATGTGTGTATTCAAATAGTATTCTTCAAGCTCACCAAATCTGTCTTCTGCTTGATCATTTCTTGTTTTAAGGGACTCTGATTCATTCTTCAGCATGATAATTGAATTTTTCAGTTCCAGAATTTCTGCTTTTTTAAAAAATATCATTTTAACCCCTTTATTAAATTTATCTGGCAGGATTCTAAGTTCCTTCTCTGGGTTATTTTGTATTTCATCGAGCTTTTTTAAAACAGATATTTTGAATTTTTGTGTGAAAGGTCACATATCTCTGCCAATCTTAGGATCCATAACTGGTGCCTTTGGTGAGGTCATATTTTCCTGCATGGTATTGATCTCTGTGTACGTTTCTCAACATCTGGGCATTAAAGAGTTAATGGGCTTGTTTATATCTATATTTTTTGGGATGGCTTTCCAAATATTCATAGGGTTTTGAGTGTTGTGATTTATGTCCTTGGTCACTACAGCCATATGTGCATTAGGGTGCACTCCAAGGCCAGCAGCACTGTGACTCTTACAGACTCATGCAGGTACTGCCTTTGTGGTCTTGGTTAAGATCATAGAAAATACCCTTGATTTCCAAGAAGGGGCTCTTGATCTCTTCCCTTACTTTTCCCCAAATGGTCAGAGCCTTTCTCTCCTTGCTGAGCTGCTTGCAACTGGGGGAAGGATGACACAAGCACCCCCTGTAGCCACCACCACTGGGACTGTGCTTGATTAGAACAGAAGCCAGTACAGCATGGAGTCTCACCCAAGAGGTATGGTGACAACTGCCTGACTATTGCTGATGTTCATTCAAGGCCCAAGGGCTCAACAGTCAGCAGGTGGTGAATCCAGCCAGGCTGTGTTCTTCCCTTCAGTGTGTCAAGCTCCCCTCTGGCTCAGGGCAGGTCCAGAAATGCCATGTGAGAGCCATGTCCTAGAGCTAGGAATCTAAGGAATCTACTTAGTGCTCTGTTCTACTGTGACTGAGCTTGCACCCAAGCTGCAAAAGTCCTTCCCACTTGACTCTCTCATTTTCTCACACAGAAGGAGTCTCTCCCCATGGCCACCACTGCACTGGTTCCACAGTGAGTACTGCCTGGGCATTGCTGATGTTCGCTTAAGGCCCAAAGTTTTTTCAGTCAACTGTGGTTAATGCTGCCAGGCCTGGATCTCTCCTTCAAGGCAGTGGGCTCCCCCTCTGGCCCAGAGTGGGCCCTGAAATGCCTTCCTAGAACAGAGGCCTAGAAGCAGAAACCCCAGGAAACAGCTTGGTGCTTTACCCACTGTGACCAACTGATATGCAAGCTACAAGACCAAGTACTCACTACTCTCCCTTCTCCTTTTCTTAAGAGGGTGTCTCTCCCTGTGGCCACCACATCTAAGAATGTGCCAAAGTCATGCCCGAAGTCAGAATGGCACTTGTCTCACCTAAGGCCTGTGGCAAGTACTGCTTCCCTGCTGCTGATATATATTCAAGCCCAAGGGCTCTTTAGTCAGCAGGCGATAAATCCTGCCAGAACTGGATCCTTCCCTTCAAGGCAACGGGTGCCCTTCTGTCCCAGGATGTGTCCAGAAATGTTGTCCAAAAACTAGCACCTCAAATAGGGGTCTCAGGACTTTGCCTGGTACCTCATTCTGTATCCTGGTGTCCCAGGCTCTTGGCCTCCCCCTGTCCCAGGAATGGGGGAAGAGGCCCTGGAGGCGCAGTGGGCTTACTGTTAGTATAAATATCACAGATCCAAAGAGTTTTGCAGAGAGCGATTTATTAGGCAGAGAGAGAGAGAGGTAGAAAGAGCTCCCACGCTGTTGTGGGAGGTGATCCCAGAGAGGGAAATTTGCACAGGTAAGGTTCAGAGGAGTTTTAACTTTGAAGTTATTCCTGCCCCATTCATGTTCTTGATTAGCGAGAGGAGTTCTTTCAAACTTTCTCTGGAGTGACTGAACTTTGACTCCGATAATGGAGTGGCTGCTTGGCCCACAATAGAGTCCCTTCTTCAAGGGCTTTTGATGGGCTTTCTGAACAAAGGAAGCTCACCTGAAATTTTTTCTAGCCCCTAGGTGGGAAAGTTAGACAAAGAACTCTAGGTTCCCAGATGGGGGAGGTGGATGGAGGCATGGCGCTGGAAAGGTCTTGCCTTTGAAACCACGCCCCTTGTGGAACCCGGAAGAGTAGTTAACATAGTCCCTCAATTCTACTTGGCTGAGCTGGTATCCAAGTTGCAAGACATGTCTTCCTTACCCTTTCCTCTCCTCTCCTTAAGCAGAAGAAGGAAGGCATCTCCTTCCTTGCACTGCCTGGGTTGGGGGATTGGTAGAGAGAGGATGGGCAGGTGGAGTATCACTAGGTCACCTGTACCCCAAGTCCACTGGGGCTCAGCACAACAGCAGGACTTGCCCAGGAATTACAGTCTCTGTGGCCTAGATTTTCCTCCAAGTTTATTTAGGACTCCAGAGTGCTTTAGCCTGTGGTTGTGGGGTCAGACGGAATTCAGGCTCTGATCTCTAGGCTGGATGATTCTTCCCTGGATAGGGCTGGCCATAATGCTTCCTCTGTGTGTACTGGCTGAATTCTCCCTCTGTTGCTTTCCACTGTGACAAGGTAGCACTGAATTCCAATGCAAAATCTCGCAATCACTGTGCTGTCGCTTTCCTAAGCACACTGATTCTCTTTCTCACAGGGCTGCTACTAGGGCATAGGGGAAGGGTGGTGTCAGCAGTTCAAAACCATCTTTTCTACTTTCCTTGACATAATATTCAAAACAGGTACTGTTATTGCTCACCTGATATTTGTTTTTTCTGAAGGTGCTTTCTTGTGGTTGTGCAATTTGGTGTTTCTGCAGAGGGTTCTTTTTGGCTATCTTTTTCCATCTCCTTTTCCATTCCCTTTGTTAATGTGTGATTTCAACTATAAAATTCATATTTTATAGAGAACTAGCTTTTTGTTTGTTTGTTGCAGTGACTGAGATACCCATTATCATGGTAGCCCAGAGATGTTACTGCTTATGTTATTGACATTATGACCTTACTGATGTATTATTTCAAATATGGCTTCCGTCTAAAGTACACAGAAAATTAATACTACATTTTGTGGCTTCTCTTTGGTTTATTTGTTTCTCTCCTCAATTTTTAAAATAGTTTATTGCTTAGACTTTCTTAATCTTAACAATATAATTTGCCAGGCAGTAGTGAGAAAACTGAGAAACTAAATTTTCCTTGTTACTTGCTGTCTTCAAGTCTAATGCCCCAGGGCATAAACCTACCCAAAAGGAGTTTCAGACAAGGCTTTGAGCTGAAGTAGAAAAAGCTAAATGGCCCCTCTGGGTTAGAATATGCTTCCAGACAATATGTTTTCTTGACATCTGTAGATCTCACTGATGAGCTAAGGAAGAAGATCTCCCAAGAGACATCAGGCAGAAAATCCACTCTGAGAGGATCACTTCCATCATCCTGATTGACAGAGTGGGCCAGCTCTTCCCTGAAGTCTGCAATGCTACAATTTAGATCTTAGCAAACAATTGATAAAGAATTTTTTCTCTTTTAGGTTTTTGTTTTTCCCCTATTTTCATTTTGGCGCAATTGTAACAGAATTTGCTAAATGCTGCATTTTAGTTCTGAAGTGGATTTTCATTCTTCTGTCATAAACCTGCAGTGGAATATCAGGCATTTGACATATCTCAGTTCATTGTCTTGGTTTCCCTGGCAATTGGCTGAAATGACAAATTATGAAAAATGGCTACTAAGCTTAAATTACATTAACACAGTCATTTCTACAAGAAGAGTATAATTGATGTCATAAAGATTTACTATATTATTACACAAACAATTGCTTTATACCAGGACTCTGTAACTTTCTAATTTGACTGAAATAATTTAAACAAAATAAGAAGTGTATGAATAAAAGGTGAAATAGGGCATCAGTAAGAAAACATGTTTTACTAGTGTATGGATGATTTTGGGATGAAAACTGAGAAATAAAAGAAGAGATACAAATTTAATGAATTGGCATTCATGGGTATGTGCTAAAAAGTTTTGCAAATACCATCTATATTGGTCAGGTTCTCTAGAGAGAAGGAATATAGGATAGGTATGTATATAAAGGGGATTTTATTAAGGGGTATTGACGTTCACGAGGGTGAGTCCCACTATAAGCCATCTGCAAGCTGAGGAACCAGGAAGTCAGTCTGAGTACCAAAACCTCAAAAGTAAGGAAACTGACAGTGCAGCCTTCAGTCTGTGGCCAAAGGCCCAGGAGCCCCTGGCAAACAACTGGTGTAAGCCCGAGTCCAAAAGCCGAAGAATTTGGAGTCTGATGTTCTGGGGTGGGGAAGTATCCAGCATGGGGAGAAAGGTGGAGGCCAGAAGACTCAGCAAGTCTGCTCATTCCACCTTTTGCCTGCTTTCCCTAGTTCTGTTGGCAGCCAAAGGGATGGTGCCCACCCCAGATTGAGGGTGGGCCTGCCTCTTCAGTCCACTGATTCAAATGTTAATCTCCTCTAGCAACATGCTCAAGAAACACCCAGGAATAATACTTTGTATCGTTTAAGCCAAATTTAATATTAACCATCACAACATCTTAGTCAATCTTCAAAAACACATTATGCAACTAATTTAAATTTTAAAGCAGAAGGACAGATCTCAGCCTAGGTGAATGCTTTCAAAGAAAGGGGGAAATGCACAACAGTTTGTAGAAAATGATACTGTTGCTGCATATGAATTACGTTTTCATTTTCTATTGGTCTTGAATATGGCAAAGAGGAAAATCAGGTGACAAATTGCTAGTTAGTGAGCAACTAAGTCATTCAATTTAATGTGGGAACTGTGAAGGTGAATGAATGATTATATCAAAACTGCTCTAAATTATCATAATCATGGGAAGGGGCCATCTCACAAGTTTTGAAGACAGTTTATCAAATTTATAATAAGCAGACATCAAGTAGTAATACATAGCTTTAAAATGAGATGATTAGCAAATTGAGATCACTGTATTTAACATGTTAAAAATTCTGCTGTGGGGAAGAATAACATATACGTGCAATTTGGCTTATATTTCAGATAATAATTTTATTTTTGTTTATGTGGGCCATGTGAAAGAAACAGTTTTAGAGCCTTTATATAATAATCACATCTTCAATAGCACCTCCACACATTCAGTTCTAAGTTTCTTCTTCAGGGATCTTCATTTTGTCTCTACAAATAAAAATTGAATGCATTTTTGCCAGACATGCATTGGGAGAGTTATTTTCATGGCTAGGTATTAAAAATAATTTGACCTTTTTAGATCTTGTTTTTACGTTAAGATTTGGGCAGATGTGCATAATTTAAATCTGTAGACAATATTGCCAAAAACATATTTTTTTGTATAAAAATATGTACATTTAATCATCTGGATTGGAAACCAGGAAAATGGGTTCAAAACAATGATGTTGGTACTCTACAAACAGAGAATTTTGTGGAAGAAATTTTGTTTCTAAAATCCAACATTGGTATTCTTTTTAAAAGATTGTAAGTCGAAATGCTACAAGAAAATTATTACCACATTCTTGTCTTCCTTCTACGGTTTACTTACTTGAAGTTATAATTAAACTACTAAAAACATATATTACAGAGTACCTGTTGTATTATAAAGATCACATTACTTGTTATTTTTTAGCAATAAAAATATATGTCTATACATTTAAGGCTAAAAAATTGGCTAAGATGAACTTTCAATCTTTCCATTTATTTAAATAACACCAAGAAATCCAAGGAAGATATTTACTATAGAAAATATCATATATATTGTTTTCCAGTGTATTTCTTCCTCTTTTGTGATGATTTTCAGGGGGCTTTAATGATCTCCGTTTCTTGGTATCCACAGGATATAATCATATTTAGAAAATCATAAAAATTGACAAGAATGGACTCTATATTGTATAGAAGTCTCTGCACTCTCTATTGCTTTGTTGAAACTACCTAACAATTAGCACAATGAGAGAATCAAAGACTTGGGAAAACATTTATTAAAATATATGTAAACTACATAAATACTAGATTACCTTTTGTCCTATTAAGCCAATGAGTTCAAATGTAGCCTGAGCAAGATAGCAAAACTCCATCTCTAAAAAGATAGGATGCTTTGCAATTAAAGAGCTTACTCTTAAAATTATTTCAATGTTACTGATTATGGGAAAAAAACTAAAATAAAAATAAACCTAATAATATGCTTCACATCTCGGTTAATTTTTATCATTTTGGATAACCTAAAATCATAAGCTTTAAAAAGTCAATTATATCTTCAACATAATTTTTCAAATGCAAAGATAAAAATATCATCAAAATTCTTATTAAATTTTTAAGATTAACTTAAGGGACATTTGAGGAGAAAGGCATTAAACTATATTATTTATATCCCATACTGTGCTTTATTTGGATATATTTAGGCCATTGATCATAGCTACTTCAATCTGACTTAATTGCTAATTTAAGAAATAAAAGAAGAACCCTGAGTTGAAGTGTATAATTTTCATGTATAGAAAAGAAAAACTATGACCAGTTTAGTTCAGTTATAACTTTGAACGAAGTTATAAATGTTGTATTTGAGGCGAGATTAAGGGACCAGCACCAAGACAAAAGTATGCCAAATAGCAGGGTTTATTAAGCTGGCGACCACGGAGGACTCCGCGTCTCTCCAACCCGTGGCCCCGAATGGAGGGTGTTAAGACCTTTTATACCCATAAGAATCACTTTGGGAGTCAGGGCGAGAGGCGGGGGTGGGGGTGAAGGGACACAGACATTTAGGGGTTTTCGTAAATCATCTCCCGGACAGAGAGGAGGGAGGGGGGCTCCGGACATTCCAAGGGCTTGAGGACATCTTGCCCCTCGATTGTTACCTAAGTGGCTTACAGAAGTTAAGATAAGCGTTAGTTTGCACATCTTCTGGGCTGTAGTGGAAATAACAGATTTTGGTTACTTATTTCAAGGCACAGGGACCAGGATGGAATTAGCTTGGGCTGCTATTCTAGTCACAAAGGCTGACAATTCTGGCTGTTACTGATAAGAAAGGTAGATAGTTTGCAGAGCAAACTAGCAGTTTTATGTGCAGAAGCCAAAGGCGAGCAGTTATTGTGAGGAGAGTGGGGCAGCCGTTACAACCTATTTTAAAACATAGCTTTATCTTTTATAAGATGGTGTTGTTCAGGTTCTAACTCTAGGCCAGCTATAGCACATAATGAGGTATTGCTATTTTATACATTAAAATAACAAGTAGATTTTCATTAAATATATGGATTCAACAAACATGAATAAAAACTCTGAATTATGCTGAATATATTTCCCAAAAGAAATCCTAATAAGAAAATTTCAGGATCGTAAACAATGTTAATTAAAGATCTGCACTCAACATATCTTAAAACTAGATGTTCAAGTGACTTAACTAAATAATTGAAATAATTCTGGCTAAAATAATTATCTTACAAACTTGTGAGAGCAAAATATATACCATATTTCCTAATTTTCCTTTCACCATGCCATATGCAGAATTGTTTCGTTATTGTTTTTCCAAATTATTTCCATGGTGCCTTGATCCAAATTAATTCTGAATTCAGCCTTCAAAGATTCTCCTCCCTTTCTAGACTTTCTACTGTGACTTCTAAAACCTCATTTATGCGACAGCACTCTCCCTTGCACTCACTGTGTGTGCGGTTTCCTAATATTGTGTGATAATGAGCAGCTATTCCTTGTATACGTTGACTATCTGTAGATTTTTCAATGTGCATAGTTAACCAATGTATAAAGTTTGTTTAATAAATTATTATCTTGGTTATATTTTGGACAACCGCTCATGAATATGGTATGAGACATTTCTTATTTCTTTGATTCAAACAGCTCTGTTGAGCCTGGTGTCAGTGGTACATATGGCATTCCCATCTTTTTCATGGAAAATTTCTGGATCCCTGAGTCGTCAAGGAACATGCTTCTTGAAGCCCACTCCATAAGTGCATTTATGAGTATCCTCTGGTCATCCCTCTTGTTGATGGCAGAACTCTTCTTTTTTTATGTCACTCCCCATCATACTGAAGACCTTCTTTAGCATTTCCTATAGTGTTTACCCAATTACTTTCTGTTTTTTCTTTAAAGAAATACATGCTGTCATTTACTCAAGGAAATCTCTTTGTACAAAGTTATTTATTTCGCTCCCATTTTGTTTCACATTGTACTGAATAGCATATTTGCATTTACCAGCTTGATAATGTTAGTTTATATTTATGTACTTTCTTGTATTCTCTCCCTTTCATTTTATGTTACCACTGCTTAATAAAGCCTTTGGGATTCTGATGGAAATTTGTATTGCATCCTCTAGAGACTTAGCAAAAAATAACAGAAGACACAACCTCTATTTATTCAAATTTATGCAGGTTTTACCCTACACATATAAAAGAAAATTTATCAAAATTAATAAATGTATTTTTCTGTGTCTGATGTTTCTTTTCTTTTTATTTTTTTCTTTCCCTTTTCCTCTCCACACACAGTAATACTCTGATTGTAAGAAGGTAATAAAAGGGCTGGGTGTGGTGGCTCATGCCTGTAATCCCAGCACTTTGGGAGGCTGAGGTGGGCGAGATAACTTAAGGTCAGAAGCTCGAGACCAACCTGGTCAACACAGCAAAACCCCATCTCTATTACTCAAAATATAAAAATTAGCCAGGCATGGTGGCGTGCGCCTGTAGTCCCAGCTACTTGGGAGGTTGAGGCAGGGGAATCCCTTGAACCGAGGAGGTTGCAGTGAGCTGAGACTGTGCCATTGCACTCCAGCCTGGGCAACAGAGCAAGACTTTGTCTCAAAAAAAAAAAAAAAAAAAGGAAGTAATGAAAGATTTTTTTTTAAAGAGAGAATAGCAAGATAAATACTTCTTATAAATCTATGTGAAGCGGTTTGCCAAGTGCCTTCATTTATGAATCTTGCTATAATGATGAAATAGTTTGGTGTTTTTTATAAATCACAGTGAACATGCCATTTTTAAATTCATGTTTTAAATTTTGACTATATTTTGCTAGCGAGCATGTCTTTATTAGGACACTGCTACGTATGTAACAATCTGCTAAGGGCTTTTGGAGACTAATAAGAACATACTCTCTAAAGGCTTAAAGCTTTATTAGCGATGCATGGCCAATACAATGTGTCAGGTAAAAAAAACAATATGAATTATGAAATGTTATGTGCTACAGATTATATGCCACTTTTACGAAACAGCAAGCTATGGTTTGTGTGTTTGTCATCTCCAAAACTCTTGTTGAAACTTAACCTCAACTGTGATGATATTAAAAGTTGAATCCATTCATTGATTCATGAATTAAAGGATTAATGAGTTAATGGGTTATCATGGGAATGGCGTTAGTGGCTTTATAAAAGGATGAGATACGTGAGCTAGCCTGCTCAGCTCCTTCACCATAGGATGTCCTGTGCCATTGCAGAGCTCTGCAGAGAATCAACCAGTAAGAAGTCTCTCACCAGATGATGAGAATTTCATTTCTCATTAGTCACCCAGCGTCAGGTATTTTGTTGTCAACAGAAAACAGACTAAAACGCAGTGAAAATAAAATCATAATCAAGTAAGCTATTAGGAAGAACTAATTGGGAATGATTTTTATCCCTGTGATTTGCAGCTCTTTTGAAAATTAGTAGCTCATATTTATAATGAATGTGTCTTCACAATAGTTGTAACAGAATTCTTTAGCTATTAACACAAGTCCAGTGATAAAATCAGATGAATAAACTTTCTTAAAGACTGCCAGTAAAAAGATTTAAGCTGATACCTAAGCTCTATTTTTATCAGCTTTTTCACTTTTGGGAATTTCATTTTGTGTGAAAATATGAATAATTAACTAGTGCAAATATAAAGCTTAAGTAATATGCACTGTTATTAAATGTATGTTAACTAAACCATTGCTGAGAATACAAAGATGTGATTCTCATCTCCAGAGTTTTAACAGATAGGAATATTTTGCATCAGTATTTGTCTTCCATGTGTTTGCACTGTTTAATAGCTGTAGGGAACAAACTACATAGCTGCTTAGAGAACTCAACAGTGGGAGCTATTCTATTGCAAACTCTGAGCTGTTACCTTTTTATTTGGGTTTATTCATGAACACCTGTTGTTAAGTATATGTTACCTGCACTGTTGCTGCTAAAAATATGGAACACCATATGTGAAATATATGGGAAAGAATAAAAGAATGGTGAACAAATGGGAACACTAAAATGGTAGTTTTATTTCTGCAGTTTCTTTCAAGTTTCCAAGCCTAGGAGAGAAAAGAATGATGATTCAGTATTGATTATACACAGCAAAGCATGATGTGTCCCCAAACAGTACTGTTGACAAATGTAGGAACAAAGAAATAATTATACATCTGAGGTGAATTTATACCTTAAAAAAAAGTCACACACCAATAAAGTTCGTTTCTTAAATAGGTTTTGTATTTTCTTACAAAAAGTTGTTCTTTAAGTTATTGCTTTATTTTATTTTGATGTGTAACTTCTGGTAAGCTCAAGGTGGGTTTTCTCTTTTTTCCATAGTGAGACAAATTCTTTCCTTTTCTGAACCAAAATCCAAATTTTGATGTCTATTCGAACGTTTTCATACCTCATAGTAAAGTTCAGTAACAACGTGTACCCGGTCTACTACTTTAGGGTTCAGTAAGCCTAAGGAACAGAGGAGCTGATTGCTGATCAGCCACTGGTAGCTCTTTGTTCCAGCAGAAATTTGCTTTATAGTGGCCCACATGTACAATCACCTTCATTTCTTGAAGAGACCTCTAAAACCGTATTTTCTCTTGCTAAGGCACACACCTTTTCTTTGGAGTCTTACTTTCTTAATCCAGAACTGTATAATAGCAAAGCAATACAATAGAGAGAAATGTCTTTCTTGTGTGGTCCTTAATGGCTTCAGAAACTACTTAGCCTGACCACATTTTGGTGGATGCTAGAGATCTTCCCCTCCCAGCAACACACTGGCTGGGATTATTCGGAAAGGGTAATTTAAAGCCTTCCACAAAAGTGTCTGATGTATCTCTGGAAATACAGGAAGAAGCTGTAAGTGCTCTTCTTAGTCCTATCTACCTTGTGTAATTTTGTGTAATAACCTTTGCCATACTTTACCTTAGCAGTTCTCCTTTCAATCAGTGCCATTATATTCATTCAAGAAATTCTGTATTTAGTATACAATTCTCTCCATAGATAACTTTCCTAATATTGTGTTTTAATATATTTTTATGTTCTTAGTATTTTTTCATGAAAACCATTTTATGTTTATTTAATTTGAGATGCAAATAGGACAATCTCAGTTACATGTCAGTATCTAACCTAAAACTACATCTCAAATACTCTTCTTTGTATTCGTTCTTTGTTACTTCACTCTGACATAACACAGTTAGAAATATCTTCCTTTCTTAAGAAAAACACTGCAGTTTCTATATAGGAAAATATTCAGTTATATTACAGTATTATGTCTAGCTCCTTTTAAAAGCCATGTTGTATTATATAATTTTGTTTACATTAATGAAATTATGTGATTGCTATATATTTTTACGTATAATTGAAATATTATTTTATGTCTTAGATTTTTTCTTCAAAAATCAGATTGTATGTCTGTAATAACTTTTAATAGAACCAAATGCAGTTGTGTGTACAAAAATACAGTATTTAAATATAAAATTCATTTGTTCATATTGTGTTCTTTACATATTCTTGTAAAGTATATAATTCAATTTATATTTTATTTTTATTTAAAGAACTGTAAATAAAGGAAGTATAAAGGAAAAAATTAAAAATGTTGGAAGTATGTGGTCTCTGGATCTCAGTGACTGAGTTATTATTTTGTCTCAGCCTTTATACTGTCTGAAGTTAAAAGTGGATTATTTTTAAGAGAAAAACAATTATTCATAGTTGGGCTCAGTACCTTTATGGCACCCCCTTGGTTGCAGTGTTCTGAAAATAAATGTAATTGACTGGAGGGAAAATAAATTCATGCCACAAGACCTGTGATCTTTCACAGTCAGTATTGTTTTCTTGTGCCAGTATTATTATAGTGTAGGAAAAGACTGATAAAATATACCCATATAATTTCAGTGTGGTAATTCAATTTTAATATAAGAAATGAACCTAATAAAAGAAAGGTCAAGAAAGCATCTTATCTCAATAATTAACAATATATTTGAAAGAGCTAGCTCAGAGAAAATTCATAAAATTAGTGAAGTTTGGCTCTGGAGCTTTCCAAAACCTCAGTTCTTCTTAATACATCTTCCCAGCTGTCCACTGACATCTCCAGGTCCTTCTGTCAAGGAGCTATTTTCCCAATATTTACATCCATGTTCAATTTCCCTTAGAAGTTTTTCAGGAATGTTATGTGTTTGACCAGACAGTTTGACTTGACATTCACTGCGGAAGGGTCTGATGGGTGGATCCCAGGAGTCCCCAGACAATACTTCCAGGGTATAAATCTATTCAAAACTATTTTTACAATATTCAGATTGTTTGGTGTCTTTTAAAGTTAGTATGATGTGATAACAGTACAATAGGTTGAAATCAGAACTTAAATGACAATTTAGTTGTCCTCTTTAATCCAGATATTGAAATTTACAGAAATGTAAAACAGTGACATTCTTCTCATCATGTTTTCAGAAAAACATTTTTTCACTAAAAATATGGTATTTGTGTTAATATATATGGATTTGCTATTGCCATTTTAAAATTAGTATATAAATTAAAAATTTATTAGTTTTAATATTGAATATTAAATATAAAAAGTTATATCCCACATAAACAAAAGCTTGTTCTTGGGAACCTTAGTAAGTTTTAAGGGCCTAAACAACTCCTAAACAAATTTTAAGAATCAACGTGCTAGTCTGAAGTACTGATGGTGTCAAGCAGGACACTGAGTGAGTATTTCAGGCAATAAATTTGTATTTCATAGGCACCTACTGGATATTAATACTTTACTCAAAGGAATAAACATAAGTATGATTAAGTAATTTGTGGCAAGCTATTAAAGCAGATTTTATTGTGGAGGTAGGAGAGATGGATGGGCAGGGAAGTCAACAGATGATCTACAGAGGTCTACCTACGTGTTGCAGAGCTGGCAGACATGGGTGTGTCTCGGATTCAAAATGCATCTTGCCAAACGCCATCATGAGATGGTCTTTACACTTTAAAAGTGGAGCAGGTAGCAGATGGAACCCCATGTGTTTAAAACCATTTTCTGAAATTGTGAATGTTTTTTCTGTTCTGAAAGGATCACTATAATTACATGTACTATTTTGGTTAGTTCTATGAAGGAAAAAGTTCCAAGTATGTCAAAGAAGCTTGATCTAATTGTATTTAGTTAGTTATTAAAACATGACAGCATTCCCAGGATACCTGAATAATTGAATTTTATTAAGCAATTAAAATGTTTATATCTGATTAATTTTCTGTTGAACTAAAATAATGTACCAATAAAGTGTGAAAATATTAATATGCAGCTAACTTATGTGGACTCTGTGTTGAAAATCAAACTGATTATTTTTTGGAAGCTTAATAAAAGTGGCCTTTGAACTGCTCAGATGCAAAAAATTTAAGTACAACAGAAACAACAAAAATGTTAGATGGAAATACTTTAAAAAACCTGTTAAATGGTCTGTTTATACAAATATCATAACTGTTAAAATTTAACTGTTCTATTTTAAATTTGGCTAAAATTTTCTGCTCAATATTTTTATTTATTTTAGTATATTTTGCAAATATTGCACATAGACTGCCTATGTATTTTGCTTGGTTCATTTGGTCCAAATTTTTAAACTAAAAAAATTAAGATAGGTTACAAATTTTATGAGTATATATACATATATATATATATACAAACAGAATTATAAAAAATACAAATAATGTATCCTTAATTCTTTAAAGGATAAAAGAAAATATTCTAGGCAATTTTTTCAAACACTTGTTAAGATAAACAGTGTTCCCATGGAATTGCATGAGGACTTAGCCAAAAAACATTTTTGTAAAATAAGCCTGGGAAATATTGCATACTTGTCTGTTGGAAATTTAAAATACATGTGATTATTACACATTGTGTTCTTATATTAACATATTTCATGTATATCATAAATACATAAACTATGTACAGAGAAAAATTAAAAAATAAAATTAACAAAATGCATACAAGCTTTATAAATGCACAGACATATTCCAATAAAAGAAAATGGATATTTTCTCTATATGTATGTCATTTAAATATAAAATCACTTGTTTTGGAACATTAATAAATAATTGCAAATTTAGTGCTTTGAAGAAAGCTGATTTCAAAGTGTGCTTTGAGATTATTTCTGTTGATTTTAAGTTGGGTAAAACTTGAATTTATTATGTCTGGATTTATTTTTGTCTGATATAGAATAATACATTTTTATCTCATTTAAGTAAAAATTCTACAAGTGTTTTGTGAATAAATTTCATCTAGGCAAACAAAATATTTCATATATCAAAAGTATAGCAATTATGTTATTCAAATATTAAGCTCTAATCCTCAGCACTTTTCATGCTTTCTACATATCTTTTGTCCCTATTGGTTCAGATATAGAATCCATTTATACTGATGAAAATACTCTACATATAGTTCTGTCTTTTTAAAAACTGTAATGTTACTACTTTTTGGTACATTATCTCTTAGAGAATGTTTTATTGAGTAGTTTTAAAAGATTCTAAATGATTTATGATTTGTGTGGATAATCAGTGGAGAAAGTTGAGGTTAGACTGCTTCATATTGAGTACTATTATCCCATTCAGCATCTTGGTTAAGTGTTAATCTGTAAGCCATTAACATGTAGCGTAGAGTCAGAGGAAGCTAGTAAATCCCTCATCTCATGTTATTGGCCCAAAATGAAAAACATTTTAAAGAAAGAAAGAAACACATTTTGACAAACTATAAAATTAAAGAAAGTGATATCATACATTTGCAATTCTCAAAGTTGGAATTCAAGAGCAAGCTTGCTTAACTGCATGAATTTGCAGTCCAGCAAATGTGTTGTTCACTCTGTAGCAGTGAGCTTACCAAATTTAATTATTAGTTTATGTAGCTGTTTTTCAAACTTGTTAGAATTTTCAAACACTGAGTTGCACAATATTGCAGCCATTCAGCCACATTTGGTTGTTGACCAATTGTAATAGGGCTCATCCAAACTGAGATGCACTGTAAGTGTAAAACATACATTAGATTTTAAAGACAGTAAGATAAAATGATTAAAATGGTTTAAGATCAAATGTATTCTGGATATATTGCATTAAGTAAAGTATCTTATCAAGTTAATTTCACCTGCTTCATTTGATTTTTTTAAATGTCATTACTAGATATTTAATGTGCTTCTCATTGTATTCCCATTGTACAACTTTGCTCCAATAGATAATTGTATAGTTTGTGTGTAAGGAAAGTTTCACCGCTTCTTTTCCAATCTGTATGCCTTTTTAAAAAAGCTTTCCTTATTACACTTTTAAGAGCCAAAGTAGACAGTTAAATGAAAATGGAGAAACAGGAAACCTTAATTTGCTTCTTTATCTTTGATTAAAAAAAAAAGCTTTTGGTATTTCACTATTGTATAAGAGAAGATACACCAGAGAACCAATAGGAAATGCACACTGCACTACACACACACACACACACACACACACACACACACACACAGAGCAACATTGACATTTTAAGAAACTGTCTTACATGATTATGGGTCTGAAAAGTCTGAAATTCTAGAGCAAGCCAGCAGGCTGGAAATTCGGGTAAGATTTAATATTGAAGACTTGAGGCCAATTTCCCCGCTTTAGGAAACCTCTGTCATGGTTTCTAAGAACTTCAACTAATTAGATGAGACCAACCCGTATTATGGAGTGTAATCTGCTTCACACAAAGTCTACTGACTTAAATGTTAATTACATGTGAGAAATACCTCTACGCTTATATATAGCGTGGTATGGACCGAACAACTGTAAACCATATTCTAGCCAAGTTGACATATATTTGACCATTAGAGTATTTAAATATGATGTTAGATGCTGTTTATATTTTGAGTTATCATATTGAACAAGCTTCTATATTTGCCTAATTTTTTGAGATATCATAAATATTTCATATCTTTTTCACATTATTTTATTGCCTCTGTTAGGATAAACTTATTTTTGGTATTTTATTCTACAAATATGGCAGTTTTTATTGATTGGTATTTGAATAATAAACCAGCCTTGGATTCCCAGGATAAGCCCTGTCTTCGTCAGCTTGGGCTTCTGTTACAAAGTGCTATAGATGAAGTAACTTAAACAGCAGACATTTATATCTCATATATATGGGGCCTGGGAAGTCCAAGATGAAGGTGTTGGCAGATTTGACTTCTGGTAAGGGATTTCTTCCTGGCTTGTAGACAACCCTCTTGCTTTTTGTCCATTCTGACAATCTTTGCTACTTGATTGAAATATGTATTACTTAGAATATATAAGTATATTACTTATGCATTCTTATACTATTACTATTTATTTGTGCTTATATAAGTATATGAAATAAAATACATCTTTGTAATGTGATTGAAATATAATATTCTATATTAATATATTCTATAAATTATTCTATATTAAACATTAGTAGATATACAAATTTATATATTATCTACAATATAATATATAAGTAATCAATATTTCAAATAAGTGGCAAAGATATATTTTATTTAAATTTAATGTAATTATTGCTATAGTTGAATATTGTTATTTTGCAAGCTAATCTCTACTGGTCAAATTTTTTCTATGTCTCTTCTTTCCTGTTAACATCTTGGTTAATGTATTACTTTAATTATTACATTCTATTTATTCTATAGTGTTGCTATATTTCCTGGCAATCTTTTTATTTTATTTTATTGATTGCTTTCAATAATTTGTGTATGCATTCTTATTTTATCATCAACAGATAACTGGAAAGGCTATCTAAATATTAGACAGAATAGACTTTAATATAAGAAATTTGAAGTGATTTTAAAATAATAAGAGGGTCAAATCATCAAATAGGTCTAACAATTCTAAAAAAAAATGTTGCACCTGAGGATAGAGCAAATACATGAAACAAAAACTGTCAAAATAAAAGGAAGATATGACAATTAAACAAAAATAGTTGGGTACTTAAATACTCCATTTTCATTAATGGATACAACACCAAGACAGCAGATTTCAACAAGGAATTAGGAGACCTGGACACACTGTTAACCAAATCTCCTAACAGACATCTACGGACCACTTTTAAAACAAGAGAAGATGACACATTTTTTTTTCTAAGCACAAATGGACATTTTCCAGTATGGCACAAAATAAGCCTCCACAAGGTTAGGTAAGGAATTCCATTCTTATAGAGTATCTTCTCTGAAAACATTGGGATCAAATTAGAAATCAAAGCAGAAGAAAATTTGGAAAATTTATGATTATGTGGAAATTCATCAGAATACTTCTTTAAAAACCCACAGGGCAGAGAAGAAATCACAAGAAAAAACTTAGAAAATATAGTGTGGTGATCTATATCTCTCTTTTGGTACCAGTACCATGCTGTTTTGATTACTGTAGCCTTGCAGTATAGTTTGAAGTAAGGTAGTGTGATGCGTCCAGCTTTGTTTTTTATGCTGGAGAGGATGTGGAGAAGAGAAATGCTTTTACACTGTTGATGGGAGTGTAAATTAATTCAACCTTTGTGAAAGACAGAATGGCGATGCTTCAAGGATCTAGAAATAGAAATACCATTTGATCCAACAATCCCATTATTGGGTATAAACCCAAAGGATTATAAATCAATCCATTATACAGACACATGCACAAGTGTGTTTATTATGGCACTGTTTACAATAGTAAAGACTTGGAACCAAATGTCCATCAACAATAGACTGGATAAAGAAAATGTGGCACATATACACCATGGTATACTATGCAGTCATAAAAAGTGATGAGTTTGTGTCCTTTGCTGGGACATAAATGAAGCTGGAAACCATCAGTCTCAGCAAACTGACACAAGAACAGAAAACCAAACACCGCATGTTCTCACTCATAAGTAGGTGCTGAACAATAAGTACACGTGTATACAGGGAGGGAAACATCACACACCCACCGGGGCCTATTGGTGGGTGTGGTGGTAGGGGAGGGATAGCAGGAATTGGGGGGTATAGGGGAGGGCTAACATTAGGAGGAATACCTAATGTGGATGATGGGAGACACAATGCGTTGCCACTTACTACCCACAGGATAACTTAATTTTTTAAAAAAAGGAAAATAACAGTTGGAGAAGATGCAGAGAAATATGAATCCTTATACATTGCTGGTGTATTAGTCTGTTCTCATGCTGCTAATAAAGACACACCTGAGAATGGATTTTATTTATTTATTTATTTAATTATTTATTGGGTCAGAGTGTCACTCTGTCACCCAGGCTGGCATGCAATGGCACGATCTTGGCTCATTGCAACCTCTGCCTCCCAGGTTCAAGTGCTTCTCCTAACTCAGCCTTCCCAATAGCTGGGATTACAGGTATGTGCCACCACGTTCAGCTAATTTTTGTATTTTAGTAGAGACAGGGTTTCACCATGTTGGCCAGTCTGGTCTTGAACTCCTGACCTCAAATGATCTGCCTGCCTTGGTTTCCCAAAGTGCTAGGATTACAAGCGTGAGCCACCACACCAGGCCGAAACTGGGTAATTTCTAAAGGAAAGAGGTTACAGTTCCACATGACTGGAGAGGCATCACAATCATGTCAGAAGACAAAGGAAGAGCAAAGGGACATCTTACATGACGGCAAGGAAGTAGGCATGCAATAAAATGTTAATCTGTGAAAAAGGAATAAAGTACCAATACATAACACCATGTGTATAAAACTTGAAAATATTGTGCTATGCGAAAGAAGCCAGACACAAAAAATCACATATTCTGTGATTCTTTAATTGATAGGTAAAAAATAGGCAAACTTACAAAAGTTAAAAGCAGATTCAAGTTTAGCAGAAGCAGCTGGGGAGTGTAGGGGATGAGGATGACTACCTGAAAGGTATGTCCTGTTTATGAGGTGATGAAAAACTTTTGAAATTATAGAGAGCTGGTGATTGCACGGCATTGTGAATACACTAAATACCAATGAATTGTGTGCTTTAAAATGGTTAATTGTATTATTATGTGATATTCACCTCACATTTTAAAAGTCATGCCTAATTTTCTTAATATGTCTTTGTTAAAATAAAATGTAACTAAAAGCTGCTTCTTAAATTTCCAAGAGTTTATTATGTGGATTTCAAAATCGGAGTGTAATATAATATTTTACCATTAATAGAATTTTTTTTCAGAATGAAGCATCTGGTATTTTACCTTGTTAATAATATAAATTTACATAGATAAATTTTTCAGTTGTGAAACTATTAGATATTTTATTAATCTATGTATCAGGGAGCAAGCTTTACTGATCTGGTTATAGTATATAAGTAAAATCTTAAAATAGTGTTACTTATAATGTAATTAGAATGCTATTCTTTTTCTTGCCAAATTTCACGCCATGGTTCAATATATTTTATGTGACACATCTTACTCAAACCTATTGGAGTTAGTGCTTAAAATAATAACAGAACATTTCATACATTATAAAATGAATGTAGAATAGCAAATAAAAACTAGATGTGGACTTATTTATTGTATAGTTTAGTATAAATTCCAATAAAATTCTAAAAAATATCAGTGGTGTTGTTTGTGCTTTTGAGCTCAGCAAACTAGAGATTAACAGAGACAACTATGAAATATAATACAGTTATGTGTTATTTTATACGATTCTGTTTTGTTCATTATCTAGAATATTTAGAAACTAATGATGCACTGTACTAACACTGTCTCTCTCCTTTTGTCATAAAAAGACACATTAAAACCAGTAATTATAATTTACTTTGAGTTTGTATTTCAACTTAACTGACATTTATTTTTACTCTTGAATTGTACATAAAGTCATTGGGGGAGAAAATAAGTTAATGCATTTAGTATGTCTGTGTTTTAGGAATGAAATACTACTGCTTCAGTCATAGTGTTCATCTACAACCTTAATGGGGTTATAATGCATATTGTGGATTCATTCTTCTGTTTTATGATGTACTTCTGGCAAGAGTGAGCTAAAAGTAGAGTTAGTTTTACTGTGTCATCTATAGATGATAAAGAATAGATACCCAACTTAAAGCACTTTGAAGAAATATACCTATGTGTGTGTATGTCTGTGTATTATACGTGTGCATGTACATATACACATACATATATATATATGACCTCATGCTGTTAGAAAGGATTGCTTTGGCTTTGGAAATGTTTGGATCCATGGGCTGAGATAATTCCCTGGGAATCAACCTATCAGTCAGTCAAGTCAATCCATGGCTCAGCGTATCACTCTTGGGCATGATTCCCAGGTGGGTCCTGAGCAAATAGCCATCAATGGCTTCAGGATTCAACCCCACTATTTTGGCAACTTCAGATGAAAAAGTAAAACTTTTCTCGGTATTTCAAGTAACAGTTCTTGTAAGGTTCTTTTTGCTTTAGTTTGCTTCTTTTAAGATTCTTCTTGGCTATCCCTAAATCACTGTGGTCAATCACTTGATGTTCTAATGAGCCATGCCTGCATCATGTGCTTCAGGAATTACAGAAACTGAATGAAAAGGCAGCATTTACCAGAGAAAAGTCAAGGGATTTCACCAAACCAAAGGTATATAGATATTAGGCTAAAATATTTATGTCTATATTATTTAATAATAATTGTTATGATCTTTATGCAGCTGAAAAACTGCCTCCCTCATATACATCAAACTGTTGATATTATAAATTAATTTTTACACATAAATATCAAAAAGAAAAATTCTACAAGGAATGTGCATTTCTACAGAAACATATCTCAAGTTTTACATGTGGTACATTTACATCTTAGAAAATAAAGCATTCTGTGTCACTGAAATCAGCAATTCAGATTCAATTAATGTTGAAGAAGAATAGAGTTTGCACATTTGAAAATATGTATGATACTTTGATTTTTATAATAATTAGAAATAAAGATCAACTAGCAGCCACTCTAGGATGAACAGTGTATCAAATAATGAGAAAGTCAGCATATTGCTCAGGAATACTCACAAGCATATATTTTTAAGAAATCAATTTATTACCCATCAAAAAAAGTTATGACTACTATAGCCTCAAAATAGCAGAAGAATGATGTCAGTAGGCTTAAATATAAAGCAATTATACAACCTAAAACATACTCTTATCTCCCTGTGTGAAATATCTTTAATTTTAACTTTTAAATAGTTCTTATTTTTCAAAAAATATTGATGCCCTATCTCAGTTCTAGGAAGGATTTACCATTAGAATTCAATAGTTTATTTTTAATCAGTAGGTGCTGAATACCTTAGTATGAGCTTATAAAAAAGTAAAACTGAGTAATATACAACAAACTTGGCTATCGAATGGCTCACAGTCCGCTAATATTTATCAGCACAAAAGAGCACTGAAAGATATGGATTGAGAAAACATACATGAGAAAGTAAAGGATCCTATATTTGGATGGGCCAAAGAAACAATATAACAGTATTACTTAAAAGGCATTTTCTTTTTGTAATATATATAGAAGTATCTCTGTTACAGGAGAAAACATTACATGAAACAGGAATATTGTTAAAAATTGCACTTATAAAGTACAAGGCATTTGTGTACGGATAAGGCATTTGTGTACAGATAAGGCATTTCAATGAAATTCATTTTAGTGTCTACAGGAGTCACTCAAAATTTCTGGGAAGAAAAGCTGTTGCCAGGATTTTAGGACTCTGCTTAATTATCTAATGAACTTGGATTTTATATCATTAACTAGCAATCTTCAAATATTTTTATCTCAGGAAGTTTTTACATTCTTGAAAAGACTGACAAGTCCAAATAGCTTCAGTTGAATTGGGTAATTTAGGCGGATAGTCTCTATAGTAGAGATTAAAACGGAGAAACTCTTAAAATATTCATTTAGTGTTATTTAACTAAGTTATATAGATCTTCCACATATTGACATATTTCAATATAGGACTAAATTAACATTTATTAATATAATTACTAAGCTTTTCTGTGATGTCTTTAACTATTGAGAAGCTGTGACAGATAAAAAGTTTTCAAGATTTTAGTTTTCACTTTAAACGTTTTAGTGTTGTTATCAGATACTGTCATTTATTTTCATTGGAGTGACTGACTTTATTGGTTCATTTTCAAGAAAATATCTGTCAAACACCCAAGTCTGAAAAGTCTAGCTGTCTGCCAGTCTTTTGAATAAAAACAGTGATCAATGAAAAAGTAGCGAATTCAATGCAAAAAGCAAATAATCACTCAAGTGTTTCCCCAAAAACAACTGTCATATGGTATGTAGCAGCAGTTCTTTATGATTTCTTCCGTTTTTTTCCACATAGAATAATGTAAAAAGTTATATTTAAGGGTCAAGATTTAATAAAATTAATGTTTTGTATTGTTTTAATCAAGGGCACACTTTTTTTTAGTTATACTTTGAGTTTTGGGGTACATGTACAGAACATGCAGGTTTGTTACATAGGTATAGATGTGCCTTTGTGGTTTTCTGCATCCATTCCCCCATCATCTACATTAGGTATTTCTTTTAATGTTATCATTCCCCTAACCCCCCACCCCTGCTATCCCCTCCCCTACCTTCTCCACCCCCCCAACAGGCCTCAGTGTGTGATGTTTCCCCCTCCGTGTGCCCATATGTTCTCATTGTTCAACACCCACTTATAAGTGAGAACATGTGGTGTTTGATTTTCTGTTCTTGTGTCAGTTTGCTGAGAATGATAGTTTCCAGATTCATCCATGTCCCCTGAAAAGGACACGAACTCATCCTTTTTTATGGCTGCATAGCATTCCATGGTGTATATGTGCCACATTTTTCTTATCCGGTCTATCATTGATGGGCATTTGGGTTGGTTCCAAGTCTTTGCTACTATAAACAGTGCCACAATAAACATACGTGTGCATGTGTCTTTATAATGTAATGTTTTATAATCCTTTGAGTATATTTCCAGTAATAGGATTGCTGGATGAAATGGTATTTCTATTTCTAGATCACCACACTCTCTTTTACAATCATTGAACTAATTTACATTCCCACCAGCAATATAAAAGCATTTATCTTTCTCCACAACCTCTCCAGCATCTGTTGTCTCCAGACTTTTTAATGATAGCCATTCTAACTGGCATGAGATAGTATCTCAATGTGGTTTTAATTTGCATTTCTCTAATGACCAGTGATGGATGATGAGTTTCTTTACATGTTTGTTGGCTGCATAAATGTCTTCTTTTGAAAAGTGTCTGTTCATATCCTTCGCCCACTTTTTGATGAGGTTGCTTGTTTTTTTTCTTGTAAATTTGTTTAAGTTCTTTGTAGATTCTGTATATTACCCCTTTGTCAGATGAGTAGCTTGCATAACTTTTTTCCTATTCTGTTGGTTGCCAGTTCACTGTAATGAAAATTTCTTTTGCTGTGCAGAAGCTCTTAAGTTTAATTGGATCCCGTTTGTCTATTTTGGTTTGTGTTGCCATTGCTTTTGGTGTTTTAGCCATGAAGTCCTTGCCTATGTCTATGTCCTGAATGGTTTTGCCTAGGTTTTCTTCTAGGGTTTTTGTGGTGTTATGTCTTATGTTTAAATCTTTAATCCAGTTGGAGTTAATTTTTGTATAAGGTGTAAGGAAGGGATCCAGTTTCAGCTTTCTGCATATGGCTAGCTGGTTTTCCCAATATCATTTATTAAATAGGGAATCCTTTCCCCATTGCTTGCTTTTGTCAGGTTTGTCAAAGATAAGATGGTTGTAGATTTGTGGCATTACTTCTAAGGCCTCTATTCTGTTATATTGTTCTATATCTCTGTTTTGATGCCAGTACCATGCTGTTTTGATTACTGTAGCCTTGTAGTATAGTTTGAAGTCAGGTAGAGTGATGCCTCAAGCTTTTTTTTTTTTTTTTTTTTGCTTAGGATTGTCTTGGCTATGCAGGTTCTTTTGGTTTCATATAAAGTTTAAGGTTTTTTTCCAATTCTATGAAGAAAGTCAATGGTAGCTTGATGGGGATAGCATTGAATCTATAAATTACTTTGGGCAGTATGGACATTTTCATGATATTGATTCTTCCTAACCATGAGCATGGCATGTTTTTCCATCTGTTTATGTCCTCTCTTATTTCCTTGAGCAGTGGTTTGTAGTTCTCCTTGAAGAGGTCCTTCACATCCCTTGTTAGTTGCATTCCTAGGTATTTTATTCTCTTTGTAGCAATTGTGAGTGGGAGTTTACTCATGATTTGGCTCTCTGTCTGTTGGTGTATAGGAATGCTTGTGATTTTTGCCCATTGATTTTGTATCCTGAGACTTTGTTGAAGTTGCTTATCAGCTTAAGTAGATTTTGGGCTGAGATATTGGGGTCTTCTAAGTATACAGTCATATCATCTGCAAATAGAAACAATTTTACTTTCTCTTTTCCTAATTGAATGGCCTTTATTTCTTTTTCTTGCCTGATTTCCCTGGCCAGAACTTCCAATACTATGCTGAGTAAGAGTGGTGAGAAAGGGCATCCTTGTCTTGTGCCTGTTTTCAAAGGAAATGCTTCCATTTTTTTCTCATTCAGTATGATATTGGCTGTGGGTTTGTCATAAACAGCTTTTATTATTTTGGCATATGTTCCATGGATACCTAGTTTATTGTGAGTTTTTAGCATAAAGGGCTCTTGAATTTTGTCGAAGGCCTTCTCTGATCAATTGAGATAATCATTTGGTTTTTGTCTTAAATGAAGCAATAAAAAGATCATTTAAAAAATATTTCTCAGTGTGCCACAGTAAATAATGAAATGATTTTCAGAACAGTTTATTGCTACTGGCTTGATTTGTGCCAAGGGGTAAGAAATTTTACCCAATGTCATTTTTACACCATTAATGCAAATTTCAACATAGTAACAAAGGAAAAGAATATAATTATGAATATATTTTGATCTCACAGACCCCCTGAAAATGTCTTGCAAATTCTTAGGGACCGTGGATCACATTTTGAGAATTGTTATCTTAGGTAATTAGAACAATAGAAAATCCAAAGCTGACATTTATGAATTCCAAATACCTGCCAGGGATGTTACTTATAGGTTTTAAAATTTTACTGTATGTGATGATTTTATTGTATTTTGGATTCTAGACATTTAGTTAATTTCACCCCAAATTAACCATGATTGGAGAGAGGCAAGGTCCAGAGTTCTCAGTTAAGTGGGTTACACCTGTAATCCCAGGACTCTGAGAGGCCAAAGTGGGAAAATCACTTGAGCTCAGGAGTTTGAGACCAGACTGGGCAACATTGTGAGACCCCCATCTCTACTAATATATATATTTAAAGTATATAATTATATACTATATATTTATTATATGTAATATATATTTAAATATATAATTATATATTATATATTTATTATATATAATAAATATATATATTTAAAATACATGTGTGTATATGTAGATGAGTGTGGTGGCATATGCCTGTAGTCCCAAACACGTAGGAGGTTGAGCTGCACCCATGTGAGTGAAAAAAAATGATGATTTGATATTTCAGATTAAGAAGCAACAGGAGACTGAAATGGATCATAACAACAACTATAAAAAGGAAGGAAAATGATTATTTTAGAAATTATCAAAAACTGATAATTCATTTAATGGAGGGATTGAGCCAAAGTACAGCATTCATTCATCCTGCAGGTATCACATTTTTTTGACCAAGTTAGTAATGATGTTTTTACTTGAGGCAAAGTTGACTGGCCAAAGGTGTATTGAGTTAATTTAAGACAATGTGTGACTATACATTTCACATTGTTTTTAGAAACATGTTGATGTGATGGTACTTATATAGAATAATGGTCAAGTAGAGATATATAGTTAAATAGAATGAATAGTAAGAAATAGTCTTGGGAAAGAAGAGAGCTATAGAACCAATTCAGGCATCAGCCATACAGATGAACTAACCGGAGGCTATGAGGCTTCCTCCTCTAGCTGTGAGTATTAGAGTCCTAGTGTCTGAAGCCTTCTTCTGCATTCCCCACTATCCCACACACTGTGTGAAATAGAGTAAATAAACAAATAAAAGCATCAAAGGACAAAGGAAAGAACAAAACTCCAGAGAAGTTAATATTTTTGGAGATGGCAGAGCAGATACATAATGCATGGTGAAGGTACCATCCCAGGAATAGTATTAAGTAGAATCATAATAACTTGATTCTAGAAATAATTGTAAAAATTATACAGGCAGTATTATAAATGAATGGTGAAGAGATACTTTATATGCTAATGTTAGGAAAATTAACGAGAAATTAAAATAATTTAGTTTCACACACTATAAAACAATACAAAACAGTCAAAACAATGTGTTAATGTTAACAACACAAACAATCCACCAGAAAAAACATAGAGGTAAATAGTTACCCACAGCTATGCAGGGACTTTCTAAGCATAAAAGCAATGACAAAAAATAGAAAAATAATAATTAGTGTGACAAAATAAGCAAAAAATAGAAAAGAAAAAATGAAAGAAGACAGGAAAAATGCTAGCAACAAAGAAAGATAAAATATCAGCAATCTTATTGAGATATAATTTTTAAGACATGAACGTGTAATTCTTTGCTTTACCTACTCCTACTTTTATGTCATGCACCATGAAAAAGGATGACAGAAAACACATAAGAAAAATTTCTCTTCCTAGTTGCCACAATGGAAAGAAAAGTAATGTTTATTGTACGATTGATTAGAGCCACATCCTCTCTTAAACTCTATATTCATGTTCTCATTAAATTACTATTTTCAAAAATTAAAAATGGAGAAATAAGGATATTTTGCTAGAAAGATTTGAGGTAAAATCTTTGTTAATAAACATATTTGAATTAAAGCTCAGGAGAACTTTTTTTTCTAACGGTAAAATGCTGAAAATTGATACCATTCAGGGTGAGTGGGGTAAAGGAAACATTCCAATTTATTGCTCTTATAAGGGTAAAATAGTGTAATTTTTATTTTTAATTATTTATGTTTATACTAAATGCATAATAAATATTGATACTTTATATTTATTTTAGAAACATAAATAATGTTGATCAGAGATGGAGATGGTGAATAGCCAAAATTAGCACTTAGGAAGAAAAGGGAAAATAAATGCTTAAAAAGCCCATGTAATAAGTCAACATTGTCAGATGCTAAGTATCTGTGGAGACGGGAGAGTCTCAAGCACTGCATATGTGGTTGTTCGTGACATTTCACATTTCCCGATTACCAGTTTTCTAAGTTTTATATGCAATATCATAGAGAATGAGCAGGAGAGAGAGAGAAAGAGAAACTCAAGCAATAAAGAGTAAGCACCTTTCTCACTTAAATAAAATTCCTTACCACCTCCTGCTATAGAAAATTGGAAGATATTTCTCCGTAATATTCAAGGTGATGCTTAGCTATCTCTCTGTCCATAACTTATCCTCTTCAATAGTTTGCTATATTAATTTTCCTCCTGAGTAATTTTGATATCATATTTCTGCTTATTTTCATGTCAGCATTTATAATTGAATGCTTAATACTATCTCTGAGTATGAAATTGTGAAAATGATAGACACCATATACCTGATGAATATTAATTGATGTAATGATAAATATTTCTTCAATAGACATAAAAATGTCAAGTTTGAATATCTCTAATGCTTCTCTTGTAATATATTAAACTGTAATGTGAATAAGAGACCTATGTTCAATAATGTTAAATTTTCACACAGTTTTTTCCTCATCTTTCATCTCCTGATTTTCTCTTTCTCCCTTACTACTTGTACAAAACATAAGTCACAAATTTAACGTATTTTTTTTTATCAGTAAGGATATTAACAGGGAAGCAATTCTAGAAAAGGATAACAAAATAACTACAGCTCCAGTAATTCATCAAGTAAAAGAAATAGTTCTGTACAGGTAATTAAGAAAGATCAGCTGGATCTTCCATCTGCTCTGGGAGACATGAATTCCCTGCTCTCCAAGAAAATAGTAGTTTTTCTTTTACCCCTCCAGGAACCTACATTTTATCAAATGAAAGGCAAAATTAGCAGAGTAATTTGAAAAGCCCTGATAAATTTAACATATTCGTCTTCTGTCATTCATATTCTATGATCGTAACTAATTAAATGTCTGCTTATATTGGCACTTAATTACCTTGTATAATGTGCAGATACACAATAACAGTTTGTCAGCAAATGAATATGCTATGAGCAAATGAATATGAGCACTTTTCTATTTTTCAGAATCAAAAAAACATTCCAAGATATCATCATATTTCTCCTACCTGATATACCCAATTTCCCCCCCAATGTTATCTTCTAGCTATGGTATCTAGCTATTGCAATACCATAGCTAGAAGATAACATGGGTAAAAAGTCTGTGTAACCATTGGTTTATTGATGAGTGTTTAGATAAACACCGAAAGCTCAATCATGAAAACATCAATGAACTGGACGTCATTAATTTTGACAAATATACTATCCTAATGTAACATGTTAATAATAGGGGAAACCTGGGTGTGAGATATACTAGATCTCTATTATGAGTATATTGCAATTTTTTGGTAAATCTAAAACTGTTATGAAATGAAACATTTATTTAAAAAAACTCAGAGAAATATTTTAAAATGTAAAAAATTGAGAAAATTATTAAAATCCTGTAGTGCACTATGTTTAAAATAAAAAGTTCATTAATATGACTTGTAAGATCTTTTAATATGGTTAATAACACCCTGAATGATATATTATTCATCAATCACTGTCCCAGCCTTATCTTGAACCATCCTTTGTCTTAATGCACATCCTGATGCTACCTCCCTGTTCTTTCAGTACCATGGTTTGTAGCTGAATTGTTCACTCATTGGGATCTCCTGGAAGTGACATCTGCCACTTCTAGGCCTAGCCTATCACCCTTCCAAATGCCTCTTCATTTCATTTCTGTCTTCTAGCTAAATAGAATGAAAATGCTAATGACAACTTTGGAAACCACCAGTTGACAATGATAGAGATCAAGTTTCTGAATAACTGTGTGAAGTAGGCCTTGATTGACCTGAAATGTTACTTGAAAAACAAATTAATGTCTTATACTCTAAATCACTAAATGGTGGGGAATTAATTTGTTATTTTAGCTTAGTCTTTCAAAACTGACACAGGATTGTAGTGAATAATAAATTATATAATACATAATAAAGTTGATGGAACAAAGACTGATACATAGTAAGCACTCATGGCTTTTTAAAATTCATCTTATTTTTAATTGATAAATTATAACAGTGTACGTTTATGGGGTACAGTGTTATCTTTTGATGTATGTATACAATATGGAATGATTAAATGAAACTAATATCTATTAGCTTACATCATTTTTTGTAGTGACACATTTGAAATTTATTTGCTTATTTTGAAATACACAATACATCATTATTGACTACAGTAACCTTGCTATGCAATAGATCTCAAAATCTTATTCCTCTTGCTTAACTGGAACTTTGTAGCTTTTGACAAACATCCCCTATTCCCACCCTTCCCACTTCTCCAGCCTCTGGTAATCACTATTATTTCTACTACTATGAGTTCAACTTTTTTAGATTTCACAAATAAGTTCCACCATGTGGTACTTGTTTTTCTGTATCTGGCTTATATCACTTAATATAATGTTCTCCAGGTTCATCCATGCTGTCAGAGATGACAGGATTTTCTTCTTTATAAAGGTTGAATATAATTCCATTATATACAAATGCCACATTGGTCTGGACAACGATGTTGCCGATAAGATCCCAAAAGCTCAAGGCAACACAAATTGAAATAAACGAATGGGATTACATCAAACTAAAAACTTCTGCACAGCAAAGGAAACAATGAAGAAAATGAAGAGAAAACTCACAGAGTGGAAGAGAATATTTCAAACTGTCTATCTGATAAGGAATACATAAAAGACTCAAACAATCCAGTAGCAAGAAAATAAACAATCTGATTACAAAATAAAAGAAAGACCTGAACAGACATAAAGAGAACGTACAAATGGCCAACGTGTTCATGAACAAATGCTCAACATCACTAACCATCAGAGAATTGCAAATTAGAACCAGAATGAGATATAATTCATAGATATTGTTATTCTGATTTTTAAACCACTTGTTTTAGTTACCATTATCTGCACTGTACATTTTAATATTTTAAGTCTAAAGTATAAAATCTGATATATTTTAAGGTCTAGGTTGCAGAATTTGTATCTGATTTATCCTCTAATTTTCTACAATACCATTTCACCTTTTATGGTTAAGGTGCTTAACACATGACAGGAGTTAAGATGGCTTGTACTGATGTTCTTAAATTTGAAATGTGCCATGAACTATGCATTATTTATAAGAAATATTTTCTTAAACTTTGACTTCCTTGTTAATGCATAATTTAAAATAACAATATTAATAATTTGTGAGAATTTTGTTTGATTCCAGGACATTTTTCTTTACATTTTTAGACTATAAAGTTTTTAGGACAGAATAGGAAACTGTATGTATTTAAGTATTATGTTCTCCAAATGTATGAAACGAACACAGGAATATATTTTGAAACATTTTTATTCCTTTTGCCATTGTTGATATCCTATCTAAATAAATATATATTTTTTTAAACTTATTTTTTCTTATGTTGCCAAAGGACAGGCATGGTGTTATAGATGAAGGCATATATGAGCCTGACCTCAACTCTGAGGCTTAAAAAACTCTACACAGAATTAGGAAATACTGTGTAGCTACATTATTTAAGGAGTAGAAACAATTCTTTTTGTTGTAACCTAATGCTCATGCCAATATGAACTGTTTAAAATATTTCCCTAAACATATGTTAATTGTTATGTATACTAGTCTATAGAGAGAAAAATAGAGAAAAGCTGCTGCTGTAATGAGGTTAGCATCAGAATCAGTAAAAAATGTCATTGCATCATCAAGAACAATCTTAATTAGACTTTTCTTTAGGTTCTATCCAGGTGTAAGAATGCCACTAAAACATTATTAATTCTTCGTTTGAGAAATATGGACATGCACTTCAAAATTTTCTGCTTGCACTACCTATGGATAAAAATAGCTTAGAAAGCAGTGTCACAACAAGAAAATAGGGCTGTCTCTTTCATAAGATTTAAGTTATATTTTGCACCTAACAGAAGGTTTGAATTCTTGAAATAGCAGAATAATATATTTTGTATTATATCAATAAGGTAAGAAGACCAATTTTTTATTGATAGTCATGCTCATACATTTTCCTCAACTGTGTTCTAATTAAAATATTTTTATACTATTAATAAATAATCAATAAAAGAATGAATAAATGTGTGAATATGTATAAATTCATGAAACGAATTATCCCTCAAAAGTGATGGGATAAGTATCACTTTTATTTTGTAACTCTTTCTTGTATCAACATAATTATGTTGCTCTATACATTTGATTCCTTCCTTCTAAAGCAAGGTATTATTTTAAGTAGTTTTCTTTTTTAATATAGTCTTCTAACAATAATTGTATTTTTAAAAATATTTATATAATGCTTACTACATGTCTCATGATATTCTAAAATCATTTAATCCTCATAGAAACTCTATGAGGTGTTACTATTATTCCATTTATGTGAGGAAAATAAGAGAATTTAGATAATTAACTCAAAATTACTGAGCTAGTAAGTGTCACAGTAGGGAATTGAATCATGTCTACATTTCAATTCTAAAGTTTATTTGATTAACCAATACATTCCAATTTTAAACAAATACTAGCTCTAAAAATTATTTTCATTTCCCAGAAGACTGACCTTACTAGTGGGGCTTATCTTACTTACAGTGAATTTTTTTAAATGGAAGTCTTCTAACAGTGATACTGACATACTTGTCTTTTATCATCAACTACTTCATGATATGCTGTTATATAAATATAAAAGCTATGCTGATTGTAAGCATATTTAATATCTGTGGGATAATTACATATATATGAAATATTACTTTTGGTAATATTTGGCATTATTTTCAAAACATATTTTAAAATATGCTCTTTAAATCAGCCACTTAATTTTGTCATTCCAAAGTTGATCAAAATGAATAAAATTAGAAATAGATTAACAGTATTAGATCAATGTTTTTAGTAATGCAATATTTTTATTATATTTTGTTTTAAAATTATTGTTTTGTTTTTCAATTTCTTAATTTTCACTTTTTGATCTATGTCTTATAATTAAATTTTCAAAAAGCCACAGTCAATAAATGAAATATATATTTATGTGATTTCAGAAATAATGTTGGTTGTCATCAAGAAATCAAATGAAGTTTGATCACTAACTATTGCCATATTTCAGGTTTGAAAATATATTGAAGAATGAAAAGCAAAGCTGGTAGAGGTCATTGAAAATAATAAATAACAAAGTTAGAAAGTAGAAATATCAGGAAGCCTAATGGTGGCATGATGAGAACTGAGCAAATCAAGAATAATGATTCAAATCTTATAGGGCTGTTCCTCAATCTCTGTAAATCACTTAAGGTATTACCATGCTATTACCACCATGCTATTACACCATTAGCAGCAGTACCCTTTTCATCTTCACTACCACCCCCAACGCTAAAAATAAAGGACAGAATATTTTAGACACAAATATATAAAATGAGAGAAAGATATATTTGAAGGGCAAAATTCAAGCTTTTTAAAGAGAGACCCTCACTTTTAATAAATATTTTCCAAAAAGTGAATGTAATAATTAATCTTCCTCTTAACTGAGTAATGGGAATAAACCCAAGAGTATGAACTTGGTTTTGAGATTAAAGAACATGTGTTACATATTAGCACAGTAATTCACAAAACTGAAAATCCATAAAAGAAAATGATTATTCCAAGAGAAGAATAAGAAAGCCTGTTGTATTCGTTAAAAATATTGAAAAGGTATTTTTTTAAGCTGAAAAAAGTAGATGATAGTGCAGAATTTCAGCTATTTTAGAATGTAACAGAGTTAAAATTTATTTGCCTTTCTTTGACTTTACTCTTGGCTATAGAGCTCTGCTACATAAATAATATATATTTTATAGTAAAATGTAGCATGATTTGCGGTAATCTCTTAAAGGTAGGAACAAACTTATCAAGATGGATTATTAAAGCAGTTGGAACCTATTCATAAAATATGTTTTATAGACAGAAAACACTAAGAGCATTTCCCTTTGGCAATCTTTTGGGGCTGCTTCTGTGCTGCATGTGGAAACTGTGAAATGAAGAAACCACCTATGCTACTTTTGGGGGATGGGCATCTTGGGTCGTGTAATCCGGGGAATGTTATATTTTGTGATCCATTAAGGGTACGAAGGAGGAAGAAATTTGTATTCAAATATGTTTTCTATCCAAACATCATTAAATATTTCACTATTTTAATGAAATAATAAATTGTCAAAACACACATCTAAGACAAGTTGTATTTTTGGCGATGTTATTTATTTAATTCTTAGACCTGTGGGTAAGATGCAGTACTCTATCTTTTCCATGGTCTGCAGGTTTGTAATGAAACCAGACTCTAAATTCCCTATGATAGGAGTCGGGGGTGGACAATTTCTTCTCTGGGGTAGCAAATTCCAGAAGTATTCTTGAAGAATTTGTGGATTTTTCTTATTTTAGCACTAAACAGTCAAAGGGAAACTTCATTTTTTCCCATATGATATCCATGAATTTGACTCCTTGTCTTATATAACACCGTATATTTTAAACCAAATAATTTTTTACCTTTACAAATGGTTAAGAAAAAAATATATATAATTTTTGTTCTGCTTCAGTTACTTTGAATTTCAGTTTAAACTCAATTGAAAAATTAATTAACTCTTTTCATGAATGTTGATGACTGTGAAAATTCTGAACCTACTTGGAGTCTCTTAATATTATTACTGTTCTTCAGAATTTGCCAGAAACTTACAAACTATCACCTTTCCTAAAGTTGATTTCTACAGAACAAGCAAAGAGGAGACTTGGTATTTTTACTCTAGCCCTGAGAAAGAAATTATTGCTTGATATGGAGGAGATCACTATATGATTTAAACTTTTAAATAAGTTACTAGTGTTATATTATAAAAATTTAAAGAAAGATGTTCAGGTTAGTAGGATTTTGATGAGAATAGATTTGTAAGTCACTACAAACCATTCATATATGATTCATGAGTGGATTTGACTGTGGCTACTGGAGAGTTATTTCAAGAATCTAGATATTGTAATGAAATGGTAACAGGTTGTGGACTGAGAAGTATATGTTATTTTCTTTTAAATTTATTTTATTTTGTAGAAGCAGATATTCAAAGGAAAAAAATGACAAGTTTTAAGAGATTCAAGAAAGCAATGAACTAGCTAGGCATGTAGTTACAAAAACAATAGATTTCAGGAAACTAATACAATTATATTTTTCTTGATTTGTAACATTGTTTATATTTATTTTGCTACAGTTTTCAAGTTGCTGAAATGACATATGTGATTTTTATTTAACTATGAGTGTTTTATTCAAGTAAGAGAAGGTAAAGTTGTTCTCTATGTGTTATGTCAAAATGTTTATTGCATTTTCAGTAATAAAATAGAGCATTTTCTATAATGTTTTAACTCTATTTTCAAATCCAGAGTAAGCTTGTCTCAAAAGAGAAAAATTCATGATGGTCGTTATTGTAATATCTCCTGAACAGTAACAGACAAATGGAGTGTAGTACTTTTGGTTTCCTATTTGATTTTAGAGTAATAATGATGATGACAATAATATAACAAAATAATATATATTGAAAAATTCAATTTGAGGGATGTGAATTAATATCAAATATTTTTATTGTGAAAAATAAATTTTAAGAATATGTTCATAGAATACATATGAAAGATAACTAAGAATTCATTAATAGATTTAAAATGATATAGTGGAAAAACATACTGTATACGGGGATGTGGGGCTAGATGTGAGAAATCAGTAATAATACAATAAATTCTTATCAGGTCAAAGGTCAAAGCTCTTTGTAAAAAGGGTTATTTGGTACCCCAAGTCTCAATATGTTTTAAATAACCATGCAAAACAAACAATTACTAGTAATTTTATGTATATTTGGTTGTATTTATATAATTATTTGAAGTAGCAAAACTCATTTACTTATACTTGAATGAATCTTTTAAGTTCTAAGCAAAATATCATTATTAAAAACATTCTCCTAAGAAAAGGATAGGATAATATATCTAGAAATTTTTGTATCTACCAATAATTCTACAAATTAAGAAGTTTCTACAGTCACAGACTTGAATGCAGCACCACTTAACGCTATGATAAAAATGTAAAATATTTGCAGCATTATTGTTTATAAATTATTTTCAATGAGATTTAGTCATACATTTTTATGAATTATTCTTATCTTGGCACAAAGAGGCATTATCTATGGGTTTTAATCTAATATCACAGATGTTTATTGAATTTATTAATTTTATAACTGAAGATTAGTGGAAATCAATAAACAAATCTTCATTATGTAACTAATATAAAACACAAAATTATTTAAATGCTTATCTTAACACATTTTTGAGGGTTTTTTTCTAAGCTTACTCTACTTTTTTCTAAAAATGGGTTGAAATGCAGGAGAATATATTTAAAACAACTTTCACATAAATATAGTATGCTTCAAATTGGCCTATTCTATGTAATTATTACCAAATAGGTCTTTGATACATTTCAGAGGAATATTAATTCTTAAGTTATTTGATTTGTTAATCATCCATTGTCTTGATATATTTTTAAATTGTCTTCTATATTGGACATCAGAGATAATGTTATGAATTATTACTTCAATATTACAAAGCGATGCTTCACAAAGTATAGCTAAACATAAAAAGAAAGCAGAGGGCAATGAAGGATCTAAAATATTCAGATTCGTGTATATTGAATTGACAAATTGTTAAACATTCATGGTTCTGAAACACCAATCTTTTATCTGCAAAATTTCTGTAATTCTTAATTACTGAATTTCTCTCACATCTGCAGTCTAAAATTAGCTCCAGAAATGTACACATGGGGTGGGGTGGCTCACGCCTGTAATTCCAACACTTTGGGAGGCTGAGACAGGCGGATCATGAGGTCAGGAGATCGAGACCATCCTGGCCATGGTGAAACCCCAGTTCTACTAAAATACAAAAAATTAGCCAGTCGTGGTGGTGCGCGCCTGTAGTCCCAGCTACTCAGGAGGCTGAGGCAGGGCAATCGCTTGAATCCAGGAGATGGAGGTTGCAGTGAGCCGAGATCATGCCACAGCACTCCAGCCTGGCAAAAGAGCAAGACTCCGTCTCAAAAAAAAAAAAAAAAAAAAAAAAAAAAAAATGTAGACAAGGGAAATTGGCTTACTCTCTCATCTGATTGGACAATTTCGTGAAGTGCTGAACAGTGGGAATTTTTCTTAATTATTTTGAACAAATATTTACTGTGCACCTTACTTTGTGAACGTTTTACCAGGAAACAATGATTCAAAGATGAGGAAGGAAGCGGTCATGTCCTCCAGCAATTTAATTTCACTCAGACACACAGGCAATCCAATAGAAATGATACGAAAAGTGTACTTCTACCACAAAGGATTGAGTAAGATGTTAAGGGAAATCCAAATCTTCATGGACTATGTAATGATTATTTTGCATTCTACAGGATGAATGAAGAAGGGTGTATGTCAGGTAGAGAAGAGGACTAATGCCTTTCTAGAGAAGAGCAAAAAAGTGTCAAAAAATCTGTAACAGTAAGCTGCTCTGGGAACTTCAGTTAGTTGGTAGCTCTAGAGTATGAATGGTGATGATGTAAAACATCTGGAAAGAAAATAATCAGAAGTCAGAGTACAATATTTCATTACATGAAAAGAAATAAATCAGTATTTACTTCAGAAAGTATGTGGTTGTGCATGTGTGTGTGTGCGTGTGCACATTCATGTGTGTATCAGTTTTGTTTATAAAATCTATTGTAATTCCCTTCATATTCAAAAGGGATTACTTAACCTTTAATATCGAGGGAGTCTGGACCTTTTATTGGAAGATACCAATTATTATGTACGGAGATCTACAGGTACATGCCCTTTGTTCCCTACAATCTGTTACACATTTAGATTTCCTTTTTATGTGTTAGATACTATTTCACTTTAATTTTTATTTCAATAATTTTGGGGGAAACAGTTGGTATTTGTTTACATGGAAAAGTTCTTAAGTGGTGATTTCTGGGATTTTGTTGCACCCAAGCAGTGTACACTGTACCCAATGTGTAGTCTTTTACCCTCATCCTCCTTCTACCCTTCCCCCCCAAGTCCCCAAAGTCCATTATATCATCCTTATGCCTTTGTGTCCTTATAGCTTAGTTCCCACTTACAACTGAGAACATATTTGATTTTCCATTCCTGAGTTACTTCACTTGAAATAATGGTCTCCAACTCCATCCAGGTTGCTACAAATGGAAATGCCATTATTTTGTTCCTTCGTATGGCTGAGTAGTATTCCATGGTGTGTGTGTGTGTGTGTGTGTGTGTGTGTGTGTGTGTGTGTGTTTATTTATATAATCTCACATTTTCTTTATCCACTTATTGGTTGGTTTACCAGTTCTTGCTAGTGATTCTCAATTGAGAGACATAACAATTGATTTCTTCTTGCAGAATAATTATCTTCTGCAGTTCGTTTTTTTATTTGTTGATTATTCACTTGGCCAGGTTTAGTGTTTTTTTAAGGGAAATACTTACTGTAAATAATGAACAAATTTAGAACCCTGGGGCAAGTGAAAGCCACCGCAGTATAATCTTGTTATCAAATTCTATTCTTTACCACTCACAACTGTTTTATTCCTTGGTCATGCTATTTCTATGTAGAGATTTAATATTACTTTTTATGATTTTAAAAGATAACAACATGTATAAAGAGTGAGTATATTTAATGAGACCTTACTTATCAACCAAATCAGATTATAGATAAATTAATGTTACTAAAATATTGTGAATAAAAGTTACTAAAGACACTATAACTTTTATAAGTTTTGAAAAAAAACTTGAAAAAATAAGACAATCTATAATAAAATATACTAACCCAGTAGAAAGGCATTTTACTCTCTCAATATTTAATTCAGAAATCTATGTGCCATTATATAAATTATGTGAGATTAAAACAAAATGCTACTATTTGGATTTCATGTTCCTCTTCCTATAATTGTGCATTCCTTTTTATGTCAACTCAAATATCTTAGTTTTTACAAAGTCTCATTGAGACAACATCTTTTCAGGAATTTGTTATTTTTAAAATTACTTACAAAAAATAAAATAAAATTATGTACAGCATTTTGCTTTTTTAATGTTACCAGCTCATTTTATAAGAAGGATTCTGAAACCATTTAGAGAAATCACTCAAAAAATTTCATAGGGTTTTAAAGGTTGAAATCGTAAACCTCTTGACTTCCTGTCACACACTGGAAAAGTTATTTTCTTTTTCCTTTTCCTTTCCCTTTCTCTCCTTCTTGTGTTTCCTTCCTTTTCATTTTCACTTCAAAAAATAATCAAGTCTGGGCACATGATAGACACGAAGTGTAAGTTTTTGAATGAATGAATGACAATATGTCATTATCCTGTTGCCATAGAATCATTTTTATTAGGATGTATTATGAATCTGGCAAAACAGAGTAAGAAAAGCAAAAGGAGATTGTTGGATCGCGAACAGCCCTGAGTTATCATAGAATAGTTGTTCAAAAAATGTAGAACTCAAGAAATGTAATATTGTCATGTCATTATACATAACTATACAAAATTTTAGTTGCTCGAAATATTAAACAGGCATTCATTGATGGAAAACAAATATTTGCATGTCTTAGTGAATATATCTTTAATAAGTTGTTTTAAATACTTTAGTAAAATAGATAATGGGCTATAGCTCCTTTTGATATTTAGCTTTTGTAAGTTTGTTTTTTTATATGGTATATATATATATATATATATATTTTTTTTTTTTTTTTTTTTTTGAGACAGAGTCTCACTCAGTCACCAGGCGCCAGGCTGGAGTGCAGTGGCGCGACCTCGGCTCACTGCAACCTCCGCTGCCCGGGTTCAAGCATTCTCCTGCCTCAACCTCCCGAGTAGCTGGGACTACAGGCGCGCGCCACCACGCCCAGCTAATTTTTTTGTATTTTTAGTAGAGACGGGGTTTCACCATGTTGACCAGGACGGTCTCGATCTCTTGACCTCGTGATCCACCCGCCTCGGCCTCCCAAAGTGCTGGGATTACAGGCCTGAGCCACCGCGCCCGGCCTATATGGTATATTTTAATACAAACTCCCAGATAGGGAAATGTATCTATATATACTATTTTATTATATTGCAGTGGGTACTCACCATCAATTTTTTGATGCTATATTTAGTCATCAATGACTCTTCAAATATAAAATCTAGTAGAGTCTCTTCAGTAATTTTTATAAAAAATCTGTTTATATATTTATAGTTATATTTTATGACAGTATTTTATATTATTTACTTATTTTTAAACAGTATTTTTTAATAGGAAAATTGATAGGAAGGTACAGGGAATACCCTTCTATTCTTCGTCTTTCCTCCCCCCTCGCCTCACTTTCTCCTACTATTTAAATCTTGTATTAGAATGACACACGTGCTATGACTGATGAACCAACATTGATACAGTATGATTAACTAATGTTATCATCAACATTAGTATTCACTCTTTATGTTGTACACTCAATAGATTTTTACAAACATCTTGGAAATTGTGTTCATCATTACAAAATCATACAGGATCGTTTCACTGCTCTAAATACCCCTTGCTCCACCTATTTATCCTTTCCTTACTATAAACCTCTGGCTACCAATGATCAGTTCATTGTCTCCATAGTTTTGCCTTTTCCAGAAAGCCTCATAATAGAATTTATACAGTATAAACCTTTTTCAGATTGGCATCATTCACTTAGCAATATATTTTTAAATTTCTTCATCTCTTTTCCTAGCTCAATAGCTTATTTCTCTGTATGGCTGAATAATCCTCCAGTGTATGGATGTGCCACAGTTTGTTTATCCATCTTGGCTGCTTCTACATTTTGACAGTTATAAGTAAAAATGCTACAACCATTCATGTGCAGGTGTTTCACATCATTTGTGTAAATAACTATGATTGTGATTGTTAGATTGCGTGGTTTAGCTTTGAAAGAAACTCAGTCTTCCAAAGTGGCTTTGTCTATTTCCACCAGCAATGGATAAGAATTCCTGTTGCTCCCCATTCTTGTCTCCAGTATCTATTGTCAGTTTTGCTCCCTCCCTCTCTCCGGCCCTCCTTCCCTCCCTCCCTTCCTTCTGTTATTTGGCTTTTCTATCTCTCTATATTTAATTGACCATTCTCTCTGTAAAATTGTCCTCTGTAATCCATGACAACACTTCATTTTGCCCTACAGACACTACTTCTAGTTCTCTTTAATGCAATGCCTTCTCTCTAAGATCTCATAAATATGTATGTTCCTCAGTATGTCATCATAGGTACTCTTGTTCACTCCTCATAAACCATTCCTGAGAAAGTGCATATACAAAGATGACTTCACCTAATGCTAATACAGACTCATAAATAATCTGTAGTGGGTGTCTTTACCTGACACTTTTCCTCAAACTTTATGTGTGATTATTAAATTCATCATATTAGATTTTCCGTCAAACTTATGTCTTGATTATGGAACTTCTTCTTTCTGTCAGAAAAAGCCAGGAACACACTTGCAAACTGACAATAATTCTTATGCCTCCTTCTTCAGCTCTTGTATCTGACCATTAAATAAGACATGTGGATGCAACCTTTTAATTACCTATTTTTTGTGTACCATCCTCTCCATTGTTGCTTGTATCATTCTAATAATATTTTAGGTCATATTTATGCTTTGCTCAGTTGGTTACTCATTGTCTTCAAAATAAAATCACATCTCAGCATGCCCTATGTTGTCATATTTAATATATTTTTTATAATTTTTATTTCCTAGCATTGCATCTTATGTTTTAGAAACATAGATGAATGTGTAACTTTTTAAATAGGCTCTTAAAATATTTTTTTCATATTGTTCCTACAATCTAGAATGACCTTCCTTGTGTGTTCATTTGGCTGCTGTAACAAAGCACCATAAACTAGGGTTGGCTTATAAACACAGAAATTTGTTTCTCACAGTTCAGGAGCCTGGAGAGTTCAGTATCAAGGCAAGATTCAGTGTCTGGTGGGGACCTGCTTCCTGGTTCATAGATGATATCTTCTATCTGTGTCCTAATGTGGTGAAGGGGCAAGGCAGCTTCCTGAGGCCTCTTTTATATGGACAATAATCCCATTCAATGAGGACTCCACCCACAGAACCTAACTATATTCCCAAAGCCCTGCTTTCTAATACCATCACTTTGGTGATTAATTTCAACAGATGACTTTTTGTGGGGACACAAACAATCAGACTATAACACCTTCTGTATTTAGTGTTAAAGTACCAGAATCTTTATTTCCATAACAATTTATGCAAGCATTGTTACTTTATCAAGTCGGCCCTAACTCTCTTAAAATAGTTATCTAGCATTTACACTGCATTTTTTCTTACCTTGTATTGTTGCATGAGAATTTATCCCATGTTGTTTGTCTACCTGTCTCTTTACTATGTTGTAAACACTTGAAGGCAAAGATCATGTTTTCTCAACTATGCAGACAACAGGCAGCCTAATTTTTTGTTGAATGAGTGAAAGTAAATGATATAATACGAAGTGACCTGAAAGATTTGATTTAGTCAATGTCACAAAATAACTTTAGCTTTAGGGCAGTTTAGCTTATTGTATTTTTATCTTATAAAGAAAAATAAAGAAAAATGCATGCAATTAGAAAGAAATATTTTGAAAGGTTTTGCCCTTTTCTTGTTTGAAAGGGCAAAGATGATATGTACTTCATACAACTTGTGAAAGAGAAAATATTTCTTTCATGGACAGAGAAAAATGTGACTGGTTTGTTTTCGTACAAAAAAAAAAAGAAAAGAAAAAGGAAAGGGAAGAAAATAATAGATTGTTGGACTGGTATGAATAAAAAGAAGTCTTAGAGAAGAAAACTTGAGACAAAATAATTATATATTATTTTAAATAAACTAAATAGATAAAAATTAAATGCGGTGATTCAAAGTAAGTATATAATTTCAAAAAATATTTATATTAGAGTTGTATTTTCCAGTGAGTGACACTGGGCACAAATATATAAAACTAAATATACGCTAAAGTGAAATATAGATTGTGATATTTTTTGCTTTATTTTTGCTTATGCTTTTGTATAAACTTTGCAGCACATTTAAATACTTTTACCTAAGCTATCAGTACATCACAATAAATAAAAATAAAACTTAAAATAGCAGGCTTGTGGAGACATTTTGGTTCTATATGGATGGCATTTCTATTTAAAGTTTGCTAAATGTGCCTTTTATTGCAGTATGCTGTGATAAATTAATTACGAATGTGTTAATAAACAAAAGGGATACTGCCCTTGCAGAGTAGAAGGTACAAAAGGAGGAACAAAAGTATAATTTTACGTTAGATCTCCAGTAAAAAATGTTCTGCCAAATCCTACTAAGTTCTACTGCCCCAGGACTAAGTTCAACTACCCTGAAGGAAAACATATGTATTTTACAGAGTGCTAAGAAGACATAGTTTTTCTAAATAATATAGAGAACTGGAAGAAAAAAAAACCCACTCCTGTTAGTTTGTTTTAGAGTTGTACCTCCCTTAAGTGTCCTGGAAAATAAATGGTTGAAAATGTTTCAAATTTGACCAAAAATTGAAATTGGAATGTTTTAATATTCTAGGGAAGTTGGTTGCTAATACAAAATCTATGTCAATTTGAAAAGTCAGTTAATCCATCTGGTTAATTTTGGTTGTGTACATTTACAAAATACATAATACAACAGTCTATGTTGGGGATATCCTTTTACATGCTGGTAGTAAGTTCTAATTACCTTCTAGAGATTGGCAAACTGTTTCAGTAAAGGGTCAAATAATAAATCTCTTAGACTTTGTGGGCCATTTGATCTGTGTGACAATCACTAACCCTTGCTGGGGTAGCATAAGAGCAGCCATAAATAGTATATAACAAATGAGTGTGATTGCCTTCTGATAAAATTTTATTTACAATAACAGGTGGCAGAAGGTATAGTTTGCTGACCCTTGGTACGCATTGCCAAGTCTCCCTTGGAGTGGGAAACAATATCACTCTCAGTTGAGAATTACTGTTAAAAAGCAATCAGGGCCACTATAGTCATGGCAACCTACTACATTATATTCCGTGTATTTAAAAGAGTCTATATTTAACATAGTACATATTTTAAAGATACATCCTCTGACTAAAGGTGCACGGAGTTTATGGAATTAAAAACTCAGGATATAAGCACTATGAAGAAAAGAAATATTAGTATTCATCATTCTACCCTCAGTACTTAACATTGCACCTGATAACCAGTGAGCTACTGTATCAATAATCATTGGTTGAATAAGTGAGTGGAGAAAAGTTTATAAAAATAACTACACTATTATATGGAGGTATATGCCAGTTATTGTCTCCGTCTTTTAAACATACTTTTCTATAGTCTTAGATCTTACAAACCACATTTCCCTTGGTTAGATAGCTCCCTGTTAAGTTTATGACAATAGAGGCTGATATACAGAGACCATAAGACTGAAGAAGGAAGAGATATGCCATATCTTTTTAATTTTATGTTCCTGTGAATATTGCCTTACCAAAGCGTTTTCATCTTGGCAGTGGTGCTTCGTTTCATTACTAGAAATTTCCACAATACTCTTGAAAGTGGAACCACAGACTCCACTACAGAGGCACCTTCTCAGACATCTGAGTTCCAGCTTGAAGGCCTCCTCCTCCAAGTTTCTTAAGATTTAAACATTGCAACCTCTTTCTTTTGTTCCTTCAACCATAAGAATATAGCTGCTTTCCTACCCAAAAAAAAATGTCTTCTGGTACTTTTTTTGTATTTTCAATTATTTTGGTAACTAGTTAACATATTTTTATGTTAAATTATCTTTGCTAAAGTAATTGCTATGATTCTACACCCAGAGTGAACTCTGAATGATGAAAGGTACAGCACAAATATGCACAGCGAAGAGCAAATACAAAAACATGAATGCCAGGACAGTCCAAACAATTTAATTAAAAGATGATTCTTAATTTTTTCTTGAAAAATTTACAGGTATTTGTCAGACTAGTCATGTAAGCGATAAGGGCATCTGAGGAAAAGGAGAATGAGGCTCCTGAGCAAAAACACGGAGAGAAGAAATAATCTGGCAAATGTAGAGAATATGACAATGGTATGGTAGTTGGATGGGAGAAGTTAGTGTGGGCACAAGCATGCTGAGAGTACATTACATTAGATGGTCTGAAGTATCAATCATTCATTCAGTCAGTGTGCTAGTTTTATGGAGTAAACAAAATAGAAAATGTTCCCAAAGACCTGGCGTTTTCAGTCTGCTGTGAAAGACTGACATTAAATAATTGAGTTGACAAATATAGGTAAAATTAAAAATCCTTAAAAAGGAATAAAAATTCAGAAAGCTGGGATGAGGAATTCATAAGAAAACTGATTTAAAGAGTGGAAAGGAAGTCATTCTTGACAATGTGACATTAAAACTAAGACCCAAATGAGAAAGAATTGGCGAGAATTAGGTAAGGAGGAGGAGAAGGAAGGGAGTTTGCTCTAACTTTAGGCTGTACCCTGTGGCTTGATTGAGAGATTGAAGTAGGGAAGTTGCACAGCCATAGTTGGGTTTTGAAAAAGTTATCTTGGGAGTAGAAAGGATACATTGAAAGGAACCAGATGTGCTATCCAAAAACCACGTTGTAGGCAATTGATAATGAGAGGTTGATGGACTTTCGCAACATAGGCAGATAAGACGGGGAGCCTATGAGTGAAGTTCTGGAGATTCTGGCGTAAGGATAAGAATGTGGGCGATGTGGAAGGAGAGAAATGGCTGTAACAACTAAATTTCTGAATTTGGTGATGACATTAAATAATGCTCTTCACCAAGATTAGAAGTATAAGTGATCTGTGCTACTGAAACGAACAACAACATAAAAAAGAAGTATAAGTGAATAAAGGATAAAGTGCTTATTTTCAAAGTTAGAGATACATGTATTACATAAAATTAGTCATTTATTTATACTCAATTTTATATTTTGCTGTGTCCTGTCAACTTGAGTTTTAATGACAGAGGGAGGTGTTTTAAAATCTCTAAATGTGGTTACAGATTGTATGTTTTTATCTGGAATTCTGATAAGTTTTATGTAATTTCATATTTTGCTTTTTGGTACATATGAATTTAGAATTATTGCGTACAATTAATGCGAAATTCGTTCACCAGCTAACCTCACTAATTTTTTCTGTTATTATAAAATCTCTCTCTATCAGTCTACTTGAGCCACTGTCCTCTTTGTTTTTCTTGGGATATGTCTAGCTCCTTGTTTAGACCCTGTGCAAATACTTCTCTCCCGTCTTTCTAAACATTGTTTATCATCCATGACTTTCTTGAAGTGTCTTTGTGGATGTCAACTTATTTCAGAAATCTTTTCTCTGAAAACCTCACAGAAAATAGCATTTCACTACATCAAAATCCATTCACTTGGGATGTCTTATTTTACTATCTAGCTGTTATCAATGATTTGTTTATTTGTCTATTGTTTGTTGATCCTCATTAGAGTGTGAGCTTCATGACAACCAGAACTATTTATTCTCTATTGTATTCCTGGTGTCTGGCATGTTGTAGGTACTTAGTAAATATTTATTAAAGAACAAATGTGAATATTTTAACACTACACAACAGCTCTCTTTAAGTGCATTAATAGGTTTTATTTAAAATATATTTTGTATCATATTAAAGTAACCCAGTGTTTCTCAACTGGGTGTATTTTGTAATTCAAGAGTCATTTTGTAATACCTGGTGACATTTTCGGTTGCCAACACTTGGAGTGGGGGTGGTGCTATAGGTATCTAGTGCATAGAGGTCAAGGATACTGCTAAATAAGCTGCAGGAACGCCACCCCAAAACAAATCATTATTCAGTCCAAAATATCAATAGTACCACTGTTGAGAACCCCTGATATAGCTAATACCATTTTCATTTTGATTAAAACTTTTTGTATCATTTTGCATTATTTTACTTTCATCTCTTTGCTATCTTATGATTTGAATTTAACTTTTAAAATAATTCCGAGACTTTTATTTTTACATTATACTTGAAAGTGATTCCTTTACATTTGATATATTTGGACTATGTTTTACATGCTAATTGCTTCTTTTTTGTTTTCTTATTTTCTGCATTTTTTTGTAAAGACACGTTTTAGAGGGTTTAATTACTTTATATCAAATTATACAGATAAAAACGCACATAAGTGTACAACTCATTAAATTTCCACAATTTGAACACAAGCATATGCCCAGACCTCAGATTAAGAAACAGAATATCAAGGTGCCAAGGGAAAACTTGCTTCTTGCCCTCTAAATGTTCATGAAAACTGAAAAAAAAAAAAAAGATTAATAGGAGAAAAGACACACAAATTTATTAACATGCATGAGAGCCATACAAAATATCGGAACTCAAAGAAATGGCCAGATGGCTGACAGTTTTATACCAACTTGAAGTGACAGAAAGAATGGGGGCTGGGAGCACAGCTGAACACAGTTTATGAAATCAGATTTCAGGGGCAGGATAGGAGATGGGAGAAAAGTAGAGACTTTGGCTAGGAAACATGGTCCTGTTGTGTAGATAACATCTTACAGGTAGCAACCCTCAGAGAGAATGGATGGTTAATGTTTTTTTCAGATCTTTAAAGATGATAGACTCAGATCTTTCCTATATCCAGACAGGGAAAGGCCTCAGAGAAAGCCTGGCTACTTCAATGTAGGTTCCCTACAGATCCAAATCTCTCCCACAAAAGACAACTTTGCAGAGATATCTCTGTTTGCAGACCCTCTGAACTGCCATTTCGTCAAAGAAGTATATTCTGGGGTGAAATATTTTGGTTTCCTTCAATCGCTATCACTCCAGAAGCCCCATCATCTTCCTCTTAGTCTTTAGACACAAGAGGAACTATTTTTAAGGTTTCTAGCGGCACAGATGAGAGTTGTCGTTTTTTGTACTTTAGATGTATAGATTTATAAGCTATGTATCCTTCAAGATCTGTTTTCTCTTAAATATTATGATGGTGAGAGTCATCTTTATGTTTTCCGTGTGGTCGTAGGTTGTCTATTCTTGTTACTGTATCGTATTTTAATTGTGAATATACTCCTGTTTTGTTTACTTATTCAGTCTATGATTGCTGGGTGTGATGGTTAGTTTTAGGTGTTGACTGGGTAAAGAAATGTCTAGAAAGCTGGTAAAGTGTTATTTACTTGTGAAGGTGTTCCTGGAAAGACAGACCTGTGTGTCAGTGGACTAACTGGGTAAGATCTGCTTTGGCTGTGAGCCCAGATTGAACAAAAGGCAGAGACAGGAAGAATTCTTGTTCTCTCTCTTCTTGAGCTGGGAAGGCCTTCTTCTCCTGCCTTTGGATATCAGAACTCCAGGTTCTCTGGCTTTTGAATTCTGGGACTCACACCAAAGCCCACTCCCTCAGTGCCCCCTTGTTTAGAGTTCTTCTGCAACCTCTACTCTGCTCTATGGCCTTTTACCTTGGACTTAGAGTGATACTATAAACCTCTGGTTGCGAAGCTTTTGAACTTGAACTGAGCCATGCTGTAGGTTTCCCTGGTTGTCCAGGGAAATGCTTTTAGAAGCATATTGTGGCACTTCTCAGCTTCCATAATCAATCATGTGAACCAATTTTTCTAATAAACCTCCTTTCTTCTATTTACCTATTATCTATCTGTTTATCTAACATCTATCTATCTATCTACCTTCCTATCTATCTATCTAGTCTATCACCTATCCATCCAGCCATCCAGCCATCCATCCACTCGTTCTAGTTCTTTGGGGAACCCTGACTAATAAATATAGTAGGCATTAGAGTAGTTAATACTTTGAGATTATGATGAACAGTACTTCTATGAACATGAGTATGTATTATTTGGTAAACCTATGTCCACATTTAATTTAAGGATAGAACTTCAGGTGAAACACAGGTCACCCCTTATCTGTGAGGGATACGTTGGATGCCTCCAGTGGATGCCTAAAACCAGGGATGGTACTTAATACTGTATATATTATGTTTTCTCCTATATGTAACTACCTATGATAAAGTTTAGGTAATCAATTAGGCACAGTACTTTTGCATTTTGGAGCCATTATTAAGTAAAATAAGAGTTATTTGGAAGCAAGCACTGTGATATTGTGCAAGTGAGTCCAACAATGAGACAGCTACTAAGTGACTCAGGATTTACCAGTGGGTAACATGGATGTGTGGATATGCTGAACAAGTGAATGATTCACGTCTCAGCTGGCAAAGAGCAGAGCATCATGAGATGTCATCGTGATACTCAGAATGGGGTGTAACTTAACATACAAATTATTTACTTTTGGAATCTTCCATTGAATATATTTGGACTGTGGTTGGTCACTGAAACCTTGGAAAGTAAAACTGTAGACAAAGAAGACTACTGTACTGCCGAGTAACTTTCCAAATTGGTTATTTAAATGTATAACAGTGTACAGACACAGTACACAAAAGGGTTGCACAAATGACAAACAGTGTACAGAATTCTTGGTGCTCCACAGCCTGACATTTGGCATTTTTCATCTTTTTCTACATTTTATACATTTTGGTGTTTAGAGTTCTGTTTTAATTGGCATTTTTGATGCCTAATGAAGTTAAACAGTACTTGTAGATTTTTGTCTATTTTAATAATAGTGCCTTTTATCCAGATTACTATAACAACTAAATTTAATTTTTAAATTTTATTTATTTATTTAAATTTCAACTTTTTTTTAGATACAGAGGATACATTTGCAGACTTGTTGCTTGGGAATATTGTGTGATGCTGAGCTTTGCAGAATGGATCCTGTCACTTAGGCCATGAACATAGTACCAGATAGGTAGTTTCTATAACCCACGCTCTCCCCTCCTTTCACCCTCGAATAGTCCAGAGGGTCTATTGTTCCCATTTTTATGTCCATGTGTAGTCTGTGTGTAACCCTCTGTTATGAGTGAGAACATCTTGTATTTGGTTTTCTATTCCTTTGTTAATTTGCTTAGGGTCATAGCCTTCGGCTCCATCCATGTTGCTGCAAAGGATGTGATTTCATTCTTTTCTATGGCTGCATATTTTATAATATTTCATGTGAATTTTTTCTGTTTTTTCTATTGGGATATGTAATTTCTTTCTAATCAATTTATTGACATTTTTTTATATGTTTTTGTAACCACCCAATGGATTTGTCTTGTCCACTGCCCAGAAAAGCCAATGCACTGTGAACAGCACATATAGATACATATTTTTTATACTCTAAGTTCTGGGGTACATGTGCAGATCTTGCAGGATTGTTGCAGAGGTACACACATGCCATGATGGTTTGCTGTCTCCATCTCCCTGTCACCAACATCAGGCATTTCTCCCAGTGTTATCCCTCCCCAAGCCCCCTGCTCCCCCACTGTCCCTCCTGTAGCCCCATTCCCCAACAGACCCCAGTGTGTGATGTTCCCCTCCCTGTGCCCATGTGTTCTCATTGTTCAACACCCACCTATGAGTGAGAACATGCAGTGTTTGGTTTTGTGTTCTTGTGTCAGTTTGCTGAGAATGATGGTTTCCAGATTCATCCATGTCCCTGCAAAGGACACAAATTCATCGTTTTTTATGGCTGCATAGTATTCCATGGTGTATATGTGCCACGTTTTCTTTATCTAGTCTACCATTGATGGGCATTTGGGTTGGTTCCAGGTCTTTGTTATTTTAAACAGTGCCACAATGAACATATGTGGAACAGCACAAAAGTAGAGAAAATGTTTAATGAATGCAGAGGCTGCTAAATGGGAGAACAGAGATTATTACTCAAATCAGCCTCCCTGAAATTTCAGAGACTAGGATGTTTTAAGGATAATTTGGCAAGCAGTGAGCTAAGGAATGTGAAATGCTGATTGGTTGGGTAAGGAATGAAATCACAGGGGGCGTCCAAGCTGTCTTCTTGCTGTCTCCTGTTCCTGGGTGCGATTGCAGAACTGGTTGAGCCAGTTTACTGGTTTGGGTGATGCCACTTGGCCCATCAGAATACAGTGTCTGGAAAATATCTTGAACACCAGTCTTGGGTTTAACAATAGTAATGTTACCTGTAAGAGCAAGTGGGGAGGTTAGAAAACTTGTGGCCTCTGGCTGCATGACTCCTGACCCATAATTTCCAATCTTGTGGCTAATTTGCTAGCTTTATATTGCTAGCTTTACATGGTGTTGCATTTCCCAGACAAGGAGGGGGTGATTGTTTAGGGAAGGAGCTGTTTCTTTGTTTCAGAGGTAAACTATAAGCTAAATTCTTCCTTTGGTTAGCTCAGCCTACACCTAGGAATGAACAAGGGCAGCTTGGAAGTTAAAGGCAAGATGGAATCAGGTCAGATCTCTTTCACTGTTATAATTTTTGTATGTCATGTGTTCTCACTGTCATAATTTTTGCAAAGGCAGTTTTATTCTGAATTTATCAAATATGTGTATTGTGAATTTCTTCTTTCTGTTTTTGAGTTGCCAATGAATTGATTTTTCATCATTTTATTTATCCTATTTTTTGGGTTTAGAGTATATGCATTCTATTTAAATTACTTCAGTGATTACCCTTACAATTTTAATATACACAGAAGTCTATAGTTAATAATGTTCTCTACACTGTTGTCAAAGCATATATGTTGTATATCCATTCACTCACCTCATGAGAGATATGCTGTTTTTCCTAGTATTTTATTTATATCTTTGGTGTTTTAGTCCTACAAATTAGACATTAGTATATCATTATACATTCAATGTTACCTAAAATTCACTCACATATTGGGTATTTTCTTGTACTTCAATTCTTCTGTGTTAAATTTGCTTTTTTCTGAAACTATCTTTTAGGACATTTATTCTCAAATTTACCATATATAAGAATAAACTGGAGGGCTTAATAAAACACAGATTCTTAAGCACCAGCCTACAGTTCTGATTCAGTAGGTCTGGAGTTAAGTCTGTTAATTTGCATTTCTAACGAGTTCCCAGGAGATGCAGATCCTGTTGATTTGGCGACCGTATTTTGAGAACTACTGCTTTGGAAGTTCTTTCAGTGAGAATCCGTTGATGGTAAATGTTCTAATATGTCGTTGCTTGCTTTTTTCGTTTACTTGTAATTGTCTTGTGTGCCTAGCAGAGTTCCTGACACAATGTAGGCACTCAAATTTAAACATTAATTAAATGCTGAAACTGAAGAATGATGCAAAATTGATTTTTAAGTATAAAGACCTCACAAAAATAAGTGATTGGGATATTTAAATTTCTTGTGAGGTTATAACATTAAACTTAAGCCACAAAATATATGTTCAATATTTTGAAAATAGTTCCTTATGAATTTGCCTTAAAGAGAGAATGCATTCTAAGGAAACACCTAGAGGCTTTCTCATTCTGCACAGAATTACTTAAATGTTTCTTTTTTTTTCTCATTCTGCACAGAATTTCTTAAATGTTTCTTTTTTTTTCTCCTTCTGCACAGAATTACTTAAATGTTTCTTTTTTTTTCTTATTTTTATCTTAAAATTGTGCCTTTCGATCTCTTTTGGGTAATATTTGACACCAGTTATAGAATTGAGAATGTGTAAAATGTGGGAAGAGATGCAGGGTGAATTTCTTAAGGCAGTGATAAATGGTAGAATCAGAACATGATCAGCATCAGTGTTAAATATATAAATTATGTAGAATTCTTATGGATTGCTTTCATTAAAAACTAATTTAATTTTATATTAAGAACTACAGAGTATTTTGTAAGTAGGACGTGCAGAAACATTTCTAAAAATGTTTTATAAACATAAAAATATGCTTGCAGGGTTTGTGTGTGTTGTGTGTGTGTGTGTGTGTGTGTGTGTGTGTGTGTGTGTGTATAAACATTCCCTGAACTTTAAACTTTCAAAAATCCAAGTATACTAGGACTAAGGATAGGAAGAAATTTGAAGAGAGAAGTAATGACACAGTGATTTTTTTAAAGGCACATATTAGAGTTACAGGTCAGGACTTTATGGATATTAAGAATCTCATGGAGGGGCACAGCAGCTCACCTCTGTAATTCCAACACTCTGGGGGGGGCTGAAACAGGAGGATCATTTGGGGCTAGGAGTTCAAAATCAGACTCGGCAAGACCCCATATTTACAAAGTATTAAAAAATTAGCCAGGCACAGTGGTGTGCACCTGTAGTCCAAGTTCCTAGGGAGGCTAAGGAAGGAGGATCACCTGAGCCTGGGAGGTCAATGTCACCAGTGAGTCAACATCATGCGACTTCACTCCATCCTGGGAGACAGAGCAAGACTGTCTCTCCCTCTAAAAAAAGAATTCTCTATTAGATTATTAATAAGCTACCTGATTGAGAAACTATTGAAAAGAGGATAATTTTAACAAAGACAACCTCTTATCCTAATTTAAATATGTTCATGTAGTTATAGCCCAATTATCTATGTAGACTTTATTGCTATCACGATAATTATTTTACTATCAAACTGAAATTTCTACATATTACATTGTTGTTATTGTTAACCAAATTAATTTTAAACTCATTGGTTTAGAATATAATCATAATTATTAAAATTGCTATATATCAGTTACAATTTACTAATGTGTTATGAAATTTTATATAGTTATTAGAATAACTATTTTATACTTTAGAAGAAAGAATTTCAAAATAACATAGCAATTTTTTTTTCTCATTTGTCATGTAGAACTACTTAGCAACAGCTAGTTAATAGAATGAACAGAAAACATGAAGTCATTCAGAATATTGTTGAAGTATTTAAAAAGAATTTATAAGAACAGAGATAATGATAGTAGGATGAAGAGTCTAATATAATGTGAGATTCAAGAATTCAGTGACAAAAGAAACGGTAGAAAAAATTATGTGGTTTTTTGTTTCCAACTGAAGGGAATTATAGACTTAAGCCTATTAGAAAGTGAGATATAACCAGGATCATAATAAGAAAAGTATAAAATGGATCATTTAATAAATTTTACTCAATAGTTAATTCTTATTTTAGCAGTATTTGTTTTGTACTGATATATTAATGAGAATTATTAGAAGAATTTATGGAGTTATAAATTTACAAAAGCTTTATTTCTTTTGTTATTTTCACTTACAATGCTTAATTTCATTTGGTAAGCATATCTTATTATGGCATCATTAACTGTTGCAATTTTTTCTTGAAGTTTGTTTTAATGTTTTAAGAATATTCTCACCAAAATATATGCTAATTCTAAAGCAGTCAACATGTTAGTTTTTTTCTTTACCTCCTCTTCTTCTTCCTTTTCTTTTTCCTTCCTTCTCTTTCTCCTTTTCTTTCTGTTTGCTTAATACTTCAGTTTGAATTTTTCTATTGACCTGACATATGGAGGCTATGTATGCAATCACCTCATACATAAAATAGTCTTCACCCAAAATTTACATAGGTAAGAGGAGCATAGGAGAATCCATAGCAAATTGGAAAGTGAAGAATCTCTTTGTTGGTATAGTTTATATTAAAAATCACACCTTTATAATTTAGTTTGTCAAATAGAATTTGCTAGTACCAAAACAAAAAATGAGTTTATGAAAGAAATCTACTGTGATAATTTACTTTTTAAAAGTTTTCTCTGTTTAATTGGTACATAATAATTGTACATATTTATAGGTCACAGTACGATGTTTCAATACATGTATATGATGGGTAATGTTTAATTAGGGTAATTTGCATATTGATCACCTCAAATATTTATCATTTCTTTATAATAAGAACATTCAAAATTTTCTCTTCTAGCTCTTTTGAAATATCCAATATATCATTCTTAACCGTTGCCATCCTACTGTACAATGAAACCATGAAACACGAGAACTTATTCCTCCCAACTGTAACTTTGTACCCAATGACAAACCTTTTCGTATTTATCCTCTTCCCCCATATTCTCACCAGCACATGGTACTCACTGTACTATTCTCTACTTCCAGGAGATCAATCTTTTTAGATTCCCCATATGAATGAGCTCATGAGGTATTTAACTTTCTGTCCCTGGCTTATTTCACTTTACATAATATCATCCAGGCTCATTCATGTTGTCACAGATAACAGGATTTTGTTCTTTTTTTAAAGGCTGAATGGTATTTCAATGTGTACTTATACCACATTATCTTTATACATTCATCTGCTGATGAACATAGAGGTTGACTATCCTGGCTATTGTGAATAATACTGCAGTGAACATGGTAGAGAATATATCTCCTTGAAATACTGATTTCATAGGCCTTGCATATATATCTAGTAACCGGATTGCTGGATCTTATGTTTGTTCAATGTGCAAGTGTTTTAGAAACTTCCAGCCGGGGATGGTGGCTCAGGACTGTAATCCCAGCACTTTGGGAGGCTGAGGTGGCAGATCACGAGGTCAGGAGTTCAAGACCAGCGTAGCCAACGTGATGAAACCTCATCTCTACTAAAAATACAGAAATTAGCTGGGCATGGTGGTGCGTGCCTGTAATCCCAGCTACTCTGGAGGCTGAGGCAAGAGAATTGCTTGAACCAGGACCTGGGAAGCAGAGGTTGCAGTGAGCTGAGATCACACCACTGCACTCCAACCTGGGCTACAAAGACTCCGTCTCAAAAAAAAAAAAAAAAGAAAGAAACTTCCATAATATTTTCCATAATGGTTGTAGTAATTTTTATCCCTCCCGACAGTGTATGGTTTTCTTTCTTCACGTTCTCACCAGCATTGCATTTGTTATTTCTTGTCAGTTTGAAAATAGCCATTCTAACTGGGGTGAGACAGTAGTTTATTGTGGTTTTGATTTGCATTTTTCTGATGATTAGATATATAGAACATTTTCTCATATACCTGTTGGCTGGTTGGATGTCCTTTTTTGAGATACGTCTATTAAGATCTTTGCCCATTTCTAGACAGACGATGATGATGATGATAATGATAATTAGCTATTGGGTTGTTGGAAGTTTTATATATTCTGGGTTTTAACATCTTGTCAGGTGAATAGTTTGCCAATATTTTCTCCCATTCTGTAGTTTGTCTCTTTGCTATGTTGATTGCTTCCTTTGCTGTGCAGAAGCTTTTTAGTTTGATGTAATCCCATTTGTTTGCTGTTGTTGCCTATACTTTTGAAGTTTTATCCAAAAAATCCTTGGCCACACCAATGTCATTAAGAGATTCCCCTGAATTTTCTTATGGTAGTTTTATAGTTTCAGGTTTTACATTTAATTCTAATGCATTTTGAGTTATTTTGAGTTGATTTTGCAAGTGGACAGAGATTAAAGTCTAGTTTCTTCTTCTGCATATGGATATCGAGTTTCCCATAGCCATTTATTAAACAGGCTTTTTTTCCAATGTGTGTTTTTGATCAATTGGCTGTAAGTCCATGGGCCTATTTCTGTAATAATTTATCTCTTTAAAATGTCATTTATATTTCTTAAGCAACATTGATGATTGATACAATTCTATTAAGTACACATTTACTGAATCCCTACTAACTACTAGGCATTTTCGTAGACACCCGTGATATAAAAATTAAATAAAATGTATTGTTTCAAGGAGTTTATATTTCAGTGAGAGGGAGTCAGACAAAGAGATATAAGCAAAATGTCCTCTTCAGTCCATGAATACATTCCAAGGGCTTCCCTCTCAAAAGTCCTTTTCTTGATCATAGATCAATCTATGTGGTCTATTCTTTTTCTATCCAACCTAATTTAAGTGTCTTGAAGGAGCTAGCTTAACTTCACTTTACACTCTGTTATCTCTCAATAATTCCTTTAATCACTGACACTTAACTTTTTTCTCCTACATTGTTCTTAAACTGGTAAGAATAAAATCACTAATAACATAGTAACTGCCAAAGTCAATAGACATGTTTGATCTTCATCTTTATGGACATTTTGCAGTGTTCCATTGTAGTTAATGATTCCTTTCTTGCAGACACCCTTTCCTCTGTTATCTTGCTTTTCATGTGTATGAAAATTGTCATTCAATCTCCTTCATAGGACACCTTTTCTCTGCCTTTTCCTCATATTTTGGTATTCTGAGTTTCATCCTAAGTTCACAGTTCTTAATAATTCTGTATACCATAACTATTTGAATTTGCCTACTCAAATGGATGCAAGTTCCACACAAATAATAAAAAATTCAAAATCTTTGCCTCTGAACAGACTTCTCTGAGCTTTTATTTTAAGTATAATTTTAGTTCAAGGTCTACTTGTATGCCTAATAGCTATCTCTATCTAGCTCAACAAATTCCAAATTCATCATCTTTCCTTCTTGATCTTATCCTATTTCCCTGGTATTTATCTCAGTGGCATCAAGTTTTTAACTTAATCATTGAAGCTGGAAATCAAGAACTGTCTCTAAGCTACAATATCCTTTTTATTTTTATTTTTTTGTGACGGAGTCTCCCTCTTGTTGCCTAGACTTGAGTACAGTAGTGCAATCTCGGCTCACTGCAACCTCCACCTCCCGGGTTCAAGCTATTCTCCTGCCTCAGCCTCCCAAGTAGTTGGGATTACATGTATATGCCACCATGCCTGGCTAATTTTGTATTTTTAGTAGAGACGGGGTTTCTGCATGTTGGTCAGGCCGGTCTCGAACTCCCAACCTCAGATGATCCACCCCCCCTTGGCCTCCCAAAGTCCTGGGATTACAGGCGTGAGCTACCTCGCCCAGCCTATAATATCCTTTTTTTAAAAAAATCATCACGCTATGCCTAGCTACTCACCAAATGTTTCTACACATTTCAAGTCACTCCTGATAGAATCATTAATATCCGCCTTGAACACTAAAACTCTTCAATGTAAACATATTCTTGTTTCTTCATATTTATCCTCTATGCTCTTCTGCATTTAAAATGCAAACTTGACAATATACCTGATAAAACCTTTTTTGAGTAAAAGCCTTTTTCCCTATACATTTAACACTATAGAATCCACATTCCTACCTATAAAGTTAACAGTTAAATGGGTGTCTCTTTACTCTCCAGCTGCATATTTTGCCATTTCCAATCACACAGTGTTTGAGGGGAAAAACTACGCAAACTGTGTCTTTCCTTTGCTCTCGCACCCAGGCCCAAAGGGAGCATTTAAACAGGCACTAGCCAGAGGGGAATCGCCTATCCCAGTGGTCCTTGAGCTCCCACAAACCACCCACTGAGGTTTGTGGCCAAAGTGCCACATACATAAATAAAATGAATTTGATTTTTGTATATGGCAAAAGATGGGTGGTCTTAGACTTAAATTTAAGACCTCAATCTATGAAGACTTAAATCTAAGACCTCAAACTATGAAAGACTTAAATTTAAGAACTCAATCTATAAAGACTTAAATCTAAGACCTCAAATTACTGCAAGAAAATCTCCAGAACATTGCTCTGGACAAAAGTTTCTTGAGCAGTACACCACATGTACAGACAACCAAAGCAAAAATGAACAAATGGGATCACCTCAAGTTAAAAACTTCTGCTCGGAAAAGGATAAAATCAACAAAGTGAATAGACAACCCACATAATGGGAGAAAATATTTGCAAACTATTTGCTGACAAGCGATTAATTAACCAGAATATATAAGGAGCTCAAACAACTCTATAGGAAACAATTAATTCCAATCAAAAAATGCCAGAAGATTTGAATCGATATTTCTCAGTAGAAGACATACAATAGCAAACAGGCAGGTGAAAGGGTGCTCAATAGCACTGATCATCAGAAAAATGCAAAATCAAAACTACAGGGAGATATCATCTATCTCCAGTTATAATGACTTATATCCAAAAGAAAAGTAATAGCAAATGCTGGAAAGTATGTGGAGAAGAGGGAACCCTTGTACACTGTTGGTGGGAATGTAAATTATTACAAAAGCTATGGAGAACAGTTCGGAGGTTCCTAAAAAAAAACTAAACTAAAAATAGAGCTACCATATGATCCAGAAAACCCACTGCTTGGTACATACCCCAAAAGAAAGGAAATCAGTGTATCAAAGAGATCTGTACTCCTATGTTTGTTGCAGCCTGTTTACGATAGCTAAGATTTGGAGCAATCTTAGTGCCCATCAACAGATAAATTGATAATGAAAATGTGGTACATATATACAAGGAGTACTATTCAGCCATAAAAATAATGAGATCCTGTCATTTGAAACAACATAAATGGAATTGGAGATAATTATGTTAAGTGAAATAAGCCAGGCACAGATTGACAACCATTTGCATGTTCTCACTTATTTGTGGTATCTAAAATCAAAATAATTGAACTCATGGACATAGTAATTTGAAGCATAGTTATCAGATGCTGAGAATTTTAGAGGGAAATTGGAGGGGAAGGTGGGGGAAAGTTAATGAGTCCAAAAAATTAGAATGAATAATGTATGCAATTTAATTGCACAACAGGGTGACTGTAATCAATAATAATTTAATTGCACATTTAAAAATAACTAAAAGTGTGTATTTTGATTATTCGTGAAACAAAAGATAAATGCTTGGGGGAATGGATAAAAAACAAATTTAATATCCAAGCCTGAATGTAAAAGTGATTTTATAGCTCCAGAGCTTATCCCCCTTACCAAATACTCGGATTAAGTAAGTCACTGTGTACTAGAGTGACCAGGTCCTCTGCCAGGGATTCCTAGCCAGTCTTATTACAATGCTGGGTACTTGGAACCGACTGCTGGAGGGATGAGCCAAGGACAGACAGGGTGACCTCAACGCTCTGGCGTCTGTGCACTGGGCCTCCACATCACCTACACATAATCCAGTAGCCCCACAGCAGGGGACCCAGGTCAGGGCCCACAGGCCATGTGCTTTCTTGCTTTCTCATTGCGACCTCACTGCAGATTTCAGAGCCTTTGCTGCTTCTAATGTGGTCTTGACTGAAAAACTGTGTTCCCACTCCCAAAAAAGAACTGCATGTTGAATTAGGGCCAGAAACCTAACATGTCCAAATTGCTAATCTCAATAATCCTCTCCATCTCATAATCTTCTGAATTGTAATGAATCAAATCTCATTTTGTCAGGTACTTATATGAAAAGTATTAATTTTTCTCATATATTCTCTTACGACTCTTCCCTTAGTATAATTTCAAGCTACACTGACTTTCTCACTATTTCTAAAACAGGCCAATGACCTCCTGTTTTCAGGGCCTTTGGTTTTCCTATTTCCTCTTCTTTATCCTAGATATCTTCATGGCTTACCTCCTTCAGTTCTCTATTTCAAATGACATTTTCTTAGACTGTTCCTGGACATAAGTTTAAACTACAGCTAATTCTCCCATATTACTTATCCCCTTCTCTTGTTTCAGTTATTTTTTCAACATGTACCACTACTTAATATGATGTACTGTTTGTTTATTATATGTCTTTTTACTGGTATTGCAATATAGGCCACATGAAAGGAAAGACTTTTTTTCTTATGATCCATAATATATGTCTAGTGTTTACGACAGTGCATGACCTATGAAATATGGTTAATAAATATTTACTGAATAAAAGAAATTGACCTTTAAAATTCTATTGTTTCATTTTCTTTGTTCCCCAATCCCCTTTTGTGTTCTAAACTTTTCCTATTGTTCATCTTTATATAATTTTCTTTTTTGCCTTCTTTATTAAAGGAAGGCAAAAACAACTCCTTAGTGTTGGTAGTATATTGTACTCAAATTATCTCCTACTTAAAAATAGGTTGAAGGCACCTAGTTCAAGGAGATTATTGTTTGCTCATGTGTCACTTTTTGCAACAGGATATTTTTAATAATATGAATCCATCCTATAGGATTAATTTATTCAATATAATGCCTGGCACATACTTAATAAATGTTGTTTTATGAATAAACAACAGATAAATTTTATAATATTTTCATTTTCCCCAAATTTTTAATAGAATATAGACTCATTACTCTTCTCCTTTATTGTTAATACTGCTCAAATATTTGGAGTTACCTGTATCTTATTCCTCCCATATTTAATTTCTTATACCTTTGAACATAAATTAAACCTTAAAACTTAAATCATGTTTGCTGTTCTCTTTATTCCTTCTTTTTGAATAGTTCTGATGATGAGGTTTTTACAAGCTGCTCATAGTGTATGGGGTCTCAATAGTTACTTTGATGTACTGATAGTATAAAATTCTCCTTAATAACCAACATGTTTTTATTTATGATATTAATATTTACAAGATAATAAACAACAGCAGCAAAATGTAGACTATATTTGATTCTAGCTCAGAGTTACACATACATGTGTTCCAAAATGCATCATAAATGGAAGGCTGAGTTCATTTTTAAAAAGATTATTGGTGAAAGACTTGGAGGAAGCATGAGAGGCATAAATGGGATGCTTCAATGGGGCAGAGCAGCAAGGAATTAACTGAACATTCACACTCATAATGGAGAATTAACACAGGTCAAAAATTATTATATTTCAGAGAAGAAAGAGTAGAGTCTACAGTTATTATTGCTTTACGGATGCCAATTCTTGACCTGTGGGCTAGAACACATGCTATTATTTCTTTCTGAATTACAGTGAGGTTAGAATGTATGCATAATGATTCATGAGGAATCTTTAATGATTTTTAAATACATCTAAATAACAAGTAGTACAAATTTTCTAAAGAATATGTTCCATCATTAAAGACTCTTGTAGAACAATCCTATGTGGATATATTTAAGACAATTGTAATTTGTTGAAATTAATCCCCTCATTCAGGGGAGATGAAAGCTGATATAAAGGTCCTTTTTTCTGTTTAATTAGTCTTTGTTCCAAATCCTCCACATAGCCCTGGAAAATCTATTTGTACATTAGTAAAATCCAATAAAATTAAGGGGTGGAGAAGAGGGATTGGAGGAACTAAACCCTGTAAAGAATAGGTGTTAGGAGAGTTGATAATAGAGTCATGGATCTTTCTAAAAGTCACTATGTTTTGGTGTAGAGGACGCTTTGGAGAGGAATTGGCATATAATCAGTCCTGACTCAATTTCAGGTTAAGGGTGATAGATATGTGCTTATACAACTATTGATTAAGCCTTTTAAAAAGTATAATGTTACTAATTTTTGTTAACACTTTCACTATGTTTCACCTTTTAAAACATGCAACTAAATTACAAATTCCTGGATATAGGGGTGATAATTTACGCTAACTTTTTTTTTCTTTTGTCATTCACAGTGGAGCACATATCATCCATAGCAGAAGCTAAATATCTCATGAATCATGAATTCTGCACTAGATGGCTCTGAATATTAATTTAAAGCAAATACTAACCTCTTTTCCTTTCATCCTACATAATTAAAATTTGTAAAGATGAACAGTATTTGGAAATCATTGTTGTATTTTACATTTCTTACATTCTCAGATCTTACTGGTAAGTTTCCCAGGAACCAGAAGCCATCCTCCAGAGAACTGCCTGCAGCTACTTTTATAAATTTTACTTCTCCTGGGGAAGTACAACACAATGCAATGCATTACTCTACAGGATTTGTTGTAAAGAACATTTAGCATTTTCAAGGTAAGTTTTTATTCCAGACACATCTTCATAAGCCCTTCCACTTTTCCAAGGGTAAAAGTGCCTTGTATTTATGATGTTTTGCATGCTTTAGAACTCAACTGTAAGAAATCTATTTCTTTTCAAGGAAAAAGCAAAAGAACAGAGTGATTAGGAGATACACTGAATAAATGCAGCAGCAAAACATTACACCAAGGACTGCAAGTCTGAGAAAGAAGGAATGAGAGGTAGAGAGAGACATAGAGACACAGAAAGAGGGAGACAGAGAGAGAAAGAATAAAACAGATACTTGTGCTAAAAATACTAAAGATTAATTTAAAACTGTATACATGAAATGTTCCAAGAGAATGGATCCTAAGTATTCTCATTACAAAAGAAATGGTAACTATGTGAGGTGATGGATATGTCATTTAGCTTAACTGTGTTAATCATTCCCAATATATATCAAAACATTACCTTGTTTACTTTAATAAATACAATTTGTATATGTCAAGTATACCTCATAAAACTGGGAGGAAATTTTAAAAAATATATATCTCTCTCCCAAAACAGAGTAAGAACTGTAAAATTTAGATAAAAGAGTAGACTTTATAGGATGAAATATGTATATAGGTTTCACCAAAGGAAGATATTTCTGTATGTCTCAATTCAATTTCTAAATCTCTAGTACAGAAAGCCTTTGACTCTGTGTCATTGCCACTGAATATTGATTTTTTGGTACTGTTCAACAAGAATCAACTAGAAGAACAAAAGCTATCCACGTCTTGACAACAATTAGGATCTCAAAATTCTAATGTGATATATTTAAATTTTGTGTATTCAAAAATTAGAACAAAAATGTACAGTTCATTTGGAAATCTTAATTACCTATAAATATAACCAGTTGTTTTTTAAGTAAAATAACAAGTAATTTTTAGTGTCTTACAGCTTCTCCAATCTAGTTTGTCTTCCACTTTGTCCAAATACAACAAAAAGAGGTTTTGTTATATCCTAAATGAAGATCTACAGAACTTCAGTGGTGAGTTGAGTTAAAGTATGAGTGAAGAATCCTGGGAATGGTATGGTTTGCATAAGGGAATGAACAGATTACAGAGCTAAAACTGTATTAGAAGGCAGTTTCGTCCAGAAGGAGGCTTGAGATGAAAAACTTGCTCATTTGTTTTGAAGTGATGTCCAATGTCCCTGCATTTTGCCATAAGAATTTACAAGCATTTTTAGGCGTCTAGTTGCTCTGGAGAGCAACATTTGTGAACTTGAGAACATAGAGAAGTTGAGTTGTCACCGAAGGGAGAAAACATTGAATTATTCTACGAATGAAATCAATTTATTAAGACTTCAACTATTGAAAAGAAAGTGATTTAGGGCTAACACAACCAGTTTTAAGCTGTTAGTTAGAAATATTAAAGTTAGAACTTTCTAGTCTGATTCTGATCCTAACCAAATTTGTGTTTAAGAAGTTGAAGGAATTCTTGCAGTATTTTCTTAGCACCAAAAGAGTAAACAAACTGTAAGCGAGATGTTCCAAGCGTTGATGATGACTGTCTTTTGGAAGATGATGAATATTAGAAAGTTGAGCAAAATTAATATAATGTTGAAATTAAAGTTCAGTACTTTATGTTATAGAAAATGTATAAAACTCTGATTGCTACATATATTTATTAAGCACTTTTTAATATTTGCATATGCACTCTCGAATACTCATAGCTCTAGTATAGAGCTATGAATATTCGAGAGTGCATATGCAAATACTATCTTAGCATTTTTTAATCAAGTGTTTGCACAATGATAATGAAAATGATCATTTAGAGGATACCAACCACATGCAAATCACTGCATTAGATGCTTTTCTTATTTTGAATTCTCACAACTATCTGAGTCAAGCATCTGACTCTCCACTTAATAGATGATGAAGCCAACTCTCAGACTGCTTAACTTACTCAATTTTGTAAAACCAAAGAGTAACTAAGAAGCTCTTCACAGTTTGTTTGTATGAATCCAAAACCAATTCTTTGTATACAAAAGAGCATTGTTTTATAAATAAACAAACAAGTACATATATTTTTATTTGCTTTCTACTTTATGGCAAGGATAACCATTCCAAGCTACTTATACTACTTACATTTCCTCCTGGTTACACAACAAAATATTTATTTGTATTTACATTCTAGCAACCTCTTATTTACTGCCATCTCGTATTGGTCTAAGCCTCTGTGAGGAAAATAACTGTTAAGCTGCTATTTACTGAAGTGTTTGCTAGCACAGCAATATTATCATGTCTATTTGGGGCTGTAGCAACATGCTGGTAAGATGCATTTACAAGAAAGAAAGCTAGAATAAAATTTAAAAACGTGTAATTCATTGTTTTGTCATATTTCTATACTTTACGTTTTCACAGTGCCATACACTTGTTTAGTATCTTTTCTTTATAGTTCCTACATCAACTGGATTATCTACATGTTCTTGCAGTGTGTGGAAGCCAAAACATGCCCATGTTTGGTGAATACCTAATATCACAAGAGGTTTTAAGAATTTAGAACTCAGGCACATCTATTTCACTAAATAGAGAATATTCAAGGTGGTTTTGCAAATGTAGAATTAAAACTTAAAATGCACTGTAAGATATCGGGTTATGTTCTTAATGTAGCTACAGGCTATAGCTGATGCCTAGTGACATAATTACACAGTATCAGTAGAACAGGACAAAATGATATTGAAATTTTACAAATACTTAATGTCAAAAATTAAAAAAAAGATATCTGAGCTACAGCCATTATTTTAGAGACTATCTTTAATATTTTGTAGCAGTACCATCCAAATTGAATTATCTGTTAATACCTGAACATTGTAATACCTACAAAGTCTAAAATAATAAGTTTATAAATGAATACCATAATTAAAAAGCAGTATAAAAATAAGTGTAAAAATATGACACGGTTTTAGATAAAAATACCTTCTAAATAATATAATAAACTAACTTAAAATGTCCAAAGACAATAGCTAAACCAAATGATAGCCTGGTGGCATAAAGTAACTTAAAAATTTAAAAATAGCTTTAATATAAAGTTTTAAGATGATTATATTATTTCTATTATTTAAATGAGTTGAAAACATGTCAAAAATACCTATTTTATTTTTGAAAATTTAATTTTACATTTGTAGTTCAGGCAATGCTGTTTATACAATAAATAAAAATATTTATTGCCTTAGGCAATTCATTCCCTGGTGGATAAAATACCTACTTTCTGATGTGGGGCCTCAGGCCCTGCATGATCTTATCCCTCTTGGTAGTTTTAGTTTCATTTTCTATTTTGGATCAGGTTATATGTTTAAATAACAAGCACTCTGCTAGACTACACCAAAAAATTATACTTTCACCTACTTGTTTTTTCTCTCTGTTATACCATATTAATACTAATTCAATAAATTCCTACCCTGTCTTGCAATTGGTGTCTTCTGACTCTTGGGGGCAAAGTATGCTTTATTCATGTCTTTTTTTCCAAGTATAAACTGTAGTTTCTGCTTGGGTGTGAGTACATCATAAAATTTTTGTTATATTTGTATTCTGTGATGCTGCATGATGTTCTGGAAAAGAAAGATAGTGTTTAAATGACCACTACCAAGTATCTTTATTATTATTATTATTTTTACAATCAACAATTTCACTAAAAAAGTCCCAGGAAAGTGCCTTTATATTGCATTACAGGAAACTGCTAAACTTCTGCAATGGAATCAAATGTATGTACATATGAGTATCTGTATTTTAAAGGGTATTTAATAGTTTTTATCAGATTCTCAAAAAGATTGTTACACAAAAATATTCCAAAAGCCATGGACACATTTTCCTGATGATTTATCATGTATGCTGAATTGCCTGATGTCGCATATAATTGTCGCCTCTTCAGATCCCTCTACCTATAAATAGTTCACAGTCTTAAATCTCTACAACAAATGATTAACAAATTCTTAAGTTAGATAATTAAGTAAATAAGGCAGAGAAGAGGGAAAAAAATAAAAGTAAAATATGAGCGTGTTGTTAATGATACAAAAGGATTGTTCCTGTAAATAATGGGTATGGCTTTCTCTGTTTACTGAACTCTGTTTTTTAAAATTAATTCCTCTAAATGAGAATTTCATAAGATGAAAGACAGAATAATGCTACAAATTTATAAAATTCCTTTTGCAATTAGTGTACTTAATCAGTACATTTGTTTTCTCCTCCATATGCTAAATGGAATAAGAAAGTTTAGAACTTGTACTATTAAAACATCAAACATTTTTGAACCACAATATTTGTTAAAAAGTGGACTTCAGAGGCAGATAAAGAAAACAGCAGTAATAAGTGTACTCATAACTACTATGTTCATATGCTTTTGATAGTTTATACTATTTCTGTTATTGAAAGGATATAATTTATTTAAATCTTATTTTTAAAATGAAATATGAGAATAACGTAATTGTTACTTTGACAAAAACTGTCAACTTATTTAAACAGACTTAGTAAATATATGTCTCTAAAATCATTTGTATTTAACTTGATGCAAAAAATTCAAGTATAAATATTAGGGGGGAATTATAAAAACCTAGAATTACTTTTCCTTCCATTCTACCAAAAGTTAACCAGGATGTTGTATACGCCTTTACAATTCTCAAACATATTTTGATGCCATTGTTATATAAGTCTACATCTGCCAAAATACACTGTTTTTTCATAACTCTCCAAGTTTTAACTAGTGTCTGATATTCCATGTTTAAGTTTTTACCTTGCTTTTTATAACTATCATCATGTTTATAGGCTCATAAACAAATATTGAAACCATAATTTTGGTTCATTTATTTTGGTTACAATGTTTACTTTTAAAAATATGCCAATTAGCATTAAGTATCCTTCTATAAAAATCATATTTATTTCATATATTGTTGTTTTTTAATAATCTCCGTAACATTTCTGAGAATATTTTGCTAGATTCATTTCATGTCTCTTCTCAAAGCAACACAAACACACTGTTACATTTAAATATTCCAGACCTACTTTGTCAAATGTTAGTTGGTTGTAGGTATGTGGCTTTGTTTCTGAAATTTCTATTCTGTTCCATTGATGTACACATATTTTTTTTGCTTTGTTTTTGAAACAGAGTCTCACTCTATAGCCCAGGCTGGAGTACAGTGAAATGATCTCAGCTTGCTGCAACCTCTGCCTCCTGGGTTTAGGCAATTCTCCTGCTTCAGCCTCCTGAGTAGCTGAGACTACAGGCACACACCACCAAATCTGGCTAATTTTTGTCTTTTTAGTAGAAATGGGGTTTTATCATGTTGGCCAGACTGGTCTCAAACTCTTGACTTCAGGTGATCCGCCCACTGTGGCCTCTCAAGCATATGTTTATTTGTATACCAGTAACACACTGCTTTGTTTTCTGCAGCACTGTAGTATAATTTGAAGTCAGGCAATGTAATGCCTCAGGTTTTGTTCTTTTGCTCAGAATTGATTTGACTATTTGAACTTTTTTGGTTTTATGTGAATTTTAGGATTTTTTTCCCCCAATTCTGTGAAGAATGATGTTGGTAGTTTGATAGGGGATAACACTGAATCTGTAGGTTGCTTTGCACAGTATGGTCATTTTAAGGATATTGATTCTGCTGATCCATGAACCTAGATGCTTTCTATTTGTGTCAGCTATGATTTCTTTCATCAGTGTTTTGTAGTCCTTTGCAGAGGTCTCACATCTCCTTGGTTAAATATATTTCTAGGTGGTGTTGTTGCCAGTGTAACTGGGATTGAGTTCTTGATTTGGTTCCCAGCTTAATTATCATTGGTATTTATAGGACTGGAAAAACTAAAGAGCCGTATGCAGAAGAATGAAACTGGAGCCCTATCTGTCACAATATACAAAAGTTAACTCAAGACAGATTAAAGACTTAACTCTAAGACCTAAAGCTACAAAAATCCTAGAATAAAATGTAGGAAAAACTCTTCTGCACATTGGTATTGACAAAGAATTTATGACTAAGTCCTCAAAAGGAAATGCAATAAAAACAAAAATAGACAAATGGAACTTAGGTAACCTAGAAAGCTTCTGCACAGCAAATGAAATGATAAACAGAAATCTACAGAATGGCAGAAAATATTTGCAAATAATGCATTCAACAAAGGGCTAATATCCAGAATGTACAAGAAACTCAAACAACAACAACACCTAAAAAGACAAAAAAAACAAATAATCAAATTAAAAAATAGGAAAGGACATGAACAGACATTTTCCTAAAGAAAACATGTAAGTGGCTAGCAAACATATAAAAGAATGCTCAACATCACTAGTCATCAGAGAATTACAAGTACAAACCATGATGAGATGCCATCTTACACTAGTCAGAAAGGTTACTATGAAAGAGTTCAAAATCAACAGATGGTTTATACTCTTTTTATTGCAGCACTATTCACAATAGCAAAATCATGAAATTAAGCTAAGTATCCTTTAATGGATGATTGGATTAAAAATGTGATACATATATGTATATACCGTGGGATACTACTCAGCCATTAAAAAAAATGAAATCATGTATTTTGCAGCAACACAAATAGAACTGGAGACCATTATCTTTAGTGAAATGACTCAGAAACAGAAGATCAAAAACAGCATGTTCTCCATTATAAGCGGGAGCTAAACAATGGGTACACATGGACATACAGAGTAGAATAATGGACAATGGAAACTCCAAAAACTGGAAGGGTGGGAGGCAGGTTAGAAATGAAATACTACCCATCGAATACAATATACACTATTCTAGTGATGGGTACACTAAAAGTTCAGACTACCACTACGCAATAAATCTGTGTAATGTAACTGCACTTGTACCCCTAAATACATAAATATAAAAAAATTAAAAATAAACATTACACATTTATAACAAAGTATGAAAATTTTCTGTCTATCCCTTTTAAATAATAATTGCTATTCCATTAAGGAAAACATTTTTATATTTTAAATTTATTCTTCCAACATTTATTCAATGTTAATGAATTTTAAATTCTACTAGTTTGTGCTTTTCTCTCCCATTTTAAATATAACTTACTGCATTTCTCCTTATTCTATTGTGTAAACACATCCTAAATTCTAACAAAAATGTAACACAATTTTTGGATAATACTCAATGTCAATATATTTACATATATATTGTCTACAGCTGGACCATTACAGTACATGACTTTCTGTCAAAATTTTTAATTTTTCTGAATTATCTGAGGCTTGCTTTTCTATGTTCTCTCTCTAACTGAACTTCATATGTCCTGACAAACTAGTAAAAGGCTAATGGCATCATGTAATCTATTAATTTCATTTATTTATTTATTGCTAGAAACCTCACTCTTGAAGTCCTCTGAATTCTTGCTCTAACTTAGGGTCAGTGTTAACCATTCCTACACATATCTTATTGTGGGACTTTCCTTAACTCTCCATTATAGGGGTTTATTTTGCTTCTCTCCTGTGTTGGGTGCCCTGTTTTCTGAATTTCCAGGTCCTTCCTTGATTTATTTCAATAGTCCACGTCATCCTGTTTCTGGAAAAATGTTTGGAAAATGCTATATGTAATGTATAAACTTTATGTGATATAGTATAATATACAATAATATATTTTACTACTCATACTTTCGAGTAAAGTTTGTTTAGAATTCTATATTAGAAATACTTTTTGTCTCTGAGTGTCTCCATTGTCTCATTTTCCTTGGATGAGGTAACTCATTTACTTTGATCTAGAGAATTTTTTCTCCAATTGTTATTTTAAAATAGCCTTTATTTTTTATAATTTTAAATAACTCTTTTTGAATAATTCAGGGATTTAAAAGTTATAAAATCGTATAATAAATGAACATTTACCCAAGGAAAGATATTATGCAAAAATATTGTAGCTGTACTGCTATGCCAATGAGATTGCTGGATCAAAGGGTATGTCTATCTTTGATGAAATTAGACATTGCTGAATTGCTCTTTTTTTCCTAATTTGATATATGAAAGTTGCTTTTGTTCTACATTCCTCTAAACACTTAATTTTGTTAGATGTTAAAATTTTCCCACCTGTAATCTCAGCACTTTGAGAGGCCGAGGCGAGGGGATTACCTGAGATCAAAAGTTTGAGACCAGCCTGGCCAACATTGCAAAACGCTGTTTCTACTAAAAGTACAGAAATTAGCTGGGCGTGGTGGCAGGTGCCTATAATCCTAGTTACTCAGGAGGCTGAGGCAGCAGGATAGCTTGAACCCGGGAGGCAGAGGTTACAGTAAGACAAGATCGCGCCACTACACTCCAGCCTGGGCAACAAGAGAGACTCCGTCCCCGCTCCCCACCCAAAAAGTCTCTCAATATTAAGAGCAGAGATTGTGTTCCATTACTGTTTTAATTTGCATTTTCTGATTGAGTTAGAACATTCTTTGTGTTTCATGCTCTTTCCTCTCTTCTGTGCAGCACTTTTAGTGTCCTCATATTAACAGAGCCAAACCCAGCTTCTAGTTGTGAGGCATAGAAGACACTGATGTCTGCCCATTGATGTCTGACATTTAGAATATTTTTTTCATTTCTGCTATGCACAAATTCATTTTGTTTCTTTAGCTCAATTATGTGTTTGGGGCCCAGAAAAATATACGTACATACACATGAACAAATATGCGTACATTTATACACACCTACATGCACTCATATGTACATATACATATATTTCTGTCATTTCTGTGTTATAAGCCATGTGAATCCAGTATATTTTTTTTAGTCAAATACAGATTTAAATATTTATTTTTTACTTGATTAAAAATCAAATTATAAACATTTGAATTTATAAAAGTTGAAGCTATGTAATATAACTTATCAGTGTTTTAAATCAACTAAAATTCTTTTTATTTTCTCACCTGTAATACCTATTAATTCATAAAATTAGAGTTGCCATATTTAGCTAATGAAAACACAGGATGCCAGTTAAAATTGAATTTCAGATAAACAACTTTTATTTAGCATAAATATTTTCTAACTGTGCTTAAATTTAACTGGGCATATTTATTCTGTATATTTTGTGGCAGTGTTAACTAAATCTTATTTATAATAATTTTTTTGGAAAATATTACAAGCATGTTTTTAACACTTTCTGGAATATTTCTTCTCTGGGTGGATTTTTCTTCTTTCCTATTATTTCCTAGTTTAGTAACATCATCAATTCAAAGAGAAATGTATGCTTTTGAGTGGCAATAGCTATCCCAGATGATTACACCATGTGATTGCAATGAGGGTAATATCATATGATGCCTCAGAGATTTCTGGGCTGAATTTTGGTCTCAATATTTAATAACTTTGTGAATTTTGGTCTACTACATAACCTCTCTGTGCCTTAGCTTCTTCTTCTGGAAATGAATTAGTATATGTATTACATATAAAATACATGGCTCAAAAACAGTGTCTGAGCCAGGCTTGGCGATGTGAGACCATAATCCCTGCTACTGGGCAAGCTTGGGTGAGAAGACTGCTTGAGCCAAGGGGGTTAAATCCACCCTAGGCCACATAACAAAACTCCATCTCTTAAAAAAAAAAAAAGAAGTAAATAAGTAGTATTTAGTTCATAAATATTACTCTAGCATTAGATATTTTTACCTTCTCTCTTGACATTAATTTTTTAAGTCTATAAATATGTATGTATTTTTTAAATTATTAGAATGAGAACAGGAATCACTTAGTGATTCTTGGCTTCCAGCTTAAATATAATGCATAAAAAGGCACTGAGACAACCATCAGGTTATCAGTTTACAATTCCCTAGAATAAGAAAGTTTGCAAGCAGCATGTTATTGGAGAGAGACTTATGAGCCCAATTGATATTCATCTGTGATAGGATGGCTTTGTATATGGATAGAGAAACATCAAAATGTAACCAATAAAATCTTCCATTTTATATTGAGATTTTATCTAATATCATATTTTCATAAATAGGAGCATACAGTTGAAATTGAAATATTATTCTGTGAGTTTCACTGCCTTAGAGAATGCCAGAGGTTCCTTGCCAGTAGCTCACTGACAAGTCAAAAGACTGGTAACATTTAATTACTGTACGCCCTTCTGGATTCATTTTTACAATACCACTTAAGCCCACATAATACCTTAACTGGTGAAATTCATGACTACTTAGGTGCAAAGTTTGGAAACCACCGGTATCCAGTAAGTTTTGTTGGAACAAAATCTTAGTTTTAATTGAACCACACAATGAATATTGATGAGATACGCATAGTTGTCATTTGGAAAACTAGCTACAGTAGACCCTGTGCCATTTTCCTACAGGTACGAAACAGAGAACATAGACAAAAACTTACAATGTTGCTGAAAACCAGGACAGACTGTCAACGTATGTTCAAAATAAAATAGGAAGTTTTACTGTGAATCAAATGCAGCTAGATAGAGAAAATGGGATGACATTTTCAGCCTGTATTTTCTCTCTGCTTCTGTATTTTTTTTTTTTTTTTTTGGTTTGGTTGCATTTTGTTTGGTTTGATTTCCCAAATCTAGAGACAGAATCTCCCACAAAAGCAAAAAGAAGAAGAAAATGCCAACGTATGCTGATGAAAAAAGCTTATGTTTTTCTGGGCAAAAATTAATCTTAAAAAAGCTGAGCTGCTGTTATTTGGTGCAGGGCTGCTGGGTGAAGGTGGTATCTCCTCTTCTCTTTTTGTATTTTCTGAATGATCCAGAACAACTTATTGGATGAGCTACTAGAATAGCCAGTGCCCTAAGCCAATATCCACAGATACTGTTCACAGTACATTTACGTTCACTACCCCTGTCTGAGCTGCTTTTCTGTAGGCAGATTGTTCCCCTATTTCTTACTATGTATTGTAATAACATTCGAAGATTGATATTCTTTCTTAATTAAAATAAAAGGAAATAAATTTGAGGGAAAGTTCCAGCTATGCATAATCTGCTTATGACTGGCTCAGATAAATTTCAATGGGATCCAGAAATTAAGTGTAGACAGTGGGAATAGAATAAATATTTTGATTGTTGTTTCCCCTAAAATCTTTCTTTTCTAGTGCAGAAAGTAGAATATGTGATTTATGGTCTAAATATGAGGTTTAAAATATGAAACTAATAATACAATAATCAATTACTCTTCTGTATTTACTATTTTACTTTTTCCTTTCTATTTATTTATAATATTGCTGTTTGGTCATCTAATCTCATTTTCTCACTGTTATTCTTCTTCCCTTTGTTCTCTATTTGGATGTCTATGAGTATTTTTTTTTAATTTTATGTTTTAATTGTAAATTGACAAATTACAGTAAATATTTATTGTAAATATTTAAGGTGTACAAACCAATGTTTAGATTTATTAATACAATCTCGAATCATTAAATCAAGCTGACTAAAATATCCATCACCTCAAATACTTATGTTGTAAGAAAATTTGAAATTTAATTTTGGCAATTTTGAAATGTACAATATATTGTTATTTACCACATTCTCCAGGTGGTGCAATAGATCTCATTAGAAAAATCCTTATTTCTTTGGTCTAATTAAAGCTTTGGGCCCTTTGACCCTTATCTTCCTTTTCCCCCATACTCCTTCCAGCCTCTGGTAAACACTTAGAAAGTATAGCACATCAGGTACATGTATTTACAATTCACATTAATTTTTCAGACTCCTATTCATAAATATTGGCCTGTTTGTGATCTGGGATTATATAGCTTTTTGGCTAATAAGCAATGGATCAACCTTTTCCCCTAAGTGACAAAATTCTCCCATTCATAAACTTTCAGTTTCAGATTTATTTTATTTTGCTATTTTTTTAAAAAACACATAATGTAACTAATTGTTATAAACATATATTTATGATATTTTAAAATTTTATATTTTACCTTTTTGTAAAAACGAACCATGAACTTACTACATAGTTTTAAGGGTGAGTTTTGAAAATTTATATATTTTTCTTTTCTCTTATTATACTTTAAGTTCTGGGGTACATGTGCCGAATGAACAGGTTTGCTACATAGTTATACACGTGCCATCGTGGTCTGCTGCATCCATTACCTCGTCATCTACATTAGGTATTTCTCCTTTTTTCTAATAATATATTGGCCTTTTTTGTAATACAAAATAGAAAAAAAAATGTAGGACTGAACAGGACTTAAGATGATCAAGTGTTATCTGTGAATGTGAATATTCCAGTTCTTCTATACTGAAGGTAAGATATGAAACAGACATGTGTGAGTGCACGTGTGTGTGTTCATCTGGGTACATGCACATGCACTTAGAATGCTTGCTTAATTTTAGATCACCCTTTCACATATTGGTTAAGTTCTCTGAGATTTTATTTTCTAATGTTTATTCAAGAAAATTTAACATAGAAACTTTGAAATGAACAATTTGTTTGTTCTTCAAATACGTCATTGAAAATCTTTAAGAGTTTTGCAACACCATCTAAAAACAAGTGTAGTCACTGAAGACTAAAAATGTAATGACAAAATAATATCTATCTATGCTTCCTCTTTTCTTCTCAAATAATAGTGTAATGATTATGTATTTGGCAAACATGCAGAAATGTTTCAAAAAGGACATTTAAAAATAACAAAAGGTCTACGAAAATTTATAATGGAGAAAAAAATTGTGGAAATGTTATATAATTCACTCCTCAATACTGTGTAAAAGAAGTTTTTCAAAACTTTCTCATTTTTATTTTTAGCTCTCCATATTTCCAGTTATGTGATAATTGGCTAGTTACTAAACCTTTCAAATCTTAGTTTCTGCTTGTGAATGATGAAAAATAATAATGGAAATTGCTTCATAAATGTGATTTAAAGTAAGCTGAGCAAAAAGAACTGAGCAAATTTCTGACTTGTACATTACCCTGTATATGCTCATGTTTATTTTATTATTTATTTTTAATCAACTTTTATTTTAAATTCTGGGGTACATGTGCAGGTTTGTTACATAGGTAAACGTATGCTACGGTGGTTTGCAGCACAAATCAACTAATCAAACATGTATTAACCTAGCATCTATTAGCTGTTCTTCCTGATGTACTCCCTCCCCTGACCCTGACTGGCCCCAGTGAGTGTTGTTCCCCCACTATGTGTCCGTGTGTTCTCATTGTTCAGCTCCGACTTATAACTGAGAACATGTGGTGTTTGGTTTTCTGTTCCTGTGTTAGTTTGCTGAGAATAATGGCTTCCAGCTTCATCCATGTCTCTGCAAAGACATGACCTTGTTTCTTTTTGTGGCTGTATACTATTCCATGGTGTATATGTACCCACATTTTCTTTACCCTGTCTATCATTGATGGGCACTTAGGTAGATTCCATGTCTTTGCTATTTGTGAATAGTGCTGTAATGAACATATGCGTGCATGTATCTTTATAATAGAATAATTTATATTCCTTTGGGCACATAGCTAGTAATGGAATTGCTGGGTTAAATGCTATTTTTGCTTCTAGATCTTTAAGGAATTGCCACACTGTCTTCTACAATGGTTGAATTAATTTACATTCATACCAACAGTGCAGAAGCATACCTTTTTCTCTGCAACCTCACCAGCATCTATTATTTCTTGACTCGTTAATAATCACCATCCTGCCTGGCATAAGATGGTATCTCACTGTGGTTTTGATTTGCATTTCTCTAATGATCCATGATTTTGAGCTTTTTTTCATATATTTCTTAGCTGCATGAATGTCTTCTTTTGAAAAGTGTCTGTGCATATACTTTACCCACTTTTTAATGGGGTTGCTAGTTTTTTTTCTTGTAAATTTGTTTAAGTTCCCTGTAGACTCTGGATATTAGACCTTTGTCAGATAGATAGACTGCAAAAATTTTCTCCCATTCTGTAGGTTTTCTGTTCACTCTGATGATAATTTGTTTTGCTGTGCCAACGTTTTTAGTTTAATTAGATCCCATTGTTAAATTTTTGCTTTTGTTGCAATTGTTTTTGACATTTTGGTAATGAAATATCTGCCAATGCCTATGTCCTGAATGGTATTGCTAAGATTTTCTTCTAGAGTTTTTGTAGTTTTGGGTTTTTACATTTAAGTCTTTAATCTATCTTGAGTTAATTTTGTATAAGGTATAAAGAAGGGGTCCAGGTATCATATTCTGTATATGGCTAGCCAGTTCTCCCAGCACCATTTATTAAACAGGGAGTCTTTTCCTCATTGCTTGTTTTTGTCAGGTTTGTGGAAGAACAGATGGTTGCAGGTGTGCCATCTTATTTCTGAGTTCACTATTCTGTTCTATTGGTTTATGTGTCTGTTTTTGTACCAGTATCATGCTGTTTTGGTTACTGTGTAGCCTTGTAGTACATATCGAAGTCAGGTAGTGTGATACTTCCAGCATGGTTCTTTTTGCTTAGGATTGTCCTGGCTATTCAGACTCTTTTTTTGGTACTACATGAATTTTAAAAATAGTTTGTTTTTTCTAATTCTGTGAAAAACGTCATTGGTAGTTTAATGGAAATAGCATTGAATCTACAAATTACTTTGGGCAGTATGGCCATTTTCACAATATTGATTCTTTCTATCCATGAAATAAAAAATATAATTGAGTCTCATCATCATGATCATGGAAATGGCTTTAAGAGAAAACTATTTAGATGACTATTATTGCTTCCCATTTTCCACCAGTAAATAGTTGTCACTGATAAATTGACAGCCATGAGTCTGACAAGAATGCTTAAGATATGTTATATAATACAAAATGCCTGTTTACAGGGGGAAAACTTCTAAGAAACAACTTATGTGTACTTCATGATACAAAATAAGCACAGAAGCACCACCCATGCCACTGAGAACACTGGACAATGCACCCTTGAAAAACATTTGCCCCCTTCATCATGCGCATTCTTCCTTCGGCAGTCAGAAATGACTGTGTACATGATGTCAGGTCCTTTGTGCCCTGACTGGATCATCATTCAGCAGTGAACAGTGTCAAATGGAGAGGAAGTCAACCCGGCAACGACAGCGACAGATTGTGCAATCATCCAGCTGATGATGATGTGAGTGCTCTTGGGATCTGGAAGCATTCCCGTTGTGGTGTCACAGATACTGAAGTAGGCAGCTAGGTAGATAATACCTTGGACAGACATGGTAAAACCATGGGACAGGTCCTTAATCCTATTAGATTTGTAGACATTAATCAGGCAATCTCCAAGGCTTCTGAATTCCCTTTCAGCTCCAGCTTTACCCATATCAGCTGGTAGATGGGTATGAGTAAAATCAAGGACCCAGAGCACTGCCTGATGCCAGATTTCTTGCCACGTAATGCCAAAAGTGGGTCCTTTGTCCACACCACCTAGGAAGATCTGCTAGTATTTATTTTTGAAGGCAAAATAGAGAGCCTGGATGGGGAAGTATCTGATGACATTGGCCAGGTTACTGCGCCAGAAGGAAAGGACTCCCTGCTCCTTGGGAATACTGACCATGCAGGCTATAATGCCCTTGTATTGCTTATCTGCAGAAATTTGCTTATTGGCATGCTGCACCCACAGCAGCAGCTTGAGCCACTCGATGGGTGCTACTGCCACCTTGGAGATGGCTGCAACCACTCCACCTGCCAGGAAGTCCCTATTGAAGGATACACTGACATCTGCCATGTTGAAAGAAAAGGGGAGGCAGCCTGCTGTGGGATGAGATTGGGCCAGGAACTGTCTTTGACTCCAGGGCTCTGGGGCCTCATGTTATTTCAGAGTGTAGGCTTGCTATTTATAGGGCACATCTAAGAGTTTCTAGTAAAAATTACGGGACTGCAAGTCTCCTGAAATATTAAGTTTTGTAGTACTGATATATTATCTTTCTCCCTTTTAAGTTCTGGTAATAAAGTATGGTCCTTAAAAGCCTACCTTTTTGATATTTGTTGTGACAGGTTTGATGGCCTAACATATAGCCAATTTTATTTAAGGATTCTTTTGTACTTAAAAAGTATGTGTATTCTGAAGTTGTTTCATGCTATTCTAAATGTATTGATTATATCAAGTTTACTTTTTTTTCTATTCAAGATTTTTTAGTGTTTTCTTCTTTTCTCTGCTTGATAATAAAAATCTTAAAAGATTTTCATTAAAATTTTCTGTTCTATTTATTTGGAAATCTTTTTTGTGGTTCTTTGGTTTTCTTCTTATTTTGAATCATAATTCTCATAACAATGAGTCCATTTCCTCTTACTTAATTTATTAATATACTTCCTTCTTTCCTTGCAAATACAATAAACATTTATTTACATTGCTTGAGTCTTTTTTCTACTCTGTATGTCACTTTATTTGCGCTAATGTTGAGTACCTGTATTTTCCCTCCATAGAGTTCCTATAGCTATAGGAGCTAGGCCACACACATGCCTTCCTATTGAAAACAGACTAATTTTGAAGGGGTATGTAAATTACCCTAAAAAAAAGTGTAACAGTATTCTAAATTTCTAAGTTGAATTTTCTACTTTAATTTGTCTTTCATAGATTTTTAAAAAAAAACATTGAATTGTTTGGTAGTACAAATATAAAATTATTATATTTAAGTTTATAGTTTAATTTTTGACTTCTCACAATTGAGGATAACTATATTCTTGTAACAAAAATGATTTTTGAACAAAAGTGTAAGGAGTATTTTTTAACCCTGAAAGACATTTAAAAAGTAATAAAATGGAGATATTTGTTAACATGTATTTACGACAATAACCTAGTATTTTTCTAAGTTAAAAAATAAATCTGTTCATTGAGTCTTTTGAAACAGTAGAAAATAATATAGAAGAAAATAATTACTCATGATGATCTCTCTACTTAAAATAGTTTGTCAGCATAGTTACATATTTTCCCAGTCAGGTATTTTCTATATTTTTGTATACATTTTTCTATACTTTTAAAATGAGTTAAAAATATTTTATACTTTTCATGTTTTTTTCTATACTTTTTCTGTATATGTTTACTTTTAGAACATTGAGCTAATTTTATTTATAAAGTTTGGCAAACTCTCATTTTTCCTTTGGTAGATATCACATTGTGAGTAATTGTCTTATTAGCTTTTCTTTCCTCCACTGTCCACAAAGGGAATCTAGATTTGTCCCATGCTCCATATTTTTGGTATTGCTAAACAAGGAAAACAGCTAGGATATTTGAAAACAACTCTGATTGAGGCTTAGGGGTTAGACAGAGATTACTTGAGAGGGAGAAACAGAGAGGGAGGAGAGGAGAAAAACAGAAAAGGAGAGAGAGGAAAAAGAAAGAGGAGAAAGAAATGGGGGAAAGAGGAGGAAAAGTAAGAGAAATTAGGTTGAAAATTGGCTTCCTGAGGACTGTAACTGGGCTCAGAGAAAGAATAGGTTGATATATTTGAAATGTTTGTAGAAAGTAACTCAATCAACCAACACTACTTTAAAGCTGAAATGTTAGAAACACTGAAAATCTGCAATGATCCATTTGCTTGTGAAAATATACAAATTGAATTGTAGCTTCCATTGTTTGCTGTAAATAAATTTTTTGACTATTTTAATGCAGTACATGGCAAACTTTGTGTGACTTTTCTTTGAACCCCCACATCCTCTTTTTTTGACCTGTGTTTTAGAGTTAAGAAAATACACACAAATGACTGTTGTACTTGGAGCCCTTTACAAGTCTTCACACATTCAGTGCAAAACTTCAACATCCACAGCACCATCTTTTGCAATTCTTAAGCGTGCACATAGGGATCTCTTTGATCTTTTATTAGGTAATTAATAAATAATTACTACAGCCACATTTTTTAGTGACATGCTTAAAATATTAATTGATGTTGAAGGGGCAATTATGAGTGTGTCTTAGAAGACATGTACATTTATGATTTATTTATTTAAAATTAAATCCTTGGAACTTTTCTATTTTGGGGGTACTTTTTAATTTTGTCAGTATTAAAATAACTTCAGTCATATATATATATATACATATATATATATATATATATTTTTTTTTTTTTGAGATGGAGTCTAGCTCTGTTGCCATGCTGGAGTGCAGTGGTACGATCTTAGCTCACTGCAAGTTTTACCTCCCGGGTTCAAGGGATTCTCCTGTCCCAGCCTCCCTAGTAGCTTGGACTACAGGCAGGTGCCACCATGCCCATCTAATTTTTGTATTTTTAGTAGAGACAGAGTTTCACCATGTTGGCCAGGATGATCTCAATCTCTAGACCTCATGATCTGTCCATTTCGGCCTCCCAAAGTGCTGGCATTACAGGTGTGAGCCACCATGCCCAGCCAACTTCAGTCATATTTTTGAAAATTGATTATTTTTATTAATAATTATTAAACATTTTAGAATGTTTTTGAAATATTTTTTATTTTGAAGATAAATATAAAGACACTATTAAAATATTTCACTACCCAAATATTTACTTCAAAACACAAGCATGATATGATATTGCTCATGTTTTGAAGTAAATATTTGAGTAGTGAAATATTTTAATAGTATCTTTATATATAGGAAAAAGTGAAGAAAAAGCTGGGAAATGCATTTTAATGATGAGATTTAGTCCCGAATTGTGCAAAAATACAGCATCTATTTTAACTAAGTTTCAGTAATCATATAATCCTTTATATTATTATATTAATGCATTATTGCTAATTATGCTTATTGTTTTAAAAATCTCTAGAAATTATTTAAATATTTATAACTCATATCAGCATAAATTTCAATATAGTATAAATTATAGAAGTAAATCAAACTATGATTTAACACTATACATCTACTATGTGGTGGCAGTATATTTTTAGAAATACACAAATATATCTAAACAGCATTATATAAAAATAATTTTCCAAATATTTTAATCTACAAATAATTAAATCATTTGTATGGAGGAATCCTTAAGACATCTTTTCTTGATCCTCTTCAAAAAAAAATTAGTTAATGCCTCTAGTCCTGAGTGTAATGTTTCATCCAAGACAGAAAATTGCCTTTCTAATTTCACATATTTATAATTAATATAAATGTACTTATATGAATTCATGTTCTTGAAAAAAACTAACCAATTGGTTGTTCAAATATATTTTCATCTTCCCTGAAAAGAAAATTCTGCTTATTAGTTAACAGTGAGATACTGATAATTATTTCTCCACTAACAACAGATGAAATGAAAATAGAGATTTCATTCTCTGTCACAGAAGAGCGATTTCAGAAAATCATATGTTTGACAGTTCCTCATCTGATTCTTACTACAGCCTCACAAGTATCAAGTAGGTGTTACACATATAGTATTGGCACAAATGCTTTAAAATAAAATAAATTGATATTGAGCCTGCATTTTGAGAGACCTTGAGAGACATAGCCATGGAATAAAAGAAAGTAGCATGTAGTCTCCTTCTGTATTCACTTTTTCATTATTGATAGATAAATAAGACAGAAAAAAATTAATACACATTCAATATTTCAAGTGGTAAAAGGTGATATTTAGGAAAGTGAATCAGGGTAAAGGGAGAAATCTTGATAAAAGGCTTTATACATGTGCCATATGAATGTTTGTGTGTATGTGTGGGTTTATATATGTACAGATGATATATTATTTAATATTACTATGATATCTCTATTATAAAAATAGCTTTTTCATCTTTATGCTATCCTCTTATCCCTTCTAATTCCCATCTGGGAAGAGGTCAAGCATTCGTTTGAGAAATAGTCAATGGTTCTAAATTTCTAATCTGCTAAGAAGCATTCAGATACTGAAAACTTAAAATCTCACCCAAAGGTGTAGTTTAAGGGCAATAGTTGGATTTATATGCTTTTGGATTTATATGCTTTTGGATTTCTTCTGAATGTATCACCAAGGCATAATACACTTTACTAAGGCCTGTAATGCTTCCAAATACTGGTGTTATGTGTAGCTTCAGGTCATATTTTCTATTACAGGAGATATGGGAGTATAAAAATTGCATTGCATAGTGCATCAATAAAAGAACACTATGGGCTTTATCTTATCTTACAGAAATTTCCAATCTGAAATGTGCATTTTTGTTGTGAAAATGCTTTAAAAGTTCACAGTACTTTCTGCCTCTACTGTCTGAGTTATACCCAAGCCATTTCAGTGTAAGCTTTTGTTCTGGTTGAAGATCTATGAACCAAAGTGGTGCTCTGCTTAAGAGGAAACCGAAGAGAGTGTGGCCGAGAGCACACTGCTGCTGATAAACCAAAAGCAACTCTTAAAAGCATTCTGGTAAGAGATGCAGTGAAAGTATATACCAATTTTCACTGTAATACTGTTTTTTCCAAGAAGAAAACAATAAAATAATTTATTATAAAATCTCCTGGCTTACCTCCTCAGATATCATCTTTTAAAGAAAATTTCTATGTGTATTGTCAAGACAGCATATTCTATGGGGCTATTTACTTCACATTGGGAAGAAAGCTAAAAAGAATGCAACACATCTGTTTTATTTTTTGCTTACATCTTAGTACTGGCTTTGAAATAATTTTATCTGTTCTTTAGTTTCTTGCTGTTACCTCTATATAACCTATTGGAGTAGTATTAATTCTGGTTGATAGCATATTGTTTATCCTGGGTCATGCTATAGTGTCCATTACTAAGACAGATGTTTGTTGAAATATTAGTGAAAATAGCCCTAGAGATGTTTTCATTTTACCTAATAAGATAAACTGAATTATTATGAATCCAAAAATCATTAGTGAAATATAGCACTATTAGGAGGAAATAAAAATAACCTAAAAGGAAACAAAAGGAATATTTCAGTGTTGTCTTTATGTGAATCAGTGTTACAGCCTCAAAGCAAGAACATATTGGACATACTTAGCAAATAAATTAATCCCATGGCATAATCAGGAATTCATAGGATTTATTTACTCTTAGGATGCCTGGAGCATCAGTCACAGGAAATTAAATATACAAGTAAATGTGAAAACAAATTATTAATTTCTTCAGACATGCACATAGCTTTAGTATGTTACAGTGACCTAGAATTTGAAAAAGTGAATAGATCCTTTCAAGATTCTAATTTTTATACTGCATATATAGTTTTAATTTGATTCTATAACGTAAGTGTGTTTTTTTAAGATTATTTTTTACACAAATGCCCAAAACTATGATCTCACCCTGGAAATATTCCATAAATACTTGCTATTTGCTGTTTAGAATCTATATAGTTTATGCTAAACATTTGCTTTTCCTTCTTGTCAGAATATTGTAGTCCTGGGTTCTTTTTAGCCTTTTTCACATAAAATATTTATGTTTATAAAAAGGAACAAACAATTAAAATTAAGTGAAATAGTTTGTATGTGAAACATCTGGATTTAATTCCACTGAAACAATTAACCAACATGCTATTTTTAATTGCTTGTTTGCATTACTTCTGGCTTCTATAGGTACACCCCCATCTTTAAATCTCTAGCAACAAGCATACAAAAGTACAAAAGTAATATGAACCATCACTACCTGAAAGTCAACAATAAATAGATCAGCATTTAATTGAAGAATGTGCATTCTAATTCTGTCACTGAGTGACCTTGGGAAAGTAATAGAATTACTTTTAGTTTTATTTTCTTAAATAGTTAACAATAATAAAATATAATGAAGGATTAAATTTAAACTCAGCACATAGACTGGCACAGGAAAAAGTGAACTAGTCATCATCACTCCTTCATTACAAAGGTAACAGCTAAATACTTAATTGTGCCCCTTCCAAAACGTGTATATTGAAGCCCTAACCTCCAAGAAAATAGTATCTGTCTGTCTATATATCCTTTAATGAGGTAATTAAGGTTAAATGAAGTTAGAATGGTGGGACCCTGATAGATTAATAACAGAACTGGTGTCCTTATAATGATAGATAGCAGAGAGCTTGTTCCTTCTCTCTTCGTGTGTCCACAATGTAGGTCATGTGTGCACACAGCAAAATGGTAGCTGCCTGCAAGCAGCTCACTGAAAACTGACTGTGCTGGGATCCTGATCTCAGATATACAGCATTGAAAGAGTGAGAAAATAAATGTCGATTGTTGATATCACCCATTCTATGGTGTTTGTCAGGGCAACCTGAGAATCCTAAGACAGTAATGCAAAGAACACACGAGCAATATTGTGTGCTCACAATTATTTTTCAATGAAGAGAGATTTGCATTATTTGTTACTTTTGTAACCTATCAAAGAAGACAAGCTATGAGATGTATTCATTAAAACATTACATCTACTATAACATGTGTAGTTCTTGGCCCTGATTCTGGACAAGTGATGCTATCACATCCTGGGTTGAATTTAATCTAGGTTCTAGGATTCTGAACTAATCACTACAATTAAACTCTATGTATTTAAACAACCACCTAAGAGAATATACTGGAACAGATAGTTGAAGTTTTAATGAATCTCTAACTAACATCCCTCTTACTGTCCATGCTTGGAATAAATTGAGAAATAAACACAGAAGTCAGACAGATGGAGACCAAATTGTCAGCTTTAGTGCTGATAAAAAATAGATCAAAAGGGTAAAGGACATGGCTTCGACATGCAGCCAAATGGACTTGAGAACCTCTCCTAAAATTGGCCCAACTTGTTTACCCAGTCTTTAGGAAAACAGGAAAACTGCAGGCTACTCCACCAGAGCATCATCAATAAGCTCACCACAGGTTGAGAAAGCAGGCCAGCACCCATCTGTTTGTAAGGCAGACTTGCTCCAAAGAGGAGTGTTCTTCCAAACTCATGAGTCAGATAACTCATTTCTTCTACCATGGGAAAATACTAGTGAAGAGCCTAAAAAGGGTGCCTACAAGGAGTTTTCCTCCAGCTAAAAATCCCGCCACAGAGAAACCTGAGTGGGGATGATTGTTTTTCTTAAGGAGAATATCATTAAACTGGGAGAGATTGTTAGTCATATTTGAAATTAGTCATGTAAAAGTTTGTACATAACCTTTTAAATAAATCCGATTCATTACACAATTTGGAAAGAAATGTTAATGTTGTCAAGGTCAGAACAAGCAGCAGGTGAAATTACAAAATACTTTAGAATAATGTTTTTCTTTTACATGATCTTGAGAGTAGGACCCAGGGTCTTACATTTTAATAGTCTCACCTGAAGTGGTTTAATACTAGCCCCTAAGACTATAAAGAGGCATAGCTAACATTAAAGGTATTCCTTTTCAGGCTAATTATTCACTGTTTGGTTTAAAATCTTGCTTCTCATCTTAACGCATAATTACGATAATTTTGCTCAGAGTGGTGCCAGTCTCTATAAAAATTTAGATTATGAGCATGGTCAACAATTACATTTCCTTTTCTCAGTTTATTCTATTAGTTCCGGAAGAAAACACATGTATGTTGTTCCAAAATTTAATATCTTTTCAGAGACAATAATGATAACGCAAATTACCAAATCCCTATTTCCACATTTTCAGCCATTTTCTCCAAGAAAAAGAAAATGGCACTACCTATTAGGATAATCAAGCATAATAATAAATAATTTATTATGTTTTCAGGGTGAATTTTAATATTTTTATCAAACACTTATAGGTTAAAGTTTGATAAGTACATATCACATAAGGAAAAAAATATTGTGATTTTGAGATATATTCAGACTATGATTTTTCATTTTTCCACATTGGAACATGTTAATATACTACTTTCCTCAGCCTTCAATTTCTTTAGCGCCCTCTGAAAATGAGATTGTAGTGGTAAATTGGATTGTCCAAGATCACTACGCTTCTATATTAAGTACTTAAAATATAGGATATAAATGCCATGAAAATTATTGGGAGTTCTACAAAATAAAGTAACCCACAATTGAACAGAGATATAAACTTTTTCAGAGCAGGAGTTTTCCATTAATTTATGGTATATCTTTATGCAGAACAGAAATCTTGGCAGTTAAAAGGTGCTCAATAAATATCTGTTTCGTTAAATCTCACTAACTTGAAGTATATAATCCTGAAAATGTGTGTACAGTGCGCAAGTTGTATGCTGATTTGTTTTTTCTATGTAATCTGTAGTGAAGTACTCCAATGGAAAAACAATTATTCCAAAATACAGTAAAATCATATGCAAGAACACTAGGCTTGCTTTAAAGTGTATACCCCATACAAAAAAATACTGAGTAAAAATCACATATGTTTATGGGTATCTATGCATTATTTACTTTCTGGGCCTAATGAATATTTTGACTTGAAAGGTGAAGACTAGAAACAATATTATCTCTGACTAAAACAAATCAACCATGGAAAGTATCACTTTTAAGATGGCTGGATATAGAAAATGAGAAAATCACAGGATCTTGGAATTGTAAGGCATCTGAGAATGCAGTCTCTTTATTTGCCATCATTCATTGCATAATGTGTGAGGACTGAAGCCTCTGGGGTCCATCGCCAACCAATTTAAGTGGCGTCTGGAGCTTGTCAGTATCTGTCTAAGGTCAGCTTTACCAAGTGAAGTGACATGCTATAACCACTGGATGAATTAGGATGGCAACACCTGAAACCTGTAGTCAATCTTAACAGTATTCAAAGAGACAGAGACATTCTGTGACTCCTGATGTAGTGCAATAGGAAGTACACATCATTGCCCATTAAATTAGCTGTGCCAATAAATCAAAACTGATCTCACCAAGCCTCCTGCTCTAAAAATTTAAAAGGAATACAGGGAAAAGAAGATGGCATTAAGTCTCATCAGAGAGAAGTAGTTAACCGAATCCAGCATGTGGAGAGTTTTTTAGAACAGAGATCCTGAATTCTTTATTAAATATATTTCCAGGAAAAAGAAAGAGTAGGGGGAACCTATATATTTAAAAAGGGAAAAAGAGACATGCATGTTTGAGCATTGTTTGATAGGGATTCCAGCAAACCAACAGTAAAAACACACTTTATGAGACAAGTGGAGAAATTTGAATTCTGGCTGGATATTGATATTGGATAATGATATCAATAAACTATTGTTATATTTCTTAAGGGTGATAAATTAACCATTCTTACATTTTAAAATGAGGACATTTTCTTGAGAGTACATAGTCAAATATTTACAAGTATGATTCTATACCTTTATAATCTTAAAAAATTATTTATTCAATATTTTATTTGCTTCAGAGATTATTTTCATTTGTTATTGTTGCCAATCTTTTTACACCTAAATGTTCATTAAGGCTGGTAGGTAATCTTAACCACATTTAGAAGTTGGCAGTGGTGTTGATAATGGGCATTATAAGATAATTTTGATTAGAGCCAATGATTCAACGATTTTAAATATGTTTTATAAGTTACTGCCAAATTAGTGGTAAATATTCTATTTATTTTTAAATTGAAGAACTAACTTGATAGGCTTTTTTTTTAACAGGGTTTGGGGAAGAAATCTCTGTGAGAGCTTTTAGCTCTGAGCTCTCATCATAATCTTTAGCAGTGTGTAGCACTTTCTTTGGGTAGGTTGAAATGTGACCTCCATCAATTATCAGACAATAAAATTCAAGCAGTGAAATAATGCAGCTACATTTCTCAAGGATAAATTAACTAAGTTGTGAATTTTATATCCTGTGTGGCTGGTAGGCAAAAATTTGAGGAATAATAGAAAGTACTCATGATTTAGATTGTGTCTCTCAAATCAGAGATCACATGGTAAATATATTACCTAGAGGTAAAAATGCCCTTCAAACCCCGGTACTTATGTAATTGTGGGTGCCTTTCTAACTCAGTATATATTTAACAGGATAAAATTCATATTGATTTCAAGCTGGTCACAGTTCTTAGAAGGGCAAATTTTTATCAGTTTGTATTTAATTATCATTTCTAAATTATTCAAGCCCTTTGTTCTCTTGCTTCTTTTTTTGTAGCAATATGTCCCTGATAATAGAACAATAGAACAATTATGACATATTTATATTATGTGATAATTACAGACATGTACAAGTCTGATAATTTTCTTAAAAATGAAAAAGAGCTAAGGCACAAAGATAAACTTGATTATTGTTCTAGTGAAAATTTTATGAGGTCAATAATAAAAGAAGTAGGTAAAATTAAGATTTAATGACTTCAAAAATCTTTTCAATTTTTTTCTTTTTTTTTTTAGTTATCACAATTACTATAGTTTTTAGAGTGAACAATTATCTTTATGGGAGTGTAGCACGGGGTAATAATAGGGGCCATTACGGTCAGGATAGATGGGTGCTTGCTCTGCAATCCACTGTGTTCAATTTACAGTGCTATTGCATTTTCTGAAGTCTCAGTTGCCCTGTTTGTTACATAAGTATAAAAATAATTATTTCACAATACTTGTAAGAAGTAAATAACTTCTTATGTGTAACATACCTAGTAAGTGGTTTCTGTCATATTATAACAGGTAAGAGACAGTACCTACATTTGAGTCCTCATTCTGACTTAGACTTTTCATAGCTTTGTAACAGTTGCAAAATATGCCTCTGCCTCAGTTTCCTTACATGTATAGTGAGGATAATAATGGTATGTACTTTCTGGAGTGATAACATTAACTGAGTTGATATAAGTAAAATGCTTAACATAGTGTCCAAAACATAGTAATAATCAGGAAACACAAATTATTATCATTATAGGCATTGACAATTAATAAATGTTTCTTTCCATCTAATTCCCCTTGTCTTTTAAAGTCTTGAAAACAAGAATTGTCACCAATAATACATCCTCTACTTTTCTAATTTAGTGCCAGCAAATGCTACTAAGAAGTCAAAAAATAAAAAAGTAAAAGAAATCTATATTCCTGAGCAGCATGATTGAATATACAGGGTTATCCTCTAAACTCCCACATAAAGCAGCTGGTTCAGCTTGTGAAGAGACTGGCTGTATCAGCAACTGGCTGTAATTCTACTGTGAAGGCCTATCCATTTGTAGAGGCTTCCAAACCACCTGTGAAGTCTTATAGAATTACATTTCCAATAGCTGATGAAATATTCATAAGATACTTCTGGGAACAATGGCTATTTCTTGAAATTACCATTCTAGATATGGTCATGTATAATTACTAAAATAAATACAATCATTGCTATTTTATTTCATCAAATATGTAGTTTTCCCTATAAACACATTTCTTTTGAAATATGATGAGTTAATTCACAAATAAATAAGTGTAATCAGTGAAGGATGGTCTTATCATTTACCTTTTAAAATTATGTTAAAACAACTTAGAAACATGAAAGAAGTGATAGAGAAAATGTGGACAGATTTTCTGACAAAAAATACGTGTTTAACACATTGTAAACAGAAGCAAACATATTGGAATAGTATATGAAGTGATTATAACATTTAAAATATAAACATGGTGAAAGCAGCCAAGGCATGCCTGAGTATGCTTCAGTCTAATGTGCACAGCCTTCATCTTATGGTCCCTGCTCTCTTGTCATCCTTCTTCACATCCTTCTCCTCATTCTCTGCTTTAGCCATGCATGATTTCTTGGGAGCACCATGTTCCTGATCCTCTGGAGCTGCACACCTTAATTTCTAAATTGAGTGCAAAAACATTCCTACCTCACCACTAAGTCCCATCCCTTCACCAAGCAGTTTTGAAATCACTTTATCTGGGCCTCTGAGAAATGAGATATTTGTGTCTCTCCTTGCTCTTACCATACTCAGCACTCAATCACAGTACTCTGTGATTGCTTTAAGTACCTTTTGACTTCCCCTCCACAGTTAGAGAAAATGCTTATGTATTAACAAAGACCAAGGCAGAGTAAATACTCAGTAATTGTGAAAAAAAATCAAAATATCAATTTAAAAAATGGGGCAAGAATGTTGACAGTTTACAGAAAAAGAATACAGATTGAAAATATAGCAAATAGAAACTTGAAAATCTGTTCCAGCTCACCAAAGCAACATAAATAAAACAATGTATAAATATATTAATGTTATAAACAAATAACATTTTGCCTATTAGAATAACAAACATTGAAAAATTATGATACTAAAAATAAAATATTCAAAGAAATGGGCCTTGTCCTACCATGTGAAAGAGAGTACAAATTATTACAAGCCCTTTTCAAAAAAAAACGGGACAAATGTGACACAATACTTTTTATTTAAACCTAGGTTTAGGAAATAACCCGGAATTCAGGTTATTCAGGAAATAACCTGGAATTTGGAACAGCGTTAAAAAAAAAGATATTAAATCTAAAATAATATGAAGTAGAGATTTAGAATCATTTTTATTGCCACATTACAGTAAAATGGTTATTAAAACTAAGGTGTATCTATGGAATAAATATCTTTAATTTTTTTAAATTAAGTTTATAGAGATAATAATTTTAATGCATAACAATAGAACAATTATGACATATTTATATTATGTGATAATTACAGACATGTACAAGTAATGAAAGGAGCAAAAAATCTGTGGAAATGAACTTCAAATATACACTAAAATTTGTAAACTATTGCATCAACTAACATGTTTCTCTCCCATTCCAATCAGTTCACAAATGACATCCCTCTGATTGGAGAAAATGCTCACTGAATCAGAAGGCTAAGAACACGGGCTCTAGAGAAAGAGAGCTTGGACTTGAGACCTAGCTTTGATACTTGACACAGGATCTTCAGCAATTGACTTAACCTCATTAACCTTATTCCTTGGTCTCCTTATCAGTAAATTCATGATGCTACTAATCCCCGCCTTACCTGCCTTTTTTTCAACTTTTATTTTAATTTCAGGGGTATATATGCAGGTTTGTTACATAGCTAAACTTGTGTCATGGGGGTTTGTTGTACAGATTACAGATTATTTCATCACCCAAGTATTATTACCCATTAGTTATTTTTCCTTATCCTCCCACTCCTCCCAACTTCTACTGTCCCAAACTCCCCCAGTGTGTCTTGTTCCCCTCTCTGTGTCCATGTGTTCTTATCATTTATCCCCCACTTATAAGTGAAAACATGCAGTATTTGGTTTTCTGTTCCTGTGTGAGTTTGTTAAGGATAATGGCCTCCAGCTCCAACCATGTCCCTGCAAAGAACATGATCTTAGCTGCCTTGAAATGTTAGAAGGTTTAAATGGCTTGATATTTTCAAAGTACATACAAAACTATCTCATACAGAGCATGTGCTTAAATGATGTTATTGCCATTATTATGGTTTTATATTACTATAACTATTTCTTAAAAGTTTTTGTTACTGCCTGGCTTGGGAAATTTCCCTGCTTAGGTGATTTTAATAGTGTATTTTACTTTTCCTATCACTGCATTTACAAGAGTTTAGTACTCTAAATTCAATAAGAGCATTCTGTGTCTGCCTTGTTCATTGTTACATCTCCAGTGTGAAGAAAATTTCCTGATAGGTGGGAGACTTAATAAATATTTGCTGAATTAAATAATTAATGTTTGAACCTAACATAAAAACTTTATCCTTTTATTAACATTCCGTTAATCCCAGGAGATTTTCCTCATCCTCATCATCAAACTTTACTCAGTATTTCTTGATGTAGTTTACTTTTTGTAAAATGACAGTTTCTTTTGCAGAGGGCCTGTTTCTGAAACAAATGCAGCTGAATAACTTTCTCTATATCTATGAAGTAAAACCCCATCAAAATTATAAGCTACATGAGAGCAGGGGATTTGTCTTCTGTTTTATTTTGTATTGTCTCATGAATCTTCTATGAATAGTTTACATATAATACATTTTTAAACATATTAAATATTAAAACAACATCTCATAAGAAAAGTGTCTATCTTTGAACTCGAACCTATTTTCAATCATATCTTCTCGTATCTAGATGAATACATTTATAAAAATGATATCTGTGGCTGTAATCTCTTTCTTGTGCTCAATTAAACATAGGAAATCTTTAATAAAAACACACACATTCGACTTGAGATAGCGTATGAGTGGTTTTGTAAGCTGGTTGTTTTTATAAAAATAGTTACTTAAAACATTCCCTAACTATCCAACTAACCATTTTTTTTAAATGGAGACCATTAGGTTAAATAAATTCACAAAGTATTTAGTCAAAAGTTTATTATAAGGCGTGTGGTTAATTGATGATGTGCTTTATCTGCTGTTATTTTATATGTTGATGTTAATTACAACCCAGAGTTTACAGTATATTTTTATATTTAAATTATTCCAATTTAGGCTATTTCCTTTCAAGAAATTTTAATCACTTAGTGGTACTTTTCATTAAGTATCACATAGAATAATACAAAAAATATAAAATATATTTGAAAGATTTCAATAACATTTACAGTTTAAACTGTGTGTTCAGCAGACAACTTAAAGAGGTACCATTTCAAATCATATTAACACAGTGACTATTGTACAATATATCAGCATAAGGGATGGGCACATATAAAGCTGGAGAGATTGTGTAAATTTTTAATATTTGAACATGTGGCCAACTTACAAAAACAACTTAAACCTTTATGACATCTTATCGTTCTGAGACAGTTCCTGGTCTTTTACAATGACATTAAAATTAAAATTTAATTTTTCCTGCAGAGTTAGTAATTAGCCAATGTCAGGGAACAAAAATAGTGAGAACTCATTAATTTTTATTGCTGTTTTGGAAAAGGGAAAGGGGAAATATTATTTCTGTCATGGGCTACTGAATATTACCATCTGATGGTGCTAAACTAGCTGTGAATGTAGAAGTGAGTTTCTCTCTATACCACTGCTGGTTCTATTTTAGGAATTTAGGAAACTAAATTAGATCTTTCTTCATAAAGTGAGAAGTTATGGAATATGTATACAGCCAGATGTTAACTGAGTGTCAGAACTTCTCTTCATTCTAAGATCAAAATTTTAAATATTAAATACCACAATAAACAAATTTCTCATATTCAAATATGTACTACTTGAAAAATTAGTGTATTTAGCATACAGATCTCTAAGATGATTTGAATGAATACATTAATTATTCCTAGTAACATATTTGACTTGTTGGATGACACCAATGAGAGTATGTTCCTCAATATTATAAAATAATGGGGAAGTTGAGCTCAGACTTCCTTATTTGCTGTTTGGCTAGCCCTCTGCATATTGAAGTACCATTTAAAGACTCTTAGGAATAATATGGTCAGTTCTCAACTTACTCCTAGCTCATTTCTCTACTTTACTATTCTTGTGACCAATTTATTGCTCCCTGAAACTTTCATTTTCCTACAATGTTGAAGACTTGCTCCATACTCCTTTTTTAAATATCTTCCTCTATCCCTTATTTTGTTTTACTTTGCTTTTTGTTCTCTGCAGGCTCGATTACTAATGTATCTACCCCAGAACTTCTGTTAACTGGCATGTTTGCACATCCCCTTTGATTTTATAATTCTCGAAGCTTTATACCTTGCCAAACTGAGTTCCTCAGAATACTCATCACTGAATGCTTTTCTCCCGTTAACATATCTTAAAAAAAATAACGAATGTTAATACAAATTAATTTTTCATAAAATTATTATATATAGATATACATTGCCAAAACAGTATTTATGGCATTTATTTATAATGCAACTTTAATTCTATCAGGGACAAATCTTCCTCAAGCCTTTTCTCTCTCTTAGATGGTATGGTAGGCTGAAAAATGGCTAATAGAAAAATAGGCATGACCTAATTCAGGAGCCTGTTAATATGTTACTTTGCATGGCAAAGGGACTGTACAAATGTGATTTAATTATGGTCTTTAAAATAAGTGGACTACCTTGATTTATGCAGGTATGACTACAGAATGACTACCTTGATTTATACAGGTATACCACAGTAATCAGTTTCCCAGCTGAGCCTGCCTGAAACTCTAACCTTGACTAAAACAATGATCATACCTGATGAGAGACCTGGAAGCAGGGCACCTACCCATGTAAGAAATCTCAGGATTCTTGACCCACAGAAACTATGTGATAGTAAATGTGCTTTATTTTAAGTTGTTAAGTTAGTGGTGTTACTTTAAACAGCAATTAATAACTAGTAAACATAGGGACAGAATAAATCAATGAAGGAAATAATTTGTTATTTTCTCATAACTTTCATGTTCCTTTCAAATCTTTTGGTTTAGCAGTCAGGAATGAATTTTCTTCCACCTCTGTTTCCAAATTTGCTATATTAATTTTGAAGTATTTTCAATGATCAGAAAGCATACTTATTTCATGCCTTTGTGCCTTCATATATTTTGTTTTAGAAAAGCTTCTAGAAAAGTGTTATGCCTTTATCAAAATGGTTAACTTCTATTTCATGTCCAATATGTACCACAAGCCTCCTATCTCTGAGAATACTTCTCTGACTGCCCAGACCTACTGAAAACTCCACGTTCTGCGTTGATAGCACAGGCAAATTCTTTGTTATAACACTAATTCTATTTTATACAAATAGTTTACACATCTTTCTCCAACATACATCTGTAAGATATTTAGGGTACTAGCCACATCTTAACTAATTTCATCCTTGCATATGTCCTAACAACAAATTAAAGATGAAACACATTTTTTATATAGAGACAAGCAACAGTGTTTAGTAGTAAGACTTCAATAATTTAGTTTAAAAGAAATACTACAAGAACAGAACATTTCTTCTCAAATATACTTGCTTTATCAGTTTTATCAGTTTCTTTTTGGGGATACTATCCTTTCTGAATGAAATTCATTAGTTTTGTGCTTTGATTTTAATTTTTTTTCTGACATCTTATTGTAAACCACAAGGTTTATCAAACACAAGGAAAGGTTGAAAGTATTTTATAGTGCATACTCACACAACCAACACCTAAATCCTGCTATTAATTTTTCAAATCCATCCATGTATCCACACCTGCCATTTATCCCCCAATCCATATTATTTCTGATGCCTTGCCAGTAAATTACAGGCATTGGGATAGTTTCTGCTGAATATATCAGTATGAATGTAATTAATTTGTGTTATCACTCTTTGTTTAGTCCTTTTGAGGTAAAATTTATATACAATAACATGCATATTAAAATATTCATTTAAATGCATTTTAAAATGCTATTAAAATATGAAATATTGCCAATGCACTAGAATGTTTTTCTAGATCTTTCTGGTCAGTTCCATCTCCTTACCCTGGAAACAAACATTGCTTTGTAATTTTTTCTACCGTACATTAGTTTTGCTTGTGCTACCCCTTCATATAAATATAACACAACATGTTGTACTCTTTTCTGTTAGACTTCTTTTACTTAGCATAATGACTTTGAAATTCATCTAAGTTATTGTGTTATAAGAAATGTATTTCTTTACATCTCTGAGTGATATATCATTTTATGTGTATGACACAGTTTATCAATTATCCAATTTATGAATTACACTTGTCCTGAATTTGGTTTTGCATATTATGAATACACGTCCTATGAGAACTCATGTGTAAGTATTTTTAGGGAGATTTCATTTTTTCTTGGGTAAATACACAGGCATGATAGATAGCATTTAGGTCACTCTATGACCTAAATACTCTAGGTCATAGAGTAGGTATATATTTAGTTTATTAGGCTACATCTTTTCCTAAGTTTGTCCTATTTTACAGTCTCCAGATGAAATTATCAAAGTTATAGTTGCTTTACATCCTTCTAGTTTTGCAAATATTTTCCATTACCAGTTTTTAAAAATTTATCCTGTTGGGGAGGGTATCTCATTGCGGTTTTCTAATATGCATTTCTCTAATTATTAATACATTTGTTTGTTTTAATATGTTTATTGGATGTTCATATATTTTACTCTGTGAAACATCCGTTTAAAACTTTTGCTCTTTTTCTTTTAAATTCAGTTGCAGAAGTACGTTATACAGCCTTTATGTAATTCTTTGTCAGATGCATATTCTGTAAATGCCTTCTTTCAGTGTTTTGAAGTCTTTTAATGGTGTTTTCTGATGTACAGATATATTTAGCTTTAATGAAAACTGATTTGGCTAATTTTTTTAATTGTTTTCTGTGTCCTAAGAAAATATTACCTTCTCCCAAGTTACAACATATTTTCCTATGATTTTTAAAATATCTTTATAGTTTTAGTTTGATGTTTATGATCCATCTTGAACTAATTTTTATGTTTAGAATGAGGTAGGGATCCAGTTTCATGTTTTTCCTTAATACTATACATACATTCTGGCTATATTGTTTGAAAATACTTTCCTCAGTAGGTTACTTTTTTAAGGAAAATCATGTGTATTCACTCATTTTTAATACACACTTAAAATGTCATCTTCTGGGATGTATTATATAGCATTCCTAAGATATCTTAGCTATGGACTTTTGTATTTTCGTAGGTGTTGCCCATCTCTAGTATATCTCTGATTAGTATCCATTACATTATTTTTAGCATAACTATTTCACTCACTAAAAAATCATCTCCAATGCAGGAAGAAAAAGTTCTTGTTAATTTTGTTGTAACCATAATGTATAAGTCTAGTTTTGCACAACACACACATGCATTTTATTTTGAATAAATGAATGAAGAAATGTAAGATAAGGTACTGTTTTAGCCACTGAAACTTAAATATGCTAATCATTTTTAAAAGATAATTTTATATCTTTATTCTTAAAAATATCTGTATATACCTATAAGATAGAAGTCAATTTTATCATAATAAAATAAATATTTGCTTTAATACAACTTTGCATATCTTTACAGCTTCTTTTGGAAATAACGTTAAAAATGAATTAAAACAAATGAAGAATGTTTGATAGCAGCGTATGTTCAAAACTTACTAATTTGACAGATGTTAATACAAAGAAAATGAAACTACAGCATGTTTCTCCCTTTACTATGTTACTGACGGCCTACAAATAACAATTTCATCCTTTTGGATATAGGTAACATTCATATTTTTATCAAGTGGCATTTGTTTCTTTCTTCTGTGAGGAGTAATTACTTGTTATGTAACTGATGAATTTGAAAAAAAGAACCTGAACATATGTGATTAATTCTTTCAGCCTGTTTCAAATATCTACCTAAAAAACAAAATCAATACTTTTGAAGGTTTTGTTGATATTATTACTATTTTTGTGCTTACTAGAACAGACCCTGTAGGTAGAGTCAGACTTTATTACCTTGGGAAGATCAGTGATAAGTTCAATTTACGATGTGATGGAGGGATTAGTTATCCTGTTCAAAACCACATTCTCCAAATTACCTTTGTTAGTCATTAAATGGACATTATTTATTGATCTTTATCTCATTTCAATACACGTTTCTAATATGCTTTCTAATTCAGAGGAGTCTACAGAGTACTTTAAACAAGTCCTGCAAGATAAGCAATGCAATTAATAAGATGTTAAGAAAGCATTAAAAAATACTAATACTAGCATACCCCATACTAAGGACTCACCATTTTTGTACTTATTGCTTTATTATATATCACATTTCAGTCCCCAGATGGAGCAAACAATATTATGTAAAAAGAAAATAAAAGGTTATACTCTGAAAAACTTAAGTATGTTGAAGAACTAACCAGGTTACTTATGATATAGTAAGAAATATTAGATTTAATTTTAATTTTAATCAATACCTAGATTATATTATAAACCTGTGAGAGTCTGGGAGTTCTTGTTGAAATTCACAACATAAGTATATAAATGTTCTCCTCATGTTGTTCCTTATTGATTTCTCAATCTGTTTTACAAGTTAGGTGAGCACCTACATACATGTTTTCTATGTATTCAACTTGGATGGAAATGTTTCAATTGACTTTGTGTTATAATTACAAGTAAATATGAGCATATTCTAGATCAATTGGGAAAGAATTTAATGATGGACATGTTATACAATTTTAAATACATCTATTGGAGTTTTGTTTTCATCCCTTTAATGTCATGCTGTCAACTGATATGATATTGAATTCTCTTTGTTTATTTGGTTTGGTTTCTTTGCTTGATCTTTAAAAGTATTTAAATACATTATTTTAATTGAAAAAATGATAGATGTACATAATTATGATATACTGATTACATATACATTGCAGCAAGAGCAAACCAAGCTAATTAACATATCCAACACCTCACCTACATATTATGTTTTTTGTAGTGAGAATGGTAGAAATCTACTTATCACAATGTTGAAATATAAAATACATTATTAATTATGGTAACCATACTGTGCTCTAAAATGTATTTTCTATCTAGTGGACATTGTGCCTTTTGACCAACATCTCCTCTTTCCCTATTCTCTGCCCACCTAGTCTCTGGTCACCATATTCTATTTTCTGCTTTTATGAGTTCAACATTTTCAGTAAACTCATGCAGGATTTGTCTTTCTGCACCTGGCTTACTTCACATACCATAATGTCTTTCAGGTTCACCCATGTTGCTGGAAATGACAGAATTTACTTTTTAAAAGTTGTGTATATATACATTTTCTTTATCTCTTCACTCACTGATGGTCATTTCAATTTCCCTATCTTGGCTATTGTGAAAAATGCTGAAATATGGAAGTCTTTTCTTGAATTTTACCGCAGCATTTTTAAGTAAAGATCTATAGTTCACATGAGGGTTCTTAAAAAATACTTTAAAATAAATCTGTACATTATTGAAGTGTGAGTAACATTGTTCTAGAAATTATAATATATTCTTTCCAATCATCAATTTTTATTAATAATATTCTTTCTTTTTTAGAGATAACTAATATCTAATCTTTCTATCTCAGTTGGAGTATCTTAGGATATAGCATCATTATTATTTCTCTAGAGGCTTTTACATAGAAGACACAACTTCTATAATAACATAATGTTCAGTCATAGGTTTGAATGACAACTTCTGCAAAACTGTCACCCTCTCTCCACACAGCCACTGATGAAATAGAAGAGAAAAAATATCCACAATGGTTTTTATATGATTTTACTGTGTTAAAAGGGATTCATTTTACAAATGCAATATATAAATTATAAAGTATCTTCCCACAATTGTCTCTGATGGTGAAAACTTTTTGTATAGATGTGTAAAGAAGGAATGGTAGGATTTTAAAATACATAAAATATTTCTATATAGTTATACAACAGATTTTTAATACTCTCAATTTCCTATCCTGTCAGATTTGAAATGACTTAACATTAATAGGAAATAACTTTGAAATATATTTGAATCACTATCATTTTACTTTTACACTCTATAAAATCAACTATTTTATTTCATTGCTTGAATATCTTTAAACCAAACTGATTTTATTTGCTAAAAAAAAAATGTTTAGGCGAAGTTATCAAAAGGACATTGATATTTTTCCACTGACTGACAATCCAAGTAACAGTTGCTCAGAGAGCTTTTCTTACTCCCAATTTTACAACTGCCAATCAATGAGGAAATCAACCAAAATAGGTTATCAGTGCTGTTTTCAATAGAAGTCAGATACCCTCCATTTGTTGGACTTACATTGTTTTCTGAAACTAGGATTTTTGGTTGTTTTCATATAGTGACTTATATAAAACTGAAAATAAATAAGAAAATGAGAGTTAATTACATATAGTAAACTACAAAATAATTTTAACACAAAAAAATGCTGAAAATTTTATCAACAAGGAAGACTAGTTAAGAAATATATTTCTTACATATTTACACAATGGACATCTGAAAGCTTTGGTTTTGCTATCAGTAAATGTAAAGTGTTTAAAAATCTCTCATATTTAAAAAACAAGAAGAGTTCACTTTGATGAAACTTTTTATATTAAAAGGGACTTTTTGCTTGAACTGTGCCTAGAAATGTTGTACCTGTAAATAAAATTCTACTTGCATGAAACATACGACATAAACTGTTTTTATAAACAGTTATTTTAATACATGAAAGACTTCTTTTTCCTTAAGAAAGATTTCTGGGCCAGGTGCAGTGGCTCACGCCTGTAATCCCAGCACTTTGGGAAGCCAAGGTGGGCAGATCACCTGGGAGGTGGGAGTTCGAGACCAGTCGGATCAACACGGAGAAACCCCGTCTCTACTAAAAATACAAAATTAGCTGGGCATGGTGGTGAATGTCTGCAATCACAGCTACTGGGGAGGCTGAGGCAGGAGAATTGCTTGAACCTGCCACTGCATCCAGCCTGGAGTTTTCTATATATGGAATTATGTCATCAGCAAGTAAAGATAATTTTATTTTTGTTTGCCTTTTTTTGTTGTTGGTTTATTTGTTTGATTGCTCTTGCTAGTACTTCCAGTACTGTGTTGAATAAAAGTGATGAGAGTGGGCATCCTTGCCTTATACTGTAGAAGTATACTTCTTGCCTTATACTGTAGAAATCTACTGGATTGTAGAAGAAAAGGTTTTAGTTTTTCTCATTGATTTTAATGTTAGCTGTAAGGTTTTCATAAATGGCCTTTACTATGTTGTGAACATTTCCTTGTGTACTTAAATATTGATAGTTTTTGTAAAGAAACATTGCTGAACTTTATCAAATGCCTTCTCTGCATTTAGATTATATGTAATTTTTCTCTTTCATTTTGTTAATTGTGATATATCACATTGTTTATTTGCACTTGTTAAACCAGTTCTGTATGCCTGAGATAAATTCCACTTGGTTATGCTGTAGAATTATTTTGATGTGTTATTGAATTTGGTTTGTTGGTACTTTATTGAGAATATTTGCACGTATGTTCATCAGAAATACAGGCCTATAATTTTCATGTCTTGCCATGTCTTTGTCTTGCTTTGGTATTGTATTAAAGCAATGCTGGCCTCATCAAATGTGGTTAGAATTATTTCCTCTAGCTCTGTATTTCACAAGAGTTTAAAAAGGATTGGTGTTAATTCTTTTCTGAATGTTTGGTGAAATGTAGTGTTAAAAGCATATTTTCATGGGCTTTTCTTTGTTCAGAGGTTTCTAATGACCAGTGCAATTTCTGTATTTGTTGCTGGTCTCTTCAGATTTTCTATTTCTTCTTGAGGCAATATCAATAATTTGTATTTTTCTAAGAATTTATTAATTTTATCTAGGTTATTCAATTTTTTGTCATGTAATTGTGATAGTCCTTTATGATCATTTTTATTTCTTAGGCATCCATTGCAATGTCTCCACTTTCATTTTCTATTTTATTTGTTTTAATCTCCTCGCCTTTTTAATTAGTCTAGTTTATGATTTGTCATTTTGTTAATTTAGAAAAACAATTTTCACTTTATTGATTTTTTCCTACAGTTTTTCTACTTTTTATTTATTTTGTTCTGATCTTTGTGATTTCCTTCCTTCTGCTAACTTTGTCTTTAGTTTGTTTTTCTTTTCTAAGTTCTTGAATGTGTGATATTGGGCTACTTGAGATCTTTCTTTTTTTTTAATATTTAAAAAGGGTATTGCTGTAAATTTCCCTTTTAAAACTGTTTTTGTTATATCTCACAGGTTGGGCATATTTTGTTTTTATTGTCATTTGTCTCAAAATATTTTTTATTTATCTTTCAATTTCTTCTTTTACCTATTGGTTGTTCAAGTACATGTTGTTTAATTTCTACATAATTGTTAATTTTCCAAAATTTCTCCTGCTATTAATTTCTAGTTTTATAACATTGTGGTTGAAAACAATGCATGATATGACACCTTTCTTCTTAAATTTGTTAAGACTTGTTTTGTTACCTAACATATGGATTGTGTTGGAGAACATTTCATGTGCATTAGAGAAGAATATGTATTCTGCTTCCATTAGATGAAATATTCTATATGTATATGTTAAATCTATTTAGTCTAAACTGTGGTGCAAGTCCAATATTCTCTGTGTGGTTGATCAATCCACTGTTGAAAGTAAAGTATTACTATTCACTTTAAAAAGACAAGTTTACACATAACTTGAATACATTAAAATAATGTTTTTAAATATAGAGATGATATAATTTTGTTTTAGTATCAGACAGGTTATGTCGACTTAGATAATTACATACGGTTAAAATAGCGATGTATCTATTACTAGAGACAGCATAGGAGATACAACTTTGATTGGAAAAAAGTTCCCACGTTTTATTTTGGACACAGAGAGTTTAGTTTTTTATAAAGGAAACAAAAGTAATATAATAGTAGGTTGGAAAATTAAGGGTTTCATTTAGAACATTGTGGTATTATGTTGGTCTTTGTTAATAATTTTGTAGGCCACAGAGTGAGTATAAGTTTTTAAATTGAGTTATATAAAAATAAATGTAGGAAGTGTGTAGGATGGACTAAAATGGGAGGATACTGAAGGATGGAAGAGAAAATGTATTAGTTCAAGGATGAGGGGAACTCTATACTGAATTAAAATGGTGGTAAAAAATGAAAATAATATTTTTTAAAATTCAAAAGATTTTATCCTTAAATTTTCTTCAATTGATTTTAAAATTATAAAACTAATTCATGCATCTTTTAGCAATTAAAGTATAACACAGAATGTAGAGATGCAAAGTTAATTTTCTTCCTTGTTTCTTCTCCAAACACACACACACACACACACACACACACACACACACACACACACGGATATACGCTTGACTCTGTCTCTCGTCCTTGAGGTAATCAATTTTTGACCACCTACTGTAAATCTATATATTCTATTCTATTATTCCTATATATGTAAAGATATAAAGACACATGTGCCCATATAGTGAGGATTATTTGTCTTTTTTAGTAGAGAATTATACTATATACATCAAAGTTTTAGATGACGTCATTAGAACTTGGTAATGGATTTGATAATAGATGAGAGACGAAAATAGATGAAGAATAATAGGAATTTTCGGCCTAGGTAGGTAAAAATAGATCCTTGCAAAGAAAAGAAAAAGTGTGAGAAAAAAGTGTTTTTTGGTAGAAAGGGGTAGTTTAACAATACATAATCATTTTAGTATGTGTTCCTAAAATACATTATTCAAATTAATATAAAGGATATAATAAAAATATTATCTTTATATATTTGTCTTCACAAAAAACAGTAAGAGGTTTTAAGCCTCATTTATTTCATTTACTCAGCATTTATTTAACAATCTCTATGTCAAAGATAAGCTTGTTGCCCGCATCAAGCTTACTTTCTCTTGGTGAGAAACAAAATGTACAAACAATAGAGATACAAATAAATAGAATAAGTGATATTCAAAGGTGATAACTAATATGTATATTAGTAAACAAGGAAATATAAAGGAGAGTGAAAGGAAGCAGATAGGAGAGGTTACAACTGAGTTGAAATCTAAATGATTCAATGGAAGCCAATATTTTCTTGTACATGCCTCTGAGTATTGGTTGTTATTGTGTTTGTGTGTGTGTAATTACATACATGGATATAATTATTACACACCTGAGGCTGCATAAACAAATTACCACTTGGTGACTTAAAATAGTAGAAGGTTCTCTCACAGTTCTAGAGGCCAAAATTTGGCAGGGCCATTCTCTATTTGGGGTTTCTGTGGAGAACCCATTCTTTGCCTCTCATCTTCTAATGGCTCAAGATGTTTCTTGACATATAGCTGCATCATTTCAATCTCTATCTCTGTAGTTCCATTACCTTGTGTTCTCCTCTGTAAAATAACCCTCCGCCTCACTGTTGTAAGGTTGTTGGTCATTGGATTTAGGATTTACTTGGATCAACCAGTTTAAGCACTTTCTTTCAAAATCCTTGATGGATCACATACCTTTGCCATTAGGTTGCAATCACCCTTTACCATAGAATTTAATATTGATAAATATTCCTGGATATTAATATTAACATTAATATCCAGTAATTCGGATGTGGGCATATCCTTTTTGGGGGGGCACCATGTAACTTAATAGAATTTATGTACTGTATTAATGTGCCATAATTTTATATATATTCCTGTCATCCAACAGTTTATGAGAAATTTTAACCCCCATTTTTCTAATTATACAATGACTGTCACAAAATAGTTGAGTCATAAATAGCCATTTGATTTATCAAGTAGTCTGTTAAAAATTCAATGATATACTTGATGAAGTTATCATTTAAAAAAAAAATAAATGGCTTGTTTGAGGAGAGAAGAAAAAAATAGAAAAGGAAGAGGAGATCCAGCATTAAGTTTGAGCCTGTTAGCCAGTGAACATTATCTTCTTTATTTGTGAAAAATGACATATATATTTTCTCTTGAATATTTTGTTTTTCTTATTTCTATATCCTAAAATTTATAAAATACTTTGTGTAATAGTTTTTCCTTTATATTTACTTTAAAATTATTTAAATAGGGTTAACAGGAGTTGCTTCTAGAATGCACCAAGGACATCAGTCAGTGTTATGAGCCTTCATTTTCCATGATTAAAAAAAACGGTTTAACTAGCAAAACTCAGTGTCTGCTACCTAACAGATGTTTCAAATATGCTGTGGATAAATAAATGGATGAATTAGTGAATTAAAGTAGCTAACTTATAATTCATGGCCAATATAACAATAGAGAAAGAAGAGCTCCAGTTTAAAGAAAGGAAGGCACCCAACATAACAGCAATTTTTTTTGGGGGGGGGGGGCCAAATTTAGTAAGAATTACATTTGATAAACCTACAACCACAATAGAGAACATTCTTATTCCTGGTCTATGTTGTCTGTTAAGAAGCAATGGACTATGTAATAAATGAGGTGGTATTTTAAAATATTGTAACTCATTTGAAATCAAAATGTCTTTAAATTACATTATAGCTATCTTCAACTCAAATTTGTATTGAATATTGACAGATTTCTTTAAGCTGCTTTTTTTGTTTTATAAAATAAAAAAGTGGTTTTCATTTATTATGTTATATCTGTGATCATATAATCATTCAGATACACTGACTGGGGAAGTATGTGAAGTTTATAACAAAGGAAGCACTATCTCCTAGGACTATAAGAAAATTATAGGAATGACTAAAAAAGGTATAGAAACTTTAAAATTCTGCTTTTAAATTTATTCCCTAGAATTTGTAGTCCTTAGGGCGTCAAAACTTCCTACTTTCTAAAGATTTAAGACACAATTTCATTTAGATTTTAGGCAGCAATGTTAATTGGACCGTTTTGTTAATTAATAATGTGTGTTGTTATTTATAGGACTTTGAGGACTGCTACAGGCTTAAATGGAATTCTTTTGGCTCTAGGCATTTTTATGTTTCACTGGTGTTATTTAATTTAAAAAGAAGGAAAAGGGCAACTTATACATTTTTGACATTTTCATCAGTATCATCCTGAACTGTACAGCACATATGTCAGAATCTTGAAGAAGGAAATTAACATTTCTGATGGAGAGATGAATCATATTATAGAAAATCTTCATTTTAAATACTTATAATTAGGATAACACTAGAAGGAAGTAGAAATGACAGATATTTCCAAAAGCTTTGCCTTAAAATTTATGAATCTCATTTGCATATAGATATCTAATCAATTATATCTGGAGTTTCTCAGTTCTTACTAACAGAGGTAAGGCAATTATGTATCACATTTTATACATTCATCACAATACAAAAGTTGCATATGCCATGATGTGAATTGTATTTTAAAATACTGCCCAATATATTACAAGTTTATGATATTGTGGTCAGTCTGTTAGTATATACATCATTTATATAATAAAAATATACAGCCTATGGCATAGTTTTCAAAAGAAGCACAAGGAGATTGAAATGAAGAAAATAAACTAGAAACCTGTTGAAACCTATGTCCATATGAAAACATAGAATGAAAATGTGTATAGTAGCATCACTCAGAATAGTTTAAAGATGGAAACAACAGAAATGCTCATCAACTGATGAATGGACAAACAAAATGTGACATACTCATACCATAGAATATTTTTCTACCACAAAAGATGAAGTACTAATATAAGCCACAATATGGATGAAACTTTATAATTTTATTCTAGTGAAAAAAAGGCAGTCACAAATGACCAGATAAAGTATGATTTCATTTAAATGAAATGTCCAGAATGGAGAAAGCTGTAGAGGCAGAAGCAGATGCTCAGGGCTAGGGAAGGAGGATGGGAGAAGAGTGGGTCAGAGCTTATGAGATTTATTTTGAGGTGAAGAACTATTCTAAAATTGTGGGTGCTTTGCATATATCTGTGAATGTACTAATAATCATTGAATGATATTTTAAATGGTTGAATTGTGTGTTATATGAATTATATTACACATTTATGAAAAGCTGTTAAAAGCACTAGTATGAAGAGTTCTTTAATATACCACACATTATTTATGAACATCTTACATCTTTATGACATATGTCAAAAATAATTAACAAATATTAAAATATTATTACTAACTAGTGCCCATATTTATTCAGATTTCCTTGATGTTACTCCAAATATTCCTTTTCGATTCCAGGATCCGACATTACATTTAGTCGTTTTGTCTCTTTAGGCTCCTCTTGGTTGTAATAGTTTTTCAGATTTTTCATGTTTTGATGAACTTATAAACTTTGATGAATTCTGGTCAGATATTGTATAGATTGTCATTCATTGGGATTTGTCTGATATTTTTCTAATGATTACAATGAGGTCATGTACTTTTGGAAAAAGACCACAAAAGTAAAAAGTGATATTCTCATCACATTAGGTAAGAGTAAATACTATTAATATGACTTATCACTGCTAACACTAGCACTAATCATATAGCTCAAACTAATGTTTGTTAGGTTTTGCCACCATAAACTTACTATTTCTTGTCCCTTTCTCATTTATTCTTTGAAAGGAAATCACTGTACATGGCCAACACTTAATAATAGGAATTATGAGCCCCTCTTTAAAGGTGAAATATCAACCTGTATTATCTGTACTTTTATAAGAGATTTATTAAACCATTTATTTATATCAGTATGGACTCACTGTTTTTTTGATGCTTTGCATTATTATTCCATACTACCTTACTAGCTCTGTTGCTAAATTATTGAAGCTTTGTCAAATGGGAGCGATTTCAGTTGATTTCTGTATTCCTTTGACATACTTCTATTATCCTGGATTTCCTTTTTTCTGCTTTTTCATCAGTATTTTCATCCAATCTGGCAATATGAGATGTTTCGTGCTCATTTGGTTTATTTTCCCTCCCAATCTTAGTCAGTTATCTAATAAGCCATCGTTTCTTTTATTGGCGAATTATGTTAGAAACCAACATTTGTGAGCTAGGTGTCCTTGTTGCTTCTGGGATTCAACTAGGTTCTACTATCTGACATAGCAAAAAATGTGTATGAGTACACGTATTTCTAAACATTTCCATGTGTAAGCAACTGTATCTATAGTAAATGGAACATAAATTTATACTGATGCCTCAAACTCTAATCCATTACCCCATGGGTATTTCTTGCTTCCTCCCCTTGTTTATTCAAAAATTCCCAGTCTGACAGTGAGAAACCTGGGGTTCTAAAAATATGCCATCAGTTTATTTAAATGTTCAGTTAAAGTATAAGTGTATCATAGTTTCAGAATAGTTAACATGTACTCTCATACCATCATGGGAATGACTTAATACTGCGGTACAATATTAAGTATAGTTTCTTTTGCCTTTACTCTTATAAACCCCACTTATTTCCAAAATTACTCATTAGTCCATTATTCCTCCACCTTTCAGTGAGGTTGTTTTATACATTTGTAATGTATTTAGATTATTTGTCACATTTGTATTCCACTCAGGAAATCTCTGTTCTTCTACATGCATTTTTAAAACTTGTATATAATGAGGTTTAATTTTTGTGCTATAAAGTTCCATAGGTTTTGACAAATGCTTAATTTCTTATATTCACCATTACAGTGTAATACAGAATAGCATCAGTGCCCTAAAATATTTCCTGTGCTTCATCTATCAATTCTTATCACCCAGGTTTCTGGCAATCACTGATTTGTTTACTGTCTCTGTAGGTTTACAGAATGACATATAAATGGAATCATACAGTATTCATCTTTATCAGTCTAGCTTTTTTTTCACTAGCAATAAGAATCTAAGATTTTTTCTATGTATTTTTATTATTTGATATGTTATTTTATCATTGAATAACATTTCATTGTACAGATACACTGCAATTTGTTTATTCCCTGATTAAAGCATATTTTCATTGCTTCCATTTATTGGCAATTATCAATAAAGCTGCTAAAATCATTCACATGGAAGTTTTTTTGTGTTGACTTAAGTTTTCAAATCACTGTACAAATTCAGGAATTAGTGCATCATATGGTAAGATTGTTTCATTTTTGTAATAAACTGCTAAACTGTCTTCCCAGTTTTCATTACTACCAGCAACTGAGGAGAGTTTCTGTTGCTCTATATGCTCAGTATGTATTGTCAGTTTCTGTTTTGATTTGTTTTCCATTTAGCCATTGAAAATGTGTGTAGTTTAACTCAGTGTTGTTTTAATATTCAATTCCTTAAAGCCAAATAATTTGAGTATTTTTACATATTCTTATTTGTCATCCGTATGTATTTTTTAGTGAGGTGTCTGTGCAGATAATTGCTTTTTAAAAAAAATATTTGTTTTGTTTTATTTTTGTTGTTGAATTTTAAGAGTATTTGTATAGTTTGGATACCAGTCTTCTATCAGATACGCATTTTGCAAATATTTTCTCCCAGTCTGTGATTAATATTTTTAGTCCATTCAAATGACTTTCAGAGAGAAAGTCATTAATTTAATTAAGTTAGACTTAATTTTAATACAGCCTAACTTTTTTTTCTTTAATGGACATTGTTTTGGTGTTGTATATGAAAATTCATTACCAAATCCAAGTTCATGTAGTTTTTTTATCTTCAGAAGTTTCATATCATTGTGTTTAGCATTTAGGTCTATGATTACTTTTGAGTAATGTTTTGTGTAATATGCTATGTCTCTGTTAAATGTATGTTAAATTTCTTACACAATTGGTATGATTCTGGCATTTGGGGTTGAAAAAATTATGATTTATTGTTTTCCCTTTGATATATTGTCAAATATCAGTTGACTATCTTTGTAATCAACTTTTTTTTTGTAGTCAATCTATGTTCAAGTGGTCAAAATGCATGAGTATTTTGGTTTGCGGATGTGATTATAAATAATATTTTAAATTAAAAATTCTAGTTGTTCACAGCTACTATGTAGGACAATGACTGTCATTTATATATTAACCTTGTATCCTGTAACTTTGAATAACTTATTTGTTCTAGGAGTTGCTAATTGTACTATTTAGGAATTTGATTATAATATTTAATAGGGCTTGTGAGAGAAGACATCCTTATTTTTTCAATAGTGTGGAGAATATGATCAGTGTCTTTACCTTAAGTTTTCTGGCAGCTGAAGGGTTTCTTTACAGATTTCCTTTTAAATAAAACTGAGAAAGATCCCGTTGATGCCTAGTTTTCTGATAAGTTTTTTATGAACGATTCTTGAATTTTGTCAAATGCTTTCTTGCATCAATTCTTAAGTACATATATATGTTCTTAGTCTGTTGATGTGGTGGATTAGATTGATTGTTCTTCAAATGTTGAATCATTTTTCCATATTTGAGAGACAATTCCAGTATCAAACAACACAATAAATTTCACCTGGCTAAGGTTTACAGTTACTTTTATTTATTGTTTTATTTGTCTAAAATTTTGTTGAGGGTGTTGTGCCTGTGTTCATGAAAGATATTAGTCAGCAGTTTTCCTTTTTAGTCATGTCTTTATTTGGTTTTGGTATTAAGATAGATATGCCTTTATTGAAGGATTCTATATGTTTTCTGTTTTTGTTTTGAGACAGGATCTTTCTCTGTCTCCCAGGCCGGAGTGCAGTGGTTTGATCACAACTCACTGAACTCTTAATCTCCTGGGCTAATTGATCCTCTCACCTCAGTCTCCTGAGTAGCTGGGATCACAGTCACATGCCACCATGCTTGGCTAATTTTTCTATATTTTGTAGAGTCAGGATCTCTCTACATTGCCTAGGCTGCTCTCAAACTCCTGGGCTCAAGCTATTCTCTCACCCTGGTCTTCCAAAGTGCTAGGATTACAGGTGTGAACTACCATGCCCAGAGTCCATTTGTTTTTATGTGTTGAATGACATTGTGGAGAATTGGAATCATTTTCTCCTTAAAAGATTGGCATAATTAACCTGTGAAAAGTAATGTTTGATTGTTTGGAAAGTTATTAATTACTGATTCTATTTCTTTAATAGATATCACACTATCAAAATTATCTTTTTCTCCTTGTATGAGTTTGGTAATTTTTGTCTTTCAATTTATCGTTTATTTTAATTTACCAAATGCATACAGAGTTGTTTGTAATATAATTTATTATCCTTTTAATGTCTATAAGTGGTGTCTCATTTCTGAAGTTCATCATTTGTGTATTTTCTCTTTGTATCTTTGTTATCCTGCAAAGAAACTTACCCATTTGGAAAGAAATTGCTTTTGGTTTGGTTGAAATTCTCCACTGCTTTCCCATTTTTAATTTTATTGATTTATGCTATAATGTTTATTATGTTCTTCTGCTTACTTAAGACTTAACTTGTTCTTCTTTCTCTAGTTTCCTAATGAAAGATTAGGTTATGAATTTTATATTTTTCTTATTTTCTAATATATGCATTATATCTTAAAATTTTTTTCTAAGCACTTTTTTCACTACATCCCACACATTTTGATAAGTTGTATTTTCACCTTCATTTACTTCATAATATTTAAAACTTTCTCTAGAGATTTTATGTTTATATTTTGTATTATTTAGAAATGTTTTGTTTCATTTTCAAATATTTAAGAACTTTTCTTAGATGTGCTGCTGGCTTTGGTTTGTTAATATTTGGTTAAAGATTTTTACCTCTACATTTATGGGAAATAATGCCCAGAAGATTTTTCTTTTCCATTGTGTCTCTCCCAGATTTTGGTATCAGGCTGATGGTGGCTTCATAGAAAGAGTTAGGAAGTTCCTCCTCCTTAATTTTTCAGAATAGTTTCAGGAGAATTGGTATCAGTTCTTATACATCTGGTAGGATTTGACTGTTAATCCATCAAGCTCAGGCCTTTTTAAATTTGTAGGTTATTATTATTTTTTTTTATCACTGATTCTATTTCAGAAGTTTAAATTGTTCTGTTCTGCACTTCAATCTCTTCTTGATTAGATCTTGGGAGATTTTGTCTTTCCAGGAATTTATCCATTTTCTCTAGATTTTCTAATTTGTGTGAATAGCATTGTTCATAGTAGTCTCTGAGGTTTTTTTGTATTTCTGTGGGTCAGTGGTAATATTACCTTTGTCACTGTTGATTGTGCTTATTTGGATCTTCTCTTTCTTTTTCTTTGTTAATCTAGTTAGCTGTCTATAAATCTTATTTTTTTTTTTCAAAAAACAAACTCCTTTCGTTGATCTTTTATACGGCTTTTTGCATCTTGATTTTATTAAATTCTTCTTTAACTTTAGTTATTTCTTTTCTTCTACTAGTTTTGGGGTTGGTTTGTTCTTTCTTTTGTGTTTCCTTTAGGTGCAAAGTTAGATTGTTAGTTTGAGAACTTCCTGACTTATTGATAAAGACAGTTAGGGCTATAAACTTCCCCTCTTAACACTACTTTGGAGGCATCTCAGAGATTTGGTAAGTTGTGTCCCTATTTTCATTAATTTTTAATAATTTTTAAATTTCTGCCTAAATTTCAATGTTCACCCAACAAAGGTCTGATATCCAGAATCTATATGGAGCATAAATATATCAACAAGCTACAAACAACTCTATTAAAAAATGAACAAAGGACTTGAACAGATACTTCTTAAAATGAGACATATAAGCAGCCAACAAACATGAAATAATGGTCACATCACTAATCAAGAGAGAAATACAAATCAAAACCACAATGAGATACCATCTATGGCTATTATTAAAAATGTGGTCAGAATGGCTATTATTAAAAAATGTGGAAAGAAGTTTGAAGATTTTGAAAAGAACTTAAAACAGGTACAGTTTAACCTATCAACTCATTCCTGGGTATATTCTCAAAGGAAAATAAATCACTCTACCAAGAGGACACATGCACACGTGTGTTTATTGCTGTGCTGTTCACAATAGCAAAGATATGGAATCAACCCAGGTGCTCATCAATGGTAAACTGGATAAAGAAAATATAGTGCATATATACCATGGAATACTGTGTTGTCATGAAAAGGAATAAAATCACATTATTTGCAGCAACATGGAAGGAGTTGGAGACCATAATCCTAAGCTAATTAATATAGGTACGAGCAGAAAACCAAATACCACATGTTCTCACTTACAAGTGGGAACTAAATATTGAGCACACATGGACATAAATATGAGAGCAATAGAAACTGTGAACTACTAGAAGGTAGAGAAGGGAAGTGGGTTGAAAAGCTACCTATCTGGTGCTATGCTTACTACCTGTGTAATGGGATCTATACCCCAAACCTCAGACAATATTCCCATGTATCTAAAATATAACTTGAAATTAAAAATTTTTTTGAAAGTTGATTAAAACAATTTTCAACTACTTTTCTATTATATAATTCTAATTTAATTCCAGTGGGGTCTGATAACAAACTTCACATAATTTCTATTCTTTTAAAATTGTTAATATGTATTTTATGACCCATAATGTAGTGTTTTGGTGAAAGTTCTATGAAAACTAGAAAACAATAAGATCTTCCTGAGGCTGGATGAAGTTTTCTATGAACCTCAATCTGATTAAGCTGTTTTATAGTGCTGTTTAGATCAATTATGTTCTTATTGATTTTCCACCTGCTTGATCTGTCAATAACTGATGGGAAATGTTGAAGTTTCCAATTCTAATAGTTTCAAATTCCAATCTTTTAATACCAGGGAAGATCTTCTGGTGATTAATTTCCTCAGATATTTTTGACTGAGAATGTTTCTATTTCTCCTTTCCTTTTTTTTTTTTTTTTAAAGATATGGGGTTTCACCATGTTGCCCAGGCTGCTCTCCAACTCCTGAGGTCAAGTAATCCACCTGCCTTGGCCTTTCAAAGCTCTGGGATTACAGGCATAAGCTAGCACAACCAGCCCTCTCCTTTACTTTTGAAAGATAAATTTGCTATATACAGAAATCGAATTTAATAGTGATTTGTTTTCTCTTTCAAGACTTTCTAACTGTACTCTCTTCTTGCTTGCATGGATTCTTATGAGACACCCTTTGTAACACTCATCATTGTTTTTCAGTAGGTAAAGTGTTTATTCCTACTGTACACTGGGTCCTTTAAATTTTGTTTTAGTTATCTTAGGATTTTCTAAAGTTTCCGTATGATATGACAACATAGGATTCTTAAGGTATTAGTTGTACTTTTTGTTAGCTGAATCTGTGTTTTAGTGTCTGTCACTGATTTTGGAAAACTCTTGGTCATTATTATATCAAATATTTCTTCTCCATTATCTCTTTATTCTAAGGGTATTATGATTCCATGAAAGTTATATATTTTTTTAAATTTATCACAGTTTGTGTATTATATTATAACTTGATAATGTCTTATATCCAATATGATAATATGATAATGGAAAACAACCTTGAATAATTACTTGATAAAATGTGACCAACAAGTGGTGAATAAACACAAAAATGTGTTTAGTATTAGTAATCATGAGGGGAAATTAAAATTAATCCACAATTATATTTTACTTTCAACCCATTAAAAAATGACTGAAGTTAAAATGACCCACAATATAAAGTTTTTACAAGGAGGTTAAACAACTGTAACTCTCATGTGTCATTGGTGAGATTACAAAATAGTCCACCCATTTTGGAAAATAGATCTATCTTCTAAATTTAAACTGTACCTCAAGACTGATCAATTGCACTCCAAAGTCATTACCCAGTAGAAATTAATAAATAGGCCCATGCAAAAGTGCATACACACACACACATTCAAAATTAAAAGTATTATTTATTAGACACTGGAAGTAAAATATTCACTAATTGTAAAATTAATACACTGATGATATTACTGTAATATGTTCTACCACCCGGAATTAACAAAACACATAACATCAATGTGCAATAGATGGGCAGATTACAAAACTTTAAGCTAAGTAATAAAAGTATAATTCAAAAAAGTATTATTTTATTCCTGCTAAATTATACTAATGAAAATTTCTAGTTACATAAAGCCGAGTAGTAGTTGCCTGGGTTTTCAGGCAAAAGATGGAGGGATTACAAAGTGGAAGAAAATGTTCTAGAGATTGGAACTGTCCTAGGTTCTGATTTTGGTACTGTTCCTGCAATTGTATCCAATTACCAACTACATCCAACTATACATTTAAACTGGATGAATTTGATTCTATGAAATAATCCCATAATAATTACAAAGAAAAAACCTTATGTGTTATATTCCATAAACTAGGAAAAGAAAATTGCTTTGGAATGTCTTTGGACAGAGTAAAAAACGGCAACATTTATTTCCATTTAATGCAGTAGATGTCTTCTTTTAACTGTAGAAACTTGACTCCAGATTGAAAACATATTGCTAATTTTGTGCCACCATGGAAAATAGTTTTACTTACTTTGAGACTCAGAATTTTTTAATTGAAAAACTCCGTCTTTGCCACAAAGCTGGAAACTTTGTCCAAAGTAGCACTTTCTATTTCATTTAAGTTTTTTAAAAAAAGTTTTGTGTCAGATAAAAATCAGTCTACATCACTTATTGCTTCAGAATTTTTGTCTCATTAAAATAAAAAGTAGTTAAGGAAGCAAAGAAAACACTGGTTTCTAAATCATAGTGGTTTCTAAATCATAGTAGTTTCTAAATCACATATGCAATGTAGAAACTTTCAGATACTGACACAAAAATAGTTAAGTATTTTCAGAAGTAAAAGTGTTTCTAGGATATTTTTTACTGGATTTATTTAAACAAATATATTACTGAAATGTGGCCTAAAAATGTGGAAAAATATAGATTGCAAATAGAAATAATACTTAAGGAAAAATCCATAATTTCTTATTTGTTGTAGTTATTTTCACATTTTTTCCAATAATACACAGGTGACCGGTAAAATCTGTATTTGAAATTTGCTTTGGAATCATCTATTATTATAATTACAGTTCTCTATTTTATTCTTATATTAGTATTTTAACTTTATAACAGGTGCTGCATACTACTATAAAGCCCAACATACCTCACACCCATGACCCTGGCTATCACTATATTCTCCATCCCTATAACTTTTCATTGAAAGAATGTAATATGGCATTCATTAAAAAGTCAGGAAACAGATGCTGGGGAGGATGTGGAGAAATAGGAACAGTTTTACACTGTTGGTGGCAGTGTAAATTAGTTCAACCATTGTGGAAGACAGTGTGGCAATTCCTTAAGCATTCAGAACTAGAAATATCATTTGACTCAGCAATCCCTTTACTGGGTATATACCCAAAGGATTATAAATCACTCTGCTATAAAGACACATGAACACATATGTTTATTGCAGCAGTGTACACCATAGCAAAGACTTGGAACCAACCCGAATGCCCATCAATGATAGACTGGATAAAGGAAATGTGGCACATATACACCATGGAATACTATGCAGCCATAAAAAAGATGAGTTTCTGTCCTTTGCAGGGACATGGATGAAGCTGGAAACCATCATTCTCAGCAAAGTAACACAAGAACAGAAAAACAAACACATACAAGAACAGAAAACCAAACATTGTGAGAGTTGAACAATGAGAACACGTGGACACAGGGAGGGGACCATCACATGCTGGGGCCCTGTCGAGGGTAGGGGGCTAGGGGAGGGATAGCATTAGGAGAAATACCCAATGTAGAAGATGGGTTGATGGGCACAGCAAACCACCATGGCATATGTATACCTGTGCAACAAACCTGCATGTTCTGCACATGTACCCCAGAACTTAAAATATAATTTAAAAAAAAGAAAGAGCTTAATCCCCTGTAAAAACAAACAAACAAACAAAAAAGCAAAGAAATGGAATTGTATAATATTTAGACTTTTGAGACTGACATTTTGTCACTAAACAAAATTCCCTTTAGATTCATCCAGGCTGTATGTACCAGTATTTGGTTCTTTTATATTTTTGTGTAGTAGTCCAAAGATAAATTTACAGCAGTTTGCATAACTATTCACTCATTGAACAACATCTGGGAAGTTTTCAGCTTTTGGCTATTAAATATAAAGTTGCTATGAACATTAACTTTATGTTTCTGTCCAAACAACCACACATTTTTGTAAATAAGGTGTTTTTAGCAAATAGCCACAGCCAATTTACATATTTTCTTTGGCTGCTTGCATGTTGCAATTCTATTTCATAATTGAATAATTGCAATAGATACTGTATGAACTACAAGTTTAAAATATGTTTTATCTATCTGTGTCTTTTAACTCCTGCTAAAAATAATTGAAATAAGAAAGTATGGGCTGGGCATGGTGGCTCACGCCCATAATCCCAGCACTTTGGGAGGCTGAGGTGGAGGTCAAGAGATCAAGACCATCCTGGTCAACATGGTGAAACCCCATCTCTACTAAAAAAACAAAAATTAGCTGGACATGGTGGCGCACACCTGTAGTCCCAGCTACTCGGGAGGCTGAGGCAGGAGAATTGCTTGAACCCAGGAGGTGGAGGTTGCGGTGAGCCGAGATTGCGCGATTGCACTCCAGCCTGGGTAACAAGAGTGAAACTTCATCTCAAAAACAAACAAACAAACAAAAAGAAAGTACGCATTCATTAATTCAATTAAACATATGTCTTCATACTGAAGAAGTGATTTTTGTATAGACTAGCATTCAGGAAATTTAGTTTGTGGGCCAAATATGGCCAATAGAAGTTGTTTGTTGTGTGGCTTTTTAGCTAGAAATAATTTTTATATTTGTTTAAATATTGTAAACAATAAAATTTTAAAAATGGAAAGATGGAAGTATAAAAAGAAGGAAGGAAGAAAATGTAGAAATAAATGAAGAAACAGGCACAAAATAAAGTTTTAAAGAGTTCATTGGGTCATAAGAAGAATAGCTGCCTGGAATACTCAGACCCAAATAACCTTATACACAGGTCCATTTAGCCTTTGTTACAAGCAAGTGTCTATATACCAAAAGCCGAAGCAGTGGCTTGATACAAAGTTGTTTGTTAGAAATTCTCATTAGTTTATAGAAATAACATTGATTAATGCTTAGTTATACATGAGTGAGCTATAAGCTATGGGCTATGGTGTGTGGCATGTGACATTGTTAGGTTAATTTGTATCTACCTGTGTCAGTAGTAAGCAACTTCAAGGATGATTACTTAGCTCAAAGGGGAAAATGGGACGTGAAGACTATCTCATTCCTGTTTGTCTCCAGGTCTGATAATTTAGAGGATGTTTGCATTCCTCAGATAAAAGTTTGTTTTCTTTCTCATTTTCCCCTCTTGATCAAAATCTTTCTTCTTAAAAGTACTGAGAATAAAAGCCTGAGTGTCAAGGTGTTCCTTGTTGCCAGGAAGTCTCATTGCCAGGTATTCCTATTCCACATTGGAGGAAAGAGGAGACATCTCAGCGAAAAAGTTTAAGAGTACCCAAAAGCCAAATTGGCATGACATCACAGAGTGGTAAAAATGGGATTGTAGTCAAGTCATTGATTTACATAGCTGTTGCCATTTGTTGAATCATCTGTATTCTTCATAATACCAGAATTTTAGTTTTCTGGGAAGAAGTAAAACAACAAGGAATGCATAGCATTTATAATTTGAATAGTAGAAATATAATGCATATGAGGATAATCAAAAAGAATCTATGCCAGAATTAAAAAAGGAATATATTCCATTAGAGTACCAATTTAAAATATTATGAAGAAAAGTGAATCCACATTCTTCTTTAGAGACTTGTTATAGCCAAAATGCTTCTTTTCTAATTTTTCCTAGACGAGTTTCTACTTCATGGGAAGTTTAATGTATATATTAAATACAGTAGGTATTTGCCATCATACATACACCTCCTTGCTCAGCTAATATACAATCTACAGTGATGCTATTGCTTACTACAACCTTAGCCAGTGAATCGATCGCTTTTTTGAGCTGTGATGGAGGCAACAGTTTTATTAGCAGTATTTCCTAAAGTTATAGAAAGTTTACTGAACATATATGTGTTCATGAGAAGTGACACCTCACAGAAGCAAAAGTGTTCTCCTAATAAAATGCATGAAGTTATCTTCTTGATGGCTGCACAGATAATTGGCAGGTTTTTCCCAAACAAAATCTTTGGGGTAAACTAGATCAGCAATCACGAATAGAGCAATAGATTTATTGGGCAATAGATATAGACAGCAATAGGGTGGGCTTGAGGAAAGTTTGAGGGAACTAGTGCAGTTTGGGGTTTCTTTAAAGCTGTATATAGATAGAGGGATGATCAAATATCCTGAGATATTGCTCATCCTCATTCCATGCTCTTAGATATTTACAGGCTTATGAACGGCAAACTACAGACCAAAATAAATCCTTCTGGAGCACAGGTAAGTATACTACAATTTAGAGTGCATCCATTTTGGGACACTATTAAACCATGGCTCAGACACTTTAAAAGCAAGAGGCAGTCTGGATTCTGATGACAGGAGAGATTGTTTTTCTTTTGACTTCTAACAGCATCACGCATTTTAGCATTGTCATTTCTGTATAAGGCTGCAATCATTTTGACAATAGGACTCTGATGAGGAAAACTGAAAGATGGTGCAAGCAGATTGGGATGAGTCAGGCAGATCCCATAAACAGGTTTTGTTTTATGTGACCCCTAAGTTGTGCTGTGACTACAATTAGGACTACCAGTGAAATTTAAACCAGGATGTATCAACGTATCACTATAGTCAAAAGTGTCTGTTGTAGGGTGGCAAGCCAACATCTTGTCAAGTTTTCAGCAGTGGCAATGCTCTGGGAGATTCTGATCAGAGAATTATTCCTCCATGTTATACTCAAATGTATTAAGGAGAGCAAAAACAGAAACCTGACTATAGCCATTTCGTTACACTGTATATGTATATGTACTTTAACATATATGAATAAGACAAGTGTAGTGTAAGAAAGTATATTATATACAAAACAATTTTACCAAAACAACCAAGAGAGGATCCTCACAGTATGAAGGAGGCCTAAAGGCATAAATACACCAGTCAAGAGGAAAAAAAAAAAGACTAAATAGTTCAGGTGCAGTAGGCATTAGAATCATTCAGAACTGAGTTTACAACCTGGTCCTGTGTCTTGGGTGAAATTAGAGTAATACAGATATCCCGCACTTGACATTTTGGTCAGGAAGACTGAGGTTCAGTTTCAAGTGAAGATCTCAGTGATGCAAGATTTCTACTTTGGTTAGTTGCCTTTTTTAAATGAGAAACATGAATCTATGAGTAAATGCCCTTACGTTTGCATCACAGAGATTGATCAACAATACCTGATATGATCCCTTTTAAGGAAGTTGGAGAGAATCTTTTATTTGATGTTTTTCCCAGTAAACACAGTCTCCACATTGTAGGCCATAATCTTTGATGTTTTCATTTCCTGAGAGTTTGCTATGAAAGGAATCCTTTATTCATTTGGAGTTCCTTAGAGAGAAGTCTTGTGAGACTTTAGCAACAATGAATAATATACCTTTAACAAGTGCAACTTCAAAAGCTCCTTCATGTAGTCACACAGGCATTTCTCTTATTATTTCAAAGAGATAAAGCTGTTATTTTCCAAACTTAGTAGATCAGAGGTTGGGCAGAACCAAAGAAAGAACCTTTGACCAGAGGTTTAAAAACTTCAGTTACTTTTGCCAATTGAGTTTTTAACTAAACTATTGGTGCATTCTGCCAGTCCAGAGGATTGGAGGTGATAGGCACAATAGAAATGTTGGAAATTAGGCCAAATGTTGCAAACGGATCAGCTTAATAGACAAGTAAGATGTTTCCTCAGTTGCTATGGAGATCAGATGGAACTCCCCATGAAGGAATTATCTTTTCTAATAATAATTTGTCTAATATTTGGGCCATAGATTCTCAGCATGGAGGTGCTTCAACTCAATGAGAGAGCAGACAGATTAGCACCAAAACGTGTAAATTTGTTTTAGTTCTTTGTAGTTTCTGGATATTAGCCCTTTATCTGATGGATAGCTTGCAAACATTTTTTTATGCGGCCAACAAACATATGAAAAAAATGCTCATTATCACTGGTCATTAGAGAAATACAACTCAAAACCACAGTGAGATACCATCTCACGCCAGTTAGAATGGTGATCATTAAAAAATCGGGAGACAACAGATGCTGGAGAGGATGTAGGAAAATAGGAACACTTTTATACTGTTAGTGGGAGCGTAAATTAGTTCAACCATTGTGGAAGACAGTGTGGCGATTCCTCAAGCATTCAGAACTAGAAATATCATTTGACCCAGCAATCCCATTACTGGGTATATACCCAAAGGACTATAAATCATTCTAATATAAAAACACATGCACACATATATTCATTGCAGCACTGTTTACAACAGCAAAGACTTGGAAGCAACCTAAATGCCCATCAGTAATAGACTGGATAAACAAAACGTGGCACATATACACCATGGAATACTACACAGCCATAGGAATGGTGAGTTCATATCCTTTGCAGGGACATGGATGAATCAAGAAACCATCATTCTCTGCAAACTGACACGAGAACAGAAAACCAAACATCACATGTTCTCACTCATAAGTAGGTGTTGAACAATGAGAACACATGAACACAGGGAGAGGCACATCACTCACCGGGGTCTGTTATGGGGTGGGGGGGCTGGGGGAGGGAAAGCAGAGGATGGGGAGATTGGGGAGGGATAACACTGGGAGAAATACCTAATGTAGGTGACAGGGGGACGGAAGCAGCAAACCCCCATGGCATGAGAATACCTACGTAACAATCCTGCAAGATCTGCACATGTACCCCAGAACTTAAAGTATAATAAAAAAAATATTAAAAATTTTAAAAAAAGAAAGGAAGAAAGAAAATTCTGTCATTTGGGACAGCATGGATGAACCTGTAAAACATTATACTAAGTGAACAAGCCAGATATGTGATTTCATTTATCTGTGTAATCTAAAAAAGTGGAACTCATAAACGTACAGAGTAGCGTGATGGATACCAGAGGCTTGGGGATGAGGGGAGTGGAGGGAGGGAATGGGGAGTTGGGCAGAAGATAGGAAGTTTCAAGTAGGTGGGATAAGTTTTGAGATCTATTGCACAGCAGGGTGACTATAGCCATTACTATTTTTTAAAATAACTAAGAGACTAATAGTCAAATGTCTCACAACAAAAAAATAATGAGATGGATATGATAATTAGCTTGATTTAATCATTTCACATTGTTTACATATATCAAAACATCACATTGTCCTCCATAAATGTACACAATTATGATTTGTCAATTTAAAATAGTATTAATTTTAAAAATAAAAACTTTTTAAAATTAAAAAAAAATTAGCACCAGAACATAGCTGTAACTCTGAGATGGAGGCAGCTGGATAAAATCCAATTGCCACATCTCAGATGGTCCTGAAAGTAAAGGAAAATGTTCATGTGAACTCTAAAGGGATTGTTTAAAATTGTGTTTGGAAGAAACAGTGCAGTGAGAATAAAACTTTGTGAAGCAGTGGAGGATGATTTTCAATAATATTGCTTTCTCCATACTATCATTTTGTCTAATTTCCAGTGAGTCAGCTCATCAACATATTGCAAAAAGTGTAACGAAGCCATAAGGAAAAATCAGTCTATTGGTTCAAAACATAAACCTATTTCTGGAGGAAACTTGCCTCCTTTATCTTTCTAGAGGTCTATTTCTTTCTTGGGAGTTCCTGTTTATGCCTCTTTTAATAAAGTTTCAAATGAGCAATAAGTCTGTAAAGACATTTATTTCATGATGTGACCTTCTGGGATATGTTCTATGCTACGGCAACAGTAAAATAGCTGTCCTTACTCTCTGGAATATCTAGTATTGAGTGACCACAAATTTTGATGATAGCGATAAATTTGAGTTTGGAAATTTCTTTCGAGTAGTCAGAGAGGTTTTGACCATTTTTGGTGGGTTAACCTGATAAGGTCCAAACTTTTGTTGCTTCCAAAGCATGCCAGAATCATAGGGTACTCTAAATGCATATCTATTATTATTATGAACGTTAGCCATTTTTTCCTTCGTCAGTTAACAAGCTCATTTTACAGCAACAAATTCTGCCTGCTAAACTTAGTATATGTCTGGAATGTATTATTCTTTATCCTCAGTTAGAAGCACTATGGCATAACCAGCCTGATAAATCACAGATAGATCTTTCAAAAAAAAAAAAAACAAACAAACCATGAGTAAATCAAATTACATAAGCATTATCTGTGGATGTCTCTTGTAAGTCCTATCTAGATGTGAGAAGTTGGCAGGTCAGAGTGATGCAGTCATATGGCATCTCATCAGCAGACAAAAGCAAAGGAATGGCTAGGTTCAGATTATTACAGCAAGAAATAATAACACCGTGGGAGGACAGAAGGACAACTTCATAGGAAATGAGTCTATTAACAGAGTAATGCTGGATATGATGTGAGTTCAGAAGGGTTTTCACTGAGTGGGAAACACAGATGGTAAGAGGGGATCCCATAATTATTTTTTCAATGGTTTTAAAGAACAAGGTGGTGCCAGAGGTTTCTCTTTTAAGCACAGTAGCATTCTTCTATTGGCTGCATCAAGTTTCTGGCTGTAATATCCAATAGATCTATTTTGGTATCCATTTCTGTGAGTTATGAATTCCAAGCCATTTCCCTGGTCTTCATGAATGAACAGGGAAAACAGAAGGCTATAATTGGGATGCCCTAAGGCAGGGGCAATTGTAAGATTTTCCTTGATAACTTATAGGGATTGGAGTCCCTTTAGAGTCCAAACAGTAAGATCAGGCTGTCCACATTCAGTAGGGTATATAAAGACTGAGCTATTAAAGAAAAATAGGTATACAGTTCTGACAGTATACAGCCATTTCCAGAAATCCTTAAAATTGCTTCTTTGTCAAGGGCTTGGGGAATACTAGAATGTCTTTAACATTTTCTGCATTTATAAACAATTCTTTCTTAGAAGTCAAATGTCCTAAGCATTTTACTTGCATCTGGCAAAAATGGGGTTTCTCTCTAGGAACTTTATGTCCCTGAAATGCCAATTGTTTTCAGAGTTTCATGCTGTCATTATTTCAGATTTGCATAGTCAGGTGACAAAGAAGGAGATGATTCACATATTAGATGAGCATATGTCCTCTGAGAAATGCATTATCAGCCAAGTCACATTTCAATATATGATAAAAATATGTAGGACTTTCAGTACGACCTTGGGGTATGATGGTCCAGGTATTCTGATGCTCACCCAAGCTAAGGCAATTAAGTATTTACTCTCTGTGTCTACTAGAATATTTTTAAAGCACTGCATACATTAACCATAGTAAATATCCTGCTTTCAGTAGTCACGGCTGTCAAGAGTAAGGAGGTTTGGTACCATCAGATGTCTTGGGACCAAATGTTGTTGATATCTCTGAAATCTTGTAAGAAATGTTAGCCCTACTCATCTGATTTCCTTATGGAAATGATCCGAGTACCATATGGGCAAGAGCAAGAAATAATTAGACCCTTTTAAATATAGTATTTTATTGTGGGTCTGAGTCCTATTTCTTTAGGCGTTAGAGAATATTACTGATATTAGATAAAGAATTTGTCAGGTTTATTTCCACTTAAATGGGGTGACTGAATGTATTTTACCAATGTCAGTGGAAAATTGAGACCCTAAGTGAGACAAAGCCATTAATACCACTCATTAAACCTAGTTTAGAAAAAAATTGTTGAGTCTGTATTTTCATAGTTTTAATAGTTTTATTCTTGTTCTATAGTTGTTCTGTTTGTTCCTTTTGTTCCAAATTTAACACATTTAGAAAAAAAGAAAAATTTGTACACTGTGCTTAAGAAATGCATGGGAACCAAGGAAATCATCAGAAAAGAATGAAGGCCACTGAGTGAGCTTACCTGGAATCCTAAGGCTATGATATTCCTTCTATTTGCATAAATTCACTACTCTGAGGAAGGGGACAAGTTAAAGTGGTAGTGTTGAGGACAGAAAGAGCAGCCCCAGTATCTCTCAGGGAATATATCTGTTTTCCATTTACAGAAATTTCTCTTTCTCCTAGGGCAGTAGTCAGGAGAAAGGGGAAAGCCTCCTTTTGATCCTATGAGCAATCCTATTCATCTTGTGGCACCCTATCTTTTATTGGTCCCGCTGTCTTTTATGTTTTCTATGTTCTTTTCTGAAATGGCCAGACTTTTTACAATAGAAGCAAACATCCATTTAATAGTTAAAATGAGGCACCTGCCTTTTCTTAAAAGGCTTGATTTTACTAGTCAGTTGCAGTTGTAAATTTATAACGTTTGAGGCCTTAGTTTTTACTTCTTTCTGAACAGTTTTATAAAGTTGATCTGCCACTGTTACTAATTTGTAGGTTTATATATTTGATCAATTAAGCTGGTGTCTTTTAACTAAGGTAATTAGGTCCTCATTTAAGCTATTGGGGCATGTAGAATTTATAAGGGAATCACTCTGATGATCATGCTAGCCTTAGCCATTCCAGAATATAATTTAAAGATTTGTTTCAACTTATTCAAAATAATCAAGCACAGATTTATCTGGCGTTGAGTATATTTTTGAATTATCTTCCAATCTACATTTTTTTAGGAAAGGCCAAGGGAATGGCATCATAAAAAGCCTTGGCTAAAGTGCAAACCATTTCATGGTGGGCTTGTCTGTTTTTGAAAATATACCAACAGATTATACCAGCTTTCCTTTTTGAACCATTCATTGGCCCTGTCTTCTCATACCAGCATATAAACTAACAGACAAACATCATATCCAGACTCATAAGTCCAGACAATTGAATTAAATTTTTTGCAAACCCTATGGGATTTTGGAGCAGGTGTGGCAAGTCTTTTATGATATTTTTAAGTTCATACTTTGTCTAAAGGGTATACACAATAACAGGCTCACCTATTTTTGTGAGTTTTATCTTGAAAGGAGCTGCCAAAATAGGAGTTTCAGGGAGGGGGTGTCAGAAATCTAGGAAGTTTTCTTAGGTGTTGGTGGTAGTAATAGAAGGGAGGGCAAATCAGAACAGGAAAGCCCAGATAAGAGAGGATATAAATGCACAGTGTAGGAGGAGGAGGAGGAATAGTTGGAGAAGGAAGGGTGAAGACCTCTGAAGCCTTTGAAATTTAGATATAGTTTCAAACAAATTTTTGTTTACTTCTTGAAAAAAGGCAATTTTCTCAGAATTTCTTTTAGAGGCTTCTAGGTGCCATTAGCAGTAAGCCTCACACTCAATTTGTCTGTTTCTAAAACCAGAAAATTTCCAATTGTGCACACAAATAATTTTAGTCATTTTAAAGGACTCTCATTTCAACCATTGCTGCTATGACTATCCTGGGGTATGTGAATACATTTTTATAAGTATTTAAAAGAGGGTATTCCTTATGCGTTATACATAAAACTAGCTGGTGTTTCTAAAGGAGGTTGTCCCTTAGAAGAATGTTTGGATTCTGAAACTTGATTTCCACTGATTTAGGAACCTTGAAAGTGACCAAGGCTAGAAATATGTTTTGGGTCAAAGTGTGCTTCCTATGAGTGTCACCTGACACGTTGTCATCTGAGTAATGAATCAATCTCTCACATGTCTTAGAATCACTAATTGCCTTTCAGCAACAGAGTGCTCAAGGTGTAAACCTTTATGTGCACCTTCGAGCTAAGCTAAAAGTCTCTGCAGGTGTTCTTGTGGAGAGGCTCCAGGAGACTTACACAGGTCATGGATAAACATCCTGATACCTCTATAAAGTATCTAGCCATTTGGACTACTCAATCAAGTCTGGAAGGGATAAGTGTCTCTTAACTTCTGGGAAAGAGAGTTCATCCTCCTGCACCTTTAGTTTTGAAACTAACAGGAATTGGTCACAAGTGCAAAAACAAGTGTGAATTATAACCAATAATAGTTATAAGCTTCACCTGAATCTGACCTTAGGCGATCTGCTTGCCTCAGCCTCCCAAAGTGCTGGGATTATAGGCGTGAGCCACCACATATGATCTATTCTTAAGGAATTCGGAACCAAATGGCAGTTTCACAATGTTTCATTTAGATCATCTGTGGACAGATGGTTTCTTGAGTATCAGGTTAACTAACTTTAGAGTTTTTTCTATACTGTTAAATTATAAATTCCATTATAAATTTCTCATTAAAATTTTCTTCTTCGAAAAATGTTAATTTTATTCTCAAAAAATTTTTTTTTGCTTGAGTTTTTACTTTATGGCTCTCAAGTTGCTCCTCATTACGTTTCTAGTACGCTACTTTACACATTTTTTAAATGTTTTGTAATTTTCCATTAGAAAATATTTTTATCTGGTATATTTATAGTTAATGTAGTCAAAATTATCTGGATAGTACCCTATTTCAAATGTCTAGCTATATCTTATGAAAAAAGTTAATTCGTTTGTGTTTAAGACATAAGAACAAATAACAGTTGTAATGTTAATTTTAAAGTTTTATTGTGTAATCAGTAAATAATAAATGTTTATGTCAAAAAACTGCTTGATTAACAATACGTCATTTTAACATTAAATGTTTTTTTTACCTAGTGCTTTGTTATTACAATATAAAATATTTTTGAGTTTTGGAAAAATATATTCTGTAAAACATAATTAAATTTTCTCATTACCGTATTATATTAATCAGACTTCACAGATATGTTAGAGCTAAAAAGTAGGTGTGCTTTCTTGGTAAATAAGAAAAAAAGGTGAAACTTGGTAAGAAATCAGTATGATGATTAAATGAATAAAATATACTAGAACTTTTTGAGATCACCATCAATAAAAGTTTTTAAGAACCCAGTGAGTTAGCTATGATGTCAAATCCCATAACAATGACTGTCTTTTCTTCTCACTTCTGCTTTACAGCATTTTATGAGGATAAGATGACCCATTGTAGTATAATTTAATGATGGAAATGAATAGCTCTCCGGGAGGGTCAGCAAAAGAATCTTATTTCTTTAGGAAAAAAGAGTATAGTTTCTATTATATTTATATAAACAGCATAGTAAATAATATGCAGCATTTTCAAAGAGAGACAAGGATAAGATTTGAGTTTGTCAAACTTTTTTTTTTTTTTTTTTTTGAGATGGGGTCTCATCCTGTTGCCCAGGCTGGAGTGCAATGGTGTCATCTCGGCTCACTGCAAACTCCACTTCCCGGATTCAAGCAATTCTCTTCTCAGCCTCCTGAGTAGCTGGGATTATAGGCGCCCACCGCCAAGTTTGTTCAACTTTTATAAGGATAATTTTATTTGGGTTTCAGACTAACCGCCATGGAAGACCACATTTCCTGGTCCTTTCTCCAGTCAGACCCACAGCATCAGAACAGATCTGAGCAAGCTTCCTTTTTATTTTTTCTAGACAGCAATTTAGAATAATTAGGGTAATTTTTACACAAGACTCTTTGGCCCCAGATCTTATATAATAGATCTTGAAAATGACCATTATCTTAAAGGTGACATAATTAAAAACAGTGGTGGTGGGCATGAAGTTTAAAAGCACAGGATGTGCAGTCATGCATATTGGTGCTGTTAGGAATTTGTCTCTCCCAGCTACATGCTTTGTAGCTTTAGAAAAGTTATTAATGTTCCTAAGCCTCCATTTGCAAAACTGGAATGAACATGAAAAGATTGTTGAGAGAAATAAAAATGTAATCTGTACGAAACTCTTTGTATAATATCTGAAATAGAATAAGAAGTTAATTATTTATTATTATTAAGCAGACTTTGAACTAATTGCCTCAAATGACACTGAGTCTGAGATCTGAATTTAGGTGTACTGTATACATGTCTTAAAGGCAACTCTAAACTGAAAATTAAAAATAAGTAGATCTGCCGCATAAAATCTTTGAGCATTTCTGTTGGTTTCAGTTTGGTATGCTCATGAAACTTTAGCTTGTTAGCCATTATTTGAGAGTAGTGAATGCTACTCTCAGCTAATGATGTCATAATCACATTTCTTTATCCTCTCACACCTGCAAGTTTTGCTTCCAAGCTAAACACCCACACTGTCTTCTGCTTGATTACATTTTTCTTAATTAAATGGTGTGTACAGCTTGCATTTTCAGTTAACACAGCAAATGCATTCTCATAAGTCATTTTTATGAGTTGGGCCCCTATAATTTTAATGTGGCAATTAATTAAGTGCTTAATAAAACTGTGCTTTATTATAGCAAAGCCTGGTTGCAGGAGCCTAGTAACGGATGTGTCAGCATTTTTGTTACTAACTCCTTTATATCCTCTCGATAATTGTACTATAAAATTTTGCTTTGGGTACAAATTTTGAAATGGTGTAAATTGCAACAACAAGCTGTTCTTCAGATATAAAAATAATCAATTTTAGGTGTGACCCTAAGTATGGAGAGATGGTTAACTGAATTATTTTCCTGCTTCCCTGGAGTATTGTGTATGTTATATCAAATTATGTATTTTATCCGACTATACGTTAATGACGTTTGGTCATGCTGATAGATTCTTTTAATTCTTTTGATTAAATCGTTACATCTCTGATGACAATATGCTCTTAAAGAAGATGAGATTTTAAAATATGACATCAAATTAGGATTATAATTTAGTTATATTTCAATTAGGAAAATACTTATACACTCCTATGAGTGCATGGATCTTCCTAAAATATATCATACAAAGAAATGTCCTTATGGCAATGTTTTTCAATTAAAAACATCCAAATACAATAATTAATTTTGTTACATTTTAAGAATTATATCATAAGCAATGGTTCAGAAAATTGAGCCTTCAGGAATTCTCACTGAAATATTTATTATGCAATGATATAAAATGACCCAAAATATGAAAAATTAACTCTAAATATAAATATTTATGAAGATGTATTTCTATCTAGTTTGTCAGTATGGGCATTTCAGTAAAATGATGGGATTTTTCAAGAATTTTTAACTATTGGATTAGTATAAGAAAGGTAAAGAATACATTTAAATGACAAGCTAGTTAAACATAAAATTCTTGCTGCTCTTCAGAAATAATTGAAACAAAGTGTTATATTTTTTTTTTCAGAGTGGTCCATTTTAGAAAAAGTTGAAGCATAACAATAGAGCAGAATTATTCAGTGCATCTTAGAATGTCTGTATATTTTTCTTCTGCCTCTGTGTAAGGCCCTCAACTGTGGTTAGGTAAGCATGAAAACATAAAATTTGTTGATTAAGCAATGATGAGACACAAGAACAATTTATATGATATTGGTAACATCTAACAGAATAATATATATGAATGTAGGTGAGTTTAAGGGATACTTCTACGCTCTGAACTCATGGAATATGCAATCATACCCATAATAGAAAAAGCTGGAAAAAAATACACGGATGGAGCTCATATGTATAGATAATAAAAGGTTTTGAAAAATTACAACAGATTTCAATCTCTTGGCCACATTTACCAAACAAGTTTTAAAATATGTAATTCAAGTCAATAAATTCAGGTGCAAAAATTTTGCATAAGTGCAATTGACTAATATTCTTATGTCTACTTTATGAGTGATTTTGTCCAAAGTGCTTTTAATTTAGAATAGCTAGCAGGTGCTTATAACTTCAGGCTAATGGACATAATGTATAATTTAATAGGCTAACCTATTACCACTATACTTACTAGTAATTTTGACATTTAAATAATATTTTTCAATATAATTTGTAATAGACTGTTACCAGATATGTAAACAGATAAAAAGAAAAGCTTGCATGTATTTGTACTCAGATATTGGAAGTTTATGTTAAAAGCATAACAGACATATGTATATATTTTGCATACAAAAAGTTTCATATCACTCAGTTGTACTGTGATTCTCCAACGACCATCAACTGTCTGAATGAATATTGGCAATATAAATTTAATGAAAACAAACAAAAAGTAGACTAAAGTTTGTAAAATATTTCTGTAAATATCAGAAAGTATAAAACATTATCAAAATTATTTGATTAGGGGAGGTGGGGAGGTCGGGGAGGGATAACATGAGGAGAAATGCCAGATGTAGGTGACAGGGGAATGGAGGCAGCAAACCACATTGCCATGTGTGTACCTACGCAACAATCCTGCATGATCTGCACATGTACCCCAGAAACTAAAGTACAATAAAAAAATTATAAAATTTTAGTTTACACTGTTGGTGGGATGGTAAACTTCCCACCAACTTCAATCATTGTGGAAGACAGTGTGGTGCTTCCTCAAGGACCTAGAAATAGAAATTCCATTTGACCCAGCAATCCCATTACTGGGTATATACCCAAAGGTTTATAAATCATTCTACTATAAAGACACATGCACACGTATGTTCATAGTGACACTGTTTACAATAGCAAGGCCTGGAACCAGCCCAAATGCCCATCGACGATAGACTGGACAATGAAAATGTGACACATATACACCATGGAATACTATGCAGCCATAAAAAATGATGAGTTCATGTCCTTTGTAGGGACATGGATGAATCTGGAAACCATAATTCTCAGCAAACTGACAGAAGAACAGAAAATCAAACACCGCATGTTTTCACTCATAGGTGGGTGTTGAACAATGAGAACACAGGGACACAGGGAAGGGAGCATAACACACTGAGGTCTGTTGGAGGGGACCAAGGGAGGGAGAGTGGGGGAGGTGGGGGAGGACAGGGAGGGGATAACATGGGGAGAAATGACAGATGCAGTTGATGGGGAGATGGAGGCAGCAAACCACATTGCCATGTGTGCACCTATGCAACAATCCTGCATGATCTGCACATGTACCCCAGAACCTAAAGTACGATAAAAAAAAAAATTATAAAATTTTAAGGTGTCAATGTAAAGACTATGTGTTCATTCCTTTATTTGAAAATCATTAAAAACAAAAAAGTGCAGAAAAAATTTATATTTCATAAGACTAGACAAGAATAGTAACTTTAAGGCATAATAGTTGGAAATGGAGAGAGTTGGAAATGACTTCACTGCCTATAGTTAAGTGACAGTACAGTGAAATGCTAGTTACCTGCAGAGAGAGGGGCTAATTAGAAACAAGACAGTTTTCCCTGAAGAACTCTTGAAATATATAGAAAGTAGTGACATGAGGTACTGTGGAGTATAAAGATGAGAACGGGTACAAAGGCAGGAGGTTGTTCTAAAGACTAAATAAAGAATAGTTAAACTGCCAGAAAGCTACAACAACCCTAAAACCCAGATGTCTTCTCTACCCAGTTCCTCCTACTACAAGGAAGTACATAAATTGGGAAAATTGAACCAAACATATCTGAACTGAGAGGTAAAGTAAAGGGTAGAATTAAACTACAAAGAGAAAGCAAGCTAGTAAATAAAAATTAACTAAATAGCGAGAACCAGACAGGATTGATTTCCCACAGCCCATCAGTTAGATGATTGTTATCTGCAAAAATTAAAGTCTCAGAAAGTAAGCATATGGAATAGTGGAGAACTCCACAAAAATTTTCTAACTTCCTGAAAATCCTACACTTAATTGCACCAGTTAAGGAAACCTGTCCTCGCAAGTCATCTTTTTTAGTACTTAACTCTTATATATTAAATGGCAAGAACGAATCAGTAGAAGGTGTTGAAAGACTGAATCAGGAAAGACAAAACTGAAACCAAACTAAAACAAAAATATTAATACAGAGCAGAAAAGACAGTAAAAACAGTAAACTGTCAAAAACCTAAACTACGATTAATATCTTCAGAGAAAAAAGTTATTGGATCTATGATTCCCCCCCAAAAAACACATTGAAAAAAAAACATGGAATGTGAGGAAAAAAGCTATTATGGTCAAAATAAATAATTTAATAGAAGCTTTGGAACATTGAATGATGAAATCACTGAAAATAGGAGGAAATTTGAGACACAGACAAGAGAAAATATAGATGAAATTCAAGAGGTTTGATGTCAAACTAATGTATATTCTGAAAAAAAAGAATGTATAAAACAAAAGAAGAAATATTCAAAGAATGATACAAGAAAACATTTTTGGACTGTAAGTAATAAATCCCAAGACTGAAAGGGCCCAGGAAAAACCCTGAGAATTAAACAAAAGAAAAAGCCAGCCCCAAAGTATGTAACAATGTGAATTTTCAAAACACCAGGAATAAGATAGAGATTTTTAAATCCTTCCAGCATGAAATAAATAATACATAGGAAAAATACAAGAAAAATAAATATCTTAATTCAAACAGAAAGAGAGAAGACAAAGGAGCCATAGCATCAACATTCTTAGTGAAAACAATTTAAGTGTAAATTTCTTTTTTTCTTTTAAAATTTGTATTTGTATAAATTTGGGGTAGAAGTGTAATTTTGTTACATGGATATATTACATAGTGCTGAAATCAAGGCATTAGTGTATCCATAACCTGAATAATGAACATTTTATCTATTAAGTAATTTCTCATCATTAACCCTCCTCCCAACCCGCACCCTGCCAAGTTTCCATTGTCTATCATTGGACACTCTACATCCATGTGTGCACCTTATTTAGTTCCCACTTATAAGTGAGAATATTTGGTAGTTGTGAGAATATGTGTTATATTTCTTTCTGTTTCTCATTGTTTTACTTAAATAATGGCCTTAGTTCCATCATGTTGCTACAAAAGACACAATTTCATTCTTTTCTATGGATAAATAGTATCCTATTGTGCATATATACCACATTAAGAAAAAAGAGATTGTCCGCTGATTGACACTTAGGTTGATTTCCTATCTTTGCTAATGTAAGTAGTGCTGCAATAAATACATGGGTGCAGGTCATATATTTTGGATATAATAATTTCTTTTCTTTTGGGTAGGTACCCAGTAGTGGGATTGCTGGATCAAATGGTAGTTCTATTTGTAATTGTTTGAGACATTTCCATACTGTTTTCGATAGAGGATGTACTGATTTACATTCTTACCAAGAGTGTATGAGCGTGTTCTCTTTTTCCACATCTTCACAAACATCTGTTTGTTTGTTTGTTTTAGTCTTTTTAATAATAGTCATTTTGATTGTGTAAGATGATACCTCGTTGTGGTTTTAATTTGGATTTCTCTCATTATTAGTGACAATGAGCATTTTTTCATATGCTTTTGGGCTATTTGTGTATATTGTTTTGAAAGATGTCTACCCAAGTCCTTTGCACAGTTTTCAGTAAAATTATTTGGGGTTATTTTTGTTGTTTTTGTTGAGCTGACTTTGTTCCTTGGAAATTCTGAACATTAGTCCCCTGTTGGATGTATAGTTTGCAAATATTGTCTCCCATTCTGAAACCTGTCTGTTCATTCTGTTGATCATTATTTTTGCTGTGCAGAAACATTTTAGTTTAACTAAGATCCATTTGTCTATTTTTGGTTTTGTTTCTTGTGTTTCTGAGGTCTTAGTCATGAATTTTTGGCCTAGACCAATGTCCAGAAGAGTTTCCCTAGGTTTTCTTCTAGTATTCTTATAATTTTGGGTCTTGAATTTTAGTTTTTAATCTACCTTGAGTTGAATTTACATATGGTGAGACATAGGGGTCCAGTTTCATTCTTTTGCATATCACAATCCATTTTATCCAACATCATTTATTGGAAAGGGTATCCTTTCCCCAGTGCATGTTGTTGTGACTTTCTATTTTAATCATGTGAGATTATAGAATACATTGATTTTCTGATGGACAACAACTTCAAAGAGATACTTCCAATGGATCCACTTTAATGAATTAGCTGGGGAATATTATTCCTCAAAACAAGTATAAACCAAGAAAAGAGGGAACATACTGCTCTATGAATGAGAAAGCAATGAGAAAGAGTAGGAGAAAAATGTGGAAAGAAAAAAGAGAGAGGGGATGGTAGAAATGCTCCTATTGATAGCTAATATTTCTTTAACACTTATTGCTAACTATAAAAATATATAAATAAAAATATAAAATTAGTATTTAATTCTCCATAAGATGGATGAAACCCACATGTACAATATTAAATAGGAAGAGCTCACTGAAGAGCGTACAAACTGTGTTATTTGATTTTCTGTAAAATTAAAAATCAGGCCAACCAACATGGCAATCTTTATTCCAGTAAAGATTCTGAATTACAATGATACAAAGTAAGTAATAAAACAATTAAAAGCCTATCTTTTTAATCCATAACTAGAGGACCTTGACTTTGTAAACATAGAGAGATGTTTGTTTGTTTTAAGAAGGAAATTTCTAGGTCAAAATGAGGATTTTGGAGGCACCAAATTGTGTATGCAAAGAAATAGGATAATTTTAAGAAGTATATATAAATTGCTTGCTCCTACTAGAAATCATTGCAAGTCTTTGTGTATCACTTCATGAACCTAAATGACTGCTTCTAATTTCATGAACCACTTCTGCAAAGTTTTAGAAAAATTCCTTTGTATGCTTACAATATTTTGGACTAATTCTTGCTGTCATTAACATACATCCTCCTTCCAATTTTTACCCTCGCTTAAAAGTTGTACAGTTTTTAACAATTCCCTATTCTTTTCATTCAAATGCTGACCTTCGTATTTCAAAAGAAAATTTATAGTACAGAAACATTTTTATTTCCTAACAAAGCAGAGGGAAAGTGATTATTTAACATAAACTTTGAACATTTTTCTCTCTTAATTCACATTTACTCTACTCACAGAAACTTAAATTTTTCATCCCATACCTGTGATGAAGATGATCCTCACAATTTAGAATAACACTAATTCAGTTGTAGAGATAATTTCTGTTATTTTACATTATTATACATATAAATTGTATTTTCAAGTATTATTTATTTTAAATTGATGCGTAATAATTGGCATATTTATGGGGCCCAGTGTGATGTTTTGATAGATATACACAATGTACAATGATCAAATTAAGGTAATTAGCATCTCTATCACCTCAAACATTTATCCATTTATCATTTATTTATAGTGAGAATATTAAAAACCTCTCATTTAGTTATTTTGAAATACATGATATTATTAACTATAGTCACCCTACTATGTCATGGAACGTTAGAACATATTCCTTCTACCTAACTATAATTTTGCATCTGTTGACCAACCTCTGCCTATTGCTTTCTCCCCCCTTACACTTCCCAGCCCCTGGTAGCTACTATTCTACACTATACTTCTTTTCTTAAAAATTTATTTATTATACTTCAAGTTCTGGGGTACATGTGCAGATCATGAAGGTTTGCTACACAGGTATGCAGGTGCCATGGTCGTGGTTTGCTGCATCCATTGCCCGGTCATCTACATTAGCTATTTCTCCTAGTGCTATCCCTCCCCTTGCTCCCCACCCCCTGCTATCTCTCCCCTAGCCTCCCATCCCCCCAGGCCCCGGTGTGTGATGGTCCCTTCCCTGTGTTCGTCTACGCTATACTTGTATGAAATTGACTTTTTAAGACTGTACGTATGAATGAGATTATAAGATACATATCTTAGAGGTTTTCAGAGTAGCCCATGTTATTTCTCATTTTATGAGTATCATGGGTTACTAGTGAGATAAAAATGTTTTTGTAAGAATGACACATTACCAGATTTAATTGCATTAGACATAGTAATGATGCTGTTTTATTTTTGACATATACATTTTATTTAAAACAGAATTCACACACTTTAAGTTAGTTTTAATTTACAAGAGATAAGTATACGACTTTGTCAGTCATGTATATGTAATCTTTATTTCTGCAATGTTTAGTTGTCTCTTTAACGCACTTTTTGTGATTGTAGTCACCTTATTTAATCGGTAAACACATTAATGTCTATGTAGTTTTGATAATAATAGTAAAAATTCTCCAAAGTTAACAATATATCTTCAAAATATGATTGTAGAAATGTAGAACAATCCATTAAAACTGTGTACTCTTCATAATTCATATTTGTTTAACCATTCACATCCATCACCTTAGATAAAGAACAATCTGTCCTTATAACTCCGTTGGAAATGTGCTTATATGTTTAGACAGATGAGCATGCCCTGAGGTTCATTTTCTAGCTTAAATGCACAATTGACTTTATGCTTTTAAGAAGAGCTGATGGAAAAGAATTGTATATGCAAGAGCTTGTTTGGAATGTACAACGGATACTCAGTGTGACAAATCAATAAATAGTCTTGACTCCTAAAAAATAATTTTTGTATGAAGAATGCATTGTTTAAAATTCAATTGCAATAATTAGACTAAACTTTTAAAAACTTAATGCAAACAACTAAAATTTTGATATTCAAAATGTCTCTCAAAAAAAATTGACAGCATCATTCAAAACTGAGTAGTAACGCTTGTGAGTAAGCAAATTATAGTAGCTTTCTTAACTGCAAAAATCGAATTGCCTCATGCTAAGAAAAAAAAAACAGCTTTGTTGTTATTTACACATCTTTCTAATGATTTTATTTGGTAATACTTGTGAGACCAAATTTTTCTTCGTATGTCTACAAAATATCAATCATGACAGAAGTTACATAACATCCTTCGATGAATAACACCTAAAACTTAAAGAAAAGAGGTCTATGTTTTAGATTTTTTTTCTCTCTGACTCACTCTGAAGGAAGGCCCCATAACTTCTCCATGTTTCTGGTTTTTCTTTAGTGTTTTGCAGGGGAAAAATGGTATATACATATAAGGACAATTTGAAAAATGTTACACTAAATTCTGGAAATACAAACCCAACCTTTAAAAAATGAATAGTTAAACTATTCAAAATTTGTGTTCTCAACTCTTAACCTATCCTCTAGAATGTTGAGTCAACACTACTGCTGACATATCTAAAAAGCACATTTCAAAAGTACTGCAACAGATTGATAGACATTATTTTTTGCCCACATTTTTCCAGGATTTATTGAAAATTCTAAAGGTCAATTATTTAAAGCTTCCCCTATTCCAGATTAATGTGTATTTTTATATTTGAAGGTGTTGGCTAAATTTTTGACTGTCCACTTGTCTTCATTGCTGTAATAGCAATGTTTAAGGCACATGCCCTGAGCTCTTAATCATTACAAATCTTACTTTGATTTTAACATATTCTTGAACTACCTTTTCATGTAGTTCAACAAAAAGGATAAATGCATCAAATATCAGATTGATTTCTGCTTCCCTTTAAGCTGAAAATGTATTTGGAGGTGGCAGAGGATACGAAATCCAAGTTATTTTGCAGTTCAGTCATATTGATACATTGTATGGGAAAATTATGCTATTATTCTAATCATCAGCATCATCCTTATGTCACCATCTTGGTTAGAGTTTGGTATTGAAAATAAGTTAATAGAATACAGCATGGACTACTGCCTAAGGCATATAGTTTATTTTTTAAACTTCTGATGACTCTAAAGAAAATTTATATTTATTTTCATGATAATTTTAGGAAAAATTCTTACACGTGATATTTCTCAAAAAACATGAATATTCATGTTTTTATTTTACAACATTTTTCAAATTTCATACCCATGTGTCAATAACTTACAGCACAGATTGCCAAGACCTTATCATTACTGACAATGGGCCAGTGTTAGTTCAATTAAGTTTAGAAAAGGTAAGCAATATAATTATCTAATTCGTCACCAGCATTACAATCCATGGTTTTGTTGTTATTGTTACTGTTTTTTGTTGTTATTGTTACCGTTTTTGTTACGGTTAAAAAAATGCTAAGCTGTTCTGAAGTGATTTCTAAAGAGGAAATAGCTGAAATTTGTTTATCTTTGGTTTTCTTTGCTCAAGATGTCACTCAATGTCTAAAATCAGTGGTGCTAAATCGTAATGATTATATTGGTGCTCACTCCTGTTTCACCCATCCAGACTCACTTGATCATTTACAGCTCAAACAAGAAGTATACTTTCTTATGCACATAAACCACATTTCATTAAATTGACAGAGGTCATGTTTATTAATATAGAATGCTATTTTTTTTTTTTTTTTTTTGAGATGAAATTTGGCTCTTGTAGCCCAGTCTGGAGTGCAGTGGCATGATCTCGGCTCACTGCAAAGTTTGCCTCCCAGGCTAAGGTGATTCTCCTGCCTCAGCCTCCCAAGCAGTTGGGACTACAAGTGTGTGCCACCATGCCCAGCTAATTTTTGTATTTTTAATAGCGACAGAGTTTCACCATGTTGGCCAGGATGGTCTCGACCTGTTGACTTCATGATCTGCCCGCCTTGGCCTCCCAAAGTGTTGGGATTACAGTCATGAGCCACTGTGCCCTGCCTAACATGGAATGCTATTTATTCATTTGCTGGAGCCATATCATGTCTGTTCATTTTTTATTACACTTACATTTACAGAATATGCAATAGAGAGAAAGCTCTAGAATCAGAGTTAGCAAACTAAAGCCCACAATTACAATCCAGCCTATGGCCTGTTTTCTACAGCACATGAACTAACCTGGTTTTAACATTTTTAAAGAGTTGTAAAAAGCAAGTAAGGACAAAACAAAACACAGTAAATAATACACACAAGAGACTAGGTGGCTTGCAAAGCCAAAATTATGTACTATATGGCCCTTTAGTGAAAAAAATGCTGACCTCTGTTTTAAATAGTAGGGTATTTTCTCTCATAAACTCATTTGTAAAGACATTATTTATTTTAAAAATTCTTAGATTCAGAGAAAAATCGAGACAAGGTACAGAAATTTCCCGTATACCAAAACTCTGCTCTTGCATAGCCTCCCCAATTAACATCCCTCACCAGATATATGATGAACCTATATTACTACCACAGAATCACCCCATGCCCATTGTAACTTACATTAGGGTTCACTCTTGGTGCTGTACATTCTATGGGTTTGGACAAAGGTACAATGACATGCATCCATTGTTAAAGCCTCATACAGAGTATTTTCACAGTCCTAAAAATTCTTCTCTATTCTTTGTTTTCATCTCTTTCTTCTTTCTAATTAATCCCTGGCAACCACTGCTCTTTTTACTGTTTCCATAGTTTTACCTTTTCCAAACAGTATGCAGTTTTTTTCAGATTGGCTACTTTCACTTAGTAATATGCATTTAATTTCCTTCTTGTATTTTCATGATTTGATAGTTCATTTTTAGCACTGAACAATATTCCATTTTCTGGTTGTACCAAAGCTTATTTATCCATTCATCTACTACAGGACATCTTTTTGCTTCCAAGTTTTGACAATTATGAATAAAACAACTATAAATATGTTTGTGCAGGTTTTTATGTGAAAGTAAGTTTTAAGTTCATTTGAGTAAATACCAAGGAGTGTGATTATTAGAGCTTAGGTTAAAAATACGTTAAGTTTTGTAAGAAACTGTCAAATTGCCAGACTGGTTGTTTTGTGTGTGATTTTATTATTTTGCTTTGTTTTTAATTACTCTAAAGTTTTTTGATGGTTACTAACCGGTTTGGAAAGAATACAACCAAAAGTCCTTTCTGCCTCTTCCACTAAAAAGATGAGTGAAGAGAAAATTTTCAGCACCTAGTTATTTGTATTTTTTTTCAAATATATTTTTCCTGGTCTTATCTTATCTACCTTTAAGTTCCCATAAGCAAGGTGTACCCAGATGGACTATTCTGCTATCTATCTCTCTATCTATCTCAGATATCTTCTCTATATCTATCTTCTATTTATCTAGTCTATCATCTATCTACCTATCTACTAATCTATCTGTGTATCAATCATCTATCTCTCTATCAATCATCTCTCTACCTATCTGTCATCTAACTTTCTATCATCTGTCCATGTGCCTATTTATCTTATCATCTATCTATCTATCATCTATCAACTCTCTGTCAATCATCTATCTACCTGTCATCTACCTATCTGTCTACTAATCTATCATCTGTCCATCTAGATATCTATTCATTCTATTATCTATCTGTCTGTGTATGTGTGTGTGTGTGTGCATGTGTGTGTGTGTGTGTGTGCGTGCATTTGTGTATTTTGGGAAGCAAAAAAATGTACATCTCCTCTCACTCAAATTGTTTACTCTATGTAAATATTTTGATTACTTAGGAATAAGAAACAGAAAAATCTTCCTTTTTCAAATGAGGGTTCTTTTTATCAATTTTTTTCTTGATTTTTTTTGGAGATACTAGTACCACAGAATAGGCTTAACAGATCTACAGTAAATATTTTGCTGAGTAGTTGGCACTATGCCATAGAAGGTATCATGTGCCAAGAACGTGAACATCCTTATATGGAACTACAGCAAAGAAGAGATACAGAATAACAATAATATCTCTAAGTTGTTCTCTTAAAAATGATTTGCATGTGTTATTTTATTTATTCCTCACAACACTCCTGCAAGTACTATTATGCTTATTTAATGCGTAAAGAAATCAAAATTAAGTGTTATAATTGCCATAAGTATTAACTCTTCAAAACAAGCAAACAAAAACCTGGGAATAAATAATGAAAAATACAAAACATAAATGAAGAAATGAAAAAATCTTGATCATTTTGAAGAAAAGGAATTTCAGAAGCTGTCAGCTGAACTCTGCATAACATTTCTTGCTGATATAATTCAAGGCTCATTAGGACTGAAAAGTAAATGAAGCAGAAAATCTATTCAAGACACTGAAATCATACATAGGCCAGATGAATTGTACTTTGCCTACTAGTACAGCATCTTAAGCCAATTTCCCCAGGAAATGAACTGTGAGGCAGAGATTTGCAAGCCAGTTAGTTACTTAGAGTACTCTTAAAAACAATGTGTGTAAGAGGATAAGTGGAAAAGATTAGGAGAGAAGGAGACATTGATTTGTGACTCAGTAGTACCAGAGGACTCAGCCAATTTCACCAGGAACTCTGGAGCTGAGATGATGCCGCAAATTGCTGAGAATTTAAATAAAAAAAAGGGGAGGGATAGTGGGGGGTGGGGAGTTGGGGAGGGATAGCATGGGGAGAAATGCCAGATATAGGTGATGGGGAGGAAGGCAGCAAATCACACTGCCATGTGTGTACCTATGCAACAATCTTCCATGTTCTTCACATGTACCCCCAAACCTAAAATGCAATAAAAAAAAAAAAAAGAAGGGTAGGCCACTGTATTAGTTGGTTTTCATATTGCTGTTAAGAACATACCCAAGACTGGGAAATTTAGAAAAGAAAGAGGTTTAAGGGACTCACAGTTCCATGTGGCTGGAGAGGTCTCACAATCATGGTGGAAAATGAAAGACACATATCACATGGTGGTAGACAATAAAAAATAGCTTGTACAGGGAAACTCTCCTTTTAAAAACCATCAGTTCTCATGAGACTTATTCACTATCATGAGAATACCACTGGAAAGACCCGCCTGTATGATTCAATTATTTCCCACTGTGTCCATCCCACAACATGTGGGAATTATGGGAGCTACAGTTCAAGATGAGATTTGGGTGGGGACACAGTCAAACCACATCAGCCACTGTACTCTGCATGAATGAATCAGTAGGTGTACTTTTGTTTAGCTGTGATATAATTTGGCTTGTTTGTCCCTTCCAAATCTCATGTTGAAATGTGATCCCCATTGTTGGAAGTAGGGCTTGGTGTGAGGTGTTTGGGTTATTGAAGTGGATTCCTCATGAATGGCTTGGTTCCCTCCCCTCAGTAATGAGTGACTTCTCACTCTATGGGTTACCGTAAAATCTGATTGTTTAAAAAAAAAATAATGGGCATCTCTTGCTCTCTCTCTCTGTCTTGCCACGTGTCATGCCTGCTCCTCTTTTTGCCTTCAACTATGAGTAAAAGCTGCCTGAGGCCTCTGGAGAAGCGGAGCAGATGTTGGAACCATGAGCCAAGTAAACCTCATTTCTAAGCCTTGGCAGTTTTTTTTTTTATAGCAATGCAAAATGAACTAATGTGAGCTGGTTAAGGGCTGTAACCTTATCCCCCACTGAAGGTCAAATTCCACAGAAGGGCTCAATCCTGGTGCTCATTACCAGCAAACAAGAGTGTGGCTGGGAATGAGCACCAGATTTCTAAAGGGAAGACTAGGTTGTCACACCACAGCACACACTACAGTCTACCCTTTGCTCTGTTCAAATCTTCTCCATTCACATAGTAATTTTATGCTACCTGGAAACAGTTTAAGATTCTGGAGTTTCGTCATTGCAGATTTTTATTTCTCCTCTAGAGAATCATATACTAGAAAAATTCGTGACAAGAATACCGCACTGGTGATGAGGCTGCACCTGCTGTTTACCACTTATTTCCTCCTCTTCTCTAGTAACCATTCTAAATTTCTCTTAAATTTAGCCTGTGCCTTGCAGATTTAGGCAGCTCACCTGTTGGGGTGATCAAGGCCCTCATGCTTGAGGGGTTTGAGTCATTCGATAACGTGAATGATCAAGAAGCTGAGGGAAGTGGTAGCAATAAAAGGTCATGATCCCTTGTGCAGTTACAGATCTGAGCCAGTATTTAGACATAGAAACCTTTGAGGGGAGGCTTGATCCACACAAGAAAATTAAAAAAAAAAAAAGCTCTGGAACAACAAAAGATTTTTGGTAATGAATCTCATCATTTTTTTCCTAAGGAGAACTACAACCCTGATTTAAGTAACCATACACTGAGGAGAGAATATCTAGATATACTGAAAAAGTCTTATCACAAAACCATGTATGGAAGATGCTCAGAAAATTTATAGCAATACATTCTGTGTTAATAGCATATGTAAGAAATATATGACAGCACTAAACCAAAATATGGAAAAGAGATATTGGGAATGCACTATTGTAAGGTCCATATTTCATATGAATTGTGTCCTTCCATTTATCCTCTATTACTTTTTCTTTTTCTTGAGTTATGGCAATGGTAAGTAGAGAGATGTAAAAGAAAATAATTAAAATGAAACAAAGACAAATCAAGATAGAAAAAAAGTGGGATATTATTAGTTACTCTGGGACATCATTTTTGTCATAATTATAAAAAGTAAAAATAGCTGTCAATTTCTGAACATTTATTCTCATTTATACTGTATAACAATCAAGTCATACCTACATGATTAATTATACTTCACTATAATTATTCAGCACAGCCATCAACTCTTGTCTAATCCATATCCTCTACTTATTGTACTATGCTGTGTCATTTTTCCTTTAATATTTCATTTCTTAGTGAAGCCCTTTCAATGCATTATTCTCTTTATGTTGCTTGAAACAAAAATTAACCTGAAAAATTTTCTTAAGATGAGCATAATTTTAAGAGTTACTATGTTAGCCTTATGCAATCAAACACATGAAAATATACATTCTTCCAGACTTACTGATGTGCATTCTAAATCATAATTTAACCAAATGCTTTAAATGTGCTTTGGAAAGAGGTGAAATATAAAGTCAACAAAATGATAAATGTCTATAATCTATCATAATCTATTAAAATATTTATTGGAACACCATCAAAATTCCATACCAAAGTATCTATGACACAAAGTGTGCTTTAGAAGATGTGAACATTTATGAACTAAGAAAATGTAGTGTCTTATTTACAAAAATATATATATATACGTGTGTGTATATATATATTCATATATATCTCCATAATCACACATATCTCCAAGGTGATTCCCTCTCCAGGGGGACATCCAGTACCCCTCTCAGGAAAGTAGCAACTTGGAATAGAATCTGGCATGCATAAGGTCTTTGGGGAACAGGGATTCTTATTTCCTCTGCCTTCCTTGGCTGCCTACATGGATACCCACGTATCATCCCTTTGGGATAGATTCTCATGCACATGCTGAAGAGTTGTCTTTCTTGACGTAGACCAGGGGCATTGATGTGCAGCAGATTTCTTTAGTTATCAACTATGACCTTCCCACCAGCAGGGAAAACTATATCTACAGAATCGGTCAAGATGGACGGTTTGGCTGTAAGGGTGTGGCTATTAACACGGTGACAGAAAAAGACAAGCAGATTCTTTGAGACACAGAGACCTTCTACAACACCTCCATTGAGGAAGTGTCCCTCAGCGTTGCTGACCTCATCTGAGGGGCTGTCCTGCCACCTAGCCCCAGCCAGAGTTCAGTCTTGGGGGTGCTGAGGAGCAGCAGGAGCAGGGAAGGAAGGGAACTAAGGGATGGATATCCTGTCATTTCTTTTTCTTTGACTAAATGTCACTTTTTGAGGCAAAAAAAAAAAACAAAACATGTTCTGGAGCTTATAAATATGTATTTAACCCTTAACAAGGCAAATGACTCACATATAATACGTAAAATATATTTAAGAGCAATATTTATTTATAAATTAAACTAATTGTCAGTATTAAAAGGAATAACACTTGTTTTGATTTGTTAGCACTTTACAAGGTATTGTAGGATTTTTAAAAATATAAATACGTATGCTCAAATCCATGAAAATAATTTCATGCACACTATAAACCCTGTATCAGCATCATAATAATGGATTGTCAACCAACAGAGCTTAGGAAAACATTACTGATAAATATCAATATAAGTATCAACTTCCCGATGCTAGGTCCAGAGTTAGATATCTTTTTATTAATAATCTGAAACAAAGAAGATATTTTTAATAAAATCTTACTAAATTTATAAAATAGGTATTTAGAGTGGTAGTTTATGTAATATATTACAAAGTAAAAAGATCAAAGAAATACATTTTACAGTGATAAAGTTATAATCATTTGAAGTGGAACACATGGAATTACAAAGTAAAGCTTCTGTGGAAAGATAATCAAAAGCATGCTATCAGTGAGATGGGTTGCTTAGAAAAATATAATTTATTAAAATCTATAAAGGCTGCTGCTGAACTGCAAATTAAATGAGTGAGCATTGTGCTGTGGCACCAGGAAACGTCAATATATGTGTGACTCAATATTCAGAGTTTGTGTCTCATTACAGAAAGCACTTCTATTTCTTTTCAAGTGTTCCTGGTGAGAACTAAATTATACATTTAAAGAAACGGAAGCTGTTATGATCTTGAAATATAAACAGCATTAAACAGCTTTAAAATAAATGAATCTAACAAAGCTTGATCTCATAGAAGTACATAGTAGAATGTTGGTTACCAGAGGCTGGGATGGTTGTTGGGGGAATGGAGATATTGGTCAAAGGATGTATAATTACAGTTAGGAGGAAGAGTTCATGAGATCTATGGCACACATGGTGAGTACAGTTAATGACGATGTATTGTTTTCAGGAAAAAGGCAGAGTGAATGTTAAATGTTTTCACCAGAAAAATGATAACTATGTGAGTTAATACATTTTTTAATTAGTTGAATTTAACCTTTCCACAATGTATATATATTTAGAACCATCATGTTATACACAATATATGCATACATTTCTGTCAATTAAAAAATTTAAAAAGAGAAATACATAGCACATAACCATGGAAGAAATGATGTATTACAATGATTTTAAAAGATGATTAATTTTGCCTGAGCAAAATCTTCATAGTAACATTTTTAGATATTAAAAACTAGTAGGCATTTCAGTATTTGATTTGAGCACCTTTAGTACTACAAAGTAAGTACATATTGTCTTCTCATTTATTAATTACCTGAACATTAAAAATAATTTTGAAGTGCCCCAAACATTCACTTTTTATGGGTTGATTTAGAAAGACTTAACAAGGTGGACTAAAATAATCCTGCTAGGTGACACTGCTTGAGAAAATATAAATGAACTATTAGGAATCCTAAGTGGTGTGACTTTCTTAAACTCTTCATCTATTTTTTCATTGGAGTGCCTTCTTACTAGAAAGAATAAATACATATTTTCCCTAGTGTAAGCTCTTCCCCTGATTTTACTGATTCAAAATGTTAGCTAATTTTTAGTATGCCTTTAGGTTATCTTTTTCACTAATAGTTTATTTGTTGTTGCAAGCACAATAGAGCAGAATCAATGGCTCAAAGAAAGAGCTAATCCTGATGTAATATAATTCTTGTTAGAATATTAAGAAATAGCTGGCTTTTGTCTCCATAGAGGCACAAAGAAGCAGTGTAAATTTAACATAATTTCATTTTAGTCTTTAGCAATATTTTAATCCAATGATACTACCTAATCAATTGAAAATGTCTGCCTATGCATACAATTACTCCATTTCCAGATCTATGACCTTATTTTCTGTTTATTGCCTTTGCTAGAAATGCCCTTAATTGTTTTTCATGGAGCATTCCAATTCACAGCCCAATAATAAATTTGAATTAATAGTCTAATTAAAGATTATAAAATTAAAGCCATGTTTGACACATATAGAGCGTATCAAAATTTATCTCAATGAAAATTTAGCACAGACCACCTAGAGTTTTCAAGTTCTGAAAATAGAATCTGAAAGTTAAATTAATAGTAAGTGTTGATTAAATTAGCATAGCTATACTTCGATTTCTGTGCAAATAAAATATATTACAAAGACTCTTTTTCCCCTCTGAGTATGGAACATTTTTCCAAGGTCTATTTATTAGAAAATTTAATCAAGATGAAAGTAAGGTGACTTCAGTTTGGTCACAAACGCAGGACATCTCATTTTCAGAGCAAAATAGGAGTGAACTGTCCTAAGTGTGAAAAGCTATTTTTCAACTAAGATAGGAAAAGATCAGATCAGACCACCTGTGACCATTATCCATATCTAGCACAAATAGCCCTGGTGAGAGAACAAAATCAGTTCATTTTCTTCTTGAGAAAAAGGTTTATTTGCCAGAGAAGTTTTGTTGTTTCTCTCTGCCTCTCACAGACAAATTGAAATAACAACCAGATTCTCCCCAGACTGATAGTAAGGTTAGACGCATACCTCCTTCTGATCCATAAACTTACAGTCAATTCATTGTTACAAAAAGGGAATCTTTAAAATAAATAGCATAGCTATAAAATGTTTGTTTTTCAATTGTAAGTTTCTGTATTTATACATATGTACACAATATGTATTTATATATATGTGTGTACATATATAAATACATCTACTTATATGTATATATGTATATTTATTCTTATGTATGTTATATGAAATAAAGATTTTACAGTTGCAATTTACAAAGTTATAATTTTTACATAGATTATTTATTTACATTCATATTTGACCAAATAGATGTATTGAATATATAAAATAATGTAACTGACATGTCTTAATGTGTTTTTAGTATTTGGTATCTTTAATATAATTGCTCAGTAGCAAAAAATCATAGTTTTTGAAATAAAGGTTTTAAAGAAACTTTCTGATTTTTCCTAAGCATTTATATTTAGATGGGGATTCTTTGATCTTTGTGTGCTCCTAGAGAAGTAATTTTACCTTTCTGAGTATAATTTTCCTAATGACTAAAGTCAGCATGTCACAACATTTGCCTTCTGTGATTTCTTCTATAGTTCTCTAATTCTCTAATTCAATGAATTATTTAAGCATCATATATGTGTTAACTTTACATATTCATGCTCTTTGTCCTTCAAATTCAAACTTTCCTTTATTTAAGATTTTTGACCATCTATCATGTATTAGAATCTAAGGTGGACAGAGAAGACAAAAATATATTAAATTTATTTTATCAACAAAATATACAATTAAATTATTGCACTAATATATCTTGAAGCTGTCTTAAAGATGACTCCAAACAATTTTATTGCAATAAAAATAAACAACTTGAGTCAAAAAGATGCTAGAAAATAATAAAAGTGCACATAGTTCTTTTTTTGTCCTAACCCCTATCTCTCCTATACCTTGTACCCTTCATAGCCCCAGCAAACCACCATTCGACTCTGCTTCCATGAGTTTAAGTTTTTTAAGATTCCACATATAAGTGAGGTTATACAGTGTTTGTCTTTGTATGCCTAACTTTTTCACTTAACATAACATGCTCTAGGTTCATTAAATTATACATAGTTCTTTGCAAAGGAGTAATTCTCCCATATTTCTTAGGATTTTTGTTTTATTTTTTAAAGAGTTTATTGTATTTTGTTTTGATAACACATATATACTCACTTAAAAATATATACTCACTTAACAATATACACTTGGTGGAAGTTTAAAAAACAGAAAAGAGTAAAAAAATCACTGTTAGTATTTTGTTACATTTTCCCATCTTTTAACTATGTACTTTATATATTATTTTAGACTTTACTTAGCATTATAAGTAATTTCCAAGTTCAGTTTTTGAAAGTCGTATCTAAATGCTTTCATAATATGCCATAATAAGACACAATATAATATTTTTGCATGCTGAATTTAATATTAATTCCCATTTATTTCATGTTCGTAGACTAGAAATAAATACCTTTATTCATGTAATATTCATATGTGATTTAAGTATCTGAATTGCAATATGTTTTTTCTTACACTTTTAGTTATCAAAAACGTGATAAGAATATTTATGATGAATTATATTTTCTCATTACTCATTGTTTCCTATTGATACATTTCATTTTGTAAGAGTCTCCAATTTGTGTCAAACTATCTCCTGAAAGCTACAAATGTTTGCCTATACAATTTGCAATTTCCTTCTCAATTCATATGATGACCAATTTCTCCAATATACCCTTGTAACTGAAAAAAAATCAAATTATTTTTAAAAAAACACAAAATGATATTTACATGTATTTCTTTAAATATCTTCACTGGTTCTTTATTTATTAGAGTAGGAAATAAGACTCTCCTGACTGCTCAGAATGCTCTCATAGCTTGCCTTTCCTAGTTCTTCATGGATTTCTCCGACAAGAATTATATTACATTCACAGAGGCCAAAGAATCACATTTTTTTATAATTACATATCTATGCTCTTGATACCCTCCTACTAATCTGAGTTTCCACATCTGCCCAAACCCATCAGGAAAAGCAGCCTTTTCTTGTTAGAATTCCTGTGGCATTCACTGACACCACTATGCATTTAATGCCTACTTATATCAAAATTCCTTTTAGTTTTTAAGTAAAATTTTAGTTTATATACTAGCTCATATGATGCTCTTTGGAAAATGAGGGCTTTATATGACCCTATTTCTTCGTCACAATAGCTGTGGTAGTGTATAACATGCAGCAGATGCTTGATAAAATAATTGTTTTTATACTCACTAATTGTTTAATTCACCTACACAAAAGGTTGTGTTTATATACAATGATGCATAATAGAAAGGATATTAGTCAACAGTATGAACAAATATACTTTTAACTTTGTTTCACATTACTTGTTACAGATATTTCTCATAATTTTATTAAACAGTGAATAGATCCATGTGAAATAAATTGAAGGCACACTTAAAATTTTTTACTTATAGAAACATAGAATAAATTTACATATTCTATTTTATATGTAATATAGAAAAAAACTCTGAAATTGCTGTAAAAAGCCTTTTTTCTAGGTTAACCTCTGTCTTTCATAAGCTAGGGATTCTACTCATGTCACTGAGATTGCTTTATCATCTTTAGAAAAAAAGGCTATTTCTCATGGTTATTCTGGGAACAAATTAAATAATGAGTATTATAACACTTTAAAAATTATCCAACATCCATTAAACATCAACCAACATTTCTCCTTGTACTTGTTCTTCTACTGTGTTCAGTATTATTCTACATGTTCCTAATAATACACTTAAAAATTAGTTACATTTGTGTTCATAATATAGACACATTATCAGAGACGATGATATAAAAAATCTACAATATTTGTAAGTTGACTATCCTGTTGGTTCCAGTTACCGAAAAAATAGCATTAGGAATGTTGAATTTTCCCCTATAAAACAGCACAATTTCAAAAGGTAATAAAATAAAACACTTCCAGGATTTTTCACTGTGTTCAAAATTCTAAAACGAATCATATTTGCTAGCAATTATTTAAATATGATTAATAAATAAGTGAAATTAAAAATAAAATGAAATTAGAGGAGAGCATGTGTCCGTTTTGTTATACAAAGTGATGGCCAAGCAAAATAAAAATAAAAAATAGCTACTGGCCATTTTTGAATAATATTATAAATTGGTTTGGGGAACTATAATAATAAATATAATATAGATATAATATGATAATTAGAAGATTTAAATAGGGGAAGCTTCTTATGAGAGTTATAGAAATTCAAATAGGAGGGGTAAACAGGTAGGGTCTTTGATATCTTTTTACCACCCATATTAGGAAAATTATGGAACTGGATTGCAAGACAACTTATGAATGTATATTGACTCATTAAGCTTCCGAAAAATTTATGTGTGACAGAGAAAGTCAAAGTTTTTTCAAAAGCAATCTTTTAGTTGCATTAATATTTGCTGTCATTACTCTGGAAATCACCAATCTGATAACTCGACCTTAAAATATAAAAAGTAGTCCCCATTCTTTTCCTTTTTTTAAGCTATATCAGTTAATGATGAAAGTGAAAGATAACTGGCATGTAGTAGGTCTAATTATTTGTGGAATAAAATAAATAAATGTATTATTTAATTATGGTTGAGTTTCCATAAGACAAATATTTGTTTCCTATTAGCTTAAATCAAATCTGCTTAAATAAATGATCACCCAGACTCTGAAATTAAATACTTGACATTCTGTTGAAATTTTTCTGTAAAAATGTTGCCAACAATGTAACAGATCTTCCACCTCTCTGGTTAGCTGCTAGTAACTAAATTGCTGTTTGCTAATAAAACAACTGTGTTTTCTATATTTGAAAAAGAGAAAAATTACAATGGTACTTTCTACCGAAGAATTTCAGAATGCAACAAAAATAGTGTGTAACTTTTTAATTCTCCTTTAAAAATGTTATTAGAAGAAGTTATATCTTGTAACAAAGAGTCCAGTCTGTGATTTTCAAACAGCTGTGGCTTCCTGAAAACTGACTTTCAAAACCTAGGCTATTAAACTGATCCAATTTTATTGAGGGGGAAAAAGCCCTAGCTAGCTCATATCTGGATTAGCACTTTCATGTCTTCTAATCTGCGGTAGGATGACCTCAGGACAGACATCTGTGTGTATGTCCTGGATGAGTTCACATACAACCATCTGTTTACGGAAGAGTAGCCTCCTCAAAATTGGTCAGAACCTTTGATAAGAGACATAGACTGCACAATTTGTTTTCACTATTGATGTACTCTCCTATTGTTTTATGCTGAAATAAAAACATGGAAAATGCTGTGTTCTAAGGTATATCAATTCCTTTTAAAATAGTTAAAGCAGTCTGAATCCTACTACAGTTTATCTCCAATATAAATGACAGTTTTTTAAAAAAAATTAAATCTGATATTTAAAATTTGGATGAATATCATTTAGAAATATATAAAAATAACAATACATTATTAGCAAAAGCAAATTACTGATTATAAAATAGCACTAATTGTTACATGTTAAAGAAAATGGGGCAAAAACTGAAAGAACAAGTATAGCATAACTATAGTAAATAATACCTTATTTCATACTTGGAAATTACTAAAAGTAAATGTTAAATATTCTTATCACAAAAAATAAGTATATAAAGTGATGGATATGTTAATTAGCTTGCTTTACTCTTTCACAAGTATACATATAATCAAAACACCACATTGTATACCACAATATATAAACTTTTTCCTTTGTCTATTAGAAATACTAATTTAAATAAATAAATACATATATTTTAAATAGGTTGAACTTGGTGTGATTAAGAAACAAAAACAACATAAGACCTACCATTTTTCCAACAGGCAATAATAAATCTGAAGGATACAAATGACCTACCAGGTGATCAGAAAAATGACGATTTAAAATTTTCCATAGAATAGTACAACCATAATAAACAGTATTTATTTTTTATAAAGCAAACATTTTGTTAGAAATATGTCATTTTTGAGCTACTTTAAACAGCACTGGCCTACTGTTAAGCTGTATCTCTAGTGGATTATTTTAGGGACTTTCAATTTGTTTAATGAAAGCCTCAGTAGTTAACACAATAAATGTCATTTTTCTATGGTGGGGTTTTGCTTATTTGTCTTTATTTGTACATTTACTTTGCTCATACAAGTTCACTGCATATCTAGGCAATTTGGCAAGTGAGTTGACTTTCATATTGTGGCTTCATCTCAACCCATCCTTGCATGATCACTACATACATATGTGAACATATAGATATAAACACACACATACATGTATATATATAATTTTTCATTTACATATCGTTATGTACATATATATGCTCACTATATATGTGCTGATCTATATATACTATGTGTATATATGTATGTATACATTTGGAAGAAGGTTATGTATTAACCAACATGCCAACTTTTGGATGAGTTTGAAAAATGTTTTTAATTTTACCATCTCGTGTCTTCTGTCAACACCTTTTATATTGGTCCTAGTTAAAACAATAAAAAATAGATTAAGTTCTAATTCACTTTTGTCAGAACATTTTTCTCATACTATAGATGACTTTCACCTTCTGGGAAAATATATAATTTAGTCTTTATGCCTTTTTAAGTAATTGAGATATTTAAGCTCATATATCTTTGGTCTTACAATTATAGATTGAATTGTGGTATTTGAAAGAAACAAAAAGGTTACTTCAAATGCGGTGATCAGGTAATCAGGTTTGTGAGTTCCTAAATACATCCTTTATATGCCAAGCACAGTACTAAGCATGAAGCATTTGTTTCATTATGTGGCTAAATTTTTTCTACAAAGAAAAAAATTATGATTTGTTTAATTTTACTTTTCTTTTCTGGAAAATAAGTTCTTAAATTAATGAGGTTCTTTTCTACTTTCATATTATGCAGGGACAGGTATTTTGGGGGGAAAAAAATCACTGAAAAAATACAGGAAACTGTAAGATATAGATAATATCTAATGAATATGATTCTAACTATATAACTTTCATAATAGTTATATTACCCATAAGAAGATCAAAAACAAATGTTAACAGTCTATAACATCCTTCATTTTATTTACAATAATAGGTACAGCTTTGCTTTTGGGTAAATAGGTGCAGCTTTACACTGCATATATACATATATTAAATCGATTCAATTAATTGCACATATATATGCAGTGTGGAGTGCAGTGGCATGATCTTAGCTCACTGCAAACTCTGCCTCCCGGGTTCCAGTGATTATCTTGCCTCAGCCTCCCAAGTAGCTGGGATTACAGGTGAGTGCCACCAGGTCTGGCTAAGTTTTGTATGTTTTAGGAGATACAGGGTTTCACCCTGTCAGCCAGGCTGGTCTTGAATTCCTGACTTTAAGTGATCTGCCGGCCTCGGCCTCCCAAAGTGTTGGGATTACAGGTATGAGCCACCGCTCACAGCTGAGAGTATATACATTTTTATTAAGTAAGTTGCTAAATTCTTTATATTTTCTGCTGTTACTAGAAATGGTATCTTCATTTTTGCATGACTGTTTCTGTACTGAGACAGTGAAATGTACAAGTCCTAAATGTATATTTGTTTCTCCTTTGAAAAACGTACAAACCTGTGTAATCCACACATGTATCAATATATAGACTGTTTTCTCAACCCCAGAAATCCTTCTTTTGCCTTATACCAATCAATTTCCATTTTTGCTGAAGCAAGTATTTTTCTGATCCCTGCCACTATAGATTGTTTTCCTATTCTAGCACTTCATAAAAGGAAATTAAGCAGTATGTACTCTTATGTGCCTGACATCTTCCACTGAAGTTTAATATTCTTGAGATTATCCATATTGTTGTATCAGTAGTCCATTCATGTTATTGATGAGTCGCATCTCATTGTATGACTAGGTCAGTTTCTTTATCTTCCTGTTGAAAGAAATATGGACTGTTTCCAGTTTTGGAAAATGTGATTAAAGTAACTGAACATCTTAGTATAAGACTGTGTGGACTCCTCCATCTTCTTCCTTTCTTCTTTCCTTCCTTCCCTTCCTCCCTCGCTCTCTCCCTTTCTCTCTCCCTTCTTCCCCTCCCTCCCTCCCACCCTTTCTTCATCTTTCCTTCTTTCTTTCTTAATTTCTTCCTTCCTCCTCCTTCCTCTTTCTTTGTGTTTCTGTATTTCTCCCTCTCCTCCTTTCTTCTTTCTTCTTTCCTCATTTCCCCCTCTTCCATCCTTCTTTCTTTCCTCTTTTTTTTTTTTTTGATAAATATCTAGAAGCAAAATTGCTGAGCTATTGAGTAAGTGAATGTTTAACTTCATAAGAATTTTTCCAACAGTTAAAAAATAAGTTTGGGCAATTTTGTTCCATCAGTAAGAAAATTCAGATGGCTTCACATTCTCGTCAAGTTTTATGATTGCCAGAAGTTTGTATTAAATGTATTTGTTTCTTTACTATTTTAGAAATTAAATATAGTTACCTTTAAGAATTGCCATTGCTACACCCACAAATATTGGATTTTGTGTCTTTATTATTATTAAGTTAAAATGTATTTTAAGATTTTTGTTTAGATTGTTTTCTTTGGCTTTTGATCACAAATGTGGTTTGTCTAATTTTAGTTTTTTGAAGATTTTTAAAAATATTAATATTTGATTAGTAGTTGTTTTATAATATACTTTTGGTGAACATAATCTGTATTATTTTGATTCTTTGAAATTTATAAACTCTTTTAAAAATTATGGATTCGGGGGTACATGTGCCAGTTTTTTACATGAATATATTCCAGTAATAATGAGGTTTGGGCTTCTAGCGTCTCCATCACCCAAATAGTGAACACTGTACTCAAGAGGTAATTTTTCATCCCTCACTCCTCACCTCCTCCCCTTTTTTGGATCTCTAGTGTCTATTATTTCTACCTTCATGTCCATGTGTACCCATTGTTTAACTCACTTATAAGTGACAGCATGTTGTATTTGATTTTCCATTTTTGAGTTATTTCACTTAGAATAATGGCCTCACGCTCCATCCAGGTTGCTGCAAAAGATTTTATTTCATTCATTATTTTGGCTGCAGAGTATTCCATGATGTATATATACCACATTTTCTTTATCCAATCATTTATTGATGGACACTTAAGTCAATTCCATGACTTTGCTATTGTGCATAGTGCTGTAATAAACATGTAAGTCCAGGTGTTTTTTTTTATATAATTTTTTTTTCTTTGGGTAGATACCCAATAGTGGGATTGCTGGGTCAAATAGTAATTTTATTTTCAGACCTTGAAAAATCTCCTTACTGACTTCCAGAGAAGCTGTACAAATTTATATTCCCTTCAGCAGTGTATAAGCATTCCCTTTTCCCCCACAGCCTCACAAACATCTGTTGCTTTTTGACTTTTTAATAATAGTCATTCTGACTGTTGTAAGATGACATCACATTGTACTTTTAATTTTCATTTCTCTGACTATTAGTGATGTTGAGCCTTTTTCATATGTTTGTTGGCTGCTTTTATGTCTTTTTTTTTTGAGAAATATCTGTTTAAGTCCTTTGTGTACTTTTTAAGGTTATTTGTTTTGCTTTTCTTGTTGAGTCGTTTGACTTCCTTGTAGATTCTGGATAATAGTCCTTTACATCAAGTTTTGTTTTGGTCCTCTTTGGTGAATGCTTTTTACAACAATTAGTATTTGCCTACAAAGAAACCTCCAATCTATTATTGCCTAGTAGGCAAAACATGTGTGATTTTTTCTTAACTAAAAGTTTTATATTGTTGAGATTAGATTTAGCTTAGATTTAGACTAGATTAGATTTAGACTGGCAATAATTTCCTGGGTATCTTTTCTTAACTTTTCTGAAAGAGGCAATCTTTTCTCTGTGCTATATGAATTTTGAAGAAATACTTAGGTGTTTATAATTATTTTTACTATATTATAAATTACAACTGGATTTAATCATTTTACATATTTAATTCTAGGTGTACTTTATTTTCTTATCGGACTTTTATAAACTACAGTTAGTCTGGTTTCCATTACTCTTCAAATGTCCACATTTCTTTCTCCCTTTTTTCTCTTTTCAAGACAAGTTTAAAATATTAGTCCAGTATCTTGGCTGCTAAAAACTCATTATTAATTTTATTTCCTTCCTAATTTATAGCAAGCTATTATCCTTCCTGTCTCATTCCTTTCAGCTGCATTTGTTGTCTGTAGCTTATATTTATGTTCTTCCTTATTTTCCTTTTCTTTTCAAGCTTTGGCCAAATAAATGTGTGTGAACATGTATGTGTATATATATTGCATCTTATTACTTTTATTTGGTGCCAATTAATGATTTTTGAGATTTTATGTTTTTCTGACTTTGTGTGTCTTTTTATTTTAAATATTATTATATTTTTTGATGTGGAATACAGCCATAAATTAAAAATTCCACCCTAACAATGGCATAAAAGGCATTCCCTTTGAAGGATAATACATTCTCCCTTTCTGTTTTGTTTCTCATCAAACTCCGTAACAGAATTACAAAGCCACGTTTTAAAAAATGAAGCTTAGAAGTGAATGCTGGATAGACTGCCATGGCAGTGATAATATGGTGCCAAGAAAATTGGCAGATTGTTGGACAGGCAAACCAACGTGTCTACATAAGCCAGCCTATGCAAAGGTGAGAAGCAAAGATAGTTGCTTATATCTTTGGCACAGTGTGTACGTGTAAGTAACAAACAGGAACCATGAACTATTAATATGCTTTTTGTTTTGTTTTGTTTTGTTTCTGAGAAAGTCTCGCTCTGTCACCCAGGCTAGAGTGCAGTGGGCAGCTCACTGTAAGCTCTGCCTCCTGGGTTCAAGTGATTCTCCTCTCTCAGCCTCTGAAGTAGGTGAGATTACAGGTGTGGGCCACCACAACAGATTAATTATTGTATTTTTAGTAGAGACAGAGGTCACCATGTTGGCCAGGCTGGTCTCAAGTGATTCACCCACCTTGGCCTTCCAAAGTGCTGGCATTACAGTCATAAACCAGGATGCCCAGCCTATTAATATGCTTTTCAATGACTGCTTATGAGTTGCTTTATTGTTTGGTCAAATTGAAAAGCAATTTTTATTCACATCTTGCTTCAACATCATGGCTCTTTTTCAATTTTCTGGCTGATTTACAAGCAACACAAAGAATTTCTGAATGACAGCAATGATTAGTAAGAAGTTATATATACAAAATGCTAACATTCATTTTTCAATTTCTCTTAAAAGCACACTAATTTATTAGGTATCTTTTAAAAACCATTATTTGATAATTCAATAGGAGATAGTGGATGAGAAATCATATTTTATGAATTAGTTACTCAAATCAATACTGAATTTGAATATGATAGTATTGTGTTAGTTGATAAGAAAAGACCTAGGCATATCTTATATTCCTCTTAACTTTGCTGAAAAACAGATTCCCTTTTCTATTAATCCTATGTGATTATTATATGAATGAGGAAACGACATCCTTCAAAATGTTTGCAAACCAGAAAAGATAATATTTATATTCAAGTTAGAGGAAAAAGTGAAAAGAATAAGGGAAATTCTAGAAAAATAAAGATGCTGTGTGAGTGCAATCATGATTCGGAATTGCCATCCTAAACAGCAGTATTTATGACTAAAAAATCTAACATTTAAAAATGTTTAGAAGATATTTTATTTAATCGAGAAAATAATGCTGCAATTTAATGAGATTTCTGCAGATTTTACCACAATTCTATTTGTGTGGTATTTTCATTGCCTGCTGGAATTAAAAAAGAACCAAAAAAACTCTTCCGTAAGAATTTTACAATTGAAAACTGGAAACTGAATACTCAAACAGAGCAAATACAAACCTGTGGAATTGGGTTGTGGATATTTGGAAGGAATGTCACTTTTACCAAGACCAAGTTTTGGAAACAAACTGACAACACTAACTGCGTTTTAATAAAAATCATTTCACTGCCTCAATATGCATGGCAAACGGCTGCAAGTGTCAGGTTCAGATAAGCTGAACGCAAGATGGCTGAAAGGTACATTTTCTAATCAACTACCCAAATTATCTTTGACTCCTGGTATGGCCTCACATGTGATCTAATTATGAAGCATAACATGCCAATATTTTCATAACAAAAAAATGAAAATTGGTCTTTTAATTCTTTGGAAATCGTTCATGATGTTATCCTTGCCCTGTTACTTCAATGAATTTCAGATATATTCATCCCCTTAAACTTTGTCTTCTGACTAAAAAGTAGCAGACACCAATTTTTGGTGACATAACTTTATTCTGTATTCTATTATGGACATTTTGCAATTTTTCAAAGTTATATACTTCAGTAGTTAACATTTTTTTTCCTGAGGCCATAGTTCAGTAAAGTTTTTTTAAATGCATTTTATCTGGTGCATGGCCAAGGTGGTTTACTTTTTTTTAAATGAAGAGTAAAGACTTCAAAATAACATACAGAGGTGTGTTTATTAAGAGTATGATGGAAAAATATGGTTTAGATTATATTTATTTCCTGTTCTATATGGTAAAAAGTTGTAGTGGCTTCACATTTATACTAATCTTCCTTTGCCCTTACTTGTTCCATTTCATTCTATTCTTCCTTCTTTGGATCTTTCCTTCTTTTTAAAAGACATACTTAGACCAAGAAAAGACATAATATAGAGTCTGTCTTTCTGAAGCTGGACCTAATGCTGAGAAATCTATGCGTAGAAAGATGACGAAGAGCATTTTAGGAAATAGGTATGAGTTCAGAATTTAAAAAGGTTGGCTAGTTCAAGAAACTAAAAGAAGGCCAGTAGAGGCTGGACATGGTGGCTCATGCCTGTAATCTCAGCACTTTGGGAGGTCAAGGTGGGCAGATCATGGGGTCAGGAGTTCAAGACCAGCCTGACCAACATGGCAAAACCCCATCTCTACTAAAAATACAAAAATTAGCCAGGTATGGTGATGTGCAACTGTAATCCCAGCTACTCAGGAGGCTGAGGCAGTAGAATTCCTTCTTGAACCCAGGAGGCAGCAGTTGCAGTGAGCAGAGATTGCACCACTGCACTACAGCATGGGCGACAGAGCGAGACTCCGACTCAAAAAAAAAAAAAAAAAAAAAAAAGGCCAGTAGAGTAGAGTAGATAAATGAGAGTTCTAACTGATAAAATTTTAAAATTTTAACTATTATATTTTGATGTAACTGTAAATGATAAAAATGGAGAGGAGAAAAATGATGCACAAGTAATTTAATTCCTCAGTGTCTGTCAGGGGAGTGACTGCCTAGTTAAGAAGGGATGAGAATAGGTGAGCCCTGTGTAATGCACAGTAAAAAAGAAATTTTGCTTTGATGGTTTCTGTGGTTGATCGCGGTCGTGTCTTTTAGGACACTAATGATCCAGACATGGCAGCTGTGGTATATCAGTTTACCCTCCAAGTATCGGTATATGAAACAACAGAAATAGTTTCAGATTGGTGGGGTTATAGAAGTATTGCCCAATTGACAACGGTTTTCCATAAAAGTAAAGAAAGAAGGTATAATTTAAAATATTATAGATGTAAACATATAGAAAAGCTTACTATAATAATAATAAAGTGTGAAAGGTATGAAAAAAGCAGTAAAAGATGGAGGATTGGACTGGACCAAGAAATGTTCAGAAAAAATATTTTAGGTTGAATTGAATGGCTTGTTCTTCTGTCAGGGACTGGGATTGGCATAACTTTGGGGAAAAATGAACTAATTCTGACAGTCTGAGATGATAAAGGATAAACAGACCAAATGCTATGTCTCTAATAAATTCCCTCAGCTATAGCAGGATTTATATAAAGATTCTTGAAAGCTTCATGATACTCATAAACAGAAAATAACTTCTTAATGTTTTTTGTTTTTGAACTGGTTACTTCAGTGAAGGTTAAATGCAGATAAGTGTTAATTGTAACAAAAAATAAATCATAGAAATCAAAAGGCTCAAAATAATGGATTTCTCATGATGTATATTCACAGTCTAAACAGGCAGAGTATTAATTTTCTAGGGCTGGCATAACAAAATACTGAAGAATATGTGGATTAAACAACATATATAATTTTTCATAATTCTGGAGTCTGAAAACCTGAGATCAAGGTGTTGGCAGGGTTGTTGGTTTTTTCTGTTTCTTTACTTGGCTTGCAGATGGCCACCTTCTCATTGTCTCTTCACATGTTCATCTCTGTCTCTGCACGTATGTCTGATGTCTCTCTGTGTGTTCAAATTTCCTGTTTCTATAAGGACATGAGGGGCATTGGATTGGAACCCATCCTAAAGACCTCATTTTAACTTAAGCATCTCTTCAAAAACACCATCTTCAAATATGGCCACACTCTGAGGCACTGGAGGTTAGGATCTCAACATATGAATTTTGGGGAGATGCAATTCAGCCTCAAACAGAAAGGTAAGGTTAATATGATTTTATTTAAGGAGCATTCCATATGGGTGCCTTTGTACCAGTAGATTTTGTATTCTAACACCTACTCATAAGGTTGGTGATGTGCAAAGATTGCAATATATCTATGGAGGGTGCCATTACTGCAGTTTATTCTTTGCTCTCTTAGCACTTCCTGAAAATGCAGCAGTAAGTATAGGCAACTTCAATAGACACAATATGTGGTGTTTCATTTATAATAGCCAAGATAAAACTGTAAACAACTCCAAGAGTGTATTTCTATATAAATATACTAAATTTGCACATGTAATTCAACCTATCATACTGTTAAAGAAAAATAGAACATAAAAATCAAGTAAAATTTGAAGAAAGGTAATGTATATACAACAGAAATATTATCTTTATGGTAAATTATTTTTTTCTAATAGTACAATATTGTGTTTACATTTTGTAAGGGGTAACGTTTGGGCATAATTTCAACTCTGTGTAAAACTTCTAACACCACTTCACATCTCATGTTTACATTTCTTAAACAATATTATTTTTATTACTTCAGAGAAGCATCACTAACCTTACCATGCAACTTGCTTTAATGGAATGTATGTGCTATTGGCCATTGGGAGTGTGAGCCATTTCCAAATACTGTATTTTATGTCATATGGCCAGGTTTTTATTTATTTATTTTTTCTTTTCTTAGACACAAGACTAATATGTTTGATAAAAAAAAAGGAGCTATCCTAAGTTGTAGAGTATTTAGGTTTCCATCAATTATTACTTTTCTCTATTTTAGTTTTTTTATTGATAAATAATGACTGTATATATTTAGTGAATATGATGTGATGGCTTCAATACATGTATACATTGTGGAACAATCAAATCAGACCAATTAATATATCCATCACCTTAGATATTTATCATTTCTTTGTGATGAGAACATTCAAAATTCTTCTAAGTATTTGGAAATGTAAAATAGATTATCATCAACTCTCATCACCATGCTGTGCAACAGAACACCAGAACTTACTCCTCTGATCTCACTGAAACTTTCTACCCATTGACCAGTTTTAGATTCCACATACAATGAAATCATATGGTGTTTGTCTCTCTGTGGCTGGCTTATTTCACTTAACATATTGTCCTCTAGGTTCACCTATGTTGTTACAAATGACAGAATTTTCTGTTTTTTAAGGCTGAATATTGTGTATATATACCACAGTTTCATAGACATTGGAATGTGTATACATACACAATTGGTTGTTTCCATATTTTGGCTATTGTGAATAATTCTGCAATGAACATAGGAGTGCAGACATCTCTTCAACAAGCTGATTTCAATTCCTTTGGATACATACCCATACATCAACAATTGATGAATGTAAAAAGTCATACTAAATGGAAACATAGCAGAAGGTGACTTTGAATATGCAGTTTGGCTGATCATTTTTCTACAAATTGCTTAAAACTGTTATTGTTGGTATTTATATGAGCTATATAAACTGTGGACTATATGGATTGTTTAAGATAATTATATTTGAAAACATTCATAAAATATTAAAAACAACATTTTGTGTTGATTAAATAAACTCTGTTACCTTTTCATTGGATTTTATTGTAATATATAATTAAAACTTGAGTTATTTAATAATTAATTCATCTTATTAAATTAAAAATAGTGCCTGTTATATTATTTTTTATAGTATTTACTCTTAATTTTAATGCCAGATCATCTCTTATGAGGAAACATGAATGCACAATGTTCTTGCACTTTCTTAACTCTAGAGAATAAACCAAAGTTACAAGTGTTGCTGCCTCACCATGGACATCCCATAGGACGATACACTGAACGAATAGCCCTTTTGTGTGGATCCAGGATACTTTTCACTTCCTAAGCATAAATCCCAGCACATCTGTTCCACCAACTCTGCTCCAGGTTAAAAAAATGTGTCAGTGAATTGCAAGCCTTGTTTCATATTGTATTGTACCTGGCAGCAAATTTCTTTTTATGGTAATAAACCACAAAGTCATTTTTTAGTGCTATGTCTTTCGTTTTATAAAATCTTCCATATAAAGACAAACTACAAAGCATTATCAAGATTTTATGTTAAACCGTAAAGTTCTTTATATTTAAATTTAAATTAATATATATTCTTTAAGTGACAAATGGTATTTTTAAATTTATCTAAGAATCTGGTGGCATATGAAGACAAAAAGAAAAAAAACTCTTAAAGAGAGACACCTTCACTGATACCGGCAAATCCTTGTGTTTCCTGTCTGAAAGATGATTCATGAATGTATTGAAGCCACTTTCCTTTAGAGAAAGAGTGTGTTCTTAAAGCATAAGCAATACATATTACAAAGTAGCTTCAGTTTTTTAGCACATTCAAATATATATATATGTAATATTTATATATATTGTTCAAAATCCCTTGCTCATTCTGAAAAGTTTTTCTTCGGACTTGTTTACAATGACTCTCTCATCTTTGTCTTTTTACTGTAATCAAGTTAGCACTCTCTGCCAAATGACTAGTTTAGGAGGTTTTTAGCATTTAATTTTATGTAAAATCTTTACCTAAATGAGATACGTTTTTAAAAATCACCAATGGAATCAGTATAACATCTGAATTGAAAAATATAGTATATGCATCACCTCTTATATAATAAAGCCATCAGTGAATATTAAATGTCTTTGGGCTAATAATGGTTAATTACTTAAAAAACTATTTTGCAATGGGTTATTTAATATATACTTAAATACCTTTAAGAGATACCTCCAAATTATTATATGTACTTTTGGCCTATTTTGATGAATTTGATGTTATTTCTTTCATGACTGAAAATATATCTTACTAACTTCTTGATATTGATTCTAATTATTTTTATCCATCAATATCATATACAATACAAATCCCCTCCAAAAAATTTAATAGGTTTATTTATAATTGTTGTAAAGTTGAACTGCCGAAGCTTATTCACGGAAACATTTTGACTTGCATTAATGTTAAGAATTCAAACGCAGAACCGGGAGTGGTGGCTAGTGCCTGTAGTTCCAGCTACATTCAGGATGTTGAGGTAGGCAGACCATTTGAGCCCAGGAGTTCCAATCCTGACTGGGCACTAAAGGGAAAACTCTGCCTCAAAATAAAATAAAATAAAATGAAAAACTGCCAATGTCTTATTTCTGCCCCCTATTTTTCCACTCACAATCTATAATATATACATTATTATTAAATATATATAATTAAATACATATGTTATTAAATATATATATTTAAATGGGGCCAAAGGTACCTGAGTGTATGAGATATATATATACACACATACACATATATATATACACACACACACATAGACACACACAAACACATTGTTAATATGTATATATTAACAATATATATATCTAACAATATATATATCTATATATATCTCTCATTTATTGTTAATATATACATATTAACAATGTGTGTGTGTGTGTGTGTGTGTGTGTGTGTATGTGTGTGTGTATATATATATATATATATATATAATCTCATTTATTGTTCCACTCACAGTAGTATACTTAGTAGGTACTTTTTGGCCCTATTTTAAATTCAATAACAGGAAGAAAATATATTTTTTTGAGAATGAAATGTTTCCTACCATGGTGAATTCTTAAGCATGCTCTCCAGGAACGTGGCATGCTAGCCCATGTCTTTTGGCATAATTGTTACACATTCAGCATGAATGTTATACAGCTTGCTGTCTTCAAAAAGACAACCAGATGATCTTCCTTGCCCCACCTGCAAAGCACCAATAGCTGTGCTCTGGAAGCGCAGATCCATTTTGAAGTCAAGAGCAATTTCTCTCAGGCTAAAAAGGAAAACTGCTAATCAGAAGTTCAGTGGACACCTGATAATGTCTAATTCCATAGAGTTCCTAAGTACCAGGCTTATAACCATGAAGTTTCTTCAGCCGCCCAGTAGTGGGCACTGGATTTCTAAAGGCTTTTGCAGTGGTCGCTTCCTGGGTACTTTACCACCAGTGGAATTTTGGGGGGGTCAGCTTTGTACCAGCACCAACATAGAGACCTCCTTAGGCCCCTTCTCTTTGGCTGGAGCTCAGTGAGGTAGAGGCAGCAGGGCTGGCGGCTGGGAACAAAATTCCAACAAGTACAACTTGAATTGTTTTGAGGACTATTCCATTGTTACCCTCTTGTGAATGTTTGTTTTCTGTAGCCCTCTAAAGAACAGTCATTCATTCACATGTGCAACGATAATCAAAATGTGCTACAACCAGTGTGCCATCGATTTGAAATGTAACTGTTTGGTATTCTAGAGGTCATTCTGCTACTTGGCACTTACAGTTGCATAAGTTTGGGAGCTGGCTTTATCAAACTGTGACACAAATTAAGCTTTTTAAAAATCTTTGTGATCATTTCCAGCATTGCCATTTTAAGCATGGATTCTCTAATACAGTACACATGTGATAATCTTCATTTGCTGAGCCTCAATGTCAGAGGTTATTTTCTAAGTCTGCTCACCACATGGGTTGAAGTCTTTCCCTTATACTTTGCTAGAGAGATTCTGTCTTCTATACTTCTTTTTATCTCTGTGACACTGTCATTTTACTTGATGCTTGTTAATGGGGCATGAGGGAGTGGTCAAGGAGCGGATAATTCTCTAACATTCGGATTAAGCCTCAGTTTTAAGTAGGCATCATATCCTTGGGTCTTGGGGGTGCAGATTAAATGTTTTATTCAGGTGAAGAGGTGTAGCTGGATGAGCTGGACAAAATTTAAGCAATACCTCCTGTTTCCTTCTCAAACCAGCATCATTATACAAGCTTTCTCGGGATTTTCTTCAATTTTCTCTGCCAAAACGTAACGGGATTAATGGAGGAAATGTCTAGAAGTGGATATGAATCCCCTACTTGAAGGCTTCAAGTTCTCTCATTAATTCACACTTGCCTTAATTAATCACAATTTTTCAACTGTGTCTCTGAAGTGATTTACATGGTAGATGGCAATATTTACTCCAGGTAAAGCAAATGTTTGTGTTGTTTTTCTCTCTGCAGTTACCTATCTCTCCCTAGATTTTGAGTTACATGGCTTGCCTGTAACCTCAATTCTCTGGTAGGTTAAGAAAAAGTAACTAATTTGCAATCTGACCATCTTTCTCCTTATCGTAAAGATGGGGCAACACTCTTTCCAGCTTTCTACATCCTTGAGATGAAATTCAGAAAGGTCTTACTAGAATGTCTTATTCTAAGTTTCAAAAATTCTGCATGAGTTTGCTCTTACGCCTTAAACTAACCAGCTTTTGATATTTCTCTCTAATTCATGCACTCCTAGAAATCTGTTATCTCTTTCTGCAAGTTCCTTCTGGGTTCCCTCTGGCCAATTTTACACCCAGATTGATAATGAGCATGTAGCAGGAAGGAGGAAGCCTAGAACCAATATTATATTCACCTTCACAAATAAATTTGAATGGGCTTGCAATGTATTAAGAGCCTTCGGGGAGGGGGCTTGCCTTTTTCAGCGTAAGCTCAACCACACTTAATTTGTCACACTCCTTCCTTCCTCTACATTTATATGGGTGACCATGAGCCAACCAAAAACTTCCAGAAGTTAGATTCTAAGCAAGGCTGTTGTTGTTCAAAGATGACTTATTAGTAATTGTGTAGCTCTTTGGTTTGAGAGGTATAACAAGTTTAATATCTAGCTATTCATTTTAACCTTTTTCACTGCTCTGTACACCTTCTGGGTTTATATAATTGATTATCCCTGCGGACCTGGGCATTTATATTCTCTTACTTTGAACTGATGAGCAAGTGGGCAAAGCTGGGAATAGGAAAGGTTGCTGTCAGAAAACTCAGTTCATGGAGGCTCTTTCACTTTCTTCCTACCTTCTTTACACAAAACTGCACATTTCCAACCACTACCACCACCACCACACACGTACATTTCCTAATTTCTAAGTCAAGGTTGTGTGTGTGTGTGTTGTGTGTTTCTGTGAGAAGTCTGGTCTATTAAACTTCCTGGTCGAGTTGTGGTAGAAGCTATGCTAATATGCCATCCTGTTTGGAACAACAACAACAAAAAGTTATAAAGTTATCTTTCTTTCTATGGGAAACCTCCCTTGCTTGAAATTTCTTTAATTAATTTAACTATTCCTAGAAAAACCTTCCTTTGATGTTAGCTTCACACGTAAAAATCAGTAACATAGATCTGAGACTGTCCGTATGAACTTTACATACCATGAAGTAATTCAGAATGTTCTTGGGTCATAACAATAAATGCAAGGGCATACATGTTCACAGAGCAAGATCGAAATCATGACAGGACGTGAAGGGAGCTCAAAGAGCTGAGTGTAAGGTACATAACACAGGCTGGGCGCAGTGGCTCACGCCTGTAATCCCAGCATTTTGGGAGGCCGAGGCGGGTGGATCACCTGAGGTCAGAAGTTCGAGACCAGTTGGCCAACACGGTGAAACCCCATCTCTAAAAAAATAAAAAATAATAATAATAAATTATACATAATACAATGTTGATATTTGGGGTGTGGGATACTCAAATGTATTTTCCTAGATGCTGAGTTTATGTATTATTTTTTTTCTGTTTTTTTTTTTTGTTTTTAATTGCATTTTAGGTTTGGGGGTACATGTGAAGAACATGGAAGATTGTTGCATAGGTACACACATGGCAGTGTGATTTGCTGCCTTCCTCCCCATCACCTATATCTGGCATTTCTCCCCATGCTATCCCTCCCCAACTCCCCCACCCCCCCACTATCCCTCCCCTTTTCCCCCGACATATGTATTATTTTTAAGGCAATATAGCTCCCTAAAACTAGAGAATAGATTCATATTTGAGACTTAAGTCTTGTATTTTTCTTTTGGTAAAGTCAGCAATATAATTTTCCTTAGTTATCAGAGTCTATGAATACGATTTGCTATTTTAGATGATTATTGTTTTACCACTTGTCCAAAGAGATAGGGGAAAAATAGTTTGGATATGGGTTTGAAAGACTTTTTTATTAATTATGCTGACTATTCCAAATATGCTTTTTGGTTAAAATTAATTTATTACTAATGTTAAATTTCTACCCATTTTAGAAACACTAGAAATAAGCATTTTTGTTTAAGAAAATAAGCATATGGTTTTAAATAATTTTTACACTAGAGTATCTGCTGTGTGCCTTACTTGATATATCATCATTCTATCCCCAGTTCCTGGCATGTAGTATGTACTCAATAAACACTTGTTAAATAAATGAAATGTTGACAATGAGTTAAGGCTACTATTTTCTACATTTTTTATTTTCAGATAGTGTTTTTTTCATGTAGATCCACTTACTCCATTTCAGATTATGGTGCTACTTTTTGATACCCAACTTGGACATAACTATTAAAAGCTCTTTCATCATATTTTCTTTTCAGTTAAACACATGGAAAAATTATTAAAGAGAAATCCAGCTGCTGGAAAGCCACACTAGAGTAAGAACTATAATATATGAGAGAATTAATTGCATTTTAGCTTAATCTTATTATAATATAGGATGCTCATATGAACAAATATCTCTATTTCCCAACAAGAAATAAAGTTCCCTTCTCAGTTGGTAATTTGTAGTCAACATTGTTTTGCTGATGTGACTTTTGTTAGAATAAGTAATTTAAATGTTTTATAAAGACCACCGATGCATTAAAACACTATTTAACAAGCACATTTAGTTTGAAGTTAGTATGCAGCAATGCTTGAATACAAAGTGACAGGTATTCTTAAAAATGTTATACATGTTTCAAAGTATTGTTAACTTGCATCTAGAAAGGGGCTATATTTTACATGTCTGCCAACACATACTTTTAAAGAAGTGTTTTTAATAATTGTCATTCTATATTTTTCTAGGTAGAGGTAGAAAAAATAATAATAATTGCCATTCTAACTGGCATGAGAATGGCACCTGTGTACCTATGTAACAAAAGTGCATGTTCTGCACATGTATCACAGAACTTAAAGTAAAATTTAAAAAAGGAAATATTTTGTGGGGATATTTGGGGGCTTCTGGGCTCCCACGAAATTTCAGCATTCATATTTTATTCTAATAGTAGACAAAATACTTTAGATAAACCTGTTATTTATTTATTTTAAATGAAATTACAGTATTCATCAGATACTGCAGGATAAAATTCATTTAATTAGGGGATCTTTGATTAAAGATCAGACAGAAATTTTAAACTATTTTAAGCAACCCTTGTGAATTACTTAGCTTAATGAAATTTGGATGAAGGATATATTTTATAGATGAGGAAATTGAGGTGCAGAAAAAGAAAAGTTTAACCATAGCCCACTTTGATTTTCCTCATTCTTTCTACTTTGGTGTATTTCTGGCTGAGTCTGGAAAAACAGTGAAATTATCACTGACTGGATGCCCCTAAGAAGAAAAAATAAACTGAAAATTCTGGGGACTGGGGCAGATCCTTTTCTGAATAAACTGTATAGTCTTGCTGCAATTGGATATACAAGAACAGACTGATAAAATATTGTATTTTCCAAAGTATTATGATTAGAATTTATTTTCATATGTTTATCAAAGATTTTGTTTTTTTTTAACATATTGAGATAGAAAAATACTTTATTTTAATACTAAGTCAACATTATTGGAGACAAGCTACATACTACAATTAAGTGGCCCACATAGCGTCACTCCAAGAAAGGAAAGTGATCACCTTTAATAGGTTTTATTGTTTAAGAAATGTCTTCAGGGAATCAGCATTATGTTCAAATATATTACTGTTGTGATTTCTGGAATTGTGATCTCAAAAGCAAACCTTTGGTTGTTAGGCAAACAATAAAGTAATACTTTTAAGTACAATTGTTCATATTATATTTCACACTTAAAAAGTTATAAATGTTTTAATAATAAAAAACTGTCAAATATGATCTAATAATTTCTGAATGTTTCCTCGTTGAATAGAGATTATAAACTAGCTTCTCTTAGTAAAGAGTTGGTCTCAGCATAACTAGCAGAACTTTTTAACAGGGAACTATACTTGGCACCTAAACCCACAGGTATTGATTTTATACTTATTGGGTGTAGTTAGAGCAGGTATGTTTTAAAACTTCTACAAATAAGACCTTCTGTAGCCAGGAATGAAAATTGAAGCTGTAAACAAACTCTGAAGAGCTGTCTTGATCACTTTGAACTAGACAGATGTGCCCTCAAATAAGAGAGACTTCCCTTACTTCTCTCTTTATTTCTGTCCTCCCCAATTTATTCTTCTATAATTATTTCTTCCTGACTCTTCCTGAGAATGCAGAAGTGGCTGAGAAGATCTTGCAATAATCAGAAATCTATAATATGTTATTCTTTTTAAAGCAAGAAATTTTTAGAGAAACACAGGGGCCTCTTTGAGGCTTGCCACACACAGAAAAATAAAATAAAAAAATAAAAACAGTAAAGCAGATGAATGTAGTTACTACTAAAACATTCACAGAGTACTACAATTCTAGGTTCTTCCAGGAAATTAGTTGTCTACCCCACATAATTATAATTTAACATCTCAAGCTTTTCCTTAGGTCTTCAATTTTATTTCACTTTTTACTTTAAGAGCAGTTGTGAAACAATTTTATAGGCCAAAGTGATCTGTCCCTTTGTAAGGCATGGATCAGCATCACAGAAAAATTACAGAAGGAGCTACATTAAAATTTTCAGAAGACTGAGACATTCCCCTATGCTCTTAACTTCAACTATTGTGGCAGACACTGTGATGATTCCTCAAGGATCTAGAACCAGAAATACCATTTGACCCAGCAATTCCATTACTGGATATATACACAAAGGATTATAAATCATTCTACTCTAAAGACACATGCACACGTATGTTATTGCAGCACTGTTCACAATAGCAAAGACTTGGAACCAACCCAAATGCTCATCAATGATAGACTGGATAAGAAAATGTGGCACATATGCACCATGGAATACTATGCAGCCACAAAAAAGATGAGTTCACATCCTTTGCAGGGTCATGGATGAAGCTGGAAACCATCATTCTCAGCAAACTAACACAAGAACAGAAAACCAAATACCACATGTTCTCACTCATAAGCCGGAGCTGAACAATGAAAACACATGGACACAGGGAGGGGAACAACACACACCAGGGCCTGTCGGGGGGTGTGGGTCTAGGGGGAGAGATAGCATTAGGAGAAAGACCTAAGGTAAATGGCAGGTTGATGTATGCAGCAAACTACCATGGCATGTATATACCTATGTAACAAACCTGCATATTCTGCACATGTATCCCAGAACTTAAAGTATAATAAAAAAAATGTATTATGAAAATTGTAGAACATAGCTTTTTGTTCATTGGTTATTTCTGCTTGAATCTCCCAGGCACATCAACATTCATGACCAAAATTGAATGCATTTTATTTAGTTCTAAACTGAAGTTTTCCTCTCACAATAAATACTTCTATTTTCAAAAATAGTTCCAAAATTAATTACCTAGAAATCACTTGTGATTTCTCTTTTACGCTTGGTGACACTATTCAGACACCGAGTACTGACAATTTATTTGTGAAGCATCTCACAAATTTATCTATAGTCATCTTTCTGATAAAGACAGTGATCAGATTATCTGCTGCCTGAACTAGTACAACAAAATATTAACTGGCTTATCCAATTTGCAGTGTAGTAGAATTTTCCCGTAAACCATGTCTACTCTGCTTTAATTTATTCATTAGATTCCCAAGCCCTAAGCAGAAAGATGCCTGACTTATGCAGCCCTGAATCACGGAGGTTTGCCTTCTTTCTAGCATTGTCTCTTGCTTTCTCACAGTCACATATTCAGTGCCCATAAACTCTGAACTTCAGATGTACTGAACTATTTTGCCCATCAAAGTGACCCGTTCTCTTTTGTTTATAGGCTTCTGCACATGCAGGATTGTGTCCAAACACCAGCCTCTCACCATTCATTCCCCTCGACTCCATTCATTCTTCACATTTTTCTTTTAATCTGAGCAACCCTTATTATCTTCCAAATCTCTGCTTTAAATAGTGCTTCTTCTGAAACACATTTCTGGCCCTGAGACTAAGTTAGTTGTTTTTTTATTTTTATTTTTATTTTTTGCTTCTGTTGCATCCACTATTTCCCCTATGATAATACCTGTAAGACCTTACTACAAATACCTATTTTTGTTCTCTTTCTATTCTCCCAAATTCTATAAGAACATGGCTATGACTACCTTTTACCTGTCAAAGAATATGGATACCAAATGAATAATAATTTTTAAAATGGAATAAAATCCCATAGTTAACAAACTATACCAATAGAAATGGCATTTGAAGGACTCTTTATCTTCAATAAAGATAGGGACATTTTGTAAAATGAACAAAAACAAAATGACATAGGAACAGGGACGTCCATTTGTAAGCATATCAGTGTTTTAATGTGCTTGTAGGAACCCGGGATCATGCTACAACTTAAAATCTTTTTTTTAAACAAGAGGTATGGAAGGACTTTGAGTGGTACTTTTCATGTAATTCCTGTGACTAACAGCGTTTTGATTAACATAATCACATTACTCTGAGACAAATACTGTGGAACCCTGTGGAGCATAGAGGTCGAGGGCCAGTCATTCAAAGTTTAAATTGGTAGCACCTTAGAAAACTGTAGGAATGTGCTTTCATAATTAACAAAGAAATGAAAGAGTATAATAATGCCATGTATCAATTTTATTAGGACTGGATTCCAAGCTCAAGAGCATAAAGTGAGTGCTAGGACAAGGAGTCCGCAGCTTCTTTCAGTTTTATGGGTTAACTGCTCGTATAATCTAGGGCATCAGTTTTTCTTAATACAATTCCATCAGCATTATAATAGCTAGTAGATTTTGATGCAAGATTGTAGCAAGATTATGGTTTTCTTCTTACACTTTGGAGCCTGCACTTTTTTTTTGTTGTTGTGTGTGCTGCTTGGAACAATTCTCTGCTTGCCTTTTGGTGTCACTTATTCATCATTCAGAAAACAGTTTAAAAAGTCACTGCCTAGGAAGTAACTTTCTAGGTTGCATAGGAATTAGTCAGTTATAAATTAGGAGACTAAATGATGGGAATAAAATGTTTTGGAATAAAATATATTCTAAGGTAATTAGAATAACTACAGGTAGTTGCATTATTGTTGGGTTAATGAAGGAGATGAATAGATCTTCATTCATTTTAATTCTCAAGGCATCTCCTGTTTCTGTGATCCAAGGTTTTTAGCACTGGGTTTGCCTGGTGAGTAAATTTTGAGATTTTTTTTTTTTAAATGGAAGTAGCACGAACAGCGACCTAATTATAGATAAAATAGTAATATGTAGATGTGTAGACATGTGCAGTTGAGGCATCTCACTGGGGGAGAGGTCTTGGCTCTTAGTCTTTAAATTCAAAGGTTAATGCTAGTTAGCTTTACATTGATATTGCAATATGATTGCTGACAAGGTTTGAAGTCTTTTAGGGATACTAGTTCAAGAGCAATGGGTATAAAGCTATGTTTAGACCCACAGATTTCTGTGTGTTGGCCATAAAGCCTAGTCGTGTAGATATTAAGTTTGCTTTGTTTAAACGTCTTGGAATTGCAGCTGTTTTCAGGCCTAGTTATGATATGGCTCATGAAAGTAAAACATTTGATGAAATTAGTATATGAATTGATATTTCTATAGAGAGGATTACTCAATTGCCTACTTCAAGTAATCATTACTCTCCTGGCTCTAGATCTGCTATAGGAATTATGTATAGTCTAAATTTAGACTTTATAATCTGAATATTCATAGCTTCAGTATCATTGGTGGCATACAGTTTTGACAGTAAGGGAGGGGTTGTAATTGCATCTGTTATATGTAGAATACATAATAATGGGAGGGGCTTTCTTGACAGACTCCTTCCTAAAATAAATAGTCTTCCTGCCTCATAGAATTTTCCTGTATGTATTTAAAGCACTTATTACAATATGGTGCTAAATGTTTATTGACTTAATTTCTCTCTTCCTACCCTTCTATATAGGTCTATTAGCATAGGAATTATGACTGTTTCCATTTTTTTCAATAGTATGTCCTCAGTATTTAATCTTATGTTTGAAACATAGTATACCCTTAATATAGCTTTAATTATTTCACAAATAAATTCACTAATTTGCACAACGCGTAGCTGGAAGAAATGATGTTATTTTTGTATTATTGAGTTATACTTTTTCTTTTTTATATGTAAAGTTTATGGGACACATGAGAAATTTTGTTACATGTATATAATGTGTAGTGGTCAAGTTAGGGTATCGACACGAGTACAGTCTAGGTTTTTTAAGTATAGTCACCCTACTCTGCTATCTAACACTGAATTTATACTTTTCTTTTTAATATATTTTTATTGTTGTGTTTTAAAAATTACATATTTTTATTGTGATTAAAAAGTTTTGATATTTTTATAAGCTTTTACAGTTTTAATGTGACAATAAATATAAACTGGGCCTTGTTATGTACTAGACATTAAGAGAGTTCAAAACAGTAATGCTTCTGCTCTCATTTTACTAATTCATGAGAAGTATTTTTAAGTGGTCATTGTATTAAATTCTGTATCATATCTGTAAGTTCTATTAGGAAAGCTTGCCTTTATAGTTTGATTTCTATACAGTATGGATATAATAGAAACCTAAAGTTTTACATGATGACAGAAGTAAATCAAGCTAATGAATCATGTATATTTACCATGCTGATCACAACATTGTTATAAAATGCAATTTTACAAAGTCTGTGGCTAAGTTACTCACCATCTTCTGCCAATTTTGTTAATTAGCATTTTTTAAGCTTTAAAACCACATCACATGTTGTTGAAATTGAATCAATTGTAATATGTATTAGCCATTAAATAACTTACATCAGCACCATGAGAGTAACAAAATACCAGTGAAACTTTTCTTTGCCCTACAATCATTATGATTGACATAGTATTAATGTTGTAGTAGCCATGACATTTACATCACCAGTGATACAATATTAAAGCCCTTATAAACAATTTTACTTCATTGATTCATTTACACCATCATTTTTCTGAAAGTGGGTAAAAGGAGTATATAGATACAGCTTATAATGATGCAACAGGATGATTTTCTTTCTCCAAAGAAGATACTAACATCCTGCGAATATTGTTCAAGAGACATTTAAAATGAATTCCAAATTATTTATCTGTTTTGGTAATCTATTGCTGCATAAAAATTATCTCAAAATTTTGTGGTTTAAAATAATACCATTTGTTATCTCACAGTTTCTATGAGCCAGATATCATAGGATGGTTTAAATGGGTCCTCTACTTTGAATATTTTATAAGATATAATCAAGAAACCAGCCAGAGTTGCAGTTTTATATGAAGACTTGACTGGGAAACTATCAGTTTCCAAGCTCACTCACATGACTAGTGGCTGGATTCACTTTCTCCAGGACTGTTGGATATAGGTCCTTGCTACAGGAAGCATTCATTCTGTAGGGCAGCTCACAGCATAGTAACTTGCTTTATCAAAAAAGTAAGCCAAAGCTATATCACAGTCTTTTACTACCTAGCTTTCTAAGATATCTAATGATATTCTAGCATTCTAAGAATGTTGCTCCAATCCATTCTTAAGAAACAAATTACTAGCCCTATTTTGTACACAGATGGAGGGTGTTACACATGCATATGAATGCAAGGAAGTGGGGAATATTGGGAGCCACTTCAGAAGTTGCCTATTACAACATTGGTACAAGCACATAACTCCTGTGATCATGTACTCTCTGACAAACTACTTGAATTTGCCTAGATTCAAGTTCCAGTTCAATTATTTATTTTCCATGTAACTTTGGAAAGCTGTTAACACTATAATTTCCTCATTAAAAAAAAAAAGAATCACTAAACTTGTCATAATAGCTATTTATCTCACAGATTTTGTAAAAAGAATAAATTATGGTTTCTCAGTTTTGACACTATTGACATTTTGGAACAGATAATTTTTTTTCAAGAGTTAGTCCTTTCTATGAATTGCAGGATGCTTAGTAGCATTCCTGGTATCTACCCATTAGATACCACAACTCCCATATTGACAAACAAAAAATATTTCCATTGAAAATGTCTCCTGGGAGGTAACATTACTTCTAGTTGATAACAAGTGGATTAAATGACTTACTGTACATGAAGTTAAGGCAGTATGTAAAAGGTGTATAATATCAACTATTTTTATAATATTTCATTTGATTTCAATTATGTTTTACTCACTTAAGCACTTAAAGAAAGGGTAAAAGATCCGACAACAAGTTTAAAACATCTGAGCTACAGGTCAAATCAGATTGTTACATGGAGCACAGTACCACATACCCCAGGCAGCACGGTTTGTTGGGAAACTCTCATGGGGATGTCTACCCAGTTAGTTTCCGTGTTGCTCAAAATTTGGGTATTTTTGTTATTTATTTCCTTTTATACTTTTGGTTTATAGACACTCAGGACATCTTTTTCCAAAATGCAAATAACTTTAAGTATAGGAATCCTTGAATGACCTTTAAATATTGTTTTATAACAATCTATTCAAGTTTGACTAAGAAATGCTTTGTTCCTCTGTTCAAAGAGTTTGAATAGTGTACTGAAGAAACATAAGAATCAGATAATTAAAGTCTAACTAGAAGTTTGAAGTCATTAATTGTGTAGGACAGAGAGACAGAAAGAGAGGGACAAAGAGAAGTTCTGAAAGATCAGTATAAGAAATAGTTCATGTCATCTTGAGGAAAAAGTGCTAGATATAATTACAGACTCGTTTTATATTGCTTTTGAAGAGAAATCCCACCTTATAAGATATTTTAATAAGACGTTTTTTAAGTTACTCAATTCAATCAAATGTCGTAATGTTTGTGAAAGCTTTTCTTTTCAAAATTGGAATATATGCCTATGTAAGAGTTCATGGTAATGCAAATAGTGAAAATGTCACGGCTAAAGCAGTTTTTACTAGTAATTTATTGTGTAGGTGTAAGAATATGGTTATTAAGATTTACCAAATATGTGTTGCATCTGATATCTGTAATAAAATTGCCTTGCTTATTGAAATAGCCCAATTCTGAAGCAGTGAACCTAATTCTGAAGCAGTGATACTTCTCTTCATGTCTAAAGTGAATAAAAGAGGAAAGAAGGTAAACAAATGCCTTTTGCTGGGGGAAGGTAATATAGCTGGTTACAAAATAATAAGCTTCCCAGACCCATCATAATGAAAATCACTACCAGACCTTGGCCATCTCTGCATATAAGAGGCATTAATAGGATGTCCATTTTACTTCCTGCCTTGCTTACTCCAGAAAACACATGGTTTTGCTAAAGTCAGACATATGCATTATTTTTTATTGTTTCTCATATTTTTAAACAAACTCTTAGCCTTCTTTTTATAATGATCTTTCTCAGTATTTTCAGAATGCTTTAAATTCTTGATTGCATTTTTATTTGGCACTATCCCAGAAAAGCAGTTTACATCTCAGAGCCCTTTTAAAATAAAATAATAATAATACTTTCTCTGCACCATAAAAGTTTACTTGTTTATTTATGTATTTAATTGATTCCAAATTATATTCAAAATGCTATGGTCAGTCCAGTGGAGAATATGAAGATTGGTTAGACACAGTTACTGTTGTCAAAAATTATGGAAGAAAACATTTGTATACATTCTATCACATATAAAGCAAAGTATAATTGTTTGCTTGCTGTTTTTAAAAGCTGAAACAAGGTAGAATATCCATAGTACATCTGATTGGAGTGGGGACAGGAGGGAGGATTTTGCCTTTGAAATGGGCTGTACATAATAGTTATTATGTAATCAGATAGAACTGAGGAAATTGGGCCTGGCATAGTGGCTCCTGCCTCTAATCCCAGCACTTTAGGAGGCTAAGGCAGGCAGATCACCTGAGGTTAGGAGTTGAAGAGCAGCCTGGCCAAAATGTTGAAACCCATCTCTACCAAAAATACAAAAAATAGCTGGGCATGGTGGTGTGCACCTGTAATCCCAGCTACCCAGGCGGCTGAGGCTGGAGAATCGCTTGAATCCAAGAAGCAGAGCTTGCAGTGAGCCGAGGTCATGCCACTGCACTCCAGCCTATAGACAAAGCAAGACTCCATCTCAAAAAAAAAAAAAAAAAAAAAAAAGAAAAAAAAATTAAAGACAACAGATGCTGGAGAGGATGTGGAGAAATAGGAACACTTTTACACTGTTTGTGGGACGGTAAATCAGTTCAACCATTGTGGAAGACAGTGTGGCGATTCCTCAAGGACCTAGAAATAGAAATTCCATTTGATCCAGCAATCCCATTACTGGGTATATATCCAAAGGATTACAAATCGTTCTATTTTAAGGACACATTCACATGTATGTTCATTGCAGCACTGTTTACGATAGCAAAGACTTGGAACCAACCCAAATGCCCATCGATGATAGACTGGACAGGGAAAATGTGGCACATATACACCATGGAATACTATGCAGCCATCAAAAATGATGAGTTCGTGTCCTTTGTAGGGACATGGATGAAACTGGAAACCATCATTCTCAGCAAACTAACACAAGAACAGAAAATCAAACACCACATGTTCTCACTCACAGGCGGGTGTTGAACAATGATAACACATGGAAACAGAGAGGGGGAGCATCACATACTGAGGTCTGTTGGGGCAGACTAGGGGAGGGACAGTGGAGGGGTAGAGAGTTGGGGAGGGGATAACATGGGTAGAAATGCCAGATATAGGTAATGGGGGATGGAGGCAGCAAACCACATTGCCATGTATGTACCTATGCAACAGTCCTGCATGTTCTTTACATGTACCCCAGAACCTAAAATGCAATTAAAAAAAAAAATATATATATATATATAATTGAAAACAAAAACCAAAAAACTGCATTTCTGCACTACTGGTAGGAATTTCAGAAACTATTTTGAATTGATGGGGCATATCTGAGGATATGCTAGCTTACAAGCAAATTCCAGATCATACCATATAGGAAGCCACCTAGGCAAGTTATAAGTAAAGTCAACTGATATCTCTGGTTCTCTTCTCCATCCTTTCTTCATCCCAACTTTACAAAGAATGAGGATTCACATGAGTGTGGTACAAACTGCAAACATAAAACTTCTACACATGTGCTTGATTAATAATACAAAACAGAGAAAGGCCAGGGCTTGGAGCTCTGTCATTGCAGAACGGGTGGCACTATGCCCATGGCAGAGACATGAGAATCGAATTAATAGTATTTCTAATGTAGAGATAGAACCTTATTGTGATTAAAAAGTATAACAGATGTGTATTACTGAAAAAAAAAAACCTTTAGAGAAAAATGAAAAGACCAGTCTTCAATCGCTACATTCTTTCTCAACCTCATCTTATTATATAGTTATTTCAGATTTTATATTACAATATGGAGAGTAAAGCAGTCTGTGACATTGAGTTCACTGAAGACACTTCTTATAATACCCCAGAAGCCTATTACCTTATACCCTGAAAATACAGTAATAGAGATTTATTTTTGAGAAAGTTTAATTAATTTTTCACATGAAAAAATATGGCTTTATTAAAGGATCTACAAGATTTCTGCCACAAATGAAAAAGCAATGCAATAAGAGCAAGAATAAAACGAATTGATACACATAAATGCACATTACTTTTGCATTTATAAATTCAATGGCAGATTTGTTTGTTTGTTTTGCTTTTCCGGTTACTATTAGAGTTTCCCCTTAAGACAAAATAGAAATAGGACAGAAAAATAAATCCAAACATACACTTGGGGGTTTTTCAGTGTTGACATACAAGAAATTGTCCTTTTAGACTTTTGATCCTTAATTACCAGTAACACTTCCTATAGTACCAATTTGCCATAGACTTTCTTATTTGTGGAAGGCTTAGTTCATTCAGAAAATGGTTTTGAATTTATAGTGTGAAGTAATTTGTTAACTAAGTAAATGAGGTTAAACTAATTCAACAGAAAGTTATTAATAGTTTTTAAATAAAAACAGAACTTCAGCAAATTTTCAACTTATTCCATACCACCATCAAATATTTAAAAACCTTTAAATAGCCTTAAACATGATATTTATTAGCTCAGGGATCTAGTTAAACAAAATCTTTCAAAATTGTACCTAGGAATGTTTTATCTGATTAAGAAAGAATCTGTAAAGCAAACCACTCACACTAACAAAGCGATAATTAAGAACTACACTAGTGTTAATGGAGTTCTCTGAGTGACACGTGTAGAATAGGATGTAATACACGTGTAAAATAGGATGTAATAGGAAACCATAAGCAAATGAATATGTCAGTGAGGACTTCAGAAACTAAGTAGGTTGCATAGAACTTGCAAAAGACATCATAAATCAGAAGCCCTACACCTATTATCTCCACTTAATAAATTTGTGACCTTAGATTGATTGAGAATTAATGAGTCTTCTGTCATCTGGAAAAGTGGGAAAAAAAGGCACAGAGTATACAGTTAAAAAATGTTTAAAACCGGAAAAAAAAGATGGCAAGCAGGTATTTTAAAACATTAATATACCAATATTTTATATGAGGCAGTCCAGAAACACAAGAGTAAAATTATTGACTACATACATTTTTATAGATAGCATGACTTTTTCCCCCTTTTTGGGGTAGACCTTTTGTAGAGAATGTATGAAAACATAGGAGAACAGCACCTTTCAAACAACCTGCCAAATTGGGAAATTTGTTTTTAAGAAAATATTAATAATCTTGGATTATTTTATGTGTACAATTTTCCAGTCAGACAGAGAAAGTTTTTGGCCAATTGCAATTTAAGATACAATTAGATGTGCTCTGATTTCTAGATGCATGTAATCTAAAACTTAGATATAAAATGATATTTTTTTTCAGAGACTGAATGCTATGTGTGAATTTAAATAAATGCTCTTAAGATCTAGAATTAGATATGTATGATATCTTCCTAGTTCAAACTTCAATTCCTTCATAAAACAAACTCCTAAAGAACAAAAGACATGGGGAACTTAAGATTAATCACAGATATTATCAATATACAAGTGACCTAACTTCAAAATTGGGAACACAGTAACATGGCCAAGGAGTCCTAGAAAAAAATGTTTTTCTGTGTATAGTAGATACCAAAATCCTAGTTTCAGAGTTCTGAGTGCTGACAGATTAGCATGAGCTGAGGCATAATACAAGCAGAGATAAACTCTAAGAATTAGAATCCACTCCAGGGCTATAGCCTTGAAGTTCAGAGCTGAAGACTAGTTCTATGTGGAAAATGGACAGAAAAACCAAGACTCAGATGGAAATCCAACAAGAAATATGGATTATATTCTGTGTGAATCAGAGGTTGTACTATATTTGTGATTATATATCTGTGATGGCATTCAGGGTGCATTTCATTTCCAAGAACCAGTGCTGTAGGGTTGCGGCCAAGCCAGCCAGATCTCTCGCATAGCTACAGTCTGGATACCGGGGGATTCACAGAATCCATGCTCTTCCCTTGACATTAACTTTTTCGTATGTGCTGTGCTACCACCCACATGGATACCTCAAGTAGGAAAGATATGCTACGGAAAAAAATGACAGACAAGACCTCAAAAATAATATAATTTATCATGAATTTTCTTCACAGGGACCTTGGCACAAATAGAGAATGAGTCAATTAATAAAGGTGAAGTTTTATGTTGTTTCATAACAGAGAAAAATAAAGGGCATCTTATTTAGAATTTCCGCAAATGGCTGTTTTGGGTTATTGAGTAGGAAAATATAATCAACAGAATAGCTGCCATTTTCAACAAAATTTCTTATATTTTCAGACATTTCATATTTTGATATGTAGTAATTATAAGTAAATTTTGAAAATATGAATTTAAACAGTTTCAGAATCTATAGATATATACTGTTGACATGTTGTTTTAAATATGCATTTATATATCAGATAAAATATTTAAATGGGATATTGATGCAATTTAACTTAACCTTATCTCTACTGAATAAATTACTAATCATGTCAGGGCTACTACCTGCTAAACGTCCTTTAAATTTTTTTATGGTATACTTTTCATTGCCATCCTTTATCACAGAAACCTATCAATGAATATCTAGAAAACAACATTTTAAAATTGTTTTCTCTGTATTTGTGTGGTTTTTGTGATTGTTTTTCTTTTCAAGATAGTCTTTCTCTACATGTAGTCAGAGTCCTTCTGAAAAACAAAAGTTTATTTATGTAAAAACATAAATCAGTTCATGTTACTGACCTGCTGAAGCGCTTCAATCCTACCTTTCAAACTTATCTGGAAAGTCTCCTGAGGAGGTAAACTGCTTTTTATTTCTGTTCGGCCTCATCACAGGCACGACTTATGCCTCTCCCCATTTCTCCTGACCAACTCAATCTGTAATTTGTTTGAGTATGTCACTTCCTCTGAGGATTCTCCCATGTTGAAGCACATAGGTTAGGTTAGATTTAGCACCCATACTTATCTGCCATGTTTGCTTTTGACCTTCCAGGCCAAGTGTAAAGTTTCTTAACAGAATGAAATGCATTTGGGAAGAAGGGAAATTTTTAAAATAGCAAATTTTTAATAGTATGTATCCTCTTCCTGTGCACATAGTATTTCCTCTCTTGGCATATTCTTTTCCTCTAATATACTTGACTGACTTTTTACCCTTAAGTCCTCAACTTAAATGCCATTTCTTCAGAGTCCTTCCCTGGATCCCAAACCTAAAATCCATTATACAGTGCTTTAAGAGAGTATGGCAGAGCATGGAGCATATCATGTGTAATATACCTTTATTACCTTGAATATTTGTTTCTTTCCATTTCTCCCACTATACAGTCCCTAAGAGCAAGAAGGTGATGATTCACTTTATTTTCTCTCTGCTCTTCCTAGCAAACTACTGCACAGCATGAAACAGGTGCTCAGCAAACATCTGTTTAGTGAACAGCATATAGTTAGAGTTTGTTTGTTTTTATTTTGTTTTATTTGGCACTGGTTTTTATGTCTTGGCTTAGCAATAATTAATTTTTCTAAAAATATGACAATCCACAATTGTTTATACTGTTTCTGGTTTATGAAAACAACAACCTGAAAGACTTTGCTGGGGAAATACATTTTTATATCAATAGGATAAATGCAAAGAATTTGGGGTCTATTTAATTGGACATTGAAATCAAAGAAGTAACTTTTAAACTTGCATTTTATAAGTAGAATACTGTTTGAGAAGGAAATATATTTCTTATTTTTGAAACTGTGATATGACAGAACTCACCTGTCACTCAGTTAGGGTTGTTTTATCCTAATAACCCAGACAAACTGATTCTGGATTATTCCTTTGTGGTCACTGTGGTTGTACATTAAAAAGCACAAGTGGACATTGAAGCTTTAAATTGCTTGACCACTATTGGAAAACTGTAAATGTTCCTGCTTATGTATGTAAAATAAAGATTACCTTAGAACCGTAAGCTAAATTTATTAGCATTTCAGTGAAAACCAGTATGCAAGGTGAGTAATGTCTCTCTCTAAGAGAATAGTAGATAGTACATATTCCTTGGATAATGATAAGTATATCATTCCTAAGGCCACCTTCAAGGAGAACAGTGCGAGAAAAAACAGTTATGTCTGGCAGTTAACAAGTGAATAATTTATTTATAATAATGTGGGAATTGTAGTCACATGGAATTTTTTAATAAACAACAGTAACTCCTATACACATGTGTCAGGAAAATAAGTTTTATAAAATCAGTTTTAATAATGTTCCTACAAAAGTACAAATAGGATTCAACAGTAGAAATGAATTAAAAATGTTCATCTATTATTAATACTGAATGAATAAATCCTATTAAGAAAAGAGCAGAAATAGCTTAATAAGACACTATCATACAGATATAGATGTGTCAATAACTCTCAAGTGATCGGTATATTCATCCATGCTTTATTAAAAATTCATGGCTATTTAATTTCTGACAAACTCAAATATGAACTCTGCATTCCAGAAAAGGAGGCAAGCCATTTAATAATAGATTTTAGTTTATTTATTTAAATATAATTTGTCAGTGATATTTTGTAGCAAAATATTTGTCACTGAAACTGGAAATTTGGCTAAGAATTTATTAAAAATTCATTGTTATTTCTTTGTAGAGGAATGTTTACATGATATGCATTTTAAAATACTAGAGAGTAACAGAAAGCTAAAGCAGAGATAGGTCTCCTGAAGTGCTATTGTGTAAATAGACTCAGGCTTTGGTTTTGCACCATTGCAGCTTTCATTTGTAAAGGATCGCTTTCACGTTTATCCAATTTTAAGGGATTTTAACCCTAAAAATGTTGAGTTAATGTCCAGTTATGCTCACTGAATTATAAATGAGTTTAGACTGTTTAGTCAATAGAGGATGGAAACTAAGTGGTATGTTTCTAATGATCTAACTTCATACAAAATTTGATATATAGGAGCAGCAATAACAAAACAAGAGAAATTATTAAGTAAAATAACAAGCAAACACTGGGAAAGAGATGAAGCTATAAGAAAAAATTAGCATTTTCTGCTGTGACACTACACCATGTATTTATCAGATTTTCCTTCATTTAAAAGATCACTTTGGCAGATTCTTCTTCCTCATTATATGGAGATTTGTGTAGTAATTTATTGTTATTTCATAGACTATTTGGCCTAATATTTAGTGTTTGTTTTATATATTACTGTCTCTAAAATTATTATATGAGAATAAAATGATTTTAGTTCTTTGAAGCCATATAATATATTATTATACTATCAGCTATTTTACTATCTTGGAATATTGCTTAAATATCAATTATTATCATTATTTTTATTTTTGAGACAGGGTCTTGCTCTGTTGCTCAGGCTGGAGTACAGTGGCATGATCAGGGCTCACTGCAGCCTCAATCTTGTAGGCTCAAGTGATCCTCCCACCTCAGCCCCTGGAGTAGCTGGGACTACAGGTGTGCACCATCATGCCCAGTTAATTTTTAAATTATTTGTACAGACAAATATTTTTAAAATACTTTTTAAAAACCTATTATATTTTATGCTTTTTCTAAGTACTAGGCATACAATGTTGATAGGCATAAATATGAGCCTTATTTTGCTAGAGCTCACACTGCAGTAAGATAAAGAAATTAAACAAATATTAAACAGAAAATATTCACAAACTTGTAATTTATCTAAGGAAAATATAAATAACATGAAAATTACAACAGTGATACAAAATTTGGATTGAGGGTCTTAGAATACACGATTGAGAAATTTATATATAATGTGAGATATGAAGGATAAATAGAAAGTTGTCAGCAAAAAGTCAATGAAAAATACTGCAGTTTGAAGAAGCATCGTATGTTTCCATCTCAGAAGTGAGAAAAAAAAAATTTAGTGGATTCAATCACCTGAGAGTAAGCTAACATGAATGAGAATTAATGAGTGAGGTAAAACTGATGCAGGAAAAGGCTACAATGTTTCCAGATCACAACAGAACTTGTAGGTGAAATGTGGAAATTTGTATTTCATACAAAGGTCAAAGCATTTTTAAGAAGGAAAATGATTTGAATTTACTTCCTTCCACTTTGTGAGTAAAACTTAACTTCAGGAGAATAGAATAATAGGTGGTGTGTTAAACAGTGAAGAGACAAACAGAAGCATTGCAGGCAAGATGTAATTGTTGATTAAATTAGAGAAGTCACAATTGCAATGGAGAAAACTGGATGAATTTGAGATACATTTTAAAGTTAAATCAACAAAACTTGTTAATCCCAGGTGCCTCATAGAGAGAGAAGAGCCAAAGGAGCCTGTACTTTATTTTCAACAATGGCTGGAGGGTATCACCACATATTTATATTGGGAAGTTGAAAGAAGAGAAAATTGATAGAAAAAATCATACATTACACCTCTGATATATTTTTTCTGAGCTCCGTTGAGACATCTGTGTGGAAAAATACCCACCACTTGATTAGAAACAGGGCTAGAGTGCAGAAGAGTTTTGGACTCAATCTATATTATTAACTAGTGGTCAGAGGTCAGAGTTCATATGTATTTTAACATATGGGAGAGATACCATAACTCACAGATGTCAGAGAGAGAGAGAGAGAGAAGAGAGAGAGAGAGAGAGCACCTAAATGAGGATTGACAAACTACCACTTGCTGGCCAAATCTGGGTGCTGCCTGTTTTTGTCAATGCAGTTATATTGGAATGCAGTCATGCCATTAATTTCTATATTGTATATGGCTACTTTTATGTTATAAAAACAAAAAGAAGTAGTTTCATCTGAGACCATATGGCCTGCAAAGCCTAAAATATTTACTATCTGGACTGTTTAATTTTCCTGAGCCTAAAATAAATACTTGAAGAATTTTAATACTGGAGGAATATTAGATTAAATGATAGGATAGAAGATGAGAGGGAGAAAGAGAAGGAAAGAGAGACACAAGGGAATAAGAGAGGAAGAAAGTGATACAGAGATGGACTGAGAAAGAGAGACAGGTAGAGAAAGAGGGAGAAGAAGTGGGAGGGAAAGTGAGATAGGGAGAGAGGGAGAAGGAGAGAAGGAAAGAAATTGAGACCCAGATTCAAAACAAGGGAGATTTTCAAGAAGGAAAGAAGAGTGGCCAAATGTGGTGAAATCTGCCTAAAGACTATATTAGTAAGTTTGTATCAGTTAGTTTGGGCTGCTATGATAAATGTAACATAGCCTGGGTAGCTTAAAAAACAAACATTTATTTCTCACAGTCCGGGTAACTAGGAAGTCCAAGATCAAGGTGCCAGCAGATCTAGTACCTGGCCAAGTCCTGCTTTCTGTCTGAAGTCCTGCTTCCTGCTTGCACCTGGCTGTCTTCTTGCTGTATGGTCACATGGCAACGAGATGGGAAACAATCTATCTTATGCTGCTTCTTATAAGGGTACTAATCTAGTTTATGAAAACTCCACCCTCATGATCTAATTATATCCCAAATATGTCACATCTAAATACACTGGAGATTGGATTTCAACATAGTAATTTTGGGGAGGCCAAAACATCAGTTGATAGGAGGGATTAAGTAGGATGATATTTTTTTAAAGCACAGATATCAACAAGAGAATATAAGAAAACAAGACAACAGTTCCCTCTTGTCTAAGAATTACATGACAACTTAATTAAATATAGTACATTCGCTTTAAAATACATTTGAAAGTAAATGTATATCAAAAAATAAGATAAACATTCCTCTAGATTAAATACAGAACAGAATCACATCTTGCAAGTAAGTCTGTATCAACAGATACACATTTGTTGCAAAATTAGAAAAGATACTGAGACCAGGATATTAACTCTCCTCTCCAGATATACTGAAAAGCTTAATGTACCATGTGTTTCAAGTAAAGAAAATTGGACTTGTAGAACAAATCTGTGGCATTGGAGAATTTTGTTTAAAGAAGTTGTGAGAACTTCCATTTTTCTTTAGGTTGTAGAAGATGCAAGCAATATTTCTCACACTAATAAGTAAATACTGATTGAACTAAAATCAGTTCAATCAGTATTTATAACTTTGAGCTCATCAAACAGCTGAGATCACAAAGCAACCAAGTAGCTAAAAATTTGAGAAAGCGACAAATATCCATGGTGAAAGACGGAACATGAGAATTGTCTCAACTGGGATGGAGAATGGGAAGAAGGATCTTTGTGTGGCCTTGATAAAATTAATCAGCTGAATTTGGAAGACCCAACAAAGGTGGCCTATGTTGTCAGTCTGGAAAAAATGAGAGCTATTATACACCTTAACCTCATGGCTGAAATACATAAAACAACTAGCATTCTGTTAAAATTTTTAGAAAACACACACACACACACACACACACACACACACACACACACACACACACACACAGACGAGTTAACATACTGTAAAAGAGAAACAAACACAATGAGATTCATAAACAGCCAGATGTCAGAACTATCATACAGAAAATTTAAAATAACTGTGATAAAAATGTTAAAGCTTTTGGTGAAAAAGGTACACAACATGCATGAAGATATGGAGATTTAAGCAGAGAGATTAAAACAATAATAAAATAAATATTCCATAAATAATTATAAATTGTCTGTTGTGAAAAGTCTTTGATAGGTGCATCAATAGGGTTGAAAGAGCTGAAGATAGTATTATTGAACTTAAAGTTAGTTTAGTAGAAAATATCCAAAGTAAAATATCCAGAAATAAAGAGGGAAAGAAAAAAAAATGACAAAGCACCCAGGAGCTTTAGTACAATACCAAATATTTATAATATGTATAACTGTAATCAGAAGGAAAGAGCAAGAGAATGAGGTAGAAGTAACATTTATAGAAATAATAGCCAAGAATTCACACCTCTTCAAAATGAAAGGCATCAAGCCACATTCTAAGAATCTCAGAGAAAAGCAGAATATATAACTTAAAAATAACCATGCAGACAGATTATAGTCAAATAGTTTAAAAATGAAGATTAAAAAAACTATAGTGAAAGCAACTAGGGGAAAAAATTATATATAAAGAAATAGTAATAGTAATGAAAGGATATTTTTCACTAGAAACTGTGCAAACTGAAGGACAAAGTAGTGACATTTTTAAAGTATTAAAAAGAGAAACTGTCATCCTAGAATTCTGTAACAGATAAAACGTTTTCAAAAACTTAAAAATCTAAAATAATTTATTGATCACAGAAACAGTTTATTGATAGTGCAGTAAGAAATGTTAATGGAAGTTCTTCAGTCATTAAGAGATGATATCAGATGAAAACACAAATTTAAACAAAGAAATGTAGAATTCCAAACATTGTAAAATAAAGTTAATAAATTATTATTTTTTATTAAATGTATTCACAATAGAAGACTTTCAATGAACCCAGAAAAAGATTTTTAAAATGTTTACATATACAGTCATTATAGAGAAACTTCAGAACACTAAAGACAAAGAGGAAATTGTAAAACAACCCAGAGAGGAACAAAAGTTTGCCTCCAAAGAACAAAGCTTGAACTATCAAGAAGTTTCTGAACAGCAACAATTGTGGCCTAAAGCAACAGAATAATATCATCAAAGCACTGAAAGCAAATGAATGCCAAACTAGAATTTTATATCCAGCTAAATTCTTATCCAACAGTGACAGTGAAATAAAGACATTTTCAGACAGGCTGAAACAGTTTACTGCTGAAAGTTCTTTACTGAAGATCTCTAGAGTGTACTTCAGGAAGAAAGAAACTGAGCTCCAAACAAAGGAGTACTGCATGAAAAGACAGCAGATGAACTGGTAGAACATGGACTGGTAGTGAAATAAGTATTGACAGTGAATATCAGTGGTATTAATAAGGATTATCTTGGTGATGACAAAATGAAACCAAAATATTTCCGCGTAAAATGGGAAAGATGGTTGTCAGAGTAAACATATTCTAGGGTTCTTAGAGCATTTAAGAGAAGGTAGTCATTGACTAATTGTCGACTTTGTTGAGTCTAATATTCATGTTAAAAAAAGCAATGGCAACAAAAGCCAAAATAGACAAATGGGATCTAATTAAATTCCAGAGCTTCTGCACAGCAAAAGAAACTATCGTTAGAGTGAACTGGCAACCAACAGAATGGGAAAAATTTTTTGCAATCTACCCATCTGACAAAGGGCTAATATCCAGAATCTACAAAGAACTCAATCAAATCTACGAGAAAAAAAACAAACAACCCCATCAAAAAGTGGGCAAAGGATATGAACAGACACTCTTCAAAAGAAGACATTTATGTAGCCAACAAACATAAGAAAAAATGCTCATCATCACTGGTCATTAGAGAAATTAGAGAAATGCAAATCAAAACCACATTGAGATACCATCTCATGCCAGTTAGAATGGTGATCATTAAAAAATCTGGAGACAACAGATGCTGGAGAGGATGTGGAGAAACAGGAATGCTTTTTCACTGTTGGTGGGAGTGTAAATTAGTTCAACCATTGTGGAAGACAGTGTGGCGATTCCTCAAGGATCTAGAAATACAAATACCATTTGACCCAGCAATCCGATTACTAGGTATATACCCAAAGGATTATAAATCGTTCTGTTATAAAGACACATGCACATGTATGTTCATTGTGGCACTGTTTACAATAGCAAAGAATTGGAACCAACCCAAATGCCCATCAGTGATAGACTGGACAAAGAAAATGTGGCACATATGCACCATGGAATACTATGCAGCCATAAAAAGGATGAGTTCATGTTCTTTGCAGGGACATGGATGAATCTGGAAACCATCATTCTCAGCAAACTGACACAAGAACAGAAAACCAAACACTGCATGTTCTCACTCATAAGTGGGTGTTGAACAGTGAGAACACATGGACACAGGGGAGGGGAACATCACACACTGGGGCCTGTTGCTGGGGGGTGGTGCAGGGAGTGATAGCAGGGAGTGGGGAGGTTGGAGAGGAGTAAGATTGGGAGAAATATCTGATGTAGATGATGGGAGGGGATAGATGCAGCAAACCACCACGGCATATGTATACCTGTGTAACAATCCTACACAATCTGCACCCAGAACTTAAAGTATAATTTTAAAAAAGGGGATAATCATTAAAAGAATAGAGGTATTGGATTGAACCATAGGAAATTGCTGATATCTGACCAATTTTGACCAACATATGACAATGTCACATGGTTCAACCTAATACAGTAGATAACTTCGAAACCAGAGAAGGTGAAATGGAGAAAACAAAATCCAATCATACCAGTAGAAGGCAGGAAAGGTCATGGGAGAGGCATAAAGGAAAGCCATGGTAAATTCTCCAAAAGGAGATGACAGAAATAAATGGAGGACTAAACCTTCAAATTAGAAAACAAAGTCACAGGTGAGATAAAGCTAATTTTTTAAATGTGCTAACTATAAGAACCACACTCGCAACTAATTGATCTAAACTTTAATAATAAAAGGATGAGAAAAGTAATTATGAATAAATTTTGAGCATAGCTATAGCTATATTATTATATATCAATTATACAGTTTAAAAAGTATTAGCACATTTAAGTTAAAAGAAAGTACTGTTGGGAAAAAAGATAGTGAGTATATAACGATATCAAAAACACTTCACTAGGAATTCACCAAAAAGATATAAAAATGGAACTTGTATGCCTCAACAATTAGCTTTTAAATTGTTAAAAAGCAAAAATTGGCACAAGAAAATAAGGAAATATGAATAAATCCCTAATTATAGTGGGAGATGACAGTATGTATGTCCCAGAAACTGATAGATAAGAAAAGTTAAAAAGTAATAAGTTAATTAAGGATATAGAACATATGCATAATTCAAGTAAAACCTTGATACAATGTATACATATGAGTGTCACAGCACAAACATATAGAGTACTTGACATCCCCCAGCAAGTGGGCACAGACTCATTCCAAGCACTTCATTTCGTAGCCTTATTTAATTGATAGCACCAATTAGGGAAGTGATGTTTTTATTGCCATTTATAGATTATGACATGGTGGGCTAAGTATAACAGTGAGAATTCCAGAAAGAACAAGAATGAACAAGGATTATTGGAAGAGCTTCTCAATATCAATTCTTATCAGGAAAATGCAAAATCACATATGAAGTTAGAAGCCTGGCTATACCAAGCCTTGATGAAGGACAGGGGACATGCAAACTGTTGCTGGCTGGAGGGGGTCAGTGCGCATGGCCTGTCTGGAAGGGCAGTTGGGAGATGCTCAGAAAAGTTGAAGATGCACTTGCATTACTATCCAGAACTCCACTTTTTAGGTACCCATTCTAGAGAGACTGTCATTCACATGCACCCTGGAACAAATGTGGGAGGATGTTTGTTGCCACTAAAAACCAGAAAAGCAAAAATGTTGCCATTGGTAAGGCTCTGATATTTACACTTACTTCCATTCATAAAATGAAATTTTTCAGCAAAGATATAATGTTGACCATATGAAATAAAGCAAGGTACAAAAGTGATGGCAGCAGCCACTCCAGATAGCCTGCAACTGCCATCGTGCTGGCTGCAGCAGGGAGGTGCAGCCAGGGCTGCATGCTCTATGGAGTCTGTAGGAGCCAGGGACAAGCGCAATCCCTGCCCCTTCTGAGTTGAGGCAGGAGCTCCTGGGTGCTGCTGACCAGTGAAAAATAAAATAAAACTTACACAAGAATCAAAAGAATCAGAACACCAGCGAATAGCAAATAGCAATAGGCAAAGGACTTGAACAGACACTTTATAAAACAGATATCCAGATGGCCAAGAAATGTAGGAAGAGGCATTAGGCAACATCACAGGGTCAGCATGGAAATGCGAATGTTTGGAACACGGGGATGTGATGTGCAGCCTGGGCTAAGCTTCCTGGTTCCTAGACTTGCCTCCCCCTCCCTCAGGCTCACTTATTTCTTCCCATGCTTGGATTCCCCCTAAGGAATCCTTCTCAGAGGAGAAGGTCCTACATGGGGGTATTGAAGCCTAGTCTGATCAGGTAGGGTCTGTCCTCCACCTTGGGGGTGGAGGTGGCCAGTGAAACTTGCAGAGGCTGAGGCAGCTTGCAGAGGGTTCCCACAAGAAAGCTTCATGTGCTGTAAGCATCACTTACCGTAACCCATAGGCTGAGTTGGCTGTGGTTTGGGTTCCTTCCAGGGCACCAAGAATATCCCCCATAGACTCAGAAAAGAATCAGGTCTCCTCCAGGGTGGGGAGATCATCAACAGCCTGACTCCTCAAGAAGTCCCGCATCCATGTAAGCAGCTGGTTCTGACAGAATGTGTTCTCTTTCTGGGTCTACAAGGGGGCGTAGTTTTAAGGGCAAGAACTTACCAGTCCCATGCCCCCCATCCCATGCCTCTCCATCCGGAGAGATTTAGCGGTTTCTGTTTTAATTTTGGGGGGCACGGGAAAGGATCAAAAAGTCAATCACTCCAGAGGAAGTTTAAGGGAACTCCTTTCATTGGCCAGGGGGCTTGGAGAAGGTGGGCATTCCTCCCAGGTTAAAAGTCCCCGTCTCCCTCATCTGGGGCGATTTCCCCCCCTTGGGTTCCCTCTCTACTCTCGTGGAAGCTGCTTTTCCTCTCCTGGATTCCATACTTGGGTCCCCCTTCCACACACTCTTTGTGGAAGCTTTCTCTCTTCTCCTTTTTCTCTTTCTCTACCTAAATAAATCACTTTCTGCAAACACTTCTTGGGCTTGGTATTTACCAGCACGCACTGGCTGTGATCTCCTCTGTCATTTTGAGAGAATGAGAGAACAAGAGCCTGGAGCCCACCTGGGAGCGAGCTGAGCGCTCCCCTGCACCCCAAAAGCCACCATCAGTTCTACCCAAAGGACTGTCCTGCACTGAGGTCCCACCAGCCCAGGACCTGCTAACACACTTACCTGCACCCACACCTGAAGCTGGTTCCACATATGGCGCAAGACAACTAGCTCCACAAACACATCAGGATTTCCAAGGGAGAAGCAGGATTTCCAAGGGTGGGGGAAGCAAAGGGAATCAGGTCTTGTTTAGCAAAGGGTTGGAGGGATGACGGCAGGGGACTTACAGGATGGGTCAGGAGAGTCCCAGGAAGCCTGAGGGATATTGGAAGATGGAGCAGAACTCAGAAAAATAACCAGTCACATCGCAATGGCAGCAGGCCAAGGGTAATTTGTGCTCTGAGGTTTCAGTAAGTTATCACTTTAAATCCTCAAACTGGCCCTATCACTACTGATAACAGGTGAGAAAACTGAGGCTCAGAAAGGTTCATTCACATGTTAGGTAAATGCTGATTGTTACGCTAAGGGCCAGGTGAGGCATCCGATGCTGGGGGATACAACTGTGAATCCCGTGGAACTGGTCCCTGCTCCTGCTGAACATCAGGAAATAATGGCCCAGGGTGAGTGCATGCCCAGAGGGGTGAGAGGGAGTTGCTAAGGAGCACTTAGGGGCCACCTGCCCACCTATCTACATGCACATGGGGTCACAGAAGCCACACAAGGGTAGTGTTGCCCAAGTCAAGGTCCAGGCAGGTCAGCAAGGCAAACACAAGTTCCAGGCAGAGGGAGCTGCGTGTGGGAGATTCCTAGAAAAGTGCTACGTGGGGGGCTGGGGCAGGAGAGTAGGAGCAAGTTATAATACTTGGAACAGCAATGAGTCAGCTAGAAGATTTTGTTTCCCTTCCTCCCTTGCAGCAGGTGTGACTGAAGCAATATTGTTAGTTTGGGTAAATACTAGGGTTTGTCCTCTCACAGCAAGAAAATTAAGGACACACACGCACACACACACAAAAGGAGTGAGTTTAGGAATGGAGTTATAACAGGCAGAAGAAAGAGAAAGGTGAACAGCTCTCTTCTTGCAAAAGACAGGGGTATCTGAAAGAGAAAAGCTGGCCTGCAACAGACTGCACCAGATTTTATATGCAGGCTTGAGGAGGCAGTGTCTGATTTACGTAGAGCACACAGATGGGTTGTACCAGGTGCGACATTTACACAGTGTGCTGGGAACACTGGCCACCCCACCCTAATCTTATTATGTAAATGGCCTTTCCACTTAGCCAAAGCCATGTGTTCTGCTTCGTACTGTACACCTGGCTGGCAAAGAGAAGAGAAGATGGAGCTACATTTTTGAACATTTCTACTCCCAGGTAGCACAACTGTTTCCTATTGGCACAACTGCCTGCATTCACCTGTGCAAGCTTCCAGTGTGCTATGTCTGCAGCTCGATTTTACAGGCTGCTCTTTGTTAGAAAAGAAAATTTGGGGGCTGCTTTTCATTAAAAGGAAACCGTTCATTAAAAGGAAACCTTACCCTCAATATCTGCCTAAATAATTTCTTAACTCTTATATCATGACAATGTAACGGTTTGGGCTACTGAGCCAGAAGGGAAAGAGTACAAGAGGTAGACTTTCAGGAAGGCTGTTCTAAGGGTGATGACTCAGAGGTTACTTTTATGTTTTTTTATTTTTCTTCCTCCACTTCCTGCTTCTCCGAACTAGGGCATAATGTCTGGAGCTCCAGCAGCTATTGTGGACTGTGAGGTAATTTTGAGTCTGGAAGCCACCCTTAAAATACAGCACCAAGATGAAAGACCCTAAAGCTACATATAAGACCTAGACTACAAACCAGCAAGCTTCTTCCATGTGAAAGAGAAATAAGTTTAGGTTTTGTTTCAGCCAGTGTTACCTTTGTTTTCTGTTATGAGCCACTGTGATCTCACTTGTTATGCCCCATTCCTCCTCCCAATGTTCTGGACTCATTACTAGCATTCTACACTCACAGTCCAACAGTGGGGCAAGGCTATGACACCATTTTAAACTCAAAAATAATGAAATAATTATCTGCTGCTGGGGTATATGTTTTTTAAATAAACTTTCAAAACGTACTCTTGAAATCAGATTGTTAAAATAAAATTGAGTCTTAAAATTCTAGTTTTTGATTATCAAAATCCAAAGCCCCAAAGTACATTCTGGAGAGAAAGTTTTGCTTCAGAGAATAGGCATAAAAAGATCTTTAACCATCTGGGCAGTACTCCTCCACTTGCAGGACGAGGTAAGATCCTATGAGCTAGAGGGGAAGGAGGGAGTTAGGGAGAGAGTTGGAGTGTTATATCTGGACAGAGACTCCTGAGAGGGACCTGAGACTTGCCCCTCCAGCTCAGAGTGGGTGGAACTGGGAGGGAAATGACAGAGCAAAGAAAAGCAGAACGATGGGTTATGAGCTAGAATCCTGCCCTCTCTGAGTAAAGAGTCGAGGTAAATGGATTTGGGGGGCATCTTGGAAAAGGGGTCTGAAGTAGACAGGGGGACCCCACCCAACTGAAGTCAGGAGGGTCATCCAAGTACTCCTGGAAAGACTTGAGTCATCTGGAGGAAGATCAGAGGACCCAGTGTGACATGAGTCACACTGAGGAAGCTCTCTCAGCAGTGAATCTAGAAGGCCAATGTCTTCCTAGGACTGGAAGAGCCTCTTGACGCCTGCATCTTGGCAAGCCCTTCCAAGAATGTGGGTGACCTCTCCCCAAAGAAAAAGGAGTGCAGAAGCACTGAGCTAGCAGTGAAGCCATGAACTTGCCAAGTTTATCATAAACTATGATCAAATCATGAAATGACTGAGGGTGATCTTGAAATGACTAGAAAATCCTTTCCCACACTGCTGTGCAAGGTGGGCCACCTGTGTGGCAGATGTGGCCCTCTGGCCCCCAGGTGGCAGGAGTGGAGCCCATGCCAGGAACCAGAAAACCGACCCAGGGGGCAGGGCCAAAGGAGGGGTCTGCTATGAGCTGAGGTTGGACACACAGACAGGCCACACACAGCCCAAGCCAAGCCAAAAGAGGAAGGCTGGAATAGGGAAAATACCTGCAGAACTTACACACTTATAATGTGAGTTCCTAAAAATTAATAAGCAAAAGATATAAAATCCAACAGAAAATTGTGTAAAAATTATATATTAGCAATGAACAGAAAAGGATTATAAAAGTGGCCAAAAAATCCATACAAAGATACTGAACCTTATTAGTAGGAGAAAATTCAAATTAGAACAATAATGAGATAACATTTCTATCCAAGAGATTGGAAAATATTATACAGTCCTAGCATTTATTGCTGGGGAGACAGTGGGTGGAGGAGGTGCCCCTATCACTGCTTGTTGGAATTGGCATTGATGCCACCTAATTTGAGTACAATTTCTTAGTATATATTAAAATAAAATATCACTCAACCCAACAATCCCATTATTGGGTATATACCCAAAGGGATATACATCATTCAATTTTAAAGGCACATGCATGAGTATGTTCATTGCAGCACTATTTACAATAGCAAAGACATGGAATCTGCTGAAATGCCCAGCAATGCATGAAATACTATGCAGACATGACAAAAACGAGATCATGTCCTTTGCAGGAACACCAATGAAGCTGGAGGCCACTATCCTTGACAAACTAACACAGAAACAGAAAACCAAATACCACATGTTCTCACTTATAAGTGGAAGCTACATGATGAGCATACATGGACACATAGAATGGAACAACACACACTGGAGCCTGACTTAACTTAAAAGTTAAATCAAAAGGTAAATTTAAAAAAATGTGACCATATTGATTGGTGTAGGAGTCTCACTCCAAGAATTTATTTCACAAAGTTTTTTTTTTTTTTTTATAAAAAGGCCAGGTGTGGTGGTTTACACCTATAATCCCAGCACTTCCAGAGGCCAAGGCGAGCAGATTGCTTGAGCTCATGAGTTCAATACCAGCCTGTACAACACGACAAAAACCCATCTCTACAAAAAAAACACAGAAATTGGCTGGACATGGTGACTCATATCTGTAATTCCAGCACTTTGGGAGGCTGAGGTGGGTGCATCACTTGAGGTCAGGAGTTCAAGACCAGGCTGGCCAACATGACGAGACTCCATCTCTACCAAAAATATAAAATTAGCCAGACGTGGTGGGCTAACCTGTGATCCTAGCTACTTGAGAGGCTGAGGCACAAGAATCACTTCAACTCAGGAAGCGGAGGTTGCAGTGAGCTGAGATCACTATACTACAGCCTTGGTGAGACTGAGACTGTCTCAAAAAAAAAAAAACAAAAAACCTCAGAAATTACCAAGGGGTCTTGGTGCCTGCCTGTAGGCCCAGCTACTTAGGAAGCTGATATCATCGCCTGAGCTCAGGAAGTGGAGGCTGCAGTGAGCTGTGATTACACCACTGCACTCCAGCTTGGGTGACAGAATGAGACCCTGTCTTACTCCATACACAAATGTTTAATGACATATTTTGGTGGTAGAAACACCCTGGAAGCAGTCTATCGGCAGATGATCGCCTACACAACCTAAAGCCTGTTCATCTTTAAGACAGATATACAGCAAGAAGTTAGTGACACGTGTGCTTGAGATGACTGCCAGGATGCTTTCAGCCTTATGCATGACAGATCCCGATGGCAAGCCAAGCAGCAGCTCCCACTGCACAGTACTTATTGGGATCCATGCTATGCTTCAATACCAAGTCACTCCTGCCCAATTTGGAGGACCATGGACTCCACAGAGGCACTGGTCCTGACCACACCTGTGTTACCTGCCTGGACCCTATAGTCACTTCAGCATGGCCCCTGGCAGATGACATGCCAGATGTTTGTAAAATCAAGCCACCAATGATGCTTCCAATGTATATGTTTGTTTCTATAGACTTGTGTGATTATGGGGAAAGACACAATAGGAATGGAGAACAGAGACGGTAGACATTCTTTTTCTACCTTTTTTTCTTGTTTTGGTAGGCACATTTTATATTTGTAATTTGTGAAATTTCAGTAAAAGAACTGTAGTACAAAATAAGTTAAATAGAAGGATTTATTTAAAAGTATTGAATATAAAAGAAAAAACCTTTGATGAAAAACATTCTCTCTGTTTTACTTGGACATTTTCTCTTACAAATTAGTGAAAACCAGCTAAGCAAAGCCTACTTAATAAAATACAAAATCCATTTTGTAATACACCTTTTATGAAACTCTGAAAAGATGGGAATCACCTCAACTTAAACATCTATGAGAAACTTATAGCAAACATCTTGTTTAATGGTGAAACATTGAACATATTGTCATTGAAGCCAGGAGGAAGCCAAGGATGCTGCCATCAAATTACTGATTCCGTATTTAGCATTTCCAGTGAGTCATGCATTCTCTTTGTTTCTGTTAACCCCTCCCATGCCTTTTGTTTGATTCATCAAATGTTCTTTGATCCCCTTTATCCTCAATCCATTCGAAATTTTACATTCTATTCCAATTCATTTAGTGATTCCCAATGGGTATCTATATTGAGATTTAAAAATGTGTCAGAGTCTAGAATTTCATTGCTCTCTTATATTCAGCCACTACATTATCTCCAGGAACTAGACAAGAACTTAGTAACTTCTAGCTCCTTCTGAATTTCCTTATATCCCACATGTCTATGTCAAAGTCTTCCGGAATTTTAATTCTAGGTCACCCATCTTTCTTCCAGAATCGTACTTAATACAGTTTACTAATTTCCTTGCTTACTGATTCTTCTTGAATCCCACTTCTCCCAGGTGTATTGTCTGGTTTGAATTTTTTCTAGATGAAAAATATGACTTGTACTTTCACTGTAGATAACAGCTCCATTCAAATCACCTTGCACAGAAAGGGGGTTTAGCTCCTTGCACGTTATAAGTTGTGTACTGTAAGTTGGGGGGAAGCTCAGGCTTTAGGTCCAGTCTGAGTAGGATTCTAGATTTTTCTGTAGGCCATTTCTCCCTTCATGTGGCCTTGCCCTCCAGCTGACACTGCCTGCTCCCCCCCTCCTCTCCCCAAACATTTCTTTGATTGCTCATAGAACTCTAGATTCAGAGTTATTCCCTCTCAAAGCACTGAGGATATTGCACCATTGCTTTCCACAGTCATCCATGCTTCCAGGCAAAGTCCGATGTCACTGTAATTCTGCTTTCCTTGTAGGTCTCAGCTCTCAGATTTCCGTCTGTTGGGAGAAATCATTAGCCATGATTTCCTTGTATTTTGCTGTCATACAAATGTTCAGGCTCTTGCAGAAAAGCTCCATGTCAGATGACCTCCCATCCTCAGGATGACTGTTTTGTTGCACTGTCCATCTCTCTTTGCCCAAATGTCTAGTTTTTACTGATTTCTCAGTCCTATCTATTCTGTGATTCAACAAGCCATCAACATAACTTTGGATCCAACAACCTTGTATCTGTAATTGTTTTTGTTTGTTGTTTGTTTTTGAGATGGAGTGCAGTGGTACAATATTGGCTCACTGCAACCTCCGCCTTTCAGGTTCAAGCAATTCTCCCGAGTAGCCGGGACTACAGGTGCATGCCACCACGCCCAGCTAATTTTTTGTATTTTTAGTAGAGACGGGGTTTCACCATGTTAGCCAGGATGGTCTGGATCTCCTGATCTCATGATCCACCAGCCTCAGCCTCACAAAGTGCTGGTATTACAGGTGTGAGCCACTGCACCCAGCCAATTGGCTTTTAATGAAAGCACAATGAGAAGACTAGGGGAGCTGCTGGCTTATTTTAATAAGCATTGAGGAGCTCCATGCATGTGTAACTTTGACAGAAGGTACAAAGCAGAGACAAGAGGGGCATTGGAAGCAGATGGACTACTGTCAGGATCCTGGGAAGAGGGCTTGGAGGTTCGGTCCTGACAACACAAGGTGAGGGCTCCAGTTGGCATGGGAGGGAAGGAGTGGAACAGAAATGGGGCTGGAGGGAAAGTCCAGGTGGAAGAAAGGGAGGCTGGCAACAACATGGGTGACAGAGGTCAGTATGTCATGTGGCCGATCAACACTAGGGACCCCATGCACGTAGGTGCCCGTGGAGGAATGTGTGACTCCTAAAACAGATGAGTCACCCAGAGGCATAAACGCGATGAAGGGATAGACGGTCGACATGGGTTGTCCGGCAACAGCCTGAGGCCCAGAGACAGGGGGCGGCCCCTGAGGCTCCACTACAGGCAAGGCCGCGTGTGGGACAGGGTCTTCCTGCACGGTCGTGCACAGCCCCTCTGCCACGGCCTCGCCCTGCCCGTTGGCTTCCTCCCCCGGCGCCGGCCTCTCTCTGCAGGACGAGCCGGCTGGGTGCGACCTGGGGGCTTCCATCTGAAGGGCTTCACATAAGCAGTGGGTTTTGGGGGTTGGGGCTGGCTCTGCGGGCCCATCTGCTTCCACCGGGTCTTCACGGTCCACAGCAGAGCGGGGCCTGGCTCTGTAGAAGGCCGACCTGAGGCTAAAAAGAGAAGCAGAGTGTTAGGAGAATGAGCAGGGTCTGAAGCCTTCAGGGAAGGGTGACTGAGAAGAGGGGTTCAGGGAGGGCCCAGGGGAGCCTCGGCAAACAGAATGAGGGTCAGGAGAGACCTGCAAGGTAAGCCCTCAGGAGTTCTGTCTGCCCCGAGGGCCTATCCTGAGCTCAGCACTCCATGAGCTTTTCATCGCAAGTCCTTGCAACAACCTTGCCAGTGCGATATTATGATCGTCATTTTACTAATGAATAAATGAGTCTACAGTTCCCTAGAGACATTGAATTTGAATAAAAGTGGGATGCTGCCTGCTCTCACTGAAGTTAAACTTCAGTAGGAGAGACAAACAGAACACCAAAAAATGAATGATGCTAATGAGCAACCAATTGGGAAGTGAAGGGTATCACAAGGGAGGTGGCTCTGGATCCAGAATGCCCGGGCTGTATTCCCAGGCCGCTTAATGTACCTGGGCATCCGTTCCCTGTTGAACTGGTATAATAACATGCCAACCCCTAGGTCCTTACAAGAACTAGTTACTATAAGTGAAATGTTTAGATTAGTGTCTAGTTCAAGCAAGCATCTTAACATTTATTGGGAAGGAGATGGTCAAAAAATCTTGCTGGAGGAGTAAACATAAAGCTAGGACATCAAGGATGGGTGGGATTTTGCAAGGCAAAGGCAAGAGAGGATTAGTAGGGATAGCGGGGGTGGGGGGAGCATTCCAGGTGACAGAAGGGTCCGGGGTGGCTGCATGACTTCCAGGAGGAAAGAAGCCTTCGGTGGCTACAGGATAGCTTAAGAGGGAGGGGGAGGTGTTGACACAGATATATTATTGAGCAATAGAACAGAACTCGAAGCCCAGGACTAGACAAACTTCTATAGAAATTTTATCAGTGACAGAGCAGGCATTAAAGATCATCTGAAGATTCTTCCCTAGGAAACCTGCATAGCTTAAGAGTCCCACAAAACTGACATCTGGTGTTCTATTTTTTTTTTTTTTGAGACAGAGTCACACTCCGTTGCCCAAGCTGGAGTGTAGTGGCCAAATCTCAGCTCACTGCAATCTCTGCCTCCTGGGTTCAAGTGATTCTCCTGCCTCAGCCTCCCAAGTAGCTGAGATTACAGGCACCTGCCTGTAACTTTTTTGTATTTTTAGTAGAGACAGGGTTTCACCGTGTTTAACAGGCTGGTTTCAAACTCTTGACCTCAAGTGACCTGCTTGCATGCTGGGATTACAAGCATGAGCCACTGTGCCTGGCCTGGTATTGCCCAATTTGATACCCCAAACATATGAATGCTGTGGAACCCAATCAACTAGCCCTACCCATGGGTTTGGAGCTCTCATCAACTTCTTCCTAGGTCCCATTTTTTTTAGTCAGATATCACCAAACATCAAGAAAAAAAAAATAAAGGCTCTAACACTAGAGACAGACAATAACACAGGAAAAGCCAACTTGGAGAAAACAGTTTATGCCACAGATGAGACTTTCCAGAAACATCTATGATTAACATCCCCAGAGAGATAGAAAGAATTTTATCTGTAAATCAATTATAGGATACTTTAAAAAAGAAATACCCAGAGAAAATAGGGCTTTTTGAAATTAAAATTATGAGAGAAGAAACAAAAATCTCCATGGAAATTTTAAAGAATGAAGTTGAGAAGATATCCCAGAAAAGAAAGCAAATATCTAAAATAAGGGAAAGAAAGGAGGATAAAATACAAGAAAATTAGAGGCATATTGTCACTGATACATATCAACACAAAATTTCAGAGTGCTGATGACAAAAAGAAGATCCTAAAAGCTTCCAGAGAGAGGGAGAAAGAGAAAGGGAAGGAAGGTTATATGGAAAGGGCTAAAATTCAGACATCTCAAAAGCAGCAATTGAATATATTAGATAATAGAAAATGTCTTCAAAATTTCAAGGGAAATGGATTTCCCACCTAAAATTTGATATCCAACCAAAGTTTCACTTAGAAGTCAGTCAGGGAGGGTAGAATGAAAATGTTTCGAACAAGCAAGTTTTTTTCTTTTTTTTTTTTTTTTGAGATGGAGTCTCACTCTGCCACCTAGGCTGGAGTGCAGTAGCATTATTATGGCTCACTGCGACCTCCGACACCTGTGTTCAAGCGATTCTCCTGCCTCAGTCTCCCAAGTAGCTGGGGTTACAGGCACCTGCCACCGTGCCTGTCTAATTTTTGTAGTTTTAGTAGAGATGTAATTTCATCATCTTAGCCAGGCTGGTCTTGAGCTCCTGATCTCGTGATTCACCTGCCTCAGCCTCCCAAAGTGCTGGGATTACAGGGGTGAGCCACCATGCCCTGTCCAGACAAGCAAGATCCTAAATACTTTCCTTTCAATGCATGCTTTATTGTTATGCATCTATCAAACTAGACAAGATTAAAAGACTTAGGACACTCAGTGTATGAAGGGAAATGTTTTGGAGAACAATGTGGCAATAGCCGTAAAATTCCAATACCTCCAGAAAAGAACAAGGTGGAAGTACTGGTTTATCATAGATCAAGATGTAGTGTGAAGACTTGCTCCACTGCAGAGAAAAAGTAAAACAAGAAAAAAAAAAAAAGACACAAGATTTGGGAAATGGGATACAATTTAAAAGAGGGAAAGGAGTTTCCCAGATGATGCGGAAGCTGGGAGCTGACTTAGAGCAGCCAGTCCAGGTTGGAGCAGGCTATAAGGTGAAACTGAGAGAACACTTGATTGAGTTTGAATTTAAACAACTGGGAAAGAATTGGCAAATTAATTAGTGGTAAGTAACCAGTTAATAATCCAAGCTAGGTATTAAGTCCTGGAAAATTCAAGTTATGCAAGAGGGGGAAAGTAAATTCTCCTAATGTTTTCCCTGCTCCTGGGCAATGGGGGAGGGACAGCGGGTGTGTGTCGGGGATGGGTGTGGCATGGCGCTTGGGTGATTGGTGGTGGTGGGAATGTGTAAACTATAGCGAAATATTCTCTACCCTAGAGGGAAGACCATAAAGAAACTCTAAAATAGGAAAAGAAATAGTAGTGCTTGCATGTTACTTAAAGAATGAGAGGGAATGCTAAAAGAAATGGCTGCACAGATGGAGGTGGTGTTCCCAAAGTTGTGGAAGATTGAGAAGGAGCAGAAGCTGCTGCATTTCATAACATGCCACATTTGCATCTCTAAGTTCTGTAAGTCAATACCAAAGGTAAAGTAAAAATCCAGAAAAAAATTAAAAGAGAGTGGCAGACATTTGACATACCTTGATTAGAGGCCATGGAGCGAAGGCGCTTCGAACGCCTCAGTTCTTCCATAAGGAATCTGCAGGAGCAGGTGGAAAGAAAAACACATCAGTGGAGTTAAACCACAGCCTCATTTCCCATGCAACGATGCGGACCCTCACCAAACGCCCTCCTCCAGTGCCTCCGCTGTCCCCAGGCCTCAGAGCTCTTGGCTGCCTGGGCACCGAACCCACGAGGCCACCCAAGAGGACAGTGTGAAGGTGGGGGTTGGGGCGGGGCTGTGGTTGTGGGAGACTTCCACACCATAAAGGGTTTCCAAGGGGAAGCCAGTAGCTAGCAAAGACTGGCCTAGAGGCAGTTTGTTTAATTTATCCCAGTTCCTACAAGCAAAGCTGGGAGAGGGGGAGACTAACTTAGGCCTCCTGGAGAAATGATCCCTCTTTAGGGGAAGAGGGAAGGAAGGTGGGGACAGACAATGGAGTTAGGAAGACAGGATGACAAGGGAGGTGGCCGTGGCCCTTCTGGGGGGAATGAGAATCTGTCCTCATCTGCATCCATGTAAGCTCTACCCACTCCCAGGGACACCCAGACACACACCTGATCTCCTTGCAGCTGGCTCTAGAGATCTGAATATTAGGAGGCCCTTCTGCGAAGAAAAGCCTAGGAGCTGGAGGTGTCCGTGGGTTCACGGCGGTAGCTCTGAGGTCGGCCTCCCCCAACCAGGCAGGCAGGAGGGAGCTTGCTGCAGGTCCTGGCTCCGAGCTCAGCAGAAAGCCGACTGCTCGAGCCCCTGAGCGGACCATCTTATAAGGCACCAAGGTGATTACGTAAGGGGAGTGGTCATGGGGGGTCGGCTGGGGCTGGCCTGAATGAGCTTGGAAGGCCATTGGGCCAGTCCTCCCCCCCACGCACCCCCCCAAACCCGGACCCCCGTCCAATGAGGCCCTGCCAAGAGGCTGCTATTCATAGATGTCAATGGTTTATTGATTAATCTAATCATTGAGAAAAAGCATGATTACATTTAAGTGCCAGCAAAAGGGATGTGTGGTGGTGCCCCGAGAGTGGCTAGTAGGAAGATTTGATTAGACTACATCTGACTGTGGTCTAGGAAAGCATCCAAAGGGGGGGATATTTGGGCTGAAATCTGGACTTTAAAATTTGAAATTAGTCAATGTGAACCGGGTTGGGAGAGGCAAGGAGAGAGGCAGGGGACTGAAGAACGTGTGCTGAGGCCCCGGACTGGAAGGGAGCCTGACCCATTCCGGGAATGAAGGAGAGGCCAGGGCCAGGCCCAGAGGTGGTGCAAGGTGAGGGGAGGGGGCGCGCAGGAGCTGGTCTTGTTCCAAGGCAGCAGGAAACCATGGAACCGTGTCCTGCAGTAGGTTAACATTTCAAAAACGGCTAGCCTGGCTGTGAAGGAGAGCAAACCCAGAGTTCTCAGATAAACTCAGGAAAGGCAAGAAGGCTATTGCAGCCCTCGGTGTTGGGTGCAGGGTCCTATTAGGCTAGGACTGTGAGCAGCAGAGGAGAAAGTTCCGTGGTGGGAGAGAAATTTACAAAGAAAGAGCCCCAGTGTGAATAGCCCTTGGAGAGAAGGAGACTGCAGCTTTGGCAGCCCGTTCATTCAGACAGAGGTGGATCGGGAACCTGCTCTGAATGGGAAGATGTGGAGCTGGGCTTGCATACGTTGGGTTGAAGGAGGTTTTCAGCTGCCAAGTGAGGATGTCAAGTGGCCTTTTGTAAAAGAGACAAGCTTAGAGAGATGGTGGTGGGGCTGGAGACGCGTGTGAGACACACATCACTAGCTTTTATTGCTGTGGGTGCACACATAGGCCGAGGAAGAGAGCAGGAAACACACCAGGACACTGGAGGGGAACCCACAGTGGGTTGGCTGGGTTGCTTGCTTAATTTTTAGAGAGATGGGTTCTCACTCTGTACAGTGGCACGATCTTGGATCACTGCAGCCTCGACCTACTGGGATCAAGCGATTCTCCTGTCTCAGCCTCCCGAGAGCCGGACTATAGACACACGCCATCACACCAGGCTAATTTTTGTATTTTTTTGTAGAGATGGGGTTTTGCTATGTGCCCAGGCTTGTTTGGAACTCCTGGGCTCAAATGATTCTTTTTCCTCAACCTCCCGGGTAGCTGGGATCACAGGCACAAGCCACCTTGCCCACGTAATTACTATTGTTTTAGTTTTAATTCTTTGTGGAGATTAGGTTTTGCTATGCTGCCCGGGCTAATCTCAAACTCCTGGCCTCAAGCAATCCTCCCACATCGACCCAAATCACTGGGATTACAAGCATAAGCCACCACACCCTACTCTCATAGTGCTGTTTAAAAAATTCTGTTTTTACCAAAAATCAAAGCTATTCCTCAACTCCAGGGCTACCTGCGATCTGTGTTTGCCCTGAAAAATGGAATTTATCCTCACAAATTGGTGTTTTAAATGTCCCAATAATCTAATTAAATAACTGATTACCTTTAAAAAAAAAATTCTGGCCAACCACGGTGGCTCATGCCTATAATCCCAGAACTTTGGGAGATGAAGGTGAGAGAATCACTTGAGCACAGGAGTTTGAGAACAGCCTGAGGTTACATAACAAGACCCCATCTCTATCCAAAAAGAAAAAAAAATTACCCGTGTGTGGTGGTGCCTGCCTGTGGTCCCATCGGCTAGGAAAGCTGAGCGGGGAGGATTCTTTGAGCCTGGGAGATCAAGACTGCGGTGAACCGAGATTGCACCACTGCATTCCAGTCTGGGACACAGACTGAAACCTCGTCTCAAAAAAAAAAAAAACAAAAAAAATCTAAAAATGGTGTACAAATAATGCAATTCCAGTTAGATTGCCAGTATTTTTGTTGTTGCTGCTTTTTTTTTTAAAAAAAAGTCAACTTTATTAAGGTACAATTTACACACAGTAAAATGCTTTCATTTGAAGTACACAACTTGGTGAGTTTTGATAAACATGTAGGCTTGGGTAACCACCTCCACAATTAAAATAAGAATAATTTCATCACTGGGACAGTTCCCTTGTGTCCCTTTGCAGTCAGCCCCCTCCCTACATCCTCTGCCCCAGGCAACCACTAATCTACTTCTTATCTCTACAGGTTATTTTTGCCTGTTCTAGAATTTCACATAAAGGAAAGCATACAGTATGTCCTCTTTTCTGCCACATTTCTCTTGCTTGACTTAATTTTGTTAAGGTCCATCTATGTTCTAGAATGCATGAGCCATTCACTCATTTTCATTCCTGGGTGGTGTCCCATTCCACAAATAGACCAGGGTTTATTTATCCAGTCACTCACTGACAGATACTGATTAGGTTGTTTACAGTTTGGGGGTACTATGAATAAAACTGCTGAGAACACTCATGTACAAGACTTTGGATACACATATGCTTTCATTTTACTTGGGTAAATATCTACAAGTGAAAAATCTGGGTCAAATGTCAAGAGTTATTTTTAGATTTATAAAAAATTATCAAATTGTTTTCCAAATTGATTCCACAATCTATTTTATATTCCTTCTCAAAGTGTATGAGGGTTTTAGCTCCACATTCCCTGCCAACGCTTGGTGTTGTTGATCCTTATCCTCTAAGACACTCTAGTGTCTGTTGGAGTGCTGTCTCATTGTGGTTCTAACTTGCCTTCCCTTGATGACTAATGATGTGCTTACCAGAGTTTTAAAAATAAGTGGTTTTATTTTAGAATAGTTTTAGACTCACAGAAAAGTTGGGAAAAATACAGAGTTCTCATATGTCCCACACCAAATTTACCCTGTTTCTAGCATCTTACAGTGTGGTACATTTGTTACCATTATTATGGCAATTATAGTTATTGGTACATTAATATAATACATCATTATTAACTAAAGTTTATGTTTTGTTCCAATTTCCTTGGTTTTGACCTAACATACCTTTCTCTCCCAAGACCCCATCCAAGGTACCACATTACAGTTAGTCATGGCTCCTCTTGGATGAGACAGTTTCTCAGGCTTGCCTTGTTTTTGATGACTTTGACACTTTGAATATTGGTCAGATATATTGTAGGATGTCCTCTCCTGAAATTCGTCTGATGTGTTCCTTATGATCTGACTGGAATGATACATTTTTGTAAGAAAGATTGCAGAGGAAAAGTGCCATTGCCATCCCATCCTGTCTATAATCTATCACCATGGCTTATCACTGCTGGTATTAGTCCTGGTCACCTGGCTGGGGCAGTGTTGGTTAGATTACTCAACCATAAAGTGATTTTCCCCCTCTTTCTCTACTGTACTTTTTGGAAGTCACTATCTGTAGCCTACACTTTTAAAAAGGGAAGTTATGCTTTATCTCCTTGCAGGGGAATAGCTACCTAATTTGGAGTTCCCCCTGTGTGGAGGATTTGCCTATTCTTCCCCATGTGTTTATTTATTTAATAATTTATTTCTATTGGCATGGACTCATGGATATCTATTGTATACTTTAGATTATAACCCAATACTTCCTGGGATGAATTATTTAATAATTTAGCTAATTATTTTGTTAAATATTTTACTTAAATATTTAATTATTAATTAGTGAATTATTTTGTTACTCAAAGTTTCTAGCTTTGGCCATTGGGAGCTCCTTTAGTTGCCTGCTGGGTCTTTTTGTCACCCTCCATCACTGTGGCTTTTGGTTTGGTTTGGTTTGGGGCCCCTTCTTGCTCCCTGGCACCACAGGATGTTCCATGTTTATTTGCATAATTTCATTCTTATTGGGGTTTCATGTGCTCACCGACCACACCCATAAATACTTTTGTGACATTCCTGTTCAAAACCTTTATTTTTTTTTACTGGGTTGACTTTTTTCTTTTTTGAGATGAAGTTTAGCTCTTCTCACCCAGGTTGGAGTGCAATAGCGCAATCTCCAGTCACTGCAACCTCTGCCTCCTGGGTTCAAGCGATTCTCCTGCCTCAGCCTCCTGAGTAGCTGGGACTACAAGGCGCCCACCACCATGCTGGGCTAATTTTTGTATTTTTATTAGAGACAGGGTTTTGCCATGTTGGCCAGGGTGGTCTCGAACTCCTGACCTCAGGTGATCTGCCCGCCTGGGTCTTCCAAAGTGCTGAGATTACAGGCATGAGCCACTGTGCCCACTCTTATTCGGTTGACTTTCTATTATTGAGTTTTAAGTGTTCTTTGTGTGTTATAGATACAGGCCTTTTATAAATATATGTGTTGTGAATATATTTTACCAGTCTATGGCTTGCCTTTTCATTTTCTTAACAGCGTCTTTCAAAGAACAGATTTTAATTTTAATAAAGCCCAGTGTCTCAAGCTGGGGATTCCCAGGGAAGCCAACACAGAGATGGAAATTAGAGTGCAGAAGGTATATGAGGTGTGCCTTTTAGGGATGTGGTAGGGAAAAGAAACAGGACTGCACAGTCTTGATGCTGTGCCTCAGCGGACCCCATAGGATATTCTAAAGTGACCTACTAGAGCTATTCTGAGTTGAGGCAACAGGGCCAGGCTTTAATGTTCCCAATGAACATCACTGGATACAGTCTGCCTGGTGGAGGGTGCCCCTGTGGGTAAAGGCAGGGGAGTCTCTTCAGCCAAGGCAATCCCTTAGGGTTCATTTGCAAGGGCTGAGGGCAGTCTGTTGGTGGCAATTCTCACAGCTGAGGTCACAAATCCTTTATTTCTTAAGAAGGGTCTGGTGGTGAATCACAGTTCTCATTGCATAAAATGCACCAATGCTTTCTTGTACAATTCATGGCTTTTGTGTCCCATCTAAGGAATCTGCCTACTCCAAAGTCATGAAGAGTTTTGCTATATTTTCTTCTAGAAGTTTTATAGTTTGAGCTTTTACCTTTAGGTTAACACACGATTTTTGTCACTTTTTGTGTAAATTGTGAAGTAAAGGTTGAGATTTATATTTTTAATTATAGATATCCAGTTTGTCCCAACACCATTTGTTAAAATAAATGCAGGTTTTGTTTATTTCTTGAAAGTTAATGAAATGTTTTAAATTTTATATGGCGAATTACGTTTTAGAGGAAAAAAGTCATAAAAAGGAACAATAGTGAGTTGAGCCTTTCCCAGCTATCAAAATGGTATGGTATTGGAATTAGTTGATGAGAATAGATCAGAAACCTATAACAGCTAACAATAGCTAACATCTATTGGACACTGCCGTGCGCCAGGCATGTTCCCCAGTACTTTTCACATATTCATGCATTCAATCCTCCCAACAGCATTAGTAAGATAATTGATTGTCTAAAGCAAAAATAGTAAGAAATATGTAGTGGGTTTTAGAACATATGAAAAGTAAAATCTGTAACAACCAAAGCCCCAAGGAGAGAGGAACTCAAAGCATACTATTGTAGTCCTTACACTGTACGTGAAATAGTATAATATTATGCAAACTTCAAAAAAAGAGAAAGCTGCCACAGGCATGGCTTTCCTGGTTAATTCTACCAAACATTTATTGAAGAAATAATACCAATTCTACAGAAATTCCAGTGGGACAACGATTTTGAAAGAAGGGGTTTGGCTGAGGCTGCATTATATGGAAAGATAAATTAGAGGAAAATGATAGAATCTAAATGGCTTTAAACTGGTAGGGCATTATTAGGACAGCTCCGGAAATCTGAATATGAATTTCATACTTGGAAAATAATATTGTGTAAAGAAAAGTGTTAAATATCCTGAGTGTGAAAATTGAATTGCAGTTTATATGCAAAAAATTGTTTAAGGTTTTAATTTAAATAAATTCAAGCAGTTTACTAAGGTGATGGCATTGAAAAGGATGAAGACAGGTAGAAGGGGGAAAGTAAAAACACATTTTTTTATTTGGGAAGATAATGAGTTCAATGTTAACATTTTGTTAGAAGCCATTTGTAAGGAAATCTAGTTAAAATTTATAGTAGAATAATATCATCTAATACACTTAAGAAATTAATGTGGTTTCTTCACATCCAATTGGTTTGCTTTTAATGTTGAACTTAATTATTGATTGAATTTACCCATTCTCTTTCCCAAAACCATTTTCTTGTGTAGGTTCCCAAAATTGAGCTTAAGTAATAATGTCTGGTGTTAGTAACTCCAAAATATATTTTCTCAAATTGGTCTTTTAATTGAATATGTAATAAAGCTTTATTATCTGTTTAAAACTTCTCAATATATCTCTTTTGCTCTAAATATTTAATATATAGCCTGAACTTACAAATATTTATAACCTTATCTTGATGAGACTTCCAAGCCACATAGTCAGTTAAAGTTACCCCAGCACTCGATATTTGCTTTTTTTTTTTTTTTTTTTTGAGACAGAGTCTCACTCCGTCACCAGGCGCCAGGCTGGAGTGCAGTGGCAGCACTCAATATTTAATACACCCAGCTATTTTACCTTTCAGAAACATACCATATTGTCTTGCAACACCTGAACATATGCATATAGTTTTCTTTTCTAAAAATCCCCATTCACACCCAAGTAAATTTGACCTTAACTCATCTCTCAAGAGACTTAGAGGCTTCCCTGGTTTCCAGGCTATGTTGGTAGTCATTCTACTAATGTGTTCCCATATTGCTACCAACTTAATTTTACTATGGTATGTATAATAATCTATTGCAAATGTTTCCTTATAGAAGTTTTTGCAAGCAGCTAGTAAATCTTCTAAGTTTGAAAATGTGTTATAGTTTTTATTTATTTCTCTTCCTAATTCAGTGGCCAGAGCATGAAAGATGTTTGATAAATGTTCACCTAATTAATAAATGACTAATTTAGTAAAACAAAAATAATATGATAAATGATATTAATAATAACAAAGAAAGCATGACTAGGTAGCTATAGGCTTTAGTGTAGTATTTATGAGTATTTAAATAGTGTTTATAATTATTATCTTTTAATGTTCAACACAGTTTTATTATTCTACGAGCAGCACATTTGTAAAGATTCATAACTTGCCAAAATCTAAGCATCAAAAGTTAAGAATATAAAAAAGCAATTTTACAGTTTAGCAGTCTATAAAAACTCCAGTAAGCAGATATTGTAAATCACTAATAGACACAAACTTTCTCAGAGCACAACATAACCATGCTGAAAAGTGCTGTAGATATAACTTGTATCAAACCTCTCAAAGAAAACTCTATTAATCTTAATTTTTACTGTTGCATTTATCAGAATTAATGCATGGAAGATTATATATGTGAGCTATTTATATGATAATGAAATTGTGTAAAATCTGTGGTATGCACAAATCAAACATTTATATTTGCTTCCTTTCTTGCTATGCTTATTTTGTTGTATTTGTGACTTGTAATTTATTTTCATATGTCATATTTATGAACAGGAAATTGTAATCTATATAAACTATATTCACAGAAGATATTGTATTATAATGACTTTCTCAGTATTTTCTGATGCATTTTCTCATTCTCTAATATATTATAAATGTATGCTCTAAATCGTTATATATATTACTATATTTTCAACAGACAAAAATCTACCTGGGTACTTCTAAATGAACTTGGAATTTGGTGAGGTCATGCAACCGAACGTGTTAACGTATTCAGTTGTTTTGTGAATTTATACCTACTTAATAAAATCAGGAAGCACTGTCATCTTTTGAATTAGGGAAAGTAATTATAGAAAAATATTTCTCAAATTTAAAAGGGGCATTTCCCTACCATCCCCACTCCCCGAGAAATGTGAAGATAATGAGAATCTGCCATAAATCAAATTACTTTATCTACATCTTGGAACTGCAAAGTTCATCTCTATCTGTATTTTGTCCTTTGACTTTCTATAGAACTTTCTTACACAGCTGCCCAGGAGCACAATACTATCCTTCATATTCTAATGAAAATTCAATCTCAAAGCCATTCATTTCTTAGTTTCGTTTTAAAGTTGTGAAGTGGTTGTATTATCTACATATTTTTATGCATGATATTATTTTGCCATTTCTCTTTTCTTCCAACTTTTCTAATTTTTTAAATGCTATAAACTGGGAAATTTAACTTTTTGAATTACCTCATTAGGTTGTTTGATTTCTTTCTAAATCCTTGGCTTTTTCTGCAATTCTTTGTATAAATACTTGTGACCTCTGATCTTTTAAACTGTTCTACATCTTCTGTATTCTCTCTCCTTTCTTTATTCATTTAATCCTAGACTTCAAAAGGCTTTTTTTTTTGGATTGCAAACTTAATTATGTAATAAAATTCGGTGGGAAATCAGTCACCAAAAAATTCTGATTTACAAGTAACTTCTCAAAACCTGTTTGTGTATTCTCTTTTTGTAACATAAAGACTATAGTTTCTACTAAAATAAAATATTTAAATTTTTATTATGTGTGTACATACATCTAATACATTAAAATTTAACAATACTGTTTATCACAAGAAGCTGAAAATATTAATAATGCTTTTCAAAGCATTTTTCAGGTAGGAGTTTACTCAGTATGTACAATAAAATCAATTTCATTTGGGGTTTAATATTCTGAGCTTCACTTAAGTCATCAGAAATTCTCAGGGAAGTGAAGCATTTAAAGATGAGAATGCTTTTACTTGTTTATAAATTTTCATTTTGAACATTACTATAGTTACTGAATGTAACTCACTATAAGCCAACTTTAGCTTAAATTATATTATATATTTGGTCATAATTTATCTAAAATTTGCAGTCTGAGATAGATGACTAAATATTATATAAATATATATAAATATAACAACAGCTATTGCCAGGAAACTTTCAAATTATGAAGATTTCTGCAGATTATTAAGAGTAAATCTTTTAACTTTATGCCACTATTAGTTTTAAAGGCCAAACAATTTATGTGTTTCATTTCCTATCCATTATTTTCCCCTTTATATTTCAATTCTCTGTTCTTATTAAAATACACTTTATGAAAGCAATTTGAGTACACTTATTGAAATAATATTGCAACATTTGAATAAAACAGATATTCCCACATGACCCCTAAGCCTATATTTGATTGTTATTCCTGTATTTGTTTAAGAATTAGTGGTCTATTGTCAAATAATGTTTGTACTTTCATGTCTGGAGTTTTCTTTTACTAGTTCTCAATCTACATTTCCACTTCTACCATTATTCAAAAAGAGTATCAGTTTCTGAATTACTATTTAGTTCTTTCATTATTATTACTATTAAATGTTGTTGACAGCTAGATTGGTATAATTTCATTTCTGTTTCTTTGATTATATCACTGGTTTTTATTTGTATTTGTTCTCAAGGGCCTGCTGATTCTTGGATCTCTGTTCGTACATTAAAAACTCTAAATGTGGTTCTGAGCTTGACTTCTTTCAGAATTCAGGATAAGGAGAAGGTCAAGAACTGAACTGTTTGCTTTGAAGAGACTCGAGGTCAGTGCATATTGGTCTTTTTAGCAGGTCTTTTAATCATTTTATCCAGAGAAATGCCTCCAATCTGCTTATAGTTATGAGAATTCTGAGATGTTAGCAGGGGAAGGGGCTGGTGTTACAAACTATTTTCAACTAATCCTCTTGTTTTTATTGACATCTTATCCCCCAATCCCCACCTCCCTGAGCTCTTCCTGGTATTTCTAGTCTGAACCTCTTATAGCCCACCTCCATCATAATGATAATCATTTTCCCTTTGCCTTGGTGGGGGCTTCAGGAAAATTAAATTACCTATCCATCTGATCTAGAAGTATGATTTGGGATTCTATCAGTGTCTCTAAATGATTTCTACCCAGCCCTCTTCTTTCCAGCTGCACTTCACACTCATACCCTTGGGGAAACACTACCTAACAATCAAAAGGTTTTTTTTTTTTAATCTACAGTAATAATAGTCTTACTGAAAATTATATTCAAGACCCTTCGCCTTAGCCTTATAGGCAAGTAGATATTAAATTTCTTTGCTTTTTTGAGTCAGTTAACAAAAATTATTGATTTTCATTTTCTGAAATCATACTCAAATTTCTAATTGGCTCTCAGATTTATTATCATCTGATGGAATTTTAAATCATTTAAAATATTCTTGATGCTACATTAGTAAGATTGTGAAAAGAAACATTAATAAATACATTTAATAAATTTGCCATTTTTACCAGACGACTCAAACTAGAGTGATATTGAACACACACACACACGCTCTGATATATTTTTTATATAGCTAAATATATATATATCACATATGTATATATATCTCGTATCTCATATATCTGTATAGAATATTTGATGTATCTCTATATCTTTATCTTCTTACCTCTATCTAGAGGATTGAAAAGGAAATACTAGGATTGAAAAGAAAATACTATTATGGCACCAAAAAATAATAATGTAAATTCATTCATTATTTTTAATTTTCACTTTTCAGATATCACTCAGTTTCAGTTCATTTTGGTCCTGTAGAAAATGTCCTTATGGCTATTTGTGTTGGTTTTCTAGGGATTCCATAACAAATTACCACAAACGAGATGTCTTAAAACAAGTAAAATGTATTCTGTCAATAGGGAAAAGATACCTATTCAATAAATGGTGCTGGGATAACCAGCTAGCCTTATGCAGAAGAATGAAACTGCCTATCACTACATAAAGAAAACCTGCCTATCACCATATACAAAAATTAACTCAAGATAGGTTAAAGACTTAAATGTAAGTCCTCAAACTGTAAACATCCTAGAAAAAAGTCCTCAATCTTTTGTATTCCTTGGTTTGCAGCTGAGTAACTGGAACCTCTGCCTCCTCCCTCCCTTGGCCTTCTTCCCAGTATGTGTGTGTAGTGTGTGTGGGGTGGGGGGCTTTCTAATGGTGACACCAGTATTGGATATAGGGACCTCCCTATCCAGTGTGACCTCATCTTAACCAATTATATTTGCAAAGACCCATTTACAAATAAGATCACACTACCCAATTCATTTTCTGATTCTACTGACTTTAAGATTATTTAAGATATTCTTTCTGTTTCTGAAATTCATTCTACAGTAGGTGATTTTACTGCACATTATATATATTTTTAATAATTGACCTACATGATTTAGATCAATCATAAAATAAGCACAACTGCTTTTTTAGTTGATGCTAAATTACCAGAATAGAAAATGCTATATTCTTTTGGTTTTGCTAGATTCCAGTTGCTTGTATGTCCTTCTTTTGTATTTGGTTTTATTTAAAAAATATGATCAAATGAGTTTCTAAATCTAAAGCTTGCACTATGTCACTTTCTGATTTTGATGATAAAAGACTCTATGAAATCTAAAAATTTAAAGCTTATCTATTCTTATTTAGTTATAAATATCCTAGTCATTTACATAAGACTTAGATAACAGATATTTTAAACATTTTTGACCTTTCTGTCTGAATTAAGTAGAAAATGCTAAAAGCTTACTAGAGAGTGAAATAAAATAACTAGCTCATATCTTCTTTTTAATTAAAGAAAATGATAAAATATAGCTCTGTGGTAGAATATAATGATCTCAGCATATGTTCTCTGCCTTGTATGTATAATCACTTTCTATTTGTACCAGGTCTTAGATAAATTATTATTATTTTAATATTAAGAAATCACAGGTGTAATTACCAACAGGGAAGTATTAGTTTACACATTAAGCTATGATTTTATATGTACACATGTGTATGTTTTTATAATATTAAATATGTGTTAAATTTATAATGTTAATAAATAAATCCCCTTTTTAATGATCACTTTATTTAAATTGGTATTAATTGTGGGTACATGGATTTGAGGAAAGTATATTTTGAGCACATCTGAGGAAAATAAACATATTTGTAGTGGAAGACATGAAGATTTGTGATCCAAACTTCTCATCATGTCCATCATTTTAGCAAGCCTGTAACTAGCACAAAAATCATGGGCTCCCTAGTAGACCTCCTAAACACAATAGATGGGCTTATTACAATAGGAGTGTCTAAATAAAGCCTGATGATCATCAATACCTTCCCTGAGGAAGGAGCAATTGAGAGATGTCATGAGCAGACAATTGAGATATGAAGAAAAAGTGGAGTAACATATGTAATCTATTTATTCATTTTTTCTTTTAAATCAATAAAAATATGAAAATTTATTATATAATATGATAAACTTAGCATGTGTAACAAATAGAAGTGGGAGCAGTAGAGATTCTAAAATCCCACATGGTTGATAGTATCATCATGTTCTGGCAATTCTAAACAACTCAATTATAAAAGATTCCCTCACCCCTACTCCACCCATCCCACAATCCTTCCAGCTTTTGTACCACTAGCAAGAAGTGTTCCTGATGCAACATTCACTGCTTTCTGCTTTGAAGGAATCCTCTATCCTGTGAATATCTCTCCACAGATAGTAAGTTCTTAATGCAGGGGATGGAAGGGCACACACAGAAGTGGGAGGTGGGATACGATGGAGAAGGTGGATGGGGTAATGAAGATGGCATGGAAGACTACATGGTATTTCATATATAATTTCTAAATGTGTATATTTTGCCTTTGAGTTAAGATCTCAAACATTTAAAAAAGTTCTTAATCCATTTCATGCAGGTCAGAGAGAAAATGAGCAATAGTACCTAATGTTGAGGCTTGCAAATTTTCTCTCTCTGTGTTTTTAGAAGTATTAGACATGATTGTATTAACTGACTGACAACCCAACATGTAACCTGGCTCATCCTCACTTTTCTGCCTTCCTTCTTCTTCCTCATTTTTTTTTTTTTTTTTTTTGGTCCTTCCCCCGGTGTCCCTTTAATGACTATGGGCTAAGCAGTGTCTAGGGACAAGGGGTAAAGTATTGAGCAAAACAGGTACTACTCTGCTCCACATTGTGTTTATAATCTAGAAACAATGCTACACTTGGTGACACTTTAGTTTGTAGCAATTATCACTGTCTGAAAAGAAAAATTATGTAGTAATAAACAATTTTGTGAAACATATGTACTTGGTTCAAAATGTTGTAGAGCCTCCAAATTTAAGTTATTGCTCCTGATACATAGTAAGCCAAACACTGACACATCAACACTTAGGAGCAGAGAGAGGTTTATTCAGTTTGGCTAAAACAAGACAGCAGGAGAGAGAAATCTCTCAAATTCTATGTCTTTGAACATATTTGGTGGTTTTATGAGTAAGGTAGGTATCTGAGGAGTGAGATGTCCTGATAATCGAAGCTGTTTGTGTCCCTTGGCCTAATCAAACTTCTAGATCCCATCAAGGAGGTCTGCATGTTCTAAGGTTCATTGTTCTTTGAAAGACAAACAGGTTTATTAATCCTGTGGGCAGCCCTTGGTGGTTAGGATGTGAAGTTAATTTCTAGTGATTACCCCCTACTGAAGCTACTATAGGCAAGCAAGTATGCATGGAGAAAGAAAAGAACAAAGAGAAAGAAACTAAGTAAAACAAAGTCTTGTGATTTTTATAAAATACAGGCTTGGTTACAAAAACACAGAAGAGATAAAATAAATGAACAAATAAATAGAATTACAGACATTTTCATTGAGATATATTTGCTTGAATAGGCATTAGTTATGAGATATATTTACTAATGTAAATGCATTTAAATGATTCTAACTGGTTGACAAGATTCCAAAATGCTACTAACTAGCATTGTCTCTGATACAGAATGTGAAAATGTTGTACTACAAAAATATATTTGATGTTAATGCTAGCAACATTCACTACGCTGATTCATATTAGTGATGAGACCTTGGAGAAGCATAAAATTATAGTAAAATGAATGTGAAAGGCAAGCTAAAGACAATAATTGCCTTATAAAAGCCTTTCATTAAATATCAAAATGCTGAGTTGGCCAACACCATGATTCTGAAAGCAAAAGCTAACTTTTAAAAAAAGGAAGTGTTTCTTAAGCTCTCCAAGACACGTTTTTTTTTGTTTGTTTTGTTTTGTTTTGTTTTGTTTTTCTAGGAATTCACCTTTGAAGGTTAGGAGAAACTCTATAGTGAAGACAAACTCTCAACTACATGAGAAAAGAGTAAAACTTTGATGTGTTAAGAGATTATTGCATTTCTTCTTAAATTATAGTCAGAAGATTCTAATTTTAGAATTGACTTTTTTTCAGGAAACATGACAGACGATATTTTGTTTGCTATCCCATTAAAAGCACTGCATATCAATGTTGTGCATATGTATTATATAATTTATAATGAAGATAATTAGTCTTATAAATAATTGGAGGAAAATTAAAGTCAATATCAAAAAAAGGCAAATTCCCCAAAGTGACATAACCCAGTTGTGAAATAAATAATAATATGTTCAAGTTGATGAAACAAATATGTAATTCAAACTCTTCATTATTCTGTACAGATAAAGACCAGATTACAATCAATTATAAACTATTAAAAATGTACCAGATATAGTTTTTTGATTATTTCAGTTTTTCAGATGGCATTTTGCTGTCTAAAGGATTATTTTATTTTATTTTATTTTATCTCCATACATACATGACTGCGCCCTTAAAGGTCTTTTGAAGTATTGGCCAGAAACAGCAATAACAAAAAAAATGTATAGGCATACTTTCCGGTTGTTCCAGCTTTTAAATAGAACTGAATATTCAGTGCCTTTATTATAATAATACAGTATTACTCAGTTGTGTTTCATTAACAAACAAGTCTCAAATCTCAGTGATTTACACAAAACATTTATTTTCAGATTATATTACTCATCAGCAATTGCAGTTCAGCCATTGAATTTGCTCCACATTTATTTTTCTAAAATTGATGTTGAAATTTGAGCCTTTATTTGGACATTATTGCCCTTGAGGACACATGAAAAGGGCAAGGAGGGGCAAAAACATGAGATTCCTTTAAAAGTCTCAGCTCAGAACTAGCACCTTGTCACTTCTGCTCACATTGGTTCCAGAAAGCCACATGATCATGCCAGAAAATGAGGTAAGAAAGTATACTCTGCCTACATGTGACGATGGAAGGGGATGCCTGATCTTCTAACAGGGAAGATAATGAATTAATTGTTGAGAAAAATAATATAATCCATTACTGAAGGATTTTTAATTTACTGCTTCCCTTCCAGTGTATCTTTGAAAACATTTATGACCTTTTAAATATCCTAATAACTCCCCTTCTCCACTCTAATTCATAGTGCTTTTAACATATATATGCATAGGAAACACTTGTAAGTTAAATTAAAAGGGAAAGTAATTATGAATAAGCTATAGGGTCTCTCTCTGCCTAATTCTGTTATTGCTATTAATCTTTCCACTTATCTTTTGATACTGATACAAAGAAAAAAAGAAAAGGAAGAGAAAAACAACCAACTTGATGTTCTAGGAAAAGTTGGTCATTTTCTAAAACAATATAAGCCTGTATGTTCACAATTGATGGACACAGTAATGTTCTCACCGTGTGAGCAGAAAGGAGGAAATTGGTAGGGTCACAATTTATGAAAGCTCTGCATCCTGTTTCCAAAGTCTAGAGGGACATTCAAATACTGAAACTGGGGGTCCTTAGTAGTCCCAGGGTGGAAAATTTCTATAATTGGGACTCACAGTGAGAATACAAGGAACATTAAAAAGCCATTAACTTCAACTACTCACACTCTGATAATACATTGAATTTGATTATTATGACATTATAGAAATATGTATAGTATCCAAATGTTCTTTAAGCTATTTACAAAAGTGAATATAAAAGTGCATTTGGTACGAGAGAGCACGTTAACTTTATATATATATATATATATGTGTGTGTGTGTATATATATATATATATATATATGTATATATATACACACACACACATATATATATGTATATATATGCCACCTTACTCCATGTAGAGAAAATGCAGTACAATGTATTGGATCTATATTAACTATTCTTATGAATAACATGGCCAATTCAGTTTATTGAAAGCGAGTGACTTTCCAGTGGACTGATTTCACAGGACTAAAAACTGGAACAGAAGCATTAGAAGAAATGGAGAGTAGTATACCTCAGTTACTTATTGGTTGTTTTATTTTCTTCAATTACTGTTTGTTGGTCTGTTTTTTTCTCTTTATAAGTTGCCTTTTGACTGGCATTGCTTTGATATCCTGCAGACAGCTGCTGCCAAATTTACCAACAGTGAAATGTTGCAAACTGCCAATTGAATTTTTAATGTTTTGTTTTGTGTTAGTGTTGTTAAAAATCACGAAATCATTTTCTAACAAATTACACCAGTGGGCTATGGTTATTTTTTCCTCAAAACAATCTGCCTGAGCAAAGACCTCCCTGTTCTGATAATAACTTGAAACAGGTACGCATTTAAAGTTAAATATCCTAAGTGTATGCTTAAAACTAGATGTAAAACACAAAAAGGAATAATTAATTGCATAAAACCGATTCAACCGGAAAGGACTGCAGTTCTCTCTCTCTCTCTCTCTGTCTCTCTCTCTGTGTCTCTCTTGCTCCCAAACATTTCAGTCATTTTATGAAGAGTCCAACCATCATTGAATGAAAAGAATATCCTCCAACCAACGTGCAGGCAATGTTCTATTTTCTGTTGTGTACATGTGAAAGACAGACTGGTTTAGAAGCAAACAAGAAAGTGGACCTGTGCTATTTGCTAATATCATTAAAATGTAAGCCAATGAAATCTCCCCCAATTTATAATCAGACTCACAATATAAAATTGCTCATTTACATCTCATATCCAGAAATTGATAAAACTTTACTGTCTCCATAAAGTGTATATATAAAGCAACTTTTAAAAAAACTTGTTTGCCATTCAAAAAGAATTTTTTACACCATTTGGATAGATCACTGGAATTAAAGTTTAATTATAAGTCAATATAAATATAAAATGCATTTTGCTTACTATATAATAGAATGTATAGTTCTATAAACATGATAAAATTCTAAATTGTCCAGGGTTTTACATACATAAATAGAATTTCTAACATATGTGACAATTCTATATTCTGGGGGATATATATATATATACACACACACACACATAATACTTATATGTATGTGTATATAATATATATAATTATTCAATCCTGGAGTTTTTTTAAACTTAAAAGGAAAATAATAGTCTTTTATATTTGCATAGCTATTCACTATTTCCGTTGCTCCTTCTCCATTTTTGAAGATGCACATTTCCCTCAGGTATCATTTACTTTCAGCCTGTGGTGTTTCCTAGAGACCAGTTTTATTGGTAAAATTTTCTAATTGTTTTCTGTCATTTAAGAATCTCTTTCTTTCACACTCATTCCTAAACAACAACTTTAAAGATATTAAACTTGGATTTGACAGTTCTTTTCTTTCAGAGTTTTATGTATATTGTCCAAATGTCTTTGCCTTATGTGATTTCTATTGAGAAGTTTTGTGTCATTTGAATCATATTCCCCTTGTATACATTGTTTTGCTTTATGTTTTACTCTAGATGCTTTCAAATTATTTTATTTATCTTTTGTGTTCAGCCATTTTATAATGATTTGACTTGTCATGGTTTTCTTTTAGATTATTCTATTGAAGGTTAAATGAGATTTTTCCATAAAACTTTAAATTTATGAATTTAATTATGAATTTAAATATGAACTTTTAATTTATGAATAATCTAGGAATTATTCCTTCAAGAATTTTTCTCTGTCCAAATTTTATTCTACTTTCCATTGGATGTTTCAGTGACATATTATGCACTTGGATATCAGAAACTCAAGTCCCTGAAGTTCTAACTTATTTTTCTTTTAAAATATTATCTGTTCTTCAGATTGGATAATTTCCATTGTTTTATCTTTAATTTAATTGAGTTGTCTTCTATGGTTTCCATTCTGCTATTACGCCCATTTAGTTTTTTGTTTTTTTTTTAATTTTAAATAGTCTCCTTTTCCATTGTATAATTTCCATATGATACATTTTTAGTTTATGTTATTTGTTGAAAGCCTTTTTTCCTATTCATTCCAAATGTGCTTACCTTATTTTCATGGAACATAGTTATAATAATATTCATTTTATAATATTTGTCTGATAATCCATTATATGTATAATATTAATGTTTAATTTCTGTTGTTTTTTCTCTTGAGAATTTGTCACATTTTCTTATTCTTTGTATGGCAAGTTATTTAGGACTGTACTGTGGACATTATAAGCAATGTGTAATAAAATGCTATATTGGAATTTTCAGCATAGAAAAGGAATAAATAGAAAACACAAGGAAATACTGCAAGGCAACAAAAAGTGAGGAAAAATAATGAACACATGCAAAGGATATGAATGGCAATTACTCAAATTAAATTTTTAATGCAAATAATTAAAGGAAAATACACATGGTAATTATATATGGGCAAATAAAATACCACAAAATTTGTAAAACATCAAAATTCAGTAATACCAACTATGAGTCACTGTGCACTGCTTGTAGAAGTAAAAATCGATGCAAGCATTTTTAAGAAAAATTTGATAAGAATAATTAAAGTCAGATAATAATTTCCTGTGAGCCAACATTCTACCTTTGGATATATTTTTTGAGGAAAACTCTTGCAAATGTGTAATGGGTCTTGAGTTACAATAGTCTTTCATCATTTATTGTTTTGTCAGATAGATGGAAAGAATCTTGATGTCCAGCATAAAAAAATCAGTATATAACATGTTAGGTGCATTTGCTATGAGATACTATGAATCACTTAGAAGTGATTAATTTACTATCATGGCATACAGATAGATGTTTAAAGCATATCATACAAGCACAGTAGATAACTATATAATGGAGAATATTGGTAAAAAAATCTGGAAGATTATAGCTATCTCTGCTGGTGTCTCAAACATATTATCTCAGCATTCATATTTCTGTACATGGCAATGGATTCTTAGTGAAAACACCTGAGTTTCTTCCTAAGAGCTTTCTCTAGTTTTATTAATGTGCACAGTTCATGTTCAGGGAAAGTCAAGTGAGAGGGGGGTTAAACCTCTAAAAGTCAGTCACAACCCATAATTACTAAACATTGGTGAATACATACTGCAGTGTCCTTATTCCTTGAAAAAGACAACTCGGCCAACTACATTTTTTCAGGAGGGCCCAAAGGAAACTACCTTTACAAATGCATAAGTAATAGAATAGTGAAGTGGGATCAATGATGTATCTGAGAAACCCAGTGGTGGCTCTGCTCAGCAGGCCAGGTGGTAGACATCAGATGCCACTAGAACTTGGTGGCCTAAATGTAAATTGGTATAATAAGATTAAAGAATTATAGAGCTGGTAACAATGGCACTTAACTGTTGGAAACTGGTTGGATGTAATTCTCTTATTAGTCTGCAAACTAGCAATTGTCCATAGAAACATTGATGCAGAAGTATTAAAACACTGATCAATGTCACAGAACATTGATTCTGTGACAATGGCTAACTGAACACAGTATTTCTGAAAGGCATAAATCGATGGTCCATGAGAAAATTATTTTATTTGTATAGCCAAAAAGTTAAAGACATGATCAAAATATCAGATTCTTCAATAAAGAGTTCAAATTTCCTTGTGCAATATCCGAACTTGAGCCATTCTTGGATCCAGAAGTTTACCAGTGTAATGGAAGGTTGTAACTTCTGGAGGTCTACACATAGCATTCATTGACCCAATCCTTCCCTAGAGGGGTATATGGTCATTTATCAGATTACCATACACTGACAACAGGAGGAAAAGGCAGACAAATACATTTGGTAGATGTTGTTCTTGGCTGACATTAATTGTAGGAAACCACAAATAACATCATGTACCTACTATTAACAGTAGGACCACGTGGAGACAAAATGACAAATGGAGCCCTGAACCAGTTTCCTCTCCTAATGGGTCCAATGGACAGGGAGCACTCTTGGCTAAAACTATTTGCTTGCTTCCCTAATTACATACTTAGAATATATATGTAATGTATAAATCTACATTGGTCCCTGATTGTTTAGCAAGAGCTGTTATGAAAGAAAAGAAAACCTCCGAAACTCCCACCCAGCACAGCCAAGAAAGTAAATCTGAACCACAATTAATCCTGGCTGAAATGACAAAATTAGTTCCACTTTCAAAGACTCATAGAATGCAAGGGCAATATTCCCTATAAAATCACAATTTACTCCAGACTGGTTCCTGCAAAACTTCAGATGGATCATATTCAGAATCACAGGCCACAGTGGTAACTACTGACATCTTTATTAGAATAATCACAATATATCAGCAACTTGATATGTGACTCTCATATGTGATTAATCAGTTTGTTTTAATTTTATTCAGAAGGGGACATGAAAGATCACTGTCCTCGTGCTTGTATCCAAAGCTCTATTAACTGACATATGTATGTACTATATAATTCAAAGAAACTTATCTTTACCTGGCCCAAATGCATCACACTATGTGGATAATGTGTTGCTCACATTTCCCCATAATATTTTAGTAAATATTCTAGATAATAGAAATTGTACATTACAAGAGAACAACACTGTCTAAATTTTCTTTCTTTTTTTTTTTTTTAGATGGAGTTTCACTCTTGTTTCGCAGTTTGGAGTGCAGTGATGTGATCTTAGCTTACTGCAACCTCCACCTCCCAGGTTCAAGTGATTCTCCTGCCTCAGTCTCCTGAGTAGCTGGGATTACAGGTGTTCACCACCACACCCAGCTAATTTTTTGTGTTTGTAGTAGAGACAGGTTTCACCATGTTGCCAGGCTGGTTTTGAATTCCTGACCTCAGGTGATCTGCCCCCCCTCATCCTCCCAAAGTACTAGGATTACAGGTGTGAGTCACCACAACCAGCCTGCTCTCTAGATTTTCAATAAATGATCAGTTATCCTGTCTTTTCTTCCCTGACTACTCTAGGAAAAATTGAAACTGATATTGTATTCACCATATATTATATTACTTTTGTTTGCATGTATTTACGCTGTTAAATCAGAGTGTACTAATGAACAAAATCATTTTATTTCATCTGCATCTTGATATTATTAAAATTAGGAAGCATATCTATATATGGTAGACCATGACAATTGTTACTTTTATTTCATTTAGATTATAATTTCAATTTTCAAAGTGTTTTATACAATTTTAGCTAATTTAAAGTCATGCATTAAATAGCAAGTTGTTTTTTCGTTCTTTGTTTAATACAGAGATAGATTATCATTGTCCTAACCCATTTTGTGTAGCTCTAATAGAATATCAGAGGCTAGATAATTTATAAAAGAAAATTTAGCTCAAAATCTTGTAGGTGGAAAAGTTCAAGAGCATAGCACTTGACCTGTCAGACCAGCTGCTGGTGAGAACCTATAACTGGGTCAAAACATGGTCAAATTTGTTCTTTTTTTGTGGCTAAATAATACTCTATTTATGTATATAAAAGCAGAAAACCAAGAACACATGTGCACAGAGATCACATGGTAAGAGAGGAAGCAAGCAGGAATCTAGGAAGCTTGACTTGCTTTTATAACTACCCACTATCATTGTAACTAATCTAGTCCTGAGCCAGCAAGAACTCACTCCTGAATGAGTGAGACTTTACTTCCACCAGAGGATATTAATCTGTTCATGAAGGATCTGATCTCATGACTCAAGCACCTCACTCTGGGACCCACCTCCTAGCACTGCCGCATAGACAATTACAGTTCAATTTTAGTTTTGGCAGGGACACACCACATCCAAACCATAGCTCTCATCAATATGAAATTCTTCCCCAGGATCAAAAGACAACAGCTTGTTTTCAAAATTATTTTTGCAAGAAGTTTGCAGGAAATTTCATAGTGACTGTTCTCACAATAAGGAAGACAGTTCTATTGAGATACTGCAAATATCAAATAGGAAATGCAATAGATTAGCAGCTGTTAAAAGAATTTAAAGATAGAGATGACTAGTTTCATAAGAAAAAGTCATTAAAATACTCAATCAATAATAAAGAAAGCATAGAAATAACCAAGGAAAAGTTTTGTTTAAATAAGAAATATGAATATTTTTTCATTATGCTTAACGAAACCTATTAAGAAGTTGTGGCTATCAGCCAGGCGCAATAGTTCATGCCTGTAATCCCAGCACTTTGGAAGGCCAAAGCTGGCAGATCACATGAGATCAGGAGTTCGAGACTAGCCTGGACAGCATGGTGAAACCCCGTCTCTACTAAAAATACAAAAATTAGCCGGGCATGATGGTGGGCATCTGCAATACCAGCTACTCGGGAAGTTGAGGCAGGAGAATGGCTTGAGCCTGGGAGGCAGAGGTTGCAATGAGCTGAGATAGTGCCACTGCACTTCAGCCTGGGTGACTGAGCGAGACTCTGTCTCAAAAAAAAAAAAAAGAATTTGTGGATGACAGCTGTGAATAGTAGTTTAGAAGGAGACAGTATAGAGGCTTCAATATTCTGAATCATCATTTTCCTTCCTATATTTCTCTTCAATAACCTAAGCTAAATTTCAGGGGTTTTGTATTTTTTAAATTGTTGTTGTTTTGGTGGTAATACTATAAATCAGCTAAGAAATGAAGACACACATATGCCTATACTTCATGTACACACACACACACACACGCATGTTATACCGATATATTAAATAACATATATGTATAACAAAACTGGTAGCAAAATATTTTGGATCATCAAGCATTCCTGTCCCAAATAATAGAAATTCTCTGAGTTAAAAAAATGGCAAAATTTTGCTCCTTAACTGACAACACTATACTGTTTTCTACTCTTCATATAACAAAGATTTATTTTAATACAATTACAGAAATGAAAATGTTTATTGCACTGTTTTATCCCTGTCTGTGTCTTGAGGTTGTGTTGTGGTTGAGAGAACAGTATGTATAGTTAAATTTATAAGCTAGAAAGGACAGAGGTATATGTACATGGTATCTTAGCTGTTTCTTCAGTATAGAAAATAAAGCCACTAGTCCAAGAAAGCATGTAAAGAAACTATGTCAACACTGAGATGCTATAAATTTATAAAGGTGACAGTAGCATAATAAGCCAAGTTACTTTAAATATTATAAATTGTCTGATGTATTAATATATTTAGAATGGAAAAATATGAGCTATTTCATTTTTCTTACAGATGACAGTTTAATAAAATTCAAATGCAACATATATGACATTGATAATCACATAAGATGGCTGCAAAACAATAATCTTCCATTAAAAACTATTAATTGTATAAATAAATAAACCTGCAAGAGGCAAAATTTTTCATATGCTGATCCTTACAATCCTCTTCCCTACCCCCTCCTGCCAAGCAACTAAAAATTAAATAGATACTAAGCACATCTAGACTAGGCAGAATCAGGGACTTGCTTTGCTTGGATGAAAAACAGTTATATATTGCACATAAGATTTATATATTCCTTAGAATCTTGGGTTTGATGGGATGGAAAGAACATATGTCTCAATTTTATTCTTCAGGCACAGACTGACTCATGTTTGCCTCAGTAACATTTAGAAGCATGTCATATTATTCCTTTCAAGTATCTATAAAAACTAGCACCATCATTTAAGAATTTTACTTTTTCTTAAAGTAGGCTCTCTTCTCAGATTTTGAAACATCCCTTTTCACAGCATGTGGAACACAAATAACTTTGGCTTTAAAACTACTAAACCCCATGTAGGCTCAATGCATTGCACAATGTAGCCATTTATTTTATCACATTTGTAAGTGAACATCATATGATGCTATCTTCAAATAGAAATGTTTATAGAGCTCATGAAAGAATACAATGCAGACAGTTGGTAAACTGCCAATTAACAGAACCAAAGTATAGGACATATAAGACTCCAAGAGAAAAAGAGTGATGACATGGCTAAAAATCAGTGCAGTATTATGTGATATCAGACATAAAATTTTAAGTAAATATAGAATTCTACATTATGCTTAGTAATTTGTATTTTAAACATGCATTCATTATTTTAAATGAACATACTAAAATATTAGCTTTGTATTCTAACATTTCTGTTAGCATTTAATTATTGGAGTTATTAAATTATAAAGATTGGCAAAGTAAAATGAAGAATAAAATTTAATTGTTATAATCTTTCCCTTATCTTCACTGGTTTGTTCAGGGTGCTGGCCATTGACATATTTGGTGGTTAGTTTGAAAATTTCAAATTTCTTGAAATTATTGTAAGATATATTATTTGCTAGTAGAAAAATACTCATTTTAAAGTCATAACTTTATTGCAATTTTAGTTTTTCTAATAATCTCAAGATAGAGATGAGAATTTATAAAATTGTAGTACATTGATACCAGATTCATAACAGAAAGGATTTATTTCTTTGGTCACGCTTCTTCTGGTATATCCTGATATGAGAGAAGCATCATAATCATACCTTATATAATTGGGATATTAAATATGAACAATTTCTTTAGTGATTTATCATTTCTCTTCATCAGTTGCTATTATTTCTCTCCAACATAAATTACTAATCCCAAATCCTCAAAACCTCTTGTTCATAAGTAGCATATTTGCCTACTTCTCCCTGATTTGACATTTAAGAATTTGATACCTCTGTTGCAAAGTTTGATGCTTTCCTAATTTATATATTTTCACATACTTATTTAGTCTTTTTTAAAGGGTCATTTGGAAACGACCGTTTCTTCTTAGTAAACATTTTTGCCAACTCAAAATTTCTCTGCTAATCCCCTTCTACTAGCAAATTAAAAGTCAGCATTCCTCAGATGACATCATATTCAAAACTCATTATTTCAAATAGGATAGTCTTATTTTAAGTAATAAGTTTATTACTTAAAAAAATCGGTATTGTAATATCTTCGTTGTTAACTAAAAACAATTCACAGTCATCTTTTGCTGCAAATCAGTCCTGAACCTACTCAGAATTTTGGAACACTTTGATCTATTTTTCTTCCTGTTAGTTATCAACCCTACATCAAATTATAACAAAATATGTTTGAAAAGCACTCCTTGCAAAGCATGAGGTTTAATTGGACAGCTAAGTTCCGATTTTCTTTCAAATCCAAAATAATTAGAGTTTTTCTTACTAAAATAATAACAAATTGCCTAAATTTTATTCGTCTGCCTTAAGCTTGAAAACTAATTATGTGAACAAATAGAAAAGTGATAAACAAGTAGGTAGATAGACTAAATTAGATAAAATAGCAGCTGGTAACAGAAGCACCTCAGATTCTAATATTCAGTTTATATTAAACCACCCTAGTTAAACATAAGAGGTATATATATATGTGTGTATGTATATATCTTTACTTACATATTATTATATGTTGTCAACACAGGTGTCTTCCCTATATGTAGAGACTATTATATAAGTCCTTTTACATCAATTGCTGACTTTTTTCTATATATATCTATATTTATATATTATGTAACACATGTATATATACACCCTATATTATTATATTAATTATATAATACCAAATTATTATAGTGTTCTAATTATATATTTAATATTATGTTTTAATATATTATTTATATAATATAAGGTATATATAAATACATAATGTAATTATAGTATATATGTACAATGTATATAGAAGATATATATAAAGTTATATAAAGGTATATAAAGTACAAAGGTATTATAAGGTATAACTCATAAGGCATATAATGCTTTTGTATATATAGTTTATATATTACATAATTAATATTTATATTTATAAATCATATATGCAATTATGTTATATTTACAAGTTATATAATTATATGATTCTATAATGCCTTCTCATATATATACCTTATGTATTATGTTAATACATAAGTGTATATATATATATGCCTATATGTAGGTATATATAAATGTAGCTGTATGTATGTATATATAGATATATGTGTGTGTATGCATACATATAAATATATATGTAATGCTTTTAATTGACAAAAATTTCATACATTTATCATGTACATTTTTCCTGAAACATGTATCCATTGTGTAATCACCAAATTGAGCCAACCAACATATGCATTACTTCACATAGTAATCATTTACATCCCTAAATTCAAATCTCTTTGATACAATATTTTTTTCTACTTCTATTTTCTAAATTATTAAATCCTTCAAAAGAACTAAGAGCTAGATTCAAGTGAATTTCTGGAATTGTCTGAGGACATCAGTTAATTTCATGAACAATATAAATAACTATTAAGGATACAGAATCATAGCAATATTTTCTTCAGTACTAGAATCATCTAACTGATGGTAAATTTTATTTTTCCTTTCCATCATTTTTTGCATCATCTTTAAAATCACTTCTGAAATAATCTAATTCTTATCAGGCAAATAGAGCTGTGGTTATTAGAAAAATATTGGCTAATTTGTTTAAGACATCCTTACATTCGTAAAAGATAATTTTCTCATACAGTTTGAGATAAAAATTGAAGTAGATTAAAAATGATTGATAAGACATGGTAATAATTAAACTTTCTCTTGTGTGGTGACTCTAATTATTTTTTCATGCACTATGATTATCAAAATTGGAGTCAATAGCAAACCAGATATTGGGAGATGTGACTGTTGACTAAATATATCTTTTATATGAGAATGACAACAATATACACTGATTCAGAATGAATTATGCGCATGATGGCAATACAGGTATTTGCATTTTGTCATCAAGTTTCTCTTCTATTTAATTATGCCAATGACTACCAATACATCTACTTGAATTTAGATGCTATCCTTAAATTTAGTCCTGAAGACTGTGAGTAGATAATCTTTTAACTATCATTGGTATTTGGAATTTCTGGTCTTATTATAAAATATTTTGAGATTAATTTTTATTTCCTTTAATCTTGATTTCTCCTACTTAAATTTGGGGAACCAATTGCCTCCTCACTCATATTTCCCACAGACTATTAATTCAACTGGTCATAAAGTAATTATTCCAAATGTAAAATCATTTCCATCCTGTCTGCGCATAAGAAGCAGCAGGATCCCTTTTTGAATAGTTTTCCAACTATCAGTGGAGTTCGATTAATATAGTATGTAATTATATAGGAGAAAAAAATTAAAATCTCCACAGATTTCTCTCAAATTCTGGCTCTTTGCCTTCAGTGCAGGGTTGAGTGAAAAATATGGCAGTAAGCCAACCTGCCCTTATTCCAAAATCAGCCACAATAGAATCTGCTGGATTGAAATAGAACATTAGGAGTTTAGTTTGGCACTCAGCATATTCAACCATTACTATATTTGTGACATGATTCACTGGGCCAGCAGCCCAGAGGAACTCTGTGTCTGGCTGCCCAGTTTTGAAATATGGAGACGAGTTCATGACCACCATGCTTTGTAAATCCATATTTCTGAAAATTATATTTCTCTATTTAAAAAGACTATGAGATAGCCAGATGTGTGTATTGGGAAAAATCAACCATTTTATGAAAAGGCTTTTGTGTATAATTTCTAAAAACTCATTGGTATCAGTTGAATTGGTAACATGTTGCTCTTTCTAGCAGAGTAATTTCTGTATTCTATAGTTGGCTAAAAATGATCAGCATTTAAATTTCATTCAAAGATTCTACAAATATATCATCAGAGATATTGTGCTTTATTAAATATGCTGTTAGAAAAACTATATTGCATAGTGGAAAGAACATGAACTTTGTATCAAGAAACCTAGATAAGAATTCAAATTTATTCACATACTTGTATGAAAGCATGGGAAGATTTTTTAACTAAATTTGCCGATTTAGTTTTCCAACTATCTGAAAAACTTGCCTCAATGGTAGGTGGTAAGGATTACATGGAGTAACCTATGCAAATCCTGCTAACAACCTCCCTATGAGATAATGACTGTCATTTTGCCCATTTTTCAGATAAGGAGATAAAAGCTTAAGTAATTTCATGATGGTCAGAAAGGAGGCAACTAGCAAAGTTCATGTTCAAATATAACAGTGTACTACTAAAGCCAAACTATATCTAAATAGTACTATTCAATAGCCTCCTAATCATCATCATCATCATTTTTAATATCATTGACATCATTTTCTCATGGTTGTTGCACTCACCCAGTCGATTACGACACCATCATCAATAGCAGCAACATTATAAACACAAGTTATAGAACCTAGAGCCCAGTGAATGTTAAAGCCTTACAATTTCTTAGTCATATAAATGTGGACAAATCATAAGTTTTCTAGATTTTGGTGTTCTCATTTTCAAAATGGGGGCCATATTTTTATTTTCATTATCATATCACTGTCAAGTTTAAGTGAGAATTTTGAGTCAAATATTTAGAACAATGAGTAGACACAGTGATTGTAAAATGTGATTATAAAAACAATGTGAATGATTATTGATTGATATATGACTCTTGAAGAGTATTTGGCCTTAGTGGGTGCCCAATAGTGACAGTTTTTAGTAGGTTTACTTATACTTGTTTTAGTTGATTGCCAAACTAAAATACATCAAGTTTAAGCTAGTATTTGTGATTGATAATGAAATATATGAGAAGTCAAACAATTGTTATATCTTAACATTGTCATTAATAAATCACATGATCATTTGCAAAAGCTGTAATCAGTTGAAGCCTTAGCTTCATCACCAAAATCTTTCAAAGTGGCAAACAGAATCTTTCAGACTTACCTTCAAGAAGACTGAAAATTATTATATTACATCATCAATAATGTGAATTAAAATCTAATATTTAGGTAATATCATTAAAATTGTAAATTATTTCCAATAGTTATTGTCTTAACTAATTTTTGGATTGGAGTAAGAAAGCTGACTAGGCATGTCTCTTAATCAAATCATGTGATTGATGAATTTGATTAATAAAGGCACAAAGGTAATTAATTTTGTGGGTTTTCAAAGAAATACAAATAGAAATATGGCCATAAATTTTACCACAAATGTCAGTGTTCTTGTAAATGAATGTCACACATCAGAAGGCAATCTAAGAGAAATAGCAATAGTTTTCTCTACATATGAATAAACAAGCTATTAATAATGTTAATAATTAGAATTCACAAAAGCACAACAGACTACATGGATGAAATAATATACTTCTTTTACTCTAAAAAGTATTTAGTTTTCATTTATTCAAATGATTCTAATGAGGACAGTGCTGATTGAGTATTTCGATCCTTTGCACATCACTTTTTTCACAAGGCGAAATTTTACTTGGTCTCATTCTCATTAAGCTTGTGTTTGAAATTGATTCATATTCAGAACTGAAGGTGAAGAGACCTGGGCATTCATTAAGATGATTAATTAAGAAGAAACAATTTATTCAGTCTGAAAATATGATACACAACCCTATTAACCACTCAACATCGGCTCAGAATGATATGTGATTCCCAGAAGTATGATTCGTTTTCCAGGGGATAATGAAATTACTATCAGGATTAAACTTCTACAAACTGAGTTGACTTTACCACACTGGCAAAATATTCCGAATGTGCTCATGACATTGACTTACAATTACTTTGCTTATTTAAAGCACAAAATTTGAACTGTGGGACTGATTCAGTCATATCCTTCATATTTAAGTTAAAAGATGGAATAAGCTTTTTCTAAAACAGAATACTGATATATAATATAACTGGCTCTTACTTAAGGTTTAGCATTTTTATTCTGCCATAGAGGTTAATAAAGGTTAATAAATAGGCTAGATTTTAGATATATATGTTGCATAGATATCTGTGGTGGGTTTTTTCCATCTACAGATTTAATTTCCATTTAATATCCTTCACTCACTATAACAGCCACAGGTAAGGAAGAAGTCTACTTTACATGCTTTTCATTACATTTAACAATATATAATATAGTCCTACTTTGTGCTGCATGGTTTTCTCAGGTACTGATAGTTTTCAAATAAGAAACTGAAATAAATTTCATGGATAATATGAAGAATTAGCATTTTCATTAGCCTATTTATTTCTAGATTTTATATCAGTTATATATCTCTGAAACAATTAGGGAAGTAAATCTGTGTTTTGACAAATACAATAAGCCATCACTGGATCATATTAATACATTTTTTCTAACTAAAAATAAAATCTGTTGCTATAATACTATGGTAAGGCTTCAGGAAGTTTACTTGGCACAAAGTGTTGAAAAATGTAGGACATTTAAAGATGAAGGGAGAAATAACAAAGGAAATACGACATTTGTGGTTTAAGAATATTGTAAACTGAGCTAAAAAATTTTTGTAATAATATCTATTATTGCTTTCTTTTGTCATATATAAAAAAGTTTAATAATTATAGTCAAGTGAGGATAAAGGTCTTCCATCTTCCCCTTTACTTAAACCTGCTACTAACAGGAAGCAAATCCAGAATGATATTTTGACACACACAAACACATTAGTAAGAGTGCAACTCAAATGGCCTATACTTTTGAAAAAGCCTCAGCTCTGTCATTTTACCATTCTAAAAAGCACCTTGCATGGAAGGTTTATTTGAGATTATTGTAACAGTATACTAGAGGCAGATTTTAGTTTACATTTTAAATTGACTATGTGAGACTATTCTTATCCGAAAAACACAGGACAGGATGGGGATACATACAGGTCCAGGGCATCATTCTGAAGGGTCACCTTCTTATTTGTATAGGATCTTAAACTTTATTGATGTAAGTTGAGGGTAATTGAACAATATTTCCCTCCAAACCACATCTTGAACACCATTTCAGTGGAGAAAAAATGTATAATATATACTATGCAAATTAAGAAACTCTTATACTGATGGTCAGAAATAATAACAGTTGAAATATCTCTGATTCAAGTCTTTTAATCTTAACTAAACATAACTATAGTGTTTGTGTGTGTGTGTGTGTGTGTGTGCGTGTGTTTGTGTGTGTATTTTTGATTTCTTCAAATATAAACAACCCAACTCAATGTTGTATAGTATTAAAACAAATTTAGGGGCAGAGCAAGATGGCAGAAGACTCCAATCATCACTCCAACAAGAGCACTAAGTTAACAAACTACACACATATCAGAACAAAAATCAGGTGAGCACTAACAGTACATGGTTTTTACTTCATATTACTGAAAGAGACACTGAAGAGGTGCAGAAATAGCTTTGACTCACTGATGCCAGCCCTCCCACATGACCCAGAAGTGGCGATGTGATGCAGACAGCAATTCTGTGTGCTGGGGGAGAGAGAGAGAGCAGCAATTGTGAGTCATGGAACTCAGTGCTGCCCTGTTGTAGCAGAAAGCAAACCTGGACCAAACTCAGGGGATGACCACACAGGAAAGGAATATTTAAACCAGCCTCAGCAAGAGGGGCATTCTGATCCCAGTGGCTGAAACTTTAGTTGCTGCCAGTCTTGCCACCAGAGGCTAAAGTGCTCTGGGGCCATAAATAAACTTGAATTGCAGTTTAGGCCACAAGGACTGCAACTCCCAGGTGACTCCTAGTGCTGCACTGGACGTAGAGCCAGTGGACTGGGAGCATGTGACCTACTGAGACATCAGACTAGGGGGCTAAGATAATTCTGGCATCACCCCTCCCCTAACCCCAGGCTGCACAGCTCATGGCTTCAAAAGAGATCCCTTTCTTTTGCTTGAAGAGAGAAGAGGAAAGAGTGGGGGAGGACTTTGTCTTGCACCTTGGATACCAGCTCATCCACAGCAAGATAGGGCACCAGTTAGAGTTGCGAAGCCCTTTTCTAGGCCTTATCTCCTGGACAACATTTTTAGATATACCATGGGCCAGAAGGAAACCCACTGCCTTGAAGGGAAGGAACCAGTCCTGGCCAGATTCATCACCTGCTAACTGAAGACATGTTGGGTGCTGAATTACCAGCAGTGATACCCAGATAGTAAGACTGAGTCTTGCTGACTTCAGATGTGACTCAGAACATTATTATCTGTGTTTGCTAGGGGGCAAGACTCCTTCCACTTAAGAAAGAGGAGGGAGAAGTAAAGTGGACTTTGTTTTGTACCTTAGGTACAAGCTCAGCCACAGGGATGTAGAGTACTAAGTGGGCTCTTGGGGCCCTCAATTCCAGGACTTCAGTGGAACATTGGTGGTAGTCTGGCAGTACTACCCATGGTGGTGGCGGCCACAGCCTGAGACTCCTCTGCCTTTGGAAAGAGGAGGGAAGAGTGGGAAGAATTATATTTTGTAGTTTGAGTGCCTCATGAGCTGCAGTACAATAGAACACCAGGCAGACACCTAAAGTTTTTGACTGTAATCATCTCTGGCTCCAGTACAGCATCTCTGGACCTGCCTGGGGCCTGGTAGAACTAATTGCCCTGAAGGAGGGACACAGGCTGGCTGTCTTTACTAACTGCTGATAATAGAGCCCCCGGAACCCTGAGCAAACACAAGCAATAGCTGGAGAGTAGTTACGGGAGGCCTTGGGTGAGACTCAATCCTATACTGGCTTCGGGTCTGACCCGGCACAGTTCTAGTGTAGGTGGCCACAAGAGTGCTTGTGTCAAGCTACTCCCAGCCTCAGGTGGTTTAAAATAGAGAGACTTCATTTTACGGGGAGATATTAAGGGACAAAAACAAGCATTTCCTCCTGGTAATATTAAGAATTCTGGATCTTGTTCAAGGCCTTCAAAGTGGTACCCACATGAGTGCAGAAACCACAGCATGACCCTGGGCTCAGTGTGCCTGATATAACAGATACAGCTTAGATTACAACTCTTAAGTCCTTTTGAATATCTGGAAAGCCTTCCTGAGAAAGACAGGTGTAAACAAGCCCAGACTGCAAAAACTACAATAAATACCTAACTTTTCAATGTCTAGACACAGAACATCTACAAGTAACAAGACCATCAAAGAAAACATGACATCACCAATTGAACTAAGTTACCAGGGAACAATTCTAGAGAAACAGATATGTGACCTTTCAGACACATAAGTCAAAATAGCTGTTTTGAGGAAATGCAAAGAAATTCAAGATAACAGAGAGAAGGAACTCTGAACTCTACCAGATAAATTTAAATAGAGATTGAAATAATTACACTTAAAAAAGGAAGCAGGGGCTGGGCGCATTGGCTCACACCTGTAATCTCAGCACTTTGGGAGGCCGAGGTGGTGAACCGTGAGGTCAGGATATCGAGACAATCCTGGCCATGGTGAAAACCCGTCTCTACTGAAATACAAAGAATTATCTGGGTGTGGTGGTGCGTGCCTGCAGTCCCAGTTACTCAGGAGGCTGAGACAGTGGAATTGCCTGAATCTGGGAGAGAGAGGTTGCAGTGAGCTGAGATCGTGCCACTGCACTTCAGCCTGGCAAAAGAGCAAGACTCTGTCTCAAAAAAAAAAAAAAAAAAAAAAAAATTAAGCAAGAATTCTGTATTTGAAAATGTTATGGGCATAACGAGGGATACATCAGAATCTTTTAATAGCAGAATTTATTAGGCAGGTATAAAAATTGTGAGCTTGAAGACAGGCTATTTGAATATACAGTCAGAGGGGATAAAAGAAAAAGAAATAAGAAAGAAGCACACTTCAGGATATAGAAAACAGCCTGAAAGTAGTGAATACCAGAGTTGTTGGCCTTAAAGAGGAGGTAGAGAAAGAGATAGGGCCAGACTGGTCTCGAACTCCTGACCTTAAGTGATCTGCCCCTCTTAGCCTCCCAAAGTGCAAAGTGTTGGGATTACAGGCATGAGCCAACCTGCCTGGCCCCATTACTTCTTATGTTGAATTCTTAGCAGTCTTTTCCTTGTCTGAATTTCTTTAGTAAATTACAAAGAAAGGATCCATAAGAACACTATCCTGAGACAGTGTTCATATTTACGTACATTTGCTATGTTTTAAGATAATTTTGCCTTTACAAAAAGTTGTATGACAAATATTTTCCTTTCTTATCTACTATGTGTATTCCATTCTCTTCAAACATAAATAATTCCTAGCAAAACCTCTGATGACGATTTAATTTACTGTCACTGAAAAGTAAATTGATTTTTTTTTAACCTGGATACTTTAGAGACATTTTCAAAATCTAAGTTTTTTACTACAAATTGTCTCAGGGTTTTTCACTCTCAGTTGACATTTTTTCAGGCATATAGTGACATGAGCCTGTATAGTTTCCACTTCATTTTTTTTTTTTAGTAAACTTTTCTTGTAATATTACTATTCATATTTGTCATATTTCATTCATTTCTGCTTTTTTCTTAAAGGTTTTTGTAAGTATGTTGTATCATTTTTCCTATCTACCAAAACTCCCACTTCTTTTTAATACTTTTATTTCCTTTTTCATTTCCTTTAATGTTTACCATTGCACTACTTTTCCTTTTTGTTTCTCTTAAGTCATGTATTAAATTTATGCACTCCCAAGTTGTTGTAGAGTTGTCTTTATATTTATTATAATTTTTGACATATTATTTTATTGCTTTATTGAGTTTTAACACTTGTATTTTAAAATTTTGTAATCTTATCAATTGATTTATAAGTTTTTCTGATATTTATTTTTGTTTTTTACTGGTTCTATATTTTTTAAATTTATTTTATTGTATTATAAAATGTTAAATTATTATTTTAATCTGTTGTATAGCAATGCCTTTCTTGCATTCTTTCATGAACTGTAGGGGTGTTATTCTGTTCTTAATTTCATTTTTCCTTTGGTAACTTTACGTCAGACTATCAAATATATCAAATACTTTTATCCTGCCTACTTTTAGTGTGAAAAATAATTGTCCTGTTATCTTAGAGGGAGAATTGGGTCAAGATTACTTTTCTAGCTTCATGGTTTATTTTCTTTATTTTGATTTTAGTTTTAATTTTTAAGTTCTGGGGTACATGTGCAGGATATGCAGGGATGTTGCATAGGTAAACACGTGCCATGGTGGTTTGCTGCACCTGCCAACCAATGTCTTAAGCCCAGCATGCATTAGGTATTTTTCCTAATGCTCGGCAGGCCCCAGTGTATGTTGTTCCCCTCCCTGTGTCCACGTGTTCTCATTGTTCAGCTCCCATTTCTAAGTGAGAACATGCAGTGTTTGGTTTTCTGTTCCTGTGTTAGTTTGCTGAGGATAATGGCTTCTAGCTCCACCCATGTACCTGCAAAGGACATGATCTGGTTCCTTTTTATGACTGCATAGTATTCCATGGTGTATATGTACCACTTTTTTTTTAATCCAGTCTATCATTGATGAGCATTTGGGTTGATTCCATGTCTTTGCTATTGTGAATAGTGCTGCAGTGAACATAAGTGTTCATGTATCTTTGTAATAGAATGATTTATGTTTCTTTGGGTATCTACCCAGTAATGAGATTCCTGGATCAACTGGTATTTCTGGTTCTAGATCTTGAGGAATCATCACACTGTCTTCCACAATGGTTGAACTAATTTACATTCCCACTAACAGTGTAAAAGTGTTTCTATTTCTCCACAGCTTCACCAGCATCTGTTGTTTCTTGACTTTTTAATAATCACCATTGTGACTGGCATGAGATGGTATCTCATTGTGGTTTTCATTTGCATTTCTCTAATGATCAGTGATGTTGAGCTTTTTTTAAATATGTTTGTTTACCACACGAATGCCTACTTTTAAGAAGTATCTGTTTATGTTCTTTGCTACTTTTTAATATTTTTATTGTTGTTTTTCTTGTAAATTTGTTTAAGTTCTAAAGAACAAAGCTGGAGGCATCATGCTACTGGACTTCAGACTACACCACAATGCTACAATAACCAAAACAGCATGATACTGGTACAAAAACAGAAATATAGGCCAATGGAACAGAATAGGGAACTCAGAAATAGGACTGCACATCTACAACCATCTGCTCTTCAACAAACCCAACAAAAACAAGCAATGGGAAGAGGATTCCACATTTAACAAATCATGCTGGGAGAACTGGCTAGCCATATGCAGAAAATTACAACTGGACCCCTTCCTCACACCGTATACAAAAATTAACTCAAGATGGATTAAAGACTTAAATGTAAAATCCAAAACTATAAAAACTGTACAAGAAAACCTAAGCAATACTATTCAGGACATAGGTACAGGTAAAAATTTCGTGATGAAATCACCAAAAGCAATTGCAGCAAAAAAAAAAAAAAAAAAAAAACCTGACAAATGAGATTTAATTAAACTAAAGAGCTTTGGAAAAGTAAAAGAAACTATCATCACAGTGAACAGGCAACCTATAAATTGGGAGAAAATTTTTGCCATGTATACATCTGACAAAGATCTAATACCAAGAATCTTCAAAGAAGGCACATCATGGTTTTCAAATGACATATCTTGCTGTTTTTGAAGAGTAATAAAATAAATGACCTCCTATTTCTAAGCCATTTTCTTGACCAAACTTCTAGAACTTTTTCTTAATTCTTAGTTATTTTTTCTAATGTCCTTGCCCTGATAAATTTGAATTTACTATTAGCAGTTTCTCTTTACTTCCTGGTTTTGTATTAAAAGAGAAAGATTATATGGCTTAGAATTCTATAGTTATAAAAGTCATCCTTGTGTCACGATCTTCCTTGAAATCACTTATTTACATATGCAACCACATTCCACATTCATTTGCTGTTCTTACCTTCACTTACATGATTTCTAGTTAGTGCTTTTAGGCTCTTTCAGGATTTTTTCTACTCAGGAACCATTAGAAACCATCTGATGTTTTCTGATGGTTCTTGAGTAGGAGAAACCCTACTCCATTAACTATAATGCAGATCCACTGATAACTATAAGAGGAGAAATCAGAAGGAAACCATCATATTTCTTTTTTGTTTCTCCTTATAGTTATCAATGGTGTAGCTATCATACCTCATCTACTCATGTTTGACAAGTGGTGCAAATTATGCATTTCTTCATTAATGACACTGATCGACTAATTGCTCCTCTCTCTCTCTCTCTCTCTCTCTCTCTCTCTCTCTCTCTCTCTCTCTCTCTCTCTCTTTAGGGGGTAGGCAAGGAAATTCCCAAATCATGCTACTACTACCATTTCCAAGACTTCTCCAATCTGCTTATATTTAAATGTGAGAAACATCATATAATTATTTGTGAGCTCAATACTGAACAAAGTAAATACTAGCCTAAAATGCTCAGAACATTTTCTAGTCAATGGTGAGTATGTGTGACACTTGCTGAATTGTGTAATTCATTTGTTTACTAGGTAAGGTCTTTTTATGTAATTTCTAAAAGGTTTCTATATGTATCTCCCATTGCTTAGTAGTTCAACTAATAAATACATATGAGTTAAACCTGCTTTTTCCTAAAGTTTGTATTTAAGGAGAAAGAAAGCATCATATAACAATGTTTTCATAATGCCCCAAATTCCTCCAACATGTTATTTTTATTATTTTTGTCAAATAATGTCGAAATTATTTCACAAAAGTCATTGCTCTGCAAGTTTATGAAACTGACTAGTGAGCTGGGCATGGCGGCTCATGCTTGTAATCCCAACACTTTGGGAAGCTCAGGTAGGAGGATCGCCTGAGCCCATGTGTTCAAGACCAGCTTGGGAAACAAAGTGAGATCCTGTCTCTTTAAAAAAAAATTGGTGATACATACCTGTGGTCCGGTCTACATGGGAGTCTGAGGTGCGAGGATAGCTTGAGTCTAGGAGGTAGAGACTGCAGTGAGCCATGTTTATACCACTAAACTCCAGCCTGATTAACAGTCAGTGTGAGACACTGTCCAAATTAAAAAAAAGAAAAAAAAAAAAAAAGAAAGAGAAACTGACTACTGATGCTCATGTGAAGTCCCTTAACAAAGCAGTTGCTATTAATTAACCTCTCTACTCTCTGAGGCAGATAAATGTAACTACAACTATAAAATTTTAAAAATTGATAGTGTCAGAATATAAACACTGAAAAATTTTTATCCTTTGTAGTTGTACCGTAAACCTAGAACTCTGATCAAGTCCATATTTTCCTGTGAGCAAGAATTTCTATTTCATTGTCTAAATAGAAGATTATCTGAGTCCTAAAATATAGTATTCATAGCTACCTATAATATTATAATTAATGTAAACCATGAAAATTGTTTCTTAGAAATCTGTAGTTTTATCAAGCCTATAAGAAAAAGTGACACAAATATTTCCTGTGTGAAATTGTCAATACTTGCTTTTATTTGTGACAAATAAATAGTAGATTTGCTATTATTGTGATATAGCACCATCTCAGTTGTGAGGAAAGGGAGCCATGCCCTCGCCTATCTTTTACTCTTTAACACTATTGATGTCAATCAAAAGAATCCAACAATAGTGAATGATCAAATTAGATTAGTTTTGTTAGTAACAGAGAACACCAAAATATTAACATTAACATTAGTAATGCAGATTCAAGGATGAAAAATATGAGAAGATTTCAACTGTTCACATCTAAAACATTGTGCTAAATTCTAAAAGAATAATATCACATAATGACTAAAACACCGAAAGCATTGGCAACAAAAGCCAAAATAGACAAATAGGATCTAATAAACTCCAGAGCTTCTGTACAGCCAACGAAACAATGAACAGAGTGAACCGACAACCAACAGAATGGGAAAAAATTTTTACAATCTGCTCATCTAACAAAGGGCTAATATCCAGAATCTACAAAGAACTAAAACAGATATACAAGAATAAAAACAAACAAACCCATCCAAAACTGAGTGAAGGATATGAACAGATACTTTTCAAAAGACCATATACGAGGCCAAAAAACATATGAAAAAATGCTCATCACTGATTGTTAGAGAAATGCAAATCAAAACATTGAGATACCACTTCATGCCAGTTAGAATGGCGATCATTAAAAAATCTGGAGACAACAGATGATGGAGAGGATGTGGAGAAATAGGAACACTTTAACACTGTTGGTGGGAGTGTAAACTAGTTCACCTATCATGGAAGACAGTGTGGCACTTACTCAAGGACCTAGAAATAGAAATTCCATTTGACCCAGCAATCCCATTACTGGGTATATACCAGAGGATTAGAAATCATTCTATTACAAAGACACATGCACACGTATATTCATAGTGGCACTGTTTACAATAGCAAAGACCTGAAACCAAGCCAAATGCCCATCAACAATAGACTGGACAAGGAAAATGTGGCACATATACACCATGGAATACTATGCAGCCATAAAAAATGATGAGTTTGTGTCCTTTGTAGGGACATGGATGAACCTGGAAACCATCATTCTCAGCAAACTGACACAAGAACAGAAAAATCAAACACCGCATGTTCTCACTCATAAGCGGGTGTTGAACAATGAGAACACATGGACACAGGGAGGGGAGCATCACACACTGGGGTCTACTGGGGGACCAAGGGAGGGACAGTGGGGAGGGTAGGGAGGTTGGGGAAGGATAACATGGGGAGAAATGTCAGATATAGGTGACAGGGTGATGGAGGCAGCAAACTACATTGCCATGTATGTACCTATGCAAGATCCTGCATGATCTGCACATGTACCCCAGAACCTAAAGTACAATAAATAAATAAATAAATAAATAAAATAAAAAGAATAACATCACATTCAAATTGAATAGGCTGCCTGGGTACTTAAAAATTTTACAAGTTCTCTCATCTGACCAAGAGTGTATCATATCAGAGATAAACAGATAATTTGAGAAAAGTATTTAGACATTTTCAGTCACCATTTATTTGAAGCAATAACAGGAATTTCAAAGAGACTATAGTCTTTTTTAAAGTATTACACTTTAGGTGCAAACCTAGAAATTATATCACTAAATTTTCTGGAAGATCTTTAATCCTGGATCCTGAGATAATACTGTTCCATTGATAAAATTAAAATTTAATGTGAATAAATTTACTTGGGCAAAGCTAATTACACATATCAAGATCTTTACTTATTTTTAAAATGAAAGCCTACCTTAATCACATGGCATTACTATAAAGACTTTATCATCAGGTTTAGGAGTCCCAATATAGTAAAATTATCTTTAAGAGACCTATAAGAGATCTATTATACATAATAGTGCAAGAGTTAATAACAGTATATTGTATACTTGAAAATTGCTGAGAATATATTTTGTGTTCTCACCACATAAAAAGTATGTGAAATAATGCATATATTAAATAGCTTGATTTAGTCATTTCTTAATGTACACATGTATGAAAACAAAATGTTGTACACCATAAGTATGTACATTTTTAAATTGTCAATTAAAAATTAACTGTAAAATGATAAAAGGAATGAAATATTTTAATAGAAAGCTCATAAACAGCACAGCAGGGAAGCACTGAAAAAATATTTAACAAATGTTACATTTAATGTTATTACCTAGTAGGTCCCAGTCATTCCTTTTTTTCTTGTATTAAGGCTAATTTTATTAGTAATTTAGATAATCTTTTTATTTTTTATTTTAATTTTAGTAGTTTTTTGGAGAACAGGTGGTTTTTGGTTACATGGATAAGTTCTTTAGTGATTTGTGAGATTTTGGTGCACCCATCATGCAAGCAGTGTACACTGTACACGATATGTAGTCTTCTGTCCCCTGATACCCACCAGCTCTTCCCTCTGAGTCCCCAAAGTCCATTATATCATTTTTACGCCTTTTTGTCCTCATGGCTTATCTCCCACTTATAAGTGAGGACATATCAAGATTTGGCTTTCCATTCCTAAGTTATTTTACTTAGAATGATGGCTTCCAACTCCACCTAACTTGCTGTAAAGGCAATCATTTCATTCTATTTTATGGCTGAGTAGTATTCCATGGTGTATATATACCACGTTTCCTTTATGCACTCTGATTGATGGGTGATTAGGTTGGTTCTATGTTTTTGCAATTGTGAACTGTGCTTCTATAAACATGTGTGTGCAAGTGTCTTTTTCAGATAATGACTTCTTTTCCTTTGGGTAGATAGCTAGTAGTGGGATTGCTGGATCAAATAGTAGTTCTAGTTTTAGTTCTTTAAGGAATCTCCATACTGTTTTCCATAGATGTTGTACCAGTTTACATTCTCACCAGCAGTGTAAAAGTGTTCCCTTTTCACCACATTTATGACCACATTTATTATTTTTTATTTTTAAATTATGGCCATTCTTGCAGGAGTAAGGTAGTATCTCGTTGTTTTAATTTGCATTTCTCTGATAATTAGTGATGTTGAGCATTTTTTCTTATTTTTGTTGGCTGTTTGTATATCTTCTTTTGAGAATTGTCTATTCATTTCCTTTGCCCGCTTTTTGATGGGATTGTGTTTTTTGTTTGTTTGTTTTTTCTTGTTGATTTGAGTTCCTTGTAGATTCTGGATATTAATCATTTGTTAGATGCACAGTTTGTGAAGATTTTCTCCTGCTCTGTGGATTGTCTGTTTACTCTGATGATTATTTCATTTGCTGTGCAAAAGCTTTTTAGTTTCATTAGGTCTCATTTATTTATTTTTGTTTCTGTAGCATTAGCTTTTGACTTCTTGGTCATGAAATCTTTGCCTAAGCCAACGTCTAGAAGAGTTTTTCCAACATCATCTTCTAGAATTTTTATGGTTTCAGGTCTTAGATTTAAATCTCTGATACATCTTGAGTTGATTTTTGTATAAAGTGAGAGATGAGGATACAGTTTCATTCTTCTGTATGTGGCTTGTCAATTATCCCAGCACCATTTATTGCATAGGCACCCTCTCCCCACTTTACACAAAACATCATAAGCAAAGATAACCAAAAGATGCCTAAGCACTGCTCAAACTGTGCCAGTTTGTTTATACATGCAGTGATATATGAAATGAAAAAGGATGCTATATATTCCCCTTTAAGTACTATTTTTTAGACCAAGTTTAGAATGCTTTTATTACTAAGATAAATAAGTATTGATAAGAGAAATCATGTGACTATCAACTTTCTTCAGTGGAGAAATAATATAGACCACTGCTTCAATTACCACAGTTATCAAATCTAACATATATTTAATAATAAAATGCATCTCTTTATAAATTTATTAAAATTAAGAAAAGAATAATGTACATTAAGCTATACCCCAATTGTTTCCTTTCATGAAAGCTAATGATATGCTTGCCATATCTAACTCTATAATCCACAAAACATAGATGCCAGGCTTATGATCATGCAGGAGAGAAGCTGGTATTTCTTCAACAAAGCGTGTTGGAATTTTTGTGTAAAACTGGAGCCATGTTCATGCCATATTATATATTATTAAATTTCATAAGCTGATTTTTGGGAGAGAGAGTGTTTCCTCAGCCATGCAGCTGAAAGGCTGTGATGTCTGAGTCTTTCCTGCTCTCTGATATCTATCTAGCTTGGCAAAATTAGTAGATTCTCCTCCAAAAGGCAATAGATCATGGGAACCTACATGTCTGCTACTGCTCCAATGTCTGCAAAATTTCACAAATAAATGCTTCACCAGAAGTGTTAGTGTACATATTTTTCACTTATACCTTTGGAGATTTTATACTTATTGAATGAACTATTTTATTAAAAATATACTAATTTGGGCACATATAAACATAATAAATATACATGAAAAGCTGAGTAATAAATATCTAAACCTCCCCTTATTCATATTCTAAATCTTCTATATTTTTCCAGTAATAATCAACAATCTTATATGTTTCTACATAGTATCACATTGTATGCTATCAAGAATGTTGTTTATTCAGCATTTTTTAGATATGTATGTAATTATTGTGTCCAGAGTTTCTTCCAGTCAATGAAATCCATTTTTTTCAAGCTGTAATGCTTGCATTATGTCAGTATATTTTATTTGACTATGTTTATTTTCCTCAAGGTAATTACTTGTTCCTGAAAGTTAAGCTGGTTCAGTACAGTCTCTGGGAAGTTATATGATAACATAATAGAAATCAAACTGATAACCTAAACAATATATAAATTATTTACAGTAGCTTCTCTCTGTATTTTTTTCTCTCTTCAAATATTACTAGGAATTTGACAATTTTCTTTGCTTCATTTTTTTTTCCCCCATGGCCAGTGATTGAAAATCCTTTGCATATTTTAGGGTAATAAAGCAGGATAACTTCTCTACTTGGGAGTGTCTTCTTTTTCATGTCTATTGCTTTTTGTTTTCAAGACAATTTAAAATTGCAGCCATTCCTTCAACAGTAAATATCTGCTTCACTAATATCATATTTATGCCCTGGGGTTCTGCTTCTGTATCTCTGCATGCACAATAACACTTTGTGCTTCAATGCTAACACAGAGTTGGACATTTTTAAATTCATTTTAAATGTTATCAAACTTGACATGTGTAGTTTCGACAATGTACGTGATTCAATTGAAGTAATTACAATATGAATAGCTAAGACGAAGGTCATACATGGCAGGTAATGACAGCTCTATTATAACTGTTAATAGTCTTACAGTGATTGTAAAACAACAATTGTCAGATGCATCCCACTATTTAAAATAGCAAAATGTGCAAAATATGATTCTTAATGTAAATGAAATATAACTTAGAATGAATAAGATTTAACATATTTTATGCAAAGGTTTTCTCCTAAATTTTAGTTATAACGACTTCCATTTTTAAACTGATTTTTTTCTACTAAAATCATGGTGATTATCATTATTAGAATATAATGACTACTAAGTATTACATACTAGTGGTAAATATATAGCATTTATACCTTCAAATCTATCCAAATAAATCTCATGAATATTTCAAAAAATCTAAAAATGTCTTTTTGAATATATTTAATTAGTAATACAGATAAGTTAAAGATTTTGAAAATCTTTTAGAGAAATATCAATTCCTCATAAAAATAGTCAACTCAATGCTGAAGATATTAATACACTGCTAAAAAATTTCAAAAATATGCAGCTTTAAAATGTAAGGGGAAACATGCCTCTATATTACCCATGTTGATACAAGAAGTTTTGATAAAATGTCATTAAAACTTTGTAGACATCCAGGCATGGTGGCTCATGCCTGTAATCTCGGCACTTTCGGAAGCCGTGGTGGTGGATCACGTGAGGTCAGAAGTTTGAGACCACCCTGACCAACATGGTGAAATCCTGTTTTTACTAACCACCCTGACCAACATGGTGAAATCCTGTTTTTACTAAAAGACAAAAATTAGCTGGGTGTGGTGGTGGGTGCCTGTAGTTCCAGCTACTCCAGAGGTTAAGCCAGGAGACTCGCTTGACCCAGGAGGTAGAGGTTGCAGTGAACCGAAATCTCGCCACTGCACTTCAGCTTGGGCAACAAGAGCAAACCTCTGTCTGAAAAACACACACAAAAAAACAACTTTGTAAGCAATAAACTCTACCAGAAGTAAAAATTTTAATTTGAAATGCAGGCTGAGAGATTTACCTGGATAATGAAAAATTGATATAATTTCTATCAGTGGAATATGAGATACAAATAAAGATTTATTTGATAAAGGAGGCCATTGTCACATGGCAGCCTGTAAAATTGAAAAAGTCGTCAATACAGAGGTTATAGCCATGTATGTGATGACCACAATTTTAAGTATTCTTTATATTAGTGAATAAGAGAAATGGAAAGTTTTGTGTCTTACTATTTTTTATTTTTAGCTTTTTCTTAATTATATTAAATTTTCTACTTTTTAAATATCAGTTTCTCTTTTTCATTCCCTCTTTTCTTCATCCTTCCCTTTCTGATTTTCCCCATCTTCCTCTCTTTTCCGCTTACCCATCAATTGTTATGTTCACTTTAGAAGAATGTAATAACAAAGGCAAATCTAAATGCACTGTTATAGGCTTTGTTTCTTTTCAGTGAAAAATATTTTTATGGTTTATTCTATTAATACTCATTTAAACTTGTTCGCTATTGCATTAAATAGCATTAAGTCATTCTTCCTTTCATTGAAGGCAAGAGAAATGAGAGGGCAGGGAAGTGTATGTTTATGTCAATAATAAAACAAAACACAAAAGAGAGAAGAGTATTTTTAAAGTAAGTTTTTATGATAAATAAAACTTATGTATAAAAGGTGAAAAATTGTAAATACATGCTCAATGAATTTATTTCAAATTCAATATATTTGAGAACATCATCAAATTTAAAGAAATAAGATATTCCTGGGACTCAATATCCCTCTGTATTTCCTCCCATTCTGTCACTTCTTAAAGTTAACTCATAATGTGATTTAAGTTACTATTCATTGTGTTTGTTTTTAAATTTATAATAATGAGATTATACACTATCTTATTTTCTGGCTGAGTTACTTTGTTTAATATATAGAAGTTTACTTCTGCTGTTGCATGCAGGATTTGGCTGTTCATTGTCATTGCTTTATATTATTTCATTCTAAAATATGCCATCTATTATTTATCCATATATATTTTCAGGAACTTTGGATTGCTACCAGTTTGGGGCCTCTATAAAGAACATTCTTGAGAATGTCTTTAAACACACACACACACACACACACACACACACACACACACACACCCCGAGTTTTGCATTCTGGTTCAAGACCACTAGAATATGTTCAACTCTAGGACACATAGTAGAGTTTTCTTATGTGACCCTCCCAATTTAAACTCCCAACAGCAATGTTCAGACATTTAGTTACTCCACATCTGGTATCTTTCTGATGACTAAGGATTATGCACACTTCATATGTTTCTTAGTCATTTTATACAGCTTTTTGTAAAGTTCCTATACATGTATTCTGAGTATTTTTATTGTTTTTGTGTTTGTATTGATTTTGGGAGAGTCATGTTACTAGGCTGAGGTCTAGGAAAGTATTTTCTTTTCAAAATGGGTAAATGTCAACAATTTAATGAATTCAACTTAATATATTTTGGGTAGAAATCCTTTGCAAATGAGTGCAGTTGAAAATGCTTTCTCCAAATCTGTGGCTTTTAGAAGTCATATATTTAGTTATTTACCAATCTGAATAATGCTTTATACTATTTTCTCATAGGAATTTTCATTTCCTTTGTTTACTCTTTGCACTTCATTTTCTTTGTTTTTTCTATCTACACAAAAGTGTATTTATCTTTCAGCCTTTATAATACATTCTTCAGAATCTATGGATTTTTCTGTAAGCACAGCTTTAGTTCCTTCCACACCTTTTAAATGTCAAATTTAATTTTTATAATAGTTGAAAATGTTTTATAATTCTCCATTTGTAATTAGGTCAACTTTTTAACATTTTTCTAATTATATAAACATATTTTTAAAGTTATATCATGTTACTGAGGTCAAGAGAAATGGTATTATTCTATCCTTTTGGAATTTTGAGACTTTTCTTTAGATATTCTTTTTATGAGTTTCGTTAAATTTTCCATGAGATATTGCAAAGAATGTCTATTCTCTCATTTTTTTGTATGGTCTTATTTATGCCATTTATGTGAGTTTTCTGAATTGAATTGTTCAAATATTTTATCTTTTTAAACATTTTTGTTTATTTTTTTGTTCAATCTGCTACTGGGAGTGCTAGTATTATGGATTTTATTTCTCTTCTGATATCTGTCAATTTTTCATTTATAAATTTTGGAGCCAAAGTACTAGTTACATGCAGATTTATTATTGTTTTATAAGATAGTAGTGTTAAACTTTTAATCATTTCATATAAGCATCTTTGTTTCTATACAACCATTCCTGCCTCAAATTATACTTGCCCTATTGGTAAGAGAGCTAAATTAACTTATTTTTGTTAGGTTTTTGATGATACATCTTCAGCGATGATTTTGCTTTAAAACTTCTCGTCTAGTTTTCTATGTGTGTATCTATCGTAAGTTGTATGTGCTAGTGTTTTCTTTGAATTTTGATCTAGACAATATTTATAATTAATGCCATCAGCATTTTATGTAATTGTTAATATTTCAATTTATAGCTTTAGTCTAAGCATGAGTTTTCTATTTTTCCCACCTGTTCTATATTTTCTAGGTCCTCTTTAGAACACATTTGGATTAAGCATTTTTATAATAAATTTTCCCTTACAGTAGCTTCTTTTTGTTAATTCTTCTGCTCTTTTGTGTTTGTTCATTCTAATGCAACAATGAAAATTCTAACTTGTTAGTAGTTTTGCCACATTTCTGTTCAATTCAAGGTCTTGTAAGAACTTGAGTTCCATAAATCTTTTCTTTGGACTCTCAGGGGTTTTTTTTTTTTTTGTTATGAGTTTTAGTTCTCTATATATTTTAGGTCCATAAGAGATCATTAGTATTATGTTTGTACACCATATTTATTTAGATATACTTACACATTTTCCTTTTAATTTGCTCTTTAACTCATTTTATCTGGGAATATTTTCCAATTGATGAAACATTCTATCCATAATCTATTCTATTATTATTCTTCCTGAGATGAATTCTTGCCAATTTTTCTCCTGTTTTCCCTTCCAACAGTCTGGAAATATTTTCTTTCACTTTGATAGTTTAAATATTTTCCCGCCAGGCACAGTGGCTCATGCCTGTAATCCCAGCACTTTGGAAGGCCAAGGAGGGTGGATCACGAGGTCAGGAGATTGAGACTCCTGACCAACATGGTGAAAATCCATCTCTACTGAAACTACAAAAAAAAAAAAAAAAAAAAAAAGCTGGGTGTGGTGGCACGTGCCTGTAATCCCAGCTACTTGAGAGGCTGAGGCACAAGAATCGCTTGAACCCAGGAGGTGGGGGTTGCGGTGAGCTGAAATCATGCCACTGCACTCCAGCCTGGAGACAGAGCGAGACTCCGTCTCAAAAATAAATAAATAAACAAATAAATAAAATATTTTCCTAATTATAGAATTATAAATTCCAGTGTATTTTCCTTTAACTCTGTGAATATGATGTGTGCATTTGTATGCTGTTGTGTTTCTTCTCCCCCAGAAACATCATTTCTGGGAAGAAAAAAATTTGTCTTATTGTTGTTTTTTTAGGAATAATGACTCCCTTCCAACATCTGTTCTACTGTTCTTGATATTTTTATTTTATCTTTGGAGTTCAGAAGTGCGTTGATGCTAGGTGTGATTTTCTTTCCATTTATCCTGCTTGGTATATGTAGAACTACTTAAATCTGTGACTTAAAGTCTTTCAAAATTTGGGGAAAATTCCTAATCATTATCTCTTCAAAGACTGGATAGGTCCCATTTTTGCACTCTTCCTCTCCCACTAGTTTAAATACACATAAGTCAGACTTTCCACCATGTCCCACATGTCTCTTAGATCCTTTTCTGTATTTCAGTTTCTCAAATTCTGTCTTTCAGATAGTATATTTCAGATAGTATATTTTATATTCACCTATCTTCTCATTCATTAATTCTCTTTTCATGATGTTTCCAATTTCCAATTTTTGATTTCAAATACAAATTGGCCATTTGATTCTTAGTTATAGATTTCAGCTCTCTGATGAGATTCTCTATCTTGTCATCTCCATCTGGAATGTATTAATCACACTATTTTAAATTCTATATGTGAAAACTACACTATAGGTGTCATTTCTGACTGTTTCTACTCTTTTTTTCTTTTGTGGTAATCTCTCTTGGAAGGCCTGTTAAATTTCTGATTAGATGTCAACAATTAGATGTGAAAAAATATTGAGCTTTTGGATAGCATCATCTGCTCTTAGAGAGAATTTACCTAATGCTACACCAGAGAGCCAAATTAGGGGAAAATCACCTAAATCCAGTAAGAAACTTAGTCGACCAGAGGCTGAGTATCAATCTTGGTTCTGCTCCTATTTCTGAGTATAATTCTGCAGAAATTTCAACTAAACAACTTGGGTGTTAGCACAAACTTCTTTTTGGTGGACTTTTTATAGCAACTTTTGTTTCTTAAGACTGTGAGTCTGCTGAATGAAAATGTTCAGTTTCACAATCAGATTTTGCTCAATTTTTTAACAATCTTGGCTTTAAAATAAAAAACAGTTCTGTGTTGGTCTTGTTTCTCTCCAATTCTCTTTCCTTCAGGATCTTAATCCCTAAAGTTGTAGCTGCCTTAGAATTACTTTAATATCCCTAGAAAAGATATTTATTGAATTTCAGGCAAAATTTCCTCTAGTTCTTAACAGAATTATTTATATGTTTTAAGACCCTATGTTATTGAAGGAATGGTATTTGGAGTAATGTTATATCTACTCATCCTTCTGATTCTTTATAGGGTAAAGTAGTCAAGTTAAATATAATTAATGTTTAATTCTTTACAGTTCAAAAAATATTTTGGCATTGTTAACAGGAACTGGTAAAAACATTGCCAATAGTAAATATCAATACACTTTTGCAGTAATGAAAACTATATTGGTAAATATTTTTACATAAAATTATTTTGTTCTTGACTCTAAACCTTTCAATTCAATGATTTATAAAAGAGTTGGCATAAAAGGCCTGGCTTTCCTTTTTGGCCACAATGGAGTAACTGAAATCAGCTTAATCTTCCTGCATCAAGCAACTGAAAAAATATTGAAAAAATATAAAAAACAATAGTTTTCAAGAAATTAGATATCAAAAAAGAATAATAAATAATAAGTAGCAAATAAAGAAGCAAATGCTACAATTTCCTCCATTTTACTGCATTGAATGAATTTCCAGACTGTTGGACAGAGAGGGGCAAATCAAGATAGAGCTGGGCAGACTTCTGTGGTGAAGATCAATCAATCAAAACTCAAGGAGAACTGATAGTTTTTAGAATGAGTGAACAGAGGAATAGAAACAATTATTACAACTGAAATCCATTAAGTTGAGAAACAAATGTAAAAAGGATCCAAAGTGAATCTACTGAAATAAAAACAATAACATCTGAGCTTTAATATCATATACACTTGATTTCATTAACAAAAAATGAAAATGAAAATAAAAAATAAATTACTAAGGTTAGCAAATGTGAAAAGAGCAATATAAACTATCTGAAATAAAACAGAAAAAGAAAAGTTTTTTTAGAACAGTTTTTTAGAAAAAAAAAGAGAAACAAACACATCATCAGTGAACCACTAGAACAACTTCAAATAGTCTAACACGTGTTACTTGAATCTCTACGAAAAGGAGACATTGAAGCAGAAAACTTACTTAAAAATCAATGGCTAAAAATATTTTTGAATATAGTAATTGTGTACTCAACAGATTCAAGAAGTGCAACAACCCTCCAACATACTTCACAAACAAACATTAAGAAAGTACATCAAAGCTCCTCATAATCAAATTTCTCAAAATCAATGATAAAGTGAAAAGTTTTTAAAAAGTCAGAGATGAAAGATATGTTGTATGTGGAAGAAGCACATTGAATATATCAGGAATTTTTCATTGGAAACAATGCAAACAAGAAGGTCGTAGAAGAATACCTCTAAAGTAGCAAAGAGAAAAGCCTTGCCAACAGAGAATCCATACTCAATGAAAGTATTGTTCAAATCCAAAGGTGAAATATTTATTGAGGCATGCGAAAGCTTAAACATTTTATTAGCATCAGAATTACAGTTAAAAAAAGTTAAGAGAATGTTTTAAGCAGAATGAAAATAATACCAGATAGAAATGTGGGTGTACAAAATAAATGAAGACCACCATAAGTAATAACCACACAAATAAATTTCAAAATATTTAAATGTATTTTAAAGTAACTTTAAATAAAAATAAACAATATGATATATGGACGATCAAAATAAGTGGAATTAAAATATATACCCAAAGTTGCACAAAGGCCAGGAGGGGGAGAAACAAAAATTATATTGTAAGGATTTTATATTATATATGAAGGAGTTTAATATAGAATCAAGATGGTCATAAAGCAAATGTGTACATTATAAACTCAAAAGCAACCACTAAATCTAAAAAGCAAGTAGTTATGACTAATAGGCTAATAAATAGAATATTTAAACATTCTCAGTTAGTCCAAAACCAATTAGAAAAGAGAAACAAGGAACAAATGAGAAAAATACAAAAACAAGTTAATAAATTTAAAGTAAATCATATCAATAAACATTCTAAATATAAATGATCTAAATACCCCATTTAAATGACAGAAATTACCAAGTAGACAAAAAACAGAACAATATACAACTATGTGCTACCAAATAAGAAACTCACAGTAAATATAAAGATAAAATAGAAAAAAATTAATGGAATATGTCATGCCAACAATAATTTTTTAAAAGATGTGAGAAGTGATATTAGCATAAGACAACGTAGATTTCAGAGCAAGGAATATTAACATTGATAAACATGATCAAGTAATAATAAATATGTCAATCAATCAAGAGGACACGATAATTGAGTTTGTATTTAATTTCCGTAAACAGAAATTAAAAACACATGAAGCAAAAAACAATAGAACTACATATATAAATAAATTCTCAATTATAGAGGCAATTTTACACCACTCTCTTACTAATAGATAGAAGAAGCAGGTAGGAAATCAGTAGTGATATGCAGTACTGAGACAGTCCTATTAGCCAACTTGATCTAATTGACATTTATAGAACACTCTACTCAACACCAGCAAAATACACCTTATATGCAAGTGTACTTGGGATATTTTACAAAACAGATCCTACTATGGGTCACAAAACAAAATTTTGTACATCCTAAGAAAATAATCCTTGGTCGGGTGTGGTGGCTCACACCTGTATTCCCAGCACTATGAGAGTCTGAGGTGGGTGAATCACTTGAGGTTGGGAGTTTGAGACCAGCCTGACCAACACGGAGAAACTCTGTCTCTACTAAAAATACAAAATTAGCCGGGCATGGTGCCACATGCCTGTTATTCCAGCTACTCTGGAACCAAGGCACTTGAACCCAGGAGGTGAAGGTTGTGGTGAGCTGAGATCATGCCATTGCACTTCAGCCTGGGCAACAAGTACAAAACTCTGTCTCAAATAATAGTAATAATCCTTAAATTATGTTTTTTGATCACAATGAAATTCAATTCAAAATCAACCCCTGCAAATCTAGAAAAACATCAAATATTTGAAACCAAATAACATACTTTTTCAGTCCTAGGTATTTACCTGAAGGAAATAAAACATATGACCATACAAAGATTTTACAAATTTGTTTACATCATGTGTGTTTGTAAATCTGCAGTAGCACAAATATTTATTAACAGATGAATAGATAAATAAATTTTGAATAGTATATACAATGAAATACTATTCAGCAAGAAAAAAGAATAAAATATTGATGCATGCAATATGCTTATATCTCAAAATAATTATGCAGAGTGAAAAATAACAGGATGAAGAACATCCTGTATGATTTAATTTATTTATAATTTTGTGTAATAAAAATTAGGCTACAGTGGTATTAAACAGATAATGATTTCCTAGGAAATGTGGGGTTGGAAGGTATAAGGAGAGGCAGAACACATGAATTGCAAAGGGCAGAATAATAATTTGGGGATGATGTATATATTCTTTGCAATTTTGATGATTAATGGATGTATATTGATGACAAAATATAACAAACAATCGATTTTACATTATACAATTTACTGTATGTCAAATACAACTCAGAGCTGTAGAAATAAATTTCAGAAAAAAGATATAATTTCAATATATGGTTTATTTCATAATATTCAATTTTTCCTTAATTTTTAAAAAATGGCAGCTAAATATGTAGATTTATTCTATCTTTGTAACATCCTAGCACATTGGTGATTTCTGTTTAACATAGGTCACAGAGTGTCTGACAAGTAAAATAAATAACACAAGTGTGTTTGTGTCAGATTAGCATTTATGTTAGCAGCTATTTGGACATTTAGCATGTTTGCTTAACTTTTACTTCTTGATTCTAGCATATTTGCATAACATTTACTTAAAAACAACATAAGTGCCTGAAATTGCTTATTCATATTGTAGTTAAGTAGTCTACCTGTATAATTTAGCTTTGTTATTCTGATAGTACTGCATAAATTTGCATGGTTTCATAAAATGTCAGCATTATAGATGTTCATACACAAATATTAACGAATTACTATTGTGTGTATAATAATAATGCACCTGTGAAGTTTTCTTTATGTCATTAAGATGCATTGCTAAGGTCTAGGACATTTTGTAACTTGTCATGAATGAAAATCTATTACAGAGTGCCCTACTCAGATTCCTTCCTTCCAAAAGAACATTCTATTTATAAACAGTATTGTAAATCAAGGAGTCTATGTAGTGTATTTCTGCATTTTTTTATGCTTATATAAAAACAATGTAGAGGTTTAAGCCCCAGTTCTTAAAAATTAATTTCATATAGCCCAATAGCAGGACATATCCAAATGAGTAAAAATGGATATTCTGATGAGTCACAATACAGGAATTCATGTAAAATATGCTTTTATTTTGGAGAATCATTAAATTTCACAGAATTATGTGTGTTGTGAGATTTAATGTGTGTATATGTATGTATATATGTGTGTACATACACACACATGTTTACACACATATATGGATATGCTTTAAATATATGTATTTTGCTTTAAATGTATACACACACACACATATCAAAATAAAAAAAATTGATACTTAAACTTTTGTAACTACAGCATTTTGTGAGTCTGTTGGTGTTTATTGGACAAAAAATTCTGCTATTACAATAATCAGCCCAGCTGTATATAATTTACATGTGTTTAAGTCTATCTCAATGAAGTTGTGTTCTATTTTACTTAAATTGTATGTTTACTAAAATAGAAAAAAAGGCAGTTATTGGAATTGTGGCTACTTACCTTAATATTTGAAAAATATCATCTTTTAGAAGAAAAAATATTTAATAAAGCTAAAGAAATTTAACAGCATAATTATCAAGTAATTTTTAAAGATTCTTTTAGTTATTGAGCGATTAAGTTTGACCAATGTCTCTTAATTGGCAATCTTAAATATAGTTACTTTGCTGTTATTAAATGCTATTTTTGTTTGTCTGAGAACATTACATTTTATTTTTCTTTTATACATAAGATTATTTAAATATTTACTGCTTTAATAAATGCTTTAGTTAATGTCATAGTTCATTTAATGCTGATATCACAGGATATCTGAAATTATATAATTTATAAAGAACAGACATTTATTTCTTACATTTCTGGAGACAGAGAAGTTAAAGATTAAGGGGCCAGCATCTGGTAAGGGCCTTCTTTCTGTGCTTTCACATGGCAAAATATGGAATGGGAGCGAACCTCCTCCCACAATTCCTGTTTGTTTGTTTGAGACAGAGTCTTACTCTGTCACCCCGGCTGCAGTGCAATGGCGCAACCTAGGCTCACTGCAACTTCAGTCTTCTGGGTTCAAGCAATTTTCTTGCCTCAGCCTCCAAAGTAGCTGGGATTACAGGTGCCCATCACCACAGCCAGCTAATTTATTAGCCAAACTGGTCTCAAAATCCTGATCTCTAGTGATCCACCTGCCTTGCCCTCCCAAAGTACTGGGATTACAGGTGCCTGGCATGCCTGGCTAATTTTTTGTAATTTTTTTGCCTGGCATGATCATGACTCACTACAACCTTTTCCTCCCAGGCTCAAGTGATTCTCCTGCCTGAGCCTTCCAAGTAGCTGAGATTACAGGTATGTGCTACCATGCCCAGCTAGCTTTGTATTTTTAGTAGAGATGGGGTTTTGCCATGGTGGCCAGGCTGGTCTCAAACTCCTGACCTGAGATGATCCACCTGCCGTCCCCCTCCCAAAGTGCTGGGATTACAGGCTTGAGCCACTGCATCTGGTCCACAACTTCTTTTTATAATGGCATTAAACTATTCATGAGAATGAAGACTTTATGACCTAAATACCTTTCATTAGGCCTCACCTCTCAACACTTGTATTTGGGATCATTTCCAATACATAAATCTTGGGTGACATTTATACCACAGAACTTCACTCTCCCTTAGCTCCCCCACATTCATCTCCTTCTCACATACAAAATACATTCATTCCATTCCAGTAGTTCTGGAGTCTTAACTTGTTCAAGCATCAAATTTTTATCCAACTGTGAGCTTGTGAAATCAAGCAAGTTATGTGCTCCCAAAATACAATGGTAGAACAGACATAGGATAAACATTCCCATTTCAAAAGAGAGACATAGAAAAAAAGACAAGTAAAGTAAGAGGTCCCAAGTAAGTCTAAAAGTCAACAGGTCAAAAAACATTAAATCTTAAGGCTTGAGAATAATCTCTGAATCCATGTTCCAACTTACAGAAACACAGGAGTAGGGATTGAATCCCCATGGCCCTGGGCAATTTTTCCTTCATGGGTTTGTTGAGTGCAGCCCATGCTTCAGCTATCACACATTGAAATAAATACCTGCAGCTCTCACAGGCTGGTGCTGCATGCTGGTGTCTCTTCAGTTCTGAAGGCTTGGAGGTGACCATTAGGCATTGCTTTAGTGAGGACTCTGTACAACTGCCTGACCACACAGTTCTAGTTCTGCGGGACAGTGCCCTAGTGAAGTCTCTCTGTGGAGGCTCCTCCACCCCAGTGGCACATTTCTGCCTAATTCCAGAAGCTGTGGGAGAAATACTTTGAAATCTAGGTGGAGGCAATCATACCTCCACAGCTCTTGCATTCTGAGTATCTTCAGAATTAGCACCACACAGACAATGCTAAGGCTCACAGCTTGAACCATTCAGAGAGGCAGTCTAATTAGCACCAGGGTTTGCTTCACCCATAGCTGGCATGACTGAAGAGTGCTGCATCAGAATGTGGGCAGCAGAAACCAAGAAATCTCTGGGCAGTGATCCCTGATGTCCCAGGGTTAACATGGGTTCCTCTCCAAAATTATTCTGTCCTCAAGGCCCTAGCACTCTGAGTCTATGATGGGCAAAAAAGCCATGAATATTTCAGGGATGTTTTCAGGGTAATTCTCTTAATATCTTGATGAAGAGTACCATCATTACTTATATCCACACTTGTATCCATATTGATAACCTCTTTATCAAATGGTTACTTGGCCACATCCTTGGTTTTCTCTCCTAAACATGCTTTTATATTTTTTGCATGGTGAGACTAAGAATTATTTCGCTTACTTCTTTAAACATCCAGATAAAAATGCAAGACCATGAAGATCAAGAATAATGAGGAAAACTTTACAAAAAGAAAAAAAAAAAACAGTAACTGTCTGTAAACAGAGATTTATGAATTGTCTTATTAAGAATTCAAAATAATCATCTTAAAGAAGCTTTATGAGCTATAAGGGAATACACATAGAAAAGTAAATAAAATCAGGAAAGCAATATATTAACAAAACTAGAAATTCAGCAATGACAGCAAAACCATACAAATAAACCAAACAAAATTCTGGAGCTGAAGAATATAATAACTAAATTGAAAATTTCATAAAGAACTTCAACAGCAGACTCAATCAAGCAGAAAAAAGAATCAGCAAGCAATTACCCAGTTAGAGAAAAAAAAGTACAAAGAATAGAAAAAAAGTGAAGAAAGCCTTGGGACATATACCATACCTTCAACTGAACCAATATACAATTATGACTGTTCCAGAAGAAACAGCAAAAGAGAAATAAAATTTACATAAAGAAATAATCACTGAAAACTGGAGAGAAAAATGAACATCCATATATATGAAATGCAATAACCTCATATAGATTAACAATAAAGAGATCTTCACTGAGACACTTTACAAAACAAATTCTAAAACTCAAAGACAAAGAGAACTTTGAAAGCAGCAACAGAAAAGTGACTCATCTTTTCTCTTCATGGAATATTTATGGGGACATAGACCTCACTGCATTTTATCTTCTCAGCAGAAATAAGTGGATTTCTCAGCAGAACCCTTGCAGGCAAGGAAAACAGTGGAGTGATACATTTAAAGTGCTTAAAAATACCAAAAAACCCTGCCAATATATGATATTACATCCAAAAATGGTCTCTTCAAATATAAAGGAAAGATAACCATTTTCCCAGACAAATGAAAGCAGAGGAAGAATATTACCAGTATATCTGCATTTTAAAAAATGCAAAAAGGAGTTCTTCAAGTTAAAACAAAGATTATTTCTAATAATATAAAAATATAAAAGTATAAAAAACTAACTCTAAAAGAATTAATACAGTCAAATTCAGACTATTCTAATACTCTCATGGCATTGCATAAATCACTTTAAAGTGGAGAATAATATTTAAAAGACAAAATATTAAGACTAGCCATAATAATTTGTTAATAAGCACATAATATAAAAAATGCAAATTATGATATAAATAACAAAATGTAGGGAAGGAGAATTAAGTTGTAGACTTTTGTAGGCGGTTGAAGTTAAGTTGTTAACAGCTTATATTTTTATAACTATTAGTTTTTGTTTTTGTTTTTGTTTTTTTTTTGAGATGGAGTCTCAGTCTGTCTCCCAGGCTACCCTGCAGTGGCAAGATCTCGGCTCACTGCAGTCTCCACTTCCCAGTTTCAAGCGATTCTCCTACCTCAGCCTCTCAGATAGCTGGGATTACAGGTGCATGCCACCACACCCAGCTAATTTCTGTATTTTTAATAGAGATGGGGTTTCACCGTGGAGGCCAGGCTGGTCTCAAACTCCTGACCTCAAGTGATCCACTTGTTTCAGCCTTCCTAAGTGCTGGGATTACAGGCCTGAGCCACCACGCCCAGCCCATAACTATTAGATTTTTAATGTAATCTTTATGGTAACCCAAAAGAAAAAGCATGTAGTAGATATATTATACAAAATATAAAGGATTCAAAGCATACACCTACCAATTATAATCAAATCGCAAAAGAAAAGCAGGAGAAAAGAAACAAAGAAACTACCAAATAGCTCCAAAACAATTAACAAAAAGGCAACAGTAAGTTCTTACCTATGAATAATTATCTTAAATATAAATGGATTAAATTATCTAATCGAAAAACAGTGGCAGAATGGATTTTTAAAAACAGAGTCTAATAAAAGCCTTTTACAAAAGACTCATTTTACCTTTAAGGCCACATTTAGACTAAAAGTGAACAAATAAAAAAAAAGGTATTCCATGTAAGTGTAATTCAAAAGACTAAGATGAGTGAATTCTTTCAAACTTATTTTGTAATACAAGCATTATCCTGATATCAAAACCAGAGAAGGATACTAGAAGAAGATAAAATTACCAGCCCAAATCTCTGATGAATAGAGATGCAATTTTTTTTACTTCTTTCTTTTAATTTTATTTTTTTATGGCTTAGGATCTGGGGTACATGTGTAGATCATGCAGGATTGTTGCAGAGGTACCTACTTGGCAAGGTGGTTTGCTGCCTCCATCCCCCCCATCACCTATCTCTGGCATCTCTCCCCATGTTATCTCTCCCCAACCTCCCCACACCCCTCTGTCCCTTCCTAGCACCCCCGCCAACAGACCCCAGTGTGCGATGCTCCCCTCCCTGTGTCCATGTGTTCTCATTGTTCAACACATGCCTATGAGTGAGAACATGTGGTGTCTGATTTTCTGTTCTTGTGTCAGTTTGCTGAGAATGATGGTTTCCAGATTCATCCACGTCCCTACAAAGGACACGAACTCATCATTTCTTATGGCTGCATAGTATTCCATGGTGTATATGTGCCACATTTTCCTTGTCCAGTCTGTCATTGATGGGCATTTGGGTTGGTTCCAGGTCTTTGCTATTGTACACAGTGCCACAATGAACATAAATGTGTATGTATCTTATAATAGAATGATTTATAATCTTTTGGGTATATCCAGTAATGGGATTGTTGGGTCAAATGAAATTTTAAGAAGCACTTAAAATTTTAAGAAGCACTGGAAAGGAACAACCAGATACAAAATTTTAAGACAATACTAACAAGGTAAATTCAACAGGCCATTGTAGAGATATATATCATGATAAAGCTGGATTTATTCAAGGTATGCAAGGATGTTTCAATATATGCAAATCAATAAATATGATATACCACATTAACAGAATAAAATATGAAAATCTGTGATCATCTCAATAGATGTATAAAAAGCATTTGGTTATAGTTAATAATAGTGTATTGTATACTTAAAATTTGCTGAGAGTAGATCTTAAATGTTTTCACTAAGGGAAAACAAAGATAGCTATGTGAGTGATGATATGTTAATATTTTATTGCTGTATTCATTTCACAAAGTATATGTCTACCAAAACATGTTGTATACCTTAAATATATAAAATTTTTGTCAATTATATCTCAATAAAACTGGAAAAATGTTATCCAAAGACATTAAAATATACAAATTTAAGAATTATAGTAGCAACTTTTTTATCTGATAATTCCAATTTTAAAAAAATGACAAATTAAGTCTATTATTGTTTTGTTTTCATTGCAATGTTTCTCTGTCTCTTGTAATTACGTTACAACTGTGTGTCGCAAATGTGTGTCGCAAATGTGTTCACAACCTTTGCTACACATTCTGTTTCTAGAAATCTAACCATTTTGATACAGGCACACTTAAAAACAGGGTGCGAACAAGAACTAGTGTTCTACTTGCAGCAGTGGACTGAACATCCACATCTGTCCCCTCTCTCTTTCTTGTTATTTTTGAAATTAGCAAAACTACACTTCTTTGCAAGAAACTATAACTCTATTGGAAAGTAGAAAGCAGGAACATAGATTCAAATTGACCATAGATATTCTAGCAAGAATAAAGGAAATTAAATATATGAAGAAAACAGTGCATGTTACAATTTAAAGTATTTAAAATATGACACCTCTCTGAGAAAACTCAGGTGGTACTCTTGACTCTGAGTCCACAGATAGAGAAGGGTGGATGGAACGATCATTGAAGCAAAGTTGAAAAGACTACAATTGGGACTGCTGGGTTGGGCTCTCCATTTCCACTTTCTGCCCCCTTCCCCATTGTCTCCACTCTACTTCCCTTTTACCGTGTAACTCTCAGCATCCTTATAGATTATATATATTTTAAAGAAAATGCATTTATTTTGCTCACGAAAAAAAAAAAAAAGAACTATCTATAAACTAAGCCATTGCCTGAAAAAGACTTCTGGTGTGATATAAGAATCTGGATGAAGAGTAGAATCAATTTTCAGGAAGCTCTCTTCCACTCCAACAGACATGGAGATCGCAAAACGAAAAAAATAAAGGAAAAGTAAAGCAACTAAATGTTACCTACATATGCACAGAAAGAGTGATACACATAAAAGAGAAGAAAACTACTAAAAATGAAAGACTTTAATTTTAATCAACATAAATAGTTTTACAACCTATCTTATCTTCCTTTTTCTCTTCCCTCACACAAAATATGCCTAATAATTCCATAATAAGCATAAGTAGCAACAAATTAAAGCAGTTATTTAAGTTTAATCAAAGATTCATCCTAACTTTATATTATCGATAGCAAAGATTAATACATGCTGAATCATGAGTTGTTTTAGGTCCTGATAAATGAGGAAGTATTAAAACAGACATTGTCTGCAGTGTTTTATAATCTAATTGTGAAAATAAGTCCAATACAAAAAAATTGAATCTAGCAAGGCAGTTACTTGAAGAATAAAGTCTAACTTGGGTTGAATAAGCTATTAGAGGGAAATTAGAAACTGATTTGAGCTATGAAGAAAAAGTAAGTTTTAATTAAAAAGGAAAGAAAAGACATGCAAAACAAGGGACCAGTATAAGCAAGAGAATGAGATAGTGAGAATCACAGCAATTTAAAACTATGTTGTATTTATTTGAATAAACAAGTTTGACTAAAACAGTAGTTTTATACAGTGTGCTTTTCAGTAATAACAAATATTGGCAAACTTAGGATGTCCCTAATCATTTAAAAATAATTTCTTGATTTTTTTCTTTCTTTTTTTTCTTTGTTTTTAATAGAGACAAAGACTCACTCTGTCGCCCAGGGTGGAGTGCAGTGGGGGAGATTGTAGTTCACTGTAACCTCAAACTACTGTACTCAAGCGATTCTCCTGCCTCTGCCTCCTGAGTAGCTAGGGCTATGGACACGTATCATCGTGCACAGCTAATTTTATTTTAACTTGTTATAGATATGGGGGATCTCACTATGTTGCACAGGCTGGTCTCCAATTCCTGGCTAAAGCAATCCTCCTGCCTTGGTCTCCCAAAGTGCTGGAATTACAGGGATAAGGCACTGCAACAGGTCACTAAACTCTTTTCTGTGCTAATTGTTTTTTTAAAAACACTCTGAAAATATCCAAATTGAATTGTAATTCATAAGAAATTTTACTTCTCAAAAATATGTTCTAAGAAAAATGTAAAGTACTCATAAAAGTTTTATTAATTCTGGCTTGGTTCCAGGATAAATTAGTCTGATTATTTGGTCATTTTAGACCTTTAACATATATTTTATCTGCAATGCGAATTTATATACAACATGGTATTGCTTAAAATTCCAGGCAGTCTGAGCCAAAGCAGTATAAATAGGAAAAATTACTTTGCCTTTCACCACTCCCATCCCTAACCTCAGCTTCTGTGCTCGGCATCTCTTTCCCTCACCTATGTAGCACAGAATATCTCCTATTCACTTGCAGTAAGGTGTAAGAAGTTGAGTACATTGTAATTTAGTGGGTCCCTTGAACCTTTTCTTTTAAAAATAAATGAAAAACTAAAACTAACAACTAATTAAAAAAAATAAGACTTGACCTTGAAAGCCAGCTTCTATAAGGCTTTTTTATTGAGGCATCTGGGCCATATTTTTCACTATTAGACATCATGAAATTCAACCAAAATTTATGGAATAGAAGGTCAGATATGATAAATAGAAAACAGTTATATAGGTATTTTCAATGAAAATGTGACAATGTAAATTAATTTTTAGTCCTTTTTTTCACAGCAAATATATATATTTGTGTATATGTAATAGCCCTTGTTTTATTACATAAGTATATTTTAATACATATACTATTATGCAATAAAATATTCAAATGAACAGTTTATTCTCTAGCTTATTCAATTACTTTTCTTTGATGATAGACTTAATTTTATTTTACTAGCAAAAAATAGATGTCAGTAGCTGTCATTAACTTCTACCTTCCCATGAATAGTAAGAAAGTGAGAAAAACATAACTAATAAATTTGTTTCTTTCTCTCTTTGGTTTTGGGGCTATCAGCCCCACTTTCAAGCAAGATTCTGTCTGTTATTTGAGTAATTTCAACAACTCTTTTAGGTATAATGCTTTAGAGTTTATATCAAGAATATTATCAATGCAACAATGAGGTCAAAAGACGTAAACTTCAGTAGTTTTCATGGTATTCTTTAACCAGAAATGAGGAAATCTGTTATACAGTTCTCCCTGAAGGCTCCAGATCAATCTGTGCATCTGTAGAACCCAGGAGGCCCATGGAGCTTCAGCAAAAAAACAGATTTGGTGGCTATATATCACTGAGTTGAAAGTCTGCTAATTAAATCTAACATAAAGGAACAACTATTAGGCTTTTGTAGAGTGCTATCATTTTTAAGTAGTTGCCATTTGTGTGCAATAAAAAAGTACATCAATAATTTATTATCTATGAATTTCGAACACATATATTTTGAATTAAAATTAACTTACACTTTTCAAACACAAAAGTAAATTTCACTTCATTTGAAATGGCATTCAAACATCTATAAATTTTTACTTAGAAAATATTAACCTAGTAATTATCTTCTAAATCTTTATAATTTTATGTATCAAAGAAAAATATGTAAAACTGTTGACATACTTTATCTAAAAAATTAAAGTACAAACACTTTCAGACTGTTCTCTGTGAAAATATTGAAGCATTCAAATCCATCTAACTAAATTATTCCAATGATCCATGTAATACTGAATAATTGGTACAAGAGTCTATCTCTTTTGCCTATGCTGCATGGTGTATCACTCAAGTTTTGACCACAGATAATAATCTAAGGACAAAATTATATAACTATTCTTTAAGATCTACTCCAATTTTCTTGTGACCTTGATTTAGCCTGCCATGAAAAGATCCAGGAAATGTAACGACCCAAAATTGGCCATACCTAAATTCAACTTGGAAACATTTGTTTTTTTACTTCAATGTAATCTGAAGGATGCTGTTTTCTTTCTCTTCTTTCTTAGCTACAGAAGCTGCTAACATGCAGAAAGAGAACCTTTCTAAAGTACCTGACTGAAATCGTATTTTCTTGCTTTAATTCTGTGGCAGTTTTGGCTGCTTCTGAGAAAAGAAATGCTTTGTCTCTCTATATAGCATATGGAGCACAGTGCAGCTCGGCAGTGATTTTTCTAACTGATAACATTCTGTATCCTATGCAGATAATTTCAATTTTCTGTCTTATCATTCAGAATATGACACAGTCTTTCTGCGTATTGAGTACATACACATAAAGTGTATGAGAGAATACTGCCTTTTATTAAGAATGAAAGCAAATAGAAATCCTGAATGGAATGCATTATGTTCTATCTTAAATTGGAACATTATCTTCCTTACCAAGTACTATGGACTAAGTATCCATATTATAGGATGTTTTGTCTGTAGCTCGCTAAAGGAATTGAACAGAAACTGTACTTACTTCTCTGAGTTGATAATGTAATCTAAATAACAGGAATATTAAAAGGTGTATAAAACTACACATTCATAGTGAACTCTACAAACCCTGAGAAATGATTGACTTCATAGTTTGATATTTCATATGCTTTACATAAAATAAAAAAGAAAGTAAAAGACAGTGCAAAGTTTTCTTGTTACTTTTTCTTATTTTTTGTGTTGGAAGCCTAACTTGTCTCAACGGACGTAAGTTCCATGTTGTTATAATGTTTTAAACTTTATTTTGTTTTACACACCAAAAATACTATCATCTTCTATTACTTTGAACTAGATATTTTAAAGTCTACATTTTATAAGGAGTGCATTGTGTCATCCAAAATTTGACAAATTACTCAATTTGTAAGCATATTAAAATAATGTTATACTTTATGTGTAATTTGTCAAAAGCATTCAATTACTTGGGAGAACAAAGATGTCATTATGACTCTAACAAGTTGTGTTTGTTCTTCAAAGAAATCAGGAGGAGGAAACTCTCCTTTCTTATTCCCTACGTATTCATACAATGCCTAAATATTTCTTGACTATAATTTGCAAACTCTTGAAATTTAAATAGAGAAGCATCTCAGTGGTATGGAATTTTAGACTGAATTCTGGGCATAAAGAGTGTTCCTTTTTAATTATATGCATTAAAATACTAACCTCTTCATTAATTAACATGAATATTTTACAGCTTTGGAATCGATTTATGATCAATTTAATGATATTCATACATTTAAAAATATTTTGTCATTTTCATGAATTAAAATGTTAAATATAATCAGTAATATTTCTAAATTTACATTCCATTGTTTAGGAATCTCAGTCTCCTGGTTTTAATATGTGAGTATAATGAGTAAGGAATTTAAAAAGTATCAAGGGATGCACTTCTGCTAAAAAATGCCTCCGACTTTTTATGAAGAAACTTTACTTAGGAAAATACTTAATATCTGGATAACACTAATTCTTGTCATTTGTCATTTTTTTTTCTATTTGAATAAAGAAAATGTATCTGTATTGACTTTTTTCTTCTATACCAATATAGTCTAAATTAAAGCTGTAGTGTTTCCAGAAGAAGAGATAATAGCCCAGAAATTCAGGGGAAACACAAAATGAGACTAGGGTAATTGAGTTGATTGATATACTTACTGGGGCTAGGGCATTTGCGTACCTGGCCTTCCTGCTCTAAACAACCTTTATCTATCGTTAGGTCAATCAATTCCTGATGCCCCCTCAGTCTTGAATGCCCAGCATGGAATTTTCTAAAGGAGAAGATGCTCAGTTAGAAAAAAATGCCTGGGCTTTATGGTTTCTACCATTATGACTGTCATTTTTTGTGTATATTGAAAATTTATTTGATTTCTCTATCTCTGGAATACAAAACGTGTATGACACACATTTTCTAACCTACGTTTGACATCCTCAGAAGTAACACAGTTTCAACTGATTTGGAGAAGCTGCCTATTACTTAAAGGAGATTTCCTCTGTCACTTCCCAAGTGAATTTTATTTATGCCATTGGAACTATATTTTAAATGAAGCCATTATAAATTGTATTCCAAATATGATGAAAATCTTTACTGGCACTTGCATATGATTTGGCAACAAAAGAAAAAGCTAATTTTATTTATTAAAAAATATAAAGAAATAGTACTAAACAATATCACCATATTAAACATTTTTACATATCACTATACTACCAGTAAAAAATTGTTGATCATGAACATTGCAGTTGATGTTTTGGATCCTTTCTTTTTTATACTCCTACTAAGATTATGACATATTTTTGAGAAAGATTGTTTACGTCTTACATTTCTACCTGGTTTTTCCTCTCTGGTGACTCTTACTTGTAATGTATTCTGGTTACAGAATGATGGATCAAATGAATTACAAATACAAAAATAAAAGATAACATTATTTTAATGTTAATTGATTTTGTTTTTAACTCAAATGTTTTGTCCATGGGAACAGTAGGTATAAGTAATATTTCCATTGATATGCTTTATATACAATAGTATATTGTATTTTTTCCCTGAAGGAAGGTATGTTTATGATTTTTTTCTTAGGTAAGTTGTATTTTAAATCATTTGAAAGGAACTTCCAAAGCTTATTTATTGCTTTACTAAATCTATTTTAGGTCTCTTAGTTGCAGTTTTTCAGTTTAATGTCAATGTAGAATTACAAAACAATAGCTTATTTTCCCCCCTCCCTCACCCTCTACTACTCACACACAGCTAAATATAGTCAGAGGATCAGAGAAATCATTTTACATGGCTGGTTTTTTTAAAATGGGGCAGGAAATACAGCAGAGAATACTTGAATTTATGAATCGTGACAGTTGTGACATAAATAATTTGCTATTTTTTTGTGAGATTTGTTTCCTGAGAGACTCTTCCAAGATTCTTACTCTTGCAAGTGACAGTTTTAAACATGTGCTTAGACAAATTTACGTTACACATATTTATAATAATATTGGAAATAATTTGAGCCAAAATATGTTTAAAATATTGATTCACAGTACATGATTTGTGCCACATCAATCACTGCTTTAACTTCACATTTTACTTTATAATTTTCTTAACAAAAGTAAATGTGTATAACTTCACGGGGAGATGGTTCTACTTGATTTTACTAATGAATATGTAATGCTACCTTAGGGCATATCCGTAATGGAATAATACATATTGTGATAATTAACATTATGTGTCAATTTGACTGGGGCCATGAGTTTCCCAGATATTTGGACCAACACTATGCTGGGTGTTTTTGTGAGAGTGCTTCTGAATAAGAGCAATATTTGATTTAGTAGACTGAGGAAAACAGGTTGTCCTTCCTGATGTGGATGGGTCTTATTCAATCAGTATAAAAAGGCTGAGTAAGAGGGAACTACTCCTGCCTAACTGCCTTTGAGCTGGAACATCAGTTTTTTACTGCCTCTACACTTGAACTGAAACATCAACTATTCCTGGCTCTTGACCAAAACAGTGTTATCTATTTTTTTGTATTTTTAATTCATTTTTAATTCACCTTCAGTTTGGCTGTGAGCTATCAGCTCTCCTGGTTCTCAGACCTGCAGACTGAAATTACACTGTTGATTCTCCTGTCCTCTAGCTGACCAACTGGAGTTCTTGGGATTTATCAGCCTTTATAATTGTGTGAGTCAATTTCTTATACTAAATATCTATCTGTCTATCTGTCTGTCTATCTACCTACCTATCTATCTAGACCTATCTGTCTACCTAACTCCTATATTTTGTACTTCTCTGTAGAACCCTAGCCAATACACTTATATACTAGAATGCTTAGAAAAGACAATCTCATTTGTAGGATAAATATGATGAATAAATCTTTGTTTTCGAAAAGGAAGCTGGAAAATAATCTTAAAAATAAAACACATACGATACAAATACAAAACTAGCTCTCAGATCAGAAAGTAAAATTTATCAAAATTATTATTTTTGTCTATATTTGTGTGGAGCATTCACACAAATATAGACAAAAGTAATAATTCCCAGACATTTTTATATTTATATATGTTACAAGTTCAAGAGAATAAAATATGAGAAGAAACAATATATTATATGTTCAAGTTGAATACTTATAAGCCTGCCATGTGTGCTCTGCTGATCTATTTTTCTATTCCACCTACCTGGAATGATGAGACCTGGAAGGAAATCATGTGGTGAACATAGCAGAGCCAGATAATTGAAGAAGTATGAATCTCTAAATCACTTCACAAAAGCACATGCCAAAAAGAAATAGCCACTTTGTAATATTAAATCAGACTTTATATAATTTTTACTGAAGTGCTCATTTTCATTAATACAGAAATTTGTACAAGAAGTAATGTGCTAACCTAAAATACTCTGTAATAGACGGTATCAGTTTAGTAGATGGGTGGTGGAAAGCAAGGTAACATACAGACTAGAAAGTGGAAACCTCCTGTTACAGCATGAAAAAACATTTAGTAGATTCTTAACCTTTCAAAACATGGGAAGTATACCAATAGTTTTAGATAGAATAATGGTACATACTGCCAAGCTGAGAGAGTCAAAGAAGAAGGAAAAGAGCACATTTATGCTTCTGGTCAAAGTGGGGTAACAAGGACTGGATTTATCATCTCCATAGAACAATTGAATAACATAAATAAAACACATAAAACTATGGTTTTGGGATATTGGATACCAAGAACCACAAACTTATTTTTAAAAAGGAGAAACAGATGAGGAATATTCTATCGCTTTCTTATTAACTGCCTGGGGGATATATTCCAAGCTTCAGTGCTGAGTAGTAAAACCCATGTGGAGTCCAATGTTGAAAAAAGATCGGACGGAAAAAAGGCTGAGTAAGAGGGGGAGGACTAGAGAGCTCGAGTACACAGAACAGAGTACTGGAGAGACAAGAGCTGGTAGAGAGATAGAGACAGAGATAGAGAGAGAAAAACTAAACACAGGTAAATAGTCCCAGTTGAGTCTTCAGCTGCTTCCGCTGAATCTTTATCAGGGCATAAAAATGTGAGAAACCATCTACAACGATGGAAAACAAAGATTTCAGGTCAGCAACCACTAGCACCCACAGAATTCTAGGAATAGTTCCCATTTCTTTAAGCCAGAAAGGAAAATCTTGTAATTCACAAGGCTCAGGTAGAGTATTCAGGAAAATATGGGTTCAATAGTGAGATAAAGCTTGCCTTAGACTAATAGCTGCTCTGTTCCAAACTAATGAAAACAAGTCTCAACAGTATTAAACAATTTTCATGTAAATTAAATGTCCCATAACAAAACTCTAGAATAATTAGAAAATTCAAAAATATCAAGGAACCAACATACTACAAAATGGAAAAAAATAATAATTTTAACTTCTTCAAAATCAAGAATTTCAGTTATTCTAAGGACATTTTTAAAACAAGTTCAGATAGAAAAATGAAGGAAAATATTTGAAATTCAGATATCAAATAAAAGATATATTGATTTTATTTAAAAATCAAAATGCAATAAGAAAATGAAAAAACCTATAAAAATAGGCAAAATAATTAAAATGACACTTCAGAAAAAGAACTAAGAATGACAACTGCATAGAACATGCTTGACATAATTTATCATTAGAGAAATGCAAACTTAAACAAAAATGAGATATAACGCCATTATTAGAATGGTTAATATTAAAAAGACCAACTCTACTAATTGTTGTTAAGAATGGGGAACAACTAGAAATTTCACCTACTTCTAAAAGGAATGCAAACAATGCAACAACTTTGGAAAATAAATTGTAGGATTCTTAAAATTTTTAAACATACACATGTCATATATTGTAACCATTACCTTCACAAGAGAAATGAAAGCAGTATTAGGGGTGGAGCAAGATGCCAAATAGCAGCCTGAACCAATATTCTTCCCCATAGGAACACCAAATTCGACAACTATCTACACAAAAAACACCTTTATAAGAACTAAAAATCAGATGACCAATCAAAGTACCTGGTTTTAACTTCATAGTACTAAAGAGGCAGTGAAGTGGGTAGGAATTACATCTTTAATTGGCAGTATCACTCCTTGAGTAATACCCCACAAACACAGGCAACTAAGGCAAAAAAGGACAAATGGGATAACATCAAGTTAAAATGCTTCTTCACAGCAAAGGGAATAAACAAAGTGTAGAAACAACCCACAGAAAGGGAGACAATATACTTGCAAACTATCCATCCAACAGCAAGGGATTAATAACCAGAATATATAAGGAGCTCAAACAATGCAAAGGGAAATAAGAAATCCATTTAAAACATGGGCAAAAATTCTGAATAGACATTTCTCAAAAGAAGACATACAAATGACAAACAAGTATATGAAATGGGCATATCATAGGCCATCAGAGAAATGGAAATCAAAACTACAATGATAATAATCATCTCACTCAAATTTAAAAACCTTTTTTTTAAAAAAAAAAAAACAGGCAGAAATGAATCCTGGAAATTATGTGAAGAAAAGGAAACTCTTGAACACATTTGTTGGGAATGTAAATTAATACAACCACTAGAGAAATCCCACTGGTAGGTATATACCCCAAAGAAAACAAATCAGTATATTAAAGTGATGTCTGCATGCCCATATTTATTGCACCACTAATCACAGTAGTCATGATTTGAAAGCAACCTAAAATATCCATCAACAGACAAATGGATAAAGAAAATGTGGTACATATATATTCTCGAGTACTATTTACCCACAAAAAATAAGGAGATCCTGTCATTTGCAACAATGTGGATGGAAATGGAAGTCATTATATTAAGTGAAATAAACCAGGCATGGAAAAACAAATTTCACATGTTCTCACTAACTTGTGGGATCTAAAAATTAAAACAATGTAGATAGTAGAATGGTTACTAGAGGCTGGGAAGCGTAGTGAGGTGGGGGGAGAAGTGAGAATGGTCAATGGTACAAAAATACAGTTAGAATGAATAAGGTCTAGTATTTCACAACACAACAGATGACTACAGTTAATAATAATTTAAATTTGCATTTCAAAATAAATTAAAGAGTCTAATTGGATTGTTTGTAACACACAGGATAAATGATTGAGGGAATGAATAACTCATTTAACCTGATGTGATTATTGCACATTGTATGCCTGTATCAAAATATCTCATATACCCCATAAATATGTGCACCTACTATGTAACCACAAATTTAAAAAAAAAAGTGATGATGGGTTCTTCCATCAGAATGCAAATAAAGGAAAAAAAGAAATAAAAACATATGTTCAGAATGTCTACATATTCTATTCAAAGCAGCTTTATTTGTAAAATGAAATAATTGAAAACTATCTAAATAACCACCAACAGGATAATAGAAAGGCAAATTTTGTTGTATATATACAATGACATACCACTCAGCAATAAAAATTAATGAACTGCTATGGATATATACAATTATTTGAATAAATCTCAAAATAATTGTGGTGAATGAAACAAATCAAACAAAAATGTCTCCACAGTATAACTGTATTTGTTTAAAATTACATAAAATGAAAACATCTATATTTAGAAGCACATCAGTGACTGCTTGGCAATGTGGCTAGAGTGAAGATGAAAGAAAGGGAGGATTATAAAGAAGTACAAAGAAACATTTGGAGGCAATGGTTATATATTTATGATATTTATTATGGTAATTATATAATGGATGTATACCTATATAAAAACTTATTTAATTTTATAATTTAAATATTTGGAATATATGTTTCACCAAAATCCTAAACAGAAAAAAAATAGAATAAAGCAGATATAAATACTATCTAGAAAAGTACCCTGTTTACCTGTACATGGTAATCATTATAAGAATGTAGAACAGATTTATGTTACTGAAAAGACCATAAGGTCATCAATCATAAAGACCACTTAATTTATGCAGTCAGGAAATAGCTACAAATATTTTCCCTTTTGCAAGGAGGAGAAGACTCCCCACTTCTCACTTCAGACATGATCATGGGTGACTATGAATATGGAAGGACGTCCAAGGGGGTAGATCCATGGGTCACAGAACACAATGAACTTGGAAGTTTTTCTCAGAGAGAAAAAAAAAAAAACACATTATGCACAAAGATCTTCCTCCACTGCCAAAGTAACAGCCTTTACGATGGCTGCTAGAACAGTTTTATAATTAACAGATGTTATTTTGGGTTTTGCCATTTTCATTTTCTGATTGGTAGTTTTCATTGTTTCCCTGTTTCCTCATCACCATTGTATATTTAATGTATGTTTAATGTGAGAGAAGTAAACTTTGCTTTATTCTAAGGGTCTCTGGAAATAAAGGAGCTGTATCCTGACCTGATGAAGAAGACATCACACTGACAAGAGATTCTAAATTTTTACTTGGATTCAGTAACTGGTTGAGGGATTGTTTCCTCAATTCTGAAAAAAAACACGAAGATGTAATTTAATATTTCACATACTTTGCCTTCAATAGAAATTACATTTGCACAAGTAAATTCTTAAAAGTTACATAGGTACTGTAACCAGGGGACCGAAGCAGAGATGTGGGGGGCTTCCCAAAGAGGCTTCTAGTTTCCCTGATACGATGCGCCTAGGTCCTTGGCCTCTCTTGCCCCAGAAGTGGGCGAAGGGGCCCTGGAGGCACAGTGAGCTTACCTTTGGAATAAATATCACGGACCCAAAGAATTTAGCAGAGAGTGATTTATTAGGCAAGAGAGAAGAGAAAGAGAGAAGGAGAGAGAGCTCCCATGCTGCCGTGGGACGGGAATCCAGAGGGGGTATCTGCACAGGTAAGGGGCAGGGGTTTTAACCCCCCATTCATGTCCTCCTTCAATGAGAGGAGTTTTTTCAAACTTTTGCTGGAGTGATTGATCTTTGACTCTGATACCGGCTTGGCTGCTAGGTCCCACAACAGAGGCCCTTCCTCCCAGGGCTTTCCCCCGGGCTTTTTAAACAGAGGAGCACACCTGGATTTTTCACCTAGTCCCTGGGCAGGAAAGTTAGGCAAGGAACTTTACATTCAGGGATGCAGGAAGTGGATGGAGGCATGGCTCTGGGAAGCTCTTGCCTTTGAAACCAAGCCCCTTGCGGACTAGGTTTTTCTTAACACAGTCCCTCAGTACCTTTCTACATACTGTGGAAACGAGAGAGACAAAATGTGTTTGGCATCAGGAGACTGTAATCAATTTATAGGAGATGTTAAAAATTATGTAACATCTAGAATCTCCTATAATATGTAGTTAATATTTTAATAATGCATGAACATGTATTCTCATGCAAATCCTTACCTCTAACTTATATAGAAATTATTTTAAAAGTGAAATTTAATTTTATTTAGTGAAATAATAAATCAGTGTATTAGTTTTCTACTGTTGTCCAACAAATTTCCAGAAATAAAGTGCCAAAAAACAGCAATTGTTATCCTTTCACAGTTCTGTAGACCAGAAATGAAAATGGGTTTGACTTGATTTTCTGCTTAAGGTCACAATGAAGTCAAGGTAAGTCAGGATGCATTCTTACATGGAAGCTATTTTGGGAAATGGTACGATTCTAAACTCATACAAGTTGTTTGCATAATTTTTAGCTCCTATGGCATTAAGACTAAGGCCTCTGTATTTTTCATGGTTGTTGGCAAGAGATCACTCTCAACAACTAGAGGATGCTTCAGGTCAGTGTACTGTGAGCACTTGCTCAGTAATGAAATATCTCCCACACATTGATTGACTCTCTCTCACTTTTTGCAACTCTCTCACTTCCACTTACTCTAACAATCAGAAAAATGGTCTCTACTTTTTAAAGACTCATGTGATTAAGTAAGGTCCATCTGCATAATGTGGCCATTTTAAAGTTAATTGATTGAGGACCTGACTCGCATCTGCAAAATTCCTATTGCCGTGCAATTATACAATCTCAGCAGTATTACCAGAGGGAAATCTTTAAATTATTTGTATTATAGCAAGCCAAAATTACTGAAGAAAAACCACATATTGCATTCTCATGCCAAAAATAATTTTTTGAATTATTTGTGTTTTCACTGATTATTGGGAAATATGAGAAGTCAATTGGACAATGGCCATGATCATTTTAGACTATTAGTTGGATAACGACCATCATCATCATTTTCTCTTGTACTGCAACACAGGGAAGCTTGAATAGAAACTCTTCAATTGAGGGACAGAAGTAGGGAAAAAAAGAATGAGAAATATCAGAGTGCAAACATAAAAACATTTGACATATGGATACTGAGTCAAATTTACAAAAAAAGTTTTTGATCTATTATAAATTAATACATTTCCAAATACTGCCAGTGTAAAACAATATATGCTTATTTGGCTCCTGAAGGTTTCAAACCTCTGTTCTTTAGGAATTACCATTAAAAAGCTTAATGTTAAAGTACCTTTCTTTTAAAGCATATGAGGTGTCATAAAGAGCTTAGTGATTATAACTGTTTCCTAGCACTACCATAACAAAGTATCAAAAACTGGGTGGCTTACAACAACAGAAATGTATTATATCACAGTTCTAGAGGCTACAATGCCAAAATAAAGATGTCAGGGCCACGCTATGATAATTCTAGGAGAACATTCTTCCTTGCCTCTTATAACTTCTGGTATTTACCAACAGTTCTTGGTGTTTTGTTGTTGTTGTTGTTTGTTTTATCTGTAGAAACATCAGTAATGTAATTGTCTTCTTCCTGTGTGTCTTCATATTATTTTCCCTTATGCATGTTCAGCTCTATGTCTAAATTTCCCATTTTTAAAATCATTATCAGATTAGGGTCTATCCTAGTATCTCCTTTTAAGTTAATTTCCTCTGTAAAGAACCTATTTCCAAATAAAGTCACATTCTGAGTTACCAGAGGTTAAGACTTCAACATAGCATTTGGTGGTGACACAATTTAACCCATAGCAGTAACCATAATTAAGATCCAAATGAAAGTGGGTAACAGAAAAAATAAAAGCCAGAGTGAAAAATATTTGAAACTAAACAGATCTACGGCAGAAAATAAATGATAAAAGTTCTTTTAATTTAAATAACATTATTTCACCCTCTCTGAGAACTACTACCATTGTCTTTCAAGTATCTGCCCTAAAAGAAGCAAAGTTATAATTTGTACAGGTCAGGACTTACGAATTGAACCCCACTGACTAGATCCAGACTCATTTTGGGGTTGTCTCATGACTGGTTCATGTTGTGTGCATGGAATTAAATGGAATTAATTTATATTTTTATTTGTTGCTGTTAGATTATAATGGTTTAACATATATATGAGATAGAAGGAAAGAAAAAATCATTGGAAAAATTCTGAATGCAGAAGCAGCCTGCCTGAACTCTCCCAGCAACAGGCAGAAAATAAAACAACCTTGGGAAAACTCAGGCTGCACCTGAACAGATAAGAAAATCAGGTTGTAAAACACAGATAAACAACTTGGGCACCAAAGGAAAGTCTCTTGTGTAATCACCAAACTTCTCACTCATACAATGGGCCCCAGTAAAAACTGTGAGCCTTAATAAGCACATTCCTTTCCCTTTAGGCATAGTAAGATAGGGAAGCTGGAAGCAGATGTGGGGGAGTGGGGGGTGGGGAGAAGGGCAATGGCCATAGCTACAAGAAGATGTCTGAAAACAGACAAAGAAACTCTCCCTCCCAGATAAGCAAAACTTACCTGATCAAGTAATTGGGTGAAGACTGATAAAAACTCTGCTCTATGCAGATAGCTCACCTGGTCCCAATTAAATCTTCAAGCCCTAGGAAGATAAGCCAGTCCCCTCCTCACTAGCCCAAAGACACCCCCCTGTTCACTAGCTCATTTATAAAAACCCTGACATTTTTACTACTACCTTGCAACCTGCTTGAGACCCCTGTCTGTGACATAGAGGTATTTACCCCAGACAATGAGCCTACTTTATTTTGGGGGCTCTTCCAGGATTTAAAGATGAATTCATTGGAATGGTGAGTAAAAGAGGACAATCTACTTTCATTACGGAGGCTTTCATCCTCAGTGGGTTTTTTCTCTCAAAGAACTATAAAAAAAAAACAAAAACAAAAAAAACAAAAACAGGCATATCTGTCCACTGATTAATGAGCCACAAAGGGTAGCCACTGGTCTTGAAAACTCAGATGTGAAGCTTGCTGGGGAGGACTTATTCAATCCCTGAGTTCCCTCAGGGTGCTGGGAATGTTAGCTCTTTCCAAACCAGTTTCCTTTCATGGAGAATTTTGCTGTTGCCTAGGGCTGGAAGAGATCCTGGAGCAACTGAGGATTTCTGGCCAGGGCTACACCCTGATGTTATACAAAGGCTCCTGCACTGATCCCAGCCTCCAACAGGCTGACTGGATGTTGGCCATAGCATCACCAAGCTGTCATATCGCAAATCTGATTTTTCTCCCTTCCTTTCTGCAGTCACCGTATCTTCCTTCCCCTCTCTGTATGCAATGTTATGGTAGGTTTTTACAGCCCAGGGAAATAATTCAATTAGACAGGCTTAACAACCACTTTAGCAACTGGAATGAAGGTCAAGGGATTGCTGTTTTTGTGACTTTCTATAGACACGGAGATTTTCATAATTGATATCTCAAAAACTATTATTTAACTCCTAATGATAGCACTTCCTGGTGTTGGGTAGGAGGTTACTTCCCTCATCCAGTGAACACCCCTCTCTCCACACAGGTTGTTTCTTTTCTCATGTGAGGAGCCAGCACTGCCCAGTCAGACTGGATAGCCCCTTTATGAAGTGAATTAACTTTCTTCTGCTAGGAGGCACACTATAGGGATGGCCTGCCACATGTCATATTTATCTCTCCATCCATATGGGGGCAAAGTTACTGCTTACAACTAGATTCCCTAGTGATATGGGGAATCCTCTCAGTGAGGAACCTTGTCGGCTCTTTGTCAAAAGCTGCTAGTTTTCCAGTTCTCCCTTCTACATCCCTCTTCTAGAAACCAAACTTTTTGCCCCTCTCTGCGAGCAGAAGAACTCTACCTTCAGCAGTGAAAAGAAAAATGTCCTCCAAAACCAAATTTTAGTGTCAATACTCTCTCCATTAGCAGGAAGAAAACCATTTGACCTTATGTTCCCTTGAGAGACCTCTTCTGCCTACAACTGGAATGGCATCTAAATAGAAAGGGGGTTTTATGTCTGGATCTAGTACATAATAGAGTATAAAGCTTGGTCCAGTACACTCTCTTCATTAAGGGGCCTTGTTTAAATGTAACTGTTACATAGTCTCTCCCCGAGACCCATCTGTCTAGGAGCCACACAGGTCACACAAGTCTGGGAGGTCAAAGGGTAATCACCAGACAGAGGACTTAAGTCACATGGGTAAGTGTGACTAGCCCCATTGATTAGTTCCTCTGGCACCATGTTTGAAGGTCACATCTGCAACCATGGAGTGGCAATTACGGTGCCAGGACCCAGGGACCAAGAAGGGAGAACAGTTGGAAGGGGGACGCTCCCACTGTCTTCTCCTCCACCCTGGGTCACACCAAAAGGAACAAGGAGACTGAGGGATGCCTCTCTTCTTGTCTCTTTTCTAGGATAGGTAGCAAGCCATCTTTGGTCTGCACTTCTCTGGAGTGCATTTTGAACTTCTTTCATCCCAAAACTCATTTTCTCTTACACAAGGGCATGGCCTTCTTACTGTCTTGGGAATAAACAGATCTGAAGGGAGCCTTGACTTTAATCTTATCCAACAATTAGATATTTTTTTGTAGATGGAAGGACAAATAGTCCATGGTTCCATATGTACAGGCTTTCTTTGCCCTGAAAGACAACCCAAACCTTTGCAAGCATTGCACAATCAACTCAGCCCTCTTGGCAATCATATCAGGCAGGTCTGTAGAGATTAGTTCCACTAAGAAAAGCAAGTTTTGGAGGAGCTATTGGAGGCAGCTTCTAAGTGCTTCAGTCCTTCCAGTTTCCCTTATCAGGGGCCTTCTCCAACTGCGCTGTCAGCTTCTCCATGTACACCATCTCCAAAGCTCCTCACTGCCCCAGCTTCATTTCAACCCCTACAAGAAATTCCAGATAAAATGGGCACCACTAGAGTACATGTTCCCTTCTGATTGCAGAACCTTAGACAAGTCATGGAAAACTTAGGCCAATTCTTTGATAACCCAAATAGATATATAGAGGCTTTCCAAAATTTAACCAAAGTCTTTAATCTAACATGGAGGGGATACTATGCTACTTTTAAGCCAAACTCTGTTACAGAAAAGCAAGGTGGCCTTACAGGCAGCAGAAACATTTGGAGATAAACAGCATGTCTTCTATAGCCATGTACAATTATTGAAAAGAAAAAAGTCTAAAGGAAAACAAAAAGGGTAAAAGAGAATCTCCATTCTCAATAGAAGATAAACAGTGCCCCTTTAAAAACCTTAATTGAAGCCCTAATGATGCCATAAAGGAGTGGAAAAGAAATCACTTTCTGATGTGCCTTTTAAAAGACTTGCAAAGAACTAGTACCAAACCTCTTAATTACTCTAAACTGTCCTTGTTGAACCAGAAACAAAATAAAAATCTCCCTGCCTTTTCGGAAAGGCTAGAGAAGCTTTAATAAAATACGCCTCAGTCTCCCAATTCAATAAAAAAACAGGTTCATTACTCAGGCAGCCCCTAATATCAAAAGAAAGTTGCTGAAACAGGCTCTGTCTAAAAATACATAGTTTTTCTCACTCTCAAGTTGAAACTTTTCAGTGTGTAAATTATACTCTCCTCTGTGCTTCAATTAAGGAAGTCTAGGAAGGCACTGAGGCTCTCTTCAATTGCTTAGCTAAAAGGGAGTAGAGGGTCTCAGCTCTGTCAAACTTCAGTAAAGTACCTGGGCCTAATCTTAACAGAAGGAACCAGAGCACCAGGTGAGGAAAGGATTGAGGCCATTTCATTTAATAGTTAAGGAAATTCATGGGTGTCACTGAATTTTGCAGACTGTGAGTACCTGGATACAGGAAAATGGCTCACCCTTTACACCACCTTATAAGAAAAACTCAGTTCAAACTAAGCTCGCCCCTCCTTTTTGGGAACCTGACACTCAAAAAGCCTTTAACCAGCTAAAACAAGCCTTTATTGGAACACCAACCCTCAGTCTTTCCATAGAGGAACCATTCGGTCTCTGTGTATCAGGAAATGGCCCTGAAAAGTTTTACCTAAGGCTTGAGGTCTCACTCAATAGCCAGTAGGTAGGTAACTTAAGCAAAGAACTTAACTTGGTGGGTAAGGATGGTCAGCCTGCCTCCAAGCAGTTACGGTGGTGGCTTTGCTGGTGCCAGAGGCCACTGGGTTAACCATGAGGAGTAACTTAACTGTTTAACACCACACAATATAACAGGACTTCTGTCCTGTAAGGAAAGTCTCTGGTTAACAGACAACTGCCTCCTCAAATATCAAGCTTTGCTGCTAAAGAGATCTGCAGTTCAGCTAAATATCTGCCCTTGCCTGAGCCCAGCCACTTTGTCCCAGAGAAAACTGGATAACCTAAATGAGATTGTGAACAGGTAGTGGTGCAAACTGGGGAAAAATTGTAAAAATCACAGTTTACATTCTCTGCAAAGTTTTAATTAATGAAAATGGATTTTTTAAAAAAAGAGTGCTTAATTGAAAGTGGATATCCAAGCTATGGATATATTTAAAAGGCCTTTGTGTTTTTCTCTTCATAAATCTTGTTTTCCTAGAAAAAGTTTTTTTCTCAGTCAACTTAATTACCTTCTTCACTATGTCTTGCCACTCAGTGCATTCATGAAAGACCCTAGAATAACTTCTGGTGGCCTGAGACTCGTTGGGAAAACAGAAAATGTGCCACAAATTCTATTTTGGGACAAACCTCTGTTTTCCCCATGGAACCCCTGTAATTAAAGGTGGATAAATCCCTCTCAAAATCTGCCTTTGTCTTCCAGCTATGCTTGTTTACTAGGCCCTGGAAACTGTATTCCTAGCCGTGCTCTTAAAAAGGCTCCACCCTAAGCTGTTGGATCTTTTTCTGCATAGTCATATATGTGATATGTACGTACTGTCTATAAATAGCTCTAATTAATTGGCCTAGAAGTAAGTGTTTAAATCAAATATTTTTAAGGAAAAAGTAAAAGCTCTGGTAACTTTCAGTTCACATGAATTTAATCTTTAAAAATAAAAACAGTCAGGAATTACTGGTAAAATACAAATGTCTTCAAGGTGTAAAAATGTGGTCTAAATTATGGAGGTCAGATACTAAGTTTGCTAAATGTTTTAAGGTTGTAAACTGCTTTTTTAGCCTTTAAAAACTGTCAACCCCCTGATTCGCAATTGGTAAGGCCTGGGAAGTAACCATGCCCCTAACTATGCTAAAAGGAGTAAAACTTTATCTGCATTTAGCACATAGGTAAAACAACCTACCAGCTTTTATATTAAAGTTAAAATTGCTAAAAGTTATCCTTATAACATGTAATTGAGACTACTGAACATGGATTTGCATGTGAGGTGTATAAAAAACGGCATTTTTAATTAAAAATTATACAAAGGTATAGAAATGTACATTTTACCTATAAAGAATTGTCCTAAGTAAAATAAAGTGGAAAGTTGAAGTAAATTGTGACAAAATTGTAAAACTTACTCTTGCAAAGGAAACTGTATGTGAACATATTAACTAAATATGTTAATAATTGGGTATTACATGTTGGGCATATGTTTTTTTCTGTAAAATATAAACACTAAAATAAAAGCACAACAAAATTTTCTTAAAATGCCAGTCTATTCTTTAGCAAAACTTGTCAAAAATCTCACTTTATTGTCAAACTGCTTAAAATTAAATAGAATTGTCTATAAAGTTTTATTAAAAATTAGGGTTAACATTAATAGCAAACTAATGCAAGAATAAAATTTTATATTCTTCAACAGGATTTTTATGTAATAGAAAATGATAATGAATGGTTTTGCTTTTTTAAATTTTTAACTCATCATTTTGACAAAACAAATAATTTATGGCAATCTAAAATTCTATTTTATAATATCAAGTGTTTTAAATTTTGAACATATTTAACACACTTCTCAAAACCAAACGTTAATCTCAAGGTTGTCTTTTCTGACTACTAGCTTTGGGTGCTACAGAGGGACCCTGGAGCATCTGGAAAAGAGGTAAACAGGATTATTTAATATGGTTAGGTATGTAGAATTGCCAAAATGATGTCTAATACTCTTCAAGTTATATTTTAGAGAATAATATGAACATATGTTCCAAAACTGTATGGGATGTCTAAGGTTCTAGTGTCTAAATATGTGCTATTAATCACAGATAAGGTTGTTATATTGGGTTATTATAAGCCATGGAAATAACTAATTTGTCAATCATGTTCTTAACTGTAACCACCCTGGACATTGTGTCATTTACAAACAGTTCTTGTCTTGTTTTAATCTTCTTCTTCAAAAAAATAGTTCATAATCAGCTGAGGAACTTTAACAGGTACTCTTAAATGCAGGTTTATAAAAACAGAAAAATACACAGAACTCATAAAAAGCTAAAATGTTTACAAATATCAAGCAGAACAAAAGTTAATGGAATGGACTAAACTAATAGAAAGCAATATTCTTAATTTATGCTTAGAATATTGCTAATACTTATTTTATTTTTCAGAGTCAAGAAAATTTGTCTTAAGCTACCTGCAGCCTTTAACAACGAGGTCAAGTATACTCCTGTAAACAGTTTGGAGCAACTTTGTTTCTCTCTGCCTGGTTCCTCTAAAACTCAAAAACTGGTTGTAAGTATTCTTAACTTATAACAATAGGGTTGTTTGCATTAGCGCAATAAAAATTCATTTTATTTTGCAACAGGACAAAATTGGAACAACTGGTTGTTTTACTAAGGCTTTAACTGAAAAGGTGTGCTTCTCTTTAAGGAATCAAGCTTAACTTGCAAAGCCAATAAAAGCCCCTTGGGAAAACTGGTCTCACACCTTGTCTACACAGTCTCTGTACAAGGTTCACTGTCTAACAGGCCCATGCTCCTAGAACCTCAAGAAGAAAAAAGTTACCCAACTCACAGGTATTTGAGGGTAGAAACCAATGGCTGAGCTTGGCTTTAAAAAGTCCTATCTGAGATTCCTTGAGGAACAAAGTTCCTTAAAAGTCAGTCTAAAAGGCCTATGCAAACGTAGTTATTTTCTTGCTAAATTCATGCAAATAATTAGCCCGAGTATAAGACTAAAGTCTGTTTTGCAAACAATTCAGTCCTATCATAATTTGTTTTTAACAGAAATAAGGACTGGAAAGAGGAATTGGGTAAAGGCTGATAAAAACTCTGCTCTATGCAGATAACACATCTGGTCCCAACTAAACCTTCAAGCCCTAGAAAGATAAGACACCCTCTCCTCGCTAGCCAAAAGACACACCCACTTACTAGCCAATTTATAAAACCCCTGACATTTTTACTACTGCCTTGCGACCTGCTCGGGACTCCTCTCTGTGACAGAGAGATGTTCTTTCCTTTTGCCTATTAAACTGCTCCAATCTCACTTTGTGTATGTGTATCTGCGAGCTCAATTTCCTTGGTTATGAGACCAAGAACTGTGGTATTTACTGCCGACAAAGAGGCTGCTTCATATATATGTTTAAAAGTTTACTTTTAGATAGCCAATTAAAGATCTGTTCTAACAAAATCAGTATATTATGACAATTTTATCAAAATTAAAATAAATGCTCTGACAAATTTGAATAATAGCCTTTGTCACATCAAAAAAGCAGAAATGATTCTGCCTCATTGATCAAAATTATCAAGAATAACTCATGTATTTAAGGAACGATCTGATTTTCCATTTGATTTACTAATTGTGAATGATTAATAAACTACACTATTATTAGCTAAAAAACTACATTTAATGTTTTATATTTCAATTAACTCCATATTTATATACTAAATTTAGAAGAGTATTGCTGAGTTCATAATTTTATTACATAAGTCACTACATAATGACTAATATTCATTTGCCATTAGTAGCCCATAAAATGACAAATACATATATAAGTTAATAGTTCATAATTATAGTATAGGATATTTAAATTTTGGTTAGGAAAATTTTTCAGCAAGTAATTAGTTACTGTTAAATTGTAGTGGCTTGTTATAAGCTCAATATTTTAAAATGCTACAAATTCTAAGCTGAAGTTCTAAGGTATAATGTAATTTTCTTCATATGTAGGAAAAAAATTTACAAGTATAAGATCACAGAAACAGAAAGCTATTTGAAAAGAAATTGAAATAAAACAATACTGATTGTTGAATGTATTTTTGTAGAAATTAGATGGAATTTCAGGAAAAAGTTAAAAACATGAGAGCTATTAATATTAGCAGAACACAGTACACATAAGTTACTGTTAATGCAGGATATGAATTTATTCATCTGTCAAGTAAAAATGGTGAATTTCAAAAAATACTATTTTATTAAATCAACCATACTATCTATCATTTCTAGCTACTTAGCAATATAATTTACTAATAAACATCTAGGTAATCTTGTTGAAAATAATACATCCTATAAAATAATAAAAATTTCCAAAATGTTTGTAAGTGAAGAATTTTCAAAAATTTATTAATATAAGTCCTTTCAAATGGAGAAACTTTTGCTAGATATTTATTACTGTATCTTATCTTAAAGGTTTAGTTGGATTATGGAAAAAAAAGAAAAAGGAATTGGTGCATATCTGTATCATATGCTTAAAAGCCATGAATAAAGTGAAATGCTCATTAATAATAGTAATGAATATTCAGAAGCAAAGTTTGTCTTGAAAAATGTTACTTTATTTCCAGTACTAACTATAACAATGTGACACAAATAAATCTACTGAGCTGTTGTTGAAAATGTGATAAACTTCTTTTGATTTTTGGTGAGACTATGCCATGGACCCAGAGGATCGGTCAAGAACCTTTATGAACACCAGTGAGAATATATTCCTTTGGTGAAATCACAGCAACATTTTCTAAAATTTTTACATATTTGTGCAAATATCAATACCAAATGACATTAAATACAGGGATAAAACTAAAAAATAATTTAAATTATCACATAAATTGAATGAATATTTAACTAGGCAATAAAAACAGCATCACAAGATTGTGCAAGTACAGTGCTCAATATAAGCCATGCAGAATTATAAATAAATATTGTTAAATTTGCTTATTTCCATTACAAATATATTTCTATTACAAAACGTTATTTGAAATATTTTCTAGAAGTTAAAAAAATAAAAAAGAATATATATATTTTAATAACTTGCTTATAGAAAGTGAGCCTGGGCTAAAAGAATTTAGTTGTAACTCTTTTACAAATAGGTGTCTCTTCACAAATCTTAGGACAAAAATTTTATAATTTTTGCATTATTTTACCTTGCTAAGTAACAATGCACAGAACTGTTTCAAACACTATTGATTTTGTATAACAGTTTCCAAATAATATTTGGTAAAATTTTAGAGTGAATTGCAAAAATATGTATTCATTTATTTTTCTTGTTTTTTGTTTAATTTTCCTTAAAAACCCCAGATCTGGAATTATCTATTTATTAAACATAGTTTTGAAAATATCATTAAATTCATAGTGGAAAAGTTGACTTTATTTTATTATTTTAAAAATCTCAGTTAAATATGCAACATACTACTCTTTTGCATAATTCCTTGATATTAATACCAAGTTCTCCACATATGAAACATTAAGATTGACAAAGACAACTTCTTTTAAGTATAAATATCATCATCAACTTACCTGTAATCAAAAATTAAGATTCAAAATCTATTTTATTTGTTTGTCATATGCAAATATAGATAATGAAAGAATTTTCCCACTATTCTTGATTACATTTTTAAATAAAAACTTACAATAATCATGTATTTCTCCAACCAAGTAAAATTGAAAAACTGAACTTAACTGCTGAATGTTTACTACTGGTCATATATTGATTTATTACAAACTACAGAACTTACTCTTTGATATAATATCATATAAATTAATAAATACATATTTATTTGAGTATTTTGTGGATTTCAGAACATATTTATATTTGCCAGTATTGGTCTATGTTGAAAACATTCATTCTAATAATTAAAATTTATCAAAAACTCATTAAGTTTTAATCTCACAAAAAAGTCTTTAGAATCTAGTGATACTTTTATAGAAAATAAAGATCTTGAGTAGCACTGAAAATTTTTTGCTAAATTTTTTTCCAATAATAGAAAATATATAATTATTTGATAAAAACATATCTCCTAGTGGCTTTGAATTCTTAATAAATATGATTAAATTTGAGTTTTTAATATTCATTTTTTTCTTATAACTTATATGGCTTAAATTTGCATTTGACAGATATTTTATTCAGCAATAATATTTCATTTAGAATCACTTTAACCAAAGAAAATATACTTTTCTTGTTCAAATTCATGTAAAAGTTCTGTATAGGCCTGAGAAGGCCTTACCTCTTATTTTGACCAGCTGCACAACCTTACCATGAGTGGCATGATTAAATTTCACTGTGCTTCTGTGGCTTTACAGGCAAAACGTGGACAATAATGTAACTTTTTTTTATAGAGGTGTTGCAGGAACTAAGTGCATTATTACACAAAAAGGAGATAGAAAAATACTTGACAAATAGTGTAAGATTAATGTCAGAAATATTTTATTATCTGTATCTGCCCTCATAAAACAATGTAGGAATAATACTTGAAATTGTTTTAGCATGAATTTATCCTTAGAAATTCTCATACTCATTAGGATATCCCAAATAATTTCCATTGTATTGAAAACATTCCCTCTTCTCATCATGGTTCCTAAATTATTACAGATACTTCTTAAGATTTCAACAAACACTATATTACAATTGGAGATTTTCCTTGATAATATTATTCGTTAAAAAAATTAAAATTTTATAGTAACTTTCTATGGGAAGACACTGTGTCTGATCTAAGCTTTCTGAAATATTCTCTTAATGATCTATGCTGTACCTTTTGTGTTTTGTATTTGTGGTATTATTTGTAGAAATAAGCAAAAGTGAAGATAATGCTGTAAACATACATTCATGTTAGAAACCATAAGTATTTCAATTATCATTCTGAGAAAAATTTATAGTGCAAATTACATAATCAGCTGCCAAAACATAACAGATGTTGTCTAAAAAATAATCATTTATATCCCAATATTGTGATTTTTAAGTTTGTCTTAGGAATTGTCTCTATCATTGTAATATTTTAAGCTTTTGTAGAAGTGTTTCAAGGATGTCTGCAAATACATGACTAAAGAGTGCAACATAGGAAATAGCGGTGGAGACCATTCTGGAATGAATAATTCAGAAAAGATGTAGATTTCCAACATGGACAAAAATAGAGAGATTTTTATTATGTCAAGCCTTATTGCAACTACTTTTGAGGGGACACATATCAAATGTAAATCGTGAAAGTGTTGCAGACTATTATCAAGTTGATATTTAAACCCATCAATTAATATGTGTCAAGTCCCTTCTATTTGTAACACCACGCTAAGGCATATAGAGAATACCGTCACATTCTGTGCCACCATATAATAATTTTAAAATGCATTGGAAAACTTAGGGCAAATTTAATGTTAGCAAATGTCAAGGCATCTATCTTATTCCAAAAAAGTTCTGTGACATATGAAGATATACAGAAGTAATTTGTTCTAATTTATTCAGGAAATTATTTGATGACATTTTGCAGCATGACAATAACTGGAGAGAAGAAAGCCACTGGTTTTAAAATCAGTGAATCAGGCACTAGCTTGGTGGGACTGAACAATAAAATAAACATACATTACATTAATTGAAATTCATATAAGAAAGACATAAAACACACTTTTGATTGTTGCTCTATTCCTGACTTACTGTACCTGGCCAGTGGCCATGTTCTTCAGTAGGTAGGTTGCCTTGAAAATCTCAAAAGCTCATTGTTTTATCTTCATTGCTATGTTATTCATGGTAGGCTGACCTCTCTCACCAATTGATTTGTTCAGGTAGCAATATATTACAACTCTGTTCATTAAGACTGAGAGAAAGGCTAGTGGATGATTCTTACACATTTTATCTTACCTTTGAAGAGAGAGACACATAACCCAGTCATATTTCTTTTTTGCCACTCTGCCATCTTATGAGGCAGGAAGCCTGGGATCATCATGAAACACACAGAACTAGGATATTTGTGACAAGCTATGTATCAATCTCTAAAGTGTCTGGTCTTCGACTTATATGAAATAATATAGCTCCTTATTATTTTATCTAATTTAGTTTTCCTTAAGATAAAAATAATAAGTCAAATGTTAAATAATGGTCCCAGGATGCTCTTCAGTAAGCAACATTTTTCTTGAATATTTTCCTGAATCCAAATAAACACTTTAGTTAATAATAAGGTATGTTATGAATGTAAGTCATTCATAACAGTGGAAACTGAGTGTGAGGTACATGAAAACTCTTTACTACTTTTGGTTGTTTTTCTCTCTCTTTTTTTTTAGTAAATCAAATATTTTTCTAAAGTTTATTAAAAATAGTTATATTTTTTGAAAACATCAAACAGCATACTCTTTTTTTTTTTTTTTGAGACAGAGTCTTGCTCTGTCGCCCAGACTGGAGTTCAGTGGCACGATCTCAGCTCACTGCAACCTCTGCCTCCCACATTCAAGTGATTCTCCTGCCTCAGCCTCCTGAGTAGCTGAGATTACAGGCATGTGCCACTACACCAGCTAATTTTTGAATATTTGGTACAGACAGGGTTTCACCATGTTGGCCAGGCTGGTCTCTAACTCCTGACCTCAAGTGATCCACCCCTCCCCCGGCCTCCCAAAGTGCTGGGATTACAGGCATGAGTGACCAGGCCTGGCCCAAACAGCATACTGTTATAGGGATATGTGGTATGTGAAGTTAAGAAACAGGCTTTCACAAGCTTGGATAGCAGAGCGCACTGACATGAACCAATGATTCAGTCTGAGGTTCTGGATTTGAATTCTATTTACTCATTCTGAATTTTGCAACTTGCCTTCTTTCTTTCTCTTTTTGAGCTAAGTAGACTAGTAATATGTCATTTATTTTATTTTTTTAAATGTTTATTCTCTGTGGCAAACACTTTGTTTACTTACATCAAAATCTAATATTGTAGTTTCATAACAAAGTCCAAATGTGCTAGGACCTATGTGTGGTGTTAGAAAATCAATTACTTTCTTTGAATTTCCTATAAATAATGTTTTAAATGAACACGCTAATGATTGGGTGCCTTAATATTATTTCAGTTTATGCATTAATTATTTATCAGTTAATTTTTTAAACTAGTAGTCCAAAATAGATAAAGCAAATATCCAAAATGTTATGTTAATAAAGTTACATTAAGTAAGGCAACCAGATATTTTTTGAGAGTCAGTTAATACAGACCACTTCCAGTTTTCTTTATGTATTTTTCTAATTTCAATGTGGGTTGTTTCCCTGTGCACAAATGCAGCACAACTTATTGTAACATTTAATTCACTATACTATATTTGCTCTCTTCTTACTTCTACCTGTCTCACAAGAGTGTATACCATGTTTAAAAATATTGGCTGAACATAAAAATACATTTTAAAAGAATATTATTAACAACAGAAAAGGGCTGAACTTACCAAATTTATCTACCTATTAAAGATGATGGTTTTATTAAAATTTTAGTTGAAAATTTTAGCCAATGTGTCTTGGAGCTTATCAAAGACATGTGTATGACTGATCAGAATATGGCATAAAGATAAACAACCTTAAGAAATAAAGTCAATGAAAACAGGAGAAAAAAAGATAAATTAATGCAATAGAATGTAGGGGAAAAACAGAAAAATTAGCCAACTCTAATAAAAAGTATGTATTTTTCAAAAAAGATAATACAAGAGACCTGTCTAGCAGAAAACACTGGAAAAATTCAGCCAGATATTTGAGTTTATAGTTATTGCTAAGTTTATACATGGAAACTGAGCTCTTGTTTTCAGTATTTCAGAGGTTGATCAGCAATAAATAAGTTTATATGTTATGAACTTCATTCAGCAAAGAATATGCATTGATTATATGCTTGTATAAGTAAGATATATATAAAGGCTAATAGATTAAATTTATAGTTTAATCAGCAAATTATGAAAATGAGCACAAATAAAATACACCCTACAACTTACAATCATTAAAGCATGCAATTCCATTAGCTATGAATAGGTACATTTAAGCGAGTTAAATATGCATTTAAATCAGCAAAACTGAACAACAACAGAAAACTATAAAACTTCCAGTGTGGAGCCTGGACTTTATATTGAATACTCAAAGTATGTCACGTTGGCTTTTGATTATGGAGCAATTGCCCTTTTCAAACCAGACCTCCTTTGGATAACTATAAACTGGGAAAAATTTTAAAGAGAAAACACAAGAAAACAAAAACTACTTAAAGCTACTGAAAAACAACATAGGTAAATATGTGAATGAGTAAAAACACTTGGTGATTTTCCTGTTTGTTTGTTTGTGTTTTTATGTCTTTATACCTGAGAAGTGCCTGTTGACACCATGAACAGCTAAAACAGGAAGAAACCAATAGTCCTACTGGTTTGCGTAACCAGAGCATATAATTCTGGCTTGCCAAAGCCTCTAGAGAATAAAAGAAGAAATACCTTAACAAATAGAGCCAAGGAAGGGAAATCCAAATTCTGTGTTTAAACGAGTATAAATGATAAACCCAAATATCTGGCTGAATCTGGAACTTCCTGTATGTGGGATAGGTTCCCAGAAGATTTTTTTTAGCTGGCTAAGAGTAGAATAACTGAAAAGAAATTTTAGCCGCTGACAACCGAAAAGATAATTACAGAGTTTGGAGTTTGAATTCAGACTGCTATCTCTATTTTCTCATTCTTATTTGGCCCATATTTCTTGTTTATTTAACTTATACAATAAATCTACACACCACAGAGTTTACTTTTGTATATGTTTAGTATTTATATATCTGCATATATTTTTATCCCTATTTTTGAAGGGATCTGAAATAACCATTTCTGAATGAAAATGAGAGAATCTATGAATGAAAAAAACTGTTAACAGGTTAACTTGTCAGGTGGCAGAGGGTGAATAAATACTCTTTAAAAATTCTGTGTCTAGTAATACATATCTAGTGATGTCTACGTTAAACTTGTATTAAATAATTGTTTATGTAGAAACATAAGCCATGTGCTAACTAAAATTACCAAAATCTTTAGAAAATATAAAACAACTGAAAATTTGTAAGATTGTGCCCAAATCAGTAACCTATAAATGGTACAACATAATTATTTTTGTTTTCTACATCTTTATTTACCCATAAGATATGTAAAAGTCCAAGAGATTCCAAGTCACTGAAAATCTGACAAAGACATATATCTCAAGATACAGAAAAAGGTATCCATGTAAAACAAACTTGTCTAAAAGTTGGTCCTTACCAACACTGCCTGTAATAAAAGTAACAAACTGATCAATCATTCTATGCATATGTATTAAATATGAGTCATAGATTTTCCCTTTATATTATTTTATATTTTCTTTTTAAATATGTAAAAAATGATATAAAATATATGCTTCTGTTACTTTTTGTTATACTCATTCTCAAGCAATAAAATATTTTCTTTAAAGAAAAATACTGTATTTGAAATCAATCACATTAGAATAGTAGATTTTATTGAACCCATACAATGATTCTCAAGTGCAGGCAATTTTGTTTAAATAATTGCTTTTGTTTGACATTTTTGCTTGTCAAACCTGGGGGTAGGGTGCTACTGGCATCTAACACCAGAGATACCACTAAATATCCTACAATGTAAGTCCTCCACCTAGAAAGAATTACTTGGTCCACAATGTCAATAAGTTCCTATTCTTAGAGTTGTGAAATTCTAGAACACACTAAAACTGTCTCATGCTATTTTTTTTTCTTAAAGTTTTTTAAAATAAAGGAAACAACTTATTCTATTGATTCAATCACCATTGATGCCTCTAAAGACAAATTGCAGTAGTTCAACTTTTCATACTCTGAACAAGTAACCTAAATTGGATTAACTTCATTTTCCTTTTCTATAAAATAGGAGAATAGAGCATAACCTATATAATAGTTTGAGGTGAGGACATTCTGCATAAAATGGGTTGCAAGTATTGACTGTGGTGAAATTGCCATGAATCCTAAACTTTTAATTTACTGGGAACCTACAAGGACAACCTATGGTCTGGAGTCTTTCCATAAAATGTTTTTGACAACAATCTTTGGGATTACTTTTTTCAAGTAAATCTTTCTTGCCATGATCTAATTAAATGTGCTTCAAACTCCTTGCCACTTGAAATATGCAATTATTACAGTTTCAGGTTGGGATATATGGACATAGAACTCACTTACCTAGCTGCAGTGATCCTGGTAACTGTTCAAATATAGATTGAAAGTCACCTTAGGCTACAAATGCCAAGCAATGGCAGTTTTCTATCAACATCCTGCATGTAACTCTGAGAACTGTCTCTTTAGTAAGATGTTATGAAATGGCAACAAAACAGTAACAGGAGATCTAAATGAAAGTACTGGCAGGGTTATGTCAAGAACATTTGGACCTTAAAGAAAGAAACACACAAGTACTTTGGGCAACTCTGGAAGCAATGAGACAGGTAGTAGGCACATTGGGACCCATTATGCCTGAAAAAAATCACATTGAACAGTAGTTTCTGTAGGCAATTTGTTGGTAAAGTTTTCTCGTTGACCAATAGATTTTAAAATCTTATCAATATAGATTTTAAACAAATATAATTAAATATTCAACTGGAGTTCAATTGATTTGCTAAAAAGTACTTTTACAATGGAATTCAGAGACACAAGCAAAATGTGAAATTGGGAATATTGTTCTTCTAATAAGATATTTTTTGTTATTTTTGACAAGTTTTTTCTATACTGTACTTGACATTGCATAGAAATTAAAATCAATATCTAATCTTTAAAATTTGTATCTTATAACAATTCATGGACCTCATAGCATTACTGATCAGGAATCAGAATATTGTTTGATTCACTAATGATATTCACTATTTGATTCACTATTAATAACAGATTGTGAACTTTTTAAACCTCAGCCACGTGCTATGTATGTACATGCTACGTATGTACATTATCCGTTTATTCTTGACATTTTTACATCTGTAGTAGCATTTGTTGTTCAGGTTTTAATCTAAGCTGTTCTATTTCTTTGACCTAAGACATTAAAGAAATCACTGTAAATGACTTTGAGCAAGTTAGTCATAGATTTGATTTTCTCACCTGATCTATATTTTAATTCACGATTTTAAGCATTGAATTAAATTTAAAAACTTTTCAATATAAAATGTATATGACTATTAATCATAAAACTACTGCAAATAACATTGCCATTGTCCTCACTACAAACAGTAATAATAAATTCTCAATTTTGAACAGGCACATTATTTAATGCCTCATAAATGATAAAGGCATCAAGTTCTTATAGGAAAAAGCAACCGATGGACATATCATTGTCTGTCATTAAAGATGAAATAATTACATTTATTCAGCTTAAGTCAGTTGTCCAAGATTACAAAATTAATTTGACAGAGTTAGGATTCTAAATGCAATCTTCCTTTCTCAATGTCATAACTTAACCATGAAGTTCAACAACATATGTGTAAATTTTGACATCAAATTTTTTGTTGAATATCTATGGATAACACAAATCAGTAATTTTTAACTTCTAACTGCAATACTCAAGTATAACAGTAGGGTAGTCATTATTGTTATTTGCCAACTATTCCAGGTTTTAGTCCTTCTCTACATATAGAAAAATTTTGCTCCTAGCCTCTGTGTGATTAAGTTGGGTCAGGAGGTTACATACAAGTAGTTGTAAACATAACCATAGTATATGATTTCCAGACCAGAGTATTCAATGGCCACTGCAAGACCCCTGCAACTCTCTTTACTTGTAGACAAAAAACTACCATTCAAGATGGTAGTTTTTCCACCAGTCTGCATTTTATAGTGTCTCCAAGTAAGCAGAAACCTATGATAATTCTCATAGGGGCATTTAGCATGAATTCATAAAAATTCTTTGCTATTTTAGCCCACTAACATTTTTGAATTGTTTATTCATAAGCTCTCTCAACGATTACAAACACATGATATTTACACAATACCACACCGTGCAAAATTCAAAACTACTGGTTGTAATCCCACTAGTTTCTCTCACAGGCAAAAACAAATAAAATAAATGTGAGGATTAGGAACACTGCATTAGAAAACCTAAAATATAATCTAATTTTAAATATAGGTATCATTCAAAATTAATCTTTTCTAACAATACCAACTGTTTGTGAGAAGTTTCAAAACTAATTAGGATAAACCAAAATTTTGCAGCTGGGAAGAGCTGGTATGAATAATATTATTCCATGTAAAATTGGTATTTTTGCTTTTTCAACAGCTTTTATATGTAGGTACCACATAAATATCATGTCATTATGAAGAATCAAACAAAACATTAGAATTCAAAACAAAAAATAAAGTTTTTCCTTCAATCCCTTTCCACTCACCTTCTTCCATTCAGTACTCTTTCTGTTAATTTTTATGCGTATATTTTCACAGATATACATAATTATCTTTCTTTATATAAATGCTATTATTCTACATGTGCTGTCCTTGGACTTTCTTCAAAAATATGCCTTATAATTACTCAATGTTATTCATAGTTGTCAATCATTCTGTTAAACATTGTCATAGTTGTCCATAGTTTGGATGTACCATATTTTATTTAACTACTGTTACATTGATGACGTTAAGGGGTTTTTATATTTAATAACACAAACAAACACAGGATTGCACATCCTCTAAATATATAGTTGTGTAAGTTGGCTGAAGATTTTTTTTTACCTGGTAAGTGGTATGAGTTTTCAGGTTTTCTTCTGTTTTTCTTTATCCTCTGGAAAATTCTTACATAAAATTTACATCTTAGTTGCTTGCAGATTTGCCATATCCCCTTAAATTCTCTGGACTTTTCTGACATTTAAAAAGAACTAGAATGATTATGTTCAATTTATCTTATAGTTACTGAATTACTTACATTTTCTTTTCTAGTTGAAGCAAATTTGGCAACATATTTTTTCCCTAGAAAATTGTCCATCTGTCAAAATTCTTAAAATTGTTGGCACAATGTTGTGCATCCTATTCTAATGTATTTAATTTTCTCTGTATATCAAAGTATACCCTCTTTATTATTCTTTTCATTTTCTTTTCTGTCTGTATTTAATTATTTAAAAATTTTACATATAGTTTGTGGACAAAACTTAGGTTTTTATTGATGTTGTTCAACTAGTTTTGTTTGAATTTTTTTTCTTAATTTTTGACCTTGGAACTGTGACTGGATGCATTTAACTGAGAATGTTAAATACTTTCTGACATCTATGTCTTTATAATAGTTCTTCATACATAAATAAAAACTTGACTTTTCAATAAATATCTTTAAATCACAATTGTTTAACTTCAAAATTATATAGATACCACCAAATTAACTTATTGTGTTTAATTTATCAGAGATATATTACTTGATCTGGTATCATTTTTAACCCTGGGAAAGTGACTTAATTTTTCTCTCCAGAAATTAATTTTTAGTTCTTCATTTACAGTGATATGGTACTTATTTAATTATCTGTACCTAAAAGAGTCAATTCTATTAATTTTCAAATTCAGGATTTATTTTTTAGCTCAAGTTCAATTTAATAGATTTTGATTTAAATTGTTTTTTTGGCTTCAATGTCTTAATTTTAAGCCATGAAAAGATCTTGTATTTCTGGTTTGAATATGCATTTAAAAAGTTGTACATATATTTATCATACTTCAAAACCCATTTTAATCACTGTTTAATGTATTTTCTTTCCTGTCTGGGAGGGCAACTGAAGTTGAACTAACATATTAATTATTTGATTTTCTCTTTTGCTGCTTGTATAATTCACTAATGAAAATGCCAATTTTCTTTCTGTTATTCTAATTTTCCTTGTACTTTATGCTTTTCTAATTCAATTTTCTTTTCCTTTCTGTCTCTCTTTCTAATTTTTTAAGTATTTGTAATTGGAACTCAACTTTTTCATTCCTGTATAGAATGTCAAATATTTTCTCTAAACTTTTATTCTAGAGACTACAGTAAATCAAGTCCATAGCTACACCCTTTGAGATGTTAGTATAATGTTCATTTTATAGAAAGACAACCATCTATGTTAGAGTTAAACAAACATAATAAATCTACCATGATTACTATAATATCATAATGAAGGTCAAAAAGACTTTCAAAATGATATACAAACTATTTTTTTACCTTGCTAAATGTTTTTGTGTCATAACTTCCATTTTGCCAAGAACTACAATAGGCATTTGTGGATAATTATACTTCATTAAGCATTAAAAATGGTGTTTATGAATTTTATTTTATTAAAGAAACAAAATTGTGGTTCAGAAAACTTAAGTTACTTATTAAGGGTCTCTTAGCCTATATAAGAAAAAAGTTAAGACTCTAAAACAACTTCTAAGTGTTTTACCCATGATATTCCATAAAGCTATTAATGAAAATAATTTTATAAAATATTGTAACTAAAAAATGGGTAGACACAAAGTTAATATTTTTCTGTTATTTCAAGACACTATTAGCATTTGCATAAACATTAAAATAAGTATTTTATTTTTAATTTTTACTTTTATTCCTATAATCTTCAACATTATATATTAAAATGTGAATATATGGTGAGAATTATTTTTCTTGGGCCCGAATTCATTGATTTGAAAAGGCTACTGCCAATAAAAATTAGGCTTCAATATTTTATAAATAATTTTAACGGTGATTTTCATTTTTTACCTAAAATCTAAAGAGAGAAATATAGAGAATAATCTTGAAGAGCCAAAACTTGAGAGATGAAATTGTGTTTATAAATGAAACTGTGCCAGTTACTTTAAGAATATTTTAAAGATAAATACTCCGTCATCAAATGAGTCCTTACGTATAGTTCAAATATTGTAGTAAAACAACTGCCTTCAAAATTTTGAATACAAAACAAAAACATTAACATATTTTAGTGTATAGTTCCTGGTTTTCATTTTTCTCATCTGCAAAATGGAAGTAATAATGATAATACTAATCTCTACTTTATCAGGTATTGTGAGAATTAACTGAGGGCTCAGCAAATGGATTACATCATTAATTTAAGTAGGGCCACTGAATGAGTAGTTAAAAATTTATTTCTTAACTAATTTATGAGGCAACAGCATAATGAACAGACACTTCTCAAAAGAAGACATTTATGCATCTAATAAACATATGAAAAAAAGCTCATCATTGCTGGTCATTAGAGAAATGCAAATCAAAACCACATTGAGTTACCAACTCATGCCAGTTAGAATGGTGATCATTAAAAAAATCAGGAGACAACACATGCTGGAGAGGATGCGGAGTGATAGGAAAACTTTTACACTGTTGGTGGGGGTGGAAATTAGTTCAACCATTGTGGAAGACAGTGTGGCAATTCCTCAAGTGTCTAGAACTAGAAATACCATTTAACCCAGCAATCCCATTACTGGGTATATACACAAAGGATTATAAAACATTCAATTATAAAGACACATGCACATGTATGTTCATTGCGGCACTGTTTACAATAGCAAACTTGGAACCAACCCAAATGCCCATCAATGATAGACTGGATAAAGAAAATGTGGCACATATACACCATGGAATACTATGCAGCTATAAGAAAGGATGAGTTCATGTCCTTTGCAGAGACATAGATGAAGCTGGAAACAATCATTCTCAGCAAACTGACAAAAGAACAGAAAACCCAATACCACATGTTCTCACTCATAGGTGGGTGTTGAACAATGAGAACACATGGACACAGGAAGGGTAACATCACACACTGTGGTTTGTTGGGGGGTTGAGGGGTTAGGGGAGGGATAGCAGAGGATGGGGGGGGGATTGGGGTGGGATAACATTAGGAGAAATACCTAATGTAGATGAGCGGGGAATGGATGCAGCAAACCACCATGGTACATGTATACCTATGTAACAACAAACCTTCATGTTCTGCCCATGTACCCCAGAACTTAAAGTATAATAAATTTTTTTTACAAAGGCATTTATGAAAAAAAAACGAATGTAGGCAAAAACATGGTATTCTAAAGTGCCAATTAGGCAATGTGTGTGATACATTTATTTTTCATGTTTCCATTTAAAGAGAATGATGTAATAAATAACACTAAACTGTTAGCTTTTAGAATATTAAATTAGGAGATTTTTTATTTGTCCTTGAATATAATGCAGAGAAGAATAAATTATACCCTTAAAATATTCTACCTTGAAAGTATTTATCTTAATATAGTAAAATAATCAGTCAAAACAATTCATATTTTATTGTATTACAATTATTTTATTGACATAAATAAAAATTATCTGAAAGTCATGAAAGCAGAGTATAATTATCACATTTTACTGTTATTAAGAAGTTCAACACATATTTGTAAAAAATGTTGACTACTTGTTACGATATGGAAATATCTTGAGATAGCAGAAGAGATGTTTAAGATGATTTTTTTCTTGAATGACATATAACACTTTCAGGGAGAAAAGGTGAAATCGGCCTCCAGAATCAATGAACAAAACATTTTGCATGGAGTGAAAAAAGACACTTGAATTTATAGCTGGTCAAGGTTAGATTTGGAAAGCTAATTCTCTAAAGAGCTAAACTTAGGTCAATCTAATTTTTTATGTATAAAGTTGAATGAAAAAATTATATGAGATCTTGAAATGACTTTAAGCCATTACACAATCAAAACAGTCTTCCAACCTCCCCTCACAGAGCATGCCCTGGAGATACATTGCAAAGGCATTGCTTGAAGTTGGCATCTTGTAATGCTGAATGCAATTCACAGAATTTCTATCTCGAAGAATTCTAAATGAGATCTTAATAGGCCAGGGAGGAATTAAAATCTATCAGTGTTTATAGATGCTGTTCTATTACATATGCCTTGCCAGCAACAGTTAGGGAGTTGCAAATTACTTGAATTTGAGTTACTAATTCACCACCACTGTTGGTCTAGTGTGTTTGTTAGATCACAAGTCTTAATAAAGTCAAGGTTTTTCATGAGGTCAGGAGGCTTATACTGTAGTTTAAAATCAGCATATTACTTAAAGCATTCCAGACTGAACAAAATCTATCCTAGTTTGCTAACTTTCAGGTTTTATTATGAGTGAGAAGGGAAACCAATGGAATATTTTGAACACAGTTTGGACTTTGGTGAATGTATTTGTTATATCAATAGCTGCATAATAAACCATGTCCAAACTCAATGACTTAAGTCAATAATAATTGATTGTTTCTTATAAATCTGGGGGCTAACTGTACTTACTGTGGCTGTTATTCAACTCCACATCTATATAAGGTGGTATTACTTAGAGAATGTCCACCTTCTCCATGTGACCTCTAAATCAGTAATCTGGCATGGACTTCTTTACCAAGTGACATCTGGGCTTCAAGATGGAGGAAGGACAGCGCTGCTAGTTCTCTTACAGCTTGGACTCAGATATTCTAAAATATCACTTTTATTTTATTCAACATAAGACTAGCCTAGACTCTACCTTTCCATGTGAATGGTAATATGCATTTAGAGATGGGAAGGATTATTGCTTACCTTATGTGAATATTATCTACTAGAATGAGGAAGGGCAAAAACAGCAAGAAAAGTTATCTTGTGCTTAATGTTAAACTTTCCAAATTTTCTTTTTTGGAAGACTGACATTAAACATGAGAAAAACAAACAATAACAAAAATTATATTTATTTTCAAAATTATTTTACTAAACTATACTGATTAAAAATAACCACCATGGCATGTATGTACCTATGCAACAATCCTGCAGGATGCAGGATATGCACATATGCTCCAGAGCCCAAAGTACAATAAAAATAAAAATAAATTAAAAAAAAATACAGTCTAATGGAAAAAAGTCACTCAAAAAGTTTAAAGAAGTCATTTATTTGTGATTTTCTCATATAATTCATACTTTAAATTATTTTATGAAATGTCATTTTAGAAATGGGGTGATACTATTTTTAATCATAAATTAAACTCAATTGTGAGCATTACTTCTATATAGGTTAAAGAAAATGATCCAAGCCACCAGCTTAAATGTTGACTTTCTTTTCTGAGTCACTCAAAACCTTACCACTTTTTACTCCACTTTATTACTTCATAATCTCTTATGCATTTCTGCTAGTTTCCTCATATTCTTCTAACTGTTTTCTCTTTTGTAGATGATAGGACAAGAGTACCGCCATCTAAATGAGACTCCACCATCTTAAAGTGTCAAGTTTCCATTTCCTGGAACTGTACGTTGCCACCTGACCAAATTACAAAAGTCAGGCCCACCTGTATCTTCAACAGAGCATAAGGACCCTAACCAAGTTTATCAAAGTCCCCAGCAAACCCAACCAGCCAGCACTCTCCTAACCCCTCCTGGACAGGAATCTCTCTCAGAGCACACTTCCCCAACTCAACCCTTCTTAAAAGCCTCAGGCTGTAAGAGAAGTTTGCTCCTGACCCTGCCAGCCAGAAGCCATTCTCAGGTTTACTCTCAGTAAATCTGTCTCAGCTGTTGAGCCACTATCTCATTTTGTCTTCCTTCTCGTCTCTCCCTGTGCTCTAACAGGAGATAGGAAAAATATGTATCTTTATCATACCTTTAATATCTTCCAGTATTATTGGGGTAGCATATTTAAAGTGATATACTTTCTTCTGAATGCATTTTTTATAGATTTCAGTAATTTCTTTCAATTTGAACTGTTGCTTTTTTAGCCTAATGTTCAGCTGTCATTCTGGAAATTCTATTCATTTTAAAGAACAGTTATATAATTTATTAAACTGCTTATCTTATTTGGTTTTTGCAGGCTTCTTTTCTATTTTGCCAGATTATGTACTCAAGCAATTATTTTCTTTTTCTCCAGAAAGTATGTGGATGATGTAAATGTTCTGATCTCTTCTGTTTTTTAAAATGTTTTTTATTTTAGTGCAACATCTTTTATGTTAGGTTGGCTGGGTAAAGAAATACAGGTTTTTAACCATTTGTCTCATCTTTGAAAATTTTGCATCACTATAGTGAATGATAAATTAACAATTGCTGATTAAATTGCTTTTTTTAATATGATGTATTTTTTCATGCTGACGCTGTATAAGTCTTGGAGCTCATTAATAGGTAGGATGTCCTTTATCAAGTATATATGTAAAGCACTCATTTAAGCCTCAGACATACAGTTTAAGGAAGATTTCCTGTCAAAAGTTTGTGATTTTCTATCTATTTTAAGAATAAATCTAATAGCATTTGCTGACAAATTGGATACAGGGTGCAAGAGGGCAAGAATTGGCACCCTTGGCATTATGCCTTTGGGCTTGAATAGCTAGAAGGATCTGTTTGCCTTTTATTGATACAAGGAAGACTAAAAACAAACCAGCATACAAACAAAATCAAACAGATTATAAGCAGTTATTTATTCAGAGCATATTTGTTGAACACCTGCTACGGGCTAATCATTTTTTGTTCTTGCTCAATTTTGTTATTATTGGATTATCCCTCAGACCTCCAAGAGCAGTTGTTGAGAGACCTTAGTTTAAAATATAAATTTGGAAGACATCGTCATACATGTTATATCAATACCTATAGTAAAATGTCATTAACAAAATTTTGAATATAATAGAAGTGAGAAAAGGCCCAAGGACAAAATCATGGGTCATCAGGGTTATGAGCTAGAAACAGAAAAGCAGTTGCTCCAATGCTGGAAGAAAAATTGGGACTGTTTTGTGAGGTCTTAAAAGTCAAATATTTGGCTGGGTGCCATGGCTCATGCCTGTAATCCCAGCACTTTGGGAGGCCAAGGTGGTCAGATCACGAGGTCAGGAGTTCGAGACCAGCCTGGCAAATATGGTGAAACCTTGTCTCTACTAAAAATACAAAAAGTTAGCCGGGCATGGTGGCATGCATGTAATCTCAGGTACTCAGGAGGCTGACACAAGAATCACTTGAACCCAGGAGGCAGAGATTGCAGTGAGCCGAGTGCCACTATATTCCAGCCTGGGTTACAGAGCGAGATTCTGTCTCAAAAAAAAAAAAAAAAGCCAAATATTTGGTTAAGTAGAATGAATTTTGAGAATTGACCACTGGATTTAGCAACACAGAGGTATTGACAGATTGATAAGAGCAGTTTTGATATAAAGATGGAATGAAAGTGTTTATTGAGAACTTCCAAAAATAATGTAAGATGAGAAATTGGAAATAGTATATTCAGATAACCATTTCAATAAAACCTTTCAAGGAAGAATAATACTAACATGTATATCCTTTAACTCAACAATTTGATAATTTTATTACAATCCTAGGTGAATATATATGTATATGTATCAGAAAAAGAAACACACTTCTCAGTAAATGAGATTGTGCAATTTGAGGAGAACAAAATAAAAATGGATATTTAAAGTCCCTTGCAGCTAAGTATCCCAAGAAATAAATCTAAAAAAAAAAATTAGATAATGATGCAAAGTAATCTCCATCAACTCAAGAACACTTCTGTCAACTTCGGCAAGATGATTTTCATCAGAAGCCAATGATATGGTAAGGCTATGAATAAATTTCTTGGCAGTGAAGGAAAGGAGTTGATTGGGATAAAAACTGGCATATACCTTAACCAGACAAATAAATAATCTTTTTGAATTAACAAATTTTATTTTTCCAAATGTTATGCAATCCTTGCCTTAACTAACGTTCCTCTTGGGAATATTTTAAAATTGTAATCTAATAAATGAACATTAGCAGCAGAACTAGAATGAATGCAACTTGGGTTTAGGTATGCAAAGCAAATTGTCTAAGTTAAATTGATAATGGCAGGAAATTACTGATATTTGTTTTATCTATACTTTTAAAGACTTGAGTACAAAACTAACAAATTAAAAAAGATAAGTTATGAAGTGAATTTACACTAATATGTGGTGAGATTATAAGAAATATATGACATATACAATGGCATAAATTTGAAAAGACATTTTTCTAGAAGTTGTACAAATCCCCTTCAGACCACCTGAAAGACTATGGAATACAACAGTGATTTGAGGGATGTGATCTTACAAAGGGATCTCACTGTCATTGCAATTTATTGGATTTCACCTTAAGCTACGGTTGAAGAAATACTTACACGATCCAATATAATACAAAAAAAAAAAAACCAGATTTGAAGCAACAGTGAAGAAGCAATTGTTGCACTTAAATGATAAAGAATCACACAGTTTAGGCTTAAAAGATGTAGAGGCAACATCTAGTGCAAAGGCACTAAGGTTTCTGTTCTAAGAGAAAGAAGGTCTAGGGTATAGTGAGTGTGGGGCTGGAGATAATAAGAACAATTCTAAGGGGTAGTCAAAGGGGCAGTTGATAAGGACACTCTTAAGCCTGTTCTGACTGGTGTTGTATCTAGTTTTCCCCCCAAGTGCAAGGAGTGGATTTGAATGTGAGACATTTCATAATCTGAATGGCAACTGAAAAGAGCAGTCTGACTTCTCCATCTATGGATAGCTATGGACAATGAATTCAAATAAGAACAAAGATTAGTTAAGAGGCTATTCTTTTTCTCCCTCGGAAGATAATAATGGCTTGGATCAACACTAAAGAATTTCTTTTCTAGTGTGAGGTGGATGTCTCTCCCATATTAAGGCAGAGTTCTAGATGATGGGTTGATGGGTGCAGCAAATCACCATGGCACATATATGCCTATGTAACAAACATGTATATTCTGCACATGTATCTCAGAACTTAAAGTATAATAATAATAATAATAAAAGGCAGAGTTCTCACTTTGTGCTCAAAGAAAAACAATGCCAGGACAAATGAGAAAACTCTTAAATAGCAAGATAAAGTAAAAACCTGGCCACATATCATGAACTTGTGAAGTGATACAAATGTGAAATGGAGAAAGCAGACAGGTTTATTTCCCCCATAAATTTTCAAGGAGAAGACAGGGTAGAATTCTCACTTAGACATCAAGGATGGTATACATTCCAAACACAAAGGTATGATGGTTCCTCACTGGCAGATTTCCTTAGGAGAAATAAGAGAGTTTACATCAGTGGTGTGAAAAGTTTTCTTCAAATTGACAATGATGAACTATTGATGGGTCATGATCAGCATTATACAGTTAAAAAAGAAGCTGCAAAGGCAAATCTTCATTGAGTTTTGAAGATATGATGCTATTATTACCTAATACTTACCTGATAACGTTTACTTATATGTGAGAGATTATTTTCCTTTTCCTCTACCAAATTCCACACTATCCTGCCCATCTAACAGCACCATGTGCTCTGAACAAACACAGTAACATTCTGATAAATAATATGCTGGAGCAGTAGGGCAAAGATGGGCCACAGCTAAACATTCTTTGCTTGTTTGCTCCCTTTACAAACTTCCCAAGGAAAATCTGTCTCCAGCATGATTGTATTTATCGCTGACAGTTGAATAAATTCACCTCAGGTACTCATTTTGTCCTCCTTTCTAACCTTCTCATTATTTCTCCATTTTGCCCTCAGGATAATAATGAGCCAAAAACTTAGTTCATAGTATCTGATAAGTAAAAGAACAGTAAAAACTGGAGCTATATACTCAGAAAGGAAAAAATAATCCATAAATTGTCAAGTAAAATTGGACATAATAATGAACCTGTAAATTTTGAGTTCAAAGTCTTTTTTAGAATCTAAGATATGCATCTACTTCCTTTATAAAAATATCTTGTTCTTGAAACATTGAGGACATGTTTTAAAAAATCTATCTGCTTTAATTCAATATATTCTGATTGCTCTAGAAATAAAGGTAGTTAATACCTCTTGATGAAGTAGCCATATTTTAATAAATGCATTTATTACACTAAACAACACAAGTGTATATATTATCTATATAATTATTTTGTTTGCAAGACTAACCTTCATATATGACAGTATTTATATGGAAGACAGCATTCACAGCTGGACAAAGATAATTTTAAAATACACTTTTTTTCTTTGTCATTCTTTTATTATTTCTTATATGTACTGTATATAAAATTGTATATGCCTTATGTTTGATTTCCTAAGGATATAAATTTCTGTGAGACAGTAGGAGTTTAAATTCACAGTAGAAGAACAAAGAAAACATATAGTTTGACACTTTCATGCTGGGAAAAGGATAGTTTAACTCTGTGAGGAAAAGAAAGGATAAAGTTTGAACTGTGGTGGGCCTAGAGTTTTAGAGGTGACTGAATGAGAAGCAATAAATTAAGTTTGTGCAGAGGAAATGCACCATTTTAATCATGTGACAGTCAGATTTTTTGTTTCAACTAATTTTGTGAAATGAGTCAGCATTTTCAGAAGCACATCAATTTCCTCAAAACCCTGTCACATTTTTTAAAGTATTTGAGAGTATTTTGGTAATTACACTGATATTTTTGTGGCTGATATTCTTTCTGGAGAATAAGTTTAAACTTGGATGCAAATTTATATTGCAATTTACATTTAAAAGTATATCATCTTAGCTATTTTATATCAGGAATAAATGATAATGTATATTATAAAATATTGTACATAATTGCATAAAGTTGTAAAAGTAGATATACCTAGTGAAAAAAATTGACACAAATTTATATTGAGCAAGACTTAAGTAATTAATTAAGCAAGGGATAAGTTACTCATCAAACACCCAGGGAGTAGGTTTCATACATATTTTATAATTAATGGTCATATTTAATCCAAACACTGTGTTGTCTGAGAAGTTGCCAAAAGTTTTTGAAAGTAATTGTTATAAAATTATTTATATATATGTAATATATATGTTATTTGAGTTATGAAAATATATGTATTATTTTATAAATTATGTTTCTAACAGTGTGTTAGAAATGACTATTTTATTTTGGAGAATGGAATCATTACTTATAAGGATGAAAGTTCCTCGTATGGTGACCCAAATATTCTAATTGTATTATTTTCTTTATCTAGATAGTATCTTACTATAGTAGACAAGAAAATAATAGGCAATAAAACAACAGTATGATGATAGTGGTGTATAGAATTAAATACTAGAATATTTACATTGATTAGCTTTTATGTATTTATTGGCAATTCATTTACATAAATAAACTATCATCAATACCTTGTCACAGAAAAATTTAATAACACTCCTGGCATGTGACCTTTTCAAGGTTAAGAATTTGGTTTGCTTAATTTTCTTAGTCACTGTTTTCTAATCCTTTTTCCTTGACACGTTGTAGAATAAAGTGAGCATAATTAATTAATTGGACCCCAAAAAACCATTTGTAAGTAAAAAGTTTGTATCTGGATAATTAATTTGACAGTGAAGCCCATTTTCTATAGAGTGAGAATAATTTTCTCCTCTGCATTCTCAAATGATTTGACAAAGACTGGCAGATGAACAATGGGATAGACCAGAAAATTATCCCATTATTTTCTCCCTCATATGCAAACACTTGAAAAACCTATTTAAAATCTCCACTTAAAGACAGAAACAATGTCAATTGTAATGAATGGGAACACTGAGATCTTTACTTCAAAAAGATTAAGAATCTGTCAAAGGTAATTCTGATAGTTCATGTCAGTAGAGTGCTGCTTAGAATGCCATATATTTCCGTAAAGTTTGAAGAGTGAGACATAAAGGTAGCATCAAAGAATCATGGGGCAAATGTCAAGGGTGGATGGGTCATGGCATCATCGAGTTTCTTCCATGGCCTTTAACAAAGTGCTTCCACAGCCTTGGCATCCCTAGAGAGTAGCAGACAGACAGAGTTTGCGGCCTAGAAACTGAGAAGCCTAGTTCAGCAGCATGTAGTCTGTTCCATAGAGCTGTGCCCTGATGAGACACTGATGAGAGTTGGCAAGAGAAAGCAGCAGGTAGTGTAGATAAGCGGATTATAAGAGGCTGGCATAGAACAATTACCAAAAATGTGCTAATCATTCCCTCTTTATTCTTTCTCACAGTCCTGCGCAGCCCACAGAAATTAATGCACCAGTATTAGGAGAGGTAATCTAGTTTCAGAAACACCTAATTTACAACTAGCCTGTGGGATAATGTGCCTTAACACTGCATTCAATCCTCCACCTTTTCTTTGAAGACATTATTATTACCACTGAAATACTGGGGAAAACTGCAACACAAGGAGGTGTCCTGCTATATTAATAATCAAAATTGAATTCAGGCTCTATTGCCTGACTTAGAAAATATCATAAGAATAATATTGACTCATACAAAAATGTTAACTATTTCCTCTACTCAAGCCCCAAATGTTCTTTTTCTAATAGGACACATTATCTAATTTATTTCTAGATATATAGGGAGTCAAGATTGTATAAAATATGTCTCCTTTCTCCAGCCTGTCTCCAAAAGGATCAAACTTTCTTAATGTGATGACTCAGATAGTTTACCAATTTCTACAACTTTTTAAAAGAAATTTTTTCCCTATAAAATAACAGCTAACACTTAACATTGGCAGTTTTTCAAATGTTGTTTTAAGTTGTATTTTTGACTTCTATAATTTCCCATATGAGATTAATATTACCTCTATATTACAAATAAAAAATAACTGAGACACATGGTAGCATGCCCAAGATCACAGAGAGAGTAAATTGGGGTGTTGCACATAAAATCAAGCAATCCAGTATCTGAAGTCTATGATCTTAACCATTGTACCATGTTAGTCTTGGTCATATATTAGTCAAATGTTAGATGTATTTTTGTCTTAGAGAGTTTGTGTAGACTTTACAGACTCTGTTATTCAACTCATACTTGCCCTTCCCATGTTAAAGTATGTTAAATTAATTCCAAAAATAATATGGTAACTGATTTTATAGTCAGCACTCATATTTAAATTCAGACAAAGGTTGTGCTTCAAAATTTTGCTTATAATTAATTCCATGAATCATTTTTAGTTCTTGCCTAAGTATCTCCTCCTCAACATGGCTACCAGCACTTCCAACCCATGGCAATCTGTATTTACCTTTACTCATTTATTACTTTTCTAGGGTTGCCATAATAAATTAACACAAACTTGGTGGCTTAAAGGAACAAATTTAAATTCTCTCATCGATGTGAAGGCTAGAAGTCTAAAATCAGTGTCTTCAGGGGTATGCTCTACCTGGAGGCTACGGTGGACAATGCTTCTATGTTCTTTGGTTCATGGGGGCTTCAGGAAGTCCTTGGTTTATGGCTGCAAGACACTAATCCCTGCCTCCATCCTCATGTGGCTTTCTCCACTGTGTATCTCTGTGTCTCAAATTTCCCGCTGTCTTTCTCTTATAAAGGTACCTATTATTGAATTTAGAGTTCAATTTATGTTCAAGATGATCTCATCTGGAGATTTTTAACTTAATTGCCATTTTTCCAAATAAAATCATGTTCACAGGTTTCTGGGTTAGAACTTCAATGTATCGTTTTGGGGTATCTTTTTAACTATACTCATCTTGTTTTTTTTTTTTTCTTTATCAAACCACTTACTATTTTCTATTAAAATGTATAATTGAATTACTCATGAAATTTATTGTTTATTGTTTGTCTTCCCTTGATATAATGTAAACTACATAAGTGAAGAATCTGCTTATTTTGTATACTGAAGAATCCCATGTTTGTAGAATAAAATGTCCCTAGAACAGTATCTTTAGAAAATAGAATAATATTCTATAAAATAGGTTGAATCAATCTTTAGGCATGCAAAACCTCATTGAATATATGTTTGGGGGGTTAGATTAGTTCCGTTAGTTTGGAAAGTTTTTTTTTTGTTTTCCCCAACGCTTGTTTGCATCATCATCATCATATAAATCTGTATATTCTTACATTATATAATCACAAAGCTTCTGCTATGCTTTGTCTCTCCCACCAAAAATGTTAATAGTGTGAGAAGTCAGTCATGAATGAAGAACTAAAACTAGGACTGAACAGAATATTTAGACATTTTCTAAGACAGACCCACCATGTTTGTTGATTATACAAATGTTATGGAGTACCTGATGTGTACTAAATCTTGTGCTTTGTTTTAGAACAAGTCAGAATCAATGCAGGCCCAAGGATAGCATAGTCCACTGAAGATAAAAACAATTAAATGGAGGATTTCAGTTATTTAAAAAGTGTTTTGGCTAAAATTCAACCAAAGTTGATATAGAAACCCTGGCTGGAAGTCTGGAAACACTTAGGTCCTTCCCAATGCTAGGATTGTTCTTCATTCTAACATGAAAGGAGTCAATCATGAGGATACAAAAATGACAAGAAAAATTAAATAAAGTATCAATAATTAGAGGTAATGATAAATACTGAGGAGACATGAAAAGAACTGGGGAAGAATAAGATGTGTGAATATGAGGCAAGAATGTTGTGATTTTAGGAAAGATGGGGAAGTCAGACATTTTCTTATCATAATCCTTTAAAAAATGTAATATAAGGATTTTCACTAATTTTGTGAAAACTCAAAATGCTACTTGCAGGCTATGAAAATAAAATAATCTGAGATATAATTAATGATTCAAATCAAAAGACTAAAACTGAGGAAGCTATATTGTTTGAAAACCTATTATCCTGCAGCATTTACCATGGCACAACAAATGTTTTCAACATGTTGCTGTAGTGTGTTCCTGAACGAATCACTGGAATCAAGATAGTTAATGCTTGCTTTCTGAAATGATAAGACTGTAGTGTCATTTGTATTAATTTACAGATGAGATTATGAATGCAGATGCTTATTTCAAAGTGATTAAATGTTATATCCCCTATTAACAAGAATGAACATCTCTCTTAAAAGAAGAAAAATCAGAAGCAAGCACCAAGTAAAGGTTTTCAGTCCCCAATTTTATCCATTTAAAATACTTTAGAGGCATTTGCTGATTGTGTTAAATCAAGAGTGACCAAAAAGAGATGATGGGTATTGCTTTTTCAAGTAGAAAATGGCAGTTACATCCTGGGTATTTATTTTCTAATTTTGTCAAAATAACTTACTTTTTTTTTTTCAAAAGGCAAACATATCTGTTATTTTCCAAAGTCTTTATTCATATAAAACTGTCAGGTACAAAATAAGCATTCACGGAATACTGAGTGTAAGGGTGATACTGATGGCTGGGGATAGACAAGAAATAGAAAATGGTGTAGTTTTGTTTCAGTAAACAACTAATCTAGTTGAAGTGACAAAAATATGTTCATGCATAATATTTGTTTAGTTTTTAAAAACATTTTTGTTGATGTAAAAAAAACACATAGAGAAAAATGCACTTATTGTAAGTGTACAATATACTAATTTTCTTCACAAAGTGAAAATGCTATTCTTACCAGCATACATAAAAAAAGATAGAGTTACTAGCACCCCAGAGAGCACCCTAAAGACCCACCTTGTCTCTTTCCAGGTCATTAAATCCTCAATTTCAAGCTCAGGTTATCGAAATGTCATGACACCTTTTATCTGTTTTGCCTATTTTGTTATATAGATTGAATTATGCAATATATATTTATCTGTATTTATTGCCATTGCTTTAATGCACTGTGAGATTTAGACATATTACTGCATAATTCTACATTTTTTATTCCTAGTGTTGCTTAGCAGTCCCTTGCATGAACACACCTAAATTATGTACATAATCTATTATATTTTGGTATTTGTGTAATTTCCAGTTTAAAATATTGCAAAGGGCACCACTAATCATTCTCATACATGCCTTTGATAAACATATTAACATATTTCCCATGAATTCATAACTAAAGAGAAATTGCCGGCTATTTGAATGAATGTATACAGCTTCAGTAGATACTGTCAAACAATTTTCCTAAAGTATTTATCCTAATTTACACTTCCTCCAGTGTCATACTAGAAAATCAGTTGTTCCAGGCCCCTGTTAATTTTCAAAAATTTCCTTTCTTTTTAATCTTACTATTCTAGTAGAACAAACTGAAACTTTACTTTGCATTACCCAACGCATGATTTTTGAATAGTGTTTTATTCTACTGGTTTTTGAAGCACTCTTTAATCCAAAAGAGGTAGTAAAACATAAGGGGAGCAGTTGAGGAATGATCCCCATTTAATCTATTGTTAAGGAAATATTTCCATATCCAACACAAAATTGAACACCACTGATTTATAGTAATGGAGAAGAAAGAAGTTTTGTTCTAAACAAGACAGAATCAAATGTAAGTATGCTTTATTTTATTGGTATTTTGTCTTGTAGGACATACTTCTCTCCTAGTTTTTAATGTGTATGCTCTTATTTTGTCTTTCTGATTCTCTTTTAGTTATTTCTCTCTACTTAGTATTTAGAAGGCAGTCCAATCTTGGATTGCATGCTTACCCTATTTTTGTTTCTTCCTGTAAGCTCTCCCCCAACCCCACACATTGTGTATCTCTAGCATTTATCACAGGGCTTGAAGCACAATGTATGGCCCAGATATTCATGATATAAAGAAATAAGAGAGAAATGCATTAATGAATATTATCCATATACCTGGCCATATTTACTACCTGTAAACTGATGCCCAAAGCTCTATCTCTATTCTTGCTTTCTGAATATAGAAATGCTATGTCATTTATGTTTTTCTCTTGCTTTATTGCTCATAGGACTTCCAATACTATGTTGAATAGAAGTTGTGAGAGAGGGTATCCTTGTCTTCTGCCAGTTTTCAGGAGGAATACTTCCAGGTTTTTCCCATTCAGTATAATATTGGCTGTGGGTTTATCATATTGGCTCTTATTGTTTTGAGGTGTACTCCTTTAATAAAGCTTACTGAGAGTTCTTAACCTGAATGGGTGTTGAAATTTATTGAAAGACTTTTCTGTGTGTATTGCAATAATTATGTGTGTTCTGTGTTTAGTTCTGTTTATGTGGTAAATCACATTTATTGATTTGAATATGTGAACCAATCATGCATCCTGGGGTGAAGTATATTTAATCATGGCGGATTAGCTTTTCGATGTGCTGTTGAATTCAATATGTCAGTATTTTGTTGAGGATTTTTGCATCTATGTTTATCAAGGATATTGGCCTAAAGTTTTCTTTTCTGAGTGAGTGTGTGTGTGTGTGTGTGCGCGTGTGTGTGTGTCTGCCAGATTTTAGTATCAAGATGATGCTGGCCTCATAGAATGAGGGGGAGGAGTCCCTCCTCCTCAATATTTTTGAATAGTTTTCGTAGGAATGGTACCAGTGCTTCTTTGTACATTTGGTAGAATTCAGCTATGAATCCATCCAAAAAAAGTCCCAGGCTTTTTTGGTTGATAAGCTATTTATTACTGATTCCAATTTTGGAGCTCATTATTGGTCTCTTCAGGGAATCAATTTCTTCCTGGCTGAGTCTTGAGAGGGTGTATGAATTCAGGAATTTATCCATCTTTTCTAGGTTTTCTAGTTTGTGTTTGTAAAGGTATTTGTAGTAGTTTCTGATGGTTGTTTTTATTTCTATGTGGTCAGTAGCAACATTTTATTTGTCAATTCTAATGGTGTTTATTTGGATTTTCTCTCTTCTCTATTAGTGTAGTTAGTGGCCTACTTTATTAATTTTTTCAAAAAGCCAACTCCTGGATTTTTTGATAGCTCAAAGGCCCCACCTACTAACGCTGTTACAGTGGCAATCAAATTTCAACATGTGTTGTTGGGGGGACAAACATTCAAATTATAGCTGTAACCTTAGTGTAAAGAATTATAATATAACTGGATAAAGGTATTAGAAAAGGGCCAACATGAAAAAATAAAAGAGCTAACAGAAATGAAAAGATAATAGAAGATGCTAACAAGAGGTAAAGAAAATATAAGAAGAATATTTAATTTCAAAGACAAAAGTTTATTGATCACTAATGAGGAGATACTAGAGGGAGGAGATAGGTGATAGGACAACACTAAGAAAACAGGAATGTGTGATTGAGAAAGAAAGAGTACAAATATATAGAAGGAATAATAAGGAATATTCTCTTGAAATGGGCAGAGAATATAAAGACCGAATTTAAGATATCTAGTGGTAGATGGAGTATCAAGAAGTTTTAATAGAACATGCAGAATAAGCTCTTGTTTTTTAATTAAACAGGATCCAAGCTGGGGAAGAGAATGAAAAAAAAAAACTGGAAAACTACTTGTGGCATGAATTATCATCATTTTGGAAAAGTGAGGCAGCATCTCAGAAGTAGACATGGTTAAAGCCTTTTTTTATAGTGGACTAGTCTGAATATTTCTGTTATTTTCTAGCAGCATTGTTTTCTCTATGTGGTTCCTTAGCTCTCAGCTGGTCTGCAGCTATTCTTACTGGTACACCTCTCTTTTGTTAGACTCTCTCCATTAAAATTAAACACTTTTGAGCTATTTTCATCTTCTGAAAGATAATACATAAACCTGTATTATGAAATTATTCTCTTGTAAGATAATTTTTGTCCTATTGATTAAAGAATATCCAAATTCTTTAGTTTAACTGCTATTATAATCACATGATTATTGTCATGAGACATTTATAAGATAACTCTAATCTGTAAAACAGCAACTGCCCCAACTAGATCAGCAATTGCCTTTGTTGCCCTTATTTATTTTCACATCCTTTTTTTTTTTTTTCATTCCAATAACGAAAGGTTTACTTTTTGGCAAAATATTGAATAATAGCTTGAGGCCTATTGATTCCTATACCCAGTGATAGCAATTGGTAAATTCATTAAATATGCCACAAAAAGAGTTTTTGGATGTTTACAGCATTTAAAGATTATCATATATATTTATGTTTACACAGTTTTCTTTCTAATCTCTTAGAATTGTGGGGCTGGGATGGGTACGTGATTCAGAAGTGTGGGCAGTGACATATCAAGCAACAGGAAAGAATTTCAGAACATAATATTATTATAAGAAAATGAAAACAAAAGAGAAAATAATGAATCACATTAGATTTTTTTCTCAAAAATCATAAATGCACATTGAAGACAGAGATTAAATATTTACTAAATCATTTTCTGAAGTTTGTAAAAGTTGTTTCAGCATATTTTTGAAGAAATTCTATTAGCATCACCTCTTACATATTTTCAGCCTTTACATTTATTTTATTAATATTTTCTGCTATGCTGTTTTGGTTGTTCACTTACTATTACTCTATATCATTTCTTCTATAATCTATATATATATTTCCCCTTAATATTCACATTCCTTCATATGTAAGTTTATCAAACAAATAACTTCTTCATTCACCTATGTTTCAAAATTTACACTTAATTTTGAGAGCAGTAAAAAAAAAACCTATTTATTAAAAGTATATATTTTCTCTCGCCCTTAAATGTTTTTTTCAAAGCATTATGATTAATGCTTTGAATGTGTAATATCATACTTTTCACAGTTATAAAATTAGCATGAGTATAATGGGTTTTTTTCTTTATTATATATACTCTGACCAACTATCAACATGACAATTCCAAAAGATGGAAATTATGCATGCATTTTTGTAGAAATTATTCTTTCAAATAAGAATAAAAAAATGAAAATATGTTCCATTTGGAATTCTTGGAGAATTCAGGAAGACATTAGTAAAAATATATACTGTATTTACTATTCATATCAAGGCAGTATGACACAGTGGGAAAGGACCAGGGTTTGTTGCAAAAAATCTATTGACTTATTCTGGATTTTTTTCCCAATACACGTACAAACTTTGTTAGGTAATTTAATCTTTATCTGTTTCTGTCAGCTTCCTCTAAACAAAGTGTGAAAACTAGTAGATATTCATGGTACTTCCTAAGACCTCTATTATTTTGGCAATGTAACCTTCTGTATACTCATTGTTCTAACTTTAAGATCTGTATCTATTTTGCACAGACTTGAGCAAGTGAAATGCCTCTCTTGATAGTCTTTTATCCAAGTGAACTGCCACTTATCAAAACTTTCTTAAACTAGACAGATCATTTGTGTGGCTGCTGACTTTACAGGTGAAATGAACGGGCTTAAAGGGGATCAGAAGCACAGTAATATAAAAAATGCAGGATGCTGAAAAGAGTCAGCCAACTGTTTCTCATTGTTGAACCTTGACTGGATATTCCAGTACTACTAGTTATGGATAGCATCTCTGTCATCTCCATCATACAGAAAGCCGCTTCAATGAAATAACCTAAAACAATGATAAATATGTGACAACAGGATAGTTGAAAACAAAATAAAATAAAATATAAAGATTTTTATTTGAAAAGAAATAATACAAAGTGTCTGTAAGTTTCTGACACTTCAATGTACTGTGTGTGCTTTTTAATCTGTTCTCACGTTCTTTTACGTAATACGCAAAGATATAAAATACTGATCCTTTGGTTTAGCCTTTTAAATATTAGTTATGCATCATTCTTCCTTTGCTTGATTTCATTGTATGAATTAATTTCACTTCTTTTTGATACTTTTATTATCTGCTTTCTCCTTCTTTATTTAAAAATGACTTTAAACATTTTAGATGTTAACTGGTTTGTCCTTGTCTTTGGTAGTTCCTTTTACATCAAGGCTTATCTATGTGATGCTAGACATTTCATCTGACACATGCCTTTTTTAACACTAACATGTGCTCTATTAACACACAGTGGGCTGTTGATAACTTTAAAACTTAAACCTTTGGTTTTAGGGGGGAAAAGATGGCAAAATATGCCAAATTTAGCTTATTTTATGTTGGGGAAAGCAGCAAAGGAGAAAGGACTTACAGAGTGCCTACATAAATTGGTTATGAGTAGCACATAAACAAGGAACAACAAACTGCGGAAGGCTGCAGGAGGCCTCTGAGGAGGAAGGCCTCTCCAAGCCTCATGTTCTGGTGCAGGGTGACCTAGGCTCTGTTACCATAAACATTGTGCTCAAGGACATAAAACCCCTTCGTAGTACTATGACGTAGCCAGACTTGTAGGCTCCTTGTAAGGCCCAAGTTCCACCAGCTGCACATAGATGATAAGTTAAATATAACCACATGTTCTTGTTTTGTAAAACTCCCAAACTGCCACTGTTATCTATCTTTAGAATGATACACCAGTTCCAGCTCACTGATTCAGTTCCAGCTCACTGATTCACTCCACCATCACCCTCTCCCCACCATCACTCCACCCCTACCCTGTAGATCAAAGTGATTGTAACCAATAAATAGAGTGGATGCTCAGAGCTCAGGGCCCTCACTATCTCCTCCAGAGTAATAACTGATGGTCCCCTGGTCCCATTGTCTCTCTTAATCTGTCTTTTTCTCATTCCTTTGTTGCCACCAAACTTGGGGTACCCACGGGTGATCTAGGGCTGGTTCCCCTATCATTTTATGCTTATCAGAAATTGAGGTCACAAAGAAATAATTTCTGTTTCTTGGTAGGTATAAAACCACTTAATAACAGCAACAAGAGCTCTCAGATTAGAAATAATATTTCCTAAATTCTTAAAAACCATTTTGTCTTATATCTTATTCTGAAAAATCTGTAATTTTCTTATTGAATATGCACTTTGTTTCACAATTACCATTGTATTCAATAGGAGCTACAAAATAAATTCAAAAAACACATATTGAGAGTAGGAAGGGATAGCAGAAAACTGGTAAAATTATTTCATAATATATTCTAGAACATGTTATGCATGCAGCATTTTCTATAATGAGAGAAAAATACTAGCCATTATAAGGCAGATAATCAGATTTTCCTGAATAAGAAGAAATCTATTCCCGTTATTTCTGAATTGTCCCATATTAAATTTTTCTCCAATTATTCCAGATTTTATCTAAATAAATTTCATCTTAATATAATTGCTCCCAAAGAAATAACTTCCTCAAATATTACATATTACAAAGTATATATTTTAATTATATTAATTATAAAATTACACACTGCAAAGCATGTATATTTTTGGTTAGCATAAAATAACAAGGTATTGTAAACATGCCATATTTATTTCACATTTGAAAACATGATGTTCTTCATTTAGTCTTCATTTGACAGTCAAAGCCATTAATGATAAAAATATACAAAATTTATTAAGAATTTTAAAATGTAATATTCAAACTTTTAGAAACACCACAATATTAGCTACTAAGATAAAATATCCTTTAAAAATTTCTAATTAGCGACATTTCTAAATATAAGCCAAATGCAAACATTCTTCAGGATAATTGCTCATAAAATAGCATAAAATCTAAAGGTATTCATTTATATTACATAGCATGAGAGATTATTTCGTAAAAATATTGATTTAAAACTTTCTTGGGTTTTTATAGTTTTGGGATTTACATTTAAGTCTTTAATCCATCTTGAGTTGAATTTTTGTATAGGAGTAAGGAAGGGGTACAGTTTCAGTTTTCTGCATATGGCTAGCCAGTTTTCCCAGCACCATTTATTAAATAGGTAATCTTTTCCCCATTGCTTGAATTTCTCAGGCTTGTGGAAGATCATATGGTTGTAGATGTATGGTCTTATCTCTAAAATCTCTTTTCTGTTCCATTGGTCTATGTGTCTGTTTTTGTACCAGTACCATGCTGTTTTGGTTACTGAAGACTTGTAGTATAGTTTTAGTCAGGTAGCATAATGCCTCCAGTTTTGTTCTATCTGCTTAGGATTGTCTTGGCTATATCAACTTGTCTATATGGTACATATATGGCTATATGTCTTGGCTATATAGTATCATACAAATTTTAAAGTAGTTTTTTTTTTCTAGTTCTGTGAAGATTGCCAATGGTATTTAATGGGAATAGCATTGAATCTTCAAACACTTTGGGCAGTATGGCCATTTTCACAATTTTGATTCTTCCTATCCATGAGCATAAAATGTTTTTCCATTTGTGTGTGTCCTCTCTTATTTACTTAGAGGTGGTTTGTAGTTGTTCTTGAAGAGGTCCTTCACTTCCCTTGTTAGCTGTATTTCTAGGTATTTTATTCTTTTTGAAAAAATTTTGAATGTGAGTTCTAGGTAATACCACGCATAACAGGCGTGGGAAAATATTTCACGGCAAAAATGTCAAAAGCAATTGCAACTAAAGCAAAAATTGACAAATGAAATCTAATTAAAATATAAAGCTTCTTCACAGCAAAAGAAACTATCTTCAGAAGGAACAGACAACAGAATGGCAGAAAATTTTTGCAACGTATACATCTGACAAAGGTCTAATATCCAGAGTCTACAAGAAACTTAAACAAATTTATGAGAAAAAACCCATTAAAAAGTAGGCAAATCACATGAACAGACACTTCTCAAAAGAAGACATTTATGTGGCCTACAAATATACAAAAAAAAAAAAAGCTCAACACCACTGATCATCAGAGAAATGAAAATCAACACCACAGTAAGATACCATCTCACACCAGTCAGAATGGCAATTATTAGAAAGCCAAGTCAAGAAACAACAAATATTGGTGAGGCTGTGGACAAATAGGAAAGCTTTTACACTGTTGGTGGGAATGTAAATGAGTTCAAACATTATGAAAAACAGTGTGGCAATTCCTCAAAGACCCAGAGGCAGAAATATCATTGGACCCAGCATCCCATTACTGTCTATTTACCCAAACAAATATAAATAGTTCTAGTATAAAGGCATATGCACATGTTCATTGCAGCACTACTCACAATAGCAAAGACATAGAATCAATCCAAGTGCCTATCAATTATAGACTGGATAAAGAAAATATGGTACATATACACCATGGAATACTATGCAGCCATAAAAAGGAACCATATCATGCCTTTTGCAGGGTCATGGTTGGAGTGGAAGCCATTATCTTCAGCAGACTAACCCAGGAACAGAACCCAATCACCACATGTTCTCATTTATAAATGGGAGGTAAACATTGAAAACACATGGACACAGGGAGGGAAAAAACACACAATGGGGCCGGTTGGGAGGTGGGGGTGGAGGATGAGAGAGCATCAGGATAAATAGCTAATGCATGCTGGGCTTAATGAGTTGATATGCTCAGCAAACCACCATGACACACGTTTACCTATGTAACAAACCTGAATGTCCTGCACATGTATCCCAGAACTTAAAATTAGATAAAATAAAAATTTCCTTGTTTGAATACATTTAACAAACACTAACATCCTGTAGCATTCTGATACTGTTTGCTTTTGCTACTACTCTTTTTGAATTACCCTCTGGGATCAGCCTGCCCATCTGTATGCTCCCCTAGAGGTTTGAGCAGCAGGGCACCGAAGAAGCGAGCCACACCCCCCACAACAAGGAAACTTTCCTGTTTCAACTGGGGCCTTCCCTGCCTGAGATCCTGGAAGAGACCCCAGACTTAGCCAGCAGAGGGGAGAAGCATCCGGACATCAGAGACTACAGCTGAACATTGGAGAGAAGTGGCTTGACTTCAGGGGAACAGCTTGATGGCATAACTTCAAAAAGAATTCAGCTGGAGGTGGCCAGATTTCAGGGGAAGATTACCTATCCTTCCCCCACACTGTACCCTTTTCAGTTTACCTTTCCACTGAGAGCCATTTTCATCAGCAGTAAAATCCCCTGCATTTCCCATCTTTCAAAAAAAAAAAAATATATATATATATACACACACACACCATATATAATATACCATATTTTATACATATATACCATATTTTCTTTATCCATTCATTGATTGTTGGGCATTTGGGCTGGTTCCATATTTTTGCAATTGCCAATTGTGCTGCTATAAACATACATGTGCAAGTTTCTTTTTTGGTATAACGACTTCTTTTCCTCTGGGTAGATACCTAGTAGTGGGGATTGCCGGATCAAATGGTAAATCAAATGGTTTTTATTCTTTAAGAAATCATCACACTGTTTTTCACAGTGGTTGCAACAGTATACATTCCCACCAACAGTGTAAAGGTGTTCCTTTTTCACCACATCCACACCATTATTCTTATATCTTAATGTACCATCCTTGTCTTGACAAGTTGTTAGAGTTGCTACTTTTTATTGGTTCATTGTTTAGACTTTCTAAGGACAAAAGTAGTTTATACATCACAGTTATAGTGTTATAATATTCTGTGTTTTTCTGCATACTTACTATTACCAGTAAGTTTTATACCTTCAGATGAATATTTATTGCTAATTAATGTCCTTATCTTTCTAACTGAAGTACTCTCTTTAGCATATCTTGTAGGATAGGTCTCGTATTGATGAAATATTAATATATCAGCCTTTTCTTTGTCAGAGAACATATTTATTTTACCTTCATGTTTGAAGGATATTTTCACTAAATATACTGTCTTGGTTAAAAGTTTTTTCCTTCAGAACTTTAAATACGTCATGCTACTCTCTTCCGGCATTTACGGTTTCCAATGAAAAGTGTGTTGCCAGACATAGTGGAGCTCCATTTTATGTTATTTGTTTCTTTTCTCTTGCTGCTTTGAGAACCTTTATCTTGACTTTTTGGAGTTTAATTATGAAATAGCTTCTTAAGGTAGTCTTCTTTGGGATAAATCTGCTTTGTGTTCTATAATCTTGTACTTGAATATTGACATCTTTCTGTAAGCTTAGGAAGTTTCCTGTTATTATCCCTTTGTATAATTTTTCTACTCTTTTTTGTTTCTCTACACCCTGGCCAAAAGGAGTACTGCTAGACTAACATCAATGTTCCTGTAAGGCCCAAATTCTGTTAAGTTAGTTTGCAGTGAATTCTATCTGACCTGGAACTCACCTTTCAGGGTGGTGATTTCCTCTCTGGCCCAGGGCAGGTCCAGAAATGCTGTCCAATAGTCAAGTTCTGGAATCAGGGATCCCCCAGAGGCCACTTGGTGCTCTACCAACCTGTGACAATGTTGGCACCTAAGGTGCAAGACAAAGTCCCTTTACTTTTCTCTCTGCTTTTCCAAAGTAGAAGGAGCTTAACGCCATAGCTACCATAGCTGGTAATGTTCTGAGTCTAACCTGAAGCCAGCAAATCTCAAAGGCTCACCAAGGCCCTTGATATAGTACCTGGGTATTGTTGCTGGTTATTCAGGACCCAGAAACTCTTCAGTTAGCATATGATGAATGCTGAAAGTATTTGCTTCTCTCCTTCAAGGCAGCAGCACCTTTCTGGCCCAGTGTGTCTAGAAATATCCTCTGGGAGCTAAGCCTCGGAACAGGGCCTCATGACTCAGACTGGTGCCCTATCCTGCTGTGGCCGAGCTGGTATCCAAGATGCAAGACAAAGTTCCCACCACTCTTCCCTCTCCCATTTCTCAAGCTGCAGGAAGGGGTCTCTTATGGAGCCACGAGCTGTGCAGACTGGGGTTAGAGTAGGGGTGATACCAGCACTTTCTTGGCTTCCCCCAGCTGATGTCTTAGTGTGTCCTGTGTCCTCCCAGTCCACTGTCCCTGGGCCTAGTTCAGCCCTATGACCTTCCAAAGAGTTGCAGTCCTAAGAGGCCTTTCAGGTTTATTTAGAGACAAAGAGTAATTGGCTCTGGGTGGTGAGGTTTGTGGTCATTCAAATTCTGACTGCTGAGATAGGTTATTCCCTGCTGACTAGAGCGTGTTTAAATACTCATTTTTGGGTGGGCATCAGCTGAGTTTTGTCCGTTTTTTCTTTCTGTTCTAACACAACAGCCCTGAATTCAGTGCCTCACATTTGTTGAATTTAGTGCTCCCCCAGTGCCCAGAGATGCTCATGGCACCATGCCACAGTTGCCAGGATGGGGGAGGGGTGGTGTCAGTGATTCAGAATCATTTTTTCTATCTGTTCAATACCTTTTTCAGTGATATAAATTTAAAATCAGGTACTATGAATGTTCACCTGATTTTTGGTTCTTATAAAGAACGTGTTTAGATAATTGTTACCTTGGTGTTCTTGCTGAGGGGGATGATAGGTGAAGCTTTCTATACTCTGTCATGCTCTTCTCCTATTCCACAAATATTTCACTCATCATTTTCTATGTTGATATTTTTGGACATGGGAATACTAAAATCTTTGCAATATGATCATTCCCTTAGGCAACGTAGAGCCTACTAAAGATGATATACATGTATAATAAACAAATGAAATAAATTGTGTAAGCAGTAAAAAAGAAGTAGAGCATACTTGATATAGGTGGGTTACAGGCATGCTAGTGGTTTAAGTAAATAAAAACACTGTTCTTCTCACCTACTACCCATTAATCTCTCATCACATACGTTGTTGCAGCTTTCAATTTGGCAAGACATACAATTTAAGAAATGAAACTTCTTTTTTTCAGGTTTTTCAAAGATCAGATGGTTGTAGATGTGTGGCGTTGCCTCCGAGGCCTCTGTTCTGTTCCATTGGTCTATATATCTGTTTTGGTACCAGTAACATGCTGTTTTGATTACTGAAGGCTTGTAGTATAGTTTGAAGTCAGGTAGCATGATGCTTCCAGTTTTGTTCCTTTTGCTTAGGACTATCTTGGCTATGCAGGCTCTCTTTCAGTTCCATATGAAGTTTAAGGTAGTTTTTTCCAGTTCTGTGAAGAAGGTCATTGGTAGCTTGATGGGGATAGCCTTGAATTTATAAATTACTTTGGGCAATATGGCCATTTTCACAATATTGATTCTTCCTAACCATGAGCATGGAATGTTTTTCCATCTGTTTGTGTCCTCTCTCACTTCCTTGAGCAGTGGTTTGTAGTTCTCCTTGAAGAGGTCCTTTATATCCTTTGTTAGTTGTATTTGAAGGTATTTTATTCTCTTTGTACCAATTGTGAATGGGCGTTCGCTCTTAATTTGGCTCTCTGTTAGTCTGTTGGTGTATATGAGGCCAACAAACATATGAGAAAATGATCATCATCACTGGTCATTAGAGAAATGCAAATCAAAACCACATTGAGATACCATCTCATGCCAGTTAGAATGGCAATCAATAAAAATCTGGAGACAACAGATGCTGGAGAGGATGTGGAGAAATAGGAACACTTTTACACTGTTTGTGGGGGTGTAAATTAGTTCAACCATTGTGGAAGACAGTGTGGCACTTCCTCAAGGACCTAGAAATAGAAATTCCATTTGCCCAGTAATCCCATTACTGGGTATATACCCAAAAGATTATAAATCATTCTATTATAATGACACATGTACATGTGTGTTCACTGCAGCACTGTTTACAATAGCAAAGACCTGGAACCAACCCAAATGCCCATCAACAATAGACTGGACAAGGAAAATGTGGCACATATACACCATGGAATACTATGCAGCCACTAAAAACGATGAATTCATGTCCTTTGTAGGGACATGGATGAATGTGGAAACCATCATTCTCAGCAAACTGACACAAGAACAGAAAATCAAACGCCACATGTTCTCACTCATAGGAGGGTGTTGAACAGTGAGAACTCATGGACACAGGGAGGGGAGCATCACACACCGGGGTTTGTTGTGGGGTGGTATTAGGGGAAGGACAGCAGGAGTGGGGGAGGCTGGGGAGGGATAACATGGGGAGAAATGCCAGATATAGGTGATGGGGGGGGATGGAGGCAGCAAACCACATTGCCATGTATGTACCTATGCAACAATCCTGCATGATCTGCACATGTACCCCAGAACCTAAAGTACAATTAAAAAAAAAAGAAAAAGAAATGAAACTAGTACAGAGACTGAAGTTGCTGATGGAACATTGAGTCCCAAATGTAAACATTAAGACTTGAACATAAACTGAGTGGAGACATGGGATCTCTACTTGTTCATTTCTTAGCAGCCTTACCTGAATGACTCCAGAGGGGAACTTATTCTGCTACAAGCAGTGGCATATTTAATATGAAGGATACACATGTATTTTTTAAAAATGACAGAGTTGGGTGGGGCACATTAGAGAATAATTTTATTTCTGCCTCTAATGAAGAGGAACTAGAAGAAGTGATTTTTATTCTTTGTTACCTTGATTAAAGGTCTAAATTCTTCTGAAGTTAAAAAATAATGCATGTGATTTTAACAGTTGCCCAGAGTGCTTTTCATCTGTTTCAATTCCCATTTTACTTTGATTTTTGAATTCTTATCTCTCTAGTCATCCAAAACAAGTCTTAGAAATATGGTTTCGATTTCCTGCATATAATCATTTTCTCCTCACAACTCTTCTCTTCTATGTCTTGTATACTAGTAACACTTCTTCAAACTAGGAAGCAACCTTCCATTCTCCTGATATGCAATGGAAATGGTTTGATTTAACGATTGTAACATACATGCCAAAATAATTTCTGATTGTCTTAAAAAATAAACTAGTGTAATGATATTTTATTTTTCATATAAATCAGTACATCATTATGTTTTAAAACATTTTATCAAGGAATAATGTTTAGTTTAGGTACCTGGTTTCATATTTCTTAAAGGTAAAACAATACTTTATGAACCCTTACTGAATTTCAACATGAATATATAAATGTTACCTCATTAGTCTGTTTGCACAGTATCTTTGAGACACAGTAAGTATCAAAGGTCAGAGTATAGTGCTGCAAAGAAGGAGAAACGGGCTGGACGTGGTGCCTCACTCCTGTAATCCCAGCACTTTGGGAGGCCGAGGCAGGTGGATCACCTGGGGTCAGTAGTTCAAGACCAGCCTGGCCAATAGTGAAACCCTGTCTCTAATAAAAATACAAAACTTAGCTGGGCATGGTGACAGGCACCTGTAATCCCAGCTACTCAGGAGGCTGAGGCAGGAGAATCACTTGAACCCAGGAGGCGGAGGTTGCAGTGAACTGAGATTGTGCCACTGCCCTCCACAGTGGGCGAGAGCAAGACTCCATCCCTCCCGAGAAAAAAAAAAGAAGAAGAAATGACCTAAACAAATAAGGAGTAAAATCCACAAATGTCAGATAAACAATATTAGAATTTTTGTCTATCAAAATGTGTCCTTTCTCACCCTTATGGCAATCACTTTATGCCCTAAAACATGAGAAATGAGTATCTCAATAATAAAAGTCATAATAATATAAATAGCTATAATTGTATTTATTTCTATTTCTTTAATGTCATTTTACTATATGACCTTTATAGTATAGTATAGTATAGCAGTGGGTTGTACAGCAAGACTATTCTTTCATTAAATGCTACTTAATTTTGACAAAGAAAACCAAGTGAAATCATAATTTTTTGAATAATAATTATTATTCTATTAAAATTATTTCATATTACTATTCTATTAAAATTTAGAATAATTAGAATTTTCATATATATGAATTTTATTGAATGCAAGATTTTATACATGTCTTTACTTTGAAAAATTACATTTTAAAATCATTTTTTATTTTCATAAATTCACTGTTGTGATTGAATTAAATGGTACCATGATTTAACAGAGGATTCTTTCCCTGCTTTTAGCTAAGATAGTGCCAAAATTGTTGGAGGATAATTTTTTATAAAATATTTTTTCAAACACCTTTAGAGAAGGAAATACTGTAACCTCTTGATAACACATTCTAATGGCTTACGATACTCACAGTCAGGAAGTACTTACTTTTCTACAATTTAAACTTATTCCCTCTTGTCCTATATTCAGTGAATATAGAGGAAAATCTATTCACTACTACTGTACAAGACCTTTTTCATATAACCCCAAACTAATGATGAGTGTCTCCAAGCTTTCTCTTTCTTATGCTTGAATAGACTCACTTCCGCTTACCTATTCTTCATTATATACTTTCAGTAAAGTCTAATCTTTTTTTTTTTTTTTCCCACACGAAGTCCTGCTCAAATTTCTTCAGATCACATATCAAATTTTATTCAGGTTCTTAGTTACAAGACATACCACTTGATTTTTTTCCCAGAAGATTCACCTGTCTACCTTACAGACTGAGTTACTTTGAGAAGGTAAGAATAACCATGAGGAGACAATTCTATAATTTACTATAATCTATTTATAACAATTAAGTTTGGAGTATCAGAGGAAAATAGTAATTCTTGAAACAACTTTAAAATGAAATAGGGCAGAACTAGTATAGGCTATCATTCTAATTCTCTTCCATGAAACCATTTCAGTAGAAGGCTGAACTGTAATGCTCCATAGTTACTTAATTCTTCAATACAAAGGTCAGTCGCTTTGGTGTTTGCAATGAAAAGCTATTTTCACAGCTATGATCACAGAATTAATTATACATCAATTCTTTAAAATGATGTTTACATTCATATATATTATTCAATAAATATTTTGCCCTAACTAGGGATCAAGTTAAATTTGGATATCAAGGTCCCTGTAGTTTATTAAAGAAATTAAAATTAATAAAAAAGTAATGTAAATATGCATGATACAAGTATTATATAAATTTCATTGTAATTTTATGTAATATAATTGCATTTGTAGCAGATCAATGAAATTTTGTGAAGTTCAACCTATTAAATATTGAATTTTTACCTGCCAGAGGTTGAATAAGAATACACACCATAGAAGAGAATGTCAGAAAAAATTTACAGCATAGAAATAGTAAGGCTAGACTTTTCTGAAATTCTGTGAATGTCTGTTCCACAATCATGAGAGCAGCACCAGAAATACTACTATGATATGGGAACTATATGCTTTCACCTATTTTCACCAGTATAGAAAAACAATAAAGCAAGCGTATAAGGGAAACAGAGAGACTGTCTGCTGATTAACTTTTAGATATCCTCTACATGATAGTTATTAAAGATGGACTTTAGACAATTAAAGTCTTCTTTCTCAAAGTTGCTGAGATAGGAGTCTCAGACATTTTAAGTATTAAATATTAAATGATAAAGTAGATGTTTTTATGCCTTTACTATATGTCTTTCCAACTTTCCCTTGTCTTTGATAGCTTGTTAAAAACTCTTTTGAATAGTAGCCTCAAGTTTTATTTACAAACTTTCTTCATAGCAAAGGAGGACTTCTTACTTACAAGATTTAAAACATATTACACCTCTGGATATATCCTAGAATGCATTTCTGAAATATTGATTCAAAAATTAAATTAAGATAATCATGTATATTTCAGAAGTCCAAGATGTTTTTATCACTAATCTCAAGATTCACATCAGTGGCACCAAAGAGATTTAAAACTCAGAAAAAAAAAGCAATATTATAAAAGTTCACTTGAGAACCCCAAATCTGCTAAAACTTAGTGAACCAATTTTACTCTGTATAACCACAAAGTTGTAATAGAGTTAACTTCTAAAGATTAAAAGAAAAGTTGGAAATGTTTTTTGAAATAATTAATAATCTGGATCTGTATCCTTGAGGAATTGCCATACTGTCTTTCACAATGGTTGAACTAATTTACATTCCTACCAACAGTGTAAAAGTCTTCCTATTTCTCCGAAGTCGTGCCAGCATCTATTGTTTCTTGACTTTTTAATAATCACCATTCTGACTCGTGTGAGATGGTATCTCATTGTGATTTGATTTGCATTTTTCCAATGATGAGTGATGTTGAACTTTTTTTCATATGTTTGTGGGTCACACATATGTCTTCTTTTGAGAAGTGTCTGTTCAAATCCTTTATCCACTTTTCGATGTTTTTTTTTTCCTTGTAAATTTGTTTAATTTCCTTGTAAATTCTGGATATTAGATGTTTGTCATGTTGGTAGATTTTAAAAATTTTCTCCCATTCGATAGGTTGCCTGTTCACTCTGACTATAGTTTCTTCTGCTGTGCAGAAGCTCTTAGTTTAATTAGATCCCATTTGTCAATTTTGACTTTTGTTGCAATTGCTTTTGGCATTTTCATCATGAAGGCTTTGCCCATGGCCATGTCCTGAATGTTATTGCCCAGGTTTTCTTCTAGGATTAAAAAAAAATCATTTTGGGTTTTACATTTAAGTCTTTAATCCATCTTGAGTTAATTTTTGTATAAGTTGTAAGGAAAGGGTCCAGTTTCAGTTTTCTGCATATGGCTAGCCTGTTATTCGGTATATATCCAAAGGAATATAAATCATTCTATTACAAAGACACATGACACATAAGTTTTTTGCAGCACTATTTACAATAGCAAAATCATGGAACGACCCAAATGTCCATCAATGACAGACTAAAGAAAATGCGGTACATAGACACCATAGAATACTATGCAGCCATAAAAAGGAATGAAATCATATCCTTTGCAGGGACATGGATGAAGCTGGAGCCATCATCCTCAGCAAACTAACAGGAACAGAAAACCAAGCACTGCATGTTCTCACTCATAAGTGGGAGTTGAACAATGAGAACACGTGGACACAGGGAGGGGAACATCACAAACCAGGGCCTGCTGGGGAATGGTGGGGTGAGGGGGAAGGAACTTAGAGGATGGGTCAATAGGTGCAGCAAACCACCATGGCACAAGTATACCTATGTAACAAGCCTGTACTTTCTGCACATGTATCCTGGAACTTAAAGTAAAAAATTTTTAAAAAGAAATAATTACTAATTATATATTGCAATTACAACAATCTGGACTATCCAGTAGGATATGTATTTCTGCATTTTACGATTGAGAAAATTGAGGTTCAAGGATTAGGTGACTTTTTGTATTTTGAAATGAATAAATTGAGATAAAAGTAAAACAAAGAGCCCAGCTTCCAAAATTCTTTTTATTTTTACTTTTTTCTTTATTGCAGTATGCAGAATTCATATTCAAAACCCTGTTTTTCCTCATATTACTATCTCTGTATGCCCTCCTCTGATTTCTAGGTAACAAATTATATAAACCTAGTAGCCTAAAAAATCACATATTTATCTCACAGTTTTTGTGGATCAAAAGTTCAGGCTCATCTGAGTGGGCTCTTTGGGGTATCACAGGTTGCAAACAGTAAGTTAGCCGGGTTGTAGTCTCCTCTGAACATAGGAAAGAATGCACTTCAAAGTTGATACACTTTTGTTGGCAGAACTTATTGCCTTGTGGCTATAGAACTGATGGTTTAAACTTCTTGCTGACTGTCAGGGGGAGGCTACATTCACTTCCTAGACACCACTCTCATCTTCTTGCCACACGAACCTGCCAACATGTTCACATACTTCTTAAGAGCCATCTAAGACAGAGACAAATAATATAGTCTAATCCCAAGAGTGACATCCCATTACATTATCCTGCCAATCCTCATGAAGAGGCGATAACACAAAAACAGGAATGCCAGGAGGGAAGAATCATAGTGAGGTACAGTAGGGGTTGTTCTCTGTAGTTCTCCTGGTAGTTTCAGTTGATTATAATTATTAACATATTTATTAATGCTATTAGAAATTATTATTTTGGGGCCAATGCAATTAAATTCTAGCCTCCAATCTCAACATAATTCATTAATTAAGTAATTCCCTTTTTTACAATTATTATTCATTCTAGCCATGAAATCCTAGTTATGTGAGGGTCTTTCACTATGTACTACATTATAAACAGCATGTTGCCTTTCTAGACTGTCCCATAGGACAGAAAACTTTTAAAGATAACATGTCAAATAAATCAATGGCCCTAAAATATTAGTGAGTTATTTGAAAAAATTAAGTTGGCTTTCTATACTACAAAACCCCCAACAATGCATGCTGACCTATATTCAGGTACACTTTTAAGTTCACAAATTAAAACAGAAGAAAGAAAAGCCTCCAATCAACTTTACTTTCCTACTTGCTTCATTTCATCATAGTACTCATATTTTAATATTTCTTTATTCTCTTTTTGACTACATATTTTGATGTCCATGTTTTTCTTTCACTTTTACATTTGAAGTATAAAAATGACTTTGTTTTTCAAATTATTTGTTTGACAGACTGAATTGAGTTCTTTGGTGTTTTAGGAAGTGTATCTAGATTATATTTAATTTCATATGAAGTCATTTGGAAAGCCATAGAAAAAGACGTATATTGAAGGTTTTCAAATACTCCCTGTAATCTTCCTAAAATTGCAAGAGAGAATTGCAGAAAAAAAAGCACATTTTGTAAAATATTGTTGTTGTTGCAGGAAGTAATAAATTTTCTCTTAGGGACTTGAGAACATTAAATTAAACTATATAGTTTAATTTAAACTATATAGTTTGATTATGTTAATTATAGTTATAAAATACCTTGAATTTAAAACACAAATTTATAAATGTTTTATTGAATCAATAAATATGCTAAAATATATAATGTATGTTATGTCCATTAATATTAAAAGAACAAAAAGAGCACATTTATTCAGCTAGAATAAGCAGTATTCCAAAACTATTCCAACTAATGCAAAATCAAAATACGTTCTATCTAATGTGAAACACTGGAATGGAGACAAATGTGAAAATGGGCTGGCTATAACCTCTTCACAAGTATTTTACTGAAATAAAAATGATAATATTCTACTACATCTAATGCAAATCCACAATACATAATTCAAAATGTGATGAACATATTTGACATCCCATCTCAAAACATATTTTAATGTGCCATTGTGGGGATTTGAATACAGTAGAGAAAATGAATATACTGAAGTCTAGAAACCCTCTGCTTTTAAATATATTTTTCAATCAATAAATGAAATAAAAATGAAAATCATGTAAAATACATACAGCATTACTAAATTTTTAACAGCATTTTTTTTCTGTTTTTTTCTTTCAGTCTCACTTCTCCACTAGCAGGAAGACCTAAGAAAAATGGAGTTTCTCTCATTCCCAGTCCTCAGAATTTGAGAGGAATTTGCAGGGATCAAACAGATTCAAATTCTTTTTTCTGTAAAGTTCAATTCATTGTTTATTTTCTAATAACTCCTAGCAATATTAATCCTTTCTTTTTCCTCTGTACTTTAATAACTATTTTTTTATTTTTCTGGTATAACACTCAACATATTTTAAGAGTCACATAGCTGCTATAACGACCCCAACCATTTCTCAAATCTTACTTACTCCTGCAATGCTCTTAATTACACTGTATTTCTGATCAACTTCTAAGTGCCTGCTCCCTTCATATTATGATGGTTTTCTAACTGTCTGTGTTCTTGAACCTCCTATTTTCTTTCCCCCTCTCTGATCTTCATCTGGCTTGCAACATTTATTCATCTTTTAGAGCTCAGCACAGAACTGGTTTCAGGTGGACATTGTTCTCTGACCAAAGGGACAGAATTAAGTGTCCATTATTATTATTTTTAAAACTTATTCTTTGTATTTTATCTATATTTTTATTTTCCCCCTAAACATTAGCCTTTTAAATACCATTAACTACATCTGTGTTATATTATTTTTATCTACTAAAATCTTGCTAATTACTTCATATATTTTAAATCTCTGATGAAGAAGAAAAAATTAGTAGAAAGCAAATGAAAATTTATAGTCAGAGAGAGGTTATATAACTTCCATGAACACCATATTTCTTGTGAATAAATGAAGACACTAATAACCCTCCCAACAAATAGTTGCCTGGTATATTATTTACAATAAAAATATAAAATTCAAAATCAGTTTTAGAATATATAAAATGCTTGGTATGTCTCATTTCCTTTTTAAAATATATCATAAATGGCAGTATACTGATTGCTTACTTTGTCTAACTCTTTTACAGACTAGTAGTTGTATTAAGAGTAAGGATTCACTTACCTTATCTCTCATTCCTAAACAATGCTCACAATTGATGTTAAAAATGTGGACAAGATGAATGAATTAATTTACAAAATCTTTGCATATGGACTGTAGCAGATTTAATTTAAACTAACCCTAGAAATGATCTAACAAGTAGAAATCATGGCAGACCAAGTATAAATTTCTTATTTGAAGTTTTTAAAATAAAAAATTTTACAAGATGCATTTTAGGACATGAAAAAAGAACATGAACACACTGCAAACTTCTACACAATTAGTGGGTTTATGTGACAGGGGGAAGAACCGTGAGGTTAAGAAACCTGCAAATTTACAAGAAAAATGCCAGAGAACTTTCTCATTATTTGCCCCATTGGGGGACATTATCTTTATTATCTTGGACAAGTAATAGATCTACCTTTGCTCAGAAGAGAGACACAATCTCTGTCTTCCAAGTCTGTTCACTATACAAATATCCTTGAAAAGACAGACTGTTACAAAAGCTATCATAACATATGCAAAAACGTGAGACCCACAAAAACTTGTCTCTCAATAATGATACCCCTTGGCCCCCTCTACCACCACCACACATACCTCCTATTCTTCCAGCTTGTTCTCAGGAAGGCATACATTCAATGTAATCACATTCCTGTCCATTCATGGATGTGATACTGTTACACTACTGTTATCAAAAAAGTTACATTACTTTATTTAGTAAAATCCAATTTCATTAGGGCCACAATACCATTCTTCCAAATTCAAAAAAAATTCAATGTCGGAAATCACTGGGATATCTACCTTTAAGTGGTTATGCAACTTTTTTATTTTCCTATTTAGTGATAGATATGGAAGTATTTCCTAAAAGGTGATGTGCTTTTTCAAACTATACACATGCATAAAACTTTAATAGTTATTGACTGATTAGTATAATTATGTTTGTACATATTTCTTTTTTCTGTGAGGTAGCTTATTCTGATTTCAATTGACAGGCCTATTAAATTCTTAAATTTAAAAATACAAAGACATTCAGTTATCAATGGGCAAGTGGATTTTAAGTTAAAATAATGGACTTCTGTCATTAGTTTCTCCACATTTATTACCAAGAAAAATTATATTTCTTAAGTTAGTTAGGTTTATGAACAATTTATAATTTTAAAGTACAGTTTAATGAATTATTTTGAATTATTCATCATTTTTCACTAGGCTATGCTATGGTAGCAATCTCCAAATATTGGTGAATTACAGTAGAGGTTTTTTGTTTTGTTTTCTTCTAATTAAGGTGAATTTTTATGTCTTATTTTCATTACTGAATCCAAACCAAAAGAACAAACATTCTTTGGTAAATGTTAATTCTCAAGAAAGAGAAAAAAAAAAAACAATTGAAGATGCACATGATGACACAAATTTTTCCATCCCAGAAAGAAGAGCATAAAGAGTTGCTGTAGGCCAAGAAGAGAAAAGTGGTAAATAACTTGAAACAATAGTGCAATTTAACACAGTTACCCATTGGAATCGACCATATACCTCTTTCTTCTACAAACCTTCAGTGAAATATTGCCGTATGTGAGAGATCTCAAATTCAAAAATACAACTGGGCTGAATAAATTTTGTTCTTGTAGACACATTAATTTTCTTCTATTCAATTATATCCATCAGTTTTTAATGATGACAGACAAATCTGTCTTCATACTTGTCATGGTAGGTAGAGGCAATAATAGTTTCTTTTTTTTTATTGCATTTTAGGTATTGGGATACATGTGAAGAACATGCAAGACTGTTGCATAGGTACATGCGTGGCAGTGTGATTTGCTGCCTTCCTCCCCATCACCTATATCTGGAATTTCCCCCATGCTATCTCTCCCCCAACTCCCCACCCCACGCTGTCCCTCCCCTATTTCCCCTACAGACCCCAGTGTGTGATGCTCCCCCTCCCTGTGTCCATGTGTTCTCATTGTTCAACACCCACCTATGAGTGAGAACATGCTGTGTTTGATTTTCTGTTCTTGTGTTAGTTTTCTGAGAATGATGGGTTCCAGGTTCATCCATGTCCCTACAAAGGACACGAACTCATCATTTTTGATGGCTGTGTAATATTCCACGGTGTATATGTGCCACATTTTCCTTGTCCAGTTTATCATTGATGGGCATTTGGGTTGGTTCCAAGTCTTTGCTATGGTACACAGTGCCACAATGAACATTCGTGTGCATGTGTCCTTATAGTAGAATGATTTATAATCCTTTGGATATATACCCAGTAATGGGATTGCTGGGTCAAATGGAATTTCTATTTCTAGGTCCCTGAGGAATCGCCACACTGTCTTCCACAATGGTTGAAATAATTTACACTCCCACCAACAGTGTAAAAGTGTTCCTATTTCTCCACATCCTCTCCAGCATCTGTTGTCTCCAGATTTTTTAATGATCACCATTCTAATTGGCATGAGATGGTATCTCAATGTAGTTTTGATTTGCATTTCTCTAATGACCAGTGATGATGAGCATTTTTTCATATGTTTGTTGGCCTCATGTATGTCTTCTTTTGTAAAGTGTCTGTTCATATCCTTTGCCCACTTTTGAATGGGCTTGTTTGTTTTTTTCTTGTAAATCTGTTTTAGTTCTTTGTAGATTCTGGATATCAGCCCCTTGTCAGATGGGTAGACTGCAAAAATTTTTTTCCCATTCTGTTGGTTGCCGATTCACTCTAATAGACTGTTTCTTTTGCCATGCAGAAGCTGTGGAGTTTGATTAGGTCCCATTTGTCTATTTTGGCTTTTGTTGCCAATGCTTTTGGTGTTTTGGTCATGAAGTCCTTGCCTACGCCTATGTCCTGAATGGTTTTGCCTAGATTTTCTTCTAGGGTTTTTATGGTGTTAGGTCTTATGTTTAAGTTTTTAATCCATCTGGAGTTACTTTTAGTGTAATGTGTCAGGAAGGGGTCCAGTTTCTGCTTTCTGCACGTGGCTAGCCAGTTTTCCCAACACCATTTATTAAACAGGGGAATCTTTTCCCCATTGCTTGTTTTTGTCAGGTTTGTCAAAGATTGGATGGTTGTCGATGTGTTGTGTTGCCTCCGAGGCCTCTGTTCTGTACCATTGGTCTATATCTCTGTTTTGGTACCAGTACCATGCTGTTTTGATTACTGTAGCCTTGTAGTATAGTTTGAAGTCCGGTAGTGTGATGCCTCTTGCTTTGTTCTTTTTGATTAGAATTGACTTGGCTTATTAAAAAATGTTTCCAAAACAACATATCTTCTTACAAAAAAAGCAAGTTGGACCCATTTTTACAGCATTTATTAAAGCTATTTTACCCTATTGAATTTTTTTTTTACAGAATATAGGTGTTTGTTTGTAATTGACAAATAATTGTATATGTTTATTATATTTGAGATATTTTGATACATGTATACATTATGAAGTAATTAAATCAAGCTAATTAACCTACCCATTACCTCACATACTTGTTTTGTAGTGGAAATATTTAAAATCTACTCCTCAAGCAATTTAAAATTTACATTATTATTAACTATATTACACAAAAAGACACATACTATAAATACTCTTTTGAAGTCTGAATTTTTTTCACTGAACTACAAAAAAACAATAAATATATCATGGAAATCACTTCACAGACAACTTCTTTCTATATATTTGTATGTTAATGCCTAGTATCCACTGGGTGGAGGCACCAGAGTTTATTCAGCCAACCTACCCACATATGAGCAATTTTTCAGTATTTTGTAATGAAAACTGAAATTAATGAATAACATTATCTATAGGCATTTTAGATTATTGAGAATGTATCCTCAGAGTCAGTTTTTAGAAATAAGATTGTGAGTAGAATATCAAATTGTGGTTTTGTTAGACATTTCCAAAGTCTGTTTATAAAGGCTGTACCACATTGCATTCCCACTAACAATGCACAATGGTGAATGTTTTCTCGTGGCTTGCCAACAGAGAAATTTTTGTTTTAATTTCTTTGCCAATCTGATAGGTGATACGGTATTTCACCACAATTTAAATTTTTTATTTGTTACGTTATAAGTAAACTTGAATATCTTTTTTCATGTTTAAGGACTATTATTGTATGTGTTTAAAAGTAGCTATGCATTACATTTATTCATTTTTAAAATCAAGCATTTTATATTTCCCTCATTTTAAAAATATTTCTTATCTGCACTATTGTGCAAGAGACCCCAACATCTCGTTCCTCCTATCTAACTGAAACTTTGTACCTTTTGACCAACATCCCTGCATTTCTCCTCCCACCTCCCAACCTGGCCTTTGGTCATCACCATTCCACTCTCTCTTCCTTAAGTTTGACTCACGGAAGTGAAATCCACCTATAAGTGATTTCACATATATATAAAAATTATATACTTTTTTTGTGCCCTGATTATTCATGACCTCTAGTTTTATCCATGTTTTCACCTATGACATCCTTTCTTAATTTTTATGGCTGAATAGTATTCAATTGTGTATTAACCAAATTTTCTTTATTCACTCATCATCCACTGATGGATACCTAGATTGATTCTATATCTCGACTTTTGTGAATAATGCTGCAATAATCATGGTAGTGCAGCTATCTCTTTTATATATTGATTTTATTTCCTTTGGATATATACCCAGTAATGAGATTGCTAGATCATATGGTAGTTCTACTTTTAGTTTTTTGAAGAATCTCCACACTGTTTTTCATAATGTTCTTTTAAACAAATGTTGGCTTAATAGACCTAATATCATAATGATTACTACACAAGTTCAATCTTTTACCTTAATAGAAAATACACATGTCCTCCACAATGACAACTGTAATATACTGAAATCAGGTTATCAATGGGTTATTGAGTGCAGCCCATATAAGACAGTTCATATAAGACAGTTCTTATGAGACACTGATCTTAATATTACCCAAAACAACTATTTGTCATAGTCTTAAGACATAATGTATTTAGTTTTTATCCACTAATTTTGCCCATTGAAAAATATTTTAGAAATTAATATTTCAGTATGTTAATAGTATTGTCTCATTTTATACACTTAAACACAATTCAAAATTGTGAAACTGTTCAAGACAGATTGGAAATTAGAGAAAATGTTCATAGCTGAACCAAAGTATAGATCTTGAGAAAAAAGGAAGCAGATGCAGGATATAAACTGTAGGTACTTACAGAAGGTAACAAAACTTAAAAGCCCCTAGTCACAACCAAATAAACAATATATTCACTTAAATTGCAATAAAATTTTTAAAATTCTGGGAAAATATGTGGACACAGTCATGTTCTCATGATAGTTAATGCTAATATTATGTGTTGTAAAGATGGCTTCATGGGCCCTTATAGCCAATGGTTTAGATGACATTGTTTTATCTGAGCACATTTTACTGTTATATTTACATTTTTTTCTCAAATTGATATCCATAACCTCTCTGTCTCTCTCCCTCTTTCTCACTCTCTTTGTCTTTTTTATTATGTGTGTATGTATGTATCTGCGTGCATTAATGTTTAATATATTTCTCTTTTAGTACATATATACATGCTATGAATATATGTGTGTGAATATACATGAATATACACACATACATGAATATAAGTGTGTAAATATACATGAATATACACACATATATGGAGAGAGGTTATATATATGCATATATAGGTAGATAGCTGTAGAAAGACAGATATATGAATGATATATAGATGATAGATATATGTACATATAGCTATTTATTCTGATATGGTAAGCCTATAAAGACCAAAGGATTAGAGCAGATAAAATATAAATTTTTACATTAATTCAGAAATATTGTTCAAAAACTTGCACTTAGGGATCAAAGCTGCATTATTATTATTGTTGTTTCAATTCCATTATTTGCCTCAAATAAGACTTTTTATATTTTATTTTATTTTTTTGTAGAGATGTGGTCTTGCTATGTTGCTCAGGCTAGTCTTCAACTCATAGGTGCAAGTGATTCTCCCGGCTTGGCTTCCCAAAATGTTAGCATTACAGGCATAAAGTCATCATTCCTGACCCTAAAGAGAATGTCTGAAACATTAAGAACATAATTTTGTGCCCCAAGGTATTTTTAAAAATCTGTTTGAATGTGTGAATTGCTTTTAGAGATACATACTCAGTCAATCACTCATCAATTACATTTAATGGCTTCCAACAGCTCAGAAGAGTAATTGAGTTTATTCTGACTTATATTACAGACATGTTAGGAAGGTAACACCTGAATTGTGTGGAGAGTTAACTTGTGAGTTACCTCTTTTCAAAAGCGAGGCCTAGATATCACTTGGATGTTGTCTCCACTTTTCCTCATCAAAGTTATGGAAATAACTTTAGTGACAGCATTACAGTGCCTATGAATTTCTCACATATCCGTCATTAAAAGACTACGTAATATGTAATATATAATATACAACATATAATGTATAATAATATATAATAATAAAGGTATATTCATTTAAAATTAAACATTAGCAACACAAATATATTTATTGATAATGAATATATGATATATTTACAAAGTGTGATGATAGTATGTGCATATATATACACATATAGAATACACACACACACACACACATATATATGTAACACAAATAAATTAAATTTTCCATGATATTTTGTTAGTTTATAGTATCAAAAGCACAATGTATAACAGTATGAATCATTATGATATGATATTTTTCTATCATTGAAAGGTGTTTGAGAAATCAAGCAAACTTAAACAACCTGATGTGCTGATTAGGAAAAAGGTGCAGAAAACAAAAAAAACCATATCCTGAAATAAGATCCAAATTAAAATGATGCAGAGTAAAAAATCCACCAACATCTTTCTAGTTTGACTGTTAATGATTTAGCTATATAATCACATACTGACCATTTATATACCTAAAATACTTATCTGAAGAAATACATTTTTTAAGCCAGAATGACATATAAAGGATAACTATAAAAATACTGTGTATATTTTATACAGGATAAATATAAGGATAAATATAAAAATACTGTGAATATATATATATATATTTATATTTATCCTGTATATATATATTCACAGTATTTTTATATTTATCCTGTATATGTGTATATATATATACACACCACTGTATATATGTGTGTGTGTGTGTGTGTATATATATACACACACACACACTACTGTAAAGCACTACTTCTATTCTAGTATCCAATCAATACCATTGTGGTTTAGGAGATCCTGTGTATATATACATACATATAAATCCTCTGCATCTTTTTAAACAATTAATAGATGGCAGTAAAATGAGCTTTTTGATGTTTCTCTTCCCTTCAAGACTATATACTCTATGATATCATAATCCATGATAATATATCTATGGATATCCAAAGTCTAGTAAATTACTTGGTAGTTACTCAACAAATACTGATAAAAAGAAATTAAACAATTCAACAACTGGCATCCTGGGGCAAAAGTAGAAAAAGTCTAATCTCATCCAGCTGGACAGCTGTGATGTGGACTGCAATTAACAATTTTCAAATTAATGACTGCATGAGTCATTATTACTTAGTTAGAAATTGTACTGTGATAACCACACTAGTGAAAGTTGATGGTTATCTGAACAATGAGTTGAACTGTGAGTCTGTCATAGTTCAATTGGGGTGAAATTGAAATACTTAATCATGATTTTCCTGTAGGTATAAGAAACCAAGACTATGTGACACTGTGAGTCTTCATAAGAAAATAAGAGCTGAGGAGGGATTTTTAACACAGGAGGTATAACTGCACAGATAATTCTAATATTTGATGTCAGAAAAACACAGGAAATTCAAACTTCTTCTAAAAAAGAGACAAGTTTTAAAATGCTGACCCATAGTAGGTAGTCAGTAAATACTACTTAAATAAAGAAAATCTATTCAGAACTTCTGCTAATTCCTGATGTATTATTATTAAAACATCTATCTTTATAGATAAATATTAATCATACCAGCATGTTCTCTCATACATTGATGAAAAAGCAAATCTGAATGTTTATTTTGAGAATTATTTTTCAACTATTACATATCTCATAGAAAGGTAACCACCATGAATATCATAATTATGGCCTGAAAAGACATGTTCCCACAGGATTTGGATGTAGAGGTATATAACTAATCTGAGATGGTAGTTTGGTATAGGAATCTTTTGTGCAGTATATATTTACCTTATCCTGTCTCCAAATAGATGTCATATGAGGCCAAAAAAACATGAATAAAAGCTCTACATCACTAATCATTAGAGAAACGCAAATCAAAACCACAATGAGATACCATCTCATACCAATCAGAATAGCTATTTTTAAAAAGTCAAATAAACAACAGATGCTGGTGAGGTTATGGAGAAAATCGAAAACTTCTATATTGTTGGTGGGAGTGTAAATTCGTTCAACCATTGTAGAAAACAGTGTGGCAATTCCTTAAAGACTTGGGGGCAGAAATACCATTGGAATCAGCAATCCCATTACTGGGTATATACCCAAAGGAATATAAATCATTCTATTATAAAGACACATGCACACATATGTTCATTGCAGCACTATTCACAATAGCAAAGACATGGAATCAACCCAAATGCCCATCAATGATAGATTGGATAAAGAAAATGTGGTACATATAACCACGGAATTCTATGCAGCCATAAAAAGTAACCAGATAACATCTTTTCCAGGGACATGGATGGAGCTGGAAGCCATTATCCTTAGCAAACTAACACTGGAACGTTCTCACTTATAAGTAGGAGCTGAACAATGAGAACATATAAACACAGGTAGGGGAACAACACACACTGGGGCCTATCAGGGAGTTGGAAGGTGACCATTACGAAAAATAGCTAACAGATGCTGGGCTTAATAGCTAGGTGATGGGTTGATATGTGCAGCAAACCATCATGGCACACGTTTACTTATGTAACAAATCTGCACATCCTGCATATGTACCCCAGAACTTAGAATAAAAAACTAAGAAAAAAGAAAACAAATATTGTACACATACAATATGGACTTATATGCAGCCATAAAAAGGAATGAGATGATGTCCTTTGCAGGGACATGGATGGAGCTGGAAGCCATTATTCTCAGCAAACTCATGCAGGAACAGAAAACCAAACACTGCGTGTTCTCATTTATAAAGTGGGAGCTGAATTATAGGAACACATGGACACTTGGGGTTTGGGGATCAACACATACTGGGGCCTGTCAGACAGTGGTGGTTGGGAGAAGGGGAGAGCATCAGAAAGAATAGCTAACAGATGCTGGGCTTAATACCTTACCTAGGTGATGGGATGATCTGTGTAGCAAACCACCATGGCACACATTTACCTTTGTAACAAACCTGCACATCCTGTACATGTACTCCTGAACTTAAAATAAGAGTTGAAAATAAAAAGAAAAAAACATGCATAAATGAAACAATGTGCAAATTCCAAAAAAAGATGTTAAAGGTCTAATTTGATATGACTGCCTAGTTCTGGGTGTAATAAGCCATAAGAAACATGATGTTAAAGAAGGAATGGCACAGCATTTTGTTGAGAATCAATGTTGACAGCATTACACACTATATTTTAACAAGTTTAATTTTTTGACGATTTCTTCCTGAATGCAATTTTATGAGCTGAGCTCTGATGGTAGTAGTACTCATCCAAAGGAATGCTTTTAGGAATAAGAGAGAAAATGTGGTCAATGCATTCATTTAGCAAACATTTAATTATCATCTACTATGTATCAGGCACAGAGGAGTTAAGCGCTTAAAATATTTTATTTCTTACATTAGAACCTTCAATTTATATTAAAAATTTAACCTACATTGTCTGCTTTCTAGTCAAATCATTTAAAAAGATCAGAACATTTCAAATATCTAACATTTAAACTTCAATGTAGTGATGGATTGGGCCAAAAATTAAGGCGCCATAAAGGTATCCCTCAGCTAATGCAACTTCAAATGAAATTGCATTTCTGGCTTATCACCAAATAAAGACTTTAAAGGAATTAGTCACAAATATGTATTATTTCGTTAATTATCTTATTCTTTACACACACACACACACACACACACACACACACACACACAACCATGGAATGTTTATGAAAACACTCTGTAAGCTACACAGAATTTTAAGGCCCAAAAGAAAAAGCAATACATTAAGAAAAGAGAAACTGTATTTGTCTATTATGTATAATTTCCTGTTTATTTATAAAACTGTAAAACATATGGATAATGTAGATCCATATCCATATCTAAAAATATGGATAATTTGTAGGTGGTTAATCTTATGGGAATAAAACCAATTCTGACATGACTAATATTACTTTAATAGGAAAACCATAGATCCAAATTTTGACATTAAGCACATCTTTCTTTACATCTTTGTTCTATGTGGGAAAAAAAGTAGTAATACATTAATAAACTACTTTCACTATCCTTCTGCAATCATTTTGAAAAATACATTAATCAGCATTAAGCCATCTAACTACCTAAATATACCATCTAAATAAAATTTGAATGATATAGAAAATATTATTGGGACAACTTGATTAGCAATGTTTGTTTTGCCTTTGGTAGAGGAAATGAATCTACAGTTATAAACTGCAAGAGAATGAAAATACATCAAATTAAATAGCAAATAAAAATTCTTTGGTCCAAGAGGATGAGACTTTTTAAAAATAAAATATGTTAGCCATTTTAATGTAATTAGTTGAAATTAAGTATAAGTGTGTTTTATTCAAATTTGAAAAGGGAAATTTTCTCTTTATATAGAAAACATGCAGTTTGACATAACAAAAATATAGAGCATGCTTTGTCTAGTTATTTTCTAAAGCCTGGTTGTTCAAATATATATGCTATATATAAACAGAATAATTTAATTTAGATATGATGGACAGGAAGCACATCTATATGAAATTGATAATCCTCAAATGGTAAATCTATTGTAACTAAGAAAATAGTAAGTAATCTCTCAATCAGAATTCTGTAATGATAAGAAAGAACCTATTTGCAACCTTTCATTCAGAATAGCTCTATTCTGCAATCAACTCTTGTTCCATTCTGATCAGCTTCTTTCATCCTGCCACTCTTGTTAGAGTGATCTTCTTTCTCCTTTGCCATTTTCACTGACCTGTTCCTCCAATTCCTTCAGTTTTCAAAATAATCTTTTATATTTCCTTCTTGTCTTGGTTATTTGGAATAGACTGCCTTATCTACACATTTTTAGCTCTTACTTGAGTTCAGGATCATCTTTAAGCAAAATTTTTGGGTCAAATAATTTCCTAAGTGGAAATTGGTATTAGGCTTCTTGGTATTGAATTTCATGCCATCCAGGGAGGAAATTGCCCTGACAGTTTACATTTCAAAGAATATATATTAATTGTGAATAAAATGCTGAAAGTGATATCCAATTATACATGATTCTGCTTTCTCTTAGGGGTGGTGTATGGTCTTTTGAGATTCTGGGACCTGGCCACATTCTATCAGGATAATAGGCTCCTTTCAGTTGGAAACACTGAGATTTAAATACACCCACCATTACCAGGAGCTATTTTTGCTTACATACCAAATATCTCTTTGGAGATATATGCCCAGTAATAGGATTTGATGGTCCATTTATGTCCATTGGAGGTATAGTTTCAATCATGAATAGATGTTGTTCATATCAGTAAAGAAGAGGAAGTTTATAAATATTAAAGTTTTATTTTACTTCCCAAGTTCTTGACCTGTTGCTGGAAACTGATATAAGCCTAAACTTATGCAATGTATGTAACAAATAACTTTGATATCCCAGAAACCCAGGGATCTAGGGTTAAAATTCAAGGAATAAAATTCCCTTATTACAATTATTGAGATGCACCACTTGGGAAGGATATTTAAGGTACTTGTGCCAGAGGTAGCACAGGAAAGATTGGATCAGGCATTATGACTGATTGGGAAAAATATTAAAACACTGTCAAGGCATAGTAATCAGGCTTTAAGTATGGTAGATTAGGTTTTGAGGAGACTGAATATATAAACTGCCACAAATGTTCTTTATTTTCTATTTGCTTCCCCCTCAGAGCCACACTTTTAGTTGGTTTTAAACAGCTAGAGGATCAGCTTCCTCAACTTTCAATCTGATGTGATAATACATTCACAGAAAGGTTATTAAGTAAATATAGTATAATGCGTAAGATTAAGCTTGGACACAATATGACCTGGATTCAAGTCTGTTTCTGTCACTTATTACCTTGGTAATTTGGGGCACTGACTTCGCTTCTCTTAGCCTTATGTTATATTCTGAATGTATGGGTGGCTTCAAAATTTAAGTTTTAAAACCCAAACTCAAAGCTGATGGTACTAAGAGGTGGGACTTTGAGGAGGTGACTAGGTAATGAGGGTAGAGTCCTCAAGAATGGAATTAATGTCTTTATACAAGAGACCCTAGTGAGATAACTAGTCCCTTCCACCATGTGAAGACTCAGCTAAAAGGTGCCATCTATGAGGCAGAGAGGTCTCTCTGGATATCAAATCTGCTAGTGCCTTATTCATGAACTTCCCTCTCTCCAGAATTGTGAGAAATCAATTTATTTTTCTTTTTATTCATTCTTATGAATCTAAGGAGTACAAGTGTGTGCAATTTTGTTTTGGACATATATTGCATAGTGGTGAAATCTTGACTTTTATTTTATTCATCACCTAAATCATGTGCATTGTACCCATTAACTGATTTCTCACCATCACCTCCGTTTTCCCTCTCTATCCTAGCCTCCAAAGTCTATTATTCCATATTTTATGTCCATGTGTCCACTTTATTTAGCTCCAACCTATAAGTGAGAACATGTGATATTTGACTTTCATTTTCTTAACTGTTTCAGTTAAGATAATGGTCTCCAAATCTGCATTGTTGCTGCAAAAGACATGACTTCGTTTTTTGTTAAAATGGCTCCATAGCATTCCATTGTGTATATTTATATCATATTTTATTAACTCGATCATTTGTTCATGGACACTTAGATTAATTCTGTATCTTTCCTATGGTGAACAGTGCTGTGATAAACATAGGAACACAGGTATTTTTTAATATAATGATTTCTTTTATTTTGAATAGATATCAAGTAGTGAAGTTGCTATACTGAATGGTAGCTTTATTTTTAGATATTTGAGAAATCGCTATAGTAATTTCTATGGAGAGTGTACAATTTACATTACCACCCTCAGTGTATAAGTGTTCCCTTTTTTCCACATCCTCACCAATATCTGTTATTTTCTGACATTTTAGTAATAGCTATTTCAGCTGGTGCAAGATGATGTTTCATTGTGGTTTTAATTTGCATTCTCTCATGATTAGTGATGCTGAACATGTTTTTATATGCTTGCTGGCCATCTGTATGTTTTCTTTTGAAAAATATCTATTCATTTCATTTGCCCACTTTATATTGCGTTCATTTGAATTTTTCTTGTTGAGTTGCTTGAGTTTTTTGTAAATTCTAGATACTAGTCCACTGTTGCATGAATATTTTGAAAAACTTTTCTTATATTTTGCAAGTTTTCTTTTCGCTCTATTATTTATTTTGCTATTGTTTATAAACTACCTGGCCTAAAATGTTTTGTTATAGCTGCAGGAACAGCCTAAGACATGTTAGTAACTTCATTTACAAAGACAGACAATAATGCCTATTTAAAAATCCAGCACAGTGTTAGACATATGATACAGTTTAATAACTGCTAGTATGTCACAATTGATGCATTCTAGCATTTTAATGATTAAAACACCTTTGGTTTTAGTATCACTGAGTAAGAAAAGCATTGCCAATCCAAACTGTAAAATATAGCCTAATATATATATAGATATGCTGGGATCAATAAAATATATTACTATTTACATAAACACAATAATTAATTTTCAGTACAGAGTCACTTGTGAATATTTCAGTAGATTTTGCTAGAAATATTTTTTATTGTATTTTAGGTTCTGGGGTACATGTGCAAATCATGCAGGATTGTTGCATAGGTACATACATGGCAAGGTGGTTTGCTGCCTCCATCCCCCCCATCACCTATCTTTGGCATTTCTCCCCATGTTATCCCTCCCCCAACTTCCCCCGCCCCACTGTCCATTCCTTAGCACCCCCAACAGATCCCAGTGTGTGATGCTCCCCTCCCAGTGCTCATGTGTTTTCATTGTTCAACACCTGCCTATAAGCGAGAACATGCGGTATTTGGTTTTCTGTTCTTGCGTCAGCTGGCTGAGAATGATGGTTTCTAGATTCATCCATGCCCCTACAAAGGAGATGAACTCATCATTTTTTATGGCTGCATAGTATTCCATGGTGTGTATCTGCCACATTTTCCTTGTCCAGCCTATCACTGATGGGCATTTGAGTTGGTTCCAGGTCTTTGCTATTGTAAGCAGTGCCGCAATGAACATACCTGTGCATGTGTCTTTATAACAGAATGATTTATAATCCTTTGGGTATTACCCAACAATGGATTGCTGGGTCAAATGGAATTTCTATTTCTAGATCCTTGAGAATCACCACACTGTCTTCCACAATGGTTGAAATAATTTACACTCCCACCAACAGTCTAAAAGTGTTCCTATTTCTCCAAGTCCTCTCCAGCATCTGTTGTCTCCTGATTTTTTAATGATCGTCATTCTAACTGGCATGAGATGGCATCTCAATGTGGTTTTGATTTGCATTTCTCTGATGATCAGTGATGATGAACACTTTTTCATGTTTGTTGGCCTCATAAATGTCTTCTTTTGAAAAGAGTCTGTTTATATCTTTTGCCCACTTTTGAATGGGTTTGCTTTTTCTTATAAATCTGCTTTAGTTCTTTGTAGATTCTGGATATTAGCCCTTTGTCAGATGGGTAGATTGCAAAATTTTTTCCCATTCTGTTGGCTGCTGGTTCACCCTAATGATTGTTTCTTTTGCTGTACAGAACCTCTTAATTTTAATTAGATCTCACTTGTCTATTTTGGTTTTTGTTGTCATTGCTTTTGGTGCTTTAATCATGAAGTCCTTGCCTATGCCTATGTCCTGAATGGTTTTTCCCAGGTTTTCTTCTAGGATTTTTATGGTGTTAGGTTTCATGTTTAAATCTTTGATCTATCTGGAGTTAATTTTAGTGTAGGGTGTAAAGAAGGGGCCCAGTTTCAGCTTTCTGCAGATGGCTAGCCAGTTTTCCCAGCACCATTTATCAAACATGGAATCCTTTCCCCATTGCTTGTTTTTGTCAAATTTGTCAAAGATCAGATAGTTGTAGATGTGTGAAGTTGCTTCCAAGGCCTCTGTTCTGTTCCATTGGTCTATATCTCTGTTTTGGTACCAGAACCATGCTGTTTTGATTACAGTAGTCTTAGCGTGATGCCTCCAACTTTGTTCTTTTTGCTTAGGATTGCCTTGGCTAGGTGGGCTAATTTTCATTTGCCCTCTAAAATTTATTTTATTTAACACAAGTAATTGGCATAACAGTAAACTTTTAAGGGAGCTTTATTATTCATTTTATCAAGATTGAGAGACTAGCAAGTTGAAACTTATTCTAAGCTACTAATTTTTATATAAAATATTGTCCAATACATCTGAAATTTACATTTATTTTGAAAAAGCAGTAACAAATATCCCTTAGTCAGAACTCTTCCTAGGTTGTTAATTAGCATGCAAGGCAGATATTAATATGTAATTTATAAATTTGAGAGTTTTCTTTTTTTTTTGTAAGAAATGAGTAAAATACATTATTTGCTTAATATTTAAGGTTGATAAAAAACGAATCAATTGTAGTTTAGGTGATTATGCCAAAAGCTATAGAATATTCATTAGCATACTTTTTAACTTCACAAATAAGTTAAAATAACCTAATTTAATATTGGAAAAAAGCTAAATATTTTATTAATAAATCACATTAAATATTTGTTTTTAATAGATGAAAATATTTTTAAAATTCTCCTTATGTTTAGGAAGCTCTATTCCACAGCTTGTCAAAAAAAATTATAGACGTCTTTTCTCTTTACAAATCAAGTCAAATGCCTAGTTATTTGAGGAATCTTCTTTCAGATTTCTATGGAGACTGTACAATTTCCATTCCAAACATCAGGGTATAGTAGTTTCTTTTTTTCCACATCCTCAAAGTAACATTTCCTAAGGCATCTCAGAGTAAAATAGTCAAACTGCAATTCTTCTGATTCAATCCTGTTGCTATCAGTCTCTTAATATCAGGTATTATCTTTGAGACCAAATTTTTTTTCCTTAAAGCCTATATTCAGTCATTTAGGAAATTCTTCCAAATAAATTTCAAATCTTTCACCATCATCTTCTCTATCACTGGAACATTCTTATACTTCTAGCCTGACTCACCTCCTCAAGCTTGTCAATGTTTACTTAGCTATCATCCTCTTATTGAGATGCCACCTGACCACATACATTACTTGTACTGCTCTCTCCAACACAATCTTATCTTTCTTACTTTATTTTTTCTTACTGCACTTAATCGGTAACCAACTACATGATTTATTTAGTTAGTTAGTTTTGTTTGTTTTGATCTACTCAAGAAGAGATAATTTTGTTGTTATTGTTGTTCTCTGATATATAACCAGATAATACCTAGAAGCTAGTAGTACACAATAAGTATTGATTGAATGCATCTATAAACATATACTTCAATGCATTACGGTTTGAAACATTCCCTTTAACTGTCTTTTCAAGTAAAAATAAACTGGGTAATCAGATGCCACACTGAGACTACATTTAGCCAACTTTATAAAATGCATGATATGTAAGATCCCACTTATCTTTCTATGGGGTTACCAATGCCTATGTTTATGATGGTATTTGAGCTGTACACTCTCAAGTCTGCTTTCCAATGGTTCTCCTATAATAATGCTATTCTCATTGTAACTTTTTAAGTGTAATTTTGAGAGTGATTTATATTTTCTTTGAATGGGAATATAGTTGGTAATAATAGTGGCATAACTATAAGAAGACACAAAGTCTTTTATACCAATTTGTTTCTAGATTTTAAGCATAACAAATGTTTCTTGATATTTGTGATCTGATGAGTTAAAAAGTTTACCAAAAGTCTGAAAGAAAAAATCTATTATTAATCCACAATTTTTTAAATAATTGCTTCAAAATAATGTGTATAATAGATAGGATAAGGCATGCACTAGTTGTTGCCCTGCTTCACTCACTTGGAGATAAATAATGGCTTTTGCATAGCATTTCCAACTCATCTAATTCAGTCTGATTTGATGCCTCCATTGGGAAGTATAGATTATTCTGAATTGATTGCTTTAGGGAGTCTCAACAGATATCTCATATTCAATGGATTAACATAAGTAGCACGCTGTGTTGTTCAATCTCCTTTTGAAGGCCAGCTATTATTTGGACTCTACATTGCCTATTTTCAGGCATAATGCAAAGCATGATAATGTGTGCAAATTTGTGAAACCATAGTTTTTTTACTATACTTATGAAAAACTTGATTTTGGAGATCTGGATATACTTACCAATTATTTCTAAATAAAACTTTTTAGGTAGTTGCAATGTAAGAAATAAATATAAACTTAGTAGAAAATAATTTTGTATTTTTCAACTTGTATCTGTATGATTCTCTCCCTCTAACTCATGTTCCTTGCTAGAGAAAGATTTGAAAAATTAAAACCAGTCCTCCTTTGGATGGGTCAAGCTTAATGGCAATCTTAGTTCATGACCATAGTTGTACTATTACATGGAGTCTCCTATAACAAAATTATTAGGCAGCCCACATGAAAAACTGTTCTTATTTATATTCTTTCTTTTTCTCCTCTTTCCCCAAACCACATGGAATGGATCTTGTTTATATTCCTTTGTTTAATGGACATTTATATAATATATGTCATGTGTCAGGCTTTGTCTTAGATAATAGATTGATGAACAAGAAAATCAGAATTCTGAATTTTATGGAGCTTATTTTATTTTATTTTGAGACAGAGTTTCTCTCTTGCCACATAGGCTGGAGTGCAGTGGTTAGATCTCAGCTCACTGCAACCTCCGCCTCCCAGGTTCAAGCGATTCTGCTGCCTCAGCCTCCTGAGTAATTGGGATTACAGGTATGCACCATAACCTCCAGCTAATTTTGTATTTTTAGTAGAGATGGGGTTTTACAATGTAGGCCAGGCTGGTCTCAAATTCTTGATCTCAAGTGATATGCCCACCTTATCCTCCCAAAGTGCTGGGATTACAGGCGTGAGCCACAGAGCCCAGCCGGAACTTATTTTCTAAATGAGGATGAAAATAATACACCAGCAAACAAATAAATAAACCACAAAATAGCAAACTGAGACATGCTCTTTAGCAGGTTACTAGGATGAACAAAAAGTGGTGGTGGTCTTGCTGATGAGCCTGCATGTGTGTGCATGTGTATGTACGGTGTGAAATGTGTGTGTGTAGTAGGGGTGTGTATGTGTTGAGAGTGGTGGTAGATGTTGGTGCTGGGATTGGTTTATTGGTACAGTGGTTGAAAAAGAACACTATGAAGAAGTGACAGTTAACTGGGACCATATTTCATAAGCTACAGAAAATTTGTGGATTTTATTCTAAAGCAGAGGACCTTGATGTTGTTGTTATTATTTTTAGCAGAGATGTAGCCTACATTGATTTATATTTTTAAATGCAATTTATCTACTACTTGAAGAATAAATTTTTGCTATCCAAGAGTAGAAACATAGAGAGTCAGTAAAAGTTATCTTCACCAGTAGATTTTTCAAATACAAATATTGGCTGGGCATGATGGCTCTCTCTTGTAATCCCAATGCTTTGACAGTCTAAAGTGGTAGGGTTACTTGAGCCATGGAGGTCAAGGCTGCAGTGAGCTGTGATTGTACCACTGCACTTTAGCCTAGGTGACAGAGTAAGACTCTGTCTCAATAAAATGCAAATATTGAGAAATAGGCATATATTACTAACAACACAACATCAAAATGTAACAGGCCCAATAGAGACTAACTACTGAAATGCTAGACCCACTGAGACAAGTACTAGCACGTGCTAACAGGGCCAGAAACTATTATTAACGCTTTGCATTATTTCATCTAATTGCCATCACACTATGCAGCAGATATTGTTTCTTCATTTCATAGATATGAACACTATGGAAAAGAGAATTTACCTATTGCAAAGCTATGCATCTAGCAAATGACATAGCATAGAAATGAACCTAGACAATTTTATTCTATAGCTTACACTATTGTATATGATAAGTCATCTCTGACTGTACATAATGCTCTGAAGAAATCACCAAATACAAACTGTTTCTATCCAAGTTTCTTTCTTAGTGAATCCAATATAATCTTGGACTCATTGTGTGATTGTCTTCCAACTTCCTAAGTATTTGCAGCATATCATTATTCTAATATCTTAAATTAACAACTACTTAAGAACAAAGTATTACTATATAATGAAAAAAGAAAACAAAATTATGAATCCAAGCTAGAGTTTACCTTTCTATTTGTATACCACTGTACTTTCAGTATCACATGCATTTTTCATTCAAAATCTTTCTGAACTTCTGGAACTAAGTGATTATAGCAACATTGCAAGATAAAGGTTAATGTACAAAAGTCAATCACTTTCCTGTACATCAGCAATGCACAAGTGAAATGTGAAATTAAAAACACATTATTATTTATGTTAGTAGCCCAAAAACGAAATGCTGAGATATAAATCTCACAAAATAAGTACAAAATCCATATAAGGAAATCTCTGAAACTCTGAAAGAAATCAAAGAAGACTTAATTAAATAATGAAATGTCCCAGGTTCTGGATAGGTAGATTCAATATTGTCAGAATATTAGGTCTTCTCAATTTGATCTGTAGATTGAACCCATTGGAATTAAATTTCAATACTTTTTTTGTAGATATTGGCAAACTGATTCAAAAGTTTATAGGGAGGTAGAATAGCAAAGTAGAATAACAAAGTTGGGGGACGGATACTGCCTGACTTAAAGATTACTAAAAAGTTACATTAACCAATGTTTTGTGGAATTGGCAAACAACAGATCAATGAAACATAATAGAAAGCCTAGAAATAGATCTACATAAATATGTCGATTGATTTTTGACAAAGGAGGAAAAATAATACAGTTGAGCAGACAGTTTTTCCAACAAATGGTGCTGGAACAACTGGATGTCACACACACAAATGCAAACACACACACAATCTCAACTCAGCCTATATAGTCAGGGTTCTTCAGAGAAATAGAACCAATGGGATAAAAATGGGTAGAGATTTATCATCAGGAATTGACTTATTATTATGGAAGGCTGAAAGTCCCAGCCCACAGGCACAAGAACAATTTGCCCAGATTTTTGAGGGTAAGTAAATATGAATGTCCCATGTCACACACAGGACACATTTGCCTTCTGCTTTTATGTTCTATTTAGGACCTCAGCAGATTCAGTGATTCCCACCTGCATTGGTGAATGCAGTCTACCAATTCCAATGCTAATTTATTCCAGAAACACCCTCACAGACACATCCAGAAATAATGTCTTGCCAGCTACTTGGGCATCATATAATCCAGTCAAATTGACACATAAAACTAAATATTAGATAGTCCTTACACACTTCAAAAAATTAATTCTAGTTGACCACAGACCTAAATGAAAAGCACAAACTATAAAACTCCTAGGAGATAACATAAGATAATACTTACATAACCTTGGTATGGTGATATGTTTTAAATATAACACAAAAGATATGATTCAAAAAAAAGTTGGTAAGTTAGACTTTATTAAAATGAAAAACTTTTTCTCCATGCAACACAATGACAAAAGTATGAGAATATAAGTATTATATATAATATAAATATATATTTGCACAAGGCACATCTGATAAAGTACTGTTATCCAAAATATGAGAAAAAAACTCTTAAAATTTAACAATAAGAAATTGAACAAGCTAATTTTAAAATGGACAAAAGACCTGAACAGATACTTCACTAAAGAAGACATATAGATGGCAAGCAAGCATATGGAAAGGAGCTCCATATCAAATGTCAACAGGTAAATGCAAACTAAAACAAGGTATAACTTCACATGTATTTGAATGACCAATATCTAAACAAAATACTGAAAAAAATTCCATAGAGGAGCAACACGAACCCTTATTTATTGCATTCACTGGGAATGCAAATTAGTACAGCAAATTTGTAAGACAATTTAATATTTTCTTACAAAAGTAAACATACCCTTACTATACAATTCAGAAATTGCACTCCTTGGTATTTACTCAAATAAATTAAATGCTTATTTCCAGACAAAAACCTTCACAAAAATGTTTATAGAAGCTTTATTCCTAATTGCTGAAACATGGAAGTGGCCAAGATGTCATTCAGCAGCTGAATTGATAAATGAATTGTGATACGCACAGACAATGGATAATTATTCAGTGCTAGAAATAAAGGAGCTATACATTCATGAAAAGGTATGGGGGAACCTTAAGGGCATGTTAGTAAGTAAAATAAACTAATTTAAAAAGGCTAAATACTGTATGATTCCAAATATCATGCTGAAAAAGGCAAAGCTATGAAGAGAGTAAAAGATTAGTTGCTGCCAGAGATTAATGGGAGGGGAAGGCTGAACAGGCAGAGCCCAAAGGATTTTTAGGGCAGTGAAACTATTCTGTATGATATGATATTACAATAGTGGATACATATTATTATATATTTGTGTAATCCCATAGCATATACATAATTGAGTGAACCGTAATGTAAATTATGTAAGCTGGGTGATCATTAGGTGTCAACATAGGTTCACTGACTGAGATAAATGCATAACTTTGGTGCAGGATTTTTAAAAGCGGAGTCGTCACATGTGCATCAGAATACAGAGTACATAAGAACTTTCTGTACTTTTTGCTCTATTTGCTACAAACATAAGTTCTAAAAGATAAAGTTTATTATTCAAAAACATTTTAAATCCAGTTTGACCATCAGTGCTTAAGTTCATCATGGTAACATGCAGCTTTTGACTATAAGTACAGATGGCATATCTTTTTTATGTCCTTAAAACATACTAATATTTACAAAGGGTTATGGGGTTTTGTTCCTTTTTCCTTTTTGATTATATCCATATGTCTTTATTTTTTCTTAAATGAATTACATATTGCTTGAATTTAGCTTCTCTTAAAAATAAGCTAAAAAACTGATAGATGTTTGTACTCTATCATCTTTCAAGGAACATGACTTCATTGATTTAATCACACTCAACTCTGATCTTTGAAAATGTTTTGAGACATTTGGCAAGGGTGTTTTTACCACTCTTAATTTCACTGTATGGTGCATGATGAATAATTCATTTATGCTTTTTTTGGCAAAATAAAAAACAGTTTAGAAAATGTTTTGTCATGACCTTTATTTAAAATATAATTGTCTGTGTGTGTGTGTGTGTGTGTGTGTGCTTCTCCTCAATAAAACAAAAATATGTGGAAGATTTCTTTGTTTCTAGCCAGTAACATTTACTTTGCACAAAGCATGCTGAAGAGGTAAAGAGCATACTGTAAACATGCACTTTTTTTTTCACTGCAATGCTATGTAAAAGTGGATTTTCTTTCAGTTAGTGACACTTAGAGCATCTTATTCAAGTTAATTTTTGACCTCTTGTGGTTCCAACAATGCAAATGAATTAACTGATGGGACAATAAAATAGGCAAAAAAGTTGTAGATGTAATAGGTTGACTTTTATAGTTACAACAATGTAATTCAAGTATTTATAAATGCCTTTTATTTGTAAAACAATTTAATTTCTGACTTCAAACCCTTGGCCTTACTGATGACGAGGAGCTTAATTTAGTTTTAACTGTTCTCTTACTCAAATCCATTATTTTCTCATTAAATTTGGCTTCATAATCTCAAGATAGTCAGATTAAAATTTTTTTACCAATACCCTTTCCTCCTCTAGTCATAATAGGATAGGGATAGATATTTATATATGGTTGTCTTGATTATGCTGCAAAACACCTTTTAAAAAATAGCCATACTGCCCAAAGCAATTTATAGATTCAATGCTATCACCAACAAACTACCAATGACCTTCTTCACAGAACTGCAAAAAACCACTTTAAACTTCAGTTGAAACCAAAAGAGAGCCCACATAGCCAAGACAATCTTAAGTAAAAAGAACAAAGATGGAGGCATCACTCTACCTGACTTTAAACTATACTACAAGGCTACTGTAATCAAAACAGCATGGCACTGGTACCAAAACAGAGATATAGACCAATGGAACAGAACAAATGTCTCAGAAGCAATGCCACATATCTATCTACAATGATCTGATATTTGACAAACTTGACAAAAAAAAATCTGGAGACAACAGATGCTGGAGAGGATGTGGAGAAATAGGAACACTTTTACACTGTTGATGGGAGTGTAAATTAGTTCAACCATTGTGGAAGACAGTGTGGTGATTCCTCAAGGATCTAGAACTAAAAATTCCATTTGACCCAGCAATCCCATTACTGGATATATACCCAAAGGATTATAAATCATTCTATTATAAAGACACATGCACAGGTATGTTCATTTCGGCACTGTTTACAATAGCAAAGACCTGGAACCAACCCAAATGCCCATCAATGATAGACTGGACAATGAAAATGTGGCACATATACACCATGGAATACTACGCAGCCATAAAAATGGATGAGTTCATGTTCTTTGCAAGGACATGGATGAATCTAGAAACCATCAGTCTCAGCAAGCTGACACAGGAACAGAAAATCAAACACTGCATGCTTTCACTCGTAGACAGGTGTTGAACAATAAGAACACATGGACACAGGGAGGGGAGCATCACATACTGGGGTTTGTTGGGAGGGCTAGAGGAGGGACAGCAGTGGGTGAGGATGGTGGGGAGGGGATAACATGGGGGAGAAATCCCAGATATAGATAATGGGGGGATGTATGTACCTATGCAACAATCCTGCATGATCTGCACATGTACCCCAGAACCTAAAGTATAATAAAAAATAAATTTAAAAATATACATCGTATTCTCTTAGTAAAATTTTGGCAGGCCAAACAGCACATAATCTACCTTGATTTATATCTCTTCAACCTTGCTGATCAATGAGATTTAGCCACTTGTTCCCTCAAATATGGTTTACCACATCATTCAGGCAATAGGTACCTTGTAGTGCTTGCTCTACCTCTAAGCAGACATTCTTCACCTCTTGCTCTCTTCTAACTTTGCTAGAAAATAAGCCCCAAGAAAATATGCATTGTATTAGCTCCTTATTTTCTTAGCACTGAGAGAAGCCTACTTGTAACTCTGTTGCACTGTCCACTCTTCTCCTATTTCTAAAAATTGAAGTAGGGTGGAAACAGAGTGGTTTTTACAAAATTTCTAACTCTCTTTTCACAAAAACATCAATTTTTCTCTGAAATTGGAGCTTTTTTTCTTCCTCAGGGCACAAAGATCCAAACCATAATGCAGGTTGCTGTCATTCTAATCACAATTTTTGCCTAAAAGTTTATGATGAATTGAAAAAAATACAGTAAGACTGAGTTTTATGTCATGTGGTATTTCAGAGCCAGTCATAAATGAAAAAGAAAAAGCATGAAATTGTCTCTCGGAGTTCTAATCCCTGCAATATATTTTATTATCTTCTTACAAAGAATGGAAGGAGGCCTTTACAGTCTTGTTTTATATGCACTATAGACCAAACAAAACTAATAGATATTTACAGAACATTTCATTCAATGGCTGATATATAAATCTTCTCCATAGCACATGGATTATTCTCAAATATAGCACAAAGACCATATATTTGGCCATAAACAAGGCTTAAGTAATTTAAAATTATTTAAATTATGTCAATTATCTTCTCTGATCACAATGGAATAAACCTAGAAATCAACAAGAGGAATTTCAAAATTTTGAAACATATTCATATGTTGAAGAAAAATGAAACTAGATCCCTGTATCTTGCCATATAAAAAAATCAAATCAAAATGTATTAAAGACTTAAATCTAAGACTTCTAGTATGAAACTATTGCAAGAAAACATTGGGGAAAATCTCTAAGACATTAGTAAGAGCGAAGATTTTTTTGCATATAGGCAACCAAAGGAAAAATGGACAAATGGGATCACATCAAGTTAAAAAGCTTCTGTACAGCAAAGGAAGCAATCCGCAAATTCAATAGACAACCCATAGAATGGGAGAAAATATTTGCAAACTATCCATCTGATAGGGATTAAAAACCAAGATATATAAAAAACTCAAACAACTCAATAGAAAAAAAACCCTAATAATCCATTTTAAAAATAGGCAAAAGATATGAATAGACAGTTCTTCAAAGAAGACATGAAAATGTCAAATAGGTATGTGAAAAGGTGCTCAACATTACTGATCATCTGGAAAATGCAAATCAAAACTGTAATGAGATATTGTCTCGTTCAAATTAAAATGACTTTAATCCAAAAGACAAGCAATAATGAACGCTGGGAAGAATGTGGAGAAAAGTGATCTGTTGTGAACTGTTGGCGGGGATATATATTACAACCATTATGTACAACCACTATGTAGGATATTTTGGAAGTTACTCAAACGACTAACAATATAACTTATATATAGTCAAGTAATCCCACTGCTAGGTATATACCCCAAAGAAACCACATCAGTATATTGATGAGATGTTTGCATTCCCATGTAAATTGCAGCAGTATTTACAATAGCCAAGTTTTGGAAGCAATGTAAGCTCCCAACAACAGACAGATGGATAAAGAAAATGTGGTTCTTATGCACGTTGGAGTACTAATCAGCCATAAATAGGAATGATATCCTGTCATTTGCAACAACGTGCGTAGAAGTGGAAGTCATCATGTAAAGTGAAATAAGATAGGCACAGAAAGACAAACTTCGCATGTTCTTATTAATTTATGGGACCTAAACATTAAAACAATTGAACTTATGGGGATGTAGAGTAAGAATGATAGTTACCAGAGGCTGGAAATGGGGGCTCTCTGGGATGCTTACTGGGTAGAGAAATATAATTAAAGAGAATGAAAAATATCTAGTGTTTGATAGCAAAACAAGATGAACGTAGTCAAGAATAACATTACATATTTCAAAATAACTAAAATAATATAATTGAAATGTTTGTAACACAAATAGAGGATAAATGCTTTAAGTGACAGATACCCCATTTACCTCAGTGTAATTAGTACACATTATATGCCTGTATCAAAACAGTTCATGTACCCATAAATATATACACCTACTATGTACCCACCTAAATTAAAAATTTTAAAAAATAAAGTCATGATGACTAGTCCAATGATCCATTACATATTTAGAACAAATAATTTTTGTGCTTTGCCTTTGAAACCATGAAATATATGACAGAGAATCTAAGGACCTAGGAGAAATTGAATATTGAATATTACAATCTATTTACTAGAATTCTCCTCTTATATGAAAGGAAATCCAAGCTTACGCAGTGGTAGATAACTGACCAAGGAAATTTTAAATTAATTTTCTAGAAATCTGGCCCTTTATTCAGTAATCTTTATAGAGAAAAATGGAATGTTAAAAAAATGAAAAGAGAGTGAGAAAGAGCGACGATAATTTTGCCAAAGGCTATCTACGGTAGGATTATTTTGTGTAATTTTTCTAGAAAGTCAACATGCAGTAGCAATAACTTTGCATTCAACAGTCATTCGCCTACTAGTTTCCTTAAAATTAAGGATGAAAAGCACATGAGAAATGACATTTAGTAGTTATTTAATGAGAAAAATCCATTTTTAATTAATTGAATATCAGACATAATATTTAGGGTAAGCATTATATTTAGGGTAAGAAGCATTTCAATAGTGTGAACACATTCTGTGGACTATTTTATCTCAGTCTACTGTCATTATTAGACTAGAGGCATATGGTCATCAGAAAAATGTCACCTATACACTATTTTAAGTTTGTTCTAGGGAGAAGCAGAGACATTTGTCTTAATCCCAAGAAAGATTCATCTGGTTATCAAATCTAGCTATGTCTAAAAAATTAAAGCTTTTAAATAACTGATAAAGACAGTAAAGAGATGGAAAGTAATATTTTGGTTGAAATATTTATTTTTAATAAAAAATCAATTACCAAATGCTTTTTGGTTACCAAATTTGATGGAAAGTAGTATTGATGTTTCTTTGGGATATAGAAAAGTAGGTCTTCTAAAGAAGATTTTCTTTTTAAATATAAAATATTAACTAGAACAGGGTATTTCCTTAATCCTTGTATCTTAAGGAGTCATGCTGATTTCCTAATCTCTCAATTGCCTTCAGAAACATTATTGTTTCTGTAAAGAATAGTGCACATTTGTAATGGAATAACTCTATGGCTCAGCCAAGAGAGTTCAAGAAATTCAACAGCCTTTCTTCATTCTATCTCATGTTCTCTGTCCCTTTTAGTATAGATTGGCAGGATCTTTGCGAATATAAGTACATGTTTATTCCTGGCTTCTGCAGAGGTGGCTTAAGTCCATGAGTTACACCTATGGTGTCTATCAAATGACTGTTCAGCCACACCCTTAGTGTTCTCTTCAAAACAACCTTCCTCAACTTTTTGTATAATCTATGGGCTGCAAAATTTTTTAGATCTTCAAGTTCTGGATCGTTTTTTCTTAATAATTCTTCTTAAAACTCTATCTGTGTTTTCACATTTTACTAAAGGCAGTCAAGAGGAACCAAGTTGCTCCTTCAAAATTTTTAATTAGAAATCTCCTTCATAATATTTAATTTCATTGCTCACAAGTTCTACTTTCTACTGTTAAAAACATCAGCCAAATTACGTTCAAAGGAGTTTAATTGAGCAACAAGTGATTTGTGAATCAGGCGGCCCCCAAATCATAGCAGATTCAGAGAGAGTCTGGGGTGCCTCATGGTCAGAACAAATTTATAGACAAAAAAAGTAAAGTGATGTACAGAAATCAGAAGTGAGGAACAGAAACAGCTGGATTGGTTACATTTTGGTATTTGCCTTATTTGAACACAGTTTGAACACTCAGCATTATATGAGTGGTTGAAGTATGGCTGTTGATGAAGCGGCCTTCTTGCCTCAAGTGGCACCTGAAGTTCTTGGTCTCACAGCTGAGGAAATAAAGGACATGGACACACAAGGGGTCTTATGTGTACAGCAGAAATTTAATAGGCAAAATAAAGAGAACAGTTCTCTGCTACGGAGAGGAGTTCTGAAAAGGGGTTGCCATTCAGCCGTGAAATGCAAGGCTTTTTATAAGCCACTTAGTGGGGGAGATAGTATCTTATCTACAAAGCATGTGAAAAACCAATTAGGACTCAGTGTATCATCTACATAGAGCATGAATCTCTGGCAGCCTCCACCCCAATCTTTTATTATTCAGACGGAACCTTTGCCTGAGCTACTCCGTGTTGCTTTCTCACTGAGCATATGCTAAAAAAGGGGAGGTGGAGCCCCTACGGAGGACATGCCTGATCCCAGATACTTCTTTCTATCGATGCAGTTGAAGGTATCCCCCACCACGCAAGCTTCCAGTTTCCTTATCTATGTTTTCTGCCTGATCTTCCAGACTGCTCTTTGTTAGAAAGTAAGCGATTTATCCAGCTGCTTTTTGATAGAGGGCAAGTTCTGCCAAGGACTCTGCCCTATCTACCTAGCTAATTTCTTTTTACCTCTTCTCTCACAGGGAGTGGCCAAGACTCAGCTATTTACAGGTGTATACTCCTGAGTTAAGTTTTCAATCTGGTTTAGCTATTAAGTTAGGTTATGATTTGTTCACAAAGACTCAAATATAGAAGCAGAGGGTCCTTCTCAGGCCATATTTAGTTTACTTTAACAATTCCTCCCTTTTAGTTGTTTTCTCGATTTTGAGACATTGACCAAAACATTAGTCATTGATGTCACTATCACCATCATAAATGTACCTATTTAATTTTGAAACCCACTGGGAAGCAGTAGAACAGTGAGTATTGCAAAGGTAGAGACAACGACTTGAGTAGAGGATAAGTACCTCTTTATGCTGGAATGTTGTGTTTACAGGATAAAAAACCTGCTCTGTTCTAGGATCTATGTGTTTCCTTAAATTTCTAGTTTGATTACATCACATTTAGCATGGGCAACTCCATTTTGGTTTGGTTTGATTTGGTCTGTTGGGGCCTAGTGCATGAGCTCAGTTCAAAACAACAGCTTACCACAACTTCATTTAAAAAAAAATTCCCCCTCTGGTCAGGTTCTCACTTACGTGAGAATGTGGCCAAAACTTAAGGCCATAGCACCACTCTCAGTTGCCATAATTTTTAATTTCTAGTCTCAGCATGTCATTCATAGGTAACAGAGTCCTCATGCTCACACATTTCTTTCATCTCCTGTCATTCCAGTTGAAGGGAGACTACCTGACATTCTAGAGATGGCTGCATGCAAACATTTAAAACATTTGAGAAAATACAGTACACTAGGGAGACTACTATTATGACTATCAGGAGGATAATACTGAGAGTTTGAAGTATGCTCCTCAGGGAGGGTTTCCATAAACCAAACCACCTAAAATCTAATAGATCAAAGAATGAGATAAAGTCTACTCACTTAACTAAATGGTTTTTTTATTAATCCCCTACAACTGAATCTCTAGATTCAGTGGGGTTCTAGATTGGATCTTCTGAGGGGCTGAATGTCCTCAGTGAACAAAAAGCCTTCTTTACATGGTGAAAATACACTATTGCATAATAATTTACTGTTGTAACATCAGTCCTCTTGCATGGAGAGCTTTTACACAACCAGAAAACATGCATTGAAAATGACAATTGAATAGAAATCTCTTTATAAAATGTTTGAATGTGCGATCAGGTAACCAACTGTACCTAAAGCTTTGATTGTTTTCCCAGGAATATAGGTTTGACAAATCAAACACTGTTTATAAACTATTTTAGCAATTTATACATCACCATACCAATATATTTAACTTAGATCATTTTATCTTTTCCATGATGAGTCATGGAATCAGAACTTTTAATAATAAAAACTTTAAGAAATCAGGAAAAACAGGGTAGCCATCCTGGTTCACCACAAATCCATGATTAATTAACATTGTACTTATATCCTCTTGAATACCAATTGTTTTTTCAAATTAGGTCTATAGTACTGATAACTGATGGGTTATCATCAGTAATTGGACTTAGACCCTGGAATTCATTCAAATTGTGTATCTAAACAATTTTAATATTGACCGATTTAGCATGCAAATCTGGCAGAGTATTTTCTTGATATTCAGTTAATTTTGTTCTACTTGGTTTAGCAATTTTATAAACCAACTAGTCCTTCTATTAAACTTTCAGTAATTCTTACCCAGTCCAATTCTTGAGGAATTGGGGAATTCATGGAGGTATTCTTACCTATAATATGATTTGAAAGTTATTAGAAACCTGTATTTAAAAGTGCTTTTTAGGGTCCTATCCATCCTTTCAAGAATCCCTTTTCCAAAAGACACCACATTCTAGGATTTTACATGCTTGTGAAGTTTTCGAAAACTGCATCAGAATTAAGCAATTAACTGTGAAAATGACTTTAAACAGTTATAGTTAAAGACACAATTGACAAGAAAATTTTGTTATTTCTGTGGTCTACAATGATTTATCATTATTTTGATTGATAGCATATACTCAGACATACTTGAATTTTAGAAATCTCATAGAATTTTGGAACATATTACTGTAATACACTAAAATATGATCTGAAGGAGGTTAAACATTATCTTTTATTTTGACAATGCTTCCCATGTAACTTAACATTTCAAATAATCCTGTCTACCTCTCTTTTGGATGCTTCAGGAGCCCTCTGTAACATCCCAAAATTAGAGGTCGGAAAGACAATTTGAAGCTGAAATTTGATTTTTGGGAAGCCTATTAAATATATTAAAGGTTTAAAACAGTTGATATTATTAAATAGAATTCTAGGTTACCATAGGCCATTCATTTAGCCAAAATAATGACTAAAAAAATTTTTAAAAAGGCAAACACTTTTACCCACTAAAAAGGATAGAGAGAAGACTTAGCTTTCCAAATAACCTGTCTCTTGTCTTTCTCTTATTTTTCTAGTAGTTTATTCAAAGGGGAAATAGAAATATTTCTTATCCTTTAATACTACATGAAAATCTTGTTCAAGAAAGAAAGCCAGATTTCATTCTTGCATTAGTCTAATATTAATGTCAATTCCAATTTTTAATGAAACCATATAGGCAAATCTATTAATCTCAATTAGTTTTACCATAAGGTGAGACTGTCATAAACCTTTTATAACCCTTTATAATTTTTGTGAAAGAAAAGATCAGTGCTCTAAGAAAAACCAGTTGTGGTTTTATTCCAATGTTCAATTTACAGAAAAACTTAATAATATTCCTTTAACTATAGCAAATGTTTACATAGAATTTCTTTTTACAAGATATTAATTTTTTTTCAAAACTTCCACAAGTTTAACCTTTAGATTTATATTATCTAATTTAAAACAATCCTCTAAGCTAGGCCAAAATTTATATTCTCAAGCCTTTTTATAAACTTTTCCTAAAAACACATTTTAATTTCTTTACATGCCTTGCATGTAAACTCTTTTTTTTTCATTAGTTTCCATTACATGTGCTAATGGTACCTCTTAGCAATTTTTAATTTTGGTGAAAAACTTGGTAAGTTATTTTAATTAGGTACTAGGTGCAGTTAAGGTCTGACTCTTCATAACATAGCCAGGGGAGTGGCAAAATCCACAATTCCCCAAGCCTTACCAAACTGTAAAGCAGGCAAATCAAAAAATTTTCAAAAGCCACAGAAACAGTTTATGACCTTAAAGCATAATTTAGCAGACATAATATATCTGACCCATCCAATTTAGACCAAGTGTCTTTATTTTATCAATAATCATAAAGCTGTTTTTATATTCCAAAGATTTCTAAAGTTACATGAATTAAAAGACATTACAGTTTTTTTCTTTCAAAATATTTGATTTAATTGCTAATTTCTTAAGACAATTAATTGGATCCCTTTTCTATAAACATCACACACACAGCGCATATATAACAACACAGACAGACAGAAGAAGCTCCAGTATTTGTAAAATTTTTCATTTTCCAGTTTTTACGTTTTTTAAGTGGAATTCTGGCTTTAGGGTAGAGTCCCTGGAGGAACATGTCCAGGAAAGCATGCAGTTTTTATGGCCTAATATAATAAGGAGACAGAGCTGAAAGGCAAAACATACCAGAAATTAAGGATCCTATTCCCATTTTTATACCAGATCATAGGTCCCCAAAACAGAAAATCAGACCATCTCCCATTGGAGTCTTATCTCTCAGTGGGGATGGGGACATCTCCATACTTCCTAGGTGGCCAAGAGCATGCTTCTCTGATCCAAACGTGCAAAGAGCTGAGTATTCCCATAACTGCCAATAGACATCCCTAAAAGTATATTTCATACCTAGTTATTACATACCAAAGCTCTCTTATAATAAGAGCAATTTCTGATACCTCCAAAGGTCAAAAATGTCACATAATGCAATTCAAAACAAAACCAAGTCTTACATTTTGAGAAGAATCTATCCACTTTCAGTTTCTGGGGTTTCATGAGGAAAACAGGTTTTTCTCAAAACTAGATCTGTGGTGTCTCCCCCTGTTTTTTCCCAAGCAGCTCCAGGCTGTTAGGGCTTGAATATCCACTTTTAATTAAACCAGCTTTAAACTGTAGTGCCCAAGGGATTGCATGGAGTAACCAAATTAACATTTTCCATTCTAGCCAGAGCAAAATACGTGTGACAAAACATAGACATTAGCCACTCTGCTTAGTACTCAATATCAAACAGGCAAGGCTCAAACTTGCCCCTAGATGGGTCCCATTATCTCTAAATTGTTTGGAATCTTCTTCGTATTAATAGGCATCCCCAGATGAGATTAATTTGGGAACCCTCATTTTTTAATGCACTTCAGTGCATTGTTCATTCAAAACATTCCACTTTGTTATCTTCAGTAAGATTTTGCCATTTATGTAAGACTTTGCTGCTTTCCTGGCCTAATGTATAAGCTGGAGGGAACTTAGTTTTGCAGAAATTAAGGATCCCCTTTTAACTTAAAATACTGGCTATACTCACAGGTTACCTGATTAACTTAGCCAATGATATTTTTTCCTACCCAAGCAGACAAGAAAAATGAAACTAAGCAGTGGAACACAAAAATCCCTGTGAATTTTCAAAAGCCAACTTTTACAACCCCTACAATATTACCATTCACTACCAGTTTCTTTATGACCCAGTCAAATTTAAGAGGCCTCTAACTGATCCAAGCAATTCAATTACTGGATCAAGTCTGATTCTAGATCCAGTCCAGTTTCTTTTTCTTTTTCTTTCTTTTTAGATGGAGTCTCACTCTGTCAACAGGCTGGAGTGGAGTGGTGCGATCTTGGCTCACTGCAACCTCTGCCTCCCAGGTTCAAGTGATTCTCCTGTCTCAGCTTCCCAATAGCTGGGATTACAGGTGCCCGCTACAATGACCAGCTAATTTTTTGTATTTTTAGTAGAGACAGCATTTCACCGTGTTGGCCACGATGGTCTCAGTCTCCTGACCTCTTGATCCACCCACCTCGGTATCCCAAAGTGCTGGGATTACAGGCATTAGCCACCACACCCAGCTCCAGTCTAGTTTCTGTTGTGACTTCCAAAACCAGTTTGCAACAGAAACTTTTTCAAAAAAAAATCCAGAGAGCTCAAAACACAAATCCAAGGAGCTCTGAAATCCATGAGAGAATCCAGCCTTTCTGAGAGATTAAAGAACACAAGTGGGTCCTTGCAGGTAACTTACTTGTTCACTCAGTGCTCCTGGGGGTCATTAAGAGCTCTGCTTCAGATTACACTTCTGACACCATTTGTTCAAAGAAAAACGTCAGCCAAATTAAATTTAAAGGAGTTTAAGTGAGCATTGAATGATTTCTGAATCAGGCAGCCCTCAGAAGCACAGCAGATTCAGAGAGATTCCTGGGGTAATTCATGGTCAGAACAAATTTATAGACAAAACACGTAAAGTGATGTACCCAAACCAGAAGTGAGGTACAGAAACAGCTAGGTGGTTTACAGATTGACATTTGTCTTATTTGAACACAGTTTGAAGACTCAGCAGTGTACAAGTGGTTGAAGTATGGATACTGGGATTGGCCACTTACCAACACATAATCCCAAGTTAGATTTTCAATCTTGTCTACCTATTAAGTTAGGTTATGATTTATTCACAAGGATTCGAATACAGAAGTGCAGAGTCCTTCTCAGGCCATATTTAGTTCACTTGAACATTATAATACAGTATACCATTGTTCAGTCAAGTTATTTGCTGCTCTATAACAAGGATTCACTTTCCTCCAGTTCCCAAAACCATGTTCCTCATTTGCATCTGAGCCCTCAGTAGTATTATCCTTAAACTTCACATTTCAAACTTGCACCTCAAACCTTTCAAAGTAGCCTCTATGTATTTACTTATTTGTTACAGCAGCAACAAATAGCTAAAATCTATATTAGTCTGTTTGGGTTTTCATAATAAAATATCATAGACTGGGGTGGCCTACACAACAGAAATTTATTTCTTACAGTTTTGGAGGCCGGAAAGTCTAAGACTGAGGTGCCAGCTGATTCTGTTTCAAGTAACTGTTCTTTTCTTGGCTTGTAGAAGGATATATTCTCACTGTGTCTCAGTAGAAAGAGAGACAAGAACAAGCTCTCTAGTCTCTCTTCTTAAAAGAACACTATCTTATTCAACTTGGGCTGCTATGACAACGTACCATAGACTAGGTGGCATATAAATAACCGGTTTATTTCTCACAGTTCTGGAGGCTGGACATTTAAGATCAGGGTGCCAATATACTCAGGTTATGGTGAAAGACTTCCAAGTTGCAGACTACCAACCTCTGTCTGTGTCCTCACATGGTGAAAAAGGAAGAGAGCACTTCAAGATCTCTTTTATGAGAGCATTAATCCCATTCATGGGGCTCTGTATTCATGACTTAATCTTTTCTAGAAGGCCTCACCTCCTCAGACCTTCCCATGCAGTGTTAACATTAAGATTTTTACACATAAATGTTGGGGAGACACATATATGTAGTCCATAGCATTTACTAATCCTGTTATAGATATCATAAGCCCCAACTTTGTGATTTTATTCAGTCTTATTATCTATCTCAAAATAGAGTGATATTCAGGGTTACAAATTTTAGAAGACACAATTCAGTCTATAACGCTGTTTTAAACTTTAAATGTTATAATTTTTTTAAGTTTGAAAGGACCTGGGACTTAAGTTATGAAGGATGTGAAGTTTGAATGCTGATTATAAAACATTATGAAATTCTCATTCTAAGAGAGTATTTGATTAGGCATACTGATCGACCTATCTCTGAAAACATGTGAAACAATTGCTTAAATGTTTTGAGACACTAATTTAAATGTTAATATTAATACTGTGAGGCCAGACATCAAGTGAAAATAAAACGCAGAGAAGGAACCATAGACAGAGACTTGCATTTACCTTGAAGGCATTTGATAAAGTGAATAAATTCATATTTCTTTTTTACAGCCTCAGGGAAAACTGGTACAGGTCCATCTACCTATGTTACGAGACTCCAGCTTTCCTCTTCTTCCTGCAAAAAGTTGCTATCCTATGGTCCAGAGCATTAATTTAAGTATAAATTATAAATAATCTTGCCCACTGCTGAGGAGATTTCCAGGAAAAAATACTGCTTGGAAAAAATTGCTAAATGGACAGGAAAGTCTCCCAAGAGATTTAGTAAACACAAGCAAGCCTGCAGGCAAGTTTTCAGCCCTAATACATGCCCCTTGCTTGTCATTACATTTTTAAATTATGAATATATTGCAATGTAATAATGGGAATTGTATTGTCTGCAAGCATCTGCCAGCAGCAATCACCCATCTTCTGTGTAGGAACACAATTACAACTTAGGCCTCAATAAAATCTACACATAACTTTCCAAGAGTTAGGAGCTCACAAAAACAATAAGGCAACATAAAGAACAAGAATAGACAATAAACAGACTAACCATTAGTGCTACAACAAGATATTGGAAGTCAAGAATTGAAATAATTATAGTTAATGCATTTGGCAATACAAAATATTAGACTGAATATGCAAGTAATAATTATAAGACTTCAAAAATGTCTCCAAAAAAATTAAACTAGAAACCATTAGACTTAGCAACAGATGTGACTCAATTCAAATGAGAAATTATGATTTCAAAAAACAAAACAAAACTAAAAAGATCAATATTACGTTGGTTAGTAACAAGCCATAGGTCTTTCCCACGCTCAAGAGAAGAATCTTCTGTAAGGAAGTGGGGACAGTTGGGGCTCAACTTAGGTGTATTTGCTGCAGCCCAACATCAAGCCCTACCACCCCCCATCCACACACACACAAACAAAACCACACAATGGTGGAATAGGTGGAGGATGGCAGCTATTAAAATTATTATTTAAATAAAGGAAACTTTGGAGATAAAAAAGTAGACACTGGTCCAGAGCAGTTGTTAGCTTGGGAAATGCTGGAAATTCCTTGATTAGGTTTCAAAGCCTAGCAGTAGTTCTCATTACCTTTCAGCTCTGCTTCTTGACCCTCATTTCTGTTCTTCAGGGCATGCTTTCTATTTGAAACTCTTTGGCTTTGTCCCCACCCCACATCTCACATTGAATTGTAGCTCCCATAATTCCCACATTTGGGCAACATGCAGTTGGAAGCAATTAAATCATGAGGTTTTTTTTTTTTTCCCATGCTGTTCTTCTGATAGTGAATAAGTCTCCTGAGATCTGATGATTTTATAAAGGAGAGTTCCCCTACACACACTCTCTTAGGCTGCCATCATGTAAGACGTAACTTTACTTCTCCTTCGCCTTCCACCCTAATCTTGAGGCCTACCCAACTATGTGGAACTGTGAATCAATTAAATCTCTTTCCTTTATAAATTACCCAGTCTTGGGTGTATCTTTATTAGCAGCCTGAGAACAAACTAATACAGTAAATTGATACCAGTAGAGTGAGGTGCTTTTCTAAAGATATCCAAAATGTGAAAGTGACTTTGGAAGGGAGTAACAGGCAGAAGCTGGAACATTTTGGATGTCTTACAAGAAGATAAGAAAATGTAAGAAAGTTTGGAACTTCCTAGAGACTTTATGGGCTCAGAAGATGGGAAGATGAGAGACAGCTTGGAACTTCCTAGAGACTTGCCGAATGGCTTTGACCAAAATGCCAATAGTAATATACACAATAAAGTCCAGGTTGAGATGGTCTCAAATGGAAATGAGGAACTTGTTGGAAACTGGAATAAAGGTGACTCTTGCTAGGTGTTAACAAAGTGACTGGTGGCATTTTATCCCTGCCCTAGAGAACTGTGGAACTTTGAACTTGAGAGAGATGATTTGGGGTATCTGGTGGAAGAAATTTCTAAGTGGCAAAGCATTCAAGAGGCCACAGAGCATAAAAGTTTGGAAAATTGTAGCCTGACAATGCAGTATATAAGAAAAACCTATTATCTGCGGAGAAAATCAAGCAAGCTGCATATGTTTGCATAAGTAATTAGGAGCCCAATGTTAATCGCCAAGACAATGGGAAAAATGTCTCCTGAAAGATAAATTTCCACAATTTTTCCTCCACTTCTTTGAATCTTCAGCTTTCCCTATCTAACTGAAACAGTCCTTTAACCCTAGGCAAAAGTGTACATTTCCATGCCTCTTTATAACTTTTTACTAAAAAACACATTTAACTATTCTTACACACCTTGCATGTAAATCTATTTCAAGGTTTCAATTAACTACCAGCAGTTTTTAACTTTAAGATAAAAAGTGCTATCCAGGCCTGTATACTTATCTGAAACTACAACTGGGGAAGAATTGCCAGTTCCCCTCAGCTTCAAACAAAAAATGATGAAGAATATAAAAAATAATAGTAATCCTTTTTGAGTTTCAATAATTGTTAAACTAAAACACCAAAGGAGTATATATACAGGAAAGAGGTTATGAGAATCAAAACATTAAAACACTTTGTATTGTTTGGAATTAGAGTACAGATGGTGGTTAACTTTAAATATAAAAAAAGGCATATTAAATTTCCAGAGTTGGTACTCTTAAAAATATAATTACAGTGTTCAATTCTTAAATGATTCAAGGAAAAAAGTAAATATAAAATATATGCATACAAAAAATGAATACAGCAAGAAAAGAGAGAAAAATATATATGGAAAGCGTATACTCAGACATTTGAGTTTTAGAAAATCCCTTACCATTTTGGAATGTATATTAGCATTATTCACAAATTACATCACAAATAATGCTAATATATGTTCCAAAATGGTATGGGATTTTCTAAAGGGGAAGGGGGAGGAACATGAATAAGATCATAGAGACAAATTCAGAGAAAGCATATATGATCATAAATATAAACATATTTTTGAATAACACATAAATCAAAGAAAAATGTACACAAAAATGAGAATATATGAAAAGCAGAATAATAGTGAAAATACACAACTTGTGGATCAATCAATGTACTTCATCCTATTAGCAAAAGAAAAAAATAAACGTGTAGTCACCTTGATAGATGCAAAAATGCATTAAAAAAAGGCCACTCTCATACATAAGCTAAAAAAAAAACCTCAGAATACTAGGAATAGGAAGAATTTTTTTTTTTATTCTGATAATGCATTAACTCAAATCTACAGTGACTCCAACACACAATACCAAAATACTGAGAAATTTTTCCCCTGAGTTGGAAATAAAAGCTGCTGAAGGCCATATGAAAAATCATTCTAGGATTCCTTATTAATGTTAAAAATTAAATTAAATAAAGTATGACTCAGTAATTCCACAGCTACCTTTATTTTGGACAATTTTATATTTCATCAGTCAAAATATACAGTAATGTCCATGCAAAAAGTTTCCTCAAATACAAAGAAGGAAGAATCAATAACAGGGTTGGTGCTGTGATGAAGTTCCACCTCAGGAAAATGCAAATTAAAACCACAATGAGATCTCACCTCACTGGCTATTATCAAAAAGATAAATAATAGCAAGCATTGATGAGGATGTGTAGAAAAGGGAACTCTTATACACTGTTGGTGAGAAAGTAATTAGTACAGTCATTATGAAAAACAGTATGAAAGTTCCTGAAAACATCAAAAATAGAACTATCATATGATCCACAGTCTCACTGCTGGGTATATACTGAAAGGAAATGAAATAAATATGCAAAAAGATATCTGCATTCCCATGTTCATTGCAGCATTAATCACAATAGTTATTGTACAGAAACAAATTAAGTGTCCATCAACAGAAAATGAATGAATAAAGGGAATGTGGTATCAATACACAACAGATTACCAGCCAGTCTTAAAAAAGAGGGAAATCGTGTCATATGTGACAACATGGATGAACCTGGAGGACATTTTGCTAAATGAAATAAGCCTGACACAGAAATACAAATACTGTACAATTTCACTTTTTTGTGGAATCTGAAAACATTAAACTCACAGAACAAAAGAATAGAATGGTGGTTATCAGGGGCTATGAAGTGGGGATAATGGGGAGATATCACTCAAGTTTCAGTTAGACAGAATACATGAGTTCCAGAGACCTGATATACAGCACAATGGTGACTATGGTTAACAATCATCTATTGAATATTTGAAAACTGCTAAGAGAGTAGATTTTAAATGTTCTTACCACAAAAGTATGATAAATATGTCAGATGAAAGGTATGTTAACTAACAGGAATCAATCATTTCACCATGTATGCATTTATTGAAACATTACATTGTATACCATAATCTACACAATTTTTGTCAATTTAATATATAAAATTAAAAAGGAGTAAGTAAAATAACTATCAATCAACAGTATCAAATAATAAATGAAAAAATAGTCATATATGGGCTATAATAAGGGCTGAATTATTGTTTCATGAAACAATATTGATCAATTTCAGGAATGTAATACTGAGTAATACAAGTTTCAGAAAGATATGTACTATTATTCCATTCATCTAAATTTCAAAAACATGCAAAATGAAATGTTTACATTGTTTGATTTATACATAGATTGGCAAAATCATAAAGAAAAAGAATACAGTTGTAAACACAGGAGAGTGGTTATGCTTGGGGGAGGCAGAAAATGGAACTGAATCTGGTAGAGTATACTGGCCATTTGTATATAATTAAAATGTACTTTTCTTAAGCTGGGTCATGAACACACTATACTAATTTTCAGCTTTTCACCCAAGTATTTGATTTGTTTGATACAAAAGAATATCTGAATATAATTAAAATATTAAAATAATGATTTACATATTTAATATTATTAAATATTACTAAATAATTTAATATGATTGTAAATATAAATATGATTATAAATATGATAGGTAACATGATATATAATAAATGTTAACGTTATATACTAATTATTATAAGTAATTATTTGTCTGAATATTACATATTTTAAAAAATGCTACACTATTTACTCACTATTCATGAGAGATTGAGCCTAGGACCCCCTCTAAAAAATCCACAGATGCTCAGGTTCCTTATGTAAAATGCAAAGTATTTGTATGTAAACTATTCACATCCTCCTGTATACTTTAAATAATCTCTAAATTATTTACAATACCTCATACAATGTAAATGCTATGTAAATAGTTGTTATAGTTTTTATTTCTATTGTTTTTATTATAGCATTGTTATTTTTTTCTTGTTGGTTTTAAATATTCTAAATACATAGTTATTTGAATCTCTGGATGCAGAACCTGGATCCAAAGGCCTAATTGTATCATTTTTAGGGTTAATAGATTTTATTAAATAGTCAGAAAATTCGGTTATGATAATTTAGGTAAGAAAAGAAAACTAGCATCACTAAATTTAATAGTAAGATTGCATATGTCATTTTTTTAGGTTGGTTAAATTGGAGAAAATCAGGAAATGAAGAAGGATGATGTATAACAGACATATGTCAGATTGCTTTGTGCTCTGACATCAACCCTGGAATCATTGGCCTTGATTCTACTGGTGTTTGAATTCATCGATCTTAATTCACAGGGCTTAAATAATACTAATGTATCACTGCTATTTAAATTATTAAAGTGTACATTTTTTCTTTTTAAGTTTAATAAGAATGTTTATAAAAATGGTTAAGCAGAAAAGAACATTTGTGGAATAAATTAGAGATAAATTTCAGAAATTCTTGTATTAAATTTTCAGCAATTCTAAATCTTACAGAATTGGACTATCTCAACAGTTCATACAACTTTCAGAATTAAATAATTTTTTTAGCAAGGTTGGATGAGAATACTGTATCAGTATTGTTCAATTACAATGCAGAGTTCCATTGGGTTACAGTTCGTGTTGGTTCTCTCTTATCAAGCAGAAAATGGACAACAATTTCCTCAGGCCAGTTGGTAATGCTCTTCTAAATGGTGTTCTTAAAGGAACTCACATATACATAGTATTGATTATAGTGTGTCTTACATTTTGCAAGTAATTAATTCACGATTGTTAAATTACCTATGTTACATTGTCTTCCTAACATATTGCAGGGTTGCAAAACAATAGGTATTTAATAATAATTGTCTTCGTAATGGATTGAAAAACTGTGGTCACATTAGGTTATACATCTCAAACCTTAGGGATTCATTTTCTAAGAAATATAGCATTTCAAAGAGAATATTAAAGCTATGTATAAATAATTTATATGACAAACATAAATGTTTGCCCACTTTGTATTTTTCTGCATTTCAGGTTTCCCACCTAACCTGAAATGATATTGCCCAATTCAAAGAAGAAATAAAAAATTATTGACTCCAATATCCTTCAAGAATGAAAATGCCAGTAAAACGCTTTAGATACAAACAATACAAGAGAAAAGGAAATCTCATGCTGCTGAAATACTGATTACAATGGAAGAATTCCTTAAAGAACCCTTTAGAAACACTCAAGTACAAAGGGATCCATCTTTCACATCGTTAGTATTCTGGTCTTGAACGTGGACAACTAAAGACCAGAGCCTATTACCAACTGCTCTCTTAAAAGCTGAGTCTTTCTCTTTCATTTTGCCTGTCACAGTGCAGCAGTATCTTCAATGATAAACATTGTTTTTCACATGTGATCTGAATATATTTTAAGAGCATTATTTTAAAATACCAAGCTATTTTTTAAAAATCTTAGTGATCATCATATTGCTCAAAAGTGTTATTTGTGTTACTGTCAGTTTGTTTAAACAAACTGTTTAAACATAAAATATCAAGTCTCTTTTTTCAAATATATAACTGATTAAAAGGCTATGTAAGAATAATTTTTTCAGTTCTTCCATTCAACATCCACAATCCTCATGCAGTGAGAAGTAAAACTAATTTTTTGGCATATGCCAACACTAATTAATGCAAGAAAAATAAATTGCAAGAAACTCTTCACTGTATATTTTGAAGCTACTCTTGTCTCTAATCAAATAAAAATCATTCACACTTCTCACATACACACATCCATATACAAGAGCAATAGCAGCAATACATCAGTGATAGTAACTTTCCTACAAGGAAAGCATTGCCAAATCTTCTTCTGGCTGCCTTCTGATCTGAAAACTGGGTGTACGTTTGTATTTTTTTTTCTTACTTTATTAATGAGCAGTATCATTTTCTGCTTTTAGAAGCTACATAGATATGGTTCACTCACATCAGAAACAGGCTACATCATGGATCAGCAGCAGACTGAATAGATGGCCAATAAATATATTGACAAAATAGTGAACTTTACTAGTAGCCAAAGGTATATTTCAATTTTGGCAAAACAGACACAGGTTTAGTTTTATATATATATTCTTTATTTTACAAATATATATATATATTCTTTATTTTACATATATATATGTAAAAATATATTGGCCATCTATTCATTAACTCATTTTTTATTTTACATATATATGTTAAATATATATGTATAATATTATAAAATACATATATTATACATATATACGTAAAATATAACTCATTCTTTATTTTACATATATATGTATATGTAAATACATATATATGTGTATTTTACATATATATGTAAAATAAGGAATGAGTTAATGAATAGATGGCCAATAAATATATTGACAAAATAGTGAACTTTACTAGTAGCCAAAGGTATATTTCAATTTTGGCTTATCTAATTAAAGAACACGATATATTCATCTATGCTAAGTAGGATAAAGGGCTTGAATATTTTCAACATTTTGGAAGAGTATAAATTGTGAATAAATATTTTTATTTCACAATTATTTTCACAGACAACCAATTATTGATGTCCTTTAACCTGTGAGCTAATGTTATTACTAGAAACTGCCTTAAGGAAAAACCCAATATTACATATAAACAATTGTATGTCCATTGATATTCACAGCCACATATATTTATGTGGTCATGAAACATAGGGAAAATAGTAAATGATGACTGAGACATGTTATCATTAAAAATATTTTTTCATTAATAAATATATAGGGTAATTTACATTATGTATTGTTAAATTGAAAAGGAATTTGTGAAAATTTTATATCCAACAACATAACCAATGTAAATGTAATACAGACACATAATATTTCACATAAAGAATAGAAGAAATGACATAAATATTAGCAGTAATTACCTAAGCAGTGGAAACTATTTTATAATTTGTTGTTTGTTCAAGCTACCCTCTTATTTTTCAGTTTTTAAACCACGAAATACTTCTTACTTAAAATGAAAAAAAAATTATGAAAAAGGAGTAAACTTGGAATATTTTATCATTGGCTGCCTTACACAGATTTTCACCAGCAAAAAGGTAATAATGTCATTCTTTACTGTCATTTTCATCATTTAAAAAATATGTCAGTCCTTTACCTTATTTGATAGAACGAATAACTTTTGATTTCTAGATTCTGTAATCTGGAAGTCAGTGTAGTTCTAATTAAAATAGCCACAAGTCTAAGAAAGAGTCAGATTTGGGCAAAGTCAGGTCATTTTATTATGTGTTATCATGTTTCTCTCATCAATTCATTGTCTCATGAATAAGCAAATTCTTCTCTTGTTACAATTCAGCCACATCATCTTTTAAGACTCATTAGCCATTTTATTTGTACAATGAAGTTTCTCTGCAAAATTCTAAACTGCTAAGTTGTAGATACTTGTGGACATTACTTTCCAGTTACTTTCTACCAAAATAAAAAAATTAATAAATATTTGAGTATCATTAAAACTCTGGGATACTCCCCTGCACATTTGTGCCTGTGAGGGCCGCTGCTGAGAATTAGCTTTTTGCTCACAGCTTTCTGACTTCATTTAATTTCTTTGGTTTAAAATTTTAAAAAAATATGTACTTAGGTGTTGTGTACTTTCTATTTTCTCTTTTGAACTGAGATATAAGTTCCAAGTAATTGAGCAATTTTTATCTCTTTCCTGTGACCCACTTATATAAGCATATCAATCAGATACATCGGTAGCAGATTTTAACACATTTCTTAATTATGAGTGAAAGTACTTATATGGAAGAATTCTATATAGCCAAAAATGTTTTGATTATTTTTTACTATTGCCTAATCTGTTAGGAAACATAGAAAGATGTGCATAAATGAGATATACTTTAAACATTTATTTTCCTTATGCCTTTGTTTTTAGTTTTACTTTTGTAGAACTATATTGCGTTTTTCTAGTTTTACTTTTGTAGAACTATATGGTCTTTTAAGAGGATAGACACTTTGGGACTTAAAGCTTGTACCTTTTTAGACAATGTATTTTCCTAGATGAGATTGTTTTGTCTAGGCTAGGTTTAAATGACTAAAAATAGTGGCTACTGGCATTTCCCCCAGATAAACTATTTCATATACTACTGGTTGTTACTATCAAGAAGGCAACATTACAAATGCTGATTCTGTTCTTTATCTATGGAAGGATTTCTCCTGGGAAAGTGAGAGAAGATCTCTGGCTCAAGTAACATGAAACCTGTCTAAAAACAACCTGTAATCTACTTTAGGAGTAAACTGAAAGTTTCCAAGGAATAAGAGAGATGTCTTCAGAGGACTTTTCTGCCAATGAGGTTCATAATTTTAACAGGGATATTACTTATTAGAGCTATATTTACTTTTAACATGTTAGATCTTTCACATATGTATACGTATATATATGATTTTTCTATAATTTTTTTCTGTCTTTTAATATATCGCATAACTTCATAGAATAACTTTACATATGAATAGAGCTGGTTGAAATTTCTGCAAAGAGTTAAATTTTTTGCTTGTGTTCTTAACAAACCAAAGCAAATATGGCTGTCAATAATTTGTTTTGTTTTACTGTCCTCACTGCAAATTTGTCTTGCTACCTCTTTGCAATGGGTGGAAATGGATTTTCCCCAGTGTGACACTTGAATATTTCAGTACGCCAATTGTTCGAACCAGAAAGTGTGAAGTAACAGCAATTCAGGGAGAAGCTGTTTTTAGGGCATTAGGAGACACATTGTCAAGAGCATCAGCAGAAGCAGACTGTGTTGCAGCTGTTCTCCTATGTTATATAATAGAATGCCCATATTTTAACTCTTGGCTGCCACAAGCAGTTAACAAGGAATGAAGAAAATAACTTCAAATATTCATAAATAACTAGAAACTTTCACAGACGTTGAAATAGGCAATTAGATACTTCAAGTTTTCCTACCAAAATAATAAAAACTTACTTAACTTCGGGTAATGTTTTTTAGATAATTTCTTTCTGTTCTTTTTTTGTCATGAACTACTACAACAGATATGAAATATATGAGGTTATCATTTCTTTATCAAGGACTGTATATTTGTATTATTCAAATAGTTGACATTCTAAGAGGTATCTGGTATATTTAATTTCTCCATAGATAAATAACGAAATAAGAAAATAGATTAAGAAAAGATACTAAATTCTGTAAAATATAGTTTACTAATTTTTACTTTTGTCAATATTAAATAGTGTTAGTAAAGTTCTTACAAGAATCAGAAGTTGATTTTTATAGCCAGCTTTGAAATTTGTAAACATTTATTGAAAATGAGATAACAGCATTTTAATCAATGCATTAAAATTTAACCTGTGTCTGTTTTGCCAAGCAAACAACAAGTGTTTCTAAGAATAAAATTGATCAGGTAGTGTTCAACTGTACTCAAAGAGAAAAGATGCCAACAATTTACTGTAATTCACAAGTATCTAAAATTTTAAAATATTTTTCTAAAATTACAGAAAAATAATTGAATAGCATGTAACAATCCACACATTTTGAATGTTATTACTTTTTTTTTTTTTGGTTTAATGGCTTATAGTCTCCAGATGCATACTGATAATAAAATTTTTATTCCAAAGGCTTAAGTATAAACATAGATTGTCTTTTCTTCAATTTACACTTAAAGAGTACAAAAAGCCAATTTAATTTTTAATCTCATTTTTATAACAAATTTACTTAGCATGTAATTTGTATAGGCATAATGAAATATATTAAGATGTAATTTCTCTTCTCTAATTCTTGGTAGAAATAATAAACCTAAGTAAAAAGTTGTCTAACCACTACATATAAAAAGTATGGCAATTTATTTAATTGAGAAAATGATTGGTTTGTTAAACATTTATTCAATTTTATCATATTTAAGCTTCTTTAAGATAGTATGGTATGGGAAATTACTAAATTTTACAACTTGAAAAAGAACATTAGGAGAAGTGAAGACCTAAATTTTGATACTGGAATAAATGTAAGTAGAATCAGAAGAAAATCTTCCTGGTACAAATTAGTCTTGATGCAAGTAAATTAAGATATTTAAGAAATAAATATTAGATGTGTCCCTCTGAATTTGAGATTAAGTATGAGAATAATTTTTAAAGGACTGATTTCAGCCAAATTATGGAGGAGTGGTACTGCCAAGGTAGGAATATAGATTTTATTCAAGATAGGAGTCTGATATTTCAGAATGATTAATCTGATGGTTAACACATAAAATAATTGGAAGGACATTTTATAGACATGTATTTCAATTGCACATGCACTTACTGATGTCACACATTATAGGGGACATTAAGAAGTTAACATGATTACTAACTATTTTAACATCATATGGGATGTCACTTTAGATGTCTGAAACCTGTACTGAAGTTTCTGAAGTCTAGCAAATTGGAAATATTTTGTATCAAAGATAGCATCTATAGCAAAGAAACAGGAATAACAGTCGTTTAACTTCTTTCTTCAAAAGAAATAATGCTCATTCATGTATCTGCAGTATATCTTATGGACAAATATATTATCACTTTTCTTAACACCTTCATTATGTGGCATCTGTATAAGAGAAGAAACTGTTCTTATTCTCAAAAAAGTACCTTTCTGTCAATCGTTTAAATGGTAAAGATGCAAATATTCATACATAAATGTATATATCTATATTTTAAAATGCAAATTTGATCATGCAAAATTACTTGTGGAGATAATTTTAAATCTCAAACTCACTGACATTATTTTCCAACAATGAAAATACTCAACTCTTTATGCAGCAAATAACACAAACTTTCCTTTCATAAAACAGTAATTTTAGAGAAGTCATAAAGAGAAAATACTAAAGCTTGAGAGGTACACTTTTGTTTGATCTTTATGCTTGATGGTTTGCAATGAATGTTTTTATGAGTAAAGTAAGTAGCACAAACCATAAAGGGGTTTGTTGCAATACTAAGGGAATAACAAGTCTGGACAATTGAAATAGCTATTGACACTTTTCATCTTATCATTGATAATACAGTGCAAAAAATAAATGAATATCAGAGGGGTTAATATCATCATCAAAAAAGAGCATCTTCCTTCTAGTGATACCAGTAATCATTCATTCCAAGTATGAGACAAGAGTTATGTTCGACATTGGGATGTATATGATATATAGCCTTTCAATAAGAATGTTACAGTAAATAGGAATTCTGAGAAGAGGTAAACTGGGGAAAGAGATATTACAATTTGAAGAAATGTGGGAAATGCTTTCACTGCACTAATTAACAGTAGAGGGGGAATAAGAAATTAAATATTCCTGACAATAGGCCAACTATGACAAAAGTTCACATTTCACAAAATAATTGATTTTGGAGGCATCTCTTCCTACTGCGATGTTCTTCCACGTAAAATAACTAAAAAAAAAAAAAAAATACAAAACTGGAAAGGAAGTGTAGATACCCCAAACCTGTGTGGTTTTAACAAGAAAGATCTTAAAGATAAGAAGAATTCGTTGAAGTGACACCTACTTTTAGCATTTCCCCCAGTTAGAGGCATTTATCAACTTACAGTGTGGGCTATAGAGATCTGACTGAAAGAAGCAGCCTAAACATTGTAGCTTTATCAGGAGACCAAAAAAGGGAGCATATTCAATTCAAGGCTACGGATTAAGACAAGACCTAAGAGGCCAAATCTGGGAGAAAATAAAGATGTCATGATAATGCACAAACATTATAATGTAATTGTTTTTTTAAATATTTGCTGAGTCCTAAACTATCATTTATGTAGTCAGAGGCAGAGATGCAATATAGAAAGTAACTGGTAAAATTTTAAACGCTAAAATTTTGTCAACTTTACAGTCAGGGAAGTCAAGCCATAGAATGAGGAGCATGCTAAGTTAAATATACAAAGATTCAGATGTTATCTCCAAAGCTCTGAGTCCAAAAATTAGGGCAAACTAGATATAGTACAGCCTTTCTAAATTCTGAACTCTAGCCCTAATTGGATCAATCTAATATGTCTATACTGTGACTGACGTAGCAAAATTAAAGGAGAACTCTAATATCTCCCAAATTTATATTTTTTTATGTAACAAAGCCAAAATCAAATGATTCAAATCACACCAGGGACAGAGTCATATACCTAAAAATTAACAGGAAAAAAAGAAGCAATAAAAAAGATATCCAGAGGCATCCACATAGTGTAGTTTTAAGACACACATTAAAATAGCAATTAAAATTAAAAATAAAAATTTTAAAAATAAATAAAAAAGCAATTATTAAAATACTGAAATCACTGGAAAGACAAGAGATTTGACTAGAAAATCAGGATCAAATGAAAATTCTACAACTGAAAATAAATGCAATAATTAAAAATTCATAAATTGGTCTTTAAATTTGAAAGCATATTAGAAACAAAAGAAAGAGGAAAAGTGAACTGGGTAATGGCTAGTAGAAAATATCCAGTTTGAGAAGTAAAGGAAAATACAGAAAAGAGGGTAAGTGACTTTGAAAAGCTTCACTATGCCACTTAAAATAAGTAAGTCCATTTGATTTTTGCAGCTAAATGACATAACCTACCCTTCCAAGGGTGTGCAACCTTTAGGCTTCCCTGGGACACACTGGAAAAGAAAGAATTGCCTTGGGTCACACATAAAATACACTAATATTAATGGTAGCCGATAAGCTTTAAAAAAATGGCAAAAAAAAACCAAAAAACTCATAACGTTTTAAGAAAGTTTAGGAATTTGAGTTAGGCAGCATTCAAAGTTGTCCCAGGCCACATACAGCATGTGGGTTGTGGGTTGGACAAGTTTGCTCTATAGGGTAGAGGTTCTATTACTATTACAAATATGACTAGGGTTGCTCTATTACAATTACTTCATTGCTATTAAAGGGGCCTAATCTTTAATGCCATCTCTCACCATCAACTCTTTCCTACAGAAGTGAGGCACCTTGGGAACTAAGTGATGCTGGTGCCCCTTCATTGGCACATTTCTTGTTGCTTTGGCAAATAATCACTTTATCATCTTAGCCCTCCTAAAGCCAACTCTCATTTTGCTGGCCTTAGAGAATCCACTCAGCATGCTTATTTTTCTAAAACATTCAATTCCTTCTACCATGAACCACAGTCATTGTGTTATTTTTACCTTACTTAGTTCGTGCCATTGTTTCTTTCATGTTTCTATGACTTATTCACATAGCATGTTTATACAATTTTTTCCTGTTACATTATGTATACTCAAAGAGTTCTCAATACTGACAATCTCTTTATTAGCTAAATTTATGTTTTAACCCCCTTGATACCATGCAGTCAGACTACAGACCCATATGTCCTAATGAAGGCTTCAGCTGAATGGGAATCTCTAGAATGGGGATAGCCTTTAAAGTTGTCCCCAGATGTCTTGAAAGGCTGGAAGTTTATAATTTTATATTGTTCATTTATTGGATCAGACTATTTTTGGAAAGACTGACGGCCTTGGAAGAATTGGTATTCCATTTCTAAGGTAATAACCAAAGATGGCTGACAGACTAACACCATATTCAGCAGTAATCTCAGTAGCTGGGGGAATTGTCTGAACTTTCTGAAGAAGCATATGGGTGGAACATAATGGTGTTCAACAAAGTAACAAAATTAATAAAACTCTGCTAATATTTTCAAGGAAAAAAAATGGGATAAGCAACAATTGACAAATCAGTTAAAAAGAGGCCATTGCTATAGATTCTGTAGTATTTAAAAAGACCAAAGAGTATAACATAAAAAGAATCATCAATACATTTTTGAGACTGTAGTTTCAATAAGTTTTTCTTGAAAAGCAGAACAAGTAAAACTTTACAGAAGAATGTATAAATATTGTTATATTTATTAAGGAATCAAAACCAAAGGTCAAAAATATTTACAAAGAGAAAATTCCAGGCTAAGATGGCTTCACTTCACTTTGAATTCTTCATGCATGCAAAATAAAATAATGATGACAATTGCAAAAACTCCTCCATATTATAGGGAAAAAACAGAAAATATCACAACATGTGTAAAAAGAATATGGCATTCTTATATAAATCTGCTAAGAATAGTTGAAATATGAAAAGTATAATCTATCCATTCTCATGGAAATAAATATAAACACCAAAACCAAACATAATTAAAACAAATATTACACACTAAAAAATAAAATATAACCAGCAACTTGAGCTGGTTGCAAGATAAAACCATACATTTCTAGAAGATAATAGAGGAGGATATCTTTATCTTTATGATATTAGGGTAGTCAAATTACTTTCTTTTAATCCAGACAAAAATAACACAAATGAAAATGTCAAAGATTCATAAAATGGATTTTAATATTTTATGTTCTTCTACATATTAAATTGTACTATTAAAATTATGAGATGAGTCAAAGATGGTAAAATATATTTACTGTGCATCTATTGGATTAAAGATTCTTATACTGTACAAAATACATAAAATATGTTTAAATAAAAAATACAGGCAATCAATTTAAAAATTGTCAAAAAGGTAAAAGGCATATTATAAAAAAGGAGATCCTAATTACCAATAAACACATGGGAACATGTTAAAATAATTACTCATTATGGGAATAAATATTAAAACTATAGCACCATATTTCTACATTTCAACCCAAAAATTGCAGCACAAAAATAAAACTAACATCAGCATTAATGAGAGTGTGATGTAACAGAAGCTCTTGTAGTACACTGTACAGTGCTGTTTATGATCAAATGTCTTTGAAAAGAGTCCCAAACAACAACAACAAACATTTAAAGGCTTTGCTCTTGTTTGCAAGAGACTCATAGAGAATTGTCTTCCAGCAATGATGACCTTGAAATGAATCTAATCTAATAGTTTTTCAGATGCATTTATCTGGAATCTATGAAAATCTACTCATCTTCTTGGATGTAAAAACACCTCACTCCCTCATAAAAGGATGGAGGAAGTGGGAAGAAAGAGAGAGGTTTTCTGTGATATGCTATTCTTCCTTTCCATAAAGGATAAAAATACCAAACTCACAGGGTACATTGTTAAGATTAAACATGATGATTTTTGTGAAAGATTTAGCATAGCACAAGAAACAAAACATCACTAAGTAAATGATAGTTTTTCCTAATTCTATTTTCCCACTTGAATACATGGAGCAACTAAGTAATAATAATTAAAAACCTTGAGAAATAAACTAAAATATTTTTTGTAAAAGATACTGTCAACTGCAACTGTTATTACTATAAGGCAATCTTGAGTTTATATTCTTTAGATAGTGAGGTAAAGTAATAAAGTTCAATATGTTCATAAGATCCTAAAAGGACATTGTCATTTTAGTTGGTTTCAAAATGTAAATGATAGCTAAATAAAGAATAACTATTTCTTATTAGAAAGCCTGCTTAAATTATACAGTATTTCAATGACTAATGACTCCAAAAATTACACAAATACAGGATATCCTTTTTTTTTAAGCTCAGCCATGATATATGCATGCTGATATGTGGCATTGATTTTTTCCCCTTTATGTTAGCTATATTAATTTGTAAAGTTAACACACACAAATTTGTACCTTTCATAAACAGAAGCAGCAAAATAAGATCATGTGTAGAAAGCTCCATTATGTTATTTTCATTAGTAAATCTATGCATTTTTAAGAAACATCAATTTTTATATTTTCCAAGATGTTTACTTCCCTAGTTTGTAGTTTCATTCTAATTTTTAAATGTGTAATTTTTTGTATGCTTAGGAACTCAAATTTAATTCAAATTAAGATAAAAGTTTATTTCTCCCAGTCACATTTTATGAACAAAATACCATAAGCAGTCATGATTTTTATGCCTTTTTATTTCGTAAAAATATAAAATGTAAATTGTAGCAAGATCAGGCCCCATCGTATACCTCTGAAGATACTGTGTCATGTTAATTCTCAATGTTACCTAAAGAAATGGCATACACATTATTCAACTAACTTAAAACTCTTCATCACTGCATTTAAGTCACTCCTTAACAAATTCTCTGACGATTCAATGTGAATAAATTCCCCAGTGTTTCTTGCTTAATTTCTTGAAAATTTTCACTTGGTGTTTTATCAAGGGGCTAAGTTGCCCCTAATTTAATCTCTGTACCTAAATAGATATTTCACTATCAGTATGCATAGTTTCTGCCAGTTGTTATTATGCATTTTTATCTTGTCAACCCTATTTTCTTATTTGGCAACTTTTTCTCTCTAACTTACTTTTTAAAATAATAATTTTAAAAGCCTTAAAAATTCAGAACAGAAATAAATTCACTTTAGAAAACTGATTTCATTTTATTCTTATCCCCCAACTTTAATGTACCTTTATTTACACTGTCCTAACTAACCTTCATCTTGGACACCACAATAATTGGTAACAATAGAAACTACTTTTGCTGAGAAAATATATAATATTAAATTGATGATGTTGTATACACTAGGAATGTAAGTGATGCAATATTTCAAGCCCAGTTTCTAGAAGCATGTTTTAATTAAACTTTCTCCACATTACAATTTTTTGCATCAGTGTGGTAGACACAGAGATAATCTGCCCAGAACCCCCTCCAAGAAAGGACGGACTTGCTGTTTGACTTCGAGAATGATTGCACTCAGACCTCATTTTCAGCCCCTTCAGGCTCTAATTCAGTCTCAGAGACTGTCTCATCTGAAGTCATTTCTTGAGCTGGTAGGAGTCATAAATGCTTGGTCCTCTCAGCTCAGTATAAAAACCTATTAGCTCCAGAGGTACTTGGCAATTTGAGGAAGGCTTTGTAAAACCTTTGTACAAATTACTAATTGGTTAGTCATCCCTGCCTCTTTTCTTTCCTCACACATTTATTGATACACAAGATTAGCATATAGTCCTCCATAAATCTGTTCACTATCTACAAGCTTGTTCTGGTTAACCAGATGTTTATCAATTAGGACCATAGTATTAATTTACCACATAGGGTAGCCATGTCTAATTGCCCTCATTTTAATGGGTTTTAACATATGGATCATGTAAGATATCAATTATTACAGTACTGTACTGAATAATGTTACCAGCCCTATTAATATCCTGTGCTTTATCTCTTTAAACTTCACTTCGCCCTCATACCTTAGTATGCATTGATAAGTTTAATTTCTCTATAGGTTTGTCTTTTCCAGAATATTGTATAAATGGAATTACAGTATATAGCCTTGTCAGACTGGCTTATTTAATTTAGCAATATGTATTAACAGCTTATCTATGATTTTACATAGCTAAATAGCATTTCATTGTTTGAATGATCCACAATATGTTTATCCATTCACCTTAATTGTACCATTTTTGGCAACTGTGAATAAAGCTGCCATAAAAATTTGCATGTTTGTCTTTGATTGGCAAATCAGCTGGATAAATAACTAGGAGCATGATAGTTGGACTATATGGTATAACTATGTTTAGCTTGTTAAGAAACTGCCAAAGTGTCTTCCAAAGTTTCTGTAGCTTCAATATTCTCACCAGCAATGAATGAGAGCTTTACTCATTGTAGTAGGTATGAAGTGAAATATCACTGTTGTCTTAATTTATATTTCTGTAATGACAAGTGAAGTTGAGCCTCTGTACATATGTAGGTTTATTTGCAATTCATATATCTTGTTTGATAAAGTGTCTGTTTAAAAAAATTACTTACTTTTTCAATTGAGTTGTTTATCTCTTATTCAGTTATGTGTTCTTTATATATTTTAGATAAAGTATTTTATTGGACACATATTTTGCAAATATTTTCTATCAATCTGAGACATATTTTCATCTTCTTCAGCATAGAACACATATATGTGTACACATATAAATATGATTTTATAAATTTTACCTTATTTTACCTCTTACATGTTTCATGCTTTTGGTATTTTGTTAATAAACTCATCACCAAAACTATACTCACATAAAGTTTTCTAGAAAATTTATAATTTTGCAATTTAAATTTAGCTTTAAATCAATTTTGGGTTAGTTTTTATATATGTTGCATGATCTGTATATAGAATTCTTTCTTTTTTAACATATACAATTAAATTGTTTTAGCACAATTTGTTAATGACTACCCTTTATTAAATTGTCTTTTCTTCTTTGTCAAAGACCAGTTGACTGTATTTGCATGAGTCTATTTGTGAACTCTCTATTCTGTTCCTTTGATCTATATGCCCATTCTTTTGCCAGTACAACATTATTTTAATTACTGTAATTGTATAGTAGGTCTTGGAATTATGCAGTGCCAATCATTCTACTTGGTTCTTCAGAATGAAAGAAAAGGATATTAGACAGTAAGTTGAATTTACATAAAGTAATAAAGACCACCAGTAATGGTCAACACACACATTAATATAAAATGCAGTAGAAACATATTTTTGGGTATAACTTTTCTCTTCTCCTACATAACTAAAAATGCAATGTTTAAATCAATAATTATAAATCTCCATTGATGAGCACATGATGTAAAATGATATATTTTTTATGACAAAACAATGTGAGGGAAGAGAAATGGAGCTATATAGGGAAAAGTTTTGTATGTTATTAATATTGTTTATTAATGTAATCTAGTTTCTTACAAATTAAAATGATAGTTCTAATCCCCATGGCAAATGCTAAGAAAATAATTAAAATATAATGAAGTAAGAAAGCTATTTAAAATGGTGTAAAAGAAAGTAACTACTTAATAAAAAAGAAGACAGTAGTATAGGAAAAAAGAGAAAATATACATTAAATATATGGAAAACATAATAAAATGGTAGGTATAAACCCAATTTTATTAATAACTATATTAAATATAAATGGACTAAACAAATTACTTTAATTAATTGATATTAATTGGTAGAATGGATTAGAATGGTAGAATGGTAGAAAGAAAACATGATTCAACTGTATCTGGCTACAAAAGATAGAGTTTATATTCAAATATACAAATAGCTTGAAATATAAAGGAATAAAAATTTATCCTAAAAAATGTAGTCAAAAGAAATCTGTAGAGGCTCTGCTGATATCAGGAAATATAGTTATTAAGAAAATAATTGATACTAAAAACAATGAAGGGCATTTTATAATGGTAAATCAATATATCAAGGTACAGGTTCATGCTTTCCTTCTGTTTCATAGCACTCCAGGTTACATCAAATGTTCACCCAATCAACACCTCATATTTATAGAAACAAACTTTGACTTTATTAACAGAAATATTATCAATTCAGTGATCAATTTACATTGGGGACAAATGATTAATTCGATTCTGTTAAGAATTTAGTTTCATACATTCCTTTGCTAGGCACACTATTGGTTCATTGGAGGATCTTAATTCAAAGTTTTGGATTATTAAAATACTCTCTTATACTTAACTGTAATTCAAAACTTCGAATTTAGTCATAACTATATATCAATGCCAGATGCATGCTACTGTCAAAAAATCCCTTATGGAAAACTCATTTTTATATGTTAATGATATATCTAGTCAAAAATTACAATTAAATTGAGATAAACATTTTAAAAGTTAAGTTGTCTGTTTCTGTTTTGGATTTAGTTTTTGATCCAGAGCATTTTGCACAAACATGTTCACTGGAGTCAAAATTGGGTTATTATGACAGCACTGTGGTTGTTAAAATGTAAATACTCTATAATTTTTTGTGTTTTAAAAATGAGCCCTAAGCAAGAGCCATCTCAACATGCTTTCATAAATGCATTATTTTGGAGCCAATTCATTTACTTTGATGATATTTCTTTATTTTTTTATCTATAGTTCCTGAGATTAATAATGAAGAATAAAGAAATAAGGCAGTTTCCCTGTAGCCTATTCAAATATTTTGCATTGTTTATATTATACATAGAAAAGCTTTTGGCACTAGAACATAGAAAATTGTGCTAGGCTGATTTTGAATTAATCTGACCTTTAAAAATTAATTAGCAATAAATGATAAATTTCAATCTGTCAAAAACACACTATTGAGTCTATAATTTGAATGCATTTGAAGAGACTTTATTATTGGTTCATATATAATAACTCTAAATCAGTACTCCTTAAATATGTTTTTTATCAATAATTTTCAAGTAAACAAAATTAAAAGTGTCATATTTATTATTTCCAATTTTAGTTTGGTAAATTTGTATTTGGGGCTTATTCACATTTATTTTATATGACTATAATTAAGGATATAGATCATTGTATATTAAAACACTATTAGAAGTGTTTACAGATTTGAAATTGGAAGGTGTAAAATAATTCCATGGTCATTATCCAAATAAGTGGAAACATATTTCTTAAATGATTCTTGGATTTGTTATTTCTTTCACTTTAAAATTTTCAGTGGAACAAAATCACTTCCCATTTTGCAAACCAGAACACATAATTACTATTTTGAAAGAAGGTTCAATTGAAAATCAAATGTATCTAGTATATAGATAGTAAAAGAATAATTTTAAAAATAATGCAACTCAAAATATTGTTTCTTTGCATATTTAGTAAGAAGCAAAAATAATATATATTAAAAAGAGCTCAAAGAAGCAAAAAAGAGAAGCTCATATTTTGTAATTAAAAATGATAATAATTTTTATTTATGCTACCAATTGTTTATTGAGTCAGCAACTGCTACGTGTCATCCAGGCATTATTCTAGATATTTTGCAGAAATTATTTATCAAAACCAGCATAATAAATTGTCTGAACTTTTGTAGAGTATATTCTAACAAAATTAATGTTGTAAGCAGATGACTAGATCTGGAAAAAAATGAAGCTTGCTGACACCTTAAAGGAAATTATTTAAAAAATGTTTATGGAAGAAAATAATAGATATGAAAGGCAGAATCAGAATAAAATTTTAATGACAACAGTATTTTATGATGCACAAACTAGAAGAATTGGAAGAAAAACAATAATAAAGGCTGTAAAAATATAACATTTTCTTGAATTGGAGAAAGAAATGTATATGAAAAATTTTAGGAATATTCATAATTCAATAAAGTATTGGAGCCAATGGCATTTTTCTCATTTTCTTCTCTTTTTCTCTTTTCATCTTTTCACTAATATTAGTAAATAAAAGAATACGTACAAGACAACATCAATGAAAACGATAGGAGGGTTCTGTCAGAGGATGAAAAATGACATCACAATTTTGAGAATCTGAATCAGATGGTGAAGAGATAACCACTAAAATGAGGAGTGAGAATATAAGAAGAGAACACCTGTCCTTGAGAATTGCAAGAAGCTAGTGAGAAGTTAAGCTGTACAGCAGAAACCATACGAAGTACAAGATTAGTTTTTTTAAAAAGTGGGTTCCTCCAGGTGTGGTTCGGAAAAATTGAATAGGATGAAATTCTGAATAGTAAATATGTGCGAAGCGAACATTTCTTCTTCAAGTCTCAGAATATCTAATTTCTAGGTTTTATCCTCAAATGATGAGCAAACAATATATTTTATTTTGGTTCAAATAGTTTACTGTTATTTATCATTCCTGAATGCTTCATCATAGTCCCCTGCATCTCTTGTTAGGCAGCAATGTTCAGCAATTTGGTTATATTCCAGGTCTCTTAATATGAATAAATTTGTTTAAGAAGTTATGAACTTGGGGAGAAAAACAAAACTCTATTTGCCTGTACTTACAGAAAAACAAAACTCTACTTGCAAGTACTTACTTGCCTGTGAAGACACCACATTAAAATGAAAAAAAAAAAAAAAAAACCGAAACACATTATTTTGCATCTGAATTTAGGAAGAAAACATATATCTGTATCTATAAAATAGTAATGTCATAAATAATATATCAAAGTATTTTTCTCTCTTTTAATTTTACATAGATTTTCACACTTTTGATTATCAAATTTTTATTGGACAATTCTAAAATTCAAAACTGCAGTGAATAATTGCATTTTGGGCACATAGGTCTATGTTAGTTAAAATAAATGAAGAGACTTGACCCAATATTTGTTCAGAAATTATTTTCTTTCTCTTTATTAAAACCTTTTCTGTTTCCTTTATGATCTTTTTTGTTTAAATTTGTTTCCACTCCAAAGTTTCATAATACAACTTTTGCTTCTAAATAATATTAAAATGGGCTGAGTGTGGTGGCTTACGGTTGTAATATCACCAATTTGGAAAGCCAATGTGTGAGGATGGCTTGAGTCTAGGAGTACAATGCCACCTTGGGCAACATATCAAGACCCTGTCTCTACAAAAAACATTGAAAACATTAGCCCAAGTATGGTGGCATACACCTATGTTCCTAGCTACTTAGGAGGCTGGGACAGAAGGATCACTTTGTATAAGGATTCCAAGGCTCCAGTAAGCTATGATCATGCCACTGCACTCTAGCCTGGATGACAGAGTGAGATCCTGTCTCAAACACACATAAATAAATAAAAATAACAACATGGAAACGAGAAAGGCCAATTATAATACTTGATACTTTCTGATACAGCCAAATATTCTGGAGTAACTCATTCATCTAGCATTTAATTCTTGTGTTTGATTTTTAAATTAATGTTCCCAGATATCTTCTATTAGAAAATTTATTATTAGCATTCAGCACCTCTGATGGTTTGAAAGAAAATAAATGTAAACCAGAATAAGATTATGATGAAGAAAGGATGTTGTTTGCTTGTTGGACTTCAAATTTTCATTTCTGAAATAGTTTTCTTTCCTAAAAAAATTGTTAATAAATCTGAAATTGACTAAAACATTGGTGTTCATATATATATACACATACATACACATATCTATATGTGTATATGTGTGTAAATATACACACATACACAGCTGTATATACACACACATACACAGCTGTATGTTATATGCATATATGTGTATATACATACACATATATGCAGCTGTAAATATGCTAAGAAGGCATCAATTTTGTGCTAAGAAGGAACGCAGGCAAAGAGAGAATCTAGGTATTTCAGGAAAAGTGATAATGAGGAACTTGTTATTGAGGCTTCATTAAACAGGTGTTGGAGCTCATAATCCTTTTTTTCCCATTGACTTTATTTAATATGATAGAAAGATGTGTATTTTTGAATGTCAAAGGAATATAATACTTATGAAAGGGAGGATAATTCCTCCCCCATGATGTGAATATGTAACTTTATGTAGCAAAAAGGACTTTATAGATATGATTAAGTTAAAGACCTTGGGATAGGAAGATTATCCTGGTTTATCTCTGTTAGGCCAATATAATGACAAGAATACTTGACATAAAAATAATTAAAGAGAAATTTAAAGATTTTACCTTACTGGCTTTGAAGATGGAGAAAGGCAGCCCTATGCAGGTAGGCTATAGAAAATGGAAAAGATAAGGATATAGATTTTCTCCTAAAGCATTCAGAAAGAATGCAGCCATGCAGTTGCTGAGATTTAGACCCAAGAAACCCATTTTGGACTTTTGAACTCTAGAACTGCACAATAATAAATTTACTTTTTTTTTCCCAAGTTACTAGGTTTATGTCCATTCATTACAAGAGCAGTAGGAATTTACGACAATACTATTCTCCTATACTCTTTTGCAAAAATCTGCTAATCCTAACTCTTATCTCTGATCCGGAAACCGAGTAGACATGATTGGGGCTTTCCTCTTGGTGACATACAGTAAGTAAAAGTAAAGAATTATACCACTAAGGCAAGTTACTGTTACAGTTTTCCTCAAGCCCTAGTTTTCAAATTTGAGCCTCAAGATATGAAGGAAATGTGATGGAAATAATCAGAAAGAATCATTTTATAGATTATTCTTTTCTCAATGCAGATAAGGAGCTAAATGCTTTTATTGATGAAAAATGTTTTGGCATTCATGGGTAATGACACAATCTGTCCTATCCAATAAATTAAAATTTTTAAAAGATGAACATAGAATTAGATTAAGTTAATACTGTAATTAAATGTGTGCAATCTTTATGTGCTAATATATATATGGATTTTTTTCTGCATTGTTTTTTTAATAATTTTTACTTTTCTGTGCTTTTTGTAAAGTAGTAATGATCTATATTCTCTCTCTTAATACAAATCACTGTGTAAAAATATGATGGCCAATAACTACTTGTCTTCTCAAAGCAATTTTAATTTTCATGATTGTAATTTAATGGCTTCTAACCTTAGTTTTGACATAAGAGTATGGTGGTGAAATGTAGTACTTGTCTGTCATTATTGAGTAACTTTATTTCACAGGGGCCTTGTCAGTCATATTATCTTGTGACAGATTTAGTCGAAGCAAGATTCTTGGAAGAAGAAAAAATAAATAATGCAAAATTACAGACCCAGCTTAAAGGTTAAACTGGCATGGCAGACAACATGTACTTTAACTTATTCCTTGTGCACTACTCTTTGATTTTGTTGTCATTTGAAGGCTGACACCACAGAGGATATTGGCTCCCTCCTTCCAAGACAAGTGGTTGGATTTTGACTAACTTAAGCCAGACAATAATTATGTAACACAATTTCCATCAGTGAGGGTTTAGAAGGCACATATTGGACCATCCTTACAGATGGGGTGAAGATTCAACAACGTTTTGCTTTGTTGTACCCCTATACCAATCGTAAATCAAGTAGAATGAAAATAAAAGCCCGTCATAACTTTGATTGAATATAAAGGTGAAAAGCGCTTTGGTTTTCATGAATTAAACAGGGAAACAAACATTTTCTGAAATTTTGAATGAATAAGACCATTGATAGCCATATTGTTTATGATATATTTTCAGTTGGAATTTTCAGAAAAAAAAGCATAACTGAGAGATCTGTACTTCCTACAAGGTGTATTCTCGAAAAATAATAAGTAGGTATGTGTATATGCAAATAAGTCTGTATTTTTGTTGTATTGAAAACTTTCTACATGGTGAGAAATTTTTTTTATAGATAAAAACTTATTAGCAAATTAAGTACTTTAAGGAGTTACTTTCTTTTTTCTTTTTGTTTTTAAGAAATACCCATGACCACACATAACTTGACAGAAGAGAGCTATCCTCCTACTTTTGGTAGTTACTCTCATCACATGTCTGAAAATTATTAAATCACAACTTACACTTTTTATACATCACATTAATGGTAGACTAAAATAGCATTTGTATCTCTTTAGATAACATATACCTAAGTTTGCTTATTTTAACTTTTGTTTTTGGAATGTAATAAACAAAAGGTTTTTATTAAGTATTTCTACAGGTTGGGGAGATGAAGTGTACACAGAGTTGTAAAAGATATTCACTGACTTTCTGTTTCCAAGACAATATTTCATTAATCTTCGCCATCCAGTATAAATGGGAGTCATCCATTATACTAAGGTTTCCACAACAAAAAGTATGAAATGTCAAGCAGATTTTAACCTCAGAAACATGACTAAGAACATTCCATTCCTCAGTCTGTGCTGTCACAATTCCTTAAAACCTGTACCACCTCCTAGGAAAGCCCCATGTAAAATCCTTACAGTCTTGCTGTAAAATTCTTACATGTGACTCCTAGGAAAAAGTCCTAGGGATTTTGGGCCGTTGAGACTACCAAATAGTACCCATTAAGCTTCTGAAAATTTTTTTATTTTGTCTTTAAATAATAACATAAGTTTAATTTTGATAATCCAGATTGCATTTAGTTCTCTTAATTTCTCCAAATTGAAGTGATTTTGTTCCAGCCATGGTACTCAATTCCTGTCTTATACACTTGGGCCAATGCTCCATATTAATAATTTATGTTACTCCATGGTGGTAGGCCCTCATATGTCTTGAAAATTTCCAATGTCTAGAAACTTGAGTCTTGTTCTTGAAACCTATCTTGGTTTCTGAGAAGCAGCAGCTGTTCACTCAGTATTTATCACTATCCTGTCATGGTCCAATTCTACCCCATTATTCTATTGGATTTTTCTAATACCAAATATTTTCTACATAAACTACATTTTGCCTGTTTTTGCAACTTTCAGGTACTGTTTTCTGCAATGTGGTTAAGACTTTCTTGTAATTCAAAACAATTAAACTTCAAATTTGATGGTCATTTGAAGTGTATACAGTGCAGCAGTCAGTCCAGATTAGTTTTTCCCAGTAGGAAATCTCATTCCCTATCTCCTTGTTATGTGTCCTGACTGACAAGATTCACCCTTCCTTGCCTCATCGTGTTATAAATTACAGTGCACTTTTAAAATGTTTCTTTTAGTATATTTTATTATGCAGAGTCCACTGTTGATTTTCTCCTAGAAAAATAAATTTCAAATTTTCATTCAAAAGGAGAAAATACTGAAATAAAACTAAGTAAAGGTGAAATGATATGAAAAGTAAAATGCCACATGCTTGACATAAAAAACTTATTAAAAATACAATGTCCACAAATAATTAAAATGTAGCCTATCTTCTATTTCATACCTGACAAATAAAGAGGTAATAATGATATGTTTATCCAATTGATATTAAAAAATTGTGTATGCCTGTATATGTAAATTTATATAAATATGTGTATCAGATATGCAAAAATCATATAAACTTCTGTATTATTGAAAGAGTAATAGTTTAAGATATATGATTAATAATCAAAATTCTAAACAAAATTTAGTTACATACAATTCTAGAGTTTCAACAGTGGATCAGTATTCTGGTAGCTTATGAGTTTTTCATAAAATGCTAAGTTATTCTCAGAAGTAATATTTTCTGCAGGATATACTAATTATATCTGTATTAAAAGTAATACAAATGCTATTACATTAACTTGTTTAATGTAAGTTTCTAAATCAAATGGTACTGGCAAAATATTATATAAAAATAGTGTGATTTAAAAAAAAAAAACTCTGCCAAGTCAGAAGTCCTGATCTAATTTTCCAAATGCTGAACATTTATTGTCCAGCTTTTTCCATATATTATTGTTAATGTATGCTAGCTGTCTAATCATTGAGAACTATTTATATTTTTATCTAATGTTAGAACATAAAGCTAATGTATTAGGGTTCTCCTGAGACACTGGATATATGTAGAATGGGATATATATAGATACATATAAAAGAGAAAATTTATTATGGCAGTTGGATATTGCAGTTATGTAAGCCATGAAATCACTTAATATGACATCTTCAAGCTCAAGAAACAGGAAATCTATAGTGTGATTCAGACTAAGTCCAAAGGCCTGAGAACCAAGGGGCTTCTGGTGGAAGTCTCAGAGTCTGAAGTCCTAAGAACCAGGATAACTCTGATGTCCAAGAGCAAAAGAAGTTGAAAGTTTTAATGCAAGGAGAGACAGAGAATTCACCCCTCCCCTTGACATTTTGTTCTAGCTGGGCCTTGGTGGGGCTGGATAATGTCAATCCACACTGGTGATGGCAATCTTTTTTACTTAGTTTACTGATTCAAATGCTAATCTTTTTCAAAATAACCTGATAGATACATCCAGAAATAATGTTTGACCACTTTTCTGGACATCCCTTAACCTAGCCAAGTAGATATAAATAAATAACCATCACTGCTGGCATTGCTGAAAAATGTGTTACCCATAATGCTCTCTTGGGTTAAAGCTCTTCATTTTAAGCTGTTCTTTAATTCAAGATTTCTAGTGTTAGTCTGAGTGTTGCATCACCTTCTACCTCTTGATCAAACCACTCTGAAATGGCTTTCACTCTACCACATTTTTAATAATTCTCACATAAATGTTTTACCTGACTGCTGTGTTTTTAAACATTATTTAATTCAACTCTGTGGAATTCACACTACAGATTTCTCTTCTTTCTGAAAACATTGTCCTCCTTTGGCTTCTGTAACACAACACTCTTCTGGGGCTGCTCCTTCACTCTTAACCTGCCTGTCTTCTTTTCAGACTCAGTCTCCTAGAGTTCCTCAATTCTTAAGTCTTACTTAGGACCTTTCCCCTTGTCACTCTTTATCCTTGAAGCCCAAAGTTACAACATTTATTTCTATAAAGATGACACAAATTTACCTATGAAGCCAAAATCTCTCCACTGAATTCAAAACTTATATTAATTCCAATTCATAGTATTTCTTATTTTAAGGGCAAATGAAATTTAACATATACAAAAATTGCTGACCTTCATTCTCCCTCCCATACTGCCTTTCCTCCTCTTTCCCCAAAAGAGAAAACTTGATTCTCTTCCACCAGCCCCTATCTCAGTGAATTTGCATAATTGTATAAGCCAGAAACTTAGGAGACTTATTGGATTCCAAACCTAATTTGTCACCAAGTTCTAAAAACTTTCTTTGTCTTCAATACTCCCTCCTCCATGAATTGTCATCTCTTACCTCTCCGCTGCAGTCTCTTTGGCTAGCTTTGAGTTTCTCATGCCAAAGCGTGTTTGTCTATGCCATTCTGTTTGGGTGTAAAACTGTTTTCTACTGCTTTTAGGTAAAGATTAACTAGACAACAAATTTGTTTCCATATTTTTGGTTTTAGTTTAATTATATTGAGGGAATGTGCTCTCTTTCCGGGTCCACGAGGGGGCGTAGTTTTAAGGGCAAAAATTTCCCAGCGCCATGCCTCCCTCCCATCTCTCTTCATCCAGGAGATTTAATGGTTTATGTTTGAATTTCATGGGCACGGAAACTAAAAGTCAATCACTCCAGCAGAAGTTCTAAGGAACTCCTTTCATTGGCCCAGGGACTTGGGAAAGGTGGGAATTTCTCCCAGGATAAATTCCCCTGCTCCTTCACCCACACAGGATTTCCAGCTCTCTAGAATCCTCTCCCACATGGTGGGAGCCCCCTTCCCCTCTGGGATTTCCCCTCTGGAATTCCCTTCCACACTCTGTGGAAGTCTTTCTCTTCTCCTATTCTTCTCTTTCTCTACCTAAATAAAATCACCTTTCTGCAACACTTATTGGGTCTGATATTTACTTTTATGAGCATACTGTGTACCTGCAGTGGTCCCATCACTTATTCTTTAAGCGATTGGAGGCCAAGAACCCACAGCATTCTCTGGGGGGAGCTGTGACTCACCAGCACCCAAGAAAAAACCCAGTAACAGTATGTTCAGAAAGGAAATATGACTGACTTACCTATTATAACAAATCTCTTGTTACAGTTTCTAACAAAACCATGCACTGCTGGAAGTACATATTGTGGTCATACCTTGATATTAAATTCTGTGAATATTTGATAAATGCCTGTCTTCTCCACTAGGCTGCAATTATTCTGGGTGAAGGGTTTCAATCTGTTTTTCACTATTCAATGCATTGAAGATTAAGTAGGTGTTCAATAAACATCAATTCAAACACATTGACCATAAAGATTCTTTTTTTATACACTCCACTACTCATTCATAAAAATGATGAAAATACAATGAATAAGTCATATGTTTTACATAAAATTTCCATGTGATTTGGCTTTCAAGTGGAAGAATGTAGACAAAGCATCATTTTGTTTCTGCTACTTGTGAATCAATAATTAATGTAGGAAAAAATAGATATAAAAGTAGCAACTGAATCAACAATGACAAGATGAATAATACCAAATTTTCAGAGGTTATAAGACAAAATAAACATAAGGGTAAAATAACTTTATTATTGGTAATATTTCTTACAATCCACTGTAACAAAATTCTTGATTTCACCCCCTAGGGAAACAACAAATGTGAATTGCTTCACAGGGTATAGCAACACATAGATTGAAAAGGAAAAGTAGGGAGAATAATATGTTAGAGTGCTATTTTTTCCACTATCTATTATTTCTTAGAATTGTGCGTATATCGAACTATTACATTTTATAATTCCATGTAAAATACATTTTTATTATATTCATATTATTTCTACATAAGATAGCAAAGGAATTTGGCATCAATTAATTAGAGGTCTAATTGAAATTGTAAAGAAGTAAGGTTATGGAATTTCTATCCTATGAAAACAGTCAGAGCAAATTATTTTAATTGCATAGTTGCATAAAATCAGGTTGTCATCTGTTCTACTTCTCATTATTACTCAGAGATGCATTACTTATGAATATTTAAAAGTAAGTGCCGCTTTAATTGGTTTTATTGTAGATAAAAATAAATTAAAAATTTCACTTGCAAATATTCCTCTAAATCATCTTTTTAAAAGCAAATCTTTAAAAGCTCTTTTAATGCATATAGTTTAGGATCAATATGCTACTTAACTAGAATCTGAAATTTAAAGCATATTCCTCAAAGTATTTATCTTTTGACCATCGATAACATAATATGGCTTATGGTTTTGGAGTCTATAATTGATTATCAAATTTATATTGTAAACCATCATTTGTAATTATACTAAAGAACGCACTGTGCATGTTAGAATTCTTAATTCCAAAGAAGCATATAGCAGCCTTTAAACAAATCTATAGTTTGCATATTAACATTTGTAACATATGTTGAGGTTTTTGTTTTGTAGTAACTGAAGTTATGTAAACTAATTTTGGTTATATTCACAAGTACACTTCATTGGTACTGACCTTCCATTTTATGAGAAGTATATTTTATATTGTTCTGTTTTCTTATGAGAAAGAAGCTAAAGAATAAATGAAATATGCATTGTGTTTCGAGACACTCAATTGCACATATGTAATAGCAGTGAAATTGAAACTTGCATTTTGTTGTTTGATATGCAAAATTGCAGGTAAATTGAAACTTTAACCATGAAAACAACTTTTGTTTTAGAAATTGCTCATCTGGAATCCAAAAACAAAATAATGTGAAATAAATCTTTCATTTTCTCTTATTCTCAAAGAAGTTTATTCCCCCTTTAGAAAATGTAATTTTTCCATTATTTAATTTGTAATTCATGTCAATTCAATTTAATATTTTAAGTTGGTTATTACGAATAAGGCTATTGATTAAGTGATCAAATAAATATATTCTATACCATTGCATTCATATGCTGCTTTACATCAGAAATGTTTTAAGGACAGTTTGTGAACTCATAAATGGATCTAGGGACAATTCAGGTCCCTGAGATCAAAGTACATTCATACCAATGCTAAAATGCTATTTCCCTTTTGCTTGGCTGTGTTGTTATTTCCAATAATGGTGTAAAATAGTGGTGAGGTAAAACTCCTGATGACTGATTATAAAGGTAGTGGCATTAAACTGCACTAGTAGTCACTGAATTATTCACTCCATACCTTGAAGGAACGGAGCATGGGAAAGACATACCAAAAACAACCAAAGAGTTTTATTGAATAATGTCCTTAATTAAATGTAAATATAATGAATGTTTTAAAATCACAGTCTTTATGTATGTAATATTTTCGTAATACTGTGTGATGAAATGGAAGAAATACATGATGTACTTCTCCTGCAAAGTATAACAGTTGTCTTCAGGAAAAGCACTTGTGGTTTTCCTTTGGGTTGAAAGACAAATTAGTTAGTTTTCTCACGAAAAACAATTTTTAGTTGAAACAACAACTGATAGAAACACTATGGTTATTTACATTTAGGTATTTAGCAGAATTTCCTCTCAAATAAACTAAGTGAGCCTTTCATTTCAAGAAAAACAACTCACAGTGTTTTTTTTTCTAATGATAAAATTCAAGCTTTTATGTAAAATTTAAGAGTTTTGGAAAAGTTATATCTGTATGCATGTATCTTGACAGCTTTTTGATACTTAAAGATGTCTCTGAGGAGTTGAATGATGATATCAATTACTATTGTTTTAACATATTGTAATGGAATATGTCAAAATTCAGACATTATGTGTGAATAGGTAAGCAAATAGTTTCCAGATGACCAATGCAGTATTACATGCTCATGAGTTGTAAAATGCCAGTCAAAGGACAATACAGAATAATGGATTTGAATGTAACAAAGTTCAGCAAGTTCAAATGATTTCAGATTTCAGATTGCAACTAAATTTTAAGAAACTACCACTTGTTGAGTCTTGGTACAGTACCAAGAAGAATTTTTACAGTTATCTGAAAAGACTAGCCTTGTTCAACTACAAATGTATGTGAGGATAGATTCTATTTATATACTACTTCATAAACAGCATATCTCAACACAGTGTAGAAACTGATATGAGTGAACTACTTTCCTTTATTAAACCAGAAACTAAAGATACTTGCAAAAAATGTAAAACCGTGATGTTGTTTGCAATAACTTTTTTTAAATTTGGAAATTATCACAAAATGTGTTATTTAGGTCAATACATTTATTATTGTTGATTTTTAAATGACAAATGAATAATTAAAGATATCTATTTTATTACTATATAACAAATATAACACAAAACTATTTAAGGCCTTCGACAACTTTTAAGAGTGCAAAGGTATTATGGAAGTCAAAACGTGAGGACCACTGATCTATGTAAATCTGAAGAGAACAGGCTTTTATATTTGAAGATGTGAAAAGAAATTCTTCCACTTTCCTAAAAGAAATAAGCTAATAATTTATATAAGAAATTCATATTCCTAATTTCACTTATGGTCAATAATTTGTCATAATTCACAAATATTTGAGTGTTCTCTCGGTTTAATAAACAACTTAAGTAAGTTTTATCCTCTGCTTTATTTTTTGTTATGAGTAAATTTGTACACATAAATGAATAATTAAATTAAGTGCTTTATTTTATATTCTTCTTATGAGTTAATTTAACCTGTTGTTTTAGCTTCATCTTGCCTCTAAGGAAACTAGAGCCTCTTGGATTTAATTAAATTCCCTGCTGCGATACAGAGGAAGGGTTTGATGTTTTCAGTCAGACTATGAATGTTTGAAACCATAGAAATGTATTTTTTTATTTTTTGTGATACCAGGAAGCAGACAGACTAGGGTTTTCTTCAGTTTCTAAAAGTCACAGACTTGCTTCAGTCTTCCCCAAATATTGGCTTTGATTGTAAAGCATATCACCTATTACGCAATATGGAGGCTTTAGCTCTAGCTACCATGTAGCAAACAGCCCATGTCCATCCTTAGGTCAATCATTGTTAAAAATAGGATTAGAGGGCCGGGCGCGGTGGCTCACGCCTGTAATCCCAGCACTTTGGGAGGCCGAGGCGGGCGGATCACGAGGTCAAGAGATCGAGACCGTCCTGATCAACAAGGTGAAACCCCGTCTCTACTAAAAATACAAAAAAATTAGCTGGGCGTGGTGGCGCGCGCCTGTAGTCCCAGCTACTTGGGAGGCTGAGGCAGGAGAATGCTTGAACCCGGGCAGCGGAGGTTGCAGTGAGCCAAGGTCGCGCCACTGCACTCCAGCCTGGCGCCTGGTGACTGAGTGAGACTCTGTCTCAAAAAAAAAAAAAAAAAAAAAAAAAAAATAGGGTTAGATCAGTTATTATTTATTCCCAAGAATATTAAATTTACGCTCCAATCTAAACCAGGGCTCTGTTAAAGAATAATATACAGAAATGACAGAAAGTACTCAACTACTATAGTATCTGTTTTTTAATAAAATAATGCCTGTTTGTAAACTTATTTTTTAAATCTTTGAGTTTTTTACATTTAGAATCAACTGGGAATTCTAGAATTAACATTGTGTTGAAATGTTAAAATATATAGAATTTGTTCATGGTATTAGTCAATCAAAAATTCTGCATGGTTTTTGTAAACAAACTTCTCTCTCTCTTGATGCCTCTTTCCCCCACCCTACCAATCAAGGTAACAAGTCAAACAGAAGTGAGTATTGTGAGAAAACTAGGCTCCTGGGAAGCTGACAAAATTCTACAGAAGGACTTGGATATTCACTGTTCAGCTATTTAAGAACATTTCCAAAGAGCCAGTGTTGCTTCAATCATCTTTCCACCAACCACAAAATATAAACTTTGATCCTCATATGTGTCTTTTTATTTTTATTATTTTGTTTCACTTGTGTTCATCAACATGTCTCAAGCACTGAGATATCTGCATCAAGATATCTAATAAACTTTTTTACACATCATAGGCACTCACTAAGTATTATAGAATAAATAAATTACTGTTCTCTATCTCCATGAAATTTTTCTTACTAAGTTTTTGTAGTTAGTAGGCTTAAACCCTATTCATCTCTGGAGGGGGAGAAACCATCTGGAGGGGGAGAAACCTTTCTGTTATTTACAAAATAATGTTTCTATATAGTATTGATTCCTAAGTGTTTTAAATATAATAATTTAAAACACCATATGTTCTCACTCATAAGATATATATATATCATTGTTTAATACATATTTCATGGAACATAATCTTTACTTTCATGACAAAATCCTCTTTATTCTAAGTGAGGATCAATTTATGACATCATATCAAGATATAAATGTCTTAATAATTCATTTATCTTTGTTCCACTTCATCCCTTGCCAGTGTTAACAGAGTCATGTGTACAGGAAGATGTAGAATTACTCTGAAAATTGACACGTGCATCTGCCAAGGTATTATTTTCTAATCCCTGGTAGGGTCAGATGCAAAAGATAGCAGATTAAGGAGGTAACATATCAAGATTTCAATGTTTTATTTTTCTAAAGAAAAACTCCTAAATGTGTAGAACTACAAAAGAAACACAGACATCACAGGACATCTGTTTCCCCAGTTCTTGTTAAAACTGACACTCAGATGTAAAAATATCAATGTCAAATATTATTATAATTTCTAAATATACTACAACATATTGTGAAGTCATGATCATCTTGCTTCTTTTCTATATTTTATAACATTTATCAGGATAGCTTATTTTATAACATTTATCAGGATAGCTTATTTTATAATCCATCATGGTTTTCAGAATAGTTTAAAAAATCATAAAACAACTTTACTTCTTTATGAATATTATTTAGAATATAACACTTAAAGCAAGTCGGTGTACTCCTGGGAATGTTAGATGGCAGAAGATGTAATACTATGTTCTCTTAAAGCGGAACACATTGGTTATGAGATCAGACAGGCTTTGGGTTCAAATAGATCCCTGATAGTGAAGTATTCTGGGGAATATAACCTGAATACTCTCTATATTCTCTGTTCTTATCTGAAAATAGTGGTAATGTTTACTTATCATTTTTTGAGAACTGATGATTTATGTAAAGTGCTTAATGTATCATTTAAATATGTTTTTAAATATTATAAATTAAGACTTAAAAAGTAGGAGATGTCTTTTTCGCTCTCGCTCTATCTGTTCTAAGCTTTGTTATGTCAGCCTTACTACAAGAAATAGTACAACTCAAGCATCACAAAGCCTTTAAATTTGAAGAAATAATAGGAAGTGGCAGCAATTCCAAAGGATCTTGACCATGTTGATTATTTATTCATATTTCATTCAGTTATTTACAAAATGTTTTTGTGGTAAAGCCTTTCTAGATATTTACCAAAAGTTGCTTTCCCTCTCTCCTTGTATACATAGCTAGAGTCTATTTTCCAACTTTTCTTACAGTTAGTTATGGCCATGTGACTATGTAACGGCCAATGAGATCTTGGCAGATGTAATGTCAGTTTTGGCTTGTCAATAAAAAAAAAAACTACCATATTCCTCACTATGTTCTTTCTCTGTCTGTTGGTGAGGTGTCAACCCCCAGGACACACAGTCAAGATATTTTGTGTCAGCCAGGTCCTAAACGACTATAAATAGTAGAGAGCTCCCACCCTCAATTGTATATTGCATAAATGAGTAATAAATTACTTTTTTCAAAAGTCACTCAAATGTTGAAATTTATGCCAATAGCAGCTAACATTACTTTTAAAAGCAAGTACCTCTAATTTCTAAACAATTTCTGTTCTTGGCCCAGTGGTAAACAATACTGGGTCTTTGGGCAGAATACTTCTGATTTTACTAAGAAGCCAAAAATACAATAAGTCACAAGTAATATATAGCCATAAAATGGAGGTTAGATATATGCATAAGAATCATAGAAAGTCATGATCCTTTAATTGAGGCTCAGAAAAAGGAGGCATTTAGAAAAGTTTCCAAAAAGAGACAGTTATTGACATTTATTTTGAAGAATTAGTTGAAGTAAAGAGGAATGAATGTGTACCATGGAATACTTTGCAGCCATAAAAAAAGTTGAGTTCATGTCCTTTGCAGGGACATGGATGAAACTGGAAACTATCATTCTCAGCAAACTAACACAAGAACAGAAAATCAAACACCGTATGTTCTTACTCATAAGTGGGTGTTGAATAATGAGAATATATGGACACATGGAGGGGAACATCACATACTGGGGCCTATTGCAAGGTGGGGAGGCTATGGGAGGGATAGCAGGGGTGGGGGGGATTGGGGAGGGCTAACATGAGGAGAAATACCTAATGTTGATGACAGGCGGATGGGATGCAGCAAACCACTATGGCACGTGTGTACCTATGTAACAAACCTGCACATTCTGCAACATATATCCCAGAACTTAAAGTATAATAAAAAAGAAAATGGCATTGAAAAAGTTAACTATATATACATGTTCCACATATATATGTGTGTGGTATGTATAATACTGTATATCGTCATACATAGCTATTCATAATTACATATTTATATTTATATGTATAGTGGTTTTTACATATAATTATAGTATCAAATATATATACTATACTGTACTATACTATACAATACAATACAAGGAGCCCAACCTTCCCAACTAGCCCAAAGGCTGCTGACTCACTGATGCCACCGCTACTTCTTTTCAGGGTACAGCTAAATCACCAATATCTGAGAGAGAAATTACTCATTAATACAGTATACTGTGCAAATTATATATATGTACTAAATATACATATAGTACTTTATATATATTTAGTAACATTATCTTGAAAATACTTGAATTGTAGTACTATGTTTAGTACTATTATATGTAAAAACCACTATGTAAATATAAATATTACAGTACCATATATTTAGCATAGATATATATATTTGCACAGTGAGTATTAATGAATAATTTCTCTCTCAGATATTGGTGATCCTATCGTATCCTGAAAAGAAGTAGCAGTGGCATCAGTGACTGAGCTGTCTTTGGGCTATTTGAGATGGATATGCTCTTTATTTTCTTATCTAATCTCCATCATATGCTCTTTGGTTTAAATTAACTCTCTGGTCCATGCCCATTCCTAATGAGATAGATTCTCCTAGTAAGAAATACAATATATAAATTACTAATAATTATCAGTCTTCAACAAGGTATTCTCTGGCTTTCAAAGGGAATGTAAAAATTTATTCTGGTGTGAGAATGTCTGAGCTCAAGTTCTTTTGCTAACACTAGCTGGATGATTTTAAGGCAAATCTCAACTTCACAGTTCTCAGCCGTCTCATAAGAAAATAGGCTCTATATCTCCTTATCTCTGACTTCTACCATATCACAAAATTCTGGGGGTATGAATTGCAATTCCTTTTGGAATTCTGGCATGGATCTTATTAATATTTTCTCTCTCAAGCAAGCCATCGTTCTGGCTGAACAAGTTCAAGAATACTTCATGGGTGTACTATGAACCCTTTTCTTCCTTTTTATTCCTAATCTTATTTCATTTCAAGTTTTTTTTTTTTTCTACTGGCCACTACAGTAGTTCACCTCAGAATCCTCCAATACAGAAATAATAAAAATGGTAAAATCATTTTCAAAAATAAAAGGTGTCTGTTTGAGTGTTAACTGCCAAATTTGATGTGGGAAAAAGAAAGCTTTCTGTTACTTCCATTTCTCCAGGCACACACTTACTAATTTGTAGGTATGTTCCTGTGTGTGGAGGTAGGAATAGGGGTAGGGACTGAAATGCAAATATCTGCAACATTTTTATAAACTCCATTATCATTATATAAATGCATTTATTTTCAACAACCCAGTTTTATAATATATAGAATCTTCACATTTGAAAAACACTTTAAAGCACTTCAGTATTCCTAAATGGCTTGTTTCTCGTAACTGAACATTTTAAATTAAAAATAGATGTCATATAATTCGTTAATAATATGATACATTTGAACTGTGCTTATAGAGTTTCCTATGTGGGCCAAGCTTCTGTGTGGAAAATCAATACAATTATGGTTATTTTCTTACCATTCATCTTTTATGCGATTTCATGTTCTAATAGCATGCATTATTTTCCTTGATGGCTCTCCTATAATGCATATTAAGTTAATGAATGATTACATGCATGTGTGATATAAATGATGTATTCTACCCAATTCAAAATCCAATTGCCAAAATTGGTTTTCATGTGAATATTTTAAAATATAGATTTAAACATAACATAGCATCGTGTTTAGTGTTCACTGGAGAATAAACGGTTTTCTGAAGCATTATAAAGACAGCTATCTATGTTAAATTCTAGTGGCATTTCTGTTATTTTATTATTAAATCAAATTATTGAGTCAACGAAATTATTACTTGAGATAAGGACTAAATTGAGAAAACAAATTGGAGAATTGAGACAATTATATGGATAATACAGTTACAAAGCTTTATTTGGAATAAAATACCTTGACTGCTTTTCTATGATTGTAACAATTTTCAACTCTGCTTTCCCTATACACATTAGTTATATTAATATGTGGTTGTATATTTTGTACATAAATTTTTGAATTTGGATAAATTTTGCTGAATTTGTTTCACATTACTCTCATTTATGAGGATAATGTTATTATAGTAATAAAATCAATAATGATAATGATATATCATGCTTAGTCTGTGCCAGATACTCTCTTAATATTTTCACATTGATTTATTTAATCCATCTGAAAATGCTATGAGTTAGAAATATTATTTCTAGTATAGCATGCTAAAATGGGGTACAAATAGAGCTAAGCCATCTCCCCAAGTTTACACAGCTAGAAAGAGTAAGAGCAATGTTTCATTGTTCAGAAGACAGCTGTAGAAGGAGAGAAAGCAAAAGCCACTCAAATGGATTTATGGCTTTTCTTTGAAAAACTAAATACATTGAAATATATATGCCATCTCTAGAGTAAGTAAAAAGATTTTTAAAAATAGTATTGCAAGATGAGGTGGAGTGCCTTAGCAATACAGAACTTCAGTGCCTTGACAATGAAATTTTCACCTTGGCAATTTCACAAGGTTAAAATCAGGGATTTTTTTTTACAAAAAGAAATCTCTTTAGATGGAACAGGACAAAGGGAGATTTTGGCGGGTTCCATGTAAGGAGGGGGATCAATCTCAAGCTCAGGCAACTTATACCTAATGCAATCTCAATCTATGTTCACTATTTTCATGAATACAACTGTGCTAGTTTTTGATATAATGTAGTATCTCTCAGCTACAAATTCATTTTCCTCTACCCTCTTTTATGATGTTTGGCTAGGACAACTGCAAAAACTTTAAGCTTTGTAAGTAGATCTGTGCTAGGTTCTGCAATAAATTCCCTAGAAAGAGATTAAAAGGCTGAAGAAAGAAGAGGTTGTTACATTCTGTTGGCTCTCTATTGCAAGTTTCTGTTAGCATCTCTTGGAAATACTTATTTTTCAATGTGAAAATGGCAATTGATTCCAATATCAGCTGTTGAACATGTTTTGCCATTTATGTTTTTTAACAATAGCCAAACCAGCATTGGCATGCCCCCAAGGAACACCAGTGTCAAGAAATTAGTTGTCAGTCTCTCACCTCTGCAGAGCCCTCTTTCAAGCTTACAGTCACTAACTTCGGCCTCGCAATACTCTCTTTTCATAAATCTATGTTTCTCCACTTAACCCCCTCCTACCTTCTTCTATATTTGTAACAATTCTTGCCTTTTTTCAGGGGGGGGTTCCTCAAGTTCTATGAGGATAGCTTCATAGAATTTCTACCTCTGTGAAACTTTGGTGTTCAACAATTTATTGTCCAGTTCTTCAAGTCACAGTTAACATCTATTTATAAACTATAAAAGTGTCTATTATTGTGTTTAAACCACTTGTCTGGTATTTAAGTCCAAATATCACTTCTCCATGGGCATGACATTTTTAATTGATTTGAGTTGAAAAGAGACAAAAAGTCAAATACAAAAATTAACAGCAACAACAACAAAAGTTTCTCTATCATCTATCACCCAATAGAGAATTGATCTTTCTAAACCATTGATACAATCTATATGTAGAAATTATTAAACCACAGAGCTTATCAATGGGAAATTTATTGGATTTTTTTTTCAAATAAAAGCAAAATTAGTGGCCTGAAAACTTAAAATGCTAAAAAACAGAATCAGCACAATCCTATTGCTGCTTCGAATTCTCCTCTAGAAACTAAGTAGGATACACCTAGGTTTGTACCTAACAGCAGGTGTACCTCTATGATGACAAAGTTTATCAGGCTCTGGTACATGAATCCATTGGGCATCTCAGTTGAAAGCCTCCAAAATTCTTAAAATAATTTTCAGAAAAGGGTAAAACCATAAAAGTGAACAAGTTAAAGATTTTATCTAATAAATGTGATGTGAGTAAACCAAACAGATGGTATAAGCTATTCAAAGAAGAATTGAAAAGCACAGATTTATATGGATTACAGAAACTAGTCAAATGACTTGCAAATTTATTTACTTTTTTGTATCCCTTGTGTATCTAATTCTTTTATAACTGGTTTTATTCCTCTAATTGAGCTCTTTTTAAAGGATATTATTTATACATGGCCACAGCTTACCCTTTTCATAAGCTACTTTATTGGCTCAACATCTGTGATTAAACATATATTATTATGCCCTAGGGCCAAAAAACGATGCATCAATTTGTTTCAGCTCAGAGTGCATCCCCAGAAAGAAGTGAGATTGCCCCTTTCTTCTAATCTCCTTTTCTTAAGGAAAGCACACAGGAACCAAATCAAGCCTTACATTCCTGGTACGTTATAGATGATTTCTCCTAAGTATTCAGTATGGTAGCTTTTAATTTATACAGTAGTTCTCTCCTAAATGGATTTACAAAGTTTCAATAAAAATTAGAAAGCATGTCTCTTTCTCAGAGGACCTATCTATCTGTATGGGAACCATGGTGAAGAAGGAATAAGTAGAAGACTAACCAGAAATACAAAGAACCTGTATTGATTAGTCATCAAATGGAAAAGCAAGAACTTCTGTGGAAACGGCAAAATAAGGAGTATCAGTATCTATCAAAAAAGGCAAAGCAACATTACCTGAGAAAAGTTATCAAACATATGGTTTGGTAGTTCTTGCCTCCAATATTCCCCAAACAGTTGATTTTGACACATTTCTCACTTATTTCCTACTGAATGGTTCCATTTCTCTGGGATTTCCTGATTCCCTTGTTCCTGAAACATCTGCATCTTCTTTCTACAATTCCTTTTCCAAAATGCTGGCTTTCTACAATATTGACATGTTGATTTCCCTTTCTTTTTTTCTTCATAGGTTGGCCAGACTAGAATTTAATTTGTTCAGTAATAAAGTTTGTTCTTGCCAACCTTCCACTTATTCACTAACTTAAGCTAGGAGAGTAGGCAAAAGATCTGAAAAGAAAGTGGTTAAACCAGGATTAACAGGCTTACTCAATAATAATTTTTGAGTGTGGAAAGGGCTACCTATGCGGTATTTCCAAAAGAGCAGAGAGCTAACAAGTCAATTTTTATAAGTTAGGGTCTCTAATTGACTATTGAGCTACCACAAAAACTTTTAGCTACTCCACTCTATGTAAAAACTTCCACGAAGAGTTTTAAAAAATGTATTACTTTGGAGACAGGGTCTCACTCTGTCATTCAGACTGTGGTGCAGTGGCATGATCATGACTCACTCACTGTAGCCTCAACCTCTTGGATTGTAGTCCAGTTACTGCTACAATCCTCCAGCCTCAGCTACCTGAATAGCTGGGATTACAAGCTTGTGCCACTGTGCCTGGCCAATTTTTTTTTTTTTCTTTTGTAGCAACGGGGTTTTGTCATGTTGCCCCAGCTGGTCTTGAACTCCTGGACTCAAGTGATCCTCCTGCCTTGGCCTCCCGAAGATTTTATTTACTTTAATAAGTAATTAAAATATTTACTTAAATAAGTAAAATCTTCCCAGCCATGCCAGGAAGATTTTGATTTGCTGCTAGATCCATTCCTGTAAAGTCTGAGAAAGGTTCAACAAACCACTATTGGAAATTAGTGGGAAACTCACTTGATTTTTCAGCACAATAATATACTCTTCCCAGTTCACATGCTGCATAAAAGCTTGACCCTGGTTTTTGGCAATCTTTCTTGGTGGACTTTTCGCACTCAGCCCTACCTTCTTTGTCATGGTTGATGGATAATTAAACTTTGATGGTCATTGGGTCTCCTAATGGGGTAGATTTCTTTTGTTGGCTTTCAAGGTGTTTGCACTAATAAATGAGCAAGGTGTTGAGTAGGATTTCATACAATTAGTAGTGTATGTACCCAGGTGTAGGCCTATACAATGAAAGCACTCTGGAGTACTGCAAATTCATGTAGTGCTTCTTAAAGCATGGAAAAGAACCTTAAATTGACGACATCAGGTGAGGAACAATGCATATTCCCTCTTAAGATTTCAGGTACTCTAGGTCCCTGGTAACTTCTCAATTGCATCAGATTCACTGGTAATCCAAATTGAAAAAGCTTACTTCCTTGGATTTTGGTAGGAAAAGTATAGAATTATATGGCACTCGTGTGTGTGTGTGTGTGTGTGTGTGTGTGTGTGTGTGTGTGTGTGTTTCCTCTGTTTTATATATCCATTGAACTCTTTTGATTACCTTTTTTAAAAGTATAATGTAATGACTTACCATCCTGACATATTTATAAGTGAATACAGTCTTTGAACAGGTTTTTAATTATCCCTTGCTCCAGCAATTTTGTTATCTCTGCTTTCTGAGCTATGTGATATGTGAAAGGAATCTTGTAGATGGACCCTAATCTAGGACATGGAACATGTAACCTAATGTCCTCAAACTGAGTTAGTAATTTATCATTTGTTAAAGAACTCTCATTCTTCCCTGCAGAGAAATTTTCCAAGGAAAGAATGTTTCCATTAAAAGACCCTTGCTTTCGAGTCCCCCAGGGTACAGCCTCAAGCAGAGAAAGAAAAAAGAGACATACAGAGGAAAGAGGGTGGAGATAGAGAAATATACAGGGCTCTAGCTTTCAGAGAAGGAAAGTACTTTCAATTCTCCCACTTATTCACATTTTTCAACATTTCCTTTGGACTCTACAGCTCCTTTTAAACTTTCTCCTTATTACGATATTCATCCCATACACACCTGTCTCTCTTTTGCTTATAATGGGGTGGTTCTAAGTACCACTAATAATAAACTAATTTATACAAATGAAGTGAACTTTCTCTGGGGCACAGTAAAGCTGAATTTTCACTTATGTGTTTCTAATGTCACAGCAGAGAGCCATCAGCCATTTAATAAAACACCTTTTCCCCATTTGTTTGCTATTAAAAGTAATTGTGATCCTGATAAACCAGAACAAACATGCTTACTCAAATAATAAATTTCAAGTTTGGAAATGGCTATGCATCACGTTAGTATTTCCAAAAGAGCACAGTACTAGAAGGAACGTCTTTATAATTTAGAGTCTGTATTTGACTATTGAGTGATGTTTGTGGTCCTTTAGAGTGACCTTTAACTGGTCCACTCTATTGAGAAACTGCTAGACTACCATTTGTATCAAAATGTTGTTAGTGGAAATTAAACAATCCTGCCAAAAATATGCTCCATTCCAATATGGAAGATAGAGAAAACACAATTTAGTATTGTGTAAGCATTCCATATTATACTCATAAAAGAAAACGTGAACATGATTGAAAATTTAGCACAAAAACTTACTTATAAAATAAACCCCTGGGCTCAAGTCTTTCTCCACCTCAGCCTCTTGAGTAGCTGGGACTACAGAACTGGGTCACCACATCCAGATAATTTTTGTATTTTTTGTAGAGACAAGTTTTGTCATGTTGCCCAGGCTGGTCTGGAACTCCTGGCCTTGTCCTCCCAAAGTGATAAGACCACCCATCTTGGCCTCCCAAAGTGATGGGACTACAGCAACTTTAGTTATACCAGCCAAACACTGAAAACAATGCAGATGTACTTCAAGAGGAGAAGGGTTAAACAATAATTGATATATCATTCTATGGACTCCTACTCCCACAGCCACATGTATAAATCTCCAGATAATCATGGTGAATGAGAAAGGCTATCTCTAAAATTTACATATTATGTGATTTTATTTATATAGCATTCTTCAAATGATAAAATTATAGAAGTAGAGAACAGATTAGTGGTTGCCTAGAGATAAAAGGCTGTTGTAAAGTGAGTGTAGTTATAAAAAGGCAATAGCCTATGATGAGATATAAATGTTCTTTATCTTGATGTAATGTTAGTATTCTTGCTGTGACATCATACTGTGGACTCGGAAAATCTGACAGGTCACAGTTAATTTAGAAAGTTTATCTTGCCAAGGTTAAGGATGCCTGCCCATGATACAGCCTCAGGAAGTCCTGATGACATGTGCCCAAGGTGGTCAGGGCACAGCTTCCTTTTATACATTTTAGGGAAACAGAAGATGTCAATCAATATATGTAAGAAGTACGCTGGTTTGGTCTGGAAAGACAAGACAGAAAGACTTGAAGCAGGGAGGGGGTTTCCAGGTCACAGAAACTTGAGAGACCAACGGTTGCACTCTTTTGAGTTTCTGATACTTTCCAAAGGAGGCAATCAGATACGCATTTATCTCCATAAGCAGAGAAATAACTGAATAGAATAGAAGGCAGGTTTGCCCTAAGCAGTTCCCAGCTTGAATTTTCCCTTTAGCTTAGTGATTTTGGGGTCTCAAGATATTTTCCTTTCACAATACTATAGTTTGCAAGATATTACCATTAGAGAAACCTGTATAGACTATAGAAAATATTTATCTATACTATTTATTAGAGTTGAATGTAAATCTATGTTAAATTATTAATATTTTATAAAAGAAAAGATCATGTGATAAAAATTCGAATTATGCAGTATTTGTGTGAAAAATTTTAAGTGTGAACCAAATAATTTGCATATTTTTAATGATATTGAGCTGGACTACCTGTTTAAAAAAATACTGCTAATATGCCTCTAGTTTTGCCTTTTCTTTTTTAAATTGAAGTTTCTTAAATAGACCCTGTCTTGATGCATTTTTTGTTGCTATAACTGAATATCTGAGAGTGGTAATTTATAAAGAAAAGACATTTATTTCTAACAGTTCTGGAGATGGAGAAGTCCAAGAAGATGGCACCAGCATCTGGTGAGGGCCTTCTTCCTATATTATAACATGGCAAAGGGCATCAAAATGTAGAAGGCAAGAGCGTACATGTCAACTCAGGTCTCTCTTCCTCTTCTCATAAAGCCACTAGTCCTATCATGGGGGTCCACTCTGATTGCCTTATTTAATTCTAATTAACTCCCAAAGGCTCCACCTTCAATCAACATGTAAATTTGGGGGATATTTCCAAAACATCAAGTTTGGGAGATACATTCAAACCACAACACACCCAAAACTATATGAAAGACTGTAGATATACAAAAATTTTCAAAAGAACAACCCTCACATAAATCATACCACACCAAACAGACACAGAGTCTCTAATACTAAAGAACTTTAAGATGCTATTTTCTTTTCAAATTATGCTTATTCAACAAGCTTAACTAAAGCAGCAAATCATTAATCTATTTCTCTCTTAATTAGGTAACTCTGGCTTTTCTTTCCCAAAATCAGGAAGAAGTTTAAAAAAAAAATCTTTGTTTAAATTAAAGCTTCAAATTCCTGAACTATCACAGAAGGTTCTTATTTAAAAATCATGTATGCTTTGTGAGGTAATGTAGGGATTTCTTATTACTACAAGCTCAAACAAAACACTTAAGATGGCTACTGTGTAGAGTACTTGCCTGACCACAGATGACTTAATGCTTTTTAAAAACTTGTCCTGGCATGAGAAACAACAACAAAAAGGAAGAAAGAAATTAAAAGTATTTAAATCTTGTATGTCAAATCTGTGACAATTGTGTGATCCTTGAAAACATGAATTTTAATCTGTGTTCCTCTTGCTTCTCTGTTGGAAAATTTCATAGAATTTAGATCAAGTATCACAATGCTCTCTATGAATCTAGATTTTTTTAGAGACACTGGTTAAAATACACTGCAGAAATACAGAGCTTGCTATATGTAATTTTAAGCAGTTGAATTAACCCATCAAAGATAGCAATATCTAAAATATACTACAGGTTGAGTATCCCTTATCCAGAATGCGTAGTAGAAAAAGTGTTTCAGATTTTTTATCTTTTTCAGGTTTTGGAATATTTTCATTAAAGCAGTTGAACATTCCAAAATCAAAAATCTTAAATCAGAGATGCTACAATGAGTATTTCCTTTGAGTCTCATGCTGACACTCAAAAGTTTTGGATTTTGGAGCATTTCAGATTTCAAATTTTGAGATTTGGAATGCTCAACCTATATTTAATGATTACTTTATGTACTAATCAGGGTTTTCCAGAGACATATCACCAATAGAATGTGTGTGTGTGTGTGTGTGTGTGTGTGAAAGAGAGGAGAGAGAGAGAGACTTATTTTAAGGAATTGGCTCATATGATTGCGAGAGCTGGCAAGTCTATAGTTTTCAATGAAGGATAAGATAGCAGGCTAAAAATTCTGGCAAAGGTTGATGATACAGTCTTAAGTCAGAAGAGAGTTAAACAGAATAATTCCTTCCTTTTCAGTAACCAATTTTTCCTCTTAAAAACTGTAACTGATGGGATGAGGCCCACCCACATTATAGAGAGTAATTTGCTTTATTCAAGCCTAATGACTTAGATGCCAATCACATATATAAAATGCTTTCATAGCAATATGTAGACTGGTGCTTGACTAAAGAACTGAGCACCATGATCTAGAAAAATTGACAAAATTAATATTCATAGTCTATCCCATGTGAACATGGCACTCATACGTATTTTCTTAAGCCATAGCTAATCTCTAAATAAAGACAATAACAAAAGCATACTTTTGACCAAAATGGTAGAATTATCTTACTTACAACTGAAAGAACACTAACCATTTTATATGGTTTGTATCTGTATCCCCACGCCAATCTCATGTTGAATTGTAATCCTCATTTTTGGAGATGAGGTCTGATGGGAGGTGATTAGATCATTGGGGCAGAGTTCTCATGAATGGTTTAACACCATTCCTGTTGGTTCTGCTCTCATAGTAGTGAGTTCTCAAGATATATAGTTGTTTAAAAGTATATGGCACCTCCCCGCTCTCTCTCCCTCCTGCACTGACCATGTGGAGTGCCTCGCTCCTCCTTTGCTTCCCACCATGATTATAAGCTTCCTGAGGCCTCCCAAGAAGCAGATGCTGCCATGCTTCCTATACAGCCTATGGAACCATGAGCCAATTAAACCTCTTTTATTTCTAAATCACCGAGTCTCAGGTATTTTGTTATAGCTATGTGAGAATGGACTAATACATCATTTTTCCAGAAGTTAATTCTAAGTCTCTGGGTGATGTTTACTCTTCTCCTTGATGTCCTGTACCTTAAATACTATGATGTAAAGTTAATACATCTTATAGTATATAATAAAAAGAGGAGGAAGGCAATAAAGATAATTGCAGTATATGTAAACCCACACGTATTCATAATAATTACAGTCTTTTCCATAACTGATTATGTGGTTATAGCTGTTACTTATAGCTACATTTCTTCTACTACTCACTTTCATGGTCCTTAGTAAGGACCTCAGCTTGTTGTGTTTCTACATCTGGTGGGGCAACCAAAACCTCCATTCCTGAATAGTCTGGGCCATTAGTAGTGAAATATAAATTGATTTGTTGTAGTTTTTCATTGATTTTAATCACAGGGCATGGTTGTACTAATAGATGCTGTTATGGGATTCATGTTTGTGTCCCTCAAAATTCATACATTGAAGCCCTAACCCCTAATGTGATGGTATTTGGAGGTGGGCCTTTAAGAGGTAATTAGGTTTAGAAGAGTTCATGAAGGCTGGCCTCCCTGGCATTAGAGTCTTTATAAATAGAAGAAAGGCCAATATGGTGGCTCATGCCTGTAATCTCAGCATTTTGGAAGGCCCAGGCAGGTGGAGCCCAGGAGTTCAAGACCAGCCTCAGCAATGTGGTAAATCCCTATTCTATAAAAAATACAAAAATTAGCTGAGTGTGATGGAACATGCCTGTAGTCTCAGCTACTGGGGAGGCTGAGGTGGGAGGATCATGTAAGCATGGGAGGCAGATGTTGCAGTAAGTCAAAATCATGCCACTGCACTCCAGCTGTGTGACAGAGCAAGACCCTCTCTCAAAAAAAAAAAAAAAAAAAAGAGAAAGAAAGAAAAGAAAAGGAGAAGAAGAAGGATTAAGGAGAAGGAAGAGGATTAAGGAAAAGGAGAAGGAGAAAAAGGAGGAAGAAGGAAGAAAGACAAGAGACCAGAGTAAGCATGTGCATGCTCCCTCTCTCTTCTCTCTCTCTCTCTCTCTCTCTTCACCCTATGAAGATACAGTGAAAGGGCAACCATTTGCAAGGCAGGAAGAAGGCCTTCGCAGGGAACTGAATCAGCTAGCACCATGAATTTGGACTTGCTAGCTTCCAAAACTGTGAGAAATAAATGTCTGTTATTTAAGTTGCCCAGTCTATATTTTATTATAGCAGCCCAAGCTAAGACAGATACCCTAAGGAATGTTCTGCATTTTAGACATACTATTCCTTACCTCCATTGTACAGTAGGAATCCATTTATCACTGTATAATTAGGATCAATCACCCCAGTCAGTAAGGTGACACCTTTACTTATCTGTTGACTCAGAGGCATAAGGAGCCCAAAGTAGCTAAAGGACAGTCTTAAATTTCATTTCAATTGAATCACTATTGTATCTCCCAGTGGAAGCATTCCTCACTTTGAAATTAAGACGTCTATACTAGCATAGCTAGGATCATAAAGCAAGAAAGAAAAAACTCCACTAGTCGGTAATATTTACTATGGGTAATATTGAGGGCAATTCCTGTTCTACCTGTGGATTCCTGGGCCCATGAATCTTGGCTATCGGAGAAATTTCTCTTTAGGTATTCATATTGGTAGGCAACAGGTGTTCTTCCTCAATTACCATTTTTCAAATAGTGATATATTCAGAAAAATGTAGGTTTTGTGCTAAAAATATGGAAAAGGTATAAAGAAAAAAATACATGTAATGATCAAAGGGTACAAACTTGCAGTATTAAGTGAATAATCTCTGGAGATATAATGTGCAGAATGGTAACCATATTTATTTAATGATAATATATTGAATATTCAAAATTCACTAAAATATCGTAAAGTTTACATATATTTACCACACCAAGATAAAAAACCAAAAAGATAACTAAGTGAAGAAATGCATATGTTAATTAGCTTGGCTATAAAAATTGATTTTATAATGAATATATATTTTAAAACATCATATCATAACCTTGAATATATACAACTTTTATCTGTCAATTATATTTCAATAAAGCTGAAAAATGTAATGAAATATACATAAAAACAATTTATTTGGAGTTCTACAAAGTTTGTATTTCTAGAAACAATGATTCCTGAATAATATCAGATGTATCCCTCTACAATATTAGATGAGATTAAAATCAAATTAATAGTGTATGTCTTATTTCCAGTCAGCTATTACTCCATAGCTTTCAGTCATTTTGCTTGTTTTATTTTCTAGCAGGAAACTCTCTTTTTATGAGTATTTGGGGGCATTTTTATAGTTTTTAATTTTCTTTTGCATTGCATTTTCCCCCAAATTCAACATTCTCCCAAACAGATACTATCCTCTATAATTTAAATAAAAATAAAATACCACAATTATAGGAAAAAAAAACTGGAAATAACATGGAAAAAATTTATTCAGTTCCCAATTTTCTGATAATTCTGACATAAAAGAGATGCTATCAACTATACTTGTTTCTTTTCTAATGAAATGGACGTCATTTCAATAAGGGTTTTATTACTTAGTAAAACTTGTAACATTTTACCAAGTCCTAAAATTCTATATGTTAATACCACATTGGGCTTGAGCAGAACCAAATAAATATTTACTATATTTCCTACTCAAGGAGTAGTTAAGATACAAACAGAAGGTAAGAATAATAGGTATAAAATATGAATGCTACTGTAAATGAAGTAGAGGTTGAAGGACAATGCTGGGCATGCAAGCTTCCTGTATACTGAACAAAGAACTGGGCTTTTAACACAATCACAATGGATACCATGAGGCAACTGGAAGCTTCCCTTCACAGAGACAAAATCTACTCTTATGAAATAAATAACATAACAGATTTATGAGGAATTACAGTAGGAAAGAGGAAATGTGGGCGAGGTCATGGAGAGAGACCAGAGGTATTAAGTTTAGTGGAGTTTCTCTTCTGAGAATAGAATGAGGAAGTAAGTGTTCACTCAACACCCTAACATCATCTGTTTACTGCCTTTTGTTTATGGTGCCTTTATAGAATTCCAAATTGCAGCTTTTACAAAAGAAATGCCAATATCTAAGTAAAATATTCAGGGAGAAGCTTACTAAGCTATTCTCTCACAAAAACTGACCCTCCCACAAGAATGAAAGAGAAATAAAATACCCTATTAAACAACTAACTGAGAACTAGAATGAAAATTACTATCCTCAAAAGGTAGAAATAGAAAGTTAATCAAATCATCTATTCTAAGAAGTTATATCCACAATTTTGTTCTCCTGTGGGTTTGCAGCATAAATAAACACAGCAACTATGGTTCAACATTCTCAATATTAGAATTTATTTTATTTGGGACCCCAGGAGTGGTCCACTAGGCAGCTAATAAAAACACATACAAACCTTATGTGAGAAATGCCTCCATTCTAAGACCTGAAATCAATTAGGCACAATTTCAAGATAAACAATTTCCCCATCAAAAATCAGACATAAGAATTGCAAATAATAAACAGCAGAATCAGGACATTAAAACATCAAACACTCTAATGATAAGTCCCAGAATATAAATTAAACATTTAATGTACTTAAAATAATAAAGAAGACCTGAAAATATGGGTAAATAGCAACATTATAAAAACAAAATGCTGAGGAATAAAAGTAAAATAATTAACATTAAAGTTTCATATTATAGATTCAACAACATATTTGGACTAAGCCAAAGAGAGAATTAATAATCTAGAAAAGGCTAAGAATATTACTGAGAAGAAAGTACAGATACATAAAGGGATTAAAATGTGTAAAAGAGAGATAAAGAGAAATGGACATCTAAATGAGAAGATCGGTAGTGAAACACACTAACATGAATTACTATACTCTACAACTAGATACATCTGAAGTAAAATGTAATACAATATTGAGTTAAAATAGCAAGACTGGAAGACAAATAGAATTGTTTTTGTAAATTAAACACCATAAAAACAAATTAGCTATTACTTAGTTATAAAAAAAAAACAACAAAACTATACAGCTGTAACATTCTGCTACATTCATTTGTAACTTTGAAGCCAAAAATGAAGTTAAAAGATATGTCTAGTGAAAGAAAAGTTGAGAGACTGAAATTCCTACTGGGTGACATCTTCAAGCTTTCATACCAGTTCAGAACTGCCTATCCTGTGTGTTTCATGATACACAACAATACTTACCTGGTAGTGTCTGCTAGTTGTTTTCTATTAGCATCAGCTGAAAGAATCTGCAGATAAACGTTGGTACTAGCTTCATATAAGCACTCCATTCATAATTTATTTACTTCGGAGTATCATATTTTAAAAATATGCAGCTATTTTGTAAGTGAAAATTCTAATTTTAATATTACTTGGATATTTTATATCACTCTTGGTATTGCAGATGTCTTATACACTTATTAGTCATTACATGGTTTTCTTTTGGAATTTTTGTTATATAATCTTTATCTGTTTATGTCTTAGAATAATCATATTATCATTAATTGCAACATGTGTTTTATATGATAAAATATTACTCTATTTGATGTTTACTTATTTTAAATATTACCTATTGATTAAATTTATTTTACCAGACACATTGAATAACAGATAACAAGGTACTTAAAAGCAATATTGATGATTTAGTTTTTACTCACCCCAAATTATGGGATTTTGGTTTCTCTTATAACCCTCCTATATTCAGTTGGCTTTGCAGAGGCAGAAAAGTGTGACATCTTTCTCTACCTAAATGTCCCAAGTCATATAACAAATGTCCCAGTCCTGTAACAAAAAGAAAAAAAAAACTAGTTAATTAGAAAAGCACAACCAATTAATTTAATCACAATTTTAGGTGACATGAGAGTCTTTAGAAATGAAGACTCAAGACACAGGGAAAAGGATTTTTATGCTTAGGTTCAATGAAGAATGAACAGCCATGTAGAAACGTAATTGGACAAAGTGTGTCAACTAATGGTAATAGACTGAGCAGAGAAACTCATCAAGTCCTATTTGTTGAACTCTTTTTGGTCTCTCTGTGTAGCTTTCCTTCCTCCCAGGCAAGCAGCAGGACTCCTCTGGAATGAGGCTTTTCAACAGAGAAAGAAAAGGGAGAAAACGAGCTTTCTAGATTGTATGACTTGCTTTGTGGGAGAGGAGTTCTAGTTTACATGGCCCATCTTAGAGAAGAAAAATTCTGGTTTCTATGACTTGCATTTTCTTCTGGAGATGAAAAAGGGACAGGAATCAAAAGGATGAGAGGTTAGAGAGACCTTGCATCTGAGGCTGATCTCTTTAAGTTCAAAATAGTCAGCATGCCAAGGTGCCATATTTGGAGTATGGTTTTCTGAGCCCCAACAGCTTTGTTTACACACAAATATACCCATAAAATAAATATATTGCTTCTCTTAGCTAGTACTATGCTATTTAACAGGTAAAATTTCCTCTTATTTCTAGTAGAGGAGGTGCTACTTTCATTTCTTTAAAGTGATCAATAAAATATTAACGTGATTTGATAAGAATAGAATAAGACATATTGTCATATAATTTGCTCCAAAATAAGAGGTAGCTAAATTTAGGGAAAAAATAATCTTTAGTGAATATTTTATCAGAGCATATCTACTAGAAGATATACTTCTTTGTAAATCTGTCTTCTAAAACTTTTTATGTCCTGGAATGCCCTTCATGCTATTGCTCCAAATAAAATGTCTTCTTTCACGTCTCTGACAATTATTTTCCATCCTTTCCAATAGATATTAATTCAAAACTTGCTTTCCTATGAAGTTTCTCCAGCCAACTTGTTCATCTCATCTTTTCTTATCTACTCATAGGTGATTTTTAATCTTTATAACTCTAGCTTAATTACAATGACTGCCATATGAGTGCCATTATTTTGTCTATATCCCTACAATAGTTAACCCAGTTTGCTGCATTTAGTGAATTCTCATAAGATGCTTGTGGAATAGTACTTTATAAAAAAGAACCCATTCTGCCAAAAAAGCTTGGCTGTCTCTGATTACTCCAACCTTACCTCCTATAGATTACTCATAACAATCTGCTCAATTCTGTCCAGAACTCAATAAAGAACACACATATGTAAGGTGGTATTATTTTCTTCACAGTAGAAGGTGTGTTCTATTATCAGTCTATTATCTGACATGTCTAGTGAAATAAATTTAATCAGCAGCTAATATTTGAAATAGACAAGTGGAAAGTAGTTTAATATTCTTATCATATAACACACATTTTAGAATTAATAATTATACAAACACTCTAAGATTCTGCCACTCTTTTGGCGCACATTTAGTGAAAGCCCAAGCCTTACAATGAGAAGGACAATGAAATATGACTCCAATTTCTCTAATGTTGCAGGGTAGGACAGTTAAATTTTTCTCAATATAAATATTTACTCAGCTACTGCTCATGGATATAACCATGGTTTAGGGTCTTGTCGAGATGTAAGAATTCAGCAGAACTAATTCTGTATGCCTGGAGGTAACAGTTTAGTACTAGTAATAGTTGGGCTCTCTGCAACTAGCAGGACCATCAGATAGAATGCACAGCGTGGGAGCCATTTTAAAATGGAAGAGTTTATTTTATTTATTTGGAACGTATTTACTGAGTGTCAGTATTAACAATCACAGTGAATGAAGATGGCATTTAGTTTATTTGGTGGTTGCTGTTGACACAGAGCAGTTTAGGGTATCTTCTAACCTTGACAATTTGAGCAATGAAGATGCAAAAAAATAAAATAAAAGATGTATATTGTAAAGTGCAGAGAGGTGTGAAAGGGAAGAAAATGAATATGTACTTGTGCAAACTGAAAGATAATGTTAGCAATGAAGTGATTGCCACTCAAGAATCATCTATCTTAGGTAAGTATTATAGAAGAATGAAGAAGGATGAGACAAATAATTCATGTAAATTGATGTGATAAACATCACTCTAATCCCTTGTAGAAAACCTGTGTTAGAGGTTCCTTAACTCCATTCTCTGTGTTTCCAGTAACAGGAATAACATAGCAGCTGCAGTCGTATGTACATTACTAAATCCTCTATTTTATTAGACTATAATACAGAATTGCAAGCTTATGTACACTGATTGTTTCCTTTGCTGAGCAGAAGCTTTTTAGCTTGATGTAATCTCATTTGATTATCTTTGCTTCTGTTGCTTGTGCTTTTGAGGTTTTACTTGAAAAATATTTGCCCAAACCAATATCCTCAAGCATTTCCCAATGCTTTCTTCTAGTAGTTTCAGAGTTTCAGGTCCTACATTTAATTTTTTAATCTATTTTGAATTGACTTTTATACATGGTGAGAGATAGGGATCTCATTTTATTTTTCTGCATATGGATATCCAGTTTTTCTGATACCATTTATTGAAGAGACTGTCCTTTCCCCAGTGTATGTTCATAATTTGCTATTTCTTGTGGAGAAAAAAAAGAGTGTATAATTTCCTCTAAGCACTGGGTCATTATATATTTGACCAAGATATTTGAAGATTTAAAAAATCTGAGCCAGGAAATATGTCAAAAAAATAAAATCATGAATGTCAATTTAAGTATATCATTTGTAATCATAAAAAGTTGAATCGCTATGATTTGCGTGTTTGTCCCCTCCAGAACTCATATTGAAATTTGATCTCCAATGTTGGAGATAAGGCCTCATGGGTGCTGTGTGGGTCATGGGATCGGATCCCTCATGAATAGATTAATGTTTTTTCTCAGTGGTGAGTGAGTTCTCATTCTACTAGTTCCCATGAGAGAAGATTGTTAAAAAGAGCCTGGCACCTCCCCATTCTCTCTTACTTCCTCTCTTCCATGTGGGCTCAGTATACACCAACTCCCATTTGCCTTCTACCATGAGATACAGAGTCCCAATCTTGAATGTTTCAGCCACCAGAATCATGAGCCAAATAAACCTTTTATCTTTATAAATTATCCAGACTCAGATATTCCTTCATAGCAACACAAAACAGACTAAGAAAACTTCCTACTCAGAAGAAAAGAGGCACAAACTATGCCACATCAAATGTCTTTTTGTTATGAACACAAACATCTATGCTGAGTCTGATCAATCATGCATACTCCTTCCCTACTCCCTAGTTCCCCGGTCCTGGATGCTGAATGAAGGAGTTTAAGGTGGAGAGGTAGTTCTAGGAAAGCTGGACTGCAGGTCATTCTATAAGATCTTTCCAAGAGTGGGCAGATCCCCTTCTGCTATAAAATTAATTGACCAGAAAGGCTGCTGCACAAATTTGCTTTCTGACTTTAATTGAGTTGGCTTTGCTGAAATTATTTATTTGATTTTAAAATCTTTGAAATAGTTTTGGAATGGATCTTACAGCTAATTGTTGTAAAGCTATGACCTCCCTTCATACCTGTTGTTGATAAGCATAAATGTATTTATTTTTATTGCTGCTAGTAAACTAATATTTAGCAAAATTTGCTTTTCCTGAATTCATAGGCATGCCATTAGAATTTCTTTAAATACACTTTTTAATGCATTAAAACACTTTTTACTGAAATATTTGTCTACATATACTGAGGTTAACTATGTAAGAATTTGTTAAAATGTATTCTATTTTGCTACTTTCTTTGTTTGAAATTTTACACATATTTACCTTGTCTGCATGTGCTGTATAGGAATTAATTCAAATCTATTGTACATTATGTCTTGCTTTCTACTTACCATCATTACTCAAATAAATTACAGTGTTTTCTTATGCAGAGTTTTGTAGCCTACTATTTACCAGTATACAAATACATGTATTATTTCTGACTATGAAGCCTTAAATTACTTTTTCAGTGCTGGTATATTAATGCTTATACAAAACTTATGTTTTACTACAGGATTTTATCATAACTATCATAAACTATACTATATTTATATCAATACAGTATGATTTTACAACAAAATAACTTCAAAATTACTTTCAAAATATGTTAGAAAAGAAGTGCAGAAATTTAATTTCTTGCCCAAAATTTATCAGTACATTTTTTGGTAACTCGTTTTGCCTACATACTTCAAATGCTGGAAAATACAAGGTGGTTTCTGAGCACATGAAAAAAAAAAGACTCTTCTTAGGGAATGAAAAAAAAAGAAGCATTCTTGTAGGGTACATCACCACACAACTACCCCCCAAAACAGTGGTCTCTTGGGAAACCAGAGCTATTGTACAAATGTAGGGATCTCTAGCAGAGAGTTTACAGCCCATTCCTTCTACTCTTATAAGACGGCTGCTTTCAAAGTACAGTAAATAAGGTCAGATATACCACAATATAACTCAGCATAGGAGCTTAACTAGAATCAATAAGAAGATTCTCATGGACTTAGCAGTTACAGTAGTAAGACAGCAACTGAGCAGTATTTTATCACTAAATTTTTGTTCCTAAAATCACATCTAGCTTATATTTATATTACACACCAAAATACTATGGATATTGAACATAGATTAGTACTTGTGATTGCTAGTAATTGGTTATATCATCATTAATTCACAGCTAATTTACTAACTATAAACTCTGAGTAAACTGCCATACCCCCTTGTCCCTTATCTTCATATTACATTAGCCACCAAAATCTGTTTTATAATTTTCTCTGCTTGCATTTTTATTTTTCCACATACCTGTCAAGTCCAGCTCTGTTAATATTCTTAATATTCTTATTTAAAATGTTGTTTCAATCCAGACTCGCATGCACCTGCATGCTCATCAAAGCTAAACAAAATAAAACAACACCTGTTTAATGTTTCAAAGGAAAACACTTATTCCCTGGCTTGGAGAGTTTATCATAATATTGTTCCTCCTCATATTTTCAAGCTTCCCTTCCACTATGACTTTCTCTCTGCTATATACCACAGCTAAATTGAACTGCTTATTTCTTTAAAACTATACTTTTCATTATGTGGTCTCCTCTACCTATGTGGGTTGTTTTTTCTTTCTCATTACTGTCTTTTGAAGTTTACTCATTTCAAACACAATTTGAAAGTTCAATTTTGTTACACACAATCATAAAGAATTTTGAAAATTAAAAATTATCTCCTTTAAACTCTCAGTAAGTATCCATTCTTTGACCTATTATGACACATCATCCGCTTTCTTACATGATAAACTTTATTCATGTCTTATCTCCCCTTCTATATTACAAGCCTAAGAAGGTCAGATGCTTATGCCATTTTATATTCCTCATTGTACCTTGCTAGGAACTTGTGTGCAATTCATATTTCATAAATATTTACTGAATGAATAAAGTGTTGTCACTAAAATGTAAAGGATTTTGAGAACACAGATATATCAACGTAAATTATTAGTTGGCTTTCCAATTTATTGTATTTTGATCCAAGTGGCTAATGTCTGTAAATATATGATATAAGCTCACTTATTTTCCGAAAATAAATAGTAATATATTAACAATGTTATCCTTAAGTGTAGCCAGTTAGTGTGTAGATACCAAGGCTTGCAAATCTCCTGGAACTTCAAATAAAAAAATAACATCTAGTACTTGTAAATATTTAGAAGTAATTTTCCTTGATAATATGTATGCCACTACTATAAAGATGAATGAAAATATAAATTTAATTTTTAAGTTACTCCAGTTAAAAACAAGAGTACTTTTTAAAATCTTTTATTTCATAAAATTAGGAAAAATATGTATCAAGTGAGGTCCAGCATACCGTTTCATCTCTCTTTCTGCTCCCAGATGTCCTCACAAATATTACATCAGAAATTCTAACTTGAAAAGATATTTATGGAAGTGATTAGAGTGGAGATACAGCTCTTTTTACCAATATTATGTTAATATTCAGTGCAGCATGCTGTAATCTCTGTTTTCAAAATAAAAGGATATATGAGGGGCATCACATTTTAGCTATTACTTTGTGATTCTCTCCATATCCACCATCAGAAGGGATAATACGCCCTTTCTTCCTTCCTTCAGAAAATGTTTGTGCAAACGATTTAAACAAAACCTTTTAGATATCACTTACTGAGAAGAAGTGTCCACTGGTTTTGTTTCATGTGACGACAAGTCAATCCCATAAAGAGGAATTTCAAGTCTCACCAATAAATCACAGTTTCCAAGCATGATATGGAAGAAACAGAATCAGAGGGTTGGAGACACTCTGTAGACAAAAGTAATGGTTATTTTGACAATAAGCCAATGTAGACTGATGATATTATTAAAGGCTCCATCTAGTGTCTTAGCAATATGTAGATTTCAGGTCTTTGCAGTGCTTTGGGTAACAAATGACATAATACTCCCCAAAACAACCAGAAGAAGTTTTAGCAACTAACTTACAAAATTTCAGGGTAGTTGAAATTTTTTATATACCTGAGGTAAAGAGCAAGATTCAGTGAACATGAAGTTATTACAGAGTCTAATTTTTCATTTGCTCTGTGGAGCTCAAAGCACTCTTCAGGGCCTAGTAAATGTTTTCCCTATGGATAAATAATAAAACATTAATTATTGTAGAAAATGATGCAAATTATATCCAATAATTCAATGTGAAAATGAGTAAAACATTTAGGTTATTTTGAGCATTTAATGCACTATTAGAGAGTTTCCAAAGTACAACGGTAGTTTGAAGATTGAGTTTCAGAAAAATCATATTATATAAACTTTGTCAACATGATATGATAGTTTCGTTTCTGCTAAGATATTAATTTAAAAAATCTTTGGTAGTTTGAAAAATAACTGCTTTTATAACTGTTCCATATTTGCATAATGCTTTCTAGTACTCATGAGCAATAATAATCTAAAATTTTTCACCAATGTGGCTAAAATCCCTCAAGTCATTTGATTTTTATGACATTCTTTTTAGCAGATGAGTATTATTAACATAATACAAATAAACCAAATATATACTTTTCCAAAGCATATATGGCCTTATACTAATTCTTTTAATCATTCCATTGTAAAAACCCACACAATAATGACAGATGTTTAATACTGATAACATATGATTGTATCTTTTTTTTTTCTTTTCTTTTTTTTCTTTTTTTTTTTTTTTGAGACGGAGTCTTGCTTTGTTGTCCAGGCTGGAGTTCAGTGATGCAATCTTGTATTACTGATACTGCCACCTCTCTGGTTCAAGCGATTCTCCTACCTCAGCCTCCCAAGTAGTTGGGATTACAGGCGTGTGCCATCACACCTGGCTAATTTTTGTATTTTTAGTAAAGACAGGGTTTTACCATATTGGCCCAGCTGGTCACAAACCCACCCACCTCTGCATTCCAAAATGCTGGGATTACAGGTGTGAGCCACTGCACCCGGCCTGTATCTTAAGCAAACATTTTTAAATGTTTCTTTTTTCTTCTCATATTAGTAATAATCATTTACATCATACATTACATTTTAAAAGGTGTAATACTTTAATTCTTTACTTTCATTTAAGTTTTTAAAATATTATACAATTTTTATAAACTTACACTTTGAAAATACATAAACTTTTGCCCAGTAACTAATGAACAGTTTGATTTTGTGTGTCAAATACAAGTCTTAATTTTCCGTATCCCATGATATTTTCCTCGTATTATGTCTCAACTACTTGTTATTAAGATTTTGTACCACCAATCTGCATAAAGCTATTTGGTTTGATATATATATATATAGCTGTCTCACAGATATATATATATACATCATATATATATATGTATATATATGTCACAGGATCCTTTGGGTGTCACTTAGCCAGCTGGAAACCTCTGTGGCTGGCAGCACCTCTGCTTGAGTTTTGCTTGCACCTGCTGAGCTAATTTCGCCCACTCAGGATGCACTCTTCAGGATGCACTAGGCTCATGCTACTGGCCCGAATTCCACTCTGGTGGAGGCTGAGCCAGGCCTGGAGCAGTAAGGGGTGTGTGAGTGAGTGAGTGCAAGGTCCAGTGACTGCCCACAGCGAGGTGCACCTGCTCCTCCGGCGGGGCCTGCAGCTCCAGGCACTGGCACAGGTGCCAGTTCTGTGAGAGACTGTGGCTGGACTAGACATACCGCAAGCAGCTTCCACTGCTGGAACTAGCATCTGGAAGAGCGGAACACTGTGGCTCCTGAAAACTTGGAGACACCAGCAACTGAGGAGTCCAAAGGAGTGAGAAGAGACTGCGTTCCACAGTTCTCTGGTTCCTGCAGCCCGTAGCTTGGTGAGCGGCGGGGGCAGGATGGGGGTCGGTGTGCTACAGCTCTTTCCTTCCGGCCGCCCACAACTTGGCCAGGGAAGCGGGGGTGCCTGCTTTAGCTCCTTCAATTCCGCAGCTTCACTCCGGCCCTTGGCTCCCAGGCTGGCCCAGCCCCGCCACCACTTCCTATCACGTGGTGCGGCTGCGCACTGCCGGCAGAGGGCGGGAGGCGTACGGTGTTACAGCTCTGACTCTGGGTATCCCAAGGTCTGGGTTTCCAGAAGAGTCTGCCCTTCGCGTGTCACGGCCTGCAGCTTGGTGAGGTGGCCAAGAATATGTTACAGCCCGTTTTGCCCCAACCCACAACTTGGCAAGCCAGCCAGGAAAGTGTTAAAACCCTTTCGCGCCTACAGCTTGGCCGGTCCTGAGTTCTCCTCACATATCCAGAAAGAATGAGGTTACACGGACAACTGGCGGGTGAGTAAGGCAGACAAGAGTTTTATTAAACCACAGAATAGCTCTCAGTTCTGACGGAGAAGTGGGTGGCTCCTATCTTGGGGCAGCAACTCCTGACATACGGCTGAGTCCATCCAGGGTTTTTATGGGCTCAGAATGGAGAAAAGTGCATACTGATTGGACCGTTGGTGGGCCTGGAAATAGCACCATTTGGTTGACTTAAAGGCATCAAGGAAGTTCTCATTCTGGATTGTAGATTCTACCTGGAACTGGAACCCCAGTTTTCAGGCTTTGAGGTGTGTTTGGCTTGAAGGTCACGTTTCACTGGGGGACCCACCTCTGTCTTCCTAGGAATTTGTCTGCCTCCTGCTGCTATTGCATATATATATACATAAATGTTTATATGTACTTGTAAATCTGACAGCACAATGGCACGTCACAAAATGAAGCCTTAACATTATCAAGCAACTATTTAATATAAAAGTAGTAATCATAATTCTAGACCTCCAGAGAAAATCTTATACTATTGCAAGAGGCAATAGTATATATTGTAATAGGCTCAATCCAGATTTAAATGTATTTTGTATCTATACTGTAAATAAAATATTCTGATCCATATATGAATGCTAAACATGTTTGATTTAACAACTTAACTATTGTGGAATTTTTTTTTTGGTAACAAAGGCAATTTATTATATTTATTATGATTATTTGATTAAATCATCTTTCACTTTATCTGAGTCCAAGAAACCTTAGCAGCTTATGATCACTCTATTCAAAATACAGGGGAGCAGTGGTCTAGATGGTAAGGTAATGTAAGCAAATAAATATGAGTCAACAAATTATTTATAGTTCATTTTGCCTTCTTATTGATAGCAATAAGGAACGGACAGGGCAACACAAAATAAAAGAGCAGTGTAGGTAAAGCAATGCAGTAACAAAGATAAAAGTAATGGAAACATCAAAGGTGGAGAATATTAGACAGTATTATTTTAATTTTAGTTTCAGGAGTACATGTACAGATTTGTTGCATGGATATATTATCTAATGCCTAAGTTTGGGCTTCTAGTGAACCCATCATTCAAATGATGAACATAATACCTAACAGGTAGATTTTCAACCCTTGTCCTCCCTTTCCTCCCCCCTTTGGAGTCCTCAATGTCTATTGTTTCCATCTTTATGTCAGACTGTACCCATTGTTTAGTGGCCACTTATAAGTGAAATAAAGTAGGGGGTAATAAAAAGAATAAATTACAGAATAAGAAAAACAGGATTGTATGACAGAATAGTTACAGAAACAATTTTAAAAGACAAAAATGGGTTAGAAGAGAAGAAGAAAATAAAGACATTAAAGAATTTTTTTTATGCAGGAAACAATAGCCATGAAACAAGCATCCTGAATATGCTTGTGCTCAATTTTGTCCTATTGCTCACACCAACTTCAGTTATTAAAAATTGAAGCATGATAAGCATATAAGAAAAAAATAGAGAAAGGAGGCAAAGAAGTACTATAAAAATGAGTAAGTCACAGGAAAATAAAAAAAGAGAACCCAGACAAAGAAATGCATGAAGCTAACAAGAAACAAGTGGGTTTGAAGAAAGAAAAGGTGTGATTGTGCCCAGGGGATGCTTGTACAGGCATCAGTTTCAGTTAGCCCATTAGAGCAGGTTTAACAGGAAAAGAGAACAAGTCACATAACAAATATTTCTACTTTATGTCTTTCATAATAGACCCCAGCCTTGTCAGAATGCCCTGAGAGGAAATTAAATTAGATGATTTCATTGGAAAGTGATGCAGAGGCAAAAAGCATAGTTTAGAACCCTTAAGAGCCAGGACCTACTACATATTAGGAGAAATATGTGGTCAAGAAAAAGAATGCTTCAACAATAGAGAGTTTCCGAATTTAAAAAAAAAAATTCCTTTCACTTTCTTTGCTTTGTGACAAAATATACGTAAGTCTAGTCAACTGGCTCACATCTGCCTTAGGAGCCTGGCAATAACCTTAAGGTACTCACCTGTATTCCATTTCTGAAGTCAGAAACTGCTATAAAATGCTGTTTGAGAAAGATTGTACTTCCCTCTAAGTGCACTATTTTCTTCCTGAATATGCTTGTGCTCAGTGTTCTCCTATTTGCTCACACCAACATCAATTATTAAACAGCGAATCTAAATCATAAATTAATTCAGTTTGTGTAGTCGTGGATTTTGCTCTAGCAGAGTTTGTTTCTTTGTGCTTTTCGGGTTTTTTTAGTATTAGTATAGTCCATATATTTGACAGAAGTTCAGTTTTTGTGGGGGAAGGTTGGTATGACATCCACCCTACTAGTAATACATAGATCTTTTGTTAATAACCAAAAATATGTTTCTGTGAGAGATTTCTATTTCATAAAATGGTTACATTGGTCTTTTCTAGAAAATCAGTTACTAAAATTAAAGAATGAGAAATGATATTCTTTTAGTTATTTTTAAATGTATAATTAAAACACTTCTAGGCTTCATTCCTCAGCTCTCCAGCTTCCTGGAAGCCTTTCTGTACCCTCACAAGCAGAATCAGTTACTTTGTGGTGCTCTGGTAGAATTTGGACTTTATTTGCCACATCATACATTGGCTATTTTTGTCAGTTCATGTGCTGCATTTACCTCATCTGTCAGGGTACATACCACATACCACATTGTATCCTCTTAGAGAGTGGGTAATTGTGCTATCAGTGGCCAAACTTGCCTTAAGGCAATTAATATAATTTTGTGGAATTGATGATAGAAAGGCAGGAAAGAAGAGAAGGAAAAACTGGTATCTATTTCCATGCCTAGCAGTGTGTAAAGTTAAAACCCCTTATTGAAATCAGGCCTTTAAATACATACTATATCGACTGCTTTATTTCTACTGTCACAATTAACATATTCTCAGCCCTACATATATATATATAGCCATATATATGTCCAGACACACACACACACACACACACACACACACACAGACAGGCAAATATACCCAGCCGCATATATAGAAACAGTATAATTTGTAATTTCAACTTATTTCCCCTTTAAAAGGAAGTATCTAAATCTTCTGGGGATAGTGTAGGAGGCACACACAACTTTAGAAATAATTAATTTTTGCATATTAAAAACCAGGTAGAAAATTTTATTTTTATTAAATAACACATGTAATAAAAAACTATATGTTGTGTCAGATGAAGAGATAAACATGCATAAAATATGTTTATGTGTACTGATGCATAGAAAAATTATAAGCATAATTTTTATTGTCCTATTATTGGTTCTGATCATAATAAATATATAAAACTTCTATATATTTATTAAATTTTTAAATATTAAAATATATTTAGCTAATATTTTGAAAAATAAAAATAATTCAATTATTGATTATTTGCGCTAATAATGATATATAAAGCTAATTAAAAGATAACTGATTTTGAAAATATTTAATATAATCTCAATTTCATTGAGATAGTAAAATAATTTATATTAACTATGTCAGGAATTTATTAGTGGCTCATATCAATAATGATGATTTATTAAACTTTGTTTCTGGCATGGTATTAAGTGTATAGCATACAATACCCCACATAACCTTTCTACCTACCTTATAATTATGGAAAATACCCTTCTTTGAAGATTTATAAAAGCAAGGATCAGAAAAGCTTTGAAACATGCTAGTAATCTAGTTTAGGAAAGGCAGACCCCATATTGCAATCCACCAGGGTTTCTCAACTGGAGTACTATTGACATGTTAGACCCAGTAACTGTTTTGTGAAATGTGGGATGTTTACCAGCATCCTTGACCTCTACCCACTAGATTTGAGTAGCACTCCCTGACACAACAACAACGAAAAATACCTTGGGACATTGTCTAATTTCTCCAATGTACACAACTGCCCTCTTTAAGAAGCACTGATTTACTCCTATTTGAATCCAAGAAACATGTTCTTAATGAGTGCACTGTACTGTTTCTTGACCTAAGTTTGCTGATAATCAGAGACAACTGTCCCTGAGAGTGACTGTGAGAGAGAACACTGACATAACGCTATCTGTGAGACAGAAAGAACTGGCATGTATTTACCAAGCATATGATATATGTGAAGCAGAAAGAATGTAGTTGTTTATTACGTGGACTTTGTTCTGTAGTTTCCACTTGCAATATGTTCACCAGTGTAATTTCTACTGAGACTGAATAACCAGAAAGCAAGGGTGAAATATGTCACCCTTTTAATAAGATTGATTCCTGGTACTGCCTCCTAAAAATTATAATTTGAGAAAAATTGATTTGCATCTCAGTTTCCTCATCTATACTGTGAGGATAATATCAAGTTTATAAAGCCAATATGAGAAATATAAAGAACAATGTGTTTAAGGTTTCTGGGAAATAAGAAGTGTTCAAAAATGATTGGTCTTTATTGTCATGATTGAAGAATGATCAAAAATATTCTGGAGGTTTAGCACAGAGGAAGAAACTTATTTAGGGTATATTGCTTCATAGTTCTAGAATAATTTGAAATACTTTCATATCCAAATCATGCATAGTAAAATAAATTATGTGTTGATTGATGTTATAATTCCTACCATCCTTTCCTCAATAAATAATTTTTTTTTCTTAAGGTCTGTGAAAGCAAGTACAGAACTGTGCACAAATGTACCTGTGCCAGAAAACATTAGAAATGATTAAGAAATGGGATAGAAAAATCTACAATGAAATAAAAGAATGTCTTAGAAAATTCTATAAGGAAAGAAAAATTTTAAAAGAATAAACTCAATTGCCTCTAAAATTTATATCTGCAAAATTTTATGCTAATTTTTTATCCAGAAATTTTATTGTTTTTGTATTGGTTTTAGTAGCTATGCTCTTTCTATAAAACCTAAATTGTCAACCAGTTCATAGATCTACAACTGCCAATAACAATTTTAAGAGCAACCCCATCTACGACTTATAATCATGTTGTAAACGGAATTATTTTTAAAAAAGGGGGGCCAGTTGTCTCTGATTATCAGCAAACTTAGGTCAGCATTACCTTATGTTACCATCTAATGTAAGGTAATACAAATTATAGTATCTTGTCAATCAGATATAGGAAATGAATATCAGGGGTATGTATATATGTATAGATATGTACATGTTTAGTATCTATCTATCTACCTAATTACCATCCTTTTTATTAGGACTGATCTTAATCTGTAAATTCTCAATAGCTTTTGTAGATTTTGATTAATAATAGATTGTGTAGCCTTTTCATTTCTGAGCCCTTAAAACAAATTCTCAAAGGAGGCATGACCATGTGATATTGGAATGACTTCTTCTGAGCATACATCAACCTCAAATATGTCCTTTGCTGAGATAAGTCTATTAATGTTAAACTGCTTAAATAAAACCAACTTGAGGAGGAGGCCTGTAACAGCTAGGATAAGCTATCTGGTTTTAAAATGGGGGACCAATTTTCCTGGCTTCAAACACTAGTAATCCCCTATTTTAAAATGTTTTGTCAGTGTAAATAAGTCTGGAATTGAAAGTGCTCAATTTGGCCCATCATCTTAGACTGAGTGACCTGAATAATATATTCTCTACTGTGTAAGGCAGAGATATTCTCAAGGCTTTAGGCGCCCTCAGCAGCCAAGATGTGGGTGTTCCCGTGATCTTATAATGGACTCCTCCTGCATTCCAGTAATTAGCCTTCCATATGTTGAACAATTGCTCTTTCTACCCCACCTTTGCAGAACCCACATTACATATTGTCACACAGGGGAAAGGTTACATTTCAAACACCGATTTATACTGAATAATGATCAATACTGTTGCTGTTTTCTCATGTAAGTGAGAGAAATGACATGTGTAACTTATGACAGCATCCCAGGGTGCAGATTGTTTTAAAAATCTATCATAAAAGTTCAGATAGGATAAGTGACACAATTCACCACATCCTATCAGAAATCTAAAAATACTCAAATAGGTTGGAGAATTTAAGTTCATATTATTTGAGTTTAAGGTACATTAAGGACTGTCCCTTAGTAACTCAAATCTGTCAACTAAATAAAAAAACAGTGTGAATAAAATTATAAGTTAATGTAGTGTTCAAGGACAGAGTCTATTTGGAAATATTAAATTAGTCAAAAGGGTTTTATTCAACAAAATCTTGTATAGGAGAGAGGATGCTTTGCCAGACTGATTCTACCATCTGATTTTTCTGCCAAGTATAACTCTGTGGTGGAGATATGTATCTTAGGACCTAGGGTGTAGGTTTTCAGAGCCTGGCATTATACCTTTGACTTGCATTACTAACGATTTTTTTTTCACATTTTATCTTACCAAACAATCTCAAGAGGCTTTTGCTTCTTCTATAGCTTTTCAAGGATAATAGAGTAAACTGGTCAGGCAGGCAATCCTGTTGTGTCTGTTTGCAATATTATATCTATTGCTGGAAAAATTAACCTTTTTGTTTTATTCATTAATTTACTTGCATTATATTGTTAGCTGAATCCATAATCCTGAGTCTGAATAACTCTGCTATTTAGCTGGGACCTACCATGGTGGTTATCTTTGTCTATAATATTTTTCTTTCAACTTCCACATCAGATATATGCACTTTTAGAGCAAAAAATTTTGTAAATATTCACCCAAGTCAATTTATTAACTTAGTGTCAGAAGTGTAGGAGATTGCTGAAAATTTTTAGTACAACCATTGTGCTGATTTAGCAGAGGGACTTCTTTGAATGTTCTCAAGAAACTAAAGAAGTGAATTGTAGCATATGAAGAACTACCTGAGTCCTTAATAAATCATTGGACCTACAAACCTTTTCACTGTTGCATATATAGAATAGAAAATATTAAAAACAACAGAGTTTGTGTAAGTTTATATTTTATGTGTAAGAAATATAACTGAGCACAATGGATTAAAAGAAAGACATGGTCAAACTATGCTGTCTGTAAGAGGCTCCCTTCTGATCTAAAGACATAATTAGGGTGATAAGGAAGGACTAGAAATATATTGGATATGACACCAAAGGTGTAGGCAATAAATGAAAAATAAAGACTAATTGAAATTTATAAAAATTAAGAATGTTAGTGAATCAAAATATACTATCAACAAGTAAAAATACATCCCCCAAAATGAAAAAAACCCAGCATATTATATGTCTAATGAAGGACTAATTTCCAGAATATACAGAGAATTCCCAAAACTCAACAATGAAAATCAAATGACCCCATTCAAAAATTGGGCAAGAACTTGAATAGATATTTATTCACGAAGATATACAAATAGGCAATGAGCACATGAAAAGATACTCAACATCTTTAATTATTAAGAAAATGTAAATCAAAACCACTATAAGATACAACATCACACCCATTAGGATGGCTACTTCAAGAAAACAGAAAACAAGTGATAGCAGGAATGTGAAGAAATCAAAACACCTGTGCACTGTTGGTGGCAATGTAAAATGGTGCAGCCACTGTGGAAAACAGTATAGTAATTCTTCAATAAATTAAAAATAGAATTACCATATGGGCCAGTAATTCCACTTCTAGGTATATATACAAGGTTTCAAAGAGATATTTTTATGCCCATATTGATAGCAGCATTATTCACATAGCCAAAAGGTAAAAGCAACCTGAGTGTCCATCAACAGATGAATAAATAAACAAAATAAGCTATATATACACAATATAATATTATTCGACTTTAAAAGAAATGATAGTCTCTCACATGCCACAGCATGGAAGAACTTGAGGACATCATGCTAAGTGAAACAAGACAGTAACAAAAACACAAATACTGCATAATTTTATTTATATAAAGGTACCTAGACTAGTCAAGTTCATAGAGACAGAAAATGGAATTGTGGTTGCCAAGTGCTACAGAGGAAGGAATGGAGAGTTACTGTTTGATGGGTATAGAGTTTTATTTTTGTAAGATGAAAAGAGTTCTGGAAATATATGATACTGAGATTGCTCAATAATATGAATGTACTTAACACCATTTAATTGTACACTTGAAAACAATATGGCAAAGTGCAACATCTCTTTCATCTATCCCTGCACAAATTATCTTTCTTGTGGAACAGTTCATGCATTACCTAGGAAACCAAAAGCTCCCACTAATTTAAAAAGAAATCATCTGGAAGGAGAAATTAATTACTTGTAATTTTTTTTTTTACTTGTAATTTTATTACAGGTAAACTTAAAAAATTTAGTATAAATCTGTTTTAATATAAACATTATTTCCAAATATATTGTAGTGATATTTTTGCACAGTACACTAAATAATAATACAGTATGAGGTAATAGAAAAGAAACTGAACTGGAAGTCAAAATTTGACTAGGTTCTTACCTTGATATCAAATTGGATAACAGCAAAAAATAAGGACAAAAATGCCTAGCATTAAGGCAAATGTCACTTGTCTTGCATATTTCCTAGCTTTTTAACCACAGATAAATTATTCAACTTACCAGGTACTAGACTTACTCATATATAAATTAGTGGAAAAATAGCACCTATATCATGAGATCTTTGAGAGGATTAATAAAAGCATACTAGAGATGCATAAAAAGAACAAACATGAACAAACTTTCAGAGCTTAATGAGTTTAGCTATTAGGATGATGAAACCTAGATCCTTATGGTACTTATAGCTTTAATTACTTGTTTATATTATTTCAATCCTAACAACACATCTATGTTGTATATACTTTTTTTCTCTTTTTCTTTTTCTCTCTTTTTTTTTTTTGAGATGGAGTCTTGCTCAGTGGTCATACTGGAGTGCAGTAATGACCCTATATGGGCTCACTGCAACCTCTGCCTCTCAGGTTGAAGTGATTCTCCTGCCTCAGCCTTCTGAATAGCTAGAATTACAGCCGTGTGCCACCATGCCTGGCTAATTTTTGTATTTTTAGTAGAGACAGGATTTTGCCATGTTAGCGAGGTTGGCCTCCAACTCCTGGTCTTAGAGATCCACCTGTCTGGGCCTCCCAAAGTGCTTGGATTATTGGCTTGAGCCACGGTGCCCAGTACACAATTATGTTTTATAATCCCATAACAGATAATGTACATAATTTTATCATCCCTATTTTACTGCTGTGCAAAATGAGGCAGAGTAAATAATGTCATGTTTGAAATTCTAACAGCACAACTTTCTATGTATGACATTTAGGAAAATAATGAGAAATTTTACATAACAGAAAAATAATACACATGAACTAGCATGATAGGTTATGAGCCTAGAGAGTTGATTATGGTAAACTGATGAAATAACTTGTCTGATATAATAAGAAATTTAATATGTTTTAGGGTGATACTGAGTTAGTATTGAGTCCTTAAACAGCCAAGGTCAAAAGAAAGTTATAATTTTCTATTTGAAAAATATTTAGACATTACAGAATATTAGAAAATAGAAAAAAAATAATTTATTCCACTAGTCTAAAGCTAATATTTTATTTTGTGTGCATCCCACTTAGTTTTTTTTATGTATATACATACATTGCAAAATTATTATTTATATTCTATTATAATGCCCTTTTTCATTTAACATACCCTTTTTATTTTTCTCAAAAATGATATATAATTTTGACTGATTACCATCCCTAATAGGCATATAGTTTGTCGTTAGGAATAGGTACCATAATTTATAATTTAATTAACCATTCCTCTGATGGACATTTCAATTGCTTCCAATAGTATTGTATTGTAAATAATATTTATGTGTCATTGTGCATAAAACATTCTCACAATTTTCTTCATGTTTAGAAGTAGTGATACAAAGTCAAGACATACAAACTTTCTTATGGCATGTGATATATACTGCTGCTAATTTTTTCCCTAACGCTTTTACAAATTTTCACAACTACCAATTTCCCCATAACTTGGTCAACAAGTGCAAGTTTGTTTTTCTTTGAAGATTACTTATAGGAGTGTGGAGGGAGGATTTCTGTGATGAGGCAAGTGTATGGGATAATATTCAAAGGTAAAGTTTAAAGTCCAATAAAAAGGAGTTGATGTGAATAACAATAATGTTAGTTTTGTATTTATGAAGTACTTTATATGTGTCATACTCTGAATTCTGAATGCTTTACAGGCATTATTTAATTTACTCCACAGAGTAACCTTAGAAGTATTTAGCATTATGAAACCTCCTGCAGATGAAGACCCTGAACACAAAGATACTAAGTAGCCAGATGAAGTAAAACTTTTGAGTGGCAGATTTTGGACATAAAGAGTTATTAAATGAGGGTCCAAGTAAAAAGCATAGTCAAGCTTTCTGATTTCATTTCAATTTTTTAAAATTATACTCTACTATATCATTTCTCAGTCCTGGCCAAAAATGTTATTATGACTTATATATTAATGATTTTTTATTTCCTTCTTCCCACGTGTTCAGAGAAACTGATCTCCACATATTTCAGAAGCATATCATACTGACTTCTCCTTCCTTGAGTATTTTAGTTAAACCTTCTAAAATAGCATTTTAAAAGATCTATTTATGTTGTAAATTGATTAATTCTTAAAGTGGCTAAAATATTGTGTGTTTTTCACTTGCTTCTTACTTAACTTCACTTCCATCCTCCTCTTATTTATAATTTTTTATTTCTAAAGTCAATGGCATTCATTAATTAAGAACTTGTATTGGTACTTCCTCAGTTACTTGGATACAAAGTAATTTTTGTCTACTTCAGTATTTTTTGGTCTATATTATATAATTATGTAATGCTTATATTTGATAAATTATTAGAACTTCTTAGATTTTTATCCTTTTCAAACAGTTTGAAATTTATAGGAATATAAAACAGGTTTTATTTTACCATCTCTTGAAGTGATGAATATAGAAATTTAAAAAGAAATTAACTAAAATGGACTCAGTAAACTCTTGTGACTTGGTTGCCTGGCCATATACTATGCTTTAGTTTCTTATTCAGGTAGGTTTACGTTCACTTTAAGATACTTAAGGTGAAATATAACCAGAGCTAAGTAAAAATGTCATATGACTTTATGTCAACCAAAAGAAAATCAAGCTTTTGCTAAAGCGTTAAACTATTGTGTGTGTGTGTATATATATATAAGTATATATAGGGCTATATATATGATGTATATATGTATTTGTGTGTGTATATATGTCTGTGCGTGTGTGTGTGTATATATATATGTGTGTGTGTGTGTGTGTGTAGAGAGAGAGAGAGAGAGCTTTTGAAACAATATCTGGAAAAGTTTGTCCTTATTACATTTTTGTTTGCAGACAATTTGTAATTTTTAAAACTTATGAAATATCTTACTGGCCTATATGCAATGCCAAATTAAATTTGATTAAAAAAATATGTATGGAATATATGGTCTTTCTTCTATGGTATTTAGCAACATTTAAATGATTAAAATACTATATAATTTTTGGAAGTTCCTCTAAAGAATGAATAGCTCCAGTTCCAACATATACTACCCTAGAAAATAAATGTTGAAAACAATTGTAATTCTGTTCTCTGTCCCTGCTTTAAGACATCATGGACTGTTGTTTTTAAAGGAACAAATCCTTTTGTTTCAGAGACATTAGTATTCCATGAAGATGCTCAAAAGTATTAGGTGCTTTCTTGAGTATATACAAGTTTGTGAAACCTAATGTGTCATACTTTTAATTTTTACTAGGAGCACTGAAGTTATTTCGATAGCTATTATAATGGAAGAAAAATGTTAATTTTACTGAATTGTTGAAATGTGTTGATTGTTGAATATTTGTTATTACTATTTGAACTTTCAGTGTTAGGTTCAGTATATTTTTCCTTTTCACATTGATCACTCAGCTTGAAAGAGAGATACCTTTTTATGTGTAATAGTACCAGATCTTATAATGGACACTATCATAAAACCACATTTTAGGAGATACAGAATAACCTCAAATTGTTATGTCTTTTTTTCCTACTGTAGATAAAAGTCTTTGATTGACTAAAATGTCTGTGGTTTTGAATAACCACCTTTACTAAGTCTCAGAGGTAGGTCACTTTGCTCAATTAATTTATAATTGAACATGTTTCCTGTGGTAGTGGCATTTGTAAGGGGCAAAATCAGAAATTGTTCCTGAAATATTAGTTAAGATTAGATGACACAGTACTGTATATAGTATTTTGTGGTTTGAAATGAATATAGTGTGATGTTCATAATATATGAAGAATGTTTACTCTTCATTAGTTTAAGGAAATATACTCCTTTGTGAACTACATATACATGTATATTTGTGCTTACATTTATAATATGGTAAATACTTTGCTTTCTTCTGATTGTATTCATTTCCCTGAAGATTTAAATTGAAATTCTCCAAGAACAGCTTCTTCCTCCAAAATTGAACCTGTACTTCTTAACTGCATTGTATGTTCAACATGATATATGTGATTTAATTATATTTGTAACTTGCAAATCAACAGTGCAGTTGGGTTACTGCTCCAGTATAGAGGAATGCGTTGCTAAATATACAATCAGAAAAGAAATGTTTTAGAATGAGAACTATTTTATAGAATCAAAAAATATAATGTATGCCTTATTATACAATATCTTTAGATTTATATGTGAGTATGGGCATCTTACATATTTTAATACATGTATACTAATATTCACAGATGCATAATACATGTATACTAATATTCACAGATGCATAAGTGTATGTCTGTGGTTATATGCGATACATATATATGTTAACACACATAATTTTGTTAACATATAATACATGTTAACACACATACATGTTAACACACATAATTTTGTTTGTTAATTGTCTTTTGTATTTGTACGCACAACTGGTTCTCAGACTAAAGAAGATTACTATTTCCGAATAACATTTTGGGGGAAATTACTGGTTGGATGAAAATAAAACTTTTTAATCATAGATATCTAATTCTGAATAGAAGCATGTGTTCTCAGGAGAAAAACAAAAAATTCTAATGACTCTGTGAAGTACTTGCATTACATTTCTAATAGTAATGTAACATCCAATATCCACTTTAGCATTAATCATTGATTTAAAGGCACATACACTGTCTTTTGATTAAATGCCAGATTGCCTGGAACAGGCATTGGCAATTAGTTCACTGCAAATAGAACACTGACAATAAAGATTAAAAAGGGGCTTCACTTTTAATCGTGAGGAAGTGCTGAATCCCACGGAATTTCTAATTCATGTTTACTACTGAATCTCCTACTGAGTTTCTACTCTGAGGTAGGCAATAAGTTTTCAACATATTTCCACAGTAGATATAATGGTCAGGTAATAGATACCAATATTTCTTACATCTCTAATTTGTTTGTTTGGTTTTCACCCTCTGCAATTTTTTTCTGGGTTTTAACTTAATCATTGAGGAATATTTACTCTGGGTGAGACATTATGTTTCTGCTCAGGTGAGCTTGCGGGTGAACAAGCTGATCTGTCCGTTTGTTACAGTGGGTAGCTAGTAAGCCATGAGCAGGGCAGGAAAGCGCTCCCCCCAACACACATCAGGAGTGTCAGGCAACCCTCAGGTGATGGTCAGGCAGTCCTTAACTGTTTCTCTAAAATAATAAACGGTCACAGCTGGCGCCAGGGAAAGGCGTTCTCCTAATAGAAAATACCTGAAATTGATCAGCAGCTTCCCAAAAAGATCGTAAGAGTGGAGAGAAGTAATGCAAGATCCCGAAACTAGGCCAACATAGAAAACCACAAGTAAAGAGGTAGAGCTGCCCACTTGGTGTCTGAAGTTCAAGTTGCCTGCTTGGCTCTCTTCCAAGTGTACTTTCCTTCCTTTTCTTACTGCTCTTAAGCTTTTTCATAAACTTTCACTCCTGCTCTAAAACTTGCCTCGGTCACTCTTTCTGCCTTACACTCCTCAGTTGAAATTCTTTCTTCTGAGGAGGCAAGAATTGAGGTTGCTGTGGACCCGTACCAGTAACTACCACCACTAACAAGGTGTGGTCCATTAAAGCAATAAACCCAAAATGAAAGAGTTAAACCTTTAGTCAATTGTTGATATAATCAAGAGGCTAACATCAGAGTAAAGGGTGACTCTCCCTGTTTCCTTTACCCTATGCAATGACACACAGTGGGGAGCCAGGTAGATGAGCGAAGACCAGGAGGTCATCTTGCTGTTCAGGAAGTCCAGGTAAAAGACTCTGGCAGGTTTATGGCCCCTGAGGTTTGGGGAGGTAGAAGGAGAGGAGGGCTATGAGTGGAAAAGTAATAGCTACTGATTCAGACTGAGAGAAGGATCAAGGTTTCCCTCTTCTTCTTCCTCAAAAAGGCCTCTGTAGAGATGCCTGAAGTGATCCTGGGTGTAAGGCCTCATATAAAGAGGTCTAGGAATAAAGGAATAAAGGTGTTGGGGCTAGCAGTAAATAATAGAGAAATGTAAATATGCGTGAAAGCATGTATGCATGACCGGCAGGACAGCATGAGCAGCTGGAGTCCTTGGGTGTAACTCCCCTTAAAGAATAAAATGGACTGGCTATGTACCAAGTCTGGTGTTTGGAGGGCAGTTCACCCCTCTGAGGTCTGTCAGGTAAAGGCTTTTTCATTGCGTGAGGTCTGGCCTGAAAAGTTCCACATAGGTTTTTAACCAGGTTCTGGACTTCTCATTATGTTAATAATTGCATTCATTAGCTCTTTTAATATTCCCAATAGCCCAATGTGATTGTCTATGCTTCATTGATGAAGGAACTAGGGGTTACACATTGTTACAAAACTTGCCTAACTTTACAAAAACATTTTATAAAAGGGTCAGAGCTTACCTGACTCTAAAATTCACATTTATATCATTATATTATATGCTGTTTCCTAATTAAGTAAATTTCAAGTAACACCATCATTGAACGAGGTTGTTCTCTGACTTTATCCTATACAGTTTTCTTTTCCTTGTCTGAATTTAATCAAACACACTCTGCTAATTTGCCTAATTTTGTAAATCTCATTTCTTAATGTCCTGTTTTTAAATGATTTGAAATAGATGGAAATCATGTTTCCTTAGCCTTCATTTTATACCTGTGTCTTTGTTATGAACCTGACCAATCTGAGTACTATTTTGAAAATTCTTTCTCTCATTTTTTTTCCTCTTAGTTCAACACTCTCCAATCTTTGAGTTTTTTCTAGTTTGGTCTTTCACATGTTGGACAACAGAGGCATTATTGTATATTAGCTCCCTCTAATCCTAGTGAAATTTCCAAGTTATGCATTTTTCCATCTGCTATTTGTTCTGATACATTATTTTTCTGTGCATCCTTATACATTTTTTTAATCAAAGGCATAATATCTTGGTAGGAGTGGGGTGTCAATGTATATGCTGCTTCAGTGTCAGTGTAATGTAATTTCACACAGATTACCTTACACTGTAATGCAGTTCTCTGTGGGGGAAAACAAAAGAAACGACTCAAATGAAACAATTTAATCTTTTATAATTATATTCTATGGACAGTAGAGGTGGAACAATGAATATAGAAGGATGCTGAAAATAGCAGAAGCTTCTTCTTTTTCTCTTTATTTCATTTTTTTCTTCCTTCTTTCTCTTTTTCTCTTTTTTCTAAAAAAAAAAAAAAAAAAAAAAAAATCCAGCAAGTTATTTCATGGATAGCATTAAACAGATTCTTAAGTTTATATGGAGAGGCAAAAGATAAAAAAAAAAAAAAAAGAAAAAGAAAATAGCAGAAGCCTTGGCAATTCTATGTGTGAGGTCATGGTATATTGAGATATGGCGAATGAGGGATTTAAGGATAGTCTACAAGACCTTGATATTTCAAGTCCTTTAGAAATCATAACAAGACCAGGATTTGTGCTTTGTCTGGCTATATTAATGTTACTTTATTTTTCATTTTTTAAAAAATTTTCCCCCACTAGCTCAGAAATTTGCTAGAAATATGTAAAGCAATAAACAATGCTACGGATTTCTAAGGCTCTATCTTTCATTCTCCTAAATTGTTACCATTCTTACTCTGATAAGCCAAATGACATTTTTGATGTCTAGGTAATATTCTTCTTCCTTTCCAAAGCCTCTCTTAACCCCACTTCCAACTCTGAGGCTCACCAAATGAGTCTACTTTCTTGGGGGGGGCCCCCTGTGTCCTGGGCAATCTTCTTCAAAGTTGTTTTCAATTGTATTATAAGCATAAATTTATGTCTCTTTTGGCATCATTTAGGTTATCAAATTTTCTTTAGAATAAAGGATGCTAAATATATAATTGTTGAAATAATGACCCAATGAAACAAATCTTCCTGTATAAATATACACAGAGACAGCAAAGAAACTGAATTGGGAAATAGTAGATTCCCTTATGTCATTCAGAAATTGTTTCAAGAAACCTCACATTTCTATATATTTATAGAAATGTACTTTTATTTCATTAATTTATAAATGTTATTTCAACAACTCTATATATTGAGTCACAATGTGACAACAAATCTTTTTTCTTAAGAATACTGATGATAGATGTCAAAGGTTCATTTAAATAATGACCTCAATAAAAAGAAATATGATGACATAGATAAGTGTGTGGAAAGCCTCAATCAAGTTAAAGTTGGTATGATGGTGAAACCAGCTGGACAACTAAAAAATGATAAGGCCAGTTATTGGATACTTATAAATCTTTTACAGAACAAGTTTAAAAATCTATGGCTTATGCATACCTTGTACCTTAAACATAAGTATTCTCACCTTGGAAATTTCATATGACAAGCTTATAATACTAGAACACCAGGTCTTCCACACTGTAAACAGAAATTGCAGTAACATTGTAGACACAGCAATTTGTTATATTTAGTGATCATATTTCCACAACTTTTATTTGTCATATGTTGATAAAAACCTGCCATAAAAATAGTAGGTGATGATATCTGCTATCAACTCTTATAGTTTTAACTATTTAAGTTTGAATATATTTGCAATATTCACTCTAGGTACAGGTAACCTAAATAAAATTTGAGATGAAAATTGTCATACTTTACTTACCCTTGAGTTGATAGTTCTTAAGAAATAAATCTGAATGAATTTCTTTATTTTATTCATTTATTCCCATAATAAAGATGTTTGGACATCCACAGTACAAGCATTTTGAGACATGTAATACTTTAGAAATAGAACATAAACGTAGTAAGTTGTTACATATGGATTGGGTACAGATAAATATAATACAAATGAGGAAAATGTATTTTATATTAAAAGAACATGATAGAAAGCTTCAGGAGGAAGTTGATATTTGAGATGAGGCTTAAATAGTACACAACAATGGCTGGATTTGCTTGATTAGGAAAAAAATACTTAAAAAAAAAGGTCTTCTTTTGGCCTGGCATGGTGGCTCATACCTATAATACCAGCACTTTGGGAGGCCGAGGCAGGTAGATCACTTGAGGTCAGGAATTTGAGACCAGCCTGGCCAATATGGTGAAACATCGTCTCTCCTAAAAATACAAAAATTAGCCAGGAATGGTGGCATGCGCCTGTAGTCTCACCTATTTGGGAGGCTGAGGCAGGAGATTACTTGAACCCGGGAGGTGGAGGTTGCAGTGAGCCGATCGTGCCGCTGCACTCCAGCCTGGGTGACAGAGTAAGACTCCATCAAAAAACAAAAAACAAACAAAAACCTCAGCCAGTAAATGTTACATCTTGCATAATCTCATTATTATAAATTTAAAAACAAACACAATTAAAGAATAGTGCCTCAAATCACATTGAAAGTTAACTTTAAGAAGTGAGAAGTAGAGTGACTGAGAGGAAATATGAAAAGATATTGAGTCCCAGGAATATCTTCTTTCTTTAATCTCAAAAAAGTAATATTTTAAGAGAAGTAGATAATGGGGCTACCTAAAGAACCTTTTATTTCAGGCTACAAAATTTGAGCTTTGCATGAGAGTCAATTGGGCATTAGGGAACTATTCTTAGGCTTTGAACAGATAAAAACCAAACTACATATAGTTCTCTTTAGAGGATAGTCAGACAGTTACAGGTAGAGGTGACTACAGATGAACTGAATGAAGATATTAAAAAAACTGCTTTCATTTGAAAGGTAATCATAACCAAAACTTTATTAGATAGAATGAAAATACAATGAAATAAAAAAAAAAAAACAAAGAAAGATAGAATGTATTAAACATGGCAACTGATATGGCTAACCAGTGTGAAAGAGAATAAAGATAAATATTTAATATAATGCAAATAAATAAAGGTAAAAAAGATGTCTGGGTCATTGATAGAAAAGGGGAAAATCAGGAAAAGAAAGTAATATGCATTGGAATAATAATCAGAGACTGCATAATATATCAGAAATCTTAAATGTTGATAAATGTGCTAAATCTTTTAATCTTCACAGCAAAGTATGGGATATGAACTAATATTATTTTTATATTAATGAAAAACGGAGGCAAAATCAGGTCGGATATTTTGTGCATTGTCCCAAAACTACTCTCAGAAACAAATTAACCCAGACTGCCAGACTAGTTTCTGAATTTTTAATCACAACACTCTTTTACCATTTTGTCTGAAATAATTGAGTGCTTATTCTATAGAAACACCACTCCAAGTGCTTTATACACACAGTAAGTCATTTCATCTTTCAATAATCTTATGAGGAATGTATGCTTATGATCTTGATTTTAGTAAATGTCAGTATAAGAACTTAAAACAGCTACCTGTCTCCTGAGTCTGCACACTTCACCACTGTTAAATTTGTCCCTGAGATAATTGCTTTTAGACTTCCTGAGTTTGAAGTATAAGGGCAACATTTAAGTGCAAATATCCCATTGGAAATTAGGTACAGAATCATAGGAGAAATTTGACCTAGGTACACTTATGACACACTTCCACTTAGAGAGATTTTTAGCTAAAACCATAGGAAGGAATAGGATACTAAAGAGAATAGAAAATACTGTCATACACAAACAACAATATTTTATTTATATGTTCAAGAAAATTAGGGTGAATTTGTTTATAAAAAGGTTATCAGTGCTTAAATAAATGATAAAGTTTTAAATTTAGTAGACTTTAACACCAATCACTAAATCATGTGTTAAATAGAACTAATCAACAAAAGTTCACAAATGTAATAACAAATATTTCCCTAATATTTTCTTTGTATCTCAGTTATATAGCTATTTAGGGGTCAAATCAGATATTTAGGTTCTAGTATTCATGAGACTTAATACACCATCTCTTTGTTCATATTTGTGCTTCACTGTTTTGGGTAACTGAAAAAAGTGTTTACTCACACAACTTCTGCAATCCTAAATTCTAATACTGGAAAAGTCTAGTAGTTTCTGAAGTCATTAAATGACAATCCAATAATATATTTGAAGACTTAGCAATGTTTTTCAGAGAAACATTTCTAAATTTACTTTAAGATTATTTTTATTTTAAAATATTTAACCATATATTCAAGATGTTAATTGCCTATAAGTATCACAGAAGGCATAACTGTCAAATTGAAATCAAAGAAGGGACTTTGTATATGAGATATAATCATCTTACAAATAGGAATAGTGCATAACATGGAGTAGTTTCATTTTTCATGGATTTTCAATTAAATAAGAATTAAAATTTTAGCTAGCTATGGTCATTACATTTATTATGATAAACAGAGGTGTATTTTATTCATTGAGATAAATAAATTGTTGCCATTAGAATGAGTTTTATTGCTCATTTAGCACTTCAAGAGTTTTATGAATTACACTAATTTTATTTTTTTAATACAGCCTATGTCTATAAAATTATTTCTTTTTCACACAGAGATACCATATTAATAAAATAAGTGTAATATCTCTGAAAACAAGAAGTGAACCAAGATATCAGTAGTAGTTAATATCTTGTTAGTGATTAATTAGATGGTTAATTGGTCAATTCTAATAGGTAGTAGGAATGTCAGTTACCTACAGAACATTATTGGAACAATAATGGAAGAGACCAATGTCAAAATATTGCTTCTATTCTTTCAAAACCTACAGACTCCTTACCAGAGATGCCTGAGTCTTAAAAGTGTTTAAGTTTAAAATTAATATTTCAGGCTGAGCACAGTGGCTCATGGCTGTAATCCCAGCACTTTGAGAGGCCAAGGAAAGTGTATCATTGAGCTTAGGAGTTCCAGACCAGCCTGGCTAACATGGTGAAAGCTGATCTCCATTAAAAAAATACAAATATTAGCCAGGTATGGTGGCAGGCATCTGTGGTCCCAGGTACTAGGGAGGCTGAGGCATAAAAATTGCTTGATTCCAAGAGGGTGCAGTTGCGGTAAGTCAAAACTGTGCAAGTGTACTCCAGCATGGATGATAGAGTGAGACTCTGTATCAAACAAAATGATAGTAATAATATTTCACACCGCAGTCTATTTTGTTAACCACTATGTACAAAAAACATGTATCTGGCGTATTCAGTGTTCGAGAAATGTTTGTTAACTTAATGGATAAATATTATCAGGTTATACTTTTTAGTAAAACAAATCCCCAGTAATGGAATCCAAAAGTGAAAATAGCAAGAATCAAGTTAAAGCCCTATGGGCATGCTTCACAGAGTTGCCTAGGGTCACTAGGCAACTCTGTGAAACATGCCCATTGCACTTTTACAAAGAGAAGCCAATCCAAACAAAATTGCTCATCAGCTCAATTCAACTGATATGATTTTTTAAATTGCCTTAAATTAATTTTCTTTTTTCTTTTTTTTAAGCACAAGTAAATTTTAGATCATAATTTATGTATATGGAAATCCCTAATTTTGCTAATGAATCTAAACATAAAAAAGTTATCACAGCCTGAAATCATAGCTTTATTGTTAACATTCTTTCAAAGTTTTGGGCTGAATTTAAACTTTTTTTCAATATTCATTTGCCATTCCTTTCTCTATTTAGGGATAAGGTGGCAAACATGGCCTTTATTCTTAAGAGTTGTAGGAATAATTTTTAAAAATACTATAATAAATGTAGTTACCACTTATGAAAATTACTCCAAGCAAACAAATAGAATTGGCAGTCTGACAGGGATTAGTAGGAAACAGAGCATTTAGAAACACCACAGATAACTGTTACTCTGACTATTGTTTTATTATACAGGCTAGCCAAAATAGAATAGCCTTAGTCTGAATTTGCAAAAAGATCTTACATTTCTGTTTATGTGTGAGGGTGTGAGTATAAGTGTATGTATGCACGCATGCACGTATGCTGGTTCTTCTAGATGGAGTCTCCCCAGACATGTTTATCTCTTAATGAGATGGAAGAGTTCACTTGACCCCTTGTGATACTTGCCACAGGAGTGTGGCTCATTTACTCCCTGCACATTCAAACTCTTTTCGAGAGCAGAGCATGCAGGTGAGCAGGTGCTGGGGCCCAGGCAAGTGCTTTTGGGCCTTGGCCCCACTGTGGTATCTAGGGATGTGTTACAATTAATGCTCTTTTAGCTTTGCCATCTGCAGATGGCTTAAGTGTTAAACAGCTTAGTGCAGAGTCAGTGTGATTCTTCACACTGATTTTATTGGGTTCTTGCACCCAGTGCATCCCGAATTTTTGTTCAGTGTCCAGCAAGAATCAGGTCACATAAACAGTTTGAAAGATGATGAATGCAGAGGATTCTAGTAAGCAGTAGAAGTATCTCTCAGTGGAAAGGGAGCTGGAAAGGGATGGAGTGGGGGAAAAAATTATCTTTTCCTGAAGCCCTGCCCTCTCCAGCCTGGCTTCTCTTCAAAATCATGCTGACGAAGTTAAGCTGCTTCTATCCATACTCTCTGATGCTCAGTTACTTCTTCTCACAACATTCAGCCAGTTGTCTCTTCCAGCTGTGGTCTGGGGTTTATATGGGCACAGGACAGGAGAGTGGGGTGAGCCAAAAAAATGTCATTAGGATGGGAAAACAGAGACTTGAAGATCTCACTTAGGGCCATAGTCCCAGGCTTGAGGGTGGAGCCCTTGCCAGGGACCCCACTGTCTTCTACCCAGTATTTCTGTGCCTCCTGTCCATATCATTAACTATTGTTGATTCATTTAAAATTTAAATCTGCTGAGCACAAATGTCACTCCATTCAATGAAAGAAAACAAATCCCATTTTAATATAGCTCCATTTATATTAAAGAATTATAATTTCTTATTCAGTTATCCATATATATGGTATTGTATAAGTTGTTACAAGTCATTCTTTTGTATTGTAGTAATTGACTAATTTTCTCTTCTTTCCAATAGAACATAAAGGGTTTAAAGGCAAGACATTGTTTATTCAGTTTAGCACTCTAAATTTCTAGCATAGGGTGGGCTCACAAAACAAATATTTGCCTAATCAATTAAACAATAATATATAAATACAATAACCACAGTGTTTTAGAGTATAGAAGGAAAGAAAAACAAGAATATTTGATTCCAATTTAATTCAACACAAATGTGAGGGTTATCTGTTTGCAACATCTGTCACTCCATTGATCACCAGGGTGTCCCCTTCCTCCCTCTCCACTCCATATATATCCCTCCTGAAGCTGTGCACTTGGTCAAAGAGGATGACCATCCCTGATAGAGGAGGACTTGTCTTCAGTCAAGGGTATACAAGTAGCTGTGCTTCTCTGCTAGAATCTCCAAACAAGCTCTCAGTTTAGTTCAACAAACATTTATTGTATGTTTCCTGCATGTCAGGCACTGTTTTAGATAGCTCATCTGAAATAGTGGTCTTCAAATGTATTCATCTTGCACTCTTAGCAATAACATACAAACAAATAATACTTTAAATGATCATGGTAGATATCAGAATCAGGTATATTATTTCTATAAATTGCATATATATATGCTAGCCTCAGCATAAAATTATTAGGGAATATATGAATGCATATATAAATAAAATTTATAATGTTTTCTTTTCAAAACTCAATAGATTGTCCTTTCAACCCCACAGTGTGTCTTTGCTATTAAATAAATATACAAATTTAATATTACCGCTTTTAAAATAAAGAAATTTTCACATTTCAAATAGGTATTAGGTTGGTGTGAAAGTAATTGTGGTATTTGCATTAATAAAACTAATTATAGGACAAATAAATGAGAAAAAAAGACTGGGCCCATCACACATGAAAAAAGGCAGAGTAGGCATTACATAGATATTTAAAATAGCAGATTTTTCTACTTAGGCATGCAGTCTCAGTCTACATTCAAAACAGTTATATGTGGGACTTGAGAACTGTTGAAAGATTATTTTACTCTACAGTATGTGTAACATATTTAAACAATCTTCAGATTTCAATCACCATAGAAAATGACAGTTGAGCACTAAAAACATATAATAACAAACAAACCATAGGTAAGTATATTTTTAAATATTTTTTAAACTTTTTTTTTTTCCTGATAAAATGGAGTTAATTTTTGAGTAAAGTTTGGCCAGGCATGGTGGCTTATGCCTGTAATCCCAGCACTTTGTTAGGCCAAGGTGGGTGGATCACTTGAGGCCAGATGTTTGAGACCAGCTTGGCCAACATAATAAAACCCCATCTCTACTAAAAATACTAAAATTAGCCAGTTGTTGTGGTGCACACTTGTAGTCCTAGCTACTCAGGAGGCTGAGGTGGGAGGATGGCTTGAGCCCAGATGACAGAGGTTGCAGTGGGCCAAGATCATTCCACTGTACTCCAGCCTGGGCAACAGAGCATGACTCTGTCTTGCATTCCCCCTACCCCCCCAACAAAAAAAAGCGAGTAAAATGAGAGTAAAATCTCATCTTGGCCACTGCCTGGATGAATCAGAAAGACGCAAAACCAAATGAATAGGCAATGGAGTAGACATTTTTCAGAATATTCAATAGAAAATTTCCCTGTAATTTAACATTTTTTGAATTCCTGTGCTATTTGAAATAGTGGTAAATACTGCTATAGATATGTGTTTGTAAACATTATTCATAAAACATGAATGTAAAGCAATTCAAAAAGTTAAAGAAATTAATATCAACTTATCATCTTTCATTCAACAAGAGTATAATTTAAATTTCACTGACAACCTGTAATTTAGAATTCTTAACCTCATATTATAGCTGAAAGAATGAACTTACTCAACCAGCAAATATTTAATGAGTCCCTACTGCTGACATGTGCTATCTTATGTCTTGAGGATATAGCAAGGAACAATTATAGCCCCTTCCTTGTTAGAGCTTATATTTTTGTGGACACAGACAAGTATATAAACAAATATATGTTATACATAAGTTGATGAGAAGTTTTGTAGTCAAGAAATAATTAAGAGAGCCAGAAAGTCAGAGATTGGGACAGTGCTCTTTTATGTAAAGCAATCAAAGAGTATAGAAAGAGTGCCATGTTAGAACTGGGGAAGCAAGCCAAACATTTATCTGAAGAGCACCATGGATTGAAGGAAGGATTGGTGCAAAGCAGGATCAAAGAAAAACAAGAAAGCCTGATTAAGTATCTTGAGAATAATAAGCAAGGGAGTCAGAGACAGCAGATGAGACCAGTGATGAGAGGCAATATAAAAATTTTGTCTTCCACTTTGAGTGTGATTGGATTCCATTATAGGGCCATGAGCAAAGAAGTGACATAACTTAGATGGGTAGGACTGGCTCTTTTTCTGAAAAATAAGAGTTTGGAGGAAGGCATAATAGAGTTAGGAAGCCCCGTGAAAGTTGGGGATGCTGTTGAAATAATTGAAGTGAGAGATTATCCAGGTGTTAGCATGAGTGGTAAAGATAAAATTCTGGATTCAGTTATATTTTGAAGGTAGTCAAAAAATTATTTGCGATTGGATTAGATATAGAGTATTAAAACCAGAGAGGATTTAAGAAATACTTCAAGTTTATGAATTTAAGAAATTGGAAGAATGAAAGATAGCAGGAGAAAAGGTGAGAAGGAAATAATCAGATATTCATTTGTACACACTTTAGGTTTGAGATGTTTTTTAGTTATCAACATGAAGATGTTAAGAGGGTGGAAGAATATTCTGAAGTTCATGGAAGTAATCTGAGCTGGAGTTTGAAAGTTAGTGGCATAATATTGTCAATTAATGCCAAAAAAATGGGAAATAGTTAAAATATTCTTAACATAAATTGATTTATTTTTCAACTCACAGTGATAAAATTATCTTTTGTGAGTATGATTGCAATTATTAATATCCTGCAAATATACGATTTAAGTCCCATAGTGCAGTTGTTCAAAATGCTGTATTGTTTTTATATTAACATGTAACTCTCTGCTTCTGTAAGTTCAATGTGGAGACTCTCTTTTATTCTCTGTGATAATGACCAAATCCTAATTTATTCCCTTACTATACCTTCATCTGCAAATTGAACTATCATAAGGCTTAGTTTTTGTCTCCTATTTTGGGCTTTAAAATGGGTTTAAACAATCAAACAAGAGAGATGGCAAGATTATCTGTCTTTTACCCAGAGAGGAAGCCTTATAATCACATTTGGTGAAACAAGTTTATAGTTGGGATCCTATTACACCAGTTGGAAAATGATTGCCCTGGTTAGACTCAGCAAAGAAGGCAATTTTTTAAAAACAGTGAAAATTGCCATAAAGTGACAAAAGAGAAGTGCTGTTTTTGTAGTTTGTTCTTTATATATTTTTAATATGTGACAATCACAGTCATTACAAATGGGTCAGCTCTACTGTCCTGTAAGTAATGATTTTTTTAAATACCCTCATTTTGCAGGGGGGACATTGGTAGCTTTTAATTATAGTGTCCGATAGTGTCCCTATTTTTCAGAATTAGAGTGGTAGTTGGCAATCATATGCTTTCTTCTTTCAGTGGCTATTGTAAGTATAGTTTAAGTCCATTATATTACTGATTGGCAAATGCATATCGTGTCTTCTGGCATCTTACTGAGTATATAATTCCTTTTTCATTTTTGCTGTCAGATAAGGTACACTTGTGATTTTAAACAATACTTCTGTCTTTAAAGGCTGTTGCATCTAATAGTAATTACTTAGTCTAAGAGAATACATTAGAACATTTTCTAATTAAGTGTTATGTTAATTTTCTTTATAAAGACTATGAATCTGCAAAAATGTAGTCACATGTATTAAAAAATAAAATCAATTTTTGATCCTCTGTGATATATTAAAATAATACTTATGTATAATTACCTATAACTTAGATCACACTTTTGTTTGGAAAGTATATTTTTAAAAGGTTACATTAATTATTATTCTTTTCAGTAATGTGGAGGATTTTAACTATGATGATTATAACTTTGTTTTTAAAATATTTCAGCAAGATGGTAATCAGGCTACAGTGTTTATGTACCCAATGACAACCTTTCAAGATAGATTAAAAAAAATATATCTGCATCCTTACTTTCTCCTGAAGCTGTGCTTTGAGGAAAAAACATTCCTCAAAAAGATCTGTAATTTCACTGAGAATACATAAGAGAATATGTTTTTCTGAAAAAGTTTCCAAGCAAATATATTAATGTGCTATTGGTGTCTCAACTTGCCTTAGGTGTAACCAACAGAATTGAGAGATATTTTTGGCAAATGGAAAGATTGAATAATGATAGTTCAGTTACTGTAGAATAGTGACATCATGAAAATATCTACAATGTTTTGAAATCACATAATTAGCTGAAATTCATACTTTAATTTCACCCTGAATACAATTTTTCTGCAGAATCTAAGATGAATAAAATTATTTGGAATTAAATAAATAATATTTCCAGGTCATAATATTTTTGAGAAGCAAAGTTAATATAAGTTTTAGATCAAACACTTGTGAGGAATTTACCAATAGCAATCATTATTATATAACAGTTGAATTTGCTGAAATTTAAGATATTATACATCCTTTAGAATATAGACAAAACTAGTAGCAAAAGCCATGAACTTCCCCCAGATGCATACTTTTTGGCTTCTGGTACAGTAGTTTAAAGGCGGTATAAGCAACATCACACCTTCTTATATAACATGTTTTCAATACTTGTGTGTGTGTGTATGTGTATGTGTGTGTGTACTGAAGGAATTTTAATTTGTTTAGGGGTTAGAGGAATGGTTTATAACTGTTTTCTGTAAGGCCTGGGGGATTCCACAAAGTGATTTAGCAGAGGCTGCAGGAAAGGAGAATGGCAGCTTTGGTTTTATCTGCATTCTATATTAGGCTTCAAAAAGTATATAAGTTTACATGAAGAAATATTTTAATTTTTTTGTGTGTGTTTATGTGATATAGTGTCTTGTGCTGTCACCCAGGCTTGGAGTGCAGTGGCACAATCTGCTCACTGCAGCTTCAGACTCCTGGATTTAGAGATCCTCCCCCTTCAAACTCCTGAGTAGCTGGGACTACAGGTGCATACCACCACACCTGGCTAATTTTTCTATTTTTAGTAAGTAGAGATGAGGTCTCAGTATATTTCCTAGGCTCAAAGAATCCTCCCACCTGGGACTCCTGAAGTGCTGGGATTACAGGCAGGAGCAACCTTGCCTGGACTGATTTTAACTGCTAAATAAACACTTGATAACCTCTTTCTAGATAGAACATGTTAGGATTTTTTTTTCTTCTATCTGATAGGGACAAATCTTATTTGAATAGAAAGACAGAGTCCAACCTTTTCTTCCAAGAAGTCAGCTGCTTTAAATAGCACATTTTTTTCTTGTTCTTGATTTTAACAGATAAAGATGATAATTGTTTGCATGTTATCTATAATTACATAATATTTATATAGCAAAACAAGATGATTGTTAAAAGTATTTCAGATTCATGAGATTTTGGTAGAAGCTAGTACGTATCTAAAATCCCCATTAGTTTCCTCATTTCCCATTTATGAGGCTTCATATTTCAAGCTAATCATACAAGAAAGTCTAGGAAAATAATATTATAAAACTATAAAATCAGATTTACAAATACTTTCTATTCCTAGACCACACAGCTTAGTGCATCTTAAATGTAATTGTGCATAACAAAGGTGTATTTTTATTTAAAATGCAGATGTCCAAACATCATGCCCAGAAATAACAATTTAGTAGGTACTCTGGATCTGCATTTTTAACAACCATCACAGATGGTTCTACATTAGAAGTTTCATAGACACATTTAGAGAAAGATTGATTAAAGTCATCGTAATTTCTTCATTGTCTACTTCTCTGTCAGCTGTCTTTTTTTCCCAACTCATACTTTCACTTTATTTTATAAACTGCAAGTGAGAATAAAATGCAAAATGCCCAATTTACTGTCTAACATATGGCAGTCCTATTCCAAGTGGGTGTTCCTGTATTCTTTTCCTGCAGGTCATGATGTGGAGAAATAGTAATGGTGCTAGTATTCTAGATTAGGTATCTATAATTTCTGACTCTTGTTAGCAACATGTACAATAATATTTCAAAATAAAAACAAGATGGATTTAAAGAAAAAACACTATATACAAATAATGGTTGGCAATTATTCCATATGTTGCTAGAGAAAGGAAATATAATAAATAATTTTAACTGGAATATTTAGGAGATCTCAAAGTATAGAAAAGGGCACAGCTCGTTATCTTTTAAAAATCAATTTTAGAAGAAATTTTTAAATTATTATTTTTTGAGCTAGGGTCTTGCTCTATTGCCCAGGCTGGAGTGCAGTGGCTCTGTTATGGCTCACTGTAGTCTTGACCTCCAAGACCCAATCAATGCTCCCTCCTGAGCCCCCTAAATAGCTGAGACTACAGGAGTGTATCACACTCTATCGATTATTTTTCTTTTTTTGTGTGTGTAGAGATGGGGTATCAATATGTTGCCAAGAGGTGAGCCACTGTGTCCCACCAAGAAGGATATCATTAGAATTATTTCTGTGAAACCAAAATAATTATTTTCAAAATGACTTTCTGTTACCATGAAATATGCTTTAAAAGTTATTTAGTCTATTTTTTTAATCCAAAAAGAAAACATGCACATTTCTAATCTTGGCTAATTCATCCCCTCCCATCACAGCCTCATATAGCATATTACACTAATATCTCCCCTCTCATTGTATAAAGCCTTCAGAATAATCAGTAATATATTTATGTCTATAGTCAACTGATTTAGGAAGAAATCTACCAACATAACATGTCTTTTTTCTTTTTTTCTTTTTATATAGAGTCTTGCTCTGTTGCCCAGGCTACAGTGCAGTGGCATAGTCTGGCTCACTGTAACCTCCACCACCAGGGTTCAAGGGATTCCCTTGCCTCAGCCTCCCAAGTAGCTGGGACTGCAGGCAAATGCTACCACACCTGGCAATATTTTTGTATTTTTAGTAGAGACAGAGTTTCACCATGTTGTCCAGACTGGTTGGTCTTGGGCCCCTAATCTCAGGTGATATGCTCGCCTTGGCTTCCCAAACTGTTGGGATTACAGGTGTGAGTCACCACACCCGGCCATAATATTTCCAGGTGAATTAATACACTCATTTTTAGATACTATGGATAGAAAAGTTACTCTAATTCTCAGTATCTGAGCTTATTTAAGAGTAACTAATCTTCAACTTGGCACAGTGGCTCACAACTGTAATCCCAGCAATTTGGGAGGCTGAGGAGGCTGAGGCGGGCTGATCACCTGAGGTCAGGAGTTCAAGACCAGCCTGGCCAACATAGCAAAAGCCTGTCTCTACTAAAAATAGAAAAATTAGCCAGGCACGCTGACACACACCTGTAATCAGAGGCTGAGACAGGAGAATATTTTGTACCCTGGAGGTGGAGATTGCAGTGAGCCAAGATGGCACCACTGCACTTCTACAAACAATTTTGTGTTTGGTTTTCATTGTACTTAATCATTATTAAATAAATAAAATATGTTCTGCAGCAATCATTTGTTATTTATTTAAAGCATTTACTGTGTTCAAGATATTTAAGATCTAAGGGTATTATTAATTTACAAAAAAAATTATGAAAAGATATTCCATATATAATCATAATTATTTTATAGATACTGTAATTGGAGGGTTGTATTTTACTGATAATTTCTCAAGAAGAAATACTAAGCCAAAGTGGTCCAGGGAGAAATTTATAAAAGAAATACGTCTTACATGATTAAAAGACTAATTATAATTTATCATTAAGGTAGCATAATTTATCCTTTTGATAGCTCATGGACTGAAATAAGAGTTGGAAGATTGTTTTCAAATATGCCCATTAGGAGGACATGATTTTATTTATGTTAAGACTATTTTAACTATTTTCTAAATGATGTAATTACTATAATTATCTAATTTTGTATTACTGAAAATTTTGTACATGTTCTGTGTTTGGAAGAAAATAGAAAGATGAAAAAAAAAATACACAGAAGATCATGGAAATCAAGCCAAAAATATCAATCCATTATATATTTTGGTGGTATGTACTTTAAAATGACTTTTTTCTTCTTATATATTTTAGTATGTATTTATATAATCAATATTTTATTTTTCCCAAAAAAGTGAATCATGAGGCCAGTTATTTCACTTTAGATTTTGTGTTTATTTGGTTTTAAAATATAAAGTATAAGGAGCAATTTAGCTATTCACATAAAATGAATAAATTTTATAATTTATCTGGAACAATAATGAATTAACTAAATACAAACCCAATGTTATTGTTGCATTTTTTTTCTCAGTGATGAAACACTATGGCATGCTCACATTTATTTTAGTTATGGCTTAAATGCATTAAATTCATGGTCATAAACCTCATTAAAACAATGAAGAGCAAAACATATAAACATACAGGTTGATGATAGATTTTAGTAAACCTGCGCAACCTGTGTTCATTTTTATATACAGGAGTCACTTACCTTACTCAGACCTACAGTAGGCAGTTAAATATTGATTCAGTTGAATTAAAAGAACCAAAATATACTTTTAGCTAACTATTTAATAAAAAAAAGAACAGATGTGTTCAGTGAAAATCATTACATGAGCCAGATGCAGTGCTTACACCTGTAATCCCAGCACTTTGGGAGGCCCAGGCAGGTGGGTCACCTGAGGTCAGGAATTCGAGAACAGCCTGGCCAACATGGTGAAACCCTGTCTCTATTAAAAATACAAAAAATTAGCAGGGCATGGTGGCGGGTGCCTGTAATCCAGCTACTCAGGAGGCTGAGGCCGGAGAATCAGTTGAACCCAGGAGGTGGTCGTTGCAGTGAGTCGATTTTGCCATTGCACTCCAGCCTGGGCAACAAGAGCAAGACTCCATCTCAAAAAAAAAAGAAAAAAAAAAAAAAGAAAATTATTACATGAATCTGGAATGCCAAAAATCTTAGGCTTATTATAACCTCTTTTCTTTCTTTCATAACCCATATTCCAATCCATTAGTGACAGCAAAATCTTTGTGCCAGTTTCCAAACATATTTAGAACTCTACCCTTTCCCAGAACTTTCAGTGCTATCACTCTAGTCAAGGACATCTTCATTTTTTGTCAATTTTATTCCAATAACCACCTAACAGGCCTCCTTCCTACTGTGCCTGGCTCCCTGTGGTCTTTTCTTCACCTACTATCTATGCAGATATTTCTAAATGCACAGCATGATTATCTTGTGAATAAAACATTCCAAATGTCTATGCCTTACTCTTAATGAAATTTTTAAAAAATTTGAATCAATTCTTATTCTCTAAATGACTTTTCCCTTCCTCTTTGAACCCATTCACTCCTAAGGACTGTATTAATTATCTTTTGCAGCATTTTAACACAGATAGAATTTTAAAGCACACCCATCTAATACATCACAGTCTCTGTAGTTCAGGACCCCAAGATTGATCTACAGGGTCCTCTTCTTCAGGGACTCACAAGGCTGCAAAAAGGCATCAGCTGGGATTGCATTTTTATCTGAGGCTTGATTTTGAAAGGATCCCCTTCAAACTCAAGTTGTTTCGTTCCTTACAGACTGTTGACCAGTGGACAAGTTTCTTGCTAGCTACCACCGAGAGGCTGCCCTCAGTCTCTTGTGACATGGGCCTTCCCAAAATGCCTGCTTATTTCATCAAAGCCAGTAAGGGAGAGCATCTTCTAGCAGGACAGGTATTAGAACTTTTTGCAGCATAATTGGATAAGGGACATCCAGTGACCTTTGCATTATTCTATTGATAAAGCTCTTTAGTGTTTTGCCCAAACACAAGATCGCAGGAGGACGTAAATTTCAGGAGTTGGGTATCATGAGACCCTCTTTAGAGTGTGTATATAATGAGGTCTTTCCACCTGTTAGTTTTCTATGTGCCCTGAAAGATTTTTCTTCAGATATCAACCAGGTTTTCTCCTCATACTTTGTTGAAGTTTGTATTCAAATGTCAATTTAGCAGAAAAGGCATAGTTATCCCTACATATGAAGAACACTCCGCAGAGTTTTTGGTAACTTACCTTGTTCTCTGCCTTTTTTGTGTGTGTGTGATGGTAGTTACTATTACTAGATAGAGATCATATTTATTTTCTGTTTCACTTCTCTGGATTTAAACTCTCTTCAAACAGGTATTCTCTGCCTTATTCTCAGATATAACTCCACCTTCTAAAAATGTACTAGGCCTAAAGAGGAAAGGTGTCTACAAATTAGAAGGCTTTTTTAAAACTAAAGAGGAATACTTATCCCCCCGTATATTCTAACACAATGTCTTATAGATCTGCACTTTGTAATACTAGTCACCAGCTATATGTGACAATTTATTTTCAATTAGTTAAAATTAAATATTTTTAAAATATCAGTTTCTCAGTTATACTAACCATATTTAAGTGGTCAGTAGCCACACAGTGGTTACCAATATTGGTGCTTTCCACTGGGTAACCTAGTGGAAAGCACCAATATTGAATAACTTCATTATTGCAGAAAGTTCTATCAACCAGCCCTATTTTATATATTTATTCTTTTTTTTCTTCTATTAGGTTTTGAAGTTCCATAGAGAAAAACATCTGTCCTAATCATCTTTATATAATAAATTTTTATCCTATCAAGACAGCCTAGAATATTTTACAGAAAACGTTGTTGAAGGAATAGATTTTGGGATAAATGCATGAAAATACACTTCCAGGGCAGAAAAAAATTATCCTAAAAACTCAATGAATTATTAGTGAGCAGATATAATTCTTGGTCTGTTTTCTTCCTTATACTAACTCACAAAGGGAATTTTATTTAAAAATTTTTGCAAACCATGATGAATTTTATTTCAGAAAAGAAATGTTATCTTTCATGAAAAATTCATGAACTGTATTACTGTGACCATAAACAGAGAGAAACACATAATATTAGTTTCCCAAACAGTATAAATTTTTGCTCTCTTTTAAGAGACCATAATGACATACAAAATCATGCCTGCTGACTGGCAGATCTCAGTAGCACTAGGCTTGTTTTATCTTGCTCTGTGTGCCTTAAAGCTCATCATAAAACCCGTAGGAATTCTCTGTTCAAAAGTTAGATCAAGACAGAAAACATCTCCTTCATTTTTGAGATGAATAATTTTTTTTTGTAATAAACAACAATCTACTAATTTTTAAAAATATGAACTATTATATTGGGAACGTACCTAACTTGGAATGAAAAGGTTGTAACAGGTAATATGAAACATATTATTGGAAGAATGCTTAACAACTAATATACCTATAATATAAATATATATTCAGAGTATGTCTATTATACTACAAATATCTGTCAATGAAATCGTATTTATATTTTGATAATGGCAAAATATGGGACTGATTATTCTTTTTGCATTTTTTATTAATCACCAGTTATATATCTAGGACTTAACTCTGAATTCCTAGAAATTAAAATTTATTCCTCTATTAATGTGGTTAGTAAATGGAGGCTATTGACACATGTCCAGAACTATGAGAATCCTTATTGTGGAAAGTTTTATCATGGCCCATTTACAAACAGAATAAGGCAGTGAGCCTATGGAGTCACAAATCCATTTTAAAACTTTGAAGTATAATAACACCAGGATAATTTATGGAAACAAATATAGTATATGACAATAATTATGAGTGAAAAGAAGCAGCACCAGGTTGATCACATTTGAATCTCACCGTCTATGAGGATTGTATACCTATCAGAGAAGACATTGAACATGATGTTTGTTTATATATTAATACTATTACTTTTTTCTTAAAGAAACAACTTGGCAATGTTGCAAAGACTATCTAAAGATGAAGACTAAATTTTCATTTCTTTTAATGTAGGACATATGCTGATATTTTGGTAATGTTTGGGGTAAAGTTGAATTTTTGTATAATATTTATATAATCTGGCAGATAAAATTTCTTCAGTCAGATACCCGTCACTGTTTTAAGTAGATTTACTTAAAAAGCACACAGAAAAAATAAAGAATTTCCAACATTTATCTAACTATCCACATAGCTTTTTTTCTTTTTTGTACTGCATAGTAATATAAAATAACCCCAATTATATGCCTTAGGCCAGTTAAGTCAATAATTTATTTTCTTAGTAGGTGAAAATTTTTTCTCAAAATATGGAATGTTGAGGTCTTATATTTTCCATGAAAGTTTCACTAATACTTTGTTAGGAGAAAAATAAGAATGACTTTATTATATATAAAAAAAATTATTAGAAAGAATATTTGTAAAAAATAACTTTAAGTTCAATAAAGCTATACAGAATGAGCCTTTTTTTTTAAACCGGAGAATATGTTATATTCATCTTTGTTAGAAAAGCTGAAGCAAGCATATTGGATGTCAGGTATCTCTAAGTCAATTTCTCATTTGCTCTGCATCTTTGCAAAGCTGATTTGAGCATAGCAATTCTTTGAAATCAGTGGGGAGGTTGGCAGTTGGATTAGCTAAGTACCATAATGGAGCATGACAAGAAATTGGTCCTTTTTGTCATTTTCAATGTGTTTTTTCTTATTGCAAACTAATAAAGACAGGAAAAACTTAGTAAGTCATTTTATTTAATCTTCTCATTGAGGATATTCAAGTATTTTTATTTAAATTTATGTACAAATTTAATGTTTTCAGAAATTTCCTTGGTCACTTGATCTTAATAGCTGACCTATTCGCAATACTTGCTGTTTGTTCCCTTATATAATTTAGTTTTCTTTATAACATTTATCATTACTTGTTTTTATATTACAGAATATTTATTTATAATTTTTGGTTATTTTGTTCTGATTTATCTATGATAATAACCCCAGAACTTAGAAACGTTTTATCACTGGATAGATGCTTAAAATATACAATAAAAATATTTAATTTATTTAAGTGTACCCTATATCTAGAACCAATCAGATATTTGATGAAACTACTCAATATTCAGTTTGAAGTATTTACTGGTGATGAGAGGAACTAATCCGTAATCAAGCAGACATTTTCATTATTCTAGAAAGTGTCATCAAGCTGCAAGGAATAAAAAAGCAACAGATATACTTTCCAGGTTTTAAGGCAGCTATTGTCATTGATACAGCAACTAACAATCTTGACATCTAATTTTACCTGGTACTTCTCGGAAAGAACCTGAGCCTCCCAAAAGAAGAACCATACATTTTCTTCCATTTGCTTCTTTTGTATTTTTAATGAATGCTTACCACATTCTTATTTATCTTTTATAGTTAGTTCAAAAGTTTGCTCTTGATTTCTGCTAGCAGAGAGGGGAGGGAAGCTAGGAATAGATGAAGCCAGGTTTTTTTCACTAACTCTTTGTCTATAACACAAAAGGAAAAGAATAAGCAGATTTCATCATGAGCACCACAAGGCATTTCCTTTCCACTTGATACAGGAAGGAGTGTCCTAATAGAAAGATATACAGCCTTTTCTCTTCAAAATAAAATACGCATATTTTAAATTCTACTTCCCAATACAACATGTGTAGATAGCCCTGTTACTACTTCTTCTCACAAAAATAGCTTATAGGTATTCCACTTCCTAAATAAATCACTGGTAGCTGCAGTCTATATAATCTCCCTCATCATTGTTCATGAAATTTACTTGAATATTAAACTTGGTGCCACATTTCTGAGAAGTGTTTATATTCTGGTTTATATTGATTTATAGGATGAGTACACTCAAAAATCTATACCACTCAAATATATAAATTTAATTTTTAAATTTAAGTTATTCATAACTATTTGAATGATGTAGGACAGAAAATGATGTAGGACAAATTATTCACATTTCTAGGCTCAGGATAAGTGAAATAATTAACAGTTGTGTAAGATTATCATTTGCTTCCAATTGATGAGGTATTAACTTGATAACTAAAATATTTACATAAACAATATATTAGGACATTTTTCCATATTTCAGAGTTGAGGAAATTATTTTTTAATAGTGATAACCAAGTTGTTGATATTGAAGATATCAGAAAGAAACCCTGTAGAATGTCAAATTTCTAGTAGGCTCATTAACCATTTTTAGATAGATAAAACAGACAAAGCCAAAACATTTTAGGCATCTGTATGAATCATAAATTATGTCTTTGTACTTAAAGGGAACAGAATAAAGTAAAAGCCATAAATCAAGTGGCCAAAACAAACAAAATTTCCTTAAGGGATCAGTATGCTTGGTGAAGTAGTTAATGTGGGCTTCAGTGCACATTGACTCCAGAGGTACAAACTACCCTCAATCTGGTAATATTACTCCTCACTCCTCTTTGCCTGCTCCTTTAGCATCCATCATAAAGTTTTTGCTCTTTTAGCCCTTCATAAACTTTTTAACTGACACCCTTTCTTATGTCTGAAATATTTTTCTGTTTTGTTACTCTACCCAGGCTAACACAGATACCCACATACTTTATCGATTTACTTATCAACAAAATATTCTTTCCCAAATTGTTCATGATCCCATGACCATGTTATGGGTCTTCTTTCTTTCTTTATTGACTTTGTTTCTTTTATCCTCCTTGCTAAAATTTTATTGATTTTGACCATCTGCTTTTTTTTATTGTCCCATTCTTCAAAATGTACTCAATTAACTTTCTCATACCAATATGCTGTTTTTTTTCTCTCCAGGACCGTGGTCTAATTTTCCATATTGATTATTTGGTACAAGATAATGTTTAATCTATAGATTTCTCCCTTAACACTATTTATTCCCAACCAGTGCAAGTCTAATTCAAGAAGTCATACAGAGTGAAAAAGGTGTTCATCAAATAGGAAAAAAAAAAAAAAAAAGAGGTTGAAAGAACTTGTGACCATCTGTCATCTTCTAAATAGGGAAGATGGTATTTATCCTAGTATCTCATTTTTCACTGAGTAAAGATTGTGTAATTGTTCAATGTTGGACCTAAAGGGTAGAAGGGCAAGGGATTATTTAAGCTAAGAAAAATATTCAGGAGCTGTTTTATTCTCTTTTAAGGAATATAAATCAATTGAAGCATTTTGGTGCCTTTGTTCCTCCTGATTGACTGAGGAGGCATTTCTATACCCAATTTTCAGTAGGATGAAATGTTAATGAATTTTGAAGATGTGGTGATAGTTAACTTTGCTATGAAGGTAAATTGAAAACTGGTGTGTTAAATAGTGAGAGACAAATTTTTGCATGTATTTTAAAAGCTGAGTAGGAATCAGGGAAAAATAAAATTCTTGAAAATATAGGAAATAAGAATTTATCAATGGAGAAAGCTTCACAAGTTATTAAGAATGAGTACGATTGAGCAATGATGTGAAAGAATCTTCCCTGATTAAGAAAAATAAACTAGTGATTAAATTGAAAAATAACAAACATCATATTTAAAGATTTGAGAAGTCCCTTCCTGGTAACACCTATCTCATTTGGCAAATTGGAAGTAAAACTATATGCTTAGGAAAGAGAAATGAAATTTGAGTTGAATAAGAATCTTTCAGATATCAAGGAAAATTACAAGATATGCTGAACTAATACAGCAAAAGATAAAAAAACAACTACACCTAATGCCTTTATATTATTAATGGTACCAATTTTTAGTGTATATTTTCTCCAGCTCAGGCTGATACCCCACTTGTTCAAAGAAATGTTGAAATACTGAATTAGGAACTAGTCAGAGATTGTGATCTACTAGGGATAGGACAGTAAAAATACAAATAATTCATAGTGTTGACAATGCCTATGCAAAACTATGTGTTTGAATATTCTGTCTATGATACTTAGGCTTATGTAACTACAAGAAGAGGATATTAGATACTGACATAAAAGAGGTAAAGAACAGAGACCAGGCATGGTGGCTCACACCTGTGATCCCAGAACTTTGGGAGGCTGAGGTGGACAGATCACAAGGTCAAGAGATGGAGACCATCGTGACCAACATGGTAAAACCCCATCTCTATTAAAAATACAAACATTAGCTGTGTGTGGTGGCGAGCGCCTGTAGTCTCAGCTACTTGGGAGGCTGAGGCAGGACAATCACTTGAAGCTAGGAGACAAAGATTGTGATGAGCTAAGATCACACCACTGCACTCCAGCCTGGTGATAGAGCAAGACTCCATCTCAGGAAAAAAAAAAAAAAAGAGGTAAAGAACAGATTATTTTTTTTTTCAGGAGTGAAGAAAGAAAACCAAGAGATAAAAAATTATAAATGTTTAGTTAATAGATTTGAGTGTGCTCCAAGTGACATAGTAGTTTATGAAAAAGTGTAGAGTAAGATCAATGCTGTAGAGTGTAATAAAATAACTAAATTTAATGAAGACTGGAAACATCTCTCTTTATATTTTAATTTGTATCGTTTGTGAATTTTAAAATAGACCTGAGTAATTACATGTTCAATAATAAGGAATAAAACCAAATTTTTTTTTACCTATCTTCCCATTGATTATAGATAATTGACCCTGGAAGTTAAATGATGTCAAGCGAAATGCATAATGAAAAGTGATGGAATGGGAATGCAGAAAATCCACAGGGAGCAGAGGGTTTTTGTTCTATGTGAATTGAGAAGTAGTGGTCTGGAATATTGTAAATTATTCTTCTACCTCTGGGTACTTTAGTGAGTAGAGTATGGGGGAAAGCACAGCTTCTCATTGACAAGTCTGCAAGAAAAAAATCAATGGGAAATGGCCAGGTTTTATTTTTAGCAATAAAGGAGGATAACTTTTCTACAAAGAAATGAATATGTAATGCTTGTTTATTAAGGATCAAAAGTTTCAAATGATGTAGAAGGAAGGAGGGTATAAGTGAGAAGACTAAATGTGATTTGGAAGGATATGCCCAAAGGAAAAAAAAGAAAACCAAGAAGTGAAGAAAAGACCTAAGGGGCCCACATATCCTTCAGTGGATGAAAATCACCAACCCCGTATCAATGTTGTTTTGGTTTAAGGCCAAAGTTAAGCTGAGGATTGCAGGCACATACATAGTATGGAATTACAGGTGTCAAGACACACCCCATTGGCATTCCAGTGAGCACTTTTGAGGAGAGTCAAAGTAATAATAAAAAAATAAGTCTTTCACAAAGTAGATTTGAAGACAATGATATTTAGTTAAGAGACGCATCAGATTCATCACTTTGGTGAATCCAGGCAGTGATATCAAGGGCTCAATTGCCCGGTATTTTTTCTTCCCATTCAATTTTTGAACTCTTTGTTGATGCTTAGTAATATTTGCTATTAATAATTATTCCGTTCTGTGACTCAAAAATTTTAATGCATTCAATGATATGAAATAGCACAGGAAATTCATATTGAGGATGCATATTTATATAAATAATTCAATAAAGATATAATTTTTCACATGTCAAAGGTATTAAGGCACTATTTAATGAGCAACAACAGCAGACAATATTATGGTGATGCTTAAAAGTGAAAGTTAATGTCAGCAGAACTGGAATTCTATCACCAGATAACAGGCTCTAAGTTTACAAAAATGCTCAGTCACAGCCAAAGCATAGTTTCAAAGATATTGATCTTGTGACAACATTCTTTTGAAATGACTATATTTCTGTTCCAATAAATGACTCAAGCAGATTTTAAAATGAAGTTGAAGCCACATAAGGAAATCTATATTGCTGTTATGAAAGCACCTGTTTTTACTGGCTGAGAGAAATAGTTTAGTATGTCATTTCTCTAATAGACATATGTCACAAATACTCTAAATAATAGAATATAATGTATGCTTTGTGTATTAAACAGTTTATAATTACAATCAAGTCTCTAAACTATTTTATTCTGATAGTCACTTAGTATTAACTCCTGGCTGAAGTTTTTTCACAATATTTCAGTATGTTTTGATGAGGCTGCAATGAGTTCTAATTGTGAACATTGTTGATTATAGATTTTATGTAATTTAGAATTTAGTATTATATATATATGGACTATATTCTTTGCATAGACATGTATGTTACAAGACTGCATATAACCATCCTTTTTCAGAAAGGCTAGTCTAATTTAGAAATAAATCTAATCTGTTATATTTTTGTGTAATGTGACTACTTTAAAAATAGCATTTCACTTTTAGATATTTATTTCTATCCATGTTGGCCCCTTCAAAGCAGTGATACATGCTAGAATACATGTGGAAAAATTGAGTATGGAAATAAAGCAAAGATATATGGTAACAATGAAGGTAGTTATCAAATAACTATCTGAATTATTTGAAAGATAGCTGTGCTGTCACCTTCTTCGTCCACTTCACTTCAGCTGCTGAAAGATACTGGTTGTTGCTTATAACACAGTTTGAAACTGTTGCATTCTATCTTTACAACATTTTCACCCAGATGATAAAATAGCACTTACTTCACAGTATGATGTGGACAGACAATAGAAAAATACAAAGAAGTACTTCATAACATTACCAAAAATCTAACATAAAGTAACCTAAACAAGCAAGTACATGATAACAGAGAACATATACATGTTTGAAGCCTGAAGCAGCCTGCAGCATTATATGTTGGGAGTTGTTTAAAAGAGCCACCAAGAAATGTTAACTGTGTAAAATCATGCTATGTACACTGTTGGCAAAACATTTCCTAATTAAAAATCTAACAGTAGAAATACATTTTATCAAGTGCAAGAAAAAGCCTAAAGAAGGAATATAGAAAATTGAAATTGATGCATGGCCTCTTCAACACAAAATAAACATTGAACTGACCTTAAAGTTGTGAGCATCTGGTAATTTTCCAGAAACAAATCTCATCCTTTTAAACACAGCACAATGTTATCTTAAGTAGTGCTAAAGGCAGCATAATTTTGGTATGTATTTTTTGCTATTATTTCTTGTATTTCCCACATAACAAAATTAGTATATTTAATTCTGGTATCAGACCCCCATTTGGATGTTAACACATCCTCACTTTAGATTTTCACCATTCACAGAAACTAAGTAAATTCCAACAATTAAATTGTACATTTATTTATGTGTTATAAAGCTTTTTTAAAAACCACCATTACAAAATGACATATTGAAGTAAAACCAAATGGAAAAAGTTAAATATTACCCTTCCACTGGATATATTAGTACCCAAATTATTTACTTTTTAAAATTATTCATCCTCCTTATTCATTCATCCATCTAGCCATGTGCTTACTTAAAATCTATTGAACATAAGCTATTTGATAAGTACATGGAATAAAGAGATAAGTATGGCAAAGATTTGTGTATATGAAATTAAGAGTCTAGAAGTACAAATAGATATAAAAGTAATATCACAATTGTATTACCATTTGGAGAATTTTATACAAAGTATTTTGCATGTGCTTTCTTATTCACTTTTCATGATAATTTTATGAGCTAAGGATAAGTATTTTCATTTTACTGGAGAGAAAACTAATGTTTAGAACATTAAGTAACTCAACCAAAGTTTCAAAGATATGTTGTATGTTGAGATTTGACAATATTTGGCTTATTTCAAAGTGTCTACTCTTACATTTTAATATTACCTTCATACTATTTATGCCATAAGATATTGTGGATATTTTGTCTGCATAAGCAATTAAATAACATTTCCTCTGTGCTAGTTTTCAACAATGACTAATAAATCTCCAGGCACACTGTTTAAACATCAAATATTTATTTTCAAAGTTGTGGGTGCCAGAAGGCAAAAAATGGTTTTACCTAGGTATAATGGTGTCATGGTCTCTCCACAGGCTCTCAGGGAGGATTATTTCATGCCTCTTTTAGATTCCAGTGGCTGTTGGCATTTCTTGGTTTGTGATCACATAACTCCCATCTCTGCCTTTGTGGTCACATTGCCTTCTCTTCTTATAGATGTCAAATATTTCTCTGCTTTCTTCATGAAAATGTATGTGATTGCATTTATGGTCCACCCAGATAATCCAGGATTGTCTTCCCATCTTAAGATTCTTAGTATCTGTGGGATTTTTTTTTTTGACAAATAAGGTACCATTCACTGTTTCCAGGGATTAGGATGAGGATACATTTTGAGTGGCCAGAACAGTAGTGCTCCCTTATTTGTAGTTTTGCTTTCCATGGTTTCAGTTACCTGAAAGTAATGATCGTCTGAAAATATTAAATAAAAAATCTTAGATATAATTTATACATGTTAAATTGAGCATCATTCTGGGTAGTGTGATTAAGTCTCACATCATCTGCTCAGTCCAGCCTGGGACTTTATTCACCCCCTTTTTCCATCATATCCACACTGTAGACACCTCCTGCTCATTAGCCACTGAGTAGCCATCTAAATTATCACATTGACTGTTGCAATATCACAGTACTTGTGTTCAAGTAATCTTTATTTTACTTAAAGGTAGTCCCAGTAGCTAGCAATTCATATATGCCAAAGAGAATAAAAGTATATGCCAAAGAGTAGCTGATAATCTCTTACTGTGCCTAATTTATAAATTAAACTGTATCATCAGTATGTATGTATAGAAAATATGCCTAGTATATATACGGTTCAGTACTATCCATGGCTTCCAGCATCCACTGGGGGTTTTGAAGTGTATTCCCCTCAGATAAGGGGAAATTATGGTATTCAGCCTATGTACTATTCTAGCTCTTAATTACCTTGAACTTGAATTGCTGTAATAGTGTTATTTAATTAAAGTTGTTGTCTGCAATTTCTTATTTTCCAAACCATTTTGCTTATCAGAAGTCTGCCCTGCTTGGGTTAATTGCCTATTCTCAAATCTATTATAGCTCAAATATGCACTGACTATCTGGAATTTCTTTCCTATTTTTAAAACTCTAGATTTTGCCCTCCTGATCCAACCAATTTCTTTCTCCATCTATGCACATTCTTTATTCTAGTCAATGTCTTCACTAGCCAATTAATATATAATGACCATTACTAATGCTGTTTCCTTGCTTGCATAAATTATTCTCATTTAAAAACATTTTCCTCTGATTTGGCTATCTAAATTACTTACTTTCAGAAAAAGTAATGGAAATATCCACATCCCCAAAGGAAAAAAAGTAGACAAAAATGTCATAAGAAAACCCATAAAATGCTTAATTGACATGTAAAATCATTCCTTATAACCCACAATCAAAATGAAAGTTTAAAAAGAATATAAAATCTATTTCTATAATCATTTTCTATACCTAAGATTTCATTTGTTGCAGTGAAATAATCATTCCCACACATCAACATTCATTTTCTCCATTACATCACTTTGGTAATTAAATAGCTGCCATAATCTCTTTCATGCCTGAATTTATTGTATTTATGCAGGCTAATTAATACCCTGATTTTGACTTCTTTGGGCTTTTCCATGAATTAAACTTCTTGTACCTGTTATGATATAATAAATTGTACAATCCTAGAAATTCCTCCGCTATTAAGAAAAAATCAATATCTGTATAATGTTACAACAGGAAAGCTGACTATTTGACAGTAATTCTCGTTTGGTCTTAAAGGCCATTACATGTCCAACAAAATATGGAAAAATTTCATATTGTACCATGTTTAGTACTTCCTTTTATACCATAAGGTAGTTTCTTTCGTGCAGAAACTAACTTATATATTCATTTTTCTACATAGAATTTACATAATGATAGACACATTCAATAATAATACTTATTAATTAAACTAAAAGGGTAAACTTCTTCCTCCCAAACCAAAGTATAATTAAAATGATAGTTTACTTACTACAGATTTAAGCAATCAAATGTATTTGCATATGAGATAAATCACATTTTATTTGTAGATATACAGTCGTACATTATACATGTTTTTTTTTCCACTTACCGTTTTACTAACAACAGTTAAGTCAAAATTATGGAGAAAAACTAGATTATTTGAAATAGAAATACATCTTAATATATACAGTGAAAGTTCTAAGTAGGATTAAAGGGGCTAAAGGGAAATCTCTGAATCATACCCTGCATGATGCCAAATAAGCAGACAGATTTTAAGCCCTTTAATGGCCACTCATTTTGTTTATTTTTTAATTTTTAATATTTTATTATTTTTTAAAATTTTACGATAAGTTCTTGGATACATGGGCAGAACATGCGGGTTTGTTACGTAGGTATACATGTGCCATAGTGGTTTGCTGCACCTATTAACCCATCATCTAGGTTTTAAGCCCCACATGCATTAAGTATTTGTACTAATGCTCTCCCCTCCCCTTGCCCCTGACACCCCGCAGGCCACAGTGTGATGTTTCCCGCCCTGTGTCCATGTGCTCTCATTCAATTCCCACTTAGGAGTGAGAACATGTGGTGCTTGGTTTTCTATTCCTGTGTTAGTTTGCTGAGAATGATGGTTTTCAACTTCATCCATGTCCCTGCAAAGGACATGAACTCATTCTTTTCCATGGTGTATATATGCCATATTTTCTTTATCTAGTCTATTATTGATGGATATTTGGATTGGTTCGAAGTCTTTACTGTTGTAAATAGTGCTGCAATAAACATGTGTGCATGTTTCTTTATAGTAGAATGATTTATAATCCTTTGAGTATATACCCAGTAATGGGATTGCTGGGTCAAATGATATATCTATTTCTAGATCCTTGAGAAATTGCCCCACTGTCTTCCACAATAGTTGAACTAATTTACACTCCTACCCGCAGTGTAAAAGCATTCGTCTTTCTCCACAGCCTTGCCGGCATCTATTATTTCCTGACTTTTTAATAGTTGCCATTCTAACTGGAGTGAGATGGTAGCTCATTGTGGTTTTGATTTGCATTTCTCTAATGACCAATGATGATGAGCTTTTTTTCATACACTTGTTGGCTGCATAAATGTCTTCTTTTGAGAAGTATCTGTTCCTATCCTTTGTTCACTTTTGGATGGGGTTGTTTGTTTTTTTCTTGTAAAGTTGTTTAAGTTCCTTGTAGATTCTGGATATTAGATCTTTGTCAGATGGGCAGCTTGCAAAAATTTTCTGCCATTTTGTAGGTTACCTGTTCACTCTAGGGATAGTTTTTTTGCTCTGCAGAAGATCTTTAGTTTAGGTAAATTCCATTTGTCAATTTTGGTTTTGTTGCAATTGCTTTTGCTGTTTTAGTCATGAAGTCTTTGCCAATGCCTATGTCCTGAGGGTATTGGCCATTCCTTTTAAAAATCAGCCAAAATTGTTTTGTGGCAAGCTCTCATGTTCATACAAGTTATTGTGCTTCACTGGCCACTATAAACAGAGGTTCTAAAGAAGTATAGCTGGTTTTTTTTCCCCTGTTTGTTCATCCAGAAAATGTTTACTTTTGTCATTATCTTATAACAGTCCAATAGATTCTCATGAAATATAGAATAAAACTGCACATTTAAGTGTCACTTAATGCTTTCGTTACACTACCTACTTGTTTTCCTGAGACCTGCTTGTATTAATTCTACAAAATGAAATATATTTCAAGTCATACCTTTAAATATAAGATCGATACATAAAATATATCTACCTTGTATTATTCAATTGTAATTATCTTCTCCTTTGAAAATTAATTCAACACTTTAAACAATTTTAATTCATTTATTTTTATGTACAACCTAAATGTTACTGAAGCTGTTTGTGATTTCTTCCCTTTTATGTATGATTATATTAAATTTCATTATTCTTTTTATATAGAAGACATATTTTAGGATTTAATGATGTCACAAAGAGTAGCTAAACCTTGTAAATTAAGCATTACAATGCGGTAAAAACAATCATAGTACTCTTGAAAATACTTGATGCCTTGCAACACCGATTACCTCCTCACATAAAGCCCTAGCACCATGTCTAGAGACTGACAGTCATGAGCATAGCACTTTTAAATTACACTTATAATGTTTTTTAAAAAATGTCTTGTCTTTAACTTAACACTTATATAAATCCTCTTTTTTGTCACTGTCAGACTCTTTTTGCCTTTGGTATTTTTCTTATCACTTTGTCTTAAACCTTCTTTATATTGTCTGTTTGCTCTTTTCAAATCACCTTTCATATTTTTCTCCTTCTGTTCATTATTTAGTACTCTTCTTTTTAGAGTTCCATTCTTTGTTTTATTATCTTCCTGTTCTAGAATCAAGGTATGGCATTTCTGTATATGCCTATGAATTATGTTGTTACTCTAGCCCAGTACTTCTCAACCAGGGATGATTTTGTTCCTCTACTGAAGAGACATTTGGAAATGTCTGCAGACATTTTTGGTTCTCAAAACAAGAGGGGAGAGTGCTATTGCCATTTAGTGGGCTGAAGGCAGAAATGCTGCTAAACAGCCTATAATGTACAAGATATCCACCCCACTACAAAGTTATCTCTTCTTAACACATATCTCTATCTTGCTTATTAACATATTATTTGCACACTTCTGAACTCATCCCTGCTTTTATTGATTTTATCTTGGATTTTAATCTCATATCAGATAAAGATCATTTGCAACCACTATCTTATATAAGTTTTATATGACATAAGGACACTGAAAAGAATACTGTCAAACTCTTATCCCAAAAATTCCAGTGAAAAGAATTAATATCCTAGCTCTCTTGATGCTGACCAATCAATGTAACCTTCAGAGTGGGTAGCATATATGAAGCCAATAGCTCCTTGAAGAATACATATAGAGGATAAGTTGAAGAGGAAGAAAAAATATTCTTGAAGAAAAAAATTGCTATTTTATAATGGTCTCTTTTAGGCAGAAGGCACTATGGCTTTAAAATTAAAATTCTCCAAACCTTCCTGTTTAAAATTTTATTCTATTAATGAAAAACAAAGAGAGAGAGAGAGACAGAGAACAATGTGTTCTGTCTTCATTTCTTTCACTAAATTATTACTCTTTTAAAATTATCCTCTCTCATGATGGTGATAGAATCTACCAAATTAGGGTAGTATTTAGGTTTTATTCAATACCAGATCAATTTCACACATTCTAGGTGTTAGAGGCACACTTTAGGGAGGTGGGAGTGAAATGAGAAAGATGACTGAATCCTTCAATTTGTCATATATGATAATAATAATTGTCCTAATGTGATTCTGATTACTAAATATTTGATGTGTAGTAGGTTGATATAATACATTGTTTGGCAGGATCTACCTTCTTAATAATCTGAACCAGTGTTCTTTCTCTATGCAGTCTCAAATAGGCATGTAATCTACTGAAGAACCACACTCTACAAACCTTCAGGTTGTAAGCAGGTTGTTTCCCTAAAGTGCTAAATTATCATTCAGTTGGGTATTTGCTGATGTTCCTTTTCTGTCTTTTCTTGTTGGCAAATTATATCCCATGCTGCTTGATGCATTTTCTCTAGTTTTTCCAGAGTCAGAGATTTTAAGGGTACACAGTTTGGGTGTACACAGCACCACTGTGGCTACATCTTCCACAAACTACTGCCCTTGTTTTGGAAAAACTTTACTTCCACCATATCTGAACTGTTTAAGAGTTTTTCTCTAGTGTTTCCTTCCCCATGGATTGAGTAGAATATTGTCCTGAAGTCATTCTGTTTATAAAATCTAAGCATTCACTGCTTACGTTAATCTTTTATTTCTAGTACATTATTCTACTCCCTGAACTAAGCAACAAAAGATCATTCAGTGACACCTTCTCCCACTTCAATAATTATTTGTATTAGTTCTCTCATACTAATTAAAGACAATTCAGAGGAGGACTTGATAAGGAAAAATTTAGAATTATTATCATGAATAATATAGTGTCCAAAAATATTAATAGTTCCTTGGCTTTTTCCTGAAATCTGAGTATATAAGCTTTGAAAGTAGTGTCTCAGAAATGGTATCATCCTAAAAATGAACATTTTATATAATTATCTTTTAATATGTCTTTCAAAATATTTAACTTAGTTAATGGATTATGAAATATTCAGATTTATCAAATTTATAAGTATTATAGCTTTTTTATGGGTTTATGAAAATATCGATTCTGTGACCTATATTTCAACAACCTAATTAATGGGGAAGATTTTAAGAAATCACATCCCATGTATTTTGAAAACTAAAGTCATGAATAAGTAAAAAAACTCAGATATCTTATGTAACATTTATGTTTTTTGTTTCTTTTTTTGCATTGCCCGGAAGATATGTTTAGCATATCTTGAAGAAGCAGAAATGTTACTGAATATCCATCAGGTAAAGCAATTTTTATCCTATTAGGAGGTCTATCAAAGACATGAAAAGACAGGAAAAATAATTTTAAGTTGAGGAGAAAATGTACATGGTGTTACCATCGGCTTTGAAAGAAAGCCAGATAGATAAGACTGAAAATCCATTTGATAGCGATACCCTGTAAGAAGCTGGAATAATGAAATTTTATTTCTTAAAGACAAAACTCAGAGATGCTTAAGAAAATTGGAAAATGCCAAGCAGACTGGCAGCAAATAAGACAGACATATTGTCTGTGTTAAAAACAGAGTCTTACAGTGATAAACAGAGTTCTTCAACTAAATTTGCTTAAAATGTGATGCATGGGATCCATAAATTAGTTTTCATTCCTCATTATAAAGAGTATAGCTACATATTTTGAATCAATAACCATTTTGAAGAATATTGTTTATAGTTAAAAATAAGCTTTCTGTTTTTCATAAATAATGCTTTAATGCAGGTAGTTTATTTCTGTCACGTTGTAATAGTCTCACTCTATTTTTGATGATTGATTTATGACAGACTACAAGCCCTGCTATTCTTCCTTCCCCTTCTCCTCAAAATCTAGGTAAACTAGTAAGAGAGGCCAGGTGCTCCCTCCTTGGGCACCAGTGAGAAATTAAAATCATGTAAGACCTTGCCCACATGGCAACCCTGAGGTTAGCCCTGCTTTCTGACTATAATAAAAACCAAATCCAGTTGCCTTTTGCTTCTCTCCCAGATCGTTTTTGGACTGCTTGAGAGCTTGCTCTGCCTTCCCCAAAAAGCCTCATCTATGAGAAGTAAATTTACTCATACCTGCTTGGTGCACATGTGATGTCATCAGTTGTGACATTTAAATCAAATTTTAGGAGGTGGGACAGGGGTTCATATCTCTTTTGCAGGATGACAATAACACACCTCAATAGATGAATGTATGTGCAAGATAATTTATATTAAATTTATATGGTAGAAGTTATAGATTGTAGAAAATATCTTTGTATAATTTAGCTCACACATATGCATCTAATAAAACATTTCAGTTTATTTTTAATATACCATTAAGTTAGTTCTTCCCTAGATGAAATAGTTAAAAGCACCACTCTCCCAGTACAGTTTCATTTTCAATATTTGTATATAGATATTAAAACAGGAATGAAAATTTAATGTTTAAATGAAATTGTTAGCTAGCAAGTTTGCAGCCACAGTGATTTGTGGAAGATACATTATGAATGTTTCCTGAAGACACAAAATCTGCATATTAAGAATAAGTACATTTGGGGAAAAAAGAAAAATTCAGCTTTTTTTTTCACCTTGGTATTTCTATTCAATCTTAATTTTCACAAATATTTACAGATTATAGGATTGATAAGTTGTAATACAAAGAAAAAATACTTTTGTTTTACACTGTGTTAATTGTATGTTTCTATCTGGGTATGTAGATGTTGATTAGTAGCTGACTACAGTAGGAATTAGTATAATGAATTAGCATTTATTCACAATTATTTAAATTCAAATTAATTGGATAGCATGGAAATTTAAATTATTCAAGCACATATAAATAAGGCATTAATAAATATTTATTCTGTGTATATATATATGCATTATATATACAATGTAACATCAAAATATGTATCTGTATGCTTCATATCAAATTTAGAATGGTTACTGGTATATATGTATGTGTATATATATATATTTGTGTGTATATATACAATCTGTGTGTGTATATATATATCTGCATGGTTAAATAATGTGTACAATGTAATGCTTAGTTTTGCACATAAATTTATTTTCCTTTATTTTTCATTTGAGGACATCTAGAAAATATTTATTATTTCAGGATAGTATGAATTATTAATTTGTACCACTGAGATTATTATCAAAATGTTAATAGTGTATGTGTGATGTTTATATCATTCGGTCATTCTTCCAGATAAGGATTTATTTTTACTAAAAACATAAATATTTAAATGAATCAATAATAGAAAATGCGTTCTGAAATACATGCACTCTTAATATGTTTCTACTCTCTTAGTGAAAATCTAAAAATATGAAAACCAAGTCTTCAGAGCAGCAGCAATGAATCAAACCTATTACTGAGACTTTAAGCCTCTCCAGCTGCATGTGAAGGAGGTGTGAAAAAATGAAAGTTCAATAATCTAAAAAAAAGTAATGCCTTTCCGCACTTTGTGGGATGGTGGTGATTGTGGAGCACACAAAGTAGTATTCACTCAGTGGGTGATTTTTGCAGTAGCAGTCTGATCTAAGTCTAAATCCCAATCCAAAATTAAAACTCAAGATGTGTTTCATTGCTTCTGAGCCAACATTTTTCTCAACTGTATTCTCTAGCTAAGCTCCTCTAAGTCTCTGATCATCTTGTGATTTTACCTTATTTGAAATGAAAGTCTTTAGAACATCCCTTTTGAAAAAAAATGTACAATTTTAAGATACACCTGCCTGGATTATTGCTTCTTATTTTCATTGCCTAATTTGTAAAATCATAAATTGTCTCCTATAAAATGGAAGAGTAAAATGGAGTGGAAAAATGTCCCCAGAATTTAATGTTTCTTACTGTGTTTTCCTGAGGGATCCTCAGTTTAGAGAATATAGCTGCAAGGATTTTTCAGTTTTTTAACTTCTGGTGTTAAAAATGATAAGTTATGATAAATATGAATAGTTAAATTTTCTTTTGATGGTATGACAAAAATTGATTACATCCTTGTTTTTCGTTCACAGAATTTTGTTATTGCACTCAAATAATAAGTTAATAACATGTATTGATAGATTTTGAAATAAACTTTGTTGAAAATCATGACTTCACATACACTGAAAAAGCTATTCCTAATTGCTAATGTAACTGAGCACATAATGAAATTAAGTAAGTGGTTTATAATGAGTTCCTTGTACTTAAATCTCTATCTAATAGAGCTTTGCTTCAGCAAAATAGTATCAGATCTTGAGGTTTACCAAGAACATTGTCTTAATGTAAAATTACTTTACTGAACATAAAGATAATCTCATATAGCAAGACAAAAACTTACATAAATGACCACTCAGATGACAATAAGTGCTAAATAAAATTTCAAAAGCGTAAAGTCATTATTTGTAAGTTGAAAATTTCTATCAGAAGGACATCCTTTGTTTTGTGCTACTTGCCTGTCCACCAGTTCCCAGTCTCACTATTTTCTGTAACAGAACAATAGAGAAACATTAAATTTTCTCTCTCTCTCTCTCTCTCTGTGTGTGTGTGTGTGTGTAGAATATGTGATCAAGAGAAATCTTGATAAAATAGGAAGTATGGATTTTGGTATCTGAAGAACATTGGATTCTGTTATCTCATCTACTTGCAAAGTGATCTATGAACTATAATTCTACTGAGGCACTAATATGTCGTTACTTAAATGCTTAAATAACACCTAGATAGATAACATATGGATAGCATCTGCCACAAAACAGGTACAAGATAAAATTTCCAAAATGGCTGGAAATTTAAATACAAATTAAATACAAATTTAAATACAAATGGAAATATTTTGGTACTATGGATTTGTTCAGAAAACAAAAGTTGTAGAAAACAAAAAAATTAAATAAAAATATGTATTTTACTTAATATTTTAAAATACATTTAAATTTTTTAAACTCAATAAGAAATAGACAAGTCACTGAATTGATAGGTAGACATAGGAATTGAATAGACGTGATCTTCCAATAGATTCAGATACAGATAATTTGATCAAATCAAATTCCCTTTAATGACAAAGAAATAGGAAACTAAGAAGCTAGGCAATGAAGAGAATGTTCTCACCTTAGGAAAGGCATCTATGTAGCTCCATAGCCAACAAAACATTGTTGAAAGCCTAAAATTTTCCTTCCTAAATCAGAATCAAGGCAAGAATTCCACTCTTATAATCTCTTTTAATATTTTAATGGATGTTTTACCCAAGGCAATTGAACAAAACAAACAAACCAAATATAATCCAGATAAAAGAGGAGTGAAAGCATCTTCATTTGCAGACAATATAATTTTACATAGAGAAATAGTAAAAAATCCACATACACAATAAAAATTGACACTATTAAATAAGTTCAGTAAGTGTACAGATTTTAAGATTAATGTACAAAACTCAGCTGTATTTCTAGACAATAACATGAACCTATGAACATGAAATTAAGAAAATAATTACATTTTCAATGGCATCGAAAAGAATAAAATACTTGGGAATAAATTCAGTCCCAAAACACAACCCTCATACAGTAAAAACTACAAACATTGATGAAAGAAAATAGACTTAAATGAATGGCAAAATGTCACGTTTCTGAATTTTTAAATGTAATGTTGTAAGATGGCAATATACTTTAACTTGACCTACAGATTCCTTACAATTTCTAACAAAATCCAAGCTGTCTTTTTTGCATAAATTGACAACATGCTTCTAAACGTCATTTGGAAATGCAAATGATAGAGAATGTACAAAACATCTTGAGGAAATAAATGCAAAGTTGGGAAACATAACTTGTTTTCAAAACTTACTAAAAAATTATATTAATCAAAAATGTGTAGTAATGGGATAAGGTTAGACACATACATCAATGTATATGTTTAAAAAAAAGAAAAGAAAAGAGAAAATAACTCATTGAGAATCAGTTATTTGTCCACAGGTGTGCTTATACTATTCAATGGAGAAAAATAATTTTTCAACAATATTATTCTGACACTCAAGTCAGCCTCCTATTATACACCATATATAACAACTAATTGAAGATTAATTATTTGAATGAGAACCAAACTCATGAACAGAAGAAAAATAACTACAAATTTTTGTGATGTTGATTGTGCAACATTTCTAACACATGATTATGACACATATGGTACAGCAATTAACATAAAATGAAGTGGACTCATCAAAATGAAAAAAAAATTATTCAAAAGGTACTATCAAGACAGTGAAAAGATGACTCACAGAATGTATGAAAATGTTTGAAAATGATAAATCTGGTAAAGGTAAGGATATATGATGCAGAATATATTTAAAATATTTAAAACTCAAGCAGAAATAGACAAGCCACTGAACTGAAAGGTAGACATAGCAATTGAATAGACATTTTTCCAAAGATTTACAAATGATCAATAAGCACATGAAAAGATGCTCAACATCTTTAGTCATTCAGAAAAGATCACTTAAAATCACAGAAAAATACCACTGAACATCTACTAGAATAATTACAATGAGAAAACACAGCCAATTACAAGTATTAGCAAGAATATGGAAAAATTGGAATACTCATATATTGCTGGTGGAAATATAAAATGGTATGATTGCTTTGGAAAAGAGTTACTCAAAAGTCAAACACAGAAGTGCCAAAAGACCCAGAAATTTGGCATATATATATATATATATGTGTATGTATATGTATGTGTGTATATATATATATACACATATATATATATATATTCAGAAAGTTTGCAGGTTGAGATAAAATGTGTATATATATATATATGTATATACACACACATATCTATATATGTATATATTCAAAGTAATTAAAAACATGTTTCCACAAATAATCACTTGCATAAGTGTTCATGGTACCATTATTCATATTAGCTATACACTGGAAAAAAACATTATCAATAGATAAGCAAAATGTGGTCTATGTATACAATGGAATATTTATCTATAAACAGGAATAAATTATTCATAGGTGCTTCAACAAGGATGAGACGTGAAAACATATGATGAGTGAAAGAAGCCAGACAAAAAAGGACACATCTTTTTTTTTATTATTTTACTTAAGTTCTAGGGAACATGTGCAGAATGTGAAGGTTTGTTTCATAGGTACACACATGCTATGTTGGTTTGCTGCATCCATCACCCAGTGATCTACGTGGTATTTCTCCTAATGCTTTCCCTCCTCTATCCCCCTACCCGCTGCTCTCCCTCCCCTATCCCCTAGCCCCTGACAGGCTCTGGTGTGTGATGTTCCCCTCCCTGTCTCCCTGTGGTCTCATTGTTCAACATCCATTTATGAGAGAGAACATGCAGTATTTGGTTTTCTGTTCTTGTGTAAGTTTGCTGGGAATGATAGTTCCCAGCTATATCCATGTTCCTGCAAAGGACATGAACTCATCATTTTTTATGGCTGCATAGTATTCTGTGGTGTATATGTGCCAAATTTTCTTTGCCGAGTCTATCATTGATGGGCATTTGGGTTGGTTCCAAGTCTTTGCTATTGTGAACAGTGCCATAATAAACATACATGTGCATGTGTCTTTATAATAGAATGATTTATAATCCTTTGGGTGTATACCCAGTATTGGGATTGCTGGGTCAAATGGAATTTCTAGTTCTAGATCCTTGAGGAATCACCACACTGTCTTCCACAATGGTTGAACTAATTTACACTGCCACCAACAATGTAAAAGAGTTCCTATTTCTCCACATCCTCTCCAGAATCTGTTGTCTCCTGATTTTTTAATGATCGCCATTCTAGCTGGCATGAGATGGTATCTCAATGTGGTTTTGATTTGCATTTCTCTAATGACCAGAAATGATGAGCATTTTTTCATTGTTGGCTATATAAATGTCTTCTTTTGAGAAGTGTCTTCATATTCTTCACCTGCTTTTTGATGGTGTTGTTTGTTTTTTTCTTGTAAATTTGTTTAAGTTATTTGTAGATTCTGAATATTAGTCCTGTGTCAGATGGGTAGATTGCAAAATTTTTTCCCATTCTGTTGGTTTACTGGATCACTCTAATGATAGTTTCTTTTGCTGTGCAGAAGATCTTTGGTTTAACTAGATCCCATTTGTCTACTTTGGCTTTTGTTGCCATTGCTTTTGGTGTTCAGTCATAAAGTCCTTACCCATGCTTATGTCCTAAATGATATTGCCTATGTTTTCTTCTAGGGTTTTTATGGTGTTAGGTCTTATATTTAAATTTTTAATTCATCTGGAGTTAATTTTTGTATAAAGTGTAAGGATGGGATCCAGTTTCAGCTTTCTGCATATGGCTAGCCAGTTTTCCCAACACCATTTATTAAATAGAGAATACTTTCCCCCATTGCTTGTTTTTGCCAGGTTTGTCAAAGATCAGATGGTTGTGGATGTGTGGTGTTATTTTTGAAGGCTCTGTTCTGTTCCATTTGCCAATATCCCTGTTTTGGTACCAGTACCAAAACTAGTACTGTTTTGATTACTGTAGCCTTGTAGTGTAGTTTGAAGTCAGCTAGGGTGATGCTCCAAGCTTTTTTTTTTTTTTTTTTTTTTGCTTGGGATTATCTTGGCTATGCAGGCTTTTTTTGGTTTCATATGAAATTTAAGGTGTTTTTTTTTTTTTTTTTTTTTTAACCTGTTCAGTGAGGATTGTCTTGGCTATGCAGGCTTTTTTTTTTTTTTGGTTTCATATGAAATTTAAGGTGTGTGTTTTTTTTTACCAGTTCAGTGAAGAAAGTCGATGGTAGCTTGGTTGGGATAGCATTGAATCTATAAATTACTTTGGGCAGTATGGCCATTTTCACAATATTGATTCTTCCTAACCATGAGCATGGAATGTTTTTCCATGTTTGTGTCCTCTCTTATTTCCTTGAGCAGTGGTTTGTAGTTCTCCTTGAAGAGGTCCTTCACATCCCTTGTTAATTGTGTTCCTAAGTATTTTTTTCTCTTTATAGCAATTATGGATGGGAGTTCACTCATGATTTGGCTCTCTGTTCACCTGTTATTGGTGTATAGGAGTGCTTATGACTTTTGCATATCGATTTTGTATCCTGAGATTTTGCTGAAGTTGCTTGTCAGCTTAAGATTTTGGGCTGAGATGATGGGGTCTTCTAAATATACAATCATGTTGTCTGCAAATAGAGACAACTTAGCTTCCTCTTTTCCTAATTGAATAACCTTTATTTCTTTTTATTACCTGATTGCCCTGGCCAGAACTTCCAATACTGTGTTGAATAGGAGTGGTGAGAGAGGACATCCTTATCCTTTGCCGGTTTTCAAAGGGCATAGTTCCAGTTTTTGCCCATTTTGTGGGTTTGTCATAAAAAGCTCTTAATATTTTGAGATACTTTCCACTGATAGCTAGTTTACTGAGAATTTTTAGCATAAAGGGCTGTTGAATTTTGTCAAAGGCATTCTCTTTATCTATTGAGATAATCATGTGGTTTATGTGATGGATTACATTTATAGATTTGCATATATTGAACCAGTCTTGCATCCCAGGGATGAAGCTGATTTGATCATGATGGAAAAGCTTTTTGATGTGCTATCACATTCATTTGCCAGTATTTTATTGAGGATTTTTGCATCAATGTTCGTTATGGATATTGGCCTGAAATTTTCTTTTTTAGTTGTATCTCTGCCAGGTTTTGGTATCAGAATGATGCATAGCCACTATGAATAAACTGCATGAACTAACAGGCAAAACAACCAGCTAGCATCAAAATGGCAGGATCAAATTCACACATAACAATATTAACCTTAAATTTAAATGGGCTAAATGTCCCAATTAAAAGACACAGACTGGCAAATTGGATAAAGAATCAAGACCCATCAGTGTGCTGTATTCAGGAGACCCATCTCATGTGCAAAGTCACATGTAGGCTCAAAACAAAGGGATGGAGGAAGATTTACCAAAAAAATGGAAAGCAAAAAAATAAAATAATAAAGCAGGGTTCACAAGCCTAGTCTCTGATAAAACAGACTTTAAACAAACAAAGACCAAAAGAGACAAAGAAGGGCATTACATAATGATAAAGAGATCAATGCAACAAGAAGAGCTAACTATCCCAAATGTGTATGTACCCAATACAGAAATACCCAGATACATAAAGCAAGTTCTTAATTACCTACAAAGAGACTTAGACTCCTGCACAGTAATAGTGGGAGACTTTAACACCCCACTGGCAATATGAGACAGATTAATGAGACAGAAAATTAACAAGGATATCCAGAACTTCAACTCAGATGTGGACCAAGCAGACCTCATAGACATCTACAGAACTCTCCACTCGAAATCCACAGAATATACCTTCTTCTCAGGAATACATCACACTTATTCTAAAATTGGCCACATAATTGGAAGTAAAACACTCCTCAACAAATGCAAAAGAATGGAAATCATAACAAACAGTCTCTCAGACCACAGTACAATCAAATTAGAACTCAGGATTAAGAAACTCAAAACTTCACAAGTACGTGGAAAGTGAACAACCTGCTGCTGAATGGCTACTAGATAAATAATGAAATGAAGGCAGAAATAAAGATGTTCTTTGAAGCCAATGAGAATGAAGACACAACGTACCAGAATCTCTGGCACATATAAAGCAGTGTCTAGAGGAAAATTTATATCACTAAATGCTCATATGAGAAGCGAGGAAAGATCTAAAATCAACACCCTATTGTCAAAATTAAAAGAGGTAGAGGAGCAAGATCAAACAACTCAAAAGCTAGCAGAAGGCAAGAAATAACTAAGATCAGAGTAGAACTGATGGAGATAGAGACACAAAAACCCTTCAAAAAATAAATGAATCCAGGAGGTGGTTTTTTGAAAAGATCAACAAAATAGATTGACTGCTAGCCAGACTAATAAAGAAAAAAGAAGAATCAAATAGATGCAATAATATAGGGGATATCACCACGAATCCCATAGAAATACAAACTACCATCAGAGTACTATAAACACCTCTATGCAAATAAACCGGTAAATCTAGAAGAAATGGATAAATTCCTGGACACTTACACCTTCCCAAGACTAAACCAGAAAGAAGTAGAATCCCTGAATAGACCAATAACAAGGTCTGAAAATGAGGTAGCAATTAATAGCCTACCAACCAAAAAAAGTCCAGGACCAGATGGGTTCATGGCCGAATTCTAACACAGGTACAAAGAGAAACTGGTACCATTCCTTCTGAAACTTTTCCAAAGAATAGAAAAGGAGGGAATCCTCCCTAACTCATTTTATGAGGTCACATCTTATATGAATTGAGTCATATGGAATGCCCAGAATAGGCAAATCAATAGGATAAAAGTAAAATAGTGATTTTCAGAGGTAGGGAAAAGAGTGAATGGAAAGTGCCTGCTAAAGGTTATGATATTTATTATTGGATGAGAATTGAAATTAGAATATTTTTGTTATTAAAATAATAAATAGCATGTTTAAAGTTCTGATGGAAAAGGTAGACTATAAGCACGATAAGAAGATAAATATCAGCAGAGAGATGTAATTTGTAAGAGCAAATTGAATGCTTATTTCACAATAACACCACCACAAACAACAAAACAATAACAAAGGATGTCTTTATGGGCACATCTGTAACATGACATGGCTGAGAAAAAAATCAGTGAATTTTAGGATAAGTCAGCAAAAATACACAGATTGAAATGCAAATAGAACAAAATAGAAAAGAAAGAGGAGAAGGACTAGAAGTGGTAGGAAGGGGAGCAGAGATTCAGGAAGAGGAAGAGGAAGAAGAATGGGAGAAGGAGGAGAAAGAGGAAAAAGAAAAAGACGAGGATAAGGAGAAAGAGATGAAGAAGAATGAGAAGAGGAGGAAAAGGAATAGAACATTTAACAGTTATGTGAGACAATATCCAAAATTCTAGCTTGCACATTTTTGTAATTACCTGATAGTTTGCCAAAGTCACTATATGGTAAATGGGCTAGCTGTATTTCATTCAGGCTTTCAAATTTCAAACTCAAATTTTATGCAATCAATTTTCAAACTCAGATTATTTACAAAGTACTAAATTGTATTCCAGAAAAATATACATACACTGTAGTAGATTGGGTAAATGAATAATAGCTGTTGCAATGAAATCACAAACATTCGTCTTTAACATGACTAAAATCTATACCTTGCCCTAAAACCCAGTCCTTTAAAGCACAGACTGTATTGCCGGGAGTTCTCTGACAAGTGGTAACTTGGAGACCTATGTCTTTCCAATTTGCTATTTTTGCATGGCAAGCAAGAGCTTGGTGTACACCAAAGAGATTTTGTATCCAGAACTAGATATTGCATGTATGAATTCTGCTCAGATTTTATTGAACAGAACCCAGTGACATAGACCATTTTATTGAACAGAACCCAGAATAAAGGCAAGAAACTGGGGAATGAACATTTCTTGTCTGTTCAGGAGAAAATGTGAATAATGCATATTTAGTATTTGTCTGCCACTATACACATATTATATGTCTACATATTATGTGGTATATTGATTTTATCATATAATTTCCTTAATAAGACATATAATATTTCACTAATAAAACCTAGATATCATCTTTTTGATGGGAGCAGTGGCTCATGCCTGTAATCCTAGCACTTTGGTAGGCAGAAGCTGATGGATCACAGGAGGTTGGGAGTTTGAGACCAGCCTGGCCAACGTTATGAAACCTCGTTTCTACTAAAAATACAAAAATCAGTTGAGTGTGGTGGGGCGTGCCTGTAATCCCAGCTACTCGGGAGGCCTAGGCAGGAGAATCCCTTGAACCTGGGAAGTGGAGGTTGCAGTAAGCTGAGAATGCACTATTGAACTCCAACCTGGGCGACAAGAGTGAAACTCCTAAAAAAAAAAAAAAATACAAAAAAAAACCCCTATGTATCATATTTTGTATTAGTTTTCTATTGTTTCATAATAATGAACACAAACTTAGAAATTCAAAACAAAAGCAATACAGATTTGTGATTTCACAATTTATTTGGGTCAAAGGTAGAAGCATAAGCTAGGTGGGTCTTTTGCTCTAAATCTTCATTAGAATAAAATCAAGGTTTTGGAAAGGATTGCAGTCTCATCTGGGGCTTGGAGTTCTCTTCTAAACTTAAAGATTATTGGCAGAATTTCATTTTTTGTGTTGTAGAACTGAGCACTTCAAATCTAAGAGGCTGCCCATTATTCCCTGCCATGTGATCATCTGTAAACATGGACACTTTTTAATTCAAATCCAACAGAAGTGTATCTAAACTGCTTCAAATCTCCTTGACTTTTTCCATCTTGGAGCTCTAGGCCCTCTTTTAAAAACTCCCTTGAACCAATGCTGTCTTTACCACTGGAAACAATCATTAGTTTCATTAAATCTAATTAGATCAGAAAAACACTTTCAGAAAACCCAGAAAATTTAAAATAATACATCCTTAAAAATATGTTGTCTGTAATCACTTTTTGTATCAAAATCTTTATCAACTAGAGTTCTACAATGGAAACAGTAGAGGCTGCAATTATAAAGGAATTTGCTGCTAAAGCAACTGTGGATGTTTACTCAGAAATTCTAAATGTGGACTTGCTATTTAGCAAGTGTAAAGTCTGAAAGATCATGGCCAGGCTGGAACTACATGGGAATGGACCAAACTTACTGCAACAAGTGGCAATCAGTCTCTTTCTCACTAAGGAATGTCCAAACTCACTTTTAAGAATTTTCTACTGATTAAATCAAGTATACCCAGGAGTCTGAAATTTAAAGATAACTGATTGGGGACTTTAATTTCACCCCCACCACCAAGAAAGAAAGAGAGAAAGAGATAAAGAGAGAAGAGAGCTAGAGAGAGAGAGAGAGAGAGAGAGAGAGAGACAGAGAGAGAGAGAAAGAAAGAAAAAGGAAAAAAGAAAGAAGAAAGAAAAGAAAGAAGAAAGAAAGAAAGAAAAAGAAAGAAAGAAAGAAATTGTTTCATAAAACACATAGACTAGTGTGTTTGAGTAACTGGAGAAGTTAGGCTACAAATGGCTGTTGAAGCCCCTTTGTCCCCCCAGTGCTTATAAGAGATCTTTTGTAGACCATCCTATCTAGACACATTAGATAGGGAATTCTGAAGAACAAAGTTTGGCTTAGCCAATTTGACAAAGTTGTAATAGTTCACCACTTGTCAATATGGCATCCATACACATCTTCTTAAATACACAACTGCTAAAATAATAATCTACGCATATAAATAATAATTAAATTATATCTCTACAAGATACACTTATATAGCATACAGTAAAAAACCTTTTTTTTTTTTTTTCCTGGAAAAGAATACAGAGTCCCTAGGTGATATTTACTCTTCCCCACTGGTATCCAAATCCCTGATCATCCAATCATGCCATTTGCCATTAGGTCATCTCTCATTTCAGGTTAAATATGTAAGAAAAATTAAAAATAAATAAAGTACACAGCTCAAGATTATACACTAGTAAGATTTCTCTTCACCGCTCTATCTTAGACCCATAATATAATTAAAGTTTCTTAGGGAATGTGTTGTATTTCTTGAACTACTCTACTCCTTGCAACTATCTATGTTTATTGCTACATGAATGAGAACACTTTAAAAATGTTGTTCTATTTCCAAATTCGATATTGACTCTTTATAAATAGCCATGCTCTCTCTCTCCTTTCAAGTGTTTCAAATGTAATCTACATACAAAGTCTACAGTTTTGAAAGTATTTGGTAGATTGTAACAACAGGCAATGTTAAAGAAAAAATATTTTCAGAGGATGAACAGCTTATTTCTTGATTTCTGTATGTGAGGAGTTATCTTTAACCACTGTTATTATCTTTTCCTTTTAATATTATAGCAAGTAAAAAGATTGTCAAGAAAATTGATTTTGTCCCCAGAGAATAATAGAGCATTCCAAGAATAGTTTTTCACAGTCATGGTTTTGATTTCTTGAGAAAAAATCAAAGACATAGACTTTTATGCTTCTATTTTTGACAGCCTGTTGTATTACATTAAGTAAATATATATGCATATGCACTTGTGTGTGTGCACCTATATATTTACAAAATGTCACAATAGAGCAACTGCACTAAATTGTTTATAATCATCCTGTAGGAACAGTGAAGAATTAGTGTGGTTCACCTCAGAAGATATGATAATTTTAAAAAGATGAGTGTGATCATACAAGTTCTGTAAAACTACAGTAACTCTTGTGAAACTAAACTTGTATATAGAAAAATGTTACCTCTAAAATATATATTTCCTTTAGGTAGATATAGTTGAGTCAATAATAACACCTGTATTTAATGAGGTGCAAACATATTTTTACCAAGAGATCTGTCATCTGTATTTTCTTTCAAATTTGGTGTTATGATTTATATTGTATTCAGATAATAAAATCAAATTCTAGAGGATTAAGCTGAATGATTATGACTGTAAGTGTAAATTTACCAGAATAGATTTTGCTTTGCTGTAATATGTCTCTGTATTATAGGTAGAAGTACAAATATTAGCTGAAACATAGGCTCAGTAACGGGTATTATTAGCAGAATTGCTCAGTGAAAATTTCACAAAAGACAGTAAACAAACTATAGTAGAATAAAAATAAATCAGTAACTTTTACATAGTATGACTTTTCCTTCCTATACAGTCAAATAGTAAATTTTAAATTAGGAACTATTTTAATTTTCTAGCCCTCTCTATACATTTTATGTATAGATCTCATTTTCATCTTAATGAAAGCTATTACCATTTTTAAGATGAAATATGGAAGAAATAGGTATTTAGATGATCACTTACAGAATTTAAATATGTTGGCATCACTGCTATTTTAATGAAAAACAAAGGAGATTATATATATATATCACATATGTATACACTATTATAAAATAATATTTTCTGTGTAGAATTGAAGGTATTTTGGGGTGGATAATGAGGTCAAGAGATCAAGACCATTCTGGCCAACATGGTGAAACTCTGTCTCTACTAAAAATACAAAAATTAGCTGGGCATGGTGGCACATGCCTATAGTCCCCACTACTTGAGAGGCTGAGGCTGGAGGATTGCTTAAACCTGGGTTGTGTACCAAAAATGTAAATATTTCATTTTATTATTAATATTTTAAGTCAGAAGATTATCAAGTGAGTTATACCTGTTTCATAATAAACCTAGTTATTTTAAAGAGCATATAATTATTTTCTGTAAATTAATGTTTAAATGAAGCAAAAATAAATGCTAACTTCAATTTTTATAAAATAATAACTTAACTGTGAACTCTGTGACTTTATCCAATGAAGTAATATGTTAAAGGGAAAATCCCAAACTAAATTATAGAAACACTTATTGCAAACTTATTAGGCTTTGGCCTCTGGTGATGCTTAAATGAAAAATAGAGAGTCTCTTTCTTCAAGTTAGTTAAAAATGTAATGGAGAGAAGAATATGTAAAAACAAGTGATTATTAAAAAGTATATTAAGCATTAAGTTAATTATAAATGTCATTCCTTAGGGACCCAGGGAATAATTTCTTATATTAAAACAATAAAACTTTTTTTAAAAAAACTGATATTTTCTGGATGTTAAAAAAGACAAAAAAATTTATAAGCCTTGCAAGTGAGTTAATAATAACAGAAAAAAAATGTTGATTAAAAGTGAGTACAAACAGAAGGCCTAGAATTCAGGGGCAGCTGAAAGAAAAATTACCAAAGGATCCATGTCATGATAGAACTTTTAAAACATAGGACTAAGAATTTAATTTTTAAGTCTTCTAAAGCTGCATGCTAGACACAACATAAAAATCATGGTTCACATTTGGGATGCACACCAGAGCAAACTGTGCCTAAGATTACTGTGGTAACAACAAAATCATTATTCTGAAAAATCTAGACCAAGATGATTAGGAAATATTATAGTATTCATGAAAGAAAGTTTAATTAGCTGTGAACATAAGAGAGAAGAGCATATAGTTGTGTTTTGTCAGTCACAAATAAATAATCCTTTCACAAAATTTTTTCATAAGGTCCTTGGAAACAGTTAAAACTACATGACACATTAATATTTTAATGATATTAAAAGACCGAGTGATAAAGACACCAATAGACAAACTGGATTAAACAAAAGCTATTTTAAATCTTTCATAGGATGTGTTGGAAAAGTTTGCCAGTTTGACAAAATGGGAGGCTGCAATCTAAATCAGGAAAAGATACTGTATTTGAATCCATTCATCAAAATTTGACACAAAATAATGAATAAACCAGTCACACAAGATTAAGTATAGGACAGTAGAAGTTTTATTGTAACAGAGGCTCAAAAAGATTATCGTTTAATTTACTAGACTTGGGATAATTGACCCTAAGTCATCTCATTTTTCTTCTTCTGGCATTCATGAACATATACAAGTATAGATAAATCAAATTATGAAATGAAAATTAAGAGACCATGTATTCGGACTCAACACAGTCTAAATATCACTGAATACCTTTGTACATGTTCTCATTTTATATATATATATTACATATATATAATATATATGTAATACATATATGTGTATATATATATGTTTGTGAGTGTAGCAATTGCTTATTTAATTGTAGTAGTTTTGTGGTTGTAATAATTTTATAGTTGTAATATTATTAGTGGTTGTAAAAATATTTTAATAGTTTTGTAATGTGATTAGTTGAGATAGTCTTGTAGTTTTGTAACTATTAATGATATGTTTGTTGAAGTACTTGTAAGAAAGATCACTGGGAACAGAGATAATTGGCATACCTTGTCCTATTCATCTTTAAGCAAATGAATGTATATAGTCAAAAATATTTTGTCTAAAACCAAGCATTTTAAATGGAAAATATAGACTATGAAATCAGAACAATTGATTTTATGAAGTCCTAACTCTACTAGTTTACATGTTTTGTAATCTTAGACAATATACCTAGTGTCTTGCAGCCTTTGTTTCACCTTAAAACATGAACATGATGGTGGGGGAAGGGATATGGAATGGAATAAGCAAGAAAATATTTTACAGTGAAGATTTATTTTCTAAAACATAATATATGTTAACATGCTTTGTCTAGTCTGTCATTTCAGTGACAGACTGGATAAAGAAAACGTGACACATATACACCATGGAATACTATGCAGCCATAAAAAAGGATGAGTTCATGTCCTTTGCAGGGACATGGATGAAGCTGGAAACCATCATTCTCAGCAATGGTTTTGTTCTTGTGAACAAGAACAGAAAACCAAACACCACATTTTCTCAAACATAGTGGGAGTTGAACAATGAGAACACATGGACACAGGGAGGGGGTACATCACACACAGGGTCCTGTCAGCAGGTGGGGGGGGCTAGGGAAGGGATAGCAGGGGTTGGGGGTATTGGGGAGGGATAGAATTAGGAGAAAACCTAATGTAGATGATGGGGTGATGGATGCAGCAAACCACCATGGCACGTGTATACCTATGTAACAGACCTGCCAGTTCTGCACATGTACCCCAGAACTTAAAGTATAATAGATAAGCAAAACAAAACAAAAAACCATGGTTTTGAATACTAAAACCAGTCATAAATTCCTTGTAAGCAGGCGGGAGAATCCTGTCAGTCATGTCTGTGGTTGGCAAGTATCATGTTTGGTGATTAAGAAATAGTTGCCAATGTTACGTTTCATGTATTTCTCATTAGAATCAGATTTTCAGTTTCTCTTGAAAATCTGAAATACCCTTCTGACAACACTGATTTAAAACTCTTTGAAGGTAAAAATTGGTAGGAACTGAGTAACTGTTGCCTTTTAAGCAAGACATGCTCCCTCTAGTCTGAACTTCATACGTCTCTTTGTGGTCTCCCTGACATGAGGATGATGTCAGTTGTCAGCATTTTACTTGATAAATTTTGTCCTAATTGAGCTTAGAGAAATATGAAATATTTTTAAGCCTAATCACTGCTAAATTTTGAAGTCAATATATACTGAAGGACTAGCGTGTTTTGTATTTTCTTGGGGACAGTAGAATATTCATGCATGTTTAGTTTGTAAAAACGAAGTCTGTGTTAAGATAAAGCTAGACAAAATTAACCAATTTTCATAACTCCATCTAGTACCTTATTTACATTGTTTCTCTAGTGATTTGAGTCACAAATTTTGTTTCAGAAAATACAAATATTAACTGAAAAGACTCACTGATATAGGGATAAAATTATAGAACGGTAAGTTTCATTGGTATGCCAAGAGATGGTAGGGAAAAAATGTTGATACATTCAATTATCATGCTTAATTTTCAGTGACATAATGACACCAGTTCCTTACACTTCAGCATCTCCAAATATTATTAAATTTCCTTTAATTTGTACTTTAATGCCAAGATGCCAACATAACTTTTTAAATTCTGTGAAATAAAAATTCTACATTTGTATTTTTTTGTTATCCTTGACCAGTCAGACATATTTTATGTAACTAAACTTTCACCTCAAAATTATCTAGTTTGTATCAAAACAATTATGAAAAGTTAATGCTGTAATTCTTATCAATTAGACTTTGAAGGAAAATCTCCACGCATTTTTATATTGTGATTCTTTTCACCTAGTTAAAATTTAATTTACTTTTTTGCTTATTTTAAAGTAGACTTTTTATTTCCAGCTTCTATCTTTCTCACCTCTGTGTGGTTCATGAAACTAAAAAACATTTCTTGATTTTTCTATATATTTAAAAAAAAAGTGTATACTACTTTAGTAACAATATGATATTGTGATCATATTGTAATAGTTTATTACTTATACATTACATATATAAATGAATAAGGCTATTGTTCAAAAGACAAGCAAACAATGAAGCACAATATAGTGTTTTGTGATGCAGAATGTAAGAACTATAACAACAGTAAATATAATACTCAGCATTCATTAAAATTGTGTTACATCATCATTACAAGAAAATAAATTGACATCATTATTTAAAACAAGTAACACATTCTTAAGCATTTATTAAAAATAATTTGTTATACTGACAGAAGCTCTAATTCACATAAAGCAAAACATAGCTCTTAAATAAATTTCCTTCTTGATGCTTGTAATGATGTAGTCTAGACATAGCTAAAATCTCTAATTAAAATATTTTAAGAGTATTATAATAAAATAATGCTTACTAAATCATAGCTTATTTTTTGAAAAAAAAATTTGATCATTGTTAGAATTGAGACATCTGCATAACTACTTTATAAAGTCATCTTTGTTAGGATTGTGACTATTTACCTTTCCAATATAAGAAAAAATAGTAACTGCAATATAACCACAGAAAAGTCAATTGATAAAACCTTTTACATAATAATCGCTGCTAGTTTTCACTGATAAATGGTATTTTTTTCTTAAGCATTTATATTAGGTATAAGTTTTGTATTTGTTCTTTCTGGCTAATGGAATACATGAAAGTTTTGCTGAGAAATTAGGTGGCATTAGGAAAAGTATTACTTCACCTTCCTATAAACAGGGGAGGTCTAGAAGAAAAGGGGAAGGTAGAGATTTGACTATTAAAAGTACTTTTCAGAAATTTGTATAAGTGTATGAGATATATGTGCAAATCTATTATATGCATAGGTTGCATAGTGGTCAAATCAGTGCTTTCAGGGTATTGATCACCTAAATAATGTATGTTGTACCCACTCATTTCACATCCTTCTCCCCACTCCTATCCACTCACCCTTCCAAGTCTTCATTACCTATTATTCCACTCTCTACGTTCATGTGAACACATTTTGTAGCACCCACTAGTCAGTGAGAATATATTACATTAGTTTTTCTGTGCCTGACTTGTTTTACTTAGGATGATGACCTCCAGGTCCACCCATATTGCTGTAATGAACATGATTTCATTCTTTTTTATGGCAGAATAGTCTTATATTGCATATATATAACACATTTTCTTTATTCATTCACCTGTTGATGGACACTTAGGTTGATTCATTGTGAATGGTGCTGCAATAAACATTTGAGTGCAGGTATCTTTCTAATATAATCATTTCCTTTGAATAAGTACTCAATAGTGGGATGACTGGATTGTAGTTCTATTTCTAGTCTTCAAGAAACCTGCATATTATTTTCCATAGAGAGTGTACTAATTTATATTCCCATCAACAGTGTATAAGTGTTCCCTTTTCTCCACATTCTCACCAACATCTGTTCTTTTTTGACTTATTAATAGTAGCCATTCTCCATTCTAACTGGGGTAAGTTAATATTTCACTGTGGTTTTGATTTGCCTTTCTCTGATGATTAGTGATGCTATGCATTTTTTCATGTACCTGTTGGCCATTTGCTTGTCTTCTTTTGAAAAATGTCTATTCATATCCTGTGCCCAATTTTAATGGAATTATTTATGCTTTTGTTGTTGTTTAGCTGTTTGAGATCCTTGTATATTGTGGATATTAGTCTCCTGTAAGACAAATAGTATGCAAATATTTTCTCCCATTCAACAGGTTGTCTCTTCACTCTGTTGATTATTTCTCTCACTGTGAGGAAGTTGTTTAGTTAAGTCCCATTTGTCTACTTTTGTTATTGTTGACTGTGCTTTTGAGGTGTTATTCATAAATTCTTCGACTACACCCATGTCAAGAAGAGTTTTCTTTATGTTTTCCTGAAGTAGTTTTATAGTTTCATGCCTTACATCTAACTCTTTAATCCATCTTGAGTTAATTCTTGTTTAAGATATAGGGATCATATTTCATTCTTCTGCATATGGCAGTATGACTTTCCAAAAACCATTTATTGAAGAGGGTGTTCTTTTCTTAGTGTATGTTACTGTCAGCTTTGTTGAAGATTAGATGGCTGTAACTATGTGGCTTTGTTTCTGGGTTCTTTATTCTGTTCATTGATCTTTGTGTATATTTTTATATACATACCATGCTATTGTGGTTGCTATAGGCTTGTAATGTAAGATGAAGTCAGGTAATATGATACCTCAAGCTTTATCCTTTTTTCGCTCCGGTGTACTTTGGCTATTCAGGCTCATTTTGGATTCATACTAATTTTAGGATTGTTTTCTAATTCTTTGAAAAATACATTTAGTATTTTGATAGGAATTGAACTGAATTTGCATGTTGCTTTGGACAGTATGGTCATTTTAATGATATTAATTTTTCCAATCCATAAGTATGGGATGTTTTTCCATCTGTTTGTGTCATCTACATGTTTTTCATTAGTGTTTTGTAAATTTCCTCGTAGAGATAGTTCACCTCTTTGGTTAAATATATTCCTAAGTCTTTTATTTTTTGGTAGTCATTGTAAATTAGATTGCCTTTTTTATTTATTTCTGATCTAGGTCATTGTTGGTATATAGAAATACTACTTATTTTATACATCAATTTTGTATGCTGAAATTTTACTAAATTCATTTATCAAATCTAGAAAATATTGACAGTTTCTTTAGGTTTTTCTAGATATAAGCTTATATAATTAGCAAACATATATAATTAGGGATTATAGACTTTATTACTAATAATTAGACTTCCTCTTTTCCAAGTTGGATACCTTTTATTTCTTTCTCTTCCCTGACTGCACAGAAATGGTGAGAGGAGACATTCTTGTCTTGTTCCAGTTCTTAGAGGAAACATTTTCAACATTTTCCTATTCAGTGTGATAGAGCTGTGTGTTTGTCATAATGGCCTTTATTATTCCAAAGTTTCTTAATACCAAGTTTGTTAAGAGTTTTTATCATCAAGGGATGATGAATTTTATCAAATGCTTTCAATACAGCCATTAAAATATGTGTTCCTTTTCCTTAATTCTGTTTATGTGATATATTTATTGATTTGCATATGTTGAACGATCCTGCATCCCTGGTATAAAATCCACTGGACCATGGTGTATAATATTTTTGCCATAGTGATGGATTCAGTTTGCTAGTATTTTTTGTTGGGGATTTTTGCATCTGTGTTCATCAAATATATTGGTCTGTAGTTTTTCTTTTTATGTTGCTTTTTGTCTGGTTTTGGTATCAGAGTAATACTGGCCTTATGGAATGAGTTAAGAATTTTTTCCTCCTTGATTTTTTGAAACAGTTTCAGGAGAATTGATACTCTTTCTTCCTTGCATATTTGGTAGAATCTGGGTGTGAATCCATCTGGTCCTAGGATTTTCTTTGTTGGGATACTAGTTCACTCTTGAGAAGTTGTATTTTTCCAAGAATTTATCCATTTTCTCTAGATTTTTTTATACTTGCGAATGTATAGTTCTCCATAATAGTCTCTGATGATGTTGGGCATTTTTGTGTTATCAGTTGTAATGTTTCCATTTTCATTTCTGATTTTGTTTGTTGGGTCTTCTTTTCTTGGTTAGTCTAGCTAGGAGTTATTAAAAATTGTTTATCTTTCCGAAGAACCAACTTTTGTTTTACTTGATCCATTGTAAATATTTTAGTCTCCATTTGATTTAGTTATGCTCTAATCTTTGTTATTTCTTTTTTCTGCCGCTTTTGGATTTGGTTGTTCTTTTGTTTCTAGTCCCTTGAGGTGTGTTGTGAAACTAATTATAATTTTTACAAGTTTTTAATTTTTATTTTATTTTTCGTTTGAGATGCTGTCTCACTCTGTTGCCTAGGCTGGTTCAGTGGTGTTGTCTTGGCTCACTGCAGCCTCTACCTCCTGGGCTCAAGCAATCCATTCCCCTTACCCTCTCAAAGTGCTGGGATTAAAGGAGTGAGCCAACTGTGTCTGGCCTGCTTTTCTCAATATAGGCACGTCAGCACTGCTTTTGCTCTATTTCACAAGATTTTGATATACTGTGTTTTAATTTTCATTTAATTCAGTTATTTTGTCTTAATTTCCCAACAGTCATCCCATACTGTGTTGTTTTATGTATTAGTCTAGTTTCATGCTCCTGATAAAGACATACCCAAGACTTAGCAATTTACAAAAGAAAGAGATTTAATGGACTTACAGTTCCACATGGCTAGGAAAGCCTCACAATCATGGCAGAAGGCAAGGAGTAAGTCACACCTTACATGGATGACAGCAGACAAAATGAGAGCTTCTACAGAGAAACTCCCTCTCATAAAACCATCAGCTCTCATGAGACTTATTTGCCATCATGAGAACAGCATGAAAAACCTGCCCCCATGATTCATTACCTCCCACCAAGTCCCTCTCACAACACATGGGAATTTGCAGGGTCCAGCCCTGCTGAGTCGAGAAGGTATTCTCTACAAATGTGGAGATAAGAGACTATAGAAATAAAGACATGATACACCAAAATCAAGAGAAAAGGAATTGGGCCCAGGGGACCACTACCACCAACACGCAGAGACCGGTTGTGGCCCCAAGTGCCTGGATACTCTTTATTGGGTATGAAACGGGGGCAGGGTAAGTAGGGTGAGTCCTCCACAGTTGTTGATAGGGTCAAGCAAATCACGTGTCTAAGGAACAAGGGGCCCAGAGCTTGCAAGTAGCCAAAGCAGGGGGAAACAAAGTGCATCAGCACTTTATGTTATGCTCATCAAGTAAAAACAAAGGCTTCAAGAATTATGCTACTTCTTACTATCTACAAAAGAGGAACCAGGTGCAGAAGTAGGGACTGACAGCAGACACAGATTGTAACCAATATAGCACAGCACCACGTAGACACAATTAAACCACCGGGTAGCTGCAGGTTGGGCTGACTGATATCAGTCCTTGCACAAGAGCGTGGGGGAGTGGAGTGTTCTCTGACTCACCCAAGGACAGGGGATGTTTCCTTCCATGGTTTGCTGAGTGGCAGGTGCTTCCCCCAAGCCCTGGCTACCACAGATTTTAGATGCCCTCCAGCAACCCTTATGTGGGTGTGATAGAGGGATTGGTTTTGGCATTCAACAGGTTGTCCCCTGCTGATCACCACCAGTTGATGTTGGACAGGTATTAATGCTCTTGCCCCATGGCCACTTTCCATAATGTCCCCTATAAGTCCCTGACCACAGCGACCCAAAGTTTCTAGATAATCATGCATAAAGTACAAGAAGGCTTTAATCAAGGCTTCATGTTCAATAAGATTAATATCCAATCACTTATGCTACTTATTCCTAACTATATTCTTCTTTCTATATTCTATTCATTAAACAGGAAATGGCCAAGGCTTCAGTCTCCAGTTTTGGCACTTGTGATACTTTCCACCCATAGGAATTCAAGATGAGATTTGGGTGGGGACATAGTCAAGCCATATTATTTTATTTCCATGTATTTGTATATTTTCCAAAGTTCCTGTTGGTATTGATTGCTAGTTTTATTTATTCCACTGTGTTCTGAAATATTACTTGATTTAATTTCAATTTTTAGTAATATATTTAGATTTTTCTAGTGGCCTAACATATGGTCTGTCTTGGAAAATGTTCCATGTGCAAATGAAAAGAATATGTATTCTGCAGTTGTTAGGTAAAATCTTCTGTAACTGGTTAATAGGTACATTTGGTCTTAAGTCCAGTTTACATCAAATGTTTCTGTTGATTTTTGTCTTGATCTGTCTAGTACGGTGGGTGTTGGGTGGAAGTTCCCCCGCTATTATTGTATTGTTGTTTCTCTCCAGGTCCAGTGATACTTGTTTTATGAATCTAGGTGCTCCAATTTGGGGTGCATATGTATTTAGAATTATTATATCCTCTTTCTGAATTGAATTATTTATCATTATGTAATTGCCTTCTTTGTTATATTTGCACTGTTTATTGCTTAAAGCATGTTTTATCTAAGTATAGCTATCACTGTTTACTTTTGGTTTCAATTTATGTGAAGTATCTTTTTCAACCCCTTTACTTTCAGCATATGCATCCTTATGAGTAAGTCAGTTTCTTATAAGAAGCATACAGTAAGATCATGTTTGTTTGTTTTTTATTCATCCAGCCAATCTGTATCTTTTAAGTGGAGTATTTAATTCATTTACATTAAGGTTTATTATTAATATGTGAGGTTTTGTTTCTGTCATATTGTCCATTGTTTTCTAGTTAGTTTTTTAAAAATTATTTACTTCTTTCTATCTTACTGTTCATAATTGCAGTTTGGTTAAATTCCACAGTAGTGCCATTTGATTTCTTTCTCTTCCCCTTTTCTGTGATTATTTTACCAGTAAGTTTAAGTTTTCATGCATTTTTGTAATGGTAAGTGTTATCTTTTCACGTCCAAGTTTAGGACTTCCTTGAGTATTTCTTGTAAGGTTGATCTGGTAGTGATAAATTCCTAAGCATTTGCTTCTCTAGAAAAGACTTCATTTCTCCTTTATTTATGAAGGCAATTATGCTGAATGTACAATTCTTAGCTGCAGTTATTAGTTTTTCTCCCAAATATTGAATATATTATGCCCTTCTCTTCTGGCCTGTAAGGTTTTGGTTAAGAAGTCTGCTGTTAGGCTGATGAGGTTTCCTTTATAGGCAATTATATAATTTTGTATTCTTGATTATCTATTTTCTTTATTTTTCTCTGACTGAATTATTTCAAAAGAGCTGTTTTCAAGTTATGAAATGGTTTTCTTCTTCTTGGTATAGTCTATTGTTGAAGCTTGTGAATATATTTTGTACTTCCTTCAGTGAATTCTTTAATTTACACATTTCTGTATTTTTTGTTTGTTTGTTTTTGAGTTTCTATCTCCTTGATCAATTTCTCATTGATATCCTGAATTGACTTTCTGAGTTCTTTGTATAGTTTTCATGTTTCTTTTACATTCAATTGACATTTCTACTAAGCTCTTCTTGCATTGCTATAAACAAATATGTGGTACTGGGTGATTTATAGAGAAAAGTGGTTTAATTGGCTCTCAGTTCTTTAGGATTTACAGAAAGCATGGTGCTGATATCTTCTTGTTATCTAGGGATCCCTTAGGAAGCTTATAATCATGACAGAAGGCAAAGAGGAAGCAGGCACATCATGTAACACAAACAGGAAGTGCTACACATGTTTAAATAACCAGATCTTGTGAGATCTCACTATCACAGAGACAGCACCAAACCATAAGGGATCTGCTCCCATGATCCAAACACCTCCCCACCAAGCCCCACCCTTAGCAGTGAGGATTACAATTCAATATGTGATTTGGGTGGGGATAAATATCCAAACTACATAAAGATTATTTGAAGTCAATATTTAAATTCTTTATCTGTGTCTTGAGAATATTTTTTTTTGTTAAATCTACTGCTGGATAATTATTGTGTTCTGTTGGGGGTGTTTTATTTCCTTGCTTTTTAAATATTTCCTGTGTCTTTACATTGACTTCTCTTCATCTGATGTAATAGTTGCTTTTATTTTTGAATTTACTTTCATTAGGGGTGCTTTTTATCCTTAAGATGTGTCAAGTGTTGGGTGTGAACCTCTGGCTTTGCTTCTGGATGCATGCAACAGTGAAGTTTCTGTATGATTTCTTTGGCTAAAAATAGCATTAGTGGTATCTATTGTTTCCTCAGTGTGCTAGGGCGCAGTTATTAGTGGAAGCTAATTATGGGCTTTGAGGAATCTGCACTTGTATTGACAGCGGTTGCAATGGACTCTGCAGGCTGGCCACCAGGCCAACAGGTAGTGCATAGATGTAGAATCCAGCTTGTGGCAAGCCAGGTCTCATTAAAGCAGGCCTCCAAAACAACTGTTTTAGCACTGACTGAGTAGTAAAGTTAAATATTAAAAGCTGAAAGAGCCAGTGCCCTTATACAAAGGCTGGAATGTAACACAAGCCCAGAAGAGTTTTGCCTAGGCCTTTCCTGGGCCTTAAAGCATGACAAAATAATGAAGAAATTCTTAAGGGGACTTGTTATAGAATTAAACAAGTTTTATCGGGGATAGGAAAAAACTCCCCAGGCCTCCACAAACAAGTTTATTGGGGGTCTGAAGGAACTCCCCTTACCTCCATGATTTACAGGAGGCAAGATAAGGATAATCACCCCAGCACCTGGACCCATTTAGATTAAATAAATTTACTGAGGCTCCAGAGGAAGGTCTTCAAGACTCAGACTTTAGTTATAGATTAAAAGAAGTTCATCATTTGTGTCTTTAATTAATGCACACATATACATAGACATATAGCTTAGAAGATATAGAAACTTGGGAAAACTTTGTAATTTTGAGTTGGTCTGGTGATAATTTCTAGGCCTTCTACCTGTAACCGGTTATAGCAATAAAAACTCCCTTCTATCCCTTTGGAGTTCATCTGCATCTCATTAGTGGGCTGCAAGTATAAGCAGCCCCACCCTCAGTTTGGTCTGGGAACAAGCTGTGGTAAAAGTTGTAGACTGTTTAAACCCAAACTCTGAACCTGGAAGGAGTGCTCAGGTATCACAGGTGGTAGATTATATTTTGCTGTCTGCAGGAGCATGGACCCTGCATTCTATCTCAGATGGTAGAGCTAGACCAAGACGGTTTACACTCAGGCCTCCAGTGGCATGGCGATGTACCAGCTGTGGCAGGCAGTGCGTGAGGCAATCCTCAGGTACCTGGAAGAATGCTCAGGTAAGGGACAGGAGCTGCTGCAGTGATATTCTGCCACAGTGATGGTGGGGCCAGCCCCAGTGGCCACAACTTTGGTAAATGGGGCATGTACATCCCTCTCTTGTCCCAATTTGGGCGGCACTTAATCCCCAGTCCCAGCTATTGCAGTCAACCTGGGTGAATCATCAGACTCAGCAGTCCATGTCCAGGCCACATTTCAGGGCAGCCTGTAGGAGCCCTTGCTTAGCTCAAGACCAAGCCTCTGCAGCAACTCACTTACCACTCCAGTCCTAGCAGGGCACCACTTTCTTAGTGCCAGGAGTCATAATCCCAGCTGTGGGAACTTAACCCCCAACTGGTACCCCAGTTCTGCAAACAACAGCCCAGGTTTCCTTAATGCCTAACACTAGTGCCTCTACTTCCCAGGATAGCACAAAGCCTGTTAAAAGCTAGTATGGAAAATGCTATTTTGCTGTAGCTGCTTAGGTTTTAGAAAGGGTGAGAAACTCACAGTGAGTTCTCTTTCTGAAGCAGTTGCTTCTCATAGTCTCATGGCCACTCCCTAAATTAGATTCAAGGCTTGGACAGGTCAGGGTGCTTTCTCATGGCCTGGATTGTACAATTCCCTGGTGGGAACATGGAGTGCAGAAAGACTCTCACTCACTTTCTCCCCATATTAGTGAGGCACTCCTAGTTTGTGGCTGGTCTGAGCAAAGCAGTCTACCCATTTTCCTTCTCCTTTCTAGTTTTTGGTGTCACCTGTCACTTTTTTGTTGAACTCTTATGTGCCCTCTTGAATAATGTATTCTAAATGTTTTCATCTACATGTTATTTTAGGTTTTCTAAGTGGATGAGGCATGTACAAAATGATTCCAATCAACCATCTTGAGAAAGGTGATATATTTTTAAATCTCATAGGAATTTGTGATCAAGAAAAGTGTTATTTTCTAAAAAATGTAAATAGACTAGAATAACAAACACTTTATGTCAGCAGAAATTTCTCAAATTTGAGTACCATAGACAGTTTCTAAATTTTAATTTATTGATATGCAAGTTAATCAATTTAATTAGTTCTTCTCTCAACTATCATTGAGACCCAATTGTGGTTTCATTTCCAACCCATTATACTAATGAGTAAGTTACATTTGACGAGTCTGTTACTAGTATGCCTTGTTCTCAGACTTGAGATACAGTTACTCTGATAATTCTTATCTTCTTAATAATGTAAGGAACAGAAAATAAAGTAAATTGCCAAGTATAATGCAGTAACTTTGTGGTGTATGTATATGTTTCTGCCAAAATCTCCAATAATAATCTCCAATATTGGAAGTGGGGCCTGATGAGATTTGATTACACCTTGGGGACAGATTTCCCCTTGCTGCTCTCATGGTAATGAGTCCTCATGAGTTTTGCTTGTTTAATAGTGTGTGGCAACTCCCCCGTTCCCTCTCTTCCTCCAATTCTGGCCATGTAAGTCATACCTGCTTCCCCTTCAGCCTCTGCCATAATTGTAAGTTTCCTGAGATCTCTCCAGCCCTGTTTCCTATACAAACTGTGGAACTATGAACCAATTAAACTTATCTTCTTTATAAATTATCCAGGCCCAGCTATTTTTTATAGCAGTATGAGAACAAACTAATTCAGAAAATTGCTACCTAGGAGTGGGGCATGGCTAAAAAAGATACCTGAAAATGGGAAGCGAATTTGGAACTTGGTAGGGAGCAGAGGTTGGAACAATGTGGAGGCCTCAGAAGGAGACAGAATGATAAGGGAAAGTTTGGAATTTTCTAGAGATTTGTTAAATTTTTGTGACCAAAATGCTGACAGTGATATGGACAATGAAGTCCAGGCTGAGGAGGTCTCAGATGGAGATCAGGAACTTAGTGGAAAGTAGGGCAAAGGTTACTTTTGTTATGCATTAGCAAAGAAGTTGGAGACATTGTGCCCCTGCCTAGGAATCTGGGGACCTTTAAACCTGAGAGTGATGATTTTGGATATCAGGTGGAGGAAATTTTTAATCAACAAAAAGTGTTCAGGAAATACCCTGGCTGCTTCCAGAAACCTATGCTCATATTTGTGAGCAAAGAAGTGATGTAAAACTTGAACTTATATTTACAAAGGAAGTAGAGCATAAAAGTTTGAAAAATTTGCACGCTAGTCATGTGTTAGAAAAGAAAAACCCATTTTCATGGAAGGGATTTAAGCAGGCTGCAGAAATTTGCATAACTAATAGGAAGTCAAGTAGTAATAGCCAAAACAATGGGAAAAGGGCCCTGAAGTCATTTCAGAGACAGGCCCTCCCATCACAGGCCTGGAGGTTTAGGCAGGAATAATAGTTTCCTGGGCCAGGCCCAGGACTCTGCTGTTCTGTGCAGCCTCAGGTCACTGCTCCCTGTATCTCTGCCATTCCAGAGGCTAAAAGGGGCCAAAGTACAGCCTGGGCCATTGCTTCAGACTATAAGCCTGGGCAGTTTGGTGCAAACTGTAAGCCTTGGCAGTTTTTACGTGGTGTTAAGCCTACAGATGCACGGAGTGCAAGAGTTGAGGCTTGGGAGCATTCACTTAAATTTTAGATGTATGGAAAAGCCTGTATGTACAGACAGAAGCATGCTGCAAAGGAAAGCCTTCATGGCGAAGCTCTATTAGGCCAGTGTAAAGGGGAAATCTGAAGTTAGAGCACCCACACAGCGTCCCCACTGGGTACTTTCTAGTGGAGCTGTGAGAAGAGTGCCACTGTCCTCCAGACCCCAGAGTAGTAGCTCCACTAGCAGTTTGCACCATGTGCCTGGAAAAGCTGCAGACACTCAATGTCAGCCCTTGACAGCAGCCATGGGAGATGAGCCCTGCAGAGCCACAGGGGCAGAGCTACCCAAAACCTTAAGGGCCCACTCCTTGCATCAGTGTGACCTGAATGTGAGACATGGAATCAAAGTAGATTATTCTGGAGCTTTAAGAGTTAATGACTGCCCTACTGTAGTCCTGGAGCCCCTTTCTTTTGGCTGATTTTAAAAAGGAGTATCTACCCAATGCTTGTGTCCCCCATTGTACTTCGGAAGTAACTAACTTGTTTCTGATTTTACAGGCTGAAATCAGACTTGCCTTCTCTCAAATTAGACTTCGGACTGTGGACTTTTGAGGTAAGGCTGGAATGAGTTAAAACTTGAGGGACTGCTGAGAAGGGATGACTGTATTTTGCCATGTGAGAAGGACCTGAGATTTGGGAGTGATCAGGGGCAGAATGATATGGTTTGAGTGTGTGTCCCTGCCCAACTCTCATGTTGAATTATAGCCCCCAGTGTTAGAAGAGGGGCCTGGTGGCAGGTGACTGGATCATTGGTACAGATTTTCTCCTTGCTGTTCTCATGATAGTGAATGAGTTATCATGAGAGATCTGGTTATTTAAACGTGTATAGCAAGCACGTCCCGCTTCTCTTTTAATCCTGCTTCAGCTATGAAAGTTGTGCCTGGCTTTCCTTTGCCTTCTGCCATGATTGTAAGTTTCCTGAGGCCTCCCCAGCCATATTTCTTGTGTAGCTTGAAGAACCATGAGCCAATTAAACCTCTTTTCTTTATAAATTTCTGTCATTAAATTGTCATTCCTTTCAATAAGACAGAAGAATCAAAATAGGAGTAACTTCTTCCTTTAATGATTTTTCATGAGTTAGTAAAATGACAGAATGGGAAACAATTAGCTTTCTCTGACAAATGTACTTTCATTTATTTGAGTTATTTACTGAATATATGTTTTCTAAACTTTAAGCATAATTGAGTATATATAATTTTATCATTTTCTAAGAAAAACCTTAATATAAAAATCAGTAAAAATTTCCACTTTAACAACATGGTTGAATATATATCATTTTTAATCTATAAAATTTTAAGAAAACTACTTTGTTATGACAGATTCTAGAGTCAATAATATCTTTTAAAAGATGTTTTGGAAACTTTTAAAGAAATAAATTGTCAAGAGCTGATTTGAGCTGGAGCGAACTGAGGTACCATGTGTTGGATTAGTCAATTAAGATGACAAGCCAAAATGAAAATAACAGTCAAGTCTTTAATCACTTGCTGCAATAGTATAAGCAACATGAGAAAGTGCCAGCTCCACCAATGTTCAGGACGAGTGCCAGATGAGAGTCGGGTTTCTCACTGCAGACGTTGGTGGGGGTGGAATGGAGAGATGGCTCACTGCTGAGGCTGCTCTAGACAAAAGGATCCTGCCATTTCATGGACCAGGGAGAGAGAAACTAAAATGACTAGTAATGGAAAAAGTACTGAGTACTGAGTAACAGTGAGGAAAAATGTCTTCAAAATCCCTCCTCCCCCAACGACAAAGAGGTCTTGGTGAGAAGCCTCTGCCAATGGTCCAGACAATAGTGTTTTCAGATGGAGGTATCAAGGCTGGAAATGTAGGATGCAAAGGTTATGACTGGCATTAGGGGCTGAATTCTTTGAGTTCAGAAACTGCAATGCATTGACTGTGCACCAAGTCTGGTGTGGGGAAGGCAGTGTTCCTAGTGCTCTTAACTTCATGTTTTCATGTGTGTTTACTTCTGTATTAGTCAGCTTGGGCTGCCAAAAAAATATCACAGACCTAGTAGTTTAAATAATAAAAATTTGTTCTGGAGGATGAGAAGTCCAAAATTATGGTGCTGGCAAGGTAGGTTTCATTCTGAGGCCACCTTTCCTGGCTTGTAGATAGCAGTCATCTCATTTTGTGTTCATATCACCTTTTCTTTGTGCCTGTGGAGAGAGCAGATTAGCTCTCAAGTGTCTCTTTTTATAAGAACCCTAATCCCAGTGGACCTCATTTAACCTTAATTATGCCCATAAAGGTCCTATATCCAAATACAGTCACATGGGTGAGTTAGAGTTTCAACATATGAATTTGAGAGGACACAAATATTCATTCCATAACAATTTATTTTGACTTTAGTTGAATATACTCTCCACAAAGCCAATTGCAAGAAATAAAGAATATCATCAAAATTACATAATAGTCATAAAATAACCACTTGCAGATTTTTAAAAAAAGATAAATGAAAATTCATTAGTTATTTCACTTATAAAATAAACAGGAAGTATAATAATAAATAATTCTGATTTATCTTTACATATTAACTGATAAAGATGAGTTTATGGTAGTAGCTATGGGTTTGGTGGTAAAGGGGAACTGAGAAATTAATAATGTAGGTATTCAAAACTATGAATATTGTGAATAAAAGCTGTAAAATGTGTTCGTGATTTCCTATGCATTTATGCGTGTATATAAATATATATAAGCAGATACAAATATAGCTATATCGATACAGATATATTCCATGATATTTTTCATTTAAAATTTGAATTTGGTGTAGCATTTGCTTCCCTTCTCCTATGCACTCTCTGAATATTTTGCATTCATATGCAACATTCTTAATAATCAGGTACACTTGTTTGGATGCATTATTAAGTTCATATTAGGAAAAAATGTATGTATTTATAGAATTTTTAATAGCTAAGATGGTTAACACTATAGGAGATTACATATTAAAGTTGTTAAATTGTAGAATCACAATAAGGACATTTGCAGTGATTTTATTAAAGTTATGTTGTGCTAGTGCTAATCTACTACAATTTATTGTACTTCATTCTGAAATATTCTAATATTGGTGATGTTTCAGAGTGTTTTTAGTTTCAAGATAAAATTTATATTGAGAACACTGATTTGATAATCCCTAAAAAAGAAAAATGTAGACCAACATAGTTTTCAAATGTTTCAGGACAAGAATGCATGTGTTTGGGTTGTTCTGATTTTAATCCTATATAATGATATAGCTTGGAAAAATCACAAAGTGTATATAAGTTTTAGTTTCTCATTTCATTAAAAGAGAAAAATAATAAGGTTGGAAATAGAATTTTAACACAATCTACGGTGTAAAATATGAGTTTTATAAAAATCTTAAATTTCTCATGCAGTTTTATGATTCAGTATAACTATATTCTATTTATTTTATATTATATTCATTGTATGTAATATTAGTTCCCATTTAAGATTTTAACATAAAAAAATATTTCTTCAATATTCAGGAGGCCATATGTCTGCCTTTAATTCATGCCAATATGTTTATCCATTTAATTTCAGTTCTAATATGGCTCCTACAGATAAAAGATGTATTTATAGACTTATAGAAAAATTATTATTTTATATATTTCATCTGTAATGTTCTTGGTGTCAGTCTATAACATGCTATTTATTAAAGAATCTTCCCTGACATAAATGTACCAATTTGTACTCGTGGAAGTATTGATGCATGTGACTGTTTTGAAAGTACAAGCTAAATTGAAATTATGCAGTTGCTCATGCTGAAATACATTTTCAATTATTTTTAATTTCACAAAAATATTATTGTAATTGAATTTAGCTCTCTAATAGCTACCACTTAAAACTGGTTCATAGAAATCTGCCTTTCTATCTTTTAGTTACTGAAATAACAACAAAATTAAGCTGATTAATAGAAAAAAAAAACTGGCTAACTGGATGGTCAGCTCAAGAAGGGGATTCCAAATCATTAGAATTCAATATTTTGTTTGATAAACAATTATACATATTTTATAGCTTCTGAATGAGACTGTTTGAAAGAAAAGTAGCAAACCTATACAGTTGCAACAATGTTAAAATCTTTGGTGAGGAATGGCATTGAACCTATTACTGAATTCAAGGATGATAAATTGAAACAATATGAAATAAAAATATAAAAAACAAAATGAAACCTCAGTTGGAATCCCATTCTATATAGTACTTACTTAACACTTAATAAAACTCTATTAAATTCACATGAACATTTCCTGTGGGCATCTCAGTTGTCACATTGTCCTCCAGACACCTTCCCGAAGAATTTTCTATCCCCACAGCAAATAATAAAATGGTGATTCTACCAAGCTCATTAGCACTCCATACCCTTTGAATTAATTTTGTTTGCTTTGGACTAAATAGCTAATCACTTCATGTATTCTTCAAAGGTACAACCTAGGATGTGCCACAGAAAAGAGATATTCTTTATTCCAAATACAAACTAAAGAAAAAAATAACCAAGAATAGAAAAAGGAAACTTTGAAGATGGTATTAACAAGTGTGAAATAATGGGCATTCCTAGGCTATGACTGTTACTTGTGATAGTAAACAGAAACTTGATTTACAACAGGATTATATCCTGATAAGCCTGTCATAAGTTAAAAATATTTTAGGGTGAAAATATACTTTATTCCATCTAAGTTACCAGATATCCTAGCCTACCTCAACGGTGCTCAGAACACTTGCATTAGCCTAGAGTTGGAAAAAGTCACCTAATACAAAGCCTATTTTATAATACAGTGTTAAATTTCTCATATAATTTATTAAATACTCAGAGTGAAAAACAGGATGATTGTATAGGTCAGTGGTCCCCAAACATTTTTGTACCAGGGACCGGTTTCATGGAAGACAATTTTGCCACAGGCTGGGAGGTGGGGACAAGGGTTTAGGGATGACTCATGTGTTTTGCATTTATTGTGCACTTTATTTCTATTGCTATTACATTGTACCGTATAATGAAATAATTTTACAACTCACCGTAATGTAGAATCAGTGGCAGCCCTGAGTTTGTTTTCCTGTAACTAGGCAGTCCTATCTTGAGGTGATGGGAGACAGTGACAGATCATCAAGCATTAGATTCCAATAAGGTGCATGCATCCTAGATCCCTCACATGCACAGTTCACAATAGAGTTTGCACTCTAATGAGAATCCAGTGCCACTGCTGATCTGACAGGAGGCAGAGCTAAGGTAGTATGTGAGCAATGGGAAGCAACTATAAATACAGATGAAGCTTTGCTCATTTGCCCACTGCTCACCTCCTTCTGTGCAGCCTAGTTCTTAACAGGCCATGGACTGGTACCAGCACTCACCATGTGTAGACACTCACTATTAATATACTGGTACCATGTATAGTCACTTACCATTAATATACTGGTACCATGTATAGTCACTTACCATTAATATACACAGCTGAAAGCACTCTGGGCCTGAAGAATATTTGAAGCAACAAACTAGAGTTAGTTGCTGGATGATTGGGATTCTATAGTGAGAGTCATCCATTTCTCTCTCTTCTGATGAGGCTTGAGAATACCTGGTAGAAAACACTGATGCATCAGCACTTGATGGTTTAGCACACATCGTGTTCTTTAAGAAAATATTCAAGTTTTGATTGTTCCTTTTTATTTCCTCAGCTCTTTATATATATTTTTATACCAAGCAAGTGCATCCTGTATCTCCCATCAGATTCTGCAAAAGTTATTTGCTGTAAATTTTCTTGGTGGTTCAGATATAACTTCTTTCTCTGCCTTAACTTATTTATTTCTTCCTTTTTCCAAATTGATCAGCTGCTCATTGGACAGTTCTTCAGCCTCAGTGCCAATAAGCTTATGAATATCCTTTTCATTCATGTTCATTTGTAGCTGTTTCCCAAGCACCACTAACTTGATATCATTTTATCAACAGGAGAATCTTTCTTAATGGCTTTGAATGTGTTCACATGTCTTCAAAACTTCCTTCCAAATAACATTGCTGTGTGACCTCTTTCTATGTTGCAGAAATGTTAGCCTTTGGAATCTTTCCCAAAATGTGGACAGAATCAGTCATTTTAGCAGCCTGCAAAAATATTTGGTGTACATAGTATGCTATGAATACAGCTCTTGCACCTGGGTCCATTGGTCAAATGAGTGTGATTGTGTTCAGTGGCAAATACACAATCTACATTAGGATACATGTCACCAGCAATGTGCTATAGATGCCCAGAGCATTGTGTAAGATCAGAATTATCTCAAGAAAGATGTTGTTCTGTCTACAATATTCTCTTGGCTGCAGAGCAAAACAGTTCAAAAACAAGTCTTCAGACAAAGGTAATATAGCCCAAACTTGTTATGATGATAATAAATGGGAAGTGTATGCTTACTCTAGGGTTCTGGAAAGTTCTAGGGCTCTCCAAGCGGTAGATTAGGAAAGTCTTTCACTTGAGCTTGATTAACTGTCTACCCAAAAACAGAATTCCATGGCTTTTGAATTCCTTGAATCTTGACATTGCCTTGGACGTATGGATGTATGTATGCTCCTGTATGCACTTCCAGGACAAGCTAATTTCATTGAGAACAAACATTTGTTCTGGCAAATATCTCTACTCCACAATTATCCTATGCAGTTATTTCTTCAAAGCTATGGCACCTTCAGTAATATCATCTGCTGCTTCACCATTGACCTTTACATTATGAAAATTATGACACCTTTTGTGGTGTGGGAACCACCCAAGACATGCTGTTAACATTTTTATATACATCAGATCATCAGCACACTATTTTAGCATATCTAAAAGACTTCTTGCCTTTGTCTGGATTGTGAGTAGATGAAACAATATAAACTTCTGTGTTTTCCATTCATATGACAAGTAATTTTTCCATATCATCAACCAGTCTGGCTCTTTTCTTTGTATGCACAGTGGATTTTACCTTTTTGATGATATTACTGGATCATTGATTTTCTTTGTATCCTTTTAGATGATCAAGATCATGGATTGCAAAAGTCTTAATTCACATGCAATGGCCATTACTGGCTTGTCACCTTAATGCTGGGCTATTATTTTGAATTTCATCTCAAAAATAATTACCTTTCTCTTCTTTTCATCAGAAGCAGGAGACACCAATGAGCATTTTGTAGACGTTATGGAATCTAATAACACCAAACCCAACACCCAGAAAACATGGGCACCACAGTCCATGGTAGAATATTGATTGTTTACCCTCATGAATGTATGGCTCATTTAGAGCTGAGGCCCACTGCCGCTGCTCTGCATGGCTAAGGCCTACCATACTCTATATTATTGGCTCAAGAAAATATCAAAATTCACAATTTTAGTTTCTACTGCATTTGTGTCACTTTTACACCATTGTAAAAATCATTGAAAAATCACAAGTCAAGCCATCTGTATTTAATAGGTAGAAAATTAACTATACTTTAGTGAAACTTTTATCTAAAGTTAATTGATAACCTATGAATGCAAGTTCTGAAGACAATGTGCTGTGGAATAGGTGAAGCCATAAAGTCAGAATAAGTCTCACAGAAAGAACTGAAACACATACGTGAAGCTGAGTCCTTAAACCACTACTTTTCTTATGTAATTGGCTCTAAACAAATCATTTTAAAGCAAAACAAGTTCAGCTTAACTTCTTAGTAATAAGAAACATTTTTACCCTTTCTAAACACATATATAGAATGTCATTTAAAATTCTTGGCCCATAGTCATCATTTCAGGGATTCTTAAAGTAATCGGATAAGAAAATCCAAGCAAAAACTTACACTGAAGATTTTATTTTTGTACTGCTTGCAGAGAAATGAGCATTGTGAAAATGAATAGAATGTTATGCAATTAAATAATCAGTTCAACACTATTCCACAAATAAAGGAGTCGGTCAATAATTAAAAGTTGCTTATGTTTTCTGTTTGTAGCCGAAACTCATTCTCCATTCTATTTTTGGCCAGCTAATTCTCTTTAGAGTTCCATATTCTGGACCAGAGTTAGATTCTCTACAGAATGGGTGAATTGTGGTTCATTTAGTAGCATTTGAAGATTTTTGTCTACTATCTAAAAATGTAAAGTTTTGTCCTTTATCATTTCAATACAATTTGTCAGTTTTCTAATTTATATGGAATACACAATGATGAATACTATATATATGGTAGCTGTTAACCATTGCTCTCATTCTAGGAGCCATGCCACATTTAAGTTTTTGTTTTTGTGCCAGAAGCACTGAGAAGTCAAATGATAAATGTGACTCATGCTCCTGGAAGTTGGTTTTATCAATGTTAAATATTGTTTTCTATTTATACAAAAAAAAGTATATTAAATAGAAATATAAAAAGATTGCATTTATTAAGGTAAAAGGGGGAGAATTTACAAATATATTGACCCTTTAGCAGAGCATATTAGACTTAAACCCCTACTTTTATCACCATATAAGCAATTAATTCACATTGAATTCTTGGTTAAAATGAATTTGCCACCTTTGGCAGAGTCATCCAGGAGAACTTCAATGTAATATCATAAAGGAATGTCAGGATTTGCTAAAATAGACATTTTTCAATATAGTTTAAAGGTAAGTAGCAAACAAAATCCCACATATTAAATTTGACCTACATGAGTGTTTTGTTTAGACAAAATATGATTTAAAATTTTTGTTTTAAAAAATACGTGTTTGCTACATAAAAAATTTATTTTAAACCTTTGAGAAACAAAAACAAAGTGAACTTTTAGATTCTTTTGAAAACCCACAAACTAGATGACACTTCTACCACACAATCTCTGAAGGCAGCAATCAGAGCTCCCTTTTAGTGAAGCACACATTCTAGTTGCCACAAACTCCAGCCTTTACTATAGCTTACCTCCACTTGCTTCACTCGTTTGGAGTACTAGTATACAAATCAGCAACCTTTGCTTTATAAGCCAGAGAGCTTCGACACAGAAATGCCAAACTATAGAATGCAACTACACTGGTTTCTTTAAAGGAGCCATATCAAACATCATACAAATGCAAGCACAGTTGGTTTCACAGATTGTACCACAGTTGCCATTTGTCTGTAGTAAAATTAATAAAACAGAGGAACACTTACAAATATTGGATTTTAAAGGGAAGCCCCATTTATAATAGAGTCCAAGTCATCTGCAAGCAACTACCAAATCCAGATATAAAAGAAGGATGAAGGAAAGGTGCAAAGATTTTATTTCTAGCCATGCATCAAATGAGAAGAGGGAAAAGGGCTCACAAAATTTAATGATTTCTTGAGATCATAAATAAATGAGGCATGATTAAAATGAGACGATATGAACTGTCTGCCAAAAACGTCTGGATTTAATAAAAATGTATGTATTTAAACAATTATACTTAATATATACATTTTGGTAGGGTCTTTTATCTCTCAGTCACAGGATTCCTGGAATCAGAAATCGTGTGGGTCAAATTTCAGTGAGATAAACAGATACTCTGGAATCAGAAAAGTGTGGTTCGAATTTCAGTGAGATAAACTTGAATTTTTACCTGAAAAGACGAGATTTCATTGGTGAGGCTGTAAGAATAACATTTATTAGTGACAGGAAAACCACTTTTTTATGTTTCATAAAATAGTTTTAATAGTTTTCAAAAGCTTGCTGAAGGCAAATGAAATTTGAAACAATGTAACTTTTGCTCCTTGCTCCTTTGCAGTGAGTTAGGAAGTTCCTTGACTTTATTAAAGAAAGCAAGAATTATAGAAAAAAATCTCTAAGTGATTTAAAAACTCTTTTCTTTTTTCAATGCATGCTGTCTTTCTTTTATCTTCTTTCTGCATGCTTCTTTGTCTAATAGGTTTTTCCTTCTGGGAAGGAATGCTAATGTGTCAGCGTTTGACTGTTAAACGTACTGCGTGATGTCCCAAGTAACCTACTAATTCATTAATCAGACTGTTCAGGGAATGTGTATTACAGCTGGCGCCCTTAAGTATAAATGCTAAATGTGTGTATAAATAAGTCAGAACTGTGATTCCTTATATCTTTTTTAATTTTTTATATTATACTTACTCTTCTTAGTTTCTTTCCTTTAGCCTATCTATCCCAAATTAACGTGTCTCTTAAACAAATGTAACTTCAATAATAAGATTTTTTCAATAATATAATTTTTAAACAAGGAGTGAGACCATGAATGATTCTCTCAGAAATTGTGTGACTGAGAGATAAATGACCCTGGAGATAGAAAAGGTATGAATTTAATCACTTATGAACCCAGCATACAAACCGCTGTTATATTCAGCACATTTTCTCCGGACCTCTATGACTAAAGACATAACATTTAAACATTAACATAAAATTGTGTGTGTATGTGTGTGTGTGTGCACGTGCGCGCATGTGCAGGCATATCTTAAAGTAGGGGATCAGAACAAAACTATGCAAGTCGTTTCAGGGACAATATATATATGTGAATGAAATTCACATATATATATGAAACTCATGTATATATGAATGAATATATATATCACATTTTCTTTATCCATTTGTTGATTGATAGGCGTTTGGGCTGGTTCCATATTTTTGCAATTGCAAATTGTGCTGCTATAAACATGTGTGTGCAAGTATCTTTTTCATATAATAACTTCTTTTCCTCTGTGTAGATACCCAGGAGTGGAATTGTTGGATCCAATGATAAATCTACTTTTAGTTTTCTAAGAAATCTCCATACTGTTTTCCATAGTGGTTGTACTAGTTTACATACCCACCAGCAGTGTAAAAGTGTTAGATCTATTGTTTTTTGGTTTTTTTATTATGTCCACTCTTGCAGGAGTAAAATGGTATCTCATTGTTTTCGATTTGCATTTCTCTGATAATTAGGGACGTTTAGCACTTTTTCATACATTTGTTGGCCATTTGTATATCTTTTGTGAATTGTCTGTTTGTGTTCTTAGCCAACTTTTTGATGGGATGGTTCGTTTTTTACTTGATGATTTGTTTGAGTTCCTTGTCGTCTGAATATTAGTCCTTAGTCAGATGAATAGATTGTGAAGATTTTCTGCCATTTTGTGGATTGTTTATTTACTTTACTGATTATTTCTTTTGCTGTGCAGAAGCGTTTTAGTTTGATTAAGACCCATCCATTTATCTTTGCTTTTGTTGAATTTGCTTTTGGGTTCTTGATAATTAAGTTTTTGCCTAAGTCAATGTCTAGTAGGGTTTCTCCAATGTTATTTTCTAGAATATATATATGAGTGAAATAAGAAATTTGCAGCAATCTGGATGGAATTGGAGATCATTATTCTAAGTGAAGTAACTCATGAATGAAAAACCAAACATCGTGTGTTCTCACTCATAAGTGGGAGCTAAGCTATGAGGACAAAAAGGCCTAAGAATGATACAATAATTTGGGGGGGACTCGGGGAGAAGGGTGGGAGGGGTTAAGGGATAAATATCTACACACTGGGTAAGTGTACATTGCTTCAGTGATGGGTGTACCAATATCTAAAGAACTTACTCATGTAACTAAAACCACTTGTTTCAGCAAAACATATTGAATAAAGTTATAAAAATGTATCACACTGCTGAATAAATGTTTTATTTGTTTTGTCTTTCTAATTTATTATTTTTCAAATTTTTTTATTTTTATTATTTTTTATATTTTGAGACGGAGTCTTGCTCTGTCACCAGGCTGAAGTACAGTGGCGCAATCTCAGCTCACTGCAACCTCCGCCTCCTGGGTTTAAGCGATTCTCCGCCCTAGCCTCCCAAGTAGCTGGGACCACCTGCGCGTGCTACCACGCCCAGCTAATTTTTTTGTGTTTTTAGTAGAGACGGGGTTTCACCGTGTTGGCCAGGATGGTCTCGATCTCTTGATCTCGTGATCCGCCTGCCTCGGCCTCCCAATAATTTTCAAATTTTTATTTCAATAGCTTTTGGAGTACATGTCTTTTTTTATTACTTGGATGAATGATATAGTGGTAAAGTCCAAGACTTTAGTGCACTAGTCACCTGAGTAGTGTATATTGTCATTTCTTATCCCTATTCCCCTTCCAACTCTCCCCCTTCCGAGTCTCTAAATTCCATTATATCACTCTGTATGCCTTTGCATACTGATAGCTTAGCTCCCACTTATAAGTGAGAACATATGTTTTCTGGTTTTCCTCTCCTGTGTTACTTCACTTAGAATAATGGCCTCCAACTCCATCCAAGTTCCTGCAAAATACATTATTTCATTCTGTTTTATGGCTGAGGAGTATTTCATGGTGTATGTATACCACATTTTCTTTATCCACTCTTTAGTCCATGGGCACTTAGTTTGGCTCTGTATCTTTGTGAACTGTGTTGCTATAAACATATGTTTGCAAGTGTCTTTTTCATATAATGATGTCTTTTCTTTTGGGTGGATGCCCAGTAGCAGGATTGCTGAATCAAAATGTAGATCTACTTTTATCTCTTTAAGGAATCTCCATATTGTTTTCCATAGAGAGTGTACTAATTAACTTTTCTACCAACAGTGTATAGGTATTTCCTTTTCTTCACGGCTACACCAACATCTATTGTTCCTTGACTTTTTAATTATGGCCATTCTTACAACAGTAGGTGGTATCTCATTGTGGTTTTAATTTTTATTTTTCTGATAATTAGTTATATTGAGCATTTTTCATGTTGGATGTTTGTCTGTCTTCTTTGAGAAATGTCTATTTATGTTATCTGCATAGTTTTTGATGGGATTTTTTTTTTCTTGCTGATTCGTTTGAGTTCCTTGCAGATTCTGGCTACTAGTCCTTTGTTAGATGCATGCTTTGCAAATATGTTCTCCAATTCTGCAGGTTGTCTGTTTACTCTGATGATTATTTATTTTGCTGTACAGAAGTTTTTCAGTTTAATTAGGTACCATTTATTTTTCTTTTTGCTGCATTTTCTTTTGGGATCTTAGCCATGAATTATTTGCCTAGACTAATATCTAGAACAGTTTTTCCAATGTTGTCTTCTAGACTTTTTATGGTTTCAGGTCTTATATTTAAGTCTTTGATCCATCTTGAATTGTTTTTTGTATAAATTGAGAGATAGGTATTCAGTTTTATTCATCTACATGTGGCTTGCCAGTTTTCCCAGAACCATTCATTAAATAGGGTGTCCATTCCCCAATTTATGTTTTTGTATGCTTTGTCAAAGATCAGTTGGCTTTATTTCAAAGTATTTGGGTTTTACGTAAAAGCATTTGGCTTTATTTCTGGGTTTGTGATTCTGCAATTCTGTTCTATTGGTCTATATGCCTGTTTTTATACTAGTACCATGCTGTTTTTGTGACTATAATTTTATAGTATAACTTGAAGTCCAGTAATGTGATCACTCCAGATTTGTTCTTTCTACTTAGAATCGCTTGGGCTATTTGGGCTTTTCTTTGGTTCCATATAAATTTTAGGATCGTTTTTTCCAATACTGTGAAAAACGATGTTGCTCTTTTGATGGGAATTTCATTGAATCTATAGATTGCTTTGAGCAGTATAGTCATTTTGACAATATTAATTCTTCCAATCCTTGAGCATGGAATATGGTTTCATTTATTTGTGTCATCTATGACTTCTTTCAGAAGCGTTTTGTAATTCTTCTTGTAGACATCTTTTATCTCATTATTATTATTTTTGCACCTGATGTAAAAGGGGTTGAGTGCTTGATTTGATTCTCAGCTTGGTTGTTGTTGCCAAATAACCATGCTACTAATTTGTGTATATTGATTTTATAATCTGAAACTTGGTTGAATTTGTTTGTCAAATATAGGAGTATTTTGGAGGAGTCTAGGATACTCTTCATATCATCTGCCAACAGTGATATTTTGACTTCCTCTTTTCCATTTCTGTTGCCCTTTATTTCTTTCTCTACTCTAATTGCTCCAGCTAGGACTCCCAGAACTATGTTGAATAGGAGTGGTGATAGTGGGCATCCGTATCTTACTCCTGTTCTCAGGGGGAGATGCTTTCAACTTTCCTCATTCAGCATAGTGTTGGTTGTGGGGTTTTCATACAGGGCTTTTATTATTTTCAAGTATGTCCCTTTTATGTCTAGTTTGCTGGGAGGTTTTATCATAAAGTGGTGCTGGATTTTGTCAAATGCTTTTACTGCATCTATTGCAATGCTCACATGATTTTTGTTTTTAATTCTGTTTATATGATGTATCACATTTATTGACTTGCCTATGTTAAATCATCCCTGCATCCCTGTGAATCAACCCACTTGATCATGTTGTATTATCTTTTTTTTATTTTTTTTAATTTTAATTTTCTTAAGGCATTTTTTTTAATACTTTAAGTTCTGGGGTACATGTTCAGATCATGCAGGATTGTTACATAGGTATACACATGCCATGGTGGTTTGCTGCATCCATCATTTTTTTTTATTGCATTTTAGGTTTGGGGGTACATGTGAAGAACATGGAAGATTGTTGCATAGGTACACACATGGCAGTGTGATTTGCTGCCTTCCTCCCCATCACCTATATCTGGCATTTCTCCCCATGCTATCCTTCCCCAACTCCCCACCCCCCACTGTCCCTCCCCTTTTTTCCCCCCGACAGACCCCAGTGTGTGATACTCCCCCTCCCTGTGTCCATGTGTTCCCATTGTTCAACACCCGCCTATGAGTGAGAACATGCGTTGTTTGATTTTCTGTTCTTGTGTCAGTTTGCTGAGAATGATGGTTTCCAGGTTCATCCATGTCCCTACAAAGGACACGAACTCATCGTTTTTGATGGCTGCATAATATTCCATGGTGTATATGTGCCACATTTTCCCTGTCCAGTCTATCATCGATGGGCATTTGGGTTGGTTCCAGGTCTTTGCTCTTTTTAATGAGCTGTTGGATTCAGTTAGCCAGTATTTTGTTGAGCATTTTCCCAACTATGTTCATCAAGATGATTCATCTGTATTTTTTTCTCTGTTATTTTCTGTGTTTGATATCAGAATGACACTCGCTTCATAGAATGATTTAGGTAGGATTCACTCTTTCTCAATCTTTTGAAACAGTTTCAGCAGAATTGGTACTAATTATTTGAATGTCTGCTAGAACTCAGCTGTTAATCCATTGCTTTTTTTCTTGGCAATTTTTAAATTGCTGATTCAGTCTCACCTCTTGTTATTGGTTTGTTCAGGGTTTCTATTTCTTTCTGGCTTAATCTAGGAGGGTTGTATGTTTCCATAAATTTATTGATTTCTCCTAGGTTTTCTTGTTTGTGCACATAAAGGTATCCACAGTAGTCTCAAATGATCTTTCGTGTTTCTATTGTGTAAGGTGTATTGTCTCCAGTTTCATTTCTAATTGAGCTTATTTGGATTTTCTCTCATTTTTCTTGGTTAATCTATATAATGGTCTGACAATTTTATTATTTTTTTCAAATAACTAGCTTTTCATTTCATTTATCTTTTGTATTTTTTTCTTTGAATCTCATTCAGTTCTACTCTAACATTTTTTATTTCTTTTGTTCTGCTAAGTGTGGGATCAATTTGTTCTTATTACTCTAGTTCCTTAGTGTGTAACATTAAGTTGTCAATCTGTGCTCTTTCAGATTTTTTGAGGTAGGCATTTAGCACTATAAACTTTCATTTTAGCACTGCTTTTGATGTAACCCAGAGGTTCTGATAACTTGCGTCATTTTTAACATTTACTTCAAATACTTTCTAATTTCCATCTTGATTTTATTTCTTAACCTAAAAGTCATTCAGGAACAGATTATTTAACTTCCATGTATTTGTACAGTTTTTATGGTTCCTTTTGGAGTTGATTTCCAGTTTTATTCCTGCAAAATACATTATTTCATTCTGTTTTATGGCTGAGGAGTATTTCATGGTGTATGTATACCACATTTTCTTTATCCACTCTTTAGTCCATGGGCACTTAGTTTGGCTCTGTATCTTTGTGGCCTAAGAAGATACTTAATATGATTTCTATTTTATTAAGTTTATTGAGATTTGTTTTGTGGCCTATCATATGGTCTGTCTTGGGGGAATGTTCCATGCATTGATGAGAAGAATATATGTTCTGCAGTGCTTGGGTGGAATTTCTGATAAATATAAGTCAATTTGTTCTGGTTTGTTATTTAAGTCCATTGTTTCTTTTTTGATTTTTGTCCTGATGATCTGTTTAGTGCTGTCAGTGGTAGGTTGAAGTCTCCCACTATTATTGTGCTGCTGTCTAGCTCATTTCTTATGTATATTAGTAATTGTTTTATGAATCTGGGAGCTCCAGTGTTGATGCATAAAAATATAGATTGTAATATCTTCTTGGTGAATTGATTCTTAATCATTATATAATAACCTTTGTCTTTTTTTACTCTTTTTGCTTTGAAGTCTGTTTTGTCTGGTGTAAGAATAGCTACTCCTCATTTTTGGTTTTCATTTGTGTGGAACATTTTTTTTCCACCCGTTTACCTTGAGTTTATATGAATCTATTTTTGTTAGGTGAGTTTTTTGAAGACAACAGATATTTGATGTGTGATTTTTAAATCCATCCCACCATTCTTTATCTTTTTAAGTTGAGCATTTAGGCCCTTTACATTCAATATTAATTTGAGATGTGAGATACTGTTCTCTTCATCATGTTGTTACATAGGTAGTTTGCTTTTTGTTGTTGTGTTATTGTTTTATAGGCCCTGTGAGTTTTAAGCTTTCAGGAAGTTACATTTTGGTGCATATTGGGCTTTTGTCTCAAAGTTTAGAACTCCTTTTAGCATTTCTTGTAATGCTGCTTTGGTAGTGACAAATTACCTCAGCAAGTTATCTGTCTGAAAATGACTTTATTTATCCTTCATTTATAAAACTTAGTTTTGCTGGATGTAAAAGTCTTGGCTAACATTTATTCAGATAAACTCCAGTCCCAGTTCTCTGGCTATTCAGATGAGACAGGCACTTCTTTTCATCCATAGGAATGTTGATGTTCCAAGTATAGAGAAATTGTGATTCTACCTCTTTTGCAACCCTGAACCTGGAAGATGCTACTCGTATAGGGATCTAGTCACCCTGACATGTTCCAGGGTGGCTATCTGTAGTTTTAGCAACACCAGCCTCCTGTGGAAGAAGCCCCACTGTACTTGTGATAATGGATGAGGGAAGAAAGATGTCCCCTTCTCCAAGACCCTTCATATGCACCAGGGCTATCTCCAGGGGTGAGCTCCAGACTCTCCCTGCTGAGCTCAGCACAGCAACTGTGCCTCTGCTGAAAGAAACTTCCCACCACTGGAGAAATCTAATGCTCCGAGCCTGCTGTCCAATTTATTTTGTCGCACAGAGTATTTTTTGATGTGGTGCACTCCTCAGTCTCCTAAGAATGGGAGTCCCTGGGAGCCAGACTACTGTTAAGTGTTGTTGTTCCCCTGGGTCTAGCCACTCAGTGAAGCTGGCACACTGCAGGTTGGTGGTGACGAATGTATGCAAAGATCCCAGTAATGTTACCTGTTCTCAAGTCTCCCAGCTGAGGTTAGTAGCACCAGCTCTAATGGGGGTGGCAGGGGAGTGATGTAGTCTCTGTGAGATTCATTGGTTGTAGATAGTCTTTGTGTGTTGACTTTCTTCAGTGCTGGTTATAGTAGTCATCAACTGGTTACTTGGAGAGACTCAGGACCTCCTGGTTAGCCAGAGTGGTATAAGCAAAGGTGATAGCTGAGATCATGCAACCATTTATTTTGACTTCCTGAGTAGCCTGAGTAGTGTTATTCTATCAGAAGATGTTGCAGTGAACTCCGTTAGCTGCCCTCCAGACAGGAGGTGGTGCTTGCAAAAGACATCAGCTGTGATAGTAGCAGTGGGATTTTTGCTTACCTTATGCTGTCCAGGGTGGGTCCTCTCATATCTCAGGCAATAGTTGGGGCCATATAGCTCCAAAAAGTTTCTGGTCTTTATGTTAAGTTACCAGGGCAGGTGATGGGGCAAAACTAGGTGGGGGATCGGCCCAGTTCTCTGGCTATTCAGATGAGACAGGCACTTCTTTTCATCCATAGTCATGTTAATGTTCCAAGTGGAGGGAAATTGTGATTCTATCTCTTGTACAACCTGATAGCTGTTGCACAGCTCTAACTCTCTGTTTGTGCTCTGACTCTCTGCCTGCAGGGAAAGTAGCAGCTCCTGTGAGTGTTAGGGAATCTGGGATGTTTCTCTGGCCATTGGGTTGATGTTCCAGAGGGAAGTGTTGCTGTGTCTGCTTCACTGAAGAGTTTGTGCAAGGAGTGGAGAATAGCAGGCAGCAGTAAGCCCCACACTGATCCCACGATTTTGGCAGGGCAGATCCACTCCTTCAGTGTTCCACTGGCAGCAGCAAGCCCAATTTCAGGCAGCCCCCACTCAAAACTTGCAACTGCCCTGGGTCATAAACTTTCCCTGTGGAAATCCCAGCTATGGCTTTCAGGCCATGCCCCTCCCCATTGTGCAGCAAGGCTGGGTGCCCACCTCCTGTACTTGTAGCTACAGGCAAATTTTTACTTGTCCTCCACCCCCCTGGCCCTAACCAAGGGAGTTCATCCCCACCTGAGATTATGTTGTGGAACACAGTTGAGGAAATCCCAGCTATGGCTTTCAGGCCATGCCCCTCCCCATTGGGCAGCAAGGCTGGGTGCCCATCTCCTGTACTTGTAGCTACAGGCAACTTTTTACTTGTCCTCCACCCCCTGGCCCTAGCCAAGGGATTTCATCCCCAAACTGAGGTTATATTGTGGAACACAATTGAGTGCTTCTTTCAACCTGTGACCACTGGCTGAACTATTTGGTTAACCTCTGCAGGGTCCCCTGTGAGGAACATTAAGGAATGGCTTCCCTTGGTCCACACTGGGGATTGGGAGTGTACACAAGGGTATTCCCACCACTACTCTTACTTACATATTCCATGACCTTCCCCCTATTGGTTCCTGTGCTGGCTGGATAGAGTTAAGGCCATCCCCTGTGGTCTGGACTTTTAGGCTGTCTGGTGAAGGGATGTGTCCCACAGGCAGTCTCTTCCCCTTTCACATTCTGGGGACTCACCCTATTTCTTGACTCACAGTAAAGGCTGCACCCTGCTGATTCCTTCAAAAAGGAATTTGGTTTTCCTGCTCAGTTATTCTGTCACTTCTTGAAAAAAGTTTCACAGTGTGAATCTCTACACACTATTTTGTCCTTCCAACAGAGGTATATTAGCAATGCCTCTAATCTGCCTTTTTGGAAAACAAAAAACAAATGAAAACATGTTTTGTCTTTTTTTGCGTGTTTCTGGCAAATATACTCTAAGACTATGCTGTGGATAGATTAGAAATACATATATTTTTACCTGTGTAACAAACCTGCACATCCTGCACATGTACCCCAGAATTCAAAATAAAAACAAAAATAAAAATAAAATTAATTTTTAAAAATCTTCCACCATGTGGAAGGAGAGTGGTGATTCCTCAAAGACCTAGAAGCAGAAATATCATTCAATCCAGCAATCCCATTACTGGGTATATAGCCAAAGGAATATAAATCATTCTATTATAGGGACTCATGCATGCATACATTCACTGCATCACTACTCACAATAGCAAAAACATGGAATCAACTTAAATTCTCATCAATGACAGACTGGATAAAGAAAATGTTGTACATATACACCATGGAATACCATGCAGCCATTAAAAGGAACCAGATCATGTCCTTTGCAGGTAAGTATACACAATGGAAGCACTTATCCTTAGCAAACTGATACAGGGACAGAAAGCCAAATACCACATGTTCTCACCTATAAGTGGGAAGCGAAATGATGAGAACACACAGACATATAGGGTGCAGCAATATACACTGGGCCTGTTGGAGGGTGGAGCATGGGAAGAGGGAGAGGATCAGAAAGAATAGCTAACTGATGCTGGGTTTAATGTCTGGGTGATGACATGATGTGTGCAGGAAATCACCATTGCACACATTTACCTATGAAACAAACCTGCACATGTATTCTTGAACTTAAAATAAAAGTTAGAACTTTAAAAAAAATTAACTAGATTATATAAAATTAACTAGAAGAGAGAGAAAAAAGTTTTTTTATTTAAGCCCTAGCAATTGAATGCATTTATTCCAAGTCACAAACCTGCACATGTATTCTTGAACTTAAAATAAAAGTTAGAACTTAAAAAAAAATTAACTAGATTATATAAAATTAACTGAGAAGAGAGAGAAAAAGTTTTTTTAATTTAAGCCCTAGCAATTGAATGTTTTTATTCCAAATCACTATTTTTATTAAGTATTTACAAGTTCATTTTAACTATTTCAGGGTTCATATAGTGTAGTTTATATACTATTTATTAAGATATTTTTCACTTTGTTATGTTATTAAGAATGTATTGATGTTTTTATCCAAGAGATTGTATAATTAATTCTAATTACCTTGCATACTCTTTTCATTTATGTCATAAGACATCAGAATTATCCTTAAGAAAAGGCTTAAGGATCACTTGTCTTCTCTATTTTATTTTGAATTATCTTACTGTTTGAAACTACATAACATTCATGTATTGGTGTTAGGAATACTCTTACTTTTCATCATTATTTAAATAATGACCACATATTAAAGCAATTTATAAGTTAAAATTAGCTCATTTTAATACCTTAAATATAATTTCATCCTGTACTCCCTTGGAAGCTCAAATTATTATTTTTGGATGTTGGGGGAGAAGATGACATTTTTAAAAATACAAAACTTAAGGTTAAAACTGGAAAAGAATATTGAGAGTTTGGTGTTTGAGCAAATTATATTCTTTCTGGGGGTAATTTAGTACTTTATTGGTCTTTTTTGATTTGAAACATCTTTAAAACATTTTATTCTTCTTTTTCTTCATGACAACAGTAGCAAGACAACTTAACATTGGTTAATTACTTTCACTATCATTGGATATAAATGCTTATATCCATTATAAATGCTTATATCTGGCCATTTCTTTCCCTGCAAAGAACATTACCTCTCTGAATGTAGAATATTTATCATTCCATTCAAATAGCTTATTGAATAAGGTCACTTTAAGCATCTATTCTCTTTAAGCAGTCACACAATTTTCTCCCTTTTTATTGAGGTATAATTACCATACAATACAATTTACCCTAATGTATGTAATTCAATTGTTTTGTCTTCACAAAATTTTACAACCATTGCCACTATCTAATTTTAGAATATTTTCATCACCTCATAGCCATCAGCAGTCATACCTCATACCTCCCTCCCACATTCTCCTGGAAACTACTTAATGTAGTTTAAATATGATTTATTTGTTTCCACCATATCTCATGTTGAAATTTAATTTCCAGTGTTGGAGATGAAGCCTAAGGGAGGTCTTTTAGTCATTAGGGCATATCTCTCATGAATAGATTAATGCCCTTTCTCAGGGCTGATTAAATTCTCACTTTATAAGTTCTCACAAGAGGTAGTATTTTAGTCAAAATGGACTAAGAGCCTGGTACCTTCCCCTCTCTCTTTTGCATGCTTCTGGCCATGTAATCTCTGCATACACAGGTGCCCCTTCACCTTCCACCATGAGTAAAACAACCTAAGGTCTTCACCAGAAACCACAAAGATGCTGGTGCCATACTTCATGTACAGTTTGCAAGCCATGAGCTAAATAAACCCTTTTTTTTTTTTATAAGTTACCCAGCATCACCTACTCCTTTATAGTAACACAAAGTGGACTAAGATATTACTAATTGACTTAACTGTTTGTATAGAGTTGCCAATTCAGAATATTTAATATGAATTAAATCATGCCATGTGTGGCCTTTTGTATCTGGTTTCTTTCACTTAGCATATTTTCAAGGTTAATCCATTTTGTATCATACATCAGTAATTATTTTTCATGGCTGAATAATATTCCATTTTACAGATTATACCGTATTTTGTTGTCTGTTTATCAAGTGATTTACACTGGGTTGTTTTCTGTTTTTGTTACCATAAATAATGTTTCTGTGGGCATTTGGGTCTACATTTCTTTGTGGACAAATGTTTTAGACCTCTTTATTGTATAGCTAGCAGTGAAATTGCTGGGTTATAATAATTCTCTGTAAAAAGTTTTTGTGAAAGTAGAAAACCATTTTCTGAAGCATCTGTAAGATTTTGTATTTCCACCAGCAGTCTATAAAGATCCCAGTTCTTTCATATCCTTGCTAAGACTTCTTCTTGTCCATCATGTCTAATCATAGCTATTCTTGGTGCTATGAAAATTTTACTCTTTTGATTTTCATTTTCCTAATGTCTAATGATATTCAGCATCTCTTTATGTACTTATTGTCCGTTTGTACCTACCACTATCCCAGTACTATGTAGTCTTAATTAACATATCTTTGTAGTAGGCTTTGAAATTGGAAAATGTGAGAGTATTTCAATTTTATTTTTCAAGATTTTTTGGTAGAATTATTCTAGGTTTCCTGCACTTACATATGAATTTTAGAATAAATTAGTCAATTTGTTCAAAAGGGTCATCTGGTATTTTAATAGAGATTGCACTAATTCTGTAGGTTGGTTGGAGAATATTGCCATCTTAACAATGTTAAGTACCTACTCATTAGCAGATCTTTTTGCATTTATTAAAGGCTTCTTATATTTTTTAAAACAGTAGGTTTTAGTTTATAAGGGTTACACTCTCTGTTGAATTTATTCCTAAATATTATACTTGTTTTGATGCTACTGTAAAGGGAATTTTTTTTTTTTGTATTTTTATGACTTGTGTAACCTTGTGTCTGTAACGTTGCTATACTTGTTTACAAGCTTAAATGTTTTTAGTGTGTTTCTTTGAATATATTTATATATACCAATGGCTTTTGAAATGGGAAAGAGTTCTACTCCTATTGCTGTCTGGATAAATTTTATTTATTTATTTTTCTGTTGTGCTGACTGAAATCTCTAGTACAGGGTGTTCAGTCTCTTTTTTATTGAAGTTTGATGTTACCTGTGGGTATTTTTATATACCCTTTAGCTGATTGAAAAAGTGTATTTGTATGTCCAGTTATTGAGTGTTTTATTATGAAAATGTGCTAGATTTTGTCAAATGCTTTTTTGATGTAACTATTGAGATAATTATATATTCTGTTTGTTTTTTCTTTGTTATACTAATAAGATGATATATTATATAGATCAGGTTTCATATCTTGAAGTAAGCATGCATTCCTGGAGTAAATCTCACTTAGTCATGTTGGAGAAGCCATTTTATACATTATAAGATTTGGATTGCTAGCATTTTGTTGAAGATTTTTGTATCTACATTCATGCGGGTTATTGATTTGTTGTTTCTTTTCTTATGATGACTTTCTTGTTTTAGTATCAGTGTAATACTGGCTACATAGAATGAATTGAGAAGTATTTCCTCCCATTCCATTTTTTTTTTTTTGGAAGAATTTTCACAGGATTCTTTTAATCCATCTTTAGACATTTGATTAAATTTACCAGTTGATCTATTTTATTCTTTTTTACTTATAAATAAAATAGCCACAAGTTGAATTGCATTACTTTTTATGAATCTATGTAGATTTTTCATTTTTTCCAGAGTCTGCTCCAGTACTTAGAATCATTCCAGAAATATGTTCCTGGTTTATCTAATTTTTGTCATATAATTTTTCATAATATACTCATAATTTTTTTTCCTGTAAGACTGGTAGTAAAGTCTGTCTTTCATTTCTGATTTTAAATGGATTCTTATCTCTTTTTTGCTAAGTGAATATAAATAGATGTTTGTCAATTTTGTTAATCTTTTTGAAAAAGCAACTTTTGGCTTATCTATTGTTCTTTTTATTCTGTATTTTATTTCTGCTATTTTTTTTCTCTTCTGCTTGATTTGCGTTTGCTATGCTCTTAAAGTTTCTTAACGTTATTTGTGGTACTTCTTTTTAATATAGATATTTATAGCTATTCATGTTTTATGGATACATAGTATCCATAAAAAATCTAAAAACTGTATTGATTGTATTACATCTTTTGATGTTTTCATTTATTTCATTTCACTTATCTCTAAGTATTTTTCTAATTCCCATTGTTATTTATTCTTCAGAATATTTGTTATTTAGAAGAGTTCTGCTTAATTCCTGTATATTCATGCATTTCCCAAATCTTTTTGATATTTATTTCTAATTTAATTTTCTTCTGTTCAGAGAACATACTTTATATGATTTATTTTTTTACATAAATTGATACTTGTTTTTATGAAATAACATATAGTCTGTCTTGGAGAATGTTGAATGTGAAATTGAAAAAAAATGTGTATTCTTATGTTGTTGGATTGAATGTACTGTTAGGTTCAGTTGGTTTATAATTTTTTTTTTTTTTTTTTTTTTTTTTTTTTTTTTTTTGAGATGGAGTCTCCCTCTTGTCGCCCAGGTTGGAGTGCAATGGCATGATCTCAGCTCACTGCAACCTTTGCTTCCAGGATTCAAGAGTGTCTCCTCTGCCTCAGCCTCCCAAGTAGCTGGGATTACGGGCACCTGCCACCACCCTTGGCTAATTTTTGTATTTTTAGTAGAGATAGGATTTCACATGTTGGCCAGGCTAGTGATTTTCTGTCCATTTGTTATTTCTACTACAGAAATTGGGGCATGAAAGATCCAATTATTATTTTTCATCACTATTTTTTACTTTATTTTCTAAAGCTGTTTTGTCATTCAGTTTTAAAGAATAATTTTCCTATAAAATATAATACTTGGATAATGCCATTTGTTTTGCTTTGTTCTGTTTTATTTTCAATCCTTTGAATATATTATTCCATCACCTTCTATCTCCATATTTTCTGATGAGATATCATATGATAATTTCTTTGAGAATTCCTTATCCATAATAAAGTTCTGCTTCTCTTTTGCTAGTCTCAATATTCTTTCTTTGGCTTTTATTTTGATGTACCTCTTTATGGATTTATTTAAGCCTATTCTATTCAGAATTCAGTGAGCTACTTAGAAGCATAAATTAATATTTTTCATGAAACTTGAGAGTATTTGGTCATTATGTCTTCAACTTCTTTCTGCCTTTATATTCTTACTGAGACTTTTTTTGTGTAGATTGGGATGGTGGTTGCTGTTCTAGAGATTTCAAGGATCTTTTCACTTTTCTTTATTTTGTTGTCTTTCTGCATCTCAAACTGGATAATCTTTACAGATTTATCTTCCTAAATTTGCTTATTTTACCTCCTCTACCTGCTAATATTTGCAATTAAGTCCATAATAAATTTTGCATCTTATTTATTTATTTTTTCAGTTACAGAATTTCTATTCAGTTCCTTTTTGTAATATTAATATCTTTAATTATATTATTTATTTGAAAAAACATTATTCTTATACTATCGTTAGTCCTTTAGACATGATTTCCTTGTTTCTTGATGATATTTAAAGTAGTTGATTTAAAGTCTTTGTTTAGTAAGTTCAATGCCTGTGCCTCATTAAAGAAAATTTGTATTCATAGCTATTCTTTTTATTTTGTTCTGTATATATGTCATAATTTATTATTCATTTGCATTTGAATAATATAATATGGCTATTCTGGAAATCAGATTATATCTCTTGGTCAGGATTTTCTGTTGTTGCTTTTTGTTGTTTGTTTTTGTTTGTTTAGTGACTTTGTAAATTAATTCTCTAAAATATATACAGCAGTCATGGTTCTACTTCCTATGGGTTAAGTTACCTGCATTTTAATGTGGTACACACACATTAAATGGTAAATTCCAAAAAATTTCATAAATTTTAAATTGCATGCTATTTTGAGTAATGTAATGAAATCTGACCTGCTCCATCAACCCAGGGTGTGAATTACCCCTTTGCACAGTGTATCTGCACTGTATACATTCACAATCAATTAGTTACTAAGAAGCCATCTTGGTTATCAGATTATCTGTAATGGTATAGCAGTGCTTCTGTTCATGTAACCCTTATGTTATTTAATAATGGCTCCCATGCACTAAGAGTAGTTATACAAATAACCAGATAAGCCAAAGAAAAGACATTTAGTGCTTCCTTTAAGAGCAAAGGTAAAAGTACTTGACTTAATTAGGATGGAAAAAAAATCATGTGGTAAGGTTACTATGACCCAAGTTAAAAACAATTTTTCTATTTATTAATAGTCTATGTAGGGTTTGGTACTATCCACAGTTTCTGATATCAAGTGGGAGTCTTGGATTGTATCCCCCATGTATTCTGTTCATGTATGACCTCTAAACCAAAGGTAGCTTATTGGTCAGCTAGTGATTAAACGGAAATTTTATTAAATGCCTGGTGCCAATAAGTTTCTAAGAACTTGAGAGGTTCATTGTGTTTATTGAAGGACATCATCAATACTCAGCTAGGATGTTTAAACTCTGCCTTAGATTCACTTTCTGATTTTACAGATCCTCATAATTAGCAAGAGGTGATCATTTAGAGACTTTACAGGTTTTCCTGAATATAAGAATAGTCCTAGTTATGAACATAGCCTATGAATGCATATGGCTTTTTAGAGTTTCAGGAATATTTTGGGGCTTTGAAAGACCCTTATGAACATCTCCTTGCCTAGCTTTCCTTTTTAAACTTTTGATTAGCCTATTGTTTGCTCAATTTGTTATCAGCCATCTCTATTAGCATTGGTATTTCTTTTTTCAGGCAGCCATAATTTTAATCAATTGCAGATTATTTTGAACAAATGCCTCTAGACAAAAGGTTGTTAAAAGGGAAATATTCAAGTCAGTCAAATAAAGACTGAAAGAGGTAAGGTTTTGCAAAGAACCAGAAAATGGGTCAAGTAATGGCAATTCTATGGAAATGGAGGTTTGAAGGAACCCTAAGACATTTTGTTCCTTCAGTGGCTGGAAGGTTGTTGATCATAGATAAAGATTATTGGTTTTTCAAGTTACTGTTTTAAAGGAAGTAAGGGGATAGGAACAGGGCAAGTTAAAATGCCATAAAACTTATTATTCTTACTGATATTCAGTTGTTTCCCTTGATGAATATTTCCAAGATTGCTGTAAGACTTTAATTTCCAGTATTACAAAAATGTTGATTCTGACATTTTTTGCCATTGATTTTGTTTCTTTTACAAAGGAGAGAATTTTTGAATTTTTTATTATTTCATTCTCACTGTTGTCACCTCATAGTTTTATTACTTGATGACTATAAACCAAGGATAATATAATAATTACAATATGTTTTTATGTTAATTTTACTTTTTTCTTTGATAGTTCCTATACAAATGTTAATAAAAAATTTAGCAGCTGCAGATGATAGAGAAACCACCCCTCTGTCACTTTTCCACTCTTCCATTATTTTCAACATACACACTCACTCTTCATATGCACTCTCACACCAATATACTTCAACTTGGAATACACTAGTCAAATGTTGTGCTTCAGTGTAAATGTGCTTTGTCCACAAAAGAATATTTGCTAGATAGCTTTTTACATAGTCTAGTATCTCTAAAATTTCAGCATAAGTTGACTATATACATGTCTCCTTCTTCCTCATATCAAGAGAAATTATGTTATTACTTGTACATAGACATATCTCAAATCAATTAAGGCTCAACTTATGAGCATAATCAACCTCTAAATAACACTTTATTCATGAAAATAAGGTCTTTCAGATTAAGTATTATTTCACAGTTAAATTATATGATATTTTAAATTAAAATTAGTTTTCAAAATGATTTTGATCTTTAATTTTATTACAGAGATAAAAATAGTAATATTTCAAGAAAACCTTTTGAGTGATACGAAAATTGTAAATCTTGATGCATTCATTCAATGTGATTTATTCGAGAATAAGCTAAAGATTAAGTTCCCTATATTGATATTATCATCTCACCAATAGTTTTGCAAGAAAGTAACTCTTTTTATATATCTAAGATAGATAGATGTAAATAGAAGCTTAATGTGTCTTTCAATATTAATTTAAAAGATTATTTTATATGGGTATTTATTATTTTACCATTTACAATTGTTATAAGGTATATTTTTGAATAAATACAACCACACACTTCAAAAAGCCATAAAAAATTATATTACCAGAACTACACTAAGTAAGATAAGGACTAAGTGTATACAGACAGTGCATTAACATTATCCACTAATTTTCCATGGGAAAAATAAGTTCTAAGGTATGGTTTATATTTTAGATCCATGATCTGCTAATGGTAACTCAAGGGCTGTCCTTCCACAAATTTTGTCAAATTGGTTTAAAATATTTGTGATAAAATTGAATCATTTGGTTAAAAAACAACATTCCTTCCAAGAAATAGACTTTTTATTTTTACAGTTAGAAGTCGCCTGTGTTTGGAGGAGCAAACTAATCTGTGTTCCTCATTCCTCAACAGTGATTCTATGCTATAATTGTGTTTACTCTCACTTGATTTTATCTATCACATTACCAATTACATTTATTTCTCTAAACAATATATTATTTTGTTTCAGATGTTTTCAAAATAAAATCATGTTGAATTTATTTTCTTGCAGTTTGTTTTCTCTATATATTATGTTATTGAGACTTATCTACATTGTTGAATATAGTGTTTAGTTTGCATTTACTTTTACATCTCTATCATTTTCAATTGTAGGAATGAAATGAGATGTATTTATATAATCTTCTATCATTTGGACTGTTTCTTGTGTTTTGCTATGGGAATCTATTAATAAAATCATTCTTTACAGGCTTCCTGGTGAACAACTGCAACCTTATTTAGGACATATATCCAGATAAGAGACTGCTGGATCAGGGTATGTGCATGTTTAACTTTACTAGGCAATATCACTTGTTTCTTCTAAATTAAATATCTATCTATCTATATCTATCTACCTATCTATCTATCTATATAATCTTTATATACACCAGGCAAAAATTTTAGAATACTCTTACATGCTTTGTTCTCTCCCTATCATTGATATACATTGATATATATTATAATTTCATGCTAGATTATTATAGCTATATAATGTTTTTCTATGATCTCATCTATTTTAACATTTTAAAATGCTTAAAATTATATAATTGATGTTATTTCACATATCTCTCACAATATCTTCTGAATGTATTTTATTCTGTACATACTTTATCTAAAGTGGTGTTTGAATATTTGACCATGTATGTCAGATATTCAGGGAATTTGCATGTCTGAGCATACTCTTAATATAATCTCATATTTTAATGATAGTTCTATTAACATTCTATTCTTCTAATATTTATAAAGTTTGCATAAATTTATCTGGTGTTATAACTGAAAAATCTTACATCATTCTGATTTTTTAAATAAACATACCCTTTTCTTCTGGAAGATTTTATAATTTTATTTTTTGTCATTGATATTTTACATCTTAATAGTGGTATCAAGGTTTGTAAATTCTTTTATCTCTCCTCTTTGATATTTTAAGGGATCTTTAAATACAAAGGCCAACATGTTTTTTAATTGGGTACAGTATTTCCATTATGTATTTAGATATTTCTGATGCCCAGTTTTTGATATTTTCTCATTCTGTAAGTCCCATGGTCCAGATGTTAATACTTCTGTGTTAGCTTTCAATTCTCTTCACTTTTCTTATAGGTTATTTATTACTTTTCATTGTATTCCTGGGATAACTTTTTAATCTAGGATTCCAGTTTTATATTTCAATTTAATATTCCATTTTGAAATTTGTTCCTCATGAGTAATAATTCTCTAATTATACTATCTGCCATGGTTTTTATTTTAACTCTTTAATTTTCTGTATGTATTTTGCTTTGGTATTTATTTTTTTCTTTTCATTTACCATAGTGCTAATAGATGTATCTCTTTGTGTTTAATTTTTTGCTTCTTATTGAAACTGTGATCCAACCCATTGATTTTGTTTGTATATACACAGGTATTATTAATTTGCTTATGAGCTCATGTTTCTTGCAATAAGCATTAGATAAAGACCAGGATATCCTATAATGTGTATCAGCACAGTGACCACAATGAATGGACTAGGTAAAAATAAGTTCTGGAGCAGATAGACCCAGGTATGAGAAAACACCATGAACAGGCTTTTGAGTTGTGCTGATTTTAACCCTATGTCTCCTAACTCTACAGGGATAAGATGTTACCTCTAAAGGCAGGCTCTGAATGTCCTAAAACAAGGTGCCAATCACTAAACTTGTGGAACTAAATCATTTTGTAATATTATCCAAGTCATCTTTCTGGTTTTAAGGAGTCCTACATCCTTGGCCAAATGGAATTAAATTATCTACACAGTTGCTGAAAATAGAAAGTAACTAAGTTTACCCATATCAGTTGTTTTCATTCTCGCAATATGTAGGCTTTTTTTTTGGCCAAAATAACCTCTACATAATATTATTCAAGTCATACCAAGGTCAAGAATAGTGCACTAAAATTCTTCATGAATCTCCTAGAAAAAAAAATCTAACTGTGATGTTATTTGGCTACATTGATTATTCAGTTTACAGAAAGTTTCTAATGTACTCTTTAATTTCATTATCATATACACAGTGATTCAACATAGTTCAACAATATGTTTATACACAGAATTTTAATAGACTTCAGATGAAGCTAAGCACACAGCCATTATTGACTACTAAGTGTGTATGCATTCTATTATAGTGTCTGAGATAATTGAGGGTATTAAATTTTTCTAAGTATGGTAATACTTTTCTTGTAATGTAGCAAATATGTACGTAGAAAATATGTATTTTAAAGTTAGTCTTCAATTTCAACGTTTAAAAATAATTGTAAATTCAAATACAGTTCAAATTAGTATATTTAATTACATGTTTGAATATGACATCCTCCTTATTAAAACTGACTCTACACCAGACGTGATGTTGCTATTATATGCAGTGATGCATATTTAAAGGAAGGCAGTATCTAATTCCTGAATGTTCTTCCCTCTGAGAAAAAAGGGCTTTGTATAGAGCATTGTGAAAATGTTCTCTCAATCACCCACAATGACAAGCTGTGCTATATTCAGTCTTTATAGCATTGCTTAGAAATATGGTCATTGTCAGAAAACTAGACTTTTAGATTCACTTCTACTTTTATTCATCAATGAGTAGTATAAAGAGGGCAAGGATGATGATTCAGTAAGTTTAAAAAGTGATAGTATGTGAATGATTTACAAATGATGTAAATTTAAATAACTACTGATATATTTAGAGATTTTTGTGTTACAAAATTGGTTTGGAAATTTCAGAGAATTGTAGATACCTCTTTTCTGGTTTTTTTTTTTTCCAAGGTGGTAAAATTTGTACTTTAAAAATATTATATGTGAGAGAATGTGAGTGGTGTATTAGGTATACACACATATTTATGTAGTTAAATTTAACTGCATTCATTATAGAAAGTATATATTTAATTATCTTACTATAAATTTATATATTTTTTATTTCATATTTCAGGTTAGAGAGTGACTACCTATAGGGCTTTCTTTATAGATATATTTAATAAATAACTACATTTCTCTAGGAAATGTCTGTTTAAAACCAGGTCTTACAAGTTTTACAGCTCTGAAGCATGATCTATAAAAATTTCATGCTCCTGGGTAGATTTTGGTATTAGCTTCAAATAATCACTAAAAGCCCCTTTTACAGCAGATATAATTTTAAACCAAGCAGCATCTCCCAAGTCTAATGAATCTTTCTTTCTTACCTAGTCGCTTTTGCAAATCTTCCTCTGATGCAAGCAAGATGAATCTCTCTTTGATCCTAACATTAAGTGTGTACATGAGAGTGAGATTCAATAACCATCTCAAATATGAAGTCTCAAACATCTACTGTTTTTTTTTATCATGAGTTTGTCACTTCAGTATCTTTACTTTTTTATCATGAGTTTATCTCTTTAATTTCTTTGTATCCGTTTCTTTAGATCTCAGATTTAATCAGCAACCACTTTTGGCTACACTAATACTTTCTTAGCACAATCTTGTTTGTCATAATTTAATAGTGAGAAATAGAATTTATTAAATGACTTTAATTATCCTAATGGGAGGAAAACAAAAACAACACATTATTAGAGTTCATTCAGCTTACTTTAAATAAAAATGCATAGATATATGGAATAATTGTATATTTATGAATTATTATTATTTTGCTACCAAATTAATGCATTATTCTGCCCAAATAATTTACTTATTATTTGAATGGGAACCTTTAGAGTTTAGAAAATACTGACCCATGCAAAATCTTTAGGTCAGTATTTTCTAAGACAATGTTGAAATGCATGGAGCTTACATTTAAACATGGTTTATATAAAGATTTCTTCCAATAATTAAAAATTGAAAAAAAAGAAAGAAAAGAACTTGCATCTCATGTCATTTTCCAGTTTAATCTAGCACAGATCACTGCATTTTGACATTCTTTGGGCCTCTATGAAACAGGTAATATAATGATACAGCCCAGGAACATGAGGGCATTATAAGGGTGATGATCAAGATTTATATTAAGAAAGGAAATTAAATTGGTATACTTCAAATTGGTCCTACTGACCCTCTGCTCATGTATTTTTGTATAATACTGGTAATGCACTGTGTAATTCAGAACAGACAATCTGAATAACTTTAAATGGCATATTCATTTCAAAAAATTCTTTTATAGGTGGTAAGCTCTCTCATCATTATTTTAAAATCCTTTTTAAAAAAACCTACTCTAGGTTTGGGTTACATGTTTACATTTGCTATATAGGTAAACTGTGTGTCACAGGGTTTAGTGTACAGATAATTTTTTCACCTGGATAATAAGCATAATACCAGATAGATATTTTTCCTAATCCTCTTCCTTCTCCCCCCTCCACCTTCAAATAGACCCCAGTGTCCATTTTTCCTCTCCTAGTATTCATGTGTTCTCATTGTTTAACTCCCACTTACTTGTAAGTGAGAATGTAGAGTTTGTAGTTTTCTGTTCCTGTGTTAGTTTCCTTAGGACAATGGCCTTTAGCTCTACCCATGTTGCAGAAAATGACATAATCTTGTTCTTTTTTTTAATGGCTGTATACTATTCTGCATTGTATTTATACTACATTGCTTTATCTATCCTACCATTGACAGGCATTTATGTTGCTTCCTTGTCTTTAGTATTGTGAATAGTGCTGCAATAAAATTTCACATGAATGTGTCTTTAGGGTAGAACAATTTATATTCCTTTAGGTACATGCCCAATAGCGAAATAGCTGACTCAAACAATTCTGCTTTAAGTTCTCTGAGGAATTGCCACCCTGCTTTCCACAGTGGCTGACCTAATTTACACTCCCACAAGCAGTGTACAAGTGTTGCCTTTTGTCCACATCTTCACCAACATCTGTTATTTCTTGACTTTTTAATGGTAGCCATTCTGGCTAGTGTAAAATGGTATCTTATTGTGGTTTTGACTTGCATTTTGCTAATAATTAGTGATGGTGAACATCTTTTCATATGCTTGTTGGCCATATGTATGTCTTTGAAAAGTATCTGTTCATGTTCTTTATCCACTTTTTAATGGAGTTGTTTGTTCGCTGCTTGTAGATTTGTTTAAGTTCCTTATAGATTATGGATATTAGCCCTTTGTTGAATGCATAGTTTGCATATATTTTGTCCCATTCTGCATGTTGCCTGTTTACTGGGTTCATGATTTATTTTGATGTGCAGAAGCTCTTTAGTTTAATTAGATAACATTTGTTAATTTCTGTTTATGTTGCAATTGCTTTTGGCATTGTAATAATGGAATCTTTGTCAAGTCTTATGTCCAGAATTATATTCCCTATGTTATCTTCCAGGGTAATTACCATTTTCTGTTCCACATTTAAATCTTTATTTAATCTTGAGTTGATTTTTTTCATATGGTGAAAGAGTGGGATCCAGTTTCAATCTTCTGCATATGGCTAGCCAGGTAACTGTAGCATCACTTATTGAATAGAGACTCCAGTCTCCATTGCTTGTTTTTGTCAGCTTTGTTGAAAATCAGGTGGTTGAAGGTGTGTGACATTATTTCTGAGCTCTCAATTTTGTTTCATTGGTTTATGTGCCTGTTTCTTTTTACCAGTACTGCCCTGTTTTTCTTACGGCTACAAAAAACTACTTGAGACTGGATAATTTATAAAGAATAGAGGTTTAATTGACTTATTGTTCTCTATTGCTAGGGAGGCCTCAGGAAACTTAAAATTATTGTGGAAGATGAAGGGGAAGCAAAGATCTTCTTCACAAGGCATCAGGAGAGAGAAGAGCATGTGAAAACATAGGAAAAACTACCATTTACAAAACTATCAGATCTCTTGAGAGTTTACTTGCTATTACAAGAACAACATGGGGAAACCACCACCATAATCTAATCACTTCCCACCAGGTCTCTCCCCTCAACACCTGGGGGATTACAATTTAAGATAAGATTTGAGTGGGGATACAAAGCTAAAACATATCAATCCCTTAATATACAGCTGAACACTAAACACAACCACTAGTATAATTTTTTAAGAGATAGGCAAAAGGAAATCCTAAGACAGAAGGAGAGATGGAAATATGACCAAAGACTAAGGGATTGGAATGATGTAGCCAAAGAATTTCAACATCTACCAGAAGTTGAAAGAGACAAGGAATGGGATTTTCCGCTAGACCCTTCAGTGGAAGTGTGGCCTTGCTGACACCTTGATTATTGTCTAGTGAGACTGATTTCAGACTTCTGGCCTCCATAACTGTGCAAGAATAGACGTAGTTGTTCTGAGACACTAAAGATTGTGAAAACTTGTTATAAAGCCCCAGGGAACAAAGATAGAAGAAAAAATTACATTGGTTTCTGTCTTATGTGAGGGGAGCTTCTTACTAGGACCTTTTGTTTAAAATAAACCTCTAGAATCCAAAATTTACAATTCCATAAAAGAAGTGAAAATCTTTAAGATTGTTTCCCCAAAACTGATTATTAGTGGTAAACAGGCCAGTAGATTTCAGATGTATTTTGTCAATAATAAATTGTTATTTTTCAATTGGGTTTCTTTTTTTTTTTTTGCCTGCCTCAGGTTTATTTGTACAAATAGCACAGGAAGACCCCAGCCCCATGCAGATGGCAGCCCCGGGGGGGTCACACCAGTCCTTCTGTCCTCACGTTGGCAGACAGAGATATCTACTCTGAAGCCTTTGTAGGTGCCTGGTCACCTTTGGGAGCCTGAGCTGGAACTGAAGCTGGAGCTGCAGCCTGGGCCTTGGTTTGATCCTTGGCCTTGGCCTTGACCTTTGGCCGGCAGAGCCTGAGCCCCTTGGCAATGCATGCATGAGCACACTTCCCAAGCTTGGGGTGGGCAATGTAGGCAAGTCGATCGAGCTTGCAGCTGACACCCTTTGGGATCTTGGGCTTAACCTCCTTGGGCTTTACGAGGGCCTTGATGGCCTCGGCACACGCACTCATGGCCTTGGCATTGTTGGCCTACATCTTCTTAGGCCCTTCTTGTTGTGCTTCTTGGCAAAGTGCATGTTCCTCAGGAAGTTGGGGTCCACCCCCCTTAAGAGATTCATATCTTTGTGATCGGGGTTTCTTGATACCATTTCTGTGCCATTTTCGGGACTGGTTGGGTGTGATGTGGTTCTTGGACTTGGCCATGTCTGCACTTAAGCCGCGGTTCCCGAAGCACCTAGGACCGGAAGAGCTCAATTGGGTTTCTTATCAGTCAGACAGGAAATTGGAAATTGGTTAACGAAGCTTAACAGTGGATATACCCTTTACCTACCAGTTATCATTATGGTCCCTACTATGGCCATAATTGCAGTTATGGACTTTAGATAAGACATTGGTATTTTTGTTTCATGTTTGGACCACATATCACAGCACACTTTTTAATATAGTTCATATCTAGGCCCTTTTAATCAGAACTATATTTGCTCCCATTACTCAGGAAATTGACTGGATGTAAAGGAAAATACATTCTTACAAGTGAGTAATTTCATAAATAACAGTTACCTTAAAGAATCTCTTTCTCTTTTTTTAATTTAATATTATTAAACTCTGTATTTAGACTGTTAATAATGTATTCATCTTGTTAAGGTAGATGTCTTTAATTATGTAGGTTCATGTAACCCTATTTCAATTTTGAGGACTCTGGAGAATTTCAGTAGCTTAGCAAATGTTTCTGTTTCTCTAACAATGCCAGAGGATGAGAAATCTCCACATGCAGCACATTGGAGAATATCAGTAGTTTAGCCAATGTTTCTATTTTTCTAATTATGCCAGAAGAATATGAAGCATTTTATAAGTTGGATATGTACCCCACATTCAAGACGAAAACCAAGACAACATTTCTCTCCATTCTCTCCAGGGATAACCTTGGGCAATTTTGACTAGAGTTTTTCTAACTAGAGCAGGGATCTCTATTATTTATTTTTGTGTATTATTTTTTCTTTCCCAAATTTGGAAAGAAGCAGTAGGCACATTCCTTTGGGCTTTCTTAATTCAATTATGAAACTTATTTCTCATTATTCTATTGTGTTTTGGAATCTTCATACAAAAATCCTGTAGCTATTTGGAAATCTTTCTATTTGTTATTGAAACGGGAGAGCTCCCTGCTGACATGCGACTGGGTGTGGCTCTCCTGTTTGGTTGCCCTGCAGCTCTAGGGGGAACATGCCAACAGGCAGGTGCAGAGGCTGGGGTAAATACCTTGGGCTGTTGGCCCCATGGCAGTCTAGGAGTAGGAGTGGGTGCCTGCAACTCCCTAGTTACAAAGCTGTTTCAGCTTTGCTGTCTGCAGGTGGCTTATGTGTTAGTCAGATCAATGGACTGTGCCTTACTGCAAGGCCAGAGGGCCAGTGTGACAGCCTTCTGCATCCCGAGACCTTGCTGAGTGTCCTGAAATAATTGAATTCACACATGGGCTTAAAGAATGAGTACAAGGTTTTAATTGAGTAGTGGAGGTGACTTTCTGCAAGATAGATGGGGAGCCAGAAGAGGGGATGGAGTGGGAAGGTGATCTACCCAGGGGAGTCAGGCTGCCTAGCAGCTGGACTCTTCTCTGACTGCCCCCAGCCAAACTTGACTTTGTCATCGAGACATCCTTCCTCTTCTCTCTTTCTCTGCCATATCATTCCACTGTCACTTGTCTTCTGGTCTGCTGTGGAGCTTAGGGTTCTGGGTTTATGTGGGGGCATCATAGGGGTTGTGGTGGGCTAAAAGGCAACTTTTTGAGCATGAAAACAGAAATGCCAGTTTTCATTTAGGGCCACAGGTATCCAGGCTTGAGGGTGGGGCCTTTGCTGGAGAGCCACCTTCTTCCACTCAATATTTCCCTGTCTCCTGTCCATATTATTTCCTCCTCTGAAGAGGTACATCTCACTGCCATTAGAATATTGACAATGACTAATTTTAGCTACTTCCTGCTGACAGGGGGCATTGTATTGGGGAAACAGCAGTCAGATTCCTCCTAGAGATCTATCTAAGGGTCCTGAGCAAAGGGAAGCTATCATCCAAGGCTTTGGTTGCCTAACTGTTTGGAGTTTGATGGCCTCTAGGTGTAATATTAAAGAAAAATAACAAGTTTTATAAGGTTAAATATGCATGGGTTAAACATGTGTATTACACAAGGAAAGAATTTAGTACCAAGGACTATAGAGATAAGTGAAATATACTAATATTCTGAAAACACTATTGTGTTCTCTGGTATAAAACAGATGTAAGAACAGCAAGCATAGACAAAACTATAAAGAGGATATCCATAAAAGGTCAATTACTAACACTTATCTTTTTTGATTTTTAGTTTGAGTGCCCTGATCTCTTCACAATGGTACTTTGGGTGCACTTCTGGGTCAATGGGAGGTGAATACATTGGTTTCTCAGGACTTTACTAGGGTATAATGAATTCAAGACTCTATTTCAGTGACCTACTGTAAAATACCAGGGTGGCCACTTTCAGGAGATTCTCTAAAGTACTCTGTGATCCAAGGACATTTCTGCAGCTTCTTCCTGATATCGGAGGTACCCAAGTAATAAATTTACCCTTTAGGATTAGTTGTCCCTTGACTGATTCAGGAGATAGAGAGATGTGTTATATCAAGGCCTCTCTTAGCCTTTCCAATAAGGCAGTCGGATTTTCATCAAATCCCTGGTTGATCATGGATAACTTAGTATAATTGAGAGCATGGTCTTAGCCCTATGTAAGCCCTCCATTATGCACACCTAAAAACAACTCCTCTTTCAGTCTCCCATCTCATCACTAGGATCCCATCCAGGGTCATTCACTGGTACAACTTTTTTTTCCAGTTGGATAATGTTTTCTACCTTCCCTGATGCTATATAAAATACAAAGCTCATCCCCAAATCTCCCTGCCACTTGCAGAGTGGCTTCCTTCTCGGTGTACATCAAGGTCTGATTCAAAAGTAACATAACAACTCTCCAAAAGAGTTCAAATATTTGGTTAAAATTCTGGAAAGCCTCTGTGTATCTGTCAGGGTCATCTGAAAACTTGTCAAGGTGCCCCTTAATTTGCCTTTAGTCTTGTAGAGAGAAGGGGATCTGCACCTTACTGGGGCCAAATTCACCAGGCATCTTTTGGAGGGGGAAGAGTGAAACTGGAGCTTGTCTAGGGCAGGGATTTCTAGGATGGGGCAAGTGAGAGGCTGAAGCTGGTTAGGGAGATCGGGGTGAACCTGGAGGAGCAGGGTTGGAGGGAGCTGGCTCCTCTGGTGGGAGAACCTCTGCAATTTGTTTCTTCATTTCCCTGAGATTGTCCCTGGCAGCCTCTCCTAAGATGACAAACAGGAGGGGGTGAATCAATCCTGCACTGTCAGCAAAGGTTGGAATTCCCTTCAATGTAGAGAAAGCCTGCACATATGGGGCCTCAGACCACTTGTCTTCATATTTACAGGAAAGGTCCAATTGCCAGATGATATCTAAATGAATGGTTCCTTCCTGAGGCCAAACCAGTCCTAGCTGTAAATCATAAATTGGCTAAACCTTTGTGCGGATGGCTATGAGGCATTTTCTTTCTCCAGATCCTGAGGGTCAAAGCATTCCCAATGGATCAGGATATACTCCAGAAGAGTATAAGCTGGGGGCAGTGAAGAGAGGTAGTTACCCATTCTGAAAGACAGGGAACTAGAGGCAGCCCTCATTTCCATTCCTTCTTTCAGTGAAAACTTGGGGTGTGATGGCGAGAGAAAGCAAGCATCCTCCCTTTCTCTTCCATCTTTTTATCCCCAAGTCCCAGAGACCTTAGCAGGTGCTGCCCATAAGAGCCAATGCACCATGCACCCATGAAGCAGGGGAGGACTAGAGAATAGGAATTATCTGCCCTCACCTATGCCTCCAACTTCCCCTGCTGTCAATAACCTTTTTAAAAATATTTATTTATTTTACTTTAGGTGCATACTATATCTGCTCCCCTGGACTTCATTTATGCCATGGAGCATGGCCTCCTTCCATGGAGTTAGGGTTTAGTCATCAGGAATTGGTCCTGCCCATTTACATTTTGCCTGTTTCCTGGCTTTGGATCCCTCAGATCCCTTATTGCAAGGGCAGAGGGCCAGTGTAACAGCCTTCTGTATCCCAAGATCTTTTCCAGTGTCCCAAAGGAATCAAATCACACATGGGCTTGAAAGATGAGTGCACGGTTTTATTGAGTTTTGGAGGTGGCTCTCAGAAAGATGGATGAGGAGTGGGGGTGGAGTGGAAAGGTGATCTTCCCTTGGAGTTGGGCCACCCAGCAGCCAGACTCTTCTCCAGCCACCCCTGCCCGAACTTCCCTCAATGTCCAGATGTTCCTCCTCCTCTCTTTCTCTGCTGCGTCATTCAGCCATCACTGGTCTCCTGGTCTGCTCTGGAGCTTGGGGTTCTGGGCTTATATGGGAACAAGATAAGGGAAGTGGCAGGCCAAAAGGCAACTTTTTAGGCATAGAAAGAGAGATACCTGTTTTTATTTAGGGCCGTGGGTATCTAGACTTGAGGATAGGGCCTTTGCCGGAAAATTGCTCTTTTTCACTCAGTATTTCGCTTTCTCTTATCTGTGTCATTATGATCCCATGAATGTACCAGATCACCATATTTGCTGAACAAAGGATACTTTGATCTCTTACAAAACAATGAGGGAATGAACTTCTGGGAAGTATTACAGATGACTGTGGCCTTGATATAAAAATGGTCTCAACTTGGAAGTCACTCAGACAGACTTATTTCAGTGAAGGTCCACTCTGGTAAGCAGGCCAGATACAAGGACAGTAATTCACATTTGGTTGACCTGTGGTTACTTGACCTCCCTAACTTAAAATCATTGATTGAGTCATTTTCTATAACAAGCAGTGGTCTATAACAGCCACTGCTTGTTATAGAAAATAGACTTCATTAAGTATTACTCTACCTTTACATGCTTAATTTAACCCAAAATTCTCATTATGACTGCCACAAGCCTGCCTGGGAGTGATACCAACAGTCTTGGTAACATGATTGTCTATTAACTGCCTCCAGATGTTCTTGCCACCTTCTTCACTAGCAGTATTTCTTTCTCCAATCTAAGTATTGCCTAGTCATCTCTTATTGGCATAAAATAATGCCAACACTCACCTGTTTTCATTCCCTAATCAAGATCTTAATAATACAAGATCAAGATGTACTAGCTTGAATAGCCATTGACTTCTCTAGACTCAATCAGATGTGACTAATTCTCTCTAGAAATAACTTATCAGAAAATAATTTAGAGAAGAAAATGAGCTTTAACATAGCTCTAATATTTATTTTAGGTCTACTGAATTTACTGTAAACTTCTATTCATACTACATTACAAAATGGCAGACAACAGTCTATAAACTGTATGACTGGTTGACTACTGCTGCTGCTGCTATTATTAATGCTGAAGACCAGACTTTTATGGAAAATCTGTATCTCCTCCAAACTCCAGAGAAGAATTATGTACAACTTTGGGGAATTTTAATATTCACAGTCTAATATCATCACAGAAGTCATTGAACTAGAGACCAAAACAGGAATATCTAGCTGTGTACCTCTTGGTCCTCTATCACTATCAGGCATAGACCTTCTGCTTGATATGTGACTGTAAGTTGGCGATCTCTGAAGCTGGGAGGGGCAACAGAGCTATATCTGGTGAGTCAGTGGAGTGTAGTAAAACTAAATAAATAATTAAACTATAACTTTGACCTTTTTATATTTATTTTAATAGCTTTATTTATAATATCTAAAACTTGGAAACAGTCTAGATGTTCTTTAACATTTGGCTGATTAACCAAACTGTGGTATAGTCATATCATGAAGTAGTATTCAACATTAAATAGAAACAAACTATTAAAACCCACAAAAACCTGTTTGAATGTCTAGAGTATTATGTTGTAAAAAAAATCCACAAAGGATATTGTTGGATTCAGTTCTTATAATATTGTCGAAATGATAAAATTATGGAAAGAGCTAGCAGTTTAGTGGTTGTCAGAACTTAAGGAGAGAGTGGGATATGAAAAGAGGAGTTCTTGCAATAATGTAAACATTAGACATCTTTCCTGTACCAATGTCAATATTCTAGTTATGATATTGTCATATAGTTTTGCAAGATGGTGCCCTTAGGGGAAGCAGGGTTGAGGGTACATAGGGTTTTCTATATCATTTCTTACAACTACATGCGAATCTTTAATTACCACAAATGTAAAATTGTGAGTTAAAAATTAATATGTGTGCATTTGTTTTATTCTAGGCAATCCTTCAAAAATTTGATTTAATACTTTTATTTTCTCATATCTTTTACTATGGGAATAGTGAAAGAGGAGAAATGAGAGGGACAATTATTAGGCAGATAATGATCTTTCTAAAGGTCAACAATCCTGAAGGTAATTTCCATCATATATCATCTTTAGAGCTCAATAAACAAAAAAATGGTTGCATTTTTAATTATCACTTTATATTATATTTTCACATATTGATGAACCATAGCATGGACAAAACACAGTCTCTCATTTCAGAAAGAAGAAAGTAAAATCATCTCTTTTTTCAGATGCTATGATCTCAGATGTAGAAAATCTGAGAGTCCAACACATACACACACACACACACACACACACACACACACACACACACACACACACACAAACCTTTTAGAACTAGTAGACACATTTATTAAAGTTACAGTATATAAAATCAGTATACAAAATCAGTTGCATTTCTGTACACTAAGAATGAACAACTGCAAAGGAAACTAAGAAATCAATCTTATTTATAGTAACATCCAAAACAGACAATAAACTTAAACAAAGATGTAAAAGACTTACACATTGAAAACTATAAAACATTGATTAAAGAAATTAGAGAAGAGACAAATAAATGAAAATAAAGCCCATGTTCATGGATCAAAAGACATAATATTATTAAGTGTATATATATCCAAAGTGATCTATAGAATTAAGGTACTCACTACCAAACTCCCAATGGTATTTTTTACAAAAATTAACAAAAATCTAAAATTCCTATAACATAAGTGGCCTCAAATAACTGAATAGGTAAATCAATCTTGAGAAAAAATAATGAAGCTATAGGCCTCATGTTGCTTAATTTCAAAACATATCATAAAGCTATAGTAATTAAAACAGTATAGTACCAGCATAAAGACAGGCATATAGACAAACAGAATAAAGAGTCCAAAAATGAACCAAGGCATATACAGTAAGCTTATCTTCCATAAGGGTGCCATGCATATACAGTGAGGAAAGGACCATCTCTTCAAAAAATGATGTTGGAAAAAGTGGATTTTCACATGCAAAAAAAAAGAAAAAAGAAAGAAATTTGGGACTTTGTCTTACATTATACATGAAAATAAACTCAAATTTGATTAAAAACTTAAACACAGACCTGAATCTGTAAAACTCCTAGAAGAATGCATAAGAGGAAAGCCTCATAATTTTGTTTTTGGCTATATATATATTTACTATAACACCAAAAGCAAAGGAAATAAAAGCAAAAATTTTAAAAATGCAATTATATTAAACTGAAAAGCTTCTGAACATTAAAGAAACAATCAAGAGAATAAAAAAAAATCAACCTACAAAATAAAATATTTGCAAACTACATATCTGATAAAGGATTAATATCCAAAGTATACAAGGAATCACTGCAACTCAATAGCAAAAAGACAAATAATCTAATTTAAAAATAGGCAAAGGACTTGAGTACGCATTCCTCCAAAGAAGATGCAGACATGACCAACAGGTATATGAAAAGATGCTGAACACCACTGATTATCAGGAAAATGCAAATTAAAATCACCATGAGCTATTTCCTCAAAACCATTTGGATTACCATTGCTATGAATTGAATGTTCACACCTCTCTGAACTTCTTATGTTGAAGCCACAATATGCAATGTGAAGGTATTTGGAAGTTGAATCTTTGAGAGATAGATTTAGATGAGGTCACATAAGTGGAAACCCCATGATGTGATTCGTGCCTTTTAAGGAGAAACCAGAGAGCATTCTTGCTATTCTCTCTCTCTCTCGCTCTCTCTCTTTCTCTGTGAGGACAGAGCAGGAAGCCTTCCCTATGAAAACCAGGAAGGGAACCTTCACCAGGAACAGAATTGTCCTGTTCCTTGATCTTTGACTTCCCAGTCTTCAAAACTGTGAGGGAAAAAAGACTTTGTTGGGGGGAGACCAAGATGGCCAAAAGCGAGCTTCTCCAGAGTGCAGCTCCCATTGAGTGAGACACAGAACTACAGTGATATCCGTGTCTCCGAGCATGGTACCAGGTTTGTTCCAAAGGGGCTGGTTGAACAGCAGGGTTAACCCAAAAAAAAAGGTGACAAAGCAGCCCAAAGGGGGCAAGCTGAGGCAAGGCAGGGCACTGCCCCACCTGGAAAGAATATCTGGCACTGAGGAAGGAGCGGGAGCATCACCTCCTTGGTACTCCGAATTAGATACAGTGCTACACTCTAAGACTTCAGCAGCACACAGCCCAGGAAAACGCCACCGCTGAGAATCACCCCAAGTTACAGACCCAGGCGACAGCCCAGGCCAGGAGCGCCAGCGAGACCTGTGCCTTGTCAGCACAGACCAGGGCGGAGACTTGGTCTAACATCAAGAAAGCTTGAGAGAAGGAACCGCCCGTTCCACAGAAGGGAGAATTGAAAACGGGGAGGGGGATATGCTCAGACAGGCCCCACCCCCCACAAGATCAAGCAACCTCTCCTCCGGGAGAATTTCGCAGTTAAAATATCAGACAGAGCTCCATAAGGGAGCAGTGGGTTTGGCCACAGGGGAAAGAAGCCTGCCATTAGGAAGGCAGGACTAATGCCACAGGCGTAAGTGGAAACCAGGTGAAGAATAAACAGCAGCCTGACTGAGACCGAGGCAGGCCAGCAGCGCCTCCACAGGCAGACAATGGACAGACTGTCTCAACTGGCACACTGACACCTGTGTTAAAAAAAAAAAAAGCCTCATATAGGAGAAATAACCCCAACTTTAACAGAAAGGACATCCACTCAGAGATCCCACCCGAAATCACCAACTTCAAAGATCAAAGATAGATAAAGAAGATGGGAAGAAACCAGCACAAAAGGGACAAAAAACGTCGAAGTCCAGAATGCCTCTCCTTCCCAGAAAGATCAAAATGACTCACCAGCAAGGCATCAAAACAGGTCAGAAAAGGATTTTGATGAGCTGACAGAAGCAGGCTTAAGAAGATGGGTAATAACAAACTTCTCTGAGCTAATAGAACATGTTCTAACTCAAAGCAAAAAAACTAACAACGTTGAACAAAGATTAGACGAAATGCTAACTAGAATAACCAGCCTGGAGAAGAACATGAGTGACTTGATGGAGCTAAAAACCATAGCATGAGAACTTCGTGAAGCATACACAAGTTTCAATAGCCGAATGGATTAAGCAGAAGAAAGGATATCAGAGACTGAAGATTAACTCAAAGAAATAAAAAGAGAAGGTAAGAAAAGAGAAAAAAGAGTGAAAAGAAATGAATAAAGCCTCCAAGAAATCTGGGATTATGTGAAAAGACCTAATCTACACTTGATTAGTGTACACAAAGAGGATGGGGAAAATGAATCCAATCCAGAAAACACTCTTCAGGATATTATCCAGGAGAACTTCCTCAACTAGCAAAGCAGGCCAACATTCAAATACAGGAAATGCAAAGAACCCCACAGAGATACTCCTGAAGCAGAGCAACCCGAAGGCACATAATTGTCAGATACACCAGGGTTGAAATGAAGGAAAAAATGCTAAGGACAGCCAGAGAGAAAAGTCAGGTCATCAACAAAGGAAAGCCCATCAGACTCACAGCGGATCTCTCAGCAGAAACCCTACAAGCCAGAAGAGAGTGGGGGGCCAATATTCAACATCCTTAAAGAAAATAACTTTCAACACAGAATCTCATATCCAGCCAAATTAAGCTTCATAAGGGAAGGAGAAATAAAATACTATATGGACAAGCAATTATTGAGAGATTTCATTGCCACCAGACCTGCCTTACAAGAGCTCCTGAAAGAAGCACTAAACAGAAAAAACCATCCAGTACCAGCCACTGCAAAAATGAACCAAATGGTAAACACCAATGACACAAAGAGGAACCTGTGTCAACCAACTGGCAAAACAAACAACCAGTAACAAAACGGCAGGATCAAATTCACACATAACAATATTAATGTTAAATATAAATGGCCTAAACGCCCCATTCAAAAGACAAAGACTGGCAAACTGGGTAAGAAGTCAAGACCCATCAGTGTGCTGTCTTCAGGAGACCCATCTCACACACAAAGACACACATAGACTTAAAATAAAGGGATAGAAGAAGATCTACCAAGCAAATGGAGAGCAAAAGAAAAAAAAGCAGGGGTTGCAATTCTAGTCTCTGATAAAATGGACTTTAAACCAACAAAGATCAAAAGAGACAAAGAAAGGCATTACATAATGGTGAAAGGATCAATACAGCAAGAAGAGCTAAGTATCCTAAATGTATATGCACCCAATACAGGAGCACCCATATACATAAAGCAAGTTCTTAATGATCTACAAAGAGACTTAGACTCCCGCACAATAATAGTGGGAGACGTTAACACTCCCCTGTCAATATTAGATCAATGGGACAGAAAATCAACAAGGATATACAAGACTTGAAAACAGAACTGGAACAAGCAGACCTAATAGACATCTACAGAACTCTCCACCCCAAAGCCACAGAAAATACGTTCTTCTCAGCACCACATCACACTTATTCTAAAATTGACCACATAATTGGAAGTAAATCACTCCTCGGCATATGCAAAAGAACAGAAATCATAACAAACAGTTTCTCAGACCACAGTGCAATCAAATTAGATCTCAGGATTAAGAAACTCACTCAAAACCACACAATGTCATGGAAACTGAACAACTGGCTCCTGAATGTTGACTGGATAAACAATGAAATCAAGTCAGAAGTAAAAATGTTCTTCAAAACCAATGAGAACAAGCACACAATGTACCAGAATCTCTGGGACACATTCAAAGCAGTGTCTAGAGGGAAATTTATACCAATGAATGTCCATATATGAAGGGAAGAAAGATCTAAAATCCACACCCTGTGGTCAAAATTGAAAGAGCTAGAGGAGCAAGATCCAAAAACTCCAAAGGTAGCAGAAGACAAGAAATAGATAGGGGCTGAACTGAAGGAGATAGAGACACAAAAAACCCTTCAAAAAATCAATAAATCCAGGAGCTGGTTTTTGGAAAAATCAACAAAATAGACAGACCACTAGACAGATTAATAAAAAGAAGAAAGAGAGAAGAATCAAATAGATGCAATAAAAAACGATTAAGGGGATGTCACCACCAATCCCACAGAAATACAAACTACCATCAGAGATTACTACAGACGACTCTATGCACATAAACCAGTAAACCTGGAAGAAGTGGATAAATTACTGGACACGCGCACCCTTCCAAGACTAAACCAGGAAGAAGGTGAAACCCTGAACAGACCAATAACAAGGTCGAAGTTGAGGCAGCCATTAATAGCCTACCAACCACAAAAAGTCCAGGTCCAGATGGGTTCACAGCTGAATTCTAACAGAGGTACAAAGAGGAGCTGGTACCATTCCTTCTGAAACTATTCCAAAAAATACAAAAAGAGGGAATCTTCCCAAACTCATTTTATGAGACCAACATCATCCTGATACCAAAACCCAGGCAGAGACTCAACAAAAAAAAGAAAACTTCAGGCCAATCTCCATGATGAAGATAGATGCAAAAATCTTCAGTAAAGTACTGGCAAACCAATTGCAACAGCACATCAAAAAGCTTATCCATCATGATCGAGCAGGCTTCATCCCAGGGATGCAAGGCTGGTTCAACACACGCAAGTCCATAAACATAATCCACCACATAAATAGAACCAAAGAAAAAAACCACATGATTATCTCAATCGATGCAGAGAAGGCCTTTGACAAAATTCAACAGCTCTTTATGCTAAAAACTCTCAATAAACTAGGTATCTATGGAACGTATCACAAAATAATAAAAGCTATTTAGGACAAACCCACTGCCCATATTTGTAATGAATGGGGAAAAACTGGAAGCATTCCCTTTGAAATCTGGCATTAGACAAGGTTGCCCTCTCTTGCCACTCTTATTCAATATAGTATTGGAAGTTTTAGCCAGAGCAACTGGCCAGAAAAAGAAATAAAGGATATTCAATTAGGAAAGGAGAAGTCTAATTGTCTCTATTTGCAGACGACATAATTGTATATTTAGAAGACCCCATTGTCTCAGCCTGAACTCTCCTTAAGCTGATAAGCAAGTTCAGCAGTCTCAGGATACAAAATCAATGTGTGGAAATCACAAGCATTCCTATACAACAATAACAGACAAACAGAGAGCCAATCAAGAGTGAACTCTCATTCACAATTGCTACAAGGAGAATAAAATACTTAGGAATACAACTAACAAAGGAGGTAAAGGACCTCTTCAAGGAGAACTATGAACCACTGCTCAAGGAAATAAGAGAAGACATAAAGAGATAGAAAAACATTCCATGCTCATGGTTAGGAATAATCAGTATCTTGAAAATGGCCATACTGCCCAAAGTAATTTATAGATTTAATGCCATCCCCATCAAACTACCAATGACCTTCTTCACAGAACTGGAAAAAAAACCACTTTAAACTTCATATGGAACCAAAAAAAAGCCCACATAGCCAAGACAATCCTAAGCAAAAAGAACAAACCCAGCGGCATCATGCTACCAGACTTCAAGCTATACTATAAGGCAACAGTAAACAAAACAGCATGGTACTGGTATCAAAACAGAGACATAGAACAATGGAACTGAACAGAGGCCTCGGGAGCAACATCAAACATCTACAACCATCTAATCTTCAACAAACCTGACAAAAATAGGCAATGGGGAAAGGATCCCCCTGTTTAATAAATGGTGTTGGGAAAATTGGCTAGCAATGTGCAGAAAGCAGAAACTGGACCCATTCTTGACACCTTACACCAAAGTTAACTCCAGATGGATTAAGGACTTAAATATAAGACCTAACACCATAATTACCCTAGAAGAAAACCTAGGCAAAACCATCAAGGACATAGGCATAGGCAAGGACTTCATGACTAAAATAACCAAAAGCAACGGCAACAAAAGCCAAAATAGACAGATGGGATCTAATTAAACTCCAGAGCTTCTGTACAACAGAAGAAACAATATTACTCAACAAGTACACATCTCAGAGCAATGAAGACATGTTCATCCAAAAACCTGTGCACAAACGTTTACAGTAACTTACTCTCAATAGCCAAAGCATTGAAAAAATTTATGTGTCATGTCCTTCCGTAGACAAATGGATAAACAAATTGTAGTACATAAATACTTTAAAATACTACTTAGCAATAAAAAGGAGCAAACTTGAAGCATGTAAAGATTTGACTGACTCTCCAGAGAATATGCTGAGGAAAAAATGATTAAAAAAGTACATAGTGTAGGATTTAATTTATGTAATATTACTGCCATAATAAAACTATAGAAAACCAGTAAGAGCTAAATATGTTCCATAGGGAACACATTAGTAGCTCTGAAGGGTTAATGAGGAAACTGGGTAGGAGAGAAGTGAGCATGGCTATAAAAGGGCTACATAAGGAATTCTTATAGAGATGGAAATATGGCACATCCTTATCATATCAATGTCAATATTCTGACTGTGATGTTGTATTACGCTTTTGCAAGATGCTAGCATTATAGGAAATTATGTAAATGGTCATTGGATCTCTTTGCATTACTGCTTAAAGCTAAATTTGAATCTACAGTTATCCAAAAATAAAAATTTAAACAATTTAACTCTAGCATAACATATAAGATTATGTATCAGAAATGTGATTACATAGTTGCAAATATCTCTCACTATTGTTTAAATAAGTTAATTAAAGCATTAATATGCTTATTTAGGATAGCATTTCAGAAAGTAACTGCTAATATACTAACATAAAATAATAATAATGAGCAAAAAAGAGTCATAAACATAAAATAATAGATATGTGTTATTCTGAAAATTCTTCCATTAGGAGAAAAGAGATGTTTGCAGTAAAATACAAAATGTCTAGTTAATTAATATTATAACAAAATTGAGCTATAATATTTAGATCCATAATCTCCTTTGAAAAATAGAAAAATTATCAAACTTTTTGGAATTGATGTTTCATCTGTAGAACTCTGAATATTCCTGAAAATTAACTTCTATTTAAGTAAAGTAAAAACTGAAGGTAGAGAAGGCCTATGATGTTAATATTAAGCACATTGCTGTCTACCATGATGAAACTGAAAATGTATAATATTGTTCAATTTCATATCAGCATTTTTCAATGCATGCAATATACTCAGGAGCTTACTAGTCTAATAATAGATTACTGCAATGTGCTGGGCCACTGAGAGACATGCTATTATAATGAGTTCAAACCAGATTCATCTGAGTCATAAAAATATAATGATAATAATATAATGATAATGATGATAAAGTGACTTGCACTAGGTCACTGTAGTGAGTCAGTAGTAAATGTAGTTGAAAACTTAGGTGTTCAGACTATCCACTAAATCATGCTGCCTCTTCAATTTTAAACACTCAATAATAATGCATATTCATTAAACATGTAACAGCAAAAATTAAAAAGCAATACTTTCTGGCTGCCTAGAGAGGAACAAATGGTTTTCACTCTGGTCATTTTCTTTCTTCAACTATAGTATTATCTAAGATATTAATCTCCTTTATTATTTCTGGAAACCGTTGGCTTTAACTGACTGCCTGTTGCCAGCTATATCTTTTGCTGTGCTTAGAGGAACAGAGAAAATCCAATGGCGTGGTCAAATGAGGCCATTGTGCTAATTTGCAAACTGGGTGACTATAACAACAGAAATTTATTTTCTCACATTCTGGATACTGGAAGTCCAATATCAGTGGGTCAGCAGAATTGATTCTTTCTGAGGGCTGCAAGCAAAGGGTCTGTTCCAGGCCTCTTTTCATGGCGTGTAGACAGCTGTCTTTTTCTCCTTGTGTTCTCATATCATCTTCCTTCTTTTGATGTCTGGGTACAAATTACCTTTTTTAAGAAGAACACTAGTCCTATTAGATTGAGGCCCACCCAAGAGACCTCATTTTAACTTAATTGCCTGTGCGAATATTCTGTCTCCAAATATGGTCACCTATGAGGTTCAAGGGGTTAGTACTTCAACATGTAAATTTTTGAGGGTACACAATTCAGCCCATAAGAGACAATGCTTCAAATTTTGTTTTATTTAAGATATGGGAGTAATAAGAAGAAACTGAATAAAGAAATTTGGAGTTTTTTCTTAAAGCACCATCAAATATTAGATATAAATATCTAACTTTACAAAGGTAAGAAGTTAGGGACATCTTTAATTTTGATAGTGATTTAGCTATGTTACAGAATTATAAATGAGCATCAACAAAAGATTAGAATTATTCTCCATATAATACAAATCAATAATTGGAATATGTAATTTTAATAAGAATGGCTAGGTAAAAATTAACAACATTATGACAAATCTTTTATTTAAAATATAATTAAGAGCTACTGTTGCCTCTATTTACAGAATAACAAAAGACAACAAATAGCCATGAATGTTTCTGATGTATCTCTTTTTGGGAGATGGAATAGTCATTTGAGTTAAATGCTTCCATTTTTAAAGATTACTTTGAGAATTATCAACATCAAAAGGGTATCTATGATACCATATTTCAATAATTATTAATTATAACAAGTATCAAAATGTTTTAAAATAACAATTTATTAGCTCTTCATAATGATTTTCTAGTGTCTTACCAGAAGGGCATGACACTGTTTTATAACATAGCACCATTCTGCTTCCTTTTAAAAATGAATGGCTTATAAATTCTTATTATTTACATTGATTACATTGAGAGATTATTAGAATTAAGGGATTGGTTGTAAAAGCAATATGGCTGAGATACCTGTTGATTTGTCTGTTGTTGCCAGTAATGTAGATAGCTATTTCTGCAAAGAGTTTGTATTGGAGCATATTTATTAGAAGAATGAAAGAACTCAAAGGTGGAAAAGAAAAAAATAGTTTTTTAAAAAAAAAGACTTAAAAAGGTCCATACACAAGATGGAATAGAGAGAGACAGAGAGAGAGACAGCGGGGGTGGGGGCGAGAGAGAGAGATATCTTACGAAAAGCAAAATGAGCAATTTCCAATATGATTAAACTTTTGTTTTAGCATTGCACACGTAGTATTTCAAAATGTATGTACTTTATATATAAGATTCTTTAAAGGTCAGAAAATCAATCAGCTGTATTTTACTTGTCACGCCTGCTGAGTTTAACCAATATAATATAATGGATACTATTCTGTATTTTAGTTTTGTCCCAGCCTGATTGATTCTCTATAAACCCATTATAAAGGTCACTATATTGTAGGTCAAAGAACTGTTTTGTAAGATGGAGAAAAAAGAAGGGAAGGGTAAGAATAAGCACATACAACCTGTGGAGGTATACATTTAATCAACCTACATTTTAAAAATTTAGTAGCAGTAGTTCCCAAGAGCCTTGTAAAATATTTATGTGGCATAGAATTTTATGATATGGAGAAAACTTTCCTCCATCAACATTTTTTGTAGCCTGAGGACTGAAACAGTCCTTTACAGGTTGAGTTTTTGGACCATAAAAATACAGTAAGCTGAGCAAGTGAATAGAGAGAGTTGTGATATAATGTGCCTATGCCTATTGTAACCAACTTGTAATGTCATACTATATTAAACAATCTGAAGAAGCAAAATAACACTTGTAATATACAATATAAAAGGACAAGAGCTAGTCACTGCTTATTGTCACTGTTTATACAGATATTAAACAGACTACATGCATCATATACTATAGTATTTCTTTCAGAATACACAGGAAATACATGAATGCAGTTTATGCACTAATTTAGAGAATCCCACCTTGACATGTGTTGTGGTTTCTTGTCCTTGGGGGCATAGGTCCTTAATATACATATATATATCCTTATTTACCACTAGTCTGCATTTCTAAATAAATATAATATTTATTATATTTATGAGAAAATGATTTAAATATTTTATAGTGATTATAAATATAATCACTAATCTATTATAAATAAATAAAATTTATTAATCATTATAAATATAATTATATATTTATAATTAATGATTATAAATATATGGTGATTATATTAGAGTAGCTACTAAGTAACAAAACTTCAACTGAAAGCTCATTTCATCTCACAATTAGTTTGAATTTCATTGGCACTTTAACACTTTGATGTGCTTATAATTATTAAAGCAGTTGTTATTTCTATTTCCTAGAGGAAAATATTGTGTGTCTTACTGTAAGCCCATAACTCCTTGAATGCAATAATGAAATACAAAAAGAAAAATAAATTCAAAAAATAAATTCAAAAATTTTTTTTGCGACTCTGTAGGCAGAAAAACTGACCTGAGTTGACAGGAGACAACTTACAGATTAGTTGGAAACTCCAGCCATTTCACTAAGAGATAGAAGTATGTTGGCTGCCACAGATCATGCTGGGTCTATTTTATGGTGGATAAACTTAACATGGAGAACAAAGCAAAATAAAATGGAATTCTAAAATACATTTAGCCCAAAAAGATTGGGATAAAAGACTGTCCATCTTTTTTCCATAGAAATATGAGAACAGCAAGGCTGGTAAAATTTGCGTTGCTCAAGATCCTGTTATTCACCTCAATTTAATAAAGTAGTTATTGCCATTTACATTTATTCATTGTGAAAGAATTATAACCAAGGGTTTAAGTAATGTTTCAAATATCACACACCTAAATATTGTCTGTAGTGACAATAACATTTCTCTATGACAGCTCACATTCTTAGTAGTGTGCTGTCTTGCCTTTCAGTGATTTTATTTCTTGGATTTCTGTTTGTTTTTTGTTGGTTATTTGTATAAATTATTATACAGACCCCACGTAATTGCTATACAAATGCTATTTCTGTTGTGGTTGAAATAGATTTTTACATCAGCTAAAGTAAATTTGCTAATCAGTTATCCACATTGGGTTCTGTAAATCAATATATGCATCTTTAATATTGTGTTCAACATATGTCACTATCACATCTATCATACTTTTCTATCATACCCTTGTATATCCTCAGGTATTTCTCTTTATACCATTTCAGCCATGTATGAATTCCTGTTCTTCCTAAAATTTTATTAACTGACTGTGCCACCTGACATACTTTAAATTTGTCTTTTTGCTCAAATATGATCTCAACAGAGAAAACTGTCCTGTATATTCTCTGCAAAATAGGCTTCCTCCCATTAACACACTTTCTCCTCTGACTTTATTCTATTTGATGAGAGTAATTCCTACCTTAAATTATATTGTCATGCCATCTATTTACTAGCTGATTATCATTTTCTTCCACCTAGAATGTCAGTCTGTTGAAGGACTTACTTCCATCAACTTCCTTATGTCCACCTATCATATACTAAAAGCATGATCTACTAATAGTTGGCATTAAATAATGAATAATCTATTCTATCACCAGGAAAAGGGATTTTTCATCAAAAACTTGCCTACTGCAATTAACCTTCTAAGATATGTGTTTGCATTTCTTGGTGTGGACCTCCCTGCAGCCTGTTTCTCCTCTATGGCCAGATTAATAATTTTATTATAAAGTTGATTGTTTTTCATCCAATATTCCATCCATAGCAAGAGCTGAAGCACTTCAGTGACTTCTTGTTGAGTCCTTAAGATGTTTCAGAGCTTGGTGCAGTGGCAGTATCATAGCCACTGAGGTTTATCTGAGACCTGATTATTGCTACATGAAAACTTTTCCCAATACCCCACCATGACGACTTGTAATATAGTCGGCATTGGCAATTTTTGACAGTCTTTACGGAGACTTAAAAACAAAAATGAAATTTAAAAACATGTTTCAGAACACTCTACACTGACCTATTCCTGCCTACTTCTTCAACTTATTTACTCTCATCTGCTTATACTCTTTAATTCTTTTGTTCCAACCTCAGTAATCTTCTTTCAGATTTTGTTATACTGTTTTCCATGCTTTCTCCATATAGGCCTCTGTCAAAGAGAATTCCTTACTCTAGAAAGACTCTTTTCTTCTTACTGTACACCCCTTCCTCTTAGATAACTCTCTGCTTCAAATATAAATTTTTAAATCAGTTTCTTTAAGGCACATTTATTTTATTCCCTAGAAAATATCGTCTTTCTCAATATGCCTCCAGAGCATAAAAAGCTCCTCTTTGTGTAGTTATCACAGTTGTAGTTTTGCATGTGTGTGTATGTACATATATGTGATTATTTGACAAATGACTGTCTCACCTATTTATTAGTAAACCTCATCACAATAGATGCTAAGTTTTTCCTTTAGCATAATTTCTTTAACTGTGTATAATAATTTTATGATAATTATATAATAATTTTCCTTCACTGTTTCATAACATAATGCCCAACACATATAGAAACTTAAATCCTATTTTTAGAGTGAAGGAATGATGTGTTAAATGAACAAATAATATCCTGTTCTGTGGGCATCCATTTTGCTACAGATAAAGAAACTGGGATGCTAATATATTGATTCTAACTTCTCATTTACATATAAAAATCACAAATAGAAAAATGAGCATAAAAACACTAACTTTCTACACAACACTTTTTCTTTTTTCTGTTATATATTTTTCAATTCCTTCAATGTTTTTTCTGAGTTTACAGATATACTTTATTAGAATAACATTTCTCTAATGGTTGGAGACATTTTGTGATTCTTTGCATGGGTAGTCTTACTATTAACATAGAGTGTCTAACAATATAGCTTCAACATAAATTATAAACACAGATAAGTATTTTAGGGAGCAGAAAAGCATAAACTATATAAATTCTAATTAATATCATTGATGTTTCAGTGTATATAATAATAGGATGATGTGCTCCAATAAAATACAAAGAGAAAGACTAATTAGCTTATCTCTTCAGTGGACAAATCAGACAAGTAACTTGTCAAAGACAAAGAAATAGTAGGATAAAAAGTATAAAGCCAATAATATCTCAGAAGGTAGAACATATATATGATTCAACTTTTTCACCCACACACATATATATACAAGCAACAATTTTAAGGAACAATTCAGTAATGAAAATATAAAATCAACAAAATAAACCACACACATACACGTGTATGCATATATGTAGAATTAAAGTATGTATGTGTAATTTTAATTGTTGAAATATTTGTTTTGGCAATATTTATTTATATCCTGAGTTTCATGGCTTAGGGGGAGATTTGGGGAATGTATCAGGAATGCACCACATTTCATAAAAAGAGACTGCCAAAATCACTTGTCAATCACTCCCATAAATTTTATTTATTTTTATTTTTTACAGTGTATTAAATTATTTAGTTTTTCTTGGTCAATACTCATTCAGTAATTATTATTTATAGGGTTTCCTGCTTTTTAAGCAACAAATAGGAAATACAAGTGGGAAATAAAATAGAAACTACAGCAAAGTGAACCAAATAATATGTATGTCCCACCAGTCACCTGATTTTTAATAGAACCTGTAGCAGATGAGAGATTACAACACGTTTAACACAATTATTGTATTAATGAATAATTCTTAAACACAAATGTGAGATCCCCATTATTCTTTATTTTAGTAATGACAATTCAAGTTATTTAATTTAATGTCAATTTAGCATCATATGGGATGAATTATAGATGTGAAAAAACTAACAGATATTTGGGTGTATCTAATGCTTTGAGTCATGAAAAAATACAGCCCTCATTTCTGTTAAATTATGCTAGTTTTCTCAATAATATGTTAAAGGCCGTGGTGTAAGTAGGTAACCTTGCCTTGTACCAAATCTTAGAAAAAAAGCTATTCATTTTTCTCCATTGATTATTATGTTAGCTGTGGGTTTTTCCTCAATGACCTTGATTGCATCGAGGAAACTTTCTTCCATGCCCAATATGTTTATTTTTAATTTTTTATGAAGAAAGGGCATTTAAATTTGGTTAAATGCTTTTCCTACATCAATTAAAATGAACTTTTTTTTAACTTTCAGTCTGTTAATGTAATATATATCACTGATTTATTTGCATATGTTAAACCTATCTTGATTGTCAGAGGTAAATTTAATTTGGTTCTAATGTAGAATCTTTTTAAATTCAGTTTGCTAATATTTCATTAAGAATTTGTGCATTAATATTAGAGATACTGGGGTGTGTGTGTGTGTGTGTGTGTGTGTGTGTGTGTGTGTGTATGTGTCTGTGTGTGTTGTATTTCCCTTGTGGTATACTTTGTCTGACTTTGGTGATGCTTGGCTTGTAAAATATGTTTGAAAATATTTCATCTAGTTCTATATTTTGGAAGAATTTAAGAACTATTGGTATTCTTTTTTGAGTATTTTGTAGAATTCAGCCATGAAGCTGTATGATGCTGCGCTTTAGTTTGTTGGGAGATTTTTAAATTACTACTTCAGTTTCTGTATTTGTTATTTGTCTGCTCATGCTATTTATCCTAATTCAGTCTTGGTAGATTTTTTTAAACACCTAACCTCAGGAAATTTTTCTAGATATTTATCAGTTTTCCTTACATCATTCAATTTGTTGGCATATAATTCTTCACAATACTCCCATATAATCCTTTTGTATTTATGAGACATCTGTTGTAATGTCTCCACTGTATCTCTGATTTTAGTTGAGTCTCTTCCCCATTTTCTTAGTTTAGCTAAGGATTTGTCAATTTTATTTATTTTTTAAAGCAACTATTTTTTGTTTGTTTTTTGTTTTTCTATTCTGTGTATTACTGTGTTCTGATCTTTATTATTTTCTTCTTCTCCTAACTTTGAGTTTAGTTTGCTCTTCTTTCTATAGCTCCTTAAAGCATAATGTTAGGCTATTTATTTGGGATCTTTTTTCGTAATATGGGCATTTATTACCATAACCTTCGTTTTTGGAACTTCTTTTGCTGCATCCAATAGGTTTTGGCATATTGTATTTTCACTGTAAAACTACAATATACCAATTTTGACCCAGTGGTTGACCCACTACTTGTTTCTCTTTGACATGCTGGTTATTATTCAGGAACATGTTTTTCAATATACATGTAAGTATAAATTTTCCAAAATGCCTTCTGTTTTTTGATTTCTAGTTTTATACCATTGTGGTCTGAAACAATACTAGATATGATTTCAGTCATATTAAATTTGTTATCTCTTATTTTGTGACCTATCATATGGTTTATCTTCAAGAATGTTCCATGCACAGTAGAAAAGAATGTGTATTTTGCTACTGTTGCATCGCAAGTTTTGTATATAACTATTAAGTTTATTTGCTCTGAAGTGCAGTACAAGTTTAGGATTTTCTCATTAATTTTCTATCTGATTGATCTATCCATGGTTGAAAGTGACATATCAAAGTTCCCTAGTATTATTGTACTACTATTTCTCATTTCATTTCTTTATATATTTAGGTGTTCTGATATGGGTACATACATATTTACAATTGTTATTTCCTCTTGATAGAGTGACATCTTTAGCTTTAAATAGCAACCATCTCTGCCTTTTGTGACGGCTTTGAAATTGAAATTCATATTGTCTGGTATAAATACAGCTACCCCTGCTATCTTTTAGTTATTATTTACATGGAATAACTTGTTTCTTTCCTTCATTTCAGTCTATGTGTATGTTTACAGCTAAATTGGATATCTTCTAGATAGCATATAGTTTTTTTTTTATTTTTAGTTTTTTCCCACTTATCCTATGTTTGTTGTTTGGCAAATTTAATGCCATTAAACGTTATTATTGATAGGTAAATACTTACTACTGTCATTGTGGTCATTATTTTCTCTTTGTTTTATAGATCATTTGTTTCTTTCGATGCTGTGATTGTAGGACTAAGCTTTGATTTTATTGTCTATCAGTTATCTGCTATGTTTTTCCTTTGTCATTATCATGAGGCTTACATAAAACATCCTATAGTTATAAACGTACATTTTACATTGTTAGAAATTTGACTTCAGTTACATACAAAACTCCAGACTTTTACCCTCTCCCCCATAATTTATATTTCTGATATCACAATTTACATCTTATATGTATTGTGTATTATTTAACAAATTATTGTAGTTGTAGTTTTTTAAACTTTTTTATCTGTTAATATATTCATATTTTTATCATTCATATTTGCAGTATATTTATCCTCAAACTATCATTACAGAATTAAAGTGTTCTAATTTTGACTGTATATTTACCTTTATTAGTAACTATAATACTTCCATATGTTGTCATGTTATTGGTGTCTTTTTTTTCCACTTAAGAATTCCCTTAAGCATTTGTGTGTGTGTGCATGTGACTGTGTGAGCAGGGGCAGGTCCTATGTGATGAACTGTCTCACCTTTTGCTTTTTCAGAAAATGCTTTATATTATCTTCATTTCTGAAGGACACATTTACCAGGTTCAGAATTCTTGTTTGGCTGGTTTTATTTTTCGGCACTTTTGAATATATTACCTTGTTCTCCTCTGGTCTGCAAAGTTTCTGCAGAGAATTTCATTAATAGTCTAATGAAGAATCCCTTGTAGTACCATGTCAATTTTCTGTTACTGCTTTGAGAATTCTCTCTTTGATGCTGGCTTTTGACAATTTGACTATAACATTCATCTCTGAGGACCTTGGTTGATCCTTCCTGAGTACTTTTAAGCTTCGTAGATCTGGTTGTCAATACCTCTTCTAAGACTTGAGAGATTTTCAGCAATTACTTTATTAAATAAGCTTTCTGATACTTTCTCTGTCTCTGTTCTTTCTGGAAGGGGTTATCTTTTAAATAGACTTTCTTTATTCTTTTTCATTCTTTTTTTTTTCCTCTGACTGGAAAATATCAAAAGACCTACCTTAAAATTTACAAATTCTTTCTTCTGCTTAGTCTAATCTGCTTTTCAAGCTCTCTATTTTACTTTTTAAATTTTATTTATTAAATTATTCAGCTCCAAGATTTCCATTTGGTTCTTTGTTATAATCTGTAACTTTGTTGAATTTCTTATTCAGACTATGACTTTTCCGAGTATTTTATTGAAGTCTCTATCTATGTTCTGTTTTATATTGCCCAGTTTTTAAAGATTATTACTTTGAATTCCTTTCAGGCAGGGATCAGTTGTTGAAGAATTTTTGCATTTCTTTGCCAATGGTATATTTTTTTGCTTTTCTGTGTTTATTTTCTCCTTGTATTTATATCTATGTGTCTGATGGAACAGTCACTGACTTCAAACTTTAGAGATTGGCTTTCATGGGGGAGACTTTCACTTATACATGGGTCTGAGGATACCTGTTGAACAGGTTGCAGTGGCTGGTTTTGGGTGGATGCAGTGATACAATGTTCATGCAGCTTTGTCAGCTATGACCAATCTCAGTGATCCCTGCAGGTGCCTTGGTGTCCAAGGCTGCAGAAGTGTGTTACAGTTGTGGCAGTAGCATGAGATATTCATTTCTTTGGTTGCAAGGATGTTTTGTGGGTTCCTGTTTTGCAGGTATGCCCCAGCAGCTCAGGCCCAGATAGCCATGAAGCAGATGTACTCCTGATCCTGGGTTGCAACACTGGCATATCTCTGGTGAAAAAGGGGTATTCTGGAGACTTGGATCCCTCAAAGTAGGGCACAGCTGCAATTAAATTCTCAGACCTAACAGGGCACAATGACAACCCAGGTCCTGGGGATTGATACACTGTGTAGTGATAACTCTGGATCTTGAGATGTGAAACATGGCAGTATCCCAGTTTCTGCAAGGCTGAGTGCATTCGCATCAAGGACCCAGGACTGGTGGAGTGTAGCTATGTCTCAGGACCGAGGTGGTTGGGATCAGCACAGCAATAACCTCACTCTTTGGAGAGGCAAAGCACCGCCACAGCACAGGCTCTGGAGAGCTAGTCTAGTTTTGTGGAGGCAGTTCACTGTGATTGTTTAGCTCATAGGGCAGGGTGGGACAGCTCAGCCAAGGCTCTGTTTCCCTGGAATGCAAGGTAACATGTCAACGTGGACCATGACTTTTCAGCTTCGTAATGATTCTGTTTCTCAAGATGATAGGGTATCATGTCAGCTGACAGAAATTATTTTTATCAGTAAGAAAAATCCTGTAACTAGATACAATGACAAAGTATTGCAGATTTATGTCTCTGGAATACAGCATATTTAATAAATATTTTTTGAACTGATGCGTTGTTATTCCAACACATTGGTCTCATCTGAATCTATATCATTAGTTCCTCCTGGGAGCTTTTAGTAAATGTAGAATTTCAGATCTACCTCAGACTTATTAAATAAGAATCTGCATTTAACAAGTTTCTGAGCTGTTATGTATGCATATCAAAATTTGAGAAGCTAGTTCTTAAGGGTAAATGACAAAAAGTATGCCCTTTACATAAAACCCACATTTATGAGAATAAGAAATAAGAGATAAGAATTTTTGTTTAATTATGAAGAAAAAAAGGAGGGGGTCCACAAATGCAAACTGAATGGAAAATAAGCCAAAAAAGAATGCTGGATTTGTGTGATTTATAACATATTCATGCTTCATTTTTCTTCCTCTCAGGAAGTATAAATACCATCTTCTCAGATAATCAGACTATGAATCCAGGATTAACTGTTAATCATTCTTTTTTCTGCACATCCTAAATCTAATCCTTCAATAAGTACTGCTAACTCTACTCCTAAACTTAAACATTTCTTTTCATTCTTCACTCTAACATTGAGTCCACAGTGGTCAAGATGTGACATGAAGGTTGACGTTTATATTCTATTTTATGCAGATTCAAAAAGTCTCAGTTACCTGTAAGACCCTGATACACAAATTTTCACCTTCAATATACCAAATAAGAAAGGAAGATATATGCAGGTAGAATCTCATTAATAAAACCATTCTGGAAATTTTCTGATAGAAGAAAAAGGTAAAAATTATTTTTATGCCAGCCTGCTGGTGGGGCAAGGAGGAAGTCAAAAAATAATTCATTGCAGATCTGATCCTTGAACTGTTAGAAAATTTGTAGGTATTTTGTAAATATTTGCAAAATGAATCCATATAGTTGCTGGGGAGGGAGGGTTTTGGGGGCTTAGCACATCCTAGGCACAGAAAATTACATGGTTTTTTTAAGAAAAAGTTTTGAATGACAGAGTGCTCTGTAGACCATGCATATTAAATGTTTAAACTTTATCCTGGAGACATTTGGAAGCTATTACAGGTTTTTCTTATATAACACACCCCCCAGTTTCACACTATAAAGATTCACTTTTGGCTGGGTGTGCCTCATGCCTGTAATCCCAGCACTTTGGGAGGCTGAGGCGGGTGGATCACCTGATGTCAGGAGTTTGAAACCAGCCTGGCCAATATGATAAAACTACGTCTCTACTAAAAATTCAAAACTAGCTGGGTGTGGTGGCATGTGTTTGTAATCCCAGCTCCTTGGGAGGCTGAGGCAGGAGAATTGCTTTAACATGGGAAGCAGAGGTTGCAGTGAGCTATCATGCCGCTGCACTACAGCCTGTGTGACAGAGGGAGACTCCGTCTCAAAAAAAAAAAAAAAAAAAATCAGTTTATAACCAATGTGCTGGGTGATTCTCCAATGAGATTCTAGGAAAGGGGAATAATTGGGGTACTGTTTAGCAATGTAGGTGAGACTTGATGAAGACTTCAGTTAAATGCTAGCAATGGCGATACAGAGAAGAGTAGTTAAATAAAATTAATAAAATAAAATATACAGGACTGGTAAACTTGGATATTCTATTAGAAATTATTCTCAAATTTACAGCTTCTGAGGCTTGGCAAAATAATGTCACATTTCACTGAGGAGGAAAAAATACAAGATTATAAAGGTGATTATAGACATCCTTAACAGTAAATACATAAGACGAAATAAGTGTCCTTTGCTATCACCAGCATCATGTGCAACCACTTTCAAAACTAAGATTCAAAGTTCTTGTAAACACTAATGTTGTATTCATGTGTATGTATTTAGTCTGAATTTTATTCTTAATAGAAAGTATGATAAATAAGCACAAGCAATTCTAAATACATATGCTAGACACTATGCTAAACACTTTAAATGTATGACCTCTCTTAAACATTTTAACAACATTATGAGGTAGATTGTAAAATAATTTCCATTTTTATATGAGGAAATAAAATTTCAGAATGATTAAATAATTAATTCAGTTGTATAGCTGGTCATTGAATAAGTCAATATTAGACTTAGCACCACCTGAGGTCTGTATTTTGGAAACATATGGTGCAGTCAGATGTTTTAATTGTGGAAGTTTATGGAGGAATTGATAAAAGATATGTTGGAATGATAGAAAAAATTAACAAAGGACCGTTTGGAAACATCCCAGGGCCAGCAGAAACTCTGCTGTCAAGAAACAGTAAAAGGAAAAAGATGATTAGAATCCAGAGACAAAGGAGCTTTACCATATGCTGTATTGGTAGGAGTATGTTTCTGTGAAGGTGCCTTGACCTTCAAGAGAAACGTGAAACCTGTAGCCTATTATCACATGGGAAAAAAGGGCAGATAAATACATGTTTCAAAAATGAATATTATTCCAAAGTAATTAATAATTAGGGAACATTTATTTGTCTATAAGAAATATTTAATGCTTACTTAGAAGAGATTTTATTCTCAAGAGACTCTCACTAGAACTCAAAAAAGTATACCCAGCTCAACAGAGCTGCACAGGTACACACACATCCATATGTATGTCTCCATTATCTACCAGCTACTTCAGTTCACATTATATGATTTGAGTCATGCCATCCACCTCTGGTGAATTCTCGTGTTGCAACTTTCCGTCCCGTTTCAGATGACCCTCCTTCCCTCACTTCACAATAACTCCTAATCTGCAATTATTTCATGCCCAATTATTATTTCATGACCTTTGTAGAGAGAGGGTCATATTTACTGTAGTTTTGACACATTTCTTAACCATTTAATGTGTGGAAAGCTGTACCGTCATTTTCATGAGATTTATATTTTTTTAATATGTCACTGATGAAGCTTTTGTGTGCATACCCCAAACCCGTATTTCCCACTAGACTTATGGTTTTTATTGCATCACTTTGCATAAAACAATGGAAAATGAGAATGCATCCATAACATTTTAGCAGAACTGACTATAAATCCCTCTCTCAACCCAAATGGTGCTCATGAAACAAATAAACCAAATGCATGGTCCATAACATACAGATGTCTAGGGCACAAACATGAAAAGAGTGGAGAATGGACCTGGAAAAGCAAATGGAAAATATTCACCATATAACCACTATGCTCTGCTGTTTTTCATATAAAAAATAAACATGTTCTTGAAGATTTGTTTTACTGAAAATATAAAAAATACTAAAACCAAGTAAAGAGGAGATAAATATATCAGAAATCTAGTTTTAAGGAGGTGTCACAATATAAACGCGCAAGTTATGAACACATGATGTAATGGTTAATGTTAACTCCAGAATAATAAAATAAGAAATATGAAGTATTAAAAATATGAAAAAATATTAATATTAAAGATGTACTAGAGAATAAAATTTATAATTCCTCACTTATCTTTAGGGAAAATATTATTTTAATAATTGTTAAATAATACTTGTGGAAAACAAAATTAATATAGAAGTGAATTACTTAAATCTATTAGGTAACAATAAAGTCATTACACAATTTCACTTGCATATTATTAAGTGCCAGAAAACAATGTCAAAGTTTTCAGGAAAAGTAGTGTAAGCAAAAATCCTATAATAAATAGCAATTCTATACCATCGTCCATGGGTAATGGTAACAGAATGATATTTCTGCATATGAAGACACTCATATTCTTTATGACTGATAGAGTCTACTTTAAAATAATACTCAGAACAATATGGCATATAAGTGAGAATTAAACCAAAATATGATACCCAAAGGTAGTGGGCATTTCTAAAATATAGAAGTAAGTGTAATAGCACAATTTTCCAAGCCACTGATAGTATTAATTTGCCACAAATTCATGGATGGCTAAATACAAAAACAAAACAATAAAATGTTTCTGAGACAATGTTGGAGAATTTTAGGTAGTAATTACACAAAATCCCCAGTAGATCTCCACTCTGTTTCAAAACATATTCACAAGTTCTTTTACACTTCCCCATCAAAAGATAAAATTTTATTTTCTTTCTTTTGAATATGATCCAACTTTAATATGCACTTTCTGAAAAATAGAATATGGTGTGATTGATGTTGCATGATTTCAAGGGTAGGTTATAAAATATTACAAAGTCTCCACATAGTTCTCTGTTTCTTGGCATGCTTACCCATGGACTGTATTTACCATGTTATGGGAAAGTCTAAGGCATATGAAGAAGGCATAAATAGACATTCCAACTGATATCCCTAGCTAAGCCAGCATCAATCAATAGACATATGAGTTAACTAGAATTTGTATGATTCTAAACTAGTCTCGGAGCCAACCCAGCTGATGCCAAATGGATCACTGATGAGCTGTCACTATGGAAATTTTTTTATTGTTCAAATTGTAGATCCATTAAAAAAAAAAAAAAGAAACAGATTTTGTTTATGTTAAGCCACTAAGACTTGTGTAGCTTGTTAGAAAGTGCTTGATAAATGGAACACTGCCATAATTGTAAAGAGAAGAACAAGTGGATAAAGTCAGCGATTTAAGAGATTTGTAACAGCAATTTTTCAAGGAAAAATCACATGTATTCATAATAAATCGCTGTTTAAAGGGAGCTCCGAATAAGGGCAGTCATACCTACTGATTTTGGAAGCATTGTGTTATCACAGGAAAAGCTAAGCATTACCATAGTCTAGCAATGAATTGTTTCAGGAGGGAGGCCAAAGATTAGCTACATCATATTCCAGAAGATAAGACCAAGTAAAAGTGAAAATTTTGATGACAACCTCTGCCACTATCACAGGCACTTCAACATTAGAAAGATACTCTTTTACAGGATGCTGGGTGAATATTGAGTTACAAAACACTATGTTTGAGGTTTTCAAACAGTTTTACTTAAGTTGGCAGCTGACTGGAACTTCATTCTGGGAAGAATTAAAAGTGTGCTCCTGCTTTATGTATATGTCAGGGAATTGATGATGTCTAGCCTGGTAGCTGATATAATAAACTGTTTACTTGATTGTCTGGGCTCCATCCTTTGCTTTTCAACTTCCTGCACCTGGTCAAGCTACTTGTCTCAGTTTACTAATCTTGTAAAATATATGTGATATAAACATTCTAGAATTATAAGGGTAAAATTAGTTCAACATAAAGTATTTGACGAAGTGGCACATAATAAGTGTGATGTAAGTTGTACCTATTATTTTTGTTTCTAGTACTAAACATATCAAACCTGGAATGACCTCCCTTCAATTAAATGTGTAATGCTATAATATTTCGTATTTGAATATTATCAAATTTTCAAAGAAGTAATACCCCTACTATGTAATTTTTGAAAGTATAAAATTATGGCAAGTGCCCAACATATTTTAGGAAGATAGTGGTAACCTCTTATCAAATCAGATATATGAAAACAGGGTGTTATAGACCATTTGCATGGATTATGTAGGTATACATATGCAGGTATATATGCATGTATGTTTCCATATATAGTGTTAATCTAAGAATGTATTAAAGTTACAAATCATGACGAAGTAGATTTTATTTCAGAAAAAAAATCTATCAGTGTAATTATCCATATAATAGACTAGAAAGAGAACATAATCTGAGATATATTTTTAAACTGTATAACTATGATACAAACTCTCTAAAAAGTAGGCATAGAAGGGAATTTATTTGTTAGGTTAAGTGTTACAAATAACAATTTAGAAAAAACTTAGTATCTATGGGATAAACTTCATATTCATTACATTTTATAAACCTAAACACATGACCTAGTTATCCATAAATATTTCAGTTATATATCCAATTATTGCTTTATATTCCATTGTATAGCACATGGTATAAATAGGAAATTTTCTAGGTAGGTTTTTTGAAGAAAAATATGACTAAAATTGATGACCAGGACTGGAAATTCTGGAAAGTACCATAAAACAATTAAAATACAAGAATTGTGAGGATTAGATGAGATTTGTCTCTAATGATTCTATGATATAATCAATGATTATAAAATATTAGAACTCACTGAGAGTTCTACATTGATGACAAATATAAAGTTATTTCACAAAATTCAGTATTTTGTTCTACATGTGTGATGACTAAAAAGAAAATATTAAAGAAATAATTCCACTCAAAATAGCTTAACATATAGAGTTTATATGAACCATCCCCAAAACACACAAAATTTCTAGGCAGAAAATATTTGAATTCCATTGAATAACATAAGTGGTATCTGAATCATTGGAGATATATGTCTCAGATGGCTAAAACAAAATTAAAGTATAAATTGCTTTGCATGATAGTAAAAGGAAGTAAATGTTTATGTTCAACATTTTAAAGTAAAGCATAGTTATTACTGTCCTCAGGACATTGAATTATGGACTAGGCTTATATCAGGTGGCTCCTAATATGAGAGGCCCACAAAACTACATTTTTTTTAGTAAAACAAAAACTAAAAATTCAAATATCTAATTTTTAAGAATATTTTTCTTTAACCTTAAGTATCAACGGAAAACACACTTTCTTTTTCTTAAGTTTACTTTGACTTCCTAGGTTATAAATAATAATTTCTAGATACTCAATGGGTAATTTGGAGTAGTTCAACAAGCTCAATGAACTGAAATATACTTTATAAACAGTATTTGTTATAAATGATCAATAACATAGATATTGATACCACAGACTGATATAATGTCATCATTATATTCTTGGTTCCTAGTGAATAAAAACATTTAAATGATACTATCCTGAACAATTCAAAGATAGTGTATGTGGCACAAGTACAAAATTTGCTTACAAATATAAGATGCACAGTTGAAATTTTCTCTACACTATAATTTGAGTCAATGAAATAAAAATACAAGCATAACTAAACAAAACATACAGACCAATTATATACCAATTAGTAGCAGTACCAAGATTAGAATAAGATTGGTGAGGTATTCACCTCAGACACAAAATTTAAGAGTTCCAAAAATTTAGTAATCAAGATCAATAATATTTCAATTCAGAATTTAAAAATTAAAATTAATTCAAAAATGTATGAGTAACAAATATGAAAACTTTAGATAGGATACAACCACTGACAGTTGGGCAAGTGGGAGTGGGGCAGGCTCAAAGACAACACAGGAAAAAAGAGAATTACCTCACTTTCTTCTGTTGGAGTTTATTCTCTCACTATGCAATATGATAAAATATCAAATATGTTTTTTTTAAATTCTTACTTTACAAGAAAAATAACAGAGTTATGAGGAAACAAGTGCGTATTATTCACTTAAAATAGTCATAATTATAACACTGTTACTTTTTATACAGAGACATACATTTTTCCACTTTTTTTCACCAAATTTGTCTAGGAACCTGAACCTGAACTGTAATTTTATGCTATCTATGGATAATTACTTATTTTAAAAAAAATTACACAAATGTTATGTATACTTCTTTGATTATTAAATATTATAATTTAAATTGAATTAAATTATATAAATTATTTACATACTTATATATTTGATCTATTTGAATATTGTATTAATTTAAAATAAATATATTCTGGAATACATACTAAAACTATTTAAGGTCAAAATAATAGTGAAAGTTATAAGATTGGCTAGTAAGTTACAGTATTTCAGCCTCTGAAATCTGTGGATCTGGAGTTCGCAACATTGGTAAGTTAATTAATAAACTTTAGATATGGAGCAAAAAAAAAAAAGGAAAAAGCATTGTTAGAAGTTTCAGACAATTGTGAAAATGAATGCAAACAAAAAGTAAGAAGATGCTGTTTGAAATACATTTTAATAATCCTCCTCCATTGAAATTAGTTTCCAAAAAGACACAAATGATTTTAAAGAAATATAGATCCAATTAAGAAGATGTAGGTTTTAAAAAATCTAATTCACAGGATGGATACAGAGTTTCAAAAGATTGTTTTAAGATAATATTCTGTCAGGTGATCCATCATGACTAAACCATGTTTCAAAAGATTTCTTATGTTTATTTCCTTTTTCAGGCATTATTTTTAGCATTGATACTGCAAAATTAAATATTTGTAATTCAAAATAAGTTTTCGAAGATTGAAAAAAATAGAGAAGATAAAACCACAAAAATTTTATTTTCATTATGATGCTTTTCTAAATTGAAGGTGGATTTTTAAAATAATCAAATTGATATTTTAGTCATGACACCTTGCAGAGGTTGATAATAGTAGAAAAACAAAAATGGTAGAATATCTTCAGAGTTACCTTAGTTTTTGTTATGCTTTGTACCAAAAATAATTACCTCTTAGGAGATCACAAGGATTTATTTAGGTCCAAATCCTGGAATTGTTTATTTTTTTTACCTTTTTATTATTATTATTATTACACACATTTTTATTATAAAATTATAAAAATAGTGAGGGATGAGATGATATCTTACCATGGTTTTGACTTGTATTTCCCAGATGATTAGTGATGTTGAGCATTTTTTTTAAGATTTAATAAATTTACATTTTTTTTGTACTTTAGATTCTGGGGTACATGTGCAAATCATGCAAAATTGTTACATGGGTACATTCATGGCAAGGTGGTTTGCTGCCTCCATGCCCCGATCACCTATACCTGATATTTCTCCCCCACATTATCCCTCCCCAACCTCCCTCCTACTATCCCTCTCCTAACCCCCCCCCCCCCAGTAACCCCGGTGTGTGATGCTCCCCTCTCTGTGTCCACGTGTTCTCATTGTTCAACACCTGCCTATGAGTGAGAACATGTGTTTGATTTTCTGTTCTTGTATCAGTTTGCTGAGAATGATGGTTTCTAGGTTCATCCATGTCCCTAGAAAGGACACGAACTCATCATTTTTTATGGCTGCATGGAATTCCATGATGTATATGTGCCACATTTTCTTTGTCCAGTCTATCATTGATGGGCATTTGGGTTGGTTCCAGGTCTTTGCTAAACAGTGCCACGATGAACATGTATGTGCATGTGTCCTTATAATACAAGGATTTATAATCCTTTGGGTATATACCCAGTAGTGGGATTGCTGGGTCAAATGGAATTTCTAGTTCTAGATCCTTGAGGAATCGCCACACTGTCTTCCACAATGATTGAACTAATTTACACTCCCACCTACAGTGTAAAAGTGTTCCTATTTCTCCACATCCTCTCCAGCATCAGTTGTCTCCAGATTTTTTTAATGATCGCCATTCTAACTGGCCTGAGATGGTGGTACCTCAATGTGGTTTTAATTTGCATTTCTCTAGTGACCAGTGATGATAAGCATTTTTTCATGTTTGTTGGCCTCATATATGTCTTCTTTTGAAAAGTGTCTGTTCATATCCTTTGCCCACTTTTGGATGGGTTTGTTTATTTCTTGTGAATCTGTTTTAGTTCTTTGTAGATTTTGGTTATTATCCCTTTGTTAGATGGGTAGATTCCAAAAATTTTTTCCCATTCCGTTGGTTGCCGGGTTGCTTTACTGATTGTTTCTTTTGCTGTACAGAAGTTCTGAAGTTTAATTAGATCCCATTTGTCTATTTTGGCTTTTGTTGCCATTGCTTTTGGTGTTTTAGTCATGAAGTCTTTGCCTATGCCTATGTCCTCAATGGTTTTACCTAGGTTTTCTTCTAGGGTTTTTAAGGTGTTAGCTCTTATATTTAAGTCCTTAATCCATCCGGAGTTAACTTTAGTGTAAGGTATCAAGAATGGGTCCAGTTTCTGCTTTCTGCACATTGCTAGCCAATTTTCCCAACACCATTTATTAAACAGGGGGATCCTTTCCCCATTGCCTATTTTTGTCAGGTTTGTTGAAGATTAGATGGTTGTAGATGTTTGATGTTGCTCCCGAGGCCTCTGTTCAGTTCCATTGTTCAGTGTCTCTGTTTTGATACCAGTACCATGCTGTTCTGTTTACCGTTGCCTTATAGTATAGCTTGAAGTCCAGCAGTGTGATGCCACTGGCTTTGTTCTTTTTGTTTTGGATTGTCTTGGCTATGCAGGCACATTTTTGGTTCCATATGAAGTTTAAAGTGGTTTTTTTCCCGTTCTGTGAAGAAGGTCATTGGTAGTTTGATGGGGGATGGCATTAAATCTATAAATTACTTTGGGCAGTATGGCCATTTTCAAGATACTGATTATTCCTAACCATGAGCATGGAATGTTTTTCTATCTCTTTATGTCTTCTCTTATTTCCTTGAGCAGTGGTTCATAGTTCTCCTTGAAGAGGTCCTTTACCTCCTTTGTTAGTTGTATTCCTAAGTATTTTATTCTCCTTGTAGCAATTGTGAATGGGAGTTCACTCTTGATTGGCTCTCTGTTTGTCTGTTATTGTTGTATAGGAATGCTTGTGATTTCTGCACATTCATTTTTTATCCTGAGACTTTGCTGAACTTGCTTATCAGCTTAAAGAGAGTTAGGGCTGAGAGGATGGGGTCTTCTAAGTATACAATCATGTCGTCTGCAAATAGAGACAATTTGACTTCCTCCTTTCCTAATTGAATATCCTTTATTTCTTTTTCTGGCCAGTTGCTCTGGCTAAAACTTCCAATACTATATTGAATAAGAGTGGCAAGAGAGGGCAACCTTGTCTAATGCCAGATTTCAAAGGGAATGCTTCCAGTTTTTCTCCATTCAGTATGATATTGGCAGTGGGTTTGTTGTAAATAGCTTTTATTATTTTGAGATATGTTCCATAGATACCTAGTTTATTGAGAGTTTTTAGCATAAAGAGCTGTTGAATTTTGTCAAAGGCCTTCTCTGCATCGATTGAGATAATCATGTGGTTTTTTTCTTTGGTTCTATTTATGTGGTGGATTATGTTTATGGACTTGCATATGTTGAACCAGTCTTGCATCCCTGAGATGAAGCCTACTTGATCATGATGGATAAGCTTTTTGATGTGCTGTTGCAATCGTTTTGCCAGTGTTTTATTGAAGATTTTTACATCTATGTTCATCATGGAGGGTGGCCTGAAGTTTTCTTTTTTTGTTGAGTCTCTGCTGGGTTTTGGTATCAGGATGATGTTGGTCTCATAAAATGTGTTGTGGAGGATTCCCTCTTTTGTATTGTTTCGAATAGTTTCAGAAGGAATGGTACCAGCTCCTCTTTGTACCTCTGTTAGAATTCAGCTGTGAACCCATCTGGACCTGGACTTTTTTTAGTTGGTGGGCTATTAATGGCTGCCTCAACTTCAGCCCTTGTTATTGGTCTGTTCAGGGTTTTACCTTCTTCCTAGTTTAGTCTTGGGAGGGTGCAAGTGTCCAGGAATTTATCCATTTCTTCCAGTTTTACTGGTTTATTTGCATAGAGTTGTTTGTAGTAATCTCTGATGGTAGTTTGTATTTCTGTGGGATCGGTGGTGATATCCCCTTAATTGCTTTTATTGCATCTATTTGAGTCTTCTCTCTTTTCTTTTTATTATTCTGGCTAACAGTCTGTCTATTTTGTTGATCTTTCCAAAAAACCAGCTCCTGGTTTTATTGATTTTTTGAAGGGTTTTTTGTGTCTCTATCTCCTTCATTTCTGCTCTGATCTTAGTTTTTTCTTGTCTTCTGCTAGCCTTTGAGTTTTTTTGATCTTGCTCCTCTAGCTCTTTCAATTTTCATGATAGGGTGTCGATTTTAGATCTTTCCTTGCTTCTCATGTGGGCATTTATTGCTATAAATGTCCCTCTAGGCACTGCTTTGAATGTGTCCCAGAGATTCTGTTACATTGTGTCCTCATTCTCGTTGGTTTCGAAGAGCATCTTTATTTCTGCCTTCATTTATTATTTATCCTGTAGTCATTTAGGAGCAGGTTGTTCAGTTTCTATGGGATTGTGTGGTTTTGAGTGAGTTTCTTAATCCTGAGATCTAATTTGATTGTGCTGTGGTCTGAGAGACTGTTAAGATTTCTGTCCTTTTGCATTTGCTGTGGAGTGATTTACTTCCAATTATGTGGTCAATTTTAGAGTAAGTGCGATGTGGTGCTGAGAAGAATGTATATTCTGTGGCTTTGGGGTGTACAGTTCTGTAGATGTGTATTAGGTCTGCTTGTTCCAGTTCCTTCTGAAACTATTCCAAACAATACAAAAGCGGGAATCCTACCTAACTCATTTTATGAGATTGATCTCATCCTGATACCAAAACCTGACAGAGACTAAACAAAAAAGAAAATTCCAGGCCAATATCCATGATGAACATTGATGTGAATATCTTCAATAAAATACAAACAGAAACCAACAACACATCAAAAAGCTTATCCATCACGATCAAGATGGCTTCATCCCAGGGATGCAAGCCTGGTTCAACATCTGCGAATCTATGAAGGTAATCCATCACAGAAACAGAACCAAAGACAAAAGCCACATGATTATCTCAATAGATGTAGAAAAGACTTTTGATGAAATTCAACAGCCCTTTATGCTAAAAATTCTCAATTAACTAGGTATTGATGGAATGTATCTCAAAATAATGAAAGCTGTTTATGATCAACCCACAGCAAATATCATACTGAATGGGCAAAAACTGGAATGTTTTTAAAATAGGTGAATTTACAGGTAATTATAATGTTGATAATGCTTATCATAAAAAGTGATCTGTTTGTCTTATTGTCAAAATCAAACTTAAAATTAATTTATACTGGTAGTATTATATCTTGTAAGATATTAATACTATGAAGTATAGTAAAATAAGCAAAAACTATTTTTCTTACTTTTTGATTGTGTAGCAAATGTAGCCCATCCTGAACTAATGTGTCAGATTATAAAGTAATATTACCAGAAAAGGTGTTGTCATCATAATATAATAAAGCGTAATTGTTTTTTTGAAACAGCAATAACAAAACTGAACATGTTTTAACCTATAAAGTAATAAATTATAAATTTACAAGACTGAAATTCAAAATTCTTGTGTCTATGGTAGTGTAGCAAATATGGCAGATGCTTAAAAGTGTACACAAATAATTACCTCTCCTATCAAGGGATGAAAATAGTTAACCTCTGCCTTGCTCAGCTTATAATGTTAATTTAATATCTGAAATTGTTAAGTCTGTGATTTAAATGTGATGACATTTTTGGATCATATATATGCGGTGTGTGTGTGTGTGTGTGTGTGTGTATACTTTTTCTGTGAATTTAATAAGCATATAGGGTGTGTGTATGTCTGTTTTAAAACCTATACTAAAATACATATGAATACACAGTGAGCATCAGGATCAAATGCAGTCAAGGAACTTCACACACAAATACACATATTTAACTATAAAAAGATATAGTAAGAAATAAAATACATTATGCTAGAACTGAAAGTATTAGGAGCAATGAGATTAGAAATTTGTGTGCCATGTAGCTGTGTAGGATGAGACTTTCAATCAAATAGGAGACATTTTTAAAGCTGTACACTCAAAAATGTGACTATATATAAAGCTGCATGTTTAATAGAAAGGTCTATTGCTTTGCTTACAAGTGAGAGAAGGAAATGTTGAAAGTATATTTGATAACAATAAAACGTCAGCAAAAAGCGTGAATATACTTTCTGAATTTGAAAATCAACAAGAAAGAAAAGAAACTGGTAATGTAAAAATTACTAGATCATAGGGTTGCTATGGGTAAATTACATATAAATTAAGAAGAGTACATACATACTAATTTCACCTTTGAAATGGAAATATAAATTATTAAAGTCTCTTCAGATTTTAAATTTTTAAACAGAAAGTGTTTTTTTTAATGAAACATCTGATTTACCAAAAGCAGCTATGAACTTGCTTCTTAAATATATTCATTTTATTGCTATAGGAGTTTCATCTGAAATATTTTAAGTGGCATGAAATCTCAATATTTTGTAATAGAAGATTAGCATAGTGTTTTGATTTTCCAAAACACATTCAAAAAATGTTCTTAATGGAATATTACCAAAATTTTGAAGTGGCTTTGATAACTGTTTTTATAACTTCAGCTATAGTGGTATAATGTGAAAAAAGTTTCACTAAGCTGCACTTAAATTAAAAATATATGATTGTTGCTTGGTCAAAGACTTCGTATCAAATATAGCAAATTCTCAAGTGAAAATGAGTAAGTTAAGAAGTAGATTTAGAAAATATCACTGATAAGTTTGTTCTCATTAAACCAAGAACGTGTAATTGTAATAAATTATTTTTGGTATAAATGACATATTTAAACTTAATGTGGTGAGTTTTAATATATCTACGTTTTAATTTTTAAACATTTTTTCAGTCCCTTTAACATTATGAAAAAATTAACTATTAAAATTCATTAAACAATAAGTATAGGGCTTCATACTTTTCATTTTGCCTCATGCTCCTGTATAGTTCAGCATGGTGTTGTTTATAAAGCAGTCGCGTTATTTATAAGCAATAGTTAATAAGTAATAGCAATAGTTCAACATGGTGTTATTTATAAGCATGCTGTTATTTATAGGCAATTTATAAGCAATTTGTAAGCAATGTAAGGCAACACTGAGATGCATAAATGAATTATTATAGTTTACTAGGCCATCTAGTTGTACTTCCCAATGGAAATAAATGCCACTATTTTATCATAAAATCAATGTTGGACCCAAACCACATTTAAGTGCCTTTGAACATATTATCACCAATGGTGCTAATTTATATAAATTCCCATAGTATACTAATGAAAACAGGTTAGGTAGGTAATAACAGACAGCAGCAAAATCCAGTAACCTAATAGAACAGATTTGTTTCTTGTGCACGCTGCATGTCTAATGCTAGCCAGAAGGGAACTTTGCTCCATATTGACCTGTACAAGGACTCAAATATATGGAAACTGTTAAGTGTTTGAATGGCACAGAGGAAAAGGAAGAAGGAAAATCACATTATCTCTTAAATGTTTCCAACTAGAAGCAGCATGTACTCCTGTCTCGTTGACTAGAACACATTACATGGTCACATCTTCTTACTCTAATGGGTTAGAAAAGTGAGACCCTCTTTTCTCTAGAAAAATACACAGAAACTTTATATTATCAATCAGTTGTAAGAACATGAGAAGATTCTGTGCAATCATTTAAAAAATCTAACACATGTTTACATATATTATCAATAAATAATTGAAAAATACACAAGGGAGCAGTTATCTTTATACATTTGTAAATGGCAGAATTAGTACCCTAATCTTAGTTTTCAGATTTAAGTCCTCTATTCTTTCTTGTAGAGCAAGAGTTTAGAATATAACTTTAGTAAGTCATAAGTGCTATGTCAGATATCGACTGGTAACCTGAAACAAATAATTATTGAACAATCATAACTGTATCTAGGGCAGAGAATATAAGCAAGAAAATTTTACCTTGATTCTACTCAGAATTAAATAGTTAAGTCAGCCATAAATGCATAATTTAAAAATTAGTAAAGTGTTATCTTCCATGTTTGTTTTAATGTCTGCATTTATGTAAACCTAACTATTGCTACACCATTAATGTCTTTAAATTATTGTGGTTAAATACAACACTAATCTGCTTTTTTTCCTAGTTCTATGGTTTGTCTATATGGTTCTCCTACTGTTTTCTCAGGATTGATTCGATGATTGCATTTATCTGAGGTTCAGCTACCCAAGAAAGCCTCAATCTTTTCTGGTAGATAGTGCTGGCTGTTAAGTGCCTCACTTCTCTTTCATGTTGATTTCTTACTCTTGTCATTAGAAGCCTAATATTTATTTTATAGATATTACATATCTATAACATGAAGATATTAATATTGAATGTCTTCATATTACAGTTTCAAGGCAGCATTTCAAGAAAAATAGAAGCTGCAAAACCTTTCCAGGCCAATTTTCATATTTTATCCATCACTTTCATCAAATTCTTTTCGTCAAAACAAAAGGGCAACTCAGATTCAAAAGATATGGGAATAAAGAGGTATGAAAAACTTGTGACCATATTTAATCTACTGGAGGGTTTATTCTTCTAATTTTGTAGGTAAGGAATTGGGAAATTATCTAGAATAATAGTTATCCCAAAATATTTTTAAACTATTGACAGCTAAATCTTCTTTGATGATAAGTAATTAATTATACAACATGGGGCTAGAAAAACATTAGAATTGAATGCCTGTGTTTGAGTGGTATGTGTGCCTGTGTGTGTACAAGTAATAGAAGGAAGAGGGAGAGAGAGAGATAAAGAGAGAGGAAGATTTTTTTCTTTAATGTTTGAGACCATCTTTTCATTCCTGCTTTTAAACAACATATATCAATATAATACCTTTTTAAATTGTGCTTTCATTCATTACTACAGGGCTTTCAGGGGTTGGTTTGCTTGCAATTAGATAATTTAGCAAAACTACACACCAGTTGTTGGAGTGTTCTATTCTCTTCTCTGAAATATACCACATTAAGGCCAAATGAGGCATGTAAGTGTAAAAGTTTCTACTATCAGTAAATGGTAGGATGCATTTATGAATGCTAGGTGATCTGAAATATATTAGGGTTTTTTTCACAAACTGTTCTACATTTCATTTTCTGGAGCAATGGCCACAAGTTGAATTAACATAAAAGAAAAGATTAAATGCTGATTGTGAATTAGTAGACAAGTATCTCAAATTGCTTATATCCAAGTGTCCTAGCAGATGATTTAGATTGACAGAGATTTTGGAGAGTGCTAAAGTGGGACCATATGGCTGATAATTTCAGGGTGATGACAGTTGAGAAAAGTGAACATTGCCTTGATTGGGTAATAGAACTTGTGAATATCAGAATCTCTGTCAGAAACTTGAAAGGCACAGACACATACTCCTCCATACCAGCCAGAGGCATATTACGGCATTCAATTGAGCATCTCATGTGACAACTCCATGAGATCGTCAACCTTTGTTATGTCTTTTTGTTTTTTGACTAGACAGAATCACCCGCTCCACCATCTGATCATGAGAAACGGAACTTTTCTTGTTATAATCATTTTGGATTGACATACCTAAAACCAGAATTTTAACAGTACAATTTGAAAATGGGGAAAATAATTTATTTTGTAATATTTTAAAGCTTGAAGTAGACTTATCAAATAGTTCTAACATAAAAATTTTAATAATAAAAATATTACATGAATCATTTTTAAAAGCTTGTATAATGTTACAAATGCAGGTAAAAAATTCCACATACTATACTTATAGCTTTATGTGCATTTATGGAAATAAACTTGAAGGGACAAATTTTAAACTGTCTTTATCTCCATTAAAGATAAAGTCCTTACATAGATAAATCTTTAAATTCAAGATTCACATTAAAAATGTACTAGATATACTTGAAGACAAATCTTTTCTATGGATGTAGGAGTCAGTGAGGATATGGCTCATTTGCTCCTCTTTATAAAACCCAGAAGCTACTAAAGTATCAAAACTTGGAGCAAGAAGAAGAATATTAATAAGACTACCTTCAACAGGGAATATAATATGAAGATCATATTTGGAATTGGATGAGCTTTACTTTAAACATGCTTAAGATTGCTTTCTGGCCTTTAAGTGGAAGTTAGAAATGTGATCCTGGAACTCACTAAAAGGTAGAATTAAAGACATAGTTTTAGAAAGTACAGTTTCATGAAGCCACTGGAATAAATAATATTAGAAAGAAAGAGTATGCAGAATGAAAGAAACACTCTGATTTAGGCTGAGTGTTTTAAAAAGACTTAAAGTTTAATTTAAAATATTACATAGTAATACTGATAATATGAGAGAGATGAAAACACTTTTTAGCAAATTTTAAAAAGTTTTACATCTTATAAGAAACTGATAAAGTTTCTTCTAGTTTATTTCAATAACAGACTGTGGTTTAAGCACATCTCTCATACAGGTGACGGTTTCATAATCTTAGTCACTACATGGCTGCCTATTGTTCAAGTCTGTAGGAGACCTAGAGCTTACATAAAAAATTGTACAGCAAAGCAAAGTAAGCCTTGGGAAAAAAAAGAGTAAAGCATGGTGGCTTTCAATGTTTTTATGAATGGCCAATCTAACAAAAATATTAGATTATTTACTATACACATAAACATTTCTCTCATGTTATAATTCAAAAAGTGTTTTAAAAATAGGCTTATTGTTATTAATTATAGAAGTTATTAATGCACATTGTAGAGTATATAGGTGGGGCATGGTACTTAATTCTTTTCCAACCTATGTTTCGTCCTCTGAAATAAAAGGACTCTATAAATTATCTCAAAGTATTGTTTTGAGGATATATATGTATGTGTGTGTATATATATATAATTTTGAAATGTCAAAATTATAGAAATGAAGAATAGACTAATGTTTGCCAGAGGTTATATATTGTGGATGAATGCATCTATAAAAGGATAATGTGAGACCTTTACTTATTTTATACATATATTTAGACATGCATACAAATTACTTGTATATGTGTGTACACACACACCCATCAAAATTCTTAACTTAGATCCTGACATATTAAATGATTAATATATAATAGACATTATTATTTTCATGAATTCAGTAATATTTTTGAAATGAATAATGACAACATTAATTGTAGAATATGGGGAGAATAAAGGAGTAATGCTAACACAGCCATGCCTTGAACAATAAGCATCATTTTCCCAGGCAGAAAAAAGGGTAAGAAATAAATTCAATCCAGATCAATTTATTGTCATCTTGTACAGTTCCATAAACGTTAGCAACATCCAGGAAACAGAACAAAAGAACTAGTGATCATAAAGAGCAGCACAGAGGATTGCTGGAGCAGAGTTTCAGCATGACATCAATGCACAGCTCTTTATCACTAATATTGAATTTGTTTCATATTGAAAAAGTCATCCATGAGATCCTCAATCACATTGATTCAGAAAAAGATAGTAAACAGATATTTAACTAAAATAACTTATTATCCTAAATTGTCAGCCTTTAACATCACTAAAAACAGAGAGAAGCAGAAAGGAAATGAAACGTGTTAGAGATATGAGCAAATAATATAGTATGATTCATTTTTAAAATAAAGAAGCTCTTATACCCAGTGACAGAGTATCTGTGATAGATATATTTAATATAAAGGGAAATCTTAAAAACAAAGCTGAAAAAATATTGAAATATCCAAAAGCTACAAATTAGATTTAAATTTGCAGTTCAGTAATGAAAGTTGAAAGTTCATCACAATGTCAGTTTAAAAATTCAAGGTTACATGTCAAAGGATTATCTGCACTTTTTTATGTGTGCCAAATTCTGTAACAAAATAAGAAAAATAATAATACCAGTCATTATAATCTACTATATCTCCCCTTTAAGCCATTAATTGAGGTTTTTTACATGTATAAAATCTTCTAATCTCAGCCTCCAAATTTTTACAGTTCTGTATCCATTCTACAATCAAAGAGAATGTCTATAGAAGAGGCTAATTATTTTACCCAAGATAAGGTGGCTTTTGTTTCATTATAGGAGTAATTGACAAATAAAGAAAGAGCATGTTATATACTTTCAGACAAAGATAAGGTGTATTTAGATACTGGAATGCAAATTTACACATGCTTACCCCTCCCCAATGCAAATTTATGTATCCCTGTACATATTCCTTTACGCATTTATTCACATGTAAATTTTCTGTATAATTCAAATATACTAGATATTTCACTAGATAGCATTATCTCTTTAAGTTCAAAGATTGAAGTTATTAACCACTCTGGAATTCATTTATATATAAAATAAGAGTCATATTACAAATCATACACTTTTTGATCAAGGAGATAATGTGTACGAAGTATCTAGCATAGGACATACTAAGCAAATATATATTTGTAAAATATTATTTTAATAAAAATGCATGTACTAAAATGTAAATTTGAAAAATATGGTATAATATTAAAGGAAAAATATTTTTATCTCTGCGTACTCTCTTCAAAACTCATATGTACTTATTTGTACTATATCATCATTTAGTTCTTAGTATATTATAAAACTGTCCTGTCCAACATTGTAGTCACTATTTAAATAATACAATAAATATAAAACTTCAGCTCCTAATTCTGGATGTTCTACCATTTATTTATATATTCACCTACTAAAGGGCATCATGGTTACTTCCAAATTTTAGGCAATTATGAATGAAGCTGCCACAAACATCCATGGGTAAGTTTTTTTGTGGACTTAAGTTTTCAATACCTTTGGGTAAATACCAAGAAGTGTGATTTTCAGATTGTTTGGTAAGAGTATGTTTACTTTCACAAGAAACTACCAAACTATTCCAAAGTGCCTGTACCATTTTGAATTTCAATCAGCAATGAAAAGAGTTACTGTGGGTTCCTGTCCTTGGTGTTGTCAGTGTACTGTCTCGTGGTTATTCTAATGGTGTATGTGGTACCTTTATGTTTTGTTTTAATATTTCTTTGATGACATATGATATGGAGTATCTTTTCATACCTATTTGCCATTTATATATTTTATTTGTGGAGGTGTCTCTTAAGGTCTTTGGCCCAATGTATATTTGGTTGGTTGTTGTCCTTTTGTTGAGTTTTGTAATTTCTTTGTATAATTTGGATCACCGTCCTTTATGCGATATTTCCTTTGCAAATATTTTCCCCAGCCTGTGATTTTAATTCTATTGACAATGTTTTTTTTTTTTTTAAAATATATATACTTTTAAGTTCTGGGATACACATGCAGAACGTGCAGGTTTGTTACATAGGTATACATGTGCCATGGTGGTTTGCTGCACCCATCAACCCATCATCATCTGAATTAGGTATTTCTCCTAATGCTATCCCTCCCCCTAGCCCCTCACCCCCCAACAGACCCCAGGTGTGTGATGTTCCTCTCCTTGTGTCAATATGTTCTCATTGTTCAACTCCCACTTATGAGTGAGAACATGCAGTATTTGGTTTTCTGTTCCTGTGTTAGTTTGCTGAGAATGATGGTTTCCAGATTCATCCATGTCCCTGCAGAGGACATGTGCTCATCGTTTTTTATGGCTGCATAGTATTCCATGATGTACATGTGCCACATTTTCTTCATCCAGTCTATCATTAATGGGCATTTTGATTGGTTTCAAGTCTTTCTATTGTGAATAGTGCTGCAATAAACATGTATGTGTCTTTATAATAGAATGATTTATAATCCTTTGGATATATACCCAGTCATGGAATTGGTGGGTCAAATGGTATTTCTAGTTCTAGATCCTTGAGAAATTGCCACACTATCTTCCACAATGGTTGAACTAATTTCCACTCCCACCAACAGTGTAAAACCATTAGTCTCTCCACATCCTCTTCAGAATCTGTTGTTTCCTGACTTTTTAATGATCGCCATTCTAACTGACATGAGACAATATCTCATTGTGGTTTTGATTTGCATTTCTCCAGTGACCAATGATGATAAACTTTTTTCCTATGTTTCTTGGCCACATAATGTCTTCTTTTGAGAAATGTCTGTTCATATCCTTCACCCACTTTTTGATGGGGTTGTTTGTTTTCTTCTCGTAAGTTTGTTTAAATTCCTCTTAGATTCTGAATATTAGCCCTTTGTCAGATGGATAGATTGCAAAAATTTTCTCTCACTCTGTGGGTTGCCTTTTCACTCTGATGATAAGTTTCTTTTGCTATGCAGAAGCTCTTTAGTTTCATTGATTTCTATTTGTCAGTTTGGGCTTTTTTTGCCATGGTTTTTGGTGTTTTAGTCATGAAGTCTTTGCCCATGCCTATGCCCTGAATGTTATAGCCTAGGTTTTCTTCTAGGGTTTTTATGGTTTTGGGTCTTATGTTTAAGTCTTTTATCTATTTTGAGTTAATTTTTGTATAGTGTGTAATGAAGGGGTCCAATTTCAGTTTTCTGCATATGGCAAACCAGTTTTCCCAACACCATTTATTAAATAGAAAATCCTTTCCCCATTGCTTGTTTTTGTTAGGTTTGTCAAAGATCAGATTTTTGTAGATGTGTGGCATTATATCTGAGGCCTCTGTTCTGTTCCATTGGTCTATATCTCTGCTTTGGTACCAGTACCATGCTGTTTTTTGGTACCAGTACCAACAAAGCATGATGCATCCAGCTTTGTTGTTTTTGCTTAGGATTGTCTTGGCTATTTGGGCTCTTTTTTGGTTCCATATGAAATTTAAGGTATTTTTTCTAATTCTGTGAGGAAAGTCAATGGTAGTTTGATGGGGGATAGCATTGAATCTATAAATTACTTTCTGCAGTATGGCCATTTCTATAATATTGAGTCTTCCTATTCATGAACATGGAATGTTTTTCCATTTGTTTCTGTCCTCTCTTATTTCCTTGATTCAGGATGGGTCTCCTGAATACAGCACACCAATGGGTCTTGATGCTTTATCCAATTTTTCATTCTGTGTCTTTTAATTTGGTCATTTAACATATTTACATTTAAGGTTAATATTGTTATGTGTGAATGTGATCCTTTCATTATGATGCTAGCTGGTTATTTTGTCCATTAGTTGATGCAGTTTCCTCATAGCGTCGATGGTCTTTACAATTTGGTATGTTTTTGCAGTGGCTGGTACCAGTTTTTCCTTTCCATATTTATTGTTTCCTTCAGGAGCTCTTATAAGGCAGGCCTGGTGGTAATAAAATCTCTCAGCATTTGCTTGTCTGTAAAGGATTTTATTTCTCCTCCACTTACGAAGCTTAGTTTGGCTGGATATAAAATTCTGGATTAAATATTTTCTTTAACAATGTTGAGTATTGGTCCCACTCTCTTCTGGCTTGTAGGGTTTCTGCAAAGAGATCCGCTTCTGTTTGTGATGGGCTTCCATTTGTGAGTAATCTGACCTTTCTGTCTGGCTGCCCTTGACATTTTTTCCTTTATTTCAACCTTGGTAAATCTGATGATTATGTGTCTTGGGTTGCTCTTCTCTAGGAGTATCTTTGTGGTGATCTCTGTATTTCCTGAATTTGAATGTTGGCCTGTCTTGCTAGGTTGGGAAAGTGCTTCTGGATAATATCCTGATGAGTGTTTTCCAACTTGGTTCCATTCTCCCCTTCACTTTCAGGTACACCAATCAAATGTAGATTTGTTCTTTTCACATAGTCTCATATTTATTGGAGGCTTTGTTCATTCCTTTTTATTCCTTTTTCTCTAATCTTGTCTTAATGCTTTATTTCATTGAGTTGATATTCAATTTCTGATATTCTTTCTTTTGCTTGACCAATTTGACTATTGATACTTTTGTATGCTTCATGAAGTCCTCATGCTGTGTTTTTCAGCTCCATCAGTTCATTTATGTGCTTCTCTAAGCTGGTTATTCTGGTTAACAATTCCTCTAACCTTCTTTCAAGGTTCTTAGCTTCCTTCCATTGGCTTAGAACATGTTCCTTTAGGTTGGAAGAGTTTGTTATTATCCACCTTCTGAAGCCTACTTCTGTCAATTCATCAAACTCATTCTATGTCCAGTTTTGTTTCCTTGCTGGTGAGAAGTTGTGATCCTACGGAGGAGAAGAGGTGTTCTGGTTTTGGAAAATTTTAGCCGTTTTGCACTGAGTTTCCTCATCTTCATGGATTTATCTACCTTTGGTCTTTGATGTTGGTGACCTTCAGATGGGGTTTTTGCCTGGACGTTCTTTTGTTGATGTTGATACTATTCCTTTTTGTTTGCTAGTTTCTCTTCTAACATCTTCTGCAGATCTGCTGGAGTTTGCTAGAGGTCCACTCCATACCCTGTTTGCCTGAGTATCACCAGCAGAGGCTGCAGAACAGCAAAGATTGCTGCCTGTTCCTTCCTTTGGAAGCTTCATCCTAGAGGAGCACCCACAAGATGCTGGCCAGATCTCCCCTTATGAGGTGTCTGTCAGGCCCTTCTGGGAAGTGTATCCCAGTCAGGAGGCACTGGAGTCAGGGACCCACTTGAGGAGGCAGTCTGTCCCTTAGCAGAGCTCAAGCACTGTGCTGAGAGTTCCACTGCTCTCTTCAGAGCTGGCAGGCAGGAATGTTTAAGTCTGCTGAAGCTGCAACCACAGTCGCCACTTCCCCCAGGTGCTCTGTCCCAGGGTGATGGGAGTTTTATCTGTAAAACCCTGATTGCAGCTGCTGCCTTTCTTTCAGAGATGCCTTGCCCAGAGAGGAGGAATTTAAAGAGGCAGACTGGCTACAGTGGATTTGCAGTGCTGCAGAGGGCTCTGCCTTCCAAGTGGCTTTGTTTACACTGTGCAGGGAAAATCGCCTACTCAAGCCTCAATAATGGTGGACGTCCCTCCCGCCGCCAAGCTTGAGCATCCCAGGTTGACTTCAGAGTGCTGTATCGCAGCAAGAATTTCAGGCCAGTGGATCTTAGCTTGCTGGGCTCTGTGGGTGTGTGATCTGCTGAGCTAGACCACTTGGCTCCTTGGCTTCAGCCCCCTTTCAAGGGGAGTAAACAGTTCTGTCTTGCTGGTGTTCCAGGCACCACTGGAGCATGAAAGAAAACTGCAACTAGCTCGCTGTCTGCCCAAACAGCCACCCAGTTTTGTGCTTGAAACTTAGGGCCCAGGTGGTATGGGCACCTGAGGGAATCTCCTGGTCTGTCGGTTATGAAGACTATAGGAAAAGCATGGCATCTGGGCCAGCATGCACCATTCCTCATGGGACAGTCCCTCATAATTCCCTTGGCTAGGGAAAGGAGTTCCTGATCCTTTGGGCTTCCTGGGTGAGGTGACACCCCACCCTGCTTCAGCTCACCCTCTATGAGCTGCACCCATTGTCTAACCAGTCCCAATGAGATGAGCCGGGAACCTCAGTTGGAAATGCAGAAATCACCTGCCTTCTGTGTTGATCTTGCTGGGAGCTACAGACCGGAGCTGTTCCTATTCAGCCATCTGGCCAGACACTGTCAAAGTCTTTCACAGAGCAGATTTTTTTTTGTATATTAATGAAGTCCAACTTGAAAATTCTTTCAGCAATTGCATTTGTGGTATTGCATCTAGAAAATCATCACCAAACCCAAGGTCATCCAGATTTTCTCCTCTGTCATCTTCTAAGCATGTTATAGCTTTGTTTTCTACAGTCAGATATATTGTCCATACTGAGTTAATTTGTGAAGGATGTGAAGCCTGTACCTAGATTTATTTTATGCATGTGTATGTTCAGTTGGTCCAGCACCATATGTTAAAAAGCCCATATTTTCTTTACTGTTTTGCCTTTTCTCCTTTGTCAAAGATCAGTTGACTGTATTTAGCAGATCTACTTCTTGGCTAGCAATTCTTTTCCATTAATCTATTTGTCTGTTCTTTCACCAATACCACACTGTATTAACTACTGTAGCTTCACAGTCTGTCTAAAAGTCGAGTTGTGTCAATCCTCTCATTTTGTTCTTCTTCAATAACATGTTGGCTATTCTGGGTCTTCAGCCTCTCCATATAAACTTTAGAATAACTTTGCTGATATCCACAAAATAAATTCCTAGATTATGATTGTGATTGCACTGAATCTATAGATTAGATTATTTAAGTTAGAAAAAACTGACATCTTGACAATATTGATTTTTCCTATCTATGGGCATGGGCTATCTCTCTATTTCTTTAGTTCTTCTTTGAATTATCAGATTTTTAAATTTTCCTCATATAAATATTCCATTTTTACCTAAGTATCTTATTTTAAGTGTTTCTAATGTAAATTGTATTGCATGCTTAATTTCAAATTTCATCTATTTATTGCTGGTATTTAGAAAAGTGATTGACTTTTGTTTATTTATCTTATATTCTATAACCCTGCTGTAATTGATAACTGGTTCCAGGAAGTCTTTTGGTTGATTATTTCTGATTTTCTATATAGACAATTACATCATATATTAACAAAAATTTTGTTTCTTACTTTCCAATCTGAATACCTTCCCTTTTCTTTTGTCGTCATATTACATGAGTTGAACTTGATGTGAATTCTAGAATTTTTTTATTTCTTTAAAAAAATGCCACTGGGATTTTGGTAGGGATTGCATTAAATTAGTAGATCACTTTGAGTATGGGCATTTAAACAATATTGCTTTCTCAACCCATTAATACAAGATGCTTTCCATTTACTTGTGTTTCCTATCTATGACTTGTTTGTGTCATCAGTGTTTTCTAGTTTACAGTGTATAGGATTCTCACCACCTTGATTAAACTTATTCCTAAGTATTTAAAATTATTTGATGCTATGGCAATTGAGATTGGTTTATTAATTTACTTGTTTGTATGGCTAACCTACCACATGAAGAAAGTGGTTTGTGCCTGGGTTTTATTTCTTTTAATTAAAAATAAATCATCTGTAAATTCAAGATGAACAAAGGGCAGGAAGATGCTCATACTAGGAAAGGCCCCAAAAAACTAATGTTGACAAAGAAGGGTTCTGCCTTCCTTTAAATTCTCAGCTGAAGGGAAACTCTTTAGCAGTATGCACTACTTATGAATTTATAGTAGGTTTGTTTTCTTTCACTCTATTTTTCTCTCTTCCTCTTTGTCTTTCCCCCTCTCCATCTTTCTAATTATTTGTAGATTATTTTTATTCAGTTAAATGTGTTTCTGACCTGATTTCACCTCTAATTCTTGGTTTAGCCTACTTTTTGTTCATATATTATACATATGAACAAAAAGTAGTTCATATGTGCAATATAAACTGCCTAACAATGATAATTGAAAAAGTAGTTCGTAGGTACAATATAAACTCCCTAAAAAAGCTATTTGGAAATTTGAAATGTAAGTCATGTACTTCATTTTGTTGTTGTTGTTGTTGAGATGGAGTCTTGCTCTGTCACCCAGGCTGGAGTACAGTGGTGCGATCTCGGCTCACTGCAACCTCTGCCTCCTAGGTACAAGCGATTCTCCCACTCAGCCTACCAAGTAGCAGGGACCACAGATGCATGCCACCATGCCCAGCTAATTTTTTTGTACTTTCAGTGGAGATGATATTTCACCTTACTAGCCAAAATGGTCTTGATCTCCTGACCTCGTGATCCACCCCCTGTGGCCTCCCAAAGTGCTGGGATTACAGGCATGAGCCACCGCATGCAGCAATTTTTTTTACACATTTGCCACCAGACTTTTAGATCTAGCACTCCTGAAATAAATCACAGAATGTCTTCAGGAAGAATCTTTCTCGTCTTCTCTCTTTCTCTCTCTTTCTCTCTCTCTGCCTAAGTGTAGATAACTTTGTAAATTGTCTTTGTCTTCTGGTATGCCTGTGATGTGGGTAGACATCTGGGGGTGATGCTAAGTGGGATCAGTATTTTTATGAATCGCTTTTGATTAATAATTCTTTTGAAACTGACCTTTAAAAGTCTAAGCTTGAAGAATTCCCACTTTTTCACCTGGTGACTAAGTCTCACCTTCTTTGTTTTCTTGTTCAGTACATATTAGGAGTTCATTTCAAGTGTATACTTTCTGATATTTCAGAAAACCACTCTTCATGTTTGAGATTCTTTCCTCAGCTTGGTTTATTCTGCTATTAATACTTGTGATTGCATTGTGAAATTATATCGTGTTATTCAACTCTGTGAGGCCCGTTAAGTCCTTATTTTATACTGGCTATTTCATCCTTCGGCTCCTCTATTGCTTTATTATGATTCTTAGTTTCCTTGGGTTCGGTTTTTCTGTCCTCCTGAAGCTCAATGATCTCCGTTTGATGTATTGTTTACCCAGAAAATTGTAAAAACTTCTGCTTAACACATAGACCTTCCTCTTTTATGTCATTATATATTTTAAGTATTTTATTTCTCTCACATTTATCTTTTTACTGTCATGGCAATAGAAACTTTGCAGGGAAAGTACAAATATGCATGCTCATTCTGCTATCTGGATGTAGAAGCCAAACATAACATTAAAGTATTTTATTATTATATGAAATTATATTCTATTATATCAATATAGTGCCTGGGCCAGCAACTTGTATCTAGTGCAAGGTTTTCCATAAAATGGTATTCAATCTCTTATGAAGAGAAATAAAAATGCTAGGAGTGGCTGGGCACAGTGGCTCATGCCTATAATCCCAGCACTTTGGGAGGCAGAGTAGATGGATCACCTGAGGTGAGGAGTTCAAGACCAGCCTGGACAACATGGTGAAACCCAGTCTCTACAAAGATACAAAAATTAGCTGGGTATGATGGTGGGTGTCTGTAATCCCAGCTCCTCCGGAGGCTGAGGAGGGAGATGGAGGTTGCAGTGAGCCGAGATCACACCACTGCACTACAGCCTACGTGACAAAGTGAGACTCCGTGTCAAAAGAGAAAGAAAAGAAAAGAAAATGCTAAGAGTTTTGTGTTAACCACCTTCCCTGGAGAGGAGAAGTTTTGAGAAAAATTTTATACTGTTTTATTTTGTTTTATTTTACCATTTCAGCTACTTATCATGACAATAATAAATATTATACTCTGTTTTACTTCTTTCTCTCATACTTCTCTTATTGTATTTTTGCTAAGCTATTGACCATTAAAGAGCCCTCTGTCATGAGACCCAAGTGAAGTAAATGAAACTTTTACTATATTTCCATGATTTAAAAAATGTAAAAAATTAGTACTTTTTAATCATGTAAGAGATATATATATGCATATCTTATTTGGATCTTAAATGAATTATGCTTACTTTTATATCCAGGTTAGTCTGGCCTTAGATAAACAAGTCTCAATATGTCATATTCAGTCATATCTGAGAGCTGTCTATATATCTGAGAGCTTACAGGTTTTTCTTGTCCATCTGCTCAAGATTTCTCAGCCTCCTCAGTATTACAATCCTTAAAACTAAAAAATCCATGGATTAACTATTGACAGGATATAGGTTTTTATTTTATTTTTACTGAGACTATTATTGAGAAACTCAAACTTGCCTCAGAATTGAGAATTCACTCTCACTAATTCCACAAAATAGTGAACTAATCCATATAATATAGCAAATAACTGGTAATTGTAATAAAAATAACCTTTAAGGTTTACAAAGTCTTAAAACTGACTTCTAGTATCAAACTAATTGCCAAAGACTCCCAAGGTTGGAGCCACCTCAACCCTCTTCTAAGGGATATGTTCAGTTATCTTCAGTTCTTAAAGTACAGGTCTAACTAAAGTTTTCCCCCACATTGAGATACACTTTCTTCTCCTAGTTCTAGTCTTTGTTAAAATTGGATCATGAAGAAAGGGTTAGATTAGATTAATTTCTTTTCTTTATCTTTGGCTGGGCTATACTCTCTGGTGAAGAAAAAGTTACAAAAATACACATCTACATTTGCCAATTTTTTTAAAAAAAGTTATTTTTAAATATAAAATTATTTCAGATTAAAAATATTCTCTGTATCTGTATATCAGATTTAATTTATAAAATGACTTTTAACATGTAATCTGGGCTAGGCATAGTGGCTCACATCTGTAATCCCAGCACTGGGAGTCCGAGGCAGGCACATCACATGAGCCCAGAAGTTTGAGATCAGTCTGTGCAATATGGCGAGACCCTGTCTCTAAAAAACAGAAAAATAAAAATTATCCGGGTGTGGTGGCACATGCCTGTGATCCTAGAAACTTCAGAGGCTAAGGTTGCAGGCTTTCTTGAGCCCAGGAGTTACAGATCAGCCTGGATGACAAAAGGAGACCCCATATCAATAATAATAATAATAATAATAATAATAAAACAAAATAACGTGATCTGAAATATTATTTTTTTAAAATTTTATTTTTCTAAAGTAATGGGTTGGTATTTACCTTTTTTTTTTTTTTTTTTTTGAGGTGGAGTCTTATTCTTTCACCTAGACTAGAGTGAAGTGATGTGATCTCAGCTCACTGCAACCTCTGCCTCCCTGGTTCAAGCGATTCTCCTGCCTAGCCTCCTGAGTAGCTGGGATTACAGGCATGCACCACCATGCCCAGATAATTTTTGTATTTTAGTAAAGACGGGGTTTCACAATGTTGGTCAGGCTGGTCTCGAACTCCTCACCTCATGATCTGCTGGCCTTGGACTCCTAAAATGCTGGGATTACGGGCGTGATCCACTGCACCTAGCCAGTATTTACTTTCATCTGGTGACTAGAGAGCTCACTACTCAGATCTTTCCCAGAATAAAGAAAAATGTAGTCTCAGGACTGATTATGTTTTCCTGTACAGAACACAGAATGCGTTCACAATATCACTGGCAGAATATCAACTTGAGGAAGTATGAGATCATACCTCCACTGAGCACTTTATTACATTACAATTTTCTGCCTGCCTTCCTTACTTATGACACCTCTGTGTCCCAGAATGCCATAAACTGTTATCCTTTTCTTTCTGTCACAATCTGTTAAGGCCCACCAGCAATGTCACAGATGCAGTGAATCTCTTTAATCTTCCTTACCAGGCGTGCCCACATCATTCTTAACTTCTGTGGTTTTATTGAAAGTTCATGCTATAAAGTGCCAAATCACTTGATCTTTAAGGCTCTGGATAAACAAGACACTACCTAATTTTCTGGCCTCATATCAAGGCAGTCTTCTTGCTTATGTTTCCCAACGTTTAATTTCCCTGGCCTCTTTTCCCTGAAGACTTCTGCTCAGCTCTTTCCTTACCAAATATCTTTGAACTCTAGCACCCCCCTTCAGGCCTGAGAAGCCCTTCATGGTTGGAGTATAAAGTTACTTTGGCTATACAGTCTGTTTTAATTTCTTCACTTATATCATAGTTCTAATTTAATAATTTTGCATCTGTCATAAGTAGTGTTTCAGTCTCAACAAATAACCCAGTTTTAGGGCTTCTTATATGTTCAACAAATATTTATAGAGTAAATGCATGAGTGAATAAACATCTCATTGTATTTAATATATGCTGTTTTCATCATAATTCTAATTGTAATACATGTATGTATATTATGTAGTTGAAGTGTGTAAATCCCAGGGTAGAAATATTTTCAAGAAAAAGAAGAGGTTTTGCTATTAAAATACTTCAGGAGAGTTAAGTTTAGAAACAAGACAGCTATAAGAATAAAATTAGCTATGTGGTTGATAATATTGTTTGTAGAACCTTGGTCTATTAGCATAGATAGAAGCTCCACTGAAGTGTATTGAGCAATAAATGAGAAGTGAAAAGGAGGATCAAAGGTCCTCTCTCAGAAAGTATCTGAAGAAGTATCCTGTAGGTGTGTTTTCTGTGTATGTATACATATGTGTGGACATTTATTTTTATACAGAAAAGATGTGAGTATATTTAATGCTGTGAAACTAAGTCAATAGAGAAATTGGAGCTATAAGATCATAGACAAAATAATAGATTCACATCCCTGTGAAAGAGGACATAGTTGAAATCCATTATCTGAAGAATTATTCTTAGTTGATGATACATTCCTTCATTACGATAAGAGGGGAGAAGAAATATAGGTAGGATTGCAACTTCAGTGACAAGATATTGGGAGATTTTCATTCTTATAAAAGATATAACAGAGGTAATGAAGTTGGGTTAGAAGATAGTGGAGAAGTATTGCAATCTCTGCTGCATTAAATTAAAGCATGGGCTGTCTATATTCATATGGAATTTCTGGGTAAAACTGATGGTTCAATTAAGAGATAAAATTTTGAATGTTCTCAGTCTCTATGGTTATATATTTTTCTGTAATAATGTTCATGAGCTCAAAAATAAGGTCAGCCATGATGGGACCAGTAAGCTGATATTGATCATTGAGTGCTTGAAGTTGTAAGCTGTGTAGATGCAATGAAGAAGGAAGCAGACAGCAAAGAACTAAAAATTTTAGAGCAAGTAGAGACAAAATAGGTCAAATGAGTGTTTTATATCAGATTTTTAATGTATTCATTAAGGAGCTTCCAAAGTAAGTGTAGTTATTAGAGTGATATTTATTATGATTCCTTAACATGACACCCTGATTTTTGACTGTTGAGTAGTTTTACATTTATGGAATTTCTTTTATTTATTAATTTTTAGAGAAGAAAAATACAGAAGAGTAAGGAGGACTGTTTTATTTATACATTTAAATATTTAAGCACATACAAAAGAAAAAATCCATCCCATATAATATCCTCCCATGTAATTTTATTGTTCTAAAGTTTTATATTTGACACCCTTGTGGAGAATAGGGACGATATTATATGGGGGAGAAACCTTATTGGTTTGTATGTTTTTATTTACCTGATGTTTCATGTGTGGGTACTAGTGGATGCAATTCTTTCAGTCAACTTTCCTTCCTGCTGGGAAGAACTGGAAGGGGGTCTATGTAAGGACACAGCTGTAAGTAATACTTAAAAGAAAATGAAAACTACTTCCTATTGAAATTGTTAATTGGGAAATTCTGAGAAGTATGTTTATTTTTCTTGTTTATTCAATGGCCGGAGATTCATTGAATTACTGTATTCTAAATTATGTAGCCACAGTTAATAATAAAAGTAACTAATTTTTTTTTTTTTTTTTTGAGACGGAGTCTCCCTCTGTTACCCATTCTGGAGTGCAGTGATGCAATTTCGGCTCACTGCAGCCTCTGCCACCTAGGTTCAAGCAATTCTCCCTCCTTAGCCTCCTGAGTAGCTGGGACTACAGGCATGTAACACCATGCCTAGCTAATTTTTGCATTTTTAGTAGAGGTGGGGTTTTCCCATGTTGACCAGTCTGGTCTCGAACTCCTGACCCATGCGATCCACCAGCTTCAGCCTTCCAAAGTGCTGGGACTACAGGCCTGAGCTATTGTGGCCAGCCAATGTTTTTTGAATACTTATTTTAATCTGGCCACTGTGCTAAGAGCTTCATGTACATTACTTCAATTACTATTATAGCCTTAGTGGTAGGGAGTAATTTTATCAAAACTTTGTAGATAAAGACAGTAAAGCTTGAGAACTTAAGTAACTTTCCAGAAGTCACAGTTAGTAAATATCAGGGACAGAGAAGGATTCAAATCCCCCACAGAAATCTATTCCATAGTTTGCATTTTCTTGTCAGAAGTCTGTAGCAGCCACATACATCTCTGCATTATCCCAGTGGCCCCTTCACCAGATGAAGCCAACATTACTGCTAGCTCCTCTGTTGGGGTAAGAAATGGCTCCCTAAGAGTGGTTTCCAGACCAGAAGCAGCTGCTCCACCTGGGAATTTGTTAGGAATGCAAGCTCTCAAGCTACCATCCCAAAGCAACTGAATCAAGAGCTCTGATTCCTGGCTGAGCTAATCTAGCATGATTCAGAAACACAACAATATCTAAGAAATTCTGGTATAGGTTATAGTTACAGTTCCTGAAGTCATTTGATTTGTTCCACTGATACCTAGGACAGGGTTACTCAACATGTAAGAGCTTTGGATTCTGTGATTGGACATTTAATTCCCACACAGGAAAGCCCTATTACAGTACTGTTACACATGGAGATCAACACTTAAATTAATCTAATCTCATTTTCACAGAATCATTTAGATATTCTTAAAATTTCCTGAACTGTTACTTCTGTCCTCATCTGCTATCTGATGCTGATAGTAAAAATTACCTGGCTTAAAAAATGTCTTTTATCATATCTTTTGTCATTTCAATGAAAGAAGATGTCAAGTCATAATTATAAGTTCTCTGATAAATTTAAACGCTCTTTGTCCCTCTCCCTTTTCCATGACACCATAATCATTCTGCAACATTCCCCTGGTGCTCCTTATCCAACTTTACTTTTTAAGAAAGCCCTTCTATAGAATTTTATGTTCTATTTTCTCTAAACATAATTTACAGCCCAGATGGTACTCTAAGCTTGTGAACAACTCAAGTCAATATCTAATACACAGGGATTACTATTTTAAAAGAGTTATGAGAAAGTTTGAAATCTATCCTGTATGGTTACTGCTGGTATCTTTCAGACATTTCTGTGGGCTTGTTAAACTGGCAAAGTTTTAAGATGGACTTAGATTCTTACCCGCTCAGAGTATTTCCATTTTAGAAGACTAAGTTTTCAAGATGTGATCATTTTCCACTCCCAGGAAATAACTTTTCCTTGAAAAATCTGCATATTACTTATAATAAGTTGAAAGAAACTAGGAACAAATACCATTAAAATACTATTCTGTGTTATAATGTACCCATTCTTCTCATCTTCTAATTTTTATATGATGTGTTCTTTTTTCTCTCTTTACCAATATTTTTCCTTAAAAAAATCAGTAGTTCTTTTTAGAAAATATGTGTCAATGAAAAATGTTTCAAAATAGCTTCTTTTGGGCTTGACCAGGAATGTAGTAAATATTTTTGTTCCTTTGCATAGCAAGCTTTTCTTTGTTTGTAAGGTATACACAGGTATGCCTACAATGCCTACAGTGGACTGCAACCCAGTTATTAACAAACTGATACAAGCCAAATTTATATGTAGCTTCTGTCAGCATTATATCTCAGTGTAAATATACATGGTTCATGTCCACCTTTCTAGTATGCTAAAATGTTTTAAAGCAAAAATGAGACTGTATAATACATGCCACTTGCTTCTTATGTCTTAAAAATGTTTATAAAGATAGATTTAACATTGTTAGTAGGGAAATCTTTGCTCAGTGAGTAAATCACAGGCATCAATCACAGGCTGACTTGGATTTGATATGCTGAGAAATTCAATCTCAGAGCACTCTTCACACTGTAAATAACTGATTTAAAAATTTCACTTAAGACTGTTACATACTTAGAAAAATAACTGTTGGTTTAAATAAAACGTGCAGATTTTTGTTTCTGCTATGGCAAATACCAAAAGAACTTCTGTCATGTGCTATGATGAACATAAAACAGGAATGCACCGGGGTTTTACATAATAAGAAAGACTCATAGGTGTGAATTAAAACCTTTTAGTGATACAACAGCATAGTCCAATGAAGTATTGACGACATTAAAAATAGAAACATTTATTAAGGTACATTTTCAGTGATTATATTAGGATATGCCTCATTAAGTTTGTAGTTACTATCATATCAATTACAGTTTTTGTTTAATACATCAAAACATGTCTGGACTTTGATAAAACCTAATGGAATTCATAACAAATATTAGATTTATGGAAGCACCAAATGTGGATGAAAAAACAGACCTTTTGGCCCTAAGAATATCAGAAACTAAAATAATATTTGTTTGTTTGTTCGTTCTTAGGTAATCTAGCGCTAAACAGGCCTGATAATTTTCCCCCTGCTTAAGATTTTTAGGATTATATAACTACATATTATACAAATATAAGGGTGCTTTCTTAACAAAATAGTATGTTACTGTTGGAAATCGCTTTGCTGACATATCTATAAATGCAATTGATATGCCAAAACAGGAAGAAACTAGATTTTCAACAGTTGGTTTTAAGGTTAATTAGGTCACAGAAAAAATATTTGCATAAATGATGCATTTAAATTTGTTTATTGATCTCTTCATCATGATAACCTACTGTTAATGGAAATAAATAATATTACTTTCATCCACACTAGAGGTTACTTCAACAATATTTGGTTTTATGGTTTAAAAAGTAAACAATATTTTATAAAGAAAGTCAAGGTACACTTATTACTATTGTCTGTAACAGTGCTACAGCATCAACTGGTACTTTTCTGTTCTTTTTTTTTGCTTTTATTTCAGTTACCAATTAATAAGGACTTTAATATAAAATAGTATTTTATCATATTTAATTTATATCTTACCTTTCCAAATAGATGTGTGTATATAATACTATATTTATTACATGTATCTCTAAATATATGAAGCACATATATAAACATTAAATTAAATTCATTTGATTTAAACAGATAAGTGCTAGCTAATTTCAAAATTTCTGAAAATGAACACATTAAACAACAATGACTTTATTGAGAAGGCCTGTTGTTTAAAATATCACATTCATTTATTTAAACAGGAATAATTGGGGTTAGAGACAAGTTTTGCATATATACTATTATTGTTTTTAATAAAATAATTTTAGTTTGACTTGTATTAAATACCTGATTATTTTTCAGAATATGCTATAACACTTCTTCTAGATCCTCTTCAGCTGGCTCCTAATTTTAAGAACATTCATTCCTAAGAAAAAAATGGAATATAATCTCTGAGTCTGTGATGCAGTTTGAATGATCTTTCATGCTTCCAACATTCTAAATGCACCTGATTGCCTTATGTGTATTTGACTATCCCTTTGTGGTTGAATGTCATGATAATCATATAACTCTTACTGTCTTAAGGATCTGTATTAGGATTCTCCAGAGACACAGAAGAAATAGGATAGATACTTAGATAGCTGATAGTCAGATAGATAGATGATAGATAGATAGGTGATAGATGATAGATAGATAGATAGATAGGAAGGAGTTTATTTATTAGGGAAATTGGCTTATGTGATTATGATGGCAAGAAGTCCCACAGCAGGCCATCTACAAGTTGAAGACCTGAAGATGTTGGTAGCATGGCTAAGTCCACATCCAAAAGCGTTAGAATCAGGAAGATTAATGGTGTAATTCTCAGGCAGATTCTAAAGGCCAGGGGAAGCCAGGGTGGGTACTGGTGTAAGTCCTGGACTGGAGTCCCAGAGCCAGTGAGCCTAGAATTCTGATGTTCAAGGGCAGGAGAAGAAGAATGCTCCAGCTCCAGGAGAAAGAAAGGAAAGCCTTTTCTCTCCAGCTTTGTTCTACCCAGGTCCCCAGTTGATTTGATGGATGAATCTTCCATACTCAGTTCTACAACTCACATGCCAGTCCCCCTCTGGAACACCCTCACAAACACACCCAAAAGTAATCCTTTACCAATTCTGTAGGCATTCCTTAATTCTATCATGTTGACACCTAAAACGAACCATCACAGGATCTTACTCATAACAGTCTCAATTCTTATCTATTTCTCTCTCCTTCAGTAATAAAAGGATAGAGTTGGAGAAATAATACTCTAAAAAACTGTGTTAGAGATGGTGGAGCAAAATGGCAGATAAAAGCCTCCACTGATTGTCCCCCAACCCTTCAGGACTACCAACTTTCAACAACTGTCTGCAAGCAGAAAAGCACTTTCAAAAAACCAAAAATGAGGTGAGTCATCCCAGTACCTAATTTTAACTTTTTATCACTAAGAGGCACAGCAGAGGATAAAAAAGACTGTCTTAAATCGCTGACTCCTTGCCTCTTCCCTTCTCCTGGCAACGACTGTGTGGCACAGAGAAATAATCTATGCACTTGGGGAAGTGAAAACACAATGAATGGAGGAATTTGCATTGAACAGACTGCTGAATGCCACAGTGGAAAGCAAAACCGTGTTGAACTCGACCAGCACCTGCTCATGGAGAAAATATTTAGGCCAGTTCCAGCCGGAGGGGGAAGTGCCCATTCCAGCTGCATGAGTTTCAATTCCATCAAGCCTTGCCATCCTGGGCTAAAGTGCTTTGGAGCCCTAGGTAAACTTGAAAAGCAGTACTAAACACAAGGACTACATGCTGTGGAACCAACAGGAAAACCCAGGTATTACACCATGGGCCTTGAGTGAGATCCTGAGATGTACTGTCTTTAGGTGCCAGCTCAGCTACAGTGAAGTAGAACAGCAATAGGCTCTGGGGGTCATAAATTCCACACCTAGGCTCTTCAGCAGTATTTCTGAACCTGTGCTGGGCCAGAAGGGAGCCCACTGCCCTGAAGAATGAGTCCCAGGCCTGACAACATTCACCACAACCTGACTGAAGAGCCCCTGGCCCTGAAGTGAAGATTGGCCGTGAAATGGCAGAACTCTCCGTGGGCTGACAATGGTGGTGGCCATGAAGAGAGGCTCCTCTGCTTGTAGAAAGTGTAGAGAAGAGCAGGAAAGATTTGTCCTGTGGTTTGAGTGCCAGCTTTGCTACAATAGAATATGGAAAAAAAATTGTTCAACATCACTAATGATGAGGGAAATGCAAATTAAAACCACAGTGCAATTCCATCTTACTCCTGCAAGAAAGGCCATAATCAAAAAATAAAAAAATAGTAGATGTTAGTGTGGATGCAGTCAACAAGGAACACTTCTACACTGCTCGTGGGAATGTAAACTAGTACAACCACTATGGTAAATAGTGTGGAGATTCCTTAAAGAACTAAAAGTAAAACTACCATTTGATCCAGCAATCCCTCTACTGGGTATCTACCCAGAGGAAAAGAAGTCATTATACGAAAAAGATACTTTCACAAATATGTTTATAGCAGCACAATTTGCAATTGTGAAAACCTGGAACCAACCCAAATGCCCATCAATCAATGAGTAGATAAAGAAACTGTGAGATAGATAGATAGACAGATAGATAGATAGATAGATAGATACATACATACATACACACACACACACAGTGGAATACTACTGAGCCATAAAAAAAGTAATTAGTAACATTTGCAGTGGCCTGGATGAGATTGGAGAGTATTATTCTAAGTGACCTTACTTCAGAATGCAAAACCAACATCGTGTGTGTTCTCACTCACAAGTTGGAGCTAAGCTATGAGGATGCAAAGACATAAGAATGACACAATGGACTTTGGGGACTCAGGGGGGAAAGGATGGGAAGTGGGTGAGGATAAAAACCTACAAATAGGACTCACTGTATACTGCTCAACTAATGGGTGTACCAGCATCTCACAAGTCACTAAAGAACTTATTCATGTAACCAAATACCACCTGTTCCCCAATAACCTATGGAAATAAAAAAAATTAAAAATAAATGAATATATTATGATGAAAAAAGTTAAGGGATTTCACCATGGAGCCATGGAGAACTTTTAACATTTGGGAGTTGAGCAGAGTAGAAGTTGCTGATATAAGAGATATTCTGCCTAGTGTCCAGTGATTTGGAGGGAAAATTAGGACGTCATGGTATTATGGCCAAAGGAGAGTGCTTCTAGAATGGGAGTGGTAAATGACCAAATATGATTCAGCTATTGAACAAAATGAGACCAGATACACCCTATTGGGTTTGACATCATGGAGGCAATTGACAAATGGTACTTCAAAAAGAGAATGGAAAGTGATGAAGGCTGCAAATGTAGACAACTCATCCTAAAATTTGTAACAAGGCTGGGCGCAGTGGCTGAAGCCTGTCATCCCAGCACTTTGGGAGGTCGAGGCAGGCAAATCACAAGGTTAGGAGTTCAAGACCATCCTGACCAACACGGTGAAACCTCGTCTCTACTAAAAATACAAAAATTAGCCAGGTGTGGTGGCGTGCATCTGTAATTCCAGTACTCAGGAGGCTGAGGCAGGAGAACTGCTTGAACCCAGGAGGTGGAGGTTGCAGTGAGCCGAGATCATGCCACTGCACTCCAGTCTGGGCAACAGAGCGAGACTCTGTCTCAAAAAAAAAAAAAAATTGTAACAAAATATAAAGTGTTCTAGGGAACATGGACTCAAAAGAGAGTTACTGAAGTGGCAGATACTATAGTATTTTGTATAGTGTATGATGATGAAAATAGTTCAGTGGACAGGGAAAATGAGGATATGGAAGCATGGGAAAATTATATGAATGATGACTGTGAGAAGTTGAAAGAGGATGAAATCCAGAGTATAAATGAAAAGACTCATCCGTATTAGGAGCAGACATACTTAAATCTTAACAGGAAGAAAGACATTAACTGTGGAATAGATGTAGGTACTCTGATGGATTTGATGATAGATAAGAATTCTCATCTTCTATGAATGCCTCTTTTCCACCCACTCCCCTTCTATCACTGTTATAGTCAATCTTACTGATCTTTTAGAAAGAAAATTGAAAACTTGTATCTCCATTTAATTTATATATATATATATATATATATATATATATGATTTTTAGGGAGGTAGAAACATTTTGCCTATGTTTATAGGCCATCTGAATTTTTAAAGCTTGCTAATTAATCTATATTTGTTGCTTTTTATTCAAAAATACCTTTCCGGAGTATAAATGTATTGTTTGTACCACAAAGGATAAATGCTTGAGGGTATGAATACTCCATTCTCTATAATGTGATTATTATGCTTTGTATGCCTGTATCACAACATCTCATGTATCTATAAATACATACAACTACAATGTAACCTCGAAAAATATTAATTAAAAATTAAGTTAAAAAACCAATTTATCTTGTATTCAGAAATAAGTTGTAACGGTGGGATGTACAAAATCCTATACTATCATGAATTGAGAATTGAATGGTTTTTGTTAGACTAACTATAGATGGTGTTACAAAATAAATAAAACTAACCATAACAATGGAAGAAAAATCAAGAAGTTACACAAAGCAAACTAGTTGGAGCAATGATAAGAAGCTGTGAACTTGGTTAAGTACAACAATAACTGGTTTTGTATGATTTAATCATAAGATTGGAATAATACTTCAAATAGAATGTAGGAAAATGAAACTTTTAGAGACTGGGATAAATGGCCTGGTCATATGGGGCATTTTTACCATGTAAGACTTTGGATTTTTATTAGTTTGAAATACTGGCCAATGTAAGAAAAAAAGTAAACAATGACTTTAAGTATTGTCTTTATATCTGTGGAGCATATTTGGAATCAGAAAAAAAAATGTATTCTTGTTAGCTCACTAAGCAGGTGAGCTAAAAAAAAAAACTTGTCTGCAACTCCACTGAATTTAGAAATCCAGTGACTATTGAATATAAGTCTTTCACTCAAACGTCTATTAACTTCATTAATTGAAGATCCATTTACAGATAGCAGTACTTCATAAGCAAATTTATTTGGGAAATTTATCGTATTATACTTACCTCTTAGAAATACATAATAAATATTTGTATAATAAGTTAACCTTGTGTTTCCCAAAGCTATTTGACAATACAATCTATTCTAAACATCTATTAACACAATGAAACACAATTTTAGAAATGTGAACATAGGAGAAATGCCTTGGGAGTCCTTAGGAACAGTTTTAGATTAAGACATGTGAAAGGAATTCTATTTAGGAATGAAGTTTCTGTTTCTGGTACCTTTTCTAATGTTCTTCCATGGCCTGGGAAGTCTAAGAGGAAAACAAGAAGTGAAATAAGTGTCCAATATTCATTGTGTGTGTGTATCTACTGAGATGCACCTTGATTTTGTTTTCCATCAGAGAAATAACCATAACCAAAACATGATGTGCACTACAGAGATACTGATAAGATAAAAATCATTCCTAAGGTCTAAGACCCTTGTCAATACTATTAGGTGGGTGTAAAAGTAATTGTTAAGAGTAAAAGTAATGGCAAAAACTGCAATTACTTTTGCATCAACCTAATAGAAGATACCATCTTTTTTAATGTCCTCAGACAACAAGAAACACATTTTTTTTTTTTTTTGGTGCAAGGTTACCTCCAGAAGAGCTGAACCACAAGTTTTTGGCTTTGTATACAAAGTCACAGGAAGAGAATATTTTGTAGAGAGCTCTTAGGATAATACTTAGGTCAGGGACTTGCACATTATAGACTTTAGAATGTCTGTCTGGAACCAGTTCCTCTATATAGCAGTGAAAATAGTTGAAGTAGACCCTGCATAAAAAATAATACAAGATTTGACATATTCCCTCCTAGATCATACATAGAATATATAATCAAATATCTTTCCAAACTAGCACTATTGCAATCTAATTCATGAAAATGTGCCTCAAAACAGATATTTTACTTTTTCTGTTCTTATTCCCTACTTTCCTCATTTTCAATGGCATAAACATATTTTCTCATCAATAAGATCCCAAAGAGCTACCTGCTTCTCATCTTTCATGAAAACTTGCCTAATTATCATTTCCAATTTTTTCCTTATGATTCCAAAATACACAAATCTGAAATTTTTCTGGGATTCTACTTACTTTTATATGTAGAAACTTGCCTCTCAATATTTTTAAAAGTATAGTAATGTTCACGTAGTTCTATTATATTTAGTGTCATTCATTCCATTTCTAATCAACATAATAGTCTATATTCCCCTTTTCTTTACTATTAATATAGTTTCTTCCAAAGCTCTAACTCCTAGGGCATATACTGCTTTTTGATAGCTACATTTACAATTTGTCTAAAAGATAATTTATTTTTCCCTCAGGTTAGGACAATATAAAGATTTTAAGACAGATGAATAACATGACTTACATTAGTTACCTAAACTAACATTCCATCCTTACTCATTTTACAAACCTATTTGTAAAAGAAGAAGTAAAGATTGAATATCACTTTGGATAAATTATTTTCTTCCATGTTGCCTCCCTCTTCTGCTTTCCTATTATCTGTTTATCACCTACAACAGCCTCATTCTTACTTTGCTATAAAGTTTTAGACATTGTAAAGCAAATAACTCACATCAAGTCAAATGAGGTAGACACATTCATGATAAACAAGAAAAGAAAACACCAGTGTAGCACTCCACTTACATACTCATTTCTTCTTAATAAAATATTTTTAAGAAAACCACCATTTCTGTAGTAACTTCGATAAATGCAAGCTTTACTCACCTCCCTGAACCAATTTCATTTTAAAATGATGATATATCAAAACCATTTTTCATTGTAATGAAACCACTATGAGGTAAACAGCATTTGAAAAACTATGATAGTAAGTCCTTTCTCCACTATTTCTATTGAAACACAAAGAAAAACACATAAAATTGAATATGTGAGACTATAATAAAACAACCTGCTGGTTTTCATTCACTCTAAGATTTTGCTGATCATCAGATACACTCTGATTTCAGATGTGCTAAAATGTGAAAAAAAAAATGACAAATTCCTTTGAAAGATGTCATCAATTTTAAGATTCATCCTGTAAAAAAAGGGGAAAAATTAAGTACATCTTAGAATTTCTTTTGAGTAGTCAGAGTTGGTCTCTCAGGAAATGGCATATTATTTTCACATCTTAGGTAAATTAATTTGTCAATTGGTCCTCTTGACTCTTTTATTATTATTATTATTATTATTATTATTTTAGATGGAGTCTTGCCCTGTCACCCAGGCTGGAGTGCAATGGATCACTGCAACCTCCACCTCTGAGGTTCAAGTGATTCTTCTGCCTCAGCCTCCCAAGTAGCTGGGATCACAGGTTTGTGCCACCACACCCAGCTAATTTTTTGTATCTTTAGTAGAGATGGGGTTTCACCACATTGACCAGGATGGTCTCAAACTCCTGACCTCATGATCTGCCTGCCTTGGCCTCTCAAAGTGCTGGGATTACAGGCATGAGCACCATGCCGGGCCACTCTTGTCTCTTCTAATGCAAAGTGCTGGGATTACAGGCATGAGCACCATGCCGGGCCCCTCTTGTCTCTTCTAATGCTACCATGAAACTGCCTTTTCTAGGCCCCTCCATTGGAATTATATGCTTTTTGTTTCCTTTTTCACCAGTGTGCCAACTAGTAACAACCAAACTGCCATCCTGTCCATCTTTATTACACAGGCACATTCCCAAAAATTTGTAATATCTTTAGTCCTTCCACACACTGAACTTTCCCATACTCTTCTGCCATGTCACTATGTGGTTGTTCTTCATTCTACAGCCAATGGACTACTTAAAGCATTCAATGTAATCTCGAATTCTATATAGTTAGAAGTAGTTTTAGTCAAATGGGAGTGAGACTAATATAGATACAACACATTAGATTTCAAAGCATAGAACTCATAAAAATAAAAACTTACTTTTCTTTTTTTTTGAGATAGAGTATCACTGTGTTGCTGAGGCCAGGGTGCAGTGGCATGATCTCAGTTCACTGCAACCTCCTCCTCCTGGGTACAAGCGATTCTCCTGTCTCAGCCCCCCAAGTAGCTGGGACTACAGGAATGCATCACCATGCCCAGCTAATTTTTGTATTTTTAGTAGAAATGGGATTCCTCCATGTTAGTCAGACTGGTCTTGAAGTCCTGACCTCAGGTTACCAACCCGTCTTGGCCTCCCAAAGTTCTGGGATTACAAGTGTGAGCTACCATGCCTGGCCAAAAGTAACATACTTTTAAAAAGGAGGATATCAGGAAATCTCTTTCTGGTATTGATCTGGTTATAGAATATACTAATTTGTGGCTTTTTCCTAAAGTATGGTTTTATGAAGTTTTGACAAGGTTAATTGCACCATGCCACAGATGTTTCATATTTCAATGTATAAATTGAGATTGTATGTTAGATTTATTAAAAACTACTCTGCTAATATGGTTAAAATTGCACAACAGATTTATACCTAATTATTTTATATTTTTGTGTTATTGAAAATGGCCTCTTGGAATTTATGTTTCTAATATCCGTTGCCAGTATAAGGAAATACTAGCCTCACCTTGCTCATTCTGCTGGATCAGCATAAAATCATCACTATAATAGGTCCATGTTATGATATGTAAGATAAATTTATGATCTAACTCTTAATTATATTATGACACAGATTGAGAGAATTAGCATAACCTGGGGCAAAATTATATATAAATATTTTGGACAGTTCAAGTCAGTGTAAACTCTATTTGATATACTGATAAGAATAGAAAACAATTAATCAAATCCATAGCTATACAACTTGTACCTGAAACCTTATCCTCTAGTATTGATACTACATACAGCATAGCAATCAAGGCTACTAGTTGTTAAGCTTTTGGTAGTATATATTCTCTCTCTGTTTTTTTAAAAGGACCAACCATATTGCCATTTTAAATAGACTGATGAAAGGAATAGCCATCAACCTTACTTTCTTCTGATTGTACATTAAGGATGACTCCTATTGTCTGTCTGTTAATTTGGGTCTTACTGATACCATGCTCTGGTAACAATACTACTTAGTTGGGTGAAGACCTTTGGTTGGTTCTATGTTTTTTCCGAGTTGTCTCTGTAATTGTGGTCTGCTGCTTCTGTCAGATAAATACCAATACCTGGCCTCTGTTATTTTGAGACCTCGCTATTTCCAGAGCTATTAACAAGCTTAACTTTATGACTGCTACCTCTGCCATAATTCCTGACCTGGAGAAAAGAGCCACAACTGACCTTTTTAGGGATGTTGGGGCCCTATTCACCATTGTATTTTCAATAGACTCCTTGATAAAGCACCCTTAAATCCAATTTCAGATGTCTTCTACTGACTCCTGATAGTGCATACCAGCTACTTTTTTTTTTCACCTCTCTCAAGGTGGAATTTCTCTCCTCCTTTCTCAGGTCCCAGCCAGACTATACTTGGAATTAACCCTACTTTTCAGATTGGTGTCCAAGAGAGGAGAAGACTGTTTCCTTGAAAGATAGTGATCTCTGAAGTATCTTCACTCATGAGAAAAGTGCTAGTTCCTAATAGGGAGGATGGCTCAGGAGGTATCTGCAGAGGCAAGACCTTTGTGGAATCTACCTAGATGTCTCCATCTCATGTTTCAGTGTCCCAGATCTTCCCAACAGAAGCCTTGAGCTTCCCATAATAAAGCTACCTTGGCTGGGCATTTGAGCATCTCAAGAACAAAGACTGTAAGGAGTCAGACTGTTCCTCAGTTTGTTTGCTCTCCTGTTGAAAAATATAAGGATGTGTTTATAATCTACAAAAAATAAAAAGCCTTCCAGGTCTTGTATTTGGCCTTTATTTATTAAATAGTTTACATCTGTTTGTTGCCTTCAATTTCTTGTTATCAGTTGTTACCACTCTCCAGGGTACTTAGTAATGATGAGCCAGCTTTGCTGACCTAATAGGTGTTTTTAGTCTTATATGGCTCTCAGGTGTCAATCATTGCATTGGCAATCAGGGTTTTTTGCCAGATCTCCTCTGGTGCAATATTCAGCAATTAGGCTTTCACTTTGAGCCAGAGAATATTTATGTCTTATACTCTACTCAGGATGCATTCTTCCTTGCAGTACAGTGCAGTCAGAGCTGGCAGTATGTGATCTAGTCCCTGAGCACCATTTTACTAATTGTTTTTATTGACCCCCTCCTGGTTACCACTATGATCAATCCTGGTCATTTGATAAACAGACAGCCTAATGGAATATGATGTGCAGGAGAACTGTTGTAGGGAAATACTTGTGAAGAATAAAGGGAGGAGACTACAGGACAAGGCAAAGAGAGCCTTCAGCTTTTGATACAGATGACACAGAAATGAGAGGAGAATGGAAAGAAAAGAGATTTTGTAGAATATTTCAGACAGTAATGTGGGACAGAAATGTTAGCCAAGCTCATGGTGAGTCCCAGTGTCAATGTGCTTCACTGATAGAGTCCCACATAAGATAGCAAAAGCATGGGTCTGGTACCACCATTATCATGATCACTATCTTAGGTAAGCCCAGGGAAGTATGGTCTCATTGGGAATGCCGCCATGAATATAAAGGTGTGCCAGGTAGGCCTAGTAACTCATTGGTACACTCTGTGGCATTATCTCTTTAGAAGTGGATATGAGCAGCATTCTAGGGCTGTATGTCGAAGGATAGTGGGAGTGAATGCTCCACCTGTATGTAGGCAACATGAGTCAGTTTTTACTATTTCTATATATAAATGATTCTAAACAATATCAAAAACATAGTAATCATATTTCTGCCTCACTAGCCTCTCCCAATGGTATGCTACTATTGTGTAGAATTCTTTTTCATTTTTACATATTTTTAATTGACTACATGCTCTGAACTGCTGGGATATAGAAATTATGAAACAAAACCCCAACTGTATTTGCTGGCACTTCTTGAGAAAATGACCTGAACTTGTCATAAAGAAATGACTAATACAAAATTCTCTACAACAAAAGCATTTCAATTCCTCATGATATTTATTATAATAGGAATTTTCCTGAATTAGAACATAGTCTCAGAATGTTTTCTCTCTAGTAAATGTTAAATACATATTTACAGCTTTAAAAGTTTTATTTTTCCTCTAAATGCATCTCTTTATTATTTTTTGAGGACTAGGTGTCTGCAATATCTTCAAAAGGCACATTTGAAAATATTTTGCATTTAATAATAGAAAACATGAATTGATATAGTATGTATTTATTAAACATGGATTTAAAACTATCATGAAGTGCGAGGAACAGAAAAATTTGAGGACACAAATAAATAACTTGACCTACAAAGAAAGTTTGTATATTATTTACCTAATGCATAATTTTTTACAGTTTGATACGTTTAAGTAGTTTAATACATACTAAGCATTTACACTTGATATAAATCTGCTACTTTAAAGGAAAAACTTCTAGCCATTCTATGATGTTTTAAGATAATCACACATTATTAGAGCACCATAATAACTAGAAGCAAATTAAAATTATTACTTTAACAAAGCAAGGTATGCTAATATTTCTATAAATAGCTACCACAAAGTCATTTTCTACTTTGATAAAGGAGAACAATATTATTAGTGGGAAAATTAATATCATTATACCTATTAATTTATGCAGTCATTAATGTTAAAATACTGGGAAATTATAAGAAAGTTAATTCAAAATTATATTGCAGATTAGACAGCATAAATAAATGTTATAGATAAGGGAACAAATATTTTCTACATATAGTGCACACTTTTGCTTAGTTAACACAAAAGTTAACTACTTACTTATATTATTTTTTGCCATACATATGTATGTTTGTAAATATATATATATATATATTGCCTATGTGTGTGTGTGTGTGTGTGTGTATGTATGTGTGTGTGTGTATATATATATATATATGAGTTTGTAAATTTTAGTAAGACATCCTATTGGAAATAAGATCATTTCCCAAGGAAGCTTTTGCTATACATCTCTTAAAATTATATGACATGTAAATGCTGCGTTTTGAAAAGGGAGGAAGCCATTTATATATAGACAGAGACAGAGATAGCTAGCTAGCTAGAGAGATGGATAGGTAGATACATAGATGCATAGACAGATACAGAGATAAAGAAAATACAGAGATATATAGAGATATAAATGTAGGTACACACACGTGTTTATATTGAGGGTTCATACTTCTTTTGGAGTAGGAATATACTCTACTGATACATTACCAAGTATGCAATCACTAGGATGGAGGTTCTAAAGAGACTTTAACCATCAGGAATAGACATACCACTGGAAAATTGGCTTAGATTCCATATAAAAGGGCCCTAACAACAAACAAAACTATCCATATTATTTTAACTGTGAGTTAGGTTTTCTAGACGTACTCTTTGAGTTGGTATTTGGACTGCAAGATATATTTTAGAAAAAGAGGTCTGTGAAAGGGAAGGCGAAGAAGCAGGATTAGGCAGATGGAAATGTGGATCTCAGATGCAGTCCCCAAACTTCAGGCCTTTATATTCTCACCATGCTCAGTCACAGAATATGAGTTATTTTCAGAAGGGTGTCATCTTGGGCAGGTGAGGTAAATCCTGAAGGAACTGACAGGTGGTGGCTGTCTGCCATCCACACTCTGTACAAAAGAACAAATTCTTCCCTGAAGGGGGATTAGGGCAGCCTATCTTTTTGTCCACTAGTATTTGAAAACATTTTGGGAGCCTCACTTATCTTCATCTGGATTTTATTTAAACAAAAGATTAGCAATAGCACTGTTCTATACTCTGGCATAGGCTAACCAGGTAAAATTACTATGATAGCCCTAAGTATTTATCTTAGAAACATTAAGTTAAAGAAGACTACTATTTTATTATTCTCATAACTTAAATGAAAATACAGACATAAACTCTTTCCTTGATACCACTTATTTATAATTATTTCCTTAGAAACTAGTGGTGTTCATTTTAATTTTATCATAGGAACTGAAGTTACCTTTTATCTGAGGTTGTTACATAAAAAGTAGAAGGCTTATTATAAAATTTCAAATTCTGCAAGCAAAAATAAATAAATGAATAATCAAATGAATATAAATAGAATATTCCTGTGGTTTAAAAGCAGGTTTTAATACTTTATTTTAAACCAAAGAAAATGTGTTTTTAAAATACAAACATCAACAAACCTTATACCAAAACAATTAACAGCAATTATAATGGATTTTCTGTGGATTGTTGAGAAGCTCTGTCTGATAATCATCCTATTTATCTCTTATGATTCATTTGAATTTGGAATCAACTGCTGAATTCAGATAATAAATATTTTACTGGAAACAGCATCCTTCCCTCTTTTGATCATTTCCAAATATATATTAAACTGATTATTTTATTTGAAAAAGAATGAGTACTAGTGTAATCCCTTGGGTCCTTCTTCATTGAAGCTCTGATCAGCTGCCCAATATACTTGGCATGTTGCTTTAAGGGTTTTCTGTTTTAGAAGACCTTGATTTAGCTAATTTTATGTCTTTGAAGTATAATTTTAAATTCATTTCTTATAATAATTATTTCTCACAATGATGATAGATAATTGAATTATAGTTGAGAATTGATTTTGGATGAAAAAATCAATCAAAGCACATTAAATTTTAATTGAATGGGGGTAAAGGGAGAAGCAACAGAAATGACAAACACCAAAGAAGCCTTAAAACAAAATACTCAATACAACAAATTCAACAAATTTTATTTGATGAGCAATGTAAATACAGCCTACACCATTGTTATTTTATCATTCTCCAACACAGAGGTACTTTACAGACAATATAAAGTAAGTAATGTATAACCTCTAGATGACTACTGGTCTCAAGGGTTAGTTTCAAATGGAACATAAGCTATTGAATGCATTATATATTTCTGGATAGTTCATAAATATGCTTAACTGATTTTTATTTTGATTCAAAGGCAGTAAGTCTTTCAAGAATCACTGGTTTTGTGTCTAAGATCACTCTTCTTCTGCTGAAGCATGAGAGTTATTCTATTTAAATTCTCTTCCAATCACTTCATCTGTGTTTTGACTGTGTTTTGGCCAGTGGCAAATGTTCTTGATTGCAACTTGGAGAATTAGCCAACAAAGGGGGCTTGAGTACTTTCCAGTGAGCAATTTCCATCAGAAATTGTTACTTGTAACCTTGGAAATATAGCTCACCAGCTTCAAATTTCTGCCCAGAATTCTATTTTTCTTAACATTAGAGTAGTTTATATTTTAACTATGATGTCAGATGATGATATTTCGAGAATTTAGAGTGGATAAAATTTTTGAGTAGCATGTGTTCATGGTTGTGTGCATATAAATTTTGATAACCTCAAATGTAAGGTATTGGTACAAAGAAAATGTGAATATTTATTAAAATAAATTGATATTTGTAATCAAACACATATTAGGCTAAACCAAAAACATATTGAGAATGCTTTTTTTTTTAATTTGTTTTTTTGAGACAGTTTTGCTCTGTTGCCCAGACTGGAGTGCAATGGCACAATCTCTGCCCACTGCAATCTCTACCTCCCAGTTCAAGCAATTCTCCTGCCTCAGCCTCTGGAGCAGCTAGAGATTACAGGCACGTACCACCACTCCCAGAAAATTTTTGTATTTTTTAGCTATGGAGGTTTCACCAATTAGGCCAGTCTGGTCTCATACTCCTGGGCTCAATTTATCCACCCACCTCGGCCTCTCAGAAAATCTGGGATTACAGGCGTGAGCCACCATGTCCAGCCAACAATGCTTTTTCAATAAAATTTCATAAGTGTCTAAGGATAAGAAGATGATTTATTCTAGTAGTGTGATCATTTGAATGACTAATCCTCCTTAATCTTAAAATTTTAATTAATATAAATATGTAATATGGGAGTAATAATACAAGTTGGAGAGACTCTTAAAGAAATTTTGTACATCCAAATATAAAACAACTACTACATAATAAAAACAACTATAATAAAAATACTGTCTCATAAAATGATTTAAAGCTAGTAACTGTGATTACACTACTGCATTTACATAATTTTTAACTTTAGAGATTAAGAAAAGGACTCTGATACTGGCTCTCTTTGAAGACATTTGATCAGTTACTCCACTTGAGTAAATTACTACCTCTGTGTGTCCTACACATTTCCAAAATTTGTAAGCCTTTGGAATTATAATTTCCTTTAAGATCCAAATAAAATGTTGAATCCAAATCCCTTGTTACCTTTGGAAATACAATCTACTTCATAGGATTTCTTCTGAGTCTTGTGGATGGGTAAATGAAGGGGTGTTTATGCTCTCCTTGTGATTTTCTGTCTCTCCTTGTTTGCTAATAAATAGATGTAGCCTGTACTTTAAAAAGTGAGTGCTTGGGAGCAGGAATTACATTATGGCAGAGGAGGAGCTGGTAAAATGTTCATCTAAAAATAATTTTAACTGTATGGAAATTTGAAAAGTATCCATTTCAGGGCTCTGAAAATCAACCAAAGATTCCAGCAAAATAAGAAGAATGTATTCAGACACAAACCTGGGTAAGGACAGCGGAAGTCAGTGAATTTATGTCCTGGGGCTGCCCCTATTCTCTCCCAACAGCTGTCTACACAGTAGTTGTACCAGGGCCAGACAAGATGTGAAAACCAGAAGCTTGATTACTGATTGGGCTCATGTGATTTCAGATGGAGCTCAAACAACTTCACACCCTGCTGCATTTTCGGTGACAGTGGTGGTTTTAGTGGAAAATGAATGGAGAAGGCCAGATGCTTAGTTGCTAGTCAGGATGATAAAAGGCTAGTAGAACATGCAGAAATATAACACAGAGATCTGGGCAATGAAACAGGTATGTGGGCATCAAAAAACTCCTGCAAATATCTATCTGACTAAAAGGCTACATGTATGTACTACACTTAACTGAAATACAAGAATTAACCATAATAATGGCGTTGATATTTAGAGCTAAAATTAATGAAATAGAACACATGTTTACAATGAGTTTCAATAAATATGTTATTTGAAAAGAATATTTATATTTATAAACCTAAGTAAGAACAATTAAAACAAAAAGAACCACCAATATCATTAAAGAAAAAAACTCATTACAGATCATATGAAAAGATAAAAAGAACTATATAAAGTTTATGTAAACAAATTTAATTATCTAAATGAAATTGAAAAAATTCTTTAAAAAACACTACTTAGGAAATCAGATACAAAAAGCAATAGAAAAGCCTAAAAGCTATATGTCTATTTTAGAAATTGAATCCTTAAATAAAAACCTTTCTAGCAAGGAACTCCAGATGTAGGTAGCTTTAATATTTAGTTTTACAAATATATAAAGATATGAATATAAACTAAATTGTGTTGAGTCCCAAAATATAATGTTCTGAAGACACATTTGCATTAGTCCATTCTCCCACTGCTATGAAGACATATCCAAGACTGGGTATATGAAAGAAAGATGTTTCATTTACTCACAGTTCTGCATGGCTGATGAGGCCTCCGGAAATTTACAATCATGGCAGAAGGCCAATGGGAAGCAAAGACCTTCTTCACATAGTGGCAGGAAAGAGAAGTACAAACGGGAATTGCCAGATGCTTATAAAGCCATCAGGTCTTGTGAGAACTCACTATCACAAGAACAACATGAGGAAAATTACCCTGCCATGATCCAATCACCTCCTACCAGCTCTCTCCCCTCAACACTTGGAGATAACAATTCAAGATGAGATTCGGGTGAGGACACAAAGTTTGTCATTTTAATTATATCACAAGATAGAACCAAAATTTATTGTTTATAGAATTGAGTTTCCCATCTGTCATTTTATGTAATACAAGACGTTTCTACTGTAGGAAAGAGAGTATTTTTTTAAATCACTTGTAGGGGGCTGTTTGAGTTTCTTTGCAGAAATAATTATTTTTGATATATATATATCAAATATATATATATGCATACTATTAGACAAACAAAGTATTATACAACTTTTGCCAATTTTTCATCAGTCTATGTTTCAATATATTAGGGAATTATATTCTGAATTTCTAATTTTTTTAAATATCCTTATACCATGAACAATGCTCTCATCTAGTTTACTGGTGATAGCCAGGTACTTAGATACAATGGTCAAGTTGGAGTCTTTATCTTCCTTGTCCTATTAGCAGCATTTGACATATGTGATCCTTCCTTCTTTTTTGATGTATTTGCTATACATGGCCTCATAGCTTACTTTTAATTCTACCTCACCAAAAAATTCTTCTCTGGTTGTGCTACAAGTCTTATTTCTTCTCATTAATTTCTTAATGTAGGAACAGCCTTAAGGCTTCAGTCTTGGTACATTTTATTCTCTATATTTGCTCTTTGCTTTTGTAGTTTCTTCAAGACTTCTGGATTTAAATAACATCTATATGACAATGACTTTCAAACAGGCTCTCCTCTAATATTTAGCATGCTACGAAAGTACATCTGAAAGTTCAAATATCATTTGCCTATTTTAAATTATACCATTACAAAATTAATTAAGATATTAAACTTTTTCCAGCCTTAAAATAATTCATTCTTAAATAAAATTTATTGTAATGGCATACTGTGGCATATTTAACTCCACAAAATGTGAATGGTTAAATTTGACTTTACGGTCAATTTATGTTTTGGAATGATTTATAATAGCAACATGGGAATTTGGAGCATAGCCACTAGCCTGTGTAACACCACCATATCACTCCACTACAGGTTTCTTCCCATGCTGAAAAAGGCTTCACATAATGTATCTGAATACACCTGCATGGAAATCTAAACTCCATCTATCACCTTGAAAACAGGCATCACTTGGTTGTTCTCTGAAGTTTAGACTCAGCAAAAGACCCACACAAGTCTTGCAAGAATGCCTGGGACTTTTAAGCAGAATATTCTGGTATGCTAAAAAACTGAAACAAGGTTTAAAAATAATTTAGGGATTCCTGGTGACCATGCACCCTTGACTGCACAAAATACATGCAATAAGGGATATTGAATAATCAGAGGAGCAAGATATGTGGCCCTCTAAGTCTTGAAGCCTAGGACAAAAGTCCCTTTTGTATTATCTAAGAAGATCATTGCTTCAAATTGACATTTTCATGCCAGGTTTGACTGCCTTGCATCTACATCTGAGTGCCAAATAGTTACTTCAAACTGAAAACTCTCCAAAGCATCCCACAATTTCTAGGATAATAAAAATCAAGTTCCTGAAAATGACCTTCAAAATTCCAAATAACCCTGGCTATTATGACATCTCTGAATCTACTGTTTTTTCTCCTTCTCTCAGTCATTCTATGTATATGATCCTTCTGTATACTACAAATGCACCAGGAATATTCTTGCCATAGTGTTCTTGCTCTACCTTGTTAATTGCCTCAGTATCACACATTCAATATTAAATAAAATATATACAAAACAAGAAAACATAACCAATTTTCATGAAATAAAGCAATTAACAAAATCCAGTTCAGAAGTGGCTCAGGTTAGCGTTAGTTGTCACATAGGGGCTTTAAATTTACTATATTCCATATGTTAGGAAACATGTGGGCACTATGCTTGAACAGGTGAGAGATTTCATCAGAAATGCAATTAAAAAAGTCAAATTGATAGAAATTTAAAAACACATTGAATATAATAAATTATTTCTTTGGATATAATAGAAGTTTGAAAACAGCTGTAAAAGATAATAGGAAAATTGGAAGACAGGTCCATAAAAAGTATTCAAGCCAAAATGCAACAAGGAAAAGAGATTGAGCAAAGTTGATGTATGGCATACAAGAGCTAATTGGATGATACCTAATGATAAAGCATGCATATAGTTGAAAGTTGAAAAGAAAGGATGGGCAAAATATAGACAGAAAGGTTGGGCAAAAATTTTATTTGAATAAAAATAAAATAATAATCCAAAATTATTGAAAGACAAAATATACATACTCAAAAATCTCTGAGATTCCTAAGCATAATAAAACACACACTCATTGACATCATATTCAAAATTAATTTTGAAACTCTGGGCTACTTTTTTTAGTTTCTCATTTGACACTAGTCTAACAAAATTTAGTTATTCTGTTTGTTCCAGGATGTATTTATTGGCCAAGGAAGGTAAAATAAACAGACATGTTAAAATTATATCATTGTATTTAATTATTTACTAGATAAAAGACAAATGTAGATTACCAGAGCAATATTTGGATAGTCACTCTTCTAATAAATTATTTTTCAATATTCATAATGCTAATGGAATCAAAATTCACAAGAAAGACAAAGCTATGTCTAGCAAGATGAAAAAAAAAATGAACTATATTGTGGCCCAGTTATTTGGTGAGAACTTTGGTGTCTAATTTTAATATACTATTTTATAAATCACAATTACTTTCTTCCATACACTCAACTAATGAAAGGAAAAATGCATGCTAAAGTTACCATCAAAAATGAATCTTCATATTGACTATATTTTAAAATAATATATGTCATTCATTTTTCTTTCAATATGTAGTAATTGGTAGGTGACATAACATTGACACTGAGTGCTTTCAAATTATCTGCCATATTTAGATCTTCAATACTAACACGATGGGCAGTATAATATTAAATACTTTCTCAAAACAAAATTAGACACCAAAGTAGCAGTTTTCTGTCAATGTACACTTCTAGATATGACAGTTTCAATCTTTTTAGAGTCTGTTTATAATGATTGTTTAGCCATCTTGTCACAAAACATGACCTCCACAATTCCATTTTTTTGTATCTAGTAAAGACATTAAAAAGAAACACTTGTCAAAAATTAGATAATGAAGAAAATGAAATAATTAGGTCAATCAATGTTTTAAGAATAAGCATTTTCCCTTGCCTTCAATGAAACTATTATGTTTAAATATAGTTATTGAAAATTAAATGTCAATAATTTAAAACTACTTATTAAATTAGATTTTAATGAATGAGACTTAGAGTAATTTTATGTAAATATTGAACATTTGAGACAAATAACTCCCTGGATATAAAATGAATATGCTTGAACTCCTAATAAAATATTAATATTATTGATTTTAAAGTTGGTTTATTTTATAATACTATTTTAAATGCCTGAAAGAGAGCCAAATTTGTTTAGTGCCTAAGCCATATTTGCTTTAGTTTTCACTTAGCCTTTTGTAAAATATTTACATTTTAGAAAACCTTACTAATTTATCAATTACTACTGAAACATTCAAAAATAAACACCTTTAAAACCTTTAAATAGAGTATCTCATTTATGACTAAAAAGCAACTTATTTTTTTGTAAACTATAGGTTAACTATAGTTAACTGTAATAGTCATAGTCTTATTTTTAATTTGGATTTATTTCTAAAGAGATTCTTATGATAATGAAAGCAGGGCATATTAAAAAACAACAGTAGTCTTTCATGCACGGGACATACTTTCCAAGGCTCTCAGTGGCTGCCTGAAATCCTAGATAGCACCAAGTCTTTATATATACAACACACACGTGTATATGTATATTTATATATACACACACACATGTATATGTATAGTTATATATACACACACACGTGTATATGTATATTTATATATACACACACACACACGTGTATATATATAATACGCACACACATACTGTTTTTCCTATACATATATAGATATCTATAATAAATTTTAATTTATAAATTAAACACAGATTAAAACAATAATAATAAAAAGGAACAATTTTAACAGTCTACTTTAATAAAAGGTTTGTTAATGTGATCTCTCCTTCTCTCTTAAAATAACTTATTGTACTGAAATTTTTACACAACATCGTCTTTGACCAACAACTGGGAAATGACAATCCAATGACCACAACCAAGAAGTATTTAGCAAGAGGATTTTGTTACTTATATCATATAAGGAGAACACTGGGATAGTTCCCCAAGCAGTTCCTCCCCAAACAACTGTTAAAACAAGGCTATGTAGGACTGATTAGCTGAGTCCTTGTATGTAGAGGTGGAGTTAAGGCAATGGAGCTGCAGTCACCCTTCATTCTTCTTCATACCTTATATTATATATACATATGTTATATGTAATTATATAATGATATAATGAAATATAATGCATTTCATTTTTAAATTTGTATATATAAAGCAAACTGTAGTGATGAATACAATTTGAAGAGTTTTGACAAAAGCATTACAATGCCCCAATCAAAATATATAGAACATATTGCACTCCATCACCACATAAATTTATTTTTTTTATTTCTTATTTTTAAATTTTACTTTAAGTTGTACAGTACATGTGCAGAACTTGCAGGATTGTTACATAGGTATACACATGCCATGGTGGTTTGCTGTCTCAACCCCCTGTCACCTACATTAGGTATTTCTCCTAATGTTATTTCTCCCCAATTTCCCCCACCCCCCTGCTATCCCTCCCCTAGCCCCCCAACCCTCAACAGACCCCAGTGTATGATGTTCCCCTCCCTGTGTCCATGTGTTCTCATTGTTCAATACCTACTTATGAGTGAGAACGTGTAGTGTTTGGTTTTCTGTTCTTGTGTCAGTTTGCTGAGAATGATGGTTTCCAGATTCATCCATGTCCCTGCAAAGGACATAAACTCACCCTTTTTTATGGCTGCATAGTATGTGCCACATTTTTTTTTTATCCAGTTTATCTTTGATGGGCATTTGGGTTGATTCCAAGTCTTTGCTATCATAAACAGTGCCACAATGAACATGTGTGTGCATGTGTCTTTATTTCTCTACATGCTCTCCAGAACCTGTTATCTCCAGACTTAATGATTGCCTTTCTAACTAGCGTGAGATGGTGTCTCAATGTGGTTTTGATTTGCATTTCTCTAGTGACCAGTGATGATGAGCTTTTCTTTATATGTTTGTTGGTCTCATAAATGTCTTCTTTAGAAAAGTGTCTGTTCATATCTTTTGCCCACTTTTTGATGGGGTTGTTTTTTTCTTGTGTATTTGTTTTAGTTCTAGCAGATTCTGGGTATTAGCTTTGTCAGATGGGTAGATTGCAAAAATTTTTTCCCATTCTGTTGGTTGCTAATTCACTCTAATGATTGTTTCTTTTGCTGTGCAGAAGCTCTTAAGTTTAGTTAGATCTCATTTATCTATTTTGGCTTTTGTTGCTGTTGCTTTTGGTATTTTAGCCATGAAGTCCTTGCCTATGCCTATGTCCTGAATGGTATTATCTAGGTTTTCTTCTAGGGTTTTTATGGTGTTAGGTCTTATGTTTAAATCTTTAATCCATCTGGAGTTAATTTTTGTATAAGATATAAGGAAGGGGTCCAGTTTCAGCTTTCTGCACATGGCTAGTCAGTTTTCCCAACACCATTTATTAAACAAGGAATCCTTTCCCCATTGCTTGTGTTTGTCCAGTTTGTCAAAGATCACACGGTTGTAGATGTGTGGTGTTACTTCCACGGCCTCCATTCTGTTCCACTGGTCTATATCTCTTTTTTGGTACCAGTACCATGCTGTGTTGATTACTGTAGCCTTGTAGTATAGTTTGAAGTCAGGTAGCATAAGGCCTCCAGCTTTGTTCTTTTTGCTTAGGATTATCTTGGCTATGTGGGCTCTCTTTTGGTTCCATGTGAAGCTTAACTTGTTTTTTTCCAGTTCTGTGAAGAAGATCAGTGGTAGTTTGATGGAGATAGCCTTGAATCTATAAATTACTTTGGGCAGTATGGCCATTTTCACAATATTAATTCTTCCTAACCAGGAGCATGGAATGTTTTTTCATCTGTTTGTGTCCTCTCTTATTTCCTTGAGCAGTGGTTTGTAGTTCTCCTTGAAGAGGTCCTTCATGTCCTTTTTCAGTTGTATTCCTAGGTATTTTATTCTCTTTGTAGCAAGTGTGAATGAGAGTTTGCCCATGATTTGGCTCTCTGTTTGTCTGTTGTTGGTGTAAGGAATGCTTGTAATTTTTGCACATTGATTTTGTATCCTGAGACTTTGCTAAAGTTGCTTATTATCTTAAGGAGATTTTGGGTTGAGATGATGGATGGGGTCTTCTAAATATACAATCATGTTGTCTGAAAATAGAGTTTGACTTCATCTTTTCCGAATTGAATACACTTTATTTCTTTTTCTTGCCTTATTGCTCTAGCTAGAACTTCCAAAATTATGTTGAATAGGAATGGTGAGAGAGGGAACACTTGTCTAGTGCCAGTTTTCAAAGGGATTGCTTCCAGTTTTTGCCCATTCAGTATGATATTGGCTGTGGGTTTGTCATAAATAGCTTTTATTATTCTGAGATACATTCCATAGATACCTAGTATATTGAGAGTTTTTAGCATACAAGGGCTATTGAATGTTTTCAAAGGCCTTCTCTGCATCTATTGAGATAATCATGTGGTTTTTGTCTTTGAGTCTGTTTATGTGATGGAATACATTTATAGATTTGTGTGTGTTGAACCAGCCTTGCATCCACAGGACAAAGCCTACTGGATCATGATGGATAAGCTTTTTGACGTGCTGTTGCATTCAGCTTACCAGTATTTTATTGAAGATTTTTGCATCGGTGTTCATCATGGATATTGGCCTGAAATATTCTTTTTTAGTTGTATCTCTGCCAAGTTTTGGTATCAGGATGATGTTGGTCTCGTAAAATGAGTTAGGGAGGATTCCCTCTTTTTGTATTGTTTTAAATAATTGCACCTTGAAAAAAGGTTAGAGGAAATGCTAACTAGCATAACCGACTTAGAGAAGAACATACATGACTTGATGGAGCTGAAAAACACAGCACAAGAACTTCACAAAGCATACACAAGTTTCAATAGCCAAACAGATCAAGCAGAAGAAAGGATATCAGAGATTGAAGACAAACTCAATGAAATAAAATGAGAAAGCAAGATTAGAGATAAAAAGAGTAAAAAGAAATGAAAAAAGGCTCCAGGAGATATGGGATTATGTGAAAAAACCTAATCTACATTTGATTGATGTACCTGAATGTGATGGGGGAGAATAAATCCAAGCTGGAAAACACTCTTCAGGATATTATCCAGGAGAACTTCCCCTGCCTAGCAAGGCAGGCCAACATTCAAATCCAGGAAATACAGAGAACACCACAAAGATATTCCTCAAGAAGAGCAAACCCAAGGCACATAATCATCAGATTCACCAGGGTTGAAATGAAGGAAAAAATGCTAAGGACAGCCAGAGAGAAAGGTCGGGCTACCCAGAAACGGAAGCCCATCAGACTCACAGCAGATCTCTCAGCTGAAACCCTACAAGCCAGAAGAGAGTGGGGCCAATATTCAACATCCTTAAAGAAAAGAACTTTCAACCCAGAATTTCATATCCAGCCAAACTAAGCTTCATAAGTTAAGGAGAAATAAAATCCTTTACAGACAAGCAATTGCTGAGATATGTTGTCAAAACCAGGTCTGTTTTGCAAGAGCTCCTAGAGGACACGCTAAAAATGGAAAGGAACAACCAGTACCAGTCACTGCAAAAATGTACCAAATGGCAAAGACCATAGACACAATGAAGAACTGCAGGAACTAACGGGCAAAACAACCAGCTAGTATCAAAATAGCAGGAACAAATTTACATATAACAATATTAACTTTAAATATAAACAGGCTAAATGCCCCAATCAAAAGACACAGACTGACAAATTGGATAAAAAGTGAAGACGCATCAGTGTGCTGTATTCAGGAGACAGATCTCATGTGCAAAGACACAAATAGACTCAAAATAAAGGGATGGAGGAAGATTTACCAAGCAAATGGAGAGAAAAAAAAAAAACAAGGGTTGCAATCCTAGTCTCTGATAAAACAGACTTTAAACCAACAAAGATCAAAAGAGACAAAGAAGGGCATTACATAATGGTAAAAGGATCAATGCAACAAGAAGAGCTGACTATCCTAAATATGTATGCACCCAATACCGAAGCACCCAAATACATAAAGCAAGTTCTTAATGACCTACAAAGAGACTTAGACTCTCACACAATATTAGTGGGAGATTTTAACACTCCACTGTCAATATTAGACAGATCAACAAGACAGAAAAGTAACAAGGATATCCAGGACTTGAACCCAGATTTGGACCAAGCAAACCTGGTAGACATATACAGAATCTACACCCCAAATCCACAGAATATACATTCTTCTCAGTACCACATCACACTTACTTTAAAATTGACCACATAATTGGAAGTAAATCACTCCTCAGCAAATGCAAAAGAACGGAAATCATAACAACCAGTTTCTCAGACCACAGTGCAATCAAATTAGAACTCAGGATTAAGAAACTCACTCAAAACCTCACAAGTACATGGAAACTAAACAACCTGCTCCTGAATGATCACTGGATAAATAATGAAATGAAGGCAGAAATAAAGATGTTCTTCAAAACCAATGAGAACAAAGATATAACGTGCCAGAATCTCTGGGACACATTTAAAACAGTGTCTAGATGGAAATTTATATCACTAAATGCCCATATGAGAAGCAAGGAAAGATCTAACATCGACACCCTATCATCAAAATTAAAAGAGCTAGAGGAACAAGATCAAACAAATTCAAAAGCTGGCAGAAGGCAAGAAATAACCAAGATCTGAGCAGAACTGAAGGAGATAGAGACAAAAAAAAAAAGACCCTTCAAAAAAATCAATAAATCCACAAGTTGGTTTTTTGAAAAAGTCTACAAAGTAGATAGACTGCTAGCCATACTAATAAAAAAGAGAAAAGAATTGAATAGATGCAATAAAAAATGATAAAGGGGGATATCACCATGGATTCCCCGGAAATACAAACTACCATCAGAGATTACTACAAACAATTCTATGTATATAAACCAGTAAATCTGGACTAAATTGATAAATTCCTGGACACTTACACCCTCCCTATTAAACCAGGAAGAAGTTGAATCCCTGCATAGACCAATAACAAGGTCTGAAGTAGAGTCAGCAGTTAATAGCCTACCAACCAAAAAAAGTTCAGGTCCAGACAGGTTCACAGCCGAATTCTACTAGATGTACAGGGAGGAACTGGTAAATTTATTTTTGACCTTTTCAGTCAACTCCTCATTAGCAAACCTTTTTTTATTTTTATTACTATAAATCAGTTCTGTTTAATTTTCTTTTACCTATAAATGGAATAGAATACTGTATTATTTTGTGACTGGCTTCTTCTCCTTAATATATTATTTTGAGAATTATCTGTGTTGTTGCATGTAGCAAAAGTTCTTTATTTACTGTTTTGTTATGTTTAATAGGCATATGACAATTTGTTTATTTATTCTAAGTATATTTGAGATGTTTGCCAGATTTTAGCTATTATGAATAAAACTACATACAACTGTTACTGTACAAGACTTTTATTGGCAGACATTATTGTGTCTCTTAAGAATATAGGAATAGACCATCATTCTCAGCAAACTGACACAAGAACAGAAAATCAAACTCCTCATGTTCTTACTCATAAATGGGTGTTGAACAGTGAGACCACATGGACACAGGGAGGGGAGCATCACACACTGAAGCCCTGAAGGGGCTGGGGGGGCTAGGGGAGGGTTAGCAGAGTGTGAGGGGATTGGGGAGGGGAAAGCATTAGGAGAAATACCTAATGTAGATGATGGGGGATGGATGCAGCCAACCACCATAGCACATGTATACTTATGTAACAAACTTGCGTGCTCTGCACATGTACCCCAGAACTTAAAGTATAATTTAAAAAAATATATAGGAATAGAATTGCTGGGTTATGGAGTAACTATATTTCCAAATATATGAGAAATGCCAAAGAGACTTTTAAAATGTTTTACTCCAACCAATATTATATTAAGTTGTCAGTCCTACCTTATTCTTGCCGATATATGTGATTATGTGTCTTTATAGCTTTACTTCAAAACGAGTAATCTCATTGTTTTAATTTGCATTTTCCTAATGGCTTCAGGTGCTGAGCACCTTCTGGCTGCTTATTGATCAACTGTCAAAAATTCTTCATGTGAAATGTCTTTTCAAAATTTTGGCCCATTTCTGTTGTCTTTTTTTTTTTTCTTGGTTTGACTTTCTTGGAATTTATCAATTGTTTGTATCTTTTTTTAAGGAGCAACTTTTTTTTTCTTCAACTTTATTTTAAGTTCACAAGTACATGTGCAAGATGTGCAAGTTTGTTGCATAGGTAAAAATATGCCATGGTGGTTTGCTGCACAGATCATCCATCACTTAGGTATTAAGCCCAGTATCCACTAGCATTTTCCTCATGCTCTCCCTCCCTCTAAAGCTGACAGACTTCCATGTATGTTGTTCCCTCCCATATGTCCATATGTTCTCATTCAGCTTTCACTTGTAAGTGAGAACATGTGGTGTTTGGTTTTCTATTCCTGTATTAGTTTGCTGAGGATAATTGCTTCAAACTTCATCTATGTCCCTACAAAGAACATTATCTCATTCTTTATTATGGCTCTATAGTATTGCATGATTTGTATGTACCTACCATATTTTCTTTATCCAATCTATCATTGATGATAGAATAATTTATTTTCCTTTGGGCATATACCCAGTAATGGGATTGTTGGATCAAATGGTATTTCTGCCTCTAGGTGTTTGAGAAATCACCACAGTCTTCCAAAATGGTTGAACTAATTTTCACTCCCAACAACAATGTAAAAGTCTTTCTATTTCTCTGCAACCTTTACAGCATCTGTTGGTTTTTTACTTTTTAATATTTGCCATTCCCACTGGCATGAGATGGTATCTCATTGTGTTTCTGATTTGCATTTCTCTAATCATCGGTGATGTTGGGCTTTTTTTATATGTTTGTTGGCTGCACATATGTTTTCTTTTGAGAAGTGTCTCTTCATGTCTTCTGCCCACTTTTTAAATAAGGTTGTTTGCTTTTTTCTTTTAAATATGTTTAAGTTCCTTGTAGACTTTGGATATTAGACCTTTATAAGATGTATAGATTGCAAATATTTTTTTCCCTTTCTGTAGGTTGTCTGTTCACTCTGATGATACTTTCTTTTGCTGTGCAGAAACTCTTCAATTAGATGCAGTTGTCAATTTTTGCTTTTGTTACAATTGCTTTTGGTGTTTTTGTCATGAAATATTTGCCTATGCCCTGAATAGTATTGCCTAGAATTTCTTCTAGGGTTTTTACAGTTGTGGGTTTTACATTTAAGTGTTTAATCTATCTTGAGTTAATTTTTGGTTATGGTGTAAAGAAGGAGTCCAATTTTAACTTTTAACTGTGTAAATTTGTTTGTAATATGTTTTAGTTATTCATCTTATTTACTTCTGCTTTCTTCTTTGGTATTTGATACCTCTTATCTAAATTCACTTGAAGTTGTTCAGATTCTAAAGTTGAAAAGAATAGGTCCTTGATTTTAATCTTTCTTCTTTTCATTAGAAAGGCATTTATAGTTTTATATTTTTTAATCATTACTTCATGTCAACTCCACACATTTTGATGTATATATTTTGTTTTCATTATTCAATGTGAAAATTGTATTTTAAATTTTTTTGTGATCTATTCTTTGATATATATATATCATTTAGAAGTGTACTGTTTATACTGTAAACATTTAGGTATTTTATTGATTTTTAATTGTTTATGATTTCTAATATTCCCTTTTATTCAGATAAAATGAAATGCACAGATTTCAATATTTGAAAAATTTTGAGACTTATATTAAGTGTTGGCATATGACCTATCCTGGTAGGCATTTCATATGTTTTTAGTAATTATGTGTTTTCAGTGTTTTGGGAGTGTACTGTTACATATTATCAATTACTTCAAGTATGCTAAGTGTTCTTTGTCTATTTTGGTAGCAGTCTTCTCAAATGTGTCTCTTGAAAATATTTTCTCCCAGTCTGTGGCTTGTCTTCTCTTTCTCTTGACATTGTCTTTCCAAATAAGAAGTTTTTAATATTAATTAAGTCTAGTTTATCAATTAATCTTTTATTGTATGATGGCTATTAAATTTTCAAATAGTAATTTTTCTATTTGATTATTTTTCTTCTCTCCTTCTGGAGCTTTAACTATGTAATATATATATATATATATATATATATATTATAGATCACTTAATATTGTCTCACAGGTTATTGAAACTTACTCTTTCTTTTTTTACTTTTTGTTTATATCTGTTCTTCCTATTGATAAGGTTTATTGACCTGTCTTCAAGTACAATGACCCATTATTTTGCAGGCTCTAATCCACTATTAAACCCATCCAGGGAATACCTTATTTCAAATTGTGTACTTTCCAGTGTTAGAATTTTCATTTATCTCATGACTCAATTACTCTGCTGAAATTATCCGTCTGTTAACTAATTATATTAACATTTAAAGTTATGTCATTGAACAAGGTCATGATAGTGATTTTAAAATCCAGTTATGATAATTTTGATTTTAGCATCTCTGTCATGGTTAAGTCTGCGTTTCTATTAATGGCTTTTGCTTCTGATTATGGGCTACATATCCTGATTCAAACAATGCCTGGTAACAATTTGATTTCATGGTAAATATTATGGATGAAACATTATAGATTGCCTGGATTCTGGATTTATCCCTTTAAATAATGTTGATTCTTTTTCTAGCACTCAGATAAACTACTGATGATTTTCTTGGATCCCCGGATTACTTTTATTCTTTGTTTTAGTGAGTCCATTTGATTTTGTCTCTACTTCTCATACATGATCTTTACTCTAGGGTGTGGCCCTTATTTTTAAAGTGTAAATCATCTTCAGACTCAATTGAATACTTGAAATGCTGAGGAAGATCTCTTACCCTGGTTGGCCTGAAATACAATGTGCCCTAGGATTGCATAACTAATATCCTCTTTCAACCGCTCAGCTACTCTCCTCTCCTGTAAGTCTTGTTGAGTCCTGTCCTGTGTGTGTGCATAGCAAGCCTTAGTCAATGATACATAAGAAAATCCCACTGAAATTTCTGGACCTCACTTCTTTTACATGACAGACACCTTTCTGTTTTCCTGCTCACTAAATTCTAGCTATTTAAATAGTTCTGACAGTCATCTCTGCCTTTACACATCTGGTGCACAAAAACATCTGTACCACATCCTTACATTTTTACTGAGAAACTAATTCCAGAATTAAGTGTGGATAAACTGTAAAAGTGAATTGTGGATCCATGATCCATGTTCTCAAGGATCATGCTTAATTAAGGCCTGAAAACACTTCACTCAATTTTTGGTTTTATACTTGGAGGAACAGTCTGATACACTTTATTTCAGCATGACAGATGAGAAAACAAAAGTATGTAATTTTCTATAGTATCGTCAAGTAATTTCTATTCTATTAGTTAAGCTAAATTATTTAAATATATGTAATATATTTTATATTAATTACGTTGACTATTTTAATAATGCCATCATGAATATGTATAACTATATTCTTGAATTTCTATAAAAGGATAATTAAAATGGACTACTTTGTTATATCAGGTCATAGAAATTGGGAACAAATATATAATTTCCTTAAGAGTGCTTCATGTCAAGCAATAAACCCTAATCAAATGCATATGATTGGCCGGGCGTGGTGGCTCACGCCTGTAATCCAAGCACTTTGGAGGCCAGGGTGGGTGGATCATCTGAGGTAGGGAGTTCAAGACCAGCCTGACCAACATGGTGAAACCCCATCTTTAAAAATAAATAAATAAATAAAAAGAAAAAAATACATATGATTAAAGGATTATGACATTGTCTATGTTTGTGTATTTTTACAATAAAAGTATTTTCTTAAAGGAGATCAGACTTCTATCATTAATTTTATTTATCTTGGCCCTACTTTTAATAATTTGTGCTTTAGGTTAATTATTTGTAAGTAGAAATAGTAGGATTTTCACCCAAATATTCAAAAATTTGCTAAATAAATGAAATAGTATCTTTATTAAAATGTTTGAGTGCCTTGTTATTACCAAAGTAATGTTTCCCTTGGAATTTGTATCCTTAAAACGCAAACATAATTTGGATGGGTGAAAAACATTTAATTCAGAAAAAGATCATTCAACCTACCATTTTTATGAGTGAATTTATTTTATTTTCTGATTGGTAAATATAATGATAAAATATTTATTTGATTATTTCAGAATGTGCCATGAAATCAAATAATAATGCCAAAAAGTCATTCATTTTTAAGGGAAATTTCCTAGCATTAAGTAAGAGTCTCCAGAGGTAGCCCAGTTTAACATAAGATATAAAAGCATAATAAAAATCAATATAATAATGCAGAAAAATACATTTGTGTTATTTTAAATATCTTATGTATTGAGATTTTATGTATGTATGTGTTTTTCTTTTCTAAGGTTTTGTTTTGTATTTCAAAAAAATCAATTTCTTTGAAATGTACTTCCTTACTGCTTAAAACACATAAATACTTTCATATTATATTTGATTTGTTTTGAAAATGTATCTGCTCAGATAATCAGAAATACAACAAAGATATGGAGCACTTTCATCAAACAACAAAGTTATTTTATGTTTTTTGCCAGTCAAATCCTTACTCCTGGCCCTAGGCAACGACTGATCTCCTTTCAGTCGCTATAAATTAGTTATTAATGTTCTAGTCTTTTTTGCTTGCTTTTTTTGCTTATTATACTATTTTTACAATCTCTCATGTTTTTGTACATGTAAGAAGTCATTGTTTTATAGATGACTAATCTTGCATTAAATAAATAAGCCACAATTTATTCATTCAATTTACTCTTTTGTGTGTGTGATCTCATCCAAATTTATGACTTAAAAGAACATTTATGAATCCCCAAACTGGTTCCCCAAATCCAGATTATATAGATCTCACTCCCTATTTTGAAATTCTACTTGGGCATCTAACAGATATCTCAAACTTCATGTGTTGAAAATTTAACTCATATTCCCCTTCCCTTTCTCCATTCACAACTATCTCAGTTACTGTTAACTGTATTCTTGCTATTAACCATTTACAAATATTGCTTTATCCTTGACTCCCTCACAAAATCCATCAGGAACTTTGTCTCTATGATAAAGTGTATTCAGGGTCTCAACATTAATCATCGTTTCCCCATTACCATCCTGCTCTTAGCTCATTACCTCTTTCCCAGATTACTTCAATAGTGCCCAATAAGTTGGTACCTTCCTGTCTTAGCATCTCTTCTGCTGATATGTTCAACATAACACTTAGAGTTAAAAAAAGCTAAGTCTGCCCATGTCCTACTAAAATCAAAATCTTCCAAAGGCTTGTCATTTCACTTTGAGTACAAGTCAAGTCCTCACGGTGGCCTACAAGGTCATATATGATTTGGAAGTCTACCACCATTCACCTGTATCATTACTGTTTTGGTCCCACTTCTTTCATTTTCTCTTTATTCTAACCAAATTGACCTAAAAACTATTTCCAGAATATGTTACATACACTCCCATTTTAGGTCCTTTATGCAATCCGGCCTCTGCCTGGAATGTTCTTCTTCTAGGTAGGTACACAACTACCTCTTTTGCTCAAATATTAGCTTCTTAATATGGTCTAGTCTGACAGACAGCTTTAGATTGCAACTGTCTTGAAGATCTCTCATTCCCTTTTATAATGCTCTAATTTTTCTTATTGCAATTATCACCCTCTAATATAGTGCAAAAATTATTAATTAATTTTATTATTGAATACTAGAATATAAGCACAGTGAAGCCAAAACTCATTGTCAGTTTGGATTCCTGATATATTCCAGATGCTTATATTAGTGGCTGGCATATAAGAAATACTCAACAAAAAAATTTAAATTGATCAGAAGAATAAATGCATGAGTTGCTGATATACAACTATTTTACAGTGCTCATCACTCATCTAAATACATCTGAAAATTACATTTGTATTTTTATTTTATATGATTTATGTTATATATTTAATAAATATTGTTGAGAAAAAAATATTTAAGTTTCTAATCACAATTATTGTTCCTATGGAAATCCTCTTTCAAGTGAAAAGATAAACTGATACACCTTAAAAATAGTTTAACAATAATAGTTAACATGACTTAAATATGTTATATGTATTAGGCTCTTTTTAAGCCCTTTAACAGATATTTTTATTTAAGGAAATCTATTTCTAGTTCATACAACAACTATATTTTTATATATTAAACTTAACATTATATCATTGAAGTACTTGAGCTTCAATTTTCTTAGTATCAGGATTCAAACACACATCTGCTCAATAATGAAGTTCATGTTGTAAAGCCTTTGAATTTCAGTATGAATACATGTATATGCACAGGTTTAGTAATTATTTAATAGTGTAATATCCATCAAGCAAAATATATAGAGTAAAATTTAAACTGCATATTTTTATTTTGTAAATAAAGTATGAGTTATAATGAACTAAATGTGAAAGAAAACATAACCAGTAAGCATGTTATATTTTGCATGCTTACTTAAAATATTATCTGCTGTTTAAATAAATGTGAATGTTTCTAAGAAAGCATTCATTAAGTTGTTTCTATTGTAAGTATTTTATATGTGCAAAACTATATTTGCTGTTATTTTTTATTTTGTGCATAATGTATACATTGTAATCTAGTAATATTGGTTATAATGACAATAAATTGACCCACATTCATAATAAGATTAATGATTTATAATAAAATGTGTACAATAATACGTGATCAGGTTAGTGGATAGCAGTAAATATACATTAGTTTGTGAGCATAACTTATGCTAAAATCTAGCCCACGTTGCAGATATAATAATATGCTAGCTATTATAAATAATTCTCTATAACTCTTTCTGTAGTATTTTTACTCAATCCACAGCTAAAATGCTAGTTTATCAAAACTCAAGTGACAGCAAGGAACTGGTAGTTAGTCAGGGGCTATAACCTTCCTTTCAGGGAAAACTCTGGTATATTTTCTGAAACTTACCACAATTATGATTTCCTCTTTCAAATATTTCCTGGAGACCCAAATAGTCATGCAAAGAGACAAAAATCCATGTTTTGCAAACTTAAAACACTTTTCACATTTATTTATTATAGAACTTATTGTATTGTGTTTTTTTTTAAGGCCTATATGTCTTATATCTTCCCAGACAGACACAAAACAGCAAATCACTTATTAATGTATGCTTACTCTTTTGCATCCTCAAGAGCAAGTGCAGAATCTTATAGAGAATTGCTGCAAAAAAAAAATGTTTCAGAACAAATGACTAGCCATGAAAGATACCACATTCACGGATAACACATTTTAAGAATTCTGTGTCTACTGATGGTAAAAGGATAAAGTAAATTCTGATAATTGAAAATTTTATAAGCCCTGATGTCAGGAGCAAAATACAGAAACATCTGGCAACAAGTAGGTTGGAGTCAAATAAAGATAAGAATCAGGTATTTTTGGTGGATATCAGCAAATGGAACCTATTGTATAGGTAAAACAAATTGCCTCTTGGCTTTTAATGTCTAATCTTAAAATATTTGAGATTTGAGAGATCATTTATTTAGCAAATTTTAAAAATTCATTCTAAACAATCTCCAAAATTGAAACCCAGGATATAACACAATCCCACAATCCTAGGAAGCTATTCCAGTTTAAGATAAATGAGGAAATTGGAACACAAATTGCCTATTATCTAAAATCTCACCTTGTTTTGAAGAAGGCTTCCTAGAGAAATGAAGCTTAGCATCCTAAAGAAAGGAGATTAAAAATCATTGAACCTCCAAAATCCTACTGTTAAAGATTATAGATGTGAAATTAAGACACCAATAATTTTAGTGATTTATTCCAATTATAATTATGTAGAGGAAGAGCTGATATATATAAAAATAACTTCAGATTCTAAGCTCTAGTCATTATTATTTGAGAATGAAATATGAGCCCTGTTCAAAAATAGAACGCTTCATATTCTAGCTTATTACATATTCATTCTATGGAATTAGAAATAGATTTAGCAGTAGAAACTATTCAAATTAAAACATACAGAGAAAAGACAATTAAAAACAATATTCAGAGCATCAGTGAGTTATAGGACATTTTAAAGAGGCTTGATATGCAGGTAAAAAAAAAAAAGAGGAAATGGGAGAAGTGTCAAATCAAAATATTGCAATAGATAATATCTAAACTTTCCAAATTTAATAAACATTATAAATTCGAGAGATCCAAAATATTCAACTAATCCCCAAGATAAGAAATGTGAAGAAAACTAAACTAATCCAAGGTATATCATAACCCAATTGCTCAAGACAAGTGATATAAAGGAAATCTTGAGAGCAGCCAGGTTTGGGTGGGTAGATAGTCAGTACATTTTACAGAGGAACAAAGAAAAAGATGATGCCAGATTCCAGTCGGAAACAATGAACACAAGAAGATAGTGGAGCAACAAAACAAAATAAAAAAACAGCAACATAAAATGTTATATTCACTAAAATTATCTTTCAAAAATGAGAAAAAATGTAGATTTTTTTCAGACATCTAAAAATCAAAATATAAGTTACCAAACACATACTATATAAAATGTTAAATGAAGTTCTTCAGGCAGAAGGAAAATCATTCCAGATGGGCATATAACTCTACACAAAAGAATAAACAGCAGGGAAAATGAAGGTGATTGTTACTGATATTGAACATAAATTATGAAGCAAACCTTGGAATAAATAAAACAACTACAGTTTTTCTCATCAAATGCAATTTTAAAGAATTCAATAGTAGGTATGAAAGATAAATATTGAATCTTGGGTTATAAACAATTGGCAAAGCCAAACAAAACTATTGGTGGCTATGTTGTGAGTGGTATATTCACCAGAAAAAAAAAAGGTAATAGTAGATATTTTGCAGCACATAAATATCTTTGACTTTTATCTATAAACAGATGCTTTATGTGTTTGTGTGTGTGTAAAAATCTATCAAGTCGTATGTTTAAAATACGTACCTTTTAATGTACGTAAATTACGTCTGAATGAAATAAAAACTAAACATGAAGCATAAGCCCACATTATCAAAGTAAATCATTGCTCAACTGAGAAATGATAATCCAATTCAAACTATTTAAAAAATAACCTGTACCAGGAAATATATCTTCAGTAAATCATATTGGAGCAAGATTGTGAAAAATCATATGTTGAATATGGAATGTTTCCTGTGGACAGTGAGGATATTTCCATGAATGACAGGCATTTAAAACATTCAAGGAACAATACAAAGTATAAGGTATTGTGTTATTACTAAATTTCAGTTTAATCTATATTATTTTTACATGGCTTAATGCCATTACAGTTTTTTTAATCTCTAAATCCAATAAAGGGAAATATCAAAGTTGTAACTTTGAGAAAACCATTGTAAAAGTTAGTTTTGTCCATTTGTCAGCATGTTATATTAAAATTAATACTTTTATTCTGCTGAGTTATTTGGAATCAATGGTATTTCTCAATTTAACCATGTCATCACAAAGCCTATCATCCTGCCTCATGGGAAAATCTTATCACTCAGGCTAAGGTGAACGAGTTGTCTGAATGAGATAAAAAAGATCACAATATTGTAGTAACTTTCAAAATTACATGTGTTCCATGCAAATAAAGGTAATATACCTAATTGATTACTTCATTGCAGGTGCCAACTTTTCATGCAGGCCAATGACTGCTTGCCTTTCCAACTAGTGTTGTACAAGTCAGTTTCTCTAAAATAATTTTAGTAATAATATTGAAAGAGAATAGCATTTTTTGGTCAATTTTCCTCACTAGATTTCTAGAATTTTAATTTTTCTAATTTTATAACTTTCTAAGGATCATCACTTCAAAATCATGTACCACAAACAGAGTAGGGTGCAATGCAAGAAATAAGGATACTTCCTCAGTTTTATTCCTAAATATTTGCCTGAAAAATTGAGTAAGCTAAATGAGCAAGTTCTCTATTGACTCATCATAGAGCAAGAGCATCAAGCAGGGTAGCTTCTAAAACAGTGGTCCCTAGCCTTTGGCATTAGGGACTGGTTTCATGGAAGACAATTTTTTCCATGAACCCAGGAGAGGGGGAGATGGTTTTGGGATGATTCATTATTTTTATTGTGTACTTTATTTCTATTATTACATTGTAATGTATAATAAAATAAGTATACAACTTACAATAATGTGTAATCAATGAGAGTCCTGAGCTTGTTTTCCTGCAACCAGATGGTCCTATCTGGGGGTGATGGAGAAAGTGACAGATCATCAGGCATTAGATTCTCACAAGGAGCTCACAACCAAGATCCCTCTCATGTGTAGTTCACAGTAGAGTTTGTCCTTGTATGAGAATCGAATGCCACATGAAGGGGAGCTTAGGTTCCGCCTCCTGTAAAAGTGACAGTGAGAGTGATGGGGAGTGGCTAATGGGAGAGTGATGGGGAGTGACTGTAACCCAGATGAAGGTTTGCTCGCTGGCTTGCCATTCACCTCCTGCTTTGTGGCCCAGTTCCTGTGTTCTAAAACATTGAGAAAGCATGTGCTCCAACTGCATATTTGTTTTGTTTTGGATTTTATTTTCAAGGATAATTAATAGAACACCTATTTAAAAAGAAAAATGTTATTTTAAATCTTATTTATAAATATTATGCTATTTTCATCACACTTTTTCTAGTGAAAGTACTTACCAAATTTAATATTGTAAATGAAAACACACTGGAAGTTTCAAAAATTTCTAAATTACCTAATGTTCTAGTGTATTATTGTTTATTTACCTGAGAAAAAATGTCAAATAAAATTGAGAACATATGAGCAGTTTTCAATGTAAAAACCATTAAATTTTAATAAGTAGGGTTCAGTCTTTTGACTGACAGATAAACTTGTGAAACTACAGTTAAATCTCACAATTTTGTTTGTTTTTTGTTAGTTTGTTTTTTATTATTTTTTTTGGGGGGTGGAGACAGAATCTTGTTGTGTTCCCCCATGCTGGCTTCAAACTCCTAAACTCCTGGACTTAAGCAATCCTCTCACCTCAGCCTTCTGAGTAGCTGGATTACAAGCATGTGCCACCTCATCCACCTTAAATTTTACTTTTTTAGAATGTGTGATCATAAAGTAATTTACTAAGTATTTGTACGTTAGGTTTCATTCATATATATATAAATACACACACACACACACACACACATATATATACATATACATATATATGTGTGTGTGTGTGTATTTATATATATATGAACTCATTTAATCTTATTGAATAAAATGTAACCTTCCTTCACTAGGAAAGCTATTGATGGAAATATAAGTATATTTTCAATAATGAGTTAGTGCTGCAAAAAATAAATGGTAAAACAAGTTAAAATAAAAGAAATGTAAAATATAGGGTCAATAGACTTATTTAGAGAAATATAAACTTATGAACTCTCTGCAGCCTCAAGCAGGGGCAACCAAAAAGCTTTGTTTTACCTGAGGCACAGACAAAGATCAACCTTCCCAGCTTCCCTTTCAATTAGGTCATGGCCACCTGACTGAATTTTGGCCTTTTTACCTTTGCAAGGTGCAACTTCCTAGAACATAACATTTTTCATGAGTTATCCTCTCTCTTCCAACTTTAGCCACCTGTCTATTGATTCCAAAACTGATTTTGGATGCAAGTGTTGAACATCTACACAACACAACACTGTTGTAAATTGAAACCTAGTTGGCGGTATTTCGCTGTTAATCTCTTGTATTTAGAGTTACCTTAACACATAAGAAGATTATACTTTGAAACGTGGTGCTGCCAAACAAGCACAAAATCATAAAATGCTTGGTAACAATTTAGTAGTCACATAGCAAAAGAACTGATATCAAAGAGAAGTTCCTACCTATACATTGCCAAAACATTTGAGAAAACTGTTTCCTGTGATATCCTGAAAGGCAGACAATGTGTCTACGGATCCTGTAGCTTTCTGAAAAGTGGTTGGAAAACAGATTGTTAGTTGTGGGTGTGTGTTGTGATCAGATTGCTTATGATGTTAACAAACAAAAGAGATTATTTCAGATAAGAAATGATTGGTCTCAAAGAGAAATAAAGAGGAATATATAGTGTCTTGCCCTTAATGAGTTAGGAAAACCTATTGTAGCAGCACAAAATAAATACGAAAAGAACGATTAAGACCCAGCTTTTAGCAAAGATTAAATAAGGAATGAATTCTTAAAGACCAATCCTAATAGTATCAAGGTATATTATTTAATTTGACACAAAAAGCACTTCAATATGCAAGGAAAGGAATACGTTAAACTTTACAATTATGTTTTGTTAAGAACTCTGCTGCTGGTGTAAAGAAATGACTAGAAGCACAAATCATAGGGTTAAGAAGTCAGATTGCATCATTGCTTATGCTACATATTCCACATTCATGTAAGAAGATTATGCATTCCAATTCATTGCCCTGTAAATTTCAGTGCCCTGGTATTTTGTATACCACCCTGCTTCAATAGTATTGAGTTTACTTTGGGCAGTGTAATGTGAGTGGACATAACACATGCCATATGAGGGCAAAAGCTTTCAAAGCCATTGTCCATTCCAGTCAATACTCTGATTATTCTGCCCTGAAAATGGTATGTTCCAAATACAGATTGCTCCCATAGACTGGGCCCAGAATTAAAAAAAAAAAAAAAAAAAGGTGAAGCTTATTTGTAACCTGGAGCCAGATCAGAGCTGCTGCTGACTGCTAGTCAAAATGTGATGTGATCAAGAAATAAACCTTTGTTGATGTCAGATGTCAAAAGTCATTAAGTTTTTGAGGTTTTTTTTGAATCACAGCAAAATTAAGAAAAAATGACTAATGTAACTTCTAATATAATTAGCTAAAAAAATTTTTTCCCATTATGAGCACTAAAATGACAGTAAACTAATATGACAGTAAACAAAATGGGAAGGGTATATCTCCCAAAGGACAGTAAGCTACAAACCACCCTGATTAGGTATGACCAATAACCTAATAAGCAAAGAAGGATCTCCCAGAGTGCCATCTGTGTGAGTGGAGAACAATGAATGAAAACTTTCAAGATCAAAGCCAAAAATTCTCTTTACTGCCAAAGTAGATGGTTTCCAAAATGCCTGCCTGTGACAAATAGACCATTGTATATTAGACAGATAAATACTTTTTTTTTAAATAGTCATTGACAAACTTTTTTTAAAAGGTCAGTCAGGATTTTAGGCTTCTGGGCCATACAGTCTCTGTCACAACTACTGAACTGTACTCAGCTTTGCTACTGTAGCACCAAAATGGACATAGACAGTATGTAAACAAATGTAGTGAGTTTTCAATAAATCATTACATTAAAAAATAGACAACTGGACCACAGGCCATTTTGAAGACTACTTCTTTAAAACAGTGTCATGTGGTAGCTACGAAGGAAATTGATGGAAAGGAAGTTATGTGGAAATACTGGTCAAACAGCAGATGCTGCTGTATTAGTTTGTTGGGCAAGGAGGGTAGACTGCGTTTTTTGTTTTTTTGTTTTTTTAATGGGAAGAATGAACAGAATAAAATTTGGTGAAGATTTTTTAAATAGCTACAAGCCTTTAAAAAATATATAGGTCATACAGGTGGAATTTCTTCATTATTATTTCTGCATTTTGATATGGCCTTGGAACTGTCTTTGGCTGTGGAATATGGACGACAGTAAAGTTTATTTTTATAACATTTTCCCATAAAGATATTTCTTAGGTTTTTCTTATTTTTCTTCATCTTTTTGAAGATATTGACCCCTACGTCAACATCAATAATGTGCCAATAAAAAGTGAAATTTAGTCATCCTATCTAAGTCTCTGAATGACAGTGTGGATTATTGATTGAGAAAGCCTATTTTTGACTATTATTTAAGTTTATAGGTTAATACATTGTTTTTGCCTTAGATAATTTAAGAAAATTTCTATTATATATGGCTTGTACTGAAATATGCTCCAAGTTATTTTAGTAGTACCAGACATAAAGTTTTTGAAAACATTTTGTTTGGCAAATGTATTATTGAGATAACTTGGGCCAGTTCTCCAGGAAACAAAAGTATGTTGTGTAAGAAGACAAAGGCAATTATGAAAAACTCATAATCCTATTTTTCCCATATTCACATTGCTTTTGAGCCAAGAGTAAGCCAAATGCCTTTCAATGTTTCCCTGTGTCTTTTATTTTGTATTTCCATTTATTTATTTATTTTTGTGGTAGGAACACTTAACATGGGACCTATTCTCTTAACAAATTTTGAAGTACACTTATCATATCATTCGATAGGCACTTTATTGTACAGCAGATACACAGAGCATATTTATTTGGCGTAACTGAAACTTTGACCAACACTTCCTTCTCTCCCTCCAGCACCTTGAAACCATGATTATATTATTTACTTCTTATGAGTTTGTCTATTACAAGTACCTTATATAATTGGAATCATGCAGTTTTTATCCTTTTGTGATTGACTTATTTCACATATCATAACCCTCAAGTTTCATCCCTGATGATGCAAATGTCAGAATTTCCTTCTTTTAAAAATAAATGATATTTCACTGGATGTATATACCACATTTTCTTTATTCATTCATCTTTGTACGGACACTTGGTTTGTTTCCATATACTGGCTATTGTGAATAATGCTGCAATGAACAAGAAAGTGAAGGTATCTCTTCAAGCTATTGCTTTCAATTATTTAAAATACATATCCAGAAGTTAGAATGTAGAATCTTATGTTAATTTCATTTTTCTTTTTTTTTGGAAACTTCATACTGTTTTACAAAATGGCTGTGCAAATTTACATTCCCATCAACAGTGAATAAAGGTCCCAGTTTTCATAGACATCTGAAAAGTAGTTGATTTTTGATTTGCCTACATTTCTAGAAACTATAAAGTTCCTAAGGACAAAGGTTATTATAAGTAATTTTCTCCATTTTTTATATTCCCGGAGGTTAATATATACTGGCACATAATAATCATGCTTTAGCTAAATAGTAATTAAATTAAAAAAAAAGTAAATGATAAAAATGTGTATTTTGTCACCTAGAGAATATTTTTAAATTTAAATTATATATTATATAGTGTTGTCATATAATGTTGTTAGTTACACATATTTTTATTTAAAATGTTAAAAAATATATAAACAATATATGGCATAATCAACTTTTATTAAAAAGAAGGGTTTTCTAATTTATTTTGATCAAGATAAATGCTGTCATATTGATCTAGGATAATTTACATAATGTTGCTGATATTTTGCAATATACCAAAAGAAGTTTCTATAGGGATGGGGTTTTTTAAAGAATTTGTTTTTATTATATATTTTTTACTCCTATTGTGTTGATCTATTATAAAACTTGAATATCTTCTTTCATCTGTTTCATCTGTGAATACTGTCATTAGAAGTATTGATTATGCATTCCATAAAAAGTTATTGAAGAGGTTGGCTAATTAGAGGCTATTCTATTTATAGTTTGACAATTCATAATTCAGTTAGTATTTGAGGCAGCTTGGTGTCTGAAAGAGCAACAGGAAATCACTTTACTTAATATTTTTTATGTCAGCAAGGAAAAAATTCATGACATTGCCAAATTTGCTTTTAAGATATTTTTTAAATGGGAAATTATGATATATATTAATATCAGTGTCTATGATATTGTAATTAACACAAAGCAAATCATGATGTAATCATAAAGACCAGATGATCAAAAAATATAAACTGAAGAAAAGAAATATTTAGTGTTGAATTGATTTATATGTGCATGCAGCAATTTCCTAATCAAATAATTGAAATTGGAAGGAGTGTTAAACCAATTAATACATAATCAGTCAAATATTTATACTGTAATATTAATTTAAATTAGAATAAATAACTTTAAAATGTACTACTTTTATAACAACAAAACTGTATATATGTATTTATCATCACTGATACACACCTGTGTTTGTGTACATATATATATACACACATACATTATACATATATGAGGCTTTGTTAGATTTTATTTTCTAGGATAATAGTTAAATCATCTCAAAATATCCTTCCATTTTTCTCCCTCATTTTTTATATTTTATCTAAATTATACATTCTTGATTCAAGAATATTCTATTAGTCCTCACCTTTTTATCACTTTTAACATTCTGACTTCCCTTCCCACTCTATTAGTAACAAAGAATCCAATTTTCTAAGTCTTTTCTGGCTAATTTCCCCTTGCTGTGTACTTTTCTGTTTTCTTTGATTACAATCATTTTCTAAACAATGTTTCATGTAATTCATGTCTTTTCTTAAAAGTTTATTCCAGATTAATTTTACTTTAGAAATCCTTAGTGAATTGAAAACGTACTGTTTGCCAAATATGCCTTTTATTAATTGAAGCTATTTCTACTTGAATTGTGTGAGAAAAAAATGGGTTTAATATATAATCAGTAGGGTTAGGTTCAGAGAGGAAGTTTCTGATTAAAAGTTTTTTTGACGTTAAGGAAACTTGTGATATCTACTTCCCAGAAGAATTTTAAGAATTGAAGAGACTCATCTCTCTGATAGATTAGGTGCAGTTTTGCCTGGAGGTAGGTGACAGAAGAGATAGCCTGTGTACTATGATATAAAATAAGGAATAATAGGTTTTGAGTACTTTATAACAGCAGTTCATCTCTTTTTCCTTCTCCTGAAATTTTGTAAGTTGTCTAGACTTTGGATACAAATTGTGTCATCAAGCAACTTTTAGATTTAACTAAAATTTCTACAGATCTGGCTTTATCAGGATCTGTGAAATATTACACCATTTGCTATAGGTACTGAAAGTAATTTCCAAAATTTAGGAAAAAGTAAGTTTTTAAAATATTGTATTTGGTATCTATAATTAAAGGTAAATGAAACTAACATTTTTACAGCCAAAAATATCCAAGTTAAGAAAATATACTAAATCAATCATTCATAAGAACAATTTCTAACTTGATGACTATTTTGTCATTAAAGTTACAGAAAGGCATGTTTTTTCTTATTTTATTCTTCATTATAATTCTTACACATATTTCTCATCATCTTAAATATTCAGGTCCCTTCATTGTATTTCTTGCTATAATAAGCCACATAATCTTTAAGATTCAAAGAATTAGTAATAAACTTTTAGGGAAAATAAGAAACCAGGGTATAAAATAGCCAGGTTTATATACCTAAAGTAATGTAAAGCAATACTGTTTAAAACTAGGAATACATTCACCAGTAACAGCTTAAGAAAGCATGAAACACAACTGAGATCATCAGTAATTTTATGAAAATGGCATCCAGGTAAAGTAAAAATATAAAAGAAATATCCATGAGGTAAAATGCCCCTCCCCTGCGCAAAAAAAAAAAAAAAAAAACAGTAAGTAAATGTAAAATAAGCTGCACAGTCCTTAGACTTTTTATTAATGATTTACAGTTGGAGGACAAAGGGCTTAGGAGGAAACATGTTTGCGACAGAATGAGGAAATTTGACTGACCTTGAAGAAACCATTTTATATAATTTTACCCATACATACATCTCATGGATTTCAAGGTCTAGATTAGGGTATGGTACTCTCTTTGAGTACCATAAATTTCATCTAGAACAAAAGGTAAAATTATCATTTGAGAAGAATTTGAGGACATATGTAGTGCTTTAAAATTCTAGTTGCCTCACACAATATTCATTCTTCTTTTCTTAAATAAATAGACCCATATTTTATTTCAGATAAGACTGTGCCTATTTAAAAAGACCACATTTCCCAGTCTCCCTTCTGTAAAGAACAGGGACAAATGACATAGCTGTGGCCAATTAGGTATAAGGGGAAAGAATCACTAGTACTTGCAGCCCGTATGGTAAAAGGATACAGACTCAGTGTATATATATTTGTCTTTCATAATTTGCTTCTTTATGCTTCAAAAACAGATGGAATTCCTGGAACTGATGGAACCTCTTTGCCATGAAGGAAGCCAAAATATAAGGATAGAAAAAACAAAAGCCAAAAGATAATGATTTCCTGATAGTATCACTGAGTCACCATACCAACATTGTCCTATCCAATCACTGACTTTACATCACCAGAGATAAACAAATCCACATTTGGTTAAATAACTTGTTTGAATTTTGTCTTCGATGCGAGTGAAAGAAAATCCTACTAGTATCAGTAGAGTTTTGAGTTTCAAAACTCACAGTAAACAGGCCGGATGGGATAAGCTTGGGCAGTGACTGAGCTGTTATAACAAATTACCATGTATTGGCTGGCTTAAACAAAAAACATTTGTATCTCAAATCTAGTGACTGCGGAGTTCAATACCAATGCATCAGCAGATTCCATGTCTAGTGAGGATTTAGTTCCTGGTTCATAGACACTTCCTGATTCACAGACACTTCCTTATCTACAGCCTTCTTACTGTGTCATCTCATAGCAGAAGAGGCGGGAAAGAGCTTTCTGAGGTCTCTTTTGTAAGAACATTAATCCCATCATTAAAGCTAAATACTCATGACCCATTACCTTCCAAGGGCTCCATCATCTAATAACCACCACATAAGGGTTAGAATTATAAGATCTGAATTTTTGTGAAAACAAACATTCAGTTTATATTAGGTGGGAAAATGAATTTGTTTAAAAAAAATACAGCATAGTCTAGGTTTGAGTACCCAGAGGAATGGGTTGTCTGAGAGGCTGGCTCTTCAGGAAACACCTAGGGTAAGAAAGCATATGAGGCATGATACAATTAACTATGGCAGTTTCTTAGAAAGAAGGATGAGACCCAATTAAAATTATATTCCAGATATTTCTGGATGTTATGAAGACATAAGAAAGCAAATGGAACTTCACAGTATATGGTGTGTCAGCCAGAACATGCCTGATTGGAGAGTTATTTTATGATGATGCCTGAGCTTTTCTAGCCTAGGAAGGTCTATTTCACCTTACTGGCAGGCATTCTGTTCTCTACCATAGAAGCTGGTACAGGTAGGAGAGCAGAATAAGAAGAATAAAAATGAATTATTGCAGCATAGTAAAGAAAGAAAAGAGCAAAATAAATTCAAGAAAACAGAAGGGTATTAATGGTTAAGATTACGTGAATTGATAAATTAGGAAACAGATACAGGTAGAGCAACAAAATATATCCGGTTGCTGGTTCTAACAAAATAAATAATATCTTGGGAAAATGAATAAAGAGAAAAAATGGAAAATTACAGACTTCAAATACAACATATTAAAAATACAGAATAGGAAATTATTAGATGTATTAGACTATTATCACGATGCTATGAGGAAATACCTGAGGCAGGCTAATTTATAAAGAAAAGAGTTTTAATTAACTCACACTTCTGAGTGGCTGGGGAGGCCTTAGGAAACTTACAAAATGGCAGGAGGCATCTCTTCACAGGGCAGCAGGGAGAGAAATGAGTGCCAAGCAAAGGGGGAAACCCCTTATAAAACCATCAGATCTTGTGAGAACTCACTCATGATCATGAGAACAGCATGGAGAAAACTGTCTCCATGATTCAATTGTCTCCGCCTTGTCTTCACTAGACACTTGTGGATTATTACAATTCAAGGTGACATTTAGGTGGGACCACAGAGCCAAATCATATCAAACCTCACAAACTAGAGAGCAGAGAAATAATCTTAAGAGTTTTATGTCAAACTCAGTGTTTCTGTGAAACTATGAATTAACAATATTGAATCCTGATTCCAGCAGATGAACAATCAAGAAGGAAACTGAAGAAACTATAAATATTATTTCTAAATAATCTCTGCACTTAGTTAGTTTAAAAGGTGACTTTATTTAAAGCTGATATGGTTATTGCATATTAGAATCAGTTATAAAGGAGGGATGACTGAAAAAAATACTGATGCCTATGACTCCCTGCAAGAGATTCTAACTTATTTCTTTTGGTAGAGATTTCTAGTATTATTAACAAACACTGAATTTCTAAAAATAAAAAAAAAAGGAATAAACAGAATTCTCTCCCAAACATGTATGTAAACAGTTAGATGAATAATTTTTATAAATCTATAATTATATATCAGCTACTAACTTGATATTCAGCCTTTATTTATTTCTTCCTAAACTTTTGTAGAGAGAAATAAGTATTGAGTGAAGGAGGAGACCCCTTATAAAACCATCAGATCTCATGGAAACTCACTCACCATCATGAGGACAACATAGCAGAAACTGCCCCCATGATCAATGATCTCCACCTGTTTCTGCCTTGACACAGAGGCATTATCACAATTCAAAGTGAAATTTAATGTGAGATTTAAATTACATATCAGTAAGATATCAAGGAAGGTATACATTCATAAGTATGTAAGCTAATTCCCTAAAACACATTACTTTTGGAAAATTCTAATAATATATATACATTTTTTACCACAGAGAGTGTTTCTTTTGATTTTGATTTATAATTTCTGCACTATTTTGTTAAATTCTGGAAAGAAGAGATAGCATCTTAGATCACACCTACTATTGTTTATTTTGATCCCAAGTAGAAAATAAAAGAATCTCAAGGGCTCAATATTTCTCATATTTCTACAAATTTAATACTCTAAAATTAAGATTATTTAACTATGGCTGTCTCATAGAAAGGATGGGACACAATTAAAATTATATCACAGATATTTTTCTGAATGTTATGAAGATACAGGAAAGCAATTGAACTTGAAATATATAGTGTGTCAGCCAGAATGTACCTGATTGGAAAGTCAGAATCATAAGTTATCTATCTTTATGTAGAAAAAGTATTTCTCTCATTTTATTTTGAGCTTTAGATGAAACAGTTTACATGAAAATCTATGGATGGTAAAGGTGTTTTGCCTAATTCTGTTTGTTTGTTTATTTGTGGAGATGAAGTCTTGCTCTGTCTCCCAGGGTGGAGTGTAGTGGTGAGATCTCAGCTCACTGCAACCTTCACCTCCTGGGTTTAAGCAATTCTCCTGCCTCAGCCTCCCAAGTAACTGGGATTACAGGTGTGCACCACCACATCTCGTCTATTTTTTACTTTTTTAAATTTTTAGTAGAGATGTAGTTTCACCAAGTTGGCCAGGCTGGTCTTGAACTCCTGACTTCAAGTGATCCACCAGCCTTAGCCTCCCAAAGTGCTGGGATTACAGATGTGAGCCACCACGTCCAGCCTCTGTTTTGCCTAATTCAATACAGAAGTGAACACAGAGTGTATTTCATTAAATTTTTTTCCTGAAAATGTTATTCTTTGGAACTTCAATGTATTTTGAGTTGGTTTTGTGTCTTATATAAAGGTAAAGCTAAATATCTGTCTTTACACTTTAAAGATGATTACAATAATGTATATTGTCACACTAACAAAAGCATCACATACTTATAATGTACTTTTAAATAAACTCTTAAATGCTTAGAATATTTAGTTCATTTCTAGTCTGTGAGTCTGTGATATATAATTTGGGATACTTCCATTTGGAGTGATTTCATTGGCTGAGTTTTTTTAATGTAGTTTTCTTTTTGCATTGTTGATGTTGTTTATATGTATAGCAGATGGCAACAATCATAGAAATCAGTACAGCAATCAAAGGGATCAGTGGTATGATGCATCTTTGTCAGGGTCACAGGATGCACCCACTGGGAAAATAGCGACAACATCTGACAGCAAGTGCTGAACACTGCTTAGTAATCAGACAGGATCAGCACCAAGGGTGACCTAGAGCTTTTTACTGAAATGAGAGAGGATAGAAAAGGATGTCAGGAGTTTATTTGCAGCAAGAAGAATACATAGGCAATATGCAAAAAAAAATAATCTTTTGGCTACTTCAGTAATGTAATGCCTACTGCATTCTTTATAGTTGCATGTTGGTTGGTATAAAATGCTAAATATCTTGAGCTGAAGTGAAGGTAAGCCTGATTTGCACAAAAATATTGTGAGCTCCTTACTAATGACTACACTGATGTATTTTAAAATCCAAGCATTTCTAAGAAATCATCTTAATTCAAATGATGTTGATAATTCTCACCATTTTTTTGTGCAAACTCATCATGGATAAAGTTAATGAAGATTTTACTACAGATTTCTATAGAACTTTTTATTTTTTTCAAAGAATTTTAATTTTGATTTTTCTCCCACTCTTCCTTTACTTTCTGGATCTCTTTCTTCTCATGCCCTCAAAAAGTGAAGGTTTCCCAATTTTAGATAATCAGTCTTCTCTTTATCTCAGTTATTCAATAGTAGTGATGTCATTCATTCTCACTTTTAACCTCAGTGGTTACAACTCTCAGTCGATGATTTCTAGTTCTGATTACACTCTGCTACATGATTTGCCAGAGCCCTTGAATTTATCTTAACACTTGACATTATTTACACTAAAAAATTCCGTCTGTTTTACTTTTATCAGTTAATATCATTTCTATAACAAATGTTCTTGAAATTTTTTGTCATTTTTAATATTTCAATCTTTCTTCCCCACATTCAATTACTTATAATTTCTTCATATATCAAGTCCTATTCAAATATATATTTAATTTAAGCCTTCTCAAGCCAAACTCTGTAAACTTTCAATAGTTTAGTGTTTTCATTAGCTTATCAATACTTTGGATACATTATCAGTTATGTAACTGAATTTTCTGAATTTAAAATACAGATTGATATTTTGTACTTTTTATTCTACTTAGTTTGATGAACATCCTTGTAAATATTGCTTCTGTTATATGGCATAAGGCAGTATAAACTGATCAGAGATACCCCTGTGGTAAAAGATAGATGAGCTTTTCATCCAAATATATCTGAGTTTTAAATCTTGTATTTTAATATCTAATATTATATTGGTAATTCATTTTTTGTCTGTAAACCTAAATGGATTTGTTTAAGTGGTGACATATGTGATAAAACAGAACAGTGGCAAAACTTAGAGTATAACCTGACAGATTATTAAGATCTTACTCATCAGTTTTAAAATTACATGGCCTTATTTTAGTACATGCGGTTAATATGGTGTTAGGATGTTTTCCAGTTAAAGTATTAAGATATTTGTGGTGGAGGTTGGAGTTCTTGTATTAGCCTATAGAGAGACTGTTTAATTTAGCCAATTACCTGGGGCTCCTGATTGTCCCTTTGTTGATGATACCTAAGACTGTTGAGGTCTTTGGACTGCAGGGTTTATATTAGCCAAATTTAAGGGCATGTGGGCCTTAGTATTTGCTGTGATTTGCTAAAATAGAGGCTTACTTGGAGCATTTTGGCTTTCATATTGCGAACAAATGAAAGCACCCAGACCAATATTAGTAAGACTAATAGTCAACAGAATTTTGCGTATCTGCACTGACAAGCTTTGGTTGTCTAATATTGATTTTCTTAGGTATGCATTAAACCAAGAAGTTATCTTCTTTCATGATTATGAGATATGGTGTTGATTTCATTATTATTTACAAATGTGATTTTATTTACTGAATAGTATTTCTTATTTCTCTTCTTGCATTTCATATTGTTGTGAGAACAACACTGAAGCACTAATTTCCATTCTTAGGAGGAAATTATAAGGAGAGTTGGAGTAATTATTTCTTATAACTAGAATACTGAATAGGATTTGGGGTTGGTAGAACTTTAGGCTCAGATGGGTTCTGTTTCAAATGAAGAGCATATGGGACCATATGCAGGACAATAGGTGGTTAAAGGATTATGGAAATATTTCTTATTTTAATGTTTGTGTAATGTGTAAGTTAGCCAAAAGTGCCTTGAATTTAGAGAAATTAAATCCTGGAGGAAGATAGACACTAATTTAGGGGTTCATTTGGTAGACAAGATTTTAAAATGAAGTTGTTTGAGAAAATCATGTCTCTCAACTAATCCAGTATCTATTGAGAATATGAGAGTTCTATTGAATGTCTATTCCAGGAGCCTAGCATTGTGTATTCTACATCCTGAGAAGTGAAATGAGTTCCTTGGTTACTATCATAGTGTCTGGAACTCTGAAAGAAATAGGGTATCCTGTTGAGGCCTTATAGACCTTGTATATGTAGACATATGTCATCTTGATATACTGGGTATCTGTGAGGTAAGAGATTTCCAGGGACTTCACCCGGAAGGGTGCAACGCTTAGACAATGGCCCATACTTTGTAAAAATGTGCAGATAGAGCACATTTTGTGCACTGCTGACCAGGGCATCTAGTGCCTAAATGACGGCCTGATATTTGGGCAATTGTGCTAATCCTTGGATCCTGTCCTATATCAGGGACATCCTAGTTTAGAAATGGACAACAGTTATATTCCACAGAGCTCCATCATTTGTGATGATGGCAATGTCATTCTCATAAACTATGAACTCCTATTGCTGTTTACTCAATTGATTCTAAGGGGTTCCTTAGTTAGCTAAGAAGTCTAGGAGAAGAATAATATCCTTCAGGATCATGGCATGTGTCAAGGGACTGAGGACAAGTGAGAACCCTCCCCTCCTGCAAGTGGAATATGCCCAAGGAGAAGAAGGGTGCAAGGATGAGATATCCCTTTTCTTTCCCCCAAACCTCTTTTGGATTAAACATTGAGCTACTGGTCTCCAATGGTGCAACTCACATGTAATCATGAGGTTTGCACCATTGGAGACCATAGAGCAACACAGACAATGAGATATTTTTCTGTGGTGGAGAAGTCCAGCCACCACCTTTCTGCACAAAGAGCCTGGTACACAGGAACAAACCAAAGCTTTGCCCCAAATAATAGTTTTTTTTAAAAAAATATTATCACCAAAAAGTGAAGGGCACCTAGAATAGGCCTCTGCCAAACACCAATGATGAAAACAAACACATCTGAACGCTCTGCCCCCCAAAAAAATACAGCTCTAGTATCCCTTAATCCTTAGGGAAAAAAAATGAGTATGGAGACTTGGCCACCACCTACAGACACAGCAGAAAGCCTCAAGGCTAAAGTAAGCAGTTCTGTCTCAAGCCATTCTCAAGGTGTTCTGGAACAAATTAGTAAGCTAAGGGCATCCCCACCTGCACCTCCTGCCTCCCAAGAACCTACCTAAGAATCAATGGTCATGGCTACACCACCCTGTTTAAAGTGTCAGTTGCTTCATAGGATTTAAAAATTTCTTCATGGTGAGACCCAATACATTGGCACTTGGATAGACAAAAGGCAGAATTCTTGGTTACTTACAACTTCAAATGAGAAAGGATGCCAGGCAAGGCTACAAGATAGTTGTACATGGGACAGAATAACAACAATCTGGTGTTTATATTTGTTGGGTACATGAGATGTTTTAATATAGGCATGCAATGCATAACAATCACATCATGGAAGAATGGGATATCCATCCCCTCAAGCGTTCCGTTTATGCTTGGTATTACAAACAATCCAGTTGTATTCTTAGTTATCTTAAAAATGTACAATTAATTATTATTGATTATAGTCTCACTGTTGTGCATCAGATAGTCAGTCTTATTCATTCTTTCTGTGTTTTTGTATGTATTAACGATCTCCAGATCCTCCCCACTGCCCCACTACTCTTACTAGCCTCTTGTAACCATCCTTCTACTCTCCATGCCCATGAGTGCAATCAGTTGGATTTTTAGATCTCATAAATGAGAGCATGTAATGTTTATATTTATGTGCCTGGTGTATTTCACGTAACATAATGTCATCCAGTTCCATCCATGTTGTAAATGACAGGATCTCATTCTATGTTATGGCTCAATAGTGCCACTATTGTGTAAATGTACCTGATTTTTCTTGATTTATTCTTCTGTTGATGGACACAGTTTACTTTCAAATCTTGGCTATTGTGTACAGTACTAGAACAAACATGAGAGTGCAGATATCTCTTCAATGAAACAAACAAAAGAACTAGCAAAAAAAGCCTAATAAAATTCTAAACTTTGACTCTATTCTCTGCTTTTTAAGTTTTTGTTGTTTTTTATTTATATCTGTGATTGCTTTATCATTTAGTCTTTCCTCTTACCATAAGAATAGCTTACACAACACAGTTACGGTGTTATAATATTCAGTGGTTTTCTGTGTAGTTATTACCAGTGATTATTACCAGTGTAGTTACTATTACCAGTTTTGTTCTTTGAGGTTATTACTTATTTCTCACTAACATTCTCTTCTTTCAGATTGAAGTATGCCCTTTAGCACGTTAGCCTAAGGTGGTGAAGAGGTTTGCAGGAACTCAATTTCTGACTGCTGGGTTTGGCAATTTTCCTCTGGCTAGCATTGGTTTAAATGTTCCCTCTGTATGTGGGCATCAGCTGAGTTTGGTCTGACTTTCCTTTTTCCTCTAATAGTACAGCACTGAGTTCTATGTCTCACACTTGCTATGCTCTCCCTCCCTTCCCCATACAGAAATGCTCTCACAGAACACTGAGGTCAAAAGATACAAAGGCTGAGAACTGTCAACAGAATTTATCAATATGGTTATCTCAGGTGATCTGGACATACTGTTAGAGAGGTATTCTGCATAGGCATTATTGAAATGGATTCAATAAATGAGGTGAAGAGAATTAGATATGTCAAATAATCACTTTCACCATAAAAGAGAATATAAAGATAAGGCTGTAGATGGAAGTAAAAGTGAGTAAAAATGTGAGTAAAAAGAAAGTCAAAGTGTCATGGGGAGATAAGAGCATACTGATTGCTAACGAGAATAAGTTAATAGAGATTTTAAAATATAAAATGAGAAAGAGTGAGAATTGCTTGTGCCATGTACTTAATAAAATAGAAAAATATGGAGTCCTATAAAGAAATAGAGGGATTACCTTTAGGTAGGGGTTGGTTAGATGTAGCTTGTTTTGTGGCTAAATGGGCCTCCTATCCAAATATATGAGTATGGCTGCCCAGCCGCTTGATCATAGGCATCATTGGCACATATGACCTCTATGCTGTCGAAAAGCAAGGAAAATCCTTGCTCTTTGCAGCCCTATTGCTTTCAAGAAGACAAAAGAACACACAGGTCTATGCATGCTTCTCGGTCTTCTATCCCCAAATTTACAAATTGTCCACGTTCACTGAGATACCGTCAGTAGGGAATAGTAGGGAATAGACGTTACTTCTATTCATCGTCTTCTAATAGGAAGGAAACATCAGGAGTAGTCAGAATTTCCCCCCAGTGAAAATGAGCTTTTCAGATAGCAATTTTGGGATACTAGCAGTTTTTCTATGCCTATGCTCTGTAAATTTTGGAAAAGAATATTGATATCTATGATATCTATGATAAATTCCTGCATTTTCCTTATGGAAGGATTTGTTTTTCCTTGTTCCTATTATGTGTTATTTTAAACATTTCTAAGTCTTCATAGCCAATAAAACTAGTTTAAAATATTCTGATCTGAATAAAGTTTGAATTTTTTAATTAAAATCACAATCATTGCATCATTTATTTTTGTCACCAGAACTGTTAAATCTAAATCATCAAGTCAGAAATCTAAATATAGGGGACATAAAGAAAATAGTAGATGCTTCAGTAAAAAAAGTATCATTGTCCACATGTGGTATTTCACTTCATCTTCAAATTTCATTAAATTCAAATGAGATTATTATCATAGTTTATAAAACTAATGAATTACTGGGAGTACAAAAAGGTTGAGAAGTCTCCTTATTTTAAAATAACATTGCATTAGGATTGTGAGAAGCTAGCTGTAGATAGATGAGGAGAGAGACTAAGTGCTGTTTCTGGATGTGTCAACCATCAAATAAAACATGATGTAGCAACATATGGCAGTAGCAAACAGAATAAACACACAGCTTTGTTGAAGATTAGTGACACTGATGACTGCCAAACACAATATTAGTGTGATCACTCAAGCACAGTTAATAATTAGGAACTAAAGGAATAAGAAATTTAATTTATAATGGCGATATATAGTACAGAATAAATTTCAGAGTATTAGAGAGGAAATACTGCAGACAACTGGGAAACCCACCAGAAAACTGAAGCTCATTGGCAATTTTTGAAATTCACATATTAGTTTATATTCCCGAGTTTATTTTGGCGTAGAATTTTTATATAATTCTCATGGAAGGTATATTTTCTCTATTGCTGAGCTGAAGGATGTTTATTAAATAAGAAACTAAAATTATAATTATCTATTTGCCTATTTATGTACAGCTTTGCATTTTTTAATATGTTATTTGATGTGGAGAGTAAGTGATGTCTCCATTTCTGTGAAAGTTCATGGTTGATGATACATTAGTCATTTTCTAAATTCGGTGTTAGATTTTTACAAAACAGTTTTAAAAGGTGATTAACAAATAGTTGTTAAGAAACTTCAGATTGTTATATGGCAAAACACAAAATCCAATTTAGAATACGTATTTATTCCTAAGTAGGGACTGTATTTAGGTTACAAATTTTGTTTTGATAACATAGCGTGCTATATTTCCATTTAGCTTAAGGAAAATGGGAATACCTTTCAATTACAGTATTTACTTTTGTAATAGGACCTGGATTATACTAACTCAAAATGCACGTGTTTGAATATATATCTACACACACACACACATTTTGAGAGTGATAGCAACATAAATATCAATCAAATAACTCTTTGACAGGGATGCCCTATAACAGTTAATTAATGGAAAAAAATGCTCTAAAGCATGGTATAAAATTTGTTTGGGTAAGAATTATAGAATGGAGGAATGCAACCAATGATATTTACCTTATCTGAAATTTTTTATGTGAAAAATTTGTACACTACAAAATGAAAATCATTTTGGAAAAAAATGGATCAGCGAATAATGAATTTAGCATTTTAATGAAGAAGATAAAATGTGTTTTTTAATATTTTCTATATTCCAATATTGAATAACTTTAAATAAATTTTGGAATACATTTTCATTTGATCATAGTTCATATTTTCAATTAAGCTATAATCCGGATAAGTACATGTATTTCCTATCATATTTTCCTCACAAATTTAGCTTTGGAGCCCAACTATTCAACTATGGGGTTTATAAAAACAAGACAGGTGAAGAACAACAAAAAAGATTACTAGCTTAGAAATGCCCTAAATTTTGATGTTGAATTTTGGTAAGATGTGCTGAACAACATGACCCAGCCTGAAGTCCTTTAGAGAGCTAATCACTTCTATAAACCAACACCCAAAGCCAATTTTCCTCAGCTACCTCAGAAGACATGAGCCCGAAGGGGCCAAAGTAGGCATGTAAAAGAAGATATGGCCATTTCTTTACACTCTCCATTCAGGACTAGTGACCTTACCTACTGTTAACATGATAAAACATATTACAGAATCCCATATACAAATAGTATTCTTTCACCATCATGTATAGAAATAAAAATATATATATGTATATATTATAATTTTAAAAGTTAAATAAACATTTATGAATATATGAATATTATTAAATATTATTAAACTATTATTAATTTATAAATGTGTGAATATTATAGTATTTGTGAATTTAAGAATATTCATATATATGTGAGAATCTGGAGAGATTTATCAGATAAGAACTGTATTCCTGTGTGTACACCAATATTTTTGTCATTAGTTTTTCTGTCTCCAATATGTTTAAATACCTTGATCTATATTTATCAAGCATAGATACACTTTTAACTTAACAGCTCTTAAACTCTTACATTATTCTGCATTAAGTAATCTCGAATTATGTATATTTCTTCATGAAATTTCTCTGGGTCGTCTACTTCTTATATCCCTGGTGAATTCCTGTTCCGCCTCTAAGATCAAACTTAAAACTTTATTTTAGTTGTGAAATTTTCTTGATGCCTGAAAAGGTCCTTTGCAATCTGGCCTTGTGTTTCCTTTTCCGGTCTTGGTTTATCCGCACCCCCAACACTGTGTTCTAGCCACACAGAATTATACTGAATTCCCAAAGTCTATCTCATGTTTCCTATTCTTTGAAGTTCTCCGTGATCTCTTGAGCAGAGGTAAGCTCTTATTCTCTGTAACTATGCATGCTTTACTTATTGAATATTTCTTTTGTTAACATTTATAATTGTTTACATAATTGCCAGTGGAATGTGACTATGGTTTCTTCAAGCTTCTTCCCTAGATTGGGCAGAAGCTGGGGCAGGCGTGAGTAACATTGTGAGTCCCTTGCTGATAAGCATATGTGGTGCATTTTAAAGAGACCAAAGCTAAATAAATAGAGGCTGGATTTTGGCATCGTTAATGTTACTAGAATTTCTTGTAACACTTAGAAAATAGTAGGTACGTAATACTTGCTTGATTGCAAAAAAGAATGCAATTGTATGTTTTTGTACTTTTCACGTTTTATTCTTTGATACTGTTTTTGTTTTCTGTATTTGATAAAATACCTCCTGTATTTCAAGTCTTAAAACAGATATCACTCTTTATATGTAATATTTGCCTAACATGCTTAGCAATTATTTCCTTTATCTTTCATTCTTGTACGTTTTTTTCTTCCATAAAAATGTGTGTTATCACAATGATGTCAGTAATTATACTCTAATGTAAATCCATAAAGGTTAATAAAATGGTTTTGAATTCAGGCATACTTGGGATTAAGTCATAGTTTTGTCAGTTATGGTACCATTGGATGCAGTCATATTGATACAAACTGGAAATATTAGTAGTTACTATCTTGAAGTAACTTATTTTAAAACTAAATGAAATGAAAATAATGTGTGGAAGATACTTCACAACACAGGCATGCAGTAGATGTTTTCTCATGTGTAGTTTTACATGAATGAATAAGAAAATTCTGAGAAAACAAATGGTCACAGCAATTTTCAAAAACTGCCTAAAAATAAACTACTATAGATGTTTGTCAGCACTCAGAAATAAAATTCCATTTTTAACTTATAGTATTTGAAATTTCATTATCTGAATATTACTATTTTAATAATAATATGTAAATTTTATTTATGATTATTGCTTTTTTAAATAAGACATTTTAATTATATACTCTAAAAATAATCAATGCATGTAACATTTCTGAGGTTTTGCATATTGGGTGTACCTTTCTGTATGCCACTTTGTCATGGGATATGTTAACATGTGGTCTTATTTAATTACTAGATTTTATATGTTTACTACCATTTTATTACAACTTTTTAAAATTATTTAAATGATACACCATTGGTTAAATTACAAGTCTTTTCTTGATTCAACCTAAAATTATATGGACTAATAAGAATTTTTTTCCTTCTTCTAAAGATACAAATAAACACATCACTAAGTAAACTATACTTAGCTAGAGATGTTCGTCAAACAGTGTATATATTACTGTATATATTATAATATTTTTAATGTTTTGCTACTGTGTATTTGTGTATAAATGAAGTCACAAAGTAGATATTTTCCTGTAGCACAAGTTACAGTTTGATTCATAGCAAAGAACTGTAAATTTATAGGTTAAAACCTGATTTCTAAGTTGACTTCTTTAAGTATATCATGCTAAGTAGTATGTCACTTACCCAATGTATCATAAACTCTAAGAACATAAAATAGAGTAATTATAGAGATGACATGATAAATAGACTATTGTGTTTGAAGAACAAATGTAAGGTTGAGTCCTTAATTCTTTCCCAAATCATTTTCTGGTTGTTTAGTTCATAAAGTTAATAAGTAAACAAATCAATAGATACAGAAGAAATAAGTATTTCTCACATATCATTTCCTCATTTTCAGGGATAGATGGATTTTAAATGCTTATATTTAGCAAGTATTTCAAGTTGAATATAATAGCAAAATTTTTTCTCATGACTTTCAGTTTTTCAGTAAGCCTTTAAAATGCATTTTTTATTCTTTCTTTGATTTATAATTCAATCCTTTCAACCAGGAACTCCTTTTCTCAAAAACTTTCCATATATACCATATGCTATACTTTAGTATAAAACGGTGAAAACTGCCATTCTTTTAGAAATAAATTGACTATCATCCAAAGATATATTTACTTGACCAATATCACATAAGAGCAGGGATCAATATGCATTTATGCTGCTCAATAGTTTACTATGAATTCCTTAAGTGATTGCAGTATTTTAATTTCTGTTGTATTAAATTTTGTTTTATTATATATTTTAAGTTTTTTAGGTATTATTTAGTTACTTAGCTTAGTAGAACTGCAGACTGCTCATTTTGCTGAATAAATTGACCACAATTGAGCAGCTGTTAAATGAGGGATTGATGGATTATTTTTCAACCATTAAAGTGTTTGAAAACACAAATAAACATCAGCATGCTGAAATAGGAGGCAGTATATATAACCTATGACACTCATATAAATGCAGTAGGTGGATTTGAAATGACAAATAATTTCAGATATACTTGGTCTTTGGAAAACACTGATTATTACAGGTGATTTACACAATCCCTCTTTTAATTATTTTATTTGCAGGGTCAAAGCTTGCTGATTCATGAGATAGTAAATTTGCCAAGTGCATTTAGAGATTGAAAAATAGCTTTGGTGCACAGGCACTCATAATCTTTACCAGACATTTTAAAGCTATATAGAATTTAGTGCCTGTTAATAGTAATTAGCAAAACAAAATCTACCTTGCAGTACTTCACAAATAAATGCAGTTTAAAAAATTGTATACAATTATTCCTATGTTTAAAATGTGGCCTGAAATTAGAAATATTTTTCTTGCATCATCTTTGAAACTTAAAAATAACCAAGACAGTATTATCAAGAAAGGCATGTTTATGATATGTTTATAATTTTGGAAAACAAATTGTAATACTTCTAGTTAATCATATAAACTGTAATGTTTATATTGAATACCAGACTCCGTATTTCCCTATCTCCTTGCTAAAACTTTCTTAAAATTTTCATACATGAACTTTTATAAGAGCCATTTAATACAATGACTGGGAGATCAGAAAATATGACCATAGCTGAGAAAGGTCAAATAGTTTTGGAGGCTGGAATGCATGTAAATAAGTTATTATCACAGCACAGAAGGTGATAGTCATGCGTATACTCCCATAAAACAATGTTGAACGGTTTTGGGCCTAAAACCCAGAATGTGCTCAGGAATGAGAGGAAAAAGTTGCCTCTAAAAGCAGAGGTTTGGAGAGATTGGTAAAATGGAAAGATTGTTTAAAAAAAAAAAAAGAAGAAAATATTGGTAAAATGGAAAGATTGGTTAAAAACATCTATGGGCTGGGCGCGGTGGCTCAGGCCTGTAATCCCAGCACTTTGGGAGGCTGAGGCGGGGGGGATCATGAGGTCAAGAGATCAAGACCATCCTGGTCAACATGGTGAAACCCCGTCTCTACTAAAAATACAAAAATTAGCTGGGCATGGTGGCGCGCGCCTGTAGTCCCAGCTACTCAGGAGGCTGAGGCAGGATAACTGCTTGAACCCAGGAGGCGGAGGTTGCGGTGAGGTTGCGGTGAGCTGAGATCGTGCCGTTGCCCTCCAGCCTGGGTAACAAGAGCAAAACTCTGTCTCAAAAAAAAAAAAAAAAGAAAAAAAAATCTATAAAAGAAAAGGAAATCTAGGTGACTTCTACTACTGCACTATATAGTCACAGAACTACCTATCTGTGGTACATGGAATGGCGACCCATCTCTCCTAAAAGTTAAGTCCACACCTAATCATTGAAATTTGTGACTGGCATCTTTGAAAGTGTAAATCAAGGATCCTGAGATAAGAAGAACATTCTGTATCACCAGAGTGGGCTTAAAAACCAATGGCAATTATCCTGGTAAGAGAAAGGCAGAGAGAGATTTATTTAATGGAGAAGAAGACACAGACAAAAAAAAAAAATGGTGATGAAAAATGGTGGTAGAGATTAGACTGATGCAGTTACCGTTCAAGGAATGATGAAAGCCACAACAGCTGAAAGAGGCAAGGAACAAATTTTTTGTTAGAGCCTCTGTAGGGAACAGAACTCTGTAGTCACCTTGATTTCAGACTTCTGGGATTCTGAACTGTGACAAAATAAATTGCTTTTTGAGTTATAGATGTTGGGTAATTTATTATAGCAATGGCAGCAAATGAGTACAGCAACCTTCACCCGACAAAAGAATGGAAGTTTATTCTCTCAGGAAAGGTTGATTCAGAGAGAATCTGGGAAAATGAAGCAAATCTGAAGGCAAGAGAACATAAAAAAACAAAAAGAATAAATGAAAAAGTATACACCCTGAACAGTGAGGCATTACCTCCCTCACACACCACATTTCCAGTAATGCGGGAAGAAGCCTCATGAGCTCGAACATACAACATGTACAGTTTCTGAGAAACATTCTAGCTCAGAAGAAAATGATAGATGTTAATGGTGATTAATGTTTCTTAAATAAAAATAATTGGCCCTAATTTCGGGAATTAATGGTGATGCTCACCAATCACAATTTCAACCACCAAACATGAAGTTTTTATCATGTCTTTAAAGACATGTCTTAAGTGTAGAGGAACCACTGACTTCCAATGTGTATTTGAAAAACAAAAATACTGTAAAATAAAAGAAATAATAAAGCCAAGGGGGAAAATAAAGCAAAGTAGCAAAACGTCTAAAACACTGTGTAAGAAAAAAGAAAAAAAAATGAAAAGACTTAGTTTATAAAGAGGATATTGCTTTATTGACATAAGAATACTGTATAAAATGTAAAATTTTATATAAAAATATCTTTTCAAATTAAAAATAAGTTAGAAAAATTAAACAATTTATGGTCATAGAGCCCAGAAATTTTTTTTTAATTTACACCAGAAAGAATTATGAACTATAGAAGATAATGAGAATGTTAAGCTAAGAAATGTAATAACTAAATTAAAGGAGTCACAGAAATTGAGAACAGAGATAATTTAGGAGTTGAAATTATGAAGAACATAATAAAACCTTCTCCATGTTAAGGGACAGTCAGACTGAAGGGGTCTAATGAAAACCCAACACAAATAATTTTTAAAATTCCATGTCATAACATATCATTGTAAAATTGTTAAATCTGAAATGCCAGAGATAAGATAGAATATTCTAAAAGCATCCAGAGAGAACACAGAGAGGGAGTGGGAGAGAAAGAGGAAGGAAAGGAGGAAGACAGAGAGAGAGACAGAAAGAGAGGGAGGAATGAATGAGTGATTGAGTAATAAAAATTTTAAATAATTTTACAATAATACTGCAATACACCTTATAAAGAATGAAGGAATTTAAAATTCAGAGGCTGTTGTTTTCTACAACGGAATTTTATACTAGTCCTATATTGAAATAAGTGTGATTGTAAAATAAATGCATTTTTAGATAGGTGCATACACTCAACACTCTGACAATTGTTTAAGTAACCAGGTGAGATTTGGCTGGAAAATAATTTCATCCATACCATCCATAGTATTTAACTAGAAGTTAACTCCAGATCTGAAAACAATGTATTTATATTATTGTGATAGCCTAGGTTGTGCTAGCCTAACTGACTCCATCTTAGCTGCAAACTCCATTTTTGCCTCTCCTTCCCTGCCTTGTCTCCCTCGGGTGCATAACTGGGCCACACTGACGTTGTTCTTATGTCATGCTGACCCTGTGCTTATCCAACCATATAACTGTTGTAACTACATCCTGCTTGGCAAGCACACCTGCTATTGTGAATAACTCTCTTTTGGACCCCTCTTTGTGATTGTTTGGAAATAGCCTAGCCTGCAACCATGTCCCTCTAACCTGCTCATTCTGCATCTGTAAAATTCTGCTTCAGCTAGGCTCCCCCCTCCACTACCTAAATCGATGTATAAAAAGGAATCAAGCTCCTTCCTCGGAGCTGAGAGAATTTTGAACGTTAGCCATCTCTCAGTCACCTGCAATAAAGGACTCACAATTAGAACTCAGAATGTGACGTTCTCTTGCTAACTCGCTCGGATATAACATTATCAATTATAGATATGTCTATTTTAGATCTTGACATTCTGAAAATTGCTGAAAGATACCCTACAAAAAAAAATGATAGTGAGAAAAGAAATAGGAAAGGTATGGAATCCAGGATCTATAGCTTCAAGCACTAGAGACAGGGACAGAGGCTCCCAGGAGGATGCTCAAGGGTAGTCCTTACAAGTATTGTTCACAGCAAGCCTGGAGAGGACACAGGCTCAGATTGGAGTGAAAAGTTAACTTCAAAATCATCATCCGGATATGTAGCTTTAGGATAAAGAAAGTGCTGATCATTTAGTGATAAATGGTAAAATTAAGCATAGATAGACAAATATTAGCAAGAAACCTCGTAAATGAGAGAAAATATACCAGTGAACTGTGCATGTTTTAGCTGTGAATAATATCTAAGTAGTCATAAAAGAGGCAAACTCTGAAATCGGGTTGAAATAAAAATTGTGTTATAAGTAAACAGGTAAGATTGGGCTGCAAAATAATTCAATCCATAGCATTCACAGTGTCAAGAACTAAAATGGAAATATCTATATTTGGTAATATAAATACATTGTTTTCAAATCTGATGTTAAATACTAGCTACCATGAGAAACTGCTAAAGAGAGGGAATAACTGATTACAAGAAGAGTACTTTTAAATTATATATTTTGATCAGAATTTTAAATCAAAATTTTTTTGAGTAACATGCTGACCATTAAGCTAATGGAACAAGGACGTCAGTGACCAAGTGACCACACATGATAAAGAATACAGTCTTTACAAAACTAGTTTAGAAAAGTATCTAAACAAACAACTAAAACTCACAAAGCAATGATAATCAACTCTAGGGAGGGGCAGAATCTGACTTCCAGAATTATTATAATATTCAAAATGTCCAATTTTTTACAAAAAAAATATGAATCATAAAGAGAAACAAGAATATATAGACAACTCACAAGGAAAATAGTCAAAGCATTCTTTTTAAAGATATTTTCTAACATTAAAAATTTTAATTTCTCATTATCAATGACCTCTTCTCAAACATAACAAATAAAGAAAGTTTATGAAGGGAAGATGAAATAAGACACTGACAGAAAGCTCACAATATCACTATTTCTTACCACACTTTTTTGAGATACTTTTGTATGTTCTTACAAAGGTAAGAGTTGAGAATTATACAGCCATTCTGTTTCAGGAAGGAGGGGAAATGTATGGAGTGTGGGAAAATGTAGGAATTTAAGATTATACTTCAGTAGCCACCTCTGGAACATAATAGAAAATGAGCTACTTTTCACAGGTATACTGCTTATATATGGGTGCTTCTAAACAATTTTTAGGGAAGGTTTTGAAGTATTAAAGAAGCAAATGTGGCTGGGCGTGGTGGCTCACATCTGTAATCCCAGCACTTTGGGAGGCTGAGGCAGGTGGATCACAAGGTTAAGAGATCAAGACCATCCTGGACAACATGGTGAAACCCCCTCTGTACTAAAAATATAAGATTACCTGGGAGTGGGAGCGCATGCCCGTAGTCCCAGCTACTTGGAGGCTGAGGCAGGAGAATCACTTGAACATGGGAGGCAGAGGTTGCAGTGAGCTGATATCACACCACTGCATTCCAATCTGGGTGAGTAAGACTCTGTCTCAAAAAAAAAAAAATTTAAAAAGAAGCAAATGTGTGACTTGCTATCTGCTTCTCTTCCCTTTTTCTGTTACTGAAGAAAGGCAGACAAGGAAAGAATTCTTAAAGAAATGTCCAAGCTCCAAGAAAGAGGACAATAGAAGTGAAATGACTGTGAACACTGTTCTTATTCACTCTATCATACCCAACCTCTAGTTTCATGTTCAATTAAGCTCACTAAGATTGACACAATTTTTTAATAATAAAACAGAGGTATATTCTTCCTACTAGCCTAAGTACACTGGACAGTTCATCTGTATTTTCTCAAAATGTGACCATATTCAGTGTAAAATCAAGAAACTTCACAACAAAAACAAATATACAGATATAGATTTATATCCTGATTATCAAAAATTTATGAATTACAAAGTGAGCCTATGGGTGTGGTGGCTTATGCCTGTAATCCCAACCCTTTGGGAGGCTAAGGCAGGAGGATCACTTGAGCACAGGAGTTTGAGACCAACCAGACAGCATAGAGTGATATTGCCTCCTTTTTTTTTTTTCAAGCAAGCCTATCTAGCATAAACATGCTTCTAGTGTAATCAAAGTATTTTAACATGCTTATGAGATTTTCAATCATTCTTTCATTGTGTAGTAACAGCACAATATCTTCATTAGCAATAGAATGAGTTAGGAAGTGACTAAAAGTATGTACTGACATTCTACTATATGCCAGATACAATGTTAGTTTCAGCTATTTTATATTATTAGACAAACAAATATAAAATGTTTTCCATCCATAATGTAAATTTTATCTATTTATAGATATGTATAAAGTTGTGAAACTTTTTGTTTTGTTTTGTTTTGTTTTGTTTTGTTTTGAGAGAAGGTCTAGCTTTATCACCCAGGATGGAGTGCAGTGGTTTGATCTCAGCTCTGCTCACTGCAGTCTTGACCTCCTGGGCTCAGGTGATCCTCTCATTTCAGCCTCCTGAGTAGCTGAGACTACAGGCCAGTGCCACCACACCCATCTAATTTTTGTATTTTTAGCAGACACGGGGATTCGCCATGTTGCCAGGCTGGTCTGGAACTCCTGACCTCAGATGATCCATCCACCTTGGCCTCCCAAAGTTCTGTTTCTATAGATGTGAGCTACCATGCCCGTCCTCTATATTTTAATGTAAGTGGTGATGATAATATTTTAGACATTTTTAAAGTCTCTTAAAAACCTCACCTTTTTTTTAGGATCACATGTACCTGTGCTATTAAAACAATAAAAAGTCTCCATCTGTTTTTAGAAGATTTCCAATTTTTTCTCTCATCAGTAGTTGCCTCCACTTCATTTTATTCTTGAATGTTTACATTATTTTAAATTTATCTATTATAATATTATGTCTGAAGAAAATACTGGCAAGTGAATGCACCCTATTTATCATGTGTAACTAGAAATGTACAACATATTTCAGAAACTCTACAATCTGATATTTTTCTGACACAAATCTACTGGGTTTTCCTTTCAGTTTCCATCAGATTACTTGGCAACACAACACAACTAGATTTGAATTACGAGTTGTCATTTTTAACGTGTTGCTAATCACAAGTTCAATGATTTTTTAATTATAAATAAACACAAAATATGTCTTGCTGAATATCAGTAATGCCATATGGAGAATAACACCTGCTTTCAATAGCTTCAGGTAATAATTTATTTTACAGTTTATTTTCTATCATTTTCTATTTAAAACAAACAGTGTTCTATAAGAATGAATGAAATAAAGACTTATGAGTCCCCTAGTTGCAATCCTGCTCAGTTTGATATATACTGAGAAGCTCTTGTTTGTTTCCCTGAATACTTCTTAGTAGGATCCATGACAGAGCATGAAAATGACAGCAAACAGTTTAACAGCTATTCTGATTCTTTAAAATGGCTGTTCTGAATAGAATAAAAATTGTTAGATGCTTCACATGCAATATAAAAATTGGACTAGCATTAAATTTATCCCAGCTTATGAAAAGTGATTTTTTTGGTTAAGCTGAAATTAGTTTTTATTTAGGTGATAAAACAACTTAGCACTCAAAGAAAAATATAGGATTTTATATTGTAATAAACAAAAAGACTAAACATTGTACCTTATATTACCACAAAATAAATTACCACTATCTCTAGTTTATCTAGAGAACTTAGCAGAGTTAGAGACATCGTCCAACATTATACTGAAAGAAACAATAATTTTCAACAGAGCTGAAATTTTTGTGTGTGTGCACACATATATGAATAATTCAGAGCATCAGCATCTCAACATTGAGGATTGCATTGGTATGATTGGAGATTACATGTTTCACACAATATTCTTTTAGAAATTTTTACTTAACAATTTTCCTATTCTTGTCCTTAATTCTATTCCAAGGAGCTGAGGGCAAATGTGCCTCTTTGTTTGCTTGTTTCTTTTTAATCTGATAGAGTTTGTTATTATAGCTTGGGACATTCAAGTAATAATGGAAGAATAGATATTTTCTATTGGCAAGCCAATAAATGTTATTTAATGTTGTTTTAATAGTAGCAGCTATTTCATGGAACTTAACTAATATTTTTATTTAGCATTGCTCCCTAAGGCAATTTCAGAGGGATTTTATTTTGTTCTGATGGAAAATAGTTCTATAAACAAAACCAAATGTTGTTAAAATGTATATAAATATGACAAAAATCATAGATGTTAATAGAAAATATGTATTCTTAGTAGCTCTGAACATTAAATTCCCTTTTTATCATTGAATTTTTTGGGTAAAAATGATGATATAATAATTGGCTTTTTATTTTCAAAGTCATTATATGTTTATTATCTTAATATGTTGATCAAAATAAGCCAGTTAAGTATGTATGAGGTATTTGATAATGAAAAAATTTATTTTAGGCTATTCTAAAGAAAATTAAGAACAGACTATTTGGTAATTGTTTATTTTTCTTCGTGAAAAATTAACCAACATCAAATTATGAAATATGGAAGTCAGCCTGAGATCAAGGAAAAAAAATAAGAGGAGTCAGATTACTTCATTTATTGCATAGCTAAGATACAAAGAAACTTTAAAAATTGCATTTGAGATACACAAGTAAAGCCTGACCGCCTTGCTGAATTCTTGGTCAGAATGAAACAGAACATATAAAAAGAAGCATATATTAAACATACATGTGGAAAGCATAAATTAAATACATATACATGTCAAATATTTTAGCTGATAGAAAGTGGATAGGAATAATAAACTGTGAGAATCATAGTGATATTTGAGATTATTGTGGTACAATTCAAAGAAGATAGTAATATTTAGAAAATTTTGTGAAGAAATAGGTAAGTGGTAAAATAATAGGACGAAATAGCAATAGAAGAGGATAATAGTCTGCATACTCTCACTCATATACAGGAGCTGAGGAAATGGATCTCATGAAAATAGAAAGTAGATTGATAAAGGGGAGGGAGGGATGAGAAGTTGATTAATGGGTACAAATATACGGGTTGATAGGAAAAATAAAACCTAGTACTTGATAGATCAGAAGGGTGACTATAGTTTATAATACTGTATTGTATACTCAAAAATGGTTAGTTTGTGCTTGTTATGTTTCTAGCATAAAAAAGACAAATATTTAGATTATGTATATCCCAGGTACACTGATTTGATTTTTACAAACTACATGCATGTATTAAATTATCACATGCATTCAAAAGCTATGTACATCTATTATACAAAATAAAAGTTGTTTAAAAAAATTTTAAAAAGAAAAAAAAAGGAGAGGGCAATAGTCAATGAAAGGTAAACTTAGCAATCTGCATTGCTCAAACTTAGCCCATTCCAAATATAGACCTATTTTAACAAATGAAAAAGTATTTGGCCAATTGCTGGGAGATAACCCTTGTTCCCTTGAAATAGTCTTCCCAATGAGTCTTTTTATATGCCTGTGGCCTTGGGTCACACTTTATTTATGGCAAATGCCTGCTTTTGTATGCCTGAAGCCTTGGCCCATGTTGTACCAGTTTGACCAGATAAGTTTATTCCAGGATTGTGATGTTTATCATACAGGTCATATTGGTCTGTGGTCACGTGCTGAAGTCTGAGCAGCTGAGGTCAGTCATATGTCTGATTGACACCCAATAAAAACACTGGCCAGCAAGGATAGTGTGAACTTACCTAGTTAGCAGCACTTAGCACACATTGTTATACATCATTGCTGAGAGAATAATTAAGTGCATTGCTGTCTGACTTCACAAGTGTGGGCATCTAGATGGTTTCTCCTGGACTTTAGCCCATGCATTCTTCCCCCTCTGCTGGTTTTAATCTGTATCCTCTCAATGACATAAACCATAATTGAGTGTAACAGCTTTCCTAGCCTTGTGGGTCCTTATTAGCAAATCCTTGAGCCTGACAGTGGTCTTGAGGATGACTGACACAGTAGCTTTAACAGTACAGAGTATAAATTGATAGTTTCAAGATTCTAATGTTCTCTACATTGTGAATATAATACACTAAAAATATTAAACCTTTAAAAATTATTTTAGAGAAAAATCTTTATAATAATATTCATGTTGAGCATAGCTTTTTATGTAAATTATTTCACGTTCCAATCTAAAAACACTATTTGAGAATAAGGGAATTAAGGAAATAATCAAAATCCGTGGCTATATGTCTGTTGCTATTTGAAATAAGGCTATCTTACATGTATTAGTAAATAAAATAACTACAACTGATACTTTTTGAGTGCTTACAATGTTTCAGACAATTTTCTGCATGCTTTATATGTTCTGTTTTATTCAGTTTCATAAGTCTCCTTAGCATAGTTTATTGGTATTATTCCCACTTTCTAAGAACTGAGAGTAAAAGATATTAAGAAACTTGCCCAAAGTCAAAAAATCACCAGTTGATGGTGATAAGACTACAATCTAAGAATTTTGAACTTACAATCCTTATATTATGATTTTTCTGTGTGTCAAATATGGTACTGAGTATTTTAGATATATAATTTAACCTCAAAATCACATAAGAAAGTTTTCCCACTTTACAAACAAAGTGGCAGATTCAGAAGGATTCAGCAAATTATTCAAGGTCACTGGACTAGCAAGGGACAAAACTGTAAATCAAAAGTATTGGCCTGTATTGATGCTTTTCATTGATACAGTTGATTAGGTCTACTTGAAAGTAGAGAGAGGCAAGACAAAAGAGATGATTTCAATAGTTTTAGGTCAGCAAAGTCTAAAACAGTAATAAAATGAGTGAGAAAAAGTTATAGTTAATATAATTGAAAGAAACAATATAAATCAATTTGTTTAAAAAAAAAGTATAAAAATCAATTTTGCTTTAAAACAAAGCCAAAGAAAAACAAAGAAATATGTAGACTCAAGATAAGACTTTAAAGAGGCACCTGTAGCAAATAGTAAAAGCTATCCTTCTGATGCGAAGTAAAAATGATATGCTGTATAAATTGAAAAATATATCGGACACCTTTTAAGACTGCATACATTAATTATTTCATGAGCTTATTTCCCAGAACAAGAAATATTTTTTTAAAAAAGTTGTCAGCAACTGAGGTAATATTTTTTTGTGTTGTTTGCTTGTTTTCTTTAACTTGCAGAAATCTACTCCGGAGTTGAGTATAACATTCCCAGTTCAGCAAAATAAGCTTATAATTGTTCATTTTCTAAGTTTTTGATGGACCTTAGAGTTTGAATAGCTAAACTATAAACTCAAAAAGACATTAAGATTTAATAGGGGTAGAATAATCATTAGAATAAATTTAAGATCATATTTTTGATAGTTTTTAATCTAAAATCTTTCTTTATTGCTATCCTTTCTCTCTTTTGTATACGCTGTAGCTCCTTAGGTGAAGTTAAGTCTATTTCGAAGCAGAGCTTGATTCTGAGATGTTTCTCCTACACTGCTTAACAATTAAGACAACATGTTCAAGTGTTGTAAACTTTCTTTCACTTATGGTTTCATTTACTATGTTGCAGTAATGCATTCTATCTGAAAAATATGACTGTTTATTTTATTCCTTACCAAGTCTTGTCATATTCCAGCTCATTGTCTGAGAAAATTTAGCTGTATAGCAAGAAATTATCAAACTTCATGTATTCCTCTCTTGCTCTGACTCCAAAGAAAATAGATGGAAATATAATAAATATTTTCAGTGTTTTTTTTTTTGTAATTCCATGGCATGAGTAATAAGAATTTTTTTAAAAAGAAGAACATACATACCTACTCTCAGTTACCCACAGAAGTTGATATTTTAAATGATAAATTAACAAATAATGCATTAAATATTCAGCAAATATTGATGGGCTATTATTTGCCAGCTTCTGGTGTTAGCTGAACAAGATATAATTCCCATTTTCAAATAGCTTGTCCAATATGGTAATCACGTAATTGAGATAGTGAATTTTATAGCCCTATGAAAGAACAAAAGAGAGAGCCCTAAAATAACTCCAAAAATCAGGGGAAACTTCTTTCATAAAATGATTTGGCAAATATTTAAAGAAAGGAAATTGTCTGGGCAAGAACTAAATAGATTTGCTTGTAAAGGGTGTGCCTATTATTCTTCTAGTGTTACTTTAAACAATACCCAATATTTAATTAAAGATTTTCAGCCTAAATATTATGTAACCTCATTTTTTTCATGTAATCTGGCAGGATCACAATTGAAGTAAAGAATTGCTGTCATAATTGTAAGGAATTGGGGAAAATGCAACTGCTTTCTGTTATCTTTAATCAGCTTCTGGAATGGTATACTAGTGATCATGTTCATTCTGTTCATTTGTAATTCAAATTTAATGAGAACTACCCAATACCAATACTGTTGAGAAGCACTAAACATAGAGGGGAATTTCTAAAGCCAATTAGAATTAATCCATAAATAAGATTCTACATCAATTATCTATGAATGCATACCAAGTCATCACAGAAGTTTGCAGTTTAAAATAACAAAATCATTTAAAATTTCTCATAGTTTCTGTGGGTTTGAATTTTGCAAGCAGCTTGACTGAATGGGTTCTCTCAAGGTCTCAAATGAGTATTCTGTCGAACAACACAAAAAAATCATCTTTAAGTCTTTTTCACTTGGATGTCTGAGCTGGGAAGACTTAATAAGACAGAAGATGGGACTGCTTAAGAAGATTCCTCAGCATTCCTCTCTACCTCTATGTGGGTCCTCTGCATAGTCTATTTTCAGGGGGCAGCTTCAAATAACCTGGAATCCTTATATGATGGTATAGGGCTTACAAGAAAGACAATCTAAGAAATCTACACAAAAATAATCTTTTCATCTCACCTAGCCTGTAAAGTCATATAATATCACTTTGCCACATTTCATTTGATATAAATAAATCATGAAAGAAAGTTCATACTTAAGGAAAAGGAGTTTATACTCTCTCTCTGTCTCTTTCATTTTTAGACAGAGTCTTGCTCTGTCACCTAGGCTGGAGTGCAATGGCATGATATCAGCTCACTGTAACCTCTGCCTCCTGGGTTCAAGCAATTCTACTGCCTCAGCCTCTTATGTAACTGGGATTACAGGTGCCTGCCACCACACCTGGCTAATTTTTGTATTTTTAGTAGAGACAGGATTTCACTATGTCAGTCACGCTTGTCTCGAACGCCTGGGTTCAGGTTATCTACGTGCCTCAGTCTCCCAAAGTGCTGAGATTTCTTCATGTCTTAATGACAGAAGAGTTCATAAATTTCCAGATATATTTTATATCAAGCACAGCATTCTAGTTACTATCTAGGACGTGAAAAGATGAAAAGACTGAAGTCTATCACTCCCACCTTTACAAACACGACAATAAAAGTTGAATTAAATAAAAAGACACAGTTTTGTTGAATCCAACAAAAATCAGGGAAAAATAACTCTCCTGAAACCTACAGAAACACTGGGGTCTAAGTGGTGTTGGCGGGTGGCGGGGGAGAGAGAGAGAGAGAGAGAGAGAGAGAGAGAGAGAGTTGGATACCTAGGGTAAAAGCAGTCCCAAAAGTTGTTAATGAATACATATGAATAGATCAAAGCCAAGTAAAGCTCACATACGAAAAAAAAAAAAAAAAAAACAGATTAACAAGATCTCTGGGAAGCATTCATTGTCACCATAGTATAGAGAAGAACAGCTATTGTCAGAAAGACATGGAACCCATCAGATTGGTCTCTTTTATCTCCTTTATAGTGGAAAAGAGCCTTAAACTAAAGAGAGAACAACAAATATTGTTATTCTTAGGGCACAAGAAAAAACTCATTGCAGCTGTGTACGAGGAATACAATATAAGGTGTAATCCTAGGGAAAGGAAGGGCATCAAGTATATGTATTGAACTCCTATCTACAGTTGAGTAGGGAAAGAATACTGACATTGAGAAAGCAAGACTTCTGAGATCTACTGACAAAGTGCCTGACTAAAACTAAAGTTTTACAATCCACACCCTCTATCCATGTCCCACCCTTATCTAACAAGCTGTTCTCAATTTATAGGGGAATACTGTTGAGAGAACATCCCTCTGTGAAGCACAGTGCAAATGGGAAGCACAAAGTTAAGGATAGAGCAATTATTGAGAAAAAATTTTGTCAAGCTTTCACCATAAAAAATATTGTCTTTTGAAGAAATTTAAAGCTTATGGTGCCATGAGATGAATCATAGCAACAACAACAAGGCTCAAATTCACCTCAACTCCTGACTACAATGACCAAAACATTACTATTAAAGGCCCAAGGCAAAATGAATTGGTGATTTCCAAACATCCAAACATATTTATATATATATAACTGTGTAAATATAAAATACTTCCCTACACAATATTTCTGGCATTCATTCACTACCAAGAAGAAAATTAATCAATAGAAATAGACTCAAATATGATGTATGTGCTGGAATTACCAGAAAGAAAATTTAAAATATTGAAAACATGTTCAAGACTAATGGAAAAAGTTGGCAGCATGCAAGATTGCATGGGTACTGTGAGCAAGAGATGGAAGTCAAAAGAAATGCAAAAAATGAAAATAACAGACATGAATTAAGCTGATTACTGAAATCAACATAGCTGAGGAAGGAATCAGAGAACTTGAAAATAAGTCAATGGAAATTACTTAAACTAAAAACAAAATAGAAAAATAGTAAAAATATCAGAAATCTATGAGATAATATACAAAATGCTTAGTTTTATAACTGTAATCACAGAAAAATAAGACAAAATGGGAACAAATCTTCCAAAATTAGTAGCAAACAGCAAAGTACAGGTGAAACAACTATAAAACAACCAGGGTGAGGTAGGCTAGATTGAGATGTTGCTATTTCATACATAAGAACAAAGGATAGAATAACAGAGATTTCTCATCATAAACCATGCAAGCTAGAAGCAAATGAAGTGATACATATAAAGTGGTAGAAAAAACAAAACAAAAACCAAAACCTGTCAACCCAGAGTTTTAGGAAAAAAAAAATTGAAAAATGAAGAACAAATAAGGAGTATGTCAGACAAAATATATCAAAACCAACCAACAAAAAGAAACTGTAACAAATGAGGGATTCACTTCCAGCAGACCAGCACTACAAGAAGTTAAAAGGTAAAGAAATAAATGTGCCATCAGAGAGAATTTTAGATCATCACAAACAAATGAAGAGCAGAGAAAACAAAGAAAAAATGAGAACAAAAGGTAAAAAATAAAACTAAACTTTTATTTATATTTCAGTTGCTCCAGAAGAAAACTCCTCTGTAAAACAAAAATAATGGTGATATGCTACATGTTCGAGCGTAGGTTTAACTTATAATTTATACAGGAATACCACAAAGTACAAGGTAGAGGAAATGGGAATTGACAGGTGTCAGGTCCTTAAACTACATATGCAGAGGTGTAAAATTATTTGAAAATAAATTGCTATTAATTACAAGGCATATAATAAATTAAAGGCAACTACTAAATATTTAATAAGCAATATTAATAAGCAAATATGAGAGAAAAAATAAAATTAAAAAATTGTCAATACGTGTCAAAGCAGAGAGTAGAGCAGAGAATAAAGAATCAAAGAACAGAATAATGAGTAGAAAATAGCTAGTAAGGTGGTAGATGTTACCAGTAAGATTCATGTTTACATTACTTGAAAACAATCTGGAGGCACAAATAAAGAAATTCTCAAGTTTGGATAGCAAAAGCCAGACCTAATTATATGTTGCCTAAAGGGACCCCACTTTAAATATAAGGACGTGGGTTTTATGTACAAGAATGGTGAAAGTTATACCATGGAAGAACTAATCAGAGGAAGTCTGGAAGAGTTATATAGATACAAAAGTAGATTTTATAACATAAATATGAAAGGCATAAAGGAATATATTAATAAATAATGGTAACAATTCTGTAAGATTTAACAGTCTTAAATATGTATGCCCCTAAAAAGAGAGCTTCAGAATTTATAAAGCAAATTCTGACTTCATCTAAAAGAGGTAGAGAGCTGGAAGGGGTATTGTTCAAACAATTAAAACAGCAGAAGAAACTACAAATTTCTGATTTTTCTTGAATGCATCAAATAACTGAAGTCACAAGGCAAACAACTAACACTTTATCTTGAGAAAAACCATCACATGCAGGGAAAAACAAAATTTCAAGATTTGGTTATCTTGTGCAGATACTGGCAAAAGGCATATACACTAGTGAAAAAGTCAGAAATTTTTAACATACTGCTAAAAACTAAATATAGGCTACTGTGAGAGTGTGAAGAATCTGGTGTTCATAGACAAAGCGGAGTATGCACTCTCTTACAGGCTTTTCCTCCAAGAAACTTACCAGGTAGTCACAGGAAACATAGTAGAGGATCCTAAAAAAAAATTCTTCCTGATGGTAGCTGATTAAGGGAAGGAAAAGCCATTGCTGAAGTGCCTTTCAGACTTATTTTCTCCATTCACTACCAGACACACATTTTTCTTACCTCTCTTATAGAACAAAAGCTCTAATCTGCATGGAGAAAGCCATTATATCTGTAGCCTGAGGCTACTGGTGAAACTCAGTGCAGCAACGGCAGGGGAACAGGTGCCACCACCTAAACATTGCCCAGACTTTGTCTTCCATGTTTTAGATTAATCTAGTGCTTTATTTATTTCTTAATGCTAGTCTCTTTATGGTTTGTGGTATGAATCTTAACTTATTACAGTCTATCTTCAAGTAATGTTATACCTCTTCATTTACAGTATATCAATCTTACCAGAGTTGACACTATTTCATTCCTTTTAGTCTTAATGCTATTGTTACGCTTTTGCTTTTATGTATAATATAAACCTCAGAATTCATTATTATTTTTGTTTAAATAATTATCTTAAAAATAAGAATACCATATTCTTATGGTGTTTCTTCATTATATATAATATATATATAATTCTTCATTATAGATGTCCATGTGGTATCATTTTTCTTCTTCCTGAAATACATTTTTTAACATTTCTTTTTTTGTGTATTTTGTTTCTTTATTTTTATTTTATTTTATTTTTTTATTATACTTTAAGTTCTGGGATACATGTGCAGAATGTGCAGGTTTGTTTCATAGGTATACACATGCCATGGTGGTTTGTGCACCCATCAATCCCTCAGCTACATTTGGTATTTCTCCTAATGCTATCCCCTCCCCCAGTCCCCAACAGGCCCTGGTGTGTGATGTCCCCCTCCCTGTGTCCATGTGCTCTCATTGTTGAACTCCCACTTATGAGTGAGAACATGCAATGTTTGGTTTTCTGTTCCAGTGTTAGTTTGCTGAGAATGATGGTTTCCAACTTCACCCATGTCCCTACAAAGGACATGAACTCATTTTTTTTATGTCTTCATAGTATTCCATGGTGTATATGTGCCACACTTTCTTTATCCAGTCTATGACTGATGGGCATTTGGGTTGGTTTCAGGTCTGCTATTGTGAATAGTGTTGCAATAAACATACGTGTGCATGTGTCTTTATAGTAGAATCATTTATAATTTTGGAGGTACATACCCAGTAATGGGAATGCTGGGTCAAATGTTGTTTCTGGTTCTAGATCTTTGAAGAATCGCCACCCTGTCTTCCACAATGATTGAACTAATTTACACTTCCATCAACAGTGTAAAAGCATTCCTATTTCTCCACATCTTCTCCAGCATCTGTTGTGTCCTGACTTTTTAGTGATCACCATTCTGACTGGTGTGAGATGGTATCTCATTGTGGTTTTGACTTGCATTTCTCTAATGACCAGTGATGATAAGCCTTATTTTTAAATGTTTGTTGGCGACATAAATGTCTTCTTTTGAGAAGTGGCTGTTCATATCCTTTACCTACTTTTTGTTGGGGTTGTTTATTTTATTGTAAATTTGTTTAAGTTCCTTGTAGGTTCTGGATATTAGCTCTTTGTCAGAAGGATAGCTTGTAAAAAAAATTTTCCCATTCTGTTGGTTGCTGTTTCACTCTAATGAAAGTTTATTTTGCTGTGCAGAGCGCTTTAGTTTAATTAGATACCATTTATCAGTTTTGGCTTTTGTTGCCATTGCTTTTTGTGTTTAGTCATGAAATCTTTGACCATGCTATATCCTGAATGGTATTGCCTAGGTTTCCTTCTAGGGTTTTTCTAACTTTAAGTCTTACATTTAAGTCTTTGATCCATCTTAAGTTAATTTTTGGATAAGGTGTAAAGAAGGGGTCCAGTTTTTGTTTTCTTCACATGGCTAGCCAGCTTTCCCAACACCATTTATTAAATAGGGAATCCTTTTCCCATTGCTTGTTTTTCTCAGATTTGTCAAGAGAGGAAGTCAAATTGTCTCTGTTTGCAGATGACATGATTGTATATTTAGAAAACTCCATCATCTCAGCCCAAAATCTCCTTAAGCTGACAAGAAACTTCAGCAAAATCTAAGGATACAAAAATCTATGTGCAAAAATCACAAGCATTTTTATACACCAATAATAGAGAGCCAAATCATGAGTGAACTTTTATTCACAGTTGCTATAAAAAAGAATCAAATATCTAGGAATACAACTTACAAGGTATCTGAAGGACCTCTTCAAGGAGAACTGCAAAGCACTGCTCAGGGAAATAAGAGAGAACACAAAAAAATGAAAAACATTCCATACTTATAGATAGGAAGAATCAATATCATGAAAATGGCCGTGCTGTCCAAATTAATTTAGAGATTCAATGCTATCCCCATCAAGCTACCACTGGCTTTCTTCACAGAATTACAAAAAACTACTTTAAATTTTTTATGGAACCAAAAAAGGGCCCATATAGCTAAAACAATCCTAAGGAAAAAGAACAAAACTGTGCTACTGTAGCCTTGTAGTACAGTTTGAAGTCAGGAGGCATCACGGTACCTGACTTCAAACTGTACCACAAGGCTACAGTAACCAAAACAGCATGGTACTGGTACCAAAACATATATATAGACTAATGGAACAGAACAGAGGCCTCAGAAGTAATGCCACACATTTTTAAAACATTTCTTTAGAAAAGTCAGCACCTGGTGAATTTGCTTAGATTTTGTAGCTCTGAAAACATTTTTAGTTTACCAGTATATTTTTGCTTGGTAAAATATTAGACTAATTTTTAATTTTCTCTCAATATTTGAAAGAAATATTCTACACTCTCCTCACTTACATGATCTTTAATAGGAAACTAGTTTTATCATTATATTCATTTTCCTATGACCTTTTTTTTCCTCTCTGGCTTTCATTAAGATGTTCTCTTTATAACTAAATTTTGAGCAAATTGGTTTTATATTGTCACTTTCCTTCTGTTTTGTGTGCTTTGGGTTGGTGGTAGCTTTTTGTATCTGTGAATTTAAAATTTCCATTTAGTCTAATACATTTTTGACCATTATATTTTTCAATATTTCTGTTTCCCTTCTATCTTTTACTACTCAAGAACTCTAATTACTTATGTGGTAGGCCACATGAAGTTGTGCCATTGCTCACTGAACATTTTTCTAATTTTTTAAATTCTTTTTTGTCTTTATGTTTCATGTTTTGGAGTTTTTCTTTCTATAAGCTTATTAATATTTTTATTTACAGTGTCTAATATGCTGAGTTTTTCATCCCAGTTTTTGTGGTTTTCATCTCCATAAGTGTTTTTCTGATCATTATTACATCCACTAGATTTTTACTTAACTTTTGAACATATGGAATGAAGTTATAATAACTGTTTAAATGTCCTTCTATACTAACTATAATGGCTGTGTAAGCTTGATTCTCTTTCTATTGATAGTTTTCCTCCTTACTGTAGGTCATTATTTTCAGACCAGCCTGGTATTCTTTGATTAGATGCCACACATTGTATATTTTGTCAAGTTGAGTGCTAAGTGTATTTTGAATTGCACATTCATTAACATGTTTTTCTGAAATCTTGAAATAAGATTGTTGAAAGGAATTTGATGCCTTCCTATCTATCTTTTATGATTCGTTATCTGTGCCTAATAAGTATTCAGTCTTGGATTAATTTTTTTTTATTGTTGATATATTTTTTTAAATTGCATTTTAGGTTTTGGGGTACATGTGAAGAACATGCAAGATTGTTGCATAGGTACACACATGGCAGTGTGATTTGCTGCCTTCCTCCCCCATCACCTATATCTGGCATTTCTCCCCCATGCTATCTCTCCCCAACTCCCCACCCACCGCTGTCCCTCCCCTGTTTTCCCCAGACAGACCCCAGTATGTGATGCTCCCCTCGCTGTGTCCATGTGTTCTCATTGTTCAACACCTGCCTATGAGTGAGAACATGCAGTGTTTGATTTTCTGTTCTTGTGTCAGTTTGCTGAGAATGATGGTTTCCAGGTTCATCCATGTCCCTACAAAGGACACAAACTCATCTTTTTTTATGGCTGCATAGTATTCCATGGTGTATATGTGCCACATTTTCTTTGTCCAGTCTATCATCGATGGGCATTTGGGTTGGTTCCCGGTTTTTGCTATTGTAAACTGTGCTGCAATGAACATTCGTGTGCATGTGTCCTTATAGTAGAACGATTTATAATCCTTTGGATATATACCCAGTAATGGGATTTCTGGGTCAAATGGAATTTCTATTTCTAAGTCCTTGAGGAATTGCCACACCATCTTCCACAATGGTTGAACTAATTTATACTCCCACCAACAGTGTAAAAGTGTTCCTATTTCTCCACATCCTCTCCAGCACCTGTTGTCTCCAGATTTTTTTATGATCACCATTCTAACTGGCATGAGATGGTATCTCAATGTAGTTTTGATTTGCATTTCTCTAACGACCAGTGATGATGAGCATTTTTTCATGTGTTTGTTGGCCTCATGTATGTCTTCTTTTGTAAAGTGTCTGTTCATATCCTTCACCCACTTTTGAAAGGGCTTGTTTGTTTTTTTCTTGTAAATCTGCTTTAGTTCTTTGTAGCCATATCAAGAATGTTGCTCAGGCTGGTCTTGAACTCCCAACCTCAGGTGATCCACCCGCATTGGCCTCCAAAGTGCTTGGATTACAGGCGTGAGCCACCATGCCCAGCACCTTTTATATATTTCTTGTGAGTGATTGCTCTGGCCAAGACTTCCAGTACTATGTTGAATAGGAGTACTGATAGAGGGCATTCTTGTTTTGTTCCAGTTTTCAAGGGAATGCTTTCAGATTTTTGCCCATTCAGTATGATGTTAACTGTGGGTCTGATAGAGGACTCTTATTTTTATATATATTCCTTTAATACCAAGTTTGTTGAATATTTTTAACATAAAGAGGTGTTGAATTTTTTCAAAAGTTTGCATTACCTCTATTGAGATAACCGTGTGGTTTTTGTTTTCAGTTCTACTTTCCTGATGAATCACATTTATTGATTTGCATATGTTGAACCAACCTTGCATTTCAGGGATAAAGTGTACTTGATTGTGGAGTATTAGCTTTTTGCTATGCTGTTTGATTCTGTTTGCTTCCAGGCACAGTACTCCCTTAAGAATTTCTTTCATCAAGGTGGATATATTATTTCATATTCTCCTGGCCTGTAATAATTATGCTGAGAAATCTGCTGTTAGTCTGATGGGGGTTCTCTAAAAGTTAGGAGTCACTTTTCTCTTTGAGTTTGTGAAATTCTCTCTTTATTTTCTACTTTGGACAGTTTGGCTATAACATGCAGTGAAGAAGACTTATATTGTATATACTGGCGTTTTTTAACTCTCTTTGTCTAAAAGTCTTCTAGAGTGGAGAAGTTTTCAGCTATTATTTCATTAAGTGAGTTTTCTATTACTTTAATTTTCTTTTTGCCTGCTGGGACACTAACAATTTAAATATTTGATTGCTTTATAGTGTTTTATATGTCACATAGGGTTTATTTATTATTTTTGTCCCTATTTCTTAATTTTTATCTGCCTAGATTATTTGAAAAGAACTGTCTTCATGGTCTCATTTTTTTTTTCTTCTCGAACTACTTTATTGTTGAAGCTTTTGAGTGTGTTTTGTATTTCACTTAATGACATCTTTAGTTTCAGAATCTTTGATTCTTTTTTAGGATAACTATCTTTTTGGTAAATTGGAAATATTATATACATACTTCTTTTGCTGATTTCATGGCATTGTTTATCTGAGTCTCTACAATGATATTTCTTTGCTTGTGTTTCTTGTGTCTTTACATTGTCATCTGTGTATCTGGCATAACAATTACTTATTCCAATTTTTTGAATTTCTTTTCATAGAAGAGGACTTTTTACTGAAGACGTATCTATACTGTTGGTTGGGTAGGGCACTTTGTAGTGTCCATAGTGTAGTATCCATATGATTTATTTTGCTATAAACAGTGGCAATAGAGGCTATGATTGCCTCAGTGGCTTATTGTGAAGATTTCATTGGAGACTTTTGTGAAGTTTTGCTAAGGCAGGGAAGTAATTTAGGCCAGTTCTCAAGCCCCAGAGATAGAAGGTATGGGCCAAGCATGCCTGTCCTTGGGCCCCAGGGAAGTGTATGCTGGCTTCAGTGTTAGTGAGATTATGCAGACCAATTCTTGGACCTCCAGACAGCTTACATAGGTATCAGCAGTGGCAGCAATGGGCTAGGTAGGTGGTGAGTCCTCAAGATTTTGGGCAGCAGGTATGGCAGGGGCAATGGCAGTAGCAGTGGTTGGACAATGCTCTGGATCTCAAGCTGTCCATGTGGGAGTTGGTAGTAGCTGTGATGTAGGCCAACAGATAAAGAGTTCAGGTGGGTGTCAGGTGTGCTCAGGTGCCAATGGTGATGGATGGTGCATGGGGATTTCCAGATCCCTAGATAATGTGTTTGGGCACTAAGTGGGTAGAGCTAGCCTAGGCAGATCTGGACTTAGGTCCCCCAGTAGTACACAGTAGAGCACGTAGACACTGGCAGTAGTAGGTATGGGTTGGATGCTCCAAGTCTAATGCTCAGGTAGGGATCATAGTAGCTTTACTTTGGCCCTGCTGCTAAAATTGGTGAGGTGGCTTTAAGTAGCAGTGGCCATAAATATGTGTTTAAGAAATATGAGCTTTGATCCCAGGTTGCGGCTGTGAGCTAGATAGCCTGTCCTCAAGGTGCTTATAAATGCATGATGAGATTGCTGTCATTGGCTTGTGCTTCAGACCTGGCAAGAACAGCCAGCAGTGCTTGATGGTAGGCAGTGGATGTCAGTGGGACTCCAGGGATGTGAAAATTCAGGAACTTTTTAGCCTCAAGAAAGGATGCAATCTGGTGGACCTAGGCTCTCAAAATGGTGCCCTGCTATAGCTGCTTAAGATTTGGACATTGTTTGCGACCTAGCTTGAGCTCCCTCTCTAAAGAAATACTGTGGCACAGTTTCTAGACAGCTCCTATGTTAATTTCAGGGCCCACATGGGTCAATAGTTGCCCTGTGGCTAGAATTGCAGGAATCTACAGTGGGAATGTGGAGTGCTGAGGGTCACTTTTTTTTTAACCGTTCCTCTGCATTGGAGAGCCTCTATAGGCTCCCAGCCCATCAGCTAAGCAGTCTAACTTACTTCTCTCTTCTTTACCTTGGGTGTTTTCTGTCACTTCTCTATTGAATTCCAGTGTTTTCTCTGCCCACTCCTCCACTAAAAAGTGAAATATTTTGGAGTTATTAGAAGGAAAAAAAAATGTCAAGCTATTATTCTATTATTCAGCATTTATTCACAGAGATAATTTGCTTCTTAAATGTAATAATCTTTCAGTAAATATTTAATAAAATGTTTTTGAAAAATTCTATAATAAGCAGCAATTTGATTATAGTATTCAAAATAGATTATTTATGTTTATAGGAACATATAAAATAGAAGTTGTTGCATCTGCTTCAGAAATATTAGCCACATTTACATTAACTTGCAAGAAAATAAGAGAACCATTAAATCAAATTCATGAGAATAGCCACTGGAACATGTCAAAACGAGAGGTAGGATTTTTACATTCAATGAAATGATACTGAAAAGTATTCATTATTTTGCCAACAGAAAGCATGAAAAAAGGAAATAAGATGAAATAGCACAATTATCAACTTGATGGGGGAATACATTTTAAACAAAATAGTTTTTTATTTATCTTATAAGGAAAAACATATCTTGGTTTTTTTTGCATGCATAAAGAAAGGAAAAAATGTTTTTCAAAGTAAATGATAAAAGTTGAGAATAAGCTATTGTGAGGAGATTATAGAGTATAAGAATAATAGTATTATGTGAGGATAGTTAGATAATATGAGGATAGGTGAAAGTAAGTAGTTATACGAATACATACTGCAAGAAATTTAAAAATAATTCTGCTTAAAGTACTATCTTTGTGGTATTAAAATGCATTTAATGTATATTAACATATTTTTATAAATAAAGGTTTAATATAATTGTATATATGTAAATGAATATGTATATATGAAACACACACACATACACACACACACACACACAACACACACACACATACACACTCCTCCAGAAGACACCTTAAAAATCTAGAAAATTCTTGCCACATGATTTGAGATCCATAACAGTGTGGATTATAGTATACTTTTTGAGGGAATGTATTCTCTGCCCAGGTCCACAAGGGGGCATAGTTTCAAAGGCAAGAACTTCCCAGCACCACACCCACCCCTGCAAACCTCTCCATCAGGGGACTAGAGGTCTTTGTTTAAACTTTGGCATGCTTGGGAAAGAATCAAAGATCAGTCACTCCAGCAGAAGTTTAAAGGAACTCTTTTCATAGGCCCAGAAAACCTGAAGAGGGCGGGAATTCCTCCCAGGTTAAAAGTCCCCTTCTTCCATACCTCTTTGGACTCCATGTCGGGATCCCATTCCACAATACTGTGGAAGCTGCTTTTTCTCTTTCTATTTCTTTCACCTTTTTCTTTCTCTGCTTAAATATATCACTTTCTGCAAAACTCTTCGGGGTCCAATATTTACTTAATTGCTCACCACGCCCAGTGTGGTCCCCTCTCCCATTCTTGGGTGACTGAGAGACGAAGAGCCTGGAAGAACATCCTTTTGGGGTTACTGAGCCTCCCCCTGCTCCCCAGAATCTGTATCATCATCTCATGCTAAACTTGTGCCAAAACTATAGCTACATTCAAAGGAGGACAAAAAAATTAAATACTTAAGAACCAGAACTCAAATTTTGAATTTTTGGTAAATGTCTACATAATACATATTATGATATCAGTGATATATGTGATTTTCTTAATGTTAACTATTAACATTTGTCATCTATGTATTACAAATATGTTTGATGATAGTATATTTTTGTTTAGAATGTTAAATAAAATAATTCCAAAATTAGCATAAATACCTGTATTGAAAACAAATTATACCATGAGACTGTGGCTCTCACACAGTATTATAATTGTATTTGAAGTATAAAATTACTCAGATAATTTTCTAAATAGACTTGTATTAAGGAAAAAAAAAAATGTCTTAGTCACAATTACTCATCTTTACTTTTCTCCAAACTCAAATTGCTATAATACCTATGGAGATTGTTTAAGCCCAGTGGACACTGGGAGTTAAGCAGCAGGTTTTTCTCTTGTATTAACAGTCTCAAGTCTTCCCTAAAAGGTAGAGAATATATAAAGTAATGTAACATATTCCCATTTCTGAGAAGCCTTATAACTAAACGAGAGGAAATCCTCATTGCTGCCTATAGCAATCTTCACTTTTGGCTTACTAGCTAAACCCTGACAGCAGGAAAATTGTGGTGTGATGAGAGAAAACTGTGTTCCCTAGAGGCACTGTCAGGAACCTTGCTAACAAAAGCAAAAATCTTACCTCCTAGGACAAGTCTATAGAACACCATCTTCAATGTATAGCTTGAAGTATTCTAAATTTTTTTTTAGAATTTATGTATGTATAATAATTTTTTTTGAAAGTCCAGTGTGTGTGAGTTGGATTTCTATTCTTTAAATTACTAACTGCATGATATTAAGAAGGTAATTCAAATGATATGTACACTGGTTTCTTCATATGTAAAATGTGTGAAATAATGCCTGCATTGTGAATGGGATAATAAAAATTGCTTAGGTTGTTGCCTGCATACAGTAAAAATAACCTTTCAATTACTGTTAGTTATTGCTATGAACACATATACTGTATGTTTTTATCTATGTGTGTAATATGTACAGTGATATACATACATGTGCCTACATAATATATTATATGACATATATCTAAAGATAGTACTGGTTAATAAATGAGATCAGCAATCAGTTTGTGAGATTTTAAGTTGTATAAAACAACCTATTGACACCAATCTATCTTTATAGAAGTGATCAGAAGTCAATAAAAATATAAAAGAAAATAATGAAAGAATAGATTGAGTGATTGGACTTAAAAATATCCATCAGTTTGCTGAACAATATTGTTAATCCAGGGTCCAAAGATACACTTCCAATTCCTTAAAATGATATGAGGCAGGACATAGCATAAGAGCGAATGAATACAAGACAGGTTGTCAGGTCATAGACTGAAACAGAATAGGAAAAAATTCTGCTGGGGACCAATGGAGACAAATGCAAAGCTCCAATATTAAAATGCACTTAATGCAGTTAGGGGTTAAAACAGAAAGTTACCAGCTTACATTCTGATCAGTAAAACAAGAAAGAATGATTTCCTTAAATTTTCTTTTAATGCTGTTGGCTCTGCAGAGGGAATAAGCAAATGAGCTCATAGAGTCTTGAGATTCTTCCTCTAGGGGAAAAAATATTCTGATTCTGGGCAAGGAGCTGAAGAGATAATTTGGCAAACTAAGACTGACTGTAAGAAGAAAGTCTCCTCAAAATTAATTTGTTTTCATGAGGATTTTTTTGAAGTATAAATGCAATTGATTCACCCTTTTTTGTATATTTTTGTAATTCATTAAAAAGGTATCTAAAAAGTGATTCAAGTTTGCTCCACAAAAATATCACTCAATAGTCTTTTCTAAAAGTGTCAGGGTTAGTGCCATTAAATTAAATTTTACATACTGATACAAAATATACTTAAACTTTGTACCTAATATATATGGAATATCTTTAAATGTGTGTGTGTGTGTTTTTTTTTTTTTAAGATTGAGTCTCACTCTGTTACCTAGGCTGAAGTGCAGTGGTGCGATCTTCGCTTACTGCAGCCTCCACCTCCTGTATTCCAGCGATTCTCTTGCCTCAGCTTCCCAGGTAGCTGGGATTACAGGCACATGCCATCACGGCCAGTTAATTTTTGTATTTTTAGTAGAAACGTTGTTTCACCATGCTGGCGAGGCTGGTCTTGAAATCCTGACCTCAGGTGATTTGCCTGCCTCGGCCTGCCAAAGTGTTAGGATTACAGGTGGCCTGCCAAAGTGTTAGGATTACAGGAGCAAGTCACCACACCCAGCCTAAATGTCTCTTTATTCTAGGGTAACGTGGTGGTGTTTTCTGCAAATTATTCTTTATGTAGGATGTAGGATTTTGTGAACAAAGCTTTCAGCCTTCATTATGCAACTGAATTATAACCAGGATGAGTGAAATATTTTGAAACAAATAATTTTCAATTTTACTAAAAAATACTTTTAAAGTTATTAAATGTTACACTACTTTGAACAAGCTTGTAAAGTGCACATCTAATTTAAAATATATTTTCAATTAAATTTCTTATTAGAGTCCTATGAGCTTTGAATTATAATAATAGCTATCTACCTACTTTGATCCAAGGAATTCTAAGTAGTTTAAATGCTGGATTTCATTTCTCAGGCTTAATTGTTGACTATGAGGGAGGTTTACAAGTAAGGATAAACTTTTTGACTCCCTTTGCCTCATGGTTTTTTCTACCAGAGTAATTTACATTGTGCAGTTATTAACTGGACATGGAAAAATAAAAATTTGTCACAGATCTCTAAAATCAAAATAAGTATTGAATATTGAAGTAACATCTCACATACAATATGTTTATGTATGTAACATATGCATAAAAGTAGATAATTTTAGAATTTTAAAATTTTTATTTCCAAGTATTTCCTAATGTTATAATACCTATAAATATGCATTTATAGGATATTTGAGCCACAAACATAGTTATAATATACCTTTAAATCAACATGGCTCAGGTAAATATATCAAACACTAAAGCAATTAAGAGTATGTCAGAAATAAAAAACATGGTGGAAACAATAGTTTTGAATTGAATAGATTTCAGTTCAATTTTATAATTCTGTCCTTTTAAGCGGTGTAATATTTGACAAATTATTTAAATTTTAGTTTCCTTTCTTATTCAATAGGAAAAATCATTCACCTACAGTAATTTTTATAGTTGTTATAATTCATTTCAGTTTCCAAGACCACATGTAAACAGTGGCCAATGATAAGCTTAGATGACATTTCTAATCCCATGACTGCAAATAGCTGTGCCAAATCTTGACTAAATGGCTGAGCCTCAGAGTGGCAGGTGAGGATCATTTCTTATTTTAAGCCAAAGCATTATTCCAGTGCTTCAAGATTTTAAACACTTGGATGAATTACAAAAACAAGAAACTTTTAATAACCAGACAAGCTTTTTCAGGAGCACTGAATTTCCTCATTGGATTTTAAAAAAAAAAAAAAAAGGAACATTTCTATTTCATTAGCATAATAGTGATAGATCTTTGGTATAGTGCCTGTTGAATAGACTGAGATCTGGTCTGAAAAGACAATGTGTAAATGCCTGAGCAGGGTTATAATTACTTTGTAATTTTAATGCCAAAACTGAGCCACAAGTGAAACCTCTGCTGTCATCAACCCAGAAGGGCCTTGTTCACTTATGCATAATTCATTATGCTTAAATGTCAGCTTCTGTGGATACCATTTGCTAAATATACCAAGTTTAACCAAGGGGCTACTTTGAAGGTACTTACATTTCCAGTTGCCCACTGGGATTTCCCTACGTGTTTGAAATGTACCACATAAAGTGAATCTTTCCTAAAACCAGCAAAACAAAGTCAAGGGTCGTGTATGGTGACAACAATGTTATAATGTGACATCTGCATGTGGGTTAATGATTCCAAAATGGAGCTAAGCTGTTACTAATAAAGCAACCAATATAAGAGCATATTTAAGTTGTTTAATATGAAAATACACTAAGCAATACAATTTAATAATTTTTCAAAATGGGATTTAGAATTTATGAATTGAAGAGCAAAATGAGTACAGTTGCTATTCATAACAAATATTTAAATAATAATGGTTATTAATGCTTAATACTAATAAAAGTAACAAAATTCTTTGACATGTGGTAAGTAATTTTGATAAGGAAGCTATGTGTTACAGAAAAATAACCCAGAGATAGAATTATTTTTTAATAAAAAACTAGACAAGCATGTATGTAATTACCAGATAAATATTATCCTTAATTTCTATAATACCAAAAGGGAAAATTGCATTTACCTATGGTTGAATAGTGGATTAAAACAAAGACTTAGTATTTTTTTCTGATTATGTAGGTTGCCTTGATGATTTTGCTAATCTTATCTGGCTTTACTAATGCACTGAGGTTGTCTAGAGAATGAAATGGAATGGGTGGATTTGGTAGAATAGATGGGCGTTTCTCCACATGGTCTTTCATCCTAATCATCTTCATTGTCTGGTGACATCAGCTTCCAAAAATGGAAGAGCTGAAGCCCCAATCCCTCCCAAAAATGAGTCTCAGAAACCTCTTAATATTATTACTGTTGCTTTATATTAGAGCAAGTTGCAAGATCAAGAAAAAGAAGGGATAAATAAAATTCACCTTTTAATAGGTATAGCACTAAAGATTCAATGACCATATTTAATCTAGTGGAGGAATTTAATAATCAAATTATCTTACACATAATAAGGCCAAAGGCCCAATGAGTTGTTTTCTTGCATCATTTTTTATTGGCCTGTCCTATCATTTTCATATCTGTATGTCTGAAGAATGATAAGTAAACAAAAGTTTTACATGATTGACAGCTCATATCTGTCACTGAACTGTGAACAGCAATGAATGAGATATTGTCAACTGTAAATGGACTGCATGTAATGAAGAGGAAAATGACAAACATTACGTTACTTAAAAGCATGAGAAGCTTCTAAAGAAAAATTGACTGGGCTCCATCACTCCAGACTGACATATGTCACTGTTCTTTGTATTATGTTATTTCAATTGTATAGAAAACTATAGAATATACTACAACAAATTTTTAAATACAGATATATGTTGTTAAACAGCAATAGGACTTTTAGGTACGTACACTAGAGAAACTCTTGCATATGTATACAGTGAGACATATGAGATTGTTTATTTAAATATTGTCTGTAGGGGATAAATGTTTGAAAATCAATCAACAGAAGAGAAATAAAAGGTCAGTTAAACGATAGCTGTAATATATCAAAAATAACACCTCCATGTTGTCTCATATGGTTTGACTGCATACTATAGATGTTCTTTGTTACATATGGTTGAATTGCCACCAACAACCCAACACTCAAACATGTTTTCCTGCTGTCACTTCAGGATCTGTCTACTCTTGGAAGGCTGAAGTGAGTTATTCAAAAAAGCCACAGATTGACGTCACAGCAAAGTGTATTGAATGCTTATTCTTGGGACACTTTTATAAATAATGCTGATATGGGCTGGGTTTGGTGGCTGATGCTTGTAATCCCAAAATTTTGGGAGACTGAAGCAGGCAGCTCACTTGAGGTCAGTAGTTAGAGACAAGCCTGGCCAACATGGGGAGACCTCGTCTCTATGAAAAATACAAAAATTATACAAGTGTGGTGGTGCATGCCTGTAATTCTATCTACTCAGGAGGTTGAGGCAGGAGAACTGCTGGAACCCAGGAGGTGGAGGTTGCAGTGAGTCAAGATTGCAAGATTACACCAATGCACTCCAGACTGGGCAACACAGCGATACACTGTTTCAAAAAAAATAAGAAAGTAAAATTTAAAAAAGGAATTCTGATATGTAAAGCCGTGAAAGAATAAGTAATCAGGACATAGCACATTCAATTTCCACCTAGTAAAAACTACATCTGTAGTAAATACATTCTGCAAACAGAAAATGTGAGGCCACAGTTTCTCATTCATAATACAAGTTTGTATTGAATGAATTTTTCAATGCATCTGTCACTGTACTGGAGACCAATTTATGGATCATATTTGAAATTATTTTGTGAATAAGAAATACATTTAAACTACAGTGATGGCATAAGAACAGCAGTTTGGGGGAAAGAGAAAACTGTTAGCAAGATGGGACAGACTGTTCTCAAAGAAAATCGCTTAAAATTTTATACTATATAAGCAATGCATTTCTAAATATCCAGTAGATATTAGTGCTTTTAGTTTGCTTTCTTTTCTAAAATGTTGAGAATTTTACTGATTTTTTACAATGCACTATAGTCATTCTTGATCTACAATTAGTGAAATACTAAAACTAGCACTGCATTTTTGTTGGATTAATCAAGATTGAAATTCCAGATTCATAATTTGGTATTTACCAATTTATAAAATTGGTGAAATAATATGTGAGATAATTTCCAAAATCAAATTTAAGTTTATAACAATCCATTATACTTTGTTGTGATATAGGACAGTATAATCATTTTAGGGGGTGGCAATAAAATCAGTTCTTTATTTGAAATAGTTATGCACCCAAAGAAGAAACCAGTATTGTGTAGTGAAATACATGCTGATTGGTGATCGTTATTACAGGTTACACGCAGCAGATTAGCTTTTAGCAATTTATTTATTTTTCCAATTGCTAATTTCCTTGTATGTGTTATAATCTATATTTTGATTGGTTTTTTTCTTTACTATTTTGAAGATCAAAAGATCATGGAAGTTAAAATATTCTGAAAAATACATAGTCATATTAAATTTATTAAAGCATTCTTTATTCAAGTTACTTCTTATGTAAACTAAGGGTATAATAAAAATATTTGATATTCAAAAATAATTTACACCTAAGCAAAAAAGTACAATCACATAAACTATAACTCACTTTTAAAGAATAAATAGGTACTAGAATTTACTTCATGAGCTTGAACAAATCATACAATTTTTTTAAACTTTAATTTTTAATGTTTATTTTAGTGCATACTTAATGCTTTGCCTTTTTATTGGTGTGGGTTTTGATGAAATGCTTTAAACTTATTATGGAACAATTTATTGACAGCAAACAGGGAGTCTCTATGAATGAGCATGATTGTGTCAGTGTGAAATGGAAGTGGGAAGCAGAGATTAGGCATGACACTGAGAGGAAACAGAAAGTGAAGGCAGCATGCATTTGTTATTTATTCTGACACAGACATAGTAATATCTAGAATATACTAGGTTATGTTACAGCTCAAGAAACTACATAAAAGTAAAGCTTGATATATGATCTTATTTAAAATAATATATTGTAATTTAAAACAGTTTACATATATTTATGGTACAAGTTTAGCTAGTGATATTTAAGGAAAGTTTAACTCACTTAAGAAAGTCTATTTTCAGGAAATAAAAGCTTAGTAATAAATGTGGTAAATAGAAATTATTTTCATTGATCTTTCCAGAGAACAAGAAAACAATTTCTACTTTCTTAAGTTTATTCACAAGAATTCATACTTAATAGTAAAAATGGGTCTATTTTCCTCAAAATGAGGTTTGCCTATGGCAGAAAATGCACCTATAAAAATTGTAACACAATTATATAAACTACTATTTTCAGAATCAGTTATGGAAAATTGCACTTGTATGTTTGCTAGATTGTACTGATAATTGAGAAAATGGCTACAGAGTTCATTATTGTTTCCTTTATAAGCTTTTCTAGTTGCTAAATTTCTGTAGCATATATATCAAGCATGCATTATTTTCCTCTGGTTTGAACTTGGGATGTGGTACCTGACAGTAAGAAATCTACGAGTTGCCCTTATAATCCATTTCACCTGAGGCTAGGTTTGGTTCCATGACACTTTGTTTAGTTAAACCTAGTCCATCCATATGACCTAATCTCCCACACTCTAGATTTCAAGTATCTTCCACTAATATCACTAGTATGAACACTAGTGATATTTTTATATCACTAGAATAATTTTAAAGTGGATTTTATATCACTAGAATAATTTTAAAGTGGATGTTCTCCAGTATAAAGAAGCTCATTGGTCAACATTCACTCTACATCACAACTTTATTCAACATTCTATGCATTTAAAACCATAACAAAACCTCTTGTCATACTTGTCATATTCCATACATTTTAGCAAGTTTGAAATTGTAATCAGGATAAAACCATGGCTTAGATTCTATATTGCATAAAATAAAAATTTTTCATATAACAAAATACAAAACATCTTTCAAGTGTTTGGTTAAAAAAATTAAAATAAATAATTGTTCAGGAAAACATTGAACTTGCAGCATTTTTTTAAATCTGTCATAACGGTGCTGCAAACGGAAAATCAATTACAGAATCCTGATTGGAAAGTAAAATTTCCTCTCTATGAAGTAATTTCTAAATATAATTTATCATGTTAATATGTGGGGTGTTCTTTTATTCTTGTTTTGGAGTTAATTGGTGTTTATTAAAAAATTGGAAGAAATATGGTATAAATTATAGACATCCTGCTTAGGCTTCAAATCTTCACATAAAGAAGATGCTCACTATCTTAGGTTATGAAGTTTTTTTCACATGACCATTATAATTTAGTATAAAAATCCCAAATCATTAAATGTTCTGACTTGTTTCAAATAGTGCATATCAGTATTATAGTAGTGACTTCTAGCACTCACCAATATTTGATTTTTTCTCTTCCTCTGAACAAAAGGAAAAAATGCATTTCTTACCCCCTAGCAGACTTTTCATTTGAAGGGACATATTTAAGAAGGGAATAAGATTAAGATGAGATTTAAACAATAACTATGTTAATCTACTTGATAGTGGTGATTATTTCACAATGTACACATGTATCAAAAATATCAAATTATATACCTAAAATATAGGCATTTTTATTTGTCAACTTCCTCAATAAAGCTGAAAGAAGAGTCAGTTGTGGAGATGAGAGGGAGTCAATAAAAGTATATTTCAGTTTTTGAAATAACATAAGCAACATCATGGTGCACTGAGAATGTATGCTGTGCACCAAATACAAAAATACTACATAGGAGGTGGACCACAAGGTAGGTGCAAGAGTTACAAGATAAGTGTAAGGATGCAGAATAATGGTGATGTAAAAGAGTAAATGTGCACATGAAGAATACAGGTAATGATCATAGTGGGTAAGCTTTTCGATGTGCTTTTGCATTCTGTTTGCCAGTATTTCATTGAGGATTTTTGCATTGATGTTCATTAACGATGATGGTCTGAACTTTTCTTTATTTGTTGTATCTTTACCAGAGTTTTGGTATCAGCATGATGCTGGTCTCACAGAATGAGTTAGGGAGGAGTGCCTCCTTTTCAATTTTTGGAATAATTTCAGTAGGAATGGTACCAGCTCTTCTTTGTACATCTGGTAGTATTCAGCTGTGAATCTTTCTGGTCCTGGCCTTTAATTGGGTGGTAGACTTTTTATTACTGTCTCAATTTCAGAACTCATTACTGATTTGTTCAGGGATTCTATTTCTACCTACTTTAGTCGTGGGAGGCTATATGTATCTAGGAATTTGTCTGTTTCTTCTCGTTTATGTGCATAGAGGTATTAAGAATATTCTCTAACGGTTAGATTTTTGTAGGGTCAGTAGTAATATTCACCTATCATTTCTGATTGAGTTTATTTGAATCTTCTATCTTGTTTATTAGTCTAGCTATCAGTCTATACTTTTTTTTTTTCCAAAAACTCAGCTCCTGGATTTATTGATATTTTGACTGGGTTTTTGTGTCTCTATCTCCTTCAGTTCAGCTCTGATTTTGGTTATTTCTTATCTTCTGTTACCTTTGGGATTTGGTTGCTCTTGGGTCTCTAGTTCTTTTGGTTTTGATATTTGGTTATTAACTTGATATCTTTCTAACTTTTTGACATGAGCATTTAGTGCTATAAATTTCACACTTACCACTGCCTTTACTGTGTCCCAGAGATTCTAGTACATTGTATCTTTGTTCTCATTAGTTTCAAAGAACTACCTGATTTCTGCCTTAATCATTATTTACCAAAAAGTCATTTAGGAGCAGGTTTTTAATTTCCATGTAATTGTATGGTTTTGAGTAAATGTCTTTTTCTTTTTTCTTTTTTTTTTTGAGACAGAGTCACTCTGTCACCCAGGCTGGAGTGCAATGGTGCGCTCTCAGCTCACCACAATCTCTGCCTTGGTCAGGCTGGTCTTGAACTCCTGACCTCGTGATCCACCTGCCTCGGCCTCCCAACGTACTGGGATTACAGGCATGAGCCCCTGTGCCCGGCTGGGTAAATTTCTTAGTGTTGAGTTCCTTATCCCCAGGATGCAAAGTTGTTTCAACATATACAAGTCAATAAATGTAACTAATCTCATAAACCAAAAACAAAACCACATGATTATCAGAGTCAATATCCCTTCATCATAAAAACTCTCAATGAATTAGGTATTGAAGGAACATACCTCCAAATAATAAATGTCATATATAACAAACCCATAGGGAACATCATAGTGAAAGGTTAAAACCTAGAAACATCACCCTTGAAAATCAACACAAGGTTTACTTCTATCACCACTCCTATAACATAGTATTGGAAGTTCTGTCCAGAGCAGTCTGACAAGAGAAATAAATAAAGGGGATTCAGCTAGAAAGGGAGAAAGTAAAACTATCCCTGTTTGCAGGTGACATGATCCTATGTCTACAAAACCTCATTATCTCAGCCCAGAACCTTCTTAAACTAATAAGTAACTTCAGCAAAGTCTCAGGTTTCACAATCAATGTGTAAATATCACTAGCATTCCTATATATCAACAGAAGTCAAGCTGAGAGCAAAATTATGAATCAACTCCCATTCACAATTGCCACAAAAAGAACAAAATACCTAGAAATACAGCTAACAAGGGAGGTAAAAAATCTCTACAAACCACTGCTCAAATAAATCAGTGATGACAAAAAGAAATGGAGACAAATTCTATGCTCATGGATAGGAAGAATCAGTATCATTAAAATAGCCATACTTCCCAAAGCAATTAATACATTCAGTGTAATTTACATTAAACTGCCTTTGATCCATTGATATTCTTTATATTTTATTGCGTTTTAGGTTTTGGGGTACATGTGAAGAACATGCAGGATTGTTGCATAGGTACATACATGGCAATGTGGTTTGCTGCCTTCCTCCCCCATCACCTATATCTGGCATTTCTCCCAATGTTATCCCTCCCCCAACTCCCCACCCCCCTGCTGTCCCTCCCCTAGTTCCCCCTGGCAGACCTCAGTGTGTGATGCTCCCCTCCCTGTGTCCATGTATTCTCATTGTTCAACACCCGCGTATGAGTGAGAACATGTGGTGTTTGATTTTCTGTTCTTGTGTCAGTTTGCTGAGAATGATGGTTTCCAGGTTCATCCATGTCCCTACAAAGGACACGAACTCATCATTTTTTATGGCTGCGTAGTATTCCATGGTGTATATGTGCCACATTTTCCCCGTCCAGTCTATCATCGATGGTCATTTGGGTTGGTTCCAAGTCTTTGCTATTGGAAACAATGTTGCAATGAACGTTCGTGTGCATGTGTCCTTATAATGCCATTGATATTATTTACAGAACTAGAAAAAAAAACTGTTTTAAAATTCTGTTATGAAGAACGCAGTGCTGTTCACAATAGCAAAAACGTGAAATCAATTAAATGCCCATCAATGATAGACTAGATAAAGAAAATGTGATACGTACACACTATGGGATACTATGCAGACATAAAAAATGAATGAGATCATGTCCTTTGCAAGGTTATTAATGGATCTCAGGACCATTATTCTTAGCAAACTAACACAGGACCAGAAAACCAAAAAAGGCCCAAATAGACAAGGCAATCCTAAGCAAAAAAAAACAAAGCTGGAGGCCTCGTGGTTCCTGACTTCAAGCCTACAGGCCTAGAGTTATTCAAACATTATGGTACTGGTACAAGAAAAGACATGTGGACCAATGGAACAGAAATAAGAACTAAGAAATAAGAACACGCTCCTACAAGTATCTGATCTTGGACAAACCTGACAAAACAAACAATGGAGAAAGGATTATCTATTGAAAAAATGGCGCTGGGTAACTGGCTAACCATATATTTTTCTTACACCATATACGAAAATTAACTCAAGCTGGATTAAAGATTTAAATGTAAAACTGAAAACTATAAACACCCTGGAAAACATCCTAGGCAATATCATTCAGGACATAGACACGGGTAAAGATTTTATGGCGAAGATGCCAAAAACAACAAATGCAAAAATTAATGAATGGGATCCAATTGAAGAGCTTCTGCACAAGAAAATAAACTATCAACAGACTAATCAGACAAATAGATTGCAGAAAATATTTGAAATCTATGCATCTGACAAAAACCTTATATCCGATGTCTATAAGGAACTTAAACAAATTTACAAGGGAAAACCATACAACCCCATTAAAAAGTGGGCAAAGAACATGAACAGACACTTCTCAAGACATACATGTGGCCAGTAATTATATGAAACAAAGCTCAACATCACTGATCATTAGAGTAATGAAAATTAAAACCACAATGAGGTACCATCTCACACCAATCAGAATGGCCAATATTGAAAAGTCAGAAAATAAAAGATGCTGACAAGGTTGTGGAGAAAAGGTAATGCTTATTCAGTGTTGGTGGAGTGTAAATTAGTTCAACCATGTGGAAGACTGTGGCAATACCTCAAAGACCTACAGACAGAAATACTATTCAACCCTGTACTCCCATTACTGGATATATACCCAAAGGAGTATAAATTTTTCTGTTATAAAGATAATTGCATGCATATGTTCATTGCAGTACTATTCACAATACCAAAGACATGGAATCAACTTAAATGCTCATCAATGATAGCATTGATGTTGTACATATACACCATGGAATGTGGTGCATATACTATGCAGCCATAAAAAAGAACAAGATCATGTCCTTTGCAGGGACATAAATGGAGCTGGAGGTCATTATCCTTAGCAAACTAACAAAGAAATACAAAACCAAATACTATGTGTTCTCACTTATAAGTGATATATCATTTATAAGTTCTCACTTATAAATGATAAGAACACATGGACATATAGAATAGAACAACACACACTGGGGCCTATCAGAGGGTGAATGTTTGGAGAAGAAGAAGATCAGGAAAATTATCAATGGCTACTAGGCTTAGCATCTGAGTAATGAAATAATCTGTACAACAAACCCCCATAAAACATGTTTACCTATGTAACAAATCTACACATGCACCCCTAAACTTAAACGTTGTCTGTTTATTTTTAAGAATACAGTTAATAGAATTAGTTTGTAGAGATTGCTGTATCCTGTCAAAGCATTTTTATTTTCTTGTGTAGACAAAAAGCAGTAGAAAAAGGAAATTTATTATTTAACAATATTAATATTTATATCAGTGCCTGTGAAACAGGTATGCTGTTATTCGAATATAGAAAATTTAGTGTGAGTATAGAAAGACATTTCTATTACTAGGAGAGTTCATAGATTTATGTGAAAATCATTCCTGCTCTCACAGTAAAGTCATAGTTTACATAATTTAAATTGTACAAATTATGACCAGAAATATAATTACCAGTGTAAAGTACCAGTGCAAATGTTCTACATTTTTATAAGTTGGATTAAGAGATATAAAAGAATAATTAAAGAGAAAATATTAAGGAAACAAGAGAAATAAAAGCAATACTTAAACACTGCCCAAAGAAACTAAGCATTGTGATATCTTATTTTTGAGCACTTCTATTCATTTTTTCAAGTTTATCTATTTTAAAAGTACCATGGATTATATTGATAAGGGTATTTGCAAAGTCACTGTGTTAAAACTGCAGGAAATAAATTATGTGATTTTATATATATATATATATATATATATATATAATTTCTAATCATATATATAATATACAACTTTGTATCTTGTACAATAAGTAACTAAAACTTTCAAGATGCTCTTTGATTTTTTTTATTTGAAGAACATAATGAAAGTTTTAGTTACTATGAAAAGTAACAATATGGTTGAATTAATTATTGATTTTTGTTGAATGAGCAGTGATATATCCATTATTATTTCAGAATATCTGTTTCCGAGAAATATGATTCTTTACATGCTTCCAAAATCACTGGGTTAATCTTGACACATATTATTAAAGCAAACCATGAATAAATTTCTTACATCCTACTGTTAACAATTGATATAATGCATAATTAAAAAGCAGATGTCTGATCACTGACCAAAGGGAACAGCTTATCCTCCTACATCAAAACAGTAACTTTTACTCTCAGAATGAAAATGACCATGAAAGAACAAAAGCAATCTGCATTATGATCTTTTTGTTAAGCTCTCTCCACACTGCACCCAACGATTAATCTGTGCAGTGCCATTTTAATTTAAACAATGAGCAAGATAGTAAAGTACCATAAAAAAAAAAAGAGAAATAAAATAAGGCCAGATTTCCATAAGTGGTGTTTAATCTTAGGGAGTATTTTCAAATTAGTCATGCATTTAGAAGTTTCTATAAAAGTTTGAAAATTCAAAACATAGAATAAAGAAGAAACAATGGTATTTATAGTATTTATTTATTGTAAATGGCAGTTAATATTTTTAAATTTTTCCTAGAATGCAGGCTCTTTTTAATAGCAATTGGATTTAATTTTTTTAAAGAAAGCTTTTGTAGAAATTTGTGTTATAATTAATAAGTTCTCAATATTTTATTCTTAGGTGATTCATATTATGAATAGAAGAAGGGTCCATGTAAAAACTTTCTGGTATTTTCAATTTCTTACAAATTAAATAAACAAATTCACCTAGCTACTCTACATTCTTCCTTTGCTAAGTTACTCCAAGGTGTGTGCATATGTATGCCCATGTTACAAATATTATTGTATGCCATTTTATAAATGACTCAGAGTCTATTTATCTTTTTCCTAATAAGGGCATCATATTTACTTTCAGGTTTTAAATATTATGAACAAAGCTGCTATATATATTCACATATATTTTTGTATGAACTGAAATTTTCAATTCACTTTGGTAAAAACTTAAGACTTTGATTGCCGGGTTACATGGTAAATTTATGTTTAATTTTATAAGAAAGTGTCAAGGTATTTTCCACATCTTTTTTTATAAACATGAACACTTTAAATTTTAGAGTAGTCCAGTTTATAAAAACAGTGGTATGACTTTTTTCCTCTTAAAGAATATTTAACTTTTCTATATTATCTTGGAGTAAGTTTATAGTTTTATCTTTCATATTAAGTTGCTATAATCTAGTAGGACTTGATTTTTGTATACTGGATGAGGTAGGATACAAGAATCAGGTTTTTTTCATTACAGGTCAATAATTTAAATAATTATTAAAATTATTAATTTTTACTTCTACATTTTCAGGGCCCTATTGTTTTAAATTAGATGAAGGTAAATAGGTAGGACTCTCTATTTTGTTCCATTTGTTTAATTTTCAATTTTTGATTCAGTCCACACTTTTAATTGTTGGATTTTTTCATGAGTCAATGTTGAATAGTTTAAATCTTCTAATGTTATACTTCCTTATGAATGTCTTGAATTTTCTTGCCCCTTGTGTTTGTGTGAGTATGTGTACATGCATGTATAACAGTGCTTAAACACTGCTCAATATTTACTTATATATTTATTTAATTTCTATTTCTACTTACATCCTCAATTCCTATCCTTGCTGTTATATAATCTGCTATCCTAGGGAATGTGTTGAATCTAATGACTTACCCCTAACAAATAGAACATGAAAAATGGAAATACCAGACCATTTCAGAGATTAGTTTATGGTTTATGTCCCTTTTAACTTTGGTCTTGCCAGCAATGTTTTTCTGGTTCTTCTTCCTTGCTGGCTTTGATAAAGTAAGCCACTATTTTATATGCTATTTTATGTCCCAGCCCACCTGGCTGGCAAGGTACTGAAGGAAGCCTAAGAACTGAATCCTGTCAACAACCTGTGAATGATCCTAAAAGCAGATATTTCACCAGTTGTTCCTTGAGAGGACTACAGCCATGTATGAAAACTTGATCACAGCGTGTGAGAGAACATGGGCAAGACAGATATACCAGTTAAGTTGAGACTGGATTCCTAGCCCATAAAAGTCATGAGACAATAATTGTGTTTTGAAACACTGAGCTTTTGGTTCATTCATTATATTTATAGGCAATGAATATAGCACCAAATCATCTTTAAATTAACCATCTTTTCACTTTATCTGGCAAGTCAGCCTCAGTATTCATAGCCAACTGGTCCCTCCCAGGAGCAATTGGCTTGTGAGTACCTCCCTTGTGCTATAGCTAAAGGACACTGCCCCTTTCTCAAAAGGGACAGCAATAGCAGTGGGGTTGGTCAGATGTTACACAGTGACATGCTTAAGCAGAACAAAGTACATATTGAGTCTGAAACAGGGAAAGATATTCCCACACAAGGTCAAGCTGGTAAGTTTAGCACAGGCTATGAGGACTCTATCTTGTGGTAAGCATGTGTCCTTGGCCCAAGACCTATTCTTTTTTTTTTTTTTTTTTCTTTTTGAGACAAGAGTCTTGCTCTGTCACCCAGGCTGGAGTGCAGTGGCATGATCTTGGCTCACTGCAACCTCCACCTCCAGGGTTCAAGCAATTCTGCTGCCTCAGCCTCCCAAGTAGCTGGGACTGCCACCACTCCTGGCTAAATTTTTGTATTTTTAGTAGAGATGGGGCTTCACCGTGTTAACCAGGATGGTTTCGATTTCCTGACCTCATGATCCACCAGCCTCGGCCTCCCAAAGTGCTGGGATTATAGGTATGAGCCACCGCACCTGGCTCAAGAGCTATTCTTATGGGACCGAGTGAGAATCAAAAGATTACAAATGAAACTGCCTTTTCCAGCAGATCTCTGCACTAAACTATTCTATTGAAACTGGGAATCTAACAAAATTCACATCAAATAAGTTGAATAAATTTTAGTTATATTTCATACATACATGGACAAAAGGGAATCAAACACAATTTGTTGCTCCTTCATCACAACATTTATTTATCCATAGGAGAAAATTTGTTAGTTTGTGAGCTAAAATAAATTAAAACAATAATATTCTCCCACTTTGCAATTATTTTGAAGGACAGTTATTGGCCTCAAAGTATGACTTAGTTAAATGACCTTTTTGAGCTGAAAATTAATAAGAAATTTCAAGAATTGTGTGAAAATGTATTAAAGAATTCTGACAAAGTCAAAATTCAAATTTAGAAACTTAAGTTTACAAATTATTGACTAAGAATCTCACGCATGGTTTTAATGAACAGCCTGCTATCAGTTTAATTCTAAATATAAATCTTTGCAATGTCTGGGCTTTACATCCTCCTCATAAATACCACTAATAATATATAATGTATGCAGTGCTGTTATAATTTCTAGTTTTCTTTGAGATATTGTTACTGTAAATTTTTTACCCATTATTTTTTTCTGGTACTAATTTACAGAACAAATAATTTTCAACTATGCTACTAACTAGGTATATTTAATAATATGTGAATATATATCTGAAGTAAAAGGACAATAACTTTCTAACTTAGGGTGGTCTCTATGTTATCTGGAATGTCATAAAATCCATCAGTAATATTACTTGATATTGGCACCTCATTTCCTTAGCTAGATGATAGAATCTATTAATAGATTTTCAAATGTTTAGCCATCTTGGCATCTGTACTTGTTGCTCAATATTATTATTTCCCAAGTTACGTTGGCACATTCCATTTGATTGGTATTAAGTATTCTGAACTGGGTAAGAATTTACTCTCTAAAATTATATTAGGAAATCAACTTCATAAAAAACAAACAAGGCAGAAAATAGGTGAAAGACAACCTTATGTGGTTCAGGAAAAAAAATGTCCAATTTTTGAACTTAGACTTGGCTGTTACTGGGTCATAATATAAGAACCTTTGACAGTTTTGTTACTTACAATTTTATTCTAAAATGTTATAATATTGTTAAAATATTTAAGAGGATTTTTTTGTTTGTATGTTTATTTTGACATTTCCACAGATTTAGGCTTCCTGGATCTTTATGTTTATTTTATTTTATTTTATTTTTTCTAGCAGTTTGTTGTCTTCCAACAGAATCAAATGTATTTCTTATTTTCTACAAGTTTGAAACTTCTTGCAAGAGAGTCAAAATTTGAAAGTGTTGAAAAATTCTTTGACTGCAGACTGTGTAATATGTGTACATATTCAGTAATTCTCTGCTATTTGAACTTCAGTTGTTTTCTCAATACTCTTATTTATTTATTATATGTAGGGTGAAATATGTTTTACACAGGCTTTACATTTGACAACTGCCAAAAGAATACCATATTTCCATGTGCATTCCCACTTTGAAATCTAGATACCAGAATAAAAAAACGTTTTTCATGAGGTTACAACTATACCTAAGGAAACATATAATATTTAAGGAAACAGACTTTCTTAATTCTTGGTTCTAAAATGTCTGCTATTTTTAACCTAATTTACTGTTTTACTTGCAGACTTGATAGTTAACAATTGTCAGTTAAGACACAGAATTAAGAAAGTATGCTGATGAAATATATACAAAGTTGAAGCCACTATAAATGTCTTAATTGCCATCTCAAACTGATACAATCAGCCTACTTTTGCTGGAAAATATTATATAATACAAGATTTATTTTTAATTCTGTGCCAAATTCTGTTTTTTAATAAAGCTGTCTTTGATTTTAACAATATTCAGAGAATGATAGTTTACATATAACAAGGAAATTGAAGCAAAATACTAAGATCTACTATGGATCTCTAGAGGACAAGCAATGAACTATGTGTGATATACAAATAAAAAAATGCAAGATGAGTGAGCTGATCACAGGACCTTTGGAAATTGCACTTTGCAGCTTCATCAAAAATGTCTTATCCTTATGACTTCTGAAAGCAAAAGAACAGAAGCATTTTTACTAAATGAAACTTTATTTATAAAAATATTTGTTAAGAAAATGAACAAGAATTTAAATAATTTTTCAAATATACTAGAATTTTGAAGATTTCTAGAGAATAAATCAGATATATTTTTTAGTATTATGAAGGCGATATAGAAATGACTTTTTGGATTACAATGAAATACAGTTAATACGTGGTTAATAATAAAAGTAAAAATATTATGGCCCAACACAGTGGCTTATGCCTCTAATGCCAGCACTTTGGGAGGCCAAGGCAAGCAGATCATGAGATCAAGAGATTGAGACCATCCTGGCCAATATGGTGATATCCCTTCTCTACTGAAAATACAAAAATTAGCTGGGCATGATGGTGCTTGTTTGTAGTCCCAGCTACTTGGGAGGCTGAGGCAGGAGAATAGAGAATAGCTTGAACCTGGGAGGCAGGCGGAGGTTGCAGTGAGCTGAGATGGTGTCACGGCACTCCAGCCTGGTGACAGAGTTGACTTTGAAACTAGTGACTGAAGCTCAGATACACTGAAATCTGAGCTTGTTCTAGCATCAAGGTCTGACCCAGCACTCTCTTTTAATTTTAGCTGAGCCATTACAGAAAACAATAAAAACGAATTGCATATTTTACTTTTTCCTTACTAGCTTGCATTTCCTTTTACAACCAATGAAATAACTTCCTAGGAGTTGGATTCATCCTTAAATTCCATTAGTAACTTTAGTATGTAGCACTTGATTGCAGCATAGCTGCTGCTTCATACCACGAGTAACCATGTGGCCACCTAGGAATCAAGTTTCTTATCTCCTGACCTTTTAATCTTTCTGTTTCCAAATCACATGTTTCTTTGAACCAGGGCCATTCTAGTAAATACTGATTCTGACACTTATTCTGGGAAAACAGTTTCTCTGCATTCTAATATAGAACACTTCTGTCACCAGATGTGTAGGGTTCCCACCCAACCTTCCCTTCCCCCCCCCAAAAAAAAAAAATTAATTTTTTATACTACCTGGAGTTTGCCTCAGATCCCATATGTCAAAAGCTGAGTCCCACAAGACTACCCCCCACTTCACATGCCATTCACGAGTCCTGGCCTTTCATGTTTTTGACCAATCAGCTGTAAATCTGTAGTTCCAACAACTCCTTCTTGAGTTAGATCATTTGCTAGCATGGTTTACAATCCCATTGCTCAATGAAAGTGATCGATTTAGGAAATATCATTGAAACTCTCTCTCCTGTTCTTCTATTATCCCTTTTAATAAGAGTCTTATAAGAATTCACTTGCTACTGAAAAACAAAAATCTATTTCAGATAATTTTATTTTTCTATTTGGGATAAGAAAAAAAATCAAGAAACCATAGCTTGTACTTATTAGCTTAGGTAGAAGTCAATATGTGAACATTTTGAAACAAAATGAGAAGAAACACAATTGCAAAGTATTAGTGGTCCTGTGTCTAGCTTACACTGGGTTCAATCAAATAATAACAGTAAGGTGTTGGCCATAACATCTCTATTTAGATCTTCCCACTATCCCTAACACCGTGTCTATTCTCATATCAGTAGATCTTGGATTGCAGGTAAATTAATACAAGCAAAAAACAGTTAAAATAAATTTAAAATATATTTATTTGTGCTATATAGATATGTCAAATATTTATGTGTAAAATACATTATTATATAACAAAATATACATTATCATTCCACAAATTAATATATAAAATGTCTCATTTTTAAGGTCAAAACACACAGTTTGACAATTAAAACATTCTGCAAACTCCATCTTTCATTGATCTTTTCTTGTGTGCCCTAAATTTTTCAATTTTTTTAAATACCGCTTTATCTATAATGTTCTTGACTAATTTTTGCCTGTTAAATTTTAACTATATTTAAAAACTTAGCTCAATTGTCACTGCCTTTTGTAAGTCTTACTTACTTCCTATATTTTCCTCCTCTCAATCCTTGTCTTTTAATTATATTTATTGTGTTACTGTTTTGTCCTCTAAATCACCTTGTAAGCCATTATTAGTACAATGCTTTTCTCCTCAGGTGTCTGAGGCAGTGGGGATCCTTTAAACTGAAAAAGATGAGGCCACAGTGAGCTATGATCTCACCCATGCACTCCAGCCTGTGTGACAGAGTGATATTCTGTCTTTAAAAAACTAAAGTTAAAAAGTAAATAAAAATTAATGGTAAAAAACAAGGTATTTTTAATAAACATTTATATACTGTACTAAAGAGAATAGTAAGGTAAAGTGCACTCCCTTTTACAACTTAATGAAGTGTTGAAGTATATATTTGATATTCAACATTATTATACTTAAAAACACATATTTATTGTAAAATACATTCAAGTATTTAAAAAAACTTACTTTTTATAATAATTTAATGAAGACGTGCACAATTTATCCTGCTTCACTCAATTATGTGCATATATGTTTGATAGCATTACATTTGTTTTAAAATACTTGATGATTACCAGTTAAGACATATTGAACATTGAAGCATGGTCTTGAGGGTGATTAGTTAATTTGACCTCAACAAATAAATATTTTATAAAACTTAAAGGTTATAAAAACTACCAAACTTGTTATTGGGAAAAATATTTGTAATAAATTTTTATAGTGAGCTGGGTTTAATATGCTAAACTTCTGAGAGGAAAAACTTTTTTATAACCTGAATTATTGACTCATGTAAAACAAAATTTTATGGAGAGGCAGTCACATGTTAAGGCAGTCTTGATTTTAAATTCAAACTTTATGATTTATTATATTGTAATGAGTACTGATCTATTAATCTGATCTTGCATCTACCTTATGAATATGTTCTCACAGTCACATTTCTTCCTGTTAGAGGAAAAGAGACCGGTAGAGTAAACTCCTAATGTTAAAGATAATTGTATTCTATATTAGCTTGTTCTTTCCACCCCCAGTCCTCATTTTACTCTAGTTTATACAGGGAGAAAATAAGAATTTGAAGACATTCCCTGTATATTCTGTTTCAGCTCCTTTTCTCATCATTTAAATAGCTACTCAGAATAAGTTTGATCAAGGCTTCCTAATTGTCTTCAAATGTGTATTTGGTTTTCCAAATCACTGGGCAGTTTTATTACATATAAAATTATATATATCACAGCATAGTATCAGATACCTGAACTGTTCATAAATTAAAATACATATTAATCCAATAGTCAACAACTCAAATTCTGACCTTCCAACCCCTTCAGGAATCAGTAAATTTGTTTTGGTTTAATTTCAAAATACATGCAGCATCTGACAGTATCTATACTCCACTTACACTACCATGATCAAACTCAGATCTCTCACTTGGATTATAGTAATAGCCCTAAATATTATTTTTTCTATTTACTTTTGTCACTTTGTTACAGACTATTTCCTACTGGCACAGATGATTCTCTTAAAACATAATTCTGATCATGAAACTCCCCTTTTTAAATGAATCCAGTGATCTTCTATATCTTATATGTCCATAAACCATTTTCTCTCTCTATTTTTTCTCTCTTTATTTATCTCTGTTTGATAATTCTCCTCCTGCTCTTTCCACTCTACTAACACTGTGTGCTTGTGGTAACTGTAACATGGCAAGCAAGTTCCTGCTTCAGGGCTGTAAAAGGGCTTATAATTTCTCATTGGAATGATATTTCCTTAGAACTCTGCATGGCTTGTTCTTTTGTTTTGTTTTTGCATGACTTGTTCTATTAGCTTCTTGACATTTTTCTTCATAAGCCAACTTTTTATAACTTTTGTGATATCCCTACTTAAAATAATATCTTCAACACTTTATTATTCCTCTTGTATATATTACCACTTGAAACAAACAATATTTCACTTATTTCTTGTCCAATTTCTGAACCAAAGTGTATGCATGATAAGAGGTAGAATTTTTGACTTTATATTTACTGTAATATCTTGCAAAATAATTCCTTAAAAACAATAGGTAGTCAATCAATTTTTGAGTGTGTGAAGAATAATATACTAAAAGAGATAGCACTTGTGATATAATAGCCATGATACCATATGTAGAGGGATCAGGGTAATCAGAAAGCACAAATGGAGACTAGTCTATGAAGAACACAGTCATTAAACAGAAAATAGGGATTTAATTCTGTTTGGTTACAGTAAGTACTGTAGCAGAAACATGCCCAGAGTCATGAGGTTGTACAAATCGAGAATGAGGTTAAATCCGGGGTGATGCATAGTGAACAATTAATCTGATTTCTGAGTAGAGTTAGAGAAATCACTTTCAAGGTATGAAAAGTTAAACATAGTCCTTGAGCAAAGAGGAGCTTGGTGTATTTGAATAATGTTAAATAATGACTGTGTGACTGAGAGTGGATTAGGCTGGTGAGTTCGGCACTTGTCAGACAATTCAGGGTTCTTCAGGCCACAGGAAGAATTTTATAATGTAATCTGAGTGCAAAGAAAAAACATTTGGTATTTAAACATAGTATAGGCATCATAAATTTGGAAGATTATTTTGGCTCTTTCTGAAAACTAGTTGCTATTGACTAGAATAGTGAGGAGATTATTATTCAAGGAAGACATGATTAAGGCTTGTGCTAGGTAAGTTAGTGGAATTGGTAAAATGAAGATTTCAAGTTAATTTAGAATGCATATTATCTCATAACGTATCATACTAATGAGTATATTTATTTATTATACTTTTATTTTTCTCTTCACTGAGAGAGTAAAAAATAAGTATGAACTCCAGCTCCAGCTACTGGATATATAAATTGGATGTGTTCATATTAAATTGTAAGCTTCAATTTTGTCCTCTATAGAATGAAGATAATATTTATGTATCTTTAAAAGTATTAATATAATAACTAAAGCTATGTTAATATGCATAACAAATGTGACAGATATTCCAAATATTATGTAATCATTGTGAAAACACCAGCTCCATTCATAAAATTTGAAAAATAAGCTTACGTTCCTACCTTATTCACCCTCTGCGCAACAAATAGTAAGAGCAGTAAGACTAGACACCTAGATCATGTTGGAAATATAACATAATCTCCCACTATTAAATAGCCATTTGCCTGAGAAACTGCATGAGTGAGATGGTGGTAAAGTCTTGTGTTGAAAACCACATATGTCTGGGTTAGTACACCAGTAATGCACGAATCCGTAGACAACAGTTCTAAACTTGACATAAGGCAAGAAAATAAAGTAGAGAAAGCCTATCTTCAGAAAAGAGGAAAGACCTGGAAGATGTGAATAGAGCCTCTTCGAGTTAGGGAATGAAATAAGTCCAAGATGTGATGAGAAGAGCCTCAGTTTTTGACTTTTTATATTAGTAAATACATATGTCAATTTATTTCATATTTTGGGCTCTCTATGAGGTAGATTGTGGTACTTAATAAATGTTCTTAAGATTTACCTGATATCTAATGTTTTGTTTCCTTGTATTCAAAGAGGCTTAAATTAAAAATTAAGCAGTATAAAAGCTCAATAAAATTGTCAACTTATTTCTGAAAGACATAGTGTTTAAATATAAATATTATTATATAAGTATATGCATGGAAACTCAATTACAAGATGGCTGATATGGTTTGGCTATGTCCTCTTAAATTTTAATTCCCACAATTCCTGTGTGTTGTGGGAGGAACCCAGTGGGAGGTGATTTAATTATGCCAGGAGTGGGGGTTTTCCTGCACTGGTCTTGAGATAGTGAATGAGTCTCAATAGATCCGATGTATTTTTGTTATTTTTTATTTTAACTACAGTTTTTTAAAATTGTACTTTAAGGTCTGGGGCACATGTACAGATCTTGCAGGATTGTTGCATAGGTACAAACGTGACATGGGGGTTTGCTGTCTCCATCCCCCCGTCACCTACAATAGGCATTTCTCCCAGTGTTATCCCTCCCCAAGCTCCCTGCTCCCCCACTATCCCTCCCCTAGCCCCCGACTCCCCCAACAAACACCAGTGTGTGATGTTCCCCTCCTTGTGCCTATGGGTTCTCATTGTTCAACACTTGCCTATGAGTGAGAACATGTGGTGTTTGGTTTTCTGTTCTTGTGTCAGTTTGCTAAGAATGATGGTTTCCAGATTCATCCATGTGCTACAAAGGATACAAACTACTTATTTTTTATAGCTGCATAGTATTCCATGATGTATATGTACCACATTTTCTTAGTCCAGTCTATCATCAATGGGCATTTGGGTTGGTTCCAGACATTTGCTCTTGTAAACAGTGCCAAAATGAACATATGTGTGCATGTGTCTTTATAATAGAATGATTTATAATACTCTGGGTGTATACCAGTAATGGGGTTGCTGGGTCAAATGGAATTTCTAGTTCTAGATCCTTGAGGAATCACCACACTGTCTTCCACAATGGTTGAACTATTTTATACTCCCATCAACAGTGTAAAAGTGTTCCTATTTCTCTGCATCCTCTCCAGGATATGTTGTCTCCAGATTTTTTAACGATTGCCATTCTAACTGGCGTGAAATGGTATCTCAATGTGGTTTTGATTTGTATTTCTCTAATTATCAGTGATGATGAGCATATCTTCATATGTTTGTTGGCCTCATATACGTCTTCTTTTGAAAAGTGTCTGTTCATGTCCTTTGCCCACTTTTGAATGGGTTTGTTTGTTAGTTTTTTCTTGTAAATCTGCTTTAGTTCTTTGTAGATTCTGGGTATTAGCCCTTTGTCAGATGGGTAAATTGCAAACATTTTTTCCCATTCTGTTGGTTGCCAGTTCACTCTAATGATTGTTTCTTTTGATATACAGAAGCTCTGGAGTTTGATTAGATCCCATTTTTCTATTTTGGCTTTTGTTGCCATTGCTTTTGATATTTTAGTCATGAAGTCCTTGCCTATGCCTATGTCCTAAATGGTATTGCCTAGGTTTTATTCTAGGGTTTTTATGCTGTTAGGTCTTATGTTTAAATCTTAAAGCCATCTGGAGTTAATTTTAGTGTACGGTGTAAGGAAGGGGTCCAGTTTCAATTTTCTGTACATGGCTAGCCAGTTTTCCCAACACCATTTATTAAACAGGGAATCTTTTCTGCATTGCTTGTTTTTGTCACGTTTGTCAAAGATCATATGGTCGTAGATTTGTGGCATTACTTCCCAGGCCTCTGTTCTGTTCCATTGGTGTATATTTCTATTTTGGTACCCGTACCATGCTCTTTTGATTACTGTAGCCTTGTAGTATAGTTTGAAGTCAGGTAGTGTAATGCTTCCAGCTCTGTTCTTTTTGCTTAGGATTGTCTTGGCTATGCAGGCTCTGTTTTGGTTCCATGTGAAATTTAAAGTGGTTTTTTCCAGTTCTGTGAAGAAGGTCAATGGTAGCTTAATGGGGATAGCATTGCGTCTATGAATTACTTTGAGCAGTATGGTTGTTTTCATATTGATTCTTCCTAACCATGAGCATGGAATGTTTTTCTATCTGTTTGTGTTCTGTCTTATTAACTTGAGCAGAGGTTTGTAGTTCTCCTTGAAGAGGTCCTTTATATCCTTTGTTAGTTGTATTCCTAGGTATTTTATTCTCTGTTGATCCAATGGTTTTATAAATGAGAGTTTGATGCACACGCTCTCTCTTTGCCTGCTGCCATCCACATAAGGTGTGACTTGCTCCTCCCTGCCTTCAGCCATGATTATGAGGTCTCCCCCAGTCACATGGAACTATGAGTTCAATTACACCTCTTTCTTTTGTAAATTGCTCAGTCTGTAGTATGTCTTTTATCAGCAGCATAAAAACAGACTGATACATGTGCTTGTTCAAGTTTGCTTATTAATTGCAAACATACAGAGTTCCACTTTTGTTGGAAAGAATGAGCACATAACAAATGATTCTCCCCAAACTAACAGCTGGCAACTGTGTAAACTGTACAAAACTGAACTTTATGTGGGTTCTAGACAGTGTACAAGAGCAGGCAGATGTTTGCAGGTTGTTAAACCTTGGAACAAGTGACCAACACAAAGTGACTTCCTTGTTTTTGTAGCTTTGACTGTGGATGGCTGCCCCTGTGGTGGCAGCTGGTCAGGGGCAGCTAAAATTCTGATGGAAAGTCCAACACCTTCACTGGAGGAACGGGAGAATGAAGCTGAGGAAATTAAGACCTCCAGACAGTGAAGAGCCAAAAAAGCCAGAGTAAAGGCGCTCCAAACCCTTTTTAAAGGGCCCAGTCTCTTGCTAATACCTGAAACATACAAACACAATGCAAATGGAAAGTAAAATACAGCGGACTTAAAGAACTGAATTGTGATCTGGGCCACTGCACAGTATGACTATGGCTCTTAGTTGTTTCAGAATAGTCAAGTTAATTGTGAGCTTAAACTAATAAATAATTTTCAGAACAATCTAATGAAATAACAAATAATATTTTAATTTTCCAGGATGTTATCCAAACCTTAGCATGGCAAGACCCAGGAAGTGTGATCCAATCTGTAGCAAACAAAACATCAACAGATGTTTATCTCAAAATGACATGAATGTTTGAAATTATAGACAATGATTTTAAATTCACTATTACAAATGTCCTCGAAATAAAGAGTAATACATTTTAATAAAATAAAAATAGAACATTTCAGTGAGAATTTTTTTAATTAAAAAAAAAATTTTAGAATTTAAAATCAGAATATTAGAAAGGAATGGTAACAATGTTGTTTGTGATCTTGAGGAGAAATGAATAGAAAAAATCTAATCCATGTAAGACAGAAAATAATCTAATATCTATATATCTAATCTATATAATACAGAAAATAATCTATATAAGACAGAAAATATAATATTGGATAGCACTTCAATGACATGTTGGACAATTTCAAAAGATGTAACTGGCAGAAAGAATGGAAATACAGAGGTGAAGAGAGTATGTGACAAAAACAAATTCACAGAAGTAAAACAAGTTCTTAAATTCCATCAAATAATTAAGTTTACAGATTTAAGAAGCTATGATTCCAAACAGCATATATTAAGACACCCAAGGCTAGGAACATTATAGTCAAATTGCTGAAAGCCAAATAATGAATTCAAAATTTTCAGATCAGCTAGAGTAAAGCAATACATCACATATAGGGGTAAAATTATCTAAATCACTACAGACTTTTTTTCAGAAACACAGATGGCCCAAAGGCTGTGGATTAATACCTTTAAAGTACTGTTGGAAAAGAGCAACTATTAATATAATAAAAATTAGTATAGCTAAAATGCAATCTATATATTCATATCTAATTCTAAATATATTAAAATAATCCAAAGAAGGTAGAAACGAAGAAACAGGGGAAAAAACAATAGAGCAAAGAGGATGGTGGATAGGGTAGGGTAGGGAGGTCAAAGGTCTTATATTCTAAATAAAAGCCAGAGATTAGAACATTGAATGAAAAAGCAAGATTCAACTCTGTTTAACTTATGAAAGACACACTTTAAATATAAAGAAATATTTAAAGTAGATGGATGAAATATATATACATATATATTTTATAAACAATGATCTTTTGCATCCCAGGGAAACAAAACATATGTCCAAAAAAAGACTTATGCACAAATATACATAGCAGCTTTATTCAAAATGGTCAAACTGGATATAACTTATATGCCCAAATACACATAAATGGAGAAACATACTGTGATGTATCTATAAAATGGAAATCTTTGAGGCAATAAAACCTCGCATACTACTGATTCATGCAACAAACTGGATGTATCTCAAAAGCTTTATTCTAAATGAAAGATATCAGGCACAAAGTAGTACATTCTATGTTACTCTAGTGCTGTAAAATTCAAACAAAACTATACTGCCACAAAGTAGATCAATGTTTGTCTGGATTCACAAATAGAAGAAAGAATGGATTGTGATGGGCATAGTTTTTAGAAGAAAAATAACTATCTGTAACTTCATAATGGTGTTACTTTTATGAATGTGCAATACTCTTTAAAACTCATCAAGTTTTACCTTTTAAATTATATCTTTTTACTTTTATTATAAGCTATTCCTAATATACTTTAGAAGAGCTATACATATATATCTTATAAATTATATATAATATATATTAATACATTAGAAATATGAATTGAATGTGCTAGTATACGTTTCTTTCAAAGTTGTGACATATCAAAATCACTCAGAAGCTATATGATCAAATGAAATTGATTAATACAATTTGAGTTATATATATACTCATGGACAACATATTTGAAACTTCCCAAAACTATACATTCTTACATTACACCCTGTCCATATTATTTCTGCCATGACTATGCAGGCAAGTGGCCAGAGAATGCTTCAGAACTTAAGTGAAATAATAAATTAATATAGAAAGCCATGCTGTAGCTGAAAGCAGCTTTCAGAAGAGTCAAACAAGTTTAAGAAAGGGAGTCATTGTTTATCCAGTTACTAAAGTTTTAAGAAATATATTGCACAAAATTTAAGGACTGTGAACATGTTAATAAAAATTGTTAAATTATTTTGGCAGCTGCCAGAAGCTCAAATATCAGGATTTTATGCCTAAAAAACCCTGGCAATTGGAATAAGCATAAGATTAAAGGAAGTGCTATTTTAGAGAAGCTATTCAATCATGAAGTCTTACAGAGTCAGAAAATACTCCAACAATTTATCAACAAATATCCTGAGTTGACAACTAGATTAAATAAATGAAGAAAATATAACAAGTTGGAGACAAGCCTTCAGGAAAGAAAAACTTGTTAACTGAAGCTGAAATTAATGCCATTAAACTGATTTTGCAGAAGATTTGATATTTAACCAAATAACAAATGAAAGCTCACTGCTGTTGTATCAAAAGATGGATATCAAATGGATAGAAAAAGTAGATGAACAAAGAACCTGGAACGTGTGTGAATGAAGAATATGGTTTCTATATTTATTTAACCAATAGAAAATCTTTTTCTCTAGAATCTGTGGGCTCTTAGAATTTAGAAACAACTGAGAAACGCAAGAGTAATGAAGTTTAATGGCCCCATTATATCCTGGAGTTCAGTCCTGTATGAGAATATGGGATCGTTGTCAGTATAGGAAGACTTTTACAAAGGTCTTAGAATTACTAACGCTGAAAGATTTCTTTTGGTTTCTTCTGTGCTCGCTCCAAACCCTCTGACTTCTCAGTGAATAACATTTTCCTAAGTGAACACACACACACACACACACACACACACACACCCCAAGAAAGTCAATTTCTTGAATCTGTTTATTGCGAGAGTAATTATTTTTGTCTGTTATTCTCATGATACATAGCACTACTATTAAAATTTTTTAAATTTAATGCATAATTATGCACATATACTATTATTTAATATATACCACATTGCCAGCCTTCACATATTTAAAAGTCAAATATTTCATAAAAGAGCTAAAGACCACTTTAAGAGAATCATAAGAATACAAAATGTAGGAAAGGTTAGATCATAATAATTAGTCTGAAATAAAGATAATGTGTTGTGTAAATAAGTCACTATTAAATATCAGGGAGATATATTAACTAATTTGGAGAATCTGAGGAGCAAACATTGACTAAATTGTTTTCTCATTAGTTTGGTCTATCCCACTTGCAGTGTTGGATACCTAACACTTATCAATATATCACAATTAATATATTTTGCTATGCAGCTCTTAAATAATACTACAGATATATATTAAACAACCCCTTCATATTGAACTGCATAGACTCTCCTTCTTCATAGTAATTCTGATAAAAGTCAAGTTTTAATTACTGTCTATAGAAAGTAGTATTCATTAATAAAGTGAATAAACATTTACAGAAAAAACATATATTGCCTGACACTCCTTTGGACACTGGGGGATAAACATGGAACAAGGCAAAATCCCTCTCCACACTCAAAGTGGGTAGACAGAAAGTAAACAAACACATTGGTATATAATATATGAATTTCTGATATTATGTCCTTAGAAGAGCCTTTCCTGACTTTGCTCAGAAGAAGAAAAGTTCCATAATTGGCAGTTATTTTGCCATGCTTTTTAATTTGTGCTTACTACTAAATCATTATAAATTGTATATCAATTCGTTGCTTTAGTTGGCTACTCTGGCTTCTGGCCGCTAAGTTCTTTCTCCTAAATTGTCAAAACAACAAACCAAAATTTAAAGTAACAGTCTAGTCCTTAATCACTTACTAGGATAATATAAGCAAGACACTAAACTACAGAAAGTGCTGATTTCATCCCATTTCTCCTCCCTCCACTATTCTCCATACCCTCAATCTTGCACTCCTCACTGGTGGAAGGTCAGGTGGTTCAGCACCAAAATGGAGGTTGTCAAATGGCCAGGGAGCCCCAAACAAAATCTCTTGCACTTTTATGGAAACCAGGAGTGGGAAATGGAAAAAGAACACAGAAGGCAAGGGAGGGAAGCTAGAAATGGAAAAATGCTGAGCATTGTGCCAGAGTAAACGGTCTAGGAGGTTGCCCTCCAGTTCTCCCCAATGTAGTGATCTCAGCAGAGGTATCTAAAGATTCAGATAAAGAACCTCCAAATGAAATGCACCACGCTAGGAATGCAAACATGTGTAAGTACATGGCCAGCCAGAGTGGCCTGATTGCAACTCCCCTTAAGGACTGTAATGTATGGGCTGTGCACCAAGTCTAGTGTGGGGAGGGCAGCTTTTTCCATGAAACCTGCCAGGTAATTATTTGTCATTGCCTGTGGTCAGGTCTGCAAACCACACACATTTTTTTTTTTTTTTTTAATCCACTAGTTGGCAGATTTAAAGCAAGCAAGCAGGAGCTCCATGAAGACAGGCTGTGATTGTAAGGGGCTCACCAAGACATATCTGCATAGTCCATACTAGGTATAAGGTTGAGCGAGGTAGAATATATTTAGCTATCCTTTAGGGAAGTGGACACTAGCAGGCAGTTGTATGAGGCAGCTATATGGATGGATCTCATTAAGAAACAGAGGCAGTGGTGGAGTGGAAACTGACAGTGGTGACTGACCAACCCCTCTTCTGGTATGAGAAAGTTAGACTCACATTCAAAATTGATGCCAAGGCAACATAAAATTATAAGAATTCCATACAGTACTAATTCAACAAAATTATTGACTCTTGAAATAAAATTTTTCTTCATATTGGTGAAAATAATTGAGTTTTATAAACTAAACTTTTGATAAAGAGATTTATTTTCATATGATCTACAAATATGTAAAGAATATGTGGACAATGATTGTATCATACAACTATTAACATTGGCTTGGGCCAAATTCTCTAACTTAAGGCTGTGTTTAACATAAGACTTGACAATTTATTAAAACAATTTGACAAATAACAGAGCATTGTTCTACTTAATTAATGTAGATTTTGCTCATCCTTAGTTTCCCAAGTCAATGTAATTTTACTATCAGTATCTGAAAACAGATCCTTTGACAGTTATATTTAGACATTTTCAAGAAATGTTCCCTAAATCTAATATAAGTAACTTACGTATATTAAATTATAAATTTGCTGACTATGAATGATATATTTAGGTTGGTGAAAAGCAGTGGCAAAGATAGCAATTACTTTTGCACTGACCTCATATTATGACCTAAATGTATTTTGTAAATGCGCTTAGGTCTACTTAAATAGCATAAACTAATTAAGATAGCACAACTTTTTCTTTTCTTTTTTTTTTTTTGAGATGGAGTTTTGCTCTGTCACCAGGTTGGAGTGCAGTCGGCTCACTGCAGTTTCTGCCTCCCGAGTTCAAGCGATTCTCCTGCCTGAGCCTCCCAAGTAGCTGGGACAACCGGCACTCGCCACCACATCCAGCTAATTTTTGTATTTTTAGTAGAGATGGGGTTTCACTATGTTGGCCAGAATGGTCTCGGTCTCCTGACCTCTTGATCCATCCACCTAGGCCTCCCAAAATGCTGGGTTTACAGGTGTAAGCCACCACACCCAGCCTGATAGCACTATTTTGTTGTTGTTGTTGTTGTTGACAGTTGAGTTTACTCTCCAAATCTCTACATGGAACCAGTCATTAGAAATTTGTTGTGTTCAAATTTAATTAAAAATATTATTTTATTTAGTCACTTAATACTATAGTACCAGAATTTCAAGTTTGTAAACGTGTAAGTAAGAATGATTAAAGGGTCACCTCTACATATCTTTTCAGTTTTAAATTTCTATGGTGTACACATTTATCATAATTTGACCTCAGCACAAAAGTGATAATACATCTATATATTTGCTGTAATAACTTCAACAATAGCTGATATAGTAAATTTTATCAATGTTATCTATGTAATCTACACATGAATTGATGTAATTTGCAGGAAATGTGAAATTCTGAAATATTATGTATATTACAGAAATAAAATGTATATAATGTCCTAGCCCATTTGTATTGCTATAAAGGAAAACAAGGCTAGGTAATTCATAAAGAAAAAGGGCTTATTTGGCTCATGGTTCTCAGGCTGTTCAAAGAACATGGAGCTGCATCTGCCTTGGGAGGGTCTCAGATTACTTCTACTCATGGCAAAAATGAATGGTAGCAGGTGAGAGGGGAAAGGAAGAGAGAAAGAAGAGGAAAATGCCAGGCTATTTTTAACAATCAATTCTTGTGGAAACTCATAGAATGAGAATTCACTCACTACCATGAAGATCGCATCAACCCTCATGACCAAAACACCTCCCTCTATGTGCCACCTGGAACACTGGGGATTAAATTTCAGCATGAGATTTGCGGGAAAAATATTTTAACTATATCATATAGCAACTAATAACTTTAACTATTAAACCTACAAGAGCTAGGTTTAATAGCAAATTAGACAGAACTAGAAAACAGCCGAGAAAAATTACATTCAAATTGCAACAACAAAAGATAAAATGTTAGGTAATAGACAAAATATCATAGGACACAAATGGAATATGAGGAAAATATTTGAACACACTTGTGAGTCCTGGGAGAAGTAAAATAGGAAAGATAAATGTTTGAAAGAATAATGGACAAGTACTTTGCAAAACTTACAACATAATCAAGCCAGAGATTAAACAAGTATTTCATAGAGCTACTGAGAAAATCTAATTCAAGAACATAATAATGAAACTTCTAAAAACAAAGGTTAGGGAGTATAGAGAATAACTCGTAAAAAAAAGGATGTATTTTCTTGATGGACGCAACAATAAAACTTTAGATAATGTGTCCATAGAAAAACAAACAAACAAAAACTAATGATAGGTAACAACAGAATGGTGTTGTATAAGTTCTAAAATATAATAACTAACAGGCTAGGATATGATATCAGTGAATCTATCTCTGAGGTTTAAAAGTGTAAAAAGTCAGAATGGTGATTAATATTGGCAGGTTAGCAATGGAAAAAGCATAAAATATTTTTTATGATAAAGATAATTTTCTGTCTTTTAATGTTAAATGCTATGTATGTTCTGTAGGAATACATATATTCTGTAGGAATAACTACATCAATAATTCACATTTTTAAGCAAAACTACCTATAAAGGAGAGAGGCTTAATTTCCAAAAGAGCCCCACTTAAGGAAAAATTAAAGGGAGATTTTAAAAAAGAAAGATTATTCTAGATGAAAGCACATAGATGAAGAGAGAACCTGTCTCAGGAAGCCAATGAAAAGAAAATTTTATGTATTTGAAATAGAGCAAACATTAGTCTTAACTGGGAAATGTTAACACATTTCCTGTGATTTGAACAATGAGAAAACAATGCCTACTCTTCTTGTGTCAAAATTAAACTGGCATTTTAGCCAGTTTAATAATACAAGAAGTAGAAATAAGTATATGAAATATGTTAAAAAGTTAGTTTCACAGTTTTTTATTACTTCTGCTCATGAAAATATACCATTAGAAAAGTAAAATATAACCTAAAAACACATCTTACGAAGAAATCTTATCATTTAAAAAGATACCACAATATAAAAGTAAATAAAAACATTGAAGAAGCATTTCAGAAAAGAATATTCAAGTAAATAATCAATATGTGACATAGAAAATATAAATTTAAAACACAATGAGATAATATTTTACAAGCACCAGAATGGCTAAATTTAACACACACACACACACACACACACATACACACACACACACACACCCTTCAAGGAGGATATAGAGGAGAAATGCTCACACATTACTAATTGGAGTATAAATTTGTATTATCTACTGAAACTGAACACTTGCATATTCTACTATCCATCAATTTTATTTATAAGTATTCCTTGAATTATAATGTTTGCATGTGTCCAACAAGACACTTACTAGTGTATTCTTGGCACCATAAGTCTTAATAGTCAAAAACTGAAAACAACCTTCTTGTCTAGATATACGAATATAAAACTGTAGTGTATTCATATAACAGAATACCACACAACAATGAAAATGAATGAACTATATGAATGAATAAACTATAGAGTCATAAAAAACAGATTGATATAGCAAATATAATGGTGAATGAAAGAAAACTGACACAAAAGCATACATACTTTTGGATGCCATTTATGTAACATTAAAATGTCAAACAATGGTTTTCTTTGAATAGAATTGTGATATTCTATCAATATCACATGAAGATATGAATATCACAGTAAATTTTCTATCAATCTATCAATCACAATTGTGATAGAATATCCCAATTCTAGTGGTTTACAAGGGAAACATTTTGGGTTACTGGTAATTTCCTGTTATGTCAGGAAACCAAATGTCATAACAATGGTTTTCTTTGAATAGAATTGTGATATTCTATCAATTCTATCAATATCACAATTCTAGTGGTTTATAAGGGAACCATTATGGGTTACTGGTAATTTCCTGTTTCTTAATCAGGGTGATGACTGCACATCTCTATTCAATTTTTGGTAATTCTTTCATGCTTAAATTAGGCTTTGTCTTTTTATTTCAATTTTATTGCCTCTTTGGACAGCATTTTTCCTCTTGGAGCCATCTCTGCAGGTGCACTGAATAGATTTCCCAGTATATTTGCTGCACAAGTGTTTTGTGAATTTTTTTCACTTTTGCACTAAATTATTTATTTTGTTTATTTCCTAGATTGAATCCCCCCCTTTTTTTTCTGGATCCCATGGCTTCTGCTATAGTAGTTGTTTCCCTTATTTAAAAATGGCTACCTTATACAACAGCATCCTTTAATTTAGTGCATGGGATATAAACTTTTATCAGATTTTACATTCTTAAAATAACTTTAATCAATTACACATTATAGATATTTACCTTTATTTAGAATTTCAGGCTGGGAATATAATAGTACCCAAATTATGAAGTGTCATTCTGCTGACTTTTCAAGGTCACTCATTCTTAAAAATGTGATGTATTTTTCATTTCAAAAATTGTAATGTCATATTAATTATGTTCTTCACATAGATTTTCTACTTTCAATGTCATTAACCAAATAAAATAACTTTTATCCTTAGTGTGCTTTAACCACTCAATAACCTAACTCATTGGTTATTTCTTTAGTGATTGTGTTGTACGTGATTTAATAAGGAAACTCATGGTTTTCTCACATAAAATAAATTTGCATTATGTTTTTATTATTACCTCACCTCAATTTCTTCTTAATATTATTCTGGAGGCACTGTATTTTATGATGTTCCATGTTCTAGACTGGACTGATTCTCTAAAAGGACTATATTTTTTCAGACTGTACATCTATTTTCTTCTTGAAAATTTGTTTAAGATTAGCTTTAAACTCTTCCATTGACGTCCCCCACCGGCCACCACCACACCATGTGTTTAATACATGGAAACTCAGAGAGTCTAAAAAATAATTATATACTTAATTCATGAATATAGTATTTTATATTACATCTAAACTAATGTATATTTCTACCTTAGTCCATTTTGTGTTCCTATACTTTAATCCCTAGGACTAGGGAATTTATAAAGAAATGAGGTTATTTATCTCCTGGTTCTGCAGGCTGAGAAGTTCAAGGGAATTACCCTGGTTTCCAACAAGAACTTTTGTTCTCCATCTTAATATGGCAGAGAAAGTCAAAGGGAAAGCAGACCTGAGCAGATACAAATCCAAGGGGCATACTGGCTTTATAGCAAACCACTCCTGAGGGTACTAATTTATTTCCATGGTGAAATACTTTAGTCTCTCTAGAACAAGAATTTACTCAACACTGCCACATTGGGAATCAGATTTCAACATGAGTTTTGGTAAGAACAAACCATAGCAGTTTTTGAAACCTTTTCTTTATGTGCTATGAAATTTATTCCAAGACTGACTGACTGACTTTTTATGTATTTATGTATGTATGTATTTATTTATTTTTGTCTCTCTGTGGCATCTTAAGTACACATCCAAATACCTGATAAGCTTAGACTATTAATATTTAACAAGGGGAAAGTTTTAAAATATCAGTATTTGCAGGGCCAGTGAGTTTCCTCAGAAAGATTTCTTCATATAACATTCCTTGGGTAATATTTCCTGAGTATTTATGAGACATTTTTCAAAATCTTCATGCAAATACTACCCCAATTATCTGATAGCTTTTTATAAGAATATACCTCAAAAGCATTATCTAAGCTTGCTGTTTACAATTTCTTTTTTCCTTTTCTCTTATTCTCTTTCTCTCTCTCCTTTTTCTTTTCTTTTCTTTTTTTTTTTTTAGATGGAGTCTTGCTCTGTTGCCCAGGCTGGAGTACAATGGTGCGATCTTGGCTCAGTGCAGCCTCCATCTCCTGGGTTCTAGTGATTCTCCTGTCTCAGCCTCCTGAGTAGCTGGGACTACAGGTGCCCGCCACCACACCTGGCTAAGTTTTGTATTTTTAGTAGAGATGGGGTTCCACCATATTGGTCATGCTAGTCTTGAACTCCTGACCTCAAGTGATTCACCTGCCTTGGCCTCCCAAAGTGCTCGGATTACAGGAGTGAGCCACCACGCCTGGCCTCTTTTCTCCTCTTCTCTACTGACAGCATTACATAGAGTTTCATAAATATTTCATCATGGAATAATTCTTTTTAAAATCTCACAAGATTTACACATCAGTGAGTTTTAGCAAAGTGTTAAAGAGCAGATAATTTCCCTTTTGTGTACACTGTTTGTAACCATAGGAAGTAATTTGAATGAATTTACCCATCGATGTAGTAAACTAATATACAATAAAGCACAAGTACACACACACAGAGAGAGAGACTATAAACATTAAACATAAATACAATGTGAAACTTTAAAAATCCAATTAAACATCAAACAATAAAATTCGTAAATATAATAGGACACATGATTACTAAATGCATTTTTACTTATCAATGCAAGAATAGTTTAACATCAGCAACTATATTAATGCAAATCTGTATAGAAACATAAAAAATGAGAATTTTAATATATTAACAAAGTAAGAGACATAATTAATTACCTTGAAGTCATATGCTGAACAGTAAACCATTTGAAATGAAACATTACCATTAAGACTCAGAATAAAACAAGATTACTTAAAGTTACCATTTAATATTTTACTGAAAGTTTCATCCACTTTTCTGAAAGTTCTAGCCAAATTAAATGTGTATTGTTTGCAGCAACATGTTATGGCCTATATGTTACTCTCAAATGAATAAACTGACATGCCATTTAAATTGATCAGATTTTTGTTGAAGATGGCTACATGTAAGATCAAGGTTAAAATTTTCTAAATAGCAATGTTGCAGAAACTTCTAATTTATTCTATCTTTATTATCTTCTTTAGGCACATACAAGCCTCATTTTATTGTAGTACTTGCAACTACGGTTTGGAGACATTTTAAGTCCTATTTGTCAGTAGTTTTGGCCAAGTGGCAAATTTATGACTAATGAGCTATGAATAGAAGATCAGTGGGTGATATCAGAAAAATTCTTTACATAGAAAGCACATGCTGTTTTTGCCTTCTTCCATGCTTGCTCTCTGGAATGAAATGGCTGGGCCCTGCAGAAACCAAAATTTTCCTTAAAATAACCTTGGAATTGAAATATATATGTAGTAGAGAGATGATACAGAAAAATCCAGACAGAGTTTCTGTTGAACTCTTAGAAATATCAGCTATGGAATGCCTACATTTAGAATTACTTTACGTGTTTGAAACATGACTGGTTTTCTGTATTAATCCACTAATTTTTTAGTCTTCATTTTGGACATCTAAAATTAATCAAGACAATGAAAATATCCACATGGTATAATTAGAGCAGTTAATTAATAAATTTACTTCAAAGCAGGAATTTGCATTAGAGTAGAATAAGACCTGGGAATAGAACATTGGTAAATTTGCTTATTCGCTTATATGACCTCACACAATTTTTACAGTTGCTTTTATACTTTTAGACCATTTTGTCTCACTGATCTATTCTGTACCTTTGTTAACCATATTATTGAGAGACTAAAATTTGTTAAATGTATTGGTGATTGGCATCCAAATCCTGACATACTAATTATTACATGTATATCCTAATTCTATTTTGAGAAAGACCTAGACTCCATGTGCTTTTATTGTGGTTTTAATGAAATTAAAAGGCTTGTTGGGTTACATAATCTCTTAATATTCTATTATTGTCAAACCAGTTCAATAACAGAAGGCTTACCTTATACTAAAGGATGTGACATTAAACCAGAAAAATCTTTATAAACAAAGTACTACAAACCTCCCTTTACTGAAAAGGACTGAATGGAAAGTTATTAATTGGTTCCTCTGATAATCTGAATTATTTCATCTTCACCTAGGTAATTCAAGTGGAAACAGTGGGCAGAAAGGGGCAGGATAAATGATGTGAATCACTGAAAAGGAACGTTAGAAACATTCCACTCACTGAATTGACCCAATCAATCTTGCTCTAAATCATTTGAGAAGGGAATTCTTCCTCTGTAATTCCTCATCATCCAAATAAATGCAAATATCTGGAAAAGAGCTTTATAGTCCAATTATAGAAAGTTAATTTTTTGAAAATATTTTGCTATCTTTACAAATTGGTAACAAACAGATTCACTTTTGACATTTCTCAAACAGTAAAGAAAAGCTAAATTGCACTATAATAGTTGCTAACTATTGCATAGAAGTTAACTGTTACATTCAAATATAAGAAAGGTAGTACTACTAATTTCAGTAAATACAGTTGCATGTTTTAATAAGCTGGAAGAAAACTTCTGTATTGTAATTTCTATTAGAAACAAGTTATCTCTAATACAAAATTTCTCGTAGGCATCTTTGAAATTTGTATAGATACTTTCTTCTCCACATGCAAACATGATCATCTCTGTATGTTCTTATTTATTTAATAGAACTTATTTAAAAATTACTTTGAATATAATTTTTAAAATGAGAACGTAAGTCAACATTAACATTGAAGAGAATAAACAATACCTTTGGAATTTTCATTAAAATAAATCTGATTTTCAAAGAAATATGACTTAAATAGATTTTTGCCACATTGCAATAGACTCCTGTTGCTTGAAAAATGAAAAGCAGAAGAATACTTTCTTTGTCTCTTTCTTTGTCTAATGATAAATGCAATTTTAATTCTTTGTGTCTTTGTAGCTGCTAAATTGAAATGTCATTTAATTATTGTACTATTAATTTATATTTTTGGTCATCTAATAGACTGTGACATTCTTGAAGAGGGGAATGTCTTAATCATCTTTGTTTGCCTAGGAGCTATCACTGCACTTGGAGCTTTAAAATCAACCAATATAATTTACCATCTGAATATTAATGAATAAATTAATTACTAAAAGTGAAAATATTATTGGTGAAAAACAGTTAAAGTCTGAATAAAGTTGACAGTTAATAGTATTTTACCAATGTAAATGTTTTTAAAAGTTTATAAATGGACCACGTTGGGTAAAGTGTAAACAGTGGAAGAATCTTTGTGAAGAGTATTCGAAACCCCCTGTAATCTTTTATCAACACTTACTGTTTTTTTGAGACAGAGTCTTGCTCTTTCACCAAGCTAGAGTGTAATGGCGCAATGCAACCTCCACCTCCCGGGTTCAAGCAATTCTCCTGCCTCAGCCTCCCAAGCAGCTATTTCAAAATAGTAATAAATTAAATAAATTAGGAAGTAATTTGAAAAATGCTCTTATTTTGTCCATTTTACATTGAAATAGAAACTGTGTAGGAGAACCAAAACAACTTCTCAAGAAAAAGAACAATGTTTGAGGACCTATTCTAACTTATTTGTAGGCTTATTGTAAAAAATACATACAGTATAGTCTACGCATAAAGAGAGACAAATTCATTGATGTATGAAAATAGAGAAAATACAGATATAAACCTACTAATTTTTGACAAAAATTTAATAGCAATTCAGGGGAGAAATGACAAACTTTTAAAAAAATGTTGCTGGACAATTTGATACTTATCTGCAAAAAAATTTGAAGTTTGATCTTGTAGACCTATGTGTGCAAACTGAATTTATAAAATTTCAGGGCAAAAACTAAATATTTGTGCTTTGAAGTTACATGAGGCTTTCTTATGTAAGATATAAAAAGCATACTTTATAAAATAAAATGATAATTGCATTTAATCAAAATTTCAAATTCTCCTCATGAAAATACACTATGAATAGAATGAAAAAAAAAGAAACAAGAGACTGAGAGAATTCATTTACACATTATAATTTGAAAAAAAACTTGCATATAGAGCAAGGGTCAACAAACCTTAAATAGCTGAATAGCAAATATTTTAGTTGGCGGATCTTACAGTCTCTGGGAATCTCCTCAGTTCTGTTACAGAAGCATGAAGGCAGCTTTAGACAATATAAACATGAGAGAGCTTAGCTCTTTCGGATTAAACTTTAGATACAGAAACAGATGGCGTGCTGGATTTGGCTTATGCATGATAGTTTGTCTACCTGTGATGTAAATATAAATAATTTACAAAACTAAATAATAAGTAAATAAACAATGCAACAAAAAATAGGTGAAAAAATTTAACAAACAGTCCATCAAAGAGGATAATAAAGCTACTTTTGTTATAGTGATTGAATTAATCACAGGATAAATGTTCTTTCTTATTCTCTACACTCCTGAGAGGAAAGGTCCCTAATTTATTTTTTTATTTGAAATTTATCTTCCCTAATTCTACTCAAGGGCAGAAAACTAGATTATAAATACTCCAATTTTCCAAATAAAAGCCATTTATCTTAACAATATTGGGTATATATTGGGAATAAATTTAAGTTTTGTGTACTGGCTTATACATGATGTATAATAATTGAACTGCTTATGCCAATCCAGTGATTAAGATCTCTTATATAACATAGATATAAAAACAAAAAAAATGTTTTTATGTGTTGAGGTCAAAGAATTTTTATTTATTGCATTTATAGGCATTTTTAGTAATAACATTTATATTTTTCATTTATAATGATGAAAATTAGAAAACTCTTCTGAAATAGGCTTATCTTTGAAACCTAGAAAGTATGTAGTTTTTGTTTGTTTTTAATATAAGTGGAAACTATCTTCAAGTATGGAAGTTATGAAAGCCATGTAATAATATTTTATAACATTTTGTAACACATTTTCAAATGTGTTATTTGGAAATTACATATTATTGTATGTGAAAAAACAGGAATTAGATACAGAACATCCCTGCCTTTTTACCTAGAACAAGTCTCTGCTACAGTGATTTTGTCACTGATTACATAGTAATTCAATATAAATAAATCTATGTATTGTTTAATGATTTTATATTTTTTAGCCATAGATACATTGTAGCCTCAATGAGCTACAAACTCACACAAATACATGTTTAATTCAAGATTAATAAATATTTGTTTTTCAAAACCACCATTTTACATGAGCTTCTTTGAGTCTCATAATAATCCAGTCAGGTAGGCAGACAGTAAGTAATCTCTAGCTTAACAATGAAGAAAGAGGCCAAGGATGTTGCACCAGTTGATCTGCTCAATGTTAAATCAGTAATAATCAACAAAGCCAGATTTGAAAGATGTTCTGCGTGGTTATAAAATCTCTGTATTTTTCCTGTTATTCTCTGATGGTCTAGCAGTTACTATGATGGCTTTAAAATACGTCCTCAAATTCTTTAATTCTCCTCCTTTAAAAAGGTGAAGCCTCAGTGACTTGGTTCTAAGGAGTAGAAAAACAACAACAACAACATAAAAAGCATGAGAGTACAACTTAGGAGTCTAGGTTATAAAAGGCAGTGTGATTTCCCTGCTCTTTCTTGGACTGCTTACTCAGGAAGCCAGCTGCTGTGCCATGAGAGTACTATGTGATGAGGAACTGAGGCCTCCAGCCAACAGCCATGTGTGTGAGCTGTTGTGGAAGTTCATCCTGCAGTCCTGGGTGCTGCCTTTAGACATCTGCAACCCCAGTTGACATCCTAATTACCTTATTAGAGTTCCTGAGCCAGAACCACTCAACAATTCACCTTGAATTCCTAGGCCTAAGAAATTGTGAGATGTGTGTTTTAAGCTGTTGTGTTCTGGGTTAATTTATTATGCCTAAATAGATAACTAATACAGGTACCTTCTCAGAGTTTTTCCTAGTACTGATGCCTTTGCTGATTAAAACAGTTTGAAGACCCATTAATGTACTTTCAAAAATCTGTTTCTTCTTCCTTTTGATGACCAGTTGGTACAATTTCCAATGGAAGATAAATGTCAAAGGTTCAGATATGTGTAGATAGATATGATTTCACTCTAGATTCCATTTTAGAATTGGTTTTTGCTTCTCTGAATAAGAATATTTTGACTATCGTGATACACTTCAAAGTCAATAAAACAGACCAAACAGTTTACTCTTTGAATTAGAACTCAAAGGAAAAGGGCAAATAGCCATGTCTTAGTTATGGAATTCTGCTTTATGGATTATGCTGTTAGAGCTGTGTATTAGAAGAAAATTAGATCTCAATTCCAGTAAACATGCTGAAATAAGTTGAAATAAGTATACAAATAAAAACTTTCTCTAATATATTTTATACTTCAGAACAGTTTGTATAGGAAGGATAAGCCAAATGATTAAATTTTTCTGTATTTATTAATTTTAAAAACACTGAATTATTTAACCTATAATATGAAAAAATGGGAATAGATATAAATATTTAACATAGGGAGGTGGTATTATGGTGTATCAAATAATACTTTGATGAATTATTATGCAGATGTTAAAATTATAATGGAAAATATGTAGCCACAAGAAAAAATGTGTGAAAATCATGTCAATGAATCAGAGGAAAATAAAAGTGTGACTGTACTGATTATAGTCATGTAAATATTATATACAAATATGAATAAGAACAAAAAGTACAATTAGAAGAGATGATTTATTGGAGTAATAGAAAAATTAATAAAATTTGCTTCTCATGAGAGCTGGATTTTTACAAAATAGAAAAATCTCTTTGGCATTCCAACAAAACATGAAGTTATTTATAAGGAAAACAAAATCAAGTTATCATCAAACTCAACAGCATGTTTAATTCCAGAACTAAATGAAATAACATATTAGTGATACTCCAATAAAGAAAAGCAAGCAAAGGAAAAGTAAAATAAAGGTATTATATCTAGCCAAATTTACTCTATAATATAAAAGCCACAAACTGTTATAATACTTTGAGAACTAAGAAATTGCTTTCTCCATTAGCTCTTTCTTATGTATTAACTAGGCCATGAATTTCAGACAACCACAACAATCAGTATAAACATCAATATAAGTATTGCCTCTTATTTTTATTTAAATATAAAAAAATTATATGATATATATCCAATTCTACCACTTCTGATAGTCTTCAAAACATACGTATTTAATGTGGAAGAAAGAAGACAAAAATTTAGCAGAAATAATGTATTCATCTCAGTCATGAATTTAAATCATACATAACACTATGAATTCATGGAGGGTATGTTGTCTGCCATTTTGCTAATCTAGCCATCCATCCACACTTCAATACACTTATTCATTCTAGCTCTGTCAATCGGACAGATGTAGAAATAACAACAGACCCAGTTAATAATGCACATTCTTATTGCCTAAATTCTGGTCTTGAAATACCCTTCCTAACACCCTTGCCCTGCCACATACACACAAACCAGAAATGTCTAATTCCAAATCTGGGATGGAAAATGTGTAAAAGGTGTCTGAAACATTTTAGCAACTATCAGTGACTGCAATGGTGCATGTCAAAAGAACTGAGAAAACATAGGAGCCACCCATAGGAGAGACAGGAACATTTCTGCTTCAGTAAAAACAATGGATTAAAACACTTCTAATATATTTTGTATAACTGTGAGTTCAAATACTAAAAAAAAAACTAATCGAAACTGTTCAACAAATTAGCCAAATTTGGAGGTTCATAAGGAAATAATTCAGTTTTTAAGATAAATTAAAAAGAGCAAAAAAAATCATTTAGCCCATCAGTCTTGTATAAACTGCTCTGAGATATAAAACATTAGATAAGAAAAAAATGTTACTCATATACTCATTTCAACTAATAAATAAGGGAGATATGATAATGAAAAGTCACTAATTAATTAATATATCTAGGCAATAAGCACAATCAACAGATAACATCACAAAAAGTGGCAACCAGACACAATATACCTGTTGCTTGAAGAATGTAATGAACAGTCTTGCCAAAAGGTGAACAAAAGATTTATATTTATCTATATAAAACTAGTAGATACAGATTCATATATATAGATAAGTTTTTGTATATAAACTTCCTATATCCATTTATTTATATAGATTGGTATATTTATATAGATAGATATATTCATTAAAGGATTATCTACATATTTAGTATTGACTGACTTGCTCAGCTTTCTGACAGCCTATTGTGGGACCTTGTGACCATGTGGGTTAATACTTATTCCCCTTTAGATAGATAGATAGATAGATAGATAGATAGATAGATAGATAGATATCCAATTAGTTCTGTCCCTCTAGAGAAAACTAATACACCCCTCTTCTTACAATTAGTATGTAACCCACTACCCTCTGAAAAAGTCTTTCTTATTCCTGAACATTTTCTCTCTTGCATGTGATTTTCCTAATCAATTCAAATGCTGCCAATATTCCAAGTGACTTCATGATTTTTGTGGACAATATATCCAGTCCCCTAGTTACTCAGCTTGTTTACTTCCTCCAAATCCCATTTTACTTGGCTTTAGTAGTTGGTCTACAGTCTCACATTTTAACTTCTTTATTACAAGAAATTGTTTTCCATTCTAAATTATTTTTCAACCAGTCATTTTAACAGTCTTATTCAAATACTCCGATTACATATTTTCCTTGATATTTCTTCCTGTTCATCTATCTTCTTTTTTATTCCTTTTCCTTCACAAATTCATTACTCTATGATACATTGTTTTTTCTCTTAAGATATGCCAAGATCCCTTAAGTGATACCTAATTAGCAAATCCTACAACCAATAGATGCAAATATTGTCATCCACATATGTATACATAGATATTATTCTTACAGTAGTATAAACAACACAAACTGTCAATATTATGACCACTTATAAATTTATTGTCTGCAAGTGAGCTCAAATCTCCCAGGAAATATTTATTTATTAAGTCATCTCAATCTCTCTTTCTCATCATAAGACATTTAAACACTTTTCTCTTTTTTCACACTCAATCCATGTAAGTCCTTTCTCTGTAAGTTAATAAATGAACTGTAGTCATATGATGTGAACTCTCAAATTTCCATCTACTTTGCTTAAAACTACTTCTTTTTTAAAAGTACCATTTCTCCTGTAATCCTACCACTTTGGGAGGACGAAGTGGGCGGATCACAAGTTCAAGAGATGAAGACCATCCTGGCCAAAATGGTGAAACCAAGTCTCTACTAAAAATACAAAAATTAGCTGGGTGTGGTGGTGTGCACCTGTAGTCCCAGCTACTAGAGAGACTGAGACAAGAGAATTGCTTGAACTTGGGAGGCAGAGGTTGCAGTGAGCCGAGATCCTGCCACTGCACTCCAGCCTGGTGACAGAGTGAGTCTCAGTCTCAAAAACAAAACAAAACCACCATTTCTTACTTAGATCATGTAATAACAGCTGATTCTCCACTTGTATCTTTAATCTGATTCCTACCAGGTTTCTTATGGAGAGTATACTTTGAATTATCTTCTTATCTTCATTTAACTCTTCTTTGCACATTTTTCCTGCTCAACTGAATTTTTTTGCCACAAAGATTTGCTGTTGTCCATTTTTTTTTATTAAAAAAAATCAACCAACCAACCAACAAAACTCCAATGAAAGCATAATAAAAGTTTCTGTCTTATGGGTATCCAGAAGTAGTTGTTTAGAGTAGCTTTCTGTTCATCTTTTTACCTGATGACTCTCATGTAGCCTTACAATTTCGACTTGCCTGCAATTGTTAAGGTTATTGATATGTTGCTAAATCCAGTATATAAAATTTAGTGATTATTTTACTTCGAATTTCAGAAGACTTTATCTCAGTGAACCAATCAATACTTTTTGGATATCATCCTCTTCTGTTTCTTATGATGGTACATTAGCATAGGTATTATTTAATTAAAATTAAAATATATGCATGTAAAAATAAAGAACACATTCAAATAAATAATTTGTTAAAAATAATATGATTACCTATGTAGGAAATAGAATGTGAATAGTATATGGAATTTAAAGAGAAGATATGCATGGACACACGCACACACATACACACACACACATACACACAATTAAAGAGATGCAGCTCAGAAACACTAATGATATTCATGTGCTTTGAACTGAGAGGTATGATTACTTCAACCTTCTGCACATAAAACACTAAAATAATTTCACATTGTGATATTAAATAACTCAATATACAGTGATGATTACCACTTCTTAAAAATAAGTTAATATGTCTTTCTGGAATGACCATTTTTAAATATGCAATTGAACCAAGCCAATTTTCTTAGTAAGTATGAAGTAACTTAGATAGTTATTTAATTTTCAGAACAAGTTTATTTATGTAATGTTTTAATGTTAATGGCTAAATTTTAATATAGAGCAGAAATAGATAGCTATATTATAGCTATCTAATATATCAGTTAAGTTATACTAAATATGCTCAAAATCTAAAAATCACTGATAGCAATACATGGAAACTATGCATTTAAACTTACGTAGTGTAGAAATTAAGGAGCAAAAACTGCTTAATCATTATTTATGAATTTATCTTTTGGGATGAAATATGGAATTAAGTTTAATTAGAACCAAATGTTTTCCAATTTAGTGAGAAACTATAATGTAGATTTTTTCTGGAAAATAAGCAAATTATTTAACATCTTTTCCTATTTCTTTCCTTTTAAAATGTTATGATCAAATAACATTTGGGAGGTACTTTTGGGAATTTTTATTTTGTCATGGCAATCCTTTGGTAAGACTCATTATGTTAACTGACATGTTAAAAACATAAATCAGAATCTTGAACTGATTATTTAAACAAACAATAAAAATTAGTCTAGTGTGATATTGAGAAGCTAGGATGAAGATATTTTATTGTTCCTGTTTAATCCTGTTAAAAACTTTTGTTTTCACTGTGAAATTAACAAATATATATATATATTTATTTCTCCATATCATTATTAGTCTAAGAATTTTTATTTATTTATTCCTTAACCCAATGTTCTTCCTTTTCTTGTCTGCCTCCTTCTACTCCTCCACCTTCTTCTTTTTCTTCTTTTCAGCTTACATGTCAGGAAAATTTCCTGTCTCATGTAGTATGTGTTTAAACTGCAATAATGATGTAAGTTCAAATATTCATCTCAGGATTTAAAAAGTTTGGAGTTTGTTTCACACAAAACTCCATTAACATATAATGTTCATAATATAATAACTTAATGAACATTTTCACAGTTTCATTATTGTTTTTTGGTGGGGTACCAGGCTAGAGAAGGAGGAGAGCTGTATTCACAAATGTAACAGAACTTATTAGGCAAATGATCTCCAAAGAGCTTTTTCAGTGAATGTTCACTTCATGTGCCAACACACAGATAATGACAGATCTTGACTCTACTGCCTAAGCCAAATTGCTAGACTTTATTGAGTCTAAAAAAAATGTCAGATGAATAAAGACACTCTTTGATTACGTAATATGGAAATAATCTAGTCACTTGAGCTGTGACTTAGCTCAAATAAAAAATGATCAGATTTGATAAGGTCAGTTCCTGTATAGATTGATGTGGGTTACCAAGAAATCAATGGCAAGAATTATTGAGCAAGTTAATGAGTAATCAATGATGTTAGCCATGATATAGGACTTAAGCCAACCCAGAGACAGATGGGAAATATTCCAGACTCAACAGCAATTGCAGTTTAAATTGACCAAAGTTTTAAATAACTCTGTGGTATACCTGCCATCATTTATTTAATTTCCTCAAAGCAATTGACATAAAATGTGATATTGGATAATTACAAAGTGTTAATGTAAGCCAAATATAATTCTAAGGGCTTTATATGTATGTGGACAACTCTATGACATAAGCACTGTCATAATTACCATGTTTTAAAGAAGAGTATGTGTCTCTATTAAATCAACTGTTGACAGGAAAGTTGTAACAAGCTGTTTTCATTTTGGCACCTAATTTTTATTAATCTAACCTAGTACAAAATTTTTACAAGAATCTAAGATGAATCCTAGGGGGAAAAATAACTTATCTGATCTCCATGTATCTGTTTGTAGAGTATGTAGCTCCTGGTTTTAAAGAATATTTGCATATACCAAAATATTCAAGTTTCATGAATATGATAAAAATAACTACTTATGTGGATATAAAAGTAATAATCATATTTTACATTTAAAAAGGCTATATTAATGGTTATCACAGTCTTACAAATGTTAAAGCACAGTTATGATTTAAAAATAATTAAGTGGTAGCTTGGCTGCATATTTAACCAAATATAGCAATGTTACGCAAAAATAAAAGTTGTCTCTCTGCATTATAAAATGAATGCCTGAGAATTTTACCACCGTATAAAGTAAGGCATTTGGCCATTGAATTAAAAGCAGAAAAATGTCAGTGTTTGCTCACATGACCCAGGATAAATGGGAAATTTTCTTACCCAGAGCACAATTATTGTCCTAGCATTTCACATTCAAGCATATATGTCTCTACTTATTGTCAGTGCATGTAAATGTAAAAATATTGCAATTTTCTATTTTTATGTTTTTGCTTGATTTTTAAGTGGGGCTTATAAATGTATAACAGTTACCAAAATCTGTGCCATATTCTGAGTCCAGTCAGGAAACTTTGCTCGTACTGTTTTCAACTTTTAGAAACCATAGTTTTCAGTTAAGAACAAGAGAAAACAGGATATTCTAAAGGGGAGCTGATTTTAGTATCATGGTTATCAAACTTAATCAATACAAATTTATTCAAAAACAACAAATACCAAACACATTTTTCCAGATAGTAACTTGTGTTTTACTTGTATAAGTTTGCTTGTGATTGGGAGAATAAGAAGTACATTCTACTTAAAGCCAAAATATATGTATATATATATATATATATATATATATATATATATATATATATTTTGTTTTTCAATGTTTATTTATCAGACTTCTCTTAAAAAATGATGCAGTTGTACTGGTAGATGATGAAATGTATCTCAAAATAATAAAAGCTATTTATGACAAACCCACAACCAATATCATACTGAATGGGCAGAAACTGGAAGCATTCCCTTTGAAAACTGGCACTAGACAAGGGTGCCTCTCTCACCATTCCTATTCAACATAGTATTGGAAGTTCTAGCCACAGCAATCAGGCAAGGAAAAGAAATAAAGGGTATTCAGTTAGGAAAAGAGGAAGTCAAATTGTCTCTATTTGCAGACAACATGATTGTATATTTATAAGATCCCATTGCCTCAGCCCAAAATCTCCTTTAGATGATAAGCAACTTCAGTAAAGTCTCAGGATACAAAATCAATGTGTAAAAAATCACAGGCATTTCTATATGCTAATAGACAAACAGAGAGCCAAGTTATGAGAGAACTCCCATTCACAATTGCTACAAAGAGAATAAAATACCTAAGAATACAACTAACAAAGGACGTGAAGGACCTCTTCAAGGAGAACTACAAACCACTGCTCAAGGAAATAAGAGAGGACACAAACAGATGGAAAAACATTCCATGCTCATGGTTAGGAAGAATCAATATTGCGAAAATGGTCATACTGCCCAAAGTAATTTATAGATTCAATGCTATCCCCATCAAACTACCATTGACCTTCTTCACAAAACTGGAAAAAAACCACCTTTAACTTCATATGAAACCAAAAAAGAGCCCACATAATAAAGGCAATCCTAAGCAAAAAAGAACAAAGCTGGAGGCATCAGGCTACCTGACTTTAAACTATACTACAAGGCTATAGTAATCAAAACAGCATGGTAGTGATACCAAACAGAGATATAGACCAATGGAACAGAACAGAGGCCTCGGAAGTAACTCCACACATCTACAACCATCTGATCTTTGACAAACTAAACAAAAACAAGCAATGGGGAAAGGATTCCCTGTTTAATAAATGGTGTAGGGAAAACTGGCTAACAATGAGATGTTTTATTAATAAATCTCAACTTTTATTTTTAAAAGCAGTGATGAATTTGAATCAATTCTAATATATTCATTTTATCCTTTTTCTCTACTTCTTTGAATTCAAATATACACAAGGAAACAAAACATAATTTAAAATGATGGATTTTTTATTTCTAGTGTATAAATATTAATATATAACTGAGACTATATTTATTTTGGACCAAAGCTATTTCCCATTTTAATTATGTGTCTTTTTCAAAAACTTCTGTTTATTTGCAATCTCCACTGACTCCTGAATTATAAATTTTACCTCTTGCAAAAGCAAGTCAGCTGCCTTCAACTTAAAACTGTAGGCCCATATATATGAGATAGAAAATAAGAATTTTGATGGTAGATAAATTATTTAATTAGTCTGGTTATTTTGATAAATTCCTAATATTTTGATTTTAAGAATATTTAAATTCCCATTATTTATAAAGAAAATTCTCCTAACTTAGACATACTCATTCACAATGGCTACTTACACACTACTGATACTAGAATTAATAGGTAATATATTTGGATGGGAAGAGGCATAACTAAATACTTCACGGATGTGTGAATTTTATTATAAATAAATAAAATAAACCAGGTCTTGGGATACTGCACAATATAATAGTTTCAGTCATCATTGTTTCCAGGAGATGGAGACAATAATTTCTGCTTAGTAACTCAAGCTAAAATGTCACAAATAATTTCATTTCTCACACACACACACACACACACCAAAACCAGAAAAATAGTGTGTATCATTGTTGGACATTTTATTTTATTGAAATATCTTCAACACATTTTATGAGAAATAACAATATAATTCAGTTGCATGATTAAAAATAAAATGTCACATGCTTCAACAGAGCAGTGATCTTATGAGTGAATATCATGAAAATATCAACCACTCTACTAATGAACATTAGTCCCACTCTTGCGTGGGTTTTCTTAGGTGATTATTTTGCAAGACATTTCTTGCAGCAAATCACTAAGGAAATATATAATTTCTGAAATCAGTTACTCCCCCAAAGTTTCTTTGATCACATTTCATAACAAATGTTCTGTTATTATTGTCATACAAATAAGTTTGTAGGTCAGCTTTGGTTCGTATCTCACATACAGTTATTCATACTATCTATGGCTTCCTTGTCTTTACTTTCTCATACACAGATAAATTGTTTCCGAAAAATTGTATCAAATGTAAGTTTAAAATTATATTTTTAATTTATACTCTGTTACACATTAAAAGGATAATTGAATTTCACAAGTTAGGGATGGAAATGCAAATCAAATACCCTACTTAAAACTAAGGAAACATATATAAGGTAAGAACACAGACTTTGGAGCCTCACTTCAAATCTGAGCTCTATCCCTTACTTACTGTTAGTAATTAAGAAAGTTACTTAATATCTCTAGCCCTCAAGTACCCAACTTATACAGTGAACAAAAAAAAGTAAACTACCTGATATGCTTGTTATGAGGACAGATTGAGTTGTTATCGGTAAAGCATGTAGACACTGGCACATAATAAAGGGACATAGATTTTTGTTAAACAAATGAAGTTAAATTGATTTTTAAAATGCCAGTCATGCTTAATACATTAAGAATAAAGAGTGTTGGGGATATTTCTGACATAAAAGGAGAATTGAAAAATATAAATATTAAAAGAGAGGATATAGGAAAAATGCTGATGCGGGACATATAACAGAAGTGCTAACGACAGTAAAACAAAATTGCAGAAAAGAGCAAACCCATCTATCTTATCTAATATTTAATCTCCACGATATCTGTATTTGGTAACATATAATTAGTTTTACAATTACACATTAAAAAAATTTAAGTTTTTTAAAATTGGCATTTTTTGGCAAACAATTTTACATTTATTAATATTCATTGTATACATTTTTGAAAATGCTGATAATCAAAACTTAGAGAATTAAAACTATGTATAGGAACATATTCAAGAAATAAAGATTTATATATTAAAATCTATTTGTATATAAACAAGATCATGCTATAGCATTATATACTATATTAGATATTATAGTCTTTTTATTTTAAATTTCTGTATTTGGAATGCCTTTAATTTCAGAGCAATTGTGTCTAAGATTCTTTTAAGTTTGTTTCATTTGGATATATACCATCATTTTTAAAACTAACTTATTTTTAGATCAATCAGTAGTGCATTATCAGCAGAGAGGGACTGCATATTATTGCATATGAGGCAAATGAAAAAGACTGCCTAGCTATTTAAAATTTTAGAGATAGGCTATATATCAGGAAAATATACATTCAAAAAAAGATAAGAAAATACTAGCCATGATCTTAAGGACATTAGAATGTATTCCCCAAAAAATACTAGATGCTACACTATTGATGAGATATAACAGTTAAAGTTCTTCATTTAAAAAAATGTTTTAAATACCAAAGAATTGCATATTTTTTAAATAGTGCTTTGCCATAAAATCAAATATATTTACCAGGCAGTTATATTTGCTGCTTTTAGAAAACTGTATAACATCCTCAGCCTGGCATGGTGGCTCACACCTATAATCCTGGCACTTTGAGAAGCCGAGGCAGTCACATCATTTGAGGTCAGGAGTTCAAGACCAGCTTGGCCAACATGGTGAAACCTCATCTCTACTAAAAATACAAAAAAAAAAAAAAAATTAGCCGGGCATGGTGGTGGTTGCCTTTAATCCCAGCTACTTGGGAGGCTGAGGCATGAACCCAGGAGGCAGAGGCTGAAGTGAGCTGAGATTCCACCATTGCACTCCGGCCGAGATCACATCATTGCACTCCAGCCTGGGCAACAGAGTGAGACTACTGATAAAAAAAACAAAACAACAACAACAAAAAAACACCTTTAACTCTCTATGAACATGAAAATCAAGAAAACAAGAAAATCAGAGATACTATTTGGCTGTCAATATTTTTAATTCACAAAATTAAAGATTTACAATATCCCTAAGGCTATGTAGCATTTAAAAATATTGGGATGTTTAATTACTATATATAAGAACTCGTTAACATATTATAAATAAACACATTATTTATCAAACCAGTAAGTATTCTATATACTCGTCTATATTTCAAACATGTCTCCTGTCCTCATGACACCTTCAGTATGGTAAGATGACTCTAATGTAAACACAATATAAACCTACAAAATTCATGTTAACAGTGGGCAGTGTTGTGAAAGCAACATAGTGGGAGGAGTAGGCAAGACTCGAAACAGATTCGTAAATAAAGTCTTGAAAGGAAGACTGTAAATTTAATGAGGAAATCTTGCTTTTTAAAACTGTTGTTATCTCTAGTACCTAGAAGAGTGTTCAACATTAGTAGGGACTCAAAAACTACTAGAATGAATAGAAGTGTGAAAGAATAAATAATTGAAAAGCAGCAGTGGGGAAGATGAAAATATATTTTACACAGACAGAACTACTTGTTTACAAGTAGTTTACTTCTGTGTAAAGAACCCTCATACAATATAATAAATTGAAGAAACCACTTTATTAACCCATTTGCATGGCTATAAAGGAATACCTGAAGCTGGGTAATTTGTATATATATATGTGTGTGTGTGTGTGTATACACATAAACACATATATACATATGAGCTAAATAAACCTGTATATATATATGTGTGTGTTTATGTATATATATATATATATATATATATATATATATATATATATACAGGTTTATTTAGCTCATGGTTCTGCAAGCTGTATACAAAATTAGTACTTACATTTGCTTCTAGTGAAGGACTAAGGAAGCTTACAGTCATGGCAGAAGGTGAACGAAGTTAGTATGTCACATGGCAAGAGAGGGAGCAAGAATGGGAGAAAGAGGTGCCAGGCTCTTTTAAACAAATGACTGTCATGTAAACTACTAAAGAGAGAACCCACTCATTACCATGAGCATGGTACCAAGCCATTCTTAAGGGATCGATCTGCCCCATGATCCCAACACCAAATATAAAGGTCACATTTCAACATGAGATTTGGAGAGAACACACATCCAAATGATATCACTACTCACAGTATATTGTAGCTTGAATTTAAATTACAATTGAAGAAGCAGAAGATGATATTAGAAAAGTCAATAAGAATGATACTGTGAATAAAGTTTCATATGCCTTACAAGAGTTTCAATTTTGAATGATATATTTTTATTTTAAAACAAAAAACTTATAAAACAGTATAGAGTAAAATTAAAATTAATAAAAACAAATCACAGAATTGAACCTATTTATGAATAGCTTCCAATATGTAAAATGAAAAATAGCATTCAAAAGAGGAAAAAGAGAATGCTTGTACACTATTGGTGGGAATGTGAATTAGTATAGTCTCTATGGAAAACAGTATGCAGAATTCTCAAAGAACTGGAACTAGAATTACACTTTGATCCAGCAATCCCATTACTGGGTATCTTACTAAAGGAAAATAAATCATTTTTATCATAAAGACACCTGCCCTATAAGTTTATTGCAGCACTATTCACAAAAGCATAGTTATGGAATCCACCTAAATGTCCAAAAATGGATGAGTGGATTAAAAGTGGTGTATATGTTAACCATCAAACATTACTCAACTATAAAAAAGAATTAAATTATACATTTTTCAGCAACATGGATTGAACTGGAGGCCACTATCTTTAGTGTAATGACTCAGAAACAGAAAGTGAAAAACCACACATTCTCTTACATGGGAGCTAAACAATGGTTACACATGAACATACAGAATAGAATGATAAACACTGAAGACTTCAAAAGGTGTGGTGATGGGATGGGGGCAAGGTATGAAAAATTACCTACTGGATACAAAGTAGGCTATTTGGGTGATAGTGACAGTAAAAGCCTAGACTTCACCTCTATCCAGTATACCCACGTAACACAACTATGTTTGTACTTCTAAATGTATACAAATAAAAAGTTGTATTAAAAAGCAAACAAAGGAGAAAAGCTCCACAGCATTGATATGGGCAATTATTTTTTGGAAAGACCTCCAAAAGCCCAGGACACAAAATCAAAACTAGACAATAGGATTGCATCATACTAAAAGACTTCTGTATAGCAAAAGAAAAAAAAATAACAAAGTGAAGAGACAAGTGGGAAAAATATCTTCAAATGGCATGTCTGATAAGGGTCTAATATCCAAAATCTACAAGAAACTCAAGCAACTCAATAGCAGTAAAACAAATAAACTGATAAGAATGGGCTATTTATATGTTTAAAACGAAACAAAAAAGAGAAACAGCAGGATGAGTAGTAGAATTTTAAATCAGCTCCTAAGTTAGCAAGTAGATACACAGATTGCCTCTCATTTCTTCTTTTCATAGTTGATTTGCACAGTTGGACTCCCTGAATTATATAAATGGGAAAATTTAAAAAATCAATGGAAATTTTTGTAATAATCGGTTTTTTTAGTTATATCTTACTGTTTTGAATTTCAGCGTTCACAGGAAGTAGTAATTATTGTAGTTTATAAGGTGTCCCAGAGGCAAAATAAACAAGAGAAATAGATGTGCTTTGATTTTTTTTCATTCAGGTAAAGAAGGAGTTTATTTTGGTAACAGCAGGCAAATTGGACTCGTTCAAGTTTCTCATGTTTCCATTCTTTAATTAATTTTTTACTTTGATTATTACATTAGTCCTATATCTAGTTCTACTTTTATCTACCAAAGTGATACTAGACTTATTCCACCTATAATAGTTTAAATTCTGACAAAAAGTCTAATATATTTTATGTGTTAATGGTATGTTTTACTGCCTCAAACTATATTTCTACTGACAGTGATAGGTTTAACTGAAATCTACTGGTGTGTACACACATACCTTTGCCACACTAATTATGGATGCACAATTTGTTCTTCTAAACTTTTAATTTTTTTTACCTTGTAATTGCTATTTCAGTTTTTTCAGGGAATTTTATTCAAAGAGTGATTGAAATGAGTACAGGTATGTTCTTTGATGCCCCCAGCTTAAGGTACTGATTTATTGTCTTTGTAACTCCTTAGGATACAAACTTCATGAAAGGGAAGAACAGAAGTCTTAATCACCATATTATTTGTAGTGCCTGATGTTGGCTGCCAATAAATTAAATGAATTCTTTCAAGAATAAATGAACAATTAAATTAGTATTTTCTTCCTTATGTAAGAACGAAAGCTTTAAAAATATTGATAAATCTGTCAATTTGTCATTATGATATAAACACAGAATGTCAATACATTCTTGACAATTAGCTTAACTTTTTTGACCAATTATTTCTTTCTTATTAAGAAAATGAGTTATATATTTCTACTCCACAAAAAATGCTGATATGAATGTTGAGCAAATATTCATACCCCCATCCCAGTGAAATCTCTATACTCACAATCTAAAGTTTTTCTACACAATTACTTGAAAACTTTGGAAAAACTCTATAAGCAAAGATCAACCTGGTGAATGGATTAATTCAGGCATTTTCTAAACAATGATATCTTTTAATAACCTGAAGTAAAGAAGACTTAGTGCCTTTCAAAGTTGTTTTTCTTGGGGGGGGTACTTTTATTGCCAAGGCACTAGACAAAAGTGCACTTTTACCAATGGTCTGTTTAACCATCTGCATTCCTTTCCTCTTAAAACCAATTCTGTTTTGTGCCGTCTACATTTGATTCATCTCTGGATGATGGGAGCAACAGAAGATTCAATTATTAAATATGGTAGGGTTTGAGAAAGGTGTACTAAATGTTCTTATCATAATTTTTATTGCCATAACACAAAAGCATATAATAGATACACATTATATGTTTGAGGAATGGTTTCATGGAATAAGTAGGGAGGATTCTCTCCTCAATTTTTTTGGACAGTTTCAGGAGAATTGGTATTAGTTCCTTGTACAACTGGTAGAATTTGGTTGTAAATCCATCTGGTAGTGGGCTTTTTGTTGTTGTTGTTTTTGGTTGGGAGGTTTTTAATTAACTGGTTCAATTTCAGTACTCATTATTGATCTGTTCAGGATTTCTATTACTTTCTGGTTCATTCTGGGAGGTTATACACTTCTAGAAATTTACCCATTTCCTACAGGTTTTCTAGTTTGTGAGCCTACAGATATTCATAGTAGTCTCCAATGATGTTTTTTATTTCTGTGGTATCAGTTGTAATGTCTCCTTTTTCATTTCAGATTATGCATAATCTTCTATCTTAAAACATGAAAGCACGAAAGCAAAAGAAAAACACCCAAAAAGGAAAGAAAATAAAAACAGATTTAAATATTGTCTAAAGTTCAGTTTTCTCTTGGATAAAAGCGTAATTAGAAAATAAAGGGTTTTACTGCATATATTCACATTGAACTATTTTAGTGTTTGCTATAAAGTGATTCCAAATGAATGTTTCATTGTATTACTTATACAATAATTTTATTGTTTACAACATGTTGGAAATACATGTTTTCCAGACACTTAAATCCATTTATAAACAGCATCCCATTAAAATAAAAATAAAGAAGTCTATCTAACATATTAACACTCTACTTACTGAAACATCAACATTGCAGTACTAATAAATTGTTGAAATATCTGTACACCCAAAAATAATTAGACTGTGTCATATGTTTTCAAAAAAACCTTATTACAAAGCATCATTAAACTTATATATTTTTTTCAAAGCAGGAACATTTGTCTTCTAAAAATTTAAATAAATAAAAGGCAGGCTAAAAAAGAAGTTCAGTTCTAATCCACTCACGAACATTTGCCACTTCATAACACTATTCTAATTCTGTTATTTGGTTATGTGCTTTGTTGAAAAAATAGAAAAAAATTCAGAAATTCAAATACACTGATTTGTAGTACATAAAAGGCATTTGTTATAGATGAGGAATTACTTTTCTTTATTGTTTCTCTCTTTAAAATTAATGTTTCTGAGGAAATTATATCTCCATGAAATGATTAATATCATAAATTTTGTGCTTCTTATTGTCAGTTTCTATTGCTATCATTTTAACTGAGCTTTTATTGTCCATATATTACATTAGGTAAAAACAATCTAGGAAACAATAAAGCTGGAATAGAAGCTTCCTAGCATTAGTATATTTTTGTTACTCTGACAAGTGTGTAACTATCTCAGTCTAAACTCTAAATGATATGTGACTTAAAAAAATAGAAAACCACTTTTTCTCTCTTTGAGTTTGAGAAACCAGCAGTCAAAATTTTGTGATGTGAATATGCATGTCAGTAATTTCATATTAGCATATATATTTTAAAATTAATAAAATTGTCATCAGCATTGAAATTTAAGAAATATGCATTCCTAAAAATGGATACTTTTATTTATCTGATACAATATGTTAAACTGAGTGGATTATGTATATTTTTGGAAATGCATTCATTTTTGAATTTGTATAATATTTATTTATTTTTACCTTAGTAACTCATAATCACAATATCAAAAATAGCAAGAAGTATTAATACTAAAGCATGTATTATGTGGAATATAACTTATATTATCTCTTTTGATCCATAGTTAAGTATGTGAATAAAATTTTGTAGGTTGTGTTTATACTTAGATCCCATTAAAATGGAGTTTGTTAGAGCACAATGAATTATCAAGTTGTTCAGTTTTCACTAGTTAATTTTCTACATTATAAATTTTTTCTTCCAAAAGCATTTGAAAATATTGGCTGTGTACTCAACATATATATACAAAAACCAATTGAAATTATATTAATGCATTTAAACCTACCATACCTTTTAACTAAATCTGGGAACAATTAGTATAAATAATCACAAAAATAAGATTCTTCAAATTCATTCAACAAAACATGGCCACACTATGATAAAGAGCTAAACTGATACCATTTCAGATAGATAGATGTGAATGTTGTATCGCTCTCTCTTCTCTCTTTTGATAGTATGACCAAACTCACTTGTTTGCTGGTCCCTTTACTCTGCAGATCACATCCAGAAAACACACACACACACACACACACACACACACACACACACACACTTTTCAATGCAGCACTCCTGGACAAAATAGTAACCAAAAATCCATCTTTTATAGGATTGCAAGGATGGTGATCATCTCTCAGTAAGTGAATAGTGAATAGTTAACCTCTTTAATCTTTTTGCTGTCACAGGAAGAATCAGGAGTAACTTTAGTGTGGGGCACCACTGAGGCTAGAGGGTTTCTTGATCTGATTGGCATGTGACCGGTAGAAGCTTTTGTGTGTATGGAATCTGTAGCTGAGTGCTGCTAGGACAGAGGCAAGAAATTTTTGGATGGTGTTGTCATGGGCTGGGGGGAGCCATTGCCAGTCAGAGATCACTTGAACTGTTGGCTGACTGTTTATATACAAGAAAATTGAAAAAGCTATAAGTACGTATTTGAGAAGTATGTATCTATGATATTTTATTAGTGATATCTTCGGTGGCATTGAGCCAGATTTCTTAAAGTTGCAGAAGATAACACTAATAAAAAAAAAGTTTAAAGTAAACCATGTGTTATTTAATAGTGTTTGGAAGGATAAGTCTAATCTCATCTAAGATAGATTAGATAGATATAGATAGATAGATAGATAGATATAGTAGATAGATAATAGATGATAAAATGATAAATTGATAAAGATAGATTTTAGTATGTTTGTGTGCATATGTGTATTTGTATCTTTATTTTAGACATCTGTTCCATAAGTGGTTAAACAAACAATAATGCTCCAATAGCTCTGAGCAAATCTAGTATTTACATTGTGAATTTTAAATACCATTTTCTGCAAAAGAATACCAAGTCTCATTGGACTTATGGGCTAGGGCATGGAGAATACCACATGATTCTGGAATATCTCCTATTCTAAGAGTTAAGTAATACTCAAAGAATGAGAGTAGCACAATTCAATATATTCCCACTTAACACTTCCTGAGTGTTTTTGTGATTTTGTGTGTGTGTGTATGTGTGTATTGGTGTCTGTATGTGTATATGAGACAGAGAGAGAAAAAGATGGCAATCTGATTTTAAAATTTTTAGGTGAAAGCTAATTTTAATTAAACCTTACAAACAAATATATCTAATTTTAATCAGATGGAATATAAGGTAAGATTTTCATAAATCTTGTATAACATTTTATAATTTTTTATTAGAGAGCCATCTATGACAAACCCATAACCAACATTATACTTAATAGGCAAAAGCTGGAAGCATTCCCCCCGAGAACTAGAAAAAGACAAAGATGCTTATTATCTCCAGTCTTATTTAACATAGCACTGAAAATGCTACTCAGAGCAATCAAGGAAGGGAAAGAAACAAAGTGCATCCAATAGGAAAAGAAGTCAATCTATCTTTTGTCACTGATGATTTGATTCAATACCTAGAAAACCGTAAAGACTTTGCCAAAAAGCTTCTGGAACAGATTAACGACTTGTGTATAGTTTCAGGATACAAAATTAATGTGTAATCATTGATAGCACTTACTTTTTTCTTCAACTTTTAAGTTTAGGAGTACTTGTGCAGGATGTGCAGGTTTGTTACATAGGTAAACATGTGCCATAGTGATTTGCTCCACAGACCATCCCATAACCTAGGTATTAAGCCCAGCATCCATTAGTTATTCTTCCTGATGCTCTCTCTCTCCCAACCCTGCCCCAAACAGACCCCAGTGTGTGTTGTTCCCTGCTATGTGTCCATGTGTTCTCATCATTCAGCTCTCCCTTATAAGTGAGAACATTGGTTTTCTGTTCCTGTGTTAGTTTGCTGAGGATAATGGCTTCCAGCTCCATCCATGTCCCTGCACAGGACATTATCTCATTTCTTTTGATGGCTGCATAATATACCATGGTGTATATGTATACATTTTCTTTATCCTGTCTCTTATTGAGGGGTATTTAGGTTGATTTCATGTCTTTGCTATTGCGAATAGAGATGCTACTGATTAAACTACATAATTTAATCAGTAGCATTTTTATGCACCAATTATGTTCAAGCTGAGAACCAAATCAAGATCACAATTGCATTTACAATCAGCACAAAAAATAAAATATTTAGATATATATCCAACCAAGGAGATAAAAGATTACAGCAAAGATAACTACAAAAAAAACTGCTAAAATAAATACTAGGTAACACAAATAAATAAAAAGTTATACTATGCTCATCAACTGGAAGAATCCATAACATTAAAATGGCCAGATTTAAACTACACAATAAGGATACAGTAACCAAAACAGCATAATACTGGCACAAAAACTGACACATAAACAAATGAAACAGAATGGAGAACCCAGAAATAGTCACACATCTGCAGCCATATGATCTTTGAAAAAGTGGACAAAAATAAACAATGGGAAAAAATTTCTTATTCAATAAATGATACATGGCTGGCTGGCTAGCCATATGCAGAAGAATAAAACTGGACTCCTACATTCCACCTTATGTAAGAATAACCCAACATGGACTAAATATTTAAATGTGTGATTTCAAACTATTAGAATCCTAGAAGAAAATGTAGGAGACACCGTTCTAGATAACAACTTTGGGAAATAATTTCTGACTAAGTCATCAAAAGCAATTGCAAAAAATATGAAAACTGACAGTTGTGACCTAATTAAAAAGCTTCTGTTCAGCAAAATAAACTGTTAATGAAATAAGTAGACAACATATAGAATAGGAAGAAAGATTTGCAAATTATGCATTAGAAAAAGGTCTGATATCCAGAATTTATAAGGAACTTAATTCAGCAAGTAAAAAACAAATAATCCCATTAAAATGGGCAAAATATGTGAACAGACACTTCTCAATGAAAACATAAGAGAAAATGTTCCACATTACTAGTTATCAGAGAAACAAAACCACATGAGATATTATTTCACACCAGTCAGAATGGCTAATATCAAAAATTAAAAAAAACAGACAGATGCTAGCAAGGTTGTGAAGAAAAGGGAATGCTTATACACTCTTGGTGGCAATGTAAATTAGTTAAGCCACTGTGGAAAGCAATTTGGGGATTTCTCAAAGAACTTAAAGCAGAACTATTATTCGACTTGGCAATCCTATTACTGAATATATATCAAAAAGTAAACATTCTCCAAAGAGGAACATGTAGTTTCATGTTAATTGTAGCACTACTCAAAATAGCAAAGAAATGGAATCAACCTAGGTGCCCATTATAGTGAATTAGATAAAGAAAATTTTGGTACATATACACCATGGAATACTGCACAGCCGTAAAAAGAATGAGATTATGTGCTTTGCAGCAACATGAATCCAGTAGATGGCTGTTATTCTATATGAAGTAATGCAGAAACAGAACTAAATACTGCATAATCTCACTTAGGAGTAAAACATTGATGATTCCTGGACATAAAGATGGCAACAGTACATAATGAGGAATTATACATGGTGGAGACAATGAGGGAAAATATAGTGTAAAAAGCGTTGGGTACCTGCACATGTACTCCCTGAATCTAAAATAAAACTTAAAACTATTTTTAAAAAAAAGGGCATTAGAAGAATGACAAAAATATATATATATATATATATATATATAGGCAAGGATGGGTGTAAAAGGAAATCCTTGTGCACTGTTTATGGAAATATAAGTTAGTTCAGTCATTATGGAAAACAGTTTGGAGGTACCTCAAAAAATTAAAAATGAAAGTACTATATAATCCAACAATCCCACTCTAGGGTATATATCCAATGGAAATAAAATCAGCATATTAAAGAATTATTGGCAGTCCCATGTATATTTCAACATTATTCACAATAGCCGATATAAAAGTCAATCTAAATATCTAGCAACAGATATATGAAAAAAGAAAATTATAACATATACATATGGAATACTATATAGCCTTTTAAAAGGGAAATCCTATTATTTGTGACATGTATAAAACTGGAAGACATTATGTTAAGTAAAATAAGATAGACACAGAAAGACAAACATTGAATTATGTCATTTATATGTGGTAGTAGGTTATTCTTGCATAGCCATAAAAAATACATAAGACTGAATAATTTATAAAGTGAATAAGTTTATTTGGCTCGTAGTTTAGAAGGCTGTATAAAAGCATGGTGCTGACATCTGTTTGGTTTCTGGGGAGAACCTCAGGGACCTCTTGCTCATGGCAGAAGGTGACAGGGAACCAGCATATCACATGGTGAAAGTGGGAGCAAAGGAGATAAGAGGAAGTGCCACACTATTTAAAACAACCAGATAGTATGTGAACTTACAGCAAGAGGCACTCATTACCATGGGAAGGACAGCAAACCATTACTGAGGGATCCATTGCCATGACTCAAGTATCTCCCACCTTTTCCCACCTCCAACATTGGGGATTACATTACAACAAGAGATTTGGCCATCTAGTGATTATGTATGAAAATATTTGTCTGTAGGAAACAGACACTGAAGCATGCTGGGATAATAAAACACGTTGTCAACTTTCACTCAAATTGTTCAAAAATACTTTTGTGCTTTATTGTAACTTGTCTCTGGGTTTGAATCTACTTCAACATTTTAAAAGGATATGTTATTTAAAAGGATGTATTATTTAAAAGGACATAGTATTTAAAAATCTGTACTAAATAAGTATTTTTAAAATTTTATAATTGATAAAAAATAAAAATTCTAAGGGAGTATTTTGTGATATATATTTAACTGTGTTTGAGTTCTTAAGGGTAGCTAAATCAATAATGCATTTTTAAATTGATGGCACCTTATATTTCATAAAATATATAAATAAAATACTTTGTAATAGTCAAACCCAAATGCATTAGGAGTTGACTGAAATTAACAGAGTTAGAACAAAAGAAGCCAAAGAATCCAGAGAGATTACAGCAGAGAACATTTAACTCTAGAATATAGGGTGTGTAATTGAAAATACAACATTTTATGAGAAAGACTTGTAAGAAGAAAATATAATAATGTCAAATGCAAGCATATATTTTCTCCAGTTTAAAATCTAGGGAATGTCTTACCTAATAACATATTTATTGAAGAAATATGAGAAATTAAAAGATAGATAAACTCAGATCTCTTAATTCCTAAAGAAATACTTTTTTTTTTTTTTTTTTTGCAAAATGCTACTTCTTAAGTATTGAATGTTTGGGAACTGAGCAATCATAAATAGTTTCATTTTCTTCTTGAGAAGCAGCAAGCCACAACTGAATGTAGGTCTCACACTCTAAATTCAGAATATAAATTTGTTGTTAGTCTTTGAGATCATCTTAAGAAGAAAATACTCATTCGAAAGACTTTTTTTTTACAAAGTGGTTCAAGCTGTTTCTACACATTAAAAAGTATATTTATAAAACCTGAACACTTCCTAATGTTTAATATCATTTTATAAAATTGGACACCTGATGAAAAGTTAAACTATAAACACAAGATTTTTGTTCACCTAAAAACTCACTTATTCTATGGCTCTACAATAGCAGTCCAAATCTGCTAAAAAAAAAAATCCGAATTGAAAGTAATTATTTTATCCAAATATTTGGCTATGACATTAACAAATAGCCTATTAACAACTTATAAATTGTTTTGATAGTATGGATTCTGAAACATAACCCCAAATGTCATATATCTTTGCCTAGGAAAAAAGTCTCTCAATAAAATTGGTTCAGTTAAGAAAGAAAATCTCCCAGTTTGTGCCAAATTCGTTTACATATTTTACTTTGCTGGAACATTTATCATTGCCTGGTAAAATGAAGAAACATATCTGTACCTGTAGAAAGATTGAAATAGTCAATTTTTTCAATAGCCTAACTACTCCATCTTGAATCAAATATTTTACTTGTAATCTGCACATATGAAAGATACATCTGTTAAGATTTTCAACAGACAGTTGGAAATTCTTGTCAGAGCATAAGGCCATTATATTGTATAATGCAACATAATGGCATAATGCCTAAGATGATGAAACACCAGTTTCTGGCCAAACATTTAAAGAGACATATGCTTATGTTCAGATTACCAAATTGCTTAGTAGGGTCCTGGACAGATCATACTAGACAAAATGAAGATGCAAATAGGGAGTGAAAGTTTTATCAGTATACTAACATATTTTCCAGGTGACAAAGGTTGGTTGTTCTTGTCATAGAGTAATGAACAAGTGTAGTGGAATCTTAATTTAAAATAAGAACATGTCTGAAAAATATAGTAACCTATACTTACGAAGTCGTATAATTGTGTAGTGAATAGTAAATGAAGAGATTTGTAACATAAGTAGTCTGAAGAGCTTTAGAAAAATGCATATAAACAAATGTCATTTAAGATTTCTCAAAGTAATTTAAAATATGTTAGCATTTTTATCTTGATATTAAATTTGCAAACTAAATACAACAGATTGCATATAGTTAATAATTATACAGCAAACGAAGCTGGATTCATAATACTAAGTTTGCAACAGTTGCAATTTCATTAAGATCTCAGGATTTTAACACTGAGTACCACCACAGTACTAGTATTAGTTATTACTATATGTTTAATTGTTATATGTGTTTGTATATACACCCAGAGACAGAAATTTGTAAAATAACAACATTTTATGACATTAGTACTTATAGCATTGTCATTTAACAAATATATAGCTCAGGTATGCTTTTTTATTTTTTTAAGGCCAACAATTATCACTATTAAGAGATAAAGTCTCTCAATTCTGCAATATATGATTATTTTATCTGAAATATATTAATATTAAATGACATTAAGAAAGAACATTCTTTCATTTAACTAAGCTCCACAGTGATATTTGAACCAAGATAATTATTTAATTTAACACTTTTCTCAACTTTAAGCCTAACAAGGAGTTTTCAGAAGAAAATTCCCAAAGTAAAAGTTGTTGCCACAGAAGGTTTTACAGCAATTTATTTAAAAGTGTGGAATGATTGTTCCGTGTTTTTGAAAGCAGCAGGTTAAATTACATAATAGATGTAATATACTTGGTGCATATAGTGTCGTTACTATAATGTGAATTTTACAGTTTTAGCTTCTGTAAATACCTAAGTTATTCTCAATTTTCCAAGAAGAATTAAACACATTTATTTATTTACAGCTTTTAAATGTACTTCCTCAGTCTTAGGCAGTAACAGAGAAATATATTAGTTCAATTTCTTTCTGAAATAATTTCATTTTCAGTTTTCCTGGATTTTTTACATGTTAGTATTTCACCATCAGTTCATGAAAACATTACTTTGTTAAAATGCAATTACACATGTAGAATGTTCTATAAAAAGAAAAAAAAAACCTTGATAACTCTGACTTTTTTACTGCAGCACTCTGACAAGTGAAAGGCAAGCTCCTCTGTAGGAAAGGAGTCATTGATTATTCCTTCCCTTCTCTGTTTTCTTGTGTGCGCTTTATCTTTCACATATGTTTATAAAGTGAAATCAAGCATTACCCTAGGGATACTGATCTGAAAGATCTAAGATATTTACTGCTTTCATAGACTAACACAGCATTGTGAAGACAGACATAAAGTCAATTCAGAGCAGGTGCAACCCTCAGAGGAAAGGCTCATTCAGTAAATATTTACTGAATGGCTATTTTATGTCATTAACTGTTTTAGGCTACACAGATTCAAACACTAGACCTCAAAGACTTCAGGAAAGAGTATCAGAGACAGACAGGTAAACAGATAATCTTTGCTGATAGTAACATTATGGCAATATTTTTCGTTCCAAATAGAAAACTTCCTTCTCTCCTTAAAGATCCTTGAGAATACAGAAAAATCAAAGTCTGGCAACAGCACTGAATGTTTGATTTTGCCTGGAGAACTTTTTCACTAAAAGAATGGTAGGAAAGATTGAATTTAGAATACAGTCTTGATTACTCATTACATGCTATGCGTTTAACCATAGCAGGCAGATAATGCCAAGAGGGGTTTGACAGAATTGATTCCACCAATTATCGATACATAATCCAGAGTGCAGAGGCTGCAATAATGAAAACAAAACCAAAAACACTTATTTATCAAGATAAGCATACAAAAGAAAAGCAACAGGAGGATTTTTCTCTAAAATGAAAGAAGAAATATATTTTGAACTGGTCAAATACTGAATTGTGAACTCAATTCCAATTAGCCTTTACTGTGGTCCAAATATTCAAAGAAAACTTTTCCCAACATAAAAAAAAAAAAACTGTAAACAACAGAGGGCAACAGGTGAAAAAATGAGGAGAGAGTTTCATAAATGATGCATAATTGTTTAAGGAAGGGCCTCAGAAGTTGTGTTTGCTCTATGGCAGCAGGTGTCAATTTCATATGCCACTAGGAACTCCAAAACATAATCCTGATAACAAAGTTAGAAGTATTGATAACTAACAATTTAGCTTCTAAGAAGAATCATACAGGAAATGAACAAATCTATGTAGACCTGTGATTGCAAACCCCTGTCTAGACTGGGTGCAACTATTACTGAATTACAAACTATTACATTGCCAAACAAATATACAAACATGTAACTGATATATAATCCCATTTTCAATGAATTGTTTTTTGTTAATTAATCTGTTTACTTTTAAACAAGTATAGGAATCTCCCCCAAAGAATTTTAGGAAGAGCATAACAATATTTCTCTTTAAGCAAATAACAAAAGTAATGCCTTTGTTGAATTCTGGGCATAATTATCTAATTACTTTTTTGTTTTTTCTTTTTATTATTCTTGTTCTGGAACAAGGATAATGAATTGAGATTTCACAAAAATAAAATCATTATCTGTCATGCACACTATGATGGACTTTATATACTGTATATTCTATGTTGTAGATCATCTTTATGATATTCTATGTATTATATGCAGTTTATATGTTATACATCATGCTATTATATAAATAATATGTTGTATAACATCACATTATATATAGTAAAATAGCTTATAACACAAACATTAAATATCATAAAGTATTATATTTTATAAATATGTATTGTATTAAATACATATAATCTATAATAATGTATTATTATTTATCAAATTATATTGCAGATTATAAATGATATATTCTATATTCTAGAGCAGAAACTGGAAAGCTATGGCCAAATATGGCATATTGCCTGTTATTATAAATTTTTACTGGACTACAGGCACACCCATTCATTTATATATTTGTCTATGCCTGTTTTCGTGTTACAAAGGCATGTTAATTAGTTGCAGACCAGACCATATGGGCTGAAGATCTAAAATATTTGCTACAATCCTTTTCAGCAAAAGTTTGCCAACTCCTATTGTAGGGCATGAATATGTATTACATATTACTATCTATCATCTATTTATTCATTCACTAATCTATCCACTGCATATTATATAAAGGTGATATTAGAGTGTGATATGTTTATCAATTAAAAATATAAATATCATAGTTATTATTAGTATCTTTATTTATTTACGGCACCATTATTTCCCAAATGTTTTACTGTGAAAAAACAAAAAGAAAATCAGAACCTTTTTTTTTTTGGCAATCTTAAGTCCTGTATTACATTCTAAATTCCAGGTTCAAATGTAAAGAAATACATTATGTCTACCGCCCTGATTAAAATCTTCCAGAGTCTTTTCTTTGCACTTACAACAAATTAATATTTTCATGTTAAAATAAATCAGGCACAGAAAGACAATTATGTCGTATTTATATGCAGAGTGTGCAAAGTGAATTTAAACTCAGAAACAGAATAAATGGTGGTTACTGGAGGCTAAGGGGAGGGAAGAATCAAGAAATGTTGGTCAAAGGACACAACATTTTTGTTAGATAGGAGAAATTCGTTCAAGAGATCTACTGTACGTCATAGAAACTATAGCTAATAGCAATATATTGCATATTTGAAATTGCTAAGAGAGTAGATGATAATAAGGTAAATATGTGTGTCGAGGAACATACACTAAATGGCTTGATTTGGTCATTTCACAGTGGTTTGCATCTATGCAGACATCATGTTGTACTCTATAAATATGTATAATTTGTACTTGTCAATCAAAACCAAATACATAAACAGTAGTTTTCATAATTATTACTTATTTTAATGATTTTGAATACTGTGTTAAATAAAATATAATATTTTACAAAATCAATATACTTTCTTCTGCTTGTAATCCTCTACTTTCCAGCTACCCTCATACTGTCTCCCTGACTCCATTTTTTATGCATGTGAAATTCCTTTCTTCTCTCTTCCTGGAATACACTTCCTACAACTTTCCCATGACCAAATCTCCTTGCAATTTAGGTCTCAGCAAAATACCATTTTCTTAGAGACTTTATTTGTCCAGCCTGAAGTATGTGTTTTTGTTTACAAGTTTACTTTCTAACTTATTTTCCCCTAACACTGAAATGAAAGTTACATGGAGTTACAGATTGCGTCACTCTTATTCTCCGCTATATTAACAGTAAAAGAATAGTTGGCTGCTCTTTACTGTGTCAGAACTGTTTTATAGAAAAACATACAACTTAATATTTGATGCCAACATGTAAATATATATAGCTAACCAACCAATTATTAATAATTTATCACATTAATAATAAAAATAATTTAATAGCCTATTTAACTTTTCTATATTTATAAAAGTTCATTCTATACATTTTGAAATATCAGCTTTATATTTTTATTTATATTTCATATGTCAAAAATGACATTTAGATTTCTTTCTTCAGAAAGTTTAAAAGGCTAGTATATTTTTGCTAATTAAAATATCTGTTAATTTTTCTTGACAGTGGAAACAAATAACATATTTAGTAAAGGTATAGTTTTGGGGAGGGGTAACCAGTTTTGTAGTCATAAGACTATTCTTTTGGGATGGGATTAACTTCTTTTCTGCTTATATAGGTCATGTTATACATTTTCCCTTTAAAAGGGTGAATTTCTATAAGTCATCCTCATGTATTAACTTGTTCCTGAAAACCTGCATAATAAAATATCAGTTTCTATTAAATCTCAGTGAAGTTTTATGTCATATATGTATTTAACTATTTTCATATTTAAGCACCATGTGAATAGGGCCACAATAATATGTTCTCTTTTACTTTCCAGTGTCCATCTATAAGCTGAAGCACAGTACACCCTTAATAAATATTTTTGTATGAATGAAAATTTTTTTCTATTTCTATAATTTATATCACTTTTAATATTCTTTGCCTTCTATTATGCTCTTCATAATTGTCTCAGACTAATCAATTATATCAATTGTGATGGTAAATTTTATCTGTCAACTTGACTGGGCCATGAGGTACTGATATGCTTTGGCTGTGTGTCCCTACCCAAATCTCATGTCCAGTTGTAATCCCCAGTGTTGGGGAAGGGATCTAGTGGGAGGTGATTGGATCATGGGGGTAGATTTCTGCCTTGCTGTTCTTTGATAGTGAGTGAGTACTTATGAGATCTGGTTATTTAAAAGTGTATAGCTCTTCCCCCTTCCCTCTCTTCCTCCTGCTGCAGCCATGTAGAATGTGCTTGCTTCCCCCTTCACCTTCTGCCATGATTGTAAGTTCCCTGAGGCCTACAAGTCATGCTTCCTATACAGCTTGTGATACTGTGAGGTGAACTGGTGGGGAGGTGACTGGGTCACAGTGGCTGATTTCCCCTTGCTATTCTCGTGATAGTGAATGAGTTCTCTTGTGGGTTCTCATTGTTTAAAAATGTATAGCACTTCTACCTTCACTCTCTTTCCCACTGCATCAGGCACCATGTGATGATGGTGCTTGTTTCTTCTTTGCTTTTCTGCCATGATTGTAAGATTCTTGAAAGCCTCTTCAGCCATGCTTTCTATACAGCCTGTGGAATTGTGAGTCTATTAAACCTTTTTCTTCATAAATTACCCAGTTTCATATAGTTCTTTATAGCAGTGTGTATTAGTCCATTTTCACACTGCAGATAAAGATATGCCAGAGACAGGGCAATTTAACACACACACACACACACACACACACACTACACACATACACACAAAGAGGTTTATTGGACTTACAGTTCCACATGGTTGAGGAGGCCTCACAATCATGGTGGAAGGTGAAAGATGCATCTCACATGAAGAGCACTTGTTCAGGAAACTCCCCTATTGAAAACCATCATATCTCATGAGATTTAACCACTATCATGAGGATAGCATGGAAAAGACCTGCCCCCATGATTCAGTTACCTCCCGCTGGGTCTCTCCCATAATACATAGGAATTCCAGATGAGATTTGTGTGGGGGAGACACCATCAGACCACATCATTTTGTCCCTGGCCCCACCAAGTCTCATGTTCTCACATTTCAAAACCAATCACGCCTTCCCAACAGTCCCCCAAAGTGTTAACTCATTTCAGCATTAACTCAAAAGTCCTTGGTCCAAAGTCTCGTCTGAGACAAGTTAAGTCCCTTCCACCTCTGAGCCTACAAAATCAAAAGCAAGTTAGTTACTTCCTAGATACAATGAGAGTAAAGGCATTGGGTAAATATAGCCATTCCAAATGGGAAAAACTGGCCAAAACAAAGAGTCTGTAGGCCCCATGCAAGTCCAAAATCCAGTGGGGCAGTCAAATCTTAAAGTTCCAAAATTTGACTCCATGTCTCACATCCAGTCACACTGATGCAAGAGGTGAGTTCCCATGGTCTTGGGGGACCTCCACCCCTGTGGCTTTGCAGGATATAGCCTCCCTCCTGGCTGCCTTCACAGGCTGGCATTGAGTGTCTGTGGTTTTTCTGGGCACACAATGCAAGCTGTCAGTGGATCTACCATTCTGGGGTCTGGTGGACCACGGCCCTCTTCTCACAGCTCCACTGGGTAGTGTTCCATCAGGGACTCTGTGTGGGGGCTCTGACCCCACTTTTTGTTCCTGCACTGCCCTAGCAGAGGTTCTCCATGAAGGCCCTGTCCCTGCAGCAAATATCTCCCTGGGCATCCAGGTGTTTCTATATATCCTCTGAAATCTAATCTGTTTTTGATTTCTGTGCACTCTCAGGCTCAACATCATGTAGAAGCTGCCAAGGCTTTGGCTTGCCCTTTTTGGATTCATGGCCTGAGCTCTACATTGGCCTATTTCAGCCATTGCTGGAGCAGGTGGGAAACAGGGCACCAAGTCCCTTGGCTGCATACAGCACAGGGACTCTGGACCCAGATCACAAAACCATTTCTTCCTCCTGTGCCTTCGGGTTTGAGATGGGAGGCCTGTGATGGGAGGGGGCTGCCTTGAAGACCTCTGACATGAAGCCACATGGAGATATTTTCTCCATTGTCTTGGGGATTAACATTTGGCTCCTCATTACTTACGCAAATTTATGCAGCCAGCTTGAATTTCTCCTTAGAAAATGGGATTTTCTTTTTAATGGCATTGTCAGGCTTCAAATTTTTCAAACTTTTATGTTCTGCTTCTCTTATAAAACTGAATGCCTTTAAGGGCACCCAAATCACCTCTTAAATGCTTTGCTGCTTAGAGATTTCTTCTGCCACATTCCTTAAATCACCTCTCTCAAGTTCAAAGTTCCAAAAATTTCTAGGGCAGGAACAAAATGCTTCCAGTCTCTTTGTTAAAACATAACAAGAGTCTCCTTTGCTCCAGTTCCCAACAAGTTCCTAATTTCCATCTGATAACACCTTAACCTGGGCTTTATTGTCTATATCACTGTTAGCATTTTGGGCAAAGACATTCAACAAGTCTCTAGGAAGTTCCAAACTTTCCCACATTTTCCTGTCTTCTTCTGAGCCCTCCAAACTCTTCCAACCTCTGCCTCTTAACCAGTTCCAAAGTTGCTTCCACATTTTCAGGTATCTTTTCAGCAGTGCCACACTCTACTGCTACCAACTTACTGTATTAGTCCTTTTTCACACTGCTGATAAAGATATACCCGAGACTGCGCAATTTATAAAAGAAGGAGGTTTATTGGACTTACAGTTCCACATGGCTGGGGAGGCCTCACAATCATGGCAGGTGAAAGGCATGTCTCACATGGCAGCAGACAAGAGAAGAGCCCTTGTGCAGGAAAGCTCCCCTTTTTCAACCCATCAGATTTCATGAGACTTATTCACTTATTCACTATTATGAGAACAGCACAGAAAAGACCTTCCCCCATGATTCAATTACGCCCCACCAGGTATCTCCCACAAAACCTGGGAATTCAAGATGAAATTTGGTTGGGGACACAGCCAAACCAAATCACAGTGTGAGAACGGACTAATATAGGTACCCAGATATTTAATTAAACATTGTTTACCTATGTCAGAAAGTGTATTCTAATATGAAATTAACATTTGAATTGGTAAACTGAGTAAAGCAGATTGCAATGTTTAATGTGGGTGGGACTTATCCAATCTATTAACGTCCTAAATAGAACAAAAAGGCTGAGTAAGGAAGTCCTCTCCCTCTCTGTTGTACTGTCTTCAAACTGGGACATTAGTCTTCTCTTGCTTTGAGACTCAGAATACTATTTGAACTGAGACCAACAATTCTTGTTCTCAGGCTTTTGGACTCAGATTGGAATTACACCATTAACCCTTCTGGGTCTCCAGTTGACTAGCTGTAGATCTTGAGATCTTGGGATTGCTTAGCTTTCATAATCACATAATCCAATTATATATCATATATATCCAGTATATAATATATATATTATAGCTTTCATAATCACATAATGTAATATATATTATATATCACACATATAATTATACTATTTTATATTTATAATATATAATTATGTATATATAATATATACTATTCTATTTTATGTAGATATCAAATATATAATTAATCTCCTATGAATTTTGTTTCTCTTGAGGACTCTGACTAAAACATTGCTAATTTCAATATCTAGCATATCAAATGAATACTTGACTACCAGCATTGTGAGTTTTGCATCTGTTGGGAAAAGCTGCAAAGGAGAAAGGACTTACAGAGTGCCTACATAAATTGGTTATGAGTAACATGTAAACAAAGAACAACAAACTGCCGAAGGCCGCAGGAGGCCTCTGAGGAGGAAGGCCTCTTCATGCCTCATGTTCCGGTGCAGGGTGACCTCACTCCGTTACCACAAACATTGTGCTCAAGGACATAAAACCCCTTCGTAGCACTATGACATAGCCAGACTTGTAGGCTCCTTGTAAGGCCGTGTTCCAACAGCTGTACATAGATAATAAGCTAAAGATAACCACATGTTCTTGTTTTGTGAAACTCCCAAACCACCACTGTTATCAGTCCTTAGAATGACACACCAGTTCCAGCTCACTGATTCAGTTCCAGCTCACTGATTCACTCCACCATCACCCTCTCCCCACCATCACTCCACCCCTACCCTGTAGATCAAAGTGATTGTAGCCAATAAATAGAGTGGATGATCAGAGCTCGGGACCTTCACTGTCGCCTCCAGAGTAATGAAGTGATGGCCCCCTGGTCCCACCTTTTCTCTTAATCTTTCTCTCATTCCTTTGTCACCACAGAACTTGGGGTACCCATGGGTGATGTAGTGCTGGCTCCCTATATTATCTACTACAGTCCTTTTGGTTTTCTGTCTTTCCTTCTCTTAAAGAAGTGAAGTCCTTTACTTTTATATAAGCACACACTTTTAGCCATTCATCTTTTTATATGGTGCACTATTATTTTATACATGCAAAGCCTTCTGATTCCAACTATTTCATAATGAAAATTTGTCAGTGATGTGTCTATGCCTTATATCACATAACTCCTGTAGGCTTCTCTTTTGATTCTTTATTGGAATTATTTCATTGGTACTGGAGAACATTTCATAATTCCCCTGGTTTTGTTTACTCATCAGGTGAATATATGACTCTAGGCTCATCACCTATCAACAGGCAGTTTATCTATTCTCAGTGACCACTTCAGTTTAATTTGAGTCCTTCTCTTAGAAATAAGAGGAAGGGAAGGAAGTCATTCACAATTCATGGCCTAATTTATAGGGCTTATCAGAAATTCATGTAGTTTGGCTTTAATAGATTCAGATAATTTCCCCCACATCATCTTCCAGTACATTTACAGAAAGCATGAATATTATTTAAAAAAAAAAAAGACACCTTGATTTTTACAAACTTTATATAAAAATTTAAAAAGTACCGATTTTAATCTCTAGATTTTTTTTTCCATGATAACTTACTTTGCTGACTTCACAGCAAGACATTTTACACACTGATTTCCCACTGGTCTGTTTTGCTCTGTGTTTATAGTCACTGAAAAGATGAGGAAATCTCTTCAGTAAACAGCATCTTTGCAGAGTAGTATGGTTCACAGATTTCTTGAATATCAGTTTGGTAAAAGCTCAGAACCTGGTTAAATATAGTTTCAGACAAGATACACATTTTTTTCAAATAAAATATTGTCCTTTATCACAAATTATTTTGATCCAGTGTGCTAATTATGTTTCTCAAATTAGAAAAAAAATTATTTACTCAATTTTTGGTGCTTTTTTCACTTAAGAGAAATCAAGCCATAAATATATATATATATATATATATATTTATATTTATATATATATTCATGACAAAACTTTGTGGTAGATATAGACATCATAAACTGAAACTCAAATATTTATGTAAGTTGCTCAAAAGACTTGATCACTGAATTTTTTTCAATCTAGACTTTTAGACTCCTAAGTAGGCACATTTTCAATTAGCATAATTATTTGTATATCTTCTTACCTTCTATTTTGTATATTTTGAGGAGGAATATGGAGGAATGTAATTGTTTTAATAGATATTAGAAGGATTAATTAAAGCCTTCACAATTAAAAAAATGCAAAGTTTTCTTTATTACCTATGAACTGAAAATGCATATTCTAACTTCAACTCTATTTTATTGCAATAAAATAACTTGTTTTCTGGTAAATATATTTTATTCTCTGTTTATATGCAAGTCCTGCCTTCTTTTTTTGACTTTCCTTGATATTATGTCTCATAGCCCTTATTAATACCTCCCACATGGATCTATCTTTAATTTCTGATTTTAATAAAGTTCAGAATAGGATATATAAATGTGGATTAAATCTTGCTATTATTGAACATTATGCTTTAGGCAGAGGGAATGATGGTAATGTGGTTTAGCTGTGTCCCCACCCCAATCCCACCTTGAATTGTAGTAATCCCCCACTTCAAGGGTAGGGCCAGGTGAAGATACTTGAATCATGAGGGCTATTTACCACATACTGTTCTCATGGTAGTAAGTCTCACAAAATCTGATGCTGTCAAAAGTGGAAATTCTCCTGCACAAGCTCTCTTGCCTGACACAATGTAAGATGTGACTTTGCTTCTCTCTTGCCTTACACCATGATTGTGAGGCCTCTCCAGCCATGTGGAACTGTGAGTCCATTAAACCTCTTTCTTTTATAAATTACACAGTCTTGGGTTATGTCTTTATTAGCAGTGTGAGAACAGATTAATACAGATGGTATAAGTAAAATATCTTAAAAGATGGATGAAAACATAATATGATATTTGGAATATAAAATTATGTAAGTACTTGCTGCAAAAACTATATAATTAAGGATAAATAATTTTCTGAAAATTGAATTATATAAATAGCATATGATGAAATAAAACAAAGAAAACATAAAGCTAAAATTGGATTCTTGTGCAGCAGGAATTGATGACAGTCATATTAAGGCATTTTCATCTATCTTAATAATGTATCACAAAGAGTGTAAAAAAATAAGGGCAAGATTATGTGTTATTTGTCAACCAATATGTAATTTAAAAATGAGGGTTACAAAGGTAAAAAATTGTTAACATCCACACAAGCTTTGTACGTGGAATAGGACAATGTACCATCCATTATTATGCAGAATTATATAACATGATATTTTGGTCTCTGTCATAATTGTTGAATGTATTTAACATTTAAGAATGTTAAATACATTTAACAATATAACTTTCTTTTTTATAATTCTGTGTACAAATAGCAAACTGACAAGATGTATGGCCTGCCTTCCTTTAGAGTGAAGTGGTATAAGAAGTCAGATAGAAGCTGATATTAAGACCAGTCAGTGAAAAAAAAAAAAGCTTATAAACATAGAAATTTTAAATTGTGTGTGTAGATACATGTATGGATATTGATGTATATATTTCAATTTTAATTTATTCAATACACTTAGTGAAGTACATATAGTTTATTCTACAAAGTCTATAAGAAAATATGAAACTGAGCATTAATAATTGGCCTTGTAAGAAAACCATTGTCAATTTCATGATTTGTTTGTTTTTAACGAAGCATTTCAACTAATTTAATATTAAAATATGCCATTAATGAATCCCCTATGAATCCTAAAAAAAAAAAAAAAAAAAAATTAATCCAGTGACTGAGATACTAATAGAGGAAAACTATTTCTTGCAGTAACAATCATGCATTGCTTATGAGGAATAATGATAATAAAATCAACACTTCTTTAACTTTAGTTTCTTAATTATGATAACGCTACAACAGAAGGAAATGCCCAAAGAATTTTTAAAATTAAAAAAAAATTAGAGTCACCATTTCCATGGACAGTAACAAACCATTCTTTAATCATTTTTCTGACTTGCTAATTTATAGCCAAATTTGCCGGCTTTGAGAATCTCCGTTTTATTGTGATTGATACATATTTTTGGCAATGCAAATTTCCTAGATCATCTCCAGGGAAATAGAATTGAAAACTCCATTAATGTGATGTTTTATTAATATTAGCAACATAAGCATGATCACTCCCATCCTGTACAACTTACATACACAGAATGAGAAGACCATTGCAACTCACGTTTCAGAAAGTACATATTTCATTTTTAAAACGAGTATACAGACAACTTACAGCATGGTAGAAAATTTTTGCAAACTATGCATCCAGCAAAGGTCTAATATCTAACATTTATAAGGAGCTTAAACAAATAAAAAAAAAAAAAAAAAACACCTCATTTAAGAAGTGGGCAAATAACACAGACAGACACTTTTCAAAAGAAGACATACATTTGGCCAAAAATCATATGTAAAAAAGCTTAACATCACTGATCATTATAGAAATGTACATCAAAACCACCATGAGACATCATCTCACACCAGTCAGAATGGCTGCTATTAGGAAGATAAAAAGTAACAGATGCTGGCAAGATTGTGGAGAAAAAGGAATGCTTCTACACTGTTGATGGAGGTGTAAATTAGTTCTACCATTATGGAAGACAATGTGGTGATTCCTCAAAGACCTAAAGACAGAAATGCCATTCAACCCAGAAGTCCCATTACTGTATATGTACCCAAAGGAATACAAATTATTCTACCATAAAGACACATGAATGTATATGTTTACTGTGCACTATTCACAATATCAATGACATGAAATCAGCCTAAATGCCCATTAATGATGGACTAAATAAAGAAAACATGATACATATATACCATGGAATACTAACACCTCCCTCCATTCCACTTTCTACCAAAACATATTTTAATGTCAGATTTTTCCTTTTCCTCTCTGGGTGGTATTAAACCAGGGAACAAAAAATACACTTTGAAAATTAAAAAAAAAAAGGAAAACGAATCCAAAATTAAAGCATTACATAAAGCAATCCACGAAGGTTTTCTTTATGTAATTTTATCTAGGTCTGCTATATATCCTGTATGAAAACTGTATCCCAACCACTCAAGCTGATGTGAAAGGGATTTTAAAGGTGATTTATAGGTAAAAATAACATAAAATACAGTACTGTCAAAGAGAAATTTAGCAGGACATTTGTTTAAAAAGCAAAAGATGTTTATTCAGCCCATTGCAGTAGGGGAGAGAATCTTTCATAAGGACTAAACTGAACTCCTCTGGAAAAAAAGGTGAAGCTTTTTCGGAGCCCTGTGGTAAGCTGCTAGGAAAGCACTGGAGAGCCTCAGGAGAAAAGTTTTTCAATGTGATTAGACCATCTATGTTTGCTAATTGACTAACTGACAATGTTCAAAACTAGGTACAACCCCTCCCACAGAGATTTAAAAAAAGGCACTATCTTTCTTGATAATTACATTTCAAATGGATGGTTCCTACAGAAAGACATGCCTGGGTTGTAAAACTGGCAAGAGTTTGGGGAAAGATTTACAACACAAAACAGCAGAGAACAAATTTACAATTCCAAGTTTTAAAGGAAATTCTTTAAGAAAACAAGGGTTAGAGGCCTATCTACAAGGCAAAAAGTATAGTCAAGAAAAGGAGAACATGCTCCCTGCTCATGGAAGTTATAATGAACGTTTTTGGGATATCTGAGATGTTACACAGTTCGAAATTGCACATTACCATGTCTGTTATATAAAGGAAAACAAAATATTTTTCTTGATCAACTAGACCAGAAGCTATCTTTTGTTTTGTTCCTTTCTTTCCTGCCTGCCTGCCTTCTTTTCTTCTTCCTTCCTTTTTGTTTTTCTATCTTTTTTGTTAATGTTGTTTTCCTTTTTGGATTGTTTTGTTTTGCTTTTGTATCTGATGATTTCTTCAGACTTTCAACAAGATCATAGGGACACTAGGTTTCCAGTTTTATCTCAAAAAACTGTAAAAGGAAGAAAACAACCACTTGATTTACATATAGCACTGCTTTCTTTCTAAAGTTTATATAATTTAACATTTGTTTTCATAGTTTCTCTTGTACAATAAATACTGTTTTTGTTCTATTTTATGTGCTATCCCTATGCAATATCTCAAATAACAGTTTATAGTATATATCTTATATATTGAGAGGTGAATGTTCAGTTTACTCTTATAGTTTTAAAGCTACCCATTTGTATGTGACTAAAAAAATGCATGGAAACGTATGTGACAGGCACCAAGTTGAGCTCTTCCCATGATTGATTAAAATCATTACAAAAATAAGGATTGAGGTTTAGGATGTTATATGCCTTGCACAAAGTCACCCAGGCAGTCAGAGCTGAAATGAGGAATAGAATCAATATCTGACAGTCACAGAATTATGTATTCTAACATTATTAATTTTTTGAGTCACATATATCCCCTAGGTAATATTTGATGCTTTATTACATTAGATACTCACGTTATTTTTTTTGTTGGAAATGGGTTTATACCATTGGGAAAAATCCACACCGAGACAATGGATCACTCAACAAAGCTAGTTTACTTCTTGCAGAAAGGGTACAACTTGCTGGCTGTCTTGCCATGAGAGCATGCCTGAACAAGGGAGACAGGGACATTTATAATTTTTATAACCTGATGCAGTCGTCCTACTGCTGTGTTCAGTTTCCATTGGCCAGATCAGGATCTCACATTCTATGCTTGACCCTATTGGCTAAAGACTTGGAAATTTCCTGAATAGATAAGGCAAAAGAAGACAAAGAAGAAGACAAGGAGAAAGAGGAAGCTAGTCAGGAGAGGGTCAGAAGGGATTTCCAAATAGGGAATGACATGCATCAGGATTTGGAGCTTACCAGTCCTGTTCAAACATGCTGGAGCGAGTCAAGGTAGCTGATTTACAGAATATATATATACGTGGGTATATGTTGGTGCTAATAGCAGATAAAGGCCATCAAGCAAGAGATTATAACTCCTTATAATAAAGTCTAAGATATAAACTTTGAAGAAGACCTTTCCCATATCTCACAATTCCCTCCTCTTTTTATTTAATAATTCTTCTTCAGACTTATCTAATAGATCCTGCTTTGTTGTTTGGCTTTGCCAACAGAAGTAATTTCTCTGGATAGGGTGGAAGAGGAGTTGGAGATAGGTTAGCGAGGGTAATATTTATGAGCCTTTGCATAAGTCCTTGAACACAGGGTATAACACAACATCCTACACGAAGAAGTATACTTAATACCGCTACCAGAGAAGTGAGGACTGATGCCAAAGTGTCCTTCCATTTGCCAAAACAGTTCTCTAGACAGTTTGAAATGAGGTTATTTATTCCCAAATTTTTGACTAGTTCATTAGATAGAGACTGTAAGTTACTGTAAGGCTCTTGTAATATTTCCATCTGGAGCTGTGTTATTTGGAATGAAAGTACAGCATTGGGTATTAATTATTAGGCAAATGCAGCCCTTTTCAGCTAACATCATGTCAAGAGCAATCCTGTTTTCCCATGCCATTTGGCTGGTAGACCTTAACTGTTCTGAAATTCCCTTAACAGCATCCTTGGTGTAGTTAACAAATCGTTGTTGATTATAATAAATATAATTTATCCAGTCTACATTTTTATTTCTTGTCACCCAGCAGAATAATGTTGATTCAAATCCAGCAGCTATCTGATCTCTGGCTTTAACTTCATTTGGAACTCGTCTTGGAACCCCAGTTGCATCTAAGTACACAGGAGAATCAAGGGACCCATATGGGGTTCCTCTTATATGTTGTTGGTGGGTTTCCTTTATCTTTGGGTGATGAAATGCAGGTTTAAAGGAACAGCCAATTGGACTAGAGCACAAGTACCACTCCAGTTATTTGGCAGAGTGTCCAGTAAGGGTCCCCCCACAAATACCACCATATGTCTGCTTGGGGATGGCTGATGGAAGACTGATGGGTTAGCTCTCAAAAATGCCTTACTTCACTGAATCCTGTGAAATTTCCAAGGAATATTGAGTTCTCCTCCTGCCTTGAGAGGCACAAGGCGAACCCTACCTCAGAAGATGGAGTTTAAATGGCCTTGGGGGCTGGTCTGCAGGTTGTTGGACCTCAGGATATAGCAGAGAGAGAGCTTGTCTAGTCCATTGTTTCAGGCAGTAGAATCTTGAAAGAGCACTATCACGCTTTCCAGGTCTGTCTGGTGAGAGGACCATTTCAGTGGGAAGGGGACAATCTGGGCCTCTGGTCTGCCATACACACAAGTGTAACAGTCACTTTTATTTAGCATGTGGATGAAATATTTAATTCATTCTAACCAGATATTTGTGTCTTAATACCCTGTCTCAATAGCTAAGATTTGTTTCAGATCATTTATCTGTACTACCGATACCTTTGTTTTATCATTAGGTGTGGGAATAATTTGAACAGCTGATGTTTGATCTAAGGCTGAAATGGCTGGGGTTGGAGAAGGGGAAGGAGGAAGAGGGAGAAGGCATATTTCAAACACACCTACAGAATCTTTCCTGTTTACATTTGCCCCAATGCTGTAAAGGCGATTTATAACAGGTTTACTATCCATAATTGTAGAAATAGTGACCAAAATGAGGATAGGGTTGCCCTGGTAAATTTTGCAATCAGGGGAAGAGATCCCTTGAGTGAAGTAGAGGTTAGATCTGAGATCAGTACAAATTCCTCCTGCAGAGGTCCAACCTCTCTGTATTGGGTGTTCCATAAGATGTCGTCTCAACTACTGTATAGCTGCCAGCTGATAGGGACAAGGAATCGACACCTGGGCTGTAATGTAACTTGTCACACTGATGAGGACTGGGAACTGCCAAATCAGTTAGGGGGTCAGGGCATAAGTATTTCTTTGAGGAAGTTAACTGTCTTTGACTATGTAAGTCTCTGCAAGGCATTACTAGGCAAGCATCAAAGGTTATAACTTGAGGGGAATTTGATCTAGTTACATTACTGATAAGTTGAGGAGTAGCAAAAGGAAGGAAAGAAAAATAGAAGTAGAAATACATCAAATTTTTCTTAATCTTAATTTGGTAGGGCTTGATCCAGGAACTACTGCCCAGGAACCTGAGGGAGCAGATGCTTTCTTGACCCAAATATAGTGGGTCTATCCCTTCTTAGCAGTGTGGACTACAGTCTCGGTGGTCAGCAGCACAATCTAGGGTCCTTCCTAAGCTGGCTTAAGCTTCCCTCCTTTCCATCCTTGAATGAAGAGATGTTCCTCAGGCTGATGGTGTACTGGAAATTCCAAGGGTGGTGCCTGTGCTAAAAGACCTCTGGTTCTAAGAGAGGAGAGGGTGGAAGAGAGACCAAGTATATAATTTATAAGAAACTGATCTTTGGTTTAAAATGTAGGAACATCAGCTGAGGAATGTAAGTAAGGCAGTCCATATAGCATCTCATAAGGAGGTAAACCTATGTCTTTCCAGGGAGCCGTCCTGATCCTTAATAAGGCAATGGGAAGGCATTTGGTCCATGGTAACTCTGTTATTAAAATAAACTTAGTTAAATGATTTTTAAGTGTCTGATTCATTCTTTCTCCTCTCCCTGAGAAGGAAGGATGCCAAGGAATATGATATTCCCATTCTATGTCTAATGTCTGGGCGAATTTCTTAATTATATCTTCAGTAAAGTGAGTTCCATTGTCTGAGTCAATGTTATTTATTAATCCAAATCTGGGTACAACATGCTCAACTAAGGCCTTTGCTACGTTATTAGCAATAGCTTTCAAGAAAGAAATAGCTTCTACCCAATGAGTGAGATGATCAACTATCACCAATAGATATCTTAATTGGCCTACTGGTGGCATCTCAGTGTAATCCACGTGTACATTTTGGAATGGCCTTAACCCCAGAACTCTTCCAACCACAGGTAATTTCTTCAGAGCCTGCTTGTTTGTTTTCTTGCAGATGAAACAGCCATCTGTGACCTGCCTGACCAGAGTATAAATTCCAATACATCCATAGACTCTTAAGAACTGCTTTACAGAAGGCCGGAAGGCCCCAGTGTATTCCTTGGTGCAGATGAAATAAGACTTCTCTCATAAGGGGCATTTTCCTTAGCTCCAATTTCTGTCAGTTTCTCCTTCTCAATAGAAGAGAAAATAGGAATTATTTTAGGAGAAAGAAAGAAGGGAGTTAAATGAAACATTAGCTCAGTAGCCACAGCTGCCTTTTTAGCCACCTGGTGTGCAAGATTGTTTCCCCAGCTTTCAAATGAAAAATCATGTTGATGTCCAGGGACATGTACCATAGCTATTTCTTCTGGTAATTGGAGATTGTTCAAGACACAAACAACCAATGGTTCATGAGCAAGTTCTTGGCCTTGGCTGTTCCTTTGACCTCTTTCAGCCTCAATTTCTTCTAGGATCTCTCAGTCTACTACCGAGTACCCATTATGTCATTTCCCATCAAACATCCATGAAGACCCATCTATGAATAGATGCCGTCTGGTCTTATAAGGGGTCTTGAACAAATCTGGTCCGACCTTTGTGTGGTAATCAATTAGGTCCAGACATAAATGTTCTGTCTGTAATAACGGATTTCCAGTTAGGAACCCTGCAAGGTTGAGTAGCTGTCATTTGGTAGGGTTAAGTCATCTCTTTCTAGCAGAATGGCCTCATACTTTAGAATTCTAGAATCGGTAAGCCATCTTCCTGCCTTTTGATTTAAAATAGCTTTAACTTGATGGGGCATACTCACAGTCAAGTACCCACCAAAGGTACTTTTTCTACTTTCTTCTATTAATATGGTGGTAGCTGAGGCTACACTGAGGCCATCCACTGGCAACCAGATCCAAGACTTGAGACAGAAAGGCAACTGGCTGCCAGAAACCTCTGTGTTCTTGAGTGAGTACCCCCCAGGGCTACTCTATTATTCACAAAAAGATGGAAAGGTTTCTCTAAGGAGGGTAAGGCCAGGACAAGAGCAGACATTAAATGTGTCTTCAGTTCATTCACTTGATCTATCTCATCAGAGGACCATATAAGCGGCTCTGGTCCTCGTTTAGTTTTTCATATAACAATTTACTTCTTAATGCAGAGGAGTCAGTCATAATCTGCAATATCCAATTAGCCCTAAGAATCTTCTGAGCACCTGTTTTATTTCAGTAAGGTAAAGACACAATTCCTTCAACTCATTCAGGCCTAATCCTTCTTTTGCCTGTAATAATTAGATGACCTAAATATCTAACTTCTGGTTCAACATATTGAAGCTTTTCCTTTGAAATCTGTAGCTTCTTTGAATGTAGGTAATTTAAAAAGCATATGGAATACGCACTCATGTTTCCTATATCCTCACCAGGTATTAGAATATCATCCATGTACTGAACTAGATATAACTGTATTGGGATCTCCACATCTCTAATTATTTTATCTAGAGCATGAGTAAAAATATTTGGCGAGTCTGCAAACCCTTGGGGGAAATACGGTTCATTGGCTCTGTTGTTTTTGGCCTGTGTAGGGATCCTCCCATTTGAAGGCAAACAGATCTCAGCTGTTTTCAGCCACAGGGCATGCCCAAAAGGCATCCTTCAAATCTATGACAGTAAACCATTGATGACTATAGGGAAGTTTGTTACGAATATTATATGGGTTTGGCATGGTTGGATGAGTGGTTTGTACTATTTCATTTATGGCTCTAAGATCCTGCACTAATTGATAGGATCCATCAGGCTTCCTGACAGGCAAGATAGGCGTATTATATGGGGACCTACAAGGCTCTAAAAACCCATCTCTAATGAGACCTTAAATCACAGGTTTCAATCCTATGATTGAGTACTGCTTTCTGGTAGCCACTCCCCCAGGAATCTTTAAATGAATTTTTACTGGGGAATCTGGAGCTTCCCCCTCGATTTCCTTCTCTTGACCATACATCAGGATGAATTTTCTTTTCATCTACACTAGTCAACAAATGTAGAGAGGGAAAGAATCCCCTTGGCCCTACCTGTAGTTTTAGGCCTAACTTCAGCATCAAGTCTCTTCTTAATAAGTTAGTATCTGCTTCAGGGATTAGCAAAAATTGAATATTAGTCATTCTATGTTTATATCTTACCTCTGTGTTTTCTAAAAACTTGGCCTTTAATCCTTCCCCCTTTGCCCCAGATATTAATAATTCTTTGGAAGAACAATTTAAGTCATTTGGAGAGAAGCACAAGGAAGAGTGGGTTACTCCAGAATCTGTAAGAAACATTATTTGTTCATGGTTTGGACCCACCTCAAAATTTATCAAGGGCTCTTGGTGGGACTCAAGATGGAAGAGAAAGAGCCCCTGACCCCGCTATTCTTCCTCTTCAAAAGCCAGCATGAGTGGAAAAACTCCCTCTGTGGCCTCTATTTCAGGGCATTCTCTCTTAAAATGGCCTTTTCCCCCACATTTTGTAGCATCTATCCTGCCCACCTTCTCTTCCTATTCCAGGGCCCTCCTGCTTTGGCTTATCCTCATCTGCTTTACATTTCCACCTTTTACAACACACTCTGATCTTCTCATGTCCCATTTCGACCTTGCCTTCTGCCTCTCTGTGAATTCGTATTTTGGGACAACAGTTGGAATTTTGTCCTTGGCATAGTCTGCCCAGGTGAGTTCTGCCAGAAAATCTTTGCCTTTTGCTTTTGTCTCTCTTCATCTCTTCTCACATATACTTTCTGTACTTCCTCTAAAAGTTCTTCAGTTGACTGGTTCTTCCATCTCTCTATCTTCTGCAGCTTCCTAGCAATGTCAAGCCAACTATTTTTTAACAAAATGTAATTTTAACATGCCTTGCCCTAGAGAGCTATCTGAGTCTAAGTCAGCATACTTCCTCATTTGCTCTCTCAATCAGCTTAAAAATTGCCTAGGTCTTTCATCTTTCTCTTGTTGTACACAGAAGGCCTTAGTAAGGTTTTGAGGTCTGGGTGCTCACTCTTTAATCCCTCTCATCATTAGCTCATGCAAGTCTTTCATGTTCTGTCTGTGGGAGGCATTATTATTATCCCAGTGGGGGTCATGAGCAGGGAACTTGGTGTCTGCCGCTGGGCTTTCTTGGCCAGCAGGGTGATCACATTCCCAAGCTGCCATAGCAGCCCTGCATATCATGTTTCATTCTTCTTTCGAGAAGAGAATACCTAAGATCAACATTAACTTGGTCCATGTATATAGCTGGGGACCTAAAAATCATCAATTTTTTTGCCACTCCTTCCAGATCATCCAGCAGGGGTTTAAGCTCTTTCTTTAGGCCATGGACCTCAGAAGTAGTTAAAGGAGCATTTACAAAGCCAATGGTACCCCCACCATGTGGAATTTCTCTCAATGGAAAAAACCGAGAAGTATTAGGAAATGGGAGGTTCTGAATGTCTCATTTACATTGCTCTATTTACTTCTGGAGTCCTCTCCCAGAGGAAGAGCTTTTGGATGGGCAATGGCAAAGATCAAAACCTTGGGTTGATAACTCCTCAGGATTCGATACAGGAATCCTTACCTCTGCCCCTGGGACGAAGCCTTGAGGGAAGGGTGCAAGTGGAGCAATTGGAGGCAGCACTACTGCCTGCGGTGGGGGAGGTAGGACTTCTGCCTGTGGCCATGTGGCAGGTGCATTAGGAGACAGAAATGCGGTAAGATTATTTAAAGGGTCCCATCGGTTGCTTTCTCTTTTTAACTTCTTGGCTATATCTATTTCTTGTTTTAAGTTATTCAAGGGGTACAGAGAAACAGGCCATGACTGTCAGCACAGGGCATACTCTGTTTCTTCTGAGGACACCAAACTCTTGTTGTTAGCATACATTATTAAGAGTTGGCAGACCCAGTCTTCATCTGAGCCAACTTTTGGCCAGAAAATAGTGGGATTTAGGATTGGTTGTTGGATCCAAAGAAAGCCACAATAGTTTGTCATCAGTTGCTTTTTCTTATATTTCATCCTTTCGTCCTCTTTCCAATACTTCAGCATGAGTCCTAATGGACTATCGAGAGAAATTTAATCACTCTCATCTCTCTTGTTCCCTGCCTTACTTCCTGTTTCAGGCTTACTAGAAGTGTTTCTCATATTGGATTCTAAATAGTCTTAATACTCACCCCCCCAAGCCAGAGAAAAAAATCTCTCTCAGCAGACACAATCCTCCAGATTTCCTGGACCAGGGATGTCTTGTCTGTTTGTTTCCCAGAAGGCCCAATCCCTCAGATCCTCCAGATCAAGGATGTCTCACCTATCTATTACCCAGGAGGCGCAATTCCCCAGATCCTCCAGATAAGGGATGTCTTGCCTATCCTGCCCTCAGTGGCTTGCTAAGGCTCAATTTCTTACACCAGAAGTGTCTTGCCTGTATCCTTTCCCCAGGAGATAACCTTTCTCCCTTCCATTTTTCTCCTGAAGGTTATATACACTTGTCCTGCATTCACTCTGTCTTAACTGTAACTATTCACTCACACACACATTCCCTTCAAGACAACCAAGGAACTACTTTGCCACCCTCTTAGGGTTTTTCCTATGTTGGCTCATGCATGTGGTCTCCACGTCACTGTGATCTTGCATGTCTTTCTTTCTCCCCTGTGTTGCTGAGAATCCAAATGTATTTCTCATACCAGGCCTGGCTCTGTCCCTCAGGGCCACAGCAATATGGTGGCAGGTCACCTCCCCCACAAGAGAAGACCAAGGACTGCCCCAGAGGGGGAAACAGAATCTTGGACAAGCCCCAGATTTGTTGGAAATGGTTTTTTAACATCAGGAAAAATCCACACTGAGACAATGGATCACTCAGCAAGGCTAATTTACTTCTTGCAGAAAGGGTGCAACTCACTGGCAGTCTTGCCACAAGAGCATACCTGAACAGAAGAGACAGGGACATTTATAACTATCATAACCTGATGTAGTCACCCTAATGCTGTGTCCAGAGTTTCCACTGGCTGGAACAGGACCTCACATTCTATGCTTGAGTCGATTGGCTAGAAGACTTGAAAATGTCCTGAATAAATAAGGGGAAAGAAGACAAAAAAGAAAAGGAAAAAGAGAACGTTAGTCAGGAGAAGGTCAGGAGGGTTTCCAAATAAGGAATGGCATGCATCAGGGTTTGGAGTTGCCCATTCCTGTTCAAACATGCTGGAGTGAGTCAAGGTAGCTGATTTAAGATGTAGGTGATTTGGAGAATATATATATATGTATATACATGAATATATGTTTATGCTAATAGTGGATAATGGCCGTAGAGCAAGAGATTGTAACTACTTTTAATGTTGTCTGAGTTATAAACTTTGAAGAAGAACTTTCCCATCTCTCACATTTTTCTTTAAAAACTAATGTACAGAGACTTGAATAAGGCCAAGTGATGTTGGTTTGTTACTTTGCTTTCACTTTTGAGGGCTGCACTTTGGAAATTTAGAGGCACTTGGAATGCAGGTCCTTGGCTTCAGAGTAGCTTATAAGATACTGTCTAAGGCTAACTACTTGAAGGAAATCAACACTAGAGAACTGGACTGTGTACCGTTGAATCAGCATGACAGACACATAAGCCATGATCATGGTGTAAAACTGATGGACGGGCAGACAAAGATGGAAATAGGCAATGCCAAAATAGGGCCAAATAGTTTAAACAGAAGGAACTTTCACAAGAATAATATCCAAATAAACTAGAAACAGAGATAAATGTATGGACCAAGTATATTTGTTTTGTTTTTATTTTTACCTAAGTGTGTTCATGTCTTTTACATATATTTGTTACATTCTTGTAATCCTAACATGAAATTTTCTACCAGACTCTGTTTTTGTGCACATGAATAGGTACTTAACAACATAATCTTCAGAAAGTACACATGGAATGTTTAACTCTATAATTTGTTTACACAAACAAATATTTAATGATTTCTTTCAATTAAAATGGTTGATGTGGTTAGGTTTTGTGTACCCTATAAAATCTCATCTTGAACTATAATTTCCAGATGTTGAGGGAGAGACCTGGTAGGAGGTGATTGGATCATGGCAGCACAGCCCCATGCTTTTCTCCTGATAGTGAGGGAATTCTCTTGAAATCTGATGGCTTTCTAAATGGCAGTTCCCCTGGGCTTTTTATTCTCATTCTCTCTTCTCTCTCTCTCTCTCTCTCTCTCTCTCCCTCCCTCCCTCCCCCTCTCTACCACCATGTAAGAAATGCCTACTTCCTCTTCCATGATGACTGTAAGTTTCCTCAGGGCTTTTTGTTGTTTTAGTGTTTACTTACAATTCCTAATAAAAATATGGAGTAACATAGCTTTATAGAAACATTTCTGTGTACAGCACCTTACCTTTCTTCAACTATCTTTTTCTGAATCTTACTTTTTTACTTATATCAGTTAACAAACTGTTCATATTTCTCACATCCAGTTTAAATAAACTTAATAATGAATTCATACACATTTCAATATAATATAACATGTTTTCTAGGGAAGATTTTTTTTTGCAATGTATTTAAAAGTATTCTGAGAAGCAATTAACTATTTAAGATTACTTTAAAATGTAATTTAGAATGAGAAAGCAAATAAGAAAAAAGAAATATTAAATATCTAGAAACAATTGCTACAGACAAATGCAGACATTTAAATATAAGTTGCCATGTTAACATTTTTACTTTCAATATTTTTATTAGTGCTTTTGCCTTGATACTATTTGATATTTAAGAATGAATTTTATGACACTAAATTTAAAAATACCAGCAGTGTAATCTTTTATTGGAATTGAAGATAATTTCTTCTAAAATATTTAAATAATTAAAATGGGGTATATATAGCCCACAAATATTAGGGTCATATTTTATAATATATTAAAAAGAGAAAGACATATGCGAAAAACAATTTTGGAAGATTAAGTGAATTAGAAAGTTACTGCAAGTAAATATATAAGAATTTTTATAAAGTATTTTTGAATTTTAATGTACCTGTGTTTTAATAATACTTTTGGAATATTTAGTATTCAATATATTGAGTTACCATTATTGCAAGGCTGACATCATAATTATTTCCAATAAACATTCATTTTTAAATTTACTTTCTTACACTGTTATCGAATAAAATTTTAGTTTCATGCTGTAGTAAATCATAATTTGGGGAACATGTTATATTTCTAGCCTCAAAAATGTGCTTACTTGTTGACTTTTTTGTCTGATTAATAACATTTGTTTAATTCAAAATGTTATGTAACAACTATTTTATTGTTACAGAATAGAAATCTAGTGCAGTGCTAAACAATGTAAATCTAAATCTTTAAAAAATTGTCCAAATGAATATTTAGTTAAGATAAATATATACTAAAGGTAACTTAAAACAAATAAATTATTTTTAACAGACACAGAAGGATAAATGCTACATGACATCACTTACATTATGAATCTAAAGCAGACAAGCTCATGGAAGCAAAGAGTAGAATGGTAGTTGCCAGAGGCTGAGGGAGGTATTAGTCAGTGTTCAAAGGTTTGGTTATAGCATAGCACCTACAGTTGATAATACTGTATTGTATATTTAATAGTTTGGTAAGAAGGTAGACCTTTTGTTTTTATCACTAATAATAATAAGAATATTGGAGAAAACTTTTGAAGATGTTGGACAGATTTATGGCATAGATTGTGATGATAGTTTCAAGGATATATACTTATCTCTAAATTTATAAAGTTGTATACATTAAATATGTATAGCATTTGTATGTCAATAACACCTCCAATAACAGTGTCTTACAAATATATTTCAGCAAGTAGAACATGTAGACACAGAAATCTACTTTTCAAGGTGAACTATAATAATGATTAAAGCATGAAAGAGGTTTGTCTGTCAAACTTTAAATTAGCATAGCTAGTTATAATTATAATAGCCTGTTCTTCAATTAATTATTAGCCAATCCTCTTTTATTTTCAGTAGCATTGAAAATAGGTACTGGAGAGTGCTCCCTTAAGCCTGACACATAAGACATAAGAAATATTTAACAAACAATGGATATAAATGGATAAATATCATATTTCAGCAATTTATTAGAATACTTAAAGGCACTACATGTCACTTCACTACAATAATGGGTCAGAATAAAATAAAAACTAAATATTTGAATAAAACAAGACATATTACATATATTTATTAAAAAGCAGAATGTTAAAGTATTCTAGTAATTATAACCATTAAAAGAACATTTGATTTACATATAATGTATTCAGAAAATATAATTCACCAATCTCTTAATTACAGAGATGATGAAAGGAAAACAAGAGAGAGGGATGTTAGTTATCTTCATTTTTAATGTGAATTAGCAGGAAAGATAGAGATTGGTGAAGAATAATGAAAATGAGTGTTATGCAGAAGAACAAGATGTTGAACAACAGAAGAAAATGAAAGTCTCTAAGAAGAAATAATATCTAAGCTCAGATCCAAAGGATGAGTAAGAGTTAGACTTGAGTATATCATATTTCTAGAAAAATAAACTAAATATATAAGGGTCTGGAGGCCAGAAGAATGAACGCATTCAGAGAGTAAAAGTAGATTGATTCAGAAATGAGAAGACTGATAAGGCAGGGCAGAATGAAAAAATAAACAGGGTCTTAAATGAAAAGGCAGTCAAAAATCTTGCTAAACTTGAATATAAATGGAGTTTTGTAAGGAAATTACTTTTTATATTTTTAAAAGGTTAATTTAATAAATATGTAATAACTGTCCATGCAAATAAGATTTTTTTAAAATGTGTAGGTAAAAACATTCTTTAGAGAGAAAACATTTGGGTATCTCAATATAAATCATAATATTTAACTACAGATGAATCATGACTGAGAGAGAACTTCTTTGATCAGACAGTTATTTGAAGGATAGTACAGTTTTGTTATGAAGCCTACAGTTTTAGATACAATAATAAGTTTTTATTTTTCGTTTTATTTAAAAATATTCTGCTGTCATTTTATTGTTTGCTTTATTGTACTTAGTCTTAATTGCTTGTTTTTTTTTTTGTAATCAGCAGCCTGATTGTTATTATGTATTTCCATTTTGCCATATTCAAAATCTGAAGCGTTTTCATATACTATATTCTATTTAGCTTTGATAAAGTTTTAAAGGGACACCAACATTTTTCCCTTATAATTAACACTTTTTCTAATTAGTTCTGCCACCTGTAGTCATAGATACATCAAATTTATTTAATAATAGAATAATAATATTGAAAATGTATTTCACTCTTGACTTTTTCTCCCTAAGATTTGTGTACAGTGGTTTCTTTCTTTTAAATATATTCCTCTTTCACACTTCACCTTGTTTTGTTTTCCTTTTTCTTATTATACGTATTCTCTTTTATCCAACATATATTTACCTCTGCCATCATGTTTCACTAATTCTCTCTGCATTAATATTCTTATCTTTTTTACTGCCTTAATATAATTATTACAAACTTGGAAAAATAAAGTGGCTGGTTCCCCACATAATAAGTGTCAAGAAGACTGTTCCTTGAAATAATTGAAACAAAGCCATTCTCCATGTTAGCTTTCCCTTGTGTTTTAGAAATCATGAAACAAATATTTGAAGTACATTTACCTCATATTATTGCTATTGTCACTTTTCTAGACTTGAAACATTTTAACTTATGACAATAAAACAACATAGCCTAATCCCAAACACAGATTTAGCTTGTAATCACCAATCTAGAGAAATTCTCTGCAGGGGACATATATAACATATGTGGAGCTTACAGTAAATACAGATTTGATGCTGAGCATGTCAGTGCTTTTTGAAACAAACAAACAAAAAATAGCACAGGTGGTATTTTAATGTCTCAAAGTCATTCTAAATAAAATGTGTTTTTACTTATATAACATCTGGTATGTTTTGAAAGTTTGTCCCCTCCAAAACTCATGTTGAAATGTCATATTTAGTGTGGGAGATGGAGGTTGGCAAGAGGTGTTTGGATCATGGGATATATTCCTAATGAATAGCATGGTGCCCTCCCAGTGGTAATTTTATGTGAGATTTAGTTATTAAAAAGAACTTCTCTGGTTGCTGAAAGGAATCTCTCTCCTTCTTTCTGTCACTCCCTCTCTTGCCATGTAATGTGCCTGCTCCCCCCTTCACATTCCACCACGAGTAAAAGCTTCTGGAGACCTCCACACAAGCCAAGCTGATGTTTTGGTATTGTACTTATACAGCCTGCAGAACTGCAAACCAAATAAACTTATTTTCTTTATAAATTACCCAGCTTTCGGTATTGCTTTATAGCAATGCAAATGGACTAACACAGCACTAAGGGTAATAGAATAAGATTCTATGTTGACAGTCAAGGTATACACAAGAGAAATACTGAGCTCAGTCATCTTTGGAAGGAAATTATGTGTACCTGGATGCACAAACCTCACACAAGAGATTGTTGGTGGTGGTTTCTGCTTCCCTGGGGGGAAGGGATACTATAAGAGTCAATATTCTAATCTCTCTCAGACCCTTCATTTACTCCTACTCAGAGAAGAAGAAAAATTAATTAACATATTACAAGAGTCTGAGAGAAGAAGGCATACTCTGCAGCCTATTTCTTCTTCTTTCTTGCTTAAGGGATTGTTGACCACAAAAGTTTACATTCCCGTCTTCTTTTTCAAATTTTACAGGAACAGGTTCATATGAGGAAGTCACAAGTTTGCACATCACATTCTGGCCTCAAGAGGTAAAAAAACTTCATTCTGGGGGCCATATTAACAAGCCCCTTAGCTTAAAACTATATTCTTGATCTTAATTTTTTTCAGTAATAGCCATTTTTGTCTTCAACTGCTAAAATTGTATGCTATAACTGTAGCAATTATTCAGAGCTCAGCAAGAAACAAAAGAAATATTTTTATTGGATAAAATAAAGCATCATTATTTAAGGTGGGGGATATTAAGAGACTGAGAGAGTGGAATTTGAAAACCATAGTAATCTTTTATCAGGGCAGGAAGGTTAGGTAGCATGTTGTTGTGACTGAAGTTGTTTTAATGGAGCAGTTAGTCTGCTGCCATGTAGCTGAGGCCTAAGACTTAGATCAAGGATATTTTGATCCTAGTTTGAGATTGCAGTTTATGGAAATGCCTTTCAGCAAGTTTGTGTGACCCAGCCTTAAACACAGGAAGCTGGGTTCATCATCCCTAAATCATGTGTGAATAACCAGCATACACAGGTTGCATTGGGCTTCCTGGGAACCTTAAAACAATCACTTTCTCTGCAAGTGCCAACCATTTAACCATAGGGAAAATAAAATATTTTGAATACTCAGGAGGCTAAGGCAGGAGAATCTCTTGAACCTGGGAGGCAAAGGTTGAGGGGAACCGAGATTATGCCATTGTACTCAGCCTGGGGCAATAAGAGAGAAACTCTGTCTCAAAAAAAAAAAAATGTTATGTATATAGCACATTTGAGCATATAAAGGCAGAACAATTGGTTTTCTGACTCTAGTGTTTTTTTTGCAATATTTGCTTTTAAAATACAAGTAAATACCATACAAATTACAGAGCTGATAAATCTGTTACATTTTGACTTTATTTGTTCCAAGCTTAGACAGAATGCATGTATCTTCTACTTTTTTTTTAATTTAAAAGTCTGTTTTAAATATTCCCCCTCCAGGAATCAGGTTTTCCAGGAATCTAAGGAGGACAGAATAAGTTGATAACCTTTGCAATCATAGAACAGAGACAACATTTTTAAAGACTAATTAAGCTAGAGGAAAAGATTGCATGCTTTTCTTTCAAACATGAGTTATATCTTAGAGGAGATGTTACTAAGATACGAAGGGGAAAATGAGATTTTAAAAGCCATTAAAGAGCTATAAAAAGAAAAATAAAATACTCTCAAATATCACTATTTTAAAGAAGATAACAAACAAAAGGAAGCTCTCTTAGATATTGCTAGACTAGAAACTAATGGGGGGCTAAGAAACCAACTAGAGGAAGAGGCTCATGGTCTGAGATCTGACTGGAATGACTCTATACAGTCAATCCATAGAGGACTAGGATTCAGAAAATTATGAAGAAATACTCAAAGCAAGACATGGACAATTCAGAGAAAGACCAAAGGGATACAGGTAAGACATTTAAATAGGTATAGCCAATTCAAAAGAATTTAATCAGAAAAGACTTAGAATATCAAAGCTTATCAAAGATTGCTTTATAAGCTCTAAGGTGATACTTTTGTTGTAGGTGAGAATCACAGGACTTGTTATTGTACCTTGAAAAAAACATGGCCGAGAAATGTATGAAATTAGGACTCTAGGAAGGCTGACCAAGATGAGATACATACAGATATAAATGATGAGATTATACAGATATGAAATGACAATGATGGATCATTTTATGTTGGATAAATGGGCAAATATATCCTGAACATAACTGTCTAGTTTATAAGAGTGAGAGTACAAAATAATGGTTGGGGGGATATTTTTTGACATATTAAAATATATTTTCTGTGTGAGATCGAGTACTTACCTAATGAATCTAATTTACCAAAATTTACTTTTTAATGTCTCAAAATTCAAATGTTAATTAATACATAACCATTTAATAATATATACAGATTCATATTATTTTGGAAACTGTACACATAATCCACTTATTTAAATATTTTGGGTGATATTTCTATCAATAACTTAGCTTGAAGATGTCCTGATATGTAAGTAAGTATTTCCAAATATTATCCTGCTAAGAACAAAGGCCGTTTTCTCTTGTTTCTGGCTCCAGGTGTACTTTATGATATTCTGTAATTACTTACAATGCTTTTAAATGCCATAAAGGGATGGGACCAGCACTCATTAATTGAATAGAACATAAAATGAAACGCTCCAAAATGAAATCCATTGCCAATTTAAACAAGAGATAATTATGCTAATTATCTATAATCATAACTTCTGAACATAGAACATGACTGACCCGATGTAGGAGTTTTTGGATAGGGTGAAGTTAAGGTATCAGTATTAAAGAAAGCACAGACTGGTGCTGCTCTGGAAGCCTTTTTCAATGGGTGACACTGGGCTGGTTTATTGGGGCAAGTCCATTCCTGATCCACTCACTTCAGAAATAAAGAACTCCCAATAATTGGTTTGCATGCAAAAGCATGATTGCTGAGAAAAGTTGTTATTTTTTGATATTTAAACATGCATAAAACTAATTCTTGTGTCTACTTTTTCCCATAATGAAAGAGGAAAGCAGTTTTTTCCTAGGACATGAGTAAATGAGATAATTGGTCTTTTGTTTTTATTATTTTCAAGTAACAGGGTTAAACAGACGATTTTCTTCTTGCATTTGTATTTTAGGGTGTTAGGATTATGAGATGATTAAAAACTTTGCTTTGTAAGCCACACACAGAATAAATACTGTTCAGGAGGTAATAACAGAAGTGTAACTTAATGTCTTATGGAATTTCTGAACTCTGAAGTTTAAACTGTGCTAATCATGTACCAATGTCTGATGCAGTTAGTTGCAAGTAAATGTGCATAAGTAGCATACAGGAGTTTCTGCTTCTGTTTATAGTAACCATTGCTGAAATATCTTTCTAGTTTATGGAATGATGATTTTTCTCTATCTGTTTTTTCTCCATGGTGTATGCCTTAATAATTTTTCCTTTATTCCAATGTACTACTCTGCTTTTCACTGTGCCAGAATTAAATGTAATTACAATTCGAATAGAACAAATGTGATTAGATCAGACATTGGCAAAGAGCAGACAGAAAGATTCCTTGTGCAGATGCAGATATTAAAATGCCTTATTTTGATGGAACATATCAGGGGTGACCAAAGCATGGGATAAAAAAGGACTAGGCTCAGTGAAGTGTGTAGAAACAACACTGGGTCAAAATTAATCAAAATAAAGATGATCTTGAGAACTGATATGAACTAATTTGAGTAATAGTTTAGTGGTTGGCATTTTAAAAGTAAAAAAATAAAATATTTTAAAAAGTGTCTTTTAGTTTAGTCCATGATGAATCTTTGTGATCTGAAATTCTTATTTTAAGCAAATTATCAAATGCTTGTGTTTGGCTTTTTGAGTTTGAAGCACATTACCTACCCTGTGTATTAATCAGCATTCTCTAAAGGGATGGAACTAATCAGATAAATGAATATATGAAGGGGAATCTGTTAGGAGAATTGACTCACATGATCCCAAGGTGAAGTTCCACAGTAGGCTGACTGCCAGCTGAGGAGTCAGGAAGCCAGTCTGAGTACTAAAACCTAAAAAATAGGAAAGCCAACAGTGCAGTCTTCAGTCTGTGGCTGAAGGCCCCAGAGCCCCTGGCGAATCACTTGTGTAAGACCAAAAGCTTAAGAACTTGGGAGTCTGATGGTCGAGGGCAGGAAGCATCCAGCACTGAAGGCAGATAGACAGAAAACTGAAGAAGACTCAGCCAGTCTAGTTCTTCCATGTTCCTCTGCCTGCTTTTATCCTAGCTTTGCTGGGGGCTGATTAGATGGTGCCTACCCAGATTGAGGGTGGGTCTGCATCTCCTAGTCCACTGACTCAAATGTTAACCTCCTTTGGTTATATCCTCACAGACACACTCAGAAACAATACTTTGCATCCTTCAATCCAACCAAGTTGACAGTCAACATTAACTATCACGATGTGGTATCTTTAAAAGAGTCAAAACAAAGAGTATAATGGTGGTTGCCAGTGGCTGGGTTTGGTAGAAATAGGGAGATGTTGTTTATCAAATAATATAAAATGTAAGTTATAAGATGAATATGTTCTGAGGGTCCAATGTATAGCATGGGGATTATAGTTAATAATAGTGTATTATATACAGCCATGCACCACATAAAGACATTTCAGTTAACATCAAATTGCATATATGTTGGTGGCTCCATAAACTACAAAGCCATAAAAAAGAACAAAATCATGTTTTTGGCAGCAACATGGAAAGTGCTGGAGGCCATTATCCTAAGCAAATTAATGTAGGAAACAAAAACCAAATACTGCAGGTTCTCACGTACCAGTAGGAGCTAAGCATTGAGTACATCTGAATACAAAGAATAAAATGAACATTGAGTATACCTGAGGGTGGAGTGGGCAAGGGGAATCAAGATTGAAAAACTACTTATGGAGTATTATGCTGATAATAAAATTATCTGTACACCAAATCCCATGATGTACAATTTACCCAGGTACAAACCTGCACATGTGCCCCTTGAACCAAAAATAAAAGTTGGAAAGAAAATTAAAAAAAATAAAAGATTATAGTGCACTTGGAAAATTCCTGTTGCCTAAGGAAGTGGAAGTTATCATAACATCACAGGGCAAGGTATTACTCATATGTTTGTGGTAATGTTGGTGTTAATAAACCTACTGCATTACCTTGTATAAATGTATAGCACATATAATTATTTACATGCATAATACTTTATAATGATAATAAATGGCTATGTTACTGGTTTATGTATTTACTATACTATTAATTATCATTATTTTAGGATATACTGTATCTGCTTATAAGAGAAAAAGTTTACTGTAAAACAATATGCCCTGTTTTGTTGACAGCAGCTTCATACATGTCATATTTAACAAGTATCTTGGCTGCAACATTTTCTCTTGTGCTTAATTTAATCTAGTGTTGTTTTTTCATCATGGCCCCTAATCATAAAAAATCTGCTAATGTTGCCAGTACAAGTCCAACTCAAGTGATTAACCTGAAAACAAAATTAAAAGTGACTAAGGAATATAAAAATGAAAAATCAGTGACGGTTATTACTCACCAGTCAGACATGTACTATTCAACCATAGCAATGGTTTTGAAAAACAAGAATCAAGTGATGAAAATTGTTAAAGAACCTGCTTTATTGAAGGTAAGGAGACACCAAAATTTAATAAAGCCTTATCTCAGATATAGAGAAACTTCTAATGACCTAGATTGAAAACCAGACACATAAACACATCTCTCTCAGTTTCATGATGATCAGGGCAAAAGCAAAAAGTTTGTTTGTAATGTTCAAAGGAAAGGCTGTATGTACTCCACGATAAAGTTGAGTTTACTGCTAGCTCTGGGTGGTATAAATGATTCAATAATCGTGAGGCTTTAGGTAACGTGAAAGCAAGTGGTAATCCTGCAAGTGCTAATGTGAAGGCAACTGAAGAATTTTTTAAAACTCTAGGTAATGGATGGTAGATGGAAATTACTTGCCAAAGCAAATCTTCAACATGGATGTAACATTTCTATTCTGGAAACAGATACCTAAAAAGACTTTCATCCATAAGAATGCCAAGTCTATGCAAGGTTTCCAGTCTCTTAAGGACAGGATAACAGTCTTGTTTGCAGGCAATGTTGCTGAATAAAAATGGAAACCTTTTGTGAGCTGTGGCAGTGAGAACCCCATGCCGTTCAAGCATATCAGTAAGCACATAATGCCACTGTTCTACAGGAACAATAAGCAGTCATGGATGGCCCAGCTCCTCTTTCAAGATGCCCTCCTAAATTGCTATCCCAGCAAAATAGAGAAGTGCTGTTTAGAGAATAATATATCTTTGAAAATTTTGCTTATTGTTTATATTTCTGCATATCCTCCTTGTATTAGTGATTATCATCCTAATATTAAAGTGGTGTTTCTGTCTCCAAATTCCACTTCTTTGATACAACCAATGGAATCACAGTTACAGCAGTTTTAAGTCCTACTAGGGAAGAATAAGCTTTGCCCATGCTATTGCTGCAACTGAAGAGGACACCGAGAAGACCTTGATGCAATTCTGGAAGGACTATAACATCTATGACTGCATTAAGAACTTTTCTTGGGCTTGGGGATGTCACAAAGAAGTGTATGTATAGCAGTCGGAAGAAGACATAGAAGAGGTTCACCTATGACTACAAAGGATTTTCCAAGGATAAGGTGGTTGCAAAAGTCAAGGCTGTGATTGAGAAGGCAAACAACTTTTACCTGAGTGTGAATAAAGATGACATTGAGAAGCTCCTAGAGGTGGTTCCTGAGAAATTGACTAATGTGGAGTTGTTGGAACTGGAAGATAATTATAGAGCTGAAGAAGAGGCTAGAGAAAAGTAAACTACAAGAGAAGGAAAATAAAAACCCCTCAAGTAAATTCACAGTGAAAGTTCAACAGAAGCTTTTGCAGATCTCAATAAGCTCTTCAAAATGTTTAAAAACATAAACCACAACATTGCATGGTTTTTATTTGTATGCAGAGGTAAATCATGGTACATTGTCTGCTTACAAGCAGACATATGATGAAGAAAAGAAATAAACCAAGCAAACCATCAGGACATATTTCATAAAAGAGTGATAGCTCCTCAAGAAGAGCCTCAGGCCGGCCCTTCAGGAGACATTCAAGAAGAAGGCATTGTTATCATAGGAGATGACAGCTCCACACGTGTTAGTGCCCCTATAGACCTACCAGTGATAAAAGATGTGGAGGTAGAAGCCAGTGATATTGCTGAGGCTGACCCTGTGTAGGCCTAGGCTAATGTGTGTATGTCTTAGTTTTTAACAAAATGTTTAAAAAGTAAAAGAAAAAAGTTTTAAAAATAGAAAAAATAGAATAAGTATATAAAGAAAATATTTTTGTGTATGTGTACAATGTGTGTGTTTTAAGCTAAGAGTTATTACAAAAGAGTCAAAAAGTTAACAAAAGTAAAAAGGGTATAGTAAGCTAAGATTAATTCATGACTGAAGGAAGAACTAAAGAACTTTAAAAAAATACATATAGTGTAGCCTAGGTTTACAGTCTTCATAAGGCCTACAGTATTGTCCAGTAATGTCCTAGACCCTTAAGTTCACTCACTGACTAACCCAGAGCAACTTCCAGTCTTACGAGGTCCATTCATGGTAAATACACACATACCTTTTAAATCTTTTTATTATTATTATTATTTTACATTTTATGCCATATTTTTACTAAACCTCTTCTGTTTTGATATTTAGAAACACAAATACCATTTTGTTACAATTGCCTATAGTACTCAGTACAATCACCTGCTATACCTGTTTATAGTCTAGGAGCAATAGACTATGCCCTATTGTGTAGGTGTGTAGTAAGCTATTCCATCATGGTTTGTGTAATTACATGCTGTGATGGTCACATCAGTATAAAATTGCCTAAGGATGCATTCTTTCTCAGAATTTATCCCCATTGCTAAATAATGTATGACTACACTTTAAATACGCGAGGAGAGTAGACCTTAGATATTCTCATTTTTTAGAAAACACATGTCAGGCGATGGGTGTGTTAAGTAACTTTATTATAAGAATCATTTCACAATGTATACTTATGTGAGGTCATTACATTGTATACTTTAAATATGTAGTTTTTTTTTGTCAATTATACCTCAACAAAGCAAAAAAACTCAAAATCTATTTGAGCATTCATTCAACCAACATTCTTTAAATTCTTATAACCTAGGAGATAGTTAGGTTTTAGGAATACAAGAGAGAGAAAAGAGACTTTATATGGTTTGGGTATGTGTTCCAATCCAAATCTCATGTCAAATTGTGATCCCCATTTTTGGAGGAGTGGCCTAGTGAGAGATGACTGGATTGTGGGGGTAGATTTCCTCCTTGCTATTCTTGTCACAGTGAGTGAGTTCTCATGAGATCTGGTTATTTGAAAGCACTTCTCTCTTCTCTCTTCCTCATGTTCCAGCAAAGTAGGATGTGGGTTGCTTCCCCTTGCCTTCTGCTATAATTGTAAGTATCCTGAGTCACCCCTAGCCATGATTCCTGTATAGCCTGCAGTACTGTGAGCCAGTTAAACCTCTTTTCTTCATAAATTATCCAGTCTCAGGTAGTTTTTTATAGTAATGAGAAAATGGACTAATACAGAAAATTGATACTGGGAAGTGGGGCATTGCTATAAAGATACCTGAAAATGTGGATGCAGCTTTGAAACTGTTTAATAGACAGAGGTTGGAATAGTTTGCAGTGCTCAGAAGAAGACATAAAGATGAGGAAAAGTTTGAAACTTCCTAGAGACTTGTTGAATGGTTGTGACCAAAATGCTGATGGTACTATAGACAGTGATGTCCAGGCTGAGGTGTTCTCAGATGGTGATGAAGAACTTACTGGGGACTGGAGCAAAGGCCACTTTTGTTATGCGTTAACAAAGAGGTTAGAGGCAGTTTTCCCTGACTTTAGAGATCTATGGAACTTTGAACTTGAGAGAGATGATTTAGGGTATTTGGCAGAAGAAATTTCTAAGCAGCAAAGCATTCAAGACACAATCTGGCTTCATCTAACATCGTAAGCTTATGTGTGTGAGCAAAGAGATGATCTGAAACTGAAACATATTTAAAGGGAAAGAAGAGCATAAAAGTTTAAAAAATTTGCAGCCTGGTCACGTGATTAAAAAAGAAAATTCCATTTTCTGGGGAGGAATTCAAGCTGGCTGCATAAATTTGCATAAGTAAATAGGACCCAAATGTTAACAGCCAAGACAATTGGGAAAATGCATTGAAGGATTTGAGAAACCTTCACAGCAGTCTCTCCCATCATCACAGGCCTGGAGGCCTGGTGGGGGGAATGGTTTCATGGGCCAGGCCAAGTGTCCTGCTGCCCTCTGCTACCCCAGGACACTTCCAGCATCTCAGCTGCTCCTACTCCAGGCATGGCTAAAAGGTCCCCAGATATGTCTCAGGCTGTTGCTCCAGGGGGTGCGAGATGTAAACCTTGGCTGCTTCCATGTGGTGTTAAGCCTGCAAGTGCACCAAGGGCAAAAGTTGAGGCTTGGGAGCCTCTACCTAGATTTCAGAGGATGTATGAAAACATCTCAATGTCCAGGCATAAGTCTGCTGCAGTTGTAGAGCTCTCATGGAGAACCTCTAATAGCACAGTGCAAAGGGATAATGTGGTGTTGGAGCCCCTACACTGAGTCCCTACTGGGGCACTGCCTAGTGGAGCTGCCAGAGGACGGCCACAATTCTCCAGACCCCAGTATAGCTTGAACCATGAGCCTGGAAAAGCAGCAGGCAGTCAATGCCAGTCTGTGAAAGTAGCCATGAGGGATGTATCCTGAAGAGTCACAGGGGAAGAGCTGTCCAAGACCTTGGGAGCTCACCCTTTGCATAGTGTGGCTTGGATTTAAGACATAGAGTCAAAAGAGATTATTTGGAGCTTTAAGATGTAAGGACTGCCCTGCTTGGTTTTGGAGTTGCATGGGGCCTATAACCTCTTTGTTTTGGTCAATTTCTCACTTTTGTATCATTGCCTATACCCTCATTGCATATTGGAAGTAACTAACTTCCAGTTTTTTTTAATTTTATTTTATAGGCTCATAGGCAGAAGGGACTTGCCTTGTCTCTTATGAGACCCTGGATTTGGACTTCTGAGTTAATTCTGGAATGAGTTAATACTTTGGGGACTATTGGGAATGCATGATTGTATTTTCAAATATGAGAAGGGCATGAGATTTGGGAGGGGCCGGGGACAGAATGGTGTAGTTTGGATTTGTGTACTTACCCCAATTTTGTGTTAATTGTGGTCCCTCATTTTGGATGAGTGGCCTGGTATGAGGTGATTAAATTGTGGGGGTAGATTTCCCCCTTGCTGTTCTCATTATAATGAGTGAGTTCTCATGAGATCTGGTTAGTTGAAAGTGTGTAGAGCTCCCCCTTTTCTCTATTTCTCCATCTCTAGCCATGTAGGACATGCCTGCTTCCCCTTCGCCTTCTTCCATGGCTGTATGTTTTCTGGGGCTTCCTCAGCCATGCTTTCTTTGCATCCTGTGGAACCAGGAGCCAATTAAACCTCTTTTCTTCATAAATTACCCAGTTTCAGGTAGCTCTTTATAGCAATGTGAAAATGGACCAATACAAGACTAGTCAAGGGATTTACTATATTTTTGGAAGAAAACACTAATTGAAGAAATCAAAATCATCAATTCTAATGAGTGCTAAAATTCATCTGTGGGCAATGTATAATGGAAACACAGAATAGGAATTCCTAATCCAGGCTATGGGTGGCTTTTGCAGACAACATTTTTTTGTTTGTTCATTTGTTTATGTGTGTATGTGTGTGTGTGTGTTTACCAGTGGAGGTGACTACAGAGTTTGAAATTATAGTGGTTAGCTAGCAGAAGCAAGCATGAAGAAAACCAGTAATAACAGATGATGGAAGAAATGTATGGAAATAAAGAAAAGCAATGATGTGAAGTTTAAAAAAGTGGAATTCCCAATGTTTGAGAAGTCTTTGCTGTCATGATTCTTTAAACATTTTATATTCAATTTTAACTTATCAAGTTTTTTTTCAAAAGGTTGTAGTTATGCTTCAATGATAACAGTATTATTTTTAAAAAGTGCCAGGAGATGGGTCAGTTAGAAAGAATATTTCAGAAAACCTTAATCAAATTAGTATTTCTGAAGCATTTATAAGTGTAGTTGAGAGTTTAGAATTCATGTGCAACATTCCTCAATATTTTTATATTGATTATTCTAATTTATAATAATGTTCTTCCACATGCTTAAAACAAACAATAAGATTATCTTTCCAAAATTTTAGCTGACAGACACATGCCAGCAAAAGTATGGTTTAGTTGATACAACACTGCCTACTAGAATCAGGTTTGTTTGTTAAAGCACAAAAACACTAATGTCTGAGGAAGCAAATAATTGAATAACTAAGGATACATATTTACCACTGATATCTAAATGACTCAAGCTCATCCCCTGGATAATTAGAAAATTGGATGACCAAGAAGAGGAAATATAAGGAAAAAGTCTGGAAGTATGTATATATATATTTTTGAGATGGAGTGTTACTCTGTCAACCAGGCTGATGGGGCAATGGTGTGACCTTGGCTTACTGCAACCTCTGCTTCCTGGGTTCAAGTGATTCTCCTGCATCAGCCTCCTGAGTAGCTGGGATTACAGGCATGTGCCACCACGTCCAGGTAATTTTTGTGTTTTTAGGAGAGATGATGTTTCACTGTGTTGGTCAGGTTGGTCTCAAACTCCTGACCTCAGGTGTTCCACCTACCTCAGCCTCCCACAGTGCTGGTATTACAGGTGTGAGCCACTGTGTCAAGTCGAGAATTGAGAGGATTTAAACTAAAAATTTCCAAAGTCTGTACAGAAGGCAGAAAAAAAAAATCCAGCTTGTGAACATGAAGCCCAGCTAGTGACTTAATTACATTGTATTTAATGATGTTTTCACTTATCTGTAATACCTGATAACTAAAACCATTATTCAAGGGTCTGATGGTGATAAGCAGATGACGTAGGGACACAGTAGTTACAGAGTAAAGAAGTTGGGTCATTGCTGAGCTTGAGATTAATTACTCTAGAGAAATTTAGGGAATACATAAAAATGTATCCTGAGACACTGGTGAGTGATAAGAATTGTTTATTAACATTACAAAACCATCTTAAAAAGTACCTATTAGTGCAAAGTTATTGTCCCTGTTAGGGTGGATGAAGGTTGGAATAAGGGGAGTCAATGTCAAGAAAAGAAAGAAAAATGTCTCTTCTCTTACTTTGAAATTTTAAAGATTTTGGTAGAAACATTAAAAAATGAATATTTGAGCTCAAACAAAATAAAAATGAGGGACACAATTAGGAAGAAATAAAAATATGATTGGGAAGTAGAGAACAAGAATACCTGAAACACAGCGAACCTTAGAATTGTTACCCAGCTAGAAACTTCAAAATAAAGCAGAATCAAAAAGGAGAAAGAAAAAACTAAAGTCTTATTCCATTGCTATGGCAGAAGATATACAAGATAGGTTTCTTTTCCTGTCCAGGCTGAAAACATGAAAATTTCAGAAGCATCAAAAGGCACGCTTTTGGATATACCACTTCTTATAGTACCTACAGGTTCTTACTAGAACTCTAAGAGTACAGGTTTGAAAAAAATATATCAATACAAACTTTAGTTCAGGAATCTGTCAGGTCACTTTCTGTCAGAGGCATAAGAAGAAAAGAGAAAAATATAATTTGGTAGGCAGATCTCACAAAATAAAGAAATTCCAGGTCAGGAAGCTGCACTGTGCCTTAGGCTAAAACAGCTTTAGAGTTTTTTCTAGGATAAAAACCTTGTTTAGAAAAATGCCTATTCCAGATAAGAATTAACCTGCTCACAAAAAAAAAAAAAACTGATATCATTTACAATGCCCTATACTCTACTGAATAGCAGGACGCCAAGTACAAGATAAGCAAATAGGGAAATAATAAAAATTAAAGATCTTTAAATATACATGTGCTTCTAGAAACCAAGAGAGTCTCTGGGCAGATGTTGAGAGAAAAAGTACCAGCATTGCAAATTTCTTTTTTTATATATTACAAATATGAATTGTGTATATTTCATGGGATACAGTGTGATTTATTGACATATGTTATACTGTATAATTATAAAATTAAGCTAATAAGCATATCCATCACCTTACATACTTATTATTTTTGTGGTAAGAACATTTAAAATCTATACTTTTAGCAGTTATGGAATATAATTTCTAAATATGCAAACTAAGAAATATTTTAAGTTTTATCCTGTTAGAAAAGGCATGATACAGTTTGAATTTTTCCCAAGGAAATGGGCAATTCAGTGTCACAAACACTTTTTACAAGTGAGATCTGTGACATAATTAAAATTGGTAAATTGCTGACTTTTCTAATACTCCTAAGTTATCAATGAATTACAAAGAAGATTAATATTTATTCTTTTTTCACATTTTAGATTATCGTCTTTCCAATAGATAACACTAAACCTCTTCTGAGAAACAAAGATGGCTACAACAGCTGGTTAATTATTTTTTATTCAATAGTTTGTGGAAATGAGATGGATTCAGTGATATTCTCAAGCTCTTCATTTTTTCCTTGACTTTTTGTAAGAGTAGAATGCATGAGATTTCAGGCGGTTCAAATATCTCTAGAAATGCTGAGGTAGGTTTTATATCCCTGATTGATTAAAATATTCTGCCTTAGCCATTTAAGAAAGTTGCCCAGTTCTTCATCACTGGGCTTCACGCACTCCAAGACTGACAACAGATTGGACACCTGAGTGGTATAGATACAAGACACTGAAAACCTGGGGAATATTGCAGATATTTTCCCCTTTGCTGGCTCAATAAAAGGAGACATCATTCATAGTTGCCAACACATACTGCTAATGATAATTTGAAAAATAACTAAACTGTGCTCAGATTTATTTTGTTTCTTTATTGTATAACTAGGGTAGGCCACTCACTGCCTTCTGTCACTCTTATATGTCACTGTTTTCCTCCATTCACATTTTCTTCTGGCCCATCTTTCATGACTTTCTCTTCCTCTCTTTATCTTTGCCTTTCTTAGTTCCTTAATTTATTTTTAATCTGTTTGGTCAGAATCTCATATTCATTGGATAATATTTTACAAATGGATAATTGTTCCTGAATTGAAAGTTATGCATAGTTTATACATTTTTTTTTTCTTTTTGACAATTCAAGTAAATCTTTCTACAAATCTGTCTCGTTACACAAGTTATTTCATGTAGGTAAGTGGCTTTGTATATATTCAGTATTATCCTTAAATCTTCAATGGCAACTTACAGAATAAGGAGGCATTATTAGCTTGCATTCAACTCCTAATGCCATTACAATAGGCATTAAGCTTTGTTTCTTTCTTCAACATTTATTCTTCCTTAGTTTCCACCTCCTTTCAATCTCAAATTTCTTTTTGATCATGTTAGTGTCTCTTTTTGGAAGTTTCACTACCAGGTCCATGAGTCCATGAGTTAAGCAAGGGTACTAAAGCCAAATAGTGAATTCTGTGGAGCAGGATTCTGAATCACAGACTGTTTTCTTTTACTAGAAATGATCCCGTAAGCATATAAACTTCAGAATTCTTGCCAATCATCTTTTAGTAAAAAATGTAGCCTGGTTTGAGAGTTTTCAGAGGTTATGGCAGAGCAGAGAGCACCAAAAACTTGGTTTCCTTCCTAGGGAACTGAGGGAATGTGTTCTCTTTCCGGGTCCACAAGGGTGTGTAGTTGTAAGGGCAGGAATTTCCCAGCACCATGCCCGTCTCCCATCTCTCTCCATCCAGGAGATTTAACAGTTTATGTTTGAATTTCGTGGGGCGTGGGAAGAAACTAAGAGTCAATCACTCCAGAAGAAGTTCTAAGGAAATCCTTTTATTGGCCTGGCGTCTTAGAGAAGGTGGGGGTTCCTCCCAGGTTAAAAGTCCACTTCTTGGCCTCCCGCAGTGGCTCACGCCTGTAATCCCATCACTTTGGGAGGCTGAGGCGGGCAGATCACGAGGTCAAGAAATCGAGACCATCCAGGCCAACATGGTGAAATCCTGTCTCTACTAAAAATACAAAAATTAGCTGGGCATGGTGGCACATGCCTGTGGTCCCAGCTACTTGGGAGGCTGAGGCAGAAGAATCGCTTGAACCCAGGAGGTGGAGGTTACAGTGAGCCAAGATTGTGCCACTGCACTCCAGCCTGGTGATGGAGCAAGACTTGGTCTCAAAAAAAAAAAAAAAAAAAGTCCCCCTTCTTCCACACCCCTTTGGACTCCATGTTTGGATCCCCCTTCCATGAACACTCCCTTCATGGAAACCATCTTTCTCTGTCCTGGATTTTCCCTCTGGAGTCCCCTTCCACAAACACTCCCTTCGTGGAAGCCTGTCTTCCCCTCCTGTACTCCATCTCTCTCTATCTCTCTTCCACTCAGTGTGGAAGCTGCTTTCCTCTCTTGGATTCCATCTTTCTGAATTCTCTCACTCAGTGTGAGAGTTAGCTGTTTCCTTCTCTCTTCTTCTCCTGTTTCGCTCTCTCTTTAAATAAATCACTTTCTACAAACACTTTTGAGTCTGCCATTTACTGTGCACTGCACCGTGGTCCCCTCCCTCATTCTTGAGAGGGCAGGAGGCCAAGAACCTGGAGAAACATCCTCTCAAGTGAGCTAAGAGCACCCTGAACCCCAATATTACACAACAACTGCATGGACAGATTTTGTCTAATATAACTAACTATTAGAGAACTCCAGAGTCTTTAAAATACATAGATTTCTTTTTTATCTTTACTTGCATTTTGACTTTTTTTTTTCCTTTATCCTTTGTGAAATATTATTGAATGCTTTATTTTAGGAATAATTCTTTTTAGAATCATTTTTTCTTTGTTATACTTGCTTAGTTTTCCTATTTATCTTTTATTCAATTAAATCAGAACTACTGAAATTCTAAACAATAATAATCATACCCAATGATGGTTTTTTAAAGAAGGATCCACAAAGCGATTTTATATGTCTGTAAGTGTCATTAGATTTACTCATATAGATACTTATCTCTAGGTTTGGGTTATAAAAAATCCATTTGTATGTTGTATTATTTGGAAATAGGAATAGTAAGCAAAGAGAGCTATAGAAAATTATCAGAAGAATGACTTTACTGGTTTTTCTTAATGGTTGTCAAATCCTTTTATAAAGGATATGACAGATAGAAATACAGATCTAGAAGTAGATCTAAATTGATCTTTCCTTTCTTGCTTTCCTTCTATTGTTCTTTCTGTGCATATTGATGGAGTATATTTTGTATTAAAGGATATGCTCTTTTAAATTAAGGAATATTTGCAATGGCAAACTGTGGAAACTTGGTCAGGAAATAATCCCTACCACATGCAACACTCTATGTTATGCTATGAAATATCTCTTTTACCAACAGCCGACATATCCAACCATTGGCTCAAAATTACCCTTGAATAGGAGAATGTGTTTTTATTTTCTACCTAATTATAAGAGTGGGTTTATCAGCAATTAAATAAATATTCCCTTTTGGGTAATTTTATTCTATTCTAAGTTAGTCTGATCACAGAAATCCAGTAAAATTATCAGTGTTTATTTTCCTTTTACCACATCTTCCAATGGTACCAAATTTTGAAATTAAAATCAGCTTTAGCTCCCAAGCACTATAAAATTAGCTTGCCACAGTTTCATGGATGCTAACAAAAAACACGAGACCCTTGCCTTAAAGCAAAGTAATTTATACCTGATAGAAGTTCGGTAACCAGAATTGGCCTTTTTGCCAGGATATTTTGGCAACACAAATAGGAAAAAGTTATGCCCACATCAACCCTGGGGTACATTATAGGAGAGAGACCCTGAGCACAAGAAACCGTCTTTTTTATAACAGACAGCAAGTAGCAAGTATGCCTTTGACTTGAAGAGAGAGATTATCTGTCATCTGTCATTTTCCTGAACAGTAGATAAACCTGTTTTTTTTTTCCTCTGATGAGAGACACTATGTTCATCTACAAAAGCTGTTCACTATACAAACATACATTAAAATACAGCTTACAACAAAGTCAGTCTGTATCTCTACCCACATAAACAGAGAGAAATGTGGAAGACTCACAGAAATCAGGCAATATAGGCAAGTTGTCCAAATTCTTTCTCTTGGCCTCATCTCTTGAGTTTCATTATGCTACTAAACTGCTTTATCTGGAAGCAGGTATGTGAATCAATCATAACTCTTTACACTTAAGTGTCATGTCGACAGTCTGGAAGAATTCACTGAACATTCATTGTATGTTACCTTATTCAAGTCACCAAATATTGAAACAGTCTCTAATAAACAAGAATGGAAAGGAGAAACAATTATAGACATGGGAAACCACCCTAAAATCATCTTCAGAAGTAATTGTCTACTCTAGTTTAAAAACATATTGAACACTAAAATTCTCACTTTGCAGAAATATGTTCTTATGTATAATAGGGACCTGCTTTCTTTTGATTTTCTAGTAGCCTCTCAATTGCTTATGCATTCAACAATAGTCATGGTATAGCTAAAGCTCCATTTTCTCCCGAAGAGATGTCTTTTTTTTAACTTATATTTGCATTAAATACTCAATTTTAATTTTCTCCTTGAAATTTTTTGTCATAATTCAACATGAATCACTTGACTGTTTTGACTATATTACTCTGGCATAAGGAAGTATCCCACTTGATTATGGTAGTATTAATCATTTGTTTAAAAGTAATTTCATTCAATAAAAATAAACTTTGTTTTATCCATGCTCATTTAACCACTTACTGTTAGTAAATTATTGCTATGATATTCCTGCATAATTCATATCCTTAAATATACATATTCTTTCCAAAGTTGAAGTCATTCTGTAGCAGATGGCCAAAATCTGTCTTCAACAGCTGTCATATGGTTCTTTCTTTCTCTCCAGGTGCATTTATTTGCCTACCTTCACCTGTGAGTTCTGAAAATCCCATTGGGATGAATTAAACAAGTGTAACAGATATCATAAGAAAAACCAAACTAGAAAAAGTATTTGCATTAACAAGGTTGCTAGACTTTTTTCTGTTTTGAAATACTTTCTAGACTGTGTTATAATATTTATGTTATCATAGCCACACCAACACTCTGCATTACCATTACTGTTAATTTTTGACAACTTGTTAGGTAAAATAAGTTTAGCTTTCATTAACCTGTCTAAAGAATTTATACCAAGAAACACTCACGGCTCCAAACACATAGCAGTGACAGAAAAAATATAAAAGAGGGAGCCAAAAAGACATAGTTGAGCTTAATACAAGATGATATATATACATATATATGAAAATAGAAAAATTAATAAAATTACAAAATGTTGACAGGGACTGATCTCTAGTTGATAACTAGGCAGTGGCACCAGACAATATAACTCCTCTAGTGGTAAAGGAGATGACAGTGTACACTTAAGATTAGAAAAGGAAAAGCAGTAATAAATTTCCTATTGTGATGAAAGACTGCCAAAATAAAAGGTTAACAAGATACTGATTTGGATTAAGGCTTTATCAAAAGCTATGGACAGAAAGAGATGGGAAAGAAACACAACGAGAACTCCAGTATCCAAGCCAAGCTATGTAATCTCCATGTGCTGAATGTACAATATCACCACTATGCCTGCAATGTAGTAACTTATAAACACGATTATAAGGCCTGTATAATGGATCTGGGAATGAATAGGGAACAATGGCAATTTTCCTAGACAGGGGAGGGTATGTACAAAGACATAAGTATATAAAGAATTGTAGAGAAGAAAAGAAGATGTCAAAGACATGGGGATAAAAATAGACAAACAGGCACTCATGAAGTCCAAGATGACCAAACAGATGCATCCAGGGAGAGCTTTTCCCACCAAAAAGAGATCAAAGACTAGTACAATCTGAAGATGATCTTTGAAAAGAAGGCATTGAGAATAAATGGAGGAAAGACATAGACTATGAGCTGAACAGGAAAGAAACTGGAAACTCTGCACAGGGTTACTAAGCACCAGGTCTTATTTCTGGGCCCAGCAGAATCCTAGGGAAGGAATGAGAGCAGTAGTCATGGAGTTGCCAACTCTCACCATAGACCTTTGGGATCCTAGCTGCAGGAGACTTGTACAACCAGCCCAGACATCTGAACTTTCAGGCAGAACAGCCCAGAAAGTTGGCAGAGGCAAAACTTCAGCCTCTGTGTAGCCCAGAAGGTTTGTCTCTGGAATGGCTGCAGTGGAACATAGTGATAGGGGACCAGACCCCAAGGCTCACCATACTCCCCAAGGCAGCTTTGTACTTTTTTAGTTGCTGGATCTGGACAGAGCAGGGTTGTTTTCCTCATGGGATGAGGCCAGTTTGATCTGAGTGCTCCCCTGTCTGCCAACTTCTTCCAGGGTTTCTGCTTGTTCATACCTGATTGCAGCACAGCCTCAGCTGCCCAGCTGAAGTGCTTGCCAGTGACCACAACCATAGCTTTTTCTCCAGCAGATCCTGCCTACTCATTGGAGCACTTTTGCAGGCAGACCCTAACCAGTGTGCATTTACCCACAGCCTTCACCCACCAATATGCACTTTCCTGCAGCCTCTTTGGCACCCCACAAGCATACACATGCATGGGGGTATGTTGCACACATGTGTATGGGGACCTGCTTACTGCCCTGCCAGAGCACTTTTGCCAGCAGCCTCTGACAGAGTGTAGTTGCCAGTGGATGGGAACATGTTGACCCCTTCAACACAGCAGGTGCTTAACTATGAGAGGCTAGGGAACAAGGGTGTGGGCCTGGTCCCCCGCCTTCTATGATTAGAGCACACAGCACAGTAGTGCAGACATAAGACTTGTCCCCCTGAAAGCATTCAGAAATAAAGCTAGTTGACTAAACCCAACTCATACTGCAGCCAACCCTCAAGTGCATCAAAGAATATAAAAGTAAAAGGCCCCATCCAAAAAGGAGTGACAATAAAAATTAAGGGAACATTAGCCCACACTGATGAGAAAGAACCACCTCAAAAACTCTGGTGACCCTGAAAGCCAGAGGTCTTCTTACCTTAAAACAACCACACTAGCTCCTGAGCAATGGTTTTCAACCAGAAAGAAAGGGCTGAAATGACAGACATAGAAGTCAGAATCCTGATGACAATAAAGTTCATCAAGATACAGGAGAAGGTTAAACTCAGTCCAAGGAAAATAGTAAAATAATCAAATATTTGAAAGATGATGTAGCCACTTTAAGAAAATAAAAAATTAACTACAGGAATTTCAGAATGCAACTGGAAGCATTAATAACACGAGAGACTAAGCTGAGGAAGGAATCTCAGCTCTCAGACACTGCTCCTCAAAATCAATGGAGGCAGACAAAAATTTTAAGAAAGAATTTTAAAAATGAACAAAACTCCTGTGAAATATGGGACAAAGAGACCAAACCTACCACTCATTGTCATTCCTGAAAGAGATGGAGAAAGAGCAAGCAACTTGAAAAACATATTTGAGGACATTTTTCGTGAAAATTTTCCCAACCTCCCTAGAGAGATTGACACACAAATTTAAGAAATTTGGAGAAACACTGTCTTATTCTATACAAGATGAACATCTCCAAGAAACATAGTCATCAGATTCAACAAAGTCAATGGGAAAGATAAAACCTAAAAGGAAGCTAGAGAGAAAAGACAGATCATCAACAAAGGGAATTCCAGCAGGCTAGCAACACACTCTTCAGTAGAAACCTTATAAGCCAGAAACAATTGTGGGGGCTATATTCATTGTTCTTAAAGAATAATAATACCAAACAAGAATTTTATATCCAGCCAAACTAAGCTTCATAAGTGAAAGGTAATGAAACCATTTTTAGACAAGCAAATGCTAAGGGAAATTATTACCACCATACCTGCCTTACAAGAGGTCCCTAAGGGAGTGCTAAACATGGAAATGAAAGACCTGCCACCACAAAAACACTCTTAAGTGCATAGCCCACTGACACAATAAAGGAACTATACAATCAAGTCTAACATAACAACCAGCTAACAAAATGATAATGGGAACATATTGGTATATATTGATATTAGCCTTGAATTTAAATGAGCAAAAGTCCCACTTAAAAGATACAGAGTGGTGAGTTGGATTAACAAGCAAAACCCAACTATATGCTGTCTTCAAGAGACCAATCCAAGACTCAGTGACACACATAGGCTCAAAAGTAAAAAAATAGAAAAAAATTGATCAAACAGACAACAAAAAAGGGGGTATTTTTATTTCCAACAAAACAGAATTTAAACCAATAATGATCAGAGGAGATAAAGAAGGACATTATATAATAATAAAAAGTTAATTTAATAAGAAAACTCTCCTATATATATGAGCCCAACATTGGAGCACCCAGTTTCATAAAACAAGTTCTTAAGACCTATGAAGAGACTTAATTAACCACACATTATTAACACAAGAATAGTGCTAGACTTCAACACCCCACTGACAATGTTAGGTGAATTATCAAGGCAAGAAACTAATAAAGATATTAAACTCAAAGATATTAAAGATACTAAACTCCACATATTACCATAAGACCCAATAAGCATCTACAAAATGCCTCACTGATCAGCAACAGAATATGCTTTTTTTTCATTTGTATTTGGTATATATTCTAAGGTCAACTATACATTCAGCCATAAAACGATTCTCAACAATTTTTTAAAAATGTTGTAACAACATTCTTCAACCACAGCACAATAAGAGTAGAAATCAATATAAATAAGATTTCTCAAAACAATAAAATAATATAGAATTAACCTTCTCCTGAATGACACTTGGAAAAAGGATTAAATTGTCAGAAATAAAAAAAAATTCTTTGAAACTAATGAAAACAAAGATACAACCTACCAGAATCTCTGAGACAGAGCTAAAGCAGAATTAAGAACAAAGTTTATAGTACAAAACACCACATCAAGAAGTTAGAAAAAGCTTAAATAAGCAACCAAATACCAAACTTAGAGGAACTAGAAAAACAAGAGAAAACTAACCTGAAAGATAGAAGAAAAAAAAAAAATCAGAGCTGAGCTGAATGAAACAGAGATGTAAAAATCTATACAAAAAAAGCAATTAAAACAAAGATTGGTTCTTTGAAAGAATAAAGCAGATTAATGACTGAAAGCTAGATGAATTAAAAAAGAGAGAGGCTGGGCATGATGGCTTAGGCCTGTAATCCCAGCACTTTGGGAGGCCAAGGTGGGTAGATCACCTGGTGTCAGGAATTTGAGACTAGGCTGGCAAATATGGTGAAACCCTATCTACAAAAAATGCAAAACTTAGGCGTGTGTGGTAGCACGTTCCTGTAATCCCAGCTACTCAGTAGGCTGAGACATGAGACTTGTCTGAACCTGGGGGTGGAGGTTGCAGTAAGCCAAGATCTGCACCCCAGTCTGGGTGACAGAGTGAGACTCTGTCTCAAAAAAGAAAAAGAAAAAGAGACAGAAGATTCAAATAAACAGAATCATAAATGATAAAAATGACATTACCACCAACCTCACTGAAATACAAAATCTCTCAGAGACAATTATGAACACCTCTATTCACACAAACTAGAAAATCTAGAAGAAATGGAACAATCTGTGGAAATAAACAATGTCCCAAGGTTGAACCAGGAAAATATTGAAATTGAGAAAATTTGTAGTGCAAAACACCACATCAAGAAGTTAGAAAGAGCTTAAATAAGCAACCAAATATCAAACTTAGTGGAACTAGAAAAATAAGAGCAAACTAACCTCATAGCTAGAAGAAGAAGAATAAAAAGAAATAAGCAAAATCAGAGCTGAGTTGAAAAAAACTGAGATGCAAAAATCTATCCAAAAAAAGCAATGAAAACAAAGATTGGTTCTTTGAAAGAATAAATCAGAGTAATGACCACAAGCTAGATGAATTAAAAAAGAGAGAGGCTGGGCATGGTGGCTTAGGCCTGTAATCCCAGCATAAGTAATAAAATTAAATCAGTAATAAAAATTCACTAACCAGAAAAACACCCTAAACCAGACAGATTCATAGCCAAATTCTACCAGATAGTTAAAGAAGAGATGATACAAATCCTACTGAAACTATTTCACAAATTTGAAGAGGGAGTCCTCTCTAAATCATTCTGTCAGGCAAGCCTCATTCTGATACCAAAACCTGGAAGAGAAACAACAAAAAAGTAAATTTCAGGCCTATATACCAGATGCAAATATCCACATAAAAATACTAGTAAATCAAATTCAATGACATATCAAAAAGTTAATTAACCACAGTCAAATGGGCTTTATTCCTGGGATGGAAGGTTGATTCAACACACACAAACTAATAAATTTTAATGTGGGATTCATCACATAAAACTAAAAATAAAAAGCACAAAATCATCTCAATAAACACAGTAACATCTTTTGATGAAATTCCACATTCCTTCACGTTAACAATCCTCAATAAGCAAGGCATAAAAAAGAACATACCTTGAAATAGTAAGAGTCATGTCTGACTAACCAACAGTCAACATCATACAGAACTGTCAGAAGCTCAAAGCATTTCCTTGAGTATTGGAACAAGGTGAAGATGCCCACTCTCACCACTCCATTCAATACAGTACTGGATGTCCTGGTAAGTGACATCCTTCAACATAAAAAAATAAAATACATCCAAATAGGAAAAAGGGAAGTAAAGTTGTATTTCTTCACAGTCAATATTACTATATACCTAGAAAAATTCATTGTCCCTGCCCAAAAGCACCTAGAACTGATAAACAAGTTCAGTAAAGTTTTAGGGTAAAAAATCAATATCCAAAAATTAGTAGCATTTCTACACATGAATAACAGCCAACTGAAGAGCCAAATCAAGAACACAAACCCATTCACAATTGCCAGAAAAAGGATGAAATACCTAGGAATGCAGATAAACAGGGAAGTAAAAGATCTCTTTAATGTGAGTTACAAAATGCTATTGAAATAATCAGAAACAAAACAAGAAAATAAAAAAAAACATTCCATGCTCATGGACTTTTAAAAAATGAATATTGTTAAAACAGCCCTGTGACCCAGAGCAATGTAAAGATTAAATGCAATTTCTATAAAACTACCAATGTCATATTTTAAACAAAAATTAGAAAAACTATTAAAATTCATGTGGAAACAAAGAGCTCAAAAATCAAAGCAATCTTAAGCAAAAAGAGCAAAGGCAAAAGTATCACACTACCTGACTTTACTACCTGACTACTTACACGACAATGCTACTTGTGCAAAAACAGAAACATAGATCAATGGCAAGGAATATAGAGTCCAGAAACAGTGCCACACACCTACAACCATCTGATGGTCAACAAAGCCGAGAAAATCAAGCAAAGGGGAAAGGACTCCCTATTCAATAAATGGTGCTGGGATAACTGGCAAGCTATGTGCAGAAGATTGAAACTGGACCCTTTCCTTTCACCATACACAAAAATCAGCTCAAGATGGATTAAAGATTAACTGTGTTAAAGCAATTCAATTTAGCCTAAAGCTGCTTCCTTGCATATCTTAAATTCAGTCTAAAGTTTTATCTGCATATCATCAACTATAATCTAAATAAAATTGTATACACAATGTATTAATAGCCTACTCTTGTGCCAATTACCAAGTGTTGGCTAATAAATGGTAGCCAACTGTTCAAACCATGTTAAAATAAGGCAGATGCTGAGAATAACCAATCCAGCTGCTTTGATACCTCAGTTCCATTTTCTGTATGTCATTTTTCTTTTTTCTGTTCATAAATCTTCTACTATGTGGCTGTGCTGGAGTCTTCAGCCTACTTGGCTCAGGAGGATGCCTGATTCACAAATCATTCTTGGTTCAATTAAACTCTGTTTAGCTTATTAACTTAATTCAGCCATTTTTTTTAACAAATGCAAGACTATAATACCCTTGAATAAGACCTAAAAATAACATTCTGAACATAGGCTTTGGAAAAGAATTCATAATGAAGTCTTTACAACCAACTGCAAAAACAACAAATAGATAAGTGGGACCTAATTAAATTGAAGAGCTTCTGCACAGCAAAAGAAACTATCAACAGAGTAAACACCTACAGAATGGGAGAAGATATTTGCACCATGTGTATGACAAAGATCTAATATCCAGAATCTATAAGAAACTTAGACAAATCAACAAGCACAAACCAAATGACCCCACTAACAAATGAGCAAAGAACATGAGTAGATATGTCTCAAAAGAAGAGATACATGAAGCCAGCATGCATATGAAAAAATGCTCCACATCACCAATCATTAAAGAAACGCAAATGAAAAACCACAGTGAGATAACATATCATACCAGTCAGAATGGTTATCATTAAAAAGTCAAAAAACAAAAGCAAAAACCAGATGTTGGAGAGGTTTCAGAGAAAAGGGAATGCTTATACACTATTGGAAATGTAAATCAGTTTAGTAGCCATTGTGGAAAGCAGTTTAGAGATTTCCCAACGAACTTAAAACACAACTACCATTCAACTCAGCAGTTCTGTTACTAGGCATATACTCAAAGGAATATAAATCCTTCTACCAAAAAGACACATGGACTTGTGTGTTCATCACAACACTATTCACAATAGCAAAGCATAGAATCAACCTAGATGGGCATCAATGGTGAACTGGATAAAGAAAATGTGGTACATGTACATTATGAAACATTAGACATGCAGTGACGTGGATGCAGCTGGAGGTCATTAGTCTAAGCAAATTAACACAGAAACAGAACACCATATACCACGTGGTCTCACTTATGTGTGGGATCTAAACACTGAATACACTTAGAAACAAAGGGGGAAAAGAGACACTAGGGCTTACTGGAGCATGGAGGATGGGAGGAGGATGATGGTCAAAAAACTTTTAGGTACTAAGCTCACTGCCTGCTGAAAAAACATTTGTACACCAAACTCCAGCAACTTGCAATTTAACTATGTAACAAACCTGCACATGTGCCTCCTGAAACTAAAATATATGTTGAAAAAAAACAAAAAACAGACATGTAGATAGAGTCAGAGACAGAAACTCTGTTAAAAGTAATCTTGCAAGTAAAAATATGAAGCATAGTAAAACCAAGACAAAGCAACAAAACTAATACCAAGAAAGGTAGGAACGAATCAGTAATGAGGCTAAGATTAAAATTTATTTTATATATGAGTATATAAATAAGTAATGAGAAATTCAAAATGAAAATATGAAGCCACAATTTTTATTTCTAAAGCAAAACTATTCAAAAGAAAAAATTTAAAATTTCAAAAAATAAGATCAGGTATATATTTATAAGAATAAATTAGAATTTTGGTAAATAAGAAGCCATTAGAAATATGATTTTATAAAGTTTGTGCCTAATATTGTCAAAAAACAAAGTAGTGAACTGAGGTGTTAAAATTGAAATTCTTGAAATTTGGTAGTAATTTTAGAATGAAATTTATTTCATAAGGACAATTTAAATAATCGTGTTAAGTAATTGAAACATTTGTGTTAGCTAATTTGAGGATTATAAAGTCAGTTTGAACACTCTAGAGCATGTGTCAGGAACTGCCAGTTCAGTAATATCTAGTTTTTTCTCTCTATGGCCTCATTTTCTTCTCTTCCTCTCTTATGACACCCACTTGCTTTAGCTTTCCTGTTTTCCACTCCAGCACATACAGGCCCCTCTCATGGTGGGCAGGGGTGTGAAAGGTAGGGGAGTCACTCTTGACCAGTCCCAAGACTATTTTGTTCCAACTTCTGACCCAAAAGCAAGATAAAACTTTCTTTTTTATTATCTCTAAATTATTTTATATGTATGGGTTTTTTTTTTTTCCTATATTTTTATTTTGTGTCCATATAATGCAAACAATGTCCTCATCTCTCCTTCAGGAAAGGGTTTGGATGTTCCTAATGGGAGGGATGGCTCTCCAAATGAAAAGCAGTATTGAATAGACCAAAACACATATTTAAATCAACTCATCTCCTTTATATAAACATACTTAATGTAGGAGTTCATCTAGGTGCCTGTTATAGATCAGTGAACAAAATAATTTAAAATCACTGCTCGTTGGAACTTGTGTTATGCAGACAGGTAAATGCGGCCTGTTACATGATGACACTATAAGACTATCAGGTAGCCTAAAACACTGATAGGCAATAACTTCACAACAACTGAATCTCTGTGCAAAGCATGTCTTCAATAATACTTGATGATCAAGAAAGTCAAAACTGTGTAACAAGGGAAAAGGCAACAAACCCAGCACCAATCCCCACCTTCAATGCTGCTCAGGTGCACTTTTTTCTGACGATCTGTCGCAAGTAGAGGTAAACCGAGAAAAACTGCTAGGAAGGTGAAAAGGGAGTACTCATAAGAGTATCTAAGTCTTTAAAACAAATAGCTTCTGGAGGAGAAGAAAGGCAAAAAGCAAACAAAACAAAATAAAAAAACACAGAAATGTGTTTTTTTCCCAAAGAATAGTAAAGGAGAAATAAAGTAAAGAAGAAAAACTTAGAGTTCTGTAAGACAAAAGAGACAACCCCAATCCTACCACCTAAACAAAACATTTAAATCACAGAAGTACTTGAACTTCACTAGGACAGAAAAAGTGGCATTAAAGTAGGAATCTTGTAAAACATCTCAATATTGCAAATATAAAGAAGAAATTAAAATCCAGATAATAATTAAAGAAAGTCAGAAAACACAATTTCACACAAATTTAGTAAGTCCATTCCTCTGGATAGGAAAAAATTTATTCTGTAAATAAAAATTACTTCCATATTAAGAAATCCATCAATACCATACATAGCATAAATTTAAGGGAAAAGTCATGATTATTTCCATAAAGGATGATAACTACTTTGAAAATATCCAACAAGTCATTTATGACTTAATAAGCACTCAAGAAAATAGAAATGGAAGATACTATTAAAATATAATTTTACATAGTTATATACAATGTTATATTTATATGACATATTCATGACAAACTATATAAGTATATATACACGTGTGTGTGTGTGTGTGTGTGTGTGTGTGTGTGTGTGTGTGTACTTAGTCTAGAGTCCTTAGTCCTTTGGTCAGTATGTTAATTTATAGAGAAACAATAGAGCCATGTAATAAAGTTATTAATCACTGTAGTTAGAAAAAAGTATTTGAGGCATGAGAATATGTAAGGATGTTTCTATGTGTCCTATGTTCTAAGCAGAAGGGGAGGGGGGGAAATACTTATCTTTTCTTTTTATTTTTCTTTACTTGTTTCCCTTTTCTTTCTAAGAGGGGAAAAAAAATACTGTTTTTGAACAAGCAGTTTATTTGTTTTTGACCTTAGTATCTCAACTTTTACCATCCCCCAAACTTTATCAAGAAGTTTTCCTAAACAACAGCATTTTCCTCTTTAAAATCTTTGGTTCTGGCACTGAAATTATGTATTTGTTATTTATATAATAATATTCAAAAAATGTATTAAATTTTTTCCAAAGCCTTAATGAAGTTTCTGAAGAAATAGTATTAAAATAATTTGATGAAAGACATTTTCATAAAACTATGAAAGATTTTATGAAACTATGAAATATTTTATGAAAATGTCTCCTACAAGATTTCAGCCTGTCTAGTGTAAGAGATTGCACAATTGGTTCTATTGAATATAAAACTGTATGAAATCAAATATGAATAAATTAAAAAATGAATGAAATTGAGAAAATGTATGTATGTAAAATTATATTTGTTTTAAAGTATCATCCATCATCATATTTGTGATGTTTTTGAGAAAGGATAAACATATAAAGGTTATTGTATTTTCTTTTTTTTTATTGTACTTTAGGTTCTGGGGTACATGGGCAGATCATGTAGGATTGTTACATAGATACACACATGGCAATGTGGTTTGCTGCCTCCATTCCCCCGTCACCTACATCTGGCATTTCTCCCCATATTATCCCTCCCCCGACCTCCCCACCCGCCCCCCCCACTGTTCCTCCTTGGCCCTGTGTCATAGTAGCTTTGATAAATTCAGAAAACAACAGCCACTACAAAACCGCTATTCATCCTAACATGTATTAAGATACTATCTTTTATAATTGAACAAAAGGTAGTGTTTAAATGTAAACACAATTTTTCTTATGTCTTCTTATAACTATGCACACATGTGTTAATGTTATTTTAAAAGTTTCTTTAATATTATGTTGTTTTCTCCTTTAAAATATAGACTTTGAATTGCTGGTAATGTTATTTTTCTTTTGCCATCATTATGCCTTCTGTTTTCTTTGTAAGAATTATTTATTATCAGATTCCAACACACAATGTCTTCAGGGAACACCATCAGGATCATGAAGGAATGTGTTCAGCAAATGCTTCCTTTATGCAGTTTCACCTGCAAAGACTCACAGCATGAGAAGTAAGGTCTAAAGATACCTACAAGTTACCTGACTGTGAAAATCAGGATGCACATTTGAACAACATCTTTTTTTTTTAATAGTGAGAAAATTTTTTTTCATCAATTTGCCACATCACTGGAAGGAGTACCAGTTAGCTACTTAATAAAATTCATATTCTGACTAAATGCCACTCATTTCCAATAATTTCACCATAGGAATTCTCTATTACCATATACCACATTATAACTATAATAATTCTTTTTCTTCATTCACATGCATTTTTTTTCTTTAAATGCACTGTCTTTGCACTCTATAAACAATGTCAAGGAATTGTGATGATAGTATATTTGTCTTGCTCCTAATTTAATGAGAATGATTTTTGTTTTTTTTAAATTAACATGATACTGTCTTGCTAGCTTTTGGTGTGTGTTATTACAGGTAAATTGTGTTTCATGGGGGTTTAGTGTACAGAATATTTCCTCACTTATGTAAAAAGCATAGTAATAGGTATTTTTTCAGTCCTAATCCTTCTCCTTTTCTCTACTCTCAAGTATGCCTTGCGTCTGTTGTTCCCCACCTTTGTTTATATGTACTCAGTATTTTGCTCCTGCTTATAAGTGACAACATGTGGTATTTGATTTTCTGTGCCTGTGTTAGTTTGCTTAGAATAATGGCTTCCAGCTGCATCCATGTTGCTGCAAAATACATGATTGCATTCCTTTTATGGCTGCAAAGTATTCCATAAAGTAAATTTACCACATTTTCTTCATACAGTCTACCACTGATGGGCATATAGGTTTGGTTCTGACTTTCCTATTGTGAATAGTACTGTGATGAACATATGAGTGCATGTGTCTTATTTCTTTGGATATATACCCAATAATGAAATTGTTGGGTCAAATGGTAATTCTGTTTTGAGTTCTTTGAGAAATTGCCAAACTGCTTTCCACAATAGCTGATATAATTTGCCTTTTCACCAGCAGTGTAAGTGTTCCCTTTTCTCTACAATCTCACCAGCATGTTATTTTTGACTTTTTAATAATAGTCATTCTGACTTGTGTGAGATGGTATCTCATTGTGATTTTGATTTTGATTTCTCTAGTGATTAGTGATTTTGAGAATTTTTTCATATGCTTTTTGACAGATAGAATGCTAGCTAAACTAGTAAAGAGAAAAAAAAATAGAGAAGACCCAAATAAACACAACCAGAAATAACCAAAGGAGGTTACCACTGACTACAGAGAAATTTAAAAAAAAAAAAAAAAAAAAAAAACCTATATGCTCACAAGCTAGAAAATCTAGAAGAAATGGATAAATTCCTGGACACATGCAACTTCTCAAGACTGAACCAGGAAGAAATTGAATTTCTGAATAGAACAATAATGAGTTCCAATATTGAATCAGTAATGTAAAGCCTACTAACCAGAGAAAGCCCAGGACCAGACACATTCTAATCCTAATTATACCATAGATGAATTCTACCAGTTATAAAAAGAAAAGCTGGTGCTATTCCTACTGAAACTATTCCAAAAAATTAAGGAGGAGTGACTCCTCCTTAACTCACTTTATGAAGCTAACATCATTCTCATAACAAAACCTGGTAGAGATATAACAAAAAAGGAAACGTTAAGCCAATATCCTTGATGAGCATAGATGCACAAATCCTCAACAAAACACTAGCAAATCAAATCTAGCAGCACATTAAAAAGCTAACCCACCACCAACCATGATCAAGTAGGCTTCATCCCTGGGATACAAGGTTTTTTCAAACCTTGCAAATCAGTAAATGTGATTCATCACATAAATAGAACTAAAGATTAACCATATAATTAAATGAATAGATGTGGAAAATACTTTCCATAAAATTCAAAATCCCCACATGTTAAAAACCCTCAACAAACTAACTAGGCATTGAAGGAACAAATTTCAAAATATTAAGAGCCATCTATCACAAATCCATGCCAATACCATATTAAATGATCAAAAGCTGGAAGCATCCCCCTTAAAAGTCAGAACAAGACAAGAATGTTCTGTCTCACAACTCCTGTTAAACATAGTATTAGAAGTCCTGGCCAGAACAATCAGGCAAAATAAAAAAATAAAACGTATCCAAATTGGAAGAGAGGAAGTCAAACCACATCTGTTTGTAGATGATGTGATTCTGTATCTAGAAAATTTTATAGTCTCTGCCCCAAAGATTCTTGAACTGATAAACAATTTTAGCAAAGTTTCAGAAACAAAATCAATGTACAAAAATTAATAGCATTCTTGTACACCAGCAATGCCCAATATGACAGTCAAATCAAGAACACAATCCCATTCACAATAGCCACAAAACGAATAAAATGCCTAGTAATACAGCTACCCAGGGATGTGAAAGATCTCAACCACAAGAAAGACAAACATTTCTCAAAGAAATTAGAAATAACACAACCAAATGGAAAAACATTCTATGCTCATAAACAGGAAAGATCAATATTGTTAAATGGCCATACTGCCCAAAGCAATTATAGACTCAATGCCATTGCTTTCAAACTACTAATTACATTCTTCACAGAATTAGAAAAATACTATTTTAAAATTTATATAGAGTCAAAAGAGAGCCCAAATAGCCCAGACAATCTTTAGCAAAAAGAATCAATCTTCATAAATGTCTTCTTTTGAAAAGTGTCTGTTCATATCCTTTGCCCACTTTTTGATGTGTTTTTTTGATTTTTTCTTGTAAATTTGTTTAAGTTTTCAGTAGATTCTGGATATTAGCCCTTTATCTGATGGGTAGATTGCAAAATTTTTTTCCCATTTTGTTGGTTGCCAGTTGACTCTATTGATAGTTTCTTTTGCTGTGCAGAAGCTCTTAAGAGTAATTAGATCCCACTTGTCTATTTTGGCTTTTGTTGCCATTGCTTTTGGTGTTTTAGTCATCAAGTTCTTGCCCATGCCTATGTCCTGGATGGTATTGCCTAAGTTTTCTTCTAGAGTTTTTATGGTGTTATGCCTCATATTTAAATCTTTAATCCATCTAGAATTAATTTTTGTAAGGTGTAAGGAATCCAGTTTCAGCTTTCTGCATATGGCTAGCCAGTTTTCCTAACATCATTTATTAAATAGGGAATCCTTTCCCCATTGCTTGTTTTTGCCCAGTTTGTCAAAGATCAGATGGTTGTAGTTGTATGGTGTTCCTTCCGAGACCCCTGTTCTGTTCTGTTTGTCTATATATCTGTTTTTGTACCAGTGCAATGCTGTTTTGATTACTGTAGCCTTGTAGTATAGTTTGAAGTCAGGTAATGTGATGCCTCCAGCTTTGTTCTTTTTGCCTAGGATTGTCTTGGCAACATGGGTTCTTTTTGGTTCCATATGAAGTTTAAGGTGGTTTTTTTGAGTTCTGTGAAGTAGGTCAGTGGTAGCTTGATGGGGGATAGAATTGGATCTATAAATTGCTTTGGTAGTATGGCCATTTTCACAATGTTGATTATTCCTGACCATGAGCAGGGAATGTTTTTCCATCTGTTTGTGTCCTCTCTTATTTCCTTAAGCAGTGGTTTGTAGTTCTCCTTGAAGAGATCCTTCACATCCCTTGTTAGTTATATTGGTGTATAGGAATGCTTGTAATTTTTGTGCATTGATTTTGTATCCTGAGACTTTGCTGAAGTTACTTAGCAGCCAACAAACATATGGAAAAAAAGCTCGTCATCATGGTCATTAGGGAAATGCAAATCAAAACTGCATTGAGATACTACCTCACACCAGTTAGAATGGCATGAGTAAAAACTCAGGAGACAACAGATGCTGGAGAGGATGTGGAGAAATAGGAATGCTTTTACACTGTTGGTGGGAGTGTAAATCAATTCAACCATTGTGGAAGACAATGTGGTGAATCCTCAAAGATCTAGAACTAAAAATACCATTTGACCCAGCAATCCCATTACTGGGTATATACCCAAAGGATTATACATCATTCTATTATAAAGACACATGCACACATATGCTTATTGCAGCACTGTTCACAATAGCAAAGACTTGGAACCAACCCAAATGCCCATCAATGACAGACTGGATAAGGAAAATGTTACAAATATACACCATGGAATATTATGCAGCCATAAAAAAAGATGAGTTCATGTCCTTTCAGGGACATGGATGAAACTGGAAATCATCATTCTCAGCAAACTGACACAAGAACAGAAAACCAAATGCCACATGTTCTCACTCATAAGTGGGTATTGAACAATAAGAACACATGGACACAGGGGAGGGGAACATCACACACTGGGGCCTAGGGGGTGGGAGCTAGGGGAAGAATAGCAGGGGCTAAGGCGATTGGGCAGGGATAGCATTAGGAGAAATACCTAATGTAGATGACAGGACAATGGATGCAACAAACCACTACCATGGCACATTTATACCTATGTAACAAACCTGCACATGTACCCCAGAACTTAAAGTATAATAAATAAATTTAAAAAAAAAGAATCAATCTGGAGGCATCACATTACCTGACTTCAAACTATACTGCAAGGCAACAGTAATCAAAACAGCATGGTATTGGTATAAAAACAGATAAATAGACCAATAAAACAGAATATAGAGCCCAGAAATAGTGCAGCACACCTACAACCATCTGATAGTTGACAAAAATGAGCAATGGGGAAAGGACTTCCTATTCAATAAATGATGCTGGGATAACTGGCTAGCCATATGCAGATTGAAACTGGACCCTTTTCTTACATTATATACATAGATCAACTCAATGGAATAAAGACTTAAATGTAAAACCTAAAATTATAAAAACCCTAGAAGATGATCCAAAAAGTATCTTTCCAGACATAGTACCTGGCAAAAAATTCATGATGAAGATGCCAAAAGCAATAGCAACAAAAGCAAAAATTGACAAATGTTACCTAATTAAACTAAAGAGCTTCTGTAGAGCAAAAGAAACCATTAATAGAGTAAACAGACAACCAACAGAAAGGGAGAAAATATTTGCAAACTATTCATCCAACAAAGGTCAAATATTTGGAATCTAAGCAACTTAAATCAACATGCACAAAACAAAAAACCCTATTAAAAAGTGGGCAAAAGACACATTCAAGCTCCATATTGTGATAGTTGAAAGATATCTTAAAAGCATCTTAGGAGTAATATGATGTAACAGACTATTACAAAATAGAGAGTTTGGTGAGCACACCTAGTCATGCTTCCTCCAGATTAGCTCTACTTTTATCTGTTTTATTCAAATCAGTTTCGGAAAACCACAAATGCAAGTAATCAATTTAGTAAATTTTCACCTCTGTAGATATTATCCACAGCTACCCATTTCCCAGAGGACTTTTTTTCATGTCTAAATTTTATATATCAATGAGTTATTCTTTGTGCCTAAAAATCTAATGCCCAGATATTTAGCATATACAGTGACTAAGCTCTTTTCAATCTTTTGTCATTCTAAATGAAACCTGTCAGTCATTAAACTCCATTTGTTTTTTGGTTATAGAAATAGTAGTATATGAACTTCAAATGCTATTGGTGTAGAAAGTGTTGTTGATTATGCATTTGTTCTGTGAGTCACATCTAATGCATCAGAGATGAAACATCTATGAAAATCATAGCATTGGAAAAAACTTGAAAATGTATAGCTCTTTTAGTATTTGCTAAACAAATAAATTACCACTAGCTAGTCAACATATAATAGGAAAATCTGGAAAATATGAGAGTCAATATTAAGACTGTGATGACATATTTTAATGTACTTTTCTATTATTAATCTCTCTTTTATAAAATTTTAAATTTAGTTATTAGTAAAGTAAGGAAGTGGCCCATGGTACAGAGTTAACTTATTTTAGCAGTTATATATACTCTTTTGTCCTTGTGGACTTAATGCTATAGACTTCACAAATAGCAATTTTGTTTCACTTTTCCCTCACAGCCTACATGAGGGGTCAGGACCACTGTTTTTGTTTTGTTTTGTTCCCATTATAGCATAGTTTACCATTCCAGTGTCACTGTACATTTGAAATGGAAGGCATATCAGGCTTTAACTTACAATACTTAAAGCAGACATTTCACAGATTTATAGCCTGAGTCTCTCTTCCAAAATAGCATTCTGTAGTCCTGTCTAAGGAGATAAGTTTGTCATTTTGTAGACATTAATTTTCCTTTGACAGTTATTCTATGGACATTACAGGTGGTTAGAGTTGAAAAAGGAGCAATAAACACATATAAGAATGATTCTCAGTTGGGGACATTTTTTTTTTCCCCAGGGAACATTTGGCAATGCTGGGAAATCCTTTGGATTGTGACACACGAGAGGGTGTTACTAGCATGTAATGGGTTAGAGCATATAAATTCTGCTAAATGTCTCATAAGGCACAGCGTAGCATCACACAACATGAAGTTATCTGGTCCCAAATATCAATAGTGCGAAGGCTGAGAAACCCTGGACTAAAAATATTGATAGTGTTTGTTAGAATTAATTTTCTTTACAGGATTGATCTGATGACGTATTATAATACAATGATACATTTGAAAGAAAAGGAGATAAAGGCAGAATACATAATATTATACAGTTACTACTAATAATAATGAATAACTGTGGATTTTTATTTTTGTTTAAGAGGATACATAATAATAATAGCAATTATTTTGCAAGCTATTTATGTTTTTTTATTTATATATGGCAAAATTCCCTAAAATATTTTCTCAAATGGATCATTATATTGGAGATAATTTATTCATTTAATACTTCTATTAATGATTTAAATAATATCCCTAGAAGATAGACACTAGCATTAATAAAATTTTCCAGGTAAAAGAGAGTTACATTTCCAAGGCAAGGTAGTTTATGGGTGAATTTGATTCCGGTCAATGTGACTCCACAAACTCTGTGCTTTTATCATTTCCATAGATTGCAAACTGCCTTTTTGGACCCACTTAGTGATTGAGAAAATGGGAAATGTTATGTAAAATTTGGAATATCTGATTCTCTTGGGAAAAGATAAGATCTGGCCACACCAGACCCACATTTGTACACAGACAAAAGTAATTGGTGTTAGATTTACTGCTAGCTCTTTAGGTGGAATGCTGGGCTCTTTAGTTCTTTGCAGTCATCATCATTCTTTATTGCATTTACTCTGGCTCATTTTACTCTTTTATGTTACCTACCTGGCCCCTGTAGTATTTTGATATTTTGATACCTGCTGTAGTGCCAATACACAGAATTTGCTATGTATCTCTTCAGTGATGTTGTCAGTCTGTGTATTGGGAACATTGATTTTAAATCATATGTAATGCTTGAAAATTCTCATTTTAGTATGTTGAAATATTATCAATTTTATTTTAGGTGTTCTTCTATATTATTCCTAATTATTCACCACCAACCTGATGAATGTTCCATATGAAGTTGGATGAAAGTCATAGTTTTAGGAAAAGAAATTTAAATAAAGAATTACAACACTATTTATAATATCACTACTATTTTAAAGCATTGTTAGAAAATTAGGTGTTGGTATATCAGTAGAGTGGAAGATTGTGTATGGCCAACATGCAGCAGAATCAGAAAGCTTGAGATATTGCAGTAAAAGCCATAAAAGAAGTTTTAAGAGTGATATCAGGAACTTCCCATGTATAAAGATAACTGTTGCCTACTTTACCATTAGGTGTTATTTGAAGTTAAAGTTTAATCTCTGACCACAGCCTATACTGAAACCAGGAATCAGTCTATACTTCTGATTTACTCTTGAACTAACTAAACTTTAGTTTCTTCATGTTGACCTTATATGGTTGTTCAGAGAATGAAATCACTGAATATAAATGAAAGCATTTTGAAAGCTATGAAGATTTATGTAAATATGTGCAGCACAATTGTATTTCCAAGCTAATATTTTATTAAATATAAATTTTATTTACATAAAAATACATATATTAATATATTATACTTATGATTTTATTAAAATTTCTTCTCTAGAATGCTTCACTGTAAGAATACAGAATATAATATGTATACAATATAATACATATACAAAACGTGTCGATCAACTATTATAAACTGATAAATTTGAAAGAAAGTGAGATAAAGGCAAAATATGCCATATTAGATAGTACATTACTAATAATGAGTAATTGTAATAAGCCTAGCTTATCAGTAAGGCTCCCAGTCACCAAGTGACTATTAGTTGGCACATTTTGGGGTAGTCAAAAGTTATATATGAGGTTTTGACTATATGGGGTTAACTGTATATGTTTATGGATATGGATAAAGAATTCATTAAATAAGGGGAAAGTTAAAAATGAAAACAATTATCAATATCTCTGTAGTTAATCTGTTTTGTTTGACTTTGTTTAAAAAACTTGGTGATGCCCTTTCCATTAAGATATTTCAATCATGTCATTCTTTGTATACAGATGATTTAGTACTCCTCCATAAGACAAGTGAAGAAACAGATAAACACAAAATCTATTTCATAAATGCAAAATAACTGAAGACTAACATATATTAATTCATTCTGTATTAAGAACTCCAATGCTTTTAAGTGGCAGAACTACATTTAAATTATTGTCCACGTCTATAATTGTTCTGGAATCTTAATTTCAAAAGTCATTTCAGTCTAGTACTTTATGATTTTCTTTTAATTTTTACTTTATTTGCTTATGTGTAAGTGTGTGTGTGTGTGTGTGTGTGTTCTCTATATGTATGCATTCTCTATATTTAAATAAAATTATTGAAACAAACAAATATTTACTAAGGTATCTGGGATTTGAGCTTGATTTAGATTATCTAGCAGGGATGGAGGTGAATATTAGAATAAATTGATAGAGAAAGGTTGATAATTCTTGAAGTTCATTGAAGCAGTAATGGGGGTAGTTTTTTCTACTTTCTCTGCTTTTATATGTTTGCACTTTTTGTTAGAAGATATGAAATCAAGTCACTACATCTTAATACTAAAAAATATGTATATTTACATTTCCTGATACTATTTTTTTCTTGCTATAATCAAATGGCTGGATAAAATTTGAATACATTATACTCCAGGCTCAGCTATTTCTTTCTTATTTATCCCAGTATATGGTAATTTGTTTGTTCCCAGATATTTGTGGAAGACTTCAGAAAGATAGTAAAGACATATTTAATTTTCTATACCTTTCAGTGTAGTCAGATTTACCCATATGACTTTCACTCTTTGTTGGAGGAAAATGAGGGAAGGTATTAGAACAGAAGTGAGACTACACCACATCTATTTCTAACCTTGTCTGTGCAGAACCCTTTCAAAGTTAACAGCATAAGAGGAATTAGAGTAGATGAGTTTGGGGCAAGTACAAGTGTCAATGGAACAGTGACAGTGGACAAGCTTGAAAAACACCAATTTTATTAGAGGAAAATTTACTTTAAACAAGAAAAAGAAAATGGCACTTGAACATTAATGAGGAATATAAACGTAAAACATTACCTTTTAAAAGTGATGTATGCAGCCTCAGACTTAGTAAATCAAAATATATTAGTTCTTTAGAACTACCTAGTGATCTCTTTTGTTTGTTCCTTCTTCAATTTAGTAACAGAAAATAAACCCTATGTTATACTTTCATAAAATTAAACAAAACTAAAGACTATAATAGGAAGGTATATATCTAAAGTTAAAATATTAAATCATAGGTTATTTTTATTTACTAATATAAACCACCATTCATCATTCATATGCTCCTTTAAATTTCGAGTTTAATCATAAAACCATAGTTATATTCTTTTTATAGAGTGTATATATTTGTTTTTAACAGAAATATATATATTTCTTTTATAGAGAATTATATATATGTACACACACATATATATAAAACATATTGGAAATAACTAAACAGGCTAAGAAATAAAAGGAAGAGAGAGAGGAGTGTGTGTTACTGATTGACTAAGAGGTTTCTTAAATATTATCTCAATGACTTGATACTCTCTGGGTTAAGAACTTATTCTGATTATTATGATCATACAGGTTTGGAAATGCTAAGAAGCTGCTTATTCTTATGAACATATGTGCTTTTCTTTTTTCTATCCAGCTAGTAGTATGGTGTGCTTCATACACCATGTAGTACATTAAGAAAATCTGGAAACACATAACTCTTCATAGCCAGAGTTGCCACATGTCTCCACATTCTTCATAGAATAAAAAATAACTCCATATTCAAACACTAATATATGTAATAACAAAAAATTAAATAAAAAGACATATATGGCAAACAGGAAAATTAGAAAAAAAAAGGTCTGGGTTCATACAAATCAGTGATTTTATCACAGATCTTCCAATCTTTGCTTGATACAATGAAAGGTTTTTTTTTACTCTATAAAATGGGACTTTATTTATATATTTAATATATTTTAGTTGATTATTTACTTGATTGCTTCCTATGCTAGATGCTGTTTAAAGGCAGTGAAACAAAGTCTCATCATTGTGCAGCTTCCATCTAGTAGGAGAAGGCAGAGTAGACAGATAAACACATAAAAACTAAGTATGAGATCAGATAGTTATTAAGTGCTGCAAAGTCTATGAAAACATATGACAGAGAGATGGAGGGTAGAAATCACCATAGGTAAATAGACTCTAAATCCAAAATATATAAAAATTGTATTATTACATAGTTCAGCTTAGTATATAACATTGGATGTTCAGATAAGGCCTTCTGATGTAGTAAAAATTGAGCAGATAAAAAACTGAGAGACAAAGCAATATAAAATTCTTTAGGAGAGCATTTCTGTTAGAAGCAGTAAGCGTCAAGTCCTGGAGTCTAGAGCAAGCATATTGTTTTGAGAAGAAGTAAAGTGTGGGTTAGAGTGAGAAAGAGATGTGAAAAAAGATGTCAAAGGAACTACAAGGAGCCTGTAGATCTCTGTAAGTATTTGGGGGCTGGGCGCAGTGGCTCACGCCTGTAATCCCAGCACTTTGGGAGGCCGAGGAGGGTGGATCACCTGGTCAGGAGTTTAAGACCAGCCTGGCCAACATGGTGAAACCCCATCTCTACAAAAGGACAAAAAAAAAAAAAAAATTAGCCAAGCATGATAATGGGTGCCTATAATCCCAGCTACTTGGGAGGCTGAGGCGGAAGAATCACTTAAACCCGGGAGGCAGAGCTTACAGTGAGCTGAGATAATACCATTGCACTCTAGCACCAACAAGAGAGTAAAACTGTCTCAAAAAAAGAAGAAGAATTTGGATTACAAGTATGATATAAAGCCTTTGAAAACTTTTAAGTGAAGATATGAGATAACTGGTTAAATATTCTAAAATAATGGCTGTAATTTTTATGTACAGAATAGACTGGATAATATAAAAAATGAAAGATATACATAGAATTTAGACTCTAGGATGTATCCAGAATAAAGATAATGTAGAGTGAAAACAGAAAGTCGAGTTGTTAGGGTAATTTAGTGGTCCAGGTAAGAGATGATGATAGCTTGGACCAAGGTGATATTGTCAGGGGAAAAAAAAACTGGAGGCCAACCGGATGCGTATAGTGGGTGAAGCAGACAGGATCTATCTTTGAATGGAATGTAAAGAATGGGAGAAAAGTGGTGAGTTAATGATTACTAAAGTATTCTTTATAGTTACAAAGCCCAAGTAACAGAATTAATGAAGGTAACATTTTCTGTGTTTGGAAGTATTATTAACAGAGCCTCATTTGGAGGGTGATAATTAGGTTTGGACTATGTTAAGGTCCTATGAGTCTTGAGATCTTGAGAAGTCGAGAGTAGAGCTACTGTTGGGAAAGATAGTCTTATGCATGCAGTCTTTTGACCCCCAGTGGGCCATAAAAGAATTGTCCTTAGGCCAGGTGTGGTGGCTCACTCCTGTAATCCCAGCACTTTGGGAGGCTGAGGCGGGTGGATCAACTGAGGTTGGGAATTCGAGACCAGCCTGACCAACATGGAGAAACCCTGTCTCTACTAACAATACAAAATTTGCCAGGTGTGGTGGCGCATGCCTGTAATCCCAGCTACTCAGGAGGCTGAGGCAGGAGAATCGCTTGAACCCAGGAGGCAGAGGTTGCAGTGAGCCAAGATCACACCATTGCACTCCATCCTGGGCAACAAGAGCAAAACTCCATCTCAAAAAAAAAAAAATTAAAATTAAAATTAAAGAAAAAAAAAGTAATTGCCCTTTGGCATGTAACACTTTCTTACCAAGAGATGAAGTATCCTCATAGCCTATGCTGGACTTATTAACTTGTGTGGAGACATTTTTCCTTGTTTCAGACTCAATGTATACTCCTTTGACCTGCTTAAACATGTGGCATATGGCACCTGGACACTCCCTTTGCTGTATCTGTCTTCTGTGGAGAGGGGATAGATCCTTCTTCTGCAACACAAGATGAGTGCCTTCAGACCAACTGGCCTAAAATGATTGCCAAGAGGAACTTGCCAGAGATAGATTTTTGCCCATCATTGGAGATGATTTTGCCCAGTGTCTTCTCTTTGTGGGTAGAGTGTTGTTCTAACCAGTGCTTGACTGCAGTGTTTTTCTTGGCAACTCCAATACCAAGATGCAGTGGAAAAGGAATTGGGATCTCTATGCCTGGTGAAACATAACAGATGTCACTTGCTCAACAAATGTAATTGTGTAGATGGGATTTAAAGATACTGCGTTGAGTCAGGGCCCTGAGAAGTGAGTCTTCAGAGAGAAGATGACTGGGTCTTTTGGGATCACAACATAAAGATATAAGAAGATGAGCATTATTTAGCAAAAATTACTTCAGGAAAAGCCAAAGAGACAGGGAGAAAACAAGGAGAGCCTATTGGCTGAAGAACACACATATGTATCATTTCACATTTTTCTCTGTTCTCCTGATTAATATTCGATAATTGTATGCATCAATATACCTAAAGACTTTTCTTGCCACTTAAAGAAAAATATTAAATTTGAGGAAGCAGTTACGCAAATTATACATTTATACCTTTATTTAAATGCAACCCAATGCAGAGAAGTTATACAATAGGTAAACATATGCAATGTATACTTAGAGACACACAAAGAAAGGAGACATTAGCCTAACTGTGGAGGTTAGAAATGATTATTATATTTTGAGTCAATGTACTTGTCATCCACATGGTTTGTCTTCATGTTTATTCTTAGTCTCAATCATGGTATCTGGTGGGAGAAATTAAGTTAATTTGGACTTCTTCCCACATCCTTTTTTTTTGAAGATCCAAACTTTTTCTTTTGTTTGATTTTGCTGTATCTCCAAGTCTTCATCTGTTACCAAACATGCCCCAAGATAGGTTAGTTGAAATTGTTCTTTTCCCTACAATGGTGTCAATCTGTAATTTATTTTACCCTATGTGACTTAATATTAATAAAATATAGCAAATTAAATTATTTGATTGGTAGCATCACAATATTAAAGCTAACACAAGAAAGAATTCAGTGAATTCCTGAGAAATTATTTCCAATTTTTTGTTTTGAATGACCAACACTTTAATGTGACCTGTGTAATCCCAATGATATCCTGGATTTAAAATATATTGTTTTGTTTGCAAAAGTGTATGATGAAGTAGTTAAAAAACAGACGAATTGGGATATGAAAATTGAGTAAGAGGCTTTTTTTTTTCCTCCAGCTAGTTGTGTGATCTTTTTTCCGAAATGGCTTAATCTTTTTTAGGATAGGTTTCTTAACTATGAGAAAGAGAAACATTAAAAAGATAAAATTAAACAACTAAATTTAAAAAGATAAGATTAAATTTTATCTGCCTTTAACATTTTATGCAAGGATATCCAAAACTGGTCAGTAGACAGTAAAATATAGCAAAACATTGTTTTTATACCATTATTTTAAATGAGTTTATATTTCAGGCATATGTTTTGATTCATGCATGTCTGATTTTATATAATAATAAGCTATGTTTTGTTTAAATTTAATTGGAGAAAGCATGAGTTGTTTCTGGTTAGGTGTGAATTTCTTGGTAGTAGGTCACTGCTTACAGTAGAGTTTGCAAATCCCATAATGATATATGCCTTAGAACCTTCTTGAAACAGTTGCTTTTGTTTTTATGCTTTTAATTTATAAAGCCCATTAAGAGCAGGTGAGTTCATTCCAATATGTTTTGTTATTGAAAATATAATAGGCTTCTCTTCTACATATGAGGGCCCTGATAATGCCATTACAGAACTGTGCTTACTTTATAATAGAAATAATCCATAAAGCAAAATTAAAGAAACAGAAAAACTGCATGCATTAAAATGATTTAAGTACATCCTCATGTTCCCTTGAAATACTAGAAAAGTTTAAAATCTGCTGCTTTGTCTTTATTTCCTAATACATGTTAAAAAAATAAACTCTTCAAAATTTGAGTCAATTGTTTTATACAGAAAAATATAATAGTGAATATGAATGGGTATATTGAAAATCAGCAGTATTTAATAATGCCTATATATATAATTTGGTAATGATAATAACTGATGTTAAAGAATAATTTAATAAACTGGCCGGAAACAGTGGCTCATACCTGTAATCCCAGCACTTTGGGAGGCCGAGACGGGTGGATCACCTGAAGTTTGGAGTTGGCGAGACAAGCCTGACCAACATGGCAAAACTCTGTCTCTGCTAATAATACAAAACTTAGCCAGGCGTGGTGATGTGCACCTGTAATCTCAGCTACCCAGGAGGCTGAGGCAGGAGAATCACTGGAACCGGGAAGCAGAAGCTGCAGTGAGCTAAGATCGTGCCACTGCACTCCAGCCTGGGCAACAGAGTAAGACTACATCTCAAATAAAATAGAAGAAGGGAAAAAAAAGAATAATTTTAAAAATTAATAATCTTGTTTTTCAAGTAATACAGTTATTGAGCATTTTACAGGCTTATTACTAGACATAGCCCTCTCCAAATAAAGTATCTCTATCAAAACTACATAACTTTCTATGAACACCTAAATAAATATACAAGAAGATTAGAAGTATAAAATAAATATGCCTTAACTCTTTTTAAATGGAAATTTTATAAAAATGAAATATTTCTGAAAATTGGAGACAATATAAAAAAGCCAATTATATTTATGATAGCTGTAACAACCTGGAACTGCTAGTTCTCAAAGGAGAAATTCTACCTCTTTTAGGAAACCAATGGAGTTAACTTTCATAAAGCAGTATCTACATTATTTCTTCTCACATCTTTATGAGTAAAGAAATGAGTGAGTTGCCATTTGCATAATTTTAGCATGAATATATATACATATATATATAACTCACATGTACATCTGTAGTAATAATGCGTGTGTATTCTAAAATGCATTCATAAGGCCAGGCACAGTGGCTCATGCCTGTAATTCCAGCACTTTGGGAGATTGAGGTGGGGGATCACCTGAGGTCAGGAGTTCCAGATCAGCCTGGCCAACATGGCAAAACCCAGTCTCTACTAAAAATAAAAAATTACCTGGGCATAATACATACCTGTGATCCCAGCTACTTGGGAGGTTGAGGCAGGAGAGTTGTGTGAACATGGGAGGTGGAGGTTGCAGTGAGCTGAGATCATGCCACTGCACTCCAGCTTGGGCAACAGAGTGAGACTATGTCTCAAAACTAAACTAAACTAAACTAAAATAAAATGCACTCACAAAATGGTACTTGAAGAATAAAGAAAATACTATAAAATCATTATTTTATATTTACTCTCAAAAATTATTACTATTTTATTACAATATAATATGATACATTATTATTTCTGAAAATTTTGATTTAACTCCTTGTGACACAGTAAATACAAATCTAATTTTAAGTTAAATTTATTTTGATAGTTGGTTTCTATTGTGATCAGAGCTAGAGAAGATAATCACACAGACACATTGATGCAAAATTTTAAACAGTTTATTTTTGAAAATAAGAAGTTTTAAAAAACAATTATTTTCAAAATGTTCTATCCATACAACAATCTGCATCTTTTTTTTTTTTTTTTTTTTTTTTGAGATGGAGTCTCTCTGTGTTGCCCAGGCTGAAGTACAATGGCGTGATATCCGTGCACTGCAACCTCTGCCCCTGGGTTCAAGCTATTCTCCTGCCTCAGCCTCCTGAGTAGCTGGGATTACAGGCATGCGCCACCATGCGCGGCTAATTTTTGTAATTTTAGTAAAAATGGGGTTTTGCCATGTTGGTCAGGCTTGTCTCAAACTCCTGACCTCGTGGTCTGCCTTCCTCGGCCTCCCAAAGTGCGGGATTACAGGCATGAGCCACCATACCTGGCCAATCTTCATCTTTTAAAAGTAGCTCAACTCTTTTTATTGTCTCAGTTAGCTTAGAAGTACATATTGTTTGTTATTTAAAAAGAAATCTGCTAGACAGCATCTACCGACAGTGAGTTATTACCACTAAAGATGTCAGCAAATTTAGAAATGTCTTTCTGTAAAAGAAAAGTAACTCAGTTAAGTTCAATATGAGATATCCAGTGAACTTCTCAGTAATCGAAAAGCTTTTCAGAGACACTGCCTAATATATTACTGATAGTGTAATGTATTTTAATTGCTTATTTTTATAAAAGTAACCATATACATTAAATAGATTATATTTTAAAACATACTTTAAGTTGCCATAAGTTGCTAAAAAACAAAAATAAAAAAATAAGGTCAATTCTTTCCCTTGTTTAAGATTTTGCTATGTCTTTAATGAAAAAAGTGAAGCATGGCAGTCCCCATACTTTGTTCTGGGACATAGTTAATTTCCTTGGAAGCAGTATCACTTCTTCAGATCCCTTTTATGATTTGGATGGCAGTCCCTAAATAGTGTTTAGCCTAGGACAGGGTTGCTAAACCTCAACACTATTGACAATTTGAGCCATCAGTTCATTGTGTGTGTGGCGGGAGTGAAGAGGAATGGGGAAGCTCGTTGATATCCAATAAAGTAAAATTCATAATACCTTCCATTTAATAAAAAATTGTTAGTATATAAAGAAGTAGAAAAATATAAACCATAATTAAGAAGAAAAATGATTCAAAGCAGCCCAGAACTGAGTTGAAATTATTATAACTGTATTCCATATTATAAGAATTAATGACCCGGAATCTATAAAAATAAGCATATTTTATTCAAGAAATGAAAACTACATATTAGACAAAAACTATAAGGAATGAGATTAACAGTTGATTAGGCACTGAAGAAGAAAAGGTTAATGAGGAGACCCTATAATAGGAAGCATGCAAATGAAAACAAAGGCAAAAATATAGAATCTTAACAACCTGTGGTACATCTTCAAGTGATCTGATATAAATTTAATTGGTATGCCCAAAGGAAAGAAGACAGAAATAAAATCAAAAATATTAAAGAAATAATGATGAACTGTTTCCAAATTCATAGAAAATTTTAGACCCTAAGAATTAAGTCAATGAAACTCAAGCACAAAAAATATGAATAAAAATACACCAAAGTAAATAATAATCAAATATCTTCAAATCATTGAAGATAATATTTTAAAAGCAGCTAGAGAACATGTGTATATTACATACAGAGGAACAAACATAAAGATAACAGCTTTTTTCTCATGAAAAATGATGCCAAGTGAGAAAACATGGAGCAATTACTTAATAGTACTGAGAAAACAGCAAACCTAAAATTCTATGTCTAATGAAATATCTTTTAAAAAAGAAGATGAAATCAAGACTTTTTCAATCATGTGAAGGTTAATTTTATCTCAAGTAAAGAATCTGGCTTCACAACAAAATCCGATGTGTGATCTTTCCATTTTGATATAGGCAATTAAAAGGCTTTGTCTGGTAGGCTTATTATGGAAAAGCTGTCTTTTACTCACAAGATATGGTGTATAGTCAATGCATCACCATTTCTAAAGGAAGTTGCAGTGATGTACTCAGGTCACCTGAGGCAGCCATGCACATATAGCACATCTCCCCTCAGAAGATTCCTTATCAGGGACCTCTGCTAAGACACTCTTTAGGCAGCTCTCCCAAGACCTCCTTATGGGAAGAGCCTTGGATAAGGAATTTTTCTCTACCTTGACTCAGTACTTTTCCACTCCAAGCACTTCTCCCTTCCCCTGACTCCTTCTGGACCTACAGGTCCAAGTAGAGCTAGGAACATTTTGTTTGGGTCTCTCCAATAGCAAAGTAATTCCTTCCACTTGGATTGCATGGCATAGGACTCTTGTCTGGTGCCATTTCTTAGGGAAAAATGGAACACTTAGGAGCCAGCTCTCTTTTGCCTCTTATTTAGACTGTTGCAGTGAGTAAATAAAAGCTTGATTGTTGCTTTCAATTTGGCTCCTTGTCCTAATTGATCACACTGACAACCTGGCAGCCCAATAACTAGCAGATTCACCCTTCCAAGACCCTTCAAGTTTTTCAGGCAGAGGCCAGGTGAGATGGCACATGCCTATAATCCCAGCTACTCAGGAGGCTAAGGCAGGAGAATCTCTTGAACCCTGGGAGGTGGAGGTTTCGGTGAGCCAAGATCGTGCCATTTCACTCCAGCCTCAGCAACAAGAGTGAAACTCTGTCTCAAAAAAAAAAAAAAAAAAAAAAAAGGGGTTTCAGGCGGAAAAAAAAATGCTACCAGTGGAAATAAAAGGAGTACCGAAATAGTAACCACAGAGAGTAAGATGTAATCTTTTCTTCTTACTATTTAAATATATTTAAAATATGTTTATTTAAACTTTATTTGATAATTTAAAAAATATTCAGTAGGATTTTAAATTTATATATAAGCTTATATTTGGAGAAAGGGTGTATGGAGAGAAATAAAGGTATGCTATCTTAAGGTGTTTATCCTATGTGCAATGTGGCATGGCACAATATTCCTTGGAGACAACGATATATTAAAGAAGTGTGCCATAACCTGTAAAGCAACCACAACTCTAGAAAAACAAAGACTTTTAGCAAATATGCCCAAATTTTTTTTTAAAATCATAGGAAATAATTAATCAAAAAGATATAGAAGAGAGAGAGAAAAGAAAATAAGAAAGAGCTGGAACAAACTAATAATAAATAGCACAAAGTTAGAATTAAGTATAAGCATATCAATAGTCACATTAACTATAAATAGTCTAAACAGCCCAATTAAACAGCTAATATTGTTAGACTGAAAAAAAATAACAAGGCCCAGTAATGTACTATATATAAAAAATAGACGAAATTAAAACACACAGATACAATGAAAGTAAAGGAATAATTTACTTTATTTTATAATAAAATGTATTTTATATTATATTTTATATTATAATTAAAATATTTAAATCAAATATTTAAATTAACATCAATTAATATTTAAAATATTTGATTTAAATATTTTAATTATAATATAAAATAAATAATATGTTCCCTGCTAACACTAAATAAAATAAATACAAATTATACAAATATAGGATTAAATTTCACAACAAAGAAAATTATGAGGAATAAAAAAGCTATCTCTTAATGATGAAAGTGTTAAAACATTAAAAGTACATAGTAATCCTAAACGTTTAGGCATCTAAGAACAGAGATATAATACGAGGCAAAAACTGATAGATTTTCAAGAGAAACAAACAAATCTAATCTACAATAGATTATACATTTATCCTCTTTTAATAGTAACAGAAAAAATAAACAAGAAATTATTAAGTCTATAGAAGAGTTAAACACCACCATTAACCAATTTGACCTAAAAGACATTTATAGAACACTTCACTACCAAGAGCTGAATATATAGTCTTTTAAAATGTGCAAGTGTGAAAACCTTAATGGTGAAAGACTGAAAATCTCCCTCTAAGATCAGAAAAAAGACTAAAGATGCTTGTATTCATCCCCTTTATTCAACATTGTACTGAAAGTTCTAGCAAGCAGTTAGTGCACTAAGGCAAGAAAAGGAAATTTACAATTTATAGGCAGCCAGTAAATATAGGAATTAAATGCATCCAGTTTAAAAAAGAAGAAAAAAAGCCTTTTTCCTTTGGAGCACAAAGTACCATTTTTTTAGGTAAAAATAAAAGTTGTAAATGCATAAATGTATAATCAATGAGTTAAGAGAGATTATTGGAATCAGTTCACATTTATATATATATACACACACACACACATATATACATATATATGTAGACACATATGTACAAACTCTAGGAAATAACCATAAGTTATTTTAAAATTGTTTTTAAAATAACATGAAATGCTTAGCTTTAAATCTGCAAAAACATGTAAAAGGATTTTAACAGACACTTCACTAAAATAGATACTTGGATTGCAACTAAGCACAGAAAAAGATGCTCAACTTCATAATTTTTCTACCCCAATCAAGTTACCTCTTCTTATTTCTGTAACCCCCATCCTCTCTCTCCCTCTTCCCTTCTTTCTCTCCTTTCTCTGTCTGTCTCCTAGATAGGTAGATTAGATAGGTAGGTAGGTCGGTAGGTAGATTTCTTTTGGTCTGTTTATCTGTTGTGTTTCTTTTCAGAATTTACCACCTTTTTGTATAATTTGGTCACCGTGCTTTATGTGAGATCAGTAGTAATAGATTTCTTCTACTGTTGCTGTCCTGTACTTCTCTGGTAATATACCTTTAGAAAGTCCATCCTTATATCACTGCCCTTCAGAATTACAATTGCCTGAAATTATAGAGTTGTAGTTTGCATTTTTTTTTTCTATTTCTCAGTGTTTGGGTTATTTCGAAAGGGGGAAGAGAAAACTAACCTAGGCCCCAGTCATTTTCAGATAGATGACTTCAAAAAACAACAAAAGATCTTAAATTTTAAGGACAATAGGCCTAAAGGCAGATAAAATTAAGGCATAAAAAGTCAAATTCAGGATGACACAAGAGAAATAAAGAATATTAAAGGGATGTAGCATTAAAAATCAATTACAGACTGTAAAAGGATACCGTATTTTAACAAAAGCAAAAACAAACATTTATATTTAAAATACATCTTTTGAATGTTTTAAAAATTTCTCACTCTCCAAGTTTTCAATGACTTACCTCACACAAGAGCTAGATTAGAAAAATTGCAAACTTTTTTTCTTACTTCAGTTTTTCGCTCCTTGAATAAATCATTTGAACTAGCAATCAGAAAGCTTAAAGTACAACTTTGACTTTACATGTCCTCTGCTAAAGATTGTTCACTGGTGTCCCATTGTTTACATAATCCCTGAAGTTTTAATATGCAATCAACTGTCTTTCTTAAGATTTCATTTTACTATTGTTTCACACTTGCCTTTCCCCCACAGCACAAATCTTGCCCATCCTGGAATACTTGTTATCTTTTACCTCTATACCTTTCATTATGCATTTCTTCTTTCTAGAACCCCATCAAATATTATGTTCATTTTTATGATTATTACTTATCTTTTATGACTGATTTCAGGTTTTACTTGTCCTTGAAAATCTTGCCTACACATTCCCTTTTTGTATTATTCCTTACTCATGTATGCCTCAATCTTAGTGGAGAACATATCAGTGTGTCAATATTTCTTCCTTAATAGACATAACATTTTCTGAGTTGTAAAAATGTACTCATGTTTTTTCCCCCTCTGCATCTGGAGTATCGTAAGCAATCAATAACATACTTTTGATCTAAACTCGGTCCATACTACTTGGCAAGAAACTCTGTCAACTGATTGAACACATAGAGATGAATAATATATAAGCCTGTATTGATTAGAAGACAAACATACTTTATTGAAAAAGCAAAATTTTATCATATTATATAGTGTAAATAGAGCAAGATAATTCAAGGGGCACATTCAGGGAAAAACTAATTTGAGAACTTGATGAAGACTGCTGGGCTGGGATATTTATATTCTTGTCACTGGAAGAGTGAGATAAGCCAAAATTAGAGTTGTCATAACACAAACTGAAACTGAGTGTGAGACTGAGACAGAAATATGCCACCACTTCCATTTGCACAAATTATGGTAACTTTAAATGAACAATTACAATTCTGAAGTATTATTTTTGGTTAACATTGGAAGAGGAGTTTCTTTTGAGTTGTTCCAAGTAATAAGGAGAGGCTTGGGTTTAGTTGTTAAAAGAGCTTTGATGAACCTGCAGTCTCTAGGAAATGTTAGTGTAGAAGACATTTTTGTATCATCCAGAGAGGAGTCCTATTCACAGTAAAAAATTATATACTTGCAAATGCACATTTTCCTGCTGTTTTATTTGCGCTCATGGCTGAATTGAATGAAATCCATTAACCAGGAAACATGAAGCTTGTGTCATCTTATTTTTGAACTTTGAGTTAAGTTGTGAGCTTGCTGAAGTGATTGGTTTCCTGATGAATAACTTTATTATTGGTATGAGCTATTAGAAGACCAACATTACAATAGAGTTGACCTCATCAATGAAGCAATGAAATACATTCCCAGATTAAGTAAAACAAAGGCCTCACCATAAAGGTGTAATAAGTCCTTTGATAGTAGAAAATAACATTTCACTTAATTTTCTGTTTATAATCTATTAAAATTTACCTATTTTAATAACAAACACACTGTATCATAGTATGTTTTAAACATTACATTACATTGTGATAAATATACCCTTTGACATAGTAATAACATAGTAAGCACAAATTACTGTTGTCACCATTATCAACATCATCATCGAGTTAAGAAATACTTACTTTCTAATGAAGTGTAATTCAGCTTATTATCATTACTGCTTTTTTTTAAAAAAGTTAAGATATACGGTGGTTTACTGAAAAGTATATTGGGATTAGAGTGATAGTTGAGTTAATGCTCCTGCTCTAGCACTTATATTAGTAAATTTATATTGCAGAACAAATTCATTTTCTCCCAAACCCCATTTTCTTTATTGCACAATATGAATAATAAGGTCTATTCTACTTCTTCCAAAGTATAGAGTATATTGTGTTATAGATGTTTAAAAAATAGAAAATGTTTTATTATTTATGTTGTGTTTACCTAGTCTTAGTGCTCTATAGTTGAGGACAGAAGATGGTAATTATATTAAATTATGAAATCAATGTTATTAAATATTACATATTAAAAATCAGGAATTTGCAGCTCTTGAAGATTAAATTCTTACAGTTATTACAATTAGAAAAGTGGGGAACACAAAGATGATTATAGTTTGTTAGCACATGTTTAGCTATATAACTAAGAATAGAGCTCTACCACTGACTTTGGTCAGAAGCCTCTAATCCCCACACTTCCTTCTGAAGTAAAATTTGTAAGTGTCAATATACCAATTTTTATTATTACTTCTATTGTTTAAATTTAGGTTGGGTCACGGTGATCACAATTTGTTGCCATCTGGCAGCTGTTTGCCAGCATGTGTGAAATAAGTTTTTCATCACATTCAAGTTCTAAGGGGACAGATGGCCACACTGAAAAATAACCATGACGTTTGTAACTAATTGATATCCTTTCTGGGAGACTCAGCTGAGAAATCAGAAACTGAATGTGTTTCTGAGACTGAACTCTTTAGTTACCTCATAGGAAAAAACTGGCTATAAGTTTTAGATATAAGAAATTATCTAAATACGTGACTTTGCAGAAAGTGGAGAAAGATATCCTCAGAGAGTAAGATTTGAAATAAATAAATAAAATCGCACATGTGTGCATGTGTGTTTAATAGTAATGACTCAAAAGATAAAAATTTAATTCTATATCCCTAAGTAATATTAAACATAATTAAAATAACATAATTAACTTCTTTTTTCATCAAATTTGTTTTTTAAATCTAGTATTACAAATTCTTTGTGTGATTGGTATAATTAAATAAACTTTCATTTTCTTCCCAAATTCTTAGTGCCTTTGTAAATAAATAGCTAGCTCTGCTGTCAACACAGAGTTCTTAGCTACCTTAGGAGAAGAATCTCTTCTGTAGTTCCCTACAGAACACTAAATCAAATTCACTGCATAAGTCTTCTGTCATAACAATTTTGTCTACAACCATTTATCTTGGAAAATATCTTTTAGTCTATTTTCCATTTAGCATTTCCCCAGAGCAAGGGATTTTTAAGATAACACTAGAAGCTGTTTACACATAACAAATGATTATGGATCCAAATTTCACACAATGTTTCTGAAGAGTATTACTTCCATACTCCTCAGGAGAACTATAACATTTAGAAAACTAATTATCATTTACTATAGTATGTAACATTTCTCTAACTTAAAAAATATTTTACCTTTAAAAATGATATACTTGCATTTCTTATAGTTAAATAGATTTAAATGATCTCTAGGCACATTTATTGATTTATTTTAAATTCATCATATATTACAAAATTATTGCTTTTGAAAAGAATACCTCCTTATAGAAATTATCATTGGCAAAGTAATGAATTATAGTACATCTCCTAAAAGATTTTCTGGTTTCTCAAATGATTAGAAAGTTTGGCAACAATATATAATTATTAAATGTCTTAATATTTGCATTGAAAAATCAAGATCTTAAATTTCATTGCAACTAAGAAACATATTGGGAACTTAAAACATATGTTTATGTATATATGAATAAAATAGAAGTTATTCTAATGTTTTCTATAGCATTAGCAGTCTTAGTGCTCTGTAATTGGGGACAATTTCAACTGAACTTAGAATCTTCCACTACTCTTAAGCATCCAGTTTAGCATTGCATTAATATGTTAAAATGTTCAAGTTACAGTATAGTAACTAGCATGCCTCCAGTTTCTTCCATGTCACATGAAGGATAAAAAAAATAGTGATTTTTCATTAAACACTGTATATACAACAGTATATCATTATATCGATGTTTTACATATATAAATGTATCCCTAATTAGAACACACCAAGGTACATTTTATTATTGATATTAAAAAATGACCATTAGAGATGTTAGGTAAATATGCGCCTACCCTGGAAAGGACTTCATTTTCACTACAAAGTACTCTCTTCCTAATTCTATAGAACAATTCTAAAATGTTCTACAAGGAGACTATCAAAGAATTATTGAGCTTTGTTTCTAATTAGCAATACCAAAACCAAATAAAGTCAAAGAAAAACTATACACAAAATATGTCTGTGGATGGGAACACAAAAACCCTAAGCCAAATATAAGCAAATCAAATCCAACAATGTATAAAATAATTATACAACATAAAAAAGTTGGATTTACTCCAGGTATAAAGGACTGATTCAACTTTCAGAAATTAATCACTGTAATTCACCAATCAAAAAACCAAAAAAGAAAAATTACATGATCTTGTAAATTAATGCAGAGAAAAGCATTTGACAAAATACAATGACTATTTCTGACCATTGCTTTGGACAATATGGCCATTTTCACAATATTGATTCTATCGGTTTAAAGACTCCCTATAAGGCTATAGCAATCAAGAAAGACTGGTATTGGTAAAATAACAGACACATTGATCAAAGACCTAAAATATGGAGGCTAGAAATAAGCAAGAAAAATATGTTAAACTAATTTTTTGACAACAGAGTAAAGACATTTCAATAAACGAAAGAATAGTGGCTGGAAGGGTTAAAAACCTACATCCCAAAATGTGAATCTAGATACAAACCTTAGACCTTAGACAAAAACTGACTCAAAATAAATTTTGACAAAAATGAAAATGCACAACTAAAAAAATTAAGAAGAAAGCACAGGAGAAAATATAAATGACCTTGAGCTTGGTAATACCTTTTAAGAAATAACAGCAATAATATTATTCATAGAAGAACCCAATTACTATTTGGCTTCATTAAAATTAAAGACTATCTTGTAAAACATACTATTAAGAGAATAAAAAGACAAACTGCAGACTGGAAGAAAAAGTTGGCAACATACACATCTGATAGAGGATTTCTATCCAAACAGAGCACACTTAAAACTCAACAATATTAAAACAGACAACTCAATTAAAAATTGGGTAAAGGGTCCAAACTGATACCTGACCAAAATGATATGCAGATTGGCAGTAATCATATTAAAAGATGCTCATATAATTTTCCATTTGTGTACTATAAATTTAAACAACTATGAGATACTACCACACATCTATTAGTATAATCAAAATCAATATGTATATAGTATATATTGATCATACTATTGATATATAGTATAATCAAATATAATCAAAATCAAATTATTAGTATAATGAAAATATTAACTGTTGATAAGGATCCAGAGCAAGATGAACTCTCAGTCTCTGTGCATGGTATCCTGGAATACTATGTAGCCATGAAAAAGAATGAAATAATGTTTTCTGCAGCAACTTTGATGGGGCTGAAGGCCATTATCCTATGTGATGCAACTCAGGAATGAAAAACCAAACACTGCATGTTTTCATTTATAAGTGGGAGCTAAGCTATGGGTCTGCAAAGGCATTCGGAGTAGACATTGGAAACTCAGAACAGGGGAGGATAGTGGAAGTGATGGATTAAAAACTATCTATTGGGTACAACATATATCACTTGGACGTTGGGTATGGTAAAATCCCAGCGCTCACCACTATACAATTCAGTCACATAAAAAAAAAGTTGTACTTCTAAAGCTATTGCAAAAACAAAATAAAATAATGGTACAGCCACTTTGTAAAACAATTTGGCAGTGTTTTGGAAACTAAACATAGTCTTCCTATATGATCCAGTAATCATGATCTTAGTTAGATTTAAAAACTTACGTTCATGCAAAAACTGCACAAGAATGTTTATAGTCGTTTTATTTATAATTGACCCAACTGGAAGCAACTGATAGTCTTTCAGTTTATGAATGAATAAATAAACTTGGACCTGCCTACAATGGAATATTATTCAGTGATAAAAAGAAATTCATTGTCAAGTGATAAAAAGACATGGATAAATCTTAAGTTTATTCTGCCATGGGAAAGATGCCAGTCTAAAAGAGCTACATACCATATAATTTACAGCATGTAAAGAGCTACTTACCATTCTGGAAAATGGTAATCTATAGAGATGGTGAAAAGATCAGTAGTTGCCAAAGGTTTGGTGCAGACAGGCAAACTGAATAGATGAAACATAGGGCTATGCACAGGTTGGTGAAAGTATTATATAAAATACTATAGTGGTGAACACAAGGCATTAAAAAAATTCAACCTCTACAGTACACACAGCAAATTTAAAGCATGAAAATTAATAAAAATATCATTTAATAAGCCAGAGGGATCTCAGCATGAAATGGAGAATGTGACAAAATAACCTAAATGTATTAAAAATGTATGAAGCAACCTCACCGAAGGGGATGGCAGAATAAATCTCAACATAAATAAATTTAAAATTGTGAGGAGTGTGTAAGACTAAAGGCAAAGGAATCATATATAAGCACTATATTCTCTGTGATAAAGATTTTCTTTCCCAAGAGGGTAGGGGTTAATAATTCTGAAATTACTATATACGTATAATGGAATTGAAAGACTAAGTGAATGAAACATGTCCTGAACCAGGTTTTTCAATGTTGGAATGAAACATTACACATAAGTAAGGAGAAGAAGCTACATTGATCTATGTTGTAAAGATCAGGATAGGTTGGGTGCAGTGGCTCATGTCTGCAATCCCAGCACTTTGGGGGGTCAAGGCAGGCAGATCACCTCACATCAGGAGTTCAAGCCCAGCCTGGCCAACATGGTGAATCCCCGTCTTTATTAAAAATACAAAAATTAGCTGGGGATGGTGGCACGCACCTGTGATCCCAGCTACTCAGGAGGCTGAGGCAGGAAAATCACTTGTACCTGGGAAGTAGAGGTTGCCCAGGATCGGGCCACTGCATTTCAGCCTGGGGAAAAAAAGAAAAATTAGGGTAAGAGACATTTACATAAATGTATGTTTAGCTTTGTATTGATACAGATATTAACATATATGACTATAAATAGATATACCTACATGCACGGTTTAGTAAACATACATATATTTCCTCATTGTGTCAATTGAGAGACCTTAAGGCAACATTTTTAGTAGGCTTGGGCATGTGCAGCAACCAGATTTGGCTTTCAATACCATTTTCCAAATAAGAAAACCACAGCATTTCTCAGAGGAAATGATTCTATAACTGCAGCAAGAAATACATAGAATAACTGTGAAGCATTTTGAAGAACCAGAAAGTAGTAAAGAATCCAGAAATCAAAACAAGAGCCCTTATATTGATGGAGGTATATAGAAGGGATAAAGAAACCAACTGAAAGAGTCCCAATGCCAAATCTTAACTAGACCAATAAAATAAAGTAATCTTGGATTGTAACCCAAAGTATAATATCCAGGACTTATACTGATAAAAATAAATACTAAATAAATGGGAAAATAGGCCAATTTCCTATGCAGAAGAATTACTTTAGATACTTCACCATTAAAAATGGGAACATATCTCCTCATTCGGTTAGTGTAGTCTGTCCATGATGACTTCCCTCCAAAGAATACAGAATGGAGAATGAGAAACAAAAGAAAAATGAGTTAATTTACGGTGCTGAAACCTGATGAGCACTACCTAAGCCAGGTGATTAAGGTTTATATCAAGATTACAAGTCATATGGAAAACCCTGATTATGATTTAACAAGTATTGCAATTTACTTCTGTGATTTTAAAAATCTCCCCCAAAATCTCTTATCCTAGTCTGATCAAATACCAAAAAAAAAAAAAAAAAAAAAGATAAATCCCATTTTGGAATCATTCCACAAAATACTTAAAACTTCTCAAAACTGTCAAAGTCATCAAAAACAAGGAATGTCAGAGAAACTGTCACATTCAAAAGAACTCTATGAAAACATCAATAATACATGTAATGTGGAATCCTCAGTGGATATTGGAACAGAAAAAGAGATTAGGGAAAAGCTAAAGTTCTAAATAATGCATGTTCTTTTGTTAATAAGAATTTTTCAATATTTAAATTAATTGTGACAAGTGTAACATAATGAAAGATGTTAAAAATAAGTGCAGCTGAGTATGGGGTACACAGGAACTTGCTGTATTATCTTTGCTATAATTTGGTAAATCTAAAATAAAAATATCAAAATGCCAAAATGTATATATTTTTTTCTATTAAGATTACCAATATAAAAAAGTACAGAATATATTAGTAAAATAATTTAAATATATAAAATGTATCTAATGCAATAAAGTAAATTTCTAGTGGCTTAATGTGTCTTACATATACATTCATTTTATATAAAATAGTGAACCAAAAGTGATATGTATCTAACCTCTGAAATAGTATATAGAACATAACTAAATATTTTATTGCTCTATTCTAGTAGTAATCTTTTCCAGGTTTCTATCACTATATCATCCACATTTACTTCAAGTGTTATATGCGTGTGTATTGTTTTAACTAATATAAAAGTGTCAAGATCTGAGAACTGTATACATTCCAACTTTGCATTCCATCATATAACATAATTTGTGGTTTGATTCTCAAGCAATATTTACTGAAATAATGACCAAATAAATGAATAAGGACATTTTGTCTAAGCATATTAAAATGAATGTAATATCAAAACAGCATCAGATATCACTGTAGAAGAGTTTAAATTGTTAAAAAACAAACTTCTTTCATTGCAAATGTGAAAATATCTTCTTAAGTTTGCTGTCATGTAGTATCATATAAGATGGTTTTAAAATTAATAGGATATATTAAACTGATATAATTTAAAAATAATTAAGAAACTGAGATCATGGAAAAATATGTCTTCAAAAATGAGATAGGTGCATACATCAAATTGCCATGTGAATTTTGGTACTAAAATGTCTTTATACCTTTCAAAAGTTTCCTGCAAATATATATGCAAGTTTTCAGTAGGTTAAAAACCACAGAACTATACATTTTTAAATGGTGAATATTACAGTATATGAATTATGTCTCAATTTTAAAAATGTTAAGCAAATATAAAGATTTTAAGTAAGTGATTCCATTCATAAACATGGCATTTTCAAATTTTAAAAAGTTAATTATATAAAAACACAGCAATTGGTGAAGAATACATTATTTATAATGCAAAGACAAGTGTAAAGCATTTTTATGAGTAGTGACAGAGCAACACATGTGTTGTATTAAATATATCTTTATTTGCATCTTTGTAAATAACACAATGGCAACTTTTATAACATAAATTTTATAATGTCATCATAGGCCTATGTAAGCATAAGACATTGCTTTGAAGTAATGTTCAGCCAAAGTAGTTAAATGAGAAGTCAATAGGAATCACACCAATTATTTGCTTTACATGACTTAAATTAATCTAACAATAGATTTTTAGAGGATGAGGGAAAATATTTGGATACAATGTTTCAGATAATTTTCTACAAATACTAGTTCTCTCAGCAGTGCTTTTGAAAGGCATTTGAGAGATAGCAATTGAGAGACTGAATACCCAATAAAATCTACACAGCAGATAATCTCTATACTGCCATTTAAAAGAATAATCAGTGCTATGTTGAACAGAAGTTGTGAGAGTGGGCATTCTTGTCTTATGCCAGTTTTCAAGGGGAATGCTTCCAGCTTTTGCCCATTCATTATGATATTGGCTGTGGGTTTGTCATAAATGACTTTTGTTATTTTAAGGTGTGTTCTTTCAATACCTAGTTTATTGAGAGTTTTTAACATGAACGGATGTTGAATTTTATCTAAGGCCTTTTCTGCATCTATTGAGATAATTATATGGTTTTTGTCTTTAGTTCTGTTTATGTTGTGAATTATGTTTATTTATTTGCCTATGTTGAACCAGCCTTGCATCCCAGGGATGAAACCAACTTCATCATAGAGGATAAGCTTTTAGATGGGCTGCTGGATTTGGTTTTCCAGTGTTTTATTGAGGATTTTTGCATCTATGTTCATCAAGGATATTGCCCTAAAGTTTTCTTTTTTTGTTGTATCTCCGCCAGGTTTTGGTATCAAGATGATCCTGGTATCATTAAATGAGTTTGGTAGAAGTTCCTCCTTTCATTTATTTGGAATAGTCTCAGAAGAAATAGTACTAGCTTTTATTTGTACCTCTGGTAGAATTTAGCTGTAAATACATGTGGTACTAGGCTTTTTTTGGTTGGTAGGCTATTTATTACTGCCTCAATTACAGAACTCATTATTGTTTTATTCAGAGATTCAACTTTTTTCCTGGCTCAGTCTTCAGATGGTGTATGTGTTCAGGAATTTATCCATTTCTACTATATTTTCTGGTTTGTTTGTATAGAGGTATTCACAGTATTCTCTGACAGTTGTTTGTATTTCTGTGGGTCAGTGGTGATATCCCCTTTATCATTTTTTTTTTATTTTTTTTTATTGCATTTTAGGTTTGGGGGTACATGTGAAGAACATGGAAGATTGTTGCATAGGTACACACATGGCAGTGTGATTTGCTGCCTTCCTCCCCATCACCTATATCTGGCATTTCTCCCCATGCTATCCCTCCCCAACTCCCCAACCCCCCACTATCCCTCCCCTTTTTCCTCCCCCCGACAGACCCCAGTGTGTGATACTCCCCCTCCCTGTGTACATGTGTTCCCATTGTTCAACACCCGCCTATGAGTGAGAACATGCGGTGTTTGATTTTCTGTTCTTGTGTCAGTTTGCTGAGAATGATGGTTTCCAGGTTCATCCATGTCCCTACAAAGGACACGAACTCATCGTTTTTGATGGCTGCATAATATTCCATGGTGTATATGTGCCACATTTTCCCTGTCCAGTCTATCATCGATGGGCATTTGGGTTGGTTCCAGGTCTTTGCTATTGTAAACTGTGCCGCAATGAACATTCGTGTGCATGTGTCCTTATAGTAGAACGATTTATAGTCTTTTGGATATATACCCAGTAATGGGATTGCTGGATCAAATGGAATTTCTATTTCTAGGTCCTTGAGGAATCGCCACACCGTCTTCCACAATGGTTGAACTAATTTACACTCCCACCAACAGTGTAAAAGCATTCCTATTTCTCCACATCCTCTCCAGCATCTGTTGTCTCCAGATTTTTTAATGATCGCCATTCTAACTGGCGTGAGATGGTATCTCAATGTAGTTTTGATTTGCATTTCTCTAATGACCAGTGATGATGAGCATTTTTTCATATGTTTGTTGGCTTCATGTATGTCTTCTTTTGTAAAGTGTCTGTTCATATCCTTCGCCCACTTTTGAATGGGCTTGTTTGTTTTTTTCTTGTAAATGTGTTTCAGTTCTTTGTAGATTCTGGTTATCAGCCCTTTGTCAGATGGGTAGACTGCAAAAATTTTTTCCCATTCTGTTGGTTGCCGATTCACTCTAATGACTGTTTCTTTTGCTGTGCAGAAGCTATGGAGTTTGATTAGGTCCCATTTGTCTATTTTGGCTTTTGTTGCCACTGCTTTTGGTGTTTTGGTCATGAAGTCCTTGCATTTTTTATTTTATCATTTGATTCTTCTCTCCTTTCTTAATAGTCTAGATGAAGGTCTAATATCCAGAATCTAAAAGGAACTTAAACGAATGTACAAAAAAAAAAAAAAAAACACAACCCCATTAAAAAGTGGGCAAAGGACAGGAACAGACACTTCTCAAAAGAAAATATTTATGCGGCCAACAAACATATGAAAAAAAAAAAACTCAACATCACTGATCATTAGAGAAATGCAAATAAAAACCACATTGAGATACCATCACACACCAGTTAAAATGGTGATTATTAATAAGTTAAGAAACAACAGATGCTGGTGAGGCTGTAGAGAAATAGGAATGCTTTTACATTGTTGGTGGGAATGTAAATTAATTCAAACATTGCAGAAGATAGTGTAGCAATCCCTCAAAGACCTAGAATCAGAAATACCATTTGACCCAGCAATCCCATTACTGGGTATATGCCCTAAGGAATATAAATCTTTGTATTATAAAGATACATGCATTTGTATGTTCATTGCAACACTGTTCACAATAACAAAGACATGGAATCAACTGAAATGCTCATCAGTGATAGACTGGATAAAGATAATGTGGTACATATACATCATAGAATACTATGCAGCCATAAAAAGAATAAGATCATGTCCTTTGCAAGGACATGAACAAGGAACTGAAAGCCATTATGCTCCACAAACTACCACAGGAGCAGAAAACCAAATATTGCCTGTTTTTACTTATAAACGGGAGCTGAACATTGTGAACACATACACACAAAGAGGGAACCAACACACACTGGGGCCTGTCAGGGGGTAGAAGAGGGGAAACCATCAGATAAAAGTAGCTAATTCATGATGGACTTAATACCTAGGTTATGAGTTGCTAAGTGTAGCATATCACCATGGCACATGTTTACCTATGTAACAAACGTGCACATCCTGCACATGTACCCTGGAACTTAAAATTTAAAAAAATAAAATAATAATCAGGTGCTTTAACCATTTGCTCATGATAAGGTAGACTTTATATTCTCTGTATAAATTAAAGAAGCAAAGATACATCTTTAATTAGACAAAGCAAAAAACCGAGGATTTAAAATTTCTGAAAAGGTCATTGTGGATCTGTTTTTTTAAAATAAAAAACATGGAATTCTAACATCCTTGATTTCTATTTCTTAGAGCATAGAGAACTAATTTATCCTGGATGTATAATAAAACATCTAACTCAGATATTAACAATTCTTAGTAAAGCACCCACAAAATATGAACCTGTGACAAATTTAATTGTTCACAATATTCTTTAAATAATTTGAACTATACATACATATAGATAAGCAAATAAGTTAGTTTTTTTATATGGTGTTATTCACCATAACCTTGTTTGTATTGATAGAAACATTTCAAAATTTATGATTAGAATAGCATAATCCTGTTTGTGGATTCTGTTAAGAATGCTTATGGTCCAAAAATATAATTTAAAATTTTTCTAAAAGTCATCTGCATACAGCTATTTTCAACATGGTAAGTTCTTATGATCAGTTCATCCTGAAGTAATAGCAAATGTTCCAGGCACTAATGTCAAAAAATGAGGAGTGAAATTTATTTCTTCTTTAATCCTCCAGGAAATTACTCTGATTTTTCAAGAAAAAAATTAATAATAGTGCTATTCTTGCAATCAGGTTCCTGTCTCTGTTAATTCAACACTATCCATCCTATAACTCAATCAGTAACTTGATTGGCATATTGGAATTATCCTTCCTAACACGTACAATCAAAGAAACCACAAATGCAAGTTGTATTGTCCTCCGTGATGCACAATATAAAACTGCTCTTATAGCTGTTCCCTTACTATTATGTATTTGTCCTTCTCAGTGGACTAGGAGCTCTCTAAGACAAAAGGCCATATCTCCCTCTCCCTCATTACATTTTCCTGGACACTTGGCACAAATTTTGACACATTTTAAGGTCTCAATATGTGTTTACTGAATTTAAAACAAATCTTCATATCCTGTGAATTCCAAGTCATTAATATATTTATAATTTGTTGGCCTCTCTCCATCCCCACTGTAATGGCTTCCATTACTATCCTGTCACTTCTAGTCTTACTTCTATTCAATCTTTTCTCTGTATTGCAGCCAGAGAGGGTTTTTTGTTTATTTTATTTTATTTTATTTTTTGAGATGGAGTCTCACTCTGTCACCCAGGCTGGAGTGCAATGGTGCAATCTCGGCTCACTGCAACTTCTGCCTCCCAGGTTCACAGGATTCTCCTGCCTCAGCCTCCTGAATATCTAGGATTACAGGCACACACAACCAAACCTGGCTAATTTTTGTATTTTTAGTAGAGATGGGGTTTCACCATGCTGGTCAGGCTGGTCTCAAACTCCTGACCTCATGATCTACCTGTCTTGGCCTCCCAAAGTGCTGGGATTACAAGCATGAGCCACTGTGCCTGGCCCAGAGAGGTTTTTTTTTTAACCTATGTCTCTTATCTTCCAGCCATAAATTTAAGGGACTTCAGTGGCTCACTAATGCTCTTGTGATATAGTTATTTGTTGCTATTGTTTATGGAAAACTGTAACTGTTCATTTTGCCACTTGGCTAACATCACCAGTTTAATCATACCTCTTACTGAACCTCTGTATTCTAGACATATAGAACCTCCTCTATGTTCTTGAACATGTTATTTATTGATTTACTTGTAAGGTTCATAGTATCTTTTCTGATGAAAACACCCTTCCATTAAACTTTGCTTGGCTAACACCAAATATTATCCATGTCTCGGACCAGGTATCAATAATAAAATATAGATGCAATAAACTTTTATTATACAGTTTGAATATACGTGTTTCTCCAAAATTTATATGTTGATAATCACCAATGTGATAGTATTAAGAAGTGGGACTTTTAGCACATTATTAGGTCATGAAGGCTCTGCCCTCATAAATGAATTAGTGCTCTTATCAAAGGGATTTAAGGGCTAGGAATAGTGGCTCACACTTGTAATCCTAACACTTTGGGAGGCTGAGGCAAATGGATTGCTTGAGCTCAGGAGTTAGAAACCAGCCTGCAACATGCTGAGATCCCGTCTCTACTAAAAATACAAAAATAATTAGCCAGGAGTGGTGGTATATGCCTGTGGTCCCAGCTACTCACGAGGCTGGGGTGGAGGGATCAATTGTACCTCGGGAGCAGAAGTTGCAGTGAGCCGAGGTTGTGCCACTGCACTCCAGTCTGGGTGACAGAGAGTCTCCAACTCAAAAACAAATAAATTAACTAAAACTAAAAGGGCTTTAAGAATCTACTTTGCCTCATTTTTGCCCTTCTGCCCCTTCCATCATGCAAGGACACAAAGATGGCACCATCTGTGAAGAATGGGCTTTTGCAAAACACCAAATCTGCTGGAACCTTGATCTTAGACTTCCAGCCTCCACAATTCTGAAAACTAAATTTTTATTGTCTATAAATTACTCATTTTTAAGTATTTTGTTATAGCTGTACAAATGGACTTAGGAAGAAATTGGTACCACAAAGTGGGGTATGTAACAGAGCAGTAAAAGCAATTCTGGAGAGGACTCAGAAGAGGACAGCTGTAAGGAAAGCCTGATGTTCTTAGGAATTACTGAAGTAGTCATGATCAGAATGCTACTATGTAGACAGTGAGCTTCATTTGGATGAGATCTCAGATTGAAATGTGAAAAAAGGTCCTGGAAACTGAAAGTCATCCTTTTTAGAAAATGGTAAAGAATGTGGATGATTGTGCATGTGTTCTAGTATTTTATTTTTAACAAAATAAAATATTGTGAGAAACTTATGAGCCACAAGCTATCATATTTAGCAGAAGAAATATCTAAGCAAAGTGTTGAAGATGCATCATGGCTTCTCTCTTCTCTTGGATGCCTGTAGTAGAATGTGAGAAATTAGTTTAAGATGGAATTTGTAATTAAAAAGGAAGCAGAGACAATGTCAGCAAGAGACAATGTCAGTCACCTTGGGGATGCTAACACTCCCTGTACCCCCAACCACAAAAGATCCAAAATGATGAATAAACTATGTTTTGATCATGGTGACTAAAGTAAAGCATTGGAGTACTGTAAGGGAGTTGTGGAAATGGTATGGAACACAGAAACTTAGGATGGCCGCATAGAGAAGGGAAGAAAACATCTCCTTGATCATCCCATCCCTCCAGAAAAGAAGAGCTTGGAACAGGAAGGGATAAATTACTGTGAATATAAAAGGTACACAGAAGAGCTCAGTTGCCTCTTTCACAGTTGCACAATTGCAGACACTTGCAGTATTGCCTACTGAAGAATACTGTGGTGTTGTAGGGGTGAATGCAGGTTAGGTAGCTGTCTACAGTTCACACAGCTGCACTACTCCAGAAAAGATGCCCAATTTTTCTTCATAGAAGGGAAGTTCCTCAGCCATTTATGAAAATCCCACAGCTCACATAATAATCAACAGTGAATAACTGAAAATTTTCCTCTAAGATTCAGTACGAGGAAAGGATACCTATTCTTACCACTTTTATTAAATAGTACTGTAAGTACTAGCAAGAATAGTCACACAATAAAAATTAATAAAAACCCTCTGTATTGGGAAGAAGTAGTGAAATTATCTCTATGAGCAGGTGGCATACTCTTTTGGGAAAACCCCCAAATATTCTCCCAAAGAACTGTTAGAACAATAAGCAATTCCAAAAATGTTGCAAGATCCAAAATAATCAAACCACGAAATTAATAGCCTCTCTATACAAAAATAACAACCTAGCTGAACAAGCAATTTTAAAAAACTTATTTAGGCTAGTATATAAAAACATATAAATAAATTTAAACTATCAGATGAAAAATTTGTATACTGAAAACTATAAAACATCAATGTAAGAAATTGAAAAAGAAAAATTGAAAAAGACAAAATAAAAAGAAAAGCTAGCTCATGTTAATGGATCATAAGAATTTTATTAAAATAGACTATCAAAAGCAATATGCAGAATATGCAGATTCAATGCAATCCCTATCGAAAATTCCAAAGCAATTTTTCATAATAGAAAAAAAATTCTAAAATTTGTACAGAACTACAGAGCCTTCTGAGTAGCAAAAACAGTACTGAGAAAGTAAAGTTGGTAGCATCCCAGTATCTGACTTCAAAATGTGTTACAAATCTATAGTAATCAGAACAATGTGGTATTGACATACAAACAGAAACACAGACAAATGAAATAAAATACATAGCCCAGATTTAAGTGCAAACATATACAGTCAACTAATTTTTGACAAGAACAGCAAGAAGACACAATGAGAAATGAATTGTCTCTTCAATAAATTGTGGTGAAAAAACTATTTCCACATGCAAAGAATGAGGTTGAAAAACATTATTTTTCACAATGGACAAATATCAATTTTAAAGAAATAAAAGACCTAAATGTAAAACCAGAAATGATAAAACTCCTGGAAGAGAAAGTAAAAAAAAATATCTTGGACATTGGCCTTGGCAATGATTTTTTTTTTTTTTTTTGAAAATCATATCAAAAGTTCAAGCTACAAAAGTATAAATAAATAAATATGACTACATTAGGCTAAAAAGCTTCAGCCCAGAAAAGGAAACAATCAACAAAATGAAAAGTCTGCCTATAATATGGAGTACCAGCTCGGCCGTAAAGACCCACACCCAGGCAGCGCTGAAGGAATTGAGAGGCAGACACCCAGATAGAATGGCAAAGTGGCTCGATCCAGGGGGCCCAGCAGCCTTCTGATCTGAGAGCCTCCGGAGGGGTGACAGCATTCCACGCTGAAGGCCCCCAGTAGACTCTGACCATGCGTTTATTCTCTCTGAACAGGAAATCCTTATTAACAAACAGGTGTTTGGTATTTTCTCATAACACAAAACATGTCATGTAGGCAGCTGGTACCCACTTACCACTGATCACAAACAACCTAAAAAGTATTCTCCATGAGGGAGCCATGGGAGCAGTGTCAGATATCTTCTAGAAATGTTTTTAACTGGTGTATGATATTTATACATTGTCCTGCTACTTTGGAATGCCCCAAGTATTTTTCTACTGGGGTGGCGGGGGTCGGCTAGATTTTCCTTGCCATCATTCTTCCTAGCACACAATATATTTTATCATACACTCAGCATTCATCAATATTCATAAACTTAACATTTCTCAACATCTTTCCCCCTTTTTGTTTTATAAAGCTAGATAAGCAAGCACAGCTTTATCTTGGTTAACTATTTCTCAGAGGATTCAGGATCTGCACCTGCAGACTACACAAAGCGAAACAAAACAAATCAGTAACATAATCACAACAGCAATCATAGATCCTCCAAGTGTTTTCACCCAAATTTTAGGGCTGCCAACCCATCAGCAGCTCCCCTCAAGCACCTCAGATCAAAGTTAGATGTGCTTGAGAAGCTTGAAAAACTTGTTCTTTTCATTTTCTCATATCCAGTGATAGGTTTCTAACATGTCCTTTCCAGGCGATGTTTTATTCTCTCCCAATTATGTTCAGTCTCATTACACTTTTAGAGTTAATAAAGTCAATCTGTAACTCTCCTACCACCACAAAATATGGGGGGTTTAACACAGCTCTGAACCTAAAGAGCTTTTATTCCTTATAAACTCCAATGAACAAAAATTAGGGCCTGATTCTCTATTATGTTTTCCTTCCCAGACTTTTGTTGGTTTTAGGGCCGTAGGTATTTTTCAAAGTTGTTCTTATTCAGCTCTTATCATCTGCCATATTATTTTCAGTTGTGGTCCTACTAATCCCCCATTTCTCCATACAATAGAGTTGCTAATCTTAGTATATATAAATTCTAAATAATTGTAGTTCTTTATCCACCATCTGAATTCCATGTTACTACAAGAGGATTGACCAGTGCAATCAATACTAAGTATCCCCTTAGGGGACCAATAATCAATAATAATCCCACAAGAATTGTTGCATAGCACCTCAGCCTCTACCACAACACAATCTTTCCAGATTAATGTTTTTAAGGGACTATTCTTTACTTAATCTGTATTCAGGTTTTGATGGCCAAAACATTGTTATTTTATTTCCTAAATTATTATAGAAAACACTAAGGCCAGAGATCATATGTCAATAAAAGAAGAAAAGAATATATGCTCAATATGTCAAACTTCCTTTTACTTCTACCCCAGTTCCAGAAATACTCATTGTATTGGTGAGAACCGTCATCATAACTACCATAACAGGCTGTCCTGCTTTCTTCAGGTTTTCCTCAGCCATCTGTGAAAGTTTTAAATATCTGGATGTTACCCACACTGGCTGCTGATTTGGACCTCAAGAAACACAAACAAATCCTCTACCCCATATTATTACATTGCTGTTTCCCAAGTTTTTGTCAGTGAATCTTGCCACCAGATTAATTGCCCTAAGTTCTCATCCCTGGGTTGCTTTATCAAATGTTCTTCAGCCACTGTTAATTGCCATCCCCTTGGCAGGCTTAAATGTAACTGCTTTGATATACTTCAGAGGCCTGCCCTACTTCAAGCACATTGAACTGAGCATTTTCCACTGGCCCAGAAAGTGACCAATGTTGGAAAGAAATAATAGAAACATCTGCTCCAGTATCTACCAATCCTTTAAATGTATTTCCCCTGAATCGTAATTTCACATGTAGGATGTTTACAGTAATTTGATTTACCCAATATACTGCTCTGTCTTGTTTGTACCTCAAAATCCTCTTGTTCTTTTAGTTTCACTTTTTCCTATTTTCTCATATGGTATAACTAAAAGTTGTGCTATGCGTTCCCCAGGCTCAGCATTCCAAGGAATGGAGGAAGACACTATAATTTTAATTTCTCCTATAAAGTCTGCATAGTAATTCCTGTATGAAGTCTAACCCCTTGAGCAGTAAGACTAGATCTTCCTAGAAGTAAACCCACGGTTCCAGTGGGTAAAGGGCCACAAATTCCTGTAGGTATTTTTTTGCAGTGGCTCTTCTGGTAAAATGCTGAATTTTACAAATCTACTGCTGTGCTCCCAGCTGTATGAGGGAATAGCTCGTACTGGATAGGCCCTGGTTGGGATTGGAGCCCGAGGTGGGCCCCTCAACTCGTTTCCCGAAATTTGATTTTCTTCTTGTCAAACTTTGAATGACATTGATTTGCCCAATACCTTCCTTTTCCACATCTGGGACATACTTGGGGCTCAGTACCCTTTTGCTTTAAAGAAGGTAAAGGCCTTGTTTTTTGCCTTTTTCTACATTTCTTTCTGGTATGACCTTTTTTTTCCCATAATTGAAACATGCTCCAGGAAAAAACTACATCCCCTTTGTTTATTTTAAGTCCAGTCACAGCTTCTGCCAGCAAAGTAGCTTTATGTAAACTTCCCCCTGTTCCATCACATGCTTTGATGTAATCTACAAAGTGAGCTTTCCCTTTAAGTGGCCATAAAGCAGCCTGGCATTCAGAATTATCATTGTCAAATGCTAGTAAGTGTAAAACAATATACTGTGCCTCTGTGTCTGATATGGCCTTTCTTATGGCTTCTTGCAATAGAGCTATAAAGTGGCATCTGGCTCTTCGGCCCCTGCTTAACAGCTCCAAGGGAAGGATTTTTTCCCCTGCTTCCTCATGTAATTTTCTCCCAAGATCTTAAACATACTTTCCTAATCTGCTCTATGACTAAATCCTCCATAGTAGCTTGGTCCTGCAAAGAAGCCCATGCACCAGTGCTGTTCCATGGCAATATTAATTGGAGGTTGAACATTAACATTTATGTTAGCTTGAATATTAGCTTTGTCAGTCCACCAGGTCTTAAACTGTAAAAACTGAGATGGAAATAAACAAGTTCGGGTAAAATTGTCCCAGTCTATTGGAATCAACCAAAATTGCCATACTTCTAAATCTCTCTTTTCTCTTGTTTGTTGAGTTCCTGCCTGAATTGAACTGGTTACCTTAGTTCTAGGAGTAAACACACCGGAACTGGTTACCATAATTCTAGGCATACACCCGGCAACAGAAACAGCTAGTTTCACCTTCGTGGTAGCTTCCGGTTCCTTTAATGGAGGAATATCGTGAGGATTTGGCCATCTCTTGACAAGATACTGAGGGGGAGCTGACAGGTACACCTTTTCCTTATTTGACTTCTCTTCCTTTTGCTCTATAATTTCTCTACATACCTAATCATCCTCTCCTCTCCTGAATCTGCTTTCTCATCATCTGTCTGAAACATCTCCAGGGCAGAACGCACCACAGCCCAAACAGACTACACCAAGTAAGTCTCGGCGTTTGCTTTATCTTTGACCCATGTTATCCTAGTATTACTGAGCTCCCCCAGCTCACCCTGGGAGATTTTTTAAAGAGTTATTGGGCTAATTCCGAGCTCCCCCCCAACTAATGCTGGGAGATTTCTTCTTTCCTAAAGAGTTCTCCCTAACTCACCTGAGAGAATCCTTCAGAAGTTCCTGGGCTACTTTCCAAGCTCCCCCAACTTACCCCAGAGAATTTTTCCAAGAGCACTTAAGGTACCTTCAGCTTAGCCTCTCCTCTCTCTGTTGCTCAGGCAACTCTTCATCCCCTGTTCGAGTCTCATGTCTGGGCTCCACTTACCAAGAGCCAGCTTGTCCGTAGAGACCCCCACTCTGGTGGCGCTGAAGGAATTAAGAGGCAGACACCCAAATAGAACAGCAAAGTGGCTCCATCCAGTGGGCCAGCAGCCTTCCAAACTGACAGCCTCAGGGGCTGACGGCATTCCATGCAGAAGGCCCCGAGCAGACTCTGACCCATGTGTTTATTCTCTCTCAACAGGTGATCATTATTAACAAACAGGTGTTCAGTATATTCTCATAACACAAAACACACCAAGTAGGTGGCTGGTGCCTGCTTACCACTGATCACAATCAACCCAAAAAGTATTTTCTCCATGAGGGAGCCATGGGGACAGGATCAGATATTTTCTAGAATTTTTTTAACTGATGTGTGATATTTACACATTGTCCTGCCAATTTGGAATGTCCCAAGTAGTTTTCTACTTGAGGGGAAGGGCTAGGTTTTCCTTGCCGTCGTTCTTCCTAGCAAACAATATATTTTATTATATACGCAGCATTCATCAATATTTATAAACTTAACATTTCTCAATACTATAAACTTGGAAAAATATTTCAAAATCACCTATCTGATAGGGGAGGGATAACATTGGGAGAAACACCTAATGGAGATGATGGGTTGATGGGTGTAGCAAACCACCATGGCACATGTATACCTATGTGACAAACCTGCATGTTCTGCACATGTATCCCAGAACTCTTAAAGTATAATAAAAAAGGTTAATATCTAAAATTTATAAGAACTCTTATAACTCAATAGCAGGAAAAAACCAAATAACCTAATTAAAAATGTAGCAAAGGATCTGAATAGACGTTTTTCTAAAGAAGACCTAAAAATGGCCAACAGTTATATGAAAAGTTTTTGACATCAATAATCATTGGGGAAAAGAAAATTAAAACTACTGTGTAATATTACATCATATGTATTAGAATAGCTATTATTAAAAAGACAAGATATAACAAATGTTGATGAGAATGTAGCAAAAGGGAATCGTAGTATACTGTAGGTGATGATGTAGATTTTTGCAGCCATTATGGAGAATGATGTGGAAGTTTCTAAAGAAATTAAATCTAGAGCTACCATATGACACAATAAGCTTTCTTCTGGGTATACATTCAATGAATATGAAATTACCATGTCATAAGAATATCTGCACTTCCATATTCACTGCAGCATTATTCACAATAGCAAACATATGGAAATGTCTAAATGTTTGTCGATGGATAAATTAATAAAGAAAATGCATGCATATGTATATGCATATCATCCTTTTAAAAAAGGCAATTCTGTCATTTGCCACAACAAGGATGAATCTGGAGGACATTGTGCTACTTGAAATAACCCAGAATCAAAGATAAATATATATTGCACAATTATACTGATGTGGAATCTAAAAGAAGAAATAAATATATAGACATAGAGAATAAAACAATAGTTACCAAGGGAAGTGGGGCAGAAAATGAGAACATACAGGTCAACAGATACAAATGAGCAGATATGTAGGATGAGCAAGTCTAAAGATTTAACACACAACATGAGGACTCCCTATAGTTAATAAAATGTGTTTTGTTAGGGATTTTTGTAAAATAAGTAGACTTTAGCTACTGTTGTCACAAAAAGAAGGTAACTACATAACATAATAAATATGTTAATTTGATTTATTATAGTAATCACTTTAATATCTATATGTATTCCATAACATCATGTTGTAAACCACAAATATACATAATAAAATTTATCTCAAAAACAGGAGGATGGGTGCAAAGGAAGTAGAGATTAAAGATTTTGGAAAGACTCAGCCTTAAAATGGTGTGTTAGGGAGAGTATGCCAAGGTTATGGCCAAAGGAATATTTGAAAAGGAGAATTATGTGAATAGAAAGAAGCCAAATAATATTCATAAAGACTAGAAAAGTGATCTTTAAGGCATTTTGGAGATCTTTGAGGCGTCCATTTCCATCACAGGCCCAGAGTGTTAAGGTCTTGATGGTAGAATGGTGTCAATGCACACGCCTTGGGTGCCATTGGGACCTCTGGGCTGGCTGTCCTGGCTGCCTTAAGTTTCTGCTCCATGCATTCCAGAGCAGCACTCCTTGGCTGCCCCAGCTGTGGCTCAAGCAGTCCCCTATGTACCTCAGGCTGCCACTCTGGAGGAAACAAGAGGTAAACCTTGGTGGCATCCACATGATGCTAACTCTGCAGGTCCACAGAATGCAAGAGCTGGACAGGCATGGCTGCCTCCACCTGGATTTCAAAGGGTGCCTCAGAGACCTTAGCATCCAGGCAGAGGACTGTCACAGGGACCAAGTCACCACAGAAAGCCCCCACTAGGTTGGTGATGGGGCTGCCACTAGAACCCCAGACCAGTGGAGCAATAGGAAAGCAATTTCAGCTTGGGAGAGCCTTGGGCATAGGACTCCAAGCCTTAGAAATGCTGTATAGTCTGCTCCCAGCAAAGCCATGGGGATAGTTGCTAGAAGCCTGGGGGAGCCCAACCCTTACCCCAGAATTGGAAAGGGGAGCTGTTATTTCTTACTTCTTTTCTATTTTTGCCTTTTAGAATGGAAATGTCTATTCTATGTGTGTCCTACCACTGTATTTTTGGCAGCATATAACTTGTTTGATTTCATAGTCTCACAGCTGGAGAGCAATTTGCCACAGGATAAATAATACCAAATCTAAAACCCAACAGAACACACATTAAGTCTTACGACTTGAGAATATTCTTCTTTAACTTTATGTCCTACCTTATGGACATATTTGTTTCAGGCTATTTATAATTTATTTTTTTATAGTGTAAATTTGGTATGCTCTATTTTTCAGGAAATCTGATAATTTCATGTAAAGTAGTAAAATTTAATTGATATAGTGCTGCTCATAATATGTGCTTTTATTGTTTATGAGATCTGTGGTGGTACCCCTCTTTCATTCTTTAAAGTGGTAGTTTGTGTGTTTTCTCTTTTCTTCTTGATTATACTTGCTAATTGTCAATTTTAAAATCTTTTAAAAGAACCAAATGTTGTTTTACTAATATTGTATATTGTTTGTCTGCTTTGTATTTCACTGATTTCCTATTCTACCATTATTTTAAAATTTTCTTTTACTTTCCTTGAGTTTCCTAATGTTTAATACTAGGTCATCTTAAACCTCTCTTTACTTCTAACGTAAGAATTTTAAGCTATTAATTTCATACTACAGACTACTTTAGCAGCAAACTGTATATTTTCATATGATTTATTTCATTATCATTCAGTTCAGAATATTTTCTGTGGCTCCTTGTAATTATTTGACATTGTTTTTCTCTTGAGACTGTTTATTATTTTGTAAGTGTATTAATTTTATTTATTTCTGTTGTTAAAAAAGAAAATATTTAATCCAGTGAAATAAATTATTGAAAGTATGTACCAGCATATGAATTACCTTCACCAATGTCCATGGACACATAAAAAAGTGTGTACTTCACATGTTGAAGCTTTTATTTTTTTATTTGCATATGTTTAAGGCATATAATGTTTAAGATTTACAAAATGTTGTTATGCTATACATATGAATAGTTAAAAAGTTACCAGAATGAAGCACATAAACATATTTATTGACTCACATGGTTACCTATTCTTTCTGATTTTTGTAAAGAGCTACTAAAGAATTTCGTTTAGCACGAAATTAAATATAGTACAACTTTATCAGCAATAGTCTTAATATTATACATTGGATCTGTAGACTTGTTCATTCCAATCGTCTTGTACATTGTGTCCGCCAAACTCCATCTCTCCATTTTCTACCCCATCCATGCCCTTGGTAATCATTATTTTGTTCTCTATCTCTGTTCTTTTTGACTTTTTAAAAAAAAGATTTTACATATAAGTGAAATCATGCAATATTTTTTCTTTCTGTGTCTGGCTTAATTCACTTAGTCCTTTAAACTCATTCATGTTTTGGCAAATGATAGAATCTTTTTTAATACTATTTTGTAGTATATTTAAGATCTGAATAGATATTATCCCAAAGAAGACATAAACATGGCCAGCAGGTATATGAAAGGTGTTTAACATTGGGAATCATCAGGGGAAATGCAAATCAACACCACTATGAGATAATACTTTATACCATTTAGGATGGCTATTGTCAGAAACTCAAATAATATCCACTCTTCCAACATTTTTCAAAATACAATATATTAACTATAGTCACTATGTCATGCAATAGATCTCTTGAATTTATTGCAATTATTTTAAAGTCAGAAAACATAAATGTTGGTGACACTGTAGAGAAAAGAAGAACTTTTTCATCCTGTTGGTGGGAATGTAGATTGATACAACTTGAAATGGTATAGATGTTTCTAAAGAAATTGAAAATAAAAATATCATAATACCCAGTAATCCTTCTTCTGGGTATATGTCTCCCCAAAAGTGAAATCACCACTTCATAAAGATACCTGCACTACCATATTTATTGCAGCATTATTCAAAATAGCCAAGATATGGGAAGAACTGAAGTGTCCATGGACAATTGCATTAATGAAGACATTCATCTTCATTAAAATCGTCATTTTAACTCTCTGGCTTAACTTGGTTGAATGTTAATAAAACCATTCTTGATTTTTTAATGCAAAATTTGGCCATGATATATGTTTTACCATGCTTTTGCTTTCAAGTAGTCTGTGTTTATATTTACAGTGCTTCTATTATTACCAAGAAATAGTTGAGCATTTCTTAAGAAATCCAGGCTTCCTTCTCCTTTTAATTGGTATTTAGTCTATTCAAATTTAATGTGATTACTGATGAGATTGGTATTCAGTCTCTGGCCCCATAGAAGACACTTATTTTCTAGATTTTATTTTTAACCTTTTCTGTTTCTCTTGTCTACTCTAGTTCCCACTATCCTCTTCTTAGACATCCTATGTTAACATCCTACTAAAAGTGTTTTTGTTTTTAAGAATAAAAAGATAAAATTGCAATACTGTGGTCAGTAAGTAATAGCAAATAATACATCTGTTTTCCCAAGGACATAACTTACTCATATTATGACCAAAAGAATAATATTGCTTCCTTGCTTGCTTACTATTTTAATGTTATTAGAGACCAAAGGGTCTTTTCCTTTGAGCCTGCCTTAAGTTACATGAAAGTATTATAATTTACTGTTCCTAAGGCTTATTATTTGTCTTTCAAGGAATGTAATAAAATCATTTCTAACATCTCTCCTATTAAAAACGCTTGTCTCTAGTGTATCGGAAACACTCTTAAGTCTCCCAGAATAGATTGAAGAAAGAATTGTGAAGTTTCGGAAAATAAAATCTCAACAGCTTAAACAATCGTTAATATTTTATTACTGCTTAATATTGTTTTGGACCAAGAGTATACTTTCAGAAAAAGAAATGTTCATTAGTTGGTGTCTATATACTAGGATCATGGTACTAGATAGATGAAAACATAGTACCAGCCCAAGTTAGTTAGTCCTCCCTGATTTTGGTGAGATTCTATCATTCTTATATCCTTCTTGTTTTAACTATGTATCTTTATTTTTAATTTTAAACTAAGCCTTTCAATTAAGGATACATATTTGAACAAATTTTTCTGATTTTTGACAGTTATGACTTACTCTTATATGGAATTTCTTTTTTTTTTTAAACCTGCTGGCCAAAAATATCTAATAGTGGAAAAATTAAGCTCTTATGGGTGATAGGTATAGGCTTCATGTTAATGAATTAGGCCAGACTAGATGAGGTCTCAGGACATATTTAATTGCATTATGAGGGAGAAAACACACCCAAAAATGACCTCCATTCATGATTATCTTCTCTAAATGCTTTATTAACTGACAATGTGTATTCATTAATTCATTAATTTGACTAATACTTAATGAGTTCTTAAAGGCCATGCACATTTCTGAGCAGTGAATGAGACATGCAAAGTCCTTGCTTTCATGAGGATAGCAAAAAATAAACAAGTAAAGAAATAAATACTTAATGTTAAAATAAATGTGAAAATGATATGAAATATACTGAAATAAATATGTATACTTCATTAGGTACTATTATATTAATTCCCTATAGATTTCAACATTCTATAACATATTAAAATACAATTTTTGAAAAAGCAAAACTTTTAAATAATTTGACCAGCCCCGCAATCAGTCCTAGGAACACAATTACATTTACTCAGCTCCAAGCTTCCTATTTTTGCCTTCTGAACTCAGTTTCAGTTAAAATAATCAACTATTTGGATATATTTGGATATATCAGTTCTAGGTAGAAGCTTAGGGCAAATCTCATCATTCTATCATCCCTCATTGTACTTGATAACCTTCAAATTACGAAAACAGTGACTCTTCTTATAATTGAATTACGTTGTGTTTAGTTTGTTTTTAGCCCCATCACCTTGGTTTCCCCCTCATCTGATACTGGTTATGTGGCAAATGTCCTACTGACAACCACTTTATATTAGAGTAGCCATGTCCCTCATTCAAACAGAATATTTAGTTTATGCTACTGAAAATTATTTATAAACCATTTCATTCTGTTCTCTGACTTTATATTCTTTGCTAACTAATATTTCTACATATATTTAGGTAGCTGTAACTTCCTAATTTTGTTTGTTTTCCAGATAAATACTTGCCATTTTAGTTTTTCAGTCCTACCTAAAATATGAAGCATTACATACGCTATGCTTTATTTCTTATTGCTGATTTGTGTCCCAACCTTCAAAATACTGAGATGTTTTTCATTCTTGAAAGTGTTCTATTGAATAGCAAGTGCTATTTTAGCACTTTTGTCATATTTAAATGATCACTATTTCAACATATTAAAAATATTAGTGATGACTAATTTCAGTAATACAATTCTTAATTCCTTCTCTAGAAGTCATTCTATTTCTTTTGATAAATTATTTGTTAGAATCAATCTTGAAGTTATTACTGGGTGTCTTGAACCCACAGAGAGCAGCCAATTAGTATGAGTAAAGGTGTTAGTCACAGTGTGTTCCATAGCTTTGTGAACTTTTAGTACAAGAAATTCTATAGAGCTGATCTAAAAAGACACTTATTAACCAAGTCCCGAAGAGGTAGGATTAACCAACTCCTGTTCTATTGCAATGTAAATGGATTTGCGACATCAAGTGAGTACCAGGGATCCAGAAAAGACCTTAATGGTAGTGTAACAGGTATGGACCTGTGAGAATTGTTTTTACTTCTTAGCCTTTGGAAGCACACAACTTTGCTAAATAATACAGCAAACATTCTAATTAAAAACTTTTTTAAAAACTTTGAATATTTGAAAATATTAGGTAAAATGTCAGTGGGAGGGCCGAAAACAGAATCCATAATGTGTTTTTTTTTTTTCGAGTATCCTGGTGAAATCCTCATTTGAGTATTTCCTTAAAATATTAATTATTCAAAAAGAATTATTCAATTATTCTAAGAGAATAATAAATGCATTTTAAAAATTGAGGTAGAATTCATACAACATAAAATTAACATTTTGAAATTTAAAATTCAGTAAAATTAACAAAGTTGTGCAACCACCACCTATATCTATATCAAGTTCCAAAATATTATCATCTCAAAAGAAAACACAACACTCATTAAGTAATCACTTCCTATACCTACCTTCTCTCAGTACCTGGCAAGAATTACTTGCCTTATGAACTTACCTATTCTGGATATTTCATATAAATGAAATTATACAATATGTTACATTTTCAATCTGCCTTTTTTTTACTTTGTATAATGTTTTCATGCCTCTTCTATGTCATAACATGTATTAGTAATTCATTCCTTTATATGGTATAATAAAATTCCATTATATGGTTATACCATGTTTTGTTTATCTATTGATTTATTAGTGACATTTGGGTTTTTCAACTTTTAGCTACTATTAATAGTGCTGCTATTAATATTTATGACCATGTTTTGGTTTGAATATCTGTTTTCAATTATTTGAGGTATATACCTGGAATGGAATATTGGTCCAATGGAAAGTCTATGTTTAAATCTTAGACTAACCATAAAATAGTTTTTTTACAATGCTGTACTATTTTTATTCTCACCAACAATTTATGGGGGTCTCAATTTTACCATCTTCTTGCCCACACTTATTTTTTCATATTTATAAATTATTACAACTCTTTTAAGTTCGTTCTTTTCCTGCTTCTCTGGCTAGATGATTTCAATGATCCTATCAAGTTTGCTGATTTTTCTTCTGCATAATCAAATCTGATGTTGAACCACTCTAGTAAAATTATCATTTTAGTCTTTGTATTTTACAACTCCAGAATTTCTATTTGGTTCCTTTTTATAATTTTCATCTCTTTACTGATTTTTCTCTACTTATCAAGACACCATTCTTCTGACTGCTTTTAGTTCATTGTTTTTGATTTTTGTTATCTTTTGACATATTTAGTACAGTTGATTAAGATCCTTGTCAAGTAAATCTAATGTCTATGCTTCCTCAAGAACAGTTTCTATTAATTTTTTATTTGAATGGGCTCCAGTTTCTTGTTTGTTGGCATGTTTTTTTTTTTTAAGTTGAAAACTGAGCTATTTGAATATAATAATGTGGCAACTCTCAAAATGAGATTGCCTTCACTCACTCGTCTTGTTTCTGTTTCTTGCTATGGATTTAGTTTTTGTTTGTTTACTGACTTGTTAGTCTGTATTTTTTGTTATGTGTAGCCTCCGACATCATTATTCTTTAAGTTGTAGTCAACTAGTGTTTTGACAGAGATTCTTTTGAATGCTTAAAATCAAGCCAAAAAAAAAAAAAAAAGGAAAAAGTAGAAAGTAACAAAGAAAGAAAATGAAGAAGAAGAGAAAAGAAAAACAGAAAAATGTCCTTAAGTCTTTGCAGTTGGCCTTGTGTTGAGGCACTCCTTCAAAACTTAGCTGACAATTTACAGCTCTGCCTTAGCCTTCACTTCCTGCTTTCACTGAGCCTAAATATAGGCCAGAAGTGAATACACAGGGTTTTCTCAAGTCTTTTCTGAGCATGTTTCCTACCCTATGCATGCCTATGGACTTCTAAATTCCCCTGTATGCATGAGCATATTTAGTACACTAAGTTTCCAATGAAATGCTTTTCTCAGCTTTGGCTTCTAGATATTTCCTGTACCTATTATTTGCCTCAACTAAAAGCTGTCATTCTAGGCAAAAATAAGTTATTCTTTTGACTTACAATATTTTTAAGTAATGTGTTCTTTAAAGCTGCCATTCTGCTCTGAGAGATTCTAGGACAAATGAAGCAAATGGTAGTGCCTTGCATCATTTCTTCAGTTAGTCACTAGACAGGTTAAAACAGATAAGCACTTTTTTTTTTTTTAATATAAGAAGGTCTTCTCTGTTCTCTCCAGAACCAATAAGGTAAGTGTCCCACAATGGAAACATGAGTAGCCATCTTCAAGATTAATGGTGAGCCAGGGTTCCTAGTAGTGTAAGAGCAAGTAAAAATTTTGCAAAGTTTACTAGTATTTTTAGTTGCCTTTTTCTGATACAGCATTCTCTTGGTTGCTATAAAGCTTTGACTTTTTTTCAGAGTCCTGACAAAGTTGATTCTGACAGATGTTACTGAATTTTTCAGTGTGTGTGTGTGAAGAATTTGGCCCTTGAAGCTACCTAGTCTGCCATTCACTGACATCCATGATGAACAGCAATTTAGGTGCATTCAAATAACGGTAGTTTCAAATTACTATTTGCATATTTCTTTCTGTACATGTATTTTGAATATTATATTGAAATAAGGTAACATTGGCCTCATCTCATGATAACGCAAATCAGATTAGCCCAAAAGTTTAATTTCTTGTGAATCAATAAAAAGGCAAGAAATAATAATATCTAGAAAGACATGTAATTTTTTTGATAATTATTTTCAGACTCCACCTATGAAATATGGTGTGGCACATTTAAAAATTTACATATGCAAAGGATTTTAAGGAGCAACTCAAATCTTTTCAATTTCTATAGTTTGAAAGTATTCTAAAATTTATTAATATAATTTCTATATAGTTAATCAATATAATGTTTAATATTTGTAATTTCTTCTAACCCTTTTTGTGTTTTGCTGTTTAGAATTGTGCAATATTTGTGTTTAGAAATTCTAAACATTTCTGATCTACCTTCAGTTACACATTTATTACTGAAATGAAAATTATATCCCCAAGAAACTAAGATCATTCAGTTTTATTTAGTAAGTGTTTAATTGAACAGTTACTCTATCAGGTACTGAGTTAGGCACTGAGAATACAATGATAAATGAAGTATGCCCTTGCAGAAGTTCACAATTAAGGAGAGGAAAGTAAAGTAAATTGTTGTGAGCCTTTAGTGCTCCCAGGGAGAGAAATCCTGGAACTTATAATTTTGAATAAACCTTTTACAACCACATTAAAATGCTTTTCTTTCTACTTTTTTTTTTTTGCATTATATAGTTCAAAAAATACTAAGTCCATTTAGTATAAATTTTCATTTCTAAACATAATGAAAAATTCTATTTAATATTTAAAAATGAGCATATATAACAGTATATTAAAATCATAATCCTATTGGCAAGGCAGAATTAACTCATTCATTATATATCTGATAATTTGAAGATTCTCTATAATAATATTTGGCAAATAATTAGAAATGACAGTGAGTTAACCAATCAAATAAACTGTATTCTGATTATTTTTTTAAGTAAAAGGACAATTTTCATAGCTATAGCCTAAGTACAATATACTATCTTTTTTAAGTCTAAAATTAGAAAATACCAAATTCTAACTTAATTTTAGAGATGCTCGCTTGCAATAGGGTTAGATAAGAAACCAAATTTAAACAAAACTATAGATGAAAACTTCAAATATTTTGTTTCAATTCAAACCCATTGAATGTATGATTATCCTTTCCAACTTTAAAAAAAAATCTATTAGCCACAATATGTACATATCGTCAACAAATATTATCATATTTATGCAGTTGTAAATCTGGGTCTATTTCTTGAATCAGATTTACTTTCTTTATAGAAAGAAAACAGTAAGCAAGATGACTATGAAATTTATTTTAACATTTTTAAATCTGAACTTCCTTTACTTGACAATTTTTTTGTACCGTTGCTATCACTTCTGAAACCACAACAGAGTATGTACTTTATTTTTCTATGTAGTTATTATTTTAAATAATTAATTTTTATCTAATACATGGCTGATAACATGTCATAATGTAGCATGTCAAATGCCAAATTACTCTCCAAATCATTGAAGCATCATAAAGATGTGAAATCACTCATCCAGGTAAAATGTTATGTAAGTCAAGCTCAAGAACACCCAGAATAAGTTCATAGAATTAATGAAGGTCAGGTATAAAGGCCATACCTAATGGAAACATTTGTTTTAAATCTACCAACATTAATAGAATTCAGTTATTTTAAGTTAGAACAAGTATTCAACATTAAAAACAAAAAATAATCTTACATAAACACAAGATTTCAGCTTTGATCATGTAATTAGGTCATTTATTGTTCTGTCATTATTCTGTTGTTATTAATAATTGATTTCCCCATTACATAGACTACTTTTTAGCGCAGTTACAGATTCTCAGCAAAACTGAGCAAAAAAAATATAAAGTTCGCCTATATCTCTACTCCCTCATGCGCACAGCCACCCCCCACTATCACAAACCACCATCAGAGTGTCATATTTGTTACAATTGTATAAGAACTTAGTTTTGAACCAGTTTTATTTATACAAGCAGGTAATTTTATATCTGCAACCCCTCCTACGTGGATGTAGTATTCATTGAGTAATAGAAACTTTGAACGTAATTTTGGTTTCACATGCCTTTTTTACCATTATGTCCATTTATAAAATAAACAATGCCGATACTTCATGTAACTTATGTTCAAAAATGTTATGATAAATGTTAATTAAAAGTAATTTGTTTAACTTTCCCTTCTCAATAAAATACTTTTGAAAAATCTAAAATATTAACATAAGAGCAATCTTAAATTATGTTAAATATCACTATTTGAGATGATGACTTAGTTTCTTCCCAGATAAATACACCTTCATCTTTGAAGGTATCCATGCATTCTAAACACATAATAAATTTTATTGCTGATATTGTAATTTAAAATGCAATTACTTTTTTTGTATAAGAAGTAGATGCATTTCTTTAATAATCATTTTAGATTTCATTTTAAGCTATAGCTTGTGGCTAAAATGTAGCACTTTTTTGGCTTATAGAATATTTGTTTATAAAATAGACATAAAGTATCCAGTAAGTTTTCCCTGTAACTATGCAGCAATATATTTTACCACAGAATAAAACTATTTATGTACATGTCATTTTTTTGATATTTCTATTTTGAATTAATGTAATTTGAATGGTCTTCTCTACCCTCTATTTCTTAAATTAGCAGCCAAAGTTATTACCATTTTTATGTATTTTATACATTAAAACTTGAAGCTTCAAATAGAAAATTTCCACTGAATTTAGCACTAATAATACCTGTTTCTGATAGAGAGCCATTCCTTGCTCAATTTTTTCATTTTAATTTTGATGGAAGGCTTATCCATATTTGTCTTGGTATAACAAGGTTACCAGAAACATATTTGAATCTTTTTATTAAAACAAACATAATATTTTTATGTGAATTTTTAAATGGCAGAAGTATCTATCTCTGTAACTGTTCAGAAGTAATAAATGTGATTATCATGACCTGACTTCAGATTTGTATTGAAAGGGTTCATGTGGGCAAAACTTTTTTTTCTTGAGAGTACTTGAATTTTGCTATTAATGTGATGGCATAGAAACTATCATTTATTGTACAAATATTTGAAATTTATTTAATTTTTTTATTTTTATTTGAAATATTTATTGTGCAAATATTTTTAATATTTATTAAGATGATATTAAACTTTGCCAAAGTGTTCAACCTTTTGTTGATACTCATTTCTTTATTCAAAGAATCTTCAGTGAACGCCTGAAGTGTCCCAGACACTATGCTTACTGTTGGTAATATAATAGCCAAAAGAAGAGAAAGTCCAATAATTCAGAAATTTTTATGATCTATTTTGAGACTCTATAGATAAGCACAAAAAAAGTAAATGACATAGCACCTTACATTTGGAAACATGCTAAAGGAGAAAGAAAAACCATGGGAGAGTAACAGGTATCTGTGGACAACTGGAGTGTTTAATGGTCGTTTTCTTAGGGGGTTTACATTAGATCACCCTGAGAAGAAAGTGATGTTTGAATAAAGCCCTGAACAGTTGAGCGAACAGCTTATGAATGTCTGGGATAAATTTTTAGTAGAAAAAACTGCAAGGGCAGAGGCTCTGAGGCATAAGCATGCCTTCAATGTTTAAAAAAATTTGGAAAGACCACTTTTATGCTCACTACATAAGAGATTAGTAGCAAAATACATCTGAGAGCGTTTGGTGGAGGGCATAGGACAAAGTTTGTCATTTTATATATTTGTCTTTTATTATAAAAACTAGTAGTGAGATGTGGCACATGGTAGAAGTTTGAGCAGAGAAATAACATGATTTGATTTAAGCTCCTAAGATTACTTTGGCTGATGTGCTGAAAATAGGCGTATAGTAGGAAGGCAAAGGTAAAAGCATGGAAAGAAAGGTAAAAATGTATTTTAATAATCTTGAAAAGAAAGTGACTCCGACTAGAAGAGTAAATGTGTGATCAATGGGTAAAGAAAAAAAAAACTGAAAATTAGTTAATATTCTAGAAGGAACTTCTCTGTATGTAATATTCTATTTTATGTGAATATATCTATATATGTAAGAAACTAAAATATATATTTTAATAATCCTGAAAAGAGAAGAAGGTGACTCAGACTATAAATGTATGATCAATGGGTAAAGAAAAACAAGAAAGAAATCTAGCAAGACTTGGAAGGCAGAGGGGAAGCAGAAATCATTACAGTACTCTTGGTAGGTTGTGGTACATAGACCTGATAACAAATAGTGACAGCTATAACACATTTCCTTCTGTTTGCAGCCCAAAGCCTGCTATCTTGAATTATAAAAGTGACAGTTCCCCCAGAGGCACTGATTTTCACAGAGGAAGCAGATTTCTTAAAGGTGGCAGTTATAGACTTCTCAAGTTCCCCTTTCGTGGTTGTGTTCCAACTTGCGGACATGCAGGATTTCTCAGACTTTCCTACAAGTTCCCACTTGTCCACCACAGTTAATGCTTCCAGCACATTCTGTGGCTGTTCCTCATATCCTCTGATTCCCCCTTTCCAAGGTTTCACCTCTCAGCTCCTGCTACATTTCCAGAAGGTCTAATTTCTGAACAAAATCCCTCATTTTAACAATGTTTGTATTCACTGATTCACACAATTATACAGGCCAATTACTCAATCTATGAGAAGAGAAGTATTTTTAACCACCTCATATTGTGCATTTTCGAGACTATAGAAGTATATGTAGAAAGTATGTATAAGCTAATTTGTTTATAAAATAGAAAAATAGCAATGTATCATGATACCTCATGACTTATACCAAGAGAAAAACTGTTTTAAAAAGAGAAGATACTTCATTTATTGACTGGCATGTGTAGCAATTATACTTATTGTTTACGTCTTCTGAGAGGTAATTCTATGTAACACAGTGGATTTAAAACTTGCCACAACCTTCTATAGTGCATCTACTCATATGTGCTTTCAGCAAGTGAAGAGATTGTTGCTTAGAGATGTTAAGGTCAAACAGATGTTGCAAAATATTAATGCAAATAGGAAAATTCTAAAGACTGAGCTATGTTATAGATGTATATGTAAACTACATCACAAGGAAAAGACACATGTAACATAAAGGAAGACATAACAGGGAAATTTGAATCATTTTCCTCTCTATTTCTAGCTGAACAATTGGGAAACATGATCTCCTGCCTTTATATAACATGTTTAGTTTGGCAAAAATTTTGAACATATAAAATAATCTCTGCTACACGGAGAGCATATTTATTGTAGAATTCAAAACCATTTATATGTTTATCAGACTCTGCCTAGAAAATGGGCTGAAATTATATATATATATATATTGCTATAATACATAGACTCATCAATCTTAAGGTGAGTATAGATTTTCTTTTCCCAATAGAAATGAAGCTGAGAGGCATAGGTGAAAAGGGAAACCAAGTAAGCTTATCTTCTTCCTCAATTAATTAACCTAATGTCACAGATTTCTTTTGAAAGTGAGCTTTCTTCTTCCAATAGATTCTTTCATTATGGTGTCCAGATTATTGCTTAAAGTGATAAACTGTCAGGTTTTAAAGGAGCTATAAACTTCTAAATTTGCCGAATTTAGAAGTAGCAGTATCACTAGCAGTAGATGATCTGTCTCATTTACTAACTCATATAAATATAAAATCACTAATTATTGGCACTCAAGTAAAATGGTCTTCTGTCATATTCATTGGTTAATTATACATTAAATGAGAAATTACCATTGTAAAGCATTTCTACACTTATCATTAAGGAAGTCTCATTGTGCTAGTTTCACAAAGTATGATATTTATAGACCTATAGATAAATATAGTGGTGTTTTAATTATGTAGTATAACCTGTATTTATGCCTAAACTGTAAAAGAATATTTTACAGTTCAAAATTGAAGATGTGATAAAGTCATTCTAATATATTAATTTGATAATTAGTCTATAAGGCTATATGAAGGCATATGAATAATGACTTAGACAATTAATTTCCTTTCTTCCTCAGGAAATAAAATACAGTATTAATAAGTATCTATTTAAGTCATTTTCCAATAGAATAATCTGCTGATAAAATAAACCCAGAATATAGGTATATGAACATACTTTACCATATTACCAGATGGGTAATATGAGCATACTTTAAAAAATTATGAACAATGGCAACCATGCAAATAAATTAAGAATAAACCTACGGTGAAGTTACTTATTGTACTGCTATCACAAGCATGTATTTTATCTATAAATGTTTCAGATCTTAGTATATTTTGTCTCATACTACACCTAAACTTTTAGGTGCTGCTTGAGCTAACCTCTAAAACATGCAGGTTTGTTCTGGGATAAATTAATTGTCTTGAACTGCAAAAGAGTTCTTACTACCATTTGAAAACCATTCCATTTTTTTTTTTTCTTCTTTTTCTCCCAATTTACATGTTTGCTACTCAGAATCTTCACCATTCTCCTTAAGTTATTCATCCATCCCTCTTCATTAACATACCATTTAGATGATCTTATTGTCTGGCCATTAAGTATAAACTATTTCAAAGTATTGACCCTTTCTGCAAATTTATATATACATAAAAACATTCATACTGGCTTTTCTTCAAACTCTGATGTGCTGGCTTTTCCTGTTTAAGACCCGCAGACTCTGTTTCTGAGTTCTCATGACCATCTCCTTTCACCACAAATTTGATTGGATAACTATTATGTCTTTCTCTCATGTCTTCAACTTCTCCCTGTCCTTTTCTGTTATCTTACAAACATACACAAATATCTTCCAATTTACATGTTTTCCTTAAAAGTGGGGGCTCCTCTCTCACTGTTACCCCTGCTCCAAAACCACATATTCTCATATGCGGAAGCTGAAAAAATATTTTTAGGTCATAGAAGGTGAGAGTAGAATCATGTAGAGTCTGGGAAGGATAGTTGGAGGGGGGATAAGAGGAGACTAACCAGTTACGTGATACAAAGTTGCCACTTCTCCGTCATTTGTCTAAGATCAAGTGATACAAAGGTACAGCTAGATAAGAGGACTGAGTTCTGGTGTTCTGTGGCACTATAGGGTGAATATGGTTAACTATAATGTATTGTATATGTCAAAAACTAGAATAGAGGATTTTGCATGTTCACAACACCGAAAATGTTTGAGATGATAGATATGCTAATTACCTTGATTTGATACACATTGTACACACATGGAACTATCACACTGTACCCCATATATTATGTACAATTATTATGTCAATTAAAAATAAAAGAAAAAAGGGATTATTCAAAAGAGAATATATTGAAAGAAAGAGGCACAAAGTATGGAAATAACATGTTTACATAGAAATATTCATGGAAAAAAATTAATGCAATGGAAGAGAACAAGTACCACAAACTATGATTCAAGAAAATTATTCTGAAATAAAAGATTACTGGAAAATACACAATGAAAGGCAAACTATTTTGAGGGAATATGACCCAGAAGTCCAACAGTTAGAAATACAATGGCAAAATCATTAGATTTTAAAGAAAAGGTTAATTTTCTTTGGCCCCCAGGCAATGATGTCAAGTCAATTAGAAATGAGATAAAATGAAATCATTATCACTTCTGACAGCATCTCTTATGCCAGAAGATAATAGAGTAACTTCTGAAGATACTCAAGGCAATCAAATATGAGACAATGGTTTTATATTTTCTACAATATAAAAGCTGCAGAAAAACTCTTATAAAGAAACTGGAATCTTAACAAATTTAGCCAGGCTAAATTTAGATGGCATGCGCCTCTAATTCCAGCTACTTGGGAAGCTGAGGCAGGGGGATTGCTTGAGCTCAGGAAGGTGAGGCTACAGTGGCTGTGATCATGACACTGAAAGCTAGCCTGGGCAAGAGAACAAGAAAAAGAAAAGGAATTAAGAAACTGTAGTCTTTCAAGGATCCAAAATGTGAGGGAATAATGAGCTCTCTGAAAATTCTAAAGTTGAATTTGCTTTAGATTATCAGAAAGATGCTGGAGACACATCAACACAGGCCTGGAGGGGAGCAAATATATACATTTGTTTATAGAAACACCAAAAATTCTTACATGGTTTTTGGAATAGACTTGACTCCAGGGGTAGTTTTATGTGTGTAAATAAATCATAGACACTAAGATATTTGTTTTTGCTGTTACCCTCTCCAAAACAAAACAATCATATGTCTTGGTTAGAATAACATACAAATCTTTGATTTACAAAGACACAACTTTGGTTAATTTCGTTCTTTTGTTAGAGTAATCAATGTCTGGTACTTCATGCTCATTCTCCATTCAATTTTCCTCTTCAAATTCTTCCTTTCCAGAAATTCTCACTCATACTACCAAACTTGTCATAGAAACATTAGTATAGTTTCCTATAGCAAAATATTGTCAGATGAGATCTAGGATTTGATATGCAGTCTCTGATTGGCAAATGGATTTGGTGAAGGGTGACAAAATTTATGCTGAATTTTTAACATCTCAAATTATTTATTTTGCATAATTCCCCTCTACATTGTTACTGGGTTGCTTCAGTTATAATCAGCAACCATAATGTTGATCACCAAAAATTAGTGCTTTACTTCCTAGTGTAATACAGAGTAGTTTTCTCAACATAGGTAATTGTAGCCTATTTAAACATTAAATATAATTCCCACTTCACACCAAATAAACCAGAAAATTAGGATAATTATTATTCTTTATTTCAGAAGTTTTAAATCAAATTTCATTTCTTTTACACTTTTTAAAAACTAATTTTGGGGGAGATATTTTTATATTTCAAATTGGTAGATAAAATTTTATATATTTATTGTATATAATATGGTGTTTTGAAATATATATATACATTATGGAATGACTAAATAGTGAATTAACAAATGCATTACCTCATGTAGTTATCATTTTGTGACAAGAGTACTTTACATTCACTGTTAACATTTTTTGAGACTGTAATATATTATTAACTAGATTCATCATGTTATACAATAGATCTCTTGAACTTTTTCTTCTTATCTAACTGAAATTTTGTTAACTTTTGATGAATATTTACCCAAAGACTCCTGCACCCTCAACCAGCACAGTCCCTGGTGACCCATTCTACCATTATAGCAACTCAATAGCATAAAAACAAACTGATTTTAAAAAATCACGATTATTTATAGATTATTTTGTTCATTTTATTTATAATATATGGGTTCTATGAAATGTAATCACATGCATATTTGAGTTTCATAGGCCTTACATAGGCCTATGAGTACATATAAAACTTGTGAAATCAAATAGCAAAGATGTGGAATCAAATAGCAAAGATGTGGAATCAATCTAAATGCCCATCAGTGATGGACTAGATAAAGAAAATGTGGTACATATATACCATGGAATACAAGGCAGCCATAAAAAAGAATGAGATCATATTGCTTGCAGGGACATGGGTGGAGGTGGAGGCCATTATCCTCAGAAAACTAACTCAAGATCAGAAAACCAAATACTGCATGTTCTCACTAAGTGGGAGCTCAATGGTGAGAGCACATGGATAGAGAAAAACACATACTGGGGCCTATTGTAGAGTGGAGGTGGCCAGAAGGAGGGAGAGGATCAGAAAACATAATGTGTATTTGGCTTAATACCTAGGTAATGAAACAATCTGTACAACAAACCCTATGACACAGTTTACCTATTTTAACAAACCTGGACATGTACCCTTGAACTTAAAATAAATATTTAATAATTTTTAAAAAACCTCATGAACTCCAAGCAGTGCACAACTCCAGTTAATTGTCTTGTGGCAAAATGAATTGTCTAGTTTTAATACTGTACTTAATAATTAGATAGGATGCTACCTTTGGTGGAAGGTATCTAAAGCCCACATAATGCTTCTCTGTATTATTTTGCAACATCTTGTGAGTTTATAATTATTTTAAAATTTAAAAATAGAATCAAAAGATTATAGTTATTATAAGTACATGAGTTGCAATGCAAAAATTATTTTAAAATTTAGTTTTCCTATTAGGACACATTGGTTCACATATCATATAAGGACATATTGGTCTACTCATTTTTATTTAAAACTATTAGGAAAAAAGGAACAGATTTTCAGAGCAGGGATATATTTTCATTTAAGAGCAGCCATATTGAATTTATTGCTTTTTTCAGGTCAAGTTGACTTTGCATCAGAGACCAGCAGTTTGAAGTTTTTGCTACAGGAATGCTTGAATCTCATTTTGAGACTTTGCAGACTGGGGATGAGTCAGCCGCTCATTAACCTGCTGATGCCCTATCTTTGAGCTGCAGTCTAGGTGGGAGTAGCTCAGAGGGAGGCCTTTTCCAGGAAGAAACCAATCTGCTTTCTCTCCTGCTGCTGTCTTTGTCTTTATTTTAAATTGCAAGGAATAAGATCACACATGATCCTGAACCTTTAGTTCAGGTCATGGTGAAAGCTGTTTTTAGTGCAATGACTGTTATGCTGACTCACAGGACATGCTTCTGGGAACAGTGCCCTTCTGGATCTGGATTCAGTATAATGCCCTGTGCAAACATTTCTCTACCAGTAGAAGGAGACTGTCAGCCTCATGGTGTTGTTAGCAGGAGGTAGAAGGTGAGATAGGAGCAGTTCCAGGCACATGGTTACATATGGGGGACATGGGGATGTCCCCCAAAGTTGGGGCTGCCAAGAGAACGCCTTACTTGTCCTACCTCCAGGCTCCCAGAGCTTCTGTCCATGTGAGGACCCCAGGTGCAACACAATTGAGTGCAGCCCCCCCATCCGTATTTACATAATAATATCTCTAATAAAAGTAGAAATAGATACTTTATCTTATATTTTAATAGTTTTACAGAAAATCAATGTGTCCTATAAAAAGAAAAAATTAACAGAATTTTACATGGATGCTTTAGGGACATAATTTTAAGGTCAGATTTACTTGGCCATCTCAATTTAAGATAAATTCTAGTATATACAATAAAATATATGAGGAATATTATATTTAAAGTTTCTAAACTCATCAAGAAATTTAATCATTTTATGACATCGTTCTTTTGCTTTTTTGTCTTTATTTGGCAATATCTTCTGCTCTCTTGATTTTATCTTCAAATTAACAAAGGAATGAAACTTATTTGGTTTAACAATGCTGTAAATAGAGGATACATAACTCTGAATTTTTAAAATTATTATTTTTCTTGTATTTCTTAATCTGATTCCCCAACTTCTAAACAGTGATCCATCTGTCTTGAGAGGAGTTAGCCTTATTATTTTCTAATCTCTGAAAACATATTCATTATTATTCTCTGCATTTCAATATTACCTATTATTTTGTTCAATGGACCAAGTTCCTAAAAAGTAAACTTGTAATTATGATTTATAAGACTACCCATAGAAATAAATGAATAGGTAAAATATTATTTTGATTATAATTTTTATAGTTCCATTTTAATCCCTCAGTTCAATTTACATTATACAATTCGATGTGGTTTTAGGATTTAATTTATCTTACAAAGTGATTCCTGTCTTTTATTTCCAGCATTGACAATAAGCCTCTCAACTCAAATAGTCATATAAGGTTCAATGTTGTAATAGTATTAAATTTATCTCATAAAATGATCTATAATTAATTTTGATAGAGTGCTAAAATGTAAATATCTTTTAACAGTGGCACAAATAATATCCAAAAGCTACTGCATGTTGAAGAAAAAGAGAATAATTCTGTAATAACTGCAAATTTCTTATAAGCGAAGAGTTAAGCACTTATACCTCAATCATATAATCTCTTTTAGTTTTTCTCATCAAAAAAGTAGAGCCAGTAACACCTGTCCTGTGTAGTTGTCAATGATTACATAAGGATCAAATGTTACAATATGTATAAAAATAATTAAATATGTAGGGAGTTGTTTGACACAGAATATTGTATGCTTTATTTTTGTTACAAATAAAAAAACAAATATTTTGTTTTTATGAGAGATAAGAATGTATGATTATTTTTTCATGGTTAGAAAAAAATAGGAATTCAGAATCTTACAATAAGGGATCCCTGGATCTCTATTTATTATTTCTTTCTTAGATTGTGACCTCAGAGACAAACTTGAAAAAATCTTCCATTTTAATTATATTTATGTAAAAGTGTCTGATTAAGTATGTAAGAATTTTTTTTAAAGGAAATCATAAAAGGATAACCAATTATACTGTAATTGAGCATCTTACAGATGCAAATAAATGAGACAGGCAAGATGAAAGAAGGAATTATTAGACCAATATGTCTCTCTGAAAAGCTTGCATTTTAGAATGAGAAATAATGCACAGGCAAGAAAAGGCAATACAAGTAGAATTGTCTTCTTAAATGCCTTTATTTACAAAGGTTTATTTATTATTTCTCTAGTGCTTTGATTGCTATTTATATGGCTTATTGATTAATGTATAATATATTTTGTTCAGTATATATGCAAATACAAATTGGTTAGAACTATGCTTGTGTTTCCAATTCTTACTCCAAAACTTTCAATTTTTTTACAAGCAAATTCATATTACTTCCCAGTTATTTATACCTTTTAGACTCATAAAATATATTTAAAATATTTTTACTCATTTTTCTAATTTTAAAATCAGAAAAGTTGTTAATAAACAATACATTTTAATATTAGAATTTACTATTATTGTCATCATGCTCATATAACAATTTTTAGTGTTTAAATATATATGCAATTTACAACAACATGTTTATATTGGAAACATTGTTTGTTAGTCCACATTTAATCATAAAATTATTTGGTAGTATCTTCCCCATGCAATGTATGTTTATAATCTTACAATAAGTTAAGAACATTCACAAACTAGTCTGTAATATAAATATGTCATACTAACTTAACCAAACACCAGTCTCCCCAAGTAAACTATTTACAGCTAATAAACATTTACAAATCTTGCTTAGCGTTAATAGTAATACAAAATACAAACAGGAATTGAAATGCTGCTAATATGCTTCTACCAACTTTGACAAAAATGTGCCAAAAATTGGCACATTTTTAATCGAGCCACCCAACTTCCTTATTCAAATCCATGATTTTTTATAATTAAACTTTAGAGTTAATGTATGTTTAATATGATTTATCTAGCTCCATCAAAATTTAATGGTGAGTCTTAAAACAATATAAAGCAATGATGTATGATAAGTGCACAATAATAATTTCCGTTTTGCCTCTCAAACTACAAGTGCCTTAATATACATTATACTATTTCATTATTCATATTTTATTGAGTTATTGTTATAAGTTGATATGGCATTTAGAAATATTAAGTGGTTTCCCATTTATTAATATAGAAAGTACATACAGAGATCACAGCATAAAAATCACCATCACCATTCTCATTTGATTCTAATCTATTCTTTATCTCTATAATACATGAGATTTGCCCAAAGAAGCAACACACATACACATTAAAATAAAAAGAACTTCTTTAGGAAAATTAAAGGCAATATATTAGATAGAGTAAAATGACATATTTTTACATTATTTTACATTTATTATCTATTACATAAATGAAATTAGGACATTTCTACACTTAAATTCACCTATGAACAATAATTTCATTTTAATGTAAGTGTTTAAGATATAAGAATTTGAGGCTGGGCAAGGTGGCTCCCGCCTGTAATCCCAACAGGTTGGGGGCAGAGGCAGGCGAATCACCTGAGGTCAGGAGTTCAAGACCAGCCTGACCAACGTGGTGAAATCCCATCTCTACTAAAAATACAAAATTAGCCGGGTGTGGTGGAGCATGCCTGTAATCCCAGCTACTCGGGAGCCTGAGGCAGGAGAATTGCTTGAAACCAGGAGGTGGAGGTTGCAGTGAGTTGAGATCCTGCCATTGCACTCCAGCCTGGGCAACAAGAGCAAAACTCAGTCTCAAAAAAAAAAAAAAAAAAAAAAAAAGATTTGCAAAGACTAGGGGTTTTGAAGGTGTAGAGCAACTAAAAAAAGTTTGGCAAAGCTGGAAAAGTCAGTATTACAATGCAAAACTGAATAGACTAAGATTTACAAGGTTGACAATAGGAGGAACCTGAAATATTCATATATGTATGATAAGCTTAGTTACCTCTTCTACTATTGACACAATGATTGTAAAAGGATTATCGTCTTCCTGCATTCAGAAATTCTGAAATGATTTCTTTATAAGCAGGAGCATTATTTTCCCAGGACTGGGGAATGCCATTAGTATCAATAGTTTCAAGGGACACATTTTTCTTCTTTTCACCATTTCTTCAAATGTCAAGAAAAAGTGGTTTCAGTTTTTCCCCATCAGGTAAGTACTCAGCAAATTGTCATTACAACTGGCAACACTGACTACCTGTAGAACAAAGCTGAGCATAAATAATATCCAATGATTCATTTTTTTAAAGTGATTTCATCAGCCTTTTTTCTTCTTCTTTATATATATATATATATATATTTTTTTTTTTTTACCAGAAAACTCCTTCTACTGCCCAGAAAAATTATCTCTGACAGAATAGATAATAGCAATTGCAATTCAGTGTTTCAGAAAGACATTCAGATTCTTAAGAGAAAACTTGCCATTCTAGAAATCAAACTGTTGTTTTGGAAGGTATGTGTGCTTTGTGATTTAGATCTCAGGAAGAGTTTACAGTTTATCTGGAGAGCAACTGTTCTCTAAACAGTTCTGTGATGATTGTGTAACTGGTTTTGTGCATGGTTATGTGCTTTATTTCATTGACTTACACAATTAGCCTCAAGAATAATTTCACTTGATAAAGTCTTGAGCAAAAGTTCCTTTTGAAATAACAATGTCTTTTTTTTCAAAGACTAGATTATTCCAAACCGTCATTCATTTAAGATTAATGAATGCTAATTAATTATTAATTACTAGGATGGGAGATTACATGCATTTGCCTTAGGCTTGACAAGCTGTCAAGGATTCTTGCCAAGGCTGCCAAGCTCAGCGAGTTCCAGGGATAGTGTGACACTGAACACTAAAACTTAAGTGACATTCCTAAGAACCTGGAGGAAAGCATGTGAACAACAACAACAAAGACATGTCCCTTAAGTTTGGCTGTCTCTTGTTTGTGAAAAGATGGGAAGAATAATGTGAAATATTTTTTTCTATGTTTAAAATAGTCATGTTAACTGTGTATCATGAAAGAATTCCTTACAATTGTAAGAAATGTTGACAGAAAATACAGTTCAAATAAATTTATTTTACATAATCAAAGATATAATACTAGTTACCATTAAAAATCTTTTACTTAAGCTGAATTCCTTCTACTCAGAATAGCACAGTATCTTATTTTCTATTCTGCTGAGCAGACCTTGGATTTAGAAATTAAATTTTAAAGTGTGACTAATGCACCAGAGTCCCAATTCTGCCTGTGTCTCAGACACACTTATCATTAGTGTGCTTCAGATTTTTTATATCTAAATATAGCTTTAAATATGTTATTATCGGCAGAAACACTTATTTTTATTTAGTAGGAATTACTGAAAAATAAAGATAAATAATAATACTTTTTAACTTAATATGATTCTATTTGTCCATTTTTGCTTTGGTTGCCCATGCTTGTGGGATATTACTCAATAAATCTTTCCCCAGTCCAATGTCTTGTAGAGTTTTCCCAATGTTTTATTTTAGAAGTTTCATAGCATGAGATCTTAGATTTAAGTCTTTAATCCATTTTGATTGATATTTTTACATGGTGAGAGATAGCCATCTTGTTTCACTCTTCTGTATATGGATATCTAGTTTTTTTCAAGTACCACGTATTGAAGAGACATTTCATTTGCCAGTGTATGTTCTTGGCACCACTGTCAAAAATGAGTTCACTGTGGATGTGTGGTTTGTTTCTGAATTCTTTATTCTGTTTCATTTGTCTATTTGTCTGCTTTTATGCCAGAACCATGCTGTTTTGGTTACTACAGCTCTGTAGTATAATTTGAAGTTAGATAATGTGATTATTTTTCCAGTTTTATTCTTTTTGATAGGATGCTTTGGATATTCCGGGTCTTTTGTAGTTTCATATTAACTTTAAGATTTTTTTCTATTTCTGAGAAGAATGCTATTGGTATATATGAAAGAGAATCTATATAAATCTAGGATTGTCTTTTCTATTTCTGTGAAGAATGCCATTGGTATTTTGATGAAGATTACATTGAATCTGTTCATATGAGACCTCTATTTTTAGTTGTTTGAGAAAACTCAAACTGTTCTCCAAAGCAGTTTTACTAATTTACATATCAAAATATTCATTACATTGAATCTGTACATTTCTTTAGGTAGCAGGAACATTTCAACCATATTGATTCTCTAATGTATGAACATGGAATACCTTTCCATATTTTGGTTTCATCTTCAATATCTTTCATCCATGTTTTACAGATTTGTCACATAGATTTTTCACTTCTTTGGTTAATTCCTATCTATTTAATTTTATTTGTAGCTATTGCAAATGGAAGTATTTTCCTGATATCTTTTTCAGATTGTACACTTTTGGCATATAGAAATGCTATTCGTTTATTATTGTATGTTGATTTTGCATTCTATAACTTTACTGAATTTGCTTATCAGTTCTAATAGTTTGAATATAATTTTTTATTTAAAATTTTTGTAGGTACAGAGTAGGTTTATATACTTATGGAGTAAATGAGGTGTTTTTATAAGGACATGCAGTGCATACTAATCACATCATGGAAAATGGGCTTTCCATTCCCTTAAGCATTTGTCCTTTATGTTACAAACAATCCAATAATACTCTTTTAGTTATTTTAAAATATACAATTAAATTATTATTGATTGTAGTCACCCTGTTGTGCTATCAAATACTAAGCCTTATTCATTCTTTCTAACTATATATTTTGTACTTGTTAAAGACCCCCACCTTGCCCTGAAAGCCCACAACCTTTCCCAGATTCTGGTAACCATATTTCTGCTCTCTATTTTCATGGTTTCAATTGTTTTGATATTTTGATTACTCAAATAAATGAGAAAATATGATGTTTGTCTTACTGTGCCTGGCTTATTTCACTTAAAATAATGACCCTCAGTTCCATCCATGTTGCAATTGACTGAAACTCATTTTTTACTGGTTGAATAATACTCTACTGTGTATAAGTACCACATTTTCTTTATCCGCTCATATGTTGATGGATGCTTAGGTTGCTTCTAAATCTTAGCTATTGTAAACAGTGCCGCAACAAACATAGGAGGTGCAGCCATCTCTTCAATATACGGAATTTCTTTGTTTTGGGTATATACTCAGCAGTGGGATTGCTGAATCATATGGTAGCTCAATTTTTGGTTTTCTGATGACTTTCTGAACTGTATTCTATAGTGCTTGCACTAAGTTACATTCCCACCAACAGTGCACAAGGGTTCTCTTTTCTCCACATCCTGCCAGCATTTATTATTATTGTCCGTTTTTTGGATATAAGTCATTTTAACTGGGGTAAGATAATATATCATTGCAGTTTTGATTTACATTTCTCTGATGATAAATAATCTTGAGCACCTTTTCATGTTTCTGTTTGCAAACTGTGTTTTTTTTGAGAAATGTCTATTCAATTCATTTCCCCATTTAAAAATTAGATAATTAGACTATTTCCTGTAGAGTTATTTGAGCTCCTTATATATTCTGGTTATGAATTTCTTGACAGAAATATTTTCTTCCATTCTCTGGGTTGTTTCTTCATTTTGTTGATTGTTTTCTTTGCTGCGTAGAAGCTTTTTAACTTGTTGTGATCCCCTGTGTCCATTTTTGCTTTGGTTGCCTCTGCTTATGAGGTAGTACTCGAGAAATTTTTGCCCAGCCCAATGTCCTGCAGTTTTTCCAATGTTTCCTTTTAGTAGTTATATAGAATGAGATCTTAGATTTAAGTCTTAAATACATTTTGATTTGAATTTTGTATATGGTGAAAGATAAGGGTCTAGTTTTATTCTTCTACATATGGATATCCAGTTTTTTCCAAATCATTTATTGAAGAAACTGTCTTTTATGTTCTTGGCAACGTTGTCAAAAATGAGTTCACTGTACATGCGTGGATTGATTTCTAGGTTCTCTATTCTGTTTCATTAGTCTAAGTGTCTCTTTTTATGCCACTTCCCTGACATCTTGGTTACTATAGCTCCATGTGCCTAGAAATGTTATTTAGAAGCTTGGGCCTGGAAAGGGGGCCTCATCACCCTGACTGGTGCTCTATCATGCTGTGGCAGAGCTGGTCTCCAATATGCTAGACAGAATGCTACCCACTTGTTTTTCTCCTCAAGCAGATGGAAGGGGGCTCCTTTGGAGCCATGAGTTATACAGTCTAGGGTTAGGAGAAGGGTGATGATAGCACTCCCTTAGCCACCCCTATTGGTGTCTCAGTTGGATGACCCCTCAGTCCACTCTGAGCTCAGTTCAGTTTTAACACTAGCCTAGGTATTACAGTCCCTGTTGCCTACACTGCCTTTTTAAGTTTATTTAGAGCCCCAGAGCACTTTAAGCCATAATTGCAAGTCTCTTGGAAACTCAAGTTCCAACCACTGAGATCAGTGATTAACTTCTGATTAGGGATAGTTTAAATGCTCCCCTCATGGGCTGGCATCAGCTAAATTTGGTCTGGTTTTTCTTTCTGCTATAACAAGGGGAACATTCAGTTCAATGCCACACAATTGCTGGCTCTCCCTCTCCCCCAGGGCAGAGAAATCCCCTCCACAACAGGCTGCTGCTGGAGAGGTGGAGGAGGAGTGACATAAGTGATTCAAGACAGTCTTTCCTACCTCTTCATTGCCTCTTTCAGATGTATGAAGTTAAAGCCAGGTACTACAGTGCTTACCTGATTTCTGTTCTTGTGTGAGTGTTTCTTTTTTTGTGTGTTGATAGCTGTTAAATTGGTGTTCATGTGAGGGATGATCTTGGAGCCTTCTAGTCTACCATCTCTCTCTAATAGTTTTTTTTTTTAATTTATTTAATATTCTAGGTTTTTGCAAATATAAGATTATATCATCTGCAAACCAGGAAAATGTGACTTTCTTTTTCCAATTTGGATGACACAAGTACCCTGGTGGCCACAGCCACTGGGACTTCACTGGGTCAGACCTGAAGTCAGCATAGTGCTAATGTTGCAGGAGCAGCCGCGAGAAACAGAGCCCTCAAACACCGAATGGGAAAGGAAGGAGTTTATTATTATGGCCTGGAGCAGAGTGATAATTTGTCCAAACTCAGCTCATCTAACAAAGGAAGGTTCTGCCTTATATAGGCTTATAATCTAGATATTAAACATGGAAGAATCTTAGGTTTACAGCCTTAGAAATCACATATGAAAGGGTTTCAGGTTTATAGTTTTAGAAATCACATATGAAAGGGTTTCGGGTTTATAGTTTTAAGAATCACATGTGAAAAGATTTGGTCTCCGGATAGGGAAGTGGGGTGGGGGTTTTGATCTTGTTTTAAGTAAAAACAGTGTCTTCTGAGAGTTTCCCTGATACCAAGCATGTTATTTACAGGAAGGTAAAGTCAGGAGGTGCCGGTGGGCCAGCCTTTTCTTCTACTGGCATGCAGTGTGGAAGACAGAGGGGGGAGGTAATCCCAGATGCCTGGGTCTCCTTCCTCACCATCTCTTGACCAAGGCTCCTGATAACCACCACCTAGCTAACACTCATGTTTCCTTAAAGCTCTAGGGCTCTACAATCAGCAAGTGGCAAAGCTAGGCTTGTGTTCTTCAGAGTGGCACATCTCCCCCAGGCCCTGGGAGGATCTCTAGATACGATCTAGGAGCCAGGATTTGGAGTTGGAAACCTTAGGAATCTACTTGGTGCTCTAATCTACTGTGGCTGAGATGGCACACACCCCTCAAGAAAAAGTTTTTCCTATTCTTCTCTCTTGTTTCCACAAACAGAAGAGTCTCTCCCTATAGTTACCACTACTCTAGTTCCGTGATGAGTATTGTCTGTCTCCGCCAATGTTCACTCAAGGACAAAGCCTGTTCAGTCAGCTGTGGTGAATTCTGCCAGGGCTACTTCTCTCTGTTCAAGGCAGTGGGCTTTTCTCTGGACCAGGGAAGATCCAGAGATGCTATCTAAGAGCCACAATCTGGAATTGGGGACCCCCAAGAGCCCACATGGTGCTCTACTCCACTATGGCTGAGCTGGTACCTAAGCTACAAGAAAAAAAACCTTTACTCTTCCCTAACCTTTTCTCAAGCAGAAAGAGTCTTCTCATTATGTCTGGGAATGTGTTGGTTCACACCTAATGCCAACATGTCTCTGACTCACCCAACGTTCACTGAAAGTACTGCCTGGCTACCACTGCTGATTTTCAGGGCCCAAGGGCTGTTTAGTCAGAATATAATGAATTCTGCCAGGACTGGCTTCTTCCCTTCAAGGCAACAGATTCTGTTCTGGCAGAGGGTGTGTCTATAAATGTCACTCAGGAGCAAGGGCAGGAAATAGGAGTCTCAGGACTCTGCCTAGTGCCCTATCCTAGAGTGGCTGAGCTGGTATCCAAATGGCAAGACAAAGTCATCTTTATTCTTCTCTCTCCTCTGCTAAAGCAGAGGGAGTCTCTCAGTGTTGCAAGCAGTACTGCCTGAAATTGGGGAGGGGTGGCACATGCACTCTCCTGGCTGCCCCTCTGGTGTCTCACTACCATTCCTTCCAAGTCCACTGGCTCTGAGCCCAGCACAGCACCAGAACCTGCCCAGTATTTGCACTTCTGTAGCCTTTACTGCCTTTCAAGTTCACTCAGGAACTCAGAGCCCTTTAGCCCACTGTGGTGGTGCTTGCCAGAACTCAGATTCCTACTGATGGGATAAGCAATCCCTCTCTGGCTAGGGCTGGTCTAAAAGTCCCCTCCGGGTGCTGACTGAGTTCTGCTCAGTGTTGCTTTCTGTTGTGACAGGGCAGGGCTGAGTATTAATGCGGAGTCCCACAATCACCATGATCTCCTTCCTACAAGTGGATGGATTATCTTTTCATGCCTCATGACTGCTGCCAGATGATGGGGAAGGAGTGGCATTAGCAATTTAAGACTGTCTTTCCTACTCTCTTCAGTGCCTCTTTCCCTGATAGGAATTTAAGACCCTGTGATTACTCATCTGATTTTTCGTTCTTATAAAGGTGCTTTTTTGGGTGAACAGTTGTTTAATTTGGTGTTCTGTGAAAAGGACGAGTGGTAAAGGCTTTAGTCATTCATCTTGCTCTACCTGCTTCCCTTAGTTTCTTATTCCTAAATATAGACAGGGACAGTTTTAATTTGATCTCTCTTTACAAGGGAAATATAACAAAGCATTATAAAAATATAACAAAGTATTACAAGTATTAATTTTTATATTCATAGGCCATTTTTAGTATAAATAATGCTAAGATGATCCAGAAAAAGATCAGAAACAGTTATGAATTTTGTTTAACAAGTTATGTATCTATTTACATAAATTTATGTAGCATATAACTTAACAATATGCAAACATAAATAAATAGCACAATAGTTTAAGAAAAAATACTGAAAACCTTTTATAAAAATGTGTCAATTTCTTGCCATTGCCATTGCGTTCCAGAGAAAACTCACCTAAATGCATGCTTATCATTATCTCCCATTAAACCTACATGTGTAAACAGTGCTTCTGCAATACATACAGTCTTTTTATTTTTTAAATTTTACAGTGTTTTTGAACCTTGAATATTTCTTAACTTTTCTTTCTATTTCCCTCTCTCTCTCTTTCTTTTTCTCTACTTTAATATACCAATACCCTGTATGATAATATATGGGGCTAAACCTTATAATGAGTTAGTATGAAATATTTTATCTTTTGGGATCCTTAGTGTTCTATCTTTTGTAGATGCTGAAGAACAATACATTTCTTTAGCCTGTTAAGTTGACTATAAGTAGTTCTAGATGGGCTTGCTGAGTTGCAATCCTCTAAAACAGAAAAAAAAAATTAAGATTTTTTCTTATCCAAATGTTCATGTACCAAAACTGCTATAACCTGTAGTTTTTGTTGAGATGCAGAAATATATAAGTTCATTTTCAGAATCTCCAGTATCAAAATCTGATCATTATTCACCTGTTTGTTTGATCTGGTTAAGGTCTACTTGCATTTGAAAAATCAACAACTGAGAAATAAGTTTCTTACATGTGTTTCAGTTGGGAACTGATAAAATCTAAATACTGACTTTAAGAGTGAAAATCTGCAGCAGCACATCCATCTTTCAGTTAGGAGCCAGATATGTAATATGAGGTCTCTAGGTGTGGAAAAACAAAAACAGCTTTTCTGTCCAATTGTCTGTGGTAGCTTTGAAAACATGAAGTAGGGCAGGATTTCTTGAGTTTACCTTGGCACTATTGATATTTCATGCTGTATAATTCTTTATTTTAGGGATTATCCTGTGCAATGTAAATATTTCGTCATATCCCTGGCCTCTACTCACAAAATGTCAGTAATACTCTAACCCTACACTCAAGTTGTGCTAGCTGTGGCAACCAAATATATCTCCAGACGTTGCCAGATACCACCACGAGTAGCATTTTAGGCAAGACAACCCAACTGATAAATACTAAAGTAGAATAATGAGATTGTTAGTTTTATGACCGTGTTTACTGTTAATATAAGGAATTCTTGGTTTGCACATAGCAAAATCCAGTGAATGAGAAATAAATTATTTCTGATGAATGTGAAAAGTGGAAATAATTTACGTAAGAAAAATTGGGCAACTATACATTTTCAGTGTTCTTTCTCTTTAAATGTGTTTTTGTTTTTCTTATAGGTTTTGTACACGTATTTATTTTCATGTGGATTGAAATTGCTGGTATATTCTGTTATCTGTAAAGAAGAAAAGCTTTTACCCCTTTCACAAAGAAGATTAATTAGTCAATTACCATGCTGTGTTTATAATTACACTAATATGTAACTCTGAACAAATTTGGAGGAAATTCTTGGAAATTACCTAATCATCCAAATTTGTCACTCATGCATACTACAGAAACAAGTTATTTTAAATAGATTTATCTTTAATCATAGATAAGAAAGAAAATATAAATATTAAGGTAGCAACTAGATGTAATTAAAAATATAGTTATGATCCTTTACATAATGCATTTTAATATGTGATTAATATATATAAAAGAAGTAAAGCAAATTCCCTTGGTTATTGATATTATAAGGAATAGATAGCTATCAATATACCAGGGAGTTGGTATAAGCTAATGTCGCCACAATGAACAACCACCATTTTACTAAAGCAAGGAACTGAGTCAAGAACTTAAGAACTATTTTTCCAGAAGAGATGGCTTTGTAAAAGCAGACTTGTAGCAAAAGATCTAATGGATTTTGAACAGATTTTACATTAAATTGATTTTATAAAATTATTTGTAATTATTTAAGATTGTTTGTGTAACATAATTTCCTCCTTTTTTTCTGGAGGTTAGCCTTCTTCTTCAATCTTTAAAGACAGCTTCTTATGAGCTTTCATAGAGGTTATGAGGTAGTACCCACAGGTCTAACTTAAGGCGAGGGTGTTGGTTCTTTCCTGGCTTCACAAGCATGGTTACTGACTACTGCTGAGGCTAAAGCAACTCCATCTTAGATGGTAATTCATGTTGACTTCTGATTAACTCCAGTTCCAGGAATGTCCCTAAGATTTATACTTTTTTTGCTGTTCCTTGTGGAAGAGCACTTACTGTAAATCTTACCCTTAGATCAAATCAACATTTATGTTATAAACATGTACTTAACATCAATCTTGCCCTTAGGCAAATTATAGCCTGTGAAGCATATTTCATTCTTGCTTTTCCCTGAAGCATAAACTTCAATTGTGCCGTACATTTCTTCTGAAGCATGATACCCTTCCCCTACGATATATATGCCCTGGGTCTTGGGGGGTTACAGTGCAGAAATCTAACTGTCTTGCAGCTGCTGAAGACACCATTTCTGTCCCTAACTTCCCCAATAAAATGCCTTTTGCCGACTAACTTGATTTATCTACTTCATTCTTTGACTTCTTAAATCCTTCTATATTTGGGGGATTGCTTTGCACATACAGACCTTTCAGAAAACAACTTTGCTATAAATGGCACAACTTAGACAATATTATAGTGTCACAGCTTGGGGGAGCACAAGGGCAACAAAGACACTGAACTTGGGGATTTGAAGGCTGTGGTCTCTACTGTATTTCAAATGACAAACATTTTTTCATGCTACTTATTTTTGTTGTTGTTATGTACAATTTTACATATTTATATAAAATATATTTTTTATTTGCATAAAATGTGTAATGATCAAGTCAGAATATTTGAGATGTCCATCACTTTGAGTGTTTGTCATTTTTATGTGTTGAGTGACTGTGTGGCCACATCCTCTGGCATATGGCAGGCAGGGTAGGTGCAGCACATAGGCTTCACGTGGCCACCACCCTTTTCAGCATGATAGTTGTTCTTTTCCTTGTCACATAAAAAGCACAGAATCAAGAAATAATCTTGTATTACTTTTAATACTTCATTTTCTGATGGACATTTAAGAAAATGTTTCTTATCTTTCATCTCAATTTAGCAGATGTAGTGTAAAAACTAGAGCAAAACCCTCTTCAGATGGTATTCGCTTTAATCATATTTCTCAAGACATGAAATATGAGAACTATTAACATAGAGAATAAGAAAACATTCAGTGAATGTGAAAAAATGACTCAGAATATAGAAAAAAATTTACTCATTTTATCTGCCAACTTTTCAAAGCAATGACCAATAACATATACAAAGATTGAAGTCAGATTAAACATATGTAAATAAGTATATTGTTATGAAAATAAGTGTGAGGTGGTCAGATCATTTTTGAGCCCTAGAGGTGGAGGCTGCAGTGAGCTGGGATCACACCATTGCTCTCCAGCCTGGGAGATGGGAGTGAAACCCTAGCTCAAAAAGAAAGAAAAACAAATCCTCATTTCCACTGTCATGCTACTAAATAACCATAATTTACATACATACATATATGTATATGCCAGTAATGCTAATTTAAATGTACTTCTCAGCTGTATGTGATACAGTCCGCTATTCAATTACAATTATTACACTTCTTTTGTGAAAAAGATGCTTACAAAGTCTTCTGATGTAATTAGTGTTATGCTTTTCTAGTGTTTGTGGAATCCTAGCCTTAGACCAGGTAAATAACATTAATCCTGGCTTTATGAAGCCCCAAGACAGAAGTTAACCATCTAACCTTATGCCCTATGCTTTTAAATGTATTGATAATGCAACAAAAATGTGCTATGGTTTGAATGTTCCCTCCAAAACTTACGTTGAAATTTAATTGCTGATATAATGGTATTGGGAAGTGGAAGCTTTAAAAATGGTTTAATGGTGTTCTTGTGGAGTGGGTTTGTTACACTGACAGTGAGCTCCTGACAGAAAAGATGAACTTAGCCTGCTTTCTCTCTTGTCTTATGCCCTCCTACTACGGGATGACCTTTCTTAGATATGTATGCCATGCTACCAGACTTCCCAGTCTCCAGAAGTGAGTCAAATAAATTTCTATTGTTTGTATACTACCCTATCTCAGGTATTCTGTGTAGCAGTAGAAAACAGATTGAGACAAAATGTTTGTTAACACAACTTATTGAAGCTATGTAAATAAATTAGCCGAATAGAATATAATATACACATATACTGTCATAAATTCACAGACTACATTACTACTGAATTAGTATTAATTGCACAAAAATTGCTGGTAATTTTGATTTTAGAATGTGAAAGAAAACCAAAATCTTGGGACCCTCAGATTTACTATACCAAAAGAAAAAATAAGCGTGGGAACTGAGTTATGAAAAACAGAACAAAACAAAAAAACTGCCTTCTTTCTTTTTCCAAACAGCTACAATGATAGAAGGTCACATATCTGTCCAGGTCACTTCCATCACAAATTGCTCACAAGGAAATTCCTTGTGGGCTCCCAAATTTTTTAGAATACCTATTCTTCCTGTGAAGTAACTCTAAAACAGAGTCTTGTTAAATCTCATCCTGATAATATAAATTAACAGCTTATCTTTGTAGGAACAGGACAAAGGCAAAACTAGAAATCATGCTTGACTCCTTCCTCTATGTTTTCTGTATTGTATGTAAAGTACAGATCTACTGAGCATGAAGCAAATGCATGATTGATTGTTCCTCTACCCCTTTCTTTCACATGTAAAATATGAATTCAGTGAGCACTACTCAAAGCCTTACAAGAATGTAACCACCTCCCTCCTTGCCTACCTTCACCCATTCTTTTCTTTTTCCTTCCCCTCCTGCTTACTCTTTTCTTTTAAATATTGAAGTGCTCAAAACTCTTTGGGAGAAGTATGGATCACGGATGTGATTTCTGTTTGTTCCACCACCCTACCCACCCCCCCACAGGCGAAATCACAGCCATGGCAAAATAAACCTCCAAATTAATAGAGACTTGCCTCAGTTATTATTATTATTATTATTATTTTGATTTATAAGCTGTAGGCTATTATTTGAATCTATGTCAAATTTCCATTATCTGTAAAAATTGGGTTGGAAAAGATAAGATAGAAATCTTTCAAATTATCTTAACATGAACACAGTAAACCTACTCTATTTATGGCCAGAAGTAGTGTTTAGAGATTATTTAAAATCTCAGGTTTGACCATTGAGGATAGATATTAATTCTTGGGATAAAAAGTCAGAAATGTGAATATATGACATTTTTGTCATGCTGCCTCATTTTCTAATAAGCTCCTCAAAATGTCATCTGACTCTCAAGAAATACACGAATTTTCAATATTTATTTATTATGAGACCTGTGTTTTAAACTATTTAAAGTTAAAAGTTAATTTAAGATGGCTTATGAGGTGTGCTCATTTTTCCCTTCAACGTAGAAGATAAGTTGTTAGATTTTTGTTACCCTTAACACATTAAGAAGGTTTTCTGAAACAAAAAGTATCTGAGACAGGTCTCAGTCAATTTAGAAAGTTTATTTTGCTAAGGTTAAAAACATGCACCTTTCAAGAAGGTAGATATAAGGTCTTTTAGGCTGACTGACGGTGCCATGGATGCCATGGTGACCCCCATGACCTGCACATACACCTCTTGGTGGCCTCCCAGAATTAGAAAATCTGAAGTAACTGGAAGACTATGAAAAGAGGAAGAATGATCAACCCCTGTGGAGCCTAATTAACTTGAGACATTTTTCTGTTGTTCCTTATTCCCACCTCAATTGATAAGGCAATTGGATTTTGTAACCTACCTTGGTCAACCTCATGACTCCCTACCCTATGACCCCCTCCCAGCTTGCAAAAAACTGCCCTAAACTTTAACTTCTGCAACTTTCCACTGCCTACCCCAAACCTATAAAACCAACTCCTATCCCACTGCCCTATACTGACCCTCTTTTAGGACTCAGCCTGTCTGCACCTGGGTGAAAAAACAGCCATGTTGCTCACAGAAATCCTATTCAGAGGGAGTGGGGTCTCTTCATTCAGAACGTCTGTTTTAACAGTAGAGGCAGGTCTGTAGGTTTTCTCAAGATAATTTTGAGGGCTTCCATAATTAAAGGGAAAAGGGTGAAATTGGGGAAAGAGAAAGAAATTTTTTAAAGGTGTAGGTAGATAACAGACAAACAGTTGCATTATTTTGAGTCTTTGATCAGCCTTTCACTAAATACGCAATTGTCAAGTTAGAGAGAGGTAGAGGAATCTGCATATTTATATCAGAAGAAGCAATCAGGTAACCATTAGCCTCAGGTGGGCAGAAGGATGACTTAGAGCTCTGTCCTTCCTTTGTCCTGGACCTGTATCTGCCATCAATTGACATTGTCTGGGTAAAATTCAACAGAATTGTTTTAGAGTAAAGATCTTGGAGCCCACAAGGAATTTCCTAGTGGGCCAATTGTGAGGGGGAGGTATGCAGCTCTTCTTCTTCTTCTTTTTGTTTTTCTTCATAGCTATCTTATTTAGAAAGAAAATGGGAGGCAGATTTCCTGACACAGGTTCCAGCTTGACCTTTCCCTTTGGCTTAGTAAAGTGGGTGTCCTGAGATTTATTTTCCTTCCACAGTTTATATCTAAATTAGGATTGGGAGACAATAATCCATGGTTCTTTTACACTTCTGCACATTTTGAGAGGAAGTTACCCTTTGTACGAGACTGTCTTTTCCAGAGATTTGTATAGTAAACAGAATTAGACAATAAAGTGTCTCCCTCAGGAGTAAAGATGAGTCATGATTACTGACTTCTATCAAAAGATTTGTTATAACCAAATTCAGAAACATGTATCCCTCTCTATGAAGGAGTCATGCAACCAAGACTGCCTTCAGGTTCTCCTTAGCTTGATTAAATTTTACACAGGTTTCTTCCTGACTCTACACCCCTGGCCTCACTTTTTTTTTTTTTTTTTTAGAACATTTATACTAGAAAATGTATAGTTATAAATTATTGTTTATCTCCTTTGAAATGTCTATCTTGTCCCTTCTCCACCTCCCCCACCACACTTCCACCCTTCCCTTCCCCCTCACCTGCCTCTTGCCAGTTTTGCCTAGGAATGTCTTTTTTTTCTTTCTTTTTTTTTTTTTTTTTTTTGATGGAGTCTTGCTCTGTCATCCAAGCTGGACTGCAGTGGTGTGACACTGCGACCACGGCGTCCCAGGTTTAAGCAATTCTCCTGCCTCAGCCTCCCAAGTAGCTGGGATTACAGGTGAGCATCATCATACCCTGCTAAATTTTGTATTTTTAGTAGAGACAGAGTTTCACAATGTTGGCCAGGCTGATCTTGAACTCCTGACATCAAGTGATCCACCTGCCTCAGCCTCCCAAAGTGTTGGGATTACATGCGTGTGCCACCGCACCTAGAAAAGAAGGTCTTATAAGAAAGTGACAGCCATCCTTTTTAAATATAATCATAAAGAAAGACAGTAGCATTGTCTCTGTGGAAGGGTAGGAGCCTAACTCAGATAAGCACAAATTAGCAAACACAGATAGCCTAATCTCATTAACCACCTCTCTGATAATGTTCTCCAGTACTTTTCTGCTAACTCAATGTACTGTTTTAAAACTATTCCTTTTTTTCTTTTCCAGTGAAGTTAAGGTCAATCCCTTTCTTCTATTGTTCAAGTCTTACTGCTTTTCCTAATTTAATGTCTAGGGATTGTGTGGAGTGGTTCTTTGTCTTCTCAAGGAGGAATGCACAGAAGAAACTCTTTGGCTTCCAGAGAATGACTTGCCTGAAAATGACTTTTTTCTACTGCTAATGCAATAGTCTTAAATAAAGTCTACCTTGTCTGTTTAATCTGTCTAGTACAATTTTTGTTTTTGACGTATTCCAATGCCTTGTAAGTATTAGAGGTCATGGAACTGAACAAAAGTAAAAACAAAAACAAAAATGCTGTACACTCTGATTATATGGCTGTAATCAAAGCAGTATATTTACACAGTTAATGTGTAAATATTAACATAGTTAATCATTCTCATTTGTCTCTGACCCAGAAATCTCATGTGTTCTATAGATATCCATGAAATTCTGTCAAGCTAAATTGTTAGCGTGAAAGTAGCATAAAATTCTCACACTTTTCACAGTTCTTGAAACTAGCAATCTTATGTCAATGTTCTTTTCTATACTATGTAAAACCCATTTTCTCATATTAAATTTTAATAAGCCCAACCTTTCTGCTGGTTCTCTCATTAATGTGTTAAATGTGACATTAATACATACTGATTATCTAGTTTTATGACAATGAGAATTTTAACAATTTAAAAACTGGTGCCCTTTTTATGGTGTTAATATGCCAATGTCCACCTATCATTTTTAATAATGCTGTCCACATTATAGGACATTATTTTAAAGTGTGTGGCTATTTATATGTCATAAGATGTGGTGAAAATTCAGTTCCACTTTTGTTTCAGCTAGCTAATTTGTAGGAGGCAAATTGGTATAAGATATTTCACCATACCTTACCTGACTACTGTTTTCATTACGCATTAAAAAGATATAAGATTGTTCTTCTTTCTACTAAGCCAGCAACTTGATTTTTCAGTTGTTGAAACGTTTTTGCCAAATGCCTTTATGTGTGTGTAAAGGCATGATCAGGCAATGATTGTTTACTGAATGTCTAGTATTTATTGAGCTAAGTATTGAGAATATTGCAATGAAAAGGAAAATGTAGTTTCTATATTAATTAAATCTAACAATATGTAGATATTTAATTTTGTATGGAGTCAATAAATGTGTTTAAAAATGTAAATGATAAAGGATAAAATAGCTTAATTTTTTTCTTAATACAATCTAGCTCATTTTGGCAAGGAGTTCAGCTGGTGAACATTGCTATAGGGATAAATATAGTTAGGATGAAAACAAATCCTTATTTTGCTCAAACAGCAATTTAAAAATATATAGCAATTCTGCACAATCTCTCCCAGAAAATAGAAGCAGAAGAAACAATTCCTAAATCACTCTATTAGGCCAGCATTACCCTGTTACCAAAACAAGATAGAAACATTACAAAAAAATATACAAACCGATATTTCTTCTCTTATAACCATGGATGCCAAAGCAATAAGCAAATACAAACACAAGAACAAAAAACACTTTAACAAAATGTGAGATAATTCTAACAATGTAATACATTAATTATTCACCATGACTAAGTGAGACTTATGACAAATATGTAAACCTGATTCCACATTGCCAAAAAAAAAAAAAAATCAGTAAAATCTATCTCATCAACAAGATAAAGAAGAAACATTTATGTTCACATTGATTGATAGAAAGCATTTAATGGAATTGAATATCTGTTTAAAAAAAAAAAAAGCTCAGCAAACTGGGAATATAGGAAAACTTTCTAAACTTGATAAAGCATATCTACAGAAATTCTATAGCTAACACAGTTAATGCCAAGGAACCACATATTTTCCCCCTAAGATTATGAATAAGGCAAGGATATTTTCTCTTACCATTCCTATTCAAGCTTGTATTGGAAATTCTAGATAGTGTGATAAGACAAGAAAAGGAAATAATGAGTATGCATAAATTGAAGGGAAAAATAATACCATACCTGCTTCTAAATCACATAATTGCTTATACAGAATACCCCAAACAATAGACAGAAAACACTTCATACTAGTAAAAGTGTGTACCAAAGACACTGATTATTTTACAAAAGCATTTTTCCTATGTATCAGTAATGGTCAATTAGAACTTGAAATTTGACATCATGAAACTATTTATAATATTACAAGAAAATGAAATACTTAGGTATTATTCTAATAAATTATGTACAAAATCTGATATTGGATATGTGTCCAAAAGAAGCTAAGAACTTTAACTAAAAAATTAAATGGAAACAACCCATTCAAAATGGGCCAAATATCTGAACTGACATCTACCAAAGAAGATGTACAAATGACAAATAATTTATAGATCATCAAGACTAAAATCATCTATATTTGAAAAATGACATTTTGTTTAATATAGATACAGATGGTTATATATAGAATTACTTATACATATTTGTATATATACAAGTTAGTATACATGCATATGTGTATATACACATATGAGATTGTAAAAAATGAACCAGTAGCAAAGAGCACACCAAGAGCCCATTTGTTGATTTCTAATATTATTCTTCAATAGTATTAGAGTATTGAAACATTGTAACACTGCAGTGCTAGAAAGTTAAAGCAAATAGACAAAACACTATAGGAAAAGAATAAAGCTAAGGTAATGGGAGTATGTCAAAAGAATACAGTAGCAAAATGAAAGAGTTCAATGGCTAAATATGAAACTAGTTGAGCAACAAAACAAGTAAAATAAATAAAGTGGTATTGGCTTATATACCAAAGTAGAATGTATATATCCAAGTATTCATACCAATGAAAATAAATGACTGAAAAAATAACGGAAGAAGAGAAAAATCACTTATGCAAAAGAATTCTAAAGACTACAACCCTTTCAAAAAGTACAGTATGAAAAGAGAAAATAAAATATAGAAGTCTACTGAATAACAATACTTCAGCTAGTTGACCAAGGTTTACATGCACAGTGATAAATCGTATTGATAGCATGTAGCCTATACTATGATGAGAATGTACTTTCCACTGTGGTCTTCCTCCCAAAAACACATCAGCTAAGTCTAATTACTAAACAAATAAATAATTAAACAAATTCTATTAGGGAGGCACTCAGCAAAATACTTGACCAGTCTTCTTTAAAACTGTCAAGGTCATAAAAATTAAAAAAGAAAAAGAGGTCTGAAAAACTCTCACTACCATGAGGAGCCTAAGAATAAATCAAAGCTAAAGGCAAAATAATATCCTACATGGAATTTTAGAACAGAAGAAAGGACTGGAAATACTGACAAAATATAGAATATGATCTGTAACATATAAACATTAGTTCCTTAATTGTAAAAAACAAACCATACTAATATAAGATTGTAATAGCTGGGGAAATAGCAGAGGATGCATGGCAATCTGCTGCACTATTCTGGAATTTTTTTCTTTCAAATATGAAATAGTTCTACAAAATAAAGTTTATTAATTTTTTAGGCATATATATCAGAAGGTAGCATGGCTAAAGGAGTATAAGAAAATTTTAGTGAAGGAATATGAATATAATAGAAACTTTCCTTAAGACCACAAACACTTTCAACTTGTGAACACAAGGAAGGGAACAGACATTAGGATCTACTTGAGTGGAGAGGGAGGGAGAAGGGAGAGGAGCAGAGAAGGTAACTATTGGGTACTGGGCTTAATATCTGGGTGATGTAATAATATGTAACACAAACTCCTGTGACAGATGTTTACCTATATAACAAACATTCACGGCTACCCCAATATGTAAAATAAAAGTTAAAAAACAAAATCAACAACAAAAAACAGGCCAAGTGTGGAGTCTCACACCTGTAATCCTAGAACTCTGGGAGGCCAAGGCGGGCTGGCAGATTACTTGAGGCCAGGAGTTTGAGAAGAGGCTGGGCAAAATGGTGAAACCCCATCTCTACTAAAAATACAAAAAATTAGCTAGCATGGTGGCAGGCGCCTGTAATTCCAGCTATTCAGGAGGTAAGGCATAAGAATTGCTGGAACCCAGGAGGCAGAAGTTGCAGTGAGCTGAGATTGCTCCCCTGCACTCCAGCCTGGGTAAAAGAGTGAGACTGAGTCTCAAAACAAAAACAGAAACCTTTCTTTCTAGCCTAGGTGGGGTAAAAGACTTGTGTATGGGTGTGGGTGGGTATGTTTGGGTGTGAAACAGAGAGAAAGAAAGGATTCCACAGAAAAATGGACTGGTATTTTGCTTCCCAATGAATATCTTCGTAGACAACAAAATATATTTTATTGTATTTAAGTATTCCCAGGTAACTCTAGTTCACAAATCAAAGAGGAAATTCTACTCCTTAAATAATGTGAAAGTTATCCAACTAAGTAATGATTTTTAATATAAATAAAATAAATTTGCAAAAAGAGTTACATTGCTAAAATATATGAGTTTTGGAAATGAAATTATAAATCATGTTAAAAGGAATTGGCTAAAGCTGATTACAATAGGAAATTATTTTCTTATTCTCTTTAAATTACCTTCTTATTTATAAACAAAACCATTAAAATTTGCTGGTTTTCTAAAATTCCCAGTTTTACTAGCTGTATATAAATAGATATTTCATACCTTATGTTTATTGAGTTTGAAGGCTTTTAAAAATTTCTTATTGTAAATTAACAAATTATGGATGATTAGATTATAAGTATTGACAGTGGAACAAATTTAAAATCATGTAAACACCCACAAGTAGTAGAATGGATAAACAATGTGTGGTGTATTCACACAATGAAATGGTATAAAGCAAGGGAATAAGATAATTAGCAAGAAGATGCATGAATTTTAGAAATTAATGCAGAGCAAAGGCAGCCAGACATAAAAGAGTATGTATTGTATTATTCAATTTGTATAAAGTATAAAATAGTATGTGAAACTCGCCTATTCTAGTTACCCTTTAGTGGGAGGGAGTGTTCTTCTTAAAAAAAAATAAATGAGTCAACACTAATCACTATTCTGTATAAACAAATCTTTTTCCCTAGCTTTATTGTGATATAAATAACAAAACTGTATATATTTAAGTATATAATGTGATCATTTGAGATATGTATACAATGTGAAATGATTACCCCATCAAGATAATTAACACATTTATCACTTCATGTAGTTACCTTTCTTGTGTGTGTGTGGTGAGAACATTTAAGCTCACTCTCTTCCCAGATTTTAGTATAAAATTCAGTAGTATTAACAATAGTCATCATACTGTATATTAGATTCCCAAAACGTATTCATCTTATAACTGAAAATTTATACCCTATATACAACTTTTGGAAGAGGATAAAAAACTACACCCAGAGACTAAAGAAAACAATGCTGAAAAAAATCACAGGAAATTGTGATGACTTTAAAGCCAAAGGTACATTGCAAAAACATTTCTTCAAGAAAGATACATGCAAACTAAGAAAAAAAAATCATGATCTACTTGTGCATGAAATATTGGAAAAGAATAAACACAAACAGAAAAACCCATAAAATATATTAATGGGACCACTGAGGATCTCTGAATATGGATTGTAAATTACAATATTATATAAATGTTGTTTTGGCTGATTGTAATAAATATATGATCACTGTTATTATGTAATAGAATGCCATTTTCCAAAGAGATAGGAATCAAGCATTATGTCCACGAACTAGAAAAGGATGCCTGTGTGTAGAGGAATTGAGACAAAATCATGATGACTGATGAAGCCAGAGGGGAGTATATTTGGTTTATGATTCCACATTATGCTTACAATATTTTTGTAGGCTTAAGTTATTAAAGATAAAATGTTGGGAGAAATAAATTGAAGCTACAAGTAGATCTACCCTTTCAAATGAATCTAGACCTTGGGTTTTTATTAATTTGGTAGGATTTCTTTTCTAAAAGAAAATCAAGTTTCTCCTGATAATAAAACACTACCTGAAATTCAAATTTTACCTCAGTAAAATTAGATAATATATTTAATTAGAGCATAGATATACATGTTCATGAAAACCAATTTCTAACAGTTAAATTTTTATATATTTGAGCAGCAGTTAATAACATTGAAAGAGTATTCTGAGATTAATAGTTTAGTTTTTTTAACTGTACTTATAACCAGGAATAAATATAGAATATTTCATTATAAATAATCAGATATAGTTTGGCTGTATCTCCACTGAAATCTCATCTTGAATTCCCACATATTGTGGGAGGGGACCTGGTGGGAGGTAATTAAATCATGGAGACGGGTCTCTCCCATGCTGTTGTTGTGATGGTGAATAGTCTTATGAGATCTATTGGTTTTAAAAACGGGTGTTTCCCTGCACATGCTCTCTTCTTCTCTTATCTGCTGCCATGTGAGATGTGCCTTTCACCTTCCATCAAGATTGTGGGGCCTTCCCAACCACGTGGAACTGTGAGTGCATTAAACCTTTTTCTTTTGTAAATTACCCAGTCTCAAGTGTATCTTTTTTTGTTGTTGTTGAGGCAGAGTTTTGCTCTTGTTGCCCAGGCTGGAGTGCAATGTCTTGATCTGGGTTCACCCCAACCTCCACCTCTTGGGTTCAAGCAATTCTCCTGCCTCAGCCTCTCGAGTAGCTAGGATTACAGGCATGCACCACCATGGTCAGCTAATTTTGTATTTTTAGTAGAGATGGAATTTCTCCATGTTGGTCAGGCTGGTCTAGAACTACTAACCTCAGGTGATCTCTCCACCTCAGCCTCCCAAAGTGCTGAGATTACAGGCATGAGCCACCATGCTTGGCCTCAAGTGTGTCTTTATCAGCAATGTAAAAATAGACTAATACAGTAAATTGGTACCGGTAGAGTGGGGGCATGGCTGAAAGGATACCCCAAAATGTGTAAGTAACTTTGAAACTGGGTAACAAGCAGAAGTTGAAACAGTTTGGAGGGCTCAGAAGAAGACAGGAAAATGTGGGAACATTTGGAACTTTCTAGACACTTTTTGAATGGCTTTGACCAAAATGCTGATAATGATATGGTAACTGGGTTTTTGTTGGATGCTGTTGATCGTTGTGGGTTCTTGGCCTCCAACCTCTTAAGGAATAAGCAGTGGGGCCACTGCAGGTGGACCGTATGCTCGTAAAAGTAAATACCAGACCCAAAAAGTGTTGCAGAAAGGTGATTTTATTTAGGTACAGAAAGAGAAGGAAAGAAGAAGAGAAAGGCTTCCACGAAGAGTGTGGAAGGGGATTCCAGAAGGAAAAAATCCCAGAGGGGAGCTCCCACCGTTTGGGAGGGGATTCCAGAAAGTTGGAAATCCGGAGCAGGTGAACATGGACTTTATCCTGGGAGAAAGCCCCACCTTCTCCAAGACCCTGGACCAATGAAAGGAGTTCCTTAGAACTTCCGCTGGAGTGATTGACTTTTAGTTTCTTTTCCGCACCCACGAAATTCAAACATAAACAGTTGAATCTCCCGGATGGAGAGAGATGGGAGGGGGGGCATGGTGCTGGGAAATTCTTGCCCTTAAAGCTACGCCCCCTCATGGACCCAGAAAGAGAACACATTCCCTCAATATGGACAATGAAATCCACTGAGGTGGTCTCAGATGGAAATGAGGAACTTGTTGGGAACTGGAGTAAAGGTGATTCTTGCTGTGTTTTAACAAAAAGACTGGAGGCATTTTGCCCCTACCCTAGAGTTTTGTGAAACTTTGAACTTGAGAGCGATGATTTAGGGTATCTGACAGGATAAATTTCTAAGCAGCAAAGCATTCAAGAGGTAATTTGGGTACTGTTGAAGGCATTCAGTTTTAAAAAGGGAAACAGAGCACAAAAATTTGGAAAATTTGCAGTCTGACAATGCAATAGAAAAAAAATCCCATTTTCTGAATAGTAATGGAAACCAGCTGCAGAAATCTGCATAAGTAATGTTAATCCCCAAGACAATGAGGAAAATGTCTCCAGGGCATGTCAGAAGTCTATAGCAGCCCCTCCCATCACTGGCCCAGAGACCCAGGAGAAAAAGATAGTTTCCTGGGCCAGGCCCAGAGCCCTTCTGTGCAGCCTAGGGACTTGATACCTGTGTTGCAGCTGCTCCAGCCATGGCTAAAAGGGGCCAGGATACAGTGTTGGCTGTTCCTTCAGAGGGTAGAATCCCCCAAACCCACGCAGCTTCTACATGGTGTTGAGACTGTGGGGTGCATGAAAGCCAAAAACTGAGGTTTGGGAACCTTCGCCTAGATTTCAGATGATGTATGGAAATGCCTGGATACCCAGTGAGATGTTTGCTGCAAGGGCATAGCCCTCACGGAGAATCTCTGCTAGGACAGTGGGAAAGGGAAATGTGGGGTCAGAGCCCCCACACAGAGTGCCTACTGGGGCACTGCCTACTGGAGCTGTGAGAAGAGGTCCACTATCCTCCAGACCCCAGAATGGTAGATCCACTGACAGCTTGCATCGTGCACCTGGAAAAGCTGCAAACACTCAGTGACAGCCCAAGAAAGCAGCCAGAAGGGAGGCTGTACTCTGCAAAACCACAGGGGGCAGAGATGGCCCAAGACCATGGGAACCTACCTTTTCCATCAGCGTAACTTGGGTGTGAGACTTGAAGTCAAAGGAGTCTATTTTGGAGCTTTAAGATTTGACTGCCCTCTGAATTTTGGACTTGTATGGGGCCTGTAGTTCCTGTTTGGGCCAATTTATCCCATTTGGAATGACTTTATTTGCCCAACGCCTGTACCCCCATTGTATCTAGGAAGTAACTAACTTGCTTTTGATTTTACAGGTTCACAGGTGGAAGTGACTTGCCTTTTCTCTGATGAGGCTTTGGACTGTGGACTTTTGAGTTAATGCTAAAATGAGTTAAGACTTTGTGGGACTGTTGGGAAGGCATGGGTCGTTTTGAAATGTGAGGACATGAGATTTGGAAGGGGCCAGGGGCAGAATGATATGGTTTGCCTGTCTCCTCACCCAAATCTCATCTTTAATTTCCATATGTTGTGGGGAGGGACCTAGTGTGAGGTCATTAAATCATGGGACCCGTTTTTCCTGTGCTGTTCTCCTAATAGTGAATAAGTCTCATAAGATCTGATGGTTTTATTTATTTATATACTCATTTATTATTATTATTTTTTTGAGACAGAGTCTTAGTCTGTCACTCAGGCTCGAGTGCAGTGGCATGATCTTGGTCCACTGCAACATGCACCTCCTGGGGTCAAGTGATTCTCCTGCCTCAGCCTCCTGAGTAGCTGGGATTACAGGTGCACGCTGCCACCACACCCGGCTAATGTTTGTATTTTTAACAGAGACAGAGTTTCACCATGTTGGCCAGGCTGGCTTCAAACTCCTGACTTCAGGTGATCCACCCTCCTCGCCCTCCCAAAGTGCTAGCATTACAGGCGTGAGCCACCACGCCCTGTGAGCTGATGGTTTTAAAAATGGGAGTTTCCCTGCACAATTGTTCTTCTCTTGTTTGCTTCCATGTGAGATGTGGCATTCACCTTCTACCATGATTGTCAGGCCTTCCCAGCCATGATGAACTGTGAGTGCATTAAACCTCTCTCTTTTGTAAATTTCCCAGTCTCAGGTGTGTCTTTATTGGCAGTGTGAAAGGGACTAATACATAATTATATAATGAAAAACTACAAATGTTTGACATCCAAAATTATTTTCATAAAATACAGGAAATTTAACTGTTACTATAACAAATACTTTCTAAGAATAAAAACCTAAAAGCAAGTCAGCCCTAATTAATTAATATAATAACTAAAAACTGTACCATATTTTAAGCTTTATACAACTTTTTCAATTACATTATCAAGGTTATTAGATCCATGAAACTATGAAAGGCTAACTTGTTAACATGTAGATAGGGTATAATTTCAGGCTTTAAGTTCTTGACATTCAGTATGTTCATATATTAAAAGCTATGATGTGTTTATTTACTGCTGTAAGAATACTACTTTCGGTTATTTTTAACTTGTTAGCCCCCTCTGTCCCTTCCTTCCTTCCTCCCTCCCCTCCCTCCCGTCCGTTAGTCCTCTGTCCCCCTCCCTCCCTCCCTTCCTTCCTTCCTATATTGTGAATTGAAGTTTACCATCTTAGCTTCTGGAAAGGAAAATAAACATTTTAAGAAGTGATAGTGTTTCCACAAAAACATAAAACACAATTCTGAAAGCTCGTGTGGGGAGAGTCAAGCATACATGGTCTTATTCATCTTTATTTGTAATTTCTCATGACAGAGCCACCAGTAATAGAGAAAGGCATGACTTTTGAATTCCAGTCATGAATATATTTACTTCAGAATTTCCAATCAACTTTTTTCAAAACTTTCTTGGAAGTGAATGTCAAATTTATGTTTAACTTACTGACATATTAATGATTTTAATGAACTAATTAGTCTGTACCCATTTAAAATTATTTTATATAATTTCAGCAATTATTTTAACCAGACTTTACCTTCAGCTTAATTTTTCCCCAGACAAAATGAGGCAGATCACTAATATGAATTGGGAACTTTCATGAATAGCCTATATTAACAAATTTTAATTTATAAATTATGGCTTCATTTAATTTTACAGGCATTGAAGCTGATTAGCCTTCTTAAAAAAATTGAATATACTGATAAAAATTCTTCAACATAGTGCTGCTGAGATCAACACAGATGTTAGATAATACTTGAGAGAAAATTTTTGTGAATATAAAGTCATAAAGATTAAAAGTTACAGAAATATGGCAGACATGTCATGTCCAAAAATTTTTTGATGATATATTTGAATAATTTCAGATGTATTATTTAAATTTTAAAATATTTTTGGTTTACATGGAAATTCCCAGATTTATAATGACATTCTAAGTAATCAAATAATTAGTTTTAAAAAATAACAGAAAACTTAGAAATCTTCTAGCGAATAATTATACCAAGAAACAGTAAATCTTTATTTATTTATGTATTTGTTTTCAAGAAGGTGTCTAGCTCTGTTGCCCAGTCTAGAGTGCATTAGTGCTGTCTTGGCTCACTGTAACCTCTGCCTCCCAGGTTCAAATGATTCTCTTACCTCAGCCTCCTGAATAACTTGGATTATAAGCATGCCCCATTATACTAGGCTCATTTTTGCATTTTTAGTAGAGATGGGGTTTTGCTGTGTTGGCCAGGATGGTTTCTAACTCCTGACCTCCCAGCTTGGCCTCCCAAAGCGCTGGGATTACAGGCATAAGCCACTGCACTTGGCCAAGGAAATCTTATGTTATGAAATCTGAGTATAGCTTTTATATATCTTACATGTACTACCAATAAGTTAAATTATTTTGACTTTATAATCAAAGTGAAGCTTTATTGATCTCAAAAATCATTAAATGTAAATTATTCTGTTAAGTTGAAACCAAGACTTGTATTTACATTATATTGTCTGGAGAATTATAGCTAAACAATAATATTTATTAAATATTCTTTTAAATGAACCAGTGAAGGGGCAAAATACATGCAGATATTCCAGTTAAAATATATACCAATAACAAAGTAATCCAATAATTAAAATAAAAATAAGAAACAAAATAAATTTTTTCTGATTTTAATTCAAGGCAAAAATATAATTACAACAAGCCAAATTCCTCACATATTTTTATAAAGAAAGAAGACAAGATTTTTCAGGAGAGATGTATTATTTCTGGTCCATTCTCTCAGTCCCACATCTAATCCATCAGCAAAGCTTGTCAAATTTTTCACATGTGCACAAATTTATTTTTCATCTTCAGCAGAGTCTTATATCAACTTACGTCTTCTCTTCATTAGAGTGCTGCAACAGACTCCCAGATTCCATCCATAGTTCACTTCATACACACCTGATCACATATCAGGTATAATAATTCATAAAATATAAATAAGGCTATCTTTCTTCTTCCTTTTAGAAATACTCTTCAGTAAATTCCCTTACTATTTAAAATAAATTCAAATATCTTACTACATAGTCTTCAAATCCTGATGTTATCTGGCCCTTAATAATCTCTCCATTTATATGTTTGTCATTCTTTGCTTTTCTCATTATGCCCTATGAATCCTGGATTTTTTTTTTAACTTGGCACACTCATCTTTCTCCTTTCTCCAACTTAACTGTCATTTTTTAAAGAGTTATTCTTGACCCTGACAACCACACCTAAGATTCCTTATAAGAAGTCCTCCATTTATCTCGATAGTAGAAATTATTTATGATACATAATTGTTATATTACAAAATATTCAATGGAAATATAAAATAGAATAAAACAGTATTAAAAAACACCACACTTGCCACTGAAAAACTTTTTAAGGTGGCCAATTTTGCCATAAGCATTAGCTATTTTTCTTTTTAAAATATTTTACTGTAATCTAATACACAAAAAGAAATTTCAACATAAGTATCATTATTATTGTAGTTGTTGTTAGGCTATGGAAATGTTAAAACATACAGACTTTCTGTATTAGTTTTCCACTACTGCAGTGCAAGTTACCACACACTTTAGCATAAAACAAAAAAGCATTTTTCTTTTACACTTCTGGAGTTCAGAAAGCTAAAATCAAGATTGTGCCCAAACTGCATTTCTTCTGGAGGCTTCAGGGGGAGACCACTTTCTCCCTTTTCCAGCCCATTCCTTGGCTCCTGGTCCTTTCCTTGCTTGTCTTTTATCTCTTGTTTCTATCACCACACGGAAAGTGAGTATCACTTTAGTCTCCTATCTCTCTCTTTTAAAGACCATTTGTGAATGCATGTGACACATTCGGAAAATTCAGAAAAAGTCTCTCCATCTCAATATGTTACAAATTCAAGTGATTAGGACTTGGTTATCTTTTTAAAGCATTATTCAGCTCATCATACTTCACAAATGTTTAAGCAATATCTAATTATATAACCCTATAAAATATTGTAATAGTTGTGAATGTTTTTAACTGCTTGTAATAGTTCAATAACATCTTTTAATATATAGATATCCTCTGGTATCATTCTTTTTTCAAAATTTTCTTGTGGCCTATATTAACATATTTACTTCTTCAGAAAGATGAGTTTAGGTAATTTCTTATCAAGTTCTAAAATAAATGCTGTTGGTTGGATTGGATAGTCTTTCAGAGGTGTATGTGTGCTTGTGTATGTGTGTGTGTATGCACACATGCCCATGTGTACCACACGTGAGCGTGGTATGTATTTTGGATTACCCAGATCTTTTAGTTTGATTAGAAATAATTTAAAATAATTAAAAAGTAATCACCATCAAATTCTGGGTTATAGTTTTTGAGTTTAAACCAAAATATTGTCTTCTCTGGTACTATAAATGAAATCATTAATGTCCAATGTATTTCCTGCTTGTTTTATGATGAACTCATTTTATTTAATATTAACTTTTAATTTCACTATTCATTGAATTGAAAACATTTTTCTTTTACAAACAACTTAGGTATCTTATACAGTAAAATGAATCTTTTTAAAGTGTAAATTATTAATGAGTTTTTGTCAAATGCATCCACCTATGATACTATCATAGGAATTATATTATAGAACAGTCACACCAGAAAGTATGTTTTGCTCTTATTCTATCAATATCTCCCCCAGGGTAATTTTTCATTTTTAAAAGATACATAGAAACATTATTTTTCTTAACTGAGCTTGTAGATGATGGTCTTACTAAATCTAGTTTTTACAGTATGTTTCTAGATTACATTGAAACCTCTATGTGTATAATTATTTAGTATATGAATTATTAATTCAAATACAAGTTCAATTTCTTCCTTTGCAATTCTTATTTATTCTTTTTTTGAAAATGATTCACTAGCTAGAACCTACGACAAAATAGAAATAGCAAAATGAACACCCGTCCTTTGTTCCCTATCTTAAGGAAAAATTAATCACCATTAAATTTGATGCTAACTCTTGAGTTCACAGATATATCCTTCATAAGATTTATTAATGTATCTTTTATTCCTGATTTCCTGAACATTAATTTTCTAAATGAACATTGAAAGAAAGAGCCCTCATCTAAGATAGTATTCTCTCATTAAGAAAAACACAAGAGCAGAAATAACTTACAGCTTTGGAAGCAATAATAACTCTTATTCACTTCTCATTGACCAAAGCGAGTCATAGGGCTAAACTTGATCTATGGGTGAGGAAACATTCTCTTCCCATTAAGAGAGACTGAAAGTCACATAGTAAATGTCAGGTATACATTCTTTTTGCCAGTAGAGCATTAAATAAATTGCAGTATATGTCCAGTGTACTAAAATATACTACAGATTTCTCCAAGATTCATCAAATGTAAACTGGGGCACTTTCCTTTATCATTAACAATTTTATCCCTGGCTCATCATCATTCTCCATAGTACTTCTTCATAATTCCTGCTAATTTTTAATATCCAATGGATTCTTTTTTTTGAAACGAAGTCTCACCCTGAGGCCCAGACTGGAGTGTGGTGGCAAGATCTGCTTACTGCAACCTCCACCTCCCAGGTTCAAGTGATTCTCCTGACTCAGCCTTCTGAGTAGCTGGGGTTACAGGCACCGCCATTACGCCTGGCTAATATTTTTGTAGTTTTGTAGAGATGGGGTTCATGTTGGCCAGGCTGGTCTCAAACTCCTGACCTCAGTGATCCACCTCCCTCGGCCTCCCAAAGTGCTGGGATTACAGGTGTGAGCCACCATGCCTGGCCTCCAACTGAATTTTTGAAATTTCTGGCTTTTCTTCTTTTCTTTCTTTGCTCTTTGCTTCTTATTCTCCTTCTTTCTCTCCTACTTCTTTTCTTTAATAATATTGTTATCCACTATGCTATGGTCGCTCCCCTGATCATACCTGAGACCCTGTTATTAACAGCTATAAAGTCCCTGCATCAAGTCAATTTTAGTCATATCGCTCTTCAACCACAATTTACTTTCTTGCTCATGCCCTCTAATGCTCCAACTCCATGAATTACTCAACATACAGAGGCAAACACTCCTTTGATATTACCACCTATCACTTTTCCTTTGCCTTTTTTATATCCTTATATCCATTTACCTAGCACTTTGTCTATAGTGTTAAAGGTGCCTCCTAAATAATGCAGTGCACAATGAACAAAACTATATGGAGTGGCACATCCTTATTATAATAATAAGTCTTCTTTGGAATTCTCATCATCTTCTTCACCTAAATTATATTATTTTCTCAATAGAAAAATTTTATTGCTCTCCCCTGTTTATCCAACCATCCTAGACACCTCCTGAAACTTGAACTACTCCACAGTTCTAGTGTCATAATGAATGAAGTATTTGAGTAGTGGGAGACTGCTGTGTTACACCATCTCCCACTAAGAAGTTCCCATAATATATATATTTTTTATTTTCTAATTTCCCAATGCTAGCTTAGAAGCTGGAGTAAACTCATTATGACTGACATTCTCTTCTTCTTGGTTTTTAGACTGGTGCCTCAGGCTACAAATAATAAAGCTCCTTTTCATGTATGATTATACTTTGAATTTGAATAATCAATTTAAGTAACATTTTCCCCTTTTTTGTATTTTTTGCACAGAACTTACCTGTTTGCAACACTGAATGCTGAGCTGAATAGAGGAGAGAAAAAGTAAGGAAATGCTGGGGGTAACTTGGTTATTACCACAAATAGTCACTGTCTACTTTTAATTATTTCTTAATACACTATGAAATGTGTGTAACTGTACTTCATTTCCATTTTTAAGATTAGAAAATTGGTATTCTGGATTTTGTGTAACTTGTCTAGAAAAGTCAGTAAATAGCAGAACAATAAGTACACTTTTAGTTTGTTGCCTTGAGACAGAATATCTAAAGTCACTTTTATTGAATAATGATATTCTTCTGGTAAGAAATCAGGTGAAATGTTGTGTCACTTAAAAATGAAAAACGTGATGTTTATTCATGTTGCAAAAATATTTTCTGCAAATCTGTATTGATGACATTGCAGGCAATTGCCAAATACATTAAGAATACTATGTATTATATTATACAATTATATATATATAAATTATATAAAATTTATGTCTATAAAATTGTATAATACATAGTATTATATATAATGCACATACATAGTATTAATTAGTATACATAATTTATATAGTTATAATTTGTAAATTGTTGATTTATTAAAGGAGATTGACATACAAATATATGTATATATTCACACATAATCCATTTCTATCATCTCTATTTCAGTAGTCTAGATAGAAGACAGCATATATATTGATTTAATGGGGATTGAATTAGTCATAATATACCATAGACTTACTTAATGGCTTACACAACATAAATTTATTTTCTCACAGATCTGGAGGCTACAATTTCAAGGATAGAATGACAAGGATTTTATTCCCTCCATCATGGAACATATAATTCCATGGAATACATAATTTCATCATGGAATATATATATTCTACATATGAAATATATAATTCCATCTCTCCTCCCTCTCTCTTATTCATGGAAAGTTACTAATCCCATCATGGAAGCCTCATACTCATGCTTAATCTAACTCTAATTGCCTCCCAAACTCCTTACCTCCTAATATCATTACATTGGGGGGTAAAGATTGAATATATGGATTTGGAGGGTGACATAAACTTTTAGTTTGTAATAGGGATGGTTTAAATAAATTAAAAGGGCAATTATCCTCAGAATTCAGATACTGCAATTTTCTTCTAAGCGAGTCACAGAAAAATTGAACCCTACTAGATTTTCAAGGTTCTCAATTATGATTTCAATTATTAATTGAAGTTTGAATATCCTTGATTTTCCTGGCTTTATGTAACCTCAATTTAAGCAGAGTATTTCAAATCTATGTTTTATTAGCTCACAGCTAGAATAGAAAATGTACTCAATATTCTCAGTCAGACATGATTTCAGAGAATGAATCTGTTTTGGATATTGTTTCTATTTCATTGATTTTCAATTGTGTTTGGTACATTTTCTGTCATTTGACATCAGCCATTGTTATTTTAATTTTATATATTTAAGTGTGTCTTTGAAATGCTGTTTCTCTGTTCTAACACAAATAAGAATAGGACAGCACACTAGGAAAGATCTGGAAAACATGTGCTATAGCTGGCCTAGAGTTAGAACCTGAACAACACCATCTTATAAAAGATAAAGCTATGTTTTAAAATAAGTTGTAACGGCTGCCCCACTCTCCTCACAATAACTGCTGGCCTTTGGCTTCTGCACATAAAACTGCTAGTTTGCTCTGCAAACTATCTACCTTTCTTATCAGTAACAGCCAGAATTTTCAGCCTTTGTGACTAGAATAGCAGCCCAAGCTAATTCCATCCTGGTCCCTGTGCCTTGTAATAAGTAACCAAAATCTGTTATTTCCACTACAGCCCAGAAGATGTGCAAACTAACGCTTATCTTAACTTCTGTAAGCCACTTAGGTAACAATCGAGGGGGCAAAGATGTCCTCAAGCCCTTGGAATGTCCGGAGCCCCACTCCCTCCTCTCTGTCCGGGAGATGATTTACGAAAACCCCTAAATGTCTGTGTCCCTTCACCCCCACCCCCACCACTCGCCCTGACTCCCAAAGTGATTCTTACGGGTATAAAATGTCTTAACACCCTCCATTCGGGGCCACGGGTTGGAGAGACGCGAGTCCTCCGTGGTCGCCAGCTTAATAAACCCTGCTATTTGGCATACTTTTGTCTTGGTGTTGGTCCCTTAATCTCACCTCGAATATAACAACATATGTCCAAGGACTTTCCCCAGAGGCTTGTAAGAAAAACATTCATGAATTTTAGGGTATTTTAAGACAAAACTTAAGATGAGTGTTAATGAAACTGATAAATCAGTTACATATGGAATATGTTTATGTCACTCTATTAAATAAACTAACTACTTTTATATATAACACTTGATATGCATTTTCATTTAGGAACAAAGGCATTGGAGATTTGAGGACCTATATGAAGTGAGTGTGTTTAAAAATGCTCATTTTTTCCTGTCTTTAAATGAGATAAACTGTGAAATGCTGTGCTGACTTCTGTTTTAATTGACAAAAGTTACTTGCACATAGTAGTATAGTATTTACATGTAAAAACTCTGGTGCAGTCTATATATTTTAAAAATTTAATTTCACCGTTTAGTAGCTGTGTGACTCTCGGTGAGTTTTGCATCTCAGTTTCTTCATTTTTAAAATATAGATGAGCGTAACTGCTTCATAGAGTTTTATGAAAATTCAGGGAGCTAATATATATACATTGCTTAGAATAATTTTTGACACATATAGTAGATTATCAGTACATGTTATTTGTTGTCATTGAATTATGACTGATTAAGCTGAAGCAAGAAAATGAATGGTTTATCATAGTTGATTAAGAACCAATGCAGTTAACGTAAATAAAAGTATGAGTAAGAATCATAGTGGCTTATTATAGCAGTACCAAAAAAAATTACCATAGAGTTTGTGTATCAAGGAAATGGGTTATGGAAGTCAATAAAGAGTAGAGAGATAAAAATGACATGATTTCTTATTTGTACATACCAATTGATTCATAGGATTATATTAATTATAGCATTGTTGACTCTCAATTAAATTTACTCCATGTCCTTCCCTGGAACCTTCATTGGAGTTCTTGGTGTATTTTTTAAAGGAATACTGAGACTTGGTCCAATCACAGTGGAGATTATTGCATATCTAAAGCTAAGTCTCCTGCTTTTACCTCTTATAATTGCAAGTGGGTTTAAAAGTAGAGTTTGTGCAGGTGAAGTCAATAAATTGCTGTTTGTGATTAAAAAAACAGAAAATTAGGTGGTAACTATTCATACAGTCTTTATAGAAACATAGCATTTATTGCCTCAAAACTGATTAGCTGAAATGTTTGTACACATAGCACAATGTGGCCAAAATATTAATATACGATTTGACTAAACTTTAGCAAAGCTTCTCTCCTCCCTCAGACCCCAGAAATTTGGCCAAAATTTGGCCTATCCTTAAGCTCTTAAAGGCATAAAAACTTCTTAAAGGCCCTACTTAGAATCAGTTGATCTCAAGGAAGGAGATAATGTACTCATCTATTAAGTAATACCACCCACCCTACTACAATGCAACTGGTTCTTTCTATCTTTGCTTATTTCTCCCATAGAAGAAAAGCCCTTTGCTTCCTGACTTTGAGATGCATGCAGATATTTCAGGAAAAGCATTCTCTATTGTTATAGTGCCTATCCAGCTATTGCAATAGGAACCCCACCCTGTATTTAAATAATATGTATATTTCAAGTTTTATTTTAGATTCAGTGGGTACATGTGTAGATTTGTTGCCTGGGTATATTATATGATACTGAAATTGGGCTATGAAAGATCCCATAACCCAAGTACTGAGCATAGCACCCACATTAGTTTTTAAACATTTACCCCTCTCTGTCTTTCCTTCCTCTAATCATTTTCAGTATCTATTGTTGCCATTTTTATGTCCATGAGTACTCAATGTTTAGCTCCCAATTATAAGTGAGAAAAACATGCACTATTTGGTTTTTGGTTCCTGCATTAGTTTGCTTAGGGTAATAACCTCCAGCTGCATCCATATTACTGCAAAAGACCTAGCAATTCTTTTTTATGGCTGCATAATATTCCATGGTGTATTTTTACCACATGTTCCTTATCTAATCCACCATTGATGGGCACCTGCATTGATTTCATGCCTTTTCATTGTGAATAGTGCTGCAATTAATGTGCAAGTACACATGTCATTTTGGTAGAACAATTTGTTTTCTTTTGGATATATACTGAGATAGAATTACTAGGCCTAATGGTAATTCTGTGCCAAATTCTCTGAGAATCTCCACACTTCTTTGTACAGTGGTTGAACTTACATTCCCACCAACAATGTATAAGCATTCCCTTTTCTCTGCAGCTTCATCAACATTTGTTGATTTTAAATTTTTTAATAATAGCTATTCTGAATGGTATAAAAAGATATGTCATCGTGGTTTTGGTTTCACTTTTTTGATGATTGATGATGTAGACCTTTTTTTCATATGTTTGTTGGCTGCTTGTACATCTTCTTTTGAGAAGTGTCAGTTTATGTATTTTGCCCATTCTTTTAATGAGATTATTTGTGTTTTGTTTCTTCAATTGTTTGACTTCCTTATGGATTCTGGATATTAGACATTTGTCAGAAGCATAGTTTGCAAATATTCTCTCCTGTTCTCTAGGCTGTTTATTCTGTTGATGGTTTCTTTTGCTGTACAAAACCTCTTTAATTTAATTTGATTCCACTTGTCAACTTTTGTTTTTTTATTTTTTCCTATTATTTTTGAGGATATAGTCATAAATTCTTTCCCAAGCCTGATGTCCAGAATTGTTATTAGGTTTTCTTTCAGAATTTTTATAGTTTTCAGTCTTACAGCTAAATATTTAATCCATCTTGAGTTAGTTTTTGTATATGGTTAGAGATAGATGTCAAGTTTCATTTTTCTGCACATGATTAGCCAACTATCCCAGAACCATTTATTGAATATAGGGTCCTTTTCCTGTTGCTTATTTTTTTGTCCACTTTGATGACGTTAAGATGGCTATAGGTGTGTGGCTTTCTGAAGTTTCCATTCTGTTCTGTTGGTTTATGTATCTGTTTTTTTTTTTTTACCAGTACCATGCTTTTTTGGTTACTGTAGCCTTAGAGCATAGTTAGAGGTAGGGTAATGTGATGCCTTCAACTTTGTTCATTTGCTTATGATTTCTTTGGCTATTTGGGCTATTCTTGATTCCATATGAGTTTTAGAATAGTTTATTTCTACTTCTGTGAAAAATAACATTGGCACTTTGATAGGATGAGTGTTGAATCTAGATTACTTTGGTCAGTATGGTTATTATAACACTATTGATTTTCCAGTCCATGAGGATGAACATTTCTTCCATTTGTTCATGTCATCTCTGATTTCTGGAATAAGTTTTGGATACACAATAAAATCAAGGCAGAAATAAAAAACTTCTTGGAAATAAATGAAAACAGAGACACAGCATACCAAAATCTCTGGGATGCAGCAAAGGCAACGTTACCGGAAAAGTTTATGGTGCTAAATGCCTGCCTTGAAAAGTTAGATCTCAAATTAACAACCTGACTTTATACCTAGAAAAACTGAAAAAACAAGAACAAACTAACCCAAAGCTAGCAGAAAAAAGGAAATAACTAAAATCAGAGTGAGAATGAATGAAATTGAGACCCCAAACCCAGGCAAAGGATCAGTGAAACTGAAAGTTGTTTTATTGAAGAAATAAAGAAGGTTGATAAACTGCTGGCTAGATTAACAAAGAAAAGAGAAAAAATCCAAAGAAGCACAATCAAAAACAACAAAGGCGACATTACAACTGATCCCACAGAAATACAAAAGATCTTAAGAGACTGTTATGAACATATTTATGCTAATGAACTACAATATCTAGAGGAAATGCATAAATTCCTGGAGACACACGTTCTCTCAAGATTGAATCAGGAAGAAATTGAAACCCTGAACAGACCAATATCTAGTTCCAAAACTGAATCAGTAATAAAAAAGCTGCCAACCAAAAAATGTCCTGGGCCAAATGTATTCACAACCAAATTTAATCAGATGTATAAAAAAGAGTACAATCAGTCCTACTAAAACTTTTCCAAAATATCAAGGAGATATTCTTCCCTAACTCATACTGTAAAGCCAGTGTCATCTTGAACCTTGATACCAAAAATCTGGCAAAAACACAACCCCCCCCCCCCCCCCCCAAAAAATGATAGGACAATATCCCCCGATGGACATGGATGCAAAAATCATCAACAAAATACTAGCAAACCAAATTCAACAGCACATTAAAAACAAAAACTACATGATCATGATAAAAGCATTTGATAAAATTCAACATCACTTTATAAGAAAAACCCACAAGAAACTAGGCATCAGAGCAACATATTAAAAATCAGTAAGAGCCATGTATTACAAACCCACAGCCAACATCATACTGGCAATGGAAAAACTGAAAGAACTCCCCTTGAGAAATGAAAATGACAAGGATTCCACTCTCACCATTCCTATTCGACATAGTACTGGAAGTGCTAGCCAGAACAATCAAAAAAGAGAAAAAACATAAAAGGCATCCCAACAAGAAAAGAAGTCAAATTATTCCTTTTTGTTGGCAATATGATTCTATATCTACAACACCCTAAAGACTTTTCTAGAAGGCCCCTAAATCTGATAAATGACTTCACTAAAGTTTCAGGATACAAAATGTCAATGTACAAAAGTCTGTAGCACTTTATGCAACAATATATGTAACCAAAACAATGAAAGATTTCTGTAAGAAAAACTACAAAATACCACTAAATCAACAATATTTTTAAATAAAAAATTTTTTTGAAAGTTTGGTTTTGTTTTACTTGATACCCCACAAATGGAATTTGTCACAACCTCTCATTTTAGTCATTTTATAAGTTTATTACATCCTTAGAATGCCCTTTACCTGATCAAACATGAAGTAATCATCATGCTTATTGTTTTCTGACTTGCTGGTTGCAAGTGAGAAGCAGCAACGACATTGTAGTTTTTGATATGTTATAACATATTATTGCTTCAATATATATTTTATTATGCTGTCCTTGGCAGTTGGAAAAATAATGCATGTAATTTTCAGACACATAACAGGAATCCAGATTTATTAAAAGAGTAGTACTTCATTAGTATATAGTAATATATTTTTATTAAAATCATTAAAGAAATATTTATATACACAAATTTTTATCTTAATAACTAGATTAAGGTTAGTTTGAATATATATATGCATATGAACATATAGACATATATCTATTCATATATCTGTATATAGACATGTATCTATTCTTAACATTTCCTAATCTCCAAATGTTTTAGAAAACTGGCTTTAAGACAAAATTTAATGCAAAACTTGCAAAGACTGATGGTTGAGGCCTTCTAATAATTAGACAAGAAGCTGAGGCAATAGTCCTTTATTGTCTGAATAATTTAATTAATGTATGACAAGAACTATACGAGCTTTTCATTCTTTAGATACTTTTAGATACTTAAGGATGACCCTCACTTCTCTATTGCACCCTTCTCAAGGAAGTGATGTTTTTTGTTTACTGCCTCAGCTTGCATAGGAGAGGCACTTTCAGAGACTTGTACCTGCCTTATCTCACTATGATAGCCCTTTCCAGATAAACCAAGTACTTAATGGGGGAGTTACATCAACTGTCAAGTATGTCTATCCCAATGATACATTTAGGGACCAAAAAGTGACCACAAAATATATCCCTCTCTCAACACATTAAATTACCTATGTATTTGGACTTACCCAATTTCTTACCTATTTCCCATATGCCATCATTCTAACACAAGCACCATAATGGCATTTTGAATCTATTACTGTCACCTTGGAACCTGTGTGAAAAAAAACCTTGAAATGACTAAGTAGTTATCTTTTCTCCAGTGTACAGTATTCAAGTAAATAGTTATAGGTCCCTTTGAGATAAAGCTGAAAGAAGTTTCATTATGTACAATCGTCATGGTGTTACAGGGTTCTTCCTCTTGGGAATCTGGCCTCTCATTCAATCAAAGTGTTCTGGGTCTAAAACTGGCTGGCATCTGGAAACTGGACAAGGAATTGTGACTTTATACTGATGCCAGTGGACCATCTTGAGCCTTGCCCTCCCAGGCGCAGCTGCAGCTGGCATGATGGCAGCAACCACTACAGATAGGCTGCTGCTGCCATCAGTAGTAGGGTGACTTCTTTCTTCTGATCATCTATCCTCCATTTCTTTTGAGAGTAGAAGTTGAGTATAACATTGTTGTACTTGCATGCACCTCGTTTCTGGTATTAAGCACCACTACCTTGTTACTATTGTATTTGGTATTATCATTTTTGTTGCTCTCAATGTACCTGGTTCTGTTACAATCTCTCTTACCATTAGTCTTTGCCAAAAGGGCAAACCACCATTGAGCGTCTTAATGATGCTGGCATTTTCTTATCAGTATATTATTTTACAGCCTTATTTAATAACGTATCGTCTTGTGGCCTTCCTGTGGAAAACAAACATCTGGTGGATTTCCTGGGGTTATGTAGCATATTCACTCTAGCATACCCATGCTCCATGCCTTGACTCTTTTATTCCATTCATCCGAAGACTGCCACGATAATTAGGCATTAGATTTCATTTAACTTGGTCCATCAAGTTTTTCCGTGCTTCTAGAAGCCATCTAATGCTACTATCACCTTGATGTCCTTGCCACAATCTTAAGTCCTGTATTTCAGGAAAGTGCTCTCAAGTCAGTACCTCTCTCTTATCTATTCTCATGTCAGCATCCCTTGATCATGCACCCTCAGAATTCATTTCTACATGGATATTGAATCCGTTAGATGTGGGTTGCTCCTGAAAGGATGCAACTATAGGTGAGATAACTCTCTTCAAACAAAGTGAATTCTGAAGAGGTTGACAGCAGAAGGCTACCCCCTGACATCACTCCCAGGAACTTGACAGTAAAACCACATCAAAGTGTTCAACACTCAAGAAAAAATATATTATTTACTCTAAAAAACTTAAGTGGCATTTTACACACTTCATTCCCAAGATTCTGAATCAAAAGTATTTGTTCTGGTGAATGCTATCTTTTGTTTGGGTTCCCATCTAATCTGTTAGATGATGTCAGAATTCTTAATAATTCTTAATAAGTTTATAAGTAAACTTCATAAGTTAATAAATAAATGGAATGAATTCCAGTTTATTCCCCATTTTAATGAAATTATTTGATGTTCTTTGTTTGGTAATAAATACTTTAAAGGTCCTTGGTTTCCATTATTTGTCTAAGTTTAAAAATACTAAAGAGATTTTTTTAAACAAAATATATCACAAAAAGTATTTGTTGTTGATTTCTTAAGGTAATTATTATTCAGAATTATTCTATAAACTTGAACAATGAACAGAAAAATGAAAATTCTGTTCTGTCTTCTTTATTATAAGTTTATTGAGAATGCATTTACTATGTTTTTAATTTAGTACTCTCTAAATTTATCAGGATATGATAAACACAAATTAAGAAACTATAAAAAAGTTTGTAGCTTAATTTTTTTAATTCAATTGGTCCAATCCAAAATTTGGGCTCTAGTAAAATACTCATACACACAAGTTCTGTTTAATTTTATCACACTATATTTTAGATTTAATGCAAGTAATTATAACCAAAAGTATTATTTGCATACATGTTAGGAAAATTTTGTTACAATTTCTATCTGTTGAATATATGTTATATTTTGTTAACACTATATTTGTGTTTGTGTCTGATAAGATTATCTTAAAATCCATGTTACATATTTATAGTTCTTTATTTGATTTGAAAATTTTGACCAGGTGCAGTAGCTCATGCCTGTAATCCAGCACTTTGGGAAGCTGAGGCAGGAGGATCACTTGAACTGAGGAGTTTGTGACCAGCTTGGGCACCATAGCAAGATCTTGTCTCTACAAAAAATTTAAAAAATTAGCCAGGTGTGGTTGTGCATGCCTGTAGTCCCAGGCAAACAGGATGCTAAGGCAAGATCACTTGTGCCCAGAAGTTCAAAGCTGCAGTGAGCTATGAATGTACCACTATTCTCCAGTCTGGGCAACAGAGTGAGGACCTGACTCTGAAAAAAAATTTTTGGTAGAAATGATTATTTCACTCATATTTCTTCAATTTTTTATATATATGTAATATAACATATATCTAAGTAATAAATTATATATAATGTAACATGTATGTACATATTATATGTGATATAATAATTACTTAGCTATATGTTATATTATATATATATATTTATATATATATATATATATAATGAGAGATCAAAAGGAGTTGGGAGGAGGGAATCTTGCAGTTTTGCCCAGGCTGGACTTTAACTCCAGAGGTCAAATGATCATTCAGTCTTTGACTTCCAAAGTAATCAGAACTACCAGTGTGCATGACTGAGCCCAGTTTTCCTTGACAATTGGAAAGAAAACAATTACTAAACATCATTAGAATAATTGTTTCCTTAATACTTTTTATGCTCTGATATCCACTAAGTTAAGTAGAATCTCATGACCTTCCTTTTTTATGAACAATGACATACAGATAGTTACATATCCTTTACCCTTGGAAGACAAAATTTCCCTATGTAAGCCTTCATCATCCACATGAAGAATGAAACCTAAAATATTACCTCAATACTGTTAAGCTTTATAAAGGCCAAACATTCAAAATAACTGAATACATACGATGTTTGAAATTTTAGGGAACAGTTTAACTTTCATGAGAATTCATTGAAATAAAACTATAATATTTGTAAAATCAAACTGTACTATGTGTTTAAATAATAGATATCTATATAAATATTATATATTTATATAGATTTATATATTTATATAGATCTATGTATTTATAGGTCTGTATATTTATATAGATATCTATTATTTAAACATACATTATAGCTTGATTTTACAAATATTTGATTTGAAAATATTTGTAAAATCAAAATGTATATATACATGTGTATACATAACATATCTATATCTGTTGTTTAAATATATATATATTAGTTCTGGTATTTGGTTATTTCCACTATGAGATAGAACTAAAAAATACCCTAGAATTATAAACACTTAAAAGTGAGACTAACAAGTATATTTATTAAAATTTAGAATTAGCCTAAAATTTCTAGAAATATGAAATAGTCTAAATAAGAGCAAAGATTTTGGTATTTACTTTTTACTTTTTTATAATGCTCTCAGTACTTAGAATAATGTTTGACATATAGTTGGATATTAATAAAATATATTTTGAAGTTTTCTGCATATATAATAGCAAACATTTTTATATTGATACATATAAAATATTCAGTTCCCAATATCTACTTCTATTACTGAATCGATGTCTACATCCATGATTTAGGTTTTGAACTATGTTGAACTGTCACTTTTATACAAAAGTATTCACCACAGATTTGTGGTTTTTCACCTACTCTCTAAAAGAGAAAATTACCTATCATTATCCTACTAGCACCAAATTAATACTGAATAATTTTAGTGGTATTATATAAACATTAGTTATTAATGGCTTTTTGCAAGCCAGAATGATATATTAAGATTGCTAGAATAATTAGTGGCATTGAGAATAGTTCAAGAAATACTTTTTTAAATGAGAGAATGTGTTGACTGCTTAAGGAAGGAATTGAGTTTAACAGAATATTGAAAGAGAAGGTGTGGGCTTGAGAAGAAAAATTGTAAATTAGATTTGAGACTTTTTTGAGTTGAGAGTATAATATTCAAGTAGAAATTTCCTGTAAGAAACTGGAGATAAGAAACTTCAGCCAATGGTAATAATCATGTATGGAGGTACAATTTAGGGACTCAGTTTCATAGATGTAATAATTAAAACTCTGAAAAATGTGTGATATCTTTCAGAGGGATACACACATAGAGAGATTTATATGTTTTTATTAAGTGATTGGAGAAAGGGTCTCAAAAATAGACTCTAAGCAAGAATAGCAAATGAATAAGAGAAGTCTGATAGAGTTACAGAAACTGAAGGAAAGGATACTCCCTCAAATAACAGATAATTAGCTGATGGAAATAATGCCTTCTTCATCAGTCCCTACCTTGTATTTCTTGGTATCTTTCAGAACCATGCAGATATATTTTAGGACTATTATTTTTATGTACATTACATAAAATTTCCAATATGTTAAACTTTATGTATAAGATAGACACATATGGCTGTATCAAATTAATGTATTTTTATAGTGTTAATTTTTTAAAAACATATTTTTACAAATATACCACCTATAATCTATCATTCAGAGAAAGCGTTTCAGGTTTCCAAATTTTATAGGATTCTTAAAATATAAAATACTAAAATATTTCTGCTATAATATACTCATGTGAAAAATTGGAATTTCATATGCTTTCATATATCTTTATTAAGATGTTTACTTTGCATCAGTAATTGGCATAATATTTATTTACTATAAAGAAAGTTACTTAAAATAAAAATTATTTTTAAAGTAATAAAGTTTGTAGTCTTATTAAAGTAAGAGCAACTAAATATGAATATAAAATATATAAAGTAAACCTGTTTTGCTTGCATAATTAAAATAGTGTAATAGGAGGCATTATTGTTTTCAAAAGCATTACTCTAAATTACCATGTCATATCATGTTACTTAGAATGTTTTTGCAACATTGCAAAAATAAGCAGATTTTAAAATTTGTTTACATATAATAAGTTTTTAAAAATTTCTATTCTATTTATTTTAATTTTATTTTATGTTCGGGGGTACATGTGTAGGTTTGTTATATAGGCAAATTGTCTGTCACTGGGGTTTGGTGTATAAATTATTTTATTTCATCACCCAGATAATAAGCATAGTACCTGATACATAGTTTTTTGGTCCTCACCCTGCTCCCACCCTCCAGCCGCAAGTAGGCCCCAGTGTTTGTTGTTACTTTTTTGAGTGCATGCATACTGAATGTTTAGTTCACATATAAGTGAGAACACGTGGTATTTGATTTTCTGCTTCTGTGTCAGTTCACTTAGGATAATGGCCTCCAGATCCACGCATGCTGCTGCAAAGGACATGCTCTCAGCTGTTTTTTTTTTTTTTTTAATGGCTGCATAGTATTATATGGTGTGTATGTGCCATATTTTCTTATCTAATCTATTATTGATGAGCATTTAGGTTGATTCCATATCTTTACTACTGTGAATGGTGCTGTGCTGAATATACACAGGCTTGTGCCTTTATGGTGGAATAATTTATATTCCTTTGGGTACATACCCAATAATGGGATTGCTGAGTACAGTGGAAATTCTGTTTTCAGTTCTCTGAGAAATTGCTAAACTGCTTTCCACAATGGCTGAACTAATTTACATTCCCACCAGCAGCCTATAATCATTTCTTTTTCTCCACAATCTCACCAGCACCTGTTATTTTTTTGACTTTTTAATAATATTCATTCTGACTCATGTGAAAGCTGCCTCATTGTGGTTTTCATTTTAATTTCTCTAACAATTAGTGATGTTGAGCATTCTTTCAGATGTTTGTTGGATGCATGTATGTCTTCTTTTGAGAAGCATCTGTTCATGTTGTTTACATACTTTTTAATAGGTTGTTTTTTGTTTCTTTATTTGTTTAAGTTGCTCATAGATTTTCATTCATCAGATGCATAGCCTGAAAATATTCTCTACCATTCTCTAGGTTGTCTGGTCACTTTGTTGATAATTTCTTTTGCTGTGTAGAAGCTATTTCATTTATTAAGTCTCACTTGTCAATTTTTGTTTTAGTTGCAGTTGTTTTTGGCTTCTTGGCTTCTTTGTTATGAAATCTTTGCCAGGTCTAATGCCCAGAATAGTACTTCTAAGGTTAATTTCCAGGGTTTTTAATAGTCTTAGATTTTACATTTAAGTCTTTAGTTTACTTTGATTTTTGTAAGTGATGTATAGAAGGGTTCCAATTTCAATCTTCTCCATATGGCTAACTAGTTATCCCAGTACCCCATTTATTGAACTGGAAATCCTTTCCCTATTGCTTGTTTTTGTTGACTTTGTCAAAGGTCAAATAGTTGTAGGTGTGTGGTATTATTACTGGGCTCTCTATTCTTTTCTATTGGTCTATGTGTCTGTTTTTACACCAATACCATGCTGTTTTGGTTACTGTAGCCTTATAGTATAGTTTGAAGTTGGGTAATGTTTTATCTCTAGCTTTGTTGTTTTTGGTTAGGATTCCCTTGGTCATTTAGGCTCCTTCTGAGTTCCATATAAATTTCAAAATGAATTTTTTTCTTTTTTACCAGTTCCATGAAGAATGTTACTGGATGTTTGACAGGAGTAATATTGAATCTATAAATTGCTTTTGGCAGTATTGCCATTTCATACATATTGGCTATTCCTATCCATGAGCATTAAATGTTCTTTCATTTGTTTGTGCCATCTCTGATTTCCTTGACCAGTGCTTACTGTAGAAATCTTTCACCTCCCTGGTTAGCTGTATTCTTAGGCATAAAATAAGTTTATTTTTAGTAAAATGAAAATAAAATCATAGTGTTTGCATATTTCAAAGGAAAGCAACTTTTATAATGCTTTTCAATTTGATCTTTGATATATCCAATATAAAGCAGTTACTAGAATTGTTATATCACTACCTGATATGGTTTGGTTCTGTGTCCCCACCAAATCTCATGTAGAATTACAATCCCACGGTGGGAGGTGATTGGATTATGAGAGTGGAGTCTCACAAATGCTTTAGCCCCATTCCCCCTTGATACTGAATAAGATAGCGTTCTTACAATATCTGATAATTTAAAAGTGTGTAGCACCTCCCTCCTATCTCTCTCTTTCTCCTGCTCCAACCATGTAAATGATCTCTCCCCCTCTGACTTTGGCCATGATTGTTGAGTTTCCTGAGGCCTCCCTAGAAGCCAAGTAGATGCCAGCATCATGCTTCCTGTACAGCCTGTGGAGCCATGAGATAATTAAACATATTTTCTTTATAAATTACCCAGTCTCAAGTATTTCTTTATAGCAATACTTGAGGTAATTGTAATCACCTCTGTAATTGTAATACACCACTGTAATATTATTTCTGATGATTAATGAATGGGATCATACATATGTATATTTGTATGTATGTATGTGTATATATGTATGTGTATATATATACATATACATGTGTGTGACATAAATGTGTTTTCAAATAAAAAGAAAAGAAAATGTACTTGTTTTTATGCCACGTGGATTATATAATTTTCTTATGAGACATGTTATCTTTATCACATACTGTTTATGGAGTAGCAAAAATTTGAAAAAAAAAGCTTCCAAATAATGTTGTTTCAAATATTTTGAAAGTTTTTGGAAAAAGAGTTATGTAAAGTTTATTATACCTGGATAGCTTAACTAATTTCAAGTTAAAAATTAGTTTATATTTATGTTATAATAATATATCAGTATTATTACATTAACTTCTAGCCCACATCCTACAATTAATAAATCAGGCAAAGGTATCAGTAATTACAGATCTAATCATATTCATAATTCATACTCTCCAGTATTCACCCTAACTCTCACACAAGAGATATCTAGTTGATTCCCAACTTGCAATACCCACAAGAAAGTTTAAGTGTGTGATCATATATTCTTTTTATCAATTATATGCTAACTTATTAAACTTATTATATTGTTTTAAATCCTATATCTCTTGTTCAGAAACACATATTTTTATACATGCTACCTGCTAAAGAATTTTGTACTTTATAGGTCTAAGAATTTCCATTTTAAAGACTATTTTTCTATAGCAATCCATGCCGAAAACCTGTATTCTTTAAGTTTTTATAAAGCTTTCCTATTCTTTCCATTTATTAACCACTTAAACAAAACTTGTACTATCCTCAATCTTCCCTATTACCGCTGCCTTCTCATCCCCCTGTAATGAATTTAATTTCTCCAATCAAGATCTGCAAATTGATTTTAAGTTTCTTGAATATATTACCAGAAATGCATACCATAAATAGATTCAGTGTCACCATGATTTTGTAATTCCAAGTAATAAGTTTTTGTAGTTTCTATAAACACCAAATCTAGACTATTAACAGTATTTAGAACTTTTAGATGTGAGCTATATATTGTACATAATCTGCATTTTACAGAAGAAAGCTAATTTTACCTACATAAACAGAATAGGAATGCAGAAATAAGATGTCTGGTGTTTGTCCTGCATTCTTCAAATGAAATTGAGACTTGTTAGAAAGATGTAGACTTTGGAAATTTTTGCCATATAAAATACATATACACCAAGCTATGGACCACTGTGTGCCTTATGACCTGGATTTGGACTATGAATCCATTTACTACTTGGTCTTTAATTGACTCTCATTCTAATAAAAGAATCATAATGATGATTTGCATTCAAGGTTGTCAGTGTTAAGTTGGACTATGTCCATAGTTCTTAAACGTGTGGATATTCCCCCTTCCTTTGGGCACAGTTAACTAAGTCAATGTCCACACGTTCTTTGGGGAATGTCAGTGAAGTCATTACCATGTATACATGCCACTGTGTCATGGTTGTTTATTCTTATGGGGGTTCCATCCTTTTCTTCTGTCAACAGTTTCTAGATCTGAGAAGTTCAAGCAAAAACTGGAAACCAGAAAAGAGATGTGACTACTTTTAGGAGTGCCTTCCCTCAGCCTTCTGATCATCCATCCTGGAATGCTTTTGATATATAGATTTAACAGGCTCCTGATGAAAGCCAATGTATCTTGATCCTGGGAAGGCATATTCTATTAATTATCTCTTTTGCTCTCCATATGTCAAAACCACCGAATCCCAATCTTTACAATTGTAATTGTAATCTCCTTGACTTAAATAGTTAAGCATAACTGTCTGACCTCTCATACTTTAGAATGCTGCCATGTCCTTTGTAATCACTGAGTCCAATTCTATAATGCTATCTCCTACTTTTAGCCCTAACCTAAAGAGAACAATGACAATTGGGCTTAATGATACTAGTGAAATTCTTATCAATGCATCCCTATTGCTTTGGTGTACACAGAGCTTCCTTTGAACCTTCTAAAAGAAAACATCAACTAATGAGTTTTCTTGCCTTATGTAGTATGTCCCCATTAGCATGTCCACTTTGTGATCTTTTTTTCCCCTCCTTTCACTTACTGTGGGTCATCACTTTTCCCAAGATTCCAAGTGTCAACATAATAACATATTTTCACTGTTTCTCAGGGTATTAAATTCTGTATCAGGATAGGTTATCCACATATTTCGAACTCTCCCTATTCAACTTTAAATTATATTCTCATTGATCCAATAACTTCAGGATTCAGTCACATACATAGTCCCCAAGATTCTTCTAACACGTGTTGTCTTGGTACTCCAACCCCCTTGGCTAATTACTTTCTTCTGTTAGTAGTCCAAGCACTTTCTTGATTCAAATATATAGCAACTGGCATAGGATATTTATATTGTTTCCAAAGAAGAGTTAGAGTTAGATCTTAAGGAAGATATATGTTGTTCTTCAAGATAGATGCCTTTGCATGTCTTTAAGAGGAGAAGGGCTTACCAGACTTTAACAAAAAGAAAATCACTGATTCTATAGGTCCAGAGAGAAAAAAAATTGGGGATGGAATATTTTCAGCTTCATTCACCAGTAAGTCCTCACCTTATAATTCTTCTGCACTGAGGCTCTTTCCATAAAATACATAAAAAACCTTATTACTGAGAATCAACTTATCTGAAAAAATGTTTCTCTTATAATTAATTCTTGAGCTTGGTCTTCAGCTTTTACAGATGAGTTTCTTTATATATTACCAAAAAGGTCCTTTGCTATTTATGATTTGCCTTATATTGATTTATTTTATTGGTGATTTATTATGCTCTGCCTATTTTTGTCTTACATAAATACTTGATTCAATAGCCATTAGATGGCATATTCTTCTAAATATTATTTCTCTCATACCTCTCAAAATCCTGAGATTGTTTATATTTGAGCACATTCCCTTCTACTGATACCTGTCATACTTCATCTCCAGCAAAAGTTTTAACAATTTCAACACAATTACATGCCAGGATCTACCAGTGCTCTAACTCCATTAGAGGTGATGTTCTCATTGCCTGCTGCCCAGCAGGTGAGCCAATTTTCTATAAGAATCTTCATCATCGCACTAATCTTGGTTAAAAAAAAAAAAAAGTCATAAGTGGTGTTCTCTGGAAAGAGGATATTTAAACCATGAAGCTTGCATGCAGAAGTTTCATTAAGAATTGCTTAACAAAGGAGGGTTGGGTAAAGAGAGTGTTTAAACTCTAATGATTCTAAATACAAAATAATTAGAGTCTTGTGTCAGCTTATACATCCAAGATAAATTGCAAAGGATGAGTTGTTAAGCATTACTGTTTTCTGTCACATTCAGAGGAGATTGATATCTCAGCAATAGCATTCAGAAAATATATCTGACCTGTGCTCAAATATTGGTTGCATAGATAGTTCTAAACAATGAAAAAAAGAAACTATAATTTAGTTTAAAATGAATACAGCTTAAATTAGGATGGTGAAATTTTCTAATAACATTTCCAGTTGTTGTTAAAAAAAAAAGTTATTTTTTTCCCCAGCACAATCAAAAGATTCATACAGAGTTGACAGTTTATCAGTCAGAGTAGAATAGGGTATACTGCAGTAACACATACACAAAGGTTCAAAAGCTTTGTCGTATAAAAAATTGTAATAACAAAGTTTACTTCTTAACAACTTAAAGTCTGTTGTGAACTTGGAAAATGTCCAGGGCAACAGCTTTCTCTTCAGTGAGTCAGTGATGCAGGCTGATGGTGGCTCCACATACTGTAACTAAATCGACTATAATAAATGACTTCCCAGTTGAAGGAGCAGGGAAAGAAAGGTGGAAAAATCAAATTCCAACAATTAAATGTTTGCTCTTGGAAATGACACAATTTCTGCACACTTTTCATTGTCTGTAGTCAGTCATAGGATGACACTTAATGTAAAGTGACCAGGGAAGCAAACTGAAGAGGAAAGAACAGGGAGTACTGATGCTCAACTTCAATGTCTGCAGTTGATATATAGATACACGAATATTGTAAAATCAGCCTGAACCAATCTTAGTTTTTAGTGGGAAATTCCATCTCTTACCATAAATTCCTTATTCTAGCTCTATGCCAAAGTGAGAAATATTGAAAGGATTGTGTATCATACTCAAGAAATAAAATATTTTCATCTGATTATAGTGAGTAGTCTTTCTCTATGGTGAGCTGAAAGAAAGGTTACTTGGGACTAACACATCATCACATGGTTTATTTCCAATTAGCTGTCTATCTTTGACAAAAATTATACACAGATGAGACTCAATTCTTTTATCACATGCCAAGATTGATAAATGTGTACCTCAGTGCAAATTAAGGTTTCGCAATTTCCCTGAAGCTCTAAAGTAGGCTAATTCTCGCATGTTCATATTATTGTGGTACACATTTGGTTATAAGAGGTTTAACAATTCTAGAAGGAGGAATTCCTTTGATTAAATGTAAACTGATTTTTCTGAATATATCACAATGTTTGACTCTCTGTGTTAGTATTTATATCTAATAACTGTTCTGATATTAGTCAGCTTTATATTTTGTATGCTTGTGAGTAGAAGTAGCATTTAGTCATTATCCAGTGACTGCCTTATGTAACAAAACAACTGTTTGTAAAATGCTTCTTGGAACATAAAGAATCTGCCATAGTTTCCAAAATTGGTATCTTATATGAAAGAGTTGAACAAATGTTTTGGAGCTTTATTCACTTTCCAGTACTTAAAAGGTATTATCATACTCATATTTGGTGACAACTTGGCGTTAAATATCAATTAAAGATTCCTTTTTAACATTTCCCAGGGGTCAACAATGATCTTATGTTTTTCTCTAAGGACAATGAAGAAAGTAAAATAAGTGCCTATAGAAATCTGGGAGAAACCCCATCTTAAATACAATCAACAAACAAGATGCATTCATTTGAGAAAAGTAGCAGAAGAAATTCACAAGGCTAATTCTTCCTGAGTAGTATGTGAGTCAGTTAAACAGCCAGGAAATTCAATGGCTGAATGCTTCACTGGCTCTGCCACCCAGTGGGCAGGGCAGAGCGCATAAGTCAGACTATCACCTGCTGAATAATAGTGCTTTACCTGCACACGTGTCTCATACTTTCCCACTGATAAGTGATTAACCCCTTGTACTAGGCTCATTCAACAGGACTCAAGTGGTTAAACTAATTAAATTGGTGGTGCCCTACATTAACCACCACATGAATTCCAGCTGCACTTCTCCTTAAGAAGGGCAGACATTCCTACCTCCCTTCTGAGGCAAAAGGATGCCTGCTGAACTTCATAAGGAGAAAACAAATATTTCCTGTAGTCCAAAGCTTTCTCTAAAGCTATTTATACTAATCATTTCAGAATATTGTTTATTAAAATGATTGTAAAACTGTAACATGAAATCAGCTATTGTCTCTAGCCTTTTTAATAACTCTTACATATAGTGTATCCACACAAGCTGATAGCTACTAGTTTAGTCATTTTATGGTAAACATCATGAGCCTAGCCATCTTTAATTAATAATTCATTTAATTATTCTTTGATTCATTCACTTATTCATTACATTCACATATGAAATATTGGCAGGTGTAATATGACAATTGGAACAAATGGAAAAATTCCATGGCATTAAAGAAACACTGGCTGGGTGTGGCGGCTCATTCCCCTGTAATCCCAGCACTTTGGGAGGGGGTGGATCACGAGTTCAGAAGTTCGAGACCAACTTGGCCAATATGGTGAAATCCTGTCTCTACCAAAAATACAAAAATTAGCTGGGCGTGGTGGTGCACATCTGTAGTCCCAGCTACTCGGGAGACTGAGGCAGAAGAATTGCTTGAACCCAGGAAGCGGAAGTTGCAATGAGCCAAGATCATGCCACTGCACTCCAGCCTGGGCAACAGAGTGAGACTCTATCTATAAAAAATAAGTTGAGGTGAGTATTTATTTATTTATTTATTCTGAGACAGGGTCTCACTCCGTCTGGACTGTAGTGATTCGAACGCTGGTCACTTCAGCCTCAATCTTCCAGGTCCAAGCAATCCTCCCAGGTCAGCTTCTTAAGTAGCTGGGACCATAGGCATGTACCACCATGCCTGGCTAATGTTTTAAATTTTTTTGTAGAAATGGGATTTTCTGATGTTGCCCAGCCTGGTCTTGAACTCTGGGCTCAAGCTGTCCTCCTGCCTCAGCCTCCCAAAGTGCTTGGATTATAGGCATGAGCAACCACACCCAGCCAGTAAGAGAAAAAAACAAAAACAGAAAAACAAAACACTAAGAAAAAATGAAGAGAATAAACAGCACACAGTCTAAAATGTTAATAAGTAACTCTTAAAAATCCAAACAAAAATTTCAACACTGGCTAGCGATTTGGTTTAGCACAAATGAATGGGACAACCAAATGTACCAAACCTTTTAGACATAGGTGTTTACTTGCTTCCCAGTATCTATTACTTCCTACTTCTCATCAAGCAATTTGGCCTGGAGCAGCAAAGTGTCCAGTTAAAGTAATAAATTCCTGGATTAGTAATCTATTGCTTCATAACAAATAACCACACAGTTAACTGATGAAAGCAACACCATGTACTATCTCCCTATTTCTGTAGGTTAGAAAGCTGAGAAAAGCACAACTATGTTCTCTACTCCAAATCTCATAATTCTGAAATCTAGAAGTCGGCTAGGCTGCATTCTCATGTGGGGCTGGGCATCCCCTTCAAGCTCATTTAAGTTGCCAGCAAAATTCAGTTTTCTGTGGTTATTGGACTAATCTTCTCCATCTATTGCTAGTTCAGCTCCCAGATGTCACCCTTAAGTCCTCTCTCACCACAGCAGATTACTTCTTCATAGCTAGCAGGAAAATCCTTCTTCAGTCTGCCACATATGAAAGCAATCAAGGCTGGCCCTGTGGCTCAATGCCAGTAATCCTAGCACTTTGGGAGGCTGAGGCGGGTGGAACAACTGAGGTCAGGAGTTCAAAACCAGCCTGGCTAACATGGTGAAACCCCATCTCTACTGAAAATACAAAAATTAGTTGGCACATGCCTCTAATCCCAGCTACTTGGGAGGCTGAGGCAAGAGAATCATTTGAACCCGGGAGGTAGGAGTTGCAGTGAGCTGAGATGGTGCCACTGCACTCCATCCTGGGTGACAGCAAGACTCTGTTTCAAAAAAAAGAGCAATCCAGGAGAATAATTTTCTCATCCTGGTCACAGATCCTGCTCACACAGTGGGGAGGAGTTGATAGATGGCTTGTACATCAAAAGGTGGGGCTCTTAGGAGCCATTTTAGAACTTGGCCCACCTAAATCCCTCTCTACTATTACAATTAAGGGTGACTGTGTTACCCAGTTTGAGCCAAAGAGTTATATGCAAAAGTGCATAAAACAAGGTGTTCTTTCATAAAAAAAGCACTAATTATTTGACTAAGAGGACTTTGTCCCTCTTTCTGTCTTTGTGAATAAAGATTAAACAGAAGGGCTGGATAAGCAGCAGATATGTAGTAATGTAGAAGACAAAAGTAGACACAAATGAAAGCATGCAAATTAAAGAAGGCTATGTTCCCTACATCTTCAATGAACCACTTTATCAGTCCTGTCCTGCTTTACTCAGGACTTATTTTTATGACAGAAATAAATATCCTCACTTGTTTAAATCACTTTGTAGGGCTTCAGCTACATAGTCTTTCAGACTATATAAGACCTTCAGCAAGTATAGTCTTTTCTCTTTTTTTTTTGAGATGGAGTCTCACTCTGTCACCCAGGCTGGAGTGCAATGGTGTGATTTCAGCTCACTGCAACCTCCACCTCCTGTGTTCAAGCGATTCTCCTGCCTCAGCTCCCAAGTAGCTGGGATTACAGGTGTGTGACACCATGCACGGTTAATTTTTGTATTTTCAGTAGAGATGGGGTTTTACCATGTTGGCCAGGCTGAAACTCCTAACCTCAACTAATCTGCCCGCCTCAACCTTCCAAAGTGTTGGGATTACAGGCATGGGCCACCACACCTGGCCCAAATATAGTCTTTAGTAGAAAAAAAAAAAGTTATATTCAAAATATTAGAGATATGTAAAAACTGAAATAATTTATATGATTTTGAATTCATGTTTCTTTGGAGGTTATTTTCTGGGATTCCATTTGAATTTGTATATCATTCATCCACTATGCTTATTTGCATATGAACTTGCATCCCTGTTTACCTTTCCAGGATAGAATTTCTGCTTTGTCTCCCTGTCCTAGCCTTCTATTTCTGCAGTAAATCAAAAAAGTTCTACTAGTTACTGTTCTCTTGGATTTTTGCCCTGATACATCATCTATTCTTGCCCATCAGAAAGTAAAATCCTCTGCTTTATTCTGATGCCATATTATTTCCAGACAAAAGCCCAGCTGAGAATAAATTTATATTCAGGAACAATGTTATCACTATCACACAATTTGAACCTCCTTTCTACCTGGAACAGTACTGCTCTTGCTTGCTTGCTAGATTGGATCATTTACAGTTACATGATTGAATGATTCTATAGTAATTAGCTTCACCCTAACTGACCTCTGTCATCTTGAGTCCCATCAACAAAACAAGGACCATACTTTCCCTCAAACTCATTCATTCGTTTTCTCCATCTTTCTTTTATAACTGACCTGTTTTACTTAACACCAAACAACAATCCTATCTTTGGAGACCCAACTATATTATCCCAACTCAAAATATAGTCCTGAGTTTAAATTCTGCATTTGTCAAATATCTTTACTAGCCAAACCATAAAATTTTATTTATTTCTTGTCAATATTTTTTACTCAAAAGAGAATTTAACTTAAAAATAATGTACCAGCTGATCTGAGAAATCATCTATTATGCAGTTTTTCAGTTAGCAACAGAAAAAAACAGAAAGAGTGGATCTCTTGTATATTGATGCAAAATATGTAAGGATGGTGCATATAAATGAATTTGAAGGCTTTTCTGAAGTGAGACACAAGACAAATTAGCCACATGTGTTTTTTCTGGGTATATACAAAATTTCAATAAAAAGGAGTTGACTTTTAGTATTGCTGGTGAAATTAACAGATTATTACCCAAAATTTAAAGTCATTTATTTTCTTTTTAAGTAAATCAATTCTTTGATCCACATATTCAGGTGATGAGATCTCCTTGTAATTCTTCAGCTTGATCAGATTTAGTTAGATGTGAATGGGTAGCACTTAACTTGTGAAAACATTATAATTTCACTAGATATAACAATATTCAGTCTTCAGAAACAAGCACACATCTTTAGTGTGTAAATGATTTGTGAGGTTAAAAAAAACGTAGCAGATCCTTTACCTCATATTTGTTCAAGTTAGTCAGATTTATGTAGATGACATCATTCATAAAATTTTCTGGAGAGGTTGCCTGTAGCCTTCTTCATTTGAGATACTATGTGGAGTTGCTTAGAGTCAAGAAGCAGTAAAGGGTCAAGATATTGTAAGTCCATATCAAGAAAAAGACACAGTATATTTTACTTTTTAAGAATTTAGGCTTTTAACATTGTAATTCTTCCATAAGGGTGTTAGAATAACAATGAGAACACATGGACACAGGGAGGGGAAACATCACACACCAGGGCCTGTCAGAGGATGGGGGGCTATGGGAGGGGATAGCATTTGGGGAAATACTTAATGTAGATGATGGGTTGATGGGTGCAGCAAACCACCCTGGCATGTGTATACCTATGTAACAAACCTGTATGTTCTGCATGTGTATCCCAGAATGTGAAGTATAATTAAAAAAGAAGATACCTTTTATATACATAAAAATAAGAAGCTTGTTATGTGCTAACCTACCCTGTGTTAGCCTGACAGACTCCATCTTGCTGAGAGCCACACAGACTCCATCTTAACCTCAGCCTCACCCCCTCCCACCATTTCTCCCTTGAGTGCATACCTGGGTCATGCTCCTGTGCTGGGTCATGCTGTGCTTAGAACTATCGAGGCATATAACCATTGTAACCATATCCTGCCTGGCAAGCCCACTTGCTATTATGAATACCCCCTTGACTGATTGTATGGCAAGTACTGAATACCCCTCTTGGTAACCAGCAATCATGGGAACCGCTTGTGTATACTCTCCTTAGTAATCAACAGTCATCGGAACCTCCTGCCTCCTGGTTACCAGCCTCCTTATCTAACTTCCTTGTTCTGCTTCTGTATATTCTGCTTCAGCTAGGCTCCCCCCTCCCCTCTCTTAAGCAAGATATAAAAAGGAATCAAACCCCTTCTTCAGGGCCAGGAGATTTTGAGTGCCAGCAATAAAGGACTCTCAATTGGAACTCAGAGTGTGGCGCTTTCCTTCTAACTCGCTTGGGTATAACAGTTATATCTTATAAAAGTAAGCTTATAGTATCAGATATTTCTTCAAAAGTTTCTAAAACGTATCTTTAACTTGTAGTTTAAAATGAAGAGTTTGAATTTTATCAACTTCTTGAATACACTGTTTGCTTTTCATCGAAAAAGAGTGTTAGAATAATGTGTAGTTATTCATTCAATAATGAGTTAAAACTCCTGCACTTATTCTTTCAAACAACATAGACTCAACACATACTATAAGCCAAACATTATCAGGCACTGGTATAGATGACTGAATCAAGATCTTTGCCTTCAATAACAGCAAATACTTATTCAGCACTATGCGCTAGGAACTATTTTACATATGTTCTATGTATTACTTCAAACGATTATCTCAACAACCTATAAGGTTGATTGAGATAGGTTTGATTTGATTATGTTAGTTATCTTATTCTACACATTTGACAACGAGTAAACCAAAACACAGGAATTTTTCATAGTAATAAGCATTTTCTCAGTAATAAAAAATGAAGTGGGGATTCAAAATACGGCAATATGACTTTGGCATCCATCATCTCAAAAATTCCAATGTACTTCCTTTGAGGGACTTGCGACTTGTCTCTCTAAAAGTAATAACCCCATAATAGCTAACTGATGTCCTATATATATATTTAATAAATTTCAGCAGGAGATATAAATAGATATGTGTTGCAATAATGTGCAAATATTGGCGTATCTTTAAGATCTTATAAGTCTACAGCTAGATTTATAAGTATTTTAGCTGAGTTACAAAGATATGTAAATGACAAGGCTCTATTAGAATCTGTCTAATTAGACAAATACTTTGCATTGGGTTAGAACATAATACTTTAGCTCAATGAAATTTGTTAGTACCCACTTTCTCAAGCCTAATTCTGTCAGTTCATCCATCTCAGCCTCAGCCCAGTTCTGTGCACTTGCTGGAGATGCGTTACAAATAGTTTGGTAGAAAGAGGCCACTCTAGCTTTTGGAGATTTTGGCATTTTTGTGTTGATGTTTTCTCAACGTTTTGGATTTATCTACCTTTGATCTTTGAGGTTGCTGACCTTTGGATATTCAGCTGCTGACTCCAGAGTCCACGCTAAGTCTGCACATCTCTCTCTGTGCTCAGGACCCAAGGCCCTTATGGTGTAGGCTCATGAGAGAATCTCCTGTTCTATGGATTGCAAAGGTCTGTGTAAAAAGTGTCCTTTCCCAGCGGGCAGCACAATAACTCACCACCTGTTTTGGCTAGGGAAGGGAGTATCCATTTGCCCTATACAGCTCCCAGGTGGGCCATTGTACCACCCTGCTTTTCTTGCTCTCTGTGGGTAGCACCAACCACTTCGTCAGTCCCTATCAGAGAAGCTGCATCAGTTGAGGATGCAGAATTCACTCATTGTTTATGTTCTTCTTGGTGGGAGCCACAGACTGAAGCCGCTTCTACTTAGCCATTTTGGCACCTTGCTACCAATTATTTTTAATTTGTAAGTTTTATGGGTACATAGTAGGTGTATATATTTAGGGGGTGCATGAGACATTTTAATACAGGCATATAATGTGTAATGATCATATCAAGGTAAATGGGGTATTCATCACTTCAAGTATTCATCATTTATTTGTGTTACAAACACTCCCCTCAGCTATTATAAAATGTGTAATAAATTATTGCTGACTATAGTTACCCTGTCTTGGTATCAAATAGTAGTTCTATAATAATTTAATTTTAGAAGAATTTTAGATTTTCAGAAAAATCGAGAATATAGTACAGAAAGTTCACATCTATCCTCTCACATAGGGGTACCTATTACTGACATCTTACATGCGTATGGAACTTTTGTTGACAATTGATGAATAAATATTAAGACATTATTATTAATAAAAGTCCATACTTTATGAAGATTTTCTTAGTTTATTTTCCAACTTTTTGAAGTTTTTACCCAACATATTTTTCTGTCCCTCCTTAGTTACTCAGACTTTCCTTAGATGACATCGACAACTTTAAGAAGTATTGGTCAGATTTGTGTAGAATGTCCTTCAATTGGGACTTGTCTAATGTTTTTGTTTTTCTTTGTTGATGTGTCTGTTCAGATAGATTGTACATTTTTTTAATTGGGTCATGTTGATTGCTAAGTTTTAAGTGTTCTTTGTATATATTGCTTACAAATTCTTTATCACATATGTCTTTTGAATATTTGTTCCTCGTCTGTGACTACTCATTCCACTCTCTTAATAGTATCCTTCACAGATTTAAAGTTTTTAAATTCTACAAAAATCTAATTTACCTGTTTTTTATTTATTTTTGTCACAGATTCAGTTTTTGCATTATATCTAAAAACTCATAACCAGTCAAAGTTCACAAAGATTTCCTCCTGTGTTTTTCTTTTAGAAGTTTGTAATATTGCATTCTACGTCTAGATCTATGATCCATTTTAATTATAATAAGCGTAAAAAATCTATGTCTAGATTTATTTTTTTGGCTATGGATGTCAAGTTGTTCTCACATTGTTAATTGACAAAGATATCCTTTCTCTTTGATTTGTCATTGCCTCTTTGTCAAGGTCAATTTCCTATCTTTTTTGGTGAGTCTATTTCTGGGCTATCTATGCTCCTTTGTTTTTATTTTAATTTTTTAAAATTTCAACTTTTATTTTAAAATCAGAGAGTAGAGGGCAGGTTTGTCACATGGTCAGATGGTGTGATGCTGAGGTTGGGGGTACAACTGATCCCATTACAGAGGTCTTGAGATTATAGTATTCAATAGGTAATGTTTCAACTCTTGCCCCCACTTTCTCCCTCCACACTCTAGTAGTACAGTGTCTATTATTGCTATCTTTATATCCATGAGTACCCAATATTTAGCCCCCCGACCTATGAATAAGAACATGTGGTATTTAGTCTTTTGTTCCTGCATTAGTTTGTTTAGCATAATGGCCTCGAGCTGTATTTCTTTTGCTGCAAAGGATGTGAATCTTTTTCTTTTATGATTGTGTAGTATTACATGATCTATTTTTGTCACATTTTCTTTATTTAATGTACAATCCATGGGCAATGAGGTTGATTTCATGTGACTAGGACTTGATAAAGATGCAAGTACATGTCTCTTTTTTATTAGAATGCTTTTTAAAAATATATACCCAGGAATAGGATTACTCAGTCCAATGGGAGTTCTGTTTTAAGTTATTTGAGAAATCTTCTAACTGTTTCCACAGTGTCTGACCTAATTTACATTCCCCAAAACAGTGAATAAATGTTCTCTTTTCTCTGCAATCTTGTCAACCTATATTGTTTTTTAACTTTTTAATCATAGTCACTGACTGATATAAAATATCTCCTGTGGCTTTGATTAGCATTTTGCTGATCCTTAGTGATGTGGAGCATTTTTTCATATGTTTGTTGGCTGTATGTCTTCTTTTGAAAAGTGTCTGTTCATGTATTTTGCCCACATTTTAAAGGGGTTATTCATTTTTGGCTTCTTCAATTGTTTAAATTTCTTATAGCTTCTAGATATTACACTTTTGTCAGAAGCAGTTTGTAAATATTTTCTCTCATTTTGTAGGTTGTCTGTTGGTAGTTGCTTTTGCTGTGAAGAAACTCCTTAGTTTAATTAGGTCCTATTTGTAAAATTTTTGTTTTTGTTGTAATTACTTTTGAGGTAATTAATAGTCCTAAATTGTTTCCCAATGCTGAACATCCAGAATTGTGTTTTCTAGGTATTCTAGGATTCTTATATTTTAAAGTCTTAAATTTAAATGTTTAATCCATCTTGAATCAATTTTTGTGTACCATGAAAAGTAGAGTTTCAGTTTTATTCTCCTGAAAATGGCTAGCCAGCTGTCCCAACACCACTTATTGAATAGGGAGTCCTTTTTCCCTTGCTTTATTTCATCAACTTTATTGAAGATCAAATTACTGTATGCATGCAGCTTTATATCTAGGTTCCCTTTTGATATGGTTAGGCTTTGAGTACCCCCTACATCTCATTTTAAATGGTAATCCCGATAATCCCCATAATTCCCATATGTCAAGGAAGAGGCCAGGTGGAAGTAATTGAATCATGGTGGTGGTTATTCCCATGCTGTTTTATGATAGTGAGTGAGTTCTCATGAGACCTGATGGTTTCGTAAGGGGCTCTTCCCACTTCAAACGTGTATTAGTCCATTTTCATGACATACCTGAAGCTAGGTAAATTACAAAAGAAAGAGGTTTAATGAACTTACAGTTCCACATGGATGGGTAAGCCTCAAAACCATGGTGACTGGAAAAGAAAGAAAAATCATGTCTTACATGAATGGCAGCAGCCGAGAGAGAGAGAGCTTTTCAGGATTCAGGGGAAACTCCCATTTTTTAAACCATTAGATCTTATAAGACTTGTTTATTATCATAAGAACAGCACAGGAAAGACCCACCCTCATGATTCAGTTATCTCTCAGTGGGTCTCTCCCACAACACCTGGGAATTCAAGATGAGATTTGGGTGGGGACACAGCAAACCCATATTAAGGTAACATTTCTTCTTCCTGCCACTTTGTGAATAAGGTGCCTTGTTTCACCTTCATTTTCTGCCATAATTTTAAGTTTCCTGAGGCCTCCCAAGCAATGCTGAACTGTGAGTCATTTAAACCTCTTTCCTTTATAAAATATCAGGCAGTTCTTTATACCAATCTGGAAATGGACTGCAGTATACAGTAAATTAGTGCCACAGAGTGTGGGGTGCTGCTATAAAGATACTTTAATATGTGGAAGTGAATTTGGAACTGGGTAACACACAGAGGTAGGAACAGTTTGGGGGGGCCCAGAAGAAAATGGAAAGATATGGAAAAGTTTGGAACTTCCTAGAAGCTTGTTGAATGGCTTTGACCAAAATCCTGATAGTGATATGGACAATGAATTTCAGGCTGAGGTGGCCTCAGATGGAGATAAGGAACTTCTTGGGAACTGGAGCAAAGGTGATTCTTGTTATGCTTTAACAAAGAGACTGGCAGCATTTTGTCCTGCCCTAGAGATCTGTGAAACTTTGAATTTGAAAAAGATTATTTAGGGTATCAGGTATAAGAGATTTCTAAGCAGCAAAGCATTCAGAATGTGACTTGGGTGCTCTTAAAAGCATTCCATTTTATGCATTCAAAAAAACATGATTTGGAATTCAAATTTATGTTTAAAAGGGAAACAGAGCATAAAAACTTTGAAACAGTTTGATACAAGAGAGAAACCTATTTTCTGAGGAGAAATTCAAGCAGGCTGCAGAAATTTGCATAAGTAATGAGGAGCCAAATGTTAATCCCAAAGACAATGGGAAAAGTGTCTCCAGGGCATGTCAGAGGTCTTCATGGCAGGCCCTCCCATCACAAGCCCAAAGGCCTAGGAGAAAAAAAAATGGTTTCATGGGCAGGGCTCAAGACCTTGCTGCTTTGTGCAGTCTCAGGACTTGGTGCCCTGTGTCCTAGCAGTGGCTAAATGTGGCCAACATATAGCTCAGGCTGCTGCATCAGAGGAAGCAAGCCCCAAGCTTTGATAGTTTACAGATTGTGTTGAGCCTATAGGTACACAGAAGTCAAGAATTGAGATTTGGGAACCTCCGCCTAGATTTCAGATAATGTATAGAAACAACTGGATGTCCAGACAGAAGTCAGCTGCAGGAGTTGAGTCCTCCTGAAGAACCTTTGCTAGAGTAGTGAGGAAGGGAAATGTGGGGTAGAAGCCTCCACATAGAATTCTTACTGGGCACTGCCTAGTGGAGCCATAAAAAGATAGCCCCCATCCTCTGGACTCCAGAATGGTAGACCCACTGGCAACTGGCATTATGCACCTAGAAAAGTTGCAGACACTCAATGCCAGCCTGTGAAAGCTGATGGGAGGGGGGATGTGCCCTGCAAAGCCACAGGGGAAGAGCTGCCCAAGGCCATAGAAGTACACTTATTGCATCGGTACAACCTGAATGTGAGACATAGAGTCAAAGTAGATCATTTTGAAGCTTTAAAATTTGACTGCCCACTGGATTTTGGACTTGCATGGGGCCTGTAGCTCCTTCATTTTGACAAATTTCTCCCATTTGGAACAGGTGTATTTACTTAACACCTGTACGTTTATTGTATCTAGGAAGTAACTTACTTGCTTTTGATTTTATAGGCTCATAGGTGGAAGGGACTTGTCTCAGATGAGAGTTTGGACTTAGACTTTAGTTAATGTTGGAATGAGCTAAGACTTTGGGAGACCATTAAAAAGGCATGATTGTGTTTTTTAATGTGAGGACATGAGATATGGGAGTGGCAAGGGGCAGAATGGTATGGTTAGGCTTTGTGTCTCCACCCAAATCTTATCTTGAATTGTAATCCCTGTAATCCCCAAATGTCAAAGGAGAGACCTGGTGGAGGTAATTGAATCATGGGGACAGTTTCCCCTCTGCTGTTCTTATGATAGTGAATGATTTCTCATAAGATCTGATGGTTTTGTAAGGGGCTCTTCTCTGGATCTGCACTTCTCCTTCCTGGTGCCTTGCAAAGAAGGTGCCTTGCTTCCCTTTCACCTTTGCCATGATTGTAAGTTTCCTGAGGTCTCCCCCAGCAATGCTGAACTGTGAGTAAATTAAACATTTTCCCTTTATAAATTACCCAATCTTGGTTAGTTATTTATAGCAGTATGAAAATGAAGTAACAAATCTTTTATGTTCCATTGGTCTCTGTGTCTGTTTTTGTACCAGTACCATGATGTTTAGGTTAATGTAACCTGATGGTGTAAAGTTGAGTAATATGATGCCTCTGGCTTTATTTATTTTGCTTAGGATTGCTTTGGTTATTGGGGGATCTTTTTAGTTCAGCATGAGTTTTAGAATAGCGTTTATGCTAATTCTGTGAAAATGGTTTTGGCAGTTTGATAGAAATAGCATTGAATCTACAATTGCTTTGGGAAGTATTAACATTTTAACAATATTGATTATTTCTATCCATGAATATAGAATGCCTTTTAAATTGTTTATGTCATCTGAGTTTTTCTTTTAGGAGTGTTCAGTAGTTCTCCTTGTAGAGATCTATTCCTAAATTGTGTGTGTGTGTGTGTGTGTGTATGTCTATTGTAAATGGACTTATTTTCTTTATTTTACTCTCATCTTAAACATCAGTGGTGTATATAAATGCTACTAATTTTTGTAAATTGATTTTTATATTCTGAAACATCACAAAAGTAATTGATCAATTCCTGAAGCCTGTTGGCAGAGTCTTTAGTGTTTTCTAGGTATAGGCTCACATTGTTAGCAAAGAAATAGTTTCACTTTTTTCTTTTCCTATATGCTTCTTTCTCTTTTCCAATTGCTCTGGATAGGACTTTCAGTACCATGTTGAATAGGAGTGGTGAGACTGAAATCTTGGCCTTGGTCCAGTTCTCGATAAGAATGCTTCCAGCTTTTGCCCATTTAGGATGATGTTGGCAATGGGATTGTCATAGATGGTTCTTATCATTTTGTGGTATGATTCTTTAACACCTAGTTCATTGAGATTCTATCATGAAGTAATGTGGGATTTTATAAAAAACTTTATTTCACATATATTGATTATATGGTTTTTGTTTTTAATTTTGTTTGGGTCATAAATTGCATTTATTGTTTGCATATTTTGAAATAAACTTGCATCACAGAAATGAAGCCTACTTGATGATAGTAAATTAAGTTTTTGATATACTGCTAGATTCAGTTTTCTCTTTTTTTTTTGTTTTCATTTTAAGTTTTTGAGGATGTTTCTATGTTCTTAGCAAAGTCGGTCTGTAAGTTTTTTTTGGTATTGTGTCTTTGCCGGATTTTAGTGTCAGGATGATGCTAGCTTCCTAGTATGAGTTACAGAGGACTCCCTTCTTTATTTTTTGAAATAGTTTTAGTAGAAATTGTAGTATATTTGGTAGAAGTTCTTTGTTGTACATTTGGTAAAATTCAACTGTGAGTTCATGTCTTTCAAGGCCTTGTCGTTTAGTAGATTTTTATTATTGATTTAATTTTGGAAGCAGATATTGATTTGTTCAGCGTTTCAATTTCTTCCTAATTCAATTTTAAGTAAATATCTTTTATAAGAAATTTTTTCATTTTCTCCAGGTCTTATAATTTGTATGTGTAAAGGTGTTGGTCATAGTCTTTTAAAATTTGTTTTTGTATTTCTGTGGTATTAGTTGTCATGTCACCTTTGTTGTTTCTGATTGTTCTTATTTGGATGATTTTTTTTGCTTTGTTAACCTAATTAGCAGTTATTGATCTTGTTTGTCCTTTATAAAGGGAAACTTATAGATTTATTAATTGTTTATGTAAATTTTAGTTTTCAATTTCATTTACTTGTGCTATGATGTTAGTTATTTCTATTATTCTTTTAGGTTAGCTTTCTTTTGTTTTTCTAGTCCCTCTAGGTGTGATTTTAGATCGTTACTTTTAGACTTTTTAAATTTTTGATGTAGTCATTTGTCTCTATAAACTTTCCTCTTAACACTGCTTTTGTTGTATCCCATAGATTTTGGTATGTTGCATTTGTTTTAATTTATTTCAAAGAAGTTTTTGATTTCTACCTTAATTTTGTGGTTTACCCAAAAGTCATTCAGGAGTAGGTTGTTTAATTTCCATGTAATTGTGTGGTTTGAGAGATATTCTTGGTTTTGATTTTTAGTTATATTCCACTATAATCAGACAGTATGGTTGGTATAATTTTGATTTTTAAAAAATTTATTGAAACTTACTTTATGACTGAGTATGTGGTCTATGCTGGAATATACTATGTGAGCAGATGAGTATAGTATATATTCTATGGTTAGTTGATGAGTGGAGTATTCTTAAATGTTTATTAGATCAAGTATCAAATTCAAGTCCAGAACTTTTTCATCAGTTTTCTCCCTTGGTGATCTGTGTCAATAGGGTGTTGAAGACCACACTATTATTGTGTGGCTAAGTTTTTCATAGGTATAGAATAATTTGTTTTATGAGTATAGTGCTTGGTTGTTGGGTGTGTATATATTCAGCATAGTTAAGACTTATTGTTGAATTGAACGCTTTATCATTATATGCCTTTTGTACATGTTAATATTGTTGGTTAAAGTCTGTTTTATCAGATGTAAGAATAATGTCCCCTGCTTTTACTGTGTGTTTCATTTACATGATAGGTTTTTCTCCAACCTTTTCCTTTGAGCCAATGTGTGTTGTTACTTGTGAGATAGGTTTCTTGAAGAAAGAAAAAAATGGGTCTTGTTTTTTATCCAGCTTGCCATATTGTGACTTTTAACTGGAACATCTAGACCATGTACAAATGATTTTTACTTTGTCATATCTTTCTTCACTCTTTTGCTTTAAATCTGTGTCTTTACATTTAAAATGGGTTTATTATAGACAGCATATAGTTGTTTATTTTATTTTTTAAAATCACTGTGACTATCTGTGTCTTTTATTAGTATATTAGACTATGTATAACAGAGGTGATTATTAGTATGTTTGAATTAACATAGACCATGATTTTAACTTTTTTTTTATGAATTACACTTTTCTTTGTTTCACTTTTCCCTTTCCACTTTAGGTGAATAGGAAGATGAAAGCTGGAGTTGGGTAATGATCCTTCTCTTATGAGCTTTGGTTAAGACATTTTCTGGAGAGTAGGCTTTTGTATAAATAGTTCACTGTATTGTTTCAAAATGGTTACATTTTTCCCTCCCCCTGCTGATAACATGAGGCATTTTTTTTTCTTGGCTCTTCATGAGAACATGGTGCGGTTCCTGAAAGTGAAACGCATGGCAGTGTGTGAAACCTCCTTCAGTCTATGATCTCAGGAAACTCTTTCTTACTTAGCTAATTCGACTCCACCACTGGTCGAACTTACCATTTTAGTATTGCTGCAAATTTACAAATACGGCAGGTTCTGCTCCAAGTAAGCTGGCGTCAATAGTGATTTTCTGTATTTATCTCTTTCTCCAGTATTTGGAGTTGCAGTTCTCCCTGTGACCTCAGTTTTCAGTTTGTTTAGCTTGTTTATTTTTCTTCTTATTTATTTTTATTATTATTATTATGTTTTACTGGAAAACATGGCATAAGTAATTGTTTTGGAAAGTAGACCACTAATAATACTTTGGGACTACAGCTACTATTGTGGTAAATTTTTCTTAAATACTCAATTTTTGAACCAGTTCTGAATGTCCAGTCAAATATATGTATTTAAAATATGTTACTTTACAAACATATGAAAGAATGTTCATCATCACTGATGATCAGAGAAATGCAAATCAAAACCACATTGAGATACCATCTCACACCAGTTAGAATGGTGATCATTAAGAAATCAGGAGACAATAGATGCTTGAAAGGATGTGGAGAAAAAGGAACACTTTTACACTGTTGGTGGGAGTGTAAATTAGTTCAACCATTGTGGAAGTCAGTGTGGCTATTCCTCAAGGATCTAGAAATAGAAATTCCATTTGACCCAGCAATCCCATTACTGGGTATATACCCAAAGGATTATAAATCATTCTGTTATAAAGACACAGCACACATATGTTCATTGTGGCACTATTTACAATAGCAAAGACCTGGAACCAACCCAAATGCCCATCGATGATAGACTGGACAAAGAAAATGTGGCACATATACACCATGGAATACTATGCAGCCATAAAAAAGGATGACTTCATGTTCTTTGTAGGGACATGGATGAATCTGGAAACCATCAGCCTCAGCAAACTGACACAAGAACAGAAAACCAAATACCACATGTTCTATCTCATAGGTGGGTGTTGAACAATGAGAACACATGAGCACAGGGAGGGGAGCATCACACACTGGGGACTGTTGTGGGGGGGTGGCTAAGGGAGGGACAGTGGAGGGTGGGGGAAGTTGGGAAGGGATAACATGGGGAGAAATGCCAGATATAGGTGACAGGGGGGAATGGAGGCAGCAAACCACCTTGCCATGTATGTAACTGTGCAACAATCCTGCATGATCTGCACATGTACCCCAGAACATAAAGTACAATAAAAAAAAAATTAAATAAATAAATAAATGAAATTATGTTAACTTTAATCAGATGATTTTAGTAAAAAATAGAATGGAAGCTATTTATTAAAGTAAAGAGTGGTACAGGTTACTTTAGGGATGCATATTCACTGTGATCCAGGAACTGTCACTTAACAATATAGCCTTGGTAATATAAGATGCAGTGCTGTAAGAACAGGTTTATTTAAAAAAGCAGTTAAGATAATGTATCTAGAGAATGACATAAAATAGGGACGCAGGATATCTACTGAGTGACTCATGATTTATGTGACCTGAACACAATTAGTATTCATCTTTCTGCTCTGAAACAGGATTTCTTTTAGTTTAACCTGATTTTGAAAGAGTGAAAATGCCATTTTAGAATTTATTTCAATACTGAAATATATTGAAATGTAATATATTACATGCAATATATTGAAATGTAATATAAGTATTTATAAAACTATGGTTACGACAAAATCTCTAAATAATTATTTTACACATATTTCCAGCCAAGCATACACTTCAAAAAAAATCCTAAAATGCTTACCTCTTTAAAGATTAAGATTATGTATTTTTAATTTAACATAATTTGACATGAAAAGTTTCTTAAGAGCAGAAATTGTGTCTTAACATTTATCCTTATTAAGCAACATATATATCATTTATCATTATAAACAATGTAAATAAATATATATAAATAAATAAGGATTCTCAGCCAATACATGTATTATTTTGCTGCTATGTGGTTTCTTAGATTTATCCACTGTCCACAGAGGCATGACTAATTCCGAAATGAACTAAGTTATTTATTTTCTTTACTTGCTTGAGTCTATTTGTATGGCATTTCAATTTATAATAATAGGTAATAGGTGAAATTGTCTTTCATAATTTTAAATATCTTTATCTTTTTGTGCATGTGGCCTATTTGGCCTATTTTTATAATTAGAATTTTGGTAAACATTGTATGAAATTTTTCTTAAGAAATCCAAGTGTTTGTTTATAAAAATGAAATAGAGTATGAGTTTAAAGTGGCTCTTTTCCCTTCATACAGGATAGTCATAATTCTTATTAGTAAAACTCAATTTAACATTTTCATAAAAAATGAGGCAATTCCTCTAATTCAAATGAACATCCACATTTAAATACAGTAGCTGCTCTTTAGAATGTGTGTCAGTGAACTCAGATATTCACCATTGGTGAAGACTGATCTGTACTTAAAAAAAAAATGAGCATCCAAATTCATAGAGCCTATCAAGAAATTCAGGAAGCCTATCAACAAGAATAATGCACATACCATTCCAACACTGTATGAAGTGCAAGGACATGAGACAAGGTCATTCTTAAGCAACAAATTCTGAAGACAGACCAAAGTGTTATGCATATCAAGCAGGTTGTGAGGTCAACGTGCAGAAAATATCACAACATAAGTTAATGCCTATGAATGACACCCTGAAAACAACTTTTAAAAGCAGCCCTGACAGCTAGAGCATCTGCAGAAATTACCTCCACATGAAACGTTGCTTGGTGCTGCAGAATAGGCCTGTTGTTAAGGAACACATTTGACAGATATACGAAGTAAATTGTAAAAATAAAAAAAAATAAAAAAGATTAGAAAAAGGAGGCATGTTTGTCTGTTTATTTTAAAATGTTACTGAATTTTTTATTTTAAAAAGCAATAAAATAAATATTTACCTTTCAGATAATGATAATTAATTTTTAAATTCATAATTTTTGAACTATCAAACTTTTTTTATTGATAAATGTAGGGGGGTGAATACTAAAAATAAGCTGTGCCTTTATTTAGAATTCCATTAAGAGTTTAAAGTTTAAGTTTGTCTTTTCAGTTCTTTCATTTTCTTGAACTCTTCCTGTTACCATACTTGCTTCTCCTTTTGCAACCATTGCATTCTCCTAAGTTCCCCTCATATGCCTAAGTCCTTTTATTGCATCATTTCCTTAGATTTATCTCAATTTCTTAATGTCTTTCTCTTTACTTTGAATGCCTTTATCTCTCCAACTTTTTATACTCTGGTATACACATTGTTCAATAGGGGTTTCTCAGCTATCATCTTATAAAATGAAAAAAAATTAAAACGTCATTCATTATGAATCAAGAAACAAGATGAGAATATATTATCTGCTTTACTGAATATTGTCTTTAAGACAAGTTTTTTTTTGTTTTTTTTTTTTGAGATATAGTCTCTCTCTGCTGCCTAGGTTGGAGTATAATGGTGCAGTCTCGGCTCACTGCAACCTCCACCTCCTGGGTTCAAGCGATTCCCCTGCCTCAGCCTCCCGAGTAGCTGGGATTACAGGTGCCTGCCACCATGCCCAGCTAATTATTATATTTTTAGTAGAGATGGGGTGTAACCATATTGGTCAGGCTGGCCTCGAACTCCTGACCTCATGATCCGCCCCCAACCCCCAAAGTGCTGGGATTACAAGCATGAGCCACCTTGCCAGGTCAAAACAACTTTTTCATAACAGTAAGTTGGATGTCATTATTTTCATTTTAATCATGAGTGAAGCTAGGATAAGGAAGGTAATTGACATGTTTGAATGTCAGTGACAACAAAGCTTGAGAGCTTCAATTGATAGAAGATAGATTCTGGGCTCATTATATAAGGTCTCCTCCAGTCTAGATCTTCATGGAAACTGATATTTCTCACACAGCACTTCCTAGCTTAGGTTAGTTACATTCTCTAGCCTCACAAGTTCCTTTTCTAATATTTTAAAGAATATTACACCACTCTTCTCACAGAGAAAATATTTAGAGAGCCCAAGGGAACCTTTAAAAGCCTTGGTAATGATTTTGAGGTATAGAATGTCCTAATTTCTATAAATAAAAATGTCTCCCAAGCAAAAACAACAAAGATGATATTCAAATATTTTACTGACATTGCTACCACAGATTATAGATCACAGCAAACAATATTGTTCCAGAAAAGTAAGTAAGTGAGCACAACACACTTTAAAAAGAAAATAGCAACACTTTCTACTTTTAACTTTGATGTCCAGAATCAGGACCTATGGACTCAAAACTCAACTGGGAAGAATTACCCATAAATAGGAGGTTTATTGTCACATGACCATTCCCAAAACCTTAGGGAAATAATTATAATTATATAATTATATATATATTGTATATATAATTTTATAATTATAATTATATAATTATTATAATTCATCTCTCTTGAAGTCAAAAGGGCTCTCATTTTCTTTCAAAACTTAGAAATATTCCATCACAGCACTTTTAGTCCTCTGGTCCTCCCTAAAGCTTCTTCTTTTTTCATATTTATTTTTGTACTTTTAACTTAGGGTTCACCTCTCCACTTTACCTTTGGTCTCTGTCTTCTTGGTTCTCTATTACCATAGGAGAATTCTGCATCATCTGTTACTCTATCTTTCACTCCACTTGAAGTCTCAAATCATCTGTACAGTCAGGATAGTCTTGATTACTTGTATTCATCTTTGATAAATATTCTTATTTAGCTTGATGCAGCAAAAGCATTCCAGGAACAGATATTCTTTAGAGACTGTGGTATTTGGTATTTGAAGATGATATATTATTTGTATTGATTTTTCATGCATCCACGTACTAAGAAAGTCCTGTGCCCTTAAAATACGTCTATTATTTCTGTTTGCAAATTGATGAATTCATCCATCACATTATGTCTGAAGTAACATTATGATTTTCTCAAGCTTTGTCATATGCTGAGCTTATCCAGTACCTACAGGCAATGTCTGATTGTCTTTCACTGGAGTCACGTTTACTTTCTAGCATGCAGCTGCACCAGGAGGTGGCGAAACATCTACAGTTGAGATTTAAACATGGGTCAGTTCTGGAAGAGGGCGCAGTACATGTTTAAATATGTGTTTAAATTTATTTCTCTGTAAAAACAGATGAAAGTATTTATTTTGGGTAAATTAAATATGAAAATAAAATTACTTGTTTGATAATAAAAGCATCTTATTCTCTTCTAGATCATACTGTATTGAAATATTATGTATACTTAATATCACAGGTGTTGTGTTTTTGGGACTATGCTGAGAATTTTATACCCATTTTGGGGATACAGCATAACTGAAATTGAATCAAATCAGCCACAGAATAGTAAGTGTGATCCTAGCTTTAAATTAATTAAATGATTACATCTCCCTTACCCATTTCAGAAGCTTTAGGGGGCAACATCAAAGAGTTATTAGTACAAACCATGAAAATGTACTTACCTAAATTGGTGATCAGTGATCTCTAGTGTGTGTGTGTGTGTGTGTGTGTGTGTGTGAGAGAGAGACTGTGTGTGTGTCATGTATTAGAACTGAAGATGTGGCTATTCTAAGGTAAGGTCAAACTTCCATTAATTTATTCATTAATTCCTACAATAAACGGGATTAAAGCAAAGGGAGTGTGGCAGACTGAGCCTAGAAAAAGCAGCATCTGAAACATAGCCACAGCATCTTTTTTTTTTTTTAATCAGCTTGCATTCTCAATTGTAGGCAGGAATAAAACTCATGTATAACAAGCCAACTTGGACAGATGTTCAGAAGACACCATTGATTAAAGGGTACTTGTGTAGCTGAAAAGTTAATTCACTTTGATAGATGAGTACTTCACTGCAAATGAAAATTCCATCTTGCTTTATATTAACACCTTCCATAGATAATTTGAAACTAACTAAATTTGATGTTATTATTTTTTCTGAGATACTTTAAGCAACTCATAAAGCAATTTTAATTTTAAATGCTATTTTCCTTGAAAAGGAAAAAGGAAATTAATGAGCACACATTTTCTGTATTTTAGAAAAATAAAGTAATTCTGATGTGTCTCTCTAAATGGTATGTTCTAGTTCTTCAGGAAATGCATACAACACAAACACAAACATATACAAATACTGACCAGTCAATGTCTATTGCAGTTCCCAAAAATGATGTAATGCTCAGGATATCCAGCAATTTATTTACCTTTTTAAAAAATATATGAATACTTATATGCAAATGTAAGATACAATTTGGACCATAGTTTTACCATAAGTTAGAATCTGGAATTCATTAATGTAATTATCAATCTTAGAAATTTTTAATTGCATTTTTTATTATTGTAAAAAATAGTTATTAGTGCCAGAAGATCGAAGCTCTAATGGCTGAACAGCTTTTTTTTTTTTTTTGTATTTATTTATTTATTTATTTATTTTTATTTATTTATTTTTTTATTGCATTTTAGGTTTGGGGGTACATGTGAAGAACATGGAAGATTGTTGCATAGGTACACACATGGCAGTGTGATTTGCTGCCTTCCTCCCCATCACCTATATCTGGCATTTCTCCCCATGCTATCCCTCCCCAACTCCCCACCCCCCACTATCCCTCCCCTTTTTTCCCCCCCCCGACAGACCCCAGTGTGTGATACCCCCCTCCCTGTGTCCATGTGTTCCCATTGTTCAACACCCGCCTATGAGTGAGAACATGCGGTGTTTGATTTTCTGTTCTTGTGTCAGTTTGCTGAGAATGATGGTTTCCAGGTTCATCCATGTCCCTACAAAGGACACGAACTCATCGTTTTTGATGGCTGCATAATATTCCATGGTGTATATGTGCCACATTTTCCCTGTCCAGTCTATCATCGATGAGCATTTGGGTTGGTTCCAGGTCTTTGCTATTGTAAACTGTGCCACAATGAACATTCGTGTGCATGTGTCCTTATAGTAGAACGATTTATAGTCTTTTGGATATATACCCAGTAATGGGATTGCTGGATCAAATGGAATTTCTATTTCTAGGTCCTTGAGGAATTGCCACACCGTCTTCCACAATGGTTGAACTAATTTACACTCCCACCAACAGTGTAAAAGCATTCCTATTTCTCCACATCCTCTCCAGCATCTGTTGTCTCCAGATTTTTTAATGATCGCCATTCTAACTGGTGTGAGATGGTATCTCAATGTAGTTTTGATTTGCATTTCTCTAATGACCAGTGATGATGAGCATTTTTTCATATGTTTGTTGGCTTCATGTATGTCTTCTTTTGTAAAGTGTCTGTTCATATCCTTCGCCCACTTTTGAATGGGCTTGTTTGTTTTTTTCTTGTAAATGTGTTTCAGTTCTTTGTAGATTCTGGTTATCAGCCCTTTGTCAGATGGGTAGACTGCAAAAATTTTTTCCCATTCTGTTGGTTGCCGATTCACTCTAATGACTGTTTCTTTTGCTGTGCAGAAGCTGTGGAGTTTGATTAGGTCCCATTTGTTTAAAGTCTATTTTATCAGAGATGAGAATTGCAACTCCTGCTTTTTTTTGCTCTCCATTTGCTTGATAGATCTTCCCCCATCCCTTTATTTTGAGCCTTTGTGTATCTCTGCATGCGAAGCATACACAAGTTTCAACAGCCGAATTGACCAAGCAGAAGAAAGGATATCAGAGGTCGAAGATCAACTCAATGAAATAAAACGGGAAGGAAAGAGTAGAGAAAAAAGGGTAAAAAGGAATGAACAAAGTCTCCAAGAAATATGGGACTTGTGAAAAGACCTAATCTACGTTTGATAGGTGTCCCTGAATGTGAAGGAGAGGATGAATCCAAGCTGGAAAATACTCTTCAGGATATTATCCAGGAGAACTTCCCCAACATAGGAAGGCAGGCCAATATTCAAGTCCAGGAAATACAGAGAACACCACAAAGATATTCCTCAAGAAGAGCAACCCCAAGGCACATAATCGTCAGATTCACCAGGGTTGAAATGAAGGAGAAAATGCTAAGGGCAGCCAGAGAGAAAGGTCAGGTTACCCACAAAGGGAAGCCCATCAGACTCACAGCAGATCTCTCAGCAGAAACCCTACAAGCCAGAAGAGAATGGGGGCCAATATTCAACATCCTTAAAGAAAAGAACTTCCAACCCAGAATTTCATATCCAGCCAAACTGAGCTTCATAAGTGAAGGAAAAATAAAATCCTTTGCGAACAAGCAAGTACTCAGAGATTTCATCACCACCAGGCCTGCTTTACAAGAGCTCCTGAAAGAGGCACTAAACATAGAAAGGAACAACCAGTACCAGCCACTCCAAAAACATAACAAACAGTAAAGACCATCAACACAATGAAGAAACTGCATCAACTAACGGGCAAAACAGCCACCTAGCATCAAAATGGCAGGATCAAATTCACACATAACAATATTAACCCTAAATGTAAATGGGCTAAATGCCCCAATTAAAAGACATAGACTGGCAAACTGGATAAAAAGCCAAAACCCGTCTGTGTGCTGTATCCAGGAAACCCATCTCACATGAACAGCTTTTTATAAATCAGATAAAAATGCAACAAAATATAATTATATAAATATGTAATTTGAGTCATGAAGTTGTATTAATATTAAACTCAAAATTAATATTCAGATAATGTAGCTAATTTTGGTGATTTTATACATATAATATTGTGGTGTTAAAGTTGTACTTTTAGTTGTTGTCAACTTTTTAAAAATAAAACGATAATAGGTATTTTAACAACAGATTTATCAGTTAAGATAGATACTTTGTCATGCAAATAATATAATTCATAAGAATTCAGAAAGAATCTAAGTAGTTTTTTCCATTTACATACAGAGTGTCACAAATTGAAAATTTCTTTCTTTCGTTTCCCTTCTTTTACTTTTTTAAAAATGATATCCAGAAGAAGTGTTAGAGCATTGCCCATTGAAATTGAAGATGCTAGATCATTCAGATCTCTCTTCCGCACTGGGAACTTGTGTCCCCAGATGCTGGAAGCTCTGCCAGCAGATGGATCTCATCTATCAGTCCTCTCTAGTTACTTCCCACACAGAAGACAGCTGCTTTGCTCAATTCACATCTCCTTCACAGGGAAGCCCTACCACAAATTAATAATCAAGGCAAGGGTAAAAAGGCCTACCCTTCTCCCCAATGATGAACGGCATAGAGGGATCATCCAGCTCTAGTGGCTATAGTGGAATTAACTAAGGCCTTTGATAGAACTGCCTTTTAGCCAGAGCTCCTCTTTGTTCAACTCTGTTTCTTTCCCCTCATTTTCCAGATCTGTATCACTAAGAAGCATCTTAATACATGCTGTGCACTCTGATCTCACTCGTGGGGTTGGCTTCCCAGAGAACTCAAACTGTGATATCAAAAATTCTTTACAAATAAAATACATTTTGTTATATAAAGTCTATGATCCCAACAAATTCCTCTTTGTCAAAGTTTGTACATTCCCTACACATCTTCAACCCCTGAAACACTCTCACTGAATCCATTGTAACTCATGAACTACTGGCAACAAATTTCTTTTTATGTCTGCAACATAGGCATAAATGCTAGGAATCTGCCTTTTAAAGCTGCATCCTTTTCTTGGTGATAAATTAACTGCTAAGAGTCTGGAGCAGAGATTCCACTGAGCTAGAATATTGGATAGTGAGGTTTATACAACTGGTATGTCTCTCAGCTACCTAGCTAGATTTACCTAATGTCAAGCATATGTGTCATATTGCAAATTATGGTGTATTGTTGTGAAGCTTTACAAAAAAATAATTGGGCTCTGAACAGCACTCAGAATGCTTGTGTTTATTATATAATGTTTGTTATTGTACAGCTATGTGCATGCACAGTAAGAAAAAGATTTACTAAGGCTACAGAAGCTTTCCCTGTTATCTTGTCATCATTCCTCTCTTTTGTGTTGCTTGCTGCTCATGGCATGACATTATAAAAACTGTCCTGAATATGTTCTTAATATCCAGTGCCCTCTATCATTTCTCACACAACTCTGGTTAAATTCTACTCTCTCTGAAACTGCACCAAGGCAGCTAAGTGAGATTGTAGAAAATGGCAAAGCCATGCTGACTGGAACTCAAATTTGTGTCTTCTAATAATGTCTTGTGTGGGGGGACAATGACATCTCATTTACTTATTCTTGTTCTAATGAGATTTTACACCTCCTCTTTCTTCAAACCCCCAACATCCTGCCACGTTTTAACTTTCTGATAATTTCCATATGCTTTCACCCCCACATCTACAAACAAATTTTATACCCACATACCCCACCTTCTGTCCACCTGTCAACTGAGTCCTGTCCCCCATCACATACTAACATTCAGCTCCAAAAGTTATATCTTCTCTCACCTGAGATATCAAGTGCTCCCTCTCATAGATTCATTCATCATAAAACACTCTGTAATGTCACACCGTATGTAAAACTCTCTTGATTCCATGTACCTCTCTAGACTCATCTTTCTGCTCCCTGTAGCAAAAAGACAATTAAGTTTGTTATAATTACTCCATCCACTTTCATTCCCAAAATTCCATCTTGAAACCAAAGTTTGACCACATCTTCCTTTTTGTTTTACCAGACCTCTAGATCAGCCCACGTTCTTGCCGTAATTTATAATGAAATGACACATTGCAGAGAAGCCAAATTTTCTCATGTGTCTGAATCTCTTTTCCTGGTGTTTCTCCATCTCTAACCTGTATACGCCGGAGTGTCCTGGGTCTTGGACCTCTTTCTCATCTATCTATGCTCAGTCAAGCTCAAGGTTTTAAAAGATTTCTATATACTGATAACTCTCAAATTTATATCTTGAGGCCCTATTCTTCCCTGGACTCCAAATCTGTATATCTTTCTTTCTCATCCACATGTCCAATTGGGTGACTTAAAAGTCAAGACATTATAACCAAATTTGAAGTGCTGATTTCCACCCTCTAATAAGCAATAGACCTGCTCCTGTTGTATTATTCACTTCAATAAACATAAACTCTGTTCTTCATTTGCTCAGGCTAAATTTCTGCAATGATCTTAGATTCCTTGTACTCCACATCTGTTAAACAACTAAAAAAGCTGAGTTTTATTTTCAACGCTTTTCCAGGGTTTAATACCTTCTTATCTCCTTCATTATTTTCAGACACATGCATTATTGTAATTGACTCATAAATGGTCTCTGCTAGAATCTTTACTTCTATGATTTACTTCTAATTATTCACCACACAGCAGCTGAGGCCTTCCACTTTAAAAAATCAAGGAAAACCATTTCACTCTTCCATTTCCTGTCTTCCAATAGCTTTTTATTGTACTCAGAATAATGTCTAACTATCAACATTAATAGAGAACTATCACTAATGTCTAAATAGAACCAGTTTTAGCAGAGTCTCTTCTCCCTGTTATTCTGTCGCTCTCTTCGTTCTGTGAGCTCCATGACACTGGCCTTCCTGCAGGTACCAGGAAACACCATACGCTACCTATCTCGGAGTCCTTTCTTTGCCTCTTGTCTTGGCAGAAATTCTACTTTACAAATACCTACAGAGTTGCTTATTTATTCCAGGCCTCTGCTCAAATATCTTCATGAGCATCTCCTAAATATGCCACCTTCCCCCATTGCTGAGTGGGAATTCCACACCCTCCAACCCCATTTTACAGCTGTACTTTTTCCTGTAGTACTTATAGACTCACATATGTAAGTGATTTCTTATTGGATTGTGTCTGCTTCCCTCCTTTGGAATATAAACTCTGTAAAGACAAAGGATTTTTAAAAATATTTTCTTTCCATTGAGTTTTCAATGCCTGGAATAGTGCCTGACCCATATTTTCCACTCAATACTTACTTGTAAAGAGACATACCTTCATTTTGACTCTACTTGAGTAGATTTTTTTAGATATGTTTTTCTCAATTACATCATTCTGTAAGAAAAGTTATAAAATTGCCCCCACTGATGTTTTCAACTACTGTGCAATCCATGATGTTTATTGATTCTACTGCAGGAATAACTTCCAAACTGAGGGAGCTAATATTTATTGAGCACCAACAATGTAACATGCATAATGTTTGGTATTTTTAAAATGTGCTTCTTTTAATCCCTACAATGTTATACATTTAGATATTTATCTCATTTATAGAGAAAGATGATGTTTTTGGATGGTATGCAGTGTTTATATAAAAATACTGCTCTCTCAATTTGAAGTCTTTTTTCTTCCTATGATACCTCATTGAATCATGCAACACTATGTGCTAAAAAAAATCTATTCAAGAAAAATTTATTTTAGGGAATTCCTATCAAAGAAACTCTGCTGATGTGAACAACAAACGATTTATTCATGCAAGTGAATGTATCATGCAATGAATTATATTGTAGTAGCTATATTAAACTGAATTAATTGCTAAAATGTTTTTCCCAAATTTACTGTTTCTGTCATAAAGAAGTAAGGCCCTCAAAACTTCAGCATTATTTCTATTATTAAATTCACTTTAGTTATATTGTTTTCTGGACTTTAATATAGATATATCAACCTTGGCATTTTAGAAAAGGGATTACACATTTTAGAGTCTTTGAAACTTCAAAAAATGTCTAAATTTTATTTAATATTTTTGGCAATTTGTTTTTAAAATTCTCTTATATTCTTGTTTCCAGTATTTTAGGGGTAAGCATTATTCATTTTTTTCAGTGTTTATTGGTTATTCTCTTCTAATAAATAAAACATATGATTTACTTTTTCTTGGTATCTAACCTTTCTAACTTCTCTCATAAAACAATTTTGCTATCTTAATTGATGTTGGCAAAACTTCCAATTTGATATCAACTACAAATTTCATTTACATACTGTTTTCTCCATCTTCCAGATCATTAATTAAGTTGTTAAATAAGATCAGCCCTCACACTGATCCCTGTGGCACTCCATTAAATACGCTGACATTTTGTTTGTTATACTTCAGTCAGTTTTATATCCACAAGGCTCTGCTTTTATCTGAGTCAATTTGAATTTTTTTATCACTATTCCATGATGCTTATAAAATATTTTATTTGCTATTTTTCAGTAGATATATTCCACATCCTTGACATTATTGCCTTCTCTGCAATGATTCTGTGGTGAAAGTAGCCTGGAGTTGTCTTTTTATTGTGGCTTTTAAATTATGATTGCTTGAATAAAAAAAAACAGCTTAGTTTTCTTCTACTCTCTTTGTCGTTAATTATGACTGATTTAACTACTGTATTCATTCTTTTTTTTTTTTACTGAATCCTCTATATTTTTAATTCTAGTTTATCTCTAATTCTACATTTCTTTTCAAGAAACACTTGATACAATTTTTTCATTGATAATTTTCTTCATAATGAAATAGTCATAATATCTAGAATCACTGGAGGAAGTTTCATCATGTCACACTTTTGTGTTGAATTTATTGCTTTTTCATATTTCTTTTATTCTTTATATTTCAAATCAAATATTTGTTAATGTATCAGAAAACATGGCATTCATTGTTAATCAACACTATTTTATATTCATTTTGCATAGATTTTATGTGATTCTTAGTGTAGATTTAACAATTTTAGTTAAGACTTGGTGGAATTTCTATCATATCTTAAATTATGCATGGAGTGTCTTTATTTGGAGATTGCTCTTACAGTATGTAATAATACTTTATCTCATCATTGCCCAAATTTTAGCCCTATTTGTATATTTTCAATATTAATAATAGAATAAAGATTTTCCTTGTAAAGCAATTTAGATACGTGGCATTATAAATTATGTAATCCCTTTGAAAACTACTTTTACTTAGCTAAATATTTTTGAAGTTTACTTCTTCTTTTCCCTCTTTTTTTAACTTTTATTTTAAGTTCAGGGTTACATGTGCAGGTTTTTTCACATAGGTAAACTCGTCTCATGAGAGTTTACAGATTATCTCACTACTCAGGTATTAAGCCCAGTACTCATTAGTTATTTTTCTTAATCCTCTCTCTCCTCCCACCCTCCACCCTCCACAAGTCCCCAGTGTGTTTAGTTCCCCTGTATGTGTCCAGGTGTTCTCATCATTTAGCTTCCACTTATAAATGAGAACACGTGGTACTTGGTTTTCTGCTCCTACGTTAGTTTGCTAAGGAAAATGGTAAAGGCTCCTTTAGGAAGACAGGAAATAAATTAATGGATGTCTAGGGCCTACGTGATGATGGGGAGTGAATGCAAACAAAATAGAATTTACTCTAAAATGAGGAAAATATTTTAAAATTAAATTATGAATATCCATATGTAACTGTAAAAATACTAAAAAGTATTAACATTGTACACTTACAATGTCATATTATGTAAATCATATTCCATTAAAGCCTATCAAAATAAACATGTTAAGAAAATAAGAGTTTAGATAAATTTATTTCAATATCATTATCAAAATGCATGGCTCTCATTTGATGTGTAATTATCTTAGCCTCACCTATTATTAAGTATAAATTAGAAACGTGAGTTAATTTATAATAAAACTTTTATTTTTTTATTTTGGTTACACCATTTTTTCTAGCTTAAAGACTTATGGGCTACAAAATATATTGCAACAATTCATAATGCATTATACTAAATCTGCTGTTTCAAAAAGTGCTGAGTACTGAGTACTGAGTACTGAGTACTGAAGATTCCAAAATAAATGACACACAACTTAATCTTTGACAGAAGACCGTGCTGGAGATCACTTACCAGAGAAGAATATGAAGCAAAAATTAACTGATCCTTGTTTCTTATAGAACAGATTCCAAAGGAAAGTTAAGTCAATTTGACTAGCAGAAACTTTTAAAAACTTGGAAGTTAGAAGACTAAGGTATTAGGAAAGGAAAGAAAATCAGAAAATCAGAACTGGTATTGGTTACGCCTCTAAGTGTTTTTCCTCTACTTTCAAGCTCTAATTTCTACACATTCAGTGATAAACATCAATTTTCTGGAACGCTTTTCAATTAGATTTCTTTAGGTGAAGCAAACAAGTGTGTGTGGCAGACACAGAATTGAAGTACTGGAAATTTGAGTTAAAAATTATTTCACTCTGACCAGTGGATAACCAAGCTTCCTCTTTTTGCTCATCTTTCCAAAATGCCACCACTCAGATCTTAAGCTGCAAGATTTGGAAGATTTTTTTCCTGGAATATAATGAACTGCTCTCAAGAAAAGACTTCTGACATATCTGGGTTGCACCTATGACATAAGCTATTGACTAATTCTCATTTTTAGCTCATTAGAATAGTTCAGTCATTGATAAATCCTAAGCATAAAAGTTTCAAATAAATATGATTGAAAAGCCAATAGGGGACATGTGAAGAGCTTCTCCGATCATAAAGAACAAAGCAAAACAAACTATAAAAAGCAAACGTCTGATGAAACAGAAATAGAAGGGAATAGGAGAAAAGCAGGGGGAAGTTGTGAAATATGGCAACGTTTCTCTTCAAACAGCTTGCTCAACCTTTTATTCTTTAATTTCAAGTTCCCTCCCCCCTGCCCCCTTCTCTTTCTTCTCTTCTTCTTTTTGGTTTTACTACATGCCCAGGCATGCCACAGCACCAGCTCACATTCCTTTCCTTATTTGGGAAAGGACTGCCTCTCTGGTTTGCCAAAGATGACCCCTTCCTCCTCTCCCCCTCTTTTCCCATCACACATTCACTTTATCTAAGAAAGTTTAAATGTTTAGCCACTGAGGTCCAGTTTAGATTGTGTGGTCAAACCCCAGCCAATAGGGAAAGGACACAGAGGCAGAAGTCACGTTAGGAATAACAGCTTCTACTCTCCTTTGTTCGGGGTGCTCCCATGGCTAACAGCCCTATGAGAGGCACCCTTCTGCACAGAAGTACATTTGCTTTGCTGAGAAATCCTCTGTCTGAGTGCTCATTTTTCCTTACAACTCTGAGCTTTATTTCTAACACAGAAATATAAGGGAATAGGAGAATTTTTTTTTTTTTTTTAGAAACTATGTTTTATATATTAGAAATGTAATAGAAAATGTTTATTTAAAGTAAAGAATTGGAAGGTATTAAAAATATAGAAAAAAAAGGGCCATCTCATTACTGGATATATACCCAAAGGAAATAAATTGTTCTATTATAAAGACACTTGCATGCATATGTTCACTGCAGTGCTATTACAATAACAAAGACATGGAATAATCCAAATGTCCTTCAATGGTAGACTAGATAAAGGAAATGTGGTACATATACACTATGATATACCACGCAGTACTAAAAAAGAATGAGATCATATCCTTTTCAGGGATATGAATGAACCTGGAGGCCATTATCCTTAGCAAACTAACACAGGAAGAGAAAACCACGTATCTCATGTTCTCACTTGTAAGCAGGTGCTAAATGACGGTAACACATGGACACATAGAGGGGAACAACATACACTGGGGGACTTTCAGAGGCTGGAGGGTGAAGGGAAGGAGAAAGAAGAGGATCGGGAAAAACAACTAATGTGTACTAGGCTTAATACATGGATGATAAAATAATCTGTAAAACAAACTCCCATGATACAAGTTTACCTATATAAAAAAACCTGCCCATGTATCCCTTAACTAAGTTAAAGTAGTTTTTAAAAATAGAGTGGTAAGAATTAAAGCAATACTATGTTCAATGGATAAAACTCAGTATTTTCTAAAGTTTAAAATAAAGCAAAAGCCAAAAATTATAAAAATTGAGAGAAGCAATGAGACAGGAATGACTTCCAGAATCAAATAATAATGATGATTAAAAGAAGGAAGACAGAAAGTCTAGTAGATATTTTTAATTAAAACGAACATTCAGAGAATTTTTTAGGACTGAAGAATTTGAGTTTTCTTGTTATCCAATGAGTACCAATCTCAATGTACAATAATAGTAATACTGAGCTATTAGTATTCAATTTCCAGACATGAAAGTTAGCAAATGTCTTGAAGCTATTAAAGAGAAACAAAACAAAATGTACATTATATTTAAATTGTTGAAAATGACACTTTCTTGAGTTTTCCAAACACAGTGTTGAATTCTGATATAACAAGGTTAAAATAGTGTAAAATACAATAGTTGGTGAAAGACTGAAAACATTTTTTACATAAAGTTCTTTGCTTATTTGTTTCTAGAGCTGCATAAGCAAAGTGCAAGTTTGGTGGTTTTAAACATTAATGCATTTCTTCCTTCACAATAATGGAGGCCAGGAGTCTAAAGCAAGGTGCAAAGACCATGCTCCTTCCATGGTTTTAGGGAAGAATCCTTCCTTGTTTCTTCTGCTTCATGGTGGCTTCACATGCTTCTTGGCTTCAGGCTGCATGACTAATCTTTACCCTTCATTTACACATGACCTTATCCCCTTTATGTTTGAATCTCAAATCTCCCTACTTTTTTTCCTCACAAGAACCCCTATCATTATATTTAGAAACTGTATTAAACCCTGGATGACATCTTCTGAAAATCTTTAGTGAAATTTGCATATGCAAAGACTTATTTCTTGAATAATGTTACATTTACAGATTATGGAGGTTAGGACACAGACATAACTTTTGGGGGCTGCCATTCAACCCACTTTCCACATCTACTATTAACCAGGTGAAAATATAAAATTAAGGTAAAAGTACTAGGAAATTGATGTCCCATCCACTCTTTCTTGGAATCTAATGCAATCTGTGACTTACCAAACAATGAATTAACCAGGAAGTAGTACTGCAAGTAACCAGTGAACAAGAGTTCCCACAGAGCAACTTACAAGTAGAAGTCCCCAAAACAGAAAGGACCATCTCATGGCATTAGCAGTGAATCATGCCAGAGTCCAAATTAAGCAGAAAATAATAATAACTCAAGAGGGAGGACTCTAAGAAAAAAAGATAGAATTTGCACAGTTAAGCATATTGAAAATATTGGCGGGTGTTTAGCAGATCTGGTGAAATAGCTGAAATAGTAATGTAAGTTTTATAAACTAAGTTAATACCGGCAAGGAAAATATTAAGATTAGGAAAAAATAAAGACATATGCAATGGAAAGCAACAATATATGACATGCTTCAGCTCAGAAGTGAACTATAATTATATGAAAAGATACACATTGACTAGATATAATTAACAATGGTGATAAAACTACATTGAAAAAAGGAAAAGTGAAGTGGTTTTAAAAAGTGTTGGCAGAGAAGATGTAAAGCTTCCTCTGTGATACAGGATGTTACTAGATAATGTTGAAGTTGATAAAGGGCAAAATAATAGTATTTCATGTTACTTGGAAGTATGAAAATAAGGCAGAGTGGAAAAGAAAGGAGCAGGTTAGTTCTACCCTTTGTCATCAAAAGTGATTTTATTAAGTATAATTTTTAAACCATGTTCATATATATCTTTAATTATAATTTTAAAATTTAATGTTATTGGACTGAATGACCTGATTGGAGATCTGTGTTAACACTGCCATGTGAAGTTAGAGATTGGATATCTGTGTTAACACTGTGGTTTGAAGTTAGAGTAGTTAGAAGTTTATAAATGACATAATTTGGTATTTAAACGAAACTGAAAAAAGAGGAGATATCAATAACCTCATTTTCATGCTGAAGATATTTGAAAAATAGTGACATTTTAAAGACATATACTTAATAAATAGCAATATGATATTTCAGTCTGATCTGCTACCTAATATTGTTCATTTTCTAATATGATTCACTGTATTCAATGTAGAACAATATTCTTTCTTTCATTGAAACTTTTATATTAAACAAAATATAACATTGTTATTTTTAATCAAAGTTTTATAAAAATTACCTGAAATGTCTCTAAATTTTTTCCTGTGTTCTCTTTTTATTATTTTTTTTCCCGTATAACCATTAAATTTGGCATATCATTGTTGTTTCTTCCCTAACTATTCTCAGAATCACAGGACAACCAAACCTAATTAGGCAACCCGACCCAAATTGCACCCATAAAAGTAAAGCTTAAATTTTCAAATCCTTAATTTATCAGCTGAGAATGATTGCCTTAGGATGTTTATATGAAGTATTGTCTCATCAGCATTCAGCACCACTGACAAATCATAAAAGAGGGAAGAAACCACAGACACACAAGTACGAATGAAAAAAATACTTGCGAACAGAAAATCAACACCCACAGTGCTTCAAGGACCCTGGCTGCAAAAACTTTGTTCTTTCATTTTAATAGGAACTCTCCATTTTCAAATCTATCTTGAGACAAGCAAATTGCATGCCTGTTTTGTCTGCTCTGCATAATAAGTATTCCTGCACACAATTCTATACATACAGCTTAAAGGAGGGTTTTCTTGGTCCTTTTGTGATTTGTTTATTCTTTTAAATGCCCTATTTTGAAACATGATTTAAGACAGCATTTGTGTTTTCTCTAGAATAACCACTGTTAAGTATCAATAAATAAATTATAATTATCACCCAAAATTCCACACCACTAATTTCATTATATTATTTTTTCATATTCATTTCCTAGAGAAATAAGCTAGTCATTTTACTAGAATAAAATAAAATAGTATGATTTATTCTCAATCAGTATTCTGAGATCCAGATTTGTTTAATGAAAAGTAAAAAGTGCCGAAGGAATAATTATTTTAAGTGTTTCATATAACTCTTTTGAAGACATCAGATAGACAAAAATTTGATATTGGAATAAAGGATATGAAAACTACAGGGAATCATGTTTATGTTAAAATAAAATCTTGATTGCCTGTTGTGATTTTAAGATAAGAGAACATGTAAGTGAATTTATATATATATATATATATATTTGTATATATACAGATATATATACGCAATTCTGTATATATATATATATATATATCTGTATGGATACAACAATATACTGTAGATACAGATATATATATATATATATATCTGTATATTATCCAAGTATATTGCTTTACTTTCATTAAGTTGAATTGGATGAGGAGCTAAATATATGTCACATGTGAGAAGAAAAATAGAAGCTTTTTTGTTGTTATAATCTTAATTTTAGTCTAGTTTTCAAAAAACTTTAAGCCTAGCTAGTACATCCCATTTAAACCATATTTAATCTAGAATTAGAAAATTATGATATATAGAAAGGAGGTTCCTATTTCATTTGTCTTCAATATTTTAGAAGTTGTATTAGTGATCTATTGCTGCTAAACAAATTACTCCAAATTTGCTGCTTAAAATAATAAACATTTATTGTTTCAGTTTCTATGAGAGATCTAAGAGTAGATTAGCTGCATGATTCTAGAGCGGGGTCTCTCATAAGATTATAATCAAGCTGCGGAATAGGGATGCAGTGATTTCAAACCTCCAAAGCAGGGGATATCTCCCAAGTTCACTTACATGGTTCCTGGCAAGCTTCAGGGCATCTGCATGTAAATTAACTCATACATTTGCTCACTGTTGGCTGCAGATCTTAGTTCCTTGACATGTGGACCTTCTGTAGGCTGTCTGAGTGCCCTCACAACACTACAACTGCTTCTCTCAGAATTATGACAGAAGGAGAGTGAGAGATGGGGTGGTGGGAGAGAGAGAGAGAGAGATCCATGAGGAATATTGAAGCCTTTTGTAACCTAATCTTGGAAATGCCATCCTATACATTTGTATATTCTGTTCCCTAGATGCAAATAACAACTGTTTAGATGGTGCACAAATGAGAATTAAGGTTCACCTCTTGAGGGAAATGATATCAAAGAAAGAACTCGTTTCCACTGCCACCAACAGTGTAAAAGTGTTCCTATTTCTCCATATCCTCTCCAGCATCTGTTGTCTCCAGATTTTTTAACCATTGCCATTCTAACTGGCATGAGATGGTATCTCAATGTGGTTTTGATTTGCATTTCTCTAATGACCAGTGATGATGAACATTTTTTCATATGTTTGTAGGCCTCATAGATGTCTTCTTTTGAAAAGTGTCTGCTCATATCCTTTGCCCACTTTTGAATGGGTTTGTTTTTTTCTTGTAAATCTGTTTTAGTTCTTTGTAGATTCTAGATATTAGTCCTTTGTCAGATGGGTAGACTGCAAAATTTTTTTCCTATTCTGTTGGTTGCCAGTTCACTCTAATGATTGTTTATTTTGCTGTGCAGAAGGCTGGAGTTTAATTAGATCCCATTTGTCTATTTTGGCTTTTGTTGCCAATGCTTTTGGTGTTTTAGTTGTGAAGTCCTTGCCTATGCCTATGTCCTCAGTGGTTTTGCCTAGGTTTTCTTCTAAGGTTTTTATGGTGTTAGGTGTTATGTTTAAGTTTTTAATCCATCTGAAGTTAATTTTAGTGTAAGGTATCAGGAAGGGGTCCAGTTTCTGCTTTCTGAACATGGCTAGCCAGTTTTCCCAACACCATTTATTAAACAGGGAATCCTTTCCCCATTGCTTGTTTTTCTCAGGTTTGCCAAAGATCAGATAGTTGTAGATGTGTGGCATTTCCTCCGAGACCTCTGTCTGGTTCCATTGGTCCATATTTCTGTTTTGGTACCTGTACCATGCTGTTTTGATTACTGTAGCCTTGTAGTATAGTTTGAAGTTAGGTAGCATGATGCCTCCCGCTTTGTTCTTTTTGCTTAGAATTGACTTGGCTATGCAGGCTCTTTTAGTTCCATATGAAGTTTAAGGTGGTTTTTTCCAGTTCTGTGAAGAGGGTCATAGGTAGCTTGATGAGGATAGCATTGAATCTATAAATTACTTTGTGCAGTATGGCCATTTTCACAATATTGATTCTTCCTAACCGTGAGCATGGAATGTTTTTCCATCTGTTTGTGTCCTCTCTTATTTCCTTGAACAGTGGTTAGTAGTTCTCCTTGAAGAGGTCCTTTACATCCTTTGTTAGTTTTATTCCTAGATATTTTGTTCTCTTTGTAGCAATTGTGAATGGCAGTTCATTCTTGATTTGGCTCCCTTTTAAGTCTGCTATTGGTGTATAGGAATGCTTGTGATTTCTGAACATTGATTTTGTATCCTGAGTCTTTGCTGAAGTTACTTACCAGTTTAAGGAGATTTTGGGCTTAGACGAAGGGGTCTTCTAAATATACAATCATGTTGTCTGCAAATAGAGAAAATTTGGCTTCCTCCTTTCCTAATTGAATACACTTTATTTCTTTTTCTTACCTAATTGATCTGGCTAGAACTTCCAATACTATATTGAATAGGAGTGGTGAGAGAGGGCATCCTTGTCTAGTGCCAGATTTCAAAGGGAATGCTTCCAGTTTTTGCCCATTCAGTATGATATTGGCTGTGGGTTTGTCAGAAATAGCTTTTATTATTTTGAGATACTTTCCATCAATACTTAGTTATTGAGAGTTTTAGCATAAAGGGCTGTTGAATTTTGTCACAGGCCTTCTCTACATCTATTGAGATAATCATGTGGTTTTTGTCTTTGGTTCTGTTTGTGTGGTGAATTATGTTTATAGACTTGCATATGTTGAACCGGTCTTACATCCCCAAGATGAAGCCTACTTGATCATGATAGATAAACTTTTTGATGTGCTGTTGCAATTGGTTTGCCAGTATTTTATTGAAGATTTTTGCATCTATGTTCATCATGGATATAGGCTTGAAGTTTTCTTTTCTTGTTGAGTCTCTGCCGGGTTTTGTTATCAGGATGATTTTGGTCTCATAAAATTATTTGGGAAGGATTCCCTCTTTTTGGGTTGTTTGGAATCATTTCAGAAGGAGTGGTACAAGCTCCTCTTTGTATGTCTGGAAGAATTCAGCTGTGAACCCATCTGGACCTGGGCTTTTTTTGGTTGGTAGGCTATTAATTGCTGCCTCAACTTAAGCCCTTGTTATTGGTATATTCAGGGGTTTCAACTTCCTGGTTTAGGCTTGGGAGGATGCAAGTGTCCAGGAATTTATCCATTTCTTCTAGGTTTACTGGTTTATGTGCATAGAGTTGTTTGTAGTAATCTCTGATGGTAGTTTGTATTTCTGTGGAATCTATAGTGATATCCCCTTTATTGTTTTTATTGCATCTATTTGATTCTTCTCTCTTTTCTTTTTTTATTAATCTGGCTAGTGGTCTATTTTGTTGATCTTTTCAAAAAAACCAGCTCCTGGATTAATTTTTTGAAGGGTATTTTTTGTGTCTCTATCTCCTTCAGTTCTGTTCTGATCTTAGCTACTTCTTGTCTTCTGCTAGCTTTTGAGTTCTTTTGATCTTGTTCCTCTAGCTCTTTAAATTTTGATGATAGGTTGTTGATTTTAGATCTTTCTTTGCTTCTCATGTGGGCATTTATTGCAATAAATATTCCTCTAGACACTGCTTTAAATGTGTCCCAGAGATTCTGGTGCATTGTGTCTTCGTTCTCATTGGTTTAGAAGAACATCTTTATTTCTGCCTTCATTTCATCGTTTATCCAGTCAAATTCAAGAGCCAGTTGTTCAGTTTCCGTGAAGTTGTGCAGTTCTGAGTTAGTTTCTTAATCCTGAGTTCTAATTTGATTGCACTGTGGTCTGAGAGACTGTTAGGATTTCCATTCTTTTGCATTTGCTGAGGAGTGATTTACTTCCAATTATGTGGTCAATTTTAGAGTAGGTGTGTTGTGGTGCTGAGAAGAATGTATATTCTGTAGATGTGGGGTGGAGAGTTCTGTAAAAGTCTATTAGGTTTGCTTGGTCCAGATCTGAGTTCTACTCCTGGATATCTTTGTTAATTTTCTGTCTCATTGATCTGTCTAATATTGACAGTGGAGTGTTAAAGTCTCCCACTATTATTATGTGGGAGTCTAAGTCTCTTTGTAGGTCATTAAGAACTTGCTTTATATATCTGGGTGCCCCTGTATTGGGTGCATATATGTTTAGGATCATTAGCTCTTCTTGTTGCATTGATCCTTTTACCATTATGTAATGCCCTTCTTTGTCTCCTTTGATCTTTGTTGGTTTAAAGTCTATTTTATCAGAGACTAGGATTGCAACTCCTGCTTTTTTTTTTGCTCTCCATTTGCTTGGTAAATCTTCCTCCTTCATTTTGAGCCTGTGTGTATCCTTGCACGTGACATGGGTTTCCTGGATACAGCACACTGATGGGTTTTGCCTTTTTATCCAATTTGCCAGTCTGTGTCTTTTGATTGGGGCATTTAGCCCATTTACATTTAAGGTTAATATTGTTATGTGTGAATCTGATCCTGCCATTTTGATGCCAGTTGGTTGTTTTTCCCATTAGTTGATACAGTTTCTTTGTTGTGTTGATGTTGTCTACCATTTGGTATGTTTTTGGAGTGGCTGGTACTGATTGTTCCTTTCTATGTTTAGTGCTTTATTCAGGAGCTCTTGTAAAGCAGGCCTGGTGGTGATGAAATCTCTGAGCAATTGCTTGTTCATAAAGGATTTTTTTTTCTCCTTCATTTATGAAGTTTACTTTGACTGGATGTAAAATTCTAGGTTGAAAGTTCTTTTCTTTAGGGATGTTGAATATTGGCCCCCACACTCTTCTGGCTTGTAGGGTTTCTGCTGAGAGATCCACTGTGAGTCTGATGGCCTTCCATTTATGGATAACCCAACCTTTCTCTCTGGTTGCCCTTAGCATTTTTTTCTTCATTTCAACCCTGGTGAATCTGAGGATTATGTGCCTTAGGGTGGCTCTTTTTGAGGAACATCTTTGTGGTGTTCTCTGTATTTCCTGGACTTGAATATTGACCTGCCTTGCTAGGTTGGAGAAGTTCTCCTGGATAATATCCTGAAGAGTGTTTTCCAGCTTGGATTGATTCTCTCCGTCACATTCAGATACACCTGTCAAACATAGATTAGGTCTTTTTACATAATCCCATATTTCTTGGAGGCTTTGTTCATTTCTTTTCACTCTTTTTTCTCTATTCTTGCCTTCTCATTTTATTTCATTGAGTTGATCTTCAGTCTCTGATATCCTTTCTTCTGTGTGGTCAATTTGGCTATTGAAACTTGTATATGCTTCGCAAAGTTCTCATGTTGTGTTTTTCAGCTCCATCAATTCATTTATATTATTCTCTAAGCTGTTTATTCTCGTTAGCATTTTGTCTAACCTTTTTTCAAGGTTCTTAGTTTCTTTCCTTTGGTTTAGAACATGGTCTTTTAGATCAAAGAAGTTTGTTATTACCCACTTTCTGAAGCCTGTTTCTGTCAATTCATCAGATTCATTCACCATCCAGCTTTGTTCCCTTGCTGGTGAGGAGTTGTGATCCCTTGGAAGAGGAGAGGTGTTCTGGTTTTGGGTGTTTTTATCCTTTTTGTGCTGCTTTCTTCCCATCTTTGTGGATTTATCTACCTGTGGTCTTTGTAGTTGGTGACTTTTGGATGGGGTCTCTGAGTGGACATCCTTTTTGTTGATGATGAAGTTATTTCTTTCTGTTTCTTAGTTTTCCTTCTAACAGTCAGATCCCTCTGTTATAGGACTGCTGGAGGTCCACTCCAAACCCTGCTTGCCTAGGGATCACCTGTGGTGGCTGCAGAACAATAAGAGTTGCTGCCAGTTTCTTTTTTTTTTTTTTTTTTTTTTTTTTTTTTTGAGACAGAGTCTTGTTCTGTTGCCAGGCGCCAGGCTGGAGTGCAGTGGCGCAATCTCAGCTCACTGTAACCTCCGCCTCCCGGGTTCAAGCAATTCTCCTGCCTCAGCCTCCTGGGTAGCTGGGACTACAGGCACATGCCACCATGCCCAGCTAATTTGTTTTTGTATTTTTTAGTAGAGACGGGGTTTCACCATGTTGACCAGGATGGTCTCGATCTCTTGACCTCGTGATCTGCCTACCTCAGCCTCCCAAAGTGCTGGGATTACAGGCTTGAGCCACCATGCCCGGCCCGCTGCCAGTTTCTTATTCTGTTATCTTTGTCCCAGAAGGATACCCACCAGATGTCAGCCTGAGCTCTCCTTTATGAGGTGTCTCTTTGGATATACGGGGCTCGGGGGAGCTGCTTGAGGGGACAGTCTGTCCCTTATAGGAGCTCAAGTGCTGAGCTGTGAGCTCTGTTGTTCCATTCAGAGCTGCTGGGCATGTACATTTAAGTCTGCTGCAGCAGAACTCACTGCCTTTTTTCCCCTGTTGCTCTGTCCTGGGAAGGTGAGGCTTTATTTATAAGTTCCTGACATGCTGCTGCCTTTTTTCAGAGATGGCCTGCCCAGTGAGGAGGTAGCCTGGTCACAGTCTGCCAGCAGAGGCATGGGCTCTGCCCAGCTACTGTGTGAACTTTCTTGTGGTTTTGTTTATAGAGGTATAGTTAGAACTGCCTCGGTAATGATGGTCTGCCTCAGTAATAGTGGACTGTCTCTGTAATGGTGGACTGCCTTGGTAATGGAGGACTACCTCAGTAATGGTGGACTACCTCAGTAATGGCAGACTGCCTCAGTAATGGCAGACACCCTTCTCCGCACAGAGCTAGACCATCCTGGGTCCAGCTGTGCTTGCTGTGAAACTCTCAATCTAGAGTGTTTCAGATTGCTGGTCTTTATGGGGGTGGGACCCACCAAGCCAGATCACCTGGCTCCCTGTTTAAGCCCCCTTTTTTTCAGTTGAATGGGTGACTCTGTCTCCCAGGCATCCCAGGCACCAGTTTAAATGGCTGCCCAGATTTGTGTGAGTTTTTGTGTGGAGACCCACTGCACCTGCTGCAACAGCCATGCTAGAGACTCCTGGCACTTTTCTCCCTAGGAATCCTTGCCTGTGGGCAGTAAAAACTCATTTGGAAATGTGGTGATCACTCACCCTCTGTGTTCTTGCTGGGAAGTGCACTCCAAAGCTGTTCCTATTCAGCCATCTTGGGTTGTCACCCCACTATTTGAATTTAAATTGTAAGCACTAATTAGAGAATCCAAACTTCTACCTATGTTACAATCAGCAGCTACTGACATCTTTTAGCCAACTGCCCATAACAATTACCTGTCCCTGTCCATGCACAGGGTATGCAAACACAATTTAGGGATCAGGAAATATTTACTTTAATATTAATAACTATAATATACTCTACTACTGATGCTAAGCTGGAATTGTAAAATAGTGAGAAGCTCTCCTCATATAATATAGGATGAGAAGAACTCTTTTCAAGCTCTTCTCACCCTATATCATAGGAATTCTTCATACAAAAGCTGAAGATGTGACTTCCTCATATTCTTCCATGAAGAATAAATTTCACAAGATATAAGCAATAATATCATGCTAATATGTTGTTTGAAATGACATGGACAATCTATTACTAACATAGAATAAGAATAAAGATTCTGTTTCTGTTTTCCCTCTATCACCAAATTCACTGATTTATCTATGGTAATTCAAACATTCTCTCCTATTAGGAGGTTATTACAAACAAGGAGTTATCCTGAGACTAAATTGGATATTGACTGAACAATGCAGAAACTAGAAAGATCTCTACAGAGCTAAGTAGGAGATAAAATACAACCAACTCATTCCCTTGTTTGGTTAATGAAACCATCTCATTATTTTCCTAATTACTCTGTCACTTCGTGATCCTTACATCTAAAATTTGTTGAAAATGTTAAGAATAAAAGTTAAGTGGTGAACTAAAAAGTAATAAAGCACCAAAGGAAATAGATAAAAAGAAACAGCTTCTTTTGTAATTACAAAAAAAGATCAATTTACCAACCATAGGAAAAATAACAAAGGCAAACATATGCCTGTTGGTAGGATTTACATGACTTAGCAAGATTATTTATCATCAGAATGAACAGAATTAGGAATCTTTGTAGGGGTAAAACTTTTAATGTTCAAATTTAGAAGTAGACTTCTGGCAGGTAAGTCACACCTTCTCACATCCTGACTCCCCAGTGAGAAGGGTACAAGTAGAAAGGTTCTAGATACTAGATGTATATTCCTTAAGATACTTGCTTTTTTGCAAATCCTAAAACAAAGTAAAATCAGCCATATCGTATTGCCTTTACTTACTTTTAATTATCACAGGATTCATTTTGCTGAATCTGAGCAAGGTAATCATTCTTGAAAGCTATTTTCCAATATGCTCACTCTTCTGTAGGTAAATCTGTTATGCTCATTTCACTTTCACCACTTCTGTTTGTATTTGTTTCCTAGAAGTAGTTTTGTACAACATACAGCTTTGTGGAACCTTGTTGTCTGTCACTCAACTTTTATTTATATATAACCTCTTCTTCATGTTTACTAAGACCTACATTTCATATTATATAAAGAAATTCAATATGACATAATAATATTATAAACATTCTTAAGTAATCTAAGTGGTTACTTGAAATGACACTTTAAAGATGTTGTTAATAAAATATTTTTTTTCTTGAAAGGATTTGAATTCCTCGTTCAAAGTAGGCTACTTCCCTACAAGCTAAATGTTACTCAGTCTTAACTATTGGCATGCTTTCCTCAATACTTATTGATTCACATATTGTTTTATAACTTGTATCAATTGTGACTATTAAATAGCACCATGATGTAAAATGATGTAAAATATATCTGGTATATAGACGTTATTCAATATATGTTAGTTTTCTCCATCTTTCTCTTTATCTCACTTATAATAGCTAATGTCTTTGATCCTATAAAATTCTAATATCAAATTTCCATAAGATTTTTAAATCTTGAAGAGATATGAGACCATTAAACTACATGATTCTTTTTATACAAGAACATTAACATCATCATTATTACTTTTGACATGCATAGTTTCATTCAGTACAAAGCATTCTCAAGTTAGCAGCAATTTTCATTTACTTTTCATAGGATAAACAAATTTAAGGTGGATATTAGATTTTTCCTAAAATACCTAAAAGATAAGAAAATTGGTAGCATTTTTAGGTACAAAAGCTCTGTGTTTTTAACCCATTCCAAGGAGGTCATTTTTAGGATGGAATGATGATTTATTTATCTCATTCCTTCAGTTCCATATTTATCATGTAAACACCAACATTTTTGTTCAAACTTTCTTTTCATCTGTGAAAATATTTTTTTTTCATATTTTCAATTACCAGAGTAACTGAAATACATTTTGCATATGTGAAAGAACATTTGAGTAGGACATATAAAAGCTAAGGCTTTAGAATTTGACCCTTTTAAAATAGATAGATGACCTTTTCAATTTAAACATCCTGAGGTTCAGTTTTGTCATCTTTCCAATGAATATATTTTCTATGACCTCTGAAGATCATTGTTTAACTCTACAAATTATCTAATTCCATTGAGATAAATATGCAAATAAAATGAAATAGGAAAAAGTTTTATTTCAAGTTTTAATGTTATTAAGTAAAAATTATTAAATAAAATGCAACTTCTCCTGTTTTATCTCCTTTTTTATTTTGATTCCATGACTTACTGACAACTTTTACTTAATTTCTGCAGTGGATCTGTACCTTCTCTTAAGACCACAGACATTTATTGAAGTTACACAACTTTACTGAGTTATCTAATAATTAGTTCTATTTCAAGAGAACTATTATATCGATTAGCCCTCCTGTGCATAACATCAAGACATTCACATTAGTTGTGGGTGGCAGCAGGTTTACTATCTGTGGTATAATCTAGAAGGAGTCTGTTAGTAGGAATTCAAGATAACTTGTTACCTTGACAACAACAGGAAATGCCTGGCTACTCAGCATGTGTCTCTGTAGGATCCCAGATAATTCCTCAGATATTAACGATAGAGTGCTTGTTACACTTATATCTGTGAAATACTGTTTTTTTATGTGAAATTAAATATACTGGCTTATGCTGTATTAGTCTATATTGTAAGCAGAGCTGTATTTTTGTGTGTCTGTTATCTTGATTTCTCTCATATTTTAAAGTTACCTGTTCTGTATACAGATAACGTGATTTCTGAGTAAACAAGGCAGAGTTGTGTTTTTGTATGTCTGTTACCTTGATTTCTCTCCTATTTTAAAGTTACCTGTTCTGTATACAGACAACATGATTTCTGAAAAGACACTTCTAAAATACCTCATAGGGCTGTTCAGTTTTCAGAAGATTTTGTGCATAGGTGAGGTGTGATTGTGGGGAGTAGGAGGCTTGGGAGGTAGTGTGTGTCTGTGCTACCTGGCTGTATATTTCAATTACGGATGGAACAGGCATTTATATATAATTAATTAAGTTTTATTGAATAAACAACATGTTGAGGGACTGTGTTAAAGAAACTTCTCTTCCTGGTTCGGCTAGGGGAGGGGTTTCAAATGCAGGAATTTCCTGGCTTTCCGCCTGGGACTCTTTGAGCACCCCCTCCACATTTGCATCCGGAGACCAGAGGGGTTTCACATGCAGGAATTTCCCAGGGCTCCCCATCTGAGAGGTGGCTGGGGCTCTTTGAGCACCTCCCCCATGTGGGCCACTTGGGAAAGGCTAGGTGGGGCTCTTTTGTCCTAACTTCCCCACAAAGCTCTGGGAGGGGGGCTAGGGTTGTAGAACAAGTAGGCATTCTGGTATCAGAGTCAAAGATCAATCACTCCAGAGGAAGTTTGAAAGAACTCCTCTCATTGGACGAGAACATGAATGGGGGAGAGAAAACTTCAGTTGTTCCTATCTGAAGGGATTTCTGGCTCTGGGTTCCCCTCCAACAACAGTGTGGGAGTGGTCTTCTTTCTCTCTCTCTGTCTAATAAATCACTCTTCTGCAAAAGTTTTTGGGTCCATTGGATGGTAGTGTCTCAGGGACCCCTTTCCCCATTCTTTGGGGTTAGAGAGGCCAAGAACCTACAAGTTGGGTACCCCTGTTAACAATGTCATCAAGGCAAAACCTAATTGTTGTGAACCTAATTGGAGATTTTATTATGGCAGTTCTGCCACTGCTAATTGCAGATTTGTTATAGTAAATCCTCTGCACATCTTAAGCTCTAGTAGCTGAAACAAGGTTCTGAGGAAGAGTAGACAAGAGGAAGATTGTCAAGATTCCGTGATGTTAGTGCCAGAATTCAAAAAAAAAAATGTAAAAACCCTGTCAGATGAAGCCTCAATAACAGATTAATGAGAAAGCTTAGCTCTTTCAAATACATTTTCAATGTAAACTATGACATAGAATCTTCTCTCTATTCTGGAGATTATAACTCTGAAATCCCAGCTTCAGAATAATCATCATTTCATAAATTAAACAATATGGGAAACAATAGATTTGGGTGGCCACAATCAGTTATGAGTAAACAGAAACATTTTAGATCATATTTTCTTACTAAAATTAAGTCATTTAATTGGTATAAGAATATATGTTATTACTATTTTAAACATTTAATTAATAAATATAGGCACTCTGCTTTAATTCTCAATAGCAATATCTCAGTGTCCAGATACCCCTTCACCAGATTTTTGCCAAGCAGCTTTTCATTTTTCATGTTTAACTCATGATAGGATGGATAATGTTGTAGCAAATTGAAAAAATACAGCATTTGTTAACACAATCAGGTGTGTTTTTTGCTTATGTTACACTACACGTCCATCACAGTTTGATGAGGAGGCTCATCTTTGACACTCCGACACCAAGATGATAGTGATGCCATCTCTGCATGTGTTTTCATGATCACAAAAGTAAGGAAAAGATACTATGGTAAACCATACTCAGAATCTCAAAACCTTGGTGTAAAATAGAATAATGACACTTCTGTACACCTTAACTGAGACAAATCAAGTCATTTATCTAAAGGAAGTTTAAAGAGCAGAAGTACATTCTCTTAGCACAGAGAAGGTACTGAATATTTGTCAACATGAATTTAGTCTACCACATCTACAAAGCATATATGCTACTGAGTGTTCTCTCTGATTCTTGTCCATCCTCAATTTATGTGTTCACTCAATGAGCATCTATTAGCATTTACTATGTATTATGAATTGTAATTGGGAGTGTTAATATATAATTATTTTTTAAATTGTGTTAGTAGAAAAGAAAAAGTAATAAATATTCAAATTCAAAATAACTTGTCTTTCTATAATCAAGGTGGTTGTAGTATATTTCAGAAATATATCTGGGTACATAAAAGCAGAGTTTACCAGAATAGAGCACTGATGTTTTCACCTCTTGAAAAAATTTGTGTTTCAGTTGCAACACTTTATGTTGTTAATAAGAACAACAAAAGCAATCTTCAAATTTTTTGGAGCAATAAAAAAGAAAGAGTACAAAATAATTTATTAAAACTTTCACCTAAGACCCAGATACTCATTCAGTTTATCATCAATTATATTCAGTGATAATCTGGTGGTTGTTTTGCACAAATAGCTGGAAAACTTGTATATTCAGTGATATATTTGGTGGTTGATTGTTTTGTACAAATAGCTGGGAAACCTGACATAAAATTTATGTGCTTCATTAATATTGCTTTTTATTATTTCTGCTTCGATATGTTTTTTAAAGGAGGAAATTTATTTCAAATAGAGAAGCTCGCAAGTACCTTCTAAATAAAGTTTAAATCATATACATTTTCAAATACTGTTCAAAGTTTTATTAGTTATTGCTATGGAGTTTATAAAGGGACCTAAAACCATACCAGTGTTTTTGGAAAGTAGACAAATATATTGCAATTTAAACTTTGGCATTACCTTGCACAAACTCCCAGCAGATTTTTTTTTATTAGTTTCCTGACTTGATTTTCTTGTCTCTAAAACATACATAATGTCATCATGTCTAACTTCACCAACTTAACAGAGTTACTACAATGAGGAAATGAAATAATGCCTGTGAAAATTGATTGGGAATTGAAGCAGTTTACGAATAGTAATCTGTGAGCACCCTTTGACTTCTAACAAGGTAATTTTAACCAATATAACTCTAAAAAGAGAACATTTTATGTCACATTCCATACCAGCTGTCATTTTAAATGTTGTAAAAAGAGTGAAAAAGAATGTCTGCCTTATGATGTTCAGCAAATATTAAACTGCTATTATTTCTCTCTAGACACATAGAAAAAATATATATGTGGTTCAGTGAACACACACAAAAATAAGTCTTCCCAGGGAATCCACTGTTTTAGTAGGTATAGCCAAATGCAGAAAAACCCAGGACATAAAAACCATCTCAAAGAGTTGCAAAGATAAACTAGCAGAAAACTCAGCAGGTAAATGTAGAAGACAAGTCCAAAAACAAGCAACAGAAAGAAAACGTGGAGAAAATTTTTGGAACAAATCAACCGGACATATGCTCCAGATGAAATGATAATCAATAAGCAGACAAAATATGTTGGAAAATCTTTATTTCTACAAGAACACTGGAGAAAACTGTCTTGAAGTTTCCATTTTTAATCTTCTTCTCACTGTGACATCATTTTATTTCCTTTGACTGAAGGAAAACCTCACTTCATCAAAAGATCACAGCAAGTTTTTATTTAAGAAAACAAAGCAATAATAACCAACAAAAATTTTGAATCATTCTTATCCAGGAGGTTTCCCTGCTAATATAGGAGAGTATACGAACTGAACCTCTCAAGAGAAGAATGAGTTGATATATCCCTTGTACTTCTCCAAAATATTGTTGAATGATCATACATTGTCACTGTGAGAAAATTTAGCTTTCAAATAAGCTTGTATGACAATGTTGTTTCATGTGTTCTACCTATCATTAAAAACACAATCACATAAAGAGAAGCTAAATTTTATGAATTAAATTTTATTAACACAATGAATGTGTCCTGAATCTTTCTGTTGCAATTTTTATTTTAAAATGTTTATAAAATCATGTAAGTGTATATTTTAAAATTTTGTTTTTCTTGTCTATAACTCAAATAATGCCTTTTATTTGAAAGATAAAAGTCCTGATGAAAATCTTTACTGCTTCTCATTAGTCAGATTTTTTTGTAATATGAATTAATTGTAGCTTTCTTCAAACTATTAAACTGTATATTCAGAAAGGCTATGTGGTTCACCATTAATTAGTATTAAAAAGTTAATATGAAATTCTTATAATTTCAAATATTTTGTAATGCACAGTATTTATAATACATATTATATGAATAAGTGTAAATGTTGCACATTTGTTTTTTCTAAGTAGTGCTACATGTGTATTGTACATTGTCACTATGCAGAAAATAGAGAACAATCAAAATATATGGAAAGTTGTAAATTAAAAATAAAAATGTCATAAGTAGACTTAAATAGGCAGCTACATAGCTCTACCTTTAAAAGGTACTGAATTATTTCTCAACAAAGAAAACCTCTCGAAGGTAAATAATTGGTTGGATATTATTCTTAAAAATAAGGTAATGAGATGGTTCTAAGAGGGAATGCCTTACCACTCATATAATCAAATTAAAATTATCCTTTACATGTACACATAACAAGATGTTTCATGATTATAGAGAGTCATTATGAAATAGGAAGTACAGAGAGAGGTTTATAAGAAATGGATCTAGGAATGGCTGTGAAATCTGGATTGCTTCATCAGACAGGATGGATATCATTAGGAATTAAGGTTTTACTTATTATCAGGAAACAGAAGATAAAAAGGCATACATCAGTTTAGCTCATCTGAACTGCTAAGTAGCTACCACCTTATTTTGTATGACTGAGAAATATATAATTTTGATTATTTTACAAAATATGGGTATCTTGCTACTTTTTTGGCTAGCCAAGGAAAAGATTATGTTTATGTATAAGCTCTTTTTTATGGATACATCACTGAAGCAAACATTTGGAAAAATATCTGAGTTTTCTATGGCAAAAAAAAAAAGAATATAGAAGACAAACAACAATAAAAGATTAGGATGCAGGGAATTTGGATAAGATAAAGAACTGTAATTATTTTCAGTAAAATTTTACTCCATTGAAGAATGTAAGTAATAATTTGTTTCAGTAGAAGCTAAAATGTGCAATATCTAGGACAAATATGAGATGCTTTTCTAATATCATAGGGACAGTAGAAATAAAGTAAAATGATTATGGAGAAAATAACAAAGATGAATATCAAAGTACTAAATTACAGATAAGTACCAATTCTGAATAACAGATCAAAGCAAAAAGAAAGATGAGTACATATAGTCATTGTTATCATCATTACCTACTTTATTCTGTAAAAAGATCTAGTTTGATCAAAAAACTTTATATAAAAGACGTGATTATTAAAAGAGGCTAATTTCAAAACAGATCCTCAGTGATTTTGAATACAAATATAAATTTTAAAACACTGAAAACACATGGACATAAAAATCATGTTACTTACACAGGATCAAGCCCAGATGGTTCCCTAAAATAAGTAAGCATATATAATCATATTATGAACTCAATAGTATATAATCTACAGAGTTGGGATGGTAAACATTTAAGATAGTTATTTAGTTCTACATTAATTTAAATGTGTTGTAATTCAGGAAGGCAAAGCATTAATAATTACAGGAGGATTCAGAATATATTACAGAATATGCATATGAAACAATTGATATAAATTATTAAAGACACAATCAGCATTGTAAGTAGCTAAATATAGTTTGTATTTATAATTATAGTTTGTATAAATATAGTTTTTAACTCTTATTTTCCTAAAGATTAATGATAGCAGATATTTATTGACAGCTTAACATTTTCCAAGCATTGTTACAGTCATTCCAGGGATTTTCCTTTTTAATTAAATTCTAAAAATAATCGAATGAGTAAGGCACTTTCTTTTACAGATTTTAAAATAATAGTAGAGTATAAATATAATCCATTAAAACAATAACAAGGGAATAAAATTTATGTTGTATAAATATAATGAGAGTTGTTGCAAGAAAATAAACTATAAATATGTTTTATGAAGATACAGAAAGGGATGGCAAATTTATATCAAAGTACAGTTTTGTCTGCACCCAATATAATTTAGTATTTTGCATTTTAATAATTTTTATACTATTCAAAATTGTAACAATTGTTTATATTACTTTATTATCCCAAAATTATTTATTAAAGCCAACTTTAAAATATCTAAGTATTTTTTCTTACTTAAATGGCTATTAATGTCGCAATTGCTTGCAGTGCTATACAGAATGGTAGTCATTATTTCTATCATATGAAACATGTTACATTGAAATTATGATATAATCGCAAGATGGCCGATTAGCAGCAGCTCAGGATTGTAGCTCCCACTGAAAGTGCAGAGAGTGAGTGGACGCCACATTTTCAGACGAATTTTCATAGCCCACGGACCAAGAGATTCTTGGCGGAGGAGCCCCACGGGTCGCCAGCGTGACCCTTTTGGAGGGGCGCGGCCGTTTTGCAGGCGCCCCGGCGCGGCGGTTCTCAGTCCGGAGTATACGGGACTGAGTGCCCTTTTGGTTGGCGTTGGAGCTCTGGGAAGGCAGAGTCTCCCATTCAGCTGATTAAAAGCGGACTGAAGTGGGGGAACCAGACCAGGAGATTCCCGGGCAAAAAAGTGCCACGAATCTTAACACCGCTGTTTCAGCCGGCGTAGTGGGTCGCCGCAGGGGGAAGGCTGGTACCCCCCTCCACAAAAAAAATAAAAACAGCGGTTGGAACTGCTGAAGGTTGAGAGTTTCCAAGCAAGTGCAGCTGAACCCGGGAAGGTCCAGCTCTGTGGGGGGAGGGGCATCCGCCAAAGGAAAATTAGGAAATAGAGGAAACTTTATCACCAGCAAGCTGGACGTCCACTCAGAGACCTAGTCTGAAAGTCAGCAATTACACAGACGACAGGTGGATAAATCCACGAAGATGGGAAGAAACCAGCGCAGAAAGGCTGAAAACACCCGAAATCAGAATGCCTCTCCTCCTACAGAGGATTGCAGTGCCTCATCACCAATTGAAAAAGGCCTGATAGAAAATGAATGTGAGGAATCAACAGAATCAGGCTTCAGAAGGTGGATAATGAGAAACTTCTGTGAGCTAAAAGAACATGTTCTAGCCCAATGCAAGGAAACTAAGAACCTTGAAAAAAGGTTTCACGAAATGTTCATGAGAATGGACAATTTAAAGAGGAATATAAGTGAATTAATGGAGCTGAAAAACACAATACGAGAACTTTGAGAAGTATGCACAAGTTTTAACATTAGAATTGATCAAGCAGAAGAAAGGATTTCAGAGGTCGAAGACCAACTTAACGAAATAAAACGAGAAGACAAGATTAGAGAAAAAAGGGTAAAAAGGAATGAGCAAAGTCTCCAAGAAATATGGGACTATGTGAAAAGACCTAATCTACGTTTGATAGGTGTACCTGAATGTGAGGAAGAGAATGAATCCAAGCTGGAAAATATTTTTCAGGATATTATCCAGGAAAACTTTCCTAACCTAGCAAGGCAAGACAATACTCAACTCCAGGTAATCCAGAGAACACCACAAAGATATTCCTCAAAAAGAGCAACCCCAAGGCACATAATCATTAGATTTATCAGGGTTGACACGAAGGAGAAAATACTACGGGCGGCCAGAGAGAAAGGTCATGTTACCCACAAGGGGAAGCCTATCAGACTCACAGCTGATCTCTCAGCAGAAACCCTACAAGCCAGAAGAGAGTGGGGGCCAATATTCAACATCCTTAAAGAAAAGAACTTTCAACCCAGAATTTCCTATCCAGCCAAACTAAGTTTCATAAGTGAAGGAAAAATAAAATTTTTTGCAAACAAGCAAGTACTCAGAGATTTCATTACCACCAGGCCTGCTTTACAAGAGCTTCTGAAGGAGGCACTATGTATAGAGGGGAACAACCAGTATCAGCCGCTTCAAAGGACCCATCAGTAAGCTGCATCCAGATCCATCTTACATGCAAGGATATACAGAGACTCAAAACAAAGGGATGGAGGAAGATTTGCCAACCAAATGGAGAGCAAAAAAAAAAAAAAAAAAAGCAGTAGTTGCAATTCTCATCTCTGATAAAATAGACTTTAAAGTAATAGAAACCGAAAGAGATAAGGACATTGTATAATGGTAGAGGGATCAATGTAACGGGAAGAGCTAACGACCCTAAGTCTATGCGCACCCAATATAGGAGCACCCAGATACATAGGGCAACTTCTTGGTGACTTACAAAGAGACTTGGACTCCCCACACAATAATAGTGGGAGACTTTAACATTACATTGTCAATATTGGACAAATTAATGAGACAGAAGGTTAAGAAGGATACCCGGGACTTGAGCTTAAACCTCAAACAAGTAAACTTAATAAACATTTATAGAACTCTCTACTCCAAATCCACAAAATATACATTTTTTTTTCAGTAACACATCACATTTATTCTAAAAGTGACCACATGGTTGGGAGTAAATCACTCCCTAGCAATTGCATAGCATTTCATAGGTTTAAATGAAATATTGGTTGGCTGTTTGTTATTTTCCTCCCTTATTCTTTCCTGTCTCCATTGTATAACACAATTATTAGTATAAAAAAAGCTTTTAATATCCATTTGTAGACTGCATTCTAGCCTGGGCAATAGAGCAAGATTTCCGTTCTCTCTCCCTTTTTTTTCTTCTTTTTCTCTTTATTTCATTCTTTTTTTTCTTCCTTCTTTCTCTTTTTCTCTTTTTCTAAAAAAAAAAAAATACACACACTAAAGAGTTCCCTGACTTCTTTAAAAAAAAAATTTTTTTTTTCCTTTTCATTTGTTCTCAATTCTTGTTTCCTATTTCTTGCTTATACTTTCCGGTAACTTTCCCATCCTAAATCTGTTCTTTGCTTTATGTTTTCTGTCATTGCTGCTATTCTCTTCCTTTTTCAGTGATAAAAGATAGCAGTGCACTAAATCATTTCTCTCTGTCACTTAAAAAGAGATTATGTTTTCATTTTAAAGAAACTATACATTCATTATAGATAAATTGAAAGAATACAAGAAGAGGAAGATTTTAAAAACCACTCATGGCCCTATCCACTATTAACAATTCAGTATATTTAAAAAAAAAAAAAAAAAAATTAGCTGGACAGAGGTCACAGTGAGCCAGGAGATCACATCGCTGCACTCCAAGTCTGGGCAACAGAGTGAGATTCCACCTAAAAAAATAAGATTAAAAAAAAAAAAGAGAGAGAGAGAGAAAGAAGTCCTGAGTTAAACTCACTACTTAAGAGCCATATGACCTAGGGAAAATTAGGTTATTTCTCTAAGCCTCACCACCTAAAAAGAGATATGAGTTCCCATTTAATAGAGTTGTTGTGAGAATTAAATAAAATGATTGATGTACAAATGTGTTGTAAAGGAAAAGAAAAACATGTGATAGATGTGCACATGAGTGTATATACAGACAGTTGTGAAAGAAAAGAAAGGCCTAGAAGATGTGGAGTTCAAATCCTGACTCTGCCACTTGAAAAAAAAAAAAAAAGAAATTATGATATAATCATTTAAAATGGAGGCATTTTTGGTTTTGGTATAAGAATAATATATGCATGTATAGTATATATATAAATGTCATAAATAAGATATACACATATATTTTCACTTGTGTAAACCTAATGAGCATATGTAATCTTAAAAATATATACATAAGGTAGGTCTTTTCCATTAAAACCCTAGAAGAAAACCTAGGCAGAACCATTCAGGACATAGGCACAGGCAAGGACTTCATAACTAAAACACCAAAAGCACTGGCAACAAAAGTCAAAATAGACAAATGGGACTTAATTAAACTCCAGAGCTTCTGGACAGAAAAAGAAACAATCATTAGAGTGAACTGGCAATCAACAGAATGGGAAAAAATTTTTGCAATCTACCCATCTGATAAAGGGCTAATATCCAGAATCTACAAAGAACTAAAACAGATTTACAAGAAAAAAACAAGCCCATTCAAAAGTGGGTGAAGGATATGAACAGACACGTTAAAAAAAAGACATCTATGAGGCCAAAAAACATATGAAAAAATGCTCATCATCACTGGTCATTAGAGAAATGCAAATCAAAACTACATTGAGATACCATCTCACGCCAGTTAGAATGGCGATCATTAAAATATCTGGAGACAAAAGATGCTGGAGAGGACGTGGAGAAATAGGAACACTTTTACACTGTTGGTGGGAGTGTAAATTAGTTCAACCATTATGGAAGACAGTGTGGCGATTCCTCAAGGATCTAGAAATAGAAATGCCATCTGACCCAGCAATCTCATTACTGTGTATATACCCAAAGGATTATAAATCGTTCTATTATAAGGACACATGCACACGAATGTTCATTGCAGCACTGTTTACAATAGCAAAGACTTGGAACCAACCCAAAGGCCCATGGATGATAGACTGGACAGGGAAAATGTGGCACATATACACCATGAAATACTATGCAGCCATAAAAAACGATGAATTCGTGTCCTTTGTAGGGACATGGATGAACCTGGAAACCATCATTCTCAGCAAACTGACACAAGAACAGAAAATCAAACACTGCATGTTCTCACTCATAGGCAGGTGTTGAACAATGAGAACACATGAACACAGGGAGGAGAGCATCACACACTGGGGTCTGTAGGGGAGAAATAGGGGAGGGACAGCAGGGGGTGGGGAGTTGGGGAGGGGATAGCATGGGGAGAAATGCCAGATATAGGTGATGGGGAGGAAGGCAGCAAACCACATTGCCATGTATGTACCTATGCAACAATCTTGCATGTTCTTCACATGTACCCCAAAACCTAAAATGCAATAAAAATATATATGTATATATAAGGTAAATATAATATATGCCTGTTGAAAACCATACATTTATAATAGTTATTCTCTGCTTTGTCTTCGCAGTGTTAAAATGTGTTAAACTATGCATTTTCTAAATATCACAATAAAAATAAATTTATCTAGAGTGTGTCTTAAGATAAAAGATGAAAATTCCAAAAAGTTGAAAAGCAATTTTTTTAGTTTTAGATACCATGTTGAGTAAATAGAAGCACATTAAAATGCAGTTTTCTAAATAAGTTATTTCATATTCTTAAAGAAAACAATAATATTTATAATATATAATGATGTTGAAAATATTTATTGTTTAAATTAAGTAAAATGAACAGGAAATTAAATTTTAGCACCTGTAGAATTATAATTATATGAGATTACTTTTGGGTGATATAAGAAAATAGACTTTCAAATGTGTTATTCTGGTTGGTGTGGAAATCAGTGATTTATTTCTCCATAAATATATATTTATGTAATCATTTATAATAATGTATACATAAATATATATAGGCATGTACATACACATATAGCATACACAACATGAACCCACATACATTTCTTCAAATATTGTACCTTAGTAATAAAAGTAAAATAATACATTTTTCTAAAAAGTGAGCCAGCAGTCTAAAGAGGACAAGAAAAAAAGTATTTATTAATTAAGCATGGATGTCAAGGGTTAATATAACCCCTTTGAAAACAAAGGATACAAATGATATAGATGAGTGCTTGTTCTTTATCCATGTAATGAATTTAGAAAAGTTTAAAAACAATAAAAACACAGAATATAACAACTTATTTTCATCATAAGCTTTATGGAGTTGTAAATGGATACAATTATGTTTCCTAAATAAAAAATTATTTTAGAAGTGAATCTTTTTAATAGAAAGAAGTATAGTAATGTAGGTGTCAAGTTAGTTTAACAAAGATAACAATAAATCATTAGAAAATTCAAAAGTTCAGATTTGGGCAGTTTGGGATCAATACTTTCATATGACCAGAGATTTTTATACTCAGTTTCCTTCTGAGAAAACTAGCCAAGTATTTATTAATGACTGATATCATTCTGTAGAAAGTGGATAACTTTCTCTAATCATTTTCTTTGAGGCCTATGTTTAGATTTCTTGATACCTGTTATACTTTAAAATATAACTCAAGATCATTTAAAATGTTTTATTTCCTAAATCTTCAGCTACTACAAAACTGCTACTTCTAATGCAATCAGTTATCTTCACTACATTAAAAACATTGTGGACTTATAAATAGGTTTACAGGCTGGGTGCGGTTGCTCAAGCCTGTAATCCCAGCACTTTGGGAGGCTGAGGCAGTGGATCACCTGAGGTCAGGAGTTTGAGACCAGCCTGACTAACGTGGTGAAACCCTGTCTCTACTAAAAATACAAAAATTAGCCAGTTGTGGTGGTGGGCACCTGTAATCACAGCTACTCGTGAAGCTGAAGCAGGAGAATTGCTTGACCTGGGAGGCGGAGGTTGCAGTGAGCCGGGATCCTGCCACTGCATTCCAGCCTGGGCAACAGAGTGAGACTCTGTCTCAAAAAATAAATAAATAAATAAATAGTTTTATTAAATAAAACAAATTTAAATTAATACAAATAATAGCACAGTGCTGTACTAGACATATTAGAATAGTTTATTCTTTAAAGCAAAGTACATAGAGGAAGAAGAAAATTAAAACTATAATGTATTATTGGCAAGCAATATTAAAAATATATGCACCATGCCTGCACGTAGAACTAATGAATATTTTTCAAATATTTTATTCAGCAGATAAAAATAAACTAATTTTATATTTTATTTTCTATTTCATCCATTCAGTAAATAACGCCTAAACATCTACTCTTTTCCAAGTATAGTTTAAATGCCAGGCTCATAAATGTGAGCAAATAAAACAGCAAAACAAACAAACTTATAAATAAAAAGCATCAGAACCACTGCCGTGATGAGTATTATAATGGATAAAAATATATATACAGTTAAAAATTTCACTTAGATAAACTTTAATATTTAAAGGCAAAGAATATTGATTATATTATTTATAGCTTAATTGGATATAATGTATGAACATATTTCAATAATGGTATTTCTATTCATTACATAGTAATTTAGTTGACTAAAATCTGAAAATCCAAAAAGATAAAAAAGTGTGGTGGTTACATTTTCATAGATATAAGAAAAAGAATCCCACGTGGTCTATTTGAATGTGCTCCATCTCACAAACACCTTTTTGGTAAAATTAATTTTTAAGTAATGCATTTATTCCCAGAAATCAATGAAAGTTCCTCATACTTCATATAAAAATTGAGCAGGCAATTTTTAGTGTTTTTTTCCACCATTCAGTTAAAGGTTGCTTCTGAGTCTTGTGATGATGTGATCTTTAAGTCATTCATCCGTGATAAAGAGATAGTAAGGGAGCCTGGGAGCATTTTTGTGTTCATTCTGCAAAGGTTGTGTTTAAAGACAAATTGAAGTTATTCAAAGTCTCTGTATGACCGCTCTAAGCTTCAGATAAAAGGTTATTTTGTGTTCTTGGCTTAAAACTGAGGTCAGTTAATATCATCAGATGTTCAAAAATGACACTAATTTTCACAATACAAAATATATTTTTAAAATAGAGTGTTGCCCAAGACACAGACTAAAGCCAAGAGTTATCTTTTCTAGATTTCAAGTATTGAAATTATTATTCTTTTAAAATACCCGTCTTATTTTTTAAACTCCTTTTTTTTTTGTTTCAGACAAGTTCTTGCTCAAATATCATATCTGAATACATAATGTTTTCACCTATCCAAAGACTATTAAAAACCTATATTATACAAATTTGAGACATGTTAAATCCCAAAATTTTAATGGGAAAGCAATAGAGTTTATATCAGGAATAAACAAATGTTGAGTATTTCTACATGAAGCTAATTTCTATTTATTAAAATACAATGGACATAGAAAAGTGAAAGACTGTGGTTTCAATCCAGGCTTCTTAGTTCACTATAGCTGTGACACAGGTTGGTAACTTAAAGTTTTTTAAACCATAGTTTTTCTAATTAGTATAAATTAAAATAACCAAAATTATCTCACCGCTGTAATATGTGACTCCTAACGAAATCACATTTATTTAATCTACTGATATAAGGGTGAGAAGTAGTTTGACAGAGATTTAGTCATGTTTCCACTTGTGAAATTTGATGATCTGTATAGAGTCCTAGGGCCTGAACTTTGTACATTTTAAATTTGCTAGTGAAGCAACCACTTCACTAAAAAAAATTTATAAAAATTATAAAATTGTTAATTCACTTTTCCAAATTTATTGTATACATTTTCTATATTTTTCTTTCTGCAGTGTACTTTTGGATAATTGATTAGATTCAAAGAAATATAATTCAGTGAAGACAGACTGATTTTCGAAATTTCTTTTTCTTTCAGTATTAAGGTTTTAATTTGTTTAAAGAAATCTGTTGAGTGCTTACTATTAGAGGAAACCTTATTTTGAAGTATCAGCTGTGATCTTTGAAGCTTCTCCCTTTACCAGCTGTGTTACCTTGAGCAAGTTACTTTTTTTACAGCAAGTTTCTCAGTTTCCTCATTAATAATGATGAATTAATAATAATAACAGCACTTTTTTAGATTTGTAAATAGGACTAAAAGGTGTTAATATAGTCAAAGTCTTAGAATAATATTTGGAATATAATGAACTACACATAAGTATATGTTATTTTTACTGTTATAACTATGGAGAGGAGTCCAGCTCCTCGTTAAATGTCATGTGTGATTGGTAAGCAGTATCAAAGGGGATACGTGCTTCTCCCCCTCAACCAGACTTGATGCTCGGCCAGTGCACTGCAGTCTCTAAAGGCAGTTGCAGTCAAGTTCTTAAGCTCTCTGGCTGGGCTCTTCCTAGTCCCTAGCCCTGATATCCTCATTCCTAGGTTGATCTCTTTATCTGAAGCCCTGTGCAAAGGACCTTTACAGGATGGAGACTTCCTTATGCGGGAAGAAGGGGAAACCTTGAAACATCTCTCCCACTCTGGATCAATGTCCAGTGTTTGTCCATTCCTAGCCCTTCTCTCGCACCATTCTCCAACCCCAGAATCCATAAAACTATGGAATAATCTCCAAGTCTCTGCTGCTTCTCCTGGCCCCCCATGACTCAACATTCCAGGCAAGAAAATGGCAGGGAGTTGAGTTGTCAGGGAGAGGAAGTGAGTGTTTTCTCTGGTTGTAGCCTCTTATTTATACCATAGCAATGGGTGATTAAAGGCTTATCTTTTTCATTTTTGGCTTGTTGCTGTGTTCAGCTGCTCTGACATCCAGCAGCTCAACTCTGCCCAAGCTCTTCTGAACTCCTGACATATGGGTGATGGGTGACGCCCTTGGTTTAAACTTCGGTAATTCTTATTCTGAAACTCATCAGTGTTGGATGCTAATAGTTCATTCGAAAGCAAACGTGAGAGTAGTTCATTACTTTAGAACTCAACTGACTAGAGTTAAAAAAGAATATTGTAGCACTAGGATTCTCAAAATTGGGAAATTTAGTGTATCATTATAAAACAGTTTGCAACTATAGACAGAATGAAAGGTTTGTATTCTGAGGAGTTTTTTCAATAACAACAGAATATTTTCCTCAAAAATACTGGCCAATTTAAAACAAATAAGATGGTACCTTGTTTTAAAAATGTATTAAAATACATTAGCTCTCAGTTATCAAAAATAAATTCATAGAATTTGCTAGCAGAACTAAACATTTTTAAATTACAAATCTAATAGTAATATAAGAATTAAGACTATTGTTTATAAGTATTAATCATCCCTCTAGCACTTACTGACTTCAGAAAATTATTTTAACTTTATTTCTGCTCTTCTGCATCTGAAAAATATGGAAAACAATGTCCTACTGGTTGTTGTAATAATTGAGTATACTAACATAAATAATACATTTAGAATGTCTTCCATAATAAGGTAATTATTACACAAATGTCAATTATTATTCAATTATTTAAACTATTATTTTATAATAATAATGTCAGTATTATTTTTCAGTATTTATTAAATAAAATTTAAATGTTTTTCTATTATGTGGAAGTTCTGGGCAAATCAATGTATAACAACTTGAAATAACAGTGTATCTCTACATATTATGAGAAAAAAGTAGTCATTTATCAGAGGGGGAACAATTGACAGCTACTCTGAAGATCAGCAAAGTGGAGTATTGAGCAGAGTGCTAAATAGAAAGTGAGATTTCACAGCTATACCCCATATAAGGGCTATTCCAGCCTGAAGGGCTATTAACACAATTGGAAGATGTGACTGAGGTTCAGATTATCAAAGGGGTGTGATGAGAGCCAGGCCAATAATTGTAAACTTCGTAATTCCTTCATTTAGCTTATTATTTTGCCAGGTCTTTCATAACATCTTTCAATTTTGGTGCAAATGTCTTAACCTTCATAACAGCTCTAGAGGTGTTATTAGAATGCTACAGGAACTTCCTTCTAAACAACATGGATATCTGTACCCAGTTTTCTCCAACCCCAAAGCTTACATATTTCTATTAAAATATAAAGTTTTATTCATCTATACACAATTATTGACTGCCCACATTTATAAAGAAAAATATGTCATTATAAATCATTCTTGAAACTTGTTTCCTATGAGCAGCAATCCTATCATTTCAGAATTTATATAATCTTACAGAAATAGCTGCCACTTGTGCCCAAACATCCTTGGTAATGAAGCTAACTGAGAGCAAAAAGATTTCTGGTTGGGGGTCAAAAAAATTTTTGGCTAGAGGTCTTCAGCATGCATTATAAGAGCAACTATATATAACAAGGTAAACTTTACAGACACAATGGTGGCATGTTAGGAAAAAAAAAAACTAAATCCTGATGGTCCCAATAAAAGCAACAAGGAACAAAGTGGTCATCACTTTTAGCAAATGGTGCTGCTGGTTGGACATGTAATCTGTGCTATGTCTGCACCCCTTTTTCAACATAACACAGTAGCAACTGTTTTCTCTCATAATAATGACTCTCGATTAGAGTTTTATTATCCATTATGAGTTTGCCAACTGGCAATACTATTTAAGGTAATGAATGCAATATTTCTAAGATTATGTTTCAGCAAAAATATTTAAATGAAAAATAATAATATAATTTAGGGTTAATTTTTTTTAATTTATGTGCACAGTTTGAATTAAATTAGTGGTATCTAAAATCATATATCTCTCTGTAAACTCATGTATTAAACCTGAAGATATGAGGGTAGATGAAATAGTATCATGATAGTCAATCATTGACAGGGTCTTGCTGATTTTGTGCTGAAGTTTCTAAGGTATCTAACTGATGAATATATACTCCTGAATCATAGATAGCTAAGGTTATTATTTCCCGCCTTTCAATTTCCATACATCTTTCCCCCATGCAAAATCTCTCTGGAATCAGAAGTTCTCTAAAATTATGATAGAAATGGGGGGAAATTTAAATGCATGTGCATACTTTCATTTCTGTTCTCTATAACTCAAAATAACAGAGAAGCTTAAATTAAAAATATTAAAATATATAATTACTATGTGAAAAAATGCTTTTACTTTTATTAGTCCTATTTAAGAAAGAATGCTATACAAATAAATTTACATGCTACTAAAATAAAACATTGGTGAACCTCTCCACAACATTGGTCGGGGCAAGATTTCTTGAGTAATAGGCAAGTAATAACAAGCATAGACAACCAAACCAAAAAAGGACAAACAGGATCACATCAAGTTAAAAAGCTTTTGCACAGCTAAGGAAACAATCAAGAAACTGGAGAGATAACTCACAGAATGGGGAAAAAATGTTTGCAAGCTAACCCTCTGATAATCAGAATACATAAGGAGCTCAGTTCTATATTAAAAATATCTAATAATCCAATTAAAAATGCACGAAAGGTCTGAATAAATATTTCCCAAAAGAAGACATGGGAATGGCAACCAGGTTTATGAAAAGTTGCTCAATATCATTGATCATCAGAGAAATGCGAATCAAAACTACAATGAGATATCATATCACCCCAGTTAAAACAGATTTTATCCAAATGACAGGCAATAAAAAATGCTGGCTTTTGAGATTCACTCTGGGTGGCTGGCAAAATTTTAGCGAACTATTAGGGAAAGTTATAGATTAGTCTCAAACCTTTTGGAAGCCTGAAAGGTTTACTGGGACAGGTTGAAGGCAGCCTGTTCATTTACATAAAATTAGGGAAAAGATAGGCATGAGAAGAGGCTTTCCCAGTTAGTCTTTGTCTCTACTTTGTTTACTCATGTAAACTTTGTGCTGGATGGTTCTCTCAGGGGGGAGGTCAAAGGGGGAATTACCCATTAATAGTGTTTAATTTGGGGACCCGAACCTAAAGCTTTTATCATTTGCAAAACCACTCTTTTAATCATGTTAATTACCCACAAGCCTGTTGACTTAGAACCTCTGTTTATGAAATCTTTGCTGAATAAATGTGAGGATGGGACAGGGGATCTTGGTTGATTGGCTGCAGTTACCCTCTGAAAGCAGCCGACAACCATCTCGAGCCCACTTGAATCACTGAAATGGGTGTGAAAGTGCATTCATTCATCCGTTGTTGAGTCAAGGTCTGCAGGACAGACCTCTGCAGGTGGTGATCAATGTTATAGCTGGTGAGCGTAAGTAAAAAGGGGAAAGCTCATACACTGTGGGTGGGAATGTAAATTAATATACCCACTATGGATAACAGTATAAAGGTTCCTCAAAAAACTAAAAATGAATTGCCATAGAACATTTTCTAAGGAAAAAAATAACAATATGTTTCATTTTCAAATGAAAATTTAAAAATTCCACATCAAAATATTAGATTAGAGTAATGTGTTAAATAATGACTGTGGTCAAATAATGTATTATTTTACTCTGCTCTATGATAATGGGCAAAGTTACATAAGTATATCACATCAATTAATTAAATATTGAAGCTAGAAAATACAGGATAGCATTTATAAATGATAATAAATATGGTACTAATGAGAATAATAGTACTATGATCAATTTCACAGTTAATTTCAAAGGAATTAATAACTATTATGACATTATTTTAAAATTCCATTTTTATATAATATGAAGATGGAAATTATTAGTAATTTCACTATATTTTATGTCAAAACACTACAGTATGTTAAAATCAGTATTCTTCCCTTTTTAAATTCATCTTAGTATTAGTAATAATTTAAATTATTTTTTATTTATAGGAATAAAAATGGAATACCTAATCTTTTAGCACTCACAGTAATGCTAATTAATGTAAGTGTAAATTGCAAAGCATTGTTTTATTTTCCTCCAGTTTCTTTTAAATTATAATTGTAATGTTCTACTGTCTTTGGTATTCTTCATGTTTCCCTTAAGCATTTTTATAAAGTAATTTTGAAAAAGGAAGGTTTAGGGATAAATTAAGAATATTCATTCTGCAATTTATTTCTTGATTCATTTAGCAAATATTTATTGAACTCACTTTTCTGTGCCCATGACTAAGAGCACACAAAATATTTTAGGAGAAGTCTTCTTCTTTCGTTAAGCAGCGATATCTTTTAATTATAAACATATATACTGCAAGAAATCTTGTGGCATCTTACAACTTGAGTGACAGCCTTCAAGTATGCTGGCAGCCATCCTGATTTATGCAGTTTCTCCTCTTGTTTGATCAGCACCCTTTCACTGCATAAGTATTCTCCTTTGTAAGATAAATTACATACTCAACCTAGGTAACTCACATGTAATGCCTGAATCAAGAAGGTTGAACCTGGAATGCAATCATATATATTAGTTAAAAAAAAAATCAGTCCACAGTTCAAGTTAGTTGGCAGGTGTGTTTGAATGATCTTATTTACTTAGGTGTCCTCCATCCCACATATTTTTTGTATAAGTTTTAACACTAAATTTCCAGAGGGAGTGTGGCTTTTCCTGGAACTACATTTACCTCAGATATTGAACAATTGTTTTACTTTAAACAACTATATGGAGAGCTACATTGTCCTCTTAGCATTCTGTGATATAAACTGAAAAAACTCTGGAATCTAGACACTATTACTCACTGAAGTTCACTATTCTACTTTACTATCCAGAAATTAGGGCATTTATTCCCCCTAGAATATTAGTCCTTTTGATATTATTGCCATTATAAATTACAATAAAACTGTCTAACAATTTTGTACATTATGGTTTAGTTATAATGCTTTAGTGTTATTATTCATTTAAAAAATTGAGCTACAGCTACACCAGTTCTTTTTTTTTTTTTTTTTTGCCCAGTAATTACATATTATTTTAATCTTTCTGCTTCATTTTTTCTTCCACATCTTTTGGGAATATAAAAATAACCTGGTGAAAGGGGGAGGGACAGCGGGGGGTGGGGAGTTGGGGAGGGATAGCACTGGGGAGAAATGCCAGATATAGGTGATGGGGAGGAAGGCAGCAAATCACACTGCCATGCGGCTACACCAGTTCTTTTATGCCTGATGCTACAGCTGAAGTTTGTATTGTCATGTTAGATATTGAGATCTCAATATGAAATGCATCCAGAGCTTTTCCAAATTTTAATAAGAAAAATCTTCTTTATTAAGATTATCAGCAAAGGATGTTTATATATATATATTCACATATAAATTATATACATATAATATTTTATGACAATAGCAGTATTCATATTTATTTTAGAAAATACATGAACTACATTAAAAGCACAAAATAAATATTACTCTTATCACTAGTGATTATAACTCAAAATATTTATATTGCATACTGCACTCAATATTTTAATATAAATACAGTGAATATTTTCCATGTTCTAATGTGGCATACAACATAATTTTTTGATATCTGTGCTTTTCTTCAAGTATACAAAAATATTTAACATATTCCTTATTATCAGTCACTTGTTTCTTTAAGTCAAATTATCACAAAGAAACTGGGTACATATTATTTTGAATTTATATCTAATTAAGTTTTGAAATAAATCCTATAAGTGAAGGATTTGTGTAATTTTCTGAGAACTTTTGAAAAATTTCAGAGATTGTCCTCCAGTGAAGTAATAACAATTAAAATTGATACTAATAGTCTTATTTGCACCCTTCACAAGAGTGTATCTATTAGATCTTTTTTTACTTATTAGATGACCCAACTTAATTGTGTGTATGAAAAAACCGATATTATTAACTTTCATAATTGAAAATTCTCAAGAACTTTCTGGTGTTTGGCAGAACTTAATCCAGTAGCTACAAATTGTCGCCAAGGTGTAGTTTTTCATTCCTTGGTCTGCCCTGTCTTGTTTGGTTATAGTTCTCCTAAACCTGGCTCTTTATTTTTCTCAAATGCCCACAGCACTCATATACAGGTTAGTTAAGGGAGGGAGTCCTTCTGCCTCTAAATATTTCTAGTTTACTTAAAATATAGAATTTATGGACAGTGTCAACATGTATGATATGCTATATATCCATAAATGGGGAGGTGATTACTTATTCCAACACAGATTACCAAAAGAAGAGTTTAAGTTCTTGGGAAGCAGAAAAAAAGAAAAGTATGTGTTGGGTTTAATTTAATAAAAATGTTTATTTTAAAAATTAATTTATTTTCATATGTATTTTATGTGATCAGTGACAAAAATTGCATTTTTTCTGTACTGGTATGAGTTTAAAATCAAACTTTATATTCATTAGGAGACCTTTTGTCATCAAGAAAAGATGTGTATATTATGCATTTATAAGAAGCAAATCCTTATCCATTTAAGCTTTATTGAGATTGCAGTAATTCAGTCACCTTTTCAGACTTCATTTCTAACTCTAATTCTCTTGCAATTTTCTCAGTCCCTTCCTCCACTGAAGACTTGAAACCCTTTAAGTCATCCATGAGGATTGGAATCAACTTCTTTCAAACTCTTGTTAATGTTGATATTTTGACCATAAATCATAAATGTTCATAATGGTATCTATTGAAAGAGCTTAAATAATTTTTCAAAAAAGAGTTTATTTATCAATAAAGATAAAAATATTTTCTCATAAATGACAACAGACACTTCGCAAAAGGATGCACAAATTGACAACAAGCATATGAAAAAATTTTCAACATTGATAATCATCAGAGAAATGCAATGAAATACCCTCTGACTCTAGTCAGAATGGCAACCATTAAAAAGGCAATAAGCCAGATGCTGGAGAGGCTGCAGAGAAAAGGGAACACATATACTGTTGGTAGGAATGTGAATTAGTTCAGCCACTATGGAAAGCAGTTTGGAGATTTCTCAAAGAACTTCAAATAAAACTACCATTTGACATAGCAATCCCACAACTGGGTATATACCCAGAGGAAAATCCTCTGTCAAAAAGATACACGCACTTGTTTGTTCACTGTAGCAGTATTTACAATAGCAAAGACATGGATTCTACCTAGGTGCCCATCAACAGTTGATTGAATAAAGACAATGGGGTACATATACACCATGAAATACTTGACAGCCATAAAAAGGCTTGAAATCATGTCCCTCACTGCAATATGGATGCAGCTGAAGGCCATTATCTTAAGCGAACTAATGCAATAACAGAAAACCAAATACGGTGTGTTCTCACTTACAAGCGGGAACTAAATATTGAATGTGCATGAATGTGCATGAACATAAATATTGGAAATTCCAAAGAACAATAGGCACTGAGAACAACTAGACAGTGGAAGGAAGGAGTGGGGTATGGGCTGTTGGGCACTATGCTTTCTTCCTAGATAAAGGGATCACTGGGAATCCAAGCCTCAGTGTCACACAATTTATGCATATATCCAACCTGCGCAAGTACACTTTAATCTGTAATAAAAATTGAAATTATAAAATAAATAATAAAAATCCATACTGCTAATAAAGTTCGTTCATTTTTGTTCTGAAAATGGTTTACAATTAATCATTCCTTTAAAAATGAACTTTAATGTTCATAAAGATATAGAGGTTAACTGGATTAAATAATATACATAAACCAAGACAGAAAAAAAAATGAGTGCAATAATTCCATGTGAAATTTCTTTAAAGATCAGGCTATTTTTGTATTTAGAGACATATAAAACATTTAAAATATAATAACCTGTAATGTATAAAATAAATATTGTAGTATATATGCTTTATATATTTGTTCATTTTTTAATTCTAAGGAAATTATCACACAAGACCAATTGAATTGATGACTTATAGACAAGTAAAACTCAATGTAGTTGAACCTAAGTTGAAAACCACGATGCTGTAATTGAAGCAGCAGTTACAATAGTGCTGTATCATGAGCTTTTCTTATTATTTTATGTAGTGTCACAGAGAAGTACATTAATAAAGTCATTTATACAATAGTACTCTATTCAGTAAAATCACAATGAATGAAATAACCATATGATTAGCATCTTGTACATTGTTTTACTAAATGGAGCATATTTAATAGTCATAACAATTACTTAACGAAGCTGAAATTAGGAACTATGTTTGCATGATCACACTAAAATCAAACTCTTCAGGAAAATAGCTTGCATTTTAGTTACTTTACTGAATGTGAACATAACCTAATAGCCAACTACATCTAGATATTAAGAAAAGACAATTCAAGCACTAATAGAACCAGTGCCAAATAAAAAATAGGATAAATTATGAAGACACATTCTGAACATGTTTTTATATACAATACTGTATCCTGGGTTGAAACTTAAGTATATTTAGAATTTTTATGCTATTGAGTTATATGTTAATAGGCAATGAACAATGAGAATCTATCAGTACAATATTTAAGAGAAAATTCGTAAAGCAAATAATGTCTGTTTTACAAAAGGTGCAAAATAATTTTCAAAGTGAGTTGAGAGAATTCAGGATATTTTTTCAACATTTTGGAGGGTTTATTTCCTAAGAAACAAAATGACTGTCATAACATATAAATAATAAGATCAGTAAGTGATGGCAATATTTCCATTATATGAGTCATCTATCAGTTGACCAGATATATACTTCCAGAGAGAGAAGTTACCAATAGACTTACCACCTATTTTACACAAAGCATTTGGAAAATAATTCCTAACATTTTATAAACAAATACACATTCCTACAAATATTTTCAATATATACATTATTACTAAAATATTTTATTCTACTAAATTCTATGACTGTTACTACAAATATGGCTGGCATAATTTTATAGAATTGATCTAAGCTGAGCTCTAAATGTATATGCATTCTAATTATTTATACAGCCTAGAGTCTATATTAACCTTGTATAAGATTCAGAGGTATGTAAAGATATAACATTATGTAGATGAAAGCTAAAAGATAGAAGAAAATACAACTTCTCTGCAAAATAAAGCAAATGGAAACCATGTATGGATTTTCTTATTATATCATGCCAACAGACCTTGGTTTTGGTTCTAGGCAATTAGGTTTTTGTTTCATTTAAGGATTCTAAAAGACTGAGAGAAATCTGGGTAAAATGTTAAAACTAAGGTACTATTTACCAACCTGACACTTTTATCCCTTAACCACAAAAACTAAGTTTAGGTAGAACAATCTTGAAATATTCAATTAGAATCAAATATTACCACTGATAATTATCTTTGTAATTCTACCTCTATATGGCCATGGGGGAATAGTTAGAATATTTCAGAACCTAAAATAAATCAGTAACATAGTTTATTTTAAACTATATTATTCCTAGGAGGTAACACTTTCAAAATAGTGAAAGATGGAGCACACAGATGTGGTTTCTCCTTTCTTCTCTCTGAATTTTCACTGGTCCTTTCTTACACTGTATAGAGACCTGACAATCAGATCTAGGATTGAAAGCACTTAAGCTGGTTCTATTCCTACTTTGATTATAGAATTGTTTAGTCATATCTAGCTTTGGAAAAAAAAAAGAGTCAAATGCACCAAAATTTCTACATGAATCTTAAAAAGTAAAGATTCAAAGAGTAGTAACATGCTTTATTAATAGCTATTAATTAATAAGTAATATTTATTTATTTATGTTACTTCAGGCAATGCACATACATTTTCTCATTTAATCCTCAAAGCAAGAGTTGTTATTATTATTGTAACTATGAGGTAGTTATTATTTTCATGTTTTGAGTGAAGTCAGCAAATCTTAGCATTTTCGGTTTTATCAGTATAATCAATTATTTGATTAGAAAGCCCATAACCACCATGCTTGGAAGTTTTGATAAACAGCATCTAACAAAGTGGAATCATATACTCTGGTTATCATATCAAGAAAAATAGCTATTGAAGCTGCATTAATATTCCAATGAACTATAATGAGTTAAGACATAAGCAATCAAAATACTGTGATAGGAAATTAATTATGAAATAGAGTGAGCCATCAGTTCGTACTCATAGCACAGGAATAGGACAGACTGAGGCATATTTTTGCTTCTTTTTTTATGTTTTTGTGGTTAAAATTTGGTGGGGGTAAGATTGAAAAACAGTAATTTTAATTATGGATTGAGAATAAAGTAACTTATAAATATGTAGATATTGTCAAAACTCTGATTGTTTTTTCCTGTGCAAAATTACATGTGATTAAAATAAGACATTTGAATTTATTAAATAGTTCCCTGTACATTTTTAAAGTATATAGGCTTCATCATGATTACAGTAGGATATTAGTCTATCATTTTGTAGTGGATTTTAGGATAAAAATCTAAATATAAGAATGCGCCTCAGAAAAGGTTGATCATTTATATCTAAGGCTGCTTCCTAAAAAAATGAATTCAACAGAATTCATTTTAAAATATATCACCTTAGGCCAGGTACAGTAGCTCATGCCTGTAACCCCAGCATATTGAGAGGCCGAGGTGGGGGGATCATCTGAGGTCAGGAGTTTGAGAGCAACCTGGCCAACATCGTGAAACCCCGTCTCTACTAAAAAATACACAAATTAGCCAGGTTTGGTGGCACACGCCTGTAATCCCAATTGCTTGGGAAGCTGAGGCATGAGAATTGCTTGAACCAGGGAGATGGAGGTTGCAATGAGTCAAGGTCACAACACTGCACTCCAGCCTGGGAGACACAGGGAAACTCTGTCTCAAAAAAAAACCAAATATATATATATACACACACACACACATATATATACACACACATATATATATGTGCGTGTATTATGTTATATATGTTATACACACACATATTGTATTGTTATACACACACAATATATATATATATACACATATATATGCACACATATATATATGTGTGTGTGTGTATAACATATAATACCTTAAAAAGTGTTCAATAAGGGCATAGTACAATGTGTCTGTCATGAATAACTCTCCAAATTTTTCTCTCAATATTTTAACTTAGGTATATTTTGGCAAGTTAAGGTCTATTGAAATTATATTTATAGTCATTTAAGAATTTGTAAGTAGCAGTAAGACTGCCTGTAAAACACAGAAGAAACGTATCTTTGAAAAAAAAAAAAAGAATTTGTAAGTAAAACATTATCTCTGTCCCCAAATCAAAAGAGATAATCATGTGAAAGATTAGCATTATGAATCATCATTAGGGTGGAGGGATGGATACCATCTTATACTTTTTTATATTGTCATTGAAAAGAAAATCTCCAACTTGGATAACAGAATGAGACCCCATCTCAAAAAAAAAAAAGATAATAAAAAAGTTTAAGAAAATAATGAAAACTCACCCATTGTTAGCAAAGATGAGGTAAACCAGCTAAATACATATCACTGAAGATTTATCTACATTACAGCAAAGCAGAATGCTTCATATATAATGAAACTAAAATTAATTTAAGCCACAATCTTTGATTATCCTTATACATGTAAGAAAGCTAAACAATTTTATAGAGTCACCAAAATGTTTCAGCTTTACAACTTAGTGAAAAAAGATAAGATAATTAGAAAAGATAATAAAATGTATAAAAAGGCTTAAATTGGGTCCTATGCTATTCCACGTAAGTATCATATTGCCAATTTCAATTACGTAAGTATATAAAATTACATATGAAGTTATTTTTCTGTGTAAATGGTATTGCACTGAAATATCTTCACTACTATTACAGAGGGAATAGAGAAGCACTTGCCTAAAAACAGTGAAGATATCTAATTTTTAAATTCCAGACCACTTCCATCAGTGACTATACATCACTGATTTCCAAAACAGTTTTTAAAAGAGTGGTATTATTTCTTTGAAGATTTGGTAGAATTTACCAGTGAAGCCAGTTGGGCTCTTTGTGGAAGGCTTTTAACTATTCAGGTTCTACTTTTATTATTTTTTATTTTTTATTTTTTGAGAAGGAGTCTTACTCTGTCACCCAGGATGGAGTGCAGCGGCACAATCTTGGCTCACTGCAACCTCCACTTCCCAGGTTCGAGCAATTCTCTGCCTCAGCCTCCTGTGTAGCTAGAATTACAGGGGCATACCACCATGCCTGGCTAATTTTTGGTATTTTTAGTAGAGACGGGGTTTCATTATCTTGGCCAGGCTGATCTTGAACTCCTGACCTCGTGATGCACCGGCCTCCAAAGGTGCTAGGATTACAGCCCTGAGCCACCGTGCCCAGCCTCAGTCTCTACTTTCTATAGTTCTATTCATATTTTCTTATTCTCTTTGAGTCAGTTTCAATCATGTGGGTCTTTCTAATAATTTGTCAGCTTCATCTAGGTTATATAATTTATTGTTATGTAATTATTGATAGTGTTCTTTAATAACCAGTTTTATTAAAATTGGCAATGAATCACTTTTACTCCTTTTTTTTAATATAGGTGTATACATATAGCTATACATTTTCCTGTAAGCATTGCTATTGCCACATCCATAAATTTTACTATATTCATTCATAGTGAGGTTATCCTCCTGTATAAGTCATAAGACTATGGTTTAGCTTTGAAGAAAGATATTTATTTTAATTTCTTTCAAAAATACCATAAAATACTTTTAAAAGATAAATTATTAGCATTGCATCATATTGCCTCGATTTTGTCTATCTCGTTAGTCATCTGGTTACGATCACTCTCTTTGAAGCCACTAGAACCAGTGAAGTCTTACCTGTTAATAATAATGAAATTGTCACAGATTGTATTGGTATGGTTCTTGCCTGTTCTCCATAATACCCATTGTTCCTGGGGCTAAGCCAATAAAAAATGACTAAACAATTTAGTTCCTCATATATATTTTATAATTAGATAAAGCACTATAACATGTCTATGTGGCTTCTCCAGCAACTTCCCACAGGGTACTAAAAATTCTTAAGTTGTGGAGAGTTAGTGGTCAGGCAAATTATGAAGAATGGGAAAGAACAGATAAGATATAACTGGGAGATTAATCATAATCATTTTCTTTTCATCTCTTCAATAGACAATTCTGGGACAAGAACTCTGGTACAGATTGCCCAAGACATCTCAGACAACCAAGCAATGGACTATGTCTCTTCTTATCTCATGAAACAGTGAGTAGCTGGCAATATACAACATGTTTATAATTTGCCCTTTATGCATCACTCTGCTTTTCCATAGTTTGTGCTACACTGGAATCCTATTACATTAAGCATTAGCACATATATATTCCATCAGACTGTGTCCAACCGTCTGTGCTCAGACTGTGTCCTGAGCCAAACCAGTAGACATCAATAGTATCTCTAAAAAGTAGATTATGGTAGGTGGGCTGGAAATAATTATTGACATTTGATGGCATCACAATTAATTAAGCTATGGTTAATTTTAATGAGGTGTAAATGGGTGGCAAGGAGATAGCAGTTCAACTACATGTGGTGCATAATAAGAAAATGGATAACATTATTTATAAATATAATGATATAGAAAAACTTATTTGGGATATTCTAATAAATAATAATATTGTATATACCCCATTTAATTATCAAAACATGCACTAAACAAACAAACAGGGCCTTTTTGACATCTTTAAACCGTATTTTTCTTAGCAGAGACAGAAAACCCTATGCTGAAAATCAGCCTCAGCATCTGATTATAAGCATGACAGACTATAATACATTCATCATATCCAGTCTTAATAGGTCTTCTCTTTAACTTAGGTCTCTGCATTGGAGATATTTGACTAGACAAGTATAAATTTTTTTGCTTTTGTTTTTGTTTTCTTTTTGAGACAGAATCTTGCTCTGTTGCCCAGGCTGGAGAGCAATGGCACAATCTCGGTTGGCTCACTATAACCTCCGCCTCCCAGGTTCAAGGTATTCTCATGTCTCAGCCTACTGAGTAGCTGGGATTACAGGTGCCCACCACTACACCCAGCTAATTTTTGTATTTTTAGTAGAGATGAGGTTTCACCATGTTGGCCAGGATGGTCTCAAACTCCTGAACTCAGGTGATTGACTCACCTTGGCCTCCCAAAGTGCTGGAATTACAGGCATGAGCCACCGTACCTGGCCAACAAGCATAAAATTTTTTGGAGTCCTTCCTTTCTCTTTCTTCATCCATGTTTTAGAGGTTGTTTCTTAATCAGTATCTCCATTTATGCATTTTCTATTAATTCTCCTCTTTCTGTATCTCTCTATAAATCCTATGACTCATTGGTATCCCTAAAGAGAGAGAGAGTAATAGAAAACAGAAATAGTAGAGAAGTTTGGTTTCTGCCCAAATCATCTAGAGCTCACTAAAATTTCCAAAAACTTTGCAATTGGTAAACTCAGACTCTCCTCAGGGACTTGATTACTTCTCAGTCTATGTGGTTAGCCATTCCTTGTCTAAACTCCTCCCTTAGGTTGATAGCTACCTCTCTCTGCCATTGCCTATGTAACTTATCTTAGTCTTAGTGGTTTCTTCTGCCTCTGTCTTGCTTAAACTGTGACTATTTATTTTCATTCAGTATTTGATCTTCTTTTTTGTATACTTTCACTCTCTTTGGCAATAATCCATTTTCCTTAAGTAAACTGCCCATATGACACCCAAATCTGGAGCTGTCTAGGTTTCCCCTGAGCTTGACTCATGGCTTTGCCTGGATAGGCCAGGCACTTCAAACTTGAGATTTCCTACAGAGTTGCCATGATAACAAAGTCTGTTTATACCTCAGCCATTCCAGCACAGGATACACTCAACCTTGAGGTCCAGAGAAGAAAGCCTTGGGCCTGAACCTAACCCAACCCTCTCCTTACCCCCTTGAGGCTTAGAGCATGCAGCCTAGGAGTACTGAGCTGAGTATTGGCCCCATGAAATTTTCCAGAAATGAAGCCAGATGTCTGACCCATTGTAAAAGCCTCAAGTGATTCAAAGAATATAAAAGTGAAAAGCCCCAGCCAACCTCAAATATTAAAAGGAAAGCAACCTCAAATATTAAAGTAATATCAATCCACACAGATAAGAGACATCCAATGCAACAACTCTGGCAACTCTAAAAGTCAGAATGTCTTCTTACCTCCAGATGATTGCACTAGCTTCCTGGCAATGGCTTTTAACCAGACTAAAATTGCTAGAAAGACAGATATAAAATTCAGAATCCACATGGCAGTGAAGATCATGAAAATTCAAGAGAAAAGTTGAAACCCAATACAAGAAATAAGTGGAATTAAATGAAATGATACAAGAGCTAAACAATTAAATAGGAATTTTAAAAAGCAACCAACCTGATAGAGCTATAAAACTCACTATAATAATTTTATAATACAATTTAAAGTGTTTATAGCAGAATAGACCAAGCTAAAGAATCTCAGTACTCAGAGTAATTGTTCAAATTAACTTAGACAGAGATGAAGAAGAAGAAGAAAAATAAGAAAAAAAGAATATAAAAGAATAAACAAAATCTCCAAGTTTTGTAAAGAGATTTTGGGATTATATAAAGTGATAAGACATCTGACTCATTGGCATCCCTGAAAGAGAAGGAGAGTGAGTAAGCAACTTGGAAAACCCATTTGAGGAAATTGTCCATAAAAGTTTCCCCAACCACACTAGAAAGGTTGACATTCAAATTTAGGAAATTGAGAGAACTCTTTCAAGATACTTTGTAAGACAATCTTCCCCCAAGACACATAGTCATCAGATTACCCAAAGTCAAAGAAAACAAAAAAAAATATTTAAGACAGTTTGAGAGAAGGGGAAGGCCACCAGCAAAGGGAACCCATCAGGCTGGCAATGGCCTTTCAGCATAAATCTGACAAGCTACAAGGCATTGAGTGTGTATATTCAGCATCTTTAAAGAAAAGAAAGTCCAATGAAGAATTTCATCTTCAACCAAATTAAGCTTGTAAGCAAATGAGAAATAAAATCACTTTCAGACAAGCAAATGCTAAGGGAATTTGTTACCACCAGACCTGCCTTGTAAGAGGTCTTTAAGGGAGTGCTAAACATGGAAAAGAAAGACAATTACCAGTTGCCAAAATAACACACTTAATACATAAACCATTGACATTATAAAGCAACTACACAACCAGGTCTACATAACAATCATCTAACAACATGATAATTGGATCACATGCACACATATCAATGTTAATCTTGAATCTAAATGAGCTTAACATCCCCACTTAAAAGACACAGAGTAGCAAGTCGGTTAAAGATCAAATTATATGCTGTCTACAAGAGACCCATCTCACATACAGTGAGACCCATAAGCTCAAAGTAATTAAAGGGATGAAGAAAAATTATGAAGCAATGGAGAAGCAAAAAAAAAAAAAAAAAAAAAGCAGGGCTGCTATTTTTATTTCTGACAAAACAGACTTTAAACCACCAATAATCAAAAAGGACAAAGAAGGGCATTACATAATGATGAAGGATTTGATTCAACAAAACTTAACTCTCCTAAATATGGATGCACCCAACATGGGAACAGCCAGGTTCAAAAACAAGTTCTTAGACAAATGTAAAGATATATAAATGGTCATGAAATAAGAGTGAGAGACTTTACACTCCACTGACAGTATTAGACATCTCATTGAGGCAGAAAACTAATAAAGATATTTGTGACCTAAACTCAACCCTTAACAAAATGGAACTGACAGACATCTACAGAACACTTCACCCAACAAAACAGAATATACATTTTTTTATCTGCGTATAGCACATACTCTAAAATAGACCACATGCTCAGGTGTAAAGGAATTCCCCCCCAAAAAAATTCAGAAAAACTGAAATAATACCAACCCCAATCTCAGACCACAGCACAATAAAAACAGGATCAATACCAAGAAGGTCTCTCAAAGTCATACAGTTACATGGATATTGAACAACCTGTTTCTGAGTGACATTTGGGTAAAGAATGAAATTAAGGCAGAAATCAAGAAATTATTTAAAACTACTAAAAACAAAGATAAAACATACCAGCATCTATGGAAAACAGCTAAAGCAGTCAGTGTTAGAAAAAGTTCATTGTGCTAAAGGCCCACATCAAAAAGTTAGAAAGATCTCAACTTAACAACCTAACATAACACCTACAGGAACTGAAAAAACAAGAGCAAACCAGTCCCAAAGCTAGCAGCAGAATAGAAATAACCCAAATGAGAGCCAAATTGAATGAAACTGAGATGCAAAAATCCATACAAAAGATCAACCAAATCAAAAGTTGATTATTTGAAAGAATAAACAAGATTAATAAACAGCTAGCTGGATTAATTATAAAGAAGACAAGATCCAAAGAAACATAATAAGAAATGACAAAAGGGACATTATCACTCATCACATAGAACTAAAAAAAAAAAAAACCCAAAGATTATTACAATTACGTGCACACACACTAGAAAACCTGGAAGGAATGAATAAATTCCTGGAAACATACAACCTCCCAAGATTTCACCAGGAAGAATTTGAAATCCTGAACAGATAAATAATGAATTCTAAAAATGATTCAATAATTTTAAAAAATGTATTAACCAGGAAGAATTTGAAATCCTGAACAGATAAATAATGAATTCTAAAAATGATTCAATAATTTTAAAAAATGTACTAACCAGAAAATGTCCTGGATGAGATGGATTCATAGCCAAATTCAACCAGATATATATAAAAAAGAGCTGGTATAAATCCTACTGAAACTATTCCCAAAAAACTGAGGAAGAGAGACTCTTCCCTAACTCATTCTTTAAGGCCAAAACCATTCAGACACTGAAACCTGATAGAGACATGATGAAAAAATAGAAATTCAGGCCAATATCCCAGATGAACATAGACAGAAAATGCCTCAACAAAATACTAGCAACCCAAATCTAGTAGCACCTCAAAATGCTAAGCCCTCACAATCAAGTGGGCTTTACTTCTGAGGTGCAAGTTGGGTTTAACATAAGAAAATCATAAATGTGATTCATCAAATAAACATCACTAAAAACAAAAACCACAGTATCACCTCAATAGATGTAGGAAAAGGTTCTGATAAAATTCAACACCCCTTCATGTTGAAAAACCTCAACAAACTTGGCATTGAACAAACATACCTCAAATTAATGACCCATCTATGACAAACCCACAGCCAACATCATACTGAGCAGGCAGAAGCTGGAAGCATTCTCTTTCAGAACGGGAACATGACAAGAATGCCCACTCTCACAATTCTATTTAATATATTACTGAAACTCTAAGACAGAGTTTCAGAATAATCAGGTAAGAAAAAAAAAAAAGGTATCCAAATAGGAAGAGAGGAAGTCAAACTATCTATTTTCATATTCAATATGATTCTATAATACCTATAAAACCCCAGAGTCTCTGCCCATGGAACCCTAGAACTGATAAACAACTTCAGCAAACTTTCAAGTTAAAAATCATTGTAAAAATGTCACTAGCATTTCTATACATCAATAATGTCCAAGCTGAGAGCCAAATCATGAGTGCTACCCCATTCACAATAGTCATGAAAGAAATACCTAGGAGTACAGCTAACCAGAGAGGTGAAGGATCCCTACAATGAGAATTACAAAACACTGCTCAAAGAAATCAGAGATAATATAAACAAATGAATAAACATTCTATGCTCATGGATAGGAAGAATCGGTATCATTAAAATGCCCACACTGTCCAAAGCAATCTACATATTCAATGTTATTCTATCAAATTACCAATAACATTTTTTATAAAATTAGAAAAAAAGTATTCTAATATTCATATATAACCAAAAAGAGTCAAAAAAAGCTATTGCAGTCCAAAACAAAAAGTCAGAGGCATCATACTACTCAACTTCAAACAATACTACAGGGCTATAATGACCAAGACAGCATGGTACTGGTACAAAAACAAGCACATAGACCAATGGAACAGCTTAGATAACTCAGAACTACAGTCTCACCCATATGACCATTTGATCCTTGACAAAGTTGACAATAACAAGAAATGGGTAAAGGCCTCCTTATTCAATAAATGGTATTGGGATAACTAGCTAGCCATATGCAGAAGATTGGTACTGGACCTCTACCTTACATCATATACAAAAATAAACCCAAAATGAATTAAAGACTTAAATGTAAAACTGAAAACTATAAAAAATTCTAGAAGAAAACCTACAAAATACCTTTATGGATATTGACGCTGGCGATGATTTATTATTAAAGACTCTAAAAACAATTGAACCTAATTAAACTAGGGGAACTTCTGCACAGTGAGAGAAACATCAACAGAGTAAGCAGAAAACGTACAGAATGGTAGAAAATATTTGCAAATTATGCATCTGAAAAAGTTCTTATATCCAGAATCTATAAGGAACTTAAACACATTAACAAGCAAAAACTAAACAATCTTATTAAAAAATTTGTAAAGGACATAGTCACCTTTCAAAAAAAGGCATACACGTGACCAAGAAACATATAAAGAAAAAAATGCTCAACGTCACTATTCATTAGAGAAATGCAAATTAAATCCACACAAAGATACCATCTCACATCAGTCAGAATGGCTATTATAAAAAGTAAAAAAAAAAAATAGGAGTGAGATTGTGAAGAAAAAGGCACATATACACTGTGGGTGGGAACATAAATTAGTTTAGGCACTGTGGAATATAGTTTGAAGATTTCTCAAATAATTTAAATGAAAATATAATTTGACACAGCAACCCCAGGATTGGGAACTATAGACATGGGGGCTTTCTTGAGAGTTGAGGGTGGGAGGAGGGTTAAGATCCAACAACCACCCATTGGGTACTATGCTCATTACCTGGGTGACAAAATAATCTGTATACCAAACCCCTGCTCCATGCAATTTACCCATGTAACAAACCTGCTTGTGTATCCCCTGAACCTAAAAAAAAACTTAGAAAAAGTAGGAAATAAAAATTGAAAAAAATATATAAAGTTCAAAAATAAATAAATATTTTTTGAAACTTCAGACCTAGCAGAAGCACCAATTTGACCTTTTTTAAAAGAAAACAACAATGACTGACCTAAACTTTTTTCAAAATGAAGATTGAACTCTACAAGACATATCCACTCTATCCACCTTCACTGCGTCTCAAACTACAACCAGATTTAGGTCTGAGTATCACTAATGGGTAGCATAGGCCACTTTCCATCATTGTTGGGGTCCACATGAATACCCCCATTCCAAATTTCAGAATTTCACTCTTTGTCAAATATACTAAATTTTACATTGAAAATTGCACAGGGTTGTTAACTCAGCTGACATCGTATTTCTGAAAACAGTAAGATTATATTTTATGTCTGATTTTCATCAAATTTCATTTGTTTCTATAGTATAGAAGAGATGCTTTTAAGGCCATCTTAGAATATCTCTTATTTTATATCACAATTAACGTTAAGAAATTAGAAATATGAGCTTGTCATTTTTATTTATGTAATTATGTCAAGGCATTTTGAAACATTTACTCATTTCATAAAATTTGTAATGATAATTTTCTTCATATAAGTGAATAGAAACTTGATCTCCCAAGGCATTTGCTTCATGAGTACTTAATCATAGTCAAAAACAGGTAATAATTTGATTAATGATGATGCTTCTGTATATCAAGGATAATAAGCCTTCCATTTCCCATTGGCAAGAGGGTAAAACCCATCTGAAAATTCTTCATTTCAGGTCTATTTTCTGAGCTTACTTATGGTATTAATTAACTTACTGACGAGGCCCCTGTCAAAAGATAAGTCTTAACAGTATTTCCAACTTAGAAAAAAATTATTGAAATAATTTTTAAACATGCTAAACAAGTGTTAGAAGATAAAAAGGCAAGAACAAAACTCAGGGTATATAGAAAGAACGTGTAGAAGTAGCTACTACGCTCAGAGTAGGGGGAACAAAATTAAGACGTTACCTTTAATAGTATTAAGTGGTGTGGAGGAGTTGTCCCTGTCGAGCTTTGACCCAAATCTCTATTAAGTGGTTGATGCCAGGTTAATACTGATCCTTCAGGTCCTCGAAGAAGGGAATCCAGATACCTATAAAAGAAACATTGCCAAAGTGTTTCTAGAGCCTCATAAATTCTGAAAGGAACTCTCATAGAGCTATAAATCAGTTCATTGGGGAGGGAATGCCAGCCTACTGAGATATTAGCCAGAAATAAATTGTTGGTGCATTACAGCTCTTATCCCAAAGTGATAAGGAGAAATTCTCCAGTGGACAGAACTACAAGCAATGTATCTAGTTTTCTACTCCATATGAACAAATAATTCATCTCACCTGTGGTTTTTTCCCTAATCCCTTGGAAGTGGCAAATGCCTGGGCCAGTTTCTCTGAGTTCAGACTGGAATAAGATGAAAAATTCAGTGACAAAGAGTTCTGAGGGTGAAGTATACAAATAAACTTATGGACAGAGGTAATTAGAATACATATTTGCATCTCATGTTAATTTTTACTGGAGATTATTCAGCAAAAGGATCTCTCAACAAGCAGGTAGATATGTGAATATAATTCAGTGTATCTCCAGACAATTCAGTGCTTGTGTAGTCCACGTATAAAGTCTATGGTGACAGGAATGAAGGCTGTTCATATGCCCAACTGCACAGGCTAACCTTTTACCACAGCTTTTCTTGCTACTTCCACTCCTGTGTGTGCAATTTTCCAGCACCATAGACCGACAATTAGATATCAGCATTGTTGCTTGGCAATAGCTGTTGGTCCCACTCTGGTAAAGGAGTTACACTTGAACCTTCAATCTTCAGGAATCTATATATTTCATGAATGACTTTGCTTTCTTATCAAAAGTGTCCCAGCCAACACCATTATCTAAAGACTTACAGAAAGCCTTTTTAATATTCATGATATTCCTTATAACATTGTTTTATACCAAAGGATCCATTTTATGTCTACAAAGTGAGTACAATTGGCTTATGACCTTGGAATTTATAGATTGTGCAACATAACTACCCGTTTTATTAAAAATCAGCCTGATAAATTTGGGAGCAATCTGTTTAAGATTCAGCTAAGACCCTTGCTCGTGGTCAGCAACATGTAAGACTAGGATAATGTTTTCTAGGATGTGATAAATGATGTAGTAGCTCCACTAGCTAGAATATCTGGATCCAGGAAACAAAGGGAAAAGGAAAAAAGGCATCTCTTACCATCTCTCATAATGACCATTTGAAAATGTATGTGTCTAGTCCATACAATCCTAGCCGCTTCCTCACTAGAGATCCTGGAAGTGAGCATCATCTGTCCACTATGGTCTACTCACGCCAGTGGAAAAGCAAGCAAAGAAGTATTCTGCTAGCTGAAATAATATCATGATGACCGAGAGACATTAGAATCACTGCCATGTGTAGTATGCCCATTCTGCTGCCCCTTCTTTAGTCTGGGATTGCAACTACTAATAAGAATTTACACAATGCCATAAGTGCTTTCTGGAAAAACAAATTATGATAAGCCTCACAATTGGGATGCAGACTATTATGATCATTTCTCTAAGAAAAATAATAAGCAGTAAAAAAAGAAAAAAAAAAGGCAAAAAAGCACAATCCAGAGTGACCACTAAGTATTGATGGATGTTTGTGTTCTCTAAAGGCCTTCTTAACTAAAGACATGATCAACTAACTGTTCTTTTGTTTTCTATTCCTCTGCTATTAGTACTCCAATTTTTGCCCAGTGTTTGTCTTCTCAATTTTTCTCCTTCTCCAGAGTCAAAATATAATCTGCTTGTATGTTTCAAAGTGAAGATCTTCACTTGCTTCCTCAAATCTAGGAATCCAGCTGACAATCATTCAGGCTTTTGTATCTGGATTATCACTTCACAAAACATGAAAAATGTTTTAACACTAAGACATTTCTTGGTAAAAGAGATTTAAATCAGTAAACATCTATATATTAATCTCATGTTCCTTGACATTTTATTTTTTCTCCCTTCTATTTTGTTCATTATCATGATACGTGATCATAACAATGACACATGATCATAATAGCATCTGATAATGCAGTTACTCAACTTATAAAGCTCTTGCTTTCCCTGACCTACAGGAAGCAATGCAACTTTTTCTCCCTTGTTTCTGATTATTCCTTTTCTGTCATTATTTCAAGTTCTTCTGGCACTTTGTTCAAGGTTCTCATCTCCTTTAACTCTACACTTACTTGATGACGGCATACATGTATCTTCCTTTATTTCTTATTAACATGGCAAAACAAATTTTTAAGCTTTTATATATCTCAAGTGACAGTCTGAAATTATTCATTACTTTTGTATATAAGACACCTAACAAGATAAGTATCTCAAAATTGAAACAATCATCTCTTACAAATTTGCTTCTGCTCATATAGCATCTCCTGGCATCCACAAACTTGTCCGAGACCAGTGATCATATCATCAGGTGTACTAACAACAAATATCAACACAGAAATATTATCAACATGAATATGACCTGTCTCTCTGTTTTATTTATAATATCTGAATATTCACTTTCAGGTATAATTAAATTTTTAATGTAATCCATAATGAAAATCACCCCTTATACTTTCATATGTTAAAATTGAATATTAGTTTAATTATAATAGTGTGTGCATAATCAAAAAAGAAAAAACTACAATAATTAATACAGATTGTAAAAATTATCAAATTTATCAACAAAATGATTAATGTCCTTCAAACAAATATGGTAATATGTATTCACAGTTAATTCAAGTATTTAGAGTGAGTGTGTTAGATGAATAATTTTAGGAAAGCTATCACACTTATTTTGAAAAAACATGTTTAAAAAAGCATTTAAATTATAAGCAGAATACTAGAGATTATATAACAATTTTAGTCTATATGGAATTGTTTAATACATTAGCATTTGCAATACTGAACATAACACAATATTTAAAATTTATATTTAGCAACTTAACTCCACTTAGATCATTTGTCTCACCATAAAAGTCCTCATTTTTCTTTTTTCTTGTAGAGCTGGTCAAAAAATATCTTTCTGTAGTATAGGTCACAACGGAACTAGAGCATTCACTTGAGATTTAAACTGTATGGTACCATAAAGAAAAGCTTCAGTAACTATAGGATAAACTTAATATCTAGCATTTTATGAGAAATTATTGTTCCTGTATTGCATCTCAAAATTTAAGTATTTCTACCTAATTTTAATCATTTCAAAATGTATCTAAAATAACATTATGCATGTATCTCTCCATGATGATAAATTTGGGCTTTAGATGCAAACTGATTTTATCCTTTGGCTTTTGGTCCGGGTGCTTATTTATTACACCTCTACTTTATCATATCCCATCATAGTGCCTCATCCTTAATAAGCTAAGAGATACATGTGTGTGTGAAATTAATTAATTAAGAACAAGTCCAAATACTATGTTGGCTATCTTTTAATTCTACCTCTCATTGTGATGTTAGACCACGTAAGTTATAGAATGCTAAACAGTTACTTGCTACAACTGCACTTTACCTTGTCCAAAACTATAGTAACAGATTCTAGAGAAGTGTCATCATTTTCCTATAATGCTTTCCAAAGTAATATACATAAACACAAAATTCAAATAAAAAATTCTAATACTTTATTGGGGGTTCAATATTAATAACACCGATGCTGTCTTAGCAATGCTTCTTACAGCTAAAATCTTTTGCTAAATCTAGATGTCATTGTGATCGTCCATATGAATAGGATTCTAGAATTGTTCCCGATTTCTCTCAGGGTTTTTAAATTTTAGACTTAAATCCATAAAACTTAAAAAGGTAAACTATTTAGCTTTCAATTTCAAATTTAAAGCAAGGCAGAAGAAAATTTAAAAAAAACTACAGTTAGAGGGGGGGGGGAAATTAAAAAATATATATATAGAGAGAGATAGAGGACCATTGCCTGGCTGTTATTTGTCCCTCAGTAAGAGCCATAAACCAGTCATATGTCAGACACAGGGCCCTGAGAGAACTGAAACTCAGTATGTCATATTTACTGTTTTAATCAGCCAGAATCCTTCCACACCAGGGGGAACATTCACTCAGTGCAGTATCTCAGATAAACTGGAAAAGTTTCACTGCCATATTAAGATAAAACACTTTAAGTGCAGCTAAGGTAAATGAATTTGCTACCTTGCATCCAAACATTTGTCCTTATGTGGGTATAATTTTACATGATTTTGCATGTATATATCTTTCAAATGCTCACTGAGATATTCATTCTTAACATAAGAAATATAAGAAAAATTCATGATACAGAGAAATTTTTAACAGATTTATGTCATAAAATATAATTATAAATTTAGAAAACTCAATTTTTTTAATATGAGGAATTTATAGTAATCATTTTGCTAAAAGTCATGTATTGTAAAATAATCTTTTGATTCATCTTGAAAGCATGGGTGCATTCAAAGAGTAAGTAGCCTCTTCTGGAATCCTACAATAAAACTGCCACTAATAATACTCATAATCATGTAACATAATAATGTGTTTTCAATAGGGTGTTCCTGGCTCAATTCTAACTCATTTAACTTATTTAATATTCTTAGCAATGCTTCAATATAGCTAAGAAAATTCATTTGGAGATGAGCAATATAACATCCCCATGCTCACAATTGCTCAGTTATTTTGTCTTTCATCAAATATTTTGTTAATATCGCCTACATGCTGAAAGTATAATTATTAACATAAAATTTCTGTTTCTGGAGATCACAATTCTTTGGTTTCTTCTACAAACTATTTAATAAACAGCAATAACATTACCTTTCTGTGTTTTCATAGAAAAGTATATATACTTAGTACTTATAAATCTTTACCTCATATTTTGAAAAAAGAATGGGGGTAAATTTGACTATTACAAATTTATTTAAGTTTGCAAAATGTCTCATGTTAGTACCTTCTTCGACAAAACAGGTTATTAATAAAAATTGTAGTCTAACCACATAGTGTCTGAACACACTAGCATCAAATGGATGTTAACTTTGTGCTTTCTCATGGAAATGAAACAATTTTCTCCAGCTGAAGGCGTAATTTAAAGAAAACATTAAAATATCCACTAAAAATCTGTGATAGGAATATCTACAAAGATTCAGAGATTCTGTGTACAGGAAAAACAAAAAAACAAAAAATGGAAAATGCTATGAGTCAAAGTGAGGTGATTAAGATGGCTATTTGGAAGTTTGAGATTTTGAATTCAGATAGCCAAGCATGCATTACCTGCTATCTTGTAAATCTCCAATTGCAAATGTAATGCTCTGTGCTCACTTATCTGAATTCCAAATCAGACCCCTAAAATGGAATCTTTATACAAGATGCAGTATCTTGAGCATCAAAAAGCGGTGATAGGGTTTTTACAATAAAGCTTTGAGTTATTGTGATTTTGACTCCTTGGGCTAGAAGAGTAAGCAAGAAAAAGGACATAATGTTTATAGGACATCTGAGATTAGTGTCTTTTATATACTTCATAAAAATAAATGTAAAGGATTTTCTTAAAAACTTGACCTTTATCCAGACTTAAATGAACTTTTAAATTATACATATTATATATAAGAAATAAACATCATTTTGCTTTGTGTCAGTCCTTATCTTTTCTAAATTAACTTTTCTAATTCAACTCTTCATACTTTTTCTACCCTACCCTCCATATATTGTCTTTCCATACTGTCAAGTCCTTATATCAATCCTTTGCATGCCTACCTTTTAAGAAACAAGCTTTCTCCTTTCATTCTCTTCACTAAGATGTTTAACCTGTTGAGATTCATATTTTCTTTTTTTTTTTTTTTTTTGAAATGGAGTCTCCCACTGTCACCCAGGCTAGAGTGCAGTGGCACAATCATGGCTCACAACAACCTCCGCTTCCCAGGTTCAAGTGATTGTTGTGCCTCAGCCTCCCAAGTAGCTGGGATACAGGTGCCTGCCACCATGCCCAGCTAATCTTTCTATTTTTACTAGAGACATGGTTTTATCATGTTGGCCAGGCTGGTCTTGAACTTCAGACCTCAGATGATCTGCCCACCTCGGGCTGCCAAAGTGCTGGGATTACAGGCATGAGCCACCAGGACCAGCAAGATTCATATTTTCTATGAAAATACCAGACATTATCTTTATTTCTAAGTTTGAATATTATAATCATTTAAAATGTATTTATGTAATCTTTAGAAAATAAGAGTGGGGCTTCTTAGCATGTCACAGCTGTGTTTAATAATTATAATAAAAATGACACAAAATACCTTTTATGCTACACACATTTCCTAAGTGCTTAAAGCATGTGAACTGATTTAATAGTCAGAAAAACTCTAAGAGAGGTACAATTGCCATTCATGTTTCACAGCCTGGATTCAAACCCTGGCATTCCGATTTCAGAGTCTAAGATCATACCACTTCCACTGGTACCCTTTATTACCTTAATTCACTTAAAACTTTCATCAAGAACAAACAACACTGGAGAAAAACTGTCACTGAAAGGATCTCTCACAGTCCAACAAAATTCCAACCTGAATACTTTATTTGATTCAGTACAATAAATTTATCGGTTGATACCAACGTATTGCTATGCATTTATTTCATATGTCAAAATTCCAAAATAATGTGAATTGTTCTGTAGGATTCAATGTGGCTGAATTTTGCTCATTTAGAATTTACAACATGTCCAACCTGAGTGACTAGCATCCTTGGAAGAAAAGAGATGAACTCCAAACTCATTTGTTTCTTTCATATATTTGGTATATGCTTGGCCTACAAAAAAGAGAAGAAAAAAATTCTTTTTAAACTGAAAGTTCAAGAAATTGTAAAAAAAAAAAAAATGTGGGTGAGATAAACCCCAATGATTAGAACAGGAGCTAAGGTCAAGGCCAGTAACAAATTTTGGGGACAGCAATGAACAATACATCTCTTAGAGAACAAGTACAGTGTATTATCTATTTGCAACACTGAAATAGAAGTTGTTTCCAGGGCTTTGATTCTTCTGAATTTTTAATTAACTTGAAACTTCAAAATTTTCAACTAAAAACACTTTGGTGTGATGTTCTTTAAGTTATTAAAGAAATATTAATTTTCTTTAATAATGACTTACAGAAATTAGTATCTGTTATAGGGGACACAGATATCAACCAATAGGGAATATCAGCCAGAGCCGCCAGAGGAGCCTAACAACAGAGACATAAGTGCTAGCATCTTTTTTTTTTTTTAATGGAATCTCGCTCTGTGTCTCCCAGGCTGGAGTGCAGTGGTAAGATCTCAGCTCATTGCAACCTCTGCCTCCCAGGTTCAAGCAATTCTCTGCCTCAGCCTCCCGAGTAACTGGAATTAGAGGCACCCACCACCAAGCCTTGCTAATTATTGTATTTTTAGTAGAGACTGGGTTTCCCCATCTTGGCCAGGCTGGACTTGAACTCCTGGCCTTGTGATCCACCCGCCTTGGCCTCCCAAAATGCTGGGATTGCAGGCATGAGCCACCATGTCTGGCCAAGTACTAGCATCTTAGACAACACTTCTCCAAAATATACCAGTTGAGAAAAACTGAGTTATTTTAGTGCATGAAGTGCAAGTATAAACTGCTTCTTCTTAAACCTCAGAAGGACTTTGCAAATATCCTAGCTGGGACTATGAGGGTAAAGTACACAATTAAGATAAATTATTTAAAATTTAAAAAGTCAGCAAAAAATTACTGTGTGTCTTTTAAAGTTATTCTTGAGCATTAAAATTTAAAGCTAAAAGTTTTAGAAATGCAAAAGATATCACCAAATGCTGTCCTGTAGGATATTAAGCTTACTATCTAACTTAGAAATCTTATATTTAGCTTTTTTCTTTCTTTATTTTTTTTCACTGGGTACATAAATTGGTCTCTGTATTCTCCTTGGAACCAGCTTTTGTTATTTTGCCGATTTCCTCATTAAAGAGATAAAGAAATCTGCAACACATGACATATTTGTGAGTTATGCTCTTAACTTTTTGCAAAGAATACTTTGACAACACATAGACTAATCCTATAACAAATGCTACTAACAAACACTACATTGCAATGTTTCACAGATGAACATCAAAAAATTTCAAGAAATCTTTGAGATGTCAGAAGTAAAACAGACTTTCTCTTATTAAAAAAGAAAGGGAAAGGAAAGCAAATTAATTGAGAAGAAGCTCAGAAGTCTAGAGATGTCAAGGTACATTTTCAAGCACCTAGCAAGAAATGTGTTGGTATCCTCAATGCCAGGCCTGTGTCCTAAACTCAAATCACCGAGGTCTATCACCCTATTTTCACGTGGAATGTGCTTTTAACTGTTCTATCTCTGTTGTGGTTATTACATACAAACCAGTGTTCACATCTCATTGTCATAAATGGCCAAACAAACAAGCAAATAAACCTGTTCTTTAGCAACTGGGCCTATATTCCTTTTGCTCAATTGTTCTGTCATGCTTTGAAAGATGATGTTTAGTAGCATTAGGGATGCAGTCTTGCACCCAAGTCTTGTTGATGAGTATGCACTTATTTTTGTTTTGTTTTTTTCAGATTATTTGAAGTTTTATATAAACTTTACTACTGCTCTCTCTCTGTATTCTCATGTCCTTCAAAAATATATTAAAACAGTAATCCCAGCACTTTGGGAGGCCAAGGAGGGTGAATCACCGTCTGGAGTTCAAGATCAGCCTGGTTAACATGGTGAAATCCTGTCTCTACTAAAATAATATAGGAAAATTAGCCAGGCGTGGTGGCACGTGCCTGTAATCCCAGCTACTTGGGAAGCTGAGGCTAGAGAATCTCTTGAATCAGAAAGGCAGAGGTTTCGTTGAGCTGAGATAGGGCCACTGCACTCCAGCCTGGGCAACAGGAGCAAAAACTCTGTTCACAGAAAGAAAAAAAAAAAAGAAAATAAATATACTAAAACATAGTCCTTTCAATATGTCCTTTTTAGTATATTTTCATGTAAGAAGCACAGCCTCTGAGAGTATGTAGTTTAAACATGATAAATTCTTTGTCCAATCAAGGGTCTGTTTATCAGACCTAATCTCTGTGTATCTATGTTGATGTAAGTCATAAAGAAATAATCAAGTCTGCTTTTCTCAGAAAGATATGTTAGAAAAAATTCACAAAACTCCTAAGAATTTTATTGCCTGCTCAGTGTTACTTCTCACCTCAAATAATAACCTTAAATATGGCAAATATAACCAACAACAAATTCCATTGACCAGCCTGGGATATTCTCAACAGCCAGTTGACTGACACTGACTTTTACACTTTAAAACAGACTGTGGAAACACTGCTATATGGGATCCTGTTCATATTACCTCTAATTTTGTTTTTACTGATTTATTTTCTTCTACTCTGCAACTTAAACTAGGACTTTAAACTAAACCATATACATAATATTCATATAAGATCTTTTTTTTAAATTTCAGAGTCCATGCCTAAGTTTCAGAGAGATTAAGTGAAAAGTCTAAAGTTAGAAAGTTATGAAGTGATTGAGATTGAACTTAAACAAGACAGCTTGAACACCCAACCAACACCATAACTATCTGCTAAAATGCCCTTTGTTCGCTCAGTGACAACTTTATGTTAAATAAACAATATAATGAAATATATTTGGAATAAAATATTAGATAAACTACTGGCTTAGATGAAAGCATATTGCACTTGGCCCTTCGTACATGCAGGCAGTTGGTTCCCAGACCCCTGAAATATATAAAAATCCATGCAATACACAAGTTCTACAGTAAGTCCTGTAGAATCTTCATATAAGGAAAGATGGCTCTTATGGACAAAGATTTTATGATGCCAAAATCAATCTCAACAAAAGCAAAAATTGGCAAATGAGATCAAATGAAATCAGAGCTTCTGCACAGCAAAATAAACTATAAACAGAATAAACAGACAACTTACAGAATGGGAGAAAATTTTTGCAAACTATGCATCTGACAAAGGTCTAATCTAGCATCTGTAAGACACTTAAGAAAAAACCAAACAACTTTTTTAAAAGGGGTTAGTGACACAGACAGACACTTTTCAAAAGAAGACATACATGCGGCCAACAATCATGAAAAAAAGCTCAACATCACTGATAAAAACCACAGTGAGAACCATCTCACACTAGTCAGAATGGCTACTATAAAAAAAAAACAACAGGTTTTGGACAGTGTGTGGAGAAAAAAGGAGAACTCATACACTATTGGCGGGAGTGTAAATTAGTTCAACCATTATGGAAGACAGTGTGGCAATTCCTCAAACATCTAAAGATAGAGCTACCATTCAACCCAGCAATCTCAATACTGGGTATATACCATAATGGATATAAATAGTTCTATTATAAAGATACACACATGTGTATGTTCATTGCAGTACTATTCACAATGCAAAGATACCGAATCAACCTAAATGCCCATCAATGATAGACTAAATTTAAAAAATGTGGTATACATACACCATAAAATACTATGCAGCCTTAAAAAGAATGATATCATGTCCTTTGCACGGACATGGATGAAGCTGGAGGCCATTGTCCTCAGCAAACTAACACAGGAAGAGAAAACCAAATACTGCATGTTCCCACTTATAAGTGGGAGTTAAATGATGAGAACACATGGACACATTAAGAGGAAACAACACACACTGGGGCCTATCAGAGGGTGAAGGAGGGTGGGAGAAGGGAGAGGATTGGAAAAATAGCTAATGGGTACTAGGATTAATACCTGGGTGATCAAATAATCTGTACAACAAACCCCCATGACACACGTTCACCTATGTAACAAACTTGCATATGTACCCCTGAACTGAAAATAAAACTTAAAAACATTAAAAGAAAAGTTGGCTCTCCATATCTGAAAGTTTCACATCTCTTGAATACTCTATTTTCTGTCCATCTTTTGTTAAAAAAAAAAAAATCCACATTTAAGTGAATCCATGCAATTCAAAGCAATGTTGTTCAAGGTTCCAATGTACTTGCAAGCCCTGAATATTCACAAGTTTGCTTTCAATGTGTAATATAAGTAGAATTCAAGGAAAAGTCTGTTGATGTTTTATATTTTCTATTTATAACAGCATATTTTCTTTAATTTAAGGATTTAATTTAGAAACATCTTGATGAAGAGAAACACAGATTGAATTGCATACTGTAACTCAGTTTAGACATATTTCAAGTCAAAATTTTTAAATGATAATTAAGATGACTTAGTTTGTATGCTTTAGTTTTCTTTTAGCATACAGGGACTAATGTTTTTAGTATTTCTAAAATAGAAAGAAAAAACTGAAAGACAAGAGAGAGTTCATGATTCTCCGAGCTAGGCCACAATGAAGAATTACTAATTATAAGTGCATAGCCATTTCACAAAAGCCCATATAAGAAAACAGGATATTATTCTAATAGCCCATAAAAAGTAAATTAAACAAACATTCTTGTATGGACAGAAAATCATAATTTTGGTTAGTGGAAATAATACAAATATACTATGTGTAATATGAAATAGCAATAGGACATGCCCAAAAAGGTAAATTTTCTCTGATTAATGGTTGGGCAATTTTCCTAATTATTGAATTATGTACTTGTTTATATAAAATGTTATAATTTATGCTAAATTATGAGCATTAAATAATTTCTGTATATTCTAAAGTGATTAATGATTATCATGTTTTACAGTTTTTTTGCTCTGATTTCATAATTGCCATGTTTGTAAAATGCACAGGTAAGAATATTATCTAGATAAATGACACATATAATACGATTATATATACTTACTATTTAAATGGTGACATATAATCCCAACAAAGAGAATATGAGCAGAATAGTGTTTCATTTTTATTAACTAGAAATATCACGATTTGACGTACTACTCTAAGCAAGAATCACACTGTTGTTCCTCAGACATCAAAGATGCCATTTTATAATTTGAGTAACCCCAGTGCTATTTGAATAAAAAATGATGTAGGAAATAAAAGACACTGCACACAGAAATTAAAGAATTTCAGAACCACAGAGCTTGTAAATAATATCTAATAGAAGCCTTATAGTACGTGGATGAGGGAACTGACTGCATGAGACTATGTGGCTAACTAGACAATTTATCTGTATATTGGCAGAGCCATAATTGAATGGAAGCATTTTTATTCTGAAATTTTATCAAAATATAATTATCATTTATATGTCTTATCCATATGAAAGGTATGAATTAATACAATAAAGGATAAACCTTATTGATGCACTTAACAAATGTATACATATACCTTAAATGGTTTCCTCTATCTAGCTAATTTGAAAGTTGATATTTTCCATAATACTATTAATTTTTAAGATAGCTTTTTATTGTTTATTCCTCTATTTTGAACTGGGGATTTATGTATGCAAACAAAATTCAGGATTATCTATAACATGATTTTAAATTTCTGGTGGGTGCTAATGGAAACTCATGGAATTATTTTGTTAAATCTGTTTAAGTGAAATTATCATGTCATATGACCTTCTTGTTTTTGAAACCTGGGTACCAAGGAAAATCCAAAGATTGGAACTAACTAGCTAAAACTCAAAGTAAACTAGGACTACTTTAACCATAACTTAGTAGTCATTTTTTTTATCATGATGTCTTACTAAAATCAAACATCACTGAGCGTGGTGATTTATTCATTCATTTGCCCAATGTAGTGATTTATTGAACCATCAAGTTTTTCTTGAGTGCATATGATGATCCTGGCATTGTTCTAAACCATGTGATATATAGGACAGTTTTTCTGACTTTCAAAACCTACATTTCACTGGGATGAATAAGTGATATACAGAAAAAATTAAATATATTATAATAGACATATGCAATGACACATATACAAGCATATATTAAAGTGCAAAGGTAATTCCTTTGTATAATGCAGTGCTTGAGTTGATTCCTTTACAAAAATATGGACCTGAAAATACATCAAGTTAAATGATAGTTACTGCATGGGAGTTGATGAAGATCACATATTGAGGTTTTCAGAAATCAGAGAGCATGCTGTGGTGCAGGATGTGGCCTAAAGATATAAACCTAGAAATATGAAGAGTTTAAAAACTGTAAGGTTGAATGGCAGATCCAATATACATCTAATATGAGCTTCTAAAGAAGTCAATTTTTACAAATAAGGAGGGCCAGTATACAAAAAGATCATAGTAGGCAGAATAATGATATCCCAAAGATGTTCACATTGTACTCCTTGGAACCTGTGACTAGTTACTTCATATGGCAAAAGAAACGTTGTAGATGTGATTATGGATACAGAAGTTGAAATGATAAAAACATCCTAGATTATCATAGTAGTTACAGTCTAATGACAAGTCTTTAAAACCAGAAAACCTTTGCCAACCATGCCTAGAGGAGATGTAATGACAAAGGTTTAGAGAGACACTACATTATAAGAACTTGACCTGCCCTTGCTGGCACTGAAGATGGAGAAGGAGCTATAAACCAAGGTAGGCAGATGCCTCTAAAAACTAAAGAATATTTCCTTAGTTTACAACCAGCAAGAAAATGGGAAACATTTCAGTTACCAGGGACTGAATTCTACTAGCAACCCTAAATGAAGAAATGACTTCACAGAGCCTCCAGAAAGGAAAAGAGCTCTACCAACATTTTTATTTTCAGCAATGTCAGACTTCTGACCCACAGAATTGTAAGATATATATTCATGTTTCTTTAACTCATGAAATATATGGTAATTTGTTATGGCAACAATAAAAACAAATACAAAATAAATATACCAAAACTAAGTCATAGTGTAGCTAAGCAAATGATTATATGGCATAAAGTTGTAAAGCAAGAATTTATTCCAGAAGCCCCCAAAGCAGTGTTCTTTATCTTAATAATTTACACAACAGTAGTAACTATGTCCCTGAAGAGTACACATTGCTTTTTTATAGTGAAAAATAATTTTCAAATCCTATCTACAACTGTATCTCCCATGAAAACCTCAATGCAAAAATTGTAAAAAGCTGCACTTTTTCTACAAAATAATAAAAAAATATATAATTAAAATATTTTTAAATACCAAATATAAAAAATATAAAAATATATTTTCTAAAAGATAATGTTTGGAAAAGTAGTAATCAAAGTTATAATTACATATAATTCATGATTTATTAGAAGTGATTACCACTGAGGGACCTTACTTGACTGAAAAGACAGACCACTCTGCTTTAAAAAAATAAAAGTCATAATATTGCTATTAAATAATTTTAATACATAGTTGGGTACAAAACACACTTGAATTCTCTCCAAGCCAGTATTGAAATAAGAAATTAAGAAAAAGACTCAATTAGCCTTTTACCTCCAAGTTGTGCTATTAATATCCACAAGGGATAGTCTTTGGCTTTGGGGCTAACATAAGGCAGGGCACTTTTATCATCTCCATTTATATATAAAGTTAGTAAACTAAAATTTTTGACCCTAAAATATCTCCACATCAGTAAAATAATGCTAAAAATCATCTTTCCAACTGTCCAGAAAATTACAATAAATTGTACTGTGTCCTACATATATGGCTTAAATAAAAGGTGATATTCAGTAGTGGCTATGAATTACATGTTTGTATGTTCTTGACTAGCTCAAGCTGAAAAATATTCTTAAAATGATCCCAGATAAGAAATATTTCTAAAATGTTGATTAGAAGCAATTTATAGAACTAAGAACTGGAATTTCTATATCCCATGACCCAATTAAGTAATCTTTAGCTATGCTCATTTAAAAAAAATAGAATTTACTTTTTAGAGAAGTTCCAGGTTCACAGAAAAATTGAGCAGAAAGTATAGAGTTCCCATATACCTCCTATGCCCACATATGCACAAGTGCTACAACTATCAACTACCTGCATGAGTGCTGCATTTATTAAAATTCATGAACCCACATTGACAACTTACTAGCACTCAAAGTTCATAGTTTTTATCGAACTTTACACTTGAAATTTTACATTTTATGGCTCTTAACAAATGTCTCAAGACACAGATCTGCTATTATAATTATATGGAATAGTTTCATTGTCCTAAAAATCCTCTCTTCTCTGCCCATTTATCCTTCTTTCTTCCCAGCTCCTGGAGACCATTGTTCTTTTAATTGTCTCCATAGTTTTGTCATTTTCAGAATTCCATGTAATTGTAATTACATAGTGTATAGTCTTTCTGTGTTGATTTATTTCACTTAGTAACATGCATTTAAGATTCCTCTAGGTCTTTTGATGACTAGATAGCTCATTTATTTTTAGCAAGGAATAATATTAAATTGTCTGGATGTTACCATAGTCTATCCATTTTGTTTAATGAAAGGAATCTTGGTTGCTTCCCAGTTTGGGCAATTATGACTAAGCAGCTGTTAATATAAACATCCTCGTGCGAGTTATTGTGTAGACATAAGTTTATAATTTTTGTGGGTAAAAACCAAGGAGCAGGATTGCTGATTCATTTGGTTAGAGTATATTTAGGTTTTGTATGAATTCTTTCAACTGTTTCTAAAGTGCGTGTTATCAATTTGTGTTTCCATCAGCAAAGAATTAGAGATTCTGTTGCTTCACATACTTCTTAGCATTTGTTATTGTTTTCAGTGTATTGGATTTTAGTCATACAAATAAATGTGTAGTGGAATCTCATCGTCTGAATTTGCAATTCCCTACTGGCAAATATTATTGAATATCTTTTGTATACTTATATACCATCTGCATTGTTTTTTGGTAAAGTGTCTGTTCAGATTGTTTGCTCATTTCTTAATCAGGTTGTTTGTTTTCTTCTTATTGAGATTTAAGAGTTCTTTATATTTTTGGAATAACAGTTCTTTATCAGATGTGTTTGAAATATTTTATCCCAGTATGTAGTTGTTTTCTCTCTTTTAATAATGCCTTTAACAGAGCAGAAATTTTTAATTTTAATGAAGTCTACCTTATCAATTATTTTTTTATAGATCATGACTTTGCTGTTGTCATCAAAGTTTAAAAAACTCGAAACCAAACCCAAGTTTACCTGAGTTTCTCCTATGTTATCTTCCAGAATTTTAAAGTTTAGCACATTACATTTTGGTCTCCGACCCATTTTGTAGGCAGAATAAGGTCTGTGTCTATATTCATTTTTTTGCATGTGAATGCCTTTATTCCATCATCCTTTTGTGAAAGATTATCTTTTCCTACACTGTATTGCTTCTGCTCTTTTGTCAAAGATCAATTGACTATATTTTTGTGATTCTATTTCTTGGCTTTTTATTCTGATCCATTGATTTATTTGTCTATTCCTTTCTTTTTTTTTTCTTTTTTTTGAGATGAGTCTTGCTCTGTCACCAAGGTTGGAGTGCAATGGCATGATCTTGACTCACTGCAACCTCTCTTCCTGGGTTCAAGCAATTCTCTTGCCTCAGCATCTCGAGTAGCTAGAACTAGAAGAACACACCACCATGCCCGATTAATTTTTGTAATTTTAGTACAGATGGGGTTTCACCATGTTGGCCTAGCTGATTTTTGTATTTTTAGTATAGATGTGGTTTCACCATGTTCGCCAGGCTGGTCTTGCACTCCTGACCTCAGGTGATTTGCCCGCCTCAGCTTCCCAAATTTCTAGGATTATAGGCATGAGCCACCATTCCTGGACTATTTGTCTGTTCTTCAGTCAGTATCACACTGTCTTGAATTCAGTAGCTTTAAAAGCAGACTTGAAATCAGGTAGTGTCAGTTATCTGATTTTATTTGACTAGTTCAATATTGTGTTTTCTATTCTGGGATTTTTGCATCTTTATATAAACTGGATAATCAGTTTGTTGATATCCACAAATAACATTCTGCGATTTTGACTGGAATTAAATTGAATACGTAGATAAAATTGGAAAGAACTGACATAGTGACAATATTAAGACTTCTTATTCATGAACATAGACTAGTCCTTCATTTATTTATTCAGTTATTCTTCAATTTTTTTCTCATTAGAATTTAGTAGATTTTCTAAATCAAATCTTTTACATATTTTGGGGATGTTTTACCTAAATATTTTACTTTGGAGTTGCTAATATAAATAATATTGTGATTTTAATTTTGAATTCCAATTTCCCATTGCTAGGATACCAATATATTTAGTGCCACTAAAAACCCAACAATGACATAATTGATTATTAAAGTCAGAAAACACAGAAAATAATAGAAGTACTTCAATAAATGAAGATTAAAATATAATAAAAAATTAAACTACATATTTGTGCAAATAATAAAAGAATAATAAAAGAATTAATGCTCTAGAAGAAAGATCTAAGAAAGTAGTGACATAAAACATAAAATATTGAGAAAAAAATGGAAGATCAAATATGGAGAGGAAAATATAAAATGGAAAGTTAGGATTGAGCATCATGCCCAACCACCATGTGTTCAACCTGGTAGTCAAAGTGGCTTAAGTGGATGGTAATTGAATGAAAGGTGTAGATTCTAAGATTCAAGCCATGTAATTGATTTACCTATGCATAGCATTACAATGAAAACTATAGCACATCATAATAAAACATTGGAAGAACAAAGAAAACAGAAATCATAAAAAAAAGTTAAAAAGATAAATAGTATTTCTTAAACCCTGAAAATATATTTCTTATGAACAAAAACAAATATCATCATAAGTCAATGTAATTAGGTCCTTGTAATATTTGAGAGAAGGTAGAAATGATGATTACTCTTAAATATTATCAAGTTAAAATGCACATTAAATTATTTAGGTAATCAGATTTCTGGCTTCACCTCAGGAAACAGAAAGCTACAAAGAGACATTTTTACATCCTAATATAAAAAAGCTTGATAATTTATAAAGCCATAAGTTTTCTTGAACGCACTGGGGTGTTGAGATCACAAGGCAATACACTAACCTGAAATCTAAGGGAATTCAAGATAGAGCGTAAGCACTGGCTCATTTTTGGCAGTTAAAATCAATAGAAGTCTCACTCCAAATAGGTAAGAAGAATCCAATAGAAGTCTCAGTTCAAGTAGGTAAGAAGAATCCAACTAAAATGTTTAACAAATGTCTAAAGACTGAATAGAACCCTTAAAAGTTGCAGACATTACAAACAAATAAAAGCTACAGACATAAGGGGAACTCACAATCACTTGCAGCCTACAAGTTCCCTGGACCTGACCAGGTATATATGATAAAAATTGCGAGAAGGGAGAGTGACCAGAGAAAACCCCTATTGGAAGTTTTGGCCAGGACAAGTGGAGTGGCTACAGAGGCATGAAAAATACGTAGTTCTACCTGTGCCCTTTTCCTCTCAGGAACAGAAGTCCTAAGCTATTGGGGAAGAATAGCAACTTTTACCCTGATGACACAAATGAAGGTCTACAATGGGGGAAGGAATATTAAAGGTGAGAAAAATGTCCTTCCACCCCTAGGAATGTAGCAGAAAAATTTCCTGGGCCCAACCCATAGCTTTTAACAGTAAGAGAAGGCCACAACCTGAAACTTGGGGTCGCAGAGCCTGCCTGAGGTGGGGGAGAAACCAAGAGAAGAAAGTACACTTCCACCCAAAAAACTACAATGGCAACATCTGAGAACTAGAAACAGCAGCCTGTTATTAAAGGAAGGAGCAAGGGTATGAAGTGAAGGTAGAGAGATGCTTTCTAAGGTGCACTTTCAAAACTTAGATTGAAGAACAGTGATGAAGACCCTCTGGAAAACAAATGTGTGTCCTAAGCGCAAGATAACACTAGAGGAATTAACATCCACTGTTCCACTGAAACTTGCCACAAGAAAATCTAAAGACATCTCTACTCTGGATTGGATTGAATCAAACACCCATGCTAATGACTTAGTAGTCAGAGAAGTCACCACTAAAATCCAGATGATATTCACTTCTCTCTCTCCTGTTCTATACAAAATATGTCAAAATCAGTTAAGAATTATGATATATACAAGAGCAATTAACTGAACCAGACTCCAAAGTTACTCAAATATTGAAATTATCAGACTCAGAACTTAAAAGAACTATAATTCATATGTAAAATGCTCAAATGGAAAAGATTTACAACAAACAACAGATATGAAAATTTCAAAAGATGAACTATACAAAAGTGTCCAAAAGTTAAGCCTAAAACAACAGCAAAACCCAACCTGGTAACAGAAACAAAGTTTTAACAGGCTCATCAGTAGACTTGACAGAGTTGTGGAAAGAGTAAGTGAAAAGTTAATTTAAAAAAACAATCAAAGGGCCAGGTGTAGTGGCTCACACCTGTAATCCCAGCCCTTTGGGAGGCTGAGGTGGGTGGATCACTTGAGGTCAAGAGTTTGAGACCAGCCTGGCCAACATGGTGAAACCCTGTCTCTACTAACAATACAAAAATTAGCCAGGTGTGATGGGGCATGCCTGTATTCCCAGCTACTCAGAGGCTGAGGCAGGAGAATCACTTGAACCAAGGAGGTAGAGGTTGCAGTGAGCCAAGATCACACTACTGCACTCCAGCCTGGGCAACAAAGCGAGACCCTGTCTCAAAAAAAGAAAACACACACACACACACACACACACACGCGCACGCACACACACAATGAAAATTAGCCAAATTGAAAGACAAAAAGAAATGAGAATAATAAAAAAAACCTAGAGCATCCAAGAGATATGCAGCAATATTAAATGATCTAACATCTACACAATGGGAATCCCAGAAAAACACATACAAGATAGAGTAAATATTTGAAGAAACAAAGGCCATTTTTTTAAATAATGAAAATCATTACAAAAAATCTCAAGGAGAATAAGTTCTTTCAATAAAACATACCAAGAGACATAACAGTCTCAATGTCGTAAATTCAAGATAAATGAGATCTCTTTATTGCAAGCAATAAAAATGAAATAAAGGGGGGAAACACAGCAGATTATATATGCAAATAAATATAACAAGTTCAGCAAATTTCTCACTTTAAAAGTACTGGAAGACAGGATATTAGAATATATAAAATCAAACCAACAAACAACACAATAGCAAAAAAAAAAAAAAAAAATCCCTGCTAACTCAAGAGAAAATATATTTCAAACATCAATGAAAAATAAATATTTCAAGAAAAAGAAAAATGAGAGAATTTATTACCAGCAGATCTAGGTCACAAGAAACTTAAAAGAAGTTATCATGGCAGAAGTAACATGATTATAATTAAGAACTTGCTTCTGCAGAAAAAAGAAGATAATTCCTGACAATGGATAAAATAAAGGTAAACAAAAACACTTTAAAAAATTATTATTTTAAATCTCTAAAAAATTGGGATAAAAATTTATTTTAACTGATTTTTCTTGAGATTTTAGTGTTTATTGCATCAAAGTTTTATGTAATTATTGATATATGTGAATGTTTTGCCTTTCTCCCTTTTTGTTATTTTGTTCTCTTGTTCATTCTTTTTGACCTCATTTGGATTAACTGAGTATTTTATTAGTATTCTACTTATTTTATTTTTATTTACATTGAAATATTTTAGTTACCTATAGGAGTGCTAATCATGTAGAAACTACTCAGTTATATCAGAATCAAGATTTACCTATTAAGCTGACAGTAGGTTAACTTCCCCACAGTTTTTGATGTTTCTAGTTCTGTATTTCACCAGAAAGTGATTAAGTTAGAAAAAGACAAAATAAAGAAGTGGTATGTGTGTATGGAGTGATGAGTGAGAAGGTGGATGGAGGAGCTTGTATGAATGTAAGAATATATTTGTTATAATTGGCTTTACGAAATAAATGACAATAAAAATGCTCACATATGTCTTCTATCCTAAAGACTGTTTATGGAAAAATTATAAAGTATTGCTTATAAAAATATTAAAATGTTATTTTCAATGTACTTTTTAAACAAAATCCATGCAATCCTATTATCATAGTCAAAGTTTCATGGCTTATAAGATTGGTGGTAGAGGAGGATTTTCTAAAATGTAGTGTTTGCTACATTTTCAAATAATTTACATTCATTGCTAATGATCCTCTTTTAAAGGTTGTAAAGAGTAGAATATACAGTTTTTCAGTTTTTAATGAATATACCATACCTCATCCACTCATCAATTCATGAACATTTGAGTTGTTTCCATTTTACTCTTAGAAACTTGGATTAAAATATGTGTGTATATGCACTGATTTTTATTGATTAACTTTTATTCAGCTCTATCAGTGTTCACATGCTTGTTTTAGGTTGCTTTGGTAAAAGCCCATCCTGTTTATATTATCAGACAGTCCTCCTCATTCTTCCTTTCTTTAGTTTTGCTCACTGCAGGTTAATTTCTCTCATGGGAATGTGGCTGGTTTTTATCTTAACAAAAATAACAAGGAGGAATACTCAATTTCTACCATACTAAATACTGGAGGCTGGAAATGAAGTTGGCGGGGGACTAGAGGCAGGTGTGTGTGGAGTCTAATTTACGGGATGCAGAGAATGCTACAGGGCTCGGTGCCACAAGCACCTTGTACTCTGAGACAGTCTCCAGGGCTATGCCCAGTGCTCACTGGGTCTCAGCACCTTGTGCACTGCCCAGCACTCATGTGAAAAACCTGCACACAGTTACCAATGGCCAAGGAGCTGTCTGAGATGCCATGTCCTGTTTGGGAATTCTTTCAAATGAAATCAATGGCCTTCCCTGTATTACAACAATGTTTTGTTTTTACTATAGAATATTTTTATTTGTATGAACTTATGGGATACAAGGGTAATCTTGTTACATTGATATATTGCATAGTGACAAAATCAGGGCTTTTAATGTATGCATCACTGGAGTAATGTACATTGTACCCATTAAGTAATGTGTCATGCACTTCCCTCCCACCCCTAAAGTCTCTATTGTCTATTAGAATGTAAGAATTTTCTATGCTTAAGAGGTTTGTTTGAAGTGGAGTGTAACATTATTTTGTTCACAATAATTCATGTATAGAGTTCTAAAAGAAGATTGGAAGAAAATGTGAGGACTGAACCTGTAGGAACATTTTTCTTCCTGTTTTTATCAGGGGAAATTTTAACCATCTGCATTTTTATTTACTTGCTCTGGCTTTAGCCTGATTTGCAGTTGGAGAGATATAACAGTATTAGTTCTCTTCTAATGGAGACAAAATATTCATTTATAATCCTGCTAGTAAGTACCATGCAAATAATACCATACAGGTCAATTAAATTTTGTCTCTTCTTAAATACCATGGGTAGAGACATATTCAAAATTCAATAAATTAATGTTTTGGAGTTCTGTATGTGCGGGAAAATCTTGTTCTTATAAGAAGTTGGATAACAATTGCTTTTAAATGAAATTGATGTATACTCAGAATAAGCGAATATGCTATATTAACTTACATTTAGCAAATTATATTAAAGGTATTGAAAATACTTTTCTGAAAAAGAGGGTGTTAAAAATTCCTGAGTACTTTATTCATTCTTGTTGATTCTCTTTTTCTAGCAGCATAAACAATTGATAACTGAGTGACTCTGTTCTCTGTTCTCCTTTAAAAATTTATTATTACTTTCTTTGTGGCTTTTGGATTTCTGACATTTCTTTTTTTTCACTTTTCAGTGTCAGTTTCTGTCTTGTAGTTTTATATTTGGCCAAATTTAAGTTTCTTTCTGTATTATTAATTCTATACTCCTTCAACTATCTTTGCATTCATCCCTAAGATTTTGTTGTTCATTCTTTACCAAAAATTGAAATTTCTATCCCTATAAACTAATTTGTGCTCTCAAAAATACCAGTATTTATACTTATTTTAATTCTACTAATGATCATTTTTGAATAAAATATTCAAAAATATATATTCTTGATAAAATAACTCTTACACCTTTGTTCATTTTCAAACTGAACATAAATGGGACTATATTAAGGTTCAGAAAAAATATGATTAACCTTTTCATTAATTATTTTTCATTTTCATGCTATTTTGAATTATTTGCTAACATGAAAATGTAGAAATAAAATACCAAGATATTAAATAAATTTGTATTTTTAACACTCATTTTAATTAAGAAATAAAACTACCCATAATCTTAACAATGTTTATAGTATCCTCACATGGAGCAAATTCGATCTTAAGAAACCATCTTCTTTACTTACCCACAAAGAGCAAATTCACATCCTTTCAAGTTTTATCATAAGATTGTAGCAATTCAGTCACATCTTTAGACTCCAATTCTAATTCTAATTATCTTACTATTTCCATGACATCTGCAGTTCTTCCTTCCACTGAAGTCTTGAACCCCTCAAAGTCATCCATGAAGGTTGGAATCAACTTCTTCTAAACTTCTGTTGATATCGATGTTTTTACCTCCTCCTATGAATCACAAATATTATAATGTCATCTAGCCAATAAGTTAATTTTGTCCAGAGGTTGTCCATTTTCTTTCCTCATATCTATCACAAGAATCATTACCCATGAGCTAAAATATTGAAAAAATGTAGTTCTTAATAACACTTCAAATTTGAAATTAATCTTTGATCAACAGTCTACAGAATGAATATTGTATTAGTAAACCTGAAAGCAATACTAATCTCCTTGTTACATCTTCATCAGAGCTCTAGGGTGATTAGGTACATTGTCAATGATAATAATATTTTAAAAGACTTTTTATAGTAGTAGGTCTCAACAGTGGGCTCAAAATATTCAGGAAACCATATTGTAGACAAGATGTGCTGTCATTCAATATTTGTTGTTCCGTTATGGAGTACAGGCAAGGTATATTTAGCATAAGGAATCTGGTATTTTCTGAATTGTAAATGATCACTAGCTTCAACTTAAAGTGACCAGCTTCATTAACCCATAATGAGAGAGTCATCCTGTCCTTTGAAGCTCTGAAGCAAGGCATTGGCTTTTCTCATTAGCAATGAAAGTCCTCAATAACATCTTCCAATATGAGGCTATTTCAACCACATTAAATGTTAGTTTTTTGGTGTAGCCACTTTTCTCAATTACCTTATCTAGATCTTCTGAATAACTTGCTGCAGCTTCTCCATCAGCACTTGCTGGTTCACCTTGCAGTTTTATGTTATGGAGATGGATTCTTTCATTAAACATCATGAACCAGTCTTTGCTAGCTTCAAACTTTTTTTTTTTTCCTACAGATTTCTCATCTCTCTGAGCCTTTATAATTAAAAGGAGTTAGTTCCTTGCTGTGAATTAGGCTTTGGCTTAAGGGAATATTGTAGTTAGTTTGATCTTCTATTCAGACCACTAAAACTTTATTATGTCAGCCATAAGGCTGTTTTGCTTTCTTATCATTTGTGTGTTCACTGGGGTAGCACTTTTAATTTTCTTCATACATTTTTCCTTTATGTGGCTTTCAGAGTGTTTCAGCTTTCAACATGCCTTTATCACTAAGTGTATTAGTTAGGATTCACACGATGCTAATAAAGAAATACCCAAGACTGGGTAATTTGTAAAGGAAAGAGGTTTAATGGACTCACAGTTCTATATGGCTGGGGGAGGCCTCACAATCAAGGCAGAAGGTGAATGAGGTGGCAGGCAAAAGAGCTTGCTTACAGATCACCATAACAGATATAATAATAATGAAAAGAGAGAATTACAGTGTGGGAATCTAAGTCTGTTTGTAGGACTCTAAGAACTTGCTTTATGAATCTGGGTGCTCCTGCATTGGTGCATATTTACTTAGGATAGTTAACTCTTCTTGTTGCATTGATCCCTTTACCATTATGTAATGTCTTTGTTTGTCTCTTTGATCTTTGATGGTTTAAAGTCTGTTTTATCAGAGAATAGGATTACAACCCCTGCTTTCTTTTGCTTTCCATTTGCTTGGTAAATATTCCTCCATCCCTTTATTTTTCAGCCTATGTTTGTCTTTGCACAGAAGATGGGTCTCCTGAATGCAGCACGCCCATGGGTCTTGACTCTTTATCCAATTTGCCAGTCTGTGTCTTTTATTTGGGGCATTTAGCACATTTACATGTAAGGTTAATATTGTTGTGTGTGAATTTGATCCTGCCATTTTGATACTAGCTGGTTATTTTCCCGTTAGTTGATGCAGTTTCTTCCTAGCATTGATGGTCTTCACAATTTGGTAAGTTTTTACAGTGGCTAGTACCAGTTGTTCCTTTCCATGTTTAGTGCTTCCTTCAGGGGCTCTTGTAGGGCAGGCCTGGTGGTGACAAAATCTCTCCGCATTTGCTTGGCCATAAAGGATTTTTATTTCTCCTTTGTTTAGGAAGCTTAGTTTGGCTGGATATGAAATTCTGGGTTGAAAATTATTTTCTTTAAGAATATTGAATATTGGTCCCCATTCTCTTCTGGCTTGTAGGGTTTCTGCTGAGAGATCTGCTGTTAGTGTGATAGGCTTCCCTTTGTGGATAACCCAACCTTTCTCTCTGGCTGCTCTTAAGATTTTTTCCTTCATTTCAACCTTAGTGAATCTGATGACTATCGGTCTTGGAATTGCTCCTCCCAAAATGTGACATAGAAACAAAAAGTGAGCACTGTTAAAAAAAATGCTATTAGAAAAATGGTTCCCATAGACATGATGAACATAGGGGTAAAGTTGCCAGAAACCTTCAATTTGTAAGATATTTATGCCTGAGCAGCACAATAAAGTTAATCAAAATATGAGTTATACCTATAGTAAAATCTCAGTGGCCAATTTGGCTCCCATTTAAAGGATTTATGACTACAAAGTATATTTGAAATGTTTACTTATTATTAATACAGAAAAATATATAGAAAATTACATATTTTGGAAATATTTTCATAAAGGAATTCTGTTATAATCTGTGATTCATGAATGCAACTCACATCTAAAAATATAAAGCAAAATTAAGAAAGGAAAATAATAGTACACATAATTAGTTGCTTTAGAGGTTCTCATATGTCTTTGATTTTCCTTTTGTTAATATCGTCCACATATTTGCTTAGTTTTCTTAAACTAAACCGGTTTCTAGATATGGGAAGTTACATGGATGGCTGTTGCCCTAGATTCTCATGTTTAAATACTTGTATGAATAAAAGTTAAAGAAGCAAACTGAAAAATGGACTTTGGCGTGTTTGGCAATAAAGTCTTAAAAGTAGATCCAATTAACCTCCATAAGCGCTCTTGAGTCAGGCTTGGAAGCTTGCGGCCCGGTACTGGCCAATCAAGGTTGCATTTTTCCACTGATGTCTATAAATCTGTACCAGACATGGCAGTTGATATAAAGCAGGGAGATCAGAACTTCTAGCATACCTGTCCTTGAAAGCCACACTGCTGTACTACACCTAATGCTAGAATATGGCTTCTCCGTGGCAATAGAGTTCTCATAGTGTTTATTTCTGATTGACACATTTCATAGCTGCGCTTGACTGGCAAACTTTTAAATGTATTTCTTTGATTTAACCCACGTAAAGCTGGATAAGTGAATTCCTAACTACTGCTTTTGGGGAAGCGATATTTATAAGGCAGGGATTTTAATAATATAAGATTACAAACAAAGTATAAATTCCCATGTCCATTACTTAATTATTCATTATTGCCCTTAGAATGGTGAACTCTGATTAGATCACCTTATGTTATGAATCTACTTCTGTGGCAAGAGTCAGAAATTGTGATTGACAGTCTTCAAAACAATAACGTGTTTTGTTCTGAGAAGTAATTTTCTCAAATTTTTGTATTGACATACATTCAGTATATACTTTGTAACCATAAAATCTTCAAAATGAAAGCCAAATTTGTCACTTTGGTAAATATGTGTTTACTACTTTGTTGCGTTTTGTTTGCAAGCCTCTAGATTCTACATCATTAAGGATGCAGTCTGTTACATTCACCAATGAATCTCCAGCATCTTGTTGCCACATATCACAGGGTAGGAATGCAAAAATTGAATAATGAAAGTATGAAGAAGAATAAGAGTAGGTATCTCTACCTTCTTCCTTTTTTGCTGCATTCCCAGTAAATAGGCCTGTGCCCCCAAAGCTAAGGTGTTTAAAGTAATTTAAATTATACCTGTTATTTATTTTGCTAATGTTTCATTATGACAAGTGTTTTGAAAAAAACCTAGAAAAGCTAGTGATATATAATATTATGCTAGTAGTATAACTGGTATTGAAGGAATCATTACATGATTGGATAATATATAATACAGCATAATATATTATGTAATATTATATGGTATATTATATAATTTGTCATACTTTTAACCTAATGAGATATTTTCAAATGACTTAAAATAAATTAGAAATGTATTTTAAAACAGTCCTGCTTATGATTTATGCTTTGCTACAGACAAGAGTGTCTTTAAGTTCTTAATACAAAACACAAGTCAAGTCTACGTGCTGAGCCATAAAAAGTTTTCAATTTTGTCTATACTCACAAATGTTTGCTTCAACTAACAGTTCAATTATTTAAACAGAATTATTTTGGTAGATTTTAAAATTATTCTAGCAAAAAATTACCCTTTCACATTAAAATAAACAAAAGTAAATAACAATCTGCATCAGTAATTATCACAATTACATAGCCCGGATCTTAGTATTTCTGCTTTGGAAAAGTCAGTATTTATTATTTCAGCACAATCATTTGTCAAAGATTATCCCTTTACCTAATATGTTATTTTACCAGTAAAGGATTATTTCAAAATTGTATCATTTTACTATGTTAATCATATTGTTCATTTTATTATGCAGATAATAATGTATACTTCTCTACTATTTGAAAAGCTACCTCACTTAAATATTAAACTGAGAGACTACTATATGTCATATTCAGTAGAATGCAAAGGAATCATAACACATAGAAATCTGTCACACAGCCTATAGTCCTAGCACTTTGGGATACTTAAGCTCAGGAGTTCGAGACCAGCCTGGGCAACACAGTGAAACCCTCTCTACTAAAATACAAAAAACTGAGCTCGCTGTGGTGTTGTATGCCTGTAGTCCTCGTTACTCAGGAGGTTGAGGCAGGAGAATTGGTTGCACCCAGGAGGCGGAAGTTTCAGTGAGCCTGAGCCAAGATTGTGTGATTGTGCCACTGCACTCTAGCCTGGGTGACAGAGCGAGACTCTGTCTCTAGGAAAAAAAAAAAAAAAATCACACATGGAAGTCAAGAACTGCTTTATATCCAGTATATAAAGTATGTATTGTTTCATTGCTCTGAAATAGAAAGCAGACGTCCTAACTAGTTAGGAAGTAACACACTTAACCAACTGTTACTTAGAAGGACAAGCAAATTGATAATGACATTCCAGCTCCAATTATTGAACCCCCATATAAACAAACAATAGTAGCTGGAATCAGGGGAATTTTGAATGAGAAAAATGAATATTTGTATTACAGAAGCATAATGTATGCCTCAGATAGATGTAATTGCTAAAGACCTAAAGGGATGATGTAGATGAATGAAAGCAATTTGGTTTTCCAAAATTTAAGATATTTGTAAAAGGGCAAAAATCTCTCCTCTTCCAAGTATTAAGCAGACATAATTTAATAATATGAGTGATTTAAAAGAAACTTTAGAAATGCAATTCATCAGTCATCTATTGTTTTCTTATTTAATCTTGCAGTTGAGAACATTTAAAGTTCACAATGTTCTACTTTTCCAAGAATTTGCTAGTTCCCTTAAAAGATTGTTTTCCATTGTAATCAATTTCAGAGAAAAAGAGATAATTGAACTCAAAAAATACGTCTATGATTAAAATGCTGCAAGATAGAAAATTTGTATTTTTCATTAAAAACAAATAAAAATGGTAGATTTAGTTCAGCATGATTATTTTATTCTAACATAAATTATAAAATGTAGATTTTAAGTTTTTTATATTGACCATCTACAATTCATTTTATGGTATATAGAACAACAAAAATTCCCTTAATGATATTTTCAAGCACCTGAACAAGTAACAATTACAGTCTCCTTTCAATTCCATAACTTTTGTTTTGTTTTAATAGTAATGAATTTGAAAATTAGCTGTATCCTGTCAAATGTCAATGTCTTCAGTTTTTAATTTTAATGAATAAACTCAGTAGAGTACAGGCATAAGGAATAATAATATCAAGAAATTTTATCAAGTACCTGTTTTCAGAAATTTGTGTTTAGTTTTAGGCTCACTGGTTAGTCTTGAGAAAAGGAGGAAAGAAAATATTTGGTCACAAATACCCATACAACTGTAAAAGTATATCAAAAGGAGAGATGATTTTAAAAGAGGAAGACTCACATTTTATATGAGGCAATGAAAAGATTATTTTTGTTTCTTCTTTTAAAGTAAAAAAAAAACCTATGCAAAAAAAAGCTGTGTTTGAGTAAAGAGAAAAAATACAAGGGAGTATTAGAGGAAGCAGTGTTTGTTGTAAACATACCTATTTTGTGCTAAGTTCTTCATAGATGCATTCCACTATTTAATTTCATAATACCCATGTGAGGAAGAAATGTTATACCTATTATGCGTATGATGAAATTAGACTGTTAAAAATCACTTAACATTTAGAACGTAGAAATGACACCCTCGATATTTGAATGCATGGTTGTCTGATTTTTAAATGTTATTTTTCATTGTCTAACATGTTTTATAATGTATCTAAACTGCTTTACTCCTAGAGAATGAGAGATATATATTCTAATAAACCTCAAATAAGACACACGTTACCTTAACATGAAAACAAATTGACTTATTTTGCCCTCCTGCAAGAGGAAATACAGGAAGTCTTTGTTGGGGATGGGTAGGGAGGATGGTGGTAGATGAGAGAAAACACACATTTCAGAATTAAAAATTAGTACTTTAATACTCATTTTCAAAAATCTTAATGTATTTAATCTGTTATAAATTTTATTAAGTTTGTTTCAATACAGTTAATTTTAGAAACAGTTGTGGCCATAAGCCGCCTTGTTCTCATTTCATTTCCTCCAGTCTTTAGAATTGTACTAATTGAACACTAAAAGGGTTTTAATCCTATTGGACATTAAGGAGACAATTATGTCTCAATTTTTGTAATTTGGAGGCACACATGGAGGGGCTGTTAGTAATAGTACTCAGAAAGTAATTATAACATCAAAGTTTTTTTTTATAATAATACTTAGGCATTGTTATTCTTTGGTTATACTCTTCATTCATCAGAGAAAGCACTCAGTGGTATATCACTGAGGTCACTTAAAGTAAAAATTCAGGCCGGGCCTGGTGGCTCATGCCTGTAATCCCAGTACTTTGGGAAGGTGAGGCAGGCAGATCACAAGGTCAGGAGTTCAAGACCAACCTGACCAACATGGAGAAACCCCCTTCTCTAATAAAAAATACAAAAAATAGCCAGGTGTGGTGTGGCGCACACCTGTAATCCCACCTACTCAGGAAGCTGACACAGGAGAATTGCTGAAACCTGGGAGGCAGAGGTTGCAGTGAGCTGAGACCGTGCAACTCCAGCCTGGCAGCATAGAGAGACTCCATTTAAAAAAAGAAAAGTGAAAATTCAAATGCTGCAGCTCAGTGTAAAGAAATACTTTTCAAAGGTAAATTGAACCAAAAAAAGAAACCAAATTAATAATTCATTACTACTACCACTAAATGAATTTTTTCTTTTGTCTTCTAGCTTTGAGATTGACTTAATGTGATATGGAAATCTGAAACTAATTCTTTTTGAGAAAAGGCTCCAACAGTTTTAGGTTAAATTACAAGATCTCTGTGATAGATTTTCTTGTATTTTCTATATTCTTATATTAAAGGAATTTTTTTCTTGTAAAAAGTATCAGACTTTTTTTTTTTTTTTTTTTTGAGACAGAGTCTCACTCAGTCACCAGGCGCCAGGCTGGAGTGCAGTGGCACGACCTTGGCTCACTGCAACCTCCGCTGCCCGGGTTCAAGCATTCTCCTGCCTCAGCCTCCCGAGTAGCTGGGACTACAGGCGCGCGCCACCACGCCCAGCTAATTTTTTTGTATTTTTAGTAGAGACGGGGTTTCACCATGTTGACCAGGACGGTCTCGATCTCTTGACCTCGTGATCCGCCCGCCTCGGCCTCCCAAAGTGCTGGGATTAAGGCGTGAGCCACCGCGCCCAGCCAAGTATCAGACTTTTTAACCCAATTTGACAATCTGTATTGTAGTATTTATTTCATTTACATTTAATGTGAATGATGATATATTTGCATTTAAACATACTCTTACTATTGGTTTACTATTTGTTTCATATGTGATATGCTTTGTTATTCCATTACTCCCTCTTTAAGCTCAATCATCACATAATTGTTTACTATAATTTTAGTGGAAATTCTAACAATTTTTATAGTAGTATAAAAGATTAGTATATTAAAGATTAATATAGATTAGTAATTTTATCACTGTTTGTATAACGCATTAGAATGCTTTATTTATATTTTCTGTCCTCACTCACTAATTTTGTAATAGTCACATATCTTGAGTTTATTTAACAAGTAACTAATAGTATTATTTTATTACATCAATACTCATTTAGATTTATATTTGTATTTATCTTCTTTTATATTTATATAAAAATGATAAGTTTGGGTAAATCTAACTTCTACATTTCCATACTTTCATTGGGGATTATTCTTTTACTCAAAGAAATACCATTAGGAATTAGTTGGTCTTCTCCTGACAGATTTTTACATTTTTGGTTAGAAAATATTTTTGTTTTGCTTTCTATTTTGTTGATATTTATGTAAGTATTATATATAAGCAAACATATTTACATATGTTGATGTAGGACAATTTCAGCATCCAGAATATTCCCTCCTACCCCTCCCTACTCATTGCCCTCACCACGGAAAAGTCTTTCTTCATGAAGACTTCTGTAACCATAAAAGTTGTTTTGCCTTTTTTTTCAATTGAACTTGTTACAAATATATTTTTATAGGCTGAGATATTTTGAACTTGGTCATTCAACATCATGTGGTTTTATGCAAAAGTAGTTCAATTTTAATTGTTACTTTGTAGTATTTGAAAATATGAATATAACATAATATTACTGATTTTTTTAAGTATTGGTTGACATCTGAGTTGTTTCTAGTTGGGGCTATTTTGACAAAGCTGTTATTGTTATTCTTATATGTATACATTCATTTCTATTCAGTATATAAGGAGGCAAACAATTGCTGAATCATAGGAGAGTCATATTTTTAACTTTAGAGGATACATCCATGCGTCTGTGTGTTTTTAAGACTGTTCAATTCACACTCCCATGAGCAACATGTTAGTTTCTGTTTCTCTACATCTTCAGTAACACATTGGGGTAGAGTGAGGCTTTTATTATAAAATTTTACCATCTGGTCCTAGAATATAGTTGATGTGATTTCTATTTTTTTATCTTATTGAGACTTGCTTTATGGCTGAGCATATGGTCAATTTTGGAGAATGTTCCATGCACAGATGAGAAGAATGTATATTCTGTGCTTGTTGGATAGACTGTTCTGTAAATGTCTTTTAGGTCCATTTAGGCTATTGTCTAGTTTAAGCCAAGAGATTCTTTGTTGATTTTTGGCCTCCATAATCTTTCTAGTGATGTCAGTGAAGTGTTGAAGTTTACCACCATTATTGCATCACTATCAGTCTGTCTTCTTAGGTCTGTTAGTATTGGCTTTATTAATCTGACTACTCTGATATTGAGTACATATATATTTAGGATAGATATCTCAAAACTACACAAATACATGAAAACTAAAAAACTGGTTCCTTCATGAATTTGGGTATACAATTAAATGAAAGCAGAAATATAAAAAATAGATCTTTGAGATAAATGAAAATAGACACAACATACCAAAACCTCTAAGATATAGCAAAAGCAGTACTGAGAAAAAGTTTATAGCATTACATGCCTACATCAAAAAGATAGAACAGTCTCAAATTAACAACCTAACATCACACCTCAAAGAACTAGAAAAATAAGAACAAATGAAACCCAAAGCTAGCAGTAGAAAAGAAAGAAAAATTCAGAGAACTAAATTAGATTGAGATCCCCCCCACAGAAAAGGATCAAAGAAACAAAAACTTGGCTATTTGAAAGAATAAACAAAATTAACCTTTAAATGAGCTAGATAAATGATAAAAACAAGAGAGAAGATTCAAGTAAACCTAATCAGAAATGACAAAGGTGACATTACAACTGATACCACGAAAATACAAAAGATCATTAGAGACTGCTTTGAACATCTCTATGTGCACAAACTAAAAAACCTAGAGGAAATGAACAAATCCCTGGAAACATACAATCTCCCAAGATTGAACAAGGAAGAAATCATCTGAACCAACCAATAACAAGTTTTGAGTTAGAATTAGTAATTTTTAAAACCAACAAGAAAAATCCTAGGACTGAAAGATTCATAGCCAAACTGGAAAAAGGAGAGAAACATGGAAAGAATTTTGTCTTGTGGCTTAAGGGAAAGCTTATCCACAGTAAAATAGTGTATCAGGACATTTTCTAACATTTTTAACTCCAGTCTATGGTTCCCAGATAACATCTATGTATCCACTCAGAGCCCAGGGAAATTTGCGGCTTGGAGGGGATGAACACAAACCTGTCTGGCTTCACCAATTGCTGATCATAGAGCCCAAGATCCTGGAGTAAACATAGGTGGTAGCAAGTAGTGATTACAGCAGACCTTGAACAAGACACAGAGCTATGCTAGCTTAAGGTCTGACCCAGCATAGTCCCAGTGGTGGTGGCCACAAGAAGTGCTTAGGTAGCCACACACCCAGGTATAGGCAGCTCAGCACAGAGAGAAGACTCCATTGGTTTGGCAGAAAGTAAGGAAACAGAACATTCTCTGCCTGATAATCAAGAGAAGTCTGCATGGAGGGAGCATTTGGACCAGACCTAGCCAGAGAAGAATCGCCCATGCCAGTGGTTGCAAGTTGAGTGAGTTTCTCAGCAAGTCTCACCACCATAAACCAAGGGGCTCTGTGGTTTTAGGTAAACTTGAAACGCAGTCTAGGACACAAGGACTACAATTACTGGACAACTCAGAGTGCTGGGCTGGGCTTAGAGACAGTGGACTAAGCTCGCAAGAGACCTAAGGAGATACCAGCTGGGACAGCTAAGGGGGTGCTGCTGTACCCCTCCCCCAGCCCCAGGCAGTGCAGCTTACAGCAACAAAAGTGACTCCTTCTTTCTACTAAAAGGAAAGAGAGCAAAGAGTACAGAAGAATTTGTCTTGCATCTTGGATACCAGCTTAGCCACAGTAGGATAGGGCACCAGACAGTCATGAGGCCCCTATTCCAGACCTAGCTCTTGGATGACATTTCTAGACACACCCTTCCCTAAAAACCACTGCCTTAAAGGGAAGGACCTAGACCTGGCAAGATTTATCACCTGCTGAATTACGAGCCTTTGTGCTATGAGACATGCTGGCTTCAGGTGTTACCCAGCACATTTCCAGTTGTGGTGTCTGTGGTGAAAGACTTCATGTGTTTGAGAAAAGAAGAGGGAAAAATAAAGGAGTCTTTGTCTTGCACCGTAGGCACCAGCTTAACTCCGGTGTATTAGAGCAACAAGCAAGCTATTGGGATCCCCAAATCCAGGGTCTAGGCTCTAGGACAGCATTTCTGGACCTGCCCTGGGCCAGAGAGGACCTTACAGACCTGAAAGGTGAGTCCCTGGCTGGAAGCATTTACTATAAGCTGACTGAAGAACTGAACCTCACATAGACAAAAGGTGAGGGAAGAGTAGAAAGGACTCTATCTGTGGCTTGAGTTCCAGCTTAGACACAGTAGAATAGAACATCTTATCAATTTCTAAGGTTTTTGACAGTAATCCCTGACTCCCAAACAGCAAAAATAACAAAATTGGAGGAATTATAATACCTGACTTCAAATTATATTAATACTACAGAGCTGTAGTAATCTAATTGGCACTGCGCTGGCATAAAAACAAAATGTAGACTAATGGAACAGAATAGAGAACCCAGAAACAAGTCTGCACAACTACCATGAACTCATTTTTGACAAAGGTGCCAAGAACATACACTGGGGAAAAGAAAGTCTCTTCAATGAATGGTGCTGGGAAAACTGGATATTGATATACAAAAGAAGGAAATTAGACCTCTATCTCTCACCATATACAAAAGTCAAATTAAAGTGGATTAAAGAATTAAATCTAAGACCTCATACTCTAAAACTGCTATAAGAAAACATTTGGAAAAATTTCTATGACATTGGTCTGGGCAAAAAAAAAAATGATTGAGCAATATCCCACAGGAACAGGCAACCCAACAAAAACTATACAAATTGGATTGCATAAGATTAAAAAGCTTCTGCACAGCAAAAGAAATAATCAAAAAGCAAAGAGATCACCCACAGAATGGGAGGAATATTTGCAAACTACTCATCTGGCAAATGATTAATAAGGAGACTATATAGGAGCACAAACAACTCTATAGGAAAAACTATAATAATCTGATTTAAAAATCAGCCAAAGGCCTGGATAAGCATTTCTCAAAAGAAGACATAAAGATGGCAAACAGGCATATGAAAAGGTGCTCAATATTATTGATCATCAGGAAAATGTTAATCAAAACTCTAATGAGATATTATCTCACCTCAGTTAAAATGGCTTATATTCAACAGACAGGCAATAACAAATGCTGGTGACAATGTGGAAAAAAGGGAACCTTCATACACTGGGTGAGAATGTAAATGTGTACAACCACTATGAAGAACAGTTTGGAGGCTCATCAAAAAAACTAAAAATTGGCCAGGTGAGGTGGCTCATGCCTATAATCCCAGCACTTTGGGAGGCCGAAGCGGGTGGATCACAAGTTCAGGAGTTTGAGAACAGCTTGGCCAATATGGTGAAACCCTATCTCTACTAAAAATACAAAAATTAGCCAGGTGTGGTGGTGTGCACCTGTAGTCCCAGCTACATGGGCGGCTGAGACAGGAGAATCATTTGAACCTGTGAGACTTTGTCTCAAAAAAAAAAAAAAAAAAAAAAAAATTTGCTGCTTAGAGCTGTGGCTCATACCTGTAATCTAAGCACTTGGGGAGGCCATGGCAGGTGGATCACTTGAGGTCAGGAGTTTGAGACTAGCCTGCCTGGATAACATGGTGAAACTCTGTCTCTACTAAAAATAACAAAAATATGTCAGGCATGGTGGCATACACCTGTAATCCCAGCTACTTGCTTGAACCTGGGAGACAGAGGTTGCAGTAAGCTGAGATCATGCCACTGCATTCTAGCCTAGGCGACAGAATGAGACACAGTCTAAAACAAACAAACAAATACAAAAAAACAAAAATCAAGCAAATACAAATAAAAATTGAAACTAACACTAAAAAGCAAAGTGAAACTAAAACTAAAAACCAAAAAAATCAGAAAAGTAAAAATTGAGCCACCATATGACCCAGCAATTAATTCCACTGCTTGATATAAGTCCCAAAGAAAAGATATCAGTATATCAAAGAGATATCTATACTCCCATGTTTGTTGCAGCACTGCTTAAAATACCCAAGACTCAGAAGCAATCTAAGTGTACATTGACAAACTAATGGATGAAGATAGCATGGTAGATACATTAAATGGAATACTATTCAGCCACAAAAAAGAATGGGATCCTGTCATTTGCAACAAAATGGATGGAACTGGAAGACATTATGTTAAATGAAATATGCCAGCCACAGAAATATAAACATCACATGTTCTCACTTGTTTCCAGTATCTAAAAATCAAAGCATTTGAACTAATGGACATACAGAGTAGAAGGATGGTTACAAGAGGCTAGCAAGGATAGTGGGGAAGTATAACATGTAGAGATGGTTAATGCATACAAAACATTAGGAAAAATGCATAAGGCTGATTATTTGATAGCACAACAGAGTGACTATGGTCAATAATAATTAATTGTACATTTAAAAATAACTAGAAGAGTCTAATTGCATTGTTTGAAATACCAAGGATAAATACTTGAAGGGATGGATACCCCATTCTCTATGATATGATAATTACACATTGCATAACTGTAGAAAAACACCTCATGTATCCCATAAATATATACATTTACTATGTACCCACAAGAGTCAAAACAGAAAGAAACTTATGAGAAATAAAAAATTCACATAAAACCCACACCAATTTCTTATTTTGGGATTTAAACCCAAGGTGATGGAGTAAGGGGTAAGATACTTGAGAGATAATTAGTCCATAGGTGCTGAATTCTCAGAAATGGGATAAATACCCTTATAAAAGAGGCTTCCAGGAAGTTCCTGGTCTTGTCTTTCTCTTCTGCCATATGAGGACCTAGGAATTGTTCCTTTGGCTCCTTCTGCCATGTAAGGGAAGACACTAAGCAGCCACCATCTGGAAGGAACAGGCTATCACCAGTTATTGAATCTGATGGTGTCTTAATCTGAGACTTTCATTCCCCAGAACTGTGACAAGTAAGTGTCTGTCTTTATAAATTATCTGACTCATGTATTTTGATAAAGCACCAGAAACAGAATAAAACATTGGGTATTGTCTTAGTCTATTTGTGTTGCTATAAAGAAATACCTAAAGCCAGGTATTTTATACTGAGTAAAAGTATATTTGGCTCCTTATTTTGATGTTAGAAGGTTCGCAATTGGGCATCTGCAACTGGAGAGGATCACAGGCTGCTTCCACTGGTGATGAAAGACAAAGGGGAACTGGTGTGGCCAGAGATTACATGGCAAGAGAGGAAGCAAAGAGAAGGGGAAGATACCAGGCTCTTCTTAACAGCCAGCTCTCATTAGAACTAATAGAATGAGAACTCACTAATCCCCTTTCAAGGAGGACAGTAATCTATCCATGAGAGACCTTCCTCCATATCCCAAACACTACTAGGACCCACTCTCAACATTGGGTACCAAATTTCAACATGATATTTGGTGGAGCAAATAGTCTATATCCAAACTCTAGCAGATTTAGAATCATAGATAGATAGATACATAGATAATAGATATAGAATGGATATAGATAAAATCTTTCAGTTTGTTTAAGATATTGTCATATCTTAGGTGCTATCATTTCTGTTGAGTATTTCTGTTTTACAGATAAAAATGTCCTTCCACTAATTAATTTTAAAATGTTTTATTTACTTTTGATTTTTAGTACTTTTAGTTTGATGTGCTTAGTCTGGTCTTTCTGATTATCCTGAATTTGTGTTATAGATCCTTTTAGCAGTTTTGGACCTTTCCTATCTATTAACTTTCCAAATATTGCTTATATTTTATTATCTGGGTCCTCTTATAGTAGAACTCTAGTTACAGTACACTTGATCTTTTACCGTTTTGTTAGGTCTGATATACAATTTTCTATTTTCTATCCTTTTTTTGCTCCATGCACCAATCTATTTTCCACTAATCTACTGTTCAACTTACTAATTTTTATTTTTAATTTTTTAAACAGCATCTTGCACTTGTAGCCCAGGCTTAAGTGCAATGGTGGGATCTTAGCTCACTACAACCTCTGCTTCCCGGGTTCAGCTGATTCTCCTTCCTCAGCCTCCCAAGTAACTGGGATTATAGGCCCCTGCCACCATGCTCAGAAAAGTTAGATTGTTAATTTGAGATCATTCTAAATTCTTGATGAAGGCATTTGGTGCTACAAACTTTCCTCTTAAACTGTGCTAGCTGCATCCAAGAGATTTTGGTAAGTTTTGTCCCCTGTTTTATTAATAGGGCCAAGTTTCTACCTTAATTTTAATGTTCATCCAGGAGTTATGCAGGAGCAAATTATATAATATCCATGAATGATCTAAGAGTGTGTTTGTTATGATTTCAGTTTTTTTTAATTCATTGAGACTTGCTTAGTACTAAAGTGAAACTAGTGTGATCTTTTATTTCTCTTAACAAGCATCACTTGATAAACTATAATTCCTTAATTCCTTATTTCTATGTGTAACAAGTTATAATTTTAACTGCAAGGCACGAAAATAGTCTCATATTTTATTCTAATGTTTGTTGTTTGCTTAATCAAAATCAGATATTTAGTTTTTGAAGATTAGATTTCATTTTTTATAAGGTATCAATTTACATAATTCTCTATATGATTATGATGTTAACATGGCAGCATCTACTTAAAAGTTTGTTCTTTCTCTCTTTCCTGTTACTTTGCTCTGCTGTGCTCAACTTTTGTAATAAGTTAAGTGCCCGTATGTTTTATGTCTAAATCTAAGATATACTCTTGTGGATTAGTCTAATGTCTATCCTTTTACTAGGTCCACTCAGACTTTATTTATTTATTTAAAGATACTTTATAAAATCTAGGAGTGTAAGTTTTTCTACCTTAGTATTATTTATCAAGAGTTTCCGGTTATTCTAGGCCCTTTGCATTTCTTTTTATATTATAGAATCAGCTTGGTAATACCCACAAAACAAAACAACACAATTTTTTATTGAGATTATTTCTTATGTATTTAGGAGGAAATCACTGTGCTCTCTATATATTATATAACAGCAAGAGATTTGGGGCCGGTATTATGGCCTTTCTAATTCTAGGATGTCAGTCTCCTAGAGTATACTGCCTGCATCAGTTCCATGTTGAAGTTTTTTGCTGAGCCAGCGTATTACCAGGCTACTTAAGATAGGAAATTGTTATATCAAATAGGCTCATACATAGTCAAAAGGTTTTTATTTTTCCAGTTTATTGGAACGTCATAATTGTGAATTTAGTCTTCATATATTTGAGAGGACTAGCCTATATATACAACTTTTCCCCTTTTGTTCTACTCTTGATCATACTACTTACACACCAACAATTGGCCATGGATGAAATAATAGTTATTTCTCTTTTGACCTTAAAGTGAATGCAAAACTCCTTGGGGATCCAGTTGAATATGCAGATGATATCATCTAAACTCTTCCAACTTGAATGGGTCCCAAATTTTGATTCATATTTCTTTGTTGTGGAAGGTTGTCACAATTATCAGCCTTTTGGAGATTCACAAATGCTGTCAGGACATTTTGTCTGGCTTTTCTGCTTGGCTCTCCTCTTTGGGTTCTGTGATTTTCTTAGTAATTGGTTGAAAATTTTCTCATTTTCTTAATAATATCAAAATATTTTATAAATGTATCCTACAGTATTTGTTTATATTTTCTATTAGAGAATGGGTTCAAATAGTCCAGTCTGTCATATTGCAGAAACGGAAGTTAAATCAGTACTTTTCTTTAATATGAATGACTCAAGATACTTAGAAGAACAGCTTTCCATCTTAGGTCTTTGATAAACACCTATTAAATGAATAAAGAAGGTTTCTCACCATCTTTCTTGACTCTCTTATAGGAAATTTTCTCTTCATTTTTATCATGTTGTATGTATGTGTACAAAAGCAAATCATATTAAACCAGAGCTATGAATTTGTTATTGGTATATTGATAATATTGCTACCTTATTGTTGATATTTAACTTATTTATGTGAACATATTATTAATGACTAATAAACCAGGTAGGCTTTATTAAAATTCATTAATGTGATATGAAATAACAGAAAAAAATTATATTTTCCAGGCAATTTCTCATTTCCCATAAGAAATTATTCTATGTTGCTATTGAAGATGTAATATATTAACAGGTATGACATACTGTTCTCTATAACATTTAAACAAGAAGAAATGCTCTTATTCATATTGAACACTGACTACAAAATGTAACTAGACTGTTTCAGAATACGTAGGAATAATTTGCTAAAGCTAATCTCTAATTAGGTGAAAAAATTATTTTGCAAAGGCTTTCCCTTAATTATGTCTACAGCTGATGAGATGAAGAGAATAAACAAAAGGGATTTAGAAGGCACACTAGTATGTTTAGTATTTGCCTATCAACACCTGAGAGATCAATTGATTTAAGTAATACATTTATTTTAATATTTAGTAAATGTCTTAAATCTAGCAGAGTTCTTGCTTGCAGAAAAGAAAGAATATATACCTTGGGATAAAGTCTGTTGTGGACACATGACTTGCAGGTGAACTTCAAGTCAAATATTCATTTATTCTTATTGTTGAAATAAAATGAATAGATACCAACTAGCTTAGTATAAAATAGTTTTTCCAATGTATTTGAATGCATTTTGCACAATTTATTCAATTTATTTTCTTTTTTTTAACATTAATAACTTGCATTTATTGAGTGCTTACATATGCCATGAGACATAATATCTTTTTAAAAAAGTATATAGATTTTGGAGATACAAGTGAAGTTTTGTTACATGGATATATTGCACAGTGGTGAAATCTGGGCTCTTAGTGTAACCATTACCTAAACAGTGCACACTGTAACCCTTAAGTAATTTCTCATCCCTCACCACCTTGCACTCTTCTCAATCTCCAGTGTCTATTATTCCATACTCTATGTCCATGTGTATGAATTATTTCACTCCCATTTATAACTAATAACATGCAGTGTTTCATTTTCTGTTTCTGAGTTATTTCACATAAGGTAATGGCCTCCAGTTCCATCCATGTTGCTACAAAAGACATAATTTTGTTCTTCTTATGGTTGAGTAGTATTCTATTGCATACATTTATATATGTATGCAATAGAATACATATATAAAATATATAATACATATATACATATTGAATATGTATATAAATGTATGCAATAGAATGCTATATATACATAGAATATATATACATACACACACACACTACATTTTAAAAATCCAATCATCCACTGATGGACACTTGGGTTGAATGTGTCCATTGTTTGCTATTGTTTATAATAGCAAACAAGATATCTTTGCTATTGTAAATAGTACTACTGAGATAAACATACACATGCTGGCATTTTTTTAAATATAATGATTTCTTTTCCTTTGGGTGGATACCCAGTAGTGGTATTGCTGAATCAAATGGTAGTTCTATTTTTAGTTCTTTTTGAAATCTCCGTATTGTTTTCCATAGAGGTTGTACTAATTTATTTAATCCTACAGCCTTATGTGGACAGTGTTAAGGTCCTAGGAAAATTAAATAACTAGTCTAAGCACGGACCATCACTAAGTTGTGGAGTTAGGTTTCAGATCCAGTATAATGTGATTTGGAAGCCATTGTTCTTTTCTAATACAAAATGTCTTTGAAAAACATGGGAGGGTGAGAAGCTGTGCCATAAGAGAGTTAATTAGAGTATACAATCTAGGTTCTAACATGGCTAAGTCACAAAATTTACAAGTAAAACTTATACCAAAATGTTGATTTGTATGATAATATAAAAGCCAACTAATCATTTTAAAATAAAAGAAAACCTTGTTAATAAGTAGTAAACATAAATTAATTCATTATTTCTAAAATTACTTTCCATTTTAAATAGTATTTTTTTTCTGGTTAAATAAAAAATACTCCATATTTGAGTCAAACTTCTGCAGCTAGTTAGCAAATAAATCAGGTCATGCTTTGCTTTGTTACACTTGCATTTACAGTTTAGCATATGGGATGATAGCCCAGGTAGAAACAGAAAAGCTACAAAAGGATACAAAGCCAGGTCCAAAATTAAATATAAATTGTATTCTCCCCTTCCTTTTCCAATAATATTTTCAATGAGAGATTCCAAATTAATACTAAAATAATTCTTTACCTTTTCAGGTTCCAAAAGCAAAGGAACTACTTAATTATGTGTGTTCACTCATTAGCAAGTGTTTGTAGTGATAGGGAAATCTTTCCAAATAGTCTTTTAAAGGGAAACATTTAGAGGAATTAAGAAAAATTACTAAGAATACACTTTGCTGTAGACTTTTCTTGACAGATTTGATACTGACATGTCTCTAGAACCTATTTAAATGCTCTATTGACATTCAAGAGGGGAAATTTTTAAGTATTTGGCCCTCATGACATATAACTGCAGATAACATCTGCACTTTCCATTTAGGCTTATTCCTCAGAAATGGAGAACTGGGAATTTTTTCTCTTAAAAAAAAGGATTAATCCTATAGCACCTGAAATAAGAGAGTCTTATTTTGTCATAAATAACAGAGGCATGTTTTGTCATAAGCTGTTAAATTACTATGAAAAATATATTATTGTTTATTAGATATCAGCAGCATATGTTACTATTATCCTGTATGTTTCAACTGTGGTCATTTGTATTCACATTTTAAAGTTATTTCTACTTAAAAAAAATTACAAATTAAAATTCTAAGTTATTAGAGAACCCTGTCATGACACATGAGCTAGTTAAGTTTTTCTTAACCCTATTTAAACCTAAGCACTTATACATATTCACTTGCCATGAGACTATTTCATATTAATCTACTTTTCATTGAAAGATTAATATTGACTTATCATCTACTCCAGGTTCTTTTATTTTGATTTCCTTATTATATTTTACCCGGAAGCTTAACTATATCAGGCATATTATGTCGCTATATGAACTATATCATGTCACTACAAGTATTTGTCAGTATTTTCTAAGAATTTTCTCAGATTTTTGTAATAGTAAATGTTACACAGCAAGAAGTACAGCTGGCCATAACTGTGCTTTAAAATTCCATCTGACTGTTTTGACCAATATGAAGAAAATATTCTAGGTTTTAAGTCTCTCATATTTTAAACAACAGCTAAATTTAAATTCTAAATATAAAATTTCTATCATCAATAAACTGTTATTTTAGTCATTATACTTGAGAATGCTCTGTTATGACATAACAGCTTTTCAAATATACACAGAAATTTCATATGCTGACTCAGATAGCAACAAACCATGCATCATAAGTTCAAAGAATGTACAAATTCAGTCCTATGGATCAATTTTTAGGGGCAAAAATGAAAAAGGAGACACTATAGAGAATCAAAGAGTCACCCTCCATCATAAAAATATGAATAAAAAAATGGCCGTAAAGGGTAAAAACAGTGAAACAAAGCCAACACTTTGCTTGCCATTGATTGATTACGAACAATCACACACAATGCACACACACTCCCCACACCATAGTCATCATTAGTTGTAGTCACACTGTATATACTATTTTAAAGTTTAATTGGGGGTATCTTTTTCAATTTATTTGAAATACTGAACTGTAAGATGTAAAATACTTTGTTTCATTTTCTTTGGTTTTGATGTATTATTATTATTGAATTTAGGTGTTTGGTAAACAGCCTTTCTATTTGTGTTTACATATTTTTATTTTTCTTTCAGAATAGTGCTTATGAAATTTTATATTTTTCCACATTCTTATAATAATTTTTCATTGTCATATATCAACAATCTTTGCATAGTCACATAAATAACACAGTTAGTTTCTGTTTAACCAATACTGTCTTGTCATCTAATCACAATACATTACCAATATGGACAATTAAAGGTAGGCCCCCAGAAATTTAATCTCCTGGGTTTCATGTAATCTCTCAATTATAAGCCAATTTCTCATGAAAATAATCTGGTGGAAAATCAAGCTGCCATATGCACATATACCAAACAAATATTAGAGAAGGAATGATCAAATATTCGGGAGAAGGATGTTCAATCTTTCTTATAAAAAGATAAGATGAGACTGTACAAGTAAGGTGGTAATGCAGAAACTTCTAACAGGCTTAGCTTCAAGTTTAAAATGAGTGATAAAGATGACATTTCAGTAATCATTATAAGCAGAACAAGCATCTCTATATGGGAGAGTACAATGCAATTGAGTTGGGCATTAGAATACAGAGCCAAAAATTTAGCTGATAGAAAAAAATTGTGTTCAGCTGTAACAGATAATTACAAAACTGTTCAAAGATACTGTATAAATTTATTATCTCACAGGCTGTAGGTAAGATTTCCCTCAGCTCCACATCTCACTAGAACTTGGTTTTGACAATCATTTTAACTATTCTCAAGTTATGTAGTCTAATCACATTTCGGTTTTAATTTGCATTTTTCTGGTTACAAATGATTACACTTTTTCAAACAACTTGTTAGGATTCTTAAATTAAGATCACAATGCATGTATAGATTAATTTTGAGAATACATCTTTAAAATATTGAGACATCTGATCCATTAACATAAGTCTTCTATTGGTTTGTGCCTTATATAATTTATTTCATTAATTTATAACTATTTTAGGAGAGCAATGAACATAACAATTAGATATAATAGTTGGTATATGATATTTTACATGCTATGATAATCATTTATTTAATTGCATATCTTATTTATTGCTAATATGTAGAAAAACAATTGATTTGTTTAAAAGAGCATTTTAGAGTCATCTCTCAGCAGTTTAGCTTTTGAGAGAGATCAAATACAAAACGTCTGCATTTTAAATTAGCACATATTTAACTGTCTCAATTAGAGCAACCTCATACAATAAGATGTACATACAAAAGAATGGTAGTCATACATTTCCTATTCCAGTCCACGAACACATTATTTCCATGGTGAGAGGTACACTGGACTTTTCTCTTGACATGAATTAGTCATTCTTTATTTTTGTTCACTATATAAATTATTCAGTATCATGGTTGGTTAAAAGAGTTATTGTAGTGCTACAGTAGCAATCTGGAAATGGAAAACTGAAAACTTGAGCTTTCAGGAGTGGAACAGGGATTACCAGTTTTAAAATATGAAAAGGAAGAACATCAAAGATGAATGTTCTGGAATAGGCAGCTCTTAGTAAGTGTGGGTGGAATTCAGCTTTAAATACACATTCTATACCTACATGTGATCTATCAGCACATAAAAAATAACCTTATAAGTTTTGGAAAGCATTAAAAATCACTCAGCTGAGTTGGAAAAACATCAGCAAATTCACAGTGGTCTCAGGTTTCAGCCAAATTTAAATTTGCTGAAGAGCTGACCACCTCTTTCTGCTAGAGAATCCACTGTATATAAGTTCTTGTAACATTTGGTGTATCACAGATACCTATGGTAAATACAATATTTTATTGGTTTACAAAGAAGCAGTTTTACTTTTAAACGCTTGCTCAATTCACACTTCACACTTCTAAAAGAAACATCTAGGGGTCAATATTTCACACGAAGAGTTTTAAGGGGCCTTCAGGTTTCAAAACACTTAGGCTCAACCATGTACTTGAGGAGATATCTCATGGGTGCACATCGATTTCCACCTACTTTCGGTCCAAAATGTTTGCAAATGTTGTTGTCGTTGAGTCCCAGAAACAGATGAAGAGAACAGGACTGAGATGGAGGAGTGGTGGTGGTAATCTCAAGTGATCTTCCTTCTGATCTTCCAAGACTCAATACATTTGGAATGCAACATTCACACTAAGCAAGCACCAAAGATCAGGGCTGCAGTTTGAAAGGGTGAGATCCCTGAAATGTCACCAGGTTATTGCAGTCAACAGGCACAGAGCCTCACCTCTGTGCTCCCAAAACACTCTTCGGTGCACAATAGAGAAGATGTAGATATTTATTATATGGGAGATAGTGGCTCTCTACCAACCTAAGAAAGAAGGACATAGTCTCAGTTCCTCTCCTGCTCCTAAACTTCACACTCTACCATTGAGCTGCAATGAGTGGAGGATCCAATATAAAAGATCTTGAGACCCTGTTTTGGAATACTAACCCAGTGTGTTTTTTATAAATAGCTACAAAATTAATGTTTAACCACTTTAAAACCCAGAGCAAGTTAAAGGTTTACTTTAAAATAGATTTCAAAAATATTTATTTACAATACAGAAAGAAGGGCATGTGCAAACATCTGAAAGGGGAAAAAAGTCAGCAAATGACCTGGGGAAATTGTCCCAAGACACCAGGGGCTGAACTGAGTTGTGGTGGTCAAGGATAGCATTCAGCTAATTCTGGACTCAGAGGTGGGGATGTGTGTGTGGAGGGGGTGTAGAGAGGAGTCCATGTTGGTATCCTTGTATCAAGAGAGGTAGTGATGAAGAAAGAAGCCATTAGAAGGGACCCAGTGTGACAAGAGGGCTCACTTCACAAGCCAACAGATCTCTCACTCTCCCTTCCAGGTGGACACTTGGAGATGATCTTCCCAGTCAGGTTGGCTTTCTGGTAGGAGGAGGAGGGATGGCCAGAGCCTAGAAATATAAATCCTCTTAAAAATACAGTTGAATAGGGTATATATAGAGTTGAACAAAAATGAATCTGAATGTTTTTCACTCCCTCCTTTGTCAGATGATAAGCAGCCATCAGTTGAAATACTTGTGTAAATAGTAGCTAAGTGAACTCTCACGCAGGTGCGGCTGGCTGCACAATAATACCGTGACACCTACATGGTTAAGTGCAGGTCTCTACATCCAACATCAGTGCATTAATAGTTCCACATGAATCTAGAAACACCAGTGGTGTAGCCCTTGAAGCAGTAAGGTACAAAGCAGAGTCCATAGACAAGACAGGAGAACTGAGTGGATTTGTTCAACTGATTATAGGACATCAACTGTGCAACAGATGCTTTTCACAGCTGTGTGCTAATGGAAGGTGATGAAGCCAGTAAGGCTAGAAAATATGAACACTGGATGCAGATGTTGGTGGCACCAGGCTGGTTATAGGAGGTGGCTGTGGTACATTTGTGTGCTTAGATTTGGTTTATTTATTTATTTTTATGAAAGTTAATGTTTATTTAGAGTGAGAAAAGAAAGCACAAGTTATGAGTATAAAACAGCTGTCAAATACCACAAATATTTAAAAAATGGTTCCATTATGTAATAGTCTGACACTTCTCTTTAGGGATACATAGTCCTTGATCTCCTCTTCATATGATAACCACTTTGTGATATTTTACAGGGAGTGAGATTATAAACATTCTTTCAGCTAGCACATTTCTTCACTCCCCATGTCTTCCTGGTGCTAGGTGCAATAGTTTGGTTTCACATTTCACCTTAGCCTCTTTGTTTCTGGGTGCCACCTAAGTCTGCACAGCAGGTGACACAGGAATTCCTGAAAGCCATTCTTGTGCAAGGACAGCTATCAATTACCTACTTATATGATGCAGTGACTATAAACTACAAATAATATTTTATTAAATGTAAGTTAAAGTTTTTCTTAGCATGATCCCAAAAATGCCCATGAGTACTCTAGAGCCACTTAATTATGAGATGAAGAGAGTTGGAATCGAAAGATACAGTGGTTAAACATGTAAATAAAATACATTATTTTGCAAATTTTACAAAGGCATATGACCATTAGAAAGAATTTATTGCTCAATTTCTTCACAACACTTTGGAAATAACCTACTAAAAGGGTCTGGAAGCTTAAGCTTCATCAGATTTATGGTAAATTTGCCTCTAATCAGAATAGCATTCTAGAATACAAATCAGATCATGACAGTAAATGCTTTAAATTTCTCAGGAATGTCTTTGTATTGTCCTAACTTTTATTTTGTAAAATTTAAAATCTTAGACAATTGACAAATATAAGGCAATGAACTTAAGAACTGTAAACACACACATACACACACACACACACACACACACACACACACTTCTTTTTGTCTGAATCATTTGAGAGTGAGTTTCAAGCATTATGGGATTTCTTCATTCCTAATTACTTTAAAATATATCGTCAAAGAACATGATCATTTTCTCATTAGCCATAATATAATAATCACACCAGAAATTTGACATACTGCTATCTTTTATTTATTATTATTATTTGTTTTTTGGGTTTTTGTTTTTTTGTTTGTTTTTTTGACACACTACTATCTATTATTCAGAATAACATCAATCTTCACAGTTGGCCATTATTAAGGTAATGTGCTTTATAGTTGTTTTTTATTGTGGCTAAAAACACATAAAAATGAATCTGCCCTATCAATGAATTTTAAGTGTACAGTGCAGCATTGCTTATATATGCCTTGTTGTACAGTACATCTCCATAGCTTTTTCGTCTTGCATGACTGAAACGCTATACACATTGCACAGCAATTCTCCATTTCTCCCTTCCCCTAGTCTCAGCTAGGACTATTCTACTTTCTGCTTCTACAAGTTTGACTCCTTTAGATACATTATAGAAGTAGAATCATTCAGTATTTGCCCTTCCGTGACTGGCTTACATGGTCCTCAACTTGGACTTATAGCCCATGTAATCCAGAATGGCTGTAATATCCCCTTCTAGTAACCTTGACCTGAGGTAATAAAGGAATAGGCCTGTGTAGGTCTTCATGAATTTGAATTCCTTCTTTAATAAGCAGAGAAAGAGATTGATGGCCCCTCTTTTGAGCAGGCTGAAAACATGGTACCAGGCCTGCAAGCTGGAGGAGCTCATCACTCAGTGAGGGCATGAAGCTCATCACCACCTCATTGTACAAGTTCCCAAGTCTCACAGGAGGTTCTGGCCAAACCTAACTGCCAGAGTATGAGTGTGGTACACAGACCACTCATAGGTCAAGTCAGGGAAAGTAAATTTACTGCAGATAGGAAACAAGAATTAATAAAAGCCTAAAATCCATGGGAAGCTAGTGCCCCATGGCTGTGGAAAGTGGCCTAAGATGGATGACGTCTTCTCTGAGCATGCCCCTTCTCATATCATGGCTGAGAGTATCATGGGTTTTATAACCCAGGCACCACCTGGCTCACTGAGTGCAAACATTGAAGGGTATGCTGTTCTAGGAGGGACAAAGACAGAGCCTGAATTATTCCATATAGTTCCTCCTTATTTCAGCATACTGCATTTTCAGAATATTCTATGGTTATTCTGGTAACTGCAAGCAAGAGTAGAAAACAGTGTTGGCCAATGCTATCTAGAGACTTGCCCTCCCATACACATAAAACTACATAAGCCAGAATCAATAAAAGGGATCTACTTGGTGTAGGCTGAACAGAGTCAGGGTTATTACCCACATATACATTTTACTGACTGTCATCTTCTTGCTGGGGCTGGCGTCTACTTTGACTTCATATAATTGCATGTATTTGGGAAATTAATTAGTCATATAATATTTTGTGTTCATTGAACTGAGCTTCTCCATTAATCTAGGGAAAAAGGATACCTTAACACTCTGTGGCTTCTGGGTTAGAGGAATGGATGTTGTGAGAAGCATTGGCATCTTGCATACCCATCATAGAGTTATCTGGCACTGCCTCTAAGGATGCCCTGACTATGGGAGCAAGAGGGAGGCACAGCTATCTCTGGAGCCAGGCTGTCTGGGTTCTCACTGTACCCGCTGACTCCAGGAGACCAAGACCAGTGCCCACAATCGATTTTTCATGTTGAGTAATCTTGCTAAACTCACTTTTTAAATCCCATAATGTCTGATTAGATTGTTTTTTAGATATTAATAGATAATATTATCTCTATGAATGATTGTTTAGTTTTTTTTCTCTTAATACTTGTCCTAAATTTTACTTAATTTCACTGAGATTTCTAGGAAAATTGAATGGATATGACAATAGCAGGATTCTTGTCTTGTTCCTAAAAAAAAGAAGAAAATGTTAGAAAATTTTACTATTAAATATAATGCTTACTGTAGACATTTTATTTATCAGATTCCATTTATCAGAATATAAAACTGCCCTACTATTGGTTTTTAGTGTTTAGTCACAAATGAATGTTCAATTTTACCAAGTGTTTGATCTTGTTCTATAGAGACCATAATATGGCATATTTCCTTTATTTTCTCAACTGAGTGACTTTTAAATTTATATCAATTTGTATTTTGTATAATTTTTATTTTTATGCTATTATTATCAGGTTATGGCACCTATATTATCAAGGGTTCTCCAGAGAAACAGAACCAACAGGGTGTGTGTGTGTGTGTGTGTGTGCAAGCACATGTGCATATGTTTAATATATAGGCTGACATGTGTCAATTTGTAGGGTAAGTCAGCAAGCCTGAAACTCAGCAGTCCTGAGAAAAAGGAGAGTTAATGATGTGTTTTCACTGCAAAGGCTAACAGAATCAAGTTTCAAAAAAAAAAATCTGATGTTTCAATTTGTGTCTGAAGACCAGAAAATCCAATTTCACACTTTGAAGACCATTAGGCAGTAAGACTTCTCTTACTTGGGGGGAGGTGGCCCTTTTAGCCTATTCAGCTTCTAACTGGTTGGATGAATCCCACTGTAATCAATAAATGGCAATCTCCTCTCCAGTCTACCTATTTAAATATTAATCTCATTCAAAGACACCGTAATCAATAGATGGCAATCTCCTCTTCAGCCAACCTATTTAAATATTAATCTCATTTAAAGATGCCCTCACAAAAACACAAATAATAATGTTTGACCAAATACCTGGGCACCCCATAGTCCAGTGAAATTGATACATAAAATTACCCATCATATTACGATTGTTATTAACTCAAAAAAATAAGTTGACCAATATATATATTTTTCCATATTCTTTAATGCATGTTAAGATTGGCATACATATATACCTTTAATTTTTGGTAAAATTCAACAATGAAACTATAGGGGATGGATGTTTTTCCTGTAGAAACCTATTTGACAATGAATTCATTTCTGTGTCAATTCTATCTAGTTTATTTTTCTAAAAATTTGCTAATTTTATTAAGAAAATTCAGGGTAACATGTAAAAAATATATATAATTATCTTAGGCACTTTGCCATTAGGATTTCTAGTGATATCAATTTTTTCTCATATATAATGTTTGTTATTTGTGCCTGCACTATTTTTTACTTGATAAGTTTCCCAACTCTGTATCATTTATTAAGAATTTTAACCACCAAAATATTAGTTTGAAGATTTTTTCTATTTCTTACTTGTTCTTACATTTTGTAATTTTTTACAAATACTTTTATGTTATTTCTAAATTTTAATCTTCTTTGATTTTGAAAATTTCTTAAGTATTATTTTCTCCTTGATTTTTAACCTTTTTTTTTATATATTCAATTAAGTCCACAAATTGCCATCTGAGCATGGCTATAGCTAAATCTCATAAATGTCAGATATTTTTCTTTCCTTTCATTTTAAAATATTTTTCAACATTCACTGTAGTTTTTCTTCATTATTGTGATATTCATAAGTGTATTAGTTATTTTTGAAAGGCATGGGGATCTTCATATCTTTTTAAATTGTTTTTTAGATTTATTCCATTGTGGTCAAATAATATTCTTTGCATGACTTCAATCCTTTGAATTTTTTTGAAACCTGCCTATGGTCCATCCTATGATCAATTTGTATAAATATTCCTTGTGTGTGATGACAATATGTATTCTGCAGTTGTTGGATGCAGTTTCTTATATGTTCCAGTTACAATAATTTTGTTTATATGGTTTTTAAAACTATATCCTCACTGTTTTTTAATCCTATTTGTTCTATCAGTTTCTGAGAAGAGTTTGTTAAAATATGTAATTGTTCCTGTGGAATAGTCTGAATATATATAGTATATATGTATGCATATATATGATGTACTATACCCATACACACAAGTGCAAATATATATTTATATCTGCATATATATTTGCATATATATATTTGCAAATATATATTTATATCTGCATTTACATATTTGCATATATATAGATTTGCAATATATATAGTATATATATTTTTATATAAAAATATATTTATATTTATATATATAATTGTATAAAATATATATTTTATATTTTATATCTGCATATATGTATTGGTGTATATATAGATTTGCATAGATTTGCAATATCTATAGTATATATATTTATATCTGCATATATGTATTTGCATATATATAGATGTGCAATAGCTATAGTATATATATTTTTATAAAATATAAAATATATTTATATATTATATAAAATTTTTATAATATATATAAAAATTTTTCATGGTATATATATTTATAATATATAATATATTTTTATATTATATTTTTATAATATAATATATTTTTATATTATATTTTATATATAAAATATATAAAATATAATATATAAAATATATTTCATGTATGTAAATTTTTTGAAAATATATATTTTATATATATATTTTAAATATATGTTTTTAAATATAATATATATGTATAATTATATATTTATATATAAAATGTATATAATATATATTTTTATATATAAATATATATAATATATATATTTATAAAATATATATTTTATATTTTATAAAAATATATATACTATAGCTATTGCAAATCTATATATATGCAAATACATATATGCAGATATAAATGTATATTTTATATGTATAAAATATGTTTTATATAAAATATATATTACATATATATTTTATATATGCTAAATATACGCTCAAAGTTTCAAGTAATAAACACAAATATTTTATATATATATTATATATATATAATATGTTTTATATAAAATATATATAGTATATATATAAAATGTTTTATATAAAATATATATAGTATATATATACTATTTATATATACTATACATATATTTTATATAAATGGTATATATAGTATACATAGTATATATATAAAATATACATATCATATATGATATAGATAGTATTTTCTATAACATTTTATATATATAAAATACTATCTATATCATTTTATATATACATTATTATAAAAACTATTTTATATATTTTATGTGTATTTTATATACATCATATATATATATAATACACTCTCTGTATAGTATTTTCTTCTTAAAGTCGAATTTGTCAGAAATTAATTTACTATGATCTACTTTCTGTTGGGTATTGCTTGCTTAGTATAACTTTACCTTTCTAAGTCACAAAAACTAAAACATTTAAATTTTCTTTATAGTAAAACTCCATAATATTTGTTAATATATAATGTAGTCATTGCTCATTTATATTTACTTACAGATTTAACCAGTTTTTACTCTTCACTGTGTAGCTCCTAGCTTCTATCAGTGATAATTTTCTCTCTGTCTCCAGAAAGGCATTCAATGGTTCCTTAGTTTAGACATACTCCATACTTACTTTTTTTATTATTTCATGTTTTGTCAGTGGCTCTAGAATCCAGATTGAGACTTATTTTAGCACTTTGAAAATATACCATGATGATTTGTTTCCAGTTGTTTCCATTGAGAAGTCACATGTTAGACTTATTATTATTTACCTATGGATAATGTATCATTTTCTAGCTGCTTTTGAGATTTTTCTCTTTCATTATGAATGACAAAAGTCTTGCTATGATATTCTGAGTTATTTTCTCATAGGTTTTCTGCTGAAAGTTTATAGTGCTTCTAAAATAATATCAAAAACATGTTTAGAAAATTATCTGATTTTTTCTTAAAATATTGTTAGCGCCTAATTTATTTCCTTTTCTCCTTCTGAAGCTCCACTGTTGAAACTTTAAAATTAATTCACTAATTATATTTCTAGTTGTATTTCATTAATATTACAGGTTTGTTAAGAACACCTATTCTTAGTTTAACTTATTTTATATTATTTTATACTGGAATTTAATTTTTTCTCTCCGGCTCTTAGTTGTTTCTAAATATATGCTGAAAGTTTCAAGTAATAAACACAAATATTTTAGAATTTATTTCTTAAAGTCCCAGGATCAAGGGTCTCACTGATCTGTTTTCTTTTTTCTTATAAGATGTTGTGTTAGCCATTGAATATGTGGTGATAATTGTTTGTAAAAAATTTTAAAGAAATTTGTGACTTAGAGTGTACTTACAATATTACTGATATATGTATGTATACTTCTGGAAAGTAGGCAGTGGAATTAATGGTCCTGGCCATATTCTAAAGAGGGTTTGTGACAATTTGATGCTTGATATCAGTTCCTGTGAAAGATAGTCCTTTTTGATTTACCTTTACTCCTGTAGTGGGACCCTTTGTGATTTCTAATCCAAAATATTAGGGATTTTCAAATCCTTTTCTTTTGGACATTAAGCTCCAATTTTTACCACCTTAAGCTCCACACGTCTGCCAAAACTTTCACTTATACTCACTTCTCTCAGCAATCTCTTCTGGAAATAGACATTTCTAAGTGAAAAATGATATAAAGCTATTGTATGTTTTCTTATTTTCTTAAAAACCATGAGTCATAATTTTCAATGTCTTTTTTTCCAAAAATTTCACAAGGCGTATTTTAAAATATTATATACAGTTTTATTTGTGTTGTTTTTTGTTTTTTCTTACTCTGCCTATACATCCTTGGGAAGCATGTATTTACCCTGAATCAGGCAATGAATGCAAGGACATGGCACAGTCAGTGCATATGGTGAAATCGGAATGTTCTGGTCACTCTTTTCCTGGATTGCATTTAGTACTTCTGGCATATTAGGTGTATGTTAGTCCATATTGATCACACATTAGTCTATTCCTCGGAGACCATATCATTCCCATATTCCTCACACAGTCCAGATACATCATTATAAGTCTCTTAGAGGACTGGGGATGGTAAATGGATAATTTTAGCAGCAATATCTAATACATAGAAATTCCTGACCCCAAAATCTCAGGTAATACAGAATCAGACAGTGACACTGATATTCGGAGTTCTGTTTTCAGTGTGTTGACTTGAGGTGGTTCTTGGATGTCATAGCGGAGATATTCAGTAGGTCATTGAATAGCTGGTTTGAAAACACAGTAAAGCCCAAATATTGCAATAGGTACTTCAAAATTATTAGCTAAAAATTCATAATATAAAACATACCAGTGGATATAAAAACACATTTTGAGGTAACTAGAGAAAGATGCTGAAGATAGAATATTGAGCTACACTAAAATTTAAGAGACTCTGTGAGAAGAAAATGAGCCAATAAGTGAGTCAATAATACTGGCCCTGATAGGAAGAGGGCAAAATGAAAAGGAAGATCTCTTAGAAAAGGGAGGCTGATAATGGTTCAAGAATTGAGGGATTTGTTTCATAAAACACTCTAGAGATGTGTGCTAATGCTTATGCACACCTGGACATCTCGATTTTGATTAGAAGGACTAGATAAAGTGAGATTGGTTAAATCATTTTACTAAAGGCCTCAATGCAGATGAGCTATGTTGAGGACTAAGCAAAATGAAAATGATTAAAGAAATCTCTATGTTGATAGAAATTTTAGTTTTATCCAGGATAAAATGAGTATATATAATTGCAATCTCTTTTGAAAGCAAATAAAGCATAGGGAACCATTATGTATCCTTTTTTTTTTTTACCTAGTGTAACCTCTGGAGAAAAATCATAATTAATTCAAATCATACAAGTAATTTACCAAAATGAAAACTCACATGTTCAGAGTGATAGTTCTCAGTAGCAAATTTCCTACCTGTTAGAAAATTGTAGAGTTCACTGATGATTTTAATGTTATCTAAAGTTAAAAGTGAACACATAAAGACAAACTATTGTCAATAAGCAAAAGCTCTCTAGTTGGAATACCCCTTAGATGGGGAATACCTTATTAGAGTGAGAGATGATGATTTAGAAAACCTGATAAACTGATGTATACTATGATTCATCATATTTTTAACACTTAAAATTCTCTTAAATATCCTACCAGCATACGAAGGCATAAATTTTAAAAATGCTGGACACAATATATGCAATTAAAATTTTGGTGGTGTTGTTGTTGTTGTTGTTTTGAGACGAAGTCTCTCTGTCGCCAGGCTGGAGTACAGTGGCGCCATCTCAGCTCACTGCAACCTCTGCCTCCCGGGTTCAAGCAATTCTGCCTCAGCCTCCCAGGTAGCTGGGACTACAGGCGCATGCCGCCACGCCCAGCTAATTTTTTTTGTATTTTTAGTAGATACGGGGTTTCACCATGTTGGCCAGGATGGTCTCAATCTCTTGACCTCGTGGTCCACCCGCCTCAGCCTCCCAAAGTGCTGGGATTACAGGCTTGAGCCACCATGCCCGGCGCAATTAAAATTTTTTATCCATTTGTAATTAAATAGATTCACAGATAAATCAGTATGACTAAATATATTCATTTCTACATAGATGTAAGTGAATCCTAAATATATAATGTAAAATTAGTTTTTAAAGGGTAACTTTCAGAAAAAACATTTAAAACTACTGTGAATTTTAACATATCAAATGAGAGATAAATGCAGTTTATTACGTTTAGAATATGAATGTGAAGAAACAGATGACTTGAATAATAATTTAAAAATCAATATTTGGAATGTAAAGGGTGTTTTAAGTTATTATTTGAACAAACTCATAAAATTACATGAAGAATTACACGATTTTAATTTATTATCAATATTACTGGAAATCTTAAAAATAAATGGATTGTGGATAGCCAATCATTGTCTTGATATTTATGTCATAGGTTAATTTGATCCCTTTCACCTCAAACAAAAGGCGATCCAGTTTGACCCCAGTGTCATTTGTGGTCAATTTTAGTGTAGGATAAGTAGCTTAAAATTATAATAGCCACATATTTCCCCAAAAAGAACAATAATGTTTAGACTGAAAAGTATTTATATTGTGTAATCATTATGACAATTTAAAGTGTAAAAGGAAAATTTTTCTATGCTGATACAAGACATAAAAACTTGGAATCATAGAGTAATCAATTACAAATTGCTAATCATTGATTTGCTTTTCTTCATTGTGTCTTTCTTGCTTATAAAGATAATTTGTATTTTTCAACCTCATTTTAGATTAACTATATGTATATATATGTATTTATATATATATTTTTTCCTTTGGATCAAGATAACAGAGTGGAACATAAGTTTACCAAAGCCCTACTATAATTAGCGTGTGAATATGATCACAATTATGCATACAGGGAGATTCACTTCAGAAGACAGTCCAGGAGGCCTACAGATGTGTAGAGAGGTTTAAGGCTTAGAAATCTTAGGTAAGATTTGAATGAGAGTGGTGCTGAGTAGAGCAGAAAACCAGCATTATATTAAAACATATCTACAAAATACTAGATCATCCCTGGGTATCCTTCTTCATTTGCTTCCCTTGCACCTCAAACATGCAGACAACAGCAACCATAGCTTCTACATCTGTATTCTACCAATAGCTCTCCTCCACTGTAGGCAAATTCTACTAAAAATACAAAAAAAAAAAAATAGCTGGGAGTGGTGGCATGCGCCTGTAGTGCCAGCTACCTGGGAGGCTGAGGCAGAATTGCTTGAACCTGGGAGGCGGAGGTTGCAGTGAGCTGAGATGGCGCCGCTGTACTCCAGCCTGGTGACAAAGCGAGACTCCGTCTCAAAAAAACAATAGAGTGTCCCCACTCTATTAATCTAAATTAGATCCTCCAACAAAGCCATCAAACACATACCAAACTCATAAACTTTTTTTTAGGTTTAAAATCTAAATTTGAAAAATAAACAAGGATTGTCTGTGTAGTGAACAGTTTTCAGTCATTTTTAATCTCCAGAATTATAAATGTTTTTATAGAAATTATATTCTCTCTTGTGCTCTCTCTGTCTGACAGTTGTTTAGGCGGCCACTGGTTAAATTTTTTGACAAAGTGTCTGAAATTACAGTAACATTGTAATATTGGATTGTCTCATTTTGAGTAGCACATATTTTTGGAATTAGCATAGATCTTACATCTTCAGGTCTCAACTTTTTTTGTAGTTTCTCAATGTGTGCTTAATAAACTATTTGTTTAATCACACAGAGTAGGTTTTTGTTATTTACAATTAAGATCATTGACATAAAAATGACAAACTGAATTAATGTAGTCAAGAAAATGTTAAACATGCTATAGGAAGCTGATATTTATTATCTAGTCTGTTTGTGGCTAAAAGCAGAGCATATTTATGTTGAATTGAAGCACAGAATTCCAGCAGCTTGTGGCATTCAGTGGCAAAATAAGTAATGAAAACTATTACCTGTGGTTACCTAGAATGAAATGTGTATTAATGACATGAATTTGACAGATTAAGTCACAGCTTAAAAAGAACAAAATAAAGCATATAAGTAATTCAAGGCTCTAAGATGGGCTGGTTGCTTTTAATTTTGCTGGGTAACTTGAAGAAAATGCATGACAAGCTCAAGGTCTTAAATTCTCAACTCAAAACTAAGACAGACAACCAAGGATTTTAAGCATTTCTCATTTCTTTTTGCCTGTAGGCTGAGACAGATGAAAATCAAACTAAAAGCTTTATCCTAAGGGTTTACAATTTATGTAGGTTGAATTAACAATCTGAAAATGCATCAAATGTGACAGAGCTTTGATAAGGAAATAATAAAACACTGAGTGTAGGTATAAAGACATATTGAAAGATTTGGATGTTTTAACATATACCAAATACCCAGACTCCAAGTCAACCCCTATTTTCAGCTAAGACATGTCTGATGTGACTATTCCTGCCTCACGAAAGAATCCTAAAATTATTTGATCGCAAAGCAGTTTCTTGCAGAGAATTCAATTATTCCCATATTCTCTACTCAAGAACTCTCCTATTGTCTTCAGGCCTGTAACTAAAATCAGATTATAGCAAATGCATGAAATTACATATTCAAACAAGGGGTAAGAAAGAAGCTTATAATCAAAAAAGAAGACAGAATTTGGTTAATATATCTGTATTTTATTTTAAAAATAGAAAATACAAGAGAGAATTGGTGACTATATTTGAAGCATGCCAGACAAAGAAAAAGAATGACCATAATTTTTGGTGAAGCTTAACCTAAGTTTTGTATTCCCTGACTAGAGAACTTGAAGTTGTTGTTCTAACTCGCATATCTACATCATACCATCATTGACTTGTGTAGTTACTCAAATCTTGATTCAAAGATGATTTACTTTAACATAAGGAATGGAATCTAGAAAATCCTTTGCATATGTAGAGAAGGAAAGCAAAGGACTTAAGAATACATTTGTCATGTGTAATATCTAAAGTATTTCCCAAACTAAGAAAGCCCAGAGAACATTACCTTCACGAAAACACTGGGGACACCTTTACTGAAGAAAGTACATGCATCTGTGAAATGGATAGGAGTGACAATTGTGAGAATCAGCTTGCTGACGGAGGATAATGTACCATTGGAAATTATTATCAGTTGAAAAGTAGACATTACAGGGATGGGGGAGAGAGGTAATCAGAATGATTTGATGCACAGGAATCTTCAAAGGTGGTGAATTCATCATAGACTTGCTATGGCAAATATTAATATTTTTCCAAATAGATTTTTCCTTTATTAATAACCAAAAATTATTCTAGGTGTGGCAAGCACAGCATCAACATATTTTGGAATAGTTTCTATACAAAGCCATTATTGGTTTGAAATTAATGTTACACATATCGTATAGTTAGTGTTACTTAAGAAAATTAATGATTGTATTATTTCTTTTTTTTTTTCTTTTTTTTTTATTGCATTTTAGGTTTGGGGGTACATGTGAAGAACATGGAAGATTGTTGCATAGGTACACACATGGCAGTGTGATTTGCTGCCTTCCTCCCCATCACCTATATCTGGCATTTCTCCCCATGCTATCCCTCCCCAACTCCCCACCCCCCCACTATCCCTCCCCTTTCTCCCCGACAGACCCCAGTGTGTGATACTCCCCCTCCCTGTGTCCATGTGTTCCCATTGTATTATTTCAATCTCTAAACCTGAATTACTTTATAGAATTAGAGTGCCTACCATTGAGATGATGTCAGGTAGTATTGAGAAATAACATTCTGCATATGTACTATAAATAATTCTGTCATTACTATCAAATTTCACCTGAAAACATTCACCAGGATCATTATACATTGCTGAACAGGAAATAGTCAACATTTGGGGAAATTAATTGGTTTTGACCCTAGCTCTATGATAATGTTAATTTTTGTGGCTCAGAAGAACACTGTTGTCCACTGATGAGAAGAAGGTTATAGATGTCAGGCAATAAATGGAGTTTTGACTGGATACATAAGTGGCATGAGAAGTTGTTAGATCTCCAGTTCCTATATTTATCATTTAAATAGTTACAGTATGACCAGAATCAGCATTTTGGCTTCCTAACCCACAAATAATGGCATTTAGGCCAGGAAAAGCATAGTGAACCCTACGGAATGGCACTGCTTTTTCCAAAAGAAAACCAAAAGCAATACTATATTTCTGGGAGATATTCATTATTACTGATGAGTTTTAGAAGATCAAAGAAAGGTGATGATTCCTATTTCATCTCCACATAACCCCTCTGTTTTACTAAGCAGCACACAGATGAGAAAGGTTTTTAGAAACATAGTGGATTATTATAAGCTTAATCAATTCAATTTGATTTCACCTGTTAATTCTGACATCTACTTTTCCTGAGAAAATTACCACAGAGTTTGATTGATACGTACCTATTGATCTAGAATGTCATTTTGTACCTATCTTAATAAGCAAAGTCTATTGGGAACTGTGTACTTTCACCTGCTGAGACAGAAGTAAACACTCTTAGAAGTACACACTCCTACTGGCTCAGGAATAATATCAACTCCCTAATTTGGGACACAATTTATTTCACAGAGATCTTGATCATCTTACTATCCCTTAGAATATCACAACATTAGTTACATTGTGATACCATTTTATTACTTGAATAATGAGAAGTAGTAGATCTTCTAAATGACACCAAAGTATCCCAAGTTATAAGTCAAATAAAATGAAAAAAGATATGCCACCAAATTCAATTATCTTGAGATACATTGTAATGAATTTTCCAAGGGCAAGCATCAGTTGCTTCTCTTAGCATCTTTTGTTATTGTAAAAGTGCATCACAACTCGTTGCATATTTTAGGAATTTGGAGACAACATAGATAACATGTAAATATGCTATGCTGACCCATATATTTGAAAACCTGGAACACTTCTACGTTTATGTCGGATCTAGAGCAATAGAAGGCTCTCAATCTGCTTCTGCTGATTTTGAATGTGACTAACATATTTATGTTTTCTACTTAACCATTTGGAGACATCAGATACAATGTGCATGCTACATAGTTCCATTCATTGTGTAACTCCAGGAACACCATTCAAAGTTGATTAAAATGTGAAAGTAACCTCTGAAGTTAGGGAGTGTTCAGCCTTCACAATTATATAAAATGGTCCTAACAGTATTACTCATGGTGGTTCTGGCAATTATACGGCAGCACAGGATTTTCATTAAGTATGTTAGAAACTCTTAAAGAAAATCCAAAGTAGATTCCACTAGAGTTTTGAAACAAATCTGTGAACTCTTTGGAATAAAAAAGTGAACCTTTAAAAAAATGTTCTTAGCCTTTCTGGGCACTGATAGATTCCAAATGCTTTACTCTGGGACTTCAGGTGCTTATACCATTTGATTGTCTGTCTTGACTTGGTATTATCTGATCTTTAAATGCAAGGTTACCTAGCAATATTCAGTATTGAATGTAATAATGGAAATTATGTTCAAGTAGTTCTTGAAGGGACAAGTAGATTGCATGAACTTGATACACCTATCTTAGCACTCTTCTCTCAACTTGCACTTATGCCTTCATGGACATTACATATATATATAGTCGGCTCAAGAAAAGAATATTGAGTTAGCTTATTTTAAAGACAGATTTACATAATTTTCTAGCACCAATAAGTAATGAAACATTTGCTATTAAAACCTGAGTGAGAAGATAGTGGAGAAACGAAACCCTTCTGGGTTGAAGACTTTAATGATATATCTCACTGCTACCTTTATCAAAAAGATGAGTTGGCTAGAGGTAAGGATCACTACCAATTGAAGATAATAATTTGATATTTTAAGTGGGTTGGCAAGGGTAATACTGAAATTTTAATGATGAGATTTGGGTAAGGGTTGAGTAAATCGTCTACTTTCATGTTGCAGGAGTCTGATAACTGTGTCGGGAGTAAATGTTCAAGCAGGCATCAGCTATGGGGAAGCCTATAGGTGTTAATTATGCTTTTTTATTGCCATACTCATTTGTATAAAGGGCTCATGAACCAAGAGATAGTGGAGGAAGGGGCCAAAGTTATACATGAGCCCAACAATATTGACTTCTTCTCACCATGGCTGACCAAGTTAACATCATTTTTTGTAGAGGTGCAATTTGTCAGTGACATGAACCAATATTAAATGGCACCATATTCTCAGGGAATTAGCTAGTATAATGGAAATATATTTTGTTTATTGAATATTTCTCATTATAAAAAAGCCATTATTGGTTTGAAATTAATGTTATACACATCGTATACTTAGTTTTTCCTTAAGAAAATTAATGATTGTATTATTTAATATCTAATCTAATCCCCCAATATTTATTATGAACAAAAAAAAGATTTTGAAGATATAAGGTTGTATATTATTGTTCATATGATTCATTGATCTTAATGTGTACTCCATATTTCAGAAGCAATTGACTTTGGAGTATATTGAAATTGCATAGAATATTTAATATTCCAACTGAGTGACAGTAACTTTTAATCTTTATTTCTTATCCTCAAGAATAGCAACTGACTAATACAGGATGCCATTTTTATTCTTTTCAGTCAGATTACATGGGTTCAGGAGGAAAGAAGTGCAAATGGAAGAGGTGCATCTAACTGTTACATTCATGACTTACTTGAAAATGTATGGTTCACTCCTTGTGAACTCTGTTCACAGGTCTTATAACAAAAGAAAGATTGTATACATGAGGGAATACAATAGTAATTACTCTGCAGTATAACATTTTAAACAACACATGCCTTTAGATGAGTAGCTTAAAATGGAATATTTCCTAAAAATTGATCAGTATACTACAGGGGAAGACATAGCTCCTGCTGAACAATAGGCAAAGGAAGGATTATGAATAGTCATGACTCCCTAGCGCCATCTACTTCTGCTATGTCCCATAGTTACATTTAATGGAATATCACACCCATCCATGTAGGCAGAACCATCACTGGCTCAGAAAACTCAGAAATGAAGACCTAAAATAGCCTCCAGATAAAGAAGTCTGTAGCGCTGGCTGAAAGCAAAGGAACTATGGAGCAGGTGCATATACTGTCTAAGGCCTTGTGGTCAGCTACGGTGTTGAGGTTGTAGTGACAACTTCTTTCTCCTTTTTCAACATTTAAAATTACTTGTTTGGTGACTTTAAAGACCTTAAAATATTTTTGATTTCCAAATGCATTTCCTAATTAGGATGGTACTATTTAGATATGTAATAATAATAATCTTATGCTTAGCTACACAAGCCCACAGTTAAGTGGAAACTACATGCTTCCAGCTACTCCGGCCAAAAATCTTAGCAACCTCACTCATCTTTCTCATGCCCTGTGACCAATCTATCAAAAAAAAAAAAAAAAAAAAGTGGGATGCATCTTTGAAGTACACTCACAACCGTACCACTTCTTAATACCTCCTTTATTACCACTCAAGTCCACTTCATCATCAACACTCACTGCAACAATCACAAACCTCTAGACTGATCTCATAGATTAGCAGTGTCTCCCGGTTTCTTTTCAAAATAGCTGCCTGTATGTTCTTTTCAAATGATAAGCCTAGTATTTTAATCTGTCTGAGTCCTCCACAGGCTTACCGTTTCACACAGAATTCAACACAAGGTCATCTAACTTCCTGCATAAACATCTTCTTCTAAAAATTCTCCACAATTTTCTCTTTTTTTACCAATCCAATCTTTTCTCCTACAATTCTCTCTTTCCCGTTCAGCTAAGGGAATATTGATCACTTTTTAGAAGCAATCTGTCTCCAAATTTTATAGTCTTCTTGTGGTTAGAAGGAAAAATATTAATGTGTACTCTGATGGGTTTTTAACTTATTGAAGTCTAGAGGGAAAAAATTAGTGTCACAGGATGAGGTTTTTTTCCCCTCCATATCAACTCAATATATTTTGTTAAATAGATGTCTGTACACCGAGTTTCAATGGAGCCTCCCATGTGAGCAAGATAAAAGGGTGTTAGAGAGATATTAGTCAAAATGTGATATTATAGTGAATCTTAGATTGGAAACAAATACGACTTTGAGTAATGTGTAGAAATTAGGTAAAGGGTAAAAATTTGGAGAACTTTTTAGGAAACTTAAAACTTCTCAGTTTGACTAAGTAAAAACAGTTTATTTTTTAAATCTGAAATGAATCTTAAAGTCCTTTTCTTCAACATGAGGCAAAATAGTATATGAGAAGCGTGATAGATTAATGACCTCAATATTCTACCCATCTGTGTATTCACAGCCTTTGATATTTGACTTTGCAATTTGTTCCATTTAAAATACTTAACATATAAATATGTTAGAATTTTTCCAATGCTTGGAAAAATACATTAAAAAACATTTTAGACAAAAACTGGCTTTAGCCAATGGAATGTTAATGGGTGTAAGTTGAACAATGGCTACAAAGGTCCATGTTCTAAGTTTCCCTTAGAATTTCTATTTTGTACTATAGGCAATATCAAGAGAAGAATAGTTCTTGGCTAGCTTACCGGTCCCTAAAGAAAGAAGAAAGACATGGGGGAGCCTAGCTGAGATCAGCCAAAACTCCTAAGAAAATGCCCAAGATTGCTTGTGTGCCCAAGCAAAAGATATTAAATCATTTTTCCCTACAAAGACAATTCATAATCTTTACAAACATATTCTGTGATTAAATATAAGGTATTAAATGCACAAATATTTTGTCTCCTACTTTTGATTTCTTTAAAATAGAAAACGAAACAAAACTGAAATTTTAAAGGCCGTGATATAGATTTCAGAAAGAAATTTTGAATGAAAACCCAATGACTATTTTGTTGAATAAAAATCTTAAAGTGAACCAAAGCTTAGTGATAACGAAGGATGATAGCATAGGAAACTCTGGTGTTTATTCTTTGGGATTATGAATTGAAAGGAAGAGAAAGGAACTTACTAGGCAGGCAGATGAAAGATGAAAAATTATCCTCAGAAAGATAAAAGAGATCTATTTAGTGTCTCCTAATTTCTTCCTTTATTTATCTGTTCAGAATCCAGTCTGCTCCTAGATTCAGAGCTCCACTGTCAATGATTCATTTTTCCCCCTCCATGAATTCTGTGCCTATCCTTGCTAATCAAGATCTAGTTTAAGCTGGTAGACCTCAACTAAAAGAGCTGGTAGGACATGTCAAGGGAAGAGCTGATAGTATCAGTGATTAGGAGAGCCTAGCAGAATTTGAATTGATGACTATTCTTGCTGAGTATTAATATATTTTGTCATAGAAATAAATTAATTCCTTTTTTTATATTTTAAAACACTGAATATGTCACTATTGCTCAAGTTCACTATTGAAGATACTGACTTTGGCAGGAAAACAATAAAAGTTTGAACCTGTGTCACACATTATTGCAATTTCTACAAAATTTAGTTGCTTTAGATCTCCAACTATTCTTATTTAGGAATGACCCGCATATATAAAAGAATGAATTAGAAAACATGAATGGACTAGATGCATAAAATTCCTAATAAACAAGTTCTGTGGATGAAATAAAAAATTTTTCATAAGACATTTTCTATTAATAGTTTGTTCTGATTATTTTAATGTTATGAACTTGATGAATCAAAAATACAAAGATAAGTAAAACACAAAACAGATGAATTTTACTGTGTTTTACTTGTCACTACATATTTAGAAATAGTATGGAATAGCAATTTATTGTAATCAGCAAACATTAAAATTCAGAGGCAAATATAAATTATGCATTTGTAGTGTCAACATAGAAACTAGGTGAGCAACTATGTACCTTTACATATATTTATTCATTTCAAGCAATCATAATTTAATTCAAATATCATTTGCATTTTTTTCTCACCAAATATTCTTTTTTTAAGAATGTATTCATTTGGCAATACAAGTAATTTTAAGGCATGAATTTGAGGAAGAGAAAAGCTGATTTTGAATATTCTAACATTTTTCAACATGACAAACAAGTATATTAGGGGGGGATTACTGGAAAGTGACAAAAGTAGTTATTTTTTTATACAGAGAGAACTTGAAATAAAAATCTCTAGAGATTTTCAGACTTGAACATGTAACTGTCAAAATCAGGGTTTCACCAATATAAACAAAATACAAATCATGGCAAATTTCACCCTTTGTAACATTATCAATACAGTTCATCTGAACAATTTATTATAATGTGTATGCACCTTGTACAAGTCATCACCAGGCACTAAAACTTTCAAATCACTAGCTGTCCCAGACTTACTTCTCGTGCTCTACAATAAAAAATATATATCTATATATATATATAGAGAGAGAGAGAGAGAGAGAGAGAGATAAATATCTGTGTTTTTATTATGTTGTTCTCACATTGCCAGAAAGAAATACCTGAAACTGGGCAATTTATAAAGAAAAGAGTTTTAATTGGCTCACAGTTCTGCAGGATGTACAGGAAACATGACACTGGCATCTGCTTAACTTACAGGGAATCCCCAGTAAATATAGCAGAAGGCAAAGTGGGAGCCAACACTTTACATGGCCTTGTATTCAAAGATCCTGACATAATTGGATCTCATCATTACACCTAACTAGAATTTTAAAAGACTCAAATAGACTATAAAAACAACAATTGAGTCCAATCAGAAATATTTCAATTGATGAGAAAGGTAAGTCTCTGATGCTTCTTTGACCCACGTCTCTGGAACCTTTATAGAATCATCTCCCAATACTCGCTAATGCATTTCTTCCATTTACTCAGACACATCTACTGGCTCTGCCTAAAAACAACTGGAATTCTAGAAACTGTTTAGTGAATCAGTATTCATTTGTCCTCTATTCTACACTTCTAAAGTCCAGTTAATGTCTCATCTGTTTTTTAGGAATTTTCTTGACCAGATTTCTTTTGCTCCATTATTGAATTTCTATAAAACAACATATTTGTTATTTCTTTACAATAATAATATAACATGTTGTACTGATTGTTTAGGAAACATATGTCAGCCTTTTCTGATACATATAGATAGCACACCTGGAAACAAAAATCAGATTTATATTTTACTTGCATTTATCTCAGTGCCCATAATTAAAACATGTCAGTTTTTTTTCTGAAATGTGTATTTTGAATACGCAAATAAGGAATACATGAATCTTGGTGGCAATTTTTACACCAGGATAAAATTGTGTACATGCATGTTTGGGTCTGTGTGTTTATGTGACATAACATGATTTTGTGATAGTTTTTACTTCAGTCAAGAAATTTAAGGTTTTGAAGTTGTTAGCTTGAGTTCTCCATTTTATTTAGCATCTCTTTTTAATACTCATTAGCATCATACATTTAGACATCAGGATTAAAGTACAAAATAAAATTACATATGAGTGTTTTAAATGAGGCTTACAATGAATGAACTTTGATTATTTGCCAGTGACTATATCAAATGCTCCACTTAAGTTTTTGCATTTGGATTTCATTATCCTAAAAAACAAATATAATATATATTTCTTAATTTGGGTGATGAGATATCTGAAATTTTTGAAGACAACAGAAATGTGTAAATCCGAGTTCAGGGATGTTCACACATGATTTTTTTTTATGTCTACCATTAAGACATTTGACTTTTATATTGTGATTATTTTCATATTTTAGTACTTTTATTTTGGCATTTCTGTTGGTATTTCTTATGGGAAATGGCAAAATTGAAAGAAAGGAGAAGCTTATGTTATTTGACTTATATATAACTGAGATATTTAACTTATATATCAACCATTCCTCACCAAAAATAAAGTCACATCTGTGAAATTTTGTGCCAAAGAAATGGAACCTACTTAAATGGCTATGCTATCAAGGGATACACACAAAAGAATATTATGAAACATGTCTAGCAGGGCATTATGGGCACACACAAAATTGATCCAGATGTAAAGCTCTTCTCTCTAAGAACAGTCTTGCAGATGATATATGGTTGATGAGGCAGTTACTTCTTGATGTCTATCTGTATCTGATTGCAACAGCTCTGTGACAATAGGATTTACATCGTTTTGGCCCTTGTATCACCAGGTCTCCCAGTGATGAGGTGAACAACAAATATCACTTGTTGAATGGTGAACAATCAGTAAGATGGATTGATAATTGACTTGTCAGTATGAACAAGATCCAGGGCAGGATCTTAGATATGAGGACAAGATCAGGTCATGAAAGAGAAAGATTATGATCACAGCAGATATTTATTCTCTGTCACTGTTAAGGGCTTCAGCTTTGGTCCCTAAACTGTAAGGACTAACAAATTTACTAGGCAAGGAGTAGGGACAAAAGCAGAAACTTAATTCTAGAATTACTATGCCAAAATGTGAATAAGGTAAAATATAAATTTGTAATAGCATTGAATAGAAGGTTTTCCCCGTAGAATCAGTAGATAGTATGTCATCATCTAAGGTGACTCAGTGCTATAAAAGCTCAGAAAGTCTGAATATATGAACGTGTCTATCCATGATGAATGGAGGTGGAGGAAAACTGAGGGTTTTGGCAATATTTTCTTCCTCTTTCTGTACTGGTTCAGAAACTCAGATGAGGATGATTTGAATGCAGCAAATTTAATTTTCATGTCTTTTCAATTAACTAGAGTAGCATTCTCTTTATACAAGATGACTCTAAGCGCAAGTTTTCATGTAAGCCTGTTGACCTGGTATAATTATTAATTGCATAATTTTCACTTGGAAAAGTGCCTCAGTTGAATAATAAATTAAACATTGACTTTTCTTAAGCTTTGTTTTACTCATGTTTATTTATTAGACTTCTCTCACCTTCTATAAAAGCATCACATTTTTAGACAAAGATTGTGTATCTTTCATGAAAACACATGATATTGTTGATTGCATTGGGCTTTTGATTTGTATTAGTCCATTCTTGTACTGCTGTAAAAAGATACCTGACCCTGGGTAATTTATAAAGAAAAGAGGTTTAATTGGCTATAATTCTACAGGCTGTACAGAAAGCATGACAGGATCTACTTCTGGGGAGGCCTCAGGGAGTTTTTACTCATGGTTTTCTCACAACAACTCACTCGCTCACTATCAGGAGAACAGCACCAAGTGGATAGTACTAATCCATTCATGAGAACACCACCCCCATGATCTAACCACTTCCCACCAAGCCTCTCCTCCAACACTAGGGATTAGAATTCAACATGAGATTTGGGCAGTGACACAGATCCAAACCGTATCACAGTTCACATCTTGACTTTACTCCTATGCAAGTTTGATCAAATTATTTTAACTGTAAACTTTAGTTTCTTGATCTATAATATGAAAATACAGTATCTAACAAATAAGGTGATAATTAAATATATATATGCAGAATGTTGAGCACAGTGCTTGGAATATATGTTATTTAGTTTCAAACTTATTTTAGTTACTATAACACAAATTAATGTAACATGCTACAGCATATTTTGAGTCTAGGAGAAAAGTTACATCTTCAGACAAAGGGGCTATGGTTCAGTCAATTAAAAATTCATAGATAAACGAGTTAATTTAATAATGGAATATGTAGACATAATGAAGATATGACCATTTCACTTTGTAGTTAATTAATTCTACTTTCTAATTAATTCTGAGAGAACATTATGGTCTTAATATTTGTCTGGTCTGAAAGCCAGACAAATATTAACTATCATCAATAAAACATATATGGCAGTCTTACTCAGGAGCACTCATACAGGCAAACTATAGAATAGAAACCACTGGCCATTTCACCATTTTGAAGAACCAAAAGAAATAAAACAATTTATGTACTTCTGAAAACAACATATCTTGAAGTGCTAAACCATATATCCAATATTTAAAAATATTAGGCACATGTAGAGCTATGGGAGTAGTTCTTGGAGAAATTTTTATAAGGAAAAGATGGATAAAACTGTGTTTTAAAATAAATACTATGTTTTGTTTTATTTTTGTCTTGGAGAGGAGGTTAACATAGGAGTAAAAATAGGAAGCTTGGTATATGAGGTGAAAAGTAAAGAAATCTGTTTGAATGAATTGGAGGGTGTCACTGAAGAAAATAGTAAGAAATAAGATTAAGAAGGAAATTGGAGATAAATGCTAAATCACAATCAATAAAGAATGACTTGTTTAGAAAAAGAAAGAAAACAGTAAAAATATAAAATAAAAAATATACTTAATACAGAAAGTAGTAGGTTATTAATATGATAGAATTTCAGAATAAATGAAAATGAATAAAGAACAATGAGACTTAAAATGTCAGAATTAGGAGGTCATACTTGCTTTTCCAGCTGTGAAGACAATTCCTGTCCCAGTTTGAACTGTATCTTTTTTACTAACTAGATGTATATTTGTAAGTATATCATGGAAGAGGCCATATATGCTGTCGCCAAGGTTGGAACACAGTGACTAAAGACACCATGTTTATTCCTGGCACAACCTCTGGCCTGCGACTATGTTCAATGATGATAATGAATAAAGTAGTGACTTTGAAGGATTTTGCATGTCAAGTGAGAAAGAAATGATGTCTGACCTCCTTACTTATGCAAAACATATACCTTCAGAGTACTTCAGTAAGCTGAAAGAAGTGTATATAGAAGTTCTTAGCATCCATAAGTTCCAATTGTTCGTTCATTGACCAATGGTAAAATAGTTTAATTCTAAATCAAGGTCCATTGTTCAGCCTTTTTATAAAACCCTGTCATTTGCAACATCATGGATGGAACTGGACATTATGTTAAGTGAAATAATCCAGGAAAAGAAAGCCAAATATAGCATGTTCTTACTCATATGTGGGAGCTAAAAAAAGTTAATTCAACAGAAGTGGTGGGCAGAATGGTGGTTGCCAGATAATGAAAAAGGTAGTGGAGGGAGGTGATGAGGAGAGAAGTTAGTTAATGGGTACAAAAATACTGTTAGGTAGAAGGAGTAAATTCTAGAGGTTACTAAGAATTTACCTTAGTAAATTCTTAGTAATACCCTACCCTGGGTAACTATCATTAACAATAATGTATATTATATTTCAAAATAACTAGCAGAGAAAATTTGGAATGTTCCCAACATAAAGAAATGAGAAATGTTTGAGGTAATTTATATGCTAATTACCCTAAGTTTTTCTTTATGCATTGTATGTATGTATAAAAAAACTATGTATCCTATAAATAGGTACAGCTATTGTATATCAATAAACAATTGAAAGTACATTATCATTAATGACAATTTAACATATTACCAGTCTTAAACAGTGCTTGGTGCATAGTAATTCTTTTATAAATAATAACAATTGTTGCCATTGTCCTTATTAGAAAATCATCAAGGGATAGCATGTGTTATGAGAAAACAAAGGGCTTAAGATGGGATCCTAGTGATTGACACTTTATGATTTCAGACAAAAATTACGTACACACACATTTACACGTACCCATTAAACAGACTATCAAGACATTCATTTCCTTATATACTTTATAATTTTAAATATAAATTCTGTCTTTGATGTTCCTTGGAATTAGTAGTTTTACTAAAGATAAACTATTTAACATCCTATTGGTTTAAAAAGACATTAAATTTAAGCAACAAACAGTATCTAAAATAATTCTATATTGGTCATATAGAATGCCCTTCAAAACTTGCAGTATGATTTATGCCTTTAGGTTTTTTTCAGTAATATACTGTGCATGATCTATGTTTTTGAATATCTTTGCAATAATTCTTTTAACATACACCAGTAAAAGTATCCAGCTATACACAGTTGGCAATTTGTTTCTACATCATACGTAATTGTATCTCTCATCAGTTTAATAAAAGGCAGTAAACACAAAAAGATAGAGGCTCATATGTAGAGGAGAAATTATATTTTCAATTGAGTTGCAAATATTCAAACAGGATAATTTCTGAGATTTTTATTGTAATTATAGTAATTACTGAAATTTGTTAGACATGACTATATTTTAGTGCTAAAAATAAGAGTAAAATATGAGTTCAGTGTTTAATAGTCTGTTTATCAGATGTCTCATGGCAGTTAAAGTTCTGTAAGTGGTATCTATGAGGAATGATTGAATCAACAGTCTTCAGGAAAGAACAAACTGATAAAATGATTGAAATGGTTCAGTAGATTAAGCCAGATTTAGATTATTTCAGCTAATAGAATGTAGCTTTAATTAAGCATCTTGAAAATCAAGTAGCTTCTTTTAAATTAGAATGTTATTGATTTAAGTCTTCCTTAAATCCAATAAAGATGCAATTGAAAATTCAGTATATCTTGGCTTTCCTCTGGAAAATTCCAATGCAAAGGGAAAATATATGGCTTAAAATCAGACTTCTAAATTTTTAAAACCCTAAAGCTAATTTTAAATTACATAAAAGTAAAGATTAATTTTTTAAATCAAATTTATAAGTTATAGATGTAAAGATAATAGCAGCATTCATGGCAAAACCAAAACAAACAGGGTTTAGTAATAACTGCTTAAATCCACTAGTAGTTTTTTTAAAAATTGAATTTAATTCCACAGGTATATTTGGATAGACTACTACCTTCATATTCTGATTCAATTAGTAGGCTTTTAAAAACAGTGTTTATATTAATGCAACAGTGTTTTAGCTTCTATGGCATACAACTGACAGTGTGAAATTTTACTCAATCTCTAATAAAATACTTTGTATTAAATGCTTACAGTTAATTGAATAGTAGATTAATGATAGAGTTTTGAAAGTCTTGTTTTGCAAAATATAATTATTAATGATTTTTGTTTTTCTCTATAAAGGTAATATAAATTTTGAATTCCTTTTCTACTCTGACTTTAAACCACATTTTTATTTTTATAAATCTATGTATAGTCGACATATTTGTATGTGATCTCTGTACAATTATATCATAATGGGAGAATTTTTAGACTGAAATTCCTTTTCACCTGCCTTCTCCCTAACTTATAAACTGATCAATAAACTAGAATTTAGAGAACTATCACCATGGTCATATTAAGGAGATTAACATTAAGAAAAAATATATATATATATATTTACATATTGTGGAAATGGAGGTGATCAGTATAAGACATTCTCTGGACAATTATACTAAAAATCTAACAAAGAAGAATTATTTTCCTCTTATTTTCAAGAGAGAAAATGTGTGTCTCATGAAATAAATTATAATCCTTTCAAAAGGAGAGCCCTTTAAAACTACTTCAAAATATGTACTTTTCTTAGGACAAATCTGAAGCAGACACTGGGGGACACAAATGCAATTTGAGACATTTTATTTCTACACTACTTATGTAGTCTCTGTTATTAAAGCTTCTCTCATAGTTAAAGAAGAAATGGAGTACTGAACTTCGTGTCAAGCAAAGGGAATAGAAAAACAACCCCAAAACTCTATACTGTTTAGTCCAATTTGTGAAGTGATTTGAGGCAGGTAATTCAGATACTGGAAAAACGGTCTTTCACTTAAGTACCAAAAAATCTAATTTAATGCAGTTGATGTCTTCATTTCAGCCAGGAAAGCTGTTTCATCTTTATTTTAGTCTAGATTGCTACTATATGAAGTGACAGTGAGTTTACATGCTCTGGTTGTATATTTATTTTCTGAAAAGGGCTGAGATGCCATCATTTTTCAAATTTATTTTCCATTTCATTTCTTATTCTAGGAAGACTCAAAGTGTGAAACGGACACAGTGATCTCATTATTTTAAATTCACTCAACTTCAGAAATAGGAAATTGTGGTTAAATAATTAGTACTTGTCTGAAAATTGAGGATGTTAACACACTTTACATTATGTCATTTTAAATGAATAAAAAATATTTACTAAAGTCAATTCTTTGAAGCCCTTCAAATAACAGCAACCAAGGCTTGAATAGTTTTCCACTCTTCTGCTCTGTCACTTTCCATTTTGTTTTCATTTTAGTCTACTTTTTAATATGTTTAACTCTTTATATCTCTGTCATCATCTACATCTGTCATTTAGTAATTTGTTATTAAAATGCAAAAACACATGAGTAGTAAATCCTATAACCAAGAAAGCTAACTTTAATACAAGTGACATAGATAAGCAAGTTCTGTCTACACATGTCAGAATCAGAAAAATAAGACTTAATTTGAGCAAAGAGTTCAGACAACTCAGGTAAAAGGATGGTAGAGAAATGAGAAATAGGTTTTAAAATATGAATTGTATCAAGAGTGTGTCAGTAAAACAATGATAAAATTTTACCAAGATCTGCATTTCTATCCATGTTAATTCACACATAACTTATTTGTAAATTTATTTTTGTGAGTCTTTTCTAGCACAAAATACTTTCTTTGTAATGCACTCTGTATTTATTTCTTTGAGGTGTAGTCCAGGCCCTCAGTGCCTCACGGCTATACTAGATTCATGTCATATTTTTTGTTGTTAACACTTCCTCTACCCATAATTAACTGATTATTCTTCTCTGGAACAGTTACACTTTACCCTTAATTTACCCATATCACTATTCCATTACCAGCCCAAAATTGCTTAAAAAAAAAAAAACTGAAAGCATGCCTAGAATTCAGATCATTCTCCAATTTAGCCAGTCTGGTACTCATTGTCATTTTCAAGATTCTTTTGTCTCTATTTTCAGACAAAAGTTTCAGATCTTTCATATCTTGAACTATAGATGTCAAAAGTCAAAACCCTATCATTTTAAAAGAAATGTCACAGAAATTTCAGAGAATCTATAACAAGGCATCAACTATCAAAATAAACAAGCAAATAAACAAAAAGACACATCTAGTTCTTTGAATATAACACTCTGATTATTCACTTCCTGTCATCACATATTTACTGTTTCATATTCATAATTACTAAGTTTTGTTCACTTACTGGGGTAATGTACTTCTTTATTTCCTATCTGTTATTGATAATAATTTTGTTGTCCTCCTGGACATGTGATTCTCCTTGAATTAGACATCTATCAACACATTTCCTGGAAGTGTCCAACAAACTCCAGGCTTAATTTCCTCTATGTTTGTTCAATCATGTTTTCATAAATGATGTTTATGACTTCCAAATAATGAAATTGATTGGTGTGGCAATATCATTAGTTAATAAAATATGCTATACATATACATAGAAAAATAGGTGATATTATCCCAGGAAGTTTTAAGGGTCAGTTAGAAAAAATGTGGTTGGATTTGAAATGATTTGCTTCAGACTCAAAAAAGAAATGTATAAAGGAAGAGTAAAGACATTTGATGTCAGCTTATTATTAGGGTCCAGTACACCATATTGTGACTGTCACTATGAGTATGCCATGAGCGGGCATATTGTTGTGAAATGAGATTATTACTAACATAGTTTCTCAGACAGATGTTATAGGATCTTCTTTTCAGAACTGTGTTATACAGTAAAAATAATTTAAAATTCAAATTAAAAAAAGGAAAAACAGTCAGTAGTATTTTTTTTGTTGAAAGTTAGAATATTAAGACTCTCAAATTCCTTCTTGTTAATATCTTTATTGGTCCTGGGCACAATATTCATAACACTATATATTAAAGTTTCAGTGAAAAAAATATATATATAAAATCCAATGAAATCTACATATTTATATATAGGCATATACATTATTATATATATATATATATATATATATATATATATTGGATTTTTTTTCTCAGTCAATTTGAGTTTATATCCAATCTTTCACTGAGTTCCCAAATCTACAGATATTCCGATGGTTACCAAGTCTCTTAGCCCCATCAGTAATGTTTTCAGGTAATGTTTGCGTGTACCTTTTGCTACCTACTTTGTAAAAGATAATAAATAAAAGTGTGATTTTTATTAAGAATTTAATTAATTTAATTTGTTGCTTGACAATGCAAAGACATTAGTCTTGCTCTTTGGTGTTTTTTTTTTTTTTTTTTTTCAGATGGAGAGGGTGAGAAGGTGATAAGCCACATTCAATAGAGTGATAAAACACAAGACTTCTGGAGTTCAACTATTTATATTTAAATCCTAATTCCAACAACTCTGAACCATGAACCTTGAACAAGATCACTAACTTTCTTAAATGTCAGGACCTTCATGTAAAAAATAGAAATAGTATCTATCAAATATATTTGCTGTAAGGACTAAATGTAAGTTTATCTTATGCAGTAGTTGTTTATAATGTTAACTGTTTGGGGTTTTGTTTTTTGTTTTATTTTATCATCCTCACCTTTTGTTACATGATAGCTTTTTTTTTAATTATTTTTTTTAATTAGTAGATGATATAGATTGGAACATGACAGTGAAGCAGGTTATTTCTCTGATTCCTTCGTAAGCAGGAAGTGGAGTGCAAGGGTGCAGACAGGGTTGAACTCCACTCACTCACTGCTCCACCCCTCGTGAGAGGAGGAGTGCAGGTGAGCACGTACAGGAGCTGGGGGAGCAATTTTAGGTACTGCAAGACTGAACTCTGTACCCACCCTGCAGCAGCATCTAGTGGAGAGTGCCTATGACCCCTGAAGCCCCAGAGGAAGTGTTAAAATGTCCTTTCAGCTTTACCATTCATGAATGGCTTACATATTGGCAACTCAGTGGAGGGTCAGTGTGAGAGCCTTTGGCACCCACACTCATGGTACCTGAGTTCTTGTCCAGTGTCCAGGAGGAATCAGATGATATGAACAACTTGAATATGGTAAATGTGGAGGATTTTACTGCCGATGAAAGTGGCTCTCAGTGGGAAGGGGAGCTGAAAAGAAAATGGAGGGGGAAGGTAATATTCTTTATTCAGACAACTGGACTCCTCTCTGAAGCTACACCCTCAAGCTTTTCCTCTGAAGTCAAACCACTTCTGTCCAACATGCACCCATAGTCTCTGACATCCAGCTATTTCTACTCTCTCTGCTGGCTGAACCTGGGGTTTATATGGGTATAGAATGAGGGGGTGGGGATGACAGGGATGTAAGTTCTCACTTTGGATCACACCATTAGGCGTTTTAGCTTGAGGGTGGGGACCTTGCCAGGGACCTGCCCTCTTCTGCCCAGAATTTCCCTGCCTTCTGTTCCTATTAGTAGCTTTATTGGGGAATAGATTTCTAATGTGAAACTTTCTTTAATTAATTAAATTCCAGTAACTACAACTTTAGATGTTATTGAATGCTCAGATTAAGAGGAGTCTTCTCCCTTTCTCTCTTTTTGTAAAAATATGTTTTTAAACCTATGTCATATAGCCATTAAGCTCATGAAAGCAGTCACCAGAGAGCTTGAACTTTATCCTAGTTCCACAAATTCATGAATGTGTTACTCCAAGCCAATTAGTCTCATTTGAATCAATTTTTTCCCCTTACAAAATGTAGACAATAATACCCTTTATATAAGAGGTTCATGGGAAAGTTGAGGTGAGGTAATTTATATAAAGCACATGGCTTAGCAACTCATACGTAGCAAAATTTATAAATATTGGCATTTCAGATTATTCTACTTTTTTAAGATGGGACCATACAAACTTTAAGCAAACACCTCAGTAGTTTTCACAAATGATGCACAGGTGATGAGGCTGGACACCAGATGTTTTGATTTATTTTATTTTATATTTTATTTTACTTTAAGTTCTGGGATACAAGTGCAGAGCGTGTAGGTTTTTACATAGGTATACTTGTGCTATGGTGGTTTGCTGCACCTATCAACCCATCATCTAGGTTTTAAGCCCCACATGCATTAGGTATTTGTCCTAATACTCTACCTCCCCTTCCCCCCACCCCCAACTGGCCCCAGTGTGTGTTCTTCACCTCCCTGTGTCCATGTGTTTTAGCTGTTCAACTTCCACTTATGAGTGAAGATATGAGGTGTTTGGTTTTCTATTCCTGTGTTAGTTTGCTGAGGACTATGGCCTCCAGCTTGATCCATGTCCCTGCAAGGGCCTTTTTAAAAAGTAGTTTAAGTTACAACTTAACAAAAATAATTTTGTGAATTAACGCTGGAAAGGTTTTTCTAAACATATGCTTACAGTGATTTTGTTTCATTAATCATGTTAAGCAGAGAAACACTGAGTCAATTTTAATATTGAAAAATTATTTCTTTTTTAGTATTTTGATTTTCTAGTTAACATGTTTGAATAAAGATATGTTACAACATAGTTTTTTAAAAACGATATTTATTTTAATAATTTAAGGATACAAGTGTTTTTTGTTTACAAGAATGAATTGTTTAGTGGTGAAGTCTGGGCTTTTAGTGTACCTGTCATCTAAATAGTGTACATTTTACACAATAGAAAATTTTTCATTCCTCACACCTCCATACCTTCCCCTTTTTAGTCTCCAGTGTCCATTATACCTTTGCACATTCATAGTTTAACTCCTACTTATAAGTGATAATATGCGGTATTTGGTTTCCCATTCCTGAGTTACAACACTTGGAATAATGACCTGCAATTCTATCCAAGTTGCTACAAAAGAGATTATTTCATTTTTTTTATGGCTCAGTGGTATTCTGTGGTATATGTAAATCATATTTTCTTTTTCCACTCACCAGTTGATGGGCACTTAGGTTGATTCCATATCTTTAGAATTGTGAATTGTGCTGTGATAAAAATGCATGTGCAGGTGTCTTTTGATATAATTATTATTTTTTATTTTTTGGATAGATAGTAGTGAGATTTCTGGATACAATGGTAGGTCTACTTTTAGTTCTTTGAGAAATAGCCATATTGTTTTCCATAGAGGTCATACTAATTAACATTTGCACTAGCAAAGTACAAGCATTTCATTTTCACCACATTTGTCTCAACATCGATTGTATTTTTGTTTGTTTGTTTCTTTCTTTCTTTTCTGGGGTCTCACTTCATCCCCCAGGCGGGAGTGCAGAGACATGATATCAGCTTGAGGGAATGTATTCTCTTCCCGGGTCCACACAGGGGCGTAGTTTCAAGGGCAAGAACTTCCCAGCGCCATGCCTCCCTCACCTCTCCATCGGGTATTAGAGGTCTTTGTTTAAATTTTCTCGTGCACGGGAAAGAATCAAAGATAAATCACTCCAGTGGAAGACTAAAGGAACTCATTTCATAGGTCAAAGGGCTTGGATAGAGGGGATTTCCTCCCAGGTTAAAGTCCCTGTCCCCCCACGTTGAGGCAGATTCCATATTTGGGTCCCCTTCCACAATATCATGGAAGCTTTTCTCTCCTATCTTTTTCTTTCTCCTTTTTCTTTTTCTCTGCCTAAATAAATCACTTTCTACAAAAACTCTTTGGGATCCGATATTTACTTGTAAGCGCACCATGCCTGGTGTGGTCCCCTCTCCCATTCTTGGGTGAGTGAGAGACCAAGAGCCTGGAAAGACCGCCCACCAGGGAGTGAGCTAAACCTCCCCCTGCACCCCCGGGTCCCAGAACCTGGCAACAGGCTCACTGCTGCCTTGACTTCCTGGGCTCAGGTGACTATCCCACCTCAGCCTCCCAAGTAGTTGGGATATAGGCCTGCCACCACAACTGGCTAATTTTTGTATTTTTTGTAGAGACAGGGTTCTGCCATGTTACCCGGGCTGATCTCAAACTCTTGAGCTCAAGCAATCTGCCTGCCTCAGCCACCCAAAGTGCTGAAATTATGCATATGAGCCACTGTGCATGGCCTATTTTTGATTTTTAATAATGGCCATTCTGGCTATGACAAGGTGGCATCTCATTGTGTTTCAATTTGCACTTCTCTAATGATTAGTAATGTTCAACATTTTTATATTTTTTTGTCATTTGTTGATCTTCTCTTGAGAAATGTCTATTCATGTCATTTCTCATTTTTTAAATATATATATATGTATATATATATATGTATGTATATATATATGTTTGCTAATTTGCTTGAGTTCCTTGCAGATGCTGGATATTAGTCCATTGGAGTTTGCAAATAATGTCTGCTATTCTGTTAAGTTGTCTATTTACTCTGTTGATTATCTCTTTTGCCTTTCAGAAACTCTTTAGTTTCCGTAAGTCTCATTTATTTATCTTTGTTTTTGTTGCATTTTCTTTGGGAGTTATAGTTATAAAGTCTTGGCCTAAGCCAATGTCCAGAAGTGTTTTTTCTAGGTTTTCTTCTAAAATTTTTATGGTTTCAGGTCTTAGATTTAAGTGTTGTATCCAACTTCAATTAATTTTTGTATATAGTGAGAGATATGGATCCAGTTTCATTCTTCTACACGTGGCTATTCAATTTTCCAAGAACCATATATTAAATAGGGTATCTGTCCTCTAGGGTATGCTTTTGTTTAGTTTGCTGAAGATCAGTTGGTTCTAAGTATTTGGCTGTATTTTTCTATTCTGCTCTGTTGTCTATGTGTCTACTTTTTCCCAGGACCATGCTGTTTTGGTTACTACAGACTTGTAGTGTAATTTGAAGTTGGGTAGTGTGTTGTTTTCAGATTTGTTCATTTTGCTTAGGATTGCTTTAGCTGTTAGGGCTCTCTTTTCATTTCATATGAATTTTAGAATTATTTTTTCTAATTCTATGGAAAATGTTATTAGTATTTTGATAGTAACAAAAAATCTGTAGAATGCTTTGGGCAATATGGTTATTTTTAGGATATTGATTCTTTCAATCCATGAGTAGAATGTTTTTTCATTTGTGTCATCTATGATTTATTTTTGCAGTGTTTTATAGTTCTCCTTGTAGAAATCTTTTGCCTTCTTGGTTAATTATATTTCTTGATATTTTAAATGTTTTGCAGCTGTTGTAAATGTGATCGAGCTCTTGATTTGATTCTCGATGTGATCTTGATTTGATTCTCAGTATAGGGCAATGCTACTGATTTGTGTACATTGATTTGGTAACCAGAGACTTTACTGAATTTATATATCAAATCTAGGAGATTTTTGGAAGCATACTTAGGGTTTTCTAGGAATAATATTATAGTTAGAGATAGTTTGACTTTCTTTTTTTCTAATTTAGATTTCTTTAGAAATCTAAAAGATTAGATCTAATGATTTAAAAGATTATATTAGATTTCTAATTTGTTTCTTTCTGTTGTCTGATTGCTCTTGCTACGACTTCTAGTACTATGTAGAACAGAAGTGATAAAAGTGAACATCCTTATCTTGCTCCAGTTCTTAATGGAAATGCTTTTAACTTTTCCTTGTTTAGTATGATGTTGGCTGTGAGTTTGTTATATATGGCTTTTATTATTTTGAGTTATGTTTCTTCTATGCCTAAATTGTTGAGGGATTTTATCATAAAGCGATGCGGGATTTTATTGAATGCCTTTCATTCATCTATTGAGATGATAATAAATAGTCAACAAAATGCTATCAAGTCAAATCCAACAGCACATTATAAAGATGATTTTCTATGATTAAGTGAGTTTCATCAACGGCATGCAGGGATGGTTCAACATACACAAGTCAATAAATGTGATCCATAAAAATAATATTCAGGACAACATACTTTTGATGAGAAGTATACTACTAACTTGAAGTAAATTTAGAAGCCAGTATAAAAATATTTTTCATTTTTTCCACTTGCTTCTACTATCATATTAAAATTGGAAGCCTGTTAAAAATAATGTTTGGGCTTCCAAAATTTGTTTTTAGTGTCCTTATTTATCCAATATAATGGCATTGGGAAGTGTAGCATTTGGAATTGAATTAGGTTCAGAGGAAGTAATAAGAATGAAACCCTTACGTTGGGATTAACATCCTTAAAGGAAAAGGAGACAACAGACATTCCTCTCTGTGACTTGTGAAGTCACAGCAAGTCATTAGAAATCCAGGAATTGGGTCCTTACCAAAACCAAATCTGTTAACATTTTATCTTCAGCTTCCCCGACTTCAAAACTAAGAGACATATATGTTGCTTAAACCACCCAGTCTATGATATTTTGTTATAGCATTCCCAACTAAGACAGAAGTCTACTTTTAAAGTCCTGTATGTAAGTATCATTAAAATGCTTGTAGAAGAATGAAATTAAAAGATAAAGATAGATACGTTTTATTTTTTAACATAAGCTCCATCAAGATCAAGAATTCATAAATTATTTACAAGCTTTTTAGTCTATCCCTAAAGAAGTCTGTGGCCTGGGAATTAAACTATGTCAATGTCATCATTTTTGCATTATTAATTGAATAAAAATAGGTTTATAGATGTTTTAAGTTTAGGAAACAAAAATCAATCAGAATGAGCCAGATCAGTACTACAAAGTGAATACTTAACGATTTTTCATAGAAACTCTGGAAAAATTACTCTTGATTGATAAAAAGAATAAGCAGGATAATTGTCATGGTAAAGAAGGACTCTCTGATGAAGGCTTCCCAGCATTTTCTACTAAAGTTTTGGCTTTCTCCAAAACCTCTGATAATAAATAGATATCATCACTCTTTGGGCCTTCAGGACGTCAAAAGCCAAAGTTAGGCATCCAAAAAACAGAAAAAAACTATTACCATGACTTTTGCTCTTGACAAGTCTACTTTTGTTTTGAATGGGCCACTTCCATCTCTTTGTAAATTTTTCTTGAAAGACATTCATTTTAATATGCACATAAGAAGGACCACTTTGAAGAATATTTGGGTTAATATTTTATCATTTTTATTTTCAGTAAGGCTTATTTTTATCAAAATCTTATACTGTGCTAGATGTACTTACTGATTAGGACACACATCAAGCACTAACACCAAAAATGTTTTTTTTACTTACTTTATAAGAACTCTATAGTTAGTTTTGACAATAGGCAAAAGTTCTAACGTAACATTGTTAAATGTTTGGGTTTGTTTACATGAGGCAATAAATTAATTGTTAATTCTGCAAAAGTAGTCAGCTTCTGTTTCGTCACAAAAATGAGTGTTTCCAGGAACAGAAAACCAAATACCGCATGTTATCACTTACAAGTGGGAGTTGAACAGTGAGAATACATGGACACAGCGAGGAGGACATCACATACCAGAGGGTGGGGGCTATGAGAGGGATATTGTTAGGAGAAATACCTAATGTAGATGACCAGTTGATGGGTGCAGCAAACCATCATGGCACATGTGTACCTGTGTAACAAAACTGCACATTCTGCACATACGCTCTAGAACTTAAAGTACAAAAAAAAAAATAAAGAAATGAGTGTTTCATTTCTTTTCTGTACCTCTGTTCTCAAAACCTCACAAAGTGCTGAATGTATACATTAGACCTCCTGATATCTGAAGCTGTCATATATTATCCAGTGTTTTGTTTTGTTTTCAGTTGCAAACTCACAGTACAACCAATAGTATTACTAATGCTAAGATGGTTAGACAGAAGTCCATCCAAATCTAACAAACACATTTCAATTATAAACAAATAATTCCAACAGAGTATACTAAAGGTATGGGACAATATGTGAATTGCTATGGAGGTAGAATATCTTTGTCTGGGTGTGCTGCTTAATGAAGTCACTATTAAGAAGCTGGGTTTTGGAACAATTCTGCAAAACTAAGCCTTTATCATCAGCAAAGGAAGTTATCACAGGTATTATAGTCACAAATTTATAATAGAGTAACGTGGGTTGTTTTTAGTATAAGCTGTGTATAAAATAGGTACAAAGTAGGCAAAAAAAATTTTTGAAGAACAATTACTTCATTGTAACTGGCTAAATAGTAAAAAAAAAAAAAGGAAAAAAAAGAAAGGTCTGCTTATTGAAGTTTGCAGAGACATAATTGGTATCATTTCCAGGACATAAAATAAAACAAGAAAAGCTCAATACACTTAAAACATCAGATTGCCTTTGATATACAAAGGAAGTAATCCGGAGGCATAATTTTTCTATCTGGCCTATACACCCCAAGAGACAATATTCCTGTGTCTTAATCATCCCAGGGCCAGGTACAAGGCAACTGGAGACAACCCATGTAACCCAAAGCCCACTGAAATTAATTATTTAATTTGCCATTTAGACAATCCTAAGCTGTTTACCGTGCCCTGCATTTTTTTTTTTTTCTAGAAAACCCCAGTAAAGGCCCTGGCCTTGGGCTTTCCTTTTGTTTTATTCTACCACCTGACCCAAATCTTGTGCTTCCACAATGCTTTGCATCACATGCTCTGGCCCCTTCTCTATGACCTGTGAGTATAATAAATAACTCCTTTGCCTTTTCTTTAGGGAATTATTTAAGTCTAGTTTGAAGTTTTCTTCTTCCAGAAATGATTCCTAGTTATTCCTACCAGTCATATAAGGCACTACTAACCTGGAAGTCTGTTAAATTAAATTTTCTCTATGAAGTGTTTTTGACCATGTGGCAGTATAGATTTATACCACAAAATTAAGGGAGTTTTTGACCATGTGGTAGCATAGATTTATACCACAAAATTAAGGGAGATTTCGACCATATGGTAGCATAGATTTTTTTTTTTTTTTTTTGAGATGGAGTTTCGCTCTTGTTACCCAGGCTGGAGTGCAATGGTGCGATCTTGGCTCACTGCAACCTCCGCCTCCTGGGTTCAAGCAATTCTCCTCCCTCAGCCTCCCGAGTAGCTGGGACTACAGGCCTGCGCCACCATGCCCAGCTGATTTTTGTATTTTGAGTAGAGACAGGGTTTTACTATGTTGACCAGGATGGTCTCAATCTCTTGACCTCATGATCTACCCGCCTCAGCCTCCCAAAGTGCTGGGATTATAGGCGTGAGCCACTGCACCTGGCCTAGCATAGATTTATACCACAAAATTTAGGGAGGACTGGTTTAGTTATAAACTGTCCTGGAAGAAGTTCCAGCACCATAGACAGAGCCACTGAAATGAGTATTTATTTTTATCATTGTATTTTGGTTTTTTAACTAACCTTTTTACTTAGGGTATAGCCTACTGACCCTCAAAGTCTGAGTAATTTTTAATTAGACATCTAAAGTTGACTGAGCCCTAGATTTTCCTTCCATCTTCTGCACCTTGTGCAGTCATGCAAGTAGAAGGTCAACAGATCCAGGGTTTTGCATATGTTATCAAAATAAAAACTGCCTTTGGGGTCCCGTTGTCTCCCTAACTTCACTTTGTTTTGAAACTCCTGTGATTTTATTTATCCTGCAAATTTCTGATTTATAAGGTTTTTTTCAGACTAGCTAATAAAATATATTGTTGGAGATTGAAATATTCATTTCAAATAATTATGACCTTAAATAGTTCATGACTTTATCTTGTGTGTATTTGTTTATAACTTTTAATTTGAAGGGAGAAATATAGCTGTTTATCGGTATATAATTTTATGCTATGTAATCCTTAATACTTTGAACAGAAAATTTCCTGTGCATGTAAGTGCAATGTACTTTAATCAGTTTTCTTTGTTTGCTTTCTTTTAATATTATCTTACCTCCTTTATGCCAGCATTACTTTAACATGTTACTTTTTGCAAATATTCCAGAGTTGTTTCATTTTATTAGTAGTATCAGAAATAAAAAATAGAAGCTTCTTATCAGAATTTAATCTTCTCTATTATCCAAGAAGTGTAGAAATCCAGAACATCTATGATATTCCATTTGGTCAGAATGTCAGGCTTTTATAGCCATGTTGTTCTGCTATATTAGGCTTTAACCCCCCAAGAACACAATTCGTCCCAAAATTACTGTTGGAGCTCTAGCAATCATATTTACACTCAACTAGTAGGAAATAAGAAAACAAGTTCCAATGCTCCTTTTATTTAAGGCCACCCCCAGAAATTTTACTTAGATCTAATTACGTTTCTTTGACAAAATCTAGTAACGTGGCCACACCAAGCTGTCAGTCAGTCAGAAGTATTTAATCACATAATCTGCTAAATCTGCTGACTGAAAACCACAGATTATAATGATATACTCTGGGAAACAGAAACCATTGGATTTCCAACCTGTCAAAGTTCCAAACTGCATGATATTTAGCCACTGAGTGTGCCTCCTTTAGCAGAAAGCTGCATCCCCACTTCAACACTAAGTGTCTAATCCTAGCTAAGTACTTCTCTCTTGAAGGACTCTAATAGAAATAGCAAGAAATGGACAACTAAGACCAACCCTGTTAATTTTCTAATATTCTCTCTACTGCTGCTTTTAATTCTATCTTAAAATGTAAGGATATAGCTTCCATTATATAACAGACATCATCAGATTGTCAGCCTGCAATATGTGAGTACTTGATTCTTGCCACCCATCTGCTCCTATTATTCCAGTGTTTCATATTTTTGGCTCTTTCATGTACAGCATTCTGACTTCTAACTTCCAAATTTGTATTCATTAGGATTAGAGTAACCTGAGAGTTTCAAAACATACAAAAGAACTCAAGTTTAAACAAAATAAATGTTTATTTTTCTGTAATATTGCAAAAGGTCAGAAATAGGCATGCTAGCAGTGATATGTCGCCCCAAATCTGTAGGGACACAGACTCCTTTAGTCTTGTTTTCCCACATGGAAAAGTTTCCATTCTGAAGGTGCCAGCCAAAATGGCTGGTGGATCTTTATCCAGTACATCAACACTGTAATTGGAAGGAGGAAGAAAGCATATAGTGTTAAAGTTACTGCCAGGAATTCAGAGACACTGCCTCTGCTTACATGTGTGGGAAGAAAAGAGTTAAGAATCCAATATGCATTTAAGGAAAGAAAGAAGGCAAGTGGCCTGTTTTAATATCCTTTTATGTATGTTAATCACAGATATCTTGGCCAAAAAGCAAAAAAAAACCACTAATGATACCTGATAGCAGCAAAGTCTGTATGTCTTGGACATTTTCAAGGGAAAGTACTTGGCAGGCCATTTAGGACTGCTTATAGGAAACAAAAATAAAATATGTGGATATATGGGCAATGGCTCCCTGGAAAATGTCACTAAAGCTCCATCACTATCTTAATATAAAATGGAAGTGTTTCATAACTGATACGACTCCCTCTTGTGTAAGTACTGTGGTTACACACATCAGTTAGATGTCTTATATGTAAGTCATAACCAAGCAAGTCTAATGTAGTGAGAAAGAGCCCAGAAACCACATTAAAAGTCCTGTATCACTCTTTTTACAGTGCACTGAGATTACCTGTGTAACTGAAATTACTAGTAAAGTTTAATGCAGGCTAAGACCTCTGATTTGTCTGAGACTAATTTGTCAAACCAGTGCTTCCTAATATTTTAGTCACTTGGACAGTACTTACACATGGATGCAAATTAGGCTAAAGTGTACTTTTATTCTGAGGGACCATGTATCCAGTTAAATATAAGGAACTCCAATTTACCTTTTAAAAACATCTTAACGATATTAACATTGTTAATATTGAGGGACAATTAGGAGTCTCTGTAATTCACTTCCAAGTATTTATCTCATATAAACTCATAAATATGCATCAAAAGACATGTACAAAAATGTTCACATATTGGAACTGATAAACATACTGCGTATCCCAAATGGTTGTGAAAATGGTTGCCTTTGTTCCTTTGTCTCCTCACTTGCAAAATTCCATCCTCAGCAGCCTTATAAGTAGAGAGAGTCAAACCTGATCCACAGCCCTAGAATCACTAAAATCAGAGAAGTCAGAAGATCTTTCCAGAAAGATTTATTCTGGCCAGAGCAGTTCTATTTCTTAGCTATCTTCAAGGACCAAAGTATCTCTAGAAAGTGCTGTCTTACTCTTGCTGCAGGGTTTTTCACAAATCCTGGTTGTACGTTTGATCCCCTGGTGCCATCTGTCTCCTCTCAGTCTATAGCACAGCCCTTGACTTCACTCACATCATGATGAAATATATAAATGGACACTGAAACTCAGGATCACAGTTGGCTGGGAAGGGTAGCAAGTATGCATTCACAAAGCCAAGGCTGTCTTCCAAAAATCATTCCTCTATCCATCGTTTTAAAAATAAAAGTATAGCATATATAATATGGTTCTGTTTTCATAAAAGCATTTCTGTTAGTCTATCTGAGTAAATGTATAAAACATACCTGGCTGACAATGTCATCTACTTTTATTTTGAGAGTTAGAATTAAGGCAAATTTTGAAAACTTATTCTGTAAGTTTCTGACATTACCTTAATTAGTAAAATAATCATATAACTTAAAAAGTAACATTTTTCCAAGTCTCTTAAAAAATAAATGTATATTTTCTCTGAAAACACAGGTTTAAGATAATTCTCCTGTAGATAATGACCTTAATTCATATTTATAAGATATTCTGGAGATACAATAATTTACCTTATAATTTCTTAGAAATTTGACAGAATTAAACATTATTTTCAGATATTTTATGTTAAAACACTCTATCTTATGTACATCATGCATTTCCATGCAAACATCTTATCAGCAAAATGAACTGCACTTCAAATTAATCATAGCATGAAACTCTCTTGTAAAAAAATGAACACTTTTATATAAAAAAGTTAAAATCTACTGCTGCTGAAATAACTTTCTGTTTAGCTCACAATGTGTCTAAAGTCAAAACAATCCATATTATCTAATAAATTAGTTTTTCATTCAGCATAAACCTTCATAATCGCTTTATAATAAAATACTTTTGGAAGGAGGTACATTTTTTGTCAATTAACTACAGATTCTGTATGATTGAAAGATCAAGGGCTTATGTGCATTTGCACCTATATTAAAAATAATAGTTTAAACTTTATATTTGCTCTTCATGCTGAATCTGTGCACATATAAAACAGCATGAAGTGTCCAATTCTCTGCCCACAACTTTCAGTAGCTAAGGTAAATTGGCTGTTCTGTTTCTTTGTCTCAAATTAATAACTAAGAGAGTTCTTCAAAATAAAATATGATTAGTCATCTTTAATCAAGTGGATAAATTGACTAATAGGAAGCACCCAGTGATCATTCTTTGGAGAGATACATTAATTCATGTATACACTTGAGCTTTTCACTCAGAGAGAGAGTCGTTTATGCTATCTGCACTGACTGCCATGTTAAGTGCATTTGGGGCTGGATAAACATTCAACTTGCTTCATGAAATGATGGTTTAGGTCCCTGGATAACTGTTAGATTGCAAACACCACATGAGTATGTGAGAGACTTTCTGTTTTAAATCAAAATAAGCAAGTTATGAAATGCTTCACATTTTTTTCCTGTTCAGGTTGTGAGTTTACTGACATAAGTTTTCTTCTAAAAACCAACAGACATACATATAAAAAATAAAATACATTTTATTATATTCCTTTTGATTTAAGCATTTTATAACTTACAACAATATTCATAATAAAACCTAAACAGACAAAGAGTTTTAGACAGGCAATCATGTAATATGTCAGAGTTAGACTACAGAAAATTCTTTATAAAAGGGAAAAATATGTTTTATTTTTTTATTATTTGTCAAAAAATAATTTTACAAAAATGGTGCATTCAAACCTAAAAGCTGTAAGATTCAAATCCATTCAAATAAAACAAAGAGAAAAGAATATAAATCTTGAACAAGGTACTCAGATGTGTGCTAAAACCACAATGCCCTAGGGACAACTCAAATGAAAAATAATACTGTGCTTCTCAGTACTACATCTCAAGTCACAGCCACAGCCTGCATATAGTATGAGTTTTGCACTCATTCTACAATATACTGAATATTCTAGCACTTAGTATTTATACTTTCTAAACAATAAATTCCACAGGATCTTGAAAATGTGAAAGCCATATATTTCCAAGTAAACAGGACTGTGAGGCAGGCTTCAGGCACATTTTTTGCATTTTTAGGTTGATACAAAGAAGACAATTTATATTTTTATTTTTTATGAAAAATTCCTATTTTCACAAATAGGGAAAATGAGATGTAATGGAGGAAACTAACTTACTTAGGGTCACTGAAGTGATATGGCACAAGAATATCCAACTTTAAAGTTCATGCACTTACAACAACTACAAGTGGAACTGAACAATATGTGAGTGTAGTTAATATGCCATGACTACATATGTCCATACTGGGGCATACTGTTTCCGTTATCTTTGTGCCTGACAGATGTTTTATTTCATATGAACCCAAGATATAAATCTTTTAATTTCAGAAGTTGAGGTAGCAGCCAAATTTTATTTTATTTACATTGAGGTAATATTTACATTCTGAGAACAGCTGAGAGGATCAAGAGACAATATGTGAATACAGAAAAGAAAGGAGCATAAAGTATAAATTTTGTAAATGTCCATGTATGAGGGTGAAAGAGTGAGAGTTGTAAATATCTGAGTTTGAAGGAAATAGAAGCAGAAAACGGGTGTCACAGAACTAAATCCAGGAAAACTGAAGCATTTAAAAATTCATTAAAAAGAAAGGTCAACAATGAGAAAGAATAGTTGGAAATGAAAAGCCAAAGTATGTATTCCTCAAGATGAAGATACAGAGCAAGTACAGAGCCAAGCAGAAATTCTTTTAGACAACAGAGAATCAAGGGAAAATATGATAAAATTTACTAACGTTTGCTATTTGCAAAAAATATCTCAGGTAGCAAATGTGATGGAAATAAGGATGCAAAGACACTTAAGGTAAATCTATATGATAAGAAAAGATGCCAATCATTAATTTAAGAGACAATGAAGATCTAAATAGAACAATGTGTGTAAAATAGGGAAGCTTGGTATTATGAAGTTCTTCAGATTTCTGGATAAGAGATTTAGTTTTGTTGTTTACTAAATCATATCTCAAATTTTGAAATTAAGAGATATGGCTCTTTTCTCCACCTAATTCTCAAAAATTGATATAAACACTGCTGCAACAATAGTTATGCATATTAGTAGCATGGTAACCTAGTAGACTTAAAAATTAATTTATATGGACGGCACAATTAAGGTTCTAAAGCAAATATGTGAGGAGAGATATACAAAAAATAGCTGATATGAAAAAGATGAAACTTATGATTTGTTCATTCTTACATTTTAAAACTGTTTATATGCATATAAGTAAACTTTTTCAATTTATACAAATTTAATATCTTATGTAACACCTGTAAATCAATGGGACCAGGAGTAGACCTAAGAAGAGATAGAGTAATATTACGGTAAAAGTCTTATAGCAGAATACAACTAAATTCCTCTTTTCTCTGTCACATTCAGCTTTGATTATAGTTATACATGAGATAGTAATGCTATTATTCCAGCCAAATTAAGATTCACATCCTTTTAGCGGATGAAATATTTTCAATCTGATTAAAGTAAATAGGTCAAAGAACATAAGATTCACAACTTCAGTAGGTATAAAGAAGCAGAAATTGAAATCACATTCAGATACCGTTGCACATACATCAGAATAGCTAAAATGGAAAATTTTGGCAATGCCAAGTGCAGGCAAGGTGGTGCAACCTGGGAGCTTTCCTTCAGAGAGGCAGAGGGAATACAAATTGGCACAATCAACATGGAAGACTTTTTTGGCAGCATCTCCTAACACTGAATATATGAACCCAGTAATTTTATTTCTAGTTATATACCCAATAGAAATATGTACATATGTTCAGTTAAGACATATATAAGAATGTTGATAGAAATAACATTTCTAATTGCCCCAAACTAAAAACTACCCAAATGTTCATAAGCAGTAGAATAAATAACTAAACTGTGTTATATTCAACCAATGGTGATGCAGAGTAATGGTAATGAGTGGACTGCAAATATGCACAACAAAACAAATGAATTTCAGAAGCTAATGTTGAGCTAAATAACCTAGTGACAAAAATGCAGCTATTGCATCTCTCTCTGTGAGATACACCCACACCCACACCCACACCCACACACCCACACACACACACCCCCCCCCCCACAGAGTTAAAGAACAATGCAAACAAATGGTTGCCTTCAGTGTGATGTAAATGAAAGAATGCTGATATGATCTGGATCTGTATCCCCACCCAATTCTCATGTTGAAATATAATTCCCAATGGTGGAGGTGAGGCCTGGTGGGAAGTGATTGAATCATGGGGTCATGAAAAATACTCTGGCCGTATGAATTGAGCCTGCTTTCCCTTTGCCTTCTGCCATGATTGTAAGTCTCCTAACAGCCCGCAGAACTGTGATCCAATTAAAAGTTCTTTACTTTATAAATTATCTAGTCTCAGTTATTTCTTTATAGGAATGTGCATTCTAATACAGAAAATTGGTAATGAGGAATAGGGCATTGCTATAAAGATAAATGAAAATATGGAAGTGACTTTGGAACAGGGTATCAAGGAGAGGGTGAAGGAGTTTGGAGAGCTCAGATGTGAGGAAAATGTGGGAAAATTTTTATCTTCCTAGAGACTTGTTAAATAGTTGTGACCAAAATGCTGGTAGGGTTATGGACAATAAGTACAGGCTGAGGAGGTCTCAGATGGAATTGAGGAACTTAGTGGAAACTGGAACAAAGGCCACTTTTATTATTCACTAGCAAAGAGATTGGCTGCAGTGGCCCTGCTCTAGGGAATGTGTGGAACTTTGGCCTTGAAAGTGATGATTTAAGGTTTCTGGAGGAAAAAAATTTCTAAGCAGCAAAATGTTCAAGGGCTGCTTCTAACAACCTATGCTCATATGTGTGAACATAGAAATGACCTGAAACAGGCATTTATATTTAAATGGGAATGAGAGCATAAAAGTTTGGAAAATTTGCAGCCTGCAATGTGGTAGAAAAGAAAAACCCATTTTCAAGTGAGGAATTCAAGCAGGCTGGATAAATTTGCATAACTAAAAGAAAGGCATGTACTGAAAACCAGGACAGTAGGAAAAAGACCTCAAAGGCATTTCAGATACCTTTGCAGCAGCCCCTTCTATCAACAGGCTTTGAAGCCTAGGAGAGAGGAATGGTTTTGTGGGCCAGGCCCTGAGCCCCACCACTCTGTGAAGCCTAAAGACACTGCTCCCTGTAGCCCAGCTGCTCCAGCTCCAGCTGACCCAGGTACAACTCAGGCCACTGCTTTAGTGGGTACAAGCCATAAGCCTTGGTGGCAGCTATGTGGTGTTAGGTTTGTGGGTGCAAGAGTTGAGGCTTGGAAACCTCCACATAAATTTTAGAGGATGTATGCAAAAGCCTGGATGTCCAGGCAGAAGCCTGCTGGAGGGGCAGAGCCCTCATGGAGAACACCTAAAAGGCAGGATGTAGGGAAAATGTGGAGTTGGAGCCTCCACACAGTGTCCCAACTGGGCGCATGGCCTAGTGGAGCTATGAGGAGAGGGCCACTGTCCTCTAGACCCCAGAATGGTAGATCTTTTGACAGTTTGTACCATTTGCCTGGAAAAGCCACAGGCACACAATGCCATTCCTTGAGAGAAGCCATGGAGGCTGAGCCCTACAGTACCATAAAGCAGGAGCTGCCCAAGGATTTGGAAACCCACCCATTGCATCAGTATGACTTGGAAGTGGGCATGGATCAAAGAAGATTATTTTGGAGTTTTAACATTTAATGACTACTCGGTTTCAGACTTGCATGAGTCCTCTAGCCCCTCTCTTTGGCCAATTTTTCTCTTTTGCAAGCATTATACTTATCCAGTGTGTGTACCCCCTTGTATCTTGGAAGTAACTACCTTCTCTTTTATTATTATTATTTTTTATTTTACAGACTCATAGGCAGAAGGGACTAGCCTTGTCTCAGATGAGAAATTTTGACTATGAACTTTCGAGTTAATGCCAGAATGAGGTAAGATTTGGGGGGGGGACTATTAAGAAGGCATGACTGTATTTCAAAATGTGAGAAAGACATGAGATTTGGGAAAGAACAGGGGGCGAATAATATGGTTTGGATCTGAGTCCCAAACCAAATCTCATGTTGAAATGTAATCCCCAATGCTAGAGGTGGGGCCTGGTGGGAGGTAATTGGATCCTGGGTGTTTCTTATGGTTTAGCACCATCCCTCTAGTGCTATTCCTGTGACAGTTATCATGATATTTAGTTGTTTAAAAGTGTATAGCCATCCTTTTCTCTCTTCTATCTCTTTCTCCTGCTTTGGCCATGTAAGAAGAGCCTGCTTCCCCTTTGTCTTCTGCCATTATTGTAAGTTTCCTGAGGCCTACTCATAAACCCAGCAAATGCTGGAATCATGCTTCCTGTAAAGCCTGTGGGACTGTGAGCCATTTAAACCTTTTTTTTTTTTTAATAAACAATCTAGTCTCAGGTGTTTCTTTATAGCAATGCAAGAACAGAATTGAGGGACTGTGATAAGGAAACTTGCCTATGTTTCAAAGGCAGGAATTTCCCAGTGCAATACCTCCATCCACCCACCCATCCAGGAATGTGAAGTTCTTTGTCTAACTTTCCTGAGAAAGCTAGGTAGAAATTCCAGGTGAGCTCCTTTGTTTAAAAAGCCTGCAAAAAGCTCTGGGAGGAGAGCGTTCTAATTGCAGACCTAGCAGCTAATTCAGCATCAGAGTTGAAGATCAATCACTCCAGAGGAAGTTTGAAAGAATGCCTCTCATTTGATGAGAACATGAACGGGTAACTCCAGGGTTAAAATCCCCCTGCTCATTACCTGTGCAGACTCCTTCTCTGGATCCCCCTCCCATGGCAACATGGGAGCTGTCTTTCCTTCTCTCCCTATACAAATATCCCTTTTGGATTCCCCTCCCACAGCAGTGTGGGAGCTCTTCTCTCTCTCTCTCTGCCTAATAAATCACTTTCTGTTAAACTCTTGGATCTGATATTTACTGGAATGTAAGCTCACCTTGCCTCCAGGGCCCTTTGCCCATTCCTGGGGCAAGTGAGCCCAAGAACCTGGATGTAACACTGGTTACATCTTTTGTGGCATGGGGAGGGAGCTGAGCCCCTGTGTGGCAACCCGGTTACATCTTTGGTGAGCACTAGGAGGGAGCTGAGCTCCTGTCATTCTGCCACCCGGTCACAGAATAATACATATATCTAATGGAACTCCTAAAATTGGCAGCAAACATATTGAAATGTGTGAGCTAAATTAATGGGTTATGCTCCATATGAAAATTATCAAACAATGCTTATAATTTATGCACTTTTCTATATGTGTATGTTATATGTTAATTATATTAGTATGCTAGAGATGCCATAACAAAGCACCATAGACCAGTAATTTATTTTCTTATACTACTGGAGGTTGAAAGTCCCAGATCAAGAGGCCAGCAAGATTTGTTTCTTCTGAGGTCACTGTCCTTGGTTTACAGATGGGCATTTTCTCACTTTGTCCTCAAATGGCCTTTTTTCTGTGAATACACATCCGTGGTATTTCTTCTTAAAAAGATACCAGTCACACACCTCTACTCTTAAGACATCATTTAACATAACTACCTTCTTAATAGTATCTTTGCCTGGCCATACATGGTGGCTCACACCTGTAATCCCAGCAATCTGGGAGGCCAAGTTGGGTGGATCACCTGAGGTCGGGAGTTCGAGACCAGCCTGACCAACATGGTGAAATTCCACCTCTACTACAAGTATAAAAATTAGCCAAGCATGGTGGTGTGTGCTTGCAGTGCCAGCTACTCAAGAGGCTAAGACAGAAGAATTGCTTGAACCCAGAAGGTAGAAGTTGCAGTGAGCTGAGATCATACCATTGCACCCCCGGAGACAAAGCAAGACTCCATCTCAAAAACAAAAACAAACAAACAAACAATATTATTTTTGCCTATCTCCAATGAGAACAACACCAACTCAGTTCTGGGGATACCATTTAGTCTATAACACCAATAAAAATACAACAAAAAAGAAAGAAAAATAAAGAAACAACATCTGAAATCTGAAAGGTATCTTATATGGCAATCATCTACCCTCACTCCTTCCTTTGCTACCTTTGTATTTCCCTTAGACAAGTCAGTATAACAGCTTTTAGAAGTCTCCTTCCTTCTTTGCTTTTATGTCTACATCAACCATATTGTGCACCTGTCATTAACCTAGCATCATTTCTCCTGTTATCATTGGAAAAGTTGGGAATGTTTATCCCCAAAACTTTAGGCAAAATATTGAAAATATAATTATCATTGGATTTTATTGAGAATAAGAAAATTCTCTTTGCCTTAAAAAAATAAAATTGCATTAAGAAATGTATCAAATCTTATTTTTTTCAAACACTTTCAAAAGTGGATCACATTTGGAAACTTAACTAAAAATGTAGCATCATGTTAATTAATACATACTTGCTATGAAAATAATTACTAAGTAATTTCAGTGGCAGAAACTTTATTAAGGCTAAACAGTTTGAAAGTTCAAATTAGAAAAGACTTCTTAAAACTGAAGATTGCTTTTAATGACTAAATGTGTTATAAATCTGAATTGTATTTAAATATGTTTATGCGAGGACTTAGTTATTTTACCAATATTCCACACTATCCAACTCTGTTGTTGAATAATATACAGAAGCAGTGCCAGAACTGGAATTACACAGTTGGTTCTTAGAACTGGCAAAGAATTTTAGATACCCCACAATAACAACTTTGAAGTTGGATGAACTATAATCCTTGAATGAAATCAATGTTGCACTCAAGATTTTCAATACAAATCATACACAATACATTTTAAAAGTATACCCAAAGTGAAGGACTGAAATACATAGCAACTAATCCAGCCCCAGAGTTATATGAACAGCTGGCTGTTTTTCATTGCTCATAAGCCTTTGAATTTAGCCACACTGTTTTCTGCATTTAAATATGTCATCCTTATGACACCCTTACTAATGAAAATGGGATTGCTTTCATAAGCACAAGCCCCTGGTTGTATCATATGAAACACATAAATAATAATATTAAATATACTCAGCTATTCGAGAGTATGGAATACTTTGCAAATTATGTCATATGCTGAAAAAATAATACTTAGAATATCTGTCATTTTTTTTTTTGTACAACTGGATTATTCATCTAGTTTTCTATTTGGTAGCTAAAATTAGAAGGTGTGTCCTGAATATAACATACACAAAAATGTGCTACATTTACTCTAAATTATTCAAATGCAAGAAACTCATTTGATATTTTTACATATCAATTTAATTTTTTGATCTATAGAAAATAGGACAATTTATAGATTATTCTGTAAGCCTAATGCACATGTTTATGCATATTGCAATAATTTAAAAGGCTATAAAGTATATCTTAACTAAATACTCTTATGTAGAGAGATGTTGACATATGTATATAATCCTTTAGAAACTAGACATAAAACTGAGTTCTTTATTAATAGTACAGTTAATTGTAAATGCTTAAAAAAATTCTAATTTCTTCTGTTTCAATTTTTAAACTGCTTTGTTAAGATAGAATTAACATATCATACAATTCATTCATTGAAAGTGTACAATCTAATGATTTTTAGTATGTTCACAGAGTTGTGTAACCATCACCACACTCAATTTTAGTACATTTTCACCTCCCAAGAAACTCCTTAACCATTAGCAGTCATTCCCAGTTTCACCCCTATTCCTCACCTATCCTTTGTTCCCCACCCCTTAGCCATAGGCCACCACACACTTAGTTATTTCTGTCTCTATATATTTGCCTATTATAAACTTGTTTTCCTCCTGTATAACTGTAATTATATGTGTTTGGACAAAGTCAAACATCTCCACTTCTCACTCCCCACTAACCCCTTCAGCCTGTGGTAACCACCATTTTACTCCGCCCTGCTATGAAATTAACTTTTTTCTTTCTTTTTTGAGACAAAGTCTCGCTCTGTCACTAGGCTGGAGGGCAGTGGCACGATCTCAGCTCACTGCAACCTCTGCCTCCCGGGTTCAAGTAATTCTCCTGTCTCAAACGAGTAGCTGGGACTACAGACTCCCACCACCACGCCCAGCTAATTTTTGTATTTTTAGTAGAGACAGATTTTCACCGTGTTGGCCAGGATGGTCTCAATCTCTTGACCTTGTAAACCACCCGCTTCAGCCTCCTAAAGTGCTGGGATTACAGGCGTGAACCACCACGCCTAGCCAAGATCAGCTTTTTAAGATTCCACATGTAAGAGAGATCTTGTGGTATTTTTCTTTCTGTACCTAGTTTATTTCACTTAAAATAATATTCTCCATGTTGGTCCACATGGTCGCACATGACAGAATTACATTCTATTATGGCTAAGTAGTATTCCATTATGTATATATACCACATTATTTCCATTCCTCTGTTCATGGACACCTCTGTTGATGCCATATCTTAGCTATTATGAATAGTCCTGCAATAACATAAGAATGAAGATAACTCCTTAACATACTTATTTCATTTCTTTTGGATACATGCTCAGTAGTGGAATTTTTAGATCAAATGGTAGTTGTACTTTTAATATTTTGAAGAAATTCCACAATGTTTTAAATTATGACTGCACTAAGTTACATTCCCATCAAGAGTGTACAAGGGCTCTCTTTTGTCCACATCCTTACTGATACTTGTTCTCTTCTGTCTTTTTAATAACAGATGTTCTAACAGGTGTGAAGTGATGTCTCATTACAGTTTCATTTCTATTTCTTTAATAATTAGTGATGTTAGTTTTTTTGTTTTGTTTTTTGTTATCAAATACCTGTTGGTCATTTGTATGTCTTCCTTGAAAAATACCTATTTGAGTCTTTTATCTATTTTATAATATGGTTAACTGTTTCCTTGTTAATGTGTTGTTTGAGTTCCATGTATATTTTGGATATTAACTCCTTATCAGATGCATAATTAGATGATGTCTCTAAATCTATAGATTTTTTTCTTACTCCATTTATTGTTTCCTTTGCTATGCAAAAACTTTTTAGTCTGTGGTAATCCCATTTCCGTTTTTGCTTTTGTTGCCTAGACTTTTGAGGTCTTTTTCAGAAAAATCATTGCCAAGACTAATGTCATGGATCTTTTTTATACCTAAGATTTCCTCTTGTAGTTTCACAGTTTCAGGTCTAACATTTAAATTAGGTCTAACATGAAATTCAAACATTTACTGAATTGGTTTAGAATTAATTTTTGTATGGCTTGAGTCACAGTTTAGCTTCCTTCTTCTGCATATGTATATCCTATTTCCTAATATTATTTATAGAAGAGATCATCCTTTCTTCATTATGTGTTTTCAGCATCTTTGTCAAAAAACAGTTAGTTTTAAATGCAAGGATTTATGTTGTAACTCTATTCTGTTTCACTGGGCTATGTGTCTGCTTTTAGGCAAGAACCATGCTGTTTTGTTTATTACAGCTTTGAAGTATACTTAGGAGCCAAGTAGGTTGATACCTTCAGCTTTAATTTTTTTGTTTATGATTGCTTTGGCTGTTTGGGCCTTTTAAGAGTTCCATACAAATTCTAAGACTTTTTTTCTGTTTCTGTGAAGAATGTCATTAGTATTTTCATAAGCATTGCATTTAATTTGTAAATTCCTGTGGGTAGTATGGTATGAACATTTTAACAATGTTCTCTAACAGAAGAACATGAGGTAGCTTCCCACTCATTTGTACCTTCCTCACTTCCTTTTATCAGGGTTTTACAGTTTTGAGTGTAGAGTTTTTTTACTTACTTGGTTAAACTTATTACTAAATATTTTAATTTTTCTTGTTATTGGGAATGGAATTAATTTATTGATTTCTTTTACAGATAGTTCATTTTTGGCATATGAAAACACTAGTAATTTTGTAAGTTATTTTTGTTTCCTGCAACTTTACTAAATTTGTTTATTAGATCTAACAGTTTTTTTGGTGAAGTCTTTAAAGTTTGCTACATATAAAATCATACCATGTGCAAACAGAAACAATTTAAGTTTTTTCTTTCTAATTTAGATGCCTTTTATTTCTTTCTCTTGCCTAATTTTTCTGGCCAGGACATCAAGTACTATGTTAAATAGAAGTGTCAAAAACTGGGTATCCTTATCTTGTTTAGTATCTTAGAAAAAAATCTTTCAGTTTCCTCTTTCAGTTGTCATATATGGCCTTTATTATATTAAAGGTACATTCTTTCTGTATTTTGGTGAAAGTTTTGTATTACAAAGGGATACTGAATTTTCTCAAATGCCTTTTCTGTGATTTTTTAAATAATTGTATAACTTTTGTAATTTATTCTGTTAATGTGATATATAATGTTTACTGCTTTGTAAATGTTAAACCATTCTTGTATCCCTGGGATTAATTGCACTTGATTATGGCAATGATATTTTTAATGTGCTGTTGAACTCAGTTTGCTCATATTTTGTTATTTGCATCTATGATCATCAGGAATATTGCCCTCTATTTTCATTTTTATATTGTGTCCTTGTGCAGTTTTCGTATTAGGGCGATGCGTGCCTTGAAGAATAGGTGTGGAAGGATTCCTCCCTCTTTAAGTTTCTGGGATAATTATAGAAATATTGGTATTAGGGTTTTCTAACATTTTATAAAATTTGGCAATGAATCCATCAGTTTCTTTACTCTTTGTTGATGGGAGAATTTTATTACTGATTTAGTTTCCTCACCATTATTGGTCTGTTCAAATTTTCTAATTATTCATGGTTCAATTTTGGCAGATTGTATGCATCCAGGAATTCATTCATTCATTCTAAGTTATCCAATTTGTTGGAATATAATTGTTCGTAACAGTCTTTTATGATCCTTTACAAATCTGTGCTAACATTTGTAATGCCTCCTTTTTCATATCTGATTTTATTTATTTGAGTCTTCTCCCTTTTTTTCTTAATGCTGCATTTATTATATTAATGCACATAATAATATACATTAGATTCTAATGTTTATTATTTTATTCCTTGTGTAAATTTGGAGTTGAGTTTTTTTGTTTTTCTAATTCCTTAAGATACAACATTTGGTTGTTTACTTGAGATCTTTCTGTTTTGTTTTCTTTTCAATTTGTATAAATTTCTGATGTACACATGCATAGTTGTGGAGTTGTCACAACTCCACACTTGGTGATGTATCCATCACCCAAGTAATGTACATTGTATCCATTAAGTAATTTTCCATTATCCACAACCATGGCAACTCCTTCCGACTTCTGACACTCCATTGTCCATTAATCTACTCTCTACACCCATGTGTACACATTGTTTACTCCGGCTTATGAAAGAACATTTAATATTTATCTTTCTGTTACTGATTTGTTTCACTTAAGATAATCGTCTTATGTTCCATCCATGTTGGTGCAAAAAATACGATCTTACTATTTCTTACCACTGAAAAGTATTTCATTGTGTATCTATACCACATTTTTAAAAATTCAATCGTCCATTGATGAACACTTAGGTGATTTCATATATTTGCTAATATAGCTATAAACTTCCCTTTCAGAATTGATTTTGCTGTATCCTGCAGGTTTCGATCTGTGATACACCTTTCCCATTTGTCTCAATAATTTTATGTTTCTCTTTTAATTCCTTCATTAAATCATTGGTTATTCAGAAGTATATTGTATAATTTCCAAGTATTTGTAAAATTTCTGAAGTTTCTCCTGTTGTTGATTACTATTTTTATACCATTGTGGTGAGAAAAGAGATTTTGTATTATTTCCAGCTTTTCAAATTTGTTAAGATTCATTTTGTGGCCTGTTATATAATCTATCTTGTACTGTGTAACATTGTATTGTTGTCCCATGTATTGTTGAGAAGAATGTGTATTCTGTAGCTGTTGAAATGCTCTGTATATGTCTGTTAAGTCCATTTTCTTTAAAGTACTGTTTAAATTTGATACTTATTTGTTGATTTTCTATCCGGATGATCTGTCCATTGTTAAAAGTGAAGGCTTGAAGTCTCCAAGTATAATTGTATTGCTTTCTATCTCTCCCATTAGATCTAATTGTATTTGCCTTACATATTGGGATGCTGTATTGTTGGATGCATGTATATTTGCAATTGTTATATCCTCTAACTGAATTAACCCATTTATAATTATATAATAACCTTTCCTATCCTTTTTTTTTTTTTACAGTTTTTTACTTAAAGTCTATTTTTCTATTGTAAATAAAGCTATTTCTATTCTTCTTTTCTTTCCATTTTCATGGAATATCTTGACTATCTTTTTCCATCCTTTTACTTTCAGTCTATTTGTGTCCTGACAGTGGATTGAGTCTCTTATAGGCAGAATATAGTTGGTTTTCAATATTTTGTTCATTGAGGCACTCTATATCTTTTTTAAAATATATTTTAAAATTTTTGTGGATACACTGTAGGTATGTTTATTTACACACTGCATACTCTGTTTTGGTACAAACATGCGAAGTGAAAAAAGCACATTATTAGAAAGTGGGGGAATTCATCTCCTACTCCATATCTTTAATTTGAGTAATTTAATTCATTTAAATTCAACCTTATTATTGAAAAATCAGGACTTATTTCTGCCATTTTGTTAATTATTTACTTGTAGGTTTGTAGATTTTTTGTTCTTTTCTTCCTCTCTTATGGCTTATTTTTGTGTTTTGGTGGTTTTCTGTACTGTTCAACATAAACTTATTGCTCTTTCTTATCTGCTGTATTTTTTTCTTTATTGTTACCATGGGATTTATGTTAAAACTCTTTGTTCACATACAAATACTGCAGACTATTCCATCCCCAAAACCTTTTTTTTTTTTTTTTAACAATTTTAACTTCTAGATTAAGGTGGAATATGTGTAGGTTTGTTACATGGCTATTTTGCATGATGCTGAAGTTCAGGGTACAACTTACTCTGTTACCAGGTAGTAAGCATAGTACCCAATAGTTAGTTTATCAACTCTTGCCCCACTCCCTCCATCCTCCTGTAGCAGTTTCTGCTGCCATCTTTATTTCATTGTATACTCAATGTTTAGCTTCCCCCATATAAGAAGAAGATGTGTTATTTTGTTGTAGCCTATATTACATCGTCATATATTGTGTGATTCTTTTTTCTGTTTTGCTTGTTTGTTTTATATTATACTTTAAGTTTTGGGGTACGTGTGTAGAACATGCAGGTTTGTTACATAGGTATACACATGCCTTGGTGGTTTGCTGCATCCATCCCCCTATCATCTACCTTAGGTATTTCTCCTAATGTTATTCTTCCCCGATGCCTCCACCCTCGCTATCCCTCCCCTAGACCCCCAAGCCCTGACATGCCCCAGTGTGTGATGTTCCCCCTCTCTGTGTCCATGTGTTCTCATTGTTCAACACCCACTTATGAGTGACAACATGCGGTGTCTGGTTTTCTGTCCTTGTGTCAATTTGCTGAGAATGATGTGTTTCTTAACAATTTATTATAATTATAGTTGTTATTGATCACTCTGATGTTTAATCTTCATACTAGAAATCTGGAAGATTAATGTACTACCATTCAGTGATGGAGTTACCTGAATTTGATTATGTGTTCACCTCTAACAGTGAGTTTCATACTCTCTTGTTTTTATGGCAACTATTATTATGTTTTTGCTTCCATTTGAATCACACTCTTCAGAATTTCTTGAAAGGCCTGGCTAGTGGTGGTGCAATTTGTCAGCATTTTGTTGCCTGCAAAACATTTTATTTTTGCTTCATTTCTGAAAAATAGCTTTGCTGTGTATAATGTTTTGGTTGACAGCTTTTTTTTTTTATGTTTTACTTTTTCTTTTACTTTTATTTTTTGAGACAGGGTCTTACTTGTCACCTTGGCTGGAATGCAATGGTGCTATTATATCTCACTGCAACCTTGGTCTTCCCAGTTCAAGGGCTCCTCCTGTTTCAGGCTCCCTAGTTGCTGGGACTAGAGGTGTGTGCCACTGTGTTTGACTATTTATTATTATTATTATTTAGTAGAGATGAGCTCTCATTATGTTTCCCAAGCTGACATCAAAATCCTGAGCTCTGGTAATTCTCCTGCCAGAGCCTCCCAAAATGCTGGTGTTGCTGATGTAAGCCCCCATGCTTGGCCCTTTTTTTCCTTTTTTTTCAACATTTTGAATGTATCATTTTCTTATTTTCTAGCCTGCAAAATTTCTGCATAGATACCTTCTGAGAGTCTAATGGGGATTTCTTTATTTGTGACCTGATAATTTTCTCTTGCTGCTTTTAGAATTCTCTCTTTATCTTTGGATAGTTTGATTATAATATGCTTTGGAGAAGACCTATTTGAGTTGAATCTATCTGGAGAACTTTCACAGATCTGGAAATCTATATCTCTTTCAAGGCTTGACAAATTTTCAGTTATTATTTATTGAATAATCTATCTGTGCCTTTCTTCATCTCTTCTCACCTGCAACCATATAAGGTGAATACTTATTTGCTTAATGGTATCCCACAAGTTATATAGGCTTTTTCATTATTTTTTTCCTCTTCTCCCCACCTCTGGCTGCTTTATTTTACAAAATTTCCAGTCTAGAAATTCTTCTGATTGATCCCATATACTACTGAAATTCTCGCTTGTTTTTTTTATTCATTCATTATTTGCTGCCAAGATTTGTGTGTCGTTCTTTTTGTGATATATATCTCTTTGTTGAATTTCTCATTTTGATTATAAACTGTCTTCTCAATTTTATGGAATTGTCTATCTGCATTTTCTTTTATCTCATTGAGCTTCCTTAAAGTTATAATTTTAAATTTCTTTTCAGGCAATTTGTAAATTTCCATTTCTTTGGGGTTATTTTATTAGAGAACTGTTTTGTTTTTTTTGTGTGTGTGGTAATGAGGGACTGTTGGGTCCATGAGGGGCATGGTTTCAAAGGCAGGAGCTTCCTAGCACTATGCCTCCATCCAGAGTTCTTTGTTTGACTTTCCCACACTTGGGGTAGGTGGAAAATCCAGGTGTGCCTCTTTGTTCAAAAAGCCCACAAAAAGCACTGGGAGGAGGGGCCTTTGTTGTGGGCCAAACAGCCAGTCTGGTATCAGAGTCAAAGATCAATCACTCCAGCAGAAATTTGAAAGAACACTAGAGGAGAACATGAATGGGGCAGGAATAACTTCAGGGTTAAAACCCTGTTGCTCCTTACTTATATGGATTGCTCCCTTGGATCCCCTCCCATGGCAGGGTGGAAGCTCGCTCTCTTTTCTTTCGCTTTCTCTCTCTCTGTCTGCCTAATAAATCACTTCTTTACTAAACTCTTTGGGTCCAAGATATTTATTCAAACAGTAAGCTCACTGCACCTCCAGGGCCCCTTTCCCCATTCTTGGGGTAAGAGAGGTCAAGGACTTGGGCACATTGGATCCGGGAAATTGAAAGTGTCTTCAGAAAGCCCCCACTCCCTCCCCACACCTGTTACATCTTTGGCAAGCCAGCCAGGAGGACATTGGAGACTTTTTGCTTGTAATCTGTCCTATCACTTCTTTTGTTAAGGAGGAACACCAGGCAACTGGGCCTGCATGGGGCCATGTGGAAGTGACTGCACCAGGCTGCACACAGCGAGGCTGGGCTGAGCAGCTAGAACAAAAGCTGCCTACATAAGCCCAGCCTTTCAATAGTGCAACTGCAGTACTACTGACGCTGCAGTACTATTGCAAAGCTCCTCCTGGGGAACAGCTAACCAGGTGAGGACTGGCAAATGGACTTTACCCATATGCCTAAGTCTCGGGGATATCAATATCTGTTAGTATGTGTAGATACCTACACAAACTGAGTTGAGACTTTCCCCTGTAGAACAGAAAAAGCCCAAGAGGTAATAGAAGTCTTGATTAATGAAATAATCCCTAGATTTGGACTCCTTCACTGTCTTCAAAGAGATAACAGCCCCTGTCTTCAAAGCTGCAGTGACCCAAGGAATTTTCAAAGCCTTAGGAATACAATATCATCTCCACTGCACTTGGAGGCCTCAGTCCTCAAAAAGTGGAAAAGATTAATGAAATTCTTAAGAGACACCCAAATAAACTGGCACAAGAAACCCACCTCCAGCGGCCTTCTTTATTACCAATAGCACTCTTAAGGGCTTGAAACTCCTCAGAAAATAGGACTGAGCCCCTATGAGAGGCTTTATGGACAGCCCTTTCTTACTAATGATCTTGTATTAGACAAGGAAACAGCAGATCTAATAAAAGATATAACCTCCTTGGCTAAGTACCAACTGGCTCTTAGGACCTTACCTGAATGACACCCTAGGGAAAAAGGGAAAGAGTTGTTCTGCCCTGGAGACTTGGTGCTTGTTAAGTTTCTCCCCCTCAGGCTCTCCCTCTCTAGGTCCATCTTGGGAAGGATCATTTTTGGTTTTTCTATCTACCCCAATGGCAGTTAAGGTGGTGGGAATTGACTCATGGATCTGTCACACTCAGCTGAAACCTTGGATAACTCCTGAAAAAAATCACAGGCCCTCCATTCCACAGCCTGAAGTTACAGGAAATGACCCTTCATATACCTGCGAGCTGTTAAAGGATCTACATTTGCTCTTCCAACAAAATCCCCAGGAAAGTAACTACTCATAATTCTAACTCACATCCTGGTATTAACAGGACTATCACTTTTAACTTTATTAATTTGCTACTGGACTCTATGAGATTGCCCCTATGGATTGGTCGAATAACTCTCCTCCCCCTCCTTCCTAGTGACCCCCCAGGACAATTACACCAACTCTCAGATGCAGAATCTTCTCTTGCCAAGGCCACACTGTACTCGAATCCCAATTATTCCTTTCATGGTGTGAGGGGTTGGGAATAATAGGAGGACTTGGTGCTGGCATTGGACGAGTTACTACCTCTACTCAGTTTTACTATAAGCTATCTCAGGAGTCAAATGTTAACATAGGAAAGGTTGATAATTCTCTCTGCAGAAGTGGCTTAACTCTTTAGCTGCCATAGCTCTTCAAAAGAGAAGGGCCCTAAATCTGCTAACAGCAGAGAGAGAAGGAACCTGTCTCATTTTAGGAGAAAAATGCTGCTACTTTGTAAACCAATCAGGTATTGTCTTAAACAAAGTTAAAGAACTCGGGGATCACTCAAACACAGAGCTAAAGACCTTCAAGAAACAGAATCATGAAGCTTGTTTAACAACTAGCTGTCCTGGCTCTACCCTCTCCTATGCTAGTTTACAACCATTCTATTATTGCTGACCTTTTGGCCTCTCATCTTTAACCTTCTTGTCAAATTTATTTCTTCTAGAATTGAAGCCATAAGGCCACAAATGATTCTGCAAATGGAACACCAGATGTTCTTGGCTCATAAGTTCTATTGTGGACCTCTGGATCAACCTACATCCCTGGAAGACTCCCTTCTGGAGGAAACCTCAACTATAGGACCACTTCTACACCTCAATTCAGCAGGAAGTAAAGAGTGAATGCCCGTGTCCAACAGCAGTTGGACTTTCCTGTTCAGAGGGGGTACTGAGGGACTGTGTGGGTCCATGAGGGGGTCGTTTCCAAGGCAGGAGCTTCCCAGCACCATGCCTTCATCCACATCCCCATCTGGGAACTTAGAGTTATTTGTCTGACTTTCTTGCAAATGTGTTAGGTGGAAAATCCAGGTCAGCTTCTTTGTTCAAAAAGCCCACAAAATGCATTGGGAGGAGGGGGCTCTGTTGCAGGCCAAGTAGCCAATCCAGTATACAGGAAGCTATGCATAGGTGATTTGCATATACTATACTATTTATATAATGCACTTGAGCACCCATGAATTTTAGTATCACAGGGTTTCTGAAACCAGTCCCCTGTGGAGTCCAAGGAACGACTGTATTTCCAAAGTAAAGTCAATATAGTTTACTGACTAATAACGTGAAATGTGAGAGGAAAAGAGTCAAGGATGACTTATATATACACTGTTTTTCTTGAAAATCTAAGACATGGTAAAGGCTGTGGGATAGAATTTAAAGGAAAACATCAGGAGTTTGTTTTCAAACATGTTAATGCTAACTGCTTAAACTTTAGGTGATTTTATATCCTATGTACTTAAGACTCCTTAAAGCACATGGGCAAATGACACCTAGATTTTCTCAAATAAATGTCTGCACAAGTGCATTTCAACAGAACAGGAAAGATAGGAAGACAGAAAGGTGCTTATTTTCCCACACTTTAAAAAAAGGTTATGAAAATAAATATCAGAAGCAAAATTAAACAAGTGATAATTTCATGATACCTCAGTTTTCCATATTAGAACATGAACTAATTTCAATATTTCCTGAGGATATCACAATGACAGTAAAATGATATATATTGGAATAAATTGCTTTTATTATATGTGTAGAGATATGAGATGAATATTTCTGGAAATGCATACATAAATTTAAATATATTTTGAAAACAGTAAGTATGTAGCATTTTCCACTATTTCACTATGGTATTACTAAGTCAATTTGATTTCCCAACTGAATGAAGATTCTCACACCCTTTTACTCATGCAATGAAGTGAAAGGACTATAATTTATGGTTACATTGTGTGGTTTCACTGGGGGGAAGGAAAGGTGTATATATAAATGTATACATTTTTTATTTCCTTAAAATTTCATCTCAGTCACCTTCAATGAATATTATTCATTCCATATTACTGTTTTTTGGACTAAATTAAAAGACTGTAAAACTGCATTACGTTTTTCATAAATGGCAAAACAAAACTTCCTTTAAAATGCAATGAAAAGGAAATCAACAAACCTGAGTTCAAGGAGAGTAATGGAAAAGAAGGGTCGTTTCTTTCAGGTTAAATAATAAACTAAGGGATTCTCTTAAAGAATCAGTGTTCCAATAAATATTACTTGAAATGAAAGTTTACAAGCTATCCATTTGTAACTTAAATATAATCTGAAGTAATAAAATTAAGGGGATTGTATGTTTATTCCCATCATGCTATAAACAGAAGACAATATCTGCCATGAAAGAACTTCTCAAAAGAGCATCACAAACTTCAATTCTTCCCTGGTAGGTGATCACTTAATATATTTACATTTTAGATTTTAATCTCAAAAACAGAACAAAACTATTCCCTGACCAGGCAAAAGTAAGAAAATGTATACAAAGAACTGTTAAACTTGAATCATTTTATTTGGGCATAAAATGTAGTCTGGAATTATTAGTGCTTTGTTGTGGTCATTGGACAAAATTATTTGTATTATACATACTTTTGTCTAGATTTAAAGCATTCAAGACTAGAAAATGTTCAGTTTATAATAGGATGATATTGTGAGACAGAGACAGAGTAGTAGAAACAGCAAACTATGGGTCTATTGTACGATTACTACCTCTCCAAACTCTCAGTTCTTATATTTGTATAATCCACTGATTCTTGGCCTTCTTTACCTCAGCGGCCCTCAACCTTTTTGGCACCAGGGAGAAGTTTCATGGAAGACAGTGTTCCAGGGGCTGCGGGAGTTGGTTTAGAAATGAAACTATTCCACCTCAGATCATCAACCATTAGTCAGATTCTCATGAGTGTGCAACCTATCTCCCTCACAAGCTCAGTTCACAATCGGGTTGCTTGCGCTTCTGTGAGAATCTAGGAAGGAATGCTTTCTTGTCAGCCACTCAGCTCCCGCGCTGGCACCCAGTTCCTAACATGCCATGGACTGGTATCGGTGTGACCCGGGGGCTTGGGGACGCCTGCTCTATCTCAGCACCTCCAGGCAGCTACAAACCAATGATTACCAAATAGCTACGTAATTCCACCTGAAAACTTATAAACATTTTAACATATGGTCATTTAAAATCATAATAAAATGCTCACAACAATATTAAAATATGTCATATATAACATTTTTGCATTTTGTCACATAAAAATATTTCTTATATTAATGATAATCTAATAATATTTGCCCCAAATTATTTATGTTTATTTTTTTAATTTGCAAGTTGACAGCTGTTCAGGATTCTGCTTTTTAGCATTATTAAATGTTTTAAAGTGTAAACTTATACTAATGCAAACAATGTATCATTTAAAAGAATGTAATAAATATATTGAAATGGGTAGAAAATTAATTTTAAAATAAATTTTACGATAACTGGAAGTTGAAGATACTTTTTTCACTTTTGCATGAGTTTTGTTTTGTTTTAGATTTCCCAAAGAAAACAAAATAATTTTTCTTTTCTCCAATAATGAGCCAAGATTCATAGATCACATTATTTTTACTCAACTTAAAAATACACTGTGATTTTGCAGTCAAAATACTGTTTATTTTATTAATTTGATAGACATAATTTATCTGTAATAACAATAGAATATGATAGTAAAATATAATAGCATTTCATTATAAAAATTCCAACTATATAGAAATCTCCACAACAGAAAATTAACATTTATAAATATCATTTAAAAGGCTTAATTTGCTCTAACATAGTGAAGGTATTTCTGCTTATTTGACATGTGTCATAAGTAACAAAATAACAATTGTTTTGCATTTTCTTCCGTGATTCTTCATGTTTTTCCTCTTGTGTTTCATTTATTCGGTTCTGTTAGAGGTATAAATATTTTTCTCTATTTGATATGGTTTCTGATAATGGAATGTTTAGAAAATGAACAATCAGTAACCTACAAATAATTTCAAAAATTTATTGAATAATTGAAAGTGAAAATAGATCTTACTTTCCAACATTTGTTTGTAAATTATTTGTCTGCATGAGGAAGTAAAATTCTCCATTGCTTTTTGCTAATAATCTTAGTGATTTAATCATGTCACAGGAATGTTTTGAAGGACAAATATTCCAAAAATGTCTAAAAAGAACCTTTCATGTATCTGTTTTTGTTGTTTATATACAGTTCACCTATAATAAAATTAATAATGCCTTGTTATTGTAATCAAAGATAAACACTTCTTTTTTATCATTCTGTGGTTAATAGCAATATATCCCACAAGTGTTACATAATTATGAGCTGTTCTTACATGCCATGTTGTTTCACTGTTCTTCACACACAATAACCTATCAATGAATTTCACCTTCTTTATTTTATCAGAAACAAAAATGCTTGTTTTGAAAAAGAGAATTCAAATACTACAGTGTAAATATATCATTTGTGTTTACCTGCAGTGCAAATACATCATTTGTGTTTAACTGCAACTCATGTGACTGAGTTGCAGTTAAAAAAAAAGTCAATTTCCATTATCAGTGACAAAATATAAAATTAGACTTACAGAAAACAATCAAAATAGTGTTATATTTGTTTTCAAACAGTAAAATGTTATAATTGTACTGACATTTTCCATCAAGACAATCTAATAAGTATCCAATTTTTTTATCCTATAAGTATGTTAATATATGTATATTCTTTCACAGGTTGTGCTGCTTATTTTTATGTGTCACCTTGGCTGGGCTACAGTATTCAGTTATTCAATTGAAGACTAATATAGGTGTTGCTCTGAATATATTTTGCAGATGTGTTTAACATTTATTGTTAGTTGACTTTGAGTGAAGGAGATTAATCTTGATAATCTGGGTTGGCCTCATCTAATCCCTTGAAAGACCTTAAGAGCAAACACTGAGGTTTCCCTGAGAAAAAGTTATGCCTGTTGACTGCAGTTTTAGCTCCTCTGAATTTCCAATTTTCCGGCCTGTGGTTGGCCAACCGCGCAGATTTACCTAAATGGACCCCAACAATTGTGTAAAATAATTTCTTGAAAACAACTTCACAACTCTCTCTCTCTCTCCCACACACATGCACACCTGCATAAAATGTTAGTTTAGTAGAACCCAGACTGATACACGTTTTTCACCCTTATTTGGTAATAATTAGAAAAATGTAATCTGTCAGTCATCATTTCTTTATGATTTTATTGGTTGAGAAAATGTTTTTAATATGGCACAGACAGGAACTAAGCTTATAAAAGACACAACTAAAATCATGCAAATTCATTTGTAAATGTTCGTGTGCATTGGGAGATACTGAGATACGTCTTTATTAACCAAAACAAAGAAGTCAATTATTCACATGAAGAATTTTGCCCTATATTTTAATTACCAAATCCAATTTAAAAATTCAGTGATTTGGAGGTGGAACAGTAAAAATACTTAACACAGAATCGAGACATTAGTTTTACTGCAAACATTGCAAAAAGATTGATTTTTCTTATCTAATTATAAGACTTTAAAAATATGTTATTGTAAATAATTATAAATTAAAACTGTATTGTCCTTTACATCCTCAATTTATTATAATATTGTGAGTTAGTTGTATATAATATCTATCATCTTGATAATTTTTAATGATTAGACATCAAAGTAGGAGATAGAATTATCAACTTTTGGTTATATAATTCTTCAAAATAAATGTAAGATGTCTGCTGGCCATCAGTTATGTAATAAGCAAATATAAACATTCAACCACATAATAAAATTAAAATAGCTTATTATAAAATTTACTATGTTTTTTTCCCCATATATTAGATTACAGTATTGCTTCTTCTGGATTTCTTGATCATTATAGAAACCCACAGGAGGCCAAATTACTACAGATTGAATGGAATAAAATAGAATTACATTTCCCTTGCTAAGTATTTAAATATGATAACAAACTAACAAAATATTTATTCTCAGACAATACCTTTGCTGCCTTCATATATCACAATACATTTTTAATTAGAGACATTATTGATTCTGAAGAGACAATTCCACATGCCAAAGTATTCAAAAAAACTAAAATATATAATTGGAAGTTTGTATGTTAAAAAAAGCACAAAAACTTATTGTAGTAATTTTACTTCAATTTCTCAGGGAAAAAAATCACATACAACCAAGTATTTAGTCATTTTAAGGTAGTTTATATTAGTATGATGACCCTTTAAATGGATTTGTTTCCATTGGCCATAATATTCATGGTAACAATGAAATCTCAATTATGAAGCATTTTTTCCTTTTAATAAAATTAATGAGGAAGATACTTATAGTGATATCTAATCGTGATAAATACACCTAATATAACAGGCATATATTACATTATAGCATAGTGAAAATATATCCAATACAGTAGTAGAGTAGTATTACTACATTATATATACATACATACATATAATTCCACATATATAATATATGGTGTATATATATGTAATGGTATATTTGTAAATAATGAAAATATGACAAAGAGTTGATTTTAAAAGGCCTAGAGAGCATTTTAAATTATGAAACTAAAGATTTTGGAGAGTAGAAAATCATTTTGATCTTTACATTTTTTTTCATGTTTAGCGAGTATGTTGAAAAATCTTAGATTTTCTTTTTCTTTTTTTTTTTTAATTGAATTGAGTTTCACTCTTGCTGCCCAGACTGGAGTGCAATGGTGTGATCTCTGCTCATTGCAACCTCTGCCTCCCGAGCTCAAGTGATTCTCTTGCCTCAGCCTCCCAAGAAGCTGGGATTACAGGCATGTGCCACCACGTCAGGCTAATTTTGTATTTTTAGTAGAGATGGGGTTTCACCATATTGGCCAGGCTGGTCTGAAACTCCTGACCTCATGATTCGCCCACCTGGGCCTCCCAACGTGCTGGGATTACAGGCATGAGCCACTGTGCCCAGCCAGATTTTCTAATTTTTATGTCCGAATTATATCCTACCTCCAATAGACTTCTTTTCCTTAAACTGTTTGAATAATATTTTACTTTCTGCTGGTTCATGTGTGTTTTTACCATCATTGTAAGACATCTATTTCAAGCATTAAGTGAAATTTTGCAACCTTTCTTTTTGCCGTTTTTGTTTATTCAATAAATATTTCCTAAAGAACTATCATGTCTGAGGGAATATTTCTAGGAAAGCAGTGATGAAAAATTCAAAGTCCTTATTCCTATGGGGCTTAAGTTTTTATAGAAATCCATAACAACTAATAATCAATGAACCAACTGATCAGTAATGTAAAACAGCAGCAAGTGCATCATGATAAGAGAATAAGAGAGTTACTAAGCAAGGGGAGCTGTATTTACTGTAGAAGGGGCGATTTGTGAAAATTTTCACCAAAGAAGAGATATGTTATTTGTAAGATTGGATACAGCATAAATATGTCATTTAGATTAAGGGGATAATATTTTGAATAAGGGAAACATTGTGTGCTTGGGACACTCATTTTGTTGCTTTTGCAGTGAATACTTTCATTTATACTTTAACCTTGATTTTAATGCATACCCATTGGGTCACAATTACACAATTTGAAATAATAAAGTATTGAAAAAGAAGCTATTCTGCAGTAATTATACCTTATGCTTATTTATGGCATTATGACACTAAATATATCAATATATTTTTTCTCATGAGAAAAAGACTCTAGAAAAGATGGCACAGTGATTTCTAAATTAATTTCTTATTGCACCCCTAAGAGAAAGAATGGACATAGCAGCTTGTTTCTTTAAGGTCAACAGCAGAGTCTTTCCAGATAGTCAGCTATGACAGAATCTTATATAATGCAAAGTACATGAGAGTGGGGAGCCTATTTGCTTTACTATGTTCTGTTGGTTGCAAGAAAGCCACAGTGTCTACCTTTGCTCAAGATGAGGGTGCTGAACAAAAACGTGAATGTTCGGAGTTTACTCACGTATCATTTGTCCTGTGTTTTCATGTGTGTGTGTGTCTTTAAATGACAGAAAACCAGTGTTTCTCAAAATGTAGTGTGTTCTTTAAACCTATGTCACTAAACGTACTGAATCAGAAACCTCATGGTTTGGCATATAGAAGCTGGCATTATAACAAGCTTAAAATCTTCCAAATGATTAATGTAAACAATAATTTGAAGGACATTTTCTGGGACTAAATTATATGCACTGCACAAACTATGTCATATAAATAACTGATTTTTATTCTCACTATATTGACAGTTGCAGAAAATCTACATCAAAGACATGGTCTAAGGAAAGGGAGAAAAGACATAACTATTGATCCTGTAGTCAATATTTCCAATATGTCATGACTCTAAAGTGAATAGCATTCTTAAACCAGACTAATTTATAATAACATAGAAGAATATAATTAAAATATTAAAATTAGCACTGGTTTATCTACATACAAAAACTAGAAGATGGATTTTTATTCATTCTAGTTAATATTTACTGGGGGAATGTATTAAAACTACCATTGTCAATGGGTCTTTCATTTTTAGCATTCACCAAAAATAAAAAATATGTGAATAAAATAATACATATATTTCTGAAGTATACACTGACATTTCATACTGAATGTATTATGGTGGTCTATTTAATGTTTCATTTTTCTCAAAACATGTTAATATTCTAGAATTAAAAGTCACAAAATAGCTATTCTGGAGGTCATTTATTGAGTAACTTGTAAACAAGCTAACTTTGTCTAAAATTGAATATCTCTGAAATTTAGGTAGAAGAAGCAGGACAGTTTTCAACATAGCAACATAGGTTTATCTGTTATTAATATGTGGGCTTTAGTTAACAAAATAGCAATTTTCATTATATTTTATATTTGCATGTCTGTGTGATGAAAGATTAATATTAGTATGTAAATTAGAATTAGATTGTCGGTTTGGTGTAGAAAACTAGAAGTTTTCCAGTGAAAATTTACAAAGGCATTACAAAGAAACTTTCATAAGTATATCCTATTATCTGATAGATTCCATTTGGATTTAATATGTTTTGAATAAAGACTGAGGAGTTGGCCTCTGTGATATTCTTCTTTTTGTGGCATGAAACTCTTCAGTGGGGGATATTCAGCTAATGGCATGAAACTTTGTGTTTTTATTCTTAAAACACTGAAACATTCTTTACTGATTGAATATTAGACACTATCTTTAGTCTCTTGAGTGTCTCTCCCATTACTCTATCTGTCCTATTTCCTAATAACCCTCCAATTTTCCCCAGGATCCATTATGAAAAGGGTTAACATTCGAGCCATCAGGAAACCCCCATGACTGTATGGCAGAATTTCTGAAGACCCAGTACTTCAGGCTTCTTTCATTTTAAATAACCAAAGTCAATGCAACTATTTTCTTAAAATCAAGCTTTTAGGTGACTTTGACTATCCAAGGAGACCTAAGAGGGCCAACTTTATTTCTAAACACCCTCCCCTCAGAGCTAGGGTAGCCCACTTTTGACATTACTAAACAACAACATTTATAAATACAACCTTTTTGCTTCAGTTTCCCTAGTCAGAGAAGGCTCAGATGCCAGCATCACTGATGGAATCCCTTTAGGCAAATACCTAATGCTAACGTTTGTTAAACTCATGCTGATTTTAATTTTTAAAAAAATTTACTTTTGCCTGGGCAAATAAATTATTATTAGATAATTTCTTCTTTTCATTCCCATTATCTCCTTTTATACTTCTTTTTTTTTTTTTTAGATGAATTCTCCCTCTGTTGCCTAGACTAGAGTGCACCCAATCCTGGCTCACTGCAATGTCTGCCTCCTGGGTTCAAGTGATTCTCCTGCTTCAGCCTCCTGAGTAACTGGGTGGGATTACAGGCATGTACCACCATTCCTGGCTAATTTCATATTTTTAGTAGAGATGGGGTTTCACCATGTTGGCCGGGCTAGTCTCAAACTCTTGACCTCAAGTAATCCACCCACTTTGGCCTCCCAAAGTGCTAAGATTACAGGTGTGAGCCACTGTGCCCACCCTTCATTTTATATTTCTTCTTCTTTGAACTCAATACGTTATATCTTCCTCAATTTGTTGTATACATATTGGACTCTGCTCTCAGATTATAAGTATCTCTAGAACAGATGACTTTTAATTACGATTTCACTAAAGCTATAGCTCTTAGATGCTCAGCATATGCTTTCAGAATAAAAATAAACTAATTGAATAATTGTGTCTTTAACACTGGATAAATATAATGTCTCAGTTTTAAATATTTTAATTTTATAAACTGCAATTGAATTCCCAAATTTCTGTATTACGTGATGGTAACATTGACCAAGATAGAAGAACATGGATATATTTTCAAAGTGCATCATTCATTATCAGGTTATATTTAGAGCAATTCAACAATGTGACAGGTGCTTCTCACTCTCTTCAGCTTCTAGTTGTTTTTTATTAGCTAATGTGGTATTCATAAAGCAGAACACAGTATCAGAGGAATAGACCAAGGAGAAATAATCAAATGTATCAGAAAAGAAGAATCTTAATTGACCTGCATTTCCATCTCTTGTATGATTTAATTATGGAGTTTGATTACTAGTTCAGGAACCTTAGATGCTACACAAGAAAACATTTATATTAAAATTTATATTAGAATTTATCATGAGGCTTTCATTATTTTCAATAGTGGTCTACTTTTTCATGTTTTATCTTACTTTTTGTGGATTATTTGTAATTGGCACTTGCCCATAATCTGAACTACCAGGGAGGGTTGACGCAGAAACACTGCTTGAGGCGAGGAGTTCAAGGCCAACTTGGACAACACAGTGAAAACCCATTTCAAAAAAAAAAAAAAATTATCTAATTGAATCTACAGTGTTCATAAGTACATGATATTAATTAGATTAAAAGTACCTTCTGTCTTTAGTTGTTTGTAAATGTAAAAGCCCCATCAACATTTATACAATATTTTATTTCTTGACTATTTTTAATGTGGTGTAATTTGCCAAACTAAAATATGTGTATACACACATAATACATACATATATATACATATTTACCTACCTATATATAATACACATATAAGTTTTTACCTATTTTAAATCTCTTAACTATAAGTGGGATATATTCTCATTTTATAAGTACATATTTATAATTTTAATTAGGTAAAATTCAAATATCTGAGCAAAATATTTGTATTACCAAATGTAAATGGATATACCCTAATTCAATATACTTGCTAAATCGACTTTTTATGGAGGTAATTTGTTAAATCAACATAATTTTACCAAAGTCCTCTTATGTTCTTGGCACTGTGTTGCCAAGAGCAAGACAAATGTGCGAGACAAATGTGGTACTTGCCCTGGTATTGTTTTTAATCTAGGAAGTTCTCCTTAATTTCAAGGCCTCCATTCAACTCAATTATTCAACAATTAGTAAGGATTATGTTAGATGCAAGGGATAGAACAGGGAATAAAACAAGTAAATGTGATATGTTTCATAAATGTTGTGGAGTGAGAGGAAACAGAAAATAATTACATAGGCAGTATATTTAAAAGATAAACGTGTTACTGGAAAAAAATGTAATAGAGTAAGTGAGGAGGATTATAATAAGAGTATTGTGATTTTAAAAGTAGTCACATGCAACCACACTGATCAGGTAAAAGATGAGAAAAAATAAAAAGAAATGAAGCAATGAGTCATGGATATTTGGAAGAGGCAGTAACCAGTACAAAGACCCAGAGCAGTGGGGGAACCTTGGAGCACTGGAAAACCGCTAAGCCAACATAAACAGAAATGAATAATCAAGAAAGAGAGTAGTATACAATAATGTCACAGACAGAAATTAACCCTACATATTATAGCTTTTATAGACTATTTCATAGACTTGTATTTACTCTAAGTAAAATGAGAAATTGTGAGAAAATGACGTGGATGAACATAACATTCATAAATGATCACTCTGGCAAGTATGCTAAGAATTGACTGTAGCAACAAGAATTTGGTAGATAGACTAGTTAGCAGATCACTTTAACTACTTAAGTTAAAGATAACAGCTTTTTCTAGGATGAAAACAGTGGTGGAAGTAGGAGATAGATTCATCCTGCTATATTTTTCAAGGAAGAGCCAGGCAAATTTGTTGATATATTGGATTTAAAATGTGACAGAAGGAGAAGACCAGAGGCAACTTAAAGATGCTTAATCACAAACTGAAATGACGGAGTTACCACAATCTAAAGTGGAGAAAATGTGAAGTGGAACAGGTTGACTTGCCTGATTGGAAATTTAGATTTGGGTATCTTAATTTTGAGATAACCAAGCAAATAAAGTTGATCCTTGAACAATGCGAGGTTTGGGCCACTGACCCTCTAAATAGCTGAAAATTCACATTATTTTTGACTTTCTCAAAACTCAACTACTAATAGCCTACAATTAACCAGAAGTCTTACCGATAAAAAACAGTAGATGGACACATATATTGTATGTTATGTCTATTATATATTGTATACTTTCAAAACAAGCTGGGGGAAAAGAAAATCTTAAGAAGAAAAATATATTTACAACTTATTAAGTGAAATGGATCATCATAAAAGTCTTCATTCTCATCATCTTCAAGTTAAATACACTGAGGAGGAGGGAAGGGATGCTGTTGATCATGCTGTCTTAGGGGTGAAGGAGGGAGAAGAAAAATTATGTATAAGTGCATACACATAGTTCAAACCTACGTTGTTCAAGGATCAACTATATATTGAATAGTATTTGGTGAACAAGGTGAATTTTAAGGAAGAACTATGAGCTGAAGATATTTATTTGTGAGTCAGATATTATCAAGTGAGCGAATGTGGCTAGAAAGTCCAAGGTCTGAGATCAGAATCTTACTCCTATGTTAAGGAATGAGGCACATAAAAAGGTGAAAATGAACTTAGGAAGGGGCAACCACTAAGAAAGAAAGGAACAGAAGCAGGAAATTATGGATTCTTGAAAACAGAGCCAATAAAGTTTTTCTAAGAAAGAGTGATAAAATATTAAATAGTGTTTAGAAGGTGTGATGGTTAATATTGAGTGTCAACTTGATTGGACTGAAGGATGTAAAGTATTGTTTCTGGGTGTGTCTGTAAGGGTGTTGCCAAAGGAGAATAATATTTCAGCCAGTGAACTGGAGAGACAGACCCAGTCTCAGTCTGGGTAGGTACTCATCTAATCAGCCACCAGCATGGCTAGAATAAAGCAGGCAGGAGAAGTGGGAAAGAGCAGACTTGCTAAGTTTCTGACCTTTGTGTTTCTCCCTTTCTGCTCAGACATCAGACTCCAGGTTCTTCAGCTTTTGAACTCTTGGACTTACACCAGTGGTTTGCCAGGGGTTCTTGGGCCTTTGATCACAGACTGTAGGGTGCACTGTTGGCTTCCCCTACTTTTGAGGTTTTGAGACTCAGACTGGCATCCTTGATCCTTAGCTTATAGATGGCCTATTCTGGAACTTCACCTTGTGATCCTGTGAGTCAATACTTCTTAAACTCTCCTTCATATATGCATCTATCCTTTTAGTTATGTCCCTCTAGAGAACCCTAATAGAGAAGGCAAATGAGATGAAGAGCATGAACAGAACATTGGACTTAGCATGTAGAAGTCAGTTCAGATTTTGACAAGAGCAATAAACTTGGAGTAGGATGAGTACAAAGGAATTCAGTGGTTAAATAGAGAATGAGAGGAGGGAAATTAGAGAAAGAAAGAGAAAAGTGACAATTATTTTACAGATTTGAAAAATTACAGGCCATTCTTCCCAATTCTGTACTCAGTAATAGATACACAACAGCTGTCACATATTCAAAACATATGAACATTATATGTGTAAATATTTTTGGAAGCTACTGAGAATTTTGTAAGTAAAGTCTGCAAAATCATTTCATCTTAACCTCTACCACTTACATATTAAAATATTGTATGTCCTCACCTGGAGCTTCACCTACCTTTTTAAAACCACAAAATTTATCTCAGCCAATATTGCATGTAGTCCTGTTTGTCCACGTCTACCTGCTTATTTTCTCAGGATAAATCCTTCAACTGAGTTCCAGAATGACTCAGAGTAAATGTTCCTATATTTCTTTTGTTGTTCTCATCCTCTTTACTAAGTTCCAGTTACACATTGGCATCATTTCCTTTGAACACTATTACCCAGTTAGCAGTAGAAGCTGCTTTTTTATTGACTTTTTCTCTGTGGATGGTTCATTGTTGGACATCAGTATGGTGTGAGTTATGGTTCTGTGCTTTTCATATATATTTTTAAATGTTCTCTATGTCTACATGTTTTGAAAGAAACCTGTAATATGTGCCTGGATCTACATATACCTAGGGAATTGCACTTTATTATATGCATTTTAAAATATAATTTAAAAATTATCCACTTGGAGTATTCAGAAAAGTATTTAAAACAACATAATTATTTAAGAGACAATGAAAGAAGTGGAGCAAAGAAAAATGCGTATATATAATAGAATAGTGCTTAAGAATAAAACAAGAATGGATTACAACAATTCTCAGAAAACACAAGAGGATTACACAATGTCATATTTATGGTCATAAAATATATAACAAGTATATTTTATACATTTTAGTAAGGCAGGTGTTATTAGCAAATACAATGAGATTTTTGTTTGACTAGTGGAGAGAAAAATATGCAGTAAAAAAAACAGGCAATTAAAAACTAAACAGGATTTAATTACAGAAGTCAAATAGGCAGCTTTGAGGTAAACTTTGTATTAGTATGTTTTCATACTGCTGATAAATTCATGCCCGAGACTCGGCAATTTACAAAAGAAAGTGTTTTAATGGATTTATTTCCATGTGGCTAGGGAGGCTCAAAATCATGGTGGAAGGTGAAATGCACATCTCACATGACAGCAGACAGGAGTAGAGAATTCATGCAGGGAAACTCCCCCTTTATAAAACCATCAGATCTTGTAAGACTTATTTGCTATCATGAGAATAGCATTGGAATGAGCCGTTCTCATTATTCAATTACCTTCCACTGGGTCCCTCCCACAACACATGGGAATTGTGGGAGCTACAATTCAAAATGAGATTTGGATAGGGATGCTGCCCAACCATATTATCTCACCCTTGTCCCCTCCCAAATCTCATGTTCTCACATTTCAAAACCAATCATGCCTTCCCAACAGTTTCCCAAAGTCTTAACTCATTTCATCATTAACTCAAAAGTCCACAGTCCAAAGTCTCATCTGAGACAAGGGAATTCGCTTCCACCTATAAGCCTGTAAAATTAAAAACAAGTTAGTTTCTTCCTAGATGCAATGGGGGATATAAGCATTGGGTAAATACAGCCATTGCAAATGGGAGAAATTGGCCAAAACAAAGGATAAGCAGGTCCTTTCCAAGTCTGGAATCCAGCAGGTTAGTCAAATCTTAAAGCTCCAAATGATCTCCTTTGACTCCCACATCCAGGTCACACTGATGCAAGAGGTGGGTTCCTATGGTCTTGAGCAGCTCTGCCCCTGTGGCTTTGCAGGGCACAACCTCCCTCCTGGCTGCTTTCATAGGCTGGTATTGAGTATCTGTGGCTTTTCCAGATGCATGGTACAAGCTGTCAGTGGATCTACCATTCTGGGGTCTGGAGGTTTAATGGACTCAGTTCTATGTAGGTGGGGAGGCCTCACAATCATGATAGAAGGTGAAAGGTGTGTCTCACATGGCAGCAGACAAGAGAAGAGAACTTGAACAGGGGAAACTCCCCTTTGTAAAACCTTCAGATCTCATAAGACTTATTCGCTATCAAGAGAATAGCATGGGAAAGACCCACCCCTATGATTCCATTACCTCCCACCAGCTCCCTCCCACAACTCGTAGGAATTGCCAGAGCCACAGTTCAAGATTAGATTTGGGTCGGGACATAGCCAAACCGTATCAACTTCATCTGAGCAGCAATTATATATACTTTATTCACTATATATCCCCAGTACCTGTCACAAAGACTAGTAAAGTAGGAACATATTTGTTGATTGAAAGAGTCAAAGAAAAAGGCTTTCTCAGGAGATTTAATTATCATTTTTATTTAATAACCTGAGAAATTCCTGGACTCTTAAGTTCTTGTCTATCTTTAGAAATAAATAATCCTTCTGCCAATCATTAATTGTATGTTTGAGAGATCAAATGTAACTTGATGTTTTATATCAGAAAGGCATCTTTGATAATATAACTATTTAACAAATATAATATCCCAGATGATAAAGTAAAAATAACCAATCAAAATAAATACTTTTAATGTTAATATATTTTAGCCTTAAATATTTTAACTCATAAAAGATATTTTTAATTTTTAGGACTAAAATAAGTAAATAAAATGAAACAAAATAATTTCTATCCATTTATAAATTCTAGTCATGTGTTTAAACAATATACAGTTAATATTAACATGATGTTTATAATTAATTTTTATATGCTATTAATCAAAAACAGCCTGTGTCATTAATATATGTTTTCTTTGTTGTTAATTAAACCCCTATCAAGGACTAATTGCAATTACTCTAGAGAATCCTCAATATATTTATACTTGTGTTCTACTAGAGAAAAATGTGTCTGAGTGGCAAAATTATTTAAAATAACAGTACTAATAGCATAAAATATATTTAGTAGGCAAAAATACTTTGGAATAAATTCTCTTGAGCCATTTTAGTAACAAGTTTCAGTCTCTTCTCAATTTATCAAGCTAGTTTCTGAATTTTGTATCCACTAAAAATAAAACAACTTTTTGTTTATTATTTTGAAATAAAATAAAATATTCTCATTTGTGGAATTTATCTGCTTTTTGGAGAAAGATTATGCTCATCTCTATTGACACACCAGTATACTTCTTAAATTTAGGTTTTGTAGCAGTGAATAACTCATCTAATTGTATTTTAATTATATATTAGTAAATTATATTTAATACTAAAATATCTTAAAATATCAGTATTAAAATATACAATTATATTTCAATATGAGATTTTTGAAAACCTCATTGATTGCACACTATAAAAGTGTAATCCCTATATAAAGTAGACTTATTTACTTAGATTATTTTGTGGAAAAAATTTAGATAATATTGCAATAATTTCATTGTATTTTCACATAACATATAATATGGACAATAAAATTATCCATAGGTGGGACTCTTATCTCAGTCACATAGAGCAGATGGAAGAACAGAAATTCTCTGACCATCCATAGATAATACTGCTGCTTTTCTAAACTCTTTCAGAGTTATAGTTTACATTAGATTTGTTGGCACTCAAACCTTTGGACACTGATTCTAAAATAATACTAACTCCTTCATATTCTAGAATGTACCTATTGTCCATGGGTCAGAGTGAGCATTATGGAATCAGGTATTAAGTGGGGTTTTGATTAAAACATGGTAGGCTAGATCATATCTATTATCCATGGTATATTTATTTCCCCATGCTTTGGGTTTGTTACAATAATAAATATTTTTACCAAATGGAAGAGCATCCACAGTGTCATCATGACACAGATAATGATTACAGTGGTAGAAAAAGTCAAGACGAAAAATTTAGAACTCCCACTAACTACCAAAATAACAGATAGCGAATCAATTCCAATGCTCTAACTTCGAGGGAATCACAAGAATTAGTGTCATGTTGAAGGATTGTAAGGCTTAAGGATATGGACTCTTCTCAAATCCACATTTCCACGGCCTAGTGTAAGGGATATGTTATTTGAGAATGGCAGTGAATTGTTTCAAGGTTAATCATCTGTAAATGCAATTATAGCCATTATTTGTGAGGCGAATGTATTTGCTTGAGAAATCAAACTGTCCTTGGCAATCAGTATATAGTTTTTAGGATGGAAAATACTATCATATTTAGTGTAAGAAATGGAGAATATTTAAGAGTATTATGACATGCTGGCTTTTATCTGGAACAGAAAGCAATACACATTTTCCACCTTGCCTCAAAATTCACTTGGGTCTATTCTATTATAAGTTCAAGGTACCTTTGTCATATCAAAGTTACATAATACATTACAACAAGGTTAAATAATATTATTTGGACCTGTAGATTAGTTCTTAATTTCTTTTACAAGAGGTATGCATGCTAAATGTCTGCTGTAAAACTTATGACCTGACACCTTGATGAATTATTTAATTGTTTCTTTCCCTAAGAGATGCTAGATATTCCCTCCAAAGCGAAGAACAGTTTTGCACCTTGAATCTTCTATCATTACAAAGCTGGGATATAGGAGGGGACTTTCCTTAGATCCTTGAAGGCAAAATATTTCTGATGCTCTCCTTTATCCCCTAAATGGCCTAAAGGATTGGCTGCTTTGAGTAGGTTTTAGAGCAAGACAAGGTTTTCCAGCTGGTTTCAGCAATACAGAAAATAGCATTGCATGCAGGACTTACGGCTCAGAATATCAAAATGTCTGTGATGGAAAAGGAGGTAAAGAGCCCATAAAAATCCATGATAACATAATTATAGTGAAGTGAGTTTTGAAGTCAAGCATCTGGAAAATAACTTAAAAAACAGATCTTGTTCTAGTCATAAAACTTGAAGACTGAGTGAATAATCATGGAACGTTAGGGGATATGACATCTGACCTGCTTGGGTGCTATATGATCTATCTAATATGCTTTACACCTCTATCTGCATTCTAAAATCTGGTTGATGCATACTCAGTCACATAAGCAGCATCCTTACTCTCCCCCATGTGATTTCAAGTTCAGCGACAGGACTACTTTAGCAATGTTTTAAGAATTTTTATCATAAACTATTTAAAAATAAAATTTTAAAGACTATAATCTGGTTTACAAATTATTCTTCATGGCATTCTGAAACTAGTTGGAAGAATAGTATGTCTATGGTTCAACTCAATGCAAAGATGAACCCAAACCTAAGGGAATAAATTTATGAAGAATTTATTATTACTAATTTGTGTGGAATAAAGAGATTGAGGAAAAAATGGGGTAAATTCCCATATAGATTCCTGTGTAAATAGATTATTTCACCAAAACATTCATAGAGAAAAGATAAAATATATAAATAGACTGATTCATAATTTGTAAAAAAAAAAAGAGATTAAGATTAACATCTGCACTAATGCATCAGAAGTAACTAAAGGCTGCGAAGAAGAACTTGGAAGAAATAAGATTGGAAGGTTGGTGAGAGGACACTGGAATTTTTTGAGGGATAACTACTCAAAACAGTCTTGATTTGTAAGAATATTTTTTTCCCACATGAATTTTCTCTGTAGAGCCTTGCTATGGAACCAGATCACTGTAAGATGATGTCAGTAACCCTCGGCTTCCAGCTTGTTTGACAGGCCTATGCACAAAAGTAGGTAGAATGGTGACAATAGAGACTGTGAACTGAGTAAACAATAGAGATTGTCTATATCAGGGCCAAGCAAATTGCAAGTTCTTCTCAGTGCTTGAGTTGCCAATGGCAGGGAACAACCTGAACACCTAATATGGTGCCATAAACCAGAGTGGACAAGCCAACCCTTTGGTATCAATTGATTATACTGACCCTTTTCTCCAGTAAAGGGTCAGTATTTTGTTCTCATGGAAAGAGATAATATATTTGGATTGGATTCTTTTATCTATCATAATTCCAACTACCTATATAACCAAATCTCCCAATCTGGGCAGTTCATTTCTGAGTCGTATGGTGTCTGTTTGGATGGTCTTGACTGGAGTACCTACTACAAAGTTGGCTTCTTCATTCACAAATGTTTCCTTGGTGTTCCTTAGTGTCTCTCTCTCCCTATCTCTCTCTCCCCCCTCTCCCCTTTCAATCTCTTTCTCTCCATGTAAAATGATCTACAGAATAGATGCCATATGATGAGAGGTGTCTATTCTCTAGATCCTTTCTACATGCTTTGGGCTTTTCACAGTTCAACAGTTTTAGGGTTTTCAATCTTCTTAAATGTGGTTGATTTCCTAGATCAATTGTTCCAGTGTTCCAAAAGCATAAACTCCATGAATTCTAGGCAGAAGCCAGGAGGCTTATGATGAACAGGTCTCAAGCATGCAAGAGATAACTACAGCTGATTCTCCTGGAGAATCAAGTTCCTACAGACAAAGTGAAAGAAAAGAATAAACCCCTCCTCTCAATTGCAAAATTGCATCCACATACCAGAAAGAAAGAAGAGATTATTTCTGGCTGTCTTACAGATGAGCTACCATAACCTCTTTTTTTTCTGCCAACAATAGCATGTTATTTAACATAATGGTACCCACACAATCTACCAGTGAAAAATATTATTTTTATTATGTACAAAGTGGAGGAGATAACCTTTTTGAAATGAGAAATGGCTTACTGAAGACACAGCTATGGTTTCAGCTGGATATTTTTTTCAAAATTGATATTATATGCCTCATTTTCTTTTTCCTAATTGAGATTAAAGCACCCCAACTATTTTCAATAGATGGTGAGCTTCCTTATATAACTGGAATATATATGTACATATATCAAGAGACAGAAATTAGAATGGTATCTCTCACTATTGTACCCACTGACCCCCCTCATGGACACTTTGTTTACTTTTCCTAAAACTCTGCATTCTGCATTTGTGAAGATATAATATTCAAAAGATAAAAGCCCTGTTCAGAGATACAAAATAATTCCATTTAAATGGAAATAAAACTGCCTCCCAGACCTGGTTTTCTTCAACCTCTGAGTGAGAAGAAATCAATGGAGGTTATAGTTTTTGGCTGAGGTGATTGATCTTAATCATCTAAAGCAAATAAAGTTGTTTCTATACAACAGAGGGAGAAAAAGAAATATAAGAATCTCCCTGAGGTTAATGAAAGCTAACTTTAATTTTATACAAGTTTGACCACAAAAGACTTATAATTGCTGAAAAATCAAAGATTACAAATTTAAAACAAATTCTCTTTTTTCTGATGTCTATCTTTCCCTCCTCCCTTCCCTTCCTTTTCCTTCCTCTCTCCCTCCTTCCTTCCTTCCTTTCCTTCCCTCCCTCTTTCTCTCCCTCCCTCCCTTTCCTTCCTTCCTTCTTTCCTTTTCCTTTCTTTCTTCCTCCCTCCCTCCCTTCCTCCTTTTCCTTCTTTCCTTCCTTTCTTCCTTCCTTCTTTCCTTTCTCCCTCTCTCTTTCCCTCCCTCCCTTTCCTTCCCTCCTTCCTTCTCTCCTTCCTTCCTTCCTTACTCCAAAAGGGAGTTAATTCTTATTCAGTTTTCTGACAAATCATTGCAAAGAGATCATTGTCTTTTTTGCTTCTAAATTGACAAATGTTCATTCTATATATTCATGAGGTACAAACTGATATTAAGATTTAAGAATACAATGTAGACTAAATCAAGCTAATTAACATATCTGTCACCTCAAATACCATTTTTTATGGTGAGAACATTTGAAGTTTACTGTTTTAGTGATTTTGAAATGTACAACACACTGTTATTACTATATTCACCATGCTGTGCAATAGATCTCAAAAAAAATGAAAATGCAAACTGTTCTCCCATTTCAACTGAGGCTTTGTGCCCTTTGGCCATTTCTGCATTCCTCTATCCACCACCACTCACTCCCTCAGCCTCTGCCTCTAGTAACCACCATTCTACTCTTGCCTTCTAAGAGTTTGACTGTTTTAGATTCCACATATAAGCGAAGACATGTACTATTTATCTTTCTGTGCTTGGCTTATTTGACATAGTATATTCTTCTCCCATTCTATTTACATTGTTGAAAATGGCAAGAATTCTTTTTCAAGGCTAAATGGTATTTCATTGTGTTATATAGCACATTTTCTTGATCCATTTGTCTGTTGATGGACACTTGATTCCATAAATTGGCTATTGTTAATAGTGCCATATTTTATTAGGAATGCATTTTGTTTGCTTTTATAATTGGAATTGAAATCTAGAAAGAATGGCGTATATTGGTTTTGACAACCTGTAATATGGAACAGACTGGATATTTGTCTTCATTTTGGTGCAAAACAGCTGAATACTCTTTTTATGTGTGAAGACTCTCCCCACTATATAAGTTTTTGTCAGACATATATGCTCACATGGAACTTTGACTATTTCTTAGTGATTAAAATAAGCAGGCAAACCTGCACATATACCATGAATCTAAAATAATAGTTAAAATTATAAAAATAAAATAAGCAGGGACAATGAAGATATACAACAGTGGCAATGATGGCAGCCATATCAATTTTGAGAGACATCTGTGGCAAAGGTACCAGCATAAGCAATTTATGCTTGGTGATATTTGTGGTGGTGATGAAACCTGAGGCAACCTGTGTATACTTGTGGCGAGATGATACTCATAGATTGCTTCTATCATATGATTGTGACAGCAGCCCTTATTCTTTAGATTCTCCATTTCCTTCCTCTTCTTCTAAGTTTAGAGTTTCTGTTTTACTGGTAACTTTATGAGCTAGCCTATTATCAATCAGGATATTCTCCTAATGTTTACATTAGTCAGAAACCATTTCTGTTGCATGTAACAGAGAATCCCATCTTGTAAAAATATATTCACAAAGACATACTTTTTTATGTACATTCTGTATCTAAGATCAATAAAGCAAATGTGCATTAAGAATTTCTGGTGTCTTTATCAACTTTTTTTACACGAACATGATTGTTATTTTTCTCACACAAGATATGCAATCAATCATATGCATATACAATCAGAAAGAATTACATTTGACTGAGGATAATGAAATTATATCAATTTTTAACAAAATGTAATAGAACATTTCTCCATTGTGGAAAAATAGACATTCATTGGTATTTTCTGTGAAAGAAATGCAGGTGTTTTATAGAATACCAAACAAGTATTGATCTCTAGCAGTAGTATGAAGAATGCAAGAACTAGTATTACATCAGTGTTACTTTACTCTGCAGTATTGGCAGTATATTTAGCCATAAAAAATTAGAGAGCTTTGAGTTGTCATTTTCTTATTACTAAAGGATAACGATATCTTTTGAACACTTACATGCACAAATTGATAAAGACTTACCTTTTGATGATAGAATGGTCAAAGTGTTTTACAAGTACTTGGTTTAAGTATAATCCTTATACTGATAATTTTACCCTTTATAGCTCAGAGGAATTTCACTTTATTTCAAGGTTATGTTGACTGGAAGTTTTTTTTTTTAATTACTTAAACTAGAAAATATCTGTATTATAATACAAATAAAAATAGAATTCAAAGTTGGCAATAAAAACAGCTCAACCCAAATGTATTCCTTTTTAAATACCAAATTTTGTCTGTATGTAAGAACTTTACATATTTTTGTATCTGTGGTCCAAAATATAAGACAATATTTCAAACTCTGTGGCAACCAAAATTTAGCTCAATTTAGCCATTCCACAATGTACACGTATTTCAAAACAACATGTTACATGTGAAAAATACATGTAATTTATATTTATACATTACTTAGAATATAAAATATTGTTAAAAATTACTGAAATACTCTGTGAAATAAGTGAATTTCATGAATTTAACATAAAATAACTTACCAAGAAAATGATCCAAAAGAACGTACCATAGTTTCAGCATGGTTTAGAAAGAAAGTTTTTAAAAATGCACAATGCACACTTAGCATAATGACTAAAGTGTTAATGATAATTAATTCCTGAGAAGTAAAATTATGTGACTTGTAGTTTTGTTTTTTGATATATGAAACATGTCATATAAGGGTGTTTCCCTTGATAGCCATTAGTGTAGTCACTGGAAATAAGCATATATCAATATCTCTATCATTATTTATCTACATCTATTCAGATATTACATATTTTACCAAGAGCCATGTTAAACAAAATGATGCATGTGTAATTGCAAACATTTATTATGAGCCAAAGCCTTTTAAAAATAATCAGAAAATAAAATGACTAACAGAATCTCAATATCTAACATGACCATAGCTTTTATATATTAGATATTATGTCCTTAAATATACCTGAATTCTTCAGCTATCCTATGTTCTTTGCTCTAGCAGAGCATTGGGATAAGAGTTTGAAATTTTGTCTAGTATTTTTACTTTTCTTTAGTTACTTATAATTTATGATGACATCAAACTTTCACCAGTATAGTACTCATTTTATTGACAGAAGGTGACATATAGCATTCTTTATTCTTTTGAACTTTTATAAGCTTCAAAGGGACAGAAATATGCTATCACTAACATTTATTGGACAATAACTGTGTGCCAGATACTGAGTATTCTACTGATAATAACCCATTTAATCAATAAAACAATGCTATTATTGCTCAAGATTATTATTCTGTTTGTTTAAATATTAGGAAACTAGGATACAAAGTGTAAATAGCTTTTGAATGATCATAGAGTTAGTGTTAAAACTATAATTTGCCAGGCAGTCTGACTGTGGACTTCGTTTGGTAGATCAGGAAAATTGAGATTTTTTATGATTTTGCTTTAGTTGGTCCTTATAAACTTAAAGAAGTAGCCTTAAAAATTAAAATTATGATGCTTTCCAGCAGTCTCCATTTTTCTTTTATCTTTGCCCTATATCCATCTCCTCTCCACCGGACAAACTATCAGCGTAACCACAAAACAGGGGTCTTACCTACATAGTAGCTCCTTGTAAACAAGGTCTGCACTTATTTAATAGGGAATGGTTATGTTCCAGCTAGAGGTGTTTTACTCATCTTGGAGAAAATGATACAAAAGAATTCTCCTTCTTGCACCACTCACCTCTCCCAAAAAGTTGTCTGTAGTATTGAGTGCTGAAAGTCTCAGAAACCTGAGCAAGAAAGACAACAGGAATTGAAACACTGAAACTCAGACTCAAAAATGGAACAGGTGCCAGCAATTACAAAGTTATCTGTCTTTAATGAAATGAACTGAACGTCAGATACTACAGTTTATCATGAGCCATTTAGCTATATTTTCACAAATATCTTAAAAATATTATATTTAGTTGTCTTTCCAAGGCAAATAGTCAAATGAAATAAATTTCCTCCTGTACTTCAACAGTAGACTAAAGGCAAATCTTTGTTGTACTGAGAAACACACAACTAAAGGATTTTATGTATTACAATAAAGAGTATTCCCCCTAAGGAAGAAAAAAAATAATTTTCCCATCTTGTAGGAATTGTTTCTTATATTTTTAAACAAGTAAATATATCTAGATGGTCCAAGAATATTATTTTTTAGAAACTCATGGTTCACACATAATAGAAAAATTAGGATGACTGTAAAATACATATTATAATATTGTATACAATAATAATATTATGTACCATTATATTAACTACATGTTTGAATTGTTATATCATAGGAAATAGACAAATGTATATAATAATAAAACAAAATTTGGAGACCGAACGTTTCCATTAGCATAGTATTCAAATATTTTTGGGCACACTTTGTTCAGGTAAACAGCTTCAAAATAGGTAAAAAATATACTTTTTAGTTTCTTAGACTTTTATTATTTGCTGCTTTGCTAAAAGTTTCAGCTCTTAATGATTTTATGTTTTCAATAATCTCATAATAAGAATTACATTAACTACAGACATGCTCATGTACCTTTGCTGAATGCCAGAAATATGCCTAGATATATCGAGCCACTGAGATAAAATTCTCTTTATGCCATTCATCAGAAGCATAGGAAGTGTAAGCAATAAATAATATGCAGTTTAACAATAGGTATTCCCAATGGAATCTCTAGGGCTTATTAGACAATATGTTATTTATTCATTTAATATGACTCATTTTGATATGGGTTTTGTGTCTGAGAAGAGCTAATGAGCACATCTGAGTCTCCATTTAGAGATAAATGTGATGGACAACTAATATTAGTATTCCAATGTTATGTCTTAGCAACAGTGAATTGAACTGGTTGGTGAATATGGTTGTTCTTCACATGCTTTATATATATATATACTTATAAAAGTCTCAGATATATATGTGCATATGTGTGTGTATGTATAGTGTGTGTGTGTGTGTGTGTGTGTGTGTACGTGTGTATAAAATCTCAAAACCTGAAAAGAGGTGTGAAGGTGTAGATACCAGTATTGTGTCCAGAAACTCCTTGTGTATAGTTTCCCCCTATTTCATGGGTATTGGGCTACTTAATTATCATTATAGGGGATTTTCAACAAGAATGCATTTTGTATTACCTGGTACATTGTCTTTTCAGGCTGACATTGGAATATCAGAAAAGAAATAACCATAGACAGCCTTAGAAGTTAAACATTAATGAAAATAAAAATTAAACTTTGAAAACTCACCTTGCAATTTTAGAGAATATAAAGTTTGCATAGTGACTATACATTAACTAAAATATAGATTAATTCTTGAGAGTAGGTAAAACACACTTAAATTGTATTAAGTTAAAAACATAATTCACTGATGATGTGGTTAGGTTTTGTGTTCCCACCAAAATCTCATCTTGAATTTTAATCTCCATAATCCCAACGTGTCTAGGAAGAGGCCTAATGAGAGGTGATTGGATCATGGAGACAGTTTCTCCCATGCCGTTCTCCTGATAGTGAGTGAATTCTCACGAGATCTGACGGTTTTATAAGGGGCTCTCCATCTTTTGCTCTCACTCCTCTCTCCTGCTGCCTTCAAAAGAAGGACAAGTTTGCTCCCCCCTTCTTCCATGATTGTAAGTTTCCTGAGGCCTCCTCATCCATGCAACACTGTGAGTTAATTTAACCTTTTTCCTTATAAATTACCCAGTCTCAGGTATTTCTTTATAGCAATGTGACAACTGACTAATACAACTGACAACTGTTCAAAAGAATGCAAACGAAACACAAAAAGAAAAGGATGAAAATGACTAAATATCTGGCCGTATGACAGATTAACACACATGAGTTAAACTGAATAAGTAGACTTTTTATGAAAAAAAATTCTGCTACATCAACGAATCTAAATAATTTAGAGTAATTTGATGTTAATTTTTCAATATGAAAATGTCTTTTGCACCTCCATGTTCTGTAATGTGCTCACAAATATCTATAGACTTGAATTATCACTTGGCAGTTTTGTTTAAGTGGATGCGATATTTTGTGACCAACTGGCATTCTTACTTGTGCAGGGATAGAAATGGTGACCTAATTGTACAGGCGTCTAGTCCCCAAACTGAATCCTGAGTGGTGTTTCATTTGAAAACAAGCAACATTCATGCTACATGGGATGATTGTGTCTATATTCTTAGAAAAAAAATGGCATTCATCTATTTCAGAAACTAAAGTAATTACAGCTGAATAGACAACTAAATTGTCCCTTAGACTTCTTGATGACTTTTGTTTCCCTCTCTGTGTCATATCTTTCTGATGTATTTAGAAAAGACTCTGGTTAATTAATTTATACAAATAAAAAATAAAAATAAAGTGTGATTCATCTCTAAAGTTTTACATTATAATTGAGTCCTAAGCTTAGAACTCAATGGAAAAAAAAGCAAAACATATTTAATATTATAAACAACTTTTGGAATCTCAGAAAATATCTCAAAGCAGCTGGGCACACCAAGACCAGAAGAAGAACTTCCTAAAGATAAGACAAAGGGCCACCAATAGATAAAGTTTGCAGAACATGTGGTTTGTTCAAAATCTAAGAATGCAGAAAACATGAAAGAAGGGGTTAATTTATTTTACATGTCCAGGGTAAAATTATATTAAAAAAATATTTGAAAACAGGAGACTAGATAGCATAAAGTAGTCCCAGTAATTTCAACCTGTTCCTTATTCACACAATCATTTATTGGCCATATTCTCAATTGAACATCTGCTATGATTTGGGCATTCTGCCATCCCAAGATACACAAATATGAATACATTTTAACCAGCCCCTGCCCTCATGGTGATGATGGCATATCTTAGCGTGGAGGACAAATAGTAATACTGCCTCTAGTCTGCATAACTTATATTTGAATCTTTCTTTTTATGACATCTGTTTTCACAGAATGTTCATCAAATCTAACATCAACTGTTATTATTTAGAGCAACCCACCATAATTTTCCTATGAAAGGAAAATCTAAACACCTAATCTCATTTTAAAAGTATTTTCTAAGTGTTCTCATTTGTAAGGAATGTATTAGTCAAATATAAATATCTTTTCTTTAGGACTAACATTTCACTCTTTTCTGACCTATACTTTAGATGTTAAGTAACTTCTTATTCTCCAGCAGTTACATCTAAAACTACAAAGTATGTTTTTCTGAAGGCAAGATGTGGGCATTTAAATAATGGCAATTCTTGGGAAGTTGTTGTTGGCATTTAGTTGGATAGAAGCTGATGAAGCCAGATGATCTGCAATATAAGGCAGTCAAAACAGTAAAGGATTTTTTTCCTTCCTCAGACAGGAGAGAAAAGATAAGTAAAAATATGCATATAGCAAAGGATTGTCATATCCAGAAGGTTAATAGTGCCTCTGTAGAGAGTCACCTGCAAGTTCTCCCTTCTCAATGAGTTGCACTTGGCTCTCCCTTGGGAAGTAATCTTTTGAGATGTCCCAATTTCCAGAGAGATTTCCTTCTCTTTCTACCTGTCAACACATCAACAAATCCAGACTCTTTATAACAATTATGTTAGATATAATACATCTTAGGAAAAAATGTTTAAAATGACTAAATTATTCTTGCTCATTTGTGAAGAACAATAGGCATAATTCTCAAATCCTACCATATATGTAAATCACCTATGGGTGTAATTTTCATTCTCTGCTAATATTTTAGCAAAATACATTTTAATATCTTAGTTGAACTGAGCACATATTTTTGGAATTGGTGTCTCATAAAAAGCATTAAGTTAGGTTGTGAAGACCCAAAGTTTGTCCCCCAAGGATTCATTAAAAACTTATTAGCAAAACCGCAGTAAGATACAATTACACTCTTCCTAGAATTGTTATAATAAGTAAAATAGCAAATGGCAAGAGATTGCAAGAATATGGAGAAATTGGAACCCTGGAGCATGGCTAGTGGTAATGTAAAATGGTGTTTCTCCTGTGGTAAACAGTTTGGCTGTTTCACATAACACTAAATATAAACTAAAATATGACCCAGCAATTCTAGGTACATAACCCAAAGACTTCAAGATAGGAACTTGAACAGATACATGTATGCCCATCTTCACTGCAGCATTTTTCATAATACTCAAAAGATGAAAACAATTCTAGTATTAATTAATAGATGAATGAATTAACAAAATGTGGTGCATACATACAATGGAATATTTTATTTGGCTAGGAGTAAATTTTGGATACATGCAATAATAAGGATGAACCTTGAAGACACTATGATAAATAAAATAAGCCAGACACAAAAGGAAAAATAATGTATAATTCCACTTATATGCAATTTTCACAATAGACAAATTTGTAGAGATAAAAAATGTAGAATAGAATTGACCAGGAGCTAGTGGGAGAGAAAGGAGAATGGGGAATTATTTCTTAACAGTTATAAAATTCCTGTTTAGGGTGATGAAAATGTTGGAAATAGACAGTGGTGATGGTTGCATAACATCGTGAATGTAATTAACGCCATGGAATTGCATGCTAAAAATGGTTGAAATGGAAACGTTTATGTTATATATGTGTTACCACATCTTTTAAAAAAGTAATTTACAGATTCATTAACAATTTACCATATGTTGTGACAAATATATCATTTACTTATAAATCATTTAAAGTGTTTCAAAATGAGTTGAAACTTGCTTCTTATCTTCTTGTGTGACATTGTGTAAGTTCCTTAGCATCTCTATCTACCAAAAAGTCTTTAAAGAGAATTAAGTAAAATTATCAAAGAAAATGTTTAGGAAATAATTGTTTGGTAAATTATACATATTGTGTTTAAGACTATGTGAATATTAAGACAAAAAAGTCTCAAATGATTTTCCACCTACCCTATATATGAAGATGAATATAGCCTGGGATTTCCTGGCATCTCTATCACTTCACACTACTGTTATATATATATATATATATATATATATATAATTGCACTTCAGGTTCTGGGGTGCATGTGCAGAATATGCAGGATTGTTGCATAGGTACATACATGGCAATGTGGTTTGCTGCCTCCATCCCCCAATCACCTATATCTGGCACTTCTCCCCATGTTATCCCTCCCCCAACCTCCCTACCCATGCTGTCCCTCTCCTAGCCCCCACCAACAGACCCCAGTGTGTGATGCTCCCTTCCCTGTGTCCATGTGTTCTCATTGTTCAACAACCACCTATGAATGAGATCATTTGGTGTTTGCTTTTCTGTTCTTGTGTCAGTTTGCTGAGAATGATGGTTTCCAGATTCATCCATGTCCCTACAAAGGACACAAACTCATCTTTTTTTATGGCTGCATAGTATGCCATGGTGTATATGTGCCACATTTTCCTTGTCCAGTCTATCATCGATCGGCATTTGGGTTGGTTCCAGGTCTTTGCTATTGTAAACAGTGCTGCAAAGAACATACATGTACATGTGTCTTTTTATAATAGAATGATTTATAATCCTTTGGATATATACCCAGTAATGGGATTGCTGGGTCAAATGGAATTTCTATTTCTAGGTCCTTGAGGAATCACCACACCATCTTCCACAATGGTTAAACTAATTTACACTCCCACCAACAGTGTAAAACTGTTCCTATTTCTCCACATCCTCTCCAGCATCTGTTGTCTCCAGATATTTTAATGATCACCATTCTAACTGGCATGAGATGGTATCTCAATGTGGTTTTGATTTGCATTTCTCTAATGACCAGTCAGTAATGATGAGCATTTTTTCATGTGTTTGTTGGCCTCATAGATGTCTTCTTTCAAATCCACATAGAGAAATAAAGGTCTCCAGTAAAGGTAACTACAAAGATTTCACAAAAGAAAACATAGACATATTTATAGTTTTAATGATTTCCTTTTCTTTCTGTTTTAAAAGACAGCTACATAAACTTCATAAAACTGTATTGATAGTCTTAAAATTTATACATATGCAACTTGTATGACAATAAAGAAAAGAAGAGGGAGAAAATGAAAAAAAATTTAAGCAAAGTTCTTCCATATTATTGAAATTATGTTAGTATCATTTCAAATAGATTGTTTTAAGATGCTAATTTTATTTTTCAAGGCATTAAGAAAATAACTCAAAAAGATATAGTAAAGGAAAGAAAAAAAGGTGCACCTGAAAATATTTAATACACATATAGAAAGAAAGGATCAAGAAATAGAGGACAAAGATAACATAAGACATAATGAAATCATTAACAAAATAGCCATAAAACCTGCCTTTTCAGTAATTACATTAAATGTAAATGGACTGCCGACTGAAATAAATAAACAGAGCTTGACAGAAATAGAATGAATAAAATAATGAAAGAATATATAACTATGGAAAGAGTATTTGAAAGAGAACTGGGGCAGCTATGCTAAAATCAGATAAACTATACCTTAAGTGTTAAAGTTTCCTTAAGTAACTAAACATGTTATTTAAGTAGATACAGAAAGTGTTACCAGACACAGAAGAATATTTTATAATAATAATAAAGTAAATTGATCAAAAATATATAACAATAAATTTTGCAAGCCTCTAACACAAAGACTCAAAATACGTAAAGTAAAACCAGACAGAATTAAAGAAATAAATAGAAAATTCAGAATTAATAGTTGGAGACTTAAATGTCTAATTTAAATAATAGAGCAACCAGACAGAAGATCAAAAAGGAAATGGAAGACTTGAACACTATAAACCAACTAAACCGAAAAAGACATCTTCTGAACACCCCACCCAACAGCAGCAGAATACATATTCTTCTCATGCATTTATGAAACATTCTCCAGAATAGACCATATAATGTACCATAAAACAAGCCTCAATGAACTAAAACACATTAAAATCATATGTATTTTGTATTCTGACCACAATAAAATTAAAACATCAATGACAGATAAAGTTAGATAATTCACAATACAGTCATGTATCACTTAATGATGGGACTATGCACTGAAAAAATGGCTCATTAGGTGATTTTGTAGTTGTGCAAACATCATAGAGTGTACTCAAAGAAACCTAAATAATGCAGGCTACTATACAACTAGGCTATATAGTATAGCCTATTGCTCCTAGGCTGCAAACCTCTATAGCATGATACTGTACTAAATACTGTAGCAATTATAACACAATGCTATTTAAGGACTAAATATCTAAATATTGTAAGCAATGGTATCTATATACTAAATATCTAAACACAGAAAGAGAAATGTATTATGCTGCAGCATTATGACAACTACAACATCCCTAGGGAATAGAATTTTTTCAACTCCATTATAATCTTATGGGACAACAGTAATATACGAAGTCCTGTGTTAACCAAAACATTCTTACATATTTAAAAATTAAAAATAACCTCCTAAATAGCCAATGAGTCAAAGAATAAGTCATAAGGGAAATTTAAAATATTTTGACATGAAAAAAATGAAATCACAACATATGAAACCTTATGATATGCACAGAAAAAAAAAGTTATGCTTACAGGAAAATTTATAAATGTAAATTCCTATGTAAAAAAGACATAAAATTAATAATAGTGTCTCCACCACAAACACTAGAAAAAGAAGAGAAATTTAAACCTAAAACAATCAAAAGTAAATAAAAAAAATTTAAAATTTAAATTATTGACATTGAGAATGGTTAAAAAATCTTAAGAAAATAAATAAAACAACAAATGTATTCTTTGAACAACTAAAATAAATAAAATAAAAAACCTTTCTCTAGGCCAAGGAAAAAAAAGAAGACTTGAACCAAAATCAGGAATTAAAACAGACATTTTATTGCCCTTAAAAAAATACAAAAATTATGGTAAAATAATACTATCCACCATGATATATTAACAAGTTATAACTTGGATGCAATGACCAGATTCCTAGACAGATGCAAACTACCAAGCTTTCTGAAGAACAGATAATCTGAATACATTTAAAACAAGTAAAAAGCTTCATATAATAATTTTAAAACTTCCAACAACAAAATAAAATTTCAGGGCCAGATGGCTTCAATGTTGAAACCTACAAAACATTTCAAGAATAATTAGTACTAACATTTCACAGTTTCTCTCAAAGCATAGAAGAGGAGGGAACACTCTACAATTTGTCCTATGAATTTATTATTACCCTAATACCAAAATCCAGTAAAGAGTTCACAAGAAAAATACAGACCAATATCTTTCACGAATATAGACAAAAATCCTCAACCAAATGCTAGCAAACTGAAACCAGCAACAATAAACATATATATATATATATATATATATATATATATATATATCTTGGTGAAGGGGCAGTTCTTGGCATCTAAAGGTACATTTAACACCCAAAAATAAATTAATTTAATACATAATATTTATAAAATTAAGGACAAAAATGGACATGATCATTTCAATAGACACAAATACCATTGCACAAAATCCATTACCCTTTCATTATTAAAAAATTTTAGAAATAGTAATACAAGGGAATTATCTCAACCTAATAAAAAGAGCATCTACAAATAACCCACAACTAAAATTATACTTAACAGTGGAAGACTGAATGCTTTATACCTAGATCTAGCACTAGGCAAAAATATCCAATCTTACCATTTCTATTCAGCAATACATTTGAAGTACAGATTCAGCACTACCCCTACATACTTTCCGTAGTTCTTATAGTACTCCTACTTTCCCTGTCAAACACACAATGGGAAGGGCTGAAATACAGGTTTGTGTAGGACCCAAGGGTCATAAATAAATAAAATAGTCATTTTGTTCTGCTATAGTATAAAGCCAGAGTTTGAATATTGTCATTACTTCCCGACTCTGACTCTGCATATTTTGCAGTTGTAAATCTCCGTGCTGTTTTTGGGGTATCTCTTTCGAATTAGATCAAAATAACCAATATTTCTTTGCCCTCTCCTGGGGGTGGGTAGGGGTAGGAGTGGGGAAGCTAAAGTAGACTATTCTGTCCCATGAGTATAACAAGATATCCTCCCTTTCACAATTCCTCAAATAGGAAATAATAATTTCCCTGTGTTTCTGCCCTTATTCCATATGTGTATTATTTTTTGTGTTTTAAAGATAGTATCTCTTCAACTGATTTTATATATGTATTTACTATGTTACCTTAGAAAGATCATAAGATTTTAAGATTTTTTTTAAATGTTCATTTTTCTAAGTAAAATTTATTAGGTAGGCATGATTTATTCCAGGAGATAAGTTAGTTACTTAGACTATAAGCTATTCATAACTTCCTCAAGCCAATAACATAGAGACAATTTTAAAAAATCCTAGATTTTAGTTTTTACAGCAGAGAGTGGGTCTAAATTTTTCTCAATCACCAAAACCTATGTGACTTATCCAAATCCTTGATATCTGAGATTCTTCCTTGAAAATCTAAAGAGAGACAGATTGTGTATATATGAAAGGGAGCTAAAATTAGTTATTCAAAACATCTAATATGGACTTACCTAACCATTGTAACCATTGTAAACTATTCTATTTATTCATACATGACAGGTTCTTTGAATAAGCCCTTAGTGTTCTTGTTTAATGATTTGAGAATAACCAAAAGCAACCTATAGTCTCTTTCTTGACTCTGAGACAAAAGCCAACAAATTAGCAGAGGCTTCTCCCCATATTATTCCAGAATCCAGTACTTGATTGTCTTTTATATTTTACATTTGGTGATTGCTGAAAACACACAACATTTTTCAACAAGTAGGCTTACCTCCTATAAAAATCTAATAATTTTTTTCTCACCAATTTTCATTCCTCATTTTAATACTCTAAACTCCTGATACTTCTATTCCATTATAGGAAGAAGAGGAAACTGAAGATTATCTAACATTTATCCATGAACCATGATTCAGGTAGATTTATTAGAAAAGTGTTTTGAATGTTTATATTATTGGTAAGTTAATAATAACTTAAGACTTTAAAAAACTCAATGGTTATATCCTTTCATAGAGTCTCCTTCATCCATAGAACATGACTCTCTGCCAGAGGCAAAATCTGCTCAGAAAGCTGAAATCGACACATTCCCAGAGCTTGTCCATTAGCTGGAGACAAGAGGGTTACTGTACACAAAAATAATAGATCAATTTTAGAATTGCTTTAAAATCAATGCAGGTTATTGATCTCATATAAGAACAGTCAATGCAGTAAAGGACTTTGTGTGCTCTAATGCTTCCTTAAAAGGTGAGTATCAGAAAATAACATGAAAAGTAGAAGAAATGCCTAGGCTGCTCATCTTGCCAGACAGCCCTTCCTCACCAAAATCCTAGCCCTCCTGAAAAGAGAAAAACTCTTGAAAAGCTCAAAAAGGCAATTAAAATTGATACGGTTTTGTTCTGTATCCTCACCTTGAATTGTAATCCCCATAATCCCCAGGTGTCCAGTGTGGAATCAGGTAAGGTAATTGGATTGGGGGGTGTGGGGGTGTGTCCCCCCATGCTTTTCTTGTGATAGTGATTGAGCCTCATGAGCTCTGATTGTTTTATAAGCATCTGGCGTTCCCCTGCTTGCACTCATTCTTTCTCCTGCTGCCTTGTGAAGAGGTGCTTTACACCATGATTGTGAGTTTCCTGAGGCCTCTGAAGCCAAGTGGAACTGTGAGTCAATTACATCTCTTTTCTTTATCAATTACCCAGTGTTGGGTATTTCTTTATAGCAGTGTGAGACTCAACTAATACATTAATACACAAGCAATTGGCTCCAGAGTAATAAAACGGGTACTTGGAAAAATATAAATGCAGGTCACATAAGAATAATCTTCAAAGATGGCTGCTTAGAAACACAGGAGTATCAAAAATGAAAGTGTGCAACTCTAAATGAAATTGCTCACAACAGACAAAGTAGCTATTGCACTCAATAAACATTGGTGGAATCACTGATAAAACCAATGAGACTGTGTATGTTGGATGTTGCATTAGTCACTAACACAATTTGATAAAACTGTAAAGGTGGAATGTAGACAAAAGCCCAAACTTCAGTTCCCCCTTAATCACCTTCAAATAGATTTCATGTAATATCTTTAATGGCTTTTGTACATGTGCCTGCCGTTGTTTCCTTATTCTTAGGATAAATTGAAGTCTTTCATTGCCTGAGAGTGCTAAAGTGACAATTACAGTTTTCTCTGTATCCATGAGTTCTGCATCTGCAGATTCAAATGACCATGGATGAAAAATATTTGGCACAAAATTCTACAAAGTTTCAAAAGGAAAACCTGAATTTTCCATGTGCCAAATACTACGCTAAATTCATGTGAATGAAATGATGTGTGGGCATTGCATTAAGTACTGTAAATAATCTAGAGATAATTTAATGTATACAGGAGGATATGTATAGATTTTATGCAAATACTACACCATTTTATATCAGGGATCTGAGCATCCATGAAGTTTGGTATCCACTGAGGGCCCTGGAAGCCTCCATGGGTATACCTAGTCTTCACTATATTTGATACTTTGTTACCAGCCAAAAGAATTTCAACCTGTCCCTTAGGTACCTCTAGTCAGAGTCACCTTTTTAAATTAAAATTATGTATGAAAGCTTTAAAAAGTTTTGTAATTTTGAGATAAGTAGAAAGGTGAAATATAACTCTGCAATGAAAATAGCAAAATTCTCAGAGATTTTCCAAATTTCATTCATTAAATTATGATTGGATTAATAAGAATGACGGCAGCTCCTTCTGGGTATCATCAATTCTCTCCTTGGGAGATAATAACAGATAAGATCATACATCATTTCAATTTTTATATACCAATTTACTGCAAGACCTGGTTAAAATTTTCAGGGTACTCAAATCATGTATTGGAGGCTATTATCAACAGATATGAGAAGCTTTTTTCGAAATAACCTTTCATGACTTAAAACCTGGAGATCTTCTATACTGAATGAGACATCAGAGATGGACAGATCTTACCCTCTGATGGAAAAACTCTGTTATATACAATTAACAATAAATACAGTAGTAAGTTTTCAAGGCATTACCATCTCCCAGTCAAAACGGCATAAAACGTATTTGAATCACTGGAAGATAATTTCTTCTGGAGTCTGCAAGGTGAGGTTGATTAGAAAAACTCTAGAATTATATGGTCATTATAAAGAGATATACTCTATCCAAGACCCCTGGCCCAAGTCAAAAACTATATGAGATGTAGATGGCTTCAACTTAAGATTCTCAAACTAAAACACAAATTGTCACATTTTATTCTGCATTCTTTTGTTTTTATTTTCCTATCTTTCTCCTTTTCTTTCTTGTTGTGTTAAGGGAAACTTTAATTTTGTTAACTGTAAAGTAAGCCTGTATTCTTAATATTGCTTTTTTGCCTCTTTAAATACTCTTTGGTCTGAGTTCAATGCTTGGCTATAGCTGGCATATGAACTAGCTAACTCATGCAAAAAACTGTTTGTTGAATTTGTACATATATTTTTGAGAAACACCAGCTTTCTTTAAAAGTAGTTAGTTGTAATAAATCAGTTGATTTCCTGTTTTACTGGATTCAACCTATGCATAAGTTTATAGATGGGAAACACAATAGGCTAACCATCCAAATATCTAACAATTTTATCACATCACTTATAGAAAAGCAGGTTAGTATCCTCAATAAAATATGACTTGAGGACCTCATGTGTGAACTAGCTTTTGTAACTGAACTTTTAAGAAATAGAACTTGGAAGAGAAAGGGAGAACAGATGGTGTATATTTGGAGCCTATCTCATTTTCTCACAGATCTCACAAGTAAGACTTCTCTTTGGCTTTAGATCTTCCTAATGATTTCTCTATTACAAATATAATTGCCTGGCACAGGAACATTTTGAATGAGTAGTGCCATAACATCACAACACTGTAACAATCCTAGAGGGAGTATTTGACCAATTAAAGATCATTGTATGACTTCAGATGCCCAATAATAGATTTGTGGCACAAAAGCCAACTGGCCACTACTTATTTTTGAGCACAAAGTTGGGAATCTAATTTCTTTCCCAAGACATTCCCTGATATCAACCAGGGTACATTTTGCACCATCAGTTTACACTATTATTAAAAAGAAATTATTAAATAACTTATTCAGAAAGAAAATAATGGGTCTTGATTTGAGAATCAATATTCAATAATTCAAGGGAGATTTTGGATTATTTTTTGTTCTACTCAAGCTTATTACTCATGCTTTGCAAAAGGCTCACAATGTATGATGAATCCCATGTGTTATGGTTTAGACACCATCATTGCCACCAAGACTATAAAATATCTTTTCTGGGAGATTCATGAAGCTGAACAAGCAGTGGTTCATAGGAGAGTCAGTTTAAGTAAAATTTCAGACTTTGATCTTCAGTATCTTCATTTGTGCTAAACAGCAGCTGTCATATTCAGTAATGCAAATAAATAAATAATTGTGCGCGTATACATACACGATAGGGAAACCTGGCACATACAGAAATTTAAATAATCACACCAAGAAATCTGATGTGAGAGCAGGACAATCATGTAGCAATGATCTGGATAACTCATGTTGCTATATGTTGATACATAATTTGGTTCAGGTTCTAGAATGATCACAAGGGAAAACAATAAGGTCTGGATCTATGTAAAAGCAAAGATCTTTTTGTATTAACATAACTTTGGTTTTCCACTGTCTCTATCAATATGAATTTACTATTGCCAGAAACTCATACCCAGAGTGATAAAATGTGGAGAATAATTTTACTGTTTGTTCTACAAATTCTATCTCCCTACGTAATTAAACTATTCAACTCTGAAAAATGTATTATTAAATCTATATTTTCTTTTTGAGACTATTTTAAGCCAGCAAAATAAAATTCTTCCTATGCTATACACCACTAATTCTAAACTAACATATCACAATTCTTACACAACTAAACTCCTAGATTGAACAATTCACTTTAAGTCAGGCCACAAAACCTCATAAATATCCCAACTTTATTCTCCCTCTCTCTGAGATGCTATTGAAATCTGAAAAAGTAGTCCTGTTCCCTAACTCAATAATAATAAACTCAGTGTTTTCCTACCATTTCACTATTGCGCTTGTATTATCATAACTGGTATTCAACAGTATTTAGATGCCACACAATGAAAATAAACACATTCATCATTGATGCTTATTTATGATAAATTATTTACTTTATGTTTCACTAATTTAGACCGATTGTCTTTTACGAAGAGTAACAGAAATAAAAAACCTAACAAGTTGAGCATTTAATATGTTAAGACTCTGTGTTAAGCACTGTGTAGCACATTTGTTGTATATCTCAGAAACACTTTTGTAATGTAGCTATTATTTTACTCACAGGTACACTAACTGAGGCACTGGATTAAGTGAATAGAGCAAAGTTAGTGATAGAGTAAGTATACAGATTGGAATTTGAATTATTTCACCTTTAAATTTTCATGGATCTATAATTTAAATATACTGAATAGAAAATAAATTCACAAATGTCCCTTAGTGTGTTTTTTTTTTTTTAAATTCATCAGGGAGGAGGAAGAATTGAGAAGCTCCTCAGGGAACACTTTTTGAAGAGAGATTGTGTTTGAAAAGAAGAGCCAGAACTTACGTGAGAAATTTAATGTGTCATCTTTTAAATGTCATACATGATATAGTTTGGATATTTCTCCCTGCCCTAATGTCATGTTGACATGTAATCCCCAGTGTTGGAGGTAGTGCCTGGTATATGGTATTTGTGTCATGGGTGCAGTTCCTTCATCCCTTGGTGTTTTCCTTGCAATAGTGAGCAAGTTCTTTTTAGATCTCTTTGTTTAAATGTATGTGGTACCTCCTCCCACTCTTCCTGCTCCCACTCCTGCCACAGGAGATGCCTGCTTACCCTTTGCTTTCCATCATAATTGAAAGCTTCTTGAGGTTCTCGCCATATACCAGACAGATGCAAGCGCCATGCTTCCTGTACAGACTGCAGAACTATGAGCCAATTAAATCTCCTTTTTAAATAAATTACCTAGCCTCAGGTATTTCTTTGTAGCAATTCAAGAGCAGTCTAGCATAGAAAATTGATACTGAGGAGTAAGACATTGCTAAAAGATACATGAAATGTGCAATCAACTTTGGACCTGGGTAATGAGCACAGGTTTAGAGGAATTTGATTAGTTCTATGCTCGGATGTGGGAGCAACTAAATGACTTAACATTGTTTAATATTTAAAGAAGCATAAAAGTTTGGAAAATTTGCAGCCTAGCCATGAGGGAGAGTAAGAGAAAGTACTATCAGGAGAAAAATTTAAGTGGGCTATGGAACACTTGCTAGAGATATTAGCATGACTAAAAAGAAGCCATGGGCTAATATCCAAGACAATAGGGAAAAGACCTCAAAGACATTTCACAGAACTTCTAGGCAGCCTCTCCCATCACAGACCCAGAGGCCCAGGATGAAAGAATGATTTTAGAGCCAGGCCTGGGGCTCTAATGTCTGATGCAACCTCAGCATACTGCTCCTTACGTACAGACTTCTTTGGTACCAGCCTTGGCTCAAAGAGTCCCAGGTACAGCTCAGGCCATTGCTCCAGAGGGTGCAAGCCTTAAACCTTGGGAGTGTCCATGTGGTGGTAACCTTGCAGCTGCACAGAGTGCAAGGGTGAAGGAAGCTTGGCAGTCTCTACCTAGATTTCAGAGGATGTATGAGAAAGCCTTGGTGCCCAGGAAGAAGCCTACTGCAGAAGTGGAGCTCTCACAGAGAGCCTCTACTAGAGTAGTCTAAGAGGAAATGTGGGATTGGAGTCCCCCACACAGAGTCTTCTCTATAGCACTGTCTAGTGGAGCTGTGGGAGGGGTTCATTGCCCTTCACACCACAGAATAGAGTCAGCAGCTTGCAACCTCAGTATGAAAAAAGCCACAGAGGCAAGCTGCCCAAGAGCTTAGGAGTGCAACCTTTACACAAGTATGCCCTGGATTGAGACATGTAGTCAAAGAAAATTACTTTGGAGCTTTAAGGTTTAATGATTTCCCTGCTGGGTATTGAACTCGCATGGGGCCTGTGGCCCCTTTCTTTGGCCAAATTTTCCCTTTTAGAACACTCATGTTTACCCAATGTCAGTAGTACCATTGTATTTTGGAAGTAAATTGTTTTTATTTTACAGGCTCATAGGTGTAAGGAACATATATCTAGATGAGACTTTGGACTTGGATTGGTATTTTGAATTAGCATTAGAATGAGTTAAGACTCATTCAATTTGGGAGACTAATGGGGGACTAGTGTGGGGACTATTGGAAAGGTATGGTTGTATTCTGCAGTGTGAAAAGGATGTAAGATTTGACGATCCAGGAGCTAAATGATGTAGTTTGGATATTTATTCCTACCAAAATCTCAGATTGAAATGTAATCCCCAATGTTGGAGGAGGGGCCTGGTAGGAGGAGTGTGGGTAATAGGGATGAATCTCCCATTGCTTAATGCTGTCTGCATGATAGTGAGTGGGTTCTCATGATTTCTGATTGTTTAAAGTGTGAGGCACCTCCTCCCTCTCATTCTTGCTCCCCACTTCTGGCATGTGAGATGCCAGTTCATTCTTTGCCTTCTCCCATGGTTGGAAGCTTCCTGAGGTCCTCACCACAACCTGTGCAGATGCCAGTGCCACATTTCCTGTACAGATTACATGATCCAATTTAAACTTTTTTCTTTATAAATTACCCAGCCTCGGGTAGTTTTTTGTAGCACTACAAAAATAGACTAATGCAATACCCAAAGCAAAACATACCACAAAGCATTTTATATGCAAATGTTAAGTGGGCAGGATTCCATCTTTTAAGTCTATGGACATATAAAATTGAATGTTAGACATACATATCCAAGTAAGGATAGAGAGATAGATAATTGTATATGTCCATAGTCTCTCCATATATATATATACACACACATACACACACACACACACACACACACACACACACACACATATATATATATATGAGAGAGAGAGAGAGAGAGAGAGAGATAACCATTGGCTAAACAGAAAAATGTGTCTCTCATGGCAATTAGTTTAGTATTAAATCTACTGGAATATTCAGCTTACATTGATAATGCATTGTATAAAATTTAGTCATATTTAATGTTCTTAAATGGTTAACTAGAAAGTATTTGCTAGCAATATAAACATATACATATTTGACCTTAAAGGACATCATAGTGTCAAACAGATAGGTCCAGAACAATGTTTGTCCTTCCAGTCTATCATAGGATGATGAATTTCATATTAATATACTCACTTTTATCAGGTGGAATAGTGAAAGCATGGCTCACAAAACAATCTTGATAGTTTTGGCCTGGAGGTAGGACAAACAGACATACACTATAAAGTAAATGTTAAATAAATACTAATTGCTTGCCTAAATGAAGATAACTTTTAATGAATCTTTCAAATGATTAAGGATATAAGGCATGAAACTGCAAAGTGATAATTTGCCATAGGAGAGTATATGTAAAATATAAAATGACTAAATATAAGAAAAGCATTGGTAGTTATATACAAACTATAAATATTAAAAATAATATACACTTAGAAGTGTGATAAGGTTGCTCCACTGTTTCCTAGTAAAAGATAGTACTTGCAAATACTCTTCTAGGATTTTTTAACCTGAGAAGATTGAATCGATTCAAATTCTGAGCATGGACAGCATTTGTCACATTCATTCAGGCTCCCCAGATAGAATAAAGGCAGGAAAAAGTTCAACAGCCAAATGCAGTTGTTCTCTAGTATGAGCTCAAGTCAATAGTGTCAAACTCTCCTCTCCTAACTCATCCCCCACTTCCCACAACAACAGAAGATCTCAAACACGTTTGAAGAAAGGTGGAATTCCTTCTTATCAGGTGCCAGCATAGGTGGATGTAGCTCGGACTAAAGGAGATTAGACTCTTCATAACCAGAAAGATATCCAGGAATGACATCTCCAAAAAAACTAAGTTACCCATATTTATGTTATGAAATATTGATTTGTTAAGTATCATTCACTGAAAATCAAGTTTTTATATTTTCGGTGACCTTCTTTAAAGTTTACAATTGCAAGGCACACATAAAAATAAAGTTTTAAACTGAAAATTAAAAAATAAAGTGGATTTCATATGCTATAATATATGGCAAGAACCAAGCAAACAGATGGAATAAACACTAGGCAGATAGAAGGTTAAAAATCTTATTTGATTAGCCCAAGTAATGCCATCTGACATCCAGTCATGAAACTTTAGAACATTAAATTTTCTAAATATCTCCATAGCAAATTTATTGGTAAAATAAGGCAATAACATATTGAAAAAGGGAGTTTTCTTTCTGATTCTGTTAATTCTGTGACACTTTGGTTGATATCTACTTGTTTTCTCCTGAAATTAAGCCCAGAAATGTAAACAAAATATCTTACATGACAACCCCTTGTTAAAATTATGCTTAGAAAAATAAGGCTAATGTGTTGGCACAAATCAACTGTAGAGAGAGTAAAAAGTGAAACTCCCATATGGTTACACAGACAATAGTAAAACCGTACTGTATTATGCATTCTTTATAATGGTTTCAATCTGATACTAATCATTAAGTGTCCTAATTATCAATATCACTTTTGCAATTCCAACTGAATATCAAAGTTGAAAGCAAAAACTGTGCATATTTCCAGTGTTGTGTTGATTGTTCTCCTTAGATTTAGTAGTAGAAACTGGAATATTATATCTTAGGAGTAGTTTTAATTATATGAATTCTGTGATATGCTAAAATAATACAGTGAATTTTTTAAGGATATATGAGTTATTTTAAGGATTTCAAAATGTCTAGCTCTAGATTATAATAATTCTACACTGCTTAAAAAATGTATCATTGAACTCACTCAAGTCTCCAACTTTATAAAATTCAGTCTTTAGCTTAATATTCAAGGCTGATTAACATTTCATCTCACCTTTATTCTCCAAACAAAATTTTAAATATTCTGTTCCATAAATTTGGCAGTGAAAAAAACCTAGGAATATTAAAAAATACTGATCTTGGTATAATTTTTAATTAACAAAGGATATGATTACCATAGTAGTTATATGTGTGATTCATGGTGTGATTCATGGTATCCAATCTTTAACTTCATGTATGATATGATCCTACCAATCCATAAGAGACTAATTAATTCAGAAGTTGATTCTAAGAAACCTACAAGATATTTATCTCTTACATAACTCCCACCCACTAAACTTGAATTTTCTGCTTTAAGTCCCTAGATTTCAGTATGACTTTTACATGTTTCCTTTATAGCATTTTAAATAGCCCATTAAAATTATTTGTTAATATACCCATGCCTCAAAAGCCAATGAACTCCTTGAGATTTATACTTCTTTTAAACCTAACATAATATAATGCTGAATTTTGCAGCATTATTTCTAATAAAATTAATTTCTTTGTCTACTTCCACATTCAGGTAGTATTAAAATGTTATTTAAAATGAGAATATTAGATAAGAATCAGCCACATATCTTCTGCAAGTTTTGTATAAATGTACATCTTCAGTAGCCTAATAGAAATAAATTTTAGCTTAAGCTACCATCTACCATCTCTCAGTCTGTTAGATGCATTTTACTGAAATAAATTTTTGGAAAGTTTGTATTAAAAGGGCAAGAATAAATATCATCAGAGTTAGGGAAGAAAAGAAGGAAGACTAATAAAGACAAAAATTATCTGGGCCTATTCTCCGGCTACATATAATTATCCTGCAAGTCCTTTACAGAAAGAGTTACTAATAAGTTTTTTATACTGCAACCAATTATATATTTAAAGCACAAATTTGTTCATGTTTGTCCCTAGATAAAAATCTCCCTGTTAGGAAAACCTCCTTGACGTGGAACAAGGTCAATAAAATAAAATTTTTAGATAAAAAGACCAACAAACATTAGAGAAGAAAAAATTTACCAAAGAAATCATACAGGATAATTTTAATGAATCCACAGATAGAATTCTATGTATTGAAAGGAACCACCGAGCACATAGAACACAAAGACACACATACACAACCACATTAAAAACCTCTACTCATATAGAGTGACATTTCAGCACACATATAAATGATTGTAAAAGATTTTATGAAGAAAACATTTTTAAAAATCATAACAAAATTAATGATACTATTATGAGATTACTGCAAAACTAAATGATAAGCAGATTTGAATTAGACTTCTCATCAACTACACTGTGTGCTACAAAACAGCCGAAAATAGAAAAAAAGAAAAAAAATCATAAAAATTTTCAACATAGAATTATAAAATTAAACTAAATTACTGAATAGTAATGAGGATAATATAAAGACATTTTATGTACATTAAACAGTCCTCAAAGACTCAAATTTTCAGTCTATTTCACAGTTATGTATAATATGCTTAAGCAAAATAAGGGTTTACTTATGGAATTGAATTAATAAAAGGTTCCCAAATAAGGAAAGCAGTGAAATGTATGCACCATGGACACATCTCTGCTGCTCTCCTATTATGAAGGCAGTTAAGATTACATCAGTATAATGAAGAATTTTCCAGAGAAATATATCCAAATGAAAAGGATATTATATTCAGAATTTGAAACAGATTAAGAAGGTTTTAAAAATATGGGAACAAGAGAAGACATTTTAATCAGTATTTTAAATAACTTTGCATTAACCATATATACATTGACATAATATTTATACCATTTCTATTTTCAAATTTAAGACTTGATCTACACGTTTAATAACATCAGTAATAAGTAATAAGACAAAGAATGTTTTATAGAATCTAAGAGTTAATTCAATCATAAGATACACCATTATTTCATTTACCACAAAGAACACTAACAGCTATAATGTAATTAATAATGCATAGTGGAAGAATGTATATTAGAACTGATGAAGGATAAAAATTTAATCATAATACTAATTAAGAATTTACTTCATGACAATTTCTTCGAAGTTTTTCCTTAATTCATTAATTAATTCTAATATCCACTCTATAAGTAATGTTCCATTCTTATTGTTTTTCCACAGATTAGGAAACAGAAGCAAAAAGAGGGTAAGGTAATCTACCCATTAGGAGCTCTGTCAGGTGATAGAGCTGTTATTTCCAACTAGACAAATTTATGGCTAATAAAACAAAACCAGGTAGTATTGTTGATACAATAAACAAATGTGAATATATTTCTTCAATTTACAAAGAAGATTACACAAGACCAGAAATTCATCATATCATTTATCCCGCAATATGTGTTGATTTGAGTGTGGTGAATTGTGTTAAAATAAGCTAAACTTTTATTTATTATAACAGACAGAATATCCAACGATTTAAGCATATTATTTAGTAAAATGGAGGTAATGAAAAAATACTGCATAAAAAATCTAAAATACTTTTCTCTGAAGAGCAAAGGTAAGATAGATGGGGTAGAATTATTCTCATTATAAAGCTCTTTATTAAATATTAAGTTTTCTAATATTGGGTATCAATTTCATAACAACTAAAATATATCAATTTTAAAATACATTCTTTATAATTAAAAGCAAAAAAATTTGTTAAACTCTTTTAGAGGTCTCATTAATCATCAAAACTTAATATAGTTACCTAGCCTTTTATTATTTGATTCTTATTTATTCTTATTTTTTATTAATTTATTTATTTTTGGAAATACTGTCTTGCTGTTTCACCCAGGCTGGAGGGCAGCAGCTTGATTATACCACACTGCAATCATGAACTCCTGGATCTGAGCAATCTGCCCGCTGCAGCCTTCCAAGTAGCTAAGACCAGCACTATAGCCTAGTATCGCTGTGCCTAATTAATTTAAAAAAAAATTGTAGAGATGGAGTCACCCTATGTTGTCATTTGATATTATTAACTCTCCACCCTTGGGAGTTCAAATTTTATATGAGAATGCCCTGGATATGAGACATGGAATCAAAAGGCATTATTTGAGGCCTTTAAAATTTAATGAGTGCTCTGTTTTGGAATTGCATGGGGCATGTGACTTCTTTGTTTAAGCCCATTTATCCCATTTGGAATGAGAACATTTACACAATACCTGTAACCCCATTGTATCTTGGAAGTAACTACTAACTTGTTTTTTATTTTACAGGCTCATAGGCACATAAAATAAATTATCTAATGTGTAAAATGATATACAAAACTTGCATGCTCAGAGCCATTCAAATTCAGAGGCAGACCGTTCTTCAATCATTCTTTAGTACCTAAATATTCAGTTTACTTCTCTGGACCTCAGAATGCTAATTTCAAAAGTATGGCATCAAATAATTTCTATATAGAAATATCAATGTCTGTGATGAATGGTTATGGCATAATTCATACTAATAGTATAAATTTGAATAGCTACCTTCTGATCAATTTTAAAATTCATTTTGCATATAAAATTTATCATTGTTACTTAGACAATGAGTATAAGCTACTGTAAGAAATAAATATCCAAATTTTATATAAAATTAAATTAATTTTTTCCTGCATAAAAAGTAAAAACGTGAATTTGAATGATCAGGTATTGGTTACTGATTGCTAATAGCTGAGCATATATAAGTCAGTAAAATTTTGTAAGCCTCATTTATATTCATTTTTTAAACCATTACTTTAAAACAACATTATTGTTAGGAAGACCGAGATTCTACTCATTTATTCTATCAGAGCCTTAAGGTGAGACCCTGAGCATTTTTTTTTTCACCAAGATTGACAAGTCTCTTAATTTGTTTTCCTTCTCCCAACTCAGTCCTTTTCTCTGATCATTACTGATATTAGAGTAGTATTATTTCACTGTTTCCACCTTGTTTTCAGGTTAAATTTCAAAACTGTTGGCTTAGTTTCATAGTAGCTTTAAGATCTTACACTCAACTACTCTACAGTTTACACCAATCTTGTAGCGGGGGGAAGAAAAGATGTTTGCTCCATTGACTCTGGACTATAGTACATACTATTCCCTTTGCTAAAGCTGCTTGTTCATCTCTATCCATCTCTCTCTCTTTTCTTTCTTCACTACTTTTCTGTATCTTGTTTTTTCTCTTCCTTCCTTTATTCCTTCATCCTTTCCTCCTATTCTTTTTTTCTTTCTGTGTTTCTTTCATTTCTCTTTTTTCTGTAGAGGAGAAAATTTTTTTTCTCACTCATCACTAGGTTAATGGCTGAGACTCCTAAAACAAAAAACGTATTAACAACAACAAAAAAGTGTGCAAATGTATTTAATATAGATTTTATATGACATAGGAGCTTTATGAAATAAAAACCCAAAGAAACAGGAGAACCTCTATTTTTATGGAGTCTCAGAGAGTAGTATAATTATTGTAAAACAGAGTTTGATCTAAGAGTAACTAAAGTGGAACTTAGCAAGTCCTGTTTGTTCAGATTTTTTTGTGTCTCTGCCCTAAGGGATAAGCTCATTCCTTCCCCTCCTTCTCTGGTAGAGGAGGACTACTCTGAAATGAGAGTTTTATGACATACGTCAGGGGAAAGTTAGCTAGGTTTCATAACTCATTTCAGGGTAAAGGGGATTCTTTCTAGTTTCTCTGTATGTTCTGTTTCAGGAGAGAAGGGCAGGAGAAGGTCAGAATGGCCCTCCTGCTTCTGCTATTTTCTCAGATACCACTGAGCTATATTTTGGGTTAGCATATCCTGATTTCCATCACTTTATTCTTTCCTTTATTTCTTTTTTCCTTTCTTCCTTCGGTCCTTCTTTGCTTCCTTCCTTCCTGGCTTCCTGACTTCTTGCCTTTGTCTTCTTCCTCTGTTGCCAATTTTCTCTTTTCTGTTATACTGAAAGATATTACCTTGTCTAGGAAATTACCTCTGACACTTCAAACTGGTATCGTATGCTCTTTTTTATGTAGTCTTATAGTTGTCTCCAAATCACAATGGTTCATCTTACAATTTTTCAATGAGGCAAAAGCAACAAGTATTTAAAAGAAACCATATTTCAAATTTTGAATTTTGATATTTTCCCATTTTCCTGACTGTAGACTAATACATGTGTTCTGAACATGATTAATGTAGGCTAGGATAAGATATAATATTTATTAGGTTGGTTGCATTTTCAGTTACAAGATTTTCAACTTACAATGAGTTTATAAGGATGTAATTCCATCATAAATCAAGGAGCATCTGTATTTTTAATTAACTTACTCTTTTTCATATTTGCTTTATACTTATTTTACTTACTAGAATGTAAATTTCTTTCAATATGAATTATTTACCACAAAATTCGCATTCTGCCTCATGACTTCAGGAGCTCACATCGTCTTGACCCACTAATTCCCCTGAATACCATACTCTAGCCACACTTAACTTTCATTTATCACTGAAAAGTGATAAGCTTGTTCTAGCTTCCAAGTCACTGGCTTTTTGGATAACTTTTTTCTTCAGTTTTCCTTTGAGCCCTCATTCTAACCTTTGCGCGATCTCGGCTCACTGCAATGAGTTCAAGCAATTATCCTGCTTCAGTCTCCCAAGTAACTGGGATTACAGGCATTTACCTTTACTTCTTACTTCAAACATCACTTCCTCTGAGGCTCTGCAAGATGCCTAAAGAAGCAGCTTCTTTAATACTTCACCTAACTTGTTTCATATTTTTTTCTAATTCCTGTGTTTTTCTTCTTCTAGTCATGTATTTACTTTTAAATTTTTTTCATACATTTGCAGCCAGTAATTTCCCTAAGAGCATGAACTTACTTGTCTTACCTGAAATCATAACTTCAGTGCCAAGGCAATGCTTATATACAACTTCTGTTATAATAACTTCTTTTGAATACATAAATCAATCCCTATGTAATTCAAAATAATTGATAATATGTTAGTCATTTTCTGTTGCCATAACAGAACACAATAGGCTGGTAATTTATAAAGAAAGAAGTTTATTTTAGTGTACAGTTCTGGAGACTGGGAAGTCTAAGATCATAGCACTGGCATTTGGTGAGGACTTCCTTGCTGTGTCACAACACGACAGAAAACGTCACATAATGAGAGGTTTCTTACTTGAGCTGGTCAGCTCAGGACTCTCTCTCTCTTCTTATAAAGCCACCAGTCCCACCATGAGGGCCCTAGCCTGATGACATTATCTACCTCCCAAAGACTCCACTTCTAAATACCACCAACATATAAATTTGAAGAGTAAGTCTTTAATATGTAGAATTTGGAGAACACATTAAGACCTCAGCAAATATAGAGATTAAAAAATGTAAAATTTAAAAGAAGTTTACATGTATGCCTTACTTCTATGAACATGATATCAGTCTTTATTGCAATGTTGTAATAATGAAGTAACCTGCATTATTGTAGTAACTTACTTAGTAAATTACATAATGAAGTAACTTACATATTTTATTATGGAATCATGGAATTATAATTAGAAATCATTTAGAGAAATGTGCAGTATAGTTCCTAATGAAATTATCTTGTTTATAAATCCACAGTTACCAAGGCCAACATTATAACCCAGGCTTTCTGGCTTTTGTGATCAACAATTTTTGTTGATCAACATTGTTTGTATCAGCAATGACGTTTATAACACCAACTAAAAAATGGTACGAGTAAAAAATGTAGCTCTTACCATCATTTTATTTTTGTTCTTTGTATTAATAACCCTGAAATGGTAGGTGAAGAACCAAAGGGTTAGACAATAGCCCACCAGTTCCAGATATTTTAAATTATGTTGCTGCCCTCATAATATTTAGGCCAGTTTTCCATAGAAGTATATTTTTTATTTCATTTCAGTTTTTCATTCCTTTCCCTGTTGTGAACCTCAAACACAAAAGGAATGCATAATCCTTAATAGAAACAGAGAGTGGGAGAGCATTACAAATTCATCTTGGCAATGATCTCTCCACGTTCTTTTCCTTCTTTGTATTGTTGGCAGTTTATGAACTGTAGTGCTGGTAATTATCAACATACAATACTGGATTCATGTGAATGTTTTGCTCTCTTGATAGCCTATATGCCACTTTTATTTTATTTTTATCCCCTGAGAAAATCTTTTTATCTGACCCAAGGAAATGTACTTTGTACATGTACTATAATCCTTTAAATCATATGTCAAATGCAAAATATGAGCATTCACGTATCAATTGTTCATATGAGCATTCACTTTTCAATGCAAATTCATAACGATTGTTATGAACTCAACTGAAAAACATTCTGTATATTAGCTTCATGGTACTACAAGTCAGTAACATATGTATTTTGACATTTTTGGTGGAGTAGTGAGATACTATGAAATTCTTTGTGTATTTTATTGCATTTTGTCCTTTAACTGTTACCAAGTAGTAGAAAAACATTATAAAAGTTTAAGCAGTGATGACAAAAATATTAGAATAAATACACAAACTAAAAACGTTTGTCAAAAAAATGTAAATAATAAACTTTAATGATTTGGGTAATCTTTTAGCCTTAATTTAACTTTCTTTTGACGCTAGTCCACTGTGTATCTCAAAAAAAGGAAAAGAAAAAGAAAACTTAAAAACACATGATATTCCAAAATAATATTAAAGTAAAAATGAGTATATGCCTCTCTCTCTCTCTCTCTCTAACAGAACAATGATCTGTCTTCCACCGGACTCCAACCATAGGAAGAGGCATTGTTTGGCTCATTCTTCTATCATTAGCGTTTCAGAAATGCATTGTGCAGAGAAGTAGCAGATTGCTGGTAATCTAATCACAAAGAAGGTTATAGCAACCTCCTAGAACTCAAAGGACTGCCTGCAGGCAGCCCTTTCTTTAGACAAGGAAAAATGCAGAACTCAAAGAAAGGTATTCTCCATTACAGAGGCTTTTAACAAAGAGTACAAAAGAAAGAGAAAGGTCTATTAGGCTTAAGATGTAGAAATGTTGCCTTAGAGAAAGTATTACTCATTTTAGAGGATGCTGGCATAGAGAAAGAAGGAAAAAGAAACACTTAGAAAAGCAGATTTGAACCCAGAAATCATCACTCTACAACAAAGTAGTTTAAGTCATTTTTTTTTTTTACCATTTTAAGCCTCTGCCAACAAATATTGAAAATATATAAAATTGAACTAGAAAATTGTTAATTTGGGATATAGTTAGATAAAACTAACAACATATAAATATAATTTACTGATAATATAAATCTTATTTCATTGGGAATAGTGATTGTTCTTAGTGTCATTTCAAAAAAATAAGATTAATATTAAAAAGGTGTTAAAAAAAAAAGTGGACTGAGGTTCAGGCAGTAAAGAGGACTAACAGCATACAGCGCTAAAGATGTGCCCAGAGAAGAATAGACTGAGCATTTCACACATTCAACTCTCATAATGCTCCCATGTAGAAGGTATGTTGCTATAATATCCATATTATATAGAAACTGAGGCATAAAGGAAGATAAGTAAAATGGGTGTAAAATTATGGTAGTGAATACTTTATCCTCTAAGTGGAGTCAGAATTCAAACTCCAGCAGATTGTCTCCTTGCATTCACTGTACTCTGGAAATGCACTTGTGTTGGCCTTTAGCTAGCTGTGCTGTCTGGCAGCAAGTCTCGTCATTTTTTTTGCTTCCATTTCTTCATGTATAAAACTAAAGGGTTTAAATTAACATATCTATTTAATGTTATTTTGCTCTCTTTTGCTCTCTTTCCTGCTCCCCTTTTTCTCCATGTCCCTAAAACATCCTGTGTAATTCTAACTAAATCACTCCCTCAATATACATCTACACTATGTGCATATGTATGCAAGTGTATGATATTTATATACCTATATCATATCCATGTCAAAAACTTAAATTTATACATCTATATCTATATCATCTGCCTTTATATATTTCGTGCTTTAGTTACAGAAATTCCTAACAAACAGATGTTATTTCATCTGATTCCTCTCTACGTTTCCCTGTTCTCCACTGAGAACAGAAGCTGAATGTTCTATCAGTGTAAATTTAATGAACACGATGTTTTATTTATTCTGTTTAAAGGCAGGCTTAACTTGACCTTTGTGTTACTAAACCTTTTAAAAAACGAAAGTTGCCATTTTAACTGTTTCCAAATGACCCCAAAAGATTCCCAGTTGTAGGGCAGAGTGAATTTGGCTTTTCAAAGGAAAAGGTACACTATGGCACATCTTGACCTATAGGTAGGGTAGCTGTGTGTGCTCCCCAGAAACATCATGTTATTCTATGTGCATCACACAAAGAAATTTAATGAACTAAGTATTTAGGAGAAACGAGTTTTAATACATTTTATATTGGTGTAAATAATCAAAAGTATTACCAGCTCTTCTCTAAAACGTGAACGTAATTCCTTGGAAATGACGAAGATTATAAAATAATTTGGAAGACAAGGCTGCTAGTGACTATCAAGCATTGTTTCATTCTTCCGAATAAAGAAGACAAAAATCCAATCCTTTAAAATGACTGTGGAGAGGGGAACAGGAAAGGAACAGAGAGGTCTAGGGATACATCGTCATTATAGCATTTTAAATTGGAAGGTAGGAAAGAAACTCATGGGGGGAAGATGAGCTAGGCAGAAATAATCACCCAGGAGGCTTTAGCATTCAGACTGACCAATTCAATTCTGGTTTGACGAGAGAATACTAGTCACTTTAAAGACATGTGTAACACAGTGTGATACACAATAGTGATTAATTTAGCCCTTTTGAATGGGGTGGGGGCAAAAAGTCTGCAGGGTAGAAGGCTAATGAGGGGAGAACTGCTGGTTCACAAGTTGAGTACCTTGGGATCAGTTGGTTAGGAGTGTCACAACCTTCGGAACATCAGGAAACAGTCATCCAGGAAGTGTGCAGAAATCAAACTATCTGATCATTATCTGTACTACCTATAAAGCACTTTTTAGACAAAAAAACAGTATATGCAAACACTTGCCAGTGGATTTTCTTAAATGTTTGACATTGTATGTGTGCATAATATGAAAAAAATGTAAAAAATGACTAAGTTGTTTTTGGAATAAAAAAATTGAATTCTTCTGTATTTATAAGTAAAAACAGATGTTCATTGGCATCTTTCTCAGATATAAACATAAATAAAAGTCACTTGTGAGGAAGGTGTTGATAGAACTGCCCTGGGTTCATAAGACATTCCTCTCCAAAAATGTTTATTTTGCATCTATCACATAACTAGTGCTTTGAAATTTTCTTATCTCATCTGGGCTCTTGCCCAGCTTAAGAAAAGGCCCAGAAAAGGGAAAAATTGAGGTGAGCAGTTAATGTAGGAATAAGCTACATGTTCCCAGTTAACTGCCATAAATATTGTAAAGACAGAATGAAAATAAGACCAAATATAAATATTTATCTACCTCATAATTAAGAAGTTATAAAGAAGTATAAGCGTTACATATAACCTGAATAATTCACAAATATGCATATGATTAAGGTAAATAACTGATTGTACTTGTATGAATTCAAGTATCTCTTAACTAGAATTGACTGGATGTTTGTCTTTAAGTTCTAATATATAGTTTATTTCTGATTTCTTGCCATTTTCACCTCAATTATATTTGCTAAACAAAAACAAATAACACCACTACCTGCACAAATAAAAGTCCTGAGTTTATTTTAATATGACTTTTAAGGAAAAATATTATTACAACAACTTTATCTATTCTTATTGTGTATGAAAAGGCCAGAAGCAATGCACTTTATTTTACTCAAGGAGATAAAGGCAAAATAATAAATAACACAGAAAATGACAAAATACCCAACTTGTTATCTAAAATTGCCTAGGACTTCTAGGCATACCTAGTTCTCAAACTAATTTTAATTCTTCACAGATGCCAAGGAAAAATGTGATCCTGCATGGATGGATTTCATTATTAGAATAAAGTGTACTAGACAAAGAAGGAAAAAAGAATAAAAGGCATTGGATAGATGTTACTAAGGTAATTGAAGTTTGTCAGCAATTTTTTCAGGCCACCTATGATCTGAAAGAATATAGCATTTCTTTTCCACTATCAATAGTATTTTAGAAAGTTTGTAGAAATATTTTGAATCAAGGCAATTTATATATTTATGTATTGTTTTCTCAACACCTCATCATTTTTACAAAGATAAAATTAGATTAAAATGAACTGTATTATTTTTTGCCAAACCTAACAAACTACAACACCAGAATATGGGTGTTTGGTGGAAATAAGGAAAAGAAATTTAATACATTTTTAAAAGTCTAATCATACTTTAAAACAGAGGAGAGATTATGAATTCAATGTTGATATTTATATGCATTTTAGATCTTTTTGTTATTTATAATTGATTTTGTGCATTCATTTATTTATTTAGATGCTTTCCAGGAAGTAACACAGTCATAATACTCTCCTCCAGCTAGTTGCTTTGACAGTGCAGTAGGATGAAGTATCCCAAAGCAACTCCAGAACACAGAGCTCCTTATGTTAACCCCTAATATTCAAGCTCCCTCTGCCTCCATTTCCCTTTGTTACTTCTTCCTCTTACTATAATTAACATGGCAAAAAGTTTTGTGATTGCTTTCTGAGGACATTTCCTAGAATACAGAAAAGCATAAATACCAACCCAGAACCTTATCCACCATTGCACCATCCCAGATATTTGGCAGAAACTTTTGGTAACAGTAATTGTGATAAGAACATTTTACCAGGAAGTATAAAGAAAATACAACTGGTTTAACAAACTGTTTCATAAAGTTTTCATACTAAAAATATATCATGAAATTCCACTTATAATTTTGCTTCAAATTTTTGCAAAAATTTTTATTTTCTACTTACAACTTAATGAGTATATAGTGTTATAGCATTGACAGTGTTGATAATTTAAAGGCCATAAAGAAGAGAGTTTTAAAAACATCATTAAATGGGCTACCATGAATTTGTGTTCTCACCCTAATCTCATGTCAAATTGGAGGAAGGGCTTTGTGGAGGTGGTTGGATTATGGGAGACGATTTCCCCTTGCTTATCTTATGATAGTGAGTGAGTTATCATGAGATCTCATGGTTGGTTTAAAGGTGTGTGACACTCCCCATTTGCTCTCTGTCTCTCTCCTGCCATCATGTGAAGAAGGTGCTTGCTTCCCCTTCACTTTCTGCCATGAATGTAAGTTTCCTGAGACATTTCAGTCATGCTTCCTGTCAAGCCTGTGGAACTGAGTCAATTAAGCCTCTTTTCTTCATAAACTACCCAGTCTCATGTAGTTCTTTATAGTAGCGTGATAACAAACTAATACAATTATATTGCATATTTTCAGTTTATTTTTAAATTTTAGTTTTCTATAATTTTTGGTATGTATTTCTTTGTTTTAATATTGATTTCAAGAATCCTTTGTAAATTAAAAGTTTCAATATCTTATCTGTCATGTTTGCTTAAACTATGCTTCCCATGGTGATTTGTGTCTTTTAATCTTGGGTATGAATGTGTTTGTCTAAGTTTCTTTCTTATACATTCAATAAATTTTCCCTTTATAATTCATCCATCAATTGTTATTTTTAGAACATTCTGCTCCATTCTCAGTTTTACAGATATATTCTTTTATAGCTCTAATTATTTTTTTTCCCACACAATACCTTTCTGGTGTTTATTTTGAGATCTTGCATGACGTAATGATCTGGCTTATATTATTTTATTCTAAGGAAGGGTTATTTGCTCAATGATTTATTTTGATACTCTACATTTCTTCAGTGGTTTTAAAATCCAACTCTTATATACCTTAAATATTATATACTATACCATGATCATGTTCTTGAGAATCTATAGCAGGCAGAATAATGTCTCTGTGAAAGATGTCAACATTCTAATCATCAGAACCTGTGGGTATACTAGGTTTCCTGGCAAAGGAGAATTAAGACTGTAGATGTAGTTAAGGTTGCTAATAGGGAGACTATCTTGTATTATTCAGGTGGGTACAAAGTCATCACAAGGGAAGTAGAAAGGGAAGTGGGAAAGAGAATAAGGGAAAGTGTGACTACAGAATAGTGATCAAAGAAATGCAATGTTGATGGAATTGAAGATGAAGAAAGAGGGCCATAAGCCAAGGAATGTGGGTGGCCTCGAGACCTGGAAATAACAAGGAAACAGATGCTCCCCTAAGGCCTCCAAGAAAAATTAGTAATACCTGATTTTATTTCAATGGAATCTATGCTAGACTTCTATCCTATATACATAAACGATTTAAATAATGGGGTCTTAAAGCTGCTAAATGTATAATCATTTGTAATACAAGTATAGAAAACTGATACAGTATTGCATTCAATTAATCTTTGTGTTGTGACAACATTATTAGTATTATTTAGTCTCATTCACTTATTTGTTAATTGAGAAATATGCACCAGGATCTCTTCTAGGTCCTGTGGTACAGGGGAGGTGGGCAAACCAACACACCTGTGTATTATTTCAGGTCACAACAGCTCTGAAGAATAAAACAAAATAATTGAAAGTGGGTAAAGTTATATTCATTCAGTTACATATGAGTGATATATAAGCAGTAAAAGCAGAATTTGGGTGGGGTAGAGAATCAGGATTTCAACTGGGAGACTTTAAAATGGAGATGACATTATTTAGGAGATAAATCTGGTCTGGAGATATATTAATACATTTTTTAATAATTTATATATTAGTAAGTGTCATAGGTCTGGGTCAGTCCTATGGAGTAAAAAAATCCTGGGGCACTCTTGAATTTACACTTCCAGGAAAGAAAGAATAGTTGACAAAAGAGAAGCAAATGAAAGAAGAATTAGAAGGGGAACTGAGATTTTACCATAATAGCAGTGGATAATACAAGTAAAATTGCTCATTATTATTGCTGTGAAAAATATACCCAAGTTTTTTACTTTGTTGGAGCTATTGTATGGTTGGATACAGTAATTAAAAAAACACAGGAACAATTGCTAATCCCTTTTCTTTTTATATCCATCTCTCAAAATTCTTGGCTCGTTTCTTAGAAAAACTACTGTTGTTTTCATGACCCACAGCATTAATGTAATATATTTTCTTTTAAATTTATTTTTGTATAGTATTAGCATTCATAGAATACAAAATGCCAGCATTTATTCATATTATAAAATCTAAATTAATCCTGAGGTGTGCCTTTATATTAATAATCTATATACATCTATGTACAATTAAGCTTCATGTCCCTGTATTTTAGTTCAGCTTGGTATGTTAATTTTAATAGATGAGTAACGATAATTTCATACGTACATATAAAATATACTAACATGTCCAATGGCCCATGAGATATTATGTCTGAATTTTCCACAAATAGCTATTTAGTGTTTTCAGAACTATTCCACAATACAATTTATTGGAAGCATATTTTTGCCAATATTGAATATGGTAAAAGCTGACAGGCATAATCCTTACTGTTTATACACACACATACACACACACAAACACATGTGTGTGTATAATTAAAATACAAAATTATTTCTAGAAAATGACAACAGCCTGTGATGCTGAGACTATATTTTAGTGCCAAGAAATAGCTTCATACAATTAAATTCTGACCTGGGAGTTTAAATATTTATTTATTATTAATAAAAATTAAGAACATGTAAGACTGGCATTACAAAGAAACTTGCAATTTTAAGAGGGTTAAAGCAGATGGCCTATCTTTTTAAAGAAAATTAAAAAGCAAGAAGGGCAAAGAATATCTTAGTTCATGATTTCCCATTGAGGGTCTTAATGATAGCATCTGTTAGTGCTGTTATAAAAGTGGTTGAGAAGAGGAGGACAGGAAGTTACATTTGTCCAGTAATTGAGCAATGCAGCCAGCATGCTGATTGGGATGAGGAGAGAGAAAGAAAATGAGAGAAAGATAGACAGAGAAGCCTTGAAGCCAGTTTTAATAATATCCAGAAGCAAAGAGTAAGAGACAGCTGGCATTTTGACAGAACGGATCAACTGCTCTGCAGTAACCTTTTATTTTCTTCAATATTTTTTCTTATAATCTTCAAGGTTAACTGTTGGTTTGCCATGTAGATAGTACACTTATATATTTAGAAAACTGACATCCCTGAGTGGTCAAAAACAATGGGTGTGTGTGTGTGTGTGTGTGTGAACAATGTAATGAAGAATTTCATTTAGAATTTATTCTGTCAGGAGACTTTTATTTAACATTCAACCAAATGCCACCTATATGCCAGGAACTAGTTTTGAAGAGAAAAATAAATGCTCTGCTTCTTGGTTAGGAGAATAATAATCCTATACAGTCATAATATACTTAGAAATTTACAAAGCATTTCATGTATATTGTCAATTTACTTCTTAGTAAACCTTTAAGAATTAGGTATTATTTTATTCTTTTCTAGGTCAAGAAAATGAAGCTCAATGAGGTGCAAAATGTCATTAATAAGCAATGAAGATAACCCCTTTGAATTCAGATTTCCAAATTTTAATGCTATTTTAGTTCAGACTTATTTTTGGGAAATATAGGGGTTTTACAATATAAAATGTACTCATTCAGTTATTCTTCACATATTTCATTAAGAGCTCATAATAATTAGTGTAATGTTAGGCTTATTAAAGTATAGTATATCATACGAACTGTAATCCTACCATGAATTTTATTACATGATAGTAAAATATGTTGAGCACATATTTAAATATAAAGTCTTTTTTTAGTTAAAGAATACACTTGACAGTTAAGTTTAAAATGGTAACCGTGACAATAAATCACTAAGAAGCACTTATTTAGATTTTGCTAACTGAGAAGTAAATGATCAGTTAAACAGCATCTGGCTGAAGTTTCTTTAGTTAGCTAAACAGGCCTTTTGTGGTTTCACTAAATAAAGTAAATAAGTTTTCCAGACAAGAATCAGATATTCAAGATAAATATATTTTGAAGAATCTTAATTGTTTTGATTGTGCTTATGGAACCATTATGTGATAATTAAAAATTAATTGTTAACAGTTTTTACAGCTTATACCATCAAGAGGTTCTCTCAGTATCATACTTTGAGAAAGTTACAAAAGAACATTTATATAATATAGTTTTTATTTTCTTATGTCAACTCATATTTTCTTAGGCCAAATGCATTTTCTTTAATAAATAAATGATGTAATATTTTTATAGTCCCCAAATAAATTAATAATTCATTTCTTAATTCATTAGATATTATGGCAGGTTAAAAAAATACCATTTTTTTTTCTTTACATATAGAAACAAAATACTGCTTTTTTCCTTCTATTGTCAGTAGAAATCCAGCAATGAAAAAATAAGTAGAACTCACATTTCTCCTTTTTCTATCTAGTGTGCTAACATTTAAACTGAGTTTATTTAAACAGTTCAAATCTTAGTCACCTCAATGTAAATGTTAAATGAGATTTTTATTTTTTTATGTGTGCTACTATCTAAATTCATGGTGACTATTTTCCAGTTCAGATTTTCAAGTCTTGTTCTGATGCTTGTGTTGATAAGATAAAATGAGTTAAATATTTAACTCCAGAGTAAAATGAGACTATCAAATTAGTTTTGAAAAAGCAAGGTTAAGAAAACTCTTTTTAAATAAGCATTGACAATTTCAAGGCAATTATTAATCAACGCTAAATTTTCATGTTATAGATCCTGCGTAATGCTACTACTTGCCTTCTCTCCTCTAACCCCCTGTGTGCCTTATTGCCTTTACCCTGGTTTTTTGCCAGGGCACTTACTATATTCCTTACTCAAATAACTTTGTTGGGTCCTAAGGGCAAAGCAGTACTTGGCACTAACGAGCTCAGTTTGTATTTTTGAATAAAAGGTTAAATGAATCTAGTAATAGTCTACAAAGAAATATATGCTCTGCTTTTCTTCTGTTGGCTTATAGATAGAGAAAGTCAGAATGCTACTTTTCTTCTCAGGAGGCTTCATGCTGGAGATAGGTCAAGGAGAAAGTTTGAGGCTTCCAAACTGGGAGATCCACATTTATGTAGTCATTGAATAAACACATATTCACATACAGTATGCCAGATGAAATCATAAGCACTGAGCATACAGATTTCAGAAAGCACAGTTCCTGTTTTGAGGAACTAAAAATGTAATGTGCTATTTAGTTAAGAACATGGCATTTGGAATCAAATTAGACTGCGAATCTTCAGTCTTGCTTCTAGTAGCTACGAATTTTGGCAAGTTAATAAAACTAAGTTTCAGTCTTCCCCATTCATTACATGGGGATAATAAAATTGATCTCATTGAATTTCTGTTTAAAACTGGATGAGATGAACTCTATAATATGCTGGATATAGCAGAAGTGCTCAAGAAATATCAGTGAATTGTAATATTGTCCTTGTAATAAAATTTGTTGATTAGAGATTCAGTGGTTGCAATAGATTATCTCTTATTTAATTTTAATTTTTTCTCATACCTTATCAGACCTACTTGGTCTATCAGTACCTTCTGTAAGATATGGGTTTGTGATCTTCAAATGTTGTCTCTTGTATTTAAAGCACTTATTTATATATTATTTTCACCTGGGAAGCATTGCCAAAGTTAGCATTTGCCTAGGATTTCTTCTTTTAGAGACTTCTACCTTTTCTATTTGTAGACCTGGTGGAGCATCATTCACACTACTCTGTTCTCAAATACATTCAGTAAATGAGCATTTAACTCATGCTGTCTAATCATGGTTTAGTATTTCTTGGATCATAGTGATTTGTTCGGATAAGGACACATAACTGTTGCCGGGCTAATGAAAATTCCTTCCAATCTGTTCTGATGGTTCCAGTTAATAAGACATCTATTGCTTTTGAGGCTCTATTATTAGAAACATGTATTGACTTCACCTGGAGAAGCTTCAAGTGACTATCTCCATTAATATGTGGAAGAGGACACTTACAATAAAAAAACATGAAAGTAATATGCAGAAAAAGGCGGAACCAAAAGAAGACAAAAAAGCAATGGCAAGAAAGTCCTGATCATATCATTTGTTCCCTATGGTTGAACAATGCCTGAAGCCTTCCTTAGGCTTTAACAGTTGTATGAGGCAATCTTGACGTGGATTTCTGCTGCAGAGATTTCTATGACAACAGTGAAATTGTCTTGAAATTTTCTAAGAAATTACTTCTCTCCAGGGTCTTGCTTTCCAGTTGATAACTCTATCAATGTTCATTCTCCCTCTCTTCTGCTTTAATATCAAAGCAACGTGGGCCTACTGAAAATATCAGCAGGTCAGGATGTCTTTTCCTCAGAAGATTACATTATAAAGGCATTCACCCATTAGTCAGTTTCTCTTGAAAGTATTCAAAAGTAGTCATTTAGGATATTTTCCCTCAATCACTGAGGTATTATTAAACAATGAGTTTTTATGGATAATTCTAACATTTCCCTGGAATAATTATAAAATGTAGGAACTATTCATAAACCATCACAAATAAAATGAAAGTTATTTTCCAAATTCGCAATTCATTTTCTGCAGATAAATTTTAAGAATATTTTACCTTGCTTCCCTTTTTTGCTTTGGATGCTTTTCTATTTAATATTCATTATTAAGCTATGTACTTTTAACTCATGTCAAAATCAGGAGATATTAACAAGAAAACCTATTTTCATTATATGAATTGCACACATACATAAACACAGAGACAGAGCTGTATATTTTCTCGTTTTGTTCGGGGGAAAAAATTCTTAAATTTTTCTTGAATATTCTCACATTGAGAATTATCCAAGTGTCCAGAAATTCCTGCAATTATACCCGTGAGATCTACTGAGTGATTCAGGACCATTTAATCTTCTGCAAGATTATCTGATTGTTGCTTTTTTGTTTTTTGTGCTCTCCTATTTCTCTTGCCAATGATCACATTCATGGTATGGTTTATTTTTTGCTACCATTTCCAGCTTTTTGAAAGAAAAATTCCTATTATGCTTATGTGATTGGAAATCAAATTATTAAACTTATTAGAATTGTGTTCACATTAAAAATAAAAACTTTCAAATTAATGATGAAGGAATAGTGGTAGAAAATTGTTTATGTTGTAAAGGGATACTAAAACAATTATTTTCATTGTCTAGAATTATTTTTTAAGCTGAGTTTATGTGAATGATGTGTTGCTGTATTTAATTTCTCATGTAACTATATACATTCAAATATATCTATAGACATGACTATAGATATGACTCTCTGCTTATCATCCCAGGAAATATTTCTCTCAATGCTAGTGTAAATTATTGTTTGACCTCCAGCATTAAAAAATAAATAGTTTTTTTTAGGAATGTTTACATTTCCTCATCCTCTCAATACTGAGATTATCAAGGATCCATTATAAGTGCTGTCAGTATTTGAATTTATTTTAGGATGCACAACAAAATCTGCAGGAGTATTAAAATTCAATTCCGCTGGCAAACACAGAATAAAACACAGGTTCAAATTCTTACAACACTCTTAATTAACTCCAAATTATCCTTTTAAAGGTTGTTTCCCCCTTTAGTTTCATCAACCCCTTAAAATGCATAAGAATTATTAAGGGACGATTTGTCCATCATGAATCTTAAAGATAAGTTGTATGCTTAATGAGGAGTGGAGGAAATGAAGACTCATGGATCTCATCACCTTTGGGTATTATCATTTACATGACAGTCTGAATTCTGACACTCATATGTAATATTAAAAATAAAAAACAAGCACCAGAAAATATCAAAAGTTAATACTGCTACAGGCATACTGCCAGTTTGAGCCAGATACTGCTGAGCCATTCGTCTCTGAGGTTTTGAATGACTGTAGTGGATGGCATTGCTTGAAGGAAAGTACATCTAGGATAGATCTTTACTCTCCACTGACTTACTTAGAACTGGAGATATTGAAATTCAACACAGGATTATTGTCATTCGCTGATACATAGGGAATTATCTAGCTGTGATGGCTCTGAAAATCTAACAGAAACATTGGAGGACTACCAGTCTGAAGAAAGACTTTCATTACAAATGCAGAAAATGAGATTCTACAGAAAAAAAAAAAAGATTAGTTTAGATATGTAACTATTAATAATTATATTTTTGACACTGATTTTAGAGATGTACTTATATCTATAATGTCTGTATTATTTAAGAATGAATTAGATATTTCAAATCAAACTGCAGTTTATGATGCAAAATGGCAAATTAGAGAATAAATTTAACATAGAAAGTGACATTTGAACAATTGTTTGTAAATGATTTATTTACATTGTTAACTAGCCAAAATTATATTTTAATAATCCTATGTACATTTTCTCCATTTTTAGTATTTTCTTCAAAATCTGAAAATATATATTTTTTAGTGTGCAAAAAGCTGAGCAATAAATACTTATTTCAAAGCAAAGCAATGATTGCTTAATAATCATGTTAATTTGTATGTCTTTAAAGAACATTACATATATGATCATTTGATTTTTATCAAAAATCGTTATTTGTATACATGCAATTTAAAATAATTATGTGAGAAAGGGTACCTTTATGAAATAATTAATCTCTGAAAAGTCCTTGTTGATGGACAATTTTCAAGCTCATTCTTTTGCCACTTGATGAAAGTGCTTTATGTGAACAAGTTCTCCTCTTTTGTCGCTATCTTTCTTAACTTCTTGGGATGGGAAGCGAATACCACCTCCCACCAAAAGTATGTTCTTTTGGTATCCTAAATTTCTCACTTTAAAAAACGTAGCAGTAATAACTAGCAAGTCACTATCACTTTTTTTTGTGTGAGATGGAGTCTCACTCTGTTGCCCAGGCTGGAGTGCAGTGGCATGATCTCAGCTCACGACAACCTCTGCCTCCCAGTTCAAGAAATTCTCCTGGCTCAGCCTCCTGTCTCTACTAAAAAAAATACTACCACTTTTTAATCCAACATTAGATGTCACTTAAAACTTTTATAATTATCTTCTTTGATGATATTTTGGTTATGTTCAGTCTTGAAATATTATTGATTTTCCCACAATTCAGAGTATTGCATACTAAAAATAATTTCATTCATAGCAAACATCACTGAAGATGAGACGTTACACTACTGTACTCACTCACCACTACATTTAATCTACTGTTTATCTCACTGTCTAAGCATTAGAGTAAGTCCTTCATATTCTTCAGAGATGAATATAGAACACCTTCTCTATAGCCACCACATTTGAAGTTAATGACACACAATAGTCTCTAAAACTTTCTTATGTGTCAGTTTTTCTTATTTTCTTTTAGAGTACAGTAAGTATAATCATAATATGCCATACCTCTACCAAATTAGAGATTCCATTCTTTAATTTTTCTATCATGTGCTTATCATGTTCATGATCACAGTTACTAATGGACTTTATTTGGGAGAATTTGTCTTAACTAAAACTCAATTCCGCTCACTCTAAAAAGATCAATGTGAATGTAAAAATAAATACACTGCATTGCATTATATGAGCTATATAATTAGCTGCTTACACAAAACTCACATTCATCTCTCAGTAATATTCCAAATGACTATAAGCCATAAACATTTGGGGACATTAAAACTGAGTGTCCAATCCCAAACTGCCAAGATATCACTGTATCTTTTTTAAAAAATTATACTACCATAATCATAAAAGGAAGATTATGTGAGTATTAGCTTGCAAGAATCTGAATTAGATCTTATTATTCCCCATTGACTACTTACAAATTATATTTTCTGCCTAAAGTATAATGGCTTTTGGAGAAAGCTAAGAGCAAAAGAAGCCCAAGAGTGACTGCTCGTTTCAGCCTACTGTGAGCCATGGACCAGTGAGTTTTGGGACTTGTGTTTATACTAACTCTACTTTGCTTTGAGGATTATATTCTTGCCATCTTCTCAGTGGTTGCAGAAGATTAAAAGAGCTCCTATGAGATTTGGCTACAGTACAAATAGCTGAGCTACATGAGCTGGAAAATTTGTAAAACAGCATCAATTGTAAATTTGGAACAGCCTTTGTTGGTTTTAAGGCCTTATTTTTTCTAACTCAGAATAAGAAAAAATAAGTTCCCTATTTTATTTCTTTCCTGGTTCATGTAGCATTTTAGACATGTTTATAATATGTTATATAAAATACTTAATATCTTATATAATATTTTATAATTTGACTTTAAACATTTACTAATCATTGATTTTAATTCACAGTAATATATTTTTAAAAAGTAAATGAATAAAGGATACAGCAGAACAATCTTTACACTCTGAATTGAAACAACCCAAAATGTACTTTTTTCATTACACCAATCTTTTCATCAAATTGCAAAGATTAAATCTTATTACTGTTAAAACAATTCTTATTGCCTAAAGGTACAGAAAATATTTTCTAGGATTTGACTGTAAGAAATTTTTCCAATTGGAATATGTCCAGAAAATATATTAATAAAATTGATGAAATAAAATCTAGTCCTAATATTGTAGACACACTTCCTCTCTAGAACAATTCCATTTGGAAGTAAACCTGTTTTAAGCAATAGAAGATTTCCTTGATAGGATTAAGCAAAAAACTCAATTAGTTTTCATCAGTAATGCAAGTGAAACAGATTTTAACTTAATTAAAACTAGCAGAAGTAAAATGCCTTGTAAGATAATGGGAGATAATGGAATTTGAATTCCCCTTCTTGGCAATATTATTACTAGGACTATCTATTTGGAAGAAGACCAGTACAAAAGCTTTAATAGTTACTTGGATAGTTTTACTGATTAAAAGCAAATAGGTACATTGAACATGTTAAAGAAAGAGATAGCTACCTTCTGGTTAGTACTTAAAAATTACCAAATTAATCTGATTGCCCTTGTCACATTTTTACTAAAAAAAGAAATACCTTTTGTAAATAAAATATTATAATATTTAATGTAATCTACTGTTAAACATATCTTTACTTGTAGATATGGATAGGTAAAACCATAGCAATTTGGGATATGTTGTCATTTTCCATAAAAAAATGTTATAAAGACTTAATTCTCCTACACTTATTTATGAAAATAAAGTAATATATAAATAACTTACATTCAGAGTAATGTTTGATTATTGACATAATATAAACTATAATTTACAATTATTTGACAAGTTACAGCTTTCAAGCTTCAAAGACACAGAATTAATGTATATATCTTCATTTTACATATAACAAAATGAGAGTCTGTGAGAGTTTGATTCAAATTGTATATAAAAACTGAACAAATAAGCTTGGATAATGAAATTTGTAGCTTATTATTGACTTACATTTTGTTTATTAATTTATCTCCTCTACTCCTGCTTTGACCCCCACCCAAAAAAAATATGCAGGATTGGTAACTTGAAGAAAGAAAAGATATCAGGCATTGGTTTCATTATTTTGGTGTGTGGGTGAGATGTGGTACACAGAAATCACTTTCCTTAATCCAAAAATAAATCAAATAAAGTATTTGAAGATTATTTTGAAAAACTAATGTGATTTTTTTAAATTGGATTAACAGTATGGGAAGTATATTTTGTGAGTATGTAAGACCCCATAACGCAGTCATATGTAATCAGCTAGTTTCCTCACTTCAGATAGAGAGATTTATTAGCAATTAGAGAGGAATGGAATAAACTATCTCTGCAGTTTAACATAATATACTCAAACACAAACAGAAAAGTAAGTACATTTGCCCCAGTGTAAATGAAACTTCTGCATTGTTTCAAACAAGTCTCTGTTCCATTATACTCAGTAACTTGTGAATATCTATAGCATAGACTGAATCCATCAGGGCCATTCTCTGGGACAGTTTTATTCTATCTGCATAGTGAAGTATAACAAATTTGCTCAAAGAGAGAAATAGGAAATAAACCTATCCCTTGTTGCCTCAGACAGATGGAAAGCATAATTACAAATGAAAGGTTGTGTTGATGCCAGACTACAGATTAAGAAAAAAAATCTAATGGAAAAGTATTCTTTTACACAATTCTTCCTTTTACTATCATGGTTCTTGATTTTCTTCCATTTCTGGTTTCAGGATCCTGTGTAACTGACTATTCTTTTGGCCACTGCTCTGGGTTCTTTGAAACATCCAGGTATGTTTTCAGTATAATCTTTTATACCTTTGCTTTCATTTATGTTAGTCTGGTTTGAATATGTTTCTATTTCTTGTTTCAGACTGATTGCATGTCTATGTAATAAAATGGACAATAATGTAAATAATGTAAATAATTTGCATATAATTTAATCTTTTATTTATTTATTTATTCATTTTCTGAGAGGGAGTCTTGCTCTGTTGCCCAGGCTGGAGTGTAGTGGCTTGATCTTGGCTCACTGCAACCGCTGCCTCCTGGACTCAAGCAATTCTCATGCTTCAGCCCCCAGAGTAGCTAGGATTACAAGCACCACCATGCATGGCTAATTTTTGCATTTCTACTAGAGACAGGGTTTCACCATGTTGGCTGGGCTGATCTGGAACTCCTGACATCAAGTGATCTGCCCACCTCAGCCTCCCAAAGTGCTGGGACTACAGGCATGAGCTACTGAGCCCTATAATTAAAATCTTTAAAAAAAAATCCCATGTCCCCGTACTATACAATACCTTTATATACTTTACTATAATTCTGTTTATTACATATGTATATTTAATATATTCATTTAGGTATATGTATGTTTATGTATATATATTTAATTTTACATATGTTTATTGCAGCATTTTTGAAAAACACAGCAGTTATTAGTTGTTTTTGAATTTTTCCCACAATGTTGAAGCATGCATTTCTCACCTTCCTTCCTTCCTTCCTTCCGTCTTTCATTTCTTTCTTCCTTCCTTCTTTCCTTCCTTCCTTTCTTCTTTCTTTCCTTCCTTCTTCTCTCCCTCCCTCCCTCAAATATTTATTGAATTCCCTCTACTTCCTTCCTTCTTTCCTTCCTTCTTTTCTTCCTTCTTTCCTTCTTTTCTTCCTTCCTTCCTTCTTTCCTTCCTTCCTTTCTTCTTTCTTTCCTTCCTTCTTCCCTTCCTCCCTCAAATATTTATTGAATTCCCTCTACTTGCTAGGCACTCTTAAGGCATTGGAGGAACAGAAGGACCAATAAACATAAGAACCAAGTTATCTGCTCTCATTGACCTTTAACTTTTAAGTTGAGAAATGACTGATAAAATAAATAAATACATAAATGATTATCTAATATTTCCAGTGGAGAAAACTGTTATGAAGGAATGTAAATGAAAAGGATTAAAAATGTTGGAGTGTGATCACGGTGAGGTATTAATACTTTTAAGAAAACTTGAATGATGTAATAAGAAGAGTCATGTGGCAATCACCAGAAGAGAATTCCAGGCACTTGAAATTGAAATGTCCTAATCATAAATGGGTAGCTGATAAATTTATATGTAGTAATTAATAAAATTGAAAACTCTAGTGAATAGATTAATATTAATTAGCTAAAGATTTGGTGTTTGTTTAGGTTAAGTATATTAATGTGTAAAACAACAGATATTTATACTGCTATAACCATAAATATACACTGTGAAGATATAATGATACCAAACACTATTTATTGACTATGTATGCAAATACTGAAAACTAATGTGAATAGCAAGTTACATACTTTTTATTTTGCTTGCTAGAAATTGAGATATAAACTGTTAGACTCTGGAATAGAGTATGGGCAACTCTTTCTTTTCTTTTTTTGAACTCTGTTTAAATAAAATTTTAATGTTATACATTATTATTCTTCTTCTTGGCCACCTTATCTGTGCATCTATGCTGGTGTGGGAGAATATCTGTGCATTTATGCTGGTGTGAGAGGATAAGACAGATTTAAAGAGAGATGACATATTTTGTTATTCACATTTTAACATCCAATCAAATCGGGTCATATTCTGATCAAGATGTTTTTCTCTTCACAAAAAAGAATGTAAAATATTTCACCACTGGACTCAACAAACAAAAAAACTTGACCACTGAAGACACTAGGAATCAAGAACAGATAGTTCTCATAACAAAATGTCAATTATATTTCTCAAAGAACACCATGACTAAGCACAACCAACCTTAGTTTTACAGGCTGAGTGCACCTTACAGATCGTGTTACGAGCAACTTTAACAATAACCGTTTTAATGAACATAACGTATGTTCTTAAGTGCTACACTTATTACTCCTCTAAATAATAATTAAAACTGAGAATCTTAAACAAGGAAAAGACATCTCAATGTCTTAGTGGTTGGAGATGCACAGAAAATAATTTGCTGCATATGGAGAAATAGAAACACAGATTATAATTTCAGCCAAAAAAAAAAATTCTTGCCACAATTCCTTTGTGAGTTAAAACTTAAAATTTGATTCTGAATTGTTTACTGAATAGAGCTTCATATATAAATGTACACTTAAGCAAATGTCTACTATGTGTATAAAATTTACAACTCATTATAGGTTTCGAATTCACTGTGTATTTCTCTTCAAATTCCAAGTGAAAGGACAGCCCTAGACACTGTTTTATTTATAAATATTGTCTTTCCACTGATTTTTTTAAAATCAGAAATTATGATTTTCTAGTTGCTTAGAGCTGTGGGGTTCTGTTTCCTTTAAGCAATTTGTGGTCTACATTTGGTTCATGGGGTAATATATTATCCTTTTTGATTGGACAATTACTTAGGAGACTGAGTAAAAGGTCCATTGAACAGAAAGTGGATGAATTGCCCTTCTATAGCCAGTAGCAAACACTATCGTCTATAGCAAGCTAAGATTTTTATAGTCTAGCTGCTGCATGCTCATTATGTAAGATATTTTTTCAAGGATTTTCTAGATAAAAAAAAAAAGAAGAAAAGGTCACTCACCTGTTGAGTGATTCTGCTCAAAAGAATTACACATTTTCAGAAGGGCTTTTCCTAAACAAAAAGGGAAGAAAAAAATGTGTCTTCAGAATCTCAAAAATTTTATTACTTATATCAATGAAAATAGCATATTTTAATACACTTAGTTAAAATATGAGAAAATCTAGGAATATGTCCCATGAAAAGTATTACCATATAAACAAATCTGTTGTTATTATAGGCATTTATATTAATGGTAGAATCTCTTTTCAAATTTTTCCCTTAATCTTTATGGCTGTACAAAATGCTCATATACATTTCAAAAAACTTTTAATATATTAATTATTCTTTTGTTATAAACATTGTTATTTTATATTCATATTTGTTCTTCTTAGTTTTTATCATTTTTCAAATTATACAAGTGTGATATAAAATACTCCTTCTTTCCAATCAATAAATGCAGCAGATTTTATTTTCCAAAGTGCCCACTCCAATATTCCTGATCCCTTGTGCTCTTCCAGAACTTTGCCACTCAGTTTTTAAGAAGTGAATATGGGTTGCTATTCTCATGGCCTGAGCGAGACAACTCATTTTCCATTGCAGTGCAAGTGAAACAGTGTGATTTCCAAGGCTAGGTTACAAAAGGCAATGTGGATTTTTATGTAGTTCTTTCCCTCTTGACATGCTTACTCTTGAAACACAGCCACCATGTTGTAAGGAAGCTCAGGCCAAATGGAGAGATGGCACATAGGTCACCAGCCAGAGTCCCAGCTGTCAGCCAGCATCAAACATTAAACACATGGGTGAACAAGTCTTCAAATAATTTCAAACCCGTCTTCAAATCTTGCAGCTGAGGCCTCCAATATCATAGCTCAGAGACAATCTATCCCCAGAGCAGCCTGTCAAAACTCCAGACCCAAGGAATTCATGAGCCTATCAACTGATTGTTTTTACACCTATAAGTTTTAGGGTGATTTAATACATAGCCCTAAAAACAGAACCATAAATTTGTGTTAATTTGTAGGCATAAAGAACTTTTGACCTGCTAATATTTTGATTTCTTCTTTTGACGTTAGACAACTGACAAAAATGTGCAACATCCTTTGTGTTAAGGGTGTACTTTAGTTTCTTCCATGTGTTAATCCTTCCTGTCAATTTGTCTGCCTACTTTATATGCCCTTTATTTATGTCTCTCAAATATGTGCTGTAGGAGGCAACATTTTAAAATGCACACACTCCAGGATTCTATGCTCTGATCCTCAAAATCTGTCAATATGATGACACAGAACTTTCATGATTTTTATGTTACACAATACAGTTGACATTAAAATAGAGAGATTATCTTGGGTATAATCCAGTCACATGAATCCTATGAAGCAGAAAACTTTTCACAGCTGGTGAAATGAGGAAGGCAGAAGAAGGCAGAGAGATTCAAAGCACGAGAAGTCCTTTGCACCGCTCTGCTGGTTTCAAGATGGCCACGTAAGAAGAGATACAGGGGGTAACTAATGGCAGCTGCTGGTTGACATGAAGCAAGAAACTGGGGAACTCACTCCTGCATCAGTAAGGAACTAGATTCTCTCAACCTGAATAAACCAGGAAGTGGATTCTTACCCAGAGTATCAACATAAGAGCTTATGCAGCCAAAAGCTTGATTTTGGTCTTATGAGAAGTAAATAAAGAATCCAGCTAAGCCGTGCTAAACTACTTAATCACAAACTTATTCCTTGTGAAATAAGACAAAGATATTTTCTTAAACCACTAATTCTCTGGAAAATTATTATACTGCTACAGAAAAATAATACATGCATTTTATTTATTCACTTGTTAAAATTTCTGTAAATCTGTTAGATAATTGCATTATTGCTTTTATTGATTTACTCCACTCCTTGAAACAGACCATGTAAAGTACAACCATGAGGAAATTTCAGGCTACTACCTATTTTTTATGGTCAATGAACTAAGGGTGATTTTTACTTTCATATAATTGAAAAAACAAACAAAAAAGAATAGAATATGTTAAATATGAAAATTATAGAAATTTAAAATTTAATTGGAACGTCACCATGTTTATTGGTTTACAAGTCATTTATTGATTTTGTGCACAATGGCAGTATTTTGTGCTAGAACATTGCCTATAGTTCCCTGCCTTGCAAATCTCACATTTTAAAAATTTATGGCTTCTTTTAAGTTCTACCCTTCATTTCACTCAACTTAAATTCTAGTAACTTCATATATCTTTCCTGAGACACTTAGCCATTTGAAATTGCAAGTTCAATGTCAGTCTGTAACCATCACTTGATACTTACTTTATTTTTAATATTATAATTATTATTTTCTTGTCTTACCCCCTGTAGTGGTTAATACTTGGTGTCAACTTGATTGGATTGAAGAATACAAAGTACTGATCCTGGGTGTGTCTGTGAGAGTGTTGCCAAAGGATATTAACATTTGAGTCAGTGGACTGGGAAAGGCAGACCCATCCTTAATCTAGGTGGGCACAATCTAATCACCTGCCTTCAGGGCTAGAATATAAGCAGGCAGAAAAATGTGAAAAGAGAAACTGGTCTAGCCTCCAGCCTACATCTCTCCCCTGTGCTGGATGCTTCCTGCCCTGGAACATGGGACTCCAAGTTCATGGCATATTGTGGAAACTTGTGATCCTGTAAGTTAATACTTAATAAACTCCCTTTATGTGTGTGTGTGTGTGTGTGTGTGTGTGCATATGTGTGTGTGTGTGTATATATATATATATATATATATTCCATTAGTACTGTCCCTCTAGAGAACCTAACTAATACACTCCCTCACTGAAAATACAAGTTTTGAGAAATCAAAAACTATGACCTCAATTATTTAGAATAACTATAGTGCCTAGCAATGTGTTGTGTACATAATGTCAGTAATGATAAAATATTTAATTTAGTTGTTAAAAACTTCTTAAATTAGCAAAACATCATTTTAATTTCTATTTGTGAAAGAGATAATAATTTAATATCTGAGCTTTTACAAATTTTGTTTATTCGAGAAGTAAAAGATAAAACATAGTTTTCCCCTAAACAAAGAACCTTTCTATTTTGTACAAGTATGCCTGGTCTTCCTCAACAATTCTGCAAAAATAAATAGATTACTCTCAAACAGGAACCTAGGTAAACAAATGAAATGTATTTGCCATGTAACAGTTTAGATATTACTGATTCTATATTTTAGGTGCAGTTTGCTTGTGTTATATACAAGAATATATAGTAATGCACTAGAGTAAAATCAAATTGTTATAATTTTTTAAATGCATCATTTCTCAGTGTGAAAAACTATTTTTGACTTAATTGAAGAAAAAATTGGTAATTTAAAATAGCAATATTTGGAATTGAAATAAATTGATAGTAATACTTTGGTCACTGAAAGGCACACCACACACTGATTCCTTGAGAATGCCAAATATTTTCCCTCCACCATCCTCAATTTTCTCCGTAGACTTAAGCTTATGATTCATCCTGGAATACTAATGTAACAAAATGGTAAATGCTATTTTCCTCTCTTCCTCATAGGTCTGAAAAAGGCTCCAAAAATGAAATGTAAGTACCTTATGCCAACTCTTTCAACTAAAAAGAACGGTTGCGGGGCGGGGCGGGGTGCTACACCCATCTCCATCACTGAAGGATTTACTCAGAGATAGCCTAACTGAACTTTCACTCATTCACTCTGTGGCCTCTCCTCTTGTTCTGTCTCTACATGTAAGAGGAGGCAAGTGGTTCATTTACAAAGAGGAGGCTTTTATTTTTACAGGAAACTTGTACAAAGTGAGAATTCCTGTTAGGGAGCATGTGTTTCCTCTCTATTTAAGCCAGAAGAGGCTGTTAGAAAAATACTTTAAAGAAAGCAATAGGAGTAATCTGCAAGAGATGCTGGCCCCTTTTTCCAGAAAGCGGTCCCACTAGGGCTGAGCAGAAAGATGCCACTGAGCCGAGAAGAGACCAACTGGGAAAGTGCGAAGCTGTTTTCTCATTTTGCCCTGTATGGTTCAGTCTATTCAGGAGACTAGTTATTGAAGGCAGACATGTTAATAGGAAGAAGTAATATTTAGTAACTAACTTACAGATTCCAGGTGCTTTATTTTGTCTGTTGAATAATACTTATGTGTTTCAAGTATGACTGACTATGTGGGTTTTATATATTTTTTTGATATTAAGCCACAAATAAGAGACAGTCATATCTTTACTAAAAGTTTATTTCTGATTACATATTTCAAGACAGACCCCAGTGTGTGATGGAAAAAGGGGAGGGACAGCGGGGGATGGGGAGTTGGGGGAGAGATAGCATGAGGAGAAATGCCAGATATAGGTGATGGGGGAGGAAGGCAGCAAATCACACTGCCATGTGTGTACCTATGTAACGATCTTGCATGTTCTTCACATGTACCCCAAAGCCTAAAATGCAATAAAAAATATATTTAAAAAAAAACAACAATGTCTATCATAAATTTAAGACAAATATTCAGCTAAAGTCAGTGATTTTATTAATTAAATGTTGTCTAAAAATGGAGAAAGACAGATGTCAGAACAAAATGTAATGGCATTTTTGTAAATAAAGAAATATAGAAACATGCAAATGTCTTACAAATAAAATTAAATGAATACGAAATTATTGAAGATTCATGGCTACAATGCATTAGAGATACCATTACATTTTTAGAATTTGAATATCTGGAAAAACTTGTATAAAATCATTGACATAACTCATTTTTAATCTCAAAAAAGGAGATACATATTTACAAGACATAGAACAAATGTAAATTTAACAAGGTTCCTGCTTTTCTGTTTATTGTTTAATCCTATTATTTAAGGAACTTTGTCTTCAGTTTTATCATAAAAGATTTTAATTACTACTCAAGAGAAAGTATCTGAGTAAATAAAATTATCTTAGCAAGGAAATGTTTCCTGGATGACTCTTAATTACAGTTGCACAGGCTTTAACTCCAGTTCATATTTATTAGTAAGCTCTAAAGCAAAAGGTTACTTATATGGCAAATAAAAGTGCTGATGAATAAAGGGATTCAGGATTACTCTTCTGATATTAAGAAAATGTGGCTAACTTTTTTCTGCTTTCATATTTGGTATTTTAGAAGAAAAATTGTATGGATAATATTTTTCCCAAATGATTTTGGCTTTTCTCCTGATATTTACAATGATTTTACTTACATAAAGTAAAAGCAAGTAAATAAACAAAACTCAGCAAGAAAAACTAAGTTCATAGAGAAAGGAAAAAGGAGAAAACACAAACATCCAACATTTTGATGTATATACGAATGTTTCTTTCTCTATGTCTATTTATATAACACAATGGAACACAATCTACAATATTATATATGTGTGAAATTACAAAATTGTATGCTAGATCCATTTATATTTATTTACCCCAAAATATAATAGGAACCTATTCCCATATGTAGGACTTTAGAGAAAATATTTTATGTTTTTACATGATGTGGGATTTCTGAACAAAAAATTCCTGGAACCAGGAGTAACTTAAAGAAAGCAACACACAGAATTAATTGTGGATTTGGATTTCTCACTATTCTGAAGGCAATAGAAACATTATTACTTATGGCAATTATGTGTATATGTGTGTGGGGGTGTTGGGATTAATTTCTTGTATGTGGTAGCATTATAATTGCAGAAGTTTTGATCAGTGGTAAATTGGTTTGAGGTATAGATGGAAGGTGAAGTAGTCAGGTATGTACTGGGTTTGACACTGATTTGGTAAAGGTACAATAATAACGATAATAATTGCAATGTGAGCTTGTTACACTGAAAATCTTTGTAATAATAAGATTAGAGGTCACTTGGGGAATTTAACCTACAACTTGATGCATGCTATGGTAGGCAGAGATCCTATGTAGCATCTTGAGATTCTTATTTCTTGAAGCCACATGATAAACTACGTTCAAAATTAGGACTATAAGTTTGAAAGTGGGAAAATGACAAAGGAGAGGACATGTTTAACTGAAACAGGTCCTGTTTGCTAATGTCAGGTCCCAAGCAACAAAATAGAACACTGCAATGTGAAATAAGGAATTGTCAATTGATGAATTAGCACCAGACCTACTGTTCTGCTGACCCAGGGACCAGGCCAACCTGCCCAAGGACCCCAGCTGCAAAACTGTCCTTGTATCACAGAAAACAGCCTTCTCAGAATCTCTGGATTGGCTGACTGGTAAAGAATTTCCCAGAATAAGTTAATTTACAAACATTTGAATAAATCCCTTCTGCAAATATGCACACATGAAAATCAGATAATAAGGAATAAAAAAAAAAAACTAATGAAACATAGTACCACCAAAAGAACACAATAATCTCTCAATAGCTAACACCAAATAAATAGATATGTTGGAACTGCCAAAGAATTTAAAATAATTGGTTTATGGAAGTTCAGCAAATGTGAAGAAAATAGAGAAATAATTCAGTGTAATCAGAAAAACAATAAATTACAAAAGCTAGAAATTAAATAGAGATTGAAAATATATTTAAAAAATCAAATTCTGGAGAAGAAAAATGTAAAAATGAAATATAAAATATAGTAAACATGATCAACAAAACATTGATCACACAAAAGAAAGACTAAATTAAGACTGGTTATTTGAAAATATACACTAAGAGGAGAAAAGAGAAAAATAATCAAAATGAATGAAAAGAATGTACTGGCATGATGGGGCAGCATCAAAAGAACAAATGTTCTAGTTACAGAACTTTCCCAGAAAACAACAGAAAACTATAGGAGTAGAATACATTTAAAGAAATAATGGAAAATGTCCCAAATTTGGGGAAAGATATAAATATGAAGATACAAGAAGGTCAAAGTTCTCCAATCAGAAACAATCCAAACAAGACTACACTAAAACGTAGTAGAATCAAACTGTCAAAAATCAAGGACAAAGAGAAGATCTTGAAAGCAACAAGATACAAGAAACTAATAACATATAAGGGAGTTTAATTATAGCTACCAGTAGATTTCTCAGTAGAAATCTTACAGGGCAGAAGAAAGTGATATGATATATTTAAAGCAAACTTGTCCAGTTGCAGCCCACAGGCCTCCTGTGGCCCAGGATGGCTTTGAATGTGGTCCAACATAAATTCATAAAGTTTCTTAAAACATTATTTTTTCTTGCAATTTTTTTTGTTTGTTGTAGCTCATCAGCTATCATTAGTGTTTGTTAGTATATTTTATGTGTGGCCCAAGACAATTCTTCTTCTTCAGATGTGGCACAGGGAAGCCAAAAGGTTGGACTGATTTAAAGTGTTGAAAGAAAAACAACTGCCAATCAAGTATACTGTCCTGGCAACCTTGCAAATCTGCCCTTCAGGAACAAAGGAATGTTAAAAACTTTATCTGACAAACAAAGCTGAGGGAGTTCATCACCATCATACCTCTCTAAAAAGAAATGGTAAAGAGAGTTCTTCAATTTCAAAGAAAAGAATGCTAATTAGTAACACGAAAACATATGAAAGTATAAAACACACTGGTATTGGTAGTACACAGTCAAATTAGAATACCCTAATAATTTAATGAGAGTGTATAAAGCATATACCTTTATACGGAAGTTAAAAGACAAAACTAACAAACATATAAAGAACATGCCATCCAATAGCTGCAGAACATTCTTCTTAAATGCACATGCAATATTCTCCAAGATGAATCCTATATTAGGCCACAAAACAAGTTACAAAAATTTAAATAAAGTATATTTTCTAACCACAATATGAAACTATAATTAAATAATGGAGAATTATGAAAAATTTATAAATACATAGAAATTAAACAACATGCTCCTGAGTAGCCAATGGTCACTAAAGAAATTTAAAAAGAAAATTTAAAAGCATCTTGAGATAAATGAATATAGATACACAATTTACCAAAATGTATGGAATCGAGTAAAAGCAGTTCTAATCTATTCAAGTGTTGTAAGTATTTTAGTTGGAAAATGTAAAAAACTTTACATATATTAATGCATGTAGAGCAAGTATTTCTGTGAATATATGTATGCTATTTATTCTTACATTTATGGGATAGATAATAATATATTAGAAATTTAAAAGGACATAATGTATGAAACAACAAAATATTTTGTGGGGGAAAAACATACATAATATAGCACAGATATATATTTAATAATTATGAACATTAATGTTAGGCTAACAATTTCCTCTGGATAAGGAAGAGAGGATAGAAATTTGCTCTGGCTTTAGGCATATGCAGTGGTTATTTTATTTGAAAAAATACATATATATGAATCCATATAGATAAGCATATCTCATTTTGTACATCATATCATTGCACTTAAATTTATTATGCTTTTCATACATTATATTTAATTTTTGTTTGTTTGCTTTTATCTTGTTTTACAAATGGAAGGTTTGTGGCAACTTTGCATTGAATGTCTGTTGACACTGTAAGGCAGGGAGTGTACTCAGCTCCCAGTTCCGAAGAGATTCTTGACCTTGCTAACCCCAAAGAATGGAGAAAGGTGCCCTGGAGGTGTGGTGAGTTTACCCTTTGAACAAATATTGTGGACGCAACGAGTTTTGTGGAAAAGTGATTTATTAGACAGAGAGAGAAAGACAGACAGTTCACATGCTGTCTTGGCAGGGGACCCAGAGAAGGAATAGGTATAGGTAGGAGCAGCTAGAGTTTTAACCCTTGAGTTATTCCCTCCCCATTCATGTTCTCATCCAATGAGAGGAGTTCTTTCAAACTTCCTCTGGAGTGATTGATCTTTGACTCTGATACCGGATTGGCTGCTTGGTCTACAACTCTGAGTTAGAAAGCCCCCTCCTCCCAGAGATTTTGGTGGGTTTTTTGGGACCTACCCTGCGTGCAGGAAACCCAGACAAATAACTTTACATTTGAAACCCCTCTGGTTCCCAAATGGAGGTGTGGAGCCGGGGAAACTCCTGCCTTTGAAACCACGTCCCTTGCAGACCCAGACAGAAATCCCTCAACACCATTTACCAACAGTATGTGCTCACTTCTTGTCTCTGTGTCACATTTTTGTAATTCCTAATAATATTTTAAGCATTTAAAAATTATCGTATTATTTTATCTGTTATGGCAATCTATGATTAGTAATACTATTATTGTTAAAATTGCTTTATGGTGCCAAAAACTGCACCCATATAAGACAACAGATGTAACCAATAAATGATGAGTGTGTTCTGACTGACACACTGACCCATCTGCCACCCGTACCCCATCTGTTTTCCTCTCCTTGGGCCTCCCTATTCACTGAGACACAACAACATTGAATTTAAGCCAGTTAACCCTACATGTATAAACATTATATACACACACACACATTTCAGATATTGATACAAATATTTGGCAAACTTTTCTGTAAAAAGGCAGATAGTAAAATATTTTAGCATTTGCAAGTCATTTGATCTCTTTGCAAATACTGCCCTTGCAATCTGAAAGCAATCATAACCAATATGAACATGAATGAGGACAGCTTTTCCAATAAACATATTTATGGAAACTAAAATTAATATTTTATATGATTTTTATGTGTTAAGAAATATGCTTTTGATTTTTTTTATAATTTAAAAATGTAAAAAACATTCTTAGCTTGCAAGTCTTACAAAACAAGTATTTGGCCAAATTAGGCAACTGCTTCTTTTGACCTCCTAAATATTTATGAACTGGATATACAAAATCTTTCCATCTGTCTCTTTTTTCCTTTTTGTTATTTACAGGAGCTTGGTAGAAACCAAGTTGTCTTTTATTAGGTGAATAAATAAACTGTGATATATAGACTAAATGGAATATTACTCAGTGCTAAAAAGAAATGAGCTATCAATCTCTGAAAAGACATGGCAAAACAATAAATGCATATTATAAAGTAAGAGACACACATAAAAAGACTACCTATTGTATGAACTAAAGTATATGGCATTCTGCATAAATGCACAACTACAGAGACAGTAAACAGATCAGTGGTTTCCAGGGTGAGGCTGAGAGAAGAGGAATCAATAGGCAAAGCACAGAGAATTTTGTCTATGTTCATAAGGGATGTTGATATATTGCATTTCTATTTGAAAGATCTTTGATTTTGGCAGAAAATAACTTTGACCTTACAAATGTGTCGGAAAGTATTTCCTCTTACTCTCATTTTGTGCAGTATTGGTTCTATTTATGTATAAAGCATTTCATAAAATTCCCTGGTGAAGTCATCTTGAGCTGAAGGCTAGTATGTCAGCCTTTTTTGGTGGTTATATGCACTTGTGTCTCCTGAGCTCTTGTCTGGTGTCCAGGAAAAATGAGGTCACACACACAAATTGAAGGACGGTAAATGAAGAGGATTTTATTGAACAATGAAAGTGGTTCTCAGCAGGAAGAGCTGGAAAAGGGGTCAGAACAGGCAGGTAATCTTCCCCTCAAGTCCAGCCATATCTCCAGACTCTTCTTCAAAGTCAAGCAGAAGAGCTGTCCCTCTGAAGTCAACTTGCTTCTCTCCGATGTTCAGTCCTTTCTCTACTTCTCTCCAACTGAGTCTAAGGTCTTCATAGGTATGGTACCAGGAGTGTGGGATGGGCCATGGGTAGTTTAGAAAAAGGCAACATTCAAGAGGGAAAACAGGAATAGAGATTGTCACATTGGGCCACAGGTTTCAGGCTTTTTGGCTTGAAGATGGGCTATTGCCAGGGACCCACCTTTGTCTGCCTAGAATTTCTTGGCCTCCTGCCTCTATCATTGTATCAAAATAGTCTGCTAGTTTTTTTTTTTTTATTTTCTTGAAATTTGATTAGTAGTATATAGTTATTTAAGGTTTTAGGGGGAGGGTTTTTTAGATGCATCTAATTACATGTTTTTTATGGGTTATATTTTATTTACTTTGATCAAGGTACCTTGCACTTCAGTATCTGAGAATTCTTGTCTTTCATCAATTCAGGGAATTAAAATTACTGTCATTTGCACATGGCCTCCCTCATCAATTCTTGTTTTATGAAAATTGTATTATATGTGATTGTATATATGTTATTTCTCTCATTTATACTTTTTCTTTGTCAATGGTCCCTAGAAATTCCTTTATTTAATATCTGTGTATTTAAACATGTGTTTATTGTATTTTAGTAGTCACTTGCTTTGGGAAAATTTTTATGTCATCTAGACTGACATTTTGTCAAGGATGCTATTCATTATGTTCATGTATATTTTTGTTTGAAAAAATAATACAATTTTTCCATAATAGACAAATGTTTTATTATATTCAAATATTTTTATTTTCTCTTATCATTTTCTAAAACAAGTAAATATAATCTAAACATTTTAAATGTTTTGATTCTAAAGGTATAAAAAGTTTGAAACTTTGAAAGTGAGCAGTTGTTTTAATCAACCTGTATACAGAATCTTCAACCATATAGTTAAGAAATTAGAATAAAATTAAAATTTATTAAACAGTTTATTACTCAAAACACCTATCCATCTACATGTATAATACACTTTGGTTATTGATATAAAAGTTTCAAGTGTTTTAATACTTTAATCCTTGTCCTCTTTCTCAATGTGTTTATAACTAAAGTGAGTTAATAAAGTAAATAGATACCTACTCCCCCTCCCACACTTATGCACACAAACAGTAACCTGTGAATGGCAGTCACATGGAAAAAAACTGATCATAAAATGTATTCAGTAATAATTTATTAACATTTTATTATTACTCACTGTAGATATATTAATATGCATTTAGGAAATTAAAGATTATTTGATTTGCATTTTTACAGTCATATTTCTTTATCATGAGAAAATAGTTTTAGTTCACTTAGCAAATATGTAGTGAATAACATCTTTGTGTGAATTTCTAATATAAGATTGTAATAGTAATGAGAAAGACAAGCATAATAACTATATATTTTTTCTTTTCCAATACTAGTAAATTAGGCCAGATTTTACCAAAAGTACAGAGACAAAAGTGATTTTATCATACGCAATTACATTATAAAAATTTAATATCAAGCTAAATAATTTTACTTTTAGACGGCATAAAGTTTTGCTAGATTTTAAATTAAAATACAGTATAAACTTTATTCTGATAGAAGACCTTTATAAAAGGACAAAAAAATTCCTATATAGTGCTTTAGGCTTGTCAGGAAAAGATTTTAACATTGTAACAAATCAGATAACAGGTAGAGATTTATTGTCCTGGGGGACCTACAGCCTTTTTTAGGTAACTTTTAGAGGTCTTTTTTGAGTGGAAGCTGTAGAAGTCTAAGAAATGAAGTAACAACTGACTGCCCATGATTCATAATAATAAAATAGTGGAGTTGGACTACATACACACATTACAAATGCACAGAAAGCAGCTCAGCTAATTCCTCCAAGGTGAAATTTACACATTGCTTTGCTGCAGAAGTACAGCTAAGGGAGTGATAAATTGCAATGCTCCTGGAAATGAGAATAGAGCCCTGGTTCCACAGTCTACTGCCAGATCTTTTAAGATGTGTAGGGATTAGTGAAGGCCCCTGAGCATTTTTCTGTGAGTGGATTTCCCCTTTATAATGATTACCTATAAATCTCAGAAACAGATAGTGCTGTAGTTGGATGTCCTGTACAGATCTCTATAACTGACAACTAAAACCTAAGCAGAATCTTGAGTTCTGGAGGATAGGTATGAATGAATGTTCAGTCCCCTCACCACATCCTCATACGTCATGCACACATCCTAATTGACAAGAAGGAAATTGAGTAGCCCAAAGAAGAAAGTACACAGATGTCATTAGGTCCCTAATTTTTTGGGTATTGGTTGAGTTATTGAGTAAAAGAATGAGTAAACATTGTCAAATATGGGGCTAAAATAATTTTCATATAAGGATATTCAGTTTAAAGCACTATTTAATAAATTTACTCTGGAAAAAACAAAAATAGTGCACAGAAAATTATTGCTATAACTTTGCTTCAGATGATAATTAAATGCAAGGAAACTAAATAGCTCAGTAATTCTCAAAATTTTGATTGCAGGGATATTTAACTTCTTTAAATAATTGGAAATGCTAAATAGATGCTGTTTATTTGGGTTAAATATATTAATATTTACCTTATAAGAAATTAAAATGTAATATTTCAAAGTGTTTATTTAGGAATTTATTAGCAAAATAATAATCTCTTATGTGGATAGAACTGATAGATTGAAAAATATATTTTTCTCCCCCCAGATTGTTGTAAGAGTGAAATTCTTTTATATTTTTTCCAAACATTTTAAAAATATGTGGCTTCATAAAGATATTTCTGCCTCTGGATTCAACTTGCTGAGATGCATTGTTTTGGTTGAAGTATGAGGAAATTATTGCCTGTTGTAGATATATAGTTGGAAAAGAAACAGTATTTCAACAGGCTTTTCAGCAAGTTTTGGGTATTCTTTGTTAATACATCCAAGCCAGGAAAGTTGGGTGGTATTCTTCCTTGTTAACAAATAAAAAATGGACACATAAGGTTTTTCTTTTCTTATGATTAATTGCATATACCAAATTGTATCAAGAAACTATTTATACTGCTTGACTAAAATCAAGCATTCAATTAGCAACAAGTTTTCAAATATTTGAAAATAAGCAGCACAAGACAGTGATCTCCAGGTTATAGAAAACAGGTAAGACAACTCCATTATTGAATGAGCTTAATATCTGAGGAGACTTTGTCGGTTTCAACAAAGACATAGAGGGACCAAAACAGAATCAACCTGTTATTAAGTTATCCTAAGGAGATACATTTCAGAAACAGTAGAGGCCAAGGTGGCTAGAATTATTAAGGCAGAGTAAAGAAGAGAGAGCTTCAGTAGGAAGGGTTTTAGAGATCTGCTTGGGTTTCTCTTGAGTCTTTAGCTGAATACTGATGATGTAATTCATGTGAGGATAAAATCTGAATCTGGGGAATAACTTACCAGACATTAGCTGAGAAAAACAATCCAGGAGTTGACACATAGCCTAGAATAGTTTGTGTTCCCACCAGTCAGAGCAGAAAAACCTCATAACACATGAGGTCCTGGTTGACGTGTTCAGTATGTTATTGCCTCAGTGATGAGGAAAAAGCAATCCTGACTAAAAGCTGTTCTGATCCAATCTTACAAAAAGTAATAGCAAATCTTTCAAAGATCAGTTTCTAAATAGCTTAACTAAATCCCAGAACAAATCTCAAGAATATTTAAAGATACATAAAAATAACCAGCACCCAACAATTACAAATTTTAGTGTCTGACATCCAGTAAATATGAAAAGACATGCAGAGAAGCAGAATACACCCTTTAAGATAAAAAAAAAATAGAGTACATAGAAATAGACCCAGAACACAGAGGAAAAGATACTTTTAAGTGAGCTACAAGTCAAAGAAGTCTGAAAATGAAATTGTAAAATATTATGAAGATGAAAATTAAAACGTATTAAAATTCTTATAATGTAGCTAGTACAGCACATGGAAGAAAATTCATACCACTAATTACCAATATTATTTTAGATTCCTCGCAAGTATTTGTGTTTTTTGCCATTAAAAGTAATGTAGTCCCAGCTACTCAGGAGCTCATGAGGCAGAGACAGGAGAATTGCTTGAGCTCACGAGGTGCACGTTGCAATAATCCAAGATCCTGCCAGTGCACTCCAGCCTGGGTGACAGAGCAAGACTCTGCCAAAAAAAGAAAGAAAGAAAGGAAAGAAAGGAAAGAAAAGAAGGGAGGAAGGAAAGCAGGGAGGGAGGGAAGGAAATAAAGGTCAATCCCCTTCATGAAATCAGATGCAGAAGTTTATTTTTCTGGCGATAAGCAGAGATTTTTATTAATTGAAATAGGGAGGGGCAACATAAAGAATTGGAATGAGAACCAGGAAATAGGATATGATATTAGGGCAAGGAAGGTATTCTACTAAGCCAAGGATGTTCAATCTTTTGGCTTCCCTGGGCCATATGGGAAGAAGATTATTTTCTAGGTACACACATAAAATACACTAACACTAATGATAGCTGATGAGCTGAAAAAAAAATCACAAAAAAGCCTCATAATGTTTTAAGAACATTTACAAGTTTGTGTTGGACAGCACTGAAAACTCTCCTGGGCTGCATGTGACCTATGATCTGCAGGTTGGACAAGATTGCATTACAAAATTTTTACTTATTGCTTGATCAAAGTTGGTGAAAATACCAGAAAAGAGTATTTAAGGAATTGATCGTTCTAAGTCCTCAAAAAATAATCTAGGGTTAAGTAAGTTCAGAAAAAAGACATTGCAGTTTTGTATTTATCTGTCAGTTTAGATCAGTCAATGAAGAATGCATTCTCTTGTGTCTTTGTTACCTGAGGGTTACAAAAAGGTCTTAGCTCCCTCCACTCATAAATTTTAGTTTTTGCCCATTATTTCCACAACTTTTTTTCAGTACCAGTGTTTTTTTTCTTTCCTTGTGGTAATCAAATGACCAGACTTGTAGACCCTTTTGATAGTGTACCACTTTTTCCAAGGCTTTGTTTATGTTTTACAACATTTTATTTTCTCTTTCTGTTTTTTAGGTAGGATAATTTCTGTTCTATCTTAAAGTTTAATGACTTATTTATCTGTTTTCCTCATTATTTAATTGATCCCATCCAGTGAATTTTTATATCAGATATTACAGTTTTCAGTTTTGAAATTCAATTTTTTTAAACAGCAGTTGGATTATTCTCCTCCCAGAGAGGATTTATTTACCTTCTAAAATCAAGATTTGTTTATTTGTTTGCTTATTTTACCCTCTCTGTCTCCCTGAAAGGGATGATGGACAGATGGGCAGCTGCCCTATGTCAACTCTGGGTCCGAATTTCAGTGTTGCTCCCTGTGATGGTAACACTGCTGCACACACAGGCACATCTGGCCTTCATTACATTGCCTCATGAGAAATCTGTGTATGGGAAGCTGGCACTGCTAAGATGTTCCATGAGTAAATACAAGTTCCATTATCTTCTCTGGAGAACTCCTGTTTCTTGTCCCAGTAAATAAATATAGATGTAAAAACTTAGCAAGAGGTCCTAATCCATGAATCTAGGAACTGTAGATTCCTACTGTTGTAGGAATTGCAAAATATTAGCTTCTAAAACAATATTTTCTGCCAAAACTCTAAATCTGAAGTGAGAAGGGTGGATATCAGAGAATGCCTATAGAATTATTTTAAACCCAATCTGGTAGACATTAAAGTACATTATTATTCTACCCAGCTTCTGGCATCTCCTTGAGCAAATTTTGTTTGTTTGCTTATTTTTTTGTTGTTGTTGTTTTTTGACCTGCCAGGTTGTTTCCACAAAATTACTGGTAGTGTTCTTTTATGAGCAGCAGTATAACTCCTTTGTCTTATATCAGGACCATGTCTCTTTACTCATGTAGTTTGCAAAGATTTTCATAAACAGACTTCCTACAAGTCCCCCACATTGATGATGTTTTGGTAAACAGAAGATGGAATTTTCTCTAAATCTTTACTTCTCAGAGTTTAGCCACTGACCAGCTGCCTCAGCCTCTCCCTGAAAGGTTGTTAGACATGCAGAATTTGAGGCCCCACCACAGAATTTCAGGATCAGAATCTGTATTTCAATAAAGTAATCACATAACTAATATGCCTGTAAGATTTGAAAAAACATTGACTTAGATGACCCAAGTGTCAGAGTGTAAAGACAACTTAAAGTTATAGGTCACATTTTAACAATAGCAATACACAAACGAGATATGTGACTACCCTATGTATGACCAATTAAAGGAAAAAGGAAAGAAAAAGTATATGGGTGATGGTTACACTAAAAACCCAGACTTCACCATCACACCCTATATCAGTGTAACAAAACTGCATTTGCACCCCCCTCAATCTACAGAAATAAAATAAAGATAAAATTTGATTTACATATAGTTCTACATGATATGTTTCTTTCACCTGGAAGCAGATGGCTGTTGCATTATGGGCCAACTCAGGGTTAGCTCAGAAAGAAATTGAAATATTGGTAAATTTTCAAGAAGTACATTTGATTGTTTTCCTTGTGCTAAAGAAGAAGTCAACTGAGATAAAGATTTACATTTCCTAGATTAGAGATTAGGAAAGAACAAGATTAATGTATCTGTCACATGGAGCTCTGGGGACGAGTTACGTGTAAGGAACCATAAGCATAAGCACAGGATGTGAGGATATCTGGGTTGTTTTGTTTTTGTTTTTTGAGACGTTGTCTCACTCTGTCACCAGGCTGGAGTGCAGTGGCATGATCCCAGTTCACTGCAACCTCCAACTCCCTGGTTCAAGCAATTCTTCTGCCTCAGCCTCCTGAGTAGCAGGGATTACCCAGCTAATTTTTATATTTTTAGTAGAGATGGGGTTTCACCATGTTGTCTAGGATGGTCTCAATCACCTGATCTTGTGATCTGCCCACCTCAGCCTCCCAAAGGGCTGGGATTACAGGCATAAGCGACTGCTCCCGGCCAAGTATATCTATTTTTCATGTAACTTCTCATCTACTACTAAGGAGACTTTCAATAATCAAGTGGACAAAATGGTACATCCTACGGATACTATTCCTCTTTCATGCTCAGCTTCCTCAATTCCTTGTTCATTTGGCCCATGTTCAAAATTACTCTGTGACAGGGTTTGAAAGTTGTCTTTAATGACTTAAAATATAATTAATTTATTATTAAATTTTCTAGTTATTCTTAGAGTTGTTCTGTCATGCCATCCTACTCATTAGCCAAAGTGTTACCCGTCTCTACTATTTATTATATAAATATTAGAGGCACATTTTCTTATATGATGAAAAGTCTGATTACCACCTGGAGATCCTGAACTTGAAAATGGTTAATAATTAATTGATAATATATGTCTTCTCTTTCTGAAGATGTGACTGTTGTTATATGTTGAATAATCATTTCATGTTAGATGGAGAGATGAAAGATAATTTTATTTGCATATAAATATGGGGGACATGATTATATTAACCTTAAATAGCAACATAAATGGATTGAGCTAGTAATGCCCCAGTATCTATTCCTTGCCTTCCTAAGGCACTGTACCCTAATATGCTAACATTACAAATTAAATTTCCCAGGATTTCTTGTGACTATATTTCTAGCTAGATTCAGCCACAGGGAAATGTTATCAGAAAATTAGAGTATATTAAAAGAAAAAATGTGGCATATTTCTTTGCTTATTCTGCTTTGGATGATGTTTCTAAGCAAGGCTGTACCTCTTCCAAAGTGTTGAATCATGACTTTCATGGGCGCTATACACTTTTGCTTCTGTGCACCCCTTTGTTGATAAGTTAAATAAAACAAATATCAATTTTATTTTTTGGCAAGACTTGTTGACTCATACCTGTAATCCCAGCACTTTGGGAGGCCAAGGCAGGAAGGTCACTTTATGCCAGGAGTTTGAGACCAGCCTGGGCAGCATAGCAAGACTCTGGTCTGTCGCTACAATAAAGAAAGCAAGAAAGAATTAGTTGGGCATGGTGCCATACACCTGTGGTCCCATCTACTCCAGATGCTAGAGAGAGAGAGGGAACATGTTGGTATAAAAATGATTATAATCCAAATTGCATTCATTATTATATATTTGCAAATATTGCATTCATTTTTTCTTTCAATTTTAAGGAAATTAAAATAAAAACATTTTTGTGTACCCCTAAATGATCCTGAGACCAAGATATGGTACCTACTGAACATAATGAATAAGGGGACCCTGTTACTTTATAATTCCACTTTCCACCAAACTATACCTCCTGAAGAACAGCCCTGTCATAATTCCAGCATGGATACTATGTTCAAAGCTTCCAGGATCTAGTAATACAATTTTCTTTCCAGCCTTAGGGTAATTAGTGATATTTTTTAAATGACAGACACAAGAATTGAACAAACATAAGAACAATTTTAAAACAATAGTAAAAACAAATTTGGAAGAACGTTTTTTGGAACATGAGCAAAATATTTTCAGAAATATTAAGTGAAGAAAAAACATATAAAACTTTAAATATAGCATAGTCCTTGTTGTAGTCTATCTACCAAACGCATCTACCAGTGCGGGATTGAGGTTATGTATTTTTTTTCTAAAATGTATTTAAAAAATTTTAAACATTCTACCATTCAGTTAAACATATTAAATGAACCCAGATTTGTGGAACTGTGGATCACTGAGTTAAAGGTATGACACCCTTTATTTTATTCAAAGTATTGACTTACTCTTTGGATGATCTTAAGACTGCCACTACTCTCTATAAAACCACTTTCTTCTGTGAAATCCAGGCAAATGGATATTTTTGCTTCTGATTGTGATCATTTGTTAGTGTTTGCCAAAGCACTTTATAATGTAAAATATCATTTATTATTATAAGGAGAAGACAGACCTATAAGTAAATTTTAAATATTAATTACCCCAATGTTAGATTTATAAAAATCAAAGATCAAATTGTCCGATGTGACACAAATAATAGGACTTGCTTATAATTTGGATCCATGTCACCAATATTTGTTTTATTTTCAGAACAAATTTTATTTAACTTTAATATAATATTTCATTGTTTGGATACAAAAGCAAATTGTGGGAGAGCACTATGTTCTAGTGCCTGGATGAATGAGCCCTTGGTAGGAAAGAAGAATAATTCCATGGTAGGCATTCAGTAATAAATGTGAATAAGCAATTGAGTATATATGTCCACTGATAATCTACGAATAACCAGAAATTCTCTTGAATGATGCCATCTATTATGTTAACTTCCTGATTGTTTTAGCCTTATCCAAACCTAGATTCCAGTAACACACAAACATTTATTTTTTATAAATTTTAGTTGGTATTCTAGCAACTAGCAGTACTCCAACTAGGTCTAAGAATTTTTAAAATTATAAAGAATTACAGTGCTCAATTGAGTTTTGCAAGTGTTATGGACTCTATATATTTGGTTCGTTGGTTGTCGTGAACTCTATATATTTGGTTGGTTTGTTGTCAAATTATTGGCTCTCCTTTTTTTTTCTTGCAATTTCATGTTCAGTAAAATTACTTTACTGGCTTTTGGTATAACTCAGATGATGTTGCAGTGTCTAGAGGTGGTATTATAAATGACCATCTCTTACTTCTTTTGTTCATTGCTAACTGAAGTCTTTCATTCATCACTTGCGTTAATTAAGATCACAACTGCCAGGTTTTAAAATTTTTCATCTGATAAAGGGCTAACAATTTTTTCTTTATGCTTTTAGAGAGGAAACCTTGGGTGTACTTTAACTTTAGTATATTTCCCACTTTATTTTAATCTTTTTATAAAAAGCTGAAATCAAATTAGATTGACTTATTGATAATGTATGTGTTTATTGTTGCCATTGTTGTTTATTTCCTATAAATAGAGAATAGATATCCTGATGATTTTTTAAAGATTAAAAATGAGAATAGGTATCCTGATGATTTTTTAAAGATGTAAAAATTAAAATTTAAATCAACTAAAATGTTGATTTCTCTCTGGGAAATTTATATTGGCACTATCCTTTACTCAGTCTCTTTCTTTCTCTCTAATTCACTCTTTCTCCCTTTTCTCCTGTGTTTATCTCTCTTTTTATATATCTCAGTACTGGAATTTCTGCTCAATCTTGTCTTTCAGCTAAGGATTTTTCTTCTTTGTTATCTAGAATTATTATTATATATCCTGTATCTTAATAGATTTATCCTATCAAATATTCAAACAATCCTGTCTCTATACAGATTGTGAAATGTCTATCATATTTTTCATATTTGGTGAATTAAATAAGAAAAATAAAAATTATAAAATTATTGAAAATGATCAAATTAGTCTCTTGTTACAAGTGAACCACCAAATATGAACATTTGCTCATGAAAATAATATGTAAAATTTTTCATTAGAATGAATAACTAAGAAAAACAAAAATGCATATTTAATACCAGTTAATTACCCCCAGCCCCCAAACCCATTATAAAATTAATAGCATTGTGTTTGGGGCTTCTCTGTTTCATGAAAGAAACTGCCATTTTATAGAATAATTTTTTAATTTCTATCAGCTTTCTTCCTTAGAACAGCCCTTGTCCTTGAAATAAATGTTCCAAGACCCCTGCTGGATGCAGAAAACCACAGATTATATGAACCTGATTCCCATCAATCAGAACACTTTTCTGTACATATCTTCCATCCACAAATTTACTGCCTTTTCCATCTTAACTAAGCACTTGTCACACATTGTGGCTGTAACTTTTGCAGTTTGAGGTGTGACAGCAAAACTAACATAATTTTTTCCTCCTTCACAATTTCACAAATAGAAGATTTATTTTTACTCTACGTCTTACCAAAAAGTACAATCTTTTTTCATTTTTTTTTTTTTATTGAGAACTTTCACTTTTAACTTTGTGTACTTTAAGCACCTTATGGCCTCTCTTTGGCATAGCCAAATTGCTGGCATCTTTGTTCCTGCACTTTGGGGCCATTATTAAGTAAAATAGGAACTACTTGAACACAAGCACTGTGATACTTCCACAGTTGATCTGATAGTCAAGATGGCTAAGTGACTCATGGGTGGGTAGCATATATACCGTGGATGCACTGGACAAAGGGAGGATTCACATCCCACAGTATTAGATTTCATCATGCTACCCAGAATGGTGCGCAATTTAAAACTTATACAGTTTACTTCTGGAATTTTCCATTTAATATTTTCACACCATATTTGACTGTGTGTGATTGAAACTGAGAGAAGCAAAATCGTGATGAAGGGGTCTACAGTACCTACATTTTATAGTTATACCTGTTAACTGGATGAGAATATTTATGAAATAAGAAATCTTCTCTTAAGTTTGGATGATTGAAGATGAGAAAATTTAATCCTGTTCTTGTGCATTTTAAAAATTTAATCTATAACAACAGAGACTTTTGGGCCTATATCACTTAGAGTCATTTCACTTATTTGTAACTAGAATACTACAAACTTAAATAAGAGATGTGATTACTGTAGTTTTTAGTAAAGTACCTACTATTTAGAGTGATATCATTAGTAATGGCCTTTGGATGCATTTGTTCATTGCTTCATAAGATCAAAAATAGTGTGTCCATAATTATTTATTCTTTCTCCCTAATATGGATTTGATAGATTAGTGAGTGCTCCAGAAATACATTTGTTACATAATTATTACAAAAATGACCAGGTGTCACACTTTTAAATTCAATTGTTCTCTATTACTTACAAATTAATTTACTTTCTATTTATAGTAAGGATACACTTTTGTGTTTAATTGTGTATTTGTTTTCATTATTAGGAAAGGTACACCACTCAAAGCAATCATATTTGCTTTCAGTGGTTAATCAAGCTCTGAAAATTTTTAGAGTTGATGTTTTATTCTCCTTTCCCATTATATATCAGATTACGCACATTTTCTTTGCCTTTCCATTCAGTAAGATTCATCTTGTATATATCCTGCCCTGGGTCCAGAATGAGCAATTTCGCCAAGCAGCACTGGTTCCTTTCAATGAAGAATGGTAGGCAAAACCAAGAACTAAGAGCTTCCCTTTATTTATTGCTACTGCATATTATCTCTTTTATTCATTCTCAGCTATCAGAGCAAGAAAATATGTGTGTATAAGCTAACACATGTATATACTCATATCTATAAACACTTCTATATGTAGACACATGTATCTATATTAACATGATTTTTTTATGTCTTGAACTTTAATTTATTGCCCCATGAATCATTCTAACTTTATCATCTTCCTAATCTGTGAATTCCCACACCATTAGTAAGAAACGAGGTTCTTATCATCATCGCATCCATTTACTCTTTTCAATTCCATACATATTTTATTTCATACTGATAAATATAAAAATATAAGAATTGTTTACCCACCCTCCCATAGTCCAGTGTTTATGTACAGTTCCTTTTGTATTTGGCCTTATAGATCTCACTCATTTTCCAGTTACTTACATCAGCACCTTTGTCTACCACACCCTTCACTAAGGTTGTTTCATACATTTGTAATACAGTTAGATTCTATTGTTACAGTCTGCATTCCTTCTTGGGATCTCTCGTCTCCTAAATGATTTTTTAAAATTTGCACACGTTATCGTTTATTTTCTGTGATGTAAAGTTTTAGGGGTATTGTTAAATATACAGTGTAACATATCCACAATTATAAGACCATACAGATCATTTTTACTGCCTTAAAAATCCTTATACCTCTTAATTCCTACTCTCATCCTCATAATCCCTGATAATGACCAATCTTATAACTGTTTATAGATTTGCTTTTTCCACAATATCGTGTAATTGAAATCACAAAGTACACAAGATTTTCAGACTGGCTTCTGTCCCTTAGTGATATGGTTTGGCTGTGTCCCCACCCAAATCTCATCTTGAATTGTAGATCCCATAATTCCCACATGTTGTGGGAGAGACTCAGTGGGAGATAATTAAATCATGGAGACTGTTTCCCCCATACTGTTCTTGTGGTAGTAAACAAGTCTCATGAGATCTGATGTTTTTATAAGGGATTTCCCCTTTCTTGGCTCTCTAACTCTCTCTTGTCTGCTGCCAGGTAAGATGTGACTTTCACCTTCCATCATGATTGTGAGGCTTCCCCAGCCACGTGGAACTGTAAGTCCATTAAACCTCTTTTCCGTTATAAATTACCCAGTCTCAGGTATGTCTTTCTCAGCAGTGTGAAAATGGTCTAATATAGTAAATTGGAGCCAGGAGTGGGGTGCTACTATAAAGATACCCAAAAATGTGAAAGTGACTTTGGAACTGGGTAACAGGCAGAGGTTGGAACAGTTTGGAGGGCTCTGAAGAAGACAGGATAATATGGGGAAGTTTGGAACTTCCTATAGACTTGTTGAATTGCTTTGACCAAAATGCTGATAATGATATGGACAATGAAATTCAGGCTGAGGTGATCTCTGGTGGAGATGAGGAATTTGTTACAGATTGGAGTAAAGGTGACTCTTGCTATCTTTTAGGAAAGAGATCAGCAGCATTTTCCCCCTGCCTTAGAGATTTGTGAAACTTTGAACCTAAAGGAGATAACTTAGGGTATATGGTGGAAGAAATTTCTAACCAGCAAGGCATTGAAGAGGTGAGTTGGATGCTGCTAAAGCATTCAGTCTTAAAGAGAAATGGAGCATAAAAAGATCATAAAATTTTCAGCCTGACAATACAATAGAAAGAAAAAACCCATTTTCCAAAGAGGAATTCAAGCTGGCTGCATAAATTTGCATAAATAACAAGAAGCCAAATGTTAATCGCCAATACAATGGGGAAAATGTCTCCAGGGTATGTCAGAGACTTTTTTGGCAGTTCCTCCCATGACAGGCCTCAAGACCTAACAGGAAAAAATGTCTTCGTGGGCCGGGCCCAGGGCCCCCTTGCTCTGTGCAGTGGCTCCTTGGTGCCCTGCATCCCAGCCACTTCAGCCTTGGCTAAAGAGGCTAAGGTCCAGCTCAGGTCATGGCTTCAGAGGGTGCAATCCCCAAGCCTTAGCAGTTTCTATGTGGTGTTCAGCCTGTGGCTGCACAGAAGTTAAGAATTTAGTTTTGGGAACCTCCACCTAGATTTCAGAGGATGTAAGGAAAAGCCTGAATGTCCAGGCAAAATTTTGCTGTAGGAGCAGAACCCTCATGGAGAACCTCTGGTAGGGCAGTGCGAAAGGGAAATGTGAGGTTGACACCCCCCACACAGAGTCCCCACTGGGGCACTGCCTACTGGAGTTGTGAGAAGACAGCCACCATCCTCCAGACCCCAGAATGGTAGATCCACCTATAATTTGCACTGTGTGCCTGGAAAAGCCACCAACAATGTCAGCTTGAAAAGAGCCAGGAGGGGAGCAATACCCTGCAAAACCACTGGGGTGCAGCTGTCCAAGACCATGGGAACCCACATTGCCTGGATGTGAGACATGGAGTCAAAGGAGATTATTTTGGAGCATTAATATTTTACTGTCCCACCAGATTTTGGACTTGCATGGGGCTTTTAGCCCCTTCGTTTTGACCAATTTCTTTTATTAGGAATGAATGTTATTTGTCCAATGCCTGTATCCCCACTGTATCTTGGAAGTAACTAACTTGCTTTTGATTTTACAGGGTCATAGGTGGAAGGGAAGTTCCTTTTCTCTGATGACTTTGGATTTGGACTCTTGAGTTAATGTTGAAATGAATTAAGATTTTGGGGAACTGTTAGGAAGGCATGATTTATTTCAAAACGTGAGGACATGAGATTTGGGAGGGGCCAGGGGCAGAATGATATGGTTTGGCTGTCTCCCCATCCAAATCTCATCTTGAATGGTACCTCCCATAACCCCTGTGTGTTGTAGAAGGGATCCAGTGGGAGATAATTGTATCATGGGGGTGGTTACCCCCATACTGTTTTCATGGTAGTGATAAGTCTTATGAAAGCTGATGTTTTATAAGAGGTTCTCCCTTTTGCTTGGCTCTCTTATTCTCTCTTGTCTTGCTGCCATGTAAGATGTGCCTTTGGCCTTCTGCCATGATTATGAGTCTTCCTCAGCCATGTGGAACTGTTGAGTCCATTAAATCTTTTTTTCTTTATAAATTATCCAGTCTTGGTTATGTCTTTATCAGAAGTGTGCAAAGGGACTAATACATTTAGCAATGTACTTTTTCATTTCATTTACACTTATCAAGCCGTAAGAAATGCAAGGGAAATGAAAATTATTTCTTTTGATCACTGGATAACATTCCATTGAATGGATGTTGCAGAGTCTGGTTATTTATTCACCTATTGTAGACTTTAGTTACTTACAGTTGTTTGTAATTATGAATAAAGCTTCTATAAGCATTTATGTGAGAGTTTTGTTTGAACATAAGTTTTGAAGTCAATTTGGCTAATATCTATGAGTACAATTATCTTATGTTAAGACTATATTGAGCTTTGTAAGAAACTGCCAAGCTGTCTTCCAAGATGTCTGTACCATTTGCATTCCTACCAGTAGTGAAAGAAATTTCCTGTTGCTTTGATTTCTTCCCAGAAATTAGTATTGTCAGATTTTTAGATTATAGCCACTATATAGATATGCAGTGATATCCTATTATTGCAATTTTAGTATGCAATTCCATCATGGCATGTGATGTGAAGCACTGTTTTATATACTTGTGTGCCATCTGTATATATCAATTTGTGAATGGTCTGATTATATGTTTCATAAATTTCTCAATTGGATTATTTATTATTATTGAGTTATAAAAGTACTTTGTATATTTTCATACAAATCCTTCATATGTGTTTGCAATTTTTTTCTACCAGGGTGTAACTAGCCCCTTAATTGTCTTTATAGTGTCTATCACAGAGCAGAATATTTCAACTTCAATAATCCTTCACATAACTTCCTTTTCTTTCATAGACTGTGACTTCAGTGTTGTGTTTAACATCACATCAGTAAAACAAAAATCACATGATTTTGTCTAGGTTTTCCTCTGGGAGTTTTGCAGTGTTGTGTTTTACATTTAGTTCTATGATGTATTTTGGGTTATTGTTTGTGAAAGATGTGAGATCTTTCATCTATCCATTGGTTTACTTTTTGGCAGGTGATGTCTAATTTTTCTTGAACATTTGGCAAAATGACTTTCATTTCTCCATTGGATTGGCCTTGTTTCTTTGCCAAAGATCAGTTCACTACATTTGTGTGATTCTCGTTAAGGATTTGCTTCTGTTAACCTATATGTCTATTCTTGCATCAAAACCATAGTATCTCAATTATAATAGATTTACAGTAATTCTAGAAATCAGGTAGTGTCAGTTCTACAGCTTTGTTTTTCTTTGGCTTGTTGTGGATTATTCTGGAGTTCCTGCCTTTTCATGTAAACATTTGAACCAGTTTGTCAATATGCACAGGATAGCTCACTTGGATTTCTATTGGAATTACATTAAATCTGTAAATCAATTGAGAAATAATTGTCAAAAGGGTGGCACCAGATATCATGGCTGGGTTGGGTGGAGGGGACCTGCTGCAGGGAAATGAGGTGGCTGAAGCACAGTGACTGCAGCTCCAGAGCTCCTAGAGTGGCTCCATGCAGGCACTTCTGCCCCAGAGAGGACAAATATGAATACCCAGACAATGGTGTCATCTGTCTATGTGCTATATGTGGGTCCAGGCAACAGGAAAACACTGTGGGACGCTGAGCTGTGGTGGGTGCAAGGCCTTCATCAGATGCAGCATATGCAAGAGTCACATTTATTCTTGCAGGTTTCGTCAGGAATGTTTTGTTGACAAAGCCAAAAGGAATCAACGTAGATACTATCGATTCAGGAAGTGTTTTAGAGCAGGAATGAAAAATGAAGTTGCGCAAAATGAATGCAATAGAACAACCACCAGAAGAAGCACATGGGATGGCAGCAATATCCCCTCCATTAACACACTGGCACAAGCTGAAGTTCTGTCTTGCCAGAACTCAGTCTCAAGCCTTGGGGCAAGTACTTACATACATGTAAAACAAAAAGTGAAAGTGTTGGTGATGCCTGTGAATTTCTGAAACAGCAACTCTTAGTCTTGGTGGAAGGAGCTAAATATATTCCTGCCTTCTGTCAGTTACCATTGGATGATAAGGTGGCACTGTTGAGATCTCAGGCAGGGGAACACATACTGCTTGGAGCTACAAAGAGATCCATGATGTATAAAGATATTTTGCTTTTGGGAAACAACTATATTATTCTTCACTGTAACAGCTGTGAAGTTGAGATTAGCAGTGTAACCACTTGAGTTCTAGATGAGCTGGTTAAACCATTTCAAGAAATCCAAAGGGCAATTTGTATATTTTGGCCCAGATGCAAAGGGCTACACTTAAATGGGCTACACTGATCCAGTAAACATTAAGAGCATGGAATCCCAAGAGCAGATGGGTTTGGGGGACTACATCAATGATCCGCAGTATGGCTCCCCAGGCGGCGAAGTTTGGAGAGTTGCTGCAGCTGCTGCTCATGCTGTAGTGCATCATTTGGCAAACAATTGAGCAAATACAGTTTTTAAAAAAATTTTGGGGGGGGATGATCTAAATTGGTCATCTACTTCAGGAAATGTTAGATGGAATTTCCAATGATAGTAGTCATCTCCATCATTCAGTACATCCACATTTGTCTCAAGATTCATTAACTGGACAAACTGTATTTTTAGGCCCCATGTACACACTGGTTCATATAGAAAACATTTGAACTCCTGAAACCCACTCTGTTTCCCATCACAAGGCTCTAGACAAGAAGAGTATGGAATAGCTACAAATCAAGCTTCACTTATTTTACCAGCCCCTCTTCAAACAAAAGCAATTGTGAAAATGTGTTTATTTCTGAAAATCACTGCATAAATGTGAAAAGCTGTTTGTCTTGAAACATCTCAGGATAGTACTTTTGGCAAATTCTGAGTCAAGGCTTCTTCATGGTACTGTTACAAGATGGTGTCCTATTTTCTTGTTTATATGTTCATTCTGTTTGTTGTTGCTACTATGTGAAACTTTCACATGAAACCAATATATATTTGAGTTTGAAGATGTTTGTATAATGTATTTTTTTTCAACTGCCCTTGCATTCTGCATGCATCAGTTAAGTCTTATATATGCCTTTGATTTGTTTTCTTCCTATTGATTGAAATGCATAAGTAATTGCTTTATTGTGATGTGATGCAGAACAAAATGTACTTTTTTAAACTCAGAATAGTGGATCAGAAATCTCAGTTTAATATAAATTGAATGAAGTTTTTAAAAAATAAATTACAAACTTGCAGATTATAAAAATAAATCAGTTGCTGTAGAATAAAGTGTATGTTTTGAAGAATCTCTTATGGGCATTCTGTGGCAAAGAAGCATCTCTTTGGTCTACAGCTAAATATGCCTATCTTAAGTTTAGCAAATTATAAAAAGCCATTCCAAGAAAGACTGGATATTTTTTGAAATGTGACTATCTTTGAAGATTTATATTAAGCTAAGTCATGTTAGTTTTATCAGCTAAGACACAGGCAAAATTGTAACAAAGAAACTCCTAAAAGAGTGACTCAAATTAGTCAGACATTTATTTATTTCTCCTGAAACAATTTAGAAATAGTTCCCCATTGACTAGAAATCAGCACGTGCTCACAGCTGGGTCCCAGGGCGGCCAGGAGAATCATCCATAGGTGCAATTTCTGTGTTAGCCAAAGCCATGCCACTCTAAGAAAGGTAATCCTGGGGACAAATTAGCTATCTTTCACCAATGTGCCTTATTTAGTCCTCACTACAACACTATAGGAAAGATATGATTATCTCTCTTTTATAAATAAAAGAAACTTTAGCTTGAGGGTTTAAGGAACATAACCAAAGTTCATAAATGTAAAGAATAAGAGAGCCACATTCAAACCTAGGCCCGGCTGACTTTAATGATTATAAATTTTTGATGTGGAATGCAAAATGTAAACTTCTTACTCACAGTGTGGTTTTTAAATATATGCAGTTGAGTAGTTATTGGATATTTCCTATCATGTTGCCTATAATATATGTTTACCTGTAAGCAATGAGTGTAAAATTGTTGCAGTTTTAATAAGAAACCACTTTTGTTGTTTTAACAAGACTTTCTTCTAAAAATGTGAAAGAAAATAGAAAATTCACTCAGTAGATTTGATGAAAACAAAAACAAATTCAAGTAAGTAACTTAGAAGACTTTTTGAAATCCAGCAGCCCAGGTATGTACCAATTGTCTAATTCCAGACTAAGGATTACACTTCACTGAAGCCTTAAATTACTTGATATCATCTAAAGCTAGAGCTTATTTTAAAACAAATTAATCATGGGCTACCTCATGAGCCAGGGGTTCCTCTCTGGTTGGCAACAGAGAATACTGGCTAATTATTAATATCAATGATATATTTTAGAAAGACTATTCCAAGCTGCAAAAGACTGAATTAAATAATCTTTCTCAGGATCTTTAAGCAGTACTAAGATTATGATGTCATAAATCCCACTTACCTTACAAGTAAAAAGGTTACAGTAATGTTAACTAACTTACTGGCTGCTGAGGTAAAATTAAACTCAATGTAGAAAAATGATTACTTTAAAAGCTATCATTGGTTTAATAAAACCAATAAAATGTCTTCAAGACCTGGTAACCTTGTGAAACCGTAAAAGATATCATTGTTTGATAGGGTTAATCTTAATTTTTTAAAATTTGCTGTGGTGTCTGCTTCATGAATAATATATATTTTTTTTATTTTTATACATACAAATATTCTTTTGTAGGTTTTTGCCGAGTATGGGAGGCTTTCTCTGAGATATAAAAAATGTCATCTTAGTTCATGCACACTGCTATAACAAAATACCATAACCTGGAAAGCTTATACACAACCAAAATTTATCTCTTATTGTTGTCAAGGATAGGAAGTCCAAGATCAAGGAATTGGAGGAATTGGCAAATTTGGTCTTCGATTCATACCTGCCATTTTCTAGCTTTGTCCTCACACATGAAAGAAACAAGGCAGCTCTGTTGGGGTCTCTTTTATGAAGACACTAATCCTCATACTTAATCACTTCCCAAAGGCCCCTAATTACCTTCCAAAGACCTCTTAATAGCATCACCCTGAGGAGTAGGTTTCAACATATGAAATTTAAAAAAAACAGCATTCAAAACATAGCAAATAACTTTAAAATACAAAACATAAAGGTCATTTTTAATGAAACTTCTAATTTACTCGTATATGTTTAGTAAACAGCTATGTTTTAGAAATTATGAGTAATGATTTGGCTTCAATAACTATAGTAGGAAATTTGTAATATAATATTTTTATACGGAACTGTCAAAAATGCTGGACAAAAAGAAACTAATGTTTTTGACGTATTTTCAAAATATTGATAAGGAAAGTTATTGCTATTATATGGCATACAGCGGTTTTCAGGTAATATAAATGAATAATGTATTGTAAAATAGCAATTCATTTTATAAATATAAAATTATTTTTATAAATTTTTTGTTGAATATCAAAAATTAGATTTTTAAATGGAATCATACAGAGATTAAAATATTTCTAAATTGTGATGCCATATTGTTTCACTGAACTTTCTAAATAAAAACAGAAAAGATGAAAAATAATGATTATTGTCTTATAAATAGTGAATATTTTTATCTATAAGCATGGAATTAATGACTAGATGCTCTTTGATGTATTTTATGGTTCTAAAATATTTTACATATATATTCTTCACCTATTTTGTTGGAGACATACCTACATTTTTGTGCTGATTTATTGCTATACCATGATATGCCATGGTAATGTTAATACAAGTTCTAAAATTACTATATTAATTTCAGATAGAGTAAATCACAGAACAAAGAGAATTATGAGGAATGCAGAGAGGAATTACTAAATGATGAAGGCATCAAGTCAACTATTGGCAGTACAGCATAATATTTTAAGGACATACTATTTTAACCTATATTTTCTTAGAGGCTACCTTTTCAATTGTAAACTATTACAGATTGTATTCTGGAACACTAACTTGGTATATGAAGACTGACAAAGAATCAGTGTATTGATAATTTTATCTAATTTGTTATCTATATCATATTTTTAATTAAATAATTAACATATAGTCCTAAATAATAGTGTGGGGAGCTAAGCTTACTGAACAGAATTTTAGTGTAATAAACAGAAGACATTATGTAGAATCATTGAAACTTAGGAAATTGCTCACTGAATAGGTAAAAATTTATAAAATCACTTGATTTTAATTGTTATAGATAGAGCCACATATATAGTAATTTTGAAACTGCGTATTGCATACCACTTAATTCAGTTGTACCTAAAAATGTGTCAATATATCTCTATATTCATGTTAAAATAATTTTTGGGAAAATTTGGTGGGATAATAATAAAAATTACTTAGCATTGTGCCTGATGCTATAGAATAAAAAAATTTTTGAAATAAACATAAATGGCATTTTTTTCTTAAAATGCCAGTGGATATACAGTTATAATGTAACTGTATTCAGTATTATTTACAGTACCAGTATTAACTGTAGTTGGACTACTCTCTGAATTATGCATGGGTACAACCAGAGTCATTGAGAAACACACTTACTTGTTTCTACAATTCCTTTTATCTGTTTCTAGATGTTTTCAGATTGTTGACTAAATATTAAATAAGTGGAAAATTAAAACAATAGTGACAGGAATTATTACTACAGGTTGCCTTCAAACCAGGAAAGGCATATAAAGCTTAATATTCAAGTTGAAAACCATAGTACAAATCCAGTTATATCACAAGAGTAAAGAACACATTTTACTTAAAAATCTTGGAACATAACATAGGAAAATTTAGTAGCAGGTGTGCCCAACGTTACCTTCTACAATTGCAATTAAATTGAGCTGTGGTGACATTTGTGATCCCAAGCGAACATATAAACATTTTACAATTTGCTACTATGTTTGTTGTGTATTTCACAATGTAAATTTTAGAAATGTGAGGGAAATCTTCTAAGTTTGAAAACTGAGAAGTACACAATGATCAGCTCCATCTAGAAGAATGCAAACACATTGTTCTTATATTGAGTTACTATCTTGTATGTAACGTTTCCAACAGAGTGAGTCTTCCATGAAAGGCTTGAATTTTTTCCTGCATACCTACTACAGAATAATGCATTAAAATCACAAAAGGATGCACACAATGAAGGTTCCCTTGCCCTTCACCACCACAGGTACGGACAGTCCTGTGTAAGAGATTCAGATTATAATGAGATAATGAAAAACCCTAAAACATGTAGTTTTAATTGAACTCTTTACTTTTGTATAAATGAATTTGGAAAACTTCTCAGACTATTATTGCTTTTTTATAAGGTAACATCTGTTTGGAGGGTGTGGCTGAAACTGGAGTGAGAATAAAGTAGCTTAGTCTCATCACCAATGCAAAGGCTGAGGGCAATGATGTTTTTCTACAGTTGCCCAAGTATTTTCAATTTTTTTGTACATTTTGTTAATCCACCTGAAAAACTCTTTGCCTGATATCTTACTCAATAGTTTATTAAAAGAGTAATCTCTCTTATTCATATCTAAAAATAATGAAATATATTTTGTGACATAGAATTAATTAATTCTTTTAAAACTTTGCAATTACATAAATTAAAGGGAACACTGGTCTTTGACACTAAATTAGACTTACTTTTTTTTTGTCTTGATTCTTGAATATTAGCAAGAAAATGATCATATCATCTGATAATGTGTTTTTGTAGTTTGTATTATCCACATAAAATTTTATGTATGCATAAGAAATAAACATATTTGTTTGGCATGCTTACATTTACTATAATTGTTGTAAAACAAAACCTTAAAACCATGATGATTTTTTTTGCTCAGTTTTGCATTTTTGGCTAGGTTTCATTACAAATATGGGATGATCCTCACTGTAAATATTGGTGAGCAGTGATTTTTTTAAAAAAATTATCAAATTTATCCCCCATTTAATTCCTAGATAAGAAAAAAATTTTTACTGTGCCAAAAGTATTGGGATACTTTTTTTTTTTTTGCTTAAAAATATTGGTCATAGATTCCTGAATGTTCTTCAGATGTAAGTATTAAAGGAAGTTTTTTCCTTCCTAAAATGGTTCAGAGACCTGAAAATGAAATGTCGGTTATTTTATACTACTAAGTGAGACACTAGAATTATGCTTGCTCCAGGCAGGGCAGAGAATAGGAGGTTTGCCTTGGGCATACCCAATAATTTAGGTTTAGCTCCTGTGGCCAGTGGTTTACTCCCTCTTGACAGAAAATCTATGAGAAGCTTCCAGGAAGACAAACTCTTTGGATTAAGATCAAAATCTGGACTTTTCACTCGAAGACCAGATATATGATTAAATTAAAATGATAGCTACATTATACCCATAGATATAAAAGATATTAAAGATATATGTATTAAAGACATATGGAGAGAGAAAGCTTTAGAATCATGGCACATAGTGATTAATTTATTTAAATAAATTACTCAGTATGTACCTCCAATACAATGATTTTATGAAATGTATTATTTTAATTTATAATGTTCAAATTTATTTCTAAATTCTTTAAAACTTAAGATGTTACTTTTATGGTACCCAGGAATAGATGTTACTGAAACTATTACTTCAAATTTTGAAAGAAAACCTACATTTTCCAAAGTGAAACTTTTAGGAAAATATGTTAAATGAGAAATGTACTATGTTCAGTTATGCAAAGAAATGTTGCCAACAATATATAATTTTGCATTAGCCACCTATAGAAAAATGCAATGAAGTTTGTATTAAAAATGTTATTGTGTATATTTAATGTATACATGTTATAAGATACATATATATAGTAAAATAGTTACTATAGTGTTACAAATTAAATTATCCATCATCTTACATAGTTACACATTTCCCACCCTTTGACAAAAGCTACTATAATTTACTGATTTAGCAAAAATTCTGAATACAACTCTCTATGATTAATTATAGTCCTCATTTTGTACATTAGATCTTTTGACTTGGTCACTAGGTATTTACTACTTTTTGTCCTTTTATCTCATTCTTGCCACCTCAGCTTATATGGCAGTCTTTCATGATCAACCTAAAACACACTCAAAAACACATAGCAAATATTGAGTAATGCTTCTCCTCTACATGTACTCTCAGGATATTCTCTACCACCCCATCACTAGCTCTAATCACTTCACTATTATTTCCTGCTTATTCATCTGAAACCTTCTCTAGGGTCTGAATGTAATGAGGCAAGGAGAGTTTTGACCCTGTTCATACATTATACGTAATGTATGCAGCATTGGTGCTTAGCACATACTAGAACAAAATGTATTTTTAAAACTTTTAAGTTCAGGGGTATTTGTGTGGGTTCATTACATAGGTAATGTGCATCATGGAGGTTTGTTGTGCAGAACAAAGTATTAATAATTTGACTGAAAAATAATAGCATTTTAAATTTGAAAGTAAATACTAAATACCTATTTCTACTAAGTATTTTTAAAGAACCGTGGTGTTTAATCTCATTCAGTTTTTGTATCACATTTTGTTAATCATAATAAATATGTGAATGTTTAACCTTACTAATTTATTCTCTTTTAAAATTACCCTATTTGGAAGAGTGATGTTCTAAGTAATGATATCATTGTTTCAGCTAATAATGATTAATCAACATTTTGACGTTATTCCCAGAAATTCTATTTTTAGTGTTAATTATTTCAGGAAAATGTGAAGATAGTGTTCATATATTTACTGGAATAAAACATTTTGTAAATATTTCAAAGTCACAGCCAACAAAAGCAGGAAATAAAAATCAGAGTATCTTACTTATAACAGCCAAACAATTATACCTTATTATTTTCCAGTAAACAATGTAAAACTAAAAGAAAGATAGTAAGCTCACTAAAAAAGACAAATACCTGTATTTTATAATAAAATTTTGAACATTCTATTTTTGGGATAACATAATTGAAGTTGCATTATGGAATTCTATTTTCCAGTGCATGCAATACCATCTTTACCTTAAATATGTCTAAATAGTTCAGATAGTTTGAAAGAACAGAGAAATAAGTAAAATGAAAGAAAGGAAATATATTAAAAATTATAATAAAATTTTGGAGAAATCCCAAAAACAGGCTCATATGTGACCAGTTGGGAAACTACTTATCCCTTATGTGTTTGTGAATAAGAATATTTTAGCCTTAAATCTATGCAGGCTGGGGAAAAAAGACTGAATCTATTGAACAACAACAACCAAAATCTATCACATTGTTATTCAGTTATATTTTTATCTTAATAGGACTCCATTACTTATTGCCAATGGCTTGAGTATTGGGCTTTATCAATATGCTTTCAGTTTTTCACTGCATTTTTTCTGCTACTATAATCTAAAAATTAAATTTCATTATTTAGCTTCTCATTTTCTCATAAAGATTTTTGTCTTAAACTTTCTGGAATTAAACCTAAACCTCCTTCCTTCAATTTGTTATCTGTTAGTATATACTAAGCTTAGAGTTTTGCAACAGATTCATATATATTTGATTTTTTACACTATAAAATCCTTTCATCCAAATCTTATTAATGATTTTGTATTATGCATTTTGTATCTATTAAACATAATTGCATGTGTTAACCCTTAAATTAATAAAGATAATTTTTAGCTGTGTGTGGTGGCACACACCTGTAATTCCAGCTACTCAGGAGTCTGAGACATGTTTGATCCCAGGAGGCAGAGGTTGCAGTGAGCCAAGATCACATCACTGCACTCCAGCCTTGATAAGAGAATGAGACTCTGTCAAAAACAAAACAAAACAAAAAGACAATTTTTAACATACTAATAAAGCCAAAAGTATATTTTATTGACTCCATTAGTGATTATTTCTAACACATACCATAGTAATAGATCTGTATAGATAACAACAAAACAAACATACAATTTAGGATATAGTATTAAGTAAATACAAATGTGAAGGAAAAAGTAATGTGGGAAATCTAGAAACATTAGCTGAAATGTTGAGTCTATTTTGAGGGTGGGGGTTGGAGTCTTACTCTGTCGCCCAGGCTGGAGTGCAGTGGCTGAATCTCACTGCCTCTGCCCCCGACATAGCTGGAATTACAGTCACAGGCCACCACGCCTGGCTACTTTTTAATTTTTAGTAGAGATGGGGTTTCACCATGTTAGCCATGCTGGTCTTGAACTCCTGACCTCAGGTGATCTGCCTGCCTCAGCCTCCCAAAGTGCTGGGATAACAGGTATGAGCCACTGCACTCAGCAAGGTTGAGTCTATTTTTGTTCAAATTGAATATTTTCTTAGCTCACTGAAATGACTGTTAAAGTTATTTGTTTTAATTTACTCATATATAATGCTTTGTACACATTTAAAATCCATCATCTTTTTGTCACAGTCTACCTATCTATCTATATATATATGATTTTAAAAGATAAAATTATGTATGTAAGTAAAAGTTGACATATTTGGATTTGCATTGACTCAACTATGAACTAATTCAGTCACTATTAAATAAATGGAAATATGCAGTTTAGGTTACAGAAATATGGCAAATTTGAAAAATTTAACGAAATTTCTCATTATAAATAGAAATGCTAGAAAAAATAGAACATTTTCAATGAATAATTTTTACTGGAAAACAAAAATAATAATGAAACAATTGTGAGTTGAAATAAAGAAGGAACTCAAAGTCGTAAGAGTTCATAGGCCCTTTTATCTATATGATCCATTTTCAAACTAGACAAGACAGTCTTAAGTAAAAAGAAAAAAAGGTGGAGGAATCAAGCTAATTGACTTCAAACTACAAGGCTACAGTAACCAAAACAGCATGGTACTGGTACCAAAACAGATATATAGACCAATAGAACAGAGCAGAGGTCTCATAAATAACACTACACATCTACAACCATCTGATCTTTGACAAATGTGACAAAAACAAGCAATGGGAAAAGGATTATCTATTTAATAAATGGTGCTGGGAAAACTAGCTAGCCATATGCAGCAAACAGAAACAGGACCCCTTCCTTACACCTTATACAAAAACTAACTTCGTTAATTTTTTTGGTTACTGTAGCCTTTTAGTATAGTTGGAAGTCAGGTAGTGTGATGCCTCCAGCTTTGTTCTTTTTGCTTAAGATTATCTTGGCTATATGAGTTCTTTTTTGGTTCCATATGAAATTTAAAGTAGTTTTTCCTAATTCTGTGAAGAAAGTCAATGGTAGCTTGATGGGGGATAGTGTTGAATCTATGAATTACTTTGAGCAGTATGGCCATTTTCAGGATATTGATTCTTCCTATCCATGAGCATGAAATGTTTTTCTCTTTGTTTGTGTCCTCTGATTTTCTTGAGCAGTGGTTTGTAGTTCTCCTTGAAGAGGTCCTTCACATCCCTTTTAAGTTGTATTCCTAAGTATTTTATTCTCTTTGTAGTGATTGTGAATGGGAGTTCATGCAGGATTTGGCTCTCTGCTTGTCTATTATTGGTGTATAGGAATGCTTGTAATTTTTACACATTGATTTTGTATCCTTAGACTTTGCTAAAGTTGTTTATCAGCTCAGAGATTTTGGGCTGAGACAATGGGGTTTTCTAAATGTACAATCATGTCATCTGCAAACAGAGAGATTTTGACTTCCTCTCTTCTTACTGGAATACACTTCATTTCTTTCTCTTGCCAGATGGCCCTGGCCAGAATTTCCTATACTATGTTGAATAGCAGTGGTGAGAGACAGCATCCTTGTCTTGTGCTGGTTTTCAGAGGGAATGCTTCCAGGTTTTGCCTATTCAGTATGATATTGGCTGTGGGTTTGTCAAATAGCTCTTATTATTTTGAGATACATTCCTAGTTTATCCGAAAGTTTATGTGAAAGTTTTTAGCATGAAGGTGTTGAATTTTATTGAAGGCCTTTTCTGCATCTATTGAGATAATCATGTGGTTTCTGTCATTGGATCTGCTTATGTGAAGGATTATGTTTATTGATTTGCTTATGTTGAACCAGTCTTGCATTCCAGGGATGTATGCAACTTGATCCTGATGGATAAGCTTTTTGATGTGACGCTGGATTCAGTTTGCCAGTATTTTATTGAGGATTTTCACATCAATACTATTCAGGACACAGGAATGGGCAAATACTTCATTACTAAAGTACCAAAAGTAATGGTAACACAAGTCAAAATTGACAAATGGGATCTAATTAAACTAAAGGGCTTCTAATTAAACTAAAGAGAAAAAGAAACTATCATCAGAGTGAACAGGAAACCTCCAGAATATGAAAAAAAAAATTTGCAATCCATTCATCTGGCAAAAAGCTAATATCTAGAATCCATAAGGAACTTAGACAAATTTACAAGGAAAAAACAAACAAAAAAAATCAAAAAGTGGGTGAAGAATATAAATAGATACTTCTCAAAGAATACATTATGTGGTCAACAAACATATGAAAAAAAGCTCATCATCTCTGCTCATTGGAGAAGTGCAAATCAAAACCACAATGAGATACCATCTCACACCAGTTAGAATGGCTATCATTAAAAAGTCAGGAAACAACAGATGCTGGAGAGAATGTGGAGAAATAGAAACACTTTTACACTGTGGGAGTGTAAATTAGTTCAACCATTGTGGAACACAGTGAGGCAATTACTGAAGCATTTAGAACCAGAAATGCCATTTGGCCCAGCAATCCCATTACTGGGTATATATCTGAAGGATTAGAAATAATTCTACTATAAAAACATATACGCATGTATGCTTTCTGCAGCACTACACAATAGCAAAGACGTGGAACCAACCCAAATGCCCATAAATGATATACTTAATAAAGAAAATATGGCACATATACACCATGGAATTCTATGCTGTCATAAAAAAGGATACATTCATGTCCTTTGCAGGGACATGGATGAAGCTGGAAACTATCATTCTCAGCAAACTAACACAGAAACAGAAAACCAAACACCACATATTCTCACTCATAAGTGGGTGTCGAACAATGAGAACATGAACACAGGGAGAGAAATAGCACAGACCAGGCCCTGTCAGTGGGTGAAGAGCAAGGGGAGGGGACAGCATTAGGACAAACACCTAATGCATGCAGGACTTAAAACCTAGATGACAGGTTGATGGGTGCAGCAAACCACCATGGCACATATATGCCTACCTGTGTAACAAGCCTCACGTTCTGCACATATATCCCAAAACTTAAAATGTATAAAAAAATACTAAAAATCACATCGATGTCACAATGTCTATATAGCAAATCAAAATCTAAGTATTTGCACAGTTCTTAGTGTAAAAACACAGTGAAAACAATTTGAGATTATTTCAGAAATATAAACATCATTCAAATTTAGAACAACTTTTAATATAGTTGTCAATTCAATACCTTAAGAAAATAAAAGTTTTAATACATCTCAATCCACAAAGATCATTTTACAAAAGTCCAGTTCTATTTATGATTGTATCTCTGGGAAAACAAATGATATTATAGTAAATCTACCTGAACTTTTATAATGTGGAATCATGAATGGTAAATTCTTAAAATTTTTTTGTATTGAAAGCAAATGCCAAAAATATGCTCCATGACTATTTCAATTGAAATATAGTTTCTTACTAACAGTATATAAGAGAAAACTAATCAACTTTAAAATATGTGTTTTTTACTGTGTTGAGAAGAATAATAATTAATAGTATTCATAAATTTATTATATTGTACATTGAGTATAAAACAAACATAGATCTAAGGATTAGAATGGCTAAGAGAATCCAGCAGGGTTTCTAGATACAATATGAATAAACAACATTTAATATGAGTTCTATACATGAATAAATAATCAAATACTTATATTTTATGTGATCCAATTTACAATAGCACATAACAAGACACACTGAATGGTATGAGTAACTACAGAATAGTCTATATTTGTAAAAAGAAATTCAATATATTGAATATGGCAGCTTCATTCATATGTCTTAAGAATAACAATATAATCCTTCATAAGGACATTACAGGGTTCCTGGCAAAGTATTTTTTTTAATCCACATGAATACATTTTCCAAAAAGGCTAAGGTAATTTTGCAAATTAAAAACAATAACTGTGTCATGCACAGACAGATAATAACATTCTGTAATTATGTAATAATCTGTATGTGTTCTATTGGTTTAGCGATACAGACTATACCAAAGACATGGACGACAGAGACAGGGGATAGACCCTTATTAATTTAGTACATAAGATATTAGTGGAGAAAGGTTAACTCTTAATAAACAGTTCTTAACAAATAGTTCCAGGTCAAATAGCAATCATAATGAGAATATACAGAGAAAGAACACATGTCAGATAGGTAAAATGCTAATATATTAAAATGTAAATATAAATAATAAAATCAATTAAACAGAAATAGAGGCTATGTACTCCTTTAATTGAAAATATATATGCCCTAAACCATACAAGAATATCAGGCAGTTAAAGGAAAACATCTTAATTTATTCTATATAGAAATATTATTTATTTTTTATATTTATATTTTATTTTATTTATTTTATTTTGAGACAGAGTCTCTCTCTGTTGCCCAGACTGGAGTGCAGTGGCACGAGCTTGTCTCACTGCAACCTCCACCTCCCAGGTTCAAGCTATTCTCCTATCTCAGCCTCCCGAGCATCTGGGATTACAGGTGCCCACCTTCACACTCTGCTAATTTTTGTATTTTTTTCTAGAGATGGGGTTTCACCATGTTGGCCAGGCTGGTCTCGAACTCCTTACCTCAGGCGATCCACTCGCCTTGGCCTCCCAAAGTGCTGGAATTACAGGCGTGAACTACCATGCCCGGTCCTATATAACAATATTACATGAATGTTCGAGACTAACCTTAGACTGAGCCAACATGTTTGAAAAAATTCTCATCACAAAAATACTAATTATGGTATAGACTACTTGATTACTTGATTATGGTATAGATTACTTATTACTTCAAGTAATCAAGAAAACCTGCTGGGCATGCTGGCATGTGCCTCTAATCCTTGCTACTCGGGAGGTTGAGGTCCAAGAATCACTAGAACCTGGCAGGTGGAGGTTGTAGTGAGCCAAGATCGCGCCACTGCCCTCCAGTCTGTGCAACAGAGCAATACTGTGTCTCAAAAAAAAAGAAAAAAGAAAACCGCACACATTCCATTTGAAATATAGACACTAAATTGGAGGAGATGATTTTGAAAGTTGAATTCCAAGGTACTAACATAGTTATGAAATCATGCATAAAATCATAAAATCTCAAATAATTAGGGAAATGGAAATTCTAAAATAATAAAAATTAAGTTTTACATCCAAGAGACTGAAAAAAGTTAATGAATTGTGACATTAATGGTTGGTGATTACTATTGAGAATGTTAACTGTTATATCTGCTTAGAGAGCCATTTGTCAATTCCTAGAAAATTTGAAGATAGTTATCTTACATGATCTATTAATTTTACATCTGATAACCACCCAACTGAGAAACTCTCTCATGCATATATAAGGATACACATAAAAGTGCTTTCTGTATCGGTAAAAGTGCTAGGAAAAATATGTCCTTAGTATATGATGGCACACAGCAGTTATTAATATATTCATTGTATGATTCATAATTTTTAAAATAGTGAAGTATATCTACATGTATCCATATGGGTTTTATTTCGTAATAATGCTGAAAAATAAATGAACTTTATAAAAGGGCTATAAAATATAATATAGCATAATGGAAATGTTATAAATTTTGCAACACAGTAAACACTAGTACATAGTGGGGACAGAATTTTTGTATATATAAAGAACTACATTAATTAGAAAGAAAAACTTTCACTTTAGAATAATAGTAACCTGTATTGGAAAAAGAAAGTGGGACTGACAGGTCTGTTCATAGCTATATCTGTTACAACTTATTCTTTGAAAATTACAGTACTGTTGCAAATATGGCAAAATGTTAACATCAACTATAAATCAACTATATATATACATAATATATACATATATAAAGATATACAAATATATACATATATACTTAATATATACACATATACATACATATACATTTATCTGTTACATATCTTTTGAGCTTTCTACATATTCAGTACATTCTACAACTTAAAAAAAGTGGACTATGATGGCACACATTCTTCCGATTGTTATATTTCTTGAATACAATCTTGTGTACTGTTCAACTAAAATAAAATAAAGAAATATAGTATACAGTCCAGTCCATCAATGAACTTATTCCACAACATTAAATTTGATACTGAGAGCATAAATTCCTAGACATCAGAAAACTTACTGTGAAAAGTCCAAACAAATTAATTTTAAAAGTTAATTTGAAACTCATGCCCCCAATCCCCAGGTCAAAGACATTCTCAGAAGCATTGAAATCACCTGAATGGCAATTTTCAAATAAGAGCTAAATGAATTATAGTATATCAAAATGATATAACACTATGCAGCTTCCTCACTGCATAGAGAAAAACCTTCTCACGCTACACTATAATAATTGTCACAATATACTGAATTTTTTTTTAAAAGGCAAGATGCAAAATTATGTTTTGGATACATTATCACTTTAAGTTATTTCATAGTAACTGAGAAATAAACTATAAAATAGGTATAAAACTTGGTTTATTTTATTAACATTTTATTGAAGCCTGACTACTTGAGTATGAAAAAATTATGAGATATGTTGAAGCATGCAACCATCTGCTATTGAAAATCTATCTTTGCCTCATAATTTCCTGGTGTCAATGTCTCTGGTGATGTACTAAATTATAGGAGATCTGAAGTATGGAGATTTAACAACTCTCTAATTAAAACTGCAGCATTTATGCAACAGATGAAGACTATTTCAGAATAAATTAATATCAATAAAAACCAAGAAACTAGCTGTGGTGTTTTGTGGGAAGCTGCCAGAGCAGTCATGAGGGGTAGAATAATTTGTTTCATGGCAATAGCAGCACAAAAAGTATACATTGACTACCAGTGACAATTAGAAGAAGTTAATGAGACGTAAAAAGCAACATAAAAAAACAGGTATCCTAGGACCCTCCAACTTCTGATTAAACAGAGAAACTAAATTCTTTGTGGTGAATAACACAGACAATGTGTTAAAACTTAATGAACAAATGCACTATCAAAGGGAAATAAATGTGTACAAACTTATTTGCATATGATTAGAATGCAAACAGCAGGAAAAATGTATTTAATAAGGAAAGCTTTTTTACTTATTAAATGCTGAATATCAATAAATATTTTGGAAATTTGGCATATAGTAAATCCATGCATGCTGAAAATTATTCACAAAGAAAGTTCATATATGAATGCACATGGATTAAAAGATAATTTGTTTCACCTCAGACTTTGTGAAATATAATGAAATCCCAAATTACATACTTTGTTTCAAAAACATTACTATGAATTGAATATGTAGATTTAAAAAAATTGCTTGTAGTAAAGTGATATCTTGGAAACTAAACATGAATCTTGCCCTATATTTTAAAAACTTTAAAATTGATGACAAGCTGATAAATTTAATTTTCTCGGTACTTTGTTTCCTGAGTGACGCTTCATGAATAAATATATTTAAATGAATTCATGAACTTATATAAGCAATTAATACATTAGTTAATAGCAGAGTTTTAAAGATTGCCTGTGAAAACTGTCATAGAAAGCATTACAACAAAGAATTTACCATAGCTGCTTTTCATAATGTTACTGAAAACCTCACAGTGTTTATAAAAAAGTGGTGAAACAACATGGATGGAACTGAAGGATTTGGTGTTACATGAAATAAGCCAGGCATGGAAAGACAAACTTTACAAGTTCTCATTCTTTTCTGGGAACTAAAAGTAAAAACAATTGAATTCATAGAGATGGTGAATAGAATGATGGTTACAAGAGATTGAGAAGGGTAGTGGGGACAGAGGTTAGGGGAGTGGGGATTGTTAATGGATACAAAAATATATTAGACAGAATGAGTAGGATCTAGTATTTAATATCCCAACAGGGTGACTACAGTCAACAAAATTTATTGTATATTTAAATATAACTAAGTGGGGCAGGCATGGTGACTCACGCCTGTAATCCCAGCAATTTTGGAGGCTGAGGCAGGTGGATTGCTTGAGCCAGGAGTTGGAAACCAGCCTGGACAATATGGTGAAACCCTGTCTTTACTAAAAATACAAAAAAATTAGCTGAGCGTGGTGGCACAGACCTGTAATCCCAGCTACTCAGGAGGCTGAGGCAAGAGAATCACTTGAACCTGGGAGGCGGAGGTTGCAGTGAGCCGAGATTGCACCAATGCACTCCAGCCTGGGTGACAGAGATAGACTCCATCTCAAAATAATAATAATAATAACTAAGAGTATAATTTTCAAACATTTCATGTTTGTAACACAAAGAAAGGCTAAATGCTTGAGGTGATACTCCATTTACCCAGATGTGATTATTACACATTGTATGTCTATATCAAAATATCTCATGTACCCCATAAATATATACACATACTATGTACCCACCAAAATTATAAATTAAAAATTAAAGAAAGATCAGATATAATATGGAGGATGTAGTGCTCTCTCGCATTCTTTAAAAGATAAATTCCTTTAAAATAGCACTCAAGAAACTGTCTTTTGGTAACAGTAGGCTAAGGCACAGAGAGTTATCATGGCAGTGGAGAATTATGAGGCCAATCAACTGAGTAAAAATAGACAACTAATTGACTGAAATATTCTAATATGTGAAAGAGTAGCCTTTATATGTAAACATTGCTCACTCATTGTCAAGTTTTGCAGAACTGTATATTCTTCAAAATTATTTAAGGTTTATTTTAAAATATACTTAATCTGGTTTTTAACAAGGTAATAATTTTAAAACATAAGATACATAAAAAATAAGCATTTTATAATGAAAAGCAGGTTGATTTTTAAAAGTGTAAACAAATTCAGGGAATTTTTTTTTAATGGCAAGTCAAAAGTTTTTAGAATCTTAAACTCAAATAGGCAGATTTTCTTATTATGAATTAAATGTGTTTTTAGTAGAGATGGGGTTTCACCATATTGGCCACAATGGTCTTGATCTCCTGATCTTGTGACCTGCCCGCCTGGGCCTCCCGAAGTGCTGGGATTATAAGCATAAGCCACTGAGCCTGAGCAGTAAAACAACAATTTTATATTTACTAAGTACTGATGCATACAATTGAAGAAACTGTGCTTTATTTAAATGAGCTTCAAGTACAATTAAGAGCTTAAGACAAATTCTTCCTCATTTCCATAGATTCAATGTTTTAGATTGAGCCCATATTTTCTTACTTACACATGTATATCAAAAGACTGTAAGAGCTAGCATTTATCTAAACTGATAATACTGTATTTGAAAGATTTGGACATTTTCTTTCTTATTAAACCATGAATTACTTGTGAGCCAAGCTTGGGATCACATTTTTATGAGGACTGACTTTATGCAAACTATTTTACTTAGCATTTTATCTAGTTTACATTATTTGACATAGTGATAAATGACATTTTACCTCCATACAGCTGAGGTACGGGATTATTGGGGTAATAAACTTGTTCAAAGACTTGGTGGTTTGACACTTCTATTTGACCCACAGCATGTGACTCTAGAAATCACATTGCTTATCATTCAGCTGCATTATTTTATATACAAGGCAAAAAGTATTTACATAGGAAATTAGAAGATAACTTAAAGTATTGAATCAAAGGATATGAGACAAAGAATGGTTATTCTATTTTGCCCAAAAGTTATGAATAATTCTACTTCATCCAAAAGATAATATGTTCTAGGTATTTTGTAGGCTGTGTTATTTTTAGACTGAAGGAGTAAAGAAAATGTTAAAAGATGATGTAGAAATGTATACAGGTAGTAGGCAATATTTTTAAGATTTAACAATATATGCATCATTTGATCCAAAGAAATTTTACACTCAATTTATTCAGTTTATCAGGTGTGCAGCATATACTTTGTGAATCCCACCTGTTCCAAAAACATTGGATTTATCACTAGTTTTGTCTACTGACCCTACATGCTATTAATTACTCCAGAATAATCTGGTTTGTATACCTGTTAACAGTAATAAATATAGAATTCACAAGGTCCTAATCAAATAATTCTTTAGTCATTTTTAAGAGTTAAGCCAGATTATCCATTTAACAACACTTAATCATTGCTTTCCAGTATTAGATCTTTACAGGTAGTGATGAAATAGTGGTGAACAAAGAGTTAGGGTGGTATCTGGCTGCCTGAAGCCTACATTTTAATAAAACTTAAAGATATGAAACACATAAAAATAAACCTTATAAGCCCAAAGAGGTATCATAAGGTATTTTTTTTCTTTTTATAAATAATTTTAACTTTTATTTTAGATTCAGGTGGTGCATGTGTGAGGTTTTCTACCTAGTATGTTAGGCCATGCTTGCATTGCTATGAAGAATTGCTTGAGACGGTGTAATTTTGTACTATTTTTCATAGTTGCCATTTTATGTTCTCACCAAAAGTGCCCACATATTCTAAATTCTCCACATCCTTGCCAACAGTTGTTTTTGTCTTATAGATAGTGCCCATCATAAGGAACATGAAGTAGTAATATTTGTGATTTGGTTTGTATTTCTATAGTGATTAGTTACATTGGGCATTTTTTTATATGATGGTTACCATTTGTATATCTTCTTTAAAGGGAATGTCTCCTTTTTTCATTTTAATTTTTGTTTTTCTTGAGTTATAGAATATATGTACTTGTTAACTAGGTATCAACTTTATTAGATATAGAGTTTGCAAGCATTTTTCCCCATTCTGTAAGTTGCTTTTTCACTGTGTTGTTTTATTGACTGTAAAAAATCATTTTTAGCTTGATTCCATTAGTTAATTCCATGTGTCTATGTTTGGTTTTGTCATCTGTGCTTTTGTTATCATATGCAGGAAATCATTTCCAAATCCAATGTCATGAGGCTTTTACCTTATGTTTTTTTCTAAGAATTTTATAAAACTAGGTCACATGTTTACTTCTTTAAACTATTTTGTATTAATTTTTATGTATAATCTAATGCAAAGGTCCAACTTCGCTATTTCATATGTAGATATACAGTTCTTCCAACATCATTTGTTGAAGAGAGATTATCATTTCCCTAATATATAATATTGGTATTTTTGTTGAAGATCATTTGACAATATACACAAAAGTTTATTTTGGGGCTCTCTGTTCTGTATGGCATTGGTCTATATGCCTGTCTTTATGTCAGTATCAAACTATTTGGTAACTGTAGCTTTGTAATTATCTTTTGAAGTCACAAAGTATAAGGCCTTCAATTTTGTTTTTTCCTCAAGATTTTTTTTGGGGGGCTTTTTCTAGCTGTTTGGGGTCTTTTGTGGTTTCATACAAATTTTAGGATTTTAAAAAAATTTGATAACAAATGCATTGGGATTTTGATAGAAATTGTATTGCATCTCTGGTTTACTTTGGAGATGGACATTTGACAATATTAAATCTACCAACCTCTGAATGCAAGATTTATTTCCATTTATTTGTGTCTTCTAGTCCACCATCTCCAGTCCCCTTCCATTGTCTGATTTCAGTATCAAAGTAAGACTAGCCTCATAGAATGAATTTAAAGCTTTCTCTCTTATTTATTTATTTTTTGGTGGATGTGATGATTAATAATAAGTATAAAATTTATTGGATTAAAGAATGCAAAATATTGTTTCTGGGTTTATCTACCAGAAGAGATTAACACTTGAGTCAGTGGACTGGAAGAGGAAGATCCACTCTCAGGAATACCCACCCACAACGTGGTTGGGCACCATCCAATTTGCCAGAGCAGCTAGGTAAAGCAGACAAAAAAGGGTAGAAGAAGCCAACTTGCTGAGTCTTTCCACCTTCATCTTTCTGCCATACTGATGATCCCTGCCCTCAAACATCAGACTTCAAGCTCTTTAGCTTTTGGACTGTTGCACTTACATCAGTGGTTTGGCAAGGGCAAGCCTTCCACCACAGACTGAAGGCTACAATGTCGACTTTCCCTACTTTTGAGGTTTTGGGTCTCCAACTGAGCCACTACTGGCTTCTCTGCTTCTCAACTTGCAGTCAGCCCATCATGTGATCCTGTGAGTCAATTCTCCTTAATAAACTCACTTTTACATATACAGAGATCCTATTAGTTCTGTACCTCTAAAGAACCCTGACTAATACAATGGACTTTAAATATCGGTGTTAATTCTTCTTCAAATGTTTGGTAGACTTCTCCAGTGCAGCTCCCTTGTCTTTGGCTCTTATTTGATGAGAGGTATTTTATTACTGATTTAATCTCATTATTAACTAGGTTTATTAAATTTTTTTCATGATTGAGCATTGATATGTTGTATGTTTTTATAAATTTACTCATTTCTTCTAGGTTATCAAATTTAGCATATAATTATTCCTAGCAGTCTGTTACAATCCTTTTTCTTTCTGTGAGAGCTGGTGTAATGTCTCCTCTCTCACATACGGTTTTTGTTGTTTAATTTTTTTTCTCCTTTTTTTCCCTATTTAGATAAGAGTATGTTAATTTTGTTGATCTTTTCAAAATCAAATTTATATTTCTGCTAATTTTTTAAATTAGGTTCTCTTTGTTTGCTTCATTTTTTCCTAATTTGTATCACCCTCTTAATTCTGCTTACTTTGGTTTAGTTTATTCTTATTTTTCTAGTTCCTTGAATTATAAACATAGGTTTTGACTTTAGTTCTTTCCTCTTATTACTTTTTTCTTTTCAATTTTTATTTTAAGTTCAAGGGATACCTGTGCAGGCTTGTTACATGGGTAAACTGCCCGTTGCTGAGGTCCACAATTGATCACATCACCTAGGTGATGAGTATAGCACCCGATAGGTAGCTTTTTAACCTTCACCCCACCTTCCTTCTCTCCCTCTCTAATAGTTCCCAATGTCTATTATCCCTATCTTTATGTTCATGTGTACTCAATGTTTAGCTTCCAATTATAATGGATAACATATGGTATTTTGTTTCCTGTTACTACATTAATTCACTTTGGATAGTGACCTCAACCTACATCTATGTTGCTGCAAAGAACATAATTTCATTCTTTTTAATAGCTGTGTAGTATTCTGTGGTGTATATATGCTGTATTATCTTCATCTAGTCCACCATTGATGGACGGCTAGGTTGATTTCATAGTTTTACTGTTGTAAATAGTTCTGCAATAAATATTTAAGTTCATTTGTCTTTTCAGTAGAACAGTTTCTTTTTCTTTGGATATATATCCAGTAATGGTATTGCTGAGTCAAATAATAGTTCTGTTTTGACTTCTTTGAGAAATCTCCAAACTGCTTTCCACAGTAGCTGACCTAAATTATATTCCCACCAACTGTATACACATTTCCTTTTCTTTGCCACCTCGCCAACTGTTGCTGTTTTTTTTTTTTTTTGACATTTTATATTAATCATTCTGACTGGTGTGAGATGGTATCTCAAACAGTTCTAAAATTCGTATGAAAACCCACAAAAAAAGTGAAATAACCAAAGCAATCTGAAGCAAAAAGAACAAAGCCTGAGGCATTACTCTACGTGAATTCAAATCATACTGCAAGGTTACAGTAACAAGAACAGCATAGTACTGGGTACAAAAATGAATACATAGACTAATGGAACAGAATAGAGTATCCAGAATATAAAGCCATACACCTACAATCATCTGACCTTTGCCAAAGTTGACAATAATTGATGGGGAAAGGACTCCATATTTAATAAATGGTGCTAGATTAACTAGCTAGCTTTATGCAGAAGAATGAAACTGAACCTTTATTTATCACCATGTACAAAAATTAATGCATGATGGATTAAAGACTTAAATGTAAGACCTAAAACTATAAAAAATTCTAGAAGAAAACCTAGGAAATAGCACTCCAAACGTGGGTCCTGGGAAATAACTTATGACTAAGTCCCCAAAAGCAACTATGACAAAAACAAAATTAACCAGTAGGACGTAATGCAAGTGGGACCTTGCATTTGAATGGAGAGTTTAGTCCTTTTTTAAAAAAAGTAACTAAGGGAAAACATACTATTGCAATTGCTTAATTGTTTGCTCTAGATCTTGCGGTTATTTTGTCTATCTTTTCCTCTTTTGCTGCTTTATTTTGTCTTTCATTAATTTTTTTGTAGTGATATCTTTTGAGATCTTTCCCATTTTCTCTCAGGCATTTCTATAGGTATTTTCCTTTTGATTACCATGAAGATTGAATAAATCATCTTATAATTATAACTATTTATTTTAAACTGATAATAAATTGACTTACATATAAAAACTCAACTGCTTTTCATCTCTCTTCTATTTTATATTATTGATGCTACAAATTACATCTTTTTAATATTTGTATTATTATTACACATTTATAGCTAGTTATTCTTATGCTTTTATCTTTTAAATTTTATACTTGAATTACAAGTGTTTTATGCATTATTATTGTAAGAGTATAAAAAACTGTATTTTTTATGCATATTTACTTTAGTCAGAGACCTGTATATTATATTGTATGGCTTCATGTTACAGTTGTTTGATGCTACAACTTGAAGCACTCTTTTCAGCTATTATAAGGCATATCTAGTGGGAATGAACTCCCTCAACTTTTGGAATTTATTTATTTCTCCTTTAGTTTTGAAAGTTTTACAGGATAAAGTGTTCTTCTTTTAAAGTATTTTATGTTCTTTTAGTACTTTAAGGATAATACCACATATTCCACTAATGGAAGCTCCTTTGCACCTGACAAGTCACTTTTCTATTACTGCTGACAAAATTCTTTGTTTGGTTATAATATCTTTTCGACAGTTTGATTATAATAGGTCTTGGGGTGAGCGTCTTTGATTTCACTTTAGTCACAATCCTTTGAGGTTCTTGCATTCAGATTCACATTTTCTTCCTCAAATTTGGAAAGTTTTTGGCCATTACTTCTTCAAATAAGCTCTTTGCCTCATTCTCTCCCTTTTTTTTCTCCTGAGGCTCTTGCTGGTGTCCCATAAAATCCTTAGCCTTCCTTCACTTTCCTTTGTTCTTTTTTCATTTTCTTCCTCTGAGTTGATCATTTCAAATGATCTGACTTTGAGCTTACTAATTCTTTATTTTGCTTGGAAGCGTGCTGTTGATTCCTTTTAGTGAATTTGTCAACTTAGTTATTGTATACTTGGGTATCAGAATTTCTGTTTGATTCTATTTTTAATATAGTTTCTATCTCCTAGTTGATGCTCCCATTTTGTTCTTTCATTGTTTTCCTGGTTTGATTTAGTTGTCTATCTGTATTCTTTTGTAGTACATTGAGCTTATTTGAGTTGATTATTTTGAATTCGTTGTCAAATAATTCATAGATCTATGTTTCTTTGAGATGGGCTTTTAGAGATTTTTTCCTTTGATTGGACCATTTTTTTTTGTTTCTCCATATGCTTTGTAATTTTTTTGTATATGATTTGTGTATTTGAAACAAACAAATAAACAAAAGCAACCTCTTTTAGTCTTTGTAGACTGATTTTGTACAGGAGGGAGACTTTCTTCAATCAGACTGTCTACAGATTCTGTTTGCCTGGCAAACCTTGTATAAAGATACCTCTTCCCTGGGCTTCTGTGTATAATTTACCAATTGGAGAGGTTTTGTAGTTTCTTTTCAGGAACTTGTATTCTCTTACTTTCTTTACTATCTATAAAACTACAGGTTTCCTAGTACTGCAATAAGTCAATGAGCTTTCTTTTGCTTTCTGTGACCCAAAGACATCCAAGATAATTCATTTCTGAGTTAAAGTATTTATACATAAAGATGATTAGCTCCATTTTAGCTCATGTTGAATTTGATATGATTGTGGTTCACTTATGTGTAGGTATGTATTTTACATTTTAGATATATAACAAGGAGATGGATCTGTCTGAAGATAAAAATAGCTCCAAATCACAAAAATTTCTTCATTTTATCATTTGATAATTCTTCAACCTCTAATTGTTTCCATTCTTTTATTGGAATGGAATAATGGAATTATTTTATTTTATCCATAAATAATAGATCTCTTGGATGTATCTTATTGCTGCTATTTTAAAAATAACATATTCAATATTTTTATCCTTTTTCTACATTTTTAATTTCTTCAAATTATGTTATAACAACTTTTATATTTACGTCCAGATTTTTCTTTTATTTTTATTAAATCATGTCTCATATTCTGATTTTTTATTTTTAATAGAATAGTTCTCTGGTTTATAGATACAAAATGACATATATGGAGTATGTATGTGTGTGTGTGTGTGTGTGTGTGTGTGTGTGTGTGTGTGTGTATGTGTCTGAGCCATTTGCTCTTGTGAGTCTTAGACATTAGGACATGGACTGGAATTACACTATTGGCTTTCTTGGGTCTGCAGTTTTCCAACTGCGTTTTGTGGAACTGCTCAGTTTACATGATCACATGAGTCAATTCCCTCTTAAATAACATGCTGAAGAGGATCTAGTTTGAGAAATTAAGAAGGATACAACATTAGCTTTAAAAGAATCCCTATCAGAGAAACACAAATTCTGCTACTATTGTATGGTGAAGCTTGAATAGAAAAATAGTGTGACAAAAGTTCACGAAAATGTTTATTTAAATAAATGTCACAATAAACCAGCAGTTTACAAACGGATAACTCATTTTAAGAAGTAACAAGATTATTTTTAACATGAAGCCCAGAGTGGCAGACAATCCACATCAATTTGTGAGAAAAAATTAAAATAGTTCCTGCCTGTTAGTCTGTTCTGGCATTGCTCTGAAGAAATATCTGAGGCTTGGTAATTTATAAATAAAAGAGGTTTATTTTGGTTTACAGATCTGTATAGTGTATAGAAAGCATAGAACTGGCATCTGCTCCTGGTGAGAACCTCAGGAAACTTGCACTCACAGTAGAAGAAGGAGGGAGAAGTGACATATTACATGGTGATAGAAAGAGAAACAGAGAAGGAGATGTCAGGTTCCTTTTTAAACAACCAGATTTCACACACCTTTGTTACCATGGGGAGGGCACTTCATGAAGAACCTGCTCCAAGGATCCAAATACCTCTCATCAGCCCCAATATAATTTGTCCTCTACAAATCTCATGTTGAAATAAAATCTCCAATCTCATAATTGGTGATTATATTTCAACATGAGATTTGTAAAGGACAAACACCCAAATCATATCACTGCCCTCGTGGAAGAGGACTAATTATTAACAGCCCAAACAGTGGCTAACATCATAGACATCTCAGCTGATTCCACTTACACAATTGATTAAAAACTTAAAGTTCAGCAAAATTTCCATTTGATGAGTGTCAAAACCATTATACCCAGATCTGCTGCAGAAAAGGGCAAAATTTTCCATGGACCTTTAAACAAGTGGGAACAAGATCCTACAACATTCCTCTGAAGAATTTTAACAGAAGGTGAAACAAAGCTCAACGATGCAATCCGGAAAATGAAACATAATCAAAGCAATGGCTATCATGAGGTGGAAGTGGCCCAATACAAACAAAAGTAGACTGGAAAAGAGCACAGGTCTTGGCAATAGATTTTGGGATACTCAAACATTTTTCTTGTTAATTTTCTGGAGAGCCAAAGACTCATAATATCTGCTTAATATGAGTATTTTGAAAATGTTAGCCAAAGCTTTAGCTTTCTTCACCATGACAATGATCCTTCTCATTCCTTTAGGCAAATAAAGGAAATATTGCCAGAGTTTTGATGGGAACTCATTAGGCATCCAGCTTAGATTCCTGATTTGGCTCCATCTGACTTCTTCTCGTTTTCTAACCTTAAAAAATCATTAAAGAGCACCCATTTTTCTTCAGTTAATAATATAAAAAAGACTGTATTGATGTTGCTAAATTCTCTGAACCTTCTATTTTTTAGTAATAAATTAAATGGCTAGATTTTCACTTATAAAAGTGTCTTGAACTTGATTAAAGTTAGGTTGTGAAATAAAGTTTATACTTTTCATTTTCATCTTTTAATCATATTTTACGAACTTTTTGAAGTTCCCTTATGTGTGTGTATAATATTCATACATATATACACACACGTGTGTGTGTGTGTGCACACGCACAACTAAATCTGTTTCTCTGGAAAACCCTGAGTAACACATCTGGATTAGCAATTATTCCTCTCATAGATTATGCCTTAGGCATTTCATCTAGGAAGTGTTTGCAACACCCAAGGTCATCTAGATTTTTTCTGTGTTTATTCCAGGATTTTTATAGTTTTAGAGTTTATATGTTGGTTTATGATTTATTTTGAGATACTGTTTGCAAAGCCTGTAAAATTAGCATACACCTATATATATATATTTTTGCATAGAAATCTTCAGTTGTTACAGCACCATTTGTTAAAAGGTATTACCTTTGCTTCTTTATCAAAGATCAGTTGGCTTAATTAATGTAGGCCTATTTCTGGAATCTTCATTCTGAACAGTGATCAGTTTGGCTATTCATTTGTCAAGACACATTGTCTTTATTACTGTAGCTTTATAGTGATTCTTAAAGTTGGATAGTATCAGCCCTTTATATTTGTTCATTTTTTTAAAATGTGTGGATGATTCTGAGTCTTTTGCCTCTATATGTAAACTTGAAAATGAATTTGTCAATATTCATGAAATAACTTGCTGCGATTTTGATTCGTATTGTGCTGAATCTATGAATTAACTTGACAAGAAAAGACATCTCACCAACATTGAGCTTTCTTACTCAAAAACATGGAATATGTCTTAACTTATTTAATTCTCTAATTTTTTATCATAATTTTATAATGTATTCAAATGTATCTTCTGCACATACTTTAAGATTTGTATGTAAGTATTTTATTTGGAAAGGTGCTAATATAAATGGTATGATGTTTTTAATTTCAAGTTTCAATTGTTATTTGCTGGTATATATGGAAGTGATTGATTTTTATATATTAATTTAGTGTTCTGCAACCTTGCTAAAATCATATATTGGTTAAGGAGGTTTTTTTTCTTGATTCTTTTGAGTTTTCTGCATAGACAATCATGCTATCTATAAAAAAGACAGTTCTATTTCTTCTTGATCCACATAATTTTTATTTCCTTTTCTTTTCTTATTGTATTAAATTCAACTTTCTGCATAAAGATGAAAAAAGTGGTGAACGATTTCAGTACTTTTGATGACTCTTTTGCTCTATTTTATGATTATACTCCAGATTCATCTTCTAAATATTCTGTTTCAGTTTATGTATCAGTCATCTCTACTAGGACTCTGGATCTCTTTTAGTAGGAAGTGGTATTTAGACACCACAATCTCAACATTGCTATTGGGTTACTAGGCATTTTCAGTACATAGTAAATAGTTAATCATTTTTTAAAAATACACTGTGATTTTATTCTAATATTTTATTTAAACTTAGAATTATGTGAGTTCAATTAATACATCTTAAATTGACACTTTTATTTTTTAATAAAGCACTAATACAGTAAAACACGCAAAACAAAAGCATAGGTAAATTGGAAAACAACTTTATCCTAATAAAGAAATGTAGCTCTTTTATGAAGTAGAACAAAATATGTAAGAGAGAGTAGATTTTGAAGAGTAGATAATAAATTTCTTGAGTTAGAGTTGTCGATCAGATATACACTTTGTGACCTCTCTTAGCAGCAAAATTATGCAGTAATCAGAACAAAGATGCTATAAACAGAGACATAAATAGGGCTAAAATATCCCTGGAGCTTTGTAGAGTAAGAGAAAGAGGGTCAAGGCGAATTTCTGTGAGTTTGGACTATTTTATGATTTAAAAAATATAAATAAATAAAAGAGAACCAGCCATAAAGATTAAATCTGGCAAAAAGGGAGGTATAAATCAGGAGCTTATACTGTCATGAAAATATCAAAATATATAAAATGTAACAAGTCACACATTTTCTATACATAATTATTAATCTAATTATAAGTATTAATTTCTCCTAAATTAAAGCTACTTTTGCTTTTCTCACTTATAAGAAGCAAATTTACCTGCAGTCTACCAAATGCTAAAATATAATATTGGTGACATTTTCTCAGTTGCACAGATACTATTTGCTGAATTTAGTTATTTTCAGTAAGTGAAAACAGATGGTAAAGTTCTTTATCATTATCTTGTAACTTTCATGCATTCTTTATTCTTTCAATTAAAAACAATAAAGCAGTTGAATTATGGTAAAAACAAGGCAAAATAAATGGATAAAAATTAAAATGTCTAATTTAGTTAATAAATATTGTTGTCATAAAATATTAATTTTAATGGTATGTTTAAATAAGAATATCATACTATAGCACCCTCAAATATACATATTTGAAAAAAGTTTTCTGTAAATCTGACATTGATAAGTTGACTTAATTTTTGACTAATATAAAATATTTCCCCAGTCATTATTTAAAAATTAGGTCATTGCTTTGCAAATTATTCTGATGACAGTTGTTTTCTTTTCTTTGTGCTAAATATAGCAGTTACCTAAACATTTTTTCCTCTGTTTAGATTTTTTTAAGTTTGTTAAACAAATACAATACCAATGTGTCCACTCCCTTCCCTCAACAGATGGGCATCAGCAGATGGTGCGATGATTGTTCATATTTTTTCCAGAATGGAACCAAGAAAAAAAAAATCCACATGTGTACATTTGTTGGCACTAAACCCAACTTTAATCCATTAAGAATATTTAAGAGTCTCTTTGAATCTAACTCCTCTTTTATTACCCTAAGAAACATAGTTATTTATAGTTTCCTCTTGATCAGTTCAGCCAGTTTCCTTGTTCTTTTTATCCTTAGCAATCTATGACTTCTCTTTGATAATTTTAAATATTTCCACTTATAAAAATTGACACAGTTTAACAGAAAAAAAATAACAACAGAAAAAACCCCAGTACTTTGGAACATACAATGAAACTTTCAATTTTCCATTTCTTTATTTTTATCTTTTTTTCTTCATTTTTCATTTTAAGTTTGGGGATACACATGCAGAATGTGCAGGTTTGTTACATAGGCATACATGTGCCATGGTGGTTTACCATCAACCTGTCATCTAGGTTTTAAGTCCACATGCATTAGGTATCTGTGCTAATGCTCTCCCTTCCCTTGTCCCCCACCCCAACCAGGCCCCAGTGTGTAATGTTTCCTTCCTTATATCCATGTGTTCTCATTCAAACTTCCACATATTAGTGAGAACATGCAGTGTTTAGTTTTCTGTTCCTGTGTAAGTTTGCTGAGAACGATGGCTTCCAGCTTCATCCATGTCCCTGGAAAGGACAGGAACTCATTCTTTTTTATGGCTGCATAGTATTCCATGGTGTATATGTGCCACATTTTCTTTATCCAGTCTATCATTGATGGACATTTGCGTTGGTTCCAAGTCTTTGCTAGTGTAAGTAATGCTGTAATAAACAGATGTGTGTACGTGTCTTTATGATTTACAATGATTTATAATCTTTGGGTATATACCCAGCAATGGAACTGCTGGGTCAAATGGTATTTCTGGTTCTAGATCCTTGAAAAATCACCACACTGTCCTCCACAATATTTGAACTAATTTTCACTCCCACCAATGGTGTAAAAGCAATGAAGTATCATGTCACTCCAGTTAGAATGGCGATTATTAAAAAGTCAGGAAACAACAGATGCCGGTGAGGATGTGGAGAAGTAGAAATGCAGGTTCCTTCATCTGCACTAAAGCATCTGATGTAAACGCTTGTGGGGCGAGTTAGAGATTCTCTGGAGACCTTCCATCATCTGCCTTCTGCATCTATCACTTTGAAGTCAGAGTTCTGTATTTTATGAGGATACATGAGTTTGAATTAACCAATATATTCATATAGCACTACTCTGATGAAACTGATGTTGAATTATGCCTTTTTTAGTTTTGGAAAACAAAATGTTAAATGTTTCATATATATAGCCCTATTCCAGAAGCAAAAAAAAAATGCTAAATTCTGTCTACTTTCATTAAATTATATGAAATTCTATTGATATGTCTCCATAAGTAACATACAATAAGACAATATATATTGCTATTAATAGATCTACTTCTTTAACTATTAGATTAATCCTTCTTATTCTCTTGTGATATCACAAATAATCTACAATCTCATACTTTCTTTCATACTTTATTAATATATTAATTTTTTATTTCACTTTTACTTATTATTTCTTTATTTTTTGTCTCCACTTTGTTATACTTTTACTAAATTGGTATTTATAATGCTTTATATACTTATTTAATATAGGCTTATCCTAGAAAATTAATTTACAAAAACATTGCTTTATTCCATGTTTTAACACATAACTTGTGTTATCTTATTTATTTTGCAGAAATTTTGAAATATTTCAATTTTGGTTTTGATTTTTATGATATTATATTTATAGCTAACATTTAATTTTATGCTTTATTAGAATTTAGATGAATTAGATTTTCCTTTTTGTTTTATGATTAATATTCATATTACTACAGAGATTAGAAACTGAATCTTTATTCTTTCTACTTTCCATAAAAAATAATCAAGCTTTAATTTTTTTCTAGAAATAAAATTATTCAGACATATCATTTTGTTTCATATATATCACAGACATATCATTTATTTATTCTAATTAATAATTATATAATTTATAACTTATTTCAATGTACAGACAGTTCAGAATTATTGTTTTACTTCTGATTTTTTAACTCTGTGGTACAGTCAAATAGTACATAGTCAATGAAAATTAAATTTTGATTTTTAAACTTTACTTTTTTCAACACTTTATTATAAAACAGAATTTATGTTGGGTTTTTTTGCCCAACTGTATGCTACTGTAAGTGTTCCAAGCATTTTTACAGTAAGCTAGGCTAAGTGTGATGTTAGATAGGTTAGTTGCATTAAATGAATTTTGGCTTATGTTTTCACTTTATGATTGAGTAAACAAGATGTAACCCCATAATAAGTAAAGGAGCACCTGTATAATATTGAAAGAATGCAACTCTATAGGGTGCAAATAGAAAACACTTCTATTTTTACCCCAATGTTCATTCAAACTCATTCAATGCAGCTAGTTTGTGGTTCTTTAGATAAAAATTTAGGTGGGTCTCATAATTTTTTAGTCTCTTTCAAATAACATAATAGCTCCTACACTGTTGTTTTAAATATCCACCTTATTCTAATAACAAATATTTCAAACTTTATTTATAAAAACAATTTATTATCTCCCAACTTGGAAATGCTTCAAGCTACACAGCTTTCAGTAAAAGAAGACAGCACAATTGTATTCTTTTTTACATTTTCCTCTTTATGTTTTTACCTCTACTTACCCGCTATCTGTACCAACTCTAGTTCCTGTAGGGATCTAGGTAGGAGAGGGAAGATGGAGAAATAAATACTTGACTAATATTGTTTTGATTTGTAATTAGCAGTTTAAGGGTTTGTTGCATGTTCTAATTGATTCTCTAGGGTGCTTTCTTAGAGATTTCTTCCTGCAGACATCTGATTCAAGTAGCTTTGATAAAGACAAAGCTATCCTAATTGTGTGTGCCTCCACTTCAGCATCACTACCTACCAGCATTTCTCTAGTATGTCCAGACTGGCATCACTCCTGGGAAGAAACGTTTTGGTTCAGATTCATTAAAATAATTTCAAGCCAAGGCATCCTGAGTAGACTAAGTGTTGTCCAAAGGAAGTGTCTAACCTGTTGTAAAGAAAATGCAGACTAAAGTAGGATGTTATGAATATATATATTTCCCCCTCTTCTTTTATTTTTTTTTTATTTTTTTGTGACAGTTTCACTTTTGTTGCCAAGGAGTGCAATGGCACAATCTCAACTCACTGCAAGCTCTGCCTCCTGAGTTCAAACAATTCTTCTGCCTCAGCTTCCCAAGTAGCTAGGATTATAGGCCCCCACCTCCATACTTGACAAATTTTCTATATTTTTAGTAGAGACAGAGTTTCACCATGTTGGCCAGGCTGGTCTTGAACTCCTGACCTCAGGTGATCTGCCAGCCTCAGCCTCTCATAGTGCTGGGATTACAGGTGAGAGCCAACGTGCCCAGCCCCCTCTTTCTATATCAATAAAACTTCAAGCTCATTCTCAGTCCCTGAAAATTTTAATTATCTGACCACATTTGGTTACAAAAACAGTTTTAGTCTGATAATTAATAAGTTTTTGCTCCTAAAAGGCAGTAACACATGATGATTTTATACCAAGGATTCTCTAGTTTGCTTACAAGCACTCAAATCTCAGTGTCAATGTTTAGTAACTCTATGACTTTGAGAAAGTCCTTAACATACCTATACCTCAATTTTCTCATTTGTAAAATGAGAAGAATAATAGCATTCACATCACAAGATCTTGTTTAAGTATTTGTAATTTTCATAGTACAAGGCTTGAAAAGACTAAGTGTCATAGAGGCGACTGTTAATAATATTTGAAAAACCTAAAATATCTCTTTATTCCCATTTGAGTTAATTCAAATCTGAATCCATAATTAGAAAGGTATGGGATTGCTCTGATAGCTTAATTTATATTCCCATGCATTCTATTTCTTTCTCTAATTCTAATATGTGGCTGTGGGTATTGCCATGTTCTTGGATCATGGTGAAAGATAAGTAAGCAAATATCCTACCTGCCTGTCTCTGGAACTAACATGTGCTTATTTTGCTCTTTTTAGTACTGTATAAATAACTGTAATTCCCTTGATCTTTCTTCACTGACTGCTTGAGACAATGAGGCTTCATTGACTATTTGAGCGTTTGTTGGTTACATCATCTTGGAAAGAATTTAATTATACTAGAAAGTTAAAATTCATGTACTCTGTGACCTTTAAATTTCATTTCTAAGTGTCTAACCTAGAGAAACTCTCATACATGTACAAAGAGCCTAATATGAAAATACTTTATTGAATCACTTTCTGTAATAATAAAAAGTAGGAACTACCTAACTAGACTTCATTTGACATTTAAGCTAGGTTATTCACAGATGTTACTCAAACTTTCAATATAACTAGTCAAAATTTCTTCCCCTAATCTTTACATACCCTTTCTCAATAGTGCTATAATATTTTATTTTGAAACATTAACTCCTTCAAGTTGTAATCACTTTTCCACACCTGCCTTACTTATGCAGAATGTGTCTGTAATTTTTTTTTTTTTTTAGATGGACTTTTGCTCTTGTCACCCAAGCTGGAGTGCAATGGCATGATCTCAGCTCACTGCAACCTCTGCCTCCCATGTTCAGGTGATACTCCTGCCTTGGTCTCCCGAGTAGTTGGGATTACAGGCACCTGCCATCATGCCTAGCTAATTTTTATAATTTTAGTAGAGACGGGGTTTCACCATGTTGGCCAGGCTGGTCTTGGAACTCCCAACTTCAGGTGATGTGCCCGCCTCAGCCTTTTGTCGGTAATTTTAAGGGTACATGGAAATCCAAATAACCAGTTTTAAAGGCCACAATATTTAATAATACTCATCTCATGTGACTGTTACAACAAAAATTTCTGGATTGGCATGTCCAGTAGAAAATTTAAATCATATTATCCTTTCCCACATATACACTATGTTAAAATTATTTAATACCTTCTTAATGATTTCAATACTGCCAATGAGGTAAGGTCCTTTGTGTTTTGTCTCAAGACTGTATTATTTATTTTTATATAACATAATGCCTATATTATTTTCCTTATGGTTTTCTGATTAGAACAATAGTTTTCCATGTCATAACTTAAAAATACTTTGACATGACAAAGTCGGCATCTGCATATTCCTTCATCAAATTACTCACTTACACACCTCACATACACACAAGAGAAGTTAACATAGTCTATACCTACATAAATTTTGTGTCAGTGTTTAAATATTACTTATTTAGGAAAGTCTCCCTTGATGACGTACATCAACCACAAGCTCTCATTACCAACTACAATCTGTTTCATAGCTATCATTACAACTACAATTGGATAATTACGTTTCAATTACTTTGTTTTATATCTGTTTCTCCCACTAGACCATGCACATATTGTTAAATAAAAGGATGAATGATTCCAAGCATGAATGATTGAATAGATGGAAATCAGGCCAACCAAAATTAGAATTTCTAATTAATGTCAATAAGCCACAGATATTTTTATTTGAAAAACTAGACTAATACAATGTATTTTACAGGGTAGAAAGGATTAAAGTAAACTATATATAGTAAAGTATCTGAATAATACATACTAAATTTGATAAATCCCCATCAACTATCAGTATTAATGTTCTTTTCCCTATTTAGAACTCTTTAAATATCAAAAAAGGAACTGTAAATTTCCAAGAAGGGTCAATATGTGAGATTAAGTAATCTAAAAGCTCTCTTACCACAAGCATTTAAAAATGCTTCAAAAATTTTTATTAAATAACTAGATAATTTACAAAGACATTAATTAAAATTTTCAGAGGTCAAAATCAAAAGAAAAAAAGGTTACACTGATTATTTCATTGTGCAGGTTGTTAGTTTTTTCAATACCTCACTGGGGAAAGGAATTGAGACCCTAAACATAAGAAGTCAGTGGTGAGAACTAAGACATCTACCAATATTTGGCATCTTTGAAATTCTTCATAATGAGGTATAGCTAGAAAATAAAATAATTAGCAGAGAGAGAAAGTAAGAAATATGAAAAAAGAGTCAAACTTTGCAAGATATTTAAAGAGATTTATTCTTCAACAAATATGAGTGACCATTGCCTGTGACGTAGCCCCAGGAGATCCTGAGAACTTGTGTCCAAGGTGGTTGGGCTACAGCTTGGTTTTACACATCTTAGGGAGACATAAAACATCAACACATGTAAGGTGTACATTAGTTTGGTCAAGAAAGATGGGACAACTGGATACTGGGGTAGGGTGAGGTAGGGTCAGTTGTGGGAGGCAGCACTCCAAGTCATAGTTGAATTCAAATATTTTCTGGTTGGCAATTGGTTGAAAGAGTTTATCTATAGACCTGGAATCAATAGAAGGGAATTTCAGGGTTATAATAAGGTGTTATAGGGACAAAGGTTCTTATTATGCAGGAAGCATCCAGATAGCTGGTGTCAGAGAGAACGGAATGTAAATATTTCTTATCAGACTTTAAAAGGTGCCAGACTCTTTGCTAATTTTTTTCTAGTTAAGGAAAAAAGACTTGGGAAGGGGATTCTCTATAGAATGTAGTTTTTCTCTACAGGAGACAGCTTTCCAGTGCCATTTCAAAATAAATCAAAAATATATTTTGGAATAAAATGCTTTGATTTCTTTCAGGGCCTGATATCTGTTGTGTTGCTCTTACTGCTACAGAGTCTGCTTTGTCAGTCTTAAGGTCTCTGTCTTAATGTTAATGTTGGTCAGTTATGCCTGAATTCTAAAAGGAGAAGGATATAATGAGGTGTGCCAGACTATCCATTTCCATCATGGCCTAAGGTAGACTTTCAGGTTTGCTTTGGAATATCCTTGGCTGAGAGGAGAGGTCCATTCAGCTGATTGGGGAGCTTAGAATTTTATTTTTGGTTTACAAATTGACTACCAAAAATCAGTATCATCTGAGAGGAAGGGCAAGAAACATTTTTTTTTTTCCAGGATGAGGTCCTTAACAATGAGTTCACAATCTTAAAATTATAAAACACAAGAGAAAAAAATCAACACTGGGTTAGAGTTAGCACATATTTCAAATAAATTAATGGATGGTATACAAGCATTTATTTAACAATACTAACCATACAGGAAAGCTTGTAGCAAGATTTATAAATGGAATAGAGACAATATAAAACAATGGTAGAAAGTAAAGAAAAATACTAGAAAATACATTCCCTAATACCCATAGCCAGTCAGTTTATTACATAGCTAGGTAAAATTAAGTTTCCACATGGAAATAAGGTAATTAATTAATACAGATTTTAGTGCTGGAAATGGGGTGTTGCTATAATGGATAACTAAAAATGTACAAGTGCCTATGGAACTGGACAATGATCAGAGGCTTAAAGAATGTTAAGAAGCATGGTAGAAAAAGATTATCTTAAACTTACTGTAAATAGAAATAAGGGTGTTGACAATTCTGCCAATGAGGTCTCAGAAGAAAATAAGGAGCATAGAAGATAAAACCTTATCTTCTTTTAGAGAATACCTACACTTTTATAGAGACTTTTGGTAGAAATATTGATATTACTGTTGCTGCTGGCATGTGCTTATAAAGAAATGAGGAAATTGTTATTGAAAACTTGAGAATAGGGACTCATATTAAATAGTGGCAGAACATTGGACTGAATTGCATCCTATAATTATATGGAAAGCAGAACTTGTATATAATGAACTTAGATATGCATCTTTGGCTATTGCCTATAAAATATGTTGAATATTCTTATGGTCTAATATTGAGGTTTATGAAAAATTCAAGAGGAAAGAGATTGATTGAGAGATCTCTTATACCAAAAGGATCAAGAAGTTGATGATTTGAATAATTCTTAACCTATCCAGATTGCAAAAGACTTTAGAATTAGAACACTAATGATTACAAGTATATGTTCTGGACAGAAAGCCTAGTACGTGGCTGAAAATCCTTTTCCCTCATGGCCTTAAAATGATCAGGATTCTAAGTATTCAGTTATACTAAAGGTACTTTGAAGAAGTTAGATGTGTGATTCGTTTAGTCATCACAGAGGACAGAAATAGATACAGGATTAAGTAGAAAAGATCTAGAGAGGAGCATTCATTTGGAGGAGATGAATAAAGTGAATCTGTCATAAAAACAAGAGATCTATGATGTTCTTGAGATTTTATCTTATTTATTTATTTATTTGTTTGCTGGGAGAAACATGACCAGCTTGAATCAAAAGGGCAGAGAAAATACAAAATAAAAAGGAATATTTGTTCCTAAGACAAGCAATAGACTGATGAAACTACCAAATTTTAAACATATGCGACTTTTCGTGATAAAGAACGTGAAGAATGAAGCTCACAGCCCAGAAAGTAGAGTCTCAAGCTACACAGAATTATTCCTAGACCTTGAATGCAAATGGAGCTTACTTGGCTGGATTTTGAAATTATTTGGGATAGATGAATTTTTAAAATCCTCACATTTTCTCCTTTTTTGAACTGTAATGTCTATAACTACAGCTATACCTGTGCCACCATTATATTTTTAGAGCAGATAACTTGTGTTCTAATATCTCAGATACATAGATGAGGAGGGATTTGGGCCAAAGATGGATTATTTCCAGAGCCTCATTCATATCTGATTTAGGTAATAATATTTGAGATATTTGAGCTAATAAGACATTTGTCATTCATTTTATAAGGTAATGTGATGAGATCTTTGGGGAACTTTGGGTGGGGTGAATGTAATTGCATGTAGAATAAACAAATATTTGGGGGGGGGGGACTAAAAGGTGAACTATGGCAGAAATAACAGTAGGCCACCAAACATGTTTTTGCCCTAATTCCTGCAAGCAATGTCATGTTATATAAAAATAGGGGGTTAAGTTTGCAGATAGAATTAAGGTTTGCAATTGTTTTATTTTAAAATATAGAGATTATCCTGATTTATTCCGTTGGGTCCCATTTTTCGTCTGCGGAATTTTCATTATATGAATGATAGGCCTGTTCATGTCCTCTTGATGTACAGCATCATCATTCTGACATTTGAGTCAAATTATAAGGAAAAAATCACAAAATTAGGCTTTGAGAGATGATCACAAAACAGTTGGTGTTGCAGGTGGGGATGTCTATACTATGCCCACTACCACAAGCAGTCTTTCTTTCCTTTCTTTGTTTTACTAACTAATTTTGCTGCCTGCTTGCAAGCATGCACTTAGAGCTGCTACCTTCTAGCCAGCTTGCTCTTTCATCTGTGCTGCTTTGTGTTTCATTTGTTAAATCCAATGGAGGTTGTGTTAAATATTTAACAAATTTAAGTTATATATTTCTCTAACTGACTTTTAGAAAAAGGAATACTACACCGAAGCACTCCTAAAAATGCCCTGGATTGCAATTCCTAGCTTGGACCCATCTGGATATCTCAAAATGAATCATGTGTCTTGATTCCAGCAAAAGCTATGACTAATGGTAAGTTCAGGTGAGCAATCTTTACCCTGTAACCATTGGTTTTATGTCTCAATCACTTTTGATCCTTATCCTCTAGAGCACTCAGAGGAAATACTAATACCCTGGGCAACATACAGACCCATTTAGTGGTAACCTACATAGAGAAGGAACATTTAACATGTGGCCTTCTGAGGTCACACTCTGAAAAATAGATGGCTCACTTTCTGAACCTACAAAATGCCTTTGCTGCTGCTACTTTGAAAAATGATCCTGATCTGCAAGGTAATAGGGAAAAACATATACAGCACCCTTGAGGGAGAACCAAATGGTTAATTCAAACACTACCATGTTGCAGGCCACTGACAATGGTGATGCTGATTTGAGATGCACTGGAGGAAGAGACTCATAAACATGAAAAGAGAAGAAAACAACCCAATGCCCCAAAATATATCCAACAACAACTGTAAAAAAATAGAAATAAATAAAGAAAGATAGAAGGAATATGCCTGCATGATAAGATTAGTGCTTTTAAAAAAAGGGAAGTGAGAACTTGCTTAGCTAGGAAATATAGCTAGAAAATATTGCCTGCTGGCAGCTCAAAGCCAAGTCTATCTCCAGGAATTGCTCTCAGCCTAAAGCCTCTCTCTACTCTCCCCCATCTGAAGACACAATAAGAAAAGCTATCTGCAAACCACAAAGCAGGTCTTCACCAGACACTGGATTTGCCAGGAACTTGATCCTGGACTTCCCCAGCTTCCAGAACTGTAAGAAATAAATTTCTGTTGTTTAAGTTGTCCCACTACATTTAAACAAGGTAACTGTATTAGTTTTCTGAGGTTGCTGTAACACATTGTCACAAACAGGATAACTTAAAACAACAGAAATTGATGTTCTCAAGATTCTGGAAGCTGAAGTCAGAATTTAGGGTGTCAACAGGGCCACTCTGTCTTTAAAGTCTCCAGGAAAGATCTTTTGATCCTTTCTTGTCTCTTCTAACTTGTGGTTGCCCACAATCCTTGGTGTTCCTCAGCTTATGGAAGAAACACTCCAATCTCTGCCTCTATATTCACAAGGCTATGCCATCTCTGCTGTATGTCTATGTGTTTGTGCCTAAATTAGCCTTTTGCTAAAGACAAAAGTTATTAGATTAGGGCCCACCATAATCCTCTATGATCCCATGTTAACTTGATTACATCTGAAGAGACGCTATTTGCAAATGAAGTCACATTTACAAATATAAGAAGCTAGGAATGGAATGTGAGAGACACATTCTATCCACCACAAGTATGGGTTGTAGTCTTAGGGGACTTACTGAAAATAAAATATGCGTGCCTCACCTGATTATTGAAATTATTGTGTTGGTCATAGCACTTATTGCTCTAGCATATGCCAAAGCAGATGTGAACACTTTAAATAAATGATAAATAAATTAAAATTAAATTAAGTCTTTGGCACATACAAATTGGCTTGACAAAATGGGACACATGGAACTTTTCATTCTCAGTTAAAATATTGGGTGTAGCACAATTTAAATTAAAATAAGATCTTTAAGATTTGAAATCCATTATATAAGAACGATTTACAGAAAGAGTGATCATCTTCACTTTCCCTCTATTTAACTGGGCAATTTGACCTGTTATTAAACCTAGAAAGCATAAATGACATCTCAAAATAGAGCACTAAAACCTTAATACTGTGGTGCTACCCATTGAGACCATGATGCTCAATTTTATTGAAATTACTCATTTTATTTATTCAGAAAGTGGTAAATATTTTGCCATTAAATATTTGAAAATGTTCTGTTCAGTACTTAATTTAAAAGTAGCATTTTGCCTTCACCTCCAAAGGGACACAATATATTTTAATCCAGCTATGCACGAGGCATTTCAACAACCTTGCCATCAGGCATAGTATTTGCACGCAACGTCTTAACCCCATTTAACTTTCTCAATGAGCACAAATATAATGTCAACTGATGTTCTCCTTTGGGGGAGAATTGTTTGACACACTAATGGATCATTGCCCTACACATAATTCATGGCCATACCACTGTAGTTAAATTCCTAAAAATTTCTGGGAAAATCCAGGGCTGCTCCATCCCTGACACTGTCAAGAAACAGCCACTGACATTCACTGTGCCTACAACATTAATACAAGTGTGACATGTTTTAGTTCTTTTTGAGTTGCAGAGGCAGCATACCCCTCACTGACAAGTTTAACTTATACTCATTTTCTGTTACTCATAAATTGGCGCAATTTTAATGGGGCCCCTTCTAGCAGAAGACTATAAAATGTATTCAAACTGCAATACAAGAAGGTACTATCATAAGTGCCACCAAAGATGTCTTTCCTTTAGAGGGTTTGGCCACCTCTTCTCATGCACGGTGGAGTCTCAGGTCCAACTATGGTATTCACAAGTTGCCATTTGCTTCCAATGGAAGAACCTGCCCTCCTCAGGCCCATTTTATAGACAATGTCATCTACTTTGTTCATATACTTTGTAGATGACATTGCCATCATTTAACATGATAAAGCTCAGGGGATAGTTTCTACTTTTTCATTTCTTAAGCAGGACATCTCTAGTTAAAGGCAGGACTCAGGGTGAACACAATTAGCCAGATATTGAGTAGACATCCTGGCAATGGATGCCCTGACCAAACTTAAGCAGAATCTACATATTTACACTGATGTTGTTGGACATTGCCAATGGTCTAGTCATCTGCTGGGCAACAATTCCTTATTCAAGGAAGTACTTTGGAAGTACTTAATTTCTCACCTCTCAGATACCCCAAATAGAAATTATGACTTTGCTAACCATGAGCATGGAATGTTTTTCCATCTGTTTGTGTTCTCTCTTATTTCCTTGAGCAGTGGTTTGTAGTTCTCCTTGAAGAGGTCCTTCACGTCTTTGGTAGTTGTATTCCTAGGTATTTTATTCTTTTTGTAGCAATTGTGAATGGCACTTCCCTTATGATTTGGCTATTTGTTATTGGTATATAGAAATGCTTGTGATTTTTGCACATTGATTTTGTATTCTGAGACTTCGCTGAAGTTGCTTATCATCTTAAGGAGATTTTGGGCTGAGACAATGGGGTCTTCTAAATATACAATCATGTCATGTGCAAATAGAGACAATTTGACCTCCACTTTTCCTAATTGAATACCCTTTATTTCTTTTTCTTTCCTGATGGCTCTGGCTAGAACTTCCAATACTATGTTAAATAAGAATGATGAGAGAGGGCACACTTGTCTAGTGCCAGTTTTCAAAGGGAATGCTTCCAGTTTTTGTCCATTCAGTGTGATATTGACTGTGGGTTTGTCATAAATAGCTTTTATTATTTTGAGATAAGTTCCACTGATACCTGGTTTATTAAGAGTTTTTAGCATAAAGGGCAGAATCAATATCATGAAAATGGCCATACTGACTAAAGTAATTTATAGATTTAATGCTATCTTCATCAAACTACCATTGACCTTCTTCACAGAACAGGAAAAAACCACCTTAAACTTCATATGTAACCAAAAAAGAGCCTGCATAGCCAAGACAATCCTAAGCAAAAAGAACAAAGCTGGAGGCGTCATGCTACCTGACTTGAAACTATACTACAGGATGCAGTAATCAAACCAGCATGCTACTGGTACCAAAACAGAGATATAGGCCAATGGAACAGAACAGAGGCCTCAGAAGTAACTCCACATATCTACAACCATCTGATCTTTGACAAACCTGACAAGAATAAGCAATGGGGAAAGGATTCCCTGTTTAATAAATGGTATTGGTAAAACTGGCTAGCCATGTGCAGAAAGCTGAAACTGGATGCCTACCTTAAATTTATGCAAAAATTAACTCCAGATAGATGAAAGATTTAAACATAAGACTTAACACCATAAAAACCCCGGAAGAAAACCTAGGCAATACCATTCAGGACATAGGCATAGGCAAGGACTTCATGACTAAAACACCAAAAGCAATGGCAACAAAAGTCAAAATTGACAAGTGGGATCTAATTAAACTTAAAGGCTTCTGCACAGCAAAAGAAACAATCATTAGAGCAATCCAGCAACCAACAGCATGGGAAAAAAAATTTTGCAAGCTAACCATTTGACAAAGGGCTAATATCCAGAATCTACAAAGAACTAAAACAAATACGCAAGAAAAAAACAATCCATCAAAAAGTGGGCAAAAGATATGAACAGACATTTTTCAAAAGAAGACATATATGAGGCCAACAAACATATGAAAAAATGCTCATTATCATTGGTCATTAGAGAAATGCAGATCAAAACCACATTGAGATACCATCTCACACCAGTTAGAATGGCGATCATTAAAAATTCTGGAGACAACAGATGTGGAGAGGGTGTGGAGAAACAGGAACACTTTATACTGTTGGTGGGAGTATAAATTAGTTCGACCGTTGTGAAAGACAGTGTGGCGATTCCTCAAGGATCTAGAAATAGAAATACCATTTGACTCAGCAATCCCATTACTGGGTATATACCCAAATGATTACAAATTGATCTATTATAAAGAAACATGCACATGTATGTTCATTGTGGCACTGTTTACAATAGCAAAGACTTGGAACCAACACAAATGCCCATCAAAGATAGACTGGATAAAGAAAATGTGGCACATATACACCATGGATTACTATGTAGCCTTAAAAAGGATGAATTCGTGTCCTTTTCAGGGACATGGATGAATCTGGAAACCATCATTCTCAGCAAACTGACACAAGAACGGAAAGCCAAGCACCGCATGTTCTCACTCATAAGTGAGTGTTGAATAATGAGAACACATGGACACAGGAGGGGAACATCACACACTGGGGTTTGTTGGGGGTGGGGGGCTAGGGGTGGGATAGCAGGGGGATGGGGAGATTGGGGGAGGGGATAACTTTAGGAAAAATACCTAACGTAGGTGATGGAGGGGATGGAGGCAGAAAACCACCATGGCATGTGTATACCCATATAACAATCCTGGAAGATCTGCACATGTGCCCCAAAACTTACTGTTAAAAAAAAAAAAAAGAAATCGTGTCCTTTCATATAAAGCAATGAGGAAAGGGCTTACCAAGACACTATCTGCTTCATAGTAGTTCTGACATTATTGATAATGGCCAAGGTACTAATTTCACTTTTTTAATTATACAATGCTAGGCTCTTATATAAAAAAATAAATTTAGTTTTTACCTTCCTTACTTGCATTTGTCTGTAGATGTTATAAAGTACAATAATGGCTTACTTAACAAATTCATAATCAGTTAAATGAAGCACAGCACTTCATTCAGCAGTAAGAATCAGAATAAATTGTAATCAAGAGATGCAATTTTTTGATGGTTAGCTACTGACAATTTTAAGCCTCATTTCTCCTTCCCATTCTGTCCCCCCATTTAGGAAACTGATAAGAAAGTTACCATGTTCTCTCCTTTGACGCTGGTGGGAAACTTAAATCGTGTTTGGGAACCCTCAGCCAAGCATCTCTTCTAAGCATTATCTAAACCACACATTGAACTCTTTTCTCCACACTTTCAAATTAATTTTTGGACCAGCTGGGCAAGACTGAATCCCCTCTGTGCATAAAGTCTATTGTGTGATTAATACATCTTTTTGCACCATTTTCTGTGTGCATCTTCACTCTCCACATTGAAACACAATTATGATTGGGGATCCATAACTCCTCTGTGGGATGATTAAAAACACACATACACACATATGCACGAACACATGACGTATAAAGATTTGCTACAAATCATTAAGGCAAAGCAAAGACAAAAAATTCAAAATATAATTGTTTCTGTTCAGACATTTGAGGAAAAACAAGCTTGAGTAGACACTACATATAAAACTCCCAAGTTATATTTTTTCACATTATTATACTGCCAAAAATGGAACACTGAGTGTAACACTAAGATTGGGCTAGAATGGAAATCCAAAGAAACTCTCAAATACTCCTGGTTTTGTGATAGATTGGTAATAATTTGCCGTCTAGTAATGTCTAGTTAGTTTAAACAGGTATGCACTATATGACAAGAATGACTCTAAAACTCAGTTTTGCATAGAATAGTTCAGTATTTTCCAGTTATTCTGGCATAATAATTAGTACACCCTCTTTATATTCTGAAATAATTCCAATTTGGACAGTAAACTATTTGTCTTATCAATGATCCTGTATTTACACTACTATTTATACATTTTTACAAACATAACTCTACATGAATGTACTGCAGCATTGGATTTTCATGGAAAATTATAAACATTATTCTTGTTTTCTTTTTGAGGAACTCCACTTATCTGGGTGTTGTTTGTCCAGCCAAAAATCAAAACAAAATACCAATCAATTTTTAATTGCTTTTAAGAGTATCCGTATGATATGGTACAGGTTAACAGGTTAAGGATACACATATGAAAAACATTTTTGGGACCTTTAGGAAAGCTCTTTAAAAGGGAGATCCACTGACACATATCTTAATGTATTTTCCTCTTTCATAATCCCCCTTTGAGATCCATTGGCATATACCTTTGTGTATTTTCCCTTTTCAATATTCCTCCTTTCACCGTAATCATAATGTCTATAGTTTGGGGCTCCATAGTTAAATTAAGAATAGAAAACTAAGATAATCATATAGTTCTCAGTATTTTGATCTGTGAACTGTGAATTCATTACCAGCAAACAACTTTCTGTGGATAAACGTTACTTAGAAAAAGTGAACTTGTTTTTAGTTAAGTTAATGTTACTTTTTTTTCTAATATATGCAACCTAAATATCCAAATAATGTAACAAATTCAATATTTGTATTGAATTCGGTGTTGCATAGTCATAGGATGGGTCTATAAAATGATTTAAAAAAATAACAAGCATTACATTAACATTATGGATGCATTTCTTAAAGACCAAATTGTAAAATTATAAATCATGGAGTATTTCATATTTAAAATATGGATGTATTTATACATGGAAAATTTATAGGGTGATTTTAAGAAAATGTCTCATTAATAACACAATTCCTATCTGAGGATGGAAGAGAAGGTTGAGATTAGGAAGGGGTAGTCAATGTTCTCATGTTATATGACTAATTATTAATTTCTTTCCAAACAATAATGAAGCTAAAATAAATCTGGCAATATATAGCTTATTAGTCATTGTGTTTTGTTTTTAGCTTAAAATATCTGATGTTAACTGATAATTGAATATATATATTTGTCTCTCTTACACACTATGTAAGAGAAACAAAATAACAGAGACAGAATGGACAAAATACCATGTTCACTACTGTGAGATTTTCTTTGGATCTAATTTTGTGTGATAAACTTAGAAAACAAAGGGTGTTTCTCATGTTGGGTTTTGTTAGAATATTTCTCCTGAATGTAGTTCAGTCAAGAAGCATATATTTTATGTAAATATATATGCAAATAAAACTACAGACCATTCTATCATTGTTAGTTTTAAAATTATACTCATTAAATCTCACATACTCATATTTATCTTGCTTTGCCCTGTAATATTTAACTTATATAATTTTCCATGGACATGTAATAAATTCTACACTTAGTGTTCTGTTGATGAATCTCTAATTATTCTGTTTAATTTTTCTGAAGACATTTTACTATATAATTATAATGTCCTTTTCTCTATATTTCAGTGAAACAGAGTTCCTTACTGGGTCAATGAGAAATATAAATATAAACCATGGCAAAGAGATTAATCCATTTTCATTATTTCTTGTTTTATAATCAATTACACATTTTACATTAAATTGATGTCAAGTGAAAACTGAATAAAATTTTATTTCCTTATTAGGTAAATTTCCATATCAATATCATGCTGATAACTATCATCAGCTATTTCATTGGTCTTATCTAAATTAATAAAAAGTGCTCTATTAGCATACAAAATAGGAAATAAATTAAATAATCATTTGTTTCAAATGGTTCTAAATTTATTATTTTTACCCTAAGGCTTTCACTTGCAGAACTGGAAGCATAAATTTTCTCTGAGTTTACAAGATTCTACTCTTTCCTTTGTTTAATATCAGTCATTCAATATCACTAAAAATAAACTAAGAATATCATAGTTATTGATACATAGCCTTTGTACCCACTTCCTGAATATATGCTCAGTAAAAATTGGCATTTCATTTTCATCAGCTTTTAGTCCCTGGAATATACATTATTTTAATAAGCAGGACATTTATATTAATTATATTTATCAAAATCTCAATGCATTCCATTTAGTTTAATTCTGCTAACTCTATTGAATATTAAACTAAATCTAATATGTATAACTATATATTATATATGTGTGTATATAAAAATGTTATATATGTTATATATATAAAGTTTGTATACATATATATGTAAAATTTTGTAGATACTAGTATTTTCATTGAGCTTCTAATTTCCTTATTCCTAACTTACACATATTAAACAAGTCAAGGTATTTGAAATATTTATATTTTTTTAAAATAAAAACACTGCATTTATATAAATGTACTATATAATTAACAAATTGGATTACATTTATGTATGTAGATAATTGAATCTAGGCACACAGAAAGATGATAGGTAAATGACAGGCAGTTATCTCAGGGCCCTGGGAATATTTGTTTTGACTGATATTTGGCTCTTAATTATCCATACATGTTAATTATCTACATGTTTGCAAACAATGAAGCTATTTTCATAAAGAACAAAATTGTATTTAATGAGAAAATTTTTGTTTAATCTATGAATTGAAGCAATATGCTAGGGTTAAAAATATTAAAAAGAAAAAAATGCAGAAATTTATATTCTTGCAATCAAAGATGAAGTGACTTAATTTTGAGTCAAACCAGTAAGAGAGGATCCAATAATGATTAGATTGTGGAAGTACCACTTTTAGCAAATGGTTTAAGGATATATTCCCCATGTTAATGGCAGAATAATTAGTCTAATGTCCCATTGAAACAATCTATAATTAAGAAAGAGAAACAAGGAATTAGAAGCTCCAACACACAGGAAGACTGTTGGGATGGCACGTGGGGGGGATTCATGTAATGATTAAAGTGTAAAATAATAAGAAAGTCATTTTTATATAAATAAGATTTCATGCAAAGGGTAAGTACTAAAATGCCTTAAATATTGCATACATGATGGAATTTCTGTTGTTTTGGTAATAAACATGAATGTTAAAGAAGCCATCTTGTCTCACTTGTTTTCTTTGATATCATCCTTTTGGAGAAGAAAATCTCATTATGGGGGAAATGGTTAATCCCTCTTCTTTTTGAGTTTGTGGAATGTTAGATTATGTGGCCATGTTTGGTCGTCCTTACTTTACTTTGCTGTGGTTGAGTATGTCAGCCAATATTATAATATTTATTTATTTTCACATTTACCAGTCTGATGGGTGGACAATTATCTTCAGTTTTCATTTGCTTTTATGTAGCCATAATTTAAAACAGCACCAGAGAGACAAGAGAGAGAGATTTGATACACGTACAAATATTACTGATTTGTTGATTTTCCATCATTGTTAAGCTGCATATTCATTTCCACTGTCTATGTTTTGATTAGATTACGATATTTTACAAGTTTCTTTTTATAAGTTAATTCAACTTAGTCATGTTTCAATATTATCTGGTGTGTGTTTAAACTTTATGTCATTCCCCTACAAATATAAATTACATTCTATGTGATCAAAGTTACTACCCTTTGATTTATACATTTTATCCTGTACAGCTTTCTTAGGACTTCTTTTCACAAATTATGATTGTTTTAATAATTCTCTCATGTTTTCTAATATACAGTGTATCTACATCACATTTCCTTAGAGACAATTTTTATTTAGCTTTTATTTTATGGTAAAATATAAATTTAAATGATTTTGTTCAACTGATTGATCCTTTTTGCCTAAATATTTATATAGTCAGTGTTTACACATTTAATCCTAGTTAGCAATAAAGGACACTGACAATAAAGGACTCTCAATTGAAACTCAGAGTGTGGTGCTTCCCTTCTAACTCACTCGGGTATAACAAACACATATTTTTAATCATTATATTTTCCTGATGGATTATCACTTTTATTATTATAAAATATTCGTCCTTATAATTCATTTATGTGTGTTTGTTTTAAAGTCTATTATGTCTGAAATTTGTATAGTCACTCCTTCTTTTTAATGGTATTATGATATATTTTTTCCAGTCTTTAGTTTTCACCTATTTTTAACTATATTTTACCCAATATTCAAATTAGGTATTGAATTAAGATTTAAAAAGATAATTGTATGTTGCTTTAATATCCAACTTGATAATGTTGAACTTTCAGTTATTCACATTTAATGCTATTATTGATGTGCTTGTATTTACATCTTCCATTTTGCTTTTATCTATATGCCATGACTTTTTTGTTTCTCTTTTATTTCTGTTTACTAATTCTACGATTTACTTTCTAATGTTAATTCATTTAGTTAACTCTATATTTTTGAATTAGTTTATTAATTGTTACTAAGGCTTGTAATAATATCTCTCAACATATCAAAATCAAGTTCAGGCTTATACTTAGCTTTAATTAAATATAGAAAATTTTCTTTTATGTGTATATCCTGCTTTTTTTATAGTCTGACTCTTATCCATGTTGTACTTCTATATGTTATAATTCAGAAATATATTGTTATAGTTTTATGTGTTTCCTTTACTAAATATGACATTAAAAATGAGAATGTCTATATCTCTATCATCTATATCTAGTTTCTATATCTGTGATGAATTTCTGATTTTAGTTATTTTTATTTACATTAATATATTTCATGGATTTGGGTTACCATTGAGTGACATTTCTTTACTCCAGTACATCTTTATTTCTACTTCTCTTCATTTTCTGTTACTTTTAATAATATTATCATTGTGTTATTTGCTCAAGAATGCAGTAATATTCATATTATTTAATGTATTTTATTTTAAAATATATTAGGGGATAAATAGAGACACAACATACAAAATACTGGCTTTTGTAAAAAGTCTCTATTATCTTTATAACTTTGCTTTTTTCATGTGCATTCAAATTACCACCTGTTATTACTAGCTTTCAGTCTGAGGAACTTTCTTTAATGTTCTTGTAAGTAGATCTTCTAGCAACAAACCTTCTTACTTTTTATTTATCTGGACATGGCTTTGTTTTGCCATCATTTTTTAAACAATTTAAATAAATATAAGAACTGGATGTAAGATTCTTGGTTGACAGGGTTATTTTCTTTTCTTTCTATATTTTGAATATATTATCCCGTTGCCTTTGGGCCTCTATTTTAGTAACGACAAGACAGGTATTTGTATTAGGTTTTTCTAGTAATGATGTATTGCTTTCTCTCTGCTCTGAAAAGTTATTCAAGAATTTTCTCTTTCAACATTTTGTGTTTAGGTCGGATCTCTTCCCATTTATCCTTCTTGAAATTTGCAGAGCTTTTCTTTTGACACTTGATTAATTTTTTTTTATTATATTATGGAAAGTTTTCAGTAACTAGCCTTATGTCTTTGAATATTTTCAGTCATTTTCCCTCTCATCTCCCCTTACAGTACTTCTTTATTGCTTATATAGTGGAATTAACGGTGTTTCACATTTCTCTGTGGTTGTGTTCATTTTTCTTGTTCTCTATATTTTCTGAATGTATAATCACCATTGATTCATCTTTAAGTCCACTAACTCTTCTGCCAGCCAAAATCTACTGTTGAGACACATTTGTAAATTATTCATTTCACTTATGTACTTTTTAGCCACATGTATACTCCGTTTGACATGCCTTTTTTGGATTTTCCTTTTAAATTTTAAAATATTTTTACCTTTGATTCTTTGAACATATTTTAAATGGCTGGTTTGAAATCATTATAGCCTAAGTCCATGCTTTGGACTTCTTCAAAGTCACTTTCTATTGCCTGTTCTTTTGTCTTGCCTGTGGATTGTGCTTTCCTGTTTGGTTTTGTTTATGTTACTTTATTTTGATTTCTCAATGATTGGTTTTAATTATATAATGTAGCAATTCTGGATGATGCTCCTCTTCATTGCTCCCTACTCCTCATGGTGGCTGGTGTGTCATCATCATTTTGTTTAGTCATTTCTGTTGTTTGTTTTTGTAACTTGTCTCAATTTATTCTATAAAGTATATTTCTCATCCACTGTGCAGTCTAGTGTAACTGCTCAGATTTATTTCCTTGTTTTTATTTTTCAGTCTATCACCCCTGGATTATCATAAGCCATATATTGATCAAAAGTTGTGATAAAATCCTCTAGCCAGATAAAGTTTTATCGTTTGCTTTTGGATAGGTGTGTGATTTAGAAGCTACTGTCACACCTCAGTGAGCTTACTTTTCTGCCTCACATTCAGCCAGGGATAAGTAGCTTAAAGTTTTCCTCACTCACTGTTCATGAGAGGGTTCAGCCATGGACATATATACAATCTTCTAGACTACTTAGAATGAATAAGTATAATTTTTTATTTTTAGCCTGGCTTCCTAGGATTTGCTCCTTGATCATTTTAGTCAGGATTTGGTCAGAGGATCTGTTTAAGCTCCTTGTGCCAATGAGGTTTCTGCCTTGTCTTGATTAGTTTGTGTGCAGTTTTGGGAATCCTTTAAAGTTTATCCCCTTGTCCTGTTTGATTGCTTCTGAGTAGGCACAGCCTACTTTCTGAGATGTGCATGTGCAGGCTTTCTTATCATCAGAGATGACTGTGCACACAAGGTTTATTCTTGACTATCATGTTCCTTGGTTCTTTTCACTGAAGTTTTAGCTTAAATCACTGAAGACCTTGGAGGAGAGCAATTATGGAGAAGCAGAACTACCAGCTTCTTTGTAGTTGCTTTCCTCCAAGATCTTCAGTGATTTAGGGGGATGCCTTTAGGCATGTACTTCTCTGCACTGTGTTCCAAATAAAGTCAGTCCATTCAGACAAAGCTGCAAAGCTTTTTGTCTTTTTAACCACCCTTTCCCTATGCAGAACCACTGCTCCGCTGCCCAATAAGGACAAATCCTCAAAATTAACAAAGTGACACCATCACTGTATGAATATAAACCATGGAGTCTGGTGATCCTTGGTCTTTTCAGCTTTTCTATTCTTTTGCAGAAACTACATCCTACAAACAAGCTGGGAGCCAGAATGACTGACTGTTGATCTGCTGTGGCTAAGGTATAGCTTCTTCTATACCAGTGGGGACAGAATGTGGGACCAGACACCCCATCCTCACGGCTGTACCTGCTAGCAGTAGAGCTTCTGCTTCTACTTGACCCCCATGTTTCAGGATACTCTTCAATAGCCATTGGTGTAGTATAACTAAAAATAATCATTATACCACCCAGATAGATTAAAAAAAAAATTAGCCCTACAAAAGCCCCACCAAAATTCAACATAATACCACAACTCACAGCACCACTAATAATCAACCCTAGTCCACCATACATAGGAGAAGGCTTTGAAGAAAAACCTACAAATCCTGTAACTAAATGTATACTTAATAAAAATAAAGCACATGTCATTATTCCCACATGGACTATGACCATGACTATTGATATGAAAAACCATTGTTGCATTTCAACTATAAAAATACTAAAGACCGTATGAATCAGTTTTCAGTTCCATATGAATTTTAAGATTTTTTTCATTCTCTGAAATATGATGTTGATATTTTAATAAGAATTACATTGAATCTATACATTGCTTTGGACAGTATGGTCATTTTCATGATATTCATTCTTCCAATCCATGAGAATAGGATATGTTTGTGGATTTTTTTCCAGATAGTTTTTAATTTACCTTGTGCCATGGTTTGACTATTTTTTGCCTCCAAAATTCATGTTGAAGCTTAGTCCCCAGTATAGCAGTATTGGTAGATGGAGTCAAGAGGTGATTGGGTCAGAAGTATTCAGCCCCATTAGTAAATTAGGAGCTGAATTTAATCCATGTTGACAGGATTAATGGATTAATTAGATAATGAACAAATAGGTTATCATGGAAATGTAACTGGTGCCTTTATTTGAGGTGAAAAAGAGACCTCAGCCACCATTCTCAGGACTGTTGTCATATGATGCCATGCACCTCACTGCAACTTAGCTGAGAATTCTCACCAGCAAGAAAGTTCTCACTAGATACACCCCCTTGACCTTGGACTTTCTAGCCTCCAGAGCTGTAAAAAATAAATTTTGTTTCTTATAGATCAACCAATTTCATTTATTCTGTTATAAGCAACAGAAAATGAACTAAGACACATTGCCCAAATACAACAGAGAAATCACTCTCTGTGGCAGCTATTGCCTCATGAAATGTGTTTTTTAAATAAACAGAATTAAAAGTCCATATTACTCTTTAATCCATCAGCTACCAAAAGGATATTGAGTTAACAGAAATGAAAACAATATGCACATTTCCCTCAGAATTCTTGAGTGATCAGGTGAATTGTCAATGAGCAGCAATATTTTGAAAGGATTTTTTTTTCTGAACAATAAGTCTCAACAGTGGGCTTAAAATATTCAGTAAGCCATGCTGTAAACAGATGTGCTGTCATCCAAGCTTTGTTGTTCCATTCATAGAACACGAGCAGAGTTAATTTAATACAATTCTTAAGGGCCACAGGATATTTAGAAGGGTAAATAAACATTGACTTCCACTTACAGTCACCAGCTGCATTATCCTCTAACAAGAGAATTAAATGATCCTTTAAAGTTTTGAAACAAGACATTGGCTTCTCTCTAGCTATGAAAGTTCTATGTTGCATTTACTTCCAATATAAACTTGTTTTGCCTACACTGGAAATATGTTTAGTGTAGCCACCTTTATCAATCACCTTGGCTAGATCTTTTGGATAATTTTCTGCAGCTTCTACACAAACACTTGCTGTTTCACCTTTACTTTTATATAATGGAGATGGCTTCCTCACCTCTCTCTGCCTTCACAGAATGAAAGAGAGTTAGGACCTTACTCTGAATCATGCTTTGGTTTAAGGGAATGTTGTTGCTGGTTTTATCTTCCATCTAGACCACTAAAACTTTCTCTATGCCAGCAGTATGGCTGTTTTACATTCTTATCATTCATGTGTTCACTGGAGTATTACCTTTAATTTCCTTCGGCAACTTTCCCTTTGCATTCAAAACTTGCCTGTTTGGCACTAGAGATCTGGCTTTCAGCCTGTGTCAGCTTTCAACATGCCTTTCTTTCTAAGCTTAATCATTTTTAGCTTTTGACTTAAAGTAAGATACATGTGACTCTTTTTTTCACTAAAACAGGCCATTTTAGGGTTATTCATTGGCCTAATTTCTATATTATTGTGTCTAAGGAATAAGTGAGGCCTCAAAAAAGGGAGAGACTAGGTGAATGGCTGATTGGTGGAGCAGTCAGAACTCAAACATGCATTGATTAAATGTACTCTCTAAGAGGGGTACAGTTCATGGCCTAGAACATCATTGATCACACATCACCATAATAAATATAGTAATAGTGAAAACGTTTAAAATATTACAGGAATTACCAAAATGTCACACAGACATGAACTGACACAGACATGCTATTGGAAAAATGGCACCAATTGTCTTAGTCTATGCAGGGTTGCCACAAACCTTCAATTGATAGAAAATGCAATTACCTGTTAAGTCTGATAAAGCGAAGTTCAGTAAAATGAAGTATGCCTGTATCTAATATATATATTTTTTTGTAATTTGCAATTTCTTAGGATTTACTTTATCATTTTAAATGTTCACTTTCTTATCTAATTAAACAGTCTTAATTTTGTGGGCTACCAAACTGTGTATAATATTCCTTAAACTCTGAAAATGGCTCTGAGTGATATTAGATATTTAATAGATTATCACCTTTCACTTATGTAGCATATAATAAAAACAGGTGCATATATTTATAAAGTACTGAGAGGGCACTTTCCCTGCATCTATAAGCAATGGAATATTCTTGAGTCTACAGCTGACTACAAGTCACTAAATTCTCAAAAGCCGAAGTCAAAGATTATATTAAGCAAATTTATGAAAATCTTGTAATCAGAGAAATTTTGGGGATGTGACATTACTGGTAGAAGCAAAAAAGCCACCTGATTGACTGTTAAGGAAAAGTTGGGTCTATTTTGATAAATACCATCATAAGAAAATATTGACGATGACAAGACTGCCAAATATTCATAGGACAACAGTACTACTTTATCAAACAAGACTTGGGGCTTTCCCCCTTTTGCCAAAAGCCTCTGATCACGCTTTTAATAAGGCCACAAAATACCATTGTCAGATAAGATATAGCCACTCACAGAAAGAGGGCCACTTCTCTTAGCTGAGGTGTCTGCTGGCCAGAAGTAGTGTGTCTTCATGATTAGAGTAATGAAGGCAAGAAGTTATGAGAGAGAAATAAAGGCATGAAAAGTAAAGAATATGAGCGTGTCCTTCTTAAATTTCATGTCAGCAAAATACAGGGAATTACAATGGTTGATTATCAAATGTGAAAACAATGTTTATTCCTAAGATAAACTCAGCTCAGTCAATCTGAATATTCTTTTAGGATATATTTTGGTTTGATGTGGTAAAATATTTTATTTATGTCCATTATGAATATTAGTATGCACTTTTTTCTTTTTTACTTTATTTTTTCTTCATAGAGACAAGATCTTACTCTGTTGCCCAAGCTGGAGTGCAGAAGTGTGATCAGGACTCACTGAAGCCTGAACCACCTGGACTCAAGTGATCCTCCCACCTCAGTTTTCTGAGTACTGAGGACTATAGGCACATGCCACCAGGTCCAGCTAATTTTTTTTAAGAGAAGGGATCTCACTATGTTGTTCAGGGTGGTCTTGAACTCCTGGCCTTAAGTTGTCTGACAACTTGCCAAAGTGTTGAGATTGAAAGGGTGAATCACTATGCTCAACTCTGAAATATTTTTCTGCTTTAGATATGAGTGTTACGCTGGCCTAATAAAATGAATTGAACAGAATTTCCTCCACTTGAAATTTTTTGAAGGAGTTTTGGTAAAATTGTTATGAGTTCTTTCACAAATATTTGATAGAATTGACCAGTGAAGCCATCTGATACTGGAGTATAATTTGTAAGAAAGTTTATTATAAATTCAATTTCTTTATAAGTTGTAGGACTATTTGAGTCATATACTTAAATTTTGAAATTATCTGGGAGCTTTTGTCTTTTAATATTTTATCAACTTCACCTAACTTGTCAAATATTTTGGCATAACATTATTCAGAACATTACCTTGGAATACAGGTAGAATCAGTAGAAATACACATTTTCTTATGCTGGATATTGGTTATTTGTGTTTTGCTTCTTTTATCCTGATCAGTTTGGAGCTAGATTTTCTCTGAAATCCAGTTTTTTGTTTCATATTTTTTTCACATTTTAAAAAAATATTTTAAACTTTATTTATAATAGTATTAAAAATGCTTAGTGAAAAATTTAATAAAAGATGTCTAACACTTATATAACAAAAGCTTCAAAACATTACAAATAAAAAGTAATAAGGACCTAAACAAATGCAGAGATAACTACTGGAAGAGTCAACACTGTCTAGATGGCAGTTCTTTTCTTTTTTTTTAATTGCATTTTACGTTTGGGGGTACATGTGAAGAACATTCAAGATTGTTGCATAGGTACACACATGGCAGTGTGATTTGCTGCCTTCCTCCCCCTCACCTATATCTGGAATTTCTCCCCATGCAATCTCTCCCCAACTCTGATTACTACTATCTTTTTCTATTTTCTTTGTGATGCTTAAATTGATTATTTTCTTTGCAGTTTTAAGATTAGACTGAGATTATTGGTTTGAGACATTTTTTCATTCCTAAGAATTGCTATAAATTTCTCTCTAACTTTGACTTTACAGCTAACCCACGTATTCTGACATGCTGTATTTTATTTATATTTAATTTTATTTACCTATTAATTTCTCCCACGTTCTCTGTCATACGAGTCATACAGAAATGCATTTTTGTGAATTTTTCTATTTTTCCTCCCAATTTCAATTTTTTGGCTTCATGTATCTTTAATATTTGCTATTATATGCATATGAATTTAAGAATGTTATGTTATTTTGATAAATGGGTCTCTTTTAATAATAAATTTACCTTTTTTTCCATCTTAATAATATTTGGTCTGATATCTGTCTTGTCGGATATTAACATAGTCAATTTGGTTTACTTTTGACCAGTGTTGGCATAATATATATTTTGTGCACTTTTCGCTTATTCGTGTGTCTAAATGTGTGTCATCAATGTAGACTTCATCTTGCCCTTTCATGTAATTTGACAATCTCTGAGTCTTAATTAAGCTGTTTAGACCATTTGCATCTAATATGATTATATCATTGAAGTTTAATCTACCACCTTTCTATCTTATTTATATTCATTCTGTGTGTTTTTCATTACCCTTTTTCTTGTTTTCTCTTTTTCTCCCAAGTGATAGAATATTTTATGTTATTTTGTTCTATCTTGTTTTTTGTCTGTTAGATGTAACTCTTTGTTTTGTATTTAGTGATTTGTTTAATGTTGACAATATACATTTTTAATCACAATCTATTTTTGTCAATGAATTTCAGACATTGTGCATTTCGTTTTATGGTTATAGTTTTGGTAATGCTTAATTTTCCTTTATAACATCCCCCATTTCAAGAACAAAGATACCTAGTTATTCCAAATGACACACTAATGTTTTTATTAGGGCCCTTTCTCAAAGGTTTATAAACTCCATTTTTTTAATCTTTTAACACTATAAGACTGAGAAATATGTTCACATTGGTCTTTACTATCTTCATGCCATCTTATTTTTCTGCCTTGTGCCATTGAATAAATCATGTCTTCAGGGGAGAAAGCCTGATAACTTGTCAGAATTATGTCCTTGCTTCTCTTTCTCACTGGAAGCCTGGCAATATATGCTGTGGCTTTCTTGATAGTTTTTCATGAATTTCTGTTTTTCTCATTCTAAAGCTATTGATAACCAAATCTGTTGGCGTTTTTGACTTTCAGTATTATCCCTCTTCCCAGATTCCCAACCTTTCACCCATGAGCCCAGTATTGCTTAGGCTGGTCTCGAACTCCTGGCCTTAAGCAGTGTTTTAAAACCTGCCAAAGTGTTGAAATTAAAGGAGCGAACCACTGTACCAAACTCTGACATATTTTTCTCATTTAGATATGAGTGTTATGCTGGCCTAATAAAATGAGTTGTAAAGAGTTTCAAGTCATACATAGAGAAAAGGTGGCTAAAAATATTGGCTTACTTCTCTGCACCATCCTTCCCAGTGGGGTCTTTTTCTCTTCAGTTTCTATTTGCCTCAGCATTACTCTAAAATTTAGGCTCAGAATTGTGTTTTTTGTTTTTTTTTTTAATTTGGTTTGGTTTGGTTTTGATTTATATATTAACTGGATTTACTAGTGTTTCTTGGAAAAAACATTGTTCTTCTTCAAGTTACTCCATCATAATAGAAGTGGAAAATTGTATGAATATATTTGAACACTTCCAGCTTCCAGTAAGCTATTTGTCTTTGTATAGACTATTTTAAGTGACTAAATAATAGTATATTTTTTATCTTATAATATTCATATTTCAATTTGACTTCTTTATCTGTAAAAATTTTGCCACAAATTAATTCTATAGGTTTGTTCCATATTGAAAAATGAACTGCTGAGAATAATTAGACAAAATCATATTTATGTAAATTTATATCTCTCCCAAGATACTGTGATCAGTCACTCAAGTGCATTCCTAGCTAGTTTTCATCATTTACTTCGTTCTTCTAACAGTCTACTTCAGATGTTTAACTTTTGAAATTTGTTTTCAGTGTCTGTCCTTGGTTCTTGTATCACTAATCTTTATCCAAGTTGCCTCAAACAGACAAAAGGCATCAACTCCCTAGATTATTGCTGCTATGGAAATACTTTTAAATTTTTTAAATTTTATATATTTGAGGGGGTGTACAAGTGCAGATTTCTCACATGTCTAGATTGCTTAGTGGTGAAGTCTGGGCTTTCACTGTACTTATCACTTGAATAGTGAAATTATACTCAATTGGTAATTTTCCAACTTATTTTTTATATTCTTACAGTCTTCAAGTGAACAATTAGTCTGTCTTTTAGTTTAATATGTCTAGATTCCTCTGAATACTTCATATTTTCTCTTCCTCAGCTTGGTCATCTGTTGTTTATCTTCAGCCTTTCCCTAATGGTACTACATAGGCCTGATATTTCCACACCCATTTTGTCTTCACATACTCTTTACTCTTTTACACTCTGTCACACTTTTATGCCTGTCATTCCAATTGAAGGACAATGTCTACCTCAATGACTATGTTCCATGAAGCCATTAGGCATATTCTAATACATAAAATAATGAATTCCTAAACAATGACTCTTTTGATAATATTATTTGCATTCTGAAGTCCTTTTCTCTCTTCACTTCTCTTTTTCTTCTCCCTGGTGATTCTGTGCAGCCCTCACTTATTAACTGCACTGCAAAATCCGCTTATGTTTCTGTTCCCCAGCTCCACAGCACTCTCCTTGAGGAATATAATTTTTTTTTGTATTACTGAATCTATACTAGTCCATGACATATAATTTCATAATAAATATATGTTAAATAAAAAATTGGTGGATTGATAGGTACATAAATAAGTAAAATGATTACTTTTTCAACTCTATGGCCCCATCTCGTTTCCATTGTTTCCTTCATTTGCCTATTAATGTTTATACCATCCAGAATTTCACTAATGTACAAATCCTACGTTAGCCATTTTATCGTAAGGCATGGCTTTGTGTGTGTGTGTGTGTGTGTGTGTGTGTGTGTGTGTGTGTGTGTGTAGTTTCTCAGTTTCTAGGCCACATTGTAATGTTTTTCTGGTGTCCCTTTAAATTTTTCACAGCCGCCTTGATTCAGAAGTCCAAATTCATGCATATTTTTTCCTTCAAAATATAATCTGCTTCATAGTGCTTATATCAAGACATAAAGCCAGAAATCTGGTAGAAATTATTATTATTATCAATTTTAACTTTATTTCTTAGCACTACAGAAAATGGGTCACCATATTCTAATAAAGATAATTTCATTAATCTCTGGTTACAAGCAGAATACATGTTCATATCAAAATATCTTGAAAATAAAGAAGAAAACTATAAAATAATCATATCATTTCAGGTTAAAAACATGTTTCTGATAGGCCTCTCTATTTTTCTTATGTATGTTTTAACTTAGTATAATCCTTAGTGACACTTAATTCACAGGACACTGAATTTTTTGTTAGATTTATGTTACTTAACATGTAAGATTTTTAAACTTCACATAATAATTTATTTAACTACCTCCCCTGAACTGAACATTTAGGCAGCTTTCATTTATTTTATGATTATAAATAATGTTTTATTGGCCTTATTTATGCAAGACACATTTCTTTTATTCTCATTTATTTCTATATGATTGATTCCCAAAAGTAGAATAACTGTCAAGAGCATGAGTAATTTGAGAACTCTTCACATATATTATCAACTTGTTTCCCAAAAGAGATGTAACAATTTATACAGCCTCCAGCAGTGTCCATTTCTCTCCACCCTGAATAGTATTGACTGCTTTCATTTTAAACAAAACCAAGCACATCAAAAATAAAATCTATGCTACCTTGATATATATGTTACATTAATTCTGTCTCAAATCAATCCACTCCTCTTTGTCGCTACTGCAACTGGCTTGGATTGGGCCTTTTTAACTTGTCTTTTGTGTAGTATTTTTATCCTAAATGGTGTTTTTGCATTTGTTCTAATCTTTCTCCATTCCTTTGTTACCGTCTTTTAAAAAATGACTTTCTAAACTTTTAATTCTACATCTCTCATGTGTAACATGCACCTCTGAACAACTCTGTATATACAACAAATACACAATAGACTCCCAAGCACAATATATAGAATTTACAGATATCACACCTCATCCAACAAAGAAAAGAAAACATTTTGGCCTGTGAACTGCTACCAAAATGCCAACTTATCTTTTTATATCAGAGTTTTATGTACTCACACCATATTTTTATGATTATCTGTTTAACGCCTTTCCTGTGCCTATATTCTTTGCTACTTTGATGGTAAACTCAAAGAGGACAGAGACCTGTCTATCAGTTTTGCTCACATGTTCTTCCTAGGACAGTGTGTGATACAGACATGATGTAATCAACATTGATGAAAATCAATTATCTTTATTGTCCCTTGATTACAATTTTTGTCACATTCCCACAGATTTCTAAAAGAAATGACAACATACAATTAGTAAGTGACTGATATGCGATAGCTTCTTGAGTATTTTATCCTGTGTCACTGTGTGGTTGCACTCTCTCTGAATATCCCTTATTGCTATTCTATGCCTAAGAAATCATCTTTTAAGATGAAGTCTTAAATTCATTCTTTCTCTGTAAATTTTTCCTTTGTGACCACACACATATCAGGATGATTTGAAGGATTCCCTATAATCTCTATAATTCTTTTTGAGAAACTCTACTTTAGCAACCATCTAGATTTCTTACTTCTCTGTACTTGCCAGTTTGCTGAGATTTCCTTGAGAAAAAAAGGACTGCCTTATATATAACTGAGTCGGTTGTATTTATGATATTTTTTTGCTTCCTTAAGCAAAAGAATAAAAAAGAACAAACTATTTCAATTGTTACAAAATACATAGAAAAGAGGAATAAGCAGCTTAAAAAATCATGACGTTTCCTACAGAAACAGAGAAGCTGGCATAAAGACTTGCTAAATAAATGCCATAAGAAACTAGGGCATATATTGGATAAACTATAAGGCTATTTATTTATTTGTTTATTTTATTTTTGAAGACAGGTTTTGCTCTGTCGCCCAGGCTGGAGTGCAATGGCCTGATCTTGTGGGACTGTGTTAGAGAAATTTCCCTTCCCAGTCCAATAGGGGAGGTGTTTCAAGTTCAAGAACTCTAGTTTTCCAGTCGCGGGCCAGATAGAGTTCTTTGATTTTCCCGGCGTGGACCTGTTTCTTCGCCCAGGAGCCAGGTAAGGCTCTTTGTCTCTGAATATCCGCAGCTGGCTCCTGGAGGAGGGCTCTGGGACTCAGGGTTATAAAAGAAGTAGCCAATCCAACATCAGAGTCAAAGATCAACAATCTAGAGGAAGTTTAAAATAACTCCTCTCATTAGACTAGAACATAAATGGGGCGGAATAACTCAAGGGTTAAAACTTTAGCACTCCAACCGGAAGGGATTTCCTCTCGTTCCCCCTCTCACAACAGTGTCAGAGCTGCCTTTTTTTTCTCTCTCTCTCTGTCTAATAAATTGCTCTTCTGCGAGACTCTTTGGGTCCACGATATTTATGCCAATGGTAAACTCACTGTGCCTACGGGGGCCCTCTCCCCATTCTTCTGGGTTAGAAAGGCGAAGAGCCTACTGGGAAGGCGAAGAGCCTACTGGCAAGGCCAAGAGCCTGCTAGCCAGCAATGCTTCCTGTTTCCGTGGTGTTCTAGCACTTAAAATTCCTGGTTTTCACCCAGGCGGCCTGGGCTCAACTCCCCGGTGTGGGGAACCGGGCAATCCGGTTGAAGTTTTACTCCCCTGGCAACAATCTCGACTCACTGCAACCTCCACCTCCCAGGTTCAAGCAATTCTCCTGCCTCAGCTTCCTGAGTAGCTGGGACTACATGTGTGCGCCACCATGCCTGGCTACTTTCTGTATTTTTAGTAGAAACAAGGTTTCACCATGTTAGCCAGGCTGGTCTGGAACACCTGACATTAGGCCATCTGCCATTCTCAGCCTCCCAAAGTGCTGGGATTACAGGTGTGAATAGACACACCTGGCAGGCCTATTGTGTCATAAAATAAGGTTATGAAACAGAGACTGTGTTTGTTAACTTCACAAGATTTCAGTGAATGAAAAGGAGAATATGTGACAGATGATTTATTCATGATTGTAATTTAAATATGCCTGCTGTATCACTAATCACTGGCAATTATTTCAATATTTTGTGCCAGTAGGAGCAACTGATATTTAGATCACTCAAGTGAATGTTAAACATACACCTAAGCCTTTTCTTAACTTGTATGAAGTATATAAGCCCTTCATACAAGTTAAGAAATAATTGAAATGTATAGCACTTTAAAACTAAGAAGCTTATGAGAACTAATCCAGCACTACATCTTTAACTGATTCCATGAATTATGCATGTGACCTTGCTATCTAGATCATTCCATTGTAGTTATAGTTTTGGATGACCAGATGATACTGAGTGCTTAGGACATTTTTGGTGTTAGTTTCTTTTTGGGTCATTTACTCCTCTTACTGTTAACAATTTGGATCATTCCTCCAAAATTCATGCCTCAGGACATACTAGTTAATCATAAAACTAAATTCAGCTCAAATAAGCTCAGTTTTATGTAATTCTTTACTTGATACCATAACAGTAGTGGGGAGGATGGGTAGAAAGCGGGGGTGACTTTAACCTTTAATTAATACCCAATTCAAGGGCTATGACTTGATCTTCCAGGACAGAGAAAAAGTGTGAATATTTTAATAGGCAATTGAATATCTTTTAAAGTTATTTTGAGGTTTCAGAGATAATCAAATATGCAAACCTAAACCAATAACTATTATTTACAAATTTAACGGATTTTTTACTTCAATAGTAGTAAAACCTATGTTGTTTTAATTTGAAAACAGATTCATGAGTCTTTAACAACTGTAAAAGAAGATTAAAATAATGTTGTTTTTTTTTAAATGATGGGGAATAGGCAAATCTAGGATATAAGAAAATAGAATATAAATGATGCTTGCTTTCCAGCAGAGATATTGATATGCACATTAATGTGTTACTGGAATAGGACCAAAAGCAACAAAAAAATCAATGCAAGTCTGGTCCTTTATTTCAAATATCTTTTTTCTTTTCCAGGAGTGTAATGTATAATCATACATCAAAAACCACCCTTGAACTCTTATTGGTTTCAAGTTCATTTTACCAGAATTTTATCTAAAATATACCAGATTCAACTAGTTTTATCTCAGAGTATTTGTTTATCATGATCTTAATTTATTCTCAATAATGTAGAACTATGGATTGTATAAAGTAATGATTTCTTTTTTTTTGACCAAAGTATTAATTTTGGGAGACACCTGGGAGTATTAACTCCCACTGATACAAGAGTGCTGGGAAGGGAAGAGTGTGGTCCCTTTAAATGATATGGACTGTGAGAAGGGAAGTGCTGGGTAGTGCCTGCTAGGGCTCCACCCCCAGGGGACCTGGGTGAGAAAAGACATTTTTGTTTTCTTGCCCCAATACTGCATTTCCCAAGACCATCCTGGCCTGCCATGCCCCCATCCTTTGCCTGCAAAACTCCCCAAGACCTAGCAGGCAGACAGAGGCAGCTGGATGTTGAGAGGAACTTGTGGACAAGGCACCAGCATGCCAGCAGGCCACTGACCAGCAGAATAACGTGGAGTTTGGGTGGGGCAATTGGAGGAGAGCCCGACTTCAGGAAAAGACCATCTCTCTTCTGGTTCCCCCATCTGCTGAGAGCTACTTCCACTCCATAAAAGTTTTCACTTATTCTCCAAGCCAATGTGTAATCTGATTCTTCCAGTACACCAAGGCAAGAACTTCAAAATACCAAGAACCCTCTGTCTTTGAGACAAGATAGAGGGTCTAATCGAGCTGATTAATACAAACCCCCTATAGACGGCAAAACTAAAACACAACCTGTAACACACACCGACTGGGGCTCCAGTTGTAAACATTCACCCCTAGACACTGCTGGGGGTCTGGAGTCACACCATTGGTATGCTATCCTAGAGGTTTGAGCAGTAGAGCACTAAAATGAACCATACCCCCTTGCACGCCCTTTGAGGGAGATGAGGGAAATTTCCCATTTCACCATTAAATTTTAAGTTACTTTATATTAAAGCAAAAACTTATAAAGGATGACTGCATGATGTTGATTCTGAAATTCGTCTACCAGTGAAATAATTCAATGACATCACATAATACTTAATAGTATCATCATCATCACATAATATTTAATGGTAACAAATAAATCAGTGCTTTATTACTTATGTCTTTGCTCATCTTTCAGGTGTTTTTTGGCCTATCATATTCCACAAAAATGGCCAATTGTAAGTAGACAAAAAGTATGCATTCTAATAGGCAAGCAAACATTATGTTACATAAATTTACCTTAAGTAAATAATTTATCCCATCTCTAATTTATATTATTAACTAATTTATCCTATCTCCAATGTATATTATATTACCTTAAGTAACCTTAATTACTTAAAATATAGATTTTACAAGTTTTGCTTTTATAAAAAAACTTTGTTAAATGCTTTTGTATATATATTTTAAGAATACACCTCTGAAAATATTCTCAAGGTCATTTCAAGTTGCATATATGTGTCAACATTTTAAAGGCTTTGGTACATTATAGAATATTTGGCCAATTTGTTATTTCACCATCAATATAAAATTATATTTATTATGTTATCTTAATATTATTTCTTTCTGTAAAATTCTAAAACAAGATGTTTAATTTTTTGCATTACTATTTTTATGCCTATATTAACATAAACTTCTGAAAAACATTTTTTTGTAAATTTTATAATTCCAATTTGTTTTGTTTAAAATATTTATTTATTTATAACATATATATTTCTTATAAATTAAATGTATTTGTTATAAATATTTATTTATATATGCTGTACTTACATATTTACCTTTATCAAATTCCTCATGTCCTCTTGCATTCTTGCATGAAAGCTTTACTTCCAACTTGGATTCAATTCTTTTACTGTTTTTTTTTTTTTGAGACAGAGTCTCACTCTGTCACACAGGCTGGAGTGCAGTGGCACAATCTCAGCTCACTGCAACCTCCAACTCCCTGGTTGAAGCAATTCTCCGGCCTCAGCCTCCTGAGTAACTGGGATTACAGGCACGCGCCATCATGCCCAGCTAATTTTTTTTTTTTTTTTTTTTTTTTTAGTAGACACGGGGTTTCACCATGTTGGCCAGGATGGTCTTAATCTCCTGATCTCCTGATCCACCAGCCTCGGCCTCACAGGCTTGAGCCACCACACCCAGCTGGATTTATTTACTTCTATTGAAAATTAAAATTCAGTCAAGTCTACCAGAGATGATGTCTCTTAACTTTTGTTTGTCAAATGATGTCTGAAATTCACTTTAATTACTTTAAGTCAGATTTACCAAAGTGTAATGTACATACAGTAGACTTCACCCTTTATAGGTGCACAGATCAATGTTTTTTTGCAAATATTTATAAACATGAAACTACCGCCACGATTGGGATATACAGTATTTCATCAATCCAGAAAGTTATCTCATGTGTAACAAATCTCTTCTCCCCACTTCTAATTCATGGCAACCCTATGTATGATTTTGTACCTATAATTTTTTATTTCCTATATTGTAAAATAAATGGAATCATATGGTATGGACTCCTTCACCCTTAGTTCCTTTCACTTATAGTAATATTTTTAATATTCACCTAAGTTGCTTGATATAGTAGTTTCTTCCTTTTTATTCCCACGACACAGTTCATCTGTATATATGTTTCAGAATGTTGATGGATATTTTTCCCAGTTGATGGATATTTTTCTTATTTCTGTGTTTTATTATTATGAATAGGGATACCATTCATATACAGGTTTTTGTTTTGGAAATATACACTCAGTTACCCTGGAAAAAAATATCTTGCAGTCACATTTTGGGTTCTTACATTATATGTGGGTTAACATTGTAAGAAACAACCAATTTTCTTCTAAGAAGCTGTTTTTCTACCAGCAACATATGAAACTTCACTCAGTCTTGTGTTTTAAGTAGTATTTTGTATTGTTAGACTTTGTTGTAATTTTTGCTGTTGTTCTTGTTCTTGTTAATCTTATCCTAGTGGATGCATGATGAGGTCTCATTATAATTTAAAGTTTTATTTAGCTAATACCTAAGTGTTTTACACATCCATTCATGTGCTATTTGACCCCTATTTTTCTTCGGTGAATTGTCTGTTTAAATCTTTGCCCAATTTTTGTAAATTGGGTTTTTTTGTTTATTTCATTGTAAGAACTTACACAATTCTGCATATTAATCCTATATCAGATATATATTTTAAAAATGTATTCATTCTGTCAGCTGTTTATCTTTTATTTCTAAAAGTGGTTTCAAAGAACAGACTTTTAAAAATTTGATGAGGTTAATATATCATTTTGTTATTTTACCTATTGAACTTTGTCCTATCTAAAAAATCCTTATGTGACTCAAGGTCACAATAATTACCACCTCTTTTTCCTTTCAATTTTTTAAATTTCATGTTTATTCTTTAAGTCTATAATTTGGCTATTTTTTAGTGATCTGTCGTAAAAGTTGAGACGTGTTGTTATTTTTGCTTAAGACATGTAATTTTTTCTTCCAGCCTTGAAAAAATTATAATTTTCCTGATTGCTTTACCTATGTATTTTGCTCAATAAATAAATTGATTATATGTGTGACAGTATTTTTAAACTATTTATTCTGTTAAATTTTCCATGTGTCTATCTTTATGCCAATACTAAACTGCCTTGATTAATCTTATTTCATTTACAAGTAAAGCATAATGTTAAGTTTGTGAGTTCTGCAATTATTTTCTTTTTCAAAACTCTTTGACTAATCTACCTCTTTAAATTTTACCTATAAATATTAGAAGCTGCCAATTCCTGTTTAAAAATAAAACTATTAGAATTTTGACTGGAATGGCATGGAAACTGCAAATCAATTTGTAGAAAATGAACATCTTGAAAAATACTGAGTTTAAAAATTTGAGTCTTCTGTTTTACAAAAACAGTTTAGCTCCTCCATGACTTGTCTTTCTGAATTTCTTTCATTGCTATTTTGTAGTTGTCAGCATGTATGTATTACCCATGCTTTGTTAGATTTTTTATAAGAAGTGATTCAGTACTTTGTTATTATGTTAGTCTATTGGTTGACTCTTTTTATGGTCAATGTTACTATTATGTCAGCCAACTGTAATAAACACTTGTGCTGAGAAATTCCAATGCATTGACATCAGAATTTTTGGCTAGTTTAGAAAAAATAATAATTAACATTTATTCAGTGCTATGATGTACCAGGTTGTTTTGAAATAATTTATAAAATTTTTTTCAATAATGGCAATATTTATATAAAATAAAGGTTCTCATTATCCTCACTTTACCAAAGAATAGGTTGAGATGGATTCTTATATATTGTTTGAAATTCTGAGGTCAATTTAATGTGTGATAACAAAAACACCTTCCAAATTAAACAAGCCCTTAGTGAATGGAGACTAAACCCGTAAAACATAACACACACACATACATATATACATATACATATATATGCATGTGTATATATACATACATATATGCACATGTATATTTTCACATATACATACACATGTATATGTATTTGTGTATATTTACATACATACACATGTGTACATATACACAAGAACTTATGCATGCAGAAACACAGTAAAATCACTGTCAAAGAAGGATAAAACAGATGAATTAGATTTCTTTAAAATTAGAACTATTGTTCCTCAAAAACTTCCATTTTAAAGGACAGTGAAAATTCAAGTCACACTGGAATAATTTACAATAAATAAACATGACCAAGCATTTGTATCCAACCTTCTAACATAAATGGATATGTGCATACATAATATGCTCAGGAAAAATTGGCCAGTATTTTAGTTATAAAGCCAAAACAAACATAAGTTAAAATCAGAATAAGATATCACTACCCACCCGCTATAATGACTAAAACTAAAAAGATGGATAATATCAAGTCTTGGTGAGAATGTGAAGCAACTGGAGTATTCATACATTGCTGTTATAAATATAAAACTACACAATTTGGAAAGGTGTTTGACAGTTTCTTGTAAATTAAAAGAAATATATGCCATATGCTACAGCAATTCCACTCATAAATATTTACTCAAGATAAATAAAAACATATGTTAGCAAAAAAAAAAGTACAAGGGTGATCATATTAGCTGTATTAGGCCATTTTTAGACTGGTGATAATGATGTACTTGAGACTGGGCAATTTACAAAAGAAAAAGGTCTATTGGACTTACAGTTCCATGTGGCTGGGGAAGCCTCACAACCATGGCAGAAGGTGAAAGGCACGTCTAACATGGTGGCAAACATGAGAAGAGAGCTTGTGCAGGAAAACTCCCCATTTTAAAATCATCAGATTTCATGAAACTTATTCACTATCATGAGAAAAGCATGGGAAAGACCTGCCTCCATGATTTAGTCACCTTCCACCGGGTCCCTCTCATAACGTGGGAGTTCAAAATGAGATCTGGGTGGGACACTGCCAAACCATGTCAGTAGTTTACTATTAACAGCCAAAAATTTAAATAATCTAAATTATTTAAATTTATCTAAAAATTTAAATTTAAATAAACAGCAAGCAAATCAATACATTTAAGTATACGCATAAAATAGAATACTACACAGTAATTCAAATTTGAAAAACCAACTACTGATATAACATTGATATGAATTAATCTTTGAAATAGTATATAAATATATAACTACAATTTGATGTATAGGATTTTTAAAAAATAGGTAACTAATGTGATAGAAATCAAATCAGTGTTTTTTTCTGAAAGAAGAAATGGTAAATTGGCTTCAGGGAGCTTTTTGGGTGATGGAAATGTTAAATATCATAAGTGTGATAGTTTTTAAACAGGTTTGCCAAAACCCATACATTTTTACACTTAAAATGCTTCTGCTGTAGGTAATTTATACTTCAAACAGATTTCTTTAATGTTAGAAGTAAACTAGGAGTGCAATAGAATAAGAATCCAAGATTACAGTGTTAAGCAAGCTCAGAAATCAATTGGCTCAATATAGAAATAAAAATTAGAGGTTTCTAGAAAAAAAGTCCTCACAAAATAATTGAAGAAAAAACAGCATTACAATTAATATGTGATTATGAATGTGAAAGCATGCCCATGGATTTTTATGTCTCTTTAATTAAGCAAGAATATATAATTATAGAAAACAAATTATAAATCATTCAACAAATATCACTAAACCTAAACAAACTTGAAAAATAATAGATTTGAAAAAGTTTTGGTATTTTTGACATTGCAGAATAAGTTATTGTCACATTATAGATACTACTATAACACATATTTGTAATAATAAGCTACTACCCAAGGGCTATAGTATATGCTATTTATAAAATGTGTTTTATATATTTGTATGGCAAATTTTTCTGTTATTTATTTTTATTATTAAGATGTGATTCTGAAAGAACATGCATGATTAAATATATTATTTCTTTGTAGATTGAAGGAAGAATATTTAATGGTACACTTCTTAACAATTGAAGATGTCTTCTGATTATTATAAGAAGGTGGAATAAGTCATAGTAAATGCAAAGTCAGAATTTTTATAACATTTAGTTTAACACCCCACATAAATATTCTATTTTTTTTAAACTTTAGAGGAATCATTTTCAGGATAGAATATATTCTTTTGAAGGAGGTTATCTGAATTTCAGAAACTCCTTTTATTCACTTCCTATATTAGTGTCTGTTATGTATGCTTTTTGCTTTCAAATTGTAAAGCAAATAGTTTAAAGTGCCTAGAATAATGTTTTACGCATATATAAAACATTTTATTTGTAAACACAAGAATGCTACTAAAATTTAGGAAGACCTACAGTGATATATTTAAATTTCAGGGAATCACTTATGCAAAAGCCCTTGGTGTTTAATATATAATATTCTATATGAAAAAGCACAGAAGTAAGCACTTAATAATCATAAAATAATAATAACAATAATAATAATAAAACAATAAATAGTAAGTGTTTTACCTATTTGGAGTTTACAAATGTTATGTAGAGACTCTCAGCACACCATTTCTATCACTAAATGAAAGTAACAATTATAGAGTTTTTAAAAAAATAATTTATTTTCGGAATCAATGTTAAAGTGGAGATCCTTTTTCCTAATATAAAGATTCATAACATAAATATTAGTACTGAATAAAGGTAATACATTTTATTGAATATTTACAGACAAAGGGAACATAGGAGCATTGATGTATAATGTCAAGGAAAAGAGGAGAAAGCGTATGATAAGGTGCAAAATAAATGGTCTTTTTAGAAAAAACAAATTTATGAAGGCTGCAAATTATGAAGTATGTAAATTTATACACTGTTGTTGAAATTCTTATCTTTACATTATCTTTTGGGGTTTTTAATGAAATTTATATATATATATGTTTATAAATTCACTTGTATATCCATATGTTTGTGTGTTTGTTTACATATATTATTTTTCTATCTTTATCTTGCTTTAGTCTCTATAAACCAATTCTATAGTTTTCCAAATCAAATTTTATTTTATTTTGTTTTAAAAATAAGCATGTTGATACAGCTACACTGTCATCAGTTTTTAAATAAATTTTTCAAAGTGGCTTATACCAGTTGGATGTATTTGAAGAACAGATGAGAGAGGAGGCAGTTAGAGGATCATTAAATAGATAGGGAGGAAGGGTCTTTGGAGAAGAGCAATGTTCACAGGAACAATTGCGGGACAGTACCTACACTGCCTCTGCAGCTAATAGGAAGAAACTTGGTTAGAACTTCCCCTAATGCCAGGATGTTTCTCAGAAGGGACTGTCCCAACTTAGGTGCAGTTGCAATAAATCATCTAATTGTCCTTAACTCGACCCAGCTCATTATAATGTCATTGACAAGACATTAGTATTGCGGTTTTAGTTAACCTATGGGTTTCACTTAAGTACTCGTGCATAATAACCAAGATGGAGTCACTCTGGCCAACCCAGACATACACAGGTGCAATGTCCTTAGGAGGGAACTTTATCCCCCATTTTGGGCAGAACCCACCAACGACTTCCTTGCTCTTGCCACATAAAAGACCCAGAACTTAGCCCTATTTCTGGCAACCTGCTTTCAGCTTCCCTCTGTTTGCTGAGTACCTTCCTTCTGCTTAATAAATCCTACTCTACTCTTTGGTGGCTGTGTGCCTTATTCTTCTTGGTCATGGGACAAGAACTTGGAGCTAGCTGAACTAGGGACTAGGCAGACACCAACATAGAGTTAAAAGTTCTGAAAAATGTAAATTTCCTATCTAAATTATTGAGGCAGAAAATGTTTTGGAAGTTTACAGATATTTGTGTTAGGTTCATGTAGGGCAATAGCATTAGAAGTGAAAATTTTTCTTTCTTGGTATGTGCAGTTTGTTCCAAATTAATAGAAATTATGAGATTAAAAAAATTAAGTAAACTATTATAGTAAATTATTAAGACAAACAGTAAATAGAAAGTGTAAAGCAAACATATAGGTAAACAAATGTTCTTACTCTTCTCCAATAGGCTGCTTAGTCACTACTATCTATTGGTATAATGAGGGAAAAAGCAGCTCATTGCAAACTCTAATAAGCATGTGTATGTTAAAGACTAGAAAACAAATGTGGCCAAAAACAAATGCAGAAGGTAAAGGTAAACCTAAAACAGTTTCCAATATGTCAGTGTTGAAGGCATGAAGTTAATGAGACATAAAGTAAAAAGTTACATACTGAACACTTTTCAAAAAAATAAAAATGAAATGTGATGTAAAAATTACAAATAGCTACAGAATTGTGCACCTTCAGGTATATCTGATAGGGCGTTATACTAAATCTCTAATTCACTTACATGGTTAGAGGAAAGTTTTATGCTTAAATTCTATTCCTAATAATCTAGTAATTAGCACTCAATACACTTCTAATGAATAAATGAATGAATGAATGAAATTCACAGTTACACAGCTCGTCATCTGTACTTCTAATACTCACTAAGGATTCATTCTTGTTATGCAGATGATATTGCTATTCTCATATTCACACTACTGCCTCCTTACCCTACAGCTCTCGCTTGGAAATCATGTTCTCTATGTCAACTTAGCAATAATAATCCCAGGCTGGGTAAGGTGACTCCAATGTGATTCTATAGTATTCCTCATACTGTTTTGTTATCCTATCATATCTGTATCTTTTACTAGCATTTGATATTAGGGATAACCAGGCCTTGTTAGTCTTTGAACATATGTTCTTAAACAGTATGTGGCACATAGCAGGATCTCAAAAAATATCAGCTGAATGAAGACTTTAAAACACAAATTTGGAAAGATAAGCATGGAACAGAGGCATGAGATGAGAGGATAGTGTCTAAGATAGTAAACAGTAGGTACCCACGTAATTGGTAAATAATAAAGCCCATGAAAGCCAGGCTGATAATGTTTATGGTGAAGCATGACAAATGATTTAGGGATGATAGGTGATAATCTAAGTATCAAGAAATGTTATTTAGATTTGAATTTTGGAATTAGAAATTACAGGAATGACAGTATTTCAGGCACTTTTTGAAATAAGGACATAATTACTATGCACAGGTTAAATGTTGGGGATAAGGAAAGAGAGAAGAGATGAAATTTCTTAAAATATCTATAATTAATTTTGGTTAAAATATTTTAGACTCTACTTTTAAATAACTGGTTGAAAAATAAACATCAATGGCCACTCCTTCAAAAACAAAACAAAACCAAAAAGATTACCAAAAGTTTGACTCTCTTTATTTATCTCTTTTTTCTTTTATGGTTTTTTAAATTATTTCAATAGCTCATGGGGTGCAGGTGGTTTTTGGTTACATAGATGAATTGCATGTTAGTGAAATCTGAGATTATAGTAAATGCATCACTCCAGTGGTATATATAATACCCAATATGTAGTTTTTAATCCCTCATTTCCCTCCATTCTCCATCTTCTGAGTCTCCAATATCCATTATAACTGGATGACTTTGTGTACTCATAGTTTTGCTCCCACTTTTAAATGAGAATATATGTTATCAGCTCCCACTTTTAAATGAGAATATATGTTAAATGTAGGTTATTTGGTTTTTCATTCCTGAGTTAATTCACTTAAAACAATGGCCTCCAGTTTCATCCAAGCTGCTGCAAAAATATTTCATTTTATTCTAATTTTATGGCTGAGTATTATTCCATAATGTATATATACTACATTTTCTTTATCCACTCACTGATTGATTGGCACTTAGGTTGGTTCCACATCTTTGCAATTGTGAATTGTGCTGTGATAAAAAAATGACTGCAGGAGTCTTTTTGAGGTAAAGACTTACTTTGTTTGGGTTAATATCCAGAAGTAGGATTGCTGGAATGAATGGTAGATCTGCTTTTAGCTCTTTGAAAATCTCCATACTGTTTTCCACTGAGTTTATAGTAATTTATATTTCCACCAGCAATACATAAGCATTCCATTTTCACCATAGCGACAGGCATATCTACTGTTTTTTTGACTTTTTCATAATGGCCATTCTGGTTGGGGTAAGGTGGTATCACATCGTGGTTTTGATTTGCATTTGCTTGATGATTAGGGATTTTGAACATTGTTTCATGCTTATTGGCTATTTGCATATCTTCTTTTGAAAAGTGTCTATTTGGCTGGGCGTCGTGGTTCATACCTGTGATCCCAGCACTTTGGGAGGCTGAGGCAGGCAGATCACCTGAGGTCAGAAGTTTGAGACCACCCTGGCCAACATGGTGTAATCCATCTCTACTAAAAATACAAAATTTAGCCAGGTGTGGTGGTGCATGCCTGTAACCCCAGCTACTTGGAAGGCTGATATGGGAGAATCACTTGACCCCAGGAGGCAAATGTTGCAGTGAGCCAAGATGGCACCATTACATTCTAGCCTGGGTGACCAAGAGCGACAAGAGTGAAACTCCATCTCAAAAAAAGAAAAGAAAAAAAAGAAAGAAAAGAAAAGTGTGTATTCATGTAATTTGCCCACTTTTTGATGTGATTATTATTATTTTTCTTGCTGATTTGTTTGAGTTGTTTGTATACTCTGGTTTTAGTCCTTTGTCAGATATATAGTATCCAAATATTTTCTCCAATTCTGTTCATTTTCTTCTTTTACTGTGTTGATTATTTATTTTGCTGGGTAGAAGCTTTTTAGTTTAATTGGGTATCATTATTTATTTTTGCTTTTCTTGCATTTGCTTTTAGAGTTTTAGTTGAAAAATCTGTGCCTAGGCCAATGTCTAGAATAGATTTTCCTGGGTTTCTTTCTAGAATTTTTATGGTTTCAGGTCTTAGATTTAAGTCTTTACTTCATCTTGAGTTGATTTTTTTTCAATGGTGAGTGATAGGGATCCAGTTTCATTCTTTTACATGTAGCTATCTAGTTTTCCCAGCACCATTTATTGAATAGGTTGTTCATTACCCAATTTATGTTTGTGTATGCTTTGACAAAAATCTGTTGGATGTATTTGGATTTATTTCTGGGTTCTCTATTCTGTTCCATTGGTCTATGTATCTACTATCCCAGCACGTTGTTATCTTGGTTACTATAGCCTTGTAGTATAATGTGAAGTTAGGTAATGTGATGCCTCCAGATTTGCTCTATTTGCTTAGGATTGCTTTGGCTCCTTAGGCTTTTATGAGTTTTAAAATTGTTTTTTCTCATTCTCTGAAATATTATGTTGATAGTTTGATAAGAATTACATTGAATCTATAAATTGCTTTGGGCATTACGGTTATTTTCATGATATTCATTCTTCCAAACCATGAAATGGGATACGTTTCTATTTGTGTCAGCTGTGATTTCTTTCAGGAAGTGTTTTATAGTTCTCCTTGTTAGAGATCTTTTGCCTCCTTGGTTAAGTTATATTTGTAGATATTTTACTTATTTTTATTTTTTGTAGCTATTGCTAATGGAATTAAATTATAGATTTGATTCTCATCTTGGTTACTATTGGTGTATAGCAGGGTTCCTAATTTGTGTAAATTGATTTCATAACTTGAAACTTTACTGAACTCACTTAACAAATCTGTGAGCCTTTTGGAGGAATTTTTAGGGTTTTTCAGGTAAATAATCACATCTTCAACAAAAAGACATTTTTTTGGCTTTCTCTTTTTCAATTTGGATGACCTATATTTATTTCCATTTCCTAATTGCTCTGGGTAACACTTCTATTACTGTGTTGACTAGAAGTGATGAAAGTGGGCAGCCTTGTCTTATTTCTATTTTTAGGGGGAAAGATTTCAACTTTTCCCCCACTCAATATTGTGTTGGCTGTGATTTTGTCATACATAGCTTTTATTATTTTGTTACCTCTCTTTAATAGTATTGTTATCTTCTTAGAAATGTTGATCTATGACTAGCATCAACTATGATTCTGAGTAGGTATGTATGAATAAGATATAGTAAAAAATACCAAATAAGATTCTAGACTAGAAGAATGATGTTAATGAGGATAAAAATTGTGAATTTAAAGTAATACAGATAAGGAAAAATTGCAGTGACATTCTCAACATATCTTTATTTTACTATTTAAATTATCTTAATGTTTTATAGTTACTACTGGTTTTATTTATGTGATATTTTCCCATCTTCCATTTACAATTTGGTTTGCTCAATAATTTTTTTTACCTCTCAATGCCTTGAAGATAAACTTGGAATAAACTATAGACACCATTAATGAAAAATTTCTACTCCTACATGCCATTGCCCTATGTGAACCTAACATAAATCACTGTAGAAATCCCCCCCAACAATCCCAGTGTCAGTAATTTGGATAAATTTTTTTAGATCGCTTAGAAGCTTTAACCTCTATTCTTCAAATTCATGTCCATTTTGAGAACTTTAATGGTTATGAGCCATTTTGAGAACTGTATTAAATAACTGATGACAATGTTGATGTGTCAGCCTGCTTATCTTTTTAAAAAATGTGATTTGGCAATTATATTTAGTAGTCAAACTTAATCAACCCATTAATTTTCTACTAAATTAACAGAAACATAGCTTTTTAAAAAAGCATTAGTGTTGATCAGACAGACATGAATTTGAATCAGTTTCACTTTCCCCTTGTGTTTCTTGAAAATGTTACTAATTTAGTCCTTTGAGCTTCACATTTCTTTTACTTGAAGCGTGAGTATTAATAAACTTGACTTAATATTGTTGTATGCTTAAATGGAACAGTATGTATAAAGCTACAAGCAGTGTGTGTTGTGTAATAATAGAGCCAAAAATGGTAGCCATTACTTTGTTGTTGTTATTGTTGTTATTTTGTTCATTGTAATTGAATACAGAATAACAAATCTTGAGCAGTAAATTATAAATTATTTTATATTAGAAAGATTATGTAAGATGTTTTAGTAGCTAATCAAGATAGCTTAATGTGCTTAAAGGTAAATATGACAATAAATTACTAATTTATTCTACTACAGATATTTTGTATTTTTCTTGGAATGGTTTGATGTTCTCTTTATTTTTGTAATTTGTAGCTTTCTATGGTTTTCCTAATCTAATTAATTGCATTTCTAAGTATAAAGCTCCATGTCCTCATTTATAGGAAATGTAGAAGTCCACACACAAAACTTTAAAAATTATTTTGATATTTCATTCCTTAAAAATTTTGCCTAGTCATTTTTCATCCAGTAGTACTTGTTTCATACATACATACATCTTGTCATATACAAATGAGGGGGTGACCACTGGCACACAGCATCACAAAATAAAAGTTATTTCATCATCCAAAGGAAAGGTTATATGCTCTTTTTCTTCTCCCTTGCTCAGGTGGTAGCACCCCATATAGCTTTTACAAGAAGAATAGCTTATATATTATCTACATGAAAAATCAGCTTTCCTTTTCTATTCCTGTAGCAGATATAAAACAAATACCAACCCTATTGAAGAAAAAATTGCTTATATAAACCAAAGAATTTCTCAAATCTAGGACATCTCAAGTAAAATGAGGAATTAACTGCCTCAATCTTTATAGCACTTAAATACAGTGCTTGATAACACTGTTATTTTGTCTCTAGTGTTGTCACAGTTTTAGAAAAAAGTTACTTCCAGTTTATATTGACATATTATCATCAATTATGTTTCACCATCTGTGGACCTAATTAAGTTTACCCTTAAATTTGATTTTACCAGACATCATTCACAAGTGAGACACGTTTACTAAATATCCTTCATGCAAAGAGAAGAAAAAAAATTACTTAAAATGGCCCCAAAATAATTTTGCTGCTAGCAAGTTGATTGCCAAATAACATTTCTTAAGTTACACTATTCTATGCAATCAGTGGTGGCTGGTTATGCCAGAGAATAGGTTGGTTTAAGGACACCAATATATACCGAGTATTTTCATATTTTATTACATTGAAAGAAGGTCAAAGCATTTCCTTTCCCCGTTCCCACTTTAATTTTTCACTATAAACAACTGTAACAAGTGTTACATTGTTAGATTTCCCAAAAATTGAGTCTCCTTAGAAATAATGTTAATACTTGAATTTGCATTTTCATATATGTCAATCCTGTGCCACGGACTAAGCAAGCTCTTAACAGCTAATTTAAAAATGAGCAATGCAATGAACAATGAAATAACAAAATCACCTTCTTTCCCTCTCCATAGTTTATTTAAACAAAATATTTTTTAAAATATACTTTTTACTTCACTTCAGTTCTCTTCTTAGTAAGAAATTGGAAAGCACACAAGGAGACAAGGACATTAAATAAATAGGGAAGCAGATATATGATTGAGTGTCATATTTCAATTACTTTTGGGTTGTGAAAGCTATATTTCTGGCACTGTTTATCTACAGTAAAATGCATTCTTTTTATGGAATATATTATAAAATATTTCAAAATAGATATAAGAAGTCTAAATAATCCAGAAAGAGAAAAATGTGGCAATTGATGATAAATAGATAATTTTTGCTTACTTAATGAAAAGAACTATTTCTCCAAAACTGAGTATAAGGTAAAAATGGAAAATAAGCAATATTCTAGATTAGTACATTGCATTTAACCATATCTTGCAGGTAATCTCTGCACAGATTAATATAAATTAAATTCTTAGAATTATTTTACAAATAAGAGGTTTGTTGGTGAACATATTGCAAAAGGATATTTTATTCAGTCAGCAGGCTGGATTATAGTCAAAAGGAATATTCAATCCCCAAACAAGAGAGGTATTATGGAACGCACCCCTCTAGGATTTCTGTGAAAATTGATAGAAGAATTGCATCTCTAAACCAATGTCAAGAAAATCACTCGAGTGTAATTTTGTTCTCAGCAGATATACACTCAGCAATAAGAAGAAAATATATTATTATGTTTAAGGAGTTGGTTGTGAATAAATTTATATAAACAATTTTAAGACTAAACCACACAATTGGATGTTTTAAAAACACTACACTAAAAAAATTCCATTTGCATGTAATCAAGGCTTAGAAATCTATTCATTACTTTATAAAATTAAGCTGGTCCTAATTATACTCACATTGTTAGAGAATATGGATCTCTGTGCTTCTTCCCCATCTTATCATTAGTACAAATAAGAAAGACTGACAGAGACAAGAAAATTTGACCCAATGTTATGAATTTTTAAAGGCATTAATTTTTACTGCCGGTAAATTAGAATTGTTTGCTTTTCATTTTTTATGTTCATTAATAGATAGAAATTGAGATTTTTCTATATAGAGTCCATAAAGTTTCTTGGAACTAAAATTAAACAAATGGTAAGTACATAAAATGTTGTGCATTTGAATTACATGATAAAAGATTCCTATAAGCCCATACTATCGTTGAGCAAAGAGACTGACTTCACTAATTGTATAGTAAGTCAACCCATAAAATTACCAAACAGAAAATCTATATGAAAACAGGGATGGAGTGGCAAAGATGTGAGCATTTAAAAATGTCCCTGTCTAGAATCCCAAGCAAATTCATATTTCAAAACACGAACAAATAAAGCAGTGTGATCAATAATGTATTGAAGCCTCCAAATACAATTCCTAAAACCGATAATCAAGTGTTAATAGCTACACTGTAGTCAATGTACCCTGGAGCAATGTTTCTCAAACTGGAGACCTGGTGTTTTGCCAGGTCAATAAAAAGAGTTCACATAGGCAGATGTTGAGGAGCTTTGTGTTGTCATTCAGAGATGATACGTCACAGAATCAAAGGCTTGGATTTATAGGGATTGTGGTGTATGTGTGTGTGTAACTTTTTTTTTTTACATTTGGTACAGAAATGTTGGTCTCTTGTATCTACTCGAATTTCTCATTTTATTTTGTCTCATTGTGCCATCATTCACTTTGTTTTGATACTGTGGTGTTATATCAATATTACTTTTAAAGTTTTCATTGAAGTTGGTCATGGAAGGGTGGTGGTACCAAGTGAATACTGAAATGAAAATGCAATGGTTGTCTGTTATGAATCATTAAATCACAAGGACTGCTGGCTTAGCAAAGGGACCAAAAGAGTCACTTCTTAAGGAAAAAAATGAAACTAAAATAGCACATATAGTACTTATTTTTAGATTGGCCTTTCTGGTCATCAGTGTACTCCAGTACGTGCACTGTGTGTTTTTTACCTTGTTGCTCAGTTTTCAAATCCAGTTATATTGTATATTGTAGTTATCAAACTGCCATTTATACCTCAGACTTGTGTTCAGAATGGAATATATTCATTTGCTACAGTCATTTACAAGAGGAACCATTTATCTTTTCCAAAAGCCTTTCACTTGTTAAAGCCATGTCTTCATGGCATTTAGAAACCCTGAAATGCTTACAACCAATATATGTCAAGTGCCATTTTAGTTTCTTTTCACATATTATATCAATGAATTCCTTAATAACTTGATGAGACAGGAATAATTCTGTGCTACAATTTTCTTAAGTATCTCTATTTTATCCCCTTATCTAGCCATGTCACAGATGAGGGAACTGAAATATAGATACTTTCTTAAACACATACTAGTAAGTAGTGAGTGATGATAAAAGCCTATGCTGTCTGACTTCAGATTGCACATGTTTTGACAATATGGAACATCATCTTGGCATTTATAGAGAACATGTAACCATTTGGGGCAGAAAGGGGTGGATAGGAAACAGAGTTTAAGTTTTCTGCTTTGTCCCCCAAAAACATACATACTTCTGAGGTTACTTCTTCATTCTCAAATGCTTGATCGGTAAACCTAGAACAGTGTTGTTGACACCAAAGGTAAATGAAACTGTTAAAGAAAGTTATCAATGTTGTCAAATGTAGCAATTACACCTAGAAAATGGCAAATGAATGTAGCAAAAAGTCGAGTATTGGTGATCCTAGCAGAAAGGAGAGATTTCATATATCTGTGAATATTGGTAAATGAAATGTTAAGGAAGATAAAATATGGAAATATAGACTATTTAGAGAGATTTGGATGAAAACAGGAACAGTCTGATCAGCAGCTGGAGAAGAATATGAGTCAGAGTGATGAAATCTTAGGCTTGCTTTTTAAGCTTATAAAAGGCACAGATATAAAATGTCATAATGAAGCCCTGGGTCAGAACTTGATGATTTCATGAAGTAAAGATACTGAATGCTGTTTATAGATTTTAAATGTGGGTTCAAAATTACAATCCTCATATAAATAAGCATTTTCCTATGCTAATGAGATACCTGATAAAAACATTTATCTCTGTAAGCTTGAACCTCAGTGGAATCATCTGAGACCTTTTATGGTGGGTTGCCATTCTCAAATGAATTAAGTTTTACAAAGCTCAAATGACAACATTATTATTATTATTATTAAAATAATACATAATATATAACAAAAGAGTTCACTGCACCATACAACTTAAGTGTATGCAGTGTGGTTGTTTTGTATGGGTTTCATTTTAGGCATGATTTTAAAGAGGAACTTGAGTCTTTCATGTTCCTGCTTAATTTGCTAAACAAATTAGTGAATGTAACAAGACATATATTGCGAACTCAATTTCTCAATAAGAAATGAAAATAAAATTCAAAAACTCAAACAGCACTAGGGTTATTTGCAATAATATTTTAATTTGATATTGGCAAATAAAAATTAGATTATTGACCTATGCCTGAAAAACGATAGTGACAGTAATGCATGTTTTATGTGTATGGTTGCACACCCTATGCATTTTTTCTTTTTCTTTCCTCTAGTATTTTGGGTGAATAATGTTTCTAGAGCTTAATTTATAATTTTTAGTTCATTGGATGATGAAAAAATGAGCAGCTACACATAAACCTGAGAAAAGGGAATGGATGAAGAAAGTGAACTTTAGGAAGGATATAGTGACTGACGGGGCAGTGTGTCGCTCCTTATTTTGGGATGTGAAACCAAATGCTAGTTAAAATAACACTACATTCTCCCATAAAAAATAAAGGAAGTAGTTTCTCCCTTTTTTTTCTAGTAATGTACTTAGGAACATTTGTAACTGTAAATTTATTTTCTCTCTCTTTAAAATGAATGCAAATTTTATTTAAAGCTTCATAAGTCTCTTGACAGCTGATATGGTTTGGCTCTGTGTTCCTACCCAAATCTCATATTGAATTACATTCTCTTAATTCTCTTGTGTAAGAGAGAGGGACCCACTGGGAGATAATTGACAAATGGGGGCAGTTTCTCCCATACTCTTCTTGTGGTAGCGATTAAGTCTCATGAGATTTGATGGTTTTAAAAAGGGGAGTTTCAGTGCACAAGCTCTCTTCTCTTGTCTGTCACCATGTGAGATGTGACTTTCACCTTCTGCCATCAATATGAGGTTCTCCCAGCCATGTGGAACTGTAAGCCCAATAAAGCTCTTTCTTTTGAAATTGCCCAGTCTCAGGTATGTTTTATCAGCAGCATGAAACAGACTAGTACATTAAATTGTCACTGGGAGTGGGGGAGTTGCTGAAAAGATACCTTAATATGTGGAAGTAAATTTCGCACTGGGTAACAGGCCGAGGTTGCAACAGCACTAAGAAGACAGGAAAATGTGGGAAAACTCTGAACTTCCTAGAGATTTGTTTAATGGATTTGACAAACATGCTGACAGTGATATGAACAATAAGGTCCAGGCTGAGGTGGTCCCAGAGGAGACAAGGAACTTGTTGGGAACTGGAGCAAAGGTGACTCTTGCTATGTTTTAGCAAAGAGACTGGAGGCATTTTACCCCTGCCCTAGAAATCTGTGCAACTATGAACTTGAGAGACATGATTTAGGGTGCCTGGCAGAAAAAAATTTCTAAGCAGCAAAGCATTCAAAGGGTGATTTTGGTGCAAGGCATTCAGTTTCATAAAGTAAGCAGAGCATAAAAGTTTGGAAAATTTGCTGCCTGATAATGTAATAGAAAAGGAAATTCCATTTTCTGAGGAGAAATTCAAGCCAGCAGAGAAATCTGCATAAGTAACAAGGAGAATGTTAATCACCAAGACAATGGGGAAAATGTCTCCAGGGCATGACAGAGGTCTTCACCACAGCCCCTCCCATCACAAGCCCAGAGGTCTAGGAGGAAAAAAATGGTTTTATGGGCCAGGCCCAGGGTTCCTGTGCTGTGTGCAGTCCAGGGACTTGGTGCCTTGCATCCCAGCTGCTCCAACTGTGACTAAAGGGGGCCAAGGTACAACTGGGGCTGTGGCTTCAGAGGGTGGAAGCCCCAAGTCTTGGAAGCTTCCGTTGAGCCTGCAGGTGCACAGAAGTTACAAACTGAGGTTTAGAAAACTCTGTCTAGATTTCAGAGGATGTATGGAAATCACTGAATGTCCAGGCAGAAGTTTGCTGCAGGGGCGGGGCCCTCATAGGGAACCTCTGCTAGGGCCGTGCAGAAGGGAAATTTGGGGTTGAAGCCCTTACACAGAGTCCCTTCTGGGGCCTTGCCTAGTGGAGCTGTGAAAAGAAGTCCCACTGTCTTCCAAACTGCAGAATGGTAGATCCACTGACAGCTTGCACCATGTGCCTCAAAAAACCATGGACACTCAACAGCAGCACATAAAAGCAGCCAGGAGGGAGCCTGTACCCTGCAGAGCCACAGGGGCAGAGCTGCCCAAGACCATGGGAATCCACCTCTTGCATCAGTGTAACTTGGATGTGAAACACGGAGTAAAAGGAGATAATTTTAGAGGTTTAGGATTTGACTGCCCTGCTAGATTTCAAAATTGCACAAGGCCTATAGCCTCTTTGTTTTAGCCAATTCCTGTCTTTGGAATGGCTGTATTTACCCAATGCCTGTACCCCCATCGTATTTAGGAAGTAACTAACTTGCTTTTGAGGCTCAAAGGCAGAAGGTACTTGCCTTGTCTCAGATGCAACTTTTGTTCTGGACTTTTGAGTTAATGCTGAAGTGAGTTAGGACTTTGGAGGACTGTTGGAAAGGCACGTTTGGTTTTCAAGTGTGAGTACATGAAATTTAGAAGGAAACAGGGGTGGAATAATATGGTTTGGTTCTATGCTTCACACAAATCTCATCTTCAATTGTACTTTCATAATTCCCATGTGTTGTGGGAGGGACCCAGTGAGAGATAATTGAATCATGGGGGTGGTTTCTCACATACTGTTCCTATAGTAGTGAATAAGTCTCATGAGATCTGATGGTTTTATAAAGGGGAGTTTCCATGCACAAGCTCTCTTCCCTTGTTTGCAGCCATGTGAGACATGTTTTTCACCTTCTGCCATGATTTTGAGGCTTCCCTAGCCATGTGAAACTGTAAGTCCTATAAACCTCTTTCTTTTGTATATTGCCCATTATTGTATATATCTTTATCAGCAGCATGAAAATAGATGAATACACTAGCTTTAAGATGCAATATTGTTTTTCTTAAGAACTTGGGAACCATCATTTTGAAATATAAACATCAAGTAAGACAGTGTTCTTACCTCCCAGTTTCTGTGGAAAGATAGGAGCCTGACGTCAGTGGCTGCCTTGCTTCAAATTGCAAAACTACCTGCTGTTATAAAGACATAAGAAGTTTGATTATTTTCTTTAGTTAAATTCAATTAGCCAACACAGGTTGTCACACACATTACCAAATGAATTTAGGATGAATTATATGTGCAGATGGTACTACCAAGTTCTCTTAGGTGAGGACTAGCTATCGTTAACTTGAGTACAATATCTGCTTGAGTATGTATCTGTTTAGCTATATCAAAGGCTAAATTTTTTTCTGTCTTTGTAATCTCCTAGTGGATTACCTGTCAGTTGCATCACATTTAGGTACAATGCTTATGCAATAATAAAACTGTTTTTCTTCTCTTCATCCTCTGTGGAGAGCTTTTCTGGGTTTGGAGATTTTGTTTCTGGTTATATCTTCCCAATAATGGATAAAGATAGAGGATATTCTTTTGTGCAAAGAATAATTGCTTTATGTTAGGTGAAAGCACAACGCTTTGCTTTGCGAAATATGTATAGAAAAGTTAGAATACACATGGATTAGCAAATATTATAGGTAGAGTCTGATAGTCAAGTCATTTGCCTTTCTGTTCTTTAATAACTTTCCCACACTTTTGCATATCACATTTTGCAGATTCTTTTGCAAACTCATTTTCTATAAGTTTGCCTGATGGAAAGTACTGAAAAGAGATTGGCAACATGAGAAAGGAGAAACATAAGGTATTTCTCTCACTGTTTCTGCTGTTGGCAGCATCTCTGACAATGGCTGCATCTTCTTCAAAAACTGAGTTTTCACTGAGCAGCTGAGGTTCTTGTGCCTTGAAGAACCTCCCTTGGTCCTATAAGCTTTCAGGGTGGTAGCATTTTCCAGTTCTTTCTAGTAGTGGAATTACTCAAAATTCCTTGTTTGACTTGGTTCTTATAACATCTTTACAAATTATTTCTGAATTACATTTCTAGTGCACTACCTGGTTTTGACCACCTTTAGTTTTGCACACTTAAAACTTATGAAGATTTTCAGTATTCTATATGGCTCTCTACTTTGGGGGAGATATAATCATCTTTTCTCTCATGTTGGTAATAAATATTCAGCTATCAAGCATCTATTTTAGAACACATCACTCATACTAAAACTATATGACACATTTTAAATGTATTATTCTCATAAAAATAGGTCATAATTTCTTGTTTACATAAATAATTTCAATTATTTATATAGTTTACAAATAAACAACCTTCTAACTGTAATATTAGTCACAAATAATTTTCTGGAATAATTTTTTTGATATTGTATTGTGCCAAAAAGGTGTTGCAAAATGTATTAGTTTTGATGTGCAATGCTCAAAAGTCCTGTGGAAGGGCTTCATTATAAGAGACTCTAAGATGTTATTTTTTTAAATGATAATAATCACAAATATACTATGGATTTACATCTACATATCACTTATCACATCAGGCAATTCACAAATGATAAGGTGATAAGATTATTCCTTAAATTTCTAAAGGCTGTTTACTATGAAAATTACTATTTATTATGCTATTTACTATGAAAATATGGAAATTTTAATTAAAATAAAACAATTGCATATTTTGTGGATGTTTGATTTGAATTTCTTTCTCTTGTTTTTTTTTTTTTATGTTATACTGATATATTTATCTATATCCAAAGCTGTTTCTGTGGCCTACCACACAGTATGTCTTGCTATCAGGTCCAATTCTGAGCTAAAGTACAATGTTATTACAGAGGAGTTTGCCACAAATATAAAATCATGTATTTTAAAAGCAGACGGAGTTAGTTTTCAATATAGTACAAGCATTTAGTAGTAATGTAGGTATTTGCATATTAGTTAACTTTTTGCTTTGGCTTTTTCTTTTCAATTAATTGCTAAAATATTATATGATAAAATACACTGATAAACTATATTAAATAATTATATTAAATGAAATATTTTATGTTAAATTACCATGTCACATTTTTATTCCCAAACTTTCAACTACACAAATTACAAGTAAACAGGTTAACTAAGAGCACAGTTAAACAAATACGGTATTTATTGACTCATCTATGGAAAGTAGAAACTCAGATTCTAGGTCAGAGGAGAAATTTCCTATTATTGCATATTTTGAAGTGGAAAGAGTGATTGAACTTATGTCACTCTGATTTGCAGCATCTTGAGTCAAAAGGAATTCCCCATTTCATATCAAGAATATCTTTTATAGATATTTATATTTTAAATGCTTTAATGTTCATCCTCATGGTTTAAAGGCGTATACATAGTCATCCCAATGGACAGATGGAATTTTCTGTCTTTTTTATTATCCTAGATATTTGAGTAAAGTCAGGGAGTTTATTGAATGCATGATGCCATATGACAATGTGATATAATGCCTTTACGAAGGTAGCACAGTAAAAAATATAATGACCTCACCAAATTATCCTGGTAGGTTTTTAACAAATAGCAAGGAAGGCAACTTAAATTAATGTAATGAACAAATAGGTGAGCAGTAGACTGTAAAAAAAAAAATCATTTAATCTAGTTTCAAAAGAGATAACAATTAAGTAAAAACCTGCAGAGCATGATGGCAATTACACAAACCCCCTGCCTTGCAAACTGTCTGAATTTAATCAGATGATTTCTTGCAGAAACAAGGAATATGTTAAATAAGGACATGAAAATTCTTAGGGAACAATGTAAAAATCTGAGAGACATATCCCATATATGACATATTACCATACCTGTTAATCGTTCAGACAATTCTTATGAGAAAAAACAGAAAGGCAGAGGTTTATGAATATGTATATACACACCAAGTTACATTTCATTTTGAGAACTGCAAATAAAACAGCATCCTTTATAATACGTTTTACTAGAGATTAAATATAATGAGCTCTGTTCACAAGGGCTGATAATCTCTATCTGTTACTTAAGAAATGTGAATAATAGGATTTTATACAATTATTTACAAGGGTACTTATGAAATAAACAGAAGTGACACTACATTTTTTTAGTCAACTTTTGTAAACAAACCCTGAGCAGCAGGCCAAAAAATTTTCCAATTAGGAAAAAAGAAACCTCTTATTAATAAAGGACTGTTATCATCACAGATGCAGGCACATTAAGGATATAAAAGGCCTCCTAAGTCAGCAAATCTGTACCCCTGCCACATCTGGAAGTCCCTTTTAAAAGATGGTGTGGTTTATTCCATGTCATTTAAAATCTATAGAACAATTTATCTTCACAACATATTTTAAATTAATCCTAATCCTTTTACTTCACTGGTTTATGTGATGAATTCTAAATGTTCAACCCAAGAAATATAGAAGTCCAGCAAAAAGTCTAGAGAAAGAATTTGGTATATAATTATATTTTTATAATATTAATTTTTATTTATTTTAAAAATGTTACAACATAAAAAGATAATTTCAAAAGGAAAAGATCACCAGTAAACATACAACTATGATATGAGTACTGCTCAAGTTTTAATATATTTTTTCAAATATTCTTTTGTCATTTTCACTATTTTAGCAGTTGGGTATTAAAAGTAGCCAAGGTGGGTCTTAGTGTTTCATATGCTGCTTTAAAAATTTTAATATTAAATATTTATAACAGTTCATATGATTGAATGTATTTCAAAAATAAGTCCATTCCACTCTGTGAATATGCAATAATATATTTAACAAATCCACTATTTATATAATGGTTTCTGTGTCTTATTGTTAGATTAACATAAGGAGGAATTTTTTTCTATTTAAATCTTATGTGCATCTCACCTTTTTCTTTTCAAATGTTACTAAAAGTAGAAATGTTGGACATTGATATACGAACACTGTTAAGAGTACTGATACACATTGCATGCAGGTTTTTGTGATAAGTTTTTAAAATAATTGGATAAATACCCAGTGGCACCTTTCCTGGATTTTATGATAAGACTATGTTTGACTTTGTATAAAACAGTCAAAACATAGTCCAAAGTAGCTATAGCATTTTGCATTTCAGTCAGCAATAAATGATACATTTGCAGCTTCACATCCTTGTCAGCATTTGGCTTTGTCAGTTTTTTGGACTTTATGTGTCGCATTAGACCACCAATTACAAAACCTATCAAGCTAAATAATGTGTAATCTTCCTCAAATCATGGATTTCAGTTTAAGTCATTAAAACTGATTATTTAGAAGCACGACATCAACAGGATGATGGAAGGGGAGGTTCCAGTTCTCATCTCCCTATAGAAACACAGATTTTGCAACCCTCGCCCCATGGACAAGAATGCCTTTGTGGTAGCCTCGGAATCTTGCTAAGTTTCCAGCACCACAGGAGAACAAAAGTCTGAGAGGGGCTGCACTGAATAGAGTAAAAACAACAATTTTAATTTACCTGTGCCTCCTGACAACACAGCTCAGTGACAAAAGAGACTGCTTCAGCTTATGATTTACCCTACAGGTGAATGTGAGAGTGAAGTTCACTCTCAGCTTCTGCAATCTTGCAGAATATTGTCCAGGAAGAACACTTCTGTCTTGTCCTGCTCAGAATATTGAGGGGATTTTCATGGCTAACTTGTCTGGGGCAGCTTGGAGCAGGGTAAAGGGCAGAGCACTCAGCAAATTGCACATGGTTTTCAACATCCAACTGCAGGTGTTCCTAACATCTCAAAGACTTCACCAAGAGGCTCGTCCACAAACCTCGCAGGGTTGCCTTCCTGTGCATTGCTCTATCAGCCAATTTGTACACTCAGGACTCCATATACACCCTTCTGTATATGGCAACCCATGGATTCAAATGTACCACTCAAATGAGGAGGGGGTAGTGATGGATAAGGGATACAAAGTTTCATTTACGCAACATAAATAAGTTATGGAGATCTACTACACAGCATAATGCTTATAGCTAACAATACTGTATTATATACTTAAAATTTGCTGATACATCAGTTCTTATGCTAAGTGCTCTTAGCAAAGAAAAACAAGAAAAACAGTAATAGTAATAAGAAGGGGTAAGAAAAAACTTTAACATGTAATAAGTATGTTTAGGGCCTTGATGGTGGTGATGGTTTTACCAATATATATCTATCTCAAACTCACAGTGATGTACACATTAAATATTTACATGGTTTAATAGGTTAATATGCCTCAACTGAGTGGTTAAAAATCAATCAATCAATAAACAGATTATTAATTTTTCCCTCATTGATCTTTTTTGACCCTCATAAAAATTTATGTTTACAATTTCAACAAATAAAGCTATTATTATTATTATTAAATTCATCAACTCTATACACTGAAGCCTTTCACAGATAAAAGGAATTACATAAATAGAAATATGATACAATAATTACTCAAGCATTAGTGTATATCAAGTGCTCTTCTAAGGTCTTTGCATCTGTTGACATGTTTACTTGATACAAACAATTGATGAATATATATAAGGTAAAGATAAGAAATTTGAAGAACAGTTAGCAGTGTACATTTGTACAGCCACTACAGAAAATATTCTGAAGATTCCTCAAAATATTAAAAAATAAAACTACCTTATGATCCAGCAATTCCACTTCTGGGTGTATATCCATAGGAAATAAAACTGGTTCATCAAAGATATATCCACACACTCATGTTTATTGCACTGTTATTCATGATGTTGAAACAACAGTTCCCCAATAAAATTTTTCTGAACTGGACACTTGTTTAAGTATACACTAAAACCCCAATCCTTCTTTGAAGGTATTTTTATACCTATTTAACTAGGTTCCAATCAATAAAATATAATTATGAGTAATGTGCTCAACTTCTGTGTCACTTACTTAAAGAAAATTGTTTACTGATCCCTCATTCTTAATAACCTTACTTCAGGTTGAATGCAGACTTAACCAAGTTCAGTTTGACCATGAAAAATAGTATGATAAATACGTATATGAAAAAAACAAGAAGATTCTGGTATTGTGGAAAAGTTCCTTTATATGGGCTGCTTAATACTGCTCAATTCTAAAATTTTATGTTACTGAGAAATACACATTTTTCTTAGTTGGGTACTGTAATTCTTCTTTGTTTTCTACAATATCCTATCATTTTCCCTAAATTATATATAACTCTAGTTTACCCAGCTAGTATGTAACAACAGTAGGAATGAAAAATCAAAACAAGGAAGTCTGAAAAGCCTAAGCTCTTAATCAGTACACGCTGTTATCTAAAGTGGTAATAAGCAAATGATAATGCTTCTCATACATCTATCACAATCAGCTCTTTCCAGCTCCACTCTGCATGCATGTACTGATGTCTAAACAGATCTTGAAATTAACTTCTTAGCAAAACTTGATGTCAGAATCATAGGAGATTGGAAAAATCACATTTTTTTGTAATTTTAGGAATTTCTAAAATACTTCATTTGTGAGTATGTCAGTTTTACTTCTAATCAGCATTTCTGATTATGCAACATTTCTGATTATTCAACATTTCTGATTATTCTGGATACAGGAGAGATTTGTGGTTTTCTCCCAATGATAAAGCTATGTGTCTAAGTCAATTTACATGCTACATATTCAGAAACTTAGCAGATGCAAGAAGTGATTACTTTCAGATTGGCATTATTGCTAAAGATTGTCAACATGAAAAATGATTTCTTGAACAAATGATGAGAACAAACTCATTGGAAATAATGAAAACTCTACAAATTCATAACAAATGAGTTTGTGAGGTATGCCAAAGTCAAATAAAAGCCTGATGTAATGTTTTCATACATTTAGTTTCATCTTTTTTATTTTATAAGCTTGCAAAGATGACTGAAGTTATCATTTTTATCCTTAATAATATGAAGATTGATGAAGAAGAAAATATATCATGATTGAAATCAACATGATATTTTTTAGTCCTTTTGGGATAATAAAAATTATTTAGCTTCACTCTTTTCTCTAAGAAAATGTTTACATATAATTATTACATTTAAACTATGTTTCTTTTGTTTGGACAATGGCTTAGATCATGGGTCAGTAAATATTTTTAAGCATTCCAATTTTTAATACTTTAGCCTTTGTCTACCATAGGGTGTCTTCTGTAACTACATGATTCTGCCAATGTAGTGTGAAAACATCTGTAAAATGATACATAAATGAGTGGGCACACATGTGTTCACTAAAATTTTATTTACAAAATCAGCAATCTATAAGTCATAGTTTGCCGACCCTTGATCTAGATCAGTGTAGTCCAGTAGAACTTTCTACATTATTGGAAATATTCTGTGTGTGTTGTCACTGAAGGACACTAGCCACATTTGGCCACTGAACACTTAAACTTAGACATGTGTCCAACGTGGCTGATAAACTTAATTTTTAATTTATCTTAATCAATCACTTTAAAAATAAACTTAAATAGACATGTTTTTAACGACTACACAACTGAACAGCATGTTTATACTTGTATATTAAAAATTGATAAGCAACATGTTAGTTTTCCTTATTAGAATGATTTCTATTTTTATTTAAATAAAAGTTTATAATCTTAAATTAGATCTATATATTGCAAATGTGGTACAATCATCTATGAACATTTAAAAATAGGTCACTATTTATTAAATATAAGTCAATGTTTTTGTTTTTATAAAATTTGAGACCAAGGAGTTTTTATGTGCTCAAATAATCTTTGTGGCAACAGGATGATTATAAAAACGTTACATTTCATGGTGTCATATTTAAAATGAGACCACTTCAATAAAAAAAGTCCAAATGAAGTTAGATTAAGCAATAACAAAATTATGGAATCCAGAAAGCTTCATTTTGACTAATACATATCTTATCCTTCTTTTTAAACTTGCAGTTTCTGTACTTTCAAGCTGCCTTTCTTAGCATAGGCTTTCTGTTTTTCTAGATAACTTTTTCATGGTCAAGAGAACTACTGCAATACCAGGCCATCATATGTAAACCTAAAAATACCTTCACGTAATTGTAGTTACTGCCACGGAGAAGTGAACTACTATAATTGAGCTACAACAATTGTAATTCCATCCTTAAGTTGGAGCTACGTTCCACATCTCCCTAAGTCAGTGGTGGCTAGATACCTAAACAAAATTTGGATTTTGTTAACAAGAAAGAAGTGGTAAAAATGTGTCAATGACCAAGTGATTTTTGACAGCTACCTATTTAGAAAGCTGAAAGAGTTGGAAAAGAAAAATATAGGAATACTACACTATATATTAAAATTCAATGTAGGGAAAAGGATGGAAAATAAGTAATGTCAGAAAAAAGTAGATTACTTATTTTGATATAATTAATGACTAGCGTTAATTCATTTGATGTAATAGAAATTAGCTTTAATAAATCACTGGATGCCATGTTTCAAAAATTTTAACAAGCTATTAATTGAAATTGGCTTGGATATGAGCACTGTCACATGGACTGAAACTGACTAACTGACCATAAATAAAAACTAATGATAGACGGCAATGCATTAAGGAAAAGCATGTAGTGTTTTCACTTTGGAAAAATTAACATATTTAGGAATAACATAAAAATTTAAGTTTTTAGAAATAAGAATAGCAATTGAGTTTTTCCAAAAAAAACGATAAGTTCAAGTAAATTATTAAAAATAAGTTTACATTGTTTTCATTGCTCACATCTTTGAATATTAAGCTTGTGGTAGAAAAGAAGCTAACGAAAGATTGCACACAGGAATTTCTTTCTTTCTTTTTTCTTTTCTTACCTTTCTTTCCCTCCCTCCCTCCTTTCCTTCCTTCCCTCCCTCCCTCCCTCCCTCCTTCCTTCCTTCCTTCTTCTTTTCTTTTTCCCCCCAGAAAATGCCTATAGCTGTGAACTCCCTGAAAGGCTTAGGTTTGTGTGTTATTTATGGTTTAAAAGATATTTCAAGTCTATCATTGAAGGGCACTTGGGTTGGCTCCAAGTCTTTGCTATTGTGAATAGTGCTGAAATAAATACACGTGTGCATGTGTCTTTATAGTAGACTAACTTATAACCCTTAAAGTTAAATAAAAAAAAGATTTTCCTTTAAATGGCTTTTCTAGTATGAGTCAAAGTATCAGCACCTTTGAATGAAGAGGTTATTTAACCCTGTAAATTTTATTTTATTGAAATTGTTTTCTTATACTTACATTTACATTTTGAATTGCAATTCTGTTGCCTAATATTATGTTTGTACAGAATGTCTGTCTGACCTTTATTGTTAACTTAAGTAGTTGTGCCAAAATCACTTTGAAAACTTAAGTGAAAAATCCTCTCTGGATTCATGGTGATTATTGACATTTGGAGAAACAGTTTCTTAGATACATTCATTATTTACTTAACAATTTCTTACATAGTTCTTTTTATTTTCCCCACACTATTCTAAGGCTTTTATAACATCTCCCATACGGATAAAATTAACAGCTATATTGATCTTTAACAATAAAGAGTATTTTATAATAATAAATAGCATTTTCTCATTTAGAACAATTCAAGACTTTCATATTTTGTCGTAAAATCTGCCAGATAGCAGGGCTCCAATAGTCAGTTATAAAGCTGATGGAGCAAATTGTTGAAACCTGGGTGAGAAATGATACCTAGAACCCTTATACAGGTCTGAAGCTTGGAATATTCTTACATAAGAGAAAAATTATCTATTTTCTTCAATCCACTGTTAATTTAGGGTTTTGGTTATATGCAATAAAAAACAATTTAAATTATACACAATATTTAGAAAGAAGTGTCTGTTTCAAATACATAGACATATGCACACATGCAAACACCATTTATACAAACACACACCCAAAGTCTAATGAATTTCAAATTAAAATATTAAAAATACATTGAACTATGTAGTTAATGATTTTCATCCTTAATGTTACTTCATAATATAAACCTAGGTGGTTACTCAACCATCATATTGATTTACATGCTTGAAGAAGAAGTTAAGAGAGAAGAATAACGGGAGGCCATTCTGACTAATTCACCTCCTTTTAAGTAGCCTTCCCAATGTCTTAAAAATATTTTGCTTGAAATTAATAAAATCCTAACTTTGTTAGGATTGTGTAAAGGAGGTTGACAATGCAGTCTTTCACTCTAGGGGGCATTTTCCTAATAGAAAATGAGGGCTCTCTCTCTGGAAGAAAAGAAGATGAGGAATGTTTTGTCTGGCAGCTAATGGTCTGTGAAACCATAGATAACATTGGCTGAAATGACAAGTAGGTATCACTAAGGTGAAATTCATGTTAAAGAATAAATTTTACTAAAATATAGATCTGATTTGTATATTAGATAAAAACAGTTATTTTTTCCCATTATTTGCTTATGCCTAAAGAGTCAGATTCCAAATCAGTATTAGCAAAGTTTTTGTATGATCAATTGTATTAGAGAGTGGAAGTGGAAGCACAGTTATCTAAAACTGAACCTCAATGTATCTGCATTGGAAATCCTCTTTTACTATTAGACTGGTGAAAAGCTATATCATCTGTCACACAAATGTCATGTTCACAAAGACAAAGACCATCACTATTTACAGTCTGAAAACATTCTATGTATGTCTTTTTCTTCATGGCAAATTTGATGTGATAGCACATCATATACATATGAAGCTTCCTTTTCTCTAGTCATGTCCCTTTTTTAGTAATCTGAATGATGAATGTGGAAATATATACCAAATTAAGGGATCTGACTGATGTATGAATCCCTCAGAGCCACGTCAATCAGGTCCTGTCAACTATAAACTTGACTACACAGAGGGACTTTAACATCAATTTTAGCTTAACATTTGTAGCTTAACGTTTTCAGTCTTCTGAAATTTAAATCTGTCCTCTGATAGAGTATCATTACTCCACTACCCAATTTGACAAAGAACAAGAGTTGTAGAAAATATTATTTGGAAATCTGGAATATTTTAGCTCATTCATTTTTCTAAGTGTTCTACATCATCTTTTGATATTACTAATTTGGCATATCTGGAACTGTGGACACTCCAATCTCTGAAACCAAATTATGGAATTTGCTGCTTACACACACACACATACACACACACACACTCACTCACTCACACATACATCCCACTTTTACAGAAGCAGAGTTTAAGCAATAACAAACTATTCTGAAACATAATTCTATTTGCTCTTCCTTTACAGAAACAGAGTTTAAGCAATAACGAACTATTTTGAAATATAATTTTATTTGCTATTCCTTTACAATAACAAACTATTCTGAAATATAATTGTATTTGCTCCTCCTTGTAATCATATATTGAACACCTGCTATCTGCATATACATGTGATAAGTACTAAATACTAATTTTAAAAATAAAACAAAGCCTTATTGGTCATTTCTGTTTTTGCTTTGACTTTTGTGTTTTATGTTTGTTTTCCTTTTTGTTTTAATTTTTTTTGTTCTATTATAAAATGACTTATTTATTTGGGAGATTAACATAGACACAAAACAAACTGCGGTGGCTCACATCTGTAATCCCAGCACTTTGGGAGCAGATTAAAGTGAAAAAAATAGGTAAGGGAGCCCGGTGCAGTGGCTCATGCTAATCCTTTGGGAGGCATGAGCCACTGCATCCTCATCCCAGCACTTTGGGAGGCCAAGGTGGGTGGATCACAAGGTCAGGAGTTCGAGACCACCCTGGCCAATATGGTGAAACCCCATCTCTACTAAAAAAATACAAAAATTAGCGGGGAGTGGTAGCATGTGCCTGTAGTCCCAGCTACTTGGGAGACTGAGGCAGGAGAATCACTTCAACCTGGGAGGCAGAGGTTGCAGTGAGCTGAGATGGTGCCACTGAACTCCAGCCTAGACGACAGAGTGAGACTCCGTCTCAAAAAACAAAAACAGAAAAAAAAAAAAAAAACCTCTTTAAAATTAATAGCAATAAAATAACTAACTATAACATTTAATTACAATTATTACAATTATTTTTCTGGGTGTAAATTGGAATATATAATATTCCATACATACACACAGAGAGCCATTTACTTTACTCCACATATTTATGAGGCAGAGATTATTGCTATCCTGAATCCAGTGTTTACACCACTAATTTAAAAATAGACTCGACTAGAGGTGTAACCAGACCAAGATACAACCATAGTGAGTGGAAGGTCTAGTAGGTTGATAACCACTGAGAGCCAATACTTAGCTCACGATATTATACCACTCATGCAATTCAGGATTATGTAAGGAACACAGGAAAAACTCTTGTTTTAAGTACAAAGTGTTTTACTTCAGGAGGTTAGAAGCTTACATAATTGTTGGGTACAGTTTCAGCCACCTGTAGCTTCTGGCAGCTCCAAAGCAGTTGATTCCAAATAACTCACTTTGTGTCCATATATCTACCTGAAACCACTTTTTGGAGAAAAATTCATTATGCTTTTTCTTACCTTCCAAATTTTCTCTTTGCAGCAGTATCTAACACAGTATGGTATGAGAAAGGTGATTCTGAAAAATGCAGTTTATTGTATACTCCATATATAGTAATATAATAAGTTGATATAGCAAATTCCAATTAAATGCCACAGTATATATTCTTGTACTCCCTGTTTTTATATTTATAATTTTATTCTCTACTATAAAGAAAACTAGCTCTAATTATTCATTATAGATTTATGTATTAGCTCAAGCTTAGAATACAAAGAAAGTAGTTTCAGAATTGTTTACTAACTAGAGTTCAATAGTTATTTGAATTACTTCTTTTGAGTAAAATTTTCATTTAGGAAATTGCAAAATCTCAACTTACAAATGAATAAATTTTGAAAAAAATTATAGGTCTATGTAATCTAAATGAAATGTATAGATGTATCTATAAAAGTCAGGAATATTTTAATACCGCTAAAGCTACATCATATTTCCTTTCCTTTAGAGAGGCAAAAGCAGAACTCTATTCTGATTTCTTTACAACATAGATTAGCTTTGCTTGTTCTATAACCTTATTTAAATAATCACTCCGTAAATATTCTTTTGTCTCTGGCTTGTTTTCCTAAATGTAATATCCATGAGATTTAGCCCTGTGGTTATATGTATGATTACTTATTTTTCCAAGGATGAATAGTATTTTATTTTATAATACACAACAATTTTTAAATTCATTTTCATGTTGATGAGCATTTGATCTGGTGCCAGCTTTTGACTGTTACATATACAGCTGATATAATAATAGCTGTATTTGTATTAGTCTATAAATATATATGTATATATGTATACACACATATTTATATTCTTATTCAAATCTCCCCATGTACTTTTCTTGTCATTTCTCCTCATTAGATATCTAAAAACAAAATTGTGTTCATAGAATATATTTTACTTTGTAAGAAACTGATTAACCTTCTTAAATGTTGTAATGTTTTATTAATACATCCTCAGCCTCGATATATTTGTGTTTAAGTTATTTTACATTCTTACCATCATGTGGTTTAATTTTAATTCTGGATATTCAAGTTTGTAGTAGTAATCCACTTTAAATTGATCATCTCCTGTATTGCTAATACATTTTCTGTGTAAAATGCTTTGTAAAATATTTTCAGTCTCTCTTTTAACAGTTTTTGTTATTTGCTTGTTAAATTATAAATGTTTCTTGTTGTTTCTGAATATAAGCCCTTTGTACATTTTTGTTTAATAATATTTTTCTTCTGATCTGTGAATTTTCTATTTATTTCCTTAATAGTACCTATTGAAGAGAAATTGTTGATATCAAAAGTCTAATTTATCTAGCTTTTTCATTGTGATCATTGTCTAATGTGTCCCATGGAACATTTTTTGTCTGTACACAGGCAGTGAAGCTATATGTCCCATGTTTTTTTACTGGATGTTCTATCAATTTATGTTTTAAGTCTACCCATATCAGATCAATTTTTGTACATGTTATGAATTAGAGGTTCAAAATCACTTTTTTCCATATGGATTTTTACTTGTTTAAACATAATTTGTTGTAAAAAGACCTTAATATGCAACATGAGTTTGTTTCATAATTATGCTTCTATCTGGTCAGTTTCTACATTTTATTATTATTATTTTTTACTGAAAACATTAGAACTGATAAACAGAGTACATCTTTGTTTAGCTACTGTGGTTTTCCATTCACAATTTATTTCATCTTTTCCTTACTTCAGTACTCCAGCCTTTTAGATGAGACTGAGTCTATGCATTTTTCCAAGCTGGGCTATAATTGGCCTCAATCAAGTAGATTAATACATACTGCCATCTTTCTCTTCTGGCACATATATTCTATAGTCATTTGCCCATAAAAGTAGATGCAATTTAATGTGTTTCAAATATATTGAACTCAGAATACGTGTTGGATGAAAGAGGAAGAGAAGCTTTCTCTCTCCTGTCTTAATCTCAAAACATGTAGTCATGGAAGCCATGTTAGCATCATGCTGACAGCTTCAGAGCACTTATTACAGAGATAAATCTTATTTGAATGACTGTTAAAAAAAATAATAGATTAACTTGCACCCAAAACTAATGCACTTACGCTAGCTTTTTCAATCATTAAAACTGGATTTAGATTGATTTCTGACTCTCACAACTGAAAGCATTGTAAATGATAAAATGTGTTTGTGTTTATTCTCTTCAGGTCCACCATCTGCATTTTAGGAAAAGAAAAAATTCTTCACAAAAAGTGAATATATGCACTGATAATTTATGTGTATGTACCATTTAAGGTAAATTAGAATTACAATAAAACCCATAGGAGTTGATAAAAGAGTTTATTTTTTGAAATAATATTTTATCTTTGATAAAAAGAAAATATTATTCATATTTTTTTGCAAATATTTTTCTAGTGACAAAAAATATATTTCAGGAAGGACTGAAATAAATGATGAAAAACATGTTACCTCCTCTTTATGGGTTCCTTTTTTCAGTTACTGGAATTTTATTTCTGAGATTAAATAACTCAGTTTATTTTTATATGTGTGGCTAGCCTTTCTTAAACTGTGAAAATTATAACTGTACACTCAGATTTCACAAAACGTATTATTATTTTTAAAATATATACTCTCTTTACTATTGTATTTTTGTTGTAAATAAGGATACATCTCTAAAACCAGATGACATAATGTAAGAATAAATATATACAATTTTCAATAATTCTTATTTTCATTATAATTTAATATTGCTAGTTGAATTTTCTTGCTTAGGACAGTATGACCTAGAAATATTGATTCAATTGCTTTGATCAAACAGTGGCAGAATATTATATTAGGTGCATTGGAAATCAAATGCATTAACAGAAATGTTATTGAAGTAAAAATTACATTTGAAATGAATATAACACTAAGTAAATATGTAGCTATTTGTAAACTCATAATAAAAGTAATCATGACAGAGAAAAAGTTACTATTAGTTACTTTTAAATTTTTATATTGATATCATAAGCTAAATGTAAGAATATTGATAGAAGCATATAAATAAATACGTATTACTGATAATACAATATTAACATCAAAAGTCTGTTATGCTGATGAATATTCTCCATAAAAAACTGTGAATTTTATTTTCTTGTATCTTTTTTGGCTAAATTATCTCAAAATAAGATGTGGTATTTTTCATGTTCCCTGGAGTAAAATGTATGTTGTTCAAAAAATTAATTGATTAGGTGTGTATGTAAAATAAAACACCATGTAATTTTAAAAACTGTGATTCACCTTTTAATCATTTTAATATATAATTCCTTTTGTAATTGTCAATATTTTCTATATAACTGGAAGAAAAAAGAAAATCATTTATAAGAATGCTGTAAATAACATTCTCACTCATATCACTTTCACTAAATACCACAATTGAGTTTAAATAAAAAGAAATAGTGTATTATCTGAGAATATGCATAGAATATATATTAATATAATAATATATATGAATATAATATATACTATGTTTATATATAACCTATATAATGTAATAATATATAACAAAATAATATAGTGTATTACATAGTATAGTATTTTATTATACTATAGTTTATCTCAGAAAGGGAGAGGCAATATGATATGTCTTAGTCCATGTGCATTTGAAAGTGAGATCCTCATCAAATAATAATGAAAATCCTAAGACTGACATATAAACAATATAAAACAAAGAAGAATGTAGGAAAAGCCACTAATATCAGTGGTCTAAGACTGGATCTCTATTATAAATGTTGTGTCCCTCAATAAGTCATTGCATATACGTTTACTATGAGCAAGAAATGTTAAGATCAGAGTTATTGATTGTACTTTGTATTTACTGTTTTCCTTTTTTGTTTCTAATAATTGCCCACCAATGAGATAGAAACACATTCCATAGAAACTTAAAACAGCAGACATATTGTTAATTATAGAAAATATATGATAAAATTTAAGATTTTATCATCTTTTAACATTCTAAAATGTCGTAAGTTTTCCAAAAACATTTTGTTTGAACATCTTCAAACATTAAAGTACAGAGGACCAAAAATATGAACCATCATATATAACCATCAAAGTGAACCATTATGTATTTATATACATCACCTAGATTTAACAATTATTTATGTTTCTGTACATTGGTATTTTACACTTTTTCTTTTCACTGGAATATTTTAAAGCAAATCCAAGATATCATAACATCTTATCTCTAAATGTTTCACTACAAGTCTCTGAAAAACAAAGATATTTTCCATATAACTACAATGTCATTTCATGTTGAAATAAATTTAGAATAATTCTATATCACCTACATAGTAGCTATATTAAAATTTCTGTAATTGCCCCCCAAGAAGCCCTTTTAAAAGTTTATTTGTTATGATGGTGGTCTAAACAAGGCATATTGCAAGTAGTTGTATATCTTAATTTGCCCTTTATTTTCATTGTATAAATTGCTATTTTTGCTCTAGTGTTAGTTTGAGTCCACATGATTTTTTTCCTTTTGCTCATTTTTAATTGTGGCATTATTTAGATACTATAAATCTCACCCTTCTAAAGCATATAATTTAGTGCTTATTCGTATATTCACAAAGACGTGCAACTATCACCTCTATCTAATTTGAGAACATTTTCATTATGTGTCTCCAAAATAAATGCTTACCCATTACCATCTCTTCCCAATATTCCTCTCTTCCTAATATCTGGGAACCACTAATGTAATCTCTGTCTCTATGGATGTGCTTACTCTGGGAATTTCATACATATAAAATTAATATGAGACCTTTTGTGCTGGCCTATTTCCCGTAAAACAATATTTGCAAAGATCGTCCATGTAGTAGCATATATCAATACTTCCCATTTTTATAGCTGAATCACATTCTTTTATATGGTTACACAATATTTTATTTTATCCATTCATTGATCAATGGACTTTTGGGTTGTTTCTATTTTTCACCTGTTAGGAATAGTGTGGTTATGAACATTGGCATTTAAGTTTATGTGTGGACATATATTTTCAATTTCCTTAAGAATATTTGCAAAATGGCTGGGTCACGTGGTAACTCTATGTTTAACATTTTAAAGAATTCAAAAAATGTTTTTCAAACTGGCTGCATCATTTGTTATTCCCATTAGCAATACATGATGCTTTCAAATTCTCCTAACCCTTGCCAGCAAATTTTATCCTTTCCTTTTTCATAGCCATTTTAATGAACGTAAAGTATATATCATTGCTGACTTTAATTTGCATTTCCCTAATGGCTCATGATGTTGTACATCTTTTCATGTATTATTACCTTCTTGTGTATCTTTGGAAAAATGTATACTTAAATCTATTTTAAACTGGAGGTTATTATCCTACTTTATAGGTAAGAAAACTGAGGCACAGAATAGTTACTGGATTGCCAAATTTTCATAGTTGGTGAGTGGAAATGGTAAAACAGAGATCCCAGCTGAAGTAGATGGGCTCTAGAGCTTATGCACATATTCAATATTCAAAGATGTTGCATGACTTGCTTAGGGCACAAAGTTTGGCATACAGGAAATGGTAGGGATGGGTCCATGTCAACGATCTGGCTTCAAAGTTCATATACCACTTAACAGCCTACCACTCTAGGGTACATAAAAATATGTGTTTGGAGATAGATTTTAGTGTGTAATTATTTGCCTTTCTGTAGTCCAGGACCAATTTTGCAATTGTTCAGTGGCTCAGTTTTCTCACCTTTTAAATGAAAATAATCATGCTATGGTTTGAATGTTTGTCTTTCCCCAAAATGTATATGTTGAAATCTTAACCTCCAAAATGATGATATTAAGTGACTGGACTTTTGTGGAGGTAATTAAGGAAGAGCCCTCATGAATGAGAGTAGTGCCCTCATGAAGGAGACCCAAAAGCTGGTTTATTCCTTCTACTATCTATGAACCTGCCAGCATCTTGATCTTGGAATTCCCAGCCTCCAGAACTGTTAGAGAAAAATTTCTCTTGTTTATAAGATACCAGTGGAAGGCATTTTGTTTAGCAGACCAAATAGACTAAGATCAGAATCCTTAAATCATTATAATTATAAAGGATTGCATGTGTTACAGTGGTAAAGGCTTAGTATACCCTCTGTTATATGGATATTATTTAGTAAATGCTGCCTGCTACTATCTTTAAGATTTAATTAATATTGCAACATTTGTGTTTATTAAATCACATTTTATTAAATATGAGGTATCCCTCTGTACTGGAAAATATCATTGGAACTAGAAATTCTAGGTTCGCTCTGGGATTCTGAGAAGAGTATGTGAAAAAGCCTCATTTTTTTTTTTAATCTAAGAAAATGTGCAACTCTAAAAGACTATCTTTCTGGAGGAAGGTAAAACAAAAGCCAGACAGTCTCTCCAAGGTTCTAGACAGGTAGAATTCAAATGCCAGGAGGATCTGAGTGAGTTAACCAAGTAAGAGTGGCATGCTCAGAATAAGGAGGAGGGGAAGAAAAGTAAGAAGGGAGAAATTGCCTTATCAAAGTTTGGTAGTCCTAGCTTCTGTGAGGTATCTGTGACATCTGACAAGGGTGGTGAAGGCAAGAAACCTAGCATGAACACAAGAAGAGTTTCTTGAGATTTTGTAGCTTTCCAAGTAAGAAACTGTGTACAATGTGGGCAAAGATGTTGACCAAAATAAAAAATAGGCATTGCCTATTTAGTTTCTTGTGTGTGCATTTTTGTTTGTTTGTTTGTTTTATTTTGAAATGGAGTCTTGCCCTGTCACCAGGCTGGAGTGCAGTGACACAATCTCGGCTCTCGGCAACCTCTGCCTCCTGGGTGCAAGTGATTCTCCTGCCTCAACCTCTTGAGTAGCTGAGACTACAGGCGTAAGCCACCATGCCCAGCTAATTTTTTGTACTTTTTTTTTTTTTTTTTAAGAGAGACGGGCTTTCACCATGTTGGCCAGGATGGTTTTGATCTCTTAACCTTGTGATAGTCCCACCTCGGCCTCCCAAAGTGCTGTGATTAAGGACATGAGCCACTCCACCTGGCTGTGTGTGCATTTTTTGAGGAATCAAGAAATATACTTCTATGAGCAACTGAGTCTGATAACAATATTCTAGACTTTCTAGTTGGTGAACAGTGGCATTTCATTGTGACTTTGATGTGAATTTTCCTGTTGACAAATGACATTGACCATTTTTTATGTGTGTATTGGAAAATTGATATCTTCTTTGGAGAAATAATTACCTAATTTCTCTTCCTATTATTTGAGTTGTCTGGAGTTTTTTGTTGTTGTTCATTTGAAGTAACTCTGTTCATATTCTGAAAATTTAACCTTATCACAGATATTGTTTATAAATGTATTCTTTTATTCATATTTTGTTGTTTCTCATACCTTTGGTGTATCTAAAATCTAATTGCCTAAATCCAGGTCATGAAAATTTATCCATTTATGCCATATATTCTCTTCCAATGGTTTTATAGTTTCAGTTCTTATATTTAGGTCATTGATGCATTTTGCATTGATTTTTGTATATTTTGTGAAATATGGTTAAATCTTTATTCTTTAAATGTGAAAATTCAGCTATCTAAACATTATTCATTGAACAGAATATTTTCCCCTATTAAGTTGTCTTGAGACTCTTTAAAAAAGTCAATTGGCTATGGACATATAGGTTTATTTTTGAATTTTAAATTTGCTCCCATTAGTTTTTATGCTATTATTACGTCAGCCTCACAATGTACTGTTTTCAGAGCATTTGTTCTGAAATTGGAAAAAGTGAGATCACTAATGTTGCCTTTTTTTCAAGATTGCTTTTGCCCATTGTAATTCCACGTAAATTTGAGAGTCAGCTTTTCTAGTTCTGTAAAAAAATTGTATTTTAATATTGGTAAGGATTATGTTAAATTTGTTGGGTGCTCTTGGTTTCTTGCTATCATAACAATATTACAACCTGTACACTATAAAATTGGGATACCTTCCATTTGTTTTGTTTGTTAATTTATTCCAACAATGCTTTATAGTTTTTAGTTTGTTTGTTTTGAGATGGAGTCTCACTCTGTCACCCAAGCTGGAGTGCAGTGGCATGATCTCAGCTCACTGCAACCTCCATCTCCTGGGTTCAAGTGATTCTCCTGCCTCAGCCTCCCGAGTAGCTGGGGCTATAGGGACGTGCCACCACGCCCATCTAAGTTTTGTATTTTTAGTAGAGATGGGGTTTCGCCATGTTGGCAAGGCTGGTCTCAAACTCCTGACCTTACATGATCCACATGCCTCGGCGTCCCCCGAACGTGCTGGGATTACAGGCATGAGCCACTGCCCCCAACCAGGTTTGTTGCTTGTTTGTTGTTTAATTTTAAAACTTACAATCTTGGTGACATTAATGCTAGTTGTTTCAAGCTTTTGGATGCTTTTGCAAATAGAATTGTTTGCTGAATTTCCTTTTCCATTATGTTCATTATGGACATATTCAAATGCAACCACTTTTTGCATGTTAATATCATGCTCTGCAACATTGGCAAATTTGTTTTATCAGCTCTGGAAACTTTTTGTGGCTTCTGTGGGATATCCTATATATAAGATCAAGTCATCAGTGAATATAGTTTTACATCTCCTTTTGGAGTTTGGATAGCTATTTCCCTTTTTTTCTTTTTTTAAATAAATGGTTCTGGTTACAACTTCCAATACAAGGTTGAATAGCAAAGTTGCGTGGAGTATTTTTGTCTTTTTTCTTATTTTTAGGAAGAAGCTATCAGCTCTTGTGCATTGAGCATGATGTTAGCTCTGTGTTTTTAGTAAAAGCCCTTTATTGTGTTGAAGACCTTCCCTTCTATTTCTAGTTTTCTAAGTGTTTTTATCATGGAAGTATGTTGGATATTGTCAAATGCATATTTTGCCTCAATTTAGATTTTCATGAGTGTATTTTAATACTTTTATACTAATGGGATGCATCACAGTGATAATTTTCTTATGTTGAACTGCCTACACATTCCTGGGTTAAATTCTACTTTGTCATGCTGTATACTTTTAAAAGATGCTGTTAGGTTTATTTCTTCATGTTTTATTGAAAGTTTTTAAATTTATATTCATAAGGGATATTGTTCTATAATTATTTTATTTTGTGATTTAGTTTTCCGGCTTTTGAATCAGAGTAATGCTGACATCATAAAATGAGTTGGAAAATGGTCTGTTTTTTTCGATCTTTTGAAGATTTTGAGATTTTTTTTCATTGTTAATTTATCTTTAAATGTTTGGTAGCACTTAAAATGAAGCCATCTGTCCTTAGATATTTTTGTTTATTTGGATGTGTACAACTGCATGTTCAACTTTTTTACTTGTTGTAAGGTGTTGAGATTTTTTGTTTTTTCTTGATTCCTATAGAAAACAATTGTGTTTCAAAATTTGTCAAATTGATCTTAGTTATTTAATTTGTTGACATATAATTGTTTATAGTATTTTTATAACCCTTTCTGTAAGTTTGGCAGTAATATCTCCACTTTCATTTCTGATTTTAGTTATTTCTATCTTCTTTCTGTTTTCTTAATATTTAGCTAAACCTTTGTCAATTTTGTTAATCTTTTTAAAGAACAACTTTTAGTTGTATTAATTCTCCCAAACTTATTTTTTTTAAATAATCTATTTGTTTTCTCTCTTCTCTGATCCTTATTATTCTATTTCTAAGCTTTAATTTTAGTTTCCTATACATTATCTAGTTCTTCAAACTGTAAAATTTGGTTATTGATTTTAGGTTTTTTTTTTCTAATGTAAGCATTGAAAGCTCTAAGTTTATCATTGAACATTGGTTTCACTGCATCCTATAAGTTTTGGTATGCTATGTTTTACTTTTATTTGTCTTTATGCATTTTCTAATTATTTTTATAATTTTTTTACCCATTGATTATTCAATAGTGTGTTGTTTATCCACATTTGTGCATTTTCCTGTTTTCTGTTTTTAATTTCTAGATTTCTTCCATTGTGGTCATTATACTCCGTATGATATCAATTTTTAAATTTATTGACAACTTTTATTGTAACTTCACATATAGTCTGTTCTGGCTATAATTCCACATGCACTTTAAAAATGTATATTCTGATGTTGGCTAGAGCATTTTATATGTTATTGTTAGGTCTAGTTTATTTACAATGTTTTTCAAGCTCTCAATTTTGCTTCATTTATTTTCCATGTAGATATCCTATGCAGTATTGAAAGATATGTGTTACTATTTTTAACTACTATTATATACCTGCATATTTCTCCCTTCAGTTCTGTCAACATTTGCTTAATAGTTTTGAGTTGTGTTGTTTAGTGCATATATATCACAATACTTTAAGTTTAGTAACCTCATTGTATAATAGGTATTCCCCTGTTTCCAATAAGTATCTGATTACATTCTATAGTTCCAAAAATTGATTTGGTCATTTTATGCCATCTAAAAAGTTGCTTCAGTGTACGAACCAGATCTTCTTCATCATTTCTGTGACATCACTGAAACCGTACAATTTTTAAATTACCTATTGTAATATATATAAAATGTAATTCAATAAGATTTGCATAAATAAAATTGTGACAAAGCAAAAGGATTCTGAGGTAAATATTTTAGAACTATGTCTATAACCACAAATTTTAATTTTCTGCCACAAGCCTTGGTTTGTATAATCTCTCCTCTAACTCTTGGGATAATTTATGACAAAATGATTGATAGTGTGAATTTTATTATAGCTATTTATTTTATAACTTCCAAATTTCTAAATCCTTTATGTCTCTTAAATGTCTATAATTATTTTAGAATAAAATAAATTCCATTTTTGTTGAATAAAAACCATACTTACAAGTCCATCTTCCATTTATTTAGAATAATCAAATAAAAATTCAATGTATTATATAAAAGTAATGAAGAGCTAAAAAATGCATCTATAGTCACTAAATAGAATGTAGAATTCCCTAAAAGTCCATTATCAGAAAGGCACATTTCAAGAAGTCATAAAATCCTAAATTCTTGTCTGTGTTAATACACACAAAGTGAAGTTAGTTATCATTTAATCTAATTGTTTCTGAACCTTAGAGAGAGAAAAAAAAAATTTCGGAAGTTTAAAAAAAGTTAAAATAATATTCAACAGCACATAATATTCTAAAAATAATCTGCTAATAAAATCTCAAAGGGAAAAAAAAACAAAAGCAAAAAAAGAAAAAGAAAAACATACATATGAAATAATATAGAAGAAAAAGATTGATGACTGTAAATTATGGCAGGAAAATGCTTTCCTTTATTTAGTATAGTTTTGTTGTGTATAAAACAGTATGGGAATTCAAAAGGACTGTGTGTTTACCACTAAGTGAAAAAAACAGATTGAGTCGACATAAAAGTAACCACTTTTAACTCAATATGATTACATTACTTTTTTTTTTAGCTACTCTCAATGAAATACACTTTCTGTGAGCTCAGACAAATTAAAAATATGTTTACCTGTTTTGAAAGTATGAATGAAGGGCTTATGTATGTTATGTTTATAATCACTACATTTAATTTACTTGAATTTAACAGAATGGGATGAAATGATTATAAAACTTAAATATATGAAGTAACATTTCTTTAAATATGCCAACTGTTTTAGATCTTTCTTCCTTCTGGTATATTTTCCCTCTGACTTTTTTCTTTATTGTGTTAATTGCTCCTTATTTTTACAAGTCAAAGAAATTTTTTTCTGAGAAGACTTTATTGACTTTTATCTCTTTATGTAGAATTTTCTCCTATATGCTCCTATATATATTAAATGTACCATTATCAGATGTTTTGCCTCATTGTTAGTAAGATTTTTGGTTGTCTTCATTAAACTAGAGGAGAATACCTACATGATAGTTAATCTGATAGTCCATTTAGCTCAATTATCAATAATTATAATATAAACAAATAAATATAAGTAATAAAATGTTTATCATCTATTTTACTTCAAATACAAATGGTTAATTTGCTATTAAGAAGTCTATTTACTATCATATTTCAATTTATATTCTAAAATTATATTCTTTTCTATGCTATTCTAATAAAGTTTATAATTATTAACCAGAGGAACAGTGACATGTCCTGCTTTTTACATAAGATTTTGCTTTGACAGCTGGAATTAGTGTGAAAATGTTCCTAAGGCCAGACTTCATTTCAACATCATTTTAATAATTGTGACCAGGTGGTTTACAAACACAATTATAACTTTAGACCCAAAGGGCTTAGAATATAATAGGATGCAGGATAAAATTCTGGTTATTTGTAGGTCATGGAAAACAGAAAGATCAACAGGTTTTGATTAATAAACATCTCCATTCTTAGTCATTAAGATCCTGGTGATAAAAAACACTGACATCAAACAGATTTTCAAAATTTCATCATATTAAGTCTTCAGAAATCAGCAATATAATTAAGTTTATAGTAGAATCCACTTTGTACTATTTCTTTTGTGAGCAATAAGTTAGAAACAATAATATCTTGTATATACGTTAACTCTCGACTTACAAAACATTTTGGAATGCATCAAATTATCTTTATGGTACCCCTATGAATGAGTAGAGACAATGATTATAATTCCCAGTTTATAAAGCAGAAGACTAATCCTCATATGTGGTAATTGTAATGTGCATGAGAAGACACACTAAGATGAAAAATGAACTTGCTCCTTCAATTCCTCTTTTCTTTTTACATACAGTACTCTGTCTGGCAGAATTTGTCACAGTGCTTAATGCTTGCAACCAAAAGTTTTCATTATGGAATGTAGGATTAAGAAGGTGGTTTTATTTATCACATTGATTCTGCTTTTTAATATGTCAAATTCTCACATTTGAATTTTTTTTAATTTAGTATATAAAGTTATCTACATATGTTAATTAAAAAAATAAATTTTAGGTAACATTTCTGGAATTTTTTCATGCAGAAAGCAATTTTACAGAAGTTGGTTGAATAAAAATTGTGTTTAACAAGTCGTTTCTCAAAGAGTGTAAAATTTAGAACTTCTTGACATCAGCAAAACTGCAGTATATTTTAAGAAATCTATCATAATTCCCATATTAAAAGTTAATGGAAGTGACAAATTGACTAAGAAAACTGCATCTGAGATCTTCAAATAAAATCTTATTATTAGATTTTAAAGCATTTGAGATGATGAATGTAGTTGGAATAATTTTCTTGTGCATGTCAATATGCTTTTCTAAAAACTTGTTAAGATGAGAGATAAGTTAAGACTAGTTATCTGGACAGAAGCAATATCTGAGGAAATATAAACTGTCATACATCTAAGAATTTGTTTTGGAATATTATTTTATGTAAATTGTATTTATTGACTATTTCACGAAATCCTCTTACAAATGAAAATGAAAGTGGTATGATGAAAGATATAGTCTATATGTGGCTATTAATCAACAGAAGAAAATGCGCATTTTATGTAAATGAACCGTACTGAACCTTGTCTCTATACAAGTGAATCTGTGAAATATTATTTTCAAATTATTATGTACTGTAGTATCAAAGATAGACTGATAAGCATAGTTTACTGTAATCATAAATCAGAGGTGAAGATCAAAGAAACATGAAATAGCTCAGAAATAAATTATCAGAGGTTTTGAAAATGATAACAATACAATATCCTGACAACAAATGGTAATGTTTAATACTAGATGTCCTGTCATTTATATTCATAAGCTATTTTAGCCTAACCATGTAACTATTGAAATGTAATCATTGATATTATATCATATGACTTAATCTTATGGTTTTTAATCCCATTTTTGATAAAACTCTACTAACTCATAAATACATCTGAAGAAACATAGTTCCAGTGTGCAAATGCAACATATACATCTCTTATGTTGGCTGGCCTTTTTTATGGCTTAAGATACTAATTGTCTATAATGGATTTGTGTGTTCATTTAATTCATGTTTAACTAAATACTGTTTATACAATACTCAAGAAAATCATTTTATATTAGTAATATTTAAAAATTAGGATGATGGTGTTTTGAGGGATCCCCATACAGTTTTGAAAAAATAGTAATGTTAAGGAGAATTGCATTAATTAATCTACTGCCATTAATCACACTTGCCTAGAAACATTACACATTTTTATTTTTTTATCAGGCTTTTGAAATATATATTGCTATTCTTTATCTTATGTAATCAAAACAGGTATCTAAGAAATAAAACAATCTGCCTAGAAGCAAATTGTGATACAGATCAAAAAATACAAACATATTGAACTAATTGCCAAAGTTAATCTTCATCTACTCCATAAACTGCAAGCATTTTAATACATTTAAAACATCAACTTATTCATTCATTCAATATATTTAGCTATTATAAGTTATCAACAACTAGGAGTTAAATAAGCAAATATAAAATAAATATTCTTGGAGTATAAGTAAATAAGAATTTCCTGATCAAAAGAAATCATTTGAAAATAACATTTTTTATATTTTATATAAATTGCATGTCTTCAAAAGCTTGACGGTTTAAATTATCCATTAATTTAAATTTAAATTGACCTTTTCAAAAATTTGACAAAAAGTAAATTTTACTTTATTCTATTTTATCTATATTTGCTAACTAAAATACTATCATAAGATGAGGAGACAGAGCAAGATTGCCAAATAGAAGCCTCTACCAATCCTCCTTTCAGAAACACCAAATTGATTAAAGCCATAATAAAAAGTTTTCCAGCAAAGTAAAGCTCTCTGACACCACAGCCAGGTAAATCCACAAAGATGGGGAAAAAACAGCGCAAAAAAGGTGAAACCATCAAAGACCAGAACAAATCTTCTCCTTCAAGGGATCACAACTCCTCATCAACACAGGATCACAACTTGACCGAGAAGGAGTGTGAAGAATTGACAGAAACAGGATTCAGAAGGTGGATAATAACAAACTTTTCAGAGCTAAAGGAACACGTTCTAATTCAATGCAAAGAAACCAAAATCCTTGAAAAAAGGTTAGACGAAATGCTAAGTAGAATAACCAGCATAGAAAAGAACATAAATGACTTGATGGAGTTGAAGAACACAGCACGAGAACTATGTGAAGCAAACACAAGTTTTAATAGCCTAATTGTTCAAGCAGAAGAAAGGATATCAGAGACTGAAGATCAACTCAATGAAGTAAAAAGAGAAGGCAATGCAAGAGAAAAAAGAGTGAAAAGAAATGAACAAAGCCTCTAAGAAATATGGGATTATGTGAAAAAACCTAATCTACGCTTGATCGGTGTACCTAAATATGACGGGGGAGAATGAATCCAAGCTGGAAAACACACTCCAGGATATTATCCAGGAGAACTTCCCAAGCCTAGCAAGGCAGTTCAAATTTCAAATTCAAGAAATACAGAGAACTCCACAAAGATATTCCTCAAGAAGAGCAACCCCAAGGCACATAATCGTCAGATTCACCAGGGTCAAAAGTGAAGGAAAAAATGCTAAGCGCAGCCAGAGAGAAAGGTCAGGCCACCCACAGAGGGAAGCCAATCAGACTCATAGGAGATCTCTCGGCAGAAACTCTACAAGCCAGAAGACAGTGGGGGCCAATATTCAACATCCCTAAAGAAAAGAACTTTCAACCCAGAATCTCATATCCAGCCAAACTAAGCTTCATAAGTGAAGGAGAAATAAACTCCTTTATGGACAAGCAATTATTGAGAGATTTTGTCACCACCAGACCTGCCCTACAAAGAAACACTAAGCATGGAAAGGAACAAGTACCAGTCACTGCAAAAGCAAACCAGTTGGCAAAGACCAAAAATGCAATGAAGAAAATGAGTCAACTAATGAGAAAGAAACCCAACCAGTAACAAAATGGCAGGATTAAATTCACACATAACAATATTAACATTGAATGTAAATGGCCTAAACGCCCCAATCAAAAGACACAGACTGGCAAACTGGATAAAAAGTCAGAACCCATCGGTGTGCTGTATTCAAGAAACCCATCTCACATACAAAGACACACATAGACTCAAAATAAAGGGATGGAAGAAGATTTACCAAGCAAATGGAGAACACAAAAAAGCAGGGGTTGCAATCCTAGTCTCTGATAAAATGGACTTCAAACCAACAAAGATCAAAAGAGACAAAGAAGGACATTACATAATGGTAAAAGGATCAATCCAACAGGAAGAGCTAACTATCCTAAATATATATGCCCCCAACACAGAAGCACCCAGATACATAAAGCAAGTTCTTAACGACCTAAAACAAGATTTAGACTCCCACACAATAATAGTGGGAGACTTCAATACTCCACTACCAATATTAGACAGATCAACGAGACAGAAAATTAACAAGGATATCCAGGACTTGAATGCAGAGCTGGACCAACAGGATCTAATAGACGTATATAGAATGCTCCATCCCAAATAAACAGAATATACATTTTTCTCAGCACCACATTGCTCTTACTCTAAAATTGACCACATCATTGGAAACAAATCACTCCTCAGCAAATGCAAAAGGACAGAAATCATAACAAACAGTCTATCAGACCACAGCGCATTCAGACTAGAACTCAGGATCAAGAAACACACTCAAACCAGCACAACCACTTGGAAACTGAACAACTTGCTTCTGAATGTTGACTGGATAAACAATGAAATGAAGGCAGAAATAAAGATGTTATATACCCAAAGAACTATAAATCATTCTACTATAAAGACACATGCACACGTATGTTCACTATAGCCCTGTGTTTTCAATAGCAAAGACCTGGAACCAACCCAAATGCCCATCAATGATAGACTGGACAAAGAAAATGTAGTACATATACACCATGGAATACTACGCAGCCATAAAAAATGATGAGCTCGTGTTCTTTGCAGGGACTTGGATGAATCTGAAAACCATCATTCTCAGCAAACTGACCTAAGAACAGAAAGCCAAGCACCGTATGTTCTCACTCATAGGTGGGTGTTGAACAACGAGAACATGTGGACTCAGGGAGAGGAGCATCACACACAGGGGACAGTTGAGGGGGGTAGGGGAGATACAATGGAGGGTGGGGGAGGGGGGGAGGGGGGAAGGGATAACATGGGGAGAAATGCCAGATATAGTATGCACCAAAAGTAAAATAAATTTTAAAAAATAAAAAAATAAAAAAATAAAAAATAAAAAGTTTTCCAGCAAAGTAAAGCCTGGGACCCAAATTTTACCAGACATTTAAAGAAGAACTGAAGCCAATCCTACTCAAAATTATTCTGAAAAATAGAGGAGGCGGGAATACTTTCAAACTTATTTTATGAAGCTACTATTACCTTGATACCAAATCCAAAGACATATGAAGACAAGAAAATTACAGGCCAATGTCCTTGATGAGCACTGATGCAAAAATCCCTAAGAAAACACTAGCAACTCAAATTCAAAAACACAATGAAAAGATCATTAATCTTGACCAAGTAGGATTTCTTCCATAGTTCCAAGGATGGCTTACATATACAAATCAATGTGATACATAATATCAGTAGAATGAAGGACTAAACCCATGTAATCATTTCAATTGGTACTGAAAAACCATTTGATAAAATTTAACAAAACTTCCAACAATACTTCTAAAATCTAACAGAACTTCACGATAAAATCCTCAAAAGACTGAGTAGAGAAGGAATACATCTCAATGCAATAAAAACCATATACAACAGACCCACAGCTAGTATCATATTAAAAGGAGAAAATTGAAAGCCCTTCTTCTAATACCTGGAACATGGCAAGAATGCCCACTTTCGCCACTGTCATTCAACATAGTAAAGGAAGTTCTAGCTACAGCAATCAGACAAGAGAAAGAAATTTGACATCCAAATTGGAAAAGGAGAAGGAAATTACCTTATGTTTGGGAAAACCTAAACATGCCATCAAAAAACTATTAGAACTGATAAACATTCATTAAAGTTGCAGGATGGAAAATCAATGTACCAAAATGAATATCTTTTCTATATGCCAACAGCAAACAATCTTAAAAAGAAATCAAAAGTTTTTTTTTTTTTCATTTATAATAGCTACAAATAAAATAAAATACTAGGAATAAACTTAACCAATAAAGTGAAAAATCTCTACAATGAAAACTATAAACATTGATGTTGGGGAAAGCAGCAAAGGAGAAAGGACTTACAGAGTTCCTACATAAGTTGGTTATGAGTAACACATGAACAAGGAACAACAAACTGCAGAAGGCTGCAGGAAGCCTCTGAGGAGGAGGGCCTCTCCATGCCTCAAGTTCCAGTACAGGGCGACCAAGGCCCTGTTACCATAAACATTGTGCTCAAGGACGTAAAACCCCTTGTTAGGCTCCTTGTAATGTCTGTGTTCCACCAGCTGTACATAGATAATAAGCTAAAGATAACCACATGTTCTTGTTTTGTGTAACTCCCAAACTGCCACTGTTATCAATCTTTAAGATGACACACCAGTTCCAGCTCACTGATTCACTTCCTGCTCACTGATTCACTCCACCATCACTCCACCCCTACCCTATAGATCAAAGTGATTATAATCAATAGTGTGGATGATCAAAGCTCAGGGCCTTCACTGTCTCTTCCAGTAATGAGTGATGGCTCCCTGGTCCAGTTTTCTCTCTTAATCTGTCTTTTTCTCATTCCTTAGTTGCCACCTAACTGGGGGTACCCCTGGGTGTGATATGAGGCTGGTTCCCTACACATTGAGACAAAAAAATTGAAGAGGATGAAAAATTGGAAAGATATTCCATGTTTATGAATTGGAAGAATTAGTGCTGTTAATATGTTCATTCTTCCAAAAGCAGTCTGCAGATTCAATGCAAGCCCTATAAAAATACCAATTCCAATTTTTAACAGTAATATAAAAAAACTTAAAATTTATATAGAAGCACAAAAGATTAAGAATAGCTAAAATAATCCCAAGCAAAGAGAACAAAACTGCAGATATTACATTACCTGACTTCAAGTTATACTACAGAGCTATAATAACAAAAACAGCATGGCATTGTCATAAAAAGACACACATAGACCATTGAAGTAGAATTGAGAACCCAGAAATAAATCCATAAATCTACAGTAAACTAATTTTCAGTGAAAATGCCATGAACATGTACTGGGGAAAGGGGAGTCTTTTCAATTAATCTTGTGGGGAAAACTGTATATCCATATACAAAAGGATAAAAGTAGACTATGTCTTGCCGCATTCAAAAATCAAATCAAGTAGATTAAATAGTTACATTTAAGACAACAAACTATGAAACTACATATAAAACTGGGGAAACTCTCCAGTACATTGGACTGGGCAAAGTTTTCTGGCGTAATACCTCACAAGCACAGGCAACCAAAGCAAATATGGACAAAGGGGATCACATCAACTTAAAAAAACTTCTGCACAGCAAAGGAAACAACAACAAAGTAAAAAGACTACCCACAGAATGGAAGAAAATATTTCCAAATTACCCATCTGAAAAGGGATTAATAGCCAAAATATATAAAGAGGTTCAAAAACTCAGTATGTAAAAATATAATAATTTATAATCATATAAATTGGCAAAAGATTTGAACAGATATTTCTCACAAAGGTATACAAATGGTAAAGATATATGTGAAAAGGGGCTGAATATCATTAATCGTTAGAGAAATGCAAATCAAAACCACAGTGAGATATCATCTCACCCCAGTTAAAAAGGCTTTTATCCAAAAGACTGGCAATAACAAATGTGGGTGAAGATGTGGAAAAGGGAACCATCACACAGTGTTGGTGGGAATGTAAACTAGTAAAACAACTATGGAGAACAATTTGGAGGTTCTTCAAAAAACTAAAAATAAAACTACCACATGATCCAGCAGTCTCACTGGTGGTAATATACCAAAAAGAAAGAAAATCAGTATATCAAAAAGACACTTGCACTCCCATATTTATTGCAGCACTACTCACAAGAGCTAAGATTTGGAAGCAACCTAAATGTTCATCAACAGACTAATGGATTAAGAACATATGGTGCAAATGCATGATGAATACTATTCAGCCAAAAAAAAATGAGATTCTGTCATTTGAAACAACATGGATGGAACTGGAGGTCATTAAGTTAAGTGAAATAAGCCAGGCATAGGAAGACAAGTTTTGCATATTCTCACTTATGTGTAGAATCTAAAAACCAAAACAATTAAACTCATGGAGATAAATAGTAGAATGATGGTTACCAGAGGCTGGGGAGGGTATATGGTGAAGGTGGGAAGAATGGTTAACAAGTACAAAATTATAATTATGTAGAATGAGTAAGATCTAGTGTTTGATAGCACAATAGAGTATCTACAGTCAATAATAATTGATTGTACATTTAAAAGTAACTAAAATATTATAATTAGACTGTTTGTCTAATTATACACAAAGGATAATTACTTGAGGTGATGTATACCCCATTACCCTGATTTTATTATTGCACATTGTATGCCTGTATCAAATAAACTCATACAACCCATAAATATATACACCTACTATGTATTCATGCAAATTTTTTGAAAATACAAATTAATAATACAATTTTTATTTTAATTATTTGGAAATAAAATACCTTGGCTCAGCAAGCAGTTTGATTATGTTTTCTGAAAATATTACTTTCTAGATTGGATTTTTCATTTCAAATTCTTTCTATGTCAAATATCATATGCCATCTATCAGTCATGATATGTGAAATTACAGAGATGACATAAAGTTGTACTATGTTGACAATCTTTTCTGTTTAAATGTGCATTTTATTTTCATAGGGAATTTCTTTTTTTTTTAGCATTCTCTTTTGGAAGGCAATTTAACATGTTTTATCTACATTGCTCATTATTTTAAAATTTTGCTGATATTCTTTTGACACCTAATGAAACAAACTTAAAAAACTGAAAATGGTTTTACTGTTTCTTATATTCTAATTCAGTCTCATACTGTCATATTTCATCTTGCATCCAGGACTTTTCACTACTGGCTTAAATATAGCACTTGTGAAAATAAAAATATTAAAAAATTATAAATATATTTTATTATTGTGCAAATATCATTTTGAGTTTAAAGTCATATATATTCCAACTCTAAGTAAATGTATTTCTAATATTTTACAGTGTATTGTTACTTTTAAAATATTAGGTGGAATTTAATACAAAGTGCATTATCATCAGGGACCTAATTATTTATATACGAAGAGAAAGTTACAGAATCAATATAGGCACATTGTTGGCCAGTGAAACATTAAGTTTTGAAATCTGGTACAAAGCAGGAGAATTGGGATTTACTCTATGTAAGAAATCTATAACTCCTGCCTTCATAATTTAGTTTTGAGAACTTTTCATCACTGAATTTCATATATGGTCTTCCGAGTAAATAAGCAGCTGCTTCTGACATGTGCTCCATTTTTTTTTTTACTTTTAAAAATGAAGGCATTATTGCATACAGTGAATTATACAGATGTTGAGCATTGGTTTTTATAGTTTTGGCAAATGTGTTTTCTCTTGTAACTGACAATCCTATAACAAGACAAGACATCATCTCCATAGGAAATCAATTCTGCTCCTAAACTCTATTACAACATAGTTTCAATTAGAGTTTCAATAGTGAAAATACAAATAGAAACATGGTTATATAATATGTTTAACAAAATTAGATAACATTAATTTTGTAAAACATTGTATTTCTTCTCTTATGAAGGGTCTGTGGCTTAAAGAAACCCATATGTGAAAATAACACTTGGTAAAATTTGTTTTAGCTTTAATAAATCCTGATTAATCGGAGGTATATACCTACATATTTTCATTATTTGAAAATGTACTTGGATGTTGTAAAAATCATTCAAATTTCAAAAACATTTTTTATGCTTTAGTGTACTTTTAAAACTAGTGTTTAAAAAATTGTTTAAATGTTTTGATCCCACAAATGATCTTCATACTGAGCATTCTTCTTAGTTCTGATTATTGAAACTTTTTCTTTGCTTTTTTGTTTTTCTTATTACATGATCATATTTTAAGCAAGTAACACTTAAAATTTTTACTAATAAAAATTTTATGTTAAAAACTAATGGAACAAGCACATAGTATTAGTAATTTTGTCTAATTTGCTAACTACTTTTATTGTTGTCCTCCTCCCCATCTGAACACATGTTTATATTTTCCGAATTTTGGTAGGTCCCATGAAGTTTAAGTTCATGATATTTTTAATTCAACAGCAGTATATCTGAGAAACCACTGAATACATTACTATTTGACTTTTAACATTTATCACATATTAATGAAGACTATACCTACATTCTCAAGATTCTCCCCAGATCAAATGTTATTTCATAAATTCAGACATTACAACTATTATAATAATTATAGACAAAATGCTTTACACACATCAATAGCAATTTCTGAGTCATAAAACAATTATATCAAATACAAGTATAACAGAGTAGTACTTAACTGATTAGTTATAAAAATATTACCGTCAGTCACTTGAAGTTTGAATATTCAATTTTATATTTAATAATAATTTATATAAAAACTTAATTGGGGTTAGATTTCATTATTAACATTTTATTTTCTTTAGCCAAATAAATATTTATTACATTGTTCTTTCATCTTTTTCTAGAACACTGCATTCCTTAGTTGGCAAGCAAAACTATGAGTATCTCAATTTTTCTGACCCTATATCCTCCTTATTCTGTTTTAGATATTAAATGTCAGATTTGAGAAGGAGACAAAACCACAAATCAAACTAACATACTTAGTGTGGCGCTTTTTTTTTCCCAAGAAGATCAGAGTACCATGTATATTCTCACGTCCAGAACAAGAAAGCTATTTATGTGAGAAGTAGAGAATTAACAGTGCCTCTCTCTCTCTTTGGGGCCTTAGTTGCTCATAATTGAAATCAATTTAGGATCAGTCAACATGTTTTATTGATTGAAAGATCATGAATGGAGCAGTGTGTTAGACATTCATTTTCTATTCACTCAATTCACCCCTCAAGCTTTCAACGCATACTAGGCATAAGCTGTATTCTAATGTGTGAGCTTATTCCTGTTATCTATCTTTAAGAAGCTTGCAGTGAAGTGTGGAAATATTGTCACTTCAATGCAATTTGTGCTATATTACAGGTACAGAGACATGCTGCAGAGCAGCACTTGGAGAACTCAGTCAGACTGAACCAGGAAAATCTTAGAAAAATAAATACTGGCTAAATATTAAAGATTGACTTGGAGTTCATCAAGGATAGAAAGGAAAAGAGCATTATATCTGCTTTTGTGCTTTTTAAAGATGTGAAGAAACTCCAATATTTCATTTCTGAAAACTAATCTAATAAATGACATGCTGAAAGGAGATAAATCATCTTTTATTAAAGTTTCCCTGTACACCACGTCATACTCTTTTTGGAATTAGAAACATTATGCAATTGCATTCGTTTTCTTGAGCTATTGTCAGATATCTCTCTATTCTGATGAAATATTAGACACTTTTCCTTCATTTTTCTTTTCCCCTAGATCTATACCTGTAAAACACATTAAGGAATCAACTGAAAAAAATAGAAATACAGATTAACATTATCAAGGTTATCATTTGCCAATGTTTTATATGAAATCTCAGTAAAATTCTGTAATTTTTTTGTTACTTTCATGTTCTAGGGAAAATCTCTTGCAGACTTCTGTTTTGATAAATATTCTTGTTTGTGTAATTTCATATTACTTTCCCTGCATTCCAACTTTTTCATAAATATGAGCACTACACATATTGTTATTTTCACTCTCATTTCTGTACTCCATCATGGATTGTATTTCATTCAAACACACATTCAATTATTTTGTCATTATACCATTTTGTTCATTTAGAAATAGTTTCAACTCTACAAAACAGTTAGAACTACCTGTTTAGAACACTTACAACTCTTCTATCCAAACACCACAATTGTTAGCATATTATCCTCCTTCTCTTTTTCTTAGCTTTCTCTCTCTTTCCTTCACAGCACACAGAAAAAGATATGCAAGATGCATTCACACACACACATTCACAGACATATGTGTATAATTATATGTGCATAACTTCCTATAATATGATAGCTTTGTATACGTCCTTGAGAAATATTAATGAAAAAAGCAGAGTGAAAAATTTCTGCTCCACAGGGGTTATGTTATGGCTAAGTAAAAACAAGCCTGCAATCTAAATATCAGATTTTTCAACTTAAAAAAAAAAAACAGGTAAATGTAAGTGGAATGCATGAATAGAAGACAGGTTTCCAAGGTTGAGTGGCATTTTTAAATGATGTTTTAAACAGCTTTATTGAGATGCAATCCACAATATCATAAAATTAATTTATTTAAAGTATAAGATTGTTTCCTAGTATATTCACAGAGTTGTAAATATCACCACAATCAATTTTAGAACATTACCTCACATGAAAGACACTCCATACCCTTTAGCAGTTACTTTCTCATTTCCCTCCAAACACACCTCAGTTCTATGTAACAGTAATCTATTTTCTGTATTTATTTGTAATTCCACACATTTCATACAAATAAAATCATGTAATATGTGGTCTATTACGGCTGGCTTCTTTTATGTAGTGGTATGTTATAAAGGTTCATTCATATTTTATCATGTATCAGTACCCATTCCATTTTGTTGATGAATATGCCATTGTGGATTAATAAACCCACAAATATTTTATTTGTTAATTTGCCAGTTAACAGACATTTGCATTCCTTCCAATTTTTGTCTACCTATAATTCTGCTATAAAACATTGTTGTACATGCAAGTTTTAGTATGGATATACATTTTTATTTCTCTTGGATATATACACAGGAGCAGAATTGCTGGGTCATACAATAGCTTTATGTTTTTGAGGCACTGCCAAATATTTTCAAAAATGGTTGTGCCATTTTATATTCTCATGTGCAATGTGTAAACATTTCATTTTTCTCCACACTCTTTCCAAACCTTAATATCTTCTGCCCTTTTTTATTGTGCACATCCTAGTTTATGTGAAGTGGTATTTCATTTTGATTTTGATTTACATTTTCATAATGGCTGAGGAGATGGAGCATCATTTTAGGTTCTCATTACCAATCTGCAAACATCCTATGGAAAATACGTATTCAGGTAATTTTCAATTAAAAAAATTAGGATGTCTTTTCATCACAAAATTCTAAATGATTTTGTATGTCCTGGTTACAAGTCCCTTATATAAATATAATTTGCAAATATTATTTCCCATTCTGTGATTTGCTTTTGACATTCTTAAAGATATCCCTTAAAGTAAAACTTTTTTTTTCAATTTAATGTAGTCCAATTTTTCTCTGCATCTCTTGTTGCTCTTATTCTTGGTGTCATATTTAAGGTTTGCCTAAATCCAGATCAGTAAGATTTATCCTTGTGTTTTCATCTAAGAGTTTTATAAATTTAACTCTTCTGCATTTAGGTTTATGATTAAGTTATTTCTTGTATATGGTGATAGAAAGGGTTTGCTGAAAAAAACTTTATTCCAAATGAATTGTATTGACACTCTTGTAAAAATTAATTGATGGTAAATGTTAATGTATAAACGTTAAACATATAAACATTTGATAGACTCCTCCCCCCAAAAAAACTGCTGCAAAAACCAGCTCAAATATCTATGAATCTGTAGTTCAATTTAGGAATTATCACCATAATAAAAATATTAAGCACATTAATCCATGAACATACAATTTTTTTTTTATCATGAAAGGATGTTGGATTTCATCAAATGTTTTCTTTGTATCTATTGAGATGACCATGTGCCTTTTGGGTTTATTTCATATAAATATGTATTTATACGATAATTACATTAATTGATATTTGATAAGGCATTCTTTTATTTTTAAAGGTTTTGTGAAAAATTGGTAATCATTCCCCCAAATTTTCTATTTACAAAATTTGGTTACATCCACTGTTGAAGCCACCTGAGACTGAACTTTTCTGTGTGAGATAAATTATTCTCTTTAACTGTTACAGTTTTATTCCTATAATCTATATTTTCCTGAGACGGTTGTGGTAGTTTGTAACCTAGGAATTTGTGCACCTTATCTAGGCATATTGTCTTGCTCATAGCATTCTTTTGTAAACTTATTTTTTCCTCTTTTTTAGTCAGAAGTAATGTCCCTTCTCCCTTCGTGAATTTTTTGAGTTTTCTGTATGGTGAACACTCTAGATAATCGTGTACTTTTTAGAAAAAGAATCCCTTATCATAATCAACTTTGGTTTTATTTATTTTGTACCTATATTCTCTATTTCATTCATTTTCATTCTAATCTTTGTTATTTCTTTATATTGTTTAACTTTAGCTTGCTCTTTATTTTCCAACATTTAATGTGGAAGATTTGGTTAATTTGAGATTTTCTGTCTTAAAAATAGTCATTTATGGCCGGGTGTGGTGGCTTACATCTGTAATCCCAGCACTCTGGGAGCCAGGAGTTCAAGACCAGCCTGGCCAACATGGTGAAACCCCCTCTCTACTAAAAATACAAAAATTAGTCAGGCATGGTGGTGCACACCTGTAGTCCCAGATATTCAGAAGGCTGAGTCATGAGTATTGCTTGAAACCGGGAGATGGAGGTTACAGTGAGCCAAGATAGCACCACTGCACTCCAGCCTGGGCGACAGAGCAAGACTCCATCTTAAAAAAAAAAAAATAAAGTAATTTACAGCTACAAATTTCTCTCAAAGCACTGCTGCAGCTTCATCCTATAAGTGTGTTCTGTTTCTGTTTTCATTTATATCAAAGCATTTTCCAGTTTTACTTGGATTTATTCTTTGACCATAGGGATAGTGTTTATGAGTGTGGTATTTAATTCTCACAAATTTGTGAATTTCCCAAACCTCTTTATGTTACTGATTTCTAATTTCATTATTCTGTTGTCAGAGAATATCTCTATGACTTTACTAATGTTGTTTGTTTTGCTGTCTTTCTGCAGAATTTCCTGTAATGTCTGTTAGGCTTAGTTGGTTTATTGTGTTATTTAAAACTCCGATTTCTTTGTTCATTTCTGTGTAGTTGTTCCATCAACTTTTGGAGGTGGAGTATTAAAGTCTCCAACTCCAACTAATGTTTCTGAATTGTCTATTTCTCCTTTCAATTCTTTCTGTTTTTGCTGCTATTTTAGGACTCTGTGGTTAGGTATATTTATTTTTGTTACCATATCTTCCGCATGGATTGTTATTTTCATCATTCTACAATGTTCCCCCTTTTTTCAATTAACATTTTCTAGTTTAATTCTATTTTGTCTGATGTATGATTTGCTTTCTTATAGTTGCAGTTTGCATGATATGTTTTGTTCTATCCAGTTATTTTCAACCTTTTCATATCTTTAGAGAATGTCTTCTATATGTAGCATTTAATTGGCTTTATATTTTTATTCAATTTGACAGAGCTATCTTTTTGTTCTTTTGTACATCTTTTATACATTTTTGTTTTAGCACTAAGTAAATATTTTTAAGGTACATTTTAATTCTGTTATTTTTTTGTGTGTGTGACAAAGTCTCACTCTATTGCCAGGCTGGAGTGCAGTGGCACGATCTGGGCTCACTGCAACTTCCGTTTTCCAGTTTCAAGCAATTCTCCTGCCTCAGCCTACCAAGTAGCTGGGACTACAGGCACCCACCACCACACCCGACTAATTTTTTTCATTTTAGTAGAGATGGGTTTCACCATGTTGGCCAGGTTGGTCTTGATCTCTTGACCTTGTGATCCGCCCACCTTGGCCTCCCAAAGTGCTGGGATTACAGGTGTGAGCCACCGCGCCTGGCTCATTTTAATTCTGTTTAATGACTTATTTCCTACAGTTTTTGAGTTGTTTCCTAAATGCTAATATAATAGGCATATAAACCTAATACTGTCAAAATCTACTTTAGACTCATACTTACCTAATTTCAGTGAGATATATGAATGCTACTCCTGTATACTTCTATTCCCACACCAACTTTATTGTGCTTTTATATAATATTACAATTATGTATGTTAAAATTCAATAACAGCTTATTACTATTACTAGAATTTTTAAAGGATATTGGAATAGAAATAAAATCATATACATATATTTTAAATTTATTATATTAACCTTCTTATTTACTATCTCTGGTTCTCTTGATTTTTGTTTATATGGTGTGAAGTTACCATCTGGTGGCATTTTCTTATTTCACCGCATTTGTACTCACACCAACCTCCCTTGTGGTGCCTTTTTCAAAATATATTACATTAATATATACATTATTGAACCAAAAATACCATTATATACCTAATACCTTTTAGTTTTTTTAGCTTAATAACAGTGGCTTTGATGTCTTCTCTGCTCAATCCAACATGTGGGCCTTCTATAAGGCAACTTCTGTTGCATGCTTTTGTCTGTTTATGGGTTATATTATCTTATTTTCATGAATGTCTCATAATCATGAAATTTTAGACAATTAGTAATAACAACTATATATACTGACCTACTGACCTACTGACCTGGGGACTTTTGACTGTTATTTTTTGCTTGCTTATATGTTTGACAACTTGTCTGGACTATTTTAATGATGCAGATTATTTCCATAATTTGCAGTCTCCAGTGTTGCCTCTCCAATGTTACAGTCTTGAGTGTATGCAAAGCTACTTTGGGATGACAGCAGTTTCCCCAAGGTTCTTTGTCTCTTTCCCTGATCTTCCTGTTAACTGTCTGCTTCTGCAATTATCATGTGTAGCTATTCATCCTAAGAATTACTGGTTGCTTGCTATATATATATATATTTTTTTCATTAACAACATCTTGGGGCATTGATATGGCTTGCTGTGTCCCCACCCAAATGTCTTCTCGGATTGTAATTTGAATTGTAATCTCCATGTGTTGAGTGAGGGGCATTGTGGAAAGTAACTAAATCACAGAGGCTGTTTTCTACATCCTGTTCTTGTGATAGCCAGGGAGTTCTCAGGAGATCTGATGGTTTAAAATGGAAGTTTCCTCTGCTGTCTTTCTCCTGCTTCCTTATGAAAAAGATGTCTGCTTCCCCTTCACCTTCTGCCATAATTGAGGCCCCAACAGCCATGCACAACTGGCAGTTGGGTAAACCTCTTTCTTTTATAAATTACCAAGTCTGAGGCATTTCTTTATAGTAGTGTGAAAATGAACTAATACAGATAGTTGGTACCAGGATAGGGGGTACTGCTATAAAGAAAACCTGAACATATGGAAGTGACTTTGGAACTCGGTAATGGGTAGAGGTTGGAACAGTTTGGAGGGCCCAGAAGAAGATAGGAAGATGTGGGAAAGTTTGGAAGTTCCTAGAAGCTTATTGAATGGTTTTGACCAAAATGCTAATAGTGATATGGACAATGAAGTTCAGGCTGAGGTGGTTTCTGATGGAGATGAGGAACACACTGGGACATGGAGCAAAGGTTACTCTTGCTATGGCTTTAGCAAAGAGATGAGCAGCATTTTGCCTCTGCCCTAGAGATCGGTGTAACTTTGAACTTCAGAGAGATAGTTTGAAGTTAGAATTTATGTTTAAAAGGGAAGCAGAGCATAAAGTTTATAAAATTTGCAGTCTGTGTCATAGAAAAGCAAAACCCATTTGCTGGGGAGAAATTCCAACCAGCTGCATAAATTTGTATAAGCAACAAGGAGAGGAATATTCATCACCAAGACAATGTGGTAAATGTTTACATGGCATATTAGAGATCTTCATGGCAGCGTCTTCCATCACAGGGTCAGAGGCCTAGAAGGAAATATGATTTTGTGGGCCAGGCTTAGGGCCCTGCTGCTCTGTGCAGCCTTGGGACTTGGTGCCCTGCATCCCAGCTGCTCCAGCTCAGCCATGGCTAAAAGGGTCCAAAGTACAACTTAGACCAGTGCTTGAGAGAGTGGAAGCCCTAAGCCTTAGTGCTTCCATATGGTATTGGCCCTGCAGGTGCACAAAAGACAAGATTTTAGCTTTGGGAACCTCTTTCTAAATTTCACAGGATGTATGGAAATATCTGAATACCCAGGCAGAAGTCTGCTGCAGGAGTGAAGCCCTCATGGAGACCATTAGCTAGGATAGTGTGTAAGAGAAATATGGGGTTGGAGCCCACACACAGATTCCTCACTGAAGCATTACTTAGTGGAGCTGTGAAAGAGGGCCACTGTCTTCCAGAACCCAGAAAGTTATATCTACCAACAGCTCGCACTGTGCCCTTGGAAAAGCCACAAGCACTCAATGCCAGCCTCTAAAAGCAGCCATGGGGACTGTATGCTGCAAAGCCACAGGGTTGAAGCTGCCCAAGGCCTTAGGAGCCCACCTCTTGCATCAGTGTGCTCTGGATGTAAGACGTGGAGTCAAAGGAGATTATTTCATAGCTTCAAGATTTAATGACTGCCCTCTTGGGTTTTGGACATGCTTGGGGCCTACAGCCCCTTTGTTTTGGCCAATTTATCCCATTTGGAACAGGAAGATTTACCCAATGCCTGTACTCTCATTGTATCTTCATATAACTAACCTGTTTTTGATATCACAGGCTCATAAGTGTAAGGGACTTGCGTTGTCTCAGATGAGTCTTTGGACTTGGATTTTTGGGTTAATAATGGAATGAGTTACAACTTTGGAGAACTGTTGGGAAGGCATTATTGTATTTTGAAATGTGAGAATATGAGATTTGGGAGGGGCCTGGGGGAAGTGATATGGTCTGGCTGTGTCTCCACCCAAATCTCCTCTCAAATTGTTACCCAATTTGTAATCCCTATGTGCCAAGAGAGGGACCTGGTGAGAGTGATTGAATCATGGGGGTGATTCCCATATGCTGTTCTCATAACAGGAAATTCTCAGGAAATCGGAGCGTTTAAAAAATGTCAGTTTCTCCTGATCTCTCTCTTTCCTGCCTCCTTGTGAAGAATGTGTGACTTCTTCCCCTTTGCCTTCCACCATAATTGTAAGTTTCCTGAGGCCCCTACAGCCATGGAGAACTGTGAGTCAGTTAAAATGTTTTCCTCTATAAATCACCCAGTCTCAGCCATTTCTTTATAGCAGTGTGAAAATGGACTAACACAGTCATAAATCACTTTATATTCTGATACAATTAAATCTAAACTCCTTTGCAGAGGCAGTAGATGAGGCAAATCTTTGAATATTTCAGTCTCAAAGGGGCTCTGATAGCTGTCATTTTCTCTGTTTTTTTTTTTTTTTTTTTTTTTTAATTTCTAGATTGAAGGCATATAGTTTGAATTGTTTGTCCCATGGAGCTACAAGCCTCCTGTTAATTGCTTACCACCAACATAGCTATTGCTATAAGATGTGAACTTAACCAAACTCTTCCTAACAAAGTCAGTTTTGAAGGGACAGCAATAGAATTCTCTGTAATTAATGCCTCCATATTCCCATGGGTAAAACCTCTGCCAGTGTCCACATACAGGAAAAGAAACAGTACCACTTGTCTTAAAGTAACATATTTCTTTACAATTGAGGTACTGGGTGGGAGTGACAGTATCTGACTTTCTTAGCTTGCTTTTCCTAGCATGGAAATTCTGCTCTACAAGCAACCTGGCAGAAAGGTGATCAAGACCTGTTATTCTCAATTTTCCATCCCCGCACTAGTGGTATGTCCTATATGTAGGATGGTTGGAGGAAGGAATCCCTGCATATTTCAGCTACTCTTTCATGGAATAGAACTATGTGTTAAATGGAAAGTGACCTTGTGATCTTCTGTTCCATATGTTTCTATTACAGTAATCTGAGAAGTAGAGAGGAAGTGTAACTTGTTCAAATGGTATAAACTTTTACAATTTTTATTAAGATGTATTAGATGTTCTACAATAAATGTTTCTCCATTTAATGTACTCATTTAGGCATATAGCATATAAGACAATTTTCAGAGACTTTAAATGCTTGTCTTTAAAATATTTTTTATATATTATGGTTGTTTGGGGAGAAGCTTCATGAAGCTGCTATACACTGCCATTCTAAAAGTGTTACATAGAATTTTATGAGAATGATCTCTGTATACCTCATTTAGCAAGTAACATATGAGCAAACAATGGAATACCATGAGGGAACTCATCAGACAACTGTTCTGAGGAATAATAGTCAAAGTTGGCAGAATAGCAAGCACAAAGGCTTTAAATTACTATCATTTCTGGTATGTTCACAGAATATCAAGTACTCTTGCATAGATAGAAAAGGATAAACAATAAACGATATTTAACTTTATTTGATGATAATAAAGTGAATACAAGTATTTAAATACCTTTAATCATCAGCTCCGTGCTAATATTTTTCAAACATCTTTTTTCAGCACAGAGTTCTTATTAAATAACCTCCATTACCTCAAATTGAATATGTCTACAATTAATTTATCATTAAAAAACTGTATGTGTCTGGGAGTGGTGGCTCATACCTGTAATCCCAGCATTTTGGGAGGCTTAAGTAAGTGGATCACTAGAGACCAAGAGTTCGAGACCAGGCTGGCCAACATTGTGCATTGTGAACCCCATCTCTAATAAAATATAAAAATTAGCTAGGCACGGTGGTGCATACCTGTAATCCCAGTTACTTGGTCTGCTGACACACAGAATTGTTTGAACTTGGGAGGTGGAGTTGCAGTGCACTGAGATCACACCACTGCACTCCAGCCTGTGTGACAGGGCCAGACCCTGTCTGAAAACAAACAAACAAACATAAAACCAAAAAGCTATATATTATGAGGGTAGAATAAAGGAGCAAAGTCTTCGTTTTGTCATGTAATCTATTCCAGTAACTTTTCATTCAATTTTTCTCAATTCCTCAGCTTATAGTGTCATGTTTTTGTAATAATCACTGTATATTGTTTGTCTTTTGAGTAAAGTTACAAAGGAATCATTTACTTCCAAGTATTGACATAAATCAATTGACTTCCAATCATCTCACAAACTAAACACCAATACTGACTTTCTGAGCAATTCACTTCATTCAATCTTAAAACAAGTTTGGATTTTCCATTAAATAAAGAGGAACATATGTTTATATCAGTGGTCTCTGTAGTGGTAGAAGGATGAAACTAGTTAATTTATAACAAGTTTATTTTGCTATCTATGGGTTTCCCTTTTCTTATAACAAATTTCATATCATCTGCAAGGATATGGAAGACAGCAGAGGAGGCTTATCCTGGTTCTACACATAGAGAGATGAATTTTTCCACTCTTCAGAAAGACATGGCATAATTGCTTTAATGGAGCCAAAGAAATAAATTGTTAGATAATAATAGCATGTAATGCAACTTTATGGTTTTACAAATGATTTGAAACTGAATTGTAACATTTGATTTCACTGACAATTTAAACCCGTATTTCTCTACACTCACAGAAATAAAAGGTCACTGGGCATAAAATCTATACAACCAAATGTGGAGATCATAATTACATTAACATATATTTGAAATGTTTAAGTTATATTCACTAAAAAAATTAGTTTGGTTATTTTACCACATCTGTCTATTGAGCTTTAACTACTGAAACAAGAATAAGTGGTTTATAAGCTTATTTACTTTCAAAACAAAATAAATGAGACATCAAAATTTATGTGTACCTCTCTATTTGAATTCAGATCAATACATCCTTTTGCTGAAGGACACATTATTTTCCCTGTACTTATACATAGCGGTTTTCCGCTATTTCTTTTTTTTTTTTTAATTAACCTCTTTTACTATGCAGGTTTTTTTTTCTCTGCTGCTTAGTAAACTCTCTGCTTTTGACAGATTTTCCCTCAGTCTCATTCCAAAATCTTTGTCCTTATGCCTGATAATCTGATATACCTGTGCTAATCATGAGTGTTTTGTAATATTGAAACATTCCCAGCTTACTCACTTGTTCAGAACAATTGTGCTTCCTATGTGTGAGGCCTCATGGCCAACATTCTCATCGATAGATTATTTATATAAGTATATCAACTTGTTTATAAGAGAGGAAATTATAGCTGACAGTGAACCCTCAATTGAATGAGTCTGACAATATATAATGTTGGCACAGAATAAACTGACCTCCAAGTTCTTTTAGCAAAAAAAAATGTGGACATGCGAATGTTTTCCCTTTGGCTGTATCATTATATACCAAATAAGGACTATAATAGTAGGCATTTAAAAAATCTTAAGAAGGATTGAGAAAATATTGCAATGGAGGGTGTAGTTTTTTGTTTTCTACAAAGGGTTAGCCATGAAAACTAGTTTCATTCAGTGACTTTATAGTGGCATTTTAAAAGCGTTGAACGTTAGGCAGTTTAGTCAGCAAATTTGTTTTTTAAATATGGGTATTTTAATGTTAAAAGTCACAGTTTTGAAGATGGAATCAATATATTTCTTCTAATATTCCATTTATTTTAATTTTATAACATCATTAATCAGTTGCTTTTATTTGATTTGAATAGCAAAGTGAGTCTCTTCAAGTTAAAACTGTCACAAGGCATACAACTATCTAGAAGTTTTTCTCATCAGTTTGAAATAAATAATATATGCAATATTTTAAAAGAATGAAGTCTTAATATTTATGAGAACAATATAAATTTCTTGAAATTGCTGTAGTATTTATGCAAAGGTGACTAAAACATAAGGGTCAATTAAGGATAAATTTTTTTTCTGTCAACGTATCCACTTATCTATCTATCTTATTATTGCTCCACATTTCTGGCATTAAAACTAAAATACTTAGATTTGTAGTGACAATTGCTTGGCTTCTTATTCTCTATTTAGGTTTGTCATTATACTGTCAAACACTGAAGCATATTATCTAGATAGGTAATAAATGCAATCTTTCAGTAAAATGATTTAGTGAGGAAATAAAGATCTTAATTCAATGATTGATTTATGTATTACTAATGCTGATTTTTTTTCCACCCTTAACTAGAACTCTTCTCTAAACTTAAGTACAATAATTTTTTTAATAATAGATATATTCAGTAGAAAGACTACTGCTCAGCATGAGTTACTGCAAATTTCTGCTAGTCAAAGACCATAGGTCTTGAATATACTTTCATAAACAAATTAACTTGCTTTTTGAGTTTAAATGACTTAAACTTTTTTTGTTGGATTCAGGGATCACACAAGAAGTAATATTTTGCTAACAATTCTTTGGACAACTGATCACCTCTGTATACTTGCACAATTTATGGTCTTATCACCTATTTTTTGCTGTTATCTTTCTCATAATCTCCAAGTGAAGGTCCATGGAAAAAGAGTTTATGAGTGACTACCATCTTCCTTTTTCTCCGGAGCAAGAAATTATATATATATATATATATATATATATATACACACACACACACACACACACACATATATATATATATAGTGTGTGTGTTATATATATATATATATATATATATATGTATATTATATAGAAAATACCATTCTGGACTTAGGATCAGCCAAAGATTTCACGACAAAAATGCCAAAAGTCATTTCAACAAAATGAAGATTGACATGTGAGACATAATTAAATTAAAGAACTTCTGCACAGCAAAAGAAACTATCAACAGTGTAAACAGACGACCTAAAGAATGGGAAAAAATATCTACAATCTATGCATCTGACAAAGATCTAATAACCAGTATCTGTAAGAAATTTAAACAAATTAACAAGCAAAAAACAAACAACTTCATTAAAATATGGGCAAAGGACATGAAAAGGCACTAAGAAGACATACACATGGCCAACAAGCATCTGCAAAAAGTGCTCAACATCACTCACCATTAGAGAAATGAAAATCAAAACAAGAATGAGATGTCATATGACACCAGTCTGAATGGCTATTAGTGAAAAGTCAAAAAACAACAGATGCTGGGAAGGTTCTGATGAAAAGGGAAAGCTTATGCGCTGCTCATGGGGATGTAAATTAACTCAGCCATTGTGGAAAGTAATTTGGCAATCTCTCAAAGAACTCAAAGCAGAATTACCATTGGAACCATTAATCCCATTATATGGTACTTACACAAAGGAATATAAATCATTTTACCATAAAGATTCATGCTTGCATATGTTCACTGCCACACTATTCAAAATAGCAAAGACATGAAGTCAACCTAAATGCCCATCAATGGTAGACTGGATAAAGAAAATCCAGTATGCATATGGCATGGTATACTATGCAGCAATAAAAAGGAATTAGACCTGGTCCTTTGCAGGGACATGGATGAAGTTGCAAGACATGATCCTCAGCAAACTAATGCAGAAACAGAAAACCAGAGATTGTATGTTCTTACTAATAAATGGAAGCTAAACACTGAGTACATACAGGCACAAAGAAGAGAAAGGTAGACCCTGGTGCCTGCTCGAGGGTGGAGAAAGAAAGGATGAGGTAGGGTACTACACTGATTACCTGGGTGATAAAATAATCTGTACATTAATCCTCCACGACACACAATTTATCAACATAAAAAAACTGTACATGTAAGCCTCAGTCTGAAAGTTAAAAATAAGAAGAAAAAATTTCAAAAAAGGACAGATAGAACCAATGAAATATCTGTGAGACTTCAATATCAATATATCAAAAATAACATTAATTAACACTATCTAATTACCACAATTAAAAGCTAAATAATTTAGTATTAGATAAAAACACAAGGCAACCTACATGTTGTCTCTAAGAAAACCACCTTAATGTAAAAAAAAAAAAGCAATTAAAATTAAAGGGATTTTTTAAAAGCACAAAATAAAAACAATCTTAAAGAAAGCTGGAGAGTCTACATTAATATCAGATTAAATATACTTCAGAAAAAAAGGATAACAAGGACATTAAATAATGAAAAACTGGTCAATTTCTAAGAAAGACATAATAATCTACAAAAATATATACACCTAACAAGATTCCTTTATGATACCAAAAGCAAAACTGATGAAATTGAAATGACAAATTCACATTTATACTTAGATACTTCCAAATGTTGCCCTAATAATTGACAGACCCAGTAGAGGAGAAATAAAAAGAATATAGATAATCTGAGCAACACTATAAACCACTTGAATACCCTATTCAACGTGGCACCAGCAAAATATGCATTCTTTTCATGGATACGTATGACATTCATAAAGATAAACCATAAAAAACAATTCGTTTCATGTTAAGTAATTATAATCAAATGAAAATGAATTCTAAACACAATAATTAATTTAGAAATTTATAATGAATAATTTGAAATATCCAATAAATTTCTAAATGTCCATTGATCAATAAAGTTGTCACAAGCAAAATAGAATTGAAATGAATGAAAATCTAAACAAAGCATATTTGTAGGTTGCAATCAGAGTAATTCTAGATAGAAATACACAGAATAAATGCTTATATGAGATAAAAAAATCTCCTAAAGTAATGATTCCTGCTTAAATGTTAGGAAATAGGCACATAAGAAAACAATTTAAGCCAATTGAAGGAATGAATAAATATAAATGCAGAAATAAACAAAATTAAAATTATAAAAGTATTAAATAAAATATAAAACCAAAACCTTCTTTGAGAAGATTAATAAAAGTGATCATATTGTAGGTAAGACTGATAATATTAATAAAATATGAAAGACGACGAAAGTTATTAATACTGTGGAAAAAAGGTTACATTTACACAGATATTATAGACAGTAAAATATTTTAAGAGAATGTTACGGGAATAATAGAGAACATTCAGAACAATTTTATGGTAACCAATTTGACACATTCAATAAAATAGATTCATTTCTTGAAGACTTAAACTAAAACACTCACTCAAAAAGAAACAGATTTTTTTGTGGCTCTATATCTATTGAAATATTGAATTCACAATTAAATACATTCTCATGAAGAAAACTCTAGGCCCAAATGACGTTACTATTGAATTCTACCAAATATTGAAAAACAAAAAGCATGTCTTCTATACAATCTCTTCCAAAAAATAAAAGGGAAATGAACCACCCAAACTCATTTTTTGAAGCGAAAATTATCTTGATACCAAACTCAGGCAAAGATCTAGCAAGAAAATAAAACTAAAGAATAATATTATTCATGAACATAATATGCAAAAAGGGTTTTATAAAATATTGGTAAATTAAATGCAGTAAGTGACGAAAATAATTTATCCTGATCAATTCTTATTTATTTCAATAACGTAAGGTTACTACAACATTTAAGCACCAAACAATATAATTTACCATATTAATTGATTAAAAAAAGAAAACTCATTCAGTTTTGTAGACGCTGAACAAGAATTGGCACTCTATTGCATGTATTCATTAAAAAATTATTAGTAGAATAGAACAAAAGGAAACTTTTGTATATTGACCTTGTATCCTACAATCTTATCAAACTTATGTATTAGTTATAGGACATTTTATGTAGAATTTTTTGTATTTTCTGCATAGATGTTCAGAAGTACATATACACAATGAAACACTGTTCGGCCTTACAACAGGAGAAAATCCTGTAACATATGTGACAACATAGATGAACCTGATGGATATTATGTTAAGTGAAATAAGCCAGGCCCAGAAAAGATAAATAAAATACTGCATGTTCCGACTTCTACGTGGAATGTAAAATAGTCAACCTCATAGAAATAGAAAAGGATGATATTTTAGAGGATGGGGGATAGAGGGATGGGGAGATGTTAAAGGGCACACAATTTCAGTTAGACAAGAGGAATAATTCCAAGAGTTCTATTTTACATTATGGTGACTACAGCCAGTAACAAAATATTGTATATTTAAACATTACTAAGAGAAAAAATTTGAAGTGTTCTTACCACAAAAAAAAATAGTATGTGAAGTCATGCATATGTTAAACAGCTTAATGTGGCCATTCTGCAACACATACATACATCAAAGACTCATGTTGTACACCATATGTACATTTTTTACTTGTCAATTAAAATAAAGCCCAAATACCTCCATGATGCTTATTCAGTGTTTTAAAATTAAAATGGAATAAAGAGTCTGATTGCATGTTGTTTGATTTCTGATCGCTTTTAGGCCTCACGTCTCCCTCTCCCCATTTTAGACCATATCTAAGCAATTTTCTAAATGAGCTCGGGTGGTCCTTTGACACTCATGGTAAGTTTAGATCACAGGATCTCAGCTCTCACAGGGAAGATACCTTCACCTAAGCCCTTGACTATCATAGGAACCCAAGCTAGTGTCCCTTTCTCACTTTTTTAAGCCATTTTTGGACCTGCTGAGGAGTCATCCCTACTCTTTTTTCAAAAATCTTATCGTGGCTGCATAGTATTCCATGGTGTATATGTGCCACATTTTCTTTATTCAGTCTATCATTGATGGGGATTTAACCATCATTCTCAGCAAACTAACATAGGAATAGAAAACAAAACACTGAATGTTCTCACTCTTAAGTGAGAGTTGAACAATGAGAACACATGGACACAGAGAGGGGAACATCACATACAGAGAGGGGAACATCACATACAGGGGCCTGTCAGCAGGATGGTAGTAACTAGGAGAGGGATAGCATTAGGATAAATATCTAATGTAGATAAGAGGTTGATGGCTGCACAAACTACCATGCAACGTATATACCTATGTAACAAACCTGCATGATCTGCACATGTACACCAGAATTTAAAGTAAAATTAAAAAAAAAAATCTCATTGTGTTAATAGCAAACTTTTTCATACCTTCTTGGTGCATGTGTGTCATTTTCTGTCTCTACATCAAAATATGTGCGTATGTGTGATTTATACACACTGAGGGTAAATACAGAATATAACAACGACACATAATAAATAATGCATTATATAAGGGATTCAATGTTTAGGTTTAAAATAAAAAATAATTAAATATATTTACATTATTAAATATTTTCTAAATAAAAGAATTATAATTTATCTTTAGACACATTTAATTTAGTGATGCTTATAGTCACTTAAGAGTAGACAATTATTTTCAATTCATGGAACCTTTCCAGATGTTGCTGTGTTGGCTTTTCCTTCCCATCTTCAGGCCATGTTTTTTCAACCCTGTACTGTTTCCCATATAGATAAAAAGTTGTATCTGTAGGTCTGAAAATCAAAATCCTTTTTGTTCAACACAGAGTCTTTTGAAAACTAATAGGAAAGCAATTGGAAAAGAGACAGGGGTTCTTCTTTACTTTACTCTCATCCTCCCTGTTTGATATCTTTTTCTTACTAGTTGGATTTATTTTGGTCTTGGTTTTGACCACATGCTAATTTACACAGCTCCATTCACCAAGAAGAAACATATAGCCACCCATGGGAATAACAGCACATTTCTTTTGACACCTTTTTTTCAAGTTCTCACTGTTTGTATGTTTTCAGGAACAACTTTCTTAAACAGCAGGCAAAAAGTATTCTACTCACTGATAAGCTACAAAAGTGTTTCCTGAACTCTATGTCTTAATATCATGTTCTCTTATTTGATAGTTGTGTGTCTTAATAATTTCAGTAATATTAGCATATAAAAACACAAAAATTACTTTTTTAAGAAGAATATTCTAGTGCTAAATTTTCTGGAATGTATGGCATTTATTTATTAGGTAATCAAGGTTTTATGTGTTTCATATGGTTCATTTATCCTGTCACAAGGTTAGCTATTTTTGGATAATATCTTTAAGAAAGATAAAATATTTCCTTCATTTGAATTGTATGAGTTTATGACCACATCTAACATCCTGTCCATTTCCCAACCCCATTGTTTGCAAGTACATGTAAGATAAAAATCAATTTTCCAGTGACTTCAAAAGTTTAATCCAGAGGCAGGGGGTATTTATTTAGGGAAATATATTTTAATTTATTATCTGTGCCAAACTTTGTGATAAATATACTAAAAATTATTTCAGTAGAAGCAGGTTTACACCCTTTCAATGCAACAGAATTAATTTATGATGGGGAATGACTTCCAATTTTAGTCCACAATTTCATTCACTTACTTATATGGGAGTGCCTCAACACTCCCACTCCTATTGCCCTGCTCCATGTTATTTTATCCTTACCTAGATCAAAAGCAAAAGCAAAAGCATCAACACTGTACAGTCAGTTTGGTTTTTGTACTGAAAAATCTCACCTTGAAATATTTTGATTATTTTATATTTATTGATAGTTTATACCTTAACAAAAACTATTACTGTGGGGGGGAAAAAACTAGTAATGAAAAAAAAATTATCTTTCTCATGTAGGTAGCTGAATTCATGTATTGTCTTTTCCATTTTTCAATCATGTTTCAGACAATTACAACTTTTTTCCTCTGGGATTTTTAAACATTACATTGTGATTTGCCTACTGAATGCATTAACTAGCAGGGTGTAGAACATAATACTATGATTTTGTGATGCTATATTCTCTTTATATACTACCTCTGAGGCTTTATTTTTCACTCATTCAGATCTTCACATTCATGGAAGCAGCAAGAGTAGGTTTTTATATAAAGTGAAGCTTCCAAAGAACTATTAGCTATTTGCAGTACTGGACAACTGTTTAATGATTAAAGATATTTGATGAACGGAAAACGTTTGTTAAAAGTTTCACAATAAGCTAAAGTGCCTAAGTTCTAGTTCTGCTGATTCACAAATCAAGTCTCTTCTCTCCTATGTGCTACTCCAATTACTCTAAATGTATTTATGTGTTATTGATAATCTATAGTCATATATTTTATGTAGTATAATTAAATAATTATATGCTAATGTGTACCCCAATAGAATGTACTGCTACATTCTAAAAATAAAAAAAAGGAAAAAATGGAGAAAATATGCCATTAATTTTTAAATCTTTAGTGCTTAGGATTGTCACAATTCTCAAAAGTTGATCTATGACTATTTGGCAATCTGAATGAATACAGTATATTAACATCATGTTTGTAATGAAAGTACTGAAATAAAATAAACTGAATAAATGCCGGAGCTAATCAGCATATATTAATCTGGATCCTCATAAAAATACTGTAATTTAAATCATGCTATTTCTGCTCCTTCTACTTAACATTACTATTTTTTTACTACTAATAGTATACTGCTATAAAATTAATACAAATTCTGAAAGCTGTATTTCTAAAGGTCATCTTATAGGCAAGTTATTATCATAATTTTTGAAAAACTGTATCAGAAGCAAAAAATTACCTAATGTTTATTAAATTTTGTTCTATGGAAATCTATGATGTAAAGATTTAGAAGTTATAGTGTTTATATTACAGATATATAAAAAAGAAACAAGTTAATGATATATTTCATAAAACATCTATTCATAAATAAAATGCCTATGTAAATTTTTTTTTAAGTCTTAAACCTCAGAACAATATCTCATTAATATCAAACTAGTTACTATTTAAATATTAGCATGGCTTAAATATTAACTAGTGAAATAACAATATTTGTATATCAAATATCTAAATATCTGAAATATTTAAGACTTCACCAGAGAAAACACAATCTATCTTTGACCTGGGAGCCAAGAAAATTGGTTACATTTTAAGGTGAGCATATGTATTTAGTCACTTCATTGGATCCAATGCAATATGGTGGACAGGAACACAGTTTAGTATGGAGAATAAGAACACAGAGTTTGGACTCTGTAGCCACAGTTCAATCTCAGCTCTGTCACTTGTTAGGGATGTATTTTTAACACCAGAATTGTCGATTTCTTTAGATGTTTTAAAATGGGGTAATTATAAAATGCATAAAATAGCTATAGTGCTACAAAAGTAAATTCCAAATGTCTATCTCAATATTTTCTTAAATTTGTTTATAATTGATTTTCTTTTTGTTAATTTACTTTACTTTTGGTGCATACTATATATATCTGGTATTTCTCCCCATGTTATAACTCCCCACCCAATTCCTTTAATTGAATACTATAATAAGCAGTTTTTCCTTTTTAAAGTTTACAGGATTTCATTCACTCTTAGATTTGTGAGTAGGATATTACCCCTTTTGTAGTGACAGTAGAACATAGAAAAAGTATATATGCTTTACAAGTATTGTTTAGTAAATGTTCATTACATTTTTGCTGCTTGTCAGATATCCACTAAAAGGCAAGCATTGGGAATTCAAGGATGAGTTAGACGGACAAATGTCTTTTTCAGGTGCTTATAGTTTACCAGTGGATAACTAAAAATATAGTTAATGTGATTATATTTAATTTTAAAGCTAGACAGAGAAATATAGATCATTACAGAGAGGCAAATCTAATCTTTCCATCATTGAGTATCATTTATATGACTGTAATTCTGGTATTTACATATTCTAATTTATCTCATAACAATTATGCCAGGAAAAAAATAACCTAATATACTACATAAAAACACTGAGAATAAAATCAAAGAGGTAAAATAATTTTTCCATGGGAAAGCAAGTACAGTCATCACTAGGTATTCAAGAAAGATTGGCTTCAGTTACTTCCTCAGATACAAAAATCCAGATAAGTTTTCTTATATGAAATGGTGCAGTATTTGCATAAAACCAATGTACATCTTCTATACTTTAAATTATCTCTAGATTATTTATAACGCCTAATAAAATGTAAATCCAATGTAAATATTTTTTGTACAGTATTTTTTAGGATATAATAAGAAAAAAATCTGTACATTTTCAGTACAGACACAACCACTCTCTGTTTTTCCAAACATTTTTGGTCCACTGTTGGTTGAATTAATACATGTGAAATCCTTAGATAGGGAAGGGAAATTTTAAGGCAAATACAAATTCAAATCCCAAAGCCTCTAACATTTTTGAATGCAAGTAGGTAATGTGTAAATTTCAGTAAATTATTTTAATGTTACATAATTCTTATGGCCATTTTCAGGCTAGTATGTAATTTATGAATTCTGGGAGTCTAAGAAAGTTGTGTATTCATATTAAAAGGAAGTAAGTGCTTATCAGAAAGCCTAAATAATAAATTTAATTCCTACTATGTTTACAACTGGCACTCAAACTTTATGCCTGACCTCAGAACAATTATTAATACATTATAATTTTGTGTTCAATTACTGTGCAAAAAATTTCGATATCAATAATGACTTTACCACAAAGATAATTTATGCTATTAACTCAACTATTGTGACACAGAAATCAGTAAAACCACATTAAGGGAGCAAAAATAACCCTTAATTATAGTTTCTCATCAAGAATAAGGATGGACGTACATATGCTATAAACATTAATTACAGAAAATACTAAATGCTTATTGTCCTCACATGCCATAGATTTTAGTTTTGAAGATGAATTAAATTTTAGGCAGGATCAGTGAAATAAAGTAAAATAAAATAAAATAACAAAGAAAGGGATGGAAGAAAGGAAGTAAGGGAGGGAGGAAGAAAAACAAAAAGAAAAAATGAAGAAATGAAAGAAAGAAAAAAAGAAAGAAAGAAGGAGGGAGGGAAGAAAGGGAGGAAGGAAAAAGAAGAAAGAAAGAAAGAGAAAGAAAGAAAGGAAAGGAGGGAGGGAGGAAAGAAGAAGGAAAGAAGGAAGGAAAAGGAAGAAAGAAAGAAAAAGAAGAAAGAAAGAAATGAAGGAAGGAAGGAGGATAGGAAGAAAGAAAGAATAGGAAGAAAGATAAGAAGATAAAAAGACAGGAAATAAAGAAAATAAAATAATAGGAAGACAAGAAGCAAAGAAGGAAGGATAATATAAAAGATGAAGCAACAGGACAGTAGGTTATAGCGTTACATAGAAAAGAAAAACATGAAAAGATTCAAATATGTGCCCAAGTTAAAGAGGCCAAGGCAAGCAGGTCACCTGAGGTCCACAGTTCCAGACTAGCCTGGCCAACATGGGAAAATCCCATCTCTACTGAAAGTACAAAAATTAGCCAGGCATGGTGGCGGGCATGTAGTCCCAGCTACTCAGGAGGTTGAGGCGGGAAAATCAGTTGAACCCAGCAGGCGGAGGTTGCAGTGAACTAAGATCATGCCACTGCATCCAGCCTGGGCTGCAAGAGATAGACTCCATTACAAAAAAAAAAAAAAAAAAAAAAAAAAAGACGTGTCCATAGTGTAAGAAATTTATAATAAAAAATTATTTGTTTAATCTTTCCAAGTTTAGGAGAAATAGTTCAAGAAATCATTAGTCTCTCCCAATTAAATCCCGCACTAAACAGTTTTGGGGATGTTTACTATCCATTTAAATAACCATAAAGAATAATATTCTTATGTTTCACTTGGAGGTTTAAGGTTCAGAATATAAACTTAAACTCAAGTACATTTCAAAGGTTATCTTTTCTGAGTTTGTCTCCTAAAAGTATATTAATATAGTTTTATTAATCTGCCAGTTTTCATAGTTATTGGTTAGGGTACATTGTTCTAATTTTAGATTTTGATTATTTATGACCTTGTAGTGTTACCACCAGTATTTGCTTCAGATTATTATTTTAAATTAATAGAAACAGAAAAGAATAAAGAGAAAGTAAAAGGGAGGGTTTTGGAGGAGGGTATAATAAATAAAGGGAGAGAGAGAGAGAAAGAGGAAGAAATGAGGAAATATAATTCAACATGATCAGGTAGTTTTTAACCCAGGGATGCAGGGATGATTTAATATACACAGGTCAATAAACCTGATGCATCATATAAACAAAATATAAAACAAAAATTATAAATCAAATGTATTTATTATCAATAATTTATTTATATAATTAAAAATAATTCAATCCTGGCTAACAAGGTGAAACCCCGTCTCTACTAAAAATACAAAAATTAGCCAGGCGTTGGCATGCGCCTGTAGTCCCAGCTACTCAGGAGGCTGAGGCAGAAGAATCGCTTGAACCCGGGAGGCAGAGGTTGCAGTGAGCCGAGACTGCGCCACTGTGCTCCAGCCTGGTGACAGAGCAAGACTCAGTCTCAAAAACAAAACAAAACAAAAAGTAATTAAAATAGATAATGTATTATTAAAATAAATTAAAATTATATGATCATCTCAATAGATGCAGAAAAACACTTAAAAAACTCCAGCACCCCTTTATGATAGAAACTCTCAATAAACTAAGCCATAGAAGAGACCTACCTCAAAATAATAAAAGCCATATATGCCAGACCCACAGTCAACATCCTACTGAATGGAGGAAAGTTGAAAGCATTCCTCCCGAGAAGAAGGACAAGTAAGGATGTCCACTATTACCACTCCTATTCAACTTAGTTCTGGAAGTACTAGCCAGTGCAATTAGGCAAGATAAAGAAATAAAGGGCATCCAAACTGGAAAAGAGGAAGTAAAACTTATGCTACTTGCAGAAAATACGATTGAATACCTAGAAAACCTAAGAATTCCTCCAAAAGCCTCTTAGATTTGATAAATGAATTCAGTAAAGTCTCAGGTTACAAAATGAATGTACCCAAATCAGTAGTACTGCTATACACCAACAATCAGTAAGCTGAGAATCAAATTAAGAACTAAATCCCTTTACAACAGCTGCCCCCCAACAAAACAACCTAGATATATACCTAATCAAGGAGGTGAAAGAGCTCTTCAATTAGAACTACAAAACACTGCTGAAAGGAACTATAGATGACAGAAAAAAATAGAAATACATTCAATGCTCATAGATTAAAAGAATCAGTATCTTGAAAATTACCATACTGCCAAAAGAAATCTATAGATTCAATGCAATTTCTATCAAAATACCAACACTATTTTTCACAGAATTAGGAAAAACAATCTTGAAATTCATATGGAACCAAAAAAGAGCTCTCATAGACAAAGTGATTCTAAGCAAAAAGAACAAATCTGGATGCATTACATTACCTAACTTTAAATTATACTTCAAGGCTATAGTTAACCAAAACAGCATGGTACTGCTATAAAAGTAGGCACCTAGACCAGTGGAACAGAATAGAGAACCCAGAAATAAAGCCAAATACATACAGCCAACTAATCTTCCACAAAGCATACAGAAACATAAATGGTGCTGGAAAACTGGCAAGCCACAAGCAGAAGAATGAAACTGAATCCTTATCTCTCACCATATAAAAAAATCAACTCAAGATGAATCAGACTTAAATATAAGGCCTGAAGCCATAAAAATTCTAAGAGACAATGTTAAAAAAAACTCTTCTAGATGTTGGCCTAGGAAAAGAATTCATGACTAAGAACCCAAAAGCAAGTACAACAAAACAAAAATAAATAAGTAGAACCTAATTAAACTGAAAAGTTTCTGCACAGCAAAATAAATATTTAGCAGAGTAAGTAAACAGGCATCCCATAGAAGGGAGAAAATATTTGCAGATAGCATCCAGAATCTATCAGGAACTCAAACAAATCACCAAGAAAAGAAACAAACAATCCTATTAAAAAGTAGGCAAAGGACGTTAATAGACATTTCTCAAGATGTGGCTGGGAACAGTGGCTCACACCTGTAATCCCAATATTCTGGGAAGCTAAGGCAGGCAGACCCCTTGAGGCAGGAGTTCGAGACCAGCCTGGCCAACATTGTGAATCCCTATCTGTACTAAAAAATATAAAAATTAGCAAGACGTGGTGGCACATGCCTATAATACCAACTACATGGAAGGCTGAGGCACAAGAATCGCTTGAACCCGGGAGGCAAAGGTAGCAATGAGCTGAGATTGTGCCACTGCACTCTATCCTGGACCACAGAGCTAGACTCTATCTCGAAAATAAATAAATAAATAAAAATAAAATAAAAGAAAGAGAGGAAAGAATGTAAAATGCTCAACATCACTAATCATCAGGGAAATGCAACTACAATGAGATAGAGATATCACCTTACGCCTGTAAAAATGGCCATCATTAAAATGTCGAAAAACAATAAATGTTGGCATAGATGTGGTGAATACAATGGACACTTATACACTGCCAGTGGGAATGTAAATTAGTATTACATCCATGGAAAACAATATGGAGATTCCTTAAAGAACTAAAAGTAGATCTACCATTCAATTCAGCAATCTCACTGCAGGGTATCTACCTAAAGGAACATAAGTCATTATAGAGACAGAAACTTGCACACATATGTTTATAGCAGCAGAATTCACAATTGCAAATATGTGCAACCAATTTAAGTGCCCATGGTCTAATGAGTGAGTAAGGGAAATGTGCTATGTATACACAATGGAATACTACTTAGCCATTAAAAGAAACAAAATAATGTCATTTGCAGCAATTTGGATGGATCTGGAGGCCATTATTCTAAGTGAAGTAACACAGGAGTAGAAAGTCAAAGACTGCATGTTCTCATTATAAGTGGTAGCTAAGCTATGAGCAGGCAAGGAAATACAAAGTGTTACAATGGACGTTAGAGACTCAGAAGGGGGAGGCTGGAAGAGGAACCAGGGATAAAAAGCTACACATTAGGTACAATGTACAGTACTTGGGTGATGGGTGTACTAAAATCTCAGAATTTATCACTATATAATTCATCCTTGGAACCAAAAACCACTTGTACCCCAAAATCTACAGAAATTTTTTTAAAGAATTAGGATTGTGGAAATCTACTGACCTGCAGCATTTACACATTTGTTTTACAGGCAGTATTTAATAAGGAGAGGGAAATTTTGCATTAAATATGTCAACATTTAACTGTGAGTATGTCAAGAACTATTAGCCATTATGTTTGTTTCTTTATGTCATATATTCCTATATCCATGTAGTTGTGACTCTAACCTCACACAATATTTGAAAAAAACCCATTTATGATCAAAACTGGAATTGAGAACAATCTCTAGAAAATATAAGTTTGGCTTTATGCTGTTACATTATAGTATTTTACTATTTATAAGCCATTAAGTGAATGCACAGTTCCTTGCCTGGTAGCCAAAAATGTTATTAAGTTTATGCCTTATCTCAGAAAAAAGTGTACAAAATTAATCAACATTTTAACTAAGGATAGAATAAAACAAAAAACAAAATTGTAATACCTTAACCATACTTTCTGATAAAAAATATATACTATAATATTTAATCTGAAATAATATAGTGATTAGAGAAATAATTCATCAGTTAAACAAATATAAGGAGATAACAGATTGAATAATTTAAAAATCATACAGATAATGCAATAGGTAAAGCATTAAAAAGCACCTGTGTCAAATAATGCTTGAGATGCTTTATAATAATTTAATTACATATTAAAACCTTTTAGGAAAATAAGTTTTTCCAAAAAATGTGTTTAAAACACTCAAACATTGGAAACCTCACTTGTCTGAACAAAAATCTATACACTTAAAACTTACATACACATTTACACACACATATATAGGCTCTATTTAAGTGTTTAAGGAATAGACTGAAATTTGTTGATCATAATAAACTACTCTCTTAAGGTTATTTGACTTCCCAAATATATTACCATACAGAACAGGAGATATATGTTTTCCACATTAAAGTACTGGGATGGCAATGTCATCCTTTCTCCTTAATGTAAAAATGTGCTTTGCCTGATGATTATAAGGAGACCTAATCTAATGAAGCAAATATTAGACATATGGGGGATATGGAAAATTACTATACAAACTCGGTGAATTCTGATGAATCTATCTAGTACAGGAAAATTAAACAGTACCTGACTACTATTTGCTAAGACTGGGCTCATCTGTGCACACATTTAATTTATGCTTTTAATTTACTTTTAATGTAAAATATAATTTTCAAGGATTTCATATATCACTTGTTCTTAATAAATCTGTCATGAATGTTAGTCTTTTATAATTTTTAGAAGCAATTTTGGATGTATAAGAAAAGTTCAACTAAATCACATTTTTTAATGTTTGCTATATGTATAAAATACACCTGCAATAATACTACAGTATTTAGTGGTGACATTTACTTTGAATGGAAAAGTGCAAAGGATTAAAAAAGAAGAAAACTACATCTCCAAGAATTTTCTATATTAGCATATTTTAGTAATGCAGGAAATGTGATTTTTGAAATGGCTAATCATCTGGATATTCAATTTCATGTGAATGGTGTTTACAGAAAAGAATACAAAGAGCAAAATCTAGGAAAATAAAAAAAAAAGAGATATTACCTGGGACTCAAGGAAAAAAGTTAAAATCTCTTCATCATATGCTAAAAGTTCACCATCTGTGTACTTGGTCACATATACTGTTAACCACATTTAGAGCTATTAATGATTTTCAAAAAGTCTTTCTCAATTGGCAATTCAAACATATTTTCACTTAGATTTCCTTTTTAAGTATTTAAGAAAACAATGTACAAAGCCAAAATTTAAATAAGAAAGGGGAAAGGAAGGAAGAAAAAAGGAAGGAAGGAAGGAAGGAGAGGGGAAAAAGCAAGTTTCTGTGCACTGATCAATATGCATCACTGACTTATCTTGACTCTGTTTCTTAAGAATAGAAAGATAATTTTTTACTTAGCATTTATATTTCTTTAATGGATAAGAATTTCTGGAATATATACCATGCCATTTTCTGCTGAAATTTGCCCGGTTTTTGTTTATATCTAGAAAACAAACACATTTCTATTAAAATTAAAACTGGGGATTGGAAAGCCTGAAATGGAAAAATTTTTATATTTATTTTCACCTTATTTAGAATTCATAGTGAAAAATGTATCTAAATTAACTTGACTTAATTTAAGTGCAGAAAGAAAAAGGTATTGCTGAGGGGTCTAAAAGAAAGTCATCCAAAAATTGCACTGCGATTGAGGGCAGAGGTCCATCTACCATTGGCATTTAGCACAGATTCAGTCCAAAATTAGTATCTGTAGTTGATTACAAGGTACAAATACTTTAGTATGGACTATGTTCTTTTTCCAAAAGAACAAACAATAAATAGGCGATACAAAGTACATTTATCAGAGCTTTTCTTTGTCATTGATCCTCAATTGTCAAGATAGCACAAAATTTAAAAATAATAATAAAAATAAAAATACAAGATATAGTGTTGCCATGAGTTCCCAAATTAAATTACAGACAATAAATGGCTAACTAGAGTTTGGCATTGGTTTGATAAACTTTTTGACATTTAATGAGGCATAAGCTTTTTCTATTAATTATAGTAAAGTATTAGGTAAGCTTTTAAAACAATAATAGATATATAAATAAATATTCCCAATTACATATATTTATTTTAATATATATTATGCTGCATTAGTCTGTTCTTATGCTGCTATGAATAACTACCCTAGAATGGGTAATTTATAAAGAAAAGAGGTTTAATTGACTCACAGTTCTACATGGTTGGGGGAGGCTTCAGGAAAGTTACAATCGTGGCAAAGGCACCTCTTCACAGGGTGGCAGGAGAGAGAATGAGAGCCGAGTAAAGGGAAAGCCCCTTATAAAACCATCATATTTTGTGAGAACCTACTCACTATCACGAAACAGCATGGGGCAAACTGCCGCTATGAGTTAATTATATCCACCTGGTCATGCCCTTGACATGTTGGGATTATTAAAATTCAAGGTGAGATTTGTGTGGGGACACAGAGCCAAAACTTATAATATTAAAAGCTTATAGTTTTTGTATCAGTTTGTAAGAGCAATAGACTTTACTTGTTAAAAAAAATTGTAGTTGAACTAATTATGTAACTTCAAGCTTAAGAACACAGATTTTCATACACCAAACAACAACTTAAAAACAAAGGGAAGTGCATGAAGAATAAAATGTACTTAGGCATCTCATAAAAGGACAATGCATAGTAATGGTTTAAAACAACACACCATCTGGATATAATTTTCAACTCTCTTTTTCTTCCTATATGAACTTGGACAAGTTGCATAATGCTCATTTGTCTTAGTTTCCTCATTTGTAAAAAGGAGAGCATAAAATCTACTTCACTGGATTATTGTAGAGGCTATATAAATCAATGTATATAAAAAATTAAGAATAAAGCCAGGCATATCATACATTTTCAGTATTAAAATATGACATATTTTCTTATTGCAACAAATATAAAATAATGTTTTCCTAAGAATTTGTCACTAAATGTTTAATTATACTGCCTTTTTCAAAGTTATTGGTTTTAGTTCTTGCTTATTTATCTATATTTTAGGGTTTCTTTCTGTTTATTGTGATGAATTTTTTGAAATTGTAGACAGCATTATTTAATTGTGTAGTATATAGAAAACTACTGTGCAATGTAACGATTTGGATATTATTTTCAAAGAGATTTCAAATACAAGTAGAGAATTTCTTTAAAAAATATAACTGCTTTACAATGTGAATAATTGACTAGTGTACTGAAAATTATTTTTCTAAAAGAAAAAAATTGAATAATATTGTCTTATATACCTAAACCTATTTTCATGGACTTTAATGATAAAATTGAAATAGATACATTTACAATATTAAGAAAGTAGTAATCTTAAAAATGATTCTTATTCTGCATTATAGAACTAGTATTTCTAATTACAAAGGAAAATAGCTTATAGACAGGTAAATAAATTATTAATTTTAAAGACAGTTGAAATATCAAAAATTAGTAGAATAAAAATTAGAAACTACATCCTAAAACACAAAACTGTATATGAACATATGAACATGCAAAAATCACTGTGGAAGTAGAAAACGGACTCGGTTTTTGAGTCTACATTTACACTGGGTATAGATCACTCAAACACACAGGCATCTTACATCAAGTTCTTATATTGGGAAAACGGAACACTGTCATGAGTAACAAGAAATCATTCATTAATCTGGTCTCATTGAAATTCTCTATCTTCTATTTCGAAAAAACAAAGACATTTTAAGCATATTGTCACTCTACTCACTCACAGAAATAATCATCATTTGATTCCAGTAAGAATGCTGCCATACAGAAGGAATATAGAACATAGAGTTAATTTATTAATACTAAATGCACAGGATAATTGGCTGAGATACCACTGGGTTATGGTTTTGTTTTATATATTCGAGTATGAAAGTTTCAAGTAATATTTGATCTAGGCATTGTTAATTTTAACTGATAAGGTGGTAATAATTATCAACTGACAAAAAAATTTATACTTAGGACATTTTGATAGTGTGTCAACTTTCTGTCCACTTAGAATAAACATCAAGCCATAAAATGTATTATTTTTTGTAAATGAATATTCTCTTTTTATTTACATCTAGCATTTTATACTTTTGGGTTATTTTTATTTGTTATTGATATACAAAATGTACATATTTATGTGGTACATGTGATATATTATTGCGTGCATTGAGTTTGTAATAATCAATTGAGAGTATTTAGGGTGTTCATCATCTAGATTATTTATCATTTATATATGTTGGGAACATTTCAAGTCCTCTGTTTTAGTTATTTTGGAATATATAGGACATTATTGTTTGATGCACTACTCTGCTATTGAACATTAGAACTTATTCCTTTTTTGTAACTATATATTTGCACCCATAAACAGACTTCTCTTCATTCACCCCATGCCACACATCCCTTTCAGACTCTGATGTCTATCATTGTACCCTCTCTCCCCGTATGAGATTAACTTTTTACATTCTTATGAGAACATGTAAATTTTGTCTTTCTGTCCCTGGCTTTTTTCACGTAACATAATGACCCCTTTTCCATCTATGTTGCTGTGCATGACATTTTATTATTTTTTACATTACTGAATAATATTTCACTGTGTATATATACCCATGTTTTCTTCATCCATTTATCCACTGATGGTACTCAGGTTGATTCCATATCTTTCATATTGTGACTAGTGCCATAATAAACCTGGAGGTTCAAGTGGTCCTTCAATATGCTGATTTATTTCCTTTGGGTAATAAACAAGTGCTGACATTGCTGGATCATATGGTAGTTCTGTTTTTACTTTTGTGAGAAACCTCCATACTACTTTTACATTGTGGTTGCATTAATTTACATTCCCACTAACAGTGTATAAAAGTTTCCATTCTCTTCCTCCTTGTCACCATCTGGTATATTTTATTTTATTAGTGATAGCATTCTAACAGTGGTAAAATGATATCTCATTGTATTTTTAATTTGCATTTGTGTAATGATGAATAATGTTGAGAATTTCTTCATATACACATCCAACCATTTTGTATAAATAGTTATTTTTCAAATAACTATTGTTGCCCTTTGCCCATTTTTAAATGAAATCATTGGTTTGCTTACTGATGAGTTGTTTAAGTTTTTTGTATATTCTAGATACTAATCTTTTGTCAGATGAATAGTTTGCAAATATTTTCTCCAATTTAACAGGTAGTCTCTTCACTGTGTTTATGGCTTCCTTTGCTCTGTAGAAATTTTTATTTTATTACAGCTTGATTTGTCTATTTCTGTTTTTGTTGTCTGTACTTTTGATGTCTTAGCCATAAAATTTTTGTTTAGATCCATGTACTGAAGTGTTTTCCTCATGTTTTCTTCTAGTAGTTTTAGTTTCAGGTCTCACAGTTAAGTCTTTAATTCACCTCCAGTTGATCTGTAAATATGGTGAGAGATAGGTGTCCAGTTTCATTGTTCATCAAGTGTCTATCCAATTTTCCGAGCACTATTTATTAAATAGGGTGTCCTTTCCCCAGTGGATATTCTTGATTCTCAGTACTCATTATTGGTCTACTCAGATTTTCTATTTCATCCCAATTCATTTTTGGAGGGTTTTATGCGTCCAGAAATTTATTGATTTTTTTCTAGATTTTCCCATTTGTTAGCATATATTGTTCATAATAATTTTCCAGAAATTAATCTATTTTTTCCAGATTTTCCAGTTTGTTGGGGTATAGTTATTCATAATAATCTCTGATGGTCTTTTCTATTTCTGTAGTATCAACTATAATGTCTCCTTTTTATTTCATATTTTATTTATTCGGGTCTTCTCTATTTTATTCTTGGTTAGTCTAGCTTTTAGTATTGACATTAGCAGTAGCAGGTTAGCATCTGACTCCCAAGTAGTCTGCACTGATTTTCACAGTGGCTGAAATGGGTTGGGCAGGTGAGTCCTCAGGCTCACAAATGACATGTTAGTAAGTGCCAGCTGTGGTGGTAGTCAAAGGCTGGGTGGGCCTATCCTCAGGCTTCCAAGGGGAATTCTTAGGTGCCAACAGTGGTGGGCAAGGCAAGGTGATCCCCAGGCCCCTGAACAGCATTCTTGGGCACTGGGTCGGGGATAGGCAGAGCTGAGCCAGGTGGGTCTATTGTCAGGTGCTCTGATAGTGCATGTTGATGACGTCTGTGTTTAGCAAAGTTTGGGTGATTCCCAGGCCCCTAACAGAGTGCTCAGGTGGGGGTAGTAGTTGTTGCACTGCAGCCTTGCTGATGATCAAGGAGGGGTTGCTTTAAGTGGCAGCAACCATAAGCAAGCAGCTGGAGAGTACACACTTGGTCCCAAATAGCAGCTGCAAGTGAGGGAGCCTGTCTTCAGGGCACTTGTAAATACATGGTGGCCTGCTGCTGGAGACAGAGGGTTGCTCCCAATGGCTTGTGTTTTGGACTCAGCAGCAGCAGCCAGTAGCAGTGCTGGCGTCCGGTGAAGGTACTTATTCTTAGGGATTGTGCAAATGCATTGCAGCCTCTTTGCTGGGGGGAGGAAGGTCACTGCTAGTTACTCACACTTTAGTCCTGGTGGCAGCAGCCATCAATGGCAGTGGCTATGGACTGGGGTTGTGAGGAGGTCTTCAGGGATGTAGAAACAAGACACAGAGGCTGTTGAGTCCAAGGGCAAAATGCAGTCTGGTGGGGGGATAGGCTCTCAAAATGATGCCTTGCTGTAGCTCCTTAAAACTTGTGGGACCCAGCATGAGCTTCCTCTCTGGAGCAATGCCTCCATGTGTGTCCAGGCAGTTTCCTATGTTAGTTTAAAGGGCCATAATGGTCAAATGGCTCTCCTGTGGCAATCGCAGGGGTGTTTGGTGGAAACGTGAACCACTGGGAGCTACTGTCTTACCCTTTCCTCGCACTGGGGAGCTCCAGACTCCCAGTCAATCCCTTCTCTCTCCAACCTTGCCTTAGGTGTTTTCTGTCATTTCTCTGTTTAATTTCAGTGTTCTCTCTTAGATGATCTATTCAGAGTGTGATTGTCTACTTACTATGTTGAGGTTTTTTAATGGAAGAGGGGAGTTTCAGATGCCTCCATTTCGCCATCGTTTATTACTTATCAACAATAAATCAACTTTTTAAAATTAAAATATATGTTTCTTTCTTCCATATTATCAAATAAGTTATTTTCAAAAGTTTTCAAAATGAGAATAAATAGCAGCATATTGAAAAAATGATTCTGTATATTGTTATCCTAAAATTATACTGAAAGTTAAAATTAATTGCAATAAAGCCATTATATATAAATATGTACATATAAAATTTTCTATATAATTGTCACTTTTCTTATCAAAATAACTGATAACTCTTGGCATAGTAAAAGTCGTATCATAGTTTGTAAGTGGATGTCAAATACAGTTTAAGAGAGGAGAGAACTAAGTTTATTTACTACAATAAGTCATAACTAGAAGGAAGAAAATGCAATTATATTAAATAATGCATTATAAATTCAAACTCATCATCTAGAATTAAGTGATAATACAATAATACATTCATAGGTTATACATTATGTATTCATTGTTACATGAAATACAAACTTTCTAAAAAATAATTGTACAATATATTACAATTAATTGGTATATAAGAAACTTAGAAAGTTAGAAAATAAATTGAAATTAGAATAGTCCAAAGTAAAAGCCAGAATATATATTGATATCTATGAGAAAATAGGGTGTTGATTATTGCTTTTCCCATTTAAATAGAGTTATAGTCAAGGAAATACCAAAATTAAGCCACATTTATAAAACATTAGTCAGGGGATTTTATTAGCATTAAGATGTGGTTATGATGCATTTCCCAAATTCCCAGTCTCTATAAAAATACCAGAAGGGAACAAAGGATAAAGTGGAGTGTGGAAGAGAGGTAGACGCAAATGCACCATCAGTATGTCAAGTTGTGAGGAGGGCAATATTTAAGCTTTGATATGTTTTTGGGATTTTTCTCCCATTAGCTGAGTATATGTATATGTAAGAGGATATTTGCACTCCAAACAAAAAAGGTAGGGGAGATGAACGTTTCATTTGTCTTTAGTATCTGTGCTTAAGCAAAACTTTTACTAACCTTCCCCTGTGCATCTATAAGCCATGGAGAAGAGAGTTGGAGAGAGCTCTCAGAGTAAAGACAAAAGTGATACCGAAGTAGCCAAAATTCCCACTGTTACTACAACAGAAAGAGCAAGTTTTTAATAGGGTATATGGACACTCCAGAAATTAGTAGAGCTTGTGCTCTTTTGCTGTTACTTCTCCAAGAAGGTTGTCTGTCATATAATGAACACCAACAGCATGGACTTGTGGGATACCCTAGGTAGTAGGAAGCAAGGAAAGTTTGTTGAAAAAGAAAAGGTAGAACTGGGTCTCTAGAGACAGGAATACCCAGGGCCACCCCAGGAAGTTACACATGAAACCTTTGAAAGAGGTAGCCCTGGAACTTGTGCCACATAGGGGACATTAATGGCAATCTGTGTCAACCAGAAAAAGAGTCAAAAACAGCAAAGTAGAAGGAAGCTAGTGCCAACTGGGTGAAAAGATATGTCTTCTTCCCAAATTTTTCCCTTTCTCCATAATATTAGAAAATAACCTAGCCTTAAAGAGATCAAATGGAAACAGTGACTCAAAAATAACCATCAACTTCCCTTTTTATTTCTACAATTTACATTTTTAGATAAACATGAACTGGGGTCTGGACATGAAGAAAGGGAAAAGATTAAATTAGTTTATCCTTAACTTGGTTGACCTTTAAAAACCTTAAAGTCTTCATAAAATTGTGAGATCTGCTCAAGGTATCATTAAGAGATAAAACATGAAAATTTGACAGAACATGATACATTTCATAGTGAAATGTTTTATTTATACTCTCTGATTTGAGATTCCTCAATACATTAGCATTAAGATTTTATTAGGGTTCTCTAGAGGGAAAGAACTAATAGGATATGCATACATATATGTAAAGGGGAGTTTATTAAGTATTAACTTACATGATCATAAGGTCCCACAATAGGCTGTCTGCAGGCTGAGAAGCTAGGAGAGACAGTCCCAGCCCACAAACTGAAGAACTTAGAGTCCGATGTTCAACGACAGGAAGCATCCAGCAAAAGAGAAAGATGTAGGCTGTGAGGCTAGGCCAGTATCTCCATTTCAAGTTTTCCTACATGCTTTATATTTGTTGGCCACTGATGAGATTGTGCCCACCAGATGAAGGGTGGATCTGCCTTCCCCAGCCCACTGACTCAAATGTTAATCTCTTTTGACAACACCCTCACAGACACACTCAGGATCAATACTTTGTATCCTTCAATCCAACCAAGTTGACATCATCACAAATATTTCTAAAATTATTTTACAGAGGTGTTTTTTCTGATAGTGCTGTACTACCAGGGTTCTCTAGAAAGACAGTACTAAAAGGATACATATATATATATTTAATAAACTCATATATGCATACATATTCATATGTGAGTTTATTAAGTATATATTATTAACTATATGTTTGATAAGTAAAGTATATGTTTACTTTAATATAAATATGGGAGTTTATTAAGTATATATTAACCATATGTTTACTTTGATAAGTTATTCTGTTTTTCAGAAAACCCATTGAATTCAAAACTAATTGCTCAAAGATAAACTTTTTTGTTTTCTGATTTATGTGAAATGTACTATTCAAGAAAAGCAATGGTTACTCTTGAAGTTTTATATATGTATGTGTGTTATATAGTTTATTAATTTAAATCTTAGCCATCACAGTTTAAATATCAGTCACCCTAAAATTAATTTTATTTGTTTATGAAGTATATAAGTATATTACGTATACACATATGTATATATATATATACATATATTAAATCTATATGAGAGTTTAGTTTGTGTATATATATAGGAGTTTATTATCTGCATATAATATGTGGGAGTTTATTAAGCATTAACTCACACCACATGATCATAAAATTCCACAATAGGCCGTCTGCAAGCTGAGGAGCAAGGAGAGCCAGTCTGAGTTCCAAAACTGGAGAACTTGGAGTCTGATGTTTGAGGGCAGGAAGAATCCAGCATGGGAGAAAATATAGGCTGGGACCCCCGGCCATTCTAGTATTTTGCCGTTTTTTTGCCTGCTTGATATTCTCGCCACACTGGCAGCTGATCAGATGGAGTCCACCCTGATTAAGGGTGGGTCTGCATTTTCCAACCCACTGACTCAAATGTTAAACTCATTGGCCACACCCTAACACAAACACCCAGGATCAATGCTTTGCATCCTTCAATCCAATAAAACTATCAGTATTAACCATTGCACTACTTTTAACATACTGAAGCAGCTTCAAAAGTATATAACACACAAACACACACACACACACACACACACACACACACACACACACCCCTGCACATTTAAAGGATGTAATATGAAAGAAAGAAAGCATATATCAAAATGAACCTAGGCTAATGGTTGTGCTTCTTCCTAGCACCATAGATATTTCACAGTTGACAATGTTGTGTCTAATATCATTTCTATACATTATACTAGAAATGAATAGGGAGAGACAGAATTAAGATTTAATTCTGTCATTGTTTTTAACAGAAACCCATGGGAGAAGAAACAGAAACAACAGTTTCCCAAAAATCCTCCTCTTTACCTACTTAAGAAATATTTATTGCCCAAGGAAAATATTTCTCACACGTTTTAAAAAGTGACTTTAAAGTAATATTTATATTGTTAATAATTTTCTCTTTAAACCATCACCCTCATTTCAAATACAAAATTTTATATAATTATTTTATTAAATCAATTTGAGCAATTTCTTAACCTATTACTCTTTATCTCGGGGAAGACGCACATACAAGGTACCCATGTCTTTGTTTTTAAAGCCTAGTCACTTTGAATAGTCTAAAACAGTATGTTTCTAAAGATATTACAAAGAGTTGAGAGATGTATAGGTAAGAGAAGATAAAAGAGAATCCTAGAGAGAAGGAAAAAGAGAATACTTGAAACCCATTTCCTCCAAAAAATGCAAGAGTAATGGTAAAACTTCAAGGTATTTGTAGGATATGACAGTAGAATGTGTATCTGACTATTAATACATGTTGGTCTTAGTTTGATGGGATAACCATTGGGCTCTTTATATCTGAAGAGAAGCGTCTAAAGTTTATTGGTCATAATAAATGTGGTATTAATTAAATAATTTAATGCTTTGAAGATAAACAATACAAATAATATATAAACATTAGGTATAAATTTTGACTAAATGTAAATAGTATTTGCTTATGCCAACACCAATTTTTATGTATTTTGACAAATAGCATTAAATTATTTTTGTTTATTTCTGTATCTCAGTTTTCAAATGTATAACACCTTACAAATGGTTTTAAACTATATCACAATGCCTCATAACACTCTACACATAGTCCTATATTTGGTAATTTCAGCTGTCAAAATAATTGTCAATATCTAGAAAGAAATAATAAATTAATTTTAGGAGTTCTTAAATTAAACCTTTACTTATAGGCTATTCACTCATAGCCAATTTTCATATAATCCCATTTGCTTGGTTAGCTATTTTCCAATACCTCAAGAAATTAAAGGCTTTAATTCACAAGTGGGTAGGCTGTTAAATGAAAGCAAAATAAGAACTCTTATTTTTTGTTTTGTTTCTAATTAAGAGAGACTAACAGTGGCAGCTTAAGCAATAAAATTTATTGATTTTATTTGTTATTTTATAATTACTAATGTAATCAACTTTATTTTATAAAGTTATATATTTAATATCAAAAGTGTAAATAAATATTAATATATAACTTTATAAAATAAGCCAAGACATAAGAAAACAATAGAAGTAAAACAAAATAAATGAATTAAATCCTAATGAAAATAATTTTATTTTCCCCTGGTCTTGTAATAAACGACTTGATGGAGTTGAAGAACACAGCACAAGAACTATGTGAAGCAAACACAAATTTTAATAGCCTAATCGATCATGCAGAAGAAAGGATATCAGAGACTGAAGATCAACTCGATGAAGTAAAAAGAGAAGGCAATGCAAGAGAAAAAAGAGTGAAAAGAAATGAACAAAGCCTCCAAGAAATATGGGATTATGTGAAAAAACCGAATCTACGCTTGATCGGTGTACCTAAATATGACGGGGGAGAATGAATCCAAGCTGGAAAACACACTCCAGGATATTTTCCGGAGAACTTCCCAAGCCTAGCAAGGCAGTCCAAATTTCAAATTCAAGAAATACAGAGAACTCCACAAAGATATTCCTCAAGAAGAGCAACCCCAAGGCACATAATCGTCAGATTCACCAGGGTCAAAATGAAGGAGAAAATGCTAAGGGCAGCCAGAGAGAAAGGTCAGGTCACCCACAGAGGGAAGCCAATCAGACTCACAGGAGATCTCTCGGCAGAAACTCTACAAGCCAGAAGACAGTGGGGGCCAATATTCAACATCCTTAAAGAAAAGAACTTTCAACCCAGAATCTCATATCCAGCCAAACTAAGCTTCATAAGTGAAGGAGAAATAAACTCCTTTATGGACAAGCAATTATTGAGAGATTTTGTCACCACCAGACCTGCCCTACAACAGCTCCTGAAAGAAACACTAAGCATGGAAAGGAACAAGTACCAGTCACTGCAAAAGCAAACCAGTTGGCAAAGACCAAAAATGCAATGAAGAAAATGAGTCAACTAATGAGAAAGAAAACCAGCCAATAACAAAATGGCAGGATCAAATTCACACATAACAATATTAACATTGAATGTAAATGGCCTAAATGCCCCAATCAAAAGACACAGACTGGCAAAAAAAATTTTGCAGTCTACCCATCTGACAAAGGGCTAATATCCAGAATCTACAAAGAACTAAAACAGATTTACAAGAAAAAACAAACAACCCCATTCAAAAGTGGGCAAAGGATATGAACAGACACTTTTCAAAAGAGGACATATATGAGGCCAACAAACATGAAAAAATGCTCATCATCACTGTTCATTAGAGAAATGCAAATCAAAACCACACTGAGATATCATCTCACGCCAGTTAGAATGGAGATCATTAAAAAATTGGGAGACAACAGATGCTGGAGAGGATGTGGAGAAATAGGAACACTCTTACACAGTTGGAGGGAGTATAAATTAGTTCAACCATTGTGGAAGACAGTGTGGCGATTTCTCAAGGATCTAGAAATAGAAATTCCATTTGATCCAGCAATCCCACTATTGGGTATACACCCAAAGAAGTACAAATCGTTCTACTATAAAGACACATGCACACGTATGTTCATTGCAGCCCTGTGTATAATAGCAAAGACCCGGAACCAACCCAAATGCCCATCAATGATAGACTGGACAAAGAAAATGTGGTACATATACACCATGGAATACTACGCAGTCATAAAAAAAGATGAGTTCGTGTCCTTTGTAGGGACTTGGATGAATCTGGAAACCATCATTCTCAGCAAACTGACCCAAGAACAGAAAGCCAAGCACCGTATGTTCTCACTCATAGGTGGGTGTTGAACAACAAGAACACGTGGACTCAGGGAGAAGAGCATCACACACAGGGGACAGTTGGGGGGGGGGTAGGGGAGAGACAATGGAGGGTGGGGGAGGGGGGAGGGTGGGAAGGGATAGCATGGGGAGAAATGCCAGATATAGTATGCACCAAAAGTAAAATAAATAAATTATTTAAAAAAAAAATATGTTAAGGAGACACTCATACTTTTAACAAAGGTAGAACTGCTTCAGGCCTGAAGGGTGGAGACTATTTTGCACACCTCAGACAGCCTGAGATTGATGCTCTGGAAACATCAGAATACAGAAACCATAACTGTGGATACTTGGCAAGCTTCTGTGGGAGCATGAAAACACTGAGACTTCTCTAAGCTGTTCAATAAAGTCAAAAAGAAAGAAGACAGAACTCCCAAAAGATGACTGCAGATTTCTTTGTGGAACAAACATTGTGTAGGAGATTATCAGACACAAGCAGAAGCCCCTTTAAGAAGTGCTGAGATTCTCTTGGAACTCATTTAGAGATTATTATTGCATAGACATTTAAGATATATGCATTTGTAGTAGTCCGTTCTCACACTGGTATAAAGAAATAACCAACACTGGGTAATTTATAAAGGAAAGAAATTTAATTGACTCACAGTTACACATTGCTGGGGAAGCCTCGGGAGACTTATAACCATGGTGGAAGGCAAGGGAGAAGCCGGCACCTTCTTCAAAGGGCAGCAAGTGAGAGAGGAGTGCAAGCAGGAGAAATGCCAGATGCTTATGGAACCATCAGATCTCATGAGAACTCACTCATTATCATGAGAACAGCATGCAAGAAGACCACCTCTATTATCCAATCACTTCCCATCAGGTCCCTCCCACAACACTGGCAGATTATGGTGATTACAATTCAAGATGAGATTTGGTTGGGGACACAGCCAAACCATTTTATTCTGTCTCTTGCTCCTTCCATGTCTAAAGTTCTCACATTTCAAACTACAATTATGCCTTCAAACTACAATTATGCCCAAAGTCTTAACTCATTAAAGCATTAACTCAAAAGTTTGATCTGACACAGGCAAGTTTCTTCTGCCTAGGAGGCTGTAAAATCGAAAGCCAGTTAGTTACTTCCAAGATACCATGGGGGTACAGTTAGTGGATAAATGCTTCCATTCCAAATGGTAGAAATTGGCCAAAACAAAGAGCTTCAGGCCTCATGCAAGTCTGAAATCCAGCAAGGCAGTCCTTAAAATTTAAAGCTCCAAAATAATCCCTTTGACTCCATGCCTTACATCTGGAGCATGTTGATGTAAGGGTGGGCTCCCATGGTCTTGGGCATCTCTGCCCCTGTGGCTTTGCAGTCCCTTGTCCCTGCTGCCTTCATGTCTGGTTACGAGTGTCTACAGCTTTTCCAGGTGCATGGTGTAAGCTATCAGTTGATCTACCATTCTGGGATCTGGAGGACAGTGGCCCTCTTCTCATAGCTCTACTAGGTAGTGCCCCAGTGAGGACTCTGTGGGGGCTCCAACCCCACATTTCCCTTCTGCACTGTCCTAGCATAGGTTCTTGTGAGGCTCTGCCCATGCAGCAAACTTCTTCCTGGACATCCCAGGATTTCCATAAATCCTCTGAGATCTAGGTGGAGATTCCCAAACCTTAATTGTTGAGTTCTGTGTACCTGCAGAAACAACACCAAATGTAAGCCGTCAAGGCTTGGGGCTTGCAAGCCCTGCAGCAAAGGCCTGAGCTATACATTGGCCCCTTTTAGCCATGCTGGGAGATAGGTCACCAAATTCCAAGACTACACAAATCAGCAAGGCCCTGGGCCAGGCCCATGGAACTATTTTTCCCTTCTAGACCTCCAGGCCTGTGATGGAAGGGGCTGCTATGAAGACTTCTGTCATGCCCTGAAGACATTTTCTCCATTGGTTTTGGATTAACATTTGGCTACTAGTTACTGATGAAAAATTTTGCAGTCAGCTTGAATTTCTTCATAGAAAATGAGTTTTTTTTTCTATCAGGCTGTAAATTTTCCAAAATTTTATCCTTTGCTTCTTTTTTAAACATAAGTTCCAATTTCAGATTATCTCTCTCAATCTCAAAGTTCCACAGATCTCTCTAGGACAGAGCAAAATGCCACCAGTCTCTTTGCTAAAGCATAGCAAAAGTGTCCTTTACTCCAGTTCCTGAGAAGTTCCTCATCTCTATCTGAGACCACCTCCACCTGGACTTCATTGTCCATCTCACTATTAGCATCTTGGTCAAAGCTATTTAACAAGTCTCTAGGAAGTTCCAAACTCCCCACATCTTTCTGTGCTTTTCTGAATCCTCCAAACTGTTGAAACCTTTGCCCATACCTAGTTCCAAAGTCACTTCCACATTCTCAGGTATCTTATAGCAATGCCCCAAATGTAGTATCAATTCATTGTATTAATCCATTTTCACACTGCTGTGAAGAAACATCTGAGACTAGGTAATTTATAAAGGAAAGAGATTTAGTGGACTCACCATCATGCAAAGGAAAGTTACAGTCATGGCGGAAGACAAAGGAAAAGCAGGCACCTTCTTCACAGGGTGGCAGGAGAGAGACTTAGTACCAGCAGGGGAAATGCCAGACATTTATGTAACCATCAGATCTTGTGAGAACTCACTCACTATCACAAGAACAGCATGAAGGAAATCGTCTCCATGATCCAATCACTCCTCACTGGGTCCCTCCCACAACACAGTGAGGATTATAGGGGATTACTGTACAATATGAGATTTGGGTGGGGTCACAGTGAAACAATAACAACATTTTTGTTCTTGAAGATAAAACATTTTTTTTCAAATGATTCATGTATGTAGAACTATACATACCCAGGTAAATTTGGTAGTTTCTTACTGTCCTGTGTCATGATTGCCATACTCAGAGTTTTATAAATTTCAATATAGAGACAGTTTAAGCAAAGCTTCACATTTTATAGTTTAAGAGAAATTGTTCTCTGAGATCCTGGATCAAGTCCTACCTGGTGATACCAGCTGGCTCTCTTTTCACTTGAAATTCTAGTCTAGTGCTCTAAGCAGTTAGGTCCTTGCTGATTCTCTCTACATCCCAGGCGACCCCTTCAGTCTTCCTAAATCAATAGTTCTTCTTAAGCAAAGAAAATAAGGCTCCAGGCCAAAATAAGAGAGAAAGAACAAAAAAATAAAATAACTGGCATATCTTTCTCTCATCGGATTTCTTTACTTCATTCAATAAAGGCCACAAACTCAGTTTTTTAAAGTCAGAGAGTCACGACAGGAAGTAGTAAAATCAATAAAATTTTCTTTTTGTTGCAAGTTAGGTATTATCCAACATTCTTCCAATAACTGCAGGTCTATTTCATCAATATATTTTGTTGTGTTTTTACAATGTTTTTTTTTGCATTTTATGTTGAAATTCTGTGCAAATGATATCATTGCTGTTATAAAATTCAGTTCTATCTTTTCTACTCATTATTTTAAATATAGTCATCATTATATTCTGATAATTTGTGTTTTGAAGTCAGACTTTTTCTTTGTTGTTGTTCTATTTCTCCCTTTTATGTTTGTATTAATTTTTTTCTTAAATTCTCTGAATTGTTTAGAATATTTTTCCTTTTACTTGAGCTTTATATGTATTCATTAGTAAATAATACATACTTTTTCTTTGCATTTTAAGAGTTTCCAACAGTTGATAAAAGGTTGTCTTGTGAGTGTCTTTAAATAATTTAAGTATTTATTATGTTAGCTCTTTAGTTTTATATTGCTTTATATGTAATTTATAGGCAGGATATTTTAACTTCTTTTTTGTTCAGTTTATTGGTTGTATTTTGGCTGATTTTCTCAAAACACATTTCTATAGCATCAAATTTGTACTTCGCTTTACCTAATGTCAATTTCTTGTTTATTACTTCTTTCTTTATCATGTTTTACTTAATGGAGTTCCTAGAAATATTTAAATGATTATATAATCTATACTAATCATTTAATTTCATCAATAATAACATTAATTCTATACAGATTAATTTTTCCAGAATATGTTGTTAGAAAAATTACCAGACTTGCTCCAAACTTATTAGATGTAGTCTCATTTTATTCACACATGGCTAAATAATTCATTCATTTATTGTTTTACAGGGGATGTCAAAATGACAGGCTTTGTTTTATGGTCAGTAATATTATCTATTTGGCAATGTCTCATAAGCACTATTCTTATTAACTGAGAAAAAAATTTCTATACTGATTTATTAAAACAAAAATAAAAGCAAGTATTTGAGAGATGTAAACCTAATGCTGCAGAAAAGTGGGGTCTAGGTGTTATAGAGCAGCTGCTATAATTTTGGTTAAGAAACTAGTCAGAACACATGGCAGATTAAACCTGTATTTACTAATATCAAGTGTTCTTACCAAACCTTATTAAAACTCATGACTCACAACGCAGGAATATATAAAATGCAAATATAAAAATTTACAATAAGTTTATAACTCTTCATATAGATTCATGTAATACTTTTAATGTTAGTAGCCTGCACCCCAAATTTGTTTCCATTGAAATTACTGAATAAAATTATCTTAGTTATATTCAATAAAAATATTATCATGAGAAGACATCTGTCTCTTTTTAGGTATTGGAATGCATTTTATTTTAAATATAGCAATAGAAGTATTGTGCTACCAATTGTTACATCAACTTTTTAATAGATTTTATTTTTCATGAAAAGCTGTCAGTAAATACTTAGAAGATGAATTTGAGAGAATGAGTGGAAAATATATTTTTACTTACTTTAGATAAGCTAAGAGAGACTAACTTTTTTCTGTTCATTTTTAAGGTAGAAAGGAGAAAATTATATAGATATTTAAAAAAATGTTCTCTTCCTATGGTAGTAACTTTGGAAAATGTGTAACCAACACCTGAATTCAAATATCATCAAAGAAATTGAAGCAAATGAAAATAGCTCTTAGAGAATAACTAAAAATAAATACAATATCTGGTTCTGTGAACCAGATAAAAAGAAAGATGAAAAGAATTAAGGGTGATGTAGAGTAAATAACATGTTTGGGTAGACTTTGACATTTGTTCCTGCATAATTTGGAAAACCCATATCAAAATTTTAAAAAGCCAGGCTTGGTCCTTTTTATTTGTGTACCAGAAATAATAACAATAATAATGCTGGGTATCTGCCTACGCTATACCAATATAATGTAATATAATTTTTTTAAAAAAAGAAAGTATGTTTTAAAGCCAATTCCTGAATATTCAAAATACAAAGCAATATGTTTCCTGAAGATTTTTTTGAAGAAAACAATCTCATAGCTAATAATACGTACAAATGCAAGATATTTATATCTCCCTTGAATAAAATTATAATTATAATCAAATATAGCATGTGAGTTCATGAGTGTTCAGTTTTTAGAAGGTTTCTGTGTGTACGTGTATGCATGTACGTATAGGACATCAAGACTAAATAATTATCATTTTCCATCCAGTGATGAGGGTGATAATATTTACTTTGGATAACATGATATAATCTAGAATGTATGTACAGTGTAACTTTGAGTTTACACTTAGGGTGAATATTATTTTAATCTTTTGGACAACAGTTAACCAACACAGAGCATACTTTTTGTTTCATTTTCCTTGCATGAGTAATTGAAATGATTTTAAAAGACTGATTCAGAAAACTAAACTTTGAAGCATGGAATAATATGTTGGAAAGTAACTACATTGATAATAGTTTAAGTATTACCATGAAAATTACCAAATTATTTGTTTCTGATCTCCATCTCCACACTGTTGTTAAACGCATTCTCACTTGAATTGTCTTTTAACCCTCTCTAGCCTCATGAGGACAGGATTTGGCCTGTAACATATTTTCACCAAGTAATAGAGTTCTCAAAGCCTATGCTGAACTAATGACCTTGTGTGGAACCAGCTCTTCCAGCGTTAGACTCAATGTGTATGGCTTTGTTCTACTTGTGTCATATGGAATGTGACTAACCCCACTGCTATAGTTGTCTCTTGTGGGGGAGGAGATAGGTCCTTCTGCCACAGCATAACAGGAGTGAGTGCTGGAAAACTGCCTTTTGTAGGCTGCCAGGAGAGACACAGGGGTCATGGGGGGCTCATGGCCACATGTGAAACTGATCTTGCTTTGTCTCTTTTCTAACACTAAAGCTTTTTTCCATCCAGTTCTTGACAGCATTATGGGTCTTTTTGACAACACTGATATGAAGACATGGTGTGCAGAAGTGCTTTGATTTCTACTTCTGATAATAAGCAACAGATGCAATGTATTCATACACCTCTCTGTCTGGCTTTATTTCAAAATCTTAGTGAAACTTAACTAAAATAGAGATTGGTGGGCTGCAGACATTACACAAGATTGGATCATTGAAATAACTCATGAGACTTCATATTATATACTCACATAAGACCTTACTAAATTAAAAGATACAGAACAACAGAATGAATGAGCATAAGCAAATATAAGAAAGGTCTAAGAATTCCAGGTAAAGCTGCCAAGGTTCCCTCTGAGGAACAGAGGACATGCTTTATCTTTGGAACACAGACCATTAAGGTATATATGAAATGTCTGGGACTACGGGAAGACACAAGTCACCTGAGAAAGAGTAGTTTGTACATCTCTGTACATGTAAGACTTCATTGAGCTACTAGATCAGGGTCAATAACAGAAACCAGGAGAAAATAACTGAAAAGAGGTGTAACTAATTAATCTGTACACTTTCCATAAACAACGCTAGAAAGTTGGTATAGATTGTTCTCTTGTCTGTTTTAGACCCTGGAATATATTAATCAATTGCTAATGATGCAACTTTGGTCACAAATCAGTCAGAAACATGGCTCTAAGCATCCTGAATATAACACAGGATTTCAATAGACCAAGTAATATTAATTTTATATTTACACATGGCAAGAATCATTTAAACATTTTGGCAACATGATGTCCCCAAAGTTCAATATTTATTCAAGTTTCAAATGTAAAGTGTTTTGATGCTATCTTGTCTTGAGTTTTAAATCTTTGTTATTACAAACAGGTCATATTTTAGCACTCCTTGTGATTAAATAAAATATTACATATTTTCTATTTTATAAGTATCAAAGGAAATGGAAAACATATGACTTCTTTTTTTTTTACAATCTTGTTTGTCCATGAAGTTTTACCATAACTAACCTTAAGCAAATGTTTTCATCTTTAACAGAAGTCTTATAAGGAACTATAAATCTAATAGCAAAAGACTGAATATCTACAACTGTGCTAAATAATAAATATCTCTCTAAAAAACAGAGCACCCTTACACATTTCTGTGTGTTTATTGATATTCCACATCTGAATTGTGATGATTGAAGAATAACATCAACGAACATACCAGAAACTTGGTACCAAATGTATAGTGATGCAATGACTAATCCAAAGTTCCTTGGTAGGAAAGCACAATGGGTTATAGGCCTAATCATTATTTTTACCACTATTGTGTAAGATTTGTAATATTTAACACTCATATGCAATCATACAGATAGTTAATACAGATATTGCTTACAACATAGTAAATATACATAAGTGGTAACTACTGGATTATTGGATAAATTTTTTTATACTTTAGAAGGTATTCCTCAAATGGGAATATAAAAATGAGACTTCTGCAAAAAGTTGTTTTATAGTTGGATTAAGCACAACATGTGTATAAAATTTTAAAATAATACAAAAAGAAAGACTTAAGCATGGGAAAACCCCAATGCAATAGAAAAAGAAAAACAGTTTAGCAAAGGAGAAGTTAGAGAGCTAAAAACATGATCAGAAATGTGAAACTACATAGAAGTTAAAAGAAAGTATTTTCAATAATGCTAGAATAATACATGTTATGACCAGAAATCACAGAAAATTGAGATGTTCTATTATTTATACTTTTGTTTATTAGATATTTCCTTTCTTATCCCAAAAAAATCACACTGAAAACAACATTATTGTCATATACTAATATTAGTAAATATATATGAAGAAAATTAAACATATTTACTTTAAATTGGTAGTTGTGCATTCATTCCTGTATATAGAACAAATAGTGTATCTATGTAATATTTAATCCATTAAATATCTGGTTAATACTTTTCAGCTTTGGCATTTTTATATCATATACCATTACACCATGTACTATATGCCCTGTTTTTGGAGGGGGGATGGAGTCTCACTCTGTTGCCCAGGCTGCAATGTAATGGCTCACTGCAACCTCCACCTCCCCCGTTCAAGTGATGATTCTCCTGCCTCAGCCTCCCGAGTAGTTGGGATTACAGACACGCACCACCATGTCTGGCTAATTTTTGTACTTTTTTTTAGTAGAGATGGGGTTTCACCAGGTTGGTCAGGCTGGTCACGAACTCCTGATCTGGTGATCCACCCACCTCAGCCTCTCAAAGTGCTGGGATTGCTGGCATGAGACATCACGCCTGTTCACCTTTTTTTCATTTACTGAAATCAAAGAGCTATGTGTGATATGCTTATCAGTAAAAAAATGATCTACCTATATACAATCTTGGTTTTAGCAATTTAAAGGAACTCCAATCTAATTATAATTATTGGGATTCTTTTTCTCTGAAATAGGGAGTGAGTCCCAATATGTTTTTACTGTAACATTCTTAAATTTTACTGAATGTTTTGTAGTTATACAGAATATTCTCTATTGCAAGATATACATACCCAAATTTAATTTTACCTAATGCATCATGAATGCCATCTTGTTAAAACCATGTTTATCAAATTTTGACATGCATTATCATCACATGAAGGGCTTGTGAAAACACAGATTACTGAGTTTTCATTTCAGAGTTTCTAATTCAGTAGAGGATTATATTTCTGAGGATTTATATTTCTAAAAGTTCTCTAGGTGATAGAGATAAGACTACTGTAGCACTCACTGTCTTAGAATACTGATTTACATCTATTTCTAATGGTTCTAGAATACAAGGGAATAATAAAATTAACTTTTTATCTTTATAAAAACACACATTGCAAGAGCCATTTCAGACAGAACATTAAAGCATTTTTCTGTCCTATAAGTGAAAATATACAAAACTCTAGGTGTAAGCAGCATTGCCAGCTGTTTAAAATAAATTCATTGAGCTTCCTATGTTTATATAAATAAATCATTCCCAGGAATATGATTATTAACACATGTGCAATTATATCAATTTTCTGAAATAAAAGTAAAACATAGTAGCAAATGTAAGTTATCTTGATTAAAAGGAAAAAATCACTGGCTTACCCTTAAAATAGGAAAAGTACAGCAGATAAATCAAGTTTAGAAAATTCTATGACTTGTTAGCTTATTAAATACGTTTAAAATTTCTTCTGAGTTCAAGTTATTTATGTAATCAGGTTTAAAAAATTTACATGTGCTCCTGGAAATTTTGAAAGTTTAATTATACAAATCTACTTAATACACATTGGCATAAGCTACACAGAAAATTTTATTTAATAGCTATGGGGTATAAGGTTATATCTTAAGCTTAAATCCTTAAGAGCTTCAAACATTAGATAATAGAAGGTTTTTTACACTAGTATCTCATTCCCAGATGTCACCTCTGGAAATACACAGGGCCTGAGGAAAGTTGCCACCCTTATGGTAAGGGCACAAGCTTAACTGGCTTCACTACCTGCTAATTGTAGAGCTCTATGGCCTTGAGTGAACATAAGCACTAGCCAGGTAATGGTTATACAAGCCTGGGGCCAGACCCAGTGCTGTGCTGCCTTCAATTCTGATGCAATGCAATCAGTGGTGGTGGCCAGAAGGATATTTGTGTCACCTCATCATCAGCTCCCAGCAGTTCAGAACAGAGAGACTCTATTTGTTTAGGAGAAAGTAAGGGAAGAGAACAAGAGTCTCTGTCTGGTAATCCAGAAATTATCCAAACTCATAAAGGTGGTACCTTCATGAGTCTGCAGGAGTCACAGTGTTACTGGGCTTGGAGAAATCCTAATGTAGATACAGCTTAGATCATAGCACTCAAGTCCTTTTGAATACCTGAATTGCCTTCCCCAAAAGGAAAGGTACAAACAAGCCTAGACGGTGAAAACTATAATATACACCTAACTCTTCCATGCCCATACACTGATAAACATCCATAAGCATTAAGATCATCCAAGAAAACAGGTTCTTAACAAATAAACTAAATAAAGCACCATGGACCAATCCTGGAGAAAAAGAGAAATGTGAAATTTCAGTTAGGTAATTCAAAATAGCTGTTTTGACGAAGCTCAAAGAAATTCAATATAACACAGAAGAGGAAATCAGAATTCTATCATATAAATGTTTTAAAAAGATTAAAATAAGTAAATGGAATCAAGCAGAAATTCTAGAATTGAAAAATGCTATTGATGTAATGAAGAATGTCTCAGAGACTTTTAATAGCCTAATTAATCAAGCAGAGAAAAGAATTAGTGAGCTTGAAGATAAGCTAATTGAAAATACACAAAAACTATACCAAGACCTATGGGATACAGCAAAAACAAGTCTAAGAAGGAAATTTATAGCTATAAGTGTCTACATCAGAAAAGAGGAAAAACTTCAAATAAACAACCTAATAATGTATGTTAGAGAACAAGAAAAGAGCGAGCAAACTAAACCCAAAACTAGTAAAATGTATAATAAAAATCAGAGCAGAAAGAAATGTATTTGAAGTGAAGAAGACAATACAAAAGATCAATGAAACAAACAGTTGTTTTTTTGGACAGATAAAATAGACAAACCTCTAACCAGACTAAGAAAAAAGAAGTGAGAAGATGCAAATAAAGAAAATCGGAAATAAAAACAAAAAGGTGGCATTACAACTGATACAGCAGAATTTCAAAAGATCTTTACTGAATAGTATGAGCAACAATCTGCCAATACATTGGACAATCTAGAAGAAATCAACAAATTTCTAGACACATACAACCTGCCAAATTTGAAACATGAAGACATCCAAAACCCGAACAAATAACAACTAACAAGATTAAAATGGTTAAAAAAAATCACTAATCAAAAAAAACTTCAGCTCAATGATTTTATTTCCATTTTTGCCAAATATTTAAAGAAAAACTAACACTAATCCTACTCAAACACTTCTAAAAACAGAAGAGGAGGGAATACTTCCAACCTTATTCTACAAGGCTGGTATTACCCTAATACCAAAACCTGACACAGATACATACAAAAGAAAAACTACAGGCCAACATCTCTGATAAATGTTGATGCAAAAAATCCTCAACAACATTCAAGCAAGCTTAATTCAACAACACATTAAAAAGATAATTCATTATGACCAAGAAGGATTTATCCTAGGGGGTGCAAGGATGGTTCAACATCCTTGCAAATAAATCAATGTGGTTTATCATGATATGGTTTGGCTGTGTCCCCCACTCCAAGCTCATCTTCAATCATAGTTCCCACAATTCCTAGGTTCCATGGGAGAGATCTGGTGGGAGGTAATTGAATAATGAGGATGCTTTGTTCCTGTGCTATTCTCATGATAATGAATAAGTCTAACAAGATCTGATGGTTTTACAAAGGGGCGTTTCCCTGCACAAGTTATGTTATTCTCACTTGCCTGCCACCAGGAAAGACATGACTTTGCCTTCCATCATTATTCTGAGGCCTCCCCAGTCACATGGAACTGTGAGTCCATTAAACCTCTTTTTCTTTATAAATTATCCAGTCTTAGGTATGTCTTTATCAGCAGCATGAAAATGAACTAATATAGTAACTTGGTACAAAGAGTAGGGTGGTTGGAACAGTTTGGAGGCTCAGAAGAAGACAAAAAAATGTGGAAAAGTTTGAAACTTCCTAGAGATTTGTTGAATGGCTTTGATCAAAATGCTGATAGTAATATGGACAATAAAATTAAGTCTGAGCTGGTCTCACATGGATATGAGGAATTTGTTGGGAACTGGAGTGAAGGTGACTCTTGCTATGCTTTAACAAAGAGAGCAGAGGCATTTTGCTCCTAACCTAGAGATTTGTGAAATTTTGAACTTGAGAGAGATGATTTAGGGTATCTGGTGGAAGAAATTTCCAAGCAGCAAAGCATTGAAGTTGTGACTTGGGTGTTGTTAAAAGCACTCAGTTTTAAAAGGGAAACAGAGCATAGAAGTTCAGAAAATTTGCAGGTTGATAATGAGATAGAAAAGAAAAACCCATTTTCTTTTGAGATTTTCAAGCCTGTTGCAGAAATTTGCATAAATAATGAGGAGTCAAATGTTAATCATCAAGACAATGGGGTAAGTATCTCTAGGGCATTTGAGAGATTTTTGCAGCAAACCTTCCACCACAGGTTTGGAGGTCTAGGAGAAAAAAATGGTTTTGTGGGCCAGGCCCAAGGCATGCCTGCTGTGTACAGTCAAAGGACTTGGTGCCCTATGTCTCAGCCACACTAGCCATTGATAAAAGGGGCCAAGGTACAGCTTTGGTCATGGCTTCAGAAAGTGCAAGTCCCAAGCCTTGGCAGCTTCTACATGGTGTTGGGTCTGCAGGTGGACAGAAGTCAAGAATTGAGGTTTGGGAACCTCTGCCTAGATTTCAGAGGATACATGAAAATATCTGGATGTGCAGGCAGAAGTGTGCTGCAGGTGCAGAACCCTTATGGACAACCTCTGCTAGAACACTGCAGAAGGGAAATGTGGGGTGTGAGCCTCCAAACAGAGTCCCCACTGTGTCACTGCTTAGTGGAGCTGTGAGAAGCAGGCCACCCTCCTCCAGACCCCAGAATGCTAAATCCACTGAAAGCTTACACTGTGCATCTCAAAAAGCCAGAGACACTTAATGCCAGCACATGTAAACAGCCAGAACGGGGGCTATATCCTGAAAAGCCACAGGGGCAGAGCTGTCCAGGGCCATGGGAGACCACCTCTTGCATCGGTGTGACCTAAATGTGAGCCACGGACTCAAAGGAGATTGTTTTGGAACTTTAAGATTTGACTACCCTATTGGATTTTTGACTTGTATGGGGACTGTAGCCCCTTTCTTTTGGCCAATTTATTCCATTTGGAATGACTATATTACCCAATTCTTGTACCTCCATGGTATCTAAGAAGTATTTAACTTGCTTTTGATTTTGCAGCCTCATAGGCAGAAGAAACTTGCCTTGTGTCAGATGAGGCATTGGACTGTGGATATTAGAATAAATACTGAATTAACTCAAATTCAGCATTTGAGGGACTGTTGGGAAGGCATAATTGATTTTGAAATGTAAGGACATAAGATTTGGGAGGGGCCAGGGGTGGAATAATTTGGTTTGGCTGTTTCCCACTCAAATCTTATCTTGAATCATAGCTCCCCACAATTCCCATGTGTCATGGGAAGGACTTGGTGGGAGGTAACTGAATCATGGCAGTGGGTCTTTCCTTTGCTATTCTCATTATAGTGAGTAAGTCTCATGAGATCTGATGTTACATAAAAGACAGTTTCCCTGCACAAGTTCCGTTATTGTGTCTTGCCTGCCACCATGTAAAACATGTCTTTCACATTTCACTATGATTGTGAGGCCTCCCCAGCCATGTGGAACTGTGAGTCCATTAAATCTCTTTTTCTTTATAAATTACCCAATCTTGGATATGTCTTTATCAGCAGTGTTAAAGTGGACTAATACAATCATATCAATGAAATGATGGACAAAACTACATGATCATTTTAATTGGCATTTAGAAAATACTTGATAAAATGTAACATCATTTCATAATAAAAACTCTAAAAAACTGGGTTTATAAAGGACTTATTTTGACATAATAACCACCATATACAACAAAAGCATAGTGAGTATTATACTCAGTGGGGGAAATCTGAAAGCCTTTCTTCTAAGATTAGGAATACAACATGATGCTCACTGTCACCACTGTTATTCAACATAGTACTGGAAGAAAAAGTCAAATTATTCTTGTTTGCAGATGCTATGATGTTATATTTGAAAAAAACCTAAAGACTCTATAAGAAAACTGTTAGAACTTAGAAACAAATCTAGCAAAGTTGCAGGATACAAAGTCAAATACAAAAATCAGTGGCATTTCTATATACAAAGAGTGACAAATCTAGAAAAAAAATCAGGAAATCAATTCTATTTATAATAACTACAAATAAAATAAAATACCTAGTAATTAACTTAAAGACATGAAAGATTTCTACAATGAAAACTATAAAACATTTATGCAAGAAATTGAAGACTCTAAAAAAGAAAGATATTCTGTGTTAATAAATTGGAAGAATAAATACTGTTCAAATATCCATCTATACAAAGCAATCTACAGATTTATAGCAATTCTTATAAAAATCCCAGTGAATGACATTCTCCACGGAAATGGAAAAAAAAATTCCTAAACTTTGTATGAAAGCACAAACACCCAGAATAGTAAGCATTATCAGAAGCAAAAAGAATAAAACTGGAAAAATAATATTACCTGACTTCAAATTATTCTACAGATATATGGTAACAAAAATGGCACAGTAGTGCCATAAGGACAGACATATAAATCAGTGGAACAGACCAGAGAACCCAGAAAAAGATCTATAAATCTTCTGTTAACTCATTTTCATCAAAGGTGCTAAAACATTGGGGAAAGGCAGTGTCTTCAAAAAATGGTGCTGGGAAAAAATGTATATCCATACGCAAAAAATTAAAAAAATGAAATTAGAATCCTATCTCTCACTATAAACAAAAATCATATCAAAATTAATTAAAGACCAGTTGAAGACCTCACACTATTAAGCTGTAAATGAAAACACTGGGGAAACTCTCCAGGACATTAGACTGGGCAAATATTCAAATATTTCTTTCTTTTTTTTTTTTAACTTTTATTTTTGAGACAAAATCTCACTCTGTCACCCAGGCTGGAGTGCAGTGGGGCAATCCCGCCTCACTGCAACCTCTGTCTCCCAGGTTCAAGTGTCTCAGCTTCCAGAGTAGCTGGGAATACAGGTGCATGCCACCACACCTGGCTAATTGATCTATTTTTAGTACAGATGGAGTTTCTACTAAAACTCATGTTGTGTAGGCTGATCTTGAACTCCAGCCCCAAGTGATCTTCCTGTCTCTGCCTCCCAAAGTGCTGGGATTACAGATGTGAGTCACCACTCGCAGCTGGGAAAAGATTTCTTGAGTAATACCTTACAAGCACAGACAACCAAAGCTCAAATAGACAAATGTGATCACATCAAGTTAAAAATCTTCTGCATAGTAAAAGATACAACCAAAAAAGTGACGAGACAATCCACAGAATTCAAGAAAATATTTGCAAATTATCTATCTGACAAGGGATTAATAATCAGAATACAGAAGGAGCACCAATACCTCTATAGGAAAAAGTCAAATAATCCATTTAAAAATGCACAAAATATATGAATAGACATTTATCAAAAGAAGAGATATAAATGGCAAACAGGTATATGAAAAGGTGCTTAAAATTATTGATTATCTGGGAAATGCAAATGAAATCTATGAAATAATCATCTCACCCCAGTTTACATGGTTTATATGGAAACAGCAGGTGATAATGAATGCTAGTGAACTATGGAGAATAGAGAACCCTGGTACATTGTTTGTGGGAATGTAAATTAGCACAACCACCATGAAGAACAGTTTAGAGGTTCCTCACAAAAGTAAAAACTAGAGCTACCATATGTTCTAGCTATCCCTCTGCTAGGTATATGCCCAAAAGGAAGGAAATCAGTATATCAAAGACATATATGCTTGCCTTGTTTATTGCAGTACTATTTACAACAATCAACATTTGGAAGCAACCTGAGTGTCCCTCAACAGATGAATGGATAAATAAAATGTAGTACATACACACAATGGAGTGCTATTCAGCTGCAAAAACAGAATGAGATTGTGTCATTTGTAACAATATGGATGGAACTGGAGGTCATTATGTTAAGTGAAATAAGGCAGATGCAGAGAGACAAATTTCACATGCTCTCACTTGTTTGTAGGAGCAAAAAGTTAAAATAATTGAACTCATGGAGAAATGGTTACCAAAATCTGGGAAGGGTAGTAGGGATGGAGGTGGGGCAGTGGGGATAGTAAAGGGGTTCAAAAAATTAGTTATAAAAGATGCATATTACCTGGTAGTTGCTAGCACAACAAAAATATAACAAAAAATATTAAATGTATATGAAAAAATAATTTAATTGTACAATTTTAAATAACTAAGAGCATAATTGGATTATTTGTAACACAAAGGAGAAATGCTTGAGGTTATGTATACCCCATTAGCTGATGTGATTGCCACACGTCGCATGCCTGTATCAAATTAACTCATGTAACCCATAGATATATACTCCTACTCTGTACCTACAAAATTCTTTAAGTATAGAAGTTTAAACCATTACGTTTTGTATGTTTCCTGTGACATTCACTGGTCTTCTGCATACATTTAATTTGACAGAAGAGTGTATAAGAAAATATAAGTGCAGCTTAGTTTATATGCGGCTTACAAATGGACAAACCAAAGGCAAGTGTCTCTCCAACTTGTGTCTGAAATATGAATTTTATTTGGTCTATGAGGCAAACTGACAGGCAAAATGTTCTGCCTTGGAGCTCACTGACAGAACTCCAGTAGGATTAAAAACATGTATAAGTGTGAATTCAAACAAAACTTCAAGAGTGCTTCCAGTATGGGAGTAATACCTTTAAATATGCTTTTAGAGTCAATAATGCAACCAAATCACGTGCATCATGATCTACTTCGGAGGGCAGAAATGTTTTTTGAAACAAAGATCAAAGCATGCCAAGTCACATTATGAAATTACTTTGTGAAAGCTATTAAATAGAAACCAAGCAAATTAAAAATAGTAACATCCTAATGATTGCAGCAATATTTTGAATCTGGATATGAAAATCTGTATGTGACATAAACCAGTAAAATGAAATATTCTCTTCTACGGAAAGGTTTAATTATTATGGAAAAATAAAAGTTATACATATGTATACACGTGATACTTTTGTATAAGCAGTTGACATATAATGATCAAATCAGGATAGTTGGGGTACTTATTACTTTAAGCCTTTATCATTTCTTTGTGTTGGAAACATTCTTATCCCACTCTTTTATTTTGAAATAGACAATAAAATATTGTTAACTATTTCCACCTTACTGTGCGACTGAACACTAGGCTTTATTTCTTCCATCTAATTGTACTGTTCCACCCAATAGCCATCCCTTCTATATCTCCCCTCCCCACTTTTTATGTAACAAACTTTATATTATTTTTAATGTAGTAAATCACATTATCATTTTTAGTTGTGTTAGCCATTTGTCAAAATTATCTCTATTCCTATAATTAAATTTATTTTACTAGTGATTACTTTATCATACTCACTTTATTTTATTTTACAGCTCTCTCTCCATATATATGTGTGTGCTTGTGTGTGTGTGTGTGTGTGTGTGTGTGTGTATATATATATATTCTTTTTTCTCTGATCACAGTCACTTTACTGAATGCTGTGTAATTGCCTGTGACTAAGTGAGCAGAATGACAGAGAAGGTCACTCAGGCTTTTGCAGAAGCTTTTCTGAACACCTGCTTAGAGAACTACATTCTCAGCTGGAAAGTTTGCTAGCATCATAAAAAAACAGTAGACCAGGCTGGGCGCCATGGCTCACGCCTGTCATCCCAGCACTTTGGGAGGCCAAGGTGGGCAGATCATGAGATCAAGAGATCGAGACCATCCTGGCCAACACGGTGAAACCCCATCTCTGCTAAAAAATACAACAATTAGCCAGGCGTGGTGGCGCGCACCTGTAGTCCCAGCTACTCGGGAGGCTGAGGCAGGAGAATCACTTGAACCCAGGAGGAGGAGGTTGCAGTGAGCCGAGATTGCACCACTGCACTCCAGCCTGGTGCCTGGTAACAGAGCGAGACTCTGTCTCAAAACAAACAAATCAAAACAAACAAACAAACAAAAAACAGCAGACCACTAAATTAAGTCAATGTACAGTTGGGTAGGAATGAAGCAATTATAAAACAAATCATGATACAGGCTAGTGCTATAAAATTATTTGGATGGTCTCATTCATAGTGCCACTGGAAATTGGTGTATAATTTGACATGCTTGGGTAATAGAATGGGTTGAAACTGATAAACAGTTTCATTCACACATTGACCTAGTTCTCATTTGGGAATACAGATATCAAATCCTCCTTCCCAGAGAGGATTGAGACAAGGGTGAAGATAGATCATAATGATACAATTAAACTATCTCGTTACCCCCTTGAGGAGTCAAAAAGCTCAGGAGTTATTGTTGCATGGCATTCACAATGAGAAATAGTAGTTCTTCAGATTTGTTGGAAGGTAGTTAATATGACGATGTTAAGACACAATGGTAATATGTTTTCCATTGGAGAAAGGCTGTGGCAAATACATGATATTGGTGATTTCAGTTTAAATGTTACAAACACATTGTTCTTCAGTGGCTGATGCAGCCTGAAAACTTTTGGTTGCATGTGTATTTCAGAAACATGTATCTGGGTTTACAGTTGCCAGAGTGAAAAGTTTGGCTTCTGCCAAGGTTGTGATTGAGCTTCATAATCCAGATACACTGTACATACATGAGAACCTATTATAATTGTTTCATCATTGAGATCAGCTACAGTTCTACTGGGATTCAAGAAATAGCAATCTCTGGTTTACTACTGTGTGATACAACAATGTAAATAATAGAAAGGCTCCCTGTCTATATAGTGCATTACAAGAGTCCCCAGCCACATGTAGTTACTGAGCACTTGAAACATGGCTATTCTAATAAAACTGAATTTAACTTAATTTAAATTGAATTTTAAATAGCCACATATGGCTAACAGTTACCTCTTTGTATAATGCCAGTTCTTCGCCACTAAGATAAAACAACTAGAAATGAGCAACTCATCATATACATAGTTAAAAGACAACAGTTTAGCTGATGATATGGTTTGGCTATGTCCCCACCCACATCTCATTTTGAATTGTAGCTCTCATAATTCCCATGTGTCCTGGGAGGGTTCCAGTAGGAGGTAATTGAATCATGGAGGTGGGTCTTTCCTATGCTGTTCTAGTAATAGCGAGTAAGTCTCAAGAGATCTGATGATTTTATAAATGGGAGTTCTCCTGCACATGCTCTCTTTGCCTGCTGCCATGTAAGATGTCCCTTTGCTCTTCCTTCATCTTCCACCATGATTATAAGGCCTCCTCAGCCCCGTGGAACTGTGAGTTCATTAAATCTCTTTTCTTTATAAATTACTCAGACTTGGTTATGCTGAGACTGAGGTAATTTACAGCAGCATGAGAAAGGACTAATACAGCTGAGAGTTTGGTCTCTGTTATATCTAAGTCTCAATTCTGACCAGAAATCCAAAGATGAATATTCCATTGTTATTTCAAGAGTTCATTAATTCAATCACAAGCCTAAAACTTCTTACCTTTGACTCTACCATCATTATCGTATCCAAGTGTGGCTCTGCATGGACACATGTCAGAAGCTCCAAGAATCAGCCTTGTTTAAAACATCTTAGAGTGGGAAAAGAAAGATAGAGCCTTTCCCTATCTCATTCTTCATATTAGAAAAGAAAACTTTTCCTAGAAGATATTCCACAGACTTCATTTGCATTCTATTTGTTTTTACAATTCACGTAAGTGGAACTAGCTGCAGAGGTTAATGGGAATGTGACTGCTCAGCATTTTCAAATCACTGGAGATAGGCTCAAGCAACAAGAAAAAAGAGGAAAAATAATGTTGAGTAAGGCTCCAACAGTTTCTTCCAAGCATAATATTAGTCTGGAAGAAAATCTCAGTTGGAAAGGGGAATAAAAAAAGAAAAAAAAAAACAGAATATGTAATATATGCTTCACTAGAAATATGGATAATGTACGGGAGGCCTCTAGAGGTAGGCAATGGTGATAGGTGTCTTTTCAGTGTTTGAGAAAAGGATTTAAGAAAGGAATATGGCTTATTTAGACAGACATATGGTATGCTGTGAAGTATAAAAGGATAGAAAACTTGGAAGGCTAAGAATTAGGTCATCTAAATTACATGAAGTATGCCATGATAAAAATGTAAGTATCAAATCAGATATACTGGGAAAGTGCCGAACAACTTTCAGTGGGGATTGGTATCATTAGATTAATTATTGATTGTCATAATATTTTAACGTGTACCAGAAAGATAGATTATGATAGAGATGTCTCAGTGGCCAAATACCACCACACCCAAACTGGAACCCTGCCCTCCTTCCTAGCTTTATTTTTCTCCATGGCAATAATCACCTCCAATAATTGCTTGAACCCAGAAGGCGGAGTTTGCAGTGAGCCAAGATCACGCCACTGCACTTGAGCCTGGGCGACAAGAGTGACGCTCTGTCAAATAAAAAAAAAAAAAAAAAGCAAGGGAGGCTTGGCAGGAGGGGCATAAGAGTGTTGCAAAGGCCCAATATATAGGAGGTGGTTTTTGTTTGTATTTTGTTTTGTTTTTTGAGACAGGGTTTCGCTGATTTTGCCCAGACTGGAGTGCAATGGCGCGATCTCTGCTCACGGCAACTTCTGCCTCCTGGGTTCAAGCGATTCTCCTGCCTCATCCTCCTGAGTAGCTGGGATTACAGGCACACAGCACCATGCTGGGCTAATTTTTATACTTTTAGTAGAGACAGGGTTTCACCATATTGGCCAGGGTGGTCTCAAACTCCTGGCCTAAGGTGATCCTCTGGCCTCAGCCTACCAAAGTGCTGGGATTACAGGCATGAGCCACTGCGTCCAGCCCTCCCTGGCTTTTTATTTTACTACTCTCTCACTTCATTCTAGCCACACTAATTTCCTTTCTGATCTTTGCCAAGATCAGTCATCTCCTTTACTGAGGCATTTACAATTGCTGTTTATTCTATTTGAAAAGTTGTTATAAAAGACACATGCACACGTATGTTCATTGCAGCACTGTTTACAATAGCAAAGACATGGAACCAACCCAAATGCCCATCGATAATAGACTGGACAGGGATAATGTGGCACATATACACCATGGAATACGATGCAACCATAAAAATCGATGAGTTCATGTCCTTTGCAGGGACATGAATGAATCTGGAAACCATCATTCTCAGCAAACTGACACAAGAACAGAAAATCAAACACCACATGTTCTCACTCATAGGCAGGTGTTGAACAATGAGAACACATGGACACAGGGAGGGGAGCATCACACACTGGGGTCTGTTGTGGGGGACTAGGGGAGGGACAGCGGAAGGTAGGGAGTTGGGGGAGGGATAACATGGGGAGAAATGCCAGATATAGGTGATAGGGATGGAGGCAGCAAACCACCTTGCCATGTATTTACCTATGCGACAATCCTGCATGTTCTTCACATGTACCCCAGAACCTAAAGTGCATTAAAATAAATATGTATGTATATATATACACACACACACACACACACACACACATATATATATATAAAAGTTGTTTCCTTGTTTATTTCATAACTTGGTTTTTCTTTAGTGTATATCAAGTGTAACCTCAGAGAAACATCTGTCAACTACACGTGTAATGTTACAACCAACACCCTCCCTGACGTAGCAAATTCTATACACATTTCTAGATTTTTTAACATAGGAATTTTTCTCATAGAACCTAAATATTTTGGTTAATACTGCAGATACTGTATTATACAAAAATTCTATAAGCACAAAGATATTATCTGTTTTACTCACCTCTATTAATATTGCCACACATAGTTGGGGTCTGATAAATACTGATTAAAGGAATATATTTACATTTCATAGTAATTGTATGCCTGCAACCATCTCTTTCTTACTAATAATGTCCTACAGATAAGGATGTTAGGTTATTCATTTATTACAGACTTAGTATTTGCTTTTTAATGTTCATGTAAACAATTGTTTAATCTTTGAGTTGTAGTGGCAGACCCTGAAAACATACATGGCATCATACATGGTCCAGTTATGAGTTTCATTTGGTGCTGATAAAACTGACTTAAAAATAAATAATTAACTTTTATTTATTTTTAAATTATTATTGCTAAATTGACAAATACAAATTATATATATATTTATGGTCTACAACATGTTGTTTTGAAATATGCATATTGTTGGTAAAATGCTTAAATTAAGCCAATTAATATGTGCACTTCCTCACATACCACTTTTTTAATTGCAAGATATTAACTAATATTTTAAAAATAAATATATTTGAATTTAAGTTCCACACATTAATAGTAAAGCTGGCCTATTTTCTCTCATAAAAATAATCAGTTAATAACTATTAGTTGTTTATTCTAGAGAGGGCATATGCTTATAATTAAAAATAGACCTCCTCCCAAAGTCACTTTATTTATTTAAATTATTTGACTCGTTTTCTTTGCATTTTAGTTTGCAATCTCTGTTGCAATTAATTGAATACTTGAGAAGAATAAAAAAATTATCTTCACTAAGTATTAGAATCTTTTGAGAGGAATTGGTTTTAATTAGTTCTATTTTATAATGAAATATAACTATTTGTTGATAGAACTGTATTCTTATTATATTCATGTAGATATTTTGGCAGTATTTATAATTATTTTTTGTTTTTTAATTCAATTTATTTGCCAATTTAATACATTACTTAACATCAGCTCTCTAGAAAAATTAAATCTAAAACATCACAAAGAGTCCTGTTGACTTTTGTTAGTGACTGGGCTTTAAAGAAACCTGAGCAAGAAAACCTGGAGCAGAGCAATAGGATTGGGAGGCTGGAAAGCATGAAGAGAGATACATCAACGTTAAATACTCTTTAGCATTGGTATTTTTGCAACCTATTTTAGAAATAATATAATACTCTGACAGTTTTTAAAGTAAGTTGAGAATACATTAGAAGGAATTTGAAAGTGTGGCCCTGATCCATAGTGAGAAGGTAGTTATATATTCACAAATATCCAACAAACATGAAGGAAGGCCAAGCTTTATCCTGGCCCCAATCCAGACTCAGCATCTTTGTATTAAAAACTTGATAAATCTTGATCAAGCCTCTCAAAAGTTGGAAAAATTCAAACAAATGATTTAAATTATATTGTGCATCTGCACATTTAGAAATCCATGTAATATTCAAAATGTGTTGATGTCATTGCTCTAGCACAGGGGATTAAAGGTTGATTTAGGAGAAGAGACTATATTTATAGAATTAAATGTCCCAGAGAAGGTGAAGGTAGATTATTCCAAAGCTCATGAATAAGGGACAGCCTATGGCATGAATTAAGGGACACAGGAAGTACAGCAGATCATGAATGAGATGCAGGTGGTTTGCTACATTTGGTGCTAGGAAGTGGTCATTACTATCTGATTAAGTTTATATGTGTTATCAATATGCAGATACCTGTTAGAATATTTATATTTTAAGGAAATGAAAGGCAATATCATTCATTGTAAGAAGTGATAAAATGCATGGGAAGTTTGAGGAGAAAAGAAATGGAGTACGAGTAGTTACTGGAGAGTGTGGGACAGCATACACCCTAGCGCAAGGCAGTAGGGGTTGCTAGACTGTGTTTAGTGACTGTTTGAGATGTTTCATAATACATTAGGGAAGATTGCAACATATTTATGTGCTTTTCTCCAGGTACAATCAATTGCTAAGGTGTTGGTGCAAATTCAGCTAATATTAATATTAATAATTACTAATAATTATTATATCAAGGGAGGTATTAACCACTTTAAATGTACAAACTCTCTGACAGCAACAACATACTAAGGTACAGTAATCAATCCAATATTACACATGATTTTGTGAGATTAACTTGCAAAAATATTTGTGTTTATCCAATGTGAGAGATGGAGAGACAGAGGGAAAAGATACGAAGAATGTAGTAATGGAGTGAGTCCTAAAGCTAGCAAATGATAGAATATGATAAGCAGAGAGTGGGATAACTCATATCTAGATATTAGATATAGCAGTTACTAACAAGCCAAGGTCAATTTTTTTCCTCTTCAAATGGTTGGCTTATGTTAAGTACAAAAACGGTATTGGAAGTGAGGGTAGTGAAAGCAGCTGTGAGATGAAGCACAGTAGGTAAGGAGAGGAAAATATTAGAAAGGGTGATCATCAATGAATGTGAAGGAATAACTAAGAAAACATCACTCAGTGTGGCACCTATAACATAATTGGCCAATATTTCTTAGTGCCTTCTAAAAGAGATTCAAAAATGCCTAGGAAAGACAAGAATGAATATTGAAAATGGAAGCATAAATGTTAAATTTTTAAAAATAAAATATAATATCTGCCTTTTCAGTTTCAAGGCTTGAACTGCATTTTACCTGTAGAATGTCTCCGGAATGTTTTTGCACTGTCTTTAGGACTACTTCAATTTTATTCATTTGCATAGCTGCAAGTAGACATGAAATTCTCAGATGATATTTATGAAACTGCCTATAAATATGCAATAGATTTCAATTGCTGGTATTTTATTTTACAAATAAACAAGGAAAAGGTCTAAAAATATATCCTTACTTCCCATAAACAAAGAAAAACAAAATAATAGCTTAAATAGATTTTTTACAGTGTGATTAATATTATTTTTACTTTGTTTTACATTTTTCTGTTCAAGTTTCCATTTTCATAGGTGAATATTACATTCCACAATCAATAAATACTTTTATAGAGACCTATGCATCTGTAAGTTCCATAACATGGAAACAAAAACAGAGAAATCCTTGCAATTAGATTAAGTATATCTGCAAGAATTTTACATTTAAAATTCAAATAGCCTTTTATATCAATAGCTACCTAGTTTCATATTGCTTAAAAAAAGTAATTACTTTCTGTAAAGACTTGTCCAAGCTACCATGTAAAACATTTGTTTGATCATCATGACAGAAAATGTCTTCAAAGAAAATATGTATGTTTCACACAATGGGCATTTTATGTACTGTCATAGAAACCCTTTCCTTTTATTTCCTTCAGAAGTTTTAAAAAAGAATCGTTAAAAGAAACCTCTTTATATAATTGCAAATAATCACTTTCTACGTAGGTTATCTTGTGTAGAATAGAAATAGTTTTATCAGTCTTTTGTCCCCATCCTTTTCACAAATGAGGTTTTATATTGAACTCTACTGAATATTCTTCATTTGTAACAGTTTTAAAAAGGCGATTTTTAAGCGGAGTATCACGCAATTGATAGATTTGTGTATTTACATTTTTTTCTTTTATTTTGCTTCCAGGATTACGTTGAAATGTTTGCACTCACCTCACTTCATCTCTAGTTTTTGCATGCTCCAATATTCTTGTTTTGTCACTGATATGTGTTTAAATCTATTTTGCATTTCATATCCTAGACTAATATATATTGCCTTTTTGATTCATTCCACCTTAAGGTGTTCTAGTCCTCTGGGAATATTTACTCAAATAAAAACATACTGACAAACCACCAACCAAAAATCACTTAAAATTTACCAAAATAACTCCAACCCAACATTAATTATTCACTTCAAACTCAAATAGTGTTTTTTTGCATTATTTATTGAATATATACAAGTGATACTTTAGTTATTTTTATCAAATGCCATTTCAGCATCTACTAACATACAGGCATACTTTGGAGACATTACAGGTTTCATTTAATACCATTGCAACAAAGTGAACATCACAATAGAGAGTCACACAAATTTTTAGGTTTCTTTGTACATATAAAAGTTATGTTTACACTATTAGGCAGCTGTTAAGTGTACAACAGCATTATGTCTTTAAAAAGATACCTTAATTTAATAATACTTTATTAATAAAAATGCTAGTGATCATTTGAACCTTCAGTGAATTGTAATTTTTGTGCTTATGGAGGGTCCTGCCTCAATCTTGATGGCTGTTGACTGATCACTGTGTTAGTGGTTGAAGGTTGGGGTGGCTAAGACAATAAGACAACAAAGTTTGCCACATTTATTGACTTCACCTTTCATAAAAATGTCTTTGCAGCATGCAATGCTGTTTGATTACGTTTTTCCCACAGTAGAACTTCTTTCAAAATTGAAGTTAAACTTCTCAATCTCTGCCCCTGCTTTATCAACTAAGTTTAAGAAATATTCTATACATGTTGTTGTCATTTAAATAATTTCTACGGCATGTCAGCAGGAGGAGATTTCATCTCAAGAAATGACTTTTTTGTTTGTCCATAAGAAACAACTCCTCATCCATTCAAGCTTTATCATGAGATTGCGGCAACTCAGTCACATCCTCAGCCTCCGTTTGTAATTCTAGTTCTTTGACTATATCCACCACATTTGCAGTTACATCTGCCACTGAAGTCTTTGCTTATGTGTTTTTTCCTAGGAAGTTCTTAAAGTCCTCAAAGTCATGCATGAGGATTGGAATCAACTTCCTCTAAACTCCTGTTAAAGGTATGTTGACCTCCTCTTCTGAATTACAAATGTTCTTAATGATGAAATGATGAAACCTTTCTAGAATGTTTTCATTTTACTCTTCACAAATGCACCAGATAAATTCTTGTCTATGGTAACTATAGTTTTACTAATCATTTCTTAAAAATAATACAACTTGAAAGTCAAAATGAATTCTTGTTCCTTGGGCCTTCATAAGGAATGTTGTGTTAGCAGCAGGAAAGCAACATCAGTCTTCTTGTGCATCTCCATTAGAGCTCTTGGGTGAATATGTGTTGTCAATCAGCAGTAGTATTTTGTTACTACTAAAAGAAAAAGCAGGAAACTTCTTTTTCTGAGCTTTTGTGACACCTTTTCAGTGTCAAGAGTGGGCTTAAAATAGTCAATAAACCCTGCTGTAAAGAAATGTGCTCTCATACAGGTTTTGTTTTTCCATGTGTAGAGCACAGGCTGAGTATATTTAATTCTTTAGAGCCCTGGCATTTTTGAAATGATAAATGAGCACTGGCTTCAAATGAAGGGCATCAGTTGCATTTGCCCCTAACAAGAGAGTCAACCTGTCCATTGAAGCTTTGAAGGTAGTAATTGCCTTCTCCTCTCTAGCAATGAAAACCCCAGACTGCATTTTCTTTAAATATAAGGCTGTTTTTCCCACATAAAAATTGTACTGTTTAACACAGTCACCTTTATCAATCATCGTAGCTAGGTCCACTGGATAACTTGCTACTGCTTCTACATCAGAACTTGCTGCTTTACTTTGCACTTTTAGGTTATCAAGATGGCTTCATAACTTAAACCTCACAAACCAACCTCTGCTAGCTTCAAACTTTTCTTGTGTATCTTGTTCACCTCTCTTAGCCTTCAAAGAATTGAAGAGAATTAGGGCCTTGCTCTGGATTAGGCTTCGCTTAAGGGTATATTGCGGATGATTTTATATTATTTTCAGACCACTAAGACTTCCTCCATATTTGTAATAAGGCTATTTCTCCTTCTTAACATCCATGTGTTTAACTGGGATAGTGCTTTTAATTTCTCTTATGAACTTTTCATTTATTTGTATTCGCAACTTGGCTAAGTGTTTGATAAAAGCAGCCTAGCTTCTGGCCTATCTCAGCTTTTGACATGCCTACCATACTAAGCTTAATCATTTCTAGTTTTTGATTCAAAGTGTAATATGTTCAACTCTTTCTTTCACTTTAACATTTAGAGGCCACTGTAGGTTTATTAATTGGTCAACTTTTGTGTTTCACCAAAGAGGGAGGCCAGAGTAGAGGGAAAGAGGCAGGGGAATGGCTAGTGAGTAGAGCAATCAGAACACACATTTATTGATTAAGTTCACTGTATGAATATTAATTTATGGGTGACACATACATTCAATTCATTATACAGTTATTTAAAACTGTCCATGATGCTGAAGAAAATCAAGATTCTAAAACTCAAAACATTATGAAGAGCAATTATATTATTAACATTACATATAACATTTTATTCTAATTATGAAATAGTAAGAATTCATAAAATTTTGATTCAGATGCAAAAGAATATGAATATACATATACAGTGCAGAAAAACCCCTATTCTGGTATAGTCACCAATTTAAAAATACTCAACTTACCCTCAATGAAATTCTAGTCATATTTTTTAAAAGACTATACATTTTACATATATATATTTGAAATCTATATACATTTTAAAAGACTATATATTTTGAAATCTAAATGATAAATACAGATGAAAATAAATTATATCATATTTTTAATATGCAATTTGAAATAAGTGCATATAACACTGTTTGAAACTGCATACCTAAAGGTTCAAAAATTATCAAAGTAGTTAGGTGGAATACAATATACTTTACAGATTTCCTTCAGAATAAGTCATCTTATATACGTTAATAGTAGTTCTTGATCTATTATTTCAGAATTAATGAGCAAGAATATCAAACTGTTTAAAATGAAATTTAATTATTGGTTCTCAAGTCTTATTTATCTTGTAATGCAGATTTAACACAAACAAATTTCCAACTTGATCTCAGAATAGTAGACTCTACCATAAGTAAAAGGACCTAAGGGAATATCATCTACCTTACTAGAACATTGTTTATATAATTGAAATAAGCAAATGAAAGACTTTTCTCTCAGAGGATATATAAATTATTCTGCAACATTCAAGTTGGACTGTGTAGTGCTCAACTGTTGAAAATTTATAAAATTTAAAAATACTAAAATAAAACAATAGTAGGAATATTTGGTTCATATATCTCAGACTTTATAAATTTAATACACAAAAGGAAGATACGCATACAGATACCCTGAACAAATGTAAGTTAAAAAGTGATATTCGGCACGGTGGCTCACACCTATAATCCCAGTAATCTGGGAGGGCAAGATGGGAGGAGTGCTTGAGGCTTGACCCAGGAGGATGAGGCTCCAGTGACACATCATTCTTACCATGCCACTGCACTCTAGATGGGGTGACAGAGCAAGACCTTGTCATGACAACAACAAAAACCAAAAAACTAGACATTTTGGTTATATCTCAAGCTCTTCATCCCATAACCAGAAGATGATCTTTCTCTTCTAATAAACATCAAACACCTTTTTAAAAAATGACTCAGTACTAGGCCAAAAAATGTAAAATTTTTGAAAAAGATACAATATAAAATATATTTTCCAATGTAATGAAATTGGATATTAATGTAAAAATAATTAAATGGAACAGCAAGAACAAGCAGTTGAATGCTTATAAATACTAACTTAAAAACAACACTTTTACAACAAGCTTTTTGGTCAAAGAGAGAATTCAAGCCATGAATCCAGTGTATCTGAAATACTATGGTAATAAATTACTGTACATCAACTCTGAATCTAAGAGATACTTCCAAAGTAGCATTTAGAGACAAGATAATGGAACTTGTGCGTATGTAATCATTAAATAAATAATATAGAAAATAAATGTATAAAAGGATATCAACAGATAATCTTTTACATAATTATTCTTTCTGTATTTCCCCTTTACCTGACCCCTATTTGAATAGGTAGTAAACCCTTTGTTCAGCTCCTCAGGGATAAGTGTGTGTGTTTGTGTGCTAAATATGTTCCAGAAACTTAAGATTATTTGAAACCAAAGTAAAAGAGAGTGTGGGGTACTGTAAGAGGAAAAATAATGTTGCAAACATAAGGAAGAAGATTCAATGTGAAATATCATTTATTCATTGAAAGAAAAGGGGGGAAATGCATTAGCAAATAGGAGAGCAAATAGGGAATATGAAATAAGTGTGCAGAAGATAAAAATACAGCCTTCAGGCTTCCTCAGAAACCTGAAGAAAGCCTAAAAAAGAAAATGTTGCACTCTACCAAATGATTGTCTTGGAAACAGATTGTCTATTTCCAAGCATGTCAAAGTAACATCAAGGAGGTGGTCACCAGACATGAAAGCCTGAGCTGATCTGGGAAATGGGCACTTCAGAAATCTATGGAATATATGGACAGATGACTGGGAGCCATTCCAACACTGAATACTGCATAACACTTTTGGAACTTCAGGAATATTAAGTGCATAGGAAGGAGAGAATCTCTAGGAATGCCTTACTTAAAATTTGCCATCACTTTGCTGGAGGAGGCATAAAAACAAAATCAGCTTGAGTCATGTAAAATAGAGTAATTTTTTTTCCTCCAAAAAATTTCTGGACTTATATTTTTATTTATTACACATTACTAATGACTTTTATGTGGTGCATGAACTATGCTATGACTTGATTACAAACTAACAACTTAGCAACAATTTTGATACAAATATGTTGACTATGGAATATCTGATGTTCCGTGGTAGATGTCTTCTCAAGCTTAACTACTGATTTCAGCAGTATCATTTAACTCTCTGAGACTAAATTTTGAAAGTACTATGGAATAATTATAATCTTTACCAACTATAGCAGCCTGAAGAAGGAAGAAAATAGTGGGTTAGTGAAAGCTTTTTAGACAATGTTTGAGCTCTTCGAATTCTCTTCATTTTTATAGCAAAAATTAAGTACTTTTAACTAAGAAACATAAGGACTTATCACACAATTTAAAACTTCAGCTGTGAATTCAAAAATTGCCAGAGTTTAAGCCAAGTTCAGCCTAATTATGTAGTTTCTTTGACCAGAAGAATGTTAAAAAAATGAGAAAATAAGTAGAAGCAGACTATTAAGAAGTGAATGCTTTATGCAGGCAGACGTCTCATATTTTGCCTACTGTCTTTGTTACTTTTTACATCTTATGTAACCTTTTAAATATATCTGCCTCCCCAAAAGTATTTTTGCCCATTCTACTTTGCATGCTAATTGGGGATTTATTTTCAAAGATTATGTATGAATTATTTGTCTTTTGATTGAGATGTTTGCAAGACTCTAAATCAGTTAATTATTTAAATTCTCTGAGATTCTACCATTCAATTCTATAATAACAAGTAGTAGCACAGTTTCACGGATGTTGGCAAAAGACATAAAGCTCCTATGTCAGAAACAAAGCATTTCCTTTCTCTCAGCAGAACAGAAACCATGACATTTGTGTTTGCAACAATTTCCCTTGCCTCTAATGGTAGACACTGCACACACAGTAAGTTTATGTCACAGTTGAGCAACCTGAAATTTAGGAAACCTCAATTTTATGAAGGGATTGCTAGCAAGCCTACTCAATATTTGTCCTGGAGGAAAATTTATGTTTATTGTCTTCATCAAGAAAACAAAACTATGTCCCCCGCCCTGGAGAAAGGGGTATACCTTTCAAAGGTGCTTACTATACAAACATTCTCAAACAAAAGTTGTCAATGTCTCTTAAGAAGAATTACAGAAGTGCACGAAACACTGTATATTGTTTCTCAACAGCACAAATCTACCATGCTTGTGAGGGTGCCCAGCTGCATTTACAGAAATACTGGACTTCATAAGAATTCTAGAGATTGGACTTCCTAGATTTGGCAAATACTATTTATAAGAAAGTCTCTAAAAGTTTAGGAAAGTGCAAGAACTTTTGTTTATCATTCACTTGTGCAAAATACAGGCATTTAATCCTACTTTGATCCATTAAGGAAAATGGTATTTTTATTTTAGAACTTAAAGATACTTAGAGTAATTTCATATAACCTTCTTTTGTGGGAAATAATATAGGTCCACATGCTGGAAAAAAATAAAACAGTGAATCTGAAGGGCAAGGTGGGTCATAATTCAGATACTCAGTACACATGCATATTACCTCCATCCATTAAGCCAAAAATTATTTGCTTATGCAAGAATGGCAAATGGCAGGGAGAACTGCTACCTACCCTGTGGCTGAGCTGAGTGGGGTGCTGCCTCTTACAGGCAGACATTGGGCTCTGTGGGAATGAGTAGGTCTCCTGTGAGGAAGATGATGAATTTATGTGTGATTAGGATTACCTACTTGAAGATTATGGAATATGAATAAATAGCACCTGAAGGATATGCTTATGGAAATTATTATTCAAGAGAATCCAGTTTGAAACAGACTCAAAACCAAGAAACTGAAAAAGAAGAGAAGTTCACCTGGAAATAAATAAATTTGCAAGGACAATAAAGAGATACTATAGAGTCTTAAGTCAAGATATTCTACAGACACATTTAATACTTAAAATCTGGATGTCTTCTTTTCCTACATGGCTTTCAATAATTATTCTATAAATCACACTGGGAAAACTAGCCATAAAGAGCTAAATCTCTCTCTACATATATTTATCTCTCTCTCTGTTCACTTATACACAAAAATGGACACACATAAAACAAAAAAAAATGTGGTGGAAATGTTTTTCTATATAAGACATCAGAGCTAGGAATCAGAAGACAAAAACAAAATGTAATAATTTTGCCAAAGTAAGAATTTTAGAAAAAGCTTTATGGGTAAAAATGAAAATGTTAATCTAAGATTCAGAAATAAAATTTGCAATGCATTGGAAATACTAGCAGAGTGTTTATTATGGTATGATATTCAGCAGGATAAATTATTACTGTACATGGGCTCTTTAAAAAAGTACAAAAGAGACTATCAACAATATAAAGAAAAACAGTTAAAGGATATCAGTAGGTAATTCAAAAATTAGAAATTTAAATGTCCAATAAATATAAAATACATTGGATATCCTTACTGATGCAAGAAATACAATTTTAAAATAATGTATCATATGAGCAGAAATGAAATGATTTCACAAAGAACTTTTGATAGCAACTACATAGACTATCAAACAACCACTGGATAGAGTGTAATTTTTGCAATTATTCTGGAGGCCATATGAATGAACCACAGGTTTTTCTTTCTTTTTTCATTTCCTTCATTTTATTTTATTTTATTTGATAGACTGTATGAGTGGAATGGTTTTGGCTATAACAGGGCTGTAGGATTAAAACAGCACTGTTCTCAGGGTTAAATATTAGAAGCATTAGTTGTTTTACTGCTTACAACATTTTAAATGTTTCTTTCATGTGATCTAAAATATTGAATAATTTCCCCAAGCACATACTCAGAAAAAAAAATCACAAAATAATGCCTATATTTTTATAATTTGCCTAAAATACAAGGATCTTTATGGTTTGAAATAATATTTATCATTCAAGTATTGGTTAGGTAAAACAAAGTACATTAATTTCAAAGAATTTTATGATGTTAAACTTTGTGTATTAGGCACAGATGTACATATATGTTGGCATCATAATATGTGATCGTTATTAAAGTTGAAATATACACACATTAAAACTGTGTGTGTGTGGGGTGTGTGTGTGTGTGTGTTACTCAACACTATTTCTACAAATGTTTTGGAGGAGAGCTGACTGTGCACTCATTAATAGAAGGCAAGTACATTAAAAGACCATGCCTTAATCAGAGGAGTAACTCTAGAACTGTATATAGTTTCAGTCAGAACTTGATCTCTTCTTCCATTTCCAAATGAGTAGCAACTGAGCAAGGCTGTTCAAAAGCAGTGTCGTCAAGGTGCATAGAAGCCATTAGTTTCATCTCCATCCATATATATTTATTCAAAATGGTTCCATGAAGGTGGCTAGGCTGCTCTCAGCCCATAATTATAAATACAGCATAATCAACAAAATCAATACTACAGGATAATAGTGCCTCTGACTTTTTTTTATTTTAAGAATTTAACAATACTCATTTCTTTTTAAATTCCTCATATTAATGTTTTAAATTAATAAAAACCTTGTGGGTAGACAATGTGTAATTATGAAGAGCATTCCTTCCTGCTAGATTCCTCTAGGCATATCAGAATAAGCAACGGATGCCTGAGGGTGTCAGATCTAAAAATTATTGACATTTGAACAATTATTATTGCTTAATAAAGGTATTTATTTTGACTTTTTACATGTGTATTATTTTTGTAATTAAGTATATATAGTATATGTGTACTATTTAGTAATATAATAAATGGATTAATGCCACATTTTCAAACATATCAGAAAAAAATTTATGAGGAAATAAATAGGGGAAACTGCAACATATATAAAAAAGTGATATTTTATGATGATACAGATAGTAACTATATATACAAGCTAGACAATTCACATATAAACACTAAATTCCCCATGGAAAGTAATTACATAAAAGCTTTCCCATTAAAAATAAAAGAAATTCACATTTAAATAAGGAGACACAATATTGCTCAAATTTCCAATGGTATTGTTTAAAATGTCCAAACTCTACATTTTATCAGATGGAGGAAGCTCCCTGTAGTAGTCCATTCTTACACTGCTATAAAGAACTACCTGAGGCTGGCTAATTTATGAAGAAAAGAGGTTTAATTGATTCACAGTTCCACAGGCTATAAAGGAAGGATGGCTGTGGAGGCATCAGGAAACTTACAATCATGGTGGAAGGGTGAAGGAGAAGCAAGCACATGGCAGTAGGAAAGAGAGAGAGCACAAGGAAGGGGTAAGTGCTATACACTTTCAAACAATAAGATCTCATGATAACTCACCATTATGAGAACAGCAAGGGGGGAAATCCACCCCCATAATTTAATCAACTCCCACCAGACCCCTCTCAACCATGCGGATTACAATTCAACATGAGATTTGGGTGGGAATACAAAGACAAACCGTATTACTCCCATACAGTCAGAGACAACTCTACATCATTACAGCATTTATCAAAGGTAAACTTCCATAATTAATTAAGAATCTTTAGTAGTATGCTTTAAACCATGGTTTTTATTTCTATAATTTCATGTATTGCATAGTTATATATATTTAACATTACATATGACAAAAGGTTACCTAAAATTGTAAGAAATTTTAAACAGTGCCATGTGCAATGGTAGGAATTTATTAAAATAATAGCTACTATTATGAGAACAGCTAGTATGTATTCAGTACTTTCTATTTTATGGGATTGCCACATGTACTTAATAAGTACTGTTTTATTAATCACAACAATGTACATAGGTAGTTATAACTATTTTTATTTTGCAGAAAAGAAAGGTTTAAGGAAGTAAATTTATGTTCAATATGTAGGTGCTGGAGTCAAAAGGTTATGATAAGTTTGTAAGACCCCACAACTTATGCTTTTAACTATCCTATTATATTTCAATTCTTAAATAGGAAAATAAAATTAATGACAACCTTAACAATTATTTTATCAAAGTACTTAGAATAATGAGCAAAACATATCAAATAAAATTACACAATTTAAAATACAATATGTGAGTATAATCTGACTTATGTGTTTATATTCAGAAATATCTAAAAATATATTTTTATTCTGATGCCAAGCATGTATTGACTTAAATATTATCTTAAAATTCATAAGAATAAATATTCTTTAAATGTAAAAGTATTATTAAACCTAAATAAAGCAATGTATACAATGAATAAAAGATCAAATGCCAATGAGTATCTGAATCAAAGGAAAGCAATTAGCAAATTATTGCAACAGTGAATATTTATTCCGCTAATAGGGTTCAACATTTGTTTAAAGATGATGACCTAGTTTCGTTAACATTATCACTGCATGTAAACAGTGTGATTATTTTCACAAATATTGCAGAATTACACACATTTTAAACTTCACAGCAGGACTCTGTAACCATGGCAGAAGGTCTTTCTAAAGCCAACAGTATTTCTATCCCAATAGAACCACAAACAGACAAATGAGTATATTATGAATAATCATGGCTTTCATAAAACAGCAGTAATGTTAATTTAGTATAGTTTAAGAATTATGTCTCTGGAGACAATTTCTGCGGAAAAAAATAAACAAACTTTGCCTGGAAGCCATTTTGCATAACACAAAAAGCTGAATTAAAATTTTAGTATCAGAATAAAAAATGTATTATCTGCCAATTTTTGTAACATAGGCATACATTTCTGAATTTAGTATGAAACATTTATTAAATTATAAACTATATATTCTTCTTGACTTTAATAAAAATAGATTAGCACACAGATTTCCATAGAAACTTTACTTTGGGGAATATACATATATGTGTGTGTGTGTGTGTGTGTGTACACACACATATATTCAAATAGTCCATATACATATACACACTCACACACATATATAAACACACACACACACACACATATATGCAGTGGTTAGAATTTTGAAAAATAAACAAGAAAGTAATTTTGAGAACAAACTATTCTTTTTTCTATCTTGCATTTTTAAAAAATCATGTGATGTTAAAGAAAGGCCACTCTTGGAGAAAACAGAAATTTATTTAAAATGTACTTATATAAAAATTGAAATTGTTGAGGCAAGGATTCTTAAAGGTAGAGTGAATAACAACACTAAATTAGAAGATAAAATAACATTATAAATATGTGTGTGACTCTGTGTGTGTGTGTATAATGTATATATTTTATTATATGACAAAAAAGACAAAATATTAAAGACAAAATATTAATTTTATAATATTAAAGACAATACTAATTTTATAATAGTAAAGACAAAATATTAATTTTACTCATTTGGGGCACTATCTTTCATCATCTAAAACTATATATATATAAATGTATATATACACATTTTAGATGATGCATACATATACATTTTTATATGATTATATATATGCATTTTAGATGATGTATATATGTGTGTGTGTGTGTATATATACACACATATATATATACATTTTAGATGATGAAGGATAGTGCCCCAAATGAGGAAATTAATATTTTGTCATTACCGTATAATAAGTTTTTTCTTTACTCATTTTTATCTTTTTTTTGAATAAATAAGAAAATGTACTATGTAGAAAATACAGTATTTTACCATCAACAACTGTGAAGGATCTTTAACCTTCTCTACTTGCAACCTATTAATAAGTTAGCTTGGCACTATTTTACTGATACTTGCAGAAGTAGGAGAGTCCTGGCTCAGAAAACAAAAAGGACATTATTACGAAAGAGCTATAACTAGAGATTCAGCATTTTCTGGTGTGAGTTTCTGAAGCCCACATTGTCATAAAGAGACATGAAGAAGATAAGGTGATACCAATACACTCAGTGGGTTGCATTACATGAGAGGAACCTGATTTTAGGAAACCATTTTTTTTTTTTTTTTTTGAGACAGAGTTTCCCTCTGTTGCCCAGGCTAGAGTTCAGTGGCACGGTCTTTGCTCACTGCAGCCTGGACCTCCCAGACTCAAGCAATCCTCTCACCTCAGCCTCCCGAGTAGCGAGGACTACAGGTGCATGCCATCACCTGGCTAATTTTTGTATTTTTTGTAGAAACAGGGTTTTGCCATGTTGCCCAGGCTGGTCTTGAACTCCTTGGCTCTTGTGATTGGCCCACCTCTGACTCCCAAGTGCTGGAATTACAGGTTGGCCACTGCACCTGGCCCAAGGAACCCAATTTTTTTTTTTTTACTCTGGACATTGAGCGTGCCTACCTTTCTTTCTGGAGGAAAACGCTAGCTTTTTCTTCCAAGCTATTTGCTATACAAATACACTCACAAAGATAGTCCATAGTAAAGGTAGCCAGTACTTTTTATCACAATAAGTGCTGAAACATATAAACCTGTGAACAATTGTCCCACAGTTCCTATATATTGAAAAAAAATTCACTATTAAGATTTTACATTAAACAATGAAGTATATTAATATTTTTGAAGTCAATAGAATCTCATCAAAATATCTATATTTATTCTGAATTCATGTTATTCAAAAACTAAATATTACATTTATAGCTTTTTCAAATACATTTTCTATTTTATATTGACTTTCATCAATAGAATATAATAATTTAATAATACACATGATGGAAAATTGGAAGAATAATATAATAGTGGGCAGAGCATAAGACTAGGTGTCAGAATTCATAAAATATTGGCCAGCTCTAGTGTTAACTAAAAATGTGTTCTTTGACAAGTCACAGAATAAAGCTGTGTTTTATTTCATTTATCTATAAAATATGAAAAATGAACTAGATGATCTCCAAGGATCTTTTAACATGAAAGAGTTAATAAAAATATAAAGTGTGCTGGATATTTACAAAGGGTTGTCTGTTTCATTTTTTTTCCTCCAGTGTAATTTGTTTCATTTCAACTCAGTGAAAATTTATGATATATAAGAAGGCTTATATGGACACATAGAGGAGCAAGATTTGAACACTTCCTCTCAATAAATTCAATATATGAAGAAACAACTATCATATCATTGTGCAGGTGGTGCATTGCATAAAGCTAGAGCGTGATGTGAATGGGATTCCCTAGATTTGTGTGTTATACAACCTGAAAAACTACATAAACAAATCTATGTCAGTTTTCTTTGATGTGTAATACATTTTCATAGACTTTTCAGTTTAAAGCAACACATATTTATTGTCTCAATGTATCCCTGGCCCAGAAGTCAAAGATTCACCTAGCTAGGTCCCCCTATTTCAGGGTCCAATTACAAGGATGCAATCAAGATGGAACTTGGACCATGGTCCCATCAGAAGCTCAAACAGAGAAGGATCTGCTTACAACCTCTATGAGCTTGTTGGCAGAATTTATCTCCTTGGGGTTGTAGAACTGAGATCCCATTTTCTTGCTGGTTGTTGATTGGGCTCACTCCCAACAACCAGGAGCTGCCCACAGTTTCTTGCCATTTGAGCTCTTCTTAATAAGCTCTTTACAGGCAGCTTACTTCAAGCCAGCAAAGGTGAAGTCTTCTACCTTCAACTGGTTAAGACACAATCTTGCAAAACGTAACTTAATCACAGGAGGAAGTGATATGCCTTCACTTTAGACAAACTGTGTAACCTAATCATTTTTACTTTTGCCATATTCAGTTGGTTAGAAAGAAGTCACAGTTCCCACCCACAAAGGGAGCAACATAATTTCACAGAAACCACTAAACACAATTGCTGGTAATAGTTGAATTGAAGTTTTCACATATATACATACAAAAAAATTTACAGACTTATAAAATACAAGTAGCCATGGCATAAAATCTGCCCTAAGAGAACCATATACAAGGTGAGGTTAGTAATATATTACTTGAGGCTGTGTAAATAAAATGAGATAGCACATGAAACTAGGTTTTTTAATTGACTTGATTATTAAATGTATAGGCAGAAGGTCACTAGATATGACAAGCACCATTATGCTTTCCTTGAGAGCACCACATTTCAACTTTAAGATAATAGTTCATGCAGCAACTGTGGTATTTTCTATCAATTTTTGATATTAAAAATTTGATGTTCACAGAAATTTCTGTACATGAATATATATAGCAGCTTTACTCATAATCACCACAAACTGTAAGCAAACAAGATGCCCTTCAACCAGTAAATGAATAAGCACTACAACTATACAATGAAATATTACTCAGAGGTATGAAAGGACTGAGTTATTGATTCACAAAACCATATGGATGAATTTAAATACAATTTGCTATGGGAAAAAAGCTAGACACAAAAAGCTACATATTGTATATTTTATTCACAAAATATTCAACATAAGGCAAAATAATAAAAATAAAATGATCCATTCATCCCAACTCTTATCTCCCTGTTGCCAGAATCAGGAAAATGTTACTTTCAAGGTATCTTATGGGAAGGATGGCCACATAGAGATAATCTAGGATAATTGTTTCATCTTAAGGTTCTTAACCGTAATCTCATCTGCAAAATCCATTTTGCTGTGTAAAGTGACATTCACAGGTTCTAGGAATTCGGCTCTGGGCATATTTAGCAAGCCATTATCCTGCCCACCATAAATATAAAATATAAAATAAATAGAACCCATACTGATTTTTGATTCCATATTGATACAAACAAATGAACATTTATAAATAAATATGAAAGAAGAAAAAATATTTTTCTTATAGATGATTTTCAAATATATGTAGATTTCCCTTTCCTCTAGAAGGTGGAGACTTTCAATGGGTTGTACTTAGTACCTCATCTCTGGAGAATAAAGTATACATAGGAAAATACAGTAATTTTTTAGAGAAGCCTGTAAGACATTAATCAAATGATCAAAGTGAAAATCACCAGTAATGTCACATTTGTATCATACACCCCTTAATATCATATGTTATGAGGGTTTCTCACTTTTGTGGTAAACTTCTCTGATACTCATAACTCTAGTCTAATCATGAGAAAAAACATCAGAAAAATTCAAATTAAGAACATTTTACAGAATATCTAACCAGTACTTGTCAAAACATTCATGTTCATGAAAAATAAGGAAAGACTGAGAAGCTGTCACAGAACAATGAAAACTAACAGACATCATAACTGAATGAAAATGGTGTCCTGAATTGGACGGTGATTTCTACTGATTCACACACTGTCTGCTAAAATAATAATAATAGCCAGCATTAATCATGTGTCACCATGCTTAAGTACTTTACATGTTCTAGTTCATTTAATATTCACAACAATTCAATATATCCCATTTACAAATGAAGAAACTAGGCCAAATTTATGATACCAATAAACAGCAGAGTTGGAATTTTTACTAGGGATGGTTGATGGGAGAGTAGGTGCTCTTTATTATTCAGCTTTACTGCCTCAGTCAGAAATGAAGGACTTTCATTCAGATGCTGTGGGAGTGTAGCTCACTCCCAGTATACCCATGTTTCCTCTGTTTTCTGCTAAAGAGACTTCCAGCTACAGTATTTTACCTGTAATTATTTTTCTTATAACTTTATTGATAAGTCACATACCATGAATCTCCATTTTATTTATTTATTTTTTTATTTGTTTTATTGTATTTTAGGTTTTGGGGTACATGTGAAGAACATGCAAGACTGTTGCATAGGTACACACATGGCAGTGTGATTTGCTGCCTTCTTCCCCATCACCTGTATCTGGCATTTCTCCCCATGCTATCTCTCCCCAACTCCCCACCCCCTGCTTTCCCTCCCCTATTTCCCCCTGACAGACCCCAGTGTGTGATACTCCCCCTCCCTGTGTCCATGTGTTCTCATTGTTCAACACCCGCCTATGAGTGAGAACATGTGGTGTTTGATTTTCTGTTCTTGTGTCAGTTTGCTGAGAATGATGGTTTCCAGGTTCATCCATGTCCCTACAAAGGACACGAACTCATCATTTTTGATGGCTGCATAATATTCCATGGTGTATATGTGCCACATTTTCCCTGTCTAGTCTATCATCGATGGGCATTTGGGTTGGTTCCAAGTCTTTGCTATTGTAAACTGTGCTGCAATGAACATTCATGTGCATGTGTCCTTATAGTAGAACGATTTATAATCCTTTGGAATATATACCCAGTAATGGGATTGCTGGGTCAAACGGAATCTCCATTTTTTAAAGTTTATAATTATGTAGTTTTAAGCATATTAACAAAGTTGTGCAAACATCACCACTATATAATTTTAAAATATTTTAATTGCTCTTAGAAAAGACCCCACTGCATTCATAATCTTTCTGATTCCAAGCCCCTGGCACACACTAATATACTTTTGTCTCTATGGGCTCTCCTATACTAAACAGAATCAAGCTACATGGTTCTTTGGTGATAGGTCTTTTCACTTACTACAAAGTTTTCAAGATCTATTTATGTATTATTAGTATTTCTTTTTAATGTTTTATTTTATTCTTAACACTTAAAAATTATACATATTTATTGACTACAAGAAGATTTTTGATACATGACCATAATAAGTAAATCCATCACCTAGAACATTAATCATTATTTGTGGCAAGAACATTCAAAATCTTCTCTTCTAGACATCTGAATGTATATACAATGCAATATTGTTCATTCATTTATCAGTTGATAGACATTTGAATTGTTTGTATTTTTTGGCTTTTGTGAGTAAGGTTGTTATGTGCATTCATGACAGGTTTTTTATGAAAATATGTTTTCATTTGTCTTGATATATAATTAGAAATTAACTCATTGAATCATATGGAGCATTCTCTATGTTCAACAATTTCATTAACTGACATTGCTTTTCCAAAGTAGCTAAACAATTTTATAATTTTGTCACAAGTCTATGAGGATTTTAATTTTTCCAAATTATTTATTTAAGAGTCTGTGTGCTGTTTGGTTTTTCATTTCTATGTATCTGTATACTTCTTAAACATCTTTCTGTTATTAATGTCTAACTTCATATCATTTTGAGCAGAATATACTTCATATGATTTCAATCTTTTTATATTTATTGTAGCTTCAATGGTTTAATCATTGTCTTATGTCAACCTTTTTGAATTGCACCTGTGAACAACACCTTAACTGAGTGACTACATGTACTAGGTCACTTAATATTCTGGTCCCATGAAGAGAAGACAGAAAATGACACAGTACTTCAATCTCTATCCTTCAGCATCCTTTGCTTCTGTCTCTTATGGGCAAAGGCAACTGATTAACCATTAGTGACAGAAATATTATACAACTACATATTTTTCATGCTTTCAATTAATTTAGAATGTGATAGTAATGCTTCTTTTTATTAACTTTTGAATTAATACTATAAAATTTGAAATTCCATGATATACTCATGTTACTGTTGTCATCACATTTTTCAAAAGGTGTTAGCTCTTTTCATCCCCCCTTTAGAATAGCTTCTATATTAATTGTTTTAAACTTTGGAAAATAATGTAAAATAATAAGAATAAAGCTTTAGAGGTGCTCCTACAACTACTAAAAAGATAGAAAAGAAATATTGTGAGAAAAAGGAAGAAAGCAAATTGAGAGAATAGAGTCAGAAACTACTTTGTCATATATTTTGAAAATTTAAGAAGACTCATATTGCCTATAAAATATAGGGAAGTTAAGTAAGTAGAGAACCAATAATAAGTTAATATGTGAAAACATCTGACAAATTATGGACCTTGAAATATATGTTGTCCAAATTATAATTATATTTAATACTTAAAAATGTATTCAACTTTAATGTGAGAGAGATCTAGTTGAGAAAATGAGAGAGATAGTTAAGAAAAAGTACTTTTGACCTAAGGAAGTTTCATATATAAAGAAATAAAACATTTTTAACAATTCAACATTAGTTTAAGAGTGTCCACCATTTACTATAATTGATCTTGGAAAAAAAATTTGACAATATGCACCTTGCCTTACAATAATTTACAGTACAATATCAATGTATAGATACACTAATAATTATTTTTAAAGGGATGGTGTGTGCTATTATAAATATTTATGAAGGATTTTTGTGAGTGTTCAGTGAAGATACAATTTATCAGCCATACCCAGTAATAACAATAATTATAAACTAAGAAAGGCCAAGTAGATGTGGAAATATTAAGTGACCTAGTTTTGGAGATTTTGCCAAAATAATCATGATAATGAGACAGACAAAGTTAAGCAAAATCAAACAAAACACATTAAGAAATACAAGTGTATAAATGACCACAGAACCACTGTTGAGAAGAAATATGTTGATTAGAACAGGGGTAACAACACATTATCTGTTTGTTTTACAGAATATTTTGCAGAATTTTTTATATTTCTAAAAAGAAGTACTTAAAACATATCTAGTGAGATTTTTCATTTGTTTCTCATGAAACTTTTTTTCTATTATACTTTAAGTTCTGGGATACATGTGCAGAATGTGGAGATTTGTTACATAGGTATACACATGCCATGGTGGTTTGCTGTATCCATCACCCCGTCATCTACATTAAGTATTTCTCCTAATGCTATCCCTCCCCTAGCCCCCCAGCCCCAACAGGCACTGGTGTGTGATGTTTTCCTCCCTGTGTCCATGTGTTCTCATTATTCAACACACACTTATGAGTGAGAACATGCCATGTTCGGTTTTCTGGTCTTCTGTCAGTTTGATAAAAATGATGATTTCCAGCTTCATCCATGTCCCTGCAAAAGACATGAGCCCATCCTTTTTTATGGCTGCATAGTATTCCATGGTGTATATGTGCCACGTTTTTTTATCCAGTCTATCACTAATGGGCATTTGGGTTGGTTCCAAGTCTTTGCTATTGTGAACAGTGCTGCAATAAACATACATGTGCATGTGTCTTTATAACAGAATGATTTATAATCCTTTGGGTATATACCAAGCAATGTGATTGCTGGGTCAAAGGTAGTTCTATTTCTAGATCCTTGAGGAGTTGCCCCACTGTCCTCCACAATGGTTGAACTAATTTACACTCCCATCAATAGTGGAAAAGTGTTCCTATTTCTCCACATCCTCTCCAGCATCTGTTGTCTCCTGATTTTTTAATGATCACCATTCTAACTGGAGTGAGATGGTATCTCAATGTGGTTTTGATTTGCATTTTTCTAATGACCAGTGATGATGAGCTTTTTTTCATATCTTTGTTGGCTGCATAAATGTCTTCTTTTGAGAAGTGTCTCACATCCTTCACCCACTTTTTGATGGAGTTGTTTGTTTTTTTCTTGTAAATTTGTTTAAGTTCTTTGTAGATTCTGGATATTAGCCCTTTGTCAGATGGGTAGATTGCAAAAAAATTTTTCCCATTCTGTTGGTTGCTGGTTCACTCTGATGATGGTTTCTTTTGCTTTGCAAAAGCTCTTTAGTTTGATGATATCCCATTTGTCTAGTTTGCCTTTTGTTGGCATTGCTTTTGGTATTTTAGTCATGAAGTGTTTGCCCATGCCAATAGCCTGAATGGTATTGCCTAGGTTTTCTTCTAGTGTTTTTATGGTGTTAGTTCTTATGTTTAAATCTTTAATCTATCTGGAGTTAATTTTTGTATAAAGTGTAAAAAATGGATTTAGTTTCAGCTTTCTGCATATGGCTAGGCAGTTTTCACAATATCATTTATTAAATAGGGAATCCTTTCCCCATTTCTTGTTTTTGTCAGGTTTGTCAAACATTAGATGGCTGTAGATGTGTGGTGTTATTTCTGAGGCCTCGTTCTGTTCCATTGGTCTATATCTTTGTTTTGGTACCAGTATATCTTTGTTTTGATTACTGTAGCCTTGTAGTATAGTTTGAAGTCAGGTAGCGTGATGCCTCCAGGTTTGTTTTTGTTCCTTAGGATTGTCTGGGCTATGTGGGCTCTTTTTTGGTTCCATATAAAATTTAAGATGTTTTTTTCCAATTCTGTGAAGAAAGTCAATGGTAGTTTGATGGGGATAGTATTGAATATATAAATTACTTTTGGCAGTATGGTCATTTTCATGATATTGATTCTTCATATTCATGAGCATGAAATGTTTTCCATTTGTTTGTGTCCTCTCTTATTTTCTTGAGCAGTGGTTTGTAGTTCTCCTTGAAGAGGTCCTTCACATCCCTTGTTAGTTGTATTCCTAAGTATTGTATTCTCTTTGTAGCAATTGTGAATGGGTGTTCACTTATGATTTGGCTCTCTGTTTGTTATTGGTGTATAGGAATGCTTGTGATTTTTGCACATTGATTTTTTTATCCTGAGACTTTGCTGAAGTTGCTTATCAGCTTAAGGAGATTTTGGGCTAATACCATGGAGTTTTCTAAGTATACAATTAAGTCATCTGCTAACAGAGACAATTTGACTTCCTCTCTTCCTATTGCAATACCCATTATTTCTTTCTCTTGACTGATTGCCCTGGCCAGAACTTCCAATATCATGTTGAATAAGAATGGTGACAGAATGCATCCTTGTCTTTTGCCAGTTTTCAAAGGGAAGGATTCCAGCTTTTGCCCATTGAGTATAATATTGATTGTGGGTTTGTCATAAATACCTCTTATTATTTTGAGATATGTTCTATTAATACCTAATTTATTTAGAGTTTTTAACATGAAGCGGTGTTGAATTTTATTAAAGGCCTTTTCAGCACCTATTGAGATAATCATGTGGTTTTTGTCATTGGATTGTGTTTATTGATTTGTGTATGTTGAAATAGCCTTGCATCTCAGGGGTGAAGCCAACTTGATGGTGGTGGATAAGCCTTTTGATATGCTGCTGGATTCAGATTCCCAGTATTTTATTGAGTATTTTCACATCAATGTTCATCAGGGATATTGGCCTAAAATTTTCTTTTTTTTGTTGTGCCTCTGTCGTGTTTTGGTATCAGGATGATGCTGGCCTCATAAAATGAGTTAGGGAGGATTCTCCTTTTTTCTATTGTTTGGAATTGTTTCAGAAGGAATGGTATCAGCTCCTCTTTGTACCTCTGGTAGAATTCAGCTGTGAATCCATCTGGTTCTGGGCTTTTCTTGGTTGGTAGGCTATTAATTACTGCCCCAATTTCAGAACTTGTTATTGGTCTATTCAGGGATTCAACTTCATCCTGGTTTCGTCTTGGGAGAATGTATGTGTCCAGGAATTTATCTATTTCTTCTAGATTTTCTAGTTGATTTGCATAGAAGTGTTTATAGTATTCTCTGATATTAGTTTGTATTTCTGTGGGATCAGTGGTGATATTTCCTTTATTGTTTTTCTTTGTGTGTCTACTTGATTATTCTCTTTTCTTCTTTATCAATCTGGCTAGCAGTGTATCTATTTTGTTCATCTTTTCAAAAAACCAGCTTCTGGATTCATTGATTTTTTTCGCAAGGGTTATCAGTCTGGATCTCCTTCAGTTCTGCTCTGATCTTAGTTGTTTCTTGTCTTTTGCTGCTTTTGAATTTATTTGCTCTTGGTTCTTTAGTTCTTTTAATTGTTATGTTATGGTGTCAATTTTAGATCTTTATTGCTTTCCACTGTGGGTATTTAGTGCTATAAATTTCCCTCTAAACACTGTTTTAGCTGTGTCCCAGAGATTCTGGTACATTATGTCTTCATTCTCGTTGGTTTCAAATAACTTAGTTATTTCTGCCTTAATTTTGTTATTTATTCAGTAGTCATTCAGGAGCAGATTGCTCAGTTTCTATGTAGTTATGCGGTTTTGACTGAGTTCCTTAATCCTGAGTTCTAATTTGATTACACTGTTGTCCGAGAGACTCTTTGTTAGGATTTCCATTCTTTTACATTTACTTTTTTTTTTTTTCTTGTTCTATGGGAGAGGTACTCTTTCCAACTTTCTACACCCTAGGCAGAAGTGGAATATTGTGATCCTTCAAAATACTACAGTTTAGAACCTCTGCTGTAAACAACTAGAAATAAATCTTTGGAATTTGTACAAGTTTAAAATGTACTTTAAGGATTATAGCAAAGCGTCCATTTATCTATGAGCCATGTACTTCTGAAAAATGTTGAATATGGTTCAAATAATCATAGACTTTCTATAAAATAACCTATTTACCTGATGCACATCCCTGCTCAACACCCCCCCATAATAGACTCTCAAACTCAGGATAATCTCCAAACTACATACAACATGGTCTATGAAGCCCTCAGTGTCTGTCCCTGTATTCTTTCTTAAGTCGTCTATCATTTTTCTATTCTGACTGAGACATACTTTTCCACTTATTCTTGAATCATACCTCAAGGAAGTGTATTATTAGTTGCCTGGAACTCTCATTGCCCATGCTCAAAGTCCCATGCTTTAGAGATAACTATACTATAAATAAATTATCAAATAGAAATGTAAAAAGCACATTTTCATTCTCTATATGATTATATTCATATACTGCTTTCATTTTTATTCTTAGTTCCTGTTCATTTTATTCATAGTTCCTGTACATAAAACATTATTTGTTTCTTTCCATGAGTTATCTAAAATTTATTTCATTATTGATACATAATAGATGTACATATTTTGGGAGTACATGTGATAAGCTAATACATTTATATAATTTGTAAATATCAAATTAGTGTAACTCATATCTATCATCTTAAATATTTTTCTTTATGAGAAACTTTCAAACTATTCTCTTCTAGCTATTTTGAAATATGTAATAAATTATTGTAAATTACAGCCCCAGCATAGAAAGGGCATTGTCAGTTATATAGCAGTCACTTAACATATTCATTGAATGCATAAATATGAATATATTAATAAAGAATAAATGAAGGTATAAAGATACTATCACAAGTTCAACAATAAACTGAAATTTTATTCTAGTGTAAGCTATTGGTGCAAGTCTAGTGTTGTCCTACATTGTGATACATCAGTAGGTAATCTGGTGAAACCTTTGGAAAATTCGCTAAATGGTGCTGGAGATCTCTTTGATATTGCATTAGTCAGGGTTCTCAGGAGGGACAGAACTAACAGGATACATCTACACATGGAAGGGAGTTTAGTAGGGAGAATTGGCTCACATGATTACAAGGCAAAGTCCCACAATAGGCTGTTTAAAAGCTGGGAAAGACAGAAGCCTGTAGTGGCTCAGTCCTAGTTGGAAAGGTTCAAAACCAGGGAAGACAACAGTACAGGTTTCAGTCTGTGGCCAAAGGCTGGAGTGTCTGCGGCTCTCTAGTGTAAGCTAGTTGTGCAAATGCCAGAGTACAAAGGCTGAAGAACACGGATTCTGATATCCAAGGGCAGGAGGGAGAGAAGAAAGCATCCAGCACAGAAAAAAGAAGGCAAAACCGAAGACTTGTCAAGCAAGGTTATTCCCCATCCCCTGACTGCTTTGTTCTGGCCACTCTGGCAGCAGATTTGATAGTGTCCACACACATTGAAGGTGGGTCTTCTTCTCCCAATCCACCGACACAAATGTCAGTCTCCTCTGGCAACACCCTCACAGACACACCCAGAAACAATACTTTAAAAGCCATCTAGTCATCCTTCAATCTAATCAAGTTGATACCTAATATTAATCATCACAGATATTATCAAATAGTGTTTTTCTTTTCTTTTATAGGTAAAGAATGCAATAAACATATGTTTATTGCAGCACTATTCACGATAGCAAAGACTGGTAACCAAACCAAATGCCCATCAGCGATAGACTGGATAAGAAAATGAGGCACACATATGCCATGGAATACTATGCAGCCATAAAAAAGAATGAGTTCATGTCCTTTGCAGGAACATAGATGAAGCAGGAAATCATCATTCTCAGCAAATTAACACAGAAACAGAAAACCAAACACTGCATGTTGTCACTAATAAGTGGGAGTTGAACAATGAGAACACCTGGACACGGAGAGAAACATCACATACCAGGGACTGTCAGGGGGTCAGGGGGACTAGTGGAGGGAGAGCATTAAGACAAATACTTAATACATGCCGGGCTTAAAAACCTAAGTGACAGGTTGATGGGTACAGCAAACCACCATGGCACATGTATACCTATGTAACAAATCTACACACTTTGTGCATATATCCCAGAACTTAAAGTATAATTTTAAAAAATTTTGAAAAAGAAAGAAAACAGGATATAAAAATAACCTCTCGGCAAAGTACACCAAGATTACGTTTTTACTCACAGGTATTTGTAATAAATAAGAGTGAGGATAGTTTGTCTAAAGGTCTTCCTTACAAAGTTATGTTTGCTTGAGAATTGCACTAGATTATCAATCCACTCATCAACCTACTCATCCATCCATCCATTACTTATCTCTTCACCTTTCTGTTAACCAACACATCCTAAATATATCCCTCAGCTTTAGTAAACTTAAGAAAGTTTTGCTACTATAATCCTCTGACCTCTCTTTTCTTAGAGCATTTACTTTAGAAAACTTGTAAAAATTATCTATCTTCCCATTTGTGATATAATCTCCTGGTCTCTTGCCAGTTTTGCAACTCAAAAAAGAATTTCTCCAGGACCTGTGAGCCATCATTTAGACATGTAATCACCATGAAAGTCAGAACCCATATCTGCCAGTCTCTATGAGAGAGTAGGGACCTAACATAGATTAGTGCTAATTAGCAAATACAGATGGTCTAATCACATTGACTTACCTCTCCATAACATTTTCCGGTGCATTTCCAATACCTCACCCTGAACCTAAAAACAATTCCCCTGCCCTTTGTTTCAGGGAAGTTGACTTTAATCTCTCTCTCTACTATTGTAATAGTGTTAAAGTCTTCCTTATCTATCTAACTTGTCTAGTGTATTTTTTTCCTTGACAATGTCCAACTGTCTCCTGCTAAAGACTGCCTGGGGTTAAACCAGATGCCAAAATTTATGTGATATTTTGAAATATTTTAATCTCTCTGTGCTAAATTTACTCATCTTTAAAAAGAAAGAAAAATAATTCACCTGCTTCAAAAATATGTTAAAAGTTAATGTAATAATGTAATGCACTTAAAGCAAAACTTAGAATGACATAAATCTTCACTATTATTTCTGAAACTTTCCATCCAAGTCTCAATTACGGCAAAATAAAAAGTTTTATTCAGATGTTAGCACAGGCCTTCATTTCTCTCAACTGAAATAATAAAAAAGTATAATGATTTCCTAACTACATTATTAGCCTCAAACCCCCAAAGGTTAGTCATCTTGTCATACTTAAAGAGATTCAGAAAATCCTTATTCCCACTTTCTTTGCAAGTATTCTGAGTCCCAGACAAATGCATTTTAGAAGTATTGGGACATAATTCAGTGCAGATTATATTTAGTATATCTAGCACATGGGATATATAGAGAAAAATACAATTTTAACCATCTCTAGACTTCTTAGTTCCTCAGGGCTCTTTTTCTTTGTGTTTAAAATAGAAATTCTGTAGTTAAAATTTTCTCTATCTTTCTTGACTTCAAAACCATGTCTTTCTTAAAATCTGAGTATGTAGACAAATCCTGAAAGGACACAATAAGAGATTAATAAGGGTAAGAAAATTCTGGTGTCTTCCAAAGAAATAACAAATGCTTTGAGGTGATCACAGCACAAAGATCAAAATGGAGTTTATTTCTGAAGCTGAGTTATTCTATAATTTTGAAATATATGGATACTAACAGCAATATATTTCTTCTGTTTATAATACATGTGGAATTATACTTCTATTATATTTCAGGATCATGGTATGGATATCAAAAGAGAAATAACACATTTTATGATCTTTTCCTCATGATTTCTTTCTTAATAAAAATAATGATGGGACTTATTGGCAAGTACACATTTACTTTTATATATTTATTTATTTTTGCTTAAATACTTTGGTACATTCCCCATGGCATATATGATTACCCCATCTGAAGCAGACCTGATACCCACCCTGAATATTTCTCTGTTGAATTAAACTATTGGTTGAAATTATGCAGTTTCCAATTTTTTTTCTGAAACTTCAACTTAATTTCAGAATTATTCTTGCTTGGTTAGACATTCACACAACAGACAGATTTAGGGGAAGAAAATAGTAACTATACTAAAAGCTCTTTCTTTGAATTAACTATATATCCTGTGAGAGAATTTCAGTCATTCACAAGAGCAAAACAATTTATAGGTAATCATTTTCTCTCTAATGGCAAGAAAATATATTTTTTCAACTTTTATGATATATTTAACACAGAAAGTTTGACTTAATCTATTTAATGGTGGGAACAGAAAACTTTTCATTTCTATCATGGAAATTATAGAAAATGTTTTATTTCTAGCAATATAAAAACTACAAAGAGAGTCCCTAGTCAGTTGATCATATCTAAAGCTTTCCAACATTTGTAGAAGTTATTTTTAAAGGGTGTGTTTGGAATCTGCACGTGCTGCTGACATTTTCAGGTCTTTGTTTTCCCATTTGAATCCTCAAGGATATGCAGTAGCTTGCTGGGCATTTGGTTAGTCAAGTGTTATTGTTGGCTTCTGTTTCATTGTTTCATTGGGGGATTTTTGCTCTAATCAAAATAAATAGGCTGTTTCATACCAAAGTGATCCTATTGACAGATCCTAAAAATGTTAAATGAGCAACCTATCCCAGAAATGTTTTCTAATTAAAAATCATTACAGTGCTGGAACCTTGACATGAAGTTATTTGTAATAATTTCTTATTTGGTTAGTGTAAGGTAAGCTAACCCATGTATTCTTTGATTTCAGGTTTACTTAAAATTATTAACACAGTAGTTACATTTATGCTTACAACTTTGACAAAAACTGTAGCCCAAATGAAAATTACTTTCTGTTTTATTATTTTGACAGTGGCTAAATTGGTACTTAGGTATTTTAGTATTTAACAGTGAGGAGTTTTTAAATAATTTCTGTAATTTATCACATTTATTATATATTATTTTTCTAGGCATATAAGTATTCTGGCTCCTGGTTTCTTACATAATTCAAACTCAACACCCACCAAAGTAAAACTAAGTAAAGGCTTTTAGGCTTGAGCCCAGAGGTGGAGGTTTCAGTAAGCTGAGATTTTGCCACTGCACTCCAGCCTGGGCAACAGAGGGTGACCCCATCTAAAAATAAATAAATAAATAAATAAAAATTCCTTTATGTATATTTTGCATTTTGACTGTTTACAGTTTTGTTGTAAGTATTCTTATTTTTATTTTTCATATGGTATTTGGAAGGCAAATGTGGTTGTAAGTATATACATTATCTAAAATACATGCTATATTTTATTTTCTAGGAAACATTAACTATTTTTCCTGTCATTGAAAAAATAGTCCAGAAAGAGACTAGGAGGGCCAAGTCCGGGAAGAAACCATCTGGGTTTGAATCACAGCATTATCTCTAACTATGATTTTTAACATGTTTTAAAATCTTTGGTTCTTCAGTTCCCTCACCTGAAAAGTGCAGACAATGGTTAAATCGATGTCATGCGGTTGATGATTTAATAAATAAAGGTAAGCATACTAAGAAGAGTGCCTGACTATATAAAAAACACTATATGTCATCACTTTTTATTATCTTACGTTGTTCAGCTGGACAGTTATCTTATAGAGTTAGCTTTCTTCCCCTACAATTGAAAGAAAAGCACACACACACAAAATAAAAGACACAGAGAAAAAGAAAGAATTGTGAAGGAACTGATTTAAAAGCACATAGACATATAAAGCCACAAAAAATAAAGTATAATCAAATTGAAGTCATTTTCTTTGAATTGTTATAGCAACTAAGATACAGATTGAAACTTCATATGAAAAATAAAGGTTCATATTGTTTTTCTTAATTAAGTAGCCTTATTTTTAAAAATCTAATTTTAAATGCCTTATACCTTAGTTTTACACTTGCCTCTCTGTAACTAAGGAAAACTCCATTTTCCTATCAATGATGTGAAGCTATATTGCTACATTCATGCCTGTAGCTGAAGCTAAAAAGTCCTTTGCTGGCCCTGCATGTTAATTATAGAATCTCACAATGTAGTAACTTAGATTATTGATTTTAGATCTCTTTTTTTTCTGATATATGTATTCCAAGCTTTAGATTTCCTTCTGAGCACTGCTTTGTTGCATCACACCAATTTTTAGAGGCTATTTTTCCGTTTTTGCCTAGTTAAAACAATTAAAATTTTTTGTTTAGGTTTCTTTTTCACCTGTGTGTTATTTGTAAGTGCATTCTTAATTTCAAAATTACTTTGGGATATTCCATATATCTTTTTGTTATTGATTTTCATTTTAATTTCATATGATCTGAAAGTATACTCTGTCTGAGAAAGTATTTCCCCTTAACTCTGAAGGATAATTAAATAGGATATATAATTCTAGTTTTTTTATTTCAAACTTTAAATATTTCATTTTAGACTCTTCTTAATTATATGGTTAATAAAGAGCTGTCTTATTAGAGGCTTTTTATTAATAAAAAGCTTGTCCTTTTCCTCTATAGAAAAGCATTTTCTGTGACTTTTGTTCAAGATTATCTCTTTGTATTTTATTTTATGCTGTATTAATATGGTAGGCCTAGGTGTAGATTTTTTTCCATATTTATCATGCTTGGTGTCTTCTAAGCTTTCTGAGTCTGTTAATTGTTGTCTGTCATTAATTTTGGAAATTCTCAGGCATTATTGTTTCAAGTATTTCTTCCATTCCTTTCTCTCTTCTCCTGATATTCTCGTACACATATGCACATACTTTGTAATTGCATCATAATTCTTAGATATTCTACTCTATTTTTAAATTTTTTCTCTTTGAATTTCAGTTTTTGAAGTTTTCATTAATATATCCTCAAACTCATTGATTCTTTCCTTGGCCATATACAGTCTACTTATGAGCATATCGAAGGTATTCTTTATTCTATTTTAGTGTTTTTGATTTCTTGCACTTTCTTTTGACTCATTCTTAGAGCTTCCATCTCTCTGATAATATTATCCATTTATTCTGGTATGTTATCAATTTTTTGCATTAGAGCCTTTTGCATATTAATCATAATTATTTCAAATTTCTGATACAATAATTCCAGAAATATCTGCCATATCTCAATGTGTTTCTGAGACTGAGTTTATCTCTTCAGACTGTTTGTTTTTTGCCTTTTAACATGATTTATACATTTTATTGAAAGCTGAACATGTTGTATTGAATAAGAAAAAAAAGAACTAATACAGATAGGAATTTAGTGTGAGGTTTATGTTTCTCTGGCCAGGAGTTAGGCTGTGTTTACCATTTGCTGTAGTTGTAATGTCAGAGACTAAAGTTTTTATAGTGTTCTTGTTTTTGCTTCCCCCTCTTATTTGTGGATATCCCTAGAGACTCTAAGTAGAGTCTGAGGCTTAGAGTTGTTTTAGCTGCAATATCCTGTCATTATTCAGCAACCTTACTGATGTGCAAAGTTTTGGGGTGAGAGGAAATAATCCATTGTCTAATGATTATTGTTTGTCATTTAGTGAGCCTCAGTAATGTATTTTCTTTCCTCATGGCAAAGGATAGTAGGGGTTGGAGTTAGGTATTTCCTCCCATGCGGTTTATTCTTCGGTAAAACCTGTGTTAGTTAGGTTCTGGTAAAATAATTTTCCCTGAGGGCAGGCCTTGCTAAAGAGATGAGATAGCTCTGAGCATATTTAAAAATCGTTACTTTTCCTCTTCCCTGCCTAAAGCATGAAATGATTTTTTTTTTTTTTAATTTTTACAGTGAGAAACTGGCATGGCTCCTGGAGGTAAACTCAAGAAAGTGTGAGGTGACCCCTAAAACTGGGTCCCTTCAGAGTTTTTTACACTCAAGTATGTCTACATTGAGCCTCAGGTGATTCATCAGTTGCAATTTAAAATATTCTTATTGATACTAGCTTCAGCTGCAGGATTCTCTATAGCCAGCTGTCTGTCTCTTCAGTTTGGGACAGCACTTTTTCCTGTAACCTCAACTCTCTAATGGATCTAAACAAGAGTGTGTAACTGTCAGTTTGCTTACCTTTTTTCTTGCTTGTGAATGGGAGAGATGACTTCAAGTTCTTTTCATGTTGGATTATTGAATGGAAATCTCCTCAATTATTAAATCCGAATAATGATATTTCCTGTAAGACATAATGTTTAATGATATGAAATAATATTTTCTGTAAGATATAAATATAATTTTATTTGCTAATATATTGTTGAAAAACTATTATCAATGATACAAATGAAATTTTCTGTAAGATATAATTTTATTTATGTAATAAGTTGTCAAACCTTATGAAATATTTTGAGTTTCTCTAATCACATAGGCATTTTATAGTTAAATGTAAGTATATGTCAATCACTACATTTCTCGTGAAAGCACAGTTAAAACTTAGTTATCTTGCATCCTTACCCAGTATTCTTTTTTCCTAATACATAAATAAAATAAAAGGGATAGAGGTTAAAGCATAAGAAATATCTGAAAACCTCATGTCTCTTCTTATAGCTCTGCTGTCTGAATAAGAGAGCATTAGAAGAGGGACAGAGTGTCTCTCAATTCAGAGAAACTATCTAGGGAGAAGGTAAAATTAATTGGTTGTGGTCAGTGAAATAAAAAAAAATAGTAGGACTGCAGGGCTTTCAACGGGGTCAATTTATTCTCTTTGACTTTATACAGGATGAACAGAAAAAGAAGAGAGGTGAAAAATGTCAAGAACTCAGTAAACATACATGTCACTTAGTGAACTGACTCGTATTTAAAGAATCTGAAAAATTAAAGGATAGGATAAACTTGATGATTAGGAAAGAAGTATTGCTTTGTGCAAAGGTAACAATAGCTTATTAAAGTTAAGAAAAGATAGGAAAATGTGCGCTTTGAGTTTGAATAACCTGGTTCTGACATTCTTAAGAGGAAAGGTTGCTTCGTGTGACTTTACATTTTTATTATGCATTTTATCTTAGGGAGTACAGCACATCTAATTAATGTACCATGATAAATGGAGTTTCTATATCATTAGAACCCACTTATAAAGAATGAAAAGGGACCTTCATGTGCAAACACAGAAAAGTTAATCCCTAGCTATCAAAGGTTCAACTCCGACAAAGTCATTTCACTTTGCTCATGCATTTAATAGGAATCATTTATATAATATTCAGACAGTGGGAGAGAAACTGCAAAAAAAGTTTTAATTGAGTTATTCAACTATCAATTCAGGATTGTCAGATTGTAAGAAGAGAAATTGAGATAGAAATCCTGAGAGAGGATTTCTTACTTAAAAAAAAAAAAAAAGGCCTGAAAAAACCCAAGTGGATCTTTCCACTGTTCTGTGATAGAGAGGAAACTTGACAATTATAATTTTTAGAAGAAGGAAACATGCTGTGGTGTTCTATTACGATTCTGAGAACCAGGTTCTTTAGCCACTAATCTATGCAAAACTTTTAAAATGCTTATCTTAACAATGATCTTTTAAAAATATATGGGTAGCTGATCGTGGTGGCTCATGCCTGTAATCCCAGCATTTTGTGAGGCCAAGGTGGGCAGATCACCTGAGGTCAGGACTTCGAGACCAGCCTGGGCAACATGGCAAAATCCCCTCCCTACTAAAAATACAAAAATTAGCCAGGGGTAAGGTTATGGGTGCCTGCAATCGCAGTCCCAGCTACTCTGGAGACTGAGGCAGGAAGAATTGCTTGAACCGAGGTCACGCCACTGCACTCCAGCCTGGGCGACAGAGCAAGATCCCATTAAAAAAAAAAAAAAAAACGGCAAAAACTATATATATGTTATATAATTTATATAATTATATATATAACTATATAATAAGCTATATTATATATATATATAATATAGGTATCTGGAATAAAGTAAAATAGAATAAAGGCAAACTGAAATACACATTCGTGAGTTCTACCTTACAAGTATTCTTTATAAGTTACTATATGATTGATATTTTCAAAAATTTGTGATATAGAAACTTTAGGATGTTTTATTTTCATCAAGAGAAGTCAATTAAAATGGCTAATTGAATTCTCCATGGATAAGAGAAATAAAAAGTCTTCCCTTTCCATGCCTGTGCAAGTTTACAAGCTAGAATTTTATTACCTAAAAAGACGCTTCACATAAAACATGCCAGTCATATTAACTAATATTCTAATGTGTATGCTGCACTTCTCATATCTTTCTCCATTATTGCTTCTTATTCTGGGAAAATTTTATTTTTTTAACATTTTTGCTGTATTTAAAGACCAAAAACACAAAAGAATTTCCTATTGCATTTGCAGAAAAGATGATGAAACAGAGGACTCTCTATCATACAATCTGCAATAAGGGACAAATGTGAAAAATCACATGAGATTTTTATATCTTTTGTAGTACAATTTTTTAATAGATATTTACAAACTAAATCTGTAAAATAGAAGAAAATGGTAAGTTATAAAGATATTATTTCAGGATAGAAAATGTAAGGTATTCTATCCTTGTATTTATAGAATTTTAGGGATTTATATCTTATGTTTAAAGTAGAATATTACTGACGAAGATTGAGGAGATATTATTGCAGAGGATTTTCTGCTCTAAGTCATTATTTTAAGTCACTATTTCTCCTTGTAGTAGAAAATGCTAAAGAACAAAGGATCGTAACATTGGGGGTCAAGATATTTCTCTAACTTAGCTTCTGAAATAAAATTATATGACACTACAGATTAAACATGTGTGTTACTAAAAGAAATTTCTGCTCCTGTTTCACCAATTTTTTTAAGTAAGGTATGCCTTCCATACATACATACAAAGTAAATGTTCTAATTTTTCTAATGTCTTCATATACCCTGTAAAAATATGTGGGTGACTCATCTCTAAAGTCACATTAATGTAAGTCATTATGTTTCTGGTTCTGTTCTGGGCTGCATACTCCTTCCATGGTGATGGCAGAAGTCTGTTAGTCTCATCAAAATCATGTAGGTTTAAATGCTATCATTTATACTAAATAATGCCCTGAAAAAACTTCTTGTTGCCCAATTTTCTAAAAAATTATTAGTTATTTAAATCATTCTTTAACTAATTAAGCATTAATTTGGGGGTGATGACCTTGTGCCAGATACCAACTCAGACATCAAGGATATAAGAGACAAACCCTATTTATAGGTAAACATTGAACTGAAACCTCACTTTCCATCCTGAAATTACCCTGCTTTTGTTTTGAAAAAGTAGAAGCTTTGGAATCTGAGATCAAATCAGGAGAAAATAGTGACTTAAAAGACAACTGGTTCTGCATATATTTAATGAACATTTTGGATTTGCCTACTACCCTGTAAGTTTCCTGAAAATAGGACCATGCTTTATTTTTCTAGTGCCATGCATAGGACACCATGCATATAATAAACGGTTGCTGAAAAAATGCATTTAAGAGAGAATGAATGGATTAAACTGTCATAGCATTCTCCGAAGTAAGACCTGAGAAGAAATTATTAAGAGGGAATCCTAAACAGGTAAAATAGAAATTTAGTTGCATTCAAACTTACACTATTAAAAACCACAAAGGCCTATAACCACTGAAACTTGTATGTATTGTCTAATATATACAATTAAAATTTTATGTATTTCATTCTAATATCTAATTATTATATTAAGATTAGATGTTAGATTATTAGGTATCTAATATCTATGATAATAGATTCCAAGATATACAAAATATATTCACTAAATTAAGTTTCATAAACAGGATAAATTTTTCTATTGGCCCTTATTGTAAACCTCTAGCTTTCAGAGATACCTGGAACAGGTGGAGCCTAATAAATATATGTCGAGTGAATGGATAGATTAATGAATAATGTACTACAATAAGTATTAATTGTCTTTCTGACCTTAGAGGAATCAATAGCTTTCAATAAATGTATAAATTCCTATAGCTACTTACCCTGAAGAGTAATGTTTACAGATGCTTATATAAAAGTCAATACCTGTCATTTGGAGAATTTGTGATATTTAATTGTGGGCTCATATTTAATTTTTGTTTATTATGTATTCAGTGTCATCATTTATATGTCATGTATTTCCAAATTGGTAATTATCCTTCACTTGTATTTTAGTTATAGTTACACAAGTGGATAACTGCTGACTTAATGGAGAAGAATTTTAGAATTATTCTGTAATGAATAGTTTGTATTTTAAAATCCTAATCCTCTAATATAACTGTGTAAGGGCTGAAAGTCATTGAAACATTTTTAAATGTTGAGCAGAATGAATTTTACATTTATGTGTATAGATTAATTCATAATTAATAAATTTGCTTTGAAATCATAAGTGAGGAATCTCCACAGTTTCAAAATTCAAATTGAGGGTATAAATGTGAAGCAGAAGAAGGAAGAGGAGAAAGAGAAAAAGAAAAGAGTAAAAGGAGAAGGAGAAAAAGGGGAAGAAAATGAAGAAAAACAGCAACAACAAAGAGCCTAAAGCTTGAACATACGAGAACTGGTAATAGTGTATTGCATTTGCTGATGACATTAATATTTTCCAGATATAATTTCTACTTATTTATTTTCATTAGCTGATGCTTATTAAAAGCAAGCTTTTTTCAAGTCTTACCTTATAAATACACATTTTCTAAATGCATGATATATTTTATTCAGCTGGCAAAGTAGAGTTTTCATGAAAAATGAGGAGGGTTAAAATAAATGCCACAATACGATATACATTAACAGTATAATTGATAATATTTCATAAGGGGCATTTTGTCACATTTTATTTTAGATCTTTTTCCATTTCTTAAAAGACAGAGACAAAATGACTATTTGGGGCTTTAAGACAGTGTTGTTTACAGCTCATTCATGGTAGGTTCACATGCTATAAAGTTGAAAACAATGAACTGGCCTAGATGTCAGCTTGACTCTCTCCTTGAGTTTTGATCTACCCTGAAGTTGGAACTGTTCCAAGTCATTTTGGTTCTAAGCTTAAAATATCAATGATTAATCTTATTGAATTATGCACATCTATATATTATCTATCTTCTTGGTTGCTTATAGCAGAGTCTATTTATATGTGACTATAGAAATAGTAAGCCTATTTATTCAAAAAATTATATTCCATGGTACATTCAGAATTAATGAATGAAAACTTGAAAACTGGCAATTTAGAAAACCAATATAAATTCTTACAATAACATTACATTTTGGAATTGTAAATGTCTATGTCATAAGGTTCTTAAACTTAGTGGTATTTTATTTTGAATATTGTGAGGCTTGGCATTTAGATTGCCATCTATTCAAAATATCTTCTCAATTCTTTATTCATTATCCTTTTGCCCTGTGGAAGTATGAATTTGGTGAAAAAAAAATCATTGCTTAGAATCCCTGATGTATACATTATAGAATGCAAGTGAAATATGATAACATACAATGGTATCATTCAATAGTTTTCCAGGCATTTTAATATTATTTTCTGGGTGTAAGTTAAAGAGGTCCATGTATTATATATTTGAAATTTTTAAATAGGTTTTATTTTCTAGAAGAGTTTTAGATTACATACAAATAATTAGATTACATTATATTACATGACTAAATAGTACAGAGTTCCCATTTATCACTTACGCAGTTGCCCCTAATATTAACATTTTAAATTAATATAGTATATATGTCACAATGAACCAATATTAATATATTGTTACTTTTATATTATAAGCAGTAGTTAACTAAAATTAAAGTGTTATTCAGATTTCCTCAGTTTTTACTTACTGCCATTTTTGTGTTTCACTATCACATCCAGTATATAACATCACATTTGTTTGTCACATTTCCATACGCTCCCTCTGACACTGACAATTTCCCAGACTTCTTTTGTTATTGAAAACTTTGAGAATTGTAAGAAATACCCATCAGATATTTTGTAGGAAGCCATTATATTGAAATTTTCTAATGTATTTCTCAATTGTTGACTGAAGTTACGGGTTTTTTTAAAAAAGATCACAGAAGTAATGTGTAACTTTTATCAGATCATATCAAGGGCACATATTACCAAATGATTTTTTACTGTTTACATTGATCTTGATCTTGATCACCTGGTTGAGATAGTGTTTACTTTTCAGGTTTCTCAATTATAATGTTGCTCTTACCATTCCACTCCCACCCTCCTTCATATTGCACTCTAGAAACATCACTATGCAGAGTCCACACTTCAGAAGTGGAGAGTTATGTACTTGCCCTTAAGGGTAGAATTATCTAAATTATTTCAAAATTTTTAAGCATGGGAGATTTTTCTCTTATCTGTATTTATTTTTAATCATTTAATTATATCAATATGGAATCACAGATATTTATATTTTTATTTATAATCTAATACAAATTTATTTACATTGCTTGGATTGTTCAAGCTTTAGCCATTGGGAGCCCCATCAGTTGGCTCCTATGTCTTCTTCACATATGCATATCATTTTTAAAAGTATTTCATAACTTTCTGGCACTCCAGGCTTATCTTGTATATTTCCTGCCCAAATCTTAGAAGGAGCCATTTCTCCAATAATCCCAAGTTGCTTTCTCTTTATTCCAAAATGGTATAAGAAAGAAAGATCTGGGTATTAAGTATGTTTACTGTTAACTGGGTTATCAGGGTAGTCATTGTAGCTAGGTGTTCTCACTTGACCACACTAATAAATACATTCATATCCCCCCAATATGTATACAAATGCTTATAAATATTTTATATGTAACTATCTGTATCTATATTAAGATCAAAAGAGTTAATTATATAAATACAACAGGATATTTATTTCTTTCTCTCATCTCATTTAATACTGTATTTATTTAATATGTCCATACACTATAATCACTCAATACTTTGTTTCTTTTATTACCTCAAAAATTATTTAGATGCATTAAGAAGAAGAAAAGTCAAAGGTTCTTTTGTGTGTGTGTGTGTGTGTGTGTGTGTGTCTGTGTGTGTGTGTTTACCTTTATGTATTTCTTCTCTGACACTCTTTTCTACTTTTTGTAGATACAAGTTTCTGACTTCTGTCATTTTCTTTCTCCCTAAAGAACTTCTTTCAGTATCTCCTGCAGGGCAGGTCTGATGGTGATGAATTCAGTCATATTAGTTTGTCTAAAAATATATTTATTTCTCCTTTAATTTAGAAGGACAGCTGCACTGGAAATAAACCTCTAGTTGGTGATCATTTTTTCTTTTGGCACTTTACATATTTTCTCAATGATCTTCTTGGTGGCATCGTTCCTGATAAGACATTTACTGTAATTATGTCCTTGTTTTTCCGTGGATAAGCTGTTTTCCTTTTCCCTCTGACCATTTTCAAGACTTTCTTCCTAACCTTAGTTTTCTTTAGTTTGAGTATCATATGCCTAGATTAAGTTTTTATAGAATTTATGATCATTGTTGTTCACCAAACTTATAAAATTTTTTCATAAAAATAATTTCCAACATGTAGTAACTAAGGCTAGGGAATTTACCATGATCAATCAGAATGAATTAAATGCCTATTAAGTAGGAAAAAGGAAACAACAATGATCAAATCAGAAATCAGTGAAAGAAGAAATACAAAAACAATAGTGGAAAAAATAAAATCTAGTAATTATTTGAATAGATGAAAGAAAGTGATAAATTTTTAGAAAGACAGATCAGGGAAAAAAAGACATAAGTATAAATTATTTGTGTTATAAATGATGGCAGGGATATCACTAAAGATCCCGTGAATAATAAAATGATAATAAGGGAATACCGTGTATAGTTTTATTCCCATGAAATACTAAACTCACTAAAGGGATGTAGATTATGTGAACAACACTCCATCTACTGAGAAATTAAATTATGTTTATAGATAAAAAATTTTACACAAAGACTGACCTAAGTCCAAATTTATTGTCCAAATATTTAAGAAAGAAATCACTCCAGGTTTACACAAAATCATAAAGAAACTGAGAAGGAGGAAATACTTAACTTATTCCATAAAAAATACAACAAAAGAAAATTGCAGAACAATAGTACATTTAAAAATATGATAAATCATGACTAAGTTTATCTTAGAAATTTAGGGTTGGTTTAACCATTGAAAATCAACAAATTTAATTAGCCATATAAACAAAGTAAAAAAAAAAAAAAGTAAGACCATATAATCACCTCAATAAAAAATAATTTGACAGATTTCAACATCCACACTAATTTAAAAAAAAAAAAACTATTAGAAAACTAAAAATATTACTAAAGCAAGAAACAAGGAAAACTTTTAACCTGATAGAGGATTTTTATAAGTAATTACATCTAGCAACACATTTTATTCTGAAAGCCTAAAACATTTTTATGTAAGACAAGGAAAAAATATAACTCCTTTCTTTACTCCTCTTTAACATGGTACTGAATAGAGGTACTATATAATGAAATCAGATATGAAAAAGAAATAAAAGAATCAGATTGAAAAGCAAGAGTAATACTCATTCACAGAAAACATGATCATCTATATAGAAAATTAATAAAATGAAGAAACAATGATACTAATAAGTGAATCAAAATTACAGGGACCAAAATTAATATTTAAAAAGTTCATTATATTTTTACATAATAGCAACATATTATGACAATTCTAAGATATTTTAAATAATTTATAATGGACTAAAATAATGAAATACTCAACTAAATCTGACAAAACTGTGAAAGCCTTTACACTGAAATCTAAAAAAAAAAAATTGCTGCCATGTATTTTAAACAATCTAAAAAAATAAGAGGTATGTATTGCTCATGGTTAAGGAGAGGCTACATTTTCATACTGTTAATTTTTAACAATGTGCAATGTGCAATGCAAAAAAAACTTCACCATGGACTACTTAAAGTCAAAGTGAAATAGCAAATTCTGAAAACAGCAGGGAAAAACTATCCGGTCACTTAAAAAGAAACCTCTTCAGACTAACAGTGAACTTCTCAGTAGAATCATTATAGGCCAGAAGAGAATGGGATGGTGTATTTAAATTGCAGAAACAAAAAGATGTTCTAGCCAAGAATTTTGTATCACGGAAAATTAACTTTCATAAATGAAGGAGAAATAAAGACTTTGCTATATAAGCAAATGCTAATGGAGTTTAACACTATGAGATGGCCCTCAAAGAAATGCTCAAGGAAGATCTGATCTTTAAGCCAAGGGGCAATTATTATTATTATCAAAATACATAAAAGTGTAAAACTCACGGGTAAACCAGTCACACAAAAGAAAAGAAAAAAATATCAAATATACCATGACAGAATTCCACCAAATCACAATGAGAAACAATCAGAAAAAAATAAAGAATTTAAAAAACAGCAAGAGAAAAATTGGAAATAGAAAACCTAAGGTCACACCTCAAGGATCTAGAGAAATGAGAACAAAACAAACCCAAACCCATGAGAAAAAAAATAAATAATCAAGATCAGAGCAGAACTAAATGAAACAAACAAAAAAATATATATATAAAAGATAAATTAAACAAAAACCTAATTCTTTGAAAAGATAAAAAAACGGATAGACCATTAGCAAGTTTAACCAACAAGAGACAAGATCCAAATGAGCTAATTTAGAAACCAAATGGGAGACATTACAATGGATATGACAGAAATACTAAAGACCATGCAAGGCTACTATGAACACCTTTATGTGCATAAACTAAAAAAACAAGAGGAGACTGATAAATTCCTGAGTATATACAACCCTCCTAGATTAAAGCAGAAAGGCAGAAAGAAATAAAAACTCTGAACAGACCAATAACAAGCAGCAAGAATGAAATGGTAATAAAAAAATTTGCCAACAAAAAAAAAGTTCAGTGTCAGAAGGATTCACAGCTGAATTACATTAGACAATTCCATTCCATTCCAACAGACCAGTGGAACAAAGATTTTGTACTATTCCTATTGACATTATTCTCAAAGATAAAGAGGAAAACTTGCTGACATAATTCTATGAAGCCAGTATCACCTTCATACCAAAATCAGGAAAAGACATTAAAAAAAAAAAAAAAAAAGAAAACTACAGACCAGTATCACTTGTGAACATAGAGGCAAAAATCCTCAAAAAATTGCTAGCTAAGCAATGAAAAGTGGTTTTCATATCAGGGATGCAGAGATGGTTTAACATGTGCAAGTCAATAAATGTGAAACACCCCTTAAAAAATTAAAAACAAAAATCATATGATCATCTCAATAGACACAGAAAAAGCATTTGTCAAAATACATCATCCATGTATGATTAAAATCCCTAGCAAAATTGGCATAGAAGAGACATACCTTAAGGTAATAAAAGCCATCTATGACAAACCCACAACCAACATTATACTGAATGGGAAAAGTTGAACGCATCTCCCCTGAGAACTGGAACAAGAAAGGGATTCCCAATCTCACCACTTCTATTCAATATAGCAATGGAAGTCCCAGTCCAAGCAATCAGACAAGAGAAAGGAATAAAGGGTATCCAGATCAGTAAAGAGGAATTAAAACTGTTTCTGTTCACTGATGATATGATTGCATGCCTAGAAAACCCTAAAAACTCATCCAAAAGGCTACTATATCTGATAAACAAATTCAGCAAATTTTTAGAATACAAAATCAATGTGCAAAAATTAGTAACACTGCTATACACCAACAGCGACCAAGCTGAGAATCAAATCAAGAACTCAATCCCCTTTACAATAGCTGCAAAAACAAAAACAAAAACAAAATAAAAACTTAGGAATATACTAAATCAAGGATGTGAAAGACCTCTGTGAGGAAAACTACAAACACTGAAGAAAGAAATCATAGATGACACAAATGGAAAAACATCCCAATTTCATGGATTGGTAGAATCAACATTGTGAGAAAGAACATATTGCCAAACAGTCTACAAATTCAATGCAATTTCCAAAAAAATATCATCATAATTTTTCACAGAACTAGCAAAAAACATGCTAAAATTCATAGGGAACGAAAAAGACAGCCCACATAGCTAAAGAAGAACTAAGCAAAAAGAACAACAAATCCTGAGGCATCACGTTACCCAACTTCAAACTATTCAAGCTATACTATAAGGTTATGGTCACCCAAAAAGCATGTTACCATGCCTAGCTAATTTTTCTATTTTTAATAGAGACAGGTTTTCAGCATGTTGGCCAGGATGGTTTTAATCTCTTGACCCCTTGATCCCCCCCACCTTGGCCTCCCAAAGTGCTGGGATTACAGGTATGAGCCACCATGTCTGGCCTGCCAGTGTGTTCTATAGACTTTGTGCAATCTTTTTAATAACGTACATGCCTTGTTTTATTGTAGAAATTGCCAAAATTGCTTTTAAAATTCATGTGAAAATAAAGAGAACTTAGAAAAGCAAAGATAACTTCAAAAAATAGGATCACAGTTGGAGTGCTATAACTATTTGATTTCAAGCTAGAGTAATCAAGACAATATTGTTGGTACAAATATAGATAAATAATTAATGAAGGATTATAGATTGTCTAAAACAAAACCACACATATAAAGACAACTGATTTTTAAACAAAGGTACATATGCAATATAGTAGTTTAAAGGTAGTCTTTACAAACACAGTGGTGAAATACTTGGACATCTGCATGAAATAAAATGCAATTTAAAAACTTGCATCACACACAAAAATTGAGTGTATCATGAATCTACATAAAAATGTCAAAGCTGTAAAACTTCTGGAAGACAATATAGGATGAAATCCTTGACCTCTGGCAAGAAATATTCCTCAGAAAGAAACTAAAAGTGTTAACCGAGAATATACAAGTTACAGAGAATATTTGCAAAGCATATATCTAATAAAAAGATGCAAAGATGATAAACAAGCAAATTAAAGATGGTCAATATAATTAGTTACTAGGAAAATACAAATAAGAACTTCAACACATTGACAGAATGTTGAAAACAAATTGTCCACGGCAAGTGTTGACAAGGATTATGGTATGAATGTAAAATGGTGCAATCCACGTTGAAAAGGCGGGCGGATCACGAAGTCAGGAGTTCTAGAGACTGACTAACATGGTGAAACCCTGCCTCTACTAAGAATACAAAAATTAGCTGGGTGTGGTGGCACATGCCTGTATTCCCAGCTACTTGGGAGGCTGAGGTAGTAGAATCACTTGAAACCAGGAGACAGAGGTTGCAGTGAGCCGAGATCGCACCACTGCACTCCAGCCTGGGTGAGGGTGAGACTCCATCTCAAAAGAAAAAAAAAAGGGTAATAGTTTGTCATTTTCTAAGAACTTTAAAAATACCCACAATATATTATTTAAACACATAATTTTTAGGTATTTACTCAAGAGAAAAAAGTACATATGGTCAGAGGAAGGCTTGTACATAATTGCTTATAGCAATTTTATTTGCACATGTACCCTACAAGAGGACAAACTGAAAACTACCATTGTCTCTATCAACAGATGAGTGGATAAACAAACTATAGTATATCAGCAATAGACAATTGAAACAACTAAAACATGAATTAATTTTAAAATAATTAGGCTGGATAAAGAAGGCAGACTAAAAAGGATATATGCTGTACAATTCTTTGTATACAATAGTCTAGAGCATGCAAACTAGTCTCTAATGATAGAAAATAGACCCATCATTTCTTTGGGGGAGAGGAAAGTTGTGAAATGGTGGAAGATAGAAAAAAATAATATAAGGATACTTTTAGGATGATAGATATGTTTATTATCTTTTTTATGATAATAGTTTATAGGTGCTTACATATGTTGATGTATCAAATTGTACATTTTAAATATTCATAGTTCATCTTATCTCAAATATAATTCAATAAAAAATTCTAAACTGTTAAAATATTTAAAAGTAATAAAGCTGTTGACATAAAAACTGGATATGGAAATGGGAACAGCAAAAAGAAAGTTGAAAGTTATTACTTTAGATCATTATCAATATAAACATATGTTGAAAGGAATTAGCATCCTTTTATTTAATTTATTAATTAAATAAAATAATATGAATATAAAACTACAAGCTTGGTTATAGGATTGAAACATAAAACCAGAGACACAGACAAAACTCGTTCAGGAAAAGATAATTTAGAATTAAGCAAGCTAAAAGTAAATTTACAAACAGTGCTATCACTAATCTAACTGAGAAAGAGTAGCCCAATAGTCAATGTTCATTAGTAAACTCAAGAAAAATTTGAGGTTAACTAGGGAAAAATCATCGCTACTGGGGAAAAAAGCATAATAAATGGGAATTTAACAGAGAATATTATAACCTATTATGCATTCCAAAATTCATTCTGAAGATTGGATATTGATTATTTAAAAATAATATTTCTTTCCTTTTTTTTCTTTTTTGAGACAGTCTCACTCCGTCGCCAGGTGCGAGGCTGGAGTGCAGTGGCGAGACCTCGGCTCACTGCAACCTCCACCGCCCGGGTTCAGGCAATTCTGCCTCAGCCTCCTGAGTAGCTGGGACTACAGGCACGCGCCACCATGCCCAGATAATTTTTTTGTATTTTTAGTAGAGACGGGGTTTCACCATGATGACCAGAATGGTCTCTATCTCTTGATCTCGTGATCTGCCCTCCTCAGCCTCCCAAAGTGCTGGGATTACAGGCGTGAGCCACCGCGCCCAGCCTAAAAAGAATATTTCTTGTAGTGGAAGTCTAATACTGTGTTTTAAAATAATTCTAGGCATAATGTCATATTGCCTTCTTTTGTTCTGCTCTATTGCAATACCATATAATAGACACATTATAAAGAAAATAAATATATTTTTTACGGTTCTGGAGGCTGGAATGTTTAAGACAAAGGTGCTAGCATAATAGGGCTTGGATTCTCTGCTTCTTTAGACAGTGGCTTAAACCCTGCATTCTCCACCTGACAGAAGAGCAGAAGAAAGCAAACCCATTCACACATATCTTTTTCATATCTCTGTTAATTCATTGTAAAGAGCAGAGCCTTTATAACTTAAACACCTCTAATTAGGCTCCTCCTACCAACGTTGTTGAATTGGAGATTAAGTTTCTAACACATGACTTTTAAAGGGGACAAAAAATATTCAAACCATAACTAGTACATTGGTTCATATTTTATTTTAACATAATATTCTGTAGGTAATTTCTTCACTTAGTTAATTGTTTGCTATCTAGAAGCTTTTTTAGTTTGACACCACCTCATTGGTCTCTTTTTGCTTTTGTTGTCTGTAATTTCTGGATCATATTTTAAAAGTCATTGTCCAAACAAATATTGAAGAGTTTCCCATTTTCTTCCAGTAGTTTTATAGTTTTATATCTTATATTTAAGTATTTGATTAAATTAAATTATTTATTTTTGTATATGGTGTAAGATAAGGGTCTAATTCATTCTTCTGCATGTGTATTCTAGCTTTCCCAACATTTATTGATGAAACCGTTCTTTCCTCTGTGTGTTTCTTAGCACCTTGCCAAAAATCAGTTGACTATAGAAGTATGAATTTCTTTTTGAGTTATCTTACTTGTTCCTTAAGTCAATGTGTCTGTTTTGATGCCAGTAAAATGCTGTTTGCATTACAATCAAGTAATACTGTTTTGAAATCAGAGAGTGAGGTACCTATAACTTTGGTCTCTTTGTTCAAAATTGTTTTGGCTATTCAAGAAATTTTATGGTTCCATATGAATTTGATTCTTTTTTCTTATTTCTGTTGAAAATGGCATTGGCATTTTGATATGAATCATATTGAACCTGTAGATTGTTTTGGATACTATGGGTATTTTCACAACATGAATTCTTGTGACCCATGGCCATGAGATAACTTTTCATTTATGTCTGTCTTTTCCAGTTTCTTTCAACAGTGTTTTATAGTTTTAAGAACACAGGCTTTTTACCTCCTTGATTAAATTTACACCTAAGTTTTTAATTTTTTTGTTGCTATTGTAAAGAGGATTGTTTTCTTAGTTTCATTTTCAGATAGCTTATTATTTCTATATAGAAACACTACTGATTTTTGTACATTGATTTTGCATTATTCAACTTTACTAAATTTATTTATCAGTTTTAACAATATTTTCATGAATTCTTAGAAAGGGAGAAAATATCTGCAAACCATACATCTGATAAGAGGTTAATGTCCAAAATATGTCAGAAACTCAAACCACTCAATAGAAACAACACATGTATCCCGATTTAAATATGAGCAAAGAACCTAAAGAGACATTTTTCTAAAGAAGATATACAAATGACAAACAGGGACATGAAAAAATACTCAGCATCACTAATCATTAAATAAATGAAAATGAAAATCATAATGAGATATCACCTCACAACTGTTAGAATGGCTTTTATCAAAAAGATGAAAAAGTGTTGAAGAGAAAGTGAAGGGAACTCTCATGCATTGTAAGTGGAAATGTAAATTAGTGTAGCCATTATGGAAAAATGATATGATGACTTCTCAGAAAACAAAAAAAGCCAGAACTACCATATAAGCCAGTAAACTCATGTCTGGTTATCTATCCAAAGGAACTAAAATCAGTATGTTAAAGGAATATCTGCCCTCCCATGTACATTGCAGCACTATTCACAATAACCAAGATGTGAAATCAATCTATGTGTCCAATACAGGTAAATAAATAGAGAAACTGTGGTTTATATGCAAAATGGAAACTTGTTTAGTCTTTAAGAAGGTGAAAATCTGTCTTTTGCAACAACATGGATAAATCTGGAAGACATTATGCTAACTGAAATAAGCCAGTCACAAAAAGACAAATAGTAAATGATCTCACTTATGTGTGGCATTTATAAAGTTAAATGCAATATATAATAAAGTTAAACTCAAATAAGTAGAGGGCAGGACAATGCTTTTCAGAGTCTGGAGGGTGGTGAAGAGAGAGTAAATGGAGAGTTATCCATCAAAGGGTACAAAGTTTCAGATAGATGGAAGAAATAGGTTTTGAGATCTATTGCACAACAGAGTGACTCTAGTGAAAAATACACATGTATAAATCAGTAAAAAATAAATTTCAAAATTCTCACCATGAAAACTGACAGGTAAGTGAGGTGATAAAAATGTTAATCAGCTTGATTTAATTATGTAATTATATAAAAATGCATATATATAAATATAGATATATATTCCATAACCCGAAATAGCTAGCTACACATTATACATTTAATTATTTTATAATTTTATATAAATTAACCTTAGCCACATGTTTTGTGATATCTCATATTATTTGACTTTAATGTGTAAAAGTCCTGCTTTTATCTGAAATTTACCAATTCACATTTCAGACTTTCCCTTATTCAAAGAAATGCACCAATGATATAGGATTATCTTCCTGGTCTCACAGGTAAAATGGGGAATGATATGTTATCTCTTTAGGGAAACAGATTTATCCCTGTAGTTTAAGAATCTGGTTGAAGTTTCCCTAACTATAGTCAGGGCATTCAAAATATTTCAGTGATACTCTCAGACAAATTAAATTCAAATGACTTTTTAAATGGTTTGTGGAAAGAATAGCAAATGTTAGAATCTTACCCATTTAGACTAGGACTTCAATCAGTCTCAACCCTTTTACAATTAAATATTTATTTTTTGTGATGACAATTACACAGAACACTAAAATATAAAAACATCCAATTATTTGTCAAATAAAGAAATAATTACACCATTATTTGGACATGATTCTTTTGGGAAAAGAGTTTGTGAAAGTATTGAAGACGCAACCCGTAAGTCCTAACTTTCAACCTAAAGATTTATGTTTTATTTCTATTCTGTAACACTAAATAAACCATGTTCCTTTTGAGAAACAGTTTATTAAGGGGTATATTTTCCTATTTGAGGCATTGCTGCTTTACTTTCACTGATGACCTCGGTCTCACCTTTTAGAAGTAGGCTGACTGAAGCACTTCTCCTTTATTTCTTGCAATAGAAATAACAAAGACATGTTTTTGTTATGTGCCCTGTCTTTTTTTCACCCATGCATATACTTAAGAAAGTCATTTTAAAAAACAACTTAGATTCAAAAATATATTTTAAATAAGGTTTATATCCTTAATGCAGTTAAAAATTATCAGTAATTCTCTTTGCATAATATCAACTAGATAAAACTGTACTGACTTATTCTGGCTATCTTCTACCTGATGGATATCCAGATCCACCTCTTCATGTTTCATATATTCTCTGACTGAAACCACCTATGCAGAGTATAGGTGTATAAAAAGAGACATATTTGGTTGTTTGTAGTTAGTTTGTCATAAGGTGACATTCCCAGTAGAAAAGATGTTTTCTATAAAGTATAAAGAAACATACACTTGACATGAGAAATTTCAGTTATTTCTTTCTAAGTTGTAATATTTACTTTCTGTTATAGAATCATAATCGCTACTGAGAAGAAAGAGTGATAATAAAGATAGATAATTATACATATAAGAGAAGAAAATATAAGCCATTTTTGAGTGAGTTAAATAAACTAAACTGTAAATAATATCTCTATAGTCATAAAATTCATTACTATGTTAAAATATTCCCATATTTCCTGGCAAAATAATAAATAGACTTCTCTCAAGTGAAGTTCTATAAATTTTCCATTCACATTATTTATGTAAAAATAGAAAATTGGAAAAGAAACTCTTTTAAATAATATTAACTTCTGAAAACTTATTTGGTGTTATCCTAATAAGTATGTCATTTTACTGCATCACTATTGTAGAAAGACAAGCTCCAAGAATTAAAAATGAGTGCACACATTTCTTGTTTTAGCCCTGAAAACCCAGTTTAATTATAGCAAAGCAATTGATAACTAAAGTAAAAATGTGATGATAAACCTATATAAGCAAAGATAGAGAAGAAATATAAGCCAACAAGAGAATTCTGCAATTTCCTGGAAGATAGAAACACTGTGGACATCAGCTTAACGGAACTTCTGAGGGTGGAATGAAAATGAAAACCAATCTGGCAAGCATTAGGTCAGACGCCTCCATACTCAAGATTGGAAATTGTAAGAGAGGGAAGGAGCTCCATGTAGGACCCAAAAAGCTGTTTATTTGCCTGGACACAAGTGAGTTTTGACTCCTAATTTAAAGGCAACATATATGATTTATTTATTATTTATTTGTTTATTTTTTGGTTTATGATTATTGAACATCTTAGATCTTTTTTTAAATGACAGGTGAAGAAAGACAGGCAGCAGACGACTACTGTGATATATATTCTCATTCTTTAGAGTGAGAAATAAATGGAGAAAGCTTAGGTTATTTAATAGAGTAAAATAAACATTATTTGCAGTTGAGAAAGCTAAGAATTAATAACATAAGGCATACAAATAGAAATAAAAGTAATTTTTTTATGGTACTTTAAGTTCTGGGATATACGTGCAGATCATGCAGGATTGTTGCATATGTACACACATCGCAAGGTGATTTGTTGCTTCCATCTCTCCATCACCTATATCTGGCTATTCTACCCATGTTGTCCTTCCCCAACATCCCCACCCCCCTGCTGTCCCTCCCCTAACCCCCCTGCAACAGACCCCAGTGTGTGATGCTCCACTCCCTGTGCCCATGTGTTCTCATTGTTCAACACCCACCTATGAGTAAGAACACGTGGTGTTTGATTTTCTGTTCCTGTGTCAGTTTGCTGAAAATGATGGTTTCCAGATTCATCCAAATCCCTACAAAGGTCACAAACTCATTGTTTTTTATGGCTGCATAGTATTCTATGGTGTATATGCTCCATATTTTCCTTATTCAGTTTATCGTCGATGGGCATTTGGGTTGCGTCCAGGTCTTTACTATTTTAAACAGTGCAGCCATGAACATATGTATGCATGTGTCTTTATAACAGAATGATTTATAATCCTTTGGGTATATACTGAGTAATGGGATTGCTGGGTCAAATGGAATTTCTATTTCTAGGTCCTTGAGGAATCACCACACTGTCTTTCATAATGGGTGAACTAATTTACACTCCCACCAACAGTGTAAAAGTGTGCCTATTTCTCCACATCCTCTCCAACATCTGTTGTCTCCAGGTTTTGTAATGATCGCCATTCTACGTATCTCAATGTGATTTTGATTTTCATTTCTCTAATGACCAGTGATAATGAGCATTTTTTAATGCGTTTGTTGGCCTCATAAATGTCCTCTATTGAAAAGTGTGTGTTCACAACCTTTGCCCACTTTTGAATGGGTTTGTTTGTTTTTTGCTTGTAAATCTGTTTTAGTTCTTTGTAGATTCTGGATATTAGCCCTTTGTCAAATGGGTAGATTGCAAAAATTTTTTTCTCATTTTGTTGGTTGCCAGTTCACTCTAATGATTGTTTCTTTTGCTGTACAGAATCTCTGGAGTTTATTAAGATCCCATTTGTCTATTTTGGCTTTTGTTGCCATTGCTTTTGGTGTTTTCGTCGTGAAGTCTTTGCCTATGCCTATGTCCTGAATGGTGTTGCCTAGGTTTTCTTCTAGGATTTTTATGGTGTAAGGTCTTACGTTTAAGTCTTTAATCCATCCGGAGGTTAATTTCAGTGTAAGGTGTCAGGAAGGGATCCAGTTTCTGCTTTCTTCACATGGCTAGCCAGTTTTCCCAACACCATTTATTAAACAGGGAATCTTTTCCTCATTGCTTGTTTTTGTCGGGTTTGTCAAAGATCGGATGGTTGTAGATGTGTGGCATTGCCTCCGAGGCCTCTGTTCTGTTCCATTGATCTAAAGCTTTGTTTTGGTACCAGCTGCATGCTCTTTTGATTACTGTAGCCTTGTAGTACAGTTTGATGTCAGGTAGTGTGATGCCTCCAGCTTTGTTCTTTTTGCTTAGGATTGTCTTGGCTATGTGGGCTCTCTGTTGGTTCCATATGAAGCTTAAGGTGTTTCTTCCAGCTCTGTGAAGAAGGTCATTGGTAGCTTGATGGGGCTAGCATTGAATCTATAAATTACTTTGGGCAGTATGGCCATTTTCATGATATTAATTCTTCCTAACCATGAGCATGGAATGTTTTTCCATCTGTTTGTGTCTTCTCTTATTTCCTTGAGCAGTGGTTTGTAGTTCTCGTTAAAGAGGTCCTTTACACCCTTCGTTAGTTGTATTTCCAGGTATTTTATTCTCTTTGTAGCAATTGTGAATACTTTTTAAAGAAGTAATAATAGAGGTGGGGTGTGATAGGCTTACTTCTCCTTAAGAGGATATTTATTTCTCATTTTGAAGTATATTTTATTATACATGTACATATATACATATGTATATATATTTCAACATGGATCATCCATCTCCAGTATAAAAAGGAAGAAGTTAAATATCAGCTCTCTGCAGAGTTTGGAAAGTTAATACCAGCTGTATTTCACAAATAATATTACCTACAATTAAGCTACATTACAATGCCTTCATATTTGGCAAAATCTTTTTTTCTCTTAAAACACAAAAACTTAATAATTTATAAAATCCCAGTGGTTTAACACATCATTCTGAACTAAGAAATTTTCCACAGTAGATTGAGATGAAAAACTTTCCCTGTAATACTTATAGAAAGATACAGTATACAGTAGTAAATATTAATTTACAATGGATCTCATTTATTGAATGCTTAACTACTAAGCATGATTTTAACTGCCTGTGTGAATAGATTTAATTAGTTCTCAAAACAACACTTTCAGAAGAGAAAAATATACATAAGCGAGGTCAAAATATTTGTCCAACATCACACAGAGCATATGACAGAATTAGAATTGGTAACCAGAAAGGCTTATTACAGACAACTTGCACTTAACTACTACATTTACTTGAGTTAACTGTCTGTCAGTTATGGAAGACTTAGATGTATATGACCACATTTTACTAAATTATTTAAAGCAGCAGCTTCTTTCCTTTTTATTCACGCCTCTATACATCTGGTTAATAGGCTGCTATACACACCATCAATCTTCCATGGAACCACTGTTGCCTAACTTTCCTCAATTTTAAAATGGGAATTAGAAAGAAATAAATATCTCAAGGATATTGGAAAATTATATGAATTAATATATGTATGGTATTTAAGATAATGTTTGGCACAGAAATACTGGTAGTACATTTATCATTATTAATATTACCAATAGCCAATTCTTTCATATGTTTTTAAATCTGACCCCATGCTGGGAAAGCATCAGCTACACTGGACTCATTCAGATATAGTGGTTTGTCTACCTCCAATTTGGCTTCTATGTAAGCACAACTCTTGCTTTAGGTGCTGTCTTTTGAACCTAACTCCACATAAGATGTAAATCAACTGTCCCTTGTAATTCTATTCATATTCACATATTTTTCTTGTTTGTTCCCTTTTTCCTGACATACTTGGAATATACGGTACAATGTACCTAAAGATGCGGGCTTAGGACATGATAAAAGGCAAGTTACTCATACAGTGACATAAAAATGTGCAAAAATATACCCAGGTAATGGAATCCAAAATAAGACTGGGCACGCTGGCTCACGCCTGTAATCCCAGCACTATGGTAGGCTGAGGCAACTGGATTACTTGAGGTCAGGAGTTTGAAACCAGTGTGGCTAATGGGGCACAACCCCATCTCTACTAAAAATACAAAATTAGCCAGACGTGGTGGTGCATACCTGTAATCCCAATTACTTTGGAGGCTAAGGCAAGAGAATTGCTTGAACCCAGAAGGTGGAGGTTGCAGTGAGCTGAGATCGTGCCACTGCACTCCAGGCTGAATGACAGAGCAAGACTCCACCTCAAAAATGAATGAATGAATAAATAAATAATAAATGAATTACACTAAGCAAAGAGTAGGAAATAAGATATTAAGCTTTATGAGACTAAAGGCATTGAAAAGAAAGGCATTCTAAAAGTATTGAAAGCAGATACAAAGTAAACAGGCCTCAATCTAGACCAGAAATGCAGGAAGTGTGTTGAGTGACTTATCTGGTTCTTGCAATGGACAATGTGCAAAAGGAGATATAGATATGGTGGCAGAATGTACAATTTTAAAATAATAAGACTGTCACTTCATTATTGAAACAATATGACTATATGCAAATACCTGCTTCCTTACTGTGTTATTTCCATATTTAGGGGAAGAGTATGTATTATTATAATTATCTTTGATTTCTAGTACTAGACTAGTGTAGGGCATATAGAATCCAAATATCTTGAATGAGTGCACTAACGTACACGTGGACAGATGGATTTCAATTTTAAAAGTACAAAATTATTTTTTGAAGAACAGGCCAGCCATGGAGGCTTATGCCTATAATCCCAGCTCTTTAGATGGTGGAAGCAAGTGGATTGCTTGAGCTCTGAAGTTTGAGACCAGCCTGGGAAGCATGGTGAAACACCATCGCTACAAGAAATACAAAAATGATTGTACATGGTGGCATGTGTCTGTAGTCCCAGCTACTTACTACTCAGGAGGCTGAGGTGGTGGATAACCTAAACCCATAATCTGAAGGCTGCAGTGAGTTGTGACGGTGCTACTGCACTGGGCAATGGAGTGAGACCCTATCCCCCCGCCAAAAAAAAAAGAAGAAGAAAGAACAGGCTGTATCATCAACAGTTATATTTAAAATTGTGATCTCAAAAGTCCTTTACATACTATCTTTTTAAACAATTGCATTGGCATTGTCTGCCATATGATAACCTTAACAAATATATTTGGTGCAGGTCTTAAATTAGTCATCCAGAAAACATTTTGGAAATGATCTTACATGCACAGTGGTAAAAAAAAAAAAAATAACTTCTCCTTTAGAATCATTTTCTAAAAAGATGTGAATCACTTTGATCATTTTGTCCAAATTGTAATTATTATAATTTGTACTGTCTATAATAGAGGGAAAATATAATAGTTATATACATCATTTTTTGATAAATTACATTGTACTATATATGATTCTAGGCTATTTTGCAAAAGTCATCTAATTGAACTTCTATACCACTGTGCCAAATAAATATTGTTCCAGATTACAAATGAGGGTTGTTCATAAAGCTGTTAAGTAACTGGAACAACTCTAAAATGTATCCTACTTTCTTTTTGAGATAGGATTCCTCTGAGGAGGATGATGGTAGTGGCAGTGGTGGTCATGAAGATGATTTTCACAATGATAATGATAGGATGATAGGTAACATTTATTGATCATTGACTATGGGCAAAAAATAATTATTATTTTAAGACAACAGATAGGATACTTTTATTATTTCTATTTCATATACTAGGAGGCTGACTTTCAAAATTCATATCTCTTTCCCCATGTCATACTGTAGTGTACTTTCTTTAGATGCAGGGGATTTTTTTTTTAAATTAACTGTTGTACCTTAATGCCTACCACAGTGTCTAAACATAATCAATTCACAATGAAATTTATTGATTGATCATAAAAAAGCACTATTCATACTCAATTGTGTTTTATTACTTAGTTTTCCTTTCGTTTTTGCTTATACTCCTTCTCATTACCATTAAAGTCCATCTTAACCTAGGTATTTGCTGTGTTTGTTGAAATGGTTATTTCAAGGACTGGTATGGCTTGAAAATTTTCCCATATGCAGAAAATTATATGTCATTTTATCTATCCTTTAAATGATTCTACATTCCTCTGTCATAGGAAAGCATTCACTATACATTTTTAAGGTGGCTTTTTATACTATTGTCTACCTTTATTAAGTACCTAACTATGAAAAGGCATCCAATTTCCAAAATTAGTTCTTAAATTTTCAGAACATAAGTTAAATAAACTAGTTCCTATTTGTTGGTTGATATAATTAGTTTACATCTACTTATTTATGACATTCAATCTTTTTTGTGACGGTTTATTAAGGGATCTTTAAAAGAGGACATATGACTTTAATTCTGATAAGGATTTCTTCAGGATAGGTCTCTGCATTGATTCTTAAAATGTACTACTATCAATTAACTGATTAGTAAAAACATTACATAAATAAAAACCTGAATAACATAGGTTGAGGCCAACACATCCATATTTCTGAGATTAACCAGATACAATACCTCAGAGATTTTACTATCTACTCACATCTAGGAGCAACACCATGATTGCTGACTTATAGCATTTACACAACATGTTATTTTTTACTCTTTTTAAAACCATTTTAGAATTATTCAACTTTGTAAACTAACAATTCTCCCTAGGCTTTTCTTTTCTGGTGCCAAAACTACAAAGCTCCCATTCAACATGAAGTATCAGAACTCTTTGCGCTTTCTGCATTAGATTTCAATTTCTCAAGGTAGTGAGCAAAAAGCACAGTAGGATAGTTTTGCATACACTGCCATTCTTGTGGTTTCAGATGTCGTGGTCAGCAGGGCCATAGCATTAAAAATGCAAGTTTGTGTAATGATGGTCCACAAGGAAAAGGGATGAAAGGTTACTTTGAATTTTCTTTGAAGGTGATAGATGGTGGAATAGCCTTTGATGCCAGGAATCAGTTCTGGTCTATTCACATTCAGGACATCTGTCCTCCAAAACAGGACAGAGCAAAAAACGGGTATTGATGGGTAGCTCAAGCAGGGAAGGAAAGGAGAAAAAAGTTATTTTTCAGGTGTTTAGAGAGCTATGTGAAAGGGTGAATAAAAGTGGACAACATTGCTTTTGGAAAAACATGAAACAGTGGGTATTCTTCACTTGTCAAATGCAAAAGGATTGAAAAAAATTGTTAAATGTGCCTTCTGGCTAGTTTGCTGGCAAATACAAGCTGTTCTACCCAGATATCTAAAGTTATGTGTCTCTTTTACTAAACTCACTAAAATGTTTGCCACTTAACAATTTCCTTATTCAAATTGGCTGCAGGGAGACTCAATAAAAAGAGTAAAGGTGACATAAAGCAGAAAAAGTTAGATAACATTCACATGTCCTAGCAAATATAGGTAAATAAACTGAGAATGACCAATTTGATTTCCAAATATTATTAGGCATAAACAAAGATTTCTAGTGAAAGGTAAAAATTTAATAAGGGACTATATTTTAGGTTCTCTGAGAACACAGATTAATATCTATAAGAAATAATATTTTTATATTGCAATAATAATGGCTAACACACAATGCATGCTATATGCCAGGCTCTTTTACACACAGTAAACACATTGAATCATCATCACAACCTAGTGAAGCAGATACTCTTTAATTACCATTTTATAAAGAGTAAATTATAACACAAATTACTGTAGTAACTCTTCCTAAAGCATACAAATTGTAGAAGGAGAACTATAACTTTTAATCAGAATACCTTGGTCAAAAATGTATGCTTTTACCCAACATGCTATGCTCATTTTCTGATCAATGAACGTCTACAAGCTCTTACAGTCTTACAAAAACTTTTTCTTCCAAAAATGGGAATCTTGGTAATACTCTTACATACTCTAATTTTAATTGCACACACACAGATACACACATATGAACATTAAAAGTATCATATATTTTTACATATACATGGGGACAATTGAAGGCTTTCTGGTTTGCCTAAACTATACATAATAATACTTAAAAATATATGTGTTCTGATTAAATACTACCTTTCAAAATGCTTATGCAAGTATATTTAGGATATTACAATACAATGTCTCAGCACTCTTTTCAATGGGAAAAGACTAGTTTGGCATGATAATTTCTTGTAGAATTTGCCTACTATAAGAAATATAATACTAAAATAATGTCACTACAGTGTGACACATGAGCAGTGATGTCTATATTAATCATGCATGATATTCATTCAAAAAAATTTTCCTATGCATGCTAATGTTAACTGAAATAGAAAATCAGATAGCTTTGAAAGAAAACTAGGATGGATTCTCTAGTACTGAACTTAATACATCAGAATAAAGACACGATTTTTCAAAATGCAGTAAAATAGATAAACAAGTGACACACACACAGGCTTAAATGTTTGTGTATCTGCGTATTTTTATGTACATTCCTTAGGGACATTTATTGAGAGGGCCTGTTACTGTGACATTTTACGCATTATGAGCATAATTAGAATGAAGTTCTTGATTTTTGAATATAATTTTCTGCTATAAGAAACCAAAGCTTCTTGTGAAAATGGTTGATTCCAGTGTTAGCTCACAGAAATAAAGCCCATTAAAAGTGAAGTGGTCAGGTCGGGCACAGCGGCTCACATATGTCATCCCAGCACTTTGGGAGGCTGAGGTGGGTGGATCACCTGAGTTTAAGACCAGCCTGGCCAACATGGCAAAACCCCATCTCTACTATTAAAAAATACAGGTGGTGCACACTTGTAATCCAGGCTACTAGGGAGGCTGAGGCCAGAGAATTGCTTGAATCCGGCAGGTGGAGATTGTGCTGAACCAAGATTGCACCACTGCACTTCAGCCTGGGTGACAGAGCAAGAGACTCTGTCTCAAAAAATAAAAAAAGTAAAGTGGTCAAAGAATTATGGGAGTATGTCAGTAGAACACTGAAGTCAACTTGAAAGAGCTCTCATTGTTTGAATATCATAATAAATAATGATATTAACAGATCCTAATGTATTGAATACAATAGAAAACCATGGGTCCCATAAACATATCAGTAAATGAGTAAGTAAATTGAAAGTATAACAAGGAATGAAATATACATGTAGTATGAAAACTGCTCCAGTCTGAGTAAGATTATACAGACAGGAAAGCTAATTACTATGTGTAATTCTGAACAAGATTATTTTCCTGTGAAAAGCATGAATGCTAAAATCTGCAAAACTTCTGTGCAATCTGAGTATTAGATGGTAGCAGTGCGTTAACACTAACTTTCTGATCTTGACAGTTATATTGTGGTTTCATACAAGAATATATTTGTTTGTAGTAAACATATATTAACTAAGGATTGATAACAATATCAAGTCTTCACCTTACTGTAAAAGTGTTCAATAAAAAACATTCTTTGTACTTTTTCTAGCTAATCTGTAATTTTGCGTTAAAAAATAGATTTGCAATGAGTACAAATTTTGTTTCATTTTTCTGAAAATTACCAGAATGGAAACTCTTACTAACCACAATCCCACAGATGTATAAATGATAAATTTAAAGGCCACTGAGAAGCAGATGAATTCTATTTTGGTTACTAAATACCTTTCTGGAGGATTGATTACATAAAAATATATCTAGAATTACCCAAGACCTTCCAAATGTAGTATCCTGTCATAGACATGACTCCTTGTTCAAGAATTCTCTTCTAAGATACTTAGTATGAAATATGACTTTCTCAAGTAAATATTCCCTGATCTGGCTTTGGCTGGGTGAGTCATTATTGCAAATTCAGAATATGCTGTATTTCACCTAAAATTCTTATCAAACTAATGTCATTAATTTTCAGTTATGTACTCAAATAAATGTTTCATGAGATCAGAGTAATGAATGATAAATAAGCAATATTTCAGTGGGTGTCTCATTATGTTGTTTCAAAATACATGCACAATTATTAGAAATAAGGAAGGCAAAATAAGTCAGAATTCAGTTCTTTCTTAAAGGAATTAATTTTTGTGGGTATATAATATATGTAGGTATTTACTGGGTATATGAGATGTTTTGATTCAGGCATGCAGTGTGATATAAGCAAATTCTAGAGTAAAGAGATTTTTTTTTCTTTTTTGCCATTTTATACTATTCTAGCATAAACATTTTTTTGTTTTTTGTTTTTATCCGTTTAGCACTTTAAATGTATCATCCATTCTTTGCTGTCCTGTAAGATTTCCCTGTAAAGTCTGCTGCCAGATATATTGGAGCTCTATTATATGTTGTTTGTTTATTTTCTCTTGCTTTTAGGACCCTTCCCTTATCTTTGATCTTTGGGAGTTTGATTATCAAATGCCTTGAGATAGTATTCTTTGGGTTAAATATGTGTGGTGTTCTGTAACTTCCCTGTACTTGAATATCAATATCTTTCTCTATGTGTGGGAAGTTCTCTGTTATTATCCCACCAAATAAACTTTCTACCCCTATCTCTTTTTCTACCTCCTCTTTAGGGCTAATAACTCCTAGATTTTTACCTTTTGAAGTTATTTTCTAGATCCTGTAGCTGTGCTTTATTGTTTCTTTTTCTTTTTTCTCCTCTGTGTATTTTCAAATAGCCTATCTTCAAGCTCACTAGTTTTTTACTTGATCAATTCTGCTATTAAAAGATTCTGAAGCATTATTTGTATGCCAATTGCATATGAATTTGATTCTTTTTAATTATTCAATCTATTTCATAAATTTAACTGGTGGAATTCTGAATTCCTTCTCTATGTTATTTTGAATTTCTTTGACTTTCCACAATAGGGGTATTTTGAATTCTTTGTCTGAAAGGTTACATATCTCTGTTTCTCCATGATTAGAACCTGATTGCTTATTTACTTCATTTGGTGAGGTTGTGCTTTCCTAGATGGTATTGATGATAGTAGATGTTATTTGATGTGTGGGCATTAAAGAGTTAGGTATTTATTGTAGTGTTCATTTTCTAGGCTTACTCGTACCTGTCCTTCTTTGGAAGCTTTCTAGGTATTTGAAATTACTTGGGGGGTTGTGACCTAAGCTTTATCTTCTTTAGGGGCCACCCTAAGTCCAGTAATGTTGTGGCTCTTGCAAACTCATAGAGGTACCACTTTGACGGTCTTGGATAAATTCCAGGAGAAATCTCCAGATTGCTAGGAAAATTCTTTTGTTCTCTTCTCTTACTTTTTTCCCAAACAAATGAAGTCTGTCTCTGTTCTAAGCCACCTAACCCTGGTGGTTGGAGTGACACAATCACCCATGTGGCCACCACCACTATGACTCTGCTGGGTCAAACCTGAAGCTGGCATAGCACTGGGTCTTACTGCAGGCCTGCTGTTACCACTCCCTGGCTACTGACTATGTACACTCAAGGCCCTGGCATCTACAATTAGCAAATGGAAAAAACAGCCAGGCACACTGGATCTTCTAAATAATAATACAAAATGTTTTATGAATTTCTTATTGATGTCATAAACATAATAAGCTCTATAAATTTTATTTCATTAATACAAACATTAATTGTATTCAGTGGATATGGAATGTGAGGTTTAAAAATGTAAAGTAATGTAAACCCAAAATAATCGGTGGAATTACCTAGACTAATTTCTGGCAGTGTAACTCCAAAGATTGAATTTATCACCTCTTCTACATTCCTCCTTCTTTGTAACAGAGTCTCAAAGAGCAACAACTCACTCTTAACCACATAGAGATGTCCCCAAAGGTCCCAAGGAAATTATCTGAAATGTGAAAGTCTGGTATTTTTGTATTACTCATCAAAATCTATAGCATTGACTTATGGATTCATCACACTAAGCTGAAGCCTGGAACACCTCCTGAAGAAAATCATAGGTCCTCCACTCCGCAGCCTGAAGTTCCAGGAGACAACCCTTCATACACCTGCGAGCTGTTAGAGGATCTACGTTTGCTCTTCCGATGGGCTCCCCCAGGAAAGTAACTACTCATAAGTCTAACTTACGTCCTGGCATTAACAGGACTATCACTCTTAACTTTACTATCTGCGACCAGACTCTGTGAGATTGCCCCTACGGACTGGTCTAATAGCTCTCTTCTCCTGCTTCCTAGTGCATCCCCCATGACAATTACACTGACTCTCAGGTGGAGAGTCTTCTCTTGCCAAGGCCACGCCATACTCAAACCCCAATTATTCCTTTCATGGGTTGGGGGGGCAGATAATAGGAGGATTTGGTACTGGCATTGGAAAAGTTACTACCTCTACTCAGTTTTACTATAAGCTAATTCAGGAGTTAAGTAATAACATGGAAAAGGTTGTTAATTTACTCTGCAGAAGCAGCTTAATGCTTTAGCTGCTGTAGCTCTTCAAAGTAGAAGGGCCCTGTATCTGCTAACAGCAGAGAGAAAAGGAACCTGTCTCTACCTAGAAAAAGAATGCTGCTGCTTTATAAACTCATCAGGTATTGTCTTAAACAAAGTTAAACAACTCAGAGATCAATCAAATACAGGGCTAAAAACCTTAAAGAAACAAGATCTTGGAGCTTGTTTAACAACTGGCTGTCCTGGCTCTACCCTCTTCTAGGCCCATTTATAACCATTCTATTATTGCTGGCCTTCAGGCCTCTCATCTTTAACCTTCTTGTCAAATTAGTTTCTTGCAGAATTAAAGCCATAAGGCCACAAATAATCCTGCAAATGGAATCCCAGATGTCCTTGGCTCATGAGTTCTATCATGGACCTCTGGATCAACCTACACCCCTGTAAGACTCCCCTCTGGAGGAAAACTCAACTGCAGGGCCCCTTCTATGCCCCAGTTCAGCAGGAAGTAATTAAAGAGCAATAGATAAACGTCTGTGTCCCAACAGCAGTTGCACTTTCCTGTTCAGAGGGCGGACTGAGGGACTGTGTTAAGAAAAACCGAGTCCACAAGGGGCGTGGCAGGAATTTCCCAGTGCCATGCCTCCATCTATGTAGTCATCCAGGAACATAAAGTTCTTTGTCTGACCTTCCTGCATGTGGGCTAGGTAGAAATTCCAGGTGAGCCTCTTTGTTTAAAGAGCCCACAAAAAGCTGTGGGAGGAAGGGCTTCTGTTGCAGACCTAGCAGCCAATCCAATATCACAAAGATGCATCACTCCAGCGGAAGTTTGAAAGAACTCCCTCATTGGACAAGAGCATGAATGGGGCGGGAATAACTCCAAGGTTAAAAACCCACTGCCCCTCACCTGTGCTGCGGATTCCTCCCTTGGATCCCCTCCCATGGCAGCGTAGGAGCTCACTCTCTCCTCTCTTTCTCTCTCTCCACCTAATAAATTGCTCTCTGCTAAACTCTTTGCGTCTGTGATATTTATTTAAACGGTAAGCTCACTGAGCCTCCAGGACCCCTTCCCCATTCCTGGGGTAAGAGAGGTCAAGAACTTGGCACACTGGGGGAAAACATCAGAATAGGGAGTGAGCTGAGGCCCCTGCATCCCATCCCCTGGTTACAGTATCTGAGCTTTTCCTTTATCTGAGACAATCAACATAATTTAACAAAGTCATATGATAATAAAACCTTGTTTGGGCCATGCTCTGAGCCTACATTCTTTCTGTAACCTCAAGATGAGCTGTAAGTTTCTCTGCCTCATTAGGGGGTTGGGTTTTCATTTGTAAGTGCACCCCTGTATACAGTTTAAATAAATTTGTATATCTTTTTTCCAATTAATCTGTCTGCTTTACGTCAGTGATTTTTCAGCAAACCTTTAGGGGGTCAAGGGCCTTGGCTCCCACAAAAATCTTCCTTATAAAGATACAAATCTACAGAATAGACTAAATATTTCAAGTCAAACTAATATAATATACACATATATACAAACATATAAAAACACATGCAGACCTATCCTGGTGAAAATAAAGTCAAGAATTAGAAAAATAAGCTTTTCCCAAAATCAAATACTCATTGATGTGATGAGTTTTTCCAGAGGGCTAAGAAATTAGAATAATGTTATCTAAATTATAATGACATGTCTTTGAAATAAATGTTAATTATGTGATAGTTTGCTTTTCTGTTAATATTTTTTCATAATATTTTGGCTTTAATAAAACACTATAATAGGCCCCAAGATATTTTGTAAACTATGAAATCTAAACAATTCTAAATAGCTCAAATATGGTCTATATTTTCTTTTTCCAAAATCAATGAACTTTGGTGTAAATTGTAAAGAAAAATTAAAAAATCTCAGGATTCCTAAACTGCTTATGCTAAAGAGATGGTTAAGCCCGGAGGCTGTCATGCAATACCCTCTTCCAAATGAAAAGCTATTGCTAACATTATGTATCAGCTAGATCCCCATGGAAAGGCAGAAGGCCTGAGGCATCTGTGAATGACTGCCCTCACAGATCATTCATAAGTGAATTTTTTTGCATTCTCCCCATTAACAGGAATATGCCAATTCTAACTTTTGGTCTGCAATCTAAGCACAGATCCTAAAACTAAAGGTTTTGTTTGATTCCACACTGATAACGTCCATTAAAAGCTTATCTTCCCTGATACAAAACAATGACAAGACTCAATCCTCTACCTACCCAGAACTGTCTGCATAATTGACTGTTTACTCTCCTTTTTCTCTTCAAACATCCACCTTAATGCAGAAGTGGATTTGCTGGGCACTAACAGAAGTCCAATAGAAATGTAACCATTCACCTTACTGCATACCTATGCCTTTTCCTACATGCTCTCCCTCCTTAAGGAAATGTCCTGCCGAACACCTCTTCAGAAAAATAGCCACAGATATGTCTGTGGCTTGTATTTTTCCCAAACATGCCAGAAAGCTAGCTTAATAAACCTCAGTGATTGAGACTTTCACTCATTCATTTCAGTTGTATATCATTTCACTATATCTCATTTACAATATATTTAAAATGTATGAAAATTAGTTCACTTTGACTAGCACTTTCAAATAATTCCTTTGTAGCTTCCCTAGATGGTAAATGCACAATGAATCATAAGGGTCTGCAGCAACTTCAATTATAGCCTCTTCAGAAGAAGGAATTCAACCAAGGGAACAAAAGGCAGAGTGAGAAGCTGAGTGAAGTTTTAGAGAATGAGTGAAAGTTTATTAAAAAGTTTCAGAGCAGCAACAAAAGGAGGTAAAGTACACTTGGAAGAGGACCAAGCGGGTGACTAGAGACATCAAATGTGCAGTTAAATCTTTGACTTGGGGTTTTATACATTGGCATTCTTCTGGTGTCTGTGTCTCTTTTTCCCTGATTCTTCCCTTGGTGTGGGCTGTCCGCATGCTGAGTGGTCTGCCGGCACTTTGGAGGGGCCATATGTGCAGTGTGTTTGCTGAAGTTCTATTCATGCTCACTTGAGGTGTTTTTCCTTTACCAGTGAAGTATTCGTAGAGGCAAGTCATATACCAGTTAAACTCCACCATTTTGCCTCTTAGTGTGCATGCATGAGCCCACTCGCCCAACTCCGGAGATCATATCAGAAAGTGACTGATCACTAGCTTCAGGTATTTATCTCTTGGGAGATTGCCTTTCTCTGGCATTGGCTGTGACAAACTATTATTTTAAAGAGACAGTTTAATAACTGCCTATCACCTGATGGTTGCCTAGTACTTCTCATCAGCGAAGGGGATGGGGTCCCTCTCCTGACCTGCACATATCCTACTAACACTTACTCTAACAATATCTTTCTTTGCTATTTGTCTTAACATGAGCTATCTTCACAGAACGTTTTAATAAAATAAATCGTTTATATTTTTCAATGCCCTGAGTTCATTTACATGAAGTAGGTATTGTTTTCAAATTGCAAATCAAAATATGAGTATATTAGAAACATACCAAAAATCAATTTTCAAATAAAAATTGGGAAAATTTTACACATAAAACAAGATTTATATAATTTTCAATATTTCACTTTAGTATTTTTTCTGTTTTGAAAGCTAAGGCTAATATAATATTTATTTCAACTTCAGAAAAATATAGTGCAGGTATTATAGTCTAAATCAGGCAATTTATTAATTATATATTGTTATTAATAAGTACTATTAATAAATAAGTCATATTATTAATAAGTAGTATAAATCTACATTACTTTTGGTGAAATGCATATATGAAATGAAGAATGTTGATGATACTTTTGTGAGATGAAATTTAGTTTAAAAGAAAATGTTTCAGTACAGAAAATGCGGTGTTGAACAGGCATAGAGAAAACTTTGTAACAAAATACAGTTATCTTAGGATTTTACTGGTTTTTCAAACAACTGTTTGTATTTTCTTTGAAGCTTATAATGTTATCATTAGGTCTGGTGGTAGAGGGTTTTGTCTTTTGGTGAACTGAGTTTGAAACAAATCAATAACGTGTGTGTGCGATGTGTGTGTGTGTGTGTGTGTTTAATTTCTCTCCCTTTTTTCTCTTCCTGTAAGTAGAAAATCACCTTTTAAAATACCCTCTTAGGTTTTTCTAACATTTCCACAACTGGCTGAGAGCTAATTATATCTTATATGCATAACAGGCACATTTTAGTTAAGTTTTAGATAAACGTGTGGGCAGGTGCCAGCGGAAATGGCACTTTGAATCATTCTTTAATCAATGACTTTTATAAAAAAGAATCTGGACTGTTAAAAAATGTTTCTCATGGTCAAAACACAGTAGAAAACTGAAGCAGTTATCTGTCTATATTTTTCTAATTTTTCTCTAAAATCAAGTTAATATATATTATCAGCCTGAATCTATGGTATAGTAAAACCACTTCTAATTTCTAAATTAATTTATCTGTCTATGCAAATTACCACATATATGTGTATATTTTCATGTAAGCTAAATAGAATAGGGGCTTTTTAATCTGTTTGTTTGGTGAGTCCTGAATTATAGAGATTTTCATACTGTGACCTTTAACTTTTGTGAATTTAAAGGAAAAACAGTTGTAAAGGTACTTATGATTAATTATCTAGAATAGCTACAAAAACTTCTTAAATAGAACTAATCTTTGCATTTTATATGAGATATATATGTATATATATAAATTTCTTCTTGGATTTTAAATGGAATTTTTATTCTTCATGGTTTTCTTCATCCGGTTTTGTTCTTCTATCTGTTACTCTTTGCCTTTATATGCATCTTTGTTTAATCCATTACTCCCAATAAGGTTTTGTCCCAAGATTCCTATTTTGATCTTTCAGACTTTATGTAGCTTCAATTGTACATAGCACTAGAAATTACTTTTTAAAATTTCTTCACTAATTTAGAATTTTTTTATATTAAGTACATTGGTAGTGTTTAATATTTTCTGTAAAATTTGATTTTTTATTATTCCACATATGGATGTAGCAGAGTGTGACACATTTAAATAAATGTATTTCACTCATCAGATTATAAATCAGCATCTATTACATGCTGAGTGCTCATCGTTTCTATAAATAAAGTGGTAAAAACAAATAAAACTTGTGCTCATTAAGAGTAAATTCTGATCTAGGTGAAAAAATACCATAACAAATATAAATTCCAAAAAATAATATTGTAAGGACAACCTTCTGGATATGTCTTACATTTTCTACATTCCAATTATATCATCTTTTATTCCTTTAAGTGACAATAGTTTGTTATATTATTTTCCACTGGAAGACATGAAAGATTATTCACCCTTTTCTTTAATATGACTGGGAAATACTTAATTTTTGTTATTGAAAGTTTAGAAAGATGCCTTTCAGTTTCACAATTTATTATAAAAATTAAAATAGCTTCTTTGAAGTATGATATAACTTCAATAACGATCTACATCAAATGTTTACAAATATTTTCTGTAAGGGCTTAGATAACAAATATTTTAGGCTGTTCAGTCCATATGGCCTCTGCTGCAATTACTAAATTTTGCCCTTGTGGCAAAAATGCAACCATAGACAATACTTAAAAAGTAATACATGTGGCTGTGTTCCAATAAAAGTTTATTTATAAAAACAGGCAAGATGCCAGATTTTTCCCTAGGGAAATATTTTGACTAACCACTGATGTATATTAATTATTTCTCTATGGTAATCTATTTCATAAAACATATACATTACTTGCATAGTCAACAAAACCACTAAGCTATTTAACTAGAGAAGTTTTTTTCTTCTAACCATTTTGCTGAATTTCTAGGCTTACCTTTGTTGCTTACCGCAATAGTTTACAAGAAGGACCTAGAGTAAGTCTGATCCAAATTCCAGCACTCTAATTTAATGTGCATGCCTCTGATATGGTTAGGCTTTGTTGACACCCAAATCTCATCTTGAATTATACTCCTCATAATCCCCCAAATCCCATGTGTTGAGGAAGAGACCAAGTAGAGGTAACTGGATCATGGGGTTGGTATCCCCCTTGCTATTCTTGTGATAGTGAGTGAGTTCTTATGAGATTTGATGGTTTTATAAGGGGTTCTTCCCTCTTTGCTCCTCACTCTTTCCCACAACCATGTGAAGAAGGTCCTTGTTTCTCCTTCACCTTCCACGATGACTGTAAGTTTCCTGAAGCCTCCCCAGCCAGGTGAAACTGTCAATTAAACCTGTTTCCTTCATAAATTACCCAGTCTCAGGTATTTCTTTATACCAGTGTGAAAAATGGCTTACCACAAACCCAAGCATGTATTTATCTATCTCAGGCTCTGATTCTTTTCTTCTATCAAGTGATGAAAATAAAAGTTTGTAACACGTTATATTTTTAAAAAAATAATTTGCATAAGTAGTAGAGAGTGCAAAATTTAGAGTTTAGGAAATAGCAGATATTTTATTAATATAAAGTATTATTTTGTAGAGTTATCGGCTTCTCTACTTTCTTAGGAAATAATGGCCATAATGAGTTATTCACAAGAACATAGAGATTTTAAGGCATTGGAAAAATATTTCTGAAAATAGAGACTAAATTTATGCCAGTACTTTTTTATTCCTGGTACCAGTGATTTGAAAACTGAAAAAGGTTTGGGAAAAACAATATTGTCAAGATATGAAGATCCAAATACTTATTTTATATTCTGAAAGAGCAAAGTATCGATGCATTCTTTTCTCATAAAATCTGATTATTTTGGATTCTTGTCTAATCCTTGTTAAAAGCATATTTACACAAAAAAGAAAACAGCAAAGGTCACATTATGGAAATATTTCACAATAACCAATGATTGCATGAAATTAAAATCACTGGTAAGCAGAAATGGCAAATAAGGAGGAGGAAATGTATCTGTATTTGAATATCTCTAAATTTTCTCAGTGAATAGGTTGGATGATTTTATATTCATGGGCATTTGAAAAAGGTTTAGATTATCTTTATCCTTTTAAAATTATTTTACTTCAACAACATTTATATCAGTTGAGTAGCAAACACAGTCATTGAAATATCATTGACATTTATGTCATTCAATATACTGGAAAAAGAGCTTCTGTCAAAGCAGTATGTGTGCCAAATATTGGTGCTTTTCCTTGTGATGAACATAACACAAAACCCCGATGATGTGTTCTGTTAGGAAAGTGAAAGGAAAGTGAATCTGCCAACAGCAGATCAATACTGGAGAGGGGTATCTGTGCTGAGGTATTCACTAATGGCTATTCTAGGTCCCAGGGCAGTTGAGGAGGATCAAATTGTAACTTAATAAGAGTTACAGATCAGTAATGACAGTAAAATACAAAGCATAATGTAGGGAGTTTCAAAGTCATCTTTATCATCTAATTGAATCAGTAAAATTTTATAGGACTGATGGGTTCTTAGAGTCTAAGAAATCTTGTTTAATGTCCAATATGTCACCACATAACAAGGTAAAAACTGATTATAATAATTTACCTGTTTTAAAATTTGATTTGGCAATAGGGTCTCTGCAATGCACAACCCCAGCAAATTTATTCACACTGGAGCTTATATGGCATCTACTATAAAACTAGCAATGAAATTTCCATATCTCTCAATATATTCTCTCCATCTATCTAAAGGTAGTCATAGTGATGTGCAACACGGAAGCCGCATTTGGCTAAATGATTTTTTAAAAACCTCAGTTAAATGTTACTTATATGTGATAGAAATCAATTTCACAAAAACATGAGCTAAGGTAGAGTATCTTTATCATTATCAGACACAAAGTTTCTTTGATCTTGTTGCTTCCCGTTTCCAACAAATGGCATTGTCCATATTTTAGCAAACAGGCAGAAAAATTGTTGAGGAAGCCTCTCCTTTTCATCTTAAAAATTATTGGATGCTGCACACAGCACTTCTATTTAAATCCCATTGAAAAAAACTTAATCATAAGGCCACAAAGGCTATAAGAGAACCTGGGAAATATTTCTATTATTCTGGATGACTATCCAGAATGTCTTGATGTAAATATCAGAGATTCAATCACTAAGGAATAGACGGTAAACAAACATGGGGAACAATTAGCATCCTTCTGCACTGTTATTAAAACTGACATATTGATGTTTCATAAAAAATTATAGTATTATGTCAACAATATAATGTCATGTATTTGTGTCTGGGACACTCTGAAATTGTCTGATTCAATGATTTAAAAATATTTCAGTACAAAAATTTCAAAGTATAAAGATTCAGAAAATGAATAGTCAAAATATATTCTTCCTTTATTTTCCTAAATGTTATCTACAGACTTTTCTTTTTAAAATCCTGGTATTAATATTATCAAGTGAACTATAATAACCCAGCAGATGTTAAATTATTAAAAATGAAATATGACATATGAAGAAAATAAAAATGAAATAAAGGAATTGTATATATTAAGATTTTTTAGCCTTCATGATTTATTTTCCCAACTTTGTTGTGTATTGGGATCACCCAGAAGCCTTTTGATAAAATAATGATACTGGTTTATGGAATGTGATCTGGACATCATCATTTTTTAAAGTCGCTCAGTTGGTTCCAATGTTCCTCAAAGTGAGTAAGCAACTGTTTTTAAGTAAAATATAATACTACTCAGATTTAATGAAAATAAGGGAATTTATTAGTTAACATCACTGAGAATTCCTTAGATAGGAATGTGATGATTTGTAGTGTAATTTAATTAGGTGTCTGGATTTATTTTCTACATTTTCTTTTTATTTTTACTCTCATGCCATTATGGGGTGAATTGTATCTCCCTGCTCCCCAAATTCATTTGTTGATGTCATAATACCTCAGAATGGACACTATTTGAAGATAGGATCTTTAAAGAGTAAACTAAGATAAAATGAGGTCTTTAGGGTGGGCCCTAATCCAATATGGCTACTGTCCTTACTAAAATAGGAAAAAAAATTTTTGCAGTAATTATTACAATCCAAAGTAACTTCAATCACTTGTTTATTGTTTGTTATAAGTTTCTCTTACTGAAATATTAACCTCATGGAAGTGGAGATATCACTTTTTTTTTGTATACTGCTGTGTATTCAATAGCTGAAACAGAAATTGTCCATAATGCATCCTCAAAATATTTATGGAATCAATGAATGAAATAAACAACAGTAAAATAATAGTTGGAATGATAAACAGAGACAGAGAGAAGAGCAGAGAGCGAAATTCCTAAAAGTAATTTTAAGGCAGAAGGTATTAGAGAGAACTGGAAGTCTAACACCCACAGATGAATGTAGATATAATGAAACAATGTGTATTAGGTTATGGTGAATCAAGATATAATCTCTATCTTTAATGTAATATTTCAGGAAAAACTATATTATAGGAAATAATTGCCTTTCACAGTATCTGTAATATTTCAGCTATTTAGTAAATTGTAGACATTATTATGACCAATAAGATATTGTTTGAAGAAAATAAGTAGCAAAAAACAAATTAAAAATTATCAATTGTCACACATAGCAACTTAATCTTATCCCTGAAAGGAGAAATGCCATTTTTATTGTAAAGCTTAATGAATAGTATGAAAATAAAACTGTCTCCAAAGATATGTTTCTCCTCAAATAATATTATTTTTGGCATATATAATATAGACAAAAATTATTGCTAAGATTAATTTTATTGTAGCCATTATTTTATCATCATTATTGTATTAATTTTTGTTGCTTCTGTAGCAAATTACCATAAACTTGATGGATTGAAAAACACAAAGTCTTATATTTCCATAGGTCAGAAGTCTGCTGAAGATCTCATTGGACTAAAGGTAATGAGTTGGCAGGGCTGTACTTCTTTCTATAGATGCTAGGGAGAATCTGGATTGGCTGGGTGTTTGCCTTTTCCAGCTTCTACAGGCATCTGTATTCCTTGGTTTCTGGCCCATTTTCTGCATTGAAAAAGCCAGAAATGGCAAGTTGACGCCTTCTCATATTCTATCACTCTGATCTGCTCTTCTGCCCCCACTTCTAACAGTTTCAAGAACCCTTGTGATGACATTGGGCCCACATAGAAAATTCAAGGTAAACACCCTCTTTTAAGAACAGCTCCCTAACAACCTCAATTTCGTCTTCAACCTTAATACCATTTGTATAATTAGCCTATTCACAGGTTACTGTGAATAAGACAGAGACATCATTGGGAGACACTGTTCTGTTCATGATGGGTATCATTTTTAAAACAAAAATATTTTTCCAATGAACATTGCTATGAAATCTTTGTATGTGCAGCAAAAAAAAAATAAAATAAAATAAAATAAATAAAATAAAATAAAATTTGAGACTCCCCAGCTGATTGAATGGACCCTTCTTGGCCAACAGGACCCCAAAGAAACCTGAAAAACTGAATCCCTGGCCATTACAGAAAATTAGGTTAAGCATGTCTCATTATATCTCCTCATGTTTGGAGTTTAGGTTAAAATAGATCATAAGTCTTACAGGACAGACTTATTCAGCAATAAAATATCAAATTATAATCAAGACCTAAGTCCAGGCAAGACAGGGGTTAAGTTCACAACCTACAAACCATATAATCTCATTAACTCATTTTAAAAATTATCCCAGTATAATGTGGTTGAGTTTCCAACTTGACTCTGGTATAGCATCACACAACAGATGGCAGACCTTGAAGAAAATCAAAGTATGTTACCCCAAAATATATTTATTTGACATATTTTGAAATAGCCCTGCAAAGCTAATTTTTCTTTTGTGGGGGAAATCTGTGTCTGTAGAGAATCTTCATTAATGCCTCCAGGCCTTTTCTTTTTTTTTTTTTTTTTTTTGAGATGGAGTCTCACTCTGTTATCCAGGCTGGAGTACAATGGCACGATCTCGGCTCACTGCAAACTCTGCCTCAGCCTCCTGAGTAGCTGGGATTACAGGCACGTGCCACCACACCCAGCTAATTTTTGTGTTTTTAGTAGAGACGGGGTTTCAACATCTTGGCCAGGCTGGTCTCAAACTCCTGACCTTGTGATCCACCCGCCTCGGCCTCCCAAAGTGCTGGGAGCCACCATGTCCGGCCTCCAGGCCTTTTCTTTCTAGCCCTTGCCCAAATCTAGGAGAATTAATTGAAAGTCAGACACCTTTAAGCTTTCGAAACAGACATTTATTATCTATTCTCTCTGAAGGCTACTACCTATGAGGCTTCATCTACAAAACAAGGGCCTTGGCCTCCACAACCCCCTTAGCCTGATGCAAACATTCCTTCAAGTCTTTACAAAAAGCTAAACGCAACCAATTGCCAAACAGAAAATCTTCGAATGCACCTATGACCTGTTAGCTCCCCTGCTTCAAGATATCCTGCCTCTTTAGGCTGAACCAATGTATACTTCCATGTATTGATTTATAATTTTGCCTATGATTCCTGTCTCCCTAAAACGTAGAAAACCAAACTGTAACTGAGCCACCTCTGGCACACTTTCTCAAGAGCTCTTGAGAATATTGCTCAGACTATGGTCACTCATACTGGCTTAAAATAAACCTCTTTAAATATTTTACACAGTTTGGTTTGTTCATTAACACATCATGATATGGAATATTTATGATTTTTACATTTTAAAATGTTAACTTATTTTGGTCCCAATGTATTGCTAAATTGTTAAATGACTAATTAGCCCAGCTAGATTACGGAATTAAGTGGTAAATGTAAAACTGCATTGCCTTGGCCTGGTCTCAGTGAGACAAGAGAGTTATCTTGACCCCCCTCACAGGATTTGTGACGGGGTCGCTCATTTAACTCAGCAGCTGCACTCAAACCCCTTGCAGGATGGTGAGCACAAAGGTGAGCAGGTGCAGGAGCCAGGGCCAGTGCCTTTGGGCGCTGGCAGGAAGGAACCCTGTACCAGCCCATGGCAGCATCTAGGGGTTGCCTGCAACCTCTAGAGCCCCAGAAGCCATATGTTATAATTAGTCCTCTTTTAGAATTTTCCATCCGTGGATGGCTAAGTGTTAAACAGCTCAGTGGAGAGTCAGCGTGACTCTTGCACCCACACCTGAGTCCTTGTGAGACTGGATTGTTCCCTTGACCTTGACCCTTCATGAGCAGGAACTGGAGTGGCTCCTTTCATTCAGTCTGCAGTCCATGGGTGGCAAAGTGTTAACAGCTCAGTGATGGGTCAGTGTGACAGCCTCCTGCATCTGCCTTTTTTGACACCCAAGTTCTTGTTTGATGTACAAGAAGAATCAGGTCACACAAACTGTTTGAAGGATGATGAACACAGAAGACTTCATTGTTCAGTGGAAGTGGCTCTAAGTAGAAGGAGAGCTGGAAAGGGTATGGTGCAGGAAGAAGGTGCTCTTTCCCTGAAGCCCAGCTGTCTCTGGATGGGCTCCCCCATGAAACCGTGCATTCTGAAGTTAGCCACATTTATCCATAGTCTCTGAAGCTCAGGTGCTGCTTCTCTGCTCACTTCTTAGCAGCTTGCATCCCTGAGGCTCAGCAGCTTGTATCTTCAACCACTTGCATCAGCCCCTCCTGCTGCTCTGCCAGCTGAAGTCTTTTTATAGGCACACGATAGGTGTGTGTGGCACACCAAAAGGGCAATCATTTGTGAAGAAAAATGGGGTCAGCTGTTTTCACTTAGGGCTGAGTTTCCAGGCTTGAGGGTAGGTTTAGCCAGGAGCCTAACCATTCTGTATCACTTGTCCGGTGTCCAAAAGGAATGAGGACACACAAACTTGAAGGATAGTGAATGTGGAAATTTTATTGAGTGGTGGAAGTGGCTCTCAGTGGAATGGGGAGCTAGAAAGGGGATGGAGTAGGAAGATAATCTTCCCCCTGGAGTTCAGCTAGGGATGGCGGAACTCCTCTCTGACCATCCCTGGCTGAACTCCTCTCTGACTATAGTCTCCAGCGTCTGCTGCCTTTTCTCCTCTCAACATTCAGACACCTCTTCTCTCCTTCTCTGCTGCACTACTCTGCTCCTATGCTGGGGGAGCTTGGGGTTTTTATGGGCATGGGAAAAGGGGTATGGCAGGCCAAAAGGTGACATTTTGGTGGGAAAATTGGGATGCAAAGTTCTCATTCAGGGCTGTGCATCCAGGCTTTGAGGGTAAAACCCTTGCCAAGGACCCCACCCTTTTCAACCTAGTATTTCCCTGTCTTCTGTCCATATCTCCAGTTTCTTCATGGTTATTATTTCCTATCCTGCTAATTTGGGCTACACGGGTTGTGAAAAGTTGTCATAAACAAAAATACATTTGTCCTACCATATCACCAAGCCCTGTCAGAGTTAGATTACAATACAAGTAAGATTATTATCTTTTAATAAATGAACAAAGACAAAACATACCAAAATACTCATCCTTACTACATGTGGGACCTGACTGCCAAAAACTTACTTACGGTGCATTAGTCAGGATTCTTCAGAAAAACAGCCAATAGGAGAGAGTAGTAGATAAATGAGTGGAGAGGAAGTAAAGGAGAAAGGGTGGGAGACAGAGATAGAGAGATTTATTTTTAGGAAATTGGCTTACTTGATTTTGGATACTGGCAAGTCTGGAATCTACAGAGTAAGCCAGCAGGCTGGAAATTCCAACAGTAATTAATACTGCAATTTTCAGTGCAGACATAGTCAGAAGGAAGAATCCCTTCCTCTTCAGGAGACCTGTCTTTTGTCTTGAATTCATCAGCTAATTGGATGAGGTTCATGCATATTATGAAGATTAATCTGCTTTACTCAAAGGTTTACTAATTTAAGGGTGTAGAAAAAGAGTGAATAATGAGAGATTACTTAATAGGTTTAATTTCTGTATGTTATTTGGGTGATTGTATACTCTAAAAGTTCTGACTTTGTCACTGCAGAATCTATGCATGTAACAAAATTACACTTAAACCCTGTATATTTACACACATTAAAATAGACAGATATATAAATGTTAAGCATATCTAAAAAAATCTTCACAGAACATCTAGATTGTTGTTTGACCACAAAGTAGTTACTATAGCCTAACAAGTTGATCAACAAATTTAATAATAGTAGGGATATTAGAGGAAATTAAAAGAATTTTTTTAAAATGATGGGTATGTGATGTAATCCAAAAATAAAATTTGAAGTCCTCCCCACTGCAACCATCTGAATAGACTCCCTCCTTGGCCAGCAACCCCTAAAATTTAATCTGAAAGACTGGTTCAGGCCATGATGGGAAGTGGGGGATCAGACTTGCCTCATTATATGTCTCCAGTATTAACATCAACCAAGACCTTAAGTCTGATAAGAAACATTTACAATCTATTTTCTCTGAAGCTTCACACCTGGAAGCATCATCTGCATGATAAAACCTTGGTCTTTACAACCCATTATCTTAACCCAGACTTTCCTTTATACTGACAATAATTCTTTCAAATAATTACCAATCAGAATATGTTTAAATCTACCTATGATCTGGAAGCCAACACCTCTAATCTGCTTCAAGTTTTTCTTTTCTAGATCTAACTAACGTAAATATTACATGTATTGTTTGATGTATTATGTCTCCCTAAAGTGTATAAAAGCAAGCTGTACCCTGACCACCTGGGGCACATGTTGTCAGGACCTCCTGAGGCTGTGTCATGAACATATCTTTAACACTGGCAAAACAACTTTCTAAATTGACTGAGACCTGTCTCAGATATTGTGAGGTCACACTCATCACTAGCGCACAGAATGATGGAGGTACCAGAAGTAGATCTGGCATGCCCTTCATGGTATAAGTAATATTTAGAGAACAAAATATTGGTTTTTAAGAGCTTTTTATTTCATAAATAGATACCAGCTAAGGAGATAAATAGTTCTTACTAAAAATTACTCCACTCATTCAGTCATCTAACAGATAGTTATGTGCCTTCTATAGGCAAGGTATATTCCTTAGATTGTAGAGAAAAATCAGCAAGGAGGCAAAATGTTCGCTTGCATGGAACTTATCTTCTAGTGGTAGAGTAAGACAATTCACAGGATTGGTTTATCCATCTTAGAGCAAACCTCCAGGATTCAAACTTATTCTAATTCACCTCAGCAGCTCCACTCAGTCACACTCCAGGGTATTACTTTAACAGGATCTAAATCTCCGCACTTTAATGACAATTCAAGCAATTAACATCTCCTAGAGGAAAAGAATCTAAATGCAAACAGCTTATGCAAAGCAATATCCCTGAAGGAGACTTTAAGCACCTAACCCCTAAGGAAAACTTATGCAAACAAGTATCAGCTGAAGCAGTTTATCCTTAATAAACATTTATTCAAACTAATACCCTCAAGCAAATTCTAAAGTCTAGCTACCACTCTACACACAACACACCATTTATTCACATTGGCACATGGCCACACACACCACACAGGACATTTCTTATTACTCCTTTCAAAAGTATACATTTAGCTGGATCAGTGAGTATTGTAGGCTTGATTCAATTCATCTGAAGAATGAACAAAAGCTAAAGAAAAGTATTAACTCATCGAAGTTGCTTTATGAAATTTAACATTTATATAGGACTTTGACAATTTGATGTGATTATGCAGGTGGTGTTAGGATCAGTGGTTCCTACCCATTCTTCAATTTTTTATTTTTTGTTTTTTAACTTTTTTGTTAATATTCAAAATGGAAGTTCAAAACCTTGAAGATACACATAAATTCAAAGCTAGGAATTAAGAAGAAATAGAACTTACAAAAATTACAAAGAACATGTTTACAATTTTATAACTGAACATAGAATTAGATTAAATTCTGAGAGTTTCATTATATGACAAACTTGAAATAACATGATAATGAACAAAAGTTGGTCCTTAGAAAAAATATTAACTTTAATAACTTGATATTAAGGGACTGTGTTAGAGGAACTTCCAGGGTCTGCTAGGGGGCTTTGGTCCCAGTGCCGGGATTTTCCCATCTCTGGCAGGCTAGGGGCTTTGTTTGCAGAAATTTTCCCGCCTCTGGCTGGCTAGGGGCTTGGGTCCTAGTGCAGGAATTTTTCCACCTCGGGACTGTGAAGGTAGAGGCACAACTCAGGGTTTTAAAGCAGTAACTAATCCAGCAAAGGATTCAAAGACCAACTGATCCAGAGAAAGTTTGAAGAAAAAAAACCCTCTCATTGGACAAGAACAAGAAAGGGGAGGGAGTAACTCAGGGATATAAGCTCCAGCTGCCCAAGCCTGCAGTGGCACCCCTTGTAGGTCCCCTTCCATGGGTGGAAGCTGTCCTTTTGCTCTGCCTACTAAACCGCACTACCACACACTCTTTGGGTCCATGAGTTCTATCTGAGCTGTAACACTCACCACAACACTGAGGCCTCGTTCCCCATTCGTTGGGGATGGAGAGGCCAAAAACCTGAGTTCCAGAGAATCTGGTTGCATCTAATCCAGTTACTATATTAAAAATGTAAAAGACTAAATATTCACTGTACTATAATTGAGTGCTACAATTTTTTAAAATGCATATTAAAAATACTTATTTTTCACATGGTAATCCGTTAATTTGAAGGAGATAATGGTCACAGATAACAAAATTGAATATAGGCAGAGAAATCTATGTTTCCATATTTGTATTAATTTCAACCTTGAAAATTAGTAATTATTGGCCCCATTTTAGACGAAAGCATGATCAAATCCAAAGATGTGAGGCCAAATAATTTGGTAGTGGCAGAAATAAAGATTATTTTCTAAAGTGTCTGCACTTTGTACATCATCACATTTTATGGAACATGTTCATACATACACTCTGTGGTCTTTAGAGATTTGAACTAAACCATTTATAGAAGAAGACTTCCATATATACAAAACTCTTGAAGAGACGTGATGAAAATCAAATTTCTGTGAGTTAGTTATTATTAAAAACATTTTTGTTTGAGTAGAATGTGAGTATTACTCTTATCTTTCTTAGACATTCCTCATTATTTAAGTTCCAGTTCTGTGCATGTCAACATCACAGAGATTTCAATCTTATTCTGGTAATGTTTGAGACAGAACTTATAAAATGTTGCTGTTCTGTTCTCTTCTTATAGCTAATTATTTTTTCTGTGACTTACACAGCACAAAACTTGAAATAATTGATGATGATGATGAGAAATGAGTAGAAGAAGGGTGGGATGTTATGCTTTAAATACCTAATTGATTTTTAAGAATATATCATTTTAAAAAAGAGATTCAGAAGGCAACAGTCCCAATTTTGTAAGTTAGGATAATGTGTAAATATTCAATGTAATATAATTGAGTGCTACAATTTTCTGAGCACTCAATTACAGAGGCAATATAGAAAGGGTTTTATATTCTTCCTAATCACAGAACACTGTTTCACCTGTACACTGTTTTACCTGTACCCTGATCATATCTGTAGTTAACTTACTAAGTAAGATTCAATGTCATAATGTATGGATACTAAAGGAGAGAAAAGAACATAATACTAGCAAATTCCTGTGTTTAAAATTGCTCTACACTACAGCGGTAGGAGGTCCTTAAATTATAATTGATTTAATACATTATGTTTTAAGTCAATTTTTCTACTTTTTATCCTGTACCATTTTAATATTATTCAGTGTACATTCAATCCCTGCACCTTGTGTCTGCATAAGGACATATATGTATGTATGTATGTATACGTATATGCATACACATGTGAAAAGAGATGTGAAATGCATGAACACACAGCTGCTCATGTGTACATGATATATCACATACATGTATGGGTATACACACGTATATATGTATAAATACAGACATGTATATGTATACATATGTCTATGTATGTGTATATATACACATACCTTTTTAATTATAAAGAATTTCAATTTTTAGATACCTGTTATAATAAAAGTGTAGCACATTTACAGTGTTAAATAAAATCACAGCATTCTCTACCTTTTCTGTATCATTTTAAAAGTTATTTTAAAAATTGCTCTTTTTCTAGTTACTATCAATTTTGTTTTATTATTGGAAGTAATCATTTCCTATAAAAATCTTGCTAGTTCAAAAACCAGACACTCCATGTTCTCACTTATAAGTGGAAGCTAAATGATGAGAACACATGGACACACAGAGGGGAACAACACACACTGGGGCCTATCAGAGGATGGAGGGTTGGAGGAGGAAGAGGATCAGGAAAAATAACTAATGGGTACTAAACTTAATACCTGGGTGATGAAATAATCTGTACAACAAACCCTCATGACACATGTTTACCTGTACAACACAGCTGCACATGTACCCCTAAACTTAAAAGTTAAATTTAAAAGAGAAACTGGAACTATGTCATAAAAATACATAACCGTTACTCCATTGCTATATATCTAAGTAGATTTCATTACATTAAATTAATATAGTGATGGTAATTATAATAAATATTTTCAAAAACAAAATCTTGCTAATATGAAGGTTTCCATCATTCTATTACAACTTGGCATAATTTATTTAGGAAATCTGTTTACTGACCTAGATTATATTTTTATCATCACACTTATACTAATGTTTAGTTATGAAATTTTCAGTAACATAATTCTGTTCAAGACTATTCTCAATTTTATTTGGTATGCAACTCAGTTAATTTATTTCCTTTTTACCATTTATTCTAGCCTTCTCAATTAACTAATAATAACATCTACCAGTAAAGTTTTTTTATTAATGAAAGCTGTTTAATATCTTTATATATTAAGTAAAATTTTATTTTCTTTCTTTTTGCTCCTCCCTTCCTAAAATTGACAACCTGTGGATAAGGGATCTCTGTGAACCTTAATTAATCAGTTGAATACATCAATTCTATTTGTCTATAAATCATAGATAACACTTTCAAGTATTTTCATATCTTTTCAAGAAGTGTAATTATGATTCTTTCAAGAAATTTCAAGAAATATAGATATTGTGTGATATCTAAAAATATAGATATCTAAAATATAGATATTGTGTGATGTCAATGGAGTCATTTAAAAAAAAAAAGAACAGAAAGTCCACCCACTTCCAATGTATTTTTAAAAGAACTCTTAAAAGGAGAATGAAATAAGATAAAGTATGTGCATTTTTTTTGCCAGTGTTTCGCATGTGTGAAAGATCTATAATTCACAAATGTCACAATTTTAAGTGAGTTATGTGCAGGTGTATTCCATGATTGAAATAATGCAGACAGCTCTCAGCTTTTGAAAGGATTTATTTTTGTCCTCTACACTTTAACTCTGTTTCAATTCATCTCCAACTATATTTTCCTGGTGTTACTTACTTATTGATTTGGACTGAGCATTTTGTTGGCAGGATAAGCTCTATGAGGAGAGGCTACATATACTGTACCAGAATTTGGCACAGTCTTTTTCTTTTGTATTTCTAACAGAATAGAGCATTGGATCAGAACTTGGCTTCTAATGGAATTAAAATAGTAAGGCTAGAGTTTTACTCATCAAATCCAATGATATATGAATTGTTCCAATATATTAGTGTGTTGTTTTTAAAAAGAAAACATTATAATCCATCCCCAGGTGCTGTATGGAACTTCTACCTTGAACGCATTTTCTTTTGTAACTTTCTATATGTTATCAGTTCTGTGCTTTTGATGACTAATTCATGTTTTCTTTTTAGCACCTCCTGGATTAGAGATTTATTTTGTCATTTCTTCCTGTTTTATTCTGAATTTTCTGTTTAAGCCCTGAATTTTTAATTTGATGATTTCAATGTTTCATATTGTGCCTTTAAGAATATAGCTGACAAAGCAGATGGTAGGATATTGGACATCTAGGAGGACAGAGGTATTCAGTAGAATGCTCTGAATGACCAAAAGCAACTAATTAGGTCTCCTGTTGGGAATGTTATGCCCTTGAAACACTTTTGTATGCTTGTTGCTTTAAAGTGTTTAGAATACACTCTGACCCTGATTGTGAGAGCTATCTTTGAATACATATTCTCTACTTTTGATAGTGTGTTTTACAGAAATGGGATAAAAATAGATCAGGTTGAACAGATTTTAACAACATGGCTAAGGCTGAACTTTTAATTTATATTAGTTTATCCTCATTTAATAAATTCATGTCTTCTATTTGACAGGTGAAAGCACTACCTTTAAAAGGCAAAATTTGTTGTTCTGTAATTTCTGTAAAATTATGTTTATTGCTAAGGTTTGCAGGATTAAAAATGTCCTTACTTTTTCTACAGGACTTGTTTTGCTTTCTTATGACTTCTTGAATCTTAAAGCAATTACCTCCTAAATATTCATTTCTGTTGTATTGCTACACCCAAGTTTAAATCTTCTATTTCACTGCGAAGCAGTGAAAAGAAAACACAGTGAAGAACTAGGGTGCAAGAGAGGGGAAAAGTTACTCCCTGACTTACTCCCTCATGAGTCCTTGATTCCAGTAGAAAGAAAGCTGGATCTGGCCAATACATGATTATTTTTTTCCCTAGTTTACCAGTCACAAACATTGCTTTATCTTCTTCATGACAGAATAAAATGGTGAAGCAGGGTCAAGAAGTTTTTCACTATTGAATCGTTTAATTTTAGTTATTCGGATATCTGATTGTGACAGAATAATTAATAAAAATATCTTTCTATTTAGAAGGGAACTGTTCACAGCAAGAACTGTATCAATAGGTAAAAGTATATCAGTATCTGAGGTAAATTTTTGCTACTGTGGTTTTAAATATATTTTATTAAACAACAGTTTATAGATTTAGTTTCTCCATTATAAATTATTTTATTTCCTTCTCTAACAAAATCAAAATTAAAAGATAATCAGAGTGAAATTCATTTTAATTTATACTTTTTTTTTTACATTGTGTTAAAAGTGAACACTTTTTAAAAAAAATTTAAAAAATATAAAGTACAACGGGAAAAATGCAAAACCCAAACCCAAACTAACCTGATCATATTAATATATTAATTGGTGCTCAGAATCATTTACTATTTTCTAAAGGCTTTGGAAACAAAGCTCATACTCCTTAGTATAGCATGCAGTATCGATCATAATCAGGCTCTAGTCAATCTCTCTAACTTTTATTTCCTCAAATTTCCAGCTCCAGCCCAGTACATATACCTTCAAATACAAGCTGACATAGCATGTTCTACTCATATTGAAAACACTGCATTTCTCTAAACACAGTAAACTATTTCATACCTTACTGATTTTGTACATTCAGTTCATAGCTCAGGTTCTTGCATTTGCACTCTTCAACCTTAAGTTTTTCTTTTATTTAATAAAGCTACAGTAATAAAGCAATAACCACAAAAAGTATTACCTCAATTTATTTCTATCTGAAGAAATCTAAACTTTCGTCACCTTTTTAAATGATACAATCATATTCCAAGAAATCAAAGTACACTAGATTTAAAAGAAAAAAACACCACCACAATATCTGACCCAGGTTCTTGTCTTTAAGCATGCCAATTCTACCTCAATAAAAATTAATTGCTGCCATATTTTTATTTATTTTTACTTATTTCTTTTATTTTATTTTGAGACAGAGTTTCATTCCTGTTGCCCAGGCTGGAGTGCAATGGTGCAATCTCAGCTCACTGCAATTTCCGCCTCCCAGGTTCAAATAATTCTCCCGCCTCAGCCTCTCAAGAAGCTGGGATTATAGGCATTTACCACCATGCCCAGTTAATTTTTGTATTTTTAGTAGAGATGGGGTTTCTCTATGTTGGTCAGGCTGGTCTAGAACTCTTGACCTCAGGTGATTCAACTGCCTTGGCCTCCCAAGGTGTTGGGATTACAGGCATGAGCCCCAGTGCCCGGCCTAAATTTTTAATACATTTGTACACAAAAGTGGATATCATACAGAAGAATTTGAAAGTTGTGCCATATTCAATTACCTGATGCTCAAAATGTAGTTTTTCTTTCATATATAATATTTTATTCTTTACTCCATCCTGGTTTGGGTTTACATAAGTTTAATGCAAAACTCTAATATGCCTTTGTGGTTACCATGTATTTGAAGATAAAGTAATTTGTTTTGATTACGTATAATTCAGTAAGTATAACTTAGATGAGTATCATTTTAAAGATGAACTTTCCTTACACTCATTTAATTTTCTTGTGAATAAATGTTATTCTTTTAATCCTATAGAATAAAACTTAGAAGCCAGATTTTTGAGATATTGAAAAAACACATTATTGACAAGAATTGTATATTATAGACAGGCTTATTATCAATGTATCTCAGAACATATTTTTATGCATTTCACCAAATAGCTATGATGATGCTTTGTTGTTTTTCAAGATTACTATAACAATTAGATTTGTGTATTTGTTGCAGATTAAGTCACAGTGTGCCTAAATTTAGCCTTTAGGTCAACCCTGAAAAAATACAAAAAGTTTTGTACATATGCAAACAATGTTATGAGAGTACTATTAATAATAAGTAAAATTGTTATTATTCAAAATTTAGCACTTCTCAACCTCCTACTGACAGTAGCCATCATGCTAAAAAATCAAATCATTTCTATCAACAGTAGTATTTAGTTTAATGATTCCAAAATTTACTTTATTCTTCATACTTGTCTAATGCTCAAAAGAATGCTTTATTGCATGACTTGGTGTAAATATGCACATTTTATTTAAAATATATATTTATTTGGATATACCCTGGCTATTACAAAAGTGCTAGAGCAACATGGCATGACTCATACATTCTGTTTCCCTTAAATTAAATCTTTCACTTTGGATTATTTCTCCTTGAGATTCATTATTCTGCATCAACAACGGCCATGCCGAATAGATACAACTTTTTCTTGCCATATGAGACTATCTGTGACTATTTCTGTGTGTTACTCTACCTTTTTAACAAGGAGATTTGAAAAAAGTGTTAAAAAGCTTTTTAATAACTAACTGTGCCTACATTTTCCAGGTAAAATTTTTTTTTAGAAAAGTAAATGTTTTCTAATATATGTTTTGTCATATTGATACAAACTGTAGGTATATTTAGTCCATAAGTAACAGTGGAGTTGAATTTAAAATGTATTTTAATTTTTGTCATATAAGGGAAAACATTCTTTTCACAGTATAATGAAATTAATGACATGAACAAGGTATGATGGTGATGCAGATTTATAACATCAATAACTAGATATCAATGCCTTAATTTAGTGCACTCTAAAATATATTGTGGCAAACTAAAAATGATATGAGCTATGTTGATCAAAAAATGCATTAACAAAAATAACACATCATGTAAAAGCATATAGGACTTTACAGCTTTCTCTTCCTCTCTTGTTCTGAAACATTTTTACTCTAGCACACTTCATAATGAGGTAGCACCCTCAGGACTTGACTATGCCTTTAGATATGAAGATGCTTGTTACCAGACTATGGAATAATCGCTTCCATTTAAGACTCTGCAAATCAAAACACTTTCTTAAACAAAGTGTTACTATGGTTAAGTAACACTAAAATTGAAATCTCTTAATCATGACAATAATAAATAGCCTTTCTCGGCAGAATAATGTTATGGAAAGAACAAAATAAAAAGAATTAGAAGGTACTGGTTTAGGGCAATAAATAGTTCTGTGACATGGGCAGATTATATATCTAACTTTTTAAGGACATTGTCATATCCAAAATGAAAGGTAATACTGGATAATTTCTCAGGGTCTTTCCAATTTATAGGTATCATTTACTGAATATTACTGTTTTATAAAGTAGTTTGGACATCCTAAAATATTTTACTGCAGGAGGTTCAAAGTAATTTAATTGTAGGACTGAGTACATCAATTAGGTTTAAATGATTATAAGGAAAGTTTAATAAATATATCAAAAATAAATTAAAAGTAGTAAATGTCATCAATATGAACATATTTCTACAAGCTTGGTGTTTTGTCCGTTGGTCCAGTTGTGATTTACTTTTGAAATTTGAATTCTATTTTACTCCACAAAGGGTAGTGGCCTCTATTTGTATTCTTATAGAAATTCTTTCTTCACAAGAGAATCACCAATGATGTTGAATACTTATGAGTAGCCAGATCTTCCTTCTGAATTCAAGTCCTAGTTTAGTAATTAGTAATTTCCATGCTATTAGTGCATTTCGTTTTTCTAAAAGGTGACAATTATATAAGGGAATAAGATTGTAAAGAAGAAATTTAAGAAGAGTACATCCCACTGAAGTCTTTTTTTCCCCCCTTTGGCCCCACTTATATGAAACACAATCAATAAATTAAAAAGAAAAGTTAAAAAAAAAGGAACTGTTTCCACAAATCAACTGTATTTCCTATATCTGAACATGTGAATATCTTATACTTGCTTCCTCCAATTCTGACTTTGTACACACAGATAAATGACCCATAGTGCCCACAAGCATAACTGAGATATATATTACAAATCCAAAGACTAATCTACTCATATTTTATTACGTGAAATTCCATTAATATTATCAAAAATCTAAAATTCCTAGCAGAATGCCAATATCAACAATAAAAATAACAAATTTAAAATTATTTAAATTTACAAGTGTTTCCTATGTTATTTAAAAATTGCTTAGGACAGTAATAGAATTAGTACAATTTCCTTTATATTTTGTTGTTTGATTTTTTATGTAAGGGATTTTCTTTAGCTTTACTAAGGTATAACTGACAAATAAAAATGGTATACATTTAAGGCGTACAATGTGATGTTTTGACATATATATAGATTGTGAAAGGAATCACAATCAAGTTAGGTAACACACTGGTCATCTCACATAGTTACCTTGTGTGTGCGTGCCAGGAGGTTGGGGTGAGGGGCTGGTAAGAAAACTTAAATCTCTTCATAGCAAATTAAAGATTAAAAAGTAGGGAAGGGAGCTGGTCACGGTGGCTCACACCTATAATCCCAGCACTTTGGAAGGCTGAGAACTTTGAGGTCTTGAGTTCAGACCTTAGGCCTGAACTCCTTGAGGTCAGGAATTCAAGAGCAGCCTGGCCAACAGGGTGAAACACTGTCTCTACCAAAAATACAAAAAATTAGCCGGGCATGGTGGTGGGTGCCTATAATCCCAACTACTCGGGAGACTGAGGCAGGAGAATCGTTTGAACCCAGGAGGCAGAGATTGCAGTGAGCCGAGGTCACCCCACTGCACTTCAGCCTGGTCAACAAGAGCAAAACAAAAAAAATAGGTAATGGAATGAGATTGTAAAGTGTAAAGGAGAAATTTAAGAAGAGTGTGTCCCACTGAAGCCTTTTTTTGTTTGGCTTCATTTATGTGAGACATAATAAATAAATGAAAAACAAAAATTAAAAAAAAAAAGCAACCCCTTCAACAAATCAACTATGCTTCCTATGTATTTTATTATTATAACTATAGTCATCATGCTCTACATTAGGTCTCCACAATTCATTCTTCTTATAACTGAATGTTTGTACCCTTTGAATAATATTTCCCTCTCTTTCCCACCCCCAATCCCTGGTAAAAATTCCTCTACTCTCTGTATCTATGAGTTTGGCTTTTGTAGGTCCCACATATAAGTGGGATCACTCAGTACTTTTTTTTTTTTTTTTTTTAACAAAAAAGCCTATCAGTAATGGAAAGGATTCATTAATCCTTGTATTTGTACTGGGTTAATTGCTTAAGGGTTATCTTGTTAATTTGTGATTCACTGTAAGTGCAAGAAACATATGTCTATTGGCCACAAAAAAAATTAATTATGCACGAATCCTATTTTCAACATATTTATAAATGTCCACTAAAATTTTTTTAAAAAGCTGGATTACATTTGAAACAAATGAGAAATTTCTACTCTTCAAATTAGCTGTTGTCATATCCACACCACCTGCTTATTATGCTCTGCTATTGCTTCCAGAAATGAGAGGAAGAGATTGAGAAAACTTCAGCTCCTTGAAATTCCTGGCACAAAGAAGACTAAGACTTCCTTTTACTCTATTTGTTTTATTAAAAATAGCGTATCTCATGTTCCTCTTTTCTGGGATTTTAAGTTACTGTGCTACCATAATGATATGAGAAAACACTTTTTCAACATGATTTTTCAAATGATTTCTCTTATTTTCAAACCAAAGCTTTTCCTCACTGTTGATAAAAATTTGAGGTTTCATTATAGAAATAAAATTGGCTTTCAGGTTGAATACATTTGAGTATGTATTTCTGCACTGCAATTTGCAGAGTAAGTTACCTAGGGCAGGCAAGAAACTCTCAATTTTAATTTTCTCTTTTGTAAGTCTATGTTTACAGAAGTATTATGTAAAGTATTATGATACTTATTTCAACAATACTGTGAAGATTATTACATTAGATATTCTTAAGGGTCCATGGGAATATTACTGCCATTTAATGTATATTAATTTTATGTTCATAAATTTAATATTATTCTTATTCCTATTGATAAGTAATATAATTTTTCATTTTATTGATTTTGCCATTCTCTTCTAAACAAGTGTTCATAATCTGATAGCTTTCAAACAAGCAACCAAACAGCATAGCAAAACAACAAAATAGAATTGAGTCTCTAAATGAGAGGATCACTCACAAAACCCACAGAATAAATTCCATTAAAAGCTACAAAACCACTAACTTGTCATTATCTACAGAATGAGATAACTGATTAGAAGCAGTGAGGAAGGGCTGAAAACAATGAAAGATGAGTCTTTTAAAAAGGTGCCAAGGTAATAAGAAAAATTTAAGGAAACACAAAGAACTGAGAACATCACTAGAAAGGCAAACCCAAGAGAGGGCATATGAAGCTATAAACCACAATTTACAGCAACACACACTTTTTGGGATTAAAAAAAGTCACATGAAAGTTTCAGAGATGTCACTATGTGATTACAACAGATAGCGTATATTTGCAGGTGATAACTGTAGTGAAATCCTGTAATTTTATGTTGTCTCAGCATCTATTTTGAATACAAGTTTAATTTTCTCATACCAGAAGCAGGGCTCAGTAATCCTTGACGTATTTTCCAGTTCTACACCACACTCAGATGGATCAAGCCAGTGACCAGAGATAAGAACTTAGAAGCAACTCTCCTGTCTGGCAGGCTGGGCTCGCTTTAAAGAGACCACTTAGACATTTGCCACGAACTTGAAGTGATCCACATGCTACTCCCTTGTACATATTGCTAGTCACCAGGTGCTTTCTCTCTCTTCCTGACTCTTCATTCCTGCATGTGATCCAGGGCTGGAGGACTTCCCTCTCAAAATTTTACCTCTCTTGCTCATTATCTGTAAATCAAAAGCTTTTTGTTTTTTCCCTATTATGGTGGTGTATTGAAATTGTGATTTCCATCAGAAGAACTAGGGGCTGCCCCAGGTTGGGGTTTACCTAGGATATGGGTTGGTGAGGGGGAACACAAGGTTGAGCTCCCAGCATGAGAGCAACGGACAGGCAGGCATAAACTGGTCACAAGTCTGACAAGACCTGCAACAGTATCTGCCATTACAAACAAGTTCCCTGTAAGGGGCTTGCTTTGGCTGTGGATCTGACAACTAGTATTAGGCTGTTAGACAGGTAAAAGAAATATTTTGTGAAAGGTGCACAATAAACATCCATCTCTAGCTCCTTGTCATTTCCCGTTGAGGCAGGGTTGCTAGCTGCTCTGGGATTGGAACCCCAATTTAGCTAAGCTCCCAAAACAGTGACAAATTTCATGGCAAAGATTATGGAGCCCCTTTAAGCTAGAAGAATTTGGTCTTCATGCAATAGAGAGACATTGTCAGGTAATATGACAATAAGCCAGTAATTCAAATTCTTATAGATCAGTGACTGGGACCAGGAACTGGTGTGGTAGTAGAGAAAATATATATAGGTGATAGATATGAACAAAATAGTTACACATGATGGACAAACCTGATTTAGGTAACAAAGAAAGGTGATATTTTATTATGTTATAGATTTGGACATTTGAAAACAGTAATATGCAGAAACTGAAAATAAGAGATGAGCTAGTTTGGAGAAGATGGTAAGTTTGGTTTGGACTGGTGAGATCATTAGATAAATTTCAAGTGGAAATGTTTGTCAGCTAGATACTGTAAAATCATGGGTAAATTAATTCACCTATAAATTTCCCTCAGTACTTTATTATACAAGATAATGAACACTGAAAGGAAATATACTCAAATGTTATTTTTCTTTCCCATCTTCCCTTGATTAAATGTCATTTTTAAATTGAGGTAGTTACCCAGATAAACAGAGTAGGTAGCTAATTACCATTGTAAATTTGTTTGGTTCAAATTTAGGAATGATTGGAAATGAATAAGCTATGATTAGATACTATTATTTCATGATTTTCACCCAAATTTTGATTCTTTTCAGGGAAACTGATTATAATGGGCTGTGTATAGGCAATGTTATATATATAATAAATATATATTCTATACATAATAAATGTATTATGTATAGAATACATAATGTATAAATACATTTGTATTTGTATTATGTATAGAATATATATTTATACATAATGTATAAATACATTTGTATTTGTATTATGTATAGAATATATATTATACATGCCTATTGATAAGTAATGTAATTTTTCATTTTATTGATTTTGCCATATAGAATAAGTTCTATACATTTATTATGTAAAGAATATATATATTTATTATCTATATAACATTGGTGACACTCTAAGGGTGCTTCTCCAGGTAACATTTTTGACATTAAAGTATTAAAAAAAGAATTTAGGCTGGGCATGGTGGGTCACACCAGTAATCTCAGCACTTCGGGAGGCTGAGGTGAGTGGATCACTTAAAGCCCAGGAATTCAAGACCACCTGGCCAACATGGTGAAACCCTGTCTCTACAAAAATACAGAAAAGTAGCCAGCATGGTGGCCAGTGCCCCTGGTCCCAGCTACTTAGGAGGCTGAGGCAGAAGAATTGCTTGAACCTGGGAGGCAGAGGATGTAGTGAGCCAAGATCTTGCCACTGCACTCTAGCCTGGTGACAGAGTGAGACTCCGTCTCATAATAATAACAATAATTTTGGGTTTGAATATCTTGTGAATGTATGGATGATGTAAATTGGTATATGTTATGTTTAGCTATACAAACTGGATAACAATTTACATACTCTAAATTCTCACACACACAAATCAATTTACAGTAGTAAGTGCTGTAAGTTGAAAATAGCTAATCAGAGAAGGTGATCATAAATGTGGCTTCGAGTAGATAAGATATCTTTATATTTCATAAAATATTCCAGCAGGGCCTGAAATAATTTCAAAATGTGTGTGCAGGTAAACAATAAGAAAATTCATTTTAGAAAGAGAGAAAATGGTCTCTGATTTTTTAAAAAAATATCTATTATAAATTAAGGTTGATTTTCCAATAAAAAGTTAAAGTATCTTATAAGAATTACATTTGATGTCTAGTAACAACAATCTCAAAAAAATACGAATGTAAAAATACATTAACTTATTTTTTCTTACAAAAAAAATAAAAAAGTGCAGGATAGGCATTTCAGATTTGGTATAATAGCTCCTTGCTTACCATGGGCAAATGTCCTACTTTGTTTATGCTTCAGCCTCCCTAGTCTGGGTTTCTATTCTCAAAATTGCCTTGCTATTTCTAGATTCTAATCAGGAAAACAAAAAATAATCATGGGGAGAACTCTCCTCCACTTTTCTAAGGAGCATTTCCAAGATTTCTATATAATACCTGTTTTTAAAATATGTTGACATTAAAAAAAATTTTTTTAATGGCCAACTCAATCTGTAAGGTAGGCTAGAAACACTTTTTGAAATCTCTCTACATTGCTACCTGAATAAAATTAGAGTTCTGTTACTAAAGAAGAAATTGGGAATTTGTTTTGGGCAGGAAACCAGGTATCTTTACCAGGAATTTTTAGGAAATGATGATGAATCCCATTGATAGATGATAAACATATGGGAATATATGCAAGTATCATTAGCTGTGACAGAAAAGGATGGACCCATATGATTAATCTGACATTTGCCTTTACTTACTAGTCAATGCACTGTTTTCAATTACGGGGATAGTATAATGGTATTCTGATACCATAGTTGGCTTAATCTGCTTTCCTTTACAGATATTACATCTAATGTAGGAACTGAAATCATTGATCAAGTGATTTCTTCGGTAGCTGTTGGTAAGTAACTAAAGATTACTCAATAGTTTTGGAAGAAGGTTATTAAGTGGATGGAAGTTTATTATGGGACGTTCTATTTCACAGAACTGATGTCTTTAAGCATTTTACCTTGAACATTCAGGTGAAATACGAGATCCTGATCATATCACTTGTTTAAGTGGTTCTGTTTTCTTATAACTTGCAAAGATTGCTCACCAATCACAGTACATGAGCCTCAAGGCATTAAACAAACAAACAAACAAAAAACCCCAGTGTGAGAGAGAAACAGAGACCAGGTACCAGGGAGCATGCATGTGTGCCTTCCCCTGCAAGATTGGCTGCTGAAGGACACAGGGCTATGGGACATTTTTTATTCTTAATGTTACTTATTTACAAAATATTTGCTTTTTATCAAAAGAGTATCCTAACATATGTAATTTTATTGAGCTTCTTTTGTTTTTTGATAATCTCTTTTTTTCTAGGTCAATAATATCTTCTTCCTTATTTATTCTTTTCTGATTCTTTTTTGTATATTATATGTCATTTTTTTTCTTTTTTTGAGATGGAATCTTGCTCAATCTGTCTCCCAGTCTGGAGTGCAGCTGCAAGATCCTGGCTCACTGCAACCTCTGTCTCCGAGGTTCAAGTGATTCTCCTGCCTCAGCCTCCCAAGTAGCTAGTATAGGCATATGCCACCTTGCCCAGCTAATTTTTTTGTATTTTTAGTAGAGATGGGGTTTCAGTGTGTTAGCCACGATGGTCTCGATCTCCTGAACTAATGATCCTCCCGCCTAGGCCTCCCAAAGTGCTGGGATTACAGGCGCGAGCCACCACGCCCGGCCCTGTAATATTTTAACTGTACATTGTGGATTTAAATTTATGTGAAAGAAATTAGGGCATTCCCAGATTAATAAAACCAAAGTCATTCATCACCACTACACCTACCTTACAAGGAAAGTTAAAGGGTATTCTTGAGGTTCAAATGAAAGGACAGTAGACAGTAACTGAAAGCCATATGATCATATAAAGATCCCTGTTAAAGGTAAATTCATTGGCAAATTAAGATCCAGTATTATTGTAATTTTAGTTTATAAGTGCACTTTTTATTTTCTGTAAGACACATACCTTTACTTCTTTTCCAATGCACATTTTTGTTATTTCTATCACAGCTTACTTAATTTACTGCAGCTATAGTTATGCTTTTTCTTTTTTATCGTACTTTAGGTTCTGGGGTACATGTGCAGATCACACAGGATTGTTGCATAGGTACATACATGGCAATGTGGTTTGCTGCCTCCATCCCCCCCTGTCACCTATATCTGGCATTTTATAGTTATTTTTAGTTATTTTAATACTTTTGACTTTTAACTAGCTTACTATAGTTAAAAGTGATTTATGCACCACCATTACAGTATTATTCTAAATTTAACCATATGCTTACATTTGTCAATGTGTTTTTATAGTTTATATGCTTTCATTTTGCTAATTAGCATCTATTTCTTTCAACTTGATGAACTCTCTTATAATTTTTTTATAAGAAAGTTCAGTTGTGATGAACTCTCATGTTTTGCTTGTCTGGGAAAGTATTTTTTCTCCTTTATTTCTGAAGGACAACTTTGCCAGATGAAATATTCTTGGTTGGGTACTTTCTTCTTTCAGCACTCTTAATATATCATCCCACTGTCTTCTGTCATTCAAGAATTCTGCTGGGAAATCTTCCAATAGTCCTGCGGATGGTCTCTTGTGATTTGAAAATTCTCTCTTTGTCATTGACATTTGGTAATTTAGTTATAATGTGTCTTGATAAAGAATTCATGTTCAATCTGTTGGTAGTTCTTTGGACTTTGTAACTCTAGATGTTCATTTTCCTCCTCAGATTTGGCAAGTTTTCTTACACTATTTCTTTAAATAACATTAAGTCTCTTTCTGTCTCTTTGTTCCTTCTTGAAATTTCATAACGCATAAATTGATTCACTTGATGGTGTCCCATAAAGTTTTTTTTTTGAGACAAGGTCTCTGTTGTTCAGTTAGTGGTGTGATCACAGCTTACTGCAGCTTCTAATGCCTAGGCTCAAGCAATACTTCCACCTTAGCCTCCCAAGTAGCTGGGACTACAGGCAAGCACCACGTTGCCTGGTTAATATTTTTACCTTTTAAAATTTTTTGTAGAGATGGGGTAGCACTTTATTGCCCAGCCTGGTCTTATATCCTGGCCTCAAACAATCCTTTCATCTTGTCCTCCCAAAGCCTTGTGATTACAGGCATGAGCTGCCATGCCCAGCCTGGTGTCTTATTTGTCTTACAGGTTTACTTCTTCGTTTTTATTCTTTTTTTCCCCCCTCTAACTAAATAAATACAAATGATTCATTTTCATGTTTGCAGATTCTTTCTTCTGCTTAATTGAATTTGCTATTGAATCTCTTTATTTAATTTTTTATTTCAACCACTGTATTCTTCAGCTTTAACATTTGTTTTGCTATTTTGTATGGTTTCGATACCTTTGGCAATCTTTTCCTTTTTTATTGTACTGTTTTCTTAATTCTGTTTAGCTGAGTTCTCTTTTAGTTCACTATGTTTCTTTAAGACAATTATTTTAAATTTATCTTGTCACTTATATATCTTCATTTTTAAGAGGTCATCCACTGTAGCTTTATTTTGTTCCCTTGGTGGTTTTATGTTTAGTTGATTTGTGTGTGTTTCTTAAAGACTTGCATTTCTGTCTTAAAACGTGAAAAAGCAGTTTTATTCTCTGACGTTTGGGAGAGAATGGCTTACCCCAATTAACCCAACTAGAGATTGTGGGGGTCTTTCATGCAGTTGCTTAATGTCCTCACTCTGCTCCTCTAGTTCCCTCTTGGTGGGCAAGTCAGGATTATGTGTCTTTTCTTGATCTTGAAAAACTAGTTCAAATGCTTGGAATTTTCCATTTATTTTTTTCTGGGGCAATTTTCTTAACAGTTCATAGTTGTTTATCTTCTTACAATCCAGCAGAATAGAGACAGTTGCTGATGTCCATATTCTGTCTGTGGAGGAGCACACATACTTTCTGTTGGAGAGGATAAGGTGGTAATAGCTATGAGGGGAAGTGGAGATCTGGGAGTGCTGGTTGCAGGGGAAGATGAGGTGATGACAGCTCTGAGGAGAAGTGGAGAGCTGGGGCTGCTGGTTGGCTGGTTGTTGGTACCACAGGTGAGGTGTATCACAGAGTTAATGGGTAGGTCTCTTGGTGGAGTCTATGGCCAAGCGATTGTTGATATCTGTGTGGTGGTTGCTATGAGCTCTCACCATTTTCTCTGCTTCTAGCTGCCTCTAAACTATTCAGCCATGAATATTCCCTCAGTATTCTTGGTTGGGCAAGACAGAAGGTAGTGTTTTGGCAACATTCCATAAGGCTAGGGAAGCTAGGTACTCATTTTGATCTCTTTTTATCTTTGGGAAAAATCAGGAGTCTTTCTCCATGAAACTTCTCTTGGCACTGAGCTGTCACATCTTAGCAAAGGCAAAACTGCTTTTCTGTCCAACTTCACTGTGTTTATTCTTGGATACCTGGTTCCATTTATGTGCAAGAACCACTCAGCTAAATTCCTGGGCTCCTATACAGACATTTAGATCTGTGGATGGTTGTTAGAATTAATGTTTCTCTGGGAGTTTGAAAACTGGAACTCCTGTTCCATCATCTTGCTGTTGTCTACCTCTTTTTCATTTAAAGGACATATTTATCAGATATTGAATACTAAGTTAATAGGATTCTTTTCCCCAATTATTGAAATACATAATTTCACTGTCTTCTAGCCTCCAAGTTTTCTGCTGAGAAGTTAGCTAATATCCTTACTGACAATCACCTTATATGATGAGTCACTTTTTGCATGCTGCTTTTAAGATTCTCTATCTGAGGCTTTCTACAGTTTTATTATAATATGTATTAGTTTAGATAATTTTGGGTTTTCCTACTCAGAATTCATTGAATTTCTTAGATTTGTAGGTTATATATTTCATCAAATTTTGAAAGTTTGCAAACCATAGTCCTTCACCCTCCACCCCCAACACCATTTTCATAGATGTAAAAATCAAACATAAAAGGGAGAATTCCATTGTAGATAAATTAATAGAATTGTGTGTAAGATCATAGCATAGCTTATGTGAGAGCTAAGGACTTAGGATCCTAGCTTAAGGGGGCTTGAAGTATGATATATAATTCATGTGAAAGAAAATCTGTTGAAAAATTGTTTTCACCAATAAACACAAACCTCTGAAAACTAAGATTTTGAATAATCAACAAGGGATCATCAGATATTTGAAAAATTTTTAGGATCCTCAGAGACTATTGCAATGTCTTTGCAACTACAAAACAAAACACAAAACAAAGTCTTTGACAATATGTGTCACACAGATAACAAGACTTTCAGATTTATCGTAATACACAGGTTTTTATTTAATTTATGAGAATGTGATCTACAAATATAATAAAATGTGGAGACATATTAGAGCCTCAAGAAGAGAGGAATAATGTAGTAGTAATAACCTATAATGATATATCTGTTCTTGTAAAGTGTTTTTCTCTTGAAGGTTTTAACTGTAATTCTTTCTAATACAGTTTTTAAAATTCCTCTTGTACAAGTCACATATCTAAAAAGTTAGTTAAATTTTAAAAGTATAATGAGGTAAGTTCAAACAAAAAGCTATAAACAAAATGAGATGTGGACCAAAACCAGACTAAAACCATTGTTACTAATGGTTTCATTCTTCAGGATTGTCCATGGCACTGTCATTTAATGCAAGTGACTAGTTTTGCATCTAGTTAAACATTTTTCAGAATTTTTATCATTTTTAATAAAATGTATGTTATTGGCATTAAAATAATCTGACATGGTTTTGGTAAACCTTTCAAGAAGAACATGAATACGCTTACATTGGTAAATAAAGTTTTCTCTTAGTTTTTTAAAAATGTTTGATGGTTGTGGGAGAAATACTGACCTAATAGCACCTTAATTTACCAGACAATTGTGCCATTTGACGGGAGAAGATGCAGGGTCCCCAAGATGAGAGGTGAAGGGGGAAAAGTCATTAGTGGAAAACAGAAGAAATTAAGAAGAATGGGAAATAAATGAAGTAATAAGGGCTGAGCATTTCTTTGGCAGAGTACATAAAGAATGGCAGGGACATCTTGAGTCATTTTGATATTTATTGTAATAAGCAAAGCTATTTATTAAGCCTATTATTGGTAACTTAAAAAAATTTTATAATTAATATTTTGGAAGCAATAGGAAAAATGAAAATATTTGCCTAATGATAGCACTAACCTTACATTTTTCAAAAATTATAAAAATGTTTAACTTACATAAAATGTTTAACTTAACTTTTACTATTCATCTTTGAGTTTATAATGGCATTACCAATCACACAATACCTAGAAGACATAAACTCACTAAAGATGTTTCAGCATCCCTTTCAAAATTAGAAATTAGTTCTATGCTCAATGAAGACAAGTTAGAAAGATTCAGATGATCCTTCTACATGTCACTCTTTAATAAAAAACTTTCCCTTACATCAAACGATTTGTTCTAAATTTGTTTTATCCCTAAATGGTTTCCATGTTTTTATGTAGAAGAATTAAAAGTAAAGCAACACTATTAAAGGGATAACTTTAACAAAGTAAGAATTAAGCAATTTGCAAAATTACCTAAGTTTCGTAACAGTGAAATCAAATACCTCAAATATAAACTAATTCCAATAATGGCTCAAGTGTTTTTAATTCCACAAATAAAATCAAAGTATAATATGGAAACTAATTCTGTAAAAGATGAAACTTCTAATATTACTGAGAATTCTGTTTTAAATTGTTAATAATTCGACATTGAAAATAACACTGTTTATTTTTGTAGTGATAATATAAAATTGCTGGTAAACACATTGTGTTTGGGAAAAAAGTTTTTACTTAATGAAGGAATCTATGTTGCATAAATATATAGCAAATTTATTATGGCATACAAGCAAGGTAAAATATTATAACAAGTGAGTTAGAAATTGAATTTCTAAATATGCAAATGTATTATATATGTGTCTTTGTATGTGTGTGTCTATGCTTATACAAATATTTGTACATTTACTTAGAGAGAAACTGAACTACAAAATTGTTTGTAATAAGGCTAACGTAAAAAACAAAGCAATACTTCAGGAGGATAGTATGCAATTTGCCATTAAAAATTATTTCATTTATTTATTTTTTTTCCTTTTTTTATTTTGCTTTAAGTTCTGGGATACATATGCAGAATGCAAGTGTGTTACATAGGTATATATGTGCCCTGGTGATTTGTTGCACCTATCAACCCATCATCTAGGTTTTAAGCTGCTCATGCATTAGCTATTTGTCCTGATGCTCTCCCTCCTCTTGCCTCCAAACCCCCAACAGGCCCTGGTGTGTGATGTTCTCCTCCCTGTGTCCATGTGTTCTTAATGTTCAACTCCCACTTATGAGGGAAAACATGCAGTGTTTGGTTTTATGTTCCTGTGTTAGTTTGCTGAGAATGATGGTTTCCAGCTTCATCTGTGTCCCTGCAAAAGACATAAACTCATTTTTTATAGCTGCATAGTATTCCATTGTGTATATGTGCCACATTTTCTTTATCCAGTCTGTCATTGATGAGCATTTGAGTTGGTTCCAAGTCTTCAGGCTAAAAACTCTCAATAAACTAGGTATTGATGAAATATACCTCAAAATAATAAGAGATATTTATGACAAACCCATAAGTAATATCATACTGAATGAGCAGAAGCTGGAAGCATTCACTTTGAAGACCAGCACAAGAAAAGGATGCCCTCTTGTACCACTCCTATTCAACATAGTATTGGAAGTTCTGGCCAGGGCAATTAGGCAAGAGGTAAAAATAAAGCGTATGTAGATAGGAAGATTGGAAGTCACATTGTTTCTGTTTGCAGATGACATGATTGTATATTTAGAAAACCCCATTGTCTTAGCCCAAAAACTCCTTAAGCTGATCAGCAACTTCAGGAAAGTCTCAGGATACAAAATCAATGTTCAAAAATCACAAGCATTCCTATAAACCAACAATAGGTAAGCAGAGAGCCAAATCAAGAGTGAATTTCCATTCACAATTGCTACAAAGAGAATAAAATACTGAGGAATACAACTTGCAAAAGACGTGAAGGGACTTTTGAAGCAGAACTACAAATCACTTCTCAAGGAAATCAGAAAGGACACAAACAAGTGGAAAAACATTTCATGCTCATGGATAAAAAGAAGCAATACTGTGAAAATGGCCATACTGCCCAAAGTAATTTATAGATTCTATGTTGTTCCCATCAAACTACTATTGACTTTTTTCAGAGAATTACAAAAAAACTACTTTAAATTTAATATGAAACCCAAACAATACCAAGATAATTATAAGCAAAAAGAACAAAGATGGAGGCAATACCCTATCTGACTTCAAACTATACTAGAAAGTTCCAGTAACCAAAATGGCATGGTACGGGTACCAAAACAGAGATATAGACCAATGGAATAGAACGGAGGCCTCATAAATAACATCACAAATTTACAACCATCTGATCGTTGACAAACCTGACAACAGTAAGCAATGGGGAAAGGATTTTTTTATATAATAAATGGTGCTGGGAAAACTGGCCAGACAAATGCAGAAAACAAAAACTGGACCCCTTCCTTACATGTTATACATAAATTAACTCAAGATGGATTAAAGACTTAAATGTAAAACCCCAAACCATAAAAACCCTAGACGAAAACCTAGGACATATCAGTCAGGACATAGGAATGGGCAAATACTTTATAACTAAACACCAAAAGCAATTGAAACAGAAGCCAAAATTGGCAAATGAGATATAACCAAACTAAAGAGCTTCTGCACAGCAAAAGAAACTATCGTCAGAGTTAAAAGGCAACCTACGGAATGGAAAAAAATTTCTGCCCATCTGACAAAGGTCTAATATCCAGAATCTATAGGGAACTTAAACAAATTTGCAAGAAAAAAAAAACAAACAATCTCAACAAAAAGTGGACAAAGGATATGCACAGATGCTTCTTAAAAGACGACATTTACATGGCCAAAAAACGTGAAGAAAAGCTCATCATCACTGGTCATTAGAGAAATGCAAATCAAAACCTCAATGAGATACCATCTCATGCCAGTTAGAATGGCAAATATTAAAAAGTCAGAAAACAACAGATGCTGGCAAGGCTGTGGAGAAGTAAGAACACTTTTACAATGTTGGTGGGAGTGTAAATTAGTTCAACCATTGTGGAAGAAAGTGTCATGATTCCTCAGGGATCTAGAACCAGAAATACCATTTAACCCAGCAATCCCATTACTTGGTATATACCCAAAGAATTATAAATCATTCTACTATAAAGACACATGCACACATATGTTTATTGCGGCACTATTTATTTATCATTAATTAGATTTTAGAAATAAGCTTGTCTTTGAAAAATATTTTGTAATTATAGCCATAAGGTTTGTGATGATCTAAACTCTTGTAAAATATGTATCTAAATTTTGGTTGCATTTTGTTCAAAATCAGTAGAAAATTCTGAATAAAGTTATTTGGCACATTGGATAAAAGCCTTCAGCTTTCAAAGTTTATCTGTCAAGGTACAACTAGAAAAGTAAAATCTGTGGAAGAATGTCTGTGTACTTGTGTGTATGCATGTTTGTATGTATGTGGGTACAGATTTATTATCAAGAATTGGCTGGCACAATTCTGAGAGTTGGTTAAGCAGTCTCTGTAAGGCTGTTGTCTAAACCAGTTTGTATCCACATCAGGTACAGAAAGAACAATGTTTGGATAAAGAATATATGTTGTGCATTACAATATTTCGAAGAAAGAGGGCCATTACAGTCACTGGAAACTTCATGTAAGGTGAGATTATAAAGGGCTTTGAATATACTACTGAAAAACTCACAATATGTTGTGTGAAAATAAGAGCCACTTGTGGTTTTGAATAGGAAAGAATGATTAAATATGTGTCTTGGGAGAAAGCTTTGGCCTTTAGAATCTGATAAATTGGAAGGAGGTAGAGAAATTAGAGGTAAAAATTTGAAAAGTATGTAAGTTAGACAAGAGTTAAAAAACAGCTTAAGTTAAAAAAAATCAAAGAGGAGGAAGCAAAACAGTGAATCATTTTGAAGGACTAATTTAACTTGCTAAATGTGAATATGCATAAAAAAATAATAATTCTGAGATTTTAAAATTTGATAAATTAGAGTACATGGTGACTTTAATGAGTAAGGGATTCAGAAGCAGGTAGGAAAATAAATTATTATATTTTTGGTATATTGAATTTGAGCTTTTGTTGGGACACCTGAGCAAATGGCAGAATTGTATCTGTGAGTCCATTAATACAGAAAAAAAGAATGGAAACGGAACCATGAAAAATATATACATAAATCTATGGAAAATGGTTTTGTGGTTTCCTGTGAAGATAGTAAGTGATTGAGAAGTTAAAAACAATACTGAGAAAGTTTCAATGTTCAATCTGTGTTTATATTGTTAAATTTTTCAAAACAGACATATATTAAATAATTATATATTATACATATTAGTAGTCTACATTATACTGTATTCATACATAGACACTAAAAAAAAATGCTCAACCAGATTAAAAACAAAAATTGGAAACCTCTGGTGTAGAATAAAAAGAAAGCTTGTTTGCAAACAGAACCTTTAAAAATGCCCAAACTTAAATTTGACCAAAGGAAGTTACATCAGCTATGGAAATGTGGTAAACCTGGTGATAGGTCATTGCAGAATCAGAAACATCCAGAGTCATAGAATCCAGAGTAGAAAATATTTTTAAGGAGAGAAAGAACATTTTAATTCAGAGCTCTAGAGAAGATAAGTAGATACATGATAGTAGAGTGCCATGGACAGAAGCCAGTGTGGCTTATGTGAGGGAAAAAAAAATGTGGGCAGAAATAGTAAGTGCTATAATTTTGAATATCACCATGAGATAGCTTGATGGTATAGGAAACAACAAATACTGAATATGTCCAATAGTAAAGCAATATTATAGAAAGGCCTTTCTTCATTTTCTATCACTTTCATAATATAAAACTTGATTTTTATAATTTTTTACAGCATTGGAATAATCATTTAGAGAAGACAGATCAAAAAATAGGTAACTACCTAGAAAACCCCACTGATTTTACCCAAAAGATCCTTGATCTGATAAACTACTTCAGAAAAGTTTTAGGATACAAAATCAATGTACAAAAATCAGTAACATTCCTATATACCAACATCATCTAAGCTGTGAGAGAAATCAATAATGCAATCAAATTTACAATAGCCACGAAAAGTATAAAATATCTAGAAATACAACTAACCAGGCAGGTGAAAAATCTCTACAATGAGAATGACAAAATATTGTTCAAAGAAATCAGAGATGACACAAATGGGAAAACATCCCATGCTCATGGATAGGAAGAATAAACATTGGGAAAATGGCCATTATGCTCAAAGCAACTTACAGACCCAATACTATTCCTATCAAACTACCAATGACAATCTTCACAGAATTTTTTATATATATATAATTAATATATATAATAGTTATAAATATAATTCATATAATAGTTATATATATGTTATATAAATATAAATATATATATATAAAACTATTTTAAAATGCATATGGAACAAAAAAGAGCTCAAATAGCAAAGGAACTAACAAAATTGGAGGCATAACTTTACCTGACTTCAAACTATACTTCAGAAATACAGTAACCAAGTAACTACAGCATGACACTGGTACAAAAATAGATACATTTACCAATAGAACACAACGGAGAGCCCAAAAATAATGCTACATACCTGCAAACATCAGATCTTCAACAAAGTTGATAAAAACAAGCAACAGGGAAAAAATTGTATATTCAATAAATGGTGCTGGGATAACTGGCTGTTCATACGCAGAAGATTGAAACTGAACCCTTTGTTATACTATATACAAAAAAATAAACTCAAGATGGATTAAAAACTTTAAACCCTAGGTCTATCCCTGGAAAAACCCTGGAGCATAACCTAGGAAATACCATTCTGGACATAGGACCTGGCAAAGATTTTATGATGAAGATGCCAAAATACATTGCAACAAAGCAAAAATTGACGAATAGGACCCAATTAAACTAAAGAGCTTCTGCACAGAAAAAGAAGCTATCAACAGAATGATCTAGGGGTGTCCAGTCATTTTGCTTCCCTGGGCCACATTAGAAGAACTGTCTTGTTTCATATAAAATACTCTAACACTAATGATAGCTGATAAGCTAAAAAAAAAATGGTCTGTTTATAAATCTCATAATATTTTAGAATGTTTATGAATTTGTACTGGATGAATTCAAAGTTGTCCTGGGCCACATGAGGCCTGTGGACCACGGGCTGAACAAGCCTGGAAAAAATCGACAGCCTACAAGACAGGAGAATATATTTGCAAACTATGAATCTGATAAAAGTCTAATATCCTGACTCCATAGGAAACTTAAACAAATCAACAAGCAAAAAACAAACAACCTCACTAAAAAGTGAGTAAAGGACATAAACAGATACTTTCTTAAAGAAGACAAACATGATGCCAACAAGCATGGAAAAATGCTCAACATAGCTAAGCATTAGATAAATGCAAACTAAATCCACAATGAGATACCCTCTCACACCAGTTAGAATGACTATCTTTAAAAAGTTAAAAAATTCAGATGCTGGTGAGGTTACAGAGAAAAGGGAATGCTTATAACACTGCTGGTGGAAATGTAAATTAATCTAGCCATTGTGGAAAGCAGTTTGACAATTTCTCAAAGAACTTAAAGCAGAATTGCCACTCAACCCAGCAATCCCATTAATAGGTATATACCCAAAGAAATACAAATTGTTCTACCATAAAGACACATGCACGTGTATATTTATTGCAGCACTATTCACAACTGCAAAGATACAATCAACCTAAATGCCTGTCAATTATAGTCTGGATAAAGAAAATGGGGTACATATACAACATGGAATACTATGCAAACATAAAAAGGAATGAGCGCACATCCTTTATAATAACATGAATTGAGCCTGAGGCCATTATCCTAAACAAACTAACACAGCAACAGAAAACCAAATACCACATTTTCTTACTTGTAAGTGGGAGCTAAACACTGAGTACATACGGATACAAAGAAGGGAACATCAGACACCAGGGCATACTTGTGGATGGAAGGAGAGAGGATGATGAAGATCAAAAAACTACTTATAGGGTACTAGGCTTACCACTTACTATAAGTGATGAAATAATCTGTACACCAAACCCCCATGACATGCAATTTACCTATGTAACAAACCTTCACATGTACGTTTTTTTAGTTAAATTTTTAACTTTAAAAACTTGCTTTTTTAAGTTAAAAAACCAAAATGTTAAAAAATTATGTAAATAATCATCTACTTCTGCTTCATCCATATTTTCTTGTATCCTGTATTTGTTTCCTATTGCTGCTATAAGAAGTTACAGCAAATGGCATGGCTTAGAATAAAAAAAATCAATTCTCTTACAGTTCTGGTGTTGAGAAGCCTGAAACAGTACTTACAAGGTTAAAATCAAGGTGTTGGCAAGCCTGCTTTTTCTTGTTCTAGACCCTGAGTGCATATGTTCATGGACATAACTCTTGACCTCTGCTTCTATCCTCACATTTTCTCCTCTGACTGACTCTCTTGTGTGCCTCTTTTAAAAACCATTGTGGTTATACTCTTCCCACCTGAACAATCCAGAATAATCTTTCCATGTCAAAATTCTTAATTAGATCTGCCAAATCCCTTTTGCTATGTAAAGTAACATATTCACAGTTTTGGAAAATTGGTATGTGGACATCCTTCAGAAGGACACATTATTCTGCCTACCACATATTCTAACAAAATCTTTCTATGTAGCTTTGAAATCCAGTGCTTGGACATAAATTTTAGAAAATCTAAGTTTATTTACATAATATAGCAAAATGTTTATCTTCAACAAGATTTTAGGAACCACATTGATGAATGTTTCAAACTGAAAGACGATGATATACTAGATTTTTAAATTTACAGTTAGTGAGCTAGTTAACACTAAGCTATTACCCACAATTCTATGAAAGCCATGGAATAGTTCCCAGAGTGAAGCTCTCACTCATCAGGGGAAAACAATCATACATAATATACTTGAACAAAGTGGCACTAAGAGAAATAGGTAATACTACTGTTGTAATGACTTTAATTTTCATATGCTTAGATCAGTTAACTTTAATATTTCATTAAGGGATTTGTTTTGCTTTATACAACTTTGAAAGGGAAGGGAAGAGTGCCTCAATTTACTTTTTGTTTGTAACATTATATAAATGCTACACAAGAATTCTCCTTTGTATTCAATTGGTGTTAAGGCATTTCACACTGTTTGCTTGGAATTATTCCACACATATGATGAAATTATTGATTCAGTTGAACTGATGACGTATCCATATAGTCATCAGGAAATATCAGTGTCTCCTTCTTATACACTCTTTCATCTAGATAACATAGCACACATGGCAACATTGATTAATGTTGCTTTCCACATAATTTAATTCCTAATATTCCTCCAAAAATATAAAGATACGAAGTTAACTTATTTTGACAAAAATACTAAAATATAGAAGATTAATTAGAACCCACTGTGTTCAATCAGTTTTATAATATCTTGAGCAAGATTACTGACTTTGTCTCCTTTGTATTTTCATGAGAGTAGTGTAAGGATGATGAACTGTTGAGAGCTTTTGCCTCTTTGCTGATGTTAATCTCGAATGGCTCACATCCCCATGTATTATACTTTCAGTATGTGTAAGAACATGGGGAGAATAATAATAAGAAAAGGGAAAAAAATTACAGCAGGAAAATCTTTTTAAAAGTGATATTTTACTGCCACTTAAATATAAATTTGCCCACACAGAGTTTAGCTTCAAATTTTAATCTCCTCTTTTCAAATTCAAAGCCAGAAATACTGAATTTTTCTTTTTTCATTCCTGAGGCCTGTTGTGAAGGTTAAAGAAGTATCATTAGTAGGAAATAGAGTTGAATGTGTATTAATGCTGGACTTCGAAATAACCACCGATACGATAGTACGCAGCAGGTCTCATGTCAACTCCACTAAATCATAGTTCTCATTTACACTCCCACACGGACGGTTGGAAAATTAGTAAAATATATTTGAAGCCTTTCCACAAGTCAGCAGGTAGAAAACAAATATTTAAAAACCGCCAGCTTTACCAATACTGTCTAAGGCATGCAACATGAAAATAATTCTATCCCACTCCACTTGTGGAAAATTTTTAAATATTTCAGGAAAACAATACACCCGGGTAATTACTGTAGAGTTTTACTCACTCTGGAAGAACACAGAATGCTATACAGACCAGACATTTGTCTACTTTATCCCCATTGGTCCATCCTTCATGATGTGACTGACTGATGACTTATTGAGCACCAGTGGGAGACAATTTTTACAGCTTTCATTGGAACATATTTGACACATAAGCAGCAAATGTAATGGAATGCTACTGATGACACTAATGACAGAAATTGTGTGAGTTCCAATGCCTTCTACCAGGTCATTCACTGGGAAAGCTGTGAGGTAGTTAAATTATCTATCAATCCACACTTCATAGTGGATTGTTTTCACTCAACATTTACACAAAGCATTGATATGCTCCTGATGAATGAGACTGATGGTAATGATAATGGCTACTTGATTTTTGTGCTGCCTGCCATTCACCTATCTTAACTGCCAAGGATGCAATAAATTATAAGTACTGTTAAAACTTCTTGTAAGAAAAATGAGGCTTTCTCACTAGAAAAACACTTTTTATCTGCAGTTCACCTGCAGTGTAAATCTGTCGTCTTTATTCTTTATTACTTTTCTTTGAGTGGAGGATTTCTTTTCAGGTATGCATGTATACAAGTACACAGACATCATGGGAAATTATACTGCATCCTACATTTTCTGTAAAAATATAAAATTTCAGATATTAAATCATCCAAAATTTTTGGTGTTTTGCCAAAAAATATGGGGATAAGTGGCTTACATTTCTGTCTTCTGGAACTTTCTTTTGTCCATAATTTCATTGCCTTTTCCCTAAGCACCATGAAATACACTGGAGATTATAGAAAAAAAGCAATGAAAATTAAGCTCCTGTATACTTTTAAACCTTGGATATGCATTATTTTCACTCTTACTTTACCTTTACTGTCTCAAACCTGTAGTTAAAAACTGTGACCCTGTGATTCTAGATACACAGAATGGGGAGTTTTGCTGTCAAATAATCAAGTAAATTGTGATAATCTGTATTGCTATCTTACAAAATAATTTTTAATCAAACATATCATTTAGAAGTTATTTTTTACAATTTTATTACTAATCACTGCCAGACCCAATTTGTGATCAATTACTCTTCAGCATATATAGTACTTATCTACCAGTGAAATTACACCTTTATGGAAATGGGCAAATATTTTATTTGCCAATCACTGCGTGATAGCTAGGAATCACTTGGCAAAGTACAATTTTATTGTGATTAATTTAAGAGCATGCATATTATCTTATGCATTTATCTTTAACCATAAAGAGTCCCATTTATATAATTATTAAAGTTAATTCACAATGCAATATGTTCTAAAATACTGGTGGTGTGATTGAAGGTACTTTCTTTTATTTATTATATAACTTTCCATTCTTAGAAGTTCCTCATCATACTTTTAGAATTCCTCTGTTTCTTGGTATTTTTTTTTAACCAAGTCATGTTACTCAATAGTGCAGACTATATTTTCCAAAGATGACCACACGAATATACATCCAATTATACAGGCTCTTCATACATTATGATAGTGACACATTTCTGTCAAAAGGTGAGGGAATGTCCTTCACCCTACTTGAAACTAACAGAGCATAGTAAATGTTTTACCCAGTAAAATGTGGCATAAGTAATTTTGCATAATTTATAATGCTAAAAGATAATAAGTCATTACAAAGGGCAATACAGCTTCTGCCTTTTTCCATTTCTTTAAGTGTACTTGTCATAAACCCAACCAACATGTTGTAAGAATCACAAGCCATGTTAATTCCTTGTGTGTCCCATCAACCACCAAATTTCTCAGTGAACAAGTCTTCAGACAATTCCCATTCTGGGCCATCAAGACTTCTAAATGAAGTAGAGGCATATTTTTTAGATATTGAGAGTTCAGTTTCAGATCATTTCAAAGTAATGACGATTGCAATAAAGCAAGTCACACAAATTTTTTGGTTCCCCACTGCATATAAAATTTTGTTTACACTATACTGTAGTCTATTATGTGTGTAATTGAATTATATCTAAAAAATGTATACACCTTAATTTAAAAATACTTTCTTGCTAATACATGCTTATGATCATCTGAGCCTTCAGAGAGGCATAAACTTTTTCTTGGTGGAAGGTCTTGCCTTGACATTGTTGGCTGCTAACTGATCAGATTGGTGGTTGCTGTGTATTGGAATGGCTGTAGCAATATCTTAACATAAGACAACAATGGAATTTGTCACATTTATTGACTCTGTTTTTTGTGGAAGGTTTCTCCATAGCATTTGATGCTATTTGATAGCATTTGCCCATATTAGAACTTATTTCAAAACTGGAGTCAATTCTTTCCAACCCTGCTGGTTGCTTTATCAACGAAGTTATTATGTAATAATCTAAATCCTTTGTTGTCATTTCAACAATATTCACGAAATTTTCATTAGGAGCAGATTCAATTTCAAGAAAAGATTTTCTTTATTTATTCTTTAAGAGAAAGTTCTCATCCATTAAAGTTTTATCATAAGATCATAGCAATTCAGTCACGTCTTCAGGATCCACTTCCAATCTTAGTTCTCTTATTATTTCTAACACATATGCCATTACTTTTCCCACTGAAGTCTTGAACACCTCAAAGCCATCCATGAAGGCTAGAATCAACTTCTTCTAAACTCCTGAAAATGTTGATCTTTCGATGCCTTCCCATGAATCACAAATGGCATCTACAAGAGAGAATCCTTTCTAGAAATTTTTTGATTTACTTTGACCAGATCTATCAGGTAAACCCCTAATATGGGAGCCATAACCTTATGAAATATATTTCTTAAATAATAAGATTTGAAATCAAAATTACCTCTTGATCTTTGGGCTGCAGAATGCATGCTGTTTCAGCAGGCATGAAAACAACATTAACCTCCATCAGAAATTTTAGATGATGATATATATTGTCAATGAGCAGTAAATTTGGAAAGGTATCTTTTTTTCTGAGCAGATCTCAACAATGGGCTGAATGCAGCTGGAGGTCATTATCTTAAGCAAATTAGTGCAGGATCAGAAAATCAAATACTGCATATTATCACTGATAAGTGGTATCCAAACATTGGGACTCATGGACATAAAGAAGGCAACAGTAGACACTGGGGACTATTAAAGGGGAGAGAGAGGGAGGAGGACACAGATTAAAAAACTAACTGTTGGGTGCTATGCTCACTATCTGGGTGATAAGATCATTTGTATCCCAAACCACAGTATCACTCAAAATACCCATGTAACAAACCTGCATATGTATCCCCTGAATCTAAAATAAAGGTTGAAATTACTTTAAAAATTCAGTCAACCATTCTGCTAACAGGTGTGCTGTCATCTCTTATTATTTCATTTATAGAGCACAAACCTAGGATTTTCACAATGGTAAAAGATAATTGACTTTAACTTAAATTCACCAGCTGCATTAACTCTGAAGAGTCACCCGGTCCTTTGAAGCTTTGAAGGCAGTCATTGACTTCTCTAGCTATGAAAATCTTAAATGGGATCTCCTTCCAAGAGAAGGCTGTTTCATCTACATTGAAAATCTGTTTATAGTGTAGCCATCTAATCAATTTAATTAGCTTAACTTAGCTAGATCTGTGGGATAACTTGCTGCATCTTCTCCATCAGCACTTGTGGCTTCACCTCGTATTTTTCTGTTACAGAGATGGCTTCTTTTCTTAATCTCATGGACCAACAACCTCTGGTAGTTTCAGACTTTTCTTCTGCAGTTTCCTCAACTTTCGTAAAAATTGAAGAGTTAGGGCTTTACTCAGGATAAGACTTTGGCCTAAGGGAATGTTGTGGTTGGTTTGATCTTCTAAGCAAACCACTAAAATATCCTCTATATCAGCAATAGGCTGTTTACCTTTTTGTCATTTTCTGTTCACTACAGTACCACTTCTAAATTTTTAAGGAATTTTTCTTTGAAATCACAAGATGGCTAACTGCCACAAGGTTCCTAGCTTTTGGCCTATCTCTACTTCTGACACGTGCTCTTAACTAAGCTTAATCATTTCTAGCTTTTGATTTAAAGTCAGAGATAAGTGACTCTTCTTTTAGCTTGAACACTTCGAGGCCACTGTAGGGATATTAATTGGTCTAATTTCAATATTGTTTTGTCTCAGGGAATCAGGATGCCTGAGGGGAGTGAGAGAGAGAATGACTGGTCGATGGAGCAGTCAGAACACACACACAACACTTATCAATTCAGTTTGCCATCGTATAAGGATGTGTTTTGTGGAACCTCAAACAGTTATAATAGTAACATAAAATATCATTGATCACAAATCACCATAGCAAATATAATAATAGTGAAAATGTTTGATATATTGAGAAAATTACCAAAATGTGAACCAAAGCAAGCGAACATATGCTGCTGGAAAAATGGCACTGATGAACTCGTTCGAGGCAAGGTTGTGTCAAGCCTTCAATTTATAAGAAGTGTAATATTTGCTAAGTGCAATAAAAGCAAAGCACAATCCAACAAGATATGCATGTATTAGGCATAGCATAGCAGAAGAAAGCAATGTTTACTATGTTCTGTCTGTATTCCTGCTTCACAGGAATTGTTAGATCACTGCTGTTTAAGTAATTAAAGTTAGAGTTAATTCATTATGTATTGATCTAACAAAGATTAACTGTCTATTACTGCATGGGTAAGAGTACGTTTCTTCCACACACCTACACATACACAAACACCCACACATGTGCAAATACTAAAATTTGAGTCAGTGATTTTGAGACCAAGTGGCAGGTAGAAGTTGAAGTGACCTTGCAAAAATGTTAGCAAAAATTTGATGACTCTTGAGAATATTATCAATATCATTATGTAGTGGTAGAAATTTTAACACAACTATTATCTGTAGTATCAAAAAAGAGGAAAATGAATCTAAGAAAATGAATGATATAGCTAAGGGGATTTCTTGACTGAGTGTTGATCATGTTCGCTTGCTTCTTCTAAATGCATTTAGTAAAATGAGAAAGCAGACATATAAGCTAAGAATTAATGAATAAACATAAAGGAGCTACAGTTTTCTGTGTCTGAAAATGACTTTTTGCCTTAGCATTTCTAGATGGTAAATGATGCTAAAATTATAAAAATGACTTCTGAGCTAATCTCATACCAAAGGAGCTGTTAGAAAGTATAATCTAAAGATCAAGCTGAGAGTGTGGCTATAAATGCCTTCGTTAAAATCCCAGATAGTTTCAACTTGGTGTCTCAAACAAAAATAAATTCCTCAAGAACCTTAATGGTGCCATCCTACAACAACCTTACAGAAAGCCCAAAGTTCAGAAAAGTATATTCAACTCAAATTTGTATGCGGGTTTTTTTCTTAATGGAAACAAACCCCTGTAAGTTTCACAGAAATCCCATGAAGGTTTTTTTTTTTTTTTAATTTTTATGTAATCCATAGGTTCACAGAGCCATAACATTTTAAGGATATTTTCACAGAAACATGACAAGATCAGAATTAAAGTATAAAATATAAGGAAGCTTTTGGATTCCAAATAACAAACAGAACCAGACTGAGAAAAACATTGAGCCTAAAAACACTGGACATTTCTTATGGAGATGGAATATGCAAAAGGTATCCAGGAAGCCAGAGTGTATCAAACAGCTGTGGACAATCATTTCCAGGAAATAAGACTGATTTCTACTCAAGTAATCAGCAAGCATCATGTGCTCAGCTGAATTCCATAATTTTTGTAGATCAGTGACTTCGTGTGTTCCTTCAGTTTTCTCCCTCATTGAATTGCGGTGTTTGTGGAAATTATGCCATTTCTGCACAACTATTATATATTGGATATGGAGGATATATTCACTTTTCTCTTACTTTCACGAATCTTCAGAATGCACAGGACTATACTTGAAGAGCTGTACTACAGGAACTGCAGCAGAGAAAATTTATTTACATCTCAACTTTATATGATGAGATCCTAGACTGTAAACTGATATCACAATGGGAAGAAACATTGGGGGTTTGTGGGAGAGAATGAATTGAGATTATTTTGAATTTTTGTGCCCCCCAAAAGCAAACAACAATTACACCTTTCATGATCCTATAGTGTGATGTTGACAGCACATGTTAAGAGTTAGGAGGTCTTTGTCCCTTCCCACTGAGCCTGAGCAGAACTGTAACTGCTAAAGAGATAGAATGGGCAGAAGTGAAGTGGTGTGGCTTGACTTCCAAAGCTTGAACAGAAAAGGAAATGTTGCTTCTTCCTGGCTCTCTCTCTCTGTCTCTCTCTGTCTCTCTGACTTAGAATTCTTGCCCTTGGAGCCTAGCTGACATGTTGTAAGGAGCACTAGGACACAATGAGAAGCCATGTGTAATTATTCCCACCAACTGCCCACCTAAGATGCTAGACTACAGCCAAGAGCAACCACCAAAAGTGTGAGTGAATGAGCCTACAGTTAGTAGTAGTCACCAGATTCTGAATCATCCACCTGAGGTCTCATAAATTAAGAATATTTTTGCTCTGACAGCATGAATTTTTGATCCAAAAGCAGTACGAGAGATAATAAATTAATATTTTTCTTGTAAATCAGTAATTTGGGGGTGATTTCTTACAGAGCAATAAATTCAGATTAATTCAATGTAGCACATTGGATCACCAAAAACATATATCTAAACTAAGACTACTGAATGTCCAGTTCTCCAGTTTTTTCCTTTTATGAACCTTTATATGTTGTTAAATCAAAATGTCTCAATGATATTTTAAAGTCTCAAAATAATAATGAGATGTGTTTATAAGGAATAGTTTTCTAACAAAGTGTACTGAAATATGTAAAGTATATTGAAATATGCTGAAAGATTTGAAGCATTTCTCTGGTATTGATTTTCAGAAAAAGGTTCACATTTTCTACAAAGGTAATGCTTTATTTAGGTGCTTTATAGGTCTATTTTTAATTACAATTTGCATCTTTTTCCACACAAATATAGCCTTAATTTAAGGTTAGGATAGCATGTTGACCTATAAACAAACAGTGGCGTACAAATCACAGAGTGGAAACTTTTCAAAAAATAAGATATAGAAAGAGCAGTAAAAAATTTAGATAAATTCAAAACTGTTCACCCCAAATGTTTCCAGTTGACATGAGATATAGGTTCTTATGAATTTAAACTTTATAGCATGCTACATATCGTTATATTAATGCCCTTTTACATTACAAATAAACTTAAGTCCATTAAAATATAAAGATATTGTCACTGAGTATTCAGAAATACTGCCAACTATTTTCCAGTGCAGCATCGGTACCACAGATTCCAAAAAAATACAAACCACCCTCAGAGATTACTACAAACAACTCTATGCACATAAACGAGTAAACCTGGAAGAAATGGATAAATTCCTGGACACTTGCATCCTCCCAAGCCTAAATTAGGAAGAAGTCGAAACCCTGAATAGACCAGTAACAAGGACTGAAGTTGAGGCAGCAATTAATAGCCTACCAACCAAAAAAAGCCCAGGTCCAGATGGGTTCACAGCCGAATTCTACCAGACATACCAAGAGGAGCTGGTACCAGTCCTTCTGAAAATCTTCCAAACAATCCAAAAGAGGGAATCCTTCCCAAATCATTTTATGAAAACAACATCATCCTGATACCAAAACCCAGCAGAGTCTCAACAAGAAAAGTAAACTTCAGGCCAATATCCATAACGAACATAGATTCAAAAATCTTCAATAAAATACTGCCAAACTGATTGCAACAGCACATCAAAAAGCTTATCCATCATGATCAAGTAGGTGTCTCAAGAAAAACAAAAGCAAGATACAGCAATTTGTTAACAAAAATATTTCTGTATGCTTTTGGATAGCAATATTTTACATTGTTAGGCATATCCTCTATTTTCCCAAAAAGCAACATATGATAATTTAAAACAAAATGTTTTATTTTTAGCAGTTACTTATAGTAATGACCTTTGGAAGTCTTACTGAATAAAATAAAATAATAGAAACTGAGATTTCTTACATATTTTCTGTGTTAAAATATGCAAACCCATCATTGATTTACTTATTTATTTAAATTGATTAGCTTGAGTGCTATGTATTGCAATGTAAGTCATGAATTAATTCAGTAATTGTGTACCATGTTTCTTATTACCAAATTATACAGCCAACTGGGACAATATCAAAGCACTACATTAAAAGTATATATGTGTATATATATATATATATATGCCAAATCACATATGTATGTATGTTTATATTTATTTGTGTGTGTATATATATGGGTGTATAACAAGCTACAAATTGGGTGTTTCTGATTCCTTCATTTTCCTCCATAAGTTCCATTAGCGTGTATACACTCTAATGCAGATCTAATATCTTCTTATCTTAGTGGGTGCTTTATAAATAGGGATTGCAATTTTAAAATAATTCAGAAATTTGGCCATTTGCCCTTCTAATGACCTATACATTTCTATCCTGGCCTGAATTCTGCCTGAATTTCTTCTTTAATACAGTCCATACCTTGCCCACAAGGTTGCATTGATTATAAAACAAAAAATCATGCTTTTATACTGGAGACACACTGGGCCTTCAAGTCAGGAAACTCTGGATTTTAAATACTGAGTTTCTATTGGTTATTAATGAGACTTTAGGATAAATATGCAACAGTTTTAAGCCTCAGTGTCTTCATCTGCATAGCCAGAAAATAACAGCAAAATAATAGAAAATTTCTGAATTTTGGAGAATTAAATGAATGCATGCAAAATGCATGTCTTATGGTAAGCATGCAATCACTGATGGCTATTGTAATAATTGATAGGAGTTCATCAGCTACTTGGCTAGGGTGAGGTTGAGAGGGACAGAGAAGTCTAGTATTCTGCATCTGCTGACCCTTCAAATATCAATCCTCAAATATCAAAATTCTATGCCTAAAAATGAGAAATTATTTCAAACATCATTGATTAAACACCTTAGCAGTAAAGCAAATTACTAGCTGGGTAGTCACTAATTTTTGCTAGGTAAGGATAAAATTCCTAATTATTAGGAATTTTCTAAGTGACAGGCTGCCAGCCTACAGGAATGATAAGAGAAGTTCAATCCATTTATTTCATTAGTATAATGCTTACACCTACCTCAATGGGTTGTTTCCTATTTATCCACTTCTACTAGTAACTTCTACTTAGGTTTACTATTTATACAGAATTGGACCAAACCCCAGGGGACCTTCAGTTCATTTTTTTTTTCCAGTTATTATACTCAAACACATTATTATTTATCTTAGAGTTTTAAGAATGTTCAGTTTAGTATTTAAGGTTAGAGACACTGCTGCCATGAAGATGATTCACATTTTCAAATTCACAGTTCCGGTTTCACAAGGCATTTGGAGTTTCAGACTCATTCACAAGAATGGGAAAATTGGTACAATTCCTCATCAGGGATTTCTAAACAGATATCTGGGTTGTTCTGACCTTGGGCAAGTAAAGTTATCATGAGCAATTGGGACATTTTGCTTCTACTTATCATTATGGGGTCACCGGCTGCTATTGTAAGGGCAATGTGGTTTGGGAATTCAAGGCACAAAATTTAGAGGGACTATTGGGCAATCCGGGGATGAGCAGGAGCGTCCCCTCCAAGGAATCATTCTTGTGAGCCACTTTGCCAGCGGCTGAGAACTGTAATAGGAGTTGAATAAGAGAGATAATTGGAATGGGAAAAAGGGAAGGAGAAATCAAGTAAAATAAATTACACAAAGTGTTTTATTCTGAAAGTCAAAGCTATATCCTATGTGTACTTTCCTTCCTCTTCCTTGCCCTGCTCACTTTTCCTTATCACAAATGAGACCACATCCCCCAGTCTCACACAGATCTTGTGCTCTGGGCCTCAGAAATATGCTAGATTCTATTGCTTAATAGGCATCAAATCAGAGAACAAGTGTTTTTTTCCTAAGTTGTCATTTTTCTACATTAAGAACTCATATAACGAAAACATTTATGAAAGGCATATTAAAATGTTTACTATATTCAGAATTTGATTGTTGTAATTCTTTTATCATTTATTGTATTTCATCTTTGAAGAAAAGTCTGAAGATTTACTTTTAAGAACAAAAATACAGCAGGTTTACTTTTAGAATTATGAGATTTCTAGTAAAGGGTAATACATCTAGAGGTGTCTACCTAGTAATATGACTAAGAATAGGCGTCAATGCATTCAAAATTTGACTATTGCATTGCTTGTATTTTATTTTACTTATATTTTCATGTTTAGTTGCACATAAAATTTTATCATTTTATTTTAATATAGCCAGAATCATCATATTTTACTGTCACATAGTACTAACTCAAAAATGGTTGTTGAATAAGTAGCATAAAGTAGCAGTTGTGTTACTCACAACTGAAAGGAAATTTGCACTTAAAAATGTTTTGAAACATAACACAATGATAATCTATTATTATCTTAAAGTTTTCTAAAACTATACAGATCTCTCTCTCTTTGTCTGTCTACACATTGCTACTTACTAACTAGGATCAAATTTAGAATTATAAAATTTCTCTTTCAAGAAAGAAATTTGGAATGACCGGAAATCATAAAGAAATCATCCACTAAACTATTATTTTTTTCCTGGAAGAGACAAATATTAAACTTTTAAAGTCTATTTGTATTTTGTTTTATAAATTGTTGATGTTTTCAAATATTTGTTTAATAGAAATACAGTAAGTTCTTATCTTCATAGGTTCTTGAAAAGTGTGACTTTATGCAAAATGATCCATAATAAAACAATTTTGACCATAGATATAAACAAACATTAAGTTAATCAGGCATATTTCTAGTCAAAAAAACATCTAATATTAAATATTGAAATAAATGTGGGCTATATATACATTTAAAATATGTTAATAAAAGGGAATAAGATAATACTCTACCCAATTTTTGATGAATGAAGAGTGATGGTTGTCGTACTGGTGGTGGGTTAAATTAAGGAATCAAAGTTTTCACAGCAAAACTGTCAGGAACACCTCCTGCCACAAGGAAGTTCAAAATCAAACAGTAACAAATACGGTGCAATTAGTGGGCAGGTTCCTACCACACCGTTTATTGTCATGCATTTATATAATTATCTATGCTTCATAAATTTGTATATGACCACAATTTGTATTTACCCATTTATTCATTTTCCAACCTGCTGATTCCAGTTCAGGGTGATGGGATGCCAGAGCCTATCCTGTCAACTCAGGGTACATGGTGGGCACCAGCCCTGGCAAGATGCCATCCATGGCAGGGCACACTCACTCACACTCACTCAGACTGAGACCATGTGGATACATCAATGTGCACTTCTTTGGGGTGTGGAAGAAAACCTGAGTACCTGGAGGAAACCCATACAGGTATGGGGAGAATTGGCAAGCTCCACACAGGCAGTGGTCCCATGCTGGAAATTCATTTTTTTTCATCATTATTATAACAAATGATGTTGAAGGAACCTACCTTATTAGAGGATCTGTGTATTAATGGTTGACATTACTTTTTGTAATTAGCTATTGTGTAATCTAAGAAACGAGTGAACTTTAATTTATATGTAATATCTTTTCTTTAAGCCATTTTCTATGTACAACCCGAGATCTGGACTTAAGTAAGGTAAAAAACTATGATGTGTTGCAAATGCCTAAGCTAAAATGAGAGCTGAATAGAGATCTCTATTGATTTTATTGCCTATTATACCCATATCACTTTTATGTAGTATTTCAATCAAGCTGAAAATAAAAGCAGTCAACCCACATCCCTAAGGGGTGCTTTCTACACAATCTGTATATAATTTATTAAATAGAGGCACAGATCTTAATATTATTGTGTTTGGGGGATTTAGATTTTGTTTTATTTATCTTAGTTTTAAGAAAATTTTTAAATGAAATTAATAAACATGTTTAAGAGAAAAAATGCAAACCTAATGTATATGAAATCTCAATCATGAGTTACTAGATACATTTATAATGTATAATTATTTTTTCTGTGAGTTGGGGATTAGACTATATTTAAATATTTCCTATTTTTAATGGTGTCTTTGAGATCATTGGCCAAACTATGATTTCAAAATCTATTGGTAAACTACTATAAAATAACTATCAAATCTGGAGAAACATTTATCAGATTAACTGTTAAAAATAGAGATGACTTGACATGATTTTGAACATAATTTAGGACCTTCCTTTTATATCTACCAAAAATCTTTCTGAAGTTGAATATTTTTATTTCATACCACTCTTTGTTCTTCGTGACTTTGGAAGACGACATTTAGAAAATATTGGTCCTTAGGAATTAATCTCATCAACATTTTTACGGATCAGTCTCAAAACCTCTTTAGTGCTATACCCAGACATTCTAACTTACATTCTCAAAGAATTGTTTGGCATTTAGTTATCCTATAAAGGAAAGCAGACTGCCTTCAGGTTAATAAATGTGAGTGTAAGTTCAAGTGTACTACTTAGTAATGGTGAGGGTTATTTAAGCCAATCTCCATAGTGTTTACTTTTTATCTTTACTTAATTATTTACAATTAAACATAATACATTTTTTCTTAAGTGCGAGTGGCTTGCTACAAATGTGTTTTCCTTAAGTGAAAATCACCATGACACAAAGATCATGGTATGTCTAAATGCAGGTCTAAGAGAAAGCCTGTTCAGGTTTTTCAAATTTTCTAAATAAAAACCAGGATGTTTGTGATAAGACATTGGAATGAAGACTGAGGATTCAAAAAAGAGGAAGAAATAGAACTTAATTGCAACTGGAGAAATAGAAGAGTTTTGTTTGTCTTTCTTGTCTTCTTTTAAATGTTCTGAGAATAGGAATTAATTAAATTACAACAACTGCCTGTGCTAAAACTAAGGGAAGCTTCCAGACCCTATATCGACCATCTATGCTGAATTTCTTCTTCTGCTGCCATGTGTCTTCATGCAGTATGACTTTATACTTAACAGAGTGAACAAGTTTTGTACAGCCATTGGAGGCAAATAGATCCTACTTGATCTCATAGAATATTATTTAGTTATATGGCCTGAGGTGTACCTTTAAAAATTCCAAGCCCCATTTCCACATTTATAAAATAAGAATAATAATTTTTAACTAGAGGAATGACAGAGAAAATAGCGGGCTAATAGTAGCAAACTTAAATATTAAAGTTTTTACTTTTGCTGTAAATATATCTTGACTATCTCAGAATCACTTTAAAGTTGTGAGTAGAATTTAGGATTATGTAGCTTGGCTTGAAAGCTAACAGTGTAGAAGGCTGCTAGAAATAACTCTCAGCTGCTTCACTAACTGCAGTGTTGTCAGAGATGAAAGGTATTTGGAACACTGCTCTGCTAACCTCATAACACTCCCTGACCTCTGATGGTTGAGGCATATGGTGCCACACTAACATACCTAAGTTCATTCTGTTTCATACCTTTCCTTCACCAGGGCAGAACAGGGCAATATCTGTTTGGCAGCTCATCCTTTCTGGGTAGGTAATTGACAGTGGTGGCTCCAGGACTTCAAACTTAATATCTCTCAGGTGATGCCTTCTGGAGCCTTCCATGTGCCTCAGAGGATGAATTCAATATAATTAATATATTTTTCCCATAGAAATTCCTCGTCATTTTCTCATGTTTACATTATCTGGCTCCAAACTGGGAGATGTTAAACTCCAAGTTCATTGAGAAGTTGAATGTTCCTTTATTCTTTTTGGCTACTATATCATAATAAGTGATAAGAAAATATGTGCTTTGCTTTTTCTTTGGCCAAGAGGTAATCTCTATTAAAATGTGTCAGAAAGGACTAAGCAGGTAAGTTCCATGCCTGGATATAGTATCTGGATTAGATCATTTTTTCGACCAATACTCAGTATAATAGAGCAGCCCTTCCCAGAGCTTTGGAATCAAGGAGAAGCCTCGATGACCCTGGATCTTATAAGCAAATAGGTTCTATCAGCTACTCCATTGAGTTTGTTTTGTATTTGCAGTTTACGGTTAAATGATACAAGCAAATCTATTTCAGTCTTTTCTAAAACCTGGTTCAGAACGTCCTTTTGAGATAGGACGTTCAAAGATAAGACAGGCTGTGGAGGACACTGATGGTATTATTCTCTTTGAGAAAGAAACTAATCTCAACGATCTTGCCTTACTTGTCTTAAGCTCCAAATGCAGAGGATATTATATGAGGGGAAGGTGTGTGGAAAACCGACCTATCTCTATGATTGAGGTAGAAGAAAGCACCTGAACAAAGTTGGTGTTCTGTGGGTATAATGTGTTTTTCTTAATTTAAACTTCATCTCTGTAACATTAAATATGGTCTTCATTTAATCCTTGGAATTACTCACTGGGATGCATACCAAGTGCAAAATATGTTTGCCTTTTTAACAATATAAAAGTTAATCTAAAATCGTACTTTATTTTATTTTAATCTAAAATAATTTATTTTAATCTAAAATATTTTATTTTAATCTAAAATCATACTTTATTTAATTTTATTAAAATTTTAATAAAAACAGTATAACAATACAGTTTAAACCAAGAAGATAATTTGTGATTGGATAAATTATTGGAGTCTTCAAACTACTCATACAAAAAAACAATCTTTTAAAAAATGTTATTTTTTCAAAACTTTAAATTAAGTTTATACCTAATTTGCATGAATTTTAATTTGAGAATATGAAGCTATATTAGATTTTTAAATAATGGTTAGCTAGAATATATAATTTTAAGAAAAAATGGAAAAATTTAATCTGCTTTTCAAGTGTCACAATAACGAATAATATAGAAAATATTTATACTCTTACCAAACAGGACCCCATTGTCTTTGAAGAATAGATCAAACTTTACAGATGTTAAAATGCCATGTAACAGATGACTATTCCAGAGTATTAAATAAATGACAATGTGCACAAGTAATTTTCCTCATCTTAATCTCAATATTAAGGCCTTAAGTCTTCCAGAGAAAAACATTTAATTTGTTTTGTTGAATATATACAAAAACACACACAAATATATATGTGTATATGAAATTATTATAAGTAAAATACCTGCAAGTAAAATTTCTATAATTGAAACACCCTATATATCTTGGATAAACTTTATTTTTGTTCACTGTGATCTTCAATTGCTGATGACTGTTTACGTTACCCCCTTTGGACAACTTGTTAATGGTCCATAAAACAACTAAATGTAATAAGGTATGCCTCTATTTAGATGCACTCAGTGGTAAATCTTTTTGTAATATGTAAAGATAGAGTATCTTTTTTCTTAAACTAGTTTGCAATTTCAAAATTTCATGTGTATTGAACTATATTTACATAGCTACAAATGTAGATCTTTTAGAGGATCACTTGTATATTAAACAAAGACACCATAATCACAACAATATGACTGTGTGTGCCTGTGCGTGTGCGTGTGCATGTGCGTGTGAGTGAGTGTTCTTTTATAGTCAGAAAGTCAAACTCTGCCATATGGTGATCAATTCCATTTACTGAAATTGTATAGATATAACTAAGCATTAGCCATCATGATTATAATCAGATGAAATAATCTCCTTAAGTGTAGTTAGTGTGATCCTGCACCTGTTTTCTATTCCAGTGATTTCGTCACCCATGAATTAGCTTTGGTCAGAATTTTCCCACCTCGCAAAACATGTATTAAATGCCAACAAGTTTCACCATTCTTTTACAGATGTGATGCCTGGATAAAAAGAAATTTAAGCCAGGTTCTCTGTTATCAAGAAACCTCACACGTAATAGTTAATGCTTTCCATTTTGATGTAATATGGAGAGTAATTTTGAGGGAGTCCCCACAATTTAACCAATAAAATCTATGTGGAGATAGAAAAATTATAAAAAAATACTGTGACCAATTATTAAGAACCATAAAAAATGCTTATTCCAGTTTCTGCAGTTATAACCATTGTGTAAAAAAAGGAGTGTTAGCTAAACTGAAAGAAACCTACCTAAACTATTAATTCATGGTTGCAATGGTCATGGTCTGAATGTCTGTGCCTTCCACCCCCAAATTTATGTTAGAATCTAATACACAATATGATGGTATTAAAGGGTGGGCCCTTTGAGGAATGATTAATTCATGAAGGTTCCATTCTCATAAATGGGATTTGTGCCCTTAGAAATGAGGCTCTAGGGAGCTTCCTTGCCTTTTTCTGCCATCTGAGGATGCATCATCATGGTACAATTTATGAAATCAAGAGTGAGCTCTCAGCAGACACCAAATCTGCTGGCATTTTGATCTTGAACTTCCTAGTCTCTAGAACTGTGAGCAATAAATTTCTGTTGTTTATAAAATACCCAATGTAGGCATTTTGTCATAGCAGCCCAAACAGACTGAGAAAATAGCCTTCTAGGCTTAGCCTTACGATGTCAAATAGAAATTCCACCACAGGAAGTTAAGCAGACAAGGAAGGCATTATTCAAAACTATTGCAATAGTTTTTGAGCCCTTTATTAACATTGGATTAGTCAACAAACCATACTTTGATACAATGATGATTTGGGTATATGCATGACACATCAGATTATGACAACGTCACTGGTACATTTGATGGTGAAAGATAATTATTGAATATTCTGGCCTCTTGGTTTTTGCACCAAGGACTTTGATCTCATATATTCCAGTCACAATTTTCTCACTTGTACTCAGTGACTGATTTCTATGATCATGATTCATATTTTTTTCCTCAGAAATGATGTCACTAAACATAGTTATAATTGAAACATTACACTACGCAGCCATACTTATTTTCCTTATTTCTTACTGGTTTACTCCAGGTTCTTAGCTTTCCTTATTCCTTATTACACCGAAAGCCATTGAATTCTTCCTGTCTAAATTTTTCTATAGTGGCTACTTGAGCCTAACTTAGTAACTATTGCATGACTTATCTTTTACATTATTCCTGAGAATGACTTAATTTTAAAAAGATTTCTGATATTATATGTTACCCAGCCTATATTTTGCTTGGTATCCCAAGTATCCTACTAATTTTGTTTAAAAAGATATTATGGTAATTTCCTTTAGAAATTAAAATATTTGAACATTTGCAATTTTTCATAATTTTGATTTTTGACAGCATCTAAAAATAAAACTATTGAGAAAGCATTGGGGAATCATGTCATATTATATCAGTTTCAAAATTTTTTTTTTTCTGGTAAAGAAATTCAATGGATAATATATGGGTTTTTTGGGTTTTTTTTGAGTCTGTGTTTCACTCTTATTGCCTAGGCTGGAATGCAATGGTCCACAATCTTGGCTCACTGCAACCTCTGCCTCCTGGGTTCAAGCGATTCTCCTGCCTCAGCCTCCCGAGTAGCTGGGATTACAGGTACCTGCCACCATGCTCAGCTAATCTTTTTTTTATTTTTAGTAGAGACAGGGTTTCACCATGTTGGCCAGGCTGGTCTTGAACTCCTGATCTCAGGTGATCCACCTGCCTCGGCCTCCCAAATTGTTGGGATTACAGGAGTGAGCCACCGCGCCCAGCTCAGTGTATGAATTTTTACATGTTCAAGTAATACTCAGTTTTTAAAACAACTGGTTCCTAATTTCTTTAGGAAAGACAGAACATGGATATAGAAAAGTGGCTCTTCTTCCTTGACAGTGCATCAGAAAATCTGCAGAGATGTAGAGGAAAAGAGATTTGCTTTCTAATACATTAGTTTAATATGTATAGGACTAAATGCTGATAACTAAAACAAAAATAAAATCAAAAGCGAAACCCCAAAACTTAGAGAGAAAATTGGAGAATGAGATATTCCAGGGACAAATGTGGATTTGCCGACAAGCATGCAGATTTACTATTACACTTAGTGGAAGAAGAGGAAGATTATCAACTGAACTTAAACATAATGGCAAACAGTCATCAGCAATTTCCTAACCCATTTATATTTGTGGAACTTTATTGCTTCTTTGATAAACTATATCTAGCCATCCTCCTTTCTCTATGCAAAGCTCATTTCTGCTAACTTTTCCTTCTATGTTATCTATTCATGTGCATAAAAATACTGTGCCCATATAAAATTGTCTATAATTGATTTGTGGTAAACTCCTCTTTTCCATGTTTACTTTACATTCTTTCAATATTAATTAAAAGTTCTCTTAAAAATTTAAGATAGTAAACTAAACAAAGTAACAAGCTACGTTTTTCTTTCATTTGTCACTTCAAGGTCTTTCAGACTCTCTATCATTGACTTTTGTGGCAGGATCATTCTATGTTGTGAGGGATACTCCTGTGAATTGTTAGCCTCTACTCAATAGTTTCCAGTAACATATTTTGTTGAAGACCAAAAATATCTTCAGACATAGTCAGGACACAACCAAACTGATTATTGCTTGAGCATGACTGTGTTGTCTAACCAAGGGGGGGGTTATTAAAATTAAGGTACTATTAGCTTTACCAGCACTATATAAAATAGTCAAGTATGTTCTTTATTAGGAACGTAGTAAAAAAAGCATGTATATGCTTCCAACAGACTGTTAAGATCTAAGCACATAAACTTTAATGATCTCCAAAGGTCAGCTTCCATTTTTGCCAAATGTTAGTCTCTATTTTAAATGTTGTGTTTTATGATGCTAGTTCATATCATTTGAAGTCATATTCCATCTGTAGTAAGTCTATATCGAAATGTTATGATAAAAATTTCCAATTCATCACATTTAGATCTTTGTGACCATAGCAATAGTCAATCAACTAGCACACAAAGAATCACATTACTTTATTGCCAAGCCTCTTGTATCATTTGAACAGTGGAAATCACTGAGCCAGGGTATAACCGGTATATTATTTTTTCAGTTGCTTTAGACCAACTTTGCAGGGATTCAATTAATGGAGTGGGAGATATTGATGTTCCTAAGAAAGCTGAAATAATCATAGAAGGAGTTTACTCAGCCCCAGAATAAGGAATCTTAGAATTGAAAGAAATCTTAGAAATTATTTAGTCATTTTTTTCAGTATTGAATCTTCATACAGATAATTTACTCAACATTGACTAGAATATAGCCAGACATAATTTTTAAAAATCCCAAGTCATAATGAAACCAATATCACTGAATTAAAAATATTATCTCTTTCTCCTCATAGATTACACATTCAAAGATCTTATTCATCTTCAGTACTAAAGATGAATTCCAGGTTCTTGTCCACGACCTAAAGTATCCTCAATATTCAGGAAATACAGTATTATTCAGACTTGACTGGTTTTTCAACCTTAAGTCATTTTGCTGATATAGAAATATCAAGACAATAATGGTGAAGAAGTACCTTATATCTTTCCATCGTAAAAATACAACAGAATGCTTTAAATGAAATATTTGAAAAAGCTAGTATATAAAACAAGTTTGTCTTAGCCTGAACCTTCTCTACAAAACAAACCTAAACAAGATTAAGAAATACATCCTCTTAAAGCATTTTTAAGTCTGTCTATAATATTGTCAAGTGAAAAAAACTTAATAAATATATTTGGAGAGTGTTCAAGTATTTTTTCTGTCTGATATCAAAAGTATATATTTAAAGACAAAACGCTGTCACTGAAAGTAACTACTCATCAACTACTGATAATTTCAGCTTTGTAAAGAACACTTAACTAACAAAGAAAGAAAACATAGCTCAAAGAAGTTCAATAAAAATTTGTTACTGTGGATGTGCTTAACAAACTAAGGTTAAAACATTTTATTAATATGCTTGAAATAGTCATGATATTCCTGAAAAACAGTGAATAGCTTTGGAGAAATGTATGGGGTAAATGGATATGTGAAATTCCAAATGATAAATATTTCTAGAAGAATAAAAATAATTGCCTTATTTCTGATTTTTTTAATTTTACTTTTTATTACATTGCATTATTGCAATCTCTAGGATCTCTGTTATCACAAAATGGATGTATTAATAGTGGTCATCCTTGGTCTCAGAAACAGTGTTGTCAGTACCTCAATGCTCTTCGTACACTTTATCAGGTAATGTAAGTTCCTTGTATTGCTATGTCTTCCTCAACCAATAATAGGTGGTGACATGTTCGTAAAGTTTTTCTGTCTTGTTGATCTTATGATGTTCCTTCTTTTTCCTTTTAATGTTATAAATTATATGACAAATTTTAAAATAATTAACATTTTATTTATGGAATAAGCCTCTTTTTATCATGTATTATTTTATATATTTTTTTCAAATTAATAATTTATAAGATTGATGTTATTTAAATATATATATATATAAGATATCTATTAGAAACCCTTTGGACCTGGAATTTCCTAATTTTTTTTTAAATAATAAATTTTTTTATAAAATATATAATGTCAAATTTCCTATTCCTTTTCCATAAGATTTAGGGTTTTTGAGGAATTACTCTACACAGACAAATTATTGGCAGAAAAAAAAACTGAGAAATAAATTTATTTTTTACCCATTCTAGGATTTTTGGTGATACCTACTTGGGATCTTTCTTTTTATTAGATTTTATAAAGTTTATTAATTTGATAAACATATTAGCACTGTCATTTTCTTTATTGTGTTTTGTTATTGTTACATTTTCACTGAGGTCTTCTGTTTTACTTTTTTTCCTTTATGGTTTTGTTTGGTCAATTTTCTTTTTTTAGCTTTTTGATATGTGAATATAGTGTGTACATCCATTCAAAATTATAAAATTAACTATATTAGTGATCTTACTAGCTAAATTCATCTGTTCATTAAGGGAAGAGTAATTCTTTAAAAATATGTATGTTACTTTACAAAACTTCCACAGATTACAATTAGCATAGCCATTATGAAAAGTACTTTATCAAAATATTAAAGCTTTTCATATTTTGGTTAAGCAACATATGAAATAAAATAATTTTGTCATTCCATATTAGAAATGTTAATCATTGAATATATGACTTATCTAAGTTTCCATGGATTCTACACTCCTGATCTGAAGTGTAAAAGAGATGCAATGCTTAACAAAACTATATGGAGAAATATCAAACATCTGGGTTTGAGTTTATAAATCAAGGCCTACATTACAAAAGTGTGAATCATGGCTCAATTTAGAAAAAAACATGCAAAAGTTAAAAAAAAAGAATTATAGCTCTGTGCATAATTCTTTATTGACTAGCTGATGAGATAGTGTGAAAATGCCGTGAAAGCTCTGGGTGAAAATAACTAAGTATCTTTAAATAGAAAGAAACCATCATGCAAGTAGAAGCTTCCTTTTCCTTGAAGTTTAAACACTTTTTTTTACTACTGGAAACAAAAATAAAAGAAGAAAGAGTTGTCAAATGGCATAGCTCTCATACAGAAGCAATGTTCATGCTTTAATTCTTACCATTAGTTCTTTGAAAAAATATACGTATAAATACTTTTTTAAATTATATGATACACATTGTAAATAGGATATAGATTGGGAGCAATTTTTCTGAAATTATTTGAGGAAAATTATAATTATCCTCTTAAGATAATGGTTAATAACATCATCTATGATAGCAAACTATAAAACTGATTAAAATCACAAGAGATGTACATAGTTAAAACGTGTAAATTAGGTATTTTTTAAAATATACATTTCATATAATACTAAGCAATGAGAGACTCATATTTATTTAGAGAAACCCATACTGTGAGTGATGTTTGAGGAAATGTTTGATTAGGAGCAACAGCATATCTTTGAAGGAAATGAACAGATCTTTTAAAAATGAAGGCAAAACAACCAGCTGCTAGTCCTGGAATGAATTGCCCAGGAACATTCGTATACTTGTTCCAACAAAGTATGCAGTTCTCTACTCTGACTTTAGTGCTTTGCATTACATAAACAAGTACAATTATCAACATACAGATAATCTGAATTACCTATCAATTCATTAACATTAATTTGAAATAACAAATATATTGCTGATCATACATGGATACCTAATCTTATGCTTCCTCATAATAATAAACATATTGTTACCTCAAATTGTTATTAACTTAAAAGGCACCACTTGTGCCATGTCAACTCTCCTGGTTATACATCAGAATAACAATGAATATGAACATGTATTCTGGAATTGTAGGCCAGGATTCAAAGGCAACTTTGCCTTTTACTAGCTTTTTCATCTTGGGCAAGTTCCTAACACTTTGGACAACTTCTGTAACATCTCTATTTTTCAAATATTTTTGTATCTGTAAAGATGAGCCTAATTATAGAAGGCATTTTTTAGGGCTACTGTAAGGATCAAATAACACACTAATTGAGAATTTTGGTAAGAGTTTAACAATTGTTAAATTTTTTTATGAACTCCCTTAAATGACTTTATACATTCCTAAGAGTCTATAGCATGCAATACATAATAACTGCTTATTGTTTGATAGCATTTAGTGGTTAAAAACAGTAGTTATTGAGCGATACTGCCTGGGTTGAAACCTTTGCTCTGCCAGTGTTTAGGTAGTTTTCTTGAGTAAATTATATAACTTTTAGCATTAAAATTATGACTAAATAACGATCATTTATAAAATTTTTAGAACAGTGCTTTGAGCATATGGCAATACCTAACAATATTAAAACAATAAAACTATATCAAGAAATTACAATATTAATAAGGATAATAATTATAATTGCTTAGCTTAGACACAAATTCAGTACTTAAACTTTAGAAGATAGTCTCTATACTTTAAATATCCTTTGTTTTAAATGACAGAGATTGGGGGGAAAAAATCACCCATGCCATGATGTGCAACATTCTACTGTCTACTGTATCAGATCTATTGCATAACAGTCTGTATTAAGACAATGGAGCATCACTCATTAACATGGCTCAATCAATTATAACTTATACCATATGGACTCACCTTTAAAACAAGATAAAATAACAAAGCTTATTGTATAAAACAAATTAGGAAAAAGGATTTTCCCTATCATTAAGTTGGTCTTATTCATTTGATTTTACATATACCTTCTTGAGTGAGAAAGAGAAAAATGTAGTTCTAAGTGTGATTAAAAGAGATTTTACCCCATTGTTGATGCAAATCAATGGAAGAAGGTATCAAATGTGAATTTTAACATTTCTAATTGACTGTGGTTGAAAACAAATACATAAGTATCTATCATACTTACAGACTTTTATCTTCTACATGATATATGTAGATATCAGAATGAAGTATTAAAAATCTTCCTTTTAAGTAGAATAAATTTATTAAGTGGTACAATATAAGCTGTTTTATTTTATATTATCATAATTTTAAAAGGTTGAATAAACAGTATTTAAACACCTTCAAGCATTCTAAAAAAAAAAACTTTAAAAAGTAACAAATATCCCATGTATGCTTTTCTAAACACTTATTTAAATCTCACATTAAATAATAATTGCAGGTCCGGTGCGGTGGCTCACACCTGTAAACCCAGTACTTTGGGAGGTGTATCAGTTGAGGTGGGGAGCTTGAGACCAGCCTGGTCAATGTGGTGAAGCCTTGTTTCTACTAAAAATACAATAATTAGGTGGGAGTGGTGGTGTGCACCTGTAATCCCAGCTACTCAGGAGGCTGAGGCACAATAATCAATTGAACGTAGGATGTGAAGCTAGCTGAGATTCTGCCACTGCACTCCAGCCTGGACAACACAGTGAGACTCTGTCTCTAAATAAATAAATAATAATTGTAATAGAAGTAACAGTTATAATCATAAAAATAGCATTTCTATAAAAGAAGATTTAAGGACAATATAAAGTACTGGTTGAGGTTTTCACTTTTTAATTCCCTTATGACATATATTGTGTTAATCAGAAGTCACTCTGTAAATTCATTTTCATATGCTCAAATTTCTGATTTTAACAAAGAAATAATGTGTCTATACTACTTGGTAATTTTAAAACTTACAGTATGCAACTTTGCATGGTTTGTATTTACAATGCTTCAATTTTAATACTTTATTATATTTCTTTTATTTAAATCTACAAGTATCTCAGTATAGAATTCACTGCAAGTATTTACAACTTGGCCTTAATAATTAAAATTTTACAAAACCTCTTTTTATACTTACTATGTTTCCAGAAAATTATGTACATGTAATATGTTTTATACTTTGTTTCATGGAGTACAGATATTTATAAACAAAATAAGTATACTTTTTCTATAAGAATGAGCTAAAGCAAATTTTATAAAATATTCTCAATTTCATGTGCATAGTGAATACATAAAACTCATGTTTTAAGTAAATCTGTATTTGAGAAAGATGACTTTATTTAAATTAAGGATTTGATTGTAATAATGCTGCATTTCTTGAGAATATCTGACAAGTTGGAATATACCTAAAAATTATGTCTTACTTTTAGAAAATTAATGATACAAAGTACTTTGACTTTGTGTGTACAGTATATTAAAATTTGTCATCATTTTTGTTTTGGTATGAATAATTCTTCTTTTAAACTTTACACACAATTTATTTAAGGTAATACTGCTTTCTAAAGTTTTTCAGTCCGGTCTAATCTCAGTCATTTATTTTTAATGAGAAAGCTACAGCACAAACAGTAACAGCAACAGTAACTAATAACTCAATTGATCATAATTTGCAAATTTGTCTACCACTTTTCTTCATTTTGATCTTTTGGATATCTAGTCAAATATGTAATTATATTTATCCTCTCTCTCTGTCTCTCTTTTTCTCTCTCATATATCTATGTAAATACAGAAAAGGGTAGATAAAATGACAGTCTAAGAGAAAAGAGATTCATTATGTCTTATTGCTAATACATTTCCTAACAGCCTTCCACTTTCTCAATATCTGCTTAGTCCAAACACTTAAATGTTCTGATATGCGGCACTACTGAAATTTTATTTTTCCTTTTATATATTCATTATATATATATATATATTTCATTGTAATATATTCTATCATATATGTTCTTTAATATCATTAAGTCTTGTAGGATATTCAATTCAGTTACATTTTTTCTTACTAGTAAAAATAGAAATAAGATCACCATCAATACACAAATACATGTTTTATCATTCTTAAACATATTCAAGATTAGTATGAAAATAAGAACTTTTAAGAGAGAGATATAAATATATAAGTTATATATATCTAAACAGACACACCTTCTTTCTTGTCTTTTCATCTCAAAATAAAATTAAGATTAAAAAAATTTCCAAAAGCACAATTTAAATTGTTGTGAAAAAGGCTATCATATATGTTCAAACTGGGCAAATGAAAATTGAAAACCTAAATATCAAATATCAGTTACAAAACTTTATTGAAGTTTAATTGTATAAGAGATCCTGTCAGATGTGTTTATCAACTCACTAAATATGTTTTAATTCTGTACTTATAAATTTAAGAAATAGATTTTCTTTCTCATGTTGGATGCTAGGGAAAATCAGGAAGTAATAAGATAGTGTTTGAAGAAAAGTTAATTTAAGAAATTAAATTATACAATACAATAAAGTTCCTGCTAAGTGACATTTAACCAATACAACATAGTATTTAACATATTATGTAGTTACTGTAAATTAATTCTACTCTATTTTATTAATTGATCTTGTTCAGCAAAATAAAAACAACATACCATGGAACTGCCAAAACCTTTGTCATTGATTAATAAATGATTCAGCTAGGTTGCAATTTTTACATCAAATACCATCTACCTCTTATAAGTGTTGCAGTTAGACTTTGTAAGCACATGGTGTTTCGTAATAATTAGGAAAGTAAACAGTAACTTTGAAATCTGAAAAGGGATTTATTATTTTGCCCAAGGTATGTTCATTTCATTTATTTTCTGTCCTTTCTATGTATTTGAAACACATTATAATGGCAGAAACTTAAATTTTGACTTTTTGAAATGTATTTTAATTTAAATATTAGATTAAAGGAGAATTCAAAATTAAAATTTTCTACATTTTCATAAACCAGACATTTAGTCTTTAATTTTGATATATCTGTTAGAAATAGCCTCAAATACTTTAGTTCAACATGTATTTATTGAATAACTACTATGTATCAAGCAATGTTTTAAACACTGGAGATGCAAAACTTAATGAGCCATATTCTTTACACTCTTGAGAACTAATATTACATAAAGAAACAAACATGTAAAGAGATCATTGGAATATGGATATGCTAACACAATATTTTGCAAAGTAATTTAAAGTACTAGAGTGATGCACGGGTAGGAGACTATGAATGAAATCAAAGTTGGAAATAACATGAATGTAGAGGGTGGCAAAAAATTCCCTATTACTAGAGTCGGAAGCTAAAGGAAGAATAGGCAGGTAAGATAGGGGAAGATATTCTTTTTAATGATGGAAATTTTTAAAAAGTAGATTGTGGTGCTATTAACTTATATAAGCTATGTAAAATAAATAATAATGTAGGTGAGAACAGAGTTAAACTTTTGAAAAGTTCGTTAATGAATGTAAGTGAAAAATACAAGAAGTGATACTCAGTTAAAATTTACTATTGGAAATGTGCTAGGGACATTAATTTGTCCTAAAAAATCAATATGAACTCATCAATGTATGAAGGAGTTTCACAAGATTTTTCCACTTCTCAAAATATGCTTATAAATTAGGCACCAATCTCTTTATTTGATAGATGAGAATGAATACTTAAAAATTAAATGGTATACCTAGAATCACATGCCAGTATGTTTCAATAAGGTTTTCCCCTCCTGGTTTCTGATTCCAATCTTAGATTGCCCTCACCAAGACTTCTCCAGATACAGAGAGACAATGGATTATTTTATAAAGCTACTATGATAATTAAAATATTTATTGAGTATCAAAAACACTTCATGATGTTATTTTATTTAAATGGATTTACATCAAGAGAGGACCCCAATGTTAGTTTATCTCCACTCTGTGGTTGAAGATACACTAAATATTACTTCATGTTCTATTGCTAATGAATAATAGCCTAATCTTAGCTCTGAAGTTGAGTAAAATATTTTCTTACTTTTGAGCAAAAAATATTGTAAGATATGTCAACACTCTTAGATATAAAAGCAGGCCTGTTTCCTTCAGTTTGAGCCTTAAATAAATCAAGCATTTTAAAAAACAAAATAAAATCAAACCACATGAATGTATATGAGCCGGGTTTTCCCCAGAGCCTATGCACACAGCTTCAGTGTCCTTTACATCTGCTTACATCTGTGTTTCCTGTCTCTGGTAAACTGCAAAAATTCAGGCCTTGTGCACATTTAACCTTGGTAGATATAAAAAAGTTAAATTGGGGTATGGAATCACAGGGGAAAAGGCAGTCACTATTTTGTCACCACAGAGTGATCTAAAAGAGTTGCCATTGTGATATCAATAGGGTTTTCTTACATAAATGCTATCTTTGAAGCATTTTTATTTTCTCAAGTATTATTCCCTTATTAGCACATAGATTTGCCTCTCTAGTAATAACAAATTTGTTGGCAGTCAGGAACTTTAAATTGTGTAAAAATGTACTGTTTGTTCCTTTAATGAAATCTCCTGCAAAATCTATTGTTGTTTTGGTAAATTTAAAGTAAGTATTAAGCACAAATTTAAACAATGATTTTAAAAAAGATTCCAAGAAAACAAACTTAATTTTCATTTCACTAACTTGCAACAGCTCAGGTTTGGGCATTCTTTGATACATAAATTATTTTTATAAAAAGGTGAGAATCCTTTCTTCCTTTCAGCTTTCCTTCTTTCATTTTTTCAAAATCATTCTTTTGTTTTGTTTTAAATTCTAAAGCCCCTGTAAAGTTAATTCTCAGCAGCTTATTTGGCATATCATGCACAATGTATTACTTCTAGACACTTGTTTTTTTTGGGTATGTCTGAGAAGCCTTCTCTCTTATAATTAAACAGAACTTGTTCTTTAATCTGTTTATTACAGCTATACCTAATTAGTATATAAGAACAGATATAGTGTACCAGTGCCGAGTAGTGATATTGTCTTGAAACAACAGAGGGAATTATTTATGAGTAGTTTTATTTTTTCATAGACAAAGAAAGAGGAGCAATTTCCAAGGACAGAATAACAAAAGTAAATCTCAGGACTAATATCTTTTCTTAATCAGTCTACCAGTAAAACATCAAACAGATTTCATGACAAAAATTTAACGTGGAAACTAAATAATAAAACAGACTTGACATTGAAAGTGACCTATATTGTATTTAAACTTCTCCACTTCCTAGGACAGTGAACCTTGTGCCAAACAAGCAGACCTTAAGCACACAATGATCTTATTTTTCACATTATAATATTTTTTACTAATATTATCATTGATTTGACATGCTCTTGGTGACAATACCTAATTTATTTTGAAACTCAAATGACATTAATGGAGAATATAAGAGTTTGATGTTTACCAAAATGGATCATAGGTTAAAACAAAGTTGAGATGTGCTCATTTGAACATACATTGGGACTTTAATTATAGAATGATTACAAAAACTTGAATGCAGTAATATCTTTCTCAGCTGGTTTACTTAAAAGGATGCATATTTTGTATGAAATTCATTAGTCAATGACCTTGAATGAACATAGCTCCAAAAAGGTAGGGGGTATCTGGGGTCCTTTTCTGAAATCTCTACATATCATTGTTTTATCACATATTCATCTCTTTCCAAAGAAAAAAGTTAATTTTTCTATCTTTTTCTTTGGAAAACATATAATAAATTTTATTTTAAAAATTAGAATTAATGTAATGAATTTTGTAATTTATCTTTCAAAATTTTAGAATTTTACTTGATTTTCAGAATTTCTGGAATGGTGCTTGATTGATTTTATAAGGTTTGAATCACATTAGCAGATTATTAAATTATAAATTAAATTTGACACATTTACTTATTATATTTTGAAATTTGAATATTTTTCTGGTATAAGTATTTTATTCTGAGGCATTACATTTCAGGGTCAAAACAATGATCTGGTTTCGTGTTGTTGAAGAATGGTCAATCGTAAGACACAACACAACTCACTTTTAATGGCTATCATTTTTTTACCATCAGCAAGCTAAGTGGCAACTGTGAGTAATCAAGAGGCAAAAGCAGGGAGAAATTTTTTTTTCCATGTCTACACCACCATTCATAACCAGCTGATGCACTTACGGGGCATGTGTTCTACCATTTCCCCCAAATCAGCACAAAAATGTGTAGCCACCATATGGTTCATGTGACAGGGCTCAAGTCAGTTCAGTGCACAGATAAAGATTCAGAAGGTTGGCTCATAACCTAATTGGAAGCCTGAGTGCTTTGGATAAACCTCACATTTTAAAATTCACAGTTGCCTCAGCCCTATTCTAATTGGTTATACCTAAAGTTGCATAGAACACTACATCATTAGTTTTACAATTTAACTATTTTTAGTGTTGTTTTTTCATCAATACATTTCTGGTCTGGCTAGTACTTTACAAAATGTTTACAACTTTAGGGAACACAAAGTGTTTATCTCTTGGGCAAAGTACCCACTTGCTGTTATTTGGGAGCACCAAATTTCTTACAGTGGCTCATCAATAATTTAAGCACACTATATAACAAACATACATAATTTTAGTATTTTTTCTTGTTTTTTGAGAAGGCATCTCACACTGTCACCGGGCTGCAGTGCAGTGGTACAATTTCAGCTCACTGCAACCTCTGCCTCCTAGATTCAAGCGATTCTCCTGCCTCAGTCTCCCAAGTAGCTGGTACTCAAGTGTGTGCCACCATGCCCAGCTAATTTTTGTATTTATAGTAAAGACAGCTTTTCACCATGTTGGCCAGCATGGTCTCATTCTCTTGACCTTGTGATCTGCTGCCTCGGCCTCCCAAAGTGCTGGGATTACAGGTGTGAGCCATCATGCCTGACTAATTTTAATATATATTAAGTTATTTTGAATTGCATGATTTGACCCATAATTCTCTGAATTCATGTTTTTTAAAAAGTCACAACAATGCAGATAATGTAAGTTAAAAGCATTATACTATATGTTAAAGTAATGCTTGAGGGATGATCATATTAAGGCTATTTTCCCAAAAGTTTGTCATTTCTGGTTTACTGATTCTCAGTGATTTCAGTTATGCAGACCTTTTCCTTGTACCATCCCAGATTTTAAACTTCCTCATCTCTGTTACTTTGCTGTATTGATGGAACATCAATTCTCAGAAAATAAATAAATGAATCAATTTTTTGATGTTGGTTTTGTTCTCTCTTATACTTTGCATGTGGTATATTCATTTTATTTATAAAAATCCATAATAGTATGCTTTATATATCTGTTTGAATAATTATTGATATTAATTTTAGCCTCAGCTTTCCATATTTTACAATGAGGATTGATATACTGCAGATTAAAACTGATTTCTATAGCTCTTTTGAACTTTCTTAAATATCTATGACAAAAACAGTTTCATTTATTCTAATGCATCCATTGTTCATTTGTCAGATGACCTTTGTGAAACCTAAGGTTTAACTCTTGGATTTTTAACAATTAATTATTTGACTTTTTATATATAGGAAGTATATGATATATATGCTGAAGTAAATAATTTGTCTATTTTTATCTTTCATCATTTAATCATGTGTAATTTAGTGTTTTCGATATTGTAACCTTTAATATGAACTAAAATCAACCACAGAAATTATAAAAATATGAATAAATATGAGTTTGAGTCATTGATATTAAACTTACTAACAAAAATATTCTGAAAAATTATATGAATAAAAGGAGTAACAATATGTGCTGTTCATTGAGATATCAGTGAGGATAATATTTAGTTTTTTCATTCATCAACTAAGCCATGTGTAACAAATCTCTGCCAATTCAAGTATTTCAAAAAATTGAGGGGAGAATACAACATAGGACAATTTCTAAAATTTCACTGATACATTCAACCGAGGGTACAATATTAAGCTCCATATTGAATATAGTTGTGATTTACTTATCACCAGTCTGTCAAAGACTCTTCAGTTTATTTAATTTAAAATTGTACCACATACATTTGACATGGGAAAACAAAAATCCTCTCTGAAAAATAAATTTAACAGCAATAAACAGCAGATAGCCTGAAACCAAAGCAAAAATAGACAAATGGGATTACATCAAGCTAAAAAGCTTTTGCACAGCAAAGGAAACAATCAACAGAGTGAACAGATAACCCGCAGAATGGGAGCTAGAAAAATATACAAGAATTAAGAAGAGTTTGACAAATAGCTGGAGGATACAAAGACAATGTGAAAAATGTTATATTTTAATCTACAAAGAACTGTCACTTTCTAATTCTAAAAAGTAGAAAGGAAAAGTTTATTTTTAAACAATATATTGACTTTATTCCCAGCAATTTGGGATGACAAGGCAGGCAGATCATTTGAGGTCAGGAGTTAGAGAACAACTTGGGCAACAGGGTGAAACCCTGTCTCTAATAAAAATATAAAAATTAGCATGGGGGGGCATGGTGGTTCACACCTGTAATCCCAGCTACTCAGGAGCTGAGGCAGGAGAATTGCTTGAACCTGGGAGATGGATATTTCAGTGAGCCAAGATTTTGCCACTGCACTCCAGCTGAGCAACAGAGTGAAACTCTATATACAAAAAAAATATATATATATATATATTTTTTTTTTTAAAAAGCAATCTAAAATATTAAGTACAAGGTGATAAATCTAACAAGAGCATGTAAGACATGAAGAAGAAAGTTGTAACATAGACAGATTTTTATTAGAAAAGCTTGAAAAGTGTTAAGTACAGATTAATATACTTCATAGTATAAAGACATAGTTTCTTTCCCAAATGATTCCATATGTTGAAACAAATTCTAAAATAATAATGATATTTTAAAAAATAAAACATAAGCTGGTTCTAAGTATATTTAAAAATTAGAAAGACTAAGACTAAGCACAATACTCTTGAAGAAGAGAACATTTAAAGGATTTTCTCCACCACATGTCACAATCTATGAAGCTAAAGTATTTAGAACTTCCGGGTACTGCAAGACTAGAGAAAGAAACTGATAGAATCAAATAAATAACTCAGAAACAAGCCTGCATACTTTTAGAGACAATATTTAAATGAGGATTGCAAATTAACGAGGAAAGAACAGACATTCTCACGCATAATACTGTGACATTTGAGTATTAAATTACCAAGAAAGTTGGGATCTTTCTACAATATGCCAAATTTAATTCCAAAGAGAATAAATGCAGATATTTAAAAGACAACCTATGAAGCTTTAGAGAGTAAGAATGATTACCGTCTTCACAAAGAGTAAAAAAAATATATCTATAAACAAAATATAAAAATTCTAGCCATTAAGAAAATGATTACTTTCGAATTTATAAAAATTGAGAATTTTTGCTTATCAAAATTATTACTAAACAATTTAAAAATATTTTCTACTTATAAAATCAACAAACAAAAAATATTTAGTGTATGCAAATTAACTCTACAAATTAATAAAAAGGAAGCAAACTAATCAAAAGAAATATCAGCAAAATATCAGCACTTCAAAAGAGAAAATATATAGGCAAACTTTAAAAGGTACCTAATATCAAACTTAATAAAAAATATTACTGACAGAAAAATGAAAACTGGGCAGTACCAATGTTTGTGATGATGTGGAACAAAGACAAACTTTACACACTTTTAAGAGAATAAATGCAACAACTGATGTAGTGTGATGGTTAATACTGAATGTCAACTTGATTGGATTGAAGGATGCAAAGTTTTGATCCTGGGTGTGTCTGTAAGGGTGTTGCAAAGGAGATTGACATTTCAGTCAGTTAATCTGCAGGGAAAGGCAGGCCTACCCTTAATCTTGGTGAGCACCATCTAAATAGCTGCCAGCCAGCCTAGAATATAAAGCAGGCAGAAAAACATGAAAAGATTAGACTGACCTAGCCTCCCAGACTTTCTCCTGTACTGAGTGCTTCCTGCCCTTGAACATCAGACTCTAAGTTCTTCAGTTTTGGGACTCAGACTGGTTCTACTTGTATCTCAGCTTGCAGACATCCTATTATGGGACCTTGTGATTGCATGAGTAAATGCTTAATAAACTCCCCTGTGTATGTATATGTATGTGTGTGTGTGTATATATATATACACACACACACACACACACACACACACACACACACACACAGGGGAGTTTAAGTATTAACTTATATATATATCTATTCTGTCTCTCTAGAGAACCCTGACTAATATAAGTTTCATTGCTTGAGCAAATTAACAAATCTCCTGGTATTTTGTATGCAGCCATTGACTTGGCAAATACCTTTTTCTCCATTTTTGTCCATAAGGCCCACCAAAAGGAATTTCCCTTCAGCTGGCATGGTCAGAAGTATACCATTACTGTTCTACCTCAGGTATAGGTAGTACTGTTCTACCTATACCTCAGGGATACGTCAACTCTCTGCCTTTGTGTCATAAGTTTAGTAACAGAGATCTTGATTGCTTTTCACTTCCACAAGTTACCACACTGGTCCATTACATTTGATGACATTATGCTGACTGGATGCAGTGAGCAAGAAGTAGCAAACACATTGGACTTATTGGTAAGATATTTGCATGCCAGAGGATGGGAAATAAATCAGACTAAAGTTGAGGAAACTTCTATCTCAGTAAAATTTCTAGTGGCCCAGTGGTATGGGGCCTGTTGAGATATTTCTTCTAAGGTAAATGATAAGTTGCTCCATTTGGTCCCTACTACAACCAAGAAAGGAACACAGTGCCTAGTGGGCCTATTTAGATTTTGGAGGCAACACATTTCTCATTTGGGTGTGTTACTCTGGCCCATTTATCGAGTGACCCAGAAGGCTACCAGTTTTGAGTTGGGTTCAGAACAGGAGAAGGCTCTGCAACAAGTCCAGGCTGCTGTGCAAGCTGCTCTGCCACTTGGGCCCAAGACCCAATGGTGCTTGGGGTGTCAGTGGCAAATAGGGATGCTGTCTGGAGCCTTTGCCAGGCCCCTATAGATGAATCACATCAGAGGCCTCTAGGATTTTGTGGCAAATCCCTGCCATCTCCTGCAGATAACTACTCTCCTTTTGAGAGAGAGCTCTTGGCCTGTTACTGGGCTTTGGGGGAAACTGAATGTTTGATTATGAGTCAACAAGAAACCATGTAACCTCAACTGCTTATCATGAACTGGGTACTTTCTGACCCATCTAGCCATAAAGTGGGTTGTGCACAGCAGCATTCCATCATTAAATGGAAGTGATATATACATAATCAGGCTCAAGTAGGTTCTGAAGGCACAAGTAAGTTACATGAGGAAGTGGCTCAAATGTCCATGGTCTCCACTCCTGTCACCCTGCTTCTCTCCCCCAGCCAGCACTGATGGCCTCATGGAGAGTTCCCCTGTGAACAACTGACAAAGGAAGAAAAGACCTGGGTCTGGTTAACATATGGTTCTGCATGATATGCAGGTACCACCCAAAAGTGGACAGTCGCAGCACTGCTGCCCCTTTCTAGGACATCCCTGAAAAACAGCAGTGAAGGGACATCTTCCCCATAGGCAGAACTTTGAGCAGTGTACCTGGTTGTGCACTTTGCATGGAAGAAGAAATGGCCAGACGTGCAATTATATACTGATTCATGGGCTGTAGCCAATGGTGTGGCTGGATGGTCAAGGACATGGAAGATGCATGATTGGAAAATTGGTGACAAAAATTTGGGGGAAGAGACAGACCCTTCTGAGTGGTCAGAAACTGTAAAGATATTTGCATTCCATGTAAGTGCTAACCAATGGGTGAATTCAGCAGATGAGTTTAATAATCAAGTGGATAGGATGACCCATTCTGTGGACACCACTCAGCCTCTTTCCCAAGCCATCCCTATAATTCCCCAATAGGCCCATGAACAAAGTGGCCATGGTGACAGGTATACAGGTTTTGCATGGGCTCAGCAACACTGACTTGCACTCACCAAAACTGACCTGGCTATGGCCACTGCTAAGTGCCCTATTTGCCAGCAGCAGAGAACAACACTGAGCCCTCGATATGGCACCATTCCTGGGAGTGGTTAGCTACCTACCTGATGGCAGGTTGATTATATTAGATCTCTTCCATTATGCAAAAGACAGAGATTCATCCTCACTGGAATAGATACTTAGTCTGGATATGGATTTGCCTATCCTGAATGCAATGCTTCTGCCAATACTACCATTCATGGACTCAAAAATGTCTTAACCACTGTCATGGTATTCCACACAGCACTGCCTCTAACCAAGGCACTCACTTTACAGCCAAAGAAGTAGGGCAGTGAGTTTATGCTCATGGAATTCACTGGTCTTACCATGTTCCCCATCATCCTAAAGCAGCTGGATTGATAGAATGGTGTAATGGCCTTTTGAAGTCACAGTTACAATGCCAACTAGGTAATAATACTTTGCAGGCCTGAAGCAAAGTTCTCCAGAAGGCCATGTATGCTCTGAATCAGTGTCCAGTATATGGTACTGTTTCTCCCATAGCCAGGATTCATGGGTCCAGGAATCAAGGGTTGGAGGGCACTACTCATAATCGCCCCTAGTGATACAATAGCAAAATTTTGGCTTCCTGTTGGCCTAGAGGTCTTAGTTCCAGAAGGAGGAACACTGTCACCAGGAGATGCCACAACAATTTCATTAAATCAGTGTTAAGATTGTCACCTGGACACTTTGGGCACCTCCTACCTTTAAGTCAATAGGCTAAGAAGAGAGTTACAGTGTTGACTAGGGTGAATGACCAGGACTATCAAGATGAAATCAGTCTACTATTCCACAATGGAGGTAAGGAAGAGCATGGATGTATGAGATTCATTAGATTGTCTCTTAGTATTAACTAGCCTTATGATTGAGGTCAAGGGAAAACTGCAACAGCCCAATCCAGGCAGGACTACAAATGGCCCAGACCCTTCAGTAATGAAGGTTGGGATCCTTCCACCAAGAAAAAAACAACGACCTGCTGAGGTGCTCGCTGAAGACAAAGGGAATACAGAATACACAGAAGAAGAAGGTAGTTATCGTTACCATCTATGACAACATGACCAGCTGCACAAATGAGGACAGTAATTGTCAAGAGTATTTCCTCCTTTTTTTGCTAAAAACATGTTGTGCATGTATATACCTGCACTAAAAAAAAAAAAATCTTGATTATATTTCATTTTTTCTTTAGCATGTGACATAAGATTTATTTACTTCATATCAGCATTTAAGATTGTTAACTTTATGTAACAGTACCTGGGTTGAGGATTAATGTGTTTCCGGTTGTACAAAGGATAGTTGTATTATGTTAATCATAATTATGACCTTATTATTGTCTTTATTTAAACATTATGTAAGATCTCAGGAGATGTGTATGAGTTGAAGTTAACAAGGAGTGGACTTGTGATGGTTAACACTGAGTGTCAACTTGATGGAGGTTTAGACCATATACGGTAACTTTCTGATGTTGGCCATATAGTATTTTAAAACTGTCATGGCCCTGGTGGGAGTGTCTTTTAGCATGCTACTGCATTATAATTAGCATATAATGAGCAGTGAGGACAACCACAGGTCACTCTCATTGCCATCTTGGTTTTGGAGTTTTAGCCGGATTCTTTACGGCTGATAAAACCTGTTTTATCAGCAAGGATTTTATGAAGTGTACCTTGTGCAAGCATCCTAGCTTTTCCTGTGATTTAGAATGTCTAACCTCCTGGGAATGCAGCCCAGTAGGTCTCAGCCTTATTTTACCCAGCCCCTATTCATGAAGGAGTTGCTCTGGTTCAAACACTTCTGACAATTCCTGCACCCCAATATACTGTAGCATTATTCAGCATAGCTAAGATATGGTATCAACCTAAAAGTCCATCAAAAGATGAATAGATTTCTTTTAAAAAAAGTGGTATGTATACACACTGGAATACAATTCAAACATAAAAAAAGAATAAAATCCTGTCATTCACAGAAACACAGATCAGACTGGAGGACTTACATTAAGTAAGTCAGGCACAGAAAGATATATATGCATGTTCTCATTCATACGTGAGAACAAAACAATAAACAACAAACAAACAAAACCATTTGTCTTTATGGGACGTTTTTTCATGTAAGTCAATTTTAATTAACCTCAAGTGACTGCTCATTTATAGATAAAAATAAAAAAGAAACCCTCTACATGGTCTTGTTTTTATAAATAGGAGAATAAATTTTAAAATAATCTTTTAATTTAGTAGCTATCAAAATCATTATTCTGCCAAAAGAAATCTTGATGTAATGAGTGAAAATTTTTGTAGAACAAGTCTTTCTCTAATGAATATTATTATACAACACATCTTGAACACTCTACAAGGCTTTTTGTCTCCCTCTTACCCTCCTTACTTCCTTCCCTCCCTTCTTTCCTTCCTTCCTTCCTATCTTTCTTTCCTTTTTTCCTTCCTTCCTTTCTTCCTTCCTTCCTCAACTCAGAAGTGTTATCATATAAATAAAATAAATATAAGCAGTGTAATAGTTTTATCTTTCACATATCAAGGTTTCAACCATGGTTGTGAAAATTGATGATAGAATAAGCCTTATTGTAAGAATCCAAATATACAAGTGCTCTTTATTTTCATACCATATCTTAATACATGTGTATGTCAAAAATATTCTTCAGTCACAGTCATTATAATTTTTATTATAGACAAGAAAGTAATAGATTCTCCCATGGTGTCATATCAATGGCTTTTGAAAAACTAATAAACAGCTAGTTTCATCTCTGTGCCCTCTAGTATGTTGAAGTAGAAAGATAATATGATTTAACGAAGATATGCCAAGATGTCTTTGACTATTTCTAAGATTAGATTGTATGCAACCAACTTGGATTTTGAGCTTTCTATGTATAAATCTTTTTGGTATGAACTATTCTTTATTTCATAAATATGAAATAAGTTTTAAACATGTACTGAGTAAAATGTTAGCCGTTCCTTCTTCAAACAAAATTATTGCTGAAAGCTTTTGTTATTCTCATCAAACTTTTTGCTTAATGACCAAAGCAAACTTACCATTCCCCTCAGCTTGAACAAACGTCCCGTTTGTTGTTGTTGCTGTTGTTTTTCTGCATCTAGCCTCTAACCTCTCTTTGCTTACAGTTTTTACTTTAGAAAACTTATAATTGTAAATTCTTCCTGTGTCCTTTGAGATATATGTGTATCTTTCTGAAAGCCGCTTGCCAGTTTTATAGCCAGAAATGTCTTTATCAAGAACCTTGAAGCCACCCTTTTGAAATGTAATCTTCATGGAAAATTCCTATCTCTTAGTTTCTGTGGGAGGATAGAAACCTAAGTACAGTGAGTGCTTTGCTCCATGTTCTAAAACTACCTCCTGTTATGAAGACAAGCAAGAGTTTACTTCTCTTTTGAGTAAAGCAAAAATTGAGTCCAAACTTAGGTCTTGCCCGCTTCTCTATTGTAAAAGCCTTGAAGGAAGTTTTTCTTGACTGTTTAACCATATTCTGTGCAATTTTTGCTTTTACATGAACTTACCAAAATGTATGCAGTTAGCTTGTATTTAAAATAAGTCAACAATAGAAATGCAAAACATATGATGATATTACAGTATGGTATTGCTAAATAAAGTCACAAAGAATAATTTCATTTTGAATTGATTTGGGGAGTTACTTAGCCTTTATGAAGATATCAATAAAAATATATGTAATCTACTAAAAAGCTTTTATAAATGAAATTTTAAATTAGAATAAGAGAAAATCATAAGGGAAGAAAAAAATAAGAAAAAATCTTAATAAAGTCAGAAAAATACATTTAAAAGAACTGGACAAATATTAAAAATTAAGAAATATAAAAAATTAATATAAAACAATATAAAAATTAGGAAAAAATCTTAAGGGCAGAAAAATACATTTAAAAGAACTAAACAAATATAAAGCATAAAACATAATAAAATCTAAATGCATCAATAAAATGACAAATGGAGATCAAATAAATTTAAAAAATAATAAAAATTGGTTGTTAAATTTTAATAAAATATGTATATTTTACTAAAATTAAAACGATATTTCATATATATATATATATATTATTTTTTTTTTCAAAGATGGAGTCTCACTCTGTAACCCAGGCTAAAGGACAGAGGCACAATCTTGGCTCACTGCAAGCTCCGCCTACCGGGTTCAAGCAATTTTCTTGCGTCAGTCTCCTGAGTAGCTAGGACTACAGGCACGCACCACCACACCCAGCTAATTTTTATATTTTTGGTAGAGACAGGGTTTCACCATGTTGGCCAGGATGGTCTTGATCTCTTGACCTTGTGATCCACCTGTCTCAGCCTCCCAAACCGCTGGGATTACAGGCATGAGGTACTGCTCCTGGCTTTAATAAAATATTTTGTAATATTCAAAATATAAGTGACATGCCAAAAGTATAACTGAGCCACAAAAATTGAACATCAATAATGGAAGAAATATATTAGATGAATTCTACTTACAAAAAGCGAGAAGGAAGAAAAGAAAAAAAGACCAGGAAGACTTTAAAGAAAAAAAAAAAAACAAAAATGTTTGGGAAAAATAGCACCACTAAATAGTAATACATATTGATTGCTATATAGTGACTAAATATAATCATAGCAGATTTGTAGAACTAAACACAATTGAATACAATAATCTTTTTCTCTCTTCTTCTCACTCTCTCCTCCCACAATCATTGGCAGAATTAGAAATGACTGTTATATCAAATAGATAAGAAATGATTTTAACAAAATTTAAAAATTTGATTTAATGTCCATTTATATACTCTTGTAGATAGTAATTAGAAAATATGTGTTTTTAAAGATCACATCTAGAATAATTGTGAAATAGAAAGTATGTGTTCTTTTAAATTATATCTGAAATATTTGAAAAAAAAAGGAAAGCATCTTAGGCCAAATGGCAAGAGCCATCAAATTTCTAAATATCAGTTTATACAGTCTAATTTTTCTCAGCATAATTAAAATGAAACATAATATTTGATAAGGAAAGAGTTATACAAATAAGAGGCCATAATGGAAATAAAAACTAATTCTAATTGAAAACAATAAAAAAAATTTATTTTTTAGAAGCAACTAATGGGAAAAGTATGCATTCTTATGCTTAAATTTAAATAAAATGAAAAACTAACTTTTAAATGGTGTGCAGAAAGTCCAGGTTAAAGGAATAGATATATAGATTTTGTAGATTTTCTCCAACTCTGTGGGTTGTGTATTTACTCTGCTAACTGTTTTGTTGTGCAGAAGCTCTAATATCCTGAATCTACAAGGAACTCAAATGAATTAGCAAGAAAAAAACAAACAATCCCTTCAAAAATTGGGCTAAGGACATGAATAGATAATTCTCAAAAGAAGATATACAAATAGCCAATAAACATATGAAAAAATGCTCAACATCACTAATGATCAGGGAAATGCAAATCAAGGCACAATGCAATATCACATTACTTCTACAAGAATGGCCACAATTGAAAAATAAAAAAATAATACATGCTGGCATGGATGTGGTGAAAGGGAACACTTCTATACTGCTGGCGGGGAATTAAACTAGTACAACCGCAATATAAAACAGTGTGCAGATTCTTTAAATGACTAAAAGTAAAACTACCATTTGATCCATCAATTCCACTACTGGGTATCTTATTTACCTAGAGGAAAAGAAGTCATTATACAAAAAACATACTTTTACACACGTGTTGATAGCAGCACAATTTGCAACTGCAAAAATATGGAACCCGCCCAAATGTTCATGATCATCAATCAATGAGCGAATAAAGAAACTGTGATATATAGTAGTATTCCATCATATACACATAACACAATTTCATCACACACACACACACACACACACACACACACACACACACACACACACATATAGCCATTAAAAGGAACAAATTAATGGCATTTTCAGCAACCCAGATAGAACTGGAGACTATTATTCCAAGTGAAGTAACTCAGGAATGGAAAACAAAACATCATATGCCTCACTCATAAATAGGATCTAAGCTATGAGGATGCAAAGGCATAAAAATGATACAATGAGCTTTGGGGACTCAGGGGAATGGGTGGGAGGGAGGTGAGGGATAAAAGACTGTAAAGTGGGTTCAGTGTATTCTGGTTGGGTGATGGTGAGGCAGGCAGGTGCAAGGGGGTCCCTGCCAAAACTCCAACCAGCCTGCACACTGGGATGGAGCCACAGGGATGCGCCTTTTGCAGTGGGCAGGAACCTGGCCACTTCTCTTCCTGTGTGGAACCTGGTATCTCACAAATCACCACTAAAGAACTTACCCAGGTAACCAAATACCACCTGTTTCCCAAAAGCCTATGGAAATACAAAATTTTTTAAAAAGTAAAAATAAAACTATGCATATATAAACAGAAAGTTCAGCTTAAAGGGTAAAGAAATAACTAAATAAAAATATAAAAAATGATTAAATGAGATATAACTAAAAGAAAATGCAAAGTAAGAAACAAATGACTAAAGAATAATTTATTCTTTTAAACACAAATTTTTCGTAGAATTAGTTGAGAAAATAAAGTGGTATGGTGAAATCACACCAAATGAAAAGTGATACATTAATATTGATTTACTAAGTTAAAGGGAATTAAAGGCTGGGTGTGGTGGCTCACACCTGTAATCCCAGCACTTTGGGAGGCCAAGGCGGGTGGATCATGAGGTCAGGAGATTGAGACCATACTGGCCAACATGGTGAAACCGTGTCTCTACTAAAAATACAAAAAAATTAGCTGGGTGTCGTGGCACACGCCTGTAGTCCCAGCTACTCAGGAGACTGAGGCAGGAGAATTGCTTGAACCCAGGAGGCAAAGATTGCAGTGAGCCGAGATTCCGCCACTGCACTACAGCCTGAGTGACAGTGCGAGACTCAGTCTCAAAAAAAAAAAAAAAAAAAAAAAAAAGAAAATTAAAAAGTAATATAATAAAAGTATAATCAAATATATGTCATCAATTTAATTATTTAAATAAATAAAAGAAAACATTTTCAGAAATAAAGCTTTGAAAAAATAAACAGAGAAATAGAAAACAGTAATTTCCCTCTGAATATTCATATAATTAAAACAGTAAAATATATGTACATGAACCCACACCTTAAAAAGTAAAATGCTATCTGTCACCAGATCAAAAACAACTTCAACACAATGTTTCTTCCCTCATTTTTTTCAACCTATTGAGGTAAAAATTGAAAATTATAATTTTATGATATCTCACAAATGTAAACATTATCAACAAAATCAAAATATAAGATGTTAATATCACAACATAAAATTTATTCATGTATTTCATAATCATTGCCCATCTCTGTTCCCCACCTGTCACATTCTAATTGCTATCTCTTTTTGAATTTGTTAAACATTTAAAAAATATTTTGACTCCCTATTATTAGATGCCTACACTTATTACAAAACTGTTGTGACTTCTTGATGAAATGTCTCTTTCAACATTATTAAATATTCATCTTTATTTCTGATATTATGCTTTGTCTGAAAGTCTTTTTTTTTAGAAAGTGATTTATTTATTTAGAGAGAGAGAAACAGGAGAAGGAGAGAGAAAGAAACAGCTAACTCTCACACTGAGTGAGAGAATCCAGAAAGATGGAAATCCAGGAGAGAAAAGCAGCTTCCACACTGAGTGAAGGGAATAGAGAGAGATGGAGTTTAGGAGAGGGAAAACAGCTTCCATGAGAGAATTTTCCTGGAAGGGGACCCAAACATGGAGTCCCCTGAAAGTCTATTTTATGTTATGTAAGTAAAATCTATTTTTTGCTTAAATTTTATACCTTGCATTTTTTCTTTTAGTTACTTTCAGTAATTTGCATTATATTTAAAGGACACTTTTTTGGAAGCAATTTATTATTTTTAAATTAATTTTTAAAATTGGGTAATTATACCTATAAATCTGAAGCTCAGAGGAGAATGCCAAACTAGAGAAATAAATCAAGGACTCACACTTTCACACATGACAATTAAAAGTAACTATGCAGTTATAATAACTTAAAACATAGCGTTTCTATAAAAAAGAAATAAGAGGTCAGAAACTGAGTATTCAGGAAAGGTAAAGACAGAGTGCTTTCATAGACTCTGAATAAGAAAGTAAGGAAATGGCTGGCTATGTCACATGAGGGCTCAAACATTACTTAAGTAAAAAATATGGAATCCAGTTGCAACAATGTTAAAGTCATTAATAATCATTTGACCAGAAGATTCACTAAAATGGAGGGTGAAAATAGTTACTAGAAAGAGAGAAAATAAAGTCAATATATATACAAGTCATTTAAGAGCTGGAGTATGAAAAGCCTAGACAAAAGGGCAGATAGAGTCTAAAAAGCAGTCAGCCTCTTCTGATTATGCCTTCAATTCCCTTGTCTGTTTCTTATTTCTTAGTACCCTCTTGGCTACACTAAAATTCTCTACCAACTTGGTGTCTACTCTAGCATCCAAATACATCTAAATAAACAGAGACAACTATACTGATTTTTCTAATTTTAAATTCTTAATCACTAGGCCCAAGTGGACCCTTAATGTCACTTGGAATTAATGATACAGTCTCCTAGCTGATTTGCTCACTCATGTTTCATACAGAAGTATCAAAAGAAAACAAAAAAAGTACATTTCTTACAAGGTAGCTTTTTCTTGCTGTCCAAGGTGACAGTGTACATAAATACTAAAGAGAATGTTCAAGGTAGTGTACATTGTTACATGTGCCATCTGCTTTTGTATAGCAACATTCATTCTTCCATGTTGTCTCCACTCTCTTATTTTCTGTACTGAGAACGCTAACTGCCTTGGATTTTCTTGAATAATAGCTTTATTTTTATTCTGCAGCCACCTGCCTGGCTCTGCAGGGTTCCCTGCCCTCTGAAGTGTAGCCTAGAAATCCAAAGAAGGTTTACTGGTACAGAAATAGAGCTCAGGCCATTTGTTTCCTATCTTTAGGGTTTACTGTCTTTCATTTCCTCTTGTCCAGTGTCTTACAAACCTTTGCTTCATATTTTGTTTTGTAATTGCTTCACGTTACAATTGAAAATAAATCTAGTTTCTGTTATTTCTTCTTGTCTAGAAGTGAAAGTGAAGAAAATGTAGGTTTCTTGGCATAGAATTTTGTTGCTTCTGAAATCCACATTGTTAAAATGATTAATATATTATTTAGAAGTAGGGGAAAACCCCCAGTATTATATGATAGACTATAATCCCTAATGAGATAAAAACAAACAAAATACTCATTCTTTGGCCCTATCTCGAAAGCTCTGAAATTGCAGATAGCTTCTGGCTAATAAAGATCAATGTCAGTGTAGAGCATCCTTACCCACATCCCCAAGCAGTACGGAAACTGGCTTTATCTTTTGTAAACTGTGCTCCATATTCTAAAAAAAGGGTCCCTCAAATCATAAAGAAATTTTATAAGAAAAACTGCCCTTCCTTGTTGTTTGTAAACTGTATCTCTTACTTCTCTAGTTAGAGTACAGCTTAAAAACTGAAAAGATATTAAATTTGTCCCAGAGAAAAATGAATGCAGGGAGCCAAACTTGGCCATCAGCTGACTTCTGCCTTCTACTTTTATCCTCTCATAGAAAAGCTTTATCCGACAGCAAAAAATATGACTACATTATAATGTAGGGTGAAATCATTTCAAATTACTATGGAAAGAAGAAAAGCCTGCATTGTCCAATATTAAATGTACAAAGTCTCCAGATAAACCTCTTCTGGGCTTGGTATGGGTCACACGCCCATTTGTAATCCAGACTGACCAGTGTGTCCAGAATACATTTTTCCCAGTGTATGAGGTCAGGCTCATTGCAGTGGCTCTTAGTCTAATAGGTGTGAAGAGTCACATGTTAGAAGTAAGCAACACCTACTTTACATTGGAATGTTCAATGTAAATTTCATCTACAAATCAAAACATTTATTAAACCTTGTAACACCATAAGTCCTCCCCTTTGTAATCCCATAATGTATGTTCACACTTCATTGTATCTCATCATGTTATTTGGTTCATGTTTTCATATTTGTTCATGATTTTATTTACTATAATGTTATCCAAGATTGTTTAAAGAAGAAAACATGTATCTTTCCATTTCCAAATGCTTGCGGAATATTCAAATTTTTCTTTTTATTGAATTATATGTGATATCTAATTGAACTGAAGCCTGTAAATATATATTTTCTGAGGATTGAAAGACAATGCATGCTGCAATGTGTATAAGCTACCATTTAAATATTCTTATCTTGGACACAATGTCTTTGAATAATTCTGCAAGTATCCAATATTAATATTTTTATGTAGATAGTTCAAAAGTGACTGTTGTTTTTGCTGATTTTAATATCATCTAACATGAAATAATGTGCATTAAGATGTTAAAAAAAAATCAAATTCCTTAAATAACCAAACCTAAACAATAATTTATATTAGCTGTGTGGGGTGGAAGGTGGGGATTTTGAGAGCATGTACATGAACATATAAAATAAATCCTAACAAAATTAACAGTAGATAAATCATAAATCCAGGTCCTTGGTTGTACTATAAATATGTCAGTACTATATGTATTTTACATGCAATGGACTTTTAAAAGACAAATTTTTTGTGTGCAGAATGATGGCTTTGACATTTTATTATATTCATAATTTGTAGAAATGTTTTCAAGGAATCAGTTTTTCAAATGTGTTATTTAAGAAAAAAACTGGTAAGTTTATATACTCACTTCTAGCTTGGTATGATTCTAGCTCTATATCTCATTTTACAATAATTCTTCTACTTCTTCCATTCTATTCTAAAATAGAAAAACAACTACATCCAAAATGCATACAAGTTCCTTTAGCAAAGAACATAATGACATTTGACCTTTTGACAATGGCTGACTAAATTGTCTTCTACCAATTAAATAATCTGGAATATATCTGTGAGAGAGTGTGTGTACGTACAAATGCTCATTGCTGTTCGGACTTTTGTTTCAATTCAAATTTTGGACGATTATGCTATTCCATATATCATCTAGGCTTTGCTCAATATTTTAAATTCTTTTTCCTTCATTTTGTTTGACTGGATTATTTCAAAGTACCTGTCTTTAAATTCTGAAATTCTTTTTTCTACTGGATTTAGTGTATTATTGAAGCTTTCAAATGTATTTTGTATTTTATTTAATAAATTTATAATTCCAGGATTTCTGTTTGGTTCTTTTTATATCTATCTCTTTGTTCAATTTTTCACTCATATCCTAAGTTGTTTTTCTGATTTCCTTTTATTGTTTCTTATATTCTGTTTTTTTCACTAACTTTTTTCAATATAAGTATTTTGAATTCTTTTTCTGGGATTTTGTAAATTTCTTTTTTGATGGTATCTACAACTGGAAAATTATTGTAAACTTTTTGGGGCATCATATTTTTCTTGTTCCTTATTGTGTGTTTTTGTTGTCTTTATGTTAACATCTGCACATCTGGTGTAACAGTCACTTCTTGAATTGACTTTGGCAGAAGAAATTTCTTCCTAAAGATGTGTTCATGGTAATGGCTGGGAAGGGTACTTTAGCTGTGATTCTGGGTGCATGTAGTAACATAGTCTTCGTATGATTCTTTGGCTGTGAACAGCATAATGGCATCAGTATCTCCACAGTGGTTTGGCTACATTTTTTAGTGGAAGCTATGGTGAAAATTTGCTGGGAACAGGCGTACCAGGTAGGTGTGCCCTCAGGGCCCACTCATGACCGGTAGTGGTGAGCCAAGTATTCTTGACCTTGGGCTACCACGTGGCATATGCAAACACCAGTTTTAGTGAGTGAAGGTGGGCAAATTCTTGAACCTCCAGTTTGCCTGGGTGCTGACAGTGGGGGTGGTAAGCCAGATAGGTGGATGAGTCCTTAGGCCCTTGAGCAGAATGTATGGCCTGGATTATGGTGGTAGTAATGGCAGGATAGTTTTGGTGCTCCCAGGTGGAACTCACTAATGTTAGCTGTGGCTGTCATGGGCTGAGCAAACTTGTCCCCCAGGTTCCTAAGTTGTGCGTGTATGTGGATGTAGTTGATGGTATTGATCACAGGTTGTGTGGGCTCACCTTCAGGATCCCAGAAGAAGTGTACAGATGCTAGAGGTGGTAGAAGGTATTGGATAATCCCCAGGCCCCTGGGAGAGGTGCTCATGTTTTGGGTGGGGGGTAACAATGGTGAAAGGTCTAGTGGTCCTGATCTCAGGGCATCAGGGTGTGCAGAGTTACAGGAGGTAGTAGGCAGGGCAGGCAATTCGTGGTGGTGATTGCGGAGAGCCTGACATCAGGGCTGGTGCTAGAGTGTGGTGATCCTGCTGTTGGTGTGGGAGGTATTGCTATCAGTAGTCCCCTGCAGGGAGCTCTCATGTTCTGGGTAGTGCACACTTTCAACTTTGGCAGTAGCAGTGGCCATAGTGGTATGTGTGAGGAGCCTGCACTCACGGCATGCACTAGAGCACAGAGTCCATGCTTTTGATGGGGCAAGGTTACTGTTCACAGCCCCAGATACTACCCAGAAGCAGTTCACAGTCTATGAGTAGTGTTTGCTTTGTCTCCTGGCTGCAGCAGTGACTGCTGTCGTGTTCAAAAGGGTCAGATGGATCCTGCCTTCTGGGTGTGAACTCAAGCACAGAGGCTGTGTTATTGGTGGGAATGGGGTTACTGATTGCATCCTCAGACAGGCTGCTGTCAGGCTCACTGACTTTGGCTCCTGGTGGTAGCAACACTATTGTGGTACGTAGAAAGGGGAAGGAATCTGTTTTCACATGAGCCCAAGTACTGAGTTCATACTGCTAATGGGGGATGAGGTTGCTGTTTAAATCCCAGACACTCAGATTTAAGGTTTGTTTGCTTTGACTTTCAGAGGCAGCAGTGGCTGCAGCAGTGTGGAGAGTTGGGGAAGGGATCTTGACCCTTGTGCATAAGCTGGAGCACAGACGCCATCTGGCTGGTTAGGGCAGGGTGGTTTTTCATGGTATCAGGCAAGGAGCTCTTGGGTTCTTAAAGCATATGAACTGGCTCCCTTTGTCTCGCTAGCAGCCTCCTTGATGTACTGCATTATCATTTCCTTGAGGAGTGGTACTCCCTGTGGGTTAGAGAGCTGGGGACCCCACAGCACCACTGGGTCCAGCCAGCGCTGTGCCACTGAAACCCTCCAGGTGGATGCCAGGGGAGTCTACGGGGGGTTCGCAGGGTGTGAAGGTGTGAAACCGTTGGTTCTCAGAAGAGGATGCAGTCTGATGGAAGCTGGACTCTGGCCATAGTGCCCTACTGCAGCTGCTTAGGTCTTGCTATGTGATGTGGTGCAAGTTTCCTGCTTGAAACAATGCCCTAGTGGGCCTCTAGATACCTGTAAAGCCTGTAGAGCCCCCGCCTATGCTAATCTCAGAGCTGTACACATAGAGGAGGTCTCCTGTGGTTAGGATTGCAGTAGTCTAAGGTACGACTGTGGACCCCTAAAGGCTCTCCCTGAACCGTTTTCCGTAATAGGGAGCCACTTCTTGATCCCAGCTGGTCCTGGCTGAGATAGCTACTAGCTTCCTCTTCTTCTGTGACTCAGGTGTTTCCTGTGACTTCTCTCTTGAACTCTAGTGTTCTTTCCTAGATACTCTATTCAACATGTGATTATCTATTCACAATTTTGCTTCTTTCTGGGGAGGAAGAGTGTCTGATGTCTCTAGTCAGCATCTTAAAACCTCTCTATAACATATGGTTCATTTGTTGTCCACATTTCTGCTATCCTATAGGAAGATATTCTGAAATTTATCTTTATTTTGATATCACTCATGAGTTTTTGAAGTGGTTTTATAAATTCATATAAAGGAATAGATATAGACAAAAAGAGTAATGCTATTTTTAATTGACTAATAGAATAATTATTGAAATATATTCTTCTTAAAATGGAAATTTAAGGGCATTTTAGCATGTGTCAAGAAACAAGAGGAAGAACAGGGGGAGGGTGTTGGGAATATGTCAGTAAATGGATAAAAAATTTCAGTTAGATGAGAAGAATAAGTTGTATTGTACAATGCAGTGACTATAGTTAATGACAATGTATTTTACTTTTCAAAATTACTAAGAATAGATTTTAAGTGTTTTCACCACAAATAACTGGTAAGTATATTAGGTAATACATTACTAATTAGCTCAATTTAGCCATTTCACTATGTAGATATTTCAAAATAGGCTGTTGAACAAATATATATAATTTTTGTCAATTAAAAAATAAATTAAAAATAGAAACTTAAATGAGCAGTTAGTGGAAAAGAAAATAAACATCTTCATGAGATAGTAACAAAGTTTATGACTCAGCAGGTGCATTTTACTTTTTACAAATGCACCTTTAAGTTAGCGGAGAAAGCAAACAGAACACTGACATTCAAATGTAAATGAAAAATTAGCATAAAAATATTGATATTTCTTCAAATTTTCGAGGTGATTCTTCCATATTTTAAGACTTACAATTTGATAAGACATTAAAAATTACCTACTAAATGGAATTTTAATGTAAAATACTTTTTCAGCAAAACATTAATATATATTAAAGAGATAAAATACACTGATGATTTTTTCAGTTTATCATTTTGTCATTTTGGAAGTAAAGCTATATTTACCTACTATGTGCCAGCCATTTGTCAGAAAGTGCTAGCAAATGACAACCTGAGTAATTTTCAGTTACCTAAACCTTTAAACAAATATCATAGAACTTATAAAATGGCACAGTGGACTTGTTAAAAATATAACATTCAGGTATTATACATAGTAGGTCATAAATACAGTTAATTTATGATGCTACAATTTCATTATATAAATGGTAGTCCTGAATGGAATATGTTATATCCACTGATGTACTATTATATATTTTCTCATATAATTAAAGTTAATCACTTGTAAATGAATTAAACAAAATGGGATTTTATATGTAATGAATATAGCCAAGCATAATATTTAAATAAATTTTATAACAACATAATAATATGCTGCTAATGTTCATTTTATGTTTTTAAAGGCTTTTTTGCTTTTATTCACACAAAAATGATTAAATATATCCAAGCAACTTATGAAATGATACATTTTTGTGAAAAGTGTTTACAGGTAGGCCGGGCATGGTGGCTCATGCCTGTAATCCAGGCACTTTGGAGGCCAAGGCGGGCGGATCACCTGAGGTCGAGAGTTCAAGAAAAGTGTTTACAGGTAAAAAATATTTGGGAAAAGTTGATCTAGATATGAAAATTGTATAGTGCTAAAATATTACTTGAATTTTACCTGTATAAAATGTTATGGTTTTATTTTCATTGTTGGGGATTACCTTTAATTCACACAATTTTTTCCTGGCATTAGAAAGGCAGAGATTACAACAAATGTAACAATGATCACTTGCTAGAGTGTTCACTGATGAGATGTAAATAGGTTCTTTATTGGAAGTACAGCTGCAGAGGAGATCAATAAAATTATTATATGGAATTTGTAATAAAAATTAATTTGTACCAGTGCTCACATTAATTATTCTATTTAACACATACAAAAATATTCTATTTCAGTAGTGTGGCTCTGTAACATTCTCACATCACAAAAATACAACTTTGAACAATATTTTGCCTTTTCATATTTTATATTAAAACAGAGTAGCATTGTTCTGCTGTTTTGACTCTTCCAAGATTTCTCACAGATAACTGAGAGGACTGAGAAACAGCTAAGTTCTCAGCAAAAAGCGTTTAATGAATGTTGCAGGAGGGTAATTTGCATGGAAATGACATTTTTTTTGAAGCCTAGAAAATGTAACAAAAAGAGAAAAGGAAATAGTCTATCTTCATGCTGATGACAATGTTTACAATGAGCCAGGAAAATAGAAATTTAACCAGCTCCTGAAGTATTATAATCTGCTTTTGATTTCTGTGGGAACTTTGCAAGTAGATATAGGTATAACAAAAGAGGTTTTATTTAAAACTCTTCAATTAAACTAAGAATTGATAGAGAACAGTTCATATTTTATATTAAGTTAACCATGTATGTAATCATCACTAATCAGGCAAATCTTTTGATACCTTCATATTCCATTCTCAAATAGAGAACAATAAATATATTTTTTTGGACAATTCTCTCTCACAACATATTCCCACTCTCCATCTATATGTATATGTGTATGTATATATGTATTTTTACACTGATAGATGTACAGATAGACATATCACTCTTAGAAGAGGTAGTGGGTGTTGGGAGACTCGGGAAGGCTAATTCATGTAAACTATATGTCTGGAAGAAACATGTAATATTTCAAACATTTCCAAAAGTTAAAAACTTTTACTGGCATGTATTTCAGAATATTATTAAAAATTATTAGGTTTGATTAAGAAGCTTGTGATATGCTAAATTTTTAAGCAATTATTTGCTCAGCAAAGAGATTTTCCTGAATTTCCTAAATTTCAAACCTATGTTTCACTGTCAATTTATTTTTTTAGGCATTATGTATTATGACAGATAAGCTGAAGTATATTAATTTGTGCTCCCAATTAAAAAGTCTTAGTGCTCCAGATTAAAATGTCCCAGTTGATATAACAACATTTTTTGAACCATCTTTAGCTAGTACTACACACACAGGCACACATACTTTGTTGTGTTCAAAGATGAAAAAAATCCCAGTATCTTAAACTAAAATAAAAATAAAGAATTTTGTTGTCATAAAAGCCTATATTCCAGTGTTTTAGGCACTCACCTGTTGTGTAAGACATCTGTTCTGAACTTGTACTATTATTAAAAGCCTGCATAAGGTTTTAAAGACTAAGAAAAGATCAGTTTGTCATTTTTGTTTTTCAGTAAGCAGAGAAATGATTGGAAGCATTAATCATCAATGTGCTATTGACACTAAGCCCAACGTTGCCTTTGATCAGATGATTTTTTGCAAGCTTCTTATTGTGTCTTACTTTTAGGGATGTGGGTTAAAACAAACTGACCAACTTTCTGACCAAACAAGAAAGAACCCTGATAGGCAGGAAGAATCTGAGAACTGAGAAACAGCAGTCTTTCTCAGTTATTTTTTAGTCTTTGCTACTGAATCCTATAATCTAAGACTTCTTTGATTCATAGCACTTACCAATTAACACCACTGGTTAGAAAACAGTTTTATGATTAATAATTTTCATGTATATTTGAAAGAAAACCCAGAGGAGTAACATTAAGGATATTGTGTTCTGCCATTTAAAAAAATATCTCTAATCAGAAAATTAATAGCCTCAGAATTTGATATCCAGGGGAAGATAGGGAGATTCTGCTATGTTTTGGTATGAGGGTAAAGTAAAAACTATAAAATGTAAGCCTTTGACTCAATATGTGGGTTGATGATAAAGAGTGGACTTGCTATGCATTTTGTACTGAAATGTTCTGAAATATGTTTACTAAGATCTAATTCTCTCACACTTTTTCTCTACTCTTAATTGAATCACTGGATGCAAGGCATTGCTTGTTTTCTTCATTTTCTATCTCACTTTTTCTCTCTCATATAAAAAAAATGATTGGCTGGGCACAGTGGCTCAGGCCTGTAATCCCAGCACTTTGGGAAACTGAGGCTGGTGGATCACCTGAGGTTGGGAGTTTAAGACCAGCCTGACCAACATGGAGAAACCTCGTCGCTACTAAAAATACAAAAAAATTAGTCCAGTGTGGTGGTGTGCACCTGTAATCCAAGCAACTTGAGAAGCTTAGGCAAAAGAATTGCTTGAACCCAGGAGGCTGGGGTTGCCATGAGCCAAGATGGTGCCATTGCACTCCAGCCTGGGCAACAAGAGCAAAATTCTGTCTCAAATAAATGAATAAACAAATAAATAAAATAATGATAATAATGACTGGGTAACTGTAAATACAAACTCATCTTTGTTGGATTTTTTTCCTCTTCTAGGTAACTGTAAATGACTTATATTCTGATTCTTACTTGGCTATTACTATAATTGTGACTTTGAGTAAACAGTTTAACCTTAAAAACTTAGTTTTACCATTTGAAGAATGAAAAATTAGATAAAACGATGCCCAATGACTCCTTGCCTAACATTTTAGTACAGTTTATTCACTTCTGTTTTATTTCATACGATGTCTCTTTGTATGACTTTTTACAAAGAAACTAAGGCTTTGAAATTGGATTGAAATTAAAGACAATTTCAATCCAGTCTTCTATATCCTACACTCTTAGAAGATTTAGATGATTACAAATTGTTAGTTTTTCACTGACCAAGGTGGCATTAATGTTTCCTTCTGGTGGCCTCCTCTTTTCTTAACTACAAGCTCCAACAATCTTTTTATTAGAGCATTTACTTTAGAAAACTTGCAATGATAAATTATTTATCTGCCTTTTTTCGAAATGCATGTAAGTTTTTCTTTCAGCCTCTTGCTTATTTGACAATCCAGAAAATGCTTTTTTCAAGGATGTGGAAACCATTTCTTTGAAATATAAACATCTAAGGAGATAGCATCTGTATTAGTCTTTTTTTCTTTTTTTAGCTACTGCTAAAGACATACCTGAGACTGGGTAACTTACAAAAGAAAAAGGTTTAATGGACTCACTGTTCCACATGGCTGGGATGCCTTAGTGAGGGTGAAAGGTATGTCTCACATGGCAGAAGACAAGAGAAGAGGGCTTGTGCAGGGAAACTCTCCTTTATAAAACCATCAGCTTTCATGACACTTATTCACTATCATGAGAACAGCATGGGAACGACGTGCCCCCATGATTCAATTATCTTCCACCAGGTCTCTTCCACAACACATTGGAATTGTGGGGAGCTACATTTCAAGATAAGCTTTGGGTGGGGGACACAGCCAAACCATATCATCATCTCTATCTTCCAGTCCCTGTGGACACCACTTAGTAAACATAGGTGGCCAAATCACAGAGAAAAATATTTTCAAAATGAGCAATAACTCCATTTACTTCACCTATCCCATTGATTAACCTCTCTAAATCTCCTTTAGTACTTTCCCACAAGTTCACCCTAGTGTTTAACCCCCCACTCCCCTAAACTTTCATTTCACCTGATTTAAGTCCAGTCTGTCTCCTCTACTGCCATAGCCTGAATAAAGTCTCTTCACACATTTAAATGTGAAGCAATTTTTGCTTTGCTACCTTTTATCTTTGTGTGAAAATTTTTGCCTGGTCTTGGAGGGGAAAAAGCTATTCTTATTTTCTCAGTTATTGCCTCAAGCATCTGTCCTCAAATTTTTAGCTAATCCTTTTTGTATATACCCTGTTCTCATATTCCCAAATTCTGGTCACTTTTTTTTTTTTTTACTGACATTACTTCCATTCTTATTAGGTGAAACACCGATACTCTATCAAATTCTTAATGAAATAATGCCTACACCAAGAAGTATGATTTTCCTTATTTCTTTACTTAGAAATGATCTTCCATTATCTGAATTCTTATTGTATATTTTATACTTCCCTTACAACTTAGCATTATATCCTTTATATACATAAGTATAAATATAACTAAAACATTATATAATCAGTGTTAGATTTTTTTTTTTTTTAAATGAATGAATTTGTCTTTATGTTTGTGTCTTTCTTTCTTTTGCAAGAGCCTAACTTATTTTTATACCAGTGGTTCTCAAAGTGTCACTGTGAGAATCTCTTAGAAAAGCATATTTGGGGATCTAGCTCAATAGTCCAGTATCAAAAACTCTGGGGTGAGGCCCAGCAATGTGTATGTTAACAAGCCATTCAGGTGATTTTCATATATGTGAAGTTTGAGAACCTCTGTTTAAATTATTTTTCTGTCTTACACTTCACAAGAGATAAATGTGTTTCTAAATACAGAAAAAGTATACAAAATATCCAAGCAACACACATATGTGTATCACTTAAAATTAATGTTTAATTATATTAAATGTTTTCTTAAAAACTTACTTGTTCTCTAGAATGATATGTATTATAGCTCAGTGTCGTTAAAGATCATCTAACAGTTTTCATTTTTGTAAATGAAGTGAGGGTATACTGGGAGAAATTGAGTAAAATCTAATGTACTCCAGTAAATTACATTGAGGTTGAAATTTTTATTTTCAAAATCCCAGTCGAATGTAATTTTAAAACAACATATTGTGCTTAATGTGTGCTTATTTCACTCCAAATACTACAGCCCCACTGTCCAATACAACTTTCTGTAATAATGAAAATATTTTACATCTTAACAGTCCCAAAATGGTTGGACACTTGAAATGTGGCTAGTACCATCACAACAAAAATCAACTCTTAATTTAATTTAAAACAATTAAGTTTAAACAGTCACAATTGAATATTTGTTACTAAGTGTAATTCTAGAGTATTTAGATAATATAAAATATTAATAAAATGTACTAAAGTTGATCTAATATATATATAATTAATATTAATAATTATAAAACAAAACCTATTTGATTTTTTTGAAAAATTATCTACCCTTACTAGATGCTGATTTACAGACAAAATAATTATTATCAAGAGATAATATTGACAGAGACTGTGCTGGGTTAATTAACTTCTTCAACTAATTCAACTTCATGTTACTACCAGCTAGAAGACAGGGATAATAAAGAAATCAAGAAAGAGGAGGTGCCAGAATTCTATTATATTTTAAGTAATAACCTGGATTTATTACTACAATTAGCTAAAGTGGTCACTTAAATAGAATCAAATGGTAATAAAGTGAGTTTAGAGAAATTACGTTATATTATAAATAGTATAATAGAACATGTACTACTTTAAAATGCAAGCTAAAAAACTTTACTAATAATTGCTATTTGTTGGAATACATATATGTATACATTTTAAAAATCCTTCAAGAAGCTATAATACTTATACTGAATATTAATTCCATCAAGGTAATTGACATGATGACACATCTGAAATCATTTTAGACTAGTATGGCCAGACAAGTGGTTTAAACGCATCATTTTGGAGGAAGTCATTTATTTTTCCAAAAAAAGTGCTAAACAAGGTAAAATATTTTACAGAGGTAGAAATCAGAGCTATTCCAGTTGAAGAGAATGAAGTTCTCCCCATTTAGGGTTCCTTAGTTTCATCTCCCAACACCCTGGAGCCTCCAAAATCTCAGATATAATTTGAAAAATCTCATGGCAATAATTTAGTTTATATGTCTATTTGAATTCAGGTTTAGGGGTGATTTTTTTATTATTATTATTTCATCAAATTTTGAGGAGTATCTTCTATTTCTCCTATCATTTTCATCTTGACAGAAAATGTCTTTATTTGCTTTTCAGGTTACTCAATCCAAAGGGAAATACTTAATTCACTAATGACAAAATCACCAAACAGAATTATCCTTTTAGACTGTAAAAAACAGTGAAAAGCCAGTTTTTTTAAATCAATAAAGTTTTATTGCAGCGCAGCCACATTTATTCATTTACATACAATCCATGGCTAGTTTTGACTGTGAAGATAATATTTAAAGTCTCTAACAGAAACCTTTATGCTCACAAGGAATAAACCATTTATCACCTGTCTGTTTAAAAATAACAATAATAATAAAGTTTGCCAATACCTGGTCTTAACTAAAAAATACAAAGTGCCAATTAAATGAATAATTTTAGCTATCCTCATTTGGACAGGTCAGTAGGTTAAAGACAGGTCAAAACACACACAGCAGTTAAACTGAAAAACATATTAACATGTTTGTTATCTCTAAAGTCAATATGATTCAAATATTGTGGTGTCCCTATTCAAAATGCAAAGATAATTTAAAAATTATATTACTTTGATTAACTTTCTCAATCAGGAAAGCCTACTTTGGTAGAGACCAGGGGTTGGCAAACTAAAGCCTGGAGGGGCAAAATCTGGTTTGCAGCCTGTTTTTATATAGCCTTTAAGCCATATAAAACACTTTTAAAGATTACAAACAAAACAAAGAATACGTTACAGAAACTGCATATGGCTGGCAAAAACTAAAATGTTTACAATATGGTCCTATACTGAAAAAGTTTGTTTACCTCAAGGTAAAACTATCTTTGGCAATGGTGCTCTGTACTAAACAAATCAGATTATGAAAAAAACAAATGTGCGCATTAATAAAAAAACAAAAACTAGCTTAAGAGTTCTCTCAAAATAACATTATTTGGTGGAACTACAGATGTCTATTTTAGAAGAGACCATTTAGAGTAATGCAGCATTTGAAGATCTCTTCTGAAGACAGACAAGAATCCCTATTATTTTGTTGTTCTAAAGAGCTAGATTAGAGGGTAGAAACAAAGGTATGGAAATCGCAAATATGCAGACTTCGCCACAATATAAGAAATAATGTTCTAACATTAGTCATAAATCACAGAGCCTTATCTATTAGTAAAATGGTCAGAGTAAATAGTGTAACAGTGTAAAATATTCCACTTAGAATGAAATAGGAATAAGGACCTAAATGCACATCTATCATATTTTTCATTTTCAAGAACACTACATTTTCAAGACAGTCTTATTATTTCATCCTATTATTGTTTTTCACTGCATTAGCTTCATTTACTCAGTGCAAATGTTTACATCTTTAACCTTCGCCCTCCTAAGTTCAAGTGATTCTCCTGCCTCAGCCTCCCCAGTAGCTGGGATTACAGGTGCGTGCCACCACGCCCAGCTAATTTTTTTGTATTTTTAGTGGAGACGGGGTTTCACCTTGTTAGCCAGGATGGTTTTGCTCTCCCGACCTCGTGATCCGCCCGCCTCAGCCTCTCAAAGTGCTGGGATTACAGGTGTCAACCACCGTGCCAGGCCCTTCTACGAAGTTTTCAAAATGTTTATGCTTTTATTATCTATGTGATTTGGTTTCCAGCTTTCATATGAGAAACGTCATCTGAAATGTCTATTAATTCTGTGCTTTTTCTTATAGTTGATCATTCAAAAGTTAGTTGGGAGTCTTGTACATATAAATAGAGCTTGTCTTCTCTAGAGGTTGATATAGTTGTGATGCTTGCTTTGAACCTTAGGAATGCCTGATAATTTTAGTTTATCCCCTTGCAACATTAATTCGGGGACTAAGTACTGTATTCTAAATCCAAGAAAAATAAGGATTGTGTTAAAGTTATGTACCAATCAAAGGAGTTTTGCCTGCTTAAAGATAGTATTTATTAAGGAACATGTAACTAATAAAGAGTCTATAACTGATGAGTAAGATATTCAGCTCCACTTGGAATGGGAGCTTGTTCTGTATATTTCAGAGAGCACACGATTAGCAAGCTATAAAACCTGAAGGAATTATTAAAGCTGATGGCTTCAATCCAAAGGAACACACTTTGCCTTCTCTCCTGTGTGTTCCAGTGCAGTGTGATGGAGATATTCAAAGGACACGTCAGGGAGGCATAAGGATTCTACCATGCTGTTACAGAGCATGCTGTGTTGCTACCTAGCTTGTATACATTGTCATCATTAAGTAAGTGTTTTGGCAATGCTTATTTAATCCTGTGAGTTGGTTTGTGAATTCAAATCCAGAATCCCTGCTGTTGGAGCATTGTGCACATTGTTGGATAAAAACTTTTATCTACTTCTCTCATTTACTTTATGATAATACCTCACTCCTGCCTGCCTTAAATTTAGGCCTTTATTGCATTATTCCAGTATCCTTTTCTTCTGCATTTTTCAGAAAATAAAGCTGTAGGCATTTGCCAGGTCTGCTAGGAACAATCACTAGTTCCACAGAATGGTAGAAAAGGTAAGGTTGCTCAATATTTTCTTAAATACATTGTTTAACCTATGCCTTATTTTAGTTCCACATTCACTACTCCACTTTCAGAGGCAGCTAATGTTGCAAGTCCCTGAGTCTTTGAGAAAACTCGTTACATAAATTGAGTTTTTTCTTGGTATTTCATTGTGCTGGTTTAGCATTCAATTATCTTGCTTTTTCTAAGTTACCACTTGTCCATCAGCTTTCTAGCTACCAACATTGTATTGTTGATCTTTTTTTCTTCCACTTTTGTTGACTTTACATTTATGTTGAAAAAAGATTCTATTCTTATTATTTTATTTACGTATTTATTTTTGGAGACAGGGTCTTACTCTGTAACCCAGGCTAGAGTGCAGCGGCATAATCTTGGCTCACTGCAACCTCTACCTCCCAGTTTCAAGTGATTCTCCTACCTCAGCCTCCTGAGTAGCTTGGACTACAGGTGTGTACCACCAAACCCAGCTAATTTTTGTATTTTTGGTAAAGACGGGGTTTCACCATGTTGGCCAGGCTGGTCTCGAACTCCTGACCTCAAGTGATCTGCCCGCCGTGGCCTCTCAAAGTGCTAGGATTATAGGCGTGAGGCACCAAGCCTTGCTAATTGTTGAAAAAATACTTTATCATTTTGGAGTACATATTCCACATGCATTTGCCCCATGACTCTTTATGGCAAGGTAGTAAAGTCTACATACTTTACAAAATAATGTTTTTAATTCATGAAATAAATTATATAGAAATGCAACAGAAAGCAGTTGCATTAAAAAAATTACAAACATATTTTTAAACTATTTTTAATATAACAATTAATATATCTCCACTCACGCCGTAAAAATAGTAAGTGGAATGCCTGATATCTATCATAATTCCAAAGTATTGATCAATGTAATCAAAATTTATACTTATCTGCAATAACTAAATTATGACATAAAACTACCTATGATTTTTAATGATAACAGAAGCCATAAATATTGCTAACATTACTGGAGTTTGTTTTCTCCACATCTAATTGAAGGAAAGAAAATTTTCACTCAAGAGTTTACTGAAAATAGATATACAAAATGCAAGATCATATCCATTCAAGTTCATGTACTCTAGTTATGAACCCCTGATTTAGAAGGTCCTGAGAGATACAGCAACTAAACCTGTGTTTGAGCATTCTACCTTAAACTGGAAGTATCTTTATATTCCTTAAATCCATTAAAAGACAAAAAAAATGCTGAAGATAGTTCACAGTCACTGTATGTGATGTTTCACCAATCTTATGAGGAAAAAATGCATAATATAAATATATTTAATAGGTAATATGAGTTATTTTGTATGTCTTCATGCAAGCAGAAGGCTACCAGAATAAAGATGCAGTGCTAATATTTAAACTAAATTGAAATATATTTTTGCTATTAAAAAAGGTAGTGCTCTAGTTGTTGAGGTAAGTGGGATGAGAGAAGATAACTGTCATTACTCACAGTGTGGACCTTCTAATGTAATAAATCAGAAGACACAGAGCATGATTTTCTGGTGCATGGGCATTTCCAAATATGTAAGAGAAGAAGCTTCTCTAAACATTTGTTTATATTCTTTGTGATTTTGAGAACACAATTTTCCTGAGCTCACATACCACAGGACTGTATCTTTGTCTTTGTCTACCCCAATATTTATGTGGTTAAATATATTTATGTTATTTCTATATTTTATTTTTGTATCTTAATTAAATGCACTTAATTAAATATATTTGTATTAAAATAGTTGTCCAAAATGCTTCATTAAAGCCTATAGGAATCTATTAGGATGGAAAAAATTTCATATGGACTTCCAGTTCAGCTAAAATACAATTGACTACTTTCTCTGATTCTCTTGGCTAAGTAGAGCTAAAACCTTAGAAATAATGCAAGAGGCAACCAAAGGACAGCTTTGGGGGTAGTGTGAGGAAGCTGAACAGTTTTGACACCCTAGACCTGGAAGAACAACTCAGCAGGTGCCTTATGTCACTCTAAGCAACAAAAAGAGAAGACTCTGGTTTAGCATTTTTTATAATCACCAACCCAGCAACTCCCACATGGGAGCCTCTCTGGCAATAGGCATGTGTGACACAACAGGCTTTGGTAAAAAAAAAAAAAAAAATGTGCTTAGACAAAATATTTCTGTTTTTCTACTGGGTCTCTGAAAGATACTGGGGGTAACCAGATGGCACTGGCAAACAGGAGCTTGCCATAACAAGTGGCTATTAATTCTCTTGGGTCTGAAAAATGCAAACTCCATTCAGAGAAATCAGGTGACCAAGAAGCACTGCTAAGGAGGATCGTACCACAGCAAACACTCACCAGGGAACGGCTCTTCATGTTCCATATCAGGCAGTGGGGCCTGTGTGTGGACTCTTCAGGAGATCTCAGCACAGCGAATGCTTAAAGAGAAAAGACTCCTAGTCCTCGAAGTTCTGAGATTCCTCTCCCTTACTGTATTAATTTCTTACTATGCTTAAAACCACACTTTTTTTTAAACTTTATATTTATGGATGTCAGAATTTCTAAAATCAAGGTGTTAGCTACACTGTATTTCTTCTAGAGGCTTTAGGAGAGTCCTTTGTTTTTCCAGCTTGTTGAAACTGTTTACATTCCTTAGCTCCTGTGGCCTCTGCCTTCAGACTCAAATTATATCACTCCAACCTTTGCCTCTGTGTTGACATGTCCTCTGCTGCTACTCTGTTCCCCCCCATGCCTGCTGTCAAATCTCATAAGGACCATTGTGATTATATTATCCCCAACCAATTAATCCAGGGTAATCCATTTATCTGAAAATTCTTAATTTGTCACATCCAAAAATTCCCTTTTCTATTTAGCATAATATATTTACAGGTTCCAGGAATTCTGACATGGACATCATTGGGGATCCATTGTGCCTACCACAGTCTACACTCTAGCCCCCAATATTCATGTTCACTTCACATGCAAAATACATTCATCCATCCAAACATCCACAAAAGTTAACATCAATTCAAAATCCAAAATCTTACCTAAACTTCATGAGACCAAAAGTCCCAAATATTATCTAAATCAGAAAAAAGAGAAAGTCTGGCAGCAACCTTTCCTGAGGCACAATTCCTCTCTATCTGTGAACGAGTAGAACATAAAAAATAAGCTAACTGCTCTCAAAATATAATGACGATTCAAGCATAAGCTACAGTTAAAGACATTCTCATTCAGGAAAGAATATACTGCCCAAGTCATTCAAAGTGATTTTGCATTTCTACCAGTAAGAAAGGAGGATTCCTGTTGCTCTGATTTCTTGCCAGAATTTGGCATTGTCATATTTTTTAACTATAGCCATTCTAATAGGTCTGTAGTGGTATCTCATTCTTATTGTAGCCTTAATGTGCAATTCCATCATGACACATGATATTGAGCATCATTTTATGTACTTATTTGCCATCTGTATAGCTTGTTTTGAGAAAAGTCTGATTACGTGTTTTGCCTATTTTCAAATTGGCTTGTTTTTTATTATTGAGTAATTTGTGTCATATATTCTTTACACAAATCCTTTACATGTGTTTGTGTTTTTTTTTCTCCCAGGCTACAACTAGTCTTTTCGTTCTCTTAAGAAAGTCTAAGCAGAGCAGGAGTTTTCAATTTCAATATAGTCTTGCATAGCTAGTTTTCAAAGCCCAAGACTTTGGCATTGTATCTAAAATCGCATCACCAGACCTAAAATCACATAGTTATTTGCCTAGGCTTTCTTCTAGAAGCTTTATAGTATTGTGTTTTATATTAAGCAGTATAATGTGTTTTGAGTTAACTTTTATGAAGTCTAAGATCTGTCATCTATCGATTGATTTTTTTGGTATACGACATTAAATTTTCTACACCCTATACTGAAAAACTTTAATTTCTCCATCACATTACCCTTGCTCCTTTGCCAAAGATCAGTTTACTGTATTTGTGTGATTCTATCCACGGGCTTACTATCTGTTCCATTAATTTATGTGTCTATTCTTTCATTAGTACCATGACATCTTGAGTACAGCAGATTTACAGTTAGTCTAGAATTCAGATAGTGTCAGTCTCCTAATGATATTCTCCTTTAAAATTTTATTGGTTATTCTGGGACTCCTGCTTTTTCATATAAACTTTTGAATCAGTTTGCCAATATCCACAAATAACTCACTTGGATTTTCATTGAAATTGCCTTAAATCTATAAAACGATTTGTGTATAAATGTCATCTTATAAATACTAAAGTTTTCTATCTGTAAACATGGAAGGAATGACTATTTATTTAGAATTTTTTTATTAATTCCATTTGAGTGATTTTTAATTCCACATATAGATCCTATAGGTATTTTGTTAGAGATCTATCTAGGTATTATTTAGTACTACCATAATTGATAGGCCATAACATATCATGCTAGCACAAATCAACAGGCCCTGAAGTAGTTATATTAATTTCAGAAAGACCATACTTCAGACAAAGAAAAGGTCTTATGGCCTTCCATAATTAGGTTCGACGTATACAACAAACCTACTAATAGAAGACCATATTACTGTATTTATCATTAAAATTCTCTTTGCCAGGTTTCAAAATGACACCGGAGAGGCAAATTGGCTTTACAAACTGGCAAAACAAACATAAAAACTAAAATAACATACAGCTCAAAGATCTACACCAGCAATAGTCCAGAGCTCAAGTGAAAGAATGAGACAGTTTAGGGCCTTGGAAAGGTAGAAAAATGTTGAGAAGGTGGTAGGAGAATTAGCCTTCTGCATTCATGATGTTCCTTCCCCACATTCTAATTGGCACTGATCATATAGAAATATCCCCACCCAACTTATGATTTCTACACTGAAAATTGTAAAATATAGGTCATCAACCATCGTCCCCACCTCTTTAGTTATCTGGGAGGATCCCTGTTCTTGATTTAATCCACAAGTAGCATTGTGACTGCCTGGAGGGAAGAATATCCCTAAGGACAAGCAGAGACAAATGGAGAAGGTGGTACTACCATCCCTAGCCCTGAAAACTCCACTCTGTAACTTGACCAAAGGAGACACCAAATCAGAGTGATTATTTAGAAGCATTGCATTGTAGAATGAATATTTCCCAGGTTCCCCGGTCATGGAACCCTAGCCAGCCTTCCCACGCTGCCAGATATTTCCTTTAGGACCTCCACCATTCGGAACAGGTAGTGTATTAACCTTTTACTAGAGACAAGGCGAACCTAGGCTTATTGTACCACCTAAAGCCAAAAAATAGATAGTAAACTAGCGGTGAAGATTTGCTAAGTGAATATATGCAATAAAAATAAAAACAAGTTGAACAGAGAAAAAAAGAATAAATAACTAATCCTTCAATCAAAGACAGAAGTACATCCACAAGAAACAACAGCAAACAAGGAACTATGACCCGTCCCAAAGTACAAAGCAAAAATCCAGTTATGGGGCCTAACAAGATACCAATTTGTGAGTTCTTTGACCAATATTTCAAAATAGTAGTTTTAAGGAAGCTCACTGTTCTGCAAGATAACATAAAAAATCAAATTAGAAATTTATTTTAGAAATTTAATGAAGATATTAAAATAATAATAATAATTCAGTCGGGAAACTTGGAACTCAGAAATACATTTGCTGAACTGAAGAATTCCTTAGAGGTTCTCAAAACAGAATGAACTAAGCAGTGAAAAGAATGAGTGAGCTCAAATACCAGCTATTTGAAAATAGACAGAGGAGGAAAAGAAAAACAGAACAGAATGAAAGGGAATAAAGATCACCTATAAAATATAGAAAATTACCTCAAAATATCAAATCTAAGAATTATTCATGTTTAAGAGGGAGCTGAGAAAGAGCAGGTGGCAGAAAACTTATTTAAAAAAATAACAGAAATATTTCCAAAACTTGAGAAAGATATAAAAATATACAGGTAAAAGAGGTTCTTAAATACCAAACAAATTCAATCCAAGTAAGACTACCACAAGGTACATAATAATCAACTCTCAAAACCTAGGGTTTAGATTATAAAATAAAAAATCAGCCAGAGATAAGAAGCAAATAACATATAAAGGAGCTCCAATTTGTCTGGCAACAGACTTCTCAATGCAAATCACATAGGCGAGGAGAGAGTAGAAAAAGATTTCAAAATGCTTAAAGAAAACAAAAGCAAACAAACAAACAAAAAAACTGCCTTTCAAAAATACTGTATCGAGCAAAATTGTCATTCAAATGAGCAGAGATAAAATCTTCCCCAGACATACAAAAGCTGAGAGAATTTTTCTTTTATTTTTAATTGTTTTTTTAATTACACTTTAAGTTCTGGGGTACATGTGTAGAACATGCAGGTTTGTTACATAGGTATACACCATGCCATGGTGGTTTACTGCATACTTCACTCTGTCATCTACATTAGGTATTTCTCCTAATGTCACCCTCTTCCCTAGCCCTCCACCCTCCAGCAGGCCCCAGTGTATGATATTCTCTTTCTGTGTCCATGTGTTCTCATTGTTCAGCATCCACTTATGAGTGAGAACATGTGATATTTGGTTTTCTGTTCTTGTGTCAGTTTGCTGATGGTTACCAGCTTCATCCATATCCCTGAAAAGGACATGAACTCATCATTTTTTATGGCTGCATAGTATTCCATAGTGTATATGTGCCACATTTTCTTTACCCAGTCTATCATTGATGGGCATTTGGGTTGGTTCCAAGTGTTTGCTATTGTGAATAGTGTCACAATCAACAAATGTGTGCATGTGTCTTTATAATAGAATGATTTATAATCCTCTGGGTATATATCCAGTAATGGGATTGCTGGGTCATACAGTATTTCTATTTCTAGATCCTTGAGAAATCGCCACACTGTCTCCTACAATGGGGAAAGAATTCCCTATTTTATAAATGGTGTAGGGAAAACTGGCTAGCCATATGCAGAAAGCTGAAACTGGATCCCTTTCTTACATCTTATGCAAAAATTAACTCCAGATGGATTAAAGATTTAAACATAAGACAACACCATAAAATCCCTGGAAGAAAACTTAGGCAATACCATTCTGGACATAGGCATGGGCAAGGACTTCATGACTAACACACCAAAAGCAATGGCAACAAAAGCCTAAATTGACAAATTGAATCTAATTAAACTAAAGAGCTTCTGCACAGCAAAAGAAACTATCATTAGAATGAACTGGCAACCAACAGAATGGGAAAAATATTTTGCAATCTACCCATCTGACAAAGGGATAATATCCAGAATCTACAAAGAACTTAAACAAATTTACAAGAAAAAACAATCCCATTAAAAAGTGGGTTAAGGTATGAACAGATACTTATCAAAAGAAGACATATCTGAAGCCAACAAACATGAAAAAAACGCTCATCATCACTGGTCATTAGAGAAATGCAAATCAAAACCACATTGAGATACCATCTCACTCCTGTTAAAATGGTGATCATTAAAAAGTCAAGAGACAACAGATGCTGGAGAGGATGTGGAGTAAAGCTGAGAGAATTTGCCACCATGAGACTCATCTTGTAAGACACGCTAAATGGGAGTTATTCAATCTGAAAGACAAAAAAACAGAAAAACAAAAACCTAATCTGCAAAAGAAAACTTTGCTAGGTATAAAACACTGGTTAAAGGAAGTAAACAACAAACTTAGTACTAGAAGACTCTTTTACTGTATTTGTCATTACAATTCACTCTTAACTCTAGTATGAAGACCAAGTCTATCAATAACAATAATAGCTACAGCAACCTGTTAAAAAATAGTTAATACAAAAATATGTAAACTGAGACAACTAAAAGTCAAAATGTGGGGGAGGATCAAGTTAAACCATAGAATTTGTTTCTTTTTCTTTCCTTGTTTTTATTTTTTCATTTGTGATCTAAGATAACTTGTCATATCTATAAGATTTCTTTTGTAACCCTCATGGTAGCCACAATGCAAAAACCTATAATAGAGTCACTAAAACTGAAAAGCAGTAAATTGAAACATACTGCCCAAAGGTAATCCATTAATCACAAAGGAAAAAAAGGAAGGGAGAAGTCTTAGAAAACAAGTGACAAAATGCCAATAGCAAGTCCTTACTTAACAATAATACACTAAATGTAAATGGTCTCAATTATCTAACCGGAGGTACAAAGTGGCTGAATGGATAAAGAAACAACACCCAATATATGCTGTCTTAAGAAACCCACTTCACCTATAAAGCCACACATTGATTGAAGGTGAAAGGGTATAAAAATATTTTATGCAACTAGAAACCAGAAAGGAGCAGGAGTATAAATGTATTATCAGATAAAATAGACTACAAATCAAAGATTGTAAAAAAGACAAGGAGGCCCATTATATACTGCTAAAGAGGTCAATTCAGCAAGAGGATATAACAGTTCTAAATAGCCATAGGTCCAACACCAGACATTTCAAAATTAAAATTTGAAAACTAAATACAAAGAAAAAAATCTGGAAATCAGAAAGAAATGATATATTACCTATAGGGTAATATCCCTGTGGATCTCTACTCGGTGGGTGTTATGAATTCTCTGAAGAAATATATTTTGAAGAGGTGTGGGAGGAAGGAATACATTTTATAAAATGGTTATAGTGAAGACCACAATTGACCTTTGACTAACAGGAGTTTTAAATATGTTAAAAATGTACACTCTACAGTTAAAAAAATTTACCAGAGAAAAGCTTGTGAGCTCACCAAACAAGGATTTCAGTGTAGATTCATTCCCATTCAGTCCCAAATGTGAGTCTGTTAAATAAAAATTAAAATCACTTTTTACATAGTTAATAAGAAAGAAATGCTTGAAGATAACATATAAACTATTCTGGAAGTAGCCAGTAAACAACCTTTTTTAGTTGGATTTTTTATTGCAGTAGACCTTGTCAATACAATATAATGCTGAATATGAGAGAAAACAAGAGAAGTAAATTGACATAAAAATGGTCGGCCATTTACAAAATCTGACGTTGCACTGATGTATATTTATAATTGTATATTTGCAAATACAGTTGTGTGTGGTAGAGTTCAAGAAGGAAACACACACACACACACACACACACACACATAATTATTTAAGACCAAGAGAATGATATACACATTTTGATTATTTATGTAAAACCAAACACATATAATTCCTAAAATAATCAACAGAAAATCATATTTAGCACTAAACTTGCCAAATCAGGATACTGAATTAAATTTTCCACCTTCATGTACATACTTGGGCTGTCTTTAATATAACCTGACTCTAGGTTAAAACTGAAAAAAATTACAAATATATATACATCTCAAGTTTTGACTTAAAAAGATAAAATTGAAAATGGCACTGATATAATGAATGAAAAATTAAGAAATATATAGGTCTCAACAATTTATAATTAAAATTCTTATATGATATTATATTTTTGGAGAATCCCAATACTTAGAGCTTATAGGTATAATTTTCTATATACTATTACTGTTTCTGTAATCAAAAGAAGGATAATCATCTAAATGTTCAAGATTGACAGCAAATAATTCATCTTCTTAGTAAGCAATGAAGCAAATTTCTTTTTCTAAGAACAGGAGTATGTCTATGAGATTCCAAAGCAAGGTACACGTCAAATTTGACATACCTAAACACAGATGCCACCATTAAAAGGAATTAGGAAAAAAAAGGAGAATATGATACTAAATGCAAAGATAGAAATTAGAGAAAAGAAGAGGAAAATGACAGTTGCAAGGTAGAGGCATTGTAACAATAATAAACATTCTTCTTCTAGAAGCAAAAAAAACCAAAAAAAAAAAAAACAAAAACAACTCTCTGGAAAGTGCTGCCTACACTGAAGATATTGTAGCCATTTGGTGGTAGGTAGGAGAGAGTGGGTGGCTCTCCAGGTTCCTCTGCTATGGAGTTGTAAACGTGGGGATATTTTTGGAATCTGAGAAAATTTCTTTTTTAGCTGTACTGTTCATACTGTTAATCTTCTAAAGAAATCCAACTGTTATTTCTCTTACTGCCAACATATTTAATTATTGTTGTACAGAACAAAACAATGATAAGATCTGAACAAAACAGATGGCTCAGCATTGACAGAAAACTTACGTTTCTATGATAAATTTTTATGATACCGAAGAAAATACAATTTTATTGCAAATGTCCAAGAAAAATGAGTGTACTTTCACAATACTTTGTAGTTACTAATGCACTCTAACATCATTTCATATTTCTTCAACAGTGCTTTTCTAAGTACTTTGTAAAATCATAAAGATATACAAATCATTTCTATAAGATGGCATAATTAAGAATACTTGCTTTACGAGTTTAGGCAACTTTATTGGATAATGCTCCTTTGTATAGTTGCATGCCATATTGGAAAATCAACCTGCAAGATGGAATGTTCATTAAACTAGCTTAGACTTTATGACACAGGGCTTTTTGTATTTACTGACTGTATTTGCTCTGTAAATTTTTAAAATATGAATTAACCAGTTAAATGGAGAAGATTAACATAATATAAATTTAATAAGAAAAGTGAAGTCAGAGGATAATGACTGAGACACTAATGTCAGCATACAGGAACAAGAAAGAATTTCATCTGTAAATGATGACATGTGTATATTTTACAGAGAAATGGATGTGTTACTAAGGCAAAGATTTGGTGAAAAAAGTTTCAGTCCTTATCTAGTCAAGATAAAGCTGAGGCAAAAAAGTGGTGTTGAGTCAATGTTAGGGCCTTGCTTGACATGTAAAATATTAAATATATAAATGTGTATAGAGGAGTAGAATAAATCACTTGTCTGTAATATGAAAGAAGAGTTTAAGTGAGATATCACTGAAATCAGAACAGATCAAATGTTTGTCAGCAGTGATATATGCATGGTTGCATGATTAGTAAACAAATATAGGAATAAAAGCATATTATGTGTATTAATATATGTTAAAGCATAGCTGACTAAATGGAAACATATTTTAATTTTATTTTCAAATTTTAAAAAGTTACTTTTTAAGGGATTAAAAAACTAAAGCATAGTTAGCCTTTTATGGAAGCTTTATTTGTGTTAAAATTATAAAGATTTTAATACAAAGATTTAGATACTTATGCAATCACTGAAAAAGCTAGGAGACATATTCAGTCTTAAGATGAGGAATCTGAAACTCAGAAAATTTTCCTAAGGACACATAGGTAGTTAGGTCAGATTAGTCACTTGCAAAACAATTTGCTTTCCACTCTAATATGGTTTCCATTAAATTTTAAAAGTAAAATATATCTTTACAGGAAATAAGTTTTTCTTTAAATATGCAGTATTATTTAAGTCCTTTTTATGCATGTAGAGCGGTATTTTAAATAATTTATCTGTTCAAACAGATCATTAGATTGAGAAATAGAAGGTTTACATTTAATTACATAAGCTTTCCATTAGAAAACCTATTATTTGTGAAACCACATCATACAATTTAATCTAAAGTTAACATTGATAGGTTAAAGATTGAATTGCTTATTTTTAAGCAAATGCTTTTATCCAGATTTTTCTGTGCTTATTTGAAATCCTTACACTCCAAGTATCCAAGTACTGTGCATATTAATTAAAACATATGAGAGTGAGTTTCTTCCTGAAAATATACAGAAGACTAGTAAGTGAATTTACTTTCTTAAATTTTTATTTGTTGATTTAGATTTTATGTTTAACAATAAGTAATACTGTTGTATAAAAATACATATATTAATAATTTTAAATCTTAATAAAAAGCTTTTCTGAACATTTTTAATGAAACCATTATGTGCTAATATTATTACAAATACAGTGTTAAGTTTATCAAGCAATTTATTTCAAAAATACTTTTCAAAATGTGTCAAAGGCCTCATTTTTATTTTTATTTAATTTCTTCAATTTTTGCTTCTTCCCCCAACACCTCTCCCATTAGGTAAATTTCCCATACACAGTTGGCCACTCTAATATGTTTATCAGGCATTTTTAAATATCCTTGAAAAATTTAATAGTGTCATATATATGTATGTACATATATAGATAGATATAGATGTATATGTGTGTTTAAATACATACTGTTAGAAATTGCATTTAGTTATTGAATTATTTCTAACATTAATGATAGAAATTGCATTACATTTGTTACTTATTTTACTCTACACAGTGTTCAAGATCTATTCATACTGCCAGTGGCTTACTTCAAGACTCGTGTGTATTTTACACTACCATCAGAGACACACAACGTACTGCTCCTATCCTTGTCCTTGATGATGGATATCTGGGTTTCTACCATTTCACTGCTACCACAGATAAAACTGTAATAAAGATGCATGTATACATCTGTTTTGGTGTTCATGTGAGAGCTTTGCTGAGGTACATACTGATTGGAAGAAGTGATATCTCATAGGAAAAAAAGGATTTTTAAGTTCACCATGTATTGTCAGATTAGTCTCCAGATCAGCTGGATGAGTTTAAGTATGGCATGGTGGTGTTCATATACCCACAGACCTTGATATTATGTTACTTTTACATTTAGGCATTCCAAAGCATATTAACTAGATCTTATGGTTTTTAAAGTTACAGTTCTGTGAATGCTAATGAAGTTGAGCAGCTAAATTAACATTTGTGTGTATCTATCTGTGTATGTGTGTGTGTACAGATTTACATAGATACAAATTAAATTATTAATTTAAAACCTAAAAATAAAATCAAAGATCTTTTTTGTGTACTGGATTTCTACACTACACTTGTTAATATGTAGAAGTACCTATAGTGCCCAGTTGCCTTTAGATTTTATATATATCTTTTCTAGAATGGGACACACTTGTTAACTCCATCTATAGGCCAGGCATGGTGGCTCATGCCTGTAATTCCAGCACCTTGGGAGGCCAAGGGAGGAGGATTACTTGAGTCCTGGAGTTTGAGACAACCTTGGGCAACATAGTGAGACACTGTCTCAACAAAAACAACAACAAATTAAAAATTAGCTGGGTGTAATGCTGGATGCCTGTATTGACAGTTACTCATGAGGGTGAGGTGGGAGAATTGCTTGAGCCCAGGAGGTTGAGAAAAACTCAATCTATAATATGTTACATTAAGCAGATAAAATTACTTTTAGCTAATTCAAATTCATAGAATTTTACCTTGTGCTTATTGCTTTTAGATCTCTTTTGAAAGAACTAATCCCTGTAAGGTGCCAAAGATAATTTTCCATATTTTTTTCTAACATGTTTTAAATTTTTCTTTCCTAGTTAGTTAGGCCTTCCATCATCCTGGAGGATATGCTTGTATATTATTTTAAAATACATTTATAATAGTCCATTTATTAGGCATAAAATTTTTAAATTAAAACAATAATGTCCCCACTGATTTGTAATGCTTCTCTGATCACACATTGTGTTCTTATATAAAGAAAATATCTCTTGCTGAACCACTAATTGTACTGTAATGTCCATCTTTCGAGTCCCTTCTCAGTATCACCTGTTTACCTGTGGGTTTATTTTTTTATTTATTTTTGTATGTGATTTTATTAACATGAGTTTTTTTACATTTAACATTTGTAGAATAAATTTTCCCTCTTCATTTTTTAAATTCCCAATTTTCATAGATATTTGTGAACCTTTTTTAAAAATCTGTTTTTAAAATTTTTTAATTAAAAATTAATTAGATACATAATCAAAATTGAATTGGATTTCCAAATTACTTTGAATGTGGCATTTTTTCCATGTTAATTCATTCCACAAAATGAGAAGAACTCTGTATTTCTTTATGCTGTTCTTTTACATTTTTAATCATATACTAAAATTTGTCATCATACAGATACTTATAATTAAATAATTATATATCCAGAAGCATTGCATTTAAATGCAAAAGATAATTAAAGTCCTCTCTCTCAATATCAGTCATAAATAAATTCAACTTTTAGATTTTATTATTTGACTACTCTGTATCAGGCATACTTTGTGTGTTTTACCTATAACATTTCCATTCTTTGGTTCATACATGCAAAATAAATATTTTTACACTCCTTTATTTTAAACTTTTTTTTAATTGTACTTCAGATTCTGGGGTACATGTGCAGATCATGCAAGATTGTTGCATAGGTACATTCATGGCAAGGTGGTTTGCTGCCTCCATCCCCCCCATCATCTATACCTGACCTTTCTACCCTCGTTATCCCTTCCCACCCTCCCTCCCACTGTCCCTCCCCTAGTCCCCACCAATGGACCCCAGTGTGTAGTGCCCCCTCTCTGTGTCCATGTATTCTCATTGTTCAACACCCACCTATGAGTGAGAACATGTGGTGTTTGATTTTCTGTTCTTGTGTCAGTTTGCTGAGAATGATGGTTTCCAGGTTTATCCATGTCCTTACAAAGGACATGAACTCATCCTTTTTTATAGCTGCATAGTATTCCATGGTGTATGTGTGTCACATTTTCTTTATGCAGTCTATCATTGACAGGCATTTGAGTTGGTTCCAGGAATTTGTTATTGTAACAGTGCCGCGATGAACATACATGTGCATGTGTCTTTTTTAATAGAAATATTTATAGTCCTTTGGGTATATACCCAGTAATGGGATTGCTGGATCAAATGGAATTTTTTATTTCTAGATCCTTGAGGAATCGCCACACTGTCTTCCACAGTGGTTGAACTAATTTACACTCCCACCAACAGTGTAAAAGTGTTCCTTTTTCTCCACATCCTCTCCATCATCTGTTGTCTCCAGATTTTTTAATGATCACCACCCTAACTGGTGTGAGATGGTATCTCAATGTGGTTTTGACTTGCATTTCTCTAATGACCAGTGATGATGAACATTTTTTTGTATGTTTATTGGCTTCATATATGTCTTCTTTACAAAAGTGTCAGTTCATATTCTTGTTTAAAAATATTTTTGGGGGGAGGATAATTGACTTTTTCTTTATTCTTTCTGTCTGGCTGAACTGTTTCTTCTATAGTTCCTTATCTTATTTCCCTATGCTTCTTTTTGTCAAGTCTAGATTTCTTTTAAATAGTTTAACAACAGTTTTCAAAACCTGAGTCTTTGTACTTGATCTCTAGTTTACTCAATTAAAGCATGAAAATAATTGTTATATCAACTCATTTTGACCATCTAATATTGTATTTTCCATTTACCAACCTTTAAAAAGTGTTTCTTCTTTCTTAATTCTTTATAGATCAAATTTTTTTGATGATTTACATTTTATACAATATATTTTTATTATTCTGGTGGCTACTTCTATATTACCTATACTTGTATTTATTTCTTCCATTTTCTTAAATATCTCTGTTTTACATTTATGCCACCTTCTAGAAAAACAATGAAAATGCTTTTATTGACTTGTGATTTTCCCTTGTACTTTCTCTAATATTTTCATATTTTGTACAATATTCATTCTCAATATTTAAAGACTTAGATTATTTTTATGCTTTTTTAAGACAAGAAGTTAGTATTCCTTTTTGTTTTCCATACATCTGCTGAAGTACTGTTTTAGTCAATGTCCAATCAGAAAAGCAGATACTGATTATGATGACTTTAACAGATGAATTTAAAATTGGAAATTAAGTACAAATGTAATGAAAGTACAGACAGAGAAAAATGGAGCAAATGTCTGAAGTAAATGCTACTCTATGAAATTACATTACTGAGTTCCTTAAATGCTTCTGCTGGGGAAACTTTTGAAGCACTCAAGATTGTTAATGAGTTTATAACCAAGCTGTGTTAGTGAGCCACAAACCAGACTTCTGCGAGGAATTCTAGAATATGCAGTTTGCTAACTTCTAACCCTCACAGCGTACTGGAGACTATAAAAGAGCAATCATGATGCTGAGAAATAAGAAGAAAATATTTGACCAGGCACATTTGTAAGGGTGTTTTCAAAGATGATCTTCAGGTGGTACATATTCTAAAGATTTGAGTGCTTAATATTTTTCTTTAATTTTTTGAGTTTATTTGAGTGACAATTTTGTTGGGTATAAAATCTTGGTCTGTGTCTTTTTATTCAATATACTGGGAATATTAGCCCATCTTCTTAGTCTTTGAATGTTGCTATTCAGAAATTTGATGCCAGTATACTTTTGTTGCTCTCTAAATATAGATTACCTATGAAAACTGTAAAACATATTTTTTTATTCTGATGCAATGTAATTTATCTATGATGTGTTTAAATTTATTTGTTCTTTCTCTGGTACAATTTGGTTACATTACATTTATTTATATTTGGAGATTTCATATTTTTGCTTACATTTAGACAGTTCTAATACTTTCAAGTTATTCTGCAATTCAATTTCACTCCCTCCTTTGACACATATTATATGGACTTTTAGTATTTTGACATCTACATTCCAAATGTGCTGTTTTCTTTATCATCTTTCTTTACCTTTCTGATAATTCCAGTTTTGAATTACTTTCAGCTCAGTGACTTATTCTCTAGAAAAATCCCTTTTGCTATTGAACACGTATTGGAGACTTGGGTTGATGCTTTTGCTACTTAACTAATGTAAGTATTATATACCATATTTTCTTTACAACTACTCATTCCAGCCTTACATTTCCAAAACCATACACTCTCTTTGCACTTCAATGTATTTATTATGCTTATTGAAATTATTATTCTGTCTATGCCAGTTAATGTTTCTATTTTTTCATGTTTGTATTCTATGCTTTTTAAATTTTATAACGTTTGTGATCCTCATATATTTTATTGTTTATTCTCATTGTATTCCACTGAGAACATCAGCTACTTTTACTTAATGTTATTTGGGTAAGGTATCTGAGTCTCTAGCTTGTACATGCCCTGCTGAGGTGAGAGAGAACGAGAGAGAAAAAGAACAGAGAGATAAAGAAAGAAAGAAACTGGAAAACTGATATACCATGAGGTGAGAGTCATTGATGTTAAAACCAAGACTCATCTATCCCCTGCCTTCAAAGTCCTAAATCTACCCATCTGGCCTTTTGTGAATCATCTGTGTTTGTAACATTACTTTAACAGCTGCCTTTTCCCAAATGATGCATCTGGGACATACTGGGATGGGGGCAATTACAAATGTCTCCATGACTCCAACAGTTGTTAAGGGCTCCCTACTCCCACTGTGCTTCAGTGATGCCATGATGCCACTGGCTATTAGAGCTTTGGTTTCACTGTCCCAAGGTGGGGACAGAAAGCACAATATACATATTTTTTAATTTTCTATTTTAGGTAATTCTTATTACTATAAGATTGTATTTCCACCATTTGAATTATGTTTCTTACGTTTTCTTCAACTTCTTTGTATAACTTTGAAGTCTAGGAAGCAAAAGCTAAAAACTAACAAGGAAGCAACAAACAAAGCAAAATCTGTAATGATATCTAGGGCTTTGAGTGGCTTACCGAACTTTACAATATCTATTTTATTACTCTTCATCTCAAAATTATTAATGTATTAATTCAAATTATTGAAATAATACAACTGAAACTGTATGATTAAGTAGAGCTCTTCTAGAGATGTCTGTTTAAAACAAAACAATTTCCTCTTAAAATGAGATCAGACTGCATTTGGCTGACTTTAAGTTTTATTATTAATATAAAATTGTTAAAGATCATTTTTATATTGATTTTCTTACTTTTTTCTCAGATAAAGACTATATCTATCTATAAAAATAGATAAGGGAATAAGTGCTTATTAATGGTATGTGTGAGTAGATAAGAGAATAACTGCTGTGGAATAAATTCCAGAACAATAATACAAAAATGAAAAGAAGAAGAAAGGATGGACAAGAAAAACTGATTCCTTTCTTCCATTCCTACAGGGAGATCACACAAAAAGAAACTCTCCTTTCCTTCCAGCTGGTGGGGTTCCTCAGTGTGATGGATGTCTCTAATTCTAAGCAATATTACAGCTAGTAGTTCAGTACTGCTCTGCTCAGCAGTGAAGGTAATACGATGTGTTTTCAACTGGCACTGCAGGGGAACTAAGATTTTTCTTTTTATATATCATTTATAAATTGATGCTGTAACTCCACTAAACAGTAGTCTTTTACAACTTAATGAGAATGAAAAATTGTGTGTATGTTCACATGCATATGTGTGTGTAAGAGTAAGTTTAACATTTGATGTTCCTAGGAAGTTTAGAGGAGCAACAGTTCAAGCATTTGAATATATTATATTTTGATTCTTTGTTTCTTATTTATTTGTAAATATACCTTTATCTTTAATTCATATATTGATAATTGACATGCAGGGAAAATATTTTTTAAAACTATTTCTTTCTTTGAAATTGTAAAGCACCATTGCACTGCAAGTTTAATGTTTTAAGTACCCTGGTCTATTGTCCAGGTTTGCTAGATTTTAACAAATAAAAATACAAACACCTAGATAGATCTGAATTTCAGATAAAAGTGAATAAATTTTTAATACAAGTATGTCCCACATATTGCATGGAAAAGACTGCACTAAATTTTTTTTTGTTGTTTATCTAAAATTTAAATTTAGCTGAGAAATCCTGTATTTTATCTGGCAACCCTATCTACACCACATTTAATTGTCATAAATTCTCAGTGTTCATATATGAATACAGAACAAATATGTAGGTAGATTAAATATATTCTTGAGACTGAGAAAGCTGTTTTTTTTTTCTTTCTCTTTATTTTAGTAAAGTCAAGCAGTGAATAATGTTCCATAAAGGTCAATTGGCAACTGTACCATCTGCTCTGGGTCCCTAGAAAAAAATCTCCTGCTGGGGCCCTGATATACATGAGCACATGTTGTTTTCAAAAAGACCAAAATCTTATATTGTATGATCCCTGCTGTGGATGCCAGTTTAACAGTGTCAGTAATGGTGTTTGTGGCTGATTTCTGGACCTTCATTACACTGATTGCTGCCAATTCCAGAAATAAAGTTTCCATTAGATTAAAGAAACATGAAATAAAATGCTAGAGTCTATGTGTAGTGGAAAAATGGGTAATGTGCTTCGATTACTTTTACCAGACCTGTTTACACAGGCCCCAGGTTCTGAGATGCTTGGATGCTAACATCCCCCACTGCATCTTTCTCTGGAGAATTGCCCTGAGAAGAGAGAAATGTCAAGAAGGTTCTGTGTCTCTGATGATCTTCAGTGATCCACAGAAAATGAACAATTGATAATAGGTAGCAAAATAGCTTTTCTCAATGAGGAACAACTCTGTGATGTAACCAATACTCTTGAATTCCCTGTGAAATAAGGCTGATTTTAACTTAAGGTAAAACCATGCATTTGCTTGTTTTTTTCTCTTGTTTTGTCTTCACAAATTTCACCAGAGAGCACTCTGTCTATAAATTACCTGCACATAAATCTTCATCTAAAATTCTGTTTTAGGGAGCCTCAAATCACCATACTATCCTTTTGTCACAAAGGAAATTATTTCTGTAGACAAAACTAAGTAAGTGGGTGAAATCATATAACAAGTATTCATAATCAGTAATAATTATACTTCCTAAGCACAACACATGTGCTTGTGTTTCTCATGGCACAACACAACATATTTGTAGGACAGAAGAAAAATCCCAGAATTATTGTCACTGTGATTGACCGGGTAGCCTCCAAATGGCTGAGTTAATAACCCTTTGTGGTAAAAAGAATCAAAGACAAATCTCACCTTTTTTCCTGCCTAAGCCATTCTCTCCTTGGTAGTATTTTACTTAATGAAACAGCAGTAAGCTTTAAACTACAGTTGATGTATGTTTGTTTTTATGTTGACAGAACACTTGAAAGAGATAACCATAGTAATAGCTATTGTTCTCAGTCCAAGGATAGCATAAACCACTATCATGGTATTAAATGTATACTGTAGGAGATCTGTGTTACCCATAGATAAGGTTTACTAGAAAAAAAATTGTACTTACTTACAAGTACTGACTTCCCAACACGTAGGAGAATGTTAATGAATAGCATATTGCAGAGTCACAGACATGAACATCCCTTCCCTGATGTACCTAGTAAACAAACAATAAAAATAGAAGAATCAAGTGAGGAAAATCTCCACTCAAACTCTTATTGTGCTGAATAAGGAGGCACTGTTTTCCATGGTAAGATGAATTTATAAAATCAAAATTGGGAGTATTTGTTAACAATGCCCTCACATGAAAGCAAGGGAACAGAACGAATGCTGGGTACCTTCACTTAAGAATTTAGAAAAACAAGGATCAAGTTATAAGATTAAATTTAAACACTTCTTTATGTACAAGATGTCAATAAGTAAATTTTTGTCTAAGATTCAATAAGGGCTCAAATATATCATTGCTTTCTTTTGATAAAAATGAGTTTGCCTCCTCATTATCCTTTTATGAAAACTCATGGACAACAATCTATTGTACTGGCATTTTAAATCAAGTGATATGTCTTTTACTCTTGAATCTTATCTGCATCCAAGTAAGTAAATCGTATTTTTGACCTTTCATTTCTTAATAATTTAATCTGGCACTACTTGACAAAAAGATTGAATCTATTATAACACACTTTTAATATTTTAGCAGTATCTCTTATTTGCTGAAAAATAACATGTTCACTTATTTGCTGAAAAATAACATGTTCACTTATTAAAATATATAACATATTGATATATTTTAATGTTTATGTTGAAAATATCTGTATTCACTTATTCTTGTACTGCTATAAAGAACTAACTGAGACTGGACAATTTATAAAGAAAAGAGGTTTAATCAGCTCACAGTTCCCTGGGCTGCACAGGCTACTGTTTCTGGGGGAGGATTCAGGAAAGTTACAATCATGACAGAAGGCAAAGGGGAAGCAAGCACATGTTCACATAGGTGGCAAGAGAGATCATGAAGAGGGGAAGAGCTACACACTTTTAAACAATCAGATCTCTTTAAAACTCACTATCAAAGAACTGTAAGGGGGAAGTCTGCCCCTATGATCCAATCTCCTCCCAACAGACTGCTCCTCCCACATTGAGGTTTACAATTCAATATGAGATTTGGGTGGGGACAGAGAGCCAAACCATATCATTTCAGCCCTGGCCCCGCCCAAATCTCATGTCCCTCTCACATTTTATAACACAATTATGCCTTTCTAACAGTACCCCAAAGTCTTAACTCATTCTAACATTAATTCAAAAGTCCAAGTCAAAGTCTTATCTGAGACAAGACAAGTCCCTTCTGCCTATGAGCCTGTAAAATAAAAAATAAGTTAGTTACTTCTAAGATGAAATAGAGTATAGGCATTGTGTAAATAGACCTATTCCAAGAGGGAGAAATCAGTCAAAACAAAAGGGCTACAGGCCCCATGCATGCCCAAAACCCAGCAAGGCAATCATTAAATCTTAAGGCTCCAAAATAAGCACCTTTGACTCCATGTCTCACATCCAGGCCGCTTAGACACAAGGGTGGGCTCCCCAAGCTTTGGGCATCTCTGCCCTTGTAGTTTTGCTAGGTACAACACCCACAGCTGTTATCATGGGCTGGCTTCGAGTTCCTATGGCTTTTTCAGGTGCAAGGTACAAGCTGTCAGTGGACCTACCATTCCAGGAGTGAGAGGACTCTTTTCTCACAGCTCCACTAGGCAGTAACGCAGTGAGGAATCTGTGAGAGGACTCCAACCCCACATTTCCCCTCCACACTGTACTAGTAGAGGTTCTCCATGAGGGCTCAGCCCCTGCAGCAGGCTACTACCTGGACATTCAGGTGTTTCCATACATCCTCTGAAATCTCAGCAGAGGCTCCTCAGCCTTAACTCTTGCCCTCTGCACATCTCAGGATTAACACAATCGGAAAGTCACCTAGGCTTGGGTCTTGCACCTTCTGAAGCAACAGCCTGGGATTTAACTGGGTTCCTTGTAACTATGTCTGGAGCTGGAGTGTCTGGGATGCAGGGTGCTGTGTCCTGAGACTGCACAGAGTAGCAAGACACTGGGTGTGGCTCATGAAACCATTTTTTCCCTTCTGGGCCTCCAGGCCTGTAATAGGAAGGCCTGTCATGAAGATCTCTGAAATGTCTTGGAGGTATTTTCCCCATGGTCTTGGCTATAAACATTTGGCTCTTCCTTACTTATGCAAATTTCTGCAGCTGGCCTGAATTCCTCCCCAGAGAATGGGTTTTCTTTCCCACAACATGGCCAGGCTGCAAATTTTCCAAATTTTTATGCTCATGAATATAAGCATATACTGTTAATACCAGCCAGGCTACCTCTTCAATGCTCTGCTGCTTAGAAACTTCTTTCACCAGATATTCTAAATCATCCCTCTCAAGTTCAAAGTGACACAGATCTCTAGGGGAGGAGCAAAACGCCACGAGTGTCTTTGCTAAAGCATAGCAAGAGTGACCTTTACTTCAGTTCCCACTAAGTTCCTCATCTCCATCTGAGATCTTTTCAGCCTAGACTTCACTGTCCAAATCACTATCAGCATTTTGGTCAGAACAATTTAACAAGTCTCTGGGAAGTTCCAAATTTTCCCTCATCTCCCTATCTTCCTCTGAGTCCTGCAAACTGTTCCAGCCTCTGCCTGTTCCCCAGTTCCAAAGTCACTTCCACATTGTCAGGTATCTTTATGGCAATGCCCTATTTCTCTGTTACCAATTTTCTGTATTAGTCCATTCTCACACTGCTGTGAAAAACTACATGAGACTGGGTAATTTATAAGAAAAAAAAATCAATCAGTTCATGGTTCTGCAGTCTCTATAGGGTTCTGCTTCTGGGGAGGCCTTTGGAAACTTACAATCATGACGAAAAGTGAAGAGGAAGCAAGCACACCTTCACATGGCTGGCAGGAGAGAGATAGTGAAGGGAGAAGTGCTACACACTACACATTGTTAAAAAATCTGAAAGAATAGATTCTTTTAGATTAACGGCACAGAGCCAAACCATATCAATACCTTTTATTCTATGACAACAAAAATATCATTTCAAGATAGATAATATGCTAAAAGTGTGTCAGGGGAAGGTTGTTTTTGTTTTCTTTTTTTTAGGTAAACTTAAAGCATTCGGAGCATAATTGTTTCCAGATATTTGTGTTCTTGCAGTTTTTCAAATATAGTTATTGATTCCATGATTGGGTAAATATGACATGAATGACACTGTAATTCATTTTCAAAACATTTTGATAAGTATTTTCTAAGGGTACTGCTTGGAAATAAATTATAATAATAAAATGTTTTAAAATCCATTTTGTTAAAGGTATTAAACCTTAAGAGAATACTGCAATATATAAGAAAAAGGTAAACTAGACAAAAGTCCTAGAACCTTGAAGAAAACAACTACAATAGATAAAAATCACAGCAACCCTAAAAGATTACATGCCTTCTCAGTTGTGGATAATTGAATTCTGAATTGTGTCTCTGAGTTCATTGTGATACACTATATAGGTACATATTTGTTTGGTGTTTCTTAAATTTAATTTTTTGACAGAAAAACTCATGAACCCTTGGAGACTAGAAACTCAGCAGGGCAATTAACTTGTACCTATATAACTTAACACCATGCAGTGCCAATATCCTTGTCAGTCAATTTCTGATGGCCAACCCACTATGCAATGGCTACATCTTCACAAACTTGTGCTATGGAAACACACAGGGATTCAGCAGGACCAAAGAATCTGTTCCTTTAGATTAACGATAATTATGCTAGATAATTATGTCATTCAACTAAGAAAAGAAAAAAATAGCTTAAAGCAGACTGAGCTATGTGAAGTATGGAAAATTCATCAGGCCCAGACAGACATGAGTATGAGACTTTGTTCACCCCTTCTTCTATCACTCATGCCTGGGGGCAACTGTTTAAACACATTTTGTTTGTGACTAGCTGCCTTACTCACCATTATCTTCATATTTCTGAATTTGTGATACAAAGAACATTAAATATCAATCAGTATCTTGTGCTATTTTGACATGAATTCTTGGTAAACAACCTAGTAACTTTCCTTTTAAAGACCGATTTGATAACTGCTGCTAAGGGCAACTTGAATCCATGCTCCTGGTTGCAGTCCTCAAACCTGGCCCAAATGAGCTAGTTTCTACCTGTATTAATTTTGACTCACTCTTTTCCTTTAGGTCGACACATCCTAGAAAATTATTAACCATCAGTATCTCTCTCCACTACAAACACATTCCTGACCTCATTCAATGTGCAGAAATATTATAAATAGGGTTAGGGTTGGAATTCTGTGTGATCTGCTGAGTGTGTCATACACACTATATGTCATGCAACACAGAATAAAATGGAAAGGCCAACTCTTCCTAAGAGATTTTTTTTTTTTTGTCCCAGAATCCTGTGTCATTTAAAGGCAACCAAAATTTTCTGAAATTTATTCTAACAACCCTTGATCAAGATCCAATGCCCTTCAGATGAGCCTCAAACGTCTGGTCTATTCTAACAGAACCAATTTTCTCCTTAATGTCTCTTGTAATCAACAATTTATCTTAAACATTTGGGCTTCAAATGATGGGTAATTATTAATAATAATTTTCCATTATTCCTTTGTAAATATTGGGAGTCCACTTTTTTCGGATTCTTTTTGGATACAATATGTATATGTGTAAACACATTTGTGTCAACAATTCCCATAATAAAAAGTAAAGTGCATAACTATACAACACTCCAGCTCAAAGAAACACACATTCCAAATCTTCTTGGTTCAGACTAAAACTTTACTCTCCAAGTAAGATTTATGACTCCACTTGGGACTTGCATTACTGGGCAGTCAGGGAACTTTCCTTAGGAAGAGGAACATGTATCTAAGTCATGACAGAGTTCTGACAGATTTTCTCCTAGAAAGGATGAGAAGATTGAGAGTTACCTTAAATCCCCTTAAGACTCTTTTGATGGGAACCAGTGAAGCAAGTTTAAGGTAATGTCATTTTCTGCTGCTTTATCAGTACTATCTAAGATAAATTTCACCTTCTAAGCTGCAATACATCAGCATTTTTAGTGACAGTGCAACAAATTTTTCAACATAGAAAGATGTTCAAAGTGCTTTACCAAAACTAATTGTTTCCTGGTATTATAAGAGACAGATAAGCTGTAATTCTCTCAGTATGATTAAAATAATTTTTAAATAAAAAAACATTAGGGAGACCTATGTTACCTGATTTTTAAGAAATATAAATGGCTACAGCAAGATATTCTGAGACTGAAAGGCTAATCTCTTTAAATATTAAGTGTACAATATCCTTCATACTGGATTTATAAAACTGTACTTCATGTGCTACTACTGAGTTCTCCCTGCATATGCTTCATGTTAATTATTTGTTTTAGTAAAGGTTAGGAGACAATGTTTTAGAAATAAAATCTAACATAAGAAATAGCTCTTTTATCCTTTTCTGCACTTATTTTTTTTTATTATTTATCCTTACAGTTTTGTTCTTTTATGCTTTTCAACTGGCTATGACAATGGTACAGAATGTTAAAAAGGCATGTCTTAGTTCAATGTCGGATAATAATAATCTTCTCTGGTAATGATCAACATAGAAGCTAAATATTAACTATTTTCAAATTTTCCTTTTTGCCTTTGCTGGAGGAAATATCAATGTAAAAGTCTCTTTTAATATTCATGCACACAATTATATGAATATGTAAAACTCCTTCTGCTCCTAGTACAGAACAACACATAGTATAAAATGACTCTTACCTTAGATTTCACCCTTATCTTTTCTGACGTGTAGGGGTATTTCAAAGTAAAATATTCTCCCATGTATGATATATCTAGCTCAGTTCCAAAATCTGTGACAATGGCTAAATGTAGTTGAATAAGTAATATATAGTGCATTAACCTTCAAAGCAAATGTTCTCATTTTGTGAGTTTAATCATAATGGACTTTTTCAAACACTGACTATATCTGCTTTACAATTAGTTTCCTTCAGAGGTATTTAAATATATGTTCATTCCTGCTTCCTTTTTTGTTTTAACCTAAGAATGGTCATCATTAAATATTTTCTGACCACCCTGACTCTATTTCTGTTTAGTAATTTTTTAACAATATAGCAACCAATCCTAACATGCTTCCCCAAATAGGACATGTATCACAATTTTTATTAATAATTGTATTTTCAAGGTGAGCTATTTCTTCCCCAGAATCAATTTTGCCACTGTGGACCACAATGAGGGTTACAGAGAATAAATGTCACATTCAGCATTGCAAAATTGAAGTTAAAATATCACATTGAACCATTCTCTTCCCCCACATATACTCCAAAATACTCTTTGATAACCAGGTTATTTTATCTCCTCCTCCTCCTCCTCCTTCCTTCTTCTTCTTCCTCATTCTTTTTCTTTTTCTTTTCTTCTTCTTTCTTCTTTTTGTAAGTTAGTGACTCTCTCAGACTAATTGGTATTAGCCTTTCCATATTTTGGAACTCTCTCAGAAATTATTATTAGTTGCTTGATTGCTTGATTTTTGTAATCAGGATTCTGCTGGTACTAGTATCCAAAATTCAACTCCATGCAGGAAAACAAAAGGGAACTTAACTGGCTACAATCACCTGGAAATCCTCAAACAGAACTGTGTTCAGGCACAAAAATATCCTACTATTGAAAAATGTCAAGGTGATTTTTCACTTTAGGTTTTGCTTTTTGGCTTGCCTGGCCTGGGTGTTTCCCATAGTGGAAAGAATTACTCCTCCTATCAGGAAATGTGATTACTGGCAAGATCAACAGGAGGTTAATGTATATGTATATCTATAACCATTAAAGTTTAGTGCTATAGTAATAAACTTATTACCTATAAAGATAGAAATTTTCCTTGAAATGTTCAATTAAATGTTATAAGAAAATGATTGATAAGGTTTGATGCTGTGTCTCTACCCAAATTTCACCTCAAATTGTAATCCCCATGTGTCAAGGGACGAATCTGGTGGGCAGTGATTGGATCATGGGGGTGGTCTCCCCCATGCTATTCTCAAGATAGTTAGTAAAGGTCTGATGGCTTTAAAATGTGCTTGGCAGTTCCACACTGCACTCTTCTGTCTTGCCTGCTGCCATATAATATGTGCCTTGCTTCCCCTTTGCCTCCCACTTTCTACCATGATTGCAAATTTCCTGAGGCCTCCCCAGGCATGCAGAAATGTGAGTTAAACGTCTTTCCTTTGTAAATTACGCAGTCTTGGATAGTATCGTCATAGCAGTGTGACAACAAACTAATACAATGATATTTTAGTTTGTTTTCTTAGGTCTTGAAGAAAAATCAGTTTAACAGATATTTAGATGAGATTTTCTTGGTCACAGGGAAAAAAATCCTACCATGTCCTTCTTTTTCTCAGTGTTTTCAATTGTCATTAAGTTGAAAAATGAGTACTTACCAATTTTATGACTCTATATAATGATCATGGCCATTAAAATACTCCCTTATATGCATATGAATGTGAATCAATGGCCTGTTTTGTACAAGGAGAAAACAGAAAAGGTGTAATACAATTACATTCTCTCTCTTTACATCTTAATTTTAATCACCATATTTCTTCTAAACCGTTACTAACATATAAATTTATTGATTTTGACTTGTCTTTTTGTCTTCCTTCCTTGCTTTCTTCTGTTCTTCCTTTCTTCGTTTACTTTTTTTTAGATGAATAGCAGACTATGGCCTACCATTTCTGAACTCATATAAGCTTGAGTAATTATAAATTAAGATAATAATAAAAAAATATAAATAGATAAAAGAAAGTCATGAAGAGAAAACTGTTTTGAGGTTTACTAAATGAGACAGGTTCACTTGAAATAAAAAATTAATTTTGTAATTGATGACAAAACAGGTCAGCAATTAAAATCTACCATATAGATTGCTTCATTCTGTTAATTTGTTTTCGTTTATCCCTATATTCTTATACACAGAAATGTACATCCAATTATTTCATTAAATTCAGGTATAAGTTTTTGGTAATAATGCGACATAGATGTTACAAGTCACCTTATGTTGCAACACCTCAAATATCACAAAGTCTTCAAATCTAAATATTAATGATGCTGATGTATTATCATTTGATTAAAATGTTGGCTCAAGTTGTCTCTAACTTAAACGGACTTTCGTTTTGTACTTAGAAAGTAATCTCTGCTCTAACATACATTGAAGGGATATAAACTATGTTTTTCTCCTGATTTTTCCATATTAATTCCAGTGGCTATTTTGTGTGAAATTTTATAGTCATAACTTTCCAGTCTAATCATTTCTTTTATACGATTAGCTGACAATCTTTTTTAAGCAAGTGATATCCTACATCAAATATAATCTTTCTTAAAAAACAGAATAAATGCTTACTTATTTCCTCCAACAATGAAGCTTCAAAGTAAACTTGTGGTGTCATAGATGCTACAAATGGCTTAAAATGAGTCTTTTTAAGCCCATTTTTGGGTATTATTATAGACTTACTGGTTTATATTTTTAAACATTTTACAATAAGAATTACCTGATGCTTAAATTTGTGTTGTGTTTAATTTATTAATTCTCAATAAATAAGAATTATCTAATGCTTAAATATGTCCAGAAGCTTGCCTCTAGATCCTTTTTAAACCTTCTTTCATCTAAGTACTTCATTGTTCTCTAGTACAAGGTGCTAAAGGTTTGTCTGGAACTCCTATGGCCCAGAACTGGTATAAACTATTTATCATAGAAATATTAGATCTTATTAGGGGAAAATCATACTATGAAACAAAATCTGTAAACTACATGTATTTATTTCTGCTGAGGTATTTTTACATCTAAACCTAGTCAATGAAAAAGGTTTGTAAAAATATATACATTTGAAAATTCACAATTAGACAAATAAATAAAGCAATTTAAAATTAACTTGAGTATGTAGAAATTATTAAATTTTTTATCTGTAGTCCTTTTAACATATAAGAATTTATGTGATTTTTAATAACACAGATTTACTTATCACGTCATGCAACATCATTTATGAAGCATTTATTAAACTATAATTAAGATATTGATAAAAGACTGTTGATAAAGCTTTAGGATTTCTTTATAGTTTTTTTCTTCTCCCTTAGAATATATCCCATTAGGGATATACAGTGAGATTATACTGTATAAAAATCACTTGAAAATATTTGTATGTTTTTCTGTGTGTTTCGGTTACCAGTTTGATACATATCAATCAGATGTCACCCTCCCTTGCCAGTTAATAAACTGAATTCTTTCTTTCCTTTTTTTTTTTTTTTTTTTTAAAGACAGGGTTTTACCATATTGGTCAGGCTGGTCTTGAACTCCTGACCTCAGGTGATCTGCCTACCTCAGCCTCCCAAACTGCTAGGATTACAGGCATGAGCCACTGCACCCGGCTGATTCTTTTCTTATGTCACTCTCTAGAGCATTTAACCTAGAAAAATTCTAATTACTCAAAAAATGTTTTCTTTAGAGGCTTGCTACTATACAAAATTACAGAATCCCATCAAGGAGACTGTCATTCTCCTTTATTAGCTAAAGTTCTATTATACTTATTAAGTGATTTCTGATTTAATAGAAAAATAAATTCAGAATAATTAAGTTTAGTGATGTCCCTTTCTGTAATAGGGTTTTTCAATCAAGTACTGCACAGGTTCAGCCATTATTTATTTTAGCCAATGAGCCAATATACTGTGCTTTCTTTAGTGTGATTAGCTTGTGGTAATCTGTTTCCTTCTTTGTTACAGTTTGACTGCCTTTAACATCTTCTTTTTCTAATAATCACTTTTAATATGCAAATATTCTTATAGATACCTTTTTTAAAAGTTAAAGTAGATGTTAGGTGTAAATTACAAATACACTATCACTCTAGGAAGCTGGCACAAAAAGGAGTTGGGATTAAATTGTATATTTAAGCTGTGATTTTTACCATTAGAAAAATTTAAGAGTATGAAAAAGCTGAAAATATGACTCAATAAAATTCTAATTAAATTTGGATCAAACTGATTAATAATTATGCAATAAAGTTTCCTTCTAATTAATGTATGTACACAGACATATACATAGATCCAGGTGTTCTCAAAAATATATGAGGAAAGACTACACAGAATGTGTGCTGAAAGAAAATGAAGCAAAATATGTTTACTGGCAAAATCTAGGTGGGGTAATTTATTTGTACTTAAAAAAATTCTATTTATATGTGTTTTCTGTAACTTTTGCACTGAGTACATATTACTTAATAATAAAGAGGGGTTATTAATAGACTGATTAAGACAAAGTCACTTTGTTAGCAATGTTAAAATGCAAGGATAATGAATAACTAAAATAACAATTACACTATCATAATTTCTCAGATGCTGTTGCAATATTAATACGTAAAAATAAAAGACACTATCGAGTGAGCTAGTATAACTAAAAAAGAGAATTCTAAAGAACCACTAATATAGTAACTGTTTTGTTCTACCTAATGGTTATAACCTTCCCTGGACTTAGGTTTGAGTTCTTTTAGTATTTATCTGACTGCTGTGGTCTGAATGTCTAAATCTCCCCAAGTACATAAATTGAAATCCTCATCATCATCCCCAAGGTGATGGTTTTAGAAGGTGGAGCCTTTGGTTAGGTTATGGGGGCAGAACTGTCATGAATTAGATTAGTAACTTTATAAAGAGCCTTCAGAGAGACCCCACGCACCTTCTGTCATGTGAGGTTAGAGTGAAGAGAAGGCTGTCTATGAGGAAGTGGGCCCTCAACCATACACCAAATCTACCAGGATCTTGATCTTAGACTTCCCAGTCTCCAGAACTGCTTTTAATCCGCCAGTCTATAATATTCTGTTATGGCAATTCAAAGTAACTAAGATATTATTATTCAGTTTCTTTAGTCATAGACAACATAGATAGAAGTATCATATTTGTCGTTAGAATAGTAGAACCTGAACATCTGCCACTGTATTTGTTCTTAATAATAATCGTTTGAATAAAAATTTTTGAAGTATTAATTTAAAAGCTATTATTTGTCTTTGTATCTTGAAAGATATGATTTAAAAAGTTAACTAGAAGGAGGAATGTAAAAGAAAAATTATAGGTTCCACTCTGAGCTCTGTTAGACCAAATGGGGAATACAATGCATGAGTATTTAACAGATTCATGTGCTATAAAAGAATGGCAAACAAAGTAGCATCCTCACAACTGGTCAAATACATTTTTGAAAACATGAAAAGAAGACTGTTTTCACCCTTTATATTGTGAATAAAATGTTAGATAGACACAGATATGGAGGCATCCAGGATTGTCTAATCTGCATGGATTTTTTAATCATTTTAACAAAATAAGAGAAGTACTCACAACAGACTTCTCATATTTGTTATTTATCAACACAAAGTTATATTTAGCTTACGTTTTCCTACTTTTTAATATAGTTTCACCTTCTGAATTACCATCTGACTTAAAAGTGAGTAAATATTGTAAATACTCTTGATAGTCTATTATTCATGAGAAGTAGCTTTACCAGGCTTACATGGTTGGGACATTCCATTCTTGTAGCACTGTCTCTTCACTAGAGGAAATTCTTGTTATGAAGAGTAAAATTTTCATTAATTTTCCATTATAAGAAAAAGAGCTAATTTCTTTGTTATGTTTACAAGAGAATGTTAAGATATACAGCTCAATTTGAGGCTTTTGCTGTCAAATTTGTACATGCAGTCTTCTATCTTTGAAGTTGTTAATGTTCTACCTAATGTTTTAACTCAGTTGAGATATCTATCTATCGAATGGTTCTTTGTATCTTTTCCCATTGTTTCTTTCTTCATATTTATTTTAATTATTTTTCAGGTTATCGCACAATCACAATGACTTCTGCTAAGCTAAAGTCTTCTAATCCATGAGTAAGGGATATCTTTCCAAGTATTTAGGCCTTCTTTAATTTTTCTCAATAATGTTTTGTAGCATTCCAGAATGCATGTTTTACACTCTTATACCTAAATGTATCATTGAGTATTGTATTCTTTTTTATCTTATAAATAAAATTATGTTTTAAATTTTATTTTTGGGATTGTTTACTGCTATTGTATAGAAATACAACTGATTTTGGTATATTAATTGTGTATCCCACTGAGAGAGAAGGCAGTTAAAGGCTAGCTAGGAAGCTAGAAAGGGAAGGTCTCAGGAGAGGAAAAACATCTGTGGAACTGCACCTGCACCACTCCTGAAGCTAGCGAAGAAAAAAATGTGGCTAAGAACTTACTCTAGCTAGGATATTTGCTCAGAAGGCACTGTCCCAAACCTGGGTGCAGGCACAATAAATGAACTTAAATGTCCTTAACTTAATCATTGTTCATTATAATATCATTAACATGATATTAGCATTGTGGTTTTAGCTCCTTGTGGATTTCACTTAGGTACTCATTGGTAATAACCAAGATGGAGTAGCTACGGCCAACCCCAGGCATGCACAGATATAACACCTCTAGAGGAAAACTTCACCCGTCCCCTTTAGTATAGAACCCACAGAAGACTTACTTGTCTTTGCCACATGAAAGACCCAGAACTCAGCCCCACTTCTGGCAACTCTCTTTGGTTCCCCCTCTCACTGTTGAGAGCTTGTCTGTTGCTTAATAAATCCCACTCTGCCTTACTCACTCTCTGGTGTCCGTGTGTCTTATTGTTCTTGGTTGTGGAACAAGAACTCATACCTAGCCAAACTGAGGAGTATAGAGACTGCAACACGGCTACCTTGTTGAGAATATTAGTTCCAATATTTTATTGGATTTCTTAGAATTTTTTCTATAAGAAAACATGTCATCTGAAATAAAGCTACTTTTAGTTTATCTTTTCTAATCTAAATATATGCTATTTCTTTCACTTGCCTAAGTGCTCTGGCTAAAAGCTCTAGTGCAATGTTAAATAGAAGTGGTAAAGAGGACATCCTTTTCTTGTTTCTGATCTTAGAGGAAAGCCTTTAATCTTTCCCATTAAGTATGATGTTATGGATGATTTTGTTTATAGACAACCTTTATGATGTTTAACATTGCGAATTAGTTGAGTGTTTTATCAAAAAAGGGATACTAAATCTCAAATGCTTATTCTGCTTCTGTGAGATAATAATGTGATTGATAAATACCTTTACTATATCAGTATGGTTCATTGTCTAATATCTGTATGTAAAATCAAACTTGAATTACTGGGATAAGTTATACTTGGTCATGATATGAATCCTTTTGAGGTGTTGCTGGATTAGATTTGCTAGTATTTTGCTAAGAGCTGTTTGTGTATATATTTACAAGGAATCATAGTCTGCAGTTTTAACTTCTTGGAATATCTTTGCTTTTGCTGTCAGGGTAATGCTGGCCTCAGAATTAACTATAAAATATCTCATTTCTTTCTTAATTTTTGAATGAGTTCATGAAGACTTCCTATGAATTCTTTTTGAATGTTTAATAGAAGTTAGTAGTGACACTACCTTGTTTGGACTTTTTATATGGAAAGTATTAAAACTATTACTTCAATGTTATTGTCGTATGTGTGTTATAATTGCCTATTTCTTCTTAAGCTGTAGTAATGAACGTCTTTCTATGAATTTTATACATTTTAATTAACTTATCTAATTTTCTGTTTTATAATTATTCATAGTATTCACATATACTTCATTTTCTTTTAGGTAAGGTCAGTAGTAATTAACTCCCCTAAATATAAAGCATGTCTTTTATTATTTCAGTAATTTGAGTCTTCTTTCTCTCTCTCTCACTGGATTAAATTTATCTATTTTGTCATTTTTTTTTCAAGAAGCCAATTATTGATTTTTAAAAAATGTTCTCTAGTAGTTTTCCTAATCTACATTTAATATTCATCTTGTTCCTCTTATCATCTTTATTATTTCATTTCATCTTGAGGTTTAGTTTGTCATTATCTTTGCCAGTATCTTAAGTTGGAATTTTATTTTATGTATTTTAGATACTTTTTAAATGTGGGCATTTACAGATATAATGTTTATATATTTTTCTTTTGAATTCCCCTTACCAACTTGTGTAGTTTTCTTCCACCAATACAACTTGGTCTAACTGGTCTCCTTTAGGATATAAGTTGTCAAATACATATTCTATATTTTATTGCCTTAGCAATACAAATACATGTACATTGTTATATACAATTGCTTTTTAAATAAGAAAATAAGAAATATGTGATCAGAATGCCATCTACAATTTTCTACATAACTTTTCTGTAACTCTGACATTCTATGTGAATTCTATCTGCATTATCATCTAGAATCACTTACATTTCTATGTTGATTCAGAGTATTATCTTGTGTCACTTGCTTTGGACTCAAAGAATTATTTTTAATATGACATACCAAGTGGCAGTGAAAACTCTCAGTTGCTGTTGTCAGATATAAGATTCTATTCTGACAGGTATTTTGTCTGTCATCTCTTTGGATTTGTCATACCACTGTCTTTTGTATTCCATTGTTTCTGTGAGAAATCAGCTGTTACATTCAAGTTACTTGTATGTGACAAAGCATTTGTCATTTGCTGCTTTCAAGATTTTCTGTTTCTGTCTTTCATATTTTCACTATAATGTGTGTCTTGTGGATTGCTTTATAATATCCAACTTGGAGTCACTTGAACAGCTTGAATGTACAGATCAAATTTTTCATGAAATTTGGAAGTTTTCAGCCTTCAGTTATTTGAATGTATTTGTAATAACACTTTAAACTCTTTTCTGTTAAGTACAACATTTTGGCCACTTCCAAGACAGTGCCTGTTGCTTGATTTATATTTCTGTGTATGAGTTACACTTTCCTGTGTTCTTTTTCACTGTCTCATGATTTTTTTATGGAAAACAATTTGTAATACTTTAATTCTTTAGTGATTTTAAGAGATCATTTCAGTGCAGTTTCCTTCCTTTGCAGTATCAAGCCAATGATATTGCACCTCAGAAGTTGCACCATCTTTCTGATATGCCACACCTTGTGGATGACTTTTTGCCTGGTTAGACTTTTTTAGTATTATAGCCATTTGTTTTCCTCTAATGATTATTAATTGATCACTGTGTTGTTTTTTATAATGCTCTGGTGCATAAAATGTTACAACTGTTAATTAAGTCAATGTCCTTTGCAGAGGTAGTCTTTTGGCCTTGCTTCAATGCTAGGAAGGTTTTTTTTTTTTAACTGTGTTTCATTTTTTCTGATAAACAGCTGGCTAGTCTATAATTTCACTTGGTGCCCTAAAGGACCTGTCAGTCTTCTCTTAATTGCTTACCACCACCATCTCCATCTTCTGACTATGTACTTAGGTTTGGAGTTTCCCAAGATCTGCTCCAAATAAAGCTAATTAATATATGAAGAAATGCAGATTTATTTGCAATTATGGTCCGATGCTCCACTTGGGAAGAACCTATGTGGTACTGCCCAGATGTGGGGTGCATGGACAGTGGCCCATTTGTCTCGCAGTGATGCTGACACTCTAAAAGCAGAGCACTGACATGGATGATAGCCCAGTACTTGGCTTGCTCTTCCTAGCATACAAAATCTGCCATAAGAGAAAACTGTTGTAAGGATTCATGTCTGGGATTCTCAACCTGCCACAACTAGTATAGTCTTTCACAATATGAGTAGGGTCTGGGTAAATGAAGGCAAACTACTCTGCTGTATATTGCTCTGCTTGCCTGGAATGAAGCTGCAATATAAATCTGGGGAACAAGATAAGAAATTATTGTCTTCTTCTCCCACCAGAAACAATTATATTGGCAGCTGCTGGAGAGAGAAAGCCCTGTCTTCATACTTACCCCAAGTATAGCTTCCATCACACTGACTGAGAAGGAAAGAAGTGGCTCAATACCCACACACTCTAATTGTTTTTACTGATATTTAGTAAGCACAAATGAATGTTTTATCATGAAAGTTTCATTCTTGAATAAATATTTCTTCATTTGTTGTTTGCTTATAGGACAATTTTGGAAATATTATTATTAATTTTCAGCAGTTACTATCTGTTGCACTGGTGAGAAGATTCATGGAAAACCGTATTCTGCCATTCTGCAAGTGCTTCTCTCCAAATTACATTTTTATACATTATTTTCTGAGGCAATGTGTTAGTCTAAGTACAGGCACACTTTGTTTTTTTGTGCTTCACTTTATTGTGCTTGGAAGATTGTCCACTTTTACAAATTAAAGTTTCACGAAACTCAGCATTGAGCAACCCTAACAGTGCTATTTTTCAAACAGTATATGCCCACTTCATTAGCATGTTTTTGTTAGCAAGAAAGTATTTTTTATATAAGGTATGTATTTTTCGTTATACAAAATGTTATTGCACACTTAACAGACTACAGTAAGTATAAACATAACCTTTATGTGCACTGGGAAACAAAAAAAATTAATGTGACTCACTTTCTTGTAATATTAACTTTATTGTGATAGTCTGGAACTGAACTTGCAATATTTCCGAAACATGCTTGTATCTTGTATTTTGACGTCAGATGTACATGTTAGTCAATGCTAATGTTTTTACATGTTTGCTGTGGCCACTTGGGCAAGTAAAGCACAATAATCTTATCCTTTTTATCATTTTTTGTCAATTAAATTTTAATAAAAATGATTATAAAGATATTGGTATCATTCCTTGAACAAGATTGGTGTCAATACTAAATAAAATAAAACACAAATTTTCCTAGTGTGTCTTGAAAGAAGAGAGTAAAATTTAGTTACCTAGTCTAGAATTTTCTTAATTTAAGTAAATGTACTTTTCTTCCTCCAGGAAATCTAATGGAAACTTAGAAAAAATGAAAACTCTATCCCTAGGTTTCTAAGGAACACATATGGCACAGAGATAGGGCTGGCAGCAAACAAAGATAAATGAAAAATCACCCTCAGTGAAATTCTGACTGCTGGTTTATTTAAGTTCTCTACCACAGTTTGGATTTTAGTGTTTGGATTATTTCTGTAGGAGACTTCTGAACCTCAGATTACTTACATGAAAAACAAGAGAATTCGATTTATATAAATGTCCCTCTCAAACCCTTTGATCACTCGTGCTCAAGTTCTATTTTATCTCTATACCATTGTTCAATCTCATTTTCTGAGCAACCAAGTTTTCAATGTAAAGAACTCAATTATGTTATTTGCATTTCTGATCCACCATCTTCTGTGTGCACTTATGATAGGATGAACATGAGACAAAATCATATTTATAATGAATTATAGAATGAACCCTGAAAATAGAGTGCTTGAAATTATATTCATGTATGTTTTGCGGTTCCTATCTCATAAGCAATAGATCCATACTTATCATGTTAATCATGTTATTCATTGGCTTTAGGCTCTGACTTGCCTCCACTTGAGACTGCTTCCAAGTCTGATTTTGCAAGTCATTGAACATTTCTTCCTTGTCATAAAATATTATTTGAAATAATAGTAATATGCTTTTCTTTCTAATGTATTTATAGCCCATAGCTTGTTGACCTCTAGACAGACTGAATTGAACATTTTAAGCAATACAGGAGAATAATCATTTTTTGAAATAGGTTATTATTGTTATTTAAAATAACACCATTCCACTCAGGGAGATATTTTTTTGTATATCTAAATGCCACTAGATTTTTTTTTTTTTTTGTATATCTAAAAATTCTCACCAGAATATACTTACACTATACAGAATTATTGCAAACTAACTTGGAATCATGAAATTTTGAGGCATACTTTGTGAAAAAGATAGTATAAGTGGTGTAACTATCTGAGTATAAAATGGAGCTGTTTCAAGACTGACTCCTTTATTTAAGTAATAGAGATGCATGTAAAACTTAGATTTTAAATATTTTATTAATCTTGGCATAATTGCATCCTCATTAGGCAGGAAAAGACCTGGAGGAATGGAAAGGCATTCTCACATCTTTTTCTCATGCATATTGTCTTTAGTCATTACTTACAATTATTATTTTTTGCTTGTTGGTTTTGGCTTGAAAGGGGTAATACATAAAAGTAAAGATACTGACTAAATTTTTTGCTTTGTGTTAATTTCATTTAATGATCTAATATTGGTATTATTTTATCCATGAATACTATACTTCTGCCTACAAGTATCTAAGTCATTCATACATTTCTACTTCACTTTCTCTGGTAAACAGGGCTTCATTATTTTATTCTTGATCAATTGAAATTTCAACTGAAATAAAGTATAATTATTCAAAACATTTAAATTATAGAAAAACAAATATTTAGAAAGAATGAGATCATTTATAGTATTCTTAGTTGTTTTTCAGAGGGATTAACAGCAAGTTGCTTCTAATTCTGACTTTATATAATTAATCTATAAAATTCTGAATAAAATATTAACTAGAAACTATCTTGTGTTTATGTTTAATTAATTTAATAAGAACTGTTGTGCTTCATTCATTATTGAGCAAAAATTTTAAGACTTCTTTCCTGGTTCTCCCATTATTTTACCAACCACAGGTCATTATGGCAATCATACCCTACTGGGGTTGAGTATTAAAAAATTAATATTTAAAACTAAAATACAGCTTGTCACATAGAATGAGCAACTGATGCCATTTTTGAGAAACAGGTGGATGTTTACTCAGGCATGTTTTATGTACCAGCAGGAATTATTTCAATTAAATATCAATGTCACTGCCTTTAGAGAAGATTGAAACAAGAGCAAAGGACACACATACACACAAACACACACAAGCATGTAGGTGACACAGGAACTTAAGGTATCTGAACTGACCTAGATTTACAAAAAAAGTTGGTTGAATTTGTCTGCATTACCTACAGGAAGAGGCAGTATCCTCTAAAATAGATCAAGAGATTTTGATCTTTGTTGTTGCATTGAAATGTGAAATTCTGTAGGTGCTATTATTATTTGAAATTTTCTTTGGGTGAGTTGAAGATAATATTTTAGGTGGGTTGGGAAATAAAAATGACTAGGAAAAATATGTGTCTTTGCATTCAGCATATAGTATCTTGAATTAGCAAGTTAAGTTATGTTCATGGAGAAAAATACACAAAATAAATATTTAGGTTATCACAAAGGCAAACATTTCTAATTAGTGAGAGTGAGGGAGGAGATGAACACAGAGAAAGAATATGAATAACTTTTTCCAATGTATTTCTATTTTTAAAATACTCCAAGATATTGTTATCTATAAATATGTGTATGTGTTTTCATATCAATTATTGCAACTTAATGTAGAAAAATATTAAGGCATGTTTTAATACCAAAATAACACTCAACAACACAGTATATCAGCAACTGTTCACATTGAATGATGTAGATAATTAATCTAATTTTTCCTCTGCTTCATTCTGTGTTCTATTAGTTTTCTTATTCAAACTTTCAAGTCACAAATCTAATTTAAAACCTCTTAACTGGTCTAACGCATAATGTGTTCTATCTGCATTCAGTGTCTGGCAGGAAACAGCAAAGGTAGAATACTAATTTGTTTCAGAATGTGCAAAACACTCAATAATCAAATAATAAAATCCTGGATCTAGCATTTCTTAATGACACAACCAAATGAGTTCAATGCCTTGAAATGTGAGCATAAGTTAAAAAAACAGAACAAAGAAGAGTATAACAATGTGAATGAAGAAAGGGGAATCATGATAACAATAACACTATATTCAATATATTTTGTCTCTATTCAAAATGGTCCCAATTCAGATACAAGATTTTTAAATTAGCAAGACAAATTTTGATTAACAATATTAATGTTGCTATTTTAATATTTCTTGCTCTCTATCTTCTCTCTTTCTCTCCTCTATCAACACACACGAATATCTGATTTACATTTAATATTTGAATATTGTTTTTTATAGTCTCTTTGAAAAAGTCTGTATTGATTTTTTGGTAGAAAGGGCTTTGTTCCCTTTTCTTTTCTTACAATGTTCACACCTCCTTTGGCAAAATAAAGTTTATTTCCATACTTTCTCTTGAATTCAAGTAAGTTAAAAAAAAAAAAACAAATTTCCTAAAGTGAAGAAATAGGGTATGTCAGAAAAATTAACCAAGTACTGAGTGATTAAACTATTTTGTGTAGAAATGTCATTTCTATTTTGCTTAAATGTAATGCAATTTACCAGACCATAAAGAACTCCTTAGATGAAATGGCTGTTTTCCAGGCAATGCTACTCTGCTGCTGATTGCAATATATTCTGACATCTATGACAGTTTTATAATTTTTCTATTCTGTGCTCTGAAGTGTGCCTACTTTGCTGCCGGTTTTCTCCTGGGAAAAGACACTAAAGTTTTGTGGCCTGAAAGGACAATAAACAGTTTGATGGGAAAACAATATCACCACGTGACGCAGTCTTGTCACTAATTTATTTTATAATGTAGAAAAATATTTCAAAAGATCTTTACATTAAAATGTAGAGGAGATTTTGTTGTTTATGTGAATACCTCAACCGAAAGGACAGGAAGAAAGTCATGACGAAATATATAAGGACGCACCATAACTTTGATACCTCTTCTGTCCAGTGTAAAATATGATAGAACAAGAACCATGTTCAAAACGTTGTATGTCAGATACCACTATGGGTTTTACTGCCATAATTTAAATAAAAAGGATCTTAGGCTAAACAATATAAACTTATGATTGGGATAGCAGTTTGAGTAGTTATTGCAGTGTCGAAGAATTTTCACTGCTTATAATATATTCTCTTACAGCATGCTTAATAAATAATGTCTTAATCACATTTTTAAAAATTCTATGAATTTTCCAGTGCTAAGTACCATATTTTCATTACAATAAAAGCAGCAATATCAAATATAAAATTTTATTTAAAGTATGTTCTATTTGAAAATCATTTTAATCTGTTAGAGAACATTCACAAAAGAGCAAAATTTGGCCTATAATATCTAAAGGATAAAATTACACAAAGAGAGTTTATAATGTTATCAAAAAGAAAAAAATGAGTGTGTGCATGACAAACATTTGGATATTCAATATTGAAATCAGTTATAAAATATTTTTGGATATGCAAATACACAAATATTATTGTGATCTTAATGTATAGACCAATGGGGAAAGGATTTTAGTTAGGATGGTATTTAAGTTGAAAAAAGCTATTTCAAATGAAATTTGAAAATTTATAATTATTTAATACTTCATTGTATTCCAAAATAATTATGGAGTACATTTAAAGAACATGAAATATTAGATTGATATTTTTTATTACAGAAGTGTGAATTAGTTTTTAAAAATGAAGAATGATTTTTAAAAATGAAAAGTAGCCACAATCAATTATTTGAAAGACGAATTGTTTTTCATGCAAAATTAAGTGACTGAATGGAGCTCAGAATAAAAAAGAAATACTAATGTAAGTTTTCATTTCTTTAGTGATCTGTAACTTTCAGATTTTATATCTACTGTCACACTCCCCTTACATGAAATATTTATATAAACAAATGTGTTTTTAGTTTAGTAACAAAATTATTTTCTTGGGTGAAGTACATAATTTGTAGGCAGGAAATAGAAATTGATAAAGAAAAAGAGTTCATCTTAGTAATGTTACAAGTATATAAATATTGTAAGTATTGAATAATCCTGTTAATTTGCATTTTTTTGAATTAAAGCCTGTTCTCTTGTTTTCTTAAATAAAACTGGAAAATGGCCTAACAGCACCAGTTTTTCTAGCATTGACTTGTTTCAGAATCTAAGATGGGAAATCATAGCATTCCCATAAGCTACCAGATGCATTAGAAATTCTTATACAGTAAAAATTCTTGTTTGCTAGTTCCATAATTCTATCATCTGTGTTATACAGATCTGTGGGTCTGTTTTAATTTGCTGTTTTTGTTCTTTTTTTGGTTATGGATCACATCCTCCTCGTTTTTGCCTTTACAATAGGGTCTGATTAGCTACTGGACACAAATTATACATATTGTACAATCTCTGTAGATATAATGCTAGAAGACGCAACACTTATTTTAAAATAATGTTCAGGGAGTGCCTAGCTCTGTAAGTTGAGAAATTGATTGAGAAAGAAGAGAAAGACATATTTTGGAGTTATGAAAGTATTTTATGACTTAATTTTGTTGGTGGTTATCTGGGTGCATAAATATGCCAAAAATTTTTTAAAATGTAGACATTCAAGCCAGAGGCATTTTACTATATGTGAAATATATATAAATAAACAAAGTTTACGAAGAATACACACACACACAAACACACACAATTGGATACTTTTGACCTTAAATTATCTTGTTTTAGAAGGCAGAGTAGCATGTCAGAAGAGCCCAGGCCTATAAGTCATATTTAATAGTGTTTGAATTAATTCTTACATTGATAAAAGTTAATCACCATCTTCAAGTCTCTGTTACCTCATCTAAAATGCTGAGAATGATGAGTACATCTCAGACTGACAGTGAATAATAATTTTAGATAGAACATATTACATAAGATACACCATGAAGTATCAGCTCCCTTGTCTCTTTTTGATATACATTCTGATTTTATGGTTTGATTTAAGTGACAGCAGCCATCTACTGATAAGAATGTGAATTACCAGTCAAAATGATGTATTTCTCCCTACGTGTAGATGTATTTATGTTTAAATTAGTAAACTTAATATTTACATATTCAAAAACTATAGTAAAATAAACTTCTCAGTCGTAGTACATGTTTGATATTGACTTTTCCAGTAGAGTTAACTGTGGCTCAGAGACTGATCTAATTTTGGAGATTCAGGATGTTAGTTTACAACTGAGACTTTATTGGCTAATGCTAAACTGGCTTCTGGTTATGCATTCATAATTATAAACAAGTTCTTAGTTTATTTCTTGAATATTGTATCTCAGAGTGGTTCCCAAAGAATTCTACTGTTCAAAATAAAATAGATACAGAAAATATAGGTAAACAGGCAAAAACACATGTGAGAATATGTGCTAGAAGCTCACAATGAAGTATTCACTGAAATCTACAATTGCTGCAATCTTTAACATGTGAACAAAGTTTAAGAAGTTATTTAACTATTCCATATAAATTGCATATATTTAGATTTTCATTTTCTTAGGCTATCCCATTTTCCAATAAAAATCATCACTGTGACCCATCTTGCATCATTAACTGACATCTAAAATTCATCTGTTGGTGCTATAATAAATAGCCTACGGAAAAGCTGTATGGCAATGCATAGCACATTATGTAAGCATCTGAACACAGAGAACTAATAATTTTATTTTATACTTTCCTAGACAGCAAATGGTTTAAAAGAAACAAACAAGTTTAAAGGGAGTTAATGAAAACTGTATCTAGAAAAAATATATACTATAAATACATGCCAACAATTTTATTTTGCAACATTCTTTTATCTCTACCTATGATTCCCTAAAATATTTTTTAGCAGACTCTCTCCAAAGATGCAAATAAAATAACTAAAAATCCTAAGTAAAATCAGCACATTTATTTTCTTATTAATCTCTCATAAATATGCAAAGGTGTATGGCAAGTAAAGATTCAGTTTTCATTCATAATTTTATTAAGACTTGCAAATAGCCACTGGGCTAACTTAATACTAAATACTAACTTAATACTAAAAAAGAAAAGCCAAAAATGAAATAAACTATTATAATTAAATGATTAAATCTGATGTTTTTAAAAAGTGTTTGTGAAAAAACACATCTCTGGAGGCGCACCAAGATGGCTGAGAGGAGGCAACACCAGAATGCATCTCCCATCAAATGATATGCAGAGGGCTAGAGGACTTCATGATTCCAAGCAAGGTGCCATGCACATTTCTTTGGGACTGGTAGGACAGTGAAAATAGCCCAGGGATGGCGAGCCAAAGCCAGGGAGGGCAAACTGAGACAGGGGAGGGGTGCCTCCCCCACCTGGAACGTGCAGCCAGCTCAAAGGGTTGGGGACTTCACCCCTAAAGTGCTCCGATTCAGATCCTGTGCTTCCCTCATCCCTCCTGCAACCTACAGTCCACGAGAGCCCTGCCGGACTGAGGGGCACCATAAGTTGTTGGTGCGAATCTGAGCGACGGCACCCGCCTGGTGCTGCAAGTTGTCAGCACTGACCTGGGAGGAAGTTTGCACTAATGCCAGTGGGACAGAACTACCCATCCCACAGAAAGAGGCATAGTTGAAAGCAGGGAAAGAGGCCATAAGGCCTGGCAGGCCCCACCCCCACAAAACTCAAACTGAAGCCTGCTCACTAGAGAGCTTCACAGCCAATACATCAGTTTGACCCTAACTGGGAAGATCAAGCTCAGGGAAGGAAAGATGCCATTGGGAAGCTGGGGCTAATCTCACCTGTATAAACAAACTCCAGGGAAGGACCAATCATCCAGCAGCCTGACTGAATCTCAGGCAGCCCAATAGTGCCTCTATAGGCCAAAAAAGATATAACTCCAACCTCAAAAGAAAGGATATCCACTCAGAGATTCCTCCTGAAATCACCAGCTTCAAAGATCAGAGAGATAAATCCATGAAGATGGGAAGAAACCAATGCAAAAAGGATGAAACTATCAAAGACCAGAACACTTCTTCTCCTCCCAGGGATCACAACTCCTCACCATCGAGGGAACAAAACAAGACAGATAATGAGTTTGATGAATTGACAGAAGTGGGCTTCAGAAGGTGGGTAATAACAAATTTCTCTGAGTTAAAAGACCATGTTCTAACCCAATGCAAAGAAACTGAGAACCTTGAAAAAAGGTAGACAAAATGCTAACTAGAATAACCAGCTTAGAGAAGAACATAAATGACTAGATGGAGCTGAAAAACACAGCAAGAGAACTTTGGAAGGCATACACAAGTTTCAGCAGCTGAATCAATCAAGCAGAAGAAGGGATATCAGAGATTGAAGATTAAATCAATGAAATAAAATGAGAAGGCAAGATTAGAGAAAAAAGAGTAAAATTAAACAAACAAAGCCTCCAAGAACTATGAGATTATGTGAAAAGACCTAATCTAAGCTTGATCGGTGTACCTGAATGTGATGGGGAGAATGAATCCAAGCTGGAAAACACTCTTCAGGATATCATCCAAGAAATTTCCCCAACCTAACAAGCCAAGCCAACATTCAAATCCAGGAAATACAGAAAACACAGCAAAGACACTCCTCAAGAAGAGTAACCCTAAGGCACATAATCCTTAGATTCACCAGGGTGGAAATGAAGGGAAAAATCCTAAGGGCAGACAGAGAGAAAGGTTGAGTCACCCACAAAGGAAAGACCATCAGAATCACAGTGGCTCTCTCAGCAGAAACCCTACAAGCTAGAAGGGAGTGGGGGTCCAATATTCAACATCCTGAAAGAAAAGAACTTTCAACCCAGAATTTCATATCTGGACAAACTAAGCTTCATAAGTTAAGGAAAAATAAAATCCTTTAGGAACAAGCAATTACTGAGAGATTTTGTTGCTACAAGACCTGCTTTACAAGAGCTACTGAAGGAAGTACTAAATATGGAAAGGAACAGCACCAGCCGCAGCAAAAACATACCAAATGGTAAAGAACAATGATTCAATGAAGAAACCATGTCAACTAACGGGCAAAACAAGCAGCCAGTAACAAAATGGCAGGATCAAATTCAAACATAACTATATTAACATTGAATGTAAATGGCCTAAATGCCCCAATCAAAAGACCACAGACTGGAAAACTGGATAAAAAGTCAAGACCCATTGGTGTGCTGTATTCAGGAGACCCATCTCACACGTAAAGACTCACATAGACTCAAAATAAAGGGATGGAAGAAGATTTACCAAGCATATGAACAGCAAAGAAAAGCAGGGGGTGGCAATCCTAGTCTCTGAATAAAATGGACTTAAACGAACAAAGATCAAAAGAGACAAAGAAGGGAATTACATAATGGTAAATGGATCAAGGCAACAAGAAGAGCTAACTATCCTAAATATATATGCACCCAATACAGGAGCACCCAGATACATAAAGCAAGTTCTTAACAACCTACAAAGAGACTTAGGCTCCCGCACAATAATAGTGGGAGACTTTAACACTCCACTAACAATAATGGACAGATCAATGAGACAGAAAATCAACAAGGTTATCCAGGACTTGAACACAGATCTGGACCAAGTGGACCTAACAGACATTTACAGGATACTCCACCCCAAAGCCACAGAATACATATTCCTCTCAGCACCATATCACACTTAATCTAAAATTGACCATACACTTGGAAGTAAATCACTCCTTAGCAAATTTAAAATAATGGAAATAATAATAAACAATCTCTCAGACCACAGTGCAATCAACTTAGAACTCAGGATTAAGAAAAGCACTCAAAACTGCACAAACACATGGAAATTGAACAATATGCTCCTGAATGATGAATGGATAAACAATGAAATGAAATCAGAAATAAAAATGTTCTTCAAAACCAATGAGAACGAAGAAACAGTGTACCAGAATCTGTGGGACACATGTAAAGCAGTGTCTAGAGGAAAATGTATAGCAATAAATGCCCACATGAGAAACAAGGACAGATCTAAAATCAGCACCCTATCATCTAAATTGAAAGAGCTAGAGGAGCAAGATAAAAAAAAACTCAAAAGCAAGCAGAAGACAAGAAATAACTAAGATCAGAGCAGAACTGAAGGAGATAGAGACACAAAAAGTCCCTTCAAAAAAAATCAATAAATCCAGGATCGAGTTTTTTAAAAGATCAACAAAATAGACAGACTGCTAGCTAGACTAATGAAAAGAGAGAAGGATCAAATAGATGCAATAAAAAATAAAGGGGAGATCACCACTGATTCCTTGGAAATACAAACTACCATCAGAGATTACTACAAACAGCTTTATGCACATAAACCAGTAAATCTGGAAGAAATGGATAAATGTCTGGACACTTGCACACTCCCAAGACTAAGCCAGGAAGAAGTGGAAACCCTGAACAGACCAAATAACAAGGTCTGAAGTCGAGGCAGCAAGTAATAGCCTACCAACCAAAAAAAGTCCAGGTCCAGACGGGTTCTACCAGACTTACAAAGAGGAGCTGGTACCATTCCTGTTGAAACTATTCCAAACAATACAAAAAGAGGGAATCCTCTCTAACTCTTTCTATGAGACCAACATCATCTTGATACCAAAACCTGGCAGAGACACAACTAAAAAAGAAAACTACAGGCTAATATCCATGATGAACACTGATGTAAAAATCTTCAATAAAATACTGGCAAACCGATTGCAACAGCACATCAAAAAGCTTATCCACCATGATCAAGTAGGCTTCATCCTGGGGATGCAAGGCTGGTTCAATATATGCAGCTCTATAAACGTAATCCACCACATAAACAGAACTAAAGACAAAAACTACATGATTATCTCAATAGATGCAGAGAAGGGTTTTGACAAAATTCAACAGCCCTTTATGCTAAAAACACTCAATAAACTAGGTATTGATGGAACATATCTCAAAATATAAAAGCTATTTACCACAAACCCATAGCCAATATCATACTGAATGGGCAAGAACTAGAAGCATTCCCTTTGAAATCTGGCACTAGACAAAGATGCCCTCTCTAACCACTCCTATTCAATATAGTATTGGAAGTTCTAGCCAGAGCAATTAGGCAGGAAAAAGAAATAAAGGGCTTTCAATTAGGAAAAGAAGAAGTCAAATTGTCCCTAACTGCAGATGACATGATCATATATTTAGAAGACCCCACTGTCTCAGCCCAAAACCTCCTTAATCTGATAAGCAACTCTGGCAAAGTCTCAGGATACAAAATCAATATGCAGAAATCACAAGCATTCCAATACACCAACAACAGACAAACAGAGAGCCAAATCATGAGAGAACTCCCATTTACAATTGCTACAAAGAGAATAAAATACCTAGGAATACAACTAACAAAGGATGTAAAAGATCTCTTCAAGGAGAACTACAAACCACTGCTCAAGGAAATAAGAAGCAAAACAAAAAGATGGAAAAACATTCAATGCTCATGGTTAGGAAGAATCAATATTGTGAAAATGGCCATACTGCCCAAAGTAATTTATAGATTCAATGCTATCCCATCAAGCTACCATTGACTTTCTTCACAGTACTGGAAAAAACCACTTTAAACTTCATATGGAACCAAAGAGAGCCAGTATAGCCAAGACAATCCTAAGCAAAAAGAACAAAGCTGGAGGCACCATGCTACCTGACTTCAAACTATACTACAAGGATATAGTAATCAAAACAGCATGGTACTGGTACCAAAACAGATATATAGACCAATGGAACAGAACAGAGGCCTTGGAGGCAATGCCACACATCTACAAGCATCTGATCTTTGACAAACAAGACAAAAAAAAGCAATGGGGAAAGGACTCCCTGTTTAACAAATGGTGTTGGGAAAACTGACTAGTCATATGCAGGAAGCTGAAACTGGACCCCTTCCTGACACCTTAGAGAAAAATTAACTTCTGGTAGATTAAAAGATTTAAACACAAAAACTAACACCATAAAGACCCTAGAGGAAAACCTAGGCAACACCATGCAGGACATAGGCACAGGCAAGGACTTCATGACTAAAACCCCAAAAGCAACAGCAACAAAAGCTAAAATAGACAAATGGGATATAATTAAACTTACGAGCTTCTGCACAGCAAAAGCAACAACCAATAGAATGAACCATTAACCAACAGAATAGGAAAAAAATTGTGCAATCTACTCATCTGACAAAGGCGCTAATATCCACAGTCTACAAAGAACTAAAGCAGATTTACAAGAAAAAATCAAACAAGCCCATTCAAAAGTGAGCAACGTATGTGAACAGACACTTTACAAAAGAAGACATTTATGCTGCCAACAAACATATGAGAAAATGCTGATCATCATTGGTCATTAGAGAAATGCAAATCAAAACCACGTTGAGATACCATCTCATGCCAGTTAGAATGGCAATCATTAAAAAATCTCGAGACACCAGATGCTGAAGAGGATGTGGAGAAAAAGGAACACTTTACACTCTTGGTGGGAGTGTAAATTAGTTCAACCATTGTGGAAGACAGTGTGGTGATTCTCAAGCATCTAGAAATAGAAATTCCATTTGACCCAGTAATCCCATTACTGGGTATATACCCAAAGGATTATAAATTGTTTTTTTATAAAAACACATGCACACATATGTTCATTGCAGCACTGTTTATGATATCAAAGAGCTGGAACCAACCCAAATGCCCATCAGTGATAGACTGGATAAAGAAAATGTGGCACATATACACCATGGAATACTATGCAGCCATAAAAAACAAGGAGTTTGTGTCCTTTTAGAGACATAGATGAATCTGGAAACCATCATTCTCAGCAAACTGACACAAGAACAGAAAACCAAACACCGCATGTTTTCACTCATAGGCCGGTGATGAACAATGAGAACACTTGGGCACAGGGAAGGGAACAACACTCACTGGGTTAGGTGGGGGGGGGTGGAGGGGATGGGAGGGGACGTACAGCAAGGGTCAGGGAGGATGGGGAATGATAACACCAGGAGAAGTGCCTGATGTAGGCGGTGGGAGGGGGGGACAGAGACAGCATACCCCCATGGCATGTATGTACCTATGCAACAATCCTGCAGGATGCAAGATATGTGCACATGTACCCCAGAGCTCAAAGTACAATTAAAAAAAAAATACATCTCCAAATTTATGTATATAAAAGTGTCTAAAATGCTTTACCATCATGGATAGAATATAAGAACATAACTATAAGACATAAACAAGAGACCATTTAAATATAAGAATATAAAAATCTTATGCATTATCACCATTCTTATATATCCCCTGTGTTTGTATTTCTTTATCAGTAACATTTTTCAATTACTTGTCATTTTCCACGTCAATCTGTCTGACATAGCGTAAAAATATGTTGGGAAAATACTGAAAGAATTTCAAACTGTATTGTTTACTTTTACATATCATAATCAAATAAGTTTAACTTAATTAGGAATGGATTTGATATTCACTATTTTGACATTGTGAATAAAATAACACATATGAAAAAGAAACCATATGCTTACAATGCTTTTTGGTTCATGTGGTAGGAACTTCTAATGCAAAATATGAAACAAGATCCAAAAGGAAATAGGCATTCATTTAAGAAAGTACTGTATCAGTGGATTAACCATACTAATATCTTTGAGAATAAATACACATTCAACAACTTACTAAAATTTCTGTTAATTTTAGAAAATTTTAACAATTTCACATGTACTTATAAACCAGCTAATATTTATTTATTTATTTATTTAATACTTATAAATTTATTACTTACAACAGGAAATAGGCTTTATGAAAGGAGCAAGGTGACTAATCATATCAAAAGTGCAAGGGGCAGGCCATAGAGGAGGGAGTATCAGCAGCATTATAGAAACACAGAACTGCAGGGGAGACACCTCTGCCACTGTGGAGAGTCATTCTCTGTCTCTGTGGAGAGACTAAGCACTCTTATAAAGACTTCCAACTGATTTAGTCAGGTCAGCCAAAGATAATCTCTCCCAACTGATTAATTCAAATATTCCCAGGATAATCCACTAATTTATAGTAAACTAATTAGAGAATTTAATTACATCAAAATTCCTTTCCAATGGTAATATAATATAAACTAATCACGGAAGTAAAGTCTATCACATCCTACCTATACCTCAATTAAGGGACATATAAAGGGCATGTTCACAGGTCGTAGGAATCTGGGGTGTCATTTTAGAATTTTGTTACAGAAGAATGCAAAGATGATTAAACGGTAAAAAACCAATCAATGTAATTAACTTTATTATTGACCTAAAACAGAAAAAAAAGTCAAATGCGTTTCATTATTAAAAGAATTTGAAATTCTTTTAAGAAAAAGAAACTTTTCTAATTTGATAGTTAGATAATGCCAATTGTTACCTGGAATATAAATGGTGCTTGTAGTAGTGTACTATAGAGAAACCATTCTAGACAGTACCTGGAAGACCTTTGTCCATGTAAGTAGAAGGAAAATTTGTAAGTCTGAACTCTCACTCTTGCGTATGTGTTTCAGATAAGGTCTCAAACACATCCATAATAGAATATAAACAATGATGTTCATTATTTTTGTTTGATTTGGTTTTTTTGGAGGTAGCAGGGAGTGAAGGCTGTGTATTTTATTCATCACAGGGTAAACAGGTAAGTAAAATTATATATGAATGTAACAGAAGTAATAGCACAATGCTAAGACACACCTTAAGAATTATCAGTGATAAAAGAAAATAATATAGCGTATAATTTATACAATTAAAAATTCATTTATTTAAAGAACTCTGAATATTTTATGAGAATTCATACAGATAAGAATAAACAATATACATATCTGACAAGAAGAAATAAATTATGAAATACTGTATAAAAAACTAAGAAAATCTGAAGAAGGTATGGGCATTTGTTAAAAGTAATGCACAAATATTTGTTCATTAATTATTACAAATACACCATACTCATGTAAAATGTTAATAATAGGTAAAACTGCATGTGGAGTATTTAAAAACTCTTTGTATTATTTTTGCAACTTTTCTATGTATCTATTTTTCTTTTAATTATTAAAAAGTAAAAAAACAAACTATACAACTTTATGTCTATTTCTGAAACTAACTCAGGTAATCTTAATAGAAGGTATACTTAAGAATAGTAACATAACAGTAACATTAATATTGAACTACTTTATTTGGTGCTATATGGGATCTTAATTATTTTGAGTTAATATCTACTTATTTTGATACCTTTATATTTCCTTAAGCTAAATATATATATGTATTTTAATCCCATGTTAAAAAAAGAAAAATGAGATCCTACTGATTAAATGATTCACAAAAGGTAAATAAAGCTTCCCAAGTGAGATGCTGTGACTAGGTGACAGGTGAGTCAAGTTGTTGATTAACTTTGGGCAGTGGGACATCTGGGCTGAATCTGGAGTACCAATAATCAGCACACCACCCCAATGTGTGGTCTACCATTATTTTTATTTACTATGTGTTCCGTGATAAGAAAAAGAATGATAAGAATTTCACTATATCAGCCTACCTTCATGTTCACATAAAACATTAAGAACAAACAAAACACAAGCAAACTTGTTCCTTGAGTCCAATATTTATATAAAGGACACCTATAATATGACTGTTGTACACTGCTTGCAAAAATAACTGTTGACATAAATAGAAGCACTTTTTTTAAACGGCTTATGATTGCTATCCTTGGTATCTGCATGGTATCAAAATTGTCTGTCTATGCTTCAGTAATTCTCTATATTTGAAGTTAGTAATGAATTTTATTTCAAAAGCTGAATGCTGGTTACCAAGGCTCCCTTGCAGCTATGGTAATGAATTCAGGCTTGAATAATCAGATGCACCTGAGGGAGAAACAAAAGCCAGTGGTGCAGAGACATAAAAACTGCATACATATTCCAGAATTAAGATGAGTTTTTACATTGTCTAGTGTCCTGTGTCAGGGGTCTGTGGGGCAAAACGCACTTCGCCACCAGAGATGAAGGTGGTCCTGGTTATGTTATGGAGATAACAGACATGATTGGACTTAAGAAAGGATATAATACAACAAAAGTTTCTCCCTTAGAATGGTGAAGTTATGTAGTTAGTGGGATATCAGTTCCTGCCTTTCTGACTGCCTAATGATTTCTGCCTTCTTCATGCTACCTTTGAAGCCTAATAAGGGTCACAGCAAGTAGAAGTCTCACATGCAAACTTTACTGTATCACCATTATTATTCTATTATGAGAAGCCTTTTTTCTTTTACATGTATCTGAATGAATTTTCTAATGATGAAAGCATGTTTTAATAATCAAATCTTTCAAGCCAGTGATGATTCAAATGCTTAATATTTGATCTTGTCAGCTTGCCAGAATGTTTTAAAAAATGAAAAGTACATTTCAGATCATTATAGAAGAGATTTTAGGTTGATAGCATGATATTTTATCTTCAAGTGGAAGAAATGCCCAAGAGTAAGCAATTTTCAAAATGTATAGCCCAACAAAGATGGAAACATATGAAAGAATTGTTACACTGAACTATGATGAATAGTTTCTAGCTATTCTGATTAATGGACTGTTCAGAAAGATGTGCATCTGGGAGCATTGAGTTTAAAATTAAATTTGAGGAATTCCTGAGTTCTAATTTCATATCTTCAAGCAGTAAGACTCTGTAATTTATGCAAGCTTTGATAGATTTTTTTAAGCAGCATTTAAGATGAGCAGTGTCAATTTCACGGAGAATAATAGTGAATTTACCGTGGGCTCATTACTTGATAGAGGCAGCTGAAAAAGGAAAAGAAAGTCGTCTGCTTGTTTGGCATTCCATAAATACAGTATTTAAAAAATTGATTTATTTTTGTCCACTTATAAGTACTTCTTATGTAAAAGCACTATTTTCATATCACAGTGTATGCTTGCCAAAATAGCTAAAAATTTGGCATCATTCATTAAGTTTTTACGATTTTACTGAGTTTGATATTATTTGAATATCACATTTTTCAAAAAAGGGTTTCATATAATCTTAGTTCTATTTATTTTTTACATGTATCAATATTTGCAAACAAAACCAAAAACATTCAAGACATATTTGCTTAAAATTAATGATATGGAAGTCTTAAAATGTCTAGAAAATAAAAAATAATATATGTATATGTAATATTTTGCTTATGACAGTACAAATAGATTAAAATAATGTGTAACAAATTGACTTATGAAACAAAGGAAGGAATTAATAGAATAGAAAGCAACAACAGAAACAAACATCTATAATAACACTTTGTGAGTTAAAGATTCATTCTTTATGAAGAAGTAAGATGGTTAAATTCTTAATTCAATTTGAGACAAAATTATATATTATTTAGTGTAAAAAGGACATTTTTTTAAATAAATTAAATTTAAAACAATAAGGTAGATGTTATCTACTTCATTTATTAAAACTTAAGTTATTGAATAAATATTCTATATTTTGAGTAGACTTATAATCAAATAACAAAAATATAATGAGAAAAACAGAAATAAAGACATAAATAATTAAATACAGAAATACATTCATAGACACATTAAAATGCACAGATTATTTAATACAGATTTATGGAAAAATTATTACATTTACTAACCACCCAAAATGATTTAGTTAATAGTTTAATAGAAAAACAATCCCCCCTCATAATTGTATTAAATTAAAAAAAAAAACACATAGTTTCTGGAAAGATAGTGGTAATATCTTCTGCAGTTTTACTCTCTGTAAATCCTGTGTTAAAAACAAAGTGATTAAGCAAGCAGCAAAACATGGATTCCAAGGCAGTCTTAACATTAAACTAGGTGACTGGTCATCTAAAGTAACTCCCCAAAGGAGCATGTTGGAACAAATAGCTAAAAGATACGTATGTTATCCATGTCTACACAAAGCAGAGCAGAGGGAAGTTTAAGAGTGCCTGATAGACCAGAAAACAGGGAAGCCCCAATTGTTGAGTTAGTACTAGTTTTGTCCATTTCAGTAACATCAGAAAGTCAAGTTTGCAATGGGAACAAATGACACGGAAACAATCTAGCTCCTGTAATCTCTTGAAACTGAGCTGCTGAAACTGTTTCAGCACAGGAATCCAGAGTAAAGAGAAAGTGTTGCACAGAAACAGAATTGAGCATGACAGGGAGCATGGAAATGAAGGGAAGAGAAAGACAAGAAAAAAAAGTGGAGGAGGATAATAAAGCCAGGGAATCTGAAAAGCCAAGTTACTAAATATATTTTAGAACAATGTTTTTTAAATGACAGAAGAGAGTACTCTGTAAAACTAGAAAGGCTATTTTGAAAATTCTTCGTTCTGAACACTCAAGAATGTTATTTTTACATGAAAAATTGAAGAACAACAGTAGTGTGGTCAAAGCCCATAAAATGTGTTTATAACAAAAAATACAGGGACACAATTGCTTTCTTACAGAATATGAAAGCATGCTGGGAAAAGATCTCACAGAACAGATTTTAAAAATGTTAACTTTATTGTAAATTAGTAAATATGTTAATAAAATTATCAAAGGTATGAAAGAACAGAAGAAACTGAATTAGGAAAAAATCAGGAATAAGATAATAGAATTCAGGATAGAATTATCTTAAATACCTATATTTAGAAAAAGTCATCAACAAAGTTTATTATTTAGGTCTGAGATACATTTTATAATTATATATGTCTCATATATGATGTCTTAATATATGGTCTCTATGCTGGCTCATTGACCATTGAGGTGACTACTGCTGTCAAGGATTGTTGAAATTTTATGGACTAGATTGAAAAATATTTTTCCTCATTATGAGCAATTGTGATTTTGACTATCTTCTTTACATTGCCTCTCAGTGTCATTAGAAATAAATGAATAAAAGAATGCGGGCATATTAGTTTCTGTACACTCTAAATGATAAATCAGCTGCATACCATTTTACCAGAGATTTCTAGTTGTCCTTCTCATCAAGTATATTGAAGTGGTCATGAGCCAGGTCTATCTAATTTTGTAAAGTATTGGTTAGTTGCAACAAATTGCATGCATCCATCTTTAGAGACCAAATATAAAGGATGTTTCAACTGAAATATTGTTTAAAACTTAATATTTAAATCTTAAATTCTGTGTTTAATTTTTATAGTGTGATCATATAACAATAATTTTTATAGGTACAAGTCTAAAACAAATACAGGTTTTTACAAATCTTTGTAATAATTTCTGTGCTATGGTGTAACAAAAATATAGGTATACCTCCTTTGATTGTACTTTGCTTTAAATTGAATGTTTGTAGCAACCTTGAGTCTAGTAAGTCTATGACTGCCTTTTTTTTAACTGCATGCATGCCACAACACTCCCCTAAGCCAAAGCTTTACCCAGAATAAGGTCCTAATTTTCTTCAATTCTACAAAAGCCGAAGAGATGAGGAAGCTGCAGAAGAAAAGTTTGATACTAACAGAGATGGGTTAATGAGGTTTAATAAACGAATCCTTCTCTGTAATATAAAAGTGTAAGGTAAAGCAGTAACTGCTGACATGGAAGCTTCAACAAGTTATCCATAAGATCTAGTTAAGATAATTAATGAAGGTGGCTACACTAAACAAATTTTTCATTGTAGATCAAATAGCCTTCTATTGGAAGAAGATGTCATCTAGGACTTTCATAACTAGATAGGGGAAGTAAATGGCTTCTAAGGACAGGCTGACTCTCTCATTTAGAGCTAACACAGTTGGTGGGTTTAAGTTAAAGCCAATTATCATTTGCCACCCTGAAAATCTTAGGCCTCTTAAAATTTATTCTAAACCTACTCTGCCTGTGCTTTATAAATGGAACAAAGCCTAGATGACAGCACATCTGTTTACTATATGGTTTACTGAATACTTTCAGAACATTGTGAGATCAATTGCTCAGAGAAAAAAAAATTCAATAAAAATAGTATTGCTCACCGATAATACACCTGGTCACTCAAGAGCTCTAACGGAGATGTACAGGAACAATAATGTTGTTCTCATGCCTGCTGACACAATAACCATTCTGCAGCCCATGGATCAGGGATTAATTTTGACTTTCAAGTGTTATTATTTAAGAAACACATTTTTGTAAGGCTATAGCTGCTGTATGTAGTCATTCTTCTGATGGATCAAGATAAAATAAATTGAAAATATTCTGGAAATAATTCATCATTCTGAATGTCATTAAGAACATTTGCGATTCATGGGAGATGAAAATATCAACATTAACAGGAGTTTGGAAGAAGTTGATTCCAGCTCTCATGGATGGGTTTCAGAGGTTCAAGACTTCAGTGGAGGAAGTAACTACAGATGTAACAGCGGTAGCAAGAGTAATGTAATTGGAAGTGGAGCCTGAAGATATAACTGAATTGCTACAATCTCATGTTAAAATTTGAAAAGACCTGTTGTTTCTTATGAAGAGTAAAGACGCTGATATTTTGAGCAAAGAAGGTGATTTCTCATGGTGAAGATGCTGTGAACATTGCAGGAATGATAATACAGGATTTAGAATATTTCATAAATATTTTAGGAGCATATTTAAGTCATATAAGTGCATATAAGCAGCAGCAGGGTTTGAGAGAATTGACTCTAGTTTTAAAATAAGTTCTGTGGTTAAAATGCTATCAAAATTCACTGCATGCTTCAGATAAATTTTTCATTAAAGGATCAATCCATGTAGCAAACACTACTGCTGTCTTAAGAAATGACCGCAATCAGCCCAACATTCAGTAGTCACCACTCTGATAAGTTACCAGTCATAACATTGAGGCAAGACTCTCAACCAGCAAAAAGATTATGCCTCACTGAAGGACCAGATGATTGTCAGCCTTTTCTTTTGTTTAGCAATACAAAGTATTAGTAATTAAAGTATGTACATGGCTTTTTAGACATAATGCTATTGGATACTTAATGGATTGCATGACTTTTCTATTAACTGGGAAACCAACAAATTTGTGTGACTGACTTTATTGCAGTACTTATTTTATCAAGGCGGCCTGGAACTGAAAACACGGTATCTTCAAGGTACGCCTGTATAGAAGAAAGATGAAGTACTCTCATAGCGGCCACTTAAATTGACACAATAGCGTACACTGGCTTCAAACTTTTAGCTGATTATGGTTTAAGAAGTGGTATTGATATTGAAATATTAATAATGATATTAAAATATTAGTAAGCCAGAATCATTACATATTTATTCTAATTTGGGTAATTAAGTATGATTCAAGATAAAAGCTTTATAGAAATTATATTGCCTTCTCTGAGTACAATCCACCAATGTATGATTCAAAATAAAAGCTTTATAGAAATTATATTGCCTTTCCTAAGTACAATTCACCAACTTTATACTTATATTAAGAGATTTCAGTTATAGATAACTGCTTAAGAGAATCAGTAGTAGATTTTTTGTTAAGCTTTTTTGTGCAATTTAGAACACAAATTAAGCTTCTGTCTGTTTCATGTCCCAACTTCATTTTTTTCTAATCAATTATTTGTCAATAGACTTGTGAAGAAGGAAAGATAGAATAAAAGAAAGAAAAGAAAGATAAATTACTGTATAAAAATGTGGTTAGTTTTAAATGTTTTGAATGCATATGGGCTGATAACATTTTTTTCCCTAATACAAGGGGAAAGCAGTGCACATAATCAGTGCATTTACTTTGTTTTAAATCTGTTGCCTATGTGTAATTTTGGAGAGGATGTAATATATTTATTATAAAATCATCAAGGTACTCTGTTCACATTGTACAAACTTTATGTGCTACTGCTAACATTACTACAAATCTATTTCATTCAAGCTAAGCCAACATAAATTATGAAGGAAATCACGTATTTTAAGTCTTTTTTACAATGTTCAAAATGCAGTGAGGTTAAAGTGACATAATTTTGTTGTTAATCTCAGAGTTTTTGTGTTTTATTTCGACTACAAAAACCATGGAAGACAAAGCACTTTTTATGGAAAAATAAAAAAATTTAGAAAGCATTAATGCATAATTCAACTATAGTTCTGATGAAAGCTAAGCAAAAGGAAGTGTACATCATTTTTGGTCAAATCTCAAAGCATTAACTGTTGTTTTAGAATTATGTAAAGATGGGACACAAAGATGGCAACAATAGAAACTGGGGATCACTAGAGAGCAGAAGGAGGCAGGGAGCACGGGTTGAATAACTACTGGGTACTATATTCACTACCTGGGTGACAGGATCTTTTTAATCCCAAACCTCAGCATTGCACCATATACTCATGTAACAAGCCTGCAAATGTATCCCAAAATCTAAAACAGAAGTTGAATATATATAAATAAAAAATCAAATTACTCTGTTCACACTGTACAAACTTTATGTGCTACTGCTAACATTATTACAAATCTTTTATTCAAGCTAAATATATATATATAAATATGTAAATATAAATATATATCTTCTTAAGATAAATCCTTATATATATTCTTTATTTATATAAAGAATAGCTATATAACTTGCATTCTGTTTTTTTTAAATAAACTCTAGGTTTATTACAACACTTGAAGAGAGCCATGAGGTGGGTAGATCATGGGGCATGAACCACTGCACCCGGCCAGTTTGTGGAACTCTCTAACACAAATAAGTTTGTGTTAAAACGCTTTTGGGAGAAAAATTTAAAAGGTCCTGTAAATAAACTAGACAACAAGAAGCAGAGATTGTCAAATAATCTATCACATTTAATCAATGCAGTATTATTCCCATAATTTGAATAGGAAATGAAGCATTACATGTATAATAATAATTATAATGCAATGAATTTCTCTCTGCACTTCTCTCCCTCTGAGACAAGTCAATGGACTTCTTTTACATAATGAAATATTCAAATCTTATTCAGTATTACAAAGTAAATAAATAATAAAGGTGGATAGCCATTACGGCACACAAGTGAGCAACAATAGAAAAAAATATGTATAAAACTTTTAGTAATATGGGTTTAGATCTTTTTAAATATTTAGCTAAAATAAAATGTAAAATAAAAAGAAATATAATTATTTCAAATATCGTAGGAACAACATGGGTTTGTTCTGTTAGGTCCATTTATATGTGGATTTTATTTTTTTTACAATAAAAGCTACACCGAGTGTGCCTGCCTCTCCTGCCTCCCCTTCCATCTCTTCCACCTCTTCCAACTCTGCCATCCCTGAGACAGCAAGACCAATTCCTCTTCTTCCAAGCCTACTCAACATGAAAACGAGAATGAAGACCTTCAGGATGATCCATTTTACTTAATAAAATGCTAAATATACTTTATCTTCTTTATTATTTTCTTAATAACATTTTCTCTAGCTTACTTTATTGTAAGAATACAGTATATAACACATATAACATACAAAATATGTGTTAATGAACTGTTTATGTTATTGATAAGGCTTCCAGTCAATAGAAGGCTATTAGTAGTTAAGTTTTGGGGAAGTCAACAGTAATACATGAATTTTCTACTGCATAGGGGATCAGCACTCCTAACTCCTATGTTCTTCAAGGTCAACCATATAAGTGATTCTGATTTTAAGCAATGTGGATTTTCCAAAAAAAAATTCAAATTATAATATTTGTATTTATTGTTAAAAAACTATAAGGAGTTTGATATAAAACATAAATGATAAAACAAGGTATATGTTATTTCTAGTTTCTGCTAAACTAAGGAAAGTTATTGGTAAATTCATATGCTATTCTTTAAGACTTTAATAACAATAAAGCTAATTTTAACTAGATTTTTGAAAGAAATCTTTTAACCAGTTTTGCTTGGAAAGAATTATGCCAATCATAATAGAATATATAAGTCAAAAAAATAAAATACAAAGATTATGCATTATCAATATGTCTTCTGATATACTGTCTTTAATGCTCTTTCTAGGTGTCGTATAAATGAAACAGAATGAGTATTATGGTGCATCATTCTTTAATGTCATTAAAACATTCTCAACTTTATAATTGTATTTAATTCTATATTAGTGCTATAAACATATTAAAAAGTGAACTTAGACACATCACACACAAACCCATACAAATCGTTTTTCCTACATGTGAAAATGAGCTTGGAAAAGAATTAGAGAGAATTGCAGAGAAATAATAAGAAAACATTGAAGTGCAAGAAAGAGAAAGGAAGTAAAACCAGCATCAGTTTATTTTTAATAGTTTTTATCTATACACAGAGAGATTATTCTTTCGGTAAAATGTGAAGATTTGTGAAAACAATTCAGGACTTATTAAATAATTATGTGTCCTTAGATATGCTATGAAAGATAAAATTTACAGTGGATAAAGTAGCTAGGTTGTACATATAAAACTTACTTTTTTGCCCAACCAGGAGATATATATTTATAACAATATTACAAACAACTTGAGAATTATATTTCTCAAAAAATTTTCCTGAAATAGTATCAAGCTGTACAGTATATGCAAATAAAAATTATTTATGCCTCTGGGCTAGGGAAACCTTATTGCTCATGCAACAGATGAATAGACTAAAAATGTTCACCATTTGGCTTAACTAGAATTAGATTGCTATGGTTTGGATATGTGTCACCTCCCAAATCTCATCTCAAATTGCAATCCCCACTTTTTGAGGGAGGGACCTGGTGGAAGGTTATTGGGTCAGGGGTGTGGTTTTCTCCATGCTTTTCTTGTGATAGTGAGGGAGTTCTCATGAGAGCTGATGGTTTTAAAAGTGTTTGGCAGTTCTCCATTTTCTATCTTTCTCTCCTGCGACATATAAGACATGGTTTGCTTCCCCTTTATTTTCTACCATGATTGCAAATTTCCTGAGGCCTCCCAACCATGCAAAACTGTGAGTTAATTAAACCTCTTTTGTTTATAAATTACCCAGTCTTAGGTAGTATCTTTATAGCAGTGTGAGAATAAACTAACACATAGATATCACTAGCCAATGTAATAGAAAATGGCATATCTTAATATCAGAAAGTTATATGTATCTTTCATTTTACTTTTTTAATGAATAAAGTATATTTAGTTGGTGTTGTTTTATGTTCTTTTTAAAAATATATTGATATATTGTTTCAAATTGAAAATCAAGAAATGTATTCATTTATATTTATCATATATAAATGTGTGAGTGTATTATATATACATTTGCACACTATGTTCATTTTTCTCAATTTTCTTTCTTTTTTTTTTTTTTTTTTTTGAGACAGAGTCTTGCTCTATTGCCAGGCTGGAGTGCAGTGGCACGATCTTGACTCACTGCAACTTCTGTTTTCCAGTTTCAAGCAATTCTCCTGCCTCAGGCTCCCAAGAAGCTGGGACTACAGGCATGCACCACCACGCTTGGCTAATTTTCTGTATTTTTAGTAGAGATGGGGTTTCACCATGTTGGCCATGATGGTCTCATCTCCTGACCTTGTGATCCACCCACCTCGGCCTCCCAAAGTGCTGGGATTACAGGCATGAGCCACCATGCCAGCCATTTTTTTCAATTTTCGTATGCCATAAAGATTGGTTCATCTCAGTAGTTTCAGAGCTCTTTTGTTCCTTTAGGTGCTGCATGGTATTCTATGATATAAATCTATACTGGTGGTCTGCAAAAGGTCAGGAGGGTCTGCTGGTAAATATTTTAGGTTATGTGGATAAAACAGTCTCTGTCACAGGGGCTTAACAACGTTGCCGCATGCAGTCAGACAACATGCAAATAAGTGGTTGTAGCCATGTTCCAATAAAATATTATTTATAAAAACAGGCAGTTTTAAACTGTCCAACTACGATTTACACAATTAGTTTGAAGGGTTTATTTTGGATAGTTTAGTTCTTTCTGAATGATTTGCTATTACAAGCAAACCTGCAGTAAATATCTTTATGAACACATCATATCTATACATACAGTTTTATTCACACATCAAATAATTTTGGGGATATGTCAATGTTTCTTTTATAGAGAATCATCAATCTGCACTGCAAGCACCAATATATAAAAGGATGCTGTTTTCATTTTTGCATGTCTGGATCTACTTATATTTTATAAATACAGTTCTCTTTTGATTAGTGTAATCGAACATAATTGCATTTATTGATGCCATTTTCATTTGTTTTACCTTATATTATACATCTATATCCTTTTCTTATTTTTCTAACCATAATTTAGCATTATCTTATATAGTTAAAAACTATCTTCTTGGACATTTTACCAAATGTAAGTTTAATTTAGATTAGTTTATAAAAAATGCATTTTAACAATCTTTCTAATGGATGTCCATTAGTGGTTGGAAAATCATCCAAGTGGGTCAAAGACAAGTGTTTGCACTTCGCCTGGAAGGACAGCGGTCAGTTATGTGTTTACATTGTTGCTAATGGTTTTACTAGTTTCCTAGGAATTAGAAATTATAAAATTGTTGACAAAAGAAACTTGTCTAATAAATAAGTAGAATAACCTGTTTGCTATTCAGCTATGGATCTAGAGAGAAGTTAACAGCTTACATGGTGGAAAAGCTATAAAGTGAAAAGTGGTATGTTTTATGAACTAGTAACTGTTAGGTGTGCTTTGTCACACTAAGATCAAATAAATAATTAAATCAATAAATAAAAGAGTGCTTCATTTCATCATTACATTATTACATTTTCATAATACGTTCCAAAAACATGGACATTTCTTGTTTAGAGGTCTTAGATCATAAAGGATTGATACTTCTACTTGAGAATGATATTTCTCTTAAACATGAAGCTGTGACTTACTCTGCTCATTTTCTTCTTTTCATGCCTGCCCCTCAGTAAAATTAGAGGGTCAGTAAATTCACTTCAGTTATTAATCAGTATGTTCAAGGGGGAATAGCCTTAATAACACGCTATTCCCTTCTACAAATAAACTGAAGCTGTTCAAATTAAGTAAAAACTATTCTACAGAAATGATTTCATATTTTAAAATATAATGTTCATCTTAAATGATAATTTAACCAAATTACATCTCAGTTTAAAAACTCAGAATTGCAGTGACCTGCCAACAAAGATCAATGATAAATATAAAATTTATCTGATTCTCAGTTTAATAATTTCCAGTTTATGCTCAACTTCACCTAGGATTCAATTAAGGTCACACGTTTTTAGAATTAATGCAAATGCTGAACTGTCATACAGAATTTTTCAAATTTTTTTACAAAATCTAGCTTAATATGTTTGGCTAAAATTGTGAGCAGAATTTTCTGCCAATTTTTTATTGCTTAAGAATATAAGAAAGTCTAAATAATATCTTATTTAATATAAATATTTTATAAAACATGATTTTTAAAATCATTTAGAAAACAAATGATATTTAAAAATGAATATTTGTTTAAGATATTTTACAATGTGGCTCTGTATCATATCAGATTTACACATTTACTTGACTAAAACAGGTTAAGCACCACTGTTGGGAAATAATTAATTTTCTTAATATAGTTGAATAAAACACTTTAGGCATTATAAACAATGCAATTTAGGAATATAAATCATCGCTTTTTGTTTTTTAACATACAGCATTTAGCATTAAATGATATTTGTTTCATCTGGGGCACACAAGGATACATTTTGGGAAAATGGTACAATTTAAATAGGGGCATACTTGTTATAACAAATTGTTTACTGTAAACCTCTACACTTGACATGTAGTAAATAGTAAGACTGGTGAATAATTATATGTTAATGACTTTAGCTGCACTGTATCTAACATTATTAAATGCATCTGAATTAATTTAGGGCAAATCTGAGTAGTACTTATCTCAAAATAAAAGAGAACAGAAAAATGTAAAAATAAAAGAATGAGTAATTTAGGCAGGTATGTTCCATAATTTTATCTATGTCATTGGTGTCAATGTATGTACCCATTATCAATGCATCTTTTTAAAAAACTGTTGAATCTGAAAATTATTTTAATAAATTTCAAAACTTCTAGAAATAAAACAATAGTTGTCAAAAAAATTCTTTAGCTGAGAAATTTAGAAAGGCTGGGATAGAAATATTAAGATATCTCTGTTTGATGCCATTGAGAGAAAAAAATAGAATAGAAGTGAAGAAAGGTAAGAAAGATATCCGTAGCTCTGCTTTCCTTTCTTGAAAGTATTTTCTGATAAATTCAGAGCTGAGAAAATGAGAAGCTGAACAAAAAGCAGAGTCTAAATGACTAAAAAGATTATTCTCAACAGAATGGGGAACCAAAAGTGGAGTTCAGGCCCAAAAGGAGGAAGAAGCCTCAGTAAACAACGAGGTTTGTAGTTGGACCCACAAAGGAACAAAGACAAACCAGGAACAAAGACAAACCAGAAAGGAAGTAATCCTCTCAAAAGTTAAAGTGTAGATTCACATCAGTTCAATTTCTGATTGGATCAAGTTCATCTGTCTCTTTAATATTGTATGTCAAGGTCTGATGTAAATTCTGTTAGGAATAATAAAAGAGCATCCAGTATTTCAATTGTGTCTCTATATTTTTCAAACACAATGTCAGGAAGTCAAAAAAAAAGAAAATACTAGGCTAGTAGCAAACAAATATGCATGATCAGAGCTGGGACTCTTGCAGAATCAAGTAAGTTCTCAATATATCATAATTCCCAAAGTTAACCAGTATAAATGAAACTGACTAAATAGTCCCTTTTGTTCTTTCTTTTTTTATAAACATAGAAATTGACCCTTCTCATCTTAAAGCTTAAAACTTACCATTTTTTATCTGAGTTCCTTCCTCAGGGGGGAAGGGGGAAAAAAGATACCATGTGTAAGGTATATTGTCGAGTTGAAATGAGGAAACTGAGGCCAGTATAAGAAAATGCAAATCCGATTTATTCAGCTCCTGGGCGAGGTTCTATGGTCCAAGTAAAGGCCAGAGAAGTCCCACTTATCTTTTTAGGGTAAGGGGTTTTATAAGGAGTGAAGGCATTTGATTGGATATAGGGGAGACAAAGCATAAGGCACTTGACTGGATATTGGGACCCAGGAAGTAGAGTGAAGGCATTTGATTGACATAGGGGAGACAAAGCATAAGGCACTTGACTGGATATTGGGACCCAGAAAGTGGAGTGAAGGCATTTGATTGACATAGGGGAGACAAAGCATAAGGCACTTGACTGGATATTGGGACCCAGGAAGTGGAGTGAAGGCAGTTATTACTGGTAGGTAGGCGGGATCTTTGGTGAGTGGGCCGTCTTGGGAAAAATGACCTTGATGGAGCAAAGTGCTTATCGGGCAAGGGAGTGCTTTCAGGCAAGGTTTGTCGGGGCTTTCCAAAAATTTTTGGGCAGGGGTTTTTCAGTGGGGGGCTAGGTGTCGGGTGTAGAGTGGTGACCTAATTCCCTATTGCAGGCAAGGATGGGTGTGTCTGAGCTCCCCGGTGAGGCAACCAGCCTTACACCATGAAATGTTTTTTTCCATTTTTCCAACATTTTGCTTGAGTACAGGTTTGATAAATATGCACCAGGTATATAAAAGGTTGATTGCACAATCAGTCTTTCTGGACTGGTAAACCTGATAATAAAGTTTAGACAAACTAGACCTATTGGAAATTAAGGAGGTAATCACATTAAAAAATAATAATTAAAAAAAAACAGAGAGCAAAAGTGAAGAAGCCTCAAATTCTATGCATAAACTTTTCCTAATCTCTGGCTGACCCTGGAACCCACATGTGCAAGGCAAACTCAAAGCATACCAGCTAAACAATTTGAAAACCCACTCAAAAGATATAACTACTGTTTTAGTCAAATCAGGATATAAGTTAATGTCATTTAATATAAAATGTAATCAGAGGATAACCAGAAAAATGTTACCCTTTCTCAAGAGAAAAGACAATTAATGGAGATGAACATTGTAATAACTCAAATCTTGAAAATGACAAAAATTATTTAAAGCAGTTTTATGTTTGTGAGAAAAGAAGTGCATGAATAAATGAAAAAGACAAAGCCTAACGATAGTTATGAACTAAAAGAAAAATATTATTCTCCTGAAAAGCTAAATAGCAATGTATAAATCTTAGAAGAAAAATTCAATGGATTTGATGACAATACACTGCAACATAATCACTCTGAAGAATAAAGGGAAAATCAGTTGCTGAAACATGAAAAACATGATCAGAAACTCATATATGTGGGGCAGGAAGGTAATCTACATGTAATCAGTGTCCTGAAAGAGAACAGAAACAGAATGAGGAAGATAAATATTTTAGAAAACAATAGCCCCAAATGGCCCAAATTTTCCAAAGTTGGTGATCAGATTAAATAAGTTCATTGTCTTATTTTTATGTGCTGCTCTAATGAATTTCCAAGATCAAGATGCTGGTATGTGATGAAGACTCTCTTGCTCCATTCTCACATGGCACAAAGTAGAAGATACCCAAAACAGACAAATTCTCTGTCTTATATGGCAGAAGATCAGAAGAGAGTGAACTTATTTTCAGAAGTCCTTTTTATTGTGGTATTTATCCATTCATGAGAGGAAAGCCTTCATGATCGAAACATCTCCCAAACGTCCAACCTTTCAACACTGTTGCACTGAGGATTCAGTTTCTAACACAAGGATTTTGGGGGACTGATTCAAACCACAGCACTAAGCTAATACCAAATAAAACTAATATGAAAAAATAAAAGCCATGCCTTAGCACATCATAGTCAAAAGGCTGAAAAGTAAAGATAAAAACTGGAAAGCAGTTGTAGAAACATAATACAAACGAGAGTAAAAATTCCCAACCACTGGCTTTACATGAGGAACAATGAAGGCTTATAGAAAGTGGTGAAATAAAAATAATAAAAGTTATAAAACCACAATTCTATATCCACCAAAAATATCACTCAAGATGAAATCAAAAGGAAGACATTTTCAGAATTAAATTAAAAACGCTAGAAGTATTTGTTGCCAGTAGACCTCCACAAAAGGAAATGCTAAAGGATGTTTTTCAGACTGAAAGAAATGATAGCAGATGGAAATCTGGATCTACAGGAAGGAATAGAAAGCACTAAAAATGGTAAATGTCTGGGTATATATGAAGAAAAACTACTTTTATCTTTTTTTCCTTCCTTTTTAAAAGCACAAAACTTCCTAAAACAAAAGAATAAAACAGTTGCTTGAGGGATTTACAGCAAGAAGAGTAAATGAGCATAACATACTTTTAAATGTTCTACGTTAATATTAGTAGACTGTGGATAGTTCAGTAGCATATATTGAAACCCCAAGATTTCACTGAAATTAAAACACTGAAAATAGAAATATTTGTATAACAGCCAAAGACTCTAAACATTTTTGAATGTACAAAAAGAAGACCTGATCATTTCAGAGTTATAGTATGTTTATCGATTAGAAGATTTAATATTGTTAAAATGACGAATCCATACAATTTTATATACTGATTGAATTTTAAACCTACTATAATTTTATAAATGAGAAGCTGAATAGAAAATCTACATGAAATGCAAATAATGCAAAATAGTCGAAATCATCTTGTAAAAGTAGAATGAATTTGAAAGATGAAAATATATGACATCAAGACCAACTATAATGCTATAGTACTTAAGGTAATTATGTCATAAGAGATAACACATTAATCAGTGAAATAGAAAACAGAGTGCAGAAAAAAATATACATTATGAATGTCGTTTGATTTTTGACAAAGATGCCAAAGCAACCAATTGGGAAGGTAAGGTGCTTCCAACAAGTGAACAGGAATTACTATGTATCAATAATGGGAAAAATAAACATAAACCTCTACTTCACAGTATATTATAAAAAAATTAATGTGTATCTCAGACCTCAGAGTAAAATTAAAATCCTTAAAAAATTTTATCTCTTTCAACTTTCAAGTTCAGAAGTACATGTGCAGGACGTGCACGTCTGTTACATAGGTAAACATGTGCCATGGTGATTTACTGCACATATCATCCCATTACCTAGGAATTACGCCATGAATCTATTACCTATACCTCCTGATGCTCTCCCTTCCTGCAGTACCCCACAGGTGACCAGTGTGTGTTGTTCCTCGCAACATGTCTATGTTTTCTCATCAATCAGCTCCCACTTATAAGTGAGAACATGCACTGTTTGGTTTTCTGTTCTTGCATTAGTTAGCTGAGAATAATGGCTTCCAGCTACACTCCATCCATGTCCTTGCAAAGAACATGATCTTGTTCCTTTTTATAGCTGCATACTATTCCTTGGTGTATATGTACCATATTTTCTTTATTCAGTGTATCATTGATGGGCATTTAGGTTGATTTCATGACTTTGCTATTGTAAATAGTATATCAATGAACAACAAATATGTGTATCTTTATAACATAATGATTCATATTTCTCTGGGTATATATCCAGTAATGGGACTGCTGGGTCAAATGGTAGTTCTGCCTCTAGGTCTTTGAGGAGGTTCCATATTGTCTTCCACAAAGGTTGAACTAATTTACACTCCCACCAACAGTGTGAAAGTGCTCTTTTTTCTGCAGAACCTCACCAGCATCTGTTGTGTTTTGACCTTGCAGTAATAGCCAATGAGACGATGTCTCATTGCGGTTTTGATTTGCATTTCTCTAATGATAAATGATGTTGAGCTGTTTTGCATGTTCGTTTGCCACATGTATGTTTTCTTTTGAGAAGTGTCTGTTTATGTTCTTTGCTCACTTTTTAATAGGGTTGCTTATTTTTCTTGTTAACTTTTTAACTTCTTTGTAGATTCTGGATATTTGACATTTTTTAGACGGAAAGATTGCAAAATTTTTATCCCATTTTATAGGTTGTCTGCTCACTCTAGTGATCATTTCTTTTGCTGTGCAGAAGCTCTTTAGTTTAATTACATCCTATTTGTCAATTTTTGCTTTTGTTGCAATTGATTATGGCATTTTTGCCATGATATTTTTACCCTCTATATCTAGAAAACCCCATTGTCTCAGCCTAAAAGCTTCCTAAGCGGATAAACAACTTCAGCAAAGTTTCAGGATATAAAATCAATATGCAAAAGTTGCTAGCATTCCTATACATCAACAACAAGCAAGCAGAAAGCCATATCACGAATTAACTCCTATTCACAATTGCTACAAAAAGAATAAAATACCTACAAATACAGCTAAAAAGGATGTCTTCAAGGAGAACTATAAACCACTGCTCAGAGAAATCAGAGAGAATACAAACAAATGGAAAAATCTTCCATGTGCATGAATAGGAAGAATCAACATTGTGACATTTTTAGATTCAGTGCTATTCCCTTTATACTACCATTGACATTCTTCACATAATTAAAAAAAAAACTATTCAAAATTCATATGGAGCCAAAAAAGAGCCCAAATAACCAAGTCAATCCTAAGCAAAAAGAACAAAGCTGGAGGCATCATGCTACCTGACTTCAAACTATACTACAAGGCTACAGTAACCAAAACAGCATGGTACTGGTGTAAAAACAGACACATAGGTCAATGGAACAGAATAGAGAACCCAGAAGTACATCTGCACATCTGCAGACATCTGATCTACAACAAACCTGACCAAAATGAGCAATGCAGAAAGGATTCCCTATTTCATAAATGGGATAGCTGGCTAGCCATATGCAGAAATTAAACTAGAATCCTTCCTTACATTATATACAAAAATTAAATCAAGATGAATTGAAGACTTAAATGTAAAACCTGGAAGTATAAAAACCCTACAAAAAATCCTAAAGCATTTGTTTAAAAACTTAGTACAGTATCTTTGTGTCTTGGGGTGGTTAAATGCATCTTAGGAGAGAGAAAAAAACATATACAAAACTAAAAATAGAGAAATAGAACTTCATTAAAGTTAAAAGTTTTGATTGTCAACAAACATTATTAAGTGAATAGGCAAGTCACAGACTGAGAAAATTATTTTTGTATTGTATATCTCATAAAGTTGGTATTCAAGTTATGTACACTACTCAAGAAAAAGGAAAAGAGAAAACACCCCAATAAAAATGGGCAAAAAGTTTGAGCTACCTACATAAATGAAGATTCATGAATGGCCAATAAATGTATGAAGAAGTTATCAACATTTTCCATTAGGATAATGAAAATTAAAATTATTAAGGAGGTATCACTACATATAAACCAGAATGGCTAAAATTGAACACACTGGAGAAAACAAATGTTGGTGAAGATACAACACAATCGAAAGTGTCAAACATTGTCTTTGGGAATATAAAACATACAATCATTTTGAAAAAAGTTCTGGATACTCTCATACCTTTTAAGTTTGCTTTTGATAATGTTTGAAAAATGTTATAATATGCTGGAGATGAAACAGAAAAAGCAAAAACAAGCAATTGTAAAATTCATTGGAAATTGAAATTTTCAAGTTATATAAAAAGTTTAAAGTTAGGTAAAGAGTTTAATTTGGGTTAAATATATTGAAAATTAGATAACCAGATAAAGAATTCAAGCAGAGTATTAGAAACTTTGAGATAAAAGCCAAATGGAAAGACTGAAAAATGAATAACAAATTACAAATTAAGTCATAAAATGAGTCTAATGGCAGATTAAACACAGAAAATGGAGTATTCTGAAGGACAGATAAGATGGAATATATAAGTTTAGAGAAAAAATTATGGAAAATATAGACAGTTATAGCTAACGAAGAGACATATGGTCTAATATACAAGTGAAATGAGAAATAGAAAATGCAGTAAAACAGTGAATTTCATATAATCTCATTTTTTTGATCCACAAAATAGACATAACACTATATAATCATAAATTTCAGATATATGTAAAATGACTAAAATTAGTGAACACAGAATAAAAAACAGTGATTTTAAGAATGGTAATTATTAATGATGGTAAAATTGTCATTAACAGTCAATCAATACATCCCAGTATAATTTGCTAGTAATACTATGTTTTGATGTTTTAACTACATGCATTATTATCTTTGTATCTACCTCTATATTTCTATATTTTTTGTCACTGGGGTCATAATTTATGTCTCTTTATATATCTAAGACATTAGCAGATGTTAATGCAGACTTTGAGTAAACATTGGTGTAACTCATGGCATGATATATCAAAGATGAATATGTATATTCTGAGCACCAGCAATTTCAATCCTAGGTGAGCACCTAAAGAATATACAAGAGTGTTCACTGCACCACAATTTATAATAGCAAAAAAACTGGAAACAGAAATTAAAATATTTATTAGTAGAACTGGTAAATTAAAAATAATAAATTACCCTGTATTAAAAAATTGAATGCTAAATAGCAATGAAAATCAACCATAGCTAGAATGAACAAAAAAACCATATTTGCCAAATACATACACAGAATAGAAGTTAGGTTAGAACTAATACATGCAATATGATTGTATTTATGTAAAAGTTAAAAATAAGTCAGATTGATCTATGTTGTTATAAATCATTATAATGATTACCTTTCAGGTTTGTGACAGCGAGTGACTTATAAATATATTTTCCAGTATGGTTAATGCTCTATTTCCTTAGTCTTATTGAGATTAAATAGTTGCATTTTAATTGTGATTATTCATATTTCTTGAGCTGTATACAGTTAAGATATACTGTTTATATGTTATAATTCAATACAACTTAACTAAAACAATTTTAGTATGGTGCACATTTTTACGTATATATTGTATGTATTATTCAATTATATCACAGGGCATATTTGTGAGAAATCCTGACAAAAGCAATAATAATTATAAGATAACAGGTGTGTCCAAATATACATACAAAGAAAGACAGAGAGAGAGAGGGAGACCCAGTTACTTTTGCTCCTACCTGCTATGTATAACAACAAATCTTGGAAATATTCTAAGAGGCAACTGTAGGAAATCTCGGAAAAAATGATAGCAGGAAGATAATCTTGTTGGGGGTCCCCATGACTGGAGACAGAATACAGTGGAAGGATGTTTTCAGTCCACTGACCCAACATAAGAAGGTGACTCAAACCCAGTGCTTTCCAATCCCCAATCTAGCAACAGAAGGCCGCTCGGGTAGGTTTATTGTTCTGCTACGTCAAACAGGAGTTCCCCCCAAGGACGCGGCAAGTCTGGCACCGCAGGTAAGGGGATGTATTGAAAGATCTGCTAACAATAAGCATCTAGGGAAAGCACCATGCCTCACCATTGGTTTTAAGATTCTCCTTCCATCAACATTGCCTTCTCTACTGCAGATGGATTTGGAACAGTGGGTAGAAACACCAAGAAGATGATAAAGTGACCCTAAAATGCTGTAACTGCCAGTGGGCAATGGCATAAAGAATGTCAGCACAACAATGAGCACTGGCCATAGTTCCTTATGAGTATGAGCCATCTATCTATCCTTCACTGGGAGAGATAAAGGTCACTGGCAGCACAGGAAAGAGCCTTGCCACAGAAAGTGGTCTCACCCAAGAAGTTCTTTGTCCTTGTGGTCCTGGGACATCTGTCCCGACTGGGAGACATAGGGTAGCCAAACTACACTGGCAAGAGAGAACTCAGCATACAAGTGACCCAGCTGGCAGATTCTGGTTGTCTCAGTACACCAAAGCTACCACAGCCAACTAAGAGATACTTACTTACTTGGGATCACCTGTAGAGTGGATTCCTTCATGATAATTATTGGTCCATGGAAGCCCCTACATTTTCATAGGCCTGATTCCCTTTCCCTCTAAGATAAAGTCAGTGGCCTAGCCTAAGAATCTCTATTTGACCCATCAGCCATCACCTGCAGAGAACAAAGGGAGGCTCATCAATACCAGATTAAGTCAAATCACTTGAAATAACACTGAAAAAAAAAAATTACCTCACTGGATGGGCTTAATAGCATAATAAGATGATTGAAAATAGAAGTAGTGAACTTGAGATCAACAAAATTTACCCAATCTGAACTATATAGAGAACACAGACTTGAAAAAAAAGAAAAACAAAACAAAACAGAACCTCTGAGTTCTGAGGCATTTGGGGATAACAAAAAATCCAACTTTGTTCATTTTACTCCCAGAAAGAGTGAGGAAACATAATTAAGGTGAAATAGTATTAGAAGTAATAATGGCTAAAAACTTTTAAAATATGGCAAAAGAGCTACATCAAGCAGAATAAATGCAAAGAAATCCATACCAAGACACAGCATATTTAACTTTTGAAAATAAGAAGAAAATAAATTATTTTGAAAGTAGCCAGAGTGAAATAACACATTACCTATAAGGAGAACACCAATTTAACTGACAGCAGATTTCTCAACTGAACCATAGTGGCAAGGAGGAAGTAGCACATTTTTTACAAGCTGAAAGAAAATTTCCATCAGTAGTGAATGCTGTATTTGACAAAACTATCCTTCAGGAATGAAAAGTATATTTTAACTATATACTGTTTATAATAAACTAATCTCAAACCCAACAACATAGTTTTATAGAAAACTATGGATATAAACATAGCATGCAAACAGTAATCAAGAGAAAACCTAGTTACGTTAATATTGAGTAAAGAAAATGATTAGAGACAAATAAGACATTAAATAACGATTAAATGATCAAACCACCAAGACGACACATAATCCTAAATGCAGTAACCAAGTAACAGTCTTAAATCACTAGATGCAAAAACTGATAGAGCTAAAAAGACAAACAAATAAATTTACAATTTTGCTGGAAATATTAATAACTCCTTCACTTCACTTTCTCAGTAACTGAAAAAAAACTATTAGAAAATCAGAAAGAATACAAATCTTAACAACATAATCCATCAACAGAAGCTAACTGATTTATACAGAACAATTCCACCTAACAATAGCACTCCTGGAACTTTACCAAAAGAAAGTTGTCTGTGTATTACATCAACATAACTTTCAAATTTCATTTCGATATATGCATAGGGTTTTAAATGCATCTCTTCATAGGGCTTTTTGGAGGGAGTTGCTCTAGGTATTCCACTATGTATACATAATATATCACAATCTACTGGTGTTATCTTTTTACTGTTCAAGTTAAGTATAAAAACTCTCTCTCTTTACGTCTCTTCACTTCTCTCATTTTATAATATACTTGTCTTAAATATTCCCTCTACATACACTTAGGAGCACATTAAAGAGTGGTGTATGTAATTTTGCTTTAACCATCAAACATAATTTAGAGAAATCAATCAAATTATTTACCCATATTTTGCTTATTGTATTCATTTTTCCTTCTATGTCCCTAATGTTTTTAAGCTTTTCTTTAGTTTAGCATACTTTCTTTAGCCATTATTTTATGACAGGTTTCTTGGCCATAATTTTTTTTAGTTTTTCTTCATGTGACAATGTCTTAATTTTCCTTTAATTCCCAAAAGGTATTTTTAACGGGAATAAGACTGTGAATAAACAGTGCTTTTATTTTGGCATATGAAAAGTATTGTTTGTTATTTCTGGCATCCATGGTTTCTGATGAGGAATATATGTATTGTTTTATTTAACTTGTTTTTCCAGTATAGGTAAATATTTTTTCCTTTTCTGGCTGCTTTTAAGGTGTATTTTTCATTTTAGTTTTCAGGAAGTAATTATGATGCGTCTTGGTGTGGATTTATTTGGCTTTATTTTGTTTGAAGCTAGCTCAATTTCTTTAACCTGTATGTTTATGTCTTGCCAAATTAGGAGTTTTCTTCCACTATTTCTTTAAGTCCTTTAATAGCTCCTCCCTCTTTTGCCTCTCTAGGCATTCAATTACATGGTATTAAATCTTTCTTTATTGTCTCAAAAGCTACTGAGGTTTGTTCATGTTTTCTAGTCATATTATCCAGACTGCATAAATTCTATTGTTTCATCTTTCAGTTCACTGTTTTTTTAATTTGTTGCTATCATTATTTTTTTCCATGACCTCCATTTTGCTGCTGGCCCCATCCCTGAGATTTTTGTTTTAATTATTGTACTTTTCAGTTCTATTATTTCCATTTGGTTCCTCTTTACAAGTTCAATTTCTTTGTAGAGGCTCTCTGTGTTTTCATTTTTTTCAATTATGTTCACAATTGCTCATTGAATAATTTTTATATTAACTGTTTTAAAGCCTTTGTCATACATTTCTAACATCTCAGTCATTTCAGCATTGACATAAATGTACTTATTTTTTAAAATTTAATTTGGAGCCTAGGTACAGTGACTCACATCTGTAATTCCAGCACTCCGGGAAACAGGTGAGAGGATCGCTCAACCTCAGCAGATGAAGGCTGAAGTGAGCTGTGAACATGCCACTGCACTCCAGCCTGGGCAGCAGAGCAAGTCACTGTTTCAAAAACAAAGCAAAACAAATCTAATTTGAAATCTTCTGGTTCTTGGTATAATGATTGATTTTTCAACCTGAAGCCTAAACATTTTTTATTATGTTATTCGACTGGATCCTATTTAAATTTTCTGTTTTAACTGGTCTTTTCTGACACGTCTGGTAGTGGAGAACATTGCCTTGTTACTGCCAAATGGTGGCAGAAGCCCAGATTCCCCACACAATCTCTATTGATCCCTGGGGTGAGGCATTGTTCCTTGTGATTGCTGGGCTAGGATAAGGTAGGAGTCATGACCATCTAGATCTTTGGAATATGTTGCACTTTTTTAAAGTCCTTATAGGCATCTCATTTTCCAGATTTTTTTTTTTTTTTTTTGGCAAGCCTCTTGTTTGCCCTAATTAGTATATTCACCTCAAACAGCTGTAATGTTAAACAATTGCCAGTGATTTTTTGTTCTGATTGCCCTGGCTAGGGGTTTTTAGGTGAGAGAACTCTGATGACTATACAGACAAACTCTGTGAATTAGACTTTTCTAGGAAGCTTCCAGACAGGCCAAATAGTGACAATCTTTGAAGACGGGGACTCTTTGAGAACCTGCATAGCCATTCTGCCCTCTCTAATGGCAGTTAGGCAGCTGGTTTGGACAGCTCTCATTGTTGTGAGGCTGTTGGACTCAAGGCTACAATAGAGCTGGAGCTAAGGAGATGGAAATAGGGCAAGTTAAAAGTCCACAAAGCTTTTGCCTTTACAACAATTCAGTCATGTTTCCTGGATTGCCACTTTTTCAATTAGCCTTTGGTTAATTTCCAGAGTCCCACTGAATTTAAAATTTTTTATTAGTGTTCTCATTGTTTTTATGGAGGTGTATATTTTCTCATGTCTTCACCATTCCAGTATTTTCAAGGTAGTTGTTCAAACTGCTGAGGTTTCAGCATGCCTGTTTTGTAGCAATAGATAACCCAGAAAACCTTTGAAAAGTGGGGGGAGAATAGTAGAAAGATGAAGCATAATGCATTTTAAAGCCTGTATATATTAGTATTGCCTAGAAAAATAAATAAAATAGCTTCTGAAACCTACTATTCCTTTCTGGATTCTGATTACTTAGTTTAATATTTTTTCTGACACTGTAGAGTCATCTTTTTGAGCAGTAGACTTTATTAGCCAATATTCCACTCCATATAATAGGCCATTTATATCAAAAATTGCTTCTTTGATTAGTGTGAAATAAAAAGACGCTCCCTTGTTGATTAAATTTATTGTTGTTTTAATTCTGTTTTACCCCTTAGGCCACTACCAATGTCAAGTTTGTTTTAGCCAAGTGGCATGACTGCAGTGTTTCATCATGAAATATACATGGTCATAAATTATGAAGAAAGTTACCAAAAACTCATATAAAATTTATATATTTCTATTTAAGGCATAGCCTTATAACATATGTAACATTATCTTACTGAATTTAGTAACTTTCCTTGTTTGATATGAAACAAAAACAAACTAATGATAAAAATACATTATTCAACAATTTCACAAATCTATAAAATAGGCTAGTTTCAGGATCATGTATTATTATAGATTACAATCTACCTGATGCTTTGTTTTTACATATAACAGCGTAGCATACTTATTTTTTGGACAAACTATTATACTTGTCTTAAGATGGAGGAGACAAAAACGCTAGGAAGTAAATTAACAAATATTAAATTTTTTGCTCATCACAACTTCATATATATATATAAACTTTATATAAAGCTTCTGAAGTATATATATAAATGTGTGATTATTATGTGTCAAGAAAAAATAAATGAAAGACAAAGAAAGAGTAGAGTGAAATGCAAAAACACAGAAGAAAATCTAATTTTCCTTTTCAATGATATTACCTAAAAATATTAGGCAATCTAGTGTAGGATAAAATACTTGGAGGAAATGTATACATATATAGTCACATACATATATATACACACACACACATATATATATACACATGTGTATATATATATGTGTGTGTGTGTATATGCACATATCTATGTGTATGTGTTTAATATACATGAAAAACAACATTTATCTAGAATATATATTGGACATTTCTAGAAATGAATATTTAAAAATTATAAAAGAGACAAAATATTTGTATAGACCTCAAAATTAACAATAAAGGACTGTAAACACATAAGAAAATAGTCAGAAGTATATCAGGGAAATGCAAGTGAAACCTCCATGAGATAACACTATTTTCTGCTAGAATGACTAAAATTTAAGAATTGACTATAGCAATTGTTGGTGAGGGTATGTAATGACCAGAACTTTCCACATTTTGCTGATAAGAATATGGACATTGCATATTGAAAACGTTTTTCAGCTTCTTACAAATTTAAACACATACCTACTGTATGATCCAGCAGTTTCATTTATAAGAATCACTATTGTCAAATGGAAACATATATTCACACAAAGACTAGTTAGTACTAAGAATGAACACAGCTGCTGTATTTGTAAGAGACTCAAACTGGTAGCCACCCAAATGCCCATCAACAGGAGATTTGATAAAGTGATCACAATAGATTAATACTTAACAATAAAATGAATTAAACTACTGGTACCTGTAAAACTTTGATGAATTTCACAATAAAAATATCAAATGAGTACATTTTTAAGAAATTTATGTTTCCATTTATATGACAATTTAGAATGGGCAAAACTAGTCTTCTTGAGAAAAACAAGCTCAGTTTTCTTTGTGGGTAAACTGACAGATAAAAGCAATGAAGAAACTTTCTAGGGTGATGTAAATGTTCTGTATCTTTAAAAAAATGTAGATTACATGTATGTATTCATTTGTCAAAATTTATTGATTGTGAGCTTAATATTTTTATTTCACTCTGTGTAAAATTTATCTTTAAAAAATTAGTAAATATTTAAAACTAGTTTATTTATTTGTTTTTCATAGTAATAGGTTAGAAATTATGAAACTATCTCCTGTATCCTAGCATTGATCAAGGGAGTAAATATATTGACAAAAGGGACTTGTAGTTTCTTGCTATCAGGGAAGAAAATTATAAATATTCAGTGGGGAGAGCTGAGAATGCATTTTGCAGCCTTGAATTGGAAATAGGAGGATCAGTAAAAACAAGTGGCACATGGGAGAGGGCAAGAAAAAGAGAGAGAGAAAGATAGCCCTATCTCGTAAGAGAGACTAGAAGCAATGTCACATCAGCAACAATGAGCACACTTAACACTCAGACTTCACTTTCCAGAAAACATCCTCCATTGAAAGAAGACAGAGATCCTTGAAGAAAATACTAATTTCAGAGTCCCAAAAAGTCAAAAATAAGCCTAAAATATTTTGTTTCAGAAAGCAAGGCAGCCCTCAAAGAATGATGGTAACCCGGTGATAGAGCATAGGAGGTAGTTTGAAATGGCTCCTGCTAGTTAACTCTGGGAGAATATTATCATAAAAATAAATAGCAATATTTTGTGAATAAAGTGAGCATTCATAACATTGCATGTATAAATTAATGAGTTAATGAACAATAAATAAATGAAGATAATGTCCTTCCTTGTAAAATGGTAAATAATAAACATAAAAGATTTGAAGGAGTTATAAAAATATCAATGGATGCTGTCAAATTATAGTAAGAACAGAATACTTAAGACTCTCACAGTACCTTCCAATGAATTATTTGTTAATAAAAAAAGAATTAGTAACTGTATAGTCAGAAATCCTGGTAGGCACAACCATAAACAAATGTTTAAATGTAATAATAGGATAACTCTATTATATGCCTCTTGATATACTGAACTTAGACACAATGTTACTTTCGTACAAAAATGTATGACATTATTTTATTTAATCAAATCATGAGGAAACATCAAAAATCATAAATGGAAAGCTATTACTACAAAATAATTGGCCTGTACTTGAAAAATAAATCAGCATGCAAGGCTATGGAATTGTTTCAGATGAAGTAAACCAAACAATGAAGTATAAAAAATGATCTTGAATTAAATCCCTTATTGGGGAAGAAATTTGCCGTAAGGAACATCATTAGGATATTTGATGACATTTGAAAATAGACTGCTAATTTTATGGTAATATTGTTTCAACATTGCTTTCTGATTTTTGTAACTGCTCAGAGGGGGTATGTAAGAGAATGTTTTTATTCTTAAGATATACACACTATTTAGAGTTAAAGAGTACACATATCTTTAAGTTACTTGCAAATGGTTTACAATGATATGGATGTATATGTAAATATATGTGGATAGTCTGATAAAGGAAAAGAGAAAGTATAAACAATGGGTGAATCAGAGTGAAGGATATAAAGTATTCCATGTAAATATTTCTGAAATTTTCTGTAAGTTTGAATTATATCAAATTCAAATTTTTAAAATAGAAGAAAATGTTAGAAACAAAATTTGAGAGAGAAGGGAGTTTAAATAGAGAGAATCACTGAAGTAGCGTCTAAGTGTGAAGATACCTATTCTTTACTGTGGTCATGCTTTACAAGTGTTCACTATACAATGTTTCACAACTTTCATATGTATTTCTTACACTATGTATCATATCACATATTACACATTAAAAATTGAGGTGTGTACAGAACACTATTCAGCCTTTTTAAAAATCAGGAAATTCCATCATTTGTAACACAGATGAACCTTAGCATATTTAACTTATGCTAAGTTAAATATGCCAGGTACAAGAAGACAAACATTGCATGATCTCACTTATACATAAAATATAAAAAAATCAAACTCAGAAGTACAGAGAGTGGGGTAGGGAGGTGAATAGGGAAAGGAGATACCTTGGTCAAAGGGTATGAAGCTTCAGTAATTATAGTTAGTAATAATGTATTGCATATTGCAAAATAGCTTTAAAAAGTAGATTTTAAATATTTTTACCCTACATAAATATTTGTAGGAATTTTTGTTAATTGGCTGGATTTGATCATTCCACGGTGTATACGTGCATTGAACTATCACTGTACCACATAAATTTATATAATTATTTGTCGATTAAAAGTAAAATAAAACTTTAAAAAAAACATAAAAAATTGAGGTGTATAAAAAATTCTGATGAAACAATAGCTAGATCCATAATTTGAAATGTCTCGTGAATGACCTTTATTTCATTGTTAACCACAGCAAAAAGGCACTCTAAGACGTCAGCAGCATAAAATAAAAATAGAAAATGAGTCATTAATTTCAAACTATAGATTATAGAGGAAACTGACATTTCTGCCCAGAGGTAGAAATATTTTGAGGCTTTAAAAATAACTGCTAATATCACAGACATCAGGTGTCTTTTCTGGGACACCACATTAGCTTCCCAAGGACAAGATTTTACATATCCAAATATAAAAGATTTTTGTATTAGCTTATACTTGGTTTTGGTTTCTCAGTTCTTTTTTTCTAATCAGTGCAGATCATTTGTATTTGTTTTTACTTTCATAGTTCATTATCATTCAGCTTCACTGAGCAGCTTAAAATGGCAGTGAAAAAGGAGACTTTCACTTTATAACTCACCTTAATAAACTGATAAATAACTGTGAAGTTACTGGCCATTTTATGTTATTGAGAATATTAGAGCACTTTCAATTTGTTAAGAACTGAAAACAAACCTGGAATTAATATACTTATATCAGAATTTGAACACTGATTATTTTAAATTTTTGTCTGGAGCTATTTTGGACATTCTTTATGTGGGGTAAAAAGGTTTTCAGCAATCATTGCTTGACAAAACTTCACAGGTGTATGAGTCTGCCTTGTTTGTGGCTTATAAAGAATTATTAATTTTCAAAAGTCTTTTGTTCTAGAATTTATGGTTAACTTCTCATCAGAATCTTGACTTTATTGATATAACCAAAATAAAAGAAGTAATTTTATTTCCTTGCAGCTGAGGTAGTCATTTGACAATAAGACATGTTATACATATATGCATGATTGGACACATTGCTAGTAATTAAATCTAACTTCTGGTGAGTAGTTATCCTAGAATTAATTTTAGTGAAAAATAACTTTTTTTCTTAAGATTCCTAACATTTTTTAAAAAGAAAGCTTTTTTGAGGGGAGTGAGAAAGAAAGCCACTTTTACAAATTCTGTAAATACTACACAAAGCTGCTGAAACCAAGTGCTTATGGTTCCACTCTTAACCTTATCATAATCAGGATATTCCACCAGAATTAACACATCTCTCTCCCCATTTTGAGCTCCTTATAACTAAAAAGCATGTTGAAAAATCACTAATACCAGTAGGTTGCAAATTTCATTAAACTAACTTTAAGAAACATTTCAATATTAGAAAAGTAAATAGCTGTTTTAAATAATATTTACAATATGAATGTGAGTATCTTATGCTTTCTTATAAACAGAAACCTATATATAAGGTAGGACATCCACTTTAAATTTCCAGGATTGTTCATTTTAAATAAAAAAGCTTATGGTTTGTTAGTTTTTTCTATTATTTTGTCTTATTATTTTTAGGTCTGAACCATGCTAAGAAACAGTAAAGGAAACAATAGAACATGCCTTGCTTTTCATGTCAGAAAAACATTAATTGTGGTAATTTTACTTAGAATCAGAATTACTAAATAGAATCAATAGTTATGTAGTCTTTATAATCATCCCAATAATGACTGATTTAAAATTTCACCTAATTACAAAATTACCTTCCATTTTTTTCTTCATCTCACAGAATTAACAATCACATGATACCACAAAATACATGTGTCTTAACTATCAGTTAATAAAATGACAGTATTCAGGTCAATAGTCATACTCAAAGAATTAATACCTGTGCTGATATTGCAATTAGAGTTGATGAAATATATGTTGCTTTGTAATTATCCATGTGCCAAGTCCTATCTTTCTTCTTTCTTTCCTTCTTCCCTCCCTCCCTCTGTCCTTCTCTTCCTTCCTTCCTTTTTCTTCTCTTATATTATTCATATGATACCCAATGTATAAGTGCTGTAAGTACTACTCAAATTGACCTTAATTATATGAATAAGTCAATGAAACACATCATTCAATTAAGTGATAAAACCAGGTTTAACAGGAAACAACACAAAATAGGAAAATGATCTAAACCTTATTTTCAGTTGGCCTAGAATTGTTTGTTAGATTTTCTCAGAGTAAAAATGCAAAATTTTATCTCAAAGGAAATGCATGATATCCCTGTATTAGCATGAAAAAACTAGAAAAATTGTGAATAAGAAATAGTAGCATTTGCATAACTACATTATAAATTCACTATGTATATTTACTGCATATTTATACATTACCACAATAGTGAATCACTATATGTGAAATGTTTACTTTTATTGGTAAATAAGAAACATCTTAAAAGTTTCAAGTGTGTGTGTTTGGGGAGGGAGTTAAATATTTATTTATTTATTTGGCCAAACTTTCTTCCTTCTCTACTGGTTTGTTAATGTATTAGTATAGTATAATATAATGTAGTGTAGTACAGTATATATAGAAAATTTATAGTTCAATTCCCAAAATGCTTCTAGCAATATGAGTGGCAAAAGTCTAGCATTTACCCGGTAGCCTTCTCAACAATCAAATTCTGTAGGAGAGCCTGAAAATCCAAGGAAAAATCCCCACATTCTCATTCATTATCAGAATCACTTCTGCATTGGTGCAGAGCTTCCATGTTCATTTCTCTTAATGTCCTTTTATTTTGTTGAGTATGGTCTTAAAGCAAATGGTTTTCCACTATCGTAGACACTAATAACCTTTTTATCCCTATACTCACTACAGTGAGCCTGGTCACTTCCTATGTCATTACACTTGATCTCTAAATACCTGAGACTTACTGCTCTTCTCTTTCTTGATGTGTTCTTTCCAAGACAGACTCCCATATCCTAGCCCCTAGAATAAAGTACAATTATTCTAAAACACTGCTTTACAAAGTGTGGGTTAGAAGATATTTAAAGGTGTGGAATCCATTTTGTGGATCATTATCAGAAATTTTAGTTAAAATACAGATATCAAATGGAAAATACTATAGTGCATTACAGTAACTAAGAGTGAGATTATTTTATGAAGCTTTTGAGTGCTATTATTTTTCTAAAGGAGTTCTGTGCCCTACTCAAATCAAGTAAAAATAATAATTCCACAACTAATAGGTAAATGAAAATGTTAAAAGAAAAATTAAAAAGTAAATTTAAAGCAAATGAAAAAAGAAACATAACATATGAAAACATAAGGGACATAGGAAAATCAGCTATAAATGTAAAGCTTATAGCAATAAACTTGTACATCAAAATAAAAAGTCTCAAATAAGCTAATGTTGTACCTCAAGAAACTAGAAAAATACAAAAAGAAATTAAGCTCACAGGAGAAGAAAGCACATAGATGAGAAATAAATGAAATAGGGACTTGAAAAATAATAGAAAAGATAAGAGATTTTTTTTTGAAAAGATAAACCAGATTGACAAATCATTAGTTAGGTTATCTAAGGAAATAAAGAGAGAAAACAAAAATAAAAAAAAATTAGAAATGGGAAAGGAAATACTCCAACTTATACAACAGAAATACAAAGGATCATAAGAGATTTTCATGAATAGTCGTACAAAAACAAATTGGATAACTTAGAAGAAATGAATAACTTCCTTGACATAGGACATACCAAGATTGAATTATAAAGAAGAAGAACACCTGAGCAGACCAGTAACAAGTAAGGGTGTTGAATTCGTAATAAAAGTCTTCCATCAAAGATAAGCCCAGAAACTGATGGCTTCACTGCTGAGTTCTATAAAAGTGCTACAGAACTAATACCAATTATTTTCAAACTCTTCCATGCAATTTAACATGTGAGAATATTTCCAGACTCATTTTATGAGACCATCACTACTCTCATAGCAATGTCAGGCAAGGATACTAAAAATAAGACAACTATAGGCCAATATCCCTGATGCATGTAGATACAAAAGATCTCAACAAAAACTAGCAAAGATAATTCAACAGCATATTAAACAGGTCACTCGCGATGACCAAGTGTGATTTATCTCAGGGATGTGAATATGGTTCAACATATGCAAATCAGTAAGTGTGATACATTGCATTAACAGAAGGAAGGACCAAAACTATACGATCATTACAATAGACCTAGAAAAAGCATTTGACAAAATTCAACATCTTTTTATACAAAAATTCTCAACAAATTAGGTATATAACTAATGTTCCTCAACACAATGAAGAATATACATGAAAAATCCATAGCTACCATTATACTCAATCGGGAAACGTTGAAAGCTTTTTCTCTAAGATCTGAAACACACAATGATGCCGATTTTCACCACTTCTGATCAACAGAGTACTGGAAGTCCTAGACACAGCAGTATGGCAAAAGAAAAAAAAAAACACATCCTATATAAAAAGAAAGAAGTTAAATATTCTGTGTTTGAAGACAATATCGGTGAGGCACAATGACTCACGCCTGTATGCCCAGCACTTTGGGAGGCTGAGGCAGGTAGATCACTTGAGGTAAGGAGTTCCAGAGCAGCCTGGCCAACATTGTGAAACCCCATCTCTACCAAAAATACAAAATTAGCTGGGCCTGCTGGCATGCACCTGTAGTCCCAGCTACTTGGGAGGCTGAGGCAAAAGAATCACTTGAACCTGGGAGGTGGAGGTTGCAGTGAGCCAAGATCACACTACTGCACTCCAGCCTGGGTGACAGAACAAGACTCCATCTTAAAAAATAAAATAAAATAAAATAATTTAAAAAATAAAGACAATATAAACTTATATATAGAAAACTCCGTAAGACTACACTCAAAAACTGTTGGAATTAATGAACAAATTCAATAAAGTTGCAGGATACAAAATCAACATATAAAAGTCAGTATCACTTTTATATACTATGAATGATCTAAAAAAGAAATTTTGAAATCCCACCTACAATAGCTACAAAAGTAAAATACTAAAGAAGAAATTTAATGAAGCAGGTAAAGATCTTAAGAATGAAAACTATAAAACACTGATGAGAGAAATTAAAGAAGACATAAATAAATAAAAAATATTCTGTGTTCATTGACTGGAAAAGTTAATATTGTTAAAATGACCATACTACCCAAAGAGACCTTTAGATTGAATGTAATAACTATCAAAGTACCAATGACATTCTTCACAGAAATAGAAAAAAAATCCTAAAATTTATATGTAATCATAAAAGATTCCAAATAGTAAAAGCAATCTTAAGCAAAAATTAAGATTAACAAAGCTGGAGGCATTATCCTACCTTATTTTAAAATATACTGCAAAGCTTCTGGGCATTGTGGTTTATGCCTGCAATTCCAGCACTTTGGGAGGCCAAGGCAGTTGGATCACTTGAGGTCAGGAGTTCGAGAGCAGCCTGGCCAACATAGGGAAACCCTGTCTCTACTAATAATACAAAAATTAGTCAGGCATGGCAGCACACACCTGTAATCCCAGCTACTCCAGAGGCTGAGGCAGGAGAACTGCTTGAACCCAGGAGACAGAGGCAGCAGTAAGCCAAGATCACACCACGGCACTCTAGCCTGGACAATAGAGCAAGACTCCATCTAAAAAAAAAAATCAACAAATTAAATACACACACACACACACACACACACACACACACACACACACACACACATATATATATATAATATATATGTGTATATATAATGTGTGTGTGTGTGTGTATATATATATATATATATGCTATTTTTATATACTACTAAAATATACCACAGATCTAATATGAAAATAGCATGGTTTCATAAGAACAAACATGCAGACCAATGGAACTGACTACAGAACTGAGAAATAAATACAGGCATTTATGGCCAACTGATTTTTTAAATTATTATGATTTTTTATTTTAATAGGTTATTAGGGAACAGGTGGTGTTTGGCTACATGGATAAGTTCTTTAGTGGTGATTTCTGAGATCTTGGTGCATCCATAACTCAAGCAGTGTACACAGTACCCAATGTGTAATCCTTTATCCCTCAATTCTCTCCACCCTTTCCCTTGAGTCCCCAAAATCCATCATATCATTCTTATGCCTTTGCATCCTCATAGCTTAGCTCCCACTTATGAGTGAAAACATACAAAAGTTTAGTTTACCATTCCTGAGTTACTTCACTTAGAATAATGATCTCCAATTCCATCCAGGTTGCTGTGAACGCCATTTTCATTTCTTTTTATGGTTGAGTAATGTTCTATGGTACATGTATACCACATTTTCTTTATCCACTCATTGACTGATGGACATTTGGGCTGGTTCCATATTTTTGCAATTGCAAATTGTGCTGTTACAAACATGCATGTGCAAGTATCTTTTTCCTATAATGACGTCTTTTCCTCTGGGTAGATACCTAGCAGTGTGATTGATGGATCAAATGGTAGATCTACTCTTAGTTCTTTAAGGAATCTCCACATTGTTATCATTAGTGGTTGTACTAGTTCACATTCACACCAGCAGCGTAAAAGTGTTCTCCTTTCACTACATCCATGCCAATATGTATTACTTTTTGATTTTTTGATTAAGTATGGCCAACTGATTTTTTGACAAAGGTGCCAAGAGCACACAATGGCAAAAGGACAGTCTCTTCAATATATAGTGCTGGAAAAACAGATAACATATATAGAAAAATGAAAGTAGACATAGCTCTCATCATATACAAAAATCCAATGAAAATTAGATTAAAGAATGATTTTTTCATAGTCCCAAAGCACAGTCAAAAAATAAAATAGGCAAGTTGGATTACATTAAACTAAAAAAACCTCTGTACAGCAGAGAGAACAGTCAACAGAGTTAAGAGACAACGTACAGAGTATGAGAAAGTATTTGTAAATTGTCCATCTGATAAGGAGTTGATATCCAGATATATAAGAAACCCAAACATAATAAAAACTCAATAATACAAACCAAATAATTAAATTTTAAAATGGGCAAAGGATCTGAGTAGTTATTTCTCAAAAGAAGACATACAAATGGACATGTGTGTTAAAAAATGCTCAACATCACTAATTATCAGAGAAATGTAAATCAAATATTATGTCACACCTCTTAGAATGACTACTTATCTAAAAGACAAAAGTTAAGAATTGGTAAGGATATGGAGAAAATATCGGACACTGTTGCTGGGTATGTAAATCAATACATTATGTAAAGCAGTAGAGAGGTTTCTTGAAAAAGTAAAATTAGAATTACCGTATGATCCAGCATTCCCACTACTGGATATATACCCAAAATAAATGAAATCAGTATGTCAAAGCAGTATCAGCACTGCAATGGTCATTGTTGCATCAATCACAATAGCTAAGATATGGGGTCAATCTAGGTGTGCATTAACAGATGAATGGATAAAGAAAATGTGGTTGGCACAATGAAATACTATTCAGTCATGAAAAAGAAGAAAACTTCATCATCTGCAATAACATGAATGAACCTACAGGACATTGTGTTAAGTGAAATAAATTAGGAGTAGAAAGACAATATTATATGATCTCTTTCATATGTAGAATCTAAAAAAAAGTTGAGCTCACAGAAGTAGAGATTAGAATGGTGAGTACCAGAGGCTGGGGTGGTTGGTAGAAGTTGTTAGGGAAATGTTGGTCAAGGACTAAAAAATTCAGTTTGGAGGAAAAGTTCAAGAGATATAGTATAAAACAGCATTATTATAGTTAATAATATATTTCATTCTTGAAAAAATACAAAATGCAAAATTGTTTCCATGATATAAAATGCTCTCATAATGGAAACAATAACTATGTAATGTGATACATATATTAATTAGCTAGATATAGTTGTTACACAATGTATATATACTTCAAAGGTCATGTAATACAGAATATATCCAATTTTATCTGTCAATTTCAAAAAAAAAAGAGAAAGAAGCTAATTCACATTTACTGACCAATTTATATTGATATTTTAATGTAATCATGATAAATCTGTGTATTAGGACTTTATTAATCCTATTGTATATCCTTTTAGATAACAGAAACTAAGACATTTGAAATATCTTGTCCTAGGTAATAGTTCGAATTGGTGACATATCTGGGACTCAATTCTGTCCCATACCAAGCAACATTCCCAAGCTCAACCAGCAGCCATATTGCTAGAATTCAATATGATAGTAAAGAATTTTGACAAGTGTTCAGTGACAGAAAACTGCTCTAAGTATCTGGAAGGCTATTTCATCTTTCCACAAGTAGGACTAACCCAGTGTTATTTCTGACCTAAACACACTCTATAACACAAAGCTACACTGTTAAAATGTTGGATTATACACCATAGTATATAATATGTTAACAATGCATCTTTCAGAGGAATGTTTTCTTTTTTAAAAGTTTTTCATAATTTCTAATTCTTCTAAAATTAATATTTATAAATAAGTAGAAGATAAATGAAACAATGTTTACTCTCTGACGTCTAGTGGGGTATTGTTTTTTTTGTTTCCTAGAAGAAATATAACAGTAACATTTTAACCAAGAAATGAACAATTAGCCTAATTTTATCAAGGGGAAAGCTGGCTGGAACCCACAAACCCAGTGGCAATCATTTTGCCTGGCAAAAAGCTCTCCTAGTCATGCTACATCCATTTCGATTACATTCTGAAGAAAATACTTGCTTAAAGTGATACTGCTTAGCTTTCAGATCTAGACAGATCCCATAATGATGCTGACTGACATCAGTTAATAAGACCGCTTTATCATTTTGAGTCATCTTCATGTCAGAAACTGTCTGCCACTGGAATAATTCCACTAGTGCCAAATGACAAAATCTTCTATTTAGATGATGATACAGAAAATTTGTAGTTAATAATTTGAAAAAAAAACTTATTCAAACACCCTGTATGTCAGATACTGTTTTAAATGCAGAATAATTCTGCTTAATTTCCTCCTCTAAATGGTCTGTAAAGAAGTTTTGTTGTTGTTGTTGTTGTTATTCAGGACTTAACTATAATTTAAATAATTTAAAACATTTATAAAAACAGCTGAACAAGATTTTATCAATGTATTAGTCCATTTCTATACTGCTATGAAAAAATATCTGAGACTGGGTAATTTACAATGAAAAAAGAGGATTAATAGTCTCACAGTTCCACATGGCTGGGGAGGTCTCACAATCATGATGGAAGGTGAAGAAGGAAAAAGGCACATCTTATGGGGCGAAAGTCAAAAGAGCATATGTAGGGGGAACTGCCCTTTATAAAACCATCAGATCTCATGAGAATATCGTAAGAACAGCATGAGAAAAACCTGCCCCCATGATTCACTTACCTTCTACCAGGGCCTTCCCATGATATGTGAGGATTATGGTAACTAGAATTCAAGGTGAGATTTTGGTGGGGACACAGTCAAATCATACCAATTAATAAACATAATACTAATTATGGTTATAATATTCCAAATATAAATAACAAGGATAAAGGAAAAAAGAAAAGAAAAACATCAAAGTGTTTTTTAAAAAAATCAATAAAATTAGAAAACGATTAGAGATATCAGTAACTGTAAGATGAAAAAATATTGAATAAAGAATTGAGAGTAGGGATAATCAAAAGTTATATCAGTTACATTCTATATCTTTCCTATTCTTTTTTTATTTCTTACTATATCGAAATGAGTTATAACTGCTATTACTTCTTTGAGGAATATGCCATTAACTCCTCACCATATTTTAAAAGGTATTTGCACAAACATCTCTGAAATGAGTATTATATCACATCTTAGTGTTATTAAGCACTTGTCTAACCACTTTGCAAGCATTAATATTTTTCTACTTAATAATCGGTCTGAGATATTCTTTTGGCAGTTAGGGTAAAGTGGTTTTGTGTGTTTGTGTGTGTGTGTGTGTGTGTGTGTGTGTGTGTGTGTATGTTTTATACAGATATATTATTCAAAGCCAGAAATATGCTCATATATTATTAATAAATTCTATGTATGACATGTATTAACTAAAATGTAGTAAAATTTTATTTTAAATCGAAAAAGTTAATATTTTTTCAAAATAAGAACATCAAAGGGATTTTTTTTTTAGCACTTCTAAGTTTTGAAGCACTAGGAACTTAAATTTTTAATTCTTTTATTAAAACTACAAAATAGGCCGGGTGTGGTGGCTTACAACTGTAATCCCAGCACTTTGGGAGGCTGAGGCGGGCGGATCACCAGGTCAGGAGTTCAAGACCAGTCTGGCCAACATGTTGAAACCCCATCTCTACTAAAAAAAATACAAAACTTAGCTGGGCATGGTGGCAAGTGTCTGTAATTCCAGTTACTCAGGAGTCTTAAGGCAGGAGAATTGCTTGAATTTAGGAGGCAGAGGTTGCAGTGAGCCGAGATTGTGCTATTGCACTACAGCCTGGGTGAGACTCCCTCTTAAAAAAAATACAATACCAATACAACTAACTAGGAAGGTGAAAGATCTCTGTAAGATCTACTAAACACTGCTCAAAGAAATAAAAGATGACAAAAACAAATGTAATAACATCCCATTTCTCATGAACAGGAAGAATCAATATCATAAAAATGGCCATATTGCCCAAAGAAATTTATAGATTCCATGCTATTCTTATTGAACTAGCATTGACATTCTTTACAGAACTAGAAAAAACTATTTTAAAATTTATTTGGAATCAAAATAGAGCCCAGATAACCAAGTCAACCCTAAGCAAAAAACACAAAGCTGGAGGCATCATGCTACCCGACTTCAAGCTATACCACAGAGATACAGTAACCAAAATAAAATGATACTGGTACAGAAATAGACAGACAAATGGAACAGAATAGAGAACTCAGAAATAAGGCCACACACCTACAACTAACTGATCTTTGACAAACCTGACAAAAACAAGCAACAGGGAAAGGATTCCCTATTCAATAAATAGCGTTGGGATAACTGGCTAGCCATATGCAGAAGATTCTGCTTAATTTCCTCCTCTTCCTTAACCCATATACAAAAATTAACTCAAGATGGATTAAAGACCTAAATGTAAAACTCCAAACTATGAAAACACTGGAAGACAACCTAGGCAATACCATTCAGGACACAGGCATGGGCGAATATTTAATGACAAAGATGCCAAAAGCAATTGCAACAAAGGCAAAAATTGAATAATGTGATCTAATTAGGCTAAAGCGCTTCTGCACTACAAAGGAAACTATCAATAGAATGAGCAGATAACCTAGAGAATGGGATAAGATTTTTGCAAACTATGCATCTGACAAAGATTTAATACCCAACATCTATAAATAACTTAAACAACTTTATAAGAAAAAGGAAACAACCCTATTAAAAAGTGGTCAAAGGACGTGAACAGACACTTCTGAAAAGCAAATATACATGCAGCCAACAATTATATGAAAACAAGGTTCAACAGCACTAATGATTAAAGAAATGCAAATCAAACCCCAATACCATCTCATACCAGTGAGAATGGCTATTATTAAAAAGTCAATAAATAACAGATGCTAATGAGGTTGTGGAGAAAAAGGAATGCTTATACACTGCTAGTTGGAGGGTAAATTAGTTTAATCATTGTGGAACACACTGAAAGACCTAAACACAGGCTATCCTTTGACCACGCAATTCTATTACTAGATATATACCCAAAGGAATATAAATCATTCTATTATAAAGATACATACATGCATATGTTCACTGCAGCACTATTCACAACAGCAAAAACACGGAATCAACCTAAATGCCCATCAATGACAGACTGAAAAACGGAAATGTGGTACATATACCATAGAATACTAGGCAGCCATATAAAAGAACAGAATCATGCATTTTGTGGGAACATGGATACAGCTGAAGGCCGTTTGTGAAATAATTTGTTAGAATATAAATGGGAGCTAAATGATGAGAACACAAGGACACATAGAGGGGAACAACACACACTGGGGCATATTGGAGGATGGAGTGTAGGAAGAGAGAGAGGATCAGGAAAAGTAACTAGCGGGTACTGGGCTTAATATCTAAGTGATGAAACAATCTGTACAACAAACCCCCATGACAAAAGTTTACCTGTATAACAAACCTGCACATGTGCCCTGGAATGTAAAATTTTAAAAATACAATATAATCTTAAAAGCATAAATGTTTTTTTTACAAATATCTGTTTTATGCAAGATATATAGCTATATAATAATCATCATCTCATAACTTGTATTTATAATGCTAATTATGGGAGTTATAAAGTATTAACCAAAAAAGCCAGAAATTAATGGCAGCTGTTACAGACATTTAAAAATGCAGAGTAAAAGAATGAGACTTAAAGAAAAAAAAACACAACAACGCTCAGAGAACTTATTAGAGAATACTATCGTATTCTCATCTGCCAAACTCAGAGAATACGATTGTATTCTCATCTGTCAAAAAAAGTGAAGCTGAAAAGAAATGTTCACTATCTGCATACTACTAATTTGTGAACAGGTCAAGTATTAAAACTGATAAATTGTAACTGACATTGAAGGTTTAACCACTGCAAGCTAAATAACGAAGTCCCTGAGAAAATTAGAATGCCATAGCCCTCTTAGCAAGAAAGATTTCCATTAGAAACACAGAGCTCATTATCTTGAAGAAGATGATCTAAAGGTTCAAAAATGTAATTCTCCTTTTTTTTATTTGTATATAATAATAATAGGCATTTTTAAATTGTAAAGACAAGTATGGTAAAAATGTTCTGACTGCCATCAATATTTATAAATGTAATGATTTTTTGTTTCTCTGATATTCATTATTTGGAAACACCAAGAACCAGTAAGCCTTAAATTTGATAGTTCCATATTTATATGAAATAATTTTGTCATAATCTCTAAATAGCTACCTAAAATCATTGCAGCAAAAATATAAACATAAACACAGATCAAATCATTAATCACAATCCTACTAAATAACACATTCTAACCAAAATTGGAGGATTATCTTCATTAATCCAAAATGTGCTCAATTTTTACCAGGTGCCAAAGTTGTAGATATGCTAGGTAACCCTACTTCAGCTGTTGTTTTAGGAAATTTTCCCTGTCAATGTAGGGGGAAAAAAAAACAAACAAAAAAACAAGGGACTCGGGGAAAGAGAGAGAGAGTATGATTTTACAAAGCTCTGGCTATCAGAATGTGTCTGAGTAAACTAATGCTTTTATTTCTGAAACTATCTTACCCATTCAGAGGAGAGTGGAAAAAATACTCACCCTGCTTTTTTCTTATGTCTTAAGCTATGTAGTAAGCATCACCTAAAACAGATTTGTCTGGTGGATATGAGTAAAATATAGATTACTGGATTCCACAACATTCACATCAATCAAAGTCTGACTGAAGGTGCCAGGGATCTACTTTTGTGTTTTCTTTGAGACAGAGTCTCACTCTGTCACCCAGGCTGGAGTACAGTGGCAAGATCTTGGCTCACTCAATCTCCACCTCCTGGGTTCAAGTGATTATCCTGCCTCAGCCTCCTGGAATGCTGGGACTACAGATGTGCACCACCACACCTGGGTATTTTTGGTATTTTTAGTAGAGATGGGGTTTCACCATGTTGACCAGGCTGGTCTTAAACTCCTGAGCTCAAGTGATCAACCTGCCTCAGGCTCCCAAAATGCTGGAATTAAAGACTTGAGCCACAGTGCCCAGCCTCCAGGGATCTACATTTAAAACAAACACTCCAAATGGCTGTTACAAGCACTGATTAGAGAATCACTGGTAAAGTATGACTGAAGGCTATATATATGTTACTAGAACAAGAGAGAGAAGATAGAAAGGTAATTTCCCAATTAAATTTCAGATTAAAATGATAATTTATTCCTTTTCATTATCTTGAATAACAGAATTATGGAATAACCATTTGTATATTTGAACATATACATGTATTCTATTTAACTTCATTTTTTGGTGACCAAAGACTTAAAAGGGATTGCCAAAATCATAGATCATTTTCTCTAAAATTGTAATAAATGTTTACGCAAAGTTAAAATAATCTTTACTTAAAATATACTGAATTTGTTTTCATTAGTGAAGAATTACATGGGTTTTTTTCCCCCTAAATGTGTGGATAATAGTTTGTGCTTATCATATTTAGAGACATTGTTTTTAAAGCTTTTGGAGGCCTTGGGTTGAAACTGTTCTAAAGTAAAGTCGGCTTTCAATTTGTCCTTCAAATATGTGTATCATATGCATCCTTTCTGTTTTCTGCTAGATAATACTAGTTTCATATCTAACTCTATCATCTTTTCTTCTTCCTGGTAAAGGGCTAGACTATATTTCTCACATTTCATTATATTCACATACATCAATGTGACTAAATTATAGCATATGGGGTCTTAGTGAGTGGTATATTTCACTTCTGGGTTTGATTTGTTAAAGTTTTTTATATAAACAACCCCATGGTCTTCCCCTTTAGTTGGATAAATAGAAATCAGTATCCAGGATGACCTTGCAAACCAGGTGTTAAAACCTAGGATACTGGATGACTGTGGAGAGGAGCAACCTACCGTCATATGCATCCACTGAATACTGTCAAATGAGCAATAAATACACTTCTTTTCTTAAGACATTATATACTTGAAAGTATATTTATTATGCCTATTCCATTCACATAAACAAATATAATTGTTAGACATTCATGGAGTATATAAGATTTTATTTAAAATAGTGGTAAGCCATTTTTGCATCACCATAAAGAAATACTGAGACTGCGTAATTTAAAAAGAAATGAACATTAATTGGATCACAGAGTTCTGCAGGCTGTACAGGAAGTGTGGTGCCAGCATCTGCTTCTGACAAGGGCCTCAGAAAGCTTCCAATGGAGGCAGAAGGTGAAGGAAGAGCAGGTGTGTTACATGGTGACAGTGGAAGTCAGGAACAGAAGGGAGGATGTACTAGGCTCTTTAAACAAACAGCTCTCACGTGAACTACTAGGAGAGGTCACTGATTGCAAGGAGGATGCTAAGCCATTCATGAGGGGTCCTCCCTATGATCCAAATACTTCCCACCAGGCCCCACTTCCAACACAGGGGATTACATTGCAATATAAGATTTGGAAGAGACAAATATCCCAACCATATCAACAGGGAATATTAAAATACATTCCCTAGATTGACACTGACAAAATAGTGGACTAGAGAAATTAAGGATAATGAAATCATAATAGTTTTTGCTTTATTCACAGACATGTGGAGATTGAAAAATGCATTGACTCAACATATACAATAAAGACAAGCTGGAGAAACAGCGAGCCTGTAGCTTTTCTTGAACATGTCAGACTTCTAAGATTGCAGGTGATACAAAATCTAAAATAAGACTGGCACCTGCAAGGAGGAATGAGGCCAAAGTACTCACTTACCCAGGGCAAGATTCACCAGGAAACCAGTCAAAATAATTTAAGTCAGGTGACTGGGGAGTACGTAGAGAAAGAATGTTCACTGGTAAGAGAGGATGAAGCTCTTTGGGCCTGAAAATATAAGGGAAGTCTATATTCCTTTGTAGTCTCTCTTCACAAAATTCACTGAATTCACAAAAAACATTAACAGAGCCCTCAAGAAGTCTCTCTTATGGTATATAACTGGGAAGAATAAAAGAAGGTGCTATGGTATAGGCATGGAATCCTATTGAGACTCTTCTCCATATCTCCCCAGTAGGACAAAATTTTGAACTGTGGGGTAAAGGACAACACCAACTGTAACTGATAGGACATTGGCGAAATCCATTGCAACAGAAAGGAAACAGGAAATAGTACCTCTACTCCCAGGGAAGCGGCAGATGTAGGTGTGGCCCAGAAGTAATGAGAATGTTGCACCTTGAGACTAAATGACACTATGCTTGCTTAAGGCTAAGAATTAATTAGAAAAACAGAATACAGTCTACCCACCACTCACATAACTAGGCTAACAAACGTCCAGCAGTAAGTAAATTGCAATAGTCTGACCCTTTCAAAAGTAAAGGACAGAAAGGAGATTGAATGTGACATTGGAGTAGACATTAAAGAAAACAAACAACAGAAACCTCTGGCAAATCAGGCCACAACCTTAGCACAAGGCACAGGTAAGGGAATTTGAAGCCACTAAGGAACTGAGGTCCACCATAGGAACAAGAAACCTCAAACTCAGCACAGCTGCTAGTTATATTAACCTACTCCTCATAAAGACCTAAGAGAAGCAAAGACATGTTTATTATCAGATATACAAACATATTCACCTCAGTCTCTACTGTCATATACAAAATGTTGAATTTTGGAGCCACACTAAACGTAAAAAAATAAACACACTGCCAAGAGACAAAGCAATCATCAGATTTACACTCAAATGACACACATGTTAAAATTGTCTGACAATAAGACACATTATGAAGCATATCTTATTCAAACACCTAGATGCAATTAGAAATAAGAAATTTTAAATGCAAATGGGGAGAGTCATCTCATACAAAAAAACTTCGATAAGAATTAGAGCAGTTGTCTTTTCAGAAACCATACAAGCCAGAAGGCAATAAATTGACATATTTAAAGTGCTGAAAGAAATTAAAGTCATAAATGGAACAACAGAACTTGTTCATGAACAAGAAGACTGAATATGAGTAAGATAGCAGTACTCCCCCAAACTCATCTAGAAATTCTGTGCAATTCCTCTCAAAATACCAGCTGATTTTTTTTGCAGAATTTGGTAAGTTACTCCTAAAATTAAAGTGTAAACGAAGCATCCCAGAATAGCCAAAATAATCTTGAAAATATGCAGGATAATTAAAACTAAACATTGCTGATGGAAATGTAAAATTATAGACCTGCTTTGGAAAGCAGTTTATAATTTCTCAATAAGGTAAACATAGGGTTTTCATATGAGCCAGCAATTCTATTTCTAGGTATATACCAAAGAGAACTGAAAACATTTTTCATACATAAGTTTATACTAGAAAGTTTATAGCAGAATTACTCATAATAGCAAAAATGTGAAAATAACTCAAACTTAAATTAACTGATAAATAGAAAAACAAATGTGGTACATACATATAATGGAATAATATATAGCCATACAAAATAAATGAGTTACATGCTACAATATGAGTAAACTTTGAAAACATTATGCTAATGGAACAAATTTGACCATAAAAGCCACCTACTCTATGATTCCATTTATATAAAATGTCTAGAACCGGCAAACCTGTAAAGACACAGAATAGATTACTGGTTGCCAGAGGTGAGTGGGGAGTATCTTTGTGGAGACTGCTAATGTGTATAAGCTTTCTTTAGGCTGTTATAAAAATACTGTGGTATTACAAATTGATTATAGTAGTTGTAAAATCTTGTGAATATACTAAAAATCACTGAATTGTATATGGTAATAAAGTGAATTTATATTAATTTAAAAAGTCTTGGTATATTAAAAGAGTGGACAAAATACACCATATAAACATAAAACAAAATGAAGCTGAAATTGCCATATCAATATTAGTGAAGGAATGTTTTAGAAGAAGAAATATTATTAGCCTTAAAGTGAATATTAAGAATGAGTCAGTTCTCCAAGAATACATAAAAATACTAATATGTATGATCCTTTGAAGGTTTCTATTATGTAAAACAAGAAATGATGAAAAGTAAAGGAGAACTAAACCTTATGAAAATATATTTTAATGTTTCAATGCTAGTTTCTCTCTCAATAATTAATAGAAAAAGTAGGCAGAAAATCAGTAATATACAGAAGACCTGAAAACCAATATTCACTAACGTGATCTACTGGGTTTTTAAATTTTATTTTGTTTTTATTCATTTTCTTTTTCTTTTTTCTTTAAGACTTAGTCAAGTGTAGTAGTGAAGGGGGAGAAAAAGAACAACAAGGGGTTTCATCTGTAACTGATCATGAATACACAATTGACATAACTCACCATCTTTGGAGGAGTCCATGTTTTAATTGACATATAGGAGCTGTACATATTTTTGTGGTATATGTGGTATTTTTATATATTGATATAATACGAAAAGATTAAATCAGAGAAAGATTAAATTCATTGTACTTGTCAATGAATGTATCTATTTCTTCTAGGTTTTAATTTCTGGCATATAGTTGTTCATAATAGCCTGTGATAATTCTTTAGACTCCTGTGGTCTCAGCTGTTACGTCTCCTTTTTTGTTTCTAATTTTACTTGTTTGTGTCTTCTGTTTATCCTTAGTCTCGCTTAAGGTTTGCTGATTTTATGTTTCCCTCAAAATCAACTTGTTATTTCATTGATTTGTATTTTTTTTAGTTTCAACTTTATTTTTGCTCTGGTCATTGTTATTTCTTCCCTTCTACTAATTCAGGTTCTGGTTATTCTTGATTTTCTCCTTCCTTGAAGCACATCATTAAGTTTTTGAAAGTCTTTATACATTTTTATGTAGTTGTTTATTGCTTTAAACTTCTCTCAGTACTGACTTTGCTGTATCCTATAGATTTTGTTGTCTTTCCATTTTCACTTGTTTTAAGGTATTTTTTAATTTTATTTTTAATTTCTTTGTAAACCTATTGATTGTTAGGAGCATATTGTTTAATGTCCATGTGTTTGTGGAGTTTCTAAGGTTCCTATTGTTATTGAGTGCTAGCTTTATTACTTTGCTGTCAGAAGTTATACTTGTCATAATGTCTAATTTTTTGACTTGAGGTTGTTTTGTGGCCTAGGATATGTTCTATTCTAGAGAATGTTCCATGTGGTAATAAGAATGTCTGTTTTGCAGCAGTGGGGTGAAGGGTTTTGTCAATGTCAATTAGGCCTATTTAGTCTAGTGTGTAGTTTAACTCCAAATTTTTGTTGATTTTTCTGTCTGAAGGATCTCTCCATTAATGAGAGTGGGGTGCTGAAGTGCACTACTATTATTATATTGCATTCCATCTCTCTCTAGATCTACAAATGTTTGCCTTATATGTTTGGGTGCTTAGATGTTAGGTGCACAGCTATTTGTTATTGTTATAACTTCTTGTTTAATTGGACCTTTTATCATTATATAGTGACTTTTCTTTGTATCTCTTTACAATCTTGACCTGTAGTCTATTTTATCTGATGTAAATATAGCTACTCCTGTTTATTTTGATTTTCATTTGTATGAAATATCTTTTATTCCTTCACTTTTATTAAGCAGGTGTCTGGTAGGCAGAATATACTTGGATTTTATTCCTTTATTTATTCATTCATCTATGTATTAAAATTGGACAAGTGAGTCTATTTACATTCAGTGTTATTACTGATAGTTAAGCATTTACTACTGCCATTTTGTTGCTTGTTTTCTGGTTGTTTTATAACTCTCCTCTTCCTTTTTCTTCTCTACTAATAGTTTCCTTTGTGACTCAGTGGTTGTCTCTGGTAGTATGTTTCAATTCACTGATTTTTATTCTTAGTGAATATGTTATAGATTTTTGTATTGTGGTTACCACAGGTCTTACATAAAAACTTACAAATATAACAAGTTATTTTAAAGAGATGATAACATGTCTTTGATCACAGAACAAGAATAGACACAAAAACAAGCCAAAAAACCTCTATATTTTAAATCAATTTTCCTCATATTTTCGCTTCTTGTCTCAATTTATAAACTTTATATGTTCTATCTCTTAATTGGTTGCTGTAGCTATTATTATTTTTAATGTACTTGTCATTTAGATTTTCTACTAGAGTTTTGTATAAGTTGCACACGAAAATTACAGTATAATGGTATTATAGTACTCTGAGCTTGTCTGTGTACTTACTTTCATCAGTGAGTTTTATACCTTTAAATATATTCTTTCTGCAGTAATTTCTTTTTCTTTCAGATTGAGGGACTATCCTTAGCACATCTTGTAAGATGTGTCTGGTCGTAGTAAATTCTGCCTTTGTTTCTCTTGGAAAGATTTTCTCACTTCTTCATGTTTCTCACTTTTGTTTCATACAGTATTCTTGGATGCCATGGCTTGCTTGCTTTCTCTTTCTTTTTTCTTTCTTTCTTTTTCTTTCTTCCACTCTCTCTCTCCCTCTCTCTCTCCCCCCCCCCCCCGATTTCTTTCTTCTCTTCTCTTCCTCTCTCTCTCTCTCTCATGCTTTATTTCTTTCTTCTTTCCATTTAGCTCTTGGAAAATGCCATCCCTCTCCCTCTTGGCTGTATAATATCTGTTAAGAAGTTTCTTGCAAGATTAATTCGTGCTTCTTTATACGTTATTTGTTTCTCTTTGTTCTTCACCTTCAAGCGTTTAATTATTATATGCCTTAGTGTAGTCTAACTTGTGTTGGTTTTTTTCATCTCTGATCTTCCTATGTCTGAATTTCCAACTTTTTCTTAAGTTTGTAAAGTTTTCTGTTATTATTTCTTTGAATAAGCTTCTACCCTGTGTGCATGTCCAATTCCCAGTAATTATTAGATTTGCTCTTTTGAAATAATTTTTTTGTATCTTGTAGATGAACTATAATTCTTTTCATTTTATTTCTACTCTTTTTATATTTTCTTTTTTTTTTTTTTTGAGGCGAAGTTTCACTGTTGTTGCCCAGGCTAGAGCGCAATGGTGTGATCTCAGCTCACTGCAACCTCTTACTCCTGGGTTCAAGTGATTCTCTTGCCTCAGCATCCCAAGTAGCTTGGATTACTGGCATGTACCACCATGCCTGGCTAATTTTGTATTTTTAGTAGAGACAGGTTTCATCATGTTGGCCAGGCTGGTCTTGAACTCCCAACTTTAGGTGATCCGCCCACCTCAGCTTCCCAAAGTGCTAGGATTACAGATGTGAGGTACCGCACCGAGCCTAATTAAAATTCTTATTCTTAATTTTTAATGTATTATTTCCAAAATAAAGGTGTTGATGAATATTTGAAGGCAGGTGTAATACAGCTAGTTTGGAGATTGGCAGTAAGTGAAGACTTGAAAAATAGGGGTAAACTTGAGAGTAGTATTAAAGAAGGAAAATATAGGAACACATGCACAGTTGATCATTGTATCCATGGGTTCTGGATCTATAAATGCAACCAACTGTGAGGGTCAAAAATGTTCAGAACAGTTGCATACATTTTTTGGCCATTTTCCCCTAAGTAATACAATATAACAATGTTTTTACATAACATTTACTTTGTATTCAGCAATATAAGTTATTATAGATGACTTAAGACAATGTGTGTATGTATACATATGCAAATACTACATTATTTTATATAAGAGACTACAGTATCTTCAAATCTTGGTATCTGCTGTGTATGTGTTTGTATGTGTGTATCTACATATATACATACATATACACATACAGCGAGAAGAAGAGGGGGAAAAGAATAAATAGCTGATAAATTTAATTTTATTAAATCTACAGAATGAAAATCCACTGAGAGGAAACAGGACAATGATTTTTGAAAGAATGTTAAGTATTTTAGAATTTCCAAATATGCTTAGAAAAAGAAATCATATAATGTCTCAGTCTGTTTAGTGTCACTATAAGAGAATATCTGAGATTGGATAGCTAATTTTAAAAGAGGTTAATTTGGCTCATGATTCTGGTTACTCGACGGTTGAACATATGTCTATCTGATGCTTCAGGATGCTTTAATTTGCATGAAACAGATGTGTGCAAAGAGATCACATGGTCAATGAGGAAGCAGGATGGGGCAGATGCCAGGCTCTTTTTAACAATCAGTTTTTGTGAGAACTAATGAAGTGAGAATTCACTCACCTTCAAGAGAGGGCATCAATCTATTCATAAGGAATCCACTCCCATGACCCAAACACTCACTTTCAAGCCCCATTTCCAACACTGGGGATGAAATTTCTCCATGAAGTCTGGAGAGGACAAACATTCAAACTGTAGCATATGATAAATATAATATTCTTCAAAAGAAGTGGGGTTTTGTTTAATATTATCATGGATTTGTTCTGGAGTAGACCCCTTCATCAAGTTGTTTAAAATTTTACAGTAGTGGCCCATAGCTCAAAGAATAATACAGAAAAATAGACTACATTTTTTTTTTCAGTGAAAGAAGGCTTAGAAAACAGATATTTGTGCAGTGCCTCAATTTCTATAGAATGAATTTAGGAAACTATTTTAGAGCTACCTAATACCTAAAACGAAAAAATACTGATAGTATTAGTTATTAACACAAATGAAAAAATATTGATAGTATTTGAGGACTCAGACAAAGCAGTGTATATTTTGAATGATATATTTTTGAGAGACAGAGAGAAATTTCACTAACATGCTATCTTTCATGTCTGAATACCCCACTCAATGCTAAATTAAATAAAATTGAATAAAATTTAGTGAATTAATTTTTTAGTAGAGATACTTGCAGTCAAATTGATATTGATAGCAAATTAAGTGGAATAAGTGCTATTTTCTAAAACAGTAGTTTATTTACTAACCCTAAATTTAACTGATATTTTCTATACTAAACACAAAAAAAATTTCATTATATAAACTATGCCTCTGTAATACTCAGAAAACTACATTCATTTTATTGAATGTAGTTTTAAATGAACACACAAAAGTGCATTACATATACTCCGAAAACATTTTGTTTTATATCCAATTAAACTTTAAAAGCAAGCTTTTCTCTTACCTTCCTATTGGAATTTACCCTTTGCCTGATTATAATAGTGATGAGATTATTTAACACTATCCTCACAACTCTGGTACATTCTAGCATTAACTTAGCAACAGTCATAATGAGGGATGATTAAGCTAATATTGGACTGCACCACCAACACGACAACCCACAGCTTTAAATTATCTTATCTAATCAATGCACCAGCAAGGGACCAGAGGCTGTACAATGTCATCTAACTGTTTCACAAATGTTTCATGAAGTTGTGATAAGCCATTCTTCTATTGCTAAAACATTACCTTGCTAGCACACACACCACTCTGTAGCCTTTCTTGGGAATTCACTTCATTGACTTCAGTTATGATTGAGCAAAGGTGTATTGATTCAGACCCCAAAGGTTAAAGGTAATAACTGTTCATAGACCTAACAACTAACTGCATTGCCCCAATTCATCAGATGTACCACTAATCCTTTACACGAAAGATTTATTCATAGAATATAATGGACATCATTTTTATGCTGGCCCAAATTCAAAACTACAGATCTAGTTAACTGATGTTTTATATATACATTTGAGGTCCATATAATAGCATGAATTCTCTGTTAAATCATTATCACACTTACTTACCGACACTCTTGGCTACTCCAAGTGTTGGTAGTCTATATTTTATATTAACAAGACACAGATTCAGTCTGCTTTTAATTGAAATAGCTATATATTAATTAGTTAAAACAATCACAGCAAAAATGCTTAGACATAAGCCTATAGTTAATGTAAAATTCTTAAACAAATCCAAAAAAAATTTTCTAAGGTCTTTAGATAAAACAAAACATATGCAACAACAAAAAAATAACTTTATCTTAAATCTTATTTCATTCTGGATTGAGCTCAGTCAGACAGATTAACATAATGTTTGGAATTTTCCCAATTTTTAGGAACAGAAATGTTGAATAAAGAAACTCCAATCTTATTATTTACATCAAGGTCATTTTTTAACCTTCTCTATAGCTGAAGTAACAGACTGCAAACCTCGGTGTTTTAAAACAGCACAGATATATTTTGCACTTATGCTACCTAGCCATTGAGGCTTCCCCAAGTCCCTGCCCCCAAATTCTGCTTCTCTAAGTAACCACTACAATTAGATTACTTATAATAATTCTAACCAATTAAACAGGACAGTTTTGTTTTCTCAGTATTTTTTTATCATCTTACAAACTTTTCCTTATTTTCTTCTACAAGTTTGTAACCATTTCTTCAGAATGCATGCAGGTTGTGAGTAAAACGAAATGGACCTATTTACCACTCATCTTCTGCCATTAATTTCCTGCCACTGGAGAGTGGCCATTTATAAAGCTAGATTTTCTAAATAATCAGCACTATTCTTCCTGGGGTTGCCAAAAGCAGTCTTTGAATTCAAAGACCATCTAGCAAAATCTTGCTTAGCTGTGAAAATAAGCCTGAGGATGCTCCACCAAGCATACAGCCAACTAGCTAAATCATTTACTATAATCCACAACAAAGAAGCTTTTAAATAGAAAAGGAACTGAGTTAGAAACTTTTCCTCATGAGCAATAGTAGCAGCAAGGCAAGGACAAATAAATGAAAGAGATATGCACACTAGTTCACAGAACCAAAGCAGTGAGAACATTGTGATGTGTTACAATGTACTGCTAGTGCTCAATTTCAAAGTATGTATATTGGAATACTGCCTGAAAATACTATTATTATCTAAAACCTACTTAGTTTTAGATAATAATTCTTAGTGCTAGTGTTACTTCACTAGCACTAAGAATTATTGATGTCATTGAAAATGACAGCATAAATAGTAACTTATCCACTGAAATGCCTAAGCGTGAGGCTTTCTTGCTGGTGCAGGATTGCCATAAAATTGATACAAAACTGATCTTCATAGACGGCAGATTTTTTTAAAGAAGAAAAGGTACATTTCCATTTTCAACAAAAGGAGAAATACAAAAATCATGATCCACCATGGAAGCACAAATACAATCATGTGATTTGTAAAGTAAACTCTTGTATAAGAAAAATGTTTTAAGTCACCTTTGCTATCTGACAATATTCTTATTTGTGAACAGGTGCAAAACAGAGTATGACAAGCCTAAATAAAGTAACACAGAAGAACATTAAAAGACATGCATTCATTGTTAGAGAGGAAATATGAAACAATAAATAAAAGATAAATTTTGAATCAGATAGCCTATGTTAAAATCACAGGCTTTCCACTAACCAGGAAGCAATTTCATATAAATAACTCCAACTTAATTTCATGCAAATACCTCCAAGCCTTAAGGTCTTCATCTGATAAACGGGGTAATAGAATCTTGTTTGTTGCATGTGAATATTTAGTAAAACCCTATAATGTTCACAATATTGACTAATGAACAGTCCGTTATATTTATAATAGAACATTATAACAGAATGGCCTCTAAGCTAGGAATGAGCAAATCTTGGTTTATCCCAGTTAGAATATGAATTCAATATTTTGACTTTTTTACTTATCTCCAAATGTTTCTGTTTCATTTTTCCAGTCTATAAACTGTGAGAGAAGAGGACATGTGGAGGACAACTTCCATTCATTCATTCATTCATTCATTCATTTGACTCTTTTACTGAGCATTTCCTAAAGCCTAATCATAGGCACAATGGATACAAAAATGAATAAAGCAAAAGTCTCTCTCCTATAAACACTACCTAGTGGAAGAGTCAGAGAAGCAAACAGCAAGTACAATGCAGCAGGGTACTCACAAAGTACTGCTGGCACACAGTGAAGAAATCAACTAAAACTGCCAGGAAAAGCCAGAGCCTGCTTAATGTATGAATCTATGTATATCGAACACACACACACACACACACACACACACGTATACACCCATATGTGTGTGTGTGTGTGTGTGTGTGTGTACATATATATAATATAGCTGAGGAAGAGGGAATTGAAATTAAAGAAGGAAAAACAAAAACTAAGTCAGGAATGAGTATACATGATCCTGAATTAACAGGTGACTAGTGAGCTCAGTGCCACCACTGCTGAGGTGAGCAAGTGAGCAAGCCCAATCCAGCCTGGAGGTCTCATCTAAAGAGGCAGTATGGACAACTTTATCAAAATTTCTGGATATGAGCTTCAAGTCAAGTTTTGGATAGCTATTTGTGAAGGATTTTGTAAAAATGGAGAAATAATAAATAATATTAAAATGAAATCTTGGGAGGCAAAGAGAAAGGGATATAGTGAGTGACAGTATTCTCCACCTCACCAATGTTTGGGAGGAACTCTAGGGATTTGATAAAATATCAGAATTAATAAAACAAAGTGGACACTTGCTAAGTGTTTTAGAGAAAAGCTGTGGTCAGAAGAATAGGCACAAAGGACGAAGACTAAATCTACCTCTGATACTACTAGGCAAATGAGCAGCCTTATATTTCCAGGTAACATTGTGTTCCTAGAATCACAGATAAAGGAATAAAGAGTGATCCTGAAGGTGCTGAAATGGTTATCAGTGACTAAGTAGGGGAAGACTGTGAACACCAACAAAAATGATAAAATTGTAGTTCTACTTTTCAAAAACTTCTTAACCCTAGACTTTTCTTGTAGACCATTGATTTGTTTTTTGTTTTTTTGTTTGTTTTGTTTTTGTTTTTGAGATGGAATCTCACTCTGTCACCCAGGCTGGAGTGCAGTGGCATGATCTTGGCTCACTGCAACCTCCGCCTCCTGGATTCAAGCAATTCTCCTGCCTCAGCCTCCCAAGTAGCTGGGATTACAGGTATCCACCATCAGCCCAGCTAATTTTTCTATTTTTTAGTAGATATAGGGTTTCACTATGTTGGTTAGGTTGGTCTCGAACTCCTGACCTCAAGTGATCCACCCACCTCAGCCTCCCAAAGTGCTGGGATTACAGGCGTGAGCCACCGCACCTGGCTGACCATTGACTTTTATCTCTTCCCCAAAAAGACAACTTGTAACTGAAACAACTTACTTTATCTCAAAAAATATATATTTAAGATAAGAGACAGGTAAGGTAATTGCATTACTGATGAACTTCCTATTCTATCAGGAATTTATAAGGTTTGACTTGTAAATCTGTTCTAAATAGGATCTTGCTTAAAATCCAGCTTGACACTTTTTCTTTATTCACTTCATCAGCTACAAATCAAAATCAAGACGCAGATTTTCTCTATCATCTTAGATTTCAATTACCACTCATTCTCATTCGAAGTGAACATGATTGTGATGCTTAGCAATCTTAGTAATTATCATGCAGGAAGGAAGGTGAATTATTCTCAAATGATCTTTAGAAAGGATGAAAATTTGTAATACATGTCTCTTGCAACACTCTGAGAATTTTAAAAGATTAGAATTATTTTGTCTTAAACTTTAGAGACAAGAAGGTAGTGGTTTTAAAAGGCAAAAAAAAAAAAAAAAAAAAAAGTCTTTCTACTTTAAAGCATGAAATAGTGTGATACCATGCTGACTAAACAAATCATTGGAAACCTATAAAATCCCACATTGTAAATGCCATGTCATTGATAGCAATCATGCAGATTTCAGTTAACTGAGGTTCAACATGAAGACAATATTCTTGTCTTCTCTCTTCCCTAATAGTACTCACAATATCTCTCAATACAATTGTTTCCTTTCTCTGTACGTACAGACTTTAAGATGTAATGTTATCAACAGCACATTCTTATTCTTAGTTCTTACCATGAAATAAATTAGGCTTTACCTTTTTTTAAAACCTAAGCAATAAACTATATTTATTTAAAAAAAAAAAAAAAAAAAAAGACTACTCTGTGGGGGAATTTCATGAGCTTTCCAAACTCTGAGATATTTGAGTCATAGTAGGCACTGTCGGAATTAATCCCACAGAAACTTATTTGCCTGTTGCAGGATAATATTTTAGGTATGTATCCAAATATGCTATTAATATCAAGAAGATGTTTGGAGCCTGGAAACAAGTAAAACTAAATGAACACACACACACACACACACACACACACACACACACACACACACAGATGAAGGGGAGAGAGAGACAAGATTTCTAAAATCATGAACCATTTCCATATGACACTTTACTCTGTAATAGTTCAATCTTTAATCCAGCTTGGGGTCATATTGTATTTTTTTTATTTTTTTAATTATTCAATTTACACCAAATGACAATACCTGTTCTCACTCATAATAACATCGGTTCCCATGACAAAATTGCATAATTCTGTCTGTGCTTCCAGACAAGTCCAATCCTCCACATGTGTACTAGATTCCATTTATCAGCTATGTCACCTAAAAATAGTATATCAATAATTTTCTGAAATCACTTTTATACCGTCAATTTTACCTTTTCTGTCCATGAACATGAAAGTAAACTGCTGTATCTACTATTTTAAAGAACAAATAAACTAACAAAAATGTTTGACAGCTTCACTGTTTTCAACTTCTGCTCCATTTCCCTACTTTGCACTTATCTTTAAAGGTATTCTTTTCTATTTATTTTCTTCAATTTTTCTCTTTACCATCCCTTGAACTGTTGGTGGTGTCAATGTTACTAAACTTAGTGGTCAAATGTCAGTACTCTTAGTGAACTGTCAGCAGTATTATTCTTTCCCTCTGGAAATGCCCTTTGGCTTAAAGAATAGCACACACTACTGATTTTCCTCCTAGATTTCAGGATGCTCATTTTTTAATCTTCTTTGTCAAATTTTACCATCTTGGGTCCTTAAATTTGGAGTTTGCCAGATTCCAGTCCTCAAATTTCTTTTTTTTCCCTATTTTGTCATTCACTAGATGAGCTCTTCCAAGGGCATGGCTTAAAACACTAATTGAACAGTGACTATTTCCCTATGACTCTTACCCCCAGTGTGGATTTCTAAGGTGTCAATTTCATAACCATTACTGAATAAAAAATACTTCTCATGGGTTAGGTAAGAAGAGGACTAAATTTTGACCACTGGATCAACAAAAGGAATCCTCGATGTATGCTATTTTAATGTATATAGAGGTGGTCTAGAAATCCTTTAAGAAACACATTGAAGAAAAAACAGGAGGAACAGAATTGGAAACAGTAAGTACAGAGAAATATGTCAATGATTTTGCTATAAAGAGGAGCAGAGAAATGGGACAATGTCTGCAAGGCTCCCTAGGGTGAAGAGATGATTTTTATGATGCAACATACTTTCTGCTGTAGGTAATGATCAACTACAAAAATGAATCTTGTTGATAAAGAAGGAAGAGTGGATAGTTAAAAGAGTGATACCCTTGAGTAGGTGACAGAAGATGAAATCCAGTGCACAATGGGCAGTTTTGATCTCACATAAGCATGTGTACAGCTCACAAGTTTACCCTCATGGAAGGGACAGTAATGGAGCTACAGACAGAAGCAAGTTGGTGAACGCAGTGGTTCGAACAGATGGAATTATTTTTGTTCATTGCTTCAATTTTTCAGGACATTATTTTATGATTTTGATGTTTTCTTGGGTCACTTTAGTCTACTGAACAAGAATTTAAAAATAGAACCATAAGAAATGGTAGAGATTTTTGTTTTATTTTGTTTTTTTCCCCCAGCTTGGTTCAGTGTTCTGGTACATATTCATAATTGGCAAATATTTTGATTTAATCAGTTTTGGAGTTTTGTAAAACTAGTCAGATCAACTGAAAGTAATTGTACAAGATATATATTTGTTGAAATCAAGTAATTATATTAAATATTTTGTAAGTATTAACAAAGAAATAAATAAATGATTTCCAGAACTATGAAGTGATGTCATGGGTAAAGTTTGCTTGGTGACTTTATGTTTAATTGATTAAATGAGGTTAATGAGACAAAAATGTTAAACATCTACCAGTTTTGGGAAACCAGTTTAATGCTGTGAAAAATAAATATACAATTTTCACCACAAAGTTACATATAATACTTTAAAAACAACATCAGTGCATTTTTTGCATGCTATTTTTATATGATTTCCTTTTTCACTTTTTGGGGCTTCTACTCATTTTGCATTTGTTTATCTTCAGTCTATCACCAGGACTTTCATAAATTCTGTATTGTCTTTAGGTTTTTTCGAAAGCATTGTTTGTTTATCCTTGTAAAAATTTGATTTATTACAAGATAGAATTTGTTTTAAAAGGGAATGTAATATAATGCAACAAATGATAACAGACATAATGTTTAGACTTTATATTAAGAATAAAAAAGAAAAAAGTTTATATAAAATAATCTTATTACCAGTGGGAATTCCTACCCCTTGAGCTGCCATTATAGAAACAATGAGCGATTGTACCATTTATCACATTGTAGAAATTACTTTAAATATAGTATTTTAATTTACATTAAAAATAATTCAGTGAACTAGATTTTAATCTGGATTTTACAAATAGCATAATTGAGCCCTTCTTTTAGTCACAAAATTAGTAGATTTGGTACTCAAATGCAGATTTTTTAACCTCAGAGCTATTTTTTGCTGATATTACTGATGATTAGAATTGATCCTTATTTAATGATTAATGTTTCAAAGCTCAGTTAGTAAGACGCTATCATAGATTTCCCTTTTCTTCTCATTTGTACCTTTAAATACTATATATGGTTCTGTAAAAATTCACAAGACCTCATGAATGATTACAGGAAATCTGGATCTTCTAAAGGGCAGACAGTGCACATTTGAAGGGAAAACAAGTTTATCTGTTACAAACCTATTCAGAATTTTGTGATTAGACAATCAAGACTCAAATTATTTTAAATTTGTTTCAACATAGATGGCACTTTTAGGTGACATATACAGAGATACTTATTTTGAGAAAGTCATTGAGAATACCATAATATTTTCAGGGACAAAAAGAAATAGGCAACAATTTTTGAATGAGAAACTAAAAAATATGCCAATTCAATGATAAGATTGTTCTAAATTTTCTTAAAGTCTCTAATGTCCTCTGTAAGCTTAAGTGGTATGCCATCTGTACTCTTGCCTATGTAGTTTTTTAAATTCAATCTGTACATTATTCATAGAAGCAATGCAATTTTGAAAGCTTTTTAGCTTCAAACCAGTTATAAATGCATGAACAGTTTATTAAAATATTTTAGACATGTTAAACTGAGGCAATGAGAATAACTTTCTTGACTTAATGACAACTGCTAATTTCCCTGTATGTTAAGTTTTTGTAACCAGTGTATAATTCTTTTAACGCTTTACCAAAAACAGTGTTAATGGCTTTTCACAGTTGATCAATCCTTTATTGCAAATCTTTGTCAGACTAACATGTATTACCAGTTTTGAATGTTGAGAATTTTAGCTACTTTAAAAACTTTAAAAATTATACTATACTTACACACATTTTCCTAAAACCTTTTCAATGATTAAAAGAAATTCAAGAGTAGTATGATTATGAAGTTCACTCTGAATATTAATTTTTGTATGCAAGAGTTAAAATAAATTATTCATAATGGAGACAGAAATTTAATGTAGCAAAATTATTCTTAATGAGACTGTTATATTTTTATTAAAAAATATTCCTTGGAATTCTGTACACTCATGGCTTTCTTCTAAAAATTATTCAAAATTTTTAAAAAGTAGAATTCTCCAGTTTTCACTATTAATTATGATCCTCCGAGAAAAACAAACTTGGTCATGATCCCTTGTCCAGTGGCTATTCTCTTGTTGAATTGCATCAAACAGTTATGAAGGCATAAAGTAACCTGGATCGCTAAAAAAGTAAAAGTGTTCTGTTTCATGTACTGTCTTACTTAGTTTCTTTATGGAATAAAGAAACTGATGTTATGTTACCTGAATAGCTACTTCTGTTTTCTTCCATTTGCCTCTGCTAATTTTATATAGCAGGAAAAAAGTACATAAGCTTTGATATAAATGTTCCTGATTCTTAATAATCATTTGAGTTCCAATTTTAAATTGTGATATAATGTTTCTATGTTCTAATCCCTCTCTATAGAATTTGTGTGTTCCACTTAAGAAATTGTAAACTGACACACAGCAGAAGAAAACTAAATATATGATATGACATGATATACCCCTAACATTGCACTTCCATTTCTTTTCTAGTTTAATTTTTAGTTTTATTTTTTATTCTTTAGGGTAGATATGTGACCCACCAAAGCCAGGCCTTTATCATTTAATTCTCAGTGCTCAGCCCAGAGTCTGGCTGTGAGAAGATGCTCCCATAAAATTTATCTTTAATGAATTATTGCTAAGCAGAGAGAAAAAAATCATAGCTATATTGAAGTAGGCATTGATCAATCTAATTGGGAGAGGACTTGAAACAAGATACTATTTTTCAAATATTTTGCAAATAAAGTCATTGGCATATTTGATTGTAAAGTTAATAATTTAACTTGGGAAGTATTTTTATACTTAACCAACTGTGTGTGTCCTCAACCATGTATAATGGTATATCTCAAAATTTATATTTCCCTCTCCTGTCCAAACAAAAATAGTTTCAGACGTTTTTGAAATGGTGTATATATGTTGGCAACTTGTGCAAAACTGGTTCTTTAACACTGTTTGGAATCAAAGTAAAAGAAAGCAAAATATTTACAGGAATAAATATCGTTTTAAAAAACACCTCAAAAACAGATTTACTTTAAATTCCCTTTCATGGAGCCAGTAGTCATAAGTAAAAGTCATGCCTATTTTGGGGGAAAGGATTGTTATTTTTAGAGTACAGATATGTTAATTTAGATTAGAAATACTATTATTTAGTAAAATCCACATGTTAACATACATGTAAAAGACAGTATGAAAGCAAGAGAGAAATTATAAAAAGAAACAGAAGAGGAAACTACACAGATCAGATACCACAGTACAATATATGTACTTTAATAACTTACAGATAGATGCAATTAATATACTATCCATCCCTATTTTCAATGTGTAACCAGGGGTTACAAAGTTTTGTTTGTTTTGTCAAATGTAGGTGGATGATATGTGTGTGTGTGTGTGTGTGTGTGTGTGTGTGTGTGTGTGTGCACGCACATGCGTGTATGTGATACCAGAGTCTAAACAGGAGGGATGTAGAAGTGGGTTTTTAACCATAGTTCTGTGTTACTCAGGGTTCTCTGACAACAATTCGGAAACACTGAACTACCCTGTCTTTAACAAATAAAAATTAAATTAGAATAATTATTTTTCTGTAAAACCAAGATCTTAGGTTCCTGTAAAAAAGTATTAAAATATAGAAAAACTAGTTTTATAATGATATAAAGGAATTTTTTAAAAGTTGCTTATAAGTCTATTTGAAGATGAGAAGTTGACAGCCCAGGAAGGTTTCAGCCATGTCTATGCTTCTAGGAATAAACAATGGGAAGGGACACTTTTAAGTTCTCTGAAAAATGACGTATTTCCTCAGTTTCCTAAGTCTCTATACAGCCTGTAAAATTTGCTCACACAACAGAAGATTGTTTTTCTAGATTGAAGCAGGGTTGTGACTTTTATTTTCCATTTCAAAGATATTATTAACTAACTCCAGATACCCATGCTGGCATAACAAATTCCTCAAGGGAAAAGTTTAGAAGTCGCAGCAACCTTAGAGAGCATCAAGTCCCACCTCTCATTTACTGGCGCAAACTTCTGGCTGCAGCATTGAACAAATGTAAAGCAAATGAGTAAATATATAGAGAAATGAAACAGCCACACCAAGCAAAGCATACCCTCTTGCCCCCAATTTCATGGCAAAGAGTTCCTCAATTTCATTTGGTAGCTGGGCTATAACGCTACGGTGCTGCTGCACGCTGCCTGCTGCTGCTCTCAAACTGCTCTGTGCCTTCCTCCATGCTGGTGCCACAGAAAGACAGACAGAAAGACAGTGCACACTAGTTTATATATGCTGTTATAAACTTTGCATCAATTGTGTGTCCTCAGGGATGAAGCACTTCTGCTTTGGAGAAAACATGTGTTTTTAATTTTTTTTTTAATTTTTAACTGAATTCCTATCACATGATAAAGTACGTAATATACTCTGATATCATGTATTTTTAAAGCAAATATATTCTGTGATTTAGGAGAAGTTTCTGTATCACATATTTTAATATTATATGTCAGTTGCAATCAGTTAGAAATAGTATAATCAATTTGATCTACTGGTTCGCAGGAGTTGGCAAGTGGTCAAGGTGAATTAGTGACAAGTTTGAGGAACTTCAAAGACATACAATCATGTGTTGCTTAACTTAATAAGATATGATTTGAGAAATGCACCATCAAGCAATCTTGTCACTATGTGAACATCATAGTGTCCTTACACAAACCTAGATGGTGCAGCTGAGTACACACCTCAGCTATATGGTATATAGCCTATTGCTCCTAGGCTACCAACTGTACCACATGGTACTGTAACAAACATTGTAGGCAACTGTAACACAATGGTAAGTATCTGTGTATCTAAACAGAAAAAGTACAGTGAAACTATGGTATAAAAAAAATAAAAAATAGTGTCCCTGAACAGGGCATTTACCATGAATGAAGTATGCAGGACTGGAATTAATTCAGGATGAATCAATGAGTGGTGAGTGAATCTGATGGCCTTAGGACATACACTACTGTAGGCTTTATAAACACTGTGCACTTAGGCTACCACTAAATTTGTAAAGAAAAAATTTTTTGATAATAAATTAACCTTAAGTTACCATAATTTTTTTACTTGATATACTTTAACTTTTTTGACTCTTGCAAAAATGTTTAGCTTAAAACACACATTGCACAGCTGTAAAAAAATATTTTTTCTTCATATCTTTGTTTTGTAAGCTTTTTTCTATTTTTAAAGTTAGAGTTTTCTCTTTTTAATTGTTGAATTTTCTTTAGTTAATAACTAAGACATGCCCAAAGTAATTTATAGATTCAATGCTATCACCATAAAGAAAAAAAAAGAAGACACAGGCACAAACAGGAACCTAGACCTACACAGGATCAAGATCATCAGCATTACTGTCTTTCACCTCCACATTTTTTCTCACTAGAATGTCTTCAGAGGCAATAACACATACGGAGCTGTCATCTCCTATGATAACAATGCTATTTTGGGAATACCTCCTGAAGGACCTGCCTGAGGCTGTTTCATGGTTATTTTTTTAACAATTGGAAAAAGAACACTCTAAAATAACAATAAAAAATATAGTATGGCGCACATATATACCAGTTACATAGCTGTTTATTTTCATTAAGTATTATGCAGTGTACATAATTTTATATGCTAGACTTTTATATGAATGGCAGCACAGTAGGTTTGTTTACCCAAGCATTCCTGTAAAAACTTGATTAATGCGCTATGCTATGATGTTATAATGGCTATGATGTCACTCAACAATAGGAATTTTTTAGCTTCATCAAAATCTCAAGGACTACCTTTGTACATGTGGCTCCTCCTCGACAATGTGGCACACAATTTTAATAAAATTTTTATAAAATAGTATTGAAAGGATGAGAGACTGTTTTGCCCCAATTTATCAACAAACCACCATTGAAATTATCAGTCATTGATAAAATTAGAAATATCTTGCATTGCCACTACAATGTCGGCAGGAATGATGTTCAAAAACTGGAAACAATGATAAAATAATTATTTTCTGATAGAAAAATATGTGTAAGCCAATGTCAAAGGAAGATTTGACAATATTTCTGTTTATAAAGAAGCTGCAAGGCAAGTAATGAGAGGACAATGTCTTTGAACAGAATCTCAATAACACCTCTTAGCACAATGAAAAATAGTAAATGTCAGACGTAAAATGGGCTAGCTGATGGTGCAACTGTTACTGCCCTTTCATCTCACAGTATTTAGGAGTGCCAAATTTAGCAGATACTAATACATGATGCCCAATTAATATTAATTTTAGATAAAAAACAATGTTTTGAGTATATGTACATCCTTCACAATATTTGGGACATACTTTACTAAGAACATTTTTTACTTATCCGAATTCATGTTTAACTGGAAGTTCTATATTTTATACTCCACAAACCCCATACTATGTGGAGAGCCTGCCCTAGAAGATTTCATCTCAATTAACACTTGGCTCCGTTTTTCTGAGAAAACCATGACTGAAGCCACTAATTGAAAAACTCCCTGCTTCCATCTCAAACACACTGATTTTTCTTCTCTGAGGTAGTGCTCAGTGCATGGGTTGCTTCCAGTCTCATCCCCTCTGGGCTGCTGGATGTACAGAGTATTCATGAAGTATTACCATGCCCTGTGATTAAGATTAAGGTCTATGGGAAACTACAGTAGCCCAATTCAGGCAGGACTACAGATGAACTAGAGCCTTCAGGAATGAAGGTTTGGGTCACTCCACCAGGAAAAAAACACAACCTGCTGAGGTGATTGCTGAAGGCAAAGGGAATGCAGAATAGGTAGTAGAGTAAGACAGTTATCAATACCAGCTACGATCATGTGACCAGCAGCAGCCGTGAGGAATGTAATTGTCATGAGTACTTCCTCCTTCTTTTGTTAAAAACACGTTTGTGCACGTATACCCTTGCATTAAGAAAATATTTTCATTGTATTTCCCTTCTCTTCATCATGTGACATAAGATTTATTGACTTTACATCAGCATTTAAATATTGTTAAGTTTAGTAGTATTTGGGTTCAGGATTGGTGTGCTTCTGGTTGTATGAAGGATAGTTGTATTATGTTAGGCATAATTATGACCTTATTATTGTCTTTATTTGACAATTATGCATTATCTCTGATGTGTATGGGATCAAGTTGACAAAGGGTGGACTTGTGAGGGTTAATACTGAGTGTAAACTTGATTGAATTGAAGGATACAAAGTATTAATCCTGGGTGTGTCTGTAACAGTCTTGCCAAAGAAGATTAACATTTGAGACAGTGGGCTGGGAAAGGCAGACCCACCCCCTAATCTGGGTGGGCAGAATCTAATCAGCTGCCAGCATAACTAGAATATACGCAGGCAGAAAAATGTAAAAGAGAGACTGGCTTATCCTCCCAGTCTACATATTCTTCCGTGCTAGATGCTTCCTGCCCTCAAACAAGGGACTCCAAGTTCTTCAGTTTTAGGCCTGGGACTGGCTCTCCTTGCTCCTCAGTTGGCAGACAGTTTATTGTGGGTGCTTGTGATCATGTGAGTTAATACTTAATAGATTAATAGTAATAATTATATATATATTTATGTAAAATATATACATAAATATATATACATACATTTCATTAGTTCTGTCCCTCTAGAGAACACTGAGTCATACAAGCACTAAAAACAGTATTGGCTAACAAGTACTCATTTAACATTAGTAATATTAATTATCAATAATATTAGCCAAAGTATAATGCCATATATTGCCATGAAAGAAAAATAATATCATTGCATTGGAGTCCTCCATCCCCCAGGTGAAAGTTTTTCTGAGTTTTTTCTGTAATTGCACATTAGTGTGTTTGCGCTGGAATAAATTTCAAATGAAATATCTGGCAAAATAATTTCTTTATAACTATAAGGTTAGTTAATAAAAGAGTGAAGCTGTAGCAAGGAAAAGAAAAACCTAAGCCAGGATTTCCAATTGTCATTATGTAGAACAGTTACACTTCTAAAAGTTGAAGTATATTGGGACCTTATATTTGTGATTCAGTAGCTCACTAGAAACTGAGACTCTGTGCATGCTTCCACAGGATGTTAACGCCACTGTTCTGCTCGACCACATTTCTACAGAAATGTGTTGGAAAACGTCAACATAATTTTAAAGAATAGGGACACTGATAAGTGATATATTTCACTAACAACTTATCTAAATATATTTCAAATGTATTTACTTTATATGAAAGAAAATAACTTGAATATATTAAAAATCAAATATTCTGTGAAGTATTTTATATGTAATATATTGCATTTTTAAAGTAAACCTTTAAAAGTCATCATTCTATATTCTGTTATTCATCCTCAAATTACCGTAATCAAATTACCTTCATAATATGAAGAAAGGAATATTAAAATTAATTTAAATAATATCATAATCTTCTAGTAGAATATCTCATTTTTTCATTCATTGTTTCCATCAATGTATCAAACAAACATAATTACTTTTCATTAAGTAGGATATATCCTGGTAAACATAGTTATAATTAAGATTCATTTTATATCAGAGTATCAGGGAAGGTCTCTGAAAAAGTAATGTTAAGCTAAAGAATAAATTAATTTTATTGATAAAAAGAATGGAAAGGTGGTGGAAATAACTTGCTGTCTGCCATCTAATAAAAACAAGCTATGTAAATTTGATTATAAAAGGTGGTATCACAGCAAACCTTTTGCTAATCTGTTATTGGTCTTTATTTCCTATCTTACTGCTGCTGATTTATAGGAATTATTTTAGCCCCTTAACTTTTGCATATTATTGGTTGTTATAATTTAGGCAGAGTTGTTATATATTTGCCCAATTAATAATAAAGAAGACAGTTCCTCAACACTTTGTCTATTTCAGGAGACATATGAACTATTCACACTTTGTGTTTTTTATTATTTTAAGGAGAAATAATTACTTATTTAATTAGCGATTACAGGCAAATAATTTCAAACATCAATTGCTGAAACAGTCAACTTTTAAAGTTATTTTTCTCTTTATAACTATTATTAATATAAGAACATTTTTGTTAAATGCTTCCTTTATTTGTGATTCATGGATTTCTATATTATTGGGACTACTCAGAAATACACAACACAAAATTAAAGAAATGTGTTCTTTCATCTAGTTTATACAATAGTCATTGTAATAATATTATTGCCAGAGTTTCTTGATATACATTATACATTTTGTTAGATATTAAGGTTATTGCTATATATTTGCCCAAGATATATTTACTGACATTTGAAATAATGCTTTAATACAACTGATGATTGCACAACATGGGTTTGAACTGCAGGGGATCCATTTATATGTCAATCTTTTTCAATAAAAGTTACACTGAGAGTGCCTAACACCTCCCTCCCCTTCCACCTTCTTCACTGCTTCTGCCTCTGCCTTCCCAAGGCAGAAAGACCAACCCCTGCTCTTCCTCCTCCTCAAATTGCTCAATGTGAAGATGAGAAGGATGAAAAATTTTATGATGATCCACTTTCATTTAATCAGTAGTAAATTTATTTCCTCTTCCTTATGCTTTTCTTATCATTTTCTTTTACCTAGCTTACTTTAGTGGAGGAATATACTATATAATATATAAAACATACAAAATATATGCTGTTTATGTTATACATAAGGTTTCAGGGCAACGGTAGCATCTTAATGGTCAAGTTTTGGGGGAATAAGTTATATTGAGATTTTTGAGTGCACAAGGGTCCTTGTTCAAGGGTCAACTATATTTCACATAATTTTACTGATCAAACATGATTATGTATTTGAAGGAAGAATATTATTGGTGTAGACCTCAGTCGTGATTTCCAGGCATTTAAATCCAACTGTTTACTTGATATTTTTATCGGACATCCCCACAGTTCAAACTCAACACATGCAAAAATAATCCCTTAATTTCCCACCCCTAATCTGTTTCTCATTTAATAATACTGTTATGATGAAGTATACAATCTTTCTTCATTCATTCAAATAAAAGCCCCTTTGTCCACATATTATATTTAACAGTGACCACATTCCCTTATTACTACTACTGTCACTTATCTTTTACTGAGTCCGACTTTCTTAGTTCCAGACTCCATTGTCTCTTGTACGCATTTTTTTTCAGGTACTTACGGTTTTCATTTTTATTTTCTGTTAAAATTAACACTCTTCTGAAAAGTTTGGTGTTGGTGTTTTTGTTGTTGTTTTTTTGTTGTTGTTGTTGTTTTGTCTACCCCTCAACTTCTTATTCGCTATCTAAAAGATTTGGCACTCCCCCTTTTGTACTCAAAAACACACTAGCCATCAGGTAAGCTTAAATGAGCTGTACGTAGGCCCTGTAAAGATTGCTCTTTCTTCCTTTCATGGAGTTATTTCCCAGGCCTCAATAGTTTGTTCATACAGATGTGTTGATTAGTTCAGCTAAAGATTTGAGGAGAACCGTATGCAAATATCTGTGACATTGTCTCTGTGTAGCTTTCTCCCTCCTGGGTACTTTGCCTTAACATTTCTACTCCTCTTCATTTTCCCAGGCAATTGTCACCTCACACTTTGTCTTCCCAGACTTTGTCTCCTCAACTCAGGTAGTTTAGGAGCTTGACAAATGTTCAAGTAGGAAGCTAGGACAGTTGTGGGGCTCACTTCATTTATTTTCCTTCTTTAGGGATTACTATCATGAACTGCACGTTAGTCAATATATGAAAACCATTTTCTTGTATATAAGTCTGCTTTGCGATTTAAGTGGGGGAGGCCTAATTTTATCTTTCTTACTCAAAAATGCACCTGGAAGGAGATGTCTACTGTTTGTTTCCTTTAAGAATTTTCAGATTCTAAAACCACCCAAAGTAAGAGTCTAAGAAATTAAGGAGAATAATTTCTACAAAGCAAAATAGTTTCCAGATATCTCACATCTCTGAGAAGTTAAAAAAAAAAAACTGTAAAGTTAACCAGAGAAATGAAAAGTATAAAAATAATAATGCAATAATTAAAATTAAGGGCTCAACAGCATATTGAACAGAGGAGAAAGAACATTGAAGAGTTGAAAAAAGAGAAAAAACATTGAAGAGCTGAAAAAAAATTGAAACACTGAGAGCTAAAATAATTTAAAAGTGTAATACAGAGTTGAGATTTTTGGGATAGAATGAAAAGGTCTGAAAAATAAGCAATGAAGTCTTAGACACAAAGAAAGCATAAGTGACAAAAGTATCAAAAGGGGGTGATATATCAGCCCACCTAACCATCTAAGCTTTTATTTAACTGACTATGTATAGAATACACACTTTTTTGTCATACGTTCATCTACTATTAAAAACAAGTTATGTAAAGACTAAGTTTAAGAAGAATAAAGATGTAACTCCTCAGATTAAAAAGTATATTTTGAGCAGTGAGCTAGATAAAGAAAAATAAATTCCTATCTAAAATATTTGAGTTGTGTAAAATAGGGTTATTTAGCAGCTGGACTGGGAATGCTCTATCCTTTTCTTTGGGGATTTAAAAATTTCTGGCTTAGAGTCTTAGACAAGATAAGGGCAGGAGGGTTTACAGCACGCTGTTTAGTTTGTAACTTCCCTAGCAACCCCCAGGGCCAGTGTGTTTACTGACAGTCTTCACCCAGCATAATGTGTTAGACAGTCTGGCTTGACCAGAAAGGCATAAATGACTCCACTGGGAACATCTGCCTTGAGCTTTCCTGAAGGACAGATTTTGTTGATTCAAACTAGAGAAGTGTGTTCACGTATGAATAGGGGCCCTAGTACACTTCCACCTAGATACTTCTACAGCCTCAGATGCTTGCCTATATGCTCTTTCTTGCTCTAGCTTATCCTTTGACTTCTAATGAAAACCCTTAGATGTACATGCTGTATGGATTTTTGTGAGTTCTTTCAAATATCCAAATTTCTGAAACTTTTGTGATTTTTAAAATATGAGACATTGAAAATAATGAGAAAAAATTTCTTCAAAAATTCCCACGAAAACAGATGACAGATGAGGACCAGATTTGATGGATAGCCACTCCCTGTCAAAAACAAATTAGAAGTAACTTGGATATTATTTTATTAATGAAAAAGTATCTGAGACAGGTATCAGTCAATTTAGGGGTTTATTTTTGCCAAGGTTAAGACCACGGCGGATGACACAGCCTCAAGAGGTCCTGAGAACATATGCCAAAAGTGTTTGGGTTACAGCTTGATTTTATAGTTTTAGGGAGACGGCAATTACAGGCAAATATATTAATCAATACATGTAAGGTATATATTGTTTTGGGCCAGAGAGGTGGGACATCTTGAAGCCAGTGCTTCCAGGTCATAGGTGGATTCAAAGATTTAATGATTGGCAACTGGTTGAAAGAGTTAAGCCCTCACCAAAAAGTTGAATTCAATATAAAGAAATGCTTTTTAATGAGGCTGTGGAAGCCAAGGATCTTGTTGAGTACATGAAAACTCCAGAAAGCAGGCTTAGAGAGAACAGATAGTGAATGTCTCTTATTAGACCTTAAAAAGTGTCAGACTTTCTGGAAAGATCTAATCTGGGAAGCAGATTCTCCTTTTTCTTTTTCTTTTTCTTTTTTTTCTGAGACAGGGTCTCACTCTGTCCCCCAGGCTAGAGTGCAGTGGCACAATCTTGGCTCACTGCAACCTTTACTTCCTAGGTTTAAGCAATTCTTCTGCCTCAGCCTCAGCCTTAGCCTCCCAAGTAGTTGGGATACTGGCCCACACCACCATGTCTGGCTAATTTTTGTATTTCCAGTAGAGATGGTATTTTGCCATGTTGGCCACGCTGTTGTCAAACTACTGACCTCAAGTGATCGGCCTGCCTTGGCCTCCCAAAGGGCTGGGATTACAGGCTTGAGCCACCATGTCCAGCCTGGAGATTTTCTACAGAATGAAAATTTCCCCCTCAAGAGACAGCTTTGCAGGACCATTGTAGTATATGTCAAATAAATATATTTTGGGGAAAATTATTTGATTTCCATTAGACCTCTTATTTGCCTACACCAATGACACTAGATGAGTCAGGTTGCAATTTGGTCTCTTATTGCTACAAAGAGTCTGTTTCATCAGCCTAAAGAACTCTGTTTTAATGGTCAATTGTGCCTAAACTCCAAAGGGAGAAGGGTATCATGAGGCGTGTATGACTTCCCCTTCCCATCACGTTCTCAACTAGTTTTTGGGGTTCTTGATTCTTGATAAACAGAGTTCTTAATTGTATTGTCTAATTCATTATTATTTTCCAATCTGGTTAATGCTTTTACTGTGCTTAGGTTAAGAAAATATTCTTACTTGAGGTCATAAAGATATTAACCTAGTTTACCTTCTAGAAGTTTTATGAACTGTGAAAGCTAAATGCCTACCTTTTATATTTAGATACATAGTTTGCATGGAAATAATTTTAATATATGTTGCGAGTTAGTGGTTAAGATTCAAATTTTACTCTATGGACATCCACCCCATCTTGCACCAATGTTTGAGAAGACCATCCATTTCTTCTATGAAACTTCATAAAACTTGTCACAAATCTAGTGAACTTTCCTATGTGGAAGAATTTTGTATTGTATTATATTTCATTGGTCTATTTGTCTATCCTACTGCCAACATTTATTGTAGCTTTATAATAACCCTTACTATTTGTTTAAATAAATCCTTCTACTTTGGCTCTTTTTATTCTATATAAATTTAGAATTACCTTGTTCCATTCCAAAAATTTCTGTGGTTAGGTCTGTGACTGTGTTGAATCTATAGACATATTTGGGAAGAAATAACTTATCCATTATATTAAGTATTCTATTTCATAACCATGTATATCTTCTTACTTACATATTTTTCATTTATTCTCAATAGTATTTTATAGTGTTCTAAGCAGAATTCTTTTCAACTTTTCATTGGTTAATTTTCTCAGTGTTTTGTTGCTATCTTATTTTCATGCTAATAATTTAGTATTAAAACTCAACATATTTTATATATTGGTTTTGCATATATATACACCCTTATTACTTTTCACTGTTTATATGTGGATTCATTTGATACTCAATTGCGAAAATCAAGTCATGTTTGAATAATTGTTTTCATGCTTCTCTTTTAACTGTTTATGCTTTTTCTCTAATGCAGTTAATAAAAAGATATGTTTATTTCAATAAATCCAAAAATGCATTCAATAACTCAATAACCAGTCATTATAAAAGATTTTGGAAACTTAGAGATCTAAAGTAAATGTATTCATCCAATAAAGCTATAGAAACTCGACAGCAATTGTCATTCTTAACAATGAAATAATGAAAAAGTTATCTTGAAATTGGAAATGAGAAAAGGATACTTGTATTAACATTTCTATTCAACATTGTATCAATAATGGGGATTGCATTTGCTAATATTTTATCAACAATTTTGCCATATATGGGTAAATGAAATATTGGGGTATATTAATGGTATCAAATAAGTATCAATAACTTAAATAAAAATTAAGTATATTCATGTTCACTTTCTCTTCTCTGGAAGAGTTTCTGTAGAGTTTACACAATTTCTTAAATGTAGAGTTTGGCAGGGAAGCTATCATTGATTAATGATGTTTTCAAAGGAATATTTGTAATTTTGAATTTAATATTTTAATAAATACAGGAATACTCAGATCTTATTTGGACAAGTTCTTTCTTGAATTTTGTGCATTTCAACTAAATTTTCAGGTATATTTTTGGCAAAACATTTTATATAGCATTATTTTCTAATTTGTTCGTACTTACTCCCATTTTCCTTGATTTGCCTTGGCTGTGGTATATGTACATAATTGATCTTTATAAAAACTAGCATAGAGATTTATTAATTTTATTTTAGCCCATTTGTATTCAAGGTTAATATTGATATGTGCAGATTTGATCTTGTCATCATGCTGTTATCGGATTATTGTTATACATTATTCACTTTCTATTACTTGTTATCCTAGAGATTGCAACATAAATCTTGACATCAGATTTAATATTAATACTTTACCACTTACTAGAAATGCAAACTACTTAAGATCTTTTATCATCTCTCAATATATATGTCATTGTTGTTTATTTTAGCATTATGTGCACTTTAGACTTCTCCAATACCATACTATTATTTTATAAAGTTAATTTCATTTAGTGTTCATTCAATCCAGATATTTATACTTTCTTTGGCTTTCACTTTTTCCTGCATATCACCCTTCCTTCTGATACTATTTTTTGTCTATAGAGAAAACACTTTTTATTATTTCTTTTGAGTCTGTGCTGGGATGGACAAATATTTTTAGTTTTTTTTTGTTTGTTTATTTCCTTAAAAATATGAATTTTACCTCTGATATATTTTCTTAGGCTTAAGGTAAAGAATTGCTGATTGCAAGTCATTTTTTTTTTTTAGCACTTTCAACATATTATCCTTCCATTATTTTCTGGCTTCTATTGTTTATTAGGAGACAGTTACAGATAACATGTCTTTGGCTCCTGTTAAAGTTGTTACTTTGTTTCAGTTTTTCTCAGATGTGTATGTCTAGCAGTTTTCTTTGTATTTATAACACTGATAATTTTAAAAGATCTTGAAAATTCCAAATCATTATCTCTTTCAGTATTACCGTGCCGATTTTCTCCCTTTTTGAAACTACAAAAATATATGTGTGATATTCCTCACCATTTGCCTTTGTCTCTTATTTTTGTCTTTATTTTCTTGCTGCCTTTGTCTCTTATTTTTGTCTTTATTTTCTTGCTGCCTTTTCTCTGCTTCAGTTTGAATATATTCTTTTCACCTGTGTTCCAATTCCCATTGAATTATTATCAGCTTAGGCATTATGCTCCTAAACCCATCTTTTGAGTTTTAAATTTCATTTATTGCAGTACTCAGTTCCATCGTTTTAATATACTTTCAAATTTTCTACCCCCAAATTACCATTTTATAAATTTTTTTATCATCATTTTATACTCTTTTTTTTAAAAGATGTGCCTGATGACAACACTGTCTAGCTTATCCTTGCACGTATTTCAATGGTTTATTTTTGCTTTTTCTTTTATTTCAGGCAAATGTCTCTTTATATGTTTGGTCATTAAATATTACAAAGATATATTAAGACTCTTAATGATACTACTTTTCTTCACAGAAGTTATATTTTTACACATGTTGTGGTGACTTATGCTTAGATACATATCAGTCCTCATATAATTAATCAATTATAGAGCTGATTTAAACCTAAGCTTTAGTTCTTATGGGATATATTTCTAGTTTGCTTTTATTTTTTAGACATAGACACTTAGGAACCCAATTTATGCTAGGGCCTTTATCACAGATCTTTCTTTATACTTTACCTAAAATATAGCCTCCAAACCTACAATTCTTTGAAAATACTTTTCAGATTCTCAGATTCTCAAACACTGCTTTAGGCAATGACTATTATTTCAAATGGAAATGATGCACACGGGATGAATCACACTTTCATTGCTTTCCTCCCTTCTAGGATCTTGGGCCAACAATTCCTTTATTGTCTTGAAGGCTTTCTGATATTTTAAATCAAATTAGAGAGTTATGTTTTTCATATTTCAGCAAGTCAAAACCACCTCATCTATAATTTCCAGCTGAAGAACACTTAGCGGTATGAACAAAGAAAACGTGATACATATGCAGACAAAATGCAAAGAAGCAAAAATTATCCCAAAGCTAATGCAAGACATACTTGATTTTGTTAATAGTTTGTTGAGTCAGAAAATGGTGGACCATTCAAGAATGTTACTGAGATAATTGTTTACATGGCAAAATAGTAAGTTACAAGGGTATGTGAGTATATACTGCCATGCACAGTATAAATTCCAAGTCTATTAAAAAATTAAAAGCACATCCTGAATAGAATAAAATAAATGGTAATATTTATATAATTTTCAGGAAGAGAAGATATTCTTAAGTGAACATTCACACACACGCACGCACGCACGCACGCACGCACACACCTTCAAGGAAACACTGATGTATTTAACAATATTAAATGTAAAATTATTCCATCTGTCAAAAGCCTTCATGAACAAGATAAAAATGCCAGCTAGAGACAAGAAAATCATTTTGTTATGTATTTAACATGAAAATATATGTCCAAAATAATAAAAAGAAGTGTAGAAAAAAGATCAAAGAAAATTAATATGCAAGCCATAAGAAAATAAACTTGTAAGAGATGATAAGTCCCATTATTAATTATGGAAATATAAGTTAAACCTACAGGGCATTCTTCCCTATCCATCAGAACAGCAAAAGTTGGACATTAAAAATTTTGGTAAATATTGGAGAAAGAACTCTCTTGCACTGTTCATAGATTATACAAATTGTTACAATAGTTTTAAAGATAGCTTGATAGTTTATAGAATATTCATAGATGCTTATGCCCCATAATCTAAAAATTTTTAAGTATATATCTTTGAGAAATTTTACGTTTGTACATGAAAACATATTTCAGCATTGCTTCCTATAGAAAAAAATGGAGATTATCTAAATGACCAATCAGAATGAATAGATTTTTAAACATATTTTGGATTACCTCATTTCTTTGCTATAAATTTCTAATTAAAACAGAATTGAATGTGGGCCCCTCTAATCCTACTATAACACCTCACCCTTTCTCCAAAACTCTAAGAAATTGCCATTGTTTTACATAAATTTTGTAGGACACGTATCCAAAAAAGAAAGCTATAATTAGAAGTGACCATTCCTCTTGCCCTGTGTCTCTGAACATCTCTCTAAGCAGGAAAAAGCATTGTAGTATGTTCTTTCCTCACACTGTCACCCAGACTGGAGTGCAGTGGCGCGATCTCTTCTCACTGCAACCTCCCCTCCCTGGTTCAAGCAATTATCCAGCCTCAGCTTCCCAAGTAACTGGTACTACAGCTGCGCGCCACCACGCCCAGCTAATTTTTTTTTGTCTTTTTTTTTTTTTTTTTTTTTAGTACAGACGGGGTTTCACCATGTTGGCCAGGATGAGTCTCTCGATCTCTTAACCTCGTGATCTGTCTGCCTCGGCCTCCCAAAGTGCTAGGATTACAGGCGTGAGCCACCGCACCCGGCCTCTTTTCTCACACTCTTATCGTCCATACATCTCTAAGTCATCCACTAATCCACTAAGGGCTAGATATGTACGGATTAATAAAACTGAGTTTTAATCGTATATTTTTCCACATTAGCTTATTTTGCTTTGTTTCTAATTAACTAGACATGTGAGCATGTGAAGGCTGAGACTAGTGACAAGTACTTGCTACATTTTTAAGTCTGTAGTGCATAGGAAGAGGGGATAGGAAAATAAGAGAGTGTTAAGAGTTGACTTTATCTACTTCAAGTCTTCTTTACTTGCCAAATCTCCGTGGATTATTATATTCTCCTTTCCTTTTCCCTATGCTTTCATTCATTTTGCCAGCATTTGGGGTGTGAAAACAGCTGCTGAAACTGGAGATTAGAGATGAGTAGTAATGGCAGAAGGTTAGCTTTTTTAAAAAAATTTTTACCTTGTAAGCCTTCTTTCCAAAAGAGCAGAACCAGCCCTTCCCTTCACCGCCTCCAGAACTGCCGGCGTCGCGGGCGCCACGCACCGCAACGTAGCGCGCGCTACGGCACTCGCGTTGGGCACGCAGGCGCCTGACAGCCCGGCGCCATCTTCACTCAGCGCGATGGCCACAGCCTGAGGGCCGGGAGCAGACAGGCACTGCCTGCTCCTCAGCGTGCATTTGTTTCTGCTGACCGCGGACGCTGCCCTGGGCTGGAACAATGCTGAGAAAAGGTAAGACCAACTTAGATATTACATACAAATTTGGGAAAACTGTGGTGATCTGTGAAGGCTATGAGTCCTCTGAAGACCAGTATGTACCAAGAGGCTCCTGTGGTTTGGGGTATAATTTAGATTATACGGAACTCGGCCTGCAGATGCTGAAGGAGTCTGGAAAGCAGCACGGCTGTGCCTCTTTCTCTGATTATTATTACAAGTGGCACTTGGCGTATTACTGTAGCACGGGTGGATTAATTACCATCGTGATGCTCCTCAGGATCGCCTTTGTAGTCTATAAGCTGTTACGAGTGATAAGCAGTATTCTCCTCCACCGTATTATGAGTATCCCCCATTTTCCCACCGTTAACAGAGATTCACCAACTCAGCAGGACCTCCTCCCCCGAGGCTTTAAGTCTGAGTTCACAGGACCGTAGAATACTGACCCTGGTGCAACTTCTGGTTTTGGCAGTGCTTTTGCAGGGCAGCAAGGTTATGAAAAGTCAGGACCAGGGTTCTGGACTGGCTTGGGAACTGGTGGAATATTAGGCTATTTATTTGACACCAATAGAGCGGCAACACCCTCCTCAGACTCCTGGTACTACCCGTCCTATCCTCCCTCCTAATCTGGCACATGGAATAGTCGCGTTTACTCACCCCTTCTTGGAGGCTCGGCGGCTATTCAGCATGTTCAAACTCAAACACGAAAACCAGAACTGCATCAGAATATGGTGGTACGAGGAGACGATAAAGTTGAAAGTTGGAGTCAAACATTGGATGCAGAAATTTCAGATTTTTTTTGTCACTTTCTCTTTAGAAAAGTGCTACCTGTTAACAATTGGGAAAAGGGGGCATTCAGAAGTTCTGTGGTGTTTTGTCCTGTATAGCTTTTTGTATTCTATGATTTGGGGCTAAATGTTTGTGTTGTATGCAGTGTAACATGCAGATATATATTGTAGTTTTTGAAAGTGATCATTACTGTGGAATGCTAAAAAACATTAATTTCTAAAACCTTAGAAATTAGCATTAAGGATGAAGGCATTGTACTAATACAAACTGAGTACAGAAAATTTCAGTCTTAGGTGGTTGTAGCTGATGAGTTATTATCTCATAGAGACTATAATATTATATTTGGTATTATATTATTTTGTTCTGCTGTTCTTCAAACGTTTAACTAAAGCTTTGAACTAATTATGCTAATTTCTGAGTTTTGATTACTTTTGAGCTCTGAAGCTTTGAATGATTCAGTGTTGTTGATGGCCTTCTGGTAAGTGAATATTACCTTCTGTAGGAAAAGGTAGAAAATAATAATCTAGAAGGTTGTTGTGAATGACTGTGTGCTGGCAAAAATGCTTGAAACCTCTATATTTCTTCAGTTCATAAGAGGTAAAGGTCAAATTTTTCATCAACAGTCTTTTAATAGCAAAAGCATGCAGTTCTCTGTGGAATCTCAAATATTGTAGTGATAGTCTGTTTCAATCTTAAATTTAAAAAAATAAGTAAAATCAAGGGGTTTAGTCTGAAAAAAAGAAAAAGCAGAAGCAAGATTAGGAGATTAGAAATTAAACACAAAAATAACAATGATGAAGAAGGAATAGAAGGTGAGAAACAGTTGTATTTTAATATAGAAAAGGAGACAGAAGAAGGTAGGAATTTGTGTCACCAAAAGATACATGTACTGCTGATTGCTATGCATCCTCCAATGAAAGTGATTTGGGGTTTCTCTTCAGCATTACTTTTATAACCACCATTTTCTAATTTTTGATAATTTTTTCTCAATCTTTTCTAAATCACCTTGTGGTAATTTGAATCCTCCTTTCCTGCTCACATATATTATGGGATAGTGTCTTTAGAAATAGTTCCCAAGGAGGGGAAAAAAGTATCTGAATGATTTAAGTTTGGAAGCTTGTGGTGAAAATGGAGTGATGTGATTTCTGGTCCTATTCCATGGTATGAATTAAGTACTCCAGCAGTGATGTATTTGTAAGAGATTGAGAGTCTGCTGCATAGTCTTTTCTCTTATCTGGGTCACTTCCTGATGCCAAGTCCTGCCTTAAACTCTAAAGGAACAACAACAAAAAAAAAACTGCGGAGAAATGTCCTGACCACAAATCAGTTAGATTGATTTGATGCCCATTGTTAAAGTTAGATATAATTCTTAATTTCTCATTTTGTTGGAAGTTACAGTATAGAATGTACATTTTTAATAGAAAGAATTTTAGAAATACTTCAGAATAATTGTTCTATTACTAGTTGTTCAAATAACCAGCTGTATTATTTAAGACAAGCTATTTTACTTCTTTAGACCCCAGGATCATTAATTCTAAAATAAAAAGTTTGAGCTTGATTGAGGTAATGTTGCTTCCAGACTACTCTGTACTTTCCTTGGTTCATCAACCTGGTTTTACACTTGAATCTACCTTCATTTTAGATATTTTAGGTTATATAAAATACAGCAATTTTCTATATTTTATATGAATGTTTAAGTTAAATTAATAAATTTATTAATATGTAATATTAATATTTGCTTAAAATAGTAAAACATTTTTCAATCCATAATGGTGAAAATTTTCATAAAGTATAGATCTGAAAATGATTCTGTTATTTTCTTCACTGTATTATATAAGTCAAAGCCTTCAAAATGTGAAATACTAATTTATCTCAGAAGATGAGAATGTTGGTGTAGAAGCACTCTGAAAACAAATTTTGTAATTTTAGTGAGTGGTGATTCCAGTTAGATCATCTATTAAACAATTTACTTGAAAATATACACTGAAATTCCACCAGTAAGATAATTAAAATATGAAAATTTAAAAACAAGTTTTAATTGTGTAAATGATGTGGACACAGACCTCCTGTTTAATAGCTTTGGGTTTCTTTCATCTTAAAATTGTATTGCATCTCTGTAATTTTCCTTTTTTGGCACAGAGGACAAGTGTTATACAGATGGAGAAACAGTTGTTGTTTTATGGTACCTCCTCTCCTCAGCACATTAGTATTTATCATTCACATGGATCCTCTTCTAACAATGACATGCCCTCATGTGCACTTACTGTCAAAAAAAAAAAGGGCTTTAGAATCTTGGAAAAATAGAAGGCATGTGTTACTTTTATTACATGCAGAGTAAGAGGTGGAGGGAGTTTCCTGATACAGTTCAGATATTGATTATATAGGAAAGTGATTCCTTAATCACAAATACCTATGGAAAAAAAGGCTATAGTTGCAACATAAACTAGTTTTAAGACAAGAAAAAGACATCCCTCACTCTTACCTGTTCCTCTCAACATACACAAATACAAAACAGAAAAAAACACCAAATTGCTACATAAACATGAAAGTCTCTGGTGGCAGTGACAGAAGTAAGAAGATTTTCGTAGAAACAATGAGAAATACCGAAATGAAACCTAGAGTTCTGTTTATCTGCCTGCAAGACCACTTTGTGGACCAACCTTCACCACCTTTTATTTAACTAGTTCAGTTGTAACATAAATGACACAATAAATGTTGCTGCCTGGGCATTAAAGATGTAACAACCACACAAATGGCCTGAGCCAGTGGCCAAAAAAATTAGAGGCATTTTTCCTATGGAGCTGAGTAGTCTCCCCACTTTTCAGATCTTTATTTAAATGAACCATTCAGGCATTTGCCCGCAAATTGAGTTCCTTGTATAGTTTGAATATTAGTCTTCTGTTGGATGAATACTTTGCAAATGTTTTCTTCCATTCTCTTTACTCTGTTGATTGTCTCCTTTGCTGTGCAGATTTTTAGTTCAGTGTAGTTGCAGTTGTCTATTTTTGTTTTAATTGCCTGTTCTTTTAAAGTCTCAGCCATAAAATCTGCCTAGACCAATGTCCTGAAGTTTTTCCTATGTTTTCTTCTAGTAGTTTTATAATTTGGTGTCTTATTTTTAAATATTAAATATTTTTAAGTATTTTTATGTGATGAAAGATAGGGTTCTAGCTTCATTCTTCTTCATATGTATATCTAGTTTTCACAGCACAATTTTTTGAAGTGGCTATTATTTTTGCAATGCATATTCTTGATAACCATGTCAAATATTAGATATATATATAAATGTGTGGATGTATTTATTTCTGGGTTTTCTACTTTGTTCCAATGGACTATACATCTGTTTTTTTATACCAATACGGTTATTTTGGTTACCATAGTTTTAGAATATATTTTGAAGTTAGGTAGTGTGATAGCTTCAGCTTTGTTCTTTTTGCTCCAGACTGCTTTGTTTATTCAGACTCTTCCATGATTTAATTTTCATTTTGGAATTGGTTTCCTTTTCAATTTATTGAAGAATGTAATTGGTATTATTTGTTTATTTCATTTCTCAGGAGTAACTTTATTTTAATTTAAATTTTCTTTTTCTGTAGATTTTGGGGAACAGCTGGTGTTAGGTTACATGGAGAAGTTCTTTAGTGGTGACTTCTGAGATTTTCGTGCAACCATCACTGAGCAGTATACACTGTACCCAATTTGTAGTCTTTAATCCCTCACCACCCCCCGAACCCTTTACCTGAGTCCCCAGTGTCCATTGAATCGTTCGTATGCCTTTGCATCCTCATAATTTAGCCCCCACTTATAAGTGAGAACATACTATGATGTTTGGTTTTCCATTTGAGTTACTTTGCTTAGAATTACAATCTCCAGTTACATACGGGTTGTTGTCAATGTGATTATTTCATTCCCTTTGATGGCTGAGTAATAGTCCATTGTTGTGTGTGTGTGTGTGTGTGTGTGTGTGTGTGTGTGTGTGTGTGTATGGAATACTACAAGAATATATATGGTGTATGTATATGTGTACCACAATTTCTTTATCACCTCCCTGATTGATGGGCATTTGGGCTGATTCTATATTTTTTGCAAATTATGCTGCTATAAACAGGTGTGTGCAAGTATTTTTTTTTTGTATAATGACTACTTTTCCTTTGAGTAGATACCCTACTTTTAGTTCTTTAAGGAATTTTCACACTGTTTTTCATAGTGGTTGTGCTAGTTTACATTCCCACCAGCAGTGTAAAAGTGTTCCCTTTTCACTGTATACTTGCCAACATCTATTTTTTTTTAATTTTTTTGATTATGGCTATTCTTGCAAGAATAAGGTGGTATTTACTTGTGGCTTTGATTTGCATACTGGAAATTTTTTTTGTGTTGGCAATTTTTAAATTACCATTTCAATCATAATACTTGTTATTGATCTGTTAAGAGTTTCTATTCCTGGTTTAATCTAAGAGAGTTGTATATTTTCATGAATTTATCTATTTCCTCTAGGTTTTCTTGTTTATGCATAGAAAGTTTTCATAGTAGTCTTGAATGATCTTTTGGATTTCTGTGGTATTGGTTGCAGTATCTCCCCTTTAGTTTCTGATTGAGCTTATTCAGCCTCTTCTTTTCTTGGTTAATCTCGCTAATGGTCTATCAATTTTATTTATCTTTTTAAAGAACCAACTTTTTGTTTCATTTATCTTTTGTTTGTTTCAATTTCATTTTCTTTTTATTTTTTTGTTTCAATTTTATTTAGTCCTGCTTAGGTCTTCATTATTTCTTTTCTTCTGCTGGGTTTGGGTTTGGTTTGTTCTTGTTTCTCTAGTTCCTTGAGGTGCAAGCTTAGATTATCTGTTTGTGCTCCTTCAGACTTTTTGATGTAGCCATTTAAGGCTATGAACTTTCCTCTTAGAACTGCCTTTACTGTATCCCAGAGTTTTGAAAGGTTGTGTCACTATTACTAAGTTTGATGAATTTTTAAATTTCCATCTTGATTTTATTATTGACCCAACTGTGATTCAGAAGCAGATTATTTAATTTCCATGCATTTGCATAGTTTTGAGGATTTATTTTGGAGTTGATTTCCAACTTTATTCCACTGTGTTTTGAGAGAGTACTTGATATTATTTTAATTTTCATAAATTTATCAAAACTAGTTTGGAGTTTGGTGGCCTATTATGTGGTCTATCTTTGAGAATGACCCATGTGCTAATTAATAGAATGTAAATTCTGTAGTTGTTGGGTAATATGTTCTGTAAATATATGTTAAGTTCAGTTGTTGTAGCATATAGCTGTTGACTTTCTCTCTTGATGACCTTTCTAGTATTGTCAGTGGAGTATTGAAGTCCCCCACTATTATTGTGCTGCTGTCTAACTCATTTCTTAGGTCTAGTAGTAATTGATTAATAAATTTGGGAGCTCCAGTGTTAGGTGAATATATATTTAGAATTGTGATTTTTATTCTGTTGGACAAGTAATTTTATCATTTTAAAATATCCCTCTCTGTCTTTTTTAAACTGTCCTGCTTTAAAGTTTGTTTTTTCTAATATAAAAATAGCTATTCCTGCTTGCTTTTGTTGTCCATCTACATGAAATAGCTTTTTCCATTTCTTTACCTTAAGTTTCTGTGAGTCCTCATGTGTTAGGTGAGTCTCTTGAAGACAGCAGTTACTTTGTTGGAGAATTCTTATCCATTCTGTCTTTTTGTATGTTTGAAGTGTAGCATTTAGGCTTTTTGGTATTGAGATGTGAGGTACTATTCTATTCATCATGCCATTTGTTGCCTGAATACCTTGTGTTTTATTTATTTACTGATTGTGTTTTTGTTTTATAGGTCCTTTGAGATTTATGCTTTAAGGAGGTTTTATTTTAGTATATTTCACGGATTTGTTTCAAGATTTAGAGATCTTTTTAACAGTTTTTGTAGTTCTGGCTTGTTAGTGGCAAATTCTTTCAGCATTTGTTTTTCTGAAAAATACTGTGTCTTTTCTTCATTTATGAGCTTAGTTTCACTAGATACAGAATTCTTGGCTGATATTTTTTGTTTGTTTGTTCAAGCAGGCTGAAGGTCAGACCCCGATGCCTTCTAGCTTATAGGGTTTCTGTTGATAAAACTGCTGTTCATCTGATAGGTTTTGCTTTATAGGTTACCTGGTGCTTTTGCCTCACAGCTCTTAAGATTCTTTCTTTCCTCTTAACTTTAGATAACCTGAGGACTATGTGCCTAGGTGATGATCTTTTTGCAATAAATTTCTCTGGTGTTTTTTGAGCTCTTACATTTAGATGTTTAGCTCTCTTGCAAGGCTGGATAAATTTTCTTTGATTAGTCAGTCCCTCAAATATGTTTTCGAAGCTTTAAATTTATCTTCTTCCTCAGGAAAACCAATTATTTTTAGGTTTGGTCATTTAACATAATCCCAAACTTCTTGAAGGCTTCGTTAATTCGTTTTTTTTTTTTTTCTTTGTCTTTGTTGAATTGGGTTATTTAAAAAACCTTGTCTTTGAGCTCTGACATTCTTTCTTCTTCCTGTTTGATTCTATTGCTGAGAATTTCCAGTGCATTTTACATTTCTCTAAGGGCATCCTTTATTTCCAAAAGTTGTGATTGCTTATTATTTATGCTATCTATTTCAGTGAAGATTTTTTCTTTCATATCTTGTATCTTCTTTTTTTTTTTTATTTCATTAAGTTGGACTTCACCTTTCTCTGGTGCCTCCTTGATTTGCTTAATAATTGGCATCCTGAATTCTTTTTCAGGCAATTTGGGGTTTCTTCTTGATTTAGATCCATTGCTAGTGAGCTAGTGTTGTCTTTTCGGGGGTGTTAAAAAATCTTGTTTTGTCATATTATCAGAATTGTTTATCTGGTTCCTTCTCATTTGGGTAGACTATGTCAGAAGGAAGATCTGGAGCTCAAGGGCTCTTCTGTTCAGATTCTTATGTCCCATGGGATACTCCCTTGATGTAGTGCTCTCCCCCATTTTTCTAGGGATGTGGCTGATAGCTGAACTGTATCAATTGTTATTTCTCTTCTGGATCTAGCCACCTAGTGGAGCTACCGGGCTCAGGCTGCTACTGGGGGGGGTTCTGCACAGAGTCCTGTGATGTGAACCATCTTCCGGTCTCTCAGCTGTGGATATCAGCACCTGCTCTGGTAAAGGTGGCAGGGGAGTGAAATGGACTCTTTGAGGATCCTTAGTTGTAGCTTTGTTTATTGCACTAGTTTTTTGCTGGTTGGCCTCCTGCTAGGAGATAGCACTTTCAAGGGAGATTGGCTGTGACAATATTAGGAGGATCAGGTGGTGAGTGGGGCCATAGAGCTCCCATGAGAATATGTCGTTTGTCTTTGGCTACCAGGGAAGAGAGAGTAGAGAAAGACTGTCAAGTAGGGCAGGGTTAGGCATGTCTTAGCTGTGAGGGGGTGAAGGTGTGGTTCTCAGGTTAATGGAGATATGTTCCCATGTGGATTATGCTGCCTCTGTTGTGTCATGTTAGTGGCCAGGGAAGTGAGGCAAAGCCAGCAGTTACAGGCTTCACCCAGCTCCCATTCTGTCCAAAAGGCCAGTCTCACTCCCACCATGCTCTCCACAACAGCACTGAGTTTGTTTCCAAGCCGTGGGTAAGCAGGGCTGAGAACTTGCCCCAGGCTACCAGCCTCCTGTCTATGAAAGCATACAGGGATTTCAGGTTTCCTGCCTCCCTGCCTGTTGCAGTTTATGTGCTGTGTATGCACTCCAAATTCACTCCATCCCCTGAGTTCTGTCCAGGAAACTTCACCTTGGTTCAAAATTGTTACAAAGTTCAGGTGGAAATTTCCTTCTCCCTGTTGTCTCTTCCCAGTTCCTCTGGCAGGCCTCCCCAAGGAACTCTGCAAGACAAAGTCAGAAATGGCTTCTCTGGGGACAGAGAGAGCTTACAGTGTTCTTCCTGCTGCTTCTTCACCCTTGCATTTTACTCAGCTCCTTAAAATTGCCTCAACTCCAGGTAAAGTCAAATACTTCTCTCATGATCTGGGCCTTCAGGTTCCCTAGTGAGGGTGTTTATTTGGGGGCAATCCCATTTTTACACCATAACATTTTGAGCACTCACAGTTTGGGGGCTGTCTGCTGGGTCCTGCATGAGCAATCTGCTTCCTTGGTAGGGTCTGTGGATTCTTTCCACTTTCCTGGTATGTTTCTGCAGTCATTCTTGGAGCAAAAGTTCGCAGTGTGTCTCCAAATGCTGCTCTGTCTGTCCAAGTGGGAGCTGCAATTTGGTCCTGCCTCCTATAAACAAAAGAAAATTATTTCTCACAGTTCTGATGATCGGGAGACTAAGATCAGAGTAACATCATGATTGGATTCTGCTGAGGGCCCTCTTCAGGTTTCAGACTGTCAAGTTATTGTAATCTCACATGGGAGAAAGAGTGTCATTGGTGTTTTGAAGAAGTTGCATTAACTCTGTAGATTGCTTTGGGTGATAAGGTCATTTAAAAATATTATGTTCTGAACTGCGAGCATGGGATGTTTCCATTTGCTTGTATCTTCTTCGGTTTCTTTCATTAGAGTTCTGTAGTTTTTCTTGTGGATGTCTTTTACCTCCTTAGTTAAATTATTCCTAGATAGGTTTTATTTTTGTAGCTATTGTAAGTGGGTTTGCTTTCTTGATTTTAATTTTGGCTAGTTCATGTTTGCTGTATAGAAACACTAATGATTTTTGTACATTGATTTTATCTCCTGCAACTGTGCTTACTATATTTGCTTACCAGTTCCAATAGATTTTTGGTACAGCTTTTAGTTTTTTTCTATATATAAGATTGTGTCATCTGAAAAGCAGAACAATTTGACTTCTTCCTTTCCAATTTTGATATCTTTTATTTCTTTCTCTATTTTATTGTTATGACTAGAACACCAAGTACTATGTTGAATAAGGGTCGAGAAAGTGGGCATTCTTGGCTAGTTCCAGTTTTTAAGGGACAGGCTTTGAATTTTTTTCCATTCAGTATGATGTTAGCCATGGGTTTGTCATATATATATACACACACACACACACACACACACATATATATATATACCTTTTATTATTTTGAGGTATATTTGTTCTATACCCCAGATTTTTGAAAGTTTTCATCATAAAAGGATGGTTTTTGTTCTTGGTTTTGTTAATGTGATGTATCATGTTTATTGATTTATGTATGTGGAACCATCCTTGCACTTTTGGGATGAATCCCACTTAATTATGGTGAATGATCATTTTAATATGTTATTGAATTCTGCTTGCTAGTATTTTTGGGGGGAGAGGACGGAGTTTTGCTTTTGTTGCCAGGCTAGAGTGCAGTGGTGTGATCTTGGCTTCCCCAACTGCCACCTCCTGGGTTCAAGCAGTTCTTCTGCCTCAGCCTCCTGAGTAGCTGGGATTACAGACCTGCACCACCATGCCTGGCTAATTTTTGTATTTTTAGTAGAGACGGAGTTTCTCCATGTTGGTCAGGCTGGTCTAGAACTCCCGAGCTGAGGTGACCCCTGACCTTGGCCTTCCGAAGTGCTAGGATTACAGACATGAGCCACTCCACCTGGCCTATGTTTGCTAGTATTTTGTTGAAGACTTTTGCATCTTTGAACTGGTTTTCTGTCATTGTGGTGTATTGAATTTGCATTCCCCATATGAAGAACCAAGGTCTCCTACAGGCTGGGTTTTATCTAAGACGCCAAGAGGAACATGAGATCAGGCTCTCAGCATTAGAATACTGGTCAAACAGGCATAAACTGAACAAGTCAGACAAGAGTTACAAGGGTATTTGCAAGTATAAACAAGTTTCCCATGTGAGGGACCCCTGGTACACAGATCAGAGAACCAGGCATCAGGTTGTCTTCCAGATAAAATAAATATCTGTTATAGCAACACTGTGAAAGCCCACATCCAGCTCCCCTTTATTTTCTGTTAACGGCAGGGTTGCTAGCCAATCTGGTACCTGAAACTCATTTTAGCTAGAGTGTGGTTAGCCAATCTGGTACTCGAAACTCATTAAAACATCAATAGCAAGAATTACAAAAGCCCCATGGACAATAGTAGTTGCAAAATAATTACTACAAACACTCCTCAGTGGTATACTTTCTGGGGTAAGATAAATAAATCTGGATATTTTATTAGTTCTTTTTGTGCCCTTGAGACCATGATAGGTTTTGTGCCCATAATCCCGACCCTCTCCAGTTAATTGAAAATTTCAGAAAACCCATCTGATGCTGTCCATGCTATCACTTGTAAAAGTATCAGAACCATATCATATCACTAATAATTTTTGAAAACTTTGATTTATAATTTGCATTGACTTCTGTACAGAATAATTTTGTTCTTGAATGGAGACAAATTTGAATTATTAGATATTAATGGAATTTTTAAAAATGTGATGTGGTTATTATCACACGTGATTTCATAGGAAAATTGTATGGGAGAAAAACCTGCCTCTTAGAAAATGTATTTCTTAGCAAAGAACTAATACTTTTGATTGAGCATTTTGAAATGGAGCTTTCTTTTCTTGGTACAATCTTTCATATCTTAAATATAAGAAAACATTGTAAATTTATGTTTTCACAGAAGAAATTTAAGAAAAGTGTGCTCATATGAGTGGTAAAGTGCAGAATAATTGCCAGATATAAATATTCACTAGAGAAAATAAACAGAAACAAAAATCACAGAAAGAAAGCTAGTCCTGTTTCTCCACAAAACACTCAGTCTTTATTCATGCAGCATAGTAAATAGTCCTTAAGTGTTTTTTCTGGTCACTGGAGACAGATCTGAAGGCAAGAGCATAATTGTAATCTAATTAAAATTAGAAGATAAAACTTAGCTAATAAGAATAAGAGCAATTCTTTCATATTCTTTGAAACATAGCATAAAAATTTGATGCCGTGAGGTTATTAAATAGTGAAATAGTCGTCTTCAAGTTTAATTGATGTTTACCTTATAGTTTTTAATCTATAGGAAATATATAATTACAAATTGAAATTTGGTAAATTTTGAGTTAAATTATGCAAAAAAAGCTTATATATAAATAATAAAAGACTGTTTAGATAAATAAATTGCCTAAATACAGTTTTAAATAACATTTTGCTAGAGATACATTTTTATGTGATGGTGAATACATGTTTAAAAGCTATAGTCTGTAATGTAACCTGAGTATCATTATAAGATTAAATAAAGTACAGTTATTGAAATATGTTAGATTTAAATAATATTATAATTTTATTATTTCCATTGTAATGGAATTTTTTGTTTTTCTATGTCTGATCCTTTATTTGACTGTTCACTGTGAAGAAGTAATCACTGACTCCAGTCTCCTGTTCTTACTCCTCTATTTAATTGTTCAACATCTAATGTTAATAAACAATCACCAATTCTAATCTCCAGGTTTCCCTTGCAGTTTCAGTCATAGGAAGCAACTTATTAATGCTAATACTGTGTACATAATTACAGACAGTGCACCTAATCAGAGTCAGCATGGAAAAGGCATGATTTTATGCATCTGCAGGTTAACTTCTCTAAAGGATATTAGCATGTGGAAGCATTTACTACCAGTTTTAATTCAGAGTAGATGATCCATAAACACTAAGTTATTAATTGATATGTCTGATCTGAAATTTTATTTATAGGGAATGATATCAAAGGTCACATAATTTTTTAAGTTTGTATATACATAATTAAACATTTAAAGTTTAATTACTAGTCCTTCAAACATTAAAAAAGTTGGCATATGACAGCTATGATTGATGGTTAAAAACCAGCAAGTATTTACTATTTCAGTAATGCTGTATAGCAGCATTATCAACCAAATCTAAATTTGTATGTAAAATATGGTGTTCAAATTTTAAAAAAAATTAAAAAGACAAATTTGCTATAAATAATATATGGCAAATCAACTATGTAACATTTCTCTGAAACTTAATTTTTAAAACATTTGTCTTGAAATGTCTATAATGTCTAAAATATATTTTTGAAATTTTAAAAGTTTTAAATTACTATTTATTAAAAATTATTTTAGAAATGAAAATCAAAATCAAATATGCTTAGAAAGCTTGACAACAAATGTACAAAAGGGGCAATCATAAAGGAATTTTTTATTTGGTCCACTCCACCAGAATGTCCTAGGAATATTTTTCCTGGTAAAATTAGTTTTTAACATTAGCAATATGAGTGTTCCTTATTTTTCTGAGCAAAATAAAGAAAAACACATTGCGATTATTATTTCTAGAAAACAGTACAAGTCTCTAAACATCTAATAAGGGAAGGATACATGTAATATACTGCAACATTCTTATGACTATTATTTTAATCAAAGAGTTATCCATCTTTATACCTTAATCTTTTAATTAGGCAGTGGAATTGAGTATACTTCAATGACTGATAAGTTAAGGACATTGTGAGGAAACATCATCATGGCTCAATATTTCTGCCCCAAAGTAAGGTTAAAAAAAAAAAGACAGGAAACATCCACCTTTGGAAACAGAGGATGGCTCATGTTGTGAAAATCAGCTTTAAGCAGTATACCTACCCTTGTAAATAAATTTACCTCAGCAGCAGCAAAATGGATAAGGGCTGAGTGTTGTTGAAAGTCATGGATTAAAGTCCACGCAAAGAATAGGCCATTCTTTGAATTAACTTTGTCACTTGATATCATAAAGTTTTCATGAGCTAGGTTCTACACAAGCTAAAGAAAGCCACACCCCTTTTGGCAAGGTCCCAAAACCCCCCAAAATAAATTTATTTATTTTTTTAATCCATACCCATTTTGCAAGATGTTTGAAAAGATTGCCAGTAATTTATTCTAAGCCTGTAACTTTTTAGAGAAAGTTCTGAGGCTGTAATTTAGGGGATTGTTAAGGTAAAGTGAATTGTTACTTATAAAGTCAACACTAAAATCCAATACCTATGTTTCTTATTTTCTTCTTTGTAATTAGATCATTTTACATTTGTATGTGTCTTTGCTATTGAGGGACTGTGTTAAGCAAACAATACTTCTCTTCCTGGGTCCACGAGGGGCATGGTTTCAAAGGCAAGAGTTTCCCAGTGCCACGCCTCCATCCACACCCCCATCCGGGAAAGTAAAAGTTCTTTGTTTAGGTTTCCTGCATGGACTAGGTAAAGGAATCCAAGTGGGCTTCTTTGTTTAAAAAGCCCACGGAAAGCTCTGGGAGGAGGGGACTCTGTTGTGGACCAAGCAGTCAATTCGGTGTCAGAGTCAAAGATCAGTCACTCCAGAGGAAGTTTGAAAGGAATGAGGAGAGAATAACTCCAGGGTTAAAACTCCACTGTTCCTTACCTATACCAACTCCTTCTCTGCATCCCCTCCCACTGCAGCGTGGGAACTGTCTCTCCTTCTCTCTCTTTCTCTCTCTCTCTGCCTAATAAATCGCTCTCTGCAAAACTCTTTGGGTCCAAGTTATTTATTTGAAGGGTAAGCTCACCATGCCTCTGGGGCCCCTTTCCCCATTCTTTGGAGTAAGAGAGGCCAAGGAGCTCAGATCTGGGAACTGGGAGCATCTTTGGGATGCCCCCGCTCCCTCCCCCAGCTATACTATTTAAATATTTTTTATACTTGCTTTTGGCTCTGCTATGATATTTACAACAACCTGTTACACAAGAAAAATATTTTATATCTCTACTAAGTCAATAAAGAAACTAAATCTCAGAATGGTACATTATATGTGTCACTGAGTAATTTAAGGTTCATTTTCAGACATCTCCAAATACAGTTCATACTTTATAAAATTTCTCTAATTGTCCAATTTGTCTAGACAAAACAACTCAGCCTCTAAATTCTGAGAAGAACTTTATTTATAAAAAGCTTTAACCTTGCCAATAACAGTACAAGAAATACCATTTTTCATCTGGCTACAGCCAGTTTCTTATGGATCTCCACAGAACTGCCCCAATTCTCTTTGTCATGAAACTGAGAAAATTGAAGTTATTTATCAGTCCCAAAGAGTAGTAGCATGCTAGGGTATGAGACTTTCAATAACTTTGTTTTGACCTTGTTTTCTTTGGTGATTCAACATAGGTGAAATAGGCCTGACTTGTAACAGCGTCAAGGTCACTCTTAGTTAAGAAAAAACAAAAAGTATAAATTAATATTGGTTTAAGAAATTCTAAACTTTAAGATAATATTCTGTAGTTGCACAAGATATTGGGAAAAACATTTGAAGAATGATATGTTCATTGATTTAGTTATTTCTAATTACTAATACTGATCTTTTTATGGTTTTAATTATAATGTTTTACTCTGCCATATAAAATTGAGTAAAATTTGTGTGAATTCATTAAAACAAGTAGAAATTAACCTTGTGAAAATCGGTGACTAAAGTTATTTCTGTTTTTGGAATCAACATGCATCTCAGAACTCAACTAACATCATCATTTAGCATAGAGATTTTTTGACGCCTTAAATTCTGGGAAACTTAGAACCAATTCTTCTATGACCTGATAGAATATGTTTAGACAATAACACCTAATTTTTATCAACCAGTGTTAAAGCAGTACAATTATCAAAATTGATAAGCAAAATTAATAATTTAACAAATTGTGTTTGTTTCATTGAAATTTTGATCTGGCAATGAGATATAATTTTCTTTCATTGAAAGAACACTAACCATCATTTAAAAGCTTATAGAAAATAAGTTTCCTAAGACTCTCTCACATCCCATAAATATTCTTTAACCTTGGAATAACTTTCTTAGTCTAAAATGATTAAAGTGTTTAATAGCTGATTAATGTCACCTATCAACTTATCTTTAAAGTGTTTTTCTGTTGTTTCTTTCTGTTTGTACCTTACAAAATAAATATATTCACTGTACAAAACACCAAAAAACACTTAGCATTTTAAAGTGTTGAGGTTATATATTGTTGAATATTCAGGGTCATATTTCTGTTGTACCACAAATTTTAATATGCAGAACATAACCCCTAGTTAATACAGAGCTAAGACAATACAAAAGAAGTCCTTCTTTTCCAGGGTAGAAATTGTAAGGTACTTTTTGTGAACAATAACTGCTAATACATTTAGAAAGCTGAATTTTTAATCTCATATATTCTGAATAGGACTTGCTTTATTCTCGAAGGTAAAATAAATGCATTAATTATAGGATAGCTGGATAGATGGTTATATGAAGAAGTGGAAAGAGATAGGTAGGTGGATAGATTAGATAAGTAAAATTTCTTATACTCTAATTTGAGTAGCTCTGTATATTATTTCTAATCTATGTAAGACTCAATCTAAGGGAAAATAACAACCATGCTAATTAGGTATTGTCTGAATTAATAGAGGTAATTTAAAAATAATTTTTATGGTATAAAATTACTAATTTTAAAATACAATATTTTTAAGTGTTTACACATGATTTTTATAGCTGTGTTCAGTAATACCAAATCATTTATTACAAATCAAATTTTCCTACTTAATACAGTTAACAGGTAAAATATTGAACTAGCTTTTTTAGTTCTTCTAGCATGAAACACATTGAAAGTGTAAGTAAAAAAGTTAACAACTCAAGTAAAATGTTTGGTAACATGTAACAAACCTTTCCCCACTGAATGTTATTATCCCTCTATTCAGGAGTTTCTCTGAAACACAAATCTTTGCTTTGAATTTCAGTGACTCAAATTAATGAACTTCATGAACTTGCCAGCACATATTTAACATACACTCTTTGCCTTGCTTATTAGTACATGAGAAAAAAAGGATCTTTAGAGCCACTTACAAATACACATCCACATATGATCAAGGTAGAATTGTTGAATCTACAAACAGTCACATATGCAAAAATAGAAAACACCTAGACGATAGAGACAAGAACTTTTAAAAAATTAAAATTACTAAACATACAAGATATTTTGAACAGGATTCATTTCTACAAATCCCTTCTAAAATAAATAAAATGAATGTTCAAGTTGTTAAGAACTCTAATGCAGATGGACCCTGACCTATGATGTTTCAGCTTTTAATTTTTCAACTTTACAAGTTTACAAGTAGTTTATTGGGATAGTAAATGCATTTTCAATTTATGGTAGTTTTGATTTATGATGAATTTATCAGACTGCAGCCCCATTGTAAGTTGAGAAGCATCTGTACAGTCCTACAACTCAAACAATTACAGAAGTAGCTTCTTGTTTGTTGCGGATACATCTGAAGATCTCCCAGTGGATGACTGAAACCACAGAGCATTAGGGATTTGGGATTTTCAGATTAGAGATACTCAGCCAGTAACTATAATGCCAATATGTTTTTAAAAATTCTGAATTCCAAAACACTTCTGGTCTTAAGCATATTGACTAAAGGATATTGAGCTTGTACTATGTTTTCTTTTTTTAATACATATGTACCTATGATAAAGTATAATTTATAAATTAAATATAAGAGATTAACAATAATTAATAATAAATTAATAATTATAAAAATACACTGTAATAAAGTCATGTGAATATAGTCTATGTCTTTTTCAGTATATCTTGTACTATACTTATCCTGCTTTCTGTGATAAAGAGAGGACAGAGTGGATGATGTGAGATGTCATCCTGTTATTCAGAATAATGTCCAATTTAAAATCTATAAATTGCTTATTTCTGAAAATTTTCATTTAATATATTTGGACCACAGTTGACAGGAGATAACTGAAATCTCAGAAAGTGAAACCGCACATAGGGCTGAAACTACTGTACCAAATTTACAGGTCTATAAAATGTGGTATTTTACCATGTAGAACAAATGCAATACTTTCTTGCCTTAGGTTTTAACATCATTATTCTACTTCTTTGGCCCCTTTACACCTTTTTAATTGTTAGCCTTGAAGAAAATAAAGGCTCAACACCAGCTGAACAGCAGGAGAGCACAGAATCTCAATGAGAAAATGCAGGAACTGGCAGAATAGTTAAGTTGAATTCAGTTTGAAGGAAGACTTATTTTCTGCACTTCTGTTTTCTAATGTTCTGCAATATGTTTGCTGTACAAAAGTTGTTTGTTTTAAGTAAACTGGCTCCTGAATGAGGAGAGAATAAGTACTATCCTTACGTCCTTTCAGAACTGGGGAAAGACTTTTGGGGAGGCAATAGAGTATAATGGGAACAATAGCAAGAATGAGATCTGCAGCCATGAAAGTACCAGGCTTGTTTTGGGGGAGCAGGGAGTGATTATAGCACAATTAAACCACACAGTGTATTTACAGAGAGTGGGCCACAATCTGAAAGGTAGTGAATTTCAGGCTAAGGAGTTAGTTTTTATTTTGTTGACACTGAGAAAGGAGATAAAAAAGATTTTTAGAGCAAAAGGATGCCAAAGAACCATCTAAGTTATGAAAGAAGATGATGACAGAATGATGGATAGCATATTCATAGATGAGAAACTGAGTCAGGAAAAAGAGTGAGGAAAATACTGAAGTAGTTCAGAGACAAAATGAAAAGGATTCTCTAAGGGAGTGTCACAGGAGCTCAAGAAAATTGGTGGAGGTCACAATGGGATATAAAGAGTTGAGTGAAGTATGTGGGAAATTCAAATTACCAAAATGTATTCTTTGTTGTAATACCCAATCCAAATGATATGCATTGATTCAACACTTTATTATATCATTTTATAGTTAATCACATTTTTACTTCTCTTAGCATAAAAGTAGAAAAATAGTAATTCTAGAAATATGTCTAAATTTATGTTTTGTTTAAACATTATACAGTCATGCATCACAATGACAGAGATATATTTTGAGAAATGTATCATTAGGCAATTTTGTCATTGTGTGAATTTCATTGACTGTACTTACACAAACCTAGATAGAACAGACTACTACACACCTGGCTTGTACAGTATAGCCTATTGCGCCTTGACTACCAACCTATATAGCAAGTTACTGTACTGAATAATGCCAAGAATTGTAACATAGTGGATATTTGTGTGTTTAAATATAGAATTTATTATTTAAATATTATGTATTTAAATATAGAAAAGTTACAGTAAAAACACTTTATAAAAATCTTTTGGGACCACTGTTGTATATGTGGTCATTGAACAAAAACATCATTGGGCCGTGCATAACTGTACAATGTATTTGTTTCATATATATAATTTATGGACATATAAGATTTTTCATATATATAATTTATGGGCATATAGGTGTATACATATATGTACATACACACTATATGGATATATAAGATACAAGCATACACTATTGGTAGAATATTAACACTGTAGGAATTTAAGGAAACAGAGTCATCAATTTTTTTTTAATTTTTAAAAATATTTAATTGTTTTGATTGTCTTAATTAGAAAATAAAACATTTGCACAAGAAAATAAAAATGTTTCCATTATAGACTTTCTTTCTTTCATTATATATATGTGTGTGTATATATATATATATTTTTTTTTTTTTTTTCTTTTTCTCTCTTTGCTCTTCTTTGGGTGATGCTACCAGGCTTACTTAGAGCTACTAAAGAATATACAAAAATAAAAAGTTGAAATAAGGATGCTTTCATAAAGAGATAAAATGGGAAATAACAAAATGATAACTGAATAAATACAATTAAAAATGTTATATACAGAATTATAAAAGCTGTCTCTTTTCATGTAAAAAGTAATGTTAAGAAAAACTGATTCCTTCTAAATACAAACCTGAAAGTAGATGTGGCTAAGTGATTGCTGGTTGTTTTTAACTTACATCACTAGAATAAACTCTATTGATTCATATTAATAGAAGTAGATAATAGCAAGGAATTACATAATTGAATAAATCATAATCACTTGTATTTATGATTCTTAGAGCATTAGAGGGAAGAATGTTTGCTAGTGGTTCATTTTGCTCAAAGAGTAATGAGCAAGAGTAAATTGGAATATTAAATATGTATACATATATTTAGTTTTCAATAAGTGGTAAATATTATACTGGCTACAAAGTATAAAGCACTTTATGGGATACTTTTTATCCTGTCAATGATCTTATATTGTAGTTAGTAAGATCTTTATATACATGTAACTTAAATGCAGTATGTAATAGTATGGCCATTGATAACATACTAAAATGTTTCCACAGCATTTTTGGTCAACAGCCACTTTCTCAGGTACCTTCAGTAACTCATCAACACCTTCCTGCTTCCATCCACCTCGCAGGAAAGGGAACACTAGTTTGATCTGCATGAGAAGGAAGTGCAACATGGCTCCAGTTCAGGTGTCATTTTCTCCATCTCTTTAAAGATTTGGTCTCTATCACCTGACTTTAGATTTATAGTTTATCTAAATCCAATCTTGATTTTGAATTTGTTTTCATCAAGATTAGCAGTAGAGTTATTTGTGCTGACTTTTAAGAACACATTTTTAGCTCATCTCTTCTGCTACTTTCCTGTAGCATTTGATATAGCTAATTGCACTTTTTTTCCTTTTTAAAAAAGATACCCTTAGTTTGAAGGTTAATGTATTGGTATTTTTGTTTTCTTTCTATGTGATCACATTTTAGTTTCTTTTGCATAATCTATCCACTCAATATTGATATCCCCTGATTTAGACTTTATTTTCTTTGTTTTCATATATGATAACAAATATTGTAAACTATGCCATACAGCATTCTAAAGTTATAGGATATAATCTCTAATTTTCACAACAAACCTAGGAAGCTCTGTTATTTTTATTTTGTACTAAAACTGAAATTCAGAAACATGTGCAAGGATGTGAAAATATTAAGTGACAAAGCTAAGTTTAAATGCAAATTTTGTACCTGAAAAGCAAACGTGCTTTTCTCTGATTTATTCTGGGTAACATTCACCTCTTTCAAAGCTAGCATTTTTTCATTACCATTGAGAGAAGCCAACATTCATATAGTGCTTACCATATGCCAGACTTTTCCTAAACTCCTTTGTATATTTTCACTTATTTAATCCTCACAACTGTGAAGTAGGTACTCTTATTATTCTTGTTTTATATGTAAAGAAAATGAGTCACTTAATAATATCCCCAAGGTAACACAGTTATAAAGGTGTAAAATTAATATCAAAGCCAACTGTGTAGTTCCAGAATCTTACTCTTAGTAATTACCCTATACTGCTTTATAGAAGTTATAGCCTGTATTCAATAGACATTTCAAACTCAGTATTGTAAAACTATATTTATTTTTGGCTTCTGCCTCTTACATGTTACCATGAAAATGATCACCTTTCAGTGTTCCTTGACTCAGTAATGACACAACTATCTACCCAGACCCCAAACCTGGAGTCCATTTTCAATTATCCTTAACTCTCCAATCCATGTTAACATTAGGCAAAAACTCTGACTTAAATTTTAAAAATGCCAACACTAATCTTTGTGTTTTTGTATTTTTTTTCCATATATGACAAAGATCATTCTTTATTCTTCTCTTTTACTAAAAAACCTTTTTCAGTTAGTGGCCACTACAATTTAATTTTCATCTATCAAAGGAAAAAAATATTGAAAACAAACATACAAGGATGCAACAGAAAATGTTCTTGCTCCTTTGTATATAGCATTGCAGTTACTTCACCTTATTGTTTTTTATTGAGTTGAAGCTCAGAGAAAGAGAGAGAGAGACAGAGAATTATCTAAAAGGTCAGAGAAAAAGTTCCAAGAGATTATAGAACAGTCAGAGGTTTGGATTTAGGGATGCCTGATAGCCTCTATTACTGTTCAGAAGAGACAGAAAATCAAGCTCAGCCTTTCCTGAACTCTCCATAAAAAACAAGCAAACAAATAAAACTAATAGTCTTCATCTTTGCCTTCCAATATACTTTGTTTTTATTTCTATATCAATACTTTTTTTATGGTGGTTTATGCAATCTCTGCAACCACAGTAGCTGAGTTACAATGACTTTGATAACTGTTTATTAAATAAACAAGGCAACCGTGAAACCTAAGCATGGTCACCTGTGTTAAAAGCTTCACTCTCGCCCTCATTTTGTATCTCACCCTGTATTTCCAACTCTTCAGCAAATAATTTGAAAAGTTGTTGCAAAACTTACTGAATGTTCATTAAATTGGTCACATTCAAATGTCAAGTTAGTTCAGTATTCCTGTCATGCGTGAGACAAGTTCAGTGAAGCCAGTTGAATACAACAGAAAGATTACATTGGCTATAAAGCCATTTTAAAATAATAATACTCAAAGGAATGAATGTTGAAGTAAATAATGAAGACTTTAATATTTTATAAGATTATTACAATTCTTATTATTTTTAGAGATGGGGTCTCCCTTTGTCATTCAGGCTGGAGTGCAGTGGCACAGTCACAGCTTACCGCAGCTTCTACCTCCAGGGCTCAAATGATCCTCACACCTCAGCCTCCCTAGTAGCTGGCACTACAGGCACACTCTACCTGTAGTGTCACACCCAGCTAATTTTTAAAATTTTTTGTAGAGATGGGCCTTGCCGTGTTGCCCAGTCTGGTTTCTGACTATCCTCCTGCCTCCACCTCCCAGGTTATGGGATTACAGGTCTGAACGACCATGCCCAGCCAAGAATACTTATTTCTAATAACAATATTCATTAGAATATTGTAGGCATGTATTTACTGCTGTTGCTACTGTTTTTTTTTTTTTTTAATTTTTTTTTTTGGACTCCAACTCAAATTACACTAATTTTACAAGCAGTTTGCTACTTTGCCAGCAAACAGATGGAGCAAAAAACATATAAGTGAGGGCTTAGATTAAGGATATCCTCTGGTTCCTTAGGGATGGAGGTACAATTTTGCTACCTAATGAAGTCATATGAAGTGAAAGGTTCTACAAATTTTATAAAATTATATTGAAATATTCAAGGTAAAGGACCAAATAAGCATGTAAAGGTCTAGTGTATTAAATATTCAGAGCTATTAACTCACACTTTCATGTTCAAATTGCTACTGCTTTAGCAGGCCTGTAGAAGTCTTGATCACTGCCTAAAGTAGCCTTTAAACAAATCAATTCACCACAACAAATTTTAAATATTTTATATATTGTGATTTTTTATATATATTTTATATATATGTGATTTTATGAAGTATAAATGGAAAATTGTATTATTTTAATGTGTTAACTTGACATGTAAGAAAGCAGTTCCTTTAACATTTTATTTCTAACATCAAAACATTTACTTATACATTAAAAATATTTTATTAAATATCTCCTATATACCAACTCTGTTCTATGAACTTAACATACACAGATATTCAGGACAGGCTTGCCTTTCAAGGCTTACATTTCACTTGACAGATATCAAAAACCAAAACCAAATAAAGACAATTGCATTAATAGTTCAGATATTTACAAATACGCTGAAGAAAGTAAGAGACAACAGTATAACAAGAAAATGATTGCAGTGGTAAAGAGTACTGGGCACAGCATTATAAAGCATTGTCAGGAAGGAGGTAATATAAGAGCTGAGCTGAGAATAAAAAGTTAGGAGCCTGTCAAAAGAAGAACAATCAAGGTAGAGTAAATGAAAAGTAAGCAAATAGAGTCTGAGGTTGGAACAAATGTTTCACATATGAAGAGCATTAAGGCCACTGTCATTGAAGCACATTGAGTTAAGCATAGAGTGACATAACATGAGATTGGAGGAGCAGAGTGGTCCATCTCACTTAGGAACTTAAAACATAACAAGGTGTTTTGATTTTATCACTTACTAAACAAAAAAGCAAAAGAGTATGTGAAAAAAAAAGGACAAGATCTCTTACATTTTTAAATATTATATAACTGCTTAATAGAAAATATAACTAAGTTTCTAGTTAAAAATTTTTTCTAGACTGTCATTTAACAGGAGCTTCACAATTATTTAAGATCAATTCTATGATTAAATTCCACTTATTATAGTGAAGTTTTTCAAATAATTAACAGTCACACAATAATCAGGAACACTGCTAATTTGTAGGTACCATTTTGACTGCAAAGATTCTTACATTAGATTGGGATGTTAAATTTAGAAAGGGGATTATGTATGCTAATCATAATGACATAAAATAATACTATCCTTCACTAGAATCCTGACCACTGATCATACCTGATTATTTCTCACAGAGAAATAGGTTTTTTCTTACTTTTAATTTCTTTCCTTGTGCAAATGGGTTTCAAACTCAGATAGCTAAAAAGATGGGCGAGTTACATCTATGACTAACGGGTATAGTGACTATGGAAAGGAGTAATCACTAATACAGTGAGTAGTGACTAGGGATAATTGTCTTATTTATAACCATAAAAAATGTAAGTATATTTTTAACACATAATTGAGGGCAAAGAAAATAAATGGGTGTGCAATTTCAGTTTGTAACAATATATTGACAAGGGATCAATACTGGAAAGTTTATTCTCTTGATTTTCTTACATGAAACTGGACAATGCTTTGGGAAAGCTCCGCAAAGGAATTATTCAGCTTCAGAGGATAAGAAGGTGATGACTCCCATGAAATTCATCTGGTATACAGGAATAAACCATATATTCACAGCCCGATAGAATTTTATGGCAGAATGGAATGGTTAAGATAATTGAGTTCAAACCTTTAGTTTTCAGGTGAAGAGACTGAAGATTTTATGTCCCAGTATTCTTTATAATATACAATTTAGTCTGGTTTGCATAGGAATCAGAACATCTGAAAAAAACAGGATATTTCCATTAATTTATCCTAGTTACTATAATGGAAGAAAATGGTTTTCAAATAAAATATGAAGTGGTATTTAGGAACTAAAATGGTAGGAAGAAATCTACTTGGTAGCATGGGTAAAATCCAAAAGACCTGATGTATTGGTAAGTAACTGTGAGAGAATGTCACTAACCTTAAAATTTTTGTTCATTGAATAATCTAAAAGTTTTTTATTATTTATTGAGCATGAAAATCTATCATTTTCTATTACACAGTATTGTACATCCACAACATATAATAAGAATACGAAAGAAAGCAAGATCAAGATTTCCTAAACAGTTACAATGCCAATAAAGAAATTATTCTCACTTTCACTTCAGAATACCTATCATCAAAGGGTTGATATGAGGATTCAATGTTAAAATGCATTCAGAAGTTATAACAGTGATAGGCTTATGTTACCAGACAGTCATCCAGATTCAGACCCAGGAGAGGTTCTCGGATCTCATGCAAGAAATAATTCAAGGTGATACAGTAAAGTGAAAGCAAGATTATTAGGAAAATAAAGGAATAAAGAATGGCTACTCCACAGACAGAGCAGCCCTGGGGACTGTTGGTTGCACATTTTTATGTTTTTTTCTTGATTATATGCTAAACAAGGGGTGGATTATTCATGCCTTCCCTTTTTAGACCACATAGGGTAACTTCTTGACTTTGCCATGGTATTTGTAAACTGTCATGGTGCTGATGGTAGTGTAGCAGTGAGGACCACCAGAGGTCACGCTTGTCGCCATCTTGGTTTTGGTGGTTTTAGCTGTCTTCTTTACTGTAACCTGTTTATTCAGCAAGATCTTTAAGACATGTATCTTGTGCTGATCTCCTGTCTCATCCTGTGATGAAGAATGCCTTAACATCTTGGGAAAGTAGCCCAGAAGGTCTCAGCCTCATTTACACAGCCTATACTCAAGATGGAGTTGCTCTGGTTTACATGCCCCTGAAACTTAAAACATTTGAGAACTTTGTCTTTTATTTCAATAATATCAGCAAATAATATGTTAGAATATTATTTAGGAAATTTTGTGATATAATAGTATATTCTTTTCAAGTGATATAAAAGAAAGTATAATTTTACATCAGATTATACAACTTAGATATAAATATCAATCCAAAGTCAACAAATATTATAATTTGCTTGAGTAACAATTTTTATTATACTTATGTCATTTGAAAATAGTATCTCATTGGACAATCATACAAACCTTGCCAGATACAAAGAAAATGTATTATTGTTTTCACTTTCTAGATGAGGAAACTAAAGTTTAAATAAGTAAATGCAGTCTGTAATAACCCTGGAATCAGAGCTTTGCTCTGCCTTCACTATCTTGCATTGCAGTTTAAGATTAATATATTCACATTGCTTAAGGCAGAAAAGCAGATACATTTCATATCTATCAAGATTTTTATGCTTTTTGGTTAACTTTATCAAAATTAACATTATGCTGATTTTTAGGTGTAAAGATGATAAAATAACTGTTTCCTTTAGGCATTTTTTAGCATTTGGAAGGTCACTTGAGAGGTCTTATGCTGAATAGGTCCAGGTTTTGGACTAGATTCATTAATATAAAAATATCATCCTTTGGAAAATGGGAATGATTTTGCTCATCTATGAATGGCATATCCTCCCATCCAACTCCTTAATTGAACTTGTGCTTTAGAAGACATTGTGCTGTCTCTTAATAATAATAACCTTGTCATAGAAGAAATGTTTCCTAAAAAGGAAAAAAAGCACTCAAATATTATCTGTAGATAGTATAAAAATGTAATATATTTTGAAAACAAGATAATTTTTTATTGTGTCATGCATTACTCTGTTCAGAATAAGTATAGTTAATGTTTATATTTTTATTTTAGAATTTTGTATTACAATTTCAGGAATGTCTAGATAATTAAAATTCCTGTTAGCTAATGACCAGTTTGATCCAGTCTTTTTCAATGGATGAATCTATTTGTGATGTAAATATAAAGTTAAACATGTAGGCAAACAGCAAGTTCCAGTTACATCCATCCACAGGCAGCTGAAAGTTGGATTTGCATCAGAATATTTTACAGCCTTCCTAACAGCCTTATAGAAATTAATCAAATTTTTACCACAGTGAACTTGCATGGTATTTGAAATATTGAGACACAATTCCCTGCGTAAACACTTGTTACAGTAAAAAAATTTTCAGGAAAGAAATGCAAAACAAATTATGAGATAAGCTGATACATCAATGAGCAAAGAACAAGCTTCACAGAATGTCATTCATGATCTCATGAATAACATTCAAAATCAAGATCTTCATATTCAAGAGTTCAAATTCACTTAGCTTAAGGGTGTTTTGTCAAGGCTGAAACATATTTTTTTACAGATATCTTAGTATTCACTATATTACTTATTTCATCCATGCTACAGTTCTATAGAGCAAAAAAAAAAAAATTTCCAGATAGAAACTGAAAGCAAGACAGCAAAAATGTTGAACTTATCTTTTTATTAATGCAAAAATATATAAAATAAAAATCCTTACACAGTAAATTATTTTAAAAATACTTTGTATATAATCCAGTTTTGTTTTTTTTTTTCCAAATCTGTCTTGACCCAGATTTGAAGCCCTAACTAGTGGCCAGTCAATATCCTTCTTGAGTAGCCAATTAAGATCCCCCTCCAATACCTTCCCTTCTCTGGCTCTTACACTTCAGGGTCCCTGTACACCCACCGTAATCACCCCTAGGGCCACACACCAGACACTTAGAAATAGCCCTTGTGTGTGGAGGCATGGGATATTATCCAAATTAGATGAATCCACAAAAAACTCCACAGGAACCTAGCTAACCCCACCCTATTTGTAGGCTGCCTTTACAGCTCCAGGTTGCTGTTGCCCTGTCCCTCTGTGCAATCTCTTGTGAGATACTGCCTGGCAGCCTTCTCTCTTCGGATCTGTAAGTAACACAAATTCTGCTTTTTGTCCAAGTGTCGTTGTGTCGTGTCCCACCATCAAACAAATCTTTCAATCTTATATTGTGGTATGGCGTAATACCATAATACCTAAGTACTGACTGGACCAGGGTACAAATACATAAATCTCAGTGAAGGCTCTACCATTTATTAGGTAAATTATGTGTTGCAGATAGAACACTAAGATTCTCACTGAGGCTACATTCTGTAAGGGAGAGGTTAGGCTGTGCCAATGCCTAGACTATATCTGTTAGGAGGAAATCACCTTGCTCTAATAAACAGAGTGAAGATTCATAAATTGGTGTATGCACAAATGATATTAAAGAGAAATAATACATCAATTTTAGGTTATCAAATGTATACTCTCACTAAATATAGGTATCATTGAAATATCTTTAACCTGAAAAGTGATTTTTACCTAAGATTTTATGAAGGAAGAATATAATAATTATTCAATAAAAAATATTGGAAACAAACAAAATTTAAGACATACCCATTTGAAGAGGGCTGCTGATTTTCAGCTATTAGTGTTCTTTTAAAAAAGTTTAGTTGCTTCATTGATACAATTTATTTTAACAAAAAATACTCCATCAAGTGTTTTGTTTAAATAGCTTGGCTTCTCCCTAATTTAATAAGAAAATAGCTTCCAGTAATCCATTACTCTGAGGAAATTAATTCCATGTTTCTTTATAGAGACAGATGTTACTGTGTCCTAATTCCTAGAAATTTAAGGAATTTCTATGCTAAGCCCTACTGTTTCTGGGTTTTGCCTAGAAAGTGCTGCTTTATTACTCTCTACTTGCCACCAAAAAGTAATAATTTGCACATTAAATATAAACTGAGAAAATAATAATTCATGTAAATATTAAGATACTGACAGTTATTTTATAGATAAGCATTCTACTGCCTTATACATAAACGCTAGCATCAGCAATTCTGTGTTTACTCTTTGAGTATTTAACGTAATAACAGATGGTTTATTTTGCTCAAACTTTTAGCAATCTCATTTACCCATAAATCCACTTTTGCCTTCGAGTGTTTCCCCCATAAAGGTAAACCATAGACTGATTTTCATGATCTGGGAGAGCCCAAGGCTTATCAAAAAAAAAAAAAAAAGAAATTGATAAGACAACAACCACATTAAACTATCTCATCCAGACAGACATGTCATCAGTGCAGTGGGAACTAGAAATAAACATCACATTGTATGTTTTGAAAAACATTGAACTGATAATTTTGTTAAAAATGTTCCTAGAACTTTAGTGTCTTGATAAGTAATATAACAGAACAAATACAGATTTTTCTCAGGATGATGTCTCACGAATCTTAGGCCTCACAAATTACCAATATATACATTTCTAAGGAAAATAATCTCTCTCTCTCTCTCTCTCTCTCTCTCTCTCTCTCTCTCACACACACACACACACACATACACACACAAATAAAAATTACAAAATATACATAAATAATCAGCAGTAAACAGCAAGACTTGAAAAATACTTCAGATAAAGGGATTGCCAGACACATAATTCAAACGACTTAGAAATAATAGGAGCTTGAAAACATAAGTATCAATTTTCAAAATAACTAAAATAGGTTTTATAAATAAAATGAAATAATTGACATGTAAAATTTAATGTATCAGTTTAACTACAAATTGACATATCAGGAGATAATAGTATACCATCAGATAAGTCTATAGAAATTATTCAGGATGTATCAGAGGTTTTTTTAAATAAAGGAAAATGTGAAGAAGCTCTTAAGATACCTGTATGATAAAATGAGAAATGGAGATTGTAGAAGGACAAAAACATTAATAATTCAGAGATATCATTAAGAGATGCATTTACCAAGAGTTTTCTGGAAGTAATAAAGTATAACAGTTTACATAGTCACATAACCAGTAAATCCAACTAATATTAATACAAAGAACTTCAGACCTAGAGATATCAAAGTAATGGTGTGTAACATGAGACCACTTGATAATCATATAAATAGCAGAAATCAATGCCAATTTAACTGCAAAAATACAAAAATAATCTAATTTTAAGAGCAACAGTCAAAGCCAGTGGAATGATTTTGAAAAGTTGTGGAAAGGTAGAAGCATGCTGTTTATCTAGAATGTTATACTCAATTATATTAAGAATTACGAGAGGCCGGGCGCAGTGGCTCACGCCTGTAATCCCAGCACTTTGGGAGGCCGAGGCGGGTGAATCACAAGGTCAAGAGATTGAGACCATCCTGGCCAACATGGTGAAACCCTGTCACTACTAAAAATACAAAAAAATTAGCTGGGCATGGTGGTGCATGCCTGTAGTCCAAGCTACTCAGGAGGCTGAGGCAGGAGAATTGCTTGAACCCGGGAGATGGAGGTTGCAGTGAGCTGAGGTCGCGCCACTGCACTCCAGCCTGGCGCCTGGTGATGGAATGAGACTCTGTCTCAAAAAAAAAAAAAAAAAAGGAGAATTACAAGAAATCAAGAATAGTTTTTTTGTTTGTTTGTTTGTTTGTTTTTTGAGATGGAGTCTTGCTCTGTTGCCTAGGCTGGAATGCTGTGGCAGGATCTCTGCTCACTGCAATCTCTGCCTCCCATGTTCAAGCGATTCTCCTCTGTCAGCCTCCCAAGTAGCTGGGTCTACAGGCACCTGCCACCGTGCCCAGATAATTTTTTGTATTTTTAGTAGAGACAGGGTTTCACCTTGTTAGCCAGGATAGTCTGGATCTCCTGATCTCGTGAGCCGTCCGCCTCGGCCTCCCAAAGTGCTGGGATTACAGGTGTGAGCCACTGTGCCGGGCCAAAAGAGTTTTCAGACAAAAGTAGGGCTGGCCTCCAACAAATCTTCATGAATGGAAATTCAAAATGTTGTACTAAAACAGGAAGGAGATAATGACATCAAATGAAAATTTTCTGATAGGAAAAGCAAGGAGAACATAGTAGTAATTAATTGGAATTAATGATAGACCTTAAATGTTTTAAAGACATTTTTAGAGTTTAGGTGTACAACAAAAACATTAGTAAATATTAGGATGACTTAAATACATGTATTAACATTGTTAGCATATTTATAGCAATTAAAATAAATGTAAATGTTTCCAAATAGTGAAATTTTTATGAAAAATCAAAAAATAAGGAAGCATAAACCTAGAAACTGTAGGAAAAATAGAAAGCATAAAATAAGGTGACATAAATAAATACAAATATCTACATTATAATAAGTTTGAATGTAGAAAATATAACTGTTATTCGCTAGTATAATAAAGTCCTCACTAATGAATAAAAAAAAAGAAAGAATATACAGACTGAAAAGGAAGAAATAAAATTGTCATTGTGGATGACGTGATCAATTACATAGAAAAATCCCCCCAAATTTACAGAAAAAAAATCCTCCTGCAATTAATAAGTGATTATAGCAAGGTTGAAGGATACAAATTAACATACAAAAGACATTTCCTGTATGCCACCAAAGAGCAATTGGAATTTGAATGTGGAAACAAAAGTACCATTTATATTAGCACCAAAAATATGAAGTGCTTAGGAATAAATTTAACAAAATATGTGTAAGAGCTACATAGAGAAAACCAAAAAACTGTTGAAAGAATAAAGACAATCTAAATAGATGAAGAGATAGTTCATGCTTATGAATAGAACGCCTCAGTATTGTTAAGATACCAGTTCTTTCCAAATTAACTCAAACCGAAACATCTTGATTCAGTGTAATCTCAATCAAAATCTCAGCAAATTATTTTGTAGTTGTTGACACACTGATTCCAAAGTGTGATTGGAAAGATAAAGCAGCCAATACAATAATGAAGAAGAATAAAGTAAGCAGAGTGATATTATGAAAAGACAAAACAGCCAATACAATACTAAAGAAGAAGACTAAAATCAGAGGAGTAACACTACTTGATTTCAAGCCTTATTAAAAGACTATAATATTGAAGACAGTGTGGTACTGACAAAAGAATAAACAAACAGGTCAGTTCGTTGTGTCAGTAACTCAGAAACAGATCCACACAAATGTAGTCAACTGATATTAACAAAGGAGCAGGTAACATGTTGTCAGAACCTCCTGAGGGCTGTGTCATGAAAAAAAAGCCAAACAACAACAACAAAAAAAAACAAAAAATCAAAACAACATCAACAACAACAAAACAAAGGAGCAAAGACGATATAAAAGAGTAAGGGTGATAGTTTAAATAAATAAATAGTGCTGAAACAACTGAGTATCCAAATGGAAAAATTTAAACACTGTATTTACATCCTTAACAAAATACCTCAAAATGTATTATAGAACTAAATGCAGAACACAAAACCAAAATTTCTAGAAGATAACATAAAAAAAATCTAGGTGACTTTGTGTTTAGTGATGACATTTTATGTCATAGCAATAGAATGTTCCAAAAAGGATCAAATGATAAGCTGGATTTTATTAAAATTAAAAAAAAATGTACAAACATCACTGAAAAGAGAATGTAAAGACGACCATCTGAGAGAAAATACATGTAAAATATACATATGATAAAGGACTTTTATCCAAAATACACAAAAAAATTAATACTTGAAAGTCAACAATGATAAAGCAAACAACCCAGTTAAAAATGGGCAAAAGATTTGGACAGGAACTCATCAAATAAGATATATAGATGTCAGATAAGCATATAAAATTATGTGCAACTCAGATATATGTCATTAGAAAATTGCAGTTTGGAAACCTAGTTATACCACTGTACAACTATTAATTGGCTAAAGTCCCAAACACTGAAAACACAAAACAGGTCAGAATGTACAACACCAGGAACTTTCATTCACTGCCTGTAAGAATACAAAATGGTACAGCCACATTAGAAGATATTTTGGCAGTATTGTACAAAACTAATAATACTCTTACCATAAAATTTAGCAATAAAACTCCTTGGTATTTACTTAAATAAACACTTATATCACACAAATACCTAAACACAGATATTTATTGCAGCTTTATTAATAATTACCAAAACTTGGGAGCAGCCCAGATGTCCTTCAGTATGCAAATGGGTAAACACATTGTGATACATCCATACAGTGGAATACTATTCAGTGATCTGAAATGAGCTATCAGACCATAACAAGACACAAGAGAAACATTCAAGGCACATCACTTAGTTTTAAATGCCAGTCTGAAAATGGTTACATACTTCACAGTTTTAATATTACATTCTAGAGAAGACAAAACTGGAGAGGCAATAAAAAGATGGGTAGTCACTGGGTTTCAGTATTGAGGAGGAATGAAAGGGTAAAACACAAAGAAATTTTAGGACAATAAAAGTATTCATGATGATATTGTATAGGCTAATGGTAGATACATGACATTATATACTTGTCAAAACTCATAGAACAATACAACAAAAAGAGTAAATCCTTATGTTAGTTATGGACTTTAATTAATGGATAATGTATGAATGCTGGCTTATGAGTTGTAACTACAACTGATGCAAGATGTTAATAGTAAGAGAAGTATATAGGAATTCTCTACATTAGCTATTTAATTTTCTAGAAAATTGGATTGAAAAATAAATTTTATTAATTAAAAATACTCCAGACAACATATACCAAAACATTTGAACTTCCTAACAAAAATTAACGTAAAACTGCATATTTCTTTGTAAATATAATTTATTAGACAAGTCACATACAATTAATAATCAAGAAGGCCGTTGTTACTAAATTGAATTAAAATTTTATGTACCATGAAAGATGAAAAACTTATTAAAGAATATAAATTTTCAAATAAATTCCTTTAAAAATGCGTTGGGACATTATTTGAAACTTTAAAAGCAATAGGCATGATACTTAAATGGTCCTGTAAAATAGGAAGAGAAAATCTACCAATTCTGATACTATAGTTCTAAAACAAAAGAGAAAAGTAGCAAATCAATTAGTCTACCTCAATAGTAAAAGAGCAGTACCACATTACTCTGTTAATCAAGAATGCAAAGATAGTTTGATATAAGAAAATATTTTAATATATTTCATGGGTCTAGTAATACCACAAACCCAGATGTTTCTCACGAGAAAAATCAAAAACACATTTGACAAAATGCATCATTTTTATCATTGCTAAAATAAAGCCTTAAAATTATCATTAGGAATATATTTCATTAAAAATACATACATTGTAAAATACTGTTGATATTTGACATTTCCAGATGCATGCTCAAGACCTTACATTTATATGATACATAATGTTCTCAAAGTTTCAGAGTAAGGTGATATCAAATCCAGCATGGCAGCTTGTGTTCCTCAAATTTTTACCCCTTACCTCATAAAAAAATAAATCTACTAGTACTATCAACTCTTAAGACTACTGATTCCCATTTTTATCTGTTATATGTATGTATTTATTCCAAAAATTGGAATGATTTTGCTGCATCAGAATAACTTTTTAGTGATTAATAAGAGCATATTATTAAGTATATTTCTTTTTTTTTTTTTTTTTTTTTTTTTTGAGACGGAGTCTTGCTCTATCACCAGGCTGGAGTGCAGTGGCGCAATCTCGGCTCACTGCAACCTCCGCCTCCTGGGTTCAAGCGATTCTTCCGCCTCAGCCTCCCTAGTAGCTGGGACCACAGGCATGTGCCACTATGCCCGGCTATTTTTTGTGTTTTCAGTAGAGACGAGGTTTCACCATGTTGGCCAGGATGATCTCAATCTCTTGACCTCGTGATCCACCTGCCTTGGCCTCCCAAAGTGCTAGGATTACAGACGTGAGCCACCGCGCCTGGCCAAGTATATTTCTTTAAAAAATATTAACTATAATATTTTTAATAGAAATAAGAATGTTTAGAGCAGATAAGATTAATGAATAGTGACATTTTGCTACAATATTGTCAGTTTTGTGTATTTTGCTTACTGATATATTCTTGGTTTCTAGATTAGTTCCTGAAATATAGTATGCATACATTAATTTATGTTGAATGGATAAATTGATTATTTATCAATGTCTGGTAATATTATCCATTTTAACATTGATTTATTTGTTAAGACATAATGTATACATTGTATTTGGCTAAATCACATGAAGTTTTTAATATTTTATCTGTTTTATATCTTGATACTAATATCATGATTAGGTTGGGTGAATCTTCAGGTTACATAATAAAATAATATGTAGAATCACAAAGTTATGCTAATATGACTGATTGGGTTCCTGCAAATACATTATAATATATTCTGTTAAAATCAATAAAATTTTTTAAAAAATTTTGCTCTCTTATATGCTGCACATTTATAAAATTATACTTACAGTTCTACTTTTCTAGACTCCTTCTCTAAACTTTTTAATGAACTGTCTTTAAAAAGTATAGGCTTCCTTAACCAACTATAAAAAAGTAGACCAGGAAAGAGAATGGCCAGCATTTCTGGCCATTCAGAGATGCTTCTGTGAGAACTGGTGCCTCCTGAGAGCCTAGCAACAGATGACTACAAATGTATCATGTTAACATTTATCAGCAACCATGTTTTCTTCATCTTGGTCTGAGAAAAGAAGAAGTCACTTAACAAAGACAGTAAGGGAACAATGAAACAGATAAGCCTAGGGAGGCAGAGAGAAAGGATGAACAGTATCTGATTTCCTAATGCTGTTTCTTGCTGAGGTCAGTGTGAGCTCCTGCCTGTTTTTACGAGATTTCTCCATATCCTTATAATAAATATTCCTTTTTCCTTAGGCTAAAGTTGCTCTTCTTCATTTGAAATCACAATAGTTCTAAGTTTTTGTCTTATCAAATAAGAAACCTACTAAAGTAAAAATAGAGACTGGAGGGTATAATTAATTACACTCCCCTGTATCTACTTTGTTCTGTATCTGGCAGCTATCTAAAATAGTGTTTTAATTATTCTTTGATTTGCATTTTGCTATTAAATAAACCAAGAAAAACAATCCTATATAAAAATGATGAAACCTTAAATAAATCACTGTAGCTAGTGTTTTTTTTAATGGAGATATTTTTCTTATGGTATATTAAAATTTGATATTAAAATCTTTTTTCTCTCAGAACTCGAATGATATGCATGTGTGTGTGCAAGCAAAAATGACTAATAATCAGACATCATTAAAGTTGAGTAGCAACAATTTCCAAAAGTATCATAGAAATGATAATAAAACTTAAAAATTATGGTCTTAGATTTGCAAATAATAGATTATAAATTCAGCTTTTTAAAATCCAAGCAGCATTGGCCAACAAATCAGGGAATTCCCACCTCAAGGAGGAGAGTTTTAGCTTTGTTATTTCAGAATAATTAATAGGGGAAATACATTTGGAGAAAAAGATCTTACATGCTCAAGTAGATGTGGTAAGCAACAAATGAGTACATTAAGTAAATAATGATAATTACACAGAAAGGCTCATAAGCTAGACCTCTTTTTTTAAAAAAGCTGTGCAAGAACAAAATAATAAATTTAGTTTATGAGCATAAAGTAAAGAAGTAAATATATGGCTTAGTTTTCTTTTCTTTATTTATATATGCAAATGCAGTATTATGTATCCTGTAATTTTAGGTTAAGGTATAGATTATAAAATGTTATCCATAATAACACTGTAAATATATAAAAACTAAATATGAGTAAACAATAATATTTATTTAAAAATAAAATGGAATCCTAAAAAAGTTCAATCTTTATTGCATTTCTGTTGTCATTTTAATGTTGTTTTGCAATAAATTCTTAATTTTAAAAATCAAGAAGTAAAAGAAGGGAATTTATATCTAATGAATATTATGTGTTAGCATTTTATAACAACAGTCTTCTCCATTGGTTTCTGTACTTCTGAGGAAAAGATAATTTTTTTTTTCCTCGAACCCAGACTAATGAAGAACAAAGCCAGGTGACAACTCACATTTTTGTAATTTCAATAAACTGTATTTCTTTCCCCTTCAGAACGTATGCCTATCTAAATTTGGATATTGTAATATGATTTTATGATAAAATCGGAATGAAAGTGGAAAAAATTGACACAATATAAAAGAGAAGGATAACAGCATTTTCAATATATTTCTCATGGAGAACAGGGTAAAAATCATTTGTAATGTTGTATATTATTTCAGTACTACTATTATAAAAATTGATAAAGTTTTAATTTGGGGGGGTTTTATTCTTTTGTTTGAAAAATCTATGGAATTCTTATATAGTTTATTTAAATGCTACATGTTCTGTCATCTAGATTATTATATTCCTGCAAATAACAAAATGTACTGTTATAACCACTTTCAAATATTGGCTAAACAAAAATCTGTCACAGAAATGGAGTTTACATCCTTCTTCAGAATACTCAAATATACTTTTAAATAAGACAACGACAAATATTAGTTTTCTCTTCCATATTCATGGCAAAAATATCACTGATCAATAGTGGTTACTTAGTAATATTAAAAACAAAAATCCAAACAAACAGAAGTATTTATATGACAGGTTATGTAAAGCTAGGTTTTTCATTAATTATATAATTTAATTAAATTTTTCTATTTTTCTGATTTTTAATCTTCAAATTTTACTTTTATGCTACCATTAAAAATGCTATTTCTAGCAATGTAATTTTTAAAATGAATTTAATGGAACAGATGCTACTTTAAATGATCAAAGGCTATATTTATTTAAGATGGTCACCATTCATTGATTTTACTAGGGTCTCTGGTTGTGCTTTATACACATTTTAGTTAGTTTTGTTTTGTTACTTTGATTCCATTTATTTTTGCTTATTTGTTTCATAAGAACTACTCCATTTTCATGCTCTAATAATAGCTTCTGCCATCAACTGATGATGAGATGCCTTATCTTCCCAGTAATTTCAGCATGTCTATTAGACATACATCCTTTTCTTATTGTTTATCACAGTTAATTTTCACTCCTGAATGTTTCTTTCTCTTTCTTTTCTTATTATTTATTTGCACAGAATAGCAAACTTAGAGCTTACTGTTATTTGAGATCTCTTCAGAGCTGATACTGCCTAAACGTTATTAGCTACAGCACACTGAAAAAATTCTAAGAGGTTAAAGTTGATATGATAAATCTGAGGTTCATGCATACAGAGATGAATGGCACCATTCTTTTGCAAACCTTTAGCTTCTTTTGGAGTTTAATATAACATGGATGTCAGATTGTTGGCCTTCCAAAGGACATGCTGAGATTTTTGATTCACTTCTCTGGTTCTTGTCTATTAATAAAATTTTTGACAGCATCCTGCTGAGTAGCAAAATTCAGTGGCAACTTTCAGATATGTGTTGCCAAGAAAGATTCTGAAAGCATGTAGTTTTCATCTGGTACAATTTAAGGCATGACTTTTTTTTTTTTTTTTTTGTGGCAAGAACACTTAATAGGCGATCTACCCTCTTAACGTTTTTTTAATGTATATTAAAGTATTGTCAACCTTAGGCACATTGCTGTACAGCAGATATTTAGAACTTACTCATCTTATGTAGTTAAAACTTTATACTCTTTGATTAAAAACTCACATTCCTCCCCCACAACCACCACCATTCCACTCTTGGCAACCACAATTCTACTCCCTGCTTCTTTCAGTTTTGCTGTTTTGGGCACTTCATTTAAGTGGAATCATTCAGTATTTGTCTTTCTGTGACTGGCTTATTTCACTTAGTATAATGTCCTCAAAGTTTGTCCATGTTGCTGCACATTTCAGGCTTTCCTTCTTTTTAAGTCTAATTAATATTCTACTGTATGTATCTGCCACATTTTCTTTATTCATTTATCTGTCTCTGGACATTTAGGTTGCTTCTGCCTCTTGGCTATTGTGAGTAGTACTGCAATGAAGATGCAAGTGCAGACATCTCTTCGAAATCTTGATTTAAATTGTTTTGGATAAATATTCACAAGTGGGATTACTAGATCTTATAGTTGTTCTATTCTTAAATTCTTACATGGCTGTATTATTTTGTATTCACACCAATAGTGAAGCAAGGTAACATCACTACATCCTCTCCAACATGTTGTCCTTTGATAACAGCTATCCTCACAGGTGTGAGATGGTATCTCCTTGGGGTTTTGATTTGTATTTTACTGATTATTAAAGATTTTTACCGTTTTTATATATAACCACTAGCCATTTGTGTATTTCTTTTAGATAATTGTCTATTCAAGTGTTAAACTCATTTTAATTGCATTATTAGCTTTTTTGTTTATGCTATTGAGATGTAGGAATTCCTTATATAATATGTATATTAACTTCTTCTCATGTATATGATTTGTAAATGTTTTCTCCCATTTCGTAGGATGACTTTTAATCTATTAGTTGATTTTTTTGTTGTGTAGACGCTTTTGAGTTTGATGTGCTCTGTTTCCTTATTTTTGCTTTTGTTACCTGTGCTTTTGGTATCATATTTTTAAAATCATTCCCAAGACTGATGTCATAAACTTTTCTTCTATGTTCTTTGTAGAAGTTTTAATCTTTCAGATCTGTTTTGAGTTGATTTTGTATACAGTATAAAATAATGATCCAATTGCATTTTTATGCATGTGGATGTTTGTTTACCAACACCATTTATGGGAAAGTCTATCATTTTTCTATTGTGTATTCTTGGCACCTTGTCAAATATTTGTCTCTAGATGTGTGAATATAATTCTAGGATCTCTTTTCCATTCTATTTGTTTATCAAAATCTCAAAGGCATTTCTTAATAAACAGTGAAGATATTTGGAAATTCATATGGAATCACAAAAGACTCCAAAAAGATAAAACAATCTTGAGAAAGATGAACAAAGCTGTAGGTACCACACTTCCTGCTTTCAAAATATATGACAAAGCTACAGTTGTCAAAACAGTATCACAGTGGTATGATGACCTTTGTCTTCAGATTGTCTATTAATTAACAGCACTACAGGAAAACTACCAATAATACTATGTATGCATTCTTATATTATTCTGGAAAAAAAGCCTATGGCAGTTTTTGCAAAGATTGCCCAAAGTCTAACACCAAAGCTGTTGAAAAAGCAGTATTTCCTCAAGTTAAAAACAGATAAAATGCTAATTACTGCATCTTTGTTTATTGTTTTCTTTTGTATCATAGAAAATAATATATAAAAATGTGTCTCCTCCCTGCTTTGTTAACCAGTAGGCTAGGGAGAACATTATTAATGTTTCTTCTACCTGCTTTCATTTCTGTGGAAGTAACTTATTGGAAACTTGCGGGTAAAGACAAATGAAGGGTATGTCTCTTTATGTTAAAATAATAATAGCCATATGCTAAAGTGAGGATTTAATGATTAAAAAAAATACTAGGAAAGAAAAAAAAAAACAACAATGAACAAACAGATGGGGGAGGGTGCAAGGGATTAAGAAAGTTAAAATTGGTTAAAAAATTTTAAAGTGGCAGGAACAGTTCTGTGGCCTGTGTGTGAATCATCTTAAAAGTGTTTATAACAACCGTATGAGTTAGGTACTATTGTTGTCTCCATATTACATTTGTAGAAATGGAGGCACAGTGAGATTAAGTGGCTTGTTAAACATGCTGTTAAATAAAAAGCAATACTGATATTTGAACATAGGCATTGTGTTCCAGAATATGATCACAGGATAGTCAACAGGCGTTGTTTGTAACATTCCTATCAAAGCAAAAGTACCGATACAACCCAGTATAGAGTTTCCTGTAAACAGGGGATGTATTACTTCTCTAATGATGTTGAATAACAGTTGATGTCAAGTTAATATTCCAGAAGGGTGTTATGTAATTACTGTTTGATAGCCAATAAAAATTAAAGCTATGAACTTGTGGCTTATGAAATTATGGCTATAGTTGATGTATTAGTTTCTAGAGCTGCCCTAATTAAATACCACAAACTAGATGGCCTAAGCAACAATGTGTTTCTCATAGTTCTGGAGGCTGGAAGTCCAAGATTAATTTGTAGGCAGTTTTGTTTTTTTTCCTGTGACCTTTCTCTTTGGCTCACAAATGACCACCTTCTTGCTGTACTGTTACATGGTCTTTTTGCTGTGATCTTGCATTGCTGGTGTCTCTGTTTATTGGATTAGGGTCTTATCCATATGACCTCATTTAACCTTAGTTACCTCCTTGAAGACTCTATCTCTAAAAACAATCATATTAGGGGACAGGACTTCAACATATGTATTTTTCAGGGACACAAATGAGACCATGAAGTTAGCGTATATATTTATGTACACATAAATATTATACAAACATAATATATTAATGGTATATGTTAGGTGTATATATATATATGTCAAGGAAAATGATAACTACATATTTGTTATTTATTCTGCTTTTGATTCTTGCTTGTTTTATTACATAGAAGATAGTCCCAACTGATAGAATTATTTAGTAATAATTCTGTCTATATAAATTTATTCTGACTAGATAAATTCAAAACTTCTTATAGATTTTTTCACATAAATAAATACTTTTTTCTTTTAAAGTTTTCACAAATGGTAAATTTATTACATAATTGGCAATATCTAAGTAATTGGATATCATTAAATAAATACAACAAAAGAAAAATTCTTAGTAAATGTTGATATGAAACTAGATTGACAATAAGAATTTCACCTTCAATATATGTTCAATTCAAAATAATGTCAATTAGGATATTCTAACAAAAACATGTTATCAAATAAAAACCAATGTAGACTTAGGTAGGGGAAGACTTTATTCAAAGGAATCACTGCAGTAAGAGAGAGAGATTGTTGCAGCAGGGAGAGTCTTCTGACCGTAAGATCTATGAGTCTCAAAGGTCAGCCAAAATAAAATTTCTTTTCTAGGGAGGTATAAAGAAGGCTAGTAAGAACATGATATGAGGAAATGGGATGAGCTGTTGGTGTAATTGGATGGTTAAGCAGGAAATATATTTCCTGAGACTAGCCTAATCTCTGAAGTGACTGTGTAGAGGAGATAGTTCTTTATCCTACTGCTGACTCAGACTGAGGGCTAGTCAATATTAAGAATCCTGGAGGAAGGAAAGAAAGCTTTAGTTAATTTTAGTCAAGTCAAATTTGCATGTATTGGATCTACATTGATCAGTGGGTACAAAGTTCAACTAATCACTTACGAGGCAAAGAATAGGAATTTGGATGGTCTGTAACTAGCCTTGTCATACGTAAACGTGAGTTTTATATAAGCCTATAAAAAAGGATGGTTCTTTGATGTAAGCCATTTTTCTCTGAACACAAAAGTCTAGGGGAATTTCTTAACTTTGCTATTTTCCAAGAGTACAGAGTTCAGGTAGCATAGCATTGTCAAGATTAATGTACATTAGTGGCTGTCACCATGAATTATTGTCTTTTAATATTCAGACATATATTTTGGTATGTGCGACTTTCTGTTAGTATGATGATAGGACACTTCATAAATATTATGGATAATGATGTATTTATCATCACAGCTAGCTGAAAAAGTACTTATAAAATAGACAAATGTCAATTCTTAGCTCCATTTACCAGCACTACCTCAGGACAAATCATATGATAGAATCAAAGGTGACTAAAATACTTTGTGGATTCATTTCACATGGATCCATGTGATGGCATGGATTTAAAGACACTGTGATGCCTTCCCTTCACAAGAAAATATAGAATGAAAAGTCTGGTAAGATGGTGAACATCTGTGTCTGTCACTTATTTTGGACATGTGCATCAAGTCATAGGGATTAAATATCACTTCAGCTTCTGGAATAGGTCAGTGGAATTGTTGATAGCAGATTTTTTCTGTCAGGTCTCATGCCAGTTCTCTTCCAACAGATGATGTAGTCTCCATTTCATTTTTATTTTTTATAGTGCTAAGAGAGATGAAATCAAGATACTGTCACAGTCTTTCAAAATCAATACTAACAAGGGGTTGCATTGACATTTTCTTATGAAAATTGCTTGTCTTTGCTCCCTGTGCGTATTTTTCATGCAAGAGTATAAATATCAGCACAACCAGAGCTGAGCTTTCTGCTGTTGTGCAGGCATCAGGAATACATAATTCCACTTTTTCTAAGAAATACAGGTTTTGTGTGTTGATAAATCAAAGTATATATTTCAATTAGAAAAGTATCTACTTGATAAACCTGTAAAAACATATCTGTTTTAATGTACCGGTGAAGGTATTTTATCTGCAAGGCTTTAATCTCCCTGCAGAACAAGATAATTTATATATGCTCCCATTACAAGACAGTAATTGTGGCCTAAAATAATGTGCACTTTTACTATTCCACATTAAAATCCCCTTTGCCTCAGTGCATGTTCATATTCTCAACAGTAAATAGTAACTTACATTGTACTTGAGCAAATAACTTTTTAAACTAAATATTTGGAAAATTGGTAAATTCTCCAAATTGTCTTGAGTAAATTACTCTGAATTGCACAAAATATTAACGCTTTATTTGATGTATTATGATTATTTTGGTGAAATTTTAAGATATATATTTGTATAGAGAAGTTTTGTGTGACATAAAATTTTTCCATAGGAAAATGTAAAATGACTAATGTCTTTTCAATAAAGACTAAGGCAAAATCCTGACCTCCTGAACTCAGTCTAATACACACTCTGCCATACACACATATCCCCAAACTGTAGAAACAAATGAATTCATTTGAGGCAGATTTAACCCATTCAGACTCAGATTTGATAATGTTAAGTCACTTATATGCTATTATAAGCAAATAAATATAGATTTTTGAGTAATCACTAATGTGGAGTACAATCACAATTATAAATGTCTAAATTATTTCATTAAAAATATAAAACTTTGTTTTTTCTCTTTCACTTAGATATTCACCACTACATTCAGACTTTGCCTTTCCTGCCTCATCCTGTTTAAAAATACGATGGCAAAAAAAGACAAATAATAATTAAATATAATAGAATACACCTCCATAAAAAGTCTCCGTGGCTTTGAGATCTTTATACATTTCACTCTTTCAATCTGCTCTTTCTAACATCAGAAACCAGTTGCCTATCCAGTGAGAAATTCTGCTTCAAATCCTTATAATGTTACATGGAGATTATAAATTGTTCTGCATCATAATATGCCGTCTGCATGACATTGTGGACAATTGATTGTTTCCCATCACCCAGCAGTTTGTTGCAATTATTTCATTCTTAATGGATGGCTAATACTGGTACTCTCACATGCCCACTTGAATGGTATCTGTATTAAAAAAAAAACACACACAGTAAAATTGTAAGATAATTTAGTTTAATTTAGAGATCAGAAAACAGCTTAGGTTGATAAAAGTAGTTTTATAATGTGTTTTTAGCTTTTAAAGTTACTACAAAACATATTCTCATAGATGTTATGATTTTTTCTTTCTTCTCTTTTCTATTTTCTTTCTTTCCTTCTCTCTTCTTTCTTGCTTTCTTTTCTTCCTTTCTTTTCTTTCCTTTTCCTTCTCTTTCTCTCTCTCTTTTTATGTTAATTTAATGTATATTATGTATAAATCCCAAAGCTGGAGAAAAATAATAAAATCATGGTTCCTATAGATAGTGCTTTTTTGTATTATTCAATTTTTTAAATAAAATATGGGAATACATTTCTATATAGAAAGTTAGAAATATTTCTACAAAGAAAAGTTGTTTTACTGGAATCAGAAATGCTAATAACATCACTGAATAGGTATAATAATTATTTCTCTTTTTAGTTCTATATCTTTGAATGAATTCTCCAGTTTACCTCTCATCTTATTTATTTTCCTTTTCACACAAGAAATGATGGTTAGATCCTCCCCAACAGTGTCTCCATTAAAGTTTAGCCTCCATTTTTGTCTATGTTCACATTTCAAACCCCTTAATTACATATTTTCTTACCTAGTTGAACAGACTGAGGCAAGGTTAAAAAAAGTAAGATTTAAATGTATGTGTGTGTATTATACATGCACAGACATAGATATTTTCCTGTTTTTTTTTTAATAGGGTTTTTTTTGGACTTTCAAATCAGAGTAGGATAAAACAAAACATTGCAGATACATCTAAATTACAAGTTTAGAACAAATATTAATATAGATTCACTTAATAAAAATATGAATTGACTCTTTAAAAAATAAAAAAGAGCCTAAGATTTTAAATCACTAAAAATATATACTCAAAATAGTGAATATATAATAATATAATTAATATCGAGTATATAATAATACACTGAAAATAATAAAAATCTATACTCAAATATTATTGTGCTTCCACTTCTTTCCATATGCTAAAACATATTTGTACAGTGTTAGAAATTTGAAGCATGAATACATATTAATGCTTTGCTTTACATAAGTAAATTTATCTACAGTCTCACAGATGCATTTACATTAAAACATTTTTTCTATAAATTACAGTATTACTTCACTACACAAAATGCTACTATAACATTATAAATGAAAAAGTGGCTGTAATATATTTGTTTTCTTCTTTTGCTGCACCAAATCAATAAAATGTTCCTAGTAAAGTATGCATAATGGTAAGGATATGAGGAATTCAATAACAATGCAAGAAAAATCAAAGAACTCAGATCATGTCTGTGTGTTACTGTGTGGGGAAATAAATCATGTTAGCTACTGGTTTTCCTTATCCTCTGTTTCTTCACTATAAGAAACTATGATGTACATGTATGCGTTTCCCAATTCCATAAAATGGTTTAAATTTTCTTGAAAAGTTCTTTCCATGTGCTCAAGTTTCCAGGAAATAAGGAAGTAGTTATCTCCCAAACCACACCACATTTGAGTGTGCAAGAGAGAAGCGTACTCTTCATCAGCATGGCAATTGCCTACATGTGGCACATTTGTTTTTTGACAGTCTGATTTATGGTAGAATTACATATAGTGTTTTATCAAATGCAAATTATTGTTATAAATAAATAAAAACAATCACTTGATTGTTAATAGTAAATATTAACATGGTTGAGAAATACATAGAAGGCCATACATGTTTTGAAAAAGCTGACCCTTAATCTTGTTTTTTTTAAAGAAAAATTCTTACATATCACTGTTTTATCACTTAGTATTTTCCAAACAAAATATATTCTTGAAATTTGTATGTCATAAATGAGTAGACTAAAATTTAAAATATTAATATAATTGAGGTAATAAAAAATAAAGTCCCCAAATTTAAAAAGAAATCATTTCTCTGATCCACAATGATAATAATCCAGGTAACAGAATTCTGCTGGAAATATTCTAAGCACTCCCTTCACAAAGTCATTGCAGACTGGCCTGCTGCTTCATATAATTTCCGTGATAAGTTACTGAAAATTTAATTGGCTTTAGCTCTAAAATATTTCTTCATAAAGTAAGTACAACAGATGAATAAACCTCTTTGATTCATTTATTTATAGCAACTTAAGGAAGCTCATTAACACCTTTCCTTCACAGATATTTGTATTAAATAGGAATGTGCAATGAAATATTGCAAGGATCTTTAAGAACCCATATTCTCTCATAAAATCATGTTCGCGGATGAAATATTTGATTAAGTGAATTAAATATCCACTTAGTTTGCTGCCAGAAAGAAACAGCAAGTACTATTTTTTCTCTCTTATTGAGATATAATAGAGATTGTTATTGAAATTTATATTTTTTTGAATCATATTTTTTAAAATCTAAAAAAATTCTACTTCTTCCGTATACTGAGACTTTCCTTTTGAGAATTGACTACATGCCCATATTTTAAGTGTTGTAAATTCATTCTCTGTTTTTCTTTACTGTAAGCTTTCTTGCTTATTTTAAGTGATTCTTTTCTATGAATCACGATTTTTAAGCAATTGCAACAATCACTAGGGAGAAATATACCCAAACTTTCCTTGTAATTCTATCTCAGATCTCATTCAGTCAGTAGGTCTTTTCAAACAGAAGTTTACTACCTTGAATGTAGGCATATCATACCCCCTTTGTTAGCATATCCATGACAAACTTAATATCTTCTCTCTCCAACCTCTTCCTTTTACCTAGGACCCACACTAGTGCTCATGAAACTACCATGTATCATTTAGCTTCATACCCTCATTCCCAGTGATGTTTTCTCTCTCAATTTTTCTTCCAATTAGATGTGTAGCACATTTTTTCAGTGATAACACTTGCTTTTAAACAAATTTCTCTTATATTTTCTACACTTTTTTCACTACCTTAAAATCTGATAGGGTAAAATAATAATTACACTTACATCTAACTTAGGCATTTAGGATAAATAATAGGATGGGATAATTTCTTGGAAATATTATTTGACTGTGTGTGTGTGGGTGTGTGCGTGTGGGTATGTTTTAAAGGCAGAAACAACCTTTGTACTGGGTTTTGTTTTCATTTTTATGTTTCTTTTTTAAAAACTTACATTTTAGATTCAAAGGGTAGACGTGGATTTGTTACAATTGTAAAATGCTGAGGTTTAGACTAAGATGGAACCTACCACCCAGCTAGTGAGCATAATATCCAATAGATGATTTTCAGCACTTGCCCCCTTCCCTTATATTTCTATCAATTCTTTCACCATGTTGTGTCACTTAGAGTTTCTAGTTTCTTACTACTGCAGTCCACTTTAACTACTGTGTGTATGTCTCTTCCAGGGCCAACTAACTGATTATTATGTTAGCTCTTTTGTTACAGTATCCAAACCTCTTACGCCCATTGTTTCCATAAAATGTAGTGCATTTTATTTAACTTTCAAGTCCATTTCAATATATTTGTCTAAGCCTTACTATTTCTAGCTCCAATTCCACTTCTCAAAAATTTTCAAAAGTTGCTTATAAATCAAAGTAGAAAGACAATACAATTTTGATAAAATAGTTTATGTAATACATTCTGGATTACTGAGTATATGTGTATATGTGTATGTATTCCTTTTTTTCATGGAGATTTTCAGGAAGGATAATGTTAAATATATTTTCTAAATTCCAGAATCTCAGGATGATTTTGTATTGCTTTCATACATGAACTTTAAAATAAAATATAACATTATAAGCTAAAATGACACTCCTAAAAAAAAATCTATTTTTACTACTATCTACATTTTAGTTTCTTTACATTCCCACCAACAGTGCACAAGTGTTTCAATTTCTATGTCCTTGCCAATACTGATTTTTTGTTGTTGTTTTAGCTTGTTTCTTATTTCTCTGTTTGCCTCTTAATAGTAGCCATAATAGTGGATATGAACTGGTATCTCATTGTGGTTTTGATTTGCATTTTTCTGATGATTATTGATATTGAGTATATTTATACTGGATAATTGACCAGTTGTATGTCTTATTTGAAAAATAAAAAACTCTATTCAAGTTATTTGTCCTTCTTGAATAGGGTTGTTGTTAAATTTTAAGTGTTCTCTGTATACCCTGGGTATTAATACTTCATCAGATATATAACTTACACACATTTTCCTCTCATTTTATGAGTTGTGTTTTAACTATATTTTTTCTTAACTTTTAGGTTCAGGAGTAGAAGCATACAGTTTTGTGATATAAGTAACTTGTGTGTCATGGGAGTTTAGTATTAAGATTATTTCTCTACCCAGGTAATAAGCACAGCATCCAGTAGATGGTTTTTTGATCTGCTCCCTTTCCTCCTTTCACCGTCAAGTAGTTCCTGGTGTCTATTGTTTCCTTCTTTGTTTAACTTTGTTTCCTTCAATGTTTAACTCCCATTTATAAGTGAGAACATTTAGTATTTGGCTTTCTCTTCTTGTATTGGTTTGCTTAGGATAATGACCTCCAGCTCTATCAATGTTGCTGCAAAGGAGGTAATCTAGTTCCTTTTTATGATGTGTATGTACCGCATTTTCTTTATCCAGTTTACTCATGGGCATTTATACTGATTCCATGTCTTTGCTATAGTGCTGTGATGAACATTCATGTACATGGGTCTTTATGGTATAATTACTTATATTCCTTTGAGTATATGTCCAATAATGTTATTTGCTGGGTCAAATTTTAATTATGCTTTGAATTCTTCAAGAAATCATCAATTTTTTTTCCCACAATGGCTCGACTAATTTACAGTGCCACCAGCCATGTATAAACATTTCCTTTTTTTTGGAACCTCACCAGCATCCATTGTTTTTTCACTTTTTAATAGTAGCCATTCTGCTTAATAATTAGGAAGATATCTTGCTGTAGTTTTATTTCTCTAATTATTAGTAATTTTGAACATTTTTGGATATGCTTGTAGGCCACATGTCTGTCTGTATTTGAAAAGTGTTCATGTCCTTTGCCTGCTTTTTAATGGAGTTGGGTTTTTTTGCTTGATGATTTAAGTTTCTTGTAGATTCAGGATATTAGACCTTTGTCAGATGCACAGTTTGCCAATATTTTCTCCCATTTTTAGGTTGTCTGTTTACCCTGTTGATAGTTTCTTTTGCTATGCAGAAGCTCTTTAGTTTAATTATGTTTCACTTGTCAATTTTTGGTTTTGTTGCAATTGCTTTTGATATCTTTGTCATAGAATCTTTATTAGAGTCTATGTCCAGAATGATGTTTCCTAGGTTATTTTCCAGGGGTTTTGTAGTTTTAGGTTCTGCATTTAAATCTTTAATTCATCTTGAATTGATTTTTGTTTCTGGATTAAGAAAGGGGTCCAAAGTCAGTCTGCATATGCCTAGCCAGTTATCCTAGCACCATTTATTGAATAGGGAATCCTTTCCCCCATTGCTTGTTTTTTTTCAAAAATCAGGTGGTTGTAGTTGTGAGGCCTTGTTTCTGGGCTCTATTTTCTGTTCCATTGGTATGTGTGTCTCCTTTTTGTAACAGTACCACACACTTTTTGTTACTGTAGCGTTGCAGAATAGTTCAAATTTGTGCAGTGCAATGCCTGTAACTTTGTTCTTTATGCTTCAAATTACTCTGGCTATTCAGGTTCTTTTTTCAAATAGTTTCAGTAGGAATTGTATTAGCTCTTTATATATCCAGTAGAATTCAGCTATGAATTCATCTGGTCCTGGGCTTTTCTGGTTGGTAGGTTTTTATTATTGATTTAGTTTTGGTACTTGTTATTAGTCTGTTCAGGGATTCAATTTCCTGCTGATTCAATCTTGAGAAGTTGCAGGCTTCCAGGAGTTTATCCATCCATTTTAGATTTTCTAGGTTTGTGCATAGAAGTACTTATAATAGTTTCTGAGATTTTTTTTTTTTGTATTTCTGTGGAGTTGGTGGTAATATACTCTTTGTCATATCCGGCTTTGTTTATTTGATCATCTCTTTTTTTTTTTTTTTTTTTTTTGAGACAGAGCCTCACTCTATCACCCAGGCTGGAGTGCAGTGGCTCAATCTCAGCTCACTGCAACCCTTGCCGCCCAAGTTCAAGCAATTCTCCTGCCTCAGCCTCCCTAGTAGCTGGCATTACAGGCATCTGCCACCATGCCCAGCTAATTTTTGTATTTTTAGTAGAGATGGAGTTTTACCATCTTGGCCAGGCTAGTCTTAAACTTCTGACCTTGTGATCCACCTGCCTCAGCCTCCCAAAGTACAGGGATTACAGGCATAAGCCATCACACCCGGCCCATCTCTCTTTTTAAATTAATCTAGCTAGTGGTATATCAATCTTATTAAGGATAAGATTTTCAAAACCAACTTCTAGATTTGTTGATCTTTTGTATGATTTTTCACATCTCAGTTCCCTTCAGTTCATCTCTCATTTTGGTTATCCCTTGTCTTTTGCTAATTTTGGGGTGGTTTGCCCTTGTTTCTCTTGTTCCTCTAGTTGTGATGGTAGATTGTTAATTTGAGATTCTTCTAACTTTCTGATGTGGAAACTGAGCACTATAAACTTTCCTCTTAACACTACTGTGTCCCAGAGATTCTGGCATATTGTATCTATGTTCTCATTTGTTTCAAAGATTTTTTTAAATTTCTCCCTAAATTTCATTATTTTCCCAAAGTCATTTAGGAGCAGGTCATTTAATATCCATGTTATCGTATGATTTTGATCAATTCTCTTAATCTTGATTTCTATTTTGATTGTGCTGTGGTCCAATAGTGTGGTTGGTATGATTTTTGTGTTTCTTTGAATTTACTGAGGATTGTTCTGTAATTTTGTAGTCAATTTTAAAATAATGTGCCACATGCAGATGAGAAGAATGTATATTCTGTTGATTTGGGATGGAAAGTTCTATAGATGTCAGTTTGGTCCATTTGGTCAAGTGTTGAGTTTAGGTCCTGAACATCTGTTAGTTTTCTGCCTCAATAATCTGACTAATCCTGTAAGTGGGGGTGTTGAAGTCTACCACTGTTATTGTGTGCTTATCTAAGTCTCTTTGTAGGTCTCCAAGAACTTGCTTTTGAATCTCTGGTGTTACTGAGTTTAGTGCATGTATATTTAGGATAGTTAGGTCTTCTTTTTGAATTAAGCCGTTTACCATTATGTGATGCCCTTCTTTGTCTTTTTTGGTGGTTATTGGTTTAAAGTCTGTTGTTTTCTAAAATTATAGTAGCTCTTCCTGATTTCTTGTTTTTAATTTGTTTGGTGGATTTCCTGTCTCCCCTTACTTTGAGCCCATGGGTGTTATTGCATGTGAAGTGGGTCTCTTGAAGACAGCATATCAATAGGTCTTGTTTCTTTATCCAACTTGCTACTCTGCCTTTTCACTGGGACATTTAGCCCATTTACATTCAAAGACATCATTGATATGTTCAGATTTTATTCTGTCTGCATGTTGTTATCAGGTTATTATGCAGACTTGTTTGTGTAGTTGCTTTATAGTGTCACTGGTCAATGTACTTAAGTGAATTTTTGTGTTGGCCAGAAATAATCTTTTCTTTTCATATTTAGCACTATGTTAAAGATGTCTCGTAATGTAGGTCTCTTGGTAATGGATTCCCTTAACATTTGCTTGTCTAAAAATGTGTTATTTCTCCTTCACATATGAAGCTTAGTTTCACTGGATATGAAATTCTTGGTTGAAATATTTTTTTCTTTAAGAATGCTGAATATAGGCCCCAATCTCTTCTGACTGTAGGGTTTCTGATGAACGGTCCACTGTTAGTCTAATTGAGTTCTCTTTGTAGGTGATTTGCTCCTTCTCTCTAACTGCCTTCAACATTTTTTATTTATACCATGGAGAATCTGATGACTGTGTGTCTTGGGGATGATCCTCTTGTGAGGTATTTCACAAGGATTCTCTGCATTTTCTTAATTTGAATGTTGGCCTTTCAAGCAAGGTTAAGGACATTTTCATGTCCTAAAATATGTTTCCTAACTTGCTTGTGTTCTTTCCCTGTCTTTCAGGGATGCCAGTGAGTCATAGATTTGGTGTCTTTTCACAATCCCACGTTTCTTGAAACTTTTGTTCATTCTTCTTTATTTTTTTCTTTAATTTTGTCTTACTGAGTTATTTTGGAAAGCGAATTTTAAAGCTTTTAGGGTTTTTCCTCAGTTTCATCAATTCAGCTGTTAATACTCCCCACTATATTCTAATATAAAAGGCTCTCCACACATCTTTTCTGCTTCTTTAAAAATATGTTTGTAATAATGAAATAAAAATAAAATAGTATAACCAAATTCATCTTTAAAAATATTTTCCACGACAGTATTATTTTTTTAAGTATCATTCCGTAATCATAATCCTTTTTTCCCTCCCATGCAAAAATAAGCATCATTCTAAATTTAAAGTTCTTAAAACCTACATATATCTTAATTATTTTATATTATTTTATATTGTAAAAAGTATATTAATACTTGAAATAAATGGCTAGAATTATATGTTGCTTATACTAAAAGCTTGTTCTCAGAGATATATATTAATGCAGAATGAGGTTTCCTTCCTAGGGAAGCATTTACATTACATAAGTAGGGTTTCCAAAAATTTCCTTTTACTATACTGGAGATTCTAGGCACTGTTGTGTGATCATACATATATTCCACTACTCATTTGTTCAGTTTTTTTTAGTAAAATTAATGTAGCAGGGACTTGATATACTTTTGATAAATAAAAATCATGCATGTTTGTCTATTTCTCATGGGAGAGGACATTTGGTCGCATTAAAATCTGTTTTTCACACTCCCAATTCCCAATCTCACAGACCCAGACATAGTATTTTACTTACTGTTTTTCTGAAAATATAGCTTAGTAGTCGAACAATGAATAAGAAAATTGGGAGGTTCGCTAGCTTTTTGTGCATACTTCAAAGATACGATTGGAAGCATATTCTCTTGCAGTCTTTATGGGAGCTATAATTGACTTTATTCCTTTTGTACAGAAAAAAAGTTATGTAAATAACAGTGATTTCAAAGCCAGCAGATGTTTAGTATAAAATTTCAGGCAAGATCTTATTATTTATATCCAGTTTTACTTTTATTATAATTTTTTCAATCTCTCACACACAAACAGGTTTAGATACTTCACTTAAACAAGGTTTGTGATTATCAGGAGGCTGTGTTTCACCAACTCAGCTTACTTATTTCACTATTGAGAGAAATGTATAGAAATTAACAAGAATAAGAACGTACGACATCTCTATATAATGAGGTATCAATCTCTGTGTTCTTTTAAGAGGTCACGATTAAACATTTGTATATAAATATAGTCTAATACTTTAGTCTAATACTTTATATAAATAATCAAGCTCAGCATTATCTTTGTTTATTATTGTAGACAAAATGATTTAAGATAAAATTTACTGTAAAATACTACATGAAGCTTGAATATTGGATTCATTTTTTAAAGATGATTTTCTTAGCATCCACTCTCAGAGTAATATCTTAAATGACTTAAATATTTATATTAACCTTTAGCATTAAGGTTTCCAAGATGCTTTAAATAATTAAAAGGCAAAAAGGAAAAAAAAAAAAGAGTGAAGCTAGACCATTAAACCAATTCAGTGACAAAATATCTGCTTTAAGTTTAGAATTTACCCAAGGAAATGATCTCAATAAGCAAAGATGAGTTCTGCAATGTAGGTGCATAACAGCAAATAGAACAGTCACTCAAAATGACATAATTCAAACCCAAAGAAATGAGAGATCTGTGTCAATTGACTTCAGCTAATATCATGTTAGAAAATGGACTTAGAAACTTCTTAAGGTAACTTTGTCTACTTGCATGGCATCTTAACACAATTCTAGAACTCAGTAGGTAATGCAAGTTTTAGAAGTACCTTGGGTCTGGGTGTGGTAGTTCACGCCTATAATCTCAGCACTCTGAGAGACCGAGACAGGTGAATCACTTGAGGCCAGGAGTTTGAGACCAGCCTGACCATATTGGTGAAACCCTGTTTCTGCTAAAAATACAAAAATTAGCTGGGCGTAGTGGCACGTGCTTGTGGTCTCAGCTACTAGAGAGGCTAAGGCAGAACTCCTTGAACCTGGGAGGTGGAGGTTGCAGTGAGGCAAGATCATGCCACGACACTCCAGCCTGGGCAACAAAGCAAGACTCCATCTCAAAAAAAAAATATATATATATATATATATATTTATTTATATATATAACCTCTGGTAACCAAATTCGAGACTTTACGTCAAGTAGTACACAAACTCTACTATTGATTATGCTAGACTAATTTTATAATCCCCCAAACATCCCTACTTAATAACATGCATAAAAAGATACCTGAAAAGTAAAGTAAAATTAATTCCAAAAGAGATACAGTCTCTAAAAGAAGAGATTTTATCATCATATTTTAAATGAACAGGCAATGCCAATCAAGGTGCTCCACATTTTAATAATTTATATTTAAAATATGTATTAATCAAAATCTAGATATCATAAATTATATATTTATCTAAGACCAAAAATTCCAAATGTCAGGCAGTACCTAAGGGATTAGAATTGGGGGGGGGAAATGAAAGGATGTAGGATGTCAGTTCTGGACATATTTTAAGTTAGTGGTTGGCTATTTAAATGAATGAATTCTAGTGTAGTGCAGGAAGTGATACTACACACTATGCAATTATATTTAGAGATTTTAAATATATGAATCATTTATATGTATATATAAATTGTTCATATAATTTAGAGGTTCTTTTTTTGTAAAATTGATGTTAGTGTGAGAGAATGCTGAATAATGGAAAGTAGTTACCTATTTATGTTTTTGGGTAGAAGTCTAATGTTCAATTAATGCAAATCATGTCTATTCCTGGCTTTAAAAAATGAAGTCTTTTCTATTCTTACATGTCCCATACACTTTTCTGTTTTTTAAATAAAATATATGTTGAAGTATTGAGTGATGAATAATTAATACATTAGGTATGACTCATCTGTGGACAAAAAATATAAATATACACAATGCTGTCTCCTATTTTTAAAATTATTTTTATTTTATTTACTTTTTCAGCACAATTTGAGCTCTAGTAGTTCTGTTTCAGAACATATCCTAAATGAGGTGAATATTAATTCTACATTCAATGTTAACTGCAATCTTCAGGAGAAGGCAAGTGCTTTCACTGGAATTTAAGTAGCATAATCAGGACAATTTCTTGTTTTGTTGACAGATACAATGTATTTCTTCCTTAAGTAGTCACTTAAGATCATTATTAGATTGCTTATATGTGCCCATAAAATAGTATTTCAAATATTTGTTATGGCTAAAATTTAGTTTGCCTTAGAAGATGGAAAAAAAACATGAACTTTGACTTAGATGTAAATGACAACTGCTGACTGCAGAAATTGATGAAACTGAGTCAAGCAGATTATAGAAATCATACAGAAATCTATAGACTTATCAATCACAGGAATATCAAATATAGTATAAAAAACTTAATTTTTTCACAATAAAACTATTTCATGTAAAGTGCTTGCCTTTAGGGAGTAGAACGATGTCCTGGTTTAAATAACCATTATATTCCAGTTTTCCAAGAATAAATTTGGTAGAATTCTTTATTAGAAATGAAAGCTTCTAAAACTTAATTTTGCTAGAGAGTAAAAAGCAAAGAAACTTAAAATGGCCCTCTCCAAATTTTTTGACCTAGAAAATTCAAGAACTAATTTCATTTTTTCTAGGATTTCAATGATAAAACCATATTTATGACTTTGTAGGATTGTAATCCACATTAGTGAGATATCATTAATTAAAATACCTAACCCAAAACACAACTGGTGCTTGAGTAATGTTACATGCATTTAAATTCTGAGTTTTCTTTGCATGAACTTTCAAGAAAATACTTGATCCATAGAAGCTGAATGATCAATAATTTTAAAAGATAAAACTAAAAATAAAAATGAGTCTAAACTTGAAGGCCTCTAGTGACATAGTTTTTCCAAAGCAAAAGAGATCTACAAAGACTCTGATCTGAAGAATTAAAATATGACAATTGTGCCTTAATATGATTGATCTGACTTGATTGACATGTGAGTCTTTGTGATAGATGTGTGTTCATTTGAATGTAAGAATAAAGAATAATTAGGTCAAGCACGGTGGCTCACACCTGTAATCCCAGCACTTTGGGAGGCCAAAGCAGGCAGATCACTTGAGGTCAGGAGTTCGAGACTGCCTGGCCAACATGGCAAAACCCAGTCTCAACTAAAAACACAAAAATTGGCTGGGCATGGTGGCGGGCTCCTGTGGTCTCAACTACTCTGGTGGCTGAGACACAAGAATCCCTTAAGCCCGGGAGGTGGAGTTTGCAGTGAGCTGAGATAGAGCCACAGCACTCCAGCCTGGGTTAGAAAGCAAGACACTGTCTCAAAACAAACAAACATACAAGAATAATTAACAAGGAGTCTCCCAAAAACCAAACTGTTCATGATGAAAGGCAAACATCTTTATTACTTCTATATTTTACAACTATTCTTCTGTATCTATTAATAAATATAAAGATATAAAAAATACCTGCAAAATAAATATACATAAATATTTTTGCCATGTGATTCGTGACCAGTTTTCTGCATTGAATTTCATGATTTGTATATGATAATAAGTCTCTTGGTACGCTCAACTTGAGTAATTCTCTTTTTCCTGACAGTTCACACAAATGGCAATAAACTTCTCTGACACCTGCCTCTTTCTTTATGTCATCTGGAAATGAGTTACTGTTATACGTTCAGAATAAGTTAAATTTTATTCTTTTAAACATGGATTTGAGTGGTCTGGTTCTTTAGCTTTTTTCTGTTACATTACAGAATATTGTTAAGTCCAAAGTGATACACTATAGGAATAGTGCATATAAATCCTATTGCTATTGTGGAATCTGGGATTTGTCTCCATGGACACTGAGCCAAGCTACCACTCAGGGTTTCATAATGTAACATTGACACAGAGGACTAAGAAGTTAAGCAGTCTTTATTCAAAATGAAATGACTATAAATTAAGTAAACACTGTATATATTACATAAAGAAGTAACTTATCAAATTTTCTTTACAACAAAATATTGAAAGAGATTATTAAAACTTGCAGAATTTCTTGAAGCAGTAAAGATGACTACTTTCTCCAATATTCTTATAGGTTAATAATTTTTTATGCTCTATTAGCAAATATATATGATAATGAATCAGAATGTAGACAATATAATGAATGATGACAAATTCATTACTCCATAGTAAAATTAGAAGCCAATATAATAAGCATCCTTATTGATTTTGAAATGGTAAAAATTCTCCAAAAGTATTTCTGTATATATTAAAAAGTAAAAGAACAAAATGCTGCCTTACAGTGAATAGTTAATCAAACAGTTGACTCAATTAAATTATTAATAAGGGCTATATTAAGATGACTTTTTAATGTATTCTATTTGAGCATTAGAAACATAGCTGTAAGAATCCTCAGTGAAGATACTTCTGCTTTGGGAAGAAAGGCGTCCTTATGAAATTTGTTAATCTGCCTTGATTGCTGTCTCACTCACCCACTGACCTGCTGATCCATTCTGGAGATCTTTATATAGGCTTGCTTATATGTGGCATAGATAAAGTTGTATTCCATCAGTGTTGGATTAGTCTCCAGTTTTTATTTTCTATGCATTGCAATAAAGTAAATGATATTCTACTAATGATATTACATAATTGTTAACTAATTGCTAATTAAATATATATGTTACTATAGAAATTATGCTTAGCTTCCAAAAATAGAATAATAATGTTTATAAAGACACTCATATGATGCTCAGCATACAATAAATTTGTAATAACTTTTAATCATATGCCACATGACAATCAAAAGTAATAAAAATAACTCTAATGTAGAAAACACATTTTTAAAACACATTAAAAATAACTAAAGCTTACAAACCTACAAAACTATATTTTATATATACCTGTATTTATAGCAATCATTTCTGTGTTTCTCTGATATGTACCATTTTCATTTTTTCTGATTTGGCCCTTATTTATCTAGGTGATTAATGCAAGGCAAGGATTCTAAATCATTTTGAATGTCTCTGTAAATATTGGATAAACATTTTCATTAGCCCTCATTTCACCTTTCTTGAATATTGTTTTCTGTTTCTCACAAATGAAACAATGTTCAGTGTCTGATGACATACCAACACTGCCTAACAAAGGACAAAATTCTTTTAATAAGAAAAAGAGAAAAGAAAAAAGGAGTTCTGAAGTCTGCTTTTAAATAGGAACAACAGTAATTATTGATGTATATGTCAATGTTTCAGTCAAGACTTGAAACAGAAGTAATCAAATGTGACAATGTAAGATGAAAATCTGTTTTCTTGCTATTTTAAGCTTTAGTTGCTGAAGAACATATTGGAAAATTTTATGTTGTAGAAGTGGAGGACACATTTAGAGATATATTTCAAACTAATTCACTGGAAATCATCTGTTACTCTGTTTAAAACTGTATTGCAAAGTCCATCACCCTTATAGCACAAACACAGTTTTTAAATGGAGTAATAATAATTGCTAATATTTAGCAAGAAAATAAGTATGTTAGATTAATCTATCGACTAATATTGGCATTGTTTACAATATTAAAAACTCTAAAGATATAAAATTAGAAATTAGTTACCAGATTGTCCATTTAATTTCACATACTGGTGATGTAAAGATTGCTTGTGGACATCTTGTAATGCAGCTGCATGTATTCTTCCTAAAATACAAAGCCATTAAGTTACTGTCTGTATTCTACTTCTCTTGTGATAATTATGACAAAATAGCACATACAGTTAAATTTCATTTTTGTGACAATTCCTTTAGCTATTGAATGTATAATTACATCAGCTTCTTTTTCATTTTAAAAAAAAGTGAAGTAATCACTCAAATAATTACAAATCAGGCCCAGGAATAATGGCTGGATGTTTTCTGTATTGCTGTTTTATCCACCTAACAATCAGCTATAAGGAAATAAACATGTTTATCTCTGTAGGTTCACAAATGTCAGTAATTACCTATCTCATGTGTTCCCTTAGTCTGCAGGATCAAACATCTTCCCAGTCACAGACTCCTTGATTCTAATCGGTTATTAAACTTACTATTTTCTTTATATCACAATCTGATGAGGGAATAATAATGCAAGGGAAAGATATGATCTTAATGAAATTATTCTCTTACAGGTAAACCAATTTTAAAGCTTTCAATTAAAAAAAAAAAGCCATTCAATGAAGAAATCCCTTTCTTTGCCTGGGATAGCAACAGAGTATAAGTGTGAGGGAATGGCTATATCTGTAATGTAAGAACCAAGAAATACTATTTCCATCTTGTTTACTCTGTTTGTAAAGTAAAGAAACATATACTGTATAATCACCTGTTCTCTGCAATAAGGAAAATGGATATGCTATAGTTAAAAAGGTGAGAGAAACAATACCGATTTGAAACAAACTCTGTGGGATAAATAGCATTTTTTTTGTTCATTTCTTATAAGAAGAAAGAAAGAATCTAAGGCTTAGAGTGTAAATACTATTTCTGAACTTACATAGTAAGGGTGAAACATATTTAAACTGCAAAACCCATTCAATGTCCAGCATATTGTGAAGTAGGAGAATGCCCCAGGTATGATGGTTTATTCAGAAAGTAAAATTCCACATTTTAAATGTCAAAAATAGAGCAGATTAAAATCCTAGCAGTGGTATGGTAAGGTTGTTGCTAAACTCAAGTAAAGTGGAGTGGAGTGGAGAGGAGATATAGATTATTGGAATGTAAGTTATTTGAAAATAATAGAACAAATGGAAATGAAAATGTATTTGATGCAATTGAATTTAATGTTGTTTGGGATGCTAGTGAGATGGCCTAAGTTATGTAAGAAAGTCCCTAAGTTTACGGGAGGGGGGTGCAGCAGGTCACTTGATAATGGTTCGGTAAATATCAGGTTGGTTTTAAGGGAAAGTGTTTTTCTAGGAAGTCAGTATGAGTAGAGGATAAAAGCAAAAAACAGTGGCTTTTGTAAGAAAGAAGCAAATGTGTACATTCATATGATTGTGGCCAGGCTGAAAGTGGGAGTTTAAGAAGCATCAACTCTAAGAAAAGTTATAAAGAAAGCAGAGGATAAAGATGATTACAAAGTAAAGAAATAAATTTTGTAATGTTAAACTCAAATTTTAAAATGTTATAATTTATCTACTTGTTACTCTTTTCATTGTTTTATTCTGTATATTCCACTTCTGGACCTAAATGAATCTCAGGAAAACAATGCAAATATTCATAAACTTTCATGATGTGAAATACATAATTAAATAGACCTATAAAGAATGCTTTCAAAATTATGACTAAAGTATTTCCTTTTATAATAGGTACTTTAAAAAAATATGAAATGATACAAAAGTGTTAGAACAAAACCGTATTAACACCTTTTTAAAACCAAAACTCCATTTTAATAATCTTTGAGTTTATCACCAGTTATATACAAAATACATTTATCAAGAAAACAAAAAAATATATTTAAATATGTTATAAACCAATGAAAAATATTCAAGGAATACATTCTCATATGTCCAGTAATTCAAGTCACATGACTTTAGCTATAATACCATTATATTTTGTTATATTCCTGGGATGAACACAAATTAAACAGACGAATTTTAAGAAACTATGATGAAATTTAAATAGTGAGATACATGAAGATTTGTTAGTGTCTTTAACATCCTTTCTGTGTGATGTAAGTTGCTTTATCTATTTGCTTGAGCTTTGCATCAAGATATTATACATTTTTTCTGCTATAGTTTTTATTAAATATGTATCTGAATACTATATAGAAAGAAGTAACACAAAATGTTATAATGAAACGCCTGTTTCAGGCCTTTTCTTCCTCACCTTCAGTTGGACACTTCTGAATCTAGTTCTTTTAATTCTTTTTTGTTTTGTTTTTACTAGTGATTTCCTCAATAACTGCTTAAAACAAAGTTATACCTATTGCTTCATTTAACAACTTTAAACAATATCCATTGGGTAATCTGATGAACACTGAGATTTTAGATGATTTACACTATTCCCTTAGTGCAGTCTTTGATAAATAAATTTTGCTGTTTTTAGTTGTACTTTTGGTAAGAGTCATAAATTTATATATTGAAAAATTACATTCAAACATATCTTTTTTGGTAATAAATATGCGACGTCTCTTAACTCTCAAAAATTTCAGATCAACTTATGCTTCCTCTACATTCTTCTAAATTCTGTTCTCTAGTTTTAAACTTTTATCATAGTTTCACTAATAATTTTACATGCTATGCCACTAACCTCTACATTTTTTCTTAAAAATCATAATAAAATGAAAATATGAACTTTGAAATCACTGTTTCATTTCTAATACCTTCCAGTGTTTCTATAGGAAAGTCTGATTTAGATTTACTTACTTTCTTTTGTAAGTAACATTTATTTATTTATTTATTTATTTTGATTAATAAATAAAAAATTGTATATGTTTACTTTGTGGAATATATTGTTTTGAAAAATGTATGCATTGTGGTATAACTAAATTGAGCTAATTAACATATGCCTTACCTCAGATATCTTCTTTTTTTAGTGAGAACATTAAAATCTACTCTTAGCAAGTAAATGACGTTTTTATAACATTCAGTGAGCTTTTAGAATCTCTTTATTCTTAATATTTAAAATTCATAAGAATTTTTTGGTTTTACTTTTTATAGTGGTCATTGAGTGTAACCTTCAAATCTAAAAGTATGTCTCTCACCTATGAACATTTTCTGTTATTACTTTAAAACATTTTCCTCTTATTATTTTTGTTCTTTTTCTAAAGCCCCTTATTAATTAGGATTTTAAGGCTTTCAATCACAATTATTACATATTCTATATTTACAATTTATTCAGCCTTTAAACAGTTTTCTAATTTATTTTTATGATTTTCATTGTTAACAACATGTATTTTATGGCTATTGATGTATTAATATTGATATATTACTACATGAAGTTATATACATATGTTAGTATATATTTAATGCCAGTGTATGTTGAATTTACACTTAAAATTATAAAAATAGCAAATTTTATGAGTTTTATATATTAATACACATATATATGTATGCATGCATATAAAACCACAACAACTATTTCTTAAAAGACATGCAATAATCTTAGTAAAACAAAATGTTGTTAATTTTTAGTGGTTTCATTATAATTTTTAGTGGTTTCCATTTTCTTACACCATTAAATATTGAAAATTAATTAGAAGGACAGCAATATAAAATGTAAATTATTATTTCTTCCCATTTTGAAGTTGAACAAAAAATATAGCAGCAACACAGTGTTTGGAGTCAGAAAAACTGAATTTTCGTTCACATCTTTTTGTTCTTTAAGAGATCTTTTCTAACTTACTTAAGTTTTTAAAATACATTTTAGGTTTGCTGATAACAATGTGTACCTGGCCTTACTACTTCAGTTAGTCTGAGGAATAAATGAAATAGTATTTTTGAAATAATTCTACATACTGGGAGAAATTATTATTATTAGACATTATTTTAGGGGGTTGGCAGTTGTAGTAATTAGAGTTTTGGAAGATTAAACTCTTGACTGAGAACACCTGAAGAAATTCATTAAATTAAAATAGATTTCAGAATAAAAAGCTTTTGGTTGGGTAGTACAATTTTCCTACACTACTGAACTAAGTTTCACAGTTTCATCATTTTTGTTGTCTACTCTTACCCCTCAAACAAAACAAAACTAAACTAAACAAAGCAAGGATTTCAAATTATCGACTGATAACAGGGGCTGGCTATGCCTAGTACAATTCATTACTGCTTTGACTTTTACATTGTTCCTTTCAAGTCTGTTTGACTTATCATCCTCTTGTCACGTCCATTTTTTTCTGCAGTCTACATCATGCTGATATGTGCTTATATTCCATATTCATTTATTTATTCCTTCTTGAACACTACGTAGTGACATAGATGTCTATCATGGTGAAGAAAGAAGGTTGTTTTTTTTTTGCTGCTTTAAGATAATTGAATTTATTGTTTTTACTATGCTTATACAGAAATAACGCACTAGGGAGAGGGGTAAAATTAGTTTTGATTGAATATAAAGTATATTAAAATGTGTAAAGACAAAAAATAATTTTCCAAGGCAACAGAGACAAAGAAAAAAAAATTTATCATATTTAAGAGATTTAAATGTATCTTTTTTATGTGTTTCATTTCCCTTAATGCTTACAGAAAACATTGCAATACATCCTGTCTACTATTCATGCATTGCAAACTTGCCTCAATTTGTTTATGTCTATACAAAAAATTAATGTATGTATAATCACTCTATGTATGTGAACTGTATCTCAGCAATTCATTTTAATATAAATTTTAGAACAGTTAAAATATTTGCATGCATTATTACCCTTATTGAGAAATGTAAGATAATAGTTGTTACTGCTCAAGTTAATAAATTTCTGTATAATATGATTTTTCTTGAGCTTGATAACCTGAGGCAGTTAGTAAACACAATATACTGAGCACTTATTTTGTGCTGAGTATAAAACATACTTAGATTTCTGAGAGAATTTCAAAGAAATTTCCATGACCAGTGGCATTTTACAGTTTCAAACATGCCCATCAACACATAGCATTTTCAGGTATTCTTGATTGACGCTAATTGAGGTAAAGAATGATATACCAATATTGCTTTAATATGCAATTTAAATGCCAGTGATTTTAAGCATTTCTTCATATGCTTATTGACTCAGTTTCCTATTCTATAAACTGCATATATAATTTATCCATTTTCTGCTATCGTTTCTGTATCTCTGTTGTTAATGTTAAAAATTCATTTGCATATTGTAGATAATCCATTTTACTAATGGATGTCTCCAATTATGTTCTCTAACTTTTAAGTTTATGCAAATTCTATGCAACTCCAACTCCAAAATGTTTTGTTTTCTTTTTACAAAACCTGCAATTTGCTCTAGAATATATAGAGATGTATAAGCATACACAAAAAGCCCAATCAGTTCATAAAAGAAAATACAAGTAAGGCATACTGTAATATACTGTAGAATTTTTGTTAATGTGTGGCATGCACAAGAACATACAAATAAACCAATTGAAAGAGTAGACAGTGAGAAACAGACCAGGTATATATGGCCATTTTATGTAGAATAGCATGTTACCATAAATCACTGGGGAAAGATGAAGGATTTAAGTGGGTTGCATCAGGAAACCTAGCGCGCTCGCTCTCTCTCTCTCTCTCCCTCTCCCTCTCTCTCACACACACACACACACACACACACACACAAACAAGACATGCAAGGTTAGAACATAGATTGATTGGATATTTACTACTGAATGTTAAACTGTGAATTTAAGGAAGTTTGATGGAAATATTTATTATGTTCTAGAGGCAGAAAAGAAACTTCTTGTGTAAAACTTTTATAGTACAAATGACGAGCAAAAATTGTTAAGTTTAATTATATTGAAATTAAGAATTTCTCTTCATAAAGAATATTACTGTCAATTATAATTTAATTCACTACCAATACAGAATGCAAAGTATACTTTTAAATAGTTTTATCAGTTATAATATCAAAAATAATATTTAGAAACAAAGATTTGCAAGAAGTTGATGTAAGGATAGATTTAACATTTTAGATTTTTCATTCCCATTTGATATCTAGATTCATTTCAATCAAAATTCTCAATTTTGGGAGGAAAGTTTGACAACCCTTTTCAAATAAACTCAAGCCCAAGAATATGCAAATACTCTCTTTTAGAGAACAGAAAAGAATGAGGACTTGTCTCCACAATCATTAAGATTTGTAAGATAGCTTATGTTGGCATAAGGGTATCAGAATTAACTAAATGAATTGGGTTGAGGTCTTAGAAACAACCCCCCCACAGCTTGATTTAAAAGAGAACTGGAATGACTCATCATCAGAGGGTAACTCCTATTGATGATTACAATAATTTCAAGATTGTATGCTATTTTTTTATTATGTAATTGATAGTTGTAGCTAAGTAAGAAACTTGTAACCAATACAACCTGTGTTTAAATAGGACTGTGTGATTATTAAATTGCTATATTTATCAGAAAATGGTACTATATAATCTGAGGCTTGTTCTTTAAAATAACGTGGAAGAGTTAAAGGAAAAATGGAGGTAGAAGCTGATGAACTCCTCTGCTGCTTAGTTCTTCATTTGAATAAAAAGCAAAGCATTATTGGCCACTCATAGTATGGGTCATGTGGGCTGGAAAAATTGCTAATTTCTAGGCTGCTATTTTCTTGGTGCCTATTATTAACTAGACATGCTTTGGAAAACAAACCCTTATGTGATCAGACAAGTTACCCTGACATTAGATGGCAAGTTTAATATATTAAGATTGCATATTTTATTTCATCAAGCTACCAAATCCTAGAAATCATATAGTTATATATTAATATACAATTGTGTCATTCCCAGTTCTAAGTACAAAGAAAAAAAGCAGTGAAAGCAATATAAAATCACTTATTCTGTGGATTAACATTCTGTTCGGCCAAATGGAAAAAGCTAAATAGTGTAAAAGTTATTTGTCACTACGTTATCAACTGTCCTAAAAGCATGTGACTTTAAACATTTTTCAGTTCACAATTTCTGTGGGCCAGGAATTCAGGTGCAGCTACTCAGGCTGCTCTGGCTCAGGGTCTTTCATAAGGCTGCTAAGATGTCATCTATATGTTCTCACTCCGAGCTCACTCACACAACTATTCACTGTTGGTTGGATACCATTTATTGCAATATGAGTCTGACCATAGGGTTACTCACAAAATAGCAGCTTGCTTCACCCAGAGCAAGGACTTGTGAGGTGGAAACCACCATATGTTTGTAATCTGCTGTTAGATGGTGCATCCCACTGCTTATGCATATTCTATTTATTAGGTATGAGTCAATACGTCCTTCCTACATTTAGAGAGAGAGGAGATTAAACAAGGGCATGAATACCGGGAGCGAGGATCATTGCATCCTTTTAGAGGCTGCTTCCTATAGTAAATACATAAATGGTGGTAAGGGCTAACAAGGAAAATAATAATAATGACAGGATGGAGATAATACATTTCAGGGAGACAAATGAAATTTTGGGTAGGATAAGCCTGGACTGACAAAGTGAAATTTGAGAAAACTAGGGGTGTTGACACGTGTGAATATGTGAGGCAAGACAATTCCAGATGGAGAAAATGATAAATGAAGAGATCTTATATGTAACACGTTGGTAGTAAGAAAACAAAAATCAGTTCATTCTGAGAGATACAAATTCGCCCTTATTATCATTACATTGGGATAACAGACATAAGGCCAGCTCAAAGTTAAAATAAGAATATTTATGAGAATATGCTGCAGCTGTGACGTGTCATAAGGACCCATCTTTAATGACTATTGATTTCTTAATCACCAAAAAACTTTGTTCCCTAAATATCATAACATCACTACATTGATATTTGAATGCATATGTAAGAATAAAACATGGCATTCTTTCCTGGGGTTCTAAGTCATTTTGATGCAGAAGAGCAGCTTCAATTTTTAATCTATGTGCAGAGATGCAGATAATGGTTTTTGTGGACACAATATCTATGCTTAAATTCATTTGAGTTTCCATGGAAACAGAATCCTGGGTCCACTTTCCAACCCAGACCTCATATTCACCCCTTTACACAAGCTAAGCTTTGGTTTTTAACCTATTGAAACACGATTCCACTTAGATTTCACACAACTTCCACCTGTCCCAAATTCTATAATAACTTTCTCTTTTCCTTTGTGGAGATGTATCATGGCTACTCCAGTGTACAGTCCTCCTCTCACTGAGCTGGGTTCGTAAGTCTGACTTTGTCTGAGTACATTGTCCCTATCAGACTTAGGTAAATTGGGCTGGAAAAATAAGGAGCCATGAGTGAATGAAGGAATAAAGGAAAGACAAGAGTAGAGGAAGACACAGAAATATCTTTTGTCTCCTTCAGGGTAATAAGGTATCCTCTAGTCATATAGGGGATACTTTTTATTGCCATCATTGCCTTTCTAATATGACTTAATCCTATTGCAGACAGTCTGGCAAATTAATAGAGTGAGTTGTACATATGTGGGATGGATAATAGGATAATAGGATAAAATGTAAATGTTCAGCCTTGGGTACATAGTGGGATTATAATTAATTTAATGTATTTGGCACCGGAGGGCAGATTCTACACTGCCCACTGTGGGAACCCGATAATTGACCAAGAAGTAGTTGGTGTTTTAAAAGCAGCTGATGGAAGTAGGAGCAGGATAGCCCGGGATGGACTTTGTTTTTTTCTTCCAAAGGATATAACTTAACCTTGATGATCAAAATTTGTGACCAGCAGGCAAAAGAATATAATGTTGAGGATGGATGGGGAAAATATATCACCCTGAACAGTATCTCTGGCATCTTATCTTCTCTCTGGTTTCCTTATTGTTGGAGCTAATCTATTTCGCTGTGAGCACATGAGATTCTCCTCCTCTCCTACCAGGACCAAGCAACAGTTTAGAATAAAGTGTTTGCAGAGCCAATTCAAAGTTACTGTCAGGAGCCCTGTATCAACATTTCATCCCTGTTTTTTTGAGGAGGTGGGGTTTAAGGTAAGCAGAGAATGTTAGCAAGTCCATTTGGATGCATATTTTAATCGTATCTTCCAATCTAAAATATATGAAAAATACAATGTTTTAAAACAATAATTATCATTTCATTGATTTTACTTCTCTATGTAACTATCAACTGGCTTTGAATTTGTGTTGGAGGAGCAATACTTTTGACTGACAATATAAAGCCCCAGTCTTTTCTAGCTATCATTCCATTTTCCAGTTTTCCGTCATATCCAAACAGCTGGAAAATGTTACCTACATTTGCTCTCTTGACATTCTCATTTCTCTACTATCATATTTCAATTTGACTTTTATCACCAAAACTTTACTAAACCTTTCTTACCCAAACTCTCAGCATTTGAAAAGTTTGATCATTCTCTCCCCTCATGATGCTTTCTTTTTTTTAAGCTTCTTTATGCCTCATCAACACATCTCAGTTCTCTTAGTGATATTTCTTCCTTTCCCCAACCTTTGAAATCTGAGAACCTCAGGTTTAGTGTTAAGTCCTTTTCTTCTTCTGTTTTCCCTAGATGATAATCTTATCTAGTCTCATGATCTTTATCTTAAGTTACACACACACACACACACACACACACACACACACACACACACACACTCACTTCCTAAGGTTTGTTTATCCAGATGCCGTCCCTTTAACTCATTTAAATACAAAACCAATTAAGCATTATTTGCACATTTTTCTGAATACTTAAGAAGTACTTCAGGTTTATGATATTCAAATTTACTATCTTCACCCTGCCCCCCCGCAACTCCCCATGGAACAAAGATATTCACATTTCATTCATAGTTTTCCCTATCACATTAAATGCTATCCAGGTCCATTCAGAATTTCAGTTTCAAATCTTCAAGTCATTCTTTGCTTTATCACCTGCCCTCATGACCCACCACCCCTGTTATACAACTAATCCATGTTCAGATTATATTAATTCACTTCAAACTACCATCATGTCTGTCTTGAAAAGACTGTAACAAACACCTATCAAATCTCTAATAATTGTTATTTTGCTCCAAACAATGTTGTTCGCTAGTCTCAAATTTATCTTACCATGACTGTAATATAATCTATTCTAATACCTGATCTAATATAATCATATTGCCTATTCTTATAACTCTCCTTTCTATTTTATAATGCATTTTATGTATATCTAAGTCATTATTTTTAAAAAGGAAGTCAACTCATGCTATTTTCTCTTTAAAGTTATCCCATTACTTCCCATTATAAATGGACACTTTTGTTTCAGAGTTGAATTGTAAAATTTTCATATTAGGGCTCACATTTTCTTCCTATCTTCAGTTTCACTTATTACTCAATCTGTGCCCTATGCTGTAGCAGCTGAACTCCTCACCAGTGCTATGAATGAGTTGCATCTTTTTTAAAATGCTTTCTTAGAACCCCTGCCCTCTTTTCTCAATAGGAAAAATATAAACCAAGTCCCTCAACATCCAGTTCACACACAACTCTTCTGTAAAGCATTCCTCCTCCCCAACTGCTCTTTCATGACATCTTTTGTTCATACCTTTTATAACACATATGGCTTAAAAGTGAATTAATATGTATCTATCTTTATTATAAGTTTGGACCCCTGTCATTCTGAGACTTAGTATACTATCTCCAGGTCCTGGCACAGCACCTAATTCAAGGTGAATATTTTAGAAATGATCATGGAATTGCATTGAACAAATCACACTGATTATCAAATTGTAAGTGATGGATAAAGTTGAGTTATTTAGCCTTAAGATTTTGTGCTCAATGCCGTTATCCACTTGTTTGTCTTTTTACTTTTGAGAATTCATGCCTCAAAATAATACTGTTTTAAATGAGTAACAAAAATATCCTTCTACAGGTTATGTATAAACTATGAAATAATTTTCATATCGATTTCATATCAATTTGTGAATATATTAAATATCACTGCTATTATTATAGAAAATATTTGAAATAGTGCTTTTTATTTAAAGGCAAAATATTTGAATTAGTCTACTAAGTACCTTGATGAACATTACTAGTCAAGTTGTACATAAATAAGCCATGGATTTTCTAAAATTCCTGAAGTAAGCACATGCTGTTGCTGTTATTAAGACTATTATTATTAGTCCCAATAGAATTTCCACGTCACTGAGCATGAAACACCATACAGTTGAATAAGCAAGTCTAACACATTTACCTTCCACTAACCACAAATTTTTCTTCCCTGGTTCTGTACTGCCCCACACAGAAACTGTGTATCTCTAACTTATTACTTAAATAAACTGTTTTTACTTACAAAATTGAGAGGAAATTCATTGTAACCCATAGACTGGTTAGTATTTATTGGTTGCACCATCAGGACTATGATAATGAAATGAAACAAGGTAAGAAAAACAATTTATACGTGTACACCCTTAAAAGCTTTTTTTTTTTTTTTTCCTGAAGGATTTGGCAAAGGTTTATTATTTGTCACTTCCAGTCTTTTAAAGTAGACAGAGATCTGCTTAGAATACAGCTGGTTTTAAACGCACACAAAAGGGAGGATTAAATTCACCAGTGCAGCGTGAGAGAGGGAAAGACACTGAGCAGGTAAAAAGTTTAAGAAATAATAAAAATTATGATATTTTAGGGAGAGCCAAAAGAAAAGAGAAAATCTGTACAGTTAGAATGGCAAGATTTCCCCATGCATTTAATGGCCTACAGGCTGTACTACAATATGTCACTTAATGGATCACCTCACTGCTTAGGCAGTGACTTACTGCTTAATCAAGTAATGGCTTTAGTATGTGGGGCACACAGTATATTGTCAATCAGACACTTCAAATAAACTCTCTCCCTCCCATTTTGTTCATTTTTAGGCAATCTCACTTATCTTAATATGTTTTTTTAACTGTGAAACATACACAATTCCTCCAAGTTTTTCTTCATAAGGCTTGATCAAAAATAATTTGTGAAGGAGATTTTAAAGATACTTTATGACACTTTTGCTGAATTCTGAGGGAAAAAAAAGCAGAAAACTCTCCTCCACAAGGATTTCATTCAGCCCACTTTAAAACTTGATCCATAATTTGATCGAATGCTCTTGGGCACTATTAAATAGTAATAATGAACTTCACCTAAAGCCCTTAGTAATTTTGTTCCACATTTCCTTCTCTAATTATCCACTATTCCCTATTTATTATTACTTCATTCCCTGCCTTGAGGCCGTCTAAAAATACTAAGAATGATAAATTAAACAATACATTTGGCACTAAGTTAACCTGTGGGGGAGGGTTATAATTTAATGGGTTGTCTTCTGAATTAATTATTTCTGAATTATTTAATTGCAGTTTCTAAACAAATTTCTTAGAAAATGTGACATTAGAACTTGCAGTATATTTTTACTAGAAATTATTATGACAAAATCTCAGGTCTATGATATCTATTTAAGCTTGATTTTATAATCATTTTTCTATAAATCTGTAGAAATTTACTGGATATTTTTGTAATTTTACAAATAAACATTATCTCCTATAGAAGTTTAACAATATTTTCTTTAGTATCTCACTAACGCAGACATTAAATCATTGGCATTTTGAAGCCAATGCCTTTTTCTCCCTAAGTAACAGTAGTCATTGACTTCTATATTAAAGACTTATGAGTCCTATTCTATATATAGCTTTTAGAGTAAGTGCTACTTTAGAAGAACATGATGATACATTGTGCATTACTTACCCCTACCAGTCTCATTAAAGTTCTATGATAACCAATTTCTTTTGCTCTGAGCTAGAAATTTCATCATCTTATGTAGGAAAATTGTCACTTAAAAGAATCCACATTGCAAAATGTTAACCAACCTTTAATGGTGTGAAATTTAACCCATAATACCCAGGACTTTTTAGTTTTCCTCTTGGAGAGACCAGATGCTTATGGAAGTTTCTCACAATGTCAACAAACAAAAACTTCTCAACCATTTATCGCCAACAGCAGGTCCAGAAAAAGTGGAACAACTCATCTGATCTTAACCCCTGGAATTTTCCCAAATTAATTACCTAGTATATCCAGCCCACAAAAGCCTTCTCAGATTTCATGTGTGAATGGCTGCAGTGCTGATCCAAAGCTCTTTACAACCTCCTTTAATGCTTTGAACTTCTGGACAGCTGCTTTTTAATGCTTTAAAATGCTCTGTGGTAGAAAGTTTTCACTGAATGTTAGGATATTATCCAACTGTAAAGTCTTTAATTTTCAAAAATGTATCTAGTCCTTTAATATTTAATGTTCTTTTCTTTTTCGTATTGCTTACTCTTTATATAGTAGACTAAGCTCATTATGTGCTGCTAATCATGGACTAGATTTATCTTTACACCTAGAATATTAGAGTTTCTGTATGCTCAAAAATACTGAAAATATAACTGTCTCAGAAAAAAATATTTAGGAAGATAAATGCATTTCAAAAGGAAAGTGGGATTTTAATACAGTAAAGATAGGGAATACCCATTGTTACACAAACTTTGGAATACCATTTGAAATTTTCTGTTAAATATGAACATGCATGCACATAAATGACATAGCAATTTCATAAATGGGAACACAAGTACACAAATAGAACTGAATGAGAATGTTCATAGGAACATTTTATGTAATATGTCCATACTGATAACAAAGATCAACAGTAAGTTGAAAAAATATAAATTGCTCTATGCAATAATAATAAAATGAAGGAAGCTCCATGCAAAACTATGGCTGATGGCTGGATGAGGTGGGTCATGCTATAATCCCAGCAATTTCAGAGGCCAACATGGGAGGATAGCTTACGGCCAGGAGTTTGAGACCACCCTGGGTAGCACAGCAAGACCCTTGTCTCTACAAAAACTTTTATTAAAAAAATAGCCAGGTATGGTGATTCCTTGCCTGTAGTTTCAGCTATTCAGGGGGCTGAGGCGGGAGGATTGTGTGAGCCTAGGAAGTCAAGGCTGTAGTTGATCATGCCACTTCATTCCAGCCTGGTTGACAGAGGAAGACTGTGTCTCAACAACAAAAAAACAAAGAATACAGATGCAGACACTGCCTTAAAAATGTGTGTGTGTGTATGTGTGTGTGTGTGTGTGTGTGTGTGTGTGTGTATAAATGGCCAAATTTTACAAACATAATTTTGATTGAAATAAGTCAAACACAAGTATTTCAATTTATTTATATAATATTAATTTATTTATAGACCATTTAACAATAAGAAAATCAATCTGTAGTACAAAAGTCAGGACTGTAATTACTTTATAGAGGAAGGGAACAGGTGAGATTGGATATGAGCACAAGACTGGGTGTTTGGCAATGGTACTTGGCCAAGGTGGTAATTACACAAATGTGTTTCCTCTGATCACTCAAACTGTACACTTATGATTTGTGCACTCTTCTATACATCCACTATACTTCTTGGTAAAGAAAAATTTAAGTTGGCATATCGTAAGTGAAGTACTTAAAAATATTAACATCTGTTTTTCTTGACCATTATCAGCACCTTTGCTCCCTTGATAATCTGTCTTACAGACTTCAATTTGATTCATCCCTTTCCTTCATTTATTAAACCCAAACTGTGATAAGTTTTTCAATTCTTATTTCTGAATTTTTTAAATGATTTACTGGAATATAAACTAATTTTATCTTTATTCCTATTGCCAGTCCCCTGTCTTAGTCTGCTTTGTGTCACTATAAAGGAATATCGGAGGTTGGGTAATTTATTAAAAAAAAAAAAAAAGATTTTGTTGGTTTATGGTTATGCAGACTGCAAAAAGCATGGCATTGGCCCCTCCATCTGATGCAGACCTCATTCTGTTTTCACTCATGGCAGAAAGCAAAAGGGAGCCAGTGTGTGTAGCAATCATATGGTTAGAGAGGAAGCGAGAATCAGACTATTTTTAACAACCAACACTTGTAGCAACTGGTAGAGTGAAAACCTACATTCCCTGTCCCAGGAGGGCTTTAATATATTTATAAAGAATCTACCCCTGTGACCTAAACACCTTTACTTACTACCCACCTCCAACACTGGGGAACAAATTTCAACATACTAATTGGTAGAAACATACAAACCATACTGAAACCATAGCATCCCCTAACAGAGACTCTCCCCACTTCAGGATTAAACAACTGTACTGCTGCAGGTTGATTTTACTGATTTGCATTTCTTTTATCTGTTTTAGATACTTTTCCTAAGCCACCACCCTTTGCATTTGACACCTGTGATCTAGTACTTCCTTCAATGACTTTGATCACCTACCAGAAAATGCTTAAAACATTTTGCCTTGCTTTGGAGCCCCTCCATTATCTGATCTATATGATTTTATTGTTATTTACAAAGGTTCTCCAGTACAAAGTGACTCTTCTAGAAAGACTTATTCTCTATATTTTATTTGAAACATACATTCTAATGGCAGTTTATTTCTACTCAAGGTATTCATTCATTGTTTCTTTCTATATTTACCCACAGGTCTAAAGTTCTGTTTGATTACACTAGATCTAATAATCTCTTTTTTGGTAACACTTACATAATTCTTAAAGAATGCAGAGTATGTGTTGGGCACAGTAGCTCATGCCTGCAATCCCAGCATTTTGAAAGGCCAAGGCAGGAGGATTACTTGAGACCAGGAATTTGAGACTACCCTGGGCAACACAGTGTGACTCCATCTCTACAAATTAAAAGAAAAACAATTTGCCAGGTGTGGTGGTGTGCCCCTTTTTGTCATAGTTACTCAGGATGCTCAGGTTAGAGGATCTCCTGAGCCTAGGAATTCAAGGCTTGAGTGAACCGTGATTGTGTAACTGCTTTCCAGCCTAGGCAAATGAGACGCCGTCTCAGAAAAAAAATGCAGAGTATAATGACTAATTTCATTGTTCTGATTTACTTATTTATAAAGATGCTACTAATATTATACACTATAATCTGTAAATAATAAACATATGGAAACATATAGAAAAGTTCTCTGTCATTTTTTCCCATATTTTCATAGTTATATATAAGATAAAGGTAAGGAAACACAACTAGATTAGGCTGGAATATTTAACTTATATATATATATATTATATTATATATATATACCTTATATATAATATATTTTTTATATATTATATACCATATATAATATATATTTTATATATTTATATATTATATAATATAGATAAGGTACATATATATAAGGTATATGTGAGATGGAGTCTCACTCATATATATTACATATATAAATTTTATATACATATTATATAATGTATATATGTATAATATATATAATATATGTTATATATATTATATATACATTATATGTTATATATGATATATATAACATCTATTATAACATATTTTTATTTAAACATATGTAAGTTATTTATATATATGTTATATATCATATATGTTATATAAATATATATGTTATATATGTTATATATAACATATATATTACTTATATATAACATATATAAATTATAAATATATATATGTTTTATATATATATATATTATATATATGTGAGATGGAGTCTCACTCTGTTGCCAGGCTGGAGTGCAATGGCGCCATCTCGGCTTACTGCAACCTCCGCCTCCTGGGTTCAAGTGATTCTCCTGCCTCAGCCTCCCGAGTAGCTGAGACTAGAGGCACCTACCACCACATCCAGCTAATTTTTGTATTTTTAGTAGAGATGGGGTTTCACCATGTTGGTCAGGATGGTCTTGATCTCTTGACCTCGTGATCCGCCCTTCTTGGCCTCCCAAAGTGCTGGTATTACAGGCATCAGCCACTGAGCCTGGCCCTGAACTTCAAACTATTTCTGAATACTATAGGAGAAAAGGACTGAGAGCAATATGAGATTTCTTGTAAAGAATATAGAGAGCTTCACACAGGCTATAAACCAAGTTTAATAGGCAGAAACAAGTTTCCCATTAGTTTGGGTGAGGGACAGACATAGAAGTGACTGGATTTAGTTTGTGGTGATTATTTTCACACCTCTTTGGTAAGACTTGAAAATCGTAACTTTATCTCAAAAGTTATCTTCCCAAGTGTTTGAGGACATTTTAAACCCTAGTGTATATAATTAGTGTGTGTATGTAGTGAGTAATATATATAAGATTACAAAGGTATAAAATACAATTAAATTATATGTTGTATATTAAGCACTTAACACATCCAAAACATAGCAAGTCCACGAAAAAATTACTTTATGGTTGATTTGGTAGACAGTTATTCTATTTTCTATTTATATTGGTATTAAACTTTTGGATACAGTACAAATATAGAGAGCAAGATTAGAGATTCAAAGCTTTTCATTCATTCTTAACTGTGATCATTTGACCACACCTAAATGTTTTCTTTAAAAACTAAAGCAAGAATTTGCTGACTCCCAAACTTTAGAACTATTAGTGGGAACCTGGTAGGTATCAATGGGTGATGTCTCAGTCCTTCTTCTGTTGTTATAACTCAATGCCTGAGACTGGGAAATTATAAAGAAAATATATTTATTTCTTAGAGTTCTGGAAGCTAGGAAGTTGAAGGTCAAAGGTTTGTAACTGGTGAAGTCCTTCTTGCTGGTGGCTGTCTCTGTGAAGTCCTGAGGGAGCACAGGGCATCACATGGCATTGGGGCTCACAAAAGATGGCCAAACTGGCTTTTTTAACAAGCCCATTCTCATAAATAACCCACTTACTCAGTAAGCCATTAAACTGTCAATATGAGGGCAGAATCCTCAGCACCCAATCACTTCTTAAAGGTCCCACCTCTCAACTCTGCAGCAATGTAAACAAGGTTTCTAACACATGAACTTTTATGGGACACATTCAAACCATAGAAAATGATTAATGCTAACAGGAATAGGAAACATATGCTATAAAATATATGTGTCCAAGTAACTATTATAAGCCCCCAGACTCAGTGGATTCTTTAGAAGAATTTTCTAGGAAAATGGAGTTTAACTTGTCCTAAAAACTTAGGCAAAAGTTTAATGATAGGGAGAAAGCAAAGAGGTAAATATTCTAGTTTTATCTAAATGATTTACATTCCTCTTGGGAGGAGGAATCAAGTATTCATAAGTAAGTTGCTGTTTTCTTTTTATAGCCTACAAAATATATAAATGTTATCCCATATGGAAATAGTAATGTCCTATAATTTAAACATAAACATTTGTTATTTTATTTATTGGATTTGCTACTGTAATGAGCATTTTTTAAATATGCATAAAATATTTTATGAAACATATTAGAATAATATATTGTATATTTTTAATTAAAAAAATTCACTTGCAATAGGTCTTAACTAAGGAATTTATATATCTGCATGTATTGTAGTTTCTTAAAATGACAATGAAATTTGCAGTTCCTAAGAGAAATTTGTGAGGGAAAAGTGTAAATGGTAAAAAATAAATAAAAACTTATTTAAAGATCTGTTTTTACCAAATACATTTTTTTAACTCAAGATATAACAAACTAATGACATTTCTATGGATAATGAGACTTTTAAATTAAGTAAATGTATATAAATATGCTACAGGTTATAGAAATTTCCAATGTCTATACCATTTTTTATGCATAATTTAAATTGGTTTTAACTAACAAAGTTAGAAAACATCAGTGTGGCATTTGCAGATAACAATGCCTGAGTTGCCATGTTAATTTTGAAAAGATATTCATCATTGTTTTACATTAATTGTGTTTGAAATAACATCTATGGAATTATAGATCTCTATAAATTTATTGTATAATTATCCAAAATTATTTTAAGTCACAGCCACCTAGCATGTAAATAATGTCCTAGAATTTGAATATATAGAAACAGTTTGCATTCCTACTACTTTATTTATTTGAAGCAGCATCAAATCTGTATGCATAATAAAAGTAGCTACATTTTCCCCAAAGTTAACAGTCAATTAACTATGTGAATGCAGGGTTTTCTTTTGCAGTTGTTTTGATATATTATTTTGCATTACATTTACCAAGGATACAAACACTATTTTGCTTTACATTTACCAAGGATACAAACACTATAAATACATTTCAACTAATACCACTAAGTGTTAATATATAGTATTTTGTATCTATAATGTATCCTATTAGTCCCAATTCAAAAGAAAAAAATAATTTATAAATAAAATATCCTGTTATTAAAATAGAGAAATAATGAAACACAACATTCTTATACAATTAGTTCATTATATTAAAATTTGTTATTTTAACAAACATTGGCATGGCATTTGATTTTCATTTCAAGATTATGACATAAAGCCTGATGTATTTTCTTATTCATTGTCTACGTTTTGTTTTCATTATCATGCATGAGACCCTGACATAAGCATGCAAATGGAAAGAATGACATTAACAAATTGATTTTTCTGAGTAAGGCATTATATTATTTAAATGGGAAATTGAAAGCCACAAGTAATTTTGTTGTATTGACATATATTTTTATAAATAAATGTCTTGAGTATGTAAATAATTCTATGGTCATCCATATTTTATGTGAATTTATTTTAAACATAAAAATGGAAGTATATTTCCTGCCTGACTACTATCTATATATAGATATGGAAACTCATATGAGGAATATACATAAATATGTATGTTCCATGTGGGTATAATAGTTAAACATTAATGATAATTATATTCACATTCAGTTAAATTTTATGTGTTTGTATGTATTTATGTAGAATATGTCACACATTTTGTTACTAAGCATACTGGGACTTACTTGTATCTAAGTTTTGGCATTTATTAGCCTGCTAAACTAAGAACTATATCATAAACTTCTTTATCCTCTGTTGATTAATCTGAAAAATGAAGCTTCTGTTGTTGTGAGGATAAATAAAATCAAATACATCAAGTGCTATGCATATAGTTGAATATATAATTATTGCCATATAAATTGTGTAATGATACATATACAAAATGTTAAAAGTTTTATCAGAATGCAAGTGTTTCAAATTATATTTTCTAAATGTTTAGTGTCTAAGTACTGTACTGTACAAAAAATACAAATAATTAACCATTAACTTAAAAATAGTAAACATGTATAAATTTTAAATCTGTCATATACACATATATACAAATATGTACATGTAAAAATATGTATATGTATATATACACTTAATGTATATATACATTTATCTACACAAGAGGACTTCAAAAAGTTCATGAAAATGAAATGAAAAGATGAAAATTAAAAGCATAAGCTTAACTTCTCAATATAAGTCCCATAAAGGTCAAATCACTTTTGTAAGCAATGATACCAGCCGTTTAGCCTATCCTTAAAGAACTGGGAGTCCTGAAAATTTAATCATGTCAGTGTAGTCTTTTTTAAATTATTAACTGAAAAAAAATTGGTGCCGTCAAATTTTTTTTTAATATTAGAAGACAAAAAGTAATTAAAGGGAGCCACAGCAGAACTAATAGTAGATTCCTATGATTTCCCATAAATATTTTCACAAAATTGCTCTTGTTTGATAACAGGAATGAGTAGGAACCTTATCATGCTGGAGACGGTCACTCTGGTGAAGCTTTCCTGGAGACTTTTCTGCTAAAGCTTGACTAATTTTCTCAAAACACTCTCATAATAAGCAGAGGTTATTTCTTTAACATGCCAGAAAGTCAACAAGCAAAATGTCCTGAGCATCCTTAAATACTGTGGCCATGACTTTTCCTTTTGGCTGCTCTGCTTTTGATTTCAGTGAACCAATTTGCCTTTTGGTGTCTATTGCTTTGATTGTGCTTAGTCTTCCAGATTGTACTGGTAAAGCCATGTTTCAGCTGCTGTTACAATAATTTGGAAAAAATGTTTTAGGATCTCGATTCCACTTGTTTAAAATTTTCATTGAAGGCTCTGCACTTATTGGCACTTGATCTGTGCACAGCAATTTTGGCCTCTGTCCGATGGAAAGTTTGCTCAATCTTAATTTTTTAGTCATAATCCTGTATATTCAACAAATCATTTTGTTTGTGCTGTTAATTGTTTTCTTCAATTAGGAAACAAGCAAGAAATTTTTTCTTCACAATTGACGTAGATAGTCTGTCTCTGCAGGCTTTACCTTCAACGCTGTCTCATCCTTTCCTAAAACGAGTTGTGAATTTGTAAACTGGTGATTTCTTTGGAGCAAAGTCACTTTAAACATGAAATGCATGAATAATTTTATGATTTTTGGCCTTCTTCAATTTAAGTAGAATTTATGTTCCTCTAATAATGGCTTTTTTTCAAACTGATGTTTTATCTTTCTTAGTGTCTCAGACTACATCCTGTTTAGACATATTATCAGAAGTTTTTATGGGTTTATTTTGATGCAGAAATAAATTAGAAATCAATGAACTGATTTTTCTTCATAGTACACATGTTGCATAGACTTTTTAATGACCTGGGGTTGTGTGTGTGTGTGTGTGTGTGTGTGTGTGTGTGTGTGTGTGTGCGCGCGTGCAGGCGCGCGTGCATGCACGCCCGTAGTCTTGGTCTGTTTGTGCTGCTATAATAAACTGAAACTGGATAATATATTAAAAACACAAACTTATTTCTCACAGTTCTGGAGGATAGGAAGTCCAAGATCAAGTTGCCAGCAAGTTTCATTGTCTAGGGAGGGCTGTTCTCTGTTTCCAAGATGGCATGTTGTTGCTGCATCCTCCAGAAAGCAGTAATGCTATGTCTTCATAGTGGAAGGTAGAAGGACAAGAGCAACAAACTTCCTCTGCCAAGTCTTTTATAAAGGAACCCAATCCCATTTATGAGAGCTCCACCCTCATAATTTATCTTTCCAAGACCTTGTCTCTTAAAAGTGCTACATTCGAAATTAAGTTTCAATATCCTGAATTTTAAAGGAGACATAAACATCTAAACCAAGCACACACATAAATGCCTATAGACAGATATATGTACATATATGAATAATAAAAAAACATATTTTCAGTGATTATTTTTATAACAGATTTAATAAAATAAAGATGAATTTTATGAATGTATCATATATGCTAATTATCAGGTTCAAAAATTAGAGACTAAATCTTTCTTAGGAAAGTTTTCTAATGTAGATTATACTTCTTTATATGATACACCAATTTCAACTTCTCCTTCTTTTGCATTGCAATACACACAGATTTGTGATTTTCCTTAATTAGATGAGTATTGCTTCTTAGAGCTTATCAAACATGATTAATTTTTCAAATCACAAATAGACTCATTTTGAAATGAGCTATGGTAGTTTATGTCTACCTGTGATTTTACTCCTAGTGACATTGTCATATTCTTGACTTTTAGAACATCAGTGCAAATTATTTTTGTGTGAATAAAAAAAATGTAGAGCAAAACAAGGAAATGTACAAATGATGATTCAAGTTATTTTATATCTCAAGTATTTATACATTTTCCATTAGTATTACTATAATCACTTATCTCCCATTCACATGATATAATTGGAGGTAAGAAATTGTATTAATGAAGTAAATTGAGTTCATAAGATTCATATCTGGAATTTAAAGCTAATTTTATTTTCATTGCATCATTCTCAAAAAGTTGCAGTCTAATAAGAAAGAAAATATTAATATGTAAATATGCAAAATACAAGAATGAATATGATACATTTCTTTAGTGGAGAGCAAAGATGTGTCATAAGGGTTGAGAGGAGTGAAATTGCATGTGGAGTACAAGAGTAATAAACATTATTAAATTGTCATTTTAATAATAAAACATGAAAGATTCGAAATAGGCGTAATTTGTATTCTCTATAGAAAATACTTTAAATATTTTTAAATCAGTTTTTTAAACATTCTTATAGACTAATTCCAACTAAAACTTAAGGCAACTATTGGTTTCGTCCTTACATTTTCAGCTACATGAAAAATCTCATTTCAGTTAATATTTTTTTGTGGCATGCAAAAGCCCTGATTATTGCAGATTCATTATGATATGCAGTAAGTTTAAATTTTTAAAATTATCTAAAGTTCTATAGTGAAAAAAATCACAACATACAAGTCTCATAACAATATTTAAGAGTTTGGTGTAATTCTGTGCTTTATAAAACTTGGAACCTAGTTATCATTTGATAAACTTGTTCTTTCAGTTAATGTATTTTAAAGATACATTTTTACATGATTTTTATACTTCTACATAAATAGTATAGTTTGAAAGCATTTAAAGTTATCTACATATATTTTAAAAACATTTCTTCCACATGATTTTAATTCTTATATATAAATATTATGTTTACTTTATTAATTCCTCTATTGGTGAGTGTAAAGTTGTTGACAGTGTTTTATATTTTAAATAGCACTCATTCTTCTTATATGCAGTTTGGCAAAAATAATTCAAAGCTTTTTTCAAACATTGTATATAGATCTATAAAATGTATAATTTGCATTTTCATGCATTTTAAAAATTTTGTATGTTTCATACTGTTTTGAAATGTATATTGTTTAATAATACATCTTGGAAATATTTCCATATTAATCATCTTATTTTAAAAGATGTTTTATTTACATTTTTAATTGACAAAACTTGTTCATGTACATGTTAATTTTAAGTATATGTACATGGTGCAATGGCTAATTAACATGTATTATTTCACATTTATTATTATTATTATTTTTTTGAGATGGAGTCTCACTCTGTCACCCAGGCTGGAGTGCAATGGCACAGTCTCAACTCACTGCAACCTCTTTCTCCTGGGTTCAAGAGATTCTCCTGCCTCAGCCTCCCGAGTAGCTGGGATTACAGACGCATGCCACTGCACCCAGCTAATTTTGTTATTTTTAATAGAGACAGGGTTTCACCATCTTGGCTAGGCTGGTCTCGAACTCCTGACCTCGTGATCCACCCGCCTCCACCTCCCAAAGTGCTGGGATTACAAGTGTGAGCCACCATGCCTGGCTCACGTTTATTATTTTTTATGAGAACACTTAAAATATATTCTGTTAGAATTTTTTTAAAACATAATACATTATTATTAATTATAGTTACCATTTTGTACTGTAGATTTTTTTATTTCTTCTATGAAACTGACATTTTATATCCTTTGACCATCATTTTTTCCAACCAGCACCACTCTCAGCTTCTGGTAATCACCATTTACTCTCTACTTGTGAGTTCAGCTTTTTTAGAGTCCACATGTAAGTGACATCATGCAGCATTTCTCCTTTTATGCATGACTTACTTTGTGTAACATAATGTTCTCTAGGTTCATTCATGTTGTTCCAAATGACAGGATTCCTTCATTTTTAAGGATGAATAATCTATTCTGTGTATATACCACATTTTCTTTATCAATATATATATATATGGCCACTTAGGTTGATTCCATGCCTTACCTATTGTAAATAATGTTGCAATGCACATGGGAGTCCAGATATATTTTTGGCAAAGTGACTTCATTTCTTTTGACTATTTATCTAGTAGTGAGATTGTAGGATCATACAGTAGTATTTCCATATACTAACAATGAACTATACGAAAAAGAAATCAAGAAAACAACCCTACCAAAAATATAAAATATTTAGAAATAAATTTAACTAAAGTAATGAAGGCCATGCACACAGAAAAATATGAAACACTGATGAACTAAATTGAAAAAGGCACAAATTAATGGAAAGCTATCCAGTGTTTATGGGTTGAAAGAATTAATATTGTTAAATTTTCTATATATCCAAAGTGATTTACACATTCAATGCAATCTGTAACAAAATGTCAATGACATTTTCTTTAGAAATAGAAAAAACAATTCTAAAATTTGTATGTAACCACAAAAGACCCCAAATAGCCAAAGCAATCTTGAACAAGTAAACCAAACCAAACAAACAAACAAACTGGAGGCATCACACTACCTGACTTCAGAATATACCACAAACCTGTAGTAATCAAAACAGCATGGTACTGGCACAAAAACAATCATATAGACCAACAAAATAGAAGCTCAAAAATAAATTCACAAATTTCATGCATTCTAAAACATTATTTCCTGGGTTGTGACAAATTGATGGTAAAGAGACTATAAAGCTGCAATGTAGGACAAGTTTTTTAAATGGTGACCACCAACAGAGTTGAATTTCTCTTTTACCCTATTGTTTTGAACAGCAGTGCAGGTTAGAAACTTTCTCACCCTTTGTTTTCCAAAGAACAGCTTACTACAGAGAGCCACCCTTTTCCATATTAGTTCAATAAGATTCTTAGATGTCTCCATGGTTTATCTATGACAAGGCTAGATGGGGACTTTTAAAATTCTCTTTCTTGGCCTTATAAATGATTAGTGGGACTGCTTGTCTATACTAGTCAATGGGTGCAAAATGTTTCTTAATCAAACCTTGATTAAGCTTGTTTCTTTCATCCAGGCCACTGAACTGAAAGTTCCCCTCAGCCTGTCAACATATAGGCTGGCCTCAGGTAAAATTCTTTCTGATATACTATCAAATTACTTCACTTTTTAAATCCATTTTACTTCCCCACACTTGAAAGTTTCTAGCCTCAATTACCCCTCTCTATACTTAAAACAACAAAGACTTTACAAAACAATTAAGACACAGATCTTATGGCAGAGCCTTCTCCCTAGTGTAATAGTTTCTTTCTTCAGTTTGTAACAATCCTTTTGAATAGAGTCTCTCCTTACTAAGTCCAGAGCTGTGTTTTGACACCAAGTTGGAATGAGATCAATAGTTTGGACTAGCAAAATACTCATATATAGAGAGCCATCAATATTTTATGTTACATTTTTGTCGTTTGTGTTTACTTTTCTTTGAAGAGCTTACACAGAGAAGATATTCACAAGGTAAATGGGTGGAACAAGTAAAAATGTATCTTAGAAATAAAACAATACAAAAAGTAGCTTATTAGAATAAAGCACTTCAAAGTAAAAGCTTAAACTCTTTAAGTTTAAATAAAAATACTGACATTATTATTTCATAAGAGGCACATGCATGTAATGCTTGCACATATCTGGTCCTGTGTGTACCTTCCAATGCCATAAGAGCTCAGGGAATATTAGAGTATATAATATTTTTATACTAGATATTTTACATAGGTTAGTCAATCTGCAAAAGTAAATTGGAAATGTAGTTACATAAAGAGGAAATAAAGACTCAGGCATATCATCAAAGATGCTTGTAAAGTGGAGTAGCAAATGCAATGAGTCCGTAAGTTTACAATTAAAAAATTAGGCCATTTATGGGATCTAAAATTTATAAGATATAATTTTGCTTTGGTAAGCTTTTCTGTATTTAAAATAAAAGTGTGATATTCAAATTTTTCTGGTGGTTATTTCCATTTTAAAACTAAGGTTTACCACTCCTATCCTAAAAGTAAGGGAGATAAATATACCAAACATATGTAGTTCATTTTATTGCTTTGTTAACAATCTTCTGTTAATTCTATATTTTCACAAGTCTGTTGATTACTGTATATCCTCTACAGAAATTAGTTTCGTTTTCAAGAGACTTGGGTTATTTTAGTGCATTTCTGATTTAGGAGAAGAGAATGATTATGATTAATTTCTACAAATGGTAATATTTGCATTCATATTATTCAATTTTGTTCAGTTCAACTAGGTAATCAGCATAGTATTTTGTTTCAGCAGCCAGAGGTTCTAAATTAATTACAGCATTGTAATTCAATAGATTACAACTTTAAAGGAAGAAGGCAGAAAATACAAGACAATGTTTAGGTGATGATAGAGCAGTAGATAAGTATCAGATAAAAGAACATGCATTTAATATAACTTCAACTTTCTTATTGTGTATTCTATGTGAAATATTCACGCTGAGGAAATGCAAGTACCTGTGGCTCAATAAAGGTACATCAAAGTTTGCATTATGATTTGCAGACAGTTGAATTATACTCTATTCCATAAATTCTTCTATGACTGATAATTTTTTCTTTACCAAAAAAAATGGGATTTCTATTATGTATCATTTTAGATCTGAATTTTAGTATATTATGTTCTATAGTTACCAACATTTAAAAATATTCTTAGATCCACATATGTCCTATAATTATTCATCTGCAAATGCTAAAAATATTACAGCTACTTAGTATAAATGCTTTTGTGAAAATATGTGAAACTAATTCTCCTTGAGTAAAGTGTAAATGAAGGTGAAGAACATATAATGCAAATTTTTACACTAAATTTATTACTAAAGTATTTATCAGCAAATCCTCATCATCCCATCAGTAAGCCCGGTTGCTAAACCCTACATGCAAAATCCATGTCTCCCATTCCTTCTCCTTCACTATTTTGTTGTTTCCACACTAACAGACCATAATTTTACAAAGATCAAGAATCTTTTTCTAGGTAGGCTTGTTCACCCCAGCAAGTCTCTTCAGAAAACTAATAATCAATGAAGTGTGTTCACATAAAAATCTCTAAAGAATTCTGATAAAGCAGTACATTTTACAGCTTGCCTGTCTTGAGAGAAGCTTTACAAATGAAGCCAATTGCTTTCTCCACTGGGAGTTCTAAACAGTAGAGATCAAGGGAGAAGGTAATATTTACCATTTCACAAATTAAAGACTGCATGGTAACTTTAGTGTCAGAAAGCTTTAATTATTTTTTTCCTGCTTTGTAGTTTAAATAGTTTAATCCAGGTTTCCCTGCAGCTGACAACTTGGAGTGAAAACCAAGCAGAATGACAGCATTTACTGAAGCAGATAATGTAGCTCAAAAATACAGAACTATTTTCTGGAATACTAGACAAGGTTTTTCATCCTTTTATCCACATGACTGGGTAAAAACTCCAGTATTCCTCTAATGCAGAGAACATCAGCAGTGATACAGTTTTCTAAACATTTGATTGAAATAGAAAAGATCTAAAAATATCTTGACATGAAATATGCAATACGAGTTAAGTGTATATTATTTATACTAAATTTACAGTATATACAAAAAAGTGTATTTTGAATGTAGTATCCAGAAATCATACATTGTAGGAGCAAATATCTTGTTTGTATATTACATACAATTTATTGACTGTTTTCCTATATTTCTATTACTTTTATTAATATTTTTCTCAGATAAATTGTAGTTTAGGAAAGTGAAAAAAATTAGGATGGCATTTATCTGTTTATAACAACAAATTTTTAAAAGCTTACAAGTGTGACAGGGTGTTGTAAATTTTGACGTCTAATAACGGAAGTGCTAAGAAACCTGAAAGCAGCCTCTATTAGAAAGAGAAAATTTCTGTAGCAGAGAGAAATTGCAAGCAGATACTTCACTTGGAATTTCTTTCTATCATTTTCAATTTCATTCCTGTGTTTTTTTCAGTTTGTAGTGTACTAGTTTACAAAATTGTCCTTGAGCCTCTTATGATCCCTTGAGGGTATTCATCTCTTATTGAATCTTCAGAGCCTACTATAATGTAGTTACTTCCGGGTGTGTCATTTATTCATTCATTTATATACATTCACTCATTCATCTATCCATCAGTAAATGGTTAATTATTGATTATTTGTTATGTGTTATGCTGCTTATTTGACCTTGACAAGGTGTACGTGTGTGTGTGTGTGTGTGTATATATATATATATATATATATTCTGCAACAACCCTGAAGAGCTCATTGTGAAATAATTTCTGCTATCAAAGTTCTTATTGATTTACTTTGGAACAGACAATAAAGGTTTTAACAAGACTTACTGTATTAGCTTTGCTGTAGTAAGAAATCTCAGTGACAGTCAAAGTTTATTCCTTCTTCATACTAAAGCTAGTAGCTCTGCTCCTCCTCTACGGTGTTCTTAAAAATTTTCTCATATAAGTTGCAGACTGAAGGAGAAGACCCTATGTGAAATATGACATTCATCTAGTGGATGGTAAATTGTAAGAGAATTGGCATAAGTTACCTCTTCTCCTGTCTTACTGGCCAGAGAAATCACATTACAAAGCCTGACAATAGTGTCAGGATATGGTCTCTGAGTTATGTTAGAATAAGCAGTAAGTAGAGATGGAAAAATCTGTTCAGCAAAGGGAGTAAAGGACAGGTAGTAATCATATAATCTTGCTCTTATAGACAGGTGATTTATTGGTATGTAATTTTGATATTTATAATGGTATTTCTAATTAGGCAAGGATTATCAATTATTTTAAGTATTTTAGTTCACTACATTTTATTCCTTGGATACCTTTTAACCAAATCCCTAAAACCTAAATTCTTATCATTTGTAGCATAAACTTCCAAATGTCAGAAAGCTATAATACTACATAATAGTTTATATTGTGAAAAAGACGCTATAATTAGCAGAGAATAACTTTTGGTATTTTGCTTATAAAATAAGACCTATGCTTCTACACAAAAATTCTGTCTATATTAAAAGGGTCGTTACACATGCTAACATATTTGTAGCATGTTGTTATATAAAATAAAACGGGGTAAGATATCTAACTCTTTAAAAAGCAAAATCCTTACTATGTATGTATACTTCTAAATAGGAATGATTTTATTCATTGAAAATTAAAGTTTCTGTATTAGAAAGCTTATATTCTATATTCCTTTCAGCTAGTTAGAAGCCTAAGGAAGAGAAAAATCCTATGAACAGAATGTTACAGGTGAAATACAGCTGCAGGGTTGAAATTTCATTATGATTCTATTTGATTTCCATCGCCCCACAGGAACACACATGCTTAATTCATCAGAGCCCCCTTATTATCTCTGCAACACCTCCAACATCCACATGCAGCACAAAACCATTAGTATGACCAGTTATAACATTTACAAAGTGAATCCAGCTTTGAAACAGAGCAGTGCTGGCAGGATGCCCCATATGCTTTTAAAACATATACAGAAAAAGTACACTGCACGATGTTTCTCAAAAGAATGACAGTAGTCTCTTTATACACCTAAAATAAGAAACCCATGTTCGTGCTGATATGGTTAGATAGATTCAGTTCCCATTCATAAAGTGGTATGTTGATTCAAAGATGAAATATGTAACAAATTCCTCATTTGGAAGAAATTATCTCCACTGCCAGAAATTGCAAAATACTATAACTCATGTAGGAAGAATCTAGCCACTCAAAAGCAATTCCAAATTAGCTAAGAGAAAAGTTCAGTGTAGACAAATGGTTATGCCCTCTGGTACACTCGCTTGACACTAACCTTTGAATATATATTTATTTTTTTCTCTCTCTCATTTCCTAATTTTTAAATACTCAAAAAGTAACATGTTTATCCATCTCGTGAATGAATGTTAGCTAATAATGATTTTATCTTAAAAGCCCATTTATGATTTCAGGTTTTTCTTATGGTATTATCTCAGTCTTGAATAATCTCTATTTTCTTTCTTGTATAAAAGATTTTAGAGTATTTTCTAATTTCTAATTCATATTTTCTGTTCCCTTTCAGGATTTTTCCCTTACTTGTACTCAATCTCCTTTGTGGGTGTCTGTTTCTATTCTTGTTCTCTAAGTGGTGTTATATAACAAATAGACTTTTTCCCCTTTGGTAAGTTTATAGTAATACTAGAAGCAATAGAGTTAATTTTCATGGAGCACATGCTTTGAAAGTGGAACTTTCCAAAGATAGTGGAATAACGGGTCTATCACTCATATGCTTCCAGAATAGCAGGAATTCTTCTGCCCAACTATAGCCAAAATATAGCCAAATGTAGGACGCTTGGGATTCCATTCCAGCCCATCTCAGCCATGTTTCAGAAGAGCATGGACAGTTCATAACTCATTCTGTAACCCAAAGGGTACCCTCCTAGTGACCTGGAGAAAGCCACATCTATTAATGTACCTGATAACAGGTTCACTGTCTGCAGACATTGAAGCAGACCCTTGTATCAGAATGAGCCCCACAGACCAACGTTTTGGAGACAGTTCAGTCTACCCAAGAACTTAATAGAACACACACCCACTAGAGTTCCTGGAAATAGAGTCAGCAAATGTCTCAACTCCAGACCCAGCATCAGCATGTGACCATGACCATGTGACAATGTGACCAGCATGTGACCTAGATCCAACTCCAGTCAACTATGATCCCAGAGGCAATCACATCAGCCTGCATACTTACAGCAAAAGACTTTTACTTGACAAAACAAGTTTGTAAAGACTGAAAAAGAGATTTTTCAAATGCAAGGCTACACAGATAATAAAGAATCAGACAATCATGACATTGCCAAGGGAAATTTATAAAGTTCCAATAACTGATCCCCAAAAAATAGAGATATACAAGTTACCTAAAAAAAGATTTTAAAATAATCATCTTAAGTTGGATGAGATGCAAGAAAATATGGATAGGCAACTAAATAAAACTAATAAAATAATGCTTGGACAAAATTAAAAGTTTAATAAAGAAATAGAAATCATAAAATGAACCAAACAGAAGTAATTGGGCTCAGTAATAAGATGACAGAACTGAAAATTTCAATAGAGAGTTTCAACAGCCAACTTGCTCATGCAGAAGAAATGATTCGTTAACTCAAAGGCAGACCATTTGCAATTAGCTGATTAGCAGAACAAAAAGAAAGATTTAAAATGAGTGAATAAAGCATAAGGGATTCATGAGATACTGTACAACATACAAATATACAAATCATGGGACTATCAGAAAAAGAAGAGAGATACAAAAAAAGCAGAAAGCTAATTTAAAGAAATACTGTCTGAACACTTTCCAAATCTCGGGAGGTATATGAACAGAAAGCTTAATGGACTTCAAGCAGATAAATTCAAAAATTAAGACTTTGAGACACATAATAATCAAATTGTCAAAATTCAAAGACAAAGAGAAAATCTTGAAATGAGCAAGAGAAAAGAAACTTATCATTTATAAATTCCTCCCATAAGGCTATGAGCAGTCTTCTCAACAGAAACCTTGCATGCTAGGAGGGAGTGGGATAGCATATTTAAAATTCTAAGAGAAAAAAACAGATTTAGCTAATTTAAAGAACACTGTCTCAATCAAGAATGTAACACCTAGCAAAGTTGTGCTTCAGAAATGTAAGTTAGATATAATCAAAGACCAACATAAGCTGAGAAAATTCATCACCGTAAGAGTTACCTTAAAATAAATGATTAAAGGAATTACTTTATTTCAATCAAAAATGTAATAAGTATCAATAGAAAAACATATGAAAGTAAAACCCCAGTGGTACATGAAAATATTTAATCAAATTTAGAAGACACTAATACTGAAAAGGTAGTGTGTAAATCCTTTTTTTTTTTTTTTTTTTTTGAGACAGAGTTTCACTCTTGTTGCCCAGGCTGGAGTGCAATGGCGTGATCTCAGCTCATGGCAACCTCTGCTTCCCAGGTTCAAGAAATTCTCCTGCCTCAGCCTCCCAAGTAGCTGGGATTACAGGTGCGCACCACCACACCCAGCTAATTTTTGTGTTTTTAGTAGAGATGAGGTTTCACATGTTGACCAGGGTGGTCTAGATCTCTTGACCTCCTGATCCGCCCACCTCAGCCTGCCAAAGTGCTGGGATTACAGGCGTGACCACCGCGCCTGGCCAATGTGTAAATCTTAACTGTAGTATGAGGGCTAAAAGAAATAGATGTTAAAAACAACTATAGCTATAAATAGTTAAAAGGAACACAACCCACATACACACACACACAAAACACATATATAAATATAAAGTCTGACAATTGGCGTAAAATGTGGGGGAGGAGACAAATAAAAATGTAGAGTTTTTGTATGTGATTCAATTTAAGGTGCTATTAGCTTAAATTAGAATATTATAACCAAAATCTCTTTTATGTAACCTTCATGCTAACCACAAGAAAAAACTTTCTAGTAGAAACACAAAAGATAAAGTGGAAGGAATCAAAGCATACCACATATAAAGAAAACAGATTATAAAGACAGCAAGGTTGAAAGAGAAGAACAAAAAATAAACTATAGAACAGTCGGTAAAAAATTAACAAAATGCCAGTAGTAAATCCTTACCTGTGAATAATTACTTTAAATATAAGTGGATTCAATTGTTCAATCAAAACACCCAGAGTAACTGAATAATTTTAAATCATGTAAAACAAGATGTGTAAAGGTGCTGCCTACTAGAGACTCGCTTTAGGCTTAAGGACACACATACACTGAAAGCAAAGGGATAAAAAAAGATATTATAGGAAAGTGGTTATCAAAAGAAAGCAGGGAATTAGGTTTATTAAACACAGTAGACACTAAAATAATAAAAACAGCTAAAAAGGCAAAGATTATTATAAAGGAGTCAGTTCATCAAGAGGTTATAACAATTATATATAAATATATAAATATACATACACACATGCAAACTTTATATATATATATACACATACACAACATCAGAGCAATTAAATATATACAGCAAATATTAATCGATCTAACGGGTAAGATACACTACAACACAGTAATAGTAAGGGACTTCAGTACTCCAGTTTTAACAGTGGACAAATCATTCAGACAGAAAATAGGAGAACAGTGGGTTTGAACAATATGTTAGACTAAATGTACCTAACAGACATATGTAGAGCATTCTATCCAATAGCAGCAACATACACGTACTTCTCATCTAAACATGAAACATTCTCCAAGGTAGATGGTTATGTTATGGATTATATGTTAGACCACAAGACAAGTCTTAATAAATTTAAGAATATTAAAATCACATCAAGTATAGTCTCTAACAAAAATGTAATAAAGCTAGAAATCAATAACAAGGAATTTTCAAAATGTAATAAAGCTAGAAATCAATAACATTAGGAATTTTCAAAATTCCTAATGTTATTGATTTCTAGCTTTATTACATTTGGTTATGATAGTTGGAAGTTAGTTTGTTTCTGAACAGCTAATTGGTCACAGAATAAATCGAAATGGAAATTAAAAAAAAAAACCTAAGGCAAAAGAATTTGGAAACACACTATACCATAATTTATGGGATGTAGCAGAAGCAGTTTTAAGAGGGATGTTTATGGCAATAAATGCCTACATCAAAAAAGGAGAAAGATTGCAAGTAAACAACTTCACATTACACCTCAAGGAACTGAAAAAAGGAGAACAAACTAAGTCTAATCAGTAAAAGGAGGGAAATAATAAAGACGAGAAAAGAAATAAATGAAATAGAGACTGAAACCATAGAAAACATAAATGAAATTGAGTTGGTTATTTGAAAAGGTAAAATAAACACATCTTTAGCAAGACTGAGGAAAATAAAAAAGAGAGGAGACTCCATAAAATAAAAATCAAAATAGGAGATATTACCACTGATACCACAGAAATATAAAGAGTTATGAGAGTATTCATACTATGAATAATTATATGCCAACAAATTGAATAAACTTTATGAAATGAATAAATTCCTAGAAACGTATGCCTGAATGAAGAAGAAATAGAATATCTGAGGAAACAAATAATGACTAAGAATATTAAATTAATAATTTTTTGAAAAAACTACTGTGGCTGGACTTTGAGTCTTAGATTCTTGGCCTCGATGACTTCAAAGAATGAAAGAGCGGGCCCTAGCGCCAGGGTGAGTATTACAGCTCAAATACAATTCATGGACCAAGAGAGTGAGCTGCCATGAAGTTTATTAAGTAGAGCAAGGTACAGCTTCAGTGTAGTAGAGGGGACCCGGAAGTGGTGCCTCTGCCAGCCTGGAAGGCTAGAGTTGATATTCTTTTCCTTATCTCCTCCCCTTTTCCTTTTTTGTCCAATGAGAGATGTTCATTTTTCAGTCTTCTCCCTGAGTGGTTTGTTTTCAACCTCTTGTTGGATTGGCTGAGAACTTGAGGCCCTAAGTCATCGTGCCAGCCCATTTTGCTTAGAACTGGGCTGGGAAGCCTCTGTACTGAAGAGTTCTGGTTCTGACCCTGGGAAGTCCTTTTTTAGCTGGATCCCTCACTACCATCAAAGAAATTCCCAAGACTAGATGTCTTCATGGTGTAATTCTACCAAACTTTTAAAATAGAGTTAATACTAATAATCCTTCTCAAACTCTCCCTAAAAAATGAAGAAGAAATACTTCCAAATTCATTTTGTGAGGCCAGCAGTACCCTAATCTTTAAGATCTGGCTTTACGCCAAACAAGGAAACTACAAGAAAAAATTAAGGGCGAATAATCTTGATGAACATGAATACAAAAGTCCTCAATAAAAACTAACACATAATTCAACAACATATTAAAAAGATTTTGTTCACCATGATTGACTGGGATTTATTTCTGTGATGCAAGGATGTTTCAACCTCTATAAATCAAAAAAATCTGCTATATCATATTAACTGAATAAAATATGGATGATTTTCTCAAAGATGCAGAAAAAGTATTTGACCAAATTCAACATTTCTTCCTGATAAAATCTCTGAACAAATTAGGTATAAAAAATGTACTTCAACACAATAAATAACACATATAATAAACCCTCAGCTAGCATCATAGCAATTAAACAAATGTTGAAAGCTTTTTCTCTAAGATCTGGAACAAGATAAGGATGCTTATGCTAGCCAATTCTATTTACTATAGTATTGGCAGTTCTAGCCAGAGCAGTAAGACAAGAGTTGTTTTTGTTTGTTTGTTTTTTGTTTTTTTGTTTTTTCATGCTAAAAAAGAAGAAAGAAGTGAAATACCCTACATGCTGATGATACGATTATGTATATATAAACCTCTAAAGATGCCAACAAAATACTATTCTAATAAATAATGTATTCAGTAAAGTTTCAGGGTATAAAATCAACATGCGGAATTCAGCAGCATTTTTACTACACTAATAACAAACTATCTTAAAAAGTTAAGAAATCCATTAAGATAGCATAGATATTAACATAAATAAAATTCTTAGGAGCAAATTTAACCAAGTAGGTGAAAGATACATATACGGAAAACTGTAAAACATTGATGAAAGAAATTGTAGTTGACACAAATAAATGGAAGATATTTTATATTCATGGATGAGAAGAATTAATATTGTAAAAAGTCTATACTATCCAAAGTGATCTATGGATTCAGTGTAATTCCTGTCAAAATTTCAATGTCATATTTTTCATGGAAATAGAAAATACTATTCCAAAATTTGTATAAAAATCACAAAAGACCTCAAATAGCTAAAGCGATCTTGAGCAATCATAACAAAGCCAGAAGTGTCACATTATCTTATTTTAAAATAAACTACAAAGCAATAATAACAAGTTATTGGTACTGAACTGAACAAATCAATAATAATCAACAATTTATACAGTAATGAACTAAAACTGACACATTGTCCAGTGGAACAGGATAGAGAGCCCAGAAATAAACCCACATATTTAGGGTCAACTATTTTTTTACAAAGCTGCCAATAATATCCAATGGAGAAGGAATATTTTCTTCATTAAAAAATGTAGGGACAAATGGATAGCAACAGGTAGATGAAAAAAATTGGAGTTTTATCTACACCTTATACAAATATCAACTCATAAGGGATTGGATTTTAGACTTAAATATAAGATGTGAAACTGTAAAACTGCTATAATAAAACAGGGGAGCCTCTTCATGATATTGCTGTGAGCAAAGATTTGGACAAGACCCCAAGAGCATACACAAAAAAAGCAAACAAATAAATGGGATTACCTCAAACTAGAAAGCATCTGCACAGCAAAGGACGCAATAAACAGAATGAAAAGATAATTTACAGAATGGGAGAAAATATTTGCAAACTTTGTATCTGATAAATGGTTATTATCCAGCATGCATAAGAAACACAAACAACTCATTAGCAAGAAAACAAGGACCCAATTTAAAAAATGTGCAAACGAGCTAAAAAGACACTTCTTAAATGCAATACAAATGACCAACAGATATTATCTATTTACATATTTATAATATCTTTTATATATATCCATCTAAATATATATAAATGAATATCTATATGTATTTGGATATATATAAATGTTTATATAGAAATGAATATATATGTGTGTGTATATATATATATGGCTTCCCCCCGCATGTATCCATTTAAATATAAAAAGATACATATTTATAAAGCTTCACCACTAATCTTTGGAGAAATGAAAATTTAAAACACAATGTCATGTCACCTCACACCAGTTAGAATGGCTATTCTCAAAAGACAAAAAATAACAAGTGTTGGGAAGAGTTGGAGAAGAGGGTACTTCGTTTACTGTTGATGGGAATGTATCTAATTATTAATGAAAATGGTATAGATACTTCTTGGACAGCTAAAAAAATTTATCATATGATTCAGCAACTCAATTTTTGTGTGTTTATCCAAAGGAATTGAAATTAGTATGCCAAAGAGATAGCTGCCCTCCCATGTTCACTGCAGTATTGTTCACAATAGCTAGGATAAAGAAGCAATCTAGGTATCCATCATTAGTTGAATGGATAAGGAAAATACATTATATTTATACAATTAAATATTATTTGGCCCCTTTAAAAGAGGAAAATATTATTTTTGACAGCATGGCTGAAGCTGGAGGACATTCTGCTAAGTAAAATAGGCCAAATACAGAAAGACAAATACCACATGAACTCATTTACATCTGGAATCTAAAAATGTTTGATTCATAGAAGAATGGGGGTGGACAGGAAAAAAGGAGATGCTGATAAAAGCTTACAGAGTTTCAGTTAGGAGAAATAAGCTTTAGTGATCTATTGCACAAAGTATTGATTAACAATAATAATGCATTTTCCATTTCAAAATTGCTAAAAGAATAGATTTTAGATGTTTTCATCTCACAAAAAGAAGTATATGATGTGATGGATTTGTTAATTAGCCTGATTAAATCATTATTCCACATTGTAAAATAAAGCATCACATTTTATTCTATACATATATACAATTATTAATTTTCAATTAAAAATTAAAATTAAAGGATAAATTTAAAATGTCATCTGGGAAAAGAAAAAAAATGAAACTTTCTAATGCTTTTTATACTGACTATCCACAGTAATTGCGAAAGGTAGAGACTATGATTAGTTGCCATTTACACATAAGAGAGATAAAAAGCTGTTAAACGACATTCATCTAGGATGAGGGGACCAAATTTCAATTCCAGAAAGCCTAACTCCAAGGATAATGTTAAGCACTACATGCTTCTCATACTACATGCTCCCTGTGTAAACATACCCTGATGCTGCTGATTGCACAATCTGCTTTTCTAATCAGATGTTTCATTTGAGCTCCAGATCCATGTACCTAACTGTATTAGGCTATAAAGTGTGTTGCTATAAATACTTAAGGCCGCATAATTTATTTAAAAAGAGGTTTAATTGTTTCACGGTTCTGCAGGCTGTACAGGGAGCTTAATGCCAACATCTGCTTCTGGGGAGTCCTCAGGAAGTGTACAGTCATGGTGGAAGCCAAAGGGGGATCAGGCACATCACATGGCAAAAGCAGAAGCAAGAGAAGGAGAGTGAGTGAGAATGTGCTACACAGTTTTAAATGATTAGATCTCTCAATAACTCATTATCTCGAAGACAGCACCAAGCCACGAGGGATCTACCCTCATGATCCAAACACCTCCCACCAGATGGCACCTCCAGCATTGGGTTTACCATTCAACATGAGATTTGGGTGGATAAACATATTCGCACTATATCACTCTGCTCTTGGCCCCTCCCGAGTCTTACGTGCCTCTGGCATTGCAAAGTACAATCATGCCTTCCCAATAGTGCTCCAAAGTCTTGACTAATTCGAGCTTTAACTTAAAAGTCCAAAGTCTCATCTGAGACAAGTAAATTCCCTTCCACATATGAGCCTGTAAAATCAAAAACAATTTAGTTACTTCCAAGATGTAATGGAGGTATAGACATTGAGTAAACACTGCTGTTCTAAAAGGGAGAAACTGGCCAAAAGAATGGGGCTACAGGCCACATGTAAAGTCAAAACCCAGCAAGGAAGATCTCATTAAATCTTAAATCTTCAAAATAATCTCCTTTGACTTCATCCTATATCTAGAGCACACGGTTGCAAGGAATGGGCTACCCAGGCCGTGGGCAGCTCTGTCCCCGTGGCTTTGCAGGGTTCAACACCATAGGCTGATCTCACAGGTTGTTGAGTGCTGGAAGATGATGACCCTCTTTTCACAGTTCCACTATTCAGTGCCTCATTGGGGACTCTGTGTGGGGCTTCCAGTCCCTCATTCCCCCTTGGAACTGCCCTAGTAGAGGTTCCCTGTGTAGGCTCTAATCCTGCAGCAGGCTTTTGCCTGGGCACCCATACTTTCTCATACATCTTCTGAAATCTAGGCAGAGGCTATCAAACATTCTTCACTCTTGCATTCTGTGCACAACATGTGGAAGTCACCAAGGTTATGGCTTGCATTCTCCAAAGTGGTATCCTAAGCTGCACCTGTTCCCATTTGATCCCAGGCTGGCGCTGAAGCTACCAGGAAGCAAGGAACAGTGTCCCAAGGCTGAAGAGGGCAGAGAGGACCTGTGATGGGCACACAAAACGATTATTTCCTTCTAGGCCTCTGGGCTGCCCCAAAGGTCTGTAAAAAGTCCTTGAGACATTTTGTTTATTGTCTTGGATATTAACACTTGGCTCCTTTTTATTTATACAAATCTCTTAACAGTGATTGCTCCACAGCCTGTTTGAATTCCTCCCCTGAAAAAGATTTTTCTTTCTTTGCCACATGGCCAGATGGCAAATTTTCCAAATTTTTAATGCTTTGTTTCTTTTTAAAATATAAATTCCAGGTTTACACCATTTTTTTTTAACTCACAGATCTGAGTGTGAGTTGTTAGAAGCAGCCAGGTCAAATTTGAATGTTTTGCTGCTTAGAAATTTCTTCTGCTAGATACCCTAAATCATTACTCTTTTACTTTAAGTTAAAACTTCCAGAGATCCCTACGGCAACAACAGAATGCAGCCAAGCTCTTGGCTAAGACATAACATGTGTGACCTTTGCTCTAGTTCCCCATAATTTTCTCATTTCCATCCGAGACCTCTTTGGCCTAGACTTCACTTGTCCATATTATTATCAGCATTTTGATGACAACAATTTAACCAGTCTCTAAGGAGTGCTAAACTTTTCCTCATCTTTCTGTCTTTTTCTGAGAGCAGCGAACTCTTCCAACCTCTGTCCATCATTCAGTTCCAAAGTCTTTTCCACATTTTCAGATATCTTTATAGCAATGCCCCATTCATCAGCAGCAATTGTCTATATTAGGCCATTCTTGCATTGTTCTAAAGAAATTCCCAAGGCTAGATAATTTACCAGAAAAGAGGTTTAATTGGCTCATTGTTCTGCAGGCTGTACAGGAAGCATAATGCCAACATCTGCTTCTGGGGAAGCCTCAGAAAGCTTACAATCATGGTGGAAGGTAAATGGAGAGTAGCCACACCACATGGCAAAAGCAGGAGTGAGAAAGTTGGGTGGGGAGGGGCCACAAACTTTTAAATGACCAGATCTCATGAGAACTCACCATCATGAAGACAGCACTAAGCCATAAGGGATGCACCTCCATTATCCATATACCACCCAACAGACCCTACTTCCAGCATTAAAAATTACAATTAAACATGAGATTTGGGCATGAAAAATATCCAAACTATATTACTAACTTCCTAAAAGAAATGCCTGCCCAGCTTCCCTAGTCAGAGACCTGATTTTGCCTCACTCTTTGCTCCCAATCTGAAAACAATTTCTATCAATGTAGTTTCCCAAATATATTTCAAGTAATTCACATCTCTCTGTCTCCATGGCCCATCATCTTTCAGAATATTTTGATTGCTTTTAAGTATATGTGTATATATTTAGATTTATAACAATGATTCAGTGAAACGCAGTAGTGCCGTGTCTAAATCTTCCCTGTTCCTATTGCTGCTTCTGAAAGAGAGAGAAAGCTTAACTCTATAACTGTATCTTTTGGCAGTAAACACTGATACCCCAAAATATGGTGATGTTGTGATTTGGTTTTGATTCATTAGAGTTTAGAGCTTAGAGTTTTCTTTTTTTTTCCTTCTCAACCTCCTGCTAGAATAGATGTGGATTTAAATCAGTGACATCAGCCTCCCAACCCATCTTCTTACTTAAAATTTTCTTTTTAGTTTTGTCTCTTGATTATACTGATAATTACAAGGACGGCATGTACCTTTACTTCTCTGCAGATCACTTTTAGAGACGGAGTCTCGCTCTGTCGCCCAGGCTGGAGTGCGGTGGTGTGATCTCGTCTCATTGCAACCTCCTACTCCTGGGTTCAAGCAGTTCTCCTGCCTTAGCCTTCCGAGTACCTGGGATTATAGGTGTGCACCACCATGCCCAGCTAATTTTTTGTGTTTTTAGTAGAGATGGGGTTTCACCATGCAGTCCAGACTGGTCTTGAACTTCTGACCTCAACCTCCCAAAGTGTTGGGATTACAGGCCTGAGCCTCTGCGCCAGGCCTGCAGATCACTTTTTGAACTTTTTAAAATGTTGAAATAATAAAAACAGTTGCATAAAAGGAATATATGTTTCTGTACATAAACACAGATTCACCTGTTATTTTACTTATCATTCTTCTCTCTCATCTACATAAAAATAATTAGCATAAATCATATCTCTATTTCTACTCTAGCTCCATCCATCTATCTATATCTCTGTACCATTTTAGAGTAAGTTAAATAGATTTCATTTCCCCAATACTTCTTTGTCACATTTTCCCTCCAATATGAAATATGGTATCTGGTCAAGTATTTTTCATTTTTTAATCAAAACTTTTGCCTTTTAAATCTGGAATATGTACATATCTTCTTTTTTCTTTTTTTTTTTTTTTTTGAAAGAATATTGCTCCCCCTCTTTGATGTTTCGACAATATTTGAACCAAACTGTATGTTTTTGAAAAAATGCTACAAAAGTGAGTTTGTATTCTTTTTGGGGTAACACATCTGAAAGTATACAATGTCTATGAAGTCAGTGTTGATACACATTTATGACAGCAGTGCTACATATGTACATTGGAATACTGGAAAATAATGATACCATAACCACAGAATTCAAATTTGTTTTGAAATTTTCTTAAAGTGGATTTATTAACATTGTCTTCAAAAAGCCCTTCAGATATTCATAAAGTCTGTGAAACCTTTGTGTTATAAATACTGAAGAAAAATGATTTCAGGAATTAAAATATCCAATTTAGATATTGCCTATTTGTCTTTCTTTAATTCTTAGGACAGTATACAGTGAGTGTTTTTCTTCACATCTGATATCAATCTAGCATCATTTGCTTCATAGTACTACTGAATTGTCATGTTTGAATCTGTAACTATTCTCATTTACACTTTATTTCGAAAGGCATTGTTCATTTTGGTGCCTTTAGGTCAGTATCAACACTGCAACCCAAACTGCATCATAAATGATTGATAAGAAGAACAATGTGATTGAGATATATAGATAAAACATATTTGATAATATAAATCAAATTTTTACTTAAGACAAGTATTATTCAACCACAGTTATCTCTCAAGAAACTATTTGAGAGTATAATATTGACTGAATGCTTCATATAGAATTTTTTTAACCTGAGGAATGAAGAAAATGTATAATTTAACATCATGCAATTTAATATGTACATTGTGCTTAAGTTTAAGCAGAAGTTTAGTCTAAAAAAGACTTCCAAAACAAAGAATATCCTTAGTACAATTATATATATACATATACATATACATATATATATATATGTATATTCATGAAACCCATTCAAATAAGATCATATAATGTAATAGTTTCCATTGTGTAGTATTTGTTTGGCTTTTGTGATTCTGATGACGTAGGAAAAAGAAAATAAGAAAAAAGGAAAGGAGGGACGGAATAGAGGAAAGAAAACAGGAAAAGAAAGGAAAGCCTGATGTCTCTCTACATAGACATTTGTTAAGATCTCTACAGATGCATATCTAAATAGCAAATTATAAACTAGGCTGGTCTGGAATTGGGCTAATTGTTTCCTCTGCTACACTGTGAGTGCTTCTTGTAATTTTATATTAGTATTCATTTAAGACCAGTTGCCTTTCTTTCTGAATTACTATGCCAGATGATTCAAAACAAGGATTTTCTGAGCTCCAGACTAAACAATAATTCGTTTGAAATGAAAACCTTTTCCTGCACTTTCCAAACTGATTTTTCCTGCTAAATCTCCCATTCTATTTAATTATATATAATGTGTCATTCACCCCTGAAAAACTCTAGTCATTCCTAACATCTTTTTCAATTTTTCTTTTTCTAGTATATTACAAATTTTTCTTCATTTCATCTCTCAATATCACACATCAATGGTTATCATCTGAGTCACTACCATTCATTAGTTTCATACATACTAATTTGTTTCCTGGATTTATTCTCTCAAATAAAAATCAAATCTTGTCATTTTCCTGTCTAAAGTACTTAATACTTCCACATGTGTTAATGAGAGAAATCTAAATTTTATATGTTACAAGCGTCCCTAGAGATGTGGCTTCTGTCTCTCGTCAGTCCACCTCACAAACACAGATTATCATTTGATTTAACTTATTATCCAATCTTATTCTTTCCTGCTTCAGGATCAATGCTCACACATGAACTCTCACTCACTTTTCTTTACCTGACTAGCTCCTACTCATTCAAGTATCAATTCTAATTAACTCCTTGGGGAAGAATTCTCTAATAGCACCTGGATAACTTAGAATATTTTTATAATTCTTTTTTACTCTTTGACATCTTCATTTGCATAATACTTATCAAAATATATAGTAACTCTCTGTATAATTACTCTCAATAACAAGCTCTAAAATTTTAGAGAAAGGGATCCTGCATTTTATTTCTAAATCCCTAAAATCTGTCTACATAGTAAGTAAATAGTGGTACCCAGTAACATGTGTTTGAATTAACAAAGAAATTATAAAATTGAAAAAAAATGTATAGAATTTTAAAAAAATCAATCAAGAGGAATTCCATTTCAAATAATGGCTACTATGTACGTTTGATCATCTGTCTGATAAAAACTTACTGAAACCAATTTAAGGCAAAGGCTGATATTATTAAGCCTAGCATTTAGAGCTACTGTTAATCAATCTGGGGCTTTGCCCATTGAATCCGGGCAACCTAGATGCATAAAGGCTAAATTAAACTTTTGACAGTCTTGTGGGACTAGAGTGACATGACCAAAAAATTGGACCAAAGAAGAGACTGGAAGATTGCACAGTGGGAGTAATGAAAAATCAGAGGTATTTCAGATGTTCATAGGGAATGTAGCTTAGCTTCAATTGATAACAATCTCTGTATTGAAGTCACTTGAGCCAAATACAAATCTGACCTGGAGATACATGTCATATGCCTTAAGTTATTTCTATGGAATTTTATGGTAGAAAGTCCGTCTCACAATAAAAAAGAATGAGAAAAAGAAGAGAAAAGACCACATTAACAATGACCAGTCGAAATCATATAAAATATAGAATCAAAGGTGGCCTGAAAAAATTTACAGTTAGCATAATAATATTGTTTTTAAAATGTTTAAATATTTTATTCTTGAATAAAATGTATTTTTTATTCTTGAATAAAATGATAGCCAAAATTTGATACCAATTAATGTTTTTAATGACAGAGTTGAAAAGAGAATTATTATAGTGGAAAATAGTTTACAATACAAATGTCAAACTAATCACAGAAAAATAATATAGTGAAACACACCTGAAGTATTAAAGATTTAAAGAGACAGTGAGAAGGTCTTACATATATTAAATTCAAGCCCCAAAGGAGAGGAGTATAAATAGCAGAAATAATTGTTAAAGATAAAATGGCTGGGATTATTCTAAAAGTGATGAGATATTTTCTTCAAGGAAGCAACAGTTAGATTGACAGTCCCCTTTTTTAAAAGTAGCAATAAAAGCCAGAATACAATATTTAAAGAAAATAACCACAAACTTAGAATTCAGTGTACAAAAAAAATTCTTCAGAAACAAGTGTTTTCTGAATATACTATTAAAAAAATGTTTTCTGAATATACTAAAACTAAAATAATGTGTCAAAAGTAATGAACAAAAACCATTAATAAAGGTGGTACTCCAGGTAATTGAAATAACCCCACATGGAAGTACAGGAATAAAGGGAAAATAAAATACAATACATAATACTTTCGGCAATGGTACATTTGGTGATTCAGACTATTTCGCAATAGGTTCTAGTTGAAAACAACTTGAAAAACTTTTTAAAAATATAAAGATCATCTTGTAAACTTAGTGAGCCACCACCACAAAAAAAAGAAAATGTAGGTTTGTATGGCTAAGATCTGTGATGTAAACAGAGCCTTAAGAAGTCAGCCTGACACTAGAAATTGCTTTTCGTTTAGCACTAACTGCCAATATTGGATAATATGCAAGTGACCTTAGAAGCCAAGATTGTTTCTTGATAGAATGTTGAAAAACTCATGACTCTAGGGTGAAAATATGTTTTCATGTCCCAATGCTTGAATAGGGCTCCTATAGCAACCCACTGTAAAAGAAAGACAACTTGAAAGAAGAAAACTAAAACAATATTTATTGGGATAAAATTGTTGGTTTAAGAAATTTCTAAGTGAAATTAAATAATGTTATTAATTAAAGATTACTGTCTGCAAGAACCAAAGATGAATCCCCTCTGCAGGAATATAATAAAATATTCCATAGTTTCAAAATATTTGTGCAGTCATCAATATAAAATGTATAGTAGTCTAATACAATTTATCTTACTCAAAAATAACCATACACACAAAAGGCAGAGGGTGTGACTGAGAAACAAGAGAAACAAATGTCAATTGAATGAAATTCACAGGAGAGCCAGTAAAATTACCAGGTAGAGAAAGCTATAAGTTATAATTAAATGAAGTTTAATAATCTAAATGCATATGTTTATAGGAAGACTGGAGGAAATATAAATGAATTAAAATATCTACTCTCAAGAAGTTACAAGTAAAAGAGAATACTGAACCTGAATGTAGAAAAAGATAAAAATAATTGTGCAAATTTATTAAAAACAAACTAAATAACATAGAAAATTGTCAAAACTAAAAGGAAATAAAGAATAAAAGTTTGTTTTTCACAATAATAAATTTCATGGACTCTTTAAGACAGAAGTAACAACCAAAGAGAATAAATAGATAATATGAGGTATAAAAACATCATTACAGTTTCTATATATACTAAAAATATCTAAAAAAGGATATTAAGAACAACTTTTTCCCAACAAAGTAGAAATTTGAAATAAATTACCTGTTCGGAAAACCAAATACCACATGTTCTCACTCATAGGCAGGTGTTGAACAATGAGCACAGGGAGGGGAACATCACACACTAGAATCTGTTGGTGGGGGGCTTAGGGAGGGACAGCGGGGGTTTGGGAAGTTTAGGGAGAGAGAGGAAAACACAGGGTTCTGTCAGAGGGTAGGGTCGGGAGAGGGAGAGCGTTAGGAAAAATAGCTAATGGATGCTGGGCTTAATACCTAAGTGACGGGTTGATATGTGCAGCAAACCACCGTGGCACATGTTTACCAATGTAACAAACCTGTACATCCTGTACAGGTACAGTGGAATTTAAAAATTAAAATATTAAAATAATAAAAATAAAATGGTAAATATTATATAAAATAACAATATTTTCATGACTTTGAGTTAGGAAGTGAGTTATCAAATAATATACAAATATGAAATCATTGACAGGCTTGTCTCTATTAAAATTAAGAATTTATATTCTTAATTTACTGGTAAAAGAAATCAAAATAAACTGGTAAAAGAGATTTAAAAAAAAAAGCCATGAAATGGTGAGAGGCATTTGAAGCATAAATAGCCAACAAAACTCATAGCAAAAAAAATAAAGAAAAGATTAAAGTTCACTACAAAATGCAAAAAGTAGAAGCACAACTAAATAGAAAAGTTGGTACAAGATTGAAAAAGAGGGTTCACCAAAGATAACATTGAAATGATCAATGTAGAAATAAAAAATATGTTCATAGTTTATCAGATAAATACAAATTAAAACCACAATGATATGCAACTTTATACTTGTAAATTCAGTAAAGTTAAAACTGTGATTACCATTTAACAAGTGGAATGTGAAGCAACAGGAATACTCATACAAATCTAATGGAGGGTAAAGTAATAGCATCACTGTCACACACCAACTAAAATTGAAGTTAAGTATAATCTAAAACCCACCCATTTTACTCCTTCGTATATGTTAACAGATATGTATGAGCATGTGCACCAACAGACATGTCTAAAATTGGTCAGAATACCAGTGTTTGGACTAACCTCAAACTAGAAATTAATGAACTGTCCATCATGAGTATAAAGGAGAAATAAATTGTGGTATATTGATACAATAGTATATATTATAGGAAGAAAAGCGAATGAGCTATGGCTACACAAAACAACATGGATGATTCTGGCAACTTTATAGTGAGAAAGGTAGCAAGAAGTAAGACGTACTAAACATACTGTTTTCATTTACATACATTTAAAACAGGTGAAAACTAATTTCTCATGTTAGTTTTAATAGTGAATAGCTTTTAATTATAATTCACAATTAGTATGTAGTTAATACTTCTGAGAAACATAGAAGGTAGCAAATTGGAGCATCCAAAGGAGTTGTTTTGAAGTTTTTATAAGTTACTACTTCATGACAAAGGTAGACAGGGAGATTCACTTGGGGATAATTCACCAAGTTTAACATTTGTCACTCATGAGTTTTCCTTCAAAATTTATAATTCAGTAAAAATTATTTTTAAATGCATTATTTAATTTCTAGAGTAGCCAACAAAATAGTATAAAAGTTTATAGTTTTCAAATTTAAGAGGGGAAAATGAAATGATAAAACTTTTTTCATTAAAAATTTAGACACTAAAAAAGGACAAAGGGACATGGGAGAAATAAGAGAAAATTTATAATTATGGTGGAATTAACCAGTGTCCAAATAATTGATTAACACTTCAATTAAAGTAAAGAACTATCAGACTGAACAAAGAAAATTACACACCTAAACCACAATATGGGCTGTTTATAAGAAACACATATAGCATATAATACTAAAGACAGTTTGACCTAAACTAGGTAAATGAATATATGATTCAAACACAAAAAAACTAAGTGTAATTAAATTAGTATTAGACCAAGAAAATCTGACATTAATTTTATTAAGATAAATGAATTTTAACCTATAAAGAGAATCATTATATAAACACATACATTTTCTATATATTTTTCATTAGAAATATAATTGTAAATTCTTGTGCACTCAATAAGATGTGTTATTTCCAGACCCCTGATGGATGTGGGTTCTCTAGCACGTGACTTGTACAGCACGTGTTGACCTGCAGCTGCCCTCAACAGCCCCTCAGGTATCTTTGCCAAAGGGAGAACCCCCACCACCACCTCTGCCATGAATAGCTTCTCCTCGTGTGATTTTTGTTGTTGTTGTTTTCTTAAAGTTTAAAACAATGTTTGGAATAGCATAAAACACTCAATATCGAGTGAATATATGAATATAACTAAGCTAATTTGGTAGCATTTATTAAGTATTTGCTTCAGGTACAGTCATTGTGGGTACTAGAAAGATGAATGAAGCATGAGTGCTTCCTCTTGATATGCTTATCATCTAATTATGACTGCCTATTGAATACTTTAGAATTGACAGGTTGCATTGTTTGTTAATTGATTATTAGCCTTCAATAAACCCAACAAATTTAGCATGACACAGTATTCTATTGATTTTAGTACTCCTTTTTACGAGCTATTTTATAGATTTGTTTAGAGGCAAAATCAAAACTGATCTACGGAAAGACAATATTTTAACTACAGAAATGTTCTCTAAATATTCGTGTGCATACTAAGTGACAGGTGCTGTAATGGAGATAGTTCAATGAATAAGTCAAGGAGGTACTTTTTATTTATAGTAATGTGTTGGGGTTCAATAAATAAATGCCAAATAGGATAATTTTGAGTGGATTATATTGAAAAATTAGTCATGTGTTTCTCCCTCCACAACCTTCCCTAAATGGCTCTTCTAGACTAGGTTACTTGGATGTGACTTTAAGAGTCTCAGGGAAGGATAGTCACAGGAGAAATGTCTGAATGAAGTACAGATTCAATTTTTGATGTTAGTGTCAAAATGAGGCTTCTGAAACTTGTGACAGAGATGAGTTTAGAGAACAAAAAGTTTTTCAGTTTCCAAAGGTGAAATTTTCAAAAGCCAAATTCTGAAAGCCTCAGGTCCTAAAATGTATACAATGAACCTTAAAATGGGCAAACTACAAGATAGTGTAAATCAATTTCTCAACATTAGACAAAATAAAATTAACTCAATTGGGAGGATGCAGAAGAAATTTAGAAGAGTATAGGGGCTAAGACCAATTTAGAGTGTTAGGGAGATAAAACTAATTTCCTATTTCCCAGGGTGGGTTAGAAGAGCATTAAAATTCTCCTGTGTGCTACCTTGAACGAACACCCCTCCCTGCTTTCTCCAAAAACTCAGTACAATTTATGGCTTCTCTTTGTAATTTCCCAAAATTTGAGATACCATCCTGGTAAGAAAGAAGGTGAGAAACAAACATATTGACTGAGAAAACCCACAAAATGCTTTGGTTTGCCCTTAACTAACTTGAAATTTTCTGTCCTGAGCACAGTGATACTTAGGACAGAAACTAAGTAAAAATCACTGGACAAAGTTACCTCTCAGGAACAGCTAAGTTTATAATCTGTGACATTTATACTTGGTTAATAGTTAAAGAATTGTGATAATTGCTTTCAAATAAATAAACTGGGTAATGGAATAAAGCATATTGGAGACACCCATTTTAGATGGGATTCCAGGCAAGGTGTGTGCATCAGGACTCTCAGTTGTAAGCAATAGAAGCTGCCTCTGACTGAATAAATAGTAAAAGGGTATTGACTAATTCAGAATTCTTACAAAGGTTGACTTATTAGATTGAGACTAAGCTTCCAGAAACAAAACAAAACATAATAACAAAACACTGCAAATGAGGTCTGAAGAGGAAATTGAGAATGCCAAATAGTTCTAAACCAAAAACTAACCTTGACTTCTTTAATTGTAAGCATGAACGTTCTTCTGTGCAACAAACAATAAATACAGAAATCTGTCTAAGCTAGACATCTCTGCTATGACCTTTGCAAAACAAACAAACCAAGCAAAACCCAAAACTGTAAACCTAAAAAGATTTAAGCAGCAGCAGCTTTTGCATTCTCATTTTGCTTATTTCTGAACTGGAGAAAAATCATTAGGATACAGATACCAGCTGCTGCAACAAAGATGCCAATACTGTATGACAAAAGCTCAAAAAAGAATGAGGTTTCTCACTCAAGCATAGCAGGCTGAGTGTAAGCCGACATGACAGCTACAGGTATTCAAGGAACCAAACTCCTTTTATCTTGCACTCTGGTGTTTTCAATATAGGGCTGCGGTTTATGTCATGTATACTGGTTTGAAGAAACATGGCATATGAAAAGGAGACTGTCTTCCTTCTTCCCTTTATGGACACTTCTTACATGTCATTTGCCAGAATCTAATCACATGGTCCTGACATACCACAAGGGAGTGTGGACAATGTAATCATCAAATATGCTGTAAGATGTGTGCATATAACTTCTATTATAAGAGAATATGGGGAAAAACAGAGGTAGGGGGAAAACATTAGCAATATTAGGCATAAGAAGACTTGTATAGGTATGCTTAACTGATGGGATTGGGTCACATGCTAGTGACACATCCTCAAGGGAGCTGGGAAAAATATGTTTTCTGGTTTATATATTGTGAAAGTGGGAGTCGTAAGTAGGAAATTCTCAAAACAGGAAATGTATTAAAAAATGCTAAGCAGCCAGAGTGAGTGGCAAATATTCACTAGGTAAGGAATGATGAAAATGATACATTTTTAATGAGACTTAGAGGAGTAAGATAAAGCAGCTTTGAAGACTTGTGTGAATATTCTAAGATAATACTTCAGGAGCAAGGAAAGTAGGGTAGGAAAAAGGCATCATATTTTTGAGGAATGTCATGTAAATCATGAGTGACAGAGTATAATTAGCAAACTAAAAGGTAACAGAAAATGAAGTTGGAGAGATAGGTTGGAGTCTTTAGGCTGGGGTAAAAAAGTAAAGTTAGTTCTAAGATAAATAACAAACCACTGAAGGTTTATATAGGAAGTGACATGATTATATTTGTTCTGTAAAATAATAACTGATTATTGGGTAAAAAACGGATAATAAGGGGCAAGAGAGAAAACTGAAAAATCAGGTAGGAGAGTATCACAGTGACCGTAGTGAGATGTGGCGCTAGTTTAGACTAAAAGGTAATGGGAAGATGGAGAAAATTAAACAGATTAGAATCATATTTTTAAAATAGTATAAGTCTGGTAAATAAAATAGAGGAATCAATAATAACTGTAAGATTTTGGAATAAGAAATTAAATAGTACCATTTTCTTTATTTAGAAAGTTTGGAGGAGAAACACATTTGTAGGGGAAAATCAAGAACTTCAGATAAAATATATACATTACATTGTGAGATATCTGTTGAATTTCTAATTAGAGATATGAGATAACCACTTATATATGTATATATGTCTGAACTGCAGGATACGGGCCTATTCTAAACCAGAAAATTGTTATTTATTATTATAAATTGGTATAACTCTAGAATTAGGTAAGATCACCTAAAGATGGTGGAGCTGAAAATATCAGAAGACTTAAAGAAAAATGAACACTAAGATATTACATCATTTAGACAGTTTAGATAAAGGAAGTAATGTCAGGAAAGAAAGGAGTCATTATAGGTAAGCATTTATGGAAAAAAACATCAAGATAATCTGGTGTCTCAGCAGTGAGCAGATATCTCTAATTCAACAATGTATTTAGATAGGGGGAAGAAATGATGTTAAAATAATTAATTTGGAGGTCAACCAAAAAGGTATTAGGCATACAACTAATCCATTTGCTAAGATAAACTCAGATATAATTGGCAAACCTGTTGCTTTTGCAACAAATTAATGAAATTCCTCACAAATGGATGAGATGATTACATCAGCCTATAAAATATATACCTACTATATTTCTGGTGGCTTTTGAATTAAAGCTTTTTTTTATACGTAAAGTTCTGGGGTACATGTGCAGATCATGCAGGATTGTTACATAGGTTTACATATGCCATGGTGGTTTGCTGCATCCTTCCACCCATCACCTACATTAAGTATTTCCCCTTATGTTATATCTCCTCAATCCCCCAATCCCCACTATCCCTCCCCTAGCCCACTCACTGCCCAACAGTCTGCAGTGTGTGATGTTACCCCCCTGGGTCCATGTCTTCTCATTGTTCAACACCCACTTATGAGTGAGAACATGCAGTGTTTGGTTTTCTGTTTTTGTGCCAGTTTGCTGAGAATGATGGTTTCCAGCTTCATCCATGTCCCTGCAAAGGACATGAACTCATCCTTTTTTATGACTGCATAGTATTCCATGGTATATATGTGTCACATTATCTTTATCCAGTCTATCATTGATGGGCATTTGGTTGGTTCCAAGTCTTTGCTTTTGTAAACAGTGCCACAGTAAACATACATGTGCATGTGTCTTTATACTAGAATGATTTATAGTCCTTTGGATATATACCCAGTAATGGGTTTGCTGGGTCAAATGGTATTTCTATTTCTAGATCCTTGAAGAATCACCACACTGTCTTACACAATGGTTGAACTAATTTACACTCTAACCAACAGTGTATAAGCATTCCTTTCCTCCACATCTTCTCTAGTATCTGTTGTCTCCTGATTTTTTTTAATGACCGCCATTCTAACTGGCTTGAGATGGTATCTCAATGTGGTTTTGAATTGCATTTCTCTAATGACCCGTGATGATGAGCATGTTTTCGTATGTGTTGTCTGCATAAATGTCTTCATTTGAAAAGTGTCTGTTCATATCTTTTGCTCACTTTTTGATGGGAATGTTTATTTTTTTTCTTGTAAATTTGTTTAAGTGCCCTGTAGATTCTGGATATTAGCCTTTGTCAGATGGGTAGATTGCAAAAATGTTTTCCCATTCTGTTGGTTGCCAGTTCACTCTAATGATTGTTTCTCTTGCTGTGTAAAGGCACTTAAGTTTAATTAGATCACATTTGTCTATTTTGGCTTTTGTCGACATTACTTTTGGTGTTTTAGTCATGAAGTACTTGCCTATGCCTATGTCCTGAATGATATTGCTTAGGTTTTCTTCTAGGGTTTTTATGGTGTTGTGTCTTATGTTTAAATCTTTAATCCATCAGGAGTTAATTTTAGTGTAAGGTGTCAGGAAGGGGTCCAGTTTCTGCTTTCTGCACATGGCTAGCCAGTTTTCCCACCACCATTTATTAAATAGGGCATCCTTTCCCTATTGCTTGTTTTTGTCAGGCTTGTCAAAGATCAGATGGTTGTAGATGTGTGGTGTTACTCCCCAGGCCTCTGTTCTATTCCTTTGGTCCATATCTCTGTTTTGGTATCAGTACCATGCTGTTTTGATTACTGTAGCCTTGAAGTATAGTTTGAAGTCAGGTAGCGTGATGCTTCTAGCTTTGTTCTTTTTGCTTAGGATTGTCTTGGCTATGTGGGCTCTTTTTTGGTTCCATATGAAGTTTAAGGTGGTTTTTTCCAGTTCTGTGAAGAAGATCAATTGTAGTTTGATGAAGAGAGCATTGAATCTATAAATTACTTTGCACAGTATGGCCATTTTCACAATATTGTTTCTTCCTAACCATGAGCATGGAATGTTTTACCATCTGTTCGTATCCTCTCTTATTTCCTTGAGCAGTGTTTTGTAGTTCTTCTTGAAGAGGTCCTTCACATCCCTTGTTAGTTGTATTCCTATTTTATTCTCTCTGTAGCAGTTGTGAGTGGAAGTTCACTCATGATTTGGCTTTCTGTTTGTCTGTTATTGGTGTATAGGAATGCTTGTGATGTTTGCACATGATTATCTCAATAGATGCAGAGAAGGCCTTCAACAAAATTCAACAGCCCTTTATGCTGAAAACTCTCAATAAACTAGGTATCGATGGAACATATCTCAAAATAATAAAAGCTATTTAGGACAAACCCATAGCCAATATCATACTGAATGGGCAAAAACTGGAAGCATTCCCTTTGAAAACTGGAACTAGACAAGTGCGCCTTATCTCACCACTCCTATTCAACATAGTATTGGAAGTTCTAGTCAGAACAATCAGGCAACAAAAAGAAATAAAGGATATTCAGTTAGGAAAAGAGGAAGTCAAATTGTCTCTATTTGCAGATGCCATGATTATATATTTAGAAGACTCCATCGTCTCAGCCCAAAATCTCCTTAAGATGATAAGCAACTTCGGCTAAGTCTCAGGATATAGCTTTTTACTATATCATTTTATTGCACTTAAAAATTAAAAGAACATATATTATTCTAATTATTTGTTCAGACTTTCTCAATGGAATTTTGGTAGTTTATATTCTAAATCTAGAAATATAAAAACTTAAGTATTTAAAGATATTCATACAGTTGCACTGAAATTTTATCTAATATATACTACATTAATGTTCTAGATCAGGCCATGTAGTAGATATTTGTACCTGTGTAACACATTGTTCCCAAATCATAGCAGCTTAGAAGAACAAACATTTGTTGTCTCACTTTCTGCGCGGCAACAACTTGTTATGGCTTGCTGTCCTGTAGCTCAAGATCTCTCTCACAAGGTGGCAATCGAAGTGTCAGGACTGTGGGTCATCTGAAGGCTCAGCTGAATAGGGTATACTTCAAGCTCACTCACATGGCTCCTGCCCAGACACATCGTTTCCATGCAATGTGTGTCTGGCTATTGTACAGCTCATAACTTGTCAGTAGTGTATTAGTCTGTCCTTGAATTGCTATAAAGAGAACCTAGATAGTGATGAAAGCTCCCACTATAGCAATAGGTTCCTATTATTTAAACATCATTTGCTTCACATTTTCTAATGGTAGAATTTCCTCATGGGTAATGTGTGCATCCAGTTAGCAAAATAAAAACATTAGCCATTAATAACTTTTTTATATCACTCATTCTCTTTAAATATGTAACTTAGAATTTTTGTTACTGAGTCAATTTTTATATTTTGTGCTTTTATTGTATTGCAATCAAAGGAATCTTATAAGTAAACTTATTTTAAATATAGAAAATTATGTTAATTAAACAGTGACTCTACTAATTAGCAATTTCAGAAGGAGAAATGACTAATAAGTATAGATGATGCAAAAAAAAATTCATTGAGTGCCTCAATTTTGTCAGATGCCATCACTCAAATTATATCGTTTAACTCCAGAATAATATATTGTGAAATTTCTGTGTTCAGGTTAAGTAGAATAAAGCAAAAATCTACTTACTTAGCTCATTGGTTAGTGAGTAGTTAGCCAGAATTTGATTGATACGCATCAAAGAATTCAATATCAAACCAATTGTCTTCTCTTTCCAGGGCAACAAACTTATCTCAATAAAAGTAATTTATATTTTACCTATGTTGAAAGTATTTTTAGAAATCAATGATTTATTTCCCTACCTGCCTACACTAGTAGTAAATGTATGATAATTAAGACATATGAAATATATTAATATAATGGCAAATTATGCGTTATTATTTATTATTTAAAAATATAAAACTTAAATGTTAAACCAGACAGTATGCATTGTGGGAAGTGTTTTCCGAATTGTAGTGCAAAAGGTATGTGTGTGACTGGACAGAAAGAATGTGAAGGAGAGAGTTCAGTGCATGCTTCTTTTCATAAACAAAGAACAAAAGCAAAATACATGGGTTAATTCATAATATCTGATTCGGAGTTTCTTAATTATAGTCAGGCAGCATAATTTGGAAATGAGAGCAAATATTAACCTGTTCTTATAAATTGTCACATAATGTAACATTTATTCTTTCATACATAAATTCAACAAATATTTATTGATTGCTCTATGCACTAAGAAAAATGTAAAAAATCAAGTCCAGGAAAACAAATTAAAAGCCAGCAAATAAATTAATAACTATTTAAAATTAAGGATTCTCAAAAGTGATAATTTTTAGGAAAAAAAATTACCCTGAATAATTCAATGAAGAGCACAGTAAAATGTGTCTCACTGGGATGGACATGCTAGATATTGTTATCTAAAACTCCACTCTATTCGATGGCAAATTGTTCAAAGTTTACAAATATGAGATGCTTCTTGAGGACCTAGGGGAAGAATGTTCAGAAACTCAGGAAGTATTTACAAGAGCCACAATAGAGGGAGCAAGTCTGGCAAGATTGAGAAATAGCTAGGGAGTGCAGATGGCTAAACACAACGTGAGGATGAGAGTACCAGGAAATAAGCTTGGAGAATTGAGAGAATTGAGACTGAAGTGAAAAAAACAATTGAATTTTATTCCTGGTTTTTGTTTTTGTTTTTTTGAGACAGAGTCTTGCTCTCTTGCTAGGTGCCAAGCTGGAATGCAGTGGGGCGATCTCGGCTCACTGCAACCTCTGCCTCCTGAGTTCAAGCAATTCTCCTGCCTCAGCCTCCTGAGTAGCTGGGACTACAGGCGCGCACCACTACGACCAGCTAATTTTTGTATTTTTTTAGGAGAGACGGGGTTTCACCATGTTGGCCAGGGTGGTCTGGATATCTTGACCTCGTGATCAGTCCGCCTCAGCCTCTCAGAGTGCTGGGATAACAGGCGTGAGCCACCGCGCCCGGCCTGTTCCTGTTTTATTAGAAATCCTGTTGCAAGTCTTAAGCAAAGGAGTGACTGAAGTTATTCATGTTTATAAATATATACTCTGGCTGCCATGTGGGTTGTAGAAGCAGGCGAACAATTTAGGAGCCTACTGGAATTATTTCCCCCTGACCCAAAAAAAAGTTGCAAATAAGAGACTGGCTCTGTGAATGTTGAGTGATATGGGAAAAATTGGGCAAGGAGCAACTTTCCTTATGGAGAGGGGTACTGGGTAGAAGAAGGGTGGAGATGCAGTTCAAATGGTCTCTACCAAAGCTGTTCAAATGGAAAAACTGCAATGAAATTATGTGATTGACTATTGTAGAATGACTGACATAATCATAAATTGTTTATGCAATTTTAAACACAAATTAGGCATGTACTCGTGGAACAGATTTTATTATATCTTCACTATAGTTTGAGTATGAGCTATCCACAATATATGGACATTCACATTTTACTTCTTCTGCACATTACTCAAACTAAATGCACAAAACTGACAAATACATAATCTTCAATAGGACTCTAATCCTTTGCCCTGTTATCATGAGGCATTAGCCTATTATATTGTTGAGATAGAATTCTCATCAGTATCAGTACCAAAGGCTGGCAGATGTAATTCAGAATATCCATTCTATACAACTAAATAGAGGTCAAAGAAAGTTTTTCTAAATATAATACAAATCTCTTTGCGTTGTATTTGTATTCCCCATGTTAATGTAAAATGTCTTTGGTTTGCAATGTTCAGCTCAAATAAATTTTATTCTGAGATCCCAAATTCAGAGTTCAGATTAAACCCAAAAGGACTTGACCTTTGCTGCAAATTACATATTTAATATGATATACAAAGAAAATTTACCTGGATGTATTAATTTTAAAGGCCTTTGGCTAGCTATACAATCCTGTTTCTCTCAGAAACTAGTGTACAATAGAACAATACATAACAAAATTAAGATGGCTTTATTTTTGAAATATTGAAAACTTACTGCTATACAGATACAATAGAAAGTTTTAATCTATTACAATTTTTAACCCCTCCAATACTTCATGGATATTCAAAAATTTTTAATGCCTAAGTAAATCTACATCATGTTCTATTTTCCATTTTTTGTACCTTATAAATATTCCTGCTTTTACTTAAGAAAAGAAAGCCATTAACTGAATTCACATTTGTGTTAATAAAAAATAACATTTTAAATCTTAAATTTTTTGTTTTTACATTGGGCCATTTGAGACAGTTTTACTGAAACCAGTATAATACATTTTGTTATAATCTGGGGAGATATATGGGGACTGTTAAGCAAGCAATGTAAGGCAAATCAGTAAAATCAGTTTTCAAATTGATTAGAATGTTTTAAGGTAATTATTATGATGGTGGTTATTTTTCACTTAGAAATATGCACCATTAGATATAAAATTTACAGACAGTTTCTTGCGTACCCAGTACTTTTTTTTTTTTTTTTTTTACTGATAATGCAAATGATAATTCATGATTATGTTTTAACCTTCAGGAATGACCTCACCCATCACTTTAAAATTTTTTAAAGTAAAATTGTCTATTGTACTCCTACAGTAACAATACGTTTCTATTTTATTAATAAAACCTTTAACATTAAGCTACATTTGGAAAACCATGGGTTTTGTTTTTCTTGAGATGGAGTTTCGCTCTTTCACCCAGGTTGGAGTGCAGTCTTGTGATCTTGGCTCACTGAAACCTCCACCTCCTGGGTTCAAGATATTCTCCTGCCTCAGCCTCCCGAGTAGCTGGGATAATAGGTGTGTGCCACCATCCATAGCTGTTTTTTGTTTTTCTTTTTTTGTATTTTTAGTAGAGATGGAGTTTCTCCATGTTGGCCAGGTTGGTCTCAACCTCCTGACTTCAAGTGATCTGTTGGCTTTGGCCTCCCAAAGTGCTGCAAATACAGGCGTGAGTCACCACACCCAGCCCAACCATGTGTTTTTCTCCTCGGATAGACTTGTAAGCTTAGACAGTCTTGTAAGCTTTTTGAGGGTAAGGCATATTCATCTCTTTATCTCTAGATATTAACATCATTTCTGGTTGACCACCAATGAAACAATGATAATGTCATGTCTTAGTTATCATGACTAAGCATAGAATCTTCACTAGAATGATGAAAATTTCTTCTAATTTCTTAGAAAAGAGTAAGTGATAAAGAAAGAACCTTGAAACAATGTTTATATATGTGTCATTGTATCATTTTGCAATTCTTAATCATAATTCCAACTATAAATTAAACCATAGTAGCTTTTGTCTCAGAAATTCAGAAAAAATTCTCTTTTCAATTAAACCGTAGTAGCTTTTGTCTCAGAAATTCAGAAAAAATTCTCTTTTTTTGTCTACTTGTGATCATGTATTCCCACTAACTGTGATTCAATGAGTGAATTATCATCACCATTAACATTTTACACTACTGCATTTATTAAGCACTTGGGAATTGAGGAACTCATGGTGTTTATGTGTATGTCTCTCTATTTCAATGTTTGGTTTTTTGTTTGTGTTTCTTGGAGCTATGGGAATTGCTTTGGAAGCTGTGATCATCATAATATTAGTCTAGCATTGTAATGACTGTGGTCATAATAAAATAACGCCCAGGGAGGCATTGGGACTTTCAGAGAAAGTGTTCAATTATGGTATATTAACTTACACCTTTTCCTTGTTGTAAAGTTCTAAAATTAACTTTTCTTTTTATTGTCCTAATAGTAGAATATCTTGGCATTATGATTACTTGAAATGCATCTTGTTTCAAAAATTAGTTTAACGATCCACATCAATCATGTGTTGGTGAATTATTTTGATAAATTTAAAAATACTACTATAAAATAATTCTTCTAAACTGTGCATGTTTTGTTTTATGGAAAGATATCTGCTTTTAAGATAAAATGATATTTGGATTAGTTTCATAAATAACTTGCTTTAGATTTAAGACTCTCATTAATGAAAACCTTCATTAATTTTATTATAATCACCATTTCTTACGAACTTATCCTGTGCCTAGATTTTTTAGTAGTACATATATGTATTTCATCCCATTAAATAAATACAAAATACATATAAACTGTGTCTTATTAATATCTTAATTTCACAGATAAGGAAATTAAAGTATAAAGAGGTCAATTTCTTCTCCAATGTTACAGAGATGACATGTGACAAAGCCAAAATTTTTAACCAGGGTATTTGAGTTCAAAGAAAACACTCTTAGTGAAAGTGTGTGTGACGTAAACAGCACATTGCTTTTCAGTGAAGTTCTACATAAATTTGAGCAACTAGGAATTATTAAAAGGATACCAAATCAATTACTTAATTTTTTAAATTGGAGATTTTTAATACTTATATAAGAAATTCCAGTTTTTCAGGTATCATAGCTTCACATAGCCAAAACAGTTCATTTTTGTGTTTCACTTTTAAAGATGCTTCTTTGAACCTTGCCTTTCCAAAATTGGCCAGACAACCTAAAAACAACAAACATCTACAGAACATCATCTTTAGCAATGAAACAAAGCATTCTGAACAAGAATATCTTAGGAAAGTCCACAAAGTACAGCCAAATCAAATTAGTAGGGAAGAATGCCCTGAAGTGTCAGATTTACATGGCAGGATGTAGATGGATCAAAGTAATAGGCATGCATAGTGGGTGCACCATAGGTCCCCAAAATCATCCTCTGGCTTGGTGAGTCACTGGAAATAGTTATCACTCAGAAAAACTGTTTATAATTACTATTTTGGGTCTTTACTGTAGTTATCAGTCAGAAAAACTGTTTGTACTCACTACTGTGGGTTTCAAACGGTTTAAAACCAGGAAAAAGACACATAGGATAGAGTTAAGGAGAGAATAGGCATAAACTTCCCATCATACTTTTCCGTTGGGGTAATGTAGACAGTGCTTAATTCTGCCAGCTATGATGGGTAACAGCACATACAGTATTGCCACGCAGGGAAGCTAACCAGATTCTTGGTGTCTAGGTTTTTTATTAAGGTTTGTTTATAAAAGCATGTAGTGCCTGTTATTACTGATCCTATTGTTGGGAAAAGCAGCAAAGGAGAAAGGACTTACAGAGTGCCTACATAAATTGGTTATGAGTAACATGTAAACAAGGAACAACAAACTGTGGAGGGCTGCAGGAGGCCTCTGAGGAGGAAGGCCTCTTCATGCCTCATTTTCCAGTGCAGGTTGACCTAGGCTCTGTTAATGTAAACATTGTGCTCAAGGACATAAAACCTCTTCGTAGCACTATGACATATCCAGACTTGTAGGCTCCTTGTAAGGCCCAATTTCCATCAACTGTACATAGATAATAAGCTAAAGATAACCACATGTTCTTGTTTTGTGAAACTCCCAAACCACCACTGTTACCAGTCCTTAGAATGACACACCAGTTCTGGCTCACTGATTCAGTTCTGGCTCACTGATTCACTCCACCATCACCCTCTCCCCCACCATTACTCCACCCCTACCCTGTAGATCAAAGTAATTGTAACCAATAAATAGAGTGGATGATCAGAGCTCGAGGCCTTCATTGCCTCCTCCAGAGTAATAAGTGATGACCCCCCTGGTCCCACTATCTCTCTTAATCTGTCTTTTTCTCATTCTTTTGTTGCCACCGAACACAGGGTACCCAAGGGTGATGTAGGGCTGGCGCCCTACACCTATTTACTGGGTCTTCAACCTTCAGTCACTCTGGAGGTCAATCTGATACAGTGTATCCCCAATTTGCCACCACGAAGCACATTGTTATCATAAACTACCTGGAGTGTTCCAAGACCACAGGTATGCAAACATGTTACTAGGCAGCATATTTTAAGACCTTAGAAGTTCTCTCTCAAGAGTGGATCAAAGGCCAGTCCTTTCTTTGGAACATGCAGAGTTTGAATACCCTAAGCCTGCTGAGTTAGTACTTTACTGACCAGCAGGTAAAACCAATAATCCCTGTTTTGGAATAAATTAATAACATATTTGCATGTTTTAGAAGGCACTTTGATATACCTATTGTTGATATAATAAATGGGAAAAGATGCCACAAGGAATTACAAGTCAAGGAGTTACAGTTAAAGAAAATTCAGGTTCTCAATGTATTGAAGTAGAGGAAGTTCTGTGGGTGGACAGCGGTCAAATGTCCAACCGTTTGAGAGAAGCATGTGTGAGGTGATCTACACACACAGGTGTGCTCACACATGTGAAACACAAACGTGTCTGACAGAAGATTCCTCTGTGTGCATGGGAAGATTTCATATACCTAGAACAAAAAGTTTTACGCCTAGAATACTGCTAAGTAGTTTCCATAGAAAATAGCATAAAACTCAGTCTGTCAACTACTTAAGATTTCTCTTACCTCCACTTCCTTACTCTGGTCCTTCCTTATGTATTTCTCTCAACATAAAAGAGTTAAGACTTCCCTGTATTTAGAATAAACAAACAAAAAAGCAATATAATTACACAGCAATACTTTTGCCTCTTAAAAAGGCAGCATAAAAGCCTTAAATGTCCATAAAATGACACAACACGGACGTGCATGCACAAGCACACACAGACACATGCACACTAGGAGGATTGTTGAAAAAAAGTAAAAAATGAAGCATTATTATAGAGAGTTAAGTATATTAAAATGTTCTTTATGTTACAAAACTTTAGAAACAAAAAGTTCTGGGATGAAATGCTAACACGAGGTAATCACTGAACAGGAAGAGCTAAAATAAGAAAGATAAATTAAGGTCAGAGAAATTAAGCTTGCCTGGATGAATATGAAAAGCAACTAGACACAGATTTAACAAAAAAGTTATTATATATGACAGCATGACAGTTACATATAACAAAGAAGTTATATATGACAGTGTGCATACTAAAAACTATAAAGAACAGATGATTTTATGAGAAAATTAGAAAGAAATTGATAGATAATAAAAAACAAAAATGAAATGACCCAAATTATGAATATTTAACGTTCCCCCACAAATAGAACACATGAAACAAAGCAGTCAAATATATTATTCAATGTGACATTCCTAAAATGGAGAAAAACAAATCTTTGGATTTAACGTTCAAGAAAAAAATGGTACAGTTCAATCAATACTGACATACTACCTGGGGCAGTTAATTGACTTGAAAGATAAATAATCCCAAAGGCAGCCTAGCAAATCTCAAGTCAACTACAAAAGGGATAAACCAGGCTTAGTTCTGACTTCTCCATAGTAACATTCTCCACAAAAGGACGGCCGGAGCAAATATCAACAAGATTTTCAGGGAACAAATGTGACCAAAAATTTAAAACTTTGCCAAATTGCTATTCCATCATAAGGGCAATGGATAGATATTGTCAAAGAACATCATCTGACTTTAAGCTCTGACTTTTTATCAGAAGCAAATGATCTTTCAGGAATACATCATTATCAAGAAGTAGCCAGGTAAGAGTTCACAAATGCAAAGTCTTTCTGATATTTGCAGTGACATATCACATGAGTAGTGATTGAAACTCTTTTTCTCATGAATATAAATTCAAAGGCACTTCAGAATTACAGGAATAAAAAAGAATTAAAAAATAATATGCTAGCAATGCAATATGCTATGATGCTCAGTCTGTCTTGACTTACTAAAAAAAATCGACCTATAAACTCATTATCTTTGTTTATTTTTCAAATTTGAGTCAACAACATCACAGTAACAAGGATAATATCAGAATTACATTTTTCATTAAGACCCTATCTATCCTGAAGCTTTCTTTTTATAGTGAACTGCTTTGGTTTCACAATCTGTCTTATTATAGAACTAAATTAAATTTCTACATTTTTTTCCAAATTTGTTTGTGTCTGTGTGTGTTTATGTGTGTGTGTGTATGTATGAAATAACAAAACAAATATACTCTTGGTTTGAATTATTTAAATTAAATATCTTTTGTGTCAAAATCATTGTCTTTTTGTTCACACAATTGTCACTAGCACCTCCAGAAACTCCCAGAGATGAAAATGAATTGTAGATCCTTAATTTATGATATAGTTATATCCTTATAAGCTTATCATCAGTTGAAAATATTGTAAGTTGAAATGGATTTAATATACCTACTTACCAAACATCATGGCTTAATCTAGTCTACCTTAAACATGCTCAGAATACTTACATTAGCCCATAGTTGAACAAAGTTATCTAACACAAAGCCTATTTTATCACAAAGTGTGGAATATCTTATGTAGTTTATTGATAATTCACTGAATGCATATTGTTTTTGCACCATCATAAAGTCAGACAATTGTAAGAAGAACCATTGTAACTTGGAGACTATTGGTATCTTATAGCCAATCAAAGTAAATGAATAATTGCTTAGAGAAATGAGCTAATTACTTCAAAAATAGTATTAAGATTGAATCTATTAGCATATATTGCTATTATAATTTATTGCACAAATGACATTTTGAGTGTGGGGTAACACTAAGGTTTCAACCCAGATTTTCCAGAGAAAACTGATATGTGGTAAGCCAGGCTATAAACTGTGTTAAATATTTTGCTTTCATCTCCACAACAACCTTATGAATAGGTTGTTATTCTCATTAGCTAAATGAGAATACTGGGCCCTAGAGATGAATGATTCATACGAAGCCTAAGTCAGTTACAGACACAGAATGTCAATCCACTACAAACTGCTCCCAGGATTTGTATTCTTCAAAATTATCTTATGTAGATCTACAATCCATTCAAAACCATAATTTTTTAAAAATATAGTCTATCAAATACAATTTTCTGTGTTTATTTTTAATTTCTCTCAAGGTCATAGAGTTATGTGCAAAGAAATGTCAATATTTTTTCTCAAAAGCAATGTAATAGATTAAAATATATATGTATATGTGTGTGTGTGTATACATATATATATACTTATATTTATATATATATGTATATACACACACACACACACACACATATATATATATATATAATTGTTCAGGTACCTGCAGTTATGCAGTAGATTGTTCAAAGGAAGAAGTTAATAAAAAAAAAACTGGCATGAAAGATTAGCTATTTAGCTGTATAGTGTGAAATACCTTAGGGGGAGAGACTGTTCCAATGCAGGGTTATTGTTTGATTTGGTGACTATTTGTTTTTATTATCTGAGTTTAAACAAGTCAAATCCCTGACTATAGTGAGTTCCTATAGGGAGAAGAGCTGCTCTGTTGATTAATAGCTTTTTACCTGCTGCTTACTAAAGTTCTTAAGGCCTACCCTATAAATGAAAGGGGTTGGGGAGAGGAAAGCATAAGTTTAATTTGACTAGGAAAGAAGGAAGAGCTTCTTTAATGTGATTAAAATTGAAATTAGAAACTGGCCAGAAATCACTTGAAGGTCTACCCCATTCCCTGCTCAGGGAATATAGTCATGAGTTTTTGCTTTTTGAGTACTTCGTTCATTTCAAAGATGTCCTTCAATTTCTGCAGCCTTTCTGTCATTATTAGATCAACATCCAAGCTTGTAATGTTGTGGCTATATAAACAAGAGAAATAATTATTCTAAACAGTAATATCAACCAATATCACCAGATCTATAAAATATCTTAGAAAAGAGTAGATTACTTCTTGTTCAAATTACTCACAGGGCTCGATATCAGTTTGAAAAATTATTGTTTAGTAACCTTTCCAGACAAAAAGTATTTCCATCATAAAATCAGGAAGGCACCAAAGAATATTTCAAAGAGCTTTAAAGCTCAGTGGTTTGTATAGATGAAACAGGGGAGGGAATCCAGCATTAAAGAGTGCCTTGCCTAGAAATATTTTTATTTCAAATCTAGCTCTTTTGACTTGTAATAGTATATACTAAGTTCACAGCTACACACATACACACTCTCTACTATAAACAGCAACAATAGAGAAAATAGAAATTGTGATAACAAAATATACATAAATGTCCTTAAAAAAAGGGAACATCTCTGAATACTAGAAAGTTTATGGAAAAATGAAACAATGAAAAAAATAATATGGTAAGTCCCAGTCCAGACAGATAACGGTGAGTAACATTTCAAATCCAGCATATTCATAGAGACTAATTTTTGTAACTTATGTAGAGATCCAAAACTCACCTCTTGAAGCCAATGCTTATAAAATATGAACAAAGCTAGAGTACCTCACTAAACATCTGTTTCTGGAGCCATGGCTTCTTAGGAAGCTGTGGGCAAGAAGTCAGAAAGAAATGTAGAGGCAAAGTGTCCTTTCTATCAGTAACTATATCTCGGATATCCTTAGTATCATCTTGGGATAGGTGTTGAATGAAAACATAGATTCTGAACCATAGTAAAAAATGTTTACAAACAGAGTAGATGCAGAAAACATATGAAAACTGCTACATTGGTAGAGAAAGAAAAGAAGACTTATATAGAAAAATAAAATTATCCACTCAAAACTGTCCTGCTTATAAAAATTGAAGGACATATAAAATAATAAATCTCATGTCAAAAAAGATAACCAGAATGAGTAATCTGAATAAGTATTTTTTTGAGTGAAGTTATCTTTATGGAACTAACAAGGGCTTTAAAATAAGTATGTTTAGGATTCTCAAAGAGATTAATGTACAGATAAGATTGTGAGATAGAATTGATTTAATATTTTGTTAATTGTAGTCTCTTGCTAGTGTACCTTCTTTCACTTCAGAGACAGAAAAATATAAAATATTACCATATTCTCTTGCAGCTGTATATCTAGGTGGAATGCAGGTTTTGTCAATCAGGTGCCTTCACACAGACTTGAGTCAAGGACTGAGTTAAGTGGAAGAGGCTAGCATAAGAAGCACATACTTTAATAAATGTTGATTTTTGGTATGATGTGTCTCTGGACTGTCAGTGCAGGTGGTGGCTAACTTATTTTTTTAATAATGTTTATTCCTAGAGTCAAAATTTGTGGCAATTTCTTGATCCCGTACCATGAATAAGCTGACAGGAGCTTAGTTCCAACACTGGCAAATGTGTCTTCCTGATTTCCTGAGAAAGGCCACTGTTATCATTCTCTCTATGGATCATTCTGGTTCCAAAGTGTACATGTACACAACCAGCCAATGCAGATACACACACACAACACACTCACACATGCTCATACACACACGCTTATACACACACACACACTCATACACTCTCATACACTCACACAAAAGCAGTAATAGCAAGATAAAGCTCTGAAGAAGAAAAAAAATAAGGGGATAATCACTCTTTTAATTGTAAAAAGTATTCTTAAAAATTAGGTGATAAAAATATGTAATGTGTAGAAGGATAAATAGCGTAGACTATAAAGGAGGGAAATAAATCCAAATAACCATAGAATGTTTGTGTATGTTGACTTCTCAAAACAGTGGATAGTAATTATTGACTGTTTAACACATAAGGTAATACTATGTAAGACTATGTACTATTAGTTAAAAAAAAAGAGATAAATTTGGATAATTCCTCACACCATCCACCAGGATAAACTGCAAAACATTTTCAAACTAAATGTACAGAATGAAGCAATATAGGTGCTAGAAAAAAAAATGGGCGAATTCCCTTAAAGCTGGAAAAGCAGGAAAGCATTCCAATTATGAATTTTAAAATCAAGAAACATTAAAAGGAAAGTATGGTAAATGTGAATGTGTAAAAATAACACAATGAGAAAATAGTTTTGCCTGCAAATTATACCATAGGCAAAATTAAAAAGAAAACTGACAAAAATATTTGCAACATATATCGTAAACATATGGCTAATCTCTCCTTTTCATAAAGAGTTCTCTAAATTGAGAATAAAGCAGAAAACACAAAGGCAAAGCACAAGGAAACAATGTTCACAGAAAAATAAAATAACAGTGGCACGTGATCAAAGATGCTCAACTTCTCTCAATTTTACAGCAAGGTTTAACTTCTACCAGATTAATAAAAATGCTAAACCTTTGACAAAACACTAGTAGTAAAGCCATGAGGAAACGCCTATATTGTGTGGAAAATACAAAATGGTAAAATGGAGGGTGATCTGGTCATATTTACCTGTATTATAAAGGCCTTTGTTCTTTGACCCAGTCATATAGTCATTAAATCAATCATACATATGCACTTGTCTATGAATAAAATGTTATTATAAAAAAATACTTTCATACTTTGTTATAGCAAAACTTGGAATCTAATTCATTTTACTATCAAGTAAGCTATGGCTGTCTACACAATAGAACTCCATGCAGCTCTATATTTTTAACAGTGAAAAAAATCTCTGTATATGGAAAAAAACATATTTTAGGATTTATAGTTAAGTAGAAAAAGCGAGATGTAAAGTAGCATATATGTAACGTTACATTTTGTGTAAGAGACAAGAAGAACCTATTTTAAATAATTTAAACGACTAAATATTGGAAAAGTAAGCACTATAATAACAATAATAAAAGCACCTAGAATGCCAGTGGATGGGGTACATGCATATAAAGTTTGAAGCAATATTTTTTTCTGAATATATTTTACATAATTTTAAAATTTTAATCATATACAATTTTAAAAATTAGAACTAATTTAGTTAAAAAATACTAGAATATATATTATAGATACACAAGGATATGTATATATTTGGATATACAAGGAACATTTTGTTGATCTGTGAAAGAATCTTATAGAATACCTCAAAAACATTCCAAAACCAAAAATAAATTATAAAATCTTATTAAAGTAGTTGGTAGCTTTCAGTGTTGAAATATGCAACTAAATTCTACAAAACACATGAACAGCACAGTAGAAATGACAAAATACTTAGAAATAAATGACAATGAAAACCTGTGAAATCAATAAAAAGTGAACTTTGTTATAAATGTGTATGTCAAAAATCATATTGTTTTATGTAAATGAATAAGCTCAAATACGTGAACTCAGAAAAGTACGACTTACCCTAACTATAGTAAAAAGTTAATATAACATAAACACAAAATTGTTAATAGAGTCAACATACAAAAATACAGCTATTTTTTAATTAAAATAGCAACATGACCTTAAGAACTACTGATACAGATGGAAAGAGTTGGAGTGGAATGAAAAGAAAGAAAAAGGAATAGAATAATGGAATGATTTTTTAGGCAAATATAAATCACTTGTAGAACTGTAGAAGAAAGAATGCTTCAGCAATTGCAGTAATTGTGCATTTCTTTTTAAAACATTAAGAAATTAAACATAATATTATTGAATGTCATTGCTGGTGGGTGAAAATGTGTTTCTTTTATATTGCTTTTTGTTTATTGTCAATAATTAATAATAAAAAAATTAGGAGAACAAAAAATTATCAAAAATCTTTGCTAAAGAAATTGCTAGCTCCTAGGATTCTGATGTAGATTTGGCAGTAGCCACAGTGGATAGTGGGAGTACACCTACCTACTGGGAGCACTTTAGGACACTGATCAATAAGATGCAATTCTGGCATTTATAAAACTATTAAATAAAATAAACATAAGGTTTGAGTTTCTTTGACTGAGTGTTCTTTTCTTGCATAACCATTTCTAAAGAAATATAGCCTTGAGTCAATATGTATTACTATCAGTACTTGCATTACTAAATATTAGAGAGAATCAGTAATATCCCATTATTAAATCACTATGACTGTAATAACATAACATTTATTGCCTAACATAATGCATTTAAGTGTTTTTCTTAATACCACAGTGTGTCTCACACATATGAGTTATTATTATGTGGAGAAACCAATGACAGAAAGTTATAAGACCATACTCTTAATAAAAAGGGAAGATTCCTATTTACTATGATATGAATACAATCATGAGTTAACTTTTTGCAAAAGAAGATATACAAATGGACAACAAATATATGAGAAATGTTCAACATCACTAATTATCAAGGAAATGCAAATTAAAATTGCAATGATATACCACCTCACTCCTGCAAGAATGACCGTAATTGAAAAATCAAAAAATAATAGATGTTGCTGTGGATGTGGTGAAAAGGGAACATTTTAAACTGCTGTTAGGAATGTAAACTACTACAACCACTATGGAAAACAGTGTGGAGATTCCTAAAAGAACTAAAAGTGGATCTACCATTCAATACAGCAATCCCACTACTGAGTATCTACCCAAAGGAAAAGAAGTTATTACATGCAAAAGACACTTGCACATGCATGTTTATAGCAGCCCAATTTGCAATTGCAAAAATATGGAACCAGCCTAAGTGCCCATCAGCCAACAAATAGATTAAGACATTATGGTATATATATACATATCATGAAATACTATTCAGCCGTAAAAAGGAATGAAATAACAGCATTCACAACAACCTGGATGGATTTGGAGACCATTATTCTAAGTGAAGTAACTAAGAAATGAAAAACCAAACATCGTATGTTCTCATTCACAAGTGGGGGCTTAATTATGAGGATGCAAAGGCATGTGAATGATTCAGTGGACTTTGGGGACTCGGGAAAGGGTGGGAGGGGGATGAGGGATAAAAGACTATACATTGAGTAAAGTGTACACTGTTTGGTTGATGGGTTCACCAAAATCTCAGAAATCACCACTAAAGAACTTATCCATGTAACCAAAAACTTGTTCCCCCAAAACTATAAAATAAAAAATTTTATAAATTATATGATTAATATAAATACAGTCATTTTGTATTAATTGCTTTTTCCTTTGAGAATATTTAGTAAACATACATTGAATGCCAGTAAATATACCGGTAAACTCTTGTTTCAATGACTATATAAAATATTTAAAATTTATTTGATATCCCATGTTTAAATATGCTATTTCAAATATTGTATTAAATTTTTTAAAATCTGTAGACTTACACTTTAACATACAATGTCGATGTAATTAAAGACGTCATCAATTTCTTTTACAGACTTATTTTAAGCAAACAAAATTTGCACCTGTTAACACTATAATTTCACAAAATATAAAGACAGAAATCATCTCAAAACCTTGCAATTAAATTATAACTTCCGAAATAATGGTCATTGTTGAATTGTAGTTTGCATTAAACATTTTTTCATTGCAGTTGTGATAAAATCTGTAGGCATATTGTAGAATTATACTACATTTTAATGATTGACATAATACTATTATAAAATAAAATTCTCAGCAAACTGACACAAGAACAGAAAATGAAACACCACATGTTCTCACTCATAGGCAGGTGTTGAACAATGAGAACACATGGACACAGGGAGGGAAACATCAGACACTGAGGTCTGTGGCGGGGGGGGGGGGGGGGACTAGGGGAGGGACAGCGGTGGGTAGGGAGTTGGGGAGGGGATAACATGGGGAGAAATACCAGATATAGGTGATGGGGATGAAGGCAGCAAACCACATTGCCATGTATATACTTATGCAACAATCCTGCATGTTCTTCACATGTACCCCAAAACCTAAAATGCAATAAAATATATATATACATTAAAAAATAAATAAATAAATAAATAATAAAATTCTCTTGAAACCTACCTTTTTATAACTGTAGGTCTGTATAATTAAATTTTGTTTATTTACTTGACTTGAAAGACTTAACAGAATCATCAGTATTGCCTGAACTCTCATGAGTCAGCCTTTGAAAAATCAGTTATTTTTACTGAAAAATAAATCTCAAAAAACTTTGAAACTAGTGAACCCCAAGGAACAATACTGTTTATTTTATTTTTCATCTCAAAAAAATCTTAAAGAATTCAAAGAAGTAATAGTCATGATAGAAATACTACCTGTTCATGCGCCCATGGCAGTGAGACACCTTTAATAAATATTAGCTAATTATTATGTAGACTCCGGCTTTTAGAGTTTTCATCATGAAATCTGTACTAGGGCCGATGTCCAATGTCTATTATTATGTAATTATAATTCAGTTCATAACAATTATTACCTTAATTTCTTGTTTATTAGATTCTATAATGTAACGTAGAATACGTAGTATTCTCAAGTCTGAAGTGCACTCATTGGTTTCTTAAATTTTCTATCCCTTCCTGTATGCCTATATTTATCCCACTTAATCTCCTTGGTTTTTCAATTTATAAAATAGTGAAAACAATAAAATCTAACTCACAGGTTGTTGTATGACAATGGAATGGAATAATATGAAACATGATTCACACAATATCTGAGAGAGTCAATAAGTGAACAATTATTCAAATTTTACATATTCATTTATATTTTACATTACTTAATTACAAAAGGATTCTTTTATTTTTTCTTACAATTTTTATTTTAGGTATGGGGTAAATGTGCAGATTTGTTGCATAGGGGCTGCTAGAGGAGGGGATAGCATTAGGAGAAATTCCTAATGTAAATGATGGATTGATGGATGCAGCAAACCACCATGGCATGTGTATACCTATGTAACAAACCTGCACATTCTGCACATGTACCCCAGAACTTAAAGTATAATAAAAAAAAGAAAAAAGATAATTGTGTGTCAAGGATGTTTGATGTACAGATCATTTCATCACCCAGGTAATGAGCATAGTACTCATACCCAATAGATAGTTTTTCTATCTTCACCCTCCTCCCACCATCTATTCTCAAGCAGGCCACATTGTCCATTATTCTCTTCTTAGTGTCCATGTCAGTGCGTATCTCCCATGTATTTGATTTTCTCATACTGCATTAATTCACTTAACATAATGACTTCCAAGCACATCCATGTGCTATAAAAAACATGATTTTATTCTTTTTTGTGGCTACATACTGCTACATCATGTGTATGTACCGTTTTCTTATCCAACTGATCATTGATGGGTATATAGGTTGATTCCATTTCTTTGCTATTGTGAATAGTGCTGTGATGAACATCTGAGTAACACCAAGAAATCCATATTGAGTTACATTTTGTATATGGTAAGACAAAGGAGTCCAGGCTTAATCTTCTGCATATGGCTAACCAGTTATTCCAGCACCATTTATTCACCATTTATAGGCAGTCTGTTCCCCATTGCTTGTTATTATTGACTTTGTTGACAATCAGATTTTAGGTGCATGGCTTCATTAGTTGGTTCTCCAACCTGTTCCATTGGTTTATGTGTCCATTTTGTGTACTGGTATCATACTGCTTTGGTTACTGTGGCCTTGTAGTATAGTTTGAAGTCAGGTAGCAGAATGCGTCTTCATTTGTCTTTTGGGTTAGGATTGCTTTAGTTATTTGGGCTTTTTGGTTCTACATAAATTTTATACTTGTTTTTTTCCAATCTGATAGGAATAGCATAGAATCCATATATTGCTTTGGGCAGTACGATCATTTTAACAATTGTGATTTTTCCTGTCCATGAGCATGGAACACATTTAATAGATTTGAGAGATTTTCTTAGTGTTGATTTTTATTTTCATTGCATTGTGGTCAGGGAATGTGGTTGGCATTATTTTGTTTCTTTTGAATGTGTTGAGAATTCGTTTATGGCCAAGTGCGTGGTTGATTTTAGAGTATGTGCCATGTGCAGATGAGAAGAATGTATATTCTGTTGTTCTGGGGTGAAGTATTCTGTAAGTGTCTGTTAGGTCCATTTTGTTAAGAGTCAAGTTTAGTTCCTGAATAACTTTGTTAATTTTATGCCTCAGTGGTCTCTCTAATAGAGTCATTTGGGTGTTGAAATATCCCACTATTAATTGTGTAATTATCTATGTCTCTTTGTACATGTCTAGAAACTTGTTCTATTTTTCCAGGTACTCCTGGATTGGGTACATATATATGTAGGAAGGACAGTTAAGTCTTATTGAATTGAACACTTTATCTGTAATGTCCTTCTTTGGCCTTTTTGATCATTGTTGGCTTAAAGTCTGTGTTGTCTGAAATAAGAATAGCAACCCTTGCTCTTTTATTTTCTGTTTTTTTGATAGATTTTTTTGCCATATCTTTACGTTGAGCCTGTGGGTGTCATTGAAAAGATATGTCTCTTGAAGGCAGCATATATTTCAGTTTTGCTTCTTTATTCAAGTTGCTGCTCTGTGCCTGTTAAGTGAAGGTGTTTAGCCCATTTACCTTCGAGGTTAATATTGATATGTGCAAATATGATTATGTCATATTTCTAAATGTTTTTTATGTACTTGATGGGGTAGTTGTTTTGTAGTGTCAATGGTCTATGCATTTAAGTGTATTTTTGTGGTGGCTGGTAGTGGTCTTTCATTTCCATGTTTAGCACTGCCTTAAGAACCTCTCGTAAGGCAGGTCTGGAGGTAACACATTCCCTTAGCATTTTCTTGTCTGGAAAGAATTCTATTTTTTCTTTACTCATGAATATGAGTTTGCCTGAATATAAAATTCTTGACTGAATTTTTTCTTTAATGATGCTGAATATAGGCCCACAATCTCTTCTAGCTTGTAGGGTTACTTCTGAAAGGTCTGCTGTTAGTCTGATGGGTCCCCTTTGTGGGTAACCTGCCCCTTCTCTCTAGCTGCCTTTAATATTTTTTCTTTCATCTTTACCTTAGAGAATCTGATGACTGTGTGCCTTGGGGACGGCCATGTTATATTGTATCTCATGGGGGTTCTCTGAATTTTCTGAATTTGAATGTTGACCTCTCTAGTGAGATTAGAGGGATTTTCATAGACATACCTTCAGATATATTTTCCAAACTGCTTGCTATCTTTCTCTCTCTCGCTCGCTTGCCAGTGAGTCCTAGATTTGGTCCTTCTAAATAATCTCATATTTCCTACAGGTTTATTTATTTAGTTTTTGTATGACTGAGTTGATTTTTTTTTTTAAGATGATGTCTTGCTCGGTTGCCCAGGCTGAAGTGTAGTGCTGCGATCTCAGCTCACTACAACCCTGCTCCCTGGGTTCAAGCCATTCTCGTGTCTCAGTCATCCAAGTAGCTGAGATTACAAGCACCTACCCCCACAGCCAGCAAATTTTTGCATTTTTAGTAGAGACAGGGTTTTTCCATTTTGGCCAGGCTGGTCTCAAACTCCTGACCTCAAGTGATCCACCCACCTTAGCCTCCCAAAGTGCTGGGATTATGGTGTGAGCCATTGTGCCTTGGCTTGAGTTGATTCTAATAACTGGTGTTTGAGCTCTATAATAGTTTATCCTTATGCTGCTAATAAAAACATACCTGAGACTGGGTAATTTATAAAGGAAAGATGTTTAATTGACTCACCGTTCTACATAATGGGGAGGCCTCACAATCATGACCAAAGAGCAAGGGACATCTTACATGGCAGCAGGCAAGGGAGAGTTTGTGTAGAGAAACTTCCCTTTATAAAACCATCAAACCTTGTAAGACGTATTCACTATCATGAGAACAGCACAGGAAAAACCCACACACATGATTCAATTACCTTTTACCAGGTCCCTCCCACCACACATGGGAATTGTTGGAGCTACAATTCAAGATAAGATTTGGTTGGGGACACCCAAACCATATCAAGCGCTGAGGTCTTTCCTCAGCTTAGTATATTCCACTGTTAATATTTCTGATTTTATAATATAATTATTGTAGTGAGTTTTTCAGCTCTTCAATCAGTTTGGTTCTTTCTTAAAATGGCTATTTCTTCTTTCAGCTGGTATGCCATTTTATTGAATTCCTTAGATTCCCTGTATTGAGTTTCATCTTTCTGCTGAACATCATTGATCTTTTTTGCCATCCAGATTCCAAATTCTGTGTCAGATATTTTAGGTATTTTAGCCTGGTTAAGTACCATTGTTGAGGAGCTAGTGCAACAGTCTGGAGGTAAGAAAGCACTCTGACTTTTTTATTTGGTAGAGTCCTTGCACTGGTTGTTTCTCATCTGTGCGGGCTGATGTTCCTTTAATCTTTAAAGTTGCTATCCTTGGCTGGGTGCCATGGCTCACAGCTGTAATACCAGCACTTTGGGAGGCCGAGGTGGGCGAATCACCTGAGGTCAGGAGTTCGAGACCAGCCTGACCATTATAGAGAAACCCTGTTTCCACTAAAAATATAAAATTAGCCAGGAGTAGTGGTGCATGCCTGTAATCCCAGCTACTTGGGAGGCTGAGGGAGGCTGAGGCAGGAGAATTGCTTGAACCTGGGAGGCAGAGGTTGCAGTGAGTGGAGATTGAGCCATTGCACTCCAGCATGGGCAGCAAGAGTGAAACTCCATCTCCAATAAATAAATAAGTTGCTGTCCTTTAGATGTGGTTTTTTGCTTTTGTATTATTTGATGCCCTTGTGAGTTTGACTGAAGTATAAGTTGGATTCAATTGACTGGCTTCATTTCTGGGCATAGTCATGGGAACAATGCTCACCTCCACCCTCCTGGGCTGTGTGCTCTGACCCTAGGGGGCAGGGACCAGACCAACAGCATTGTTCTCTGGCTACTAAAGATTATATTCTCAAGGTATTCTCAGTCTGCTGGCAACAATACTGCAATGGTGGGGGCATGCCAGTGAAAGTGCTTAATTGGAGGTGGTGGCAAGAGGCATGGGAAACAAGCAGAGAGTTATCAGAATTGTGGAAAGAAGTAGACAAGTTAGATCTTTGTATAGCATCCTAAGAATTTTGGATTCAATGGAAGTCATTGGAAGGTTTTAATCAGGGCAATCACATGATTGAATTTGTGTCATTTTAGAAAATTACTCCAGTTGCTGTGTGGACAATGAATTCTATAGAAACGGGTAGAATGGCCAGTCATGAGATAATGTCATGCTACATTAAAAAATTTTGGATTTACCTTAAGACAGGTTTTATTCTAAAGAATTAGAGCAAGAGAGGAGAACAGTACTATCGCAAATGGAGAATACTGATCATGACCTGCAAGTGTCTCAAAAGTCAGAAAGATAAGGGATTTTCTTTTCTAGAGAAGAGTAAACAAAGGTAGAAAGAACAAAGTGAAAGGAAGTAGAATGAAGTGTGGGGAAGTGGGATTAAAGCATAGATGTGATGGATCGGACTGTAGTTCATAGAATGCTTTACCCTTAGGTCACTCTATTCCCTGGAGGGACCGATAAGAAGGTGTTTTTTGAGAGGTTTGTAAGTTGTGTGGCTCAAACTGAAGGTGCATCAACATTTAGGGTCTAAGAAAAGAAAGAAGATTAACTAAACTTTGATCAAATCAGTGTAATCAGCATTGTATTCCAGTTGTTCAGTGGTGACAAACAGTTCAGTTAATCATGGATGAGGCAAATAATGGGAATGTGGAGAGTCTGTATCTGGCCCTGACAGAGAAAACAAACAGGCATTTTGAGTCTTAATTAAAATGGGGAAAGTCATATGAGGAAAGATTGTTTTTTGCATTGTCTGTTTCCCCAAACACAAAATGGTGAGAGGATTTATTAAACTTTCTCTTTTCAAAGATCATAGTGGTTGAGTGCACTGCAGCACTATTAATGGACAATGAGAAAGGAGCAAAAGTTAATTAATTTATATATAAAAGTATTTGTTAAGAATCTGTGTTTCAGCCGTTATTCTCGGTAATGGGTTTCAGCCATTATTCTAGGTAATGGTTATTTAGAAGTTAGCAAGGCAGAGAAATCCTCTCTCCTCATGGAGCTTTCATTTTTGTGGGCAAACAGAGAGAATAAACAGATACAAATTATTGTATATAACAATATAAGTAATAGGTCCTATGAAGAAAAACAAAGTGGGCTATCTAAAAATGGATAGGGGGTTCTTTTTAAGATTAATTAGTCAAGAAAAAAACCCCTATGCAATAGGGTAGTATTTGAGCAGATATGTGAATAACTACAGGGAACAAAAGCCTGAGGATATCGGAGGGAATATTGGTTTAGGCAGAGGCACAGCAGATACAATTGCTCTGAAGTAGAAGTAGACATCAGTTTCATGTGATGGAGGAGAATGAGTGAAAATAAAAATGATGGGGATATATCCCAAGTACAGATAATGCCAGATCATGTAGCTTCTATTAAAGAACTGAAGTTTGTTTTAAATGAGATGGGAAATAATTGGAGGAAATTAAGTAGAAGAGTCACATAGACTGACTAGTTTTCAAAGAATTGCTCTGGATGTTTGAATGAATACAAATACACAAACAAGGAGAGAAGTAAGGAAACCATTGGATTAGCTCAAGAAACAGATTTGGTAACTGAAACTACAGTGGTAGCAGTAAAAGAAAAGAAAGATGCTAAGAAGTATTAAATTGCAAGCTATTACTCAAAGTTAATGCAAAATGGCAAAATGATGGTAATGTAGTAAAACAAAGGCAGATGAAAAGCAGAATCAAGAATGACTCAGATTTTTTAATTTAACATTTGGATAAATAAAAAAACTAAGATTAAAAAGTATTGGTGATATGGTAGAAATACAGAATTCTGTGTGGGGTGTCTTGTGCTTGAGACTTTGAGATGGTTATTAGGCTGCCAAGAGAAAAATTATCCAAGTATATCTACATTTCAAATGATGATATTCCATTATTAAGCATGAATACATTTAATACAATATTCTATTCTGGCACGTAGAGTGTCTAAGAAAAAGCTATAATTTTTTATTCATTGGCATATAGATAGAATTTATACTTATGCTATGGAATGAGATCACTGAATTTGAGAACTAGATAAAAATGTCCCAGGATTAGGCCCAACTTTTAGCTATTTTTAGAGAAAAGGATAAAATAATTATGACGATGCAATGATGATGCTGATGACAATAATATTAGAAGTAATACTCAATGCAGCAGGCTAAAGTTCTCTGCCCCATTCTCCCCTTTGAGTCTGTCACTCACACCTGCATCAAAATTACACATTAAAAGGTCAAAATTATTAGTAGAAATATCTCTTTTCTTATAGATACTTCACTGTGAAGCATCTGAGAGAATCCTGGAAGAAATCTATAGGCTGATAGGCTTTAGAATTAAGAATTAGGTTCAGAGGAAGACTTTATATAGACTGATACCATGAACTTTTCAGAAATTTCAGTATATAATGTAGGAGTAACAATAATAATAATAAAAATGAACATGTGTTGAACCTGAATAATGCCAAACCCTTTGTTAAAAGCTTTTAGTCAATAAAAACATTTAATCTTCAGTAAATAATAGTTACAATTACTTTTTTCATTTATCAGCTGAGAAAAGTGATTTAGCAAATGCAGAAACCAAATTTGTTTTTATAATTTTATTGCAAGTTATTATTGTTAGACAAAAAGAGAAAAATAGAACTGTTCTTAAATATAAGTAAGAGATAGGAAAGAGATCCGTAACATCATCAATTAATTGTCATTAACATTATACCAGAATCTTTGGTTGCTTCCAGTACGAATGTTGATTCTCCACATTTATTGAATAATTACTAGAAGCCAGGTAGTACTCTATGTGCTCTATAATCATTAACTCCTTGTATTCCTTATAATTACCCTATAAAAAATCGAGCACGGAAAGATGACAAATTATACAAGATCCTGCAATTTGTAAGTGGCAGGGTAAGGGTGTAATATCCAAACTTTAGTTCTAGTAGTTATGCATTTAACCACTACTATGGTGAATGATGTATTACACCATTCTTGCATTACTATAAAGAAATATCTGAAGTGGGTAATTTATAAAGAAAATTAATTTAATTGGCTCTGTCATGATTCTTCAGGTTTTACACAAAACGTGATTCTGGCGTCTCCTCAGCCTCTAGAGATGCCTCGTAAAGCTTACAATCATGGCACAAGTTGAAGTAGTAGCAGGCACGTCACTTGTGGAAAGCAATAGCAAGTAAGAGAGAGTTGGGGAAGGTGCCACACCCTTTTAAATCACCAAATCTCTTGTGAACTTAAGAACAAGAGCTCACTTATTACCAAATGGATGACACATGCCCTTCTTGAAGGATCCACTCCCATGATACAAACACTTCCCACCAGGCTTCACCTTCGGCATTGGGAATTATATTTCAACATGAGATTTGGCTGGACATCAATATCCAAACTATAGTATTCTGCCCCTAGACCCTAATAAATCTTGTGGTCTTCTCTCATTACAAAATATGATCCTGACTTCTCAAAAGTTCACCAAAGTCTTTTTAACTCTTTCCAGCACTAACTCTAAAGTCCAAAGTCTCATCTGAGAGAAGGCAAATATCATCTACCTAAGAGCCTGTAAAATCAAAAACAAGTTAGTTACTTTCAAGATACAATGGGGGTATAGGCATTGAGTAAAAATTGCCTTTCTAAAAGGAGGAAATTGGCCAAAGAAAAAGACTGTGTGCTCTGGGCAAGCTTGAAAACCAGTAGGTCTTTAAAAATAGGACAAATTGTAGTCCTTTGGGTATATACCCAGTAATGAAATTGCTGGGACAAATGGTATTTCTATTTCTAGATCCTTGAAGAATCACCACACTGTCTTCCACAATGGTTGAACAAATTTACACTCCCACCAATCGTATAAAAGTGTTCCTGTCTCTCCACATCTTCTCCAGCATCTGTTCTCTCCAGATTTTTTTAATTATCACCATTCTAACTGGCATGAGATGGTATTTTAATGTGGTTTCTATTGGCATTTCTCTAATGACCAGTGATGATGAGCATTTTTCATGTTTGTTGGCTGCATAAATGTGTTCTTTTGAAAAGTGTCTGTTCCTATCATTTGCCCACTTTTTAATGGGGTTGTTTGTTTTTTTTCTTGTAAATTTAAGTTCTTTGTAGATTCTCGACCATGGCATGTGTGTACCTATGTGACAATCCTGCACGACCTGCACATGTACCCCAGAACTTAAAATATAATTAAAAAAAAAAAAAAGAAAAACAGTAGTCCTATAATTAAATCATAAAGCTCCAAATTGACCTCCTTTGACCACATGTCCCATATCCAGAGCACAGTGCTGCAAAGAATAGGCTCCAGATGTTTTCAGCAGCTCTGCCTCTGTGGCTTTGTGCAATTCAGCCCCTGAGGCTGCTCTCACAGGTTGTTGAGTGCCTGTAGCTTTTTCAGGTGCAGGGAGCAAGCTGCCAGTAGATCTACAATTCTGGGATCTGAAGGGTGGTAGCCCCCTTCTCTCAGCTCCAAAGGCAATGCCACATTGGGGATTCTATTTGGGACCTCCAACCCCAGATTTCCCTTTGGCACTGCCTTAGTAGAGGTTCTCTGTGAGGATTCCATCCTTGTAGCAGGCTTCTACCTGGGCACCCAGGCTTTCTTATACATCCACTAAAATCTAGGCAGAGGCTGCCAAACACTCTTCACTCTTGCATTCTGTGCACCTTCAGGCTTAATACTACATGGAAGCCACCAAAGCTAATGGTTTGTGCCTTCCAGAGCAGCAGTGTGAGTTGTACCTGGAATCATTTGAGGCAAAACTGGAGCCAGAGTAGCTGGAATGCCAGGAGCAGTGTCTTGAATCTGGGCAAGGCAGCAGGTTTCTGGGCAGGGGCAGCAGGTTCCTGGGCTTCGCCCACGGAACCATTCTTTATTCCTCTGCCTCTGGGCCCATGATGAGAAGGCCTGCCCAGAGGGTCTCTGAAATGCTATCAGGGTCTTTTGTGCATTGTCTGGGATATTAGGGTTTGGCACCCTTTGCAAACATCTCTATCAAGTGGTTGCTCTTGGATTTCTTGGATTTCTCTCCAGAAAAAAAAAAAAAAAAAAATATATATATATATATATATATATTCATTTCCATATGGCTAGGCTGCAAACTTTGCAAACTTTCATTCTCTGCTTCCTTTTTAAATATAAATTTGAATTTTAACTCATTTATTTACTCCTACATCTGAAGTAGGTTGTTAGAAGAAGCCACGTCAACTCTTGAGTGCTTTGTTACTTAGAAGTTTCTGCTGTCAGATACACTAGATCATCACCCTCAACCTCAAACTTCCACAGACTCCTAGGATATGAACAGAATGCACCTAAGCTCTTTGCTAAGGCATAACATGTATGACCTTTGCTTCAGTTACCAATAATTTTCTCATTTCTACCTGAGAAAATTATTGGTAACTGAATAATTTACCAATAATTTTCTTCTGCTTGGGCTTCACTTTCCATATCACTGTCAGTATTTTGGTCACAACCATTTAACCAGGTTCTAAGAAGTTCCAAACTTTCCTTTATTTTTCTTTCTTCTTCTGAGCCTTCCAAACTGTCCCACACTCTGCCTATTACTCAATTCTAAAGTCACTTCCACATTTTCAGGTATCATTATAGCAGTGTCCTACTCTTCAGTACCAATATTCTGTACTAGGCCATTCTTGCATTACTATGAAAAAATACCTGAGACTGGCTAATTTATAAAGAAAAGGGTCTTAATTCACTTATGATTCTGCTGGGTTTATAGGAAGCATGCTGCTGGCATCTTCTTGATTTCTAGGGAGGCCTTGGAAAACTTACAGTCATGGAAGAGGGTAAGGCAGGAACAGGTATGTCACATGGCAAAAGCAGGAGCAAGTGAGAGAGAGTGAGGGGAGGGAAGTACCACATACTTTGAAATGACCAGATCTTTTCTGAACTTGTCAAGGCATGGCCCAAGCGATTCATGAGGGATCCACCTGCGTGATGCAAACACCTCCCACCAGGCCCTGCCTCCAACACTGAAGATTACGTTTTAACATGAGATTTGAATGAGAAAAATTATTCAAACTATATCATACAGCCTGCTTATAGATAAGAGAGCTGAAGTGCAGAGATGCTAAGTAACTTGATCAAGATCACACCATGGAAAACCCATGACACTACTATTTTTTTTTTTTTTTTTTTTTTTTTTTTTTTTTTGAGGAGTCTTGCTGTGTCACCCTGGCTGGAGTGCAGTGGCATGATCTGGGCTCACTGCAGCCTCCACCTATTGAGTTCAAGCAATTCCATGCCTCAGCCTCCTGAGTAGCTGGGATTACATGCACCTGCCACCATGCCTGGGTAATTTCTTTTTGTTTTTAGTAGAGTTGGAGTTTCAGCATCTTGGCCAGGCTGGTCTTGAACTCCTGACCTCATGATCCACCCACCTCGGCCTCCCAAAGTGGACTCTAAATTCTTAACTTCAATTCACCAATCCCTGATTGTGACAGCAGCGGACTAAAGCCTCAAAATGCAAAACAAAAACAAAAACAATCCTTAAATATATATACTCTCACAGGCTTCCACATCAGCAGACAGAGAACAGTTAAACAGATGGGTCTTACACTCTGTCATTAAGTCTAGAAATACCAAAATTTGTGAAAAATCAGTTTTACAACTGAGTGTTTTTCAGTAAAATACAGAGCTTCCTAGAGAAGACCTCTGGCAAGAAGAGCACTTGGAAGATAAAGTGTCAGTTGCTTTAGGTCCTCTGTTTTCTGCTAGGGATTGCTTGTCCCTAATGAAAATCACAGTATACCAAAGCTCTTTGAGTCTTTCTACACTGGACAAAATAATTATTATATTCTGTGATCTTCTTAACATAGAAACTTTGAAATAGATCAGAAGATATCATGTCATCAGACATCACATCATTTGTCAGTTGTCGAGTTGCCCACGGCAATCGGCAAGCTGTTATTCTGCTTCTGATTTTAGTTGATTGTATTTAACTTGACTTGTTTTCTGGGGGTCGCTAATTAAATTATGTGTAGTTATTAAATAAAAACATGGTTTAAATTTTTTTCAAAAGAACTTTTATTTTGAAATAATTACAGACTCACAGGAAGGTGTGGAAATAGAGATGCATCATTTATTCTTCACATAGCTTCACCCAATGATGGTATTTTATATAAGGATAGTATGACATCAAAACCAGGATATTGATATTTCCTCCAATGACATGTGAGAGATCCGGTTTCTCTGTGTCTACTTCAGTATTTAGTATGTTGTTACTTACAATTTCAGTTATTCTAATAGGTTGTAGTGGACTTTATATTAGAGAAAGGGAATGGGGGATGATTTCAAAGATGAATTATTGACTCATTATTTGTCAGCTGAACATTAATATTTCTTACATGGAAATTTGAGAATGAGGTCCCAAAATAACTTAAATGGCTATAAACTTTAATTCCTTTAATCAGTGTAGTTCTGCTAACCTGAACCCTCTTTACTACGCTGTAATCTATAATCTTCGTTCATAATTACTGATTAATCGGATATGAAGTCAGTAAAGTGTTATATCAAAAACAACTGATTTGTTGTCCCTTGCTAATAAGTGGCTGAATTCAACCTTTTAATTCAAGAGTTTGTCTGTACATTCATAAAACATTTATTTGTGTCTTCTTAATATTTTATTTCAACTAATTATACATAGCATATTAAATGCAGCTATTACTCAAAGAGACAGTATCCACTGACTGATGAGAATGTAGCATCTTTGTCTTCATAATACATTACTAGAAATAATGATTCTACAAATGAGCTGCTTCTCCATATGCTTGCAGATTCTTTATCCTATTCTATTGATTAAAGTCTGTTTTATTTGTTTGTTTGGTTCATATTTGCATGATAGATGAGCAGATGTTATGTTACTTTACACGTCACAAAGTATCACTTTAGTAAATATTTTAAAAATAAATTAATGTATCATAACAGTTTCAAATTTTCTTATGGTAAAATCTCCTTAGGTCTCTTATACTGGTAGTGACCTGATCATTACTTATAGACTAGCTCTATAAAAAAAAAAGGTTATATTTGCTTAAGAAGTATCATATTAGTTATGACACATTCCAGATGGAGAAAGAAAGATTCAGCTGAAACTGTTCTCTTAACTTGTGTGTGTGTGTGTGTGTGTGTAGTGGGAGAGCCAGAGAGAATTTGTGTATTCATTGTTGTGTCTCTGTGAATTACTGTTGTTTCTGCATTTTGAAATTCCGCAAGAGAAAATGTTGTGTCTTGAATCTATCTAATTCAGTTCGGGCAAATGGCGAAGCTGTAGTACACAAAGCATTTTTCCAAGTGCTGCACTGCATCTGTAGAAACCTTGTTCCTTGAAATTCTCATTTAGTTTAGAACCACAAAGAGAAGTGAATTGAAATGAGTTTGAAAGTTACTGCCACAAACATTAGAATATGTTCAGTTACAAATGACACAACAACAAGGCTCCAGCATAAAAGCGAAACAAAATAACACCACAATACATGAGATTATGTAAATAAGAAGTACCTGGGTGGGAATTTCTTTGGGCATATTTGGATTTCAGAACTCAATGGTAATATTAGAGCTTCACTTAAGTCAATTTATCAGTTTTTCTTTTCCTTGTGCTGGCCTCCTCCTTGGACTTCTCATGGTAACATGCAGTATCAAAGTATCATTATCTCATTATCTCCAGACCCTAAACTACTCAATCTTCAAAAGGCAGGGGAAAAAATACAGAATCGTTTTTCAAGCAACTCCAGAAAAGATCTCTTTGTGTCTTCTAAGCTTAAGTTAGTTCTCCTGATCTTCCCTCAACATATCACAGTGGCCAAGGAAGTTAAATACTTTGACTCATCAAATCTGACACACAGATTCTTGAGCCAAAAGGAACCAAAACAATCATGTTGTTTCTGTCCTAACTATAAGAATTTTTCAGAAGCATTTTATAAATACCATGTCATCTAATCGATTGAGTGCCAACTAAAGAAATTTAATTGAGAATCAACAATATGATTAGCATTGTGTTTTGTACTTTATCACAGAAAAGGATAAATAAGAAATAATTCATATGTTCCTAATTTAGTTTAGAAGGCAGTCATTCCAAGACAAGACACTGATATAAATATTAAAAGTGATACAAAATACTTTGGAGTTTAGGAAAGAGATAATTTGTTCTATTGCAATTTAGCATTAAATGTTACTTTTACTTTGAACATATTAGTTCTCAAGTATTTTATTTACAATATTGAGATACTTTATTACCTATATAAATGGTGAGGTCAAACCTAAGGATGCCACAAACAGTATTTAGTGCAATGCCCACAACTGTTCCATAAATACATGAATATTTAAACATAATTTGGTAAAACAATATTTTATAGTCAGGATAATAAGCTAGGTGCCTATCTGGTAGTATGGAGTAGTAATTTCGAAAATTATCAGGTGATTTCACTTATTTTAATTGTACCACTACACTAAATTTTAACCATGGCCTTCTCTGAAAGCTTAACTTTAGGCAAGTAATTTTAATCACATTAAAGATACAATCTCATGACTGAAAATGCAGATGTAATGGAAAATGAGGTGCCAGGCTAGACAAAGGCAATCAAACTGCCCATTTTGAAGAACGAAAAATTAAGTAAATAAGAAAAGTACAATAACCACTGAAGTGTGGTGGAGGAGCTGTCAAATATAATGTAAATCACCCCCTCCACCAAGAGCTATAGGACACAGATAATCAGCCAAAAATGGAAATCTCAATCCTAGCTCTACCACTACATAGCTATGAGACTTTAGAATGTTTAGTTTGCCTTTCTGGTCTGCTTATCCAACATAAAATTGATGCTCATACAAAGGAATACTCAAGAACCTTCTGGTCATTACATTAATTATCTAAAAATTGAGATTATGAGAAAGTATATAAGGTTGGTATTGATAGGGACATAAAGATCCTTTAGTTGAATTAACACCTGAAGAGAAAAGTAGTTTCTAATAAATCAAGCAAAACCACGGACAACCAAATCAAACTCATATAAACAATCATATCCACATGTGTATTGCTTTGTTAAAAACACCAATACACGTTTCATGTTTTTTTATGCAATATCTCACAGCTTTCATAATAGTCCCATTTCTATAAATGTTTAAAGAGTAACTGGAGATAAGTGATATCGTTTAGCTAGGAAAGCAACTTGAAAATCTAGGCTAAATGTAATGTGCAATACTGAAGCATTTTAAGCAGGAATGTAATTAGATTTGGTTATCAGCTCTAAGAGGACTATACTTGAGGACGATCCCAGAATTTCTGTTGTGTGGATTTTTATTCAGAAGGGATAGAAACATATAAAAACCACACACTCTAAATTTAATTGATAGTGAGTGCTTAATTCTTTTTTGTTTGTGTGTTTTGTTTTGGTTTTGAAAAAATCAATAGCATGGCTCAGAAGAATGTGTGAATTCATTCACTTTAACAGATCTTTAAAGGGCATGAATAGTAAACATAATATGTCTAAGAAGGTCAAAGATAGAATATGTTCAAATTATTAATGTTACTGGGAATATTTTCAAAAAACATTTTCTGCATTTACTTTTTCAAATGAAATAGTCGCTGAAATTTGAAACAAGTTGCCAGGCCTTCTGTGATTCTTATATCATTCAGATCAATGTGAACAATTTAAATCTTATCGTAGTCATCATTATCAAATATTAGATTGTACAGGATCTCTGACATCCTGAGCTTTATACATGTTACTAAAATACTATTTTACATGTTTTATTATTTGAATGTAATAGTTTGATTATGCTGTAGTGGTGTAGGGTAACACTGACTACCCTTCAAGTAAAAGATCTTTCCTGATTCAAACCTCTATTAGCCATATAGCATTTCCATATTTATAGTGCATTGGCATGTACCCTGCATTTCAGTGTTGCTTATTGGAATTTGAAGTAAGCGATATTTGTCTAATGGCTGGCAATTTTATGTTGTTTCTTGATGCAAAATTTTATTGGTTTTTGGAGAGCATCATTTTGACACACAGGAATCCAGCCTATATTTACTGAAGAAAACAATTTGACTGCAATTTTTAAAGCATACAACTCATGGTTTCTGTGTTGACAGAAAATCATATAAGATGTAGCTGGCACCTGCTAAAATCTCATTTTTATTTTTCTACCTGTGTGTTGTAGCATTAAAGGAGAAAACATTTTTGTCTTACACCTGAATAATGAGAAAATATTTTTTTCTTTCAAATTTCCAAAAGCAAACACAGCTAAATAATAGAAATACTCATTATTAATCTAAGTAAATATGATTTTCCATTTAAATGATACATTTTAAATGAAATATACTTCCAAATAAAAGTTGTCTAATACTATTAATTCTTAAGACATAAGACATACTGTGAATTAAATATTAGGCATAGTGATAAGATACACTATATAGTGGTTATTTCACCATAAATAATTTCAAGTCAATGTGCTTACTGTATGTAAGAGTAGTTATGTTTGTATAAGGCAACAGAAATTTTATGTTGATTATCACAAAAGCAGGAAATAGAAAAGTCAAAATGAAGAAAATGAAGAATAAAAATACCATGTAAAGTATAAATATCCTGTTGTGTGTTTCTGAAATGATTTTCAACTTTAGAGATTTTAAAAGACCTGGACAATGCCTCCATTTTTCTCTCCTATGAAGATGTATCCTAGGCAGTATCTGCAGTGTACTATATTTATATTATTCTTATTTTCAATTACTAAAGAACACAGAAACCCTAAGAACTTCAAACAACACTATACCAGCTTGATTATAAACACGTGAGCACTGAAATGAGACATCTTATTCTTCACTAGGAAAGAAATTGCCAGAAGAAGATAAACAAGTTCTCAACCCATATTAGATGAAGTCTTCCAAATTTTAGCTCTTATCTGGCCTAATACTGCTGGGCTAAAGGAAGGAAGACAAGAACCCTGAATACTTGGGCATGGTGAGACTCTAAGCCATTGGGAACTGCACATGGTTTAGTGGAATCCAGAGCACAGTTAAGCAGGATATACCTATTCTTAAGTTCAAAAGCTATTTGTAAAATTGAGAGAATTTAAACTGTACCCTCTAGGCAAATTTTAATTAAATAAAAATTAATGATTGTATACTCTCTTAATAAAGATTTTTGAAATTCATAAAATAATTATTTTAACAATGGGTATCACTGAATATGTACTGTATGTTAAATTATATCATTGTATCAATGTTGTAGAGGTTCAAGGTTGTGATATTTGCAGTTCAGTCTCAAACTGTTGAGCAAATAATAATAGTGATATTATAAGATGTGTGCTTGTTTATGAAGATATCTGTATATGTGTCTGTATTGAGAAAGCAAATGAATTTATTAGAAGTTCATTTTTATTGAATTTATTAGAAATAAAAATTCAAATTTTTATTGAATTCAGAAAACAGAAACTGGACCCCTTCCTGACCACCTTAAACTAAAATTAACTCTAGATGGATTAAAGACTTAAACATAAGACCTAACACCATAAAAACACTAGAAGAAAACCTAGGAAAAACCATTCAGGACGTAGGCATAGGCAAGAACTTCATGACTAAAACACCAAAAGCACTGGCAACAAAAGCCATAATGGACAAATGGGATCTAATTAAAGTCCAGAGCTTCTGTACAGAAAGGAAACAATAATTAGAGTGAACCAGCAACCAACAGAATGGGAAAAAATTTTTGCAATCTACCCATCTGACAAATATCCAGAATCTACAAAGAACTAAAACAGATTTACAAGAAAAAAACAAACCCATTCAAAAGTGGGGGAAGGATATGAACAGACACTTTTCAAAAGAAGACATGTATGAGGCCAACAAACATATGTAAAAATGCTCATCATCACTGGTCATCAGAGAAATTAAAATCAAAACCACATTGAGATACCATCTCACACCAGTTAGAATGGCGGTCATTAAAAAATCTGGAGACAACAGATGCTGGAGAGGATGTGGAGAAATAGGAACACTTTTACACTGTCGGTGGGAGTATAAATTAGTTCAACCATTGTGGAAGACAGTGTGGCAATTCCTCAAGGACCTAGAAATAGAAATTCCACTTGACACAGCAATCCCATTACTGTCCAATGGTTTATAAATTGTTCTATTATAAAGACACATGCACACATATGTTCATTGCAGTACTGTTTACAATAGCAAAGACCTGGAACCAACCCAAATGCCCACCAGTGATAGACTGAACAAGGAAAGTGTGGCACATACACACCATGGAATACTATTCAGCCATAAAAAAATGATAACAAAGGACATGGATAAATCTGGAAACCATCATTCTGAGCAAACTGACACAGGAACAGAAAATCAAACACTGCATGTTCTCACTCATAGGCGGGTGTTGAACAATGAGAACACATGAACACAAGGAGAGGCACATCACACACTGGAGTCTGCTGGGGAGGGGACTAGAGAAGGGATAACATGGGAGAAAAGCCAGAAGTAGGTGAAGGGGGAATGGAGGCAGCAAACCACATTGTCATGTATGTACCTATGCAAAAATCCTGCATGATCTGCACATGTACTCCAGAACCTAAAGTACAATTAATATATATATATTTAAATTAAAAAAAAAAGAAATTCAATAAAACTATGTAAAATAGTAAAGAATTGGGTTAACAAAATAGAGCTTTAGACCAATATTCCACAATGAACAAGTTTACGTATTTCCATCTTTAATATTTTTACTTTCAGGTCTTTGAGATTCAGAATTGGTACTTATTTATTAATTTTTATTTTTAATTATTTTAGATATGTAATTGTATTTATGAGGATGTAATATTTTGATAGAGGCATAAAATGTGTAATGATCAAATCATGGAACTTGGGTACCATCACTCAAGCACTTATCATTTCTTTGTGTTTAGAAATATTTCAATCCCACTCAATTAGTTATTTTAAAACATACAATAAATTGTTGTTAACTGAAGTCACCCTATTGTACTACTGAATACTAGATTGTATTCATTCTATCTAACTATTATTTCTATATGTTAACCAACCCCACATTAAACCCCCATCCTCTCTGCCTTTCACAGCCTCTGGTAATTACCACTCTATCTATCTCCATAGGTTCAACCTTTTTAAAATTCCTTAGCTCCCACATATAAGTGAGAATATGTGAAGTGTATATCTCTGTGCCTGGCTTATTTCACATAACATAATAACTCCAATTCTATCTATGTTGTTGCAAATTAAAGGATTTTTTAAATTTTTATAGCTGAACAATATTTACTGTGTATATTTACCCATTTTTTTAATCCATTCATCTGTTGATGGACATTCAGGTTGATTTCATATCTTGGCTATTGTGAATACTGGTACAATAAACATGGAACTACAGATATCTCTTCAATACACTGCTCCTATTCTTCTTTCTTCTTCTTCCTTCTTCTCCTCTTTCTCCTCCTCCTCCTTCCACTTCTCCTCCTTCTTCTTCCTTATCCTCCTTCCCTCCTCCTCCTCTTCTTCCTCCTCTTCCTCCTCCTCTTTCTTCTCCTCCTCCTCCTTCTTCTTCTTCTTCCTCTTCTTCTTTGTCTCCTTGTCCTCCTTCTCCTCTGCCACCCTCCCCCTCCTCCCCGTTTCCCCTCCTCCTCCTCCTTTCTCTTCTTCTTCTTCCTCTTCTGACTTCATCTTCTTCATCTTTCATTCTTTTTTCTTTCTTTGTCTCTTTCTTTCTTTCTTTCTATATATATATATAGCCAGAGGCCAGAGGTGGTATTACTGGGTCATATAGTTTTTCTATTTTCAGTTTTTTGAGGAACTTCTATACAGGTCTCCATAGTGATTGCACTGATTTACATTCCCTCCAACAGTGTTCAGGTGTTCCCCCTGTGTTCACATCCTCAGCAGTATTTGTTATAGCCTATTAGATAAAAGCCATTTTAGCTGGGGTGAGATGTCATCTTGTTGTAGCTTTGATTTGCATATCCCTGATGATTGGGGACATTGAACATTTTTTCATATACTTATTGGTCATTTGTTTGTTCTTTTCAAAAATGTGTATTCAGTTTAAAATAATTGGTTATAAGATGTTATTTGCAAGCTTTTACAAATTAAAAACCTAACAAAATACACACAAAAAGTAAATATTTAATTTTTTTGCTTTTTACTTTAAAAGTGACCAGAGAAATTCACTTTTAAACAAAGGGAGACAAGAAGAAAGGGAGAGAGGATCAACAAAACAATCAGAAAACAAATAACAAAATGGCAGTAGTAAGTCCTTACCTTTCAATAATAACATTGAATGTAAATGGGCCAAATTCTCCCAAAAAAGACATAAAAAGTTTGATGAACTAAAAACAAGACCCAAGTATGTGCTCCCTACAAGAAACTCACTTCGCCTATAAAGACACACATCATCTGAAAATAGGGGGATGGAAAAAGTTATTCCATGCAAATGGTAATCAAAAAAGAGCAGCAATAGCTATGGTTATATCAGATAAAACAGATGTCAAGACAAAAGCTGTAAAGAGATAAAGAAGGATATTATACAATGATAAAGAGTCAATTCAGCCACAAGATATAACAATTATAAATATATGTCATTTATTTTAAGTCAATATTTATCTGAAAGTTAAATTATATATATTCATTGAAGACATTATAAAGATGAACGTCATTAAATCATCCCCTACAGAAAGCACACTGAGAATTTCAAATGACCTATGAATCAGCAATGTTGTTATTAATAGATTTTCGGAGTATGCCAACATCTCTGCAGCAACATCTGGAATCTCGCCAATAGGGTCTTGGATTGTCCATCCCACACCACCACCCATTAAAATTAGCAACATTTTAAAAATTTACGAGAAATTTCCTCTATAATAGCTATCGGGGAGGTTCGGAGCGGCTACTAACTACATCACCCTTTGTAAGTGAATCTTCTGGATGAGACTTCTTATACATTTATCAAATAGTTATAATTTCTCAACTAATAATAATTATTCCCTACATTTGAGAAAGACAGTGATCTGCTCTGAAGGTTAACTTTAAAGGATGGAGTGGAGGTTTATGAGATAGTTGTGTATCAGTCCTTGAATTAATAAAGATATTATAAAGCTAATATATATATATACATCAAACCAATTTTTCACATTTGGAGAATCAATATGAAACATACAACCAGCAAAGACAGATCAGAAGAACATAAACCAAGATACAGACCATAGAAATACATACCAGCAGAAAACAGGGCCAAATCTGAATCAACTTAAGAAATAAGCAGAGGTAGGCTGAATCAAAACAGAGCTGAAAGCTAGAAGTTTTGGGGGGGATATTTAGAATTTTAACTGTAGCCTGAGCAAAAATGATTTTCCTCTATTCTGACTTTGCAACTGACTGAGACAATTTTCTGTGCTTTCTTGCTTTCCTGAGTATCTTTGCAACAACATACCTATCACCTGAGAAAATCTGATTGTCTCTATTTCTTTCAAACTTAGAGCCAAATAACACGCATTCACTACAAAAGCTGCTTAAAGAAAGCAGTCTGTGCTGAATAAAATATGCAGCTTTTCCAAGCTGATCAGTTCCGTAACAGAAAAAGGCATACACATTGATGTTTTTAAAAATACAATAATGCTAAAGATTGGAAAGAAAGGTGAAACACTGGCTTAGGAAATAATGTGGTATGTTACAGTATATATCACAGAAATATGAAGAATTTTTTAAGTTTATTATTCCTGTGTAATATTTTCTGTGGCTAGAATGCGGGGAAGTTCAAAGTGGTTTCCATAGGCAGTTTCACTGAATACAGTACATCTGAAAAATCAACATAAACTGACTTTCTAACCATTGAGATTATTTTATATTAGTACATTTTCAATGTAGTTACAGTATAGAGTACAGGAATCTATTATTTGTAAAGATGGGTCTCTTTCCTATAAAATAAAGCATTACAGTATATCTAGTCCAGAATCTGAATGTGTAGATTTAAGGCCAAACTCATCTTGAATGGATAGCTATTTTTAGTTATTTAAAATACCAGTCATCTGGTAATACTAGAAATGCCAGAAAAAATGCTTAGTTCTGACTGGGATTTCTGTCATGTTTCCAACCATTAGTGACATGATTCTAACATTTAATTTCTTCTTGAATATGGCTAGTCCAGAATTATAAAGGAATAAAAACAGACGTAATTGGAAGATTTTATGAAGACAATGATAATATGTGTATATCACTTTTAGGAATATCTTGCTTTTTGTTTTCTTTTAAAATCCTACAGCATTTTTAGCATTACAAATAATGGCTAATAAGCACAGATGTAAAAATAACTTTTTTTCTTTCTTTTAAGGTGTGTGTGTGTGTGCATGCACGTATGTTTGCATGCTGCTATTTTTAAGGTCAGATTTGACTTTTTTTTTAGGAAAACACAGAAAATTTTATACAGGACAAGAAAGCACTAGGGTTGCAATGCTTGTGGGATCCTGACCTGTGGTCTCCCTGGCTTTGGGCCTGAATAAGCACAGGACCGTGGGTAGAGAAAAGGGACAGCCGGAGGAAAGTTGGAGTGGTGACCTCAGAGGGCAGAGCAACTGTCTCTCAAACCTCAGACCCCAACTCTGGCCAGTAGAACATGTGGCTTTGTGGGAAGGAGATCCTGGGCTCTCAGACACTGATGCTCTTGAAGTTTGGAGTTAGGTGGAGTCACCGAGTTCAGGTGCCAGAGATTGTCACTTCCCCAGGTGATTTGACATTTCTAATAGCTAACAAAGAATGAAATCTCCCTAAACTTTTTTTATTTTCTGGGGGCCACCATCTTCCTTTTTTTTGAGATGGAGTCTCACTCTGTTGCCTGGGCTGGAGTGCAGTGGTGTGACCTTGGCTCACTGCAACCTCCACCTCCCAGGTTCAAGTCATTCTCCTGCCTCAGCCTCCCAAGTAGCTGAAACTAAAGGTGCATGTCAGCACACCCAGCTAATTTTTTGTATTTTTTGTACAATGGGATTTCACTTTGTTAGCCAGGATGGTCTGGATCTCCTGACCTCACAATCCGCCCACCTTGGCCTCCCAAAGTGTTGGAATTAAAGGCATGGCCACCACACCCGGCCCACCCTCTTCCAATTTTAAGTTCATGTGCTTTAGGTGAAACTCTACTTCTCGATCTTGGACTGAATGCATGGAGGGTATTAATTGTGTTGCCAGATAATAAGAAACATGTCTGGATAATAATTATTATTAATATTATACAGATTTTATGATACTTTAAGCACTTTTTTCAGCAGGCATTAAACTGTTTTATTTTCATTTTTTGCTTTTAACTTTTGTGAGTAGATAGTTGGTATATATATTTACAGGGTATATGAGTTGTTTTGAGATAATGGATACCCCATTCTTCATGGTTTTCTCATTTCACGTGGGCTTTAAACTTGAAAGACGTTATCCCTGTACATAATTAAGCTTCTCAGATATATTTTTTACTTTGAAAATATCTAAATCGGTTCTATTTACATTTTATTATAGCAATGAGTTTTCATGTGAATGCTGAGATTGCATTTTAGTAATTAGTTTATTTTACATCACCAAACAGTTATATGTGGACCCAGAAAAATTTCAACCCTCATTATCTGAAGCTAATTTTATTGAGGACAAATAAATTATTGTACTCATCGAAACATAAACATTAAAACATACCTCTCCTTATAATGCTGAGAATCATCACAAAGGGAATAAGAGTTTTCTTGCTTTATAATGAGAGGTTGATGTAGCATATAATAAAAACATTTTCTCTGTTTTTTCAACTAGTCCTTAAGCTTTCTGAATAAAAATAATCATTCTTGACCTCCCTTATATTCCTTGCATCCAGCTTAAGTTGTATATTCAATGGGTATTTGTGGCATGAATGAATGTTTTCCACGTAAGGAAAGCCATTCTACCTTAGACCAAGATGGCTTATATATTGGCAAATATACTTTAAAATCTGAAGAAACCGAGGGAAAATAAATGTAAAGCTGTTGCAACTTCACTTTTTCAAGAGAGCTTTGATATGCCTTGTATGATGTCGTTCAGGGAAAAAAAAATAAATACAATAATAATAAATACAATACTCTCTTGCTTTCATAGTCTTGCTAAACATGCTCTAGCATCCTGAAAGCAGGGTCCATCATAAATATTTAATTCATAACTTCATTACCCTTCCATCCACTAGTCTCAGCACACTACTCAGCAAAGTGGAGGCTTAGTTTAATTTTTATTAATAATTATTGTCCAAGATACATGTTTGAGAAGAGGCTAGTCATCTCTTCAGATATGAGCAGAGTTAGTCATTTACACAAACCTTAAGATGGAATTAGACTTTATAGTTGCATAGGTTAAAATACATATTTTAGAACAATCATTAGAGTTGCTTAGTCAGGTTAGGATTTTTTTTTCAGACAAAATATGAAGCCCAGAGTAGGCAGTGTAGGACCAGTACAATAGTTTCATTGTAAGGAAGAGTTGTAAGATTCCTCTTCCTTGTCACTTTGTCATCATCAGCCTATGGCTTTTACCTTTACACTCATAGTGTAGCTTTTGTACCACAGACATCACAGGCATGTCCCCCAGCAGACATAATAAAGAAAGAATTAGCCCCCCAAAATGAGTATCTCTTAAGAGCTTTAACTTTTGATTAAGAAAACAATAACTTTCCTTAAATCTTTATCCATTATGTGTCTGTATATGTAACTGTTCAGAACAGAAATAAGCCACCCTTAACTAAACAGTAGCCTTACACATGAAATCTTTACCTGGGCTCACTATGAACAAAATAGGGTTGTCTCAGCCTATTGAGGGACCACATCTGCTGAGGGCCTTCTTATTGGTCATAACATGGAGAAGAACATCACATAGTGAGAGGGCACGAGAATGTCAACTCAGGTCTCTTTTCCTCTTTTTTTTTATATTTTTTGACTGATAATAAATGATCATATTATTCATGGGTATATAGTAATATTTTGTTAAATATAATGTAAAGAGATCAGATCACAATAACTTTATATCCTTTAACAAATCTCTCCCTATCCCCTCTTTCCCCCTACCCTTTCTAGACTTTATTATTCTCTGTTTTACTTTTTACTTCTTTTTATATTTTGTTTATTTATTTATTTGAGATGGAGTCTCACTCTGTCACCCAGGCTGGAGTGCAATGGTGTGATCTTGGCTAACTGCAACCTTCACCTCCCAGGTTCAAGCGATTCCCCCCTGCCTCAGCATTCCCAAGTATCTGGGATTACAGGCACCCACCACCACGCCCGGCTAATTTTTGTATTTTTAGAAGAGACAAGGTTTCACCATGTTGGCCAGGCTGGTCTCAAACTCCTCACCTCAGGTGGTCCACCTGCCTTGGCCTCCCAAAATGCTGGGATTACAGGCATGAGCCACCATGCCTGACCTCTGCTTTTTACTTCTTTGAGACTAGCTTTTTTTAGCTTTCACATATGATTGTTTAACTTTCTGTTTCTGGCTTATTTCATTTAACATCATGTCCTCCAGTTCCATCTATGTTGCCACCAATGACATGATTTCATTATTTTTTATGGCTAAATTGTATCCCATTGTGTCTATCACATTTTCTTTATCCATTCCTTTTTTGTTAGGATACCTAGCTTCATCCTATGTCTTATTTATTATGAATAGTGCTGCAATAAACATGGGGGTGCAGATGTCTCTTCAATATAATGATTTTCTTTCCTTTGTATAAATTCCCAGTAGTGAGATTGGTTAATCATATGGTGGCTCAAACTAAATAATCCAATTAAAAAGTGAGCAAATAATCTGAATAGATATTGCTCAAAATAAGACATAAAAATGGACAACAAATATATGAAAAAAATGTTCAACATCACTAATCATCAGGAAAGTGCAAATCAAAACTATAATGAGATATTATCTCACCCAATTAGGAGACAATTATCAAAAAGACAAAAATAATAAATGTTGGCAATAATGTGGAGAAAATGGAACTCTTATACACTGTTTGTGAAAATTTAAACTAGTTCATCCATCATAAAGAACAATATTGAGGTGCCTCAAAAAACTGTAACTAAAACTACCATATAGCTTTCTTCTTATATAGCCTCCAGTCCTGTCATTGTGGTCCCACTGTGATGTCCTTATTTAATCCTGATTACCTTCCAAAGGCCCCATCTCTTAGTGGCATTATAATGGAGATTAAGTTTTAACATGAGTTTTGGAGAGGACATTCAAATCACGACAAGGGTACATGTGAAAATAATGCTAAAGGACAGTATTAGTGAGCAAATGATGACAAATATTATAATTTTACCCCAAAATTGCTATACACACAGAGCATTAAATTGTTAAAATATAACATTCTCACTCAAAAATTTGGTCCAGGTAATAGCCCCTAAAGTAAATAGGTCCAGATGAAAACAGGTGGAATTTTAGTTAGCAAGGTTTTAAACATTGCTCCTGGAGATCAGAAATGTCCACTTCAATAGCATTTGTAATGTGGAAGTAACAAAAGCACAAAAGCCAAAGATATGGACCAGGAATAAATCAGAGTTGGTCAGCAATAAGTGCAATGGTCAGAGCAGTCAGGGGAGAATGTGGTGTGAAGATAAGATGGAATGGGAAAATATGAGGCAGCCAATGTGTACAATAAAATAATTCATTTAAACAGCATTGGAACTTACATATGAACAAATTGCCTAATCTTTTTTAAGTTCCAAATTTTTTTGTTTTTATTCTTATTTTTGTATGTATTTTCATATATAGTATACTAACTTTAATTTGGTGATTATTCATTAAGGTAGCATACATAATTTTGTTTTTGAGAACTGAGATCATATGGTAAAATCTCGAGACATTTAGAAATTCATAACATAGACAAATCACTGCAGAGAGTACAGCTCTAGTAAGTTGGCACTTTTGTTTCATAAGCTTGCATTTGACACAAATTCTGAAGAACCAGGGAACATAGTAAAACATTTAATCCATATCTAGTCTTTTCTTTTAATATTCAAGTAAGTATAATACTCAATAGCACCATAAAATAGTCCAATTTAATGACTCAAATATTATAATTTGGTAACAACCCTCCCAACAAAATTATTTATTTATTCTTAAGCATCCTGTTCTTTATTTTTTGCGTACCCTGTCTTCTCTATTTCATGGAAAGTTTCCCTCTCCATTCACTGAAATCTCTGTTTTGCGTATGATAAATAATATATACCTATTCAAACTACTATTTTTGACACTACCAAGAAAATCCTACTCAGTTAAATAACTTTTTACTGTTATACAGAAGTGAATATAAACTTAACTATCTGACTACCTCTTATCTAAAACACTAAAGACATTGCTTATGCTTTAAACCAATGGTGACAAAAAGAAAAAAAAAAACAGGTAAAAGTACATTTCAAACAAATGCAATTCATGGCACCAAAGTACTGGGATTTCTGGCTGAAAATCCATCACTGATCATCTAAATGGGTTGTGGTTACATCTTTGAGTTAAAGATTCAAAAAAGAAAACTTAACATTATTTTTGCTGTATGGGTCCAATTCTGTCACCATAAGTAACCTTACCTTGCAATGTCAATGAAATTTCTTTATTTTTTCTTCCCCACCCCTTACCTTTAGGAATTCTAACTTATCTAAACTGTGATAACTGGTATGAGTAAAGTCATATGATTTTAAGTGGAAGATAACCCACCAGGTCTCATCTAGCTGGGGAGTCCTGTTATGTACTCAGCAAATGAATGAATATGTTTTTCAAGATTTGTTGGAAACTTAGTATGAAAGCTGGTGATAAAATAAGATGTGGATTTTTAATAATTGTGCATCACTGAGTTAACACACTTAGTAGCAGGAAAAAATTTGCAATTACCACTCTTAATAAAACTAATATATTCAGGAAAAAACTAGTCTATTTATAAAGTCAAACATCCATGAGATGAATAGCCACCCTGAATATGGTAGATTTCACGTTCTAAGATCATGTGTTTCTCTCAACCTCAGGGTACTATTCACCCAATATCCCAATGAGGGATAAGTTCAAGAAATGAGGAATTATTTTTTCAGAATTTGGGATATGTTCAGAGTGATGGATATGTTCAAGAAATGCCATCTTATGTGAATTAAATTGGTATACTTTATCATACATTGTTATTGATTGAGCATCCATAGCATAACCCTTCCTAGAGGGAGAGAAAGCATTGCATATGCTGCTGATGAAGTCATCAAGAACTTGGTATTAAACTGATAAGTGCTGCCACTAGATTTGACTGTCAATGTGAATGATGCAAAACATCAAACAAAAAATGCAGTTTACTTAGCTACACTATTACTTAAATATCAGCTAATACTTTTTGGTAATTCATTAATAAGAGTCTTTAAAATTAAGTTTAAATAACATTATACAGAAGAGAGAGTTTGCATATCTTAAATGTTCAGTATCAATTATCTAGTTTGAAACTTCTCCATTTGCCATATGAAATAAAATGATTCAAACTTAAAGCTGTTGGAACTTTTAATTATTCTGAGCCTTGAAAGGGAATGTTGCTATGAGGCTTGAGTCATGTGGCATGCAGCTGCAACTTCTACTTTTTTTTCCCTTCTAAATAGATAAAACCAAGCAGCAGAGTCAGAGAAAAGACCTCCCACCCCAGATCACTGCCCCTCTTCATGTAGTAATAATGTAATCTTTCTTGGAATATAGCAACCTGTATCCAATGAAATCACTATGACATATGTGCTAGTCTCTTACCAAAAAATGTGATCCTGTTAAAAGTTTTCTATCTCTGCCTATACAGGTGAAACTGTAACTTCACTTATTCATTTGGAGTCTGTGTCCTCCTAGGTGCTATCCTCAAGCTCTGCACTCCAGTGAAGTCTATATTTAATCATATTTTCTGAATCTCATGATTGCAGTTTGACAGCTGAGAGGAGAAATTCATACAATAAAACTAGTTTCATTTAGATTATCTGATTTCTCTTCCATCTACCCCACCCCCCACAAGTTATACTTGCCAAAGAATCAGTTGATCTTTAACTGGAACCACTGATACTCTTATTAAGTAGAATTGTGTGTCAGTCATTTAATATCTTTCTGACTTGAGCATTTTATTTGTGTTTACTCATAGTGATCCAGTTCTTAGAAAGCTAGTTGCTTAGAGAAGTGATGCAGTCACATTTTGGTATTTCAAGTGTTGTATCTGGGATGTGGACTCTGGATTAATGATGATCAATCCTAGTTAACTCAAGTAGCCTATATGATTCGTGCTGTGTTATGTATTTTTTGATATTACATTTACCTCTCACTTTCCTACCCATTGTTCAATAATTATTGCATTATTACCCATTAAATAAATAAAACTGCTAATTTTTGTGAGAAACAGAAAATTCTGGGATTCTTGTGGTTTGTATAGGTTTTAAAGTATGTCTATACTAATTGTTTGTTTTTACTAGAATTAATTAAATGAGATGCAAAGAATATTGATAACCTATTTTTGTTGTAAATTATCCAAAGTAACATCAGTAGTTAGTAATAAAGCTGGGCAAAAAAATCCCACAAAACATCTTATCTTTATTTTTTTGACATATCTACAGAAATAACAACAATACATCTTGGAATATATTTGAGGACCTAATATACTTACAGAAAAAGATAACAAGTTAAGTAATAACTTTTAAAAATATTTTGAAATGTTACTAAGCATGCTTTTAGGTGACAGTAATCTGTGCTTATACAACATAATTAAGCAAAAATTACTTGTTCTTATTGGGTTAAAAATACCACCCATCTCATGTTTTCATGCCTTTTAGCACTCCATCATTTGTGAAGTTACCTGAGTTGCTCTAAATTTTATCTGTTTGCTTGTCATTGCATGTATTAAAGAGCTCATTCGTTGCAGCCTTATGTTGTCCTGATGCACGTAGATTCCAAGTGACAAGGTAGAACACTTCAGTCTTACCATTACTGCTGTTGCTGGCTGTAGATGCTGATTTTCTACAAAAGAGAAGTGCTTTCATTAGCAAGAGAATTCATGCTGCTGGCTTGGTTTTTGCTACCTCATGCCACTTGGCTAGTATTTCTCTTCTCTTCTTAATTAAGTATAAACTACTCACATGGAGTTAAACTACACAGGAAGCTTTGATGACTCTGCCACTTCCAACCTCATCTCTGTACATGCTTCCCTCCCCCATGCAAAAGCCCAAACCTCTTCATTCTTTTCTTTCTGTTGGTGTTTTCTATTGAGTTTCTTAACAAGAAACATACTTTCTTCTCTTACAGATTCCCCCATTGGCCATCTGCCCCAAATTAAAGATACCTGAATAAAAGCACATATTTGTTTTTGGTCTACAGCATATAACTTAGGTATAACCACACCCACACACACACACACACACACACACACACACACACCAAAAATACTACCAAACCAACAATAGAACATGACCAATATAAAGGTTGGTGAAAATAAATAAGACATAGTGTCAATGAATGATATAAATAAAAAATGAGATCAAAAGAAAAAGATAATATGATCTGGAATAAAAAGCAGAAGGTTATGGAGAAGATGAGACTTCCCTTTAGCATTAAAAAAAAAATCAGTAGTATATGAAAAGGTGGGAAAGGAGTAAAAATGCAGTCTTGGAGAGAATAGTGAATGTAATAGAGCAGTGATTCAGAACGTGGATTATTTTGACTAGGTTATGTTTTAAATAATGATATTCAGATACACTTTGCATGGTAAATGGATAGTCTGAATGAATCAGACTCTGATGACAGATAATTGAATGATAAGTTTGAAAATTTAAAATAGTGACATATTCTGAAGTAATTAAATGCCAATGTGAGGATTTGCTGACTACTCCAGTCAGGTATTGGAGAAACAAGATGAAAAAGGCATGCCCTTGAATATTTTAAGTCTAATGGAAAAGAGAAGTGTATTGAAAAATAAAAGTAAACTGCCATAGGAGAAGAGGCGAGTTAGCGTGGGGCATGAGGATAATTTAATAGAATGAGTAGAAATTGACAGAAGAAAGATGTTAGGACATTGTGGCAGAGAGAGCCTATTCTGTGTGGATAATAAAAATAGCAGCAGGCAAATTAAGTATTGAAGTATTAGCAATATTCTAAAATCTTGAAGAAGATCTATGTAAAATAGCAGAATAAGAACTGATAGAAGCTAATTTTCTTCTTTACAATTTTTATTAAAAGTTCACTCTCATGTAACTTAATCCTTTCATAGGATTTGTTTATATACATTTGGAAATCTCCACCCACTCTTCACTCCTATGTAGGCGCTTATATGAACACATAACATGCAAAGAAAATTTAAGCCATGCAACTGAAGGTAAAAAAACTAATGGTAAAGCAAACAGTTTATATCCAGCTTCTAAGTTCTCAAACACTCTGGAAGTAAGAAAAGTACAAAGTATAATAACTTCTTCACTATAGGATCTTTCTAACCGCTCACTGATACAGATATTTCAGTTATTTTCTCCCCTGTCCATATTTCTACTTTGACTGGAAGGGTAACAGTATGAAAGAGAAATAGTGCTGCAATGGTATAGTCTGAAGGCTGAACTCCTTATATTATAGTCTCTATTCCAAGCAGCAGACACATAAAATAAATCTGATAACAGAGTAATTGAAAGAACTATTCCACTATTCATTTACTTCCAATCTCCAGACTGTACAATGTTGCAATCTTCCACTCATTCTCTGTGTCCTAGCACTTTCCTACATAAGGCAATTATCATCTTTGGCTTTTCTCTTTTACTTTTACCTTCATCCATCCTTGATTCAGAAGTCAAATGTTGGTTTAGCTTTGTGTCCCCACCCAAATCTCATCTTGAATTGTAATAATCCCTGCATGTCATGAGGAGGAACTCGGTGGAGGTAATTGAATTATAGGGAAAGTTTCCCAATGCTGTTTTTGTGATAGTGAGTTCTCATAAAGTTTTTTGTAAGCCTTTGACATTTCCCCTGTTGGCACTCATTCTCTCTCCTGCTAGCCTGTGAAAAAGTGGCTTCCACCATGATCCTAAGTTTCCTGAGGCTTCCCCAGCCATGTGGAACTGTGAGTCAATTAAACCTCTTTCCTTTATAAATTACCCAGTTACGGACATTTCTTTCTAGTCATATGAAAATGGACTAATATAGGTGAGATATTGTCATGCCACTCAGAATGGCATGCAGTTTCAAAATCATGGGTTTTATATTTCTGAAATATTTCAGTTACTATTTTTGAACTATGGTTGACCATGGGTATCTAAAACTGTGGCAAGTAATTCCATGGATAAATGGGGACTACTGTAGTCATATATTTGTTATCTTGTAAACACAGGCAATTATTTATACATCTCTGAGCCTGAAATATCTTAATTGTATAATGGAAATAGACTAATCTACATCATGAATGATACAAAGATTTACAGGAAAACGTATAAAATCTCTCTGTATATAGTAATGATATGATTACTATCTTTTATTTGTAGATAATACACTATATCTGTTTGGATCTTCTAGGAAGCAAATGCCTAAACTAAATTGAAGTGTAAAATATTTATTGGGGATAGTATCAGTGAAAGACAGAAGGAAGAAGGAGACATTCAGCACGAAAAGCCTGAGGACCACTATTCAAGTTTGACATATGTGAAAGGAGAGGCAGAAGTGAGGCAGATTGGGTAGGAAACACCTTAGATTGTAGAGCAGATTTCAGAATGTCCCAGAGAGCTGCAAGGGCAAAGCAAACAGATTATTTCATAGGAGAATCCCCCATTTGGGAAAAAAGTAGCCAGGTTATAAGAAAACTATCCTTCTCAGTCTTTTACTGGCACTGTTCTGAAAGAGCAAGACCTTTGCTAAAATATTGCAATGGATCCTGCAAGTGCTTCAGCTGGAGCCTCTCAGCAAACTGTACTCCTTGCAGAAGTAGAATGCACCTCCATGACTGCCACTTACATGAAGAAAGAAGTCAACAATTATTCATTATTATTATTTAATAGGCCCTCCCATATGATAATTAATGAAAATATTCAAAACCTTTCAGTTCTATGGAACATTTTTAAAGCATGGCAGATTTCTAATAAAATATTTTTAAATTTTCTTCTTTTGCTCAAAATCTAGGGAAAAATTGTCAGAACTGTGCAAAAACACATCTGCTTAAGTTTCTCATTCAATTGCATAATAGACTTCAACTGTGGATTCCGTGATCAGGTCACAATTCAGTTGAGATCCATTTTAAATTTCCTTTTAATAAAACATTACAAATTTTAGTATAATAAAATGGTGTATTCAGAAAAGATCTGTGTCCTACATATGCTAAAATTTTATGTAAAACACACACACACATACACACACACACACACACAGGTTTAATATGATGCTTCATTGTAAATTTCATTAAATCACAATTCATCACTATGGATTTAAATAACAGTGGGCAGCAAGTTACTTGTCAGCTACAAAAGAGTATAAACCAGTTGGCAAGTAACATTGGCCTACAGGAATAGAAAAACCATTTTGACCTTGAAGAAAAGAAAGGGCATGAAGAGAATTGCTGATTCATAAAGGAAAACCTTTCTGAAGTGTTGAATGCTCAGGTTAAACTTCCCCTCCTATGCAGCACTAATTTGGTTGACAGATACCATGCAGTAGTTAATCTAAGCTGACACTGATCTTGGTAGCATTACCTGCAAAATTCCTTCATACAAATTTTCCTCAAATAGTTATTCCAATGTATTTATACACAGCAAAAATGTCCATCAACCCACCCAGGGAGTTTAAGTTTTCCTCTAGCTAATATTACCCATCTTTTGCTACTGAGGATAAGAAAATTCAGCTAGGCTTTGACAATTTTGTGGCTTTCATTTGTAGGCAATAATTTGTGATTCAGTGCAAAATCATACATTGATTACATGGGAGCTGTTTTATAATACTGTAAGTAGTTGATGACTGCTAGAGGACAAAATAATTATTGTATATAGATATGCAAATCAATTATGTCTAGTGGAAGAATAACGTACTCCTCCCTGTGACAGAGGGTGCAGGTTGTCAGGGAACAGGGAAACAATTTTGCCCCACATTTGTATATTCATATCAATATTTCTAATCTAAAAATATATCTGTTGTTTGGATTCTTTTTTTTTTGAAATGGCTATAACCATTTCAAAAACATAAAATCAATAATTTCATCAATGAGAAATCAAATCAATGAGAGCCTGGTTCTCTCAGTGATTCATTAGTTAAGCAAAATCTTTAACATGTGTTCAGTTTATATCTTCATAAGTAAAAATATTATCTTTTTTAAAAAACTGAAAACTATGCATACTTTATCAAATATTAATATTATTGTTTGAATAGTTTTCCTGAAAATCGCAATTTTAAATCTTCGGGTTGCTTACATTTAAGTCATTTTAATTTATTTACTTACTTATTTGTTAACTGAACATCTAATGTATTCCAGACTCTGTGCAGATATACCAGGAATTCACTGTTAATGATATTGTGTGATGCTATTCCTGCTACTATGCAAGTAAAATTCTTCTGTGTGGGAAAAATGTATTATAAACACATAAATTACAATGAAGCAGGGTAAGTATTTAAAAAAGACTAATAGATTAAAAGTTTTAGAAGGGGGAAGAAAACGTAATGGAAGAGTTATTTCACTTTTGGGTCTTTGGAAAAGTTCTAAATTATGAGGTGAGATTTAAAATGGGTTTTAAAAAAGAGTACTTGACTGTGAAAGTTGCCAAAAGATGCCATTTTGGCATAGGGATTATTTTGAGCTGAAGGCAACTAGGAAGGAACAAATACAAGAAAACTTGTGTCAAATTTCTATTTGCCTAAAAGCAGGAAAAAACAATCATTATAAAAGTGTCCCACTTCCTCTTTCTGCAAGGAAGGACCAGAGTTAATTACTAGAGACAACTTTAGACCCTTATTAGCTTGCAAACAGCACTAGAGGAATCTACATAACATTTTATTAATTAGCTTTTATCTACCACTAGTTTTTCGTGTATGTTTGCTTTCCTACAATTTGCTGGCCCTAGAGACTCAGAAACTTTCTTTTGTCTTGTCATTTCTCTAAAAACGTGTTGTTCCTTATTGAAAATGCCATATATGTCAGAGTTCTAAGCCACCTCTACCTGTTACATTTCTGGGTACTCCTCTATCAGTTACATTACATGCATGATACACATTTTTATAAACTTGCTTGTTTCTCTCTTGTTAGCTTTTGTTACAGTGGGACCATTCAAGAATTCAGTACAACAGAGAACGTTAGAAAGGTGAGATGGCGTTGCAGACATGGTGCATACATTTAGAACACTTTATCAAGAACTTTAACAACTACAACCAAATGTCATTTTAAAAACATCAGTAAATGAAATAGATTGGCCCAGCATTATTTTTCTCACTTAATAGATTTCGACCTTACACCACAGAGGTTAACTGAATTGTATAAGATCACACAGCTAGATGGTAAAAAGGTGAAAACTAAAGTTTTACAATTTCTGTTTATTTCTTCAAGAAAATCCTGAGGCTCACAGGGCTTAGGAAATCAGAAGAAACACTGGTGGAAAATTCAAACTATAAAAACAGAAGAATAATTATAGAGCTAGGCCATAATTTGATGTATTTGTTTGCTAGGACTGCCATAACAAAATACCATAACCATAAGAGGTTCACTGTCTGATGCACACTGCAAGTCAGTATACCAAGAGACCAGCTTGTAGAAGAAAAAGAGGTTTAATCATAGGATTGCTGAACAAGGAGATGGAAGGAAACCTTAAATATATCTCCCTGAGGGGTTTGGAGCTAAAATTTGTAAGCATTTTGGAGTGGGCCTAAATGTGAAGATCGTTGATTGATTGAAAAGTTCAGGGTGAAGTCATGGGATAGGGAGATAAAGAAGCTGTATTCTTATGCTGAACCAATCTCTCTGTGGGGGTCTCCAAATGATTGGCATCAGCTGTTTTGCTGGAATTTGGAGTCTGAAAAAAACATCTTAAGCAATCCTTAAGCAAAACCTTTATGATTCTGTTGTAAATAGAACAATGGGGATGCAAATCAGTTCTTAAACAGTTTTATAGCCCTAACATCAAAAATGCTATCTATAGGAATAATGGAGATGCAAATGGTCAGTATCTAGTGCTTTACATGACTTTTACAACAAGGAAGTGAGCCACAGTACAGCGTGAATAATGCTTAATTATAACTATATTTCTGAACAGAGCCTAGCATGCAATTCTTGTCAACTCTGTGGAAACAGTTTTAGTACCTCAGACTAGGTGACTTAAGTAACAGAGATATATTTTCTCACAGTTCAGGAAGTTGGAAATCCAAGATCAGGGTGGGTGCCAGCAAGGTTGATTTAATTCTGAGTCCTGTCTACTTGGAGACCTCTGTTTCTTCCCTTGCATTTTCTCTATGCTCAAACATCTGTAGTGTCTCTTTGTGTGTGCTAGTTTATTATTGTTATCTTCCAAAATGAGTATGTTAAAGCCCTAACATATTCTTCCATGCTTGGTTTCCATTTCTTTCATGCTTGGTTTATTTACACAGCATGAAAAGAATAATTAAATTAATTAAATAGAAAAATGGTAAAATACTAATTTGAAAAGTCTAAGCTGGCTATGATGGCTTAAACCTCTAACCTCAGCTACTTGAGAGGCTGAGGCAGGAAGATCACTTGAGTCCAGGAGTTTGAGGCTGAAGTGAGCTATGACTGAACAACTGTCTGGGTGACAGAACAAAACCTCATCTCTCTCTCTCTAATAATAATAATAATAATAATTTTAAAAGATCAACTCCTGAGAAACAGGATACTATGCAGCTGTATTTGTTCTGGATGGAGGGGCTCACAAATGTCAGAAAATTCAAATATTTCCAGGGTTGACGTCCTGGAACATAATCCATCCTATAAATTCCCCAAGGTGCTATTGAGAATTATGTCAGCCAGTAGTAACAAACGGTGATGGTGAGGATAATAAACATAAGCAACTTTTTTTTCTACAATTTGTGAAAAGTTTAGTCATATAAGTGAAAAAATATTAAAGTTGAACACAGAAAAATCAGATCTGTTTAACCTTTCTGAAGAACAATCTCCATATGACACTTTGTTAATAAAATGTTATGCTACTAAAACAACCCAAACTTGACATTCTTTAAATCTGCAAACATATTTTTTTCCTTGAAAATAATTAACTGTTATTCTCTAAAGTCATCATGACCAAAGAAACGCTTGTTTTTAAGCATTGTCAAGCTAACCACTCAAGGAAACTTTAAAATTCATACTTAGAATTTGTTTTCAGCAACGTGAAAAAATAATGCTGGTTACTACAAACCTGTCATTTAGGAAAGGACCATCAGGGAAAATGTTAGATCCATACAACATAATAAAATAATAATGTATATACCATTGTTTTATGAAGTATTTTAGTCATTTCGAGGTTTTTGTGCCTGTCTGTGTGTATTTATTATGATCAAAACCTATTTGATTAATTTTATAAAAAATGAGTTGGGAATCTTAAGATTTGTGAAAACAATATACATTTTTACTATAAACCATAAAGTAAATTGTTCAGTTGTGTTCTGAGCAAAGATGTAATAATGTAATTTAAATTATATAAATCTTATTTTAACTTTCGATAAATATTCCTTGGATGCCAGGGACATAGAGAACATATTGCTGGACACTGGGGGCACATGAAACAAAATAAAATTTCATCCTTCAGGAGCTTGAAATCTATATAGACAAATAATATGTAAGTAAACAAACAAATATATATGTAAAGTACTAATTCTGAATAAATATCAAATAATGTCATTTTTATTTCATTTTTTCTATTAAAGCCAATGAAAGTTTCCACAAGTGTTTTTTTTTAATTAGAAACATTTGTCTTTTGGAATAAATCTTCACCCACAATAGTAAAGGGGATACTAAGGAGGTTGTTTGACAAATATTTTGAATTTGGGAAATAAAGACCGAACTTTGAGCAACAACACATATTTTCAGACCTCAATAAGACAGTCTATATTCCCAAAAGTAAGTTACACAGTGCTGAATGGGCTATTGAATGGGCCTGTGATTAGGGTAACTAAATCTAGAAGCATGGGTGAGCTGTGGTAATAGGGATCCTCAGTTTGTTCTATATACTCTATTATAGATACTCTATTTGATTACAAAACACACACACACACACACACACACACACACACACACAAAATGTAGTGATACTGAAGAAGCTACATTATACTCAATCTGTAACTAAGACCATGGTACATTCTTCTGCACTCTTCTGTTCCAGAGGCAAGTGACAAAAATGAACCAAAATAAAGGAAAATGGGAAATAGCAAATACCAGATAATAGAAATAATAACCTTTGATATAATGGGGATTGGAGTGAGTCACTCCAACTTCACCAACAGTAAAAACAGAGGTGAAAAACGTTCCAGGATAGTCTCACAGATTTGATGAGAAAGCATTTAAGACCACAAACTTGAAGCAAAATTACAATTCTTCCCTTTGGCTGACTTTATGATGTGACAAAAATAGACAATAGCTATAACAGTTAGAAAATCTTTCATCATACTTATTTACTGATCAAGGCACAAGAGTGGGATGGGAAGAGGGGAGAAATAAGGAGATAGAAGTTGCATAAAGATGAATTACTTTTCCAAAATACAGGAATGTTTTAGAAAATGTTTTCTTCATTTACCAGAAATCATAAATATACCAGGAGTTCTCTTAAAGACAGTGAGATTAAACAAAGTAAGAAAAGAGGGAAGAAATTTCAATGTGATGCCAGCATACAACACAGAAAATACAAGTGTAGGGTGGGTAGAGCTCATAAAAGAAAAATAAGAGTAATAAATAAAATTTTACCTCAGCTTTTGGGTTGCTGAACACATGGAGGTCCTAGAGGGTGGTGTGCCTAGAGAGAGCAGGTAAGCTCCTTGCTCACCCCCAAGCCCCTTGGCTCATACTTTGCCCTCTACATCTATTCATCTTGCAGTTCATCTGTATTCTTCACAATAAGCCTTTCATAATAAACTGGTAAACTTAAGCCCTAGCATGATACCTAGTTCTGATCTGACCCATACTCATAGCTGACCTCACACAAGGCAGTGCCTCTCATCTTCCCCATTTGTCACTGCCAGAACTTTTCAGTTTGCCTTGCCTACCCAGCACCTCTCATCAGTTGAAAGAAAAACTCCTCCTGCTCCTCCCCCCCAGGGAGCTTTTGCTGTTTAAACAGTTCCCATCATCTGGGAGTTGGGCATAGTGTGGGGATTGGGGGATAGAGTGCTTCATAATCCATAGACTATTGCAACTCATTAATAATGGGCATAGATCTGGCTGCAGGAGGAGATACAAGTTAACTGAATTAGAGGGAAGATTGTTTGAATCTTAAACATTTAGTTTCCATGCCACATTATAAATTTTCTCTTTAAAATGATGAGGTTTTTTTCTTTTCTTTCATAAGAACAAAATACATAGGAATAGTAAAGGGGCAAAATGACACCAACTGTCTGCATGTAGACAGTAGGTAAAGAAAAAGAAAATTATCCATGTAGTTGTCTTGTTTGATTTCAAAATATTTAATAGTAAATAACCCAACCCATAATAAGACACATAATAAAATAAAATAAAATTTTACTGTGGTGAAATCTTTAGAAGTAACAATTGAGCAAGACTGAAAAAACATTGAACAACATGATAGGGAATCCAATCAATTTTGTTGTCTGAAGAATAAAGCAATACAAACTGAAAATAAATTTTAAGATACAATAGAATAAAATATTTTTGCAGTAAAGAAAGACTTGAATCTACTGAAGAAGCACAGTGTGCACTCGAATAAATACACTACAAATCTTCAACACTTCAGAATGAGATAGTTTAATGTAGGATCAAGACAACACAAAGGAAAAAAATAAAGCTGGTTTTACTGAGTGCCATTCAATGCCCTGAAGAGTGAAAAAGTATCCAGAATGCTCTGAAAGAAAAATGTGAATTAAGTCAAATTGTTCTCTTTAAAAAGGCAAAAGAGGTATTTCTAAACATTAGGGCATGTAATGCCATTTTGGCAAAATGTCTTCATAACACATTCAAATATTTCCTAATTTTCATAGTAAAAAGACATATTTGATAAATAAGGCATTGGTGTTTGTGATGCAAAGACAGGAAATGAAATGTACCATTTTTATGACAAATTCTTCGTATAGGAAGATGTCCTGAGAGATCAAATATTAATTTTAATCAGATATATTGATATAGGGCAGTATGCTTCCCTCATATCAATTGGATACGTACTTAAGACCAGAAGCTGTTGGCCCTAGGATAAAGGTCCTTCTGCTCTCTCCTCCACTCATGATCTAAGGCTTCTGTAGATCTTTGATTTTATCCAGTGCTGTTATGTTTAGGTATCCACATGTATTTTAACAAAAGTTGGCCTATCTTATCTACCTTGTGCTAGCTGGCTTAAAATTCTTGCTGAAAGAATGTCTCAAAGAGGTGAAGGTAAATCTCTGCTGCCCCCTTAAAAAGCCATTTTTAGATGGGACATTTGTGTTTTTAATGGTGTGACATGTAGCAAGTGATAAGTACAGATTCTAAAATACAGGCATTTTACCTCCCCTGGCACATGGTATATTTTCATGCTTGCCTTGGGTGTTCTAGACTTCAGTATTTTATCTGCACCATCACAGTTTGCTTTTTGCCTTCTCAAAATATCTTTCAACATTTTCTTCAATAGGTTCCTAAGACAAAAGATAAAAGAAATCTGCCTGCAATGGGAAGTCATACTTGGCAAGATAGTGGTATTCAGTTGTTGGTGAAACACTAGTCTCGATGTTGCTGTTAAAGCATTTTGGAGATGGGAATAACATTTATAATCAGCTGACTTTAAGTAAAGATTACCTCCCATCCTTTAGCTGAAGTAATTCAGCTCCTAGGTTTCCAGTATGCAATTGTGGGGGCAAGGGGAACAGGTTTCACTTCTAAAAATATTTAGAAGACCACTGTACTAAACACAGAATATTAGAAGATAAAACATGGATCTACCTAATTCACAGAAGGCAGGTGTTGAGGACTGTATGATTATTACTATAATAAGGAGAACCAGTCTTTTACAAATCTGGTATGATCATGAAAATTTCATCATGAGCATTAGCATCATCATTGAAAATATTCTTGACTTCTTTGTGCTTTAATCTATTTTTTCCCATTCCTGTATCTTGACTTCAGATCTCTGCATACAGACATGCCTCCATACCTACTTCCAAAATTTACAAAAGCCACTTTTATTTGTAATTAGCTATTTTGAATATTCACTCCACTATAACTTACTACATCCATGTTCCACCTCCTTTTATGCATTGTAGATATGAGCTGCTTTACATGTCCTCTATTCCAGCCCTTCAGGAGCAATGGTATAAACCTGCCCTGGACACCTTAAACTTCTTAGTTTTTTAAAAGTAAAAAAAAAAGAGAGAGAGAGATGTGTTTTAAATTACACATATTTCTCCATTTGTTAGGAGACTATACGTAGGTTTTGAGCATTAAGTGCAACTATCTCAACTATTTGAATTTATTTTTATTTGTATATTTCCCTTCAGATGATTCCCCTATGATGAGGCTTAACAAATTGCTACCATAGCTATCATAAATTTTTAATAGTAGAACATGAAGCCATTTATCTCTTTCTTGAATTCATTATAAATCATATTATTTGAAGTAAAGTGGTTATTTGAAACTGCTGTCAGATAAAATAGCTAATTTTTCTTGTGTCTACAATCAGAAGTAACTTTCATTGACCACATTTATGAAACTAATTATTTATTGTTTGTTTCCTTAGTTTTATAACTAACTTACTCAAATATTTTCCTGGTCATTTTTCTTTCTTTTATTTTTGGATCTGTCTTACATGTTTAATGATCTTGTGTTCTTTTGGTTTATTTTTATATGTTTATATTTCTTATGTATTTTATACATGTCTGACTTATAAAGTATAAACCTATGGATAATTTATTAACAAGCATATTTAGAGGCCAAAAGAAATCTAATTTCTATATGTACCTTCATTTTTAACTTGGTGGTCCTCTTTCTCTCTCTTTTTTTTTTTTTGTATATCTTCATTTTCTCTGGGAGTCTCTCCCATCCTTGTTAATTGATTTATGTAATCTTTGATGTATACTTCACTTAAAAATGTAAAAACTATCTTGCCTTTTCCTGCATCATTTTTTTCTTTTGAGTATGTCAGAAGATACTAATTTTTTCCAAAATTGTTAAGTACTATAAATCCATTTGTCTTCAGTTTATTTTTTCTTATTTTCTATTTTTTTCTTAATTCATTCTTATTAGGTTGGCAGACATAGAAAGACTGCACATATATTTATTATATTATTACTTTATTTTTACATTAGTTGATTAACTTGCCAACATATCCCATAGTTTAAAAAAAAAGTCTTTAAATTCTAACTTTCCAGCGGCATATAGTGCATGCTGTTTCCAGTTGCACACTGTAATGTCCCAACAATATTAATTTGGCAGCTTTCCAGAGGAAGAATTACTCCAGCTCTTTCTTTGGACTCTGGCTGCCAGAATTCTGTCTACCACACACTGTACATCGATTATGTGCACAGATGATTATTGCCTTTCTACCATTTGATTATGTAAAGCATTTCATTCTCTCTGCTGTTATAAGTAATCTATCCATGCTTTGTAGCACCAGATGGTAGGCATCCACAGCCAGTCCTAGTTAATCTGTAAAAGTTGTCCATGCATAATCTATTTTTAGAAGCATTTGGAAGAGTTTAGATCAACTATTCAACATCGTAGAACATCACACATAGCAGTCTTCAGTGTAAAACCAAGTCTGCTGATCAAGAGATTACATTTATTAACAGAAATTCATACAGATTTGTTATCCTAATGCTTAGATATTTAAAATCTAATCTACAGAATTCCAGGGGATACAATTCTAGATGCCTACATACAATTTATATAAAAATAAACTATATGGTATTGAAAAGAGTCCCTGCCTAGATATCAAATATGTTCCCATTGGCCTCATGACACCCCAGAATGTATCTCCCTTATTAACAACTAATGCTTAGTTTCGATGGCACTTAATTTCCTGTTTGCCTTTTTTGCTGTTTCGGCTCTCTGTTTATCATATCATGTTGTTGATGATGCTGAAATTTAGACATCCCTGTTGACGTTTGCCAAAGTTTTTGCTATTGTTGCTGCTGACTACAAAAGACATTAAATACAATAACTTTTAATAGACTGATACCACCCATGGTCTTTATGGTAGTCTATGAACAGGATTACCTTTTGGCTACCATGTGCCCAGAATGACACAGTAAGACACAAATTATGTGGGTATAAAAATATAAGTATGTAACTGTGTTGCAGAAAGAAATTCTGCATGATTTCAGAAAGGCATTCTTTCCTCTCCCTAGAAAAATGGGAACTTCCAAAGAACAGAGAATATCCAAGCCTGAAGCCTGGGCAGGAGAAAGATGCAGGAATATATCTGAACACTGAGAATTAGACCACAAGGTAGAAGGAAAATCAGGACCACACAGTGTCTTTTAAATGAAGTGTGTTAAATATATCAAAACACTAATTACTAAATATTGAAAAAATATTTTTATTAAAGTATTGTAGATAAAAATAACTAGATTAGTTCCAAGTGAGAATAGGGGGAAAGGAATTGGCAACAATTTGTAGAGTCAGCATTTTATAACATTTCACAGTATAGAAGAGCAGAGGTGACAACAGGAGAGGGTTATGAAGTCAAAGGTAATTTTTTTTTAACATTTGAATATGAGGCACGTTAGTATTTTGATGAGGCTGACCTAATAAGGAGAGAAAAATATGATAAAGGAGAGGATCAGACAGGTTGCTGAAGTAATGTCTCTAATTAGGTGAAAGGATTTGGATCTAGGGCACAAACGGAAGGGCTGGCCTTAGAAGGGTTCCAGACATTTCTGTAAGAATAGTAAAAAAAGACAGAGGATATAGTCATGGATACAAATAGATGAGTCTATTTGGTTAAAGGTAGTGATAAAATGCTCTGGTTATTGCTTTTATTTTCTGGATCAAATAGGAAACAACATGATAGACTGAGACTGAGGATAGATAGAAGTTGGAAGTATGAGGAGAGAAGAACAAGTATGAAATAAGCATGTATACTTGAGAGAGGCAGAGTGAGCTGCTGAATGCAGTGTGGAAGTTGGCCATGGCTGGAGATCTGATGTCTCTGTATTATCATTTTCTTTAATCACTATGAGGAATGCTTGAGTGGGATCACAGGATTATTAAAGTCAAGATGAAACGTAAAGAGTGAGTAAGTTTCAAAGATGGCTCATGGTGTCTGCAGAGTGGGATCACTGAAATTGAGAATAGGAAATTTTGCAGCTGTTGGCCATGGCAGGATTATGGTTGTAACCAAGGGAGATAGAATTCAGGACACTATTTCTGGAGGAGTGGTCAAGTAATTAAGGTTCAGGGTTGGAGTGAATCATACACAGGCTTGAATTAACACAGAATTCTATTATTTGTCTTTGACATAATAATAATCTAGGTAATCAACATCATTCTTTGAACAGACTATTTGAAATTGTTCCCTATTTTTTGTATCCAATTTTGCTTCCTCTCAGTCTATTTCTTGTTACAAATGCATGATTTTCCCCTTCTTTCTGAGATGCAGATATAAGCCACAGCCATTTCTGCAGGTGCACCCTCCACAGCCCAATTCTCTCATTGCCATCTCTGAGATTCCTAAAATTAGAGTAAGATTCCCCAATCAGACTGGGAGGATGCTTTGAATCATAACTGGCAGAAGCCTTAGAAGTGTTGAGTGCTCAGCTGTCTTTCTCATTTTCAATGATGAAATCCAGCTCTACACCCATGCTCCTGCAAAGACTACCTCAATAGAACTGAGTTACTCTCTATTAATATCTAGAGATACGATAACACCATACATTGTGCATAAAGTAGAAGGAGTTGTAGGGTCCAATGCATTATTTCCTGTGATCTTTCCACTCTTGGTGAGTTTATTTTTCCTTTTCCAGACCAGAGTTTTTAAGTCCTAAAGGGACAATATATTTAAGATATATTTTTATGCCCAGTAGCCCCAAAGGTGCAGGTTGGTTTTGGCACAGTCCCCAAACTGGGTATGTGACTTATGCTTGATGACTGACTGATGCCCAAATACCAAAGTAGAGGGGAAGCCAAAACTTCCACAGAAAGCTTCAGTAGGTTATGATTGAACTAGTCTAAAGGAATAATTACTCTAAGCTGATAGTGTATCTTTGAGCCCTGTTCAAGCGTCTCTTTTGAGAGACTCTTAAAAGCAGTAAAAGTGAAAATGACATCCCTTTATCCTCTATCGTAGAATTTTGAACCCTTTCCTTTTCTTCATGTCAGTGTTGCCCTACTCTGCCTCAGACATCAGATTGGGGCCCAAATTGTCTCCATTTATCTACAACAAGGAAGAAAAAACTTTAAAGCAAAGGAACCTTGGTGCGTTCACAATAACCTTAACCATAACCTGAAACTTCTACCCGAGCTTGAGGATTGTAGCTCAAGAACCCAAACTTCCACAGGTTCTTAAATTTATTAAAGCTTTTTAAGGATTAAAAATACATAGCAGATTAATTTGGTCCAATACCTAAAATTGTTTGGTGATTCACTTTGTCATATTTACAAGAGAATACAGGATTCGATCTCTGAAAAAAATGCACAGGTTCTTTCTCTACATTCCCTTTTCTTCCTCTATTACAGATAGAGTTTTTGCACATGTGTTTTCCTCTCCTTGAGAGAGCTATGTCTAATACGCAGCACATTTTTCAGGAACTGACAAAACACAGCTCATTCTGAACGTGTCAGTTTATACTTCATTACTCTTGAAAGATTTCTAAGCTAGGTGAGCTTTCCTAGTAGCCTCTTTTATGGTTTACTATATTTACTTCCGCTATCTTACTTCTCCATCACACTTATTGTAAAATGTCATATTTGCCACTGAATTCTCAGTATTAGAGATAGCAACAGGAGTGTCTGTCTCTTGACTATACTATGTTCAGCACACAGTTCCTGGTGCATAATTCTCCCTTTAAAAATGAATTAACAGATGGATCAATAAATAATGGATTCTACTTGTTTATTTTATAAGAAGGTTGTAACTTCTTACACCCGAATATCTGAATTTGGTAAACAGTCCTCCCTATTCAGCTCCTACTAAAATTGCTGGCATGATTGAAACCATGCACACGCCACTGGAATTTATATTAAAAACAATGTTTAAGTTATATATACATAAAAGTTGTACATAGTTATTTCATAAATGTAATATTTTGATATAACCATACAATGTGTAATGATCAAATCTGAAAAACTGGTATATTCATCATGTTAAATATGTATCATTTATTTGTATTGGATACATTTCAAAGCTATTCTTCCAGTTATTTTTAAATATATAATAAAGTATTTTAAGTTCTTTTAAACTATAGCCTATGTGCTACTAAACACTAGATCTTATTCCTTCAATATAACTGTATTTTGTGCCCATTAACCAGTCCCTCTTCCACTCATCCCAGTATCCTCTTCAGCCTCTAATAACCGTCATTCTATTTACCACCTCCATGATATTAATTTTTGTATTTCCTGCATATGAGTAAGAACAGGAGACATCTGTCTTTCTGTATTTGACTTATTTCACTTAACATAATGTTACCTGGTTTCATCCATTTTTTTGCAAATGACAGGAATTCATTTTTTATGGCAGAATAATATTCATATACATGACAGTTTCTTTATCTGTTCATCCTTTGATTAACACTTAGGTTGATTCCCTAACTTGGCTATTGTGAGTAGTGCTACAATGAACGTAAGAGTGAAGATTTCTCTTCAATATACTGATTGTTTTTCTTTTTGGATAGATTCTCAGCAGTAGGATTGCTGGATTATATGTTCCACTTTTAGTTCTTTGAGAAACCGCCAGACTATTTTTCATAGTGGCTATACAAATTTACATTATCTCTAACATGTACAAGCATTCCTCTCTGTCCCCATCCTCACTAGCTTTTGTTATTTTTTTGTCTACTCTATTATAGCCATTGTAACTGGGGGTGAGATGAGTCCTTCTGGTTTTGAGTTGTATTTCTCTAATGATTTATGATTTCGATCATTTTCATATACTCGTTGGCCATTTGTACAGCTTCCTTTGAGAAATACCTTCAGATCTTCTGCCCATTTTAACCAGTTTATTTAGTTGTTTGCTCTTGTGTGAGTTCCTTATATATTTGGGTTTTAATCCTTTGTCAGTTGAATAGTTTACAGATATTTTCTCCCATTTTGTAAGTTATCTCTTCATTTTGTTGGTTGTTTCCTTAGGTGTTTAGGAGCTTTTTAGCTTGATACAATTACATTTATCAACTGCTGTTTTAGTTGCCTGTTCTTTTGAGGTCTTACGTAAGAAATCTTTGCCCATACCACTGTCCTGAAACATTTTCCCAAAACCTTCTTCTAGTAGTTTCATAGTTTAAGATTGTACATTTAAGTCTTTAATTCATTTTGATTTATTGTTTGTATATGATGAAAGATAGAGGTCTAGTTTCCTTCTTCTACATATGAATATACAGTTTTCCCAGCACCATTCATTGACAAGACTGCTTTTACTTTAACATATGTTTTTGGTGTCTTTGTCAAAAATGAGTTGACCATAAATTAGTAGATTTATTTCTAGGTTCTCTAATCTGTTCCATTAGTCTATGTATCTGTTTTTATGACATTATAATGCTGTTTTGGCGACTGCGGCTTTATAATATAATTTGAGGTCAGGTAATATGAAGCCTCCAGCTTTATTCTTTTTGCTCACGATTGCTTTAACTATTTCTGAGTCTTTTGTGGTTTCATGTGAATTTTAGAACTTTTATATTTATGGGAAGAATGTCATTGGTGTTTGATAGAGATTGTACTGAATGTGTACATTGATTCAGGTAATATAGACATTTTAACAACATTGATTCTTCCAATCCATTAATATGGGATACTTTTTCATTTGTGGTGTCCTCTAATTTATTTAATTAGTAATTTACAGTTTTTATTATAAAAATCTTTTGCTTATCTTGTTAAATTTATTCCTAGATATTTTAATTTTTGGTAGATATTATAAATGAGATTGCTTATTTTATTTCTTTTTCAGAGAAAAAGATGTTTTCTCTGGTAGAAACGTTGGCATATAACAATGTTGACTAGTTTTGTATGTTGATTTTGTATTCTGTAATATTACCAAATTCATTTATCAGTTCTAATAGTTTTTTTTTTCTTGGTGGAGTCTTTAAGTTTTTCTAAATACAAGATTATACCATCTGCAAATAAGAAAAATTTGATTTCTTCCTTTATAATTTAGAAGCCCTTTATTTTTTTTTATCTGTCCAATTGCTTGGTTAGGGGTTCCAGTATTATGTTGAATAAAAGTGATAAAAGTGTGCCCCTTTGTCTTGTTTCAGATTTAGAAGAAAGTGTTTTTGTTCCCCTTCAGTATGATACTATCTGTGGATTTGTCATATGTGGCCTTTATTGATTTGAGGTATGTTCCTTCTGCACGTTGAGAGTTTTAATCATGAAGAGATGTTGAGTTTTATTGAATGGTTTTGCAGCATCTATTTAAATAATCTTTTGGTTTTTATCCTTGATTTTATTAACGTATCATATTCATTGATTTGTGTATGTTGAATCATCATTCTGGCATCCCTGGGATGAATCCCACTTGTTCACAATGAAATTTTTTATTGTTTTGCTAAATTCAGTTTGCTAGTATTTTGTTGAGGAGTTTTGCATCTATGTTAATCATCAATATAATTGGCTGGTGGTTTTGTTGTCGTTGTTGTGTATTCATGTTGTTTTAGTATCAGGGTAATGCAGACTTCATAGTCTGAGCTTAGAAGTATTCTCTCCTCCTCAATTTTTTGGAATAGTTTGAGTAGAATTGGTCCCCAGTTTTTCTTTAAATATTTGGTAGTTTTCAGAAGTGAAGCCATCAAGTCCTCGGCTTTTCTTTGATGAGAGACTTTTTATTACGGCTTCTATCTTATTACTTGTTACTGGTTTGTGCAGACCTTCTGTTTCTTCATGATTCAATTATGGTAGGTTGCGTGTGTCTAGAAATTTATCCATTTCTTTTAGGTTTTTCAATATATTGGTATATATTTATTCATAATGGCCTCTAGATATATTTTAAATTTCTGTGGTATCAATTGTAATATCTTATTTTTCATCACTAACTTTGTGTTTTCGGTCTTCTCTTTTACCCAGTATAACTAAAAGTTTGTCAATTTTGTTTATCTTTTCAAAAAACTCATCATTTCGCAAATCTTTTTTATTGATTTTTAGTCTTAATTTTATTTCTGAGCTGGTCATTATTATTTCTTTTCTTACACTAACTTGGGTTCTAGTTTGTTCTCACTTATCTAGTTCCTTGAGGTGCATATTTAGGTTGTTTATGTAAAATCTTTTACTTTTTTGAAGTAGATATTAGTCTATAAACTTCTCTCAGTACTACTTTTGCTGTATCCCATAGATTTTGATATATTTTATTTTCATTTGTTTCAAAAAATTATATATTTTTAAAATTTCTTATTTGACCTATTGGTTGTTTAAGAGTGTGTGATTTAAGTTTCATGCATTTGGAAAGTTTTCGGAATTCTTTTTAAAATTGACTTCTTATTTTGTTTTATTGCAGTCAGAAGAGACACTTGTTTATGTTTATTGAGATTTTTATTGTTTTTATTATTGTTCAACATATGGTCTATCCTATAGTGTATTTTATGTGCTAATGAAAATGTTTATTCTGCAGGTATGAGATGAAATGTTTTGTAAACATCCATTATATTTATTTGATCTATTGTATGATACTTCTGTTGATTTTCTGTCCAAAATAACTGTCCATGCTAAAAGCAGGTTATTAAAGTCTCCAACTATTACCGTATTTGGGCCTTCTCTTTCAATAGCTTTAATAATATTTGTTTTATATACCTGCGTGCTCTAGTGTTGGGTGTATGCATATTCACACACACTATTTTATATCCTCTTGTTTGATTTATCTCATTATATAATGAGTTTCTTTGTCTCTATAGTCTTTGACTTCAAATCTATTTTATCTAATACTATAGCTATTCTTGCTTTTTAAAAATTTCCACTTGCATATCTTTTTCCTTCCCTTTATTTAAGTCTGTGTGTGTTTTTATAAGTGAAATGAGTTTATTGTAGGCATCATATAATTGGATCTTTCTTTCAAAATTAGTTAAGCCACTCTATGGCTTTTAATTGAATAATTTAGCCCATTTACATTCAAAATTAATATTAATAGATAAGGACTTACTACTGCCATTTTGCTGTTTGTTTTTCTTGTTATCTTGTAATTACTCCTCTCTTCTTTCTCTGTGTGTGTGTGTGTGTGTGTGTGTGTGTGTATAGTTTCTTTGTAGTTAAGTGATTATCTCTAGAAGTATGTTTTGTTTTGTTTTGTTTTGAGACAGAGTCTCACTCTGTCACCCAGGCTGGAGTGCAGTGGCATGATCTCAGCTCACTGCAACATCCGCCTCCCAGGTTCAAGTGATTCTTCTGCCTCAGCCTCCTCAGTGGCTGGGACTACAGATGAATTCCACCACACCTGGTAATTTTGTATTTTTACTAGAGATGGGGTTTTATCATGTTGTCCAGGCTGGTCTCGAACTCCTGACCTCAGGTGATCTGTCGACCATGGCCTCCCAAAGTGCTAGGATTACAGGTATGAGCCACCAAGCCCAGCCCTCTGGAAGTATGTTTTAATATCTTTTTAAAATGTTTTGTGTATCTCTTGTAGAATTTCATGGCTTCCATGAGACTTGCAAAAAAAGTCTTACAAGCAATTATTTTAAACTGATGACAACTCTGATCAAAAAGAAAATTAAACAGGGAAAATGTGGCACATATACACCATGGAATATTATGCAGCCATCAAAAACGATGAGTTCGTGTCCTTTGTAGGGACATGGATGAACCTGGAAACCATCATTCTCAGCAAACTGACACAAGAACAGAAAATCAAACACCGCATGTTCTCACTCATAGGCGGTTGTTGAACAATGGGAACACATGGACACAGGGAGGGGAGTATCACACACTGGGGTCTGTGGGGGGGAAAAAAAGGGGAGGGATAGCATGGGGGAGAAATGCCAGATATAGGTGATGGGGGAGGAAGGCAGCAAATCACACTGCCATGTGTGTACCTATGCAACAATCTTCCATGTTCTTCACATGTACCCCCAAACCTAAAATGCAATAAAAAAAAAACTGAGAAAAAAAAAAGAAAATTAAAAAACAACAAAGAGAAATTTTTTAAGAACTCTACACTTTAACTTCATTTCCCCCACATTTTTACCTTTTTTGTTGTCCCTATTCATATATTTTCTATTGTCTCTCTTAACAAATTGTTTTAGTTACTATTATTTTTTATAGATTTGTCTTTTAGTCATCATACTAAAAATATCAGTGGTTTATACATCACAAATACAATATTCGAGTATTCTGAATTTGTGTACTTACTTTTCCCAGTGTGTTTTACACCCTTTAGCATTTCTTGTAGGACAGTTCTGTTGATAAAAATCTCAGCTTTTGGTTTTCTGAAAAAGTCTATCACCTCCACATCTGGTGAGAAACTTTGGTGCATATAGTATTCTTGGTTGAATAGTTTTTTGTTTTGGTTTTCTTTTGCTTGGTTTTTGTTTGTTTATTCTCCAGCACTTTAAATATGTCATCTTACTCTCAATTGGCCTGTAAAGATTCCACACGTCTCCTCCCAGACATATCAGAGCTTTTAAGTTTGTTATTAACTTCTCTTGCTGCTTTTAGGATCCTTACTCTGTTTTTGACCTTTGAGAGTTTGACTGTAATATACCTTGGGGTAGTTTATGTGGGTTGAATTTTCTTGGTGTTCTTTGACCTTCTTATACCTAGATATTTATATATTTCTCTGTTTGAAAAGTTATGTTATTATTTATATGAATACATCTTTTTTAAGACAAACAACACTTAAATTTTCCCTTTTGAGGCTATTTCTAAATCTTGTAAGCATATTTTTAAAAATTATTTTCTTTTCTTCTCCTTTAGCTGTATAATATAAAACCTGCCTATCAGCTCACTATTTCTTTCTACTGCTTGATCAATTCTGCTGTTGAGACATTGATGTATTTTATAGTTTATAATTGAATTTTTTAGCTCCAGAATTCTGTTTTTCACAAATTATTTCAAACTATTAAGTTTATCGAATAGAATTTTGAATTTTTCCTTGTGCTATCTTGAAATTCATCAGACTTCCTCAAAACAGCTATTTTGAATTCCTTGACTCAGATGTCACATACCATTGTCACTCTAGGATTAGTCACTGCCTTCTTGTTTAGTCCATTTGGTGAGATCATATTTCCTAGATCCTCTTGATGTTTGTAAATTTTAATTAATGTCAGGGCATTACAGAGATGAGTGTTCATTTCAATCTTTGTAGTCTGGCCTTGTTTTAACCCACCATCTACAGAGGCGTTTCCCAGAATCCAAAGGGGATTGAGTGTTAAATTCCCTAATCCTGTGGTCACTGCAGCTGTTTCAACACTGGGGGGCACTGTAAGTCAAGGTATGCTGTGACTTTTGCAGACTTTTAGATACATAGCTGTTTTAAACTTGGGGAAGATAAGAGCAAACTCCATGGTTCCTAGGTAAATTCCGAATTCTCTTCCAGTTCTTTCCCCCCAAGGAAAGAACTGGCTAGGCTGCTTGGAGTTGGCGCAGGGCTGATGTGGCTGCCAGAGTTGGCACAGCAATAGTTCATACACAAAGCTAAGAGCCTGCCAGACCAACACAGTACCAAAATTCACCCAAGACCTGCCTGGCTTTTGCTATTGTTTATTCAAGGTCCAGGGCTACTTTAGTCAGCAGGTGGTGAATCCTGCTAGGACTCTGTTACACCAGGGCAGCAGATTCCCTTCTGGCCTGGGATGGGCCTAGAATTGCCATCAGGGAGCAGGGGTCCAAAACTGGGGTCCTCAAGATTCTGCCTGGTTCTTAATTTTACTGCATCCAAGCTGGTATCTGGTTTCAAGACAAAGTCTGTTGTACTCTTCCTTCTCCTCCCCCCCAGACAGAAGTCTCTTTTCACCTGAACTCCTTGGAATTTAAGGAGGGGTGATGCAGGCACTCCCATAGCCACCACAGCTAGTGTTGCGCTCAGCCGTATACCAAGTCCACAATGTCCGGGGCTTGCCTAAAGACTGAGTCCCTATGACCTGATTGCGATTCAAATTTATTTAGGACCCAGGCCACTTTAGTTAGGTGGTAGTGTAACGGGGTTTGTTGCAGAAAGGTGATTTTATATAGGTAGAGAAAAGAGAAGGAAAGGAGAAGAGAAAGACTTCCAGGAAGAGTGTGGAAGGGGATTCCAGAGGGGAAATCCCAGGTGGGAAAGGGGAGCTCCCACCACGTGGGAGGGGATTCCAGAGAGCTGGAAATCCAGCATGGGTGAAGGAGCAGGGAATTTATCCTGGGAGACATTTCCACCTTCCCAAGTTCCTCTGGCCAGTGAAAGGAGTTCCTTTAAACTTCCGCTAGGGTGATTGACTCTTAGTTTCTTCCTGAGCCACGAAATTCAAACATAAACCATTAAATCTCCCGGATGGAGAGAGATGGGAGGGGGGCATGACGCTGGGGAAATTCTTGCCCTTAAAACTATGCCTTCTCATGGACCCAGAAGAGAACACCTTACTTCATTAGTGAAATGGGCCAAGACTCAGGTTTCTCCTGCCAGGGAAGAGAATTCTCCTCTGGTGCAGAGCTGGTCTAAATGCTCCCTCCGTGAACACCAGCAAAATTCTGTCCAATACTGTGTTCTACTGTGACAAGGAACACTTAGTTCTAGTACAATATTCCATAATCACTTCACTCTCCCTCTCCTGAAGACACAGATTCTCTCCCCAGGCTTTACTACCTGGGAAAGAGAGAGGGATGTATAGGCAATATAGAAACTGTCCTTCCTATAACCTTCAGTATGTCTTTCCTTGTTACAATGCTAAAGCCAGGTACTGTGAACACTCAGCTAAATTTGTTTTTTATGACGCTGCTTTTTTACATGGATAGTTGTTCAATTTGGTGTTTCTGTAGGGGGAACAATTGCTGAAAGGTTCTGTTTGACCATCTTGCTCCACTTCCCAAATTGATTGTCTTCACCCTACATCTCACGCATAAACCCTTCCAAGGTAGCTTATGGTTTTGTGGTGATTTTATTTTATTGTCTAGCTCTTGTTATTTTTATTTCTAATTGAAAATTAGAAAATTAAATTTTCTAATATTAACATTTCTGTAATTTGCTAGGGTGACTTTGATGTATTCCTAACATCTGGGTATGATATTTCAAACTCTAACATTTGGGTATAAATATATGTAGATAAGTGTCTGAGCTTTTAAATCATTCAGTCAAAATTTTTGTCACCTCTTTCTCTACTTATGAAAAAAGATTCCCTCTTTGATGCCTCTTCTTCCTTTTTAAGATATTTTCTGATCCTCATAAAACCATTATATTTTTTACTTCTTGTTTTCTTCTCCCACTCTGTGTTTGTTGCCAAATTTACCAATTAATTCAGTGTTTCCGTCACTGATACTCTTTACTGGAACTTGAAATTTTTAAGAATAGGAACAATGTGATTTTTGCCTTTGTGTCTTACGCAATGCTTACTATAATGTCTTGCATATCATTCGTTTACAATGTTATGTTAAATGGCTTAATATTCTTAACTCTTACAGACCTGGATATTACTGAAATCTTGAATAAAACTATAAAAATCTTAGTTTTATATATATATATATATATGATGGAAAAATGAGAGAGTGAGTTTGATCTTAAATGTATTTTCTAGAGTTCAAAATTTAAAATATCATTTCAATTTTACTAAGAAATAATGAACCAGAATTGAGTGCATTATATCACACATAATACAATGGTCTCATAGGCTTGTCATTTCAATGATGAGGGATATCACATTGCTCTTATATAAACTTATTTTCATGTAAATCTTTACTTCATGCAAACTCATACATTTAAAAAATATTTTATTAGAAAATACTTTGTAAAGACTGTTAAAAAGCACAACATATCATTTTTTGCCCCCATAAAACTATTGAAATAGCTAAAGCAGCTAGTAAGAATAATGAGTGAAGCACACAGTTCCAAATACTGGAAATCTAACTGCAGGATGCCTCTTTTAAAAAATTGGCCAGGTGGGGAGCAATAAATGATAGATGGTTCTTTTGAGTATAGTTACTGCAAAGCAAAGCATCTGGCCACTTAGAACTTGGAAATTTAGTTTCATTTCATTATACATAGTGAAAATACTTCTATTTTACAATATGTTTGAAATTATATATATATATTCTTTTTTAAAATGGCAGACTATTTTTCTAAGATAAAAATAAGTTAAATTTTATGAGTGTCATGTTTATGATTTTGCTTTATTATAAAGATTAGTATATATTAATAAACTCACTTTCAACTATTCTCTTTAATACATAAGGAGAAATCACACTTGAAGGTTTTTTTATTCATTTAATCATGAATGATTTTAGCCATTAGTGTCTCTAGTCTTATTGCCTTTAAATATATGTCTCAAAGCCAGAAATTAGGCATAAACCTGAAGTCTTAATAGTTGGTATTTTACAAAGTTCTTATTAGCTGTTGTGGAACACCGACATTTGAAATGCTTAGCAATTCCGGAAGCAGCACTATCATTAAAAATACCCAAAAAGAAAGAAGGCTAACTTTCTTATTGACCCAAAAAAAGCTTTTCAAAACTCATTTTTCTAACAAAACTTTGTATACATTATTGTGTCAAGTATAATATTTAATGCACTAGTAGGTTGAAGAAACAACTTATAAATAGGTTTAACATACATGTCATTAAAAGCGCAGGAAAGTTTTATATGACAAAGCATTTAGCATATTTCATTGATTTTCAAATTATTTATTTATTTATGTCCACAAAGACACCATTGTTTCAAACATTTTAAAAACTTGGTTTAGTATTGTACTCCACTCCACGATAATGAAATATGTATCACCTAAGAATCTCTCCCACTGTTTTTAGAAATATGTGTTTTTGGACTAATGCTCATGTTACATAAAATAACTATATTAGTCTCTGAAGTTAGCTTTATTTAATTTCCATTGTATATATTCAAATGAAATATGTTTTTATAGAAATAAAATTATTCACTATTAAAGCTTTTCCAGGAAATGTTACAGAAACTTTTACTTCAGTTTTCAAGGAAAGTATTTCAAAGTCACTTGCTTAAGAAATGAGAATATAATTTAAAGAAATATTTAGAATGCAAAGCTTTCTACCTCATTGGGGATAATATATTTTTATTTCAATTAAATGCTTATAACATTCTGCAGGTCAAAATTATATTACTTAAAAGCTTTATAATTAAAAATCGATAATTTATTAAGATGTAACTTAAAAGCACCAAGTTGAAAACTACCAAAAGAATATCAGGGATATAAAAATACATATATACTATTTATGTTTCTTTTTATTAGAGAAATCTAATTGGTAATACAACTCAAAATAGTCTGAAATTAAGAAATGAAAGAATTAAGGACAAATTCTTAAGATAAAATGCACATTCTCAAAAATTACTCATGAAGGTAAGGCCTGGTTTTAAACATTTTATGCTCCAAATTAAGTTAAAATAAATTTAACTATGTTTAATCTTCAATTTATTAACTTCTGTTAAAGAAATCATTTTTGTACAGGTAGCTTTTATTCCTTATAAATGCAAGCATTGATGTGTAAAAGAATATATTGAATATATTGAATGAGCAATTGTGTGGAATACAGGAGCACAAATATTTGACAATGATGAGGACTTCGTTTTACTACATGGAATAGATTTACAGAATTACCACCGACATGAGATAAATTATCTAAATGTTATTAGGAATAAATAAAAAATGTGATAAAGGAATGTGTGTATTTTAACAGAGTAGAGGAAATTAGAGGGGTATTCACAGATGTGGCATTTGAGTTGACCTTTGAATTATGACTGGGTTGAAAGAAAATAGCAGGAGAAGAGCATTAGAGGACCAAGAATAACATGAGTGATAAGTGAGAGGGCATGTGGGTAAGTAAGGTGGTGAGGTAGTGGAAACTGAGACAATATATTGGTACCTCATTTGGTAGGGTTTTCAAGATCAAAGAATTGGCATACAAAATATATTTTAATGAGGAGTTCCCAAATTATTTAGAGCAAGAAAAATGTAAAAAGAAAAGATGAGCAGATCTGTTTTAATAAAAACCAGCACTAGCATGAAGGGTGTGCAAGTAAAATATTAGAAACAGGAAGATCAATCATTGATTGGTTTTGTCAGTTTGGTATATACATTAACTTTTAAGGAGCATATATTGAATCTCTTTGATGTATTTATAGTTCTACTTTAGAAGGCAACCCACATATACACATATACACAAATACACATACAAATACACACAATTTAGGAAGGAAGACGTTCTTTGGTTTCTGTATATATTTCATGTCATTCATTTAGTGATTCAGTCAAAGAAGGATATACAACTCTGATTTTTTTTTTTTTTTTTACTTAGTTTTATGAACTACAACTTGGGTTGTAAAACTTGGTCATTCTCAATGACATCTGTTTTAGTGCTTTTTAAAAAATCTCTTAATCATTTCTCCAGTGAAATAAAGATGCAAATTAGGAAGAAGAGTATTTAATTCAGAAGCAGCTGTATTTCTTCACATTATTCACAGATGGGATGCAAACAGCAACAGGACAAACTAATCTGTAGTTTGGTGAGGAAGTCATGCACATTTTTAAATTCTCAGTATGTTCTTAGATTGGCATCAGAACTTCTTTTTAAAATCAATCATCTTGCTTGTCAGAAAACCAAATTTAACAATCTAATTTATTTTTAGCTCAAAAATCTATCAGTTTGAATCGTTACATTGTATCACTTCATGTCATTAATTGTAAAGAAAAAATATTTTATTTTATTGGACATAAAACATGCAGCTTATTTAACTCTATAGTTAAATGGTTATCAAACCATTTTACTAATTGCAGATTGGAATAATGGTAATTGCAGACTGTTCATCCCATTTTTCCCCAAAGTAGGTCTCACCGCACCACTTAACTTGGTTGCAGTGTCATCAACCATCCCTCTTTCTTCCCTCTTACCAATTTTCACCTGAAATGTTAATTATCTCAGGATGAGAAATTTAGCCATAAAAAATATTGACAAATTATGGCAGCAGTATACTTCAAAATTAAAGCAAAATATAAAAGTTGAGCTCAAATTACATACAAATTGCCTTTCATACAACCTTATTGTTTTTAATAAAGTCCACAAAATGATATGTGTGTGTGTGTGTGTGTGTGTGTGTGTGTGTGTACGTTGACAGAAGTCATTACAGAAACAGAGGGAATGGAGTAGTCAAGAAAACGTACTGTTTATTCAATGGTCCTGGCCAAACCTAGCTTTCCAGTCATGGCTGCTTAGTACTAATCAAGAGATAAAAAATATTTTTGAAATGACCTAAGTCAACATCTCCTAGGGCAAAAAAACGATCCATCTCAGCCTTGCTCAAATTTCTGATTCACAAAATTGTGAGATAATATACACTCTTTTCCGTTTTAAGTCAGTAAATTTGGAGTGATTTGTTATGTAGCAATAAATGACAAGTAAAAAAATACAAACTACTCAACTTGTGCATATGATCTCATCCACTCTACTATAACCAGATATTTTGTTCCCGTATAGCACCTTTATTTTTCAGCATTATTTTTTTTTTCCATTTTAGTGGATGCCCATTCTATTCAACAGTCACACATGTTGTGATATTTATCTCTATTTTAAAAATTCTTTCTATGTCTCTTTCCATCAACAATGTTCCCATTTTCTGTTTTTATTTCTATTATACTTTATATCAACATTTTCTAAAAAAAATTAAACAGTTTTTATTTTTCTTTTATCTATTTCATTTTCAATTTATACCAAACCCTTATCAACACTATCTTATGAGGTACCTAATATTGCTAAATTTACTTGTTCACTTTTCAGTTGTCAAACTCTTAAGAGTATTTTATACTATATACTTATACCACTTATAGAAACACTCGTATGCTTTTCTCATTTTTTTTTTTTTGCCTCTCTCAGTACAAAGTGGTGGACTGTCTTCAGACTTTGTTTTCAACTCTGTGTGTGTGTGTCTTAAGTATGCTTATTCTAGGTTATTTGGCTTAAATAAAAACTTTGACCTCTCCACTAAGTTCTACTATATTTTACTTCTGGTATATTTTATTTCTGCATTTGAATCTTGGTAGGCAATTATTTCAAACTTAATGTGTCCAAAATTGCAATTTGAGGACTTCCTCATCACATGATTCCTCCATAGTCTTCTTCATTTTAGTAAACAGCAGTGCTAGTTACACAATTGTCATGCCCATATAGTTGATTGCTTTTTTATCTTCCATCCATAAGCAAATTTGTTGATGTGTCTATTTAACACATATTCTGAGTTTAGCCACTTTTCATCACTTTATTCCAGGTCTACATCTTTTTTTACTTCTACTGAATCAATATCTTCTAATTGGCCCCATGTAGTTATTGTGGGGCATTGTCTAGAATAATCTTTAAATCTAATTTGGAGTTTTTCAAAATCAACTAGAAGTTCGAATTACACTCAGAAAAAATACTCTTTTTAATTTGCATTCCTTACAATGTTTAGTTAGATTTATATAGAAATATTTTGGCCAGGCATGGTGGCTTACGCCTGTAATCCCAACACTTTGGGAGGCTGAGGCGGGCAGATCTTAAGGTCAAGAGATCGAGACCAACCTGGCCAACATGGTGAAACACTGTCTCTACTAAAGCAAATGTATAAAAATTAGCTGGGCACGGTGGCGTGAGCCTGTAATCCCAGCTACTAGGGAGGCTGAGGCAGGAGAATTGCTTGAACCCGGGAGGCGGAGATTGAAGTGCATCGAAATTGCGCCACTGTACTCCAGCCTGGTGCCTGGCAACAGAGCAAGACTCTGTCTCCAAAAAAAAAAAAAAAAAAAACAAAAAATTATTTTTAAAGATATTGTAAGTGGCATAATATTTTTTATTATCATCTTAAATGTTCAGTGCTAAATTAAAGAAATATAGTTGATTTTTACGTTGACTTTGTATTGTGTTGTATTGTGTAACATTGATGAATGCACATATAAATTCTAATTGTATATTTAAAGACTCTTCTTGATTTTCTACAATGACAATCATGTCTTCTTTCAATACGTAGTACTTTCTTTTTTTTCTAAGAGTTAGGTCTTGTATTTCTTTTTCCTGTCTTAGTAAATTGACCAATATTTCCAGCAGCAGTGGGAAAGGGGTTTCCTTTTCTTGTTCTCAATTTTAGGAATAATGTCTTCCACCTTTCACTGTAAGGAATAATATGAACTGCAGAGTTTTATAGAAGGCCTTTAGCAGGTTGAGGAAGTTATCTTTTATTTATAGTTTGCTGAGAGTTTTTCATCAGGAATAAATATTAAATTTGGATTCATGCATTTTTTTGTATTATACGTTCATGTATGAAGCACATGTTCTAATGTTGTTTAATATTGTGAAGAAATGCTTTAGTTGTATCCCATTAATTTTGATGGTTTGTAGTTTTATATTAGTTTAGTTCAAAATATTTTCTATTTTTTTTTTTTTTAGTTTCTCTTTGACCTATGGTTTATTTAGGAACAGTTGATTTCTACGTTTGGAAATTTTGCTGTTTTTTTAAGTTTAATTTCATAACGATCAGAGAAGATAGCTTATGTATGATTTCATTTTAAAAGTGTCAGGGTCTACTTTATCATTTTTTTATTTTTCAACGTTTATTTTAGATTGGAGGTTACATGTGCAGGTTTGTTACAAATGTAAATTAATTCTGTAATGAAGAAGTTTAGGGTACAATTAACCCATCACCTGGGTTTTGAGCATAGCACCCAATAGGAAGTAAATTTACAATCCCAGGAATAATCTAATTTGGTGAATGTTCCAGGTACACTTGAAAAGAATCCACATTGCTTATTGAGTGTTTTATAAATTGAAATTAGATCCAGTTTGTTGATGTTAGTTTTCAGTTTTTCTGTAGGGATACTTACATTATGCCTACTATTTCTATTTAATACTGAGAGATTGGTGTTGATATCTGTAATATTGGTTTTCTCTGTTTTTCAGTGTTTTCTTCATGTATTTTGAAACATACACAATTACATTTGTTATGTCCCCTTAATGAATTGATCCATTTGTCATTTTGTGATAATGTACTTTATGCCTCGTAGTTTCATTTGTTTTTTGCTCTGAAGTCTACTTTTAATGTACTTTATGCCTCGTAGTTTCATTTGTTTTTTGCTCTGAAGTCTACTTTTTCTGTTATTAATATAGCCACTTTAGTGTTCTCTACATTTTTGTTGACATTATGTGTTTTTAGATCCTTTTACATTTAAACAACATATTTTATATTTTAAGATAATTTCTTGCATGCAGCATACAGTTGAGTAGTGTTTTTATTATCTGGAAAATTCATCTTTATATGTAGGACAAATTGTATTTAACATAATTATTGAAATAGCAGTATTTACCATTTTATTGTTTATTTTCTGTTTGTTCTTTCTGTTTGGTTATTCTCTTTCTTTATTATTCCTTTCTGTGGGTTTATAAAATATTATTTGTAGTATTTTATTTTAATTATCTATCTTGTTTTTGCTTATATACCTTTGTGTATATTTAAGCTGTTACTCTAAAGATCAAATATAATATATCTTTTTAGTCTATTTAGTGTTAATGTTCTGCTAACTCAAGTGGAAAATAGAAAAATACCATATATTTTTTCTATATATTATACTAAACTGTGTTATGTTTGTATTGTGTATTATATCTTCATAGATGTAAGGCCCTATCAATAAATGTTTTATTTTTTCAACTGACAAATTCACAGAACTGAAGAGAAAAAAAGGATGCATTCAATTTATCCAGCTATTTATCCATTCCGTTACCCTTTTTCTGTTTCTCATGTTCCAAGTCTTCAATATTTCCACTGTTGTAAAAAGTTTTCTTTTCAGTAATTTGTTTAGTGCTAGTATGCTAGCAATTAAATCTTTAGCTTTTCCACATCTGAGAGTATCTTCACTTTAATTTCTGAATGATATACCAAATACAGGAAAAATAAAGGCACACTATCTTTTCAGCTCCTAGAAAATGATGTACCATTTCCTACTATCCTCCATGATTTATGATAAGAAATTAGCAATTTGAGTTTTTATGTTCCCCCTTCCCCTTTGGCTGCTATTTTTGCACAAACTAATTTAAGAATTTCAGATAATCTGGTTTCTGGAAAAATTTTGTTTATTTTGGTATTTTTTTCTTTCCTTTTTTTTTTTTTTTACCATGATCTTACTTTTTCGTATAAGTCTACCTTAAATATCTACCAATTATTACATTTGTATATAATAATGAGATATCAAAGCTTTGAAGGCTTTGGATACCTGATTGAAGCTTAATATTTGTAAGATTTTATTTTATGGTGAATAATTCTAAAGCTGTGAGAAACATAAAACTATGCAGTAAGCCACAGTCATCACTTGAAAATTTACTAAAAACAATTATATTCTCTCCCAGGGTGATAGTATGCATCAGAAACAGTATGACCACTACAGATTAAAGGCAGGTGTAATAGTCTGTTTTCATGCTGCTGATAAAGACATACCTGAGATTGGGCAATTTACGAAAGAAAAATGTTTGTTGGACTTACAGGTCCCCATGGCTTGGGAGGCCTCACAATCATGGTGGAAGGTGAAAGGCAAGTCTCACATGGAGGTGGCAAGAGAGAGAATGAAAGTCAAGAGAAATGAGTTTTGCCATATCAAACTATCAGGTGTCATGAGACTTATTCACTACCACAAAAACAGCACAGGGGAAACCGCCCCTGTGATTCAGTTATCTCCCACCAGGTCCCTCCCACAACATGGGACAATTATGAGAGTACTGTTCAAGATGATGTTTGGATGGAGACACACAGCCAAACCATATCAGGAAAGAAAAGAGCTCTAGAAAGAAAAATCTCCAAAATTAAAAAGAAAAAATTTGGTATAATTTAGAACTTGGGAAAACAATAAAAGTCCTCAGTATTGTGTAAAGAGAAAAATATTCAGATTTGTCCCTAATAATGTTGCAATATGAGTTTTAGACAGCCTTGAAGAAAATGGCAGAGAGAAAACAACATAATCATAGCACAACTTTTAGCCCTATGTAGAACTGCATGTATACACTCAAGACAATAAAAATAACATTTAAACAAAAAATATTAAACATGAGTTAATTGAATAATTATTACTTTCCAGGGATTCATTAGGTACAAAATAAAATGCCAATAAAGAAAAACAATGCCAAATTTTCCTGAAATTCATATACAAGTAGGAATAGAAAAACAATAAACAAAACCAAAGGTAGATATTGGGAAAGAAGGGGCAAATACAGAAACAATTTGGCAAACTAGAAGACTACAACAGTAACCTGGCAAGATAATATGGCACACAAATCAGGGTAAAGGCAGTGGTGGCAATGAGAAGCACTGGACATCTAAATATATTCTGGTGGTAGAAACAAATTGTTGATTAATTAATTGTAGTTGTTAAATAAAGAATCCAACATACTGTCATAGTTTGACCTAATTACTTGGAAGATGAGAGCTATCATCAGATTAGATAGGGAGTACTGTGATCAAATTATTCTGCACTGAAGACAAAAAGCTTTGTTATTAGGTACATAAATGTTTAAGATTGTTATTGGTTCTTAGTGAATCAATCCCTTTATAATTTTGAAATGAGCCTTTTTTATTCCCAGTAACATTTTAAATTCTGAAATCTGTCTCTGATATAAAATAACCACTGTGCTCTATTGTTTTTATTTTATTTATTATTTATTTATTTATTTTGAGATGGAGTCTTGCTCTGTTGCCGAGGCTGGAGTGCAGTGGCAAGATCTTGGCTCACTACAACCTCTGTCCCCAAGTGATTTTCCCACCTCAGCCTCTTGAGTAGCTGGGACTACAGGCATGTGCCACCACTCTGAGCTAATGTTTGTATTTTTAACAGATACTGGGTTTCACCATGTTGGTCAACCTGGTCTGGAACTCCTGGTCTCATGTGATCTGCCTGCCTTTGCCTCCCAAAATGCTGATTACAGGCATGATCCATAGTGCCAAGCCCCATTATTTTTATTTTTATTTTTTGAGACAGGAGTTTACACTGTAACCCAGGCTGGTTGGATTGTAGTGGTGCAAACACGACTCGCCGCAGCTGTGAGCTCCTGGACTTAAGTGGTCTTCCTACATCAGCCTCCCTAGTAACAGGGACCACAGGTACACACCACCATATCTGGCTAATGTTTTTTATATTTTTTAGAGATGAGGTCTTGCCATTTTTCCCAGGCTGGTTTATTTTCATTAGCATTGCATAGAACATGTTATCCTATTCTTTTACTTTTAATCTAGTTGTGTATTTATGAATAAAGTACAATTTTTAATGTAGGCACTGTATAGAGACCTTCATGCTGGAAAGCAGAGAAATGGGATTTATCAGAAGCAAAGAAGTCATAGTAGAGTCAAGAAAATATTTAAGATGGGAAAACAACAGTAAGTCTGAATGTTTGTATGCAGAAAGGAATAATCCAGAGAAGGGGGGAAATACGATGCCTAAAGGGAAAATTTATTTGCATAAGCTAAAATGTACAGGGTCTCCTGCAGACATGGAGGGGTTGAATTAGATTGGAGAATGGACAGCTTCATAGTATCAGCAGAAACAGTAGGGTATATGGATAGAGGTAGAGGTGATGGAGGGAGTCAAGGAAGTTTTGTTTTAGAAGTAGATACAAATTCATCATCTGAGAATTATGATGGGGAGGAGGTGTTGGAGAGTGAAAGAGAGAGTAGGGTGTGGAATTACCTTCTAGGAAGGCAGGGAGACTGTACAAAGGGAGGATAATTAAAATATTGTTGGGAAGAATTGAGGGCTTATTTGAGGTGAATTTTCATAATTAAATTTGGAACAGTAGCATGTTAAGTAGCCACTCCTGTTTGCCTGCATAAAAAAGATTTAGATAACGTTTTTCTTATTTGTATCTAAGAATGCCAGATGTTTTCTCCAGCTTCTTTAATGTATAATCAAATTATATGAATCGGCACAAAGAGCCTTATGAGGCAGGGTGGGAAGACCTATAAATATGTCATGATACTGCTTTTTATAGCATATATTTCTTTTCCTCCATATTATTCTTATTGGCACCAATGTCTTTGTTTCCTGGTGAAACAATTAGGAATTCATATTTTATAGATAAGCTTATCAAAACAGTAAAGTTGCAACAACGGCAGTGGAACACATGTTTAAGGACTGAGCTATCATGTACTATGTAATATGAATAAATGTCTTTAATAGATTCCTTGTACTTTTAACCACATAAAAGTAAGTTTAGGAATATCCAAATCATTTTCTTTGTATTTAATACTTAATGTATAATTTCAAAACAAAAACTGAGACATACATAGATAAGAATAGCTTATTTAATGGAAAAGTAACAACTCTTTTAGTACCTAACAAAAATTTAATTCTAATATAAATACACTTTCATAATTCAGGTGTTGAAATCATATATTCTGTTCTAGAATCCTAGAAAAATGCTGAAAAAGATTCAATACTTAAATTATTGTAAATGCAAATATAGTACTTATCAAATTCTGTGAATCTCCTTGTTAAAGTATATTTTATCTCTACCTAATAAACTCATCAATATAAGGTATATAGTAGCTTGTGTGTAGTGTTCCTTTCAGTCTCATCACACTCCAGTGTAGCATGTTGGAATGGCTTTTAATATGAATGCTTTGAATCACTAGATATTATGAGATACAGCAAAGTTCTTTTTTGGAAAATTCTGCATAAAATGTTATCTACAGCGATGTAATATACGTAAGTGCTTTTATGATTTAAGCTAAGCAAAATTTATGAAATAATAAAGATTGTATATCTCTAAGGGAATAATTGCCATATAGGGAGCCCCTTAATCTCAAAAAGGTTGATTTCTCAACTTTAAATTGGGCCCTGATTGTGTTGTTTAATGCCAGCAAACAGTAATGCTATAATAAAGGCTGACTGCCAGTAAACGGCATTTTCAAAGTCACACAACATGAACATTTTCTTATCAGAATCCACTACAAGCAAAAAAAAAAGTGATATTTCAGTAAATCATTTATTTTAAAATCTTTAAGTAAAAAAGCAGAAAGCAACTGTTATTCCCTTGGGTATAGTCACTTGCCCATGATGAGGTATAATATGCAGAAATAATAGCAACATATATATTATCAATTCACATTTTTAATGATCTCCTGAGGTGTATAAAGAAACATTAAACATTAACAAACTCACAACAGCAAAAACTCCATAATTGAATATTAGAAAGATTTATAAAAAGTTACAACTTTTATTGTCTCCTCAAAATATTAACTTATTTTAATATTTGACATATATTTATCACAAATAGTTCTTGCAGTTTGCATGGGAGCCTGGACATTTTGTCTTGTTCTAGGCCCTACTCAAAACTTGCAGCTTTTGGTGTTACTTTTGAAATAGCTTGCTTTATCAAAACCAGATGAATGCTATGTTGCCTCTAAAATCCTAAGAGGCCCACTAGGTGTCATGCTCCTTTTTCAGTTGTAAGAGGAGCCAGATGTAGCAACTTATTCTTTAGCTTAGATGGAAAACCTCATAATGCCCTGGACCACTGGACTTGGAAATTTTACTGAGAAAGAAGGCCCTTGATTTTTTGAGTAGTTTACCTCCCACCTTCTGACACAGTAAGGTCTTACCAGTACATTTAGACTAATTGTTATTTAGTGCTCCCCCAGGTCCAATCAGCATAATAGTATTAATGTAATGAAATACTATGATATCTTGTAAAAGAGAAAGACAACCCTTGTGTACTAAATTAGAACAGAAGACTTGCATACTGATGTATCCTTAAGGTAAAATAGTGAAGTCTAAAAAAAGGACTAATCATATAAAATTTTAGCAGAGCAATGGGGTCCTCCCTTAAAAAGGCCCAACCTCCTTTGTATTCTGGGTATTCTGAGTTAATAAATTATCTTGTATCTAGAAATTGAATGGAGGGGTTTTGACTCTGTTTTTGTTATTCTAGTTAAACTAATGTTTGCTCAGCCTGCAACTCCCTATCTGTACAAATCATATAAGAATTTAATAGACTGCTTATCTATTTATGTTTATGGATACCATGATCATCTGGCCAATTTTTTAAAAATTTCTTTATTATACTTTAAAATCTGGGGTACCTGTGCAGAACATGCAGGTTTGTTACGTAAGTATACATGTGACATTGTGGTTTGCTTATATAGGTATACACGTGCCATGGTGGTTTGCTGCATCCATCACCCCATTATCTACATTAGGTATTTCTACTAATACTATCCCTCCCCCAATCCCCCTCATCCACTGCTGTCCCTCCCCTAGCCCTCCCACCCCTCCAACGGGCCCCGGTGTGTGATGTTCCCCTCCCTGTGTCCATGTGTTCTCATTGTTCAGCTCCCACTTATGAGGGGAGACCGTGCGGTGTTTGGTTTTCTCTCTGTGTCAGTTTGCTGAGAATGATGGTTTCCAGCTTCGTCCAAGTCCCTACAAAGGACGTGAACTCATGCTTTTTTATGATTGCATGGTATTCCGTGGTATATATGTGCCACATTTTCTTTACCCAGTCTACCATTGATGGGCATTTGGGTTGGTTCCAAGTCTTTGCTATTGTGAACAGTGCTAAAATAAACATGAGTGCATGGGTCTTCATAATAGAATGATTTATAATCGTTTGGATATATACCAAGTAATGCGATTGCTGGGTCAAATGGCATTTCTATTTCTAGATCTTTGAGTAATCTCCACACTGTCTTCCACAATGTTTGAACTAATTTACACTCCCACCAACAGTGTAAAAGCATTCCAATTTCTTCACATCCTCTTAGCATCTGTTGTCTCCAGATTTTTTAATGATCACTCTTCTAACCGGCATGGCATGGTGTCTCAATGTGATTTTGATTTGCATTTTTCTAATGACCAGGGATGATGAGCTTTTTTTCATATATTTGTTGGCTGTGTAAATGTCTTCTTTTGAATAGTGTCTGTTCATATCCTTTGCCCACTTTTTGATGGGGTTGTTTGATTTTTTCTTGTAAATTTGTTTAAGTTCTCTGTAGATTCTGGATATTAGCTCTTTGTCAGATGGGTTAGAGCTTCTGCACAGCAAAAGAAATTATCATTAGAGTGAACTGGCAACCAACAGAATGGGAAAAAATTTTGCAATCATTTGGCCAATTCTATAGGTATCCATGACTCAAACAGATGATAAGCACACCCTTGTGTTTGTTAATTAAGTGACACCACATGACCCTTGCAATTCCAGGATCTTGTTGCTCCACTGTGTTATGGATTCAGCTTTAATTATAGCAGTTCCAATTATAATTTCTGATCTACAGAGACAAACAACTACAGTATGATTCCAGCATTCTAGTGTTCCCTCAAAAATTTATTTCACACCATCATGGTAAAAATTGTGTCTTCTGGAAAGTTGCAATTTGAGTAAACAGAACTTAAAAGATAACATTTCTGTCTCTCCAAGTCTTTAGATACTTTCTTCTACAATATACTAAGGTAATTCTGGCATTTCAACTTTATTTAGTGTTGGCTACAATTGGGTTCATGTTTCTGCCAAACAGGCAGGTGGACTCTTGGCACCCTTTCAAACCCCTCAAGCTAAAACATTAAATGCAGAATCTCTACTTAGTGGGTCTATTTCAATATACTGGACCTGATCCAACCTTATGTTTTTTTCCACTATGAGCCAACATTCCTAAGATCCCTTTCTATACACATTCCCCAAATTTCTTTCTATACAAATGGAAAAACTGGATGCAGTTCCTTTGTTGTGTGATACATGCTCTCACAGAACATAAATTGTGTCTTATTTTTAGGGGTCTGCTGGCACTAGTGTCTATTATATGCCTAGAAGTAAAGAGGGATTGTGGAGGTAGATCTTGAAGATATCAGCAGTGCCTTGCCAGGAAACTTCCTCAGAGAAGGCCCTTACAGGTTTTTAGGCAAAGGAGGATTAACTTCCTTTCACAGGGATGAAAGGGATACTTCTGAGAGAAATTAAGGATTTAATTTTTCCGGCTTTATTGGCATCTTCCTATATGTCCCCATTTCAATTTTTTCCATCCTATTCCTTCCCAAACAATACCCTCACTTTATGGGAAAACACCTGAGAAAATAAGAATTCAATGTGTGTTGTAATTCAACAATTTGCAGGCTGAAACTTTGTGTTTGCTTTTCAGAAATTTCAAATTTGAATCTTCTTCAGGAGATAAGAATTTATTTGAGAGCAGATATAGATTATTTCAGCTGTTTTATGCAAACATTGATCTGGGAACTTGAAACCCTGAGCTCATTGTTTTTTGACTTTTTCCAATGCAATTTTGAGCAGTTAGTCAATCCAACTCTATTATATATTCTAGTTTGACTAAAATGTTCTAACTTAGCAAATACATGGTCACTGAATACCTCATTTTCTCTTTACCACTGGAATGTGAATTATTAGTAACTTTAGCATAAATTGAATTAGTAAACCAATGCTAGAAGAGCAAGAACTGATTCATAATTTTTTTTTTCCACTGAGGAAGCCTTAGCTCTACTTTAAGGTCATTTAACATTGAATCAGGCCAACCCAGATTATCTAGGGTAATGTCCCTTAGTTAGTAAATCCTTTACAATTGATGAGCTTTAATTACATCTAGAAAGTACCTTCACAGCAATAACTAGATTAGTGTTTGATTGTATAACTAAGGACTGTTGCCTAGCAATTGACAAACCCAAAGACCATCATATCCTAAATATTAAGTTCACTTAATAGGATCTTTCACTGACTTATTCCAATTAGGGCAACAATTTTGAGATGAAAATTCTCAAGGTTTTACAGGTAGTCACTTATTTGATTCTTGTTATTAAAACAATTTTAAGATTTTGACCAGGAGCTTCATATTTTAGAACATTCCAAAATTTCTGTTCTTCTTCCTCACTCAGTAATCTCATCCATCCTCATTGACTTCATAAGAAACCAGACAAACTCACATTCATTTGGCAAGTAATCAGGAAGCTTAAATTGGGTTTTATCAGCTTTGCAATCAAGAAAAGGGATTAATTCTTCCCAGTACTCTGAAAATTCTCCAGTATGATTCAAGAACCATTGGTTGAGAGAATATACTAACCATATTAAGTAAAAAGACCACAATTTATATGAAAAAGTGATTTTTCCCCCAGCCAATTTGAATTGAGGATTTAGTGTCTGGAACCAAAATTATATACATATCTATTATGTTTTAAGTAGGAATCTATGCAGAACTATTTTTTTTCCTAAAAATTATGTTTATTGTACTTTTGGCTACTTTGCCCACTTTATTTTGCTGAGTTCTCAGGGAAATCTGTTGGTATATGTGCATGTGCATGTGTGCTGGTATTGCTCTTCTTATCATGAATAATTAAATGAGTTTCTCTTACAATCTGAAAATATGAGTCAACTTGGCTTTCACTGAGCATTATTCAGAGAGTCATCTCCTAGATTCGACTTTATGTCAACAGACATTCTGATTATCACTTGAGACAATCATCTATCAGGGAGACAACTGCTGCTTTATTTCTACAGTATTATTTAAGAATGGGGCAATAAAAGGTTGAATTACTATAGGGAAAAACAATAATTCAGTGGTCTTTCTTCCTGATCCTTTGTAGCTACTCCATCACTCTGGCTCTTGCTTTTTATTTCTTTATGTTGAATAATTTAGCAAAATGTTCATTAGACAAATATTATTAGATCTATACTGATCCTTTGTTCCTTTCCCTTCATTAGGATATCTTTATAGTATAAGAACACCTTAAACTGTAAGTTTCAGTTGAGGTACCAAGAAGTAAAAAGCAAAACTTCAAAGAAGATATTCGAAAATAAGGCCGGGCCCAGTGGCTCATGCTTGTAATCCCAGCACTTTGGGAGGCCAAGGCGGGCAGATCATCTAAGTTTGGAAGTTGGAGACCAGCCTGCCAACATGGTGAAACCCTGTCTCTATTAAAAATACAAAAATTAGCTGGGCATGCTGGTGCACGCACACCTGTAATCCTAGCTACTCCAGAGTCTGAGGCAGGAGAATTGCTTGAACCCGGGAGGCGGAGGTTGCAGTGAGCCAAGATGATCCCACTGCACTCCAGCCTGGGCAATAGAGTGAGACTGTCTCAATAAATTAATTAATTAATTAATTAATTTTTTAAGAAGAAAAGAAAATACTCTTAACCTCTACATCCATATTTAAGACATAAAGTGTCAGAGTATGTGGAGATAAAAATTAAAACCTATGAATTTCCATAATAGTACTCTATAACTATGTCAGCTTCATTTACACGTGACCACCAAATACATACTTTATAAAATAATTATATTTCAAGCATAACAAATTACTCAGGCAACAGAGTATCTAGTACACATATACATTTAATGTTAACATAAACATACTTGTACTGGATAAAATAATGAAAACTTAAATGATCTGGAAAGATTATTGTGATTAAATTTATCTGATAGGTTTATGATTCATTTTTTTGGATGAAAAATATTTTCAGAGACAGCTGATGAAATTTGAGATATCAGTGATGTGAAACTAAAAAGAATTCATCATTAAATTTTCTGTTTGTTATATTTTATTTAAAAAGTAGGACTTCTTAGTCCATTCAGGTTGCTTAGCCAAAGTATCATAAACTGATTAGTTTAAACCACAGATACTTATTTGTCACTGTTCTGGAAGCTGGAAGTCTGAGACTCAGGTGCCAGCGAGGTTGTTCTCTGGTGAGGTCTTCTTTTGGGTTGCAGTCTCTACTTCTTGCCTTGTCCTCACATGTTGGAAAGAGAAAGCTACAGACTTCTCTGGATGCTCTTTTATAAGATCCATAATCCCATTTGTGAGGGCTCTACCCTAATGACCTAATTACCTCCCAAAGGCTCCACCTCTTAATATCACATTGGGAATTAGGATTTCAAACTTTAATTTTTTTGGTGGGAGGAGCACAAATATCCAGTCCATAACATGGACATTTCTTGATGAGAACCTATTACCCATGTCCAAGATTATTTCTTTGTAGTAAAATAAAATATTAGGTTGTTTATTTAGTTTTATTGTCTAATTATGTAAAGAATGTTCTTCTGAAGGCAAATATGTTAATATTTGTAAAGCATCTAAAAGATAAATATAACTGAGCTGATTATGTCATTAAAGCAGAACTTTGTAAAAATGCAATATTAAATGCAAAAAAGTAATATATGATTTTTTTAAAAAAACTTTTGCTTTTTAACAAAAATGATATTAAAAAAAGTATTTGACCTTTTTCTTACATAAAATTGATGAGTATTTACAATTTCAGGTTTTCTAGTGGTTTTATAGCCTAATTTTAATTTTACCATATTTCCAACTAAGGTGCTATAAAATGGTCTATTATTTAGTTTCCTAATATTTAGTTTCCTAATATTCTGGCTTCTTTATAGGTATTTAATCAATATGCCTTGTACATGTGTGTTACCAAACCCAAAATGATAATTCTATGTAGATCCCTGAGTGTGTGATAGTAAATCAGGATATATAAAATCAGTGTATACAGATATTAAAAAGTGTCAAACACTTTTACGGAAAACTTCAAATTCATTAATTTATTTTATTAAATAAATTTGTTAAGTCTAGGCTAATGTTTTAAAAAAGAGAGAGAGGGAGAGACCCAATAAAACAAGAGTTAATGAATCAAAATAAAGTTTTGTTGTTGTTGTTTTTCAAACAACAATTCTGAGGTATGTATTCTAAATCCAAGAAGAGACTTTGTTTCTGTTCTAGTATTCTGTAGAATTACAGAATGACTATAGTCAACAACAAATTTGTTACATATTTTCAGATAGCTAGAAGAGACAGTTTTGAGTGTTGCCAACACAAACAAATGGTAAATCTTTGAGGGGGATGAACATGTTAATTAGCCTAATTTCATCACTGTACATTTTATGTAAGGAAACTCACTCTGTGCATATATATATGTACTCACTCTGTACATGTTTAAAAATAAAATTAAAAAAAGAAGAGACTACTTTTTAGTGGTTCAGTTGCTTCTAATGGTTTCTCCATTATCCTCAAAGGATTCTAGTTCTCTGTCCTGGGAGGATGAGGCATAGTCAGGAGGAGGGATTTCTTTTTAAGAAAGTAAATGTGAAATTCTCTAAAGCAATTCTTTTCCAATCTACTGGCAAGAATTAAGTCACATGGACAGATGCAACTACAAGAAAAATCGGAAAATGTAGTCTCCTAATAGGCAGCACTATACCCATAAAACGAAGACAACCAATCATTCTTTCAAAATTATGTTGAACATCTGTTATATACTAACCTTGGTGTTAGGTACTATATTAGGTACTGGATTATGATGAGATATAAAGATATTTAAGAATTGGTTCCTGCCCTAGCAAGGAAAGGAAGGATCAGATTTCATTCTAATCGGTAATAGGACGGTTCACTTGTACAATATAGACATTTATTTCAAAGAAAAAGTTATGTGGAACCAGAAGTATCAAGTAAGTTTTGTGGAAAAACGATTATAATAAGCTTTAAAGGGAAGGGTTTCTATAGAGGAAAGGAGAAATGTGAGGAGGTAAAAGATATCCTTATTAGAGAAAATAAGATCAAAAATGGAACAGAAATGGGGAAATATAAGTTTTTACTTTAAAATTGTGTTACATAGTTTAATTTTAGAAAGAATTCAGTTGAAATTTTATAAAGTAGAAAATATGAAAGAAATAAACAATATAAAGTATTAAAAACTAGAATAAAAATTTAGGATACTCTGTAATAGGTAAAACTAACAAAGAATCAAAAGGAAATAATTAAAATATCACTCATAAAAATGCCTTTTGAAAAAAATCACATATATTTGAATAAATACTTAACAGACTAACACACAAAAACAGCTAAATAAAACCTTAAAGAAAAAATATTCACAATCCATAATAAAAAATAAATTTAAAAAATTTTCAAGAATTTATATTTTCTGTTATTTAAATAACAAGTCATTAGAGCAGATATCTATATTTCTCTGTGAATCTTTGTAAATCTACGTGATAAAATAGTGTCATGGGTTAAATTTGTTATCTCATGGTAGGAAGTAACAGCAGGGTTCTTAGTTTTTATTGGAAATACTAGCTTGCTGCTATAATAACCCAATGTGTCTCAGTTATGAAGAGCTCTGATGAGTATGAAATTAACCCATGTCACTAAATAAAATGTCAAAAACTCACCATTGACTTAAAAATGGAAATAGTTTGTTACTTAAGCAGACAGCATCAAAACATGATTAATCATAGATTTATGGGGGAAAAAATTAAAATCATTTGAAAACTTCTCTGCCATTGAAATGCAGCAACATGCCTCTATTCAACCTGATGATGTTCAACTGCAATAACTGTTGACCCATGCAAAAACATAGGTATTATTTTATCCTAAACTTCTTAAATCCTCTCCTAAAATGTTATGCTTCTTTAAGATGAACATTACAGAATTTGACACCCACAAAAAAGCCCTGTATGGTAGACATGTACCAAGCATCATTGTGACATTCAGAGATATTCTAGTTTTGGCAACTGTTTGAGATTTGTGGCTCTCCTTTGACATTTACAAAGACTCTGAGACTTATTTCTGAAAAGGGCTGGAGCATTTCACTAGATATGTGGTTTCTTCAAAGGCCACTTTCAGATTAAACTATCTCTGAAACTCTGAATGGAAGTAATGTGAGATTGGACTAGAAAAGTATTTCTTTTACTTGAAATAAAAAGGAAAAAATAAACAGATGAATGATTCTACCAAAAAAAAAAAAAAAGTGAAAAATAAAAAGTCAACATCTCTTTCATTGTTTTGTCTTGGTTATTGCTAAAGTTCCCAAATTCTCTTGTTTGTGTTTTGTAGAACAACATTCATCACATAGAATAATTCACATGGCTCTTTGGGTACACTAATACTAATTACTACATTTTTTCAAGATGCATTCTTGTTACCTTTTTATTATCAGTTAAATTGTTGCAGAAATTTGTTTTTCATTGAGATGCTGATTTAAACTTAGGAATCTTTGAACCTCCTTGTTGTATGTATCCCATTTTGGAAGTTTATGTGAGTATTGAGATTTGAAAATACAGACAAAAATTTTGAGAGGTTGTGTAACACAGTGAGAGAGTAGGTTAGACGCTAGGCCACATTTTTACTTCTTTCAGCCTTGGTTTTTTGATCTGTGAAAGAATGGTTTTGGTAATTAGTAACTACCACATTTTGAATTAGTTTTAGCAATTAGAGAACCACGTAGATCTTTCAGAATACACACAAACAACACATATGCATGTGTATGTATGTATGAACTTGCACTTTAATGAAAGTTAGTGAGATATTTACAAAGATGCTAATTTGGGTGTCTGTTGTTCTTGTCATACTGTTCTCTTTCTAGCAAAGACAGTACCTATGAATGCATGTTATTTAGCAATGTTGCAGAGCAGAATCAAATATTATTCCTGACTCCCCCATACTCAGACCCTTCTCAAGTGGATGTTACATAGGGCTAAAGTTATTCTAGGTCCACTTGGTGATAAATTTAATCTATAATGGGGTTTTCAAAATCAGGTGATATATTCTAATAAGTCTCTACTGGGTCAGACAATATTTGAACCAGACTATATTTGAGAGGTAAATGTCTCTTCCATTATAATGCTATGAGTTCTCTGCTACTCTATTAACTACTTTAATGGATAATGATGGCAGGTCAAGGCTAGTTTCATTTACTCAGATACAATTTGTGTATATGAATTGTGCATCTGAATGAGATGTATATTCTTCTTCTCATAGGATTTTCTCTATGTCCTTACAAATCTCCTGCCTATAGGCATCAGTTGTGCTGTCCACACTGACCATTTCCATTAACTTTTGGATTTCAATGACTTTACAATCTCCTAGTTGGAAAATCTCCTAGGTGAGAACCATGAAAATAAAACCTAGGGCTATTGAATAATTGCCAGGTAAACAAAAATTTTAAAAAGATGGCAGGCTTAGTTTTCACCTCTCAGATGCAGATACTGAAACAAGCATACAAACACAAGTAGTATATTTGGGAAGAAATTCAGGAAACATCAGTAGCGGAGTGGATGGGTAAAATTGGAAGTAAGCCCCAGTCAATAAAGGATGCATTATCAAGCACATCACCAAGCCACTGAGGGTAGCTGGAGCTTAGTCTTGCTAGTTGCTAACAGAAAACACAGCACAGGATAAGAATTGTGGCCACAGCTGAAGTAACAAATTATCTCAATTCATTAACACCTGAGTATATGGAAATCGACCAGAATTCTAGAAAAATATAAATACTTTATTTGTCTTTCAAAATACTGAAAGAGCTTCCAGGATGAAAGAACAAATTCTCTTTTCTTGAGGTCAATGTAATGACTTACATCAGAAAAGCAGGAGGAAATTTTGTAGCAATATTTGCAAAACCCTGCAAAATATACTATTCGAACTAAGGGAAGAAAAAGTGGTTCCACCTTTAAAACTCTTTAAAACTCTATCTTACTTGTCATCACTGCAGTAAGTCAGAGAAATTTAATATTATAGAAAGTGAGCAAAAAAACAATGAAAAATAATGAAAAAGAGAGTTATGTTACTTGATCTAAATTCACAAATACATTATATAAATTAAAACTAAATTAAAAAAATAAAAGACCCAAGTCAAAAATATCATTTTGAAAAATATCTGATGATATATGGGTGAGGGGAGTAGATAGAGATGACATGCTTTTCAGGGGTTATTGTTTGATGTAGTTGTTTAAAAAAAGTTAATGCACTGTCAGTTTGGGGGAATGTAAATAATATTTAAATGACTGTATTTTCTTAGTACTCAGCATGGTTATCATATCTAGAGCATTGAGTCTAGAAATGCATGTTCTTGTATGTATTTTCACACAAGGTATCTATCCTGCCCCTATTCCTTCATATGAAGCCAACTCTCTCCGGACTATGCCTCCTTAGGCATACAAATACCTGGAACTGTAATCTGGTTTTCAGTGTCAGTTCCTAACCTTTTGGCTTTGGCAAACATTCTAGTCACTGTTTGTGATCTCTGGATTTTCACTACATTGAAATCTGTATATTGACTGATTTTAGTATCTTTCATATTTTTAGATGAAAGATCTCCATTGTTTACTTTGGCAAATAAGATTATTGTCTCTCCAGTCAACTTCATTTCTTTGTTTAAAGAGTAGAGTGCTTGGAGGAGATATTTGACTTGGCATCCAAGTCAACCAGGATTCTTCTTTACTATGCAAAAACAATAGGAAGAAAAGCAGAAAGGCATAGCAGCATCACACAATGGGTAGTGAGTCAGGCAGCATTGTGTATGTTGCCCAGGTTGTCAATACTCCCACTTTTTGAGTATTCACAAATTATTCCTGTCTTTTTCTACAAATGCAGTTGTGTGTGAAATCCCTGATTTAGGGGGCAGACCATGTGATGAAGGCCTCCTTTAATTAGACAATATTTATCAGAATATGATAGATACGTTGGGTGTTTTGCATTTTCAGGTGCTAAGGAAAATTGATATTTTCTTCTGATCTTGGAGATTAGACTATAGGGCATTGGAGACTATTGAGAGACACACGAATTGCCCATGACCTCAACTCTGCTTTAAAAAAATCAAGACAAACTAATGATTTTTAATGCAACAGTGTATAAAAAGCTTCCATTATATGGATTTTTATTGCAAGATCACAACCAGCCTTTGTCAAGTATGATGTGACATTAAAGCCACAGAAAGGTTACTAAAATATTCTTCTTTCCAATTTTACATATGTATTTCTATGTATGTAAATGAATATACTTTATAAGGTCTGATTTTATGTACTTCATTCAAAATAATATATCACAAGTGATTACAAGCTGAAGCAATTATGAGATATTAATTAGTAACTGCAGGTTTTGTCATTTAAAGTAATGACAAAAACCTCAATTATTTTTGGACCAACCTTATATTAAGGAAGTTTTGTGAATATTACTAAATGACACATTTGTCGCTACATTTGTTTGGCTTTGAATACATACTTACATTAAAATATGTTCTTTATTTAACAAGTAATAGTCATATAGTTAAATTAATTCATAAATCCTTTTTAATGTTCCTCATTTTAATTTACAATACAATATGGTAGGAGGTGGCTTTGTTACTGCTGGGTGATGGTGAAGGAACTGACTCTCCTCTAGGCCTCCTTTGACACCACCCTTGTAGAGATGGGGGACAGGTGCCTTGTTACTGCTGCTGGAGGTAAAGTTTCAGTCTCTCCACATGGTCTACACTGACACTGTGAAAAGCTGGTCTCCTTAGTTAAAAAAAAAATGGGCCAGGCAAGGTGGCTCACGCCTGTGATCCTAGCACTTTGGGAGGTTGAGGCAGGTGGATCACAAAGCCAAGAGATCGAAACCATCCTAGCCAACATGGTAAAACCCTGTCTCTGCTAAAGATACAAAACTTAGCTGCCCATGGTGGTGTGTGCCTGTAGTCCCAGCTACTTGGGAGGCTGAGTCAGGAGAATCACTTGAACCCAAGAGGCGGAGGTTGCAGTGAGCCGAGATCATGCCACTGTACTCCAGCCTGGTGACAGAGAGAGACTCCATCTCACAAAACAAACAAACAAAAAACACTTTTCTAAGAAAGACTTTATTTCTTAGAAAGTCTTGGTTCTCTAATTATGCTTTTCTGACATACACTGGAGGACAGATCAGTGTGTCTCATTTAGGCCTGGCAAGGGTAGCTGTCCAAGTATCCTTGTCTGCTTTTGCTAACTGGGGTAGGGCTGCAATTTTTTCTGCTGTTTGGATGATGTACAAAGATACTTGTGGTAGGCTTTCTGTGTTGCTAGGTTGCCCTTTCCTGGAAGACTGAACATTTATTTTAACTGTGCCCATGGTGTTTCTGTATTTATAATTTCTGTTATCTCCAGTCTGAGTTAAAGGAGACAAAAAGGAAATCCAGGGGACTTGCCACTCTGTCCTTCCTCATTTTCTAAGGTCTCAAATATTGGAACCACATGAACTTCCATTAATGAAAACATACACAGATGGTACAATTAGAAGAAGTAAATGAATCTGGTTACATCTTGATTTCCTCACAAAAAATGTTATGAGAAGTCCTTCCAGACAAATTTTTAAATACATTATGTATTTATTTTGTTTGGAAAAAAAATAATATTCAAAATTAAAATTAAAGTATGTCTTTGATGCTATAGAAAGTTTACTATAGAAAAATTAATAGTGAAGTATTTACCAAAATGTAAAATGAGTCACAGAATTAGTTTGAGTGAAATCTGTTAAGCATCAGATTTCTCTCAGATGTCAATGACTTTTCTGTCACACTGACTTACCCTGTTAGTAGCTTCAGCAGTCAATAAGAAAACAACAATATATTCACTTTGACTTATATAAAAGTTTGAATATAGATTATGTATGTGACAAATACACATGTTTATACATTGCTGCTAAAAAAATGAAAATGATCAAACTCTTGAATTTTCGTAGAAGATCTTGAGTGCAGGGAATAAACTTACATTGCCTTTTGTAGAAACTTGCATACCTAGATACTTCTATCAATATTTGTTCATGTGTTGCACTACTTGTCATTGAGTTTTGCTTTCAAGGTTCTAGAAAAGTGTGGTAAGTATGTCTGATTGCAGTTATTTTCCTGAAATCAATGTTTGTGAAAAAAATCAAATTGTATTTACATAACAGACAAAACAATATTAGTCATGTGCTGGTCAAAGAATAACATTCATTTGCTGTGTTTCCAGAGGGACTTTTTATGGTATACTGAGATGTCATAGGACAGTGACTAGTTAGAAATTAATATGCCAAACAGAAAGACTCATTTTATTCTGGATACTTAAAAGCTCATCTCCTGTTGCAATTGAGCAGTCAGTAGCTATTGTAGCCAGAAAAAAACACAGCTGTGAAAATAACACTACTTTGGGATAGAGGGCTTCATTTAGAAAAATATAAGACTGTAACATCACAGAGCCTCAGCTAGGAGTGTACCACTCTCTCAAGCAACAGAAGAAAATGGGCATTTCCTTAAACACATTGCTTCATAATAAGTGTGTTAGAAAGACTAAAAGACATAATAACAACTTCAGGCCACCCATGTAGATGACATGTAAAAGTTAAGGTGGGTTATCAAGAATAAATATTCTGCAGCCAGAATCATTATGCACTTCTTGTGGACACAAAATAAATTGCACGAGCAATACACTTTAATGTAGGCATCAACAAATTTTTCTGTAAAAGAGATCAGAGAGTGAACATCATCAGCTTTACAGGACATATGGTCTCTATCTTAACTACTCAATCTTAACTACTCAACTCTGCAGTTGTAGAGTGAAAGCAGTCATAGACAATGTGCTGCAGGTATTGAGTGTGGCTGTATTCCAGTAAAGCTTTATGAATGCTGAAATTTGAACTTCCTATAAATTTTACTTGTTACAAGATAATTGTTATTATAATTTCAAGCATGTAAAAATGTAAAACCATTTTTATCTCTTGGGTTTTGCAAAAACAGGAGGTAAGCCCAGGTATAGCATACAGGGTATATTTTACTCACCCCCTGCTTCAGGTTGTATTATCATGTACATTAAAAATGCATATTTGCTACCAAATATGGGTTGTGTTATCCACAGAAAACCAGTGTATATTTTGTCATAGTTATACCATCCAATTAAAAACCAGTGTATATTTTCTTATGCAAAAATACTTCTACTGGATAGATATCACTTGATTATTTTTGACAACTATGGTTCTTAGATGTTTTAAGAGAAAAATCACAGGTGGTATACCTTGTAGTATTATTATGTCTTTGTCAGGCTTAGTCTGTCTACAAATGAATCACATTACAGATTCATTCCTGAAATGTTGACTATTAAAAAAAACAACAACAATAACAATAACAGATAGCTTATAAGATGGGATATGTATTCTATGTAGGCTTTAAGAAGTGATGGTATCATAATCACTTCTTAACACACAAAAATTCATTTTAGCACCAGCTGCTTCAGCCAGGGGAAATAATGACAGCCAGAGATATCCAATAACCATAGAACTGGCAGTAGACATGGGAGAGTCAGGTAGGAAGTTTCACATTTGTTTGATTTTGATTTGAATCTAATATACGTTATTTTTCTGATTGCTGAAGACATGCATACATACTAGAGAAAATTTATACATAAAAGCTGTGTAAAAATGGAAGTTGTTCATAATTCCAATAGTGATAAATGACACAGTTAATGGTAGTTTTAACTGTTTGTTATTTACCTGTCTAGCTATCTATCATTTCTCCAAGTATTATAATTACACTAACTTTATAGTTTTGAGAGAATTTATTTTCATTTTCCAATATTTAAACATTTGTTCTTACTATTTTATAAATACTAAATCATACTTTATCTATGTATTATATCTATATCCATGTACAGTATTATATAACTATGACCTTATTTTTGAACAAAATGTTAATTTCTAATATATTGTTTAAAATAATACTGCAGTGCATTCTATACATGAATATATACATAAATGTGCTTTAACTGGGTTATTTATTTAGTATGTATTCATTGAAGAGGACTGTATGATAGAAAGAATAATAAATCTTTCCATTTTTCTCATACTTAATAAAAAATTACCATTGAAAAATCTATATACTACCTATGTTCTCATTAAAATTGAATAATAGAATTGTCCCTTTGCATTCTTTTTTCCAACCTAAGAAAATATTGTATCATTTTTGTATTTACATAATGCTTGAAAAAAATGAATACATTTTTTCTTTTCTAAAGATATCTTTTTTATATATCCAAAAGGATATTTATAATTTCAAAAAATCATGCATGCATTATATTTCACAAATTGTAGAATACTATAATCTCATATATTATAAGTTGTAGAATACTACAATCATATAAGATTATAGAATACTATAATATTATATTTACACATTGATAGAATACTATAATCTTATATTTTCATTATTTTATAATCAAACATGTTAATACATTAAGAAACCTGAAAATTCAAAGTATTTGACAGACAGTATCTAGTTTTAGTACTGCTACTGTATTTCATTTAGGGATTGTTCAAAATTATTTTGACCCTCTATCTCTAAGTTTTATGAATGAGACTGAAGCAAATACCAAAAAACAAAAACAAACATAAAAAGTGATCATAAAAAGAAAACTCCTAGTCTAAGGAATCTTCGTCAGCCATAAATCATGTCAAAATACATTTTAATTTAACAAGAAGAATATATCAGGTGCCTGATTGACATCTCTGCCAAAATCAATTTGTGTGTTCCTTTTACATGCATGATACTAAAGCAGATCAAAAAATGCCATCAAATAACACTAATGCTGTTTAAGCTGGTTTTAAAGATGGCTTTAAATCTCATTAGCAGCTACTGACAAGAGGGGCACTGAACCACATTAATTGTAGATGTAATGTATGAGACAAAAGGTCAGGCATGTAGAGGGAAGTCCACAGTATGATTTAAAGATGAAACGGTAGCAGGCTGCTAACTCTAGCTTATTCCTTTTTTTCAGAAACTGTGTTCTAAGATAAGCAGAATTAAATAGAATACTTGACCAAACTTATTTTTTATATGGATAAATATCTAGACTACTGAGGTGAATTTACATTTATAAAAAGAAATGTTGGCAGTAGTGGTTGTGGTGATGGGTGTGTGTGTGTGTGTGTGTGTGTGTGTGTGGAGAGAGAGAGAGGGAGAGGAAGAGAGTGCAAATATGGATTTTTGTGTGTATGTATTGTTATATCTGTATAAAATCTGGCTTTATGGTTATTGTACTGTATAATTTTTATCTAGTCTATGCAATTAAGTTATTTTAAAAGCCTTCTGTTTCATACATAAAGCTAAAATGTTAGCTATTTAATGGATCATGTTAGAATGTGAAATTTCCCCATTTACCATAATGCTTTTCAATTGTCTGTCGGAAAAGAGAATGAAAAAAATAAAAGAAACCAAGACAAAAGGTTAGTACTTTTGATTCAAATGGTCTTAAGAGTGGGTACTTCTAAATTTAACTGAGCGAGGAAATAACAAACAGGTATATGTGAGAGATAGAAAGCACAGTAATTCATTTTAAAATGACAACTGCTTTATGTGAATTTTGAAAGTTTAGAAATGCTAACATTTCCCATATAAAACTCCTTAAACACTCTGACAACCAAAGGAAGTAAAAATCATTAAACAATTTAAAATTTTTAACATGAAAAGAGACAATATTTACTTTACTGCTGTGTTATATTTATTTCAATGACTTTTTAAAAATAGTTGATTCAGGTAAATCTTGGTAATAACTGTAAGGTTACAGAAACATATTAGTTGATTTATTTCTTCTTTCAACAGCATCCTACCATGATTTATTTGTGATCCATTCATTAATTCTTAAATACATGTAGACATTTTGTTGTAGTTTTATTTATACATTTTGTTAGAAAAGGGGCTTAAGAATAATATTGTGTAGAATTTATATCCAAGTATCTTAATATAGATTCAGGAGCTTTAATTGGAATTTACATTGTTTTATATATATCTATATATAGTTTATATATGTTTTATATATATGATAAAAGATAATGAGTCTGTAATGTAAAAGTAGTATAAGTTTGTAATGATACAGTAATTGAGACATACAATTTTCAGGAAAAATGTGCTTGGGGTCAACTAAACAAAAAATATGTTAAATCCGCTATACTAAAACTACAAATATTCCTGAAAAAATATTAAAGAATTAAGTAAATGGAGAAATATACCATAATTAATGATCTGGAAACTCAGTGCTTTTTAAGACATCAGTTTTCCCAAATTATAGATTCAATGAAATTACAATAAAATTTTGGACAGGTATTTATTTAATGTAGTAATTGACAATCTAATTATAAATTTGGACATATAGAGTGGAGCAACACATGCTGGGACGTTTCAGCCGATAAAGGGTGGGAGGAGGAAGAGGATCAGGAAAAATAAGTAATGGGTACTAGGCTTAATACTTGATTGACGAAATTATCTCCACAACAAACCTCTATGACACAAGTTTACCTTTGTAACAAGCCTGCGCTTGTACCCCTAAAATTAAAAGTTAAATAAATAAATAAATTGTGATAGAAGTATAAGTAATCTAGGGTAGAGAAAGAAATTATAAAGAATAAAGTTTATATAATTAATGCCATTTAATTTTGAGAGCTATTACAATGCTACGTTAATGAAGACATGGTATTGGCAAAAAGACTGACATATAGTTCAGTGGAGCAAAATTGAAAGTATAGAAACATACCAAATTACATATTTTCAGATGATTCTCAATCATCTGATGATTCAGATGGCCAAATGTGAGTGATGTTATGTTTATTTTTCCCCTTTGCAAAACACAGAATCCTGATAAATAGACCTTGTTTATTTTAATGTCTTATTTATTTTAGATAAATAGGCCTTATTTATTTTAGATAAATGGATCTTATTTATTTTAAATGAATAACTCTTGTTTATTTTAATGTCTGATGTTAAAAATAGTTGAGTTTTACCATTAGTTATGGAATGTTGCATATACATAAACTAATCTCTCTTTAGTCATGCTAGTCTTGGCAACAATGTTTAGTTTTCTTTGCCTCATTTTAAATGCTACCTACTCTGTGAAATCTGTTAAATTTCTACTTCTCTTTCCTACCTCAACATGTCACATAGACAGGTATCTCTCTCCTGTCTCTAATCACATTCTGCATATTCCTCTTAGAGATTTGAGCTCACTGTAGTAAATTGTTAATTTAAGTGTCAGTCTCCTCTTCCTTGAAGTGAGATACCACCTTTTACACAAATTAAACTCAGTGCCTGGGACAGTAATTAATATATTATACATGTTTAGTAAGTATTTTATTACAAAAATATATTGTTTTGTAAATTATTTATATCTTCATGATTTTTCATGTTTTACTGTCTATCCTTAGATTTAAAATATGTTTAGTCTTATTTACTCCATCCTCTTTTCTTTTTTTTTAACTTTTTTCTGCCACTAATATTTTTACTTTTTAAAAGTTTCTAGTTGAAACAAATTTCTGTTGTCTCCTCTTAGCAAGAAGACCATGAGATAATAAAATCAGTATCACAAAACAACAAATGTGCAGGCATTATTTCAGTTCCAAGGGTAAATTGTGAATTGTACTCTAAAGAGGGAAGTACAAAGCCATTGACTCAGGTCTTTGATTTTGATCTATGGGAAGACCAATTAATGATAAGCTTTGTATAAAATTTGAGATATCGTTTAATTAATTCTTTTAAATAATTAATGTTCTTCAAACCTATAACATATTTCCATGTGTAAAATGAAAGATTTAACATACATATAAACAAAACTTTATACAATCTATTTAAAAATCTAAAATATCTAGTTAATTTATCATTCTTTTAAATATAGTAAACAGATATTTGAATAGCATAAAATTAATAAAATTGCCTATTTCCAGTGATTATAGAGTGGTTAGTCTTTAATGTGAATAAATAAAGGCATTTCAAACCAAAAAAGAAGGTTCTTAGGTATTGTAGCCTTTGACTGAAATACGTATTAAGAAAAAAAAAAGACAAACTAGAAAGAAGTAAACAAGTGAATAGAATAAGCAGGTTTTAAGCAACTCGGTCATTTTTATTTTATTCTCTCTTTTGGGAGTTCCGGTAGGATTATTTAGGTTTGAGTTATATGTATAATCTAATGGAATATTAAGAAATAAACACATTTCACTCTTGGTATTTCAAGAAGAGGAATTTATTAATAAATTGACATTGCACATCTAGCTTTTCTCTTCACTTTACCTTTCCTTATCAGTGGTGGAGCAAGTTACCCAATACAAGCTTTATTAGTAATAAAGATGATATTTATGTTCTTCATCTATTCTATTTGAATTAGTTGGTTCAAAACTTAAGTAGAGAAATGTGCTGTTACATTAAATATATTCATACCCTAACACGTGTGCAGGAAGATGGTAGAGCTCCAGCTACACAGAATAATTTTAGAGCTGGTAGGAATGAAAATCAGTGTTTATATCAATCATTATTTCACAAACAAGGAATGTTCCGTCTAAACAAGTTAATTAACCTTTTTAAGGGCTTATAGTTAATTCATGATAGAAGTAAGCACTAAAATTTCAATTTGTTGACCATCAAGGTCATGTGTGTTAAAGACTCCTTCCAACTGGCTCTATTTGAATATCCATGACCTACAAAGCCAGAGGACCTCAAATTTTGTATGTAGTTCCTTCTCTTATTACTTGTTATGCTATTCAGTTTTCTTTATGCAAAATGCAAAAAGCATTTTAAAATAGAATGTATATATATGTGGACAGTCATTTGTAAACTAAACTGTTGAATAAATACCCAAGCTCATTATATAATCACATTTAACTGTTTTTCTAATTTGAATCATAAAAAGTAAAATATGAACTCTTAGTGAGCAAACATTTTAAAATATTAGTAGCATTTAGCAACATTAAGATAATAAAATGTAACCAGACAGTTAATTTTAGCTACACAAGAGTTTAAAAATACATTTATTTGAAAGGTATAAAAGTCAAAATAAACTTTGTGATAATGGTGAAATTAATATTTGTCATATAAGATGAATTTAAAGCGATACTAATATGCCATCTAGATGTTTTCCTAGCTAAACAAATAAGCAAAAAATTTCTTATTCACACTGCCATTCATTTTAGATGCTGTTTGTCTTTTCTATCCCTTTTTTCGCCTTCTAAACCAATTTCATTTGCATTCATTCAGCATTACCTTCCATTTTGTTACTACATTTGACAGTTATTTTAGTAACAAACACAAATCCCAAAAAGAAAATTCTCTTTAAGTGAAAATAATGTCTTTAAAATAATTTGTTATACTCTCAATAAGATAGTTTGAGAAAATAGGTAGGTTCGAATGAAGAACTGACATTTAATCACTCTTCTTTGTTTTTAATTTTAATTTTTATTCTAGATTCAGGGAAGGGATTTGCAGGTTTGTTACATGGGCATATTGTATGATGCTGAGGTTTGGGGTAAAATGGTTGATACACCCTTCTTTCTACCTATCATTGTTACCTGTGGGATGATTGTACTGATGGTGTCTCTGCATGCATAATGATATCCCTAATCCCAACTTTATGACTTCACATCAAAGTAAATAATTTTATAATAGAGAAAGAAAAAGCAATCTGTATATATTTAACTTTAAACAAGTATTTTCTTACACAATGACATTCTACTAAGAAATTTTTTTAAATCTAAAAGGCAAATTATACTTTATAAGTTATTTTTGTAAAGTATTCAATCTAATTCTTATAATTTGTTTTAATTTTTAGAGCATTCTCATCAACATTCTTTAATTAAAATTGGACCCCAAAGTAATTCATAATAATTATTTCTAAGATGCTGAAAATTGATAAACAACATTCAAAACTGGGTTCAAGCCCATCAAAAAACTCATATCAAACTGAAATTACTAATGAATACTAATTTTGTAATCACTCAGGTTAACTGTAATTATTTCAAATGCTGCCAATATTTTTTTGTTATTTTATTTATTCAATTTCAAAAAATTTTATTGAATGCTGATTTATCGAATGCTTACTATGTTAGAAATTGAGCTATCCTGAAAATGACGGTATTGTAGTCTCACTGATGCCATCGCTATTCTTGAACCATATGCAATAAATCAGGAAAATTGTTACTTCAGGTTAACATATCAAAATCATATATAATATTGGAGCATACACCGAGATTATTGAAATACTAATACCCGAGTTGATTTCTTTTTTTTTTGTCATTTGTCTAAACTCACTTGTTGACTCTTTGTGCTATCCTAGAGAGCCAGAAATAGTTGCTACATAGAGTCAGTTCATAGAGTTCTCCACATAACTGTGGTAGAAGTCACCCTATATTTCTTCTCTTTTTCTTGTGGCCTGAAATGAGGTCAGAGGGACAGTAAGGGCCAGAACAAGTCGAGCTTTCTAGGCCATCATATATATGTCTCTGGATTGAAATTGAAATTAAAAGGAAATGGTGGCTGAGCATGGTAGCTAACATCTATAATCTCAGCACTTTGGGAGGCCGAGGTGGGCAGATCAGGAGGTCAGGAGTTCGAGACCAGCCTGGCCAACATAGTACCCCATCTCTACTAAAAACACAAAAACTAGCCTGGTGTGGTGGCACGCACCTGTAGTCCCAGCTACTCGGGAGGCTGAGGCAAGAGAATCACTTGAACCCGGGAGGGGGAGGTTGCAGTGACCTGAGATCGCACCACTGCACTACAGCTTGGGTGACAGAGTGAGACTTCGTCTCAAAAAATAAAATAGGAAATGGCCTGCAGGAAAGAACAAGGTACCTGAGGCATCTCATCAGTAGTCTATCAGAAAAGTGACTTAGTAGCCATTCTAAAACAGCCTATGCAGTTGCTTCTGGAATTTGCTACCAGAAAAATACTATTCTATCCTGAATTCAAGTCCTGTGCTTGCCACCTAAGCAGAGCAATAGAAGTAGAAAACAACCAAGTACAAAACAGTCCATCAAATGTTTCCAATTTTATGCTTTGCTAGCACCCAACCCACTTTGTTTATGTTTTTATACGATCCATCTTATATACACCCTCAGGCAAATGTGCACGTATCCCAGAATAGTAATACACAAAGTGCTACAGTACACATAATTATTCCACCACAGCTTAAGTTTATATTTTTAGAGTGTAGAAGAGAATGTGAAAGATTCCTCTCTCTTGCAGATTAAATGTTCTTTGGTATTCAGTCTTTAAAGATTATTAGCACTAATAAAAACTTTAAAACGAGGGAAACTTCTATAAACCATCTCATCTATATAGTGTTTGGCAGATATATAGAAGAATAAATTTTAGAAATTCCAGGAGAAGGAAACTTCAAAACATTACAATGTATCACATTGATGTCTCGATGCTTATCCTAGAGGCTACATCCAAACATGCACCATCACCATGGAATTATTAAGTGAAATGTTGTGCTTATGTGGAGGACAGGACAAGTAACATTCTTTTTTTTTTTTTTTTTTGATTGATTTTTTATTAATTTTTTTTGGGTTTTTTTTTTTTTAGTATACTTTAGGTTCTGGGGTACATGTGCAGATCATGTAGGATTGTTGCATAGGTACACACATGGCAATGTGGTTTGCTGCCTCCATCACCCCGTCACCTACATCTGGCATTTCTCCCCATGTTATCCCTCCATTCTTAGAAAGGTAATGTGAGGCTGAAGAACCTCCAGCTTCAGAACCTCTGAAGGAGGGAAAGAGAAATGTTTGATTCAAACATTTTATTTCTCTCCTCCTATTTTTTCCCTCCCTTTACAAAGAGAATATGCACATATTAAACATGCAAATAGCAAATTGAAGAGAAAAATGTCTATTGTTGAATAAGTTGAGATGAGAGTCTTTCAACAATGAACAAATTATTCACTGGAGTGTCTTTTCTGTTTCAAGGCACTCTACTGGGCACCAGGGATACATTAAAAAAAAAAAAAGACATAAAGAATTCCTGCTCTAATAGATTTTCTAGAGTGCAGACAAGTAAGATGTTTGGATAATATTATGTGATAAATGCTAGCTTGAATTTCAGACTATTCTAGGAGCACTTAGTCTCATATGGATTTTAGAGGAAACGGGGAGATGGAAGAATTGACTATTTACCTTACCTTTACCCGGTCTTCTATAACTGCAGCCTATTCCTGAATTTTGATCTATCTTGAATCTTTTGACACACAGATATATGTATACATATACAAATATAAAGACATTTCAGCCTGCGATAGCTTTAATTAGAATCCATAAGAAGGACTAGATCTCACTTGCCTTATTTCTCTCCCCTCATTCTACCCTATACATAATGTCAGAGGTCCTTAGAAGATAATATCTATTTCTCAGAACCCCATTTCAGTGCATCCTGTCCCTGTGTTTTTCCTGCATTTTAAACTCCTCTGTATCCATTTCTTGCTATGTACACATAATTTATTTTAATATGTTTTTGGCATAATTCATCTAACATGATTTATTGTGTGCTTTCTATATGCCAGTAATTTCTCTTTTTTAACCTTTATTTTAGTTTCAGGGGGTACATCTGCAGGTTTGTAATATAGGTAAACTTGCATGATGAATGATTACTTCATCATTCAGGTAACAAGCAGAGCACCCAATAGTTGTGTTTTTTTTTATCCTCTCTCTCTTCCCATCCTCCACCCTTAAGTAGGCCCCAGTGTCTGTTGTTCCCATCTTGTATCCATGTGTTCTTATCATTCAGCTCCCACTTATAAGTGAGAACATGCAGTATTTGGTTTTCTGTTCTTAGTTTGCTAAAGATGATGGCCTCCAGTTCCATCCATGTTCCTGGAAAAGACATAATCTAGTTCTTTTTTATGGCTGCATATATATATATGGCATATTTTTTTTATCCAGTCTGCCACTGATGGGCATTTAGGCTGATTACAGGTCTTTGTTATTGTGACTAGTGCTGCACTGAAAATGCACATGCATGTGTCTTTATGGAGAACAATTTATATTCCTTTGGGAATATACCCAGTAATGAGATTGCTGGGTTGAATGATAGTTCTGTTTTTACCTCTTTGAGGAATCACTACACTGCTTTTCACACTGGCTAAACTAATTTACACTCCCACCAACAGTGTATAAGTATTCCTTTTTCTCCATGATCTCATAGCATTGCATCTCTTATTTTTTCACTTTTTAGCAATAGCCATTCTGATTGGTGTGAGATGGTATCTCAGTATGGTTTTGATTTGCATTTCTCTAATAATCAGTGATATGGAGCTTTTTTTCATATGATTGTTGGCTGCATGTATGTCTTCTTTTGAAAATATCTATCTGTTCACATCCTTTACCCATGTTTTATGGGATTGTTTGTCTTTGTGCTTATTGGTATGTTTAAGTTCCTTATATATATTGGATATTAGATCTCTTTCAGATGCATAGTTTGCAAATACTTTCTCTCATCTTGTTGATTGTCTTTTTACTCTGTTGATAGTTTCTTTTGCTGTGCAGAAGCTCTTAAGTTTAATTAGATTCCACTTGTCAATTTTTGCTTTTGTTGGGATTGCTTTTAGTGGTCTTAATAATGAAATCTTCACCCACTCTTATATCAAGAATGGTCTTGCATGGGTCGTTTTCAGGGTTTTGGGTTGTATATTTAAGTCCTTCATTCATCTGGAGTTGATTTTTTTATAAGGTGTAAGGAAGGGGTCCAGTTTTAGTCATCTGCATATTTAGCTAGCAAGTTATCCCAGCACCATTTATTGAATAGGAAATTATTTTCCTATTGCTTCTTTTGTCAGTTTTCTCAAAGATCACATAGATATAGGTGTGTGGCCTTATTTCTGGTTTCTCTATTCTATTTTCTTGGTCTATGTATCTGTTTTTGTAACAGTACCATTCTGTTTTGGTTACTGTAGCCCTGTAGTATAGTTTGAAATTGGGTAACATGATGCTTATAGTTTCCTTCTTTTTGCTTAGGATTACACTAGCAATTTGGCTCTCTTTTGGTTTCATATTAATTTTCAAATAGATTTTTCTAGTTCTGTAAAAAATGTTATTGGTGGTTTTATAGGGATAGTACCGAATCTGTAAATTGCTTTGGGCAATATGACAATTTTAATGATATTGATTCTTCCTATCCATGAGCACAGAATGATTGCCATTTCTTTATGTTATCTCTGATTTCTTTGAGGAGTGTTTTATTATTCTCATTGTAGATAATTTTACCTCTGTAGCTAGCTGTATTCCTAGGTATTTTATTCTTTTTGTGGCAGTTGTGAATGGGATTGCATTCCTGATTTGGCCCTCAACTTGGATATTGTTGGTGTATAAGAATACTAGTCATTTTTGTACATTGATTTTGTATTCTGAAACTTTACTGAAGTTTTTTTATCAGCAAAAGTAGCTTTCTGGGGGAGGAAAGACCATGGGATTTTCTGTTATGCATACAGAATCATGTCATCTGCAAACAAGGATAGATGAATTTCCTCTGTTCTTATTTGAATGCCCTTTGTTTCTTTCTGTTGTCTGATTGCCCCAGCCAGGACTTCTAATACTATATTAACTAGGAGTGGTGAGAAAGGGCATATTTGTCTTGTGCTAGTTTCAAACCAAATGCTCTGAGCTTTTTCCCATTAAGTATGATGATAGCTTTGCATTTGTCAGAGATGGCTCTTACTATTTTGAGGTATGTTCCTTCAATACCTAGTTTATTGAGAGTTCTTAACATGAATGAATGTTTTAAGAGCTTTGTCTGCATCTATTGACATTATCTTGTAGTTATTTCCTTAGTTTTGTTTATGTAATGAATTAAATTTATTGATTGACATATGTTGAACCAACTTTGCCTCTCAGGGATAGAACCTACTTGATCATGTTGGGAATAGCTTTTTGATGTGCTGTGGAATTTGGTTTGCAAGTATTTTGTTGAAAATTTTTGCATCAATGTTCATCAAGGATGTTGCCCTGAAGTTTTCTTTTTTCGTTGTGTCTCTGCCAGGTTTTGGTATGAGGATGATACTGGTCTCATAGAATGAGTTGGAGAGAAGTCCCTCTACCTCAATTTTTGGGAATAGTTTCAGTAGGATTCGTACCAGCTTTTCTTTGTACATCTGGTAGAATTTGACTGTGAATCTACCTAGTCTCGGGATTTTTTGTAATTGGCAGGAAATTTACTACTTATTCAACTTCAGAGCTCATTATTGGTCCGTTCAGAGAATCAGTTTCTTCTTGGTTCAGTCTGAGGAGAGTGTATGTGTCCAGGAATTTATTCATCTCTTCTAGGTTTTCTAATTTGTTTGTATAGAGGTGTTTATAGTAATCTCTGATGGCTATTTGTATTCCTCAGTGGATTCAGTGGTAACATTCTCTACGACATTTCTAATTGTGTTTATTTGGGTCTTCTCTCTTTTCTTCCTTGTTAATCTAGCTAGTAGTCTATATATTTTTTTTCCCAAAAAAAAACTCTTGGATTTGTTGTTTTCAATGATTTTTTTGTATCTCAATCTCCTTCAACTCACCTCTGATTTTGGTTATTTCTTGTATTCTGCTAGCTGTGGAATTGTTTTACTTCTCTAATTATATGGGTTGTGATGTTGGGTTATTAATTTGAGATCATTCTACCTTTTTGATGTGCTCTTTTAGTGCTATAAATTTTTCTCGTAACATTGCCTTAGCTGTTTCTCATGCATTTTGGTATGTTGTATCTTTGTTCTTATTAGTTTCAAACAACTTATTTATTTCTGTGTTAATTTCATTATTTGTTCAAAAGTAATTCAGGAGTATGCTGTTTAATTTCCTTTTAATTGTATGGTTTTGAGTGATGTTTTAGTCATGATTTTTTTACTGCATTGTAGTCTGAAAATGTGTTGGTATGATTTTTTTTTTTTAATTTTGCTGACGATTGTTTTAATTCCAATTCTATGGTCAATATTAGAGTATGTGTCATGTGTATACCAGAAATTTCTAAGGACTTTATATCCATTGTTTTTTCCTGTAGTCTATCCCTAACAAAAAGTACAGCATCTAACATATAGGCCCAATAAATACTTCTTGAATAATGTTGTAAAACCATACCAATTTGCAGTTGTAAATTTGACTTAGAGAGACTAAATAACATGACTGTGTCCCAGAACTGTAGCTCTCAGCTCCCTTTCCAAGCTAGTATTTGAGCTTCACTTGGTATCTCAGCTTTATCAACTACTCTTGGGCTGTTCTTTTGCTGATTCTTGTATATAACTTCAAACTATAACAACATATTATTTCTTTTTCCCACGATTTTACAATTATAACTATGAGAAATGTAATCATTTTTCTTAATGAAGCTATGTCTTGTTTCTTATAAACTGGAATATTGTTTTAAAATATTCTCTGTTTTCCTTCTCAACAGTTCTAGCTGCAGTTTTATCATTTAAACTATGCTAATATATCCAGTTGCAAACATAGGATTTTGTCTTGCAAATGATGACATACAAATTAAAACTCAATTTTAAAAGACAGACAGTCATTGTCCTAGAGAAAAGAGTAAAATGAAGACCTTGAGAGAGCCAAAACTCAAACTCTTGTCTTTGATATAAAAAATTTATTCAGGTCTTGAGACCTGAATAAAGGAAGCTGAAGGAACAAAATAGAATAAATGATAAGCATCAAAATAACAGGTACATAAATTATCTTCAATTATATTTATTATAATTATTCATCATTTAAAACTTTATAGTTATTATTAAAACTTATTTAGTACTATATCATATGAGCTCTTTACGGATGTGGGTGTATACATATTTTATTCACAGCATTTTTATTGACTTTGGCAGCATAATTATTGAAGAAAAATGAAATTCCATTAAAGGGAAAATAAGTGTACCATAAGATTCTAAAGAAAGTTCAATTGTTTACGTATTTGATAGTTTCCTTCGCATAAATTGTAGCAGATAACTTTAGCATCCCAATTAGACATTTTGTTTTAATTTTATTGTCTTATATAACTCATGGGTTATATACCTCTCAAGTACACAAAAAGTCCTAAAAGCTTATCAAAATTCTTGTTTCTAAGCCTCATTATTCAAAATCACTATCAGCAAGTTTGCTGGGGGGCTTAGAAGTCTGATTATTAAACAGTCATAAGACAGAGTTGATGCTGATGTATGTAATCCAAGGATCACAGCTTTGAAATATAGAATAGTCACAGTAGAGCCTGTGACAAGGAAAGACAAGGAGAATTTTCTAGTGATGACAGGACCAGTAGAATTAAAGTACAATATAGTAGAATGTAACATGTACTTTAATTTTACTGGTCCTGTCATCACTAGAAAATTCTTTTTTTACTGAGTGTATTTTCCATGCTTGTAATATGAAAAAATAAATCAAATCCGAATTTTCAGACACAAAATAAATTTTAATTAAGTTTTGAGTTTTTGACCTAATCTATGGCATAACATTGTCTATTAAACACAAAATTAACATGCAAGCTTCTCCTCTTCCTGATCTTTTTTACTATAAAGAATGTGATTTCAAGTTGTATTTTGTCCACAAGAAATATGTCCTTGGATTTCCTGGAGTTGAATATGTCCCTGGATTTTCCTGGAGTTGAATGTGAAACTATGAGGACTATGCATTTGTAGTCTCGTGATTTGGGCAGATTAAAAGTAATGACCTTTTGGAATTATTAAAATAGAAACACTTATTTCAAAAGTTCTAATTTATACTATGCTACAGCAAAAAAAAAAAAAAAAAAAAAAGATTTCTGATTAGCCCAGATTCCATTTAACTAAAATTAGATACTTTTTTTAAAAATCAGGATGAAGAAAAAAATGTAAAAGAAAAAAATAAGCCTAAGCTAAAAAGGAAGTCTATCTAGCTTCCTAAATTTATCCAAGGATAGTGTTCACTGAAGCCCAACTCCTACAATTACATCTGCAGAATGACTGTGATAGCATGTATAAAATGACAGTCCAGAGACATTTTATGAGCTTTTGTCAAAGACAGCTTGACTTTTACTACAATACTTCATAAGTATACTAACACAAAAAACCCATATTATAAAGTCAAAACCAAAAGATAGCCATGTCAACTTTTAGTTTAGCAGAAAAACAATTGGTTAACAGGAACTCTGGTAATTTAATTGCTACTACTAATAATATTTAATTTTATTTTGTGTTCCATAATGCCACAATATACTTACAGTGCGTTGGTATTATTATTAGAAAATATATCCATCTGTATGACAGAAAAAGTGTGATTACCTACTTGCAAATTCCTCAGAATGAATAGGTATCAGGTGTATTATCTGCCAGTCCTCTGCTGTATCATCTTAAAGTATGAATAGGATAGAGTAGACACCTGTTATATCTGTTTAATGATTAAATATCAAAGGAAAAGTCAATTGTTCTTCTTTTCTTCCCTTTTTTTCTCTCGCTCTCTCTCTTTCTCTCTCTCTCTTTAAATGAACAACTTAGCTTATTTCTATTTACCACCTAATTTGGCTTCTGCAAAACAGTTTTGAGAAGATACATGCATTATGGGTATAGCAAAAGATATTCTATGAATGTATCTGTTTACACTTCTCAGGAATTGCAAAGAGTCTGAGATTTTATTCTGCGTGCAAGCTCACAATTTAGCCAGCCACTGTTTCATAGATGTTGACAGAAGTTGCAACTCCTGGGCCAGGAACAAAGGACTCATGGTATAACAGATGGATAAGCTTCAAGTTCATATCAGTTCTCCTTGTCCCCCACAAATTATGTTCAGATATATATGAATAAATAGTCTTAATAACAAAGACTTCCAATGTCAGTATTGCTAACATACTTTTTTAGATGAAAAATTGTTGACTGTCACTGTGCCAGTGGTAATAATGTGCCTTACCCCTGTGTGATGATCTAAACAAACACATGGAAAGAGAAACCAGCTTCAAACAAACTTTATTTGATAAGAGTATATCTAAACAGGACTGTAATCAGGAAATAAGCTGATCAGCTGTAAATGGAAATCATTATTTAAAATGTTGGTAGTAGAGATTCAATCTGCAAGAAAAAGAAAATTTTTCAGTATCATATTTGTTATACAAACTTACCGGTTGGATTAAAATGAAAGGCCGAGTTATTAAAAGTAATGGAACAGTTTGTTTTTTTTAATTCAAAATTGACGACTAGGGACATTGCATGCCAGTTCTCTTCAGAAGAGAGATCAAAGTTACCACTGAACGGTCAGGATTTGAATAAAAAATGGAGGGAAGACAACCAGTAACTCTCAGAGAGGTTGTGGAAGAGGCTAGAGAGCAGAGAAAGGAAGCAGCAAAAGTCTAGCTGAGACTAACCCCAGAGGAATTCATAGCCCAGCGGAAAGGATGGGTGGGAGTACTTTTCTGCTCCGTCACCCCCTCTGACAGTCTGATAATTGCTAAACTATGGGGAGCCCCTCCACCCTTATGACCCAGGGCAACACAGTCATTGGTGATTGGAGAACTTCGTGGTACCAGAGAACTTGTGGCCCACTCAGGCAGGCATGAGACACCTCCCTCAGACCCAAGCTGAGATGGCAGGCACCATACTGGTAGTGTACATGTGGTGCCAATCCTCTGCCTGGAGATCCTCTGCTCTTAAGCCACTGCACCACCAGACCATACACAAACGTACCCCACAACCTGCTTTAACTTTGGCAATCACAGGGATTGTTAGTTCCCTGGGTAGTTGTGGGACCCCTGGGTATCTAACCCTCAGCATAGATCATCCCTTCAGCAGAAAGAAGCACAGCCCACCAAAGCACCTCTTGGGACAAAGAAAACATGGGTTTGGTGCCAACTGCTAAAGGAGGAACCACCAGCATCCAAGCAAAAACATGGAAAGGGGGTCATTTCTTGCTTCCCACCTGCCACTGCACTGTTCTTCCCATCGCATCCCTATGAGCATGCACAGAAAGAAAGCACTTTTGTAATTCTCCCTTATTGAAAGAGAGCGTGCACTGAAAGGAAGTGCTTTTTATGCTTCTCTGGTGGCTTCACAACCAGTGAAGATACTGAAAGAAAGCACTTTTGGGGCTTTTCCATTGGCTCCATCCCTGCTGAAAGTGAGCGCATGGTGGCTACAGCTTTTACAAAGGGTGGAGTCCAACTCCTCCTCCCTAAACAGAGCAACAATATTCTGGCAATGAAGTACAGTCCATGGAGCTGCCTAACCCAAACTAGGGAAAGAGGCTGTGTCCCCAACCTCCATCTTAGTGGTAGCTGTTAGAGAAGTAAACCCATGGCCCACAGCCACTCTTTGGCTTGGAACCAAAAGGCAAATCCTTTATAAACAGAACATCATGAGCCCTGCGACAGGGGTATGATAAGCAAGTGGATTATGCTTCTCTGGCTCTGGATGAGGAATTGATGCACACCTTCCCTCCTTCACCTGAGGCTTCAGAACACCACATTGTGATCTCTTCCTGTCACCCCGTCAGGGAGAGTACATCCACTGGACACCAGCTTACTGGCCAGCACTTACACTTAAGCACCATTAGCAGAACTGCAGCCTGAATTGTACCACCAAATAAAATTACATCCCTACAATGAGCAGCATCTGAAGAAGACACCTCATGAAACTTTCTGCAACCAAGTAATCAGTACAGAACTTTGGCCCTCTGAAAGCACCCATAAACAAAGCCAGTCAATCATACACAACATACACCACAGTCATATATTCAAGGGAAAAAGAAAAAATAATAAAAAACTTCATTCAAATTATAGGAAATTGTCATCTTCCTTGGATGAGAAGAAATTGGCACAAGAACTCTGGCAGTACAAAAAACCAGAGTGTTTAATCATTTCCAAAGGATCACATTAACTCTTTAGAAATGGGTGCTAACCAAATTGAAATGTCTGAAATGAGAGACATAGAACTCAGAATCTGGATGGCAAGGAAACTCAGTGAGATCGAAGAGAAAGTTTAAATCCAGTACAAAGAAGTGAGAAAAACAAACCAGGAATATAACAGATGACATAGCCATATTAACAATGAAACAGACAGAATTTCTGGAATTGAAAATTTCACTATAGGAATTTCAAAATATAGTTGGATATGTTAATAACAGACACAACCAAGCAAAAGAAAGAATTTCAGAGCTCAAAGACAAGTCTTTTGAATTAACACCATCAAATAAAGAAAAAAATAATTTTAGAAAACAAAGCCTTTAAGAAATATGTGATTATGTAAAGAGACCAAACCTGTGAAATTTTGGTATTCCTTAGAGAGAAGAAAAGGTAGACAACTTAGAAAACATGCGTGATTGTATACTTCAGAAAAATTTGTTTGATCTTGCTAGAGAGGTTGACATACAGGTCAAGAAATTCAGAGAACTCCTGAGAGATTCTATACAGGCTGATGATCCTCAAGACAGAGTAATCAGACTACCCACGGTCAACACAAAAGAAAAAAATCTTAAAAGCAGTTAGGGAAAATGGCCAAATTACTTATAAAGGGAATCACATCAGACTAACAGTGGACTTCTCAGCAAAAACCTTACAAGCCAGAAGAGATTGGGAGCCTATGTTTTGCCTTTTAAAGAAAAAAAAAAACATTCCAGCCAAGTATTTTTTTATCCTGCCAAACTAAGGTTCATACACAAAGAAGAAATAAAGTATTTCCCAGACAAGTAAACACTTAGTAAATTAATTGCCACTAGACCAGACCTGCAAGGAATACTCAGGAAGTTATAAACATAGAAATGAAAGAACAATACTTCCTACAACAAAGCACATGTAAGTATGAAGCCCACAGATCCTGTAAAGCAACTACACAATAAAGAATACAAAGTAACTAGTTAACAACACTATGACAGAAACTAAACCTCAAATATCAACATTAATCCTGAACATAAATACCTGAAATATTTCAATTAAAACACAAAGGTCCAAATAGTTTTAAAAAAATAAGCCCCAAACTCTGCCGTCTTGAAGTGATCCAGTTCACATATAATGACACTTATAGGCTCAAAGTAAAGAGAAATAAAATGATTGTCATGCAAATGGAAAACAAAAAAGAGCAGGGATCAATGTTCTTGTATCAGATATAACAAATTTTAAAGCAATAAAAGTAGAAAAGCACAAAGAAGGATATTACATAATGATAAAGGGGTAAATTCAACAAGATTTAACCAATCTAAATATATGTGCACCCAACATTGGAGCAACCATATTTATTGAAAAATTACTGCTAGACCTAAGAAAAAGACAGCCATACAGTAATAGTGGGGTACGTCAAAACCAAACTTACAGCATTAGACAAATCCTCAAGAAAGAAATCTAACAAAGAAATTCTGGACTTAAATTGAACACCTGACCAATGGTCTTAATGGACACCTACAGGATACTCCACCCAAAAACTAAACAATGTACGTTCTTCTCATATGTACATGGAGCATACTCTAAGATTTACCACATGTTTGACCATAAAGCAAGTCTCAGTAAATGTTTTAAAAGTGAAATCGTACCAAGTACTTTCTTAACTATAGTAGAATCAAAATAGAAATTAATAGAAAGAGGAACTCCCAAAACCACATATAAATAGTAAATAATTTATTCCTGAATGGCTTTTCAAAATTAAAACAAATCAAAAAATTATTTGAAATGAATGAAAATAAAGACACAACATACCCAAACTTCTGGGATACTGCAAAAGCAATATTAAGAGTAGAATTCATAGGGTTCAACACCTACATAAAAAAATTAAATCTCAAATTAACAACTTGATACTGCACCAAAAAGAATTAGAAAAATAAGAACAAATCCAAAGTTAGCAGAAGAAAATAACTAAAATCAGAGCAGCACTAGATTAAATTAAGACCAAAACAACAACAACAACAAAAATACAAAGCATCACAAAAAGAAAAGTGGTTGTTTGAAAGAATAAACAAGATTGCCAGTTTTAAAAAGGAAAATGGAAAAGAATATTCTCAAATCATAATGCAACTAAATTTAAAAATCGATAACAAAAGATAGTTGGAAACCTCAAACTATTTGGAAATTTGGTAGAAGCTTAGTAAATAACTTATGAGTTAAAAAAGTCCCAAAAGAGATTAAAAATATTTTAACAAAATAAAATTAAGAATACAAATTGTAAAGCTATTTGTATGCAGCAAAAGTAGTAGTACCAAGAGGAAAATGTATACCATTAAGTGCATATCTTGCAAAATAAGGAAGACCTAAATCAGTTACCTAAGCCTCTATTTTAGGACGCTAGAGAAAGAAGAGAAATATAACCCGAAAGCATGTAGAGGAAAATAAATTATAAATATTAGAGCAGACTAATAAAATTTGTAATGAACAAAACAATAGAGAAAAAATTACAAAACAAAGAACCAGTCCTTTGACAAGATGGGTGAAATTACTAAACCTTTAGTTAGGTTAGCAAAAAAAAAAAACACCTGAAGATTTTAATTACTAATATCAGAAATTGTAAAAGGGTCATCATTACCAATCCCATGGGCATTAAGGAATATTAAAGGAATAATATAAACTATTACATGCCTTCAAATTTGATAACTTAGGAAAACATGAGTAAATTCCTTTAAAGATACACTATTAAAATGTACACAAGGAAAATCATTATGTTAATAGGCCTATGTTTTTAAAAACGATGAGTCAAAAATAATCTCTGGAAAAGAAAATCCCATTGTCAGACCGTTTTACTGGTAAATTCTGCCAACCATTTAGGAACTAAGTAATACTAATACTCTACATTTACTTTCACAAAATTAAAGCAGAAGGAACTCTTTCTATCTTGTTCTATGAGACCTGCATTACTATAATATTACTCTAATACCTAAATCAGGTAAAGACATTAGAAGGAAGAAAAACTACAACCCAAAAGTCTCGAGTTTAGATGTGAAAAAATGTTGACAAAACATTGACTAATAGAATCAAGTAATGTATAAAAATAATTATATATAACAACCCAATGGGAATTATGCAACTTATCAATGGCTGGTTCATTATGGAACAATCAATCCATGTCATCTGACATACCAACATAATTATATGACCATGTCGAGCGATGCATATGAAGCAGTTACTCAATTCCAACACCCCTTCAGAATGAAGCAAAAACAAACTCTCTAGGAGTTTCACGCTAGGAATATAGGGGAAATTATTCAATTTGATTAATAACATCTATAAGAACCTATACTAACTTGATATGTAAACGTGAAAAGCAGGATGCATTTCTCTAAGATCAGAAACAAGGTAAAAATATGTTTCTCACCATTCCAATTCAACACTGAATTGGAAGCACTAATCAATCCAAAAAGACAAGAAAAGCAAACTAAGAGATTAAAAAGTAAGCAATAAAACTGTTTCCATTAACAGATGAAATGATTATCTATGTAGAAAATCTCAAAGAATAATGAAAAATAAAACCTCCTAGAACAAAGAAGCAAGAATATCAAAGTCAGAAATTATAAGGCTAATATACAAAAGTCAATTACTTTTCCATAAACTAGCAATAAACACTTGGAAAATAATTTTTATAAATTTTTTATTAGCACCAAAATATAAAATACTTAGTTATAAATCTAGTCAAATGCATATAAAATATAAAATCTATAGGCTGAATACTACAAATCTTGAGGGAAAAAGTCAAATAAATGGAGAGAGAGTCTATGTTCATAAATTGGAAGGCTACATATTTTTAAGATGTATTCTTTTTCACTTTATCTATTGACTCAACGTCATTTCAATCAAAATCCCTGCAAACTATTTTATAGATATTGACAAATTGACTCTAATGTTTGTGGGGGACAGCAAAAAACTTAGAAGTATCAACACAATACTGAAGAATAAAGTTGGAGGATACAGACTACCTGACTTCAAACCTTACTATAAGCCAAAGGAATAAAATGTAATCTTACACAAATACAGTAAATTGATCTTTGGCAGAGGTGCAAAGGTAAGTAAAAGAAGAAAGAATAGTCTTTTTAAAAACTGTTCTGGACTAAATGGACACCAATACAGGGATTGTGGTAGTTGCTGGGTATACCTCATCTAACAGCATACGGAGAACTGCAGAAATTGACTACATTTTGTGTATCTCATTATATCTTACCTAAAGTAGAACTTATGTTAAAAGTCTGTTTATCAGCCGCTGTCCATCAAACACCTCTTCCTGATGAACTGCAGTGGCGTTCAAGATCCATGAGAAGTAATTTACAAAAACCTTCATAAGGTCTGGCTATTTTTCTTTTTCTGTTATAGATTCCTTTGAGGAGAGCTAATAGATGATTCACAGATTGTGCTAATGACCAACTTTACATGGCTTCCTCAAGGATGTTTTTCCTCCCATTTACATGGGCTAGGAATCTATTGATGATGTCTGGAGTTTGGTAAAGTACTGTCACCTTATAATAGTGTATAAAATTTGAATTTGGTTTGCCAGATCAAGAATGATTGCATTTATATAAATCAAGTTAGACTTTAGTGTACTATACGCAATTTTGTTATTTAACATTCCATAAATACTGTTATCTATAAAAGAGTCATTTATAAATCAAACCATTTTACTTATCATAGCACTGCTACCAGAGCCACTTCTGTCTTGGGAACTCAACAATCCTTCAACAGAGAATATTCATTACTATTCTGTTTCCCTTTCTCACTGACTTCTAAATAAAAACCCATGATAAATACATCTGATTGGTGGAGATAACATCCTAGCTGTAAAGAGGCAAAAAAGTAATTTTTTGATAACAGCAATGCACACAAATTAAGAGATTTTCCTGAAATCCTGGATTTGTTTATAAGCTCTGGGTCTTGGGAGAATTAGTTACTCATTGTGCCTTACTTTACACCACAAAAATGGGAATTATTATACTGTACTTACATTAAAATGTTGTAGGAAAGGTTCAATTTGTTATTTATCATAAAATTCTTAGACAAGTGCTGACAGGAAGGGCTAAATTAGTATTAGTTACTTAACAAGATTATCATTATCATAAAGTTACTATTTTGATCATCAATTTCATGAGTATTTGACATGTTCAACTTGTTTATGGGACACAAGTTCTGCCGTCTACCAATATTTGCAAAATCAGAAAGTCTCCAAATTTAGAAGTGCAATTTAATTATGGGAAATAAAAAAAATAACATTACAAAACATTGTTCCCAACTCATAACCTGTTAATCAAGTTTTTATTAATTCCTTTTATCCTACAAGTCAGAAGAAAATTTACCCACCTTTTAATTCTAAATTATAACCATCAAAGTTGAATTTTTGTATCTGGAGCTGTTGATCATCCCTTGGTACTCACTGTGCCCATAGAGTTAACGTTCCAGTTTTGGGAGACTGTCATGTCATTATATTATTATATCATGTAAGACAAACTTCATTAATTATGTTATTTTATTATACCATCCTTCATTCCATCTAGGCGGAATATTATTACCCACAAGTAAATGGTGGTTTGAAAAATTAGTCTGAACAAAATCTTTATTATTATTATTTTGGGTAGAGATTAGATCTCGCTATGTTTCCAAGGTTGGTCATGAACTCTTGCCCTCAAGGCATCCTCCTGCCTCAGCCTCCTAAAGTGCTGCAATTATAGGCATGAGTCACAGCACCTGGACCAAAATACTTGATTTAAAAGTGAGTGTTTATACGAAGTAACTGGGAAAATGGCTTAATCCAGTCTGAGAGGGTAGGTGCGGAAGACCTTGACATACATACCTTGTTATAACAGAAAATAAAAATGTGATTTAAAAAAATCATTCAGGCATGTCACAAAGACCATGAAGCCAAACCTCATCATAATTTGTAAAAGTAAGTGTCTGCAGCTTGAGAATATGTAGGACAATAATAGGAGAAAATGGATTGAAGCACATCTAAGAGTACAGCATCTTATATGCATTAATCTGCTAATGGTGTATAGAATGTATTTCATCTTTACTTTGAAAAAGTAAAGTGAGCAGGGTACTTAGGGGTGTGTGAGCGAGCAAGCGTGGGGGTCTGGCCACAGTGCACAGCCAAGCGTGCTGACAATGTAATGTGCAAACTCCACACGAACAGTGACCGCAGATGGAGGTTGATTTTTTCATCAACATTATAAGAAAGCAATGTTATTTAAGGACCTGCTGTACCTGTATAAAAAGTATAATTTTCTCATCATGAAACCACTAAACAGTATAGTGCTTAATAGTTTTTTTGTGTATGTTAAATGTCTATTGTTATTCAGTGTTACTATTAGAGACCAGAAGTTTTACTCAACGAATCATTCTCTATGAAACAATAGATATAATTGGAAGAAATAACAGTCAATAATTTTCATTAGAAAAGGTCACATGCAAAGTAAGTATACATCCTACCACTTTGAAATATATTTTGGATTGAGGGAAAAATCATTTTCATCTACCCCATTAAAGTTCAGGTTTTCAGGGTTTTTTTGTCTTGTTTTGTTTTGTTTTTTTGCACTGGAGTAGGAAAAAAGGAATTTGCTTTAGGGGCATGAAACTAAAATATCAGAATGATAAGACTAAAATCAACAGAGTTTAGACTTCAGTAGTCAGAATAAAATACTTCTGGCTGTGCACTGGCTCACTACTGTAATCCCAGCACTTTGGGAGGCTGAGGTGAGTAGATCATGAGGTCAGGTGTTCAAGACCAGCCTGACCAACATGGTGAAACCCTATTTCTACTAAAAAATACAAAAATTAGCCAGTTATGGTGGTATGTGCCTGTAATACCAGCTACTTAGGAGGTTGAGGCAGAAGAATTGCTTGAACCTGGGAGACGGAGGTTGCAGTGAACCAAGATCACACCACTGCACTGCAGCCTGGGAAGCAGAGTGGGACTCCGTCTGAAAAAAAAAAAAAATCTAAAATATTCCACATATTGTATAAAACCACAGATAAATGTGCAAAGAAATAATTAAGCATATTTTATTACTATGAGTGAATATGACATTTAAAGCTATGTGTATTCTCCAAGTCAAAAATTCTCTTTGTAAATAAGCCCAGGACCACCCATAAATACACCATACAAATATTGGACCATCTCAATGCAGAATTAAATACCATATTTTACTAAATGAAAGGAATACAAAAGTGAATACCTTAATGCTGGATTTCCCTACCAAAATTGGTTGACAAATATTCAGTGGTGATGATTATAATAAAAATTAAAAATCATTGCTAATTTTATTTGTTATATTATTGTGGAGACCTATCGTTGTATTAGTCATATTTAAACTTCATAATTTTAATTTATTGATTATCAGCACAAAACCACAAAATACTTGTCAAAATTATTAAGAGCTAACTAGCTTATGTGACTTTTGCTAAAAAATATCATTTTAAATCATTGCATAATATTTTTTAATGACATCCATGGCAAGTTCCCAGTCTTTTACACATTAACATAACAAATGAGTTTCTTTGTAGTTAGGTCTTTAAGAAAAATCCAAAGATGTATTACTTTATGACCTCACACCTAATTTCTCTTATTCTTTGATGGTGGACAATGTGCCTGGCTGTCTTGTCTCTCTTATGTGAATGGTTGAACATCTCTTGTAAAGATGGAATACAGTATGCTGTAGGAATTACATTAAAAATTCTCAGTGAAGGGAAAAGACTCTGGGATCTTGGATGTCAGTTCCAAGAGAGACAAATTTATACTGATAACAGTCTGCCTTTTATAAATGATATATAAGACCCTAGAGGTCTTTTTCCCTATCACTAAGAATTTTTCATGCATTTCCTACAATATGAAAAAACCATGTGTAACATTTATATGTTGTTACTACACATTAAGTGGAATCTTGTAAAGTCTGTTTTAGGTTTGTACTCAAAAATCAATTTTAGTATTAGATTAAAATTTTGCTTTTAATAGAAATAAGACTTCTTAACCATTGCAATAAATGTGTGTTAAAATTAGGCTTGCTCAGCAATTTAATATTACACCAGAAGCCAATAACAAAGCAGCTAACTTCTCTTGTGGTATAGTAGGCACCAACTGAGGTATGTTCTCTTTGGGACTCATTTTTAAAGATGTGGTTATAACCCACAGAAATGCAGCAGAAATGCAAATGACTTGGACTAGTGGCGCGAAGTTCTAAGCAAGTTCTTCAAAGTGACATTTACCATGGACTGTCTAGGGCATTGATAGAAAATAATAACTGTGTCTCAACGAGGCTAAAATATTGGACAGCACAGTGCTAGAAAATTATCCTAAAACTGCTTGAAATCATCTAAAAATGCTAATCAATCAATGGGGCCACTTAGACACAGGAGCTGATTCCATCTTTAAGGAATAATTTCTTTTTGTTTGTTTGTTTTTGATGGAGTCTCACTCTGTCGCCAGGCTGGAGTGCAGTGGCACAATCTCTGCTCACTGCAACTACCGCCTCTTGAGTTCAAGTGATTCTCCTGCCTCAGCCTCCCAAGTATCTCGGATTACAGGCGTGTGCCACCACACTCAGCTAATTTTTTTGTATTTTTAGTAGAGACAGGGTTTCACCATGTTGGCCAGGATGGTCTCGATCTCCTGACTTGGTGATCCACTCACCTTGGCCTCTCAAAGTGCTGGGATTACTGGTGTGAGCCACCATTCCCAACCAATAATTTATTTGTAATGATTTGTTTCTGCCTTTGACCAAAATGGTACCAGTTTGTCAGACTCAAGCACAGGAGTGTAACAGTATCAGTTTCTCTGGTCCATGAACATGGTATATATAACTTAATTTATTATTATACTTGCTTTTGTTTCTTGTAGCAATGTTTTGTAATTTTCATATGTACAGAGTATACATATTTAATTAGCTATCACAAAATATTTTTTACTTTGAATGCTATTATTTTTAAATTTTGATTTTATATTTTATTGCTAGTATATTAAAGTACAGTATCTTAATAGTGTTGGTTACACAAATGTATATACTTTTTATATTTCATTGAACTATAAACTTAAAATAGGAAATTTTATTATATGTAAATTATGTCAATAAATTTGATTCAAGACTAATTCTGGTAATCTGTTTACTGCACAGGCTTTTAGAGATAAATATGTGAACTAATGCATGTAACATGCTTGTCACAGTCCTTAACAAAAATGTAGACTTGAAAGCATTATTATTAAATTCTGTATTTAGATATATTTTATTTACTATAATTTTTTGTAATACAAATACTTGGGAATTCAAGAAATGTAATCTTCATATGTAAACATAACATCTTACTGGACAGTTCTTAATATCTGTGTAAAGACAGGGGATGTTGCTTGCTTACATTTTTCATTATGAACCCTTGGAAATTATTGTTGGTTGAATTCTTTTAGCTTTCTTGCTCACGCGTCTGTCTTCCCAGAATTAAGGCACATTTCACTAACTTGATAATAGTCATGTTCAGCAAAATATTATTTGTGTGCTTTGCTCAGTTTTCTTTTTCTCCAAGTTATTTGTTGATACAAAACACCTCTTATTCTTAAAGCAGGATGATTATGTAGTGTTCAGCACAAGTTTTGTTCTCTTCATGAACTTCATTATTTATTATTACATCAACTATCTCTTCTTTCATCCACCATATCCTTGGCATTAGAATTCAAATACCTCCAAGAGTGTACTTACATGCAGTGTTAATTATAATAATAAATACGAGTAATAATAATAGTTATATATAATGTGCAAAATTTCAGGCAGTTTTAAGTGTTTTATATATATGTACTATTTATTACATGAAACAAATAGGAAATGAGTACTAATTTTACTCCTATTTGTAAATGAATTTATAGAACAGAGTAATTAAATGACTTTTTAAATGTTTTATAATTTTTAATTAGCTTCAAACCAAGGGAGTTTGAGTCCAGTAGCTAGGAACTGAAACATTATATTCTACTACTCAAAATTTCATTTCTTAATAAAATGAGTAAATTAGTTACAATGAATTATGGAACTTAAATTTTCCATGGTTAAATCCATTCATTTTTTATCCACTAGCGAAAACATAATGATAAGGATGGCCTTGGGCGCAGATATTCACTGATGAAATATATATATTATCACTGTTAAAAATGGAATCAGATACGAGATCATTAATGCGAATCTTCCTAGCCTATAAGACTGGAGCCTGACAGCATGAATATGAGAAATGGAACAAAGATCACAGTTACTCAGCACTTGATTGAATCCTGATTGTGAATGAGTGTTTTGGTGTGAGCCAAGTGAATTCCTCTTAGGTTCACATGTGATTTCCACTTATGGTGATGAAATCCAGAATATGCTACATTTAAACTATTTAAAAAGATCAGATATGTTTTCCCTATTCTATAAGGTATTTGATTAGTGACCAATTTGTGCTCAGTTTTATTACCTTCTTTATTCACAAAATGAGCCTATCTACAGGTTTTAAAAAGCAGTGAGGAAAAGGCTGTGATTCTGTTATGAAATCCTGGGCTATGCTATGTTTTTTTTTTTTGATAGTTTGATAATGCTCTGTTTCAGAGGTTTCTACAAATAAAGCTACTGGAAACAGCTTGCAGCAATTTCTGTTGGTGCCAAGTATACTGTAATAAACACTGACTTTACATTTATTCTTAATTTTAATGTTGTTGCTGAGGACCACTAAAAACTGACAAAGAAGGAAATTTTGGTTTTGTTCAATTACTTTAAAATTTCAGTGCTCCTTGTAACCTAGTATATAAAAGAAAATATCTCTAGTGATTGGAGCAAATTTACAAAAACAAAGTAAAATTAAAATAGATGGATTCCATTGTTTCAAACTTTAAATCATAAAGTAAAACAAATTTTAAAAGATAATTATACTAACAAAAAGACACTAAGAGTATGACTTAAGAAAAAGTTAAGAAGGCCAGTAAATAGGCATGAAAATGTTAACATCAGAAATCAAACTAAGTAAATATCACTTTGTTAAATGTTTTCCAAGCCATGTAAAAGAACAGAGACAAAATAGGAAATAGCTTCTTTAAAAATATCTATGCCATAGAGCATAAAGGTAAACATGATGCCATTGTAATTCTACTTGAATTATTGCTAATTTTATTTAGACTCTTCATTATTTTAGCCTGAAAGAAGCCCTTGAGGTCGTAGCAGCCATTTTAAGATTCCTACTTTTAGCCTTTTTCCTTGGTCTCAAATAAAAACCTGGGGAGTCATCCAATCTTAGCCCTTAATTGGGACTTTAATTGGGCCTTTGGTAATTATAGCAATTATAGATAAATTAGAGTAATAACCAGTAATTGTAAATTAAGTCAATCTGAAGTACATTTGAAATATACTTACGAATTGCGCTTTAAAGTGATATTACCACCTTGAATATCATGTTATACTATGCTTTGTATCTCTCATAAATGGATTAGACTTTCAATAAATTAATGTTATATATATATTTAATAATTCACTTAATTCTTAATCCATTCTCCATTCTTTTAAAGAAAAGTAATACATGTTTGCTATTTATGGAATAAAGAGTTTTCCCTAAATTATGTAAATAATTATGTAAACAATTCTAAATTACATGGGAGTAAATAGTGATAAGTACATTTGCATTGTTAGAAGTATTGAAATGTATGCACACCTCTAACAAAAAATTATTTTGGAGGTAATTTTAATATATTTTAAAATATCAAATCTATGATCATAAAATCTTTTAAAATCCTACCATATAAGTTCCCTGAACCATAAGTGTGATAACATTAATTAAATAATTAAGAAGAGGCGTGTCTGAAGCCAGGTGATTTACATGCATCTAATATCTCATTTAATTTCACAGCAAATCTACAGGAGATGGGATGACATTAATGGAGTTAATACTATACCCATTTCAAAGATGATTAAACTTATGCTACAAATGCATTAATAGCTCACTGTCTATCCCACAGCGAAAACAATAAATGGCACAGTTGGGGTTTGAGCAGAGGGTAGATTTAATTCCAAAACTGATCATCTTTTCAAAATACCATACTATTACTTTTATAAGGGAATTACTAAAAGAAAAAATGAATGCTGACTCTAATTAGTTTGAATTTATAGATATTTCTGAAAATAAAAAGTACATTGTCTTTCTTACCACTGCTTATTTAAAATGCTACAAATATTCATAGTTTATTGAAACTTTAAAAATGATTACCTCTGTTTTAATTTGTCTTTTAGGGATGTCTCACTTATTTTTTAGCTTTCTAACCACCAATGTTTGTTCCTCTTATTTTTCCCCTATATGCTCCTTCTCCAAATTATATATTATTTTCTAATAGAACAAAATTAGTTTAAATTCTATAACTAAATCTGTGTGTGCTGAATAAATGCAACTAAAACAGAGCCCATCCATTTATTACAACTGTCTTGACTAGACTTTTGACAAAAATGATTCACTAGTATATATTCTGGTTCATCATTTTAGACTAGATTTAGTTTCTGTCTGGAAAGTGTTGTTAAGGAAATAGTTACTGAACTTTCAGACAGCTGTCAAACCCTGGCTTAGCTATTTGCAACTGTATGTTATATAACTACAGTTTTCTCTTCTGAAAAATAAAGAAACAAAATTTGTCTTTCATATTTGCTGAGAGTTAAAATAAAAAATAATATAAAAATTGCCTAACTATGCTAGGCACATAGATGGAACGGATGCTAAAAAATGGTAGGGTAATATGAAAAGACTCTACTGACGTTGTGATGAGAATGCATGCTAATAATTATTTTTAGCCATGAAACCCACTCCCAGTGCATCTATACTGGATACTTCTATTACATTGCCAAATTTGATAATACTACTGATTTAACTGAGCTTCAGAGAAACTGCTTCTTTCAAACATATTTCCAGGTCATATGCCAGAGTAAAGGGCAATTGATTTTATTTAAAATAACTAAATATACCTACAAAATAGTGGTTTCTTGTTAGACTCACTCTTGACATTTTAACTGAAGATATCGAAAGTACCTGAAAATGTCAAAGATTAATTTCAACTTGAGTTTTAAAAAGAAAGCTTACATTTTATATTTTATATTGACCTATTTTCAAGCTTACGAATAATTTCTTCAGGTTTGTCTAGCATACTGATGAGCACATCAAAGGGAATCAGTCTTTTTTTTTTCCTCACTGTTTTGCTGATTTCCATCATTTTTCATTCTTTTTCTTACTTTTCATAACTCTGCAAAAATTATCTGATCTTGCATTTTATCTATCTTTTTCATTATAATCTCTAACACATTAATCATGGTTATTTCAAATCACTTGTCTGGTATTTTTAACATCTGTGTCATATTTGAGTCTGATTATGATTGTCTCTTCAGACTGCTTTTTTTTTCTTTTGTACACCTTGAAATATTTTTATGAATGCTAGAAATGTTATATAGGATATATAAAACCAAAAGTTACTTGTTTGTTTTAAACCCTTAGAGGTAATCTTTTCTTTCCTTTTACCGAGTCTTGAGTTTGTAGGTTTGTATTAACCTTGTCAGAAATTGAGTTCAGTGTTTAAAATGTTGTTGCTATTATTGACATATTTGAAATTTGCTTTTGCTATAGACACTAGCAACTTCAGATTTTCTAGTGGTACCTTGTGTTTATCACCCCCATTTTGCTTTGGATCTCTTTGTGATGGTCCCCGAGAGAGAATGCCTTTTATAACTCTTCAAATTGTACTCCACCATTATTTTTACTCACTGCATATTTATGTGATAAGGGAAAGTGAGAAAGCAGGCAACTATTTTTGATCATTAGGTTAAGACTCAGTCTAAGCCATGCACTATAAGCCTGGGTTTTAGAACTTGACTTCACAAATATTTCTTCCAAATATTCAGACATAATTCTGGGCTAGCCTGTATGCTTGTTCTTCCCCAAGTGTGTACTCTGTAATTTTTTTTTATTTCTTCTCTCTCTTCCCTTAGCTCTAATGGGTTTCCATCACTACCCTCCAACTACCACTTGAATGCACTTTCCCCTGAAGAATAATGTTTTTTTTTTCCTTTGAGATTGGTACAGAGGATGAGTCTTAATGGTGGTAGCCCCTGTTCCACTCCCAAAATTACTATGGGATTACACCCATGACTTCACACTACAGGTTTTGATGTACTAAAAAAAATTTTTTCATAAATTATTTGGGTACAGTTGGTATTTAGTTACATGAGTAAGTTCATTAGTGATTATTTGTGAGATTTTGGCACACCTATCACCAGAGAAATGTACACCACACAATACTTGCAGTCTTTTATCTCTCACCCCACTTCTGTTCCCTCAAGTCCCCAAAATCCATTGAATCATTCATATACCTTTGTGTCCTCATAGCTTAGCTTCCACATGTCAGTGGGTACATATGATGTTTGGTTTTCCATTCCTGAGTTACTTCATTTAAAATAATAGTCTCCAGCTCATCCAGGTCAGTACAAATGCTGTTCATTAATTTCTTCCTATGGCTGCATAGTATTCAATTACATATATATAAAATATAAGTATGCTTTAAATATGTAAAGCAAATTTATAGCTCTTTTATATGAGAAATTGACAAATACAGCAATACAGCAACAAAATAAAAAACATTTAAAACACTTCTGTGTGATATTAATTGATGCTCAAAACAAAAACAACAAAAAATCTGTATAGCAGGTTTAAGGAATCTCATTAACAAACTTGATCTCTGAAACATATATCAAACAATTAGAGAACATACTCATACATTTTCAGGCACACATAGACTATTTATAGAAATGGGTCCATTTTAGGACCCATTGAATCATAGTATTTTCAATTATATATGTATAATTGATATATACTTGAATACTATGATACTAATTGGTAAATAGTTGAGTACTGCAATTCAATTATAGATATGTATATATAATACATGTATATATGTATAATATATATGTATATATATGAATCACAGGTTCTTTATCCACTTGTCGATTGATGGGCATTTTTGTTGGTTCCACGATTTTGCTATTGTGAATTGTGCCGCTATGAACATGTGTGTGCAAGTATCTTTTTGGAATAATGACTTATTTTCCTCTCAGTGGATACTCTGTAGTGTGATTGCTGGATCAAATGGTAGCTCTACTCTTAGTTCTTTAAGGAATCTCCATACTGTTTTCCATAGTGGTTGTACTACTTTACTTTTCCACCAGCAGTGAGTGTAGAAGTAATCATTTGAAATTTGTGAGGCTCAGTTTTTTGACTTACCATATGGACCCATTTCTATAAATATTCTATGTGTACCTGAAAATGTATGAGTATGTTCTCTAATTATTTGATGATACATGTTTCAGAGATCAAGTTTGTTAATGAGATTCCTTAAACCTGCTGTACAGAATTTGTTTTTTTTTTGTTTTGAGCATGAATCAATATCACATAGAGGTGTTTTAAATGTTTCTTGTTTTGTTGCTGTATTTGTCAATTTCTTATTAAAAAAGAGAGCTATAAATTTGTTTGACATATTTAAGGCTATTTCTTATATATTTATAAGATTTATATCTTCCTTGTAAATTGAGTTTTTCATATTTGTTACATTCTTTAATTATATGTTTTTCTTTTAAAATCTACCTGTCTGAAATTGTGTATCAGTTTTATTTGCTTATATTTGCTTGGTAAAGCCAATTTGTATTTTATAATATGAACATAACTGAGTCTTTTTAACTTAAATGTGTGCTTTTTTCCAGCAAAATATAACTAGAGTTTATACTTTGCTTACACTAAACATTTCTATGATTTGAAAGGAGAGTTCTTAATTCAATTTGATTTTCAGTCTTATGCTTTCTGTTTGCCACTCTTTAAAATTATATATCTTTTCTTCTTTTCTAGGTCTTATTTGGTTTGGGTTTCTTGCTTCTTTTTCTTAATTGTTATCTTCAATTTCTTTTAAAGTTGTATCAGTTTTTTTAGTGGTTGGCATACCTATATAAATATACATACTCAACCATGTCTAAAATTATTCAGTATCTTTATTTCATCTTAAAATGTACAAAGAAGTTAGAATATTATTTAAACTCCAATAAACTATTTTCCTACTCATATTTTTTGTCCCAGTATTTTAGTTCTATCTTGTTTTTCTTCAAAATTAGAAATTTATAGAATTAACATTTATCTTATTTCATGAAACTATTTCATAATGTCTTCACCTAATATTAAATTTTTACCTTTAGATTTCCACTGACAATTATTTTTCTCTTATCTAAAGTATACCTTCTAAAAGCTACTTTACAGGAGACTCTATTAGAAATTTGTACTATGTTTCTACTCACCTCTTGAAATTTGTTAGGCTCAGTTTTATGACTTAGCATATGGACTCGTTTCTACAATGGATCCCTTATAGAAAATATTATAGATGGGATAATTTTTTTTTTTTTTTGAGATGGAGTCTTGCTCTGTCACACAGGCTGGAGTGCAGTGGTGCAGTCTCTGCTCACTGCAACCTATGCCTCCTGGGTTCAAGCGATTCTCCTGGCTCAGCCTCCTGAGTACCTTGAACTACAGGTACACACCACTATGCGAGATTAATTATTGTATTTTTAGTAAACACAGTGTTCATCATGTTAGCCAGGCTGGTCTTGAACTCCTGACTTAAAATGTCCCACTTGCCTTGGCCTCCCAAGTGCCAGGACCACAGGCGTGAGCCACTGCACCAGACCAGATGGGATAATTTAGCTCTCTATAAAATTGGAAATTGGAGACCATTCTCTTAGAACTTCAAACATTATTTTTTGTCTTCTGGTCTCTATTGTGCTGTTAAAAAATGAGTTTTATTTCCAGTTGTAAACCCATTGTATATCATTGTTGCCTCTTTAACTAATTTCAATATCTTATTCTCGTCACATTATTTAGTTTTCAATGATGTATTTATATGTTAAATAACTTCTAGGATATGTACTTATCCTGTTCGAAACTTTGGTAAGATTCTTAGATATGTGACATCTTTGAATAATCTTTAAAATTCTTATCTATTATCACTTTAGATATTTCTGCTTTCCCATTCTTACTTTTGTTTTTATACAACTTCAATAAATTATATATCTTCCCATTCTATCTTTCATTTCACCATCTCTTTTTCATATTATTATTCATCTAGTCTTCTCTTTTTCCTCTCTCTTAGTGACATATAAGATAATTTCTTCGGATCTCTATCATCCCCCTTTTCAGCTTTTGCACACCAGTTTTCTAGTTACCATTATCCCTTTTCCTGTGTACATTACTATTCCTCAATTGCATACTTTAGCAACATAGAATTTTATTACATGTTTTAATTTCAACTATATGATCCACCAATTGCAGGTTTATTGAACCATTGTATTTTCTTTTCTAAATTGGATTTTTCCCCCCAAATTATTTTACCACCTTACATGTAGTCTTCTCTTCCTTGCTTATATTATGTTCTTTTACCTTTATATGTATTAAGTATATGTACTTTATACTCTATCTAATTATTCTAGTCTCTTAACAATTTTGACTTATTGTCTTTTTTTGCCCTGATCTTCATTTTTGGTATATTATTCTACATGATTTATGATTTTGTTTTTGATTTTAAGCAACTTGTTTTCTTGAAATTTTGTGGAATTACTGTGACACAAGAATTAAGTTACATTCTTTTGGAGAGGATTTGTCTTTATAACCACTGAATATTCACAAGCAGTATTGATTTAGAGGACTGCAATTAAATTTTCACCTTGAAAATACTTCTATTTTTATAAGTTTGAGTTTAGTTAGATTTTTCTGGTTACGTATGTTTTTGCTACAAAGTCTATTAATTTTGGACTACGAAAATTATATATGGTCCACTAGGTATTGCACAATCTCAGGGTGAATGTATTTCTTTTCTCCCTATTCTCAGTACTAAAATGTCAAATACATAGGTTTTGTTATGGCTTCTTCTTGAAAAATACTTTATTTTTTGCTCACTTTTACATTTATTTTGTAGACCATATTGATTACAGCATTGAGTATTTGTGTGTGTGTGTGTGTGTGTGTGTATGTGTGTGTTGTATGTGTGTATGTGTGTATGTGTGGTGAGTGACAACCATCTTTTTTTTTAGATTCCAACTTGGAAAGAATCCAGGTTTTATCTCTATCCATTGCACCACAGGTGGCCATCATGTCACAAGCTTATGGTTTCCCATAATTCTTCCTTTAACTTTTTCTTTGGATTCTATCAAATCTTTACTTTTGTGACCTCTCAGCAATTAACATGAAGAAGTTTAGTTTTTACTAATGGCAGCTATGCTAAGCTATGCAGTTTTATACAATATTATCAATCAAAGTAACAATTGAGTTTTTAAAATTACAAAACAAACATTTTAAAACTGAAAATGTTTATTTTAAAGAATTTTTAAAAGAACAAAATTACTTTGGTGGAACGACCTGACTTCAAAGTGCAAGTCAGATTAGAAAGTTATTTGTAAGGAAGTGAAAATATCCAACTGTCACTGCCTTTTTTACACTTCATTTTTCTCCTGCTTTAGTGAGGTATAATTGACAAAAACTGTTTACCTTCAAGGTGTACAACATGATTATTTGATATATGTATACATGGTAAAATGATTATCCCAAACAAATTAACATATTCAATACCACACACAGTTACTATTTTGTGTATGTGTGTATGTGTGTGGTGAAGACATGTAAGATCTACTCTCTTAGCATATAGTAAGTATACAATCCAGTATTCTCAACTATAGTCACCATGCTACACACTAGGTCTTCATAACTTACTGATTTTATAACTGTAAGGTTATAGCCTTCAACAAATGTTTCCCCATTTCCCCTGACCCCCAGTTCCTGACAACAATCATTCCTCTCTGCTTTTATGAGGTGCACATTTTTAGATTCCACATGTAAGTGAGGTCATACAGTATGAAAAACTTGAGGGACATTATTCTAAGTGGAATAAGTCAGGCATACAAAGACAAACATTATTTTTCAATAAGATGACCTAGTGAAAAGACTTAAAAATATGATTTCTATTTTAATAATATATTTAATTGATAAATTACATATACTTATTGTGTACAGACCGTTGCTTTGCAAGATGTGTAAAATGACTAAATCAAGTTAGATATATATATTGCCTCACACTCTTAATCCTTTTTTGTGTGTGTGTGTGGTAAGAACACAAAATCTACTCTCAGCAATTTTCAAGAATATGTTTTCTACTTTTAGGAGATTTAATTGCTGAAGATAATGGCTCTGAAAAGAGAGTATATTTTTATTGCCAGGGATGTTAGTTCCATAGCAGAATCTGTTCATCATAGCAGTGCAAGTCCTAAGGGATTGTGTTAATGGACCATGCTGCCACCAATAAACACCTTGTTGAATTAGTAGTTATTTCAGAAAAAAAGGAAGTCACTCTGAACCTTTTATAGACTGGATATTTTAAATGTACTGTGAAATGAAGGACACATAAACTTAAGAGTAATTATTCCCATTATGCACACTTTTATGACTCAAGATAGTGAAATAGCAAGAAAAAGAGATGTAAAATAGGTATGCATGCAAAGTGTACCAATAATGAGATTCTCAAGGTGAATAGATAACATATTATATTAGTCTGTTCTCACACTGCTAATACAGGCATACCTGAGACTGGGTAATTTATAAAGGAAAGAGATTTAATTGAGTCACAATTCAGCATGGCTGGGAGGCCTCAGGAAACTTACAATTACAGCAGAAGGGGGAGTAAACATGTCCTTCTACACATGGCAGCAGGAAGAAGACGGGCAGAACCAAAAGGGGAAAAGCCCTTAATAAAACCATCCACTCTCATGAGAACTCACTATCACAAGAACAATATGAGGGTAACTGCCTCCATGATTTAATTACCTCCCACTGGATCCCTTTATGATATGTAGGGATTATGGGAAGTACAAGTAAAGATGAGATTTGGGTGGGGAAACAGCCAAACCATATTATTTCACCCCTGGCCCCTCCCAAATCTCATCTTCTCACATTTGAAAACATACCTGTAACATTTCAACAGTTCCCCAAAGTCTTAAATCATTCCAGCGTTAACTCAAAAGTCCAAGTCCAAAGTCTCATCTGAGACAAGGCAAGTCCCTTCTGCCTATGAGCCTGTAAAATCAAAATCAAGTTAGTTACTTCCTAGGTACAGTGAGGGTACAGGCATTGGGTAAATATACTCATTCCAATTGGGAGAAATTGGTCAAAACAAAGAAGCTACAGGCCCCATGCAAGTCTGAAATCCAATAGGGCAGTCATTACATCTTAAAGTTCCAAAATAATCTCCTTTGACTGCATGTTTTAAACCCAGGGGCATGCTGATGCAAGAGGTGAGCTACCATGACCTTGGGCAGCTCTACCCTTGTGGCTTTGCAGGGCACAGCCTGCTACTGGCTGCTTTCATGGGCTGGGGTTGAGTGTCTGCAGCTTTTCCAGGTGTACGGTGCAACCTGTCAGTGGTTTTACTATTCAGGGTTCTGGAGGATGGGGGCCCTCTTCTCACAGCTCCACTAGGTAGTGCCCCATTGGGGACGCTGTGCGGAGGCTCTGACCCCATATATCCCTTCTGCACTGCCCTAGCAGAGATTCTCCATGAGGGCTCCACCCCTGCAGCAAACTTTTGCTTGGCCATCCAGATGTTTCCATACATTCTCTGAAATCTAAGTAGATGTTCCAAAACATCAATTCTTGACTTCTGCCCCTATGATTCAATTACCTCTCATTGGGTCCTTCCACAATATGTGGGGATTATAGGAAGTACAAGTCAAGAACAGATTTGGGTGGAGACACAGAAAACCGTATCATTCCACCCCTGGCCCCTCCCAAATCTAATGTTCTCACATTTGAAAACACAATCTGTGCACCAATAGAGTCAATACCCCATGGAAGCCACCAAGGCTTGGGGTTTGCACCCTCTGAAACAATGGCCTAAGCTGTATTTTGGCCCCTTTAGTCACAGCTGGAGCTAACGCAGCTGGGATGCAGGACACCACGTCCTGAAGCTGCACAGAGCAGGGGGGCCCTGGACCCACATCACAAACCATTTTTTTTCTCCTAAGCTTCTAGGCGTGTGATGGGAGGTGCTGCCAGGAATGTCTCTGACATGCCCTGGAGACATTTTCACCATTGTCATGGTGATTTACATTTGGCCCCTTGTTACTAATGCAAATTTCTGAAGCAGATTTGAATTTCTTCCCAGAAAATGGGTTTTTCTTATCTCTTGCATCATTAGGTGGCAAATTTTCCAAACTTATGCTCTGCTTCCTCTTGAATGCTTTGCTGCTTAGAAATTTCTTCCACCAGATGCCCTAAATCATCTCTCTCAAGTAAAGTTTCACAGATATCTAGGGCAGGGGCAAACTGCCACCAGTCCCTTTACTAAAATATAGCAAGATTAACTTTTACTTCAGTTCCAAACATGTTTCTCATCTCCAACTGAGACCCCCTCAGCCTATACTTCATTGTCTGTATCTCTATCAGCATTTTGGTCAAAGCCATTCAGCAAGTCTCTAGGAAGTTCCAAACTTTCCCACATCTTCCTGTCTTCTGAGCCCTCCAAGTCTCTTGGACATTCCAAATTTTCCTAGATTTTCCTGTCTTCTGATCCCTCCAAACTGTTTCAACCTCTGTCTAGTATCCAGTTCCAAAGTCGCTTCCACATTTTCAGTCATTCTTATAACAGCACCCGACTGTCTGTGGTAACATTTACTATATTAGTCTGTTCTCATGCATGCTGCTAATAAAAACATAGTCAAGACTGGATAATTCACACACACACACACACACACACACACACACACACACACACACACACACACAGGCTTAATTGACTCACAGTTCCACATGGCTGTAGAGGCCTCAGGAAACTTAAAATTATGATGGAAAAGGAAGCACATATATTCTTCTTCATATGACAGCAGGAAGGAGAAGTGCTGAGTCAATGGGGGAAAAATCCCCTAAGAAAACCATCAGCTCTCATGAAAACTTACTCAATATCATGAGCACAGTATGAGAGTAACTGCCCCCCATGATTCAATTACCTCACACCAGGTTCCTCCATGACATGTGGGGACTATGGGAGCTATAATTCAAGATGAGATTTGGGTGGGGTAACAGCCAAACCATATCACACTTTAATCAAAATTTTAAAGAGTATTGATTATTTTATGATGTAAACAGAAATAGAAATATTTTATCAATTAATGGATATTTAATTTCAGCCAGTGACTAAGCTCCTTCCTATTATAGATTATATATCATTAAGGAGTGTGGTTTGTCTTTTTCATCTTGTTTCCATACTGAATGTTTATTATTCAGGAAACTTTATGACAATGAGAATTTTAATATTAACATTACATCTCTAACACCTGAGGGAAAAATAAGTTAACATAGTTAAAATAAACTAAAATATCACAGAAATCACTTTCTGAGTAATTTGATTGTCCTTCATTATGCCAACTTCTCATAAACATTCTTTTAATTAAACAAAATGAGATAAATATTATTGCCATGTTCTGTTAAATGAGATATTTTGGTAAATATTGTATTACTTAAGAACCTTCTTATTCTTTAATTATATATTTGATGATACTGTAAATTGAGATATGGTAGAAGATTTTTTAAAATACACAGCTATTTATTATTGAAGGGAAGAGAGAAAACATTTTCAATTTATTTAAAGTTCACTGAGAGTCTAAATGCATAATCTATGATTATCAATATACTTACAAATTATGAAAATATACATTTGAGAATTTGTAAAAGTGAAAACCAGTCACTTTTTATTAAAGAGACCAAATATGTTAAAAGGCCCAAAGTTACATTTTTTTTCCTACTGAGATAGTTCTTATATTAGCTTTTCTTCTACACAACAAATTTTTACAAACTTAGCGACTTAAAACAATACCTATTAATTTTTTTGTTTCTATAGGTTAGGATTCCAAGTACGTGCTTATGCTCAAGAGGCTGCCTACACTTCCCTGCCATGAAGCCCTTTCTGTTAGCATTTTCACAACCTCTGTTTTGTTTTTAAAGGTAAGCAAGAGAACAGCTATACAATAATCTAATCACTGGAGAGATTCCTCAGCATATTTGTCATATTCTATTAAAAGCAAGTCCCAGTTTTGCCCATACTCAAGGGTATGGGATTATACAGCAGGTGACTTCCTGGGGCTTATGCTAGGATGTGTTCACCGACAGCTCAGATTGACTCACATGTATTTGTATTTCAATGGTTGCAATACTAAGGTTTTTTTTGATATCATGGAACACTTAATAGCATTTACTCCGTGTGACTTTTTCAATATCCTTTGAGTAAGTTACCAGTGAGTACTGTAAATCTCCAAACCATATTAGGTCACTTAATAGCATTTACTCAATGTGACTTTTTCAATGTCCTTTGAGTAAGTTACCAGTGAGTACTGTAAATCTCCAAACCATATTAGGTAAAGGAGTGCTCAAGATAGTAAATAACACATAGTAAATATGTAATAAATGAATCTGTCAACATTATTATTATTTGTATGATTATTGATATGTACATTGGGTTTGAAAGGTCAGCATGGTAAGCCATACTTGAGTTTTGATGGGACTTGCAATAGATGCACTGCAACAAAACAAATAATATGATTGGGGTGATGGAAAAATTAGCAACCAAAGATAGAACAAAATCTGAGCTTCCTCATGAACCAGAAACGTTGTGAATGCTTAGGTTTCTTGTAGTTTTATAGAATCTTAAACAGTGCTTGTTTGTTTAATTCATTAATGCAGACTTGGTAGGTGGACTGGAAATGCAGTAAGAATGAGTAAAAGATGGGTTTTCAGAAAAACATGCAGGCACCATTGGGTATGTCTTTGGAATATGTCTCCAGTAAATGAAATTTTGCATCTTTTCTACAGACTGAGCTTTTAATTTTGACCATATTTGTTTGATGAATTATTAGTTATCACTGGTGCAGTAAGACTGGATATTACATAAACACTGAAGAGACATCCCTAACAAATTTGCTTGCAGAATTGGGGATAGTTAATTATCACTAGATTACAAGTAAACTTAGTCTTTGAGAATAAATGAAGAAACAAATGTGAAAATGTTGAGGAAAACATTCCAGAAAGATGAATTCAGATGTGAAAACCTTTGGAAACATGAAAATGCATGATGTTTTATAAAGAAAATTTTAAAAGAAGCTTTATGTCTGGAAGGTAAATGAGTTTTTGAAAATTTGGCAGCAATGTGAGGCTAAAGAGAGAATCTGGGGCCAAAATATTAACAGCTTGGGGGAGCTGAAAGTTTGCAAATATAGAAGTGACGAAGATCTACATTTTATAAATATCTCAGGAGATGACTTTAGGGTTGGTTTTAAATGACAGGGGTTCATTTAGAAAGATGGTATGGTAATACATGTAAAAAAAATTAAATTTTAATTAAAGGAAGCATTCATCAGTATGAGAAAGAAAAGGCTGATTTGAAAGATATTTGAGGGATAATTTTTAACAGAAATTGGTGACTAATTAGAGTCTGGCTGATATGATTTGGCTTTGTGTCAAACTGTATCAGCCAGAGTCTAGTTAGTCACCAATTTTTTACCGAATCTCATGTTAAATTGTAATCCCCAGTGTTAGAGGGGGGTGCCCATTGGGAGGTGATTTGATCGTGAGGGTAAAGTGTCCATGTATGGTTTAGCACCACCCCTTTAGTTCCCTTCTCTGATAGTGAGTGAATCCGTTATCACAAGGTCTGGTTGTTTAAAAAGTGTGCGGCACCACTCCCGTCTCTCTCTTCCTTCTGCTCCAGCCATGTGAAGTGCTGGCTCCTTGTTTGCCTTCCACCATGACTGAAAATTTCCTAAGCACTCCCCAGAAACCAAGCAGATGCTGCCATGCTTCCTGTATACAACCTGCAGAATTATGAACCAATTAAATCTCTTTTTTTAAATAAATTACCAAGTCTCAGGCATTCGTTAATAGCAATATGAGACTGGATTAATACACTGGCTAAGGAAACAACATTTACCTCAAACTGCATTGCCCAATAAGATATTCCTGAGCCCCATGGGGGCTTATACTTTTACTTTATATTGATTAATTTGTAAATTTTAAAATTTAATTCCTCAGCTGGCATAAAGGAATTCTTAGTCCCAGCAACTCAGGAGATTGAGGCAAGACTTCGAGACCCCATCTCTAAAACAAATATATATATATATATATCAGTAGCAATAATCAATTTCAAGTACTCAGTAGCCTCATGTGGCTTGTGGCTACTATATTGGAAAGGACAGATAAACAAGATTTTTCTTCCTTATTGGACGGTCTATTGGACAGCAGTAATATAGAGTGAATTCCAGGTATCCTGTGTGTTTATTAGAAGAAAGTTATAAAAAAAAAAAAACAGTTGGATAATAACATAATGAAAGAAATCATAAATATATTATGTTTGCATTAAATGTGGGTATACAATTGTTTTCTACCACTCTTCTGCTTTTACCAATAACACAATAAGAATATCTTTATTCATATAGCTTTCTATTTAGATGCAAATGCAAACCTGTAGACAAAATTCGTATTTATTTAAAATAAATAATGTTTGAAAAGTTCTCCTCTAATTTATATTATCTAGTTATATGAGAAATCTTATTTTCCATACAATAGCTTACAAAACTGTGTAATACAAAAAATAGTGATTTTCCAATCCAATTTCAGTGTAGAATTGCATATTATGCTTCATAGGTATCTAACTATGAGTAATTCTTAATACTGTTATATCTTTATAACCAATTTGTATAGTATTTTAGGTCTGACTTTATTATATTTTAAGCTTCTTTACTTCTTTTGTATTGATTTCTATGGCATTTTATACATTTAGAATATAAAATTATACATGAGGTTGTCTTACAAGTTAAAAATTCCATTTCCCAGTTATTTATTTCTTCACTGACCTTGTTTATGATAAAAGTGTAGCCCTCTAAATGTGTTAAATATGTCAATATTTCCTTTATGATTTCTGGAATATAATTCTTATTTATGTATAAGATCACTCATGCCTTCTAGTATCTGCATAGTTCTTATGTTAAAATGTTAGTATTTAGCCTGGCATTTATTTTTCTATAAATTTGTTTTAATCTAATAAGTAGTAGAACTTTAAAAAATTGTAGCTATTTAATTACATGGAGAAAAAAAGAGCACTAAGATTTCTTAACTTTTCTTTTGTTATTGTGAAGTGACTAAAAGTGACTAAAAATTTCCCCAGACTTTGTATGTTTATATGCAAACAGTAGAAATATAGTATTTATAATGAAATATTGGAATGATTACAAAAAATTAAAGAAAAAGTGAGTAATATTTTTCACAATACTATACTGAGTAAAATAAATGACTCAGGCATTACAATGTCAAAAACAGAATAATGTAAGTTAATTTTTTTTAAAAAAAAGCAAAATATTCAAGCTTTTATATATGTGGCAAACCTTATAAAATAATAACCTAAAAGAATTAACTGATACAATGTTTATAATTGGATTAGTTTGACTGAAACTTAGTTATAGAGAAATTGAAAGATAAATCTGGGTTTAAGCTATTGGAGAAATACATAGTTTATATGGCAGAAATAAGACCAAGAATAATATGTTAGAAAATTACTAATTCAAAGTTGCTTATATAATCATCTTCTTAAGTATCAATTAATAACTATTAAGGAAACAGAAACTGCATTGGCAATACCAGCATATCCTGCAGATCAAACTGTAAAACAGACTGAAATTTTTCCATTTCTAGTCCACTAGTTAATTGAAACTCCCATAAGGCCATAGGTGTGAATGGATAGAAGGGAAGCAATGCAGAATGAAGCAGTGTCAAAGACACTGAATATCCAGCTCATGAAATTTACTTTTACATTCTGTCCCTGCCCAAACTCATTTTCTTACATATTATTTTTACTCAATAATAGATTGGTGCTGCACTTATTCAACTTTATTAATAGATGCCTTTGACTTGGAAAATGCAGACTGCATGGTCACCTGCTGTCATCTTCAGTTTGTTCTCTTCCAAGGGCTAATAATAAGCCTGAAGCTAATTCTCAAGAAGTAGGAAATTTACATTCAGAAGAAAACACTGATTTAATCTAAAATCCTAGAAGTTGTCCTTGTGGTTCTTCTATTGGTGTCTATCAGGATGGTCTATAAAGCATCGTACTATTTATGGATCTACTGAATCATTAGGCCATGAAGAAGAGCATCTTGTATTTTAGTCTCTGTTTATTGAAAGGTCACCTCTTGTTATGGCTCTCATTAATATAAACAGCCTTAATATATGATTTGGTAAATATGTTGCAGAAGCACTCTCAAGTGTGGTATGTTGTCTCCAGAATCTTGAAAACCCTACCAAGCATTGAGCCTTTACGTTTTTTTGTGACAGTGCAAATTAAGGAAATATATTTGTTAACTTTGAGGAAAATATAGACGTATTCCAGGCTATTGAAACCGCAGAACTTTAAGGGAGAGGTAGATCCATACATTTTTGTGGAATTACTGCCCAGATTCTGGCTAGCATTTACCTTACTAAACTATTTCATAGTAATTGCTACCTCTTACACATCAGATTCAATAAACTTAATGTCATCAATGTAGTGGACCAGATTGGGGTTTTGTGGAATGTCTTGATGGTCATACTCTCTGCAGATCATACTATATCTAGAACAAAATTAATTGATACAATCCTGAGATAAGGCTATGAAGGTTTACTGTTAGCCCAGCTAGGTCAAAGCAACTGACTTCTGGGGATCCTTCCATTTTGGAGAAGAAAATCTTTAACCATATCAATAGAAGCATAATAAGTGTTCAGTGATGTATTTCATCATCCTGGTAATAAGTACAGTACTTAATAGATAATTTTTCAATTACAGCCTCCTCCAATCCTCTAACCTCAAGTAGGCCCTGATGTCTATTTTTCCCTTCTTTGTGTCCCTCTATACTCCATGCATAACTCCCACGATATAAGACAAAAGACATTATATTTGGTTTTCTGTTCCTGCATTAGTTCACTTAAATTAATGGCCTCCAGCTTTATCCATGTTGCTGTAAAAGGACATGGTCTTGTTCTTTTTTATGGTTGCATAAAATTCCATGGTATATGTATCCCGTTTTTCTCATCCATTCTACCACTGATAGGCATTCAGGTTGATTTTATGTCTTTGCTATTGTGAATAGTGCTGTGATAAGCATTCACATGCATGTATCTTTCTGGTAGAATAATTTGTATTCCTTTGGATATATACCCAATAATGGGATTGCTGGGTCAAATGCTAATTCTGCTTTAAGTTCTTTCAGAAATCATCAAACTGCTTTCCACAATGGTTAAGCCAACTCACATTGCCCCCAACAGTGTATAAGCATTCTCTTTTCTTTACAACCTCACCAGCATCTGTTATTTTTTGACTTTTTAATAATAGCCATTCTGACAGGTATAAGGTAGTATCTCATTGTGGCTTTGATTTACATTTCTCTAATGAATAATGGTTTGAGCATTTTTTCACAAATCTATGTCTTCTTTTGAAAAGTCTCTGCTTATGTCATTTGCTCACTTTTTAATGGGGTTTGCTGTTTTGTCTGTAAATTTGTTTAAATTCCTTATAGATTTTGGATATTAGGCCTTTACTGGATACATAGTTTGCAAATATTTTCTCTTATTTTGTAGATTGTGTGTTTACTCTACTGTCAATTTCATTTGCTGTGCAGAAGCTTTTTAGTTTAACTAGCTCTCATTTGACAATTTTTGTTTTTGTTGCAGTTGTTTTTGGCATCTTCATTATAGAACCTGTGTCAGGGTCTATGCTGAAAATGGTATTTCCTAGGTTAACCTCCAGGGTTTTTATAGTTTTAGTTCATATTTTTAAGTCCTTAATTTATCTTGAGTTTATTTTCTTATGTGGTATAAGTGGTCCAGAATCAGTGTTCTGCATATGGTTAGCCAGTTATCCCATTACCATTTATTGAATAGAAAGTCCTTTCCCAATTGCTTTTTTCAATTTTGTTGAAGATCAGATGTGGTAGGTGTGTGGCATTAATTCTGGGCTCTCAATTCTTTTCCCTTGTTACAATACTATGCTGTTTTGGTTACTGTAGCCTTGTAGTATAGTTTGAAGTCAGATAGACCCTAGCTCTGTTCTTTTTGTTCAGAATTTTCTTGGGTATTTGGGATCTTTTTTGGTTTCATTTTAATTTTCAAATTGTTTCTTCTAATTCTGTGAATACCGTTATAGGTAGTTTAATAGGAATAACATTGAATCCATAAATTGCTTTGGGAGGTATGGCCATTTTAATGTTATTCATTTATACATGAGCATAAAATAATTTTCTATTTGTGTCATCTCTGATTTGTTTCAGTAGGGTTTTGTAATTCTCATTGCAGATATTTTTCATTCCCCTGGTTAACTGTATTCCCAGATAATTTATTCATTTTGTGTCTATTGTGAATGAGATTACGTTCTTGATTTGGCTCTAGGCTTGAATGTTGTGTATGGGAATACTACTGATTTGTATACATTGACTTTGTGTTATAAAATTTGCTTAAGTTGTATATCAGATCTAGGAGATTTCTAGCAGAGATTATGGGATTTTGTACATATAGAATCATATAATCTACAAACAAAGGTAGTTTTACTTCCTCCTTTCATATCTGGATGTATTTTTTTTTTATTTTACCCGATTCCCTTGGCTAGAAGTTTCACTATGTTGAATATGAGTGGTGAGAGTAAGGACCCTTGTGTTGTTCTAGTTCTCAAAGGAAATGTGTCCAGTTTTTTTCCATTCAGTATGATATTGTCTATGGATTTTCATAAATGTCTCTTATTATTTTGAGGTATATTGTTTTGATATCTAGTTTGTTGAGAGTTTTTATGATGAAGGATGCTGGATTTTATTGAAAGTCTCTTCTGCATCTATAGAGATGATCATTTAGTGTTTGTTTTCACTCCTGTTTATGTGATTAACCACATTTATTGATTTATGTACATTGAACTAACTTTGCATCCCAGGGATAAAACCTACTGGACTGTGGTAGATTCGTTTTTTTGATATGCTACTGGATTTCGTTTGCTAGTATTTTGTTGAGGATCCTTCCATCCATCTTCATCAATGATATTGGCCTGAAGTTTACTTTTTTGTTGTGTCTCTGCTGGGTTTTGATGTCAGAATGATGCTGTCCTCATAGAATGAGTTAGGGAGAAGTCACCCCTTCTGAATTATTGAGAATAGTTTCGGTAGGAATGGTATCATCTCTTTTTTTATATATTGGTTAAAATTCATCTATGAATCCATCTGGTCCTGGGCTCTTTCTGGTTGGTAGGCTTTTTGTTACTGATTTAATTTTGGAACTCATTATTGGTCTCTTCAAGGTTTCAATTTCTTTCTTATTTAATCAACAGAGGTTGTATGTTTCCAGAAATTTATTTGTTTCTTGTTGGTTTTTTGATTTGTGTACATAAACATATTCATAATAGTGTCCAAGGGTTTTTGTATTTCTATAGGGTCAGTGGTGTTATCCCTTTTGTCATTTCTGATTTTGTTTATTTAGATCTTCTCTCTTTTTTTCAATATTAGTCTAGGTAGTGGTCTATCAATCTTATTTATTCTTTCGAAAAACAAACATCTGGATATGTTGATTTTTTTGTGTGGTTTTTCACATTTCAGTGTCATTCAGTTCAGTTCTTATTATTGATTAATTCTTTTCTGCTGACAGCTTCAGTGTTGGTATGCTATTGTTTATCTAGTTCCTCTAGGTGTTATGCTGGATTGTCAATTTTTGATCTTTCTACCTTTTTGATATGTTCATTTAGTGCTATAAACTTTCCTCTTAAAACTGCTTTAACTGTGTTTCATAGATTCTGATATGGTGTATCTTTGCTCTTATTAGTTTCAAAAACGTTTTTTATTTCTGCCTCAATTTTATTGTTTACTCAAAAGTCATTCTTAAACAGGTTGTTTAATTTCCATGTCATTATATGGTTTTGAGAGATTTGGGCACTGGTTTTTTCTTTTTAATTTACTGAGGTCCAAAAATGTGGTTGGTATAATTTTTTTAAAAAATTGTTGAGAATTGCATTACAGCTGAATTTCTATTCAGCTTTTGATTATGTACCATGTAAGGATGAGAACAGTGTATATTCTGTTTGTGTTGGGTGGAGTTTTCTTTAGATATCTGCCAGATACATGAGGTCAAGTGTCAAGTTTAAGTCCTTAAAATATTTGTTAGTTTTCTACCTGTATGATCTGTCTAATACAATCAGTATGATATTAAAGTCTCTCACTTTAATTGTGTCCTTCTATGACTCTTCATCAATCTCTAAGATCTCTAAAAACTTGTTTCATGAATCTGGGTGCTCCTCTGTTGGATGCATATATATTTAAGATAATTAGGTTTTCTTTCTGAATTGAACCTTTTAATATTATGTAATGCCTTTCTTTTTTTTAGTCATTGTTGGTTTAAAGTCTGTTTTGTCTGAAATTAGTATAGCAACTCATGCTTTTTTTCCATTTTCCATTTCCTTGGTAGATTTCTCTTTATCCCTTTACTTTGAGCCTATGGGTGTCATTGCATGTGAGATGGGTCTCTTGAAGACAGCATTCCATTTGGTCTTACTTCTTTATCTGTCTTGCCACTCTGTGCCTTTTAATTGGGGCACTTAACCCAGTTACATTGTACATTAATATAGATAGGTGTGGGATTGAGATCTCTCATCATGTTTTTAGCTGATTACTATGCAGACTTGGTGGTGTAGTTGCTTTATAGTACCAGTGGTCTATGTACTGTAGTGTGTTTTTGTAGTGGCTGGTAATTGTCTTTTGTTTTCGTGTTGAGAAGCCCCTTAAGTACCTCTTGTAAGCCAGGTCTGGTGTTAATGAATTCTCTTATCATGTGCTTGTCTGAAATGCATCTTATTTCTTCTTTGATATAAAGTTTAGTTTGGCTGGATCTGAAATTCTTAGAATTTCTTCCCTTTAAGGATACTGAATATAGGTCCCCCGATCTCTTCTGGTGTATAAGATTTTTTGTGGAAATGTTCACTGTTAGCTTAATAGGGTTCCTTTTGTATGTTACCTGTCCCCTCTGTCTCAGTGTCTTTCATATTTTTTCTTTCATTTTGACCTTGGAGAATCTGATGACTATGTGTCTTGGCAATGCTCATCTTATGTTGTATCTCTCAGGCTTTCTCTACATCTCTTATATTCGAATGTTGGCCTGTCTAGCTAGGTCTAGAAAATTTTCATGTACCAAAATAGTTTTTCAAAGTTGCTTACATTCTGTCTCTCTCATTCAGGGATATCAGTGAGTCATTCATTTGGTTCTTTGCATAATCTCATATTTCTTGGAGACTTTATTCATTCTCTTTATTCTTTTTTTCTTTATTTTTTCTGACTGAGTTAATCTGGAGAACTGGTCTTTAGGCTTTAAGAGTCTTTCATCAGCTTTGTCTATTCCATAGTTAATGCTTGTGATTTTTATTATGAAATTCTTGTTGTGTGGTTTTTAGCTCTATAAGATCAGTTTGGCCCTTTTATAAAATGGCCATTACATCTTCAGCTCCTGATAACCTTATTGTATCTCTTAGATTCACTGGATTAGGTTAGACTTTCTCCTGATTCTTGATTTTTATTTCTATCCATATTTTGAATTCTATTTCTGCCATTTCAGCCATTTCAGCCTGGTTAAGAACCATTACTAGGGAACTAATATGGTCATTTGGAGGTAAGAAGACACTGTCATTTTGTGTTTCCAGAGATCTTGCATTGATTGTTTTTCATCTGTGTGGGCTCATATTCCTTTAGTCTTTGACATTGCTGTCCTTTAGATAGTATTTTTTTTTCTTTTATCTTCTTTGATATACCTGGCAGTTCTGTTGTGGCATAACGTGGGTTCAGCCAACTGGTTCTTTTTCTGGAGGATTTTAGGGGTTCAAGGGTCAGCTCAGCACTTCTGGACTATGTGTTCTAACTCTCGAGGGCTGGTACCAGGCCACCAGCTTTGTTCTCTGGCCCCTCAGAGTTAGTAACCTCTTGTGCTGGAAAGGCAAGGTATTTCTATTATGCTGGTCACAACACTCTGATGAGAGGTGCTAGCCAAAGTACTTTGTTGGGGCAGAGGTAGTGAGATCCATTCTTGCTTCCATGTGCTAACAGCTGTGGTGGTGCAGCAGGGGCAGGGCATCGTTAAAGGTGGAGTAGTTGGTGTTTGTGTTTGCACTTGCACAGGCAGTGGCAGGAGTATGGCAGGTTACCCACAGATCACTATGGGCATGGCACTCATTGAGTGGGGCAAGTGACATTTGAGTGTGTGTTCACGCCAGCATCAGCTGCATGGTGCTGTGCCCAATACATCAGCAGGGACAGGGCAGAGGAGTGCACTCATACTGGCAATAATGGGGTGGTGGGATACATGCACACATTAAATGGCAGCAGGAAACTAGAGACAAAGTCCACCCACACCTGCATACCAGTAAACTGATGAGGTGGAGTCGTGGGGGGAGTGCATGCTGGCAAAGTGGCAGGCGAAGTCTGCAAATGGGGGGGAGGCTCCAGGTAGGCTGGTGAATGTCAGCAGTGGCTAGACAACTGGAGTTCTCTGAGAGACAGGTGTAGATGGTGAAGAAACTGTGATTAAGTTGCCTGAAAAGCACCAGAGAACCCTACTGTGTCCAGATCCAACAGTCTTTCAGGTTAAAGCCTCTAAAAGAAGGATGGCAAGCCTTGGGGGATGGGGGGCCCTGGTCATGCTCCACTGCAGCCATTCCTCTGCCAAAACCTCTGGGCTCCACACAGGCTGGAGTCCTGCCCTTGCCTCCCCCTCTAAGCAGCTCTGCCTGCCAGCTCAAGTGTCTGTGGAGTTCTTATGGACTCCTGCTGCCAGGATTCCAGAGATCTGTGGCAGGAGTGGACCACTCCTCATCTTTTCAATTTTCCACTTCCCCAAGAGTTTCTGGGGGCCAAGAACAAGTCCCAGTGCTTGGCAGCCCTGTCCAGGGTTCCCAGCTTCTTCCCTCTTCAGCCTAGTATTTGTATTCTCCCCACCCACTCTCAATGCCCTCCTTTCAAAGATCTGCTAGTAGTGTGTCAGTCTTCCCAGTGTCCCAGTCTCTCAGTGGGAGATGTTCCTGCTGGCTATGTCTAGTTGACATATTGGCTGAATATACCTAAGAACTGGTTCTGCAGGCTGAACAAATATGGTGCTGGTATCTGCTCAGATTCTGGGGAGGTCTCAGGAAGCTTTTACTCATAGTGAAAGGTAAAGCTAGATCACACATGTCACATAGCAAGAGCAGGAGCAAGAGATCCATATTTATTATTATATGAAAAAAGGAAATTCAATATTTCATAAATGTATTACCTTAAGCCTACATTTTAGGGGCTATTTTGTGGCTGTGGAACGTATTTGAATTTTCAGGAATGAAATTTGTATGATCTCCCAAATATTTCAGAATAACAAAAAACTTAGCATAACAGATATTGGCTTTCTCAGAAGGTAGCCATCAAAGCAGTTACTTTATTTAATGTTTTAAATATATTAATTTGTTGTGCAGCACTCATCATATAACATAAATTACAATACATATATATTCTGTATTCATATGAATTATATTATAAGTTTGACCACAGCATGCAAGGGAGTAGATACTAATACAAATAGTACTGTGTTATATATCATTTGATGTTAATTTTTATCTCAACTTCCATGGGAAAATAGATATATTCCAGTGTGTGTGTAAAACATAGAAATGCTTTTTAGGTAATAGGTTTACCAAAGATAGGAGAATATGAGATAAAGAATAATTTTCTCTTAGGTCGGTTGAGTATACATGAACATTTTTAATACATCTTTTTATTCCATCTGCCATTTTTGTGCTTTAGTGCATCAAATGTTCCACTCCTTCTCAGTCATTTTTTACTTACAAAATATTATCCATATCCTTCTATATTAACCCAAGAGCCCTGGCATATTCACTGCTTCAGTGCTCACCTACTAGGATAAAGTATCTAGCAAATTTTGTCTGAATACTGCCCTTCTGCCTTCTCACTCGTGTGTGACATCCATTTGTTATGCTGCAAGATACTGGTCTATTCCCTGCTGTGAGTACCCAAAGACCTCTCCACCTTGATGTTATAATGCAAAGTAACCTAGCTATTTTGTGTTCATCCATATTTCTTTTGTCTCTGTATTCCTTTCTCTGCCAACATTAGAGCATAAATAACAACTAAAATATGATTAAAATCAATATTATTTGTGGCCAGTATGCTTCTTTTTTGTAAATCATATTGTTGATAGATTAATTCTAATCCAATATGACTAATAGTCATAGTCATGATAGTCATTTGTGTTCTTTCCAAGACAGAAAGAAAGAAAGAAAGAGAGAAAGAAAGAGAGAAAGAAGAGATTTTCCTACACTGAGCATATTTTGCTTTTTTGCCGCCAGCTGTGATCACATGCTCATTCTGATGGGCATTTCCTGGAGAGCTACATGTACATGTGGATTTAGGAGGGGGAACTGTAATCCCTGGTGAGGATTTCAGAACTCATGTACAAATACAAATGTCTCTTCATCTTCTGAGACTTACAGTAGGGAAACATAAGCTGCAGAATATGTAAAAGTTTTTGACCTCAAGCCTCCATTCATGATTTAGGAATCAATAATTTTAATAGTCTAAATCGAGTTAAAATGTGATTTTTTATGCAAATGCTGCCATAAAAAGTCAATTTCTTAATTTTACTTAAAGTTCAATATAAGAAAGATATAATAGCAAGAATAATATAAATTATAAACAGATAATGCATGAAGCATTATACTCTTTTCCATAAATTATTTCATCGATACTCATTGCTATGGTATTTATCAAGAAATTGAGAATTAGGTATATTAAATAATTGTTCATAATTATTATGTACAAGCAGACGTATTCTCATTAGCTAAATTTATGAATAATCCCACAAACGACATTCTGTTATTCTTAAAGACAGGAGATATGAAGCTAGGGAAAGGCAGATGTACACTGTAAACATAGTTATTAGGTTGGTCATTTTACACATGATAAATAGACTCCAAGAAGTTAAAGAGACCAACTCTGTGTCAAACTTACAGAAGTGAAAATTAACACATAATTAGAAGACTTAATATACCTTGAATACCCTGTCTTTATAGAAGACAGAAGTCAGAGTAGTTTATCTTGTTAATTCAGATTAAATATCTCTATATTGGGATAAGAATTCAAGAAAAAAAAAACCTCTTCTCTTCTGCCACTATATTTATATACCATGTCTTTTTTTATATATAGGTTTATTAATGAACTTCAACTGATACAAGCTTCTTGGAGTGGGGATCATGGCTGTATCAGAAGCTATCAGTAAGCAATCCTTATGTTCTTCATTTACAGCTTTAGTAATAATAAGATCCATGTGTCAAGCATTGCACTAAGAGCTTTATATATATTTACATATATTTTCATTCAATTCTCAGAACTACCACACAAGGTAAGTTTTATTATCTCCATTTGAAGATAAGGAAACTTATGTTCTGTGAAGTCAGATAACTTTTCCAAGATCTTGCAGTTGGTGTGTAGTAGCCCAGATTTAAAATAAAATATTTCTCTGAAAAAGCCTTTGATCTTAATAAGCATTGTATAACATTGTCCCTTTTGACTATTTTGAGGCAATTGCATTGTTATTTTGACAGACACTTATTATTTTCAAAATTATGCATCCTATTCTCTATACAAAGTACATGCATAAATACAATTCATAATATATATTATAATAGAAATTTAGTTCCTTTTCAAAACAGGAGTTACATTTTATTTATAGACCATGGAGTTTCTAGATTACCATGGATTCTCAAATGTTAAATTACAACCATAGATCATTTAACAATAAAAATTGTAACATCATGAAGTTAAAAACCAAAACAGAAGAATTCACTTTAATGTTGCTCTACACAAACAAATTCTCTGTCTTGTTTATTTTCGATCCACACATGTGGCTGTACAAACAGAAGGACAGATGTTGCAAGATAATTCAGCTTTATAGGTAGATTTAATTTACACGATGCTGGAGTACAAATGTTTGACAGAGCTTTTTAATTTTTCTTTCATATAAGAATGTAATAACCAGGCAGATAAACTCTATTTTTAAATGAAAGATCTTTACATGGTCTAATGTAGAATACCTGCTGGGGGTCATGGTAGTGGGTGCAGGAGGATGATATGACCTGTTTTATAATACTGTCGTGATTTGTGATACAATTTAAAAAAATTTTGCATGTGAGGTTCCCTAGTCAGCAAGGCAGAATTTATTTCAGCCATAAATACGCATGGTCCCTGTGTCAAGAAGAAGAATTCCACATTGCTTTGAAGCACCCCTGGCAATTGATAATGGAGGGCTGTTGGCAATGATTATGGAGGCAGATGCTCACCTGTACTCCTACAGTGTACAATCTTGGCTGAATGACAAGGTGAGGAGAAGGAGAAGCTGTCACAGAATGGAGGCAACTGGCAGCTGGAACCCTCGCAGGGAAGGGTAAACTGGTCACCCAGGGCTGCTTGCTTGACTGTAGCAGATCTCATCAATCATGCCAACATATGCAGCTGCCTGAAAATAAACAGGCTTCTCAGACGGGAGACGAAATGAGGTAAATTAAAAGGCCAATAATTTAAACAAATTCGTCCCCAGTTTCACAGCAAAGATGGATGGATAAATTCTGCTGATAGACCCAGATTTCTGGTTAATTGATAAAAGTCACTGGTACATATTAATATGACTAATTTAAATAAGTCTGAAACACAGTTCTTTTGTATATTTTTAAAGTTGCTATCCTTCTTAAAAATATAGGCAGGACTTTCTTTTACATTTGTCAATTAATATCTTATCTTGAATTTTTCTAAATGTATTGCTAATGAATATGCAGCTGAAATAAACATTGCAGCTCTAGGTAATATATCAAAGCACATGTCTTCTTGTTTTGTCCAAAGCCCCAACTGAAATCAGTGGGAATTTGGCTGTAACAATGACTGCATGATTATCCACATAGCGTAAGATGATATTTTTATTTTCATTTGATTTTCTTTTGTTTATTAGTTGATAGCTGATCTTCAAAATATTTATCACAATATTGCTTTAATCCATTACCTCATTATTATACTCCCTCCTTCACTCTTTTATTCTGATTAGGTTAACATTAGTGTATTTCAACTCTTTAATATACATAGACACTATATACATAAATGTACATACATATACATTTTACATATATATATGTAATTTTTTAAACATTCTTTTCTAATTCCTCATAGTACTGCAGCAACCTTCTATTTCACATCAAAAAAATAAATCACTTGCAGTTCTTTCCTTTTTGGCTGAAAACAGACCTCTCCTGGGAACTCTTGACTAATAACCACAGGTTCCCTAAGGTTAGATGATGATAAACTCCACCATTAGACACTTAGTCGTTTTTAATCCTTGTTATCACAACCCTACCTTGAGCCAATCTTTCATCCTTCATCTAACTTAGATTTATCTAAAAGGACGAGAGGGCTCAGGTCCTTTTTACTGATGGATTTTGTATTTATATGCTTATGGTTGCTACCCAGTGCCCTACAGAGAGCACTGCATGGTGGGGGTCTGATGAAACAATATCAGAAGATGGTGATTTACTTTCTCAAATCTGACAGTGGTGCAGAAATTAGAGAAAGACAAAACTAGCCTGAGGTCAGTGTAATTCTCTCATCTCTCAGGCACATCTCCTTACACAGGTGGCATTACAGCTGTTGTTATATCTGCAGGGGAATCATAGTTGTTGACAGCCCTTTACACAGCTGGCAGCCCAATGCAGGAACTCGAGAATCAGGTTCGACATTGCTAAATGGAAAGTGTCCACCTTGTCTTCTAAATGTCCATTTTTCTTTAATCTACATTTGGGGACAGTTTGTTGTTGCTGTGATTTTATTATTTTAATCATTGCTGAGAGTTCAAATTTCTCCTCACCTAGTAAGTTACTTAGTGATCTGTGATCTAATCTCACCAGCTATTTTCACCTTAGGAAAAAATAGGCATCTCTCCAAATGAATTAGCTGAAGATTTTTAATCAGATATTAAGCTAAAAGTTCCTTTTAACCTTTCTCCACAATTTGTAATTGCTTGGGGTATATCTTAGTAATAAACCCTCAAGAGAAATAAATTATTTGGATTGCAGTAGAGTTGTGTTTTGCATTAGCAATTATTGCATAAAACTACAGAAAACGTGTCATTTGTGGGAGGGAAAGAAGATATAAATTCAGTAACTAGAACATTGAAAATGACCTTGTATAATGTCCAGATAATACTTAGACACCTGGGCATTCTAATTTTATTTATTATTTTGGACATATTCATATATATATCACAGATACTTTATTGCATACATTGGATTTCATCTTTCTCTTAGATGGTTACTGAAGCCATTATGGAATCCTTGGGATTAATTGCCACAAGCACATTGAGAGCCATGGCTTTTTTCTGACCTTTATGTTAGTACTAGCAGTAACCTGGGTTCTACAATCTTTCCCTTTATCTCAATTTTCCTTTAACTTCAAAGAATATTCATGATGTATGTATGCTTTAAGCTCAATTAACTCTGATGACTGTGGCATATGTTTATAATCAAAATGATATTATGGACATAATCTAGGCACAGCTTAAAAGTGTCTCTATTATAATAATAAAATAAAATAAAATAATAAAAATGGTCTTGCACATCATCTCATATTTCAAAGTACTTAAATGTAAGCATTTTTGCCACATTTTGTGTGACATATAATAAGAGCATCATGAATTGACTCTAAGCTACAGTGCATGAAATTCTACCATAATTAATTAGTGTTTTTATAGCAACACATTTTATAGTCTTCCTTGACATACAAAAGATGCAGTAGCTTGGGGTAAATGGTCTAAAAAGCATTTTGTCATTTTCATCTTCAACCACTCTCATGCTGCTGTTTGCTCCTCTTCTTATTTTAATCATTTTTCTCTCAACTTGGATCTCCTCTTTTTGTAGGAATTGTGTAGTCAAACCCCAGCACAGCAGCACATCATAATACCAGTTTGCTTGTGTGAATACCGAGAAGCTAGCACTAGTTTCCTGTCAGGCAGAACACAGTTTGTCGTTTAGTTAAAATTAACTTTTATTTAGCATGACTGCATACAGCATGGAGACAGCATGGCACATTTCACTGCAAGTCACATTGCCCTGTATCCATAGTACACTAATAGGAGAAAACTCGTGTATTTTTTTTTCTTTATAACACAACCGACTGGACTAACTATGCTTATCAGCATATTTGTAAAAAAGAGAAAAAAAAACTCTGTGTTGGAGGGGGAACTAACAGGTCATTTGTATAGTCTCTCTAACTTATAGGCTGAGAAAGAGGAAGAAGGAGATATACAGAGGTCTCAGGTGTAGTTAACTACAGAACTGAAATGTGAAGTAAGGTCTCCATGTTTCTTAATTGGTCAACTTTAAACTAAATTACAAACTGCCTCCTGTCACATAACTATAACACACACAGTATCCTTATTTAATATACAAAATAAACTTGAGGAAAACTGCGTTGCAGTGCTAAGTGCATGACTGTCTTGCTTGGTCCATGGTAGAAAAGTCATACTAGTGACTCAGTGTATTATATATCTGTCTGTATTCTAAGGGCAGGTCTATTAGCCCATTCTCATGCTGCTACAAAGAAATACCTGACACTGGGTAATTTATACAGAAAATAGGTTTGGCCATAGGCTCATGGTTCCATAGGCTATACAGAATGATGATTCTGGCATCTGCTTGGCTTCTAGGAAGGCCTCAGAAAACTTACAATCATGGTGGAAGGCATAAAGGAGAGCAGCGTGTTTCACATGATGGCAGCAAGAGGAAGTGGGGGAGATGCCAAACACTTTTAAACAACCATATCTCATAAGAATTCTATCACAAGAACAACACTAAAGGGATGGTTCTAAATTACTCAGGAAGGATGCATGCCCATCATGAATTTAATCACCTCCCACCAGGCCCCACCTCCAACACTGGGGATTACAATTGAACCTGACAATTGGGTGGGGACATAGATCCAAACCATATCATTTCACCCCTGGCCCTTCCCAAATTTTATGTCCTTCACACATTGCAAAATAAAATCATGCCTTCCCAACAGTCCCACAGTGTCTTAAGTCATTCCAGCATTAACTCAGAACTCCAAAGTCCAGAGTCTTAGAAAAAGATAGCCCCTTCCACCTATGAACTTGTAAAATCAAAAACAAGTAAGTTACTTCCAAAATACAATGAAGATACAGACAATGGGTAAATACTCCCATACAAAAAAGGGAAAATCAGCCAAAAGAAAGGGGCTCCAGACCCCATGCAAGTCCAGAGCCCAGCAGGGCAGTCATTAAATCCTAAAGCTCCAAAATAATTTATTTGACTACATATCTACATCCAGGGCACACTTGTGCAAGAGGTGAGCTCCCAAAGATTTGGGCACCTTCATCCTTGTGACTTTGCTTCATATATACTTTGAAAATATTTTACACACCATATTTTACTATACATGCCATTTTATGAAACAAATAGAACGTAAACTCCTCACTGACGGACAGTTTTACTTTGTTGTTTTTCAGGGGTTTTTTGTTTTTTGTTTTTTGTTTTTTTTGAGATGGGGTCTCCCTCTGTCACCCAGATTAGAGTACCCTGGTGCCATCATGGCTCACTGCAGTTTTGACCTCCTCCAAACTCAGCCTCCAGAGTGGCTGGACTATAGGTGCATCATGCCCAGCTAATTTTTGTATTTTTTGTAGAGATAGGGTTTCACCATATTGCCCGGGATGATCTTGAACTCCTGGTCTCAAGAGATCCACCCACCTTGGCTTCCCAAAGTGCTGTGATTACAGGCATGAGTCACTGTGCCTGGCAAGGTGGCCAAAACTTGAGTTAATTTGAGCTTATTTTTAGTTATACAGAGAAAAAGAATATGGATGAAAGGAAGACCCCAGGGATCATGGTGAGATAATGTATTAAGTCTTATCTCTCCCCTTAAGTAGCTCCAGCACCTAGAGGTAACAAGTCAGTCGTTCCATGCTTCAGTTCCTTATTTGACAAAGCAAAATTATAACTAATCTCTTTAATACATAGAACTGTCTTTTAAAACTAAATTGAAGTGATGAATAATAAATGCTTTGAAACATAAAATAGCCACCCAATTGCCTTTAATTATATTTATTATTAATCTAATGGTGACATTGTTTTTAGTACAAATAATCAGTAATTGTAATTGATTTACTAAACCAAATATGGAAACATAATCTAAATGTGAGGCACAGAAGTAAAGAGGTGAAGTATAATAAAGTAGAGACAGACCCTTATCTGAAACTTATCTACCAATCCCCTTTACAACTTCTCAAGTGCAACTTTCTCCACTAACTCTTAGGTATTAACCAGTCCTATAATCTCAAAGAACCCAGGACATATCTTTCCTGAAGCGTATTCACTTACATTTATTACTGATATAGTTCTCTCCTCTCCTAGATTGTGAACAAATTGAAAGTAGAAATTGTGCTTTATCCATCGATCCCTCTTTATTCTCCCCCTCTGTCTTTTTTCTCTCATTCCCTTCCTTCTTTTGTATCTTTCTATATTCATATACGCAGTAATAGTATACTGCTTCAGTCTGGGGTAGTGGTCTCATAACGTTAATGGGTTTTAGAAACACATGGACATAATTTTAACAAGTGCAAATTGTTGGTCTCAGACTCAGACATGACAATTCAATAGATCTAGGGTTGCATACCTTTGAGTTATCATGTCTAATAAGTTTCCATATAATGGTAATGCTGCTTATATTAGAACTGCACTTTGAGAACCACTGCTCTAGCATATAGAAAGTAGTCAATAAATGTTTGCTGAATAAAAACTTAGACTTCTATACTAGTGTACCCCACACTGGAATTTTCTTCACTGCTCATAGAAGACTTTATCAGTTTGATGGTCAACTCTGATAACTACTCTTAACAATTTATTATAAGAAAACATTGAATTAAATACATCTATCCTTTATATAGGTTCCACAGCACCCAGCAAAACAATATTAGCCCTAAATTAGCAAAATAGATTTATGCTCAAAATCGATGGCAAATTATTAAAATTATCCTCAAAAGACTATGAATTTCTTTAGAAATAGCCATAAAAGATAATAAATTTAAACTAGTAGTTTCTACAATCTTGCTTTCATTTATGTGTTTAAATTGCTTCCCTGTGAAAAAGAATATGAGGCTGACAACACCTGCTGCAAGTTTGTTGATTTTTGTTTACTAAGCAAAGCTCTTGATCTTTGCCTTTTGAGCAGCTCATTCAGTAAGCAGAGAAAGGAAAACTGTGAATTTCATTAGAACAAGGCTAGTAAATGCATTGCTAACAAAAGTCAAAAAATAAGTCTAACTTTCACATTCTTAAGAAGCTAATTACTAAATATTCATTTCTATGGTTTTCAAATTATATCCTTTTACATGTGAGTAGCAAACTGGCCATTGATAATTATGCATAAACTGACCCTACGATTGAAGTCATCATACTCAACAAGCATAGACTATAAGATCCAATATTCAAATTCTTATCATAACTTTCATTAGAATTTTTAATTCATGCTAAGACTATGAAAACCAAACACATTTTGGAATTTCTAAAAAAATTTTCATGAAAAACAAACACCTACTCATCTTTTATTTAATGTTTGTTTTTTTTCTTAGTTCTATTCCATAAATCTCATTTTGCATTTTAAATAAAGTTTTCATTGGTTTTTACTATTTGAGAATAGTTTACTTTCTCATTAAGAGCTGTTTTTTGCTGTTTCTGTTTTTGTTTTTTTTCTTTTAATTTAATCCAGTGGTTCTCAAATTCTACTATACTACATCAGAATTACCTGCTGGGCTTGTAAAACAGTGTTGGGTCCTAGCACCAGTTCTTAAAACAATAGGTCTGTATTGGGACCACATAATTTGCATGATTCCTCCATGACACTGATGTTGCTGGCCCAGGGACTACACTTTGAGGAATATTCACTGATTTAAATATAAATAATGACACTCTAGTTATTATTACTCTTCTTTGAACAAATTAATTCATATATAAGAAAGAACAAAACAAAAAATAAAGTATAGCTTGTTTCTTTTTAACTATTTTTAAAGTTCATAGTAATGCCAAATATAATTTTCAAATGAAATTATAATTTGTGAGTTTCAAGTTTATTACTCATGATTCTGTAGTTTAGCTATTTCAAAGGCAAAACTTTACATTTGCAAATGTAACTTGTTACACAATAACACAATAACTGTAAATGTAGTTACATAAACACAGTTTACTTTTAGAAGATATGACTCAATTCATCCATCTACACCTAAACATCAGGTAGAAATTTAGTAAGTGTGTGTGTGTGTTTTTGTGTGTGTGTGTGTGTGTGTGTGTGTGTTGTTAATTCTAGTCAAAGTCAGGTTGATTATTAAAAAATAATACATTTAAAAAATAAATACTTTTCTTTCTCAATGATTATTTTGCTTTTATTTATTTATTTATAATTTTTCCCAGGAATTTAAAACACTGGGAAAAATAGACATTTTCAACATACCAAAGTAGAGAAATGAGTACAGTGAATTCCCCAGCATCTATTATCTTTCCTCAACAAGTATCGATTTGTAGCCAGTTGTGCTTCTTCTGTATTTTACCCTGATTATTGTGAAGCAGATCCCAGACATCTTATTTGTCTCAATAAGTATCTGTAAATGACAAGAACTTTTTGTAAAGATAATAACAATACCATCATCCTTTGACCTTATCAAATATCCAGTCAGTGTTTACATTTTCACAACTGTCCTTCCCATGTTTCTTTTTTTTTTTTTTTTTTTTTGAGTCAGAGTCTCAGTTTGTCACCCAGCCTGAAGTGCAATGGTAAGATCTCGGCTCACTTCAACCTCTGCCTCCCAAGTGTAAGCCATTCTCCTGCCTCAGCCTCCCAAGTAGCTGGGATTACAGGTGTGCACCACCACACCTGGCTAATTTTTGTATTTTTAGTATAGACAGATTTCATCATGTTGGCCAGGCTGGTCTTGAACTTCTGACCTCAGGTGATCTGCCCGCCTCGACCTCCCTCTTTTTGCCTTTTCTACTTATATATGTAAACCCCTTTGTTAATGAAAAATCCAAACTCTAAGTATTTTAAAGAGGTTTATCTTGAGCCAATATGGGTGATCATGGCTCAGAGAAAACACACACCCAAGAAGCCTTCAATAAGTGGTCCCAAGTTGGTGGAGTCAGTTTAGTTTTACACATTTAAGACAACAGTTACAAGCAAAGACATAAATCAATGTAAGGAATGTATACATTGGTTTGTCCCGAAAAGGTAAGCTATCTTGAAGTGGGGGTTTTCAAGTTATAGGTGGGTTTTAGGGATTCTTTAGTTAAACATTGGATGAGAAAGTTAAACTATTGTCTAAAGACTTAAAGTTAGTAGAAGGGAATGCTTGCATTATGATGGGAAGGGGAGACAGCTAAGGCCTTTGGTATGTAGATAAAGCCCCATAGGTAGTCTTCAGAGAAAATAGTACATATCTCTTTTCAGAATTTTAAAGGTGTCAGACTCTCAGTTAATCTCTCCTAGATCTGGGAAAGGCCTGGAAAAGAGGGCCTGGCTGCATTAATAGAAATTTTCTTTATTCCATCTCACTCTGTCACCACGCTAGAGTGCAGTGGCAAGATCTTGGCTCACTGCAACCTCCACCTCCCAGGTTCAAGGGATTCCCCTGCCTCAGTCTCCTGAGTAGCTGGGACTACAGGGGAACAACACCACACCAGGCTAATGTTTTATATTTTAATAGAGACAGGGTTTCACCATGTTGGCCAGGATGGTCTCGATCTCCTGACTTCATGATATGCCCACCTCAGCCTCCCAATGTGCTGTCATTACAGGCGTGAGCCACTGCTCCTGGCCTGCATTAGTGGAAATTTTCTACAGATGCATATTTCCTCCACAAAAGACAGCTTTGCAGGGCCATTTCAAAATAAGTCAAAGAAACAGATTCTAGGGTAAAATATTTTTATTTTCTTCAGTGTATGCTGTCATGTGACGCTATACTAGAATATGGTTTAAAAGCAAGCCACATTACATCAGGTTAATTTTTTTTTTAATTAAGAAGATTTTATGGTATATAGGGTGTATCTTAACTTTTGCCTTGCATAGTCTTAAGTCTTGTTTATAATTTGATGTCTTATTGCCACAAAGAGTATTTTTTCCATCTTATGGTGTATATTTTAACCTTAATGCTGGTCAATTGTGCCTAAATTCCAAAAGGGAGAGGCTAAAATGAAGTGTATCCGTACTCCCTTCCCATCATAGCTGGGAATTCAGGTTTTCAGGTTTCTCAGGGATCACCTTAACCAAGAACAATCTGTTCAATTGGTTGAGGGGCTCAGGATTATATTTTTAGTTCACATTCTATTTTTTTATTTATACAAATTTATGGGGTATAAGTATAATTTTGTTACATGCGTAGATTGTGAATGGTAAAGTCAGGGCTTTTTGAATACCTGTCATTTGAATAATGTACATTATATCTATTAAGTAAAACAATAAACATTTTAAAGAAAAATTCAAAATTTCATGGAACATTTAATAACATATGTTATTGTTTAATTTCATTTGAGATCAAAGAGATGGAGAATATTTAGAATGCTCCAATCTGAAACTTGGAAAATGTTCTTCCAACTAAAAAAGCTTGCAGTAGAAACTCCACTCCTGAATTGGGCACTATTTTAAGGCATGGCGAATGGCAGCAGCCATGCTCCGACTATCACAGAGTTCCTTCTCTGTGGAACTCTATGGAAAGAACATGGAATTTCTCACATGGGAATATTTTAACTACATACTGGAAAGCTGTAAACTGAGAGGTAGCTGAAACAAAATGGTAAGATTTGAGCACAATTGGGCTAGAATGATTCAGCAAGTTAGGCCTAAAGCTATGGAAAGACAAATAATCAATAAAATAACATAATCACAGGGAGGCATTTTTCACTCTTAGGGAACCAATAGTGGGTTTGTTTTAGAATCAAATAAAAATTTCTCTATAAAAATGATCCTAAATTCAAAGTTTTATACTTATAAAAAAATATAACCATTAGTAAGTGTATTTTTTTCCCTCTAAAATCAATATTGGTCTTCAAAAGCAGATTATATCTTAGGTGAAAGACAAATTAATCCAATTGTTACAACATGAGGACTTTGGGGTCTGAAAACCAACTGGAACTTCTGGAGCAGCATTTTAGTGTTTCAAATTGTTTACTCTTTCACTACTAGTCAATTTCTATCACTAATTTTTCAAGCCGAGAAGCTTAATATCAAGATTTTTTCAAGTGAGGGGGCTTGGGACATACTACCCCAAAATATGGCACCTTTTCATACTGAGTATTTTAGGTTTAAATAAACTGAGAACATAATAATAGAAAAAAAATTTCTCTGACCTTCTCCCAGCCTTCTTCCATGAAGCAGAGTTTAAAACCTAGAAAAGACTATCTGGCCTTCTCCTATAAAGCAAGCCATAAACCCTTGGGGGAAAAAGCTCCAGCCTCCCTATAAAGCAGGTCATAAGGGCCTAAAGTGAGTGGTGCCTACCCGATACCCAGAAAGACTGAATGTCTTTGTCTCTGAAGACACAGAGACACAGAGAAGAACCTGAACAAACAGTCCTAAGTTCCTTCCATTTTAATGACATTAGATTATATCCCCTTGGCCAATCATATTTCACAACCATTCATTTATTTATTAAACCTAGCTGGAAACACTCAGGTATCTCCTGTTCCTTTGGATATTCATTTCCTTATGAAAGCTCCTGTATCATGTGAAATATATTAAATAAATTCATACATTTTTCTTCTATTAATTTATCTCTGTCAATATTATTTTCAGAACAAGCCAGTGACCCTAATAGGGTTGAGGAAAACCTTTTTCCTCTACACAGGCAATGAAGGGAAACTGAAAAAACATATGAAACAAAATCTTTGTACTATTTCAATAAAGTTATTGGTGACTTTTCTGGTTGAGAAAAAGAGGAAAAGAAGAAAAGCTGTAAAATTAAAAGAATAGATGACCATGTTTAAATATTGATAATTTGTCAATATCTAATTAATTGGTAACCTACTATTATGTTTGGCTTTGAGATACCACTTGAGAGTAAAAGTCTAGTTTCCATTTTCTCACAGGACTACTGGAGAGTAACAAAATATAAGAAATAGAGTATTTTCCTATTTTTATATTTAAGCAAACACTATTATATATACATATATATTAGTTTTAATGGTCTATATTGTGAAGTAATGCTGTTAATATTTATGTATATTAATAAGCTATTCATAGTAATAAAGTGGAAGGGTCATTAAACCAGCAATTAGAAAACCTCATCTATTTTTCTATTTATTTACTAACTTACAACTTAACCCTATTTCATATCATAATGTTTCTAAATCGCATCTTCCTCATATTTAAGTTATCCACAAAATAAATTCAGGATCATCGGAGCTCTCAAATTTTATAGGTTCATTTAAAATATATTAGTTACTAATAAATAATCCATCAACTAATGCATATAATGCTTTCTATAAAGTGTTTTGGAAATGCTGATTTCAAACCTAAAAATGGATAACATCAGAAGTCAAGGAGAGGAATTTCAGCTTAATTTATCATCTGCAGGATGATCAATAATCTAAAGCTTTGAGAGGCCAGCTGCCAAGAGACAGCATGAGAGCATGGCATAGTCAGCAAGACTTCTAATAAAAAGTAGTTTAAAGTGAATGGGAACTAGTAGTTGAGTGGGTAAACAGAAGTAGTGACTAACATAGGAGGAAGCTTAAAAGAGGGAGGGAGGAAAACAGATCAATAGAAAGCTAGCTTAACAATCAGAGAATAACTATAAGGACTGAAGTTCTGAGGGAGTTCAAAGGCATTCAGGTACTTGACATTCTTGACATTTATAAGATCCAACAGGGTGATATGGAGAAACTAACAGAAATCAGAATAAAGAAAGCTCTCAAAAGAATGGTTTCTGTAGAAGAGCATGCAAAATGTTCCCTTTTTTCTTTTGTAAAAAAACTGAGAGAAAAAATAAGAGCAAGGTCATTTTCATGCTGAAGAATAGACTTGGATATAAAACCATTTTCAGTATCAAGTAATTTGAGAAGAAACTTGTGAGGAAAAGAAAAAAGAACAGTATGTTTGTATCTGGAAGTGGGCCATTCTTTGGGACAGGCTTGTGAGTCGCTCCTTCGCATTTACCATTTGCTAAACCTCCAGAGTAACTTTCTTCCTAGAGAAGGTATTACTAATTAGTGTAAGATGAGTAATTTCCTTGTTCAGAGCAATTTGTATTCATGGTTCAGCTTTCTTGGTATGTAAACATGTTCTTTGATGGTAGACAGAACATCTCCTAATTCTCCCTTAGCAACTCTCAATTCCCATGCTTTAGAGGAATTGCACTGCCCTCAGGAGAATAGCACAGTGTACTGTTATACGAGTTATTTTGCCCCCATTTGTGTAGCAATATGCCCTCCTACTTAAATATTTTTTATTATAAAAGAGATCATGTTTAAGTTTGAGAATGACAAAGACTCTCTCCTTGATCTGACTGAAGTCACATTCCTCTAAGCCCTCAAGGCCCCTGCCTTATGCTGTCATTGACCTATTTAGTACACTTTTCACAAGAATTCTTCTGGGGCAGTCTAGTGAAAATCCTCCACCCTTGATATCAGATTAAGTTTCTCATCCTTCACCCTCAATTTCCTATCACACTAGACTATATTCAGTAAAAATCCTGTGAGTGAGTCTAGCAAGAATCTCCCTACCCTTGATGTTTTGTCACAGTAATGTTTCCATCGCTGATCCACACCCTGCTTCTGGACTGTCAACCTGCATTTGTCCTTATTAAATTGAGCCCAGTATCTATCCTGTACTGCAAAACCTCATTGACGTTGTCCTCATAACTACTGAAATAGTACTGCACAAAATTTGCCTTACTGTCTTAATCAGTATCGTAAATATTGTTTTTCTTCAATAAGAGTCATTCAGGCCAGCAGTCGTGGCTCATTCCTATAATCCCAGCACTCTCCGGGGGGGCCAAGGCAGGAGGATGGCTTTAATCCAGGAGTTTGAGACCAGCTGAGTAACATAGTGAGACATAATCTCTAGAAAAAAAATGAACAAAATTGGCCAGGTGTGGGGGTGCATGCTGTAGTCCTAGTTCCTTGGGAGGCTGAGGCAGGAGAATCACTTGAGCCCAGGAGGTCAATGCTCCAGTAAACTGAGATTGCACCACTGCATTCCAGCCTAGGTGGTAGAGCAAGACCTTGTCACAGACACACACATACACACACACTCACACACACCCCGATTAAACAAAAAACCAGGTGGGGAGTGGTGGCTCACGCCTGTAATTCCAGCACTTTGGGAGACCAAGGCGGGCAGATCACGAGATCAAGAGTTCGAGACCAGCCTGGCCAATATGGTGAAAACCCATCTCTACTAAAAATAACAAAAAAATTAGCCAGGTATGATGACGTATGCCTGTAATCCCAGCTACTTGGGAGGCTGAGGTAGGAGAATTGCTTGAACCTGGGAGGTGGAGGTTGCAGTGAGCTGAGATCACGCCACTGCACTCCAACCTGGGCAACAGAGCGAGACTTCGTCAAAAAAAAAAAAAAAAAAAAACAAAAAAAAACAAAAAACCAAAACCAAAAACAAACAACAAAAAAAGAGTCATTAGGTCGGGCGCAGTGGCTCACGCCTGTAATCCCAGCACTTTGGGAGGCCAAGGTGAGTGAATCATGAGGTCAGGAGTTTGAGACCAGCCTGGCCAATATGGTGAAGCCCTGTCTCTACTAAAAATACAAAGTTAGCCAGGCATGGTGGCACACACCTGTAGTCCCAGCTACTCAGGAGGCTGAGACACAAGAATCACTTGAACCCATAAGGCAGATGTTGCAGTGAGCTGAGATTGTGCCACTACACTTCAGCCTAGGTGACAGATCGAGACTCCATTTAAAAAATAGAAGTCACTCCCTTCTCTTCTTTTTGAGGTTTTAAAAAATAATTCATGGCCATATACATAGAGGTCTCTAGCCAAATTTGGGAAACAGTAATTTTATTCATCTAGAACACACCGTATAATATATAATACTTAAGACTGAAGCTGACGTTCTTTCTCCACATACCTGTCCTAGATTGAAATTCTGGCACAATGTTGATAGGCCTATGATATACAAATAATGTCTATTTTTATTTCAATTTGAGACATTTATTGTCCAAAATTTATTAATACATATTTATTAAAACAGTGGGTTAAGCACTATGAGGAAAAAATGAAGATGAGTACCTTGTGGCTGATATCTTAATATTTTTTGTTTTGTTAAATCTGAGCTGCTAGCTAGCAAGATATCCAGGTAGAAATGTCTAAAAATGTAAGTAGAAATGGAATGTTGAAATTCAGGGTATTTAGATCATTTATGTATTTTGTGTTAGTGTTTTCTTTTCTACTTTAAATTATATTTGCAGAGTTTCTCTAAGAAGGGAGTAATATATCACAGAAAGAACACATTTTTTAAAGGATTAGTCACTCTTAGAGGGTCAAATATGTTTTGAGTGTGTTCAGTTCATATGATATTTCTAAGGAATCAGAACCTGATGAACAAAAGTTTTGAAATCTTTACCATTTGTATTAGTTCTCCAGAGGAACAGAACCAATAAGATATATGTATACATAAAAGGGAGTTTATTAGAAAGAGTTGGCTCACATGATTAAAAGGTGAAGTCCCACAGTAAGCCATCTGCAAGCTGGGGAAGAGAAAAACTGACAGTTGCTCAGTCCAAATCTGAAGGCCTCAAAACCAGGGAAGCTAACAGCGAAGCCATCAGTCTGTGGCCAAAAGCCAGAGAGCCCTTGGGAAGTCGCCAGTGCAAGTTCTAGAGTTCAAAAGCCGAAGAACCTAGAGTTTGATATCCAAAGACAGGAGGGAAAAAGAAAGCGAGTCAGAAGACCCACGAAATAAACTTATCCTGCCTTCTTCCACCTGTTTTGACCTAACCACACTGGCAGCTGATTGGATGGGACCCACTCCCACTGAGGGGTAGGTCTTCCTCTCCCAGTCCACCAACTCAAATGTCAGTGTCCTCTGGTAACATCTTCACAAACACACTCAGAAACAACGTGTTAACAGCCATCTAGGCATCCTTCAATCAAATCAAGTTGAAACCATCACATCATGTAACTTCAACTTTATTTTGTACACCATGATGAATTACAAAAATGTCATTAGCAGAATTAAATCATCAAGATAACGATTTATTTGAAGAGATTAAAGCAATGGTTCTCAATGTACGCTTCATGAACCAGCAGCGTCAGTCTCACCTAGGAATTTTTTGGAAATGTTTGTACTGGACATCATCACAAATTCTACCAGACATACAAAGTAGAACTAGTACCAATTTTACTAAAACTATTCCAAAAAATCGAAGAAAAGGGATTCCTTCCTAACTCATTCTATGAAACCAGTGTCATCCTGATGCGAAAATCAGGCAAAGATAAAACATAGAAAAGAAAACTACAGACCATTATTCCTGATGAACAGAGATAAAAAAATCCCCAACAAAATACTAGCAGACTGAATAAAAATAGCACATCAGAACCATAATTCATCACAATAAGTTGCATTATATTCTGATGATGCAAGGAAAGTTCTACCTTCACAAATCAATAAATATGATTGACCATGCAAACAGAATTAAAAACAAAAACCATATGATCATCTCAATAGATGAAGAGAAAGCAAGCATTCAATAGTATCCATCAATGCTTCATTATAAAAACCATCAACACACTAGGAATCAAAGGAACATAACTCAAAATGAAAAGAGCCATCTATCACAAACCCACAGCCAACATCATACTGAATGGGAAAAAGTTTAAAGTATTCCCTCTAAAAGCTAGAACAACCAGGATGTCTATAGCCAGGGCATTCAGGCTGGAAAAAAAAAAAAAAGGCATCCAAATTAGAAAACAAGAAGTCAAATTTTCCCCTGTTTGCTAATGACATAATTGTACATCTAGAAAGTCATAAAGACTTCTCCAACAGACCACTAGACTTGATAAATGTTACTTCAATAAAATTTCAGAATACAAGGCCAATATACAAAACTCAGTATCATTTTTATATACCATGACATTCAAGCTGAGAACCAAATGAAGAATGCAATCCCATTTGCAGTAGCCACAAAAAGTTAAACACTTTGGAATACATTTAACAAAGAAGGTGAAAGATCTTTACAAAGGGCATAATAAAACACTGTTTTAAAAAACTCATAGAGGACATAAAGAAATGCAAATACATCTCAGGCTCATGAATTGGAACAATTTATATTGTTGAAATGACCATATGGCCCAAATCAATCTACAAATTCAATGCAATTCCCAACAAATCACAAATGTCATTTTTACAGAATTAGAAAAACAATTCTAAACTTCATGTGAAACCAAAAAAGAGTCCAACTTACCAAATTAATCCCATGCAAAAAAAAAAAAAAAAATCCAGAGGTATCACATTAACTGACTTCAAATTATTATACAAGGCTGCCATAACAGAAACAGCATGTTACTGGTACAATGATAGTTCAATGGAACAGAACAGAAAACCCAGATAGAAAGCCACATACCTACAAACAACTGATTTTTTTTTTTTTTTTGGAGACCCAATCTCACTCCGTTGCCCAGGCTGGAGTGCAGTGGAGAGATGGGGTTTCACCATGTTCAATCAACTGATCTTTAACAAAGTTGACAAAATAAATAATGAGGAGAGCACACCCTGTTCAATAAATGAAAAAATTGAATAACCATATGCAGAATAATAAAATTGGACCCTGATTTCTCATTATATACCAAAATTAACTCAAAATAAATTAAACACCTAACGTAAGACCTGAAAGTATAAAAATTCTAGAAGAAAACCTAGAAAAAAACTCTTCTGGACACTGGCTTAGGCAAATAATTTATGATGAAGATCCCAAAGCGAATGCAACCAAAACAAAAATACACAAAAAGGACTTAATTAAGCTAAAATTCTTCTGCAGAATAAAAGTAATCAATGAAGTAAACAAATAACTGAGAAATAGGAGAAAACATTTGCAAATGCCTCTGACAAAGGACTAATATATAGAATCTACAAAAAACTCCAACAACTTAAAAAGAAAAAATCAAATGACCCCTTTAAAAATTTGGCAAAGGACAGGAAGAGACATTTCTGAATAGAAGACAAACAAGGAAAAAAATGTTCAATATAACTAATTAGTAGAGAAATGCAAATTAAAACTATAATATCGTCTTACACCAGACAAAACAGCTATTACTAAAAAGTCAAAAAACAGCAATTGTTGCCATAGAATGGAGAAAAGGGAGCCCCTATACTTTTGGTGATAATGTAAATTAATTCCACCTCTATGGAAAACAGTATGGAGTTTTCTCAAATAACTAAAAAAAGAACTACCATTCAACAAAGCTCACTACTTGGTTGAAAGGTATAATAAGCTCACTACAATCTCACTACTGAGTATCTATGCAAAGGAAAGAAAATCATTGTATTAGAAAGGCACCTACACTTGAATGTCTATCATAAAACTATTCACAATAGCAAAGTCGTGGAATCAACCACTTGTTCATCAATGGTTAAATTGGATAATAAATGAAATTATGTCCTTTGTAGCAATATGGATGGACAGCTGGAGGATGTTATCCTAGATGAAACAACTCAGAAACAGAAAATCAAATATTGTATGTTCTCAGTTATATGTGGGAGCTAAAACAATGGGTACACATAGACATAAATTTGGAAATAATAGACACTGAAGACTCCAAAAGAAAGGAGGGTAAAAGAGGGTGAGAGTTGAAAAATTACCTATTTGATAAAATGTTCACTATTTGGGCGATGGGTACACTAGAGCCCAAACTCCACCATTACATAATATACCCATGTGTCGAATCTTCAGAGGTACTCCCTGAATGTAAAACGACAAGAACCAAAAAAAGATTAGAGGAGATGAATAAATTCTGAGTAAAAATAAAACACATTTTTAGGTATATGAAAAGAAAAATAGTTCTTTTTGACTAAGAATAAAGTAACTGTGAGTGAACTGAGAGTAAAATGAGCACTGGTGGAAAAAATGAGTAACAATAATTCCATAGGTTATCATCTATCCATGAGACTCATATGGTAAGTAGATCAGAAAATCAAACATTTAGAAAATCTAGGGTTTGATCCAAACTTAAACTTAAGGCCTCCTTGCACTCCCATATAATATGCAGCTAAACTGAAATAAAAATTAAAGAGACTTCAGATTTGTTTTATGTTAATACTTCAATTTTTTTCTTGCTTTTCTTAGGATATCTTTCATTTTGTTTATTGTATATTTATATACACTTGTTGTAATACTTATATATACCTAGTACCTCTCCTTTAGCTATGATGGACATATTTTATTTCTTCAGTGTAGACCTACAGAACTTTCCAAAGACTTATTTTGTATTTATCCCCCAAATCTTCTTTGATATCCTTGATAGACATTACCTTCAGCTCCTGAGATGGCAGTCCCTGGAACTGGCCTATCCCAGTTATACAACAGGAAAGAGTCCCTGTCTATGATAAATAACATATTTGATAGTGTGCAGCCTGGGAATGGAGGCAAGAAAAGAGAAAAGAAGAGATTGTAGGAAATATAAAGAGGTTTTATAACCTTAAGTGTTGTTAAACTCATGTGATAATGAAATCATTGGTATTTTTAAAAATCGTACTTATTCACTGTAGAGAGGAAAGTTGGGACTAAAATTAAATATAATAGAAGGGTATTAATTTTGAGAATCACGATTTATAAGGCCAGTTCAATAATTCTTATTAATCTTTAAATTCCTGAGAATTATGATAGGATCAAGGGTAGAGAAAATAATTGCCAGATGTAAAGTACTTAAATATTCCAAAGCGTATGAAAGAGTGCCCTAAGGATTAGTTGGTAATGATAGCCTGGGGAGAGGTTAACATACCTATATTAAGTATGTTCTAGGATGAGGGGTTGTTAGGAAAGAGTGGTAGAAGTATGGTTTGATGATATCTGTGAGAAAAGGCTAACTCCTCTAGCACTTCTGGTATCCGTGATCCTGCAGAGAACAGCATTGCTATAGAAAAGACTTTCCATTATAAACCCACCACCTGACCCCTGTTTGGCCTACCTGAATAATTCCAGTTTACTCTTAATATTAGTCTGTTATCACACTGCTATATAGAACTACCTGAGGCTAGGTAATTTCTAAAGAAAAGGGATTTAATTGGCTCACAGTCCCATAGGCTGTACAGGAAGCATGGCAGCATCTGCTCAGCTTCTAAGGAGGCCTCAAGAAACTTGCAGTCATGGTGGAAGGCAAACTGGGGAGTGAGCCACCTCACATAGCAGGAGCAGAAGAAAGAGAGACGGGTAGGTGCTACATACTTTTAAACAACCAGATGTCAGGATAACTAACTGACTCACTATTATGAGACCAGCACTGAGAAGATAGTGCTAACCCATTCATGAGAACTCTGCCACCATCATCCAATCTCCTCCCACCAGGCCCCAAATCCAACACTGGGAATCACACTTTGACATGAGATTTGGTGGGTACACAGATCCAAACAATATCACTCTTCAGGCATTAACATCTTAATTCTCCCTGGAAGGCTCTCCTACTCAATGCTTCCCCTCAAAGACGTCCAAATAATTTAGTTGTTCTCTGCTTACCTTTGGCAACTTATTTATGCACGTATTGACTGTGTCCTTAGCATCCAACTTAGAGCTTAGAACATAGTATATAATAAAGAAATGTTTGTTGAATTAATAAAATTTCACTGAAATTCTCTCAATAGGATTCAAATTATTTAATTGTGTAGACCTTGAACAGAAAAGCTATGTATATACAAAAGTTAAATCCATCAGATTTTTTCAGTAGCTTAAAATTTGAAATTTTGCATAAAAAATTTAAAGGAACAATAAACACTGGCCTAAAGTTTCTGACTATGACATAATGATCTGTAATCGCACAAATGTATTAACTTCCCTAAAGCTAATTTTATTTCTTAAACAATTTGTGATAAACAGAAAAATACAGTCTCTTCAAAAACAAAGATATAGTCATTATTTACAACAATATAAATATGACAGAGTAAGAAAATGGCTACTCTTATATATACTCCCATGTCAGAGAAGAAAAAGAAAATCAGAATAAAAAAATATCTGGGAAAGAGTTAACACCTAGTAAAAGATTCTAATAACTGAGGTTTCCAAATGAATTGAATCATTGCACCTGGCAGTGATGAAAACATAAGATGTGTTGGAAAAAATTTCTCACTATATATCAAAACGTGTAGGAATGTAATGCTTCAAACAAAACTACTTAGATAGTTGCTTTTCCATAACAATAAAGTATTTAAGGTAAGAATATAAGACATATAAGTCAAAATCCACAATGGAAATTGACTGCAAAGCTGGAAAAGACAGACAAAAACATGCTACAAGAACTATTTGAATTAACTGATTTCTGAGTTTTTCTCCTTGTGATTTGAAAATACAGTAAATGGAGAATCTTCCAGGCCTCTAAAATGACAAAAAAAATTTCCCTTTATGATTTTGCTGTTCTTTTCGATCAGATTTTCCTATTGCCCATTTTGCCATGACTTCAGAAGGTTTTTATCTGTCAAAAGTGAGTATCCGTAACTGAATATACATAAGGTCAAATAATCAGACCGAAGAAAATTAAAGTGATAGATTCCTAAAACTGTATAATCTTGAATTGGCACATAATTTTAGGGACCATGGAGTTTAGCCATGTTATTTTAAAGAAGAGGGAAGGCTGAAACCAATATTAGGTGTGAAGCTGTGCTCCTGACAGATTCTGAACTGGTGGTAAAGCTGACATTAGAACCTGGTTCTCCTAACATTCATGCCAGTGTTGTTCTATTATAGCAGATTGCATATTACTCATAAGTCAAACACAGTGGACAAAATTTGTGTCTAAATTAGCAAATAGGAAATACAAGATAAAATATTTTTATGAAATGAATGTCCTAGTAGTTAAAGACAGTATTTTAAACAAAAGTTTAATAGTGTCCCTTTCTTCCTATCCGTAAGCATGGAATGTTTTTCCATTTGTTTGTTTCCTCTCTTATTTCCTTGAGCAGTGGTTTATAGTTCTCCTTAAGAGGTCCTTCACATCCTTGTAAGTTGTATTCCTAGGTATTTAATTCTCTTTGCAGCAATTGTGAATGGGAGTTCACTCATGATTTGGCTCTCTGTTTGTCTGTTATTGGTGTATAGGAATGCTTGTAATTTTTGCACATTGACTTTGTATCCTGAGACTTTGTTGAAGTTGGTTATGAGCTTAAGGAGATTTTCTAAATATACAATCAGATCATCTGCAAACAGAGACAATTTGACTTCCTGTCTTCCTGTTTGAATACACTTTATTTCTTTCTCTTACATGATTGTCCTTGACAGAACTTGCAATACTACGTTGAATAGCAGTGGTGAGAGAGGGCACCCTTGTCTTGTGCAATTTTCAAAAGGAATGCTTCCAGCTTTTGCCCATTCAATAAGATATTGGCTGTGGGTTTGTCATAAATAGCCTATTATTTTGAGATACATTCCATCAGTACTCAGTTTATAGAGAGTTTTTAGCATGAAGGGATGTTGAAATTTATTGAAGGCGTTTTATGCATCTATTGAGATAATCGTGGTTTTTGTCATTGATTCTGTTTAGGTGATGGATTACATTTATCGATTTGTATATGTTGAACCAGCCTTGCATCCCAGGGGATGAAGCTGACTTGATCATTGTGGATAAGCTTTTTGAAATGTGCTGCTGGATTTGGTTTGCCAGTATTTTATGGAGGATTTTTGCATTGAAGTTTGTCAGGGCTATTGGTCTGAAATTTTCTTTTTGTTGTGTCTCTGTCAGGTTTTGGTATCAGGATGATGTTGCCCTCATAAAATGAGTTAGGGAGGAGTCCATCTTTTTCTATTGTTTGGAATAGTTTCAGAGGAATGGTACCAGCTCCTCTTTGTAACTCTAGTAGAACTTGGCTGTGAATCATCTGGTCCTGGACTTTTTTAGTTGATAGGCTGTTAATTACTCCCTCAATTTCAGAAGTTGTTATTGGTCTATTCAGCGATTCAACTTCTTCTTGGTTTACTCTTGGGATGGTGTATGTGTCCAGGAATTTATCCATTTCTTCTAGATTTTCAAGTTTATTTGTGTAGAGGTGTTAATAGTATTCTCTGATGGTAGTTTGTATTTCTGTGAGATCAGTGGTGATATTCCCTTTATCATTTTCTATTGTGTCTATTTGATTCTTCTCTTTCTTCTTTATTAATCTGGCTAGTGGTCTTTCTATTTTGCTAATCTTTTCAAAAAACCAGCTCCTGTATTTATTGATTTTTTGAAGGGTTTTTCTTGTCTCTTTCTCCTTCAGTTCTGCTCTGACCTTAGTTATTTCTTGTCTTCTGCTAGCTTTTGAATTTGTTTGCTCTTGTGTCTCTGGTTCTTTTAATTGTGATGTTAGGTTGTTGATTTTAGATCTTTCCTGCTTTCTCCTGTGGGCATTTAGTACTATAAATTTCCCTCTAAACATTGCTTTAACTGTGTCCCTGAGTTTCTGGTACATTGTGTCTTTGTTCTCATTGGTTTCAAAGAACTTATTTGTTTCTGCCTTAATTTTGTTATTTACCCAGCAGTCATTTAGGAGCAGGTTGTTCAGTTTCCATGTAGTTGTGTGGTTTTGAGTGAGTTTCTTAATGCTGAGATCTAATTTGATTGCATTGTGGTCTGAGAGACTGTTTGTTACGATTTCCATTCAGTATCATGAAAATGGCCATACTGCCCAAAGTATTTGGTAGATTAAATGTTATCTCATCAAATTACCATTACCTTTCTTCACAGAATTATAAAAAAACTACTTTAAATTTCATATGGAACCAAAAAAGAGCCTGCATATTCAAGACAATCCTAAGCAAAACAAACATCACACTACCTGACTTCAAATTATGCTATAAGGCTACAGTAATCAAAACAGCATGGTACTGGTACCAAAAAGATATATAGACTGATGGAATAAAACAGAGGCCTCAGAATTAATGGCACATATCTACAACCATCTGATCTTTGACAAATCTGACAAAAAGGAAAAATGGGGAAAGGATTCTCTATTTAATAATGTTGGGAAAACTGGCAGCCATTTGCAGAAAACTGAAACTGGACCCCTCTTTTACAGCTTATACATAAATTAACTCAAGATGGATTAAAGACCTAAATGTAAGACCTAAAACCATAAATACCCTAGAAGAAAACCTAGGCAATACTATTTAGGATGCAGGCATGGGCAAAGTCTTCAAGACTAAACCACCAAAATCAATGGCAACAAAAGCCAAAATAGACAAATGGGATCCAATTAAACTAAAGAGCTTCTGCACAGCAAAAGAAGCTATCATCAGAGTGAACAGGCAACATACAGAATGGTAGAAAAAAAAATTGCAGTCTATCCATGTGACAAAGGGCTAATATCCAGAATCTACAAATAAATTAAACAAATTTACAAGAAAAAAATAACCCCATCCAAAAGTGGGCAAAGGACACTGCTCAAAAGAAGACCATTTATGCAGTCAACAAACATATAAAAAAAGGCTCATCATTACTGGTTATTAGAGAAGTGCAAATCAAAACCACAATAAGTTACCATCTCATGCCAGTTAGAATGGTAATCATTAAAAAGTCGGGAAACAACAGATGCTGGAGAGGATGTGGAGAAATAGGAACACTTTTACACTGTTAGTAGGAGTTTAAGTTGGTTCAACCATTGTGGATGATGATGTAGCAATTCCTCAAGGATCTAGAACCAGAAATAAAATTTGACTGGGTAATCCCATTACTGGGTATATACCCAAAGGATTATAAATTATTCTACTAAAAAGACACATGTACACGTATGTTTATTGCAGCACTGTTCAGAATAGTAAAGAGTTGGAACCAACCCAAATGCCATCAATGGTAGACTGGATAAAGAAAATGTGGGACATATATACCATGGAATACTATGGAGCCATAAAAAAAAAAAAGTTCATGTCCTTTGCAGGGACATGGATGAAGCTGGAAACCATCATCCTCAGCAAACTAACACAGGAACAGAAAAGCAAACACCACATGTTCTCACTCATAAGTGGGAGATGAACAGTGAGAACACATGGACACAGGGAGGGGAACATCACACACTGGGGTCTGTTAGGGAGTGAAGGACTAGGGAAGGGGATAGCATTAGGAGAAATACCTAATGTAGATGATAGGTTCATGGGTGTAGCAAACCACTATGGCATGTGTATACCTATGTAACAAACCTGCATGTTCTGCACACGTATCTCAGAACTTAAGATATTTTTTTAAAAAAAGAATTTCTTTCTCAAAAAGAAGAAGGAAAAAAGGAAGGGAGGGGAGGGAGGAGAAAAAGGAAGGAAGGGAGAAAAGAAGAGAGGAAGAGAGGACACATAGCACAGAGATGAGAGTTTTGAAGGTATATAGAAGGTGCATATGTATACACATACACACACACATACATATATTATTTTTCTTTTCTTTTTCTTTTTTCTTTCTTTTTTTTTTTTTTTTTTGAGATGGAGTCTTGCTCTGTCAACCAGGCTGGAGTTCAGTGGCGCAATCTCAGCTCACTGCAACCTCCATCTCACAGATTTAAGCAATTCTCCTGCCTCAGCCTCCTGAGAAGCTGGAACTACAGGCATCCACCCTCATGCCTGGCTAATTTTTTGTATTTATAATAGAGGCAGCGTTTCACCATGTTGGCCAGGATGGTCTCGAACTCATGACCTCAAGTGAACCAACGGCCTCAGTCTCCCAAAGTGCTGGGATTACAGGCATGAGCCACCGCGTTCAGCCTACATTCCTATATTCTAACCTATCAAACTGCTCAATCAATAATCTAGAAATTATTCCTCTGAATACTTAAAGAATAGAAGCATATCTTTAAAGTCAATAGGTTAATTTATTTCTCAAAAAGCATCACCTGATTAATTGTAAGGCTAATTTCACCATTAATCGTGTTTATTATGCCACGTGCCTCTGCTTGTAGGGTGAAGTTGCAGTGTGTTTATTTAACTAATCTAGATGCCCTATTAATCTATATTCATATTTGGTCTGTGTATGTGTGCTTGTGTAAGTGTGTGCATATTCTGTATCACCAAAACCTTGCATAATGCCTGTCACATATTATGGACTCAATCAATATTTATTTGTTTAGGAAGTAATTTAAGATATGCATTTATCGCAACAGAACTTTTTTATTACATATTTAAACCATGGGAATAAGCCACAGGCACCTTCATTGCCACCGAGGCTTATATTTCGAAGTCTCTGACATTTAACAGAACTTCTCAAGGGAGTTAATAGTTCCAAAGTATGCTGCAAATTGTCTGCCGGTGTGTGTGTGTGTGTGTGTGTGTGTGTGTGTGTGTGTGTGTGTGTGTGTTTTAATAAACTGGGAGTGGCTTCTCTTCTGTGTTTAACACTGGAGTCTCAAAATTATTTTGCTAGATTAATTAATCCATTTGATAACAATACTTAGTAAGAACAACTGTGGCAGTCACTCTGCCAGGAGTAAGAGCCCCAACGAGGATTAGAGTTACAGTGGGTATTAAAATAATTAGCACCATCCTGCCTTCATGGAGATGGTGACCTTCTGAGTTTTATAATGAAATATGGACACATGTGGTAGCTTAAGCCTGTACTGTCAGCACTTTGGGAGATTGAGGGAGGAGAATTGTTTGAGCCCAGGAGTTTGATACCACCCTGGGCAATATAATGAGACCCCATCTCAAAAATAAACAAATAATTAGCGACACACTGACAGTCACTTGTGGTCCCAGCTACTTGGGAGGCTGAGGCAGAAGGATCACTTGAGCCTAGGAATTCCATGTTGCAGTGAGCTATGATCATGCCACTTCACTCCAGCCTCGACCACAGAGCAAGATCTTGTCTTCAAAAAAGTAATAATAGTAATAATTACTATTATTACTAGATAATAAATATGGATTATCTAGGCTTCCATCTTTGCATCATTGTACTCAATGTATTACCTATTCTACTCTTATTCCTTGAAGTAGAAATAATAATATATGAAACCTGATTTTTATTGTGTAGAAAGTAGGATTTTTGTATCTCTTGTGCTCACTACCATTCATCCTCCATTACTAACACTTGCTCAGTATTATATCTTTGAAACTGCAAAGACATATTTTGACAAGTCCAAAAGACTCAGCAAAGAATATATTCATCATCCCCAAAAGGGTTTGCAGGATAACAATTCCTATGTATATTAGAAATATTGCAAAATCTGTCTAACCTTTTGTCCTGAAAGTATTAGTGCCAGGTTTTAAACAGTGAACACCTGATTCTAGGATACCCTGATTAAAGAAAGAAATCACTTTTCAACACATACCTACCTTTATTCATCATGTAGACTTCGACCATATCTACGAACTTTAAAAATCAATCATTTTGTCTGACCTCAGGCAGCTTTTTCCACAACATGTGGCAAAGTAATTAAACATCTTATGAAAATCTCCAAATTCAATTTGCCTTCAGTGTCATATACAGTACTCTCTGTTGACACGTCATATGTGTATAAAGGTAGGTCTCAGAATAACATTAACTGAGATTCAGATTCGGGCTACCAGTTTCTAAAAATTACTTGAAAAATTTTACTTCCCTTCTCTGATCCTCATCTTTCTTCTCTCTAGAGTGAAGATAATCATCATTACTGAATTTCATAAAATACCATTTATTGTATCACTGTTTTATTTACCACTAAGAAGATATAATAAATAATAACAACTAATTGTGACAAATCCTCAATAGTAAGATACACTCTGATTTCAAAGATGCTTAATAAAAATGATAAAGATATTTTGCATGTTTGTTTAATAGTAATACATGTAAAATATATAGCATGGCTCCCTAGAGCTTTCTTATGTCAATTTCTGATTCCCTTTCAGTTAAGCTTCTTATTCTAGTAGTTTAGATGATCAGATTAAATGTTGTTTACATGCATGATGGTATCCTACAAATCCATTGCCAATTCTTTTGCTTACTGTTGCATTACATGATCAAAATTTATGAATATTTATTCAAGCACTACTTTTAATTTGCCATGTGGTTTTAGAGAAGTAACTTAATTTTCTTGATTCACTTTATTAATTAGGAAAATGGTAATACAAGTTTACAAACATTTTATTAGGTTTAAAATGTACCGTAGATTCCAAAGTAATTTCCAAATATGATATGCTAAGTATTAGTGGAAAGATGTCTAAAGCCAGGGAAATTTATGTAGCTTTGTTAATTCAAAAAACATTCTTGCCTGTGTGAGTGTGCCACTGAATGAGAAATCCTCTCAAGAGAAAGACAAAGGTAAAGAGCTTGGAAAATCATCTCATCCTTTATAGGTAAAATCTCCAGAGCAGTGGTTTGGGCAGATGGGAAATTTTACTCCCTGTGCTATATCTGTTCAGTTGATAAAAAAGAGAACTTTGATCTCTGAGACTGTCAATCCAGCTCTTTTTAAGAAAAAATTGCTTAAAGTAAACAGTAAAAGTAGCAAAGCAGTTATTAAAATTCCACCCCAATTGGCTATGCTCCCAGTTCCGAAACCCAAAACATAATGCCCACTGATTATTCAGATTATGTTTAAGACATTTTTGTGCATGTTTTTGAAGTACAGCACTATAAATAGCCAATCTAGTTGAGAAAATTACAAATCTTTCTTTTCAAATTCTAATCATATTAGATGAGTTAAATAAGTTTCAGCAAAAATCCTTGCAGTGACATTTCTATTGATACCAGCCCTAAGTACTAAATTCTGAGCTGCATCCAGCCACTAGAGTTTTGTGGATAACTGTAAAATATTACTGTTAAGCTTACAACCACTACCTGTCAGTCATTTGAAACGCACACTGATCTGTATAATTCCTGTACATTTTTTAAAGTTTGATATGTTAATCTAATCATTGAGGCAGTCTTTTTAAAGACTCTTTTAGTCTTTAAAATCTATTTTGCTTTTTTAACGAGATGCACACTTACCTGAGATTTTCAAACAAATTAGCAATATATAATGAAAAAACCCTGCTCTACCCATTACATGTATTTATTTTACAATCTTGTTAGCTGTAACTGTGTAGTAAACACATTAGGATTTACCATTCCAATTTTTGCAATTAAAAGAAGTTAAGAAGTTCAAAAACTACATTCTGTAATCTCTATTCCAACTGGGATGATAGGTATGAATGAATTAATTTACTTTGAGTTATAGAATGCAAAAGTAAAGCAAAAGCCACCTTGTCGTTTCATCTAGAAACCAGCCACAAAAAGTGGGTGCTTGTAGGATGCTTGAAGGCATCTAGACCCAGCATTTCAGGCTCTAAAAACAGATGTGTGAGAATCTGTAGGCAGAGTTGCTGTGGGAACTGTGGAAACTAAGGTAGGATCCTCACCTCTGAAGTGCAGTGACAGTTGTGGTGAACTCTGAGTTTCTCTCATCCATACTTGATATATTTCTAAGTCCCCTGTATTAAATTCTTTTCATGGAAAACACCTAGTTTCTTTTATTAAATCCTGACTGCAAACCTACTAATGGAGAGTACATTTAATTTAGAATCACTTCCCAAATATATTTAGTCATTTTCAAAGAGAAAATTAAAGACAGCAGATATATATATTTGAAGAAGAAATGAAAAAGTAAAAGGTTTGGAGAATCAGTTATGTTCCAGGGGAAAGAATATTCCATGTAACTACAAAAATTTTACATGTGGTTTAAAGATATAGCATAGTGCTTGTCCCAAAACTTATAATCATGCCATTTCAGAGGGAAAGGATTGTAGTATAAACTTACTTAAATCCATGAATAAACTGATCTAGGCCAGGCATGCTGGCTCATGCTTGTAATCCCAGCACTTTGGGAGGCTGAGGTGGGTGGATCACTTGAGGTCAAGAGTTTGAGACCAGCCTGACCAACACGGAGAAACCTGGTCTCTACTAAAAATACAAAATTAGCTGGGTGTGGTGACATGCGCCTGTAATCCCAGCTACTCGGGAGGCTGAGGCAGGAGAATCGCTTGAACCCAGGAGGTGGAGATTGCAGTGAGCTGAGAGCACACCATTGCACTCCAGCCTGGGCAGCAAGAGTGAAACTGTCTCAAAAAAAAAAAAAAAAAAAAAAAAAAACTGATCTAGAGGGTAGTATGACTGCCTCAATATTATATGGTTGGTGTAACAAGCATGAATAAAATATACTTTCTTACTTTTCTTAAATCTCACTGTATCTCCACAAAAATCCCCAACTTTAGGAGTTTCAGCTCATTTTAGTCGAAAAACTGGAAGGGATTGAAAATAAGCATTAAAATTTATTAACTTATTTTATGTTAAAACATATATTTATTATATTTCTACTAGGGGGAGAGGCACTTTAATAGATGCCTTATTAGGAAATTAGAAAAACTGAATGCGTATGAGTTCTACAAATTCTTTTTTATGTCAAAAGAGTAATGAAGAAAGCATAAAAGAAGAAAAACAACAAAATGATAAAACAATAAAAGTATAGAAATTAGAAACTAACAGAAAAAATAGAGAAAATAAAAAGTAGCAGTTATGTGCCTTTGCAAAAAATTATAAGCTAAATATTTGAAAATATATATCAGGAAAAAAAATAGCATACAGAAAAAATGGTAAATAGCTATAGATAACAGAGGTTTGAAAGCATAATGGCTTGTCATGAACAAATACAGGTGATTCCCCCACTTTAGTATGGCAGTGTAGAACCATAAAAATGTGCAAGCTGGGGCTGGGCACGGGGGCTCACACCTGTAATGGTAGCACTTTGGGAGGCCGAGGTGGGAGGATCATGAGGTCAAGAGTTGAAGACCAGCCTGGCCAACATAGTGAAATCCCATCTCTACTAAAAATACAAAAAAAAAAAAAAATGACTGTGCAAGCTGAAACCCAGCAAGACAAAATCATACAAAGCAATCTGAGTAATCAATTGAGAAAGTTACAATTATTCTATGACCTTTAAATTAACTTGTCACATTAAAATCTAAGAGGTTAGTTAACAATGCACAAGAAAATTTTAAAATCATAAAACTAATTTTTATACACTAAAACATTAGAAACACTGAGTATCAATGTGTTATATTTCTTTGTAACAAAGTTGTGAAGAGAACTTGGAACATTGCACTCTTTCTAATTCTCATGATACAGCTTAAGTTGTGAAGGGAACATTTATTTTCTATACACTGAGCAATTGTCTTGCTCATTTATAAGTTTGGATCTGCTTCAGCATTTTATCACATTTGCAATATTGTGGAGTATCTCTGAGATCCTTTAAAGTCAGTATTTCCCCAGTGTCACTTCTAAGACATCCTCATCCTTTTTGACACACTTCCTTTCCTAATTTATATTGGTAGATTTACTTTCACTAAGTTCTCATGTCTGCATATCTGAAGTCTCTGGCATGGTGAAGGCATCAACATTCTCATGGTCAGTTATTTCTTTTTAAGTAAATTTACATTCCATTCAAATTTCATGTTCTGTGTTTGTGCGGCAGTGTTACCTTTGTTGGCCAGCTCTGTCTTTGGATTATCTATTCTGTAAAAGATCATTTGGGCTTATCACTGGGGACCAAGGAGGCAACACAACAAAATTCTTTGTTGTCTATTTGTGAAATGAATAACATGTGTACAGTCACCATTCACTGCAGACTAGAAATGTGATGATTGGTCACTAATTATGATACGCATTTATTATTTATACAGTGATTGGTAGATCGAAGAGCTAGCAGCAAAGTTCAGACTACATGTGATTACTTACAGTTATTTCAGTCATGGTAACTGAAATGTGAACCAAGGTGAATGGGAGACTGGTGTTATTTAACTAAACTTTGAGAACTAAAATTTGTGGGTATAGAAACCACACAAAATAAGGACAATTATCTCTGTATCTACTAGTCATTCGAATATTTGGAAAAACAATAGGCAAATTTCTGAAAAAATATAAAAATCTAAAATTGACACAAGAAATAGTAGAAAATTGTGTAAGCCAATAGGCATGAAAGAAAATTTAACCTATATTCAAAACCCTAGGGCCCAAATATTTTTACAATCATGTAAAGCACCTTGTTTTCTTGTAGTAACAAGAAATACAAAAATACAACAATCATAGTTTTCTATGGAACTAGCCAAGAGTGTTGGATCCAAGGAAACCTTGATGAATTATATTTTAAAAAGAAACTAAGCAAGCTTCATGGAAGCAAATAGACAGTGATCTGGGTATGGGATGATTTTCTAGAAATGCAGAAACATTGCAGAGTAAAGATGAAAAATCATTTTTGTAGAAATGGAGAAGCTAATTCTAAAACTGTTTCAAGTTGCAAAGAATTATAATAGCTTAAACAACTTTCAAAAGAAGAAAAAACTGGAAGACTTATTTTACCAGATTTGAAGACATTGAGGAACCATGGTTACCCAGGCAGTGAGTTTGGATGTGAAGATAGGGATATACTTTAAAAATGAAAAAAAATAGAGAGCACAGAAGTAAACTCACATGTATATATTGGCAGTTGACTTTCAACAAAGTTACCAAGAGAGTTCAATGGAGAAAGGATAAACTTTAAAACAAATTGGGCCAGAAAAATTGAATAACCATAAGCAAAATAATGAACAAATCTTGTCCTTAATCACATTCAAATTAAATTGAAATGGATCATAAAAATAAATGCTAGAAGTAAAACCAATGCTTGTATAAATAAACATAGGGGAAAATCACAGTGATACTGGATTTGGCAAAAAATTTTAATATAAAAAAGCAAGATATTGAAAATCAGTAAATTTGACTTCATCAAAATCTAACTTTTGTTTATCAAAGATACACCATGAAAACTTCTCAGAACATATATCCACCAAAGAACTTATACCTCACATGCATAAAGAACCTTCCACCTAAGTGGGCTATTAAATATACAGCCCAATTTAAAAATGAGCAAAACAACCACAACCACAACAACAACAAAAACAACATAAGTTTGAAGAGATACTTTGATAAAGACAAGGGTGATACAAAATGTGCAAGATGTTAACTTTGTCAACCTTTAGGGAAATTAAAATTGCAACCACTGTGGAAGCTCAATACACACACACTACAAGTAGCTCAAATTTAACCGACTAGCGATACCGTGTTATACGAAGAATGCAGAGGAACCAGAATTCATAAGCTCCGCTTATCAGTTTGTAATAGAGAAACAACTACTTGAGTAAATAGTTTAACAGTTTTCTAAAAATTTAAACATATATCTGTCACACAACCCAGCCATTTTTCTCCAAGATGTTTATTGAAGGAAAATACAAGTATACATACCCATACACACTCTATTTGTATAATATTGAAAATAACTCATATGTTCACCAATTGATAAATAGGTGAACCAACTGTGATATTCCCATACAACATAATAATACCATCAATGAAACAAATGAAGTATTGGGACATGTAACAGTAGGCATGCATTTCAAAATAATTATGTTGAGTGAAAGTAGCCAGAAAAAAAAGTTTATACTCATGAATACATTTAAATAAAATGATAGAAGTACAAGTTAATTCATTCTGACAGAAAGCAAATCAAAGCCCATGGATGGAAGAATGGAATAAAGAGCAATTGAGTTACCATGGGACACAAGGAAACTCAGGGTGATGAATATGCTCATTTTCTTATAGTAATGGTTTCCAAGGTATATACATATGCCAAGACTCATTCAATTGTACACTATAAATATATGCAGTTTAGTATACATCATTTATACCTCAATAAATCTGTATGAAATATAGACTAAGTTTGTAAGTAGAGAAGCTGAAAGAACCCTATAACAACATAGTATCCATAGAAATTAAAATCAGTTACAAAATAACAAACAATATATAATAACAAAATTAAAATGTTGCACCAAAAACACATGAAAATAAAAATGATTGCTTGTGGAAAGAAGAATGGTGTAAAAAAATTTAGATTACTAAGCATCCATCAATAAATATACATATATCCATGTATGGGATATGTTTCTTTTAAAACTATTGACAGTTGTCATGGAGTTAAGAATATACTTTACCCAATTCTGAAATTAAAACAAAAATGTAAGTATATATCCTGAATTTGAAAAATTCCTGCTCTTTCCAAATGTTAAAGCAGTAGTCATGGTTATGAGCATTGATATATTTCTCAATACAGGCAAAGTTTATTCAACAAATCTTTATTAAATGCCTGTTCTGTAATGAGCATCATGCTGCGGTCAGTGATGCATGGAATTGCTGTAGTTTGCTTATATTAAAATTTTGAGTGCCAAAAGCAGAAAGTAAAATGCTGCTTCCTGGTGAGGACGTTCTCACTCCTGCTCATCTTTCTGCCTGAAGTTTCATTCCTTTTGCTTTTCCCACAAGCTGAAAACCATGATCCTTCTGGTTTTGACCTAAAGGCACCCCAAAGTAGCTGATCGTGATGACCCACTCTAAGTCATATAACATGTTTCCTGCTTCTCCTTGGCTTTTTGTCTCTAGCACTGCACCTTGGTGATTTCCTTACTTGCTTGTCTTCTTTACTGTATTGCAAACTTCACAAACACAGGTGTTTGCAGTCTTCGAAACTGACACATAGTGTGCACACAATAGTATTTTATTCAATTTTATTTTTATTTTTTGGAGGCAGAGTCTCATTCTGTTGCCCAGGCTGGAGTGTAGTGCCATGATCACAGCTCACTGCATCCTTGATCTCCTGGGCTCAAGTGATCCTCCTACCTCAGCCTCCTCAGTAGCTGAGACCATAGGTATGCACCACCACACTGGCTATTTTTTTTTTCTTTTTTATTGTTTTTGGTAGAGCTGGGATCTCTCTATGTTACCCAGACTGATCTTGAACTCCTGGATTCAAGCAGCCCTTTCACCTTGGCCTTCTAAAGTGCTGGATTACAGTTATGAGCCACAGTGCCTAGTCTATTTTTTTCTAAATAAATGTATGAAATACATCTAAACACACAAAATGAATGAGAGATTTATACATTTATCACAGAGAAAATTAAGTGCATTGTGATTTTGAATAAAATTAGAGCAAATAGTACAATTGCCAGGAAACTTTAGGGGAGGCATATCTTTCATTTCAAGACAGAATAATTCCTGATCATTTGTACATTTTCTGACTTCAAGGTTAACTTGAGAAAAAAGGAAAAACAAAAACAAACAAAACGGAGTAAAAGTTAAAAGGCACAGCACTGAGAAATTTCTGTAATGCCATCATAGGCATGAGATTGTTTGTTTCTCACCAGATGACATAATAGACCAAAATGCACTTTTGATTGATAATTGCGTAAGACTCCTAAATGGGAAAGTGGTTGGATACAGAACTGAGAAACACTCCCACACAAATATTCTGACATTTTTACAATTTTAAGATTCTCAGAATTTAAAAATATAGTCATATGACTAATACTTCATTGATTATGCATTAGGTTAGAGATATTGATCATTAAATTCTGCAAAATTAATCTATCGAGTCTAAACAAAAATATGTCAGCTATATTTACACATCACCATCCGTATGTTTAAATGCCTGTTTTCTTAGTTCCTTCACAAATAAAATTGCCAAAAAATCTAATCTTCATAGACAGTGATTGTCAACTTTTGTGAATTTTGTTTTAGTGTTTTTTATTATAATAGAACAATTGAATCTCGAATTATCACAGATTTTATTTTTTAAAAGTGCATTACTGACACTTTGGTAATCCCTAATATTAGAAAATACCTGTTATACTCATTTTACGTGCAACTTTTACATACACATGCATATGCTTTTATATACACATGCACATACTAAAAGCATTAGGCATATTTGTAAATTAGATATTCTAAAGAATCTAAAAAATGCATGCACATACACAGGCATACATATATTCACAGTTATATTCGATCTGTATAAAGTTACAGTCTTTGTTCAGTAGAAATTTCCGTTTTGTTAGGATATCAAGGAGAATAAAAATTTAAAACCAGGGAAAAGACAAATGATTCAAGAAATATGAAACTCGAACAATGAAAAATACTTTTGCTGCAAGTGATAGCTAATTTGCTCCGTGAAGCAATCAAACCAACTCTAAGAGCTATTAGATAATTATCACTTACAATTTTGATTTTGCACATATTTGGTAGCACTGTAATGAGTCTCAGTTGCGATATAACTTTATTCCAGTGCATAGAATGTTTAAAAATCTTTATAAACAATTGATAAAAGATGAAGACCTCCTACCCTATGGGTTTTACTTGGGTTTCCCCCAAGAGACTAAATGAGATAATCATGAATATTTTGCAAAAACAAGATACATTGATACATATTTTTAAATAAAGAGTTAGATGCTTTAAATTACCCATTTGAAAGCAGAAGTTCAGCATTTCATATGACTTCAAGTTTCATATGTTTATCTATCCTGTGTAGCTGCCACATTTCAATTGAGACATATGGGAAGTTTTCGACTGGGCACTTAACAGCCCTAACAGTTTGCTCTTTTAGAGAAATTCAGTTATGGTAAATATAGCAGTATTAGTCACCTAGCACTGGTGTTACTTGAATGACTAGCACAAATATATTGCATTTTATAAAATGAATACTTAATAATTTTTATTTTATAAAGATGAAAAGATATATTTCAACAGTGACAATTTGCATTATAATAAATGTTGCCCTTAGAGACGGGTGAGATGAAGTACAAACTACATAATTTTATAATTATTTAAATATAAACAAGTAACTGATGGATTTTAAAATAAATTGTTGCCTAAAGTTTGTCTTATTTCCAAAATGTACTTTAAAAAATTTGGACTAATAACAAGGACTAAGAGCAAAATACCCAGATCCAGGAATACAGAACAAAGAATCTGTTTATTTTATTTTTAAAGAAAGATAGATATAAATAGGCAGAAACCACTGGTATGATCAGCATGGGATAGAATTTTAATTTCCTTTTGTAAAGCTACTACTCGTAAAGAGAATTTTGCCCGTGGTGGGTGATTATAGCCAGATGTAATCTGTCAAAATAAAAAGAAACATGACAACAAATAAGGAGTAAATACAACTCAACAATGGTGGGGTTTTTTGTACTAGATTGAGTAAGGAAATTTGTTATGAAGAATATATATATAATCTCAGACCTCAAAAGTTATCTGGCATGGGATTTTACACACTGTGGAATATACGTGCACCTAGTCTTCTATTTTCTTAGATTGTAAATACCTTAAATACAGAGCTGTGCTTTAATAACTCTTAGGATCTCAGAACTTTATGATACTTTATATCCAGGCATTAGAAGGTATAAAAAAACATGTTTGTCCTTAAATTATCAGACCAATCTAGATATTATGACTTTGAATATAATAAACTGTCTATATAGTATTAAATACTCATCTGTTTAAGCACTTGGAGTATTTGACTGGAGTTTATCAACTATAATTTGTTAAACATCCATTTATTATTGATGCATTTTTTATTAACTCGAACAATCAGCGCTTCTTAGGTGGGCGTTGACTTGGATCCTAGAAAACAGAAGTTTACAAAACATACATAAAACTCACATAGAGCTTATGTTTTTGTTGAGCAAACAACTTTAAAAAATTAATTACTGCTAATAATAAGTGCTAAGATGATGACAAAAACAGGATGAATGATAAAATTTAATGCAGTGAAGGATGTTTAAGAAAGATTATTAGAGAAAACCTCTCTGATGACATGACATTGGAACAGAGGTCAGAATGAAGTGGAGAAGCAAGCTACCTGAATATCTTTTCTTCAAAATCATTACAAGCAGAAATAACATTAAGAACAAATACTGTGGAGTGAGAGTAAGTTTGGCAGTTTACTTCTGTGCTCTCTATTCTGTTTCATTGTTAAAGTATTTGCCTATCTTCACATCCAAAATCACTGTCTGGGTAACCATTCATACAAAATAACTCCTATTTACATATTAGAGTACATATTTAACATTGAGCTAGCTATTGTTATCCCTATTTGTTCAAAATCTTACTGTACCTGTAAACATATCTAACACTTTCTACTACATTAGTTGTTCATTTGATTATATAATTTATTATCCTGTAGGTAACTTAAAAACATGTTTAATCATTAAGTTATTGATAGTTTCTAGGATGGCACCTGGTATAAGGTAAATATTTAATAAATGCTTATTATTAACAAATGTATTGAATTCAATTCAATAAATTGTAAAAAAACAGAAAGCCTGGTGGATAGTTATCTATTTGGTGTTAAACAGTATGTTTGGCTTTAGATTTATAAAATCATAAAAAATTTAAATTTAAATTAAATAGTATTTTTCTATATAAAAAATTAGAAAATTGTACCATGTAATGACAGGCAAATATAAAAAAATTATTTTTCATGAACCTTTCCATAATATCTACATAAAAAGAAAATGAATCTGCCATTATAGAAGTTAATAAATGAATTCACAAATCTAAGATTGTACTACAAAATAACTGATGACATCAGTAAGCAATAGAAATGTGCTTTTGAATCTGGAAGGCACCAGAACTAAATCAAGAGGAAAAGAACTCAGTAATCAACTAAAAACTATCATTTTCAAGTTCAGTTAGACAAATTTGCTACAGAATTATGCAGGAAATCCATAAAATATTCCATTATTTTATACTTACTGTAGTAAAAAAGAAAACGATTTCCTTTATTCTTCATCTTTTTTTTTTTTTTCTTTTTTGAGACAGAATCTCACTCTGTAACCCAGGCTGGAGTGAAGCAGCATGATCTCAGCTCACTGCAATCTCCACCTCCGGGGTTCAACCAATTCTGCCTCAGCTTCCCAAGTAACTAGAACTACAGGCACCCATGCCATGCTGATTTTTGCATTTTTAATAGAGACAGTGTTTCACCATATTGGCCAGGCTGGTCTCTAACTCCTGACCTCAGTTGATCTGCCCACCTCGGCCTCCCAAAGTGTTGGGATTACAGGCATGAGCCACCGTGCCCAGCCACAATTTTCCTATTTTTAATTGAAAATTTTTATTAGTACTATAGCATTTCCAATATGTAAATATTTATTTTATTAAAAAAAAATTACCTACCTCTTGTTTCCAGGTGAGGAGCAGCACAGTTATGCCACTGAGAGTGTATTAGGCTAGAGCCCAAGCCTACTGAGAGTCTGCATTATAACATGTGACTCACATGCTGCCTAATGCGAGAAGCACTTACCTAATATAAAGTCTAATGCTTAGTATATGCTAAGAAAATGTAATTTTGCTTCCTCTTCCTACGTCCCTGCTTGATCTTTGTAGCCTCCAGATTTAGAGGAATATCAGGGCTTGTGTCTTCCACCTCCACAGTCTCACTACTTGTGTGAAACAATGAAGTAAATCTAAGACTGAGTTTTACCACATAAATAGACCTTTTCCAACAATTGAAGAAAAGAGTCATTGATTTTGTTATATAATTTACCTATTTCTCTAGTCAAATAACAGTGTAAATGCTTTATCTTAGTGCTGGGACAGAGGATTGAATGAGGTTGTGAGCCTCTCAGGCACCACTAGAGTGTATTAAACTGTTGTGTTTATTACTTTCTTCTATAATATTCATGCAACTTCATGGATGCCTATACAATATTTTTATTCAATCTATAAAGGTTAATAAGTAATTTCATCCATAAAGACTTACTTATGGTGTTCTATTAATGTTCAAAACCGTAAACTACTGCTTAGCTTCTCAAATACTAACAAAACTATTTCTGGGTGTGTATTGCTAATTAGAGTACACACATGGTCAAAGGTATTTATTGTATAGAGTCACGGCTATGTGACAAAAATAAATAAATAAATGACGGTACCATTTTTAATCTCTAATAAATTTTCTTGAGAAAATTGAGAATAAAAATATTTTTCCCTCTCTACACCGTTTTCTGTAGAAAATTGAGGTGGGCTCAATAGGTTTGCTTAAAGAGCTGTTTTATTGTATTATGGTAAGAACCATGATTTTTTTTTTATTATTCTTTATAGACAGGAAACTGTAGATAAGGGATTTCTATGGATGACTGGCAAATGTTTTCTGCTTTACTGGAGCAATGGAGCTTTAGTTGGTTTTCAAAATAACAAATAATGGGAAATCTCCTGAAGAGAAAACCTTTTTATATGCTTGGACTAACAATCATCTCTGGAAAAACTTCAGTGCCTTCAGGGATTAAGAAGAAAATTTGCTGGCAAAGTGATTCATTCCAGAAATGTTTCAGGAAGGGAACAGAGTAGAGAAGAGTAAGAGAGAAAGATGAGATATAGTGGGTCAGAGTGTAAGACAAACTGATTCTCTAGTAGAGTAAAACAGTGCAATATGTCATCAAGAATTTATAGACCTTGGGGAAATTCAGATTAATTTTGATATTTCTTTCCAAATATTATATTGGTTGTGTCAGTTGAGTGTGCTCTGCATTAGTTTTTGCAAAAGAATGTTAAAGGTTCTCATTGACTGAAAACATGCATTTCATAATTCTTATATAGTGTATTGGATATGGAAAATTGAATGGAAAGGATGGTATAGAGTTTTCCATTGAGTAGTTAGTTCACCAAGGATTTTTTTTCTTTTAAGATGGTGTTTCTTATTGCCCAGGCTGGAGTGCAATGGCGCATTCTCAGCTCACCACAACCTCCGCCTCCTGGGTTCAAGCAATTCTCCTGCCTCAGCCTCCCAAGTAGCTGGGACTGCAATCATGCGCCACCGCGCCCAGGCTAATTTTGTATTTTTAGTAGAGATGGTGTTTCTCCATGTTGGTCAGGCTGGTATTTTTAAATTTGCTGTATCATCTAAGGAGTCCAAAATATAAGACTTGTCAGTTCACTGTTGATTAGAATTTTAAAAGATAACTTTCACTGATTGACTCACAAAACACAAAGTATGTAGTCCAGAGAGGAAATTAATTAATTTACGGTGAGAGATATTACAGGAGGTAGGTCAGACTTTTGTGTTTGTCTAACCATTAATTTATTTTCCCGATGGACAAGCTACACGGGAAGAAAAATGATCACTAAGAGATAGCTGGATAGGCATGAAAATAAGGCAAAGAGATGAGTTATTGAATTTAGATACTTAGCAGCATAAACTCTGCTACCTTTATGAATCCATCTCAACACATTTTACCGCCACCCACTCAGAACCTTGGACTTAAAACTTTGATGTGATCTATCATCTTTCTTTTTTTTCCTCTATAGCTCACCACAATTTCATTATTTGCCTTTTAAATTTTACCTCTAAAATAATTCATGTATCTCATTACCTCTTATGGTTTCTTTAGTTAAACCTAATTAAAACTACTCTCACTTTTGGCATTAACTATTGTGGCAGACCAGTAGCTAGTCTCCCCTTTACAAGTCTCAGTCTCTACTTCCAACTCCATAGTTTATTTCTATAGCCGCTAGAGTGGTTTGTATATGAAGTAAAAGAGATCATGAGACTACTGTATATACAGACTTTAACTTCTGATTGCCTCTATAGTAAATATAATTCAAAAATTTACAAGAAACTTAACATTCATCTTTTGTCATCCACCCCCTCCTTCAATATACTTACTCACCTTACTTTTGCTCTTGTGCTTATATTATAATGGATTCTTATGTTATGTTGGACATGACACTCTGATCAATGCATTGATCATCTGAAATATTTTAGCACCCAGAGGATATTCTGGAGGAGAAGAGCACCAGGCACAATGTGGCCAGATTCCTCTACACCAAGCTGTTTCTGTTTCCATCTCACTCGAGTTTTGACAAGAGAAAAATGAGACAATCACTTCTGATCGCTAATCCTTTCTTCTTACCTCTGAGTCTCAGTGAAAGTTTTCTTCCTTATTCTGCATGATTAGAATCCATGTCATAATTCATATAAACTTAAAGGCTCTAATGTATAAACTCTGCAGTTTACAGTCATGCAAGCTTGTCTTTATACTGCTATGTGTTCAGCTGCAAGCATTCCAACAAAATTTCTTTCTCTCTTAATAAAGTAATACTTCTTCAAATTAAGTGTTTGATTTTAAATTACTATCTCTTAAAGGCATTAAACAATTCTATTAAAGAATTAATACCTAAGCACCAAATTGTTATATGGGTGCAAATATCTATTATTTGCACTCCCAAAGAAGCAAATAATAGATATTCATCAGGTGAAAAGATGAGGAATAATTAATGAACAATTCATGGTGGGTGTGGGTAAAGATCAGGAATATTATTCCTTTCTCCCTGCATAACTCTCAAAGATTTAAATACCTTTATTACTTGAGAGTATAAGTATATAGGGAAAATGTGTCATGTTCATTCCTGAAGCTTCTGAAAGCTGTAAGTGAGCAATGTATAACCTCTAATGTAAAAGGTGGCTAAGCAAAGTAAAATCAGAGTAGAGGATTACTTGTCTAGTTAGAAGATACAATGAATGAAGTAGTACAGGTAAGATAATTCTGAAAATAAAATGAAAGACAATAACTAAGAATGATCATAACACATGAAACAGTAGTAAATGGTATAGTAATTGGTAGTTTATGATCTGAAGATGATAATATTTATTTATTTTGGAATATTATGAATGATCCAATTTCCAAGACTGTATGTGAACTTATTCATGTTTGGTACTGTCAATGCCTACCGTGTATCTGTGATAAGCAAACTTCAAAAATTTACACTTTAATCTCAAGTTCTCTTTTGTATTATATTTCTTTTTTTCCTAGATGAATTGTCAAATAAATACGTATATGTAGTGTGTGTGTGTGTGTGTGTGTGTGTGTGTGTGTGTGTATATGTTTAGATTATATGTATGTGATGAAAACAAAACTCATACTTTTATTCTTAAACCTTGTCTTATTCTTAAAATACTAATTTTGTTAACAATATCATTTGCCATTCTAGCGTGGAAACTAAGAAAATGTCTTTATTTTCCCCTTATTATTATTACTCTATTAGTTACCAAGTCTGAGAATTCATCAACACACACACACATACACACACACACTCACTTACTAGGTAAGCACCCTAACTCTGGAGTCAAATTGCTTATGTTTCAATGCAGGTACAACCACTTCTGAGTTTTGTGATCTTAGTTTGTGTTATTTAAACAGTCTGCTTTTCAGAATTCTCTTCTGTAAAATGTGAACAATAATAATAATATTTTTATTTTGGCATTATTATGAAGTGAAAGTAAAATGACTCAAGTAAAATGCTTAGTATCTAGTTACCTCTTATGAATTTTTGCTGGTATTATTTATGAATTTTCTTTGGAATTAGCTACTTTCCACTCATATCTACTGATAATACACAAAGTATTCTTATTACCTCTCGCCTGGAATACTTCAGTACCATGTGCACTTTATGTCCATTTCAGGTACTCATTCTAGTTCCCATTCATCAAGTTCTCTGTAAATAACCCTGTAAATGTTATACTAATAAAGTGTCTTCAAAATAAGATTCAAAGACCTAAAAATAATATTCAAGGGTCTCAATGTGGTTAAAATTACTTTTCTAATCTTTTGTTTTCTTTGCTCCTTTCTAAGCTACAGGCAAACCAGAAACTAATCTCCACTTTGCTACATATATGAAACGTATATTAATGCTGTTTGCATTTGCTGGAATTGCATTTTCTACTCTTTCTTGTTGCTAAAGTCTATATCCGCTGCTGTCATGTGTGACATCCATATTCCCTCTTTGGGCTAAAGTATATATTCCCCTAGCTATTGAAAGTAAGATAGCAGAACCCTTACAGCAGAAGCTGTAAGACTTCATAATTGTCTGAGTTGCCATGCCAGTGATTATGACTCCTTCTTGGGGCAGCCCACATAGGGGAAATCATCAACAAGGAAGTGTAAAGTCTTTGGCTTATTGCTTCATCACATGATAACAATGAAGGGCTATACCAGCCCCAAAGATCTCCTTGACTTTGGTCTGTGGTTTCTTTAAATGTGGCAGCCTTAATTCTCCCACTGTGTAATCCTGCTTCCTTAATAATAATTCCAATAGCACCCCCTAAAATTCTTCATGCAGGTATGCATCTTACAATCTACTTACCTGGGCAGCCAATCTGTAGAGATGTCTTATCTACCTTCCAAGGCCTTGCTCCAGTATATAAAATGTCTCTTACTCTGAATAACAAACCAAAGGGATGTTTGAGGGATGTTTCTTCTATACCTAATTTGTTAAGAATTTTTATCACAAAAGGATGTTGAATTTTATAAAATGTGTGGTTCTTTTTTTGCATCTGTGGAGATGATTATGTTTTTTCCCTTTATTCTCTTGATGTATCACATTGATTTGCAAATATTGAACCATCTTTAAATAAATTTAACTGGCTTATGGTTAATTATCTTCTGGAGGTATAGTTACATTTGATTTGCTGAGGTATTTTCCTGAGGATTTTTGTATCTGGGTTCATGAGGGATGTTGGCTTGTCGATGTCTTTGTGTTGCGTCTTTGGTTTTGTAATATTGGGGTTCATGGGTTCAGGGTGCCCTCAGCTCCCCTGAGAGGATGTTTCTCCAGGTTCTTGGTCTCCTGCCCTCTCAAGAATGAGAGACGGGACCACAGCGCAGTGCACAGTAAATGCCAGACTCAAAAGTGTTTGTAGAAAGTGATTTATTTAAAGAGAGAGAGAAATAGGAAAAGGAGAGAGAAAGAAACAGCTAACTCTCACACTGAGTGAGAGAATCCAGAAAGATGGAATCCAGGAAAGGAAAGCACCTTCCACACTTGAGTGGAAGGGAATAGAGAGAGATGGAGTTTGGGAAGGGAAGACAGGCTTCCACGAGAGAGTGTGGAAGGGGACCCCAGAGGGAAAATCCAGGATAGAGAAAGATGACTTCCATGAAGGGAGTATTCGTGGAAGGGGATCCAAACATGGAGTCCAAAGGAGTGTGAAAGAAGGACTTTTAACCTGCAAAGAACCCCCGCATTCTCCAAGACCCCAGGCCAATGAAAGGAGTTCCTTAGAACTTCCGCTGGAGTGATTGACTTAATTTCTTCCCGTGCCGATGAAATTCAAACATGAACCGTTAAATCTCCCAGATGGAGAGAGATGGGAGTGGGGCATGGCGCTGGGAAATTCTTGCCCTTAAAACCACACCCCCCTCGTGGACCCAGAAGAGAACACATTCCCTCAGTTTTGGTGCCAGTTCAGTGTTGGCCTTATAAAATGAGTTAGGAATAATTAATTTCTCTTCAATGTCTAGGAATAGTTTGAGAAGACTTGTTAATTCTTCCTTAAATGTTTAGTAGAATTCAGCAGTAAAGCCATCCAGTTTTGGGCTTTTATTTGTTGGGAGACTTTTATTATTGATTCAAACTTATTGCTCCTTATTGAGTGCTCAAGTTTTATATTTCTTCCTGCTTCAATTTTAGTAGGTTATTTGTGTCCAGGAATTTATCCATTTCCTCTAGATTTTCTAACTTATTGACATATAGTTTTTTACAGTAGTCACTAGTGATCCTTTGCATTTCTATCATGTCAGTTATAATGCCTCCCTTTTTTCTGGTTTTATTTATTTTGGTCTTCTCTCTCTTTAAACATTAGCCTAGGTAATGTTTTGTTAATTTTGATTATTGTTACCAAAACCAACATCTTATTTCATCTTTTACATCTTTTTTAGTCTCAGTTTTATTTAGATCTACTCTTATTATTTATTTCCATCTACTAGTAATTTTGAGTTTGAGTTTTTCTTACTTTTCTAATTTCTTGAAGTTCATTGTTAAATTGTTTATTTGTGATGTAGGTGTTTGTTACTGTAAGCTTTTGTGATGTAGGTATTTGCTGCTTTAAGCTTCTTTTTAGTACTGTTTTTCCTGTATCCCATAGGTTTTGGTATATTGTGTTTTCATTTTCATTTGTTTCTAGACTTTTTTTTATTTCCTTCTAAATTTCTTTATTGATCTAATGGTCCTTTAGGAGCATGGTATTTAATTTCCACGTATTTGTACTGTTTTCAGAGTTTCTTTCGTTATTGATTTCTAGTTTTACTCCATTGTGGTAGAGCATGTATGAGTTTAAGTGCTAGAGAAAGAGCCATATGACTGGGCTCAGCTGGTGTCATAATATTGCAGTCATCTAAATGGATACAGAGGCCTCAAAAATGTAGAGATGCAGGGATTATTGGGCCATGGGGAAAGATATAACTTGGTGTTGGCTCTCAAAATGGCACCACAGTGCAGCAGCTTATGTTTCAGGTAGTAGGTGGGATCCTGTGTGATTGTCCTCTGTGCAACAATATAAACTCCACACAGCTTCCTGTACTAGGCCCAGAGCTTGTGAGAGATGTGATAGCAGTTGTATATGAGGGAAATGTGGATTGTTGGGGATCACATGCTTATTTTTTCTCATTATAAGGAATCCTAATTCCAAGCCAGTCATGGCTGACTGCTTCACTTTCCTATCTATGCTACCATCTCAAGTTTTCTTGCCTCAAGTATTCCCAGTCACTTGCTTGCTGCACTCCCATGTTCTCCTTCAGATGCTTATGTGATGTTTGGTTATTTACTTGCATTTTTGGTCTTTCTTTGTGGAAGAGGAGAGTGCTGTATACCTACAGTTGGCCTTCCTTTCCTCCAGCCATTTTTATGACCATTGTTTTTTATTCAGTAAACACATTCAACCTGCTAATATAAATACATTTTTTTAGAAGTAAGCTAATGTGGACAGGTATCAAAATTTAATAATTTATTGAATGCAGTGAGGAATTACCAAATATATTTTTTAATGTATAGAAAAAGTTACAGCATTGAAATGTTGCTTGAGGAACTGGAACTTAATAGATGTTACTCATTTGCTTTAAATTTTTTATATAAATGACAGAAAGGACCTTGAGGATAGCTGTATATTATTTCTAGAAGAGCAAGAATTTTGTGAAAAGTAGAAGTCAGCTATATTGACAAACTAAACAGACAAGAGTTAACAAGTTACAAAAGTTATTTGAATTTACCCTGAGGGGGAAAGCCTAGAGGCAAATCTTAAAGCAAGAATTATGGGGTATTTTAAAAAATATTTTAGAATTATGAGAAAAATTCTAGAAGTCTGTTTTCTATTCCATATGCAAGCATGTATTGACATTCATCAATGTTCACCATCTCTAATAAGACACACTAACCTTTACCAAATAACATTTTAAATAAATAGAAAAAATAAGCAACAAAAGGAAGGGAGAGTGTATTCCTACCAGATACCAAGACAAAGATTTTGTAATTAAGCATACTGGTATTCTTGAGGGAATGTATTCTCTTCCCGGGTCCAACAGGGGGCATAGTTTCAAAGGCAAGAACTTCCCAGCGCCGTACCTCCACCCACTTCTCCATCTGGAAACTTAGAGGTCTTTGTTTAACTTTCGAGTGCGTGGGGGAGAAAATCAAAGATCATCACTCCAACAGGAGTTTCAAGGAACTCCTTTTATAGGCCAAAAAACTTAAATGTGGGAGGAATTACTTCCAGGTTAAAAGTCTCCTTCTCTCACATCCAGGTGGACTCCATTTCTGGATCCCCTTCCATGACCTCGTGGGAGCTGCTCTCTTTCTATTTCTTTCTCCTTTTTCTCTCTCTGCCTAAATAAATCACTCTCTGCAAAAAACTCTTTGGGGTCCAATATTTACTTAAATGAGCCACCACACCTGGTGGGGTCCTCCCTCCCATTCTTGGGTGAGTGAGGGACCAAGAGCCTGGAAGAACACCATCTTACTGGGGACCTGAGCCTCCCCCATATCCCAAAAATTGGTCTAATTAGTGCAAAGATGTATCAATAAAACATAATAGAGCATCCAGGTGGGAAAAATAGTCACACCTATAAGGAAACTCGATTTATCACAGAGTAAGTTTGCAGATTGGTAAGAAAATTGCAGAGCTATTTGAACAATGATGGAATGATTAATTTTATAGAAAAAGTAAATAAAATAAGATTCCTATTTCATACGATATATGAAAAAAAATTAAGGTACATTAAAGCTCAAAATAAAAAAACTAGAGCTAACAAATATTTAGAAAGCATTATAGACGAATAGCTATATAAATTTGACTTAAGGAATAATTTTAGGCCATGTCTAAAACCTGGGTCTTAATTTTTTTATTCATGTATTTTAAGTTGTTGAATACAGGTCCAGAAAGTGCAGGTTTGTTACATGGGTAAACATGTGTCATGGTGGTTGGCTGCACCTATCAACCTGTCACCTAGGTTTTAAGCCCTGCATGCTTTAACTGTTCGTCCTGCTGCTCTCCCTCCGTTTGACCCCCTCCAACAAGATCCAGTGTGTGTTTCTCCCTTCCCTGTGTCCATGTGTTCTCATTGTTCAGTTCCTACTTATGAGTGAGAATATGTGGTGTTTGGTTTTTGTTCCTGTGTTATTTCCCTGAGGATGATGGCTTCCAGCTTCATCTATGTCCCTGAAAAGGGCATGATCTCATTTATTTTTGTGGCTGCATAGTATTCTATGGTGTAAATGTGCCATATTTTCTTTATCCAGCCTATCATTGATGGACATTTGGGTTGGTTCCATGACTTTGCTACTGTGCATAGTGCTGCAATTAACATACACAAACATATGACTTTATAACAGAACAGTTTATATTCATTTGGGTATATACTCAGCCATTGGATTTCTGGGTCAAATGGTATTTCTGGTTCTAGATCCTTGAGGAATTGCCACAGTCTTCCACATGGTTGAACTAATTTACACTCCCACCAACATTGTAAAAGTGTTCCTATTTCTCCACAGACTCTCCAGCATCTGTTTCTTGACTCTTTCATAATCACCATTCTGACTGGTGTGAGACTATCTCATTGTGGTTTTGATTTGCATTTTTCTAATAATCAGTGATGGTGAGCTTTTTTTCATGTTTGTAGGCTGCAGAAATATCTTCTTATGGAAAGTGTGTATTCATATCCTTTGCCCACTTTTTGATGAGGTTGTTTTTTACTTGTAAATTTTTTAAGTTCCTTGTAGATTCTGGATATTAGACCTTTGTCAGATGGGTAGATTGCAGAATTTTTCTCCCATTCTTTAGGTTGTCTGTTGAATCTGATGATAGTTTCTTTTGCTGTGTGGAAGCTCTTGAGTTTAATTAGTTCCATTTGTCAATTTTATCTTTTGTTGCAATTGCTGTTGACGATTTCATCATAAAATCTTTGCCCTTGCCTATGTCCTGATTGGTATTGCCTAGGTTTTCTTCAAGGGTTTTCATGGTTTGGGGTTTTACATTTAAGTCTTTAATCCATCTTGAGTTAATTTTTTGTTTAAGGTCTAAAGAAGGGCTCCAGATTCAGTTTTCTGCATATGGCTAGCCAGTTTTTTCAGGACCATTTATTAAATAGGGAATCTTTTCCTCATTGCTTTTTTCAGGTTTGCCAAAGGTCAGATGATTGTAAATGTGTGGCCTTATTTCTGAATTCTCTCTTCTGTTCCTTTGGTCTATATTTTTGTTTTGGTACCAGTACCATGCTGTTTTAGTTACTGTAGCCTTGTAGTATAATTTGAAGTCAGGTAGCATGTTGCCTCCAGCTTTGTTCTTTTTGCTTAGAATTGTCTTGGCTGTGTGGGCTCCTTTTTGGTTCCATATGAATTTTAAAGTAGGTTTTTCTACTTCTTTGAAGAATGTCAATGGTAGTTTGATGGGAATAGCATTGAATCTATAAATTGCTTTGGGCATTATGACCATTTTCATGATACTGATTCTTCCTATCCATGAGGATGGAATGTTTTTCCGTATTTTTGTGTCCTCTCTTATTTCCTTGAACAGAGGTTTGTAATTCTCCTTGAAGAGGTCCTTCGCATCCCTTGTTAGCTGTATTCCTGTATATTTTGTTCTTTTTGTGACAATTGTGAATGGGAGTTCATTTATGATTTGTCTCTCTGCTTGTCTATTATTGGTGTATAGTAATGCTTGTAATTTTTGCACATTGATTTTGTATCCTGAGACTTTGCTGAATTTTCTTGTCAGTTTAAGGAGTTTTGGGGCTGAGACAATGAGTTTTTCTAAATATAGGATTACATCATCTGCAAACACAATTTGACTTTCTCTCTTCCTATTTAAATACCTTTATTTCTTTTTCTTCCCTGATTGCCCTGGCCAGAACTTCCAATACTATGTTGAATAGGAGTGGTGAGAGAGGGCAACCTTGTCTTATGCCAGTTTTCAAAGGGAATGCTTCCAGTTTTTTCCCATTCAATATGGTATTAGTTGTGGGTTTGTCAAAAATAGCTCTTATTATTTTGAGATATGTCCCTCAATACATAGTTTATTGAGAGTTTTTAACATGAAGGGAAGTTGAATTTCATCCAAGGCTTTTTCTGTGTCTATTGAGATAATCATGTGATTTTTGCCATTGGTTCTGTTTATGTGATGGATTACATTTACTGATTTGCATATATTGAAGCAGCCTTGCATCACAGGGATGAAGCCAACTTGATTGTGGCCCATAAACTTTTGGATGTGCTGCTGGATTCAGTTTGCCAGTATTTTATTAAAGATTTTTGCATGGATGTTCATTAGGGATTTTGACCTGAAGTTTTCTTTTTTGTTGTGTCTCTGCCAGGTTTTCGTATCAGGGTGATGCTGGCTGGCCTCAAAAAATGAATTAGGGAGGATACCTTCCTTTTCAATTGCTTGAAATAGTTTCAGAAGGAAGGGTACCAGATCTACTTTGTACTTCTAATAGAATTGTGTCTCTGAGCCCCTGGCTGGAGTTGGAGTTCCTTCAGGGAGACCCTGAAACCACATTGTTAGCTGCCGCCCCTCCCTGAAGGGGCTCAGAAGGCTTAGACAGCAGGCAGCTGCCGCAGTGGTGATGGCCGCCTCTCCTCCTGGTAACTCAGCAGGCTTAAGCTGATTCTAGCCCAGTGGATGTTGAGAATCTGTGCAGCGCCGTGTTTGGAACCCAAGACCTGGGTGGCATGGGCTCACAAGTGGGATCTTCCAATCCGTGAGTTGTACAGTTCCATGGAAAAAGCACGGTTTCCCAGGCTGGGGAGCACACTCACTCACCACTTCCCTTGGCTGGGAGTGGAGGCTTCCCTGTGCCGTATGGCTTTTAGGTGGGCCGCAGTGTGCCAGCTACCTAGTCTGTCCTAATGACACAACCTGGATACCTCAGTTGCTGGTACAGGATTCACACACTGTTTTGTATCTTTTTGATGGGAGCCTCCAATGGTCCAGGTCTTAGTTTCTATACAAAGTACATTACACCTAAGTATTAACAAAGTTAATAAGTCTTATTATGTTAAAATCAAAGAACTTTTTTAAAAAAAAGTAAATAGACCCTATAGAACAGTGAAACAGCCAGCCCTAAATTGGGAGAAGCTACTTATTTAATAGACAGCTGAAAAGTAATTGATAATCCACATTTTTAAAAATATCCTAAGAAAAAGAAGAATTAGGGAAGTACCACAGTAGTAACATGGACAAAAAAACTTCAATAAGTACTTTTTAAAAAATTATACCCTTTTACATGACACAAAATTTAAAAATTTATGAAGTCAAGGAATGACAGCAATATAGAGCAATGTTTATCTATTACTGAAAATTAGTGAGATCAATGTATTAAACAGTATGATCATGTAATAAAATTAACTATATCCAGAACCTAAGACTCAAGAATTTCACTCTTATATCCTCTTAATAATTCTTGAGAACATGAACTGTGATTCATGTCCAAGAATATTTCTCTTCTGCTTCTAATTCATCCCCCACAAAAATGACAATTTCTGGTTAGTAAGACTCATGTCCTCTATAATCTCAGTGATGTCGTCTATTGCCACATCAGGTTCCCTATTAGTTAGCTATCTCTTCACTGAGGAACTGTTTTCATGTTTGGCTCATTGTTATCCTTTTATGAGAAAATTATGCCTTGTAGATTCTTATCAGTCTTTCTCAGGAAATAGACATTTTATTTCTGTAAACAAGAGATATCAAGGGGAGATCATCAGACATAGTGGTTAGAAGCCCAGGCTCTGGGCTCTTTTCTTTCTGACAGGAGTTATGTGACTTTGGCAAAGAACTAAAGTCTCCAGAGTGCCTGTCTATGCCATCTGAGAATAATGTACCAGTGCTAAGAAAGAATCATCGCATGTTGAAGTCCCTGTCCCTCTAAGAACATATTCTGCTATCTCCTCAGTATATATGTAGAATTTCCTTCCATAAAAGAAATACTTTATTACAACATTTAAAGAAAAGTGAACACATCTTAAATTAAGTATATATGCTACATCAAATTTGCCTTTCTTTGAATTTTGCAATTAACTAATGGTGGAAAGTTTCTTAAGTTCTTATTTTCTTTCAAAATAAAATCTGTTTGTTGGTGTTAATTTTCATACCTCTGAATTTCAAGACACATTAATTAGAACTCTGTTTTTAAAATTAGTTGTTTCTTTGTTTTATAGCCAGAAACTATTAAATGACAAGCCTTATTTAAAACTCTCACATAACAAATAAATATGATGTTTAAATATAATAATACTTTCATATGGCAATTACTTTTTAATTAATATGTGAAAGCCCATTGTATGACTTTCTAAAAGATCATTATTCAATAATAGTAAACATTTTATTACTGTGAAAAAAATCCTATTAAAAATGTATTATCCTAGTAATTATTAATAATTTTATAATAACAAGAGACCTTGTGACTTTTTAGTTAATAAACAAGAAGGGATAAATCAAACACTGCAACCATAAAATGTATCTGATTATTCACTAAATTGAGAGATGATACTGAATATGTCAATATTTGTCTGAAGTAAAATATAGAAAAGTACAACATCAAAAGACAATGGATTATAGGTAATATAAGTCATCCATGCTACATGTATAAAACATGATTACATGCTGCAATAAATTTTTGTAGAAAATTATATTTTTATATTGTTTAGTTTGTGTTATAGAGAACATGAAAACATTTTATCTACAGGAAAATAAAGAATTTTTTTAAAACCATCAAGAATCCTGTGTGAAATAACCATTTTTTCTAAATAAAATTATTATAAATATACTTTTAAATTATTAAAGTAAATTTTTTTCTAAATGATGATATACTTTAAGAATAACAAAGAGTTAATAATGTTGAAGTATAGAGTTTGAATATGTTTTAAATAAAATTAAGGGGCTTTTCAATATATAATTATAATGTTTTAATTTTATTGTTTCCAGTATTTGAATTTTGACATATTTAGGTTTTTAATTCCTTTTTTTATTTTAATAGAAGAAAAATCATTCACATTTCACATAAAATGTTCAATTCTTCCCAAGTGACATATAGTTATAAGAGAAATATAGATAGGTGAATGGATGGATAGATGAATGAATGAATGGATGGATAGAAAGATAGATACAGATTTGGCTATAGATAATGCATGTTAAGAATGTACTATACACCAACATTCTAAATCCAGTTGCAGTACGTTAAAAAATACAAAAAACAAGATATAACTTTTTTTTCCCATAATCAATTTGGCACTTCGTTTGAGGTCCTCACCCTACTGAGTAGTATAAGAATAAAAAATAAATAAATTGAGATCAGTTCAACATTCACGGTTTATTTCAATGATCTAAATTTTTTCTTTGGGCATTTCAGCCTATTTTGTTTAAATATCTAGCCTTTCCAACATCCTTCTCTTTCTCCCTCTTACTGATGTTTTGATGTTTGCTAAAGGTCTTACATGAGCTCATGGGGGTGGTAAAGATATACCTCCTATATTAAATCCGTATTAGATGCTTGTATTGTCCATGAACTTGTACAGTCTCTCCAGCAATGGTCCTTTTCCACCTTCCACTGTTCATCTTTCTGGAACTTGGAGATTTAAGACTGTGTATCTGGTTCTCATGTGTCTATTCCCCCTCAATTGGGTTATGCCCAACAATTTTCCCTGAAACTCTGTCTCAACTCTTGTTGGAATTTCCCAGACCTTGGATATAATTCACATTTTTCTCCATCCAGTTGACTTGCCCTAAGTTCTATTACCACTGAGACGCTTTGACACCTTCTGAAAATATTCAGTCAAGCTCAGTCAACTTTCCTATAAACTCCCTAGAGTATATATATGGGAGTTCACACACCCAGAAACCAAGCATTGGCAGCTAGAGGAATACAAAGCATTAAACATGCTCTTCTACTAAGTTTATTTTAATCCCAAGTTGGCATTTGTTCATTTCCTAGTGTCTCAAACATTTTTCCTAGAATTACTCTCAATTTTTCAAACACATCTCCCTAGGAAGTATACAGAATGAGAGGAGTGAAAAACATGTGTCTCAATATGTTCTTACTCTATTTCTGTCTTTCAGATATACTGAAATAAGCTGGACCAGAAAGGGCAGGTTATATATATTCTCTGTGACATAAAATTTCACTAAAAGATTATGTTCAATCCCACAGAACTAAGCTTCAAGTCAGGCCTTTCTAGCAATAAAGAAATGGACAGCACAATAACAAATAGAACATTATGCCACAGAGACAGTTAAACCAGCAAAGTAGTACTTAGAAAAGTTTGTAAATTTGAAGTCTATTAACTATTTTTGTGAAATTGCAAAAAATATACACTCTATGTTCTATAAAAAACTCTATGGTCAAGTCCACCAGACCTAATTATAATATGTTTACTAGCTTTCAAGGAAATTAAAAAATTTAGAAATTATTTTTTTCCTAAAAACCTGTACTTAAAACTACTGTTTCAATAAAGATTTACATTTGATGATCAAAATATAAATGTCTTATTTCACATCTGCTACATCAGACTTATTCAAACTGCTCATTTCCCACATACCCAGCAGGGCACATGAATGTCTTGGAATGCCCAGAGAGAAAGCCATGTCTGACAAAGAAAATGTAAATTTAAAAAAATATTGACTAAAAACATTATTACACTTTCAAAGTGATTTTCTATTAAATCACCATTTACTTTTTTTCCTCCACCATTCAAAGGCAAAACTGACAAATGGAGTTAGCATAATGGAAAAGTAAAATAATTGGTCATTACTAAAATCATGTAAAATTTGAATTTTAAAATTTTATTTTATGCATCTGGTGCTTAAGTGTAAGAATCAAGCTAAGTAAACAGGTATACATACTGAGCATGTTTTTCATATTTAAGCTGAAAATAGTGCTATTGATAATAGAAGACTGAGCATGTTTTTCATATTTAAGCTGAAAATATTGCTATTGATAATAGAAGTGGTCTTCAAAGGGGCTAAAATTAAAGAATTTTTGAATTTTTCTTTTTACTGCTCTACTATAAATATCTACTGCTACTCTGTTCCTATTGATTGATTCTCTGTAACATAGTCTCCATTTAACATACATGTCAGTTCATTTTGTGCAATGCTTTTTGTTTAAGTAGAAGAGACACTTTTCATATTTCTAGAGAGAAAAAGTAAAGAAGAAGTTTCAAAATTTAAAAATAAGCATAATGTTTCATTTGCCATAATGACAGGCAGGCATTATATTGTCAGAAATTAAATAATTATTTTTCTTTATTCCAAATTATTCCAAACTACTAATTGAGTTAATCAGTGAACATATTCTTTCACAAATGTATAATATCACATATAGACACAACACATACACAGAAACATGAAAGTTGAACTTTTTATTCTTTTTTTTCTGGAATACTTAAAACACTCTTCCCTTTAACAGAATTGTTTACCTGTGTTTCCATTTTCTTTAAGTCTGTAAAGTACATAAATACATGATCTTTTTGCTGATTTTATCCACATAACCCCCAAAGTACTTAAAATACTATTTCATGTATGTTTTCTTCCTAAAAATAAATTTTAAAATAATATGACTAAATTTAAAATAGGAACAATACAATATACTGTAATTAAGTGCAATATAATTTAATACAATATTAAATATAATATAAATAATTTTAGGTCAGAAACCAAAGTCTAATAATTAATTTGTTAATTTAGGGAAGGTTTACATATTTCTACTTTCATTCTCCTGTTCTAATTTTATGGTGAGTTATTTTAATCTTTATTTTCAAGTTCTTCAATAGCATAACATTGTCCAGGTAGCAGTAACATTTTTAGTTATTCTAAAATTCTGTGAGTTTCTAAAATAATAAAATGCCAGTAGAGACAAATAAATGCCCAAACGAAGGAAGGGATGGTGACAAAATCTTAAATGTATATGGAAAAATGGAGACCTTTTTTAACATGGGAGAAAGGTAAGACAGACTACACTCCTAGAAATAGAAGAGCAAATATTTTTAAAATAAAAAGTGTGGATTTACAAATATTTATTTTAAAGTATTAAAAGTATATTTAGCCAAAGATGTTTAGTTAGTAGCAGTTAAAAATACGTGTCTGATGCAGTGTTTCTCAAAGCAAAACAGCATCTGTTACCAAGAAACTTTGTCAAAAATGAAGATTTCTGGTCAGCACCACTGAACAGGAATCCTTGAGTGTGCGACTTGGAAGTATGCATCTTAAGCATACACCCTAGGTGATTCTGATGCATGTTAAGCTTTTAGATTCATTGGAAGTGTACATTTGAAAGTGATTCCATGAAGAATTACTTATTGATTGGCTATTTTAACAGTGGCAGGCACTGTTACTAGAAAATATGGGTGGAGAAGAAACACAGAAAAAACAAGTGCCTTGGTGAAGCTTACATTCTAGAAGGAAAGAATCATATGCAGAAAGAAAATAGATAAAGCTATAATGTGCTTAAAATCATCAAGACAGGATCAGTTAGGCAAGATGGTAGAAAGAGAAGCCGGGGAAATATTAACATGCAGCATGTTGGAAACAATATACTAAGCAAAAATAGAGGATAATCGGAGAGCAAGAGGAAGGCAAAAAGGGGACAATTCCATAAAATTAAAAGGAGGGGAAAAATAAGAAAAAAAGGGATGGGCGGGGGATGTGTAGTCAGTCTTTCTAAAAACTATAGGTAGGTCAAAGTGGATACAGACTGAGGAAAGGTAATTGCTGAGAGCAGTAAGGGAGAGATACAGAATGTGTACGTCCCTTTGTTTAAGGCAGATTAAGCAGTAGATATACCAAGAGCCCCAAGAGCGAGCCTTGTACCTTCTCCGCAAGGGAGCAGTTTATTACAATTGAATGATGGTATACTGAGACATGCCATGAAAAATCAGTGGTGGTGTGACTAAAATGAATGAAAGAATGAATGAGTGCATGAATGAAATAATAGTCAAAATACCTGATTTCAATCTGTCCCTGTCAATGGGCTCTTTACCTAACAGAGGAGAAATTAAGTAAAGATTACACATTGGGACTATCTGGAGACCATATTATTGCCTATTTTAACAGTGGCAGGCACTGTTATTGGAAAATATGAGTGGAGATCTATCTATGCTATTATACTATTATCTATACTATTACCACTATCTATACTATTATCAATACTATTATACTATCTATACTATTATCACTTGCTTGTATAAAGTTAAAAGTCTGGTATGAAACTGCAATTTGGATTTTAATAGCATATATTGGAATAGTGGGAATTACAGGGAAAAAATAAAACAATGTTTATTGACAAATGTGCCTAACTGATGTCTTCTTGTCAAACTATATATTTTTAAAGAATTACATATTGTATTCAAATTGTAATTAAACATTAGGCATCTGCTTTGCCTTCTCAATGTAATTTTAAAAACCCATAAACTACAATGTACAAAAGATCAAAATGAGAAGACACTAGACACCAGATTTCTATCTCTTTCTGGAGAATACTGAGCTTATTCCCTCCTCAAGGAAATGGAGACTATTTACTTTCTCTTTTTCTCTACATAGTGCATAGAACACATCTCCCATATCGTTAGATGTCTGGCAATTTTCAACTTGTCGTTTAGAACTCAAGTAGTAGCTTCTCAGACAGGCTTACGATAATCACCCTTTCTAAATTTTATGTCTTCCAAACAATTCTCCTAATATCATCTTATTTGATTTTATTCCTTCATATGTTATTTTGTTCATGGTCTCCCCCACCTCCACTCCCTGCACCATGTAGACTGCAAGCATATTAATGTAGAATACTTTTTTTACTAACCACATGTTAGATGCTAGATAAAATTCTGTTAAAGAAATATTATTTTCTTTTTATAAATAAAAATAGCACAGATTATTTAAAAAATCAACATATTAATATGGCTGAGAGGAAAGAGACATTGACTTTTGGGATAAATAATAAAAATGACATTGTAAATAAAAATAAATGGATCTTTAAAATCTCCGTGTGCAGAATTTTGTATGAGTTTTCAACTCATTTTGAGCACAATTACTGGAACGTATGGTAAGAGTATGTGTATTTTGCAAGAAACTGCCCAGTTGTTTTTCAGAGTAGCTGGATCATCTTGCATTTCCACCACCACTGAATTAATTCAATTGCTTCACATTATTCGCAGGAATTGACACTGTTAAGTGTTCTGGATTTGGCAATTTTAACAGGTTTATAGGTTCTCATTGTTTTAATTTGTATTTCTCAATATGATGTAAAGCATCTTTTCATACACAAATATTTGAAAATATAATATTTACAATAATTAGATATCAGTAGGTCAGGAATTCTCTTGCTATACATGAACTTCTTGTTCTTCATGCAATTAGTTGATGATCTAATTATTCTAAAGTGATGAAACAAAATCTGTAATTCTAAATTCATCTTTCCTATTCCCTCCATATAGCTAGTCTTTTTTGCCCATATTTTTGTGTTTCTTTCTTCAATGCAATTAGAAATAAATTTTAATAACATAGGCTTGATAAGATAGATTATTTTTCAAGTCTTATTCTAGTTTTTGCTAAGATTAGATGTATGTAAATGTGGAATAAAATTATACACTTGCTTTTTTGACTTCTTATTTCTCAGTTTTAAAGATTTGTATGTACAAACCCTGTATCAGAAATATTTGGCAAACATGTTATCTCATTCTGTTGCTAGCTTTTAGTGTCATTGTTCATTTTATAACAGTGTCTCTTCCACAAGTTTTAAATTTTAATAAAGACAAACTCAGCAATTTTTTTTCATGAATTATGATATAATTTCTGTATTGTATCTAAAAATTCAACACTAACCCAAGGACATATAATTTTTTCTTATGTTTTTCTCTACAAGTTTCATAGTTTCATACTTCATATTTAGGTCTATGATTCCTTTTGAGTTACTTTTTGTAATACAAAATTTGTGTGTAAGTTAATTTTTGGTGCATTTGGATATCCAGTTGTCCTTGCATCATTCATTGGGAAGATTATGTTTGTTCACTAAGTTGTGTTTGCCACTTGGTAAAAACTCCATTGACTACGTTTGCATAGTTTTATTCCTAGGCTCTCCACAGTGATCCATATTTCTATTCTTCCACACTATCATACAGTCTGGATTACTATAACTTCATATATCTGTTCTTTCACTAATACCACACTGTCTGGATTACAGTAGCTCCATAAGTGCCAAAAGCAGGTAGTGAGAATCCTCCTCCATCGTTTTTCTTCTCTTCAGTACTTTTTTTTAAGTGAAAGAGACGGGATAAGGGAAAAGGGGGAGGGGAAGATGCCTTCTATTCACTATTTTGTTAGCTATTTTTAATCCTTCAGCATTCCATATAAACTTTAGAATTTGTCAATATGTGCAAAATAGTTTGCAAAGGTTTTATTTGAGATTAAATTCAATCTGAATGTCAAGTTGGGAAGAACTGACATCTTAACAATAATTAGTCTTTCATACATTAATATAAATATTCCTGTGTTTATTTGTGAAGTCATCTGGGTCTTGAACTTTGGATGAGAAGTTTATTAGTTATTGATTTAAAGATCTAGTTTAATTTTTTATTAATTTTTCTCTATTGTTTCCCCTATTTGCAATGTTATTATTTTCTGCTCTAATATTTATTTTTTTCTGCATGCCATAAACTTGTTTCTCTTGTTTCTCTGGTTTTCTAAGGTGAGAGTATATGTTACTGATTTTTCATTTTTATTCTTTTCTAACATACACATTTTATGCCTCCATTTTCTCTCTAAGCACTGTTTCTGTTGCATACCACAAATTTTGATACAATTTCATTTACTTCAAGATATTTTAAATTTTATTTTGATAATTTTTTGATCCAAGTGTTACTTAGAAATGTTTTGTTTAATTTCCAAACATTAAGGGATTTTCCAGCTCTATTCATTTTATTGATATCTTGTAATTATATTGCTATCTGGAAACATGTCTTCTATAATTTCTACTTTTTGACACCTGTTAAGGTATGTTTTTTGGCTCATAATGTAGTCTAATTTTGTGAATCTTGCATACAAGCTTAAGAATATGTGCTCTGATGTCATTGGATGTGGTATAATGTCAACTAGATCAAATTAATTAATTGTGTTTTTCATTCTATTATATTCTTACTGATTATTTACTTCCTTGATTTATCAATTTCTAAAAGAAAATTATTAGAGTTTGCAACTATAATGGTAGTATTGTCTATTTCTGTTTGAGTTTCCATGAGTTTTGCCATTCATAATTTAATATTTTGATATTAGGTGCATACGTATTAAAGACTGTCATGATACCTTAGAGCATTGACCCATTTGTCATTATTTATCAATACTTTTTAAACCAATAAATTTTACCATTTCTCATTTGAATAGTATATTTTTCATTTTTCTGGAGTATGCAGTTTCTGAAAATAATAGAGCTGCTCTGGCTCTCTTTTGATTAGTATTGAAGTGGGACATCTTTCTCTAACCTGTTACCTTTAAGCTGCATTGATATTTAATGTGGATTTCTTTTAGACAACATATAATAGGGTCATGGTTTTTTTAAATATTCTGAAAAACTTTCTCTTTTATTTGATATATTTTCACTATTCCTATTTAAAGTGATAATTAATATAGTTGGATTAATACCTTTCCTATTTGTAACAGTTTTTATTTGTTGGCTGTGCTCTGTGTTTTGTTTTAATTCCTAGTATTTTTCTTTCTTCTGTGGTTTTAATTGAGAATTTTATGACTTTAACTTTTACCTTTACATATCATTGTTTTTTTTTTTTTGTAAATTTGTTATAGTGTTTGCCCTATATAGCTTGCAATATACAATTTTAACTAATTTATGTCTATCTTTAGATAATGCTATTCACTTTATGAATAGTGCAGGTATCCAAAAGAGTAGTTCCAATTCTTTCCTACCATTGTTTATGACATTCCTGTCATCATTCAAGTTATCCATATGCTATAATCTTCCAGCATATTGTTGTATTATCGTTAAAGAAATAGTATTATTCTTCAGTTAATTAGGAATTTTAAATTATTATTTGCCTTCATTTACTTTTATAATGTTCTCTTCCACTTTTTCTTTCTCTCTTTTTCTCTGTAATGTTCATCCAAGAACTACATAATTTTCCTCTGCCTAAAGGAAAGTATTTAAAATTCTTAATATGCTGGTCTGTTGATAAATTTCTATGATTCTGGCTTCTCTGAGAAAGTCCATTTCTTGTTCATGAGTGAACAAGTGTAATTTCACTGAATTTATTATTCTACATTGATTTTCTTTTCTTTCAGCATTTAAAATATTTCACTGAACTGTCTTATTACTGCATGGATTCTGACATAAAGTTCACAATAATTCTTACACTTGTTACTGTTCAGGCAATACTCCTTACCCCACAGCTTCTTTCCAGATGTACTTTTGGTCCTTCATTTTCTGCAGTTTGAAAATGATAAGTCTAGGTGTGTATTTTTTATTATTTATCCTGCTTTGGGTTTGCTGAGTTTCTTGGATCTGTGTTTTAATTTCTGTAATTAATTTTCAAAAAATTTCAACCATTATTGCAATACATATTATTTCTTTTTCTTTATCATTGTTTTCTCCTTCTGGTATCCCCAGTACATGTATGCTATACTTTTTGAAACCATATCACCATTCTTGGTATTTGAATATTCTTTTCAGAATTCTACCTTATATTTTCTATTTTGAAATTCAGTTTGCAAAATTTTGATTTTATCTTCAAGCTCACAAATTTTTTCTTATCCATTATCAGTCTACTGATGAATGTATCATAAGCATTTTTCATTTCTCTTTTTTCACTAGCATTCACTTTTGATTCTTTTTTTAGATTTTTCACTTCTCAACTGGTTTGTTTGTTCTTGCATACTGTCTACTTATGTTCCATTAGAGTTTTTAACATATTAATCATTATTTCAGCTTCCTACCTGTTAATTTTGAAATCTGTGGAATAACTAAGGCTAATTCTGATGCCTGTCTTGTCCCTTCACACTGTATGTCTTTTCCTTGTTTTTTAGATGCTTTGTAATTATTTGGTGTAACCCATACATAATGTATTAAATAGTGAAGACTTATTTATCAGTTTCTTTAGTGTGAGGCATAGGTTGTTTTGAGTAGGTATTCTGCTATGATTAATTCCTCCTATAACTGTAGGAGTCAGAGTTATCTGATCCTGCTGGAATCCTTGTTTTTGCCTCTACTGTTACTGTGGATTTCCCTAAAAACTCTTACTTTGATTGACTCTGAGTCTTCCTGTTCTTTTAGTTGTAGCCCATTGTTTCTTTGTAGGAACTCTATTGATATGGGACTAAAATATTGAAGAAGTGAACTATTATACAATCTTATGATTTAATGTTCATTGTTTAGTGAGCCTGTGCCCCTCAACTATGATCTGAACAATTTTTTTGTTTGTTTCCCCCAATCGCTCCAATCTCCTTAGGCTGGAGTAGGTTAGAGAGGCCTAGAGTCAAATACATCACTTTTACCCAAGTACTTTCAGGACCAGGTGGAGCATTTTTCCCTGGATAGTAGGTCTTTGTTTTGAAGAACATTGTGTACATGTTTCACAATGATAACTTTTCCTATTGCCTTGCAAGAGCTATGATAGGATCTTTGTCCAATTTGCACTTAAACCTGGGGGGGGTTTCTGGAGGGTAAACCCACAACAGTGTGGACTGTCCCCAACTTTTTGCTTCCTACAGTAGTTCTTTACTCTGTTACTAGTCTACATTCAGCCTCCAGCAATTGCTTAGCAATATCATTTAATTGTTCCTAGCAGTTAGTGACTCCAGCAGTTCCTTCTCCAAGTAACATGATCTGAACTGTCACTCTGAATTTGCCTGTCTCCAGATTTTCAGGTGGTGATTTGCCCTGAAATCTCAATTATTTTACTTAATGGATCCAAGATAATTTATTTCCAGTGTATTCATCTTTTTATTTTTATTGAAAGACTGCGAGAGCTGACTTCCAAGCATTTCACATGTTTGCACTGAAATAGAATGGTTTAAAGTGGTATTTAAACATTACTTACAAGTATTTAAAAAATATATTTTACTCATGATCATGTAATTCAGGTTTCATCAAAGAAATAAGCACTAGGGTGATTATTTCATTTCTGTAATGTTTAAAATTATATATTAATTCATTTGCTAATTTATACCTTATTTCTTTAAAATCTTTTATTACAAGAATGTTTTAATAATTTATTGTTCTTATAAATGTTTCATAAAGCATTTACTCATTTTTAATGTACATTTGTACGTATATTTGACATCTTGAGGCAATTTTTTCACTCTGATAAAAGTAAATTTGAAGAAAAAACAAAATCACACAAAAATGCTTCTAGCAAAGATTGTACTATTTCTTCTTATTCAGATATTTTACAAATAAAATGCAATAATTGAGAAAAACATATTTGAATGACATCTGCTTTATTCAACTTGTATAGTGTTAAACAGAGGACTTGCTAGAATATTTCTCATTGTTTCCACTGTGTGTGAATTACCCTGAATATCCAATACATTTTATTCTACAGTCTGTCATTCAGACCAAAACAGCGAAAGTTTGTGGGCCATCGTTTTCTATGCAACATTTAATATGCAAACTAATTTTGAAAGGCAAAAGGCACCTGCACCACAGATTTCAAAGGAATTTGCATAATAAATATGGTACAGACTGAAAGCTTGCCTTGCAGAGGACAATGACAGATGTGTAAGCAGTTTTGTGTGTAAGTCCTGCATAACAAAATTTGCTTTAGAGTTGAATTTCAGAGTCAGGGTAGGACAAGCAATCTATTACAGGATAAACATTTCATGTAAGCAAACATTCCATATTAGAGCATCCAAGGATTACTCTCTATACAAACTGTGGTAGTAGAAGGGTTTTTATTTTTCAAGAAATCTTGGAATTTCTTATTGAATATTGAATGGGGCTAACATTTGAAGACAAGAGCCTGTAACCTCTTCTCAACCTGACAAGAGAAAGATCACTAAATTCTGATATTATCCCTTTCTTCATTTAGTTTATTATGCTTACTGTTAGTGGTTTTTTTATGAAAATGTTATCAAATCTTTTTTTGTCTATGTGATCATGATGGTTTTAAATATTAATGAACTAATAACAAAATAACTCAACTGTGATCAATAGGAAAAGAATACTGTCTAGAAACATACCTACCAACTTTTTTTCCCCACACTGTGAAAATGCACACAACTAATTGGCTAACAAAGTTAACTTTCTATTATATCTCAGAGGAAAACTCCTTTCTCTCAAAAGTGATTTTTAAAGTGATTAATTTGTGATCAGAGATGTATTTGCCTCATTGTTTGTTATAGTCATTGAACACCTGAAATAAAGAATAAACAATGTCCTACATCTACCTAATGGTTGCTCCAGGTAAATTATAAGCCAGAGGAACCGTGGACAAATCATTTGCTTTTCCAGACTAATGCCCATACACATTGTAATTTAGTGATGCCTTACAAGTGAAATCTTTATCACACACAAAAAAGAGAACTGTTTTCTCATACCCAGTGATTCCCTCAGCTGGTCACCTTTGTATTTTTTCTCCTAGAACCCCAGAAAGAGTCGTAAATATATTATTTATTTAATCATCAATTATGTGACTTTTAAAATACAGAATGTTTGACCTTAAGGACAGATTTTACTGGTTAAAAAGACTATCTTATAATCTAGATAAGAAACATTAATCAATTAAGTAGAAGTTGGGAACACAGTATATCAGTAAAAAATAGTTTAACTGATAATTGCAGAGACAGAAAATACAGCAGCTTAAACAACATAGACGTTGATTCTTCTCTGAGATCACTTTCATTAACTAGGCAGTAATGGTACGATATCCTTGGAGATCCTGACTCCTTTCACTTTACCAATCTGCCACCTTTAGGGTTTGAAAGATAACTTGGTGGCATTCATATCCAAGTAAAGAGGATGAAGGTAGAAACAAATAGGTGTGGGCTCAGCTTCTGCTCCAACTGTCTCTTACCGATCGTTCAGAAAATTACATCACTTTCCCTTATATTTAATTTGAATTAACTTCAGTCAAATGATCACACTTAGCTTCAAGGATGATAGAGTAATGTAGTTTCTATTTTAAACTGTTGCTGATCACCTGAAAATTTAGGTAAAATTACTATGGAGAAAAGGAGAAGAAATGTTAAAGGCAAACCTCTATCCTTTATCCCTATACTTACACTAGTATGTTACTAAATGAAAAAATATATACATTAGTATAAATATTTTCAAGGAAAAAGAATAGCATAAAGGATGAAATTCATTGATAATTTCTCATAATTTGTTTTCAGAACTTCTGCAAAAGTATTGATCTCTCTTTCTCATTACTACCCATTTACCCTGCTCTTTATTTAACTCTTTAATATAACAAGAATGCTTTCCATCAAAACTGCGCAGACAATAAAGTTGACTGATCACAAGCTTATTGGTTTTTGTATTCTCAGAATATCTAACATAAACCTAAGCACACAGCTGTCACTCAATACATATAAACAAAACAATAATTAGTAGTATATGTATGACTACAAATACACATATATGACATAACTTTAAGCACATATTAATAAGTAACACATTCAAAGTGATATGTACAGATTGGCATTTTAGTACATTTGATAAAATATATATAAAATTAATTTTGATCATGATTTGTGTAATATGCTTAGGATGATCTTTTAAGCTACTCCTTGATTTGCAGAATTAATAAAACAATTAAAATTATACATATATGACTTCTACTTCTGATCATAATGAAAAAGAACCCAGATTTACTTTCCCAGCTAAAACAATGAAAAATAATAGCCAAATATATTAAAAAATGGTTTGAAAGATACTGAACATAAGGTTTTGAAAGGGACTGGTTCTTGAGAAGTAAAAACCAAAGAAAATGAGCACTATGGTGAACCAAGCCACAGACTCAAAAGCACTTCCAGGTCACATTGCAAGGAGGAAATGCAGGCATAGACCCCCCTAAGTTGAGGAGACCACTAGGGATATAGGGATAACAAGAGATCTAGAATTTGCAGAACTGAGTATGACAAATGAAAGACTAGGAAGGAGAAAAATCTCCAGAGATTTTCAGAAGATCCCCCTTAAGTATTCAGATGAATACCGATGAGCTCATGAGCATGAGGAAACAATCCAAGGCCAAGGAAAGGAAAGAACAAACATAAAGACTAAAGCTAACAGTGTACAGCACTCGTACGAAGCTGGGAATAGTGCTTGTTCCCATCAGTCAGACTGTAAAATCTCATTATTCATGGGACATTGGGTAGAGTAAACAGAAAACTTCTGCCTCAGTAGTGAGCTATAATTTGTTTTAGGCAGAACACTGCTTCATTCCCATAGAAAAAATTAAATAAAAACAACACCTGAAAGGGTAAAAGAAAGATGTTTCCAAGTAACTTACTTTATCTCACAATAAGTTTCAAGAATATATGTAAGATTATAAAATACCCATATCCAGAATCCAACAGGGTAAAATTCACAGCACTCTGGGATCTAATAGAAAATTACCAGTCATGAAAAGAAATGGGAAACTGCAACCCAATGAGGAGATAATCAATTGAAACTTACCAAGAACTGACACAGCTGTTAGAATTAGCGTGCAAAGCAATTAAAAATATATTATGATTGTATTCCATATGTTGAAAAGCTATTTTGAAACATGGAAGATATAATATGTTGAAAAGCTATTTTGAAACATGGAAGATATAAAAACAGAACACAATCAAACTTCTAGATATGAAAAATGTATTATCTGAAATGAAATATATGACGTATTAATAGCAGAGTTGAAATTGCAGAAGAAAATATTAATAATTTTTATGATATAGTATAAAACCTATGCAAAAGGAAAGATAAAAAGAAAAAATAATTTTTAAAAATTTGAAAAGAGCATCAGTATGCAATGAAAAACAATACAATAGTCTAACGTATGTACAATGTCCCCAAAGGAAAGAAGAAAGCATAAAGTAGAGTGACTAAACTATCTAGTCTTGTCAAGAATGGAATTTCCATGGATGTGGGACTTCTAGGTTCAAAACCAGAAAAGTCTTAGTACAATTGTGATTTATCAGTCATCATAGCAGAGTGATGTGGTAGAGAGTAAAAACATTTTTTAAGAAAATACTTGCTGGAAAATTTCCACATTAAATGACAAGTATTACCTCAGAGATCCAAAAATATTGAAAAACTCTGAGAACAAGAAATGAAAGAAAAAAGCATTAATTCACATCATAATCAAATTACTTATAACCAATGATTAAAAATGGTTTCAATTTAGGTTACAATCTAAATGCAGCCAGATGCTAAAAGATGCATTATGTACAAAGGAGAAAAGTTTAGAAAGGCAGCAGATTTGTTGTAAAATGCAAGCAAGAAAACAGCAGAGCAATTATTTTTAAACACACACACACACACACACACAAAAACAGTACCTATCAACTTAAGAGTTCTCTGCCCAGCTGTCTTAGTCCATTTGTGCTGCTATAAAGAAATACCTGTTGGGAGCCTGAGGCTGGTGGATCACTCGAAGTCAGAAGTTCAAAACCAGCCCAGCAAACATGTTGAAAACCCATCTCTACTAAAAATACATACATACATACATACATACATACATACATAAAATGGGCATGATGGTGCACACCTGTAGTCCCAGCTGCTTGGGTGGCTGAGATGGGAGAATCGCTTGAACCCAGTAGGTGGAGGTTGCAGTGAGCCAAGATCATGCTACTGCACTCCAGCCTGGGTGACAGAGCGAGACTATCTCAAAAAAAAAAAAAAAAACAAAACACAAGAAACAGCAGAGTCTGGGTAATTTATTTTTTTAAAATTGTCTCATAGTTCTACAGGCTATACAGAAAACATGGTTCCAATAGTTCCAATATTTACTTCTAACGAGAGCCTCAGGAACCTCTCATTCATGGCAAATGGTGAAAGGGAGTAGGCATGCATAGACATTACATAGTAACCATGGAAGCAAGAGGCAGCAGGAAAGGTACCAGGCTCTTTTTAACAACTCACTCATGGGGGAACACATGGGAACTAATAAAACCAGAACTCACTCACTACTGCCACAACAACACCAAGCCACTCATGAGGGAGCCACTCCCATGACCCAACACCTCTCATTAGGCCCCACACACAACACTGTGGATCAACTTCCAACATAAGATTGGAGGGCCAGATATCCACACTATAACACCAGCCAAATGTCTCTCTTTCAAATATGAAGCAAAATAAAACTTACTTAGATATTTTTAAAAATTTAAAATAAGTCATCAATAGCAGACACTTACTACAAGAAATGTTAAAGGAAGGTCTTCAGAAAGAAGGAAAATTATGTCAGATACAATGAAATGATGAACATAGAAAATGATAACTCCATGAGCTAATATATAAAATTGTTTTCTTACTATTTAAACCGCTTTTTATTTTAAATGACTGTTAAACAAAAATAACAACACTGTAGAATGGAGTTTATTATAAATGTGTAAGTAAACTATATAACAACAATAGCAAAATGTTAGATAACAAATGAGAGCATACTGTTTTAAAGTTCTTATATTGTGGGAAGTAGCATAATAACTCTTGGAAGAAGTCGACAATTAGTTAAAGTTCTGTACTATAAAACCTCAAGAAACCACTAACAACAACAAAAAAAAAGTTATATCTATAAAGCCAAAAGGGAATAAAATGCAATTATTAAAAAATAGTTAATCAAAAAGTGGACAAAGGAGAAAGGGAAAAAGAGCAGATGAACAAATAGAAAAAAATCAAACTGAAAACTTTAAATCTAACCATATCAATAATCAATGTCATGTGTAAATGATTCAAAATTATACAAATAGTTCATATTGTCTTTATACATAAAGCAGTAGAACAGTTGTCTTTTGCTTAACCCAGCCCAATATATAGCATCTTACACATTCTGCAACAGCTGTGGCACCTAGATTCAGGGCTGATTAATACTTTAATGATGCCTCGTACTCTCCTTTTGTATTTCCCCACATAGATAAAAATGATTTCAAACAATGAAGTAGCAAAACAACAAATAAATAAATAAATTTAATTAAGTGTTTTAAATCATTAGTCCATAGCAAATTCTGAATAACCAAATAATGATTATCAGTTAAATATTAAATTATTTATTAATAATTTAAATATATTAATATTAAATCTTTATAACATTAAAGATTATCAGTTTCAATTCATATCAGAAACCTGATGTGGTTTTTGATATAGCTTTGGTCAATTGTTCATCAAGCCAGCATATAAACACTATTTGTAAAATCATGGTACTTAACAGGGGACCAACATCATAATTGCCTTCATGATTATATTATTTAGTAGAAATTTATGCAAAGTAAGAGCAAATAAAATGGACTGATACCATAAGTAAAATACTAAGGAGATACTACTTTAGGTATCAGGAGGAGACAGAGCAAGATGGCCTAGTAGAAACCTCCATTGCTAGTCTTCCTCACAGGAACACCAAAATCAACAACTATCTACACAAAAAAGCACCTTCATGAGTGCAAAAAAGCACCTTCATGAGAACCAAAAATTAAGTGAGCAGTCACAGTACCTGGTTTTAAACTTCATATTGCTGAAAGAGGCACTAAAAAGGGCAGGAAAAAAAAGTCTTAAATTGCTGACACCACCCCCTCAGTCATTCCCTGACAGCAGCCTCATGGCACAGAGAGCAAATCTGTGTGCTGTGAGAGAGCACAGTTACTGTGGAACTTTGCTTTGGAACCCAGTGTTGCCCTTTTGCAGTGTAAAACAACTCTGGGTAGAACTCAGCTGATGCCCACAGATTATTTATTTAGTTGAGCTCCAGACAGACGGAAAAAGCCCATTCCAACTGTTGCACCTTAAGTTTCAGCAAGCTTTACCAGTGAAGGCAAAGCTTGTTCTCTGGGGTCCTAGGTAAACTTGAAAGACAGTCTAAGTCACATAGACTGCACCTCCTAGGCAAATCATAGTGCTGTGCTAGGCTCAGAGCAAAATGTTTTGAGGAAAAAAGGGGTGGGTACATGACCTGGTATGATACCAGCTGGTGCAGTTAAGGGAGTGTTTGTGCCACCTCTCCCCCAATTTTAGGCAGTGCATCTCACAGCTCCAAAGGAAACCTCTTTGTTTCACTTGGGGGAGAGGAAAGAAAAGAGTAAAGATGTCTTTGTCTTGCAACTTGAATACCAGCTCAGCCACAGTAGGATAGGGCACCAGGAAGAGTTGTGAAGCCTTCATTCCAGGCCCTATCTCCTGGATGAAATTTCTAGACACATCCCGGGACAGAAGGAGACTCTTTGGTCGTGACCAAAGGGGTGCTTGTGTCACACCTCCTCCAGCTCCAGGTGGCTCAATACAGAAAGACACTTCATTTACTTGGGAAAAAGTAAGGGAAGAGAACAAGAGTCTCTGTCTGTTAATCCAGAGAATTCTTCTGGATGTTATCCAAGATCACCAAGGTGGTGTCTCTACAAGGCTACCAGAATGACAGTGTTATTGTTCTTGGAGTACCCTTTAATGTAGATACCACTACAGTACTAAAAACTTAGATCACAACACACAAGTACTTTTGGATACCTGGAAGGCATTCTCAAGGACAGATACAAAAAAAGCCCAGACTGCAAAGACTACAATAAATACTTAATTCTTTAATGCCCAGACACTGACAAACATCCACAAGTATCAAGACTATTGATTGACCTCATCAAACAAACTAAATAAGGCACCAGTGACCAATCTCAGAGAATCAGAAATATGTGAACTTTCAGACAGAGAATTCAAAATAACTGTGTTGAGGAAATGCAAAAGTTCAAGATAACACAAAGGAATTCAGAATCCTATCACATGATTTTTGTTTGTTTGAGACAATGTCTCACTTTGTTGCCCAGGCTGGAGTGCAGTGGTGTTATTACAGCTCACTGCACCCTTAACCTGCTGGACTCAAGCGATCCTCTCACCTTAGCCTCCCAAGTAGCTGGAACCACAGATATGTACCACCACACCTGGCTAATTTTTCTATTATTTGTAGAAACAGGTTTAGCCATGTTGTGTAGGCTGGTCTTGAACTCCTAGGGTCAAGCAATCCATCTGCCTAGACTCCCAATTTGCTAGGATTACAGGCATGAGCCACTGCACCTAGTTCGATCAGACAAATTTAACAAAGAAATTGAAATAATAAAAAGGAATCAAGCAGAAATTTTGGAATTGAAAAATGCAATTGACATTTGGAAGAATACATGGGTCTCTTAATAGCAGAATTGATAAAGCAGAAGAAAGAATTCATGAGCCTAAAGATAGACTATTTGAAAATACACAGAGGAGAAAAAAAGAGTAAGAAGGAATGAAGCATGCATACAAGATCTAAAAATAGCCTCAAGACATGAACCTAAGGGTTGTTGGCCTTAAAGAGGAAGTAGAGAGAAAGCATGATAGAAAATTTATTAAAAGGGATAAAAAACAGAATTTCTCAAACCTAGAGAAAGATATATATATTCAAATACAAGAAGGTTATAGAACACCAAGCCAATTTAACCCAAAGGAGACTACCTCAAGGCAGTTAATAATCAAACTCCCAAAGGCCAAAGATAAAGAATGAGTCCTAAGGATTTCAGTAAGAGAAAAGAAACAAGTAACATGCAATGAAGTTTCAACATATGTGGCAGCAGACATTTCAGTGGAAACCTTACAGATCAGGAAAGAGAGGCAAGACATATTTAAAGTGCTGAAGAAAAACAAACAGACAAACTTTTACTCTAGAATAGTATACTTGTTGAAAATATCCTTCAAACGTGAAGAAGAAATAAAGACAAAACCTGAGGAACTTCATTAACACCAGACCTGTCCTACAAGAAATGCTAAAGGGAATTCTTTATTTGAAAAGAAAAGGATATTAATGAGCATTAAAAAATTATCTGAAGATGCAAAATTTACTAATAATAGTACACAGAAAAACACAGAATATTATAACACAGTAATTGTGGTATGTAAATTACTCATCTTGCATAGAAAGATGAAAAGATGAATCAATCAAAAATAATAACTACAGCATTTCAAGACATAAATGGCACAAAAAGATACAAATACAAAAACGAAAAAGATAAGCAGAAAACAAAGTCAAAATGTAGAGTTTCTGTTAGTTTTCTCTTTGTTTGTTTGTTAGTTTGTTGGTTTCTACAATCAGTGTTAAGTGGTCATCATTTTAAAATAATAGATTATAAGTCATTATTCGCAGCCTCATGGTAATCTCAAATCTAAAAACATACAATGGATACACAAAAAATAAAAAGAAGGAAATTAAAACATACTACAAGAGAAAATTATCTTCCCTAGAAGGAAGACAGGAAGAAAGGAAAGAAGGAAGAGATTGCTAAACAATTCATAAAAAAAAAAACTAAATGGCAAGAGTAAGTTCTTATCAATAGTAATACTGAACGTAAATGAAGTAAGCTCTCCAATCAACAACCATAGAGTAACTGAATAGATTAAAAAACAAAACCAGCCGGGTGCTATGGGAGGCCAAGGAGGGCAGATCACCTGACATCAGGAGTTGAAGATTAGCCAGACCAACATGACAAAACTTTAATAAAAATACAAAATTAGCCAGGCGTGGTGGCACATGCCTGTAATCCCAGTTACTCGGGAGGCTGAAGCAGGAGAATTGCTTGAACCCCAGGAGACAGAGGTTTCAGTGAATTGAGATTGCGCCATTGAACTCCAGCCTGAGAAACAAGAGGGAAAACTGTCTCTGGGGGGGGCGGGGAAGATAGACTACCCAAATACATAAAATCAGAAGTGAAAAAGGAGTTATTACCACCGAAACTCAAAAAATCATTAGAGGCTACTATAAGCAGCTATATGCTAATAAATTGAAAAGCCTAGGGAAAAAAAATGGATAAATTCCTAGATTCATACAATCTACCAAGATTTAACCATGAAGAAATCTAACACCTGAGTAGAACAATAACAAATAATGAGACTGAAGTGGTAATAATATCTCCTAACAAAGAAAATCTTAGGACTCAATTGCTTCACTGCTGAATTTTATCAAACATTTAAAGATGAACTACTACCAATTCTACTCAAACTTTTTAATAATTAGAGGATGAGAGAATACTTCCAAACTCATTGTACAAGACCAGTGTTACCCTGATACCAAAATCAGACAAAGGCATATCAAAACAGAAAACTACAGGCCAATATCCCTAAAAGGATCATTCATCAAGACCAAGTGTAATTTATCCTCACAATATTTGAGAGGATAATTTAATATATGCAAATCAATTAATATGATACATCATATCAACACAATGAAGGACAAAAACCATATGATCATTTAAATTGATACCGAGAAAGCATCTGCGAAAATTCAACATTCTTTCATGATAAATTCCCTCAAATAACTGGTTACAGAAGAAACATATCTCAACACAATAAAAGATATATATGACAGACTCATAAGTTACATCTTACTGAATGGGAACAAACTGAAAGCTTTTCCTCTATTATCTGGAACTTGAGAAGAAAGCTCCCCTTTCATCAGTGTTCTTCAATATAGTGCTGTAAGTTCTAGCTAGAATAATCAGACGAAAGAAAGAAAGAAAGGGCATCCAAGTTTGTAGGGAATCCATGAGCCCCATACATTGGGTGCCAGAATGTAGGGGATCCATGAGCCCCACAATGGGCACCAGAATGTAGGGAGCCAGCCCTGCATCACCTGTGGGTACCCCGAGTTCAGTGGCAACAAAGGAATGAGAAAAAGACAGATTAAGAGAGACAGTGGGACCAAGGGGCCATCACTTATTACTCTGAAGGAGGCAGTGAAGGCCCTGAGCTCTGATCATCCAGTCTATTTATTTGTTACAATCACTTTGATCTACAGGGTAGGGGTAGAGTATTGGTGGGGAATGGGTGACGTGATGGTGGAGTGAATCAGTGAGCCAGAAGTGAATCAGTGAGCCAGAACTGGTGTGTCATTCAATGATTGATAACAGTGGTGGTTTTGGAGTTTCACAAAACAAGAACATGTGGTTATCTTTAGCTTATTATCTATGTGCAGCTGGTGGAACTTGGACCTTACAAGGAATCTACAAGTCTGGCTACGTCATAGTGCTACCAAAGGGGTTTTACATCCTTGAGCACAATGTTTATGTTAACAGAGCCTAGGTCACCCTGCTCTGGAATATGAGGCATGAAGAAGCCTTCCTCCTCAGAGGCCTCCTGTGGCCTTCCGCAGTTTGTTGTTCCTTGTTTATATATTACTCATAACCAATTTATGTAGGCACTCTGTAAGTCCTTTCTCCTTTACTGCTTTTCCCAACACAAGTTGGAATGGGAAAAGTCAAGTTATGCTTGTTTGCAAATGATACAATTTTCTATTTGGAAAAACTAAAAGGCTCTAGCACACTGTTAGAACTGATAAACAAATTCAGTAAAGTTGTAGGATACAACGTCAACATACAAAAATTAGTAGCATTTCTATTAATATATGCCAACAGCAAGCAATCAGAAAAAGAAATCAAGAAAGTAATCTAATTTACAATAGCTACAAATAAAACTAAATACCTAGGAATTAACTTAGTCAAATAATGAAAAGATCTCTACCATGAAAACTATAAAACACTGCTGAAAGAAGTTAAGGAGTACAACAGAAAATAAAAAGATATTCTACATTTATGGATTGAAAGAGTCAATATTGTTAAAATGTTCATAGCACCCAAAGCAATCTGCAGATTCAAGGCAATTCTTAACAAAATACCAATGGCATTCTTCACAATATAGAAAAAACAATCCTCAAATTTATATAAAACTGCAAAAGATTCAGAGTAGCCAACACTATCTTGAGCAAAAAGAACAAAACTCAAGGAATTACATTACCTGACTTTCAATTACACTACAGACCTATAGTAAACAAAACAGTACAGTACTCTTCATTAAACAGACACATAGACCACTGGAACAGCATAGAGAACCCAGAAATAAATCCATATATCTACAATTAACTCATTTTCAACAAAGGTGCCAAGAATACTGGGAAAAGGCAGTTTCTTCAATAAATGATGCTGGGAAAACTGGATATCCATATGCAGAAGAATGAAACTAGACCCCTATATCATCCCACATACAAAAACTAAATCAAAATGGATTAAAGACTTAAATCTAAGATCTGAAACTATGAAATTGCTAAAGGAAAACATTGGGGAAATTCTCTAGGACACTGAACTGGGCAGTGAATTCTTGAGTAATAATCCACAAACATAGGCAATCAAAGCAAAATTGAACAAATGGGGTCCCATCAAGTTAAAAAGCTCCTTCACAGAAAAGGAAACAATCAACAATGAGCTATAACTGCACCACTGCACTCCAGCCTGGGTCACAGAGCTCGACCCTATCTCTTAAAAAAAAAAAAAAGAAAAAAAAATCTCCCCGCATGATACTATGGGAATCACCCTTAAGAAACAAACACATGGTGCCTTAGATCAACAATCATTGTCTTCTGTGACTCATGAGTTTATGTCATCTGAACACATGTAAAATAGATTTTAAACATATTGTAATAAAGTAATTAATTGAGCCTCAAAGTATATTTACATCATAAATATTGAAATTTTAAGCAAAAATCAGACCTGAATAAAAAGAGTCTGCTGAAGATCTGTATTTAATTTTAATTGTGCATGTGTTGGTCATTAAAATATTAAAAAATATAAAACTGTCATACATTTTATTAAAACTTACACATACATACATATTTGTGTAAATATGTGTGACCTATTATTTTGTTTCTTATTGAATACTCTTAAAAGCTATTGTTTAAGTTGAAAAGCTAAGTGAAATAGTTATATAACTATGTGCTATGGTGTACTCATTATGATAATTTTTATAATCAAAACTATTCAAACAAAATTTGAAGAATAGAGTAATAATATAATTCTTCAACTATATTAAATATTTGACTTTTCTGGAGGGGAAAACATAGTTAAAATATCTGGACATAGAAGTGAAACAAAGTATTTGTCAATACAAAGAGCTCTTAATTGAAACTGAAATTTAATTAAAACGATACTAAAACAACTACCATGTTCTTAATGAAATCCTTAAGGTTTTAAGCATAATCAAATTAAAAGGAGAGGGCAAAATTAAAAGTGCCTTTATTTAAGTATAAAAGTTACTTCCTAAGCATGCAAATTGAGCTAAATCATTTGGGTTACAATTGAATCAAGAATTATTTCTGAAATGAACTGCTTCAATTCTTTGTCTTCCCATCACTCAAGTAGACGTTGTGATTGGATTCCGAGTCAGTACAAAGTAGAGGTTGTTTGATTAAACTGAGATATCCCAACAGAGTCGCTGAAGCAAAGCTTCTGTTATCTTGTATGAAAGAATATGGTTAGGAGTAATCCAAAATCCCATGTTGTTGAACTAAAAGGAAAAATAATTCTGATGTGTCTGACTGAGTTTTTTGAAGTCAGGTGGAGTCTTTGGTTATTAGAAACTGGAAAAACTAAGAAGTTAAATAGCAGTTAATAACTACAATTAATAATTCTCTGAACTTTATTAAAAAAATGAAGAAAAAGAAATCAGTTATAAAATATTTATCCATGTTTATCTAAATTCAGTGCTAAGGTGAGATAGTCTCAATAAACGTATTTCAACTGTTCAAATATAATTCTATTTTTATTAAACAGCTATATGGAATACATATGTAAAAGGTAATAATAATAGAGGGTTAGAAAGATAAAAGATAAAATACCAATAGATGAAGAATAAATCACTAAATGTCAGAAAATCATTACTTAGGAAATAGTTAAGGCAGTGTAACTTATTCTAGCACTATGCTAATATAACGCCAAATAGTATTCTAGAATTATAAAAACAACTAACTCCAAATCAACTGAATTTTCCAGGAACAAAGTCCTTGACATTATGTAATAAGGATGAAGCATGGCAATTTCAGTACCAAAGACTTATTTTTAAGGAGAAAAAAAAATATGCTGTTAAAATACAAGGCATTTCTTTTTGTAAGTTTTTTTTTCAGGTTTATTTTTTCAGAAATATTCTATATGTTTCAGAAAAGCTCAGTGAAACTCTCTAATAGGAAATAGGGATCATTCTAATTTAGACAAACACATTTGATTTGTAGAAAGCAAAATACTTTGCATTTAAGTTATTGTTGAACATCTAAGACAAGTTGGGAAGTTCATTTAAAACACAAAAAAATGACAATAAATCTTTTATTTTAAGAAAAACTCATGTTGTCTCACCAGTATACTTTGAGAATAGCTAAGGTAGTTTGGACAGAATATAAAAACCACTAAAACTAGTCTTGACATCTCTGAAAAGATTCCTAAAAATCAAGGATATCCATGAACTGAAGAAGTTAAAAATATTTCTTGTGTGTTTTTCAGTTTTTCCATTGTTTTTTGAGACTGAGTCCTGCTCTGTTGCCCAGGATGGAGTGCAATGGCACAATCTCAGATCTCCGCTTACTGCAACTTCTGACTCCGACTCCCAGGTTCAAGCAATTCTCTTGCCTCAGCCTCCCCAGTAACTGGGATTATAGGCGACCGCCACAACACTCAGCTAATTTTTTTTTTTTTTTTTTTTGTATTTTTAGTAGAGATGGGGTTTCTCCATGTTGGCCAGGCTGGTCTCCAACTCCTGACCCCAGGTGATCCTCCTTCCTCGACCTCCCACAGTGCTGGGATTACAGGCATAAGCCACCATGCCCAGCCTTAAGTTGTTACATTTCTAAAACACACACACACCCTTTCTTTTATTTCCACTGAAAATTACCCAATGAAGAAAAAGTCAAGAGAAGGAGAAATAAGGTGCAAGTTTTGGGGCCAAAATTATGTAACATAGTAAGTTTACAATAATAGTTATAGATATATAGTATCTCATAACACATTTTTTTCTCAATGAGGAAGTCACAAATATGGAAGTTAAGAAAATTTACCAAGGCTGGGCACCGTGGCTCATGCCTGTAATCCCAGCATTTTGAGAAGCCAAGATGGAAGCATCACTTGAGCCCAAAAGTTCAAGACCATGCTGGGCAGCATGACAAGGCTCTGTCTCTAGAAAAAAATTAGCCAGGAGTGGTAATGCACACCTGTGATCCCAGCTACTTGGGAAGCTGAGATGGAAGGATAACTTCAGCCCAGGAGGTCAAGGTTGAAGTGAGCTGTGTTCACAGCACTGCAATTCAGCCTAGGTGACAAAGCAAGATTTTGTCTCCAGAAAAGAAAAACATTTTTTATTTACAGGCAGAAGTCCACCATGAACATGTACAGACTCAGCCATGGTCTTTTCATAATACCACAGTGCTTTACAGTTATCAATATTTTTAAAAATTACTGTGGATTACTAATTTATCTTTTCTAAAACCTATTGAAATTATTTTGGAAAACACTATGTAAATTAAAATTACACCATAATGAATCATGTGAAATAAAAAGTAAAATTATCTATCTTCCCACCATCATAATATATATTCTGGAATTTTTTTGACATATTATCTTTATTTGTATAATTATATTTTTGCATATTCACACTAAGAATTGCTATTTTTATTGAATACAATTATACTCTGTATATGTCTTGTTTTTTTTATATACAATATATAAAAGATATATATTTTTTTGAGATGGTGTCTTACTCTGTTGACCAGGCTGGAGTGCAGTGGCACAATCTAGGCTCACCACAACCTCTACCCTCAGGCTAAAGCAATTCTCCTGCCTCAACCTCCTGAGTAGCTGGGATTACAAGCCCCACCACAAGGTTTCACCATTTTGCCAGGCTGGTCTTTAACACCTGACCTCAGGTGATCTGCCCGCCTTGGCCTCCCAAAGTGCAGGGATTACATATGTTACATACATGGAATGCATATGTTAAAGGTAATAATATAGGTGTGAGCTACTGCACCTGGCCTATGTAAAAGATATTTCTATGACATATGCAGAAACAACTCATTATTTCTCACTGTTAATAATTTTATTACATGACTCAATAATAATTGAATTAATTTTTTTGGTTTTTGTTGAAGATATTGACAAGTTTTTTATAATATTCAGTTATTACACTTTCAATATCTGTAAGATCTGTAAATAAATCATCTCTTATTCTTGACAGGGTAATTTATGTTTTTTTCTTCCTCCCTTCTTAATTTGTTTGGTCAGAATTTTGTCAATATTATTAACAATTTCAGAAATCCAACTTTTGGATTAATTGATTTCTATTTTCCTGTGCTCTGTTTCATGGATTTCTGCTGTTTTCTTCATTGTCTCCTTCTTTTACATTGCTTTAGATTTAATTTTCACTTAATTTTTCTGGTTTCTCTAGCTGGAAGCTTACATCAATCATTTGAGACCTTTCCTGTTTTGGTTTTTATTTTAAATTGGAGGAAAATATTTTCTAATCATTCACATAATTTTTTTAACACCTGGCTAATTTAAAAGTTTTGTTTACCTTTCAAATATTCAAATTTTCTAGATATATTTACTTAATTAATTTTAAATTAATTTTAACATGATTCCCTTTCTGTACTGTTAGATTTATTGAGATAGGCTTATGGCTCAGAATATGACATATCTAGGCAAATGTTTCATATTCACCTAAATGAACTTATTTTATGTTCACTTATTTTTTTTTATTTTTCAGACCTGTTTAACAGGAAGTAGATACTCACTTATTCTCTCAAGCACAGGGTTGACATCACCAAATATAATAGAAAAGTATTTACTTATCCTTTATGTTTTATTTACTTTTGCCTTCTATACTTTGAAGTTCTTATATTAGGTACATGCATATTGAAGCATTTATGTCATGTCTATTGAATTGACCCTTTAGTTACTATGAGATGATCCTCTTCGTTCCTGGTAATATTCCTCAGTCTGAAATCAACTTTTTCTGATTTAATATAATAATTCCAGCTTTTATTAGATTAACATTAGCATTGGTCACATTTTTAAAAATCCTATGACTTTAGACTCTGTTTCTGACAGGGAACATATAGTTGGGTTCTGCTTTTTTAAAATATAATTTTCAATGTCCTTTTAATTAGGGGGATTAATTCATTTACATTATTTATTGACAACGTTGGATGTAAACCTGACTTTCTTTTTCCTATGTGTTCCATCTGATTTTGATTTTTTCTACTTTTGGATTAATTGATTATTTTCACATATATTCTGTCTTCTTTGTGGTTCTTTATGCTTTTTATTTAAAAAAAAAAGTTTGCTCTAAACTTTATAATGTGCATTTTTATAGTACTGCAGAGTGCCTTCACTTAACATCATTGAGAAGTTCTTGGAAACTGCAACCTTAAGTGAAACAATATACAGTAAAACATTTTCTTTCTCATCAAAGGTATAAAACGCACCTTTGATTAAAACAATGCTGAATGAAACAGTGCTATTCAAGGACCTGTTATATGTTGTTTCATTTGAAGTGGCAGTTTCCAAGAATCTGCAGGCCATATTGACAACTTACTGTATTATGTCATTTAGCATACAATATAAGAAACTTACAACAATATATTATATTTCACACATGCTATTTTCACATATATTACTTCCACATATTGTAAACAGCATAATGCATTGTTTTAACTTTTGCTATTGGCAGTTTATTTCCTTTCTTTCTAAACTTCTTTAAAACTAATTTTAGGCTTATGGAGAAGCTACAAAAATTGCACAGAGAGTTTTCACATATTCCTAAGACCAGCTTCCACTAATTTTATCATTTGGCAAAACCATATTGTAATGTTCAAAACCAGAAAATTACTTTTGGTATATTATTATTAAATAAACTAAACACCTAGTTCAAAGTTCATCAGCTTTCCCACTAATGTTTTCAGTATTTGAAATAAAAATTGCATCTATCTGTATACCTATTATTCCCAATAGTTCTTTATTCAATTATGTACATCCAAATTTTCATCTAGTATAATTATCCTTATGCCAGGAAGATTTTCTTAAACATTTTAGTAATGCTGGTATGCTGGCAGTGAAGTTAAATGACTAAGAGGAAAATTCATCTGTTCCTTCTCTGCCCTACAACTTATATGGGAACAGGATAATCAAAATAAAAACTGCCAATCAGAAGAGAAGACATTGAATTATATGAAATGCTTAATTAGATACAAAAGACAGAAAAAGAGTGGGATACCAAATAAAAAACAAAGAATAAGGGCAACAAATATAAAAAGTAATAAATATGATAGGTATGAATCCAACTATATCAATAATCATTTTGAACATCAGTAGTTTAAATGCTCCAATAAAAACAGATTGTCAGAGGAAATCAAACAGCATGAGACAACTATATGTTGTCTATAAGAAACTAGGGATGTATAGAAGTGTCAGTTTGTGGGTGTCTGTAGTGGCACCTGGTTCAGTGGGTGGTTGCATACGTGTTAGCAGCAGAAGGTTCCATGGTGGTGGTTCCAATCCTGAAGTTATGCAGAGGCAGCTCTGATCCTGGGGTGACACAGCAAATATTTCTTGCTCCAGGGTTGCAGGGCTCAGAAATGTAAATTCTGGGCTGCTCCATCAGCTGGGCTCAGCATCAGCAAATACTATAGGGGTTCTCAGCAGCTGGTACTACAGTTGTCCACAACAGTGGTGAGGGCTGCTAGGGTCCTCAGTGCACAGAATCCCAAAGTCCTCCTGCTCTCCTTTCCCTCCGGGGGGGGGAGTTATGGCCAGCTTTTATTAGATTAACATTAGCATTGGTCACATTTTTAAAAATCCTATGACTTTAGACTCTGTTTCTTACAGGGAACATATAGTTGGGTTCTGCTTTTTTAAAAGATACAATTTTCAATGTCCTTTTAATTAGGGGGATCAAAGCTGTATCTCTTGGCTCCAAGCTATATCTGCCTAAGGACAGGCAATACAGGTAAAATGCTTCCTACACTTTTCTATGTGGCCATCCTCAGTTTTTGTGCCCTAATTGTACAGCTCCCTAATTGTACTTAAGAGCTCTCCCAGAGCTATTTTCACCCATAGACAGTTGTTAAATCATTGTTTTAGTGACAAGGCAGGGCAAGGGCTGGGATGTCCTGGCCATCCATCTTGCTGTTTCTCCCTAAAGTTGCCCTTTAAAATATCTACAATTATATGCCTCCATCTCTTATGTGTAATAGTAATAAATAATCCTCTCTTTTATGAAACACAGCAAAATACTGGGAACCTACTATCAGAATTATGGTCTGGTTACTTTGGAGCACTGTTGTTATTTTGTTGTTTTTTAAAACTGAATTGTTTGCCTACGAAAGACATTTTCTCCATAAGTAGCAACTGCAAAGTGATGCAATATAACTATAGTGTTAAATTTTGTAGAGTTTTGTAGCATATCTGGAGCCTTTCAACTATATAAGATTGTTTATTGAGTCTATCAAGTACAAACCTTGGCTCATGAGTCAGGTGAATTACAGGTCTGAGAGCATGGCATATTTACTGTAAAGGAAGGCTTAACAGTCTCTGCTTTTAACTCTGAGTAATGCTGCACGCCTTTCAGGGAGAGCTGCTACGTTGCTATCTGCAGTATGAGCAGTGGCACTTTTGCTAACAAGCTTCATGTCATTAGGTACATAACTCTTAATTACAAAAAATCGTCATGAAGTTAGAAACCTATGGGGAAATTAAAAGACCTGTGGCAGAAAATCCTGATGGGGGAGATCTGCTTTGCACAAATTAAATTGACTTATGTTACCCAAACAGTTCTGATAATTTGGAAAGTCTGTCTTTTTAACATTGCAGAGTAGTTGTAACTATATAGTTCATTATCTTAAAAGATATAGACATGTTAAAATTGAAAAAAATGCAAACAGTACCTGATTAAGAGATAAAAAATAGTGGTCGATCGACCTACTTAAATTAGACTGTGAATCTTTTGAATAAAGAAATCTTTATGTACACACTTTCTTTTAACCTAACTTTTCTTCAAGTTTTGAAATCTTTAGGAATAAACTTTTCCCTCTCAATTGAAAGAATCAAGTTTCCGTTTGGCAGCAAAAGGGTCCTGCAAAAAATGTTTTGTAACAAAGTTACAAAAGTTAGGGGCATTCTGAAATGTATTTTTTTCATGCCATCAGGTTTACTTTTCTGGACATAAATACATTTTCCAATCACTTTTGGCATTTAGTGAGGAATGTAGAAATCTAAGTAGACGTTTGCGCATTAAGAAAACACATATATAGATATAGTTATATATATTACAAGACTAGAGGTGGTGGCTTATGCTTGTAATCCCAGCACTTAAGAAGGCCTAGGTGGATGGATTGATTGAGCCTAACATAGCAAAACCCCGTCTCTACAAACTACACAAAAATTAACGGGGTGTGGTGACGTGCCTGTACTTGGGAGGCTGAGGTTGGGGGATGGCTTGAACCCAGGAGAAGGAGGTTGCAATGAGCCATGAGTGCGTCACTGCACTCCAGCCTGGGTGACAGAGCAAGACCTTATCTCAAAACAAAGACAAAAACAGAAACAGAAATAAAATAAATATATACACTACACACATTTATGTATGACAAGAAGACTGAACTACTGGGGGAAGAAGGGTGAGTGAGTAGCATGAGCCACAGAGCTTTGGACTAGGAAGGAACATGCAATTTAGTAATGAAAGTGTATCAGAACAACATTATCAAGGTAAATGTGATGGAGCTTATGAAGATAGGGGTATTTATGGGGCTTTATGGAATTTCTGACCAAATCATTTGCAAATTGTTTCAAACATCAGAGGGAACACCATTAGGCAATTTTCCCCACAATGGAAAGCTGAGCTCCTGAAATCCATAGGAAATTAAATATATGAAAAAAAAAAGCAGAAATAATTGTAGTGGGAGAGTATTAGTTACAAATGGTACACTCACCTTATAAAAGTTTTAGATATTGTCAATAGTGAGTCAGCATCACCAAGAGGATTGTAGATGTTTGACTTAGTGTTGAGGCCCAGCACTGAAGAAGCACAGCAATAATTGAGAATGAAGTCGTTTATGGGAAATGGTGGCACTGGGATGAAAGAAAATAGCGTGAAATGTTCTTCCAATGTCCACTTAGTGTCCTAATCAACCTTAAGTGGCAGCTCAAATATCGTCACTACTATGAAAGGTTTGCTTATTTCCCAAAGGCTCATTTAACTTCTCAACCATCAGTAGTTTCACAGTATTATATACACACTTCTCTTTTTCTGCTTTGGTTGCCATTTGTTCACATGACTTTTTTTTTTCCCACTAAACTATGAGTTTTTCAAGATGGAAACATTTTCTTAATCACCCATTCATCACACCATACTCACCACACACATGTACACAAGCACTGTACATAATATCCAGGAAAAAGTAAGCTGTGGTAACACAGACATATGTTGAATTAATTAAAAATAAATAAATTATTTGCTTGAAAAATTTAACATTAAAAAGTAAAGTAAAATTTCAGGTTATTTCTAGTTAGTATTCATAGCCTACATAATTACTGGTTTTTGAAAGCCTCCTCTTTCACTATTTCTCCAAAAGCAATGTGTTTAGACCACTAATTATATTATTTGCCAAGCATATATTTACAAACAGTGAAAATAGTGCATCCTTATCCATAAAGGTAATTTTGGTATTCATCTGCAACTGACGAATGTGAATAAAATTAGAGTTGGACAATTTCTGAGACTTCATTTGACTAGACATATGGTTACAGCCAGGTTATAAATTCCAAGAGATGATGAAATGTCTAACTCCTTTTTGTGCAAGAACTAAAGCAGGGTACTACATAGGTATTTCTGCCATTAAAAGATGAATCTTGTAACCTATCAATATACTCTCTGACTCACCTCTCTTAACCCAGTGCAGTTTTAAAATTATATTAGATAATATACATCTTTTTTTCCTGACAATATTGCAAAATCCTCAAGGGCAAGAGATGTGATTAATATGTACAATGACCACCTGCTTTAGCATTAATATAGCTTAAAGTTGTTCATATTTTTTAATGGTTGCCACTTATTTTCTTATGATTCTAGTTGAGTGGAAAAAAGGCTTAAGCATTTCAAAGGCTAAATACATCTCTAGAGACAAACTGGTCTTAATCTCTCTGCACATAATCAAGATAAACAAATTATTTTTATACCTCCCATTTCTAACAAGCAACCCTTATCAATATGCCTACTTTGTCCATCATGGTTAAGTCCACTGTTATTTCCTTTTTGATGTCTCTGTTACTGATTTTATTTGCATTAAAATTATATATATATACATATATAATCTTCATTATAATATTTAGAACTTGATTTTTATAATATGTTGTCATGTTTCTTTTTCATACACAATGTGAGGTTTCTCCCCCATCATCAAAAGAGGAAAAAAAAAAGCAGATACCCATTAATGGTGGTATCCTCAGCACCTACATTATCTGTGACAGCTGACAACCAAGCTCCAGATAGTTTCACTGAAGTGGTCGTCTATCACATTAGTCTGGTAGAATGATTGGGTGAGAAAGCTGATGCTAAGAAGTATCTGTTATGTCCTTGTCTTCTTGCACTAGATAATAAGCATTTCGAGGACAAGGATAACAAGGAGTATGTCTTTTTCATTTCCTATTATCCATAGGTAATGTAGTGATTAGGATATGAAAGGTGTGTAAGACAAGTTTGTTCAATGAAACTATAGAACTAAGACTAGGCAGGAGATTGCAAGAGGAAGGAATTTGACCAACATGCAAAGGAGTGTGATTGAACATATACTACTGCAAGTCAGTAAAGCAAAGAGATTCCAAGAAATGTGAAACCATCATTCAGTGCCACAGAAAATTAAAGTAAAATAAAAATAAAAGAAGATAACTAGATTTTTGTAATTGGAGATTTGGTATCTTTTTATATATTAATTGGACATGTGTGTTTCCTAGTCTTTGAAATGTGTTTGTATTTCTCCTCCATTTTTTCGCCAGATTTTTATACCAATTTTATTGACCTGTGATAATTCTTTATATATTTTTATATGAATCCTTTGATAGTTATGTCTGTTTAAATTGCTTTCCCAGTTTATAACCTTTATCTTTGCTATCTTTAAGAGTGCTTTATTTTAATATGATCAAATATATCTTTTTTTTTTACATCTTACTTATCAAATTCTTCCCTACATCAGGTCTAAAAATTATTCACCTACATTTCCTGAGAATTTTGAAATATTGTCTTTGCCAAGCAAAGCTCAAATCCATCTGGATTTGAATGTATATATTTCTACATTTCTATTTGTGTATGTACATATCTTGGGAGTAAAATGATGAAGAGTAAATCTGATCAAATATATTAACATTTAATTCAAATAGTATATTAGAAGTAAATCAGTTAATATATGGTAAAAAGAGGCTTGCATAATAAATCAAAATAAGAATGACAAAGGTCACATTAAAACCAAATGGTATTTATAAGACATGACAGAAAGGAGACATTTGGTTCTTTATACAATTTTATCACAGAAACATATTTTCTGCACAGTTGGAAGAATATCAACTAGATTTAGCATCATTACAAAGAAAACAAGAAACAGGCTTTAAGAATGAACTGTGCTGGTTCCAAACTTAAGTTATAATGCCACTAATGACATAGAAATAAATGATGGAGGGGAACACTAATTTGGGAAAGAATATAGGCAGCACTTTGACACAGACAGCTTTAAAAAGACAGGTGGACCTGAACTGCAAGTGGACCCAAAACATGAATTTGGATTTTGTAAAAATATGTACTTCCAGACATGAGTGTTTTTGAAATTTTAGGGTTTCTGCAAAGCAGTTGATTTCTCTAATGCAGTGACATTAATAAATCAGGTAATTATGTAGCAAATTTGCTCCATTTGTTTACCAATTAGTCAGTATGGATGTATGACAGAAAAATAGCAGAGTTTGCTATACTAATATTTGGGATAAGTTGGCCTGGAAGAGAAGACAGAGCCTGCAGGGAAAGCATATGGCTCATATTGTTCTCCTAGCATTCTCTTAGAATCAGGCCTGCTCAAAGGCTAAGCAGAGGCAACTTTTCTCTCTTTCTCTATTCCTCTTTTCAACCTTTTCAATACCAAATTATTTAAGCAGCACAACTGTTAGACTGGGATGATGCTAACAGTAAAAGAAAAAAAAATTCTGGAAAAGATTGTGTCTTCAAGATCTTGTTGTATAAATATTCTTAATTTCTTAATATTTCTATTTCAATATAATGTTAAGTAATTTCAAATATGTTTGTTAATTTAAGGATACCTACTACTATAATAGAATCAAAATTTTCAAGTGAGATGCAATGTAGAATAATGACTAAGAGATTGGACTTCGCAGCCTCCCTGACTCATTTATGAGCTAGGTAACTTGGATATGTTACATAAACAACTAATGCCTCAGGTTCAATATCTGTAGAATGAAAGTAATAATGAAACCCAATTCATAGGGTTGTTGTAAAGATGAAATGAATTAACATATGTAAACCATTTGGAAAAGGGGCTGGAATGAATTAATAAAAATTTAATATGTATTAACAATTATTGTTAGAATATTTCAACATATAAGAGGAAAACTAAAGGCTAAGATTTGATCATTCACTAATGTCAGGAGAAGGGAAAGAAGAAAGATGATCACACAGATCTTAGATTAGAAGGCAGAATTCAAACAATATATTTATAACCACAATAAATATGAACATATGTTCCTATCATTTATTTGTCAATTTATTCATTCATTAATTTCACAAATATTTTATATACTTGACATTCCCAGGTATGAATATTCTCAATACATATAACATAGGTTACTACTATACACAGAAAAATTCCCTATCATTATGGAATTTGGGATTTAGTGGAGGAGACCAAACAGTGCTGTCTAATACAGTAACCAACATCCACATGTGGCTACTTGATTTTATATTTAAATGAATTAAAATGAAATAAAATTAATAATTTAGTTTGCAGTCTCACTAGCTACATTTCCAGTGCTCAATAGACATATGTGGTTAATGGCTACTGTATTGGACAGTACAGATAGAGAGCATATCTTTCATTGCTAAACACGCTATTGGGCAATGCTAATATAGAAATAATCGAAGACAATTTAGATTTGGGCTGTGAAGGAAATAAGGGAGGGCAGTATGACGGAGAATGACTGGCAATTTTTTAAAAACAAGAGCTGAGCAGAGTGACAGGGAGGTTACCAAATGTTTTGTGAAAAGATACACAACATGAAATCCGAATGATAAGGCTAGAACGACAAAGACGTCAGCTTGTGAAAGTTCAGTCTGGGAAGAGGTAACACTATGGGCAAATTCTAGGCAGAGGACTCAGAGAAACTGACAATAAAGAGAAGGTCTTTGAAATATGCACATGGTAAAATGAGAGATGAGGCATTGAGAAATACAGTTACATATATAGAAAGAGTGAGATCAACTAGGGCCAGGTGGGCCAGAGTAAGGAACTTGAATTTAATTATTAATGCAATGTGAAGCCATTGAAAATATTTAAATAATTGAAGTTTCAAAACAAACAAATGAATGAATAAACTTCTAACTGAGCTTTTAAAAATCAGCAATATTCTATTTTTAAGAAATTAAAATAAAAGTGACATGGCACCACTGATTATCATGTAACGGATAAAGCACTAGACAATTGTCTATGTAACTTAGAAAAAGACATTGGTGGCAATATTGTTAAGATGAATTGAAAACTATGACAATGGAAGAGGATAAAAAGCAATATTTTGTAATGAGGAATCTACAAGTTACAAATCACCAAGTTTGTCCTAAAATGTCTCGTATAAAGCATTGCTGAGTATTTGGAATATAATCATTCAACACCCACGGAGTGTGGTATGCATTTGGAGAAAGAGTTTTTTAAGAGTAATTAATGCTCCATGAGATCATGTGAATGGGCACTAATCCAGTCTGACTGGTGATCTTATAAGAGGAAGAGATTAAGACACAGACTTGAACATGAAAGACCATGTGAAGACACAGGGAGAAAAAGGAGGCCAATGACGTGAAGGAAAAAGGCCTCAGAAGAAATCAATCCTGTTGACACCTTGATCTCAGACTTCTAGCCTCCTGAATTGTAAGAAAATAAATTTCTGTAGTTTAAGTCACTCAATCTGTGACATTTTGTTATGGCAGCCTTAGTTAATTAATATAACTCTTGAACACTCTTAATTTTAATAAAAATCAAGTCATATCTTTCCCAATCATTCTCCCAAATCAGAGTCTATATATTGTAAATATATATATGTTTTATATAGATATGCAGTGTATATATTGTAAATATATAGTAAATATATGTAGTATATATGTATACATATATATGTAAATACATATATTGTATACATAGTATGTATACATTGTATATATACTATAAATATATATTGTGAATGTGTATATATATAATATACACATTCACAATATATAGACTCTGATTTGGGGGAATGATTAGGGGAAGATATGGCCTGATTTTTATTAAAAATCAAATGTATTCAAGAATTGTATTAATTGTAAATATATGTATATATATAATTAAAAGTTGTTAAAAAATATGTGCCTTCCCTAGAAATCAACAATGACAAAAATTTGGAAGGTTTTATTTTTAATTAATATTGATGATAGAAATATATTATTTTAAAAGAAATAAAATATAAATTTAGAATTGATCCTTCCTATTATTTCTTTGAATATCCAGATGCTCAGAATAAGGTTTGGTTATTGTTCAATTATTACTACTTACACGGGGATTCTTGGTATGACCCCTATGAGTGTTCTCCCATTAGCACCCACAGCATTTAGTCTTCAAAATGCTTGAAATAAATGTATTTTACAAAAGCGGAACATAATCTATTTTATTTTGTAAGCACAAAAGTCATGACAAACTTGATAGTAAGTATTTGAGGCTATGTTTCAGAAATCCTACTAAGTCTGTGCATATAAACCTCTTTTTGATAAATGAAACCGAGAAAGAATGGGTTTCTGAAGAAAACATAGCTTGTAATTAGTAAGTTGTAAATACAAAGTCTGTGTTATCCCAAAGCTTCTTTGTATTCATTATAATGTGATTCTGTTCATTTTTTTAAAAAAAAATAATTTATTTGTTTTCCTTGACAAGTAAAACTTGCATGTACTTATGTCACACAGCCTGATGTTTTGATATATGTATACATTATGGAATAGCTAAATCAAGCTATTTAAGTTGTCTCCCTTTTGAATGCATTTATATAATGGTCAACTTGTATTACTGAATTTTCTTAATTGGTGTATTTTCAGTGTTCGGAGTTCACACGTAGAAAGAGTTGATGTCAAAAGGTCTTCTAGTTCATCCTTCAGGCTCTGAGCAGGAATCTATACAAACCAATTCAAAAGAGATTTGGAATGAGAGAGCACTACCACCTTGCATAAGAAATATTCACTGCTTTGTACTATTGACCTCCATTAAAACATGCATAATTATACTGCCTTTCATTGCAGATTTAAACCATTCATAGTTAAATCTGAAATAATATAATTTCATCCTGTGTCTACTTTATAAACAAAGTACATAAATGGATTAACACAATGAAATAGAAAATACCTCTACAGAGATTCATAACAAAAAACAAGTCATTGAGAGGTCTATCTTTACCATTCATTTAAATTTTCATTAAGATATGCCTCCTAGCTTGAAAGAGGCTCATTTGTAGCTCAGGTGCCACATCATTCTTAATTTACTCTTGCTTACAGTGCATGTGCTAAAAAGCATTATTATTGTAAAATAAACTAGGTAGAGAAAAAAAAAGAGCATACAAGATAATTTCACCTTTTTTTTGGTTTTCATGTGAGTAGAGCAAATTACAAAATCTGTAGTTGCCAAAATGTGCACATATTTGTTAAAGGAGCAGCTGGTAATATTGTATACAAGCTGCTCTCCAGAAATTAATTGTGAGTATTAAGAATAATTGTGACCTGGGTCACAGCTTCACTGATTTATTTTTTTCTCCTAGATATTTATCAGGCCTGTCTCTTCTTCCACCTAACTGAAAAGCAGGAAGTCTCAGAGTTTATGATTAAAAATCTGCCAATGTATTATGAACCTATACAAGCAAGACATCTGTTTAAAAACCCATGCTTTGAGGTTTTTTCATGATTGTAGTAGGCCAAATTATGAACCCCATATGAAGCATAGAATTGCTTTGGCTCACCTTCTCATTATCAGTAAATGTTTTAAAAGACTCATCTAAGTTAACAAATTAAACAAAATTTGGTACCATATATTGAATAGATCTAGTGATAATAGTAATTTAGTGTCTGAGCAAGAATTTTGTATAAAGTATATTGTTTTATGGTGGCAACAAAATCTAAGAAAATTATTTCTAGGGATTTTTGTCCCACGTTACTTTGTTTTTATTTATGTATTTTTAAACTTCATTTGTAATAAAGCAAGTACAAGTAATTTTTTTTAAATAATAGATTTATTAGAGACATATAAGATGTATTTTACTATTTCTGAGGCATAACAAAATATGATATGCTGACTTTCAAATTGTGAAATTCAGCAATACTTCAATGTTGTGTTAATTTCTTCATATGTAACATGGGAATTATAATTCAAATGTGATAGGATCTTTGTAAGACCCACTAATAGCAGTATAAAGCATACGGCATATAATGATTCCATACCTACACATACTGTTTTTAAGAGACTTTAAAGTCTATAATAGTAGTGCAAAGCATGTGGCATACAATAATTCCATACCTTACAGATACTGTTTTTAAGAGACTTTAAAGGGATTATAATTTGGCATACTACAATATGAAGTGTTCATAATTTGGCATACTACAATCATGAAAAAACCTCAAAGCATGGGTTTTTAAACAGATTTCTTTTTTAAAAAGTATTACAGGCATGAGCAGTAGCCTCGGCATGAGGCCGAGGCAGGAGGATCACTTTAGGCCAGGAATTTGAGATCAGTCTAGGCAATACCCTGAGACCCTGCCTCTATAAAAAAGTACAAAACTTAGCTGGGTGTGGTGGTATGTGCCTGTAGTTCTAGCTGCTGAGGAAGCTAAGGAAGAAGAGTCATCTGAGCCCAGGAGTTAGAGGTTGCAATTAGCTATGAACACACCACTGTACTCCAGCCTCATCGACAGAGGGAGAACTCATCTCTAAAAGAACAAAAAATTTAATTTTTTAAAAAGTGTCATTACAGAATCATGTTTAAAAGCATGCTCACTTACTTCATTAAGCACTTAAATCCTGCCCCATGGTGCTATGTTTTTCTTGTCAGTTTATTCTTTGACTTCCCACATTTTTCTTTTTTAAATACATTTTATTGTGTATAATCAAAGTATACAACATGATGCAATGAGAGAATACCTATAGATAGTAAAATGGTTACTATGTTGAAGTAAAGTAACATATCTATTATATCACATAGGTATCAGTTTGTGTTTGTCTCTGTGTGTGTATGTATGTGGCAGCAGCAGCTATAATCTACTCATTTATTAAAAATCCTGAATACAATATATTCTTATTATAAACTATATATTTCTCATGTTATACATCATAGCTTGAGACTTGTTCAACCTATGTAAATGCTACTTTGTATCTTTTGACCTATGTCTTATATTTCCTCTACCCTGCCTCTAATAGCCACTCCTTATACTGTATCTCTGTATATTTGACTTTTTCTGGGATTTCACATATAAGTGAGATGATGCAATATTTTTATTCTTTTTGTGTGTCTGGATTATTTTACTTATCATTAGATCCTCCAAATTCATCCATGTTGTGTCAAATGACAGGATTTCCTTCTTTTGTAAGACAGAATAATATTCCATCATATATATGTACCAGTTTCTTTATCTATTCATCCATCAATAGCCACTTCGGTTGTTTCCATATCTTGGGTATTGTGAATCAGTGCGGCAATGTACATGGTAAGTTAGATATCTTTATGAGGTGGTAAATTCATTTCCTTTGGGTATATACCCAGAAGAGGATTTGCTGGGTCACATTGTAGTTCAATCTTTAATTTCTTTGGGAACTTCCATACTTTTTTCCATAATGGCAGAACCAATCTACATCCCCCACAAACAGTGTAGAAGGATCTTCTTCTCTACACCCTCACCACACTTGTTATGTCTTATTTTTTTGATAACAGCTATCTTAATAGGTATGAGTGGCATCTCATAGTAGTTTTAATTTGTGTTTTCCTGATGATTACTGATGCTGAGCATCTCCTCATATACCTGTTGGCCATTTTTATGTATTCAAGGCCCACACTACATATCTTTATGTTCATTCTCTTTTTCACATATTCTCTATTCATTCCCAGATTCTGAGCCCACAAACATCACCCTCAGTTCAGTTTATAATAGTATCGTTTTCACAGTTTAAGAAAAAAGAGCATCAGGTGGGCTCTTCCTTGACCTTTTACCATCAATCACTAAAATTGGCTGTACTCTTTCTCTGTTCCTCTTTTCCTTTCTCTATTTTTGGAATATCTGCCCTTCCTTTCACTGAAGGACAGTACTTCTACTAGAATTATCACCTCCTCTTATTTTCCTCTCTGCTGACCCTTTTATGCTTGCATTAAAAGACTTTAAAATTTAGCTAATTTTGAAAGAAATTCTCTCCAAGCTATGGTGAAATGCTTGGTGTAGCCATTACCAAGAGTAATCAACCATGAAAATTGTATTTAATAAAAAACAAATATTATGATATTGATGATTAACTACAATAGTTTAAAAAAACATAAAATAGAAGACAACAGAATACACTATGTAAGTGCATATCTTTCACATTTTTCTTGCTGAGGTGTGGGGTCATAAAAGGCATCTAAATTTAATCAAGTTAATAAATGAGAAATGTCTGGTATAATTTTGAAAAAAACCATGAAAAGTAATAAAAATAGGAAATATAATTAATAAATAGTGGGAAAAAGGAAGCTTGAAGGAGAAGTGTGAGGAACTATAAGGAAATATAATTTCATATATCCCATTATGAAAAATGAACTATAAATAAACTAATTTTCCTCATTTTTCATAATGGGAAATAAAAAACATTAAGATACTAAGTTAAAAATCAGTTCGTAGAAAGAAAATTTGAAGATGGGCCTTGTAAAACATTAGAAGGAAACAGGCCCATAGAAGTGAAGCAACACAATTGAAAGGCAATTCCTTTCTTATAGCAAAATAAGAAAACAAAAGTAAGCATTAAAAACTGGAAAGTAAACTTTTTAGTCTCAAATGAAATGTTAAGCACTCTGTCATCCATTGGGAAACCACATTGCAATTAAAATATAGAAATTCAAAAAGGAATCAACTCAGACAATGACAAGGTAATGTAAGGAGGAGGCTGGGGAGACAAAAAATGAGAGAGATTGGATTGAAGGATGCAAAGTATTGTTCCTGGGTGTGTCTGTGAGGGTGTGGTCAAAGGAGATTAACATTTGAGTTAGTGGGCTGGGGAAGGCAGACCCATCCTCAATCTAGGTGGGCAAAACTGATCAGCTGCCAGAAAGGCCAGAATAAAAGCAGGCGGAGAATGTGGAAAGACTAGACTGGTTTAAGTCTCCCAGCCTACCTCTTTCTCCTGAGCTGGAGGCTTCCTGCCCTTGCACCTTGGACTCCAAGTTCCTTCAGCTTTGGGATTTGGACTGGCCTTCTTGCTCCTCAGCTTGCAAACAACCTATTGGGGGACCTCACCTGTGATCATTTGAGTCAGTACTCCTTAATAAACTCCCACGTCTATCCTAATTAGTTCTGTCCTTCTAGGGGGACAGAACTAATTAGGATAGATGTGGGAGTTTATTAAGACTAGAGAACCCTAATATACTCATAATATATTATAAAGACATTACACAGGAGGGTAAAAACTGTTTTAAAAATTTTTTTAAATTAAAATTTTTAAAGAGCCCAAATTTAGGAGCTACTAGAGGAAATGTGAGGAAAATAAGGTGGAAAACAAGAGGAGTGAATAAAAATGCTTGTACATAGCATAGTCATCTCAGTTAAATACCACAGACACACTCAGGAATTTAGCCTTATATAAGAACCTCTTTTGGTTGTACTCAGTCCATTGCAGTGGGTTGAACAGAGTGCAGCTCAAACTGATTTCCATTGAAATCTCAGAAAATCATTTTATTTTGAAATAAGTCTTTGTAGATATTATTAGTTCAGGATCTCAAGATGAAATCTTCTTGGACTTAAGTGAGCCCTAAAAACCATGACTGGTGTTGAGTAAGAGAAAGGAGGGAATTTTATTTCCATGGCTTTAGGAATTCAAGTGGTTTTTGGTTACATGGCTGAGTTGTATAGTGGTGAAGTCTGGGGCTTTTAGTGTACCCATCACCTGAATAGTGTTCACTGTACCCAACAGATAATTTTTCATCCTGTACTGTCCTCCCATGCTTCTCTCTTCTGAATATCCAGTATCTACCGTACCACTCTATATGCCTTTGCATACCCGTAGTTTAGCTCCCCCACTTATAAGTAAAGAAATACAGTATTTGGTTTTCCATTCCTGAGTTACTTCACTTAGAATAAAGGTCTCCAGTTCCATCCAAGTTGCTGCAAAAGCCATTATTTTATCTTTTTTAATGGCTGGAGAGTAACATTCCATGATGTGTGTGTGTGTGTGTGTATGTATATGTGTGTATGTATGTGTGTGTGTGTGTGTGTGTGTATGACTAGTTTATACCCTGAAATGATAGAGATTAGAAAATCAGAAATTTTTTCACAAAGATTTCTGAAAAATTATATTTCATATAGTAAGACGTTCAACTGGAGTTGAATACGTTGCTGGAGTAAACATATAAGAGATTTGGACTAGGTGTTTACATTTAGATATCATTCATTATGAAGAAAACAGAAATAGAAAAAAGCAATTATTCCCATGTAACTCCCATGTTTGTATATATATATACACACACACAAATATAGATATTCCATGTCTATATATATGTATACACACACATATATATATTCCACACACAAATGTGTTCCATGGTATGTGTTTGTATGTGTATACATGGGGCGTGTGTGTGTGTGTGTGTATACACACACATGTATGTGCCATATTTTCTTTATCCACTCATCTGTCAATTGGCATTTAAATTAATTCCATGGCTTTGCAATTGTAAATTGTGTTGCAATAAACATGTGAGTGCAGGTGTCTTGATATTTTACTTTGAGTATATACCCAGTAGCAGAATTTCCGGATCAAATGATAAATCTACTTCCAGTTCTTTCAGAAATCTTGATACTATTTTCCATAAAAGTCATACTAATTTACATTCTCACCAACACTGAATAGCATTCCCTTTTCACTGCAACATTGCTAACATGTCTTGTTTTTGGTTTTTTAATAATGGCCATGCTCGCAGGGGTTAGGTGGTATCTGATTGTGGTTTTAATTTTGCATTTCCCTCGGGATTACTGACATTGATATGTTGATCAGTTTTCATGTTTGTTGGCTATTTGTATAGCTTCTTCTGATAACTGTCTGTGCATGACATTTGCCCACTTTTTAATTGAAGATTTTTTCTTGGTGATTTGTTTAAATTCTTTGTAGATGATACATGTTTGTTCTTTATTAGGTGCCTAATTTGCAAATGTTTTCTCCCAATCTATAGGTTACCTATTAACTCTGTTGATAATTTCTTTTGCTGTGCAGAAGATTTTTAGTTTAATTAAGTACAATATATTTATTTTTGTTGTTGCATTTGCTTTTGGGGTCTTACTTGTAAATTATTTGCCTGTGGTTTACCAGGGTTGTACAAAGAGAGAAGAAAGCCACATGATGACATAAAACAAGACAGAGATTAGGTTTATGATGCTGCAAACCAAGGAAAATCCGGAGCCTTGGCTTGAGGCTTTTCACAGCCTCCAGAACTGTGAAAAGATACAACTCTCTTGTTTATTCTACCCAGTGTTTGGTAATTTGTTGTGGCAACCCAAGGAAACTTAATACATCCATCGCCTATCATCTTTCTTTTAGAAAAAAAGAGAAAGTGTCCTATTTTTTTCTCCTTCTCTTATCTCATTTTCTGTTGTTGAAGTGGGATAGGGACTAAGCATGGCTAGACATATTGACCAACTGGGCAGACTGGATTATTTCATTTCATCTTCTGTAAAATCAGATGAACGCGTAGCTGGATCAGCAGTTTACTCTAGTTCTATGGTAAGCTGTACACTCACTCTCATACTCCTCAGGAGATTATTTTGTATCACTTCCTATATTCTTAAATATTTTATTCTCTCCTCACCACTTCACTCTTAGCTAATGATTTGTCATCACATTTTTAAACAGAAAGTATCCAAAAGGAACTGTAACTTCTCCCTCCACAATTCCAGTAATATGTGCTCTCATTCTTTTCTTCCCTGTCAGTGGTAAAATTGGTTCTCTTTTCCATCAACCACTAGTTCCTATACACATGTTCTAGATGCCATCTTCTATTATCTTTGCAAGCACTGTGCCTCTTCATTAACGCATCACTATACTGCATCATTAGAGTCTCTGTTCCTACTCCATCATTCACAGTTTATAAACATGCTTTTGTGTTCCTTATCCTTCAAAGCAAAATTTAACCAAACATGGGAGTTACGTGGGAATAACTGCTTTTTTCTAATTCTGTTTCTTCATAATGAATGATATCTAAATGTAAACACCTAGTCCAAATCTCTTATATGTTTACTCCAGCAACGTATTTGTCAACTCCAGTTGAATGTCTTACTATATGAAATATAATTTTTAGAAATCTTTGTGAAAAAACTTGTCTGATTTTCTAATCTCTATCATTTCAGAGTATAGTCATTCAAGAAAAAATTTTAATGAAAATATAGTTCCTATAATGAATAAGAACTAAAAATTGAGATTTAAATTAGTGAGATTATTAGGCAGGTTTTATTATAATAGTCACTAATTTGAGACTTTTCTATAATGCTTAAATTTTAGGTCTGAAACATTATGAATATTGTAAATTGATCACCAAAAGTCTTTTTTGTTCTCTCTTTGAATTATTGATACAGCCCAGAGTTACTGTTATTAAATAAACAGTTCACCACTTTTGCTATATTTGTATGGATAACTCTAATATTAGAAGGTAATCCCTACTTCATCATCTTCCTTATCACTGCCTGGACTTATCACTTATGTGCTATATTTTCTTTATCTACTCATCTGTTAAAAACTTCTTCCTCATGCAGGAAGACATATCTTCTGAATGCTTCTCAGATTTATCTCTTCCTCAATTCTATTGGTCCTCAAGGAAAGATCTTAAGTTCAATGTAACCACCAGTCAGGAATTCACATCCAAGATCCAAGATTCATATGCAAGGGATCAGACTTGAATCTTTATTCCAGAATAAATTAAACTCTTTATATCTTTTTTTGTAACTTGCTTCTTTTTTTTTAACTTATCTCAGGAATATGATACAACCTTAAAAATATTTTTATCAAATCCTTTAATAAATGTAAGTACTGTATGCCATAATAAAAATAAAGTTAAAATATAATTAAATGTAATGACTACTAACTGTTTCTTAAATTTTGTTTGCCATAGTTTTCTTTCCAACCGCCTCTGTCTAAATGCTTCCTATTTACATGCTTATAAGTAGGGCATTAAAATACTAACAAAATGTTTTAAAACATATTAAAATATGCAGATCGTGTTATATTTATTATCCCACATTTATATCACTGGTTCTTCTACATCATACAGAAATAGAATAAAATACATACGATGCAAAATATTTATTTTATCCTTAGTCAAACACAATATTTATCTTACATGCATAATTATGATTGCTCTGCTGTTACAATAAGCAATAATATTCTCAAAATAGATTATTTTTCCTAAGTAAGTAAATATTTTAATTGGAGGTTTAAAGCTCTTGGACCTAAAAGGTGCTGATAGTTCAACAGATCAAAAACAACAATCAACATTCCATTTGTTTGCCAGATTTCAAATTTTGTATAATTTAAGGCAGCTAATAGCTTTATGTTGTATGCTAGTAATGAAAACATATCAGATTTGCTCAGCATTGCCAAAATCTGTTGTGACATCCATGCATTAAGGACAGAAAGATGAATGTCTTTAGTGAACTTGGTAAATTCAAGAGGTACAAACTAGATAAATGAAAAGGGCATAACTGTTTATTTTAATTATGTCTATATAATACACACCACAAATTAAACGCTGAAAACTTATTTTATTAGTTTAATGTGTCTTTAGTTTAAATGTAAGTGACTCCCTGATTGCCTATTTAGCCTAAGACAGGTTGACTACAAAAAAAATAAAGTATTTGGGCCCACACATTTGCCCATAAAAGGGATGTGCACTGTTCTTTTGCTAAGGCCTGAAAGACTAATGACTGAAGGAGAAGGAGAATGCTGATGAAAAGAGGACATGATATTCTAATACTTGCAGATAGGCTGGCAAACCATAAAGCAGTGGGCACAGTACCAGCTACCTTCTGAGTAGGTGCCACATAAAACTTCATTATCTAACATGTCAGACTCTCCCTAGAATGGACATGAACCAAGCTTTCTGCATGGTAAGAGTACATGGATAAAGAGTAAGTAAATATAAAATGATGTCAAGCATAATTTATTAATCATGTTAACAATGATCTTTGGCACCATGTACCATCACATGTGTGTTCATATCATCTAGTTGTAGAGCGGTATCAATGAATTAACTAGGGAGAAGAATTAAAAACTAAAGTATTACAGACATTTTCCTGGTGCTTTATTTTTCGTAGTGTAAGTCTATTCTATGTGCTAGATCCTCAGCCCATAGTTCAATATTTGCTATCCAATAATCTCATTTTCCCAAGATAAAATTTATTGACTTCAGATATACAAATGTGGGGAGAAAAAAAGGCTTAGAATCTCAACAATATTTGACCCACCCACTTCCTGATAATCAGTGCAAGCTCTTAGGCATTTCAATACCTAGAAGCACTATAGCTTCCAATATGAAGATTTAACATACTTAGTATTTAGGTTGTCTCTAGTTAAGCTATCCTTGGTTACAAAAATATAGAGTTCTTTTAAAGTACACAGATAAAAATTTTAATATGTTCATAGATCCTAGAAAATACTTTTAAAAACTGAAATCCAACTTACTAGCAACTGGGAGGTTTTACTGGAAAATTCATAACCTTAAAGGTATAAAAATAAATATTTTGAAACCAAACTGGAAGGCAAGGAGAATGAAGCTTTAAAGCCAGTGTAAGCATTAAAATGTTGTTCAGTCAAAACCTCATTAATTATTGAAATATTTGTTTTGGCCACAGACAGCTTTCTTTTAAAAGTTTTTCTCCATTGTATTTATTTGTTATGTGTTTGTTTCATTTACTTATATACATAGAGTTGGCATTTTTAGTTCTTTTGTTCCCACACAGCAACTACAAAGAAGGAGGAGGAGGAGGAGGAAGAGAGAAGAAAAGAAGAAAAGAGGAAGAAGAAGAAAAGAAGAGGAAAAGAGGAGGAAGAGGAAGAAGAAGAAAAAGAGGAAGAGGGAAGAAGGAAGGAAGAAGAAGAAGGAGAAGGAGGAGGAGGAAGAAGAGGAAAGAAAAAGAAGAAGTTGTTTATTAAGAGTGTACTTGCAAATCAGGAGGGGTTTAATCCTCTGAAGACTCTGCTAATTGATTTATGTTTCATTCTCTATAATCTTAATCTTCCTAATAAGAAAACAACAAAATATAATTCTACAACAATGAATAGTTTGGTGTTTTTATGTATTTATACCTCACCTTATTTCATAACAGACTTCAGGTCATTAAGCATACTCCATTGTAAACCAATGTAGGGCATAAAGAAAGCACAACACTGCATCTTTCATGTGAGCATAAAAATGTCCTGCTTAAGTCCTTTAATCCATTCCATCCGAATAATATGACTTATCAACCTGTTCATGTTGAACTAGAATCACTAATTATTGATGTTCTTTTGTGGTTTTAAATGGGAAAATGATTAACTTCTTAAATATTTGTAAAACTATAAACAAAGTGGCTTAAATACAGAGTATTTAGCCTATTATTTGGCTCCTTAAGGAAAATGGATTATGGACTTAGAACAGCTTTCACATTGGAAGTTACAAATCCTGATTTTTGGCTGCTGTTAAAATGTCCATTTGTGCTATTCACTCTAGTTTCCCATTTGAATAATGCATAGTGGGCATTGGGAAAAAAAATTTTAATGTTAATAATGGCAAGGGAGTGTCTGAATTCTATCAGTCAACAATTTTAATTGTATCAGAGCAGTACTCCATTATTACTGAAAAAGTTTATCTGTTTTATTTGTTTAGAATTACTAATAATTTTATTTTTAATTCATTACTATTTAGAAAATTATATAGTTATTTCAAATAGATAACATAAATATGCCCTTCCATTGACAAAATTGTAATTAAAATATTAAAGTTGCTCAATTCATTCAGTCAGATATTTACTTTGCATTTTCAGTCATAGTGACTGTGTGTGTGTGGTTTCAACTAATCCTATGGTATATAGTTTGTTTATAAGATGATGTGATCTATAAGCTAGAATTATTTGTTACCCCAGTTTTTTTCTCCATATAACCAGGTTTCAATTCTGGATTTATTGTTTGAATAGAGGTAGCATCAAAATTAGTTTGTTTTTATAAACATAGCTCTAATCATGTTATCTCCTACAATGGAATTAAGAAGTTATGGATAAGGACCAAATTCAGTTCTCCACTTGATTTAATTTAACCATTATAGTGAAAAATGTTTTTATCCTAATACTACAACCCCCCCCCAAGTATTAATAATTAGGCTTTATATGATCCCTTTTATTACATTAGTTAGCATATTTCTAATCTTATAGATGTATGTAACAGTTAAGGAGCTATAAAAATAATTAAACAGCAAATCATTAATGCAAAAGTTACTTATATTTATAATGCCATATACTAAAATGCAACATTTATAACTAATATTCACTCAGACTCCATTATGTATCTTGCTTTCTTTGGTTTCCTTTTATCTTTACTGTTTTACTTTGGTTTTGAAGTCTTACATAGGATTCTTCCCCCAACCCTTGTCTCCCTTAACTCTGGGTATGTCTTTTTCTTTCTCTACATCTCCTCCTATTGTTTACCCTTGATCATTCCCACACAATTTATCTATACACTTAAAGCATTCTCTCCCTACACTAATGCTTCACAAATTTTATGATAGCAGGCACATATTTTTTATGGATACCAGTCTGTGGATATACTGACAATAATGAATCCCATGAATTTTGATAAAAAGGAGACTAATCTTGCACAATTATTTGGAATGAGTAGATAACTCTGTCATTTCTCATGATATCATTTTTTACCAATTACTGCTAGATACCAACAGCTTGTTATTCCAAAGCCACTCAAACTCAACATATCAAAATTGGACCACCTTATCTCCCATTTCATTTTTATTTATTTTTAAACTTACAAATAAAGAATGTTTCTGCCAGTTGCAAGTTGTATTTCATCACTTGTCTATTTTTATCAATATCATTCTATGTTCAGGTATAAAACTTAGCAAACTTGGAATATCTTTGACTACTTTCCTTGTATATCATATTTAGTGGTCACCAAGATTTTAATAGACACTCTTATTATCCATTCTCAATGGCTCTGCCCTGGCCATGCCTTTATCATAACTTGGATATGTTATCAAAATTACCTTTTAATTATTAATCTTATTAATCACCTCCAATGTCTGTCCCTTTCACATGTAGGCATTATGCCAGCTTTCCCATTCTAAAGTATGGTTCTCATCATGTGCCACACCCCCTCCAGTAGTGTTAACATTAGGTAGTCCTTTGTCTTCAATAGATGGCAAGCTTATTCTAAGTGTTCTGCATGTATTTTATATAATTAAATCTTCACAACAGTTCTGTGAGGTAGGTGCAGCTATTATTTTACTTGACAAATTGTCTCACATAAAAAAGCCTTTCAAGTTAGGCCAAATAATATTTCTAATTACTTTTAAATGCTCAACTTAGCATATAGCAAGTACTTAATACATTCAAGTTCTGATAATGATTATTTTAGATATATGTTGATTACAACCCATGGATCTGTGATATAATTTTGTTTCATGACATTTTGAATATTTATTTTTGTCTGCAGTTTTATAACTCTTGCTCTATTAAGGGATTGCCATAGATTTAAAAGAAGCCTAATAAAAAATTTAAACAAATTTTGTTGCAATAAACTCAATTTTTATAAAGTGACTGAGTAATAAATTATATAAGCATCAGAGGTTTTAAAAAATATCACATCTATCAATTTGTTTCAGTCACATAGGCAACTAAGAATCCAGTAAAATGTTTCAAGCATTTGGGTCTTTCATGTTTAAATTTATGATTTTGGCATACCTTTATCTGTATGGATTTACATACTTAATGCTTTTCTTTGAATTAATACATTTTTTGCTTAGATGAATTTCTTTTAATGAAAACCTATATCACTATCATAAATAGTAAGCCAATATAATTTTCATTATAAAAATGATAACTACAAATATATAAATGTAATTCCATTGATAGTGAAATAGCTTGTCTGAACAAACCCTCTTACATTAACAATTATAAGTCCTAAGCATTTTTTAAAATAATAAAAACACTACTTAACAGCACTGAAAAGTGACAAAATGCATATAGATACTGTAGAAGATTTGACCCATAAAATAGGTCCCATATTAAGTAAGATCAAATTCTCAATGAAAGCAATTCCTTGTCTATTCAGAATAGGGTGCTTAGAATTCAAAGGAAATCCAAAGACATACAGGTTAGAGATATCAGAAGATGAATTTTAGGTCTTCCAGCCAGAAACTGAAGGGGTGAATCCCAGAAGGAAGAAAGGCTCATAGAGCAAGCCTTAAATCTTCATATAAGCTCACCTCAAATCCATGGCTGACTTCTGATTCAGACATGTGTAAGAGAAATTCCAAGGAACTTATTTAAAAAAAGAAAAAAGAAGAAGTGGATAGAAGACTAAATAGCTGAATGTAGATTTCAGCTGCTCCTCTGGTTGAAATATGTAGGTTTTTAATAGAGAGGAGTTTGTGAACATTTTCATATTTCCATAGAATTTTCAGAAGACCCATATATTTTGATAATAATTTTTCCAGGATTGAGAAGTTACTCTGACTGTAGCCAAAACCAAAACAGGTCAGCTCTAGCAAAGTGTTTAGTAATAACTCCACAGTTTGAAAGTGATCAGTAATTAACTATATTCTAGGGAAAAAATATCAATTTTAAAAGAACAAAAAGAATTGAGGGTCTCTAAAGTGTTTTATCTGCAATGTTCAATAGACTAAAACAACAACAATGAGCTATTTACATGTGAATAATTAGAAAAAATGACTGGTTATCAAGAGAAAAGCAGTCAAAAGAAATAAACTTCATAGTGTCTGAATTGTTGCAATTTGCTAGTAAGGACATTAAGCAGAATTATAAGTATTCTTAATGACTTAAAGAAAAATATAGTCACAATGAATGAATATATAAAAATTGTAGCCAAGAAATGGAGAAAAAATCGGAGGCTATAAAGACAGCAGGACTGTATTATAAAAAAAAAAAAAAAAAAAAATACTTAAGACTTAGGCCAAAAGGAAATCATAATGGAGGAAATTGTAATTTATAAGATGGGATGAATGACAATAGAAACAGAAAATACATAGCAATATAAAATGTGTTTTTTATTATTATTTTAATTAATTGAAAGGAGCTGACTTTAACCTAAAACTTATAGCATTGTATTGTGGGACTTACATTGTATGCCCGTATCAGCATATGACAACAGTAGCCCAAAAGACTTAAGTAGAGTAGATGGTTATAGTGTTGCAAATTTCTTACATTTTATGTGAGGTAAAACAATATTAATTCTAAGGGGTGTTTAAGGATGCCTATTATAATACTAAGAGCACTTTCTAAGAAATACAAATCCTGAACTAAAAAGAATCAGTGGAATTAAAAGGGAATATTAAAAGTATCAGCTCAGAAGGAAAATAAAAAAGGAGAAGCAGAAGATACAAATACAAGTGAAAATTATTTTAAAATATTATAAAATAGCATACTTACACCCAACATTATCTTTACCTATGTTAACCATAAATGAAATAAACATTCCAAATAGAGGTAGATTTTCAGAAAGCTTTTTATAACAATCCATTTATATGCAGTTACTATTAAAATATTTTTAATGAAAAGACATAGGTAGGTTGAATACAAAAGGGTGGTAAAAGTATACCAGGGAAATATAAAGACCAAACTGGTTGGGTTAGTATCAGACTATGTGGACTGGTGACAAGAAATATTGGAAACAAACAAACAAAAATTCATAATAATTAATGGGTTCATTTACCAGGAAGAGTTAACAAACCTAAACACGTAATCACTGTTCAAGATATAACGTGCCCAAAAATAAAAAGAGCACAAAATGCCAGTGCTGACATTTTGATCACATTTGTTTGAGTATTATTATCATCAATTATACTCTTTGTAATATATAAACCGTAGTTGATTTTGTTGTCATTTTCTAACATTTATTAAAGACCAACAGTGAGACGTATTCAAAAAGATTGCCAAAAAAAAAAAATTTTGTGTTTTGTGTTGCAAATATATGTGCAGCAATTTGTGGCTTCTGTTGCTATGAGCTACAGCCAATGAGATTCACTGTGTGTGAATTTTAGGAAATTAATTTTTAAAAGATAAGCATAGACATCAAGGTGTATGCAGCTCTGGGTTATATGTAGCATGAAAGCTAGTCAATTATTTTGAGAAAAAAATACATTTCAAATTGATTTTTTTAAATATCTTGCAAATCCAGGTTTTCTGTAACAGCAGTTAGAGCAATTACTCTGTCATTGGTGTCCTCTTCCTTCCTATAGCAATTTTTCAAACAGAAGAGTTTTTTAAAATCCAAAATTAAATGCTATCCAGAAAAGTATTATAGTAAGAGGAAACAGAATAAAATTCAAATTTAGAAAGAAACATTGTTTTCCTAACTAATCTAATGCTCTAACAGTACTGTCTCAGATAAATCATGGGGTTTGACAAAAATTAGAGTATTTGTTCATATTATTACTCCTAATCAGTCTCCAATACAGAAAACGTTTAATTACTTTTACTCATTTTCAACTGTAAAAGATTAACTACACAATATATATATATTTTTTTAGAGACATGGTTGTGCTCTGTAATGCAGGTTTTAGTGCAGTGGTGCAATTATATTTTGCTGCAACCTCAGACTCCTGGGCACATATTTTATGAAAACAGGCTAGGTCAAGAAATAAAAATATGAAACATGGTAAAATAATATTTTGGCAGTGTAGCTTGTATTACAGATTCTATAAATAATTCAGATGAGGGGTAAAAAATATATTGGGGCACATAATATAACACAGTGGCATATTCCAGATTGAAATAATATCCCAAATATTTCACAGTCACTGAGATCAAAACCAGGGTATGCTCATGTATTAGTTGGTTCTCATGCTGCTATGATGAAATACCTGAAACTGGGTAATTTATAAAGAAAAGAGGTTTAATTGACTCACAGTTCTTTATGGCTGGGGAGGCCTCAGGAAACTTAACAATCATGGCAGAAGGTACCTCTTTACAGGGTGGCAGAAGACAGAATTCATACCAGCAGAGGATTGCCAGATGCTTATAAAACCATTAGATCTTGTGAGAACTCACTCGCTATCACAAGAACAGCATGAGGGGAAACCACTCTATGATTCAGTTACCTCCCACCAGGTCCCTCCCATGACAAATGAGGATTATGGAGTTATGGGATTTCAACTCAAGATGAGGTTTGGGTGAGGATACAAAGGCAAACCATATTATTTACAAAACACATCACTTTATACGCCACCCTAGAAAATTAAAGTTAAATAGTTCACTTACTTGAACAAATGTGTCCCAGAGGCTATGTTAATAAGAAGAAAGTTATGTTTTTGGTCTGTATTATCCAAGTGACTGCTAACATCAGTCAGTCTCACCAAATAATGGCACTCTTCTCCTTTTAGTCTAAAGAACAACTATAAGTGGTGCAACTTGACTGGGACTAGCCACTCTTCAGCAGAACGGCCAGAGAGTTTGAATTAGAAAGGAATTATGTAACACCCATACTCAACTACTAGTGTAGACGATTCTCATTTCTATTACCATTAGGCAACAGGGACCTAACTTAAATATGAATCACAGTAAAAACTCACATAAAGGTTAAACGAGAAAGGTCACGCACAGTTAGCACCTTGCCTAGCAAGCCCATTAAAAAAAGCCCTTCTTGGCCGGGCGCGGTGGCTCACGCCTGTAATCCCAGCACTTTGGGAGGCCGAGGCGGGCGGATCACGAGGTCAGGAGATCGAGACCGTCCTGGTCAACATGGTGAAACCCCGTCTCTACTAAAAATACAAAAAAATTAGCTGGGCGTGGTGGCACGCGCCTGTAGTCCCAGCTACTCGGGAGGCTGAGGCAGGAGAATGCTTGAACCCGGGCAGCGGAGGTTGCAGTGAGCCGAGGTCGCGCCACTGCACTCCAGCCTGGCGCCTGGTGACTGAGTGAGACTCTGTCTCAAAAAAAAAAAAAAAAAAGCCCTTCTTTCTTACCATGTTTCTCTTTCAATATGTGCTCTGCTCCTCCTTCTCCTGCATTTTCTAACTTTAGTTAGAAAGAAGCTTATTCATAGAAAGCATAGATGATTTAGATTTAGGAAAAATGTGAATAAAATGAACAAATCTAAGTTGAAGGAAAATATCAAGATTATTACAGTAGATTTAAAATGTATTAGGCAATAATCATCATTCATTCTCACATTAAAAAATAAAATTCTGAAGTAGGCAAGGATAAAAAAAAACTTATGCAATATAACATATGATTTTCCAGTATCAGATAATTTTATATGAAACAGATAAATGCTGGTGGTATTGCTAGTATGCACAGTGTATTTTGCAACAGGACAAATTCGTGTTTTCAAATTTAGCTGTTTGACAAAGTAATGTCTTTCTTTTTTCTTGAAACCACTATTTCAAGTCTCCTTTATTCTTCCAGAGACTCCTTCTACCCAAGATTTCCCGCTCACTCTAAGTGAATGGCCCTGCCTACCTTCTTACAAAAGAAATAGAAGCTTTGATGTGGGAATTTCCTCTAGTTTTGTTTTCACCTCAGTGTAATCCCATAATCCCATTCTTTTCTCTGGTAAATCTTTTCACATCTGTTTTTTCTTCAGGAATCTTGTTTATATTGTAAATATCTTCTTTATATTGTAAATCAATCACTGTTTACTTCTCTTCCCTCCACCAACAAGTATAACACATAGTTTGCTTTTCTCTTCATACTAAATCTCCCACTATTAAGGTATCTTATTTCTCTCATTTATAGCCAAGATGCTCAAAAGAATAGCTAATGTATAATGACCATATTTCACTACCTCCTCAATGTACTTACATCTGATTTCTAGGTTTATAATTGAGATAGCTTCTACCATGCAAACAATCACTTGTCATTGCCGGAAATTAGATATTTTAGCTCATTCAACTGATCAGTCTTTCTCTTGGCTTCTAAAACATCATTTCTTTGACTGTTTTATTACAATTGCTTATGTCTTATAAAGTGCCTGAAGTATAAATATTAGTGTTGTATTGTAGGGGACAGGTGTGAAAGTGTTGAGGTACACAGTGTCCTACCCCTGAAACACTAAACTCTTCCAGGCATTCATGAAGAATAATGGGAAATATATTCAAGAGCACTTTGAAGGCTTTTGTAGCATATAATGCCATGACCAACTAATTACAAATCTGCATCTATACACCTTCCCAGCTGAATGCCAGCTATTCTTACTGCTTGAAAACCAACTTTAGCTGCAACTCATGTTATCACTCTCCTTTTCTTGATGCCATATTTATATTTTGAATTGCCTATTCCAACATCTCTCTTTAGACTCCAGTGAGCACTGAAAAATCAATACATGAAATGAAGCCATAATATTCCATCTTTCCTCATCTTCCTCCCTCCTAAAATTTTATTTAACTTGGTAATTTTCATCTCCCAGTGGAAAATACCATAATCTATTTAGTCTGTCAAACAACAAATGAGGATATCATTTTTACTTCTCTCTCCTTCCTAAATCTGCACTTTCAATTTTTTCAGAAATTCTAGTTGATTTTATCTCTTCAGTATGTTGCTGTTTCTCTATACAATCACTAACATAGGTTTCCTCCTTTCCCATGTCTCATAATTTTATACCAAAGGTTATATTAGGACTATTAGTTTTTAATATTCATGAATATTCCTACCTTTAAGTATATTTTACATTGCTGTCATCATAAAATTCCTCAATGCTATGGTATACTCCTAATTAAACTTTGTGATGGCTCATTATGAAGACATAAATATATATATTGTATTAGGATTATCTTTGAGGGATAGAACTATAGAACTATACACACACACACACACACACACACACAAATGCTATATTAACTCATATATATCTATATGATGCATATATATGTTTATTAACTTACACAATAATATAGATGCATATATATATATATGTATATATGAGTTATTAAGTTACACAATCACAAGGTTCCACAATAGGCTGACTGCAAGCTGATGGGCAAGGAGAGCCAGGCCAAGTGCCCAAACTGAAGAACCTAGAGTCTGATGTTCGAGGGCAAGAAACTTCCAGTACAGGAGAAAGATGTGGGCTAGGAAGCTAGACTCACGTTTTCTGCCTGCTTTATATTCACTGGAAGCTGATTAGGTTGTGCTCACCAGATTAAGGGTGGATCTGCCTTCCCCAGCCCATTTACTCAAATGTTAATCTCTTCTGGCATCACCCACACAGACACACCCAGGACTATTACTTTGTATCCCTCAATCCAATTAAGTTGACACTCAGTATTCCAAGTCCACCCATTGTCAACTTGAATCCATACACATCTCCTGAGATCATACATAATCTTAAAATAAGAAAATAATAAGGTCTAATAATGCATAATTTTCAAATAAAACAATAATAATTACCCATAACACGATACAACTATCCTTCATACAACCTGAAACACACTAATCCCCAACCCAAATACTATTACATAAAGTTAACAATACTTAAATGCTGACATTAAATCAATAAATCTTATGTCACATAATAAAGGAAAATAAAATAAAATGAAGATATTTTATTAATATAAGTGTACACATGCACAAACACGTTTTTAACAAAAACAGGAGGAAATACTCATGACAATTACAGTCCTCATTTCGGCAGCTAGTCATGTGGTTGTAGTTGGTATTGATGACTACCTTCTTCTACTACCCATTCTTTATTCCCTTTGCCTTCAGCAAGCACCTCAGCAGCTTGTGTTTATTTTCCTGGTGGAGTGACCCAAACCTTCATTCTGAAGGGTCTGAACCATTTGTAGTCCTGCCTGGATTGAGCTGTTTTAGTTTTTCATTGACCTTAATCACAGGGCATGGTAATGTTAAGATATGCCATAATGGATCTCCTGTATTCCATTCATACTCTTCCTTACCTCTGTTATGGAGTAGCAGACTGATTTCATCTTGATAGTCCGGGTCAATCACCCCAGCCAACTGTAACAACCTTCTTAGCCTGTTGGCTTAAAGGTAGGAGGAGCCCAAAGTGTCCAGGTGACAATCTTAACTTCCAGCTTAATGGAATCATTGTTGTGTCTCCTGGTACAGCATTCCTCTCCTTGCAACCAAGACCTCTAGGCCAGCAGAACATAATGTTGTGGGAGCAGGAAGCAAAAATTTTGCTAGTGGATCACTAGGGGTGATGAGGAGTGGTGCCACTTCCACTTCTATCCCTTGCTTCCAGGACCAGTGAATCCTGGCTTGGGGAGAAAACAGTACCATATATTGGATGCTGATTTCAGAGCACACACGGCCTTCTGAAGAACTTTGCCCCAGCCCTGCAAAGTATTGTCACCTAGTTGGCATTGTAATTGTGACTTCAAAAGGCCATTCCACAGTTCTATCAATCCTGCTGCTTCAGGATGACAGGGAACATGGTAAGACCAGTGAATTCCATGAGCATGAGCCCACTGCCACACTTCATTAGTGGTAAAGTGAGTGCCTTGGTCAGGCAATGTTGTGTGGAATACAATGGTGGATAAGGCATTCCATGAGTCCACAGATGGTAGTCTTGGCAGAAGCATTGTATGCAGGATAGGCAAACCCATATCCAGAATAAGTGTCTAGTCCAGTGAGGACAAACCTCCGCCCTTTCCATGATAAAAGAGGTTCAATAAAATCAACCCAGCACCAGGTAGCTGGCTGATTATCCCAAGGAACTGTGCCATATTGAGGGCTCAGTCTTGGTCTCTGCTGCTGGCAAATTGGGCACTCAGTCGTGGTCAGAGCCAGGTCAGCCTTGGTGAGTGAAAATCCATGTTGCTGAGCCTCTGCATAACCTCCATCCCTGCCACCATGACTGCTTTGTTCATGGGCCCATCTGGTGATGACAGGAGTGGCTGGGGAAAGAAGCTGAGTGGTGTCCACAGAGTCGTCCTATCCATTTGATTATTAAACTCCTCCTCCACTAAGGTCACCTGTTGGTGAGCACTCACATGGATACAAATATCTTCAGTTTTTGACCATTCAGAGAGGTCCATCCACATACCTTTTCCACAAATTTCTTTGTCACTAATTTTCCAATCATGCTTCTTCCAAGTCCCTGACCATCCAGCCAAACCATTGGCTACAGCTCATAAATCAGTATATAATTGTACATCTGACCATTTCTTTTCCATGCAAAGTGCACAACCAGGTGCACTGCTCAAAGTTCTTCCCACTGGGAAGATTTCTCTTCACCACTGTCCTTCAGGGATGTCCTAAAAGGGAGCTACAGTACTGTAGCTGTCCACTTTTGGGTGATGCCTGCATATCATTCAGAACCATCTGTGAACCAGGCCCTGGTCTTCTCTTCTTCTGTCAACTGATCATAAGGAATTCCCATGAGACCATCAGTGCAGGCTGGGGGAGAGAAGGCAGGGTGGCAGTAGTGAAGACCATGGGCATTTGAGCCACTTCCTCGTGTAACTTACTTGCACCTTCAGGACATGCTTGAGCAAGATCATGTATCTACCACTTTCATTTGATGATACAGTGTTACTGTTCCAGACCCACTTTATGGCTATCAGAAAGCACTCAGTTCATGATAGGCAGTTCATGTCACTTGGTGACTTGACCCATAGTCAAATGTTCAGTTTCCATCAAAGCCCAGTAACAGGCCAAGAGCTGTTTCTCAAAAGGAGAGTAGTTATGTGCAGAAGATGGCAGGGCCTTGCTCCAAAATTTTAGAGGCCTCAACAGTGATTCACCTATGGGAGTCTGCCAAAGACTCCAAACAGTGTATCCCTATCTGCCACTGACACCTCAGGATAAGTCCAGGAACCTACTGGACCCACTGTAAGTCAGACCTGAGCTAACTCCATTAATTACCTGACCTCTATAAGCCCCTACTTTAACTGGAGCACCACAATGACATTTTGGGTCCCCTGTAATTAATGTCGGCTCAGAGCCAGTGTCCAGTAGTCCCTGAAATGTCTGTTCATTTCCCTTTCACCAATGCACAGTTATCCTAGTAAAAGGCTGTAAGTCTCCTTAGGGAAAGGTGGGAGAAAGATTCACCTCATAAATTGTCAGTAATATAGTGGGATCCTGGCCGCCCATTCATTCAAGGATTTCTGAGTATGTAAACTGGCTCAAGTCTGGAAATTCATTCAGGGGCCATGATACTCTGCTTTTATAATTCAAATTAGTCTTTTGTCCATTTGACCTAGAAGTTTTCTGATCGTATAATTTAAGTAGGAATGCAGTAGGCTTCCTATCAAGTGCACTTCTAAGAATACCATGATTAATTAGCCAATGCCAGATCTCTACACAAGTCAGACTATTCTGATTGCTGCTGTGCCTCTGCTGTTCATTATGGTAGCTATGCCCACTTTGCCTTTGATGATTGAGTGCTGCCACTTGGCCACTGCCACCTTGGGATCCAATTATTCCCACTATATTTAAATTTTGTAGTTGAGTGGCTGTGGTTCCCACCATTAAATCTGGCATACAGAGAAGAGCAATTACAGGGCTCTTCAAAGATGCAGATGCTTCCCTCACTAATCTATTTCACAAGTCATTGGTGAAGGCTATATCCTGTGGACCATCCCAGCTGGGATGAGTAGGTCTAAAGTGATTAATCCACTCCACCATCCCAATCTCCCCAAGTCTTTGGATCCCTTCCTCTACATTAAACCAAGGGAGAAGATGCATTTCCAGCTCACTCACAGTGGAGCATATTTTAATCCATATTTTAGCTAATCAAGCAAATAAGCTAGTAGAACCTTTTTTTTAAAACTCCTCGAACTGCAACATTAAATGCAGAGTCCCTACTTAGTGGGTTCAAATTAATAAATTCAGCCTGTCCCAACTCTATGTTCCTTCCGCCATTATCCCATACCCTTAATATCCATCACCATGCCTCTTATCCAGATTGTTGTTTATATAAATTGGAGAACTCAATCAGTTCTTTTTGAGTGTAGCACACCTCCTCATGGGTCACACTGTCAACCTCATCTCCAGGCGTCCACTGGAACTTTAGTCTAGTTATAGGTCTAGAAGTAAACAGGGGTCTTAGTGGTGGGTACTGAGGAGAATCAACATTATTTTGCCTGGGAATTGCCTAAGGGGAGGCCATCACTATTGCCTCAGGCAGCGCAGGGTTTATCTCCTCAGACAAAAGTGGAAATGCTGATGGCAGCATTGGTCAGGGAGGGGATGTTGCCACTACTGGGGATGGGGACGCTGTTCCTTCTGGCAAAAAGGTTCATCAGAGTTTACAAACTAAGTGTCCCCAGTTTCATCTGGGTCCTCCCACACATCCCCATTTCAACTTTGAGGATCCCATTCTTTTTCAATCAGTGCCCTCACTTTAGCAGTAGACACCTGGCAAGGCTGTGCACATATCTTTCATTGCAGGACAGCCACTCACATGATAAGAGCTTGTGCCTGTTTTTCCACAGTTTCAGCTCTTTCTGTACAGGAGGTAAGACTCTCACTCAGGGCAATCTTAGCAGATTTGAGGCTCAGTATCTGCTTCTGAAGCCAGCAGATGGAATCCCTGAATTCATCATTTTCTCTGATAACTTTATCCACTGAACTTAGGAGCAAACAACCAGCTTCATTATGTTTCTTGGTTCTCCACATATAGTCAAAGGTATTATGTATAGAGTTACTAAATTCCTTACCTCCCATGAGCACAGAACCAGGAGTGTGAATTGCATTTATTTTGCATAATTCTCTAAACAGTCCATGCCAAGGACTATCAGTGTTCATACTATTAGAAGTAGACTCCTTAGCATTTTTGGGTCTAATCATATTAAGCAGCCAACTCCAGAAACCCCAAAACCATTGAAAGAATTCCATCCTTAATATTCTATTTCACTAGAACCACTCCTGCTACCAAAATTTGTATTAGTTAGGGTTCTCTTAGAGGAACAGAACCGATAGATAGATAGATAGATAGATAGATAGATAGATATAGGTAGATAGGTAGATAGATAATAAAGAGATAGAGATAGATAGATATGTATATAAAGGGGAGTTTATTAAGTATTAACTTACAAGATCACAGGGTCCCACAATGGGTTATCTGCAACCTGAGGGGCAAGAAGAGCCAGTCCGAGTCCCAAAACTGAAGAACTTGGAGGCCAATATTCAAGGACAGGAAGCATCCAGCACGGGATAAGATATTGTCTGGGAAGCTAGGCCCATATCTGGATTCACAGTTTTAGTATCAGCTTTATATTCACTGGAAGCTGATGAGATTGTGCCCACCAGATTAAGGGTGGATCTGCCTTCCCCAGCCCACTGACTCGAATGTTAATCTCTTCTGGCAACACGCACACAGACACACCCGGGACTAATATTTTGTATCCCTCAATCCAATCAAGTTGACATTCGGTATTAACCAACACAGATACTCATATCCATATCTCTACCTTATAGATCTATATTTTGAACTTTAAGTTTAAGTGATTTTGCTTTCTACTTTACCCAATTCGATGTTTTCCCTTTAATTATTTATTCATACATTTTTTATATTGTTAGGGCACAAGAGGAAAATGTTTTGTAATATGACCACCTTCCTCAATTAAATTAAAAACCTCTACTGACTTTTTTTTTTTTTTTGAGACGTAGTCTCACTCTGTTGCCCAGGCTGCAGTGCAGTGGTGTGATCTCAGCTCACTGCAACCTCTTTTCCCAGGTTCAAGCAATTCTCCCACCTCAGCCTCCTGAGTAACTGGGATTACAGGCGTGCACTACCACACCTGGCTAATTTTTGTATCTTTAGTAGAGATGGGGTCTCACCATGTTGACCAGGGTGCCCTATAACTACTGACCTCAAGTGATCCACCTGCCCTGGCCTCCCAAAGTGCTGTGATTACAGGCATGACCCACCACACCTGGACCTCTACTGACTTTGTATTTTATTTATTTTTTAAGTGTTTTCTGTTGTGCACAGCGTCATGTTTTGCAGTACATACACATTGTGGAATAGTTAAATCTAGCTAATTAACCAAAATGTTACCTCCCATTGTTATTATTTTTGTGATAAGAGCATACAACATCCATGCTATTGCTTTTTTCAAGAATACAATATATCACCATTAATTATAGTTACCTTGATGTACAATAACTACTTACTTTTAAAAAGACTTGTAATTAAAGATGCCTAATAGTCAGCCAATCCATTTTAAGATTATTTCAAGTTTTCAAACTATGCTTAGGTATAGCTTCAATATAACTTGTATAATAAAATTATTGCCATTGAAATACCCCTGCACAAAATAAAATTCAATACATTTTAAACTATAAAACTTGTAAAGAATGTGATAGCTTTATCCAGCAATCCCACACCGCTGCCTGATTCTTTAAGCTAAGAGGATTCCCAGTAAATTGAGGTTAAAACAATAGAAGTCTTTAGTGAGTCATGCTTTTTTGTGTGTTTTCTTTCCATTGGTAATATGAAATAATTGTATTCAATATGAATAATAAATCGGTCCTACGTGTTTTCAAATGTTTGCCATGCATTCAGTTTTGATTTTTCAGTACTGCTCTTAGTTGTACCATTATCCAAGCTTGACTAAATATAATTTCTTCTGACACTAAAACTACAGGTGAGGAGTTGGTAATATAATTGTAATGCTAATACTTACACTACATGTATTGCTGTATTCTAGTCAATAATAAAAGCAGCTGAAATGTTGTGAAAACTCCTGTGCCTGTATTATGTTACGATCTTTGATAACCTTTATTTTTAGATGAAAGTAGTTTACTATACTGTATCAGCTATAATGAGCATCAATAAACAAGCTGCCTTGCCAAGGGCAAATATAATTTCAAGCAATAAAATCGGATCTATGGCACTGTATCTTCTATTCTTCATTTCAGATTCATTAACTATTATGGAGATCAATCTCTTTGACACAGTACATTTCTAACCACATTTATGCCAGAATATGTACTCATTAGCATGTTTGAACTCCATAGCTAAACTGACAGGGTTTCCCCTTGCTTTGTGATATTATACATAATTTGAAAAGCAGGCCTTGAGCATTCTGACAACCACATTACTTAGGATACATTTTTTTTCTCTCTACATATGGGTACATTGACACACATCCTATACCTTTGAGGAGTATAGTAAACATATTTTAAAAATAGTATTGTTTATACAACTTTTTAAAATTTAAATAAGAATAATGCTTTAAATAAACTCTCTTTAGATATTAGTGTTTAGAAGTATTAATATATTTTTATTTTTCTTCCTAATATTTAATTGTAAATTTTAACTATACATACGTGTGTAGGTAGATATAAAATGAATTACTGCAATTATTGCCCAAAGCTTTTGCTATTGACAACTTTTGGAAAGGTCATCTATTAAAATTTATAAGGTTCCTTCTAAGTACCATAGCTCAGTTATGTTCTTTACAGCTTCAAACTTATTTCCTTGACACAACTCACTGCAATACATTTTATAATAAGGAACAGAAAGAATAAAATATAACCACGGAAAAAGTTGATATCAATCAAAAGTTATATTTCTAGGCAATTAAGACTACTGAATTTTCCTTTTTTTTTTCACTGAATATTGTATTAGGGTTTTAAATATTGTGTTTTTTAACAAACAAGCAAACAAACAAACCAGAGTGGTTCAAGTATCTTCTCAGCACTTCATTTTGCTTGGATGTGGTGAATGCATAGTTCCTTAGTAGGAAAGAGAATGACAATTTTGAGGAAGAGTAAGTAAGTTAGGGATCAAATTGAATACATGTGAGCAGTGCAAGAGAAACAAGAGAAGAAAGGCTAGCTGAGAAGAGTCTTGTTTTTCAAGTGAAGAGGTTTATTTAGTGCTTTCATTCTGAGTATGAAGATATATAAAATGTATTTTATATATCTGGGAAATTACATGATGGTTTTATTTTAATAAATTCTGTCAACTGCATGGAGGAGTAGGGGGTGCTTGCAAACAGGAATATTAAGGTGACCATTGCAAGATTTCAGGGATTTTTTAAGTGAAATGGAAGTTTAAAAAGGACACTCGGTCTTAAATATTTAAAAAGGAAAAAATCATTATGAAATTTATATTTGTGTTTTTTTTTTTTTTTCCGGAAACAAAGCAGGAAGTTCAGAACTAGATTTAGTCCTAGACCTTAGATATATTAGCTGCATTATTTTATCACATTACAGGCTAGGAATCTCAATGTCCTTATATTTAAAATGGGTTGAGAATATCTGATGCCTAAAGGAGTTATTGTTTGAATTAAGTCAGTGGGTGTACAATTAATACAGTTTTGGGGCACTGACAATACAACTCTAATCTGATTCAATTGACTTTAGTGAAATGGAAACATAAACTTCCTGTGTGATCTGGAACGTGGGAGATACTGGGGAGTTCTTTGAATAGTAACAACAGTAGTTGGTCAAAAAACCCCTTTTCATAAAAGATTCAGGGGAACAAATATGAATCATTGTAACTGTGGATCTAGAGTGAAAAATCAGAATGCATGATTAGAAATTTTAGCAAGAAAAAGAAAGAAAATAGTGTGGACAAGAGCATTGATATACCATCGTTCTGTTTTAGTCTCACGATATTATTTTGGAGTTAATTTCTTACTAGAATTTTGCAACATTAAATCATGAAATTTAAGAAATGTGGCATACTACTGTGTCAAGTTAAAATGACTTTTTTAAAAAACATTTAAGTTCAAGGGTACAGGTGCATGTTATGCAGATTTGTTACGTAAGTAAATGTGTGTCATGGGGGTTTGTTACACTAAAATGACTTTTAAATTATCTCTTTTGTGAATTCCCCACTGGTTTCATTATTTTTTTGTTTACCCTTTCAACTTTATATTTCCCCTTTCTCCCTGTAATTGCTGTACCAACTGCACAGAGTTTGGAAAAGACAAGATCTATGCCTCACTCCTTGTCTTTTTCAGATAAATACTACTTTGCATGCTGCCTTGCTTAGAGAACATGTGGAACCATTAAGAGTTAACCAGAGAATTGAAGGATAAATACATATTTTTAAATCTATTTTTGGCACTAAATGGGGCATGTGTATTTCTAACTACATCCCAATTTTCTTAATTCTAAGAAGTGTTTACTCCAATGCTCTCCATTTAATAATGGCTTTTTAAAAAAAAGTGCTACATTTAAGTTCATATTTGAGGTCACAAATGTTAATGCTCAACAATAAGTATCTTTGGGGAATTATTATACTTTACTTTCTTTCTCATTCTTTTGTTTTTATCTCAAGGGAGTATAAATTTTAATTACATTAATGGATGAAAATGTTGAAGTCCTCTCTATGTATAAATTATATTCGTTAACAAACAGTTTGAAAAGTCAAGATGAATTTTTGGGAATATGGGAACCATACCATGGTTCTGTTTTTTCCATGCATTTTTCATGCCTGTGCGGAAAGAGTACACATATATGTCTCTGATATTACTTCCTTGAAAACTCAATTTATTTCATCAGTTAATATGGCTTCTAAAAATGTTTAATTCTAGCAGTTTTCTAGTTTGTAGGCATTGTATTTCTAGCTCCTCTTTGATCTCAATTTGGTCATTGCAGAGAAGTGATGCTCAAAAACAATTGTTATTTATGAGGGAGAAGGAGTATCTATGTACCAACCTATATCTCAGAAAAAAATAAGCAAACAAAAGAGGTAAGGAATTCTGGGAAAGGAAAGCATTAATACCAAATTAATGGTCCTCCCCAAAATTTTATAATAAAATGAATATGTTCTATTCCAGGCCAGTAACAAACAAGACTAAAATTTAATTATGAGACTGTAGGGCAGAGAATCTTACAGAATCAGTTCAAGAGAAAAGCCCTAACCAAAAATTCTAGAGAGTGAAAAACTCTATACATAAAGTTATTAAGAGTCTGATTAAAGAGTAAGAGTATGATTGAATATTAAGGATCATTTCTGGTAGACTTTACTTTTGTCAGTCCAGATCCAAGAAACCCAGAGAATAACTTGCTTTCTGACAATATAGATATCAAGAAATCAGATTGGAAAGGTAGCCAACTACACAAAGTGACACACCTTCTCCTGCCACTAAATACTGTTGATAATTTAGAAAGGCTTGATACTGATGTCTATTAACAACTCAGGCATACAGTAGATGCCAATAACCCATATTCATATTTTACTTATGATTAGAAAATCTCCATAAACTGATGGACAACTGGCCTATGTGATTACTAAATGGAACAAAGATGATGATTGATGTGCTTTTCATCAGCGATGTGAGGACTACAAGTTGTCAGATTTAAGCATTTTATCATTAGAATGAGTGTCAGAAAATAAATTATTATTTAGTTTCATGTCAAAAATATAGTATCTTTACTTGCTCTATTATCTGTTTATCCACACACAAAAAGCCGTGGTACTCTGTAATGAGTTCCAAAAGTATAGCTCAAAGATGACCAAGAAGGTAGAGGAACAGCTTTAGTAGAACAAAGACTATTCTATCAGAAACAAAGATGAGAACATAATGACTTGTAAATATATATTAATAACACCAATATTAGTTACATAATAGGTACTATAAAGGCTTCTGATTAAATAAAATATAAATTATAGTTAAAACTAATATAATATCAGTCACAAAACCATACAATAACCTACATTAAAGACTACCTTTGAAGCATAAAAGATATTTCTTGGAATTAGAGTAATTCTTTACAATTTAATAATGCTCTACAGGTACAAAATAATTTTATGTAATCTTATTTTATTTGATCTTCCCTTTGATTCTTTGAAACAAATATCATTGACAATATTATTTTGAAAATAATAAAACTGAGTATCAGAGAGTGTTATTGAATTTTCCCTGCTTGTATGACTCTCAAAAGAGATGCATTGCTTTCAATCCCAGTGCTTTCCAACTAAAACAACCTGCCTATTAACAACATATTTTTATGGAGTTGGAATTGAAATGGGCTGAGAAATATGGTAGTTCAAATAAAAGTGAAGCTCATGGAAATTACGCAATGTCTACATTTGTAAATCAAGTTATTGTCATACTTCAGATTAGAAACTAACTTACCGAAATTGTACTTCCAAAGCAACACTAGGAAAAAGAAACTAAAAATAAAATGTTGCTTTATAAGTTAATATTAAAGTTAGAATTCATTTATATATGAATGACTGAGCAGTAATGTAAAAAGGAATATATGCAGTATTCTAGTATCACCCTAATGTTTTTAAAGTTGACCTCTTTAAAAAAAAAAGAGTTTCATATGAAATGTGTATTTTGTACTTGTTAGAAAGTACTTGGCTGGATAGGTTAGTGTGTGACATTTATTATAACAAACAATTGAGATCAGGCTATTAGTTGGCTATAAAATTTTATTGCAAAATTGAATTACTCATGCATGTCAAAAATTTTAAAATAAATAAAATCCCACTTTGTTAAGAAGTCTTACCATTTACTAATAGGCTCATATAAAGAGATCCAGAGAAAGGAAAACAAACAAGAATTTGCTTTCAAAGTCTCTGGTGAGCATTCTTGCCAGCAGGAATACCTATCATGTACAAGGTCATGATGCTATTTACATTAGGTTAAATGCACCAATTAGTACTTTATTTTGAAGCTTTCTACAGGGAAATAGAAGTAGAAAATGTTAGCAAGCTAGAGGTTTATAAGTTTGTGTTTAACAACAAGTGTTCTCCTCTATCCCCCCTTGCCCTCACCCGTCATTTGATACCAGAAGACTCTCAAAAAAATCAGAGTAATGTTTTAATTAATGCTTAGGTTACATTGTATGCAAGATTGAAATTAATTTTTGATTCTATTCTTCATCTTAAATTATATACAGCTTCATTGTTGAATAAAGTCATTAGAATTTTAAAAATAAAAGGAAATGACACTGAATCTAAACTAATATAATTTTATCCCATTATCAAATTCCCACAGATAAATAAAATTAAAATAAAATCCAAAATATTAGATTGGACTTAAAATCTAAAACTGGTGTTTCAACAAAAAAAGTTAAAAATTTATTCCTTCCAATTTCTTATTTCTCACTATTAGGTAGAAGGTGCTTAATTCCAGGGTCGAGTTGGCATTCCTTAAGCGGTTGCCATGTGAAATGCCTCTGGTTGGAATGAGTGACTACAAATTCAACATTTAAGCTGAATTTATTAAATGTTTCCACTTAACTAATGACAAGTCACATGTTTCAATATTATCTTTATTAGTAATAAAGGTAATACTGATACAAATCTGACATACTCTTGTCTTTATTTCTTCCTTTGTTGGAAACAGCCTCTGGTAAATAAAGCAGTGGAAAGAAGTACTCAATGCCTAACTTTGCTTTGTTGCTATTTTTGTTGAACTAATTACTGTTTTTTCCTAAAATCCATTAAAATTTTCAAAAATTAGCAAATATAACACATGTAATTCCCAGATATAATTTACTCATTTCATTGAGGTTTAACATTTTCTCACATTAGCTTTATTATCTACTTTGTCTGAATCTCTCTCTTTTTATCTCCTTCTGTCACTCTGTGTGCAAGCATCTCCATTGTAAAATAGATGTCAAACATGGTACTCCTTCAGTTTCTCTTTTGTAGAGTTGATATTTTCCATTTGTGAATAAAATAATAGTGGTAGGGAGATACTGAAGGCTGTAAATGCCCTGCATTTTGTCTAAGTGAAAATCCCAAAATTCCACCAGACAAAGTTAGATAGGTTAAGAAAGACTTTATATAAGTCTATTGCAATAGGTAACAGAGACCAGAACTCATGTATCTGAAAAACAAAAAAAAAATAAGAATAAATGGCTGAAGCTATTTTAAAAGCTGAAGTGGAAAGGGTCTTAGGTCATCTGCATTTTCTAGTTGATCTTACCCAAATAATATGTAAACTTTCTTGTATTGTTCTTAATGACAGAAGGTGGTTTTACAATTTAAATTGCCTACTAAATTTAGGCTCCTACACTTCCACAGAAATTGAGAGATGGGGTGCTGTCTTCGTTGATGATAACATTTCAAAAAGATGGCTCCCAGCCTATTAAGTAAAACACCCCAAGACTGGGTAATTTATAAAGAAAAAACGGTTTAATTGACTCAAAGTCCTGCAGGGTTGGGGAAACCTCAGGAAAATCCCAATCATGGCAGAAGGTAAAGCAAACATGTCCTTCTTGATGTGGCAGCAAGACAGAAAAGTGCCAAGCAAACAGGGAAATGCCCCTTATAAAAACCATCATATCTCAAGAGAACTCACTATCATGAGAACAACATGAGGGTAACTGCCCCGATGATTCAGTTACCTCCCACTGTGTCCTTCCTATGACATGTGAGGATTATGGGAACTATAATTCAAGATGAGATTTTGGGTGGGACACAGCCAAACCATATCATCCTGCCCTGGCCCCTCCCAAATCTCATGTCCTCACATTCCAAAACACAATCATAACATTCCAACAGTCTCCCAAAGTCTAAACTCATTCCAGCATTAACTCAAAAGTCCTAGTCCAAAGTCTCACCTGAGAAGGCAAGTCCCTTCCATCTATGAGTCTGTAAAATCAAAAGCAAGTTAGTTATTTCCTAGATATAATGGGGGGGTACAGACATTGGGTAAATACACCCATCCCAATTAGTAGAAATTGTCCAAATTAAAGAGACTAAAGGCCCCATGCAACTTTGGAACCCAATAGGGCAGTCATTAAAACTTAAAGTTCCAAAATGATCTCTTTTGACTCCATGTCTCACATCCAGGTCACAATGATGCAAGAGGTGGGCTCCCAGTGTCTTGGGAAGCTCCACCCCTGAGGCTTTATGGAGTACAGCACCCCTCCTGGCTACTTTCACAGGTTGCTGTTGAATGTCTACAGCTTTTCCAGATGCACAGTGCAAGGTGTCAAGTGGGTCTACCATTACCATTCTAGGGTCTGGAGGATGGTGGTTCACTTCTCACAGCTCCACTAGCAATGCCCAGTAAGGACTCTGTGTGGGGCTTCAACCCAACATTTCCCTTCTGCACTGCCCTTGCAGCAGACTTCTGCCTGGACATCCAAGCATTTCCATATATCCTCTGAAATCCAGGTGAAGGTACCCAAACCTCAATTCTTGTCTCCTGCACAACCACAGGACCAACACCATGTTGAAGCTGTCAGGGCTTGGGCTTTCAGCCTCTGTAGCAACAGATTGAGCTGTACCTTGGCCCCTTTTAGACAATGCTAGAGCAGGTTGGACGCAGGACACCAAGTCCAGCTGCACATAGTAAGAGGTCCGGGACCCAGACTAGGAAACACTTTTTCCCTCCTGGGCCTCTGGGCCTTCAATGGGAGGGGCTGCTGTGAAGATCTCTGACATGCCCTGGAGACATTTTCCCCGTTGTTTGGTTGATGAGTGTTTGGCTGCTCATTACTTATGAATAATTTTTTATTTAATTAATATCATTATTTCTAATTATTAATAATAATTTGAATGAGTAAAATTATTATTTTTAGGCAATATAAAGAGAAAACTAGAGTTACTAAAGCACAAAGAATAAATGTTATACAAGAAAAATGTGGAAAACATGAAATTTATGGATGACAAATATATGAGTTTAAGAAGAAGGAGGTATAATTGAAATTAAGGAAAAGCTCAAGAAAATGAGATTATTCAACTTCAATGTCTTCATGAGTTATTCAGAGGCATCTTTTTCTATTATTATTATACTTTAAGTTCTGCTGTACATGTGCAGAACGTGAAGGTTTGTTACATAGGTGTACATATGCCATGGTGGTTTGCTGCATCCATCACCCCATCATCTACATTAGGTATTTCTCCTAATAATATCCCTCCCCAGCCTCCGACCACCCTGCTATCCTTCCCCTAGACCCCCAACCCATGATAGACCCAGTTGTGTGACGTTCCCCTCCCTGTGACCATGTGTTCTCATTGTTCAACACCCACTTATCAGTGAGAACATGTGATGTTTGGTTTTCTGTTCTTGTGTCAGTTTGCTGAGAATGATGGTTTCCAGCTTCATCCATGTCCCTGCAAAGGACATGATTTCATCCTTTTTTATGGCTGTGTAATATTCCATGGAATAGTTTCCATAGTATTCCATGGAATATACACATACTCTGTGGTGTATATGTGCCACATTTTCTTTATCCAGTCTGTCATTGATGGGCATTTGGGTTAGTTGAGAGTCTTTGCTATTGTAAACAGTGCTACAATAAACGTGTGCTTTTGTCTTTATAGTAGAATGATTTATAATCCTTTGGGTATATACCCAAAGCCTTCTAATAGAGATGTGTTTATAAATTATATATAGTATACTGATTTGTAACTCTCTCTATATAATATATAGTATAATAAATCAATAAAATACAAATGTGTATATCACTTTTTTTAATTTGAAATACATTGGAATTTTTTTTTTTTTTTTTTTTTTTTTTATGGAGCCTTGCTCTGTCACCCAGGCCGGAGTGCAGTGGCACGATCTCAGCTCACTGCAATCTCCACCTCCCAGGTTCAAGCAATTCTCCTGCCTCAGCCTCCTGAGTTGCTGGAATTATAGGCACACGTCACCATCCCAGGCTAATTTTTATGTTTTTTTTAGTAGAGACAGTGTTTCACCATATGGTCCAGCCTGGTCTCAAACTCCTGACCTTATGGTCTACCCACCTTGGCCTCCAAAACTGCTGGGATTATGGGCATGAGCCACTGAGCCTGGATTTTTTTTTTTAATTAAAGCATTAAAAGAAGTTTGCTTGTACATTTTAATGCAGAAATGCTTCATAGCTTACATTTAATATTTTTGAGGCCTAGAACAGGGATTCACACATGTAATACCAGTATATTGGGAGGCCAATTTGGGAGGATCACTTAAGCCCAGGAATTCAAGACCAGTTGAGCAATATAGTGAGAATTTGGCTCTCCAAAAATTAATAATAATAATAATATCAGTAATTAGCCAGGCATGGTAGTTCACACCTATAGTCCCAGCTGAAGCAAGAGAATCATTTGAACTTGGGAGATTGAGGCTGCTGTTAGCCATGGTAATGCCACTACACTCCAGCCTGGGTAACAGAGTGAGACTTTGCCAAAAACCACAACAAAATCTACATCAATATATTTTAAATCTAAAGTCCAAAATCTAAGATAGAAGTGTTTAGTTTAGAAAGGAATAAAATGAATATGTCTCTTTTTAAATTTAAGGAAAGGGAAAAAGAAACAGGGGAGTGAAAACTTAAAGAAATAATTTTTATATGAGAAGAAGGAAGTTGAAGAAAATCATATTGGGTGCTTAGATCTTTGGAAAATTGGAGGTGAGAGCACCTACAGAGTAAATGGGAAGTTTCTGAGAAAAGTATAAGAGATTGCTATCTCTGGAATGAGTAAGTTCTCAATAAATCAATATAAGATTAATCAAAGAATTATAGAGAATTGAGGAATTTAGATAATTTTATTAGTCTCTGGGCTGCTCAGTTGCTAGAATAAAAAAAAGAAATGGGAAGTGAATATGACTAAAGACTTGGAATTAACCAAAAAGAAAGAAATTCTATTTTTTTGTGATATGTTCTAGACTGTCAGTTTACTGATTGTGAGTCCAAATTTGGCATGGAGGAGTAACCAGAACAGCTGCAATCTGATTCTCCAGAACTTAGGTAGGAGTAACCAGACAGCTGCAATCTGATTCTCCAGAACTTAGGTTCTGGCCTCACCAACCCTGAAGAATGGGGAAGGGGACCTCGGTGTCATAGTGAGTGTTACAGCTCAGATAAAACCCATGGACCCAAAGAGTGTGTGGTAGTGTAGTTTATTAGGGGAGCGAAGAACAGCTTCCATGTTGAAGGGGACCTGGAGAGGTTGTCACCATAGGCTTGGGTGGCTGGAGATTATACACTTGAGTTATTCCTTCCCCATTCTTGTTCTTGGCCAATGAAAGGAGTTTTTTCAACCTTTCTCTGGATTAATTGATCTTTGAATCCTTTACAGGATTGGTTATTGTTTTAAAACCATGAGTCACTGAGCCTTCACTTCCAGGACCCAGAGGAGGGAAAAGCCCCTGCCCTTGAATAAAGCCCCTAAGAGCCAGAGGCAGGAAAACTGAAAACAAAGCCCCTAGCCAGCCAGAGGCAGGAAAACTAGAAACAAAGTCCCTAGCCAACCCAGGAAGTTCCTCTAATACAGTCCCTCAATCCCAGCTCTGAACAGGAAAGACCAGCTGCTGTTGGGACACCAGTGTCTATCACTAACTGCTTCCTCCTGAACTGGGGCATAGAAGGGGCCCTGCAGTTGAAGTTTCCTCCAAAGGGAGTCTTCTGGGGTTGCAGGTTGATCCAGTGGTCCACAATAGAAATCATGAGCCAAGGACATTTGGGATTCCATTTACAGGACCATTTGTAGCCTCATGGCCTCAACTCTAGAAGAAACGAATTGACAAGAAAGTTAAAGATGAGAGACCCAAAGGCAAGCAATAATAGGATGGTTATTAGGGGCCTAGAATAGGAGAGAGCCAGGGTAGCCAGTTGTTAGGCAAGCTCCATGATCCTAATTCGTGAAGGTCCTTAGCCCTACGGTCTATTCAGTTCCTGAGATTTTTAACTTTGTTTAGGATGATACCTGGTTGGTATACAAGGTAACAGCATTTTTCTCCTAAAAAGAGACAAGTTCATCCTCTCTCTGCTGTTAACAAATACAAGTCCCTTCAATTTTGAAGAGCCACAGCTGCTAAAGAGTTAAGCTGTCTTTGTACAGTTATGAGAGATTCAGCAACCTTTTCCATGTTATTATTTAATTCTTGGGATAGCTTATAGTAGAACTGAGTAGAGATAGTAATTCCTCCAATGCCGGTACTAAGCCCACCTATTATTCTGGCCCCCACTGTGAATGGAAGTATTGGTGTTTGAATATGGCATGGCCTGGGCAAGAGAAGACTCTGCAATTAAGAATTGGTGTAAATGGTCATGGAGAAAACTAAGAAGGAGAGGATGCATATTTCCCCTGGGGTATTGGTTAGACAGTGGTAAGCAGAGGAGCCACAAACAAAGAATAAGCCCGGTGCTAGGCAGTTGAGGCCTGGGGGTAAGACAAACCAGTTTCTAAATAGAGAAGCATTGGAGTTGTTAGTAAAGTTCACACAAGTGAAGTTTGAGGTAGATGGAATTTGTAGATTGGTGACCAAGGGACCTGTATGCTCAGTATGATTTGGGGGATGGGTTACTTATGTTCCATAAGTATGGAACTGAAACTGCGATATATATAAACTTGAAGCATAGGGGAAGGCACATCCAACAGTCAGTTGGGTTGTCAGAGGAGGCCTCATGCATTCCTGTGAGAGTGCTGTTAAATAAGTTGAGTGTACAGGAGTGTGTTCAAAGGGTCTTGTGTAGTTTAGAAAGGTCCAGGGCCTTGTAGGGACTGGGGATACTTCATGGTTTGCCTAGGCTAGAGATTACTTCCTTTAGATGCCGTTCCTATGCCTGATCTTGAACTCTGCCCCCATCTGAAGTCCCAGTGTGGGTAAAATATGTCCAGCAGGTGGTGGTTCCCTTAGCAGCTGGACAATTAGGCCCAGTTGTTGTCCCCATCCAATATGTGTGTGAGTTGTATGTGCACAGGGAAATAGATGTATAGCAATTTTTGTCCATATAAGTACAGGATAAAAAGGAGGCCTGTCGACCTAATCCCCAAGACTAACCTGAGTGGACTTGTTCCCCATCCAGTATTGTTTCAGTTGTGACCCCTTTGGGTGCATTTGCAGGTGGGATGGGAATGAAGCAGGGGACAGGCAGCAAAGAGTTTAATGAGGACCACAAGAGAGGTCACAGTAAGAGAGTAATAATATCAGAGGAGAAGAGGAGAGCTATTAGAAGTATAATTAGGCAGAAAGTCTTGGATATGGAGAGTCTGTGGGATGTGAGACAATCATTAGGGGCAACCATACAGAGTCCCGTTGCAAATAGTAAAGTTAAGAGTGTTATTCCTGTCAAAGCCAGAATGTAAGTTAGACTCATAAGTAGTTACTTTCCTGAGGGTCTCGATGGAAGAGCAAATGTAGATCCTCTAATGGCTCACAGGTGTATGAAGGGCAGCCTCCTGGAACCTCAGGCTGTGAAGTGGAGGGCCTATGATCTTCTTCAGTAGGCGTCCAAGGTTTCAGCCGAGTGTGATGGATCCATGAGTCAGTTTCCACCCCCTTAACTGCCATTGGGGTCAACAGAATGACTGAAAATGGTCCTTCCCAAGATTGACTTAGAGAGGGAGACTTTCAGGGCATGATGAGGAAGGTATGGGAGAAGAGCACATCTCTCCAGTTACAGCTTAAGGGCTGGAAGAAATATGGGAGAAATATGGGGAGACTGCTTGTCCTAGGACTCCTTGGATAGTTACAGACTTGGAGGACAACCATCCAGGACAGGAGAGCAAAACAGAAGATCGTGCCAGTGTCCAGGAGATTGACCTCCTGGCCCTCTATGGTTAGCTTTACCCAGGGCTCAGTGAGGGTGATGGCTTGTGCTAGCACTTGCCCTGGGCACCCTCAGTCCTGCTGTTGGTTCATCTGGTTAGCCACCTCAGGCCCTGGGAACCTTCATCCCCTGGGACAGTGGGCAAGGATGAGGAGGTGGTCCATTCCTCTTGGAACAATCTTTCTTAAAGTGTCCAGGTAGGTTGCAGTGGTAGCAAGCTCTGCCGGATTTGCAGCTAACCCAAGCCTTTCCCTTTTCTGAGCCTCTTAGGTCCACCTGCCTGAGGGCCATGACTAGGGCTGCGGACTTTTTCTTGTCCCTCCTGTCCCTTTCAGCCAGCTCCTCCTTGTCTCTATTATGAAACACCAAGGTTGCTAGATTTAGTAATAATTCTAGACTCAGTTCTGGCCCCAGGGTCAGGTTTTGGAGTTTTCTTCTAATGTCCACTGCCAATTGTGTAATAATTTGCCTTTTAGTATTAGCTGATCCTCAATGGAGTTTGGTGACAGGGGAATGTATTTTCTTAAGGCCTGTAATTTCTCAAGGAAGGCTGTTGGGTTTTCTTCCTTTCCCTGAGTTATGGTGGATAACATTGCATAGTTTATGAGTTTCTTCCTGGTCTGTTTTAATCCCTCAAGTATGCAGGTCAATAGGTACCTACAATTCTAGTCCCCATGCTCTGAGTCAGAATCCCAGTGAGGGTCCATGCTAGGGACTGGCTCTCAACCTGCAGCGAATCTATCCCTTTCCTCTGGAGTCATTTTGTCATTCACTTGACTTAGATACTAAGTGTCCCCAAACTCTTGAGCCACTGTTAGTGTGGCATCTCTTTCATTACTGGTTAAGGTCTGACCAAGCTGTAATACAATATCTTTCCAATCTAGTTCAAAGGATTGACCCAGACCCTGCAGAACATCTATGTACTTGTCCAGTCTTCTGAAAATTTTACTGCATCTGCCCTGATTTGCTTTAAGTCAGTAAGTGAAAAGGGAGCATATACTTTGGTTGGGCCAAATTCTCCTCCTACAGTCTGTAGAGGGCAGAGTTGAGGCATCCTAGTAGCCTGTGGTGCCCTGGTCATTTCAGTTTTCCCTGATTCCTCTTGGGTCATAGGAGCTAGGGAGAGCCAGTCAGGATCGGTGGAGGGAGGAACCACAGGGAGTCCTTGATATGGGGGTAGTCCTGGGAAGTGGTGAGTAGGACATAAGTTACAAGCCTTACGTAGTTGAGGATTATCCCGTAGAGAAAAGAAAACTTGCACATAAGGGACTTCAATCCATTTACCTTTCCTCCTACAGAAAAGGTCTAATTGCAGAAGGGTGTTATAATTCATACTTCCCTTAGGTGGCCAGGATTCTCCACTCTGCAGAGGGTATTGTGGCCAGGCAGTGTTGCAGAAAAAGACAAGCCACTTCTTCCTCAAAGATTGTGGGTCACATTGGTCCCAATTATCCAGGATACACTTTAAGGGTGACTGCCTTGCGAAGAGTAGCACCCATCTGAAATTGAACAAAGGGATGCCCACAACCCTGGTTATTTGTTGCAACTGCCAGCCCTGGGGCATTCCCAGTTCTACAGCACTTTATAGTTTTTTTGGTGCCCTAGATGCATGATTTTCTCATGGGCTTTCCCCATTTGCTGGGTTTAATCACATTTGCCAGCATAATGGGCATGTCCTCACTGTCTAATGTCCTTTTTGGCCACCTTAAAGGACATGGGTACTGCTGGGTTTAGTGGCCCTGTACTGCATGTCCTTGAAGAATGAGGTCACTGTGGCTTGGGCGATGGGTGCCATTTAAATTCCCTAGCAACGGCCAGGAGCATAAATTCCTTGAGAAGGATTTCTAAACTCAAAAATCTTAAAGAAGGTAATGGCTGGCTGCAGGGCCAAGACCAGGACAATGCCCTTTGGACCAAAGCCTTTTTCTCCCACTTTCCATCATATAAGTAAGCCCTATCACTGTTGGCCCTGTAATTAACTATTTGAGTCTTGGACCAGGTCTGACTATGGTGCTCTAGATGGAGAAGTTCTGCCATATGGTGAGCCAATCCTAAGCATGACAAATTATAAGTTTTAAGGTCCTGGCACCATTCAGTTGGATTGGGAAATTGTGGGTGGCAGAAAATAAAATGTCCTATAGCCTTCAGTACCCACTGATAAACCCTGGCTCTGTTAGAACATAGCTTAGTACAGTGGACAAAGGGAACCAGTCTTGTGTATTTAAACTGTAGGTGGTCCTCATAGGGATAGGCCTGAGGGTACCATGGGCAAGGATTGCTGGATTGTCACCCTTTTACTGCCCCAGGGTCCTAGAAAAAATGGTAATGGGATCAGGCGTAGGAAATATTTTAGAGGAAAGAGTCTGGAAGAAGTTTTCCTCATGGATATCTAGACCCAGGAGATCGGGGTCTGAAAGACTGGGTGATGCTCACATAGGCAGCTGTCTCTTAGGGGGTCCAAGCAAGGCCATAACCTTAACCAGATCATACCGAGAGTTTAGGACCGTCGCTTGTCACCCCTAACTGATCCTTGGCTTGGCCCAGGGAAAGAGAGAGTGAAGAAGAGGGGAACTGGTTCCAGGCAAACCAACGCTCCCAGTTTCAAAGAGCTGGGAGTTATTAGAGAACCCTTTCCCAAAAAGCCTGACACCTGTGTCTTTTAGTCTAGCAACCACACTTGTCACTTTTAACTGGCTGACAGCTGCCTGGTGATTTACCTCCTTAACAAATTTAGAAGAAGAAAAAGTACAGATTAGCAAGTTAAAGGGGTCCAGAGTTACTTACCATGCTGAAATTTGATCCTCCTGGCTTGCTCACCAACAGAAGGGGGCCTCAGTGTCACAGTGAGTGTTACAGCTTAGATAGAACTCATAGACTGGAACAGTGTATGGTAGTGCAGTTTATTAGGCAAAGCAAAAGGACAGCTTCCACGCTGTGGAAGGGGACCCAAAGGGGATGCTGCTGCAGGCTTGGGCAGGTAGAGATTGTATCCCTAGTTATTCCCTCGTCATTCTTGTTCTCATCCAATGAGAGGGGTTTTTTCCAACCTTTTTCTGGATTAATTTATATTTGAATCCTTTACCGGATTGGTTACTGTTTTAAAATCCTGAGTCACTGAGCCTCTACATCCAAGGGCCAGAAGTGGAAACAATCCCTACCCTTGAACAAAGCCCCTGAGAGCCAGGGGTAGGAAAACTGGAAACAAAGCCCCTAGCCAGCCAAAGGTGGGAAACTGGAAACAAAGTCCCTAACCAGCCAGAGGCAGGAAAACTGAAACAACACTTCTAGCCGACCAAGGAAGTTCCTCTAAAACAGTCCCTCAGTGGCAAGTTAAAGTTAAAACAGGAAATAGTAAATTGAGTAAATGTCTCGTGTTTGAACGTTTAGAGCTATGATGAGGATGAAAAAGTAAATTGGTAACAAAAAAGAGAAGAAAGCTTAAAAGACAAGGAATTACAGGACAACACACACAAAAAAAACTTGGCTTTGTCTTAGGAAGGTAAGCAAAATTTTAAATGGTAATGTTGACTCTAAGAGTAATTATTCAAAGTATAATGATTAGGGAAGACAAAGGCCTAAAGATATAGGAAAACAATGAGTGTTAGAAATGTGTTAGACATGTCAAGAATGTGGCAGATGAAGTTTTAGAGGATTATGATTTCTAAAAAATAAAAAGGAATGGCTTACAAAAAACCAAAAACAATTTTTAAGAGAATTATAAAATGGTGAAAACTCTTTCTGATGATATTTAGCATAAAGCCACAATAATCAAGGAAGTTTGATTCTGGCAGGGGATAAATGCAACAGTATATAGAACCCAGAAAACAGATCCGAACAAATATAGCTAATTGATTTTTTAAAAAGAAGCAAAGGTGATATTAATGAGGGATAACCTTTTCAGCAAATGGTGCTGAAGCATTGGGGATCCATTAGCAAAAAAATTTAACTCAGGCCTAAACCTCATACCTCACACAAAAATTAACTCAAAATGAAGCATGAGCTTAAAAGTACAACATAAAACCGAAACCTATAAAAAAGAACATAAGAGAAAATCTTTGATACCTAGGACTAAGTTCTAGATTTGACATCAAAAGCACAATTTATAAAGGTAAATATTGATACATTGGACCTCATCCAAAGGAACACCTTTTGCTCTGTGAAAGATCCTGTTAAAAGGATGAAGAGACATTTACATCCCAAAATTAAAGATTGAGAGAAAATATTTACAAATTACATATTGTTATAGGAGACAGAAGGAAATCATTTAGGCAGACAGGGTAGAGAGTCCCTGGTTCTAACAAAAAGCAGTTCAGTTCAGAAATAGCTCCCTTTCTAACTTCATGCAGTTCAAAGAAATCACTTTTGTTCTCACAAAGAGCAGCATGGAAAATGAGGCTGTAAAACACAGATAAACTCAGGCACGAAGGAGGAGGGGAGTCTACTGGGTAATCACCAAACTTTACACTCATACAGTGGGCCCCAGCAAAAACCGTGGGCCTTAATAAGCATATTCCTTTCCCTTTAGGCACACTAAGATATGGAAGCTAGCAGTGGATGCTGGCAGAGGTGAAGGGCGGAGAGATACCTGCAGCTGAAAGAAGATGTCTGGGAACAGACACAGAAACTCTCCCTCACAGATAAGCAAAACAAAGTGGCACAGACTAAGAGTCTGCCTATGTGATTGAGGAATGGGGTGAGATCCCATAGAAAACTCTACTTTCTTCATCTGTACAGACAGCACACCTGATCCCAGCTAAATCTTCAGACCGTAGGAAGTTAGGATACCCCTTCCTCACTAGCCCATTTTTTAAAACCCTGACATTTTTACTACACCTTGGCAAGCTGCTCAGGAACCCTCTCTGTGACAGTGAGCTATTCTTTCCTCTTGCCTATTAAACTCCTACTCAAATCTCAATCTCACCCTGTGTGTGTGTTTCCACAACCTCAACTTCCTTGGCCATGAGACCAAGAACCTTGGTATTTACCCCAGACAATGAGGATGCTTCAGTATTTGACAAATGCCCTGAATACAGAATACATAATTATTATAAAATATATGTACTACCCTCAAAATTATTAATATATACTACTTATTCTCAAAACTTAATAAACCAATTAGAAATGTGCTAAAAAAAAAAACGTGGAGACCTTTCACTGGAGAGAATATACAGGTGGCAAATAAGCACATGAAAAGATGTTCAACATATTTTTCATTACAGAAATGCAAATTAAGTCCACTATGAGATACCAAAACCCACCATCAGAATGATTAAAATAAAAAATAGTAATACCAATTGTGGGCGTTGATGTGGAGAAATTAACTTACTCATAAATTGCTGGGAGAAGTGTGAGATGACACTATCACTGTAGCAGCTAGTCAAATTCATAGCACCTTACATCTTTGAGTAGATAAATGGTTAAACAAATATGTACATCTGTTTCTGGGGGCCAAGAGCTTGTAGGTTCTTGGCCTCTCTAACCCTGAAGAAGGGGGAAGGGGCCCTGGAGGCGCAGTGAGCTACCGTTTGAATAAATATTGTGGACCAAAGAGTTTGCCGAAGAGCGATTTATTAGACAGAGAGAGAGAATGAGAGAAGACCGCTCCCACATGGTTGTAGGAGGGGGAACCCAGAGAGGGGAATCCATTCAGGTAGGAGAAGCTGAAGTTTTAACCCTTGAGTTATTCCTTCCCCATTCATGTTCTTGTCCAATGAGAGTAGTTCTTTCAAACTTCGTCTGGAGTGATTAATCTTTGACTCTGATACCGAATTGGCTACTTATTCTACAACCCTGAGTTACAAAGCCCCCTCCTCCCAGAGGGACAAAAGAGCCCCACCTGGCTTTCCCAAATGAGGAAAGATCAGACAAAGAATTTTACCTGGCCCTCTTGCAGGAGAGCCCCAGCCCCTAAGGCAGGGAGCCAGGAAATTCCTGCATTTGAAACCCCTCTGGTCTCCAGATGGAGGTGTGGAGGAGGTGTTCAAAGGAAATTCCTGCATTTGAAACCACTTCCCTCAAGGATCCAGGAAGAGAAGTTTCTCTAACACAGTCCCTCATATCCAAATTATAGAATACTATAAAATAATAAAAAGGAATGAATTATTGGTTCCCTGCAACATATGGATGAACCTAGAATTTTTAAAGAGCCAATCTCAAAATGATATTTAATATATACTGTGTGATTTCATTTATGGAACATTTAGGAAATAACAATTATCAAGATAGAGAAGAGATTAATTGTTGTGAGGACTTGGATGGCGGTAGTGGAGGGGTTGGATGCAATTATAAAACAATAACACAAAGGAGACTTGTGGTAATTATATGTTTATGTTGATTGTGGCAACAGTAACGCAAAAATAGATGAGTTAAAATTGCATGGAGCTACATAAGCACACACACACGCACACACACACACACAAATAAATGTATATTTAACCAGTGAAATCTGAGTAAGCTCTATAGATTGCAACAGTGTAAATTTCTTTCTGTTTATTTTCTTACCTTATACTTCACTTATATAAGCAGATAACATTATAGAAGAGTGGGAGAGGTTGCATGGAACTCTGTGTTTCTTTGTAACTTCACATGAATTTTTTTTTAAATAAAAATTTAAAGATATAACTTTTTTATATGATATGGAAAAAAGATGTTTGGATGTTGTGAAAAGCAAGAAGGTTTTGGAGGCTGGATTTGCTTGTGAGGGAGAAGATTTTTTTAAACAAGCAGGATAAATTTTGGAAGAGAAAGAATGGAATTAGGAAATTATTTAATAAAAACCATCAAAAATAGTTTTGAAGAAATGTGTTTGGAGCATAGTTATATTTATTTTTTGTTCCAGCAATAGGATTGAGAATGACAACTTCTACTATGGCAGATAGTGCTTTTAAGAAAATCTAAAAAACAAAAATGCCATCATAGATTTATGTTTGTGGAAAGAATAAGAATATATAGAATGGGTAATCTTGATAGTACCTTGAGATTTGAATATGAAATACCATTACACTTTTATAAGCCAAGTGAACTGGGCTACTTTATATCAATGTCCTTCAATTCAGCAATATTTTATTAACACTGTTACAGTCACTAACAATCTAACATGAAAAAATGTCCAGTTTTTCCTATTTTCCTTGCAAGGAAATGTTCAATATTATTTAGCTAAATAATTTTTAATTAAAAAATAAATGTTAGTAAAAGAACCTGTTATTATATTACATGGTGTGATTTTTCATATTGACTAATCCATAAAAATTGTGCTGGTAAGAAGATATAAATTAAGTAAAACAAAGATAAAAATCATATTTTTAGACAGTTTATAATAATATAAAATAATCTAAAATGAATAATCTCAAATTAAGCTATTTGAGAGCTGGTGATTAGATGATAAAAAATTAAATATAATTGCTTGAAGTTTCTTGTTAATTTTCTAGATTGTAATGTTATACTGGCCCGAGCATAGAAAGTCAACACCAAGACAAAAGTATGCCAAATTGCAGGGTCTTTATTGCCAGCAGCCACGGAGGACTCACGTCTCTCCAACCCGTGGCCCCGAAAGGAGGGTGTCAAGAACTTTTATACCCGTAAAAATCACCTTGGGAGTGAAGGTGAGGGGCGGGAGTGGGGGTGAGGGGCTTCAGACATTCCGAGGGCTAGTGGATTCCGTAAATCACCTTCAGGCGGAGATGAGGGTGAGGGGCAGGGGTGGGGGTGAGGGGTTCTGGACATTCCGAGGGCCAGGGAAGTTTTTGACATCCTGATTGTTACTTAAGTGGTTCACAAAAGTCAAGATTAGCATTTGTTTACACATTGTCTGGATAGGGTGGCAATTACAGTCCTTAATTACTTTTATTCACATTTGGGTTATAGAGAGCAGTTTCAACAGAAAGCCGAGGTATGGTTGAGGTATGCAGGTTTATGGGGCTTTTTACCATGTCACAGTAATAATTTCATAATAAAAATAACTAATTATTAGGCAATTAATATAAGTGCAAAATGGTGTTAAATTCTAAATATAACAGATGCTAAAATAAACAGTGAAATTTATTTTACTATTCCTTGTTTTCACTTGGGTAGTTTTTACACACAATAGTCATTCAGGAGCAAGTTGTTCAGTTTCCATGTAGTTGTGCAGTTTCAACTCAGTTTCTTAATCCTGAGTTCTAATTTGATTTCACTGTAGTCTGAGAGACTGTTTGTTATGATTTCCATTTTGTGCATTTGCTGAAGAGTGTTTCACTTCCAATTATGTGGTCAGTTTTAGAATAAGTGTGATGTGGTGCTGAGAACAATGTATATTCTGTTGATTTGGGGTGGAGAGTTCTGTAGATGTCTTTTAAGTCTACTTGATCCAGAGCTGAGTTCAAGTCCTGAATACCCTTGTTAATTTTCTGTCTCTTGATCGGTCTAATATTGACAGTGCTGTGTTAAAGTCTCCCAGTATTATTGTATGGGAGGCTAAGTCACTTTGTAGGTCTCTAAGAACTTGCTTTATGAATCTGGGTGCTCCTGTGCAGGGTGTATATATATTTACGATAGTTAGCTCTTCTTGTTGTGTTTATCTCTTTGTCATTATATAATGCCCTTCTTTGTCTTTTTTAATCTTGGTTAGTTTAAAGTCTGCTTTATCAGAGACAAGGATTGAAACCCCTACTTTTTTTTCTTTTTTTACTTTCCATGTGCTTGGTAAGTATTTCTCCATCTCTTTATTTTGAGCCTATGTGTGTCTTTGCATGTGAGATGGGTCTCCTGAATACAACACACCCATGGGTCTTGACTTCCAATTTGCCAGTCTGTGTCTTTCAATTGGGGCATTCAGCCCATTTACATTTAAGGCTAATATTGTTATGTGTGAATTTGATCCATTCATTATGATGCTAGCTGGTTTTTTTGACTGTTAATTGATTCAGTTTCTTCATAGTGTCATGTTTCTGCAGTGGCTGGTACCAGTTTTTCCTTCCCATATTTAGTGCTTCCTTCAGGAACTCTTGTAAGGCAGGCCTGGTGATGGCAAAATCTTTCAGCATTTGCTTGTCTGTGTAAAGGGTTTTATTTCTCCTTTGCTTATGAAGCTTAGTTTAGCTGGATATGAAATTCTGGGTTAAAAATTCCTTTATTTAAGAATGTTGAATATTGGTCCTCACTCTCTTCTGACTTATAGGGTTTCTGCAGAGAGATCTGCTGTTAGTCTAATGGGCTTCCCTTTGTGGGTAACCTGAACTTTCTCTCTGGCTGCTCGGGTAGTTATTTATAAATGTAGAAATACACAATGTTATTTTATTTAATGCATTTTTCTTTAAAAGATTGCGGGAAACTATCTAACTGGCACTTTTTACTGCACAATTATCACTACCAACATAAAATTATTAGAAGTATTTAAATAGCCAAGAAAGCATAAACTAAACCATTTATTATAAAGATCAGTTTGCTAGATACATACATTTATAAATTACCAAATAATCATGATTCATTTTAAAATATATCAGACATCTTTTATCATTCTCTTATAAGAGGAAAAAAATGTGAAGCATTGTTGAGATGAACATGTTTTCATAGGTAAAGAAAAAATATTTTATTATTTGTATAAGAGAAAATTGTATATATTTTAATATGAAAAACTTTAAAAACTTTAAAATGTTTTATTCTTTTAAAAATTTGAGTATATGTTAAAATTTCAATATATTTAAAGTGTAGAATATATTGAATACATTTTATCATTTTACTACAATGTTTTAATCTTTCTACTTTCCAAAGGAATATTCCTCAATGTATTATATTAGAGATAAATTATTTTATCAATATAATGTTTTTAAATAATTTTGGGCTATGGATAGTAGGAAGAAAAGCTTATATTAAATATGGAACTATGGTCTAATGGGAAAATGAGAAAAATTACAGAAATTGTGGATGATTCAATACAAAGTGTATTTAATAAACATAATGGTAGCTATTCATGTTTTAGTCATCCTTTGATCAAATATTAATACTTTCTTTCTTTAATATAAGCTTGCTATTTTCCATTTGATGCTATAGGATTGTCTTGGGAGCCTCCAGCAGCTAAATTGAGGTTCCAGTACAAGAGGCATTATCAACCTTGCCCTAATGGGGGAGTTAGGGGACCTGGACATGAGTATTTACAGTGTGTCTCTCACAGTGTTGCAGGAAAAGGGAGCCCTGATGTTGGGGCTCCACCTGTAAAATTTCTTGGCTTCCTCCAGGAAGGAATTCAAGAGTGAGCAGGTGGTAGAAGAAAGATTTATTTAGGTGGCAGTGTTGCAGCTCTGTGACTGCTCTTGAAGTGCAAGGCTACCCCATAGACAGTGCATCAAGAGTAGCAGCTCAGGGGTAGTTCTGCAATCACATTTATATCCCCATTTAATTGCATGCACATCAAGGCACAAGTTGTTCAGAAATTCCTAAAAAGGGTGGTAACTTCTGGGTCATTGACAGACAATGTGTAAACAGTCATAGTGCCGGTAGGCACGTCAGTCTTCAAACTGGTCTGGAGTTGAGCCCAGCTTCTAGAGTGGAGTTCCAACTCCTACCTCAATAAGATACTTCTTTTATCTGACAGCAGCCTAATATCTAGCTCTCCTACCCATCACCAGGGGAGGGGTCATATGCGGAACTTGTTTATACTGGCAAACACTCTTATGGCTCTTGTCTTACCCATTGCTGACCCATGCCTGTCTGACCATTGGTCTGGTGCAGAGGGGAAAGTAGGAGCACAATCTGATAGGCAGGAGAGAGAGAGCTGTAGGATTTTATCTCTGGCCACATGGGTGTGGTGTAGAACTAGAAATTGTGTCAAGGTTGGCTAAACCCTGCATCTGGTATGAGAAGGTTAAACTTGTATTCAAAATGGATGTTGAGGCAATATGAAATGATAAAAATTTACAACCAGATTGAAATGCAGTTACAAAAAAGACTGATTTCATTCATATTATTCAATCAGGATAAATGTCAAAGTTATCAACATAAATAAAAGACCTAAGTAAAGATTAAATTTCAACTCATTCCTAATGTTGAACTGTTAGTAAAAGAAAATTTAACCATATCTATTTGTAATTTTAAAAACATCCTGAGTCATTAAGAACAATGTGAGCCGGGCGCGGTGGCTCACGCCTGTAATCCCAGCACTTTGGGAGGCCGAGGCGGGCGGATCACGAGGTCAAGAGATCGAGACCGTCCTGGTCAACATGGTGAAACCCCGTCTCTACTAAAAATACAAAAAAATTAGCTGAGCGTGGTGGCGCGCGCCTGTAGTCCCAGCTACTCGGGAGGCTGAGGCAGGAGAATGCTTGAACCCGGGCAGCGGAGGTTGCAGTGAGCCAAGGTCGCGCCACTGCACTCCAGCCTGGCGCCTGGTGACTGAGTGAGACTCTGTCTCAAAAAAAAAAAAAAAAAAAAAGAACAATGTGAAACAAGTAAAATAAACAAGTAAATACACACATATACAAAGATACACAAGCATACTTCCAAAAAGATATACATATATTAACATTACATATACTTGTAAGACATCCATTTATATAACATTTAAAACTCTTGAATATCTAAATAATTTTACTTAAATTTGCTGGTGTAGCTTACTTCACAAAAAATCATTTTCTGTTCCTTTTTTTATTTCAGGCAAAGTTTGAAAATCAATACCAATTTATTTTTGACATGAAATATCTCTCATTCTCTTCTAGTCTAATCTCTTTCATCGTTTATTGGTGATATGAAAACCCCATATAGAATTCAGTTCTGCACAACATGCTATCTAAGAGCTAATCCAGGATAAGATTTTCTTACATGAAAATTAATAGTCTATTCAATCGTATTTTCTCAGTCTGAGACATGTTTAACACTTTGTATAGTGGAGTTAATATTTATCCTATTAATCATATGGCAAAAATAATAATAATGTTAACATGTGGGAGTTCAGGGATCTAATCTTATAAAATCTGTGTGTCAATAATACCAAATCACCACTTTAAAACATATCACAAATTGAAGGCAAGACTAGAGAAGAATTCAAAAAGGCTACAGTAATTCAAGGAGCTTGTGGTTCTTTCCAACTTTTTTGTTTTTCTACAATATAGCAAAGGAAAAGTTAAAATTTTCTTTAAATAAATATATATTCTGAAACTGATATTTATAGTGATTGTTTTTATTTAAAAAAACTTCCAAGGATAATGACATGGTTTGGCTGTGTCTTCACCCAAATTACGTCTTGAATTGTAGCTCCCATAATTCCTTTGTGTCATGGGAGAAACCTGGTGGTAGGTGACTGAATTATGGGGGCAGGTCTTTGCTGTGTTGTTCTCATGATAGTGGATGAGTTTCACGAGGTCTAATAGTTTTAAAAACTGGAGTTTCCCTGCACAAGCTTTTTCTTTGCTTGAGGCCATCCATGTAAGATGTGACTTGCTCCTCCATGCCTTTTGCCATGATTTTGAGACCTCCTTAGCAAAGTGGAACTGTGAGAGCGTTAAACCTCTTTCTTTTGTAAATTACCCAATCTCAGGTATGTCTTTATCAGCAGCATGAGAAGGACTAATACAGTAAATTGGTAACAGTAGATTGGGGCACTCCTGAAAAGATACCCATAAATGTGGATGCAACTTTGGAACTGGATAATAGGCAGAGGTTGGAACAGTTTAGAGGGCTCAGAAGAAGACAAGAATATGTGGGAATGTTTGGAATGTCCTAGAGACTTGTTGAATGACTTTGCCCAAAATGCTGTTAGTAAGGGCCAGGCTAAGGTGGTCTCACATGGAGATGAGAAACTTTTTGGGAACTGGAGCAAAAGACTGGTGACATTTTGCCCCTGCCCTGGAGATTTATGGAACTTTGAACTTGAGAGACATGATTTAGGATATTTTCCGGAAAAAATTTCTAAGGGGCAAAGCATTCAAGATGTGACGTGGGTGCTATTATAAGCATTCAGTTTTAAAAAAGAAACGGAGTACAAAAGTTTGTATAATATGCAGCCTGACAAGGGAATAGAAAGAAAATCCCATTTTCTGAGGAGAAATTCAAGCTGGTTGCAGAAATTTACATCAATAACAAGGAGCAGAATATTAATTACAAAGACAATGGGGAAAATGTCTCCAGGGCATGTCAGAGACCATTGTGACAGCCCCTCCCACCACAGGCCCAGAGGTTTAGGAGAAAAAAATTGTTTCATGGACCACCAGGTTCCCTCTGCTGTGTGCAGTCTAGGGACTTGGTGTCCTGCATTCCAGATGCTCCAGCTATGACTAAAAAGTGCAGCTCAGGCTGTTACTTTAAAGGATGGAAGCCCCAAGCCTTGACAGCTTCCAGGTAATATTGAGCTTATGGGTTCACAGAAGTCAAGAATTGAAGTTTGAGAACCTCCACCTAGATTTCAGAGGATGTATGGAAACACCTGGATGCCCAGGTAGAAGTTTGCTGCAGGGGTGTGGCTTTCATGGAGAACCTCTACTAGGGCAATGAGGAAGCAAACTGTGGGGCCAAAGCTCCCACACAGAGTCTTTACTGGGGCACTGTCTAGCGGAGTTGTGAGAAGAGGTCTGCTGTCTTCCAGACTCCAGAATGGTAGATCCACTGAGAGCTGGCACCATGTTGCTGGAAAAGCTGCAGACACTAAATGCCAGCCCATGAAAGCAGCTGGGAGGGAAGCTATACCCTGCAAAGCCACAGGGGCACAGCTTCCTGAGACCAGGAGAACCCACCTCTTGCATCAGCGTGATCTGGATGTGAGACATGGATTCAAAGATCATTTTGGAGCTTTAAGACTTGACTGTCTTGCTTGGTTTTGAACTTTCATGGGGCCAGTAACCCATTTGTTTTGGCCAATATCTCCCATTCATAATGGCTGTATTTACTCAATGCCTGTACCCCCATTGTATCTAGGAAATGACTAACTTGCTTTTGATTTTACAGGCTCATAGGCAGAAGGGATTTTCCTGGTCTCGGATGAGATGTTGGACCATGGACTTTTGAGTTAATGTTGAAATTAGTTAAGGCTTTGGGGGACTGTTGGGAAGGCATGATTGGTTTTGAAATGTGAGGACATGATATTTGGGAGGGATGAGGGGTAGAATGACATAGTTTGGTTATGTCCCCACCCAAATCTCATTTTGAATTGTAACTCCCACAATTCCCACGTCCAGTAGGTGACTGAATTATGGGGGCATATCTTTCCTGTGCTGTTCTCATTATAGTGAATGAATCTCACAAGATCTGATGGTTTTTAAAATTGGAGTTTCCCTGCACAAGCTCTTTCATTGCCTGCTGCCATTCACAAGATGTGACTTGTTCCTCCTTGCCTTCTGCCAGGATTGTGAGGCCTTCCCAGCCATGTATAACTGGGAGTGCATTAAACCTCTTTCTTTTGTATATTACTCAGACTCAGGTATGCTTTATCAGCAGTGTGACAACAAACTAATACAGATAACTCTTGATATTAATGCATTCCTATGAAGTCTAGATATATTTTGTCAATGAAAAGAGCCAAATTCTGTAAAATATTTGAAGAGATTTATTCTGAGACAAATATGTGTGACAATGGCCAGTGAGACAGACCCAGGAGATCCTGAGAATATATGCCCAAAATGGTGTGATTGCAACTTGGTTTTATATGTTTTAGCAAATGATACATGTAAGGTGTACATTCATTCAGGACAATAACTTGAAGCAGGGGTGAGGACGGTGTGAGGGTCAGTCTTCAGGTTATAGGTAGATTCAAAGATTTTCTGATTGGCAATTGGGTGAAATTTGATTGACAGAGTTAAGAAACTATCTAAAAACCTAGAATCAATAGAAGTGAATGTCTGGGTTAAGATAAGGGGCTGTGGAGATCAAGGGTCTTATTATGCAGATAAAGCCTTGAGGTAGCAGGCTTCAGAGAGAATAGATCATAAATATTTCATATAAGACTAAAAAATGACAGACTCTTAGTTAATTCTCTACTGGATCAGAGAAGAGTCCCGGAAAAAAAAAAGGGGGGGGATTCTCTACAGAATGTAAATTTTTCCCACAAGAGACAGTTTTGCAGACCTTTTCAAAATATGTCAAATAAATATATTTTGAGGTAAAATACTTTGTTTGCTTTCAGGGCCTCTGTCCTGTTGGTATCTTATTGCTACAAAGAGTCTGTTTTGTCAGTCTTAAAGTCTCTGTTTTAATGTTAATGCTGGTCAGTTGTGCCTGAATTCCAAAGTGGCAAGGGTATAATGAGGCATGTCTAACCTTCACTTCCCATCATGGACTGAACTAGTTTCTTGGGTTAACTCTGCAATGCCCTTGGCTGAGAGGAGGTGCCCAATGAGTTGGTTGGGGGAATTACAACTTTATTTTTGATTTATGATTTTCAAGTATTCTTTCCTGCTCTAGAAATCTACTTGTCATATGTTGTAAAGTACCCAATATAATTAATTACATAAATTATCCTATTAAAAATATCTATTTTAATAGCATAATTCACTAAATCTTATGTAATTGATTCATAATACATATTTAGCATGAAATTATTAGAAGCAATGGCACTTTACTAAACCACTTATCTGAAATACATCCAAAAAATATGCTGTTAATAAGAGCATGTTAAATTTATTACATAATATAAAAATACTTTCTTGTTAAGCCACACATTTTCCAAATTATTCAAAACTTCTTGCAACTACTGGTTCTCAGGCAAAAGCAACAGGTGCATGTTCATAGCAAAATAAGTAGTTCAATTATTAACTTTATGTAAAAGAAGAAAAGTAAGAATTATTTTATAGTAATATTTTAATTGGTTAAAAATAATCAAAATCAGAATACAGTTCAAGAAGGGAAGAGAAAATTAAAATCTGTTGAAGAGGTAATTTTTCATGTTAACTGAAAGCAGCAGTAGAAGTAAGCTATCACTTCTTTAAAAGTAATAAAAGTTTTGAAGATAATATTAACATTCCAGTTACTTTCTTAACTGGTTTTGAGAATCTCAAGAAAGCTACTTATATTCTCTAGGTTTTTATTTCCTCATTTATAAAATGAGAGGTTTGTACCATTGATTTCCAACCATTACTTAAAACGTACCATTCATGGCTACTAAAATAAAATGACAGTGCCTCTGGCTTACCCTTATGCTCCCACATGTCCCTTGCAAGGAAAGTCATAGTATGAAACTAGGAAGAAACCTGCCAGAGCTCTGGAAATCAAAAGTGGGTGCCCTCTACCTGTCATAAATTGGGGTTTCTGCAGTGACAGGACAGTTGCTATCAGATTAAAAATAATACCCGAGGGTCAACTCAAAAGACGTTTGTTATTCCTAAAAGAACCTGATTGCCTAAATATTAGAGGAAAGGCTAACCAAGATGGCCTTAGTCCCCTCAACTTAAACTTTTAGACAGAATTCTTCCTGACTGTAGGCCCCTGACCTCCCCTTTATTTGAGCATTTATTTTAGAAAAGTTCCAACTGTAAATTCTTTCTCTGTCCCTTTGAGATATAAATCTTCTCTCAGTCTCTTGCCAGTTTTACAACTCAGAAATGCCTTTCAGAAGGACCTGGTGGTCATCTCTTTTAAATGTAATAATCTAAAGAGATTGCATCCCAATCTCCTGATGTCTAGGGGGAGGGTTGAAGCCTAATTTCAATAAGCAACAATTAACAAACACAAATGGTCTAATTGCATTGACCAACCCTCCCCTCCAACATCCTCAAGTAACCTGCTCAATGGACCCTCTGCCTTATCACAAGGATGGGGACCAGTGTGATGGTCTTCTGTATCCCAAGCTCTTCGCAGTGTCCCAAAAGAGTCGGATCTCACTCAGGCTCAAAGGATGAGTGTGAGGTTTTATTGAGTGGTAGAGGTGACTCTCGGTGAGATGGATGGGGAGCTGGAAGTGGGGGATGGAGTGGGACCCAATGGCCAGACTCTTCTCCAGACAGCCTCAGCTGACCTCCTCTCAGTGTCTAGATGTCCTTCCTCTTCTCTCTTTCTCTTCTGCATTGTTCCACCATCACTCATCTGCTGGGCTCCTGCTGGTTTGCTGGTCTGCTGATCTTGACATTCAGCTCTTGTGTGTGTGCCCGCTAAGGTCTCTGGTTTATATAGGGGAAAGATGGGGGGTGTGGTGGGCCAAAAGTAAACTATTTGGTCATGAAAACAGAAATTCCTGTCTTCAGTTAGGGCCGTTTGTCTCCAGGTGTGAGGGTAGGGCCTTTGCTAGAGAACCACACTCTTCTACCCAGTATTTCCTTGTCTCCTGTCTGTATCATTACTATGTGTTATAGGCACAGTAATCAGAAAAATGTAACTTAATAAATGAAGCAAAATACATACATATATACATGCATACATAAAGAAGCTACTGATTCTAACAAAGATACAGTAATTTAACAAATTGATTTTTTTAATCTACTTTGAGAAGTCTTATTTCCTAATTACATCTTAGTATAGTACATGAAACAGAGTAGTCATGCAATAAATTAGTTCCATTAAAACTAAATAAAACAAAGAAAAAATTGCATACTACTTTTCAAAATTTAAATAAGAATAAATCTCTTGTTTCTTATATAAAAGATATTTAATATTAGAAATTTTAATGAATAAAATTAGGAAAAACAGTCTTGATACCAGAAGGGTCCTGATGGAGACCCAAAAAGAGGGTTCCTGGATCTCACATGAGAAAGAATTCAGCATGAGTTCACAGTGCAAAGCAAAAGCAAGTTCGTTAAGAAAGTTAAGTGGTGAAAAAATAGCTACTTCATAGACAGAGTAGGGCATTCCCAAAAGTAAGAGTAGGAATGCCCACCCTAGGTACAATGCCTGTTAATATGTAGGACAACAACAACAGCAAGAAATCATGGGGGAGATGTGCTCTACTACAAAGCTTTGTGATAAAGGATTAATTTTCTTAATTACTTTATTTTGCAAGAATTGATATTATTATCTTTAAAGCAAAATCAAGAATGCTTTTGTTCTGAAGATATTGGTATATCAGGACATTCTTGAGTCTTGGTCTGTTTAGTAAAATTATTAATCTGTTCCCCTAACAGTAAATATCTAGAGGCTAGTAATAACTTACCTCCTAGGAATACAGCCCAGCAAGTCCCAGCCTCACTTTTCATAGCCCTCACTCAAGATGGAGTTGCTTTGGTTCAAATGCCTCTGACAATATGAAACATATAGAAGAGAGCCATACTCTACTAAAAAGTAAAATCACAGCGTTAAATTTTCAGTAATACATGAGAAAATAAGCATTAATCTAAACATATTGGAAACTGAATCCAAAAATTACAAGTAAATTTTAAATATGCATGGAAAAGAAAAAGAAAAAATTAAAGTAATAAATAAAGAAGGCCAGGCGTGGTGGCTCACACCTGTAATCCCAGCACTTTGGGAGGGTGAGGCGGGCGGGTCACGAGGTCAAGAGATTGAGATCATCCTGGCCAACATGGTGAAATCCCGTCTCTACTAAAAACACACACACAAAAAAATTAGCTGGGCGTGGTGGCACGTGCCTGTAGTCCCAGCTACTCAGGAGGCTGAGGCAGGAGAATTGCTTGAACCCAGGAGGCGGAGGTTGCGCCACTGCACTCCAGCCTGGCGCCTGGTGATGGAGTGAGACTCTGTCTCAATCAATCAATCAATAAATATATGATAATTTTAAAGTTAAAAATAGAGAACTAAGTAACAAAATGAAGAAAATTTGTCAAATGCAATCAAAAAGGAGATAAAAAGCAAATATCAAAATCGTTAAAGCAAGGTAATAACACAGTGACAATAAAAATTGAAAAAAAGATATATACATTGAAGGAAATTAAAATAATTTACCCCACAATATATACTTCTTTGACATATTTTGAGATGGGTTTTCAGAGTGACAGAAAACAGAAGTAGTCCTGCAAAGCTGTCTTTTGTTAGGGAGATTTGCATTTGTAGAGAACGTTTGCATTTGATGTAGCTAGACTTTCTCTGAAGGTCTTCCCTTGTTGATCCAGAAAGGTTTAACTGAGTCTGACACCTCTAAAGGTCTGAAAGACACAGTTACCATCTAACTCCCTTGAGGGTTGCTACCTGTGAGGTTCATTTAAATAACAAATCACCTTTATTAGCCTGGCTTCCTTTGCTCTCCCTCCCATTACCTGTCTTGCCATCATAACCTGATTTATCACCATAACCTACTTTTGTCCATGCTGGGAACCCTCATCCTTTGTGTAATCCCAAAAATGGCATATAAGTTTCTGTACTGCATTGGGAAGTGGGGGGTAATCGCTCTGTGGTTCTCACGTGTGTTCACATTTATGAATTTTGTGTCTTTTCTCCAATTAATCTGCCTTTTGTCAGTTGATTTTTCAGTGAAGTCTCAGCATTAAGGGAAAACTTTCCCTTGGCCCCTGTAACATCTTCACATTTTAAAATTTAAAGTATTCATTCCATGAAAAATTATTAAAGAGTTAAAAGATTATACTACCCCAAAAGAGTATACATCTTAACTAATCCATTCTCATTAACTGGTGACTCATAATGGAGCACAGAGCGAGAAAAGAGGCAGTGAAGCTATCTTAGTTTGGGTTCCCCCAGAAGTAAAGACTTTGAATGAGATTCATTTAAAAGTGACTTACTGAAGGCATGCCCTCAGGAGAGTGTTATGAGAAAGGGAAGGAAGCAGGGACTGAGTGACGGGGAAAAGCTATGCAAAATTTTGTTTCAGTTGAAGTCTCAATTTGATCTTGTGGGGAGCTGCATATGTGAATGGCATCTTAGAATTGCTTCCACTTGATGTAAGAGGACCAGCCTTCTGTATGCAAGTAATTGGCTGTGATACAGTGTCTGGGAAGGTTGTAGCCTCCCATGAATTTCTACATTAGACTGTGCCCAATCAATGGTCCTGGGAAACTCTCCAGCCACCAGTGCAGCTGTGAGCTCTCAGCTGCCAATCTTCATACCAGACGAAGAATGTGGGAACCTGCGAAGTAAATGGGGTCTGAGTAGGTACCAACAGCATCTATTTCTAGCCTGTACTAATGAAACCGTCTGTGCAAAATTATGACAGAGAAATCTGACATAGTTGACTTCATCTTGCTCCCTCTCTAAGCTCTCCTTGGTCATTCCTGGGCATATGTCAAGCTAACTTTGGGAGGAATTTAGTTTATAGTTTAACTTTAAAGCAATGATGATAATAGGCCTTCCCAAAACTAAACTGCCTTTGTAACAGTAATTAAAATCATTCTGCTAAGATGTAGGCCTAGTAAAACAATAATCAGCCAACCTGTTCTGGAAGTCACAAAATGTGTGACCTCTCTAATTACTCCTGTAGATAACATCACTATTTTAGAACAGAAGATTGGACTTTTGAGATGTTTTTTGAGAATTTTGCATTTCTGACAACTGGCTGACTCCACCCAGTCACCCTGTGACTCAACCAATCCTGTTGACCCTGCCCAGAGGCTGATACAGCACATGAGGACCATTTTCACACCCCTAAAATTTCATACCCAACCAATTAACATTTCTCATTCCCAAGCCCCTGCACACCAAATGATCCTTGAAAAACCCTAACCTCCAATGTTGGGGATATTGATTTTAGTAATCACTCCATCTCGTTAATGGCCAGCCTCACATCAATTAAACACTCCTTACTGCAATGCCGCAATCTCAGTGAATTGATTTCATCTGCATAGTGGGCACAACGAACCCTTCAGTTGATTACAGTAAAACAGATTCTGTTAACAGGGTTTTCGTTAAGCATCTATTTTAAAGTATAAAAATAATAAAAAAAAGTTTCCCAAGTTTCAAAACTTAAAAAATTTCATTTCAAATAATATGTTTTTACTTTTATGTAATCTCAGGCATATTTTACTTCAGAGTCAGAAGAGAGGGTAACTAGAAAGAATTATCTGTGCTTTAAAGAGAGAAAAGGAGGATGAGAAAGCATGGGAAAAGAAGAGATAGACTGAAAAGCTAAATAATGTATATAATTGTAGAATCAGTGATTGCAAATGAGTAGAGAAGAGTGAAGGTTCTAATTATGAAAAAATGAAAGAATATTAAAGTGAAGAACTTTAGAAATGAATAGGCCAGCAACAATGTCTCTTCACTGAGATAAAACCAAATACTCTGTTTATCCATAGAGAAGATAAACTTATTCTTAAATTTACGTTAATAAAAGTAACATAATCTAATTAGTGGGAGAAAAACTACTATGATGAAAAGGGAAAAAGGCATTATGCTTCATGAAAGAAGCCCTGCACAAGAGTATGTGCTATAATATGAAACTCTAATACAAACAAAATTAATATATGGTAGTGGGGGGGTGAGGGAGTGGGGCTCCCAAAGAGGCTCCCAGTTTCCCTATCCGAGGTGCCCAGGTCCTTGATCTCTCTTACTCCAGGAATGGGGAAGGGGCCCCGGAGGCCCGGTGAGCTTACCATCCAAATAAGTATCGTGGACCCAAAGAGTTGAGCAGAGAAGTTATTAGGCAGAGAGAGGAACAGGGGGGTGGCGGGGGGTGGGGGAGAGAGAGAGAGAGAGGAGAGAGAGGGAAGAGGAGAGGGGAGAGAGAGAAGACAGACGAGAGACAGAGAGAGAGAGAGGAGAGAGAGTTCTTTCAAACTTCCCCTGGAGTAATTGATCGACTCTGATACCGGATTGGCTGCTGATTGGCTGCTAGGGAGCTCTTCCCGGGCGTTTTGAACAAAGCAGCTGTCATGGATTTTCGACCTAGCCTGTCCAGGAAAGTCAAAGAACTCTAGGTTCCTCAGTGAGGGCATGGATGGAGGTGTGGCGATGGGAAATTCCTGCCTTTAAACCACGCCCCTTGTGGACTCTGGAAGAGAAGCTTTTTGTTCCTTGACACAGACCCTCAATAGTGTAGGGCAGGATAAATAATTTCTATCTTCTATCCTTTTTAGTAGGGTCAGACTCCTGTAATGAAAGACAGATTAATAAAAGAAAAACAAACAGAAGTTTTATAACATTCATTCTTTCTGTATATGTGGGAGGTGCCCAGAGAAATGAGCAAATCTCTAGAGGAGATCTCAGAGAAGTAGCTTTGCTCTCAGGCTTAAATACTATCATTTTCTGAAGCAGGGTGTGGAAAAAGGTCTACCTAAGGCAAAATGGCTAGTAAAAGCATTGTGTTACAAGATTATGGTTTGTCTTGCAGATTTAAGCCTTTAATTTAGGATTTAAAATACCTTTTGCATTGATTAAAACTGTCTAATAATTTAGTCACCTTTCTCTTTATGGTGCAGGGGAAGGAAATACTCTTACAAATGGAGTTTTCTTTTATAGGTTTAAATTTCTCTTACAAAAGGGTAACTTTTTGGAGCTTTTTATGTATCTGCACTTCTTAAAATAACCAATTCAAAATAGTCTTTATGCCAAAAAGACATATTTTGGGTTAGCAAATTCTGTACTTCACAATATGACCAGTCATATTTTAGGATAGTGAGTCCTGAACCCCATCAGTGAAAAAAAAAAATCAGTTCATTGTTGTATATAGTGAGATGGAGGCAGAATGTGACTAGACAGTGTCATGGACAATCATTCTAGAATGATAGTAATGATCTTTGTTCCATATAGGTGTTTGGATTATATAGGTTACATGCATAATCTAGTTATACATTTGTCAAAACTCAGCATATGCTTATAAAATTTGTCTATATTTCATTGTATACAAAATAGAATAGTGAACTCTGATTAATGATATGCATAACAAAAGATTTAGAAGGAAGTATACTGATACCTAAACAATTTTCTATATAAATAAAAAAAATAAGATGGCTTGTGTAATGATAAAAGAATGGGCTGGGCATGGTGGCTCATGCCTGTAATCCCAGTACTTTGGGAGTCTAAGGTGGGAGGATCATCTGAGGTCAGGAGTTCGAGACCAGCCTGGCCACTTGGTTAACCCTCATCTTATCAAAAATGTAAAAATTAGCTGGGTATGGTGGCACATGCCTGTGATCCTAGCTACTTGGGAGGCTGAGGCAGGAGAATAACCTGAACCTGGGAGACAAAGGTTTTGGTAAGCCAAGATTGCACCATTGCACTCCAGTTTGGGTAACAGAGTGACACCCTGCCTCAAAAAAAAAAAAAAAAGAAATGGGTAGAGGGAAGTTCTATGATAGGACAAGTATAATGAAATGTTTAAGGCAGAAATGGTAGTGGGTATATGACTCTTTGTTGTCAGATTCTAGCATTTTGGTGTGTTGGGAAATATCCATAAATAAATGCTGTAAAAGATGGTTGAGAATAATTGAGTCATGTGAAACTTGTAATGGGCATGTTAATCCTAAATTAATTTTATATTCTGATGTAATTGTTCAGAAGAGAAAAATAGTCGCTCATTCTTACAGCACATTTTCCCTCTAACAAGAGATGCCCATTATAACAATAATGGATTTTTTAAAAATCAGGACTCACCTAGGATCAATCTTTTTCATGTTTTGGACCATTACTGAAGAAGGGATGTATATGTAATCCTCAAGTTTTCTAGCAATTTGAACAATGGGGATTTGTGTACATTAAATTATTTCTTAGCAGACCACAGAACAATATGACATGCTGAATTTGGCAATTGTGAAATGCACAAACCAGAAACTGGTTTCATATACTTTATACTTTATTAGAGTTACCAAAACACCAGGGGTTTGGTCTAGGTCCTGCTGCTCACCACACAGAAAGCCAATCACTGAGATGATAAGTATTGCCAAGGAAGAAGGTTATAATTAGGTGCTGCAGTCAAGAAGATAGGAGCTCAGTCTCGAATCCATCTCCCTAACTGACTAAAACTAACGGTTTATATAGCAGGCAAAAAAATGTAACAGTGTATAAGAAAATGGGAACCTGGGAGGGGCACAGACACAATCATGGTAAATGTGGAGTCCAGCATCTGTTGTGGTGATCTGGTTTCAGTTTTTTTATAAGTGTGAGAGGCCTAAATGTCCTTCCTTGAGGAATGAACTCAGATAAAGCAAATACAAGCAAATACAAGTTTCAAAGTTTTTTTTTTTTTTTTTTTTTTTTTTTTTTTTGAGATGGAGTCTCATTTCCTGACTAGGCTAGAGTGCAATGGCAAGATCTTGGCTCACTGCAACCTCCACCTCCCCGGTTCAAGCAATTCTTCTGCCTCACCCTCCCAAGTAGCTGGGACTACAAGTGCATGCCACCACACCCAGCTAATTTTTATATTTTTAGTAGAGACGGGGTTTCACCATGTTGGCCAGGATGGTCTCGATCTCTTGAACTTTTGATCCGCCCGCTCAAGCTGTTAAGACCAGAAGGGCCAATTTCTATGTTTATCCAAAAATAACTGTCTATGGGACTCTTGGGACAGTTTCATTAAGAAATAATTAAGTTTCAGAAATTGGATTCCTACCATTTCTTACAGTCCTAGGAGTTAGACATACTCCAAATATTAGGAGACATGTTGTAGTGAAAAAGCTGATGTAATTTCCCTTCTCATGTGTAAAATATAATTCTCAATTCTTGCATGGTCATGTAAGTTAGCAAATTAGATAATTACATAAATTAGATAAAAACATACTATTTCCTTTCAGTATGTTTACTTAGTTTTCCATTCTATTAATATAAAGCAATAAAATACAAAAATAATCATTTAACACAGTGATAATTAATACATACTTTCAAAATTTTGCATGAACATTTCTATCTACTGATTTGAGGACAGAGGTTTCAAAGTATTGCTGATTATGCCAGAAAGTGTGGTTTTGAAGAAATGGAGACATGTTTTCTGAAAATCTAAGCCCATCTGAAAAATTACCATACAAATACTTTGAAAAGAAAAGAAAATTGTCCAATGACAATCTCATCCCCTCCAAATTAACACATTAATCTTGACAATTAATTATAAATATAATCACGACCTACACCGTATCTCTCTGCTAAAATTTCTAAAAAGAGAAAATTTATAGCGCATGCACATACATACACACATCAAACACAAAGAAACGATAAACAAATGCAATAAAATATAATAGGAAAAAAACATGTATATCTGTCCTCAAAAGACATTTTCAGTTCAGCTGGTATGAGATTTTTTCTGTTTTCCAAGGCAAATTAAAGCATTTTTAAAAGAAGAGACATAAGTAAAAGTTTGTCAGCACACTTATCTCTATTTTTGGGCAAAACCCACAAAGGTGATCACACACTCTGCTAAGCAATAAGAACATACTTATTTGTATAGTGTGAACATAATATAATTTGGTTACAGCATCCTGCTACTTATCTTTTCCTAATAACAACACAAGTCAAAACTCTCAGCAATATATTTTTCTCTCCTGTAAGTCATATGCAGTAAGACCAATCTAAACTGAGTTATTTTTGTAGCTTTACTAATTAAGGAAGATAAATAATTGTAAATGGTGTAATTAACATATACAACACCATAAAAATTGCCTTTTACAAGATGAAAAGAAGTAAACATGAGGCCATTGCTAGCTTTAATGTCTAGTCAATTATTCCTAACCACAGAATGAGCATACTCATGACTCTCAGCAGTAGGTCTATGCTTATTTTATAAGGATTTTTCTTTTATCACAGCCAACTTTGTAGTTTCCAAAGTTTTGTAAAGTCCTTCAACAAATATATCTAATACAATGTAGAATAATAAAGAATAAATATTTTCAAAATTATTCATAAAATATGAAAGGATCCATGACAAAAATTAAAATAATAAATTAAAACATTAAAAATGAGATGTTTTGTTGTTGTTGCTATTGTCTTTTTTTTCCCCTCACTCATCATTTGCTGGATGCAACCACTTCTTTACCACAATTCTTTTATCGATAAGGAACTTTTATATGTGGATTCGTTTTCCTATTATTTCATTGCTCCTCACACCCCCACTATCAATTGGGCTCTGGTTGTCTCAGCCGACAAACTTTTAAGAAATTATTTTTCATTTTTAGTGATATTAATAATATTCTGCTTCAGTAACTCATTGTAATAGGCATTTCAGAAACTTGGTATCAATTGCATCTGTCAGGCATTTACAAATTTAAAATCTAACACTTCACTTTCCTCATATCCGTGTTCTTCTTCTCTTTTCCTCATTCTTACTCTTTTGATTTTTTTTTTAAATTAAGGGCTCAATTTCCTTTATCCCTCTATGTCCTCTTGGTCTAGCCATATCTCCCTGGTACTTTTTTTTTTTCTATTTTAGATCTAAAACCTATGGTCTACTCCTTTGAAATCCATTTTTTTTTTTTTTCATGGAGTCTTCCTCTGTTGCCCATGCTGGAGTGCAGTGGCATGGTCTTGGCTCACTGCAACCTCTGCCTTCTGGGTTCAAGCGATTCTCCTGCCTCAGCATCCCAAGTAGCTGGGACTACAGGTGTGTGCCACGATGCCTAGCTAATTTTTGTATTTTTAGTAGAGATGGGGTTTCACCATATTGGCCAGGCTGGTTTTGAACGTCTGACTTTGTGATCCACCTACCTCAGTCTCCCAAAGTGCTGGGTTTACAGGCATGAGTCACTGTACCTGGCCAAAGAACCCTCTTTCTAGGACTTTTATTTACCTTTATTTCTTTTTTTCAGACATATTCCAAAATTACAAAACTTTAAATCTATTTAAATGATAATTTTTCTTCCATTTTTAACTTCATTTTATTAAGTATTGCAAAATAAAAATATAAACATTGTTATGGCTTGAAATCCATTGTTTCTATACTCAACCAGAATGTTATAGATGTTTATTCATTTCTTTTTTTATATATAGTCATTTATTTCTCTCTCTGTCCACATCTGTCATCTTAGGTTCCAAACCTAACCCCTTTCTCTTTTTATTCTCAGCAAATAAAATAATTAGGCAAGAACTCCTTCTGTTATTGAAACACCAGGGGTTAGGTCTAGGTCCTGCTGCTTGCCACACCAAATGCCAATCACTGATAAAATAAGTATTGCCAAGAAAGAAGGCTTTAAGTGGGTGCTACAGCTGAGGATATGGGAGATCATTATCAAATCCATCTTCCTGACTAAAATTAAAGGTTTATATAGCGGAGAAGAAATGTAACCATGTGTGGAAAAACAGGAATTAGGGAGGGGGTAAGGAAGAAGATTTGGTTAACAGGAAGCAGGTGGTTGGTTAGGTAATCATGATGGGTGAGGGGTTTGGAGTCTTACCATCCAAATGCAGTGATCTAGTACATTTCAGCTCCTTGATTCTATCTGGGAGGCATGATGGTTGGGTTCCTAAGAATGAAACTCAGATGAGACAAATATAAGTGTCCCAAATGTTAAGAGGAGGATGGCCAATTTCTGTGTTTATTCAGAGAAAACATAAACATCAGCTCTATGGGACAATTGGGTCAGTTTCATTTCCATTCCCCATTTTACTGCCAGCTAGTGAATCACTATCTGCATTTATTCTTCCTTTCTCCTCCTGTCTTATGGAAACAAGTGTTCTCCTCAATCCAAGCATAACTCTACAATCTACACCATGAATACACCTGTCATTCCTCATTTGAGATCCAAGAGAACACTTCTTTTCTCTTTGTGTTAACTTTAGTATCTCAATCTGTCTTGAATTCCATGACATTGCCACCTCCTGGCTTTTAGCCTTTCTCTCTGCTCTCTTTCTACTATTTCATAGTTGTTTTTCTACCTTTTGAATTTTAAGCTTTCTAAAATTAAAATTAAATATATCTTGCTAAATTATCAGATTTAAATTATCAGATGACTAGAGTTGGAAACACTTTTAGTAACACATAAGCCCACATGCAACATACTTCTTAAAGATATGAAACAGTGATAACACATATGACATGATTGATAATAATCTGGCAAGAAAGATTCATCAGAATTTAATTTAACTTTTAATTACAAAGAATAATATCAATAGAAAAAATGAAAAAATAAATTTAAACATTTAAATTATAGTAACAAGTGTCTATTAAAAAACTGACATAAGGTAAGCCAAACATTAAAAACAAAGAATATGAGAGATGGCATATAAAATAACAGGAAGTTGCCAACAAACATTCTCTTTTCTGCTGTTTTAGATAATCACATCTACTAAAATAATTGGTGGTGAGGGGGGTGACATTTATATGACAAACTCTGGAAGCTGTGTACATAAGTCACAGACCTAAAATTAAAAACCCTATGTCCACATTATACAGTGTTATGTTCCCTATAATTAACATTGTAAAGAATAATTATAGTATGACCTGAGCATTATAAGATTATAAATGTGTAATGAGGAAAAAGTACAACAGTTCTGTAATACAAAAATCATTCAACGTCAACTATTCAGCTGAGCCCCAATTAAAGAAGTCCGTTGTACTCTTCTTACTTTATCAGATTAATTCTAGAAAGTGAACACTAAATATAAGGATCTGTGAATCTTTGCCAACAGTACATTTTGGGAAAACCTGCAAAAATTGTTATTGTTATTGAGCACTTTTGATCTTGAAATTAGTATGTTGAAGATACAGAGGTAGTTTGACTAAAGAATAAAGGCTGATTTGAAATTAAGCCATTGCTTATAATTTGCATTTTGTTTGGCCACAGAAACTTCAGTGATTGTCCAGTAAACCACTTCATAAATATCTGCCTCTTCAATGCATAATTTTCTTCTATGCTATATTAACAATGTGAATACAGAATAACTAATAAAATCCCTTACTTACTTCTTCTGACCCCTACTAAGAGTTTCTAATTGGATTTTTCTCTTTAATTCCTTTTCACAAGGTGTGAGAGAGTCAGTTTTCACTTGCTCAGCATGAGCTTCTCTGTATTTCTAATCTTGCCTCTAAGAGACAAAAAGGATCTTTAGCTAATGACTATAGTTGACTGTGATATTCACTATAGAGCAATGTAGGAAAATGAGGCTAATGACTACAAACAGAAAATGATAAAAAAGACTATATCCTTAATAAATATACAGTATAAAACACTTAGAAGAATGAAGTTATGTAGATTCAAGTAGTAAACATGCCTGAAATAGCCTTATTGATATTAATAGTCAATGAAAAGTTGAGATATAAAACCAACATGGATTGAGCCACATTCAGAAGAGAGGATTTCAAGGAAACATTCAAAGCATGAATTCATTTTAAAAATATGTCCTTTAAAGTATATGCATACTTAAAGGTCAAAATGAGGAAATAAAAATGTGTATGTTTTGCTATTTTTTAGAAGTTAGAGTTCTTGAACTTTGTATTTGGATGATTATACATAATTTGATATAAATGGGTGGAAAAATAGTTCCTTTGAGAACTTCTCCAGAATATACAGGCACATAATCAAATAAGGGAAAGAGATGAAACAATCAAGTCCCTGCTTTATGTCCAAGTGACTAGTGTGATTCAGGAATGTGAGCAGTATTGGTTTTTTAAGCACAGAGGGAGCTTGTTCACATGAATGTTATTCAATATTGTGAGACTTCTTTTCACTTTTCTTCTATTATTTATTTACTTCCTTTACTCAGACACTATTAGAGAGTGAATTTTGTGTATTTGCTATTCCTTGTTGCAATCTGTAACTTTGAGATTCTATCACAAATCTGGTGGGTATAACTCTCCTGCAGTCATGCTTTGTGTGTGTGTTAGTGTTTTAAGTTTTACCTTGCATCCTAAGGAACTCTTTTTTGCTTTTATTCTTAACTGCTCACATTCACACATATATGGCTTTTCATCTACAAGGTGTCTGAAACTTCACACTTACAGTGAACTGGTATACACAATATGAAAATTGAAGAAAACCCATTGTAGCTTATCTGTACTCATAACTGAGACTTCTTTATATGCCTTGCCATAGTAAGAAAGAATTTTATATCTAGAACATAGTATACACCTTACTCACTTGCTCCATGGAGGATCCATGGTAGGAACAAGGGACAAATAATTTTAAATATCAGATTTACAAGATAATCTAAAGATGGTGAATTGAATTTTGCATATTTTATCAATGAATTATGACCCTTCTGAATTCTTAAGTGTGGACATTGTGAATGAGATGATGCTGTTGGAATGCTAGCTAATTTACTCTGAACTACAAGCATATGGTATAGTAAAACCAATTAGAACAAGTAAATAAAAAAAAGAAAAGATACAAAGATAGATATATCGGCCTAGTGCGGTGGCTCATACCTGTAACCCCAGCACTTTGGGAGGCCACGGCAGGCAGATCTTTGAGGTCAGAAGTTCGAGATCAGCCTGGCCAACATGGCAAAACCTGGTCTCTACCAAAAATACAAAAATTAGCTGGGCATGGTGGCACGTGCCTGTAATCTCAGCTACTCTGGAGGCTGAGGCACACAAATCTCTTGAACCCAGGAGGCAGAGGTTGCAGTGTGTGGAGATCATGCCACTCTACTCCAGCCTGGGGGACAGAGTGAGACTGTCTCCAAAAAAAAGATATAGAGATGATAGATAGATAAATGGATGGATAGATAGATACATAACATACATAGATACATAGAGATAGAGACGAACAGCATATAAATATCGAGTCTGTTCTTTCTAATGTTGAATGAAGCATGCACATCAATATTGAATAAAATAAAATATCTATATTGGCTAGCATGGGTTATTGGAGATTAACCAAAATTGATTACTGACTCTTGCCTCTTTTATCTACACTGTGGGTATGAAAGAGCATGGATAAAGAGAGAAGCTATGCTTCAAGTATTTCTCTAGAGAGCACTGTGTTGCAAGGGCCTACATTCTAGTGGAACAAAGTGGCACAACATTCTCTTCACTCAGGAGAGGAAAAAAGTTTGATACATCTTTGCTGCATTCAGAGGGACTCAGCAGACCTGTTTCTGCCTCTCACCTGGGAAATCCAGGGGAGAGAGAAAACAAAAGATACAGAGTGGCTACTTGATTTGGCAGCTGAGTGGAGAAGAATGCTGTTATTGAAAATGGCTCACTCCCAGAGTATGAATATCTCTTATAAATCAAATTGTATTTTAAACACCAGACAAGCCCCCAGAATACAAAGCCATTTTATGCAGTATAAGGTGACAACTTCTCTGTCTCCCTTAACTCACCTCCCTCCAACCAACCACTTAATCTTATTGTGGTCACATACCTTAGCTAAATTTAAAAGGGAGGTGAAAATATAAGGGAGACGCAATACCACTGTGTCCTTCCAGAAGCCAGCAAGTAGCAAATTGCAAAGAGAAAGGGAAGATCTCATTTTAAATCCGGTGTGATGTTTACATTACTTTGAGAACTAGAAAACAACTAGAAGCATGTATACTCTAAACTGAAAATGTTTTTTTAATGTAACTGTAAGACCTTTTATAATAAAAGTCAAAAAGTGCAAGAATTCTGGAGTTTTCAGCAGAGCACAGAGGTGGTACTTTATCATTGAACAAGTTTTTAAAAGACAATGGAAGAGGAAAAGATGCTTTCTAATTATATCCATGAATCCTGGTTTCTCAATGCATGGCATACAAACTGTTTGTGCTTTCAACAACAAAAATGTAAACATGAATGTTTGGAGAATATAAAATTTAAAGGAGTCCATTAGACTCAAGTGTGTAGTGAAAAAACATTGTTTTATTGCTCAAATTTTATCTTTAACTCAACCTTAGTTCTCTAAATGGTGGACAACATATTTGAGTCAATTTAATGTGCTTTCTCATTGCAAATTCAGGATATATAATTCAGTCTTTTAAAAGTAAATAGTCATTTCACAATTCTTTTTCCTTTTTCTGCCTTTCTCCCTGGGCTGATTTCTGTTCCCTGGGATTGAAGGAAGAGTTGGTGGATTCTAGTTGCCTTTTGATGAGGTACAGCTCACTTTAGCTCATCTTTGGGTGTGTGCCCCTTGGCATCTCTAGTAACCAGCTTTGAAAATTTTGTGTTCATTTCTTTGGGGTTACAGGTCCTCTTCAGGACTGTGAGTTCACTGGTTCACTCCCAGTCAATCTCCACACCACATTCTGGGAGATGCAGGGGATTCTTTGAGTACGCGCCTCTCCATGCCAGAATCACAGGAGTAAGGATTGCAAGGACAGCTCTTTTGGGCACCCTGCCTACTTTCCAAGTACTATCCTATAGTGTGAACAAGATATTTTTGAAAGGAGGTGTCCATAGCTTTTGCTATGGTTTGAATATATAATGAGACAGCCAAGTAAAAAGGACTCCCTGGAGAACCTCCAATCTGGCGTGCACACTGGGAGAATCTGGGGGAGCCACAGAAGTTTGTCATGTTTGCGGAAGGGAGGAGCCCGGCCTCTTTAGTTCCTGTATGGTGGGTTGGAGCTGGTTAACAGGCTCCCCTCTCACTTTGCTGAAAGTTTTTCTCTTTTCCTTTTTCGCCCAATAAATTTTGTTTTTCTCACCTTTCTATGTGGTCATGTGACAAGAATCCTGTTTTTAGCTGAACTAAGAAAAAATTCCAACAAAATGTCCCTCCAAGTTCATACATTTGAAATGATATCCAATGTGCTTGTAGTAAGAGGTGAGGCCTTTTGTGATGTGATTCAGTCATGATGGCTCCACCCTCATGAATGAATTAGTCCTTTTATGAAAGAGGTTGAAGGGAGTGCCCTAGTGTCTTTTGCCCTTCAACCATGCTGGAACAGAGCAACAAGGAACTATTCTGGAAGCAGAGAGCAGCCCTTACTAGACAATCTGCTGGCAGCTTGAGTTGGACTTCTCAGCTCCCAGAACTGTAAGAAATAATTTTCTGTTCTTTACAAATTACCCAGTTTAAGGTATTTTGTAATAGCAGCGCAAATAAACTAAGAAAGGTTTCTTCTGCAAGTTCTAGGTAGAAAGCTGGACACAGGCCTCCAAACTATCTAGGGTCTCCTTGTATAAAACCTGAGGTTTCATTCCCAGAATGGGACAAAATAAAAAGCTTTATTATTATGTAATGACAATAAGGACATTCTAGGTATTTATTATTTAACTGTTTCTTATCAAATACAAATATGAAATACATGGAAATAATTTCTGAATAATAGAGAACATGAAATAATTCTATTTTAAAATAGCAAGATAGTAAAAAAGTCTTACAAATCATGTGATATTTGAATATTTTTTTTTGTGGAATGGAAGTGTGTCATCAAAAAATTCAAACTGTGCTGTACAGAATAATATATATATAAATTCATTGATATACACAAGTATAGTATTACTTTAGGATAATATGCCTTACTGAGTGATCATTTTTTTCTACATATAGGTAGGAAGTCCTAAGATGATTTACAGGTTCTAAGATGTACATGTATATACACATGCACACATACATATATCACAATCATCATATATGTATGAAAGTGATTTGCCATTGTGACAGTAACCAATGAAACTGATCAAATTTAATAAAACTAAAACTCTGTCACTCAGATGTAAACAATTAGCCAGGGTAACATAGTGAGACCCTGTCTTTACAAAAAATAAAAAAATTAGCCAGGCACAGTGGTGCACAGGGGTGCACACCTATAGTCCTAGATACTCAGGAGGCAAAGGTGGATTACTCAAGCCCAGGAGGTCAAGGCTGCAGAGAGCCATGATAAAGCCAATGCACTCCAGCCTGTGCGAGAGTCTCCTCTCTCTCTCTCTGTATCTCTCTCTCACTACATATATATACACATATATACCATTGAAATATTACAGTAAGAACAAGAAAAAAATGCGATTTCAAAATTGACATTTTATTCAGAAGGGAATTTTTTTTTTCAGTTACAAACAACAAAAACACTAGGCCACAAAGGAAAATAGATATTAATTGTGTTTTAATTGTGTACATATGTGTTTATCAGTTTTGCACATATATATATAATTATTGCATATTTTACATATAAACATGGCCTTCTATATTACAGTGAATGTGTCCCTATCCTTAGTATACCTCTGTTAATGGATTCTCTCACTTTCTCCACCTCTCTTTATTCCCTAGGGTTAGGAAGGAGAAGATAATCAACCACTGGTTGATTACATAGCTGCCTTTGCCTAGTTTCTTTGTTTAAACTTGAAAGCATGGATGTGGATAAACTGACACCAATATGGGTAATTGACAAGGAAGTCTTGGAGAGGGGGAAGGAGAGACACAGGGGGAAAACATGATCAACAATAGCTCTGTAATCCATTCTCTCAATTTGAGAGGTTACATGTCCTGGGGAAAGAAACAAGCAGGGTGATCTGGCCAAACCTCCTTGTAAACATGCTAACTGCTAGCAACAGACTTCTTGGCAAACACATAATGATACTAACAGAGACTTTCTATGGAATGTGCTTGGTTTGTCTAAGATTACTTATGATAAACAAACACAGAATAGGATGATGTATAGGACAATGCTCCTGGAAAATGTCATGGAAGCTACTGACTAAGTTTAAAATAAAAATTTTTTGGGAATGAAACATCTCCATTTTGTTTATGAAATCCAGCCACATATATCACTTAGAATCCAAAGATATTGTTCTGGGCAAGGCATGTCCTAATGTGACAATAAAGGACCTGCAGAGGTGTGCTGATACTCTCAAGCCTCTATTTATTTTGGACATGGTAGTTATTTGTATCATTGAAGTGATTAGGGAAAGTTAGTCATGGGTAAGATCTGTGATTCATATGAATCTAACTTGGTAATTTGGTACTTTCTGTTTTCGAGATACATAACTCACTTTCATTCCCAAATAAAGTATTACACAATTTGACTTCCGTGCATAAAACATAAAGGTGGAAAAATAAGCATTCCACTGTTGATTTAACTATTTTGATTCCTTCAGGTGAATAAAGGAGCTTATAAAGTTTAGTAAAAATTGGTGAAAAAAGTGCTTTGTGGAGCATCTATTATGAAGCAATTATGGTACTCAATAATTTTTGCTTTTTGGGTTTACCCCCCCCAGATTATGTTTGAAAAATGTCAGACCTACTGAAAAGTTAATAGAATAGTCAGTGAACACACATACAATTGTCACTTAGATTCACTCATTTTTAAATGTTTTAACTGTTTGTTTTTTCTCTCTATGTAAATTATTTTGGTGATCAATTTAAAAGTCAATGATTTTATGATGCTTAACCTCTGAATATTTCAGGAAGTATTTCTCAAAGCAATTGTTTTATATAGCCTCACCTATTATTATTATACCCCCAGACATGAACATTTATACAAAATTTTATCAAATATAGAGTCTACATTCAAATTTTTCCAAATTTCCCAATAATATACTTATAATTTATATTACTTTCTACTAGAAAATTTGATCACTCTGTCACTTATGGGTGACAGATATCTAATACAAACAAACTAAAGTACAGAAAAGAAATGTATTGGTCCATGTAACTGAAAAAATAGGGTTAGATTTCAGGAGAATGTTCTAAGGGCTCAATACCATCAAGTCTCTCCATCTCTCGCTCTCTTCCACTTTAGCTTTTCACTTTACTCTCTTTTCTATTTCTTTCATTATTGGGCAGGATGTCATTATATCATGTAAGTATTACTTACATCATTCTTACAGTTTGGAGTTCAAAAGAAAAGAATGCTTCTTATTTAAGAACTGCAACAGTCATCTCAAGGATTGATTTTCACTGGTCAAGTCTACTTTGAGGTTATAGACTCCTTTCTGAAAAGAATCATATTGTTCAGGCCTGGAACACAGGTCTGCTCTTTGAGTCAAGTATAAAGTTGATTCAGCCTAAAGCATGAGATGGAGAAGGGAAATAAATGGTTGTCCAAAAGGAGAAAATGTTCAGATGAATTTAAAAATAATGGAAACTATCAATGCAACCTGAGAATTTAAAGAGGAATGTATGTTCCAGGCCAGGAAGTTTACTCTGTAGTAGGGGGAGACAAACATGAATAAATGCACATAATATTGTATGCCAAGTATCATAAAGACGATGTAATTCAAAGTAAAGTCAAAGCATAAAAATTTTTATTTTGACCTTTTCAATCCAAGATATCTACCTTTTTGTATAGAATAAATAAAATATTTTTCTGCCTTTCATTCAAACAAAATATAACTGTAAAATTATCATTTATTTTGATTTGGCAATTGTTTTTGATACTAAGTGGCTAAAATTCTCCAGAATAGGCTACCTCAAGGTTAAAGGGTACAGAGCCCATTATTTCAGTTCTACTTTTGAGCCCATTTCTTCCAGCCATTCTACTACATATTGGAATAAAAGATGGTCCTTGCTCTCAAGAAGCTTAAAGTTCAGTAAGACTGCAATAGAAAATGGCCTCAGTTGTGATGTTTTTCCTTATTTATGTGTGCCAAGGGCTTATTCTTCTACTTGACTTCACCTATTTCTCATTTCCCCCTGATGCCCTGCATGCTCTTGGGACATACTTTGCTCTGATTTCTATGTGATTCGTATTTCTCTGGTTCCTGGCTATCTAAGGAAATTCTGGTCCCCTCACTTTCCTAACCCCAATTCTTCATGTTCACACATTGCTTTGCCTCCCCAAACCCAGTAAATATTTTTTTGACTCATGGAAATGAATATCTTTGTGAGAATATGTTTTTAGCAGCTCAAAGCAGAACTGATAATACAAATGTCTTATTTTAGACCTCTATAGCAAAGACAAGTCCAAAAGTAATATTATAATGTCCTGAAACATTAATTATGACATTTGTGTATGTTAGCCAATTAATTTTAATTATGAATTGTTTTCCTGACCAAATGTTGACTGATAAATTCATTATTTAAAATATCAATTTAAAATATCAATTAAATAAAATTCTTAAAGTTTTTATTATTAGAAATGGCATTGTTCAGCCAGGCATTGTGGCTCATGCCTATAATCCCTGCACTTTGGGAGGTCCATCATCTGAGGTCAGGAGTTCCAGACCAGCCTGGCCAACATGGTGAAACCGCTACTAAAAAAAATACAAAAATTAGCCAGACATGGTGGCGTGCACCTGTAATCCCAGCTACCTGTGAGGCTGAGGCAGGAGAATCACTTGAACCTGGGGGGCCGAGGTTGCAGTGAGCCGATCGGGCCACTGCACTCCATCCTCGAGACAAAATAAGACTCCATCTTAAAAAAAAAAAGAAAAAGAAATAGCATTGTTTTGCATATTTTCCCATATGTGTTAATATTCAACTCTATCTATTTGCTTGGAATAAGTTATCAGAATTGTGGGGTGAAATTCATAAAAATGTTAAAGTCTTTTTCATTAATATTGCAAATTGGTCTCCCTGAGGAGACCTTCACCACTAGTATGTAAAAGTACCGGTCTGCGCGGTGGCTCATGCCTGTAATCCCAGCACTTTGAGAAGCCTAGGCTGGTGGATCACGAGGTCTGGAGATGGCGACAATCCTGGCTAACACGGTGAAACCCGGTCTCTACTAACAATACACAAAATTAGCCGAGGGTGGTGGCACGTGCCTGTAGTCCCAGCTACTCGGGAGACTGAGGCAGGAGAATTCCTTGAACCGGGAGGCGGAGATTGCAGTGAGCCAAGATTGCGCCATTGCACTCACTCCAGCTTGGGTGACAGAGTGAGCCTCCGTCCCCAAAAAAAAAGCAAGTATCTTTCTTATGGTCTCCTATTATTTATAATTTGTTTCCAATCTGTGCAAAGTTGAAAAACAAAAAATTTAACTTGTTTTAATTTACAATTATTTGATTATTAATGACAGTGAACATTTATAGATACATTGATTACACATCCTGATTTCTTCTTACATAAACTGTTAATTTTTTTTTTTTTTTTTTTTTTTTTTTTGCCTAAAGCGTATATTGAGATGATAGGGCTGATTGTACCAACTTATATCTATACTGAATAATATAATACTAATCTGTTGTCTAACTTATTTATAATACATAGTTCTTCATTTTACTGTTTTGATGCTTAAATGTATCATTCTGTTTGTTTTTAAACATAAATTGGTTAATACGTTTATTCACTTATTCATTTATTCATTTTTGTATCACAATATGCAACTTATAAAAAGTAAACTGATATTTCTGTATCAAACAAAAATATGTGCATGTATGTGTAAACATCTCAGCAAATAATAAAAATAAATTGTTATACACTAAAACAAAAATGGTTTACTGTAAACACACGTAATGTCAGGCGGTAGATAAGAACACAATGGTTTGGAATGACAGAGATATTAATAATTTATCTCTTTCTCATATACAACTAAATTGTCTCATTTGTATTTTGGTCTAAGTGAAGAAAAAGATGTCTATTGAATGTAAACAGTCTCATCATTCTTTAAAAAATTCACCCTCATTAGAATGTTGAGTTAACGTTTCTTTCAAAAGCCTTTTAAATTATCCTCATTGTATCTTTACTCATTAAAACCACTTTCACCACAATTGCCCCCTAATACTCGTGAATTTGACAGTTATTTATGTTAATGAATGTTAATACTTTAGGTGGATAATTTACCTGTGATTGTTTTCTTCTGCCAATTCAGCCATATGAGATATTTTTGTTTTTTGTTTTTTAAGTGCGGTAGTTTTTAATTGTTTGTTTTTAAACAAACTGTAGACTCTTCATTGTAGCAAAGTGAAGAGCCGCTGCGTCAATAAAGTTCAGGACCTTTTACTTAAACACATTTGCAACGTTCTGTTATTTTTTTTTTTTGTATGTTTAGAATGCTGAAATGTTTTTGAAGTTAAATAAACAGTATTAATTTAAAAAAAAAAAAAGAAATTTTATAAACAGAGTTGTAAAATAGTAAGAGAATAAGAGGGCTTGACGACCACCTTGCGCATCCTAAGGACCCAACGTCATGTTTCCCCTTTTACACCTGGTGGCATATTTAATCTGTATGTATAAACACTGGCAAACAAAATAATCTTTTTCCTTAAAATTGAAGGAAAGCCTTCTATTCTTGAATAAATTAATGTTGGTTTTAGACTGGCCCTCAGCTTCTATTCAATTTAGCTTCATGGCCAGTAGACACCGCAGAATCAACTTTCATATCTAATACTGTGTATTCTAAGTGTGAAAGAGAAGAGGAGACTGAGTTTGGAAGATTCCAGTAAGTTCAAAATTTAACTGAATAAGAAGAGAAAGACGAGAAGACTCTCTGCTGGAGAAAAATGTTAATGGTAGGAGAGCTCACTCGGATATACAGCCACACAGATTTCTCAGGGGAAGCTGTAGACTAAAAGAGTAGAGGGAAAAAATTCTGCGGAATAGGTGAGCCCTAGGATGATAACGGCTAGAGATGAGTAGCCCATTCAAAGTTCAAAGAGTCTTCTCAAACATCAGTCACTGCATTAACAGCTTATTCTCTGGGCTAAATTGACACAGATACTCACTGAACATAATATACATGGAAGATGCCTGTGACTATAATCCTCTATTTGAAAGTGAAAAAGCCCCATATTTCATACAGAAACACAGCTTTGGAGTAATGCCACAGAGCAATTTTTGAGCAGGTTTTGTAAAACAGCCTTTGAAAATCCATTCAGTAATAACTAATGTCTTTAGAAACCGAAATTTGCGTCAAAGGCAACATTTGTTTACTATAAACTCTCCTCATGATACACTCTTAGCTGTTACCATCTTTGCTGTCAAAAAATCTTTGAAGTGCCAATTGTTAACAGCCAGGAGCCTTCAGACTTTGGAAATTTGCTATAGTGTTTGTTATCAACTCTGTTCTTTCTAAAAGATCAAAGGGCATATTCACATAGAGCACTCATATATTGAAGATGTTTAAAAGTTTATTTAGCTTGTTACTGGTTTATTTCACAACTAATATCTAAAACCAGGGATGGCTGAAACATTATTTACGTAAACATATTGCATATTTTTCACAGAATGCACATGAAAAACAAAACTATATTAAAGATAAAAACTTAAAATCTTATCTTTTGGAGATGTAACATAAATAGAACCCATAGGCAAAGCAAGGAGAGACAAGAAATTGAACTTAACTCTGATTTGGAGTGGTGTTTAAAAATTGTAAAAATAGTATTCATTTAAAAAACATAAAAATAGAACTTGAAACTACTTTCACTCATTAAAATGCAATCAAGGTTTTGGTAGCTTTTATTTGAATGTCATTTGGGATATGTCACCTCCAAAGCTACACAAGATCACTAAATGGGGTTTTGCACAGATTTTAAGTACATGCTCAAGTTCATTTCCACACACAGATTTTGGCTTCACATTTCACAGGAAATGTGGCTTTCGTGGTTTCCTGTAGGTTGTTCAAACTATGAACCGTTCCAGGAGTTACCATATGTGTTGGCATCTCTCTCTAATCCAGTTTGAAGGACAAACTAAATCTAATGTAGAACCTCCTAATATGAATTTGCAGTGCCTCAGAAAAATAATAATAAAAAAAACCTGAGCAGAACTTATTATAGATTTCAAAGCCGGAGAGATACAGACAGAGGAAGAAAGAGAGAGAACGAGGAGAGAGAGAGGAAGAGACAGAAACACAGAGAAAGTCTTAAATTCTTGTTTTCCTGGATTAATAACAATGAAATTGTGAGACTAGAAGAGTTTAGAAAAAGTAGCAAATAACATAATGCAGTAATATAGCAGCAGCAACCAACATTGACTATGCTTTGCTTTCTTAAATAAATGCTACATGACATTACCTATAATGTATAGATACTATAATCTATAGTATAAAGTGAAACTTACTTGTTTGACATTAATTATCTTATGTCCTTATGTGGAAACCCAAGCTGAAGGAATATGAAACATATTTTAATTTTATGCATTGTCTGTGGAAATTAAAAAAATAATCTTTTTTTCAGAAACAATTTCAAACATTATTCAAGAAATTCCAGAATAATGAAAATTTAGAAGCTGTATCATATATCAACTGTAGAATCAGGTTAAATATGGAAAGATCTAAATATGAATCAGCAAGACATTATTAAGCATTCTAATATGGGAAAGATACTGACCAATAATATTTAACAACCGCCTCCCTGCAATTTCCCTAAATAAACAAGGCTACTGGGTTAATAATCTAAGGAAGGCAGATTAAAAGGCAGAGTGAGTCATTAATTAAGCTAAAAGAATGTAGAACACAAGGGAACCTATAAGACACTCTAATAGCTAATCAGCTGCTAAATTCCCAATTTCTGTGGGATGAATAGTGCTATGCTTGTCCCTCCTTTTCTCCTTGCTCTACTTCTTTGACTTTGACTCATTGCTCCTCTACCTCCTTGGGCAAAATAATTAAAGAGCAATATTCGGATTTAAAAATTGAATCACTATAAAAAGTTTCCATGAAAATAAACAAACGTTTTAGAAGTTTAGTAGCCATACAGGAAGCATGAAAATGGGCAAGTGCACAGACAAATCGCCAGAGCTGGAGTAACCAAATAGGAAAGTTGATAAGCCTCAAACCCAGGGCCACTTTTCCCCCCACATATGAAGTAGTTATAGTAGTAAAATTAATAGAAACAGGGAATACAATAAGGGTTGCCAGGGGCTTGGAGTGAGGGGTAAATGAGTATAAAATTTAATGTATGCTAGAGGAGTAAATTCTAAATATCAGTTATACAACATAGTGCCTGTAGTTAACAATATAGTATTGGGTTGAGGCTCAGAAACTGATACCTCCAAAATCTGGCACTTTTGAACTGCTGAACTGAACAAGCCTCTCAAGGTCTCTTTGACCTTCCCATTCCCACACACCTTACCCCAACTTCTCTTAATCCTCCATCCCTCCAAATCATGAGATGAACTTGTTCTCTGAAGTTTCCTTATCTGCCCAAAGTCTGGTCACACAAAAGAAGAGAATAATCAACTCTGGTTCCTTCCTTGAGCTTTTAATAACTGAACTCACATTGCATGCAGAGAGACTGAAGTCTTTCAGCACACCTGAAACAGACTTTTGTCACAAACCATTATCTGTTATTCAGGTTCAACAGACTTTGCCACAGGTCACTGTACATTCAAGCCCATCGAGTTCCCCTAAAAATGATTTCCTACTCCCCTGAAATAATTTGCAGTTTCCCATCTCTCTTTCTCCTAAAAAGAAGTAGATATATGCATCTGTGCCCTATTGCATGGTGGGGTAATCACTCTGTGATTTTCCCCCATGAACATTAATTAATTTATATGCCTTTTATTATTCTGTTTTTTGTGAGCTGATTTTTCAGGGAAACTAAAGAGGATGAAGGGGAAGTGTTTCCTTGGCCCCTCCAGTTTTGGCACAGCCAGCAGGGTACCAAAGATGCTCTGCTCTTCCGGAAGCCACAGGGAAGGGAACCCAGGACCTGACAAGCCAGCAGGTTAAGAGATTCTTGCCAGCTTCAGCCTCTCTCTCTCTGTGGAATCACTGTCTTTACTCTGCTAACTTTTGAGTAATAAGAGAAAAGAATTTTTGCGACTAGTTTTGGGTATAGCAACTCTGATATACTTTTTGATATGAATATTCATACTGTTTGATCCACTTTCTGCCAGAAATACTATTTTCCTTTGTCTGTGTTTTCTGTCATAAAGAGGGTTTCCGTAGGGTAGAACAAGGGACAAAAACTTCTACAAATCTGTCATTCAAGATGATTTTGCAGATCAGTCAGTTTTGAGATTCTGATCAGACAAGTGTCTATAAACTTTACTGTGGGTTCCCAAAATACAAACTGGATGAGGTTTCCTTCTGTCTTGTTTCATGTCTTTAAGAGCTTGACTTACGCCCAAATTGAAGCACTCTGTTTTGGTCTCTACCATCTGAGGGACATGATTTTCAGATTATATCTGGTGGCCAGTCTGAAATGGCTGGAAACCCCAAGATACATAATATTTTAAGCAGCATACTACTTATTCCAAAGGTGTCAGGCTGCCAGGGAAATTCTTAATAAAAAGTCCCATCCCTAAGGAGCTTTTGTCATCTCAATTCCTTTGTTGCCTGGTTAGTCCTGAGAAGGTCCAATCCCAGGAGAGCCTATCTGGTGTCACAGATGAACATATCTGTGACTGGTGACCCTTCACACATTTGTGGGATAACAAAGGCACTGTGTGCTCAAATATTATCCTTAAGTGTCTGTGACAACAAGAGTATTTTGCTATCTTAGCCTATTACTGAGAGTGAATTTGTTTGACTGAGAGGATCATTGGAACTGCCTCTTCTATTCCCTATCCAGGTTATTCTTCTTGCTCATAAGGTAAAAACTTATTTTAAACATGAAAAATTACCTCCTGGGGTTTTGATGAAGAGGCATATGGTATTAGTTCCCTTCTGGAATAAGTACACCACTTGAAATTATTCGTGTGACTCTTGAATTCCTGGGGTACCCATTAGTTATTGATAGTTTTTCTCTTTCATGGCTAGTTTTTGTCTTCTTTCATATTTGGGCCATAGGGGGATTTTGGGCCTCTGTTTGTTGATGGTTGGCTAAGAAGCTGAGATTCTAGACACTATGGAAACATTCTTTCAAGCTGTTTTGAAGTTGTTATAAACCTTGCAAGTACTGCTCTTCATCTCTTTGGAAATGTCTGCCCTTGCTTTAGTCATAACCTTGGTTAAAGGCTTATTGGTTTTGGTAAGTCACTTAGAAAGGTACCTTTGATTTACAAGAAAGAAGTAAACAGCTTAAAACAAAACCTAGGCAAAACCATTCAGGACATAGGCATAGGCAGGGACTTCATGACTAAAACACCAAAAGCATTGGCAACAAAAGCCAAAATAGACAAAAGGGATCTAATTAAACTCCAGAGCTTCTGCATAGCAAAAGAAACAATCAGTAGAGTGAACCGGCAACCAACAGAATGGGGAAAAAAATTTTGCAATCTACCCATCTGACAAAGGGCTAATATCTAGAACCTACAAAGAACTAAAACAGATTTACAAGAAAAAAACAAATAAGCCCATTCAAAAATGGGAGAAGGATATGAACAGACACTTTTCAAAAGAAGACATATATGAGGCCAACAAACATATGAGGAAATGCTCATCATCACTTGTCATTAGAGAAATGCAAATCAAAACCACATTGAGATACCATCTCACACCAGTTAGAATGGCGATCATTAAAAAATCTAGAGACGATAGATGCTGGAGAGGATGTGGAGAAATAGGAACACTTTTACACTGTTGGTGGGAGTATAAATTAGTTCAACCATTGTGGAAGACAGTGTGGCGATTCCTCAAGGACCTAGAAATAGAAATTCCATTTGACTCAGCAATCCCATTACTGGGTATATACCCAAAGGATTAGAAATTATTCTATTATAAAGACACATGCACACGTATGTTCATTGTGGCACTGTTTACAATAGCAAACACCTGGAACCAACCCAAATGCCACTGATGATAGACTGGACAAGGAAAATGTGGCACATATACACCATGGAATACTATGCAGCCATAAAAAATGATGAGTTTGTGTCCTTTGTAGGGACATGGATGAATCTGGAAACCAGCATTCTCAGCAAACTGACACAAGAACAGAAAATCACACAGTGCATGTTCTCACTCATAGGTGGGTGTTGAACAATGAGAACACATGGACACAGGGAGGGGAGCATCCCACACTGGAGTATGCTGGAGTGGGTAGGGGAGGAACAGCAGGGTGTGGGGGAGGTTGGAGAGAGATAACAAGGGGAAAAATGCCAGATATAGGTGACAGGAGATAGAGGCAGCAAACCACATTGCCATGTATGTACCTATGCAACAATCCTGCATAATCTGCACATGTACCTCAGAACCTAAAGTACAATTAAAAAAAAAAAAAAAGCCGGCAATAGACTGGGAGCAGTGGCTCACGCCTGTAATCCCAGCACTTTGGGAGGCCGAGGCAGGCAAATCACGAGGTCAGGAGATCGAGATCCTGGCTAACATGGTGAAACCCCATCTCTACTAAAAATACAAAAAATTAGCCGGGCATGGTGACATGCGCATGTAGTCCTAGCTACTCGCAAGGCTGAGGCATGAGAATTGCTTGAACCCAGGTGACGGAGGGTGCAGTGAGCTGAGATCACACCACTGCACTCCAGCCTGAAGAAAGAGTGAGACTCTGTCTTGGAAAAAAAAAAAACTTTAGCAATATTGGCTGTGTGTCCTGATTGAAATCTGATAAGAGATTTGAAATGATTTTTTTAATAGCTCTATGGCCAGAAGTCAGCTTAACTAAAAGCTGAAAATATCAGATTATAATCGTAAAAAAAAAATTTTTTTGTTTTTTTTCTCTTTGGATCAGAATTTTGGGAATTTTTTTTCCGTCAATTATGACACTTTTTAACTATGTGTTTAGTCCTTCTGTTCATTTTCTTTCTTGCTATTATAATTTTGCTGAAGACAAAAGTGCAGCACTTCCTTGACCCCTTTAGAAAGCCTACAGTCTTCTGAAAATGGCTCCTCTAAGCTTTGTATTCCCCTTTACTTCTGCTCCTCCTTCCTCTTTGCCATCTTCAGTATCATGTAAAGACATCTAGAGGAGTTGTCTAGAACCGCTGAGACCCCTTGAGGAACACAGAAAAAGGCACTGAACACTCTTTTTGTGGAGTCTAAGACACATGGGCAGTTTTCTGTTAGGTCTAAAGCTTTGCTCTCTTTCACATTAAACTATGTGACCTCTCTGGCTTTGGAGAGTACCAGAAATTACTTAATATTGTAAGAGAATTGGATCTTTGGGTGTGTAATAGCTGGCAAGTCACTGGATAGTTTCCAAGGTTACTGACAGTGGTTGTAGTGAATGGTTGTGACTGAAAGCGTCTGCTTATTTGGGATTGGAGATAAGAAAGGTGTGGCTTAAATATATGAAGGCTGTGGGAACACTTGCTACCAAGTGACAAGACTCAAGGGATGGACTGATCACAGAGCTGGGCTGATTGGCATCGTATCATCCACCATCCTCGGGAAAATGCCCGTGTGGTCAGGTGCACTGTGGAAGCATCACACAGCACAGCCCCATGGCATTTACCTCCTTTTGGGCACCTGGGATTCAGTGTAAAGTTGGATTCTTGATTTTTGAAAACCTACATCTTCTGTTCTCCAGCTGTATCTACTTTTTACATATTTAGATGTTAGGCCCTGAAAACTGAAAATATTTTATTGGTCCTATTTGTTAACGGGTTCACCCTGAACTCAGTGATCTAGTTGAAAAACAGAGCCAAAATGAGAAGCTACCTATCCAAATAAAACTGATCTCATATAATCCTGTGGTGAATTATTATGATTTTCTATTGTCTTAGCAATTATTCTTAGTCTTCCTCTAACAAACCTAAACTCCTTTGAAAAGTTTAAATTTTCCCTTCCTTCTGAGATGTAACTTTGCTACACTATTTTCTCCAAAACTCAGTAAGTGCTTCAGTCATGTGGGACAGATAAACATATTGTATTTACAGAGGCACAATTTAATACAAATGTCCTTTTAAGCTAGTGAGTTTTACCTGTTTCACAGCTAAAATTTTAAAATCAAAGCTATAAGATACTCATGTATGTCTATATTTTTATGTATGCATGTCTGCATGTCTATTTGTATATTGTCTACATAGTATGAAATTGTCTTACAAATGAATAATCATTCATAAGTTAAATAAATAAGCCTAAATGTTTTGCAAGTTCATGGGAGTTTAGTAATCCTTGATAAATAAAATGAGTGTTAAAAATATTGATAAACAAAATAAAAATATTTTCAGAATCAGAGAAATCTTTGCTTGGGTCTACTAGTTAGACAAATTTATACGATCTCCGCTAGATGTTTTAAGGTTATGAAACTTCTGTGAATTGATGATACTTGCTTGATCTGTCTGAGAGCTCATGTCTTTGGTTTCAAGCCTTCAGATTCTAAAGTCTAGTCAAGTGGCCATGGTAAGGCCCAAGGACATATGTGTGTCTGCACTGCCTTGGCCGCAACCTCCCTGGCCCAGCTGTGCCTCTTGGCCTTCTGGAACAGGTCAGATTTTCCAGGCAATGTCTTCAAAGCTCTGACCTTTGTCCTGGGCTATGCATCTAATACATAACACTTAAAATTGCTTCCTTCTGATGTTTTGCACTGAAAATTAGGGTTACTAAGCGTTAACACTGAAATTAATATATATAATTTAAACTTCTAAATATAAGAGAAACATTTCTGTATTTGAAATGTGTAAGAAAAATGTTGTTCTGTTTTTGGTATAAAATATTATAAGGAAGGTATATAATGTGTTTTTTGTTAAAGGAAAAGTAATTTTATCTAGTTTAAAGGTTTTAAATTGAAAAAATAAAAAGAGAGTAACAGGTAAAACTAAGTGGATATAGAAAGTTGGAGAAAGAGTATGGAAAGGTTTATGGAAATTTTATCTTGTGTGGTCAAAGCTGATTGAAATTGGATAGATCTGTTTATAAGGTTTTACTAATAATGCTGGTCATAAAACATCTGACAAGGTGTTCAACTTTTTAGTCATCATGGAAATGTTAATTGAAACAAAATGTGAAACCATAATATATCCATGAGAAATTTAGACAATGCCAATTTTTTATTGATAATGGGAGGCATTTTTTTATTTTCAGACACTGGTAGTAGAAGTACGAACTCATATAACCGATTTGGAAACTATTGATTAAATTTACTAAAGTTAAACATATTCACCCTTTATTATCCAGCACTTCTATCTTTAGTTATATAGCTAACAGTAATAAAGACAGACACTAGAACATTCTTAACAGCATGATTTGTAATATTATAAAATGGAAAAAACCTAAATGTCCATCAATAGTAGAGTGGATAAAAATATCAACAAATTTTTATAAAATTGTATATTATTCAGCAATGAGAATGGACCAACAACTTAGAACTCCATGAACTGCATGGATGAATTCTAGAAACATAATGTTGAACAAAGAAAACCAGACATAAAAATGTACACACTGATTAAAACAAACAAGTGCTAGCTAAGCTAGTATAAAAGGTGAGAAATTAGAATAGTCGTTATCCTCAAATGAGGAAGTAGGGACTGGAATGTACAAGAGAGGGACTTCTGGGACACTGAAAATGTTCATCTTATTCTGAGTGCTGATTAGTTTGGTGTGTACACTTTGCGTTGCATATTTATGACTTCGTACACTTGTCTATGTATATAATTAAATGAAATATCTCCTTAAGACATTTCAGTATGAATTATTTATTTATGTAGGTTAAATTTAATCTTCATTCCTTCTGATGTTTAAAGAGCATTAAAGTATCTTAATCACAAAACAAAGACCCTAAGGAAGAACTAGAATTTGATGTATACTCATTGTGAATCCTCAGTTAGTATAGATTGTTTGCATTATAGTTACTGTAATCAGAAATATCCACCCTCAGAACTGCAAAGCATATTGACTGAATTCTGTTTTGCACTAAAATTAACATAAGCAATGACATCTATGACATCACAAATCATTGGTGAAATTAGTGGTGTTCAAGATTTGTGTTTGGATAGAAACATTTTATAGACAGCCTTGTACATATGACTGAGCTATAAGAATTAAGCAGGAGCAGCCAGTTCTGTCTCTCTGACACGTTTTTCATTTCTGTGTTGCCCTGCCTCACACAGAACTCTGCAGATTTAACTAGACTATTGGCTGATTCATCAATGAGAATATTGTTTTGTTGACCTAGTCAAACTTTTATCCAAGGTATTTGTCAAAATGCTGAATAACATGTTATAGGAACAAGTGATATGGTGGCTTATGTACTTTCTTGCTAATAAATATTGTACCGTTGGCAGAATTTGTTCTAAAATTGACCTTTATTGTAACATGTCATCTGGTAATAAGGTCATGGTTTCAGGGTCATAGAAGGTAATGACAACTGCTATAATAAATAAACCTTCAAATTCCAGTGTGGAAACGCAACAGACCTTTATATGTAACCAAGAGCAATGGAGTTTCTATCATCTTCATCTGTGTCTTCCAAGGTTACTGTGGATACCAACATCAAATCAGAGGAAAGGTATGACACATTGTGCAGAATTCTTTCAGAGGCTAGACTTAGAATATGTCAATTTAGTCTATTTTCTATTAATTAGAATATAGACATGTAGACCCACATATAACCAAGAACAGAAAGTATTCCACACTGGACAACACTACATACCATAAAGACAAGCAAAATCTCTGATAGAAAGATATATGTCTCCGCTCTGGGATGCCCCTCTGACCACCTATCTTTGTAGTCTCTTTCTTGCAGTATCTGTTTCCCTTTCTGTTCTCAAGAGGAAACAGTTCTGAAATCCCTCTAGTTCTCCTTCCATTTGTGCAAGTACAGTTGGCCAGAATTTCTTTCAAAAATTATTAATCAAATGCTTTTTAGGGTATATTTTGTAGTATAATTTCTTCAAAAATTTAGTAGGGTTTTTATCAATTTTCTATTAAATTCACGAGCCAGTATAACACAAAAAGTTCTTTCTGAGGCATAATTCTCAAAGCTATTCATTCCATTATTTTCCTACCATAATATCTCAGTTATGACTTACTGGTGGCTATTTGTGATACTCTAAAATAATAGGTGGGAAAATCACATTTTACATTTTTGCCATAAGGCTTACTGAGCCTTGTAGATCAGACATTTAATACTTATAACTTAATCTCTCTGTGTGTATGTTGGTCTGTGTGTGTGTGTGAATGCACATGTGTGTTGTAATAGCCTTCATTTTTTAGAAAAGTTTCAGTAAAATTGAGAAGATGTTATAGCAATTTCCCATATACCCACTGCCTCCAAACATAGATAAACTCCCTCATTATCAATATCCCTACCAGAGTCCCATAATGTCCCAATTAATGGAAACTACATTGCCACATCATTTTTACTCCAAAACAATAGTTTTCATTAGAGGTCACTGCCAGGGTTGTATATATTATGGGTTTGGACAAGTGTGTAGTGACATTTATTCATTATTATAGTATTATATAAAAATATGCTTACTGACCTAAATATCCTGTCTGCTTTGCTTACTTTTCCCTCTCCTGACCTCAATTCTGGCAATTAACGATTATTTTCCTATCTAAGAAGTTTTGACTTTTCAGAATAGCATATGTTTGGAACACTACAGTATATTGCCTTTTCTGATTGACTTCTTTCACTGACTAATGTGCATTTAAGTTTTCTCCATGTGTTTCCAGAAATTTATAGCTCAGTTTTGTTTTTGTTTTTTTTTTTTTGAGACGGAGTTTTTGCTCTTGTTACCCAGGCTGGAGTGCAATGGCCCAATCTCGGCTCACCGCAACCTCTGCCTCCTGGGTTCAAGCAATTCTCCTGCCTCAGCCTCCCGAGTAGCTGGGACTACAGGCATGCGCCACCATGCCCAGCTAATTTTTGTATTTTTTTTTTTTAGTAGAGATGAGGTTTCACCATGTTGACCAGGCATGGTCTCAATCTCTTGACCTCGTGATCCACCCGCCTCGGCCTCCCAAAGTGCTGAGATCACAGGCGTGAGCCACCGCACCCGGCCAGCTCATTTTTTTTATTGTGGAAAAATATTCTGTTTCTTTTATGTGCCATAGCTTATTTATCTATTCACCTAGTAATGGACATGTTGGCTGCTTCCAGGTTTTGACAATTATGAATAAATGTGGTATAAACATCTGTGTACAGGTTGTTGTGTGAACATAAGTTTTCAACTCATTTGGGTAAATACATGGAGTACAATTGCTGGATCCTGTGGCATGAGTACATCTAGTTTTATAAGGTGCTTCCATATTGTCTTCCAAAGTGACTATACCATTTTTCTTTCTCACCAGTCCTTACCATTATTTGGTATATAACTTATCCGTTAGAGATTAGAATTACTTAATATGATACTTTCCCATTTTGCAAGACTCTAATATTTTCTTTTTATTTTTCTTTATATTGGCTTGAAAAACCAACTGACCTCTCTCAAGTGAATTACTTTTTCAAACATTTTTTGCCAAATGCTGCAAATAACAATCAACAAACATTATTAACTTTCTGTTTTTCAATCTAATCCGATAGACCTATATAGACTTAGCTAGCATATGGTCTGCTCCTCAAGTTACCTGAGTCAGTTTTACAAAATATTTTCCAGTTGATAACATGAGACAGTGTTTGGGAATAGGAATAAAATCTCATTCTCAACTCAAATCTGGAAAGTGATGTAACTTCTAAGTAATGTGTATGTTTTTATCTTAGATTCAGTGTGACTCATGACTGTTCTTATGTTCCTTTTGTTTTTTGACACAGAAAGCATTGTGGCAACAATGTCCTGCCATTTATCAGGCCCACAGATAAGACCACTCACATTCACTTCAAGCACTTAGCTTATCCTTAATTTCATCTTATTTGGCTATTGAGGATTGTATCCTTATTTAAGATGCAAATTTCTGTTTTAGTTAAAGTACCTGTAGCTAATGAAAAACATAGGCCCTAAAACTTCATTGGTTTATATTTGCTTATGCAAATTCTAATCTGTAGTGGTAGGGAGGGTGGAGATAAAGGAATCCTCTGTACATTTTGTTTATATTTTAATTGCATGTTACTAGTGGCAGCAAATTTGAGGTGGTCAACCCCAAAAGGAACTGAATGACAAACAGTATATCCACTCTTAAATTCAGATATGTGTGATTTAAAAGTTAGCTGAACTGGAGGATTAATATTTTCATTTGGAGGTCAAGTATTCTAAAGCAGACATTATTTGAGTAGAAAATCTTTCCACTTCTGTATAACCTGGGCCAAATACATATTATAGTTTAAATAAATATTTTCCAAAATTTGCTACTGTCCTCTGCCCAAAAAAGAATAGAATAAATTAAGGTCCAATAGTCTCTTCCATGGATACTGGCTATAAAATCATTAGGTTGAAAAACTATCAAAATCAGAGTTATGAAGAACCCATAGGACATCATTATTGATACTGAATTCTTATAGTTTAGCCCATTGCTCTTTTCCTAAGGCATTAAGTTGTAGAAATTCAAAATATTTGAAAATATTAGGGTTTTGAAATATCCATGCATTGTGTGCACAGCCTCCCAGTCCAAATAATATTCACTTTTTTTGACATTAGTAATCATGTAAAGGAATTGTTTGTAAAGCAAAGTGTTATATAACTAAAGGAGCTAATTTTCTCCAAACACTTAATTTTGTCAATTAAATGTTAGAGAACACATTTCAAAGTGATATCATTGTCTATTAACTCTCTGACTATCCATCATTATAGAGCAGACTAAATTGTCAATGAGGTATTTTTAGATGGAGCCAGAAAAAGTATACTATTATTATATAAAAATATGTTTATATGTTTTACCATGTTAAATAAGAAAAGTGAGGCAAACAACGAGGACAAACTACTGAGCTAGAAGAAAAACATAAAGCCCTGGTGAAAAGTAGAAATGGGATCACTGATTTGCATTTTGGGGATTATTACCTTATTCATCTTGAGATTCTTCATCTGGATTCTGACTATCCTGGAAGATTTTAGGTGCAGTTTTGTGAGATTGAGTTCTAACAGTTTAGCCTAGTAACGATTTCTGTACATTGAGTCACAGGGCACGCAAAGATCAATAAAAACTGTCAATGGCTTTATGCTATTCCTAATAGATTTGTACATTAGGTGACATTGAGAATAAAAATGGTCAATAGCTGAGCTTTGGCAAAATTGTGTAGTCCTTTGTTAGAATGGTGGTTCAGTAAGTTCTTGAAAACTATAAAAATAAAAACTTGTCATAGTTTATATATATGTATTAATTCACTTTTTTCTTGTATTTGTTTATTCAGCAGATACAGAGTTGAATCTTGATGACATTTATGTTTGGTGACAGGAGCTGGGCTATATAGGTGCAGAATCACCTCTTACTTGGGCAACTGATATTGCCACCCAGCTGGCCTCTCTTTCTACTGTTACTCTCTAAATGTTTGTTTTCTGTATAAAAGCTTGAATAATCTTTTTAAATTTATATATTTTTTAAAGACATAGTCTTGCTCTATTGCAAGTGAAGATTGCAGGTTGCAGTGAAGTGGTGAGTGATCACTGCTCACTGCAGCCTTGGACTCTTGGGCTCAAGCAATCCTCTGGCCTCAGCCTCTGAATAGCTGGAACTACAGGTGTGTGCCATACACGGCTTCTCTTTTTAGATTTTTACAGCTGAGGTTTTGCTATGTTGTGCAGGCTGGTCTAGAACTCTTGGCCTCAAGCAATCCTCCTGCCTTTACCTTGCAAGGTGCTAGGATTATAGGCATTAACTACCACGCCAGGCTAGAATAATCTTTTAAAAAGCAAAATGGAGATTATGTCATTTCCATCTGCAAAACCTTCCAAAGACTTCCCATCACATTCAAACAAAAATCCAAATTCCTAACCATGTCCAGAATAAACCTTAACATGATCTGGCTCTTTTTTCTACTTCTCTGATCTCATCTTGTCACACTTAGTGACTTACTCTGGTCTTGTGACACTGACATGGCGTCCAGTTCTTACAACTGTCCAATATGTTTTCTCATCAATTGCGAGTACAATTCCCTCAGCTTGGATCTCTTTTCCCACATATCATTACATAGCATACTTCATTTCATTCTGATCTTTTGCTTTGATGTCATTTGTCTCACTGTCATATTTCCTCATCTTCTAAAATAAAAGAACTCTGTCTTCCTAATCAGTCTTCATCTCCTTACCCTGCTTCATTTTTCCTCAGGGAACATATAACTAACCACAGTTACATAAATATATTTTTTTCTTTTCTTTCTTGGAATATACACACCATGAGGTTAGGAACACTATCAGTTTTATGCACTGAAAGAGACGTTCCTTTAATGCAGCCAGAACTTAGCAGAAACCCCGTTTTGTTGTTGCTGTTGAAAGATTGAATGAGTTAGTAAATTAAAATATAAAATAAAGTGTCTAGTAGTAGGTATACATAAATAAAATGATTGCATGAGTAGACATAATCATTAAATATTGTGAATGCTATATACGAAAGTGAAGGAAACTATAATGCAGGGTTCTGATTTACTTTGAAGATCTATCATAAGTGTATGTTGAGGAGCAGATATTTAAATAGTAACCTGAAATATGAGTGTGAATTATTTTAAAAGCATGGAAAGAAAAGCAGGAAAGCTCAAAACCTATATGGAATCTCTGAGGTTAGAAAAACCTAACTGACAAAAGATCTTCATTAATGTGAGGAAAGTTTAGATTGTCAACAAAAAGAAAAACTGAAATGTTAAAATTGCAATACAAATAACAAATAATAAAGAAAGAAATGAGTTAGAAGATTTAAACTAAAATTATATAATGGCTTAATCTTGAATGGAGTGTTTGTTTTTTAACTTTTTTTATGGAGTATACTGCCAAATTATATATATATATATATATATATATATATATATTTATATAATTTATTTATTATTATATGTTATTTATATTTATATATATATAAATATATATAAAATTTGGCAATATACCCCGTGTGTGTGTGTGTCTGTGTGTGTACATATATATATATTTTAAAGTATATACACTATTTATATGTTTGTTTTTGAGACTAAGTTTCCACTCACTGCAACCTCTGTCTCCTGGGTTCAAATGATTCTCCTGTCTCAGCCTCCCGAGTAGCTAGGATTACCACTGTGCACCACCATGCCTGGCTAATTTTTGTATTTTTAGTAGAGATGGGGTTTCACCATGTTGGCCAGGCTGGTCTCAAACTCCTGACCTCAGGTGATTCACCTGTCTCGGCCTCCCAAAGTGCTGCAATTACAGGTGTGAGCCCCCATGCCTGGCCTCTGTCTATATATTTCTAATAGCTAAAATAATATATGTGTATTTTAAAACATTTGAAAAAGTCAGGAAAACACAAGAAAACAATATTTTCCATAATTATTAGTTAATTTAAAATTACTGTTTTGTTGGCATTTTGATATATATTATCCCATGCTTTTCATATATCTGTCTCTAAATATCTTTTGATATAAATAGCAACAAATATGCAATTAAATTTGTGTTATAAAAGTATATTATTTCTGCACCGATTTTGGCCAAAAGCCTGAGAAGCAATGTATGAATTATTTCTTTATTTTGAAACAATTTTTATTTTTTAATATGTTGCGAACATTCATTACGTCAAAAATATTTGCATATAAAATGAAGTTTATTGACTGTATAGTAGTATATATTATTGCATAACACATAACTTTAACCAGTGTTGTATTCTTTTAAAGATTTATTTATTTATATTTTTCCTATATCTAGCACAAGAAAAATTTGCTCATAAAAATATTTTAAATATACTAATTAAAAACTATAATAAACTTTCTTTGCATATATCTATGTCTTTAAAATAAATACTTAGAAATGAAACCATTGAATCCAAATATATTAACAACATAAAAAATTTAAAACAGGCTTTCTCTATACAACAAATTTTCGCATAAAGTGAACATAAAATTGATTAATATACTATGCATCTTGTACAATTTTTAATAGCACAAATATGGCTTAGATTTAGTAACCATCAGTAACTAATGCTTTTAAAAACTATTGCTTGAACAACAGGTATTGCATATTATAATCATGTGGAATAAAGGCTATTAAAATATTAAGAATGGACATTACCTGCTCTTCCAATGTTAATGCCAGTCGTAATAGGAAAAAACAGATTTGAATAAAAAGCATAATATTATTAAACTCTGGATTTGCTCAGTGATGCTTAGACTTACAGCAATAAATGCAAAGTATAAAAACTACATTTATTGTTGAAATTCCTGGAAGAAAAATAACTGAGTTTGCTATATTTTATTATAAAAGTAATAGTTTCACTAGGGAGAAAATGTTTAGAAACTACAAAGTCCTAGACTTTATCATTCATAACCATTTTTACCCATTTGCTCTTTTGCATCAGTTTTTTCTAACTATATATATATTTTCTAAAACAAATATATATATATGTGTGTGTGTATATATATATATATATTTTTTTTTTTTTGAGATGGAGTCTCGCTCTGCCACCCAGGCTGGCGTGCAGTGGCACGATCTCGGCTCACTGCAACCTCTGCCTCCTGGGTTCAAGCAATTCTCCTGTCATAGCCTCCCGAGTAGCTGGGACTACAGAGTCCCACCACTGCACCCTGCTAATTTTTGTATTTTTAGTAGAGATGGGGTTTCACCATATTGGTCAGGCGGGTCTTGAACTGCTCACCTCAGGTGATCCTCCTGTCAGCCTCCCAAAGTGTTGGGATTACAGGCATGAGCCACTGTGCCTGGCCATTAATTTTTTTTTTTAATATAGTTTGTGTTGTAAAAGAGAACTGTACTTATTCCCAAAGTAATTTTATAAATAGGAGAGCAAAATTATACTCTTGTTAGCAATATTGAGATGATCCATTTATCTTTTTTGCTTATTTGAATATGATTTTGTGAATATTAAATATTGCAAATTTCAGTGAACTGAATTGCATTTCTTTGATTACTAAAGTCTTTTTTCCTTATATGTATTAGTCACTGTCATCTGGGTGTTTATAAATAAATTATTCAACCATAAAAAAAGGAAATCCTACAATATGTGACAATATGAGTGAAACTTGAGGACATCATGCTGAGTGAAATAAGCTACTCATGAAAGGGCAAATACAAATACTGCATGATTTCACTTATATGAGGCCTCTAACATAGTAGGAACTCACAGAAGGAAAGATTAGAATGACAGTTGTCAGGGACTGAGGGAAAAGAAAATGAGTCATTCAATGAGTATAAAGTTTAAAGTTCCAGTCATGCAAGATCAGTAAATTCTAGAGATCATATGTACAACATAGCCCCTATAGTTATCCATGCAGTAATGTGCCCTTAAAATTTTTTTAGGAAGGTAGCTCTCATGTTAAATGGTCTTACAATAATAATAATAATAACATACTCTAACAATTACAATGACATTGAGCAACAACTTATCTTTTCTCTGAGCATTGACATCATAGGTTAGTTAAGACTCTGACCCTTTTTTTGCATTTTTGCTTTTTTGCAAGAGACAGGAAAAAAATGTTTTGTTTTTAATAAAGTCATTCATTCTAATGGTTTTACAATACCAATGACCACAGCTATTGTTTCTCATTAATTATGTATTCTTATTGGTATATAATTTAAAAATTATAAATTAATTCATTATTAATTAATGTAGAATTTTGCCCATTTTTCAATAGCAAGTGTAATTTTCAATTACTAATATTCTTGGGTCTTCACAATATCTTTTCAATGTGTCATAGCTGCTAAATTTCTCATTGTAGTAAGTGCAGCACATATATTTATCATTACCTGAAATAACATGCAATATCTATCAAATGCAATACTGAACCATAGTGTGAAACCTAGTAGCTGTAATGTGTTTAAAAAGAATATATATATCTATATATGCAGTTAAAACAGTAACAAGTTTCAGTAGAACATTTGCCTAGAGTGATAAAACACAATGAGGATATTAATCTTTCATAATGAAATGGAGAAAACATCCAAAGAAATGCACATATGCTTTGGAGATTCATAGAGAGACTCATAATTGTGTCCTAGCTGGAAGCATGGTCATATTATTCTGGATGGTTACTTATGGTCAATCCTTTTCACATTTTATTTGTATCTAGATAACAAAGACTTAACATAAATACTACAGAAAGATTTAAAGAAAAATGAGTTCTAAAGATTGTGTTAGAAGACAAAAACTAACCTTCTTTTCCCAGTGTGAGATCTTAGGAAGATCAAGGGCTTATGTTAACATTTATGTACCACTTTGGCATAACTATTCTGACTCAGTTCCAACCAGTTTCTCAAAAGAGCCTGGTTAAAATATTAGGTGTGAAAATGTGACTGAATAGCAATGGGACAAGCTGAAGCTAGCCAGGTTCTTTAATTAAGGCATATAAATAGTGAAACGAAAAAGAAACCAAACCAAACTCACAAAAATCATACTCTGAAAAACATATGTATACAAAACTGACTTCTTAAGAATAAAGCATGGTTAAAGATCTTCTTTTGAAGCATTGTTCATCTCTAGCTTCATAACTGAGTTCACATAATCTCTATTTCTATTTGCTCAACGCTTCACATTCTTCCGCCTTGAGATAAATTTCTTTTTGATTCCTGTACAATTCTAATTTGACTGGGATTTTTTGGCACTGCCAATGAAACTACTCTGTGAAGAAATTTTATTGAGGGATAATTTGCAAAATTTCTTCTTACCTCCTTTGTAATTCTTTTCCACTCTCCTTAGAATTCTTCTTAACCCATCTTAAGGAATCCACTTGTCTACTTTTCGTCACTATAGATTAGTTGGTATTTTGTATAATTTTATATAAATGGAATATATCAAATATTTTGTTTGTTTAGCTTATTTCCCTCAGCATTATTTATCTAGATTCATCCATACTGTAGTGTGTATGCATATTTTTTTTTATTGCAGAGTAGTATCCCATTGTATAGAGGTAACAGTCTGGTTATACCTGTACCTGTGGGTAGACATTGTATTTATTTCCAGTTTGGGGCTATTAAAAAGAAATGTGTTATAAAACTTAATGCACAAATCTTTGTATGGACATATGGACTATGGCATGATTGGATCATGGAGTCGTTGTATGTAAACTTTTTAAGCATTTGCCAAACTGCTTTTCAAGTGACTGTGTCATTTTAAATTCCTGTCAGCAGTTTATGAGCATCCTGAATTCTTCATATCTTTTTCACCACATTTTTTAGGGTGAAAAGTTTTGTTTTGAGACAGGGTTTCACTCTGTGGCACAGGCTGGAACGCAGCAGCACAATCTTGTCTCACTGTAGCCTCAACCTCCCAGGCACAAGCGATCCTCCCACCTTCCCACCTCAGCCTCCCTCCTGAGTAGCTGGAACTACAGGTGAGCACCACGCCTGGCTAATTTTTATATTTTTTGTAGAGACAAGGTTTCACCATGTTGCCCAGGCTGGTCTCAAATTCCTGGGCTCAAGCCATCCACCCACCTCAGCCTCCCAAAGTGCTGGGATTACAGGCGTCCACCACTGCATCTAGCCTGTGTAGTATTTTTAGTTGTAACTAGTCTAATAGTTTTGTGTTGAAATTTTGTTGTAGATTTTATTAGTATACTCCTAACCACTAGTGATGTTAAATTCTATTTCCTGTGCTTATTTGCCATCTGTATACAGTTGAACCTAGAACAATGCATGTGTTGCAGTGCTGACCCCTGCACAGTCAAAAATTCACTTTTTACTTTTGATTGATCAAACTTAACTATTAATAGCCTGCTGTTGACCAGAAGCCTTACCAATAGCATCAACAGTCAATAAACACATATTTTTATGTTACATGAATTATATGCTGTAAGTATACTTATTTTTTATTATTACAATAAAGTAAGGTAGAGAAAATAATGTTCTTAAGAAAACCAAGAGAAAGATAAAATAAATTTACTATTCATTAAGTGGAAGTGGAGCATCATAAAGGTGTTCATCCTCATTTCCTCATTGTCTTCACTTAGAGTAGGAAGAGGAGGAGAAAGAGGAGCTGGTCTTGCCATCTCAGTGGTGGCAGAGGAGTAAGAAGTAGAGGAGATAGAAGGGAAGCAGGAGACACAGGAACACTCAATGTAACTCTTATTGAAAAGGATCCCTGTATAAGTGGTCCCATGCAGTTCAAACCTATATTGTTCAAGGATCAACTGCACCATCTTTGGTGAAGTCCATTTTATCGATTCATTTTTTTCAGCATCATTCTTTTGCTGTAGTATTTTTAAAATCTTTGTATAATTCAAGTCACTTTTTTTCCCTATATTGCAGAAAATTAAATTTTATATTTTATTTTTAAGTCTATGATTCATTTTGTGTCAATTTTATACAGTGTGAAGCATGTATTTAAGCTTAACTTTTGCATAAACATATCTAGTTGTTCCAGAATTGTTTGTTGAAAAGTTAGTTGTGTATATATATATATGGGTCACTTTTGTACTCTTCATTTTATTTCAATTATCTATTCACTTAACACAGATGTCATTTTGTCTTTATTGCTCTTATTTTAAAATAATTTATAAAATATGTAGTTAATTACATAAATGTGCTGGGTTTTTTAAAGTTTTTCTAAATCTACGCTATGACCTTCACATTTTCATTGAATTTTAAAATTAATTCAATAATTTCTACAAAATTAAAAAGACAAAACAAAAGAAAAATCTCCTGAGGATTTGCTTGGTGTTATCTTTAATCTCTACATCAATTTATGAAGATTTAACATTTTATAATAAAAAAAGGTTACTGATTTTTATAATAATCAGTTTTCTAATTTATGAGTATGGTATAACTCTCCATTATTTGGTTCATCATTAGTTTATCTCCACAGTGTTTCCTGGTTTTGAGTGTAAAGGCCTTGTTTACCATTACACTCAAAACCAGGAAACATTGCTAGATAAATCACTTCCCCTTAAGTGATTTCATATTTTGACACTATTTAAATGGTGTTGAAATTTTAATTTCTAATTGTTTGTTGCTAGTATGCATGACTTTTTAATGTAGATTTTGGGTCTAGTTTCCTTGCTAAACTCATTTATGGTTCCTAGTAGATTTTCAACAGATAATCATCATTTTCTACCTAATTGATCATATTATCATATTGTCTATGAATAAAGACAGATTTACTACTTCCTTTACAGTCAGTATGCCTTCTTCTTTATTTTTCATGTCTTATTACAATGGCTAGAAGTCCCATATTTCAAATGATGAGAGTGGGTATTCTTACCATATTGTTTGTTTGTTATTTTTAATTAGCAGGAAAGTATTCATTCTTTGCCCCTACAGATAATGTTATTTTATTATTATTATTATTTTTGCTACCCTCCTATCCTTAGAGGGAAAGAAAATGTTACAGGTAAGTTTTACACAATGTCTTTTTATCAGATTAAGGAAGCTCCCTTATATTTCTACTGTGTTGAGAATTTCTAAAATCAGAAATCAATGTTGGACTTGCTAAGTTCTTTCCTTCTTTCTGTAACTATCAGTATTGGAGGTATTTTTTGTTTGTTTGTTAATAACCATGAATTATACTGATTACTTTTTCAAATGTCAAACATAGGATAAACTACACTTGCAATTTTTTTTCTTTTTTGAGACTAGGTCTCACTCTGCTGCCCAGGCTGAAGTATAGTGGCAAGATTTTTGCTCACTGCAGCTTCTACCTCCTGGGTTTAGTTGATCCTCTCATCACAGCCTCCCAAGTAACTGGAACTACAGGCACACACCACCTAATATTTGTATCTTTTGTAGAGATGGGGTTTCACCATGTTGTTTAGGCTATATTTGGACATTTTATTAGTTCTTAAGGCTGCTGTGGATAAATTACCACAAACTAGCTAGCTTAAAAAAAAAAAACCCAGAAATTTATAAAGTTTTGAAATCCAAAGTCCAAATCAGTTTAACTCAGCCAAAATCAAGATGTTAGCCAAAATCAACATGTTGGCCAAAATGTGCTCCCTCTGGAGGCTCTAGGAAGGGTCTATTCTTGCCCATTCCAGTTTCTGGTGAGTGTTGGCATTCCTTGTCTCTGGCTTTTCAAGGATATTTTTGATTGCCTTTAGGGTCCACCTAGATAACATAAATAGTCATGCCATCTGAAGATCCCTAAATTAATCAGATCTGCAAAGTCTGTTTTACCATATAAATTAAAACGTACTAGTTCCAAGAATTAGGACATGGATATTTTTTGAGAAACCATTATACAGCCTACCACAGTGTGTCCTGTGAATTCTCAAAATTTATGTCCATCCTAAATGCAAAATGCATTCACCTTACTCTCAACATTCTCATAAGCTCAAACAACTACAGCATCAACTAAAGTTCAAAATCTTATGTAAATATAATCAATTTTAAACTTCCAAATCTTATTACCTAAATTATGTATAGGCAAGACTCTAAGTAAAATCCATCCTGCACCAAAATTTCTCTCCATTTATAGATTTGTGAATCTAGAAAACAAGTTAGTTACTTCCAAAATACAATGATGAAAGAAGCATGGAATAACAGTTATAGATGTTCCCATTCCAAAACACAGACAATCAAGGAAAAAAAGGGATCACCAATTCCCAAAACTTTTAAAATACCCAATAAATTCCATTAGAATTCCAAATCTAGAAATAATCCTCTATGCCTAATAGCTCCACCCTCTGCACCCATGGCGTCAGCCTCTGCATCTGGCCTCTGAGTCATTCTTCCTTATTCTTAAAAGGTAGCATGTGTTTACAGATGAGTACCTTTATCAGCTGTTTTCTGGACAACTTGGGAGTCTGGTAGCCATAGGGATCAATAAAGTTGTTGCCTTTGAACTACATCTGGCTGACAGTGGCTCCTGAGAGCCATTTGGCAAATAGGAATTGGGCAAGGCAATGGTAAATTATTCATAGTTTGAAATTGACCATATCTAGGGTATTTATACCACAAAATTAGCAAAGGGTTTAAATCAAAATTTTTTTCCCCTTTCCAGAGGGTTGATTTACCAATGTACCACTAGATATACTATGTGTAAGTATTTTTTTTTCTTATTTTAATCATAGCAAACCTAATTATATCACATTAGTGAGATTATACATATATGAAGTCTCACAAACTGGTGGACAACTTACATGAACAACAAGCCATGAAAGCGACAGTGGCCTTTGAAGTCACTTTCTTTGATTAGCAGACTGGAAATACCACAACTGGTGTTCTGGTAGTAAGTCCAATGGTGTTTATCACATGCCATCTATCAGGTAATTTAATATGTGAAAAATAAAATATGTTTATTCCTTAGAGTCTTTTTATGTTATCATTTCAGGTGTTTCTTTGGATAACAAAAACACTCTTTTTAAACTCCACTGCTTATATATAAACTTAATTAAAACATGTAGTGTCATGTCAGATATGTTCAGTAATTAAATCAATCATTTCTTCAGTTACTGACAGAGATTAATAGCATCCTGTCAACCTAAAAGGAAATACTAAATACAAAATATAAAAACTTTCACAAGAAACAAATATTGCTGATAGGAAAGCAATGACTACACATGAAATAATTCAAGAATATAAAACATAATATCCAGAAGTGGATAAAGAAAACCTGAACCAAACCAAACAGCACAGAGGGTATTGTGAATTTGTACTGATGAGTTCAGCTAGCCATCACTGTTGAAAAACAGCAATAATGTTCAGCTTGAAGTTATTTGGCTACTTTAATTTAGTGTTTGCCCTCAACATTCCTAGAAAGGGCCAAAATAATTAATATCAATCCTAAGGGTGACATGTCATATGTTTTTCTAACAGCTGGCATCTCACATACAAGCCTTTTTGAGAAGTATTTATTTTTTCCTGTGGGAGACAATATTCCAGAAGTTCTTTTATAATTGAGATATTAATTTTCTAATTTTAAAAGTTACTTTTACATTCTGCTGACTTTTTTTTTCCTATGAGGTAGCTGTTATAGATTTTCTTAATATACAGTATTTTTTCCCTCATGTTTTTTCATAGTAAGCAAGATGCTAGAAATGTCACTTAACTTTTCTAGACTTCCATACAATTAGGGATTGCTATGTGACAAAGTTCTGGCCAACAAGATCTAAGGGAAGTCTAAGTTGATGCTTGGGAAAATATTTGCTTCTTTTTAAATGGAAGAAGTGCTGAAACTTTCCCCCTTCCTCCTGCTCCAAAAGTGATGTGGTTCTTGGACTTTTGGAAGTCATATTGTATTAGTCTGTTTTCACGCTGCTGATAAAGACATACCTGAGACTGGGAAATTTATAAAGAAAAAGAGGTTTAATGGACTCACAGTTCCACATAACTAGGAGGCCCCACAATCATGACAGGAGGTGAAAGGCCTTCATGGTGAAAGACCACATGGCAGCAGACAAGATGGAATAAAACCCAGAAAAGAGTTTTCCCCCTTATAAAACCATCAGACCTCATGAGACTTATTCACTACACTACCATGAGAACAGTATGGGAGAACCCCCCCCCCACGCCCCCACTGTGATTCAATTATCTCCCACCATGTCCCTCCCACAACACATGGGAATTATGGGAGCTATAATTCAAGTTGAGATTTGGGTGGGGACACAGCTAAACCATATCACATATGATGATGAGTCACAAAACATTCAAAGACAAAAGGCCAATATGAAAAGGGATAGTAGATGATAAAATTCGAAAGGTTCTTAATGGTGATATTGGGCTGCTGAGTAGAGCCCCCGATTGCCTTCATCAAGAATACGTCTTAAGAAATTCTATGGTTTAAGGCACTATAATCTGGATTCCATGTCCTTACAACTATATCATTTCTAAAAGAACTATAGCTGGATAAACAGGGAGAAGGAAGAAAGACATTTAAAAAGGAAACAAGGAAACAAGACAGGAAGGAAGGAACAATGGAAATAAGGAAGTAGGGGAGGGAGGAAGAAAGAAAGGGAGAAAGATATTGGCAATGTTGATGATATTAACTGCTGATGGAGAATGTGGCTATAAAAAAGTGAAGAGTCTCCTGCTGCTGCCTCACATAAAGTGATTTCATGACATACTGTAAATTCACTGAACCTGCTACTTCATGTTAACTGACATCTGACCAACTGGAAAGTTTCAGAACCCTGGCAGCAAGTTCCAATATCTTCTTATGATTCTGGAGGTTTATTATAGTAACTTAATGCTGTGGCTAAATGAATTCTCCATAAATATTCTTTTGACATGGCGACTACCTCCTAATGTCTCACAGAGAAGAGGTCAATGTCAAACAAATCTGAAAGGAAGGATGCTGAGACTTTGCTATGAGACATGCAGTGATCAGCGGCATCATCATGTCCAGGAGCAAAACCCACAGGAATGCCTGCAAACCCATGGGCGATAGAGACTGGGTGGACTCCGAAATTGCATGTTGAGACACCCCACAGCCTCCTCCCCACCATGTTATTTCAGCATAAGTAAAGCAGAAACATCTTTTAATAGAGATTTTTGACCAACAGTGCTTTCCTATTCCCCAACATGCTGGTTACTACTTACTCTCTCATTAAAGTTGTTATCTCATTAAAGACTAGTAATTTGAGAACCAATTTTCATTTTAGGTCTCTAACATAACAGTAATTTGGAAATAGGCAATTTGTTTGCTAATTCTTTTATATACACTTTTTTTCTTGCAATCTGGACTATACGAGTTTCATTTTAAATGCTTTGCTATTAAAATAATATATAAATAGACTATATATGTTTTACATTGTTTACATTTGTATAAGATATTAGATAATATCAACTATCTTTAAAGATAATATTATCTACAATTTATTCTAGCACATATTACCCTTTTTAAACATTTCTTTTTAGAGTATATTTACAAGGATAATATTTTTAGTGTATTTGTGGCTACAATGTAATTCTTTTATGATATTAGCTGGCATTTATTTTGTATTTGTGCCAACCAGGGGTTTAACACAGGTTAGAAGACTCACCTCACTGAATCCTCAAAACAGCCCTATGAGTTTGTTATGATGACTTACACCAATAAATATGTGAAAAAACTGAGGAAACTGAGTCAGAAATATATTGAACAACATTCTCAAATATTTACAGCTAATAAAAACTAAGCCAAGACCAAAATTTGACCCCAATCTGTCTGACATCAAGTTTACTCATATAAAATGATCTATAATGCAGAATGACACACATATAATAGGTAAAATTGGCTATAGAACCTCCAATAAACATTGACATCATTTGCTTTAAATTGCTCTTCTTCATCCATTTATCCTCACTTAAGCAATCTATTTCTAGGTTTACTAACAAATAGCATATTTGTTGTTTAAATTGGAGTTGACTGGATAGCTATGCAAGATCTTTAAATGTCAAATGAGAGTCTATGGAGATACATTGGGATTCCAGTCTCTACTAAAGGTCTTCTATGGAGCTGTAAATGAAAAACAGTGTGTGAGAACATTGTTTTAGCACCTGTTTTATTGCCTGCAGTTGATGTAATTAGTGTATTTAAAGACAGCCCTATTGGTTACACCATATGGTTTGCAATCATTAGGGTAATAATAGATGTACCATTTAAGATGAAGCTCAACAACTGAGTGCTATTGTTCTATTATGTAGCATAATAGGGGGCTTTCAGAGAGCTGACTGAATCCCAATTTTGAATCTCTGACACACTTAGGTTCCCTACGAGAAGAAATGTTGGGTGATAAAAAGCAAATTTACTACCGTTATTTGATTTAGATATTAGTAAATATTTCTATGCTTTCTTTGGCACAGCTGACCGTAAAATAATAATAATTTAAATAAAGTATTAATAATGCTAAGGAATCTCATTAAAATTTTAAAAAGTAAAGATGTGTTATGTTTTGGCATACTAAAAGTGAGTTTCCATTGCAAAAAAATGCAATTAGCTTTTTATTCACACTATATTCAGTTGTTATTATAGTAAGAAAGATGTAAAATGCATAAAAACATAACTAAGGCCCTTATAAACTATAGAAAAAGTGCCTTTAAAACCATGAAAATATCCTTTGTGTTTACAGTTTGTTCCTCAGTGACAACACTTAGATGTTAATCAGTGATTCTATCGTTTCTCTTAGTACAAGCTACAAGAGGTGACAAGCAAAACAAGAATCCCATTGGAGATAATATTGTAAGAAAAATAAGAAGACACTAATTTCCAGTGCTGTAAACCAACGCTTACATATGCACATACACACTCATTTGCAGACATACTTGTGTAAAGAACTTACATTTGTGACTATATGTTTATAAATAACATAAATTTAAATTTGCATGTACATTTATTATTTGCCCATAAAACCAAGACTAATTTATATATATATATATATATATATATAAATAATAAAATATATATATATTTACTTTTTAAACTTATGTTAAAAACCAATACCCAAACACACACCTGGGCCTACACAGGATCAAGATCGATATCACTGCCTTCCACCTCCACATCTTATCTCAGTGGAGGGTCTTCGAGAGGCAGTAACAAGCATAGAGTTGTCATGTCCTATAATAGTAGTGAGGGACCCTGTTAAGGAAAAAAATTCTCTTCCCTGGTCTGCGAGGGGCGTGGTTTTGCCTCCATCTGGGAACAAGAGGGGTTTCAAACGTAAAGTTTTTTGTCTGACTTTCCTGCCTGTGAACTAAGTAGAGAAATCCAGGTGGGTTTCTTTGTTCAAAAAGCCTGCCAAAAGCTCTGGGAGGAAGGGACTTTGTTGGGGACCTGGGTTAAAACTCTGATGCTCCTTACCTATACAGATTCCTTCCTTTGATCCCCTCCAACGGCAGTGTGGGAGCTCTCTCTCTCGGTCTTTCTTTCTCTCTCTCTGCCTAATAAATCACACACACACACACATATATATATATATTTGTGTGTGTGTATACATATATATTTTAAATATATACAATATATATTAATATATTATATATTCAGTCATAAATATATATATTTATATAATATGTAATATATATTTATATTATATGTAATACATGTTTATATATTATATATTATATATATTTATATATTATATGTAATATACATTTATTATATTTATATATTAATATTTATATATTTATATAATATATATAAAGACATATTTTATATATTTAAATAAGAAAAATATATTTATAAGAAAAATATATATTTATATATACACAAGAAAAAATATATAGTTATACATATAAATTTATATATAAATATATATTTATATGTATAAATATATATTCATATATATAAATATATATATTTTTCTTGTGTGTGTGTGTATACATATATATGTACAAATAAGAAAACTCCTATAGAATAAGAATATAAAGAAAAATATTTTTGTACAATGGTATACTGTGTTTGTGTTTTAAGCTAAATATTATTATAAGAGTCAAAAAGTTAGAAATGGAAACGGATTTATAACATCGGGAAAAATCCACACTGAGACAATGGATCACTCAGAAAGGCTAGTTTACTTCCTGCAGGAAGGTTGCAACTCGCTGGCAGTCTTGCCACAAGAGCATGCCTGAACAAAGGAGACATGGACATTTATAAGTTTCATAACCTGACACAATCACCCTACTGCTGTGTCCAGTTTCCATTGGCCAGACCTGGATCTCACATTCTATGCTTGACCTGATTGGCTAAAAACTTCTATTCAGGAAATTTCCTGAATAGATAATGGGGAAGAAGAGAAGGAAGAACATAAGGAAGGAGAAGAAGCTAGTCAGGAGAAGGTCAGGAGGGTTTCCAAATAAGGAATGTCATGTACTAGGGTCTGGAGCTTGTCCAGTTTTGTTCAGACATGCCAGAGTGAGTCAAGGTAGATGATTTAAGACGTAGCTGATTTAGAAAACATAGACACATGGGTATGTGTTTATGCTAATAACGGATACTGGCCATAGAGCAAAAGATTGTAACTCCTTATAATGTAATCTAAGATGTAAACTTTGAAGAATCTCTCACAGAAAGATTTGAGAAGTTTAAAAGGTAAAAAGGTAAGTGTAAACTAAGGTTAAATTATTATTAAAGAAAAAACTTTTAATAAATTTATTGTAGCCGAAGTGTTCGGTGTTTATAGGGTCTGTGGTGGTGTGCACGGTAATGTCCTAGGCCTTTACAAGCACTCGTCACTCACTCACGCACTTACCCAGAGCAACTTCCAGTCCCGTAAGCTCCATTAGTGGTAAGTACCTTATACAGGTGTACTAATTTGTTTTATACTGCATTTTTACCATACCTTTTTTTAAACTTAGATATGTTTAGATACACAAATAGTTTTCTGTTGTGTCACAATTACCTACAGTATTCAGTACTGTAACATTGTATAGGTGTGTAGCAGAGAAGCAACAGGCTATACCTCACAGGCTAAGTTTCTAGTGGGCTGTCCCACCTAGGTTCCTGTAAGTACACTCTATGATGTTCACACAGTGATGAAATTGCCTAACGATGCATTTCTCAGAAGATGTCTTCATTGTTAAGCAACATATGAGTGTAGAGTGTTTCAAATCTAGTGAAAAATAGGCAATTACAATAGTATATGAAAAGAGTGACATATTATGTTTATTTAAGGTTCAGAAAAGTCTTTTGAAAGTAAATAACATGTAAAATGATGTTGAAATATGTGAAGTCAGCAAATGAGAGAAAAATAATATTAAACATAAAAAAAGTATTTTGTGCAATAAATCAAAAAAGTACAGTAGTGTTTTTAGCTATGAAGGCAAGTTTAATCCTGCTAGAATATATTGTACAAAGGAAATAGGATGGAGAAGTGAGGCTAAAGAGAAGCCATAGCCGGCAGCCAGATTAATAAGAAATCCAGAAGCCTTAATAAATCTCACTAACAATTTAAAGATTAACCTAAATGCAACTGGATAGCAATTGAATGGCATTAAGCAGAAGAAGAGCAAGATCAGATCCAACTTTAAAAGCAAAATTTTGCTTACAATATAGAAGATACACTGGGAACGGGGAAGAAAAGTTGTTGTTTTATTACTAAAATAATATATTGCTGTGTGCAGTGGCGCATGCCTGTAATCCCAGCACTTTGGGAGGACAAGGCGGGCGGAGATCACCTGAGGTCAGGAGTTCAAGACCAGCCTGGCCAACATGATGAAACCCCATCTTTCCTAACAAGACAAAAAAATTAGCCAGGTGGGTTGGTGAGTGCCTGTAATCCCAGCTACTTGGGAGGCTGAGGCAGGAGAATCACTTGAATCCAGGAGGCAGAGGTTGCAGTGAGCTGAGAATGAGCCATTACACTACAGCCTGGGCAACAAGAAAGCACTGTCTCAAAAAAAAAAAAAAAAATATATATATATATACACACACACACACACACACACACCCCACACACACACAAGTAACTTGCCCATCCCAGAAAGCATGAAACAACTTACAATAAACACACATTTCCTCTTGTTCTAAATCAATTTCTTAAGCTTAACCAAGAAAAAATCTCTATTGAAATCACTTACATCACTCATGTCTATAGAAAAACTCAAGAGATATATTTTGCTAAACTAAACTCTGACACAATTTATTTTCTTCTTTTTACTTGTCCATATTGTTATCACATTCAAGTCCCACCTATTCTGTTAGTCCATCTTTTAAGTATTATCATTCCATTAAAATGGAGTCCATTAAATACTACATCCAGATCAAACAGTAGCATAATGTTCAGGATAGTGTAACTGGGAGACATTAATATTTGACATTATTGAAATGTCTATGTTTAGAGTGGGTTTATAATAATACATGTTTCTTTTCTTTTAATTCACCAGTCCCCTTTAAATGTTTTGTGTTTGCGTGTGAGAGTGAAAGCAGTGTAACTACCCATTGGGTTCTGCTTGCCTGCTGCACGGACAAAATTAATTCACTGAGACCGCAGCATTGTAGTAAAGAAAGTTTAATTGATGCAAGGCTAGTCATACAGAAGAACCGGAGTTATCTCTCAAATTGGTCTCCCCCAAAGGATCAGAGGTCAGGGTTTTAATGGACAATTTGTGGCTAGAAAACGGGTGCTGCTGATTGGTTGAGGGGATAGCACAGGGATGTGGAAAATGGTCCTCCAGTGCTGAGTCCACCTCTGGATGGGGCCACAGGACCAAATCAGTCATGAGTCATGAGTCAGAGTGAGGTCAATCTGAAAACATACCAATAAAAAAACCAGTGTTAGGTTCTATTAGGTTGGTGCAAAAGTGATGGCAGTTTTTGCCATTGAAATCAAAACTGCAATCACTTTTGCACCAAACTAATACAAGCATGATGTTATCTATAGGAGTAATTAAGGCAGTCACAAATTACTCAGTCTGGCCACATGACTGAGCAGTAAGGGAATATAGAAGCTATGCCTACTTTTTTTCAGAACTCAGGCCCTTCCCATCATTCTATTCTCATGGTTTTTCATTAGTTTTACAAAAGTAATTTTAGTCCTTGAACAAGGACAGGGTCAGTTTTAGGGAGGGGCTATTATCATTCTTGCTTCAAAGTTAAACTATAAACTAAACTTCTCTGAAAGTTAGCTTGGCTTATGTCCAGAAATGACCAGGAACATGTTGAAGGTCAGAAGCAAGATGAGATCAGCTATGTCATATTTCTCTTATTGCCATAATTTTGCAAAGGTAGTTATAGCAGTGTTTTGTTTTTCTTCTTTTATGTATTTTTAACATAAAACAGGGTTCTATTTTTGGCAGTTCTGTTTGATACTCTAACTGGGTAAGTTCATCCCCCTCCTGTGGTTTTATCAACCATTATGATTTTGAATTCTAGGATCAGGATTACATAATAACCTAATGTCTGTATTTGTGATGTTGTGAAATATATATTTGGTTTTCATCAACACTTCTTGGCATACAACTCCTAAAATCCTTGGAATATATAAAGTGTTGTCTTTTTGTTTGCTAATGTTGACCAAGAGCTTCAGGATGGGTTATCCTTTAGACAAAGGCATGATTGCAGGGTTAGGATATTCAGCCTTACCCCCACCTCCAGGGAGGGGGAGGTGGGCTGATGGCCAAGTTGATTACCAATGGCCAATGGCTTAATCAATCATGCCTACTAATGAAGCCTTCACAAAACCCCAAGACAAAGGGATTTGGACAGCTTTTGGATAGCTGAACACATAGAGGTTCTTGAAAGGTGTTGTGCCCAGAGAAGGCATGGAAAGTCCACACACCTTCATCCATACTTCGTCCTATGCATCTCTTCATCTGTGTTCTCTGCCATATCTTTGATAATAAGCTGGTAAAAGTAAGTAAGGGTTTTCTGGAGTTCTGTGAACTACTCCAGTGAATTAATTGAACCCAAAGGGGAGGTAGTGGGTGGGAATCTCAATGTGAAACCAATTGGTTAGAAGTTCTGAGGTCCTGGGCTTGTGACTGGTATCTGAAGGGAGGGCAGTTTTGAGCACTGAGCCCTCAACCTGTGAGATTTGATGCTATCTCCAGGTATACAGTGTTGGAATTAAATTGGAGGACACTCAATTGGTGTCTGCTGCAGAATTGATTGCTTGCTTCATGGAGAGAAGCCCACTCCCCCACATTTCATTACTGAAGTGCTCTGTGTTGATGCTTGCTGTTGTGTTGCTGGTGTGACAGCAGAGGAAAAACAATTTGTCCAGACAAAACTCTAACAATAATGTCAAACCAAACATAATATTTCTCTCTAAATTTCGTCATCCTCATTGACTCTTTTATTGAAGAAGGACGCAAGTTACAAATATGGGTATTATTCTTTATTTTCTCAAATCTTTCAACGAGAACATCAAATCTGTCAGCAAATTTTGTTGATTTTCTCTTTAAAATATCTCATGAATTCAAACTTTTATTTTGAATGTCCTATACTATGGGTTCATTACTTTCTGCCTTAACTGTTCTCCCTGATTGTAAGCCCCCATTTCTTCTTCAAATCATTTCTATTTGTTTTCACATAGCTTATCAAAGATATCACTGCTGACATTTGTATTGTCACTGGACTGGACTGATCTTTTTAAAATAGAGTTTGGTTTATGTAATTTCTTCTACTATATATTTCTAAGTTGATGTTTTCTTAATTTAGTCATATTATACACACACACACACACACACACACACACACACACAACTATAGAGAGAAATTTTAGTATGATCTTGCTGCTGGTCACTTATTTATCAATCTTGCACTGCCTTTCCCCAAACATTCTAGCTAGTCTGAACTAACAAAAGATATTAAAATTTATTTGTAAGCCCTTGATCATTCTTCTACCATATCTTCACCCTTAGTACCATTTCTTTATCTCATGAATGGAGAAGGGAGAAGAGAAGGGCTTACTTATTCCTATTAGTCTTCACAGAACTCCACAAAACAATATTGTTCATATCTTATTGATCAGTATTTAATTACACAGATATACTTTATCTTACAGATAGCCTTATCTTTAAAGAAGGTTGAAAAACATAATGCTTTGTTCTGACCCAATACAATCAATTTTCTTTCAATAAAGAGGAAAGAATAATGGATACAGAAACAGATAATTAGCAGTATTTCCATAATTTACTACTCTGGCTGCATATATACTCATAAATGTGCACTGATTTATATAATAACAAATGATGCTATTCCCTGAAAGAAAAAAGTAAACAATTACGACATCTAGCACAAAATCTCAAATCTCGGAATGGGGTAAGGATCTACACACAAGTTCTTTGTGTAGCAATTTGCAATACAGCAATCTGTAAATGAAATACTAATTAACCTGCACCGCATATAATAGAGAACAAAAAAAAATAACCTCAGTAAAAATACCCATGTGGAAACAAAAAATTGAAAGTACATAAGTCCTTACAAATTCAGTTTTGGGGGATGGATTAGTAAAGATTCTATGAACTAAAAGGAGACACAAGATAATTTTTTGGCCCATTTCACAGCTTCTTTAAGTCACTGGGAAGGACTTGCTTGGCTTCTAACCTCTATGTCCATATTTGAGATGGGCATTGGAGAGTACATACTTCTTGGGTGTGTCAAAGTTTTAGCAGCAAATTTCTTATTAATTGGAGTGAGGGAGCTCTGGTGCTTTTTTATACATTTTACAGTCTTGGCCTGTTTTTATGCCAACTTAGCATTCATTTGACATTATAATTCCATCAACAATATAAAAGGTTTCTAGTTTGCTTTTTATAAGTTTCACAGATGTATTTAACAGTCAACCCTTTTCTAAGATATTGGTTTTTAAGTTTTTAATATCTTTATGCATTGATATTATCCTCAATGTACACATAAGGTTTCTGGACCAGAGAATATTAATATTATTTACTTACTACAAATGATAACTGGGCTGTTTCCAAGTGACTCAATTCTTACACAATGAGGTAATAAAAGACAATTGTCACACTCCATGTACAGGTTTATACAGGAGAAAAATTTGGTTGTCCTCACTCCATAAGTATCATTGGAAACACAGTGGGAAGGATCTTGAGTTGTTACTTTAATCTCTTGATATGTAAATAATTCTCTCCTGAGGAAAAATAAGACCAGTATCTCCAGCTTTATAACTCTGGTGTCTCATGATCCCAAGTTTTATCCACCCTTGAAATATTCTCCCCAAGAAGTAAATCTCTCTGGAATTCTCATTATCTTATCTGTCAGAAACTAACTTCCAAAAAGCCTAGGTCCCAAGTTTCAGCAAAATTTTTTTCAAAAGACCTGACTGTGAAAAAGCATAAAACATGTTTTATCTATAGTCCCACAGACTCTGAGCTTGAACATTACCAATTTTTATTAATTGTTTGTATATTTTGCTTATTAATCTACCCCTCAAATTAACTGTGGCTATCTTAAAATCATTTAAAATGATAGATTTGAATGAAGAGGTGACATATCCACCATCTTCTTTCTCAAAGTGTTATAGTACATGGGTCCCAATAAAGACCCCAAGAGAGGGTTCTTGGATCTCTCCCAAGAAAGAATTCAGGGCAAGTCTGAATGCAAAGTAAAAGCAAGTTTATTAAGAAAGTAAACTGGTGAAAGCACAGCTTCTCTATAGACAGAGTAGGATGTTTTTGAAAATAAGAGGAGGAACACATCCACCCTAGGCACAATGCTTGTATATATATATAGGATTAAAAAGATCTTGGGATATACAGGATAAAAGATCTTGGGGAAATGTGCTCTGCCGCAAGGGTTTGTGATAAAAGGTTAATTTTCTTAATGACTATATTTTTCAAGAATCCGTATTATTATCATTAAAGCAAAATTAGGAATGCCTCTGTTCTCCAGGTATCAGGATAGCTGGAAACTCCCAAATCTGGGTCTCTTTAGTAAACATTATTAATTTGTTTCCTTAACCATAAACATTTAGAGGCTAGGAATGCCTAACTTTCTGAAAATGTAGCCCAGCAAGTCCCATTCTCATTTTCCTAGCCCTCACTCAAAATGGAGTCTCTCTGGTTCAAAAGCCTCTGAAAAAAGGACTTATGACAATTTTATGATTGTCAAGCATTTTGCCTAAGACTATAATTTTACCTCCACCAGTTATAATACTTTTAACTTAAGGAACAGAAGAAACAGATGACTTTTTTAGCCTTCAGAATTCCACATTACAGAATATTCAGTTGACTGTTTATTCAATGAGTAGAATTCTTTTCACTTATCCATCTCTGTTTAAAAAATTTTTGGCTTTAATTTTATCTTATCTGTCTCAGGTTTTTACTAATAAAGAATTGTAAACATAGCCCAAATTTTATAATTTATTCAATTATTACTCTTTTTTTTTTTTTTTTGAAACAGAGTTTTGCCCTTGTCACCCAGGCTGGAGTGAAATGGTGTGATCTCGGCTCACTGCAACCTCAGCAGTTGAAGCTATGATTCTCCTGCCTCGGCCTCCCGAGTAGCTGGGATTATAGGCACGCACCACCACACCCAGCTAAGTTTTGTATTTTTAGTAGAGACAGGGTTTCACCATGTTGGCCAGGCTGGTCTCAAACTCCTGACCTTGTGATCTGCCTGCCTTGGCCTCCCAAAGTGCTGGGATTACAGGTGTGAGCCACCGCACCCAGCCTAATTTTTGTATTTTTAAGTAGAGATTGGGTTTCACCATTTTGGCCAGGCTGATCTGAAACTCCTGACCTAAAGTAATTCGGCATCCCAAAGTGCTGAGATTACAGACATGAGCCCCTGCCTGGTCAATTATTTTGTACTTATTTACAGTCAGTCCTAGTTTAGGCTTGATATTTAAATTCCAGAGAAATCAGAATATGAGGGATGTAACTCCTTGGGCCTAAGTGAGATTGCCATGAAAAATAGGATAAGTAATGAAAAAAAAGAAGTTTGAGGACTGAGGCTTGAACACTGCGCCATTTAGAGGTCAGGAAAAGAGTGTTCAGGACAAGTCAGAAGAAGGTAGTAAAATGAATGGAAAATGGTACTTACTAAAAATGTGAGGAAGTATTTCAAATGACCATTTAAAATTTGTTAATAAATGGTGTGGAGAAGACAAAAGATAAAAACAGTTTATCAGTGAATTTGACAATGTGGTAGTTATCTTGACAAAAACTGGGAACAGTACTTGTCTGGAGTGGTTCAAGAGAGAATGAGACAAAGCAGATTGCAGATCATGAACACAGAAAAATTTTGTATAAAAGAGGAGAGAGAAGAAATGGTAGTTGGAGAGTCATGTGGAGTTAAGAGATGGAATTAGGACTTTCTCTTTCTTTGTAGGATATATTAACATTAAGGTAATTGATCCAGTAAGTAGGAAAACTCAGAGCAAGAAGATCTAGAACCACGTTCCTATGAAGACTAATGCGAATAGGACTAGGTACTCAAGCGGAGGAGTGGGTGGAATTGTGTAGTTTATCCATTAGGTATGATTAAGAGTCAGAAATCAGGACGTTAAAACCTATTTGATGCAAAATATGGCTAAAATAATGCTAAATCACTGTATTTGTTTCCTAGGGCTATCATAACAATTGCCACAAATTTGGTGGCTTAAAACAACAGAGATTTATTTATTTATTATATTATTTATTTATTTATTTATTTATTTTGAGACGGAGTCTCGCTCTTGTTACCCAGGCTGGAGTGCAATGGCGTGATCTCGCAATCTCTGCCTCCCCGATTCAAGCGATTCTCCTGCCTCAGCCTCCTGAGTAGGTGGGATTATTTGTAGAGATGGGGTTTCTCCATGTTGGTCAGGCTGGTCTCAAACTCCTGACCTCAGGTGATCCCTCCACCACAGCCTCCCAAAGTGCTAGAATTACACTGTGCCCGGCCAACAGAGATTAATTCTAGTGCACTTCTGAGGGCTAGAAGTCTGAAACAAATTTATTGTCAGGGCCATGCTGACTCAAGAGGTCTAGAGAAGAATCTCTCCTGAAATAGTTCCTTGCCTCTATCTTCCGGTGGTCCCTCCCCAGGAATTCTTGGCATCCCTTGTTTTACTGTAGCACCACTTTAACCTCTGCCTCCATCTTCACAAAGCCTTTGTGTGTGTGTGTCTTTTTCTGTTTGTTAAAGAACGCTTACATTGTATTTATGATTCACCCTAATTCAGCATGATTTCATCCTGATCCCTACCTTAGCTACGTTTGCAAAGATCCTATTTCCAAATAAGATTACATTCTGAGGTTTTGGGTAAAGTCACTAATACCAACTATTATCTTTACTATTGCTTGAATAGAAAGTGTTTTTCATATAAATTTCATAAAAAGAATTGTCTCTCCATTTGTAGGTACTACTTTCTCATTATAAAAATTGGGGTGCCATGCCTTCTGCCAGAACCTTGGTAAGACATTTATAAGAAAATGATATTCATTTCTTGGAACCAATAACTGTCAATTTTATTAATTATAGCAATTGTGTGAGAAAGGTCACACAATTTTCCTTAACTGCTGGGAGTTTAGGAGTAAAAGCAATTTCCAACAATGGAAATGGAGCAGTGTTTTCTGAAATAGATCAGTCTGATACAATTACATAGATCGTTTAGATCTTGTTTATTTTTGGTGCAAGATGTACCAAAATGTTTTCAGTAGTGAAGCACATTGCTATCCTCTTTAAATTACTTATCCTTTTTTAGCCAACACTTACCATCTATGATAATCAGCATTCTTCATAAATGATGTTTCTAAATAGTAGTTGCATGCACAGATACAAACATAATATATATTATATAATATAATGAACTATATTATATAATGTATAGTAGAGAAAAATAAACTCTATAATAGAGAAATATAAAATAAACTATATTATATAATGTATAATAGAAAAAATATGACATTTATGTGTGTATTACATTTAGTTATACAAGTATCTGAAAAAAACCCAAGTATCCACTGATTTATATAACTGTTTAACTAATATCAAGCATCTTGAGTAACTTATCGTAAAAACTGTAACAAGCCATTTAACATTAAATGTATATATGTTTTGAAATAAAGGCTCAAAGCAATTGTTTACTAATCAAGAAAAGAATGTCAGATCTTTTAGTTAAGAACAATTTTGTCTTCTTTTATAGAAATTATATCTCATAATATAAATACAGAATATTAAATATAAACATATTTATTTCTTACAAACTTCTTTCATTTTTTCAATGTATTATTCCAGACTACTCAACTGCATTAGGTAGTAAGAGCTAGAGAATAGTGTCTGTGCTTTTTACATGAATTTCTCTTACCTGTCGAAGCATTACAGAGGCAGTGCAAACACTAAAGAAAAACAAACCGAAAAACTCCTAAAAGTATAAGAGAAGAAGTAGATTAATTTACAAATGTATACTTAACACCATATGATGTACTATATTTCAACTAAACTCAGAAATTTCCAAGCTACTTCTATAATTCAAGATAATAATAAATAGAGCTCAGATTGACATGATATTTACCACTTGTTGAACTAATTTAATGTAAATTCATAAAATTAAAATACCCTTTGAAACTATCAAAGAATCTGAAATAATTAACTGTGGGGGAAAACAACTATTTAAACATGTTAACCTACATGTCTGTTTAGAAACATTGCATAACTAAAAATCTAAGGCTAAATCGAGACTATTAGTCAAGATAACCAATATACAGATAATTTCCTGCTAATACTATTTTGAATTAGGGGACATGGATGTATCTATAAGCAGTTCTAAAAATAAATATATATATATATTGAAGGACTGATAGGAAACATATTGCACTTAGTAACATCAGGCAACAAACCTAAAAGAGATAAAATATGTTTTTCTTGCCATTTGCTTTGCTCTTACTATATAGTCAATTTAGTCAGAGATACATAGGGTGTTCATTTGCAGCAGGATACTCAGTTTTTCAGTCAGATAGAATTTCACTCAAAAATACTATAATTGACACTTTGAAGAGACAGAGAGATGTAAATCCTATGGGCCAAAAGACATGTACAAGAACTCAGGGAATCACGACACTTTTTTAAAGGGCAACTTTTCTCAGTTTTCAATCTCTATGTCCTATAAGCCAGGGAATTCTCTTCTACCAGCCAATGAATTATCTTGACTAAGACCACTTCTGGCATTTTCTCAGGTACCTGCAGTGCTCATTCTGGCTGTACTATATCCCATGGTGTGGGCAGATGGCTCCAAAAAATTGACTAATGCAGCCAGCAGTGGTCTCTTTTGACATGTTGTGAATGGGTGATACTTCAGAACAAAAATAATGTTTTTTCTTTTCTTTTTTCAATCTCAAGTGTGAGGAGTTCTCATCAAGTGTTCTTCATAGAGGGTAATATCTCATCCTTCTCAGAAATACTGCTTCTTTTCAGAGTTAGTGATGTTATGCTGAGGGAAAAAAAAAAAAACCTTTTGAGCATTACATCCTCAGGACAAAAAGAGGATGCAAAGTCAAGGTCTGGGAAGTAATTATATATTATAAAGATGCATTTGTATTCATGTGGTGTTATGGATCAAGGTATGACAACTTTCAGTAGTTAAAAAAAATCAGCTAGAAAATACTTTTCCTTGAAGAAAAATGAGTTTTGACCAACTAAAATGTGCTGTATGATTCTCCACCTTGAGAGTGTCTGTCAACAGCAATATAATTGACACAGATTAAGTCTGACAGGTAGCTAAAGAAGGCTTAAAAATGCATTCTTCTGCTTTCATTGAGTGTACAGGGGTGTGCACACGATCACAATAGAATAATCTCTAAACTGCATTCCATTTACTTCTTTAATCTACAAATCATTGTGGGACAAAGAGATTAAGGAATGTCACATCTATGCAGACATGGTAGGGGACAAGTAGAGTTATATATAATAGGCATATTTATGAAAAAAGGTGGGAGCATCAAATGAGCTTATGGATTGTATTATTTCAAAGTAACCTCACATAAAAGATCCTTAGCAATCAGACAAAACAAAAATCAAAAATCTGTTTTTCTAAACCTCTTTATTAATATGCCTTTAAAAATAAATTATATATATATTTTTTTTGATTAAAAATATAGTTAAATGTAGGCTTTAACTGTATTTTTATAATGTAAAACGATATGGTCACCAATATAGTTTATGATTCCTCAGTACTCCATATCATTATTGATATTTAGTATTGTTGAACTTTTCCCTGTTTTACCAATCAAATGGATAGAAAAAATAGGAATTTTAATAAATCATAAAGTGGCTTTTTATACATTTTTCCTAAAAGAGGAGCTCTTAAATATTTTTTAGAACTTGCACATAGATAGACCAAATATATAAACTTTTTAAGCAGAATGGCAGTTATTTTGTTCTAATATGTGTGTGTGCCAGTATGTAAACCATGTATTTATACACAGAAACACACATACACATACAGATATATGTATACATTCAAAATTTTATATTTGCACTTGGAAAGAACAACATTTTGTGTTTTTTAAAGCTCCCATGATGTCCAGTCCTTGCATATTCTCTAAAGCAGAATCTCAAGAAATATCCATTAATCAAGACATCAGCTTTAAAAAGCCTGACACAAATATTATACTTCCAGTGTCATGAAAAACTCAAAGGAAATATATTTAAAGTTTTCTAAGAGATATATGATATATAAATATAACTAATCCCCAGAAGCAGTTTAAGCAAGCAAATGAACGTGACAGTATTTATTTGATAAGTTGGTCAATAATAATAATAGCTTAAATTTTTTGAAGTTATCACAATTTGCAAGGCATACTTGCACAGGTTTTTAACTTTCATGATACTTAAATTTCAGAGTTAACAGAAGCCATTCATGTTTTCACTTTCTAGCTAAAAAACTGAATTTCAGACAGGTTAAGTTTCAGAATTACATACTTCATAAATGTTACTTTATTTCTCTATCAACAGTGCTATTAAAATATAATTTACAGACAATAAAATTAACCCTTTTAATTTGTACAATTCCATGGTTTTAATAATATTCACAGAGTTGTGCCATCATCACGAGTATCTAATTTTACAATAGCTCATTATTACCCAAAAAGGAAATCTCATACATATTAGCAGTCACTCCCTATTCCCAGCACTATTCGTCCCTAGAAACCACTAGTCTGCTTTCTGTCTTTACAGATTTGCCTACTTGGGGCGTTTCACCTGAATGGAACTGTACCATGATTGTCTTTTGTGGCTGGATTTATTCACTTAGCATAATGTTTCCAAGATTTATCCATGACATAGCACATATTAGTAGTATTTATTTTTCTTTTTGTTGATGAATCATATTTCATTCTAAAGATAGATATACTTTTTCTTTCATTGTTTGGCAAACATTTGGGTGCTTTCTACTTATTTGCTACTATGAATAAAGCTGCTATAAATAGTTTTAGTGTAGATGTGTTGTTTCATTTCTCTTGAATATATACCTAGGAGTAGATTCCTGGGTTATATGATGTTTTATATTCTTTTATGAGGTGGTCAGTCAGGTGCAGCCACAAGAGGGGACAGAGAAGAGGCTCAAGGAAAACAAAGTTCATTATACTCACAGGTCAGAAACAGGAGAAACAGCACACCACATGTATTAGTTCCTTCTCACATTGCTATAAATAACTAACTGAGACTGGATAATTTATAAAGAAAGTATATTTAATTGGTTCACAGTTCCACAGGCTGTACAGGAGGCATGGCTGGGGAGGCCTCAGAAAACTTACAGTCTTGTTAGGAGGTGAGGGGTGGGCAAGCACTTCTTCACATGGCCAGCAGGAGAGAGGGAAAGTGGGGAAGTGCTACATACTTTTAAACAACCAGATTTTATGAGAGCTCACTCACTATCATGAGAACAGCAACGGGAAATCTACCCCCATGATCCAATCACCTCTCACCAGGTCCCTCCCCCCAACATTCAGGATTACAATTAAGCATGAGACTTCGGTAGGGACACAGAGCCAAACCATATTACCACACATGACTATGTGGGAAAAACAAGTGTGGTCTGGAGACAGAAGGCAGAAGTAAGGGGAAAGCATTCGGCAACTACCTTTATTGGTGTTTCCATGGAAAAAGCAAGGCAGGGCAAGGTGAACAGTGTAGGATTGGCAAGCCCAAATAACTTTAGCCAAATACGAAATAGTATTAAGCTTTCTAGTTGCTTGACACCTGGCCCTGGGATGAATCAGGCAGAGGATTATTGCCTCTTGGGGTTTACTGGCCAGGTAGTGGAGGTATAGTTATGGACTAGTTAGCTTCCACATAAAGACCTGCTTTTGGCTAGATTGTTATATTCTTTTCAGTAAATGGTTCTGAAAAAACTGGATATTCATAGGCAGAAGAATGAAACTACACTCCCATCTCTCACCATATACAAAAATGAAATAAAAATGGATTAAAGATTTAAACATATGACCTGAAACTATGAAACTACTAGAAAAAACGTAAGAAAAACACTTTAGAACATTGGTCTAGGCAAAGTTTTTTTGGTAAGAACTCAAACATGCTGGCCAAAACCAAAAACAGACAAATAGGACTATTTTAAAATAAGAAGGCTTCTGCACAGGAAATGAAACAATCAAGAGAGTGAAAGACAACTTGCAAAATAGCAGAAAATATTTGTAAGTTATGCATCCACAAGGGCCTAATAACCAGAATACACAAAGAGCTCAAAAGCAAATAATACAAATAATGCCATTAAAAAGTGGAAACATATCTGAATAGTTGCCAAAAAAAAAAAAAAAAGACATAAGATTGGCCAACAGGTGCATTAATAAATGCTCAACATCACTAATCATCACAGTAAGGTAACAGCTTACTCAAATTAGAATGGCTATTATCAAATAGATAAACAATAACAAATGCTGGTGAGGATGTAGAGAAAACAGAACACATATAGATACTGTTGGTGGCAATGTAAATTAGCATAGCTATTATGGAAAACCATAAGGAGGTTTCTCAAAATTCAATCATGGAACTACCATGTGATCTGGCATTCTCACTATTGGGTATTCACACAAAGGAAAGGAAATCAGTACACTAAAGGGATACTTGTACTCTCATGTTTACTGCAACAATAAATAGCCAAGATACAGAATTAACCTAAGTGTCCACCAACAGATGAATGGATAAGGAAAATATGGTATCTCTACACTATGGAATACTAATTTTCCATGAAAAAGAATGAAATCTTGTCATCTGCAGCAACATAGATAGCACTGGAGGTTATTATGAAATAAGCCAGGCACAGAAAGGCAAATATTGTATGTTCTCACTCACATGCGGGAGCTAAAAAAGTTGATCTCACAGAGATAAAGAGTAGAATGATGGTTATCAAAGGCTGAAAAGGGTGGAGGGGATTAATGGAGGTTTGTATCATAGGCACAAACACACCCTAAGGTAGAAGGAATAACTCCTAGGGTTCAATAGCACAATGGAAACACACTGTTAGTTTTCTGCACATTAGGGTGACTAGTTAAGAGTAATGTATTATATATTTCAAAATAACTAGAAGAAAGGATTTAAAATGTTTCCAACACAACATTGGTATCAAAGGAATGATAAATGTTTGAGATCATGGCTATCCTAAATACTATTATTTGATCATTACAATTGTATGCATATATCAAAATATTACATATACTCCATAAATATGTACCATTATTATGCATCAAGAAAAAAACCAGAATTGCTCACTCCTGGTAAAAATAGTCTCTCCCCAGCCAGATTTTTTTCTTTTAAAGATACAAAAAGTCATAATATTCAGAAAATATGAAGTATGTACATACATACAATAAATATGGTAACTGTTTTTAACATTTAGAGGTTTGTCAAACAGTTTTCCAAAGTGGCTACAACATTTATAATTACAATTTCATAAGTAAGGGATACATGTTATAATTCCTCTCTATCCTCACCATTTTTTTGGTCTGCTTTTCTCATCTTAGCCAACCCAATGAGTGTGAGTCATATCTTTGTTTGGTTTTGATTTGCATTTCTCTGCTAAGTAGCGATAATGAGCATTTTGTCATGTTTGTTGGCTGCTTCTAAATTTTCTTTTGAGAAGTGTCTGTTCATGTCTTTTGACCATTTTATAACGGGTTTATTTGCTTTTTGCTTCTTCGATTCTTTAATTTCCTTATAAATACGGAATATTAGACCTTTCTTGGATGCATAGTTTGAAAATATTTTCTCCTATTCTGTAGGCTGTCTGTTAACTCTGTTGATAGTTTCTTTTGGTGTGCAGAAGCTCTTTCATTTAAGTAGGTTGCGCTTGTTAATTTTTGTTTTTGTTGCAATTACTTTTGAAGACTTAGTCATAATTTTTTCCCAAGGCCCATGTCCAGAATGGTATTTGCTAAGTTTTCTTCTAGTGTTCTTATAGTTTGAGGTATTACAATCTCAATAATTGAGTTAATTTTTGTATACTGTGAAAGGTAGGGGTTCCAGTTAATTCTTTTGCATATGGCTAGTCAGCAATCCTAGCCCTATTTATTGAATTATTATTTTTGTTGATTTTGTGGAAGATTAAATGGCTATAGGTGTGTGGCTTTATATCTGGGCTCTCAATTCTGCTCCATTGGTCCACGTGTCTGTTTTTGTATGAGTGCCATGCAATTTTGATTACTACAGTATAGCATAGTTTTAAAACTATACTATAGTTTGAAATTGGGTAGTGTGATGCCTCCAGCTTTGTTCTTTTCACTTAAGATTGCCTTGGCTACTTGGGTTCTTTTTTGGTTCCATATGCATTTTAGAATAGTTTTTTTCAATTTTGTGAAAAATGACAGTTGCCTGATGGAAAAGCAATCATTCTATAGATTGCTTTGGAAAGCATGACCATTTTAATGATACTGATTCTTCCAACTGATTCTAATGATATTCATCCTTCTAATGTTCTTCTAAGCATGGAATGTTTTTCCAGTTGTTTGTGTCATCTATGATTTCTTTTTAGCAGTGTTTCACAGGTTTGGTTTTGTTTTTTTTTTTTTTGCAGAGATCTTTCACTTTCTTGCTTAGACATATTCCTAGGTGTTTTACTTTTTTGGTGGCTATTGTAAATGGGATTGCATTCACGATTTACCTCTCAGTTTGAATGTCATTGGTGTATATAAATACAACCAATTTTTATATATTGATTTTGTATCTTGAAACATTGATGAAGTCTCTTATCAGTTCCAGGAGCCTTTTGGTGGAGTCCTTAAGGTTTTTAAGATATAAAATCATGTAGTGTGTGAAGAGAGATAGTTGGACTTCTTCTTTTCCTATTTGGATGTCCTTTATTTCTTTCTGTGGCCTGATTGCTCTGGCTAGGACTTTCAGGACTATGTTGAATAGGAGTGGTAAGAGTGTGCATCCTTGTCTTTTTCCAGTTCTCAAGGGGAATGCTCCGGTTTTTGCCCATTCAGTATAATGTTGACCGTGTGTTTGTCATGAATGGCTCTTAGAATTTTCAAGTTTGTTCTTTTGATACCATTTCTTGAGTTGTTTGTATCATGAAGGGATGTAGGATTTTATCAGCTGCTTTCTCTATATCTATTGAGGTGATCATAGGATTTTTGTTTCTGATTCTGTTTATCTGGGAATCACATTTATTGATTTGCATATGTTAACCTAGCATTCCAAGAATGAGGCATACTTAATCATGGTGAATTAACTTTTTAATGTGGGGCTGGATTTGGTTTGCTAGTATTTCGTTGAAGATTTTTGCGTCTGTGTTCCTCAGGAATACTGGCCTGTAGTTCTCTTTTTTTACTGTGGCTTTGCCGGGTTTCAGTATCAGGGCAATGCTAGCTTCATAAAATGAGTTAGAGTCCCTTCACCTCAATTTTTGAAGTAGTTTTAGTAGAATTTGGTACCAGCTGTTCTTTATACATCTTGTAGAATTCAGCTGTGAATCCATCTGGTCCGAGGCTTGTTTGGTAGGTGTTTTTATTATTATTGTTGTTGTTGATTCAATTTCAGAACTTCATATTAATCTATTCAGTGTTTCATTTTCTTCCTGATTGAATCTTGAGAGATTGTGTGTTTCTAGGAATTTATTCATTTTCTCTAGATTTTCTAATTGTGTACATAGAGGTATTCATAATAGTCTCTGAGGATCTTTTTTGTTTTATCTTTTTTTAAGATGGAGTCTCACTCTGTCGCCCAGGCTGGAGTGCAATGGCACAATCTCAGCTCACTGCAACCTCCACCTCCCGGGTTCAAGTAATTCTCCTGTCTCAATCTCCTGAGTAGCCAAAATTACAGGTGTTCACCACCAAGTCTGACTAATTTTTGATTTTTAGTAGAGACAGGGTTTCGTCATGTTGGCCAGGCTGGCCTTGAACTCCTGACTTCAAGTGATCTGCCCACCTCACTCTCCCACAGTGCTGGAATTACAGGCATGAGCCACCATGACTGGCTGTCTCTGAGGATCTTTTGTGTTCTGTGGGGTGAGCTGAGAAATCTTTATCATTTCTGATTGAACTTATTTGGATCTTCTCTCTTTTTGCATTTAATAATCCAGCAAGTGGTCTGTGAATCTTGTTTATCTTTTCAAAGAACTAAATTTTGGTTTAATTCTTTATGTAGACTTTTGTGTCTCAATTTCATTCAGTTCCATTCTCATTTTAGTTACTTTTTTTTTTCTGTTCACTTTGGTGTTAGTTTATTCTTGTTTTTCTAGGTGTGATGTTAGATTGTTTTTGTTTGTTTTTGAGACAGGGTCTTGCTTGTCACTGAGTCTGGAGTGCAGTGGCATAATCATGGCTCACTTTAGCCTCAACCTCACAAGCACAAGTGATCCTCCTGCCTCAGTCCCCCAAGTAGCTGGGACTACAAGTTCACAACACCACATCTGGATACTTTTATTTTTTGTAGAGATAGGATTTCACCATGTTGTCCGGGTTGGTCTCAAATGCCTGAGCTGAAGTGATCTGCCCTCCCAAAGTACTGGAATTATAGGCATGAGCCATCATGTCCAGCCAGATTATTAATTTGAGATCTTTCTAACTTTTTGGGGTAGGCATTTGGTGCTATAAACTTTCCTCTTAACACTGCTTTTTCCACAACCAAGAAATTTTGGTCTGCTGTGTCTCTGGTTACATTTATTTCACATAATTTTTAAATTTCAGTCCTGATTTTGTTGTTTACCCAAAAGTCTTAAAGCAAGTTGTTGGATTTGCATGTAATTTTGTCCTTTGAGAGATATCCTTAGTATTGAATTCTATTTTTATTCCACTGTAGTTTGAGAGTATGATTTCAATTTTTTGTATGATTTCAATATTTTAACATCTATTGAGACTTGCTTTGCAGCCAAGTGTATAGTCAGTCTTGGAGTATGTTCCACATGCTAATGAGAAGAATGTATATTTCTGATTGATGGGTGGAGTACTCTATAGATGTCTATTAGGTCAACTATCAAGTTTAAGTCCAGAATTTTTTTATTAGTTTTCTGCCTTGATGATTTGTCTAATGCTGTCATTGGGCATTGAAGTCCTCCACAACTACTATCTAGCTGTCTTTTTGTATGTCTAGAAGTACTTGTTTTATGAAATATGATGCTCCAATATTGGGTGTTTATATATTTAGATTAGTTAAGTCTTTTTGTTGAATTGAATTATCTACATGTAATATTCTTTTTTTGTCCTTTAATACTGTTGTTAGTTCAAAGTCCATTTTATCTCATATGAGAATAGTGATCCTAATCTTTTTGTTTTCCATTTGCATAGCAGTTCTTTCTCCAACCCTTTACTTTGAGTCTTTGGGTGTTTCTATGTGTGAGGCAGGTCTCTTGAAGACAGAAGACAGATGGGTCCTGTTTTTTATCCAACTTGCCATGCTTATCATTTTTTAAGTGGGGTGTTTAGACCCTTTACATTCAATGTTAATATTGATATGTGAGGTTTTGATCTTATTATGAAGTTGTTAACTGTTTGCTTTATAGTTTGTATTGTATTTTTGTTTTATAGTGCCTGTGGGCTATGTATTTAAATGTGTTTTTGTGGTAGCAAGTATTTTTCATTTCTTACCATGTTTAGAACTCTGTTAAGGATCTCTTATAAAACTGATCTACTGGTAAAACATTCTGTTAGCACCTTCTTGTCTGTAAAATATTTTATTTTTCCTTCACTTATGAGTCTTAGTTTGGCTGGATATGAAATTCTTGGTTGGAATTTCTTTTATTTAAGAATGAGAAAAATAGGTCCTTAATCTCCTCTGACTTTAAAAGTTTCTGCTGAGAAGTGTGCTGTTAGACTGATGGAGTTCTCTTTGTACACGATCTGCCTTTTTTCTCTAGCTGTTAAGTTTTTATTTTTTAATATATTTTTTAAGTGTTGACCTGAGTCAGTTTGGTGAGTATATGCCTTGGTTATGTTTGTTTTGTTTTTAACTCACAAGTGTTCTCTGGGTTTCTTGTATCTGGATATCTATCTCTCTAGCAAGATTAGGGAAGTTTTTCTTGAATTATTCTCTGAAATATATTTTCCAGTTGTGTTCTTTTTCTGTTTTTCTCTCAGGAGCACCCATTCATAGGTTTGGTTGCTTTACATAATCCCTTCTTTCTTGAAGACATGCTCAATGTTTTAAATTTCCTTCTCCTTAGGGGATGTGACTGTAGATAATGCTGAGATAATGTCTTTTGGCTTTGCTTCTATTGCCCTGTGAAATTATTTTGATGAATTTTGTTTTGGGCTGTGCAGTTTATCTTACAAGCCCATAGATGACACTTATAGGTAAGAGCTGTCTGTGACCGATATGAGTGGTTATATACTTGATCCTTGTTTACTGAGAAAAGCTCTCCATTGCCTCAGTGGGCTGATTCATTAAATGAACAGTGGTCTGAGCTCCCCCTCTCAGCCCCATGAGAGTGAAAGCCACAACAGTTGGGGCTGGACCTGGCAGGGCCAGCTGCTGGTCCCCCTGATGGCAGACACAAACACCAGTGCCAAGAAAGAATACACTGGGTGGCCATCAGGCACCTAGAGGTATGCCTAGGCACGGAGCTGGGAAACCTCCTTGGCTGCAAGTTGTCTGCATGGGGATGAGGGACAGTCTAAGCTTCTAATTCAGGAGAATGGGTGTTCCAGATGCCTGAAAATCTGCCCGGGAGTGGAGCAGAGAGGGCACTTTGCACCAAAATCTCTGCACAGCAGGCGTGGGGCAACTCAGGCTGCTGGACCAAGCTGGCCAGTGCTCTGAATGTCTGGAGATCTTCCTGGGTTGCAGGGAGGGTCCCCTGCACCAGGATCTTAGCACAGAAAGGAGGAAGTGGCTCAGGGTGCTACACCCAGTGAATAGGTGCTCCAAATGCTGGACATCTGCCTGGGCGTGGATTAAAGGCGGCCTTGCTGCATGACAAAATATGTCTGGGAATGGTACTCAAGCTATTGATCCACGAAAGCAGGTGCTCCAGATATCTGGATTTCTGTCAGGGGATGGAACAGAGAGGAACTCGATGCACCACAATCTCAGAGGAGCAGGCTGCTGCACCAATGACACATGCTAGTCAGTTCCAGGTTGACAAGCTGGTCCTGGCTGCAAGTCTTGCCACACAGGAAAAACTGCCACTATAGCAGCTCTCCTTCTGCCTCGGGCTTGCAAAAGGGTAGATCACAATTTCAGTACCTACTGCTCAGGCACTTTCCACAGTTCTGGCTGTGGAGGCCCCTACCTCACTCCAGAGCAGGTGCTCTAATCTCTGGCCCAAGATGAAAATGCTTGCACAGCCACATTGCCAGCACACCAAAGAATGGCTGATCTTGTATATGCTCAGATTAAAAATGGCATTCTCCTCTCAGTACTGGGTCTAGGAAAATGTATGAAACTTTTACCAGTGTTTTTTTTTCCTCACATCATCTCCAAGCCTCTCCCTTAGTTAACTCCAGGGCTTGGGAGAAACAAAGTCCTCTCCCTTGGCCTGGGTTATTCAGATGCTCAGTGGAAAGGTGAGTCATAGAGAGAAGCCCTCTGCCTCTTTCAGGTACTGAGTCGTCACTCACTTTTATCAGCTGGATTCCATCATGGGGGCAGTTTGCCATCAACCTCCTCTCTAGGATCTGGGATGCCCTTCAATATTCTGGTAGATTCCCTTGTTCTTTCTAGAATTAAAGCTCACAGAGTTGATCTTTATGAACTATCTTGCTATTTCTGGGTTGCTGAGTCATGCTGAAAGCCTCTAGTCCACCATTTTAGGAAACAAACAAACAAACAAAATTGTCTTGATTAATACAGCCCTGCAGTAAGTTTTAAAATAAGGATTTGTAACTCCTTCAAAGTCATACTATTTTTCAGAATTGTTTTGGCTATTCTGAATCTTTTTGTTTTTCCATATAGATTTTAGAATCATTTTGTCAGTTTCTGCAAAAAGGCATATTGAATGTTGAAAAAGATTTTGTTGAAACTGTTGGTAGTGTGGCATTATCCTCTTAAAAATACCGGGTGTTGAACAATGAGAACACATGGACACAGGGAGGGGAACATCACACACCAGGGCCTGTTGGGAGGTGGGGAAGCTAGGGAAGGGATAGCAAGGGGTAGGGGGATTGGGGAGGGATAACATTAGGAGAAATACCTAATGTAGGTGACAGGGTGATGGATGCAGCAAATCACCATGGCATGTGTATACCTATGTAACAATCCTGCATGATCTGCACATGTATCCCAGAACTTAAAGTATAATAAAAAAGAAAATGAAGTCTTTTTATCCTTGAAAAAGGATGTTTTTCCATTTGTTTAGGTATTCTTCAATTTTTTTCAACAATACTTTGTAGTTTTAAGTTATATGTCTTGCCTTCTGTCTAATTATTCTATTCATTATTAAATTCTTCAACTACTACTGCTTGAAATTGTCTATTTTTCTTTTCAATTCTGTCAGATTTTGCTTCATAAACTTGGTGTTGTGTTGATTGGTGAATATATTTATAATTATTAAGTCTTCATAATGGATTGAACTTTTGTTATAAAATGTTCTTTATCTTTAGTAACAATTTTTGTATTAAAGTCTGTTTTTTTCTGATGTTGGCACAGAGACTCATGCTCTCTTTTTTATTACTGCTTGTGTGGTTAACATTTCTCCATCCTTTCACTTTCAACCTATTTGTCTATCTGAATGTAAAGTGTGTCTTTTGTACATCTCATATAGTTGGAACATTTTCTTTTTATTATTCTGCCAATCTCTGCTTTTTGATTGAAATTTTAACCCTTTTGTCTTTAATATAATTGCTGATAGGTATAAAGTCTATCATCTTGATTTTTTTTCCAATGTATCTTTTTCTTATTGCTCTTCTTTTCCTCTATTACCTCCCTGTTTTCTGTTAAATAGATATTTTTCAGTGTATCTTTTTAGGGACTTTGTTGTGTATCTTAATGTATTATTTGGAGGTTTTTTTGTTTTGTTTGTTTTTTAGTAGTCACCCTTGGGATTACAAACAATGTCATGCCTTAAAACAATATAGTTAGAGTAACACTAACTTTATTATTATTATAATAATTATTATTATTTGAGGTAGGGTCTCACTTTGTTGCCCAGGCTAGAGTGCAGTGAAATGATCATGGCTTACCACAGCCTTGACCTGCTGAGTGTGAATGATCCTTCCACTTCAGCCTCTCAAGTAGCTGGGACTACAGGTGCATGCCACCACATCTGGCTAATTTTTTTAACTTTTCAGAGATGAGTTCTCACTGTGTTGCACAGGCAGGTCTCAAACTCCTTAGCTCCAAGCAGTCTTTCTTCCTTAGATTCTCAAAGTGCTAGACTTACAGGCATGAACCTCCACACCTGGCCGGTAACTTAATTTCAATAGCATACAAAAACTCTGCTCCTATTTGTTGGTTTTCTTCTCTTTTGCTGTGATTGACATGAAAATTATATCTTTATATAAGTTCATAAAAACAGATTAATAAATACTTCTTAAATCAAATGGAGGAAGAAAAGTATTGTATACAGTAATAAGTTTATACTTTCTTTTATAGTTGCCTATATTTTACATTTACCAATACTTTTTGTTTCTTCATGTAGAATTGAGCTATTGATTTGTGTTAGTTCTGGTCATTCTTAGGGATTTTCTTTGTTATTTTTGTAGGCAGATCTACTAGTTATAAATTCTGTTTCTTTATTTATCTAGAAGTGTCTTAATTTACCCTCCCTTTTTAAAAGTTCTCATAATATTTTGTCAAAAATTGGACATTTAAATATTATAATTTGGCAATTTAGGAAATCACATTTTACCACACACTAGGGCTAGCTGTTTTTTTTCTATATGTTGTTTTTGTCAATTATTTCTTTGTCTGTTGTTTTATGGGGTATAATTCTGTGAAGCATATTATCTTTTGAATGTAGCCAGTGAATTCTCTGCTTGATTAGTTTACTGATTCGTTAATAATTTGGACATAGATTTTTAAAATGTATGGTACTAGTAAGTCTGCCAGTGTTTGGTGCATATGTTAGATCATACATTCAATGCTAAGGGAGACAATTTATAACTCTACCTTAGTCTTTATTTCCTGCTTACACAGGTCCCAGTTTAGTCAGAGGTAATAGATTAAGGCATTCTCAGGTATTTTCTAAGCAGTTACACAGGCCTACACATATGCATTACCTTCTATCTCCTTGGATTGTGTTGGAAGTTTTTCAAAGCCCCATGGACATCTCATTCTCAAGATTTTCCATTTATGCTTCTAATCAGCTTGTATTTGTTCTAAGAAGCAGTGATGCTTCAGCCACTGCAGTGTTAAACAACTTCCACTGATCATTTTTGACAAAAGCCCTACAGATGGAGCTAGGTAAGCTCTACATTATGCTAAAGAGATAATCCCTGAGAAAAGTATTTTCCAAGGAACTGCTAGACAGATCAAATAGTGACAGATTTCAAGAGATTAGGCTTTTAGGAGAACTCCAAAACATTCCGTCCCATCCATAGGCAGCTAGGGTTCTGGTTTTAACAGCTACCATGTTTACTAGGCTGATGGTCTTCCAGGCCACTTCAGAGAGTGTAAGAGGATGAGAATATAGCAACCAACAATAACAAAAGCTCAATTTCTTACCCAGATATAGCTATTTTTCTTGCATAGATGATCCACGAATTGCTGCAAGCTTTTGCTTTAATAGCCGAGTTCTGAAAAAGTTTTAACATTTCTCGTGAGTGTTGCCATTACTTTTATAGAAGTGCAGACATTCACAGATCCTTATTTTACCATTCTTGAAGTACTTAGTGCCAATATTTTAACTTTTATTTTTAAATCCAACTTTAAGACTTTCTGCTATATCATATCAATATGAGGAAAATTCCAGTAAGGTTGAAAACACTGGAAGAATACCCATGGTGGCTAAACTAAACTTAGTTGAGAAAGTCATTGTGCTGTAGAAACAGTATGAATATTTCACTTAATCCTTCTTTAACATAATTCCAGGTATTCACTGAAAGACCTTCAAAGTTCTTTTTCATCATTGATACACATAGATTTTCTCATGTGTAATGGGGTTAATATTGTGTTCTAAAAGATGCTTGCAAATCTTAAATGATATATTTTAGTAAATTCAACTGTTATGATTTTTCAAATATCGGTAAACTAATTAATACTAATGGATGACAGAACAATCTTAAAGAAATGTAGATTTCTGCATGTTGATTTCATGTTTCCTGGAAGTAGAAAATATTGAGTCACACCATCAGGCTTGAGTAAGAGTAGGAAAAGTCAAGGATCAAAGGTTTTAATTTATGTAATAATCTTTTTAGCCAAATATTTTCATATATAAAATATTTATTTAAGCATATTAATACCAAAAATATGATTAAGCTATTGTTAATTAAAATTCTAAGTGCCTTCAGGATTTTGTAAAGTTTTACAAGCTCAGAGACGGAGTACTGAGTTATCCCTATATATCCAATCTGAGCTTTTCTGAATCTGCTTACAGATTCTTTGATATTGATGTGATTTGTCTAGAAGCTGGACTTCAAAGACAAACCAATGTCATTAGAAAAAAAAATAATTTTCTTTCTTTCCCCATCTTATGATCAGGGAAACTTTTAATCTCAGTTCTTAATAGAAAAAGAAATGTGTGTTTGAACTATTTTTTTTTTCTCTTTAAAGAAAGATTGAAGGAAGACTTCAAAGAACCTGTCACAAAAGGTATCATACCTTGGGTTGAAGGTGTGATTTCTACAGACCTCAGTTCAGCCCTCAGGGATACATATAGATCTATCTCCAAATGGGTACAGGGCTGCCTTAGATCTAGTCATCTCTTAAAAGTAAAGGTAGACTTGCAAAGACAGGATATAGAAAGTAGAATTTAAAGCACCGAATGCCACTGCACAAACTATCAATATTGATTTAAATTGTGTTCCTCCTATGAATCATAACCTCAGTGTCTTGTTTGCACTGTGTTTCTCCTTTTGTAGAAAACAAAACCAGTGAGAGAAAGTCAATGTTTTCATTGTAACTTGGAGAATGTCTGGGAATTTATGTAGTCCATTATGGTTATGCATTACCAGCCTCATAAAGGAAGGGATAAGAAAATGAGACGAAAAAAGGGAGGAGGAAAGGGGAGAGAGAAAAAAATAAGTAAAGTTATCCAGCAACCTATACAGATTTGTCTAGGTATCTAGGTACCAAAATATCTCACTTATCCCATAAATATACACACACACTATGTACCCACAATGTTTTAAAAATTACCATATAAAAAGAAGCGGAAATGAGAGGTGAACTAGCCCAGGTTTTGAGCCCATGTAGTAGAAGTCTCTAAGAACCAGTAGCCTCCCTGTCCTTCCTGAATATTGGAAGTTGGACCATTTCTTGGATTCCTAGGAATAGTAAATTTTCTCTTTGCTTAAAAAAAACACCAGCTTTAAACCAGAGAGGGAAAGAGTTTGAATTCCACCTTTGTCATTCGTTAGATGTAGGAATATAGGCATATTATGTCAGCCTTTATTTCCTAACCTGAACAATAGGAACAATGTAATATCTGTCTCATAGGAATGTCAAGGTTACAAAAATACAATAATGCATGTAAAGTGATGGTCATGGTCTCTGACTCAATAAATAGTGTCTACTGTAGTCCTAAAAAAAATCAAAAGAATTCAGATCTCACTTATGTAAAAAGTCTTATTTGGGAATCTCTCACTGTTAACACTAATATTTTCTCCTCTCCAATTTTAAATGTTAACATTAGTATCGCTCTTCACCCCAAAGTTTAACTTTGTATTTTTATTCATTTCTTCCTTTTTAAGTAAAAATTTGATCACACCACAAACCAGCTCCTCTGGCATACAGACACTTCTGACCATCTGTTGCCCATCTCTAGCAATAGCCAATTGCTCACAATGCATCCAAATGTTCTGAAAATTTTTAATTAAAAATATGTAAAAATATTATAGGAAGAAAAGAATACATTGCTGCATCTTTGCCTGTGTACCTTTTACCAAACGTTTTTCAATTCAGACAAGAATCATCTGTAGCAAGTCAAAGCTACTTTTTGTAATCAGTTCCTTCTCTTTCTTTCAACTTCTATGAATGACAAAAAAAAGACACACTCATTCTAATGAATAAATCCTAATAAATGAGTCATAGAAACATGTATGGCCTATTTCAACAACAGACACCCTAGAATCATAAACACCATGTCTCTTATTTCTTCCCTTGGTCATGGCTTAGCACACGTGTGGAATTTCATTTTCATCATCAACACTATCAAAAATGTTAACAAAATTTTGCCTACAAACATCAGAGATAGCTTGAGGCTTTAAAATAGAGATATAGTAAGCAATTCAAAGGCTCAGCAAGTTTCAAATCAGAGAGCAAATGGATAACATTTATGTAAATTGAAACGGGAAATATAACTATGAATAAGAAAGCAAGATCCCAGTATTAACTCAAAGAACAGATTTAGACAAAGTGATCCTTAAGTAGGTTTTAAAAGAATTAGGTTAAAGTAGTAATCATCATAATCATCATCATTATCATCATCATCTGGTATACTTTAAGCTGGGTAGACTTGGAAACTGTGCATCGAGATAGCTAGACTGATTCTGTAATTCTGACTAAAGCCTACCTAGGTTACGTTGTAAATGTATACCAAAGCTCGATTTTAAATTATCACCCTGTTATATAATTGATAATCTTGTTTAACTAAAACATATGAATCAAAAGATGCCTCCCTCTTTTGTCCCTTCTTCAGCTCAATTTTTTAAGGTCATTTTTAAATCTCTTCACACTATAGAATTATACTTGTCTTTATCAATTTTACCTTTTAGAAATTTCTAGGAGTTTAAAATGTATAGTATTATAAACATATTAGACTCCAAGCAACAAAAAAGCCCACATTTTCTCTAAGTGAAATTAATAGACATGATACAATATAAATCTTAATAATTTACATATATTTTCTTATATATATTTTATACAATGAATTCATACCATGTAAAATTTATTGAAGTAATGTATTCAAGGTAATATCTCTTTTCCTTGTTCTAAACATTTACTTAATAATTGTCACAGGTACTTTGAATATAGGTGGTCAATTCTCTCAATCCAACTTCAAGTGGTGAATGAAAAATTGTTATATTTGGATTAATATTGATCAAGTTTGTCTTCTTATTTTCATCTTTTTTGGCTCATTTTACACCTGTCATCTGTATTTCTACTCTTGTGGATATTGGACTGTTCACTGGCACTAAATATTGTACATTTATTTTATTCTTGTATTTTTTGATATATGTATATTTTTGTCTTGCAAAAATAATTTCATATTGATGAATACTGAAGTTTATCAGCATAGAAGCTAAATCATATTGTATAAAGCATGAGATTTGATTTCAAAAAATAAGGAAGTTCTGTGCATTAATTCAGACATGTAATAATTGCCAAGATTACTTGTACTTTAAACATTTAAACTGTACACATCTATGCTTCTGTTACAAAATTTATTCAGTATCTCTGTATCAATTAGGATCTCAGCAACTACTCACATTGGGTAATTTAAGGAAAGCTTAATAGATAGATCTTTTGACATAAAGGTGAAAGGAAAGCCACATTAGGAAAATGTAATTCCCAAGCAAGTAACAACCAGTTGCCTGTACCACTCAAAGGTGATAGGAGGTCAGTGTTGTGAGATGCATCTAATAGGAATTATGACTTTTAGTCACAGAACACAGGCATCCTACAAGGAAGGAACCAGACTTCACTCTCCTCCTTTCCTCAGAGCTACTGTCACCACTTATTACTGGTCAAACTCAACTAGAAGCTAGAGAGCGTGAAAGCCCACTGATAAGGTCCACACAAGTTAGCCAACTGGGACATAGGGAAGGAAGTAGAAAAGTGAAAAGTCCAGTATGCTTTCTGAGTCTGTTTATTATGTTCAAGAAAGTTTCAAACTTTATTACTTATTTCACAGTGCTTAGACGTAATGCAAATACTTTCCAATCAAATCAATTATAGAAAGAAGAAAACCATATCCTCCATATTTTCTTCTGATCATATTCGGGGTTTTGTTGAATAATCTCTCTCACAGTTCACTCCCCTCATTCCTCCTTCAAAAAGTCTTCCTCACAAGTGTGTAATTTCTCTGAAAATTAAATTTGCCCTGCCTTCATTTAATTTACTTTATACCTGGATTTTTATTTCTTCCTACAGGTTAAGTTTAAATGACATCTTCTTAGAGATAGCCTATCAGTCTGGAAATGGAAACACTACGGGGTAATATGGAAATAATTTAATTATAAAAGTGATATTTTACAGAAATGTAGGAGCAGCTGAGGAAGTAAACTAGAAGGAGGGCTCAAAGAAACAGAGAAATAGTCACTAATTGCTTTTTCTAATGTGCTGATCATGACTGAAAAATCAGAGCTTGCAAGGAAATTTGAAATGCCAAGTACATGAAACTGTTACAGTGGGCCTGGGAAGGCAAACCCATGCTGAGGTCTATGGGCAGATGAGCTACTGTGTAGCTACCATCTCAAGCTATAATTCTCCAAGCTCTTATGCATCTGTCTTCTACTGTGTCTAACCATGGCAACATTTAGAGAACAATGGATGATGTTTCACTCTGGTTTATCCAAATTCCTTAGTTGGATAACTCTAACTAGAATGAAAAAAAGAGACTGGGAATTACAGGACCTGGCTTAGCAGGTTGTCTTAGTCTGTTCAGGCTGCTATAACAAATCACCTTAGTCTGAGTAGGTTATAAGCAACAGAAATTTATGAATATTTCTCACAGTTCCAGAGGCTGGGAAATGAAAGATCAAGGAGCTAGCAGATACACAGTCTACTGAAGTCACATTCCCTTGTAGCTGCATCCTCATATGTTGGAAGAAGCAAACAAGCTCCCTGAAACCTATTTTATAAAGGCGCTCATCCTATCCATGAGGGATCCACGCTCATAATCGAATAACCTCCCCATAACCCAACCTCCTAATATTACATTGGTGCAAAAGTAATTGTGGTCTTTGCCATTAAAAAATAATTAACTGCAATTACTTTTGCACTAACCTAATGCCATCAACTTGGGGGTTAGGATTTCAACATACAAATTTTCATGGGACACAAACATTCATAGGACAGTAAATGTAAAAAAAAAACTAACACCTATGACTTCCCCTTCCATTTATCTCTATCACATAATTTAATTTCATCACAACTTTTGTGGCTATCTGAAACCAGGACAAGGACCTATTCTGCTTTATCTGCTGATGCCTCCCCATAGTTAGCAAACTACCTAGCTTATGATAGGTTTTAGTTTTTAAATAAATATGCTTTGAACTAATTAATGAATGAATGTTTGTATGGAGGATGAGTCAATACATCAATCAAGTATAATTAAAATGAATTTACATTATAGTGCATTAGGAGGTAACAGCTAGTTTAATTTTCAAATTTATACAAAATGTTGACTTATAGACTAAACAACATTTGACAAACTGCAAGATTCCAGTAAGTCACTTACATTTCTTCTGTGTTATCTGTGAACTCACATTCAATTTACTCCATTTTCTTCTAGTCACATCATTTATTATCTATTCCTCTTTGTACTGCCACTTTTTATATCACTATTGTCCATGAATTCTGCTGTATTCATCAATTCATAGCTACAGAATGTAAAAAAAAAAAAAAACCCATGTGAACTCATTTGTTGTAAAAGTCCATATGTTGTTGTCCTTATCTTTTGCTTGGGTTTTGCAGAATATGTTTTTAGTTAATGCCAGTTTCTCTAGAAACATATTTTGCACCATCCTATTATGGCCACAATCTATGTATAGAAAAAAAAAGAAAAACAGAGTCAAAAAGTGGGCTAGAAAGAAATATGTTGCAAAGAGCACATTCCTTTAGTCCTGTATATCATTCACAATTTCTTTTCTTATATTTACACATTCCCCTATGGTGTCTAAATTCTCCTCCACATTAACTTATTTTCCCTGTTTCGGTATATCAGTGTCCCCATCTGGCCTGTTAAATAGCATGCTCAACAGTGTTACAAAGTTGTATCTTAGTAGCCTGAAATAATCAATTCAATTCTCTAAGGACCTATTTAGCTTCCAGAAAGTAAGGTAGGCTCTAGAAGATGTGTGGTTAAAAAACAAACAGAACAAAACTACGGTTTTTTATGAAATCATATTTTTCTCCAATAATAGAAATGATTATAATTAAAAACAATAACTTTTGAGCCATGAAAATAACAGTAATCTATATTTTCCATTAAACTTTGTTTAACCTTGTATTCAAGAAACCACAGCTTTTAAGCAATGCTACATCATAAGATATGCTCTTTCTGTGTAACCGTAGAAATCATAAACTTAAACATTATCTCCTCTCCACATGCTCCTCCTCCAACGTATGCACCAAGTAGCTCCAAAACAAGATCAAGTTCTCAGATAGCTGCCAAATAGAAATAAACGAAAATAAAAATTATCTCCTGATTCATAATCCTCTCAGAAAGAAATCATGCAGTGGTGGACTTGGACAATTACAGAACTTTCTGATCTTTGCAATGAAGGATGTCTGGAAGAGGCTTCTGAATTAGAAGATGTAAAATTTCATCAAATATCACCCTGATCTTGTGAGAAAACATTTTAAATGATCCATTTTCATGGCATGATAAATCTAAGTACCGGCAGCCAGACTGTGGATGTGACAAACCACATGGCTCATGCACCTGGAAAGTCATGATAAGCAGACAGAACGTAGAGGAGGGGTCAGTTCATAAAAGGGAAGAAAGTTTCATTATTGGGAAATTGAAACTTAATCAGGGAAGGGGACCAGGGTATAATCTTATAAGGGGGATAATGAAACTCAGACGACATCCTGGAAGATTGTAACCCCATAGTACTCAACCAATAAGGACCTGGGGGGAGGGAGGAGCATGCTAGGGGATAAGTTACCTGCTGTAACTGCCCTGGGTGTGCCTGCCTACCAGAGGCCTGATCTTGCAAGACCACCATTAGAAGTCTCGCTTCTGCTGTTCTTTGTATCTCCGAGTCCATTCTTTGGGTTTGGATGGGTGAATGTGTTTCTCACAATCTGGATCTGTGAATTCCAAATAATGTTTTGGTGTTAAAATATTAAATTTTCTGGCTCACAAAGTCCAAAATGGAGCATAATCTTGCCTTATTCTGGGAAATTTTTTTGAATATATTACATTTGATAAAATCGATTAAACCGCTTGACAATTAAGTATCCTGGATAATTAAACCCAGAAAAAAAAAAAACATTTATTTGAAATGTTTGTAGAATATACAAGAAAACGGTAATATACACATATGCATAAGGAAAAAATTTATACATGACTAACGAAAAAGCTAACATTAAGAGTTATGAAAGGCCAAGGACCACATCTTATTACACACTTCCCAGTAAGTGGGCAGAACTAAAATTAAATCCCAGTCCTGGGCCTTAGTTTTTTTGTTTGTGAAAGTCATGTGAGATAGCATAATTATAACTGTGTCACAGTGTTTGAACATAGGTGATGATCAATAAGTGTTAAGTTATCATTGTTTTTACTTCTTCAACAAAGTTTCTCTAAATTACTATATTATGTTCAAGTACTTTTCTAGATACTTGAATACCTCAATAAATAAAATATGTTCCAATAGAACCAAAATATATTCTAGCAGGATTAGACAGATATGACATACACACATACACACATACAGATACACGTACATACATATGTGTTTGTGTACTATATTAGAAAATTACAAGTTCTATGATAGTGATGCAGAGCATTTTAAAATTTGAGGAAATGCATCAATGAGGATTTCACCTCTGAACAAATATTTAAATGAAATGAATGGCAGAATCATGTAGCTATGTGAGGCAAAACATTTCAGGCCTTTTCATGAGAGCATGTTTTGAGCAACAAGGTGCCAGCATGAGTGAGGCTGAGTGAGTGAAGGGAAGAGTGATGCAAAGGTTGTTATTAAACTTGAGGGAGGGAGTCTATATAGAAATTTGTAGTCCAATGAAAATAATTAATTTTAAGTGAGCTGCAAAGCATTTAAAGGCTTGAGCAGAACAGTGATAATGTGGGATACACTATTCAAAAGTATATCTGCTTTGGTTTTTGTTTCTGTTTTAAGAATAGAGTTTAAGGAAAAGGGTGGAATCAGTGAAACCAGAAACAAATGAAAATAATCCATGTAAAATATGATGATAACTTGGACAAGATGTTTATAATGGTGATGGTGAGATGTGGTAAATTCTGAATATATTTTCAAAGAAAAGATGACAGGATTTGCTGCTGTGAGCATAGAAGTAACAGAAACTGGATAGGAGAATAAAAAAGAAGACAGAAATGACACTTTGCATAAAGTTGGACTTGGATGACGTAACTAGAGGAATGGTATTTAGATGAAGTAAATAGAAGAATGGTAATCATTGTAGCCGGAGCAGACTTGGGGAAACAATACCTGGAGTTTATTGTTGGACATACTCAGTTTGAAATATCTAGGTGGAGATACTGAATAGAGAAACTGATATGTGAGTTTTGGCGTTCAAACTTTTTGAGGAAAAACTGGACAGATTATTTGGTTATACAGAGAGTATTTAAATTTAAAGGCCTGAAGGAGATACTCAACTGAAAATATAGATGGAAAAGAAAAAAAAGGCACCTCTTACATCTAGAGATCAAGGGAATTAATGTATTTCAAAAAAGACAATGAAAAAAGAGTAAACTCCAATAGGAGTAACAATAGAAGACAGTGGTATTTTCTAGTGTTGAGTTGAGAAGTATTGAGTAATTTTGTTACATCAAACACTGTAGATAAGGCAACAGAAATTAAGACCAACTTACTGGGTGCTAGGGCCTGCTCTACCAACAAGTAAGAGCCAATTGCATGCATTTCTTCATGTTCTGTGTTCATTGACATCATGTGAAAAACTTGAAATTCACCATGGTTGGAGTATTTACAGTTACAAGTGTTGTAACTTGGCCATGGTCAAAAATATGCATCATTCAAAATTGGTCCCTGCATCAAAACCCCTTCTATATTTTTATTTTTACCCCTTCTATATTTTATTTTCTAAATAAAAAATAGAAGCGGTTTTGAGTATTTTCTACAACAAATACACAGACTATGCTGCATTTTTAAAGAAAATGTAGAAGGGGTTTTGTATTTTCTACAACAATTATACTGCATTTTTTTTTTTTACAAAGACATCAACTTGCTCTACACAAAAGGAGAAAAATTGAGAAAAAGGGAATTAGAAAGGCATAAGCAGTTTTATTAATATTATTACTGATTGGGTCCTGTGACTCATCCCCATAAATCCCAGCCCTTTGGGAGGCTGAGGTGAGAGGATCACTTGAGACCAGGAGTTTGCCACCAGTCTGGATAACAGAGTAGTCTCTACAAAAAATCTTTAAACATTAGCCTGGTGTGGTGGTGAACACCTGTAGTCCCAACTACTTAGGAGGCTGAAGCAGGAGGATTGCTTGAGGTTAGGATTTTAAGGCTGCAGCAAGCTATGATTGTGCCACTGTACTCTAGCCTGGACAACAGAGCAAGACTATGTTTAAAAAAAAATCTATATATTTAATTATTATTGTCACTTTGGTCAATAATAAGCTACATAATCATCGTACATGTTCAAATTTAGCCACTTTTAAGTTTTGTTTATTTTGTATCTAAAATTTGTCTTATTTTATAATAACCCAATGTTAAAAACAATTTTTAAAAACTTAGTTCCCTAGATTTACCATTTTGGTGATTGAAATCCGATGAACTGAGAGAAAGAATCAAAGAAAATGGGACTCAGAATAAAATGTCTAATTGATGGTAGAAACAAAAATTTTGGGGGAGTAAAAAAATGTGTATATATATGTGCGTGTATATATATATATATATATATGCATGAAATGTTTTTACTATATTTATACATATGCAGAAAGCATATTTCTGTAATGTCTTCATGGACTAGAAGCAGAGATAAGGCATAGGTAAGTTTAATACCAGCTTAGAAATACTTCTGCTCCTGGTAAAACTACTAAAACATTAGTTCCTTAAATAATAGTCTCTGAAAGTATGACATTAGATTCCAGTATGACAACTATATGATGCACTTCACCCTCTTGGTACTTGATTTACTCCATTTTTGCCAACATTGTATCTAAGTGAGACTAGAGACTGCTTTTGAATTTCTCCCAAAGTTAGAGTAAAAATGCTATGATAAAGGTAACCCGATTCTCAGGGCACTCTCTTAAATTCTTGTGGTATATCAAAACATTGTTTTGTAGTTGTTGTTCAGATGGATGTTAAAGGAACTAAGAGCCTGGAGTGATCATAGACCTCCCAAGAGGGTAAGTAAATACAGCAATTGTAAATGTGCAGCGTTCTGAGGAGTGGACCTGTGCCTGTTAGATTTTAGTTTTTATGAGTGTATGGAAGCTTGCATTATAAATGAAGAGGAAGGATAATACAGAAAGAAATATCAGATAATAAACATTGCAAGGAGAAAATGGAGAACTGACGAGTGAAAAAATGTAAATAACCTTAAAAGCAGAAGCACTGAAATCATTTATATGATTACCCTTTAACCTTCTCAAATCAAGTTCAAAGGAGCAGCTTAGTTATTACTATTTAATTGTCCTGCTGCTACTTTTTCCTTTCTCAGTATCTTTTAAAGCAGCTGTGTCCAACCCTTCAAATGTGAGGACTTTTTTGCTTATCTGTGGTGGCGGATGTCATGAAAATTACACATGGAATTTTTTTTTTTTTTTTTTTTTAGCTCATCAGCTATTGTTAGTGTTAGTGTATTTTATGTATGATCCAAGACAATTACTCTTCTTCCAATGTGGCCCAGGGAGGCCGAAAGTTTGGACACTTGTGTTTTATTTAAAGCATCCAGTTAATTTTTATTCTTACAGCTATATATGGCAAGAACAGCTCATTGTAGGTATGATAACTTATGAAATCTAGTTACTGACCCAATTGCAGTTTTGGTATTATAATTATTGGTTCCTCCATTTAAAGATATTTCAATATTACAGATGTTCCAAGATCCAGTGTGACAAAAATACCAAAAATTGTCAATTTCTAGTAAACATTTAGATGCATAGTAGGGATTTTGAAGATTTAATCGGACTACAAAAGTATTTAAAAGAGAGAATTAGCAAAAGTAAAATTGTGAATTCAAGTAATCCCTTCAATGTCATGCTTGTAATTAATAAATTCTTCCTTTCTATATGTGGTCAACCTAATGGCCAATACATTATCAGAAATTCAAGACAATCTTGCAAATTTAAAATCAGATAATATGTCACTGATTGGTGACTTTGCATGTAAATAAAACAGCAAAGGCATGCTATTAACCTTTTATATATAGTAACATTTCTATTATGATTTGACTTCAATAAGCCCGTATTGACGTAGGGTCATTATGATGTTGCAGGAAAAACTACCTTTTAAAGTATTCTCTCCCATCTGCTTATTTCTTAAAAAGTTCACCTATAGCATCTTAAAAAAATCTTTCATTTTGAATTTCCCTATGCTACAGACATCATCCTTGGGTTCATATGGTAATGAATGTGGCATAATATCCACATTTTTATATAAAATTGCTATAAAATAATAGTAAATGAAGAAAAGAATAAGTTGCTTAGATGAATGAAATTTCTATCACACATCATCTGTCATTTAACATGTATAAATCTATACAATTTGTAAAGTAAGGTATCATTGCCAAATTCTACACTTTTCCCATAGCACCAGCAATGAATTTTGCTAAGTGAGAGATGACCAAAAGTAACCTTTAAGATTTGCATCTACTGCTTTTACCTTTATTAACTTGAAGTGTTCCTCTCCTATACTATGTCTTTATGTGCCCTCTTCAGCCTTACCATTGGTTTTTATTCCTATGGTTCTTAGACTTCACTCTCTATGACACAATGTTCCTTTCAGTACTGTTTTCTTGCTTCAGTCATAATTTCTAAGAATTGTGCTTTTGAAATTTCTAATTGAAATTGTAAAATGTGTTTTATCTACATTTAGGAAAAAAAATAGGACCTTGTACTGAACATTATCTAACTTTTGGGGTTTGATATTTTTCAATGCTAGATTAATGAGGGAAGAGTTGAGAGAATCAGAAAAGAATTAATGATGTAAAATAATTCATAATATACATTGTTATTCCTAGTTCTACTTTTTGTCAGTTTTGATACTGAAAGGAAGGTGTATTCTTTCAAATTCAGTTATACTTGAAGTGTGAAACTGTTGCAGGGTTGAAATAAAGAGTTCATTAATATCCCGGGGACCCATGCTTACTTCACTTTTGTTTAAACTAACATTGAAATCTAACATTTATTATGGAACTACTGAGAATCTGGAAAACACCAGATAAAATATCAGCTACAGAAATTTTTATAATGAACTGTAAAGGGTACCTCAATGTCTGTTTCAAAACTGATTTGACAAATAAAGAAAAGGTCAAACTAAAAATAACTAGACTGAATCGGTTATAAGTGTAGTAACATATGCCCCATTTAATAATGAACTCTAAATTGGCAGCAGTTTAAATAGTATCATGAATGCTAATTCTGACACCAAAGGGTTATGAACTACCTGTCGACTTGCACCCATCACAAGGTCAGGGAGCTATGAGCTAATGAAACCCTGCTGTACCAGAAGGTGAATGACTGACATGACTAGGCTAGTGGGAAGAAACTGCTGTAGCACGGTGGCACATACAGAATGACATGGTGTCCTGAAACAGAAATGACCGTGATCCTATCTGTTTATAAAGCCTAACTGCTGAAGTTAAAACCTCCCTGTCTAGGCAATGTATTTCCTAGGAGATCATTTTCTATATCCATAAACATTCAGATATAACAAGTGCTAAACATGTTCAGATTCTTCTTACATATGTGGTTAGCTATTTCTAAAAGGTTTCATTAAATATTTTTGACACATTGAGTAATAATGAAGAATTGCATGTGGAGACTGTAGATTGGATAATCGGTTTTATACAACAGCAGATTCAAAATTTCTGAAAATGATAATGTCCACAAAGACTTATTTTAAGAACCTAGTGTCCATGATAGTGATCAAATGGAAATATAATTTATGCTTGTTAAAATTCAGAAAATCAAAGCAAGCCCTAAGGTCTAAAACTGATAAAAGCTAATGCTGTTAATGGGAATACACTTTTAAATAATCCATAAATGTATATTCTATATCAAGTCTGTACTTTTATCATATCCTCCAACCATTTACAACTCATGAAAAAAAAAAAACAATTTTCTGTTTGTATCACTCTTTTTAAGGACTGCTTTATAACCCTGATCTGTTTTTTTCCTGCTTATATACTTGGCTTAATTGTATCTCTGAAGTAAAATATAACAACAATAACAGCCAAAAAGAGGGGGAAATGAATGACTTTGGTAAAAAGTTCTTATTCCAGAAAGCAATATTAAGACAAAAAGAAATTAGATGAAGTAAAACGTATGCACATTCTCTTTTACAAACACATTCACACACTGACACTAGTGAGCATTTGGGGTATATATTTAAAATTATTAGCTTCTTGTTCCTTTAGGAAATCTGAATAACACTGCTATGGTATAATACTATAAAGGCTTGGTAAAGTTTATTTCTTCTTAGCCAAGAAATGGCTTTATGTTGAAACTAGATTTCCACATAACTAAACTGGGTTTGGTTAGAACTTAGAAAACTGGAGGAAAACCACAGAATTATCAATCCTTTTTATCAGTTTTTTAGGTTTTTTTCCTAATGCACAAGCTGTAATTGTGACATCAAATTATCAGTTTTAGGGTTTTTTTCTAATGCACAAGCTATAATTGTGACATCAAATTACAATAATCCCTATATCTTAACTGAGCATATTTCTAATTTACCAAAATAAAGTATTTTGAGTAGTTAACTGTAATAGCTTGTGATGTTGCAAGACAGAGGAGCCCCAGAATTGGGGCTTAGCCCCCAAAATAATTCAAGGATGAGTCAGTGGTGTTTAGACAGCAATCTTCTATTGCCCTGTACTGCTTCTTGAAAAGCAGGGCTAACTCATAGGCCGTGCACCCAGAGTAGGTCAACCAATGTGCTTTTGGCAATTGCTTTTCTACTCATGTAAAGCCACTTTCAATTACATGCAAATTAAGGAGTCCATCAACGCAAATAGAAGGATGGATTATTTAGAGCTTTCTAGGAAAGGCATGGTAACTTCTGGGTCAATGCCATAAAAAGGAGTGGTAACTTATGGGTCATTGCCATGGTATTTGTAAGTCATGGTGTTGGTGGAAGTGTCTTATGCTAATGAGCAATGAGGGGAGCTAGGGATTGCTTTCCACACCACCTGCTGGTTCCTGCCAGTTTCTTCACTTCATCCTGTGGACCCGATACTGTTTTGGTCAGCAGAGTTGTGACCAGAAAACAAGTCCTGCTGGTCTCCTACTTGGTGGGCATAAGTTCATACCTTTTAATGATATCAGAGGTGATCCAAAATAATATTGGAGCCCCCTACTATGTGTTTGACACCAAGAAATAAAATACAGAAAAAAAAAAACAAAGCATTTGGTGGCAGGCGGTGACTCATGCCTGTAATTCCAGCTCTTTGTGAGGCTGAGGCAGGTGGATTGTTTAGGAGTTCTAGTTTCAGACCAGTCTAGGCAACATGGTTAAACCCTGTCTCTACAAATACAAAAAATAATAATAAACAGAGTATCAACTCTCATGAGGATTACAGTTCACATAGATATTAATCAAATAATACAAATAAAAATATAATTTAGACAAATATTTAAATATAGACTTTAGATAGATGTTAATCAAATGATGGCATGACTTCCTGTATAATGGTCAACTGAGCTACTTTCTACAAAACGTGTGCCATAGGGCAGTAGGAAGCATGATTCTACTAAAAATATAACTGAGAAAAATGACACAGTTTAGAGGATTATGGAAGGTGTCCAAAATATATTAGAATTTACCTACTATCTCCAGTCAAGTAATGACTTAAATAGACAAGTAGGTGTACTAAAATAAACCTACTCAAGAGGAAACTAGCATGGGCCAGACCCCCATGTTGATGATAAACAAGGCATTTTCCAGGAAATGAAGGAAGGCCGGTGTGGGAGAGACAGAAGAAGAGCGAGTAGATGAAACTGGAGATGCCAAAGGGCCACAGTGTGTAGGGCCTGGCCAGTCAGTTTAAGGATCTTGTTTTTTATCTAAAGTCCAGTGAGAAACTGTGAAAAAATTTTAGAAGTGTTGGAGCCATGTAAGTCAAATTTAAACACATGCATGCATGGATGTAAAAGAGACTTAAAAACATACGGCTGAAGTGGACAGTGGGCAAAAAAGGTCAGACTGCAATAAGGCCGTTTGTGATGTTTGAGATGAGGCTAGAGAGAAAAGTAGGGGCCAGAATATACAAGTCATGCTGTATAATACTATAAATGACAAATAACGGTTATCAATGGAGACATTCGTGGGACTGCTTTGGGGAAATTGTTGTGAAACCAGAACTTGTTTTAGAGTGGATTGAATGGTGAATGGCAAGTAAAGAGAAGACAATTGCTGAAGTAATATAGATAATCCTAGGACATTTAGGAAGAATATTTATACCAAAAGCAAAAACAAATTAAATGTTCTAAGTGCTAAACTTTTTTTCCTGAACTTTAAATTGAATATGGTATTTTCCCATTCAATAGGTGTCACAATAAACATTTTTGTACTTATGTATTTGAGCTATTTTTTTCAGAATTTCTTTAGTGTACAATCCAAGAAGTGAAATTGTAGTTTTGTCTTTATTTATTTTAATACAAACCGTCAGATGTCATTCACAATTTACTACAAATTTAATCAACAACAGCGTATTCATATTGTTTACTTGTTCCTACCCATGCTAGTACTTGGTATTATTATTATTGCAAATTTCAATAACCTGAAAGGATATAATGTTATTGTAACATTCCTTTAAATTGCATTTCTTTAATTAGCACTACGACTGAATATTTTTTCTACATTCATATGCCATATTTGCCCACTCTTTTTTGGGGGGGCAGGGGATGGAGTCTCACTCTGTCACCCAGGCTGGAGTGCAGTGGCGCGATCTCGGCTCACTACAACCTCCATCTCTCAGGTTCAAGCAATTCTCCTGCCTCAGTCTCCTGAGTAGCTGGGACTACAGGCATGTGCCACCACACATGGTTAATTTTTGTATTTTTGCAGAGACAGGGTTTCACCATGTTGGCCAAGCTGGTCTTGAACTCCTGACCTGAGGTGATCTGTCCACCTCAGCCTCCCAAATTGCTGGGATTACAGGCATGAGACACTGTGCCCTGCCTGCTGGCTCTTTTTAATGACAATTGCTGCCCACCTACCCAACCTTGTCATGACTTGGTGAGCTTGACAGAACTCACCTCATGTCAGCCAGCTTGGCCACATGTTCACTGCTCACTTGGTGTCCCATGGTCACATGTTCCAACTCCAGAGACCTGTAGCATTCATTCTAGTTGCTTTGTTTTGTTTTGATTTATGGCTGATTTGTTGTTGCTGATAACTAGAAATAAATGGCTATATTATCAAGCATTGACTTTGAACAGTAAACAGTGGATCAAAGATTGCTAAATTATGTCTTGAATGAAAGAACATAAAGTTTTTACATCAAGCAGTTAGCCACTTGATTCACATATACCACAAAGTAAAGAACCACTCCTAACTTTGTTCTGTCTTATTTTTCTACATAATGCAATCTTTATTTTTCCTTAGTCTTTCTTAGTGTTTTTCCTGTTCTTCTACTTAGTATGGTCACTGCTGGTTGAACTCTCCATAATACCATGTGCTATTATATGACTGGTGATTTTTTTTTTTTTAGATGGCATGATCTTAGCTCACTGTAACATCCACCTCCTGGGTTCAAGTGATTCCCAAGTTCAAGTGATTCTCCATGGCAGTGGCATGATCTTAGCTCACTGCAGCGTCCTCTCCCACCTCAGCCTCCCAAGTAGCTGAGATTACAGGCACACATCACCACACCTGGCTAATTTTTGTATTTTTTAGTAGAAGTGGGGTTTCGCCATTTTGGCCAGGCCAATCTCAAACTCCTGACCTCAAGTGATTGGCCCACCTTGGCCTCCCAAAGTGCTGAGATTATAGGTATGAGCCACTGCTCCCGGCCGTATACTGGAGTTTAAATTGGTTTAGTGAATTGTCACTTTTTCATATCTTTAACTTTGATTTTTGGCATTGTTTTACTAACACTACCAATGAAATAATTAACAAATGACTTTTAAAATTTTTCAACACTGGAATGATTTATTTCATTTTTTTTAAACATCAGGAAAGGTTTTTTTCTGATTTTACGTTATATCACTTAAGAGCATACTTCTATTGCAATGATAAGAACATTTTATTTTCAGGCCATAAAATAGTAAATATGCAATAAATAAATATGTCTTCTTCCATGAATCAAATCACAATGGAATTAGACTTTATATTTGTAGGTTTGACATCTTGCTATTGTTGATTAAGGAAGTGAAGACCAACATCAGGTATTTATTAAACATATAAAATTCTGATCAAGTTAAAAGTGGTTTTATTAATAGATATTTTTAGCACTGGAACTCCTTCAAATGGAATTTTACACCAAATTTAAATTTAGCAATTCTATAAATAAGAGCAACATTGGTTGAATTAGAAATGGGATTCTGGAAACTATTGATCCTCTTGCTCTTCGATTATCTATTTATTCTACAATAAATAGATGGTTCATTGCCAAAAAACCCTAAATGCAAGATAAAAAATAAAACAAAACAAGATAAAAGTTAGTGCATTAAGGCATAGGTGATGAGGTAATGTTTGGACAGAGGTTGGACATAAAAGTAAACACATTTACCAGAAATTAAATAGTTCCTGCTTTCAAACATATATTTCCATATCAATATGTATGACATCCTAAATGGCAAAGATTGAAAATGGCTTTATATTACACAAAGGAGGACTTAAAAATATTGTAAGGTTGACTGAGCATGGTGGGTTACACCTGTAATCCCAGTACTTTTGGAGGCCAAGGCGGGTGGATCATTTGAGGTCAGGAGTTTGAGACAAGCCTGGCCAGCAGGGTGAAACCCCATCTCTACTAAAAATACAAAAATTAGCGGGGTGTGGTGGCGTGTCCCTGTAACCCCAGCTACTTGGGAGGCTGAGGCATGAGAATCGCTTGAACCCTGGAGGTGGCAGTTGCGGTGAGCCAAGATGGTGCCACTGCACTCCAGCCTAGGCGACAGAACAAGACTCTGTCTCAAAAAAAAAAAAAAGTTAAATCATTAATTATGATGCAAATAGTTTTCCTTCCTAACCTTATATGACAGTTCAGGTTCTTCAAGAGGCAGACATTAAGATGGAATTAAATGTGCAAGAGATCTGTTGGGAGAATGCCTATGGACAGGAGAGAAGAGGGAAGGAAGGAGTAGGTGAAAGAGTCTTCAGACCATGATATCAGTCAGATACCTGCTAAAGAAGAGCAGAAAAGAAGGATACTTGAGGGTTCAGACTTCCACTCAATTTTGCAAAAATCTCAATCAGGAAACACAGCAAATAATGTCTGTTAATGGAGTCTCTCATTGGACATTCATTGTCTGAGCCTATGGAAATTTCACCCTAGTATGAAAGTTGTGAAAGACCCAGAGGTGCAGCGGCTAGAGGCTGTCTGCTACCCATCCTCTCATGGAATTATCATCCATGGAGAACTGAGCAGTGTACCTCTGGCCTCCTCACTCTGGAAATCATGGAATAAAAACTGGATTATTTAAAGGAGTGACACTGAAACATTTTGGTCCCAGGACCCCTCTGCGTTTATAAAATGACAAAGAAACTCAAGGAGCTTTTGTTTACATAGATTATATGTATCAATATACACCACTGAAATTAAAGCTTCAATTTAAAAATGATGTGTTTACTAATTGATTATAAAATAACAATAATAAATGTAGTCCTTGATATAAACAATATATTTTTATAAAAAATATTTTCCAGACTAAAAAATAATCAGAAGAATAGTGTTGTTTTACTTTAAAGTTTCTCATGTCACATCTGATTGTAGACAGCTACATTCTCGTATCAGCTTTTGCAAACAATCTGTTGTGAACTGCCAATTGAGGTTTGGTAACTGAAGAAGATCAGGCTCACACAAGTATGTAACTCAGAAAAAGTGGGACCTTAGGGATCACATGAAAGAATCTTTGGGGGCCTCCATGCACACTTTAGGAAGGATTAAAGCATTAAATACATCTCACATATTAACTATGACAATGTGTATAATTTATACAAGTTATCTTACAGATATAGAGTGTGTTTTTGTTAAGAGTAAAAACCCACTACTTTTTTATTTTCCAAAGTACCTAGTACAAAGCCATGCACATAATAGGAGCTTGGTATCTTTAAATCAACATTTAATATTGATACATCTTACATTATATTTTGCATCTAAGTATTATTTTCATACTAAATGTTTACCTATTATAAACTATATGTTATCTTTAAAACAGTATGATTTTTTTCCCCTTGGAAATAAAAATATAAATAGGCATGTACTGTTTTAACAATTACATCTGTGGAAAAAAAGAAATTTTATCAATGATCTATTATGCACTATTTTCTCCTCTAATCAGGCCTCAATGATAAGCAGTGCCTTCTGATTTTATTGCTTATCTGTGTTGTAATTTTCAACCATTAGTAGCAATATGATTTTTCATTATTTTAATTATATGATATTGCTTTATACACATGGCACTATGTGTATTGGTTTCTTCGATATTTCCATTTCATTGACAAATTTATCACATAATATTTCTTGGAACTGTCACCCTTTGATGACAATTCTCTCTTGGAAAAACCAACCTTCCCCCATAAAGTTGATCCCAGTTTGTTGAGAAAAGGAATATATATGAAAAAAATGGTAAGACTTTATACAAATACTATCCAATAGAGGTATAATGTGAACCATTATACAATTTAAAATTATGTGATTTTAAATATTCTACAAGCCACATCATGCAAAGTAAACAAAGGAAATTAATTTTACAAAACATTTTAATTAACCCAATATATCTAAAATATTGTCATTTCAATATGCAATTATACAAAAACTATTAATAAACTGTTATATTCTTTTTTATTGCTATGTGTTTGTTTTATAACATATCTCAATTTGAACATGTTTTCATTGGAAATACTTGATCTGCACTGAGATTTCACAAAGTTTACAATTGAAAAAGTAGATTTCAATACTGAAGGTGCTCTACAGGCATTTAAAAGTCAGTTATCAATCACATTGCCCATATATATCTAATGGCTACTGAACTGAGCAGCATACCTCAGTGACATAACTTAAAAGATAATTTTAGTGTTTATAGATTATATCAGTGTGTTTAATGGCATTTGAGCAAAATACTGTCATTGGCATGGAGCCAGTACTGTCCCTAATTTCTTAAAATATTTAAATACTTTAAGAAATGCATTGGCTGGGTACGGTGGCTCACACCTGTAATCCTAGCACTTTGGGAGGCTGAGGTGGACGGAATATAGGGTCAGGAGATTGAGACCATCCTGGCTAACACAGTGAAACCCCATCTCTACTAAAAATACAAAAAATTAGCTGGATGTGGTGGCATGCGCCTGTAGTCCCAGCTACTCGGGAGGCTGAGGCAGGAGAATCGCTTGAAACCCTGGAGACGGAGGTTGCAGTGAGCCGAGATTGCGCCACTGCGTTCCAGCCTGGGGTGTCAGAGCGAGACTCTGTCTCAAAAAAAAAAAAAAAAAAAAAAGGAACACATTGTATTGTTTATTGGCATTTGATATAATGTCCTTAAATTAAAGTATCTTCTATTTTGTCTGGGAAAGTTTTCTCCTTAAGCAAGTTCATTTTCCCTTGAGCAAATAAGAAGGGAAGAGAATTAAAACTTTTTCAAGGAGATAATTAATTCAACTACACCTATCAATATGGTGATATGTGATAATTGGATGTGGACACCACATTTTCTAAAAACTCATCCAGTGAGAATTTCATACATTCCAGAAGTGTCTGATTGTTTGGTAAAAAATGCTGTTTTAGTAAGGGGCTCAGATGATACATTTTATAATCTTATGAGCTTAATTATAAATTGTGTATCTATGTGGTGTGGTGGCTCCTGCCCGTAATACCAGCTACTGTGGAGGCTGAAGTGGAAGAATTGCTTGGGGCCAGGAGTTGGAGACCAGACTGGGCAACAAACACAGTGAGAGCCCATTTCTAACAACAATAACAAAAAACATTGTAAGTATTATTAAGACATAATACAGACAAATGCAGTCATTTAACTTGTATGATATTGTAAAGGGAAAATACATGTAAATTAATTAGAATTTTGAATGTTATTGATAACACTCCCATTTGAAAGTATAGTTTTCTAATGCCACTTTTAATGCTTCCACTGTTTACAGTATAGAGATAGGTAACTGCTAATACATAAACATACCGGTAGTGTGCTTTAGAACTATATGGTTCAATATGCTAGCCACTTGTCACTGGTAGCTACTGAATACTTGAAATGCGGTGTATTAGTCAGGGTTTCCTAGTGGGACAAAACTAATAGTGTATATAGATATACATATATATATGGGAGTTTATTAACTTACACAATCACAAGGTCCCACAATAGACTGTCTACAAGCTTGAGGAGCAAGGAGAGCGAATCTAAGTCTCAAAACTGAAGAACTTGGAGTCCAATGTTTAAGGGCAGGAAGTATCCAGCAGGGGAGAAAGATGCAGGCTGGGAAGCTAGGCCAGTCTCGCTATTTCATGTTTTTCTGCCTGATTTATATTCACTGGCAACTGATCAGATTGTACTCACCAGATTAAGGGCGAGTCTGTCTTCCCCAGCCCACCGACTCGAATGTTACTTTCCTTTGGCAGCACCCTCACAGACACACCCAGGATCAATACTTTGCATCCTTCAACCTAATAAAGCTGATACTCAGTATTAACCATCACATGTGGCATGTCTGAATTGAGAAGCACTGTACGAATAAACTACACACTGGATTCCAATGAGTAGGATAAAAGGAATATACACTGTCTCAATTTTTATGGATTAAACATTAGATTGATAATGTATTAGAAATATAGGTTTTAGTAGTAAAACATATTATTGAAATTAATTTTACATTAATGTTTTTACTTTTCAAAAATGTGACTACTAGAAAATTTAAAATTTTTTGTGGTACACATTATATTTCTGTTGTACAACACTGCTCATTGTGTTAAAATACACTTTAAAATTCACTAAGCACATTGTATTTCCAAAATATTAGACTGTATTTATTACATACATAGGCAAGACATGATTTTATTCTGTACACAATTAAGATTAAAGACTCTAATGGCTAACATGAACTTTTACTTTTGTATCAATCACAGACATGCCTCCAAGTTAAGATCGATACTTTTATGCCAAATGTAACACATTTAAGATAAAAAAACACCCAACAAATGAGAAGCAAGTGCTTACCCTTTAGGATAATTACTGTAATTTCTTTTACATTGCTTCTGGATGCTATGAGACATTTAGTGTTTTTGAATGGTAATACAGAAAATGATGACATGTATATGATCCATATCTGTAAAATTAGCTTCAAATATCAGAACTTTTACAGAAATAAAATATGTGTTCCTAGAATCTGAGTCCAAAAGCAATTTAAAAATTTCCAATTGTCCTCATCTTAAGTCTTCTATTGTCTTTTCTCCTACTTTTCATTATATTAAGCCATGTTGTGAGGATACAGATTTTCAGCTGTGATAGCATTTTTGAAAAGCAAAACCAAAAGAATGTCGATATTAATTTTAAGGTATATTATCTCTGTGACTGATATCTCATTAGAATGCTGAAACAAAGGGATCTTAGCATTCACATGGTAATATGATCTCTATTTAAATGATGAGGAAGCAGAGATGTCATTTTTTTACACAAATATAGCCAACCACGTGCTAAGCATTATCCTATGGTGACAAAATATTCTTGACTTCAAAGAGATTATAGTTTATTGGAAAAAAACAAAATATAAGTTGAAAATTTTAGCATACCATGATAAACACTGTCACATAGGAAAGACCAGGTTGCTACAGAAACACATAATAAAAACTTATAAAAGGAGTTGGTTTAAGCCAGAGAGGGTGGGAAAAGGCCTGTTTAGGCTTCCTCCAACAGAGGATATCTTGAAAGTTAGAAATGTACATTTGGATTATGTACAACCTGTTAAGTTGAGAGGGATATAATCTGTGAATAAATTGTTTGAGTTCTACTGATCTTGGAGAAGCTATGGGATTCTGGAGATGTGATCAAAGTTTGGGATATGCTTCTTACCCAAGGGTACTTTTTTAGTGGTGACTCCAGAACAATATCGTATGTCTTAGGTGGATATTCTCAATGCAAAGTGTAGCAATTATATAATGATCCCTTTGCTTTTTATTTTTTCTTTCTTCATTCTTGTCACTTAAACACTAACTGATACAGTATCTATCCTATTCTTTCATATTTTGAATCAAAATCTGAATATGCTTCTTTCATGAATCCTTCCATGGCTAACCTTAGCTAATTAATGTCACACTTTAAACTCATATTCCTCTTATCTGAAATATGCCTTATGTATTATAACTGTAATTAACATAGTACATGTATCATATTCATATATCCTATTCTATTTAATCTTCCCAATCATCCCATGAGATCCTGACAGCATCCCCATTTTACAGAGAAGAAAGTTAAAAACAGAGTAAATATCTCACACTAATGTAACTACTAAATGATGGAACTAGGATTCTGAAATATAAATTTTATTAATATGTCTTTTTGTCAGTATATTTGTGATATTATTATAATGTATTACAGAGAAAACATATGTTTACACACATACATATGTATGTATATTTGCAAAGTGCTTAGAAAAGAAAGTATGTCTATTGCTTTGATTTTTCACTATCTTGCTTTGGATTCTCAAGATGTGAGCTGACCAAATCTCAAAGAAGCCCCCTCAAGAAACTAGAAACATAATATAAGATAGATAGAAATTTTGTTCTACCTTGATGATAATATTAAGTATAGATAACATAAAAAGTTCTAATGAAAAACACTAAATAAATCTACTCTCATATTAGAAAACCAGCCTGAAAATCTTGTATCATGGTACTTTCTGGAGCAGGACTGAAATAAATAAATACATAAAAAAACAAACAAATAGAGAAACAAATATCACTAGAGAAATAAACTTTTACCTAAAAATATAAAAGCCTTTAGCATATCCTAAAATTAATAGCTTAAACCTTATGCCGTAAGTCTTGACAACCATATATTACCCTTTAGCCTACTGGAAAGCAAGATGTATATTTTAAGAATATTTATCTAATTTCTAGTATCTATTATATTAACATATTTTTCATGGCCTTAACTGAGGAAGGTGATAAAATGCAAAAAAAGATTGGGAATAGATGATGAGACCTACCTGCTGCTTTTAGGTTGCTTAGGAAAGGGAAAACCTCCATGTTTCTTTGAATGAATCCAATAGACTGTTGCTTCATAGGCTCTGGGAAGAAATCAAGGATGTTAACATCTGTGTCATTGAGATATAAAATAGATACAAATGACTTCCAGTTGCCTATGATATTGAACTAATATTGTTAGTAGTTTACTAGCTAATAATGAAAATTTAGTAAGGTAGAAATCACTTGAAGACAGATAAAATCAATGTTGATGACTGTTCCTACTGAGAGCTTAAGAAAAATATGTCATTAATGATTTTGGCATAGTTGCTACTCATTTATAATGACTGGTCAATTTCCATTTAAAATCTCTGGACTTTATGAAATAAACTGTATTTAAGAACCACAGGAACTCTATTTTTGATGGCTATCGCAGAAAATGGCTCAGTAATGCCTCCTGTTAGTTTAGTTTAATTTTTGATCTTCCTATCATAAGGTCAAAATGTATGTGATTTATGATACTTGCATCTTCCAATCTGAGTGCTTTAATTGGAAGCCTTGAACTATCTTATTATATAAAACAGTCATACCAAGCCTATCAAAACATATTTCTGGAGTGAACATCACATTTCAGCTGTATAGACAAGACTTGGGTGTTTGTACTGAATTAACTACTTGTGTTTTCCAATGTGGACACAGAAGCAAAACTAAATCCTTATCTAAATTCACTGTACAAGAAATGTTGTTTTAGAGAGAACATGGGTCTTCGTTATAATCTAGTGTGAGACATTCAACCTGCAGATGAGGAAGGCAATGTCTGGAGGTGTTAAGTAATTTTAAAGCCAAGAGGTAATGACAAAAACAAAACAAAACAAAAACCAAGAGTATAGTATCTTGCTTTCCAGCACGAATTTCTTTTCATTGGTCATACATTGTTCTACAGATCACAGCTATGGTCAGGACATCTATATGTGACCACTAATCACTGCAGGCTCAACATATGCACAAAGACTATCTAGGGCTCCAAGGTCTTGATTCTTTGCACTGGCATGCAGTATCTGTATCCTAAGCCACCAGCTGTGTCCAATCTGCTGCAGTATTTTATGCTGTTTCCTTAGCCACATCTATAGCAACTCCAGATATAAATGTAAGACCAGCAAGCAAGTTTACAGTGTGCAAGGCCTTGGGATTCTAGACAAAGCTTCTATAAGACCTGACACCACCCACCTACTTCCAGCTCTAGCCTCTTTGTCAAAAACCATGTTAGAAGCCTCCATCCCAACTCTTATGCCTAGAATTAGCTGGAAGTCTTATGAGGACAGATGAGATATCAAAAATCAGGTGAATCATCAGACAAGCTTTGTGCCCTGGAACTACTGCATTGTCCATTTTGGGCCTCTATTTTCTCTTAGGAAATGGGAATGACACTTTACTCCCCCTGCCCTCTGCCTTTGTGTTCTGAGAATATTTTTGCTGAGCTCATATTCCTCTTCTTTTATTTGCTTCTCTAAGGACTCATCCCTACTCAGCACATCTCTGCCTGGAAATAAAGTACGTAGTAATTTCTACATGAAAATATATGTATGATTGCATTTGTGAACGTAGCTGAAGTCAACCTCAGTAGTGCTAATAGTCATAGTAATTGCAATAGTCAAAGTTTGTATGCTAAACTACTATAGTCTTTTCTTTTTTTTTTTAGACAAGAGTCTCAATCTGTTGTTTAGGTTGGAGTGCAGTGGTGAAATCACAGCTCACCGCATCCTCAATCACCTGGGCTCAAGCCATCCTCCCACCTCAGCATCCTGAGTAGCTGAGTCCACAGGCATGCACCACCACAACCAGTTAATTTTCTAATTTTGGAGAGTGGAGGTCTTACTAGTTGCCCAGACTGATCTCGAACTTCTGAACTCAAGAAATTCTCTGAGCTTAGCCTCCCAAAATGCTGGAATTACAGGTGTGAGCCACCAAATCTGTCCTGATAGTCTTTATAAAGGCCTAAGAACTGACAGAAGGAAAATTGGTGTGGTAATCTAGGGTATTAGTTACTCTTGTTACCTGCAAGAGTGAACTCAAGTTAGAAGTGGCCAAAACACACAAGATTTTATGTTACATGAGATGGTCAGAGATCAGCAATCCAGAGTTTTTATAAACTTCACAACGTTATTAGAAACCTTTCTCATTCTAACATTTAGTTCCACCATTCCTGCCATGATCATTTTCTACAATGTTCAGAATACCTGCTGGAGCTCCAACCACTACATCTTCACAGAATTTATATAAAATTTACACAATATTTCTGCTTCACCAGAAATAAGTCTTGCGGTCAAAATCTATTGAAGGGCTGGTAGGAATTCAAGTTGCCACATACTTGACTAACATTAGAGGATTTGAGAGTGATGAAGGTAGCAGAATCTGCCCTGCTATCTAAACCATTTTTGGTGACAGACACGGACAGGAAGCATCTCAAGGTCAGAACATGATTTCAGCAGAGAAATATAGTCTTCTTTGAGGAAAAAAAAATTCTATAGCAAAACCACAGATCTGCCAGCATAAAAGCTGCCCACTGTATTACTTCATTAAGGTTTCTCCTTGAATTATAGACAAGGATTATTTTAATTTGAACAATCATAGCAACTTGATATTAGTGATTACATTGTGTAAGTTTTATTTTTCATGAATTATGCTTTGCCAATCTTAAATTTATGCCCACGATTTAGATTCAGAATTTACAAGGACATACTTTCTAAACATGAGAAATGTTTTCTCATATTTGCATATTATCTCCCTTGCATTTAGAAAGCCCTGGAACTGACCTGCTCCATTACAAATGTCAATCAACCTCACATAGAACAAAGTGTACAATGTCAGAGACATGGGTAAGAAGACTTGCAGAAAGAGAAATAGCTTAATTTTGATTTAACAAGGAAACCAATACCCCATTCTACCTTTTTTGGAGGGTAGATCCCCATAGTGTTACTGTATGGCCTACACACAAAAGTATCAAATGACGCAAAAGTACCTTGTAACCCTAGATGGTGTTTCCCTATACTCATTTCCAGCATGGCTACATCAGAATGGCTATCATAGTTTTGAAACAGTTTCTTGGATCTCAAGGTAAACCTAATAAATTTGAACAGGGGTAAAGTGGGAGAGGACCAAATGATTCTACTTTTTAAATCTGCAAATACTGGTAAAGTAGATGTAAATCACAGAACAAATGCTTGATAAATAGTAAAAAAAAAAATCTATAGATAGCTTATAGTTCAGAATTAAATATGTTAATACAAATAATAATCTGAATAATTTGACATAATTAGCTCGATGTTGCAGTATTGAGCAAAGTAGAAAAGTGGGCCAGGATGCATTTGTTGTTTTTTTAATGAATGTTCTGTATCCAATGTCCCCTCCCTCTTTATTTTGTCATCATGGTAGATGTATCCTTAAAAACTGTAAAAACTATAATACTTTTATGTTCATCTGCTGGCCAACATATTTCTCTAATCCCTTATTTGTTAATCAAATATTTTCTGTTGTCTAATATGATACAGTATGATATTAGTAATACATTTATGTTTGAGTCTAAGATAGCATTAACAAATCATAAAAATATATTATGGTCATAGTTGTATAACTTGTGCAAATTTTCTCTATACCAGAAACCTGAAAATTTATGGAAATAGGACAAAGTTGTTATTTTTTTTAAACCTGAGTAAGCAATTATAGTTTCTCTAAACAACAGGCAAATGTATTTGACCAGGATTTATCAAGTGAATATTTTATAAATATAATAAGTGGCAACTGAATTGAGATAGATTTGATATGGTGAAACAAGCTATTCACCATATCAAATGTATCTATTTCGATTCAGTTGCCACTTATTATGCTAGCAGTGTATGCTCCTGATCACAGAGGAGAGAGACAATGCTTTGGATGTATTATTTAGTAAACAAATTTTACGGGGTTTCAATAAACAGTCAGAGATTGTACCATATTCTGAATATGCAAGATGGTAGGACACCATTTAGTTGAATTTTAAAAAACCACTAAATAATTATAAAACTGTTCTGGAGCCTATAATAAAGTAATGAAGTGCTGTGTGAGCAAAAACAATAACAATAAAATGAATAACCATGCTTGAGAGCACTAAAAGAAGTAATCAGAGGATGTGGTTTAGAAATGAAGTTGGAATTGATTAGGTAGGAAGGGAAGGAAGGACATATACAAAACAGCAGGAGCTGCAAGAGGCACAGGTGTATACAGGAACATGGTGTACTTGAAAACATGGAAAGGAGTTTCTTTTGAATAGATCTTAGCTTTTCAGGGAGAACTGCCTTCTACAGAGATAGAAATTGTCCTCTAGCCTGATAAAACATAGAGAACAGACAAAGTATGTAAAGAAAAATAAATTCTTTGGGCACTAGAAATAAGGCAACAAACACTGATGCCTCATGAACATAAAAAATGTGGTGAGACCTGTGATCGCCCCATTTGTAATATATAATACCAGACTGCACTTCAGGAAAGAGGAGCGCAGGCAGTACACTTCTGACTCCATGAATAAAAGGGATGGAGCTGAAAGTCGGGGTAAGACCAAAGGGGCAGATAGAATTCTCAGGGGCAGAGTATCACGGAAGATAGAGCTGCATATTTAGAGAAATTCTGAAACCCATAGAGTCCTTTTTAAGTATTCAGCAGAGCACTTATCACCATATGACTATGAGAAAATGGTCTGAGGCTGGGGAAAAAATACCTGAAAGGTTTAAAGGTCACAGTCCACACTCACACAGGACTGGGAATAGTGCCTGATGTCTCCAGGCAGAGAGGAAGCCTCATAATTCTTGGGGTGATGGGTAGAATAAGCAGGATCATATACTTTAAGCTGTGGGGAGAATGAGTCATAGACCAACGCCTATTCTTCTGACTGTCAAAGTTAAAAAACAAAGACTCTAAAGGATCAAACTGTGTGTTTAAGTAATTTGATCCCATTCCAGAAAAAGATATATACATATACCTTTGTGCGTATGCATGTGTGTGTGTGTATATATATATATATATATATATATACAGAAAAATATCAATATCCAGTGCACATGAGGTAAAATCAAAATTACTTGCATCTAATAAAAAAATAGAAGGCATACAAAGAAGAAAAATATTATTTATAAGTAGACAGAAATCAATCAATTGATACCAATCCAGAACTGACACAGATGATAGGATTAGTAGCAAGGGCATTAACTCATTTATTGCAACTATTTCACATTTTCTAGAAGCTAGCAGAAAGACTGAACATGCAAAGTAGATCACCTTTGTGATCACATGGCTGTTTGGGAGTTGTGGCTCACTGCCACTGCTCAGCATCACAGGGAAACGATCAAAATGCAAAGTTCAAAGTTTCTACTGAATGAGTATCACTTTTGTATTATTGTAAAGCCTAAAAATTGTAAGTTGAACCATGGTAAGTTGGAGACCCACTTTACATGAAACATGTAGTTTATATTTCAATACACTCGTGTGTCTTGGTTTTTTGTTTGTTGTTGTTGTTTTTGTTGTTTGAGAAAGGGTTCCCTTTGTCACCCAGGCTGGAGTGCTGTGGCAGGATCCTACCTTACTGCTGCTCCAAACTTCGGGGATCAAGTCATCCCCTTACCTCAGCCTCGAGTACCTGGGAACAGAGGCACATGCGACCATGCCCAGTTATTTTTCTTTTAATTTTGTAGAGACAGTCTTTCTATTTTGCCCAGACAGGTCTGGAACTCAAGCAATCTTCTCACTGCAGTCTCCCAAAGTGCTGGAATTACAGGTGTGAGCCACTGTGCCCGGCCAACTGTTTTAAAAAAAACTTCATAGTTTTTCTCCTTTATAGGAGAAGAGGCTGGTGTGTGGAAATAAACTTAAATGCATGGATTGCAGAAAGACTGTGCAAGCACCTTGAATGCTATGGAGTATTAACTTTATTCTTTAGGCAATTGTATTTTAAACTGGGAAGGCAAGAGGACATAGCTGTATAGGAATTCCATCCTTGTTTTAATTAGATCAACACTGCCAGTACATGTAGTGAAAAGATTGTTTTCAATAAGAAATTATGCAGTTTAAAAAGCAGCTTTGAAAACTATTACCTTGATAATGAGGAGGATGGCATAAAACTAGCCAGGATGGCATAAATGTGAGAATGGTGGTAATCTATGCATTTCCCCATTTTTCTCTTCTTCCTCTGCTTCATCCAACATCCTTTACTGAAACAGGCAGAAAATTGAATCCCATGTTCTCTGTGACCCTATAATACAATTTATTATTCTTTCTCATAGAATTGATATTTTAATTTACGCATTTGATTATGCCTAACACTTGTGGGGGGGCTCACTTATTCCTAATTTTTTTTTCTTTACATATCTTGGTGTCCGTCAAAGTGTCTATACAAAATCTTCACAAATGAGATGTTTTAATCAATTAAACAAAGTTAAATTTTTCATTATCCCAGAAAAAGGATGATTATTATATTATTAAAAATTCATCCTGCCAAGTAAATTACTATATATTATCCTTTGTTTAAGGGGGAGATGAAACACCTTAGAAAGAGGTAAAAATGAAGTAGAAAATTGACTTATTTCCTTATGAAATTTGTCAAATGTTAACTTCTTTGTAAAATATTTTCCATTTCATAGACTCTATGGGAGAAAGAGGAAAAGAGAGTAATGTTTTGTACTGTATCCATTTCTCATTATATTAACAAATGTAACCCTCACAACAGTCTTCTAAGCTATCCCTTATTAGCCTTCTTTTAGAGATAACTAACTCGAAATTTTAAGTAATTATGTATAATTTCCAAAGATCACAAAACCAGAAAAACAGACTAAATTAAAATATAATAAACATTTTCTTCTTTTCTAGATCAAGGTTTGCAAAAACCTGCTTTCCTGGGTCATTACTAGCTAAATAATTGCAATGAGTTTCATGCAATAAGGGCTGTACTTTCAAATTAGTTGGGGAATAAAAAGGCTGAATAGTAAATTGGGTGTTTGCATATTAAAGGCACAGCTCAATCCTGAAGAAAAAGAAATCTGCTTATACTTTTTTAAACTCAGCATGTCATAAACATGTTTGATAACAGATACCTTTATAAAACATTATTTAATATAGCATATAGCATGGATTATTAGTTTCTGCAGATCACAGTTTGAAGGACCTTGATGTTGCAGCTTTCCAGCATATATTATTTGCAAATCACCAATATATAAACAGTTCAATATTTTAATATTTTCATTGACAAGATAATTGGTGTTAATTATCTGCAAGTGAGGCTCAGAATATTAGTTTTTAAAAGTATAACTTTTCAAAGTTTGGCAATCATACCTCCCTCATCACTTATTAAACTAGAAGAAGAAAGACCTCATATACACGAGTGAGATCACATTTCAACTAAAAGTATTACCTTTTAAAGGCCCTTCCTATCGACACTGGTGCAGTGGAGCTGAATTTCCAACATAGAAACTTTGGGGGCTGTCAAAATATAGCACCCAAGAAGTTCTCAAAGAGGGCTTCTTTTTAAGTTAAAATAATTTAAAGATGAATATTAACAGAAAAAGGGGCCAGAAGAGGGAAAAGATTAAAAATGTAGAAAGCAAAATAAATAAATAAGTCAAGCTCTTTGTAAGGGTCAAGAATGAGTTGAATATAAATGGTAAGTAAACTAATTCCTAGTGAATATATATCAGTCATATCTTTGGAGAGCTATTTGGAAGAATAAAACAAAAACCTCAATACTGATCATATCTTTCACCAATAACTCTATTTTTGTTAATTTTATCCTAAGAAATTAATCTGAAGAATAGAGATTTTTCTATTGACAAAGTTATAATGAAATCAACTGTTATCAGATCACATTGTTATTTATAACAATTTCCAAGTGTCTTTTTGCTATGAAGAGGAATACTCAAATTTTTTTATACTTGTTAATGGACAATTTATTAATATTAAGTAGTACTGAACAATCAACACTTTAGAACTTTAATCAACTGTACTTTCAATAGAGATATAATAGTGTTCTAATTTAATACTGGTTTCTGCATTTATGTGAAAATCAATTTTTAAAGGGGCTGTCACTCTAGATTTAAAGTAGGTCTTTTAACATTTTTATTCTTATTCTAATTATCACTCTAATATTAATTATTATGTCTTTCCCAGCTTGTCCTAACAATGCAATAATAATTTGTTAATTTAGCTTTCTCCTAGGGATTTAATAATCTTAATAGACTTAAAAAACTGCCACTCATGTCCATCTAGGTTGCAGGATCTAGGTTATCTACCAATTTCTTTTTATTAGGACAGTCCATTTCAATTGCATTTACTCATGAACTATTCAGGCTGAGTTTCTTGGTCATTAGGTCGATATTTTTACATTTTACATAGGATTTGCTGCTTTTTATATAAATCTTGTTTTAATGTTTTAAAGTCTGATGTTTTACTCCGTTTGTTTTAAAGATTTACGCAGCTAAAAGTACCTAATCCATTGTTCTGTCGACATAATATATAGTCCTAGTTTGTTGGTATAATTGAAAACCTCTGTGTGTCTCATCAGTATCTCATTTTAACTAGTGAGGTGAGCTAGAGGTTTTACATATGTGAGATGAAGGATATAATCTGTATTGTTAGTGCTTTTCTATAAACCACATGGCTAATTCTCCATTTTGGAACATAGTCAACCATCCTCCCCCAGCACAGTTATTGACTGTGAATACCAATGCCTCTTCCTCTACAATCCCTCTCCTCCCAACAAAAAGAAAAGTCTATCTCCCCCACTACCATGATTTGTCTGCCTTAGGAAACATTAACAAATAATCTGTTAAACTAATTCCAATGCTGGTTTGTGTATCCTAGCCTACTGTTTATTTATTGCACATAATAAATTTCATCTGAGGTAGCGCTTAATCCCAATGATACTGTGGAACAAAATTTTATGTAGAAGAAGAACATCTCATTGGGTAGAAAGGATTTGTGCCTGAAAACCACCAACTGTATGTAGTAAATAATCAAACTGATGATTATTTATGGGGGAAAAAAATAAAACAAAAATATTGTATTATAATTTTAGACTTTTTAAATCTATTTTCTTTATTTTGAATAAATGGATGTTTTTGTTTTAATGGGTAAATGCTGTGATGTTTTATAAGACCATGATATTGTATTGTTTCCAAATGGCATGCCTATGCAAATTCTCCAAAAAATTTTTTTCTAATAATTATAGTTTCTATGTACTAAATAGCCATTATATGCCAGCACTGTGAATAGACTATTTAATTAATTTTTCTGACAATCCCATGAGAATGTATTACTCTTCCTACATTGTGGATAAGAAAACTAAAGATAAAGCAAGTTAAGTAATTTGAAAAAGGTCACTAAGCTAACAAGTGCCAAAGCCAGTATTTGAAGATAGGTATGTTTTTTCTAAAGTTGGTATAGTTTTCAATTATATCTTCTTACCTCTGCCTAGTGAAACTAATCCAGAGAGATAGGACAAGGATATGAAGGAGAAGAACATTTTGGCTTTGGGGATACTTACAGGATAAAGTTTAAGTATATATATATTCATACATTTATCTATAAAAATTATATTTATACATATCTACAAAAAGGTGAATTTTTAAATGTTGAGAAATTACATCGAACCAATTATTAAAATATTTACAGCTGAGTTCAGTGTTTACTTGATTATATACACTGCTTTGCTTGGACACAACTAGGTATCTCACAATGCCACAAGGGTGCTTAATGTTTCACTAATTTAAAAGAAATTGATTTTTCAAGACAGTATTGCAGAATTTTAGTACACTTTATGATCATAGATCTTTCTGAGATTCAGGAATCTTTTTTGAGTTTTCTCACTTTTCTTCTTCGATGTAACAAGCTTTCATAAAAAGCATATGCTTACAAGTGTTGACTACATCAAGTTGGGTGAAATGGGTAACACCTTGGATGACAATATCATGTTAGAATTCAAAATACTTCAAAAATTTGGACAAGTAGCCATAAACAGACAGGATGAAATAGGGTTTGCTGATGAAGAAATAAAAACAAGTGAAATAAACTGAAAATGGAATATGATTAGTTGCCAAGTGCCATTATAGCAGGAAAAAAATCTTTCAAGTTTCCACTAATGTAATGAGGCTGCTTTGAACTTATGTGCAGACATTTTGCATACAAACAAGGGCATTTGGAGTGGGAGGGTGAAGGTAATGGCTTTCAATCTCAGATATTTTGTCAATGTTGACCTTTTTGCATCCCCTACTGATAACTATACTGGTACCAGCAAATGACCCTTCACCGTGCAAAATTCCATGGGAACACTGTTCAGTAGAATAACTTCTCTCCATATTAGCAAATGGAATTTGAAATTATTTTGTCATGATTTTAACCTTGTGGCTGAAATAAAAGGTAGAAAACCTTTGAATATTATTACTATCCTTTACATAATGGATAAACTTATGGGTTCCAATTTCTATCAGCAGCTCAGGCATTTTTTCAGAGCTTCAGGCTAGTAGCTCTACTTTCCTCTTCTGCATGTCCAGTATATGTCTACAAACTGAGAATGTTCAAAACTGAATTAATAGTTTCTCTATCCCAAAACCTATTTGTTTTCTCCCTCTTCTCACTCCCAACATGCAAGCAAAGATAGCTTGTTTAGTTTTGAGGGTGACAGGGTCTTGCCGTGTTGCCCTGGCTAGTCTCAAAGTGCTAGTCTCAAGGGATCCTCCAACCTCATCCTCCAAAGTAGCTAGGACTATAGATGTCTGCCACCATGCCTGGCCAAAAATAACTCTTGCTTATTTCTTTCCAAAAGCTATTGATTCTGCCTACCTCACTCCTCCACTCCCAGCGCCTTTGTCTAGACGATCAATTCCACCTATAATAATTGGCTTATAGGTCTTACTTTTCTAATAGCTAAAGAAAACTTATTTGAAAGATCAAACTTGATCAAGTAAGTCTTTCTACTTAAACACTTTTAATGACTTCTCATTGCTTTTAGGTTAAAGTCATAGACATATTTCATGCACAACTAATTTTGTAAGAGCTGATGCATTGCCGCATCTCTGGGTTTATCTGGTGTCTGTGTCGCTCCTGCTTCCTTTTTTCTGGCCTCACTGATTTTCTTTTGATTCCTTGAACATATATTTGTTGTTATTTTACTTCTCCTGGGCCTACAAACATGCTTTCTCATTGAAATTTTTCCTGTCTTTCCCACTCCTTTTCACCTATGAATTCCTATTCAACCCTCAGGTCTCAATGTAGATATCACTTCTCCAAGAAACTCTTCACTTATACTCATTGCTCTTACTACTATTGTATTTCTGAAAAATTATTTACCAACTTCCTTGTAGGTTTCAGGTGCTATTTCTTTTTTTTTTTTTTTCTTTATTTTTATATATATATATTTTTATTGCATTTTAGGTTTGGGGGTACATGTGAAGAACATGCAAGATTGTTGCATAGGTACACACATGGCAGTGTGATTTGCTGCCTTCCTCCCCATCACCTATATCTGGCATTTCTCCCCATGCTATCCCTCCCCAACTCCCCACCCCCCCACTGTCCCTCCCCTTTTTCCCACCGACAGACCCCAGTGTGTGATACTCCCCTCCCTGTGTCCATGTGTTCTCATTGTTCAACACCCGCCTATGAGTGAGAACATGCGGTGTTTGATTTTCTGTTCTTGTGTCAGTTTGCTGAGAATGATGGTTTCCAGGTTCATCCATGTCCCTACAAAGGACACGAACTCATCGTTTTTGATGGCTGCATAATATTCCATGGTGTATATGTGCCACATTTTCCTTGTCCAGTCTATCATCGATGGGCATTTGGGTTGGTTCCAGGTCTTTGCTATTGTAAACTGTGCTGCAATGAACATTCGTGTGCATGTGTCCTTATAGTAGAATGATTTATAGTCCTTTGGATACATACCCAGTAATGGGATTGCTGGATCAAATGGAATTTCTATTTCTAGGTCCTTGAGGAATCGCCACACTGTCTTCCACAATGGTTGAACTAATTTACACTCCCACCAACTGTGTAAAAGCGTTCCTATTTCTCCACATCCTCTCCAGCATCTGTTGTCTCCAGATTTTTTAATGATCGCCATTCTAACTAGCGTGAGTTGGTATCAATGTAGTTTTGATTTGCATTTCTCTAATGACCAATGATGATGAGCATTTTTTCATATGTTTGTTGGCTTCATGTATGTCTTCTTTTGTAAAGTGTCTGTTCATATCCTTTGCCCACTTTTGAATGGGCTTGTTTGTTTTTTCTTGTAAATCTGCTTCAGTTCTTTGTAGATTCTGGATATCAGCCCTTTGTCAGATGGGTAGACTGCAAAAATTTTTTCCCATTCTGTTGGTTGCCAATTCACTCTACTGACTGTTTCTTTTGCTGTGCAGAAGCTGTGGAGTTTGATTAGGTCCCATTTGTCTATTTTGGCTTTTGTTGCCAATGCTTTTGGTGTTTTGGTCATGAAGTCCTTGCCTACGCCTATGTCCTGAATGGTTTTGCCTAGATTTTCTTCTAGGGTTTTTATGGTGTTAGGTCTTATGTTTAAGTCTTTAATCCATCTGGAGTTAATTTTAGTGTAAGGTGGCAGGAAGGGGTCCAGTTTCTGCTTTCTGCACATGACTAGCCAGTTTTCCCAACACCATTTATTAAACAGGGACTCATTTCCCCATTGTTTGTTTTTGTCAGGTTTGTCAAAGATCAGATGGTTGTAGATGTGTTGTGTTGCCTCGGAGGCCTCTGTTCTGTTCCATTGGTCTATATCTCTGTTTTGGTACCAGTACCATGCTGTTTTGATTACTGTAGCTTTGTAGTATAGTTTGAAGTCCAGGAGTGTGATGCTTCCAGCTTTGTTCTTTTTGCTTAGAATTGACTTGGCTATGTGGGCTCTCTTTTGGTTCCATATGAAGTTTAAGGTGGTTTTTTCTAGTTCTGCGAAGAAGGTCATTGGTAGCTTGATAGGGATAACGTTGAATCTGTAAATTACTTTGGGCAGTATGGCCATTTTCACAATATTGATTCTTCCTAGCCATGAACATGGAATGTTTCTCCATCTGTTTGTGTCCTCTCTTATTTCATTGAGCAGTGGTTTGTAGTTCTCCTTGAAGAGGTCCTTTACGTTCCTTGTTAGTTGTATTCCTAGGTATTTTATTCTCTTTGTATCAATTGTGAATGGCAGTTGGTTCTTGATTTGGCTGTCTGTAAGTCTGTTATTGGTGTATATAGGAATGCTTGTGATTTTTGCACATTGATTTTGTATCCTGAGACTTTGCTGAAGTCGCTTATCAGTTTCAGGAGATTTGGGGCTGAGACGATGGGGTCTTCTAGATATACAATCATGTCGTCTGCAAATAGAGACAATTTGACTTCCTCCTTTCCTATTTGAATACCCTTTATTTCTTTTTCTTGCCTGATTGCTCTGGCTAGAACTTCCAGTACTATATTGAATAGGAGTGGTGAGAGAGGACATCCTTGTCTAGTGCCAGATTTCAAAGGGAATGCTTCTAGTTTTTGCCCATTCAGTATGATATTGGCTGTTGGTTTGTTGTAAATAGCTTTTATCATTTTGAGATACTTTCCGTCAATACCTAGTTTATTGAGGGTTTTTAGCATAAAGGGCTGTTGAATTTTGTCAAAGGCCTTCTCTGCATCAATTGAGATTATCATGTGGTTTTTGTCTTTGGTTCTGTTTATGTGGTGGATTATGTTTATAGATTTGCATATGTTGAACCAGCCTTGCATCCCCAGGATGAAGCCTACTTGATCATGGTGGATAAGCTTTTTGATGTGCTGTTGCAATCAGTTTGCCACTATTTTATTGAAGATTTTTGCATCTATGTTCATCATGGATATTGGCCTGAAGTTTTTTTTTTTCTTGCTGAGTCTCTGCCAGGTTTTGGTATCAGGATGATGTTGGTCTCATAAAATGATTTAGGAAGGATTCCCTCTTTTGGATTGTTTGGAATAGTTTCAGAAGGAATGGTACCAGCTCCTCTTTGTATGTCTGGTAGAATTCGGCTGTGAACCCATCTGGACCTGGGCTTTTTTGGGTGGTAGGCTCTTAATTGCCGCCTCAACTTCAGACCTTTTTATTGGTTTATTCAGGGTTTCGACTTCTTCCTGGTTTAGGCTTGGGAGGATGCAAGTGTCCAGGAATTTATCCATTTCTTCCAGGTTTACTAGTTTATGTGCATAGAGTTGTATTCCTTTTTACCCTTTTTATTATTATTATTCCTTTTACCCTTTTTCTCTACTCTTTGTAATAATCTCTGATGATGGTTTGAATTTCTGTGGAATCTGTGGTGATATCCCCTTTATCGTTTTTTATTGCATCTATTTGATTATTTTATCTTTTCTTTTTATTAATCTGGCTAGTGGTCTGTCTATTTTGTTGAACTTTTCGAAAAACCAGCTCCTGGTTTTATTGATTTTTTGAAGAGTTTTTCTGTGTCTCTATCTCCTTCAGTTGTGCTCTGATCTTAGTTATCTCTTATCTTCTGCTAGGTTTTGAGTTTTTGATCTTGCTCCTCTAGCTCTTTCAATTTTGACGATAGGGTGTCAATTTTAGATCTCTCCTTCCTTCTCATGTGGGCATTTATTGCTATATATTTTCCTCTAGAGACTGCTTTAAATGTGTTCCCAGAGATTCTGGTATGTTGTGTCTTCGTTCTCGTTGGTTTCAAAGAACATCTTTATTTCTGCCTTCATTTCATTGTTTATCCAGTCAACATTCAAGAGCCAGTTGTTCAGTTTCCATGAAGCTGTGTGGTTCTGAGTTAGTTTCTGAATTTGGAGTTCTAACTTGATTGCACTGTGGTCTGAGAGACTGTTTGTTATGATTTCCGTTCTTTTGCATTTGCTGAGGAGTGATTTACTTCCAATTATGTGGTCAATTTTAGAGTAGGTGTGATGTGGTGCTGAGAAGAATGTATATTCTGTGGATTTGGGGTGGAGAGTTCTGTAAATGTCTCTTAGGTTTGCTTGATCCAGGTCTGAGTTCAAGTCCTGGATATCCTTGTTAATTTTCTGTCTCGTGGATCTGTCTAACATTGACAATGGGGTGTTCAAGTCTCCCACTATTATTGTGTGGGAGTCTAAGTCTCTTTGTAAGTCATTAAGAACTTGCCTTATGTATCTGGGTGCCCCTGTATTGGGTGCATATATATTTAGGATCGTTAGCTCTTCTTGTTGCATTGATCCTTTTACCATTATGTAATGTCCTTCTTTGTCTCTTTTGATCTTTGTTGGTTTAAAGTCTATTTTATCAGAGATGAGAATTGCAACTCCTGCTTTTTTTGCTCTCCATTTGCTTGGTAAATCTTCCTCCATCCCTTTATTTTGAGCCTTTGTGTATCTCTGCATGGGAGATGGGTTTCCTGGATACAGCACACTGATGGGTTTTGGCTTTTTATCCAGTTTGCCAGTCTATGTCTTTTAATTGGGGCATTTAGCCCATTTACATTTAGGGTTAATATTGTTATGTGTGAATTTGATCCTGCCATTTTGATGCTAGCTGGCTGTTTTGCCCATCAGTTGATGCAGTTTCTTCATTGTGTTGCTGCTCTTTGCCATTTGGTATGTTTTGGAGTGGCTGGTACTGGTTGTTCCTTTCTATGTTTAGTGCCTCTTTCAGGAGCTCTTGTAAAGCAGGCCTGGTGGTGATGAAGTCTCTGAGTACTTGCTTGTTCGCAAAGGATTTTATTTTTCCTTCACTTATGAAGCTTAGTTTGGCTGGATATGAAATTCTGGATTGAAAGTTCTTTTCTTTAAGGATGTTGAATATTGGCCCCCACTCTCTTCTGGCCTGTAGGGTTTCTGCTGAGAGATCTGCTGTGAGTGTGATGGGCTTCCCTTTGTGGGTAACCAGACCCTTCTCTCTGGCTGCCCTTAGCATTTTCTCCTTCATTTCAACCCTGGTGAATCTGACGATTATGTGCCTTGGGGTTGCTCTTCTTGAGGAATATCTTTGTGGTGTTCTCTGTATTTCCTAGACTTGAATATTGGCCTGCCTTCCTAGGTTGGGGAAGTTCTCCTGGATAATATCCTGAAGAGTATTTTCCAGCTTGGATTCATTCTCTCCGTCACATTCAGGTACATCTATCAAACATAGATTAGGTCTTTTCACATAGTCCCATATTTCTTGGAGACTTTGTTCATTCCTTTTTACCCTTTTTTCTCTACTCTTTCCTTCTCATTTTATTTCATTGAGTTGATCTTCGACCTCTTGATATCCTTTCTTCTGCTTGGTCGATTCGGCTGTTGAAACTTGTGTATGCTTCGCAAAGTTCTTGTGTTGTTTTTCAGCTCCATCAATTCACTTGTATTCCTCTCTAAGTTGGTTATTCTCATTAGCATTTCGTCAAATCTTTTTTCAAGGTTCTTAGTTTCTTTGCATTGGGTTAGAACATGTTCTTTTAGCTCACAGAAGTTTCTTATTACCCACCTTCTGAAGCCTGATTCTGTCATTTCATCACACTCATTGTCCATCCAGCCTTGTTCCCTTGCTGGTGAGGAGTTGTGATCCCTTGTAGGAGGAGAGGCGTTCTGGTTTCGGGTGTTTTCCTCCTTTTTGTGCTGGTTTCTTCCCATCTTTGTGGATTTATCTATGCGTGGTCTTTGTGGTTGGTGATTTTCAGATGGGGTCTCTCAGTGGATGTCCACTTTGTTGATGATGAAGTTATTTCTTTCTGTTTCTTAGTTTTCCTTCTAACAGTCTGGCCCCTCTGCTGTAGGACCGCTGAGGTCCACTCCCGGCCCTGCTTGCCTGGGGATCACCTGCAGAGGCTGCAGAACAGTAAGGGTTGCTGCCAGTTTCTTCCTCTGCTATCTTTGTCCCAGAAGAATACCCACCAGATGTCAGTCTGAGCTCTCCTTTATGAGGTGTCTCTTTGGATATACGGGGGTCAGGGAGCTGCTTGAGGAGACAGAGTGTTCTTTATAGGAGCTCAAGTGCTGAGCTGTGAGATCCATTGTTCATTCAGAGTTGCTGGGCAGGAATGTTTAAGTCTGCTGCAGCAGAACTCATAAACTCCTTTTTTTCCCCAGGTGCTCTGTCCCGGGGGAGTTAGGGCTTTATTTATGAGTTTCCCTTGTGCTGCTGCCCTTTTCTCAGGGCTGCCTTGCCCAGCGGTGAGGCAGCCTAGTCACTGCCTGCAGAGGCTTTGCAGAGCTGATGTGGGCTCCGCCCAGCTGCAGTGTGAACTTCCCTGCAGTCCTGTTTATACAGGTGCAGTTAGAACTGCCTCAGCAATGGCGGGCTGCTCTGCAATGGCAAACTACCTCTGTAGTGGCAGACTGCCTCAGTAATGGCGGACGCCCCTCCCCCACAGAGCTGGACCGTCCTGGGTTCAGCTGTGCTTGCTGTGAAACTCTCGATCCAGAGCGTTTCCGATTGCTGTTTTTTTTTGTGGGGGGTGGGACCAGCCGAGCCTGATCACCTGGCTCCCTGCCTCAGAGTCTCCCAGGTGTTCCAGCCGCCTGTTGAAAAGGCGCCGGGATCTGTGTGATTTCCCGTGCGGTGACACACTGCGCCGGCTGAAACCGAGGGGCGCTGAGATTGGTGGCGTTTTTTTGCCTGGGAAATCTCCTGGCCTGGCTGCCTGTTTCAGTCCCCTTTTTTAATCAGATGAATGGGCGGCTCTGCCTTCCCCGGAGCTCCAATTGCCAGCTAAAATGGCACCCGGACCCACGTATTTTGTATGGGGAACCGCTGCGCCAGGGGCGCCGCCTAAAACAGCAGCGCTGGCGAAAACAGCCGCGCTGGCAAAAATAGCCGTGCCGGCCAAACCAGCCGTGCTGGCGACCCGTGGGGCTCCTCCCCCTGGGAATCTCCTGGTCTGTGGGCAATAAAAGTCCATCTGGGAATGCGGCATCCACTCACCCTCCGCGCTTTCACTGGGTGCTGCAATCCTCAGCTACTCCTAATCGGCCATCTTGGATCCTCCCGACTAAATCATATCCAGGTGCTATTTATTTCTTAATGACTGTTATGAGGACAGCAACTGAAGGTGCTAGAAGAATACTCTATCCTTAATAAATGCCAAAGTATTTGTAGAATGAACATTGGGTTATCAAGAAGTTAGTTGGGCAGAGAAGGAAAAATAGAGCACTTCAGAAAAAGATAACAGTATAAGTAAATCACAAACACATGTGTAATTAAGGATGTGAAACTGTGTGGTTCAATATGATAATTCATCTGTGGTTAGAACTCTATTATTCCATTAAACATGAGTCATAGCTTTCTTTCAGCACATCCTAATTTTGAACCTAAGTATTTTCTGTAAGCTGGGTATGTGTTTTAAAGAAAATGAAGTTTGTCTTAGTCATGGTTGGGAGATTTGCATGTACTATAAGATTGACACAGAAAGAAATATTATGTGGAACAATTTTATGACAGACATGCCCAAGGCAATTCAGATGAGAGAATTAATAACAATGCAGGCACAAGAAATTTCTTATTAAAACTTTGTTAAATGGGAGTATAATTCATTAAGGATTATATCATTATAAAATCCATCATGCTACTGGGGACTTCCATGGCCTTGCTTAGTAAATTTTACATGACTTTTATGCTCTGAAATTGTGTAAGGTTAAACATATTTGTGCCCTCAAATGTTAGATATTTTATGGAGCACCAAAATAACTCTCACAAAGTCTATAACCATTTCAGATTCCTCAGGCATTTTAACTATTCAGAGGAAGATAATAAAATCACATTCAAAGATCTTTATAAAGTCTTTTTTTCTGATAACAAAACTAGTATATTCGCATTCAAAATTTTGGAAAATAAATACTTCATTTTAATATTAATTAATCCTATATCTTAATATGCATATTTTTTCATAATTGGCATTTTACTAAATGTAGTGAATATAAATTTTGCATTCATATGAACTCAGTGTGAAATAGTTGCAGCTTTGTTTCTTTATGACTTTCACTTCTAACTCTAGCTTCTATTCTGCCTGATGACTGAAGATTTGATGTAGATATTTCAGCCTTATATTTAGACCTTTTGGGGTAAGCTGAGTCAATGTAAGGTATTTTCTTTCTCGATAGGCTGGCATGTAATTTTCCCTGGCCTCTACCTTGGCATTGGTGAGAACAGGTGAGTGATTCATGACCTCTCTTGGCAACTGATAAAATTTAAGTCCTTTCATCTCAGGTCTTGTTTCATGGCAAAGACTCTTAAGTTTGCAGTTTCTGAACAACTAGACTGATGCCATTTTAAACTGAATAGGAAAAACAACACATTGTTTCTCACTTTCAACTGAAAGGACTCTCCATGAGATGGCCCCAGATACATACAAAGTGGTACCCTAGTAAGCTCCATCAACTGTTTTCTGCCTTATTATGGTAATATGGAGATGTTGCTAGAAATTGATGCCCTCTTTTAACTCCAGCTGGAACATGATACATGTAGACAATTTCCTCAGGTATTCTGCCCCCTAGAATTCTAAATTGAATAGTCAGCTACCTTCTACTTTTTATTCAAAAAAGCTAAAATTTTGCCCTTTCCACTTTGATTAGATGTTTTTCTTGTGGAATCATGCTGATGATTCTAGCTATATATCTTCTTTGCATACTCTCATGATATATTAGTCCATTTTCACACTGTTATAAAGATACTACCTGAGACTGGGTAATTTAGGAAAAAAAGAGGTTTAATTGACTCACAGTTTTGTATGGCTGGGGAGCCCTCAGGAAACTTAGAATCATAGCAGAAGGTGAAGGCAAAGCAGGCACCTTCTTCACAAGGCGCAAAGAGAGAGAGAAGAGAGTGAAGAGGGAAGAGCTTTATTTAAAACAATCAAACCTCATGAGAATTCACTCACTGTTATGAGAACAGCATGGGGAAACTGTCCCCTGATCCAGTCACCTCCCACCAGTTTCCACCCTTGACACCAGGGGATTACAGTTAAGAGATGAAAGTTAGGTGGATACACAGAGCCAAACCATATCACATGATTTCACTCCATTCTACCAACACTTTTCTCTCCATGCTCAAGAGGAGTTTATTAAGTTTGAGATGAGGAACTAGTGTTCCTCCAACATTACTGTTGATTTCATAAAATTTACATTTGGTTTCATACAAGTTTTAGCTATAATCAATTTCAAAATATTTAGGATAGCAATTAAGTAAATCTCAGTTTTCAAAAGCTTGTTGACCCGGCTATGTCTGTAAATATTATTTTACATTATCTCATAAGTCATAGAATGCTTCTAATTCAATGATGGAATAAGGCTACAAAAAGGTGTTGGTAATGATGCCACAATTATGTAATTTTGGTGGAAACAGAAAAGCAGTTAATGTGTACAATAAGTATAAGATGTATATAAAATTCTGTATGTGTTTTTACTCAGTTGGTGTTATATGAAATATCCCTCAAGTTGTCACCTTAAATGCACTTATGAGATAATACTGTTTTCAAAATGGTAACTGTGTCAAGCACCTCTTTGCATCCTTTCTGCCTCAACTATTCATGTTTCACATTTGTAAGGGCTCTGATGAACTTCATGCAAAAACAAACCAGTATTTTATCATATTATGCTCTCATTCTGTGTCTTCCATTCTTAAGCTTGCCTATTACTTATAATGAAAGACCCCACTTAGCACCTATGCTAGGAGTGGCTCCAGGACAAGACTAGATCTAGATCTCACTAATCTGATGGCAGTAAAGACTTACTTGCTTGTGATCAGTGAGGCTGTACTAAGTCTACCTGCAATAGCATCATAATTACTATGTTTTATGCCTGATGTTAATTATGATGAGTTGCAGGTGGTAGGCGAAGCATTGTGAAAGGTAATTTTAATAGATTCTTATTTTTATGGCTTTTGATATCTTCTAAAAAGTATAAAGCTTTTATATTTTATGGCAACTTTGAATTCTAATCCATCACCCTTAGAGGTTTTCAGTAGTTGATGTCTCATGTTTTGTAACACACCTAGATTTAAAATACAAAATTTGTCTCTCAATGGTGTATAGCTGCTGTTTATTGTGCTGAGGTTTTTTATTTGTTTTCTTATTTAAGAAAACAATTTAAACTATGTTTTATTTTAAGGTTAGTTTCCTGGGGGGTTGGCACAATTTCTGCATGGCTTAGTGGTCACCCATTAGTTAAAACATGCGCTCTGAATGAAGAGACCCCCAAACAGGCTTTGTGTGAGCAACATGGCTGTTTATTCACCCGGGTGCGTGTGGGTTGAGTCCAAAAGAGGGTCAGCAGAGGGCAGAGGGATAGGAGTTCATTTTATAGGTTTGGGCTAGGCAGTGGAAAGTTATAGAAGTTCAAGCTGGGAGGGAGTCGCGGGGTCTGGAGTTATGAGGTTGACCAAGTTCAGTTACAAAGTCCAATGGCTTTGTCAATTGGGGCTGGAATAAGAAACAATAGAAGAATGTCTCAAGTTAGTTAGGTGCCACATGGGTTGATCATTCTTCCGCTTTTCATGGTCTTCCAGTTACTTTAGGTTTCTAATTCTGGAAGGCCCTCCAGAGGTGTACGTGAGGGTCACGGAGGTCGCCACAGTGTTCATGGTGCTGTCAGTCAGCCTAAAAGACCTTACACCATTGATTTGCATAGACAGTATGCTCAAAGACCTCAGGCCAGGTAGGCCTCCACTCTCTTCTGAGTTCTTGTGTGGTCTGGGGAACACATCCAGAGTTCAGCCAGTTCTCATGCTGTATTAGTCCACTTTCACGCTGCTGATAAAGACAAACCCAAGACTGGGCAATTTACCAAAGAAAGAGATTTAGTAGACTTACATTTCATGTGGCTTGGGAGGCCTCACAATCATGGCGGAAGGTGAAAGGCATGTCTCACGTGGTGGCAGACAAGAGAAGAAAGAGCTTCTGCAGGGGAACTCTTCTTTTTAAAATCATCAGATCTCGTGAGACTTATTCACTATTACGAGAACAGCATGGGAAAGACTTGCCACCATGATTCAATTACCTCCCACTGGTTCCCCTCCCATAACATGTGGGCATTCAAGATGAGATCTGAGTGGGGACACAGCCAAACCATATCACATGTCTACCTCAGTTTTGATTTTTCTCTGTGCTTTTTCAGGTCTCCCCCCAATACGTGCATAGTTTTCCAGTGTGACAGGGGTATGTGGAAGCTCACCCTGCTCTTCTACTGTTCTCTCACATTAATGATCTCCCTGTTCATTTTTCACATTGCTACTGCTTGTCTCAACTGAGACCAAAATAGTATGTTTTCTGAGCTGAGGGTTTTTGTTGTTCATTTGCTACCAAGTTCAATACTTAAATGGCAATGACAGCAGGTTTCTACCCTCTGCCCAAAATCGAGCCTGTCTTCTCTGGCTGCAGAGTTGCTGGTTTTCCCAGTCAACCTTAAAGTGACAAAAATTGCTGTTCTCACAAATTCACCTGAAGAATTGTGGGGGTGGGGTGGGGTGGGGGTGGGGGTGGGGGTGGGTCAGGAGTAGAGTTTCAGGAGATTCAGGAAAGAAGTCCATAGACCACAGCTATCCTTACTTGAATGTTTTTGAATAAACACTCCAAAACTTGTTTACTTTTTGTTGAATTTCTAGAACTGCAAAATGGTTGTTTTAAATAATTTTGTCCAGTTTTATTTTTGCTTTTTTAGGAGACAACTTACTGCCCTTTGGACTCTGTACCCATTATAAGAAATTTCCTTTAAATACGTTTAATTTCAAGAAATTAAAACTCTTCATTGGACCAGGAGCAGTGGCTCCTGCCTATAATCCTAGCACTTTGGGAAGCCAAGGCGGGCAGATCACCTGTGGCCAGGAGTTCAAGACATGCCTGGCCAACATGGTGAAATCCCATCTCTACTAAAAATACAAAAATTAGCCGAGCATGGTGGCGTGCACCTGTAGTCCCAGTCCCAGCTACCTGGGAGGCTTAGGTAGGAGAATTGCTTGAACCCTGGAGGCGGAGGTTGCAGTGAGCCGAGATCACGCCAAAGCACTCCAGCCTGGGTGACAAAGTGAGACTCCATCTAAACAAAAGAAACAAACCCCCAAAACAAAAAAAACTCTTCATAATGTTTACTTTTTGCCATATTGAGGAGAGATCTTAACTCTTAAATGGGAAGAAATTAATTTATGCTTCAATTAAAACACAGGTTCTGAGATTCCTAAAAGTAATGTGAATGAGAAAAGATACAAAAAATAAATACGACTTCACCTCACTGACAACTCTATTTCATTTACATTATCAGAATTTTACTAATGCATTCATAACCAACAGAAATTTGTTTATTAAATTTTTTTCTAAAACAAATGACGGATTTTGAGTCCATCATGGAGTGTAGAAATGAGATTGTTGTGGCCACAATATTCTTATGGTTCCAATTCACAGAAGAAATGTCTGAAAACAAAGGCATGTTGAGATTGTCAAGAAGAATATTTCAATAAATTGAATTTTAGACACTGAATTGGCTTTTATTGGCAATTCACAGGCCAAACAGCATCCAGTGTACCAAATTGGCTAACATCAGGTTCCTTCCTCATGTGACTTAAAGCAGAGCGGACTTCCTCACCATGCTAGCTAATGTTGACTGGGCTCCTTTAGATTGCTGTAAATCTCCTGCTTTTGGAAAACTGCCCAGTTTTTATGTTCAGTTTGATTATGGGACATCTAGCATAAGTGACTTTATTCTACTTTTGTCTGGTCTGTGGGGGTCTAGTCCAGGAGGTCAGTGTAAAACAATGGACTTTTATACAATTTATTTAACAAGATCTATGGAATCAGATCACTTCTCACTTCTAGGGAGTGTTCATAGGCGTAAAGAGAGTGGCAAACTGATTAAAAAATATGCAGAAGTTTGATATAAAATAACAGAAGGGTGGCCGGGCGCCGTAGCTCATGCCTGTAATACCATCACTTTAGGTGGCTGAGGCTGACAGATCATGAGGTCAGGAGATTTAGACCATTCTGGCCAACACGGTGAAACCGTCACTCTACTAAAATACAAAAAATAGCTGGGCACCTGTAGTCTCAGCTACTCGGGAGGCTGAGGCAGGGGAATCGCTTGAACCCAGGTGGCAGAGGTTGCAGTGAGCCGAGATTGCACCACTGCACTCCAGCTGGTCAACAGAGCAAGACTCTTATCTCTAAACTAAACTAAACTAAAATAAAATAAAATAAAATACCAGAAGCGTAGGAAAGCATGGTGACTGAAAATCCAAGCAGAAGTGAATTGTTTAGATCTATTTTTAGGGAAATTTGCTTCTGTGAATGCTATTTATTTAGGTGAGGAAAGTACATTGCCACAATTTTAATTGGCCTTAAAGTCAGACTCTTGTTGAACATTTGCAACCCGGCCATAGAATATATTAGGCATAACTGCAGCACATTGGACAAAATATGCACTTTCCAGGAAAGCTAGCCAAGACACCAAAAGACAGCCACACTTACCTTTCAAAGATTTCCTTGCTATATGTCTGCTTCTCTTTAATGCATATATACAACTGCAATTTGAGCAACACTTCAAGATTTTAGTAATACATATAAAATATGAAAATACAGAACTACAGAAGCCGTAACATTCTATTTATTTTGGATTATAATGGGTATCTGAGGTTAACTCGCTTAGATAAAAATTGCCCAATTTAATACAGTGTAACACGTGTTATATTGAAAGAAGTTATTTTCTGTAGTGTCAGGGTTTAGAAAAAAGTACAAGCATCAAGCATACTTTGTTCCAAACAAGGCACAGACCTATTCATATTTTATAAGGCAAACAAAGCAATATTACTGCTAAAATTTGAGATGTAAATTCCTATAACAGTTATGTAAGAAACTTCCACAGATTTTTTGCGGTTTTAGGATTGCCTAAGTAAAAACCTTGGTTGTCATTTAGCCTGGTTTCCAGGAGGGCATTACAGAACTTGACAAAAATGAACCTCATTTTTATCACTCTGAGTACACTGTTGCATTTATCACCTCCCACTCTGGTTCTTTTTTTTTTTGATTGATTGGTTTCAGACTCCAAGGGGCTAGGGTAGAGTTAATCTCTTTTATATTGTCAATCAACTCCCAATTTGATGTCTTTTTATAAGTGTTAAATGCTTAAGGAAATCACTTAAAGGTCAAAAACAATACCATTTGAAATGCAATTGAAAGTGTGTCCTTCCCATTCACTTGTTTAAATGACCTCTCTGGAAGACTTGTTTTCCATTGGGACTACAGAATCATTCAGTTTGCAAGATGACCTAAGTTTGTGCAATATTCCTTTTCCTTGAAAGGTAAAAGTAATATCTAGAAAAGTTTTTTGTTTCAGTTTTTATTTTTTTTTAAAGAAATAAAGCCCTTATTTAATAAAGGTGATACCAGATTGTCTCACATGACTACCAAGAAGCAGGGGGCATAATAAATATTTGCCCACTTAGCCTCCATCTTCATATTCCTCACTTCTTGCCTTTGTTTAAAGAGACTAACAAATTAAATAAATATGGTAACCACTCAGAGTCACCCATGACAAGGATTCTGGGAACACAGGAAAAACACATAGGCATTCAATTGATGTTCTGGATTTTTTTTTCCTGTTTATGTAATTCTTTGTGCCAATGTTTTGATAGTCCCTTCATTATTTTGACTAAGATGTCTCTACAAAGTAAGAAAAAAGAGGTTTACTTTCCCGAATGGCAGGCTCTTTCTCTATTTTAGAATGCTCGAAAGTTGCAAATAAAAATGTACAGTATATACATTGCTTATATTTAAATCACTTGACCTGTGAGATTGTCCCAAAGTTCCTTCTGGAAGTGTGGTACAGTGTTTCCTCAGGGGAAAAATCTGTGCTAAATACCAATAGCTAAAATAGTTTGTAGCGGGCAGCAACTATGTCTACTGTGCATACTACAAGAATCTATCATCATAGTTTGCCTGTAGTAACTGCTCAGTGAATATCTGATTTCTTATGTAGTTAATAATCCAATTAATATAAATGACTTTTTCCCCTCACAACATACCACAAAATAAATTTAAAATGATTTAAAATATTTTAAACCTTCAATAATTATAAAAATGAGAAATGAATGAAATGATTTAAAGGTTTCTACAAAATATCAACATCTGGGGAAATAAATGGTTGAGTGAAAACTAGCAGAAGGAAATATTTGAACCCTGAATCTGAGGAGCAAGAGGAGACAGAAAATTCAATGCTAATTAGTCTGCATTGCACTATAGAACCTTGAAGAGGTGGACTACAGGGTGAGACTAAAAGTTGAAAAAGAATATTTGGAAATTCATTTTAAAAATTACATATACATTTATAATCTTACTATGCTTTGGCCAGTGAGATGCAAGCACAAGTGATGTGTGTAGTTGCTGGATTATATCCAGAAAGAGAAGGTACATGCCCCTTATTCTCTTTTTTCCATTTGTACTGGCAGGAGTATAGACATGGTGGTGAAATACAATGATCTATGAAGCCATCAGATAAATCCAGCATGAAAAAAAAATAAACATCTATATTCTATGTACTTCAGGTCTCTATCACTGCAAGGAAACCTGTGATAATTAATATATGCTTGAATAAAAACTGATTATAGAACTTATACAGTACATTCAATGATAGTGAAAATATTACTTTAGAGACAAGATTATATTATTCATATTAGAGAGTAATAGAAAAGCAGGTTGTATAGATAGATTGAGATCAGATCCATAAATATCTTAAAATCCAAATAAAAATGTGTCGATCTGATGTCTTCAAGAATCGGGAACAACCGAAACTTCTCAAATAGCAGAGCAAAATGATAGAAATTATATATTCAGATGGGTAATTAATTCTCCAATGATATGTTATTCTTAGTATGTTTTTACATGAGAAGAAAGTTTGAAGTAAGGAAGTCCAGAAGATCTTGAAATATAGAGACCTGAATAGTGGTACATTCATTTCAGTGGGTATTACAGTCATGTATCAATAGTATATACTTTGCTTATATTTAAGTACTTCCCCTCTGATATTGTCCCAAGGTACCCCCTGGAAGTGTGGTGCAGTGTTTCTTCAGGGGAAAATCTGTGCTAAATACCAATAGCTAAAATGTTAGTTTGTGGGGGCAGCAACTATGTCTACTGTGTATATTACAAGTATCTATCATCAGTGTTTACCTGTAACAACTGCACTAGTTCTAGCACTTCTGGAACTAAATTGAAATACTGAGAAAGAAAGGAGATACGGAAGGAATCTTATCAATATTATTTAATATATTTTGAGATAAATGCAGGAATTTGAAATACGTACATATTGTAAAAAGTTGAAAAAATAAAATTGAATTTTGAATAAGAACAAAAGTCGGAGATCTTAAAGCAGATGTTGACGTCATGGCAGCAACAATCTGAGAAAAATTTTAAGGATGACAAGCAGAACAAATATTTTCACAGGGGAGTGTGGAGGAATTACATCTCCATCCGTTCTGCCCCTCAATCCCTACCTTTCTGACACTACATCAAAAGAAGTTAAATGGCATCAAATGATCTCCCAGCATGCACCTAAATTAAATCTTGGCACACCTCTGCTCTGAGAATTTTGCTTCTGAAGAAGAAAGACAGATGGCAAGATTTAGTATGTTGATGAATATGAGTGGTTATGACCTATGTGAGTGTTACTGTTGTGTCTACTAGCCCACCACTGCCTCAAAATCCAACATCAGAGTTCATTTCAAAGTTTGAGCAATTCAAGAACTTTTCTATTTTGCAAATGACCTTATAGGAAAAGTTTAGGTTTTGTTGGTTAGGAAAAACAGTACAGATAAAATGAAAAGCAATATTGCTTATGATTACTATTTCTTGTATGGCTATTAAATAATAACATGCTGTATAGCAGAAATTTATCTCTAACAACAAAAATATTATTGAATTTAGTTGTTTAGTTGATGGTGATAATTTTATGAAGACCACAAATATATATTACCTCCTCTTAGATGAACAAACACCAATAAGCCCTTGCATAGAATACAAAATTTTCTTCAACATGTTATCTACTGAAAATGGTTTAGGCTCAACTCCAGATAACACTTGTGAATTTAAAGTTTCCTTTTGTTGAAGTTAAAATACTTTCTTTATTTCACTATGGAGATTTAAAAATGTTTTCAGTTTAGTTATTCTATGTAGTAAGATTTTATACATATGATATACCTACATAAGAATGATCAATACATGGTAATCATACCATTTACATGCCATAGAGTACACATATAGTGTTATAAATATTGATTAAGTCTTCTCACCATATTACATGTCACATAAAAGCCTCAGAATAATATGGTTAGCTTTAGATTCACATGACAATTTCATATAGATAGACTGCACGAGTAAAACACTATATTTAAAAAGAAAGTTTTATAATAATATTAGAAAGGTCAAAGGAAATTAGGCACAAAATCATCAACACTTTTTGTCTAATTCTTTTTATATAATAACAATATATTTTTACTTTGGAAATATTTCCTTCAGTAGCAATACATTTATTTAAATTGCTGATATTGTCAATAGCATAATTAACTGTAGACTCTTAAAAGTGTTATATAAACAATTATCTATTTAAAACTTGCTCAAATTTTAAAAAATGAGAATATTGCTACTGAAAAAATACTTTCAAGGGAAAAATATAATGATATATGTTATGTAAACAATTATAAATGTACATATTTTACAGGAAAGCTTTGAGTTTTATTTTAAATATAAGGAGTATCTGCTGAAGAGTTTTTAACTGTGTAGTGATGTGATAGGATTTAATGTTTAGAAATAGCAGATGGAATAGCTGAGGACAAGAATGGACTGAGGGAAAGCAGATAACTGACTATGGTAGAAATTCAGAGGAGAGACAGTGATGTTTTGATCCAGGCAGTAGTAAGAATAAAATTCAAGGCATATTTTGGAAGTAAATTTTATAGGACAGCATGATGCACTGGATGTGTAGTAGGAGGGGGAAGAGAAGAATAAAAGATGGTCTGATGAGCAAATGATGATGCCACTTACTGAAATATTCAAAGGTCACAGGAGATAGAAAATGGGAAATGGTAGAGGGGGAAATAAGTTATTACATCTTTATGCATATTAAGTCTCAAATGCCTAGTTATCCAACTGAAGTGTTGGATAGTCCTAAGTGGTAGTCCTAAGAAGAACAATGTAACTGATTAATAAAAATGGAGCAAGAGATAATAATTAATTAGAGCAGTGATAGCTGATAGCTGCCCCTAAACCTATTTAATTTTGCTCAGAAAAATATTATCAGTGAAGCTTTGACCTGAAAGTCCCATGAGACTCTGAACATTTCACTTAGAAGTTCTAAGCATGATGAACAAAAAGCTTCAAGGCATTTCATATTTGTACTCTGCGTGTTAATGAAAATTGTACTCAACTTTAGATGTATTGAATGACCAACATAGCATCCCCAAAGATGTGAAACACAATATAAGTGGTATAACCAGATAATAAGGTTGTGAACCAGCCTCCAAGAAATTGAATAACTCTCCTGGATCTTAGGAAAATGCTGATTAAATCACCAAAGGAACATGAAGCAGTTACTATATTTATTCTTTTTTTTTTTTGAGACAGGGTCTCACTCTCCTCACCCAGGCTGGAGTTCAGTGGTATGATCACAAAATTATTATAGTTATTTATAACTGTAATGAAATATTAGAAGCTATAATTCTACATTGGTAAAATGTGCATAATGACAGAAATATTTTAAAAATCAAATAACAATAACAAATACCCCCAATTCTCTCCCACTGCTTCCCAAAACTTTTTACAGGAATTAATATTAAAAATTAATCATAGAAATAGAGTTGTTATTTCCATAATCTTGTGAAATCGAATATGTAATTAAAAGAATTTCAACATATTTAAATGATGATTTATATATACAGGAAATTTTTTAAATTACTGCTATCTTAGTAAATGCAATTAAACTAAAGGATATTTTGAACTCTAAAACTGTAAGTAGTTCCAAGTCAGAGCACTCTAAAGTAAGAAAATATTTCTGACGCCCACTTGTATATTCTTTTTTGTTGGTTTTCATGAGATGTTTCTCCTAAATTTAAAACAGTCAAGTTATTTATTTGTAGCTTTTCCAGGTAAATTTCAGTCTTCTACAGGTTATGATATTCTATGAGGTTTACTATTTTTCAGCACAAGTAGATTTAAAATGCTTAATTAGTTCATTACCAACAGTAACAGAGAATCACACTCACAATAAAGTGTCTTAATGTCAAACTCAGATAATAGCATAAAAATTTCAGAGATTTCTCTGTTTATTTTAAAACTCTTATAAATTTTTTTTGTATTTTTTAGAATTTTTAATAAAGATGGTTATGTGAGTTACCTATATGAGTTACTGAAGTAAACATTTTTTTATGATTTGATATGACAATCTTTCATATGGTGTAGCTGCAGTTGCGTGTTTACCATTTTTATGCCATTGTGACTCCACATATCTTTTATTTCAACACTCCCTTGGTGCTGCAGTTTATTTTTCATGTTAAATAAAAACACTAGCAAAGAAAGAATGTACTGTAATCTGACCCCTCATGCTGACAGTACCATGTATTTTGAAGTAAATAAAGATATGGAATCAGGATTATGAAACAAGCATACACTTCAGAGAGATGTTTTATAAATTTATTGCTTGACTATGTAGTGCAACTGCCATAGTTTTTGATGGACAAGGACATACATCTCGAAAATGAAACAAAGATAGTGGCTCACTGTAATTCAAAGGTAATAACTACTAGAAGATACAATTGTTCAGCAAATGTGAGATTATTGGTTTCCTAGGGATTTATTAATTTGATGTATTTTAATCCTTGCCTGTTGTAAAAGAGGAATATTGTCACTCAGATGATGGGATCTCACTCATTTTGTAAAGTAGTCTGATTATCTTTTTTATTTATATCTAAAATTCATCTGGCAGTTGGAAAAAGGCCCCTGCTGCACAGCAGTCACCTCCAATGAATGTAAGAGCCCACGTCCAGGCTTCAAATGTCACCACATTGCCATCTTACTGTGAGTGACTGAAATTTACTTCATGTTGTTAGTGGTGCTGAAAATTGCCACGGGTTTCTACAGTTTATAATGTATTGTCTAAACCGAAAACATTTCCCAGATTGAATTGACCTTTTAGAAAACAGCACTTTCATCCTCAAAATGCAGGACTGTTGCAATATTTTATTTAAAAAGGTTATTTAGTTATAAAACTTGGAGAAAGGGTAAGGAATTAGAACTTAGTATCTCTCTCCATGTAATGCTTTGCTGTCAAAAAATACAAAACAAAGACCACTGATTACCTAACCACCCAAATGCCACATCGAAGAGTGCACTGGAAAAAGCACAACTTGCTTGTTTCAATAGAAAACAGCAATATAAAGAGTGAATGCCTTTTTTATTCTGTATTTCTAATTAGTGTGTCATTTAGTTGTCAAAGGACGAGTGGAATGTGTTCAAGTCCATTGGGCCACTCTAAACAAAATACAAGTCTTAAAAAGTGTATCCACAGGGCAGTGTACTTTCTTGTCATCTTCAAATACACACACGTGTGTGTGTGTGTGTGTGTATTTGTCCAGTAAAAGGTGTAAATGAAAACATTTAGGAAGAAATTTTAAGCATGTTTTAAAAACAATTTTACCAGGTGGAAAAATAAGTAAAGGAACAAAAGTTTTCCTAACCAAGCACTTTAAATGAACTTGAATATGTAGTTGTAACACTAGTGTGGTTCATGAGAATAGAAGAATAAATACAGTAAATTATCTTGAAGTGTACAGCCAGCTTGGAAAAATACAATCAAATTGATGTCTCTAATAGTCTCTCCCATTTTTTTTCCTTTTTCTTTTTCCACTCTGTTGTCAGCCTTGGTAAGAGAATAAATAGGATGCTGTGAGTCAAATATTTATGTGACAACATTTCTAAATAAAACATTTAAACATTTTAAAGCACTAAATATTATAATTGTTTTCAAATGCCTTTTAATATTCAGAAGACACGTGAGAACTTATTAGTCCTTTAGCGTTACTGTCATAAACATAACTACTATAGAATCATCATGGTGCTAAATTAAATTTTCCATCTTATTTTTTCTTAAAGAAGAAGATACCCATTCTATCTCAGCTCTTGTACTGTGGTTTGGTGCTGTGCCCTAGTGTGTCATGGATATATTTGGTCACTGTTAGAATTGTGATTGTTATCCCTTTAGAAGCAGGGGTGTAGCTCCCCAGTTGGTCTTATTGCAGAGGCACAGGGAAAACGTGAGACTTAAAAAATAATGGTGAACAATGTCAGTAAATATTTTATAAAAGAACTTATTAAAAATCAATATAATATTGATGGTTTAGGTAAATTAGACAATAATAGTACTATGGGTATAATTGCAATTTATAATTTCATTTTCTTTGATTTTTATCATTACTGTAGAGAGGTCTGTTCTCTTTTCTCTTGCAAGTTACCATCTTTTTTTCTTTTCTGGTTTATCCTAAGATCTAGTTTTTGTCTTTTATATGTAGCATGTTTCTCTAGGCTATCTCTGCATGAAGACTTGTTTCAATCATCCTGCTTGTAGTCATTTGTTTCCTGAATCTGATATTTGTGTCAAATCTGAAACATTGTCCTCACTTTGTATTTCCTCTTCCTGATTCACTCATTGGCCTCTTTGTGATTCCTTTAGGAATGACAGACATTGGTGGTATTTTCATTCAATACTCCAGGTCCTTTAACCACTCTTGTATCTTTTGTTGTTGTTCCTTTGCTGTATTCACATAATTTCTTAAGCTCTAGCATCCATTGTGATTTCTCTCTAGAGCTTTTAAAATTATTCCCTGGGCTTACATTGAATAATTATATTTTAAAATGTAAATGTTAGTTAGGTACAGTGGCTCATGCCTGCAATCTCAGCACTTTAGAAGGCTGAGGCTGAACGATCCTTTGAGGCCAGGAGCGAAATATCAGCCTGGGCAACATAGCCCCTGACTCTACAGAAAAAAAAAAAAAGGCTGGTGTGGTAACATGTGCCTGCAGTCCCAGCTACTTGGGGGGCTGAGGCAGGCTGCCCAGGAGTGTGTGCTCAGGAGTTCCAGGCTGCAGTGAGCTATGATTACACCGTTGTACTTAGCCTGGGCAGCAGAGTGAGACTCTGTCTCTAAAAATAATAATAATAATAAAAAAATCTTAGTAGTAAAATTCCTAATATATTCTTATTCAAATATTTTTGCCTAGTTTTTATTTCAGTTTATGAGTCTTCTCATGTGAAAGATATAAACACAAAGTGTACATGGAACAAAATAAATTGTAATCCCTACTTCACACTACATACCAAAACTAATTCCAAATAGATTGCAGATATAAATATGAAACAGAAAAGCATAAATCTTTTACAAGAAAACAAAGAGGCTATCTAATAATTTTGTGTTGGGCAAATAATTATTGAACAGGACACAACAATTTTAATCTTAAAAGTTAAATAATTTGATAATGTTAAAATAGAAAAACCTAGAACACCTATTTATAAAATGCCACAGAATGAGAGATTCTATAATGAACTAATGGAAACCAATAAAAAAGGATGGCAGCACAGCAGAGAAGACTTTAAGAAACATTTCACTGAAGAGGATAATCAAATGATCTTTAAACATGTACTCAACATTGTCATTCATCAGAAAAATATGCATGTACATATTTTTAAAATAAAATATTTCACTTCTAGGTATGACTGAGTACTCTATGGCAACCCCAATGTTCCCACTGAAAATAGGTAGAAAAACAAGATAATCATACAAATCCCATTTTTGAAGACATCAGAAAGGTATACAAAATTAGAAGATGATGGATTAAAATTTTAGTGAAGATTGAAACTTGCAGAATTGAGCAGAAAATTTGCTCCTGGCTTTTCACAGAAGAAATCTACCAATTTCTACAGGCTGCAGGCTATAAGATCTGAGTGTGTCTCAGGCACAAGGCAAAACTGGAACCAAGAAAAACCAGGCGTGCTTTAGATAGTTACTCAAATAGCCAGTCTGCTCTACAAGACATCTGGAAAGACTGGAGCTGCTCTGAGCAGAATGCTAAAGAGTTAAGCTTAAGAAGCCGGGCGTGGTGGCATCAAGCCTGTAGTCCCAGCTACTCAGGAAGCTGAGACAGGGGGAATCGCTTGAACCCGGGCGGCGGAGAATGCCGTGAGCCTGAGCCGAGATCGTGCCACTGCCCTATAGCCTGGGCAACAGAGCAAGACTCCGTCTCAAAAACAATAAAAGTAAAAACTGAAGAGTTCAGCTTAAGAAAAGAATAAAAGAAGGGTGGAGATGTTTAGAGTGCCTGGATGCTAAAGAACTGCCAATTCTCGTTTGTAAACTATGAAAAGCTGAGCTCTAGCAGGAGCGAGCCAGAAGTCAACTAAGTCTTATCAAACCTTAAATTCATTCTTAAGCTACTTCCTGATTGAACTACTCATCCTGATTGGATTCAGGGGAACAGTCCTTCATTCTACCTACTTAATGAAGAAAAAAGTGGATCTTTCTAAGGAAGGTAATACCACTGGAGTTTTATAATCCTTTTAATCACAATATCTATCATTTATTTAAAAAATTAATAGATAATTATATGGGGTCATGTAACCAATAACCAAGAGAGAGAAAAAATAGTCAACAATAGAAGATACACAGGTAAACTCAAAATATTACAAGTAGCAGAAAAAAACTTCAAATTACCTGTGAGTAATATGTCCAAAAAATAAACAAATACATCAAGCATATTAGCGAAAAGTCAGACCATTTAAATAGACATAAAATCTTCAAAAAATGAAACCTAACTATTTGTACTGCACTCTAAGAAATACAATATTACTAGTACATAAGAATCTCGTATTTATCTCAGTTTGCCTAACCCTCCTTTCATAGATATAATCATCCATCATGTCCTATGTTAATTATTACCTCCTTCTTACCTTTTTCATATTTACTACTAAACAATACAATATTTAACTATAGCTCATTTTGAGCTATACATAAAGAGAATTTAAGTTTTTCTCTAACTTGCTTCCATTATTTAACATTTTTGATTTTTAAATCAGTTTTGTTGAGGTATATCATTGTCATATATTAATTTCCTTTGCTGAATAGTATCCACTGAATCAAGACATCACAATTTAGGTATATATATTCTTTGTGATAACTATTTGGGTTATTTCCAATATTTATTTATGTAAATTATGCTACTATTGGTATTTTTGTATGTATCTCCTGGGGCATTTTATAATTTTCTCTAGGGTATATATTAAAAAACAGAGCTGTGGATCAATGCAGCTATGCAACTTTTCTGATACAGTCAAAAATGTATTTCAAAGTGATTGCCCTTGTTTATACTCTGCATAGCAGTGGATGAAATATGCTCACCAACCAGGAATTGTCCAGTTTCTTTTATTTTTCTTGGTACGGTGTTTATAAAATAGCATTTTTATTGTGATTTAATATTTATTTTATGATTACTAATGAGGTGGGAAATATTGCTTCAAAGTTTGGTATTTTATATATGGATTTTTTCTACAATATTCTAGTAAATATCTTTTACCTACCTTTTCCATTTGCTTTTATCTTTGAGCTTTGTAATATTTGTACAACTTTTTGTGATGCTTTGCTGAAAAAAGTTATTTTTATTTTTAATTAATTAGATTTTTTACAATTCTTAAGTTTTTTTCTCCCCCTGGTCCCAGCATCATTGTATTTCATTATAGACATGTGATATCTAGAGATTTGGGGAACAAAATTTACATATATATGTGGGTCAATCTCAGACTATTTGACCCATTTGTCTATAATTTCACTAATACCAATATATACAAATAACTTTACATTTATGTTAAATATTTACGTCTGGAAAGTCATGGCCTCTTCTGATTCTACTTTTTTAGAAGACTCATTTGTTAGCTCTAAAATGCACAAGTTTCAAAAATCCTTTCTGAATTAAAAAAAATTATTATATACATGGGTGTTAATCTCATAAAGATTTTGATCTCAAAAGTCAATTTTTTTCTGATTTTAATAAAATCACAACAGATTTTCATTGCTACATTCTTTTAACTCCCTTTATATATTGTCATTTTTATAAGCAAATAAAACTGAATTACTCATTTGATTTCTGCCGTCCTATAAAAAGCACAATGTATCCTAATTTTCAATATATTTTTACAATTATCCATAAGGTTTTACATTTCATGTCAAGTTATATTTCCTAATTGTTGCAGATGTTTAGAAATGCAATTCCATTGACTTTGGTATGTGGGTTTTTAAAATCAAGTGGCCTTACTACTCCTTGTTATTAAGTTGTTTTATCTGTATATTTGACCTTTTTTTGGTGTATTTTATGAATACAGTAACACGATCTGCAGAAGTTGTATTTGAGTTTGTTTCCAATTATTTAGGTCATTTTATAACTTTAAGGACTCTAATGCTAAAATAAGATGCAAAATAAATACTGAAGACCTCTAAATGTGGTAAGTTGGTTATTCAAATGATTGATGAAAGATCAGCCAGTAGATGGTATTTAACACATTTCGGTTGTTCATATAAAACAGAAAGACTTAAATTCTCCCTTACCATAATGAACTAAATGAAACAATATTGATAAAAGTTTTAATAAAGGATAATGTTTTAAGTAAAATATAATTGATGCTATTTATTTTTTCAAGATAGATCTCAGAATCCTAGATTGTAGCATAATATTAGATTTCTTTAAGAAACACAGCATGGTAAACAATGTTTAACCAGATGTAAATCAGGGAACATTCCTAACAGAAGTAACAGATAAGTCTAAGAATATAAAATACAGTTTCTAATAATAAAAATAAGACAATAATCGAATATGACAAATATTGAGAAAAAATATGAAGATTCAATTTTAAAAATAATTATACAAGTGGCAGGTATAGTATAAAGGCATACAAATTCACCAGTAAATACAGAATTAGAATTTGAAATATTATTTATCAGACTAGCAAATATTAAAATTATTGTTAAAACTAGTTTTAGAAGGGATGTAGGAAATATGATGTCATATAAAATTGGTTACAATGTACACTGTTGCAATCTTTGATGTCATAATAGAACATCTACTTACATTTAATTGGGCATATCATTGGAGGCAGCTTTTCCATTTCTTGACATCTCTCTACAGAAATATCCACATGCACAAAAATGCATGTACAAATGCATTTGTTGCAGCATTAAATGATAGAATAGTATCAACATGCTATTTAATATGTAAACATTACAAAATCAGCATATAGATTTACAAAATTTACATAAAATATCTCTATAGTATTCTACCACACTACATATCAAGATATGTTTTACATTCATACAGTGGAATGCTACTACACAATAAAGAGGAATGAATTATTGATGTTCTCCACAACATGAATGAATTTTTTTAAATTTTGGAGATGGAGCCTCGCTCTGTTCTGCAGCCCAGGCTGGACTGCAGTGGCGAGATCTTGGCTCCTGCAACCTCCACCTCCCAGTTTCAAGTGATTCTTCTGCCTCAGCCTCCCAAGTAGCTGGGACTACAGGCATGTGCCACCATGCCCAGTTAATTTTTTGTATTTTTAGTAGAGACAGGGTTTCACCATGTTAGGCAGGATGGTCTCAATCTCCTGACTTCATGATCCAGGCGCCTCAGCCTCCCAAAGTGCTGGGATTACAGGCGTGAGTCACCGCGTCCAGCCTACATAAATGAATTTTAAAATCAGTAGCTGAGTGAAAGAACCCAGACAAAACAGAGCACATACTGTATGACTCATTTATATAAATGTCCAGAAATGTTAATTAATCTGTAATGAAAGAATGTGCATCAATTATTCTTTGGAGAAGGTAGTGGAGGGGGGAGAGATTTATGAAGGGGCAAAGAAAATACTTTTTTACAGCTGATGCAAATGTTCACGATCTTGATTGTGGTATGTACCTAAGTTAAGACAGATCAAATTGTACTCTAAGTGTGTGAGATTGGCACTATTTATACTTCAAAAAGATTAGAACTCAAAAAAGCCTTAAGAAGCCAAACACTTTAGTATGTTCAGATTTAGGTATTTTCCTGGCCCCATTCCAGGAGAGGAATCTTTGTCACATAAGGACAATCTACTAAGGTTTAGAAAACAGTATCATGGACCATCTGCAGCCTACAGTTAACTAAAACAATATCATGGACCATCTGCAGCCTACAGTTAACTAAAACTACAGTTGATGATGGAAATAGCTGACATTATCTGATGAAATGCGTATCATTAGATCTTGGTGGTAGAATCGACATTTATTCACATATATAACTTAGCCACACAGATGGGTTATTACATTCCATTTTAGGGAGAATTAACAGGGTCTTATCTGATCACAACTATTAGCTGGAAGAGGTAATGTTAGCAGTCTCATTACCAGATTGGATAGATATGGTAAAAATGTAAAATAGCTCTGTAAGTCCCATCAAATAAATAGTTGAAGTTAATTATTACTTGATGAGGCTTCTAAAATTTCTAGATTCATTACTAACTATAGATCAAGGCTTTTCAATATTATTATTCAAACTTTTGTGGCTTCCAAACTTTTTAAAGCAATACACCCTTTAATTAAGCAAAATCTCACTCCAAACACCAACCTCAATCATCACACTTATTGTAGATAAAAGCAGAATCTTATAACTATATATTTATTGTATAAGGTTACATTTTTAATCCCTGAAAAGAGCAAGAATAATATAACTAGAGAATAATAACCACAAGAGGGTTTGTGCATTATTGTTGCTGATATATGAGCCTCAGCATCTATTTCTGTATTTTGTTTTGATGGCAGAGTTTTCAGAAATTTAATTTTCATACAGATAAGCGGTTTCAAATGGTATTTTTATTACTTCTCATTGAAAGCTCAGTATACTCTCCAACTAAACTGATCAAGAAGCTTCAGATGATGCTGAAAAATGTTTGCGTCTAAGGTGAAGCATTAATGTCTAACAATTAATTTCACTGCTTACCAAAAACTTTGGCAAGAGGCATCAAATATTTACAATACATGTTCAAGTTATCTAGTATGAAAGTATCACAACTCAATGTGTTGTGAATTTACTTGCAATTTCACACATACTACTCCTTGATAGCCACACATAAAGCACACATAACTGAGACTAACCTGCTATTTCACAACAGTGTATATGCAAAAAGCAAAATTAAAATAAAATAAAAAAACTCATACGGAGTGACAAACTCAAATAACCAGTGAAACAATAAAAAGTTCAGATATACTAATCCAGATAGCAGAAAAGCTGTGGTAGGCAGAATTCTAAGATGACTTCCTATGATCCACAACTTTGTATAATCCCTTCTCCTTTCAGTATGGAAAGAGCTTTTAAATTACTTTTGATGAATGGAATATGGAAAAGGTGATGAGCTATAACTGTCATGATTATGTTAAATTGTGTGGCAAAGGTGAAGGTATTTTGCAGATGTAATTACGGTCCTTGATTAGTTGACTTTAAGTTAATCAAAAGGAAGATTATGCTTGGTGAGCCTAACTTAATCAGGTTCTTTTTTCTTTCATTATGACCCTAGCTATGAGTCTGTCATATATTGCTTTTATTGTGTTGAGATATGTTCCTTCTATACCCAGTTATTTGAGGACTTCTATCATAAAGAGTTGTCGAATTTTCTCAAATGCTTTTTCCACATCAATTGAAATGATTATATGGTTTTATTTTTGTCCATTCCGTTAATATAATGTTTCACACTGAGTGATTTGTGAATGCTGAGCCATTCTTGCATCTCTGAGATAACTACCACTTGGTCATGATGAATGATCTTTTTAATGTGTTATTGAATTGAGTTTGCTAACATTTTGTTGAAGATTTTTGCATCAGTATTCATCAGGGATATTGGCCTGCAGTTTTTTGTTGTTTTTTTTTTAATGTGTCATTGTATGGTTTTGGTATCACGGTAATACTACCCTGGTAGAATGAGTTTGGAAGTATTCTCTCCTCCTCTATTTTTTCAGAATAGTTTGAGTAAGATTGGTATTAGTTCTTTAAATCTTAGGTAAAATTCTGCAGTAAACCCATTGGGTCTCAGACTTTGCTGGGAGGCTTTTTATTCCAAATTCAATCTTGTTACTTGTTATTGGTCTGTTCAGGTTTTGGATTTCTTCATGACTTAATCTTGGTAGGTTGTATGTGTCTACGAATGCATTCATTTCTCTCAGTTTTTCCAGTTTATTGGTATATAGTTACTTTAAGCAGCCTCGAATGATCCTTTGCATTTCTGTGATATCAGTTGTAATGTCTCCTTTTTAATCTCAGATTTTTTAAACTTTGCGTCTTCTCCCTTTTTTAGTTAGTCTGGCTAAAGGTTTCTTGATTTTTATTTATCTTTATAAAAAACCAACTTTTTATTTAATGATTGTATTGTTTTATTTCAATTCCATTTATTTCTTCTCTGATCTTTATTATTTCTTTTCTTCTAATGATTTTGGATTTGATTTGCTATTGCTTTTCAAATTCTGGAAGATGCTTCATCAGGTTATTTGAAGTTTTTCCTCCTTTTTGACGTGATGCTTACAGCTGTTAACTGTTGTCTTAGTATTGTTTTTGCTCCATCTCATAGGTTTTGGCATGTTTTGTTTCCATTACCATTAGTTTCAAAAATTTTTCCAATTTCATTCTCAATTTATTCATTGATCCACTAGTAATTCAGTAGCATATTGTTTAATTTCTTTGTGTTCATATAGTTTCCAAAATGCCTTATTGATTTGTAGTTTTATTTAATTGTAGTCAGAGGAGATACTTGATATAACTTCAATTATTTTTTGAATTTTTAAAGACTTGTTTTGTGGCCTAATATATAGGTATATATGGTTTATCCTTGGGAATAATTCATGTGCTGAGAAGAAGAATGTGTATCTGCACCCACCGGATGCAATGTTTTCTAAATATCTATTAGGTCCATATAATCTATAGTACAGATTAAGTCTGATTTTTCTTTGTTGAGTCTCTTTCTGACTGCCCAATGCTGAAAGCAGGGTGTTAAAGTATCCAGCTATTACTGTATTGAACTTATTTTTCTCTTCCTTTCTAATAATATTTGCTTTCTACATCTTGGTGCCTGGTTTTTGATGCATATATTTTTACAATTGTTATATCCTTTTGCTGATTTAACCTCTTTATCATTATGTAATGACAATTTTTACACTTATTAGTATTTTTCTTTTAAAATACATTGCTTCTGATATAAGTACAGCAACTCCTGAACTTTTTTCCCTTTATTTTCAGTCTATGTGTTTCTTTACAGGTGAAGTGTGTTTCTTATAGGGAACAGATCATTTGTTTATCTTTTTAATGTAATCCATTCAGGGAGTCTGTGTTTTTTAATTGAAGAGTTCTGTCCATTTACATTCAATGTTATTATTGATAAGGAACAACTTCCTCCTGCCATTTAGTTGCTTTCCAGTTATTTGGTGTTCTTTTCTTCCTTTTATGTTTTTTCCTACCTTATTTTTAGTGAAGGTGATTTATTCTGATGGTATGATTTAAGTCCTTGCTTTTCGATTTATGTGTATCTGTTGTATGTTTTGTTTTGTTTTTTTTTTTAATTTGAGATTAACATGAGGCTTGCAAATAATCTTTTAATTTTCTGGTCAATTTTTTTATGATTATTATACTTTATGTTTAGGGATACATGTGCTGAATGTTACATAGGTATACATGTGCCATGGTGCTTTGCTGCACCCATTAACCTGTCATCTAGGTTTTAAACCTTACATGCATTAGGTATTTCTCTTAATGCCATCCCTCCCCTTGCCCCTCACCCCTCAACAGGCCCTGGTGTGTGATGTTCCCTTCCCTGTGTCCATGTGTTCTCATTGTTTAACTCCTACTTATGAGTGAGAACATGCGGTGTTTTGATTTCCGTTCCTGTGTTAGTTTGCTGAGGATGATGGTTTCCAGCTTTATCCATGTCCCTGCAAAAGACATGAACTCATTCTTTTTTTATAGCTGCATAGTATTCCATGGTGTATATGTGCCACATTTTCTTTATCCAGTCTATCACTGATGGGCAATTAGGTTGTTTCCAAGTTTTTCTGTTGTGAATAGTGCTGCAATAAACATATATGTACATATGTCTTTGGAGCAGAATGACTTATAATCATTTGGGCATATACCCAGTAATGGGATTGCTAAGTCAAATGGTATTTCTGGTTCTAGGTTCTAGATCGTTGAGGAATAGGCACACTGTCTTCCACAATGTTTGAACTAATTTATATTCCCACCAACAATGTAAAGGCTAAGCTATTTCTCCACATCCTCTCCAGCATCTGCTGTTTCCTGACTTTTTAAGGACGGCCATTCTAACTTGCATGAGATAATATCTTATGGTGGTTTTGATTTGCATTTCTCTAATGACCAGTGATAATGAGCTTTTTTTCATATGTTTGTTGTACACATAAATGTCTTCTTTTGAGAAGTGTCTGTTCATATCTTTTGCCCACTTTTTGATGGGGTTGTATGTTTTTTTCTTGTAAATTTGTTTAAGTTTCTTGTAGATTCTGGATATTAGAGCTTTGTCAGATGGATAGATTGCAAAATTTTTCTCCCATGCTGTAGGTTGCCTGTTCACTCTGATGATAGTTTATTTTGCTGAACAGAAGCTCTTTAGTTGAATTAGAACGAATTTCTCAATTTTGGTCTTTGTTGCTATTGCTTTTGTTGTTTTACTCATGAAATCTTTGCACATGCCTATGTCCTGAATGGTATTGCCTGGGTTTTCTTCTCACGGTTTTTATAGTTTCAGGTCTTACATTTAAGTCTTTAATTAATCTTGAGTTAATTTTTGTATAAGGTGTAAGGAAGTGGTCCAGTTTTAGTTTCCTGTATATGGCTAGCCAGTTTTCCCAACACCATTAATTAAATAGAGCATCCTTTCCCCATTGCTTGTTTTTGTCAGGTTTGTCAAAGATCAGATGGTTGTAGATGTGTTGCTTTATTTCTGAGGCCTCTGTTCTGCTCCATTGGTCTATATACCTGTTTTGGTACCAGTACCATGCTGTTTTGGTTACTGTAGCCTTGTAGTATAGTTTGAAGTCAGGTAGTGTGATGTCTCCAACTTTGCTCTTGTTGCTTAGGATTGTCTTGGCTATACAAACTCTTTTTTGGTTCCATATGAAATTTAAAGTAGTTTTTATAATTCTTTGGAGAATGTCAGTGGTAGTTTGATGGGAATAGCATTGAATCTATAAATTACTTTGGGCAGTATGACCATTTTTACGATATTGATTTTTCCTATCCATGAGCATGGAATTTTTTTTCATTTGTTTGTATCCTCTCCTATTTCCTTGAGCAGAGGTTTGCAGTTCTCCTTGAAGAGGTACTTCACATCCCTCATAAATTGTATTCCTAGGTATTTTATTCTTTTTGTAGCAATTGTGAATGGGAGTTCACTCATGATTTGGCTCTCTGTTTTTCTGTTTTTGGTGTATAGGAATGCTCGTAAAAATTTCTGCACATTGATTTTGCATCCTGAGACTTTGCTGAAGTTAATTATCAGCTTAAGGAGTTTTTGGAATGAGACAATGGGGTTTTCTAAATGTACAATCATGTCATCTGCAAACAGAGACAATTTGACTTCCTCTCTTTCTATTTGAATATCCTTTATTTCTTTTTCTCTTGCCTGATTGCCCTGGCCAGAACTTCCAATACTATACTGAATAGGAGTAGTGAGAGAGACATCCTTGTGTTGTGCCAGTTTTCAAAGGGAATGTTTCCAGTTTTTGCCCATTCAGTACGATACAGGCTAAGGGTTTTTCTTAACTGGCTCTTACTATTTTGAGATACAATCCATTGATACCTAGTTTATTGAGAGTTTTTAGCATAAAGGGCTGTTGAATTTTGTTGAAGGCCTTCTCTGCATCTATTGAGATAATCATGTGGTTTTTGTCATTGAGTCTGTTTATGTGATGGATTACATTTATTGATTTGTCTATGTTGAACCAGCCTTGTATCCCAGTGACAAAGTTGACTCGATTGTGCTTGATAAGCTTTTTGATGTACTGCTGGATTCAGTTTGCCAGTATTTTATTGAGGATTTTTACATTAATGTTCATCAAGGATATTGGCCTGAAATTTCCTTTTTTTGTTGTGTCTCTGCCAGGTTTTGATATCGGGATGATGCTGGCCTTATACAATGAGTTAGGGAGGAGTCTCTTTTCTATTGTTCAGAATAGTCTCAGAAGGAATGGTACCAGCTCCTCTTTGTAGCTCTGGTATAACTCACAGCTGTGAATCCATCTGGTTCTGGGCTTTTTTTGGTTTGTAGGCTATTAATTACTGCCTCAATTTCAGAACTTGTTATTGGTCTATTCAGAGATTCAACTTCTTTCTGATTTAGTCATGGGAGGGTGTATATGTCCAGAAATTTATCCATTTCTGCTATATTTTCTAGTTTATTTGCATAGAGGTATTCATAGTATTCTCTGACAGTAGTTTGTATTACTGTGGAATTAGTGGTGATATCCTCTTTATCTTTTTTTTTTGGTGTCTATTTGATTCTTTTCTCTTTTCTTCTTTGTTAGGCTGGCTAGCAGTCTATCTATTTTGTTAATCTTTAAAAAAAAACAACTCCTGGATTCACTGATTTTTGAAGGGTTTTCTATGTCTCTATCTCCTTCAGTTCTGCTCTGATCTTAGTTATTTATTGTCTTCTAGCTTTTGAATTTGTTTGCTGTTGCTTCTCTAGTTCTTTTAATTGTGATGTTAGGGTGTTGATTTTAGATCTTTCCTGCTTTCTCCTGTGGGCATTTAGTACTATAAATTTCCCTCTAAACACTGCTTTAGCTATGTCACAGAAATTCTGGTATGTTGTGTCTTTGTTGTCATTGCTTTCAAAGTACTTATTTATTTCTGCCTTAATTTCATTATTTACCCAGTAGTCATTCAGGAGCAGGTTGTTCAGCTAACATGTAGTTGTGTGGTTTTGAGTGAATTTCTGAATGCTGAGTTCTAATTTGATTGCACTGTGGTCTGAAAGACTGTGTTTTTATGATTTTCATTCTTTTTCATTTGCTGATGAGTGTTTTATTTCCAATTATGTGGTCAATTTTAGAATAAGTGTGATGTGGTGCTGAAAAGAATGTATATTCTGTTGATTTGAGACGGAGAGGTCTGTAGATGTCTATTAGGTCTGCTTGGTCAAGAGCTGAGTTCAAGTCCTGAATGTCTTTGTTAATTTTCTGTCTCATTGATTTGTCTAATATTCACAGTGGGGTGTCAAAGTCTCCCACTATTATTGTGTGGGAGTATATGTCTCTGTAAATCTCTAAGGACTCACTTTATGAGTCTGGGTACTGTGTATTTGGTGCACTTATATTTAGGATAGTTAGCTCTTCTTGTTGCATTTATTCCTTTACCATTATATAATACCCTTCTTTGTCTTTTTTCAATCTTTGTTGGTTTAAAGACTGTTTTATAAGAGACTAGGATTGCAACCCCTGCTTTTTTTTGCTTTTCATTTGCTTGGTAAATCTTCCTCCATACCTTTATTTTGAGCCTATGTATGTCTCTGCATGGTGAGACAGGTCTCCTGAATACAGCACACTAATGGGTCTTGACTATCCAATTTGCCAGTCTGTGTCTTTTAATTGGGGCATTTAGCCTGTTTACATTTAAGGTTAATATCATTGTGTGTGAATCTGATTCTGTCATAGTGATGCCAGCTGGTTATTTTGCCAGTTAGTTGATGCAGTTTCTTCACAGTGTTGATAGTATTTCCAATTGGGTATGCTTTTGCAGTGGCTGGTACTGGTTTTTACTTTCCATATTTAGTGCTTCCTTCAGGAGCTCTTGTAAGGCAGACCTGGTGGTGATAAACTCTCTCAGCATTTGCTTGTCTGTAAAAGATTTTATTCCTCCTTCACTTATGAAGCTAGTTTGGCTGGATATGAAATTCTGGGTTGAATTTTATTTCATTTAAGAATGTTGAATATCGGCCCCCACTCTCTCCTGCCTTGTAGGATTTCTGCTGAGACATCTGCTATTAGTCTGATGGGCTTCTCTTTGTGTGTAACCTAACCTTTCTCTCTGGCCATCCTAACATTTTTTCCTTCATTTCAACCTTGGAGAATCTGACAATTATGTCTTGGGATTGCTCTTCTCAAGGAGTATCTTTGTTGTATTCCCCATATTTCCTGAAGTTGAATGTTGGCCTGTCTTGCTTGGTTGGGGAAGTTCTCCTTGATAATATCCTGAAGAATGTTTTCCAAGTTGGTTCCATTCGCCTGTCATTTTCAGGTACACCAATCAAATGTAGGTTTGGTTTTTTCACATAGACCCATATTTCTTGGAGGTTTTGTTCATTCCTTTTCATTGCTTTTTCTCTAATCTTGTCTTCATGTTTTATTTCATTTAGTTGATCTTCAATCTTTAATATCCTTTCTTCTGCTTGATCGATTCAGCTATTGATACTTGTGTATGCTTCATGAAGTTCTCATGTTGTGTTTTTCAGCTCTATCAGGTCATTTCTCTGAACTGGTTATTCTCTAAACTGGTTATTCTAGTTAGCAGTTCCACTAACCTTTTATCAAGGTTCTTAGTTTCCTTGCATTTGGTTAGACTTGCTCCTTTAGATTGGAAAAGTTTGTTATTACCCACCTTCTGAAGCCTACTTCTGCCAATTTGTCAAACTCATTCTCCACCATGTTTTGTTCCCTTGCTGGCGAGGAGTTGTAATCTTGTCGAGGAGGAAAAGCATTCTGGTTTTGGGAATTTCAGTTTTTTTGCACTAGGTTTTCCTCATCTTCCTGGATTTATCTACTTTTGGTCTTTGATGTTTGCAACCTTCCAGTGGCATTTTTCTGTGGATATCCTTTTTGCTGATGTTATTCCTTCCTGTCTGTTTGTTAATTTTCCTTCTAATAGGATCCTCTACTGCAGGTCTGCTGGAGTTTGCTGGAGTCTACACCAGACTCTGTTTGCATGGGTATCACCAAGGGAGGCTGTAGAACTGCACAGATTGCTGCTTGTTCCTTCCTCTGGAAACTTTGTCCCAGAGGGGCACCCATCAGATGGCTGCCAGAGCTCTCATGTATGAGGTGTCTATTGACCCCTGCTGGGAGGTGTCTTCCAGTCAGGAGGCATGGGGGCCAGGGACCCAATTGAGGGGGCAGTCTGTCCCTTAGCAGAACTCAAGCACTGTGCTGGAGATCCGCTACTCTCTTCAGAGCCAGTGGGCAGGAAGGTTTATGTCTGCCAAAGCTGTGCCTACTGCCACCCCTTCCCCCAGATGCTCTGTCCCAGAAAGATGGGAGTTTGATCTGTAAGTCCCTGACTGGGACTGCTGCCTTTCTTTCAAATGCCCTGCCCAGAGAGAAGAAATCTAGAGAGGCAGTCTGGCTATAGCGGCTTTGCCTAGCTGTGGTGGGCTTCGCCTGGTTCAAATTTCCCAGCAGCTTTGTTTACACTGTAATGGAAAACTGCTTACTCAAGCCTCAGTAATGGCGGATGCTTCTCCCCCAACCAAACTCGAGCATCCCAGCTTGACTTCAGATTGCTGTGCTGCCAGCAAAAATTTCAAGCCAGTGGATCTTAGCTTGCTGGACTTCGTGGAGGTAGGATCTTCTGAGCTTAACCACTTGGCTTGCTGGCCTCAACCCCCTTTTGAGGCACCACTGGGGTATGAAAAAACTCCTGCAGCTAGCTCAGTGTCTGCCCAAATGGCCACCCAGTTTTGTGCCTGAAACCCAGGACCCTGGTTGTTTAGGCGCTTGAGGGGAATCTCGTGGTCTGAGGCTTGTGAAGCCGTGGGCAAAGTGTAGTATCTGGGCCAGAATGCACTGTCACTCACTGTAGGGTCCCTCACGGCTTCCCCTGGCTAGGGGAGGGACTTCCCTGATGCCTTGCCCTTCCCGAATGAGGTGATGTCCCACTCTGCTTCTGCTCACCCTACATGGGCTGCATCCACTGTCTAACCAGTCCCAATGAGATGAGCTATGTACCTCAGTTGGAAATATAGCAATCACCGTCCTTCTGTCTTGATCTCGCTGGGAGCTACAGACTGGAGCTGTTCCTATTTGTCTATCTTGCCAGCCCACCTGGCTTCTCAGCTTTCTAGAGAGCCACTGGAGAATGGCCTTGAGCCTGGCCTCACTATCTCTCTTTCTCTAGTCAGTGCACATGGTGTTTCACAAACACTTTGAAACTAAGAAATCTTTTTTTCAGAATTGAGCTCTAGGGATGATTTAAGTCTTTTAACCCACTGGCAAATTTCTCCAAGCTGGAGGATTAATCAACCATTCAGTCAATAAACTTTTGAAGACCTGAAGGAAAATGTTACGAAAGTCTACCTGAGACACATGGGAGGCATATTAAAGGGATAAAAATGTGTTCTTACTTAAAAGATGTTACAACTGAATCATGGAAATAAATGATACATGTAATCGGAATAGATATGACCAAACTAAGAATAAACTGACTGTTGACATAGCCCTTTATTTTCTACTGTGTTTAAGACACTATGTTAGACACAAAGATGAATTAGGCACAGAGACTTCTTTCACAGATCCTTGCACTAGAAATAAGAAATGGATAATGCAAACATAGAGCAGAATAGAATATAGTAGATGCCAAGTGATGTAAGAAAGATATGAATCAACATCAATAGAAGATCACAAAAGAAAGTGATTCTTTTCATGAAGTCAAATCAAGAAAGACTTCCTAGAGAGAGTGGGATTTCAACAAGTCTTGAAGAACTGATAGAATTTAGCTATGGGAACAGAGTGAAAAAAAGACCACCCATAAAGAGAAAAAAATATGGCATGAATAAATTTTAAAAAGTGACCTGTACACTAGAGAGCTTTACCTTAATTTTGTAGAATAGAATTTTCAAAACTATTTTCTGGAACATTAATATCTGTTGAGATGTAAATGGATATTCCATTATTTCAAGATTCTTTAGAAGAATAAAATGTGTGAAAGAATGAGTATCTATAAATCAAGATAACCATAGGGTTAGTATTTTCATGAAGTAGAAATTGTTATTACAATGATGAATACTACCGCTATGACTACTACCAGCACCATCACTGCTGCCTCCAAATAGAAACTAAAGCTACTGGAATGTGAGAATGAGATGCTTTGGGCTTATGAGTGAGGACGTACCCTGACTGATATTGTGCCTTGTAAACGTAATCGCTGTGTTTTGAATGAAAACGGAAGAGACAGGGTGACTTTGCTAAAACAGAGGCCAGGTTACTCATTACTTTATACTGGTTTCTCATCTCACTTACAGAAAAAGCCAAAATTCTTATTCTGGTTTTTAAGGCCTTTGTCTAGTCTCTACTATCTCTCCATCATTATCACCTGTCTCTACCTCTCTCTCTCTAAAATACTGCCTTAGCCATACTGCTGTATTACTACCAAACTTTAGTATAACTAAGCAACCCACTATAACTTTTTCTTGTAAATTTCAATCTCCTTAACCTGTTAAATTATTTTTTATCAAACTTATAACCCTCTCATATTTGAATATTTTTCCCTGTCACTGATAGTCAAATGCTTCCTGTATTATAACAATGTAGAAACAGATTAATTTATGTATTTCCAGTGCCTATAACAGTGCCAGGCATTTAATAGTTACTCAAATAGGTACCGAAGGAACTGAATGAAGAGAAAATTAAAGGTGTGGAATCATTTAAAAGTGTATCACTATAGTGAGTATAAAAGGAAATAGGACTTCAACTTAGGGGGAGAGTACAGTAGACAGTAAAGAATAACGTTTAACCAAAATCACAATTTTAGGCATGCATTGTAATAGAATGGAAAGGGGTGGGCTGTGAAGGCACATAGTCTCTGTTCAAATCCTAGACTTCCAACATAGTTGTGTGGCCGTATGCATGATACTTAATCTCTCTGAACCTCAATTTTCTCCCCTGTAGAGCAGGGGAAATGCTCCCCTTTTTAGATTGCTATAGTTTATAGAGAAAATAAATGTATCGGTATGGCCTAGGTACAAGTAGGAGTCATTATGATGTCACTTATTGGAACATATTTTTATTCAGGTTGAATGTTTTATTTGCATTGTTGTTACAGTAGATTTTAAGTATAAAATAACGCACAAAGTTCATAACCCTTATATGTTCAATGGTTCTTAGTATGGTCCTATTATTATTATTACTAACAACATTGAAAACAAAATAGTAATAAACCTCCCCCCACTTCTTGAATATATATGACCTGATAGTAATATTAACTATGCAATATACTGAATATGTTTTACATAATAGAAAGTAAGCTCACAGTATTAACCTAACTTGTACATAGTAGCATCTCATATAAATGAAAGACCTGGGATTAAAATTGAAATCTTTTTGGAATTCAGATGTATCTCATGCTCTTTTCATATACCTACTATGACATTTATAGCTCTTTAATTGATTTTTTTTTTTTTTTTTGCTAGTTGAGGGTTATGGTTGTCTCTGTCTTGTAAGTTCTCAAAGGGCCAGCTTCCCTTTGTTTATCATATTTTACACACATACCTAAATGGGCTATTCAAGCTACCTCTTTCTTCACAGACTTCCAGTGACTTCTTACTACATGCTAATCCAAAAATAAATGTTAGATTGTGACCTTTAAATGTTTACTCCAAATTGTCATTTCTGCCTATTATTTACCATCTAAGTTTATGACCCTTTGAACACAGCTCCACAAATACATGTGCAACACAGAAATTGAGGCTCCAAAGTTATGGAGCAGTCTTAAATAAATAAGGGTAAATAAACATAATTTGGATTACTTTTTCAAATTCCCACCTCATTAGCTTAATAGACTTTTCTAAACATGGAACTCCAAGCATAAGAAATTTTTAAAGCTCAAAAGAATAATAAAAATTTTTTAAATATACTTTCTTAAGGCTCCTTCAGTGATTTGAATATATCCCTCACTTTACACCTCATGTTTGGAAGCTACCATCCAAGAAAGTAAAGTTTTTCAAAATACTCTAACTCTGTATCCTCAGTGCCTAGCTTAATGCCTATGTGGCAGCAGCATGATTATAAATCCTGTCCTTTTATACTTGTTAGAAAGAAAAACACAGAGAAGGAGAATCAACAAAGCAATCATCTCTGACAGTTAAAGGCTAATAGATGAACTATAGCTAGCCTTGAGTCTAGAAAACATATTGTATATTTACTCTCAAAAAGAAGTGGCAATTGTTTACTAGGTAGATGTTGGAATGAAACAGATGAGTGAAATGAGTATAAGATTGAGATGGCTACTTCACAGAGGACAGAGAATAAAGAAGTGTGACTTGAAAGTAATAGCACATATAGATGTGATTAATTTAAATACTTATGTTAGTAATAGGGAAAATTTTTCTGTTGTTCTTTTTCCTAATTTGAACATAGCATTATGGGATTTGAGGCTCAATAAGTCCCCATTTTAAGTATTTTCAAGCTTCTGGATTTTAAATTAATTTACTAGTACAATGTACTAATTATACCTCAATGAAAGATACATTTATCTACTAACTACCCTGTTGCACAAATGTGCTCTGATCTTACTGGCCTTTACATCTTTTTACATGTTTTGTTAATCTGGATGGCCCTCACTTGCCTAGCTTCTTACTACAAAATTTAGTAAAGACCTCACCTCTTTAGTAAACATCCCCTGACCTTTACTAATCTTAAAAATACATCCCTTATACACTCATAGCACAATATTATTTATTCCCACCACCCGGATCATACTTTTCAATCACAATCACATCACAATTGCCAGTTTACTTAGATGTCTTAGTCATTTTTCTTCAAGATAATCTTCTTAAGAGAAAGACATTATTTATTATCAATTTCTAATCACATTATTGTACTGCTGGATAAATATTAACTTCAATTACAGATGACAGTTTTGAGAAGGAGAACTCAGTATTCATAGTTGAAAAATCAAACCCTGTTGCTATAAGTTAAAGGCAATAAGAACCTTGCAAAAGGCAAATTGGAGGAAATTAGTCCCACTAAGTTCATGGAAACGTGAGATAGCCAATTAATACCTTCTCTCTTATGTTGCCATCCGCTCTGAAAAAGGAGTATGAAATATATATAAATGTTGTAGACAAATGAGGGGAATCTCCTGGTCTACAGATAACTGGGAGAGAAGTCCAGTATCTGGCCTGGATAGCACAGTCCCTCATGGCTTCCCTTGGCTGTGGAGGGAGGTCTGCAGCATGGTACTGGTATCAGAGCAGATATATAGACCAGTGGAACAGAACAGAGGCCTCAAGAGATAACACCACACATCTACAATCATCTGCTCTTCAACAAACTTGACAAAAACAAGCAATGGGGAAAGAATTCCCTATTTAATAAATGGTGTTGGGAAAACTGGCTAGCCATTTGCAGAAAACAAAAACTGAATCCCTTCCTGATACCTTATACAAAAATTAACTCTAGATGGATTAAAAATTTAAACATAAAACCTAAAACCATAAGCACCCTAGAAGAAAACCTAGGCAGTACCATTCAGGACATAGGTATGGGCAAAGACTTCATGACTAAAACACCAAAAGCAATTGCAACAAAGACCAAAATCGACAAATAGGATCCAATTAAACTAAAGAGGTTCTGCTCAGTAAAAGAAACTATCATCAGAGTGAACAGGCAACCTACAGAATGGGAGAAAAGTTTCAATCTATACATCTAACAAAGGCGTAATATCTAGAATCTACAAGGAACTTAAATTTACAAGAAAAAATACTCCACCAAAAACTGGGCATAGTATATGAACAGACACTTCTCAAAAGAAGACATTTATGTGCCCAACAAACATATGAAAAAAAGCTCATCATCACTGGTCATTAGAGAAATGCAAATCAGAATCACAATGAGATAGCATCTTATGCTCAAGAGAGCTAAAATGGTGATCATTAAAAAATCAGGAAACAACAGATGGTGGTGAGGATGTGGAGAAATAGGAATGCTTTTACATTGTTGGTGGGAGTCTAAATTAGTTCAACCATTGTGGAAGACAATGTGGCGATTTCTGAAGGACCTAGAAGTAGAAATACCATTTGACTCAGCAATCCCATTACTGGGTATATACCCAAAGGATTGTAAATTATTCTACTATAAGAACACAAGCACACGTTATGTTTATTGCAGGACTATTTACAGTAATGAAGATTCGGAACCAACTCAAATGCCCATCAATGATAGACTGGATAAAGAAAATGTGGCACATATACACCATGGAATACTATGCAGCCATAAAAAAGGATGAGTTCATGTCCTTTGCAGGGACATGGATGAAGGTGGAAACCATCATCCTCAGCAAACTAACATAGGAACAGAAGAGCAAACTCTGCATGTTGTCACTCATAAGTGGGAGTTAAACAGTGAACACATGGACACAGGGAGGGAAACATCACATACTGGGGCCTTTCGTGGGGTGAGGGACAAGGGGAGAGAAAGCATTAGGACAAATACCTAATGCATGTGGGGCTTAAAACCTAGATGACGGGTTGATGGGTGCAGCAAACCACCATGGCACATGTATACCTATGTATTCAACACATGTATCTCAGAACTTAAAGTAAAAAAAAAAAAAAAGTATATATAGATATTTTCTTTTTAGTTATATATGAAATAAAATGCTCAAACAACAATAATGTTGTAATTTGAATTCCTGATTTATACCTAAGTTTTTTAACACTTTTTGAAGTAGCTATATAGGCTTCTTTGCTTATAATCATAACATAAAGTAGATATTTGTTTTAATTTATTCAGTGTTTATTAGGAAAACATATGGATTGATTCTGAGAGCATTTGCATTCAGGTGAATGATTCTTCCATATTACAAAATTAGCCAGCCCTTCTTTGTTAAAAACTCTAAGAAAATTAGATATACAGATTATTTGAGATATGTACAAGGTATTGTTGTCATTAACTTAATGTCTATTTCTTAATATTTTCTCTCTGATCAGCTTTAATTCCCTCTTCAATGGAATTGTCATAACATGTTACAACATATGGATGTTGAATTAGCTTTGTCTCATTATGGCATTTAATTTGATATCTATAAGTTAAATAAGCTTTTATTTATTTTATCAGGTTTATCGAAGACAAAACGCTGTAATAAAGAGCCTCTCTGCTGCCAAGCTCACCTTCAAGGAACTGTCATGGATTATTACTGACTCAGTTAAAGACAATTACACGACCAGCAGTGTTATATGCAGGAAAGTGCCAAGCTCTAATAAAAGCGGTTTCTAAGTATGATAATTATAAAATTACATGAAAACATTTATTGGGTTCACAGCAATTCCTTTATGAAATTGACGATGCTGGAGCTGAAATACAGCCATATTTGGTAACAGCATGCAAACAACCTTCGGAGTCAAAAAATCATTCAAAAACATCTAATCCCATAACTATATCAAAGCTGGCAGGTGCTCACTACACAGAACATTAATTTGGGAGATTTAGAGGGGAATTTAAAGATAACCTTCTGTGCCCAGTATATTAAGAAAAGAATGTCTCAGGATAAAAATACTCAATATTTTATAATCAATAGCAAAGATGAAGATACAAAATTGAACAAGAGAGCATTTTTAACCCTAGAGTAATTACACAGTTTCATTAAGTGTCCGTGTTTACAGGGATGGAGTGGAATCTGGGCAAGAACATGAAAATAAGACCAGAATTGCTTCCATTCGTATAAAATAAAAATTGCAATAATCAGAACGATGGAGCATAATGTGAAGGTGTTTGATGTATAACAGCAGATGCATGGTCCTATGGAATACTTATGATCACCTAGGTAAGGACTTTGAAGGGCAACATTGATGAAATCCTCTGCTCTTGCTTCCCAAGTTTCCCAGTAGCGCAAGGAGCTACATTCTATCTTAACAAAGTTTGCAGTGCTATGCAAGCCAACTTAACAATTTTTTTGTAAAGACTCCAACACTCACCTGTGTCTTCTAGTGAGTTCTGAATTACTATATGACTAACTGAAATTCAACAAGGGAAGGGTTTTAGAGAAAAGTAGAAAATGTACTGAATAAGAATAAATGACCAAAATGTGATACATACATTTGATCTAAGAAAGGTCAAAAGTGACATTCATCTGATTTAAACATATAAGAGTGTGTGGATCAAAGGGGTAAATGATTTTCTAAAAAGTTATATTACCCCTTAATGGTAACATGAGGTTGAAAACACCAGATTAAAAATGTCACTTAAGAAACCTTCAAAAGAAAGACCCAGGGAAACAACATCACATTAGTTAGTGATCCAAGGGAAAAGAAGCTAAGAGTTTTGAAACTGTCTCTTGATGCCTTTTCTAAATGTGGACAAAATACTCTTCCATCAGAATGACTTTAGAAAGACCTTGATAAGAAAATCACAGGAATTGACAGAAATGTTGTATCTGTGCCTTTGGTGCTTCCTAATCTTCTAGTGCTTCCTTGAAGTAGACAAAGATAGGTAAGTGCATGCAAAAAGTTTGCATTTTATTTCATCAGGCTAACTTGGATTTACTCCTGTGATACACTATCAACTGTATGTAAGGTCTTATTTCTACCTAAACTTCATTTTCTTTCTTTTGAGCCTACAAAGTTTCTCAATTTCTTCAAGTGAGTCTTTGCAAATATTTTCAATTCAATTTTCTCCTTTTTGAACCCCGCTAGCAAACCCTAAGCTAGAACAATCCAACTGACTGATGTCTTTGTTCTTATACCTAGGCAGTTGAATCTGACTGGAGAAAAATCACAAAACCCTCAGAAAATTGCCTCGACAAAGTAATGTTCTCTGACCACAATGGGGCCATTTACACTGCTCATCAATTCTTCTCAGTTCTGATAAGATTTTTCGCCATTTTCTGTAATACCTAATCAAACCATTTCTTATCTCAACCATCCAACTCTATTACCTTCCCACTCATTCTTAGCTGAAAATCTTGTCTCCTACCTCACAGAAATATAAAAGTACTCAGATAAGAACCCCTTTAAATACCTGACATCCCATCTACAAAAGTGACAGCGTACGATAACTAATTGCTTTCTCTCATTATGATAACAAATATATCATCCGGACTGTGGTTAACCTCTCTACCTGTCCTCTGGATCCTATAAATGCTACTGCAGGAATTTCATTTCCATTATTAGGCCTTATTTCATTTTTTCTAGTCTTTCTCTCTTTTTCTACTTGTACTTTTGTAAAATCCTCATGTCTCTGCCATTTGTTCTTACACTTCAGACCTCTTCAGTTTTATCTCTATCTATCTCTATTTCTTGGTATTGTTGAGCTTCCTGAAAAAAAAATACGTACATTCAAAGACCCCTGTATTTACTTCCTCTTTTTTCATTTACTGTTTAGATCACTGCATTACAAATTCTATTCCTTATTCATCCACTGAGCAAGCTCTTAGCAAAACTTTTACCTTGATTATTTTTTTATTTTTTGCTATATCAAAAGAATATTTCTACTCCTCAGGGAGTATTTGATGTTGTAAACTATAACCTCCTTCTTGAAATAAAAACTCCTTAACCCTCTCAGTGTTAGACTCTTTTGACTCTTCTCTTTTGTCTCTCTTTGGATGTTCCTTCTCAGCCTCCTTAGAAATTTACATTGGTGAACTGACCCATTCACAGGACATTATAATCTTTGTGCTGATGACTCTGTTGACTGATTTTACAGAGCCTGTCACTAACTCAGGTCACCCGACTCAACACATTGTGGTATGGCATTCTGCATATTAAGCTGTGAAAAGATGAAACCGAAATATCTATATTCACTTGCAAGCAGAGATCTTCATTTTTTTTTCCTCCCACAAATCACAGGCAAGCCTTGAAATCGTAAGGTTTCTCTGGTGGGTAAGAATAAGAAGATATTTTAGTGTCTATCCTGCCTTTGTGAGCTTCCAGCAATAGGCAAAGATTAAATTTTAAAGGCAGAAGTTTAAAATCAAGGAAATGACTTTATGATCTTTTATTAGGGAAGATAATTAAAAAAAAGATGAATTGCAGACTAAGAACATGTATTTAAAACACTTGTAACTGAGAAAATATTAGTATCCAGAATTTATAATTTTTTGAATAAATAAGCAAAGTATGTACAATAGGCAAAATCCATAAACAGATATTTCAAAGGAAAGAAAATCTGCGGAAGCAAGAAGCATGCACAGCGTACCATATCATCACATAAAAATAAGTACAAATTAAAATCCCAGTGCAGGTTAACATCCAGTACATTTCAAAAGTTAAGAGATCTGACAACACCAAATGTTGGAAAGGATGCTAAGCAACGTCACATTTCCATGAACCAATTCTAATACTAGACATCTTTTCTGGGAACATTCACTCATGAACACCAGGAGATGTTCATAAGCAAGCTTGAAGTGATATTGTACATCATAAGAAGGGAGTGAAAAAAAAAACCCAAATGCTCATCAATATTAGAAAAAGATAAATAAAATACAATGTATTCCTACAAAAATATTAAATACCATTAAATGAATAAAATATAGCTGTGTATCAATGAATGTTGAAAATCATATTACTCAAAAACAAATTTATGTAAGCTCAAAGATAGGAAAAATGAATAAAATATATCTTTTTACATTTGTGTGTGTATACTAGAAAAAATAAAAATAATGTTTATATTGCTAAATTTAGCATGCTAATTGCTTATAGGTCGGAATAACAAAGCAAAATTGGATTTGTTAGGACTACACGGTAGGCTTTAAATATACTTATAATGTTGCGTTTCTTAAGCTGAGTGGTAGGTGTTTTCTTTTTGTTATAATTGGATTTGTTAGGACTACACAGTAGGCTTTGAATATACTTATAATGTATTTCTTAAGATGAGTGGTAGGTGTTTTCATTTTGTTATGTCTTTAAATTATATATGCCTGTTATTTACATATTTTTAATTTGCAAAGTTCATTAGTGAAGAGAGCTGTCTTATTACCAGAAGACAGTATAAAGTCTATTTTGAAAGATGCATGTCTCTTGAACTAGGCAGAATTATCCCTCAACAACACCCACATCTTAATCCCCAAAACCTGTGAAAATGTCACACAGCAAAGTGAATTTTCATATGTGACTAAGTTACAGATCCTAGATAGGGCAGTTCTCCAGGATCATTGAGAGTGGCCTCAATGAAATCTCAAGAGCCCTTAAAAGTGGTAGAGGTAAGCAGAAGGGAGCGTCAGAGGAAGATATGGCTATAAAAGAAAGCACAGAGAGCGATGAGTATGTTGGCTTTGAAGATGGAGGAAGGGGGACAAGAACCAGGGCATGTAGGTAGCCTTTAGAAGCTGGAAAAGGCAAGGAAGTAGACTCCCTGCTTAGGCATCTAAAAAAGGAACACAATCCCGACAACACCTTGATTTGAGTCCAGTCAGATTCATTTTGAACTGCTAGCACCCAAGGATCTAAGATGCTAAAACGTAGTTGTAAGCCACTAAGTTTGTGATGATTTTTTAGAGCAGCAATAAGAAACATACTTCAGAACATTCAGCATATTTATTTTATTGTAGGCCTCCTTCATGTCTAAAGGACCCTTGGGAACAGTTGAAAAGACAAACAGAACAAATTAAACAAATGCTGCTGCTTTCACCACTATCGTGACTACCACCATTTGCTTTGTGGTGAGTACGTGTAAGGCATTTTGCATAAATTGACTATATATATAATGTATTACCTTGCGGCAAAAGTAATTGCGGTTTTTGACATTACTTTTAAGGACAAAAACTGCAATTAATTTTGCACCAACCTAGTATTTGAATGTAGTCATAAACCCATACAGCCAGAATCATTATTTGCTTTTATAAATAAGAAAAATAGGGCCCTACTGAGTTAAGAGAATTACCAGGTGTTAAAACTCACACTCCTGGTTAGTTAACTTGCATGTGATTAATATTATTAAAAAATAAACAAAATTTTATTTGTGAAATCACAAGAAATAAAATCATGTGTATGTGATTGACAACAAAACTGTTTATATAAAATGAATACATTATGCATATATGTTATGATAAATACAGCTACAATGTAATTGCATTCATCAATATATAATTTTATTGAAGTACTCCTATATGATGTGTCAACATTTACAAAAGTATCAGGTGAAAATTCCTCAAAATGTCAGCATGAGTCTTAAGAAAAATTAATGATTAATGCTACAGTATTATCCCTCAAATTTAAACCATTGTGATAGAAATGTTTATTAATAGTTCTTATTCAACCTATCTCATGCATGTATTGAATTTTAATGGATACTGGTTTATTCATTTGCTCTAAATTTAACTGGAACACTACCACGAGGGGCTTAATCTAGGTAATAAATATATTTTTTATTTTTCCATAAGACTCAATCACAATGACATTTTTACTTTTGTCCCCTGAGAAGTCAAATTCTACTGAAATGGCAGATGGAGTGACAACAAGAGTGACTCAGAAAAAGAAACAGAAAGAGAGGAGGGGAAGAGAGAGAGAGAGAGAGAAAGAGAGAGAGAGAGGTTACAAACAATGGTGAGTTTGGATTATTGAGAGCGGTACAACATGGGAACACTGAAGAAAAAAAGTTTCTGGCAAATATTTCTCTACTGTAGCATTTTTTAAAGGTTTGATAAAAGTATCAAATCAAGCACTGAGGGAAATGGTTTACAAATGCAGAACTCTTAAAAAAGATAAAAAAGAGATCAAAGAGAGCATAAAAAACATTATGTTTAAAAAGATGGATTGAGATCAAGTTTTCATTTCAGTGTTATTTGGAGTCAATTCAAAGGCCACTTTCAGCCTTACACAGAAACATAAATTGATTTTAATGGCATCTATGAAAAAAAACTTTGCCTCAAACACTCTAACGAAAAGATTCCAATGAAGTCGTTATGCCTATAATGTTGTTATCACTCTGTGCCTCAGAGCTGGACTTGTATATTAAAAGATAGAATATATTTAAAGAAATAAAATTCGGGGTAGGACTCAGAACTCTGTTGTAAAAATCCTATATCATCAAGCCCTAACTTTCAGCCAGTCAGTTGTCAGCTTCAAAAGCATACATTTGTATCATGTTTCTATAGATCACACATTTTAGAGACAAAACTGGTAAGTTCACCTGAAAGATACAGGTGTAGAGTTTGATAATAAATATGGAAAATAAATTTTTACTTACATTTGTTTTAAAGGCACCGACAAATAGTCATAAACTTTTACAAAAATACGATTGATCTAGATTCAACATATATCTGCAGCTTTATAAAGGTTTATATTCACTGATTCTAAATTTGTTTTTTCCTTGTATATACTTGACCAAATGCTTATGAATTTCAAGCTGTTCAGATCAAATAAACATTAAAAAGTAAATAAAGGCATTTATAGGACTAAAAAGGTGATATGATGGATTTGCACACCAGCAGAAAATCCACGAAGAAAATGTATTCTTATCAGACAAAACTCTCTCACCATTCCACTCTCCATGAGAAATTTACATTCTAAAATTGAAGGCTGCAACCTTCCCTTGGTTGATTTTATGGTATGTATAATAGACGCTAGACTATCTATTAATGGTCTGGATATTAATATACTGAAATACCTCTAAGTGTAAGTACATAACATTTGAATGTGGCCACTTTGGCACAGTCACGATTGATGTTGGGATCCTTTTGTTCACACCTTGAAAAATTAAGTTTTTACTTTTTAAAAAATGTCATGTCATATACCTAAGAAACATTCTCACTCCATTCCTGAGCTACAAATTCACCACATCCCTGACTCCACAAGCACTGAGATCACATGTGTGAAGAGAATCTTTGAGAATAGTGTAGAGAAATGCTGGCCAAGGGTTGGAGAGGGAAGCAAGGGGAAAGAAATAGGACACGATTTGCAGACATTAGAAAGTTCGGAGATGTGTTGTGCACATGTGATACAATTCATAAGAAACAGCTTCTTGAAATTTTAAAAATTATTTAGCACACAATTTTGTTACAGCTGCATCAGAACAGCTGTATCTGTTAGAGATGAACAGAAAACAGATGGTACTCTCAAAAAGTTATTAAAGAAAATTAAAGGAAGAGGCCTTTCAACATTATGTAGGCAGGGTTAAGAGAAATGACATGCGATGCTGAAACATTCAGGAAGTAGCAGCCATGCAAAGCTGTTACCACTCCCATCTCTGAACTCAGAGAATGCAGATGTAGCTGAGCTCTGAACCCATTCAGAAATTAAAAGCCAAGGAACCTGATTTGATGATTTGAAGCTTTAAATAGCGGATAGCTTTTAGGACGAAAGAAGTAGTGGGAAACACTGGGAACTGGATCAGAGATAGAAAATAAGTATCTAGCACAGCTCATCCCTTTTGCTTCTCACTTTCTTCCTCTGTCTCTCAGTTATCAAATTATAATTAATTTATGTCAATGTAATTACAGTCCTACCCAAAGCCTATACTGAAACCTCTAGTCAACATCATTGCTCTTACATGATAAAAAGGGAACCACACACACACACACACACACACACACACACACACACACACACAGGCAGGATGAAGGGAAATACAAATAGTTAATAGAAAACATACATTACCCTTTAGCAGGAACATGTTGGTGCTCTCTTAGTCTTGTGTTTGCTTATTTGTTTGTTTTTAGATTTACAGTATCAGATAATGCCAGACTCATGATGGGCAGTTTGGCTCTCATAGTTCCTTAATGCTCTTGGTCAAGCATTAAGTTTGTGTTAAGGCCCAATAGCAAGCATGGAGATGTTTTTCAAACACAGAAAATAGTTATCTCCCAAAAAAGACATGGCCTTATTCCAAAGCCCTAGGGGTCCACACTGTGATTACCATATTGAGATTTGTCAGAGGTTCCCAGAATATCATATCTCCCAGAAACTTCCAGTACCATAAAACTCAATAGCAAGCCAGTTTGCCTGTAGCTTGGACTTGCTATAAAAAGATCTTATACAGATACTTTCTATGCTCTCTCAAAAACAATATAAAAAGTGTATTCTCTTGGCAACTACAACAGCTTCCATATTCAAGGAAATATATTATTTTCATCAGAAAGAGCATTCCAATTTTTTAAAGGAGATTTTCGTGAGCAAGCCCCAAAGATGGCTTTTTTCTTTGCTTCCACCCCTATTCCTCTCTACCCCAACCCGCACTTGCCCTTTTCTTATTATTTTCCCAGCTCCTTCCCACAAGGAAGCACTTAGCTCATTTTTGCGCCAAACATAGGCAAGCTGAGGTCACCAATATCACTCCTGAAATAGAAGTCTGCTCACTCATTCAAGATAATTACTTCTTTTGCTCTCCTTTTTCAAAGAGGGATGATACATCAAATGAGGCTGAAAGCACTACTTCTCCAGGAAGTGACTTTATTTTAGTATTTTATTTTATATTGTGAAGTTCTATAACACAGAATCTTCATAAAATACTTTGAGAAACTCTTTGTAGAGTGACAGTTTTAGCTGAGGTTCAATTCACATTAGATTTTCCTATATTAATTAAAGCAATGTGATTGACAGGGCTAGGATAATACAATGTGTATTTTATCTACTGCAGCTTGGACAGAAAAGTTGGATATGCAATAAGGAGAAGCAGGGGTTATGTTGTGAAAATTTACTTCACCAATTTGAATATTTATCTTATTGTAGGATTCCTGGGAGATTCCAAGTTTAACTCAACATATGGTCTGCAAATTTAAAATTAAATTTATTTGTATAAATTTGACACAATAGGAGTTAAGTTCAAATGAAGGAAATTAGCATATGGTGGATTTACCACTAATAGAGAGCCTTACGTTATGAGAGAAAAGAAGAAGGGTTTGGTAGTTTTAGTTTTATATTCATGACTATATATATCTGGGCATATTGCTTATGTTTATTGCTTGTTGTTAATCCAAAGTACAGGTGGAATGTTTTTTACTACAGTGCATCCACAAAAGTAACTTTATCTAAGATTTTAAATTGATTTGTAATACATGTATTTTTCATATATAATTATATGTATAAATGTATTTATTCACATACATACACATACATATTAATGCCAACAGATATGTCCTTTTTTCCCTGATAATTAAACAACACACTTCTATCTGGTAGGAATCTGTACTCTCAGGAAAGCTATGCCTCTTCTATTTTTCCGGGGCGGTTGTCCATAACTCATTCTTTTCTGCCTATGACAGCTCCACACTAAGTTGTATGACATCACTCAAACCAATAAAATGTCAAGGAAGCATGATGGGGCTTTTAAAAAAACAAATCCGTTAGAAACACAAATACTTGTGAGAAGAAAGCTTTATTTTTTCTCCTTCTTTCCTTAAACATGAACATGATGCTTGGTTGCTTACATTCATCATATGTAGATGCATCAATGTTCGATGTTTATTAGAAAATAAAAGAGGATTTGATAGACTGTTTTAGATGCTGCATTCTTCACTTCTCCTGATTATGTGTTGTGCCTGAAGAGGTAATAAGCATTGGAAGCAGCTCTATTTCCACAGTGCAAGAAGAAAGAAGGCATCTCTCTTATTAAAAGCCAATTCTCCCTATAAATTATATACCTTTATGCCTTCTCAAGAATTGCGTATTATTGGTTACATGTTTTGTGTCCTATATTATCAACAAGTCCCTCTCAAACCAATACATGATGACTTACAATTGAGCCTAGCCTATTAAAATATAAAAACTATTCATTAAACAAATAGCACCCTCTTGCATCAATGTCATATTTGTCAGTGCAATAATTTATACTCTTTCTTTTTCCACCTTGCATTAGTTTTCTATGACTGTTTAACAGCTTACCACAATATAGTTAATGGTTTAAAACTACACAAGTTTATTATCTTATAGTTCTGGTGGTCGCAATTTCAAAGTGGGTTTCACTGAGCTAAGACTGAGGTCTTTGCAGGATTTTACACTTTGTGAACATTCCAAGGGAGAGTCTGTTTCTCTGGCTTCTGCAGCTTCTAGAGGGTGCCCACATTCCTTGTCTTCTGTTCCCCTCATAATCTTCAAAGTCAGCAACAAAGTGGCTTTATTTTATTTTTTAACTTTATTTTATTGTATTTTATTATTATTTTTTTGAGACGGAGTTTCACTCTTGTTGCCAGGCTGGAGTGCAATGGGAGGATCTCGGCTCACCACAACCTCCGCCTCCCTGGTTCAAGGGATTCTCCTGCCTCAGCCTCCTGAGTAGCTGGAATTACAGGCATGTACCACCATGCCTGGCTAATTTTGTATTTTTAGTAGCGATGGGGTTTCTCCATGTTGGTCAGGCTGGTGTCGAACTCCCAACCTCAGGTGATCCACCCACCTCAGAAAGTGCTGGGATTACAGGCATGAGCCACTGCACTCAGCCCAAAGTGTCTTTATTACATCTCCTTGCTTGCTTCATTACATCACCTTCTCTGACTCTGACCAGTATAAACCTTACTCTTATAAAAATCATATGATTACATTGGGCCCACACACCAGGCTAATCCAGGATAATCTTTCCCTCTAATGATCCTCTACCTAATAACATCTTCAAAGTATTTTCATTGTGTAAAATAACACGTTCACCAATTCCTGAGATTAGGGCTTGGAATCTTTGGTGGGAGACATTATTCAGTCTACTATGTGCCTCCCACCAACTCTTCAGCCTTCTAGTTTCTGTCATCATCATTCCACTAAAATCACCCTGAATAAATTCATTGTGGATCTAAATCTGTTAAATTCAAAAGATAAAAAAGTTTTTAGTTCTCATATTCTTCCCAGCGTTTCAATGGGTTGATATTTTATTTTAAAAAGTTTTACTCTTGAAACACTTTTTTGTTTGTTTTTCTTTTTCTTGACAATACACTCTCATGAGCTAACTGGTCCCACTTCCCTTAGCTTATTTGTACTTAATCATATTTAAACAAAGAACACACTTTTCATATGTGATTATAACTCTTAAATATGGTGAGTGCACTTTTTCTGCCTGTTTGCTTTCAGAAATGTAGACACAGACTTTACGCTACATGATTCATTTGTTGCAAATTAAACATTGAGTAGAATGACTTAGGACTGTGAGCTTTCCAAATTGGGGCAGAAACACATCTTTATTTCTGCTAGATGAAGTGAAAGAGCCAAGACACAGATATTCTACCATCTTTTGTCCTCACCTCTTCAATCCTAACTATGCCATGTTATCTTCCTGATTTTATTCTCTGACAGCAAGGTTCCACTACACCCGGACAACCTCTGCCAGCTTCGCATACAATATAATCACTACGCAAAGCCTTGACTCCAAAATAGCTCTTCTTGCATACTAAGATTCTGAGAGATCTGTTTCTACCCCATCATTTCCCTGGGCTTTTCCTTCCAGATGAAGAATGTGTAGAATTCTACTAAGATAATAGTAGAGTTGTATAAAAATTTACACCTTTCTTTGCTCGTTTCCCATGATTTCTCAGTGGCACTTAAGAGGGAAGATGTAAGCCCTCTCTCAGTGCCTTCTTTTAACCTGCTATCATTTTCATTTCTACTCTACAAATTTAGGAAAATGAGGTGAAACTTTTCTTCTACTGTGGCAAATGGGAATTTTCTTGCTTGCTGTGGAAATTGCTTTTGGTATCTCAGTGCTCATCTAGGAACAGAGAACTGGATATCTCTATATAAGCTGCTGCTGTTTTAGAAACAACATCACACATTAACAATGTTTTTTTGATGTATGACTTCTGCCATTTAAACAAAATCAGCATGCGGAAGGAAATGAGGGGATTCTCTACAATCAGAAAATGTCTCTTTATCTTCAGTTTTGAAATGTGACTTACATATTCTCTTATACACTGGTGTAAGCCAGTATTAAACTTTCCCCCTCAAATGTTTCTTAAAGTGGAATCCATAGGGGAAGGAAATCTTAGGTCTCACAAATAAACAAACTTATATTTATGTGGGAAGCTAAATATAAGTATGCAATTTGAAAACAAAGAGGAAAGAGTAAAATGTATATCCAAAAAGAGATTCAAGGTAAATATACGGGTACACACATATATTTGAAAAGAAAGTCATAGTATTTTCATAGCAATTTTAGATTTTAGAATAAGTGAATTGAAATTATTTTTACAGAGGTGATGATTTCCCTCATTTCTGCCTGAGCTGGAAGTCACAGGAAAATATGATTTGATTACTTGTGTCTTCCATTTCTTTTTCTCAATGTACATCGTGGCTTTGAAGTTTATTACACAGAAGTAAAACGTCTATCAAAGAAAAAGGAGAAATAGCCCACTTTTGCTATTTAAAATAAAGTCACTTTGTGCTGGAAACTGGAATGTCCATTCTAAGGAAGTTTAATCCAATTATTAATAGCTCAATATGTCAAATAATGAGTCCAAGACTCAATAGACACTTTTCTCCTATAGCGAAGGTCACAAGCCTCTGGTTGTCCACACTGGAGCTATTTTGGCTTTCAGGGTACATGCGCCTCATTTGAAAAGCTTTTCTGTGATTGCTGCTGTGTCTCCATCTGTTAGAGCACAGCATATTTCAAAGGTGAGGGTGGCACATTCAAATGCTGAATTTGGACAAGAATCTTAAGAAATATTATTTTATGGACAATTACAAAATGGCATTTGGTCATTTCAAGTAACATCTCAGTAGGGTTCCACTTCCAGGGCATTGTCATTTTAAACATCGGTTGAATACAATTTATTTTTTTAAAAAATGCCAGATGATTAATTAAATTACACATTTAAATGGCCATTAAGCTAAGCAAGAATATTATATTTTTAAGGCTAGCCAAATAGCACAAATCGATGAAAACATTAACTATCACTATGGTGCAGCATAAGGTGAATTAAATAGGGTCTCCTGCTTATAATTATGCCCCTGCCAACGCCCTGCCTCCATCACTACTATTACCTTGCACATTATCTTAACAATATGAGATCTGTCTCTTTGGGTCTGTGGGTACATCTCTAGTATAATTGTTAAAATATAAATGTAGCAGATAGGTGATATATTCTCTTATTATTTATCATCCAGGGAGTTATTAGAAAAAGCAGCAACCGCAGAGCTACTTAGAGTTTTGGGAACAGAGATACGATAAAAATGCTGAGTGTTGAGAGAATAAACACTGTTTATATATCAATTTTACTGGAGTACTGATTGTAATTGTTATAACTCTTCAGGAGCAGGCTCACAAAATGGGAAGATTGTGAATTCTATAACCAAATTCAACTCTAGATACAAAGGTTTGAATCTGGGCTACAGCCATTACTAGTTATGTGAATTTGGTTGTGCTATTTAACTTCTTTTTGCCACAGTTTACTCTGTTGTAAATAAGGATGATCGATAATACATACCTTATAGGTAAGTATTAATTATGTTAATGAGAAAAAATCAAATAGGACAGTCATGGCCTATTTTAAGTGACAAATAAATGTTAGCAAATGTCAAAAATGTGAATGCTTAGTAATACACAGATGGCTTTGAAACTACATAATCCTTAGACTGAAATTTGCCAACAGCATAAAGCATTCTCTTAATATTCATGGTTCTATTTCTTGTAAACACATCTCTAGTAATAGTCTCCCTAGCTAGTTTTACCTGTGTTTATAGAAGAATTTGGAGCATCTATGTACATTTTTGAAAAAAAATGAATACTTATTAAGTTGTTTAAGTGTGTGCCATGTTAAGGTCTAAGCATATGAATTCCACTGACTAATATAAATGTGGGCATCTGTAACTATCTTCTTATAACATATTAAGCATTTTAAATTTAAATTTGGCAGTTTGCAATTAATTTAGCTCAAAGTTTCATGAAGCTTTTATCTATTTAGAGCTAAAACATGTACTCTACATATGTTTACTTATTTTCAAGTTCCAAACACTACATTTTAAAACCCCATAAAATATACTTTTTATGGTTTTGGTTATTTAATTATGTTGTTCTGTATAACTAGAAAAGAACAGTAAAGATAAATTAATTTTTTATCACGTCACAATTATTAAATCATGTACTCTTTCATTTTTCCTCATTCTTCATTTAAATGTCATACAATTTTATTTATTTTGAAAAAATTTCTAAAAGTGTGACAATAATTTTAAGACATTTCTAAAATTGGTGGCAGTGCTTAGAATACAGTGGTACTAATTATTAATGTTTTCACTCAATGTTGGTTTCTAAGGTATATGGATACTTTTTGTGTTTATGAAAAATGTTTTAGTCAATAAAATATGATAAATAAATGTAATGGATACTGTTTAACATTAATGTATTTAATATTGGTTTACTAAAATTGCTGTTTGTGCTGTATTTTATGCTTTCATACCAATTTTATCATATTAAGTTTTGTACTCATATATGCATTCCATATTTACCCTGGTTACTTATGTTACTGAACAGAATGTTCATAAAGTTTAATCTCAGGAATAAAAAGTATTCATTATTATTATTCAGCATCCCTATATCTAGTACACAAGTATATTAACATCTATGGTCTTAACCTAAGTTTTTAAACCTAGTTAGAGAGTGGAGCCATGTAGGGATAGAAGCGAATGACTTGGGGCCCAGCAACCCATTTAATCCTCACAAGTAAGTTATGAAGAAAATAAGCCATGCATTAATTTTACTGTTTAGGATTTGAGAAAACTGAGGGCATGCAGAAATTTAGTGAATTTTAAATTTCAACCCAGTAGATAAAGTGGATTTATTCAATTGAACAATAATAGATAATTTTGAATAAAGTTTTAAGCAGAAAATATCCAACAAGAATGCAAAACTTAATCCTAGTACAAGAATAATTACAATATAAATCCATGGGCGTATTATTAGGACTGCCATAAAAAATTGCCACAACCTTAGCAAAACAACAAAAATTTACTTCCTCACAATTCTGGAAGATCAAAGTGTGAAATCAAGGTTTCAGCAGGGTGGTGCTCCCTTCAAAGGCCCTAGGAGAGAATTCTTTCCTTTCCTCTCCTAGGTTCCCGTGGATTCAGGCATTCCTTGACTCATGGCCACATCACTCCATTCTCTACCTCCAGGGTCACATTGCCTCTTTTATATATATATGTCTTCTCATCTATGTATCTGTCCCTAGCTTTCCTGAGGCTCTCTCTTATAAGGGTACACACATGGTTGCATTTGCAGCCCACCCAGATAATTCTGTATAAGCTCCTCCTTTCAAGAGCTTTAGTTTAATCACATTTTTGAACACGCAAAGTAATATTCAGTCTTTTTTCCCTATAAGCTACACAGGTTCTAGGGATTAGAAAAAAAGCCTATCTTTTTTGGAGGTCACTCTTTAGTGTACAATATGGAGTAACAGCATAAATCAGAAAAGATAGTACTTGATAATCCAAGAATGTCTTGTCTATAAGAAATTCACAGAACTAAAAAGCATATAAAACTTTGAAACTAAATTTTTAAAGCCAGATATTACAGGCAATATGAACTTGAAAATAACTCAATATAAAAATTTTAATGTAAAATGATATATAACATAAGCTGAAATTATCATGAGTAGTAATAACTTAAATACTTACAAATATAAAATACATTAAAAAGTTACAGACTTTTTTTAAAATCCCAATTTTATATAGCCCTTAATTTTTATAAAGAAGAACTAAAAAATTAGAGTAAAGAGAGCAAATAAACTATTGTAGCTGGATATTTTAAATGTACCTCTCACAAAGATATGCCAAACACATAAAATAAAGGAGTGTGTGTGTGTGTGTGTGTGTGTGTGTATAATTAGAATAATGTGATTAATATGCTTAAAACAAGAAAATAAGTAAAAGAAATAAATTTTCTTATTTTGACCAGTCTGTCTGTACATTAAAAATTAATATCTAACATGATTCTCAGTGGAAAACTGTTAGAAACACTTTCTTTAGAATCTGAAACATGATAAGCATCTTTACTATTGTAATTACTGATAAGCACCAGATAGAAATTCATAGCCAACAAGATTATTAAAAGACAAGATATACTAGTTATGAGGATTGATAGGAAAAAAGCAAAGTGCTATTATTTGAAGATGATATGATTATCTACATAAAGAAACAATAAATCAAGAGACATTTATAGAATATGGAAAAATTAAGTAGATTTATTGTATGCAAGATCAACCTACAAAGCCATCTGTGTGTTCCATACTATCAATGGTCACTAAAAAGTTTAAAAGAAAATGAGATATTATTCATAAGATCAGAAAAAGAGATACTAAAGATGAGTGGATTTTCTTACCAAATACTAAAGCAAACTGTGATGCCATGCTTTAAACAGAACAGAGTGATGTTGAATAGTGCAGACTCTTACGAGTCTAGTGGACTGAATGGTGACCCATCCCCAAATATATGTCATGTCCTAATCCCTGGACCTGTAAATATTACCACATAGAGTAAAATAGTTAATATTATCTTACATGGCAAAAGACATGTTTTAGATACTAGATTACCAACGTAAGCTCTACATGCCATCACAAGTGAGAGCAAGGCAGAGTGAGATTTTAAGCACAGATTCACAGAGGCAAAAACAATAGAAGATGGAGCAGCAAACCATGTGGCCAAGAGTGAAGGAAATCAACAGCAACAAGAAGCTGTACAAGGTGAGGAATACAGAATCCCCTAGAGCTTCCAGACGGAGAGGGCCTCTGCCAACACCTTGATTTCGGATCTCTGGTTCTCCAGAACTATGAGATAATAAATTTCTCTTCTTTTAAGTGACCCTTTTCCTGCTAATTTGTTACAGCAGCTACAGGAAAAGAGTAAATATTTCCATGCCAAAAGTTGCTCTAGAAGAATACAATTTAAAGGTAAGTTTTCTTATTTTGTACTGGGTTTTCTGGAATTTAGTCTTAAAACTGATTAAATGTAGGGGCACAAATGTCCATTTTTCTGGTTAAAGAGGACCCTAGTCACCCATGGTGAGATATCACAATAGAAATATACAGAATATCACCATTAAATTCTTCTAATCAAATATATATATAAGTGTGTGTGTATGTATATATAAAATTTTGGATTACCTTTTTTTATACCTTAGAATATTTTAAAGTAATGAATACATTGCAATTAGTTGGTTGCTTTAGGGGAGAAATCGGAGGTAAAAAACACAGCACATTAGAAACACAGCACATTAGAATCTCAGCACAAGCGCTTAATAAATGACCTAAACATTTCTGTGTCTTCCCTGAAAGAAACCCTATTTCCTATAGCTGCAGGATGGAGATTCTGAAATATAAACACAGAGTCTCATCCTGAGAGTGTATGGATCACAAAACAAATTGAATTCTCAACCATCTCAACAGGATGTCTTCTGTTAAACTGAGGCCACTAATAGGAAAGGAATAGAATCCTGAAAATTACACTGAGTAAATATAGTCAGATTCTGGTAAAGCTGGAGATATCAACTCTCTATCTTCTGCTGAATTTTCCTTTTCAGTAATAGAAGCCTTTCCACCACTCTTGCCTGCAAAGTTTAACCCTGCTTTGCCTGGAGAAATTGCAATAGCCTCCCTTGAGATTGTTGCATTTCAAGGCACTGCTGATTATTCTCAGCATCTCTCTTTGGGTGAAGCAAAAAGTGAGACCTGTGAGGAAGCGTACTGTACACCATAAGAACTGCATGATTTTTCCAGTGTATAGAGACAGAAACCTGGGGAAGATGTGTGAGAATACATATTAAGAGTAAAGGATAATGGTGGAACATAAAGTTGGGTCAAGATGAATTTATTGCTATGGGTCAACTGAACAAGAGGATTCAATTTTGTAGATTGAAGGGCTAAAAAAGGTCTAACGGGTTGGTTGGCTGAAACATGGAACACATGGTGTTAGGCCTGCAGGCACCCAGAATACAAGAGTGGTGGCGGCTTAGGGGCTTTCACCTAGATTTCAGTGGATGGATGGAAAAGCCTGGATACCCAGGTAGAAGTCTGCCTCAGGGGAAGAGCTCTTGCAGAAAGAGTCTACTAAGGCAATGCCAAACAGAAATGTGGAATTGGAGCCCCTACATAGAGTCCCCACTGAGGCACTGCCTAGTGGAACTTGGGAAACAGGGCCAAAGCCCTCCCGACACTGGAATTATAGAGCCACCAGCAGCTTGACACCTGGAAGAGCTGTTGGCGTTGGACTCCACCCATGAGAGAAGTAACAACATAATAATGGGACTGCCTGAGGCCTTGGGAGTCCACCCCTTACACCAGTGTCCTCAGGATACAGGACATGGAGTCAGTGATCATTTTAGAGCTTTAAGATTTAAGGTCTGCCCTTCTGGGTTTCAGATTTGTGCAAGCCTACCACCCCTTTCGTTTGGCAGATTTCTTCCTTTTGGAATGGGAATGTTTACCCGATGCCTGTACCACAATTGTATCTTGGTAATAAAAAACTTGTTTTTGATTTTATAGGCTTATAGCTGGAAAGAACTTGCCTTGAGTCTCAGATGAAACGTTGGATTTCAAAGTAGTAAGTTGGTCCCTGAATAAGTTAAGACTCTCAGAGACAATTGAGATAGAATCATTGTATTTTGTATGTGAGAAGGACATGAGATTTGGAAGAGAGGGAGGCGGGTGGACTAGGCGCAGAATGCTGTAGTTTGGTTTGTTTGGTCCTTCTCAACCTCATGTTGAAATTTGATCCCCCAATGTTGGAGGAGGGACCTAGTGGGAGGTGTTTGTGCCTGGGAGCAGATTTCTCATGAATGGCTTGATACCATCCTTGTGGTAATGAGTGAGTTTTCATTATATTAGTTTATGTAAGGCCTGATTGTTAAAAAGAACTGGGTACCTCCCTCCCCTCCATTTCTTCTTCTCACCATGTAATCTCTATACATTGCTCCCCTTCACCTTCTGCTATGAGTGGAAGCAGCTTGTAGCCTTCACCAGAAGCAGATGTTCGTATCATGCTTCTTGTACAGCCTGCAGAAACAGGAGCCATATAAACCTTTTTCTGTTATAAATTATGCAGCCTCAGGCATTTTTCTTAATAGCAAAACAAATGGACTAAGACTTTGGACACCAACATTAATTTTAGGAGATCCAAATGACACTGTGGTCCATTATTCAGAAAAGGGGCTTATACAGGTCACATGATTAATGGAGTTTTAGTTCAGATCCATCCCATAGTGGGTCTAGTGGATCCCAAGTCCATTTTATGGTTATCCTTCCAGTTCTAGAATGTATAATTGGGATAGGTATACTCAGCAACTGGCAGATCCCATATATCGGTTCTGTGGAGTGACGGTATTATGGTAGGAAAAGTCATATGAAAACCCCTAGAAGAGCCTCTGCTTAGGAAAAAGATCACATCAAAATATATATTCCATTTATGAAGGTATCTCAGAAATAAGTGCCACCATCAAGAACTTGAAAAATGTAGAGGGTACTGATTCCCACCCTATCTATATTCAAAGTTCTTTATTTTTCCTGTGCAGAAGATAGCTGGGTCTGGGATTATGACAGTGGATTTTTTAAAAACTTGACCAAATGGCGACTCTAATTGCAGCTGCTGTTTCAGATGTGATCTTTTTTTTTTTTTTTGTCACCAAAGTAACACAAGCCCTGGTACCTGGTATGGAGTTATTGATCTGGAAAATGCTCTTTTCTCAATACCTAATAGTAGAGACCATGAGAATCAGTTTGCTTTCAGATGGCAAGGCAAGCAATACACAGTCACTGCTCTGTGCCTGGGCTATCTCTAGCTGTATATCACAATTTAGTCTGCAGGATTGTTGATCACCTTTCTTTTCTATAGGGCATTACATCAGTCCATTATTTTGATATTACACTCTTTATATCTACTGAGGAAGAAGTAGAAATTGCTCTAGACTTATTGTTAAGACACTTGCATTTCAGAGGGTAAGAAATAAATCCTACCAAAATTCAGTGAACTTCCACTTTGGTAATTTCCAGAGGTCCATTGGTTTGGGGTATGTCAACATGTCCTTTCTAAAGTAAAGGCTAAGTTGTGGCATCTGTTCCTTTCTATAACCAAAAGAGGGGCACAACGTGTAGTGAGCTTATTTGGATTGTATATGCAACATACTTTTTGCTTACGCTACTCTGGGCCATTTACCAAGCAATCTAAAAAACTGCTAGTTTTCTGTGGGTCCCACAACAAGAGGAAGCTATGAAACGAGTCTAGACTGCTATGTAAAAGGCTCTGCCACTTTGTCCATATTGATCCAATAGACATTGAAAACCAAATTGTTGACACATTTATGAAAAGATGCTCATTCTCATTAACAAAGTGCTTTAAATAAAACATCGATAAAATTCATTCAATAAAATTCACCCAATTCATAAACATCAGATTAACAAATGTAGAAAGTTAGATAACATCAAATTTTGAGAGGATGAAGAAAAAATGAACTACATATGTCTTATAGTTAAAAGTGTAACTTGGTTAGCCAATTAGCCATCTGGAATAAATTTTTGGCATAATTATTAAAATTAAATATACCTAGAACCTATGACTCCCTATTATGGGTCTTTGCCCTAAGAAAATATCTATACTAGTTTGTGAAAAAATCCAATTGAACATCTATTTTATGACTGTTTCTGGTAAAAGGAATTGGAGGCAACCCAGGTTTCTATCACTAAGGAAACTGGGCAAACAAACATGAAGGATGCAGTGTTAAAAGCATTATAACAAGAGCTAAAAGTTGATGTGCTCTCCAAAGCACCATAGATCTTATAAAATATACTTTGAGAGTGATAGATTTTAAAAAGTATGTCTAGAGCACAACATTATTTCTATGCATCAAAAACACATACAAGTCTGGTCAGTATAGTGTGTCCTCATCTCTACAAAAATAATTGCTTTTAAATTAACTGAGTGTGGTGGCACACACTGGTAGTTCCAGTTACTTGGGAGGCTGAGAAGGGAACATTGCTTGATCCTGGGAGGTAGAAGTTGCAGTGAACCAAGATGGCACCACTGCACTCCAGCCTTCTGGATGACAGACTGAGATCCTGTCTGAAAAACAAAAACAAAACCCAAAACAAAAACATACAAAGATAAAGAAACGTGATATATATTTTAGAAGGGTATATATATCCAAAGACATCAAACACATTCAAAACGGTCTCTGCATGAAGAAATAGAATAGAATTAGGGAGTGCAGATGAAAAGAAAATTAAAATAAAACAAATGATTGATTACTAATACTAGTTGGCAATAATCTGAAGAACTGATCAACTTAAATTTCAATATCTGATCACAATTAGAATGAGAAGCAAAAGAGAAAGAAAGAGACATACTCATAACTACTTTTGGAAATTTAAAAACCTGATAGAATATTTACATATTTAGCAATTAAAGACTAAATTATCCAACAATATATTTAGAGCTATCACAAGAAAATAAGGGTATGGTCAAAGCTTGTGTTACATGACATTCATCAATACACTATTAAAAAAACTGGAAAGGTTAAAAATAAAATTAAATATATACCAATATGAGATTGGTTAAACATGGGAATACTTAAATAATATATAGAGAGGTATTGAAAGAAAAGCTTATACATTATTTGTAGACATACAAGAAAAAAAGCCAATAATCTTATTTTTATAAAACATATTATAAACTATAATATGTAGAGTATATACATATGTGTATGATACAGAGTAAAATTCTGATAGTTGTTTTCTCTTCCATACGTTTAATAAGAACCTGTTTTCTTTTGTAATGGAGACACAGTTGGAAGAACTGGTTATTTTCCCAAGGCTTTGACTGAAATAGCCTTGTGAGAGGTTCATCAAGTTCAATTTAGGACAGCTTCTGTGCACAGTGATTCTTACTGCACTTCATGTGAGTAATCAGGCCAACTATATGGGACTGAAGCTTATTTTGCAGGTAAATTGGTGCTGGTGTGATTTTTCTTTGGTGGAAGTGAGGGACCATAGAGTGAAAGGTTGTGCTTTAGAAGAAAACTTTATATTAGATTAACCTTTGATTCCTGGGTGGCCACATGGTCACTCATAGTATGCAGCTGCCTACTACACCCCCTCCTCAGTGTGAAGCCGCCAGAAAGATTGACAACTGGATTCCTCATGATTGAGGAACTGATAAATAGAAGGAAGGAACTGAAACTGGCCCAATTATCTCATAGGCTGTTTTGTTTTGTTTTGTTGATAAACATAGAAATTGACCCTTCTGCTGTTAAAGCTTGAAATTTTCATTCTTTATCTGTGTACCTTCCTCAAGAAAGGACCCTTCAAGCCTGTCAAAAAAAAGTGTCAAAGACCTGAAACTCACCAGGTCACAGCATCAGATGCCTCCTTGGCCCTCCCTAGTTCTTGTTTTCTTAAACATTGTTACATTACTTCCCTGCTGTATAAACTCCTAGTTTTAGTCACTTAGGGAGATGGATTTGAGACTGAGCTCCCTTCTCCTCAGCTGCCACACCTGATTAAAGAAAGCCTTCTTTCTTGGCAATACATGTCGTCTCAGTGATTGACTTTCTGTGGTAAGCAGCACGACCTACACCAAACCCCTGGTGTTTTGTTAACATGCCCTTGACAGAAAAATAAGGCCAAGAGCAGGTAGAGCTTACACTTCTAAATAATTCATCTCTCTCTGAAAAATCTCTAAAAAAAAAAAAAAAAGAAGAAAATTTGTATTACTTTGAGCTTGTGAGGAAAATTTTGTAATAAGTTATACATGGATACATGGATTTGTCACAGGAAATGTGGGAAAAGAGATTTTGTAAAAGAAAGGGAAGCAAATTAAAGCGTAAAAATACAAGGAAGTAAAGAAAGACGGCAAGTGAAACAAACAATAGAAACAACAAATTAGTATAAATTTAAAACTCTATTGAAATAGAAAAGAGTAAAGAAAAAGTTCTTAACTATTTACATAAAGGATAGAACATGGACATATAAAGATGCTGGTTTTTAAATATGTTACAAAAAATTTGCTTTGATTAATATGTTAGTTTGGGGAACAGTTGTCAGCAGTTGCTCAGTAATCTCAGTTAGTAATTTCTAAATTCTAGTGGGTGAATGTTTAGCAAACCAGTAAACCCCCTGATATCAATTGGGTTTTCCAGTCATAAGTTGATGAGATAGCAGGTTATACTAAATAAGAATAATTGGAAATCTATTTTGAGTTATAATTAATCCTTATATTGACTGAAGAGGTTCTGAGTAAACCAGGAACTGGAGATGTTTAGCATAGTGATGACAACTTCAACCAAGTCTCTGGCATAAATTCAAATTAAGGGAGACAAATAATATTTGTGCCTGAGGTAGCCAAGCTTATGCCAAAGTGCCAACATCTCTTCAGCAAAAGCAAAGTGAGAATGTAAATAAATAATTAACAACAAAATTTTGGTTGTAGAAAGTCACTAATTTGGGGTCAAATAAGAAAGAGCTTATGAATTTACCCAGTATAGAACTATAAACCAATGTAATTTATTTTGCCACTAATATAACAGACCTTTAATCAGTAAAATATGTGTTTCCTTAAAAACATCTCCTTGAAATACAGAACTAAAATTATAAGCTTAATAGAAAAATAACAATAATTTTAGAGTGATGCTATTTCTCAGTGTTTTATCTGGTTTTTAAATAAAGAATAAAAATAAGTACTAACATGTATTTCCAAGAAGAAAAATCCAAAAATATATCTACTAAAAGTCATTAATTTGACCCAGGGGAAAACCAGTATTATATATTTTTAAAATATGTGTATATGTCTTAATATTATATGAGGAATTTCTATGGATTAGAAAGAAGAACTGGGCCAACATGCTAATGGTGATTAAGCTTGATAGCACAGTAGAGAAAGTTCAAGATTTGTGTTAAGACAAAGATAATTCCAATCTTATTTACTCTCTAACAAAGTTGCAAAGTTACTTTCTTCTTTCAAATCATGGTTTCCTATTTCTAAAATGTTGATAAGATGCCTAACAGCGGGGGTGTTTTAAAGATGGCATTAAGTTATATAGCAAATACAACAATCTAGTTATGGAGCAGTCCAATGTGCCCCCCAGTTGTCAATTCCAGGGAAGGATTTTTGGTATCAGAATTCCCAAGGAAAACACTACATGATCAATCACTGGTGGAACAAGGCTTTACCTACATACAGAGGCAGAATGACATCTGCTCCAATAGTGTGAACTGGTCCATCAGGGCTAGTGGGTTCCCTAGGAGCCCAGGCAGGGCAATTTGCTTACCTGTTCCCTCTACTTCTGCAGTGGAAGAAACTTCTCCCACTCTGTGAAATATAAAATAGTGAAAGCTGGGGCTATGTCAGAAGCCCTGACGTACCTGCTTAGGCAGAACAACAGAGTGCATATTGAGCTTGAAACAGGGAAAGATATTCCTGCTTAGGGTGACAAGTTCCTCACAGGCTATGTATTACTTGGTAGTGAAGTGTTCCATGACCAAGACCCATTCTTCTATGGCAGATTGGGGATGGAAAGATACATTAATACTGCCTTTCCTGGCACAGCAATTCTGCCTAAATGGAGTAATTATTCAAAATGTAAATTATAATTATCATAACTGTCTGAAAGCAAAACACCAACTTCAATATAATCTTAAAGCTTCTTCAGTCTCTTTCTATATGTCCCAACAAGGAACAATTTTTTTTCCCTAATGGGCTCAACTTCCATACCTGCACCCAAGCCCTATCAAAATCTTGTGATATCTGTTTGATGAAGTCTATCTTCAGTCTTAGACAAACTTCTTATTGCAACTTTTCAAAGTTTAAAAAGCTTTTTTTTTTGTCTGTCTGTCTCTTCACTTTGGTTTTATCACTTATCTTTTCTGAAATACTATTGTTTAATATGAGGAAACCTACAAAACAGAAAGTCTGTCAAACAAAAATGGGGAGGATATATATATATATATAAATAAAAATTCTCATCCAGGAGTCATCTTAGTCACTCTTCTGTTATTATTTTATTTGAAGTAGTTATATATATATATTCTACATATATATATGTAGAATATATATAATATATATATATATACTATATTTATATATATATATATCTACTATATTCTACTATATATAGTAGAATATAGTAGAATATATATATATTCTATATATATATAGAAATAAAAATTCTCATCCAGGAGTCATCTTAGTCACTCTTCTGTTATTATTTTATTTGAAGTAGTTTGCTCTTCCCAGCCATGTCATGGTTTATTTCATGGAAATCTTAGTTGCATCAGTACATTTTGTGGTTTTTGGAAAATCTGATTTGAAAAATTCAATGTTTACACTGAATTAGTCTTGCAAGTTATAGATTAGCAAAAGAAAGGATTAGGAGTTAATGATGGTATTATAAAATTTGAGTGAAATTAATACAAATGTCTTGGACAAACTGGACTTTCATGTACATGATTTGCTTTATAATGTGTCTACATGTGAATATGACTGGGCATGGTAGCTCATGCCTGTAATCTCAGCATTTTGGGAGGCTGAGGTGGGTTGATGGCCTGAGCTCAGGAGTTTGAGACCAACCTGGGCAACACGGTAAAACCCTGACTATACCAAAATATACAAAAAATTAGCTAGGCATGTTGGTGCACACCTGTGGTCTCAGCTTTTGAGGAGGCTGAGGTGGGAGGATTTCTTCAGCTTGGGAGGCAGAGGTTGCAGTGAGCCAAAATCATGCCTGCACTCCAAACTGGGTGACAAAGCAACATCCTGTCTGACAACAACAAAAAAGAGTGTGTACTCTCTTATGCTGTTCTGTTCTGGTGCATTCCACTGCATTTTATATTGTCTAATCACGTGGGAAACATTGTATCTTATGGAAGCATATGATTCAGCATGCTTGTACTAGAGGTCCTGGTGAATTTGTGGAAGTGGACATGTTAAAATGAGAATAACTGAATTATCAACATTTTGAGACACCAGTTAGCTTGTGGTGTCATCCAGCAATGTCATAATCTAACTTGTAACACAGCCAATATGAATTAAATTCCAAAGGCAGATACATTATGAAAGGGAGAAGTCTTTCAGAATTATTAAGCACACTAAGTCTCCAAGACTATCCCTGGAAAGGGTGGGAAAATATTTATTATTGTAAAATTCCTGCTTTTAAAATTATTTTCCAATGCCTGAACAGGCACAGTTATCTTGCTCTTTCTTTTTCAAGAGCATTCCTATGTGTACAATATCATTAGTTGTTAATAATATACTTTCTTGTGATAGCATTTTAGTCTTGTCTCATAGTGTTAATTAGCTTTACAAGTTAGTTTTCTTAAGGCAGGAGCAGTGAATAATACCAATTCATTCAACAAATACTTTTGATGAAGGAATGAATACATGGATAGTGAATATGCAAATAATGCTGAGGTAAATACACAAAAACGGAAAAGTTAACAAAAAGTCGAGAATCATATTAATACTGTTTTTCCAACATTTGCCTTATTGAGGTATTATTATTATTATTATTATTTTTTTTTTTTTTGAGACAGAGTTTCGCTCGTTACCCAGGCTGGAGTGCAATGGCGTGATCTTGGCTCACAGGAACCTCCGACTCCTGGGTTCAAGCAATTCTCCTGCCTCAGCCTCCCGAGTAGCTGGGACTACAGGTGTGCGCCACCATGCCCAGCTAATTTTTGTATTTTTAGTAGAGACGGGGTTTCACCTTGTTGACCAGGATGGTCTCGATCTCTTGACCTCGTGATCCACCCGCCTCGGCCTCCCAAAGTGCTGGGATTATAGGTGTGAGCCACCGCGCCTGGCCACTGAGGTATTATTTTAAAGAACATGAGCTGCAGGAACAGTGGAAAGCACATGAATAATGAAGGTAATCAGACCTCACTCCAAAGACTGGCTCTGCCACTTGCTGATTTTGTGATATTAGGGTAGTTATTAATTCTTTGGGATTGTCAATTCTCTCATTGGTATGATGTATAGACTAGCATAGATCTCATTTTTCTCCAATGGGAATTTGATAACATTAACATACTTTAAATTTCTCCCTCAAAAACTGTTGATTATGTATGAGCATATAGTAGATGTTAAATGAAGGTAAGTCTTTTTACTACTAATTTATCAATTTTTCTATAACTCCTCATTTTGGGGATGGCACGATAGATGGACATGATGGTAATACAGAGCTTTAGGACCAGTAAAAATGTAAGTTTCTGTATGAATATGTTCCATTACATAAAAATAGACTATTAACTAAATCTATTTACTATATTCATCTTAATTCATATTTTCCTTATCAAGATTATATTTATATATTTTAAGTGATACAATATTTTTGAATTGTTTATTGTTTGTTAGGAACTCTACTTTCTACATTTTTAAATCAACTATTATTTTTTTCAATATTTTTAATAGAGATGGAGTCTCACTACATTGGCCAGGGTGATCTTAAACTCCTGGCCCCAAGCAGTCTTCCCAGCATGCTGGAATTACAAGTGTGAACCACCACATCCAGTCTTATTATTCTTAAGAGAAATGACATTTTCATGAAGTTTACGAAGTTGCATATGATACTTTAGAGAATGAGATAATTCTGATAAGCTGAAGTTATTAAAATTGTTAATTTGTAGATTCACGTCCTATGGACATTATAGATTATTTACTGCTCCTTACATTGTAGATCTGTGCTTAACGACCGAAGCATGGTCACCTAGAAACACAGTAAGAAAACTGTGACCACCAGAAAGTTTTCTTGACATCCTATCATGATTCATTCAAAGTTGTTCTTCCAATAATCAGATTAAGAGATTAAACAGATTAAACTATGAATAACTGAGAATTTTATTAACCAGATAAACTTATTCTTCAATTGCTGCTGGCAATACGTAATAGATAGAAAGTTGATTTAATTTTAAACATGAAGATAAGTGAAAATTGGAAACAATAGAAAATAACCTTATTTTACCCAATTTTCTAAGTATGCATTATTAAAATGATAGTGCTGATATGTCTTATTTTTTCTGTCCTCAGTGCTACAATTCTATTAGGTGCCTCCAAAATATTTAGCCTAGATTATATCAATTACCTCTAACATCTCTTACCTTTATTAATGATTTTTTCCACCTGACCCCAATGTACTTCAACTTAGAGGAATGGCCCATTTCCCATAATAACTATTAAAGTGTCTTCACATTAATTTTAAGGCACTGAGTGTCTGACCTCTGCTTACCTCTTCATGATTCTCACCTAACATGATCTCTGAATCCCAGTTCCCATAAGCCATATACTAAACTTACTTATTTCTTTGTATGCACTGTGCTCTCTCTCTCCCTCAAGTCTTCCTATGCTTCTGCCATGACATTCCTCCCTTCTCAAATTAACCTGGCTAACTCCTACTCATCATTTAGATGTCAGCTTAGACATCATCTTCTGCATTAGGTGCTAACCCTTGCTTGACCTCATAATTCTGAGACAGATGTTGTCTTACAAGCTCCCATAACATAAAGTGCTGTTTACACTAGACAATTAAACAGATAATTATCTGTTTAATTATCTGCACCCCTTGCCACACAGTAAAAAACTTTGTTCACCCTTGAATCTCAAGTCAACAGCACAATGCCTGGCACACTAGTAAAAAAAAAAAAAAAAGCCATTGAATGAATGACCTCATGAAGGGGCTTTTGGTTTACTTATTTTGGAAGGACAAGAAAACTCTTAAATGCAATGTAATTTTTATTTTTATTTCTAGTTCTACAAAACAATATAAGAGCAGATAAATATTGATAATGATAGGAGGCAGATAAATTCCTAGGCAGACAAGGATGCGTCCCCAGAGGAACTTGACCTTCAAGCCAAAGACAGTCTGAATTCTGAACACCAAACTACCAGTTCTGGACAGAATCCGCAAACCACAGTGAGAACTTCCATTCCCATTCAATGTGCTCAGCTCTTAACTGGTCCTGGGCAAGGTCCTGGGCCAAGACTTCACTTCAGCCCTTAATTGCTTCTTTACGTTATTGTGCCTCTTTCTGAATGGTGTTGTTTTTTTTTTTCCAAGCCTACCCATAAACCAATCAGCACACATTTCCCATTCTAAGTTCATAAAAATCTCAGACTCAGCCTTGCAGCCAGCAACTCTCTTTCAAGTACCCTCCTGATGCTATGAGCTTTCTTTCTGTTGCTCAATAAAATTCAACTCTGACTTATTCACTCTCCAGTGTCTGTGTACCTCATTTCTATTGATCAGGAGATAATAACTTAGAACTCACCAAACTCCCCAAGCAGTAATGCTCTCTCCTGTTTGCCAGACTACAGTAGTGAAGAGGCTGCAAAAATATCACTTTATTAATTATACTTTAAAAAGGTAACTCAACTGTCTTTGTTGGTACTGAATAATTCCTGGGTTCCAAAGTCATTCACAAGTGATAAAGCAAGCCAGAAACAGAATAAATAGCATAATGCTCAAATTCAACAAACCTGGAGCATATTTGTAACTTTGATGTAAGTGAAGAACAAACGTATATGACTGAGGCTGCCAATGATCATGCAAAGAACAGAATTGTTTCATGTTACAAAAATTAAGAAAATCTCAGAAATCAGAGATTAAAACTTCTGTAGAATACACAGGTATGATGTAGAGAGGTTCCAAAATAAAAAAAGGATTGTTTTTGAATTACTTTTCATTGATTACAATTGGGACCAAATATCTGACAATTCCTGAGGTTATCAGAATACCTATCCCCCTCACCATCAACTCTCCTAGGCAACTGTGTTTAAGATGAAACTTGGAGGCTTCAAAGAGGAGTAGATATAAAGTACGGGGCAATATATATAATAAGCATGAATAAAACTCAACAGAATATTTTGTGTGGCAACAGTCCTTCCGTCCTTCCTCCCTCCCTCCCTCCCTCCCTCCCTCCCTTCCTTTTTCCTTTCCTCTCACTCTGAAACTGTAGTATGAGAATCAGGTTTGCATGGAGCACTGCCTTCCAATATCTGAGGTGAAATTATTTTAATATTAAAACCTTAAAATGTCAGAAATCATAAACCGAGGAAAAGAGAGAAATAAAGCTAATTTCAGAAAAATGAATTATTAAAAATTTATTCCCCAGTCACCCTTCTTGAAAAACTCTTAAAAGATGGCTTGACAGGGCCAGGTGCGGTGGCTCATGCCTGTAATCCCAGCACTTTGGGAGGCCGAGGCGGGCGAATCACAAGGTCAGGAAATCAAGACCATCCTCGCCAACATGGTGAAATGCTGTCTCTACTAAAAATACAAAATTAGCTGAGCATGGTGGTGCACGCCTGTAGTCCCAGCTACTCAGGAGGCTGAGGCAGGAGAATTGCTTGAACCCAGGAGGCGGAGGTTGCAGTGAGCCGAGATCACGCCACTGCACTCCAGCCTGGTGACAGAGTGAGACTCTGCCAAAAAAAAAAAAAAAAAAAAAAAGATGGCTTGACAAAAAGTAAGTGATTAAACCAATAGAAATAAATATAGAGGTTCTCAAAAATAATATGTGGGAGTATACAACTATAATAATAACAAATCAACAGATAATATCAAAATAATATTAATGAATAATCATGGGCACATTGAAATGATAAATAGAAAAGTTAAAGCCAGCCGCTCTCCGAACAGTTTTTTTGAAGGGTTGAAAGCAGTGAACCGAAAGAACAGAATACAGTTTTCTTGTATTCTTGGAAGAGGAGAATGGAAAGCTGAAATAATGCTCTATTATAAGTCTTTAACCAAGAGTTTGCATTTAAAATATGTATATGTTAATATAAAAAATAAAACATAAATAAAATCATCCTAGTCATTTTTCATTTAGTATTCAAAAGATTCATAAATAACATAAAGAAAAATTGCTTTCTAAAGAAAACCTCAGAATCCATGCAAGTAATTACAGCCCCAGTACTCCATACCTTTAAAACACAGCAAGGACCCAGGCACAGTGGCTCATGCTTGTAGTCTCAGCCCTTTGGAAAGGTCATGGCAGGAGCATTGCTTGAGTCCAGGAGTTCAAGACCAATCTGGCCAAATATAGCAAGACCCCATTTCTAATAAAAAAAAAAAAAAATTCAATGCAGCATGTTAACAAATACTAAAAGTTACAATTTCCAGAATGCTGTTTTCTGTGATGTAGTTGTTGATTAATAAAGCTTACATGATTTGTTGAATATATTAATAAAATTCCTTAGACTCGGGTATTTTACTTTTGATATAAGAATTCCATAAATTCCTGAGAAAACTTAAAATTCAATTAATATTTAAAACTACATATTGAATGGATTTTGAATATAGCAAAAGTAATCTTGACTTTCATCTGTTAATTGTGCATAAAAACCTAACATTTTCAACATTAATTTCAATGACTTTGATGGCAGCAGCCGACTGTCTGGAGTGGCTGCTGCAAAGATGCCAGCTGCTGTGGGGGAGCCACAGCTGTGGCTGCACATTCTGTGGAGCCTGTGGGAGCTGAGAACAAGTGAGAATCCCACCCCCCTTCTAGTTGGCAGGGCAGGAGCCCTGTGTTCCCTGTCATGGTTGCAGCCACCCAGTCATGGCTGTGGATCCAATCATCCCTGTGCTCTTGGGGGTGTGGGAAGGCCCCCTGCCCTACAGGCTTGGAAGTGCCTACTCTTGCTGCCTGGCCTCTCCCTACTCCCAGCACCCACTTCGATTCTGGAGCAAAGTGTGGTCAAGCTTGGGTGCTGTCATGATCTGAGCGGTGTGCACACACTTAGGGTGGTGCTGACACACCAGCCTCCTGCCACCTTGATGCCTCTGGATTTTGGGCAGCAATGAGCATACGAGAGAGGCTGAGGTGGCCTGAGTTCCCTATGCTCACCATAGGCCTGCAGGTGCTCCTCTGCACAAATGGCCTAGGCACTGGGGATGGCAGTTTGATGGTGGTGGGAGGTAGACTGGCTTCTTGAGATGACCTGAAGCCTGGGGGCTAGGCTGCCAGTTCCAAGGACCAAAGTGAGAACATATGGTGTGCTTTCAGGGCCCACCTGTGGCCTCCCAGAAACAAATTAGCATGCAGTTCCTCCCATTTGAAGCTCATAATATCCCTGGACTCAGCCAGACTCAGGTAGATGATGGAACATCCTGCCTGTGGAAATGAGCTACCCACTGTGGGCCTCCTCTCTACTGAGAGCTGTAAACTCATTAGGAGGAACTGCCTGTGGAAAGGAGCCATTCACTCTTAAGTCTCCTCTCCACTGAGGCTGCACACTTGATGGGATGACCTGCCTGCGGATAGGAGCTACCCACTTTGGATCTCCTCTCTGCTAAGAGCTGCACTCATCAGGATGACCTGCCTGCAGAAAGGAGCTACCTACTTTGAGTCTCTTGAGAGCTGTACTATCACTTAATAAAGCACCTCTTGGCCTTGCTCAGCCTCTTGTTGCTCATGTACCTCATTCTCCTTGGATGTGGGACAAGAACTTGGGACCTGCCAGACTGAAAGAGTTGTAACACAAACAGGGCTGAAACATGCCTCCCTGCCCCCATGCCTTGCTACATTACAGGAGGTGAGAAAAAGAAGAGAGGAGAGAAGAGCTGCAGCCCTTTGGGGAGCCCAGACTTAGGAGTTTGCTAAGCCAGGGTTGTGACACCCTCTCTGGGGCTCTGCAGTTCCTTGCATCTCCAAGCTTCTGGGCACTGCTGCATTCCCTGGTGCTGGCACCTGTGCCGGTGCCTGTAGCTGCCTGCTCCACCAGAGCCAGCATGCCTGGCTGTGCAGTGGCCAGCCCCCACACTTGCTTGCTCGCGTACCCCCTCGCTGTTCCGTGCCTGGCTTACCTTTGGCAGGCATAGGATCTAGGTGGGTAGTAAAAGCCAAGTACAGCCTACCAGCCCATGTGGGCAGAACAAGCACAGCAGGCCCAAGCAAAACTTGGGCAAAGATGCCACTGGCCAGAGACGTTTCCGGCTGACAAAGTGACACCCTAAGGATCCTGTGACCTGTTATTATATACATTTATATGTATACACACACATATATGTATGTATATAAATTATATATATATACACACACACACACACACACACATCTAAAGGAGAGTATAGTGGAGAGACTTTAATAATTTAAAATTTAAACAACAGTGTAAATCAGGAACACCAGGAATGTATGTTTTCTAAACCCAGGAAAATTTTAAGCCACATGCTCTTCTGCTCCTAGAGGGACATTTATAATATTCTTAATAACAAGACAGAATGATCCCTACTTTCACAGCAAAGAACCATTCTATAAAAGAACTGTGGCACATATATTTCAGGGTTCATTGCCTGAAATTGGAATGTAACAAAGTGCAATATCTCGAGGCAAATTTATTCAAACCAAAGGAAACTTATACTTCCTCCATTGCATTAACCTCTTTTATCAAAGAACAAGTTGAATCAACTGTCTCCTACTTCAGCCCTCCAACTGGTGATTTTTGGTTCCACACAGGGTAAAATATTTTGATTACAATGAGGGCTGCTTATATCACAACACTACTAAAAATAATAATGGCTTATCTCCTTATATCTGTCACAGAGACAAAGAATAGTTTTGGGTAGTGAATTGCTTTAATAAATGGCTCATAGAAACAGATATTATAGAAGTCACCCTACCTCGGGCAACTTTTCTCCCTCTATCATTACTTCTACAAACTAAGCTGGAGAAATATCCATTTATTTATCCATTGTAATCCATTAAGACAGTTTGTACTAAGAAATTATTTGTGAACTTTAGAGAACCTTAAGTAGTTGTTGTTGTTGTCTTTTGATTGTTATATCAAAAGAAACATACAAATTAATAATTTGATATAATAACACATATGACAAACTGTTTCACCTTGCTAGCATTATTATTAAAAATAAAGAATGGCCCTGGAGATGTTGGTATACCATTCAATGTCATTTGTATTTTATCCTGTTATTTCTGTCAGAAGCTAATAGAATAGAAATAACTAGGATTTGAGTTGATATATCACTAATTATCTCTGAAATAGCTATTCCCTCTATTTTCCGTTGGTAACAGAAAACCCCTGCCCACACCTCAGCCTTTTAATGTGGGTTATTGGCTGAAAAGTCAGAAGAGTATTTTCTTGCCTCTCTTTACCCAAATATATTTATGAAATTAGATTTGTGACAATTGGAAATGAGCAAAAATTGACATGTATAAGTTCCAAGTCATGTCTTAAAAAGCAGTTGCTCACTTCTACTCCCTCTTCCCCTTCCTAAGGACTGTAATGTTACACTGGTCATAGTGAATCAACTATAATCATGTATATGAATCCCATTCCCAAGAAGACTTAAGAACAAGAAGACAAGGAATCTATATCCCTTATTAATTCTAGGAAGGAGAAGTCAGACTTATTCTGGACTATTCACCAACTCCCGAATTGTTGTATAAGAAAGATATTAAAATCTACTTTTGAAACCTCTATATTTGGAGGGGTAGGCTATTGGTTACAGGAACTTAGTGTATACCCTGTGCATAAAAACATAATAACTAGAAATAAGATGCATTGGGAACAAAATCCTAACCTATGTGACACTGGCTTCATAACCAGGGACTAGGCAGCAACAACATAAATAGCACAGGATGGAAATCCTCTGATCCTGGTCATATTGTGGGGAGCATTAACTAAAATAACCTCCTATGACAGTGAGGAATGCAGGTCACATTTCTACAGAATCTGCAGCTCTAGAAATGGTTAGAAGTATTTTAGAATATAATTCCTATTTCTCCACAGCCTCAGCAGCATCTATTGTTTCCTGACTTTTTAACTATGCCATTCTGACTGGCATGAGATGATATCTCATTGTGGTTTTTGATTTGCATTTCTCTAATGACCAGTGATGATGAGCTTTTTTTTCACTTGTTTCTTGGCCACATAAATGTCTTCTTTTGAGAAGTGTCTTTTGCCTACTTTTTCATGGGATTTTTTTTATTTTCTTGTAAATTTGTTTAAGTTCCTTGTAGATTCTGGGTATTAGGCCTTTGTCAGATGGGTGGATTGCAAAACTTTTCTCTCATTCTGTAGGTTACCTGTTCACTCTGATGATAGTTTCTTTTGCTGAGCAGAAGCTCTTACACTGTTGGCAGGGGTGCACATTAGTTCAACTACTGTGGAAGACAGTGTGGCGATTTCTGAAGGATCTAGAACTAGAAATACCATTTGACCCAGCCATCCCATTAGTGGGTATATACCTCAAGGATTATAAATCATTCTACTATAAAGACACATGCACACATGTTTATTGCAGCACTATTTGCAATAGCAAAGACTTGGAACCAACCCAAATGCCCATCAATGATAGATTGGATAAAGAAAATGTGGCATGTATACACCATAGAATATTATGCAGCCATAAAAAAGGATGAGATTATGTCCTTTACAGGGACATGGATGAAGCTAGAAGCCATCATTCTCAGCACACTAATGCAGGAACAGAAAATCAAACACCACATGTTCTCACTCATAGGTGGGAGTTCAACAATGAGAACACATGGACACTGGGAGGGGAACAACACACTCCAAGGCCTGTCAGGGGGTGAGGGGCAAGAGAAGGGAGAGCATCTGGACAAATACCTAATGCATGTGGAGCTTAAAACCTAGATGATGGGTTGATAGGTACAGAAAACCACGATGGCACATGTATGTCTATATAACGAACCTTCACATTCTGTACATGTAAACTGGAACTTAAAGGGAAAAAAAAAGAAATAGAATATCTCTGTCTTGCTTTTTAATTCTGTAGCTCTTAACAAGGTAACATGATAAATATGAGCTCAGAAAAGAATTAGTTTCATGCAGAAATGGCAAGGAATATAGCCCTACTATAGAGACTTCTTATTGTTAATATAAACTGACAAAGAATTAAATTATTTCAGGTTTTGCAGTGTTGGAATGACCACTACTTCTTAACCTCCAACGGTGTGACAATTGAGGCCTCAAGCTGGTTTCAGAGTTTCCATTTAAATGTCCTTTGTTACCCAATGGTAGTGGGAATTAGCCTAGTAGCAAGTATCAGATTCAGGTTGTTCCATTTTTATGAACATATTGGTAGAGATCACATCAAGGTAATCACAAATAGGCTGAAGGAGAGAAAGATATTCTGAAACATACAGACATAAACCAGGTAAAAACCATGTCTATAAGTATTTGTCTATAGGTACTGGTACAAGAAACTAACTGGAAGCATACAAAAGAAAGCCTATAAAGTTGAAGCGTGTGGTCAAAGAAGGCACATCCTAGCTAGAAAATGTCTATGCCCCTTCAAGCCCCAGAGAAAAATTGGGACTAGGAATTCTGTGCCAGCACAAATCTGGGCAGGCCTTAGTAGGGCACACATTCCAATCTCAACATTAGTTATGGCCACAGAAAATAATAAACAAGGAGATCCTTCCAGAGGGCAAAGCCCAGGACCATGAATCCAAAGCAGAGAAAGTTGTGCCCAGCATGCAAAAACTAAAGTGGCAGATGGACTTAGCAGTTGCCAAAGAATGATTCTTCACAATTTTTGCCAAGTACAATTTGATAACTACTATAGAAGAATGACTATCATGTATTCTTCATTCCTCTTTTACTCAATGAATAATGTCATTATTCTGCTCCTACTCTACTGTTATAAATTGAGTATAGAGGAGAGCAAATAAATCCATGTGTTGACATATAGGTTGCTGTAACACAAGGAGCCACCTTTGATGTACTGGATTGATACTCATCCAGAGATCCTGGACTGACTTTGAGCTGGGTACAGAACCTGAATATGATTTTGAAATATTTTCCTAGAGTGTGTCAGTATTTGGGGGAATATGTTTTATGCATGAGGAAAAGGATACTCATATTTTCATGATTTTTTCTTATCAAAACGGAATGGCCATCAGCTAGAGACTAGCTAGACTATTCCTTAACTTTGTTGGCATTTGAGTTTTGCCATATGAATAAATTCTGATCAAAAGTAAAGAGAAGATATGTGTGCAAATTATAGGTCAAGTCTTGATAGCAAGCTGCCTAATCTCCATTCTCTTTTCCTCTCTTTTTGAGGTCAGAAACAAAGGCATGGTGATATGAATGAAGAGGCACCCTAATGAACAGTGAACACCAAAGTACATAGAACCAAAGTTGCTAGATTGCCCTGGAGCAGAAAAATCTACCTTCCTTATGCTGGAAAAAAATGAATTTTTATCTTATATCTTCTTACTAATATATGAGAGAATAAATATGAGCAGATTTACAATTTAGAATGATACCACTATCATTCTAGAATGTTATCTGTGGCCTGCATGACAGACTAGAAAGTGATAGAGTCCAATTAGATGTGTAGAAATAGCCCTTGTGAGAAAAGATGGCATAAAAATATAAAACAATGGCAATAGCAAGGAAGATGAAGAATCTACTTTGACAGACGTCGGAGAAGTAAAAGTGACCAGACACTAAGCTAATTAAAACATGAAAATAGAGAAATATAGTAGTTTTTAGATAAGTCCTAAATTTTTCAGTTAATGTCTGTGATATGCCAGGAACCTAGTTACTTGCTGTGTGTAAAGAAACGAAAAGGTCTCATTAAAGAAATTTATAATTTTGTTTAGAGGACAAGAACATCTTTTTTTTGTATATGTTTGTATGTCTGCACATATGTGTGTGTGTATATACAGGTAATATTTGTTTAATTGTAAGTGAAGAAAAGTATATAAAGGCTATCAGCTTTCAGGATAGAGAGTCATCTTATTACAGGAGGGGACTTCATAATGAATGTTCTCCTTAGCCAGTCCTAAAATGCTGAATCAAATAAAGATAGAGAACAGACAGAAAAGATAAGCTAGCCATAAGATTAGTGTTTAATATTAGCCATTTAGAAAGCCCAGTTCTGTTTAGTTCAGACTTAAAGAAGAAAAATAAAAACCCACAAAAGCCCCAGTTTGAAAACTTGTATTTGTCAAAGAGACTGACTATTTTTTTGATCCATGAGTTTTTCTTTTAAATAATTTGATAAAGATAAAAAAATTATTTTTCTTATTAACACACGAGCACACACATATGTATTAGCTAGAATAATATGAATATATCTCTTCTCTTTTACATATCTTATATAATATATCCTATTATATAATACATGTTTCACCTCAATATTTAAATTCTTAAATTTTATAACTGCATAGATTAAAGAAATAAATTTCTTCAGGTGACTGGTTGAGGTTAATTTTAAGATTTGGCATGATGCTTACCATGGTGTGGACCATTACCAAGGATCTTTAAAGATCAAACTGTTGACATGTTCCTTTATTCTCCTTCTATCAGGATAGTAAAAGATTCTTTACATTGTATTTTAAAAACTTAATAATGTAATGCTATATACAATTTATTGAATGCTTATTATATGTCAGATCCTGTTCTAATACATTATTCATTCATTTAAGAAAGAAAGACAAAGAAGAGAAGGAAGAAGGAAGGAATGAAGGAGGGAGGGAAGGAGGGAGGGAGCAAGGGAGGGAAGCAAATAGCAAGGAGGGAGGAGGTAGAAAAGGAAGCAAGGGAAGAGAAGGGAGAAAGGAAGGAAGATAGGTAGGTAAAGGTGTACTTCATAGGATTCTAAGATTTTGGGATGACTGCATTCTTCAATGTTTGCAATAATCACACAATTGACATTGCTGAAATGTGTATTCTGAAATTGCCAAAAGAGAAACACATTCATTGTTCTATTATTTTTATCATCTTTCCTACATATTCACTCCGAGTCTTTAGAGTATGTGTAGATAACCCAACGCCTCTTAGTAATTCCACTTCCAAACTCAGCAAATCCATCTGTATTCTACCTGTATTCACCCTCTCCTTCTACCACCCTATTTTCTTTAATATTTTCCCTTCTCCTACCAGTTATGTTCTGCCCATAAATATGTAAAATCCTTCTATATCACCACTTCTCTAACTCAACCTTTTCCCCAACCCCTTCCCATAAGTTATTGTCTCAATATACCAGGATAAGAATTCTAAGGCAAATCAGACAATGCCAGCATATTGTACAAAGGCTATGAGAAAAGGAAAAGATACCAATGAACATTTATGAGTTACATTTTGTATTATTCCTAACACAATTATAAGAGTGCTATGCAAAAACTTCTGAAAATAAAACTCTTTTTATACCTTGAGGATTTAGTGTCCAGGGCATTCATAACATTAAAATAGTCTGACTGTAGAAAGTTGTTAATAAATCCCTGAAGGTATATCCCATATTCTGGGAAACCAAGCACATACAATAGCCAAGCAGTGTAATTCTATCTGGTTCTAGTAATTGCGCCAATTTGTATGAAAGATAGAAATGTACCCTTTACTCTAAGAAAAACAAAATGGAACATCTATACTCAGTGCCTGTAGCTGACTGGCTTTGTTCTGGGGAAGATCTTTGCAAAATCTAATATTGCCCAAAGCTATTAGCACTGTCCACTTTGCTTCTGTCAATGCCCAGTCATTTGCTAAGGTTTTTTGTTCAGTAAAATTCCTTCATCATTTGCTAATTTAACAAACAGGTATTGCACCTTCATTCTCAAGTGTATTAGTCCATTCTCATGCTGTTATGAAGGAATACCTGAGACTGGGTGATTTATAAAGAAAAGTGGTTTAATTGACTCACACTTTTGCATGGATGGGGAGCCCTCAGGAAACTTACAATTATGGCAGAAGGTGCCTCTTCACAGGGTAGCAGAAGAGAGAATGAGTGCCAAGCAAACAGGGAGGCCCTTATAAAACCATCAGCTCTTATGAGAACTCACTTACTACCATGAGAACACCATAGGGGTAACCACCCCCATGATTCAATTATCTCTACCTGGGCCCACCCTTGACACTTGGGGATTATTACCACTCAAGGTGAGATTTGGGTGGGGACACAGAGTCAAACCATATCAGGAATGTTAAAGACATTATACATCTGCTTCTAAAAATACTAAGGTATATTAGACAAAATGGCTTTGTAACCTGTAAATTTATGATCTTTATGTGTGTAAATATATATGGATCACAACATGACACAGGAGGCTCGATAGAAGCATATTCACAGTAGGAAGGAGAAATAAAAAGGGAACACTGAGTTCAATCCATGAAGTGGAAGAAGACCACAGAATGCTAAATTTTGAAGTTTAGTAGATACTTGACAAGTTAAAAACATAAGAGGGCATTCTCAGTGGAGAGAATATTATCAGAGAGTGTGCATGTGAATCAGCATAATAAATAGGGGAACTGAAAGTCTAACTAGAGCACATAGTCTCGGCTATTAGAGGATATCGGAGAGTTTTGTAAGAAATCTTTATTTTGATTTAATGTTAGTTAATTCATTTTATATTATTTGCAACACTTTGAATTTTGAATTCATCTTACTTTCTAGGTGCCAAGTATTAATATTAATAATTTTCTCATTATGGATCCAAAAGAAGATGAACCCATGGATATTCCTTAGGGAATTCTATGTTTTTGTTATTCTTTTTCTTTTTTTTAAGCAAATATATATTTATTGTTTACTACAATCCAGCCATTATATGCATTTCTTCACATCTTGTATGGGAGCCAAAAACATTTAGAAATATCATAGTGCAATCATTGATAATTTGTTTATTTTCTGCTAAACTAACAAAAACAGAAGAATACAATTTGAAATCTCAAATTTCAGTGTTAGCAGATTACAATAAATATAAGACAATCTTTCATTAAGATGTGATCTCACCTTACATATGAATTTATGCATATTTTCAAAGCATTTCATGGTAATTAAACATGGATTGCATATCTTTGAAAACTAGGCATATCTAAAAAATTTTAAGGATGTTAATAAAAATGTTTCAAACTTACAATAAATGTGCACCTAATCCCTCATGTTTAGATAGATAGGTTATACATAGATGATAGATAAATAGATGGCTGGCTGGATAAATAGATATAGTTATAAATATATAGATCTCCAGATAGTAGAGACTATTATCTGTCTGCACAGTTTATTTTTATTTTTGTTTTATTTATTTTCTTTGAGACAGGGTGTCGCTCTGTTGCCCACGCTAAAGTGAAGTGGAGTGGTTGTGGCTCACTGCAGCTTCGACCTCCTGGGCTCAGCCTTCTGAGTAACTGTGTCTATTGACACATGCCACCAAGAACCATCTATTTTTTTTTTTAAGATGGTGTCTTTCTATGTTCCAGAGGCTGATCTTGGACTACTGTTCTTAAAGAGCTGGTCGGCCTTGGACCAACAAAGTGCTAAGATTACTATACTTTTAGTAATAAAACCTCCTGAAATTTAGATGGATGCCATCCAGCTAGAAATATACTGTAATTTCCAGTCTTCTTCCAGCTATGTACAACCACATGCCCCAGTTCATGCTAGTGTGAAGTTAGCAGCCATGCTCTTTAAAAGACCACATATCCTCATACCTTCCACTTCCTCTTTCCTCCTTTTCATATCCAAGAAGTGGAAAAGCATGGGATTAGCCAGTGTTAGCCAAGTAGAGAAGAATAACACACACGGGGAGGGTGAAACAACACTATATAGGGGACTTGGGACCTGGAGGATGACCAGGAGAAGCTGTGCTCATCATCTCTAGAGAGTAGCTCAGCATTTTATTTTTTATAGCTTTTTTGAAATATAATTTACAGGAATGAAATTCAGCCTTTTTATTGTACCATTTGATAAGCTTTGATAAATACACACAGTTGTGTAGCCACAATCAACATCAAGGTTTAGAACACTTCCATCACCTCAAAACGTTTCCTTATGTCCCTTTGTAGTAAATCCCTTCCCCTCAGCCCAGCCTCGGGCAACTGCTGCTACATCCCTGGTTTTGTCTTTTATAAAATCTCATATGAATAGTATCATACTGTATGTAACATGATGTTTTTAAGATCTATCAATATTGTTTCACATATAAGTAGTTTTTGTTATTTTTGTTGTTGTTGTTGAGTAGATTCCACTGTATGACTATATCCCTGCCCCCTTTTTAACCCATTCACCAGATGATGGGCATTTGCGTAGTGTCCATTTGGAGGCTATTAATAATGATTCTATGGAGATTTGAGAGCAAGTCTTTGTATAAATACATGTTTTGTGTCTTTCTGATAGATAATTAAGATAAATTTCTAGGTCACATTATAAGTATGTGTTTACATTTTCACCATCTGACAAACAGTTTTCCAAAGTGGTTGTAGCATTTCACATTCCCTATAGCAGTATATGAAAGCTTCAGTTTTTCTGTGTTTGCTAGCATTTGGTATTATTACTTTTTCTTGTGGCTATTCTTACATGTTCGCAGTGCTATTTCATTATGGTTTTAATTTATACCTAATGACTACTGATTTTGAGCCATTTTTATACACTCATGGCTTTTCAAATCTTTTGTTGCTGGGTACAGTGGCTGGTTCCTATAATCTCAGCTACTAGGGAACCCAAGGTAAGAGAATTAATTGAGTTCAGGTGTTAGAGGCTGCAGTGAGGGTAACAGAGTGAGACTTCCATCTCTAAAACGTAAAAATACAAGTTAATTTTTAAAATTCTTTGATCAAGTTTAAAATTGGGTTGTCTTCTTACTAAAGTGTAAGTGCTCTTCACATAAAAATATTTTGCCATATACATAGATATATAGTCAGAGATATGTGTCTGTTGTATGAACACACACACACACACACACACACACACACACATATGCCTACAGGTAGATATAGAAACATCTATATACTACAATGGAATTGTCAGATACTTTCTCCCAATATAAAGCTTGTCTCTTCAAATACTTGAATCTTTAAATGAGTAGGCCTTTTAAGGTTTCAGAAAGTTCCATCTTTTATTTTAGGAAGAAATAAAATATTCTCTTGCTAAAACCTCATTTATTTTACTCTAATTGAATGTCTTTTCTTCACTCTCCATTGGGGATAAGTATATGTACTCTTAAATATCTCAAAATCATGACATCAGTAACTTTCCTCCTCAGAAAAAGACAGTATTTCTGAATATTTTATGAACATCTCCAACAGGATGTTCATTAGGTATATCCCCACCAATTTGCTAAAAACTTCCAGCTTCTCCCTTTTGCTTCCATATGTTTTTGAAAATGATTTCTTTAATTCATTTTGTTTGATAACAGTCCAATTAATTTTCTTACTCATTGCAATATATTGGGAACATTAGCTTTACACATAGCTGAAATATATCCTGTTTTTAATTTGTACTGACACCAGCATCGCATCATCTAACAGTGCCCTACCTCAAATGTGTATCCTTGTCTAAGTCTGTTAACTTGTCCTGATATATGACTACTTCTCAGGGCATCCCAAATAGTATCGTTTGGTTGGTCTTGTGAAACCACAATTAAAATTGCATGATTCATGTTAATAAGCATTTAAACATTACCCATAGCCTGTAAAGTTAAATTTGAATTACTCCTCTAAGCACTGCGTTTAAGCATCTCTTCCCTGTCTCATATTGAAACACTTCGTTTTGAGTGATGTGGTACTACATATTCTTGTCTTCTTTGTTGTCTTAAATGAATGGCAACTTCTTTCAATCTTTTTTCATTTTACACACTCTGTCTAGATCAGCTACTTTATTCTTATGACATTTATCAATATGCTAAAAGTTTCAAATACATATCTCTAGCCTGATCCTCTAGAAGGCACACAGTCACTTTGTTCATAATGTCTTTCTTTAAATATTACTGTGCCTGTCCCCAAAAGCCAATATCCAATTAGTTAAAAAGTAAATCAGTTCAGTAAACTGAACATAATGTATTTCTCTGAAATTTCACAGCATTCTGATAAGGCATCTTTTCCTAAGGAACTCATAATACATTTCTCTGGGTATTAGGATTGTGTCTTATAAATTTTATATTTTTAAATTTTATATCAGAGTGGTATGCTTTTTAATATTTAAGAATAATTCCTGACTTGGAATAGTTGTATTAAAAAATCATTCTAAATGTTAACTACTAACACATTAATAGGTTATGTTGGCTGTGAGTTGGGCATGCAAGACATTGCAAAGACTCTTGAGGTTTACTACTACTGGTTTTGTTAGTATCAATAAAAAACATAAATAATTATGCTCTTTATGTTTTATGGGTATAAATATGTATGTATAATCTAGAGTCATAAGAGAGAAAGTCTAGGTTGAAAGAAATCCTACTTCTGCAGAATTATTGGGATTAAGCCTATAGTTACTGGATGGGTTTGAATATCTGTGGCTGTGTGTTATGTTTGTGTGAGTTGCATCCTTTTTAGAGAATTGCAGTATTGGAAACTAATCCAAGATATGTATTCATCAATACAACATAAACCACGAAAGTGGTAGGGATACTAATTTGAGGTAAACATAAAACATAAACATTATTATAAAGAAAAGTTACCTTTTTCTTTATTGTGTAAACATAATTTTCTTTTATTGTTTTCTTTTTTAAAAAAAATAGGGCACTCCTAAGACCTTTAAATACAAATAGAGGGTGGATTTAACTCATAAAATAGTATGCTGCTTAATAACACGGATCTAGTAAAACACTTTATTCTGTACATGAAAACCCATTCAGGAGACAGAGTTAAAAAATCTTTGCATTATAAATTATTATTTTACCGGGGTCCACATTTATGATTAGTTGAGGGCAACATAATTCTAGATTTTCCTACACAAAAATACTGTAGCCAGTTGTCATAGTAAACTAAAGTTTCTGAGGGATGCCATAAGTCAGAAAAGAGTGATCACTTTTTTATGAAGTAATATTAGGCAATGTCTGTATAAAAAGCATGCTATATTAAAAGAGCCAGTCCTGAGATGTCAGAATGCTGATTATGCTTGTCCTTCTACCAAGGCTAATAACTACAACCCTTTATCATGTGAAGTGAAATGAATTCATGGTTCAATAATTTTATCCAAAAATCTGAATAAAGTCTTAACTATCTCTCATTTGCAAGTTTGCTATTTAATCGTTTCACTTTAGCTTATTCTGTTTATTCATTAAGACTTTCTTTCCTGATTTCATATGGCAATTACTAATTATATATAACCTGTTGACTTCTAGTCTTGAATTATTTAATAGTTCTAGTTTTCTTGTAAGCTAGAGCATCATTAATTATCTTTTATCCTTTAGGCTTTTTTTTGGTGAGTTTTGTTTATAAGCAGCACTAGAAAACATGAATAATTATGCTTCCCATGATTTTCATTGGTGTGTTTAAAGCATATTCTACTCAATAGAGAGACTAGACTGAGAAAAATATAATACATATAATTGTTTTTGTAACTATTGGGCAAGTTTATTATTCCTCTACCTTTGTTACTTCTAAAAATATGTTGTAAGTGTCACAATTCTGTGTCTGTCTATCTAGTTCACAAGTATGGTTGGAGTTTAAGTGAGAAGCCAAATGTGAAAGAAGTCTAAATATTCAAAAAGGAAGAAAAAACTCTAATATTTGTATATGTCCAGAAGACAAGTGCCTTCTTTTATTCTCCATGGAAATTTTTAATCTACCTTTTACTGATTCGTATAGTTTTAATGTCATTTTTTATTATATTCTTATATTTGTTTAAATCTTTAATATTCTAGTAAATGTTTTCAGAAATTTATGAATATTGCTGTTTTACAATCATAATCTGCCTTGTATGACTTTACAACCTCCTCTATACTCTTCAGTTAGGTCAAGACTGCTGAAACATCCGACATACTGCTTTTCCAAAGCAATCTGTCTTCTATCTGTAATTTTCAGAATTAAATTGTTAATCTTGCGTAAGAGAGACATGGTTTCCAGAAAGAAGAGAGTGCAGGGGCAGAATATCTGGGAGGGAGAGGCAGAGGACTTGCGCTTTTGTGCCTGCATCTGATGACTACACAGGGAAGACAGACAGCAAGGGAAGAACACCACAAACTGCTATTGCTCATCTACTGAGCATGAAGCTAGCAAATGGGGAAAGGAGAATAAAGAGAGATGGCATAAGCATGTGGGAGCTCATGGTTTTGCTTCCAAATACTGTGATTTGGAATTTAAACTAGGTCATTTAAACATTGTACAGAACATTAAGTACTTAGGTTTCCAAAGAGAACAAAGAATTGAAATAATTACAAGCAAAACCTTTGAATTTAGACTTAATTTTAAATTTCATTTTAACTTCTTGATTTGCAAGACTATTCCTGTGCTAACTTGTAAAATGTAGATCATAATAGTTCTTCATGTGGTTGTTGGCAACAAATGGGGTGACTGTAACTCCTGCCTAGAACAAACATAGCACAAAGGAAACTCTTATGAAGGAAACATCATTATTATTTTGATGTACAGAGAATGTCCTTTGATATTAGATATATTAACTGAGCAAAATCCATGGTGAAGATGTTCCTCCTCCATCCCCCAGGCTTTTCTACTAAAAAGAAACTTCTATATTGCAGATTATTTTGTTAAAAATCTAGGAGGACATAATCTTTACATTGCTATATTTTTTCTAAATATTGCACATGCGAAATAATAACAAAATGCTGAAGAAAAGGCACTGAGTTTTTGTCTACTTTGCCTTTTCTATTAGTGTCAAAACAAGAAAGAGATGACACATGAGAAAGAGAGTGTTTACTTACAAAGGAACTGCATAGGTTCGTGCCGTAATCTGGGATACAAGGGGAAGAGCTGCTAGCACCCATATGCCTGATGGTATGAAGGGAGTGACCATCAACCAGAAACATCATCTTGTAATGTCTCCTGGCTTGTGGAAAAAGAGTCAAAATAAAAAAATAGAATCTACCAAACCATTCAACAATTGGGTTCCTTGGTATTTACTTAAAGGAGTTAAATTCTTATATCCACACAAAACCTGCACAGAAATATTTATAGTAGCTTTATTATAATTGCTAAAACTTAGAAGCAACCAAAATGTCCTTCATTAGGTGAGTTGTGTTCCATCAAGACAATGGAATAAATTGTGTTCCATCAAGACAATGGAATATTATTCAGTGCTAAAAGGAAATTAGCTATTGAGTCACAAAATTCATGGAGAATATTTACTTGCATATTACTAAAAGAGATTCTATAAATGCTATATGCTATATTTATAGAATCTCTCATATTACTAAAAGATATCTATAAATACCATAGACTTTCCTTTACCAGAATGGCAATAATTCCAATTATATGCCATTCTGGTAAAGTCAAGTCTATGGAGATAGTAAAATGATTAGTTATTGCTAGCACTTAGGGGAGGGAGAGACGAATAAGTGGAACAAGGAAATTTTTAGAACAGTGAGACTACTCTGTGTGATACTGTAATGGTGGACATATGTCATTATACGTTTGTCAAAATCACATCGAATTTACACCAAGATTGAACCCTAATGTAAACTATGAGCGTTGGATGATAATGATGTCTCAATGTACATTCATTGATTGTAACAAGGTACCATTGTGGTGCAAGATGTTGATGGTGGGAGACGATGTGTTTTTGGAGGACAGAAGATATATGGGAACTCTGAGTACTTTCTGCTCAACTGCTATGAACCTAAAATTGCTCTAAATAATAAAGTCGATTTTAAAAAATGTATGCTAAGCTCACTCTCTCTCCTCCATCCCTCTAATCTCTTGCCTGCTTACCTATGAGCTAAAAAAAAATAAGTAATTAGGATAAAATACCCTGGTTACATAATCCATGGAGTCCAGCCAATCAGATCAGAGGGCAGGAGGAGATAAAGGAAGAACAATCCTGGACACATAAATGGAAAATATCTAGCATAGATTTGTTATGTTTCAACTACTACCAAATTTCCTAACAGTGTTTTAGAAAAAACATTCAGAATTATCAAGAAGTTTGAGCGTTGTCTTAGAGCTTGTTGGAAAAACTTGATATATTCTAAGTGTCTTTGATAATCCTGGTTAAAAAAAATAAAAACAGAAAAGACCACTGGATTATATATTTAATATTTAAATATAGCATATAAGTATAAGAAAAATATTAATAAATATAGCATAATAGGTAGAGTTCTAATAAACATTGAATGACTAGTAATATTTGTATTAAATAGAATATTCAAGAGAAACATAAAATAAATCCTAGGAACAGTGACCTAAGATGAACGTAATATTCTAAGAGTATAGAATAGTAACTAGGAGCATGGATGTGACTGACAAATGGTGTGAAACCCAGATTTGAAAATTGCTAGCTAGATAACTCAGATAATGTGTTTTTCCTCCTGAAAAGAAATAAAAAATTATCTACCTTAGAGATATGAGAGTGAAGCTTAAGCAGTATATATAAAATAACTCACTGCAATGGTTACAAAAATTTGTCATTAAATACTATACTACTACTACTAAAATTATTATTAGATTTGTTTTTATAATTCTGATGTACTGTTATTTTTCAAAATGATCATGTATTTCTGCATTAGAACATGGTTAATGTAGTTGTAAAGAATAAAAGTTTATCTTTCTGAGTATGTTTTTAGTGGTTAACTTACAGGAAGAGCACATTTAGTGTCTCAAAGATAGTATTGGCTAGTCAGTACCTGGGGAAAGCTGACCTTTATTATCTGTTTTATCACATGCAAGGGAAACATTACTACTAAAACTTTTATATTGCTGCCAGTATATTGGCACTATAGTGAGAGTAGCAGAGAAAGAGAGCTTAATCCAAGGTCATTTAGTTAAATCATATTTGCAGTGAGGAACTCATTGCTAAAGAGAGAACCAAAAACAAAGAGAATGAGATATTGGACAATAAGTACCAAAGCATGATGTATAGAAGGCCTGTAGATTTGGGATTGAAAAGTATCTAGAATTTTAGCCATAGCCATCAAAATACTTTAGTACACATTATTTAATTATGATACAAACATTATGATTAGTTTTCTGATGACATTACTATTTAAAGATAATAGTCTCAAAAATTATATAAATCCTCAGAATCAAGTTTTATTATAATTAGCAACAGATATCAATCATAAATGAATTATAATGCAGGTATCAGGTAACTAATTTAGTATTCTTACATAACAATAACAGTCCAGAGAATGTAAACAATTGTCATTCATTCAAACCTTCTCTGGGATACTTAAGCCTTTTGTGGATGTGTGAGCTACTGGGATACAGGCAGTTATCTTTCATTGAAGCAGCTTTTCCAGAAAACAGGTATATCAGTAGCAGTGTTTGAAAGAAGAGAATGTACTCAGGTCGGAAGCAAGAAACCAAATAAGGGATGTTCATTGTGTCAAACATTTTCTCTAGAGACAAATGAAAAGGGTACTGACCAAACTTCTCACATTGATCTCAGCTGTTGACTGATATATCCCTTTATTTAAACCAGAATATAAGAAATATTCTGCACTTAAATATAATGTGTTCTAGATTCCAAAGAAAAGAAAAATCCATGAATAATGTATATATACATAGAAAAAAACATTCTCAGAAGAGACAGGAAAAAAATGATATTCAATCATCTGTAGGCTAAAACTGCAACCTCATTCCCTGAAGTTTTGACAGGGTAGAGTGAAAAGAATATTGAGAAAATATAAAATTGTAAAACTGAAAATAGGAAAAAATTCCTTTAAGTTCATTATTCTTTCATGGAAGTAGGAAAAAAATGAGAATTACTAGCTTCGATTGTTTCAAATGCTTCACGTCAGTTTCACATCATTTTATTATTTTTTGGATTTTATTAAATGTCTTATTTTTATAGGTATTTTAGAATTTAGCACAGACTTTGAGCAATGAAGGGCTACGCTAGATCCATGATCTATGTAATATAACATTACATAAAGCATTTTAAATTGGGAAGGAGGGAGAGCAGTGTAACCAAATACTTAAAAGTCATATAAAGTTTTAACCCAGTGATAGAGGATGGACATCACATTATCTTCAGTGTTAATGGTTTGGCTTTGAGAAAATAAATATGCCACCAAAGACTAATTTTAGTGAATCCACTAGCATGAGTTATGATTCAAAGGCGAGTTGGACTAATTTTCTAGTACAAGGAAATAGCCTAGAAATAAATAAAAGGCAGTACAGGACAGCAGAATTGGATCTCAGTATTTGTCAGTTGTGTCACTGGCATTAAAAAACATTTCAGAGAAGAGAGCTCCTGGTTGTTATTAATGTTTTTGTTCTCTCTTACTCCTTAAAAATGTAAGAAAAGACTTTCTTTGCCTTGGGGAACAACATTCCACTTACTTCAGTAATAATGAAGGCATGCCTGTTTGGTCTACATGGGAACGCCACAAGCCACAGTCAAAAGCCTCCTGCAGTTGATACTGAAGGCCTCTACTTTGTCTAAATCAGAAAGCCTTTATGTTGATATTGGGTGACCGAGAATCATAAACCAATGATTAAATATATTGGAACATATTAATCCATTAAGTCATGGGCTTTGGTTTCTCTGAAGGTGATTTTGTTTTAAACCACAGTCCACTACACATCTTTTTCAAGCCATTAGCTATCTCACTTATTAGCAATTTTATATCTTAAATTATATTTTATATCTTAAAAATACAGTGAACGATGTTCTCTAAGTGGAAGTTATTCTTTCCTAGAAGTCCTGAAACAAAAAGACATTTGTTCAGATTCTTGTTGGACTATGAGGGAGTGATGAAGTTGGACTGGAATATGTGTAACTAATCCAATCCCTGTTTCCCATACTTAAATTATGCTAATGGCGTTCCATTTTCTGTTTATGTTGAGTTTTCTCACACATTTCCTACCCCGACTCATAGAGCTGCTAATCAAGAAAATCACCCAAAAATAAATTCATAAAAAATGAAATAAGACATTTTTAGGTTGTAAAAAGTAACTAAAGGTTAGCACTGAGCTTTGCATGAGCTGTTCTTCCTATAGCCAGAAAATGCGACAAAGTGACAAATGTAGCAACATATCAGAAATAAGCTATTTTTAAAATGTTAAAAAATGGGAAAGTTATTTATCAAGTCCTAGAAAGTAAAAGGTTAAAGAATCATCGGATTGGGATGAGATGGAGAGGTTAAAGACAATAATCAAGAAGAAGGAAAAATCCAGCTTTCCTTATACTCTTTTTGTTTCCTATGGGTTGTTTCAAAGAAAGGACATAGGAAGAGAATATTGCTGATCTTGAATAGTGATGTCTAATTTATCAAATCCACAGGGGAAGACAGTCAATAATTTTTATGTTTTTTCCTTTATGCAAGATTGCAGTGTACAGTTTGCTTAGTCTGTTAAATGAATAGGAAGAACTGAAGGCAAAAATAGTATATCGAATTTTCATTTGGCGTCACTAGATGCCCAAGGATTTCAATTAGTTAGATTTTCATTTTGTAGGACAGCATTTCTGTCCTGAAATTTTATTCACTGGAAAGATTTATCCTGTGATTCCTTTCATTATTCTTCAAAAGGCAACGTTTTAAAAATTATTTTCTTTTCTATTATAACTTTTACTTTAATAAAATGAATCAAAGTAGTAAATTGTTGTTGCCTTTTCATTTTGTTTGCATTCATGAGAAGAAAAAGAAATAAAAGGATGAATTTTGTAGTCGCCATGATTGAATAAAGAATTGAAATATAATTTGGATATACAGAAAAAAATTATTAGGCAGAAAAAAAATTCTGAGACTACAAACAACATTATTTCTTGAAGTGAAAAAAGTAAGACCTGCAACAACTGATGTGATGCTTCCTAAAAAGAATGTATTAGTCATGTTGAGGGAAAACTACAGAAAAATTCTCCAAGGCAAGGCAATGCAAGGAAGCTTGAATTTTGCCTCAAGGATGATCTCTTTGGCAAGACTTACCTGAATATACTATGAAGAAAAACTAGAATCCCATATTCTATATTTAAATAACCAGTCATGGTTAGAAATAAGACATAAAATACAGACTAGTTAAATTCATTTAGTTCTTATTAGCTAGTATATATAAATGGATACAAACCAGAATTCACTGTAGACTACTAAGGTTTCTAGTCCCATGGGCTTATTACTTATTAAGATTGTTAAAATATGACAGATATTGAAATAAAAACAATAAAATAAGGCTTTTTAGGAGTTGCATAGTAGCGGTGTTCTTTCAGAGGCAAATGTTCAGAGGAGATGAAATAATGAAGAAGCTTGATTGATTTTTGCTTAAATATATTCTTTTTCTTTAACTTATAGTGACTAAAACAGACATTGAAAATTTGTGGTATCAGTGTTCCGGATAGAACAAAGTTAAGAGAATGGCAGTAGTAGCTGTAAGTATTATAGGATAGAACTCAAGAAGTCAAATAAAAGATACATTATTATTTAGGTGCAGGACTTTTAAAGAGTCTAGAATAACACAGTAAAATGAAATTTTGATACAATGTATTTGGGGATGAGTGAGTTTATAAGTTGTGGTTAAGTGAGAAGGTGCTTAAAGATAAAGGGAATCCTAGAAAATTAAGAAAAAATTCAAGGGATTATGCTAGTAGCCTTTTTGGATGGTAGGAAAGGACATACAAGTAAAATGGATTCTTGTGTATAGCAATTGGTTTCGGAATTTCCTTCATCTCTCCCTGAATGTGGAGTTCTACTGAATAACGCAGATAGCAGGAAGCCATCTACCATTCTCTCTACTAATAAGAGAAAATATAAAGAACAAGATTATTAATAGATTTATTAACACTCCCTGACTTAATCAAGGAGAGTTAACGTACATTCCGGAGACTCTGACCTGGAAATGGGTTTTTGTTACATTTCAGAAACAATTTATCCAAAATGGCCATTTGACTGATTTACAGAAAGAGATCTGGGTCTGGTTTTATCTCTACTGTGAAAATTTGGTTGATCTGATTAGCTAGTGGAGCATAAGAATAAATGAAGTTCCCACATTTATGCAGATAAATTATCTGAACCTTTTTAGGGGAAAAAAGGGAAAAGGAAACTAAAGGGAATAAAGTTATGCAGTGATAAATAAAATTCAATATTGTGGTATATGCTGATGTGGAATCTATAGGATATAATTTTGAACAAGTTGGCTAACACACAGGATCCTTTAGAATAGTAGAGGATCTGCAAAGTATTTTCAAGGAGCTAATCTATTGATTTTTCAAAGAATTTCATAGTCACACTACATTTATAAATTATTTGAAACAATTGGATTTTGGTCCAACTGTTACTCTACACTTAACTACTCACGTCATGTAACTTCCCTGATTATCTCCTCCTTAGTCTACTTTTTTGCTTACTTGAAGTAACTACTGCAAGAACCAGATAAAATAATGTATGTTAACATTGAAATATGTACAAATGTCATGTATTAATGATTCATGTTAAGTGTTGTCAATATTTTTCTTACAGTTCTCTCACTTTACAAACAAGAGTATATCAATGAGTAATTACAGAAAAAAACACATTTTCTTCTCATAAGGAGCCTGTGATATTCTGATATTTTTAGGTTTAAATATCTGTGAATTTAATATCTGAATATATTGGTAGGTTAAAGATAAGTAGAAAAGACAAAGTAATATGTATATGGTTTTCCTCAAAAAAACATTTTTTGATTTATTCTTAATGATAAATTTAGTTTTAGTTTAATCAATGTTTTCAATAACTTTTATTTTGGAATAATTTTGGTAATATAGGAAAGTTACAGATAATTGAGATAGTGTCCATAACCTTTCTGCCTTTTCCTGTTAATGTTAACATCTTACATTACCATACATTTGTCAAAACCAATAGACTAACATAGATATATTACTATTCACCAAACTTCAGAATGTATTTGGATTTTATTATTATATTCTTCACAAACACACCTTTTCTGTTCCAGGATTCATTCCAGGATACCACATTGAATTTACAATTAATTACTTTCATTAATTGTAGTGTGTTTCAATCACACAGTTGTATCAGAATGTACCTGTTAATACTCCTGTGGATTACTATTATTTCTAATTTTTTTAATGAAAAATATAAATATTTTATCAGAGAAGCTGAACACAGTTGCATTCATGAAGCAGTCTGCTCTTTTCCCATGTTTTTTCAATCTGCCATTGGGTGGAAATCTAAGACCAATTTCACACTGTTTTGTTTCCCTTTCAGTCTCAAAATTAGTCTCCTTTTAACAACTGAAATATATAATCCAGTAAACTTGTAAAAGCCTGGAATGTTATTCAAATTACATTGTCTGCCTTTCTCTCTTTTAGGGTTGGCTTCAGGCTTGGAAGCATGGATGCAAAGTGGAGCATATCATCAGGGTGATTTTTTTGTTTTGTTTTTTGAATACTGGGGGTCGGATAGAGTGAAGGGCGTTTAGAATGAGGCTGTGTTAAGAAACATTTTCCAAAACCTGAAACCAATGCTAAAAGATGGGCAATATATCATTTTAAGATTATATGGGGGCATTGTTTAATAGGCTTATTTGATAATTATCCAAGAGAATGCACTTTGACTCATTATTGACTTCGGTAAACTAAGTTTCATACTTAGTGAAGTTCCATGTTAATTTATATATTTTTGTATAAGAGAGATACAATTTGTCTCTGCTGGAAATGATAACCCAAGAGTTAACTGTGGTTCCAGAGACAATCCGCCAGCTTTGTAAGTAATAGAGTACTCTTATTTAAATATTTCTATTTCTTTAATCAATTGTCTACAAACCTCATGTGTTTAAATATTCTTTGAACTAGGTATGCCATCCTATTGGTTTCCTCATTAATTACTTTCCCTTTGACATTTGTTCGTTTTGTATTTGAGTCATAATTTTTAACATTTTGAAAGTCAGACATTGAGAGGTAAAAGGACTCTGTTTTTTAGGTGAGCTACTTTTTTTTTTTTTTTTTTTTAAAGATTCTCTTTTGGCAGCTTCTGACTTTAGCCCTGGGCAAATGATGCCTGTCCTGTAAAAGGTAGCTGTATACTTTTCTCCACTTATGGCTTCTAGAGAACACATCCTGGTCTTTTGTTTTGCCTCAGCAGATTCAAGAAACCCTACGTGCATCATTTTCCCATCCCTAGTACAGCACAACTAGAAGAGAATGTAGTTAGCAGGAAAACTGTTCCAACCATAGCCTTTCTTTTTTACCTTTCCCCCAAATGAGAATGAGTTATTAGGCCTCATAACTCCCAAACCATAAGGAATGCTTGTTTAACTCTGGTAGTGTGCCTGAAATTTCCTCACTTAGCTTGAAATGAAAGGGGAACAGTCCCCTTCTTTTTATTTTCTTCTTCTCCCATGGGTCTTGTTATATTGGCATCTCTCTCTGAAGAGATTTCCTCTGTCTTTTTAACTAGTCTTTTATAAATCAATTCTCGCCACCTTTTCTTTTTCCATATTCCTTTGCCTATTCTTCACACTTGTACATATACAGTCTGTCACTCTGCATTTATAGTTTCAAATCAGCTAGTCCATTGCTGTTAAAACGTTGTTGATACTCTGTATGGAAAGTTATAAATTTATATGAATTTTTGAATAATTAGAATCTTCATAATTTTAAGCAGTCCTATTTATGAACATGGCATGTTTTTCCATTCATTTAGATCTTTCATATACTTTAGCATAACTTCAAAATATTTAATAAAAGTCTTACATATCATTTAGTAGCTTCACTCCTGTGTACTTTATAGTTTTATGTTTATATGGAATCTTTTAAAATTAACTCTCTCACTTAAACATAATTGTAAATTGTTCTGACATTTAAATATTAATGCTAAAGAACTTTGCTGTTAATTGCTTTATTTCTAATGATATCTACATTCGCTAAAATTTTTGTTATTCATAAATAATAACTTGTTTTTACTTCTTATGCCATGTATTTATTTTTCCAAATTCATTAAAATTGGCCAGAATCTGCTACCCATGCCCTCCCTTCAAAGTTAAATGGAAATTACGATACTTAGTATCATTGTTTCTGATTCTATTAAAAATATGTCTGAAATATTATCTGTAAATTTAACGACACTTTGAGTTTGTTTATTGTTATATTTGCTTCCTTAATTAAAGATTGATTTTTAACCTGTGTTGCTAAGGCAAACATTTTTACCTTACTTTTTGCTAAGGTAAATTTTTCTTTTGATCACAAATGAGTTTTTATTAGGACTTTTTTTTTTTTTTTTTTTTTTTTTCTACACAATTCTTCCTTCCCTGCTTTCCTTTCATGGGTTTCCTACCTACTCCTGCTTCCTGTGGCCTTTATCCTGCATGTGTGTCCCCCTGGTAGATGTCTGATATGTCTAATTCTATCCTGGCATCTGCTTCTTGGAGACCCTGAACTGATACACCCCAGTGATCTTTAAAGAACACACAGATACACACACACATGCACACATACACACTTACATTTACAGGAGGTTCTTGGTCAGAGAGAGGCCAAATCAGAACTTACTAAAATTGAGTTAAAAATCAGATTTCTGGGTTCTTAAAAAAAGAATGAGGAAGCTTTCTTTTTTTTTCTTTTTTTTTCTTTTTTTTCTAATCTCTTCTGGAAACATCCTCACAGACACACCCAGAAATAATTTTTTTTTTTCTTTAGGAAAAAGAAAAAGAGAAAGAAGGAAGAAAATAAAGAGAAAAAAAAAAAAAAAAGGGGGGGGAGAGAGAACGGGAATCTTACCTCTATTGCCCAGGCTAGTATACAGTCTACAAATGGATATTAAAAGCTTTTTTTATACTAATAATTGTGTTATATAATGGAGACAGGAAGGAATAAGGGAGGAAAATAACAAACAGCCAGCCAACCAATATTTCATTTAAACCTATGAAATGCTATGCAATTGCTAGGGAGTGATTTACTCCCAACCATGTGGTCACTTTTAGGATAAATGTGATGTGTTACTGAAAAAAAATGTATATTTTTGTGGATTTGGAGTAGAGAGTTCTGTAAATGTTTATTAAGTTTACTTGTTTGAGGTTTAAGTTCAAGTCCCAGGTATCCTTCTTGACCGTCTGTCTCATTAATTTGTCCAATATTGACAATGTAATGTTAAAGTCTCCCACTATTATTGTGTGGGAGTCCAAGTCCCTTTGTAAGTCACCAAGAAGTTGCCCTATGTATCTGGGTGCTCCTATATTGGGTGCGCATAGACTTAGGGTCGTTAGCTCTTCCCATTACATTGATCCCTCTACCATTATACAATGTCCTTCTTATCTCTTTTGGTTTCTATTACTTTAAAGTCTATTTTTATTCAAGAGATGAGAATTGCAACTACTGCTTTTTTTTTTTTTTCTCTCCATTTGGTTGGCAAATCCCCTCCATCCCTTTGTTTTGAGTCTCTGTATATCCTTGCATGTAAGATGGATCTGGATGCAGCTTACTGATGGGGTCCTTTGAAGTGGCTGATACTGGTTGTTCCCCCTCTATACATAGTGCCCTCCTTCAGAAGCTCTTGTAAAGCAGGCCTGGTGGTAATGAAATCTCTGAGTACTTGCTTGTTTGCAAAAAATTTTATTTTTCCTTCACTTATGAAACTTAGTTTGGCTGGATATGAAATTCTTGGGTTGAAAGTTCTTTTCTTTAAGGATGTGAATATTGGCCCCCACTCTCTTCTGGCTTGTAGGGTTTCTGCTGAGAGATCAGCTGTGAGTCTGATAGGCTTCCCCTTGTGGGTAACCTAACCTTTCTCTCTGGCCGCCTGTAGTATTTTCTCCTTCGTTTCAACCCTAATGAATCTAATGATTATGTGCCTTGGGGTTGTCTTTTTGAGGAATATCTTTGCGGTGTTCTCTGTATTACCTGGAGTTGGGTATTGTCTTGCCTTGCTAGGTTAGGAAAAGTTCTCCTGGATAATATCCTGAAAAATATTTTCCAGCTTGGATTCATTCTCTTCGTCACATTCAGGTACACCTATCAAACGTAGATTAGGTCTTTTCACATAGTCCCATATTTCTTGGAGACTTTGCTCATTCCTTTTTACCCTTTTTTCTCTAATCTTGTCTTCTCGTTTTATTTCGTTAAGTTGGTCTTCCACCTCTGAAATCCTTTCTTCTGCTTGATCAATTCGACTGTTAAAACTTGTGCATACTTCTTGAAGTTCTCGTATTGTGCTTTTCAGCTCCATTAATTCACTTATATTCCTCTTTAAATTGTCCATTCTCATGAAGATTTCGTGAAACCTTTTTTCAAGGTTCTTAGTTTCCTTGCATTGGGCTAGAACATGTTCTTTTAGCTCACAGAAGTTTCTCATTATCCACCTTCTGAAGCCTGATTCTGTTGATTCCTCACATTTGTTTTCTATCAGGCCTTGTTCAATTGGTGATGAGGCACTGCAATCCTCTTGCAGGAGGAGAGGCATTCTAATTTTTGGGTGTTTTCAGCCTTTCTGCGCTGGTTTCTTCCCCATCTTCGTGGATTTATCCACCTGTCGTCTGTGTAATTGCTAACCTTCAGACTAGGTCTCTGAGTGGACGTCCAGCTTGCTTGTGGTAAAGTTTCCTCTATTTCTTAATTTTCCTTCGGCAGATGCCCCTCCCCCCACAGAGCTGGACCTTCCCGGGTTCAGCTGCACTTGCTGTGAAACTCTCAATCTTCAGCAGTTCCAACCGCTGTTTTTATTTTTATTTTTTTTTGGAGGCGGGGGTTACCAGCCTTCCCCTGCGGCGACCCACTACGCCGGCTAAAACAGCGGCGTTAAGATTCGTGGCGCTTTTCTGCCCGGGAATCTCCCAGTCTTGGTTCCCCACTTCAGTCCGCTTTTTAATCAGCTGAATGGGAGACTCTGCTTTTCCCGGAGCTCCAAACGCCAACCCAAAGGGCACTCAGTCCCGTATACTCCGGACTGAGAACCGCCGCGACGTGGCGCCTGCAAAACGGCCGCGCCCTCCAAAAAGGGTCGCGCTGGCGACCCGTGGGGCTCCTCCGCCAAGAATCTCTAGGTCTGTGGGCTATGAAAATTGGTCTGAAAATGTGGCGTCCACTCACTCTCTGCGCTTTCAGTGGGAGCTACAATCCTGAGCTGTTGCTAATCGGCCATCTTGGATCTCTCCCAGGACTTTTTTTTTTTAATTTTAAAATATAGTTATATGTTTTTTCCTTAAATACATCAATTCAGATTGTGATGTATATTGTGTTAAATTAATCACTGTTCTTACATTAATCCACTTTACATTCTAGCAATTTTTATTGTCTTATGCATAGATTTATTGAGAAATAGAATTGAACAAAATGTAAAAATAATTGTGTAGAGAAAAATGGGTTCAGGATAGCTGGCTCTTTAGAATATATTGTATTCTATACAAATTATCTCACAACTCAGTCTCCCTCACTTGTTGCATTAAATATCTATCTTTTACTTTAAAAACATATCTTTGAAATGGATAAAACTATTCTATAAAATAGATAAACTACTTTTATTCAAGCACTTGAGATTAACATAGGTTGAACACTCAATATTTGGATTTTAAACTTGGATATTGATTATGGATTAGCAGCTTAGATCATTTTCTTTAATGGCTTCAATGGGAATATTACGTCTTTTTCTCTAAATGGATATTAGGGAATTAAAAGATTCAGAGAAGTTATAAATATTTCCCTAAATGGATATCAGGGAATTAAAAGATTCAGACAAGTTATAAATATACAATGCAGTTGCATTATGAAAGCAGAATTTTATGATTATGATAATTCATGAAATATAGTCAGTAAGCTTTGACCAGCTTCTCTGAATGCTGCAGCATTTGCCAGAAACAGCAAGACCATATAAGCAGCATCATGACCCACGCATTATCTAAAATATAAGGCTTGAATATTATTCATGCAGTTAATTGTCAATTTATTCTAAGTTATTTTAATTTATATATAATGTTAATAGAAGTACAACTGTTCTACATATAAATTTTCTCTGAAATTCTGAGCATGTCACAAAGAATCTTGCACATTTTGGTTATAAATACTTGTTGAATATTTGACAAGCTTCTTTCCTTTGTTCTTATTAATAGTCAGCATCCATATTAATTGACCATCTACTTAGATAAATAGCCTTCAAGGAAAATTTTAGGTAAATAAAATTTCCACTAGAAATGAGAAAACTCAGAATTGACAAAATATTCTATAAAAAATAAAAAAGTTTTTTCAGAGAGGATATACATTAGTCTTTAACATGTGAGGTTATTGTTATAAAAATAGAAATGCTGGATAATAAGCATTAAGTGATGGTCATTGTGATCATTAGGTAATACATTTTCTATTTTGTTCTCTCTCCATTTTTTAGGTATTGGTTGTCATAGTAGAGAACAATACATGTTCTACCTCCTGATTACATCCAATATCACTCTAAAACAAAACAAAACAAACAAAAATACAAGGTGACTGAACCCCAGTTCCTGACAAACTAATCAAATTTCTTCTAACTTTTAACATTGGATTTCACAGCTTTCACAGAGAATACTTGAACTGGTTCATCAAAAATCAACTGTGCTACTGTAGCCAGGAGATATTTACAGTGTTACAAAGAAACCAGCAAAGAGAACTTTCTGATAAAAATCCAAGTGGAGCATAACCCTTCACATGGTTAGAATCTATGGCAGTTCAAAAGGGAAAAAAAAGAAAAATAGAGAGCTATCCACACACACACACACACACACACACACACACACACACACACGCATACACACCCTCACACACTTTGTTCCTTCCTCTATTCCAAATAACAATACCAAAACAAACAAAAATCAGAAGGGCAGGTGCCTAGTAATTTAAAGAAATATTATTTGAGTAGTAAATATTTTCAATACTCTGGAACCCACCATACAAATAAATGAATAACATGCTAAATGAAATAGTGTCTAATAAAACATATCTATCTTGTGTTATTATACACATGTTGAAATTTATTTGTGTCCATGAATACAGAACTTTGAAAATGTACAGATTAAAATAACAATTGGTTATCAGGTGGACAATACTAACTGTCTTTCTGAAGAAAAATCAAGTCAGATCACTATTTTATACCATATGTAAAAGTAAATTCCATAAAGAATAAATCCAAATTTAAAAAATGTTTAGAATGATATTTTGTCAAATGGAAGAATGAAATAAAAAAAATCAATAATTCTTGAAGTGCAAGAAATTTTAAATGTCCAATGGGAGAACAAGCCATAAAAATATATAAAGTAACTAGGAGAAAATGTCTGAAACATATAAAAGAAAAAAAAGAAGTGGAGTGAAATTTTAATATACCAATAGTTCCTAGAAATTTTTCAGTAAAACACCATAACCAAATAGAAAAGATGGTAAAGGCTATGCCAATAATATGAAGAGTAGAAGAGACTGTCATTTTAAATTTTCAGTGAGTAATGTATGTGAAAATATATTCAACTATGTTCCTTATCAGGGAAAAGCTAATCAGTGGTAAATAACTTCCATTGACCACACAGGGAAATAAATAAAGGATTAATAACATCCAATGCTGGTGACAGTGGACAAAATGATTCTTATAATTTCTGATGAAAATGCTAATTATAATGATTTTCGGGAAAATAATCTGGCAGAATCTAAACTGAAATATTCCATTAGACTCAACAATCTCACTTTGTAATAAAAATATTTTTAAAAATCTCAACATATAAAGATATATATTTAATCATATTTTCTACAGAATTCTTTGAAGTGACAAAAATAAAGAATGCTAAATACTCATTAATAGAAGAACAGCTAATTAAACGATAGCATTATCCATAAATATCTGGTACTATACAGACATTAAAGAAAAAATAGATTTATACATACATATGTATTTAAAAGAAGCCAATTGCAGACTAATATATATAATAGATGGCATGTTTGCAAAATTAAACTTCTATACATGTATAGTTTAATGGACACAGAAAATTACTATATTTGGCAATATGCATCATATACAGTTAATATTTTGTCAATGTGAAGTGGAGGAGGTGGGAGTGAGTGCTGAGTTTTATTTTGTTACTTATTTCTGTTATTCATTGAAATAAGCATATTATGCTTTGGTAGTTTGAAACGACAGTCCAATAGAACATAATGATTTTTACTGAAATATGCATAAAATTTTTATGTCTAAATACTATAGGACACAAGGCCTACTTTCTTGTGAAGAAAGAAAAGTTTTCTTCTCTACTCACAGTTAATTCACTATTAATCCAAGAGCTGATATTGAACTTTACCAAGGTTTATGAAATCTCTTAAAATGCTAGGGAACCTTCAGAAGCGAGTAGTGCTTCCTTTAAGGGCATTTTAGCCATTTGGATGTGAGTTAACAGATTGTAGCTGTTGGAACATTGTGATCTAGTCTGAGTGATAAAGTGAAGTACTATAGTTCATGGCAATAAATGCCAACTGCAGTGACTTTATCAGTCAACTAATATTAAGAACACATTTGAGGGCATAGTATCATTTCTTAGTACTTGACATCCAGGCACAAAATGTTTATTATCACCGTATCAGTTCATAAAAGAAGGTGGTTTCAAAAGTGCTTTCACCAGGCCTGTAGCACACAGCTGCCTTTGACAATACAGACCTGCAGATTTTGTAGAAATACAAAACATTTAAATTGAGTTGTGTGCATTTGCAGAATATTTCAATGTCCTTGCCACCTTATAACATAGTGTGAGCCATCGGCATTAAAATGATTTTCATTTAATCGTTTCCAGAATAGAAATTAAAATCATTAGAATATTTAAAATAATCAAATAAAATAGTAATTGTATAAAATTGACCATTATTATTAGATGTTATAGCATATAATACCATTAGTTAATAAAATTCAAAATCATTCAACAGCAAGGTAAAATACATACAATTCTCATTAAATTAAAACAAATCCAATAGGACAAAAGAGCAAATACATTGAAAAATATGTGCTTGTCAAAGCTGTATGGTCAGAAGCTTAATTGAAAATAAACATTGACGATGTCATAAAATACTTTTGGATCCTTATTCAGTTTAGATACTGACTTTAGAAAAGTGCTTCCTTCAGAATCTTCCTGTGCATATTTTGTCTTTTTTGCACCACTCTTATCATTACTAAACATCTTCTATTGAGTGTAAATTGTTGAATATATGCTTTGGTGAGTTAAAACAGTTTTTCATGCAATATTTCCCTCTGGGCTTCTGATTTCTCTTATTCCTATTTTTTCTTCTCTTTCTTTTTTTTTTCTTACAACTTTATTGAGGTATAATTGAAATAAAAGACCTACACATATTTAATATTTGCAATTTGATGTTTGAACCTATGCAAACATCTATGATACCATTACCACAATCAAGGTAATAGATATAGCCAACACCTCCCGAAGTTTTCTTGGGTTCCCTCCTCATGTTTGTAAGAACATAATGTGAGATCTACCTTCTTGACAAATTTTGAAGTGCACAGCACTGTATAATTAACTATGTATTATAGGTACAGCAGAGCTCTAGAACTTGTGACTCTAGCATACCTGAGACTTTGTATCCATTAAACAACAATTCCCCATTTCCCTTACCTCCCAACATCTGGCAACCACTGTCTACTGTTGTTTTCTCTGCTTCTATGAGTTTGACTATGCTAGATGCCTCATTAAAATTGAATCATCCAGTATTCATCTTTCTGTGTCTGGCTTACTTTACTTAGCATATTGTCCTCCAGGTTCATCAACGCCGTGGCAAGTGCCAGAATTTCTTTTCTTTTAAAGAGTGAATACTATTCTGTTGGATATATACGCCAAATTTTCATTTGCCATTCATCTGGTTTTGTATACTTTCAACTCTTTCCACCAATATTTGCAGCAAAGTTAACTCAAATCTCTCAGTGGCTGACAGTGTTTATTTTCATTCGTTTTTGTGCCAGAGATAAAAACTTTACCCTATAATGTTTATTCATTCAAACATTTTTATTTCTGCAAATTTGTCTCATATTTATATTCTCTCAGTTGTATACTTGTATTTCAGTCTTACGTGTGTCCCAGTTTCCTTGATGATTGGTATGTACTCTACATTTCAAGGAGAAGATATGGTTTAACTTACATACTCTTCTTTTATTTGTATTCGTTTGCCAGCATGTTGTAAAATATACTGAAGTAATCATAAATAATTACGTGGATAGAAAGTATAAATCATGTACAGAGCACAAAAATTTTCTTAAACTTTTTATCAGTTTATTCATCATATTCTACAATGACAGTTCAAATGCAGGTGCAGTTTTTAGTTATCAAAAATGTTAGTGTCCCCCGTTTCTGGTTTGAATGAAAAAAGTAAAAAATTCTAAAAAATGTGCTCTGATTAATTTCCCTAAAGGTTGTTGCCTCCTTTTGAGTTTTGACCATAATTTATTTTGCTTTGTTTTTAAGATATCCAAATTGATACACCAATTAATATTTATGTATTTCACTCAATCTGTATAACTAAAAGCCCAAGGCTATTCTGAAAGAGTCCATTAGGAATCCTTTTTTCTTTTCTGGTTGTAAGATATATGCATTTCAGTTTAATCAATTTACAAATGTATTTCTGAGGCTACAAAAATAAAATACAGCCTCTAGTCATTGCTCCTCAATAAAAAGAAACCCTCAGGGCAAGCTGTCAGTTGACATTGTGGTTAAGAAAAAGTTTCAGGGGCATCAGACTCCAAGTAATAAGCACATAAAAAACTGTTATATACACCCATATCACAGAATTATCTTGATTTATGTAAGTAGCACAGACAGAATTACCTAGGGGAATGTGCAGTACAATTGAAGTAGAAAAATGCTAAGTCTCAAATTGGGTCTCACAGTAGTTTGCAGCAAAGATGCCATGCTCAAGAGGGTCATAAACTGACTTTAATGGAAGTCAGTAATTTATCTACTGCATGTTGAACCATCTAACTGTTGTTTATGTTGATGTAATTGCTATGACGAAAGTGGGGAATAGGGTCCAAACCATATTTTCAAAGTATTAGTTCTCTGAATTTAGAGTGATATTTGATTAAATAAAAAATAAAATAATAAATTGATTTGACTGGCTAGTAAATCACTTTTTCAAAAATGCTTGGCACAATAAAATATGCTTTATACTGAGAAACAACAGAGAGAGAGAACAATGGTAAATGATGAACTGTGCTATTTAGAAGGCTGATTACCACTGATAGATCTTTTCTTTATTCTTTCCTGACTCCTTATCCATAATTTAGGTTCATTTAAAAATATTTTATGTGATGTTATTGAATCAAAACTATGACTGAAAAACGAGGTTGAACGCTTGGAAAGCTGAATGGGAAATATGACAATAATACAGCAACAATCTCCTTTTGAACATCAGGGTCAAAACACTTATTGAATGTGAACTTCAATATAATAATTAGATAAAGCCAATAGTAATCATCAAAACCATAAATGAATGATATTCACACAACAAAATTAACCAAACTGTTTGTACAGTTGGTATTATATATCATGATTTTTAAGAAATCCCTCAGATATAAGTTCAGAGCAAAAATTCTATTCTATTATTTCAAGATACCTAATTACATGAGACAGAATGTTTAGTTTGTAGCCTCAGTAGTTATATAATAGTCATGAAGCTCTTGGCTTTTAGTAATAAATCATGGAATTAAATAAGATAAAGTATATAATGAGTACAAGAAGATCAACATAAACAATGATTTTAAAAGACTAATAAATTACTCTGACTTTGAAAGAAGTAATTTACAATACATAAGAATAAATATTTAAATAATATAATCCATGAAATTTATGGATATAAATTATTTAAATACATAAACACATGAAATTATCTATTTAAATATTTGAATTTAAGTAGAAGATAATTTTTTTCAACAATACAACTCAAGAAATAAGACTGCAGTCATATTCCACATTAAAGTGAAAACTATATATATACACACACACATATATATATATACACACACACATATATATATATATACACATACACATATATATATACACACACATATATATATATTTAAACTTTTAGGTACAGGAATACATGTGCAAATTTGTTATATAAAAAATTGTGTCATAGAGTTTGGTGTACAAATTATTTCATCACCCAGGTAATAAGCATATACCTGATAGATCATTACCCTTTTCCCACACACCAATCTCAAGTAGGCCCCAGTGTCTACTATTCCCTTCTTTGTGTCCGGGTGTACTCAAAGTTTAGCTCCCACTTATAAGTGAGGACACGTGGGATTTAGTTTCCTGTTCTGCGTTAGTTCACTTAGGAGGATGACCTCTAGCTTCATCCATGTTGCTTCAATAATATTTTTTATGGCTTTGTAGTATTCCATGATGTCTATGTAAGAGTTCCAAAACTGAATTAGTAATAAAAAGTCTACCAACCAGAAAAAGCCCAGACCAGATGGATTCAAGTTGAATTATACCAAATATATACAGAAGAGCTGGTACCATTCCTACTGAAACTATTACAAAAACTAAGGAGGAGAACTCCACCATAACTCATTTTATGAGGCCAGTTTCATTCTAATACCAAAACCTGGCAGAAACACAACAACAAGAAAAATCCAGACAAATATCCTTGATGAACATGGATGCAAAAATCTTCAACAAAATACTTGCAAACCAAATCTGGCAGCTCACTGAAAACAAAATTTAAAGGACATATTCTTGAGCTGCATTGCAATAAAATTACATTTCAGTTGTTACCAATTAATCATAAATCCAAAACTTATTGAACAATATATACAGCTGAATAGATCAACAACTTAAAATTTAAAATATTTTAATATAGAATTGTATTAGTTCATTTTCACACTGCTATGAAAAAAATACCCAAGATGGGGCAGTTTATAAAGCAAAGAGTTTTAATTGACTCACTTTTCTGCATGGCTGGGGAGGCCTCCAGAAACTTAACAATCTTGACAGAAGGGGAAAAAACTCATCCTTCACATGGTGGCAGGAGAGAGAAATGCAGAGTAAAGTGGGGCAAAGCCCCTTATAAAACCATCAGATCTTGTGAGAACTCACTGTCATAAGAACAGCATGGAGGAACCACCCTTATGATCCAAACACCTCCCATGACATCCTACCCCTAACACATGGGAATTACAATTCAGATTACAATTCAAAATGAGATTTGGGTGGGGACACAGAGATATCAATAATCTTCAAATAATCCTTCAAAACTGTGGGACTTATTTTTTAGTGAACCTGAACTTTTAAAGAGCTAATAATACCTACTCATTTAAATATTTCAAAAACACTGGGGGGAGAAAAAGTGTACCAGTTAATTTTATGAAATAATCACAATCTCAACTTTAGTTAAGGGCAAACAATAAGCAACTGCTCACCCATCTTGTTTATCTAAACCTTCAGACGCCTGTAGAGTCTAAACTTTTGAACAGTGAGAACTATGGTTTAAACAACTATTACTCTTCCTCCTACTCTTAAGGGGATGTCCCTGGCTGCTGTTTGGAGGATAGTATAAGTCTAAGTGAACGTCAGGACAGTGAGGAAGCTGTTGAGGTCGTATTGTCTGGGAAGAAGATAGTAACATTCGCAGTCATAAATATGGTTTGGTACTAGATATATTTTAAAGAAAATGCTAAATTTTATTTCCTGAGTAAATGTATATAAGGTTTTGAAGAAATAAAGAGCTAATAGCTTTCCATGGTTTATAGAATAAAATCTAATTTTCTTAGCTCTGGGGTACACATGATTAGATCTCACGTATCTGGTCAAATTTAGCTTCTCTTTTCTGGACTGGTAGATTAGACCACAATTTTATGTCATTCACTTTTCAGATTGCACCCTTAAATCTTTGTCCACCTGGAAGCCTTTGGCATAACATTTCTCAAATGCTTTTTTTTTTCAGTTCTTATGCCAGCAGTTTTTGTTGTTAAATCATCTCATAGGTCTCAGCTTAAAAGTGCTCTTTAATGAAGACTTGCCACTTCCTCTCCTCCGTGACTCTCTAGCAAAATCATTCTCCATTGCAACACATTTTTAAAATTTTATTTGTAGAACTTTTGATTTTTTTAACCTTATTTTATCTGCCTTATCATAGTTCCACAGGTTTCATGAAAGCAGGAACTAATTCTGATTTAATTTCTAATATAAATTGAGAACCTGTTAAGGGTTTGGTGTGTAATTTGCCCTCAAAAGAGGCATAAATTAATGAATAAGTCCAAAGAAATTGGAAAAATGTGAACATCGATTCCTGATCAATTAAAATAGTTAATTAGTAACAATTAATAACAACAATTCAGTACCTCCTTTAAGTGATAGAGAATCTTTATCTTAATATCATGCTTATCTATGAAAATGTAGAAATGTACCAAAGAATATCGGGATGTGACAACAATGCCCTCAACTGGTTAACTTTCACTGTCTCCTCAAAGACACCCTTTGCTCTGTGTCCTTTAAGCCAACCCAAATGAACAATATCAAGGATTTCTTTATCTTCAGGCTTCTTCATGGTTTTATACAAAGGTCAAATACCAGCAGAATTTCTAGAGGAGGGAAAAGAGTTAAGTTTGGGTATATATTACTTTGGTTTCCTCTTTTCACAGTTATCATAGTCTGATTGCATTTCTCAACATAACTCTTTCTGTCTCCAGGTCCAAGTAACTGTGCCCTCACTTTTATCCTTAGTAGTAGTAATAGTAATGACATTATATGAGCACTCCATTCTTACTAGTCTTGGTATTTCACTGTATCTTGTTTTGCTATACCTCATCCATCTATTTGTGAGTAGTCTCTGAATTAATCTTTGCTAAATACTCAATTTGAGTTGCCATCTTTTTTTTTCCTTCCAGGACTCCAATTGGAAAAGCACTATTAAGGCTGAGCATGGTTGCTTATGCCTGTAATCCCAGGATTTTGGTTTGGGAGACTGAGGTAAGAGGATTGATTGAGCCCAGGGTTTTGAGATCAGCCTGGGCAACACAATAGGACTCTATATCTACTTTTAAAAAGAGGAAAGAAGAAGAAAGAAGAAAGAAGGAAGGAAGGAAGGAAGGAAGGAAGGAAGGAAGGAAGGAGGGGGAGGGAACTATCAAAACTAGCAAATATTGAATTCTATGAAACCTCTAGAGACAGTGCTATGTAGAGATCAGAAATAAAGGTATAACCGTTGGAAATAGAGAGTAACATTATTATATATAGATAGAAATATTTATTAAACATGAGTGAATTTTTAAAAACCTTATAGCTAAAAAAAAAATCATCAAGTAATCTCGTAAGAAAATACACACACAATAATAGAAAGCTTTTCCTGTATATTTTTCAACCTCTATTGAGTGCTTCATAGAAGATATGTACTTTTCTAATTCCTTTGCATGATACAAACTCATCTAATTCACAGCACAATTTAATGAGGTGATTATTATTACCATAATTTTACAGATGAGTTAAATTATACTTAGAGATTATGTGATTTTAGCCTGAACGAAAAGCTGGATAATCAAGATTTGAATTTAGTCTGAGGTCTGGGTGGTTTAAACTCCTATCCCCTACCTTACACAGCTTTCTGTTACAACCCCTGGTAGAAAAAATTAAACAACTAGAAAATAGAAGGGAAAAATGCTCACAAAATAGCATCTTAATAAAATAAACAAATATAAACCTACCAAGAAATATAACGTATCACTTCGAAAACGACTGCAAAATTTAATCTAGGGAAACTTTCAAAAATATAAATAAATGAAAATGTTTAGCATGTTACTAACTGAAAAACACATTTTATAGAAAGTTTAATTATTTCCAACTTACTTGATAAATTAAGACCAAGTCAATTCAGGTTCCCCAAAGGATTTTTTCATCCCAAATTTCACAAATCATTTTCAAGTACAGAATAAGTGGACTTGATTATATACTTTTGATATACAAAAGTATATATCAAACAATATGAGGAAAAAGAGTGTAATAAAAAAGGCTTGCCAGAGAAGAAAGTATATGCAAATATATAATAAACTATAATACACATGAAAAAATAATAAAAAGAAATAGATCATAGTATATTTTAGTATTTAGTTAATAAACTCTTAAATCTTTGTTGTATTTTCAACAAAAAATTTCTGCATCAATAGCTCATCTAAATGAAAGCTAATAAAGTTGGGTATCTATTTATATTAAATTTTTTAAGTCTAAAAATTAAATATGAAATTTACAAAACAATAAAATTAGATTATTAATATGATTTATTAGTGCAATGAACTTGGCCAAAGAAAATAAATTATACAGACACTATATATGTTATTTATAAATATAAACATTACATATAATATTTTGCAAACAATACACTTGGTAAATAATAGAAATGTAAATGACAGATAAAACGTTAATTTTTATAGGCTATGAATAAATGATTTTAAAAATTTGAAGACAAACTTCCTAAAATAAAAATGTTAGGTAACATGTATAACTAATTCAGAAAGTTAGATTTAAATATCAAATGTCTAGACCATAAACACTATACTTAACTAGTAGGCAAATACATGCAAATTAAAATGAGATACTTATTGACAAAAATAAAAGATAATGACGTTAAGCCTTTAGCAAGAGAATAACAAGTTAGTTTTTCTTCTAATAACACACACAACAAAGTTGTCTTCATCTCTGCACTATATAAAGTGAGGCATTGAGAGAGAAAAATAACATTTCTAATAGTACTTTAGTGTAAAGGATAACATCAAATATAAAAACAAAACTTCTTTTGATACCAAAACCCATGTTTTTAAGCATTACGTTTTATGTTTGTAATTTTTTCAGAAAATTCTAGTAGAATGCTTGAAAATATTATCAGTGTTTATATTAAAAGTATAGGGGGAATGATAATTGGTGAAATACAAATATGTGTTTCATATTATATTTATAAAAATTTAAAGATACAAAATTTATTGTTTTCTAAATATTGTGAATATAATTACCTAAAATAAAGAGTAGAATTTTTTCATACATAATATTTTCAATATAATTAGATGGTAGAATTATGGGGGTTTTAATTTTTGGTGGAAATATGAATTTTAATTTTTGATCCTTTAAATGTTGCTTTAAAATTTTTTCATAAACATGTAACATTTGACAACATGTTTAAAGAAAACTTACACATTAAACTATTTATTTTTTATTTTAAATTTATAGGTTAATGTGTAGGAGTCACTATAAATACCCAAGTCCAGGCATACGTTAGTCTAAGATAGTTTCTATTTGAGTTTAAATTTGCAAGAGCTGTTCGAATCATTTTGGCTGCCACCCCAAGCACAAGAGAAGGACAAGGAGAAGCAGCAAGAGCTCCACATGCTATTTATTGACCTTTGCAAGAGCAGTGACATCATCAGGTGAACTGAGATCTGGCAGCTTCTAAACATGTTTCTATCACAGAATTACACTAAGATTGTAAGGTTTCATTAAGACGGGTTTGACAGCTGTCTTAACTACAGGAATCCTTCTATCACCCTCATCTTTCATGTTTCAGCCTCATTCCTCTCCTCATTCTTCTTCCATGGACCTTCAGCTTGAGTATTTAAGATTTTGAACTAAAAAATGTTCATTTTATTTCCCCTGTCTTATATCTTCAAACTGTAGGAAAAGAAACTGCTATTACAGCAGATATCTCCTGAGTCTCCAAATATTATGTGAAAAACCTTGCCACCAAGTCTTTTTCCTTCTTTCCTCGGTAATATTCTAACACTTTTCCAAAGTCCAGTTGTAATACTACCTGTTTGATTTTCCTTGGGATTTTGATAACCTTAATACCTGACTCCTAAAATAGTAGTATAGTTCAGTAATTAAAGTATTTAATGTAAGACTGGCTAAGTTTGAAAACATTTATGATTATTATTATTTTAAATATGTTGGAGAATCTCACATTAAATACAAACAAAAAACAACAACAAATAAGCTAATATAAAGACACTATGTAGCATTACACTTTCTCTTATACCTCCCTGATTTTTATTGATGCCTTTTCAGCCACATTTCTCAATAACAGTCTTTACTTGTGTGTTTATTTTTTACATACATACTTGGTAGGCTACTCCAACAAAGACTGATTTATTCCCTCACTTTAATTAAACCACTCCTTTGAAAAGTTAACCAAAAGGAACTTTTTAGAATTTTCTCTTCATGTGACATCGCAGTAGAATTGAACAGGGGCCACTCCTTCCTTCTTTAAACCCACTCTTACCTTGCTCTCTGTGACACTTCCCCTTTCATTCTAGTTATTCAGTATCACATTTACAGAGAAGTTGTCCTCTGTACAATCTCCTAGTGCTAGACCTTTAACTCTTCACTTCTCTCACACAAAGCAGTGTCTTTAAGCCCACAATATAATTTCTACATATAATTAAATATCTGCAATATTATCTTCAGCTGAACTGTCTTCCTCAAGCCTCAGATTCATATTTCCACTGTCCTCTTAATCTCACAACTTGAGTACCTGAAAATGCCTCCAAAGTGACTAGTCAAGAATAGAGATGATGATCTGTCCCCTTTATATTCCACAGCCAATTCTCTTCCAGTATTTCTTTTCACAATAAAAGGCGTATACTCTTAGATGGACCAAAAATCAAGGAGTTATCATTAACTTTTCCTTCACCCACCCACGTCTAATCTGTAACATTTTCCTGTTAATTATATTTTCTAACTACATGTTGAATTCATCTAATTGTTTCCATCCCTGATATTAAACTCAAATCAGTTTTACCTTATATGTGCAATATTTCAAATGCCTCCCAATCATTTTAACCTTGCATCTGCTCATGTCCTATTTTTACTTAGACATATTGTTTTTTACAAAGGCACCTGCCATCATTTAAAGTTGCTACTTACAGTAGTGCAGGTTGTTTTTTGAATGACTTTTGTAATTGTATTTTTAAATGGTATAGACAATAGTAACTTAACTACTTAACACAATAAACATGTTTTACACATAATCCCATTGTGTATACCTATTTATTTTCTATAAAGTTTCCTAAGAAGACTTTCACTAATATTTTAGTAAATGCAACATTAATAACTTGTGAATATATCCTTTCATTATTTATTTTGGTTCAACAAAACTAATGAGACTGTTATATTTAAATAATATTTAATTTTGGTAGATGTTAATAAAATAAAAATTTAAGCTTTCCGTGACTTCATTTTCCTTTATTATTTGTAAATAATATATTAAGAGTAAATGTTATCCAACTTCATTTTCTTTGATTTAAAACCTACAAAATTTGAAAGATGGGATGATAACATTCATTAAAGAGATTGATTCGATTTCCTTTAGCCAAATGTCCAGAGTGTGGTACATTAATACATTATACAATTGCTCAGTTAATAAAATAGATAGATAAATAGATACATGATAGATAAAATGAATCTATCATATGCTATGTCTTGTAGTAGATATATTTAATTCAGTTATGACATAGCATATAGTAGACACATTTGGTTAATTGAGACATACTTTTTATTCTAACAGAGCTTAGCTTCATGAAAAAGACAGAAAAAAAATCATAATAAGTATAAAGACAAAGTACTCTACATGCTTATGGAAGAGATTCCAGGCATTCGATTTCAAACAAGGATTAATGGAAGAAAAGACAATTAGGGAAAAAGAGCTAATAAGATGAGAAAGATCATACCAGGGTAGATATGATCAACTCAATCAAATCTGATTTTTGGGAGGACAAGGGAAAATGTTTGAAAATTAATGTTATCGATAAGAAATGGATAATAGTTTGCTTTGATGCTAATAAACAGTTTAAGGAGAAAGCCAGTGTGAAATGAAGCTGGAAATTTCAAGTTTGAACTAAATAATGTCTTTGATTTATGAATTAGAAGAGTGGAATTTGATTTTTAAATGGTTCATAAATAGAGACTTGGAAAAAGAATTACAGCAAAATGCAACTTTCTTTTTAAAAGATGATGATAGTTCTATGTCATTCTTAAAACAATAAGATAAGTAAAATTATAGTCTCAACACTAAACACAAACATACTGAACAGCACCAGAATTATAAAAAGTAATTGCTAATCAATCATGAACACTAATAGATGTATCTTGAAAAAAACCTGAGCTAATCATAATCTTCAAATTTTAAACCAATGTATAAATTCTTATTTATGTTTAGTAAACAAATATGTATTGTATATTTGAAATATGTTTACAAAATGGTGTTTTTCTAGTCCCTGGGGGACACTAGAGTGAACAAAATAAATAAAACTTTCTGCTATCACAAAGTATATATTCTGTTCAGTGAGACAAAAAATTAACACAAGCAAAACAAAGAATGTTGGGTAATGGAAGTGATGGATAATGCTATTTGTCAACTTGACTGTGCCCTGGTTAAACATTATTTCTGGGAAAATCTGTTAGCATATTCCTGGATGAGATTGATAATTAAACCTCTGGACTCAATAATGAAGATTGCCCTTCCTAATATGGGTGAACATTATGCAATCCGTTGAGGTCCAGAATAGAATAAAAAGACAGAGGGAGGAGGACTGGATTTGTACCATTGGCTCTGCTTTCTCTCAGGTCTTTGAACTTGGAATGAAATTACACCACCAGCTTTTCTTGGTTTCCAACCTACAGATGGCAGATATAAAAATTATCAGCCTCCTTAATCATGAAAGTCAATGCCTCATTATAAATCGCTCCATGTCTTTCTCTGTTCTTGGTGAATAGAAGACACACACACACACAAACATACACACACGTTTATATGTAAATATATATATGACTGAAGTAGCAGAGATGAAAAGAAGTAGCAGATCAGGTTATTTTATGGGCATATTAGGCAGTAGTCAGATGATCGGCCTCTAGAAATTCACTATGGTCTTTCTAAATTTTAATATTTTTCTACTTCAGTTTCCTTTTATGTAAAAAACGGAATAACAGAGGTAACTAATTAAGTTAATATCTGTAGACCATTTAGAACCATAATAGGAAGTCAGGAACCACTAAGAACTGGCAAAAGAAGGAAGGAGGCAGCACCAGGATTTGCTAATGGATCAAATGTCAGAAGAAGACAAGAATTAGATACTTAACTGAGAAACTGGAGGGACTGAACCTTTCTATATCGAAAAAGAAAGACTGACTTAAGAGAAAAACACATTAGTGAAAATACAAAGAGCTGAGTTTTGGGTATCTAATGCCTTGAATGACATTGAGGTATCTCTGTGAAAAGGTGGAGTGGGCTGCTGAAGGTCTAAGATGCAGCTACAGATTTGGAAGGCTTCAGGATATAGATGGCATTTAAATCAAAAGACTAAATAAAAACATAAAGAGAATATGTGAAGATAGAAAAACAGAAGAGTTCTAAAGACTGTCTACTGAAACATACAATTTTAGAGATGAGAAAGAAACAGAAAGAGTAAGAAAGATGAAAAGAAAGAAGAAAATAAAAAAATTAAAAATCAGAAAAATGTAACAAAACCCTGAAAGTGCTTTTAATAATTTGAAAAAAAAAATGAAGGGTATTTAAAGGCTAAGAGAGTCACCAATTGTATTAGTTTGTTTTCATGCTGCTGTGAACAAATACTAGAGACTGGATAATTTATAAAGGAAAGAGGTTTAATTGGCTCACAGTTTAGCATAACTAGGGAGGCCTGAGGAAAGTTACAATCATGTCAGAAAGAATAAGCAAACATGTCTTTATTCACATGGTGGCAGGAGATAAAAGTGCAGAACAAAGCTAGAAAAAGCTCCTTCTAAAACTGTCAGATCTCAGGAGAACTCCCTCACTATCATGAGAACAGCACGGGGTAACCACTCCCAATATCTAATCACCGCCCACAAGTTTCCTCCTCCATCACATGGAGATTACAATTCAGATTGCAATTCACGATGAGATTTGTTTGTGGACAAAGAGCCAAGCTATATTACCAACACTTCAAATGCTGCTGATAATCAAGTAGGATGAACACTGAGAAATGGTCATTGGATGTAACGATTTTGCAGTGATTGTTGTCCTGGTCAAGAGTTTCAGTGGAGCAGTGGGAAAAAACATCTTACGGCAATGGATTCAAGAAAGAATAAAAAGAGAGTAAGATTCTCTGTAATGACAATGTGAGAAATGAGACTGGAGAAAAACCATAGTCAAGAGGACTTATTGATTTATTGTTTAAGTTTTTGAAACTACATAATGTATCAGAATATTTGCATGGTTACACGACTGGTTCAGGAGAAATAAATAATTTGACGTAGAGTAGACAGGGTAAACTTGCCAGAGCATTAAAGTAGATCAGAAAGGAGAAATAAAGTGAAAAGTGGAGATACTGGTCCAAGCAGGAAGCATGAGTAATTTATCTGTAAAAGTAGAAAAGAATGTAAAGCATATAAACAAAAATGCAAGAAGGTAAGTAGAAAACTGTAAAATTTGTTTGTGATTACATCAATTATCTCAGTTAAAAAGATAGCATGTTATCAGCAAAGCATATTAATGAAAAGAGGTAATACGGTATGAAATAGTCATGTAGGAGAGAAAATGGAACATATATGTGTATAAAAACTTACATACATAGATATGTATTTAAATACATATTTATATACACATCTACATAAACATGTAGGGATCAAAGAAGAATATAAATATACATTTAATTATATATGCATGTGTATATGTATGTATGTAAATACACAAATATTAAAACTGGTGCATATGTATGATGTATTGTATTAGTCTATTTTCATACTATGAGAAAATACCCAAGACAAAGTAATTTATAAAGAAAAAGAGTTTTAATGGACTCACATTTCCACGTGCCTGGGGAGGCCTCAAAATCACAGCAGAAGCTGGAAGAGGAGCAAGGGCATGTCTTACATTGTGGCAGACAAGAAAGCGTGTGTAAGGGAACTGCCTTTATAAAACCAGGAGATGTCATGAGACTTATTCACTTATCATGAGAACAGCATACAAAAAAAACCTGCCACAATGATTCAATTACCTCCTGCCAGGTGCCTTCCACAACACGTGGACGTTACAAGAGCTACAATTAAAGATAAAATTTGGGTGGGGACACATTCAAACCATATTATTCCTGGCTCCTCCAAAATCTCATGTACTCACATTTCAAAAACAATGATGACTTCCCAACAGTCCCCAAAATCTTAAGTCATTTAAGAATTAACTCAAAAGTCTACAGTCCAAAGTCTTGTTTGAGACAAAGCAAGTTCTTTTCACCTATGAGCATGCAAAATCAAAAGAAAGTTAGTTATTTCCTAGATACAATAAGAGTACAGGAATTGGGTAAATACACGCATTCCAAATGAGAGAAATTGGCCAAAACCAAGTGGCTACAGTCCCCATGTAAATCTGAAATTCAGCAGGGCTGTCAAATCTTAAAGCTCCAAAATGATCTCCTTTGACTCCATATCACACATTCAGATCACACTAATGCAAAAGGTGGGTACCCATGGTCTTGGGAAGTTCTGCCTCTGGTACTTTGTAGGGTACAGCAGGTAGGTACTGGCTCTGAGTGTCTGCGGCTTTTCCAAGTGAAAAGTGCAAGCTGTTAGTGGATCTACCATTCTGGGATCTGGAGGACAGTGGCCCTCTTCTCACAGTCTCAGTAGGCAGTGCCCAGTGGGTACTCTGTGTGGGAGCTCCAACCCTACATTTCTCTTCCATATTGCCCCAGCAGAGGTTCTCCATGAGGGCTCTGCCCCTGCAGCACACATCTACCTGGACATCCAAACATTTCCATACATACTCTGAAACCTAGGCGGAGGTTCCCAAACCTAAATTTTTTACTTCTATTGCACACACAGGCTCAACACCACATGAAAGCCACAAAGGCTTTCAAAGAAGCAAGCCTTAGACTGTGCTGATTATAAGTCACTTTTTTTGTGGAGGATCAAAGCAAAATATTAATTGTGAATGATGAAAGTCTTTACACAGATATAAAGACAGAGCTGATAAGGAAATGTGACTATTTCTGTGGAATACAACAATTTAACATAACAATTACCAATAACGTATATTAGGACACATCAGATATTCAGGAATGCCATACACTCATTAAACACATATTGATAGCTATAGGAGGCAGGCAAATTCCTGGGCAGAAAGGGGTGGGTCCACAGTGAAACCCAAGCTTCAGGCCAGAGACAGCCTGAAGTCTGTAAACCAGGCTGCCAGCTCTGAATAGTCTACTACCCAGAGTAGGAACTTCCTTGATGCTTTTAGGCCAATCAGAGGATGCTTTTTTCCACATCCACCCATGGACCAATCAGCCTGCACTTCTTGCATTCTGAGCCCCAAAAAGCCCCAGACTCATCTGCACTCAGACACATGTCAGGACTACTACATGCCGGTGAGTAGAAACTACCCACTTCAGGTCTCCTTTCTGGTGAGAGCTGTTCTATCACTCAATAAAACTTGTCTCCACTTTGCTCACTCTCCAGTTGTCTGTGTAACCTTATTCTACCTGGATGCAGGACAAGAACTCAGGACCTGCTGAACCGTGAGCATGAAAAGGGCTATAACATTTTCCTAGCTGACTCACCAAGCTGTGGGTGGGAGTGAAAAGGGCTGTATGTAACACTTTCCCGGCTAGATCACCAAACTGTAGGGCAGGAGCAAAAGGAGAAGTGACACTTTCCTGGCTAGTTCACCAAGCTGCTGGCAGGACCGAAAAGGCTGTAATACGTTCCTGGCCAGCTCACTGAGCTGTGGGCAGTGACATGCTCCCATTCACTGGACTGAGGGAGTAAAGAGTGGTGACTCTTCTGGGTACCCAGACCTCAGGATTCCCTGAAGCAGAGCTCTAACACTATAGCCCTCTCACTTTCTGACACAGTCAATGACCACCCCACATGACAGGAAGTCGTGGTGGGGCTGGGCCAGCCCAGAAACCACAGGCCAGAGTGAGGAATGAACAAGCTGAAACACGTCTCCTCTTGCTTGCTGAGCTGTGAGCAGCAGGAATAAGAGAGCTGTAGTGCACACATACACACATACCCCTTGGGGCTCCATGGTTTCTGGCATCTCTGAATTTTTGGCCACCGCCATGTTCCCTTTGTCCAGATGCCATCACCTGCAGTGAAAGCCACTTGTGGTACACCTGATCCAGTCATGGAGACAACACCTGTGCTGCCACCTGGAGCTGCCTGTCCCACCACAGTAGGGGTGCATCTGGCTATGCACAGTGGCTAGACCCTGTGCTTGCTCACTCACAAACCCATCACCACTCCATGTCTGCCTCACCCTTGGGTGTGGGATCTGGGCTGGTAGCACTAGCTGAGCACAGCCTACAGGGACAAGTGGGCAGAAAGAGCCCAGTGGGCATGAACAAAACTCAAGCAGAGGTACTGACAGCCACAGGTTTCTGGCTGGCAAAATGACATCCAAAGGATCCTGCAATATTTCTGAGGGATCATCTGGGATCTATGGAAGGGTGAGTAAAAGTGGACTTGCTGCTTTCTGTCTTTTTTTTCAGAGTCCCTAAACTCTACAATAGCCAAAATGAAAGAAAAACATCAGCATCTGTTGGCCAGGTAAAAGCAACTAGTGTGTCTGCCAGACTTAAGACATGGAGGTCAAACTTGCTGGGGAGGACACTGTCAATTCCCTGTCACCCTTGAGTATTGGGAATGTTGACTTTGTTCCAATCAGGTTTCCCTTCACAGAGGTCTAGTCATCACAGGTGATTGGAATAAGGTCCTGGAGCAACTGGAGGAATCTGGCTGAGGCCACACCTCCAAGTTGCCTGTACTCCCATTGACTGGCTCCAGTCCCTGAAAGCCCATTATGGGTTCAGCACTAGGACCTCTAGTCTTTCCTATAATATTCTGTTTCTTCCTTTCTGGCCATCACGGCTCCTATCTCTTCTTTACAAACAATGTTAAGGGTGTTGCTGTGAATCACAGAGCTAATACAGTCAACAAAAGTGTAATTTAGAGCCATGTGGTTTCTTTCTTTTCTTAGAAGTGAGGAGGATGTAATGATTGAAATCTTCTTTCCTCCCCACTGAGGAAGCCTGTTAGCATAGGGTTAGAGGCTACTTCCCCCAGGCACCTTCCCCCTCCACTGCACTTAAGTTGTTGCTTTTTTCCACCATGTCAGGAGTCAACATAGTCCTGTGAATACAGGAAGACTTTCTATGTGAGAGGCTTACTTTACCTTTTAGGAGGTATCTTATTAGGACAGGTACCCAATTCCCTTTCTCTCCTTTGTTTGAGAAGGACCTGATTCCACAGCTTTACCTTAGCATTCTGCTTATGATAGAGAAGCCATGAAGAAACTGCCCCACTGGTTGCAGGCTTCAATTTTGCAAAGGCCACATGGGACAAATTTAATGGGTCCATATACTCTCCTGAGGCACCTTTTTGTCCCAAATTTAATTCCAAGCGTCTGGGCTAAGCCCTAAAAAGAAAAACTAGACCTGAGGGACCCAGAGGCAGTTATAGCAGAAGACCAGGGAACAGTGAAGGTAAGTAAGATTACCCCTGCTGATTAGGCTTTCCTGATTCATGGGCAGAGAACTTACTGGTATCTATGGCATAGATGAGGTCTAGGAAATCCACAGGTTATCTACAGCAGGAAGATAGGTCAGCATAGGTAAGTGCAAATATCCCTTCTCATTAAGTCTCCCCACTACATGGGTGGAGGTCACATTCGCACCCATTGGTGGCATTTCCAGGGGCTGCCTGGATTTGGGAAAAAAAGAAAGAAGAAAAAAGGGGCTGCCTATTCTCTCTTGTTCACATATCCATGGTTTTGCTGGAAGAGAGAGAGAAACTCAGGGGGTGCTTTCTCCCTCTCTTCCAGATGGGTAACCAATCTTCAGCCTGCATTCCTCTTGAGTGCATCCTAAATCACTGGGACTTCTACAACCTTCAGACTCTGAAGAAAAATCACCTCATATTTTTTTGTACATAGGTGTGGCCAGCTTATGTTTTGTGGAAGGAGAAGCTTGGCCTCAGGAAGAAAGCATTAATTTTAATACCACCCTGCAGCTGGACCTTTCCTGTAAACACAAGGGTAAATGGTCTGAGATCCCATATGTGCAGGCTTTCTTTGCCTTGCAGGGTAATCTGGACCTTTGCCAACATTGAATTGATTCAGTCATCCTAGCAGCTATCTCAGAAGAGGCTGCAAAAGGAAATTCCACAGGAGTAGGAAATCAAACTCCTCAGGTGCCTCCAGCCAGGAAGTCAGCTCCCTCTATTCCTGTTCTCCTGGTCCATCCCATCCTCCCTATTCAGGTTCTCTCTCAAGCTTGCCCCATCCTAGGAATTCTCATTTTAGGCAGGTCTCAGTCTCATCCTGCCCCTACAATAGATGCCTGGTAAATATGGCCCCATTAGGGTCCAAGTCCTCTTTTCTCTCAGGACTTAAGGCAAATTAAGGGGCATCTTGGCAAATTTTCAGACAACCCAGACAGGTATATAGGGGCTTTCCAGAACTTCACCCAGGTATCCAAACTCTCCTGGAAGAATGTTATGTTACTTCTGAATCAAACCACTGAAAAGCAGGCTGCCCTGACAGTGGCAGAGAATTTGGGAGATGATCTTTGTATCTCATATAAGCCCAGGGAAGGGGATGAGCCTTTTCCAATTGGAAGAATAGCAGTATCATTGGAAAACTCTAAATGGGACAACAATGATGAAATGGGAGAATGAAAGAGAAAACACTTTCAGATGTGCATACTACGGGGCTTACAAAGGACTAGAACTAAGTCTCTCAATTACTTCAAACTATCCATGATAGATGGGATTGGCTGAGAATCTCATTGCCTTCCTGGAAAGGCTAAGAGGGACCTTGGTGAAACACACCTTTCTATCTCCTGATTCAGTCAAGAGACAGCTAATTCTAAAAGATAAGTTCATTACTCAGGTGGCCCCTGATATCAGGACGAAGCTACAGAAACAGGCCATGGGACCAGATAGTACCCACTTTGGGTCTCCTCTTCACTGAGAGCTCTTCTGTCACTCAGTAAAATTCTTCTCTGACTTGCTCCCCCCTCCAGTTGTTCGTGTAACCTTATTCTTCCTGGACATGGAACAAGAACTCAGGACCTGCTGAAAAGTGGGTATTAAAAAGTCTGTGTCATGTTCCTGGCTGGCTTGCCAAGCTGCAGGTGGTTACATGCTCTGTGATCCTTCTGGGGCCCCAGACCTCAGGATTCATTGAGCCAGAGAGCTCACCCTAAATGAGTGTGGGATACAGGCTGGTAGTGTGAGCCAAATGCAGCCTGCCTGCCCGAGTTGGAATGAGCCCAGCGGATTTGAATGAAACTCAAGGAGAGATGCCACCAGCCACAGAGGTTTCTGGCTGATGAAGAGACACCCAAAGGATTCTGAGATGATATTAACAACATACCTATATAAATATAACCCAAAGAAAGTAAAATACCACCTCACATTTGGCAACACTTCTAGTGTAATTCAAACATAACAAATAAGGTTAATAAGCCTAATATATCTCTTGGACTAATGTCAAAAAATACTGAATTTTGATGTCAAAAAAATTGAATTTAGAAATTGAAATTTTGCTCTTCAAAAGTTTGCCAAATATCATTTTAAGCACAAAATAGTATCATAGTTCACTATAAAAATAGTCATTCATTGAGCAAAAGTGATAAAATGAAAGCATTTTTCTTTTGATAGAGAGGAGACTCAGTTTCCAGAACAAGACCTAATAAAGACAGCATGAGGCTCAACTAAAATTGCCTGTGCCTCACTTCCATTTTCTCCCTGCAGTTTACTCAACAGGTAAACAAAATCTTTATCTCTTCATAAAACACAAATATTTTGATCAAAAGAGAAAACCAAAATTTTACCTTTGTATGGTGTATTACTAATGTTAAAGCTAATTTGAATAAAATCTTATAAACAAATCTATCTAGATTTAATCCGCTTGATCATAAGATTTCCATAATTTCTTTAATAATCTTTCTAATTTTCTATTAATGGGTAGATCAATGCTCCAAGAAAACCCTGTTATTCTAACACTTGGGCCCAATACTGGCCTTGAATCAATGGACTTTTTATATTCATGTTTAACTTACAGAAAATCTCTGAACTAATCTTTTCTCTTAAAATTGGCCCTTACAATCTCACATGCCCACCTCTTCTGAAATAGTCCCTGGACGTAGAGAGATTGAATAGTTTCTGTCTCACAGAACCAATTCATTTTGAGTGTCACCTTCTCCCACGTCTTAAGACTTATGCCAATGTTCAAAATTTAGCAGGGGTTGGTGCCTTCTTCTGACCCAACAGTCCAAGCCCTGTAACTTAACAGCACAAGGATTGGTTAACAGGATATTTGTACTACAGAAAGTCTTATCATTTTCTCTAATATGTTACAATAAAAAGTGTAATTTGGTGTTCAGGAGTTACTGCCTGCAGAACTTCAAACCACCATACTAAAGTAGTTAGGTAACTCATTGCATATTTCTAATTGTTAGTGTTCTAGTGACAGAACTGTGACCAAAAGCATTAAAAATGTGCTAAGTCCTAGCCAAACTTATCAAAGACAATTAACTTTTTCCTCTATTATTAAAAAATGGTAAATGCAAATATCAGTTTAAGAAACTCAATATGAGAAATAATCTCCTTTCACTTAAATACTGTATTCAGCTATTTTAAAAGCACATCATCACATTATTTCCAAGATTTGTTTCCAGATACAGTACTAACAACTGATTAGGTAACTTTCCCCATCAAAATCTTCAAACCAGTGCAGAACCTGCACATATTTTGTTTTTAAGTACAAGCATGAAGACCCATCAATGATAAATAGCTTGAGAAAAAAAAATCACTAGAAAGGCTTACATTTTTTAATTACTACTGAGTCCAAGTGAATGTCACTTTAATTTAATAGTAGTAAACACAACTAAATTAGCTTGAGAGAAATTGTAATCAATATAATTTCCTTAAGGACAAGGCCAATCTTTCCTGAAAGTTAAAACTTTGTACCCATATCACAGTTTTTCCTCACCAAAGGAAACAATCTGAAATCAACCCAAACTATTGATTTAATTGATTCACCCTGGAAACAAGAAAACACTCAAACATTTCCACTCTCATCTACCTCTCAAAATAACAAAATATATAATGTACTATTTTTGTTCAGAACTTATAAGCATTTTATTTTATTATTTTTTTAGATCTCTAGATCATTGGAGGCAAGAAAAACCAACCAAATTCCAAATCTCTGGGGTGCTCCTTCAATTCCTACAGGCCTGACAAGGGTAGCCTAGGAATTCCAGATAAATAGAACAAATGATGACTTGCTAAAAATGCACAGGGAACAAAATAACTATTCAAGAGCCAAATACAAACCTTCTACTAAAAACTAAATAACATCAATGGTTTTATATAAATGCATATGCAAGCAAAACACAAAGGAAAGCAAACAGTAAACAAATGAAAAGTAGAAGGAAAAACAAATAAAACAGGAAACCAATCCCCAACCTTTGCCCTACTTAGTCTACCTTGGAAGCTACAGTGTTACCCAGAACCCCCCAAAAACACAGGATGAATATTTCATTCCTGATGCACAATTGAATACCCTTAAGTCCACCAATATCACCATATATCCTGTACAATCAAGAAATTCACTCTAGGCATGTGACCACTAACTACACCAGTACCAGCACCATCCATGCAAAACATCAAATATAGGGTGAAGCAATGAAAGCAAGTATGTGAAATTTGCCTTCGTGCTAAATCTAGCATGCTTAACTGTGTTAAAAACAATTACCGTGGGCAGATCACGAGGTCAAGAGATCCAGACCCCGTCTCTACTAAAACTACAAAAATTAGCCGGGCGTGGTGGCACACGCCTCTGGTCCCAGCTACTCGGGAGGCTGAGGCGGAAGAATTGCTTGAACCCAGGAGGCAGAGGTTGCAGTGAGCCGAGATTGGGCCACTGCACTCCAGCCTGGCGACAGAGCAAGACTCTGCCTCAAAAAAAAAAAAAAAAAAAAAAATTACCAAATTGCCAATACATTTCTTTACAATATTTCTTATTTTATTTTCATCAAGACTAAGAGTTTTAACTATGAAAATATTAATTAGCCAAATTTCTCCAATTATCTCTCAGGTTTTAAATAATATTTTATTATCTAAACTTTTTCAACTTTCTATTTTCAACTTTGTATTTTCTCTGTATATGCATGAAGATGGACACACACAGAAACAGGAAAAACTGCATATGACTTTACACAGACTATCCATGACATGCCTGGACTTTCTGTTCAGTCCCAGAATTTTTTTTTTCTTATTTTTCCTTTAAATAGCCAGTCATTTTACTCTAGACTGACATATTTACCATACAAGTTCTTTTCTCATACAAAATTCTTCTTTTTTTATAATCTTCCTACCAAACACATATTTTCATATCCATAACTTTCTTTATATTTCTCTCCCCTTCTTACTATCTTGTTTTATAAATAACCTTTTTCAAGTCCATAATTCAAATTGACTTTTAGATAACTTCCAAACTAGGCAAAATTAGTTTTTCTCACTAATAACATATCTTTTTTGGCCCAGTTTATATATAGAATTATGTATTAACTATAATTCTTATCTTTATAGACTTAAATTTTAGTGAAATTCTAGGAAGCAACAAACCCTGAGCTTCCTATCAGAAATTAGCATTTCATAGATAAAAACAATTCCACAATTTTTAGAAACATATTTCCCCATATCATAACCCTTCCTTAATTAGAAATAACCCAGATATCCAGTGATCATCCAAAATAATCTTAAGATTTTAAATTACACACAAAGTTTACCTATAGTGTTTACCCATTAAACAACATATAACAGTAAACATACATACAAATAAACACATCTAGACATGTATACACACACAAACAAAAATTCAATAGCTTTTACCTTAGAACTGTAGCCATCAGATAGCAATACACACTCATGGGTTTTACATGGCTACACTTCGTCTGCCAAATGATTTACAAGCCATTTGCATTATATTTATTTTAAGAAGTCTGATTATGTATGCATCATTTATTTCCTTGTTAACCATTTTTATAGCCTGTGAATTTCAGATGTTCACCTAAATAACCTCAATAAGAGCCTTAGGGTTAACTACATCAGCATTTTTGCCAATGACACAGAAGATTCAGCTGTTTTCATTAAATCAACATCAACTTTGTCTTACTTATCAAAAAACTTCACAAAGATCATTGAGTTTTGGCTGGGTTTAGTTTTATAACCTTCTTTGCCAAACCCTGACATTTACAAATATCTAGCAAAGACAAATATAAAACCCAGAGGAAAATGTATGATGACAGTTCTGAAAATATTTCTATTTTTTATTTTACCAACAATTTTAAAGTCAGCTTGTTACTTAAGTCGTGTGAACTTAAAAATTGCTTGGACTCATTTACTTCATTTATGAATGCAATTTTATTTACAAGCCAATTTGGTAGACACAACATACAACAAGAAACATACAAACACATCTAGACATGTATACACACACATCTAGACATGTATACACACACAAAAATTCAATAGCTTTTAACTTGGAACTGTAGCCATGAGATAGCAATACAAATTCATGGGTTTTACGTAGCTACACTTTGCCAAATGATTCATTGGATTAGATAATCCAATGAAGGCTGTGAACCAACATTTTGTATAAAGCAGTTTTCATGGCAGGTTCATTTTTGAAGGCCAAACTTCCCCAGACTCCAAAGAACACTGAGGCCAAATAGTACCAAGGAGAACATTACATACAAACCAGGCCCAGCCTGCTTTAAAAACCAGCACAAAAGCCTAGATATATGCAACTCCATCCCACTTTCCCATTATTCCAAGATTTCAAGCAATATTGGGGCCAAACAGTCTTGCAAAAGAATATCAAGTTTACTGAATTCTAATTCCTCATGATTATAATATAGCAAACACACACACAATCACCAAAACATAATCCAACTGCTGCAGCAACAAAGAAGCCCCAAGAGTGTCCAAACTGAAACAGTCAGGGTGCTTCCTCGCTCCATCAGTTGGGCTTGATCAACTGCAAACAAAAATTCCTGAGGAATTTTCCATATTGAGAGGAGCTAACCCTGTTGTCTGGTACCCATAAAAGACACTCACTTGCCCAGACACAATACACAATTACAGAAAACCCCAAAGACTGTCCACACTAAAAAAAAGTGCTTTTCTCTCTCAATTACTTGGGCTTGTTTGACCTGCAAATGTAAAGTCCTTTAAAAAATTCCCAAATAGAAAGGAGCAGATCTTGCTGTCTGGGCCCACAAAGGACACTCATTCATTGGGATGCGGATGTCAAATTTCAAAGGCAGTTCAAGGCAATCAGGTAGGTGGTAAAGGTCAGCTGTTGTGGGGCCAGAGAGAGACAGAAACTCACCTCCAGTCGAAATTGGGAGGGCAACTGCTTAGGAGGACTTTTGAGACTTCTGGTTCATAGCAACCAAGCCACGAGCAACGTGTTCCCAGTCAAGGAACACCAGGGGTTTGGTCTAGGTCCTGCTGCTGGTAGCACAGAAAGCCAATCATGGAGACAGTAAGTATTGACAAGGAAGAAAACTTTTTTTAATCAGATGTTGCAGCCAAGGAAATGGAAACTCAGTCTCAAATCCATCTCCCTGAATGACTAAAACTAGAGGTTTATATAGCAGGGAAGAAATGTAACAATGTGTAAGAAAACAAGAACTAGGGAGTGGCAAGGAGGTATCTGGTTCAGTAATCTGGTGAGTTTCTGTTATTTGATACTTTTTTAAAGAGGCCTGAAGTTCTTTCCCTGAGGAAGGAATCAGATAAAACAAATACAAGTTTTAAGCTTTAACAACAGAAGGGTCAATTTCTATGTTTATCAAAAAGAACAGTCTATGGGAGTATTGTGCCAGTTTGAGAGAGATTCTGATACTTCAGAATCTACTGACAAATTTTGCTGCCTAATCCTGAAGAAAATCCTCTACCTCTTTTCTTTGGCCTCTTTCATATTTATTTTGAGGCATCCAATAGAGCAGAAAAAATACCTAGTCTGCTTACCACTACAGTCTTCAAGACTGTTCAATTTCTTGTAGATATTTTAATTTCTTGTAGATGTTTTTAACTTAATTCTTTCAAATGTGTCTTAAAGTTTATGATTTCAAATCAGAGGGAAAGATCGGAACATCCCAAATTTAATTTAATCAGGGAAATTTGTTGAAGTCTTTTCCAAATGCAGTCTAAAAAAGTTTTTTCCAAAGCTGTTGCATCCTAAAAGTGTTATTAATTTTGGAATAAATATGGATGATTTCACCACTAAATATATTTTAGGGTTTTATCACAGATTGATTTAGACAATTTTACCCTACAAGACACTATGGTGAATAATGGACACATACTCCATGCTTTCTCTCTAGGCTGTTCACAGTGATGACCTATTAAGATGAGAATTAAAAATCTGGGAATATCCTCTACAGAGTATATATCCAGAAAAATCACCATTCATTTTCTCTTCCTTAGAGCAAAAATACTAGATTTCTTAGTTAAATTTTAGAAAGACTATGATATCAAATATTATAAACAGAGAACTTTTAAAATTTTAAAATAGAATGTTGATTTATAAAATTTGGATATGGAAAAGGCATTAAGCATGATTTTGTCCAATCATTTATTTTGACTTATTAAATGGATGATATTTGGTAGCCGACATATGTATATAGCCAATGAATTCTCGTAATTTTCCTTGTTAATATATTTTGGGATTCTCTGGAAATACAATGTTAGCACAGTTGAACAAATGGGTTTGTTGTAATATTTCTGTATAGATACATGCAGAGGAAAAGTAATACTAAAATCTAGGACATATTGAGAAATATTTATAATTATATTTGCATTTTTACTAATAATTATATATATGTATTTACTTGCTATCTGTAGTACGATAAAATATGAAAAGATAGCAGTGCCTCTTATTTGGCTATGGGATACATGGGCCTGAGCCTTTAAGCTGCTCTCTTAATATTATGTCCATTTAAGAAAAATAAGAAATTCTAATATTTAGTGATTTTTGCTTCATCCTACGTTTATAAGTATATATAGAGACATTTTATTACTATCACATTTATCCATAACCTAAATATTGTAGCGTATTTTATTTTCTCACAAAAAAAAGAAAATGGCATATATAAAATTTGCAGAAACTGCAGAAAAATTAATTTTGAAAGAAAAATTTGATTTTAATAATAATATTAATAACACTTGTTAAATTCTTTTGGTATACTAGGAAGTGTGCTATTCACAGTAAATGAATGAGCTTACTTCCACGTCAAAATTATACTGATATTTATTTGTTATTATCAACTCCATTTTCCAGATAAGAAAACTGAGGCTAGTATAGTAACTTTTCTAAGTTTAGATATTTTGTAAAGACTAGAGGTAGGATTGTAATTCAAGCAATCTGCCTCAGGGTTCATGATCTGGCCTTTATGAAATATAAATTAATATAAACACTACTTCTTATAATTTTGTGAAAGTCATCACTCTTTCAATGAACATGTATTATTTTGAGAGTAAAGAGATCAATAGCAATACAAGCCATTTTCAGGAAATAAAGAGAAATCTTTCTCAGTTCATAAAAATCCAGATATTTAGATTCAAACTGAACATGTGTATTGAACAGATGGCCCTGTAAAACTACCGTTATTTCTCTTTGCTAAAATGCCCTGAGTTAGAAGAAATAATAGATTTTAAGGAATTGCGCATTTCTTGCCAGAAAATGAATTCTCAATTTCAAAAGTGGTTAGTGAATATGAATTGTGCTTTATTTTTTGTGGCTATGTTTTGGAGTGTAAACGTCAAGAAGTGTGTTAGTTATAAAGCATTAGCATCTTCAGTATGGCTTAATTTACTGAGAAACTGAAAATGAACTATGTCCATTAAAAACTCACTATAACATGATAATTTCAGGAGCAAGCTGATATGTTCCTGTGATGATAAGCAGTATATAAATCTATCAATAATATTTGAGTCCACCTGGTTCTGTAAATTGTTCTTTATGAAATTCCTTTTTTTCATTTAATTTTAGAAAATAAGAATAATTTAAGACTGGAAATAGAAACGAAATTTAGATGTATCTAAATTGACTTTTCTGGCTTTAGGATGGATTCTCAAATATCAGAGTATTTGTTGAGTTGACTGTCTGTGATCAGTGATTAGCACTTTGCCATGACTTTTCTGCCAAAGAACAAATTTTACTATATGTTTGTAAAAATACAATAACATAGAAATAGTACATGTTCTGTACACATATTTGACATGTAATGGTTAGCTATTTTGTAATTAGAAAATTCATAATTGAAATACCATGTAATAGTAATCAGATGGATGATTTAAAATTTACCACACACACACACACAACTTCATATAATTAAATGTCTGAAAATAAGATTACAAATACACTCTGGTTAAATATCTGTGCTTAAAGTATAATTCAAACTGATGGAGACACTCTGAATTCGTGTCTTGAAAAACTACACGTGTTGATTATTTAAATGCTTTGATTTAAAAAGAAAAGACTCCACTAGGGCTGTTAGGATAGACTGAGACATACAATGTTGCACTATGTAGTAAAAAGCTTTGGTAGAAAGTAAGTAAACATGGAGGTTGCAAGAAAGATAAAGAGACAAATAAAAAAAGCAAAATGAGACAGTGAAAGAGGCTCCCAAGTTTAACGGTGTGTATGTGTGTTTGCAATAAGGAGGGGAAAGAACCATATTGCCTGCATTTTTCCATACAAGCTCACTGCTCATTCCCAAAGCTTTCTCCTGCCCAATTTATATTCTCTACAAAAAATAAATCTCATTACCATGATATGAATGTTAACAAGTGCTCCAGGCATCTACAGAAAACACCAGCAAATTAAAATCTCAGTAAGGAAACCCATTTTCTATCCTCACATAACTCTACCAAGTCTAGTCTATGTTCCTACCCTGTAGTTCACATTTCAGTTTTAATACATTAAAACTTTGCTTTTCTCAAACTTCCCCGAAGAGCTGTTAAAGAGAAGCAAAATTTAAATTACTTGCATTTTATAGGATCTCTGGTCCAATGCATTTGAAGGCAGAATGGTAGGAAAAAAGAGTTATGGAAAAGAAAAACATGCAGAAAGGCAATTATTGCAATCTTTAATAACCCTGTGATAAATCCTTACTAAAGTGATATATTTATTTTCAAATAAAGACATACAAAACATGAGAAAAGTGGGTGCTTACTTTTCATTCACATTTAACAGAGATTTTTATAACATAGCTCACATTTCTCAACTCTAAAATGTTTTATGTTTTTTCTTGATTTTCCTGGGAAAACAATAAGGCAACCTAAGTGTTCATGTTATCAGAATACAAACAAAATATAGTATTAATATGTAATAAGAGAGATACAAAATAGTAGCCATAAAGTACCAAAATGATATTTTGTGAGTCCGTGCTTTTGCAAAGGCATCATTCCTAATAGTAGGGAGTGAGAAATCTTCTGTTCTTATATTTTTGAATAGTGGACCAAATAGTCAACATGGAGTAAATTTTTAAAAATAAAAATGATGTGTTCTGGATTGGGTATATTGTCTAAATCTGAAAAAAATATATAATTCAGCTTTGTGAATCTGGTGGGGAAAGTCATTATAAAAGCAAAATATAGTCTCCTATTATGTTTTTGGATGTATAGTAATTGTTATTTTTAGCTTATAGCATTAAGGAAAACTGAACAAATCACAACACACTGCTGATCCTAGAACCTGAAGACTGAATTTAACACAGGTAGAGAAATTACTTTGGATAAGGAAGATTGAATGCTTTTAACTACAAACTTAAGGATCCAGTCTTCCATTAGTTTTAAGTAGGTCATCTGCTAGAGCAATGTGACATTTAGGGGTGTGCGGGACACTTTCTCCAAGTGCAGGAATTAATGAATGGCAGCATGTCACTTAGGAAATGCATGTAGACTCAGAGAAAATCTCCAGACTTCTTTAAAGTCACTAAATCAGGACACCTGTACAAAAGGTGATACAGAGTTCAACTTCAGCCCTTTGTTATACTTTTTACAAGTGCAAGAATTAATGAATGACAGCATGTCACTTAGGATATCTGCATGTTGGCTCAGAGAAAATCTCCAGACTTCTTTAAAGAAGTCACTGAATGAGGACACCTGTACAAAAGGTGATGCAGAGTTCAACTTCAGCCCTTTGTTATACTTCTTACACCCTGGGTTTATATTTCTTTATGGGTTTGTATTTCATATTCACAAATTCCTGGCGTACTTGAGAACATTGACTTCCCCTTCACAGGTTACAATCTTCAAATCCCAGATGCTTACAGCCAAAATAATCTTTAGAAATTTTTTTATCATGAGGTATTTAATTTTTTAATTTTTAAAAATTATCACAAAGGTATTTAAGTGAAATAACCCAGACTTACCCAAATGAAGGTAAATTATTACATTACTTTTCTATTGCTACATAATAAATTGCCACAAACATTGCTTGAAAACCATATCTATCTATCTATCTATCTATCTATCTATCTATATATATATATAAAATCTCACAGTTTCTGCAGTCTCAAGTTCAGACACAGCATAGACTGGTGCTCTGTTCAAGGTCTCATAAGTCTGCAACCAAGGTGTTAGTGAAGTTGTATTCCCATTGGAAGCTACACTGGTCATACATTTTCCAAGCTTTTTCAAATTATTGGTAGAATTCATTTTCTTAAAGCTCTATTTCTAAGACACTAGCTTTTTGCTATTCCTAGGGGCTGCCTGCAGTTCTCTGTCACATGGGATTCACTAACATGGCGATTTACTTTATTAAGCCACATGTTGATCTCCGGCTCCAGTCTGTTAGGAGTGAATAGTATATATTTTAAAATAATAACAAGTAGCATCCCATCACCCTTGTCAAATACCGTTAATTAGAAGCAAGTCACAGATTCCCTCCACACACAAGGGGAGAGGATTACACTTATAACTGAAATGGGAGAGTTTCCTGAAACCCCTTGCAGGACATGTGATGGAGTGTGGGTAGTCTGTTCAGCCACTGTCACTGCTCAAACCCTGTACGGGAGTGGGAGCATGCAGTTGGACAGGTGCATGAGTTGAGCACCGAGTTCCAGCCCCACAGCAGCATTCAAGGGTGGGAGCCTGTGACTCCTGGAGCCTATGTGGGCATGTGTTACAGTGTGTTCTTTTGTCCTTGCTGTTGTCAGATAGCTTAAGTTTTAATGGGTTCAGTAGACACTCAGCAAGGGCAGAGGACCAGTGTGACAGCTTTCTGTACCCTGAGTTCTTCCAGCATCATGGAAGAACTGGGTCATATATGGACTTGAAGGATAGTTAATATGGGGTTTTATTGAGTGGTAGAGGTGGTTCTCAGTGGGAAGGATGTGGTGCTGGACAGGGGATGGAGTGGAAAAATCATCTTCCCCTGGAGTTTAGTTGTCCAGTGACCGATTCTCTGACCAACCTCAGCCAAACTCCTCCTGACATTCAGATGCTCCTTCTCTCCTTTTCTGCTTCACTATTCTATTTGTCAGCTCATCTGCTTATCTCTTTGTCTGCTTCTGAAGTCTGAGCTTTGGGGTTTATATGGGTACAGGATAAGGCACATAGCAGTCCAAAAGGCAACTTTTGGGCACAAAAATAGGAATGCCTGTCCTCTTTTGGGCTGCAGTTATTCAGGCTTGAGGGTGGGGCCTTTGCCGGGGAACCACCCTCTTCTTCTCAGTATTTCCTTGTCCCCTGTCTGTATCATAACCACCCAATGAGTTCTTCCTGCCTGCTGTACAAACAAAATCAATTCATGGAGACCATGTCACTGTAGTAAATAAATAGTGTAACAGACAGGAGGCTGGCCATGCCTTGTGGGAGATACTTATTACTCAAATCAATCTCATCAAAGGCTCAGAGGCCAGAGGTTTTTCAAGGATATGTGGTGGGTAGGGGGCCAGGGAGTGAGGAGTGCTGATCTTTTGAGGGGGAGATGAAATCATAGGGAGTTGATGCTGTTTTCCTGCACTGAGTTGGTTCCTGGGTGAGGGCCACGGGACCCATTGGCAAGCCTGGATGGGGTCATCTGGTCATCAGAAATGCAAAAACCTGAAAAGAAGACATCTCAAAAGTCCAATCTTAGATTTCACAATATAATAATTTTACAAAAAAATAATTGAGAAAGTTGCAAATCTTGTGACCTCTGGAATAATGGCTGGTAATTATTTAACTATGCCTACATCTTAGTAAAAATTAGGCCCTTTGCAACCTCCTAATTTGGTGGCCTTTCATTAGTTTTGCAAGGGCAGTTAAGTTTTTTGGAAGGGTTATTATCATTTAAACTATAAGCTAAATTTCCTCCGAAGTTAGCTGTCCCATGCCTAGGAATGAGCAAAGACGGCCAGCCTGTGAGACTAGAAGATGGAGTCAGCCATGTCAGATTTCTCTTATTGTCATAATTTTTTAAAAGTAGTTTCACATGAAGGTGATGAGGCCAAAGGAGAACTTCCTCTGCCTTCTGAAAGTTAACTGAAAATCAACTGAGAAAGGGCAGATTAATAGGAGAAAATGCATACAAAATTTATCAAGGTACATATATGTGCCCAGGAGTCATACAAAACATGAGCTCAAACAGGGGACAGATGGTTGATGCTGAAATACTTCCCTCACAGGGGGAGACATGTATGGGCCCAGGAGATGGGCCCAAATCATACAGGAGAGTGAGGGGCAGAGCTGCGTAGCAACAAAAGTTGTCTTATTAAGTAGATAAAGTTCCCCAGGTAATCTCTTGGAGCTGCCCTTGGAAGAATAGAGGAAAAGTCTACATGTGGTGAGGATGCTCAGTCTTTTCTCAGGTGTTTTGATGTTTGATCTTTCCTTGTTATTTGATGAGATCCCTAGGAAGGGGGTTTAAGATAATTGCCCTTTTGAAAGAAGCTTTCCTTGTCAGATAAAATAAATCCCAGAGAGAGTTCCAAGTCTGTTGAGAAATGTGAAATTTATGAATATTGAGAAATGCTGAGTGTATGATAAAATATATTGTTTGCTAGGAAGAACGATGGCAAGGAAAACCTAGCCGCCCCACCCTCCAGGTAGAAAACTACGTGGGGCATTCCAAAGTAGCAGGACAACGTATAAATATACACCTGTTAAAACAATTCTTTACGATATCTGACCCTGCCCCTGTGGCTCCCTCGTGGAGAATACTTTTTAGCTTGTTTGTAATCAGTGGTAAGTGGACAACAGCTGCTTACTTGGTGTATTTTTGTGTTATAAGAAAATACAGAACACCTGTTTGTTAATAATAATCACCTGTTAAGAGAGAGTAACTACGTGAATCAGCATCTGCTCGGGGCCCCTCAGCCCAAATCAGAATGCTGTCAGCCCCTGAGGCTCTCAGTTTGGAAGGCTGCTGGCTCCCAGATAGACCCACTTTGATGTTCTGTCTGGGTGTCTGTCTCTCAATGCTTTCAGCACCACCTGGGTAGGGGTCTTTACGGCCGAGCTGGTTCTTGGTACAAGTCCCTCCCTGTGCTTGGTGATGGGTTGAGAAGAGGGGGGGGGATAAAGCAAGGTTAGAGGGACCTTGGATCTGAGGCATCTTCTAAGCCCCCAGGCATGTCAAAGTGCCAATCTTTGAAGTACTGACCAACAGTAGGATAAAAATGAAAACAAATGAAATAAATTAGGTTCGGATTGCATCCAATAAACATGCTTTTTTATGGGCACTGAAAAATCACTGAAATTGAATCAGGAGAGTGTTAACCTTGTTTTCACTATAGTTTCTCATATTGCTGTAGTGTTGAAAATGGGATGTCCCATTATAAGGTGTGAATTTAAACCTACTGCCATCAGGCTGAGGGAACTCTTCCAAGTCTTTTACTTGCTTTAAGCTTCTATTTCTGTCAATAAAATGGGGTAGTAATGTACATTCCATAAAGTTTCTTTTAAGATTAAATATTTCACTATTGAAATGATTGCCTTATTATTTTTTCCTTGTACGTATATATTTTCTCCATGTGTAGAAAGGCTGAACTGCACTAGTACTAAATTTTTTTTCAGCTTCAAATTTTCATAATTCTATAACAATAAACGTTGATACCCAGGGTCTCTCCTGAGATTGATAAGGTATGCTGAAATTTTTTCGACAATGTCAAGTGTTCTGAGTAAATTTTCATGGAAACTGGGAAATGCCAAAATAGAGACTGGGGCTTTCAGGAGTGTATTTTTTGTTTTGTAAATAGAATCAAACATGATTCTAAACATTTATAAATCCATTTTTGTGTTTTCAGATTTTTTTGTCTGTGCAGAAAAATATTTGATTAGTTCTATCTTTGGAAGGATACGTATAACTTGTAACTTATAGTCTGTTTATCCAGGAATACACTAAATTATTGTGCTATATAAGAGAAATTCTTTAATTTTTACTTATAATTCTAAAAACCTTGCTTAGATTGTTTTAGTCAAAGTTAATATCTTTTTATTTAAAATGTATCACATATTTCTTTATATATGACATTTTTTCTGCCCATTTTTAAATTCTTTGAACCACTGTATACCATCAAAATAGCCCCAATCTTAAAACCTCTAACCAATTTTAATTTTCTTCTACCTTTTATAGCCCAATCATATCCTATTTTTTTTTTAAGATTTTGTCTATAACATTTGGAAGACTTCTTGAAAAAAGCCTTAAGAGGTTATGGTTTAAAGTGATAAAAATTTTCGTTGAATATGATACCTCATCCCTTTTAAATCCCCTAAAACCCATTTGCTCTTTTCTGTCAACTGTGTTTTGCCTGAAAGGAAGAAAGTAATTACTATAAACAGGATTAGATTAGTTTGGGAAATATTTTCATGGCACCCCTGTAAGCATTTTGGTTTACTTTGAAACTAAAGCTAAAATAAATTAGCTTTATTTCTGTTCCTGATTTTGTATGGTTGTTGCTCCTAGAGAATTTTGACATAGTGAGTATAGTTGCTTACAGAGATATTGGATTTCATTGGGTGCCAGATCATACCATTCTTTTTTAACCATGTTGCTTTCATAGATGATTTGCCTTACTATAAAATCATTCAGGATATTCATTAAACATGCAACTCTTTTGAAAGGGATCAATATTTCTAAAATAAAAGGCACCGTTGTTTGCATTTAATTTCAGTCATGCTGTCTTTTAGCCTTTCAGTATTTTGTTTGTAATGTGCTAGAGTAGCTCCTCGTATAATGAGATAGCACTGTGTGTAACAAGCTACTGTTTATTGTTATGCTTGGCAATAGACCATACAGTGGCAAGACTTGGTAAATACAAGTGCATCTATGAGATGCTCCTTCAACCTACAGTGAGGACCATTTGAGCAGAAGGACGACAATATTTTGCTTTCTGTTTAGTCTCCAGGCAAATGATCATGGCTCCAGCCTTTCTGTGGAGAGACCTGGATCTGCTTTACCCAGTGATTCTTTCCCCTGAAAGTTCACTGATATTTTCCAGTCCTCACAACTTAAAAATGCAAGGCAGAAAACATGTATTTCTTATTATGTTAAGTCAAATAGAAAAAGTAGAACCAGAGTTAAGTCAGCTTAACCATGAAATTAACGTACACCATACTAAAGCAGTACAGGAATTTTAGCTAAACAGCTTATGCTTAGTCAAACTGATTTTTAACTTTAATCATTTTTTTCTAAGCATTATAGTTTGTGCTTAATTTTGGTTATGTGAAATAGGAATGCTTTTTTCAAAAAAAGTATTAAGCACAATGTTAATTAGACCTCAAAAATATTTAAAATATTCAAATTATTTAAGTTATCTATAAGCAATTGACCATCCACCAATTGCCTAAGCTAGATGAGGATCAATTTTTGGTAAATTAAAATGAATGCGGCAGAGTGAGTAAAAGGAACTATGAAGACACAACCCAAAATAAATTTAAACAGAAAATAAATTTGCATATGCAAAATAGAAATGAATTGAGTTGAAAAATATAATTCATAGAGAAACAGCTATTTATGCATCTAAAATTTTATAAAATGCTTTTTTACATTTTGAAGTTTTGGCAAAATGGTTAAAAAAGTCTGATTACTATTGTTTTTGGCCAGGGAAAAAATAGGAACAAGGTGTGAAATGTATTTCTTTGTTCAAATAAATTTGATATCAGTGCCTCTTAAATATACATACAATTTAGCAAAAACATGAATATGTTTTTCTGAATTGATATTTAATTAGGAAGCATCACATATGGGTATTCAGCATGGATCTTAGGTAATACTTAGCACTTCCAATTCTATGTCTCTCTCAACTGGAGACTTGTAAGAGATAGTTTCCAAGATCCACTATAGATATACAATTCTACAAGCATAGTACTATTATTATCTGTAAATATACACTCAAACACAAAAACCAAGTTGGATTCTCAATTTGATGCCTTGAGAGCTGCTTTCTGCATAGTAGAGTGATCACATTGTTTAAAAATCTCAATGAAACACTTGAAAATGAATACAACTTTATTTTAGTTCACGCAAAACAAACATATGCAACATTTGCAACTTTTAAAACTTTCCCCCCTAGACTGTTCTAAACTAAAAATAGATGTTATTGGTTAATTCTAAGATACTGACTTTAATCCTACATGTTTTAATGTTGTTGCTATCATGAGTCAGTATAAAATTTAGCATGTTTTTATACATGCTAAGTAGAACTTCCTATTAGCTACATCTAGCATCTTTTTGTCAAAGAAAAAAAAAAACTGTCAGAAATGTCACGTAGTATAATATCTGTCCTCTAGAAATGTAACAAACATTCTTCAGTTTATTACAATACATTTTTAATTACAGAAAGGTAAAACTAGAGTTATTAGAGCCTCTCATTTAGTGTGTGTTGAACAATGTTATTTACAAGCATTATGTAAACAGAGACAAATATGTAAATATGTGGGATTTGGCAAAGAGGATAGGAACCTCATTGTCAGGAAATGAAAATGAGTAATAAAGCTTTTGTCCTAACTTTAAATATATGTATAACATTTATCAATGAAATTATTTCTTTTTATATATTAATTAATTTATAGTTTATCATTTCATTTAAAAAGTTATACTTTTAGATATTGAAATATGTTAACAGGATTATTTTTCATATTGAAAGGTATGTCAGAATTTTGTGTATCTGACAGACAGTACTTCCTTGAGAACAAGAGGTTTTAGGGCTTAAATAAGTAAAATGGTAAAATGAACATAGATAAAAGGAAAATTTACCACAATTATAGTACATTAAGAACTGCATTAGCCATCTTAAAGTATTTTTTTATTTATAATATAGTAACTATATTGAGACATCTTTTAAAAAGACATATCAACACTGCAGATTAAAAAAAATTAATAGTGCTGCTCTTACTTTTTATTATAGTAGTCAACAAAAGAAGTCTTTTAACAAATTATACTATTATGGCTTAACATATGCAAAACATGTTTCCCCAAATTCCCTGATGTAACTATTACTTTAATGTTTTCTTGATAAAATCTATTCTATTACAAATGTACTGCATGTTTGTCACTGTTGTTTGGAAACATGTAGAATAAAAAGGAAAACTAGATATCACAATAATCCTGTCATGCAGAGATAAGATACATTTTGTTCTTTATTTTTGTTTTTTTAATATACATATATGTACATAGAAAGAAAACGTTTGTTTTGTTTCTAATTTTGTGCATGTATGTAGCTTCTAATTATAGAAATTATATACAAATAAACTTTCATTGTTGTTCATTCAGACAATTCACAAAATTGTAAGGCATATATGATTGATTCATTTATTCACTTTTTCTCCCTCCAAGGTAAAGATATTTAATAGTTTTGTGTCTTTTTTCATTTCATTTTTTGTAGATGTACATGATATAAACACACAGCATATTTTAACATACATTTGATCAAATAATTGTGTTTTTCGTGGTTATAATTTTTTATTCACTACTATAGTGTTTTATATAAATGTCTGTCTCACCCACAAACTCCAAATTTTGTAAGGGCATAAACCAAATCTCAGGTCTGAGCACCACCTGGCATGTAGTGGGTAATCAATTATCATTTGTGAATTCGGGTAAGCAAGTGAATCACTGAGTGAACATATATATAGTATATGTTTATAATATATTATATAAATGTCAATGTATTTTAAAGCTCTTTCAAGACACTCCATAAATGTTCACAGCAGGCCACTCATGGTGGCTAACACCTATAATCCCAACACTTTTGGAGGCTGAGTCAAGTCACTTGAGGTCAGGAGTTTGAGACCAACCTGGCCAACATGGTAAAACACCCTCTCTACTAAAAACACAAAATTATCCAGGTGTGGTGGTGTACACCTGCAGTCCCAACTACTCGGGTGGCTGAGGCACAAAAATTGTTTGAACCCGGGAGGCAGAGGTTTCAGTGAGCACTGATCACACTACCACACTCCTGGGCGACAAGAGCGAAACTTGGTCTAAAATAAAAAAAAGTCCACAGCATTTTTGTAGCAGCTACATAATTTTACATAAAACTGAAACAACGTAAGTTATTTAACTTCTACCTGCTGGTGGACATTTTGTTGTTTTAAATTTTTGCAAACATAATACATTAAATACCTCATCTTTATAACCATACGTATATATTTATGTAAACATATGGACAAGATACAATTACTTGGTAAAAGTTATACATTTAATTTTAGACACTGACAAATTTCCTTTTAAAATGGCTTTACCAATATATATTCACTTTAATTTCATAAATATGGTATAAAAACATTCTTTTACTTTACATTTGCTGAAATACTTGATGCTACCATCTGTTTAATTTCATAAAAATAATGGTTTAAAAATATATCTTATTGTTTAATTTACAATTGACTAATTTCTACTTAGGGAACCTTTTCATTATTCACTGGTCATTTGAACTGTCTTGTTCTAAATTATCTGTACTTATCTTTATATACCCCCTTATTGGAAAAGTTATTTTTTTCAATGAGATTATGGAAATTATACATAATCTAGATGCTAATCAGTTTAAATATTATAACAGTTATTTTATTAGCCATTAAATGTTGGACTTTAAAAAAAAAGTTTAAAGTACTTTGAAAATGGATGTGTTCAACTTGGTGTGGAAAATAAATAGAAATACCTTCTACAGGTTAGAAAATTTTAGATAATTTCTCAAAGAAAATAGAGAGGATTATATATACAGAAAACAAAACCAGAGAAAATCACAGCTTAAACATAATGCTGGGGAAACATCCTGGGAGGCAGGAGGGGGTGGCATATACAGCAGGGAGGTCAAGGAAGACCTCCATGATCAGATTAATGAAATGCCAGACTGAGACATGAAGGGATAGGAATAAGCTTCAGGAAGAGGGATGCGTCACTCTGCTGTTCCCTAGGTGACATCCCTGTTCCTGCCCTTCCCTGGCTCTTGCCCATTGATAAAACTGAGATCTTAAACTTTTCTGTGGCTTCTTTGAGGACTAGGTGTCTACCCATTTACATGCCTCTCTTTCTGTTTAACCAGCCAATCACAAGTCCTGCCTAGTTTTATCCCTTATTGAATGGTGCCATATAAACTAGACCTTTAGTAGTTATTCTTGCTACTAAAAACCTTCTTTATGAATGTTGCAGTGGAAGGAAGGCTAATAGCTTTTGAAAAGCAGATTGTAGGGTAGAGAGATGAACTTTAAAAAATTACTTTCAGAGTGCAGACATGTTCTATCAATCTCAGCAGGGCTGTTGCATCAATATTTCTCCATGGGTCTAGAAGTTAATTTCAATTCTTCCTATATATGTCAGTGGATTTACTCTCACTGTATTGTTAAATTGGTTGTTTTTTTTTGTGTGTGTTTGCTTTGTACTGAACACATTTCAACTTCTCTAAGCCTTAAATTTTAACTAAAAAGTATATATTTTAGTGTGTAATTTAGAAAAGGATGCACTGTGAGTTGCTAAATGCCCTGATAGCTCATGTACATAATTTCTTAGACTGAAATAGGATATTATTTTGAGAATATTCTGTGTTGCCCTGTACTTTCTTTATTTGGTTACAAGAATTACTAAGAGAATAAATGTTAGTAGTTGCAAGGGCTAAAACAAATTACTGCTTTTTAATTTAAGGTCTTACAACAGCAATCCCCAACCTTTTTGGCACCAGGGATCAGTTTCACATAAGACAATTTTTCTATGGATGGGTGGTGGGGTGTGGGGGAGGGAATGGTTTTGTAATGAAACCGTTCCACCTCAGATCATCAGGCATTAGCTTCTCATAAGCAGCACACAAATTAGATGCCTCACATGGGAGAGTTCACAATAGGGCTTGCATTCCTATGGCAATCTAATGCTGCCACTGAGCTGACAGGAGATGGAGCTGAGGCAGTAATGCTCACTCGCCTGCTGCTCACTTCCTGTGGTGCGGCCCAGTTTCTAACAGGCTACAGACAGGTAGTGGTCCACAATCCCGGGTTGAGGACTCCTGTCTTAGAAGAGTAGTCAAGAGATATGGCTTCTGTAAATTAAACCAGTTATTTCTATTTTTTAAATTCTTTTTCTGTCCTCCTCTTGTCTAGTTTCCTGGAGGGATGTCTTTGAAACAGATCAGATAGTCCCATTGTATGTTGTAATTCTTTCTTCATAATGCTGACCACATTTCTAATTATTTGTTGATTGTCTGTGTCCCCACTAGATAGTTATTACAAGAAAACACGGACAATGTTGGGTTTTCTCACTTTTGTTTACATTGGACCTAAAAATCTGCTTGACACATAAATGTTTGACTATAACACTGTCACCCTTGGATACTGTGCTTAATCTTCTTGATCTGCACTTCCTAGCCAAGAAAAAGTAATCATGTAAAACTAGAAAATCAGGAGGTATAGATAGTGTATTTTACAGATTTACCAATATACGAGCATACATCTTTTTATTGTGGTTTGCCTTGTTGTGCTTTACAGATATTGTCCTTTTTACAAATTGCAGGTTTGTGGCAACCCTTTGTTGAGTGAGTCTATTGGCGCCATTTTGATTTTTTTTAATGAATGTGCTCATTTTATGTCTCTTTGTCTCATTTTGTTAATGTCAATATTCCAAATTTCTTTAGTATTCCTCTATCTGTAATGATGACCTGTGATCAGTGATCGTTGATATTACTATTGTAATTGTTTTGGGGCACCATGAATTATGCCCATATAACACTGCAAACCTAATCCGCAAATGTTGTGTGTGTTCTGACTACTCCACTGACTGAATTTCTTTTCTTCCTCTCTTTGCTCTATTCTCTGAGACACAACAGTAGTGAAATTAGGCCAAATCCTACCCCTACAATGGTCTCTAAGTATTCAAGTGAAAGAAAGAGTTGTGTCTCTCACTTTGTCACAGGTGTCCAACCCTTTGAACGTGAGGATGATTTTGCTTATCTGTGGTGGCAGATATCACAAAAATTATGCACAGATCTTTTTTCTTTAGCTCATCAGCTATTGTTAGTGTGTTTTCTATGTGGCCCAAGATAGTTCTTCTTTTTCTAGTGTGGCCCAAAGAAGCCAAAATGTTGGACCCCCAGTGCTTTCAATCAAAAGCTGGAATGAATAAGCTTAGTGAGAAAGACATGTTTAATGCTGAGACAGGCTAAAAGCTAGGCTTATTGCACCAAACAGCTAAGTTTTGAATGCAAAGGAAATAATCTTGAAAAAAATTAAAAGTGTGACTCTAGCAAACATATGAATAATAAGAAAACAAAATAGCCATATTGTTGATATGGAGAAAGTTTTCTAGTGGTCTGGATAAAGATCAAACCAGCTACCACATTTCCTTAAGCCAAAACCTAATCTGGAGCAAGGCCTTATACCACTTTAATTCTATGAAGGCTAAGAGAAGTGAGGAAGATGCAGAAGTAAAATCTGAAGCTGGAAGAGGCTGATTCAGAAACTTTAAGGAAAATAGACATCAACATTACATAAAAGTACAAGGTGAAGCAGAAAGTGCTGATGTAGAAGCTGCAGCAATTTATCCAGAAGATCTAGATAACTGATGAAGATGGCTACACTAAACAACAGATTTTCAATGTAGTCCAAATAGCCTTCTATTGGAAGAAGGTGTTATCTAGATCTTTGATAACTTGAAAGGAGAGGTCAATGCCTGGATTCAAAGCATTGACTGACTTCAAAAGATAGGTAGACTGTATTGCTGGAGTCTAACTGTAATGCAGCTGCTAATGTAGCTGGTGACTTTAAATTGAAGCCCATGCTCACCATTCCAAAAATCCTAGAGCCTTAAAAAGTTATGCAAAACCCACTCTGCCTGTGCTCTATAAATGGAACAAAAGTTGTATGACAGCACATCTGTTTACAGAATGGTTTACTGAATCTTTTAAGTCTGCTGTTGAGATCTACTGCTCAGAAACATTTGCTTTCAAAATATTAGTGCTCATTGACAATGGACCTTTTTACCCAAGAGCTCTGATAGCGATGTACAAGAAGATTAATGTGGTTTTCATCCCTGCTAACACAACATGTATTCTGCAGCCTGTGGATTAAGGAGTATTTTCAACTTTAAAGTCTTAATAAGTTTAAGATTTATTAAGTTTAATAAATGTATTAAGAAATAGATTTCATAGCTGGGTGTGGTGGCTCACACCTGTAATCCCAGCAGTTTGGGAATCCGAGGCAGACAGATTTCCTGAGCTCAGGGTTTCAAGACCAACCTGAGCAACACAGTGAAACCCAATCTGTACTAAAATACAAAAAAAGTTAGTTGGGGATCACACATGCACCTGTAGTTCCTGTTACTCAGGAGGCTGAGGCAGGAGAATTCCTTTAACCCGGGGGGCAGAGGTTGCAGTGAGACAAGATTGCACCACTGCATTCCGGCCTGGGCAATAGAGTGAGACTCCATCTCAAAAAAAAAAAAAAAAATTCATAAACCGATAGCTAACATAGATAATAATTCCTCTGATTAATATGGGCAAAGTAAATTTTTACAACCCTCTAGGAAGAATTTACCATTATAGATGCTGATATGGTTTGCCTCTGTGTCTCCATCTAAATCTCACTTTGAAATGTAATCCTCAAAGCTAGGGGTATGGTCTCGTGGGAGGTGACTGGATCATGGGGGCAGTTTCTCATGAATGAGTTAGTGCCATCTCTTTATGCTGCTTTCATGATAGTGAGTGCTCATGAGATCTGGTTATTTAAAAGTGTATAGCACCTCTGCCACCTTTTTGTTGGTCCTGCTTCTGCCATGTTAGATGTCTGCTCCCACTTTGTCTTCCACTATGAGTAAAAGCTTTCTGAAGTCTCCCCAGAAACAAATGCCATTGTGCTTCCTGTACAGTCAACAACATTGAGGCAAGACCCTCCACCAGCAAAAAATTATTACTTGCTGAAGGTTCACAAGATACTTAGTAGTTTTAAATAATAAAGTATTTTTAAATTAAAGTGTATACTTTGTAAAAACATATTGCTATTGCACTCTTAATAGACTACAGTATACTGTAAACATAACTTTTGTAACCACCAAGTCACCAAAAAATATGTTTGGCTCACTTTATTATGTAAGTTTATTGATATGGTCAGAAATCAAACTCAAAATATATCCAAAGTATACCTGTATATCTTTTAAATCTTCATGTGAATCTGCCAAAACAGTGCCAGCTGACACATATTTGGATGCTTAGTATTTATTATATGATGTATAATTTATTGAATGTGTACATAAATAGATTAGATAGATAGATAGATAGATGGATGGATAGATAGATAGATAGATGCACATGTTAGTCAGTGAGAGAAGAGACCATCTCTGTGTTAAGTCCTTCCTGTTACTTGTTGGTTATGACCTAGCTTAAATTACTTACAAAAGGTTCCCACACATGGAATATTAAAACAATATTTGTATTACGAGGTGGTTAAGAACTTTTAGTAAGATTACGCCTGTGAAAGTCCCTAGTAGTATGTCTGGTACATAATAAGTACTAGGTACACTTTCTGATGAATGATGAATCTGTCAACAATAAGAAAGCCATTCCTTTCCTAGTATGGGTTTAAAAATTCAAAATTTGTTTGTGGGTTCCTTGGTCTTTAAAAGGAGCAAGTTGGCATTTTTTTATGTATATGTAATACCTAATGTGACTAATACCCACAAATTTGATAAAATAATATTATTGTTATTGTTGTTTGAGACAGGGTCTTGCTCTGTTGCCCAGGCTGATTCTGAACTCTTGGGCTCAAGCAATCTTCCTGCCTCAGCTCCCCAAGAAGCTGGAATTACAGACACATGCCACTGTGCCCAGCTATTATTTTTATTAATACATTTAGAAAATTATGTAAGCTGCATCTTACAGGGTCATTTTTATCTTATAATTTTATTTAAAAAAATTTGCCATGCAATAAGGAAATGTGGTACATATATACCATGGAATACTATGCAGCCAGAAAAGAATGAAATTATGTCTTTTGCAGCAACATGGATGCAGCAAAGACCATTATCCTAAGTGAGATAATGCAGAAACACAAAACCAAATACTATGTTTTCACTCATAAGTGGGAGCTAAACATTGGGTAGGCATGAACATAAATATTGTAATATTTGACACTGGAGACTATAAAAGGAGGGCAAAAAGGAAGAGGGCAAGGGTTAAATAACTGCTTATTGGGTACTATGCTCACTAACTGGGCAATGGATTCAATCATACCTCAAACTTCAGCATTATACAATATACTCTTGTAACAACAATTCACATGTACCCCCAGAATGAATCTAAAATAAAATTTTAAATTCGAAAATAAATAACATAAAATAAAAATTTGCCTTTCAAATTTCTGTAATTATATAAGTTTACAATGGAACATAGTATTTCTAAGCAAATCATGTTCCTGATTCTTTTTTCTAGTAACTAAATTTTCTGCTAAATTTCCATTCTTCAATCATCAATAATTTCTAATCACTACTTATTGATTTACTTATAACAGTTTGCCTATTTGAAATATTGAAGATCAAGGTTGCAAGTATTATGTATAGGTAGTATTTGACTGGAAATCCACTGTTTTACAATTAAAACTTTTATTGTTTTAACTTTATTTAAGGAGATTTCAAGTTCAAAACATAGATTATTGATGTTTTACTATTAAACACAATACTTAAAAAAGAAACAAAGTTGGAATTGCCTGCTTTCCTTTATCACCAGACTTCTTGAAAGAAGTATGTTGCTCAAATTCTCTACTCCTTATCATTCATTTATAACAAAATTTCCAATATAACTTTCAGCCTGTCACTCTGATGAAAGTTCTTTTTTAAAGATAACCAACACCTGTGTGAGTATCAGGGCCTAAAGGATTTTACACTTTTCTATTTTATTTAATGGTTTTTCAAAGCTCTCATTGAAACCCCCTTTTGTATTCACTCCTGTGTTGTTACAATATCTGATTCTCTCCTAAATTTCTAATTGCTTCCAATTTTTTTCGTCATTGTGAGTTCATATTCTTTCAGCACTCCTTTAGTCTCTCCTTAATATCCTAATGCAGGAAGAATACTTTGAGAAACCTACCAGATCCAAGAGTTTATAATTCTATTTTTTAAGAATTATATTTCTTATATTGTTAGGGGCATGTGAACTAGAGCAACTCCATCTTGAATAGAAGCTGAGTAAAATGAGGCTAAAACCTACTGGACTGCATTCCCAGATGGTTAAAGCATTCTAAGTCACAGGATGAGATAAGAGGTCAACACAAGATGTAGGTCATAAAGATCTTTCTAATAAAACAGATTGCAGTGAAGAAGCCAGCTAAAACCCACCAAAACCAAGATGGCTCCAAGAGTGACCACTGATCATCCTCACTGCTACACTCCCACCAGTGCCTTGACAGTTTACAGATGCCATGGCAATGACAGAAGTTACCCTATGTGGTCTGAAAATAAAAGGCATGAATAATCGACCCCTTGCTTAGCATATAATCAAGAAATAACCATAGAAATGGGCAACCAGCAGCCCTAGGGCTGCTCTGTCTGTGGAGTAGGCATTAGTTTACTCCTCTACTGTCTTAATAAACTTCCTTTCACTTTACTATACGGAGTCACCCTGAATTCTTTCTTGCATGACATCCAAGAACTCTCTTTTGAGGTCTGGATCGGGACCACATTCCTGTAACAATATCATCTTCTAAAAAGTATATATTTCTCAAGGTTTATTCCTGAATTTTCTCTCCTCTGCTCTGAGCAAATAGGCAGTCTCTGCTTTACAATTTACCTTCATGGAGACTCCTAAATTGGTATCTCTAGGTTTAATGTTTAACCACATTCTTCCTTTCCTGAAACCCTTCAACCTGTTGTGCCTCTGAAACTCTTCAGGTGACTGAAAGTTAGGTAGACCACATGAGACCTTTCAGTGTTCTGAACATGTTTGCTGAATTATCTATTTTTGTTTACAATATTTTTTCCACCTAGTAGAATAAGCCCAGGTGAATAAATCTAATCTGGCCTTCCGCACCAGACTAAGCTACCATTTCCACAAAGATTTTGTTCCTTCATTATTCAGCTAAAATATTTCCAAACCTTTGTAAGGTGCTTGGAAGATAATTCAAATAAAAATACAGCAGGCACCTGTTCTTATAAAAGTTCTTTTCTTACTCTCAAACACATTTGGAAGAAACTAGCTCTCCTTTCTGTTCTAAAATTTAGTACAGGCATCTTTCTTGTGACACTTATCCACCCCTATATTCTTTGCAGTGCATTGTACATACTAGGCATTATGGTAAATGAGATAAGTGTCTAATTTAAGACAGTGTGTGAAACAGAAAACAAATTGTTTAATCTGTCTGACTTGTATAAAGCAAATTAAAAAAAAAAAAACAGTTCACATGTTTGAACCTAGATGGGTATGCTATAAGGACAGAGAGTGAAATAGGATAAAGATGGACCACCACAGGGCATGAGGCAACTAGTGTGTGCAGTTGGAGAAAGGAAAAGGAAAGAGCCAGATAGATACAGGAGTCTTCATTACTACTAGCATGTTATCGAAGAAGAAGGTTTGTATTTGGATTTGTCAGGATATAACATCAGTGACAGGATGATCCTAAGAGTAGACATAATAATCCCAGGATACAAAGAGACAAATCTATTTAGTTTCCAAATAGCAAGTAACATTGAGGATATGTGCTAAGATTGAGTCTCCAGGCCTAGGGCTGATATTCAGGAATTTATTTTTTAGTCTTAGAAAGGAGAGTGTCAGAACCAAATAGAGCACCAAGCCTCAGGACTTATGTACTCAGTATGTGGCCAAGATAGGAACCTGGGCATTGTCAATTAAGGCCAAAACCCACTTATCAAACTCTCAATCAAATGTATAGATGTTTTTAGTAGGAGATGTATGTCCTGTTTGGGGACAGTGGGTGGTTGGGATCTAACAGCAGCAGGAGTGATTTGATATTGAGTCCATGAAAGCCGAGCTGTAGTTCCTTAAGTGCTTCCTGTCAAGTGTGGGGGGTTGGTCTGTAAACCTGAGGCCTCTAGTTGAGATCAAGTTTTCTTTAAAGGATAAATTAAAAGGAATGCACAGGTTACAAACAATAGAGAAAAATCTATATATTTATAATAAAATTAGGCAAACATTTTAGCTAATAATTTTTAGAGACTATTATGTAAGTTAAAAGAAAATGTTATTGTAATCTAGTATAACGTAAATTTGTTAACATTTATTAATTAAAGTTATATAATTTAACAAGAAAAATGATTGTTTTATACAAAATGTAAAATTTCAATTTGGAGTAGATCCATGTAAAGTAGAATACAATATTTTTCATTTGAGAAAATAGTCTATTTTAATTTGTTCAACCTTTTTTCAATGATGTGTGTTACAATAGAAAATAAATAATTTAGCTTTCTATTGATATCTAGAACCCTACCAAAAAAAAGTTCACAATAATATTATTTATCATTTTTGCACTTATTTTGTGTTAAGGTCTATACTAAGACTTTTATATTAATACATGCTTTCACTTAATCCTTCTTATATTAGTATATGGTAGAAGTTATTTTCCTTTTTTTTTTTGACGGAGTTTCACTTAGGCCTGAGTGCAGTGGCACAATCTCGGCTCACTGCAACCTCTGCCTCCCAGGTTTAAGTAATTCTCCTGCCTCAGCCTCCGATTACTTGGGACTACAGTGTGCACCACCATGTCCGACTAAGTTTGTATTTTTAGTAGAGACGGGATTTCACCATGTTGGCCAGGATGGTCTCAATCTCTTGACCTCGTGATCCACCCACCTGGGCCTCCCAAAGTGCTGGGATCACAGGCATGAGCCACAGTGCCAGCCTTTCCATTTTTAAATGATGAGAACTTTGAAGCTCAAATAAGTAATGTGTCCAGAGTCTCGCCATTAGTACTTGACACAGTTGGGAATTCACTAAACATCTTGTGGATTTCCAAAGTTCCTGGTATTTTAAATAACACTCTATTAAAAACAAGTCAATGAAAACACTCACAGTATCTTCAAAGGTGGCTGTCATACAATTCATCGGAGTCAGAGATTCTGAAAATCTACCAGAGAGCACAGTCTTAAAGACAACGCACACTTACTCATCCAGGAAATAGTGAGGTAAAATTATGATTTATCTTCAGAGCTGGACTATTTCAGCATGTTTGCCCAGATGCCTGAGGTGTCGTCTACTCTTTGCAGGGACTAACAGATACTGATGAGGGAATGTAGGAAGGTAAGGCTATTTTTTTAGTCTCTACCCGAGGCTCCAGTAACATTGCTTCTAACTCCATAACTTCTCTTTGGTGGCTTGGCTTACTGAGAATCTAACTTACCTATTTTAATAAAATACTTTGAACTTGCTACCTACTGATGGCAGCGGAGACCCATCTGGAGCAGCCACCGAGAAGAGCCAGCTGCAACGAAGGAAGCGTGGCCGGGGCTGTGCACTCCAGGGAGCCGGTGGGAGCCGGCAACAGGTGGGAGCCTTGCCCCCTTCCAAGTGGGTAGGGCAGGAATCCTGCACTCCTGGTCGCAGCTGCAGCCACCCAGCCATGGGGCCCCGGAAGACCCCCGCCCCTGCAGTCTCAGAAGTGCCTATTCCTGCTGGCTGATCTCTCCCTGCTCCCAGCTACCGCTTCGATTTCGGAGCAAAGCTGAGGCTGAGCCCAAGCACTGTTGCGACTGGGCCAGGTGTGCGCACGTTAGGGGCAGCGCTGACATGCCAATCTCCTGCTGCCTCAGCCCCCTCTGAATTTTGGGTGCCTATAAGCATGGGAGGGAGAGTGAGGGAGGGCTGAATGTGACTCAGCATGAGCCTGTAGGCGCCCCTCAGCATGAAGAGCCTAGGTGCTGTGAGCACTGTGGATGGCAGATTGATGGCAGCAAGAGTCAGACAAGGCCCTGGGCAGAAAAGGGTGGGTCCTCTGTGAAATCACACCTTCAAGCTGGGGATGGCCTGAAGCATGGGGGCTGGCTGTCAGTTCACCAAGGTGGAGTCTGCAGCCCAGAGAGAGAACTTAAACGGTCAATTTTCTGGGTGGGCCATGGCTGCCGATGGATCAATCAGCACACACTTCATCCCTTCTGAAGCCCATGAAAACCATGGACTCCCATGAAATACTACGCAGCTATAAAAGAGAATGAGATCATCTCCTTTGCAGGGACATGGATGAAGTTGGAAGCCATCATCCTCAACAAACTAACATAGAAACAGAAAAATCAAACACCACATGTTCTCACTCATAAGTGGGAAATGGAAATATGAGAACACATGGACACAGGGAGGGAAACAACACACACCAGGGCCTGTCAGAGGATGGGGGGACAAGGATAGAGAGAGTATTAGAACAAATACCTAATGTATGTGGGGCTTAAAGCTACATGACGGGTTGATAGGTGCAGCAAACCACCATGACAGGTGTATACAAACCTCACATGTATCACAGAACTTAGAATAAAACAAAGCAAACAGAAACCCTGGACTCAGCGAGACTTGGGCAGACGTCAGCACGGACTGCCTGCATATAGGAGCTACCTACTGTAGGTTTCCTCTCTGCTGAGGGCTGCAAACTTGATGCGACAACCTGCCTGCAGATGGGAGCTACCCACTCCGGTTTCCTGAGAGCTGTACTGTTGTTCAGTAAGACACCTCTTCCCTTTGCTCACTGTCTAGCTGTCTGTGTATCTCATTCTTCCTGGACAAGAATTTGGGACCTGCCAAATGAAGGAACTGAACGAGCTGTAACACACACAGGGCTGAAAGGCTGAAGGGCCCAGACCTAAGGACTCCCTGAGCCGGGGCAATGACACCCTCTTTGAAGCTCTGCAGTTCTTGCTGTCTCCAAGCTTCTGGGTGCCACTGCGTTCCCCGAGCCCACAGTGGAAGCCGTTTGCAGTGTGCCTGGTCCAGCCACAGCCTCACACGGAGCTGGTGCCTGTGCTGACACCTGGAGCTGCCTGCCCCACCACAGCAGCTGGCGCGCCTGGCTAGGCACAGTGCCTGAACCCCACACTCACTCACTCATGCACCCCTGCCACTCCACGCCCTTGGCAGGCCTGGGATCCAGGCTGACAGAATGAGCCGAGCACAGCCTGCCAGGCTGAGTGGGCAGAACAAACCCAGCAGGCCAGAGCAAAACTTGGCCAAAGGCACCGTCAGCTACAGAGGCTTTTGGCTGGAAGAGCAACACTCCAGGGATCCCATGAAAATACCACTGTATGATATATGTATACCTTTCAAATAACGCATTGAAAATAAGAGAGCATAAAATAATATTATGTAAGTAGTCATAAACAGTGAAGACCTTGCAAAAAATAGTGATTGGTCAATAAATCCCATAATTGAATTAATAACAATTAGTATGATATGTAAAGCAATTTTATACAGCTGTAGAAAGATTTTGGAGGAAACAGTGTATGTTTAGATAGTAGAAAGATACAGAAAATGTAAACATAAATTTGTCTAGTTTTAACTTGTGAACAGGAACAACAAAATAGATTTTTTTTCTAATAAATATGTTAGGCTCTACTCATTCAAAGAAAATGGTTCATCCTAATGTTGTCAGTTACATGAAGAAAAGCATCTTACAAATATAAATAATGTTCATTCCAAAATATTATGCAGTTTTATGAAATACAAGTCCTGCTATCGTTTTCACCTCTAATTCCAGGAAAATACAGGCAATACAGGGCCATCGTTTAACACGCATTTGTTATTTCTTCAGTGTTTTTCAACTTCCAAGCCAAAGATATTCCTTAGAACCAAAGATTTCACAAGTATAAGTTTTAAAAATAATAAATTCAGATAAATGTTCTTTTTCTTGAACCAAAGAAAAGTTAAACAAATAAACAAAAATCCCCCTTTGTTGTTGAACATTTAATTAGATTAAGCAGAAGACTTTTTAAGTAATGATAATACTCGTAATCATTTCTGACTCTGTTTAGAAGATTTATTGAAGGTTTATTAACTGCCTAAACTATTATTTATTTTTCTGTCCCAACTTTATCCTCATATGGTCCCAACCACACAAAAGTTTAACTGCATGAGTCAGAATATAACTATGTCTGTACTGTTAGCACCTGGTGGTTTGTTTCTATTTGATTATCAGACAAGTCCAAGGAAAGTGAAAGAATTAAATTATGAATATACATTTATAGGAAAAAACAGTTACTATCAGGTATGTATTACACAGGCTTTGGAGTCAGAAATAACAAGTTCAGAGGCCAAAAGCCACATTTACGAACAGATTGGCCTCTGATAAGCTCCTTATTTTCTCTAAGCCTTAGTTTCTTTATATGAGAAATGGCATAAATCACACCTCAGGGTTGTACTGAGGATTAAAAGACATGACATATGTAAATCACCCTGCAAAATATCTGGCACTCAAAATTTTTAGATCTCTTACCATATATTGAATTAAAATATTTGGGGGAGTATATGCTGATAAAACAAGGTCTCATTTCGGCTTTGAAAATCAATGGAAGCCCTGTGCGGTGGCTCATACCTGTAATCCCAGCAATTTGGGAAGCCAAGACAGGCGGATTGCTTGAGCTCAGGAATTAAAGACCCTCCTGTTTCTTGATCACCAGATCCCACACCCTCTTACCTATGCAGAAGTATCCTCAAGCTTTCTTTCTACTTTCTTAGACTGTAATTTTTTCCCTTATGTGCTGGATCACTTCCATTGGCAAACATGGTAAAACGTTAAAACATTGATAAACCATATTAAAACAAATTTTAAAAGCCTTCCCTTGACCTTAGTGGTGTACCTAAGGTGGAACTGTGGAATTGGTTCATTCAGAGCTCACACAGCATTAGGAGATGATGTACATAGACAATTTTTTAAATGATAAAAAAATAAAACTCATTATTTATTGTTGTAATTGTTATGTCCTGATGATTTTAATCAACGTCAATGATAAATACTCTTTCCCGACAACAACAACAAAAATCTTTGTGACATAAATTTTAAACAATTGTTCTGTTTATTATGGAATTTTAATACTGTAATGTAAGATTATATAATATAATAGAATGTATATGTTATATAATATATATGTGCGTGTGTGGTAGAAATGAACATATGTATAACTTTTCCTTAACAAATATTGTGTTTACATGAAAGTGAATTTCTAAAATTCTAGTTATACATTCTTTTTTTTTTTTTTTTGTTATTGCATTTTAGGTTTGAGGGTACATGTGAAGAACATGGAAGATTGTTGCATAGGTACACATTTACCAGACACATGAGAACTCAGGTACACACATTGATTCTGAGGATTAATAAATAAAAGTTTGGCATTGTTTGAGCTTGCTTCAGGTGAAATTCTTTTTTCATACCCCAGTGCTCTGATATATCCCTGAGTTTAAACAGGAGATTCAAAATGAACAATGAGAGGACAGTGATTGTAAACATGAAAAACAGGACTGGAATTACATTAATTCTGTCATTCTATGTTATGTACAAATCATTTTTAAGCATTGCATAAGCTTTTCTTCATCTGCTTTTTTCCTTCCTTTGAAAAATTTATTACAGTGATTAAATAGCATTAATTCATTATTCCTCCAACCTTTTTGTACTGTTTACTTATTTATATATTTAGCTATAGTTATAGATACAAATTCTTCTTACAGACCATTTTTTTTTGTAATTATAGCCTGAACATTATTTTCTTCACTTCATTATTAGTGAAAATAAATTCTTTTGTAGAAGAAGGGAGAGTGTTTAAAAATAATACCTGCGGAGTGTCAAATACTCTTCAGTACTCCACTGCTTGGTAACACAGTGACAGCACCGTTTCTGTGTAGCTCATTGCTGTAAAACATTTACTTTCTCTTTCTTCGTTTCTTATACTGTATAAGTATTTATATATTTCTCTAAATGCACTGGGTTAGCTGCATCTCATACATTTTGATAGGTTGTGTTCTCTCATTCAGTTTAAATATTTCCTAAATTATATTATTATTTCATCTTGACCTGTGAATTATTTAATGGAATTTTGTTTAGTTACGAAACATATTCAGCTTTTCTGGTTATCTTACTGTCATTAATAAGTTTCATAACAACTTTAATGAGATACATTCATATACCATCAAGTTTACTCTTGTACCCTGGAAGTGTAGAATTCAGTGCTGTGTTTGTTTGATTTTAGTATACTCAGAGCTGTATATCCATGAAAGCTATCAAAATCCTACTGTGGTCCAAGAACATATTCAGTAAGATTTAAGTATTTTAAATAGTATTTAGATATTTGTCATACTCTGGCATATGGTCTATGCTGAATATCTCATGTACATAACAAAACAATGTATATTCTGCAGTTATTAATTGTCCTATAAATTTTAATTAAAATAGGATGTTTGATAGTGTGTTTATATCTTCTAAAATTTAAAATTGTATACAGTTCTATCAAATAGTATTTCCTAGGTTATCCTCCAGAGTTTTTATAGTTTTAGATTTTATATTTAAGTTTTTAATTAATCTTGAGTTGATTTTCTCATACGGTATAAGGGATCCAGTTTCAGTATTCTGCATATGGCTAGTCAGTTATTCTAGCATCATTTATTAAATAGGAAGTCCTTTCCTGATTGCCTGTTTTGTCAACTTTGTCAAAGATCAGATGATTGTAGGTGTGTGGCATTACCTATCAGCTCTCAATTCTGTTCCACTGGTCTATGTATCTGTTTTTGTGCCAGTACCATGTTGTTTTGGTTACTGTAGCACTGTTAGAAGGAGTTATTGCGATGGATGAATAGGGGAGGAGCCATGCTGGGAGTGAACACTCAGCAACAGTTGAGAAAGAGACAGTGCTCATCGGCCACCATGTCTAGAAATTTGACAGTGAAAAAAAGAAGTCCAGGAGAACAGTAAAGGACAGGTAGCATTAAGATTAGTAAGTCTAATGAGAATTAAGTATATTTTAAGTTAAAACAAAATAAAATAAAACAATTGAGAAGAGAGACTGTATCTGTGAAGAGAGACAAAAATCAATTTATTGTACTAGATTCCTAAGAAAGTTCAAGGTTATATAATTTAAATCTCATGTAGAAGTATTAACTTTAGTGGAAGAAAGGGATGTTCTTATGAATCACTCAAGAAAAGAGGGTGGATGAATGCCAGAATAAAATAAATTGAGAGTTTTTGAAAGCACATAAAATATATGTGTTGGCCAAAAGAATGCATCTCACAGACACCAAATATGAGAGAATAACTGATTAAGCATCCAGCCACTGTATGAGGAAATCCATCACTGTGTTTATGGCAAGGTCATGCTCCCCATGGGCTTGGCTTGAGTCAGTCTCTCCAAAGACTGAGCATAGCAGGTCTGTCACCCCAAAAACACAGCTGTTGTTGAGAGACACAGGACTCCTCTGAAAGCTGCTTTTGGCTCAAGGATGCCCCACTGGCCTGGCAGCCTAGCTTGCTTCCCAATAACCTTTCCTCCTTCTCTTCTTTGCTTGAGGTCTTGAAAAATAAACTGCAGTCTGATGATTCTCCAGACCTTCCTAATATCTCCTCCATTTTCTCTCACATAGATGTTTCCTCTAATAGAATTCTTGCATACTTATTTCTATTCTTGTCTCTCCTCACATTAGAATAAATGGTACTAGGTGTGCTTCAAGAAAAAGGCATCAGTAATACAGGGATTTGGCAAAAGCTCATGTTTTGTCTAATAGGCTAAGAAGACATCATCTTCATTTGCAGGTAGGACAAAGATCTATTGTCCCAGGTACAAAATGGTGATCCAATTGCTTGGAACTTTAGTGATGGTGACATGAGAAAATGTCCTAGGGTTGGCCAAGCATGGTGGCTCATGTCTGTAATTCCAGCACTTTGGGAGGCTGAGCCAGTCTAATAACATGAGGTCAGGAGTTTGAGACCAGCCTGGCCAACATGGCGAAAACCCATCTCTACTAAAAATAGAAAAATTAGCCAAGCGTGGTGGCATTCACCTATAATCCCAGCTACTCAGGAGGCTGAGGGAAGAGAATCGCTTGAACCCAGGAGGTAGAGGTTGCAGTGTGAGAGCAGAGATAGCGCCAGTGACTTCAGCCTGGGTGACAGAGCAAGACTCTGTCTCAAAAAAAGAAAAAAAAAAAGAAAAGAAAAGGAAATGTCCCAGGGATATTTGCTGTGGCAGATGTGATGAAAAATATGGGGGAAACAAATCCCACAATACCTAAAAAGACAGCTCGTTTCTGCTATGTTGTATCAATGCTCTACAGGATAAGAGACTAAAGACTTATAGCAGTCTGTAAATGGCCAAGTGTGGGAACCTGTGGTAGCAGAAAAGCAGGCTCTTATCACTTGTAGTGAAAGAGCAGACACAGACAAGTAGCAGGCACTAAAGTCCTAATAAAATCACCTGGAGATTTTATATGCTCAGTCAAGGCAGGTGCATTAGGCAAAGATAAGGCCCTTGTAAGAAAAACTTAGGTTCCTAAAAACAGTGACATCTGAGTCAATATCCTGGAAGATGTCTCTATAACATCCCTGTTATGAGTTTAATTATTTGCTGAAGTTCTAATCACGAGCACTGCAGAATGTAACCTTATGTAGAAATAGGGTTACTTTTGATGCAATTAGTTAAGAGGAATCAAACTGAAGTAGAGTGGGCTGTTAAGCTAATATGCCTGGTTTTCTTCTTGGAAGAGACACAAACACATGAGGGGGAGAGTGCTATGTTATGATGAAGACAGACTGAAATGCAACTACAAGCCAAGGAACACCAAAGATTGCTGGCAAACCACCAGAAGCTAGGAAGAGGCTGGAAAGGATGGTTTTCCATAGGCTTCAGGATAAGCATGGCTCTGCTAGCACCTTCATTTAGGACTTCTAGCCTCCAGAATCGTGCGACAATATATTTCTATTGTTTTAAGCCACCCAGTTTGTGGTACTTTATTACAACAGCCCTAGGAAACTCATATACCACTCAAAACACTGTGTTTTAGATGTGGTGCATGACTCCCTGGTAAGAGTTAGCACTTTTGTATTGGGAAGATGCTCCAAAAACTGATCCCCTACAAAACAGCAACAGCAGATGCCTGCTTAAGAGCAACCTCTACCTCTTCATGGCTGTCATCCCTGTATAAAGGGGCATATGTCAGCAAAAATTGGTTGGGGTCCTGCTGAGATTAATAGAGCAACAAGATTATTTACCTAAACAGTAGTAAGGACTAACTAGTACATACTAGCAGGAGCAAGGTGGTACTCCTGGGATTCGATTTTAACAGTGCTTGTGGAAAGTGTCAGAACGTTGGGAGGCTGAGGAAGGCAGATCATGAGGTTAGGAGTTCGAGACCAGCATGACCAACATAGTGAAATCCCATCTCTATGAAAAATACAAAAATTATCCAGGCATGATGGCGCGCCTGAAATCCCAGCTACTCAGGAGGCTGAGGTAGGAGAATCGCTTGAACCTGGGAGGTGGAGGTTGCAGTGAGCCGAGATTGTGCCACTGCATTCCAGCCTGGGCGACAGAGCGAGACTCCGTCTCAAAAAAAAAAAAACATTGTCAGAATGTAAGAATATAAGACTGAGTAAACAGAAATACATTTACTTGGGGACGTTTTCTTAGGACAAGATATTTAACACCCCAGCAAGGACCCTAGAGAATGCGGCAAATTTGTTGCTGGAGTTGCTTTTAGGGGTCCAAGGGGGAAAAAATGGCTTACTTGCAGCACATAGAAATGCCTGAGATGCCGTGCCAGATAATAGAAACAGGATTAGTAGAGTAAGGGAAGACGGTACGCTGGAGGCCCTACGGATTGCAAAAATTTATGGGTATTCAAGTCCCTTGTACAAAACGGCAAAGTATTTGCATATAATCCAGGTATATCCTCCTGTACATGTTGAATCATCTTTAGATTACTTATAAATAATCTAATACAATGTAAATGCTTGATAAGTAGTTGTTGCACTGATTGTTTTGAAAATAATGACAAGAAAAAAAATATTGTCATTATTTTTTAATGGAGCACATAGAAATGCCTGAGATGCCATGCCAGATAATAGAAACAAGATTAGTAGGGCAAGGGAAGAGGGTACGCTGGTGTATTATGTAAGACCAGAAGACCCAGTAAAGGGTTTTTTGAGACATCGACCACCACCTGCGGAAGTCTGGCCTGCAGACACTGACTCAATGACAGATGAATGAATGCACTCTCACACCATTACAGTGATACAAGTGGGCTAGGGATGGCCATTGGCTACTTTCAGAGGGTGAAATGCAACCAATCGACCAAGAGCCTCTGTCCATCCACACATTTATTCCATCAACATTTTACCACAGATGTTCGAAGTTAACACACTTGTGGATAATTAACATGGTTAAAAGAGTGGTTATACGAATGATAAAAGCTTTAGGTTCTGGGTCCAAAGTAAACACTATTAACAGGTAATTCCTCTTTGATCTCCCACTGAGAGGGTCATCCAGAACAAAATTTATCTGACTAAACAGAGTAGAGACAAAGGGGGCAAACAGACTTAACAGGGAAAGCCTCGTTCTTATCTTCTCCCTAACTTAATGGACCTGCCGCCTTCGGCCTGTCTCAATAAAACCTTTCAGCCTTCCAAAAGGTTTGAGGCTAATCTATAACTTTTCCTAATATATCTTTAATATTTTGCTAGCCACCTCCAGTGAATATGAACAGATTTTTTTTAACAAAAAGCATCTGTATTGAACATATCGATGCTTTTTGTTAAAAATGTTTTTGATCCATGGTTGGTTGAAAACATGGATATGGAACTCACAGATATCAAGGGCCAACTGCACTAGGTAATTTTGAGTAATCCCTACAATTGTCTGTAGAATAAGAATATCATTGTGGGGAAGGTCAACTAGAAACCTCTGAAAATGGCGATCACTTCTGAAAAATAAATTAACAAATAAAATATCATATCCTAGGGGTAGGTACGCCACCATTACAAAACTAAAGAATGCAGGATTGGTGGTTCCTATGATATCTCCATTTATATTGCTCTATTTATTTATTCATTTATTTTTTAGACATATTCTCCCTCTGTCACCCAGTCTGGAGTGCAATGGTGCATTCATTGGAGACTTGGCCTACCAGCCTCAAATGATCCTCTCACTTCCACCTCCAGAGTATCTGGGACTACAGGGGTGCACCACTGCACCCAGCTAATTTTTATATTTTTAGCAGAGACAGGATTTTGCCAAATTGCCCAAACTGGTTTTGAACTCCAGGGCTCAAGTAATTTGCCTCTCTCAGCTCTCAAAGTGATGGGATAATAGACCCAGACTGCTTTATTTGAATTAAAGAAATTGGGTTAATCCTTAAGAATGAATGTAGACCACCAGGGACTCAACCAACTATCAGCCTAATTTCAGCATGATGTGGTATTACTGTCAGAACAAATTAGTAAGTATGTGGTCATTGATTTGGTAAATACATTCATTATTTACCATTTCAATGAGAAAAGAAACAGTCACATTGACACGGATTGGACAATAATATTCATTCACATTTTTGCCTGAAATCTATACTAATCTTCTGTTATGTCATGAAACAGTCCCACAAGATCTTGACAAACTGAACATTCCATAGAATATTACACTGACCCATTACATCGGTGGTATCATACAAATTAGGAAAAGCAAGACATAGCTTTGGTAAAACACATGTATGACATGTATGTGGTGTGGGAGGTCAATTCTAAACTAATAAAATCTTGCAGATGTAATCTCATCTTGGTATCTGCCTCTTGGAAGACACAAACCAACACAATGTAAAGGTTACTGTAAAATTATAAAAGAATATTATCAAGAACATATTACAATTTTTCTTCAGCCCTTGCTAAAATACTCTTTTCATGTTACACAGTAAGAAAAGGATATGAGAATTAAATTGGTTATCTATGTTATTGCTCATTCATCTTAACCACTTTACCTAATGTGATTGTAACTGGCCAGCCTCTAGGGCACTGCAACTTCACTCAGTGGCCACACAAAATAACTTCAGTGTGTTACGAGCAACCACAAAAATACACATTTATTTAGCAGAACAATTAAATTGAAAAATGATCTTATATATGAGATCGAAAAGTATGGGCAAGTTAGAACTATTCGATATTTCTTTATAACTCTATGGAAGATCGCTTTGTTCTCTTTTTAGCTGAGTAGGGTTTCAAACTTCGCAAAGAAACAGAAAGGCATATCTTGTTAGGCCATCCTCGAGAATTATATTTGTCAGTGATGTGAGTGAACAAGTATGACTCTTCTGAAATTGTTTTACGAGTTCTGCATACAGAAAATATCTCTTGGGAGTACACTAATGATAAACTATACACTTAAGCTCTTTCAGCTCTAGAGGAGTTCATTTATTCTGAGGTTTGTTAATTGATGCTTTTTTGCAAGACTGTCAGGCTGTCCCAACTATTCAAAAAAAAAAAAAAAAACAAAAACCTCTTCTTACTCATAAGAGTCTTAAGAATGAGCTCAATATCTTTTCACAAGATGACTGTTTTATTCTTATCCATATTTATTATCTGGTCCTTGTACCTTTTGTCACTCTAAAACATTTTGCTAGCTGATCTCATTTATCATTTATTGCCTCTCTTATCTTTTTAGCTACTGGCAGGACACTCACTGAATTGTGTACCTTTTCAAAGTAACACATGTTCCATGAGGCAAAGTGCCAAATATCTCTCCCCAGGTTACCAACTCTTTCTCAAAATATTGATATCCTTCTCTGAGCTTGATCCAAGAGTTTCGTGATATTGGTGGCTATCTACTGATCTCCCCCAGCAAGAAGGAGACCCCTCAGGGTTCCAGCCATGGCTAACTGTCATGGCTTTAAAAACTGGCACAGGCTCTATCAGGAAAGAGAGATTAAAGTGTAAGCTTGCTGTGTTATACTTTGCTGCTATTACCATCACCATTTATTGAAAGTGCTTTTCCTTTGGAGGTGAATACTGCTGTTTATTCTGAAACATTACCAGTGTGTTCCTCAAAAATCTTGTGGTGTGGAAAACTGCACACAAAATGATATAAGTTGTAGGAAAAATATGATTTGACAGTACCTATGCAACTTTGTAACCAAAGCACTAGCAGCAACTTAAAAAAAAAAAACAAAAACAGAGATAGTATCACAGTTAAAAAATACATATTAAAAATATGTATTAAATTACCTATGGTCTTCCCTGTAAAGCATCAACCTTTAAATGGCAGTTTTATGGACGGTCTAGAAAGAGAATTATAGTAACTGAATTACGTAAAAATGAATAAAATGTACAAATACAGTGGAGAACGCCTGACAAACACTTCTAGGATAGACAATGTAGCAAAGGAAGATTGCCAGAGAAGTGGCATCTTATGTAGCAGAGACTCTTGCATTATTTGTGGCACTAAACAGTGGTAGATACTATGGGTTCAGCTGTCCCTCAGTGGGGCAAAATATGAATGTGTTAGGGAAAATCGTAAAGGACCAACACACTTCACTTCTTAACTGCTGAAATTGATATTCCTCTGATGAACCAGTGAAAGGTAAGTGGCCCTTCCTTCCTATGTCTTTCCCCATGAAGAGTTGTGTTTTCAGGAGGTACCACTATTGGAGGTAAGCAGACTGTTATTGGAGATATGTGCCAATATCAATTCTCAAAAAGAAAATAAGATTAAGAAATTTATAAAAATTGAAATGTTTATTTTTCTTATTTATTTTTATTAGTTCCATTTTTATATTATTTCATATTCATCTCATTAATCATCCAGTAAATTGTATTTTCAATTTAAAGACAGCTGAATATGAGACATTTCTAAATTTTAGTCAAAGTCCAAATGGCTGGAATTGACAATGGTTTTATAACTAAATTAAATATGTATACATTTCTGAATTGTGGATAATTTTAGCGCTAATGTTTTCTTTCCTCTTTTTGAAATATTTACAAAGTTCTCTTACAATGGAAAACTAAAGTTTGGAAGGTCAGATTTCAATAACAGATAATCCCAATTAAGAAACTTTTGTGAGGCAGTAATGGGATAACATGGTGATTATATTTTATTTTAAAAGTCACAACTACTCTATTCAGTATTTATATTAGCTACATTTTACAAATGAGAAAATTGAGGCTAACAAATACTATATAAAGCTCCTGTGTTACAGTTGGTCCTGTAAGTAGTTGATCTGTGATTGAAATGCACTTATAGCCATATAGTATGCCTTGAGGCAATATAACATATTAAAACATGAAACTAATTACTGATTCTGAGTGTAAATAAAATACAGGAATACAGGAATAAGCCAATGGGCTGAAAGAGGTCCAAAGGGAGATGACTACAGAAGTGCTCCAGAGGAAGTAGAAGGCATGGTGCCCTAGGAAAAGAATAAACTTAGGGAGGGAAAAGGAGAGTATTGAGAACACAAAGAAAAGGAAATATGTTTTCTCTCCTGTGACACAATCAGTAAGAAGTTTAGCACCATATGACCCTGAGATCCAGAATTAGTCTGATTCATTTACAATCAGTATGCCTAGGACATGTAGAGATTGACACCCAAGATCAAGATATTTAACAATCCCAACAATCATATTGGAAGAACTATAGCTTGCCCATACATTCAGGAAATTCTAACTGGAAATGAATTGCATATTGGAATATCACTAGTTATAGATGACACATAATCTAAAAAAAAAGGTCAGAGATGTAGAAACTATATTGCCTGAAACAGGCTCATCAGATACATATGTCAATTACTAAATTAATGCTGTTTTATATTATTTAAGATATCACTTTATCTGATAAGACTCACATTTCAAATACTCCTGGAAGTGTTAAAAAGGAAAATATTTCACTTACTTAGAGAAATTAATATAAATATTATTTTTCTAACTATTATACTTCATATGAGTACTCAATATTTGTTTCTTCCCTGGATCAACAATTAGCTGAATCTCACTAAAGAAACTTCTTGATAGCAAGACATTGAGATAAGCTACAAGAGACATGGTGTGGTATTTGCATTGTTTACATAGAGAATTTCTTAGAATATACATATCACTTGATATAATTTAAAAACTTCCATTTTTATAAAAAATTAACTTGTTTTTAAATTTATTAATTTTAAAATGGATCCCAATTTCAGAAATATTAAAAGGAAAAATAAGTTTTCAAAGAAGGAAGTATATTCATTGAAAAACTTATTGCAATCAAGTCCTTTTAAGTAATCTATTAAAATAAAAATTTGTATAAACCATCACATCATATATATCCAAATATATAAATATGAAATAAAACAACACGCACATTTGCAATGTTTTTTTCTATAAATTATTAGATTAAAAGGCTGTAAATCATTAAGGATATATATTTTCAAATTATTGGTTCTAGTTATAAAATTTATATATATATATATATATAATTTAATAAAATTTGGACGATAAAGACGAAATATGAACCCCTAAACAAAATTTAACCACCATCATGTCACTTAAAATTAGGTGGTCTTCACATAACTCCTTTTTTCATGTCAAGAAAGGTTTTTGCACATTATATGCAATTTCATAATAATAATGAATATTGCATCTTACTTTAACGTTTTAATTATCCCAATAAAAGTTTTATATAAAAACAAGAAAACATATAAAGCCACAAATAATTATAAAATTAAAATTTATCAGTATGTATTTAAGTCATCATTAATTCCATCTTTAGGGGTTCATTTTCCACTGAGCAATCTTCTAAACGCATAACATAGATGATGATGATAGATATATAGATATATAGCTAGATAGATAAATGGATGGCATATTTGCATTTATCTATTGTCTGTGAGCCTCACGCTCTCCTTTATCCTATATCTTCTGTATCAGAGGAAGCTGGAAGCCTTAAAATTGCATTTTTCAGATTCCCTTGCCATCTGCATTCTAATTATTATTGTCCAGTGAAAACTTTGGCAATAGATAAGATGACAGAAAGAGAAAAGCCATTCTACTTCTTGCTCTAGTAGTGATGGTGGCAGCAGCAGACCAATGACTGAAAGTGACAGTCGTGGTGGCAGCAGCAGAAAGGAATAACTGAAAGTGACAGAGACCAATGACTGAAAATGACTCCAGCACGGTTGGTTTTCCCTGTAGGGGTAGTGGGTGAGATGCCTGGCCAGTTGCAACTGTTGCTTCCAGGGACTTGAACATGAGTATAGATTCCCTCTAATAAAGAATAGCAAGAGTAGCAACTTTCTAATATTTGAGCAACAGCTTTTTGATCTTGTTGCTCCTTCATCCTAAGAACAGTGCATTTATTTTATTGTATCACTTTTCCCTACTGGAAATATCAAGAGTGGATTATATTTTCATGACTAGACACTGACTGATGCAAATAATAGAGATGAGAGAGGGCGAGAGAGTGGGGAACAGAAAAGAAAGAAAGAAAAAAAAAGGAAGAGAGAAAGAATGAAGAAAGAAAAAGAAAGAAAAAAGGAAAGAAAAAGCAAGAAAGAAAGAAAGAAAGAGAAAGAAAAAGAAAACAAGTGAGGGAAGAAGAAAGGGAGAAAGAGAGAGAAGGAAGCAAACATTTTTAATGGTTGCTGGTAGTCTTAACTTTTTATTTTTTTATTTTTATTTTGCCAGTCTCATTCTGTTGCCCAGGCTGGAGGCTAGAGAGCAGTGGCACAATCTTAGCTCGCTTCCACCTCCACCTCCCGGGTTCAAGTGATTATCATACCTCAGCCTTCCAAGTAGCTGAGACTACAGACACACACTCTCACTCTTCTCTAATTTTTGTATTTTTAGTAGAGACAAGGTTTCACCATGTTGGCCAGGCTGGTCTCAAACTCCTGACCTCAAGTGATCCGCCCACCTCAGCTCCAAAGTGCTGGGATTACAGGTGTAAACCACCTCATCCGGCCAACCTTTTCATTTTTATTGGTTTTTCTCTGTAGGCTCCTGGGACTTTCTATGTAATCAACAATTTAGATAATGAGGTAAACCAAAAATGCAAAGTTAAGTTGCTCTACATATTAAAAAGTTGAACACAGAACATACAAGAAAGTAAAATTAAAGGGCGAACACAGATTATCAGAGAGAAAGACAAGAAAGGTGAGAAAGTAATAGGGAACAAAGGAAAAATAGAGTAGGTAGAATTTGGGAGAGGAAATTAGAAAAAATATTGGGGGCAGCTGCCAGGTTTAATACCCTTGGCTTGAATTATACTTCATCTGATATCAGAATCACAAAGCTACTTTCTTTTTTAAAATATTTTTTGGGCCTCAGCCTGCCAAGTAGCTGGAATTACAGGCATGGGCCACTTCGCCCAGCTAATTTTTGTATTTTTAGTAGAGACGGGGTATCACCATATTGGCCAGGCTGGTCTCCAACTCCTGACCTCAGGTGATCCACCCACCTCGGCCTCCCAAAGTGCTGGGATTACAGCGTGAGCCACGGAGCCTGGCTGGCTACTTACTTATTATTTTGATTCATCTAGTTAAAAAAAAATGCCTCTTAAAAATGTTTAACCTGTGTCACTTTGTTTTTACTTATGCATTGATTTATTTTGCTACTGTACAATATATTTCCAAAGCCAGAGCTGGCTTTTTATTAGTTATGTTGACTCCGTTGATAAAACTGATGTATATAGACTTCATTTTGATAATTTTTTTGTTATAATTATGTATATTATTTTATATTTGCTGAGTTTTTTTAGTTCCCTTGGCATTAAAACATTGCTTTGCTGTTTAGAAAAGTGGGAGTTTTTGCATCTAGATTTACCTTTGTGCCATCGTCATTTTGTATCCATGTTTTTAATGCCTTTATAACCTGCTTTTTTTTTCTAACTGGTTTAACAGTTTTTATGCAAATCCTTTAACACCTACCTGTTGCTTAATCAATGGCTCAATTCTTCTCTCCTCTTTCTTCCCTACATTTCTAAATTTTAGGCCATATCTCTTTGTCTCATTTGTAGTCATTTTTTTAAAATTATAATATTCATCTTTATTGCTGTTTAAATCATATAGTATTAAGCAACTTTGACAACATAAGAACTTTTCAGTGATATTTTTTGCCACTTCACTCCTCATCAATTTGCTGTACCAATTTATTATTTTCAATTGAAAATTATATTTTAAAATAATCAAATATAATAAAGAGTTGTTTTACACTCACCCAGATACTTATTATCTTCAATCGTCTTCATTACTTTCCACACTGTGGGGAGTCTCTTTCAGTTACAAAATATCAGGTATTTATTGGTATTAATGAGGATTTCTCTTTGCTTTCCAATCTCACCTCCAGGTTTCTGCCATTGCAAATTCTACCATGCTTCCCAGACACCAGCCTTTCTAAGGCAGCTGCAGTGCATTCAAAGAAGGTCTAGAGAGCCCAGGAGAGATTTTTTTCCCAGCTCCCTGCTTCTAGTTTGCTCTTGGTGACTGATGGGAGTGTCCTGTAAAAATTTCCGAAGTTCTGCTCCTCAGTCTCTACCTCGAATATAGTGACAAATATACAAGATCTTGCTAGTAAATATGCTTAGAAACAAACCAAAAGAACTGCCAGAAAGAGGCTACTTGTATTCCAAATGGCAAATTAAGTAATCAGTCTTGCTAAGGTGAAAAAAACAATTCATGAAGCTTGAAATAATACATTCTTGATTCAAGCCCAAGTTCTTTAGAGAGCAGTGCTTAATTCACAGTAGGGCAACACAAATACATTTTCAGGAAAAGATGGAAAAGTGACATATAAAGCCTTATGGATAGTGTGGTTACTCTGATTTATAAGAATTTGTTGGCTAATATTGGGGTTCAGTGAACAGAAGAAGAAACATTTTCTGAGCTGTTGTAATAATTAGGAGACTAGTAATTATATCTTCTTAGTGTGAAATGATTGATTGATTCTCTCATCTTTTTATTTGTAACAAGCCCTTTCTTTAATATAGTGGTTCTCAAAGTGCAATCCCCATACCCTCAGCATCAGTATCACCTGGAAATGCAAACTTTTGTGCATCTTCTCAATGTATTGAATCAGCAACTCCAGAGGAGGAAGCTTAGAAATTTGTGTGTGAAAACGCCCTCCAGGTGATTCTGATGAATAATTAAATATTAAGACCATTGAGCTAGTACAGTTTTTTTATACTTAATATTTAATTTCTAATGCCATTGAAGGTATAATGTAGAAAATGAGTCACTGAAGTGTTTGGAGTTTAACTACAAGCCTTTATGTACATAGGAAGTGCTGTTCTCCAGTATTTTACTGCTAATACCCAGGAGATTAAAGCAAAGTTTCTATTGAATTCGCATGTCTATCTATATGACACATAAAACTGATGTATGATAATGTTTATGTTTCAGGAAAAATTCTTTCTTTTCTTAAAAGTCCTAGAATGGAATTCTGTGATTTTTCAAAAACCAATGACAGTATAACAATCAATTGAAAGCTTTAAGTGATAGTTTATATAAAGACATGTTTATTTCATGAATTGGAAGACTACAACTCACCATGATTACACACACATATTCATTAGATTTTGTTCCTTGGTCTTTAGCACTTTCATCTTATATGATAAATTATTTTGTTTTTTGTTATTTATGGATGATTTTGTGATTTGACAGGAAGTCTGAAAGTGTATTAATCTTATTCCTAGCAGTCAATATATTGCAAACAAATTTTTTAAGAAATACTCAATGTTTACTAAACAATAGAAATAGCCTGAGACAGGAAGTTGAAAAGTAGTTTTTTAGAACATATTCCTAAATCTATTTAAATAGGTTATTAATTCATACAAATGAGAGAAATAGAGGAACAACCTTTGATATATGATGTAAACTGAATATAATTATATGGTATAGATGAATAAATAGTTTCATGAGGAGATTTTGCATTTGGTATTGCTTTGTTAGAAATTTCAGCATATTGCAGAGACATTAGATGATCATTAGCTACAGAAAGGTTTGCTTAGTGCAAAATGAGATTTGGAAACAGATCTTAGAACAGACATCAAAATCTCATTCTTCTTCACCCAAGTTCTAATTTACTGCCCAGTTTAAAACAGTATTTTTCTGTCCCATCTCAGTTTATTTGCCATCCTGTTTATTTCATGTCTCCTGTACTACTACCAGCCTATATAGTCCACTCTCACATTGCTATAAAGAAATATCTGTGCTGGGCGTGGTGACTCAAGCCTGTAATCCCAACACTTTGGGAGGCCCGAGGCGGGCAGATAACGAGGTCAAGAGATCGAGACCATCCTGGACAACATGGTGAAACCCCGTCTCTACTAAAAATACAGAAATTAGCTGGGCGTGGTGGCGTATGCCTGTAGTCCCAGCTACTTGGGAGGCTGAGGCAGGAGAATTGCTTGAACCTGGGAGGTGGAGGTTGCAGTGAGCTGAGATTGTGCCACTGCACTCAAGCCTGGCACCTGGCAACAGAATGAGACTCTGCCTCAAAAAAAAAAAAAAAGAAAAAAGAAAAAAAGAAATATCTGAAACTGGGTAATGTATAAAGAAAAGAGATTTAATTAGCTCACAGGTCATTAGGTCTTACAGGCTGTATAGAAAGCATGGTTGGGGAGGCTGCAGGAAACTTTCAATCACGGTGGATCACGGTGGACGGGGGAGGCAAGCATGTCCTACACAGTCGGAGCAGGTGGAAGAGAGTGAAGTGGGAGGTACTATACACTGTTAAAGAACCAGATCTCCTGAGAATTCAGTCATTATTATGAGAACAATAAGGGGAAATCTGCCCCCATGATCCAATCCCCTCCCACCAGGCCCCTTCTCCAACACTGGGGATTACTACAATTCAACATGAGATTTGGCAGGGACATATATTCAAACAATATCATATCTTTATCCAACCTCATGCTACTTCTCACTTGGATGACTGTAGAAGTCTCCTTAATGATCCTCCCTGCCCCAGCATCCCTTCTCCACTCAAATCTACTACTCTGCTTCAGCCCTCCTGGAGTTCTTGGTGTTCTGAGATACGTCAGGCATGTTCCTGCCTGAGTGCATTTCTATTTTCTGTTTCCTTTGCTTGGAATTCTTTTCTTTCAGATATTTGCATGCTTCTCCCACATTTTCTTTTGATTTTTAATCACATATTTGTTTCTCAAAAAAGCCATCTTTGGCCACTATTCAAAATGGAAGACTTTTTTTTTTAAAGGCCTTTAATACATAACTTGTTATGTATTAACTTATTACTCTTTTACTCTAGATTTAATTTATTATTTATCTTCCTTTGTCCCCCCACACCATTTCTCTGAATGTAAGTGCCAGGGTGGAATGGGGGATATATCTCTTTTGTTCTATGGTATATCAATGGTGCCAAGAAACTATGTAGCTTAGTGCATACACTAAACATCCATGGAATAAATAAATGAAAATAGAAATAATAGTAATGAAAAACTAGAAACAGAATATCAACATAAGCTTATAAAATTAAAAACCCTAAAGGGAATCAGCGTATGAAAGAATCAACTACCTATTGTATAAAATAAACATTTAAAAAAAAAATTCAGTGAGAATAATACCCTGCTTGGTTAGAAAGGACCGGTGAGATTCCAATTTATGCTAAACAATAAGAAGTCATTGTTTGTAAAAGAAAATCAAACCTCACTTTTCTTGTCAGTGTACTTGTTTTGTAAAAGTGTTAAAGAAAATATAATTTTTTATAATCTTTTCAACATGATATGTCACCCAAAAGAAAATAAAAAGGAAAGCAAAATTTGAAATAGCGGATTTTTGAATTACATACTTCATTAATTTTGGAAGATCCTCAGCATCACAGAAGACTGCAAAGCATTTGCAGAAAAAAATAAAGAATTCACAGAAACTTATAAGTTAACAAAGCAGCCAACAATGTGAAACAGCGGCAGAGCATTTTGCATGCTGGTGAAAACTGAGCTCATTAGTAAAGTGAAGGCTTAGAGCTGACTCTAGGGGAGGATACAGCTAAACTTCATACAGTCCTTCCTGCAGAGCTGATTGTGAAACAACCTTGGTCTCACTTTGTTAGAAGCTGCTCAGCATGCTTTCTGGCCTAAGATGAGATATGAGTCATTACAAAGGCCAGTGGAGAGGGACTAGCATTTTGAAATAAACAGAATGAAAGGCCACCATAAAAGTTGGCATAGTATCAAGTAAGATCCCAAATTTTTATATGGATGCTTTGAGCATAGCATGTGCTCAGCCATTGTTGAAACACACTAAAAGTCCCAAGACATAATCCTATACATATATAGGAAATATATATCTATATGTAATATATTTATACAATTATTGGATGCTGCTGATTCTGAAAGAAGTTTTTTAAAAATAAATTATATCTGTACATTTTATGAGTGGGTGAGGATATAAAAGTCATCTAGTTTTAATTCTCTTAGGTTAAGTAGAAGACTATATAGTCTCAAGTTTCAAAGACAATTTTTAATAATTAGAGTAAATATAACAACAATTATGACTTCAATTAATTATTGTTTTCCATGTTTATAGTCATAAGAGCAAATTGCTCACAATAATAGAAATCAACTGTATATGCTAAAAAAGTTAAATGAGTAGAAATTATTGTATTCGAAAGTTCATTCTTTATGTAATTATTTAAAAGTTATAAATATCCCAAGACTACCAACTTTCAGATTTTGGAAAAAAAATTCTGTTGTAATTATATAATATTTGTGGACTAAGAATATTATATTTTAAAACTTGAAAGCCTGTCAGACAGCACATCAAAGAATATGACAGGAAGAAAGAGACAAGGAAAGCAATGGCCAGCCAGAATTCCAGGAGAGCATGGCTCCAGTTAGTCACAGTGATTTGGCTATCAACAAGATATTTAGCAAAGCAGTTGAGAAAGTACTGCATGTGCAAATCATTTTCTAATCAACTTAATTGCAGAGTTTAAAAGGAATAAGGTCAGTTTCACAATATGATCTGAAGTAAGGAAGCAAACTTGACAGAAGCTTATGCATTAACAGGAGCAGGATGCTGGGAAGGTGGAACTGTATTCTGGAGCTCTGTAGAATGAGGACCAGAGCAGGAATACAGGCGACTGTGTATATTTGGGCAGGAGATGGGGGTCAAGCCCTGAGCAGCAGGAACAAGAGCTAAGCTGAAAAGTCTGCCCAAGCAGAAAATAAGCAGATTGTCAGTGAGCAAGTCAGATAGCGGGAATTTGAAAGGCAAGGTTAGCTGGATCAGTATGTAACATAGTGGAATCCTCCTTCCCACACCTAGGCAGCCTTATAATTCAGGCAGATAACGAACACTTCTTCTGCAATTTCCATTATTCTCCCCTTACCACAGAAAACTTCCCCAAAGTTTTACATGTGGGGATACAGAGAATTAAATGCATTGGTTGTAATGGATTATTGCTTTTTGCTTGAACCACTCTCCCACAGTTAATTCACAGAGGAACAGTGTTGGATACTGGTAAGTGCTTAAAGCATATATATATATATATATATATACACACACATATATATATATATATACACACACACACACACACACACATATATATAAATTGCATTCATAGCCCATGAGAGCTGGTCCTTGGTCTGACCATTATTAGTTCCACCAGTAATCTTGATATTAAAATTTAGCACCTTCTCATTAAATTCTCTAAGAACATCAATTTTGTGGCATAGCAGCTACCTTAGAGAATAGTTGTAAAACTCAATCTGACCATAACAAATTGTGAAAGCAAGCACAAACAAATCAGATAAAGCTTGAAAAGCAGAAACATGAAGCATATTAAAACCCACTTATTTAAAAATGGTTGATCATTATATGCACATTCTTTGATTAATTGATTTATTAACACAGTGTGGAGACTAAAGAGCATCCTCTCTCATTGGTTTCCAGTAAACTGGAGTCACAAGATTTTTTTTTTCTTTTAAAATGGCTTGTCTGCAATTAATTGTTAATTTGCAGAGAAAACATTTCTTACAAGTACAATTTCCAGTTTAGTCAAGATGTGAAACATCTTACCCAACGTGTTCTTTCGGATCACTCTGAATAAGTGCTTTTTAAAAATCTGTATTTTAAAAAAATTATTCAGAGCAATTACATGAAGCATTAAATTATGTGATTAGACAAAACCATACATTGTATATCACCTACTGTGAATAAAAATTATAAATATAACTTTTGCTCTATTCTCTATGAGTGTTTGTTAAAAGTCAAACATTTACTGGATCATAGGTGAACATTAGTAAGTCCTTCATTAAGAATGACAAAATCATCACAGAAAAGGCACTGCCATTGTAGTAATGACAACACGAAAATGGTTAGTAAAATTTTGGAGATGATCATGGTTAGCATTTGTTTCAGTCTTTGGGGAAAAATTTAGTGATAATAAATAGTCAAAAACATTGTCAATGTGTCATTGCCCAAAACCCTCTGTAAGGGGTTTATATGCCTTGTATTTTATTGAGAAATAAAAATCAAATTCAGACTTAGTAAAAAAAGACTTTAGAAAAAGTACTGGATTATTACACAAAATGGGGCAGAGGAACTGTTGCAATGGTCAGGGAGAAGGAACTACTGCTATAGGGAGAACATGCTTTGACCATAAGCTCTGCTAGCATCTGAAGGGTTAGGCCCCCCACCAAAAAAAAAAAGAAAAAAAAAAGTGTTTCTTTCATAAGGAGGAGTAAAACAGACTAGAAGGAAAGGGGTGTGGGCAAGTGAGACCATCTGATGGTTTGATCCGCTAGTAGGTCAGAGACTGTTTTACCCTGGCCAGCCTATTGCTAAAGGGAGGTGACTGTTTAAGCAGAGATTGTATGTTCTTCATTCTGTGAGTGGCTGAAAGTTCAGGGACATAGAAAGAGAAGATAATTTTAACCAAGGTTTGGTTAACAAGCATTTGTCCCAGTTGATCACTGGGATCAAGCAGTTCATCTAATCATTAATGAGAAAAAGGAATGGAAATGTAGAAGGCCGCTGTCCTGGTCATAGATACACAAGAAGGGCATCCTTCAGTCTTATACAAGTCATATGGCGAGAGTGATTCTTTTCAGTGAGCTGTTTCCCAGAACACGAGAGAGTGGAGACCTTTCCTAATGATCAGCGTTTTCCACGGGTTAGTTAAAATTCATTACTGTCAATATATTCAGGGTTACATTTTTTTTTGGTACTATCACTATTCTTGCTATCTAGCTACTACTATTTTAAATATAAAATATATTCTTATACAAATATACCCTTATTGTTTATATAAATAACACCAAATTTCTGTATCTTTTGAAATAACAAAATTATAAACATATTATATATTTAGTTGTGTTTTATAAAAACCACATGCAAACAAATGTATTATTTAATAAAAGATTTATGTGTCTTCTAACCTGTCAATATGCTAAGGTGAAAATATTTCATTTCCTGACATTTCTCAAATTTAGCATGCATGAAATGGAGGGGTAGCCATGATTTACTGCTCAATATTTCCCCATCTTTATCAGGAAATCTGAAAGAGATGCAATTTAAGGTAAATACATGAACTGGTCAGTTTCATTTTTTTCCCAGGTGCAGCTTCATACCACTTCCTACAAAATATACAGTTCGGGAGAGAATAATGAAAAAACTGTATTGCTAGATAATCTTACAGAAAAAGTTATTAAAACATAATTAAATGGCTTCTTTATGAGTAAAATAATTGACAGCTTCTTTCAAGTAGCAGTTTATAATTTAGAAATACTTGTAATTTACTCCTTGACACTTCTCCAGTTCACTGAGAAAGTTTCCCAGTGACCATGAATGTCTGTTGGCACATATAACAAAACCAAGGGCTGGATTTGGAAAACCAGTTTGACTTTAGCAAAATGTTCCTGGGTAGCTTTCGCTCTCTTCTGGAAGAGTTCACTAACAGATGGCAACTTGTCATTGTTAATGGAGTGTTATCCTGAAAAACTTCAAGGATCCATGCAGAGTGTGACACTCTTCCCCTCCTCTTTTCAAACCACCTCACAGAAATAGCCAATAATGACCTCTTTCTTTTCACAGATGATTCCACCTTATGTCGGCTGATTCATTCCAAGCCACATCGTGGCTGCTTTAATCCAAATCTGACAAAAGACTTTTCGTTGTTTGACAGCTAATCTATGTACTAAAGAGTAGAGGCATCCTGATGCAGTAGGAAGAGTACTGTGACTCAAAGGTAGGAGTCCTGAGGTATATATAGCCCTGGCTCTGTGAATTCTTAGCCACATAATTTCTCCACCGTGGGTTGCACTATTCTTATTGAAACATAAACAGATTGTCTTAAACAAACAATAGGATTGTTAAAGGTAAATTTCTGAGATTCTAAATTTCTTTTACATAAACCATCGGATTGTTAGCTGTGTATGTGTAACCATTTTTATGTTCAATTTACTTTATTCTACTAAAATTACATTTTAATGAAAAAATTAGCAATTTGGTTTCAAAAGTAGATGATAGCCACAAAACACCACCATTTTACCATCCTGTATTTGTTTAGCAGTACACGGATTTCAGAGCTCATTCACAGCCTAAGTTTTATTTGTTTCTTTAAATCCATTAACAATTTAGCACCTTAAAGATAACCATGGAAAATGGTAAAAACTTACCCAAGATTATACAAAATGAAGAGATAAAGGCACACTATAACTCAGATGATATGAATCTTAGCAAGCTTTGTTTACTTATTAAACCAGAAGTACCTATTTTATTAATGATTATTAATACATTATACCTGACAGTTGCATGGTGTTTTACATTTTAAAATGTTTTACAGATATAATTTTACTTAAATTTAGACAATAATATCCAGAAGAAAATAAAGTTAAAAATGTGTCCAAGGTCCCAGAGTGAATATGTGATAGATAAGGAAGGAAATCAGTGATGGGCAGGTAGAGGGAAGTGTCCTGATTCCTACCCCACAACATTCCAAATCCCACCCCAGTGTTTAAATTTCTCAGGAAGAGAATTCGTTTCTGTACCAAACGCCTATTGAATAATTAGAAATAAAGTTTTAATCTAATATTTTTGTACTTAAATTTGCACTGATGTTCTCTAACCAGCCTTTTTTCCCTTTCATCATTTTTTCTTCCTTCCCTCCTTCCCTTCTTTACTCTTTCTTTTCTTCCTTCTATGTGTTTTTTCTTCCTTACTCTTTTTAGTGTTGCCATATATTCCTTTTTCATCATTTTGCCCATTACTTCTCATACTATTATTTTATGCAGGTCTCATAGATAAAAATGTTGCCCCTTTAAGAATGATTACTCAAGGAACTGCACAAATGCACATAGCGTTAAACTTCCTTTGAAAAGAAATACTGGTACTTTTGCAGATTTTCCTTTTTTTGTGATTAGAAAAACATCAATAACATCTTCCTACAAATAGATGCTAGCAACAATATGAGAAAATTAACATTCTTATTGCATAGAATTTACTTCCCTTGAATGAATTGGAGAGTAGCTAATGCTGATGTAGTTTAAAATGAAAAGGAAATATAAACCGAATTGAAGTTGATTCCTTGAAAGTATTTTTTAAAAAGAAATCCTTAAAGACAATTCTTTCGGTTTTAAACAAAACATTCTATTCAATATTAGTCACTTTATAAGATCTTAATAAGCATTGATAAGTATTTCAATTATATTTCTAATTTTCATCATATGTTATGGTTTCCAATACATGAGATGTGAATTGAAATTATGAGATCAGTTTTCCTCTAGTAGTGCAGGGGATGTATTTATGGACTCCAGAGTGATTCCATCTGTTCAAAGGAATCAAAATGTTCAAAGAAATAAATTTTTTCTTCTCTTCTACACTGTAGTCAACTTCATTTTACAGACTGTATTAATAATCCTTAACAACTCATAAAGTCATAAAAAGATAAGATGAGTAGACACCCAGAAAGCTCATTTTAACCATTCCAGTCAGGTAAACATCTATGATGTATTATTAAAGGAAGGATTTAAAAAAAAAAAAACATGCACACGCACAATAATAAAGAAGCATTGTATGATAGTATACCTTTCTTCTTATACTGAGATAGCACATAATAGAAATTAAATATAAAATGCCAAAGTATTTTTAAAATTCATATAAAATGCATTAAAATTTATGACTTTCAAGGAGGTCTCAAATGTGTTACATTGTGTTAAGCATACTTTTGAAAAATGATTCTCATCCCTGACATTTTATAATATATTTTATCTATTTGAGTGAAAAGACATATATTTTTAAAGACTTACAGTGATAAAGTTATTAAAGGGTGATCTTAGCATCCCAGAAAAAGAATTCTGCTTATGCAAAGCCCCAGTTACTGAGTCGTGTGTAATACAGTTGAACCTATTCAACTGCAAGGTTAGTGGCAGTCCTACTTATCAGGAAAGTAAGCTGGTACTCTCTAGAATCCTGAATGCTAAATCCTAGGGTACAACTATATCCAAGGCTCTGCCATATCATGTTTGATTATATCATGGCCCCTGATCATAACAGAGGAGGGCTAATGCACCCCTAAATCCTGTAGTTCAAAGTTCCCATAACTCCAGGATTGGAGCCCTTTCTTCTAAAATGTGATATCTGGAAAATGGTGTGCATATAAATGTTTGAAAAGCAGCTGTGGAGCAGGGAGTGATGTGTATATGATTTTTAATGCGTGGTGCCAATTTCTATGGTGCAAATATTCTCATCAAGGCTGATTTCCATCTACCAACATGAAATCACTGAATATAGAACTGAGAAGAGATACTTAGTAGCACATAATTACATAGTATTTCTGCCATAGAGATGTAAGAGACATAAATAACCTCAAAAACAAAGATAATAATAAAATGTAGTAGGATGATTAGGAAGTAATGAATTTTGTGTATTTGTTATGTTTGCATTTAAAAATTTTATTACAGTTTTTATAACCAAGTTTTTATAACATTATTAAGTTTTAACAATGTTTGTGCTTAAACACCAGTTAACAAAATTTCTGAAAACTTGCCAGTCAATTATCATCAACATACCACTCTATCTGGCCAAACTAGAACTTTGTCTGCTATCAAAGAATTCAGTCATTACCAGAGACCTGCATACCCACTGTGCTCCTTTTTTAATGAGTTTTCTCCAGGAACTCTGCTGCTACTCTACCATGTGCATGCTGCTTGATTTTTTGCTTGGTTTTCACAAACAATAGTGAGGTAATTCTTTTTTTAAAGATAATTTTATTTTGTTTTTTATTTTTAAATTGACAAAATTTGTATTTATCATGTACAACATGTTGTTTTAAAATATTTATACATATAAAATGGTTAAATAGGTTTAATTAACATACAAATTACCTTGTGAGAGAAATCTTACAAGGAGTCTGTCATTTTCTCATTTTTTTATTATCCAGAAATAAAATGTTAAAGAAAAATTTTATTTGAACTAAAACCTATATAAATATTACAAGCATATCAATCTTAAAAATATAGGTGGCATTTGGGCCTATGAAAATTCTACATGATAGATACTAACTTTCAGTGAAAAATGCAAATACAAACATAGGCCCCAATTTTCTCACAAGAAAGATTGATTTAAAAACTTTATTAAATATTTGATAATTCACACTAGTCCACACTTATAAATAGACATATTGAGAAAAGATCATGTCATTATTTGTCCTCTTTACTGCACGAAGTGGTAAAATATTAGAAATTGTGAATCAAATGGTGACTACATGACTATCAAAGATTACTAATATGTCTAGCATCTACTCTACATCTACGATGTGTATTGGGAAAGAGTTTTAAAACAATTTGATTAAATGGTTCATAAAGATACCTTTGTACACAATTTGTTCTGACTCTTATAATGAGGCACTATTGCCAACAAAATATTTCCCAGCTCATCCTTCTAAAATGTGTTCAGTCTCACAGTAAAGATAATGGCTGACTACATGGGTTCTAATTCCTATACCAGTAATTGTTGGAGCAGATATTTCAATTCTCTGAATCTTAATTATGAAAATTTGGTCTGGGACCAGCAGCATGAATTAATCAGAAACACAAAATCTCAGGCTCCACCCTAAAGCTACTGAATCAGCATCTACACTTCATCAGGATCCTCACATTTTTTGATGCATATTAAATCTTGAGAGTCATTAATCCATACAATCTCCATAAGGGCAGAGTCTGTTCAGATCATTGATATATTTTCAGCACCTATCAGGGACTAACACTGGCAGGCACTCATAAACATTTTTACTTGTTTATTTTTATTAAACGGGAATAGATTGTTTTCAAAATTTCAGTCTATTTTCTTTATAAGCATTGTCATAGGTAGCTTCAAGATAGAATTCAGAAAAAAAAAGGAAAAGCTCTAACTTAAAAATAAGCAAATTTCAAACAATTTGCTTCTTTTTATGTTAGAGATTTTCCATTTTTTATTATTAAAAATTTACCAATTATAATATTTCCATGAAGTATTATATTTGAATTTTATTTATTTCTGACAATTTATTTTTTTCTTAATTTTTATATTACTTCATGTTCCCACAAAACATTTAAGCCTAATTTTATTATATAAGGTTTTTTCAAAGTATTAAAAAATAAATTACTTAGAGTCCTTCTGAAAATGCAGATTTCTGGACCTTACTCTGTACATACTTAATAAAATCTAGAAATATGTATTTGAACATTCCTACTTTAATTAATTTCATTTTAAGTGTCAAAAAACCAAAATTTTAATAAATTGAAGTTTAAAGATCAAATTGGCTTTTATTAGTTGTTCATGAACCAGGCAGCATCCAGTCCACAAAATAGACAGATGCTACATGTGCGTGGCCAAACAGTTGTTTTTTTATTAAGGAAAGTTGAACAGTAACAAAGAAACAACATAGTGCAAAAAGAAGATTGGTTAACATAAGGTTACTTCAGGTTACTTTCCTTAAAGGGGTTAAAGCAGAGGGGACATCCTTCTATCACTGGCTCAGGTTGACTGGGCCCTTTTTCATTGGTTGCTATAAATCTCCTATTTGTTTGTTTGTTTTGTTTTTTACTGGCTTGTTTCGGGATTAGGCAATCATTTCTTTCCAGATTTATCAGAAGGTGAGATATTACAAGTAAACAGTGTACGTTTCACTTTCGTGATGTGAACCCTTAGCAGGAGTGATTCCATTGTGGGTTAGTTAGCTGGGAATTAGTGTGCGAGTTCAATACAAATCAATAGGCTCCCATGAATTTTATTTAGCATGGGCAATTTCTACTGTTTTGACATTATATAATCTGACGTAAAAATATGACTTCTTACAAACATTCTTATGAGCAACTGTTTTTTTATCTAGATGGCTAATAGCTGTAAATAAACAATTTTAATAGATACACTGTAAAGCAATAATTATTTTCAGTGCTTTCATAAACACTGAGACCATATCATTTCTGTTGAAAGGGAAACTCTGGTGGTTTGGCATTTGCCTAGAATGATTGGGCTGCCCAGGTTTATAAGTGGGAGTGTTTCCAGAGGAGACTGACATTTGAATCACTGGACTGAATGGGGATGACTGCCCTTCAGTATAAGTGAGCACCATCCAATCATCTGGGGGCCCAAAGGGGACAAAAAGGTGGAGGAAGGACAAATTCTTGCTCTATCTTCTAGAACGGAGACATCCTTCTTCTCAGCAGCTTCCCAGGTTCTTGGGCCATTAGCCTTCATCTGAGAGGTATACCATTGCCTTCCTTGGTTCTGGAGTGCTTGGACCTAGACCAAGTCAAGCTACAGGCTTCCCTGGTTCTCCAGCTTGCAGACAGCCTATTGTGGGACTTCCCAGTATTTACAATCAAGTAAGATAATCCCCTTAATAAATCTCTCCTCATCCCTCTCTATCCTGCCAGTCCTGCTTCCCTGGAGAATGCTGACTAAAACATCTAGTTATTTGGTAATTATTTGAACTTACTAGTTAAAAATCACTTTAATTTCTTTTAATTTTATTCTTTGATTATATTTTCCCTGTTGTACTGATTTCATATTATATTATGTTCTATATCAACACTTTAAGAAAAAATTTTTTTACTTGCCACTGTATCACAATATATGTATTTTATACCACTAGTTAGAAGGATCAAAGACAAAAACATGATTTTTATTACATTCAACACCAGTTTGCAATTGAAATTGCAAACTGAATGTGCTTGAACTGTGTTACTAGAAGCTAGTTGGAAAAATTTGAGATAGTAACATAAGACACAAGATACATATTTGTCTTTCAAAGTGAAACCTACCTTACTATGCCTAAGATACAACATACACAGCCTATTCTTTTATTATAAGTTAAATACTATAGTTCTATATTTGTAGAGGCTTTGCTTATTAATAACTGTATAACATGTAAGAGTCTGTAAAATACTTTCCCTTACATAATCTCGATGCTGGAAACAACTGTGATGCTATGCTCATTTTAGTTAGGAGTAAACAAATTCCTAAAGTAGTTAAATGAATTAACTGCTTAAGATAATCTAGGTAATAACTGAAAAAAGATTTAACTGAGATGAGATATGGGCTTTCTAATATAAAGATTTGTATTATTGTACTGCATTACAATTTTGCCGATTCTATTAATTACCTAGTGTAGGCATGTTTTTGTCATTGACTTTCAACAAATGTTAGTTATTTCTACTCATGTTCTTTTTGGTTTCCTTTCAGGGAATTGAGACTATTACTAGAAGGGTTGCAGCTATCTTCTAAAGCAAGTAGGGCAAAAGAAGGATTCAGAATAGAGCCTTTGGAAGCTTATTAGAATATTCCTGCTGTAGAATAAGAGGGGAGAGGAGCGGAAAGCAGAGATTCTTACATTCCTACTCTTGACTTAAAAGCAGTTTAACTTTGGAGTGATCATTCCATCCAACTGTGTGTTGGTTTTCTCATCTGTAAGGCATGACTGAGAATACTGGGATGATTTGCTTTGCTGTTATATTAAATGAGAAAAGTAATATTGAAATTATTATAAATCATGAAATGTTATAACTTGTAGTAACAATGGAACCATAATATTTGCCAAGCCAGTGCTCAGTCTTCACACTTCTTTTCTCCATGTTCATTCACTCCCAAAGTGATCTGTCCTCTTTAAACATTATCTATATGCTGATAGTTTCCAAAATTGTATTTTCTCAGATAGAGAAAAATGCTAGGTTATCAGCATGTTCCACCACACATTGACCTTTTCTTTCAAGGTTGCCCTCCCCCTACTTTCTCTCTGCACTCTTGCTTCTTGAACAACCTAGGTACTCTCCTGTCTCAGGGTCTTTGCCCTCTGCTCTGCTTCAAATGGTCTCATTCAATTATCAACATAACTCTTCTCTCACATCCCTTGAATCTCCTCTCACGTGTCATTATACCAGAGAAACATGCTTGAAAAGCCGAAATAAAATATCACTCCCTTCTTCTTGCCCCTTTCTGTCCATTTATCCTGCTTTATTTTTCTTCATAGCACAAATCTCTGTCTAGCTGGAATATTACATATTGATTCATTTTTGCGTATATTGTTTATCTTTTTCCATTAAAATATGAAGATAACAGGAGCAGAGCTTTGTGTCACTGCTCTATTGCCAGAAATTAATACTTAGAAGGTACTCAAGAATTATTCATTAAATGAAACATTGAGCAGAACAATATCATATGCTGTCAGTAGTAGATAATTATTAAGAGTGGATTCATTTAGTTGTATGGCAGTAATCTAAACATCTAGATATCTGTGAACTATTTCTCTTGAATATCAGTACTTACGGATCTGTCAGTTGTATCAAATGCTGGGAGGTGAAATTGTTCCCATGTGTCTTTCTTAATTAAATCTATGTACTCATATACTAATTATTTGCTGACTGCTTATTGTGTACTAGATTCACAAAGTAATATCATTGAAAATTATATTATCTATTATATCCCCAAATAGTTGTTTTATATACATTCTGCCAAGCAATTCTGTAAGGTTCATATATTTTTCTCCATCCTACCGATGAGAAAACTGAGTTTCAAAAATCTTAAGTAATTTGGCCAAGTTAACAAAGCTCTTAGTCATTAGTATTTGAATTCAGGTCTGTCTCACTTCACATACTATATCCCTTGCCACATTGCTTATTAGTATATCTTTAAGCAGGAAATATTAAAAGAACAAAATGATATAGTTATGTTAGAATTTTTTCACTTAGAAAATCTATTTGATGAGATTGTATTGATTCATAGACTCATTTCATTTTATCAACACTTACTATGTTCTTGAACCTGTTTTTTAACTAAGAATCATAACAAGTTAGATTCAGAAAAAGATCTCAGTTATTTAGTTCTATTCCCTCATTTTATTGATCTGGAAAATCAGGCTAAGGAATGTTGCTTCACTGAAAATCACATAGCTGGCCTATTGCCCAAACCCTTCTATCTCTTTGGTCAGTGTTGACTACTTTGGGCTTTCTCCTATGCCAGTTTACCAGACAGAATTCCAAAATAAGTAAATAAATAATCTGTTGTCAGCCACACTTGTTATAGGTTAGTTTGGAAGAAATTTGAAAAAGAATTTCACTGAAGAATTGCCTATACATGCACAGTAGAAATTGTTTTTAATTTCTACTGTATCAATAACACATTAACAGAGGAGAGAAAAATGGGGTGGGTGGAAAAGCCAGGTAAAACAGAGAGGATTACACATGGGAGAACTGGAAAACCACTGTACGGCTAAAGTGACAGGCTGATGGGAGTGACCCTTAACAGTGTTTAGGGCTAAGGTAGCTGACAGCTCAAAGGTGTAACAAATAATGATCATCAGTCTCTTGTATATTATATTAGTGGTGGCAAATATATTATTTAAATATGTCAAAAATATTTATATAACAGAGCAGTAAATGTTACAAGCTAGAGACATATATACCCTATTACAAACTTAAAAACACATACCACTTAATGTAGAATATAGCATTACAAATAACAAAATATGACATATAAACACTCACTGTACTATTTTTTCCATTTAAATATAAAAAAATCAGTTATCAGTATTATCTGAGAAAAAGCTTCAAATAATAATACAAGTTCAGTATGCTTTTCCTATATAAACTTATCAGTTGATTGTAACCACCTTGTACTTGATCAGAGCCCAGAATTATGTCATGCAAATACTATAGGCCTAGTTATTTTTCTATGTTCAATCAGTGTTTCAACAAGATATTCTATAGAAATAAGCCTTAAGTGACTGTGAAAATCTTTATTACAGTTAATTTGTGTGTTGGGTTTATTCATTTGTATTCCTGAAGCAAATATTTAAGCAACTTTCCAACTATTTCCATGCAAAGATTTCTTATTCTAAATGTTTTTGAAACACAAAGAGAAATAGGAATAAAGATTTCTGCATTTGAAACAGCCAGAATAGTTATAAGCAAATATTTTTGAAAATAATTTTTCACCTTAGCTATTATAAAATTCAATTGTTGACAGTTTTTTAATTAAAGGTTTATATTATCTATACAAATAAGTAAATGGTTTTATTGACATGTTTTTTTGTTAGTACATCAGTGAAATACTAGGTACAGAGCAGTAGAAAACAAGAAACTCAAAACTGTAAATGAATATTTTTTTTTGTATGGTAAAGAAAAACTGATAGAAAACAAATTTAGCTTTTAGAAAACAAACACAACTACAGATTACATGGTCATTAGAATACTTATTCTACATTATAACAAAAATTTTGTTCTTTTGTTGTCCTTACTTAGGATGTATTTTGTTTTGAATACTGGGCAGGAAATCCCTATCCCACTGGGGACAAAAGAATAAAAATAAGATCAGTAAAGTAAATTATTTAATAGTAAGATTTAAGAAAAAAGTGTCTTGTGAACATTGGAACTGCTTCAAATTAAGTATCTAAAAGCCAGTATGCATACTTTAATTGTCTAGCATATCGCTGTATAAATAAGACTGTTTGTGCACTAATCAGCACAACTAGTGCTCATTTCTAACATTGTTTCTGTGTGTGTTTGTGGGAAGGGGGAATTCTGAGTTCAAAAAAAAATTTAAAAATAAAAATTTCTAGTATCTTTCTGCCTTGAATGCACTCTTAATACACACTCCTGCTTTTCTTCTTTAAGGCATGATAATACTCAAAAGACATTCTTTATACTACATATTAAAAAATAAATAATGTCACCATAGTGTTTGCAGAAAAAAAAAAAATTAAAGCACATATTACCCATTGAATCCTGTCATCCATTTTTCCCAGATATGTCATGTAAATTCTTCATTATCTTCTTTCTTCCTCCTCATGAAATCTTAACTTCTAATTTTAACTTGGAATTCTACCATAATCCCTGCCCATTAAAAATTTTAGAAATATTCTTTAAAATGACCTTTTTTTTTCTCCTCTTACTAACCACTCTAAAGGTTTAAGGTTATTAGTTTTATCAAAGCAATAAAATGAAATGCCTCAGGATTGAAAATGAATATGTTACCTTGAGAAGCAGAAAATCTGTGGAAATTAAAGAATCATTATAGAATCTGAATCAACAACTAAAGTCTTAATAAATATGGAGCATTTTGAAGAAGTCAATTCTTACTCTGTGATTTAAAGGCTGAGTGACTGAGAGAGTAGTAGTGACAGACAAATAATTGAAAAGGTTAGGGGATGTCATTTGTTCAGGATTGGGAAAATAATAAGGTTGGACTTTGACATGTTGAGTTTGTTTCATCAGTGAACCAATTGACAAACAGTTGGATGCAGCTTAAATCTCATGGGAGAGGTCAGATGTCAAGATATATGGATTGCAGTCAATTTAACAAATATTTAGTAATTGTTCTGTCTAGAGAATGTTCTGAGAAATGGTATCTGGCATAGAATAAAATGGTGGTTCTCTCTGGATTCCTCTGTCTTAAGAAGAAGAAATAGACATATACATAGGTACTTATACAAAGATACATGGAAATATTCATAATATACTATGAATATCTGTATGAAGAAACAATTTCATTTGCCTTAGTGGTTTAGATAAAGCCATGGAAAACTACAGGGTTTCAGCCAGTAAAGTTGGAAATCAAGGTGCTTCACCACCCGTTCTAGCCCTAGCTATTGCCTTTCCCTATGTTGTATCACTTCATGAAAAGATATTTTGATGACAGCAGCATCCTCTGTGTATGCTTTTCCTTATGATTCTATTTCTTCTGACCACTTCCTTTTATCCTTATAGACTTTGCTGCATAAGTAGCTTCTCCTTAAAGTGTTCCTTACTCTCTTGACTTGAGTTATGCTTCTTCTTAAGAGTTCATATGTAACTCAGTAATCACTGCTATTCTACTATTATTAAGCAGTGTTACAATTATCTGTTTGGTAGATCTCTCATTAGGTTGTGAGCTACTCAGTGAGGAGGCTGATTTTATCTCTGAATCCCTAAAGTATAATGTAATACTTGACATCCAGGAGAAGCTTGATAATTACTTGTGGGAAAAGAAAGGGGAAATGGAAAAAAGAGGAAGTAAAACAGGAGCAATGAAGAAAGGCAGAAAGACACAGAGTAAGAAATTCTCAAGTCAGAGCCTAGAATTGTTAGGGTGATATTAACAGATGCCATAGAGAAATAAATGTTAATGATGTAATTGTCTAAGAAACGAGTGTAAAAGGAAATTAGAGCGTAATTTACAGTACATCGATTTGCAGGAATGGAAATGCCCTTGCTTTAATTCACATATGCACATATTTCAATACTGTGGATGCTAGGGGGCAATTGTGGTCAATAAATGAAATATTATTCAGATGTCTGGAGAGGTTAGAAGACTACATTTGTTATTAAGATGTCACCAATAAGATGGCAGTGAAAATGGCAGAACAGGAAATTCTAAAGGCCTATGCCTGTATAAAAACATTGAAAAGAAGAGTAAAAAGTTTTAGAATTTGCTCTTTTAGAACTCTGGAAGATAGTTGATGTTTTACAGAAACAAAGCTAATGCTGGATCAAGAAAAAGGCAGCTTAAACGTGGAAAGAAAACTTTGTGACATTTTAACATAGTCTTTCCTCATTCATCTCCCTTTTCATGATGACTGTGTTCTTGAAAATAGCAGCCTGTGTTCCCAAATGGATTACTGGGTTCCAGAGGGACCAGAACATACTGTGGGGGAGCAGCAAGGGAACACAGTATGTTCCGGTTCCTCTGGAATCCTGTTTGGTCCTGTGTGAGAAGTCCCTAAGGAACTGATACAATACATTTGTCTTTAGTTCTCCTAACTTGGAACTATTTTAGGGTGAAAAAGTAGCTAAGTATAAGGCATTCCTCATAAACATTAGAAGGTAAATGAACAAGCCACTGCTCAAAGAGGCAAAAGATTACAGATGGGGGCAAACAGTGTATGTGCTGAAAGTCTATGAAAATAAAAATTAGAGAGATCACTACTATGGGGAATAAGGCTTTGAAAATGTTCTGCCTATAAAAGGGAATCTAGAAAAAAAGACACGACCAAGTAAAGAGTCATGCTCAAAAAAGACCCGAGAAGTCCTGAGGTACCAAGTCCAGCTGACTGTTAGGCTGAGCACAAGTAAGAAGTGAATGCTAAGGCAGAGTTGTAAATGTCCTAACTAAGCATTATAGTGTCCCATCACAGAGCAATTTGCAAAAATCAGAAGAGTGTTATTATTATTATTTGGTTGTTGTTGTTGTTGTTCTAGACCTTCAAGGAAATCTCTGTCAAATGACTAGCTGATGGCAAGCTAAAAAGACAGAGTCTTCAGAGATCACATAAAACAAAGTCCTCAAAAAATAATTTAGAAAAGTTGTTAAACAAATGAAAAACTACAACTGACTGTAAGCCACAAAAACAAACCCTAAGGAGGAGAAATAATCTGATTTTCAGAGTTACCACATTTCAGTATTTAAAATGCCTAGTTTTCAGTAAAAAATTATAATGATACAAATAAAAGAATGTGGATCATTCTTAGGAAAAAAAGAAATTAACAGAAACTTTCCCTGAGGAAGAACATATATTAGGTTGACTATTACGTTGGTGTAAGCATAATTGTGGTTTTTGCAATTACTTTTAACGGCAGAAACTACAATTACTTTACACCAACCAAATGTTTAAGGATATTTAATCAACTGTCTTAAAAATGCTCAAAGAGCTAAAGGAAATCATTAATAAAGAACTAAAGGGAACCAGGCAAATGATGTCTCAGTAAATAGAAGATATCAGTAAAGAGATGATAATCTTCAAAGAATTGAACAGAAATTCTGGGCTGAAAATTACAATAACTGAAATAAAAAATCATTACAGGAATTTAGCAACAAATTTAAAAAGAAGAGGGAAGAATCAGAAAGATTAAAAATCAACAACAGAAGGAAAACTGGAAAATTTGCAAATATATGCAAATTAAACATAACATTCTTAAATAGTAAATGGGTCAAAAAATCATAAGGGAAATTAGAAATTACCTTGGGGTGAAATGAATACCAAAGCACGACACACCAAAATTTATGAGATGCTATGAAAGCAGTGGTAAGATGAAAATTATAGTATTAAAATCCTTACATTTAAATAGAAGAAATAACAATTTTAAGGAACTAGAAAACAAAAGAGAAGACAAAATCCAAGGTGGCAGAAGGAAATTAAAACAGAAAATAGAGCACAGATAAACAAAACATAGAATAGAAAAAACATAAACAAGATAAATAAAAATGAGTTGTTTCTTCAAAAGACCAACAAAATTGACCAAACTTTAGGTAGATTAAAAGAGAGCAGACGCAAGTTATAAAATCAGAAATAACAGTGGGGAACACTAACACTGATTTTTGGAAAGAAACGTAATTTTATGATATAAAAATACACAATTATATGCCAACAAATGTGATAACCTAGCTTAAATGGACAAATTGGTAGGAACACACATACTACCAATAATTAGTGAAAAAGAAATAGAAATCTGAATTTATGTTTAAGAAGTAAAGTGATGAAATCAGTAATCAAAAATCTCCCAACAAAGGAAAACACAAGGCTAGATAGTTTTATTACTAAATTTTTCCTAAAATTTAAAGATAAATTAACAAATTTTTTCTTTAAACTCTTATAAAAACCAGAAGATGAGAGAACACTTCCTAAATCATTCTGAGGTCACCAACATCCTTATACCAAAGTCAGACAAAAACCTCACAAGAAAAGAAAACTGCAGATCAATAACAATTACTGATATACATGCTAAAATACTCAATGTAGTACTCACAAACTAAATCCAGCAGCATATTAAAGAGATCATATACATGACCAACCAGGTTTGATCCCAGGAAACAAGGGTGGTTAAACATACAAAAATTAATAAACAAAATATACTACATTAATAGAATGGAAGAAAAACCTTACCATCTTAATTGATGTACAATATCTAACTTTGTATTCTAACACTCTTATCATAAAACATTCAACAAAAAAAGAATAGAAGGGAACGTCCTCAGTTGTTGGGGAAAGTAGCAAAGGAATTACAGAGTGCCTACATAAGTTGGTTATGAGTAACATACAAAATGGGAACAACAAACCGTGGCATACCGAGGGAGGCCTCTGGGGAAGCAAACTTCTCCATGCCTCATGTTCCTTCCGGTGCAGGGTGACCTAGGCTCTGTTACCATAAACATTAGCTCAAGGATGTAAAACCCCTTTGTAGCACTAAGATGTAACCAGACTTGTAGGCTCCTTGTAAGGCCTGCATTCCACCAGCTGTAACTAAAGATAACCACATGTTCTTATTTTGTGAAACTTCTAAACCGCCACTGTTACTAATCTTTAGAATGACGCACCAGTTCCTGGCTCACTGATTCACCCCACCATCACGACACCCACTCCCCACCATCACTCCACCCCTCCTCTATAGATCAAAGTGATTGTACCAACAAATACTGTGGCAGATCAGAGCTCAGGGCCTCTACAGCCTCCAGTTTATGCACTGGCCCCCTGGTTCCACTATATGCATTCTTAATCTGCATTTTTCTCATTCCTTTGTCACCACCGAACTCAAGGTACCCATGGGTGATATGTGGGGGGCTGGTTGCCTACATTCTGGCACCCAACATGTGGGGCTCCCTATACTCTATCTGATCAAGAGCATTTATTAAAAACCCACAGCTAATACCGTACGCAGTGGTGAAAAATAGAGAGATTTTTGTGTTTAGATTAGAAACAACACAAGGATGCATACTTTACCCACTTCTATTCAACATTTTACTAGAAGTTCTAGCTAGAGTCATTCACATGAGAGAGTGTGTATACACCACCCAAATCAGAAATAAATAAAATTATATTAATCTGCAGATAATACGATCTTTTATGTAAAAAATCCTAAAGAATTCAAAAAAAAGCTATTGATGCTAATACACAAATTCAAACTTGCAGGATATAATACCAAGATATAAAAATCTGTTGCATTTCTATATACTAGCAATGAGCAACATAAAAATAAAATGAGCAAACAATTTCATTTATAACAGCATGAAAAAGTAGTAATAAATTTAACCAAGGATGTGCAAGACTTCTACACTAAAAATTATAAAAGATGGCTGACATAAATAAAATAAATGGAAAGACATTTCATGTTTACGAATTAGAAAAATTAATATTGTTAAGGTGGTAATACTTCCCAAAGCATTCTACCCATGCAATGTGATCTCTATTCTTCTTTGAATAAATGGAAAAGCTAATCCTAAAATCATATAGAATTACAAGGGACTTTGAATAGCTAAAACAATCTCGAAAAAAAAATAAGATTGGAAGACTCGCACTTTCTCACTTCCATATTTACTTCAAAGCTACAATAATAAATATTGTAGGTACTGATATAAAGGTAGACATATAAAAATGAAATGGGATGGAGAATCCAGAAATACGCTTTAGAATTATGTTAAGATGTTTTTTTATAAGACTGCCAACACTATTCAACAAGGTAAAACTAGTGTCCTTAACAAATGGTGCTGGGTCTAATGAATTTTGACATGCAAAAGAATAAAGTTAGACTTTACCTCCAACCATATAAAAAATAAGTGGATCAAGATCTAAATGTAGGGAAAAAAAAAAAGACTAAGAAATTCTCAGGAAAAAAACAAATGGCAAAACTTCATGTCCTTGCATTTGGCAATGGATTGTTAGATATAACATCAAAAGCACAAGGAACAAAAGGAAAAAACAGATAAATTAGATTTCATCAAAGTGAAAAACTGTGCATCAAAGAACACTATAAATACAGTGAAAAGAAAACCAACAAAATGGAAGAAAATATTTGCAAATAATATATCTGACCAGGCCCTGGTATTCAGAATATATTAACAAATCTTACAACACAACAAGAATACTAACAACCCAATTTTAAAGTGAGCAAAGGTTTTGCAAATATAATTCTTCAATGAAAACAATTATACATTGCGGGTAAAAATATAAAATGGTGTATCTGCTGTGGAAAGCAATTTGGAGGTTTCCCAAGAAGTTAAACGAAACTATTCCCATATAATGTAGCAATTCCATTACTAGGTATGTATCTTTGCTTTTGAAGACGATCTGGGTAAAACAGTTAGAAATTGTTGGAAAACATTAAGTAAGTGAGAATTCAAATTACTTCTCAAATCCCTTAAAGTCTTGCTGTAATTTGAAGAATCTGAAGCTAGAAATCATAGATACTTTTAGAAATCGATTATGAAGAATATTAGATTTCAAGCAGCTGACCCATATTTAAAGAAAAGGGGCTTACTCTACATTAAATGATAAATAAATAAATATATTTATATGATTTATGTTTAAGTAAGATGCCTAAAATACATATTTGTTATCAATTTTAATGCCTTTCTCTTTAACTGTTTTTTTGTTAACTGAGTAACTATGTGTCCCAATGGTGTTGGATAAAATGTGCTTCTATTCTGCTAGTAACTGTCCAGCTTACGGAAGAAGAAGTGAGATAGTTGGTCAATCTTGGTCTGAAGGGGCTTTGATGAAATGCTGAGAAACTTAGCACAGCGCCCTCCACAGAAGTGTGATCAATAAATATTTGCTGAATGAAATCATACAGAATTTAGAATTTAACTCTCAGGCAATGGCAAGACATTAATGGGTTTTAGCAAGTGAGATTGTGTTTAAATGGATCATTCTGTCTTGTAGAGTGGATAGTGCATTTAAGGAGTGACGAGGTGGGTGGCAGAAAGTGAAGACAATTATAAACACCCCTGTGAGATCCAATTAGGGCCTAAAGCCTATTAAATTTAGTAGGGGTTCATTTCACACAACATACATTTAACTAACGGTTGTTGAACAGCTATAATTTGCCAGATTTTGGACGAGGCCTTGAAAGTTTATTTATGGATCAGGCAGAATGGATCATGTATTTATCTAGTTTCTACCCTAGCGTGGAATACAACTAAAACAGCTGCTAATGTAATACTGTTGCAGATAATGATACTAGAGATGGCATTAGCTAGGAATACCCATAGGAGTAGACTCTGATAGTGTGAAGCAAGGTCAGGGAAGGCTTCCTGGAAGAAGTGAGCTCTATGGTCAAGTCTGAAGAAGGAATCTGATTTAACCAAGGAAAGGGAATGCATGGAGAAGGATCTTCTAGGCAAGAGTTGTGTGAAAACTCAGAAATAAGAGAAAGGAAAGATAAAATAAGCAGAACAGAGTGTACAGGATGGTCAATGGGAAGTGGAAGTCATGGCAAAAGCTAGATATGCATACATAAGCAGAGGTCAGATAATGAAAAGTAAAATTAGCTTCACTAGTCAGTTAGGGCTGTATTTTTAAGAACATTAGGAGCTATTGAAGTGTTTGAAGTACGTATGTGTTGTGATAAATTTCAATTTATAAAATTAAGTGGTCTGAAAGGAAAATGGAATAGAGTAGCAAGAGTACAGGCAAACATTTCAGAGGCTACTCCTATAATTAGGGCAACTAGAGATTGTGGCTAGTACGGAAATGTTATTAGCGGAATGAAAAAGGCAAAATAACAAAGGCTAAAATTTATGGAGCACTTACCATATACCAAGTAACATGGTAGACACTTCTAAACTTTTTAATCAATCCTCAAAATAACCTATGATGTAGGCATACATGATGTAGGCATGCTATTATCATTTTATAGGTGATGATATTGAGGCATTTAAAAAAAATAACTTTCCCAAAGTCACAAGAATAAAAGTTGAAGAATAAGAGTTAAATAAATCCCACTGTAGCTATGTTAAGGATATTTCTACAGAAAGAAATATTTTAAGCATCTACAGAGTTAGAGGCAATATATTGGTAAGTATTTGTAAATGCAATAAATTTGTATGTGTAATATATAAGTACATCTAACTCTGTAGATGCTTACAAAATTGCTGGGTAGGCTAAAGAAACTGGCCTAGCTAAGACCATCCAGAATGACCATACAAGGAATATTCACAACGATAAAGAAATGAGCAACCGGGGAGATCTGCCCTCCTGAGGCCTCCATTGACAATATAATGAAATAAACATCCCAATCCTTCTTCCAAGAATCCTACCAATGAAGTTTTCTCTAGACATACAGAAAATTGGCAAACACATCCACAACTATAACTCAGGGATCAAAAGTCCAGAAAAAACCACTGCTGTACGCCACTGCTATGATGTTTCTCATAAAGGAAGAGGCTGGAAAATGGACACTGGAATTTTACTGCAGAAAACCTCATGTATTCATGGCTTTGCTTATTTTCTAGAAAATGAATCAAGAGAGAGGGAGCATGGCTTGTGCCTATTTTTACTCTTCTAAATCTCACTGTGTGCATCTAATTGAGGGAAGCTACTCTAATATCTAATTGCAAGGGTGTTTGGCAAATGCAGTTACTAACTTGTCATCCTTTCCAACATAAAGAGGATATAGAAAAGAGGTAAAGTAGGGCCAGGCATGGTGGCTCATGCCTGTAATCCCAGCACTTTGGGAAGCTGAGGCGAGCGGACTGCCTCAGGAGTTTGGCTCAGGAGTTTGAGACCAGCCTGGGCAACATGGTGAAACCTTGTCTCTACTAAATTACAAAATATTAGCCCGCAATGGTGGGGCGCACCTGTAGTCCCAGCTACTCAGGAGGCTAAGGCATGACAGCACGAGAATTGCTTGAACCCAGGAAGAGAGGTTGCAGTCAGCTGAGATTGCATCACTGCACTGTAGCCTGAGTGACAAAGCAAGACTCTTCTTGAAAAAAAAAGTTAAAGTAATAAAGGAAGCCAACTAGAGAGAGACAAGAGGAAAATCATGGAAGACACCTAGGGATATCTACAGTTGTAGCATTCTGAGTAAAAGATAATCATGGACCAGAATGGTAGGAGTAGAGCTGGTGAGAAGTGGAGTGGCTTGGAAAATAGAAAGTAAAACGAATAGGGGTTACTCGTACATTTGAATGAGGAGTGTGAAGGAAAGACAATATTCAGTGGTAACTCCAATATTGTGAAACCTAACCAAGAGGAAAATGGAGTTGCCATTTGCTGAGATTGGGAAGCTGAAGAAGCAGCAAATTTGGAGCCAGAGAAGGGGGAAGCAGTTAGAAGTTAACTTTGAAACATTAAGTTTGAAATGTCTTTTAAGTATGTAAGTAGAGATGTCAAGAAAAACATATCTGAAGTTCAGTGTGAGTTCAGCTGCAGAAAATAAATCGGGAAGACATCATCTCCTGTAATATTTTAATATTTAATTGAATAAAGGAAGAAAACTTTAATAATATTTAGGTTGTATATTTTTAAGAATTTCATTCTCCCTTTGTTTCAGCATCAAGTTGTTACTGCAATAGTATACTGTTCTCTTTCCCAGTGCAAACACAATGATGTAAATGATATTAAATGTTACATGTGAATAGGTGAGATCTAGAAGAATCTCTATGTTAGAATAAAACGGAATCTCTGTAAATGCAATCAGGGTTATTGCCCAGGACAGTATATACACTATGGACCTTGACACAATTCAAATTCAGCAAATGTGAAAAAAAAACGTTAACAAGTCTCTTGGTGCAAAAAAACAAAGAATATAGTGGATTTTATGTTTTAAAAAGGTGCACAAAAGTCAGAAGACAAAGAAAAAGCTAGTTTCTAACAATGAGTTGTGAAGATTCAAGCAAAACCTCAGTGATTTTATGCACATTTTCCTGCAATATTTACTAAAGGAGAATTGATCACTTCCGGTAACAGATTAAAAGATGATTATAAATCCCAACATTTAAATTTTTCAACATGTAAAAATAATGCAAATGAAAATAATTTATGGTGAATAATACGATGTTTTAAAAGTTCACAGATCATCCTGTAGCATTTTGCAGTTACTTTGATTCTGTTGCTGTCTCCCTTCCTTGCGGCATTATTTATTCAATCTGTTTAGTTTGCTTTACAGGCTGTGGCAGCATCCACAGGGTAGACCTATTGAACCAAGCCGTAATAGATGTAATACATCAATACATTTGAGCTGAACAGCTTTAATTAGGCCTTCCCGGTCATTTCATCAATTCAGTTGAGTACCATTGGGATTTGGATAACACTGAGCCTCCTGTCGAGCATGAGAATTACAGCACTCCAGCCAGGCTCCACCAGTCACATCGCAAGGTTAGGCAATCAACAGTAATTCACTCAGGGAAGTGCCCCATGCCCAACCCATAAACTAACCCTTACAGTAATATCTTTGAAATCCTAAAACCTTTAAACTCAAGTGCCAATTTGGAGTGAAAACTGCCTCAAAACCCCTCAAACAGACATACAAAGCTCTTTTCCTGCTCAATAGGAGAGCAGGAGTTTACTCTTTTGCTGCTGACATACATGTATAATCAGACTACTGTTTCTGTAGCAGTTAGGTTGATGGACATGATCTGTGAAGATGCAGAAACTGTGCTAGGTGTAAAATTTTATGTATACCATTTCAAGTTTCCATTACACACTTGGCTTATATCTTGTATGTACTTGTCAAATACAACCCAGAATAAATATACTTAAAGTAGTCTCCTATAGAAAATCTATACAAATGAACATTACAGCAGGGCAAACCTACCTATATTTGGAAAAGGATAGACTATTTACAGAAAATTCTGCATGCCATGTGACTAATTTTCATGTTCAAAATAACCCAGTGGCCAGTATGGTTGGCCTAAATCCAGATAACAAAGACATTTATATTTACATAGAAAGGCATCCAAATGACAGTCTGATTTCCTTCTTATACAATATATACAATATGAAGATACAAATTAGTCGGGAAAACCCAATGCAGGTAGAGTGGGGGAACAGCCAGAATATACATCAGGTTCAGCCAGCCAGAAAACGGACATTCAGTGCCCGAGAACCCACATCAAGAAAGCGATTAGATTTTTCTAACAGAGCCAAGGAGATTACACTGAGATCTCCAATTTCTCAATGCCAAGAAGCAAATCAACAGATTAATTGGGGACACCACATCCTAGGAAAGATCATAAGAGGTCTTTACCAGGTTTTCTAACAAGACTCTCCTCATTCTTTTTTATCCACATGGAATCTTTCAGCCAGCATAAATATTCTGGAAGCCTGGCTATGCTGTAGCCACAGCTGCTAAAACTCAGAAGCAGAGACTGCTCATTTTTCAGGACAATGAGTCAAATGGCAACCAGGCCAATTTATTTTGACTATGGAAGTTTTAAATTATCTATGTTTACTGAAAAGACAAAGAGAAGGTACTGTTTCTTTAACAAATATAATCTTGTTTCATCTGTTTTAGCAGAAAGAAAAAAATACATTATAAAATTAGAACACAGGCAAAAATATGTGTTTTTGTTACTTTAAAAAAATTAACCACATAGTCAGCAGCTAAAAAGATTATGCCTTTTACATTGTAAAATAATACTAGATGTCATAATTTAAAACCCTCTTCTCTTCAGCTGCTGGCAAAAAAATGTATTCTTAATTGTATCACATTTGACCATTTAGAGATTCTTTGGTAATCTAGATGCTTTAATAGTTATCATGTCTTTTTGAATGGAACTATTTTTCTTATCTGACTTCTTTAACCTATGGAATGCTTTCAACCTGGCATATTTATCTTTGGAAATATTCAGAGTGATGCAATCATTACACTGATAGGGTTCTGTGAATACCCGAGTATCAACAATGTTCAGCTCCACAATATTGACAATTTTTGTCCATGTACACTAGCAGCAAACATCGATAGTTCATTTTTTTAAAAATAAGATAAAACAACAAGGTTTGGTTATAGAAAGGGAATATAAATCCAATAGATATGAATTGCCAAAATTATAGAATATCTTATTTCAGAGGCCAATAAATAACTACAATAATGAATGTGCTTTTTCATATTATCACATGTTATAAATTTAGTAATGATACATATATTCTTTATTTTGTATCTGTATGGAGATTTCATATAATATATAAATATATAATAGATATTCTATCATATCCTTTATAATGTATATAAATGCTTAGCCCTTATACTCTATGAATCAAAACAGTATGTGACTCACAGTGTATTAGAAAAACACTGTTGTGATAGTCAAAAACTTTGGTAAGTTTTAATTATTTCTCAAACTTCAAGCAAATGAATTAACATAGAAAATTTTTCTTAAAATAATTAAAAGTTTACTCTATTTGATCCATGCCCACAGAGATAACCACTTCTAGCAGTTTGGCGTATATCCTTTTAGATACTTAAAATGCATAGTATAGGCTGGACATGGTGGCTCACACCTGTAATACGAGCACTTTGGGAGGCCCGAGGCATATGGGTCACCTGAGATCAGGAGTTCGAGGCCAGCCCGACCATGTAGTGAAACCCTATCTCTACTAAAAATACAAAAATTAGCTGGGCGTGGTGGCATGTGCCTGTAGTCCCAGCTACTCAGGAGGTTGAGACAGGAGAACTGCTTGAATCTGGGAGGCAGAAGTTGCAGCGATCTGAGATCAGTGCCACTGCACTCCAGCCTGGGCGACAGAGCAAGACCTTGTCTCAAAAACAATAATAAATAAATAAAATTAAAAATTAAAGAATAAAATAAAATGCATAGTGTAACATTTAGATAAGTAAAATATAAATCATATATACATATATATGTGCTGTGTAATTTTTTCATTACTAATATGTTTTTATGCAAAGTTAATGTCAAGAAATTTAGATTTATTTCATTCTTTCTAAATATATTAATATTCTAATTCATGCAAGTCACCCAATTAATTCACCCAATTTATTTTTCTTTGAAATTTAAGTTTCTTTTATTTATGTATTTTATTTTTATTTATTTATATTGGTTTTTCTATTACAAACAGTAGAGTATGGATCTTTGAATACACAACTGTGCATTCATGAAAATATCTCTGTGTGAAATTTCTATATTACTATAGGTCTAGGTTTTATTTAATAGATTTTTTTACACATTAATAGCTTTCCTAATTGTTTCAAAAATCTTGCTAATTAACATTCTTACAAAACTGCAAGAGAGTCTCATTTCTTCTAACTTTGTAAATATTACATATTAGTAATGTATCTGTAAAATATATTGCAAATTTTTTCAACATATACTACTTGGTTCATTTATTGTCTTTTCTCATTCCAATTAATTATTTTCTGTTCAACTTAAGTTTTTAGATATTTAAAATGCATAGTATAGGCTGGGCATGGTGGCTCACATCTGTAATCCCAGCACTTTGGGAGGCTGTTCAACTTAAGTTGAACAGAAAATAAGTGATATTTTCATTTATGTTTTTGGAGTTTTTTTGAAATTCCTGTCAGTCAACTATTATAAATTTTCTCTTTTAGTTCCAATCATCTAGAGGCAGAGTCTGAAATAGGGTTTCCTAGTGCAAGTGATTTATTAAGATCTCTCTGAAGGAAATTTCTAAGCCAATGACAGAAGCTGAGCAAGAAGTGGCTTCAGATGATGCTTATTGGTCCCATATAGGGCTCTGAAATGTAAATTACACCAAAAATCTTTCCTGTTTTGAGACAGGTGAGAGCCTTTGTACTGCAACATTGGTGTTTGGTTGCTGGCTCCCTGAGCTGGGGAAGGGGCATAAATCCAAGCAATTTCCTGGTCAACTGACACAATTCCACAGAGAAGGGTAATTCTTTAGAGAAGGTTGCAGGCGTGAGCTATTAGCAGCAGGCAGTACAAGAAGTCATCACCCTCTGGGCAGGGCGCCAGCATCTTTGCCACAAGTTCACTCACTCTTGCCTTTTCTTCAACTAGTTATACAGATTTTTGAAATAGTAGTTATATTTTTTTAAAGAATTTTTGAGAGCTGTTTTAAGTTCTAGGAAAAAATGAGCAGAAAGTACAGAGTTCCCAGATACTTCCTTCCTCCACATTTGCATAGTGTCTCACATTATCAACATCCCCCAACCAGAGCAATTCATTTGTTATAATTATTGAAGCTACATTGACACATCATCATCACCCAAAGTTCATAATTAACATTAGACTTCACTCTTGGTTTTGTACACTCTATGGGTATAGACAAATTTGTAATGACATGTATCCACCATTATAGTATTACACATAATACTGCCTTACAAACCCTCTGTGCTCCACCTACTTTCCTGCCCCTCCCCTCATCGCACCCACAATCCCTGGCAACCACTGATCTTTTTACTGTCTCCACAGTTTTGTCCTTCCCAGAATGTTATATAATTGAAATCACACAGTATGTAGCCTTTTCAGATTGGCTTCTTTCACTTAGTAATGTGCATTTAATGCTCGTTCTTGTCTTTTCATGGCTTAATAGCTCATTTCTGTTTTGCATGGAATAATATTTCATTGCCCGGGTGTACCAGAGAATAATAGATTTTAAAGGAAGTTTTGCTGTTTGAAACACTTTAAAATGTAGTGTGAGATATTATGAGGTATAAACATTTCTTTCTTTTCCCCTAGAGATAGGCGTGTGTATCAATAGCATTAATTAAATTACCCATAATTTCCTTCAAATTCAAAATGTGACATTCACCATACATTAAATTCTCACTATATACAATTAAGTTTCTAGATTCTACATATTTTAGGGGTTTACTCAACTGTGCATTACTGTGCCCATCCCATATTGCATCAATTATGTAATTTTTTAAGCTCATTTTTTTATCCACATCTGGACATTATACCTATTATCTATATATAAAATATGATTCATATCTAACTATGTTGAAAGCCCACATTTACATTAACATGCCTATTTCCAAGTTTGTAAATCATAGACTTCAAGACAGCACATTACACTGTAGTATAAGTCCCAACCCAGGACAGAAGTAATTTGAACAATAACTGGGAACATTTTATATAAAATAATGTCTTGGACAATAATTATAAAATATATGAGGAAGGCCAATGCCATGAAAGATAACCTACACAGAAAACAATCTATAGGATTCTCATCTTTAACAGGACCTTTAAAATGTGTTTAAATATTCCAGGAATAAATGATAGATTGTGTTGAGATTCACTCAGAGTGGTTGGCACAATATTAAGGGAAATATTAGAGAAAGTTATAAGACTATAGTCTCAGACTTTTTGGAAGGCCTAAAGGTCTTCATAAACTTGTAATAATGGAAGAGGCTGATGGCAGCCAGTTCTTACTGTAGAGCATTAGGTCATAGGGTGAAGATTAGGGATAATAGAAGCTTTCTCAGTTAAGTCTGTTTACCCCACATTCCTTTGTCTCTAACTACTTGTATACTCATATGAACTTTGTGAGGGATGGCCCTCTCAGGGGGAGGTTGAAGGGGGATTACCCATTAATGGTGTTTGTTCTAGGTCCTGGAACCAAAGCTTTTATCATTCATAAAACCACTCTTTTAACCATGTTAACTATCCACAAGTGTGTTGATTTAAAACCTCTGTTATTAAGTCTATACTAAAGAAATGTGAGGAAGAACTACTGGTAAGGGGTTGGGTAGCTACAATTGCCCTCTGAGAGCAGCAGATGACCTCTCTAGCCCATTCATTCACTGTATTCGGTATGTGAGTGTATTTTATTCATCCATCACAGAGTCAGAGTTTGCAGGACAGACCCTCGCAGGTGGTGATCAACATCTCAGGTGGTGATCCCAACGTGATCAATGTCACAGCTGGTGCCCTGGTGTGAAGTGACCTGACATGATCAATGCCACAAGAATGAATTTCGTAAACAAGGTTACTAACTTATGAACTGAAAAAGAGAGCTAAGAGAACATGACAAAAATTAAAAATCACAAAGATTAAAGTTTTAATCATTAGGGAAAAAACCCTTGATGATTAGTTAAATATTTCACTAGGCACTGTTATAGAGAGAACTATAAACTAGAAGAGATGAAAAAGGAGAAATAATGAAATACATCTTAGACAGAATTTTAGAAAATCACAATATGAAAGAACATTTAAGAGCTGTCCATTTAAGATGAAATATGAAGCTCCAGTATCCTAGTAGCATTTGTTCCAGAAGAACTACAGAGAAACATTGGATGAGAGACAATATTAAAATAATTAATGCTGATACATTTCCAGAAATAAGGAATGAGCTATCAGATTAAATATTTCCACCTTGTGCTAGTAATAATGATATGTGTAAATTGAAATCACAATGAAAAAAATACATAAAGTATAAGAGGAAAATCCTAAAAGTAACAGAGAAACGCATGAATATCTACAAAGAATGAATTACTAGGAGACACAGCCTTAGCCACTACAGTTAATAAAAGAAACTTGAAAAGTACCTTAAGCCTGCTGAAAGGTACTTAAAAAAATCATACGTAACCAAATTATAAGATAAAATAAAGGTTAGATTTGGAATCATAATAATTTATACATTTTATAGTTCCCAGAACTCAATGCCAAACATATGTCCTTTAGCTGGACAGAAATAAAATAAAAAAGGAATAGGAAGTAGAAGGAAAAAGAGTGTATGCAAAAAGAAATTAGTAAAAAATGATAGTAAATCAAAGTAAGGTTTTACCATAAATAATTGATTCAGATTAACTAATTATGGAGTGTGTTTAATAAAATTAATAATGGGAATGATATTAACATTAATTTTAGGATGCATTTCAAAATTTAGATGAAAACAAACTAAAAGGAAATTTTAAGGGGCATCTAGTAAGATGCCTGATAAATCCTTACATAGTTTGAGAGGAGGCTACAGATAATCTGCAGATTAGGCAATTTTAGAAAATATACATTTAAATATTAATAGGTGCCACTAAAATAATAAATATGAGGTTTATAATTTCCATCCAAGTATAAAGTAAGAGAAATGACAAAAAAACTTGACCAATTCAGCTAAAAGAGGATAATTGAAGAATCAAAATAAAGACATAGCAAATAAAAGCCACAACATATGATGCGAAGTACATTAAACAAATCAGAACTCAAAATATTATAAAAGTAAATGTCTATAACTTGCCAATTAAAAATCACTTTTAGGGGAGTAATAGGGTCACTTATTCCTCACTCTTGATGTTTCCTTCTATTTGAAGGGACATTCATTAATGTTACACTTCTGGACTCTCTCCATCCTTTGTTCATTCTGTCCGGGGAATTGTAGTCAGGTTCCTGGAGGTTTGCAGCTCAGCCATGTCTTATTTTCTTTGATTTTGTAATCCAGCTTTCTCTAGGATTTAAGTTTTCTGGTCTGTTGCTTCAGGCTGAAGTTATATAGTGCTGTGAACTAACACAGGAAAGCCTGTGGTTGTCTAGTGCTACCTGTGATTGGGTAGATATGATGGTTCAACTCTTGAGTTTCAGTATTATGAGCTCATTGCCAGTGCACATCTGGTTCACATTGCCAGCATCAGCTGTATAGCTAATAAATATTTTATTATATTTATTTACATTTTGATATTTTTGTTTCCAAACTCATTAATATTCTGTCTAAATTAATGATATTTTTAAATCCCATGCTATGAGAAAAATCAGAATTCAAATTATTAATGAGCTTAAGTATTTTAATATTTAATAGCAAATTAGTATTATGGTATATACACATTTCTGTTAGAAAAATTCTCAAGTTTAAGCAAACTTCATTCAATTCACCTTTCCTTTAAATATAACTCCCATGCTGAGTTCTGTTTTTTGAATAGGGATATTAGGACAAACTTTATATAAAGTGCTATGCAATTGAACGAGGTCACATGATAGATATTTATGGGATGAGATGGGTATCCTGTTGTGCTTATGACTTTTTCAAAAGCTGTTTACCTTCTAATACACAAAGAACTATTTTGTCTTTTAAATATCACATTATCTTTTGAGAATGATGCATAGTTCATTGCAGAAAAAGTCATCGATTTTAAAGAATGGTAGTAGTTTACAGAAAAAAAGAGAAGCAAAAGCAAATCCTCATAATTTAGCTTTTTTGCAAGTGGAACATATGGTCAAGTTTATTGGAAATTAAAAAGGAAACATCTGAATTTGGCCACATATTATGAGAAATTTTACATTATACTCACTAGTTGGCTGAATCCCCTACTTGTCAACTCTAATTTACTCTAAAAATGTCACCTTGCCAAATGCCTGGGTTTTAATTGTGCACACATTTAGTAATGGGATTCTAACAACAGGCACTGAAATTGTACCATCTCATATATATATTGTTATGACAGATGCATTTGTATATTCTTTCTTCTGTTTTGCTTGTACTATATTCTCTTTATCTGTTTTTGTATTAGTAGAACAAATGTGGATTGATTCTGGGGAAACTTTGGGTTAATAATATTTTAAGTTACCAAAAAGCAGTTGCATACACCAGAAGTGTAGCATTGCATTTAATAGTGGAAATTCTTTAGCAAGATACTGATAGTAGTAGATTTGGCAGCTGAATGATGTATTTCTGGAAATAGGAGGATGTCCTAGAAGTAACTTGTGGCTGTTTCTGAAGATTTATTAAAACTAAGCTGACACTTGCATCATTGATAGAGGTAATTTTAAAGCTCTTGAAATTCTACTGACCCTAAGATAATGAAACCACCACCTCATACACATTTATATTCTGTGGTGCGGATTGTGGCTAGTGGTATGGAATTTGAAATGCTATCATTATCTTCCAGAAGAATTCACAAAAGTAACTGAGGGCAAATGCATACTCTGAGACACTGCAGAGAAAGATAGATACAGTGCTGAGTACCTGATGAGTGGTTATGTATAAAAACAAACAATAATGATAAGGGATTATTTAGGCAGTTAATAAATCATGAGGCTCGATGATGCATATAGCCTCATAACCAACACAGATTTCTTAAAAACTGTTTTCTTTATCATGTATCACAGCAGAGAATTTATATTATGCCCTAAAACAAATCAAATCCAATGCATATAAAAAGTACCATAAAATGTACTTAGAAATGTCTTGCTGAGGCAAAGATATGTGCATATTTATGGCACAGACTGCTGTGGGCTCCACAAATGAAAGCTCTGCTTATAATCCAAATAACATTTCTAACAGTATTTTCAGATAAGGAGAACGTGCGTTAAACTCTACTCAGAAGCTTCAAATCTTTAGGCTCATTCCAAATGCGGATTGTCCATATGAAATGAGGTGATTGCTTTATGCTGAAATTCTGCAGAAATATTAATGAAAATCTATGGGGATGGCTAACATTTAACTGCTTTCAGAGATTCAGCATTAAACTATGATTTGTTAATTGTAGTTCCATATTCATGGAAATGGTTTATTACATTGTTCTAGTCCTTCCCTTTCAATACTGATATTCACCAGTACTGGGTAAAAAGATGAACCTTCAGAAAACAATGCAAGACAGGAGTGGAGTGTGAGGGGTAGGAGGATGCATAAAGACAGATGATATTATGCACAGATGATGTTAGTGGAAGTTGCAAGTTAAAGATGTGAAGCAGCCTCTGCTCAAAATTTCACTTATTCTTTGGCAGCTTTATTAGCATAGTTATGTAGAATTCTCCTTTGTTCCCCTGGTCAGATCCTTCCCTCATTGTCTAGGATGAACATTGTATCCATTCTCCTGTAATCAGATTTCTGATTTTATCACACACAAGCATACATGCACAGGCGCACACACACACACACACACACACACACACACGCACACACAGAGTGTTTTTAGTAGATGACTCCATCTACAAGTTCACAAAAACAAGTACTGCCTTAGTTAACTGTAACAACGCTATTCAGTAGCTGAGTTTATAATTATTCTTTCCTTAAATAGAAATGGTATTTCTCTAGTCTTGTAGGTTTGTTTTTTGTTTTGTTTGATTTGTTTGTTTTTTTTCTTTTTTGAGAGGGAGTCTCACCCTGTTGCCCAGGCTGAGGTGCAGTGGTAAGATCTCAGCTTACTGCAACCTCTGCCTCCCAGGCTCAAGCAATTCTCGTGCCACCCTGTGTGAATAAACTTTGTATTTTAGTAGAGACAGGGTTTCTCCGTGTAGCCCAGGCTGGTCTCAAACTCCTGAGCTCAGACATTCTGGCTGCCTAAGCCTCTCAAAGTGCTAGGATTACAGACGTGTGCCACCACACCTGGCTTTGTAGATCTATCCCATTTCCCATTGCTCCATTCATTATCTATAATCCATCCATTTCTATCTTTTGACTACATTGCTTGTTCTATCGAATTCTGTTTCTATTTTTTCTGTCTCATGACTTATTGCCATTAATATTTGGCTTTTATAAGTCTCCCAGATATATTTTAAATCTATTTTGAGCTTATTTCCTTCCTATAATTGTACCTTTTCTCTCTGTCATCATCCCATCCCTTGCTCTTTCACAGTCAAACTTCTGGGAAAGCACTTTTCCATTTTCCAGCAATCCCTTTATGTTTCTGTCTCCTCCATCCGATGCTCTAACTAATCCATTAAAACTATTACCCGCATGGGAACAGTTCAGGAAAAATTCTGCTGATATCTCTCCTCTGTTTCTTTCAAATAGTGTCTTTTCTTTTCTTGCAGATGTGATAGAGTCCTCACTTTTTCTATGTCAGAGTTTCTCAGCTTCAAAACTATGGACATTTTGCACTACATACTTTTTTGTTGTTGGGTGTGGTATTGTGCATTGCAGGATGTTTAAGAGCATTCTTGCCCCATTCCTGGCCTCTAACTCGTAGCTTTCAACAGCATGCCTCATCTGTGCCCCATGCTTGAGTCATGAAAATTTAAAAACTGATTCCAGATATTGACAAAGATCCCATGGAGTGCAATATTGCCCTCTTTTCCCTGATTGAGAACCAATGGACTATGGTGACAACTTCTTTCTCTCTCTCTTCCTTCACTTACCTCTTCAATATTGATGTTTGTTGGCTCCTACTCCAGTACTCTGATAACTCCACATATTATCTGTATGTTTGTGGCTTATAAATATATATTTTCATGTCAGAATGTTCCTTTCATTCAACTTACTCTCACCTATAAGATATTAGGACAGCTCACAAGTGCCTCTAACTCAGAACTTATGAAACAGAATCTATTGCTTCTCATTCCATCCCCCACAACCTGAGTATCTGCCTGTATTCTCATGGTGAAACAAGTAGCTATCAAATCTCCAAGGCAGAAATATGCGAGTAACCCTTGACGACTCCTTCTCCCGTATCCAATCAACAATATTTCAAAACTATGTATTTCATTTTCGCTATTATTTTCCCATGTGAGGAATCCATAATTTCTAATACATATTACTGCAATATTTTTGTCTGTTTCCTGATTAGGTATCTTCCCACTGCAGGGATCCTGTGTGTCTCACAGTGAGAGGAAGGGAGCAAGAGAGGGAGGAGGGGGGGCTGGACACGGTGGCTTATGCCTGTAATCCCAGCACCTTGGGAGACTGAGGCAGGAGGATAGCCTGAGCACAGGAGTTCTAGGCCACCATGGACAACAGAGTGAAACCCCATCTCTACTAACAATACAAATATAAGCCAGATGTGGTGGTGCATGCCTGTAATCTCAGCTACTCAGGAGGCTGAGGCACAAGAATCACTTGAACCCGGGAGGTGGTGGTTGCAGACGGCACCACTGCACTCCAGCCTGGGTGTCAGAGCAAGACTTTGGCTCAGATAAATAAATAAATAAATAAATAAATAAATAAATAAATAAATAAATAAATAAGAAAAGAGAGAGGACAGGTGCCAAGCTCTTTTGAACAACTCTTGCAAAACTCGCTCATCACTGCATGTCTTCCACCAGGTCCCAGCTCCACTAAGATCAAATCTCAGTATCAGATTTGGTGGGGACAAATGTGCAAACTGTATCAGTTTTCCAATCCTATGTCTTCTCAGTTATCCATATTGAATTATTTCTCATTTCCTGAAAAATATTATTTCATCCTATTTGTAAACTTTTGCATGTGCTATTTTTTTCCTCTTGAAATGCCTTTATTGTATGATTTGCTGCAGCTTTAATCTCTGCTTGCAGGTCATGTCTAAGCTATCAAGATTCAAGAAAACTTCTTTAATGTTAGAGCTTTTATGAAACCTATCCTCTATGTTTTCATGAAACAGTATAGACCAGCACATTATTACACTGTATTGAGATTGTGTCTTTTTTCTTTTTTTTTAGATTATACTTTAAGTTCTAGGATACATGTGCAGAACACGCAGGGTTTTACATATCTATACACGTGCCATGGTTGTTTGCTGCACTCATTAACCCATCATCTACATTATGTATTTCTCTACTGCTATCCCTCCCCTAGCCATCCACCCTCCAATAGGCCCAGGTGTGTGATGTTTCCTTCCCTGTGTCCATGTGTTCTCATTGTTCAATTCTCACTTATGAGTGAGAACATGCGGTGTTTGGTTTTCTGATCCTGTGTTAGTCTGCTGAGAATAATGGTTTTCAGCTTCATCCATGTCCCCACAAAAGACATGAACTCATCCTTTTTAATGGTTGCATAATATTCCATGGTATATATATGTCACATTTTCTTTATGCAGTCTATCATTGATGGGCATTTGGGTCAGTTCCAAGTCTTTGCTATTGTGAAGAGCGCCACAATAAACATATGTGTGCATGTGTCTTTATGCTAATGATTTATAATCCTTTGTATATATACACAAAAATGGGATTGCTGGTATATTACTGGTATATACCCAGTAACAGGATTGCTGGGTCAGATGGTATTTCTGGGTCAAATGGCCACACTGTCTTCCACAATGGTTGAACTAATTTACACTCCCAAAAACAGTGTAAAAGTGTTCCTAGTTCTCTACATCCTCTCCGACATCTGTTGTTTCCTGACTTTTTAATGATCGCTATTCTAACTGGTGTGAGATGGTACCTCATTGTGGTTTTGATTTGCATTTCTCTAATGACCAGTGATGATGAGCTTTTTTGATATGTTTGTTGGCTGCATAAATGTCTTCTTTTGAGAAGTGTCAGTTCACATCCTTCACTCACTTTTTGATGGGGTTGTTTGTTTTTTTCTTGTAAATTTGTTTAAGTTCCTTGTAGATTCTGGCTATCAGTCCTTTGTCATGCGGATAGACTGCAAAAGTTTTCTCTCATTCTGTATGTTGCCTGTTCACTCTGATGATAGTTTCTTTTGCTGTGCAGAAGCTCTTTAGTTTAATTAGATTTCATTTGTCAATTTTGGCTTTTGTTGCCATTGCTTTTTGTGTTTTAGTCATGAAGACTGCCCATGTCTATGTGCTGAATGGTATTGCATAGATTTTCTTCTAGGGTTTTTATGGTTTTAGGCCTTATGTTTGAGTTATTAATTGATCTTGAGTTGATTTTTGTATAAGGTCTAAGAAGGAGTCAAATTTCAGTTTTCTGCATATGGCTAGCCAGTTTTCCAAATACCATTTATTAAATAGGGAATCATTTTCCTCTTGCTTGTTTTTGTCAGGTTTGTCAAAGATCAGATGATTGTACATGTGTGGTGTTATTTCTGAGGCCTCTGTTCTGTTCCATTGGTCTATATATCTGTTTTGGTACCAGTACCATGCTGTTTTTGTTACTGTAGCCTTGTAGTATAGTTTGAAGTCAGGTAGCATGATGCCTCCAGCTTTTTCTTTTTGCTTAGGATTGCCTTGGTTATACAGGCTCTTTTTTGGTTCCATATGAAATTTAAAGTAATTTTTTCAAATTTGTGAAAAAAGTCAATGGTAGCTTGATGGGGATAGCATTGAATCTATAAATTACTTTGGGCAGTATGGCCATTTTCATGATATTGATACTTCCTATCCATGATCATGGAATGTTTTTCCATCTGTTTGTGTCCTCTCTTATTTCCTTGAGCAGTGGTTTGTAGTTCTTCTTAAAGAGGTCCTTCACGTTCCTTGTAAGTTGTATTCCTAGGTATTTTATTTTTTTGTAGCAATTGTGAATGGGAGTTCACTCATGACTTGGCTCTCTGTTTGTTTGTTATTGGTGTATAGGAATGCTTGTGATTTTTGTACACTGATGTTGTATCCTGAGACTTTGCTGAAGTTGCTGATCAGCTTAAGGAGATTTTGGGCAGAGATGTTGGGGTTTTCTAAATATACAATCATATCATCTACAAACAACGACAATTTGACTTCTTCTCTTCCTATTAGAATACCTTTCATTTCTTTCTCTTGTCTGATTGCCCTGGCCAGAACTTCCAATTCTATGTTGAATAGGAGTGGTGAGAGAGGGCATCCTTGTTTTGTGTCAGTTTCAACGGGAATGCTTCTAGCTTTTATCCATTCAGTATGATATAGGCTGTGGGTTTGTCATAAATAGCTCTTATTATTTTGAGGCATGTTCCATCAATACCAAGTTTATTGAGAGTTTTTATCATGCAGGGGTGTTGAATTTTATCGAAGGCCTTTCTGCGTCTATTGAGATAATCATATGGTTTTTGTCATTGGTTCAGCACAGATAGGAAAAATTTGGAAAGACCTGATACTTTTAATAAACACTTGATTACTTCTATCTAGAGATCAGCTTCTAGTGGGCAAATTCAGAAAGAAGGAAGAGAAATAGAAATAAAACAGAATATGCTATAGAAATAGGAACAAAAACTTAAATAACAACACAGTTACATGGTCTAGAAAGCGTGAGTTGTGTCTTTGATGGAACATTAAAAAAATTGGTGCAATGTGGAAAACAGAGATATATTTCCAAAGAAATTTTAGGCATGAAAAAGTCATAGTCAAATGGAAACTTCAAAGAAACTCTTCACGGAAGGATAGGAACACCTTTTTAATGGTGGCTCTCAGTCTCTGTAGGGGATGCAGCTACACAGTTGAAAGGGAACTTGGCATCTCCAATTCTTCTCAGTTTCTCATAGAGCATGGCAACATGTGTGACCTGGAGTAACTTTATTAACAACTCTGCCTCAGTTTTCTTATTTGTAAAATACAGATAAGGCTATTCAATGAATAGTTTCAATTAATTTAATTATTTCTGCCTTAATTTTGTTTTTTATTTAAAAGTTATTCAAGAGCAGGATGTTTAATTTCCATGTAATTGTATGGTTTTGAGTGATTTTTTAAATATTGATTTCTATTTCTATTGCGTTGTGTTCCAAGAGTGTAGTTGGTATGATTTTGATTTTTTTAAATTTGCTGAGGATTTTTTATGGCCAGTTGTATGGTCAATTTTAGAATATGTGCCATGTGCAAAGGTAAATCATGTATATTATGTTGTTTTTTGGTGGAGAGGATTCGGTCCAGAGTCAAGTTCAGGTGCCAAACATCTTTGATAATTTTCTGTCTTGATGATCTGATAGTGTCAGTGATGTATTAAAGTCTCCCACTATTATTATGCAGTAATCTAAATAAGTCTCTTACTAGGTCTCTAAGAACTTGCTTTATGAATCTGGGTGCTCCTTTGTTATCTGGATATATATTTTTGATAGTTAGGTCTTCTTGGTCTTCTTGTTGAATTGAACCTTTTACCATTATATATTGTCTTTCTTTTTTTAAATCTTTGTTTAAAGTTTATTTTGTCTGAAATTAGAAAAGCGATCCATGTTTGTTTGTTTGTTTGTTTTCATTTTCTAATTGCTTGGTAGATTTTTTTCCATCCCTTTGCTTTGATCCTATTGGTGTCATTGCATGTGAGATGAGTCTTCTGAAGACAGCACCATTGATTCTTGCTTCTTCAGCTGACTTGACACTCTTCCTTTTAATTATGGTATTTAGCCATTTACATTTAAGGTTACTATTGATATATGCAGACTTGATTGTGTTATGTTGTTAGCTGGTTATTATGCAGACTTGTTTGTGTGGTTACTTTACAGTGTCAATGGTCTATGTACTTCAACGTGTTTTGTAGTGGCTGGTAATGGTCTTTCCTTTCCATATTAAGTGCTTTCCTAAGGGACCGCTTGTCAGGCAGGTCTGGGGGTAACAAATTCCCTTAGTATTTGTTTGTCTGTAAAGCATCTTCTTCCTTGTTTATGAAGTTTACTTTGGCTGAATATATTCTTGGTTGGACTTTCATTTTTTTAAGAATGCTAAAAATAAGCCCTCAATCTCTTCTGGCTTGTAGTTTTTGCTGAAATGTCTGCTTCTAGTCTGATGGAGGTTCCTTCGTAGGTGACCCATTCCTTCTCTATAGCTTCATTTGACATTTTTTTCTTTCATTTAGGCCTTTGACAATCTGAAAAATATGTGTCTTACAAATAATGGTTTTGTGTAGTATCTTTCAGGAGTTTCTCTGCATTTCCTGAATCTGAATGTTGTCCTCTCTAGAAAGGTTGGGGAAATTTTTATGGACAATATCCTCAAATATGTTTTCCAAATTTTTTCCCCTCACTTTTGGGAATAATAATGAGTTATAGATTTTGCCTTTTTACATAATCCTGTATTTTTCAGACGTTTAGTTCATTCTTCTTTTTTAAAAATTTATTTATTTACTTTAAGTTCTGGGATACATGTGTTAAATGTACAGGGTTGTTACATAGGTATATATGTGCCAAGGTGGTTTGCTGTACATATCAACCTGTCTTCTAGATCTTAAGCCCCATATGTATTAGGTATTTGTCCAAATGCTCTTCCTCCCCTTTCCCCTACTCACCGACAGGCCCTGGCGTGTGATGTTCCCCTCTCTGTGTCCATGTGTTCTCATTGTTCAACTGTCACTTAGAAGTAAGAACATGCAGTGTTTGGTTTTCACTATTCTTTAGTATTTTCTCTTTATTTTTGTCTGAGTTATTTCAAAGAACCATTCTTCAAGCTCTGAAATTCTTTTCTCAGCTTTTTAAATTCTGCTCTTAATACTTGGAATTATATTCTGAAATTCTTGAAATAATTTTTTCAGCTTTATTGAATCAGTTTGGTTCTTTCTTAAAATAGCCATTTCTTTTCTTCTATCCCTGTATTGTTTTATTGTATTTCTTAAAATCCTTGGATTTGGTTTTAACTCTACTGAATCCTGATGATCTTCATTTTTTTTCATATTCTGAATTCTATTTCTGTCATTTCTGCCATTTCAGCCTGGTTAAGAACCATTGTGGGAGAACTAGTGCAGCCATTCATGGTTCAGACACTCTGGCTTTTTGATTTGCCAGAGTTCTGGTCTTATTCTTTCTCACTTGTGTGTGCTGATATTCCTTAAGTCTTTAAAGTTGTTGTGTTTTTTGCTTTTATCTTCTTTTATGCTTTTTGGGGTTATATTGTGGTATAAGGTGAGTTCAGTCAACTGGCTTTATTTCTGGAAGACTTTAGGAAGCCAAGGCTCAGCTCAGCCCTCTTGGGCTTTATGCTGTAACTCTGAGAGGTTGGTATCAGGCTTTGTCCTTCGGCTGCTTGAGTTTAGGAACCTACTGTGCTACATGGAACAGAGTGATGATCCTAACGGCTGTTTACAATTCTTCAATGGATGGTGCCAGCCAAAGTGCTTCACTGCAGCAGTCGTAATGGGAACTGTGTTCACTTGCATGTACCAGTAGCAAGGAGTATGGCAGGGTGTACTCTTGCCAACTGGAGTGGGGCACTGGTGGGTGCCAGGCTGCCAACCTTTTTATGCACATTTGTGCCAGTGGTGATGTCAGTTCGGGCTGAGCACTGGTGGGTGCAGGACTTCTGGCCTCCATGCACATACATTTGAACCAGTAGAGGTGGTGGTGCACAATAAAGGGTGGGGCTGCTGGCCTCCATGTATGTGTTCAAAATGGCAATGGCGGTGCAGTTGGTTGGGGGTACACTCACACTGGCAGCAATGGAGTGGTGGGGTGGTACATTGATTTGTGTACGTTGAACCAAATTTGTAACATAGGGATAAAGCCTACTTGATAGTGTTGGATGGCCTCAGCTGTGGAGGGTAGGTAAGGTCCCCCCACACCTGCAAGCTGGCTAAGCAATGTGGGGGAGGGGGTTGGGAGGGCTATGACAAGTGCATGACAAGGTGGCATAGGGGGATGCAGTGGTGGGAAGGTGCAGGTGGACTTGTGGGCATCAGCAAGTGTCACTCTACTGGAACTCTCTGATGGTCAGGCATAGTCAGCTGGTGAAAAAACTATGATGTGGCTTCCAGGAGGCACCCCAGTTGGGCATCCAGGGCTGTATCATAAGTGGGCTTGGCCAGGCCAGGGCCCTGGGAGATTCCAGCATATGGAGTTGGGGGGTGGCAGGGAGGGCACACTGAGACTAAATTGACCTGCCCTGCTCTGTTTAGGTCTGACAGTTCCTCTAAGGCTAAAGTCTCCTAGGAGAGCATGGCAAGCTGCTTTGGGAAATGGGCATCCCTGGCCATACTCCTCTGCAGATGTCTCACACTCAACATTCCGTGCTCTGCACAGGCTGGAGTTCTGACCCTACCACCTCTCTAAGCAGCTCTTCCTGCCAATTCAAGTGTCCATGGGAGTTGTGGGTCTCCTGATGCCAGGATTCCAGAAGTTTTTAGGGAAAGCAGGTCAGGCCTTGCCTGTTCAGCTCACTCTTTCCCGATGAGTCACAGGGGGCCCAGAATCATTTCCAGTAGGTGATAGCCCTGTGCTGGGTTCCCAGCTTCTTCTCCCTTCAGACCAGGGGTTGAATTCACTCCATTCACTCTGCATGCCTTCCTCCAAAGATATGCTTGAAGTGCACCAGTCTTCCCAATGTCGTGGCCCCTTCATGGCTGATCTTCTATCTGGCCTCATCTAGTAGGCCGTCATAACATTCACTTCTTCTAATAAGTCTTTAAAACAGTGTAAAACATTTCTCAGCTTTGGCATCCTCCCTATGGCTCTCCCAGTGCCTATAGATCACAGGGTGACAGAGGCTGCAGCAAAGCCACCTGGTGCCTCCTGAAGCCAAGGAGAGGAAACAGTGGAGATGAGACCCAGAGCTGGAGAACAAGCCAGAGTCATTTTCTTATAAATTGCCAAAACTATTGTACGTACAGATCAAATCTTAGAGCACCATTAAAGTAGTGCTTTCTCAGTAACTGTGCATTACAAAGTAGAATTCTTATGTAAATTAGTTTTCAGGAAATAGAACCTTTGATTCTACAAAATTACTCATTGAAAATAAAATTTTAAAGAAATAATGAAAAGGGAATGCAACAATAATAAAACAATATTTTCATTTTGATTTACCAATTTATATCAATAAAACTTGAATATTACAAGACGAATGTTTTTCTGATAACTCTTAAAAAGGTGAACATTTGTAAAATTAACCATATTTAAAAAGCAGGAAGGTTTAAAGGCAGTGTTATGAAAGTTTCTGAAAGCAGACAGCTCTTCAGTAATGGGAAAAAAACTAAAATTATTTGGTTTGCGTTAAATATAAAAACTAAATGGAGAGTGTTGTTTTTAGGTTCAAAATCCTTAGCATATGCATAGCATGGTGGAATGATAACCTGGGGGTGTAGGTAGTATTAAGTATTTCAGTTGACACAAGCACAATGTCAGTATGACATTTTGCAAAAATTTGAAGAAGTACACAGAAAGACATGTTGAGTCATACACTGATGAACGATAAAGGAAAGTTACAGCCCCCAACATTCTTTTCAGTGTAGACTATACTTAAAGATTATTATAATTTTGCAGTCATAAGTGCAATGTTTCCAAGGTTATTGAGTCTTGAAAGCATATAAAACTGCTGTTTTCCAATAATTTAAATGTATATATTTAGGCTAAACCTAAAGAGATGAGGAGGATGTTAGAATAGGAAACTCTTTTTGAATAAAGTTGCTCAATGAAACACAGAATTCCAAGATAAATCTGTATTTTAGAAAAACAATATTATAATTTTGTACTATAAATATGCCCAAAGTTGCATGACAAAATGCGTAGGATGTATCTATTGTAAAAGTTATTTGTTGTTTATCTGAAAATCACATTTAAATAGATGTCTTCTATTTCTATTTGCTAAATCTGATAGCTCTACATTTTGAAAGACCTTTATGTGGATAAACAGCTTTGACTTAGTCTACATACTTTCAATAAGTAGAATTAAAAAATAGCTGAGCAGGCATAATAGGGATGCATAATTGACTCTAAAAATCAATAAAATGTACAAATTTCACAAACTGAGAAAACATATAAAACAAAATACAACCAAACAAGAAAACAAAAACAGAGATTTCTAACTTTAGAAATATTCAAGAAGTGATTGTTAGTGACAGAAAAGATTTTTCTTCAGATGAGCTATTGACTATGAAGATGACCCTAAAGTCTCTTCTAATTAAAGGTTTCTATAAATCAAGTTTGATTTATATAAAGGTTTCTATAAATCAGATTTGGTAATGCAGCCCTATTTAGTAACATTATTTAGGATTCAGCCATACTTCTTGTTCAAAGTATTTTCAACAAGTTTCACATGGTAATTTTTAATCTCTCATTATTTTTAAGGTAAGTGAAATAGTTCAATGTGAAAATAAGAATAATATTCATTATGGAATTCAAATATGTTACCATTCACTCAGTAAATTTTGTTCATAAAACATGTTCTGAAACTTTTTTTACAATTGTCGTTACACCTTTGATTTCCTATTTGAACACTTTTCTATACTAAGGTTCTTAAGAAATGCATCAATATTTTTTAGGATAGTCATAAATTCTATATTAGAGTATTATTTGCTTACTAACTGGCTTTAGATTTTAGATTGTTTCTCTAAACAACTTCAGATATAATAAAGTAAACACAGGAATTACATATTTGGAATAACAAAATTATAAAATTAAAATAATATTTTAAATCCATGCATAAAATCATAAAATTAAGTAATTTGACTGACACACTTATAGGGTAAAACGAAAGTCTTTTAAGTATTAAGGAATGAATTTTGTTATACAGTTTTGTGTATTTCTAAAATTAGAGCCCAGATTGGACAGAGCCTAACTCAATGAGCAATAAATTACTTATAAAATTAATAACAGCCATGCAGGGGAGCTCATGCCTATAATACCCGCACTTTGTAAAGCTGAGGTAGGAGGATGGCTTGAGGCCAGGTTTTTAAGACCGGTCTGAGCAACCAAGTGAAATCTCATGTCTACAAATAAAAACAATGAAAATTATCCAGGAGTGGTGTGGACCCATAATCCTAGCTACTCAGGCGGCTGAGGCAGGAAGATTCTTTGAGCCCAGGGGTTTGAGGCTGCAGTGAGCTATGATCATACCACTGACCTCCAGCTTGCCTGACAGAGTAAGACTGTGCACATGTATACCTATGTAACAAGCCTGCACATTCTGCACACAGAACTTAAAGTATAATAATAAGAAGACATAGAAAAGAAATAACTGTGGAAGTATGTTATTTAGAATGTATAAAATTTATTTACTATGCATGTGGTGTTTAGAGGAAAAGTGTTTGTGGAGATTGAAGGAGGTAGTATCTTAAATCCTAATGTTATGTTATTTTTCATTGCACTAGGTAATTGTGTCCTGCTTCAGTTATACTGAGTATTATATCACAACACGCATTATAGCACTTTAGACTTGAAAAGCACTTGGGAATCATTTGTTAATGAAAAGTATTTATGAAAACTATTCTTTTCCTTCAGTTGCCATGTTGAGAATAAAAACTCAAAATCTTTTATGAAAGAAAAAACAATTAGAAAAAGATCTTAAAATCAGAAAGACAAATACTTAAGAAGAAAACCATATCTTCACACAGAATACAAGGAACAAAAACTTTATTGAGTAAAATCAGTTCAGGTCAAGAAGCACTTACTGAATTCCTATACATGTTGGACAAAGAGCAGAGATGAAAATGTAGAGGAAAAAAAAGACATCTTTCTTGCTGTACAAAAACGGAAAATTTAATTAAGAAGATAGAAAAAAGATGCAAAGTGTATTTTAAAAAGACGAAATTGATCAATTCTACTTTGGCATAATAGGGTATACTTCCTAGAAGAAGTCTCATTTGAAGTGTAACTTTAATGAAAGCATGTTTTCAACAGGTAGAGATGAGGAGAAGGGTATGAAAAATGGAGAAATACGAGCATGAGGATGAAACATAGATAAATAGATGTTAGAGGACAGGAAGTGGGTTTCTTGGATATTCTCAGCAGGTAATCAAATCACATCCTGGGAGAAAGGGAGCAGAAACGGCTTCTCCCCTTCTATAATAATTGCTACTACTTCTATGTTACAGCTTTCTCCAAGTATTTTGATATGCTGGGCAAGAATCACACTGAAGTTATTGGAAGAGGATCTAAATATTTGAGGAGAAATTTTCACCAAGCAGAGGCGAAAGTGCACTAAAAGGGAACTGAAATCCATGCACAATTAATCAGGCAATTAATTTACCAGAGACAAGGGGAAAAATTAAATTGTTTACTTCTCAGATAATGAGAAATGTTTGGTAAAAGTGACTACAGATTTTAAAAATGTAACTTGAAAAAACTTATTACTTCAAATGTAGAGCAGTTAAATTGTTATATGCGTGATCAAAAAGACAAAAGACATGCAGAGAAACACTGAGAGTTAGTTATCTATATCAATTTTACCTCAAGAGATAATTTTATACTCATTTTCACTCTGACAAAATACAAGCAAATGCTAGTTCAAATTATTAACATAAATTTCATTTGACACATAAGTAATTATATGTCAAATATAATGTCAAAAAATATATGTCAAAAAATATTGGTATATTTTTCTATTGATATGAATTCCATGAAACACTAATCTTATGATATTATCTATAGATAAGAATTTATGAGGTAAAATAATTTTTGCAAACATTAACCTCAAATAGAGTCATAGAGAAAATTATAAACACTGGCATCTTAAGGTTTCTTAGACATTTACAGTAAAAAGAGTAATTCTTTTGATCCACCATTTCCAAGATATACGTAACTAAGAAATCTCAGTTTTTAGATAACTAACATTTATTAATATTCAGTGGAATTTCTGGTCCTCTGAACAAAATTTGTGAAATACTAGCAATTGAATTCAGGTGCTTCAATCTAGTGTTTATGAAAATAAAGGTTGCACGTTTCAGTAACTCTATGTATACAGAAGGTATGTCCACAATTAAAAATAAACTGAAAAATAACCACACATCCACAGAACGAAAAGTAAACACATTACCTCCAACAAACCCTTTTCCTTAGAAAACAATATATTCCAAACCATCTTTTAAACGAATGCTTCTATTCTAAAGGAGGAAGATGGCTTGTCTAGAACATTTCAACTCCCCAGTGTTCTTGGGAGACAATAAGAAGAAACATGTTTTGGTAGCATTTTCCACCTTCTTTTCTTTTTGATGGTAAGACTTGTTTTCCATGAATTTTTGGAGAAAATAAATGTCGAAGGGTGTCTACTGTCTTTTATTTCTAATCATTTTAATAAAGAATAGAACAAGAGGAAGAGAAAAGAAGAAAGAAAAATGGGATGGGAGGAAACAGAAAGTGAAAGGGACTAGTAGATTCCAGGTGTATTACCTACAATGAGTAAATGGTATATTTATTTAGACCTTTTTTACTATTGCATATAAATTACTTAGATTCTCTCGTAAGTTTTCTTTTTTGACAGTGTTTCTTCCCATTATTGTTTATTTTCTAACTACCTTCTATCAAATACCTCTTATAGAAGCATGTGCATACACACACACTTATATACTCATACACACACGAAGTCCATGAATATGTTCTATCCGTAGTATTCATAGACTTTGTGTGTGTGTATGTACGTGTACATGTGCTTTTTCATATATGTATTGACCATATTTCTCTCTTCATCTACCTTAACTTTTAAGTTTGTATTACACTTTTCAGCCAAGTTTCTCAAAAGGCTTGGCTATACATACTGTCTACTGCTTACTTCCCATTCACTTTTTGAGTCTCTCCAATTTGGCTTCTATACCAAATAAACTGCTTTTTATAAGACATTCGTTTTTAGTTGTCTGGCTTCCATATTGGGCATTCTTGCCAATTCATTTCACTTATATTTCTGAATCGATCTCCTCTTACATGGTACTTTGAATTAATGCTTATAGATCAAAAATACTTCTGTTTTATAGCTATCCTGAATAACCAGTCTGACTTCAACATCCATTTTCCCTAGGATGGAATCTCAGTTGATAAGGACTCACTAACTTAAATGTTAACAGCACTGAACTTGCTTTTGTTTACTTCCAGACTCCTGATAATTTCTCTGTATATAGTACTCTTCTACTCTCCAGTTGTGTGCTAATTTCTATCCTTCCTTCATCAGTGAAGTAACGAAAGTCCCTCATTCTAGATATTTCCAACGCCCACCACCCCAAGGCTCCTTTGCTGTACTTCCTCATCATAACACCTATAAGCTCCATTATACCCATTTGTCTGAAAGAATGTGTCCTTTCTTGTGACAGGAAAGAATTTCCATATACCTTATGCCTATACCAGTCCCTGGCATATAGTAGGTACTCAATATTATTGGTTGAATATATCAATAAATAGCCAAATGTGTTAAAAGATAACATTGTTTCTGTGTATCTCCAGTTAAAAGGCACTGCTATAATATGGGCTTCCAGGAGTAGAGTCCTTCTGAGAAATCATCCTACTCAGTGAAAATTCTAGTTCTGCCAATGTTTTCAACTACATCCTGGGTCAGAGGAGAAAAGGCACCAAAAAAAAAAAAAAAAAAAATGCGTGCACACACACACACACACACACACACACACACACAGAAGGATGAGTGAATGAAAGCTTGAAATACATGACAATGAGGAGAGTAATCAGAAACTGATAAGTCATTTACCTCAAAGCAGGGAAGCAAAGGCATCTAGCATTCACTAGGGAACATGTGATAGATAGTCTATCATTACTCAAAATGAGAAAGGAAAAGAGGTATTGATCTGGGAGGGGGGGGAAAGTGAAGAAACAAAGTGTTTAGTTTCATGAACAGATACTTGGGAAAATCTATCTTTTATTTCATTGTTACAGGCTGTAAAGTAATATGATATTCACATAAAGCATCAACTGATAAAAAAAAAACTTTAAAATATTAAAACAGTGTGTTGCTTTTTAAAAAAGAAGCTGTTTAAATTTTGCAAATTGTTTATATGTAACTCAACTAAATCCTAAAGAACAAAACATTTTTAATACTGTAATCCTCCACTAATCCTCAACAATTTTCTAAATTAGATAAAAAGGAATTTGTATTTGAGGACAAGAGAAACCACAAAGAGAGAGTCTAGCAGAGAGTGGACAAATATCACTAATGACCAGGAGGGAATGACTGTGCTTTATTCATACCAAGCAGAATGAAAAATCAATTCAACATTTCACCAGAAAGCACAGGAGCTTTTTTCATGCAGCAGAAAAGTAATCAGAAACGTGGGTTCCCAGGAGCATTTGGGCATCACAGGTCTATAGAATGTGCAAACAATTGTAAAATGTGGAAGGGAGACTAGAATTGAGAAAATTACAGAAGCAAGAGAAAATAGTAAAAGGCTTATCACAGAAGGGGTCTTATGCTGATTGCTAAAATTTACCCCCAAGTAATTGCAGCACAGCACAATACATTTGAAACTTCAAAACTTATCAAATGATTTTGTTGAGAAAGCAAATAGCAACTATTTTATCTTAAACTAATGGTAAGAAGGCAGGGAAAATGCAATGCAGGTAATAGAACTGAGAGTCACAGACTATTGAAATTTGAAGGAACCTTGAAGATAAATACTAACAAGTAGGCTGAGAGTTGAGACATTTCCTCTAAACATGTTTCTGAACAAAATAAACTAAACAAGGCCTGAACTTAGGTAAGTCACCTTATTTATATGCACTTCAGTGTTCTTTACAAAATGAGAGGTTCAAATGAAATGAATTCCAGATTTCCTTTCAGCAAAATCTTCTTCATTTAGGGGCTGAACATCTTGCTCACTTGTTTCACCCTGAAATCCACTGAATGATTACATATTTATTGAGTGCCTATTATGTATGAGGCATTGTGCTTGATTTTAGGGATGCCAAATTGAACAATGAAGTTTAGAGTCCCTGCACTGATGAATCCCATATTCCATTTGTTATCTCCTTACTACCAGTTCCATATTTGGCCTTTCTTTCCATTTCATTTTGTTATGGAAGTTGATTACTATTGGATATGGTAATCTGCGTACTATTTTCTTGTGTTAACCTGTGTATTAGTCTGTTCTCACACTGCTGTAAAGATACTACCTAAAACTGGGTAATTTAGGAAAGAGGTTTAATTGACCCACATTTCCTCATGGCTGGGGAGGCCTCAGGAAACCTACAATCATGGTGGAAAGTGAAGCAGGCAACTTCACAAGGGAGCAGGAGGGAGTGAATGCTGAGCAAAGAGGGAAGAGCCCCTTATAAAACCATGAGATCTCATGAGAAGTCAATATTGCAATAGCATAGAGGAACCACCGTCTTGATTCAATTACCTCCACCTAGTCTCTCCCTTGACACATAGGGATTATGAGGATTACAATTTAAGATGAGATTTGGGTGCAGACACAAAGTCTAAACATATAAATGTGCTATTATTTATAGATTAAATTCTGCCACTCCACTCTCCCCTTTAGGATATACTAGCATCTGGACTGATATTGTAGGTTATGTTTACATATTAACTGAGCATGTTAGAACTTAATAAATTCAATTTGATGACAACAATAAAATAAGTGGTATTGTTACATAATAAAAATTAAAATTACATGTTTTAAAGCCTGGCAGCACAGTAAAAACACTGCTTCTACCTCTTAATAATAACACCTAACATTTATTGAGTTCTTACAATATGCAAATTGTTCTGGTCACCTATTACTACCTAATAAACAACCTCACAATTTATTGGCTTAAAACAACACCTCTTTTGTTCACAAATCTGCAATCTGAGCAGTACCCAGCAGGTACAGTTTGTCTGTTTTCTATACAGTGTCATCTGGTCTAGCTCAAAGTCTGGAGGCCAGAATCATCTGAAGGTTTGCTCACTTATATGCCTGGAGATAAATGCTGACTGTCATCTGGGTAATGAAGTAATGAAGACCTACTCATGGCATGGGCTTTTTCAAGACTTATAGGTTGTGTTCCAAGGGCAAGCATCCCAAGTGAGAGATTTAGGCAGAAGCCATATCAGCTGTTTTCACCTGGCTTCAAAAGTCAGGCAGCAGCACGTTCAAGATAGTCTATTGCGCAAGGCATTCACAAAGGCTGCCCGATTTTAAGTGAAGAGGAAATAGAATTCCCCCTGTTGATGAAGGAGTGACAAGTTTCTGGAAGAACATATGGACCAAAACTATTGCTGTATCTTCTTTTGGAAAATACAATCTGCCACAGTCCTATGCCACATTCCTATAACATGCAAAATACACTTATCCACTTCCCTTAATCCCTCAAAAAGCCTCTGTTTATGAAGGCATTAGGCACAAACTGCAGATCTAGGATCTCTTTATCTAAATAACATTCACTTGTGGAAGAGGGCCTTTAGTGCATTTCTTCATGTATTGCCTTGAATTGAAGACCTGTAAACTGAGGGGACAAATGTTCTGCGCACAACACCCTACCCAAATGTATTAGGCCATTCTTGCATTGCTATTAAAAAAATACCAGAGGCTGGGTAATTTATAAGAAAAGTGGTTTAATTGGCTCACTGTTCTGCAGGCTGTGCAGGAAGTACGGTGTCAGTATCTGCTCAGCTTCTGGGGAGACCTTAGGGAGCATCTATTCATGGCAGAGAGTAAAGCAAAAGCTTGCATGTCACATGGTGAAAGCTGAAGCAAGAGAGAGTGAGGAAGGAGATGCTACACACTTTTAATCAACTAGATTTCACAAGAACTCACTACTATGAGGACAGCACCAAACCATGATGGATGTAACCCCATGACTCATACACCTCCTACCAGGCTTCATCTCCAAAATGGGGGATTGCAATTCAACATGAAATTTGGCAGGCACATAAATTCAAACAATATCATCAACATACAATGGTGGGATAGGTTTTCATAAAGGGTAATAACAGAAGGCACATTGCAAATATGAAATCAAACTAGCACAAGTTTTTGCTTCCTTTATGAAGACTCAATCCTATTGTGGGAAAATAAATTATCATAATCTTTGGTTTCACTCTTTGTATTACCATTTCTTTTCCATAGGACATTGCCTCTCTCAGCTGCCTAGTAGTTTTTTCAATCAGTTTTCACTCAGAGTAGTTCACAGATCCAAAACACTTTTTATAAAAAAATAATAATAATTTCTCCCTTCTCGATCCTTTTCAATACAAGTTAGTGGTATTTCTACAAATATAATTTTCTCAAAATTTTGTCGAGTTCTTATCAATTGTATTGGTTTTCATACCATTAGACAAAAGTCATACCCACAAATCCCCTTGAAAAAGTCTTTCTCTCTCTTGGGTTTTCTGAAAGGCTGAGACACAATGCCCTTACAATTCTTACACCTTTATTTTTTAGCAAAGAAGAACTGTGAGGCACACTTAATATACTTAAAAAGCTTTTGTTCTGAATGAATGATTGAAGAATCACGTTAGAGTTTTCTGAGGTCTTATCAAAAGGTCTCATATTACCACCCTGAAGTTTTCTTCTGAATCTCTGTTAATGTAAGCAGCATGGAGAAGATAGGAATAAGAGGTTTTGTTTTGAACCCAACACATCCTGTGCTCTTCATATTTTCTCTGCATTTTACTTGAAAACTGAACAGTTTCTTTGTTAAGCTTATCTCCCCCTCCTCTCACATTTTATCATAAATATGAGGAAGACAGGTGGAACTTTCCATAGTCTGCCTGGAAATCTGCTGAATTAGATAATTCAGTACATTTGGTAAATTTTCTATTTCCACATACTACAAGCAACACTGTGCCTGAATTATCTGCCACTACATAACAAATGTATGCTTTCAGTCAGATTCCAATAACATTTTCCTCATTTTTTCTTACTTCCTCATCAGTAGATTTCTTGAGCACCATTGGCATATTCTAAGACTTCTTTATGGCATCTCTGGCCTCTTACTAGCAGTTTTCTTAAGATTTGCCCAATGTTTTCCCATCACTGTGTCCAAAAGCCACTCCTACATGTTATTTTTTATTGTTTGTTGTTCCAGAACCTTGAATTCAGCCATCAAAAGCTGTTCCAGCTGGGTGACATGGCTCATACCTGTAATCCCAGCACTTTGGGAGGCTGAAGTGAGAGGATCACTTGAGCCCAGGTGTTTGAGACTAGCCTGGACAACATAATAAGCCCTCATCTCTACAAAAAAGCTCTAAAAAATGGGCATGGTGGCACATGACTGTGGTCCTAGCTACATGGGAAGCTGAAGTGGGAGGATTGCTTGTGCCTGGGAAGTAGAGGCTACAGTGAGTCATGGCCATGTCACTGCACACCAGCCTGAATGATAGAGTGAGGCCCTGTCTCAAAAAATAAAAAATTAATAAAAATTTTAGAAAGCTATTCCATGGATCTCTTATTGTCTTATAAATTATCCCAAGACATTTCTGCTTAACAACAACAGTATTTATCTTACTTATAATATGCAGTTCAGCATAAGCTGGGCTGTGTCAAATGTTGGATGCTGGAATCATCATAAGGCCCTTCTCATTCATTTGTCTGGAATTGATTTTGACTTCAGGCTGGGACTTTTACCTGGGACTGTATGCTGTACACCTGCACTTGCCTCTCCATTTGACTTGGGCTTCCTCATGATAAGGTATGACATTTCCTGATGATACTCCTCATGATAAGGTATGATACTTCCTCATGATACTCAAACATCAAGTTTGAGTATCCTAAGGGAAACAGATGGAAGCTTTGTTGCCACTTATAACTGAGTTTCAGAAGCCATGCAGCATCACTTCTGCTGCATTTTGTTTGTTGAAAAAGTCACAAAAATCAGCTCGATTTCAAGGGATGGGAAAGAAGGCTCTTCCTTTAGATTGTGGATGTCAAATTTCTGCATGAGTATATAGGACCAAAATATTGCTATGGCCAGTTCTGGAAAATACAATCTGCCATACTCAAATTTTACATATGTTGTACAATTCGAGAGTCTTTACTATATTACAAATGAGAAAACTGAAACAGAGAAATCAAATAATTTTTACAGACAAATACATCTTGCAAGTGTCAACACCAGGATACAAACCTAGTCCATCTGGACCCTGTACACTTAGTCACTACTCATCATACTCATTGCCACTTTGGATAAATTAATTAATCTGGCTACATCTCTATACCTACATCTGAAAATTGTAAATAATAACAGTTAGCCCTTAATTTGGCTTATGATGCTCAACAAATATATCTCTGCTACTATTTTCAAAAGCATCTTGATGTTTGTTTTTAAATGTTTGAGAAATCTGTTTTAAAAATCCATTTTAAATTTATTATTTAATTTCTTTAAAAATTTTAAGATAGCCTTCTCATGGTATAAACAATATTTATAAATTACAAATGTTATTTTAAAGGATTGACAAATAATTTCAAGAGAAAGTAACACTGAATATTGACATATTTTGAAGAATATGAAGCAATCTGAAATCTAGATCTTATTATAATTTGAGGTAGATTGCTTTGAATTCACCTCTAGTCTAAAAAGAATACTGAAATAACAATTTTATGATGACTCTGGATGTGTACATTCAGATTTTATTTTTAATTGTTATTCTTTAACAGTAAACTTTGGGCAAAAGCATTATCACGAGACTTTAGTAAAATTGTTTTTGAAGAATCTATCTTTCAATTACAGAAGCCCCATTCTATCCATGGTTTGGCTTTCCCAGGTTTCATTTACCTGTGGTCAACTGTTGTCCAAAATATTACAGTATTTTGAGAGAAAAAGAGAGAGTATACTCATGGAACTTTTATTACAGTATACTGTTATGATTGTTCTATTTTACTATTATTTATGGTTGCTAATCTCTTATGTACTTAACTTATACATTAAACTTTATAAAAAAGTAAGTATTTACAGAAAAATACATAATATATAGAGAGTTTGATACTATGTTCTGTGGTTTTAGGCATTCACTGGGGGTCTTGGAATGTATCCCCTGCAGATAAGGGAGGATTACTATATGAGATGTGAAATGTGTGATAATGAAAAATTACACCTTTCACTAAGATCCATAATGTTGATAGGGGATCCATAATCAAATTGCATGGATTTACATCTAAACATCCAAATAGTATTTCAAGAATATTATTTGAGCTCATGAATGTTGAGTACTTCCATGGTTTTATATATATATATATATATATATATATATATACACACACACACACACATACATAAAATTATATGTATTATATTTACATATATTATATATATATGTGTGTGTGTGTTTGTGTGTGTGTGTATGTGTGTTGTGTATCTATTTCTCTTTCTAGATCTATTCTCGATGCTTGTCAACCTTACTTTGCACTCAGGGAAGCTGATTCCAATGGACTGCATCAAGACTCTTGCCCTCCTGCTCATGATTGTCCTAAAATATGTCAAAAGCACCAGGGAGAAACAGGGGGGGAAATTGACAGAAGTCATGTATTTATTTCCCCTGATGTCTCATAAAGCCAGGTCTCCGTAGATTTGCTGCATGAGTTTAACATCACTTAGCAACTTCCAAGGACCCTCTCCATATAGCTGTCTTCTTAGGATTTTAGTAACTGCTACGCTCTCTCTGTTTTTCTGCCCTATGAAGGGCAGAAATCAAGTAGTAATAGGGTCCTTTAATATATAGTTTTCCCTCAGTATCCTCAGATTATTTGTTATAGGATCTCCACAAATACTAAAATCCAGAGATGCTCAATTTCCCTAGTGGCCCTCCATCTCTGTGGATTCTTCATCCACAGATTTTGATCATAGTTGAATCCACAAATGCAAAACCTGAGATGTGGGGGGACTGACTGTACTCTGTTATATATGGAGATAACTAAGGGATACAGTTCCAATCTAATGTGAAAAACCAGCAGATAAATAATTAGCAATAATATAAGCCCCACAAAATTAATTCCTTCTGAGAAGAACACATGAAGGATTCAGAATAGAGGTAGTTTTTAACTGAGTCTTAAAGCATAGGTAGGATTTTAACAGCACTTAAAATAATTAGCTACATTTCCTAAATTCTAATAAAAAAAATTACACGGCAAAATGCAAAATTATGTGTGGCTGATAATATAAAATTATCAAATTTTAAAGACAGACATTTTAGGTAGGAGTACTAAAGTGAAAAAGAAATTAGCATATTCTAAAAAAGTGACTGAGATACAAGGGTAAAATGGATTGTGGAATTTTATGGAACATAAAGCTGGAATGGTACAAGTAAAGGAGGACAGCCCATGGCATCCTGCCATTCTTTATGTCGTAATTTTTAGTCACCTTCTCCTGTAGCCTTTTCCGACCATTTAATCTAAATTCTATTCTCCTATCCATGACACTCACTATATCTATATTCTATTTCAGTATCTTTATGTAGCATTCATTGTCATCTAACCTACAGTGTATTTTACCTAATTATTTTGTGTATTGTCTATTTCCCTATCCAATTTGTTTAGAACACAGAACCTACGAGAAAATACTTTTGTTGTTTTGCATATTTTATCCCCAAATTCCTGAAAATAAAAGTTTTAGAGATCAAATAGACACTCAATAAATATTTGTTATATAAATTAATTGAGATAATGTATTTGTTACTACATTAAATCTATGTATACAAAGTTAGCTTCCAAAAAACTAAGAATTTATAACTGAGATCCTCTCAAATGAGTGTATAAATGATCTTCTTTAATGATTTCTCTCTCTTTATATTTTTAATATTTACTTTTTGAGATTTTTGAAACTTGTTTCATGGTAGATATCAAATGTTGTCACTTTTAGAGTGTCAGGACTAGTAAGGCATGAACACAGCTTACTTCAAACACTTTCCTTTCATCTAATGGTCTTAGATATTCTACATCACTTTCAATCTCTCATTTGTTGTGCTTTTAAATTTATTATTTAATTTCTTTAAAAATTTTAAGATAGCCCTCTCTTGAAAATGTACACAGCAAATATTTTTCTCACAGCTTCTTCTGTCTTTTAAATTGACCATGATAAACAATAGGTAGGATTAGTTTTAGATGGGATAACTGATCCTAGAATAAGTATCCACAGTCTTATCCTGAATTTTCATTTTTTTCACCACTTTGATCATAATTCTCCAACGTAATCTATTATCTGTGGTTGCTGAGAAGCAGCATATTGTCAACAAGACCTACTGTGAATCAAGTGATTTAAATGTGAAGCCTTCTCTGGCTCTGCTGTTTGAAGACTTTGACCAACTTCTCTATCACACCCTGACACCATTCCCCGCCCCCCCCGGCTTTATTGTTTCTCCATGTCCTTCATCAGTTTTTTAATATTTTACCTGTGCATATAATTCTAGTTCAGCTATTCATTTTTCTCAGTTCTTTGAGTATATATCTCCCTTTTTTTTTTTAAATCATCTGTGGGTACTCATGAGACATCTGCAGCATGTCAAATCATTGTTTCCTTGTAGGTTACCTATATTTTCTCTTTGGTAACTTCTGTTATCTTCATCCCAAAAGGATACCTGCCAGATGTCAGCCTGAGCTCTCCTTTATGAGGTGTCTCTTTGGATATATGGTGGTCAGTGAGTTGCTTAAGGAGATAGTCTGTCCTTTATAGGAGCTCAAGTGCTGTGCTGGGAGCTCCGTTGTTCCATTCAGATCTGCTGGGCAGGTAAGTCTGCTGCAGTGGATCTCATAACTGCCTTTTTCCCAGGTGCTCTGTCCTGGGAAGGTGGGGCATTATTTTATAAGTTCCTGATGTGTTGCTGTCTTTTTCAGAGATGTCCTGCCCAGCAAGGAGGGAGTCTAGTCACAGTCTGCCGGCAGAGGTGTTGCTGAGCTGTTGTGGGCTCTGCCCAGCTGCTGTGTGAACTTCCTTGTGGTTTTGTTTTCAGAGGTATAGTGATGGTGGTCTGCCTCAGTAATGGCAGACTGCCTGGGTAATGGTGGATTGCCTCGGTAATGGTGAACTGCCTCAGTAATGGTGGACTGCCTCGGACACCCTTCCCCCAACAGTGCTAGACCATCCTGGGTCCAGCTGTGCTTGCTGCGAAACTCTCAATCCAGCACATTTCAGATTTCTGGTCTTTGTGAGGGTGGGACCCACCAAGCCAGATGACCTGGCTCCTTGTTTCAGCCCCCTTTTTTTTCAGTTCAATGGGTGGCTCTGTCTCCTAGGCATTCCAAGTGCCAGTTGAAGCGGCCACCCAGATTTGTGTGAGTTTTTGTGCAGAGACCCGCTGCACTGGCTGAAACAGCCATGCTGGAAACTCGTGGTCCTTTTCAGCCCAGGAATCTCCTGGTCGGTGGGCAGTAAAAACTAGTTTAGAAATGCGATGATCACTCACCCTCTGCATTGTTCTCACTGGGAACTGCACTCCAGAGCTGTTCCTACTCGGTCATCTTCTCTTTGGTAGCTTTTAACGCTTTTTGATTATTGTCCTTGATGTGCCAAGTTTTTAAAATTTGTTTTCTAATTTGTTTTTTTTTGAGATAGAGTTTTCCTTTGTTGCTCAGGCTGGGATGCATGGTGTGATCTCAGCTCACCTCAACCTCTGTCTTCTAGGTTCAAGTGATTCTCCTGCCTCAGCCTCCTGAGTAGCTGGGATTACAGGCAAGCAACACCAGGCCCAGCTAATTTTGTATTTTTAGTAGAGACAGGGTTTCTGCACGTTGGTCAGGCTGGCTTCGAACTCCTGACCTCAAGTGATCTGCCCGCTTCGGCCTCCCGAAGTGCTGGGATTACAGGTGTGAGCCACCATGCCTAGACAAAAAAATTTTTATTGTACTTTCTTGCTCCTTGGAATTAATGTTAAATCTGATAATTTATATCTACCTTTAATTTTGAAAAAGTGTCACCTATTACATTTATGTATATTTCCCTCAATATCCCAGCTATTTACCCCCTTTAAAATATCTCATTGGCCTATGTTGTATCCTTCAAATTATTCTTCAAGTTTCTTAGGATTTTACAATATTTTTGTTAATCTTTTTAATCTATATTGTAATCTAGGTGAATTTCTCAACACAATATTCTAAATTATATATTATTTGACTACATTAAACCTAGAGTTTTTAATTCCAGTGGCTATATTTTTCATTTCTAAGCTCTCTCTCTCCCTTTCTCTCTCTCTATACATATATATATATATACTATGTATATGTATACATACATATAGTATATATAGTGTATATACATACATATATATGTGTATTTAGTGTATATTTACATATATATGTATATTGTATATATACATATATATTTATATATATGTATGTGTTTACACACACACATACATACACACATCCCACACACACAATTCAGTTGTACTTTTTAAAAGTATATGTAGTTATGCTTAGTAAATTATTTGACTATGTCCATCCTAGAATTTACATTTCAATAACTATTGTTTGTCTCCAACATTTCTATTTCTTTATATTTGTCTTTTGTATGTAATGTCTGCCAGGTTTTTTTCTAATTTAGTTTATTATGAGTATCATTTCCTCATTTATATCTCTGGAGCATTACATATACTATTTTTAAGTGTTTTAAATGCTTTCATTACTTGCCTTTCATTTAAAGGAATTAGTTTTCAATCAATGCTTAAAAAGCATTGATTATATGTTCAGTTTTTCACATTTGGAATTTTGCTCTGTCAGATTATTTTAAGGATAAGATTTTGACTTTTAATTTTCCTCTTTTGCTTCTGGTCTCTATTTTCTATTTATTGGCTTCATGCTTATTTTCTAAAGTCTCTAATCCAGAATCAAGTTATGTATTGGTTGCTAGGGGAGCCTGACCCCCAAACATTGGGGACATTTTAGATGTGTCCATTATCCGTATGCCTAATGGAACCCTGACTCAAGGTGTCCTCAGGAGGCACTGTGTGCTCCTTTCCTATCCTTAGGCACACAGCTGCCAATAAACTGTAGTCCAGGCAAATGTGAACAGCAACCCATTGCAAAACTTTTTATTATAAGTGGGTAGTCCCACCTCAACAGCAAGCTTGATTCTAGTTCATCATCTTATTTGGAAAGCAAAAAGCATATTTTCCATTCTGTCTTTGCCTTGTTTAAAACTGAAAACCAGTAAACTGTTCATGTCCACTATGTTTACTATGCTGTTTATATTTCATCTTTGGTTCATAGAAATATTTAATGTAGTGAGCATAATTTTTTATTTTAATATTCTCTCTTTGTATTCTTAGTGTTATGCATCTAACCAAAGGCAAGACAGTGTGGTCTTCAAAGCATTTAATCAGAATATCATCTTGATCACAATTTCTTCCTTATTTTAATATTACATTTATAAAATCAGTACTACAATAAAAGTATATCAATAAGATAATTACTTATTATTTATATTATAATGGAGTCAAAGCCAAAGCCAGTAGATGTATAGACAATGAAATAAAATGGCTACACCTAAGGAATTCTTAAAAAGAATCCCTTAATTATGTATCTCTTTTAAGAACAGAGAGAGTGATGGTCTTGAAGTATCAGTAGGACTTTTCCAGGCAAATAATCAACAGTAACAAATTCAAGGAAAAGAGCATTATGTATAGAGAAATAAAGCCATGAGAAGTTACAGCCGTAGTCGCCTATGATTCACATCAGAGAGGCCAGCAACTTCGTGAAAATAAAACATGTCCTATCCAAAAGTTCTGGCATATTGAACATTGCATTTGTTTATGTAAACATCCATGAATCAGTTACTGTGACTGGTGATTACTATTTACTCTGGTGATTACTATTTACTCAAAAGTCCACATCTATAATATGGAGACATGAACTAATCTCCACCCAAAGCATACAGATGAAAAATGAGATAACTTTACTAGAAAGAAGAACAGATGGAGCTGTAGCAAACACAACAAATATTTATTAAGAGGAGAAGGTTTTTAAATGTAGCCATAAACTCATGTTGATTAAACAAGAAATAAACACCATTCATTCTCAAAAGAAGACAAAAAATGAGGTTCTATGCACACACATATTTGTAATATATACACATTTTTGCATATGCCTATCTGTTGAGCCATGTTTTTAAACACTTTGTACATAACGTCTTAAGTGGTTTATGACGTTATATAAGTTGTGTATTTATCTATTTGTAAATCCTTAATTTCTATATTAAACTTCTTGAGGAAATCTTAGCTTTATTCAACCTTCTATGTGCACATTATATATACATCAGTAAATATCAGATAAATCACTAGTTAATGGTATTAACATACGTATGTGTCTAAATTGTGTATAGCATATACATATAAATAATATATATACAGAGAGAGAAGCCCATATGCTAACCTGTTTCAGATTTTTCTGAAATAGAACTTTCCAAAATGAGTACTACATATTAGCTCTTTCAATTAACAATGCTTTAAAGGCATTAATTTCAGGAGCAAAGGCACCAATTATGAGAATATTAAATGACCTAATTAAGAATGCATTTTATGAACAATGTTAAAATTGGAAGGTTTAATCATTAAGGACATAATTTTATTTTATGATGTATTATTTTAATCTGTAACCTTACTTCTATATTTTGTAAATGTTTTCCAATACATTATCCATCATTATGAGCTCTTTCTCAACCCTGTTGACCAAAAATCTCTGAAATTTCTACTTCAATTATTTTTTTGTTAATTTACCCTCTTCAGAGATTGCTCTCTACTCTTTTCACATTAACAAATGATGGCTCTCCTTTGTTATATACTTTATATGGGGACTGCTTCTCTTCTGCTTTCCTTGGGGGGAAAATGAGGTAACATCATGTTCTTCTTTGACCATGGTCTCTCAAAAACACTTTTTTGTGTTTTAATCTCATACAAAAACTTTGTGATTTTGTTGTTAATTTCAACTTATGAAATTACCGTTGTCCTACTGTCCTTTTAATGGTTACTAATTTATCTCTGGTCAGACACTTAACGTCCTTTATGAGTTGGATTATATTTACTTCCACCTCAATAATGTCATCCTTCTCATCTCTTCCTTTGTTCTTAACACTATCCATGGTAGCATTGAAGAAAGGTCTCCAATACTCAGCGACTGCCTAGCTCAACACTGCCTATGGCAAGATCGATTGAAGGGGCCTCACAGAGCTCTTCCACCTTACTTAGAAGCACTCTTCCCATGAATTCAACAATACTCACTATGGATTATATAATATAGTCCTTATTCACTATAGTCCTTATTCACTATGGACTGTATAATATAGCCCATAGTGAATAAGGGCAAAAGAATCTTAGCTTTAGCTGGAAAGATTATTTCACAGTGTGAATACTTACCACAATTGTATTTGGTGAGGGGAAGCTTACATTATTACTTGTTATCTTTTTTCTTTCCTTTTTTTTTTTTTTTTTTGAAATGGAGTCTTGCTTTGTCTCCCAGTCTGGAATGCAGTGGCACCATCTCTGCTCACTTAAACCTCCACCACCCGGTTTCAAATCATTCTGGTGCCTCAGCCTCCCCAGTAGCTGGGATTACAGGAGCGTGCCACCAAACCTGGCCAAATTTTGTATTTTTAGTATAGACTGGGTTTCACCATGTTGGTCAGGGTGTTCTCGAGCTCCTGACCTGAAGAGATCGGTCCACCTCGGCCTCCCAAAGTGCTAGAATTACAGGTGTGAGCCACCGTGCCCGGCCATATTATTACTTGTTAAGTAGACCACCTATCCTTACTGTCCCAATTAGTCCATACGATTCCTGCCTCATTGTTGTAAGATCAGGCTATCATTGGCATTACCTTTTTAACCCTGTGAGACCAATAATTCTAATTCCATTATATTCTAGTTTTTAGTATCTAAGGAAACATGAAGCATATAAGGACTCCATGTCATCCTTTTATCACCAAGACTGTTACCCCTATCTGGTTCAGTACATAGTATTCATGATCCATTGTGTCTCTAGAAATTACACGGTAACAAAATATCCTGTATTCTGAACTTATTTTCTGAGTCCTCTTGAGATAGAAATTCCTACACGGTCCGATCGTATAATTTTTCTTCCTTGAACCTGGTGGCACATGATATGAGAGTAAAATAGGTTTTCTACTTAGACATTACACTACTTCAAGACTATTGTTCTTCTATCCTAGTTAAAATATTAAAACAAAAACAGTAATAAAAATAACTCAGCTTTTTTGAATACTTAGTAGCCTATAAATCACTAACTTTTATATTACCGTAATGTATCATCTCTCCAATCACTTCTTCTTACTCTTTTTATTATATGGCTTGTTTATTTTTTCTCTTGATCTCTCTCCTACTACTCTTGAGATCCTTTTGTATTTGTCTCAGGTCCATATAGAGGATTCATCCAACAACCTGACTTGTTCTTTTCAGTGCCTGTATCCTCCTCATCTCAATTACTTTCTACCATGCACACAGCCTAGAGCTTGCATTAACAACAGCTGTATCTTTTTCAACATAAACATGTAAAGAATTTCACCTTTTCTTTAATCTTTACTCTTTCCTGCAAAATCTCTATAGCACATCTACCCCAACAATTATTCAGTCTCATTGTGGCCTCCAGTCAGTTGATCTTAACTTCTTTATTCTCAAGTATCTTAGGTCTGTTCAGGGATTTCTTCTTTTTCTTTGTTTGCTCATTTGCTAAGTGATCTCAGCCCCAACTATACGATGATAACTAGTAAATTTGCATCTTCAGCTCTGACATCCCCTCTGAACTCAAGACTCATATATTCTGGTATCTTCACTTAGATGTCTAATAGGTATTTCAAGCTTAGCATGACCAAAACAAAACCCCATACTACCCCCACCATAAAACTGCAATTTTGCTTTCAATGCTTTTCATCTCAATAAATGGTACTACTACTCACAGAGGGTCAAACAAGAAATCATTGAGTCACCTTTGACTCCTCTTTCACACACGCCACATGTGGTATCCATGAGCATATGATGTATAATTTATTACTTAAAACAGGGGTCCCCAACTCCCAGGTCGTGAACCAGTACTGGTCTATGGCCTGTCAGGAACTGGGCAGCACAGCAGGAGGTCAGCAGTGGGCAAGAGATCATTACTGCCTGAGCTCTACCTCCTGTCAGATCAATGGTGGCATTAGATTCTCAAAGGAGTGCAAATTTTAACATTACCTGCACAGGTAAGAGATCTAGGTTGCGTGCTCCTTATAAGAATCTAATTAATGCCTGATTATCTAGGTGGAACAGTTTTAGCCCCAAATCATCCCTCCCCCAGCTGGTACCAAAAAGTTTGAGGGAACACTGATTTAAAACATTTTAAAATACAATACTAAATACATCTTATTCCATCTCATGTATTCTAATGCAATTACTCAGGCCAGCATCTCCTTTACTACAGAGGCTTTTATTATACCTTCCTAATCGGTTTTCCTATAGCCTTCTTTCATTCCTCTACCCCATTCATTTATATGACACATTATATTCTCACTCCTCTTTCTCAACACTCCAATGGTTTTCCTTAATAAATAAAATTCTTACTATGTTCTGTAAATTGTAATATAATAGCTATGCTTGCTGTACTGAAATTGTGAGTAGGTCCAATGATGAAACATAAAATGAAATGAAAAACTGTGTTAAAAAATATTGTGTAGCAAGAAATGGAGATTCTAGAATATGATTTTTTTTTTTTTTTGAGACAGAGTCTTGCTCTGTCACCCAGGCTGAAGTGCAATGACATGATCTCAGCTCACTGCAACCTCCATCTTCCAGATTCAAGCATTCTCCTGCCTCAACCTCCAGAGTAGCTGGGATTATAGGCCCCCGCCACCACGCCTGGCTAATTTTTTATTTTTAGTAAAGATGGGGTTTCACCATGTTGGCCAGGCTGGTCTCGAACTCCTTTCCTCAGGTGATCCACCTGCCTTGGCCTCCCAAAGTGCTGGGATGACAGGTGTGAGCCACTGTGCCCAGCCTAGAATATGAAATTTAGGGCTGGACAACTTGAGCTATTGTGGCCAATCCCCTTGTTCTTCCTTCTACTTGCGTACTTTAAGTTTGTGTAAAAAGCAATATAAAGTCAATGTTATGGGTCCTTCTGACCTGGTGAATTCTTCCACAGACAGGGATCACTGAAAACCTAGAATTTTGGACATATGCCAGTGAAGAATGCGTATGGTACCAAGGACCTGTGTCCAATTACACTATCACGTATCACTGAGATCTCATACTTCCCTTTTATTTCTGTGGTTAGCGTGGGAGTCAAACAAACTTATTAATAACCTGAGCTGAGTCCAAGTTATTATTTTTCTTACCAACCCATAATGCTGGATCAGCTTTCCATGTTTTCATCTGGTTTTGGTTTGTTGTTTTAAGAAAACAAATCCCCTTGTCCCTGGGCTTTGTGCTTGCTCTAGCCATGATCATGAATGCTGTTGGTCCAAATAGTCAGATGTTTTATTATTTTTAACTTCATTAAGTTATCTTCCCAAATGCTTCCTTTGCAGATATGCTTTCCCTGGATATTGAGGAAATGCTCCTGGCTGTTCTACTGTCCTTGCCCTGAGAGATTTACTAATTAAAAATACATTAACATTTTACTTGTATAGTGGCTAACTATATCACTAAGGCCCATACTAAAAATGTTGTGTTCATTTTTTCTCCATATTGCCTCCTAGTTCTCAAAATTGTTTCTAATACATATAAACTCTTAACAGAAAATGTGTTGAATGAATCTGAAGTTATCTAAATATAACCCCAACATAACTCAGTCTCTTATTCCCTTGCACTTGGAAATTCCAATGATTTTTATGTCTCCTCTGATTTATTAATACCTCAGATAATGTTTTCTCTGCAAACATCTATAGACTTGAACTCTGACCACAACTACTTATCTTCCAATTTGTCTCATGCTTTCCTTCCCAATAATCCTGATCTGCTACTTTATCAAGCCCTTAAATCTCTTAACATTCATTTTCATCTTTTTTTTGGCTAATACACCACCTCAATTCACTCCCAATCCATGCTCAGATATTTTTAATTTGTGGCCCTTCCTACCATTGTTTTTTCTTGAATTTCTCATTTTTTTCTCTCAACTCCCTCAATATGTCAAATTCCACATTCACCCTTTCTCAAATTCCCAAATTTGAGTTAATTCTATAATCATACTTCTCCTTTTCAGCAAAGCAGTCTCCAAGTGAAATAAAAGAACCATCTGAGCAATGGAATTTCAATAAATGTACATTAAATTCCAATCTCAACTGAGGTATCAATATGGGCCAGAGAACTATTTATGCCTTGCTCATCTTCTTTTATTTCCATTGGCAGATGTGGTGAAGTATAGAGCACAATGTCAAACTACACATCCACCTCAAACACCGCCACTCTCAGCATATTATTTCACTTATTCCTTTACAGATGGGAAATAATAGATCAGGGTCTGTATACCTGTGTGCTACAACCAAATCACCTAATCATCTCTATACATAATAGCTCTTCTGCTTTCTTCAGTTTTAGAGACAGTAATGTTCTCTGCTTCTCTCTTCATTTTATTTTGCTTTTAATTTTAAGCCAAAACTTCTTAATTATGATGTCATTATGTTCTCTTTCCTCTATAGTATTATGATTACCAATTTTCCTCTCTATTTTAAATATTTAGCTTCCCCTCCCAGCCTATTGGGTCTTTCCTACCTGCTTATTCTTCCAGCAAACTCAAAGTCTAATACTATATTTAGATAAAACTTTTCTGACCTTACCTGGGTAGTTTATTCCTAACTCTTTGTATCAGCATGTGGAAATTATACAGTCCTAGAGCAAAGAGCAGGTTCTATCAGCAGTCATGTAAACAAGTAGCACAATTAAAACCTCTTCTGATTTTTGATTTGCATAACAGTTCTGCTGTGAAAAATAGATTACAATTAGAAGAATTCTTCCCCTATATATAACTTCTCTTAACACATCATGAAGAATCTCAAGGAAGAGCTTTGCTTAGTCTGTGTGCCATTGTCCATCCATGTTGTTGGAATGATTTTGTAAAACTATATATAGCATAAGAAAGAATAAATGAATAAATTTTTAAAATCTCTGGGAAGGCCAAAATTGTTTCTAACCACCCAAATCCCCTATCCATCCTTTATGTTTAGGGTAGTGCTTATAAAAATGAGTCCTTGTAACAGAATATCCTTGACAAGCTTTTAACCTACGAAATATAGTGGTGGAGCCTTTCTCCCAAGATAAAAAACTAAAAAAAAAAATCATTCCTGCTAAAAATGTTCTAGTGGTCAGTAAATTAAATATATGATTTGTTAATTTAGGAACCACAAAAGGACCTTATTAAAACAAAAGTTCCACTACTCCTTACCTCTGTCCTGGGCACCAATCTCAATGCATTATCTCTTTCCCACACTATAAATCATGAGAATTAGTTTTGTACTTTATACGCTTGCAAAAAACAAACACAAAAGTAAATGTCCAAAGACGTATAAATTAAAATAAAGATGTGATAACTTTTAACCCAAATATATATGCTACAGTAGAATTAGTACCACAGATGCCAATTTGATGCTTCAGGGCTTTGGAAATGCCTTCTTTTCCATTGCTGTCTTACTGTCATTCTTGGTTCAGCAGACAAACTGTAGGCAATCCCAGGAAAGGAACCCATGAGTTAGCTTTCTGCTTGGGAGGTGACATATGTTTCCTCACCCCAACAATTCTACCAGATGTATTTTTCTGCTGAATTATTGCTCACTGTCAGAATAGTCACCATCCATCCCCCTTGTTCCCATACTCTTCATTCTCACCCCTGGCCCTGTTCTGGGTCTTGGTAGCATTTCTCTTCCATTACCTAGTTTGGTTTGACTGTCAAAAGTGAAAAAAGTCATGGAAATATTGCTGCCAGTACAATCAAGAGGAATAACATATGATAATTAAAATCAAGTCTTTTTCATATGTTAGTGGAATTGTCAACCAGAAATAACATGTATAAGTCAAGGCCAAGCAATGTTAAATGTTTGAATCATGTAAAAAAAAGAAAAGTAAGTTTAGCTTTAGATAGGAAATAAATTGTGGCTTCAATAACATAGAAATTTAATTTTGTCCCAAACAAAAGACTCTGAAGGAAGACAGTTGAAGGCTGGTGATGGCTTCAAAGCATCAGTGACCTAAGCCCCCTCTGTTATATCATTCTCATAGCCATCTTCATCTGAGATCATCACATGATCCAAAACACAAATACTGCTAGAGCTCCAGCCATCATGTCTGAGTCCTAGCAGGAGGAAAGAAGATGAGTCAAATATTTTGCCACTTTGAAATTAGATGGGGCAAGTCTCAAAGTAACAGAATTTTTACGTTTTGTGATTTTATAGTTATTGCACCAAATTTAACCAAAGATAGCTTCTTTAATATGTAACACTTTAAAGATTATTTTTCCTAATGATAGATCATTAAAAAGGATCTGGGTATATAACAGTAGTCATGCTTTAGATTTACATTTTCTTGGATACAAATGTAGTTTGCTTTTAACACATGATCTAGCAATACTATTTCTCTAAGCATCCTAGCATCGATGTGTATATTAATAGTAAAAATTTAAAGAACCAGTGAGTCACAGCTTTATAATTTCATGTTGAATTTAATGATGCATAAAACCACCTAAGGTTTCATCCTTTTCATATTTAGGCAAATTCAAATGTGTGGTTATTCTGAATTAATGAAAAGTAATTAAGGTGTTCTGAGAAATGCCAAAGACACATTAGCTTATATTTTAAATGATTTGTCATACACTAAGTAACTTTTTCTAAAGAACTACAGAAACCAACATTAATTCAAGCTCTGGAATTCAAATTTTAAGTTCCAGTAAAAATAAGCAAATTAAACACAGGTAAACAAGACTTTCCATTAAAATAGGAAATATATTCTGCTTAACTTGAAGCTGTCACTCAATACGTTCTTAGAATTTTGGATCTATAAGGACTGGCGACTTACTAGACTTCCTTTGACTTTTATGCAAGGTTAAAGTTTTGAAACAAACATTACCTTTTGTTATAAAGTTATTTGGAATGCAATTTCAGGTGTGGCTCTCAAATAAACCCAGTGCAAACATTCTACTCTGCCTCTTGAGAATCTTTGTTTTGGAAACATTCATAAACTGCACCAATGTTGCAATGGATATGTGTATTAGGAAGAGATACTTTTGGATTTTCTTTGAGTTTAAAATATAAATTAATTACCTAGTGATTCAAATTTTAAATATAATATTATTTGTTATGATTTTAATGTTTATCAAATGCATTGGACAACAATGACAGTCAAGGAAGTAAACACTGATAGTCAACAAAGTTAAAGATTTTTTGAATATTTTGCTGTTAAAAAAATCCAAAGAGAAAATTATGAGGCATTCAAAAACCCTGTTAAAGTGCTATGAAGTATAACAAATGTTTTGCTTAAGTTCAAAACAGTATCATTTAAATGGTCTATAATTAATCTAATCCAGGACATTAATTGTCAAATGTACTTCACAATGGAAGAGCTGTCACAGCTTAATTATTATATTTTAGGTAGTACTATCTTCTTCACATATTAACTTCAGTGGGTTTAGTAAGAAAAAAGATACTGCAAAGCATAAATGATCAAGTCATCATCACATTCCTTTGCTTGATTACCCTCTCTCAAAAATCAGTGAATCCATAAAATATGGCTCATGAGATCTTTAAAACACAATGTGTCTAGAATCCACCCTTTCAATTTGTGCATGTGCCTAGCTTTGTGTTTTCTAGTCCTTTCTATCAGGCTCCTTGCACTAGTTCCCCAAATGGTTCCTACTGGCCCTCTACTTGGGTTTCAGACTTTTCTTGATTCACCTCTGGTCTTTCTCCAACTCCTCTACAAAATCACTAGTGATCTTAAAGATAATGGAGCTAACTTAATAAAGTAACAGAAAGTGCTAATGATTTATATGGGTTTGAAATTTTAATGTCGTTTCTGGGAAATTTACCATGTAATGGAAGGCACCAGATAAGGAAAACAGAAAAAAAAAAAAAAAAAAATAAGACATTGGGGCAAAAATGCCTATTTCAGTTATACTAACTTAAACCTCAAAGGCACTTGCCTACCTCATTTGAGCCTAAAGTTGATTTAGTCAAATATTTTAAAGTCACTTTTTCAAAGTTAATCAGATCATATCTTAACATAGAGAACTTTTTTATATTGAAGTTCTATAATTTCCTTTTGTGGGTAATGATAGGTAAATTTTCCACCTTGCCTAGTTTTATAGAAAATAAAATGATTAAGATTACTCTGAGGACTCTGAATGAATTTTCATAACTGGGCAAAGATAATATACACAATATGTAACTTTTTAAACAATGCAGTATGTGGAAAAAATAAGGAAAGCTGTTTCTCTGGCAAAGCAGCTCTCTCAAGATTGTCTATATTGCTTCGTATTCAAAATGATCCCACATAAGTCTTCAATCTCAGTGGATGTGTGGGATAAGATGTCCCTGTCTAGACAATAGCTGTAAGTGCCATACCTGTAAGAGGTAAAAAGTTCATGTTTTTCCTCCTAGGTGATAATGAATACCCACTCTGTTTCGCTACGTTGTTTAAAAATGTTTCTGAAATTGTATACTTCTATGTATAATGATGTAGGAAGCAGCAAAAGCAAGATACCTTATGTCTTGTACATAAAGGTGATAATGGTCGTAAGAGCAAAATAAAGCAGGAAGAGACATATTTTATTCAGAATGCCTTCATTTCACCTATAAATAGCAAGTCCTAGTCTCAGTTTGGGCACTGATTGTTGGCTTAGAAAACCTCTGGGTGACCATGGCACGTTAATAGACATGGAAGAGGCCTTCTGAGTGTGCTTGCTGTGTTCTGGTCAGAAGATGTCAATACATAACTAGCTCGGGTTTTGACAAAATGGCTTAACTTCACCACATGTCATTGCAGTTAGTTAATTGCTGCAACTTCTAACACTATAACCATCAATGATATTTTCTCTTTAGAAAATAAAGAAAATGGCTAATGAAAGATACTTTTATGAATGGTTATGAGACAAAAATAAATAGTTCAAATTCAGAACACCACCATTTTCAGAAGTTGCACTTTTCAAGGCAGCCTGTGGAAGTGATTTTCTCAGGCTCCCTCTGGCCAATTCATGGAAACGCAGTAATCAATCACAATTGTTTTATAGAATTGAGTTGCTGGTACCATGTCACAACAAACTGATTAAACCCTCCCAGAAGAAATCACCAACTTTATTGGGACTAATGGTATCTAAGATCTTAAGTTAGAAAGCTGTTTTCATTTATCCTTCAAGGAAAAGTATTGCTTCTGAAAACTCAGCAAATGAGATTAATTTTTTTTCAGAATAGACCTTATCCAAGTAGCACACTACACCATTTTTCACATTTCAGGATATCAAAGGATATTGTGTTTTTAGTATAATAGTGACAATTAATCTTCCTTTCAAAATGTTTTACTAATTAACTCATCTTGATACAGAGTGTGTCAAGTTTTTGTCTAGTTTTTCTAACACATTTACTTCTCTTATTTATTAATAGTATAACTGTTAGATAGTTCTTTGTTCTTTATTATATAACTTGAAAATCCCATTTGTGGCTTCAAAATATAAGTATTATTGAATTTTGTTGCCCCATGATATTCAATAAATGTTATTTAACAACAATGTCTCAGTATGCTGTTAACCTCAAGGAAGGAATGAGTCAGATTTTCTCATTCAGTGTAATAAAGAGAAGATCAGGGATTTATTTGGCATTAGCCCAGTGGAACGGTTCTTAACTTTTTGTCTTCCTTCTTTCCTCTCTCCCGTCCCCTGCCCCACCCCTTCTGCTTTCCCCCCTTCATTTCTTTTCCCTTCCCCCTCCTATTCTACAACATTCTTTATCGTAATACAAGCTGCACAAGCAGATCATCTGAGTCCTAGAGTCTAAATTAGTTTGTAAAAATTATGCATTTATGTTTTAAAATGTAAATGTAATACATGTTATTATCTCCTTAATAGTGAAATTTTTTTTTTAAATAACTTTTTTAGGAACAACAAAGCTCAATTATCTAATATTCCAAAACAAGGGGCTAGCAGTTCACTCCCAAATGAAAATAATCAACTTCCTATTTAAAATGACAAAAGCAGTTAAATAGGGAGGCAAAGGGATTATCTTTGTTTTTCCCATGCGTATATCAAACAGTTCTTCTACTGGAAAGAGTAAAGACTAGGCACTAAAAGATTATTGAGACTGTTGCAATAACCTATTTCTGATACAATAAAGGCTAAGGCTATGAATATAGGTCAAGAAAGAAGGTACGATTTTCAAGAGACTTTTCTAAGGTATACTCAGTAAAGTTACAGAAACTCCATAAATATATACACCTATTAAGTATCCACAAAATTTGAAATGAAAAGCTAAAATAAAAAAACACAGTAAATAAACATACAAGATGGTACTGTCAGAGAGGATTTTAGTGTAGATAGTGGTGAGAGGTTGAAAGTGCAATGTGTAAGTCCTGGATCCTGAGAAATAAAAATATGCATTGGGTATAATCATTGATGGTGATAGACATGAGATTATAGTACATTGAAACAGGGGAGAGACACTCACAAAGTTAGAAAAAATTGTGTGATGCATTGATCACTTTATATATAAAGAGAGGAGGCTTATAGAGGTTTTGTTTTGTTGTTGTTTGGTTTTTACTGGCCAGTATGTAAAGACTCAGTTACTACTGTCACCTGATCTTATGACTCAAAGTCTGTGGTCTTTTGTACTAATAAACTGCATTCACTATGGAAAACAAGACAAGTTATTCTAAACATTTCAGATGTGAAACTTGCTAAAATATAACTTAAATAATTATAATGTGAGCATGAGATGACAAAAGTCACTTGGAAATCAGCTGATCAGTGGATCCAGAAGAAATTTAAAGAAATGTCACCTGGATGTGGTGGCTCACGCCTGTAATCTCAACACTTTGGGAGGCAGAGGCGTATGGATCACTTGAGGTCAGGAGTTTGATACTAGCCTGGCCAACATGGTGAAACCCCATCTCTACTAAAAATGCAAAAATTAGCTGGGCATGGTGGCACAGCCTGTAATCCTAGCTACTCGGGAGGCTGAGGCAGGAGAATTGCTTGAGCCCAGGAGGCAGATGTTGCAGTGAGCCAAGATGGCATCATTGCATTCTAGCCTGGGAGACAGAGACAAGTGTCCGTCTCAAAAAAAATTAAAAAATAAATAAGAAATGTTACATGTTCTATAAAATAACAATATCTATTATTGAGTTTTAACTGTACAAGCAGAGAAACTGTGGTGGCAAACAAATAAACTTCACATGCAAAAGCAAGATTTACTTTTAAGAAATATATATATATATGTTCAACCATGAATCAAAAAAAAAGATTAATTTCATAAAATAGATTCCAAATATGCAAAAGCACATCTTCAATTGTACAGAGAATACAAAAAAAGATATCATACAAGATTTTTTATGTCCTATTCATAGACAAAAACAATAAGAATAGAAACTACCTTAATTGTCACATATATGAAAAAAGAATAGAAAGTGATATGTATATTGTAGTTACAGTATAAAGCATTTTCACTTATATTTTTATACTATCTGACGAGGTAAAACTAGTAGATTTGTTACTTTCACCATGGCCAAAATGGTGGCCATTAAGTTTCAGTGCCTGAATTTTGATGGAGACGCATTCATCCCGTAGCAACTAGTGATAATAATAGCAATAGAAATGCTATACACTTGTTGGACACTTACTATTTTCCAGAAACTATTCTGAGTGCTATACACAGACTAGCTAATTTAGTCCTTACAAAAAGCCTAAGAATTAGGCAAGATAATATCATTATTATACAGATGAAGAAATTAGTGTTTTAAGAGTAATACATTTAAAGATACATTTAAAGGGACAAGTTGGTAAATTTTTTGAAAAAAAGAAATTGTCTGAAGTGTGAATGCATTTATCAAGATTTCAGAAGATTGAAATCCTCCAGTGTTGAAGTATCAGGCACTTTGATAAATGAGAAGTGATATTTTGGAAAAGAATTTGAAGACCTACAAAATGCCCCTCACATATGTTTTATAAGTGACCACATATTTAAGCTCTTAATAAGATTTTTTTTTCTCTGTTTATACACAAGTATGAGGGACAGTGTAGTAAGATGTCCTTCATAACCAAAGTTTTAAATGTTATCATCTGAAACTATCCAGGGAAGAAAACCTGAGACACGTTCCTTGAGGTTAGGGTGTGCTCCTTAAAGCCCTTTATGTCTCCAGCAACTTGCAAAAGATAGGAATTTGTTGTTGATACTAATTATGAGGATGATGATTTCATGACTTTTTAAATCCACAACTTTGTATGCAGATAGCAATCGCCTTGAAAGACTGATTGCTAATGTTGAAATTGCCTTTTGTGCAAAGCTGACAAATTTTAGACCAAATTGCTGTTGGCTATGTTTTCAGAAAGGTAGATCTTAATAATGACATTAAATTTTTCTTTTTGAACAAATGAATGAGTTTCAAGAATGTTTCTACAAAGACAGAGCACTATATAAATTCCACATGAAAGCAAACCCTAATTTAAAAAATAATACCCTAATGATGTCTAATTACTTCCTTGAGAATAAGCAGCAACCTAATTAGTCACCTTTATCTTCATATGCACCTGGAATTGCTATTGTGAATAAGACATACAAAGCACAGTCCATTTTTAAAACAATACTCTGCAGTATAGGAAACTGAGAAGGTTTGGGTTAGGAAGGCAAGGTAATTTATGACAAATCATTACAATTTCTAATGGTATTTGATCCAGTTTTTGAGGGAATTGATAAAATAATTAACAGAGTTTGGAAAACTTTCCATTGCAAATAACACAGAATTATGGTCATGAGCCACAGAGTGACAGTTTGGTCAATGATGGACTGCATATACAATAATGGTTGTATAAATTATAATATCGTATTTTTACTGTATCTTCTCTATGTTTAGATATGTTTGGATACACAAATACTTTTCATTGTGTTATCATTACCTACAGTATTCAATACAGTAATGTGTGCAGGTCTGTAGCCAGGAGCAATAGGCTATATTATATAGCCTAAGAGTGTAGCAGGCTACACCATCTACGTTTGTGTAAGTACACGCTATTATGTTCACACAATGATAAAATCACCTAATGAAGCATTTCGTAGAACATATCCCCATAGTTAAACAACGCATGACTATATTTTAGAGCTAAATACAGAGCATTCCCCATAAGGCTAGATAAAATGCAGTTTGAGAAGACAGTGTCTCCAGACGTCAGACATTTCACTGCCATAGCAAATGGCAACTATTAACTCCAAACTTTGAGATTTTATCCAGAAAGAACTTGGAAATCTCTTCTCTGTTAGATAACGTCTTCCCAGAAATGTGTTGTGGACAAGATAGATTAACCCAGCTGACAACCACTCAAATGAATTCCTGGAAGTGAGCCTTTTCAGGCAGAAAGGAAAATAAAAGTTTCTATCTCTTCACCACTGCCATGTGAAGACTTCAAAAATCAGTTTGTACCATCTTCTATAAAACTCAAAGTGAGAAAGGCAAAGTATATTTTCTCTTTTGCTGCAGAAGAGCCAGTTCTTACTTGCATTATCAATACTGACTAATGGTATAAATCTTTAGGAATATTCAAAGTGGTCATTCTATCAATGTGGAAACAATTCTACTTCATGGTAAATTACAAATAAATTACCATGGGAGGTAAGGACAATTTTTCTGATTATAATTGAGTTTTTCTGGATAGTTACTTTTCAAGTTTTTTTTTTCTTTAATTAATTGTTGTATAGCAACTTACCACAAATTTAGCAACTTACAGCAACATGCATTTCTTACTGCAGTTTTAGTGACAGAGGAGTCTGGCTGTTGCTTGGCTGGTTCTTATGTATAGGCTCTCAGGCTGTAATCAGAGACAGCCAAGGCTAAGTTTTCATCTGACAGTTCTACTAAGAGAGGATCTTCTTCCATGCTCCATCAGATTGTTGGGCAGAATTTGTTTTCTTGTAACCACAGGACTGAGAGCAGTTAGTTTTTTGCTGGCTGGAGGCTGAAAGCAACTTGTAGGTTGCCTTCCCAAGGTCCTAGAGGGTGCTGCAGTTTCTTGAGGCCACCTGCAGTTCCTTGCCATATGGTCTTCCCCAACTTGAGCATTTATTTCATCAAGTCTGCAAAGAGAGTCTTTAGAGCAAGTGGGCTAGCAAGATAGAGTATTGTGTAAAATAGCTTATCATGAGGGTGACCTTCCATAACCCTTGCAATATTATACTGATTAAGGCAAGTCATAGGCTCCCTCCTCACTTAAGGGGAGGAAAGTACACAAGGCCATAAAGTCCCGCTGGCAGGAATCTTGGTAGGCGGGTACCCTAGAAACTATTCACGCTTGTTACCAATTTATCATGGGATGCTGTTTCCTCTGCCCCTATAAACACGTTTTTGTAGTTTCTTAACCTAAGACACCCACTTCTTGAGATGTGCTTTGTAAAGAGATTTTTTTTTCTAAGTTTTTATTTTAGGTTTGGGAGTACATGGGAAGGTTGTTACTTACATAGACACCTTTCATGGGGATTTGTTGTACATATTATTTCATCACCCAGGTATTAAGCCCAGTACCCAATAGTTATCTTTTCTGCTTCTCTCCCCTTCTCCCACCCTCCCCCCTTCAAGTAGACCCCAGTGTCCCTTGTTTCTTTCTTTGTGTTTATAAGTTATTATTTGACTCCTACTTATAAATGAGAACATGCGGCATTTTTTCTATTCCTGTGTTAGTTTGTTAAGGATAATAGCCTCCAGCTCCATCCATGTTCCCACACAGATGCTCCCATGATCTCATTACTTTTTATTGCTGCACAGTACTCCATGGTATATTTGTACCACATTTTCTTTATTCAATATGTCATTGATGGGCATTTAGAATGATTCCATGTTATTGCTATTGTGAACAGTGCTACAGTGAACATGTGCATTCATGTGTCTTTATGGTAGAACAATTTATATTCCTCTGAGTATAGACCCAACAATGGGATTGTTGGGTCGAATGACAGTTGTGCTCCTAGCTTTCTGAGGGATCACCATACTGCTTTCCTCAATGTTTGAACCAATTTACACTCCCACCCACAGTGTATAAGCGTTCCCTTTTCCCTGCAGCCTCGCCAGCATCTGTCATTTTTGACTTTTTAATAATAGCCAATCTGACTGTTGTGAGATGGTATCTCATTGTGATTTTAATTTGTATTTTTCTAATGATCAGTGACACTGATATTTTTTTTTCATATGATCGCTGGCCACATGTATATCTTCTTTCGAGAAGTGTCTATTCATGTCCTTTGCCCACATTTTAATGGGGTTGTTTTTCTTTTGTAAATTTGTTTAAGAAAGTTCCTTATACATGGTGGATGTTACATCTTTGTCAGATGCATAGTTTGCAAATATTTTCTCCTCTTCTGTAGGTTGTTTATTTACTCTGTTGGTAGTTTCTTTTGCTGTGCAGAAGCTCTTAAGTTTAATTAGATCACACTTGTCAACTTTTGCTTTTGTTGTGATTACTTTTGGTGTCTTTGTCATGAAATCTTTGCCTGTTTTTATGTTCAGGATGGTATTGCCTAGGTTGTCTTCCAGGTGTTTATAGATTTGGGCTTTACATTTAAGTCTTTAATCTGTTTTGAGTTGATTTTTGTGTCTGTGTAAGGAAAGGGTCCAGCTTCAATCTTCTGCATATGATTAGACAGTTATCCCAACACCATTTATTGAATAGGGAGTCTTTTCCCCATTACTTGTTTTTGTCAGCTTTGTCAAAGATCAGATGGTTATAGGAGTGTGGCCTTATTTCTGGGCTCTCTATTCTGTTCCATTGGTCTGTGTGCTTGTTTTTGTACCTGTACCATGCTGTTTTGGTTGTAGGAATTTTTTTTCTTTTTTAACAAAATGTTTGCATCTAATCCTCCATTGTTCAATAGTCTTCCACCTTGTTCACTAGAACCAAGGACACACTGCCAATTCAAAGAAATATGTTACATCAGTTTCAGGTTCCTAACAGCTATGTTTATTTGGGATACATGAAAGTCCAAAGGGCCCAGTTATGTAGGCACAGCTCTCAGGCTTGAATTAGTCTCTCAGTCATGATGATCATATCACTTATTTTTTTTATTACTTTAATTTTAGTATAGCCTGTGCTCCTACACTTCTTTGGACTCCTGGATTTTGCCTTTTCTTTAGTAACTGGGGAGAAAATATCTTTTCCAATCTGATACCAAAAATGGATTAGCTACCTAAGAAAAGGCTTCAGTACTGGCAGTTACCCCAAACCCCTGGGTTTTATTTATGATTATTATTTGACTAGCAAATTTCGCTTTCTAAATAATTTGAGGTGCAAATTTGTAAACCTGTCATTGTACCTGACATTTAGAGATGCCCTACTTAAGCCTCACAAAGAAATTCCTATCTTCTTTTTAAGTAAACCATGAATGACTAGAAATTATTTGGCAAGCTGTATCTTTAAAAATATATAAAACATTGTTTTCTGAATTTTTTTGTGATTGCTAAGAAAGTTATTTTGACTTCTAGAACAACATATATTTGAATTGCATCAATTGCTGTAATTATTGATTACATAAAAAAACTACTTTCTAGTCTATTCTTGGATATGTAACTTCAGGTAATATTTTATGCCTCCAGGAAGCACTGAACTTCATTCGGAAAAATATACTGGCCCTACCTTCTGAGAGACAAGATTCATTTATGATTATTCACAATGTACTTTTTTGGGTTTTTGACAGTTTGGCTCTTACTTTACAATAACCTCCGCTAATGCTCTCCTCTTCAGACCTGTCCAAGATATCTAAGCATCTCTTACATATATCTGAAACATTCATTTTCTTTCTTGCTTTCTTGTTTTCTGAAGCATTCCACTTTCTGATTTTAAAAGCTGATCCTATTCCTCCACATCATTTTTTCTTTCCCTGAATATCTGAGAAAATAGGTGGCATTTCTCCAATGATGAAAAATATTTCCATGGTGGGCTTCATCTTTACTTGGAGACTCTCTGTTTAACACCAACATTCTTAAACGAATGCAGGTAGGTATTTCTTTTTTCCAAATACTAACCCTTATGATTGCGACTACCTAAGTGGCAAGAAAAATCCTAAGAAATACTTCTGAAGTTCATAGTCCAAGGCATAGAATGACTAAAAAGAAAACTGAAAAAGAAAAAAAAACCTAAAACATAATTATAGAACTATAGAAAACTTTTTCTTTTCCTCCCCCACATGTCGCCACCATTATTAAAGGCCTATTTAAAGCAATTTCTTTTATCTAGTACGTCATGACTGGCTATCAAGAAAAGGTAATAAGGCATACCAACAACAACAACAACAAAATCCCACAAAATTTGAAGAGAAAGAGGAAGCATTAGAACCAGGTATGACAAGCAGCCAAAATCATGCTGAATGGAGAAAAGTTGAACCTATCCCCACCTGAGAACTGAAACAAGACAAGGATGTCTACTTTCAACACTGCTAGTCAACACAGTACTGGAAGTCCTAACCAGAGCAATCAGATAAGAGAAAGAAATAGGAATGTCAAACTGTCTTTGTTCATCGATGATATGATCATATACCTAGAAAATCCTAAAGACTCATCCAAAATGTCTTACACCTGATAAATGAATTCAGTAAAGTTTCAGGATACAAAATTAATCTACATGAATCAGCAGCACTGCAATACATCAACAACAACCAGATGAGACTCAAATCAAGAACTCAGTACCTTTTACAACAGCTAAAAAAATGAAATAAAATACCTAGAAATATACCTACACAAGGAGGTGAAAGATCTCTACAAGGAAAACTACAAAACATTGCTGAAATAAATCATAGATAACACAAACAAATCAAAACACATCCCATGCTCATGGAGGGGCAGAATCAATGTGACAATGTCTATACTGCCAAAAACAATCTACAGATTCAATGTAATTCCCACCAAAATACCATCATCATTTTTCACAGAACTAGAAAAAACAATCCTAAATTTCATATGGAGCTCAAAAAGAGCCTACATAGCCAAAGCAAGACCAGGCAAAAATAAATAAATAAATAAAATACTGGATGCATCACATTACCCAACTTCAAGTTATACTGCAAGGTTATAGTTACCCAGCATGGTACTGGTATAAAAATAGAAATGTAGATCAATGGAACAGAATAGAGAACCCAGAAATAAAACCAAATACTTACAGCCAACTGACCTTCATCAAAACAAACCAAAACATAAAGTGGGGAAAGGCCATCATATTCAACAAATGGTGAGCAAATGGATAATTGGCAAGCCACATGTAAAAGAATAAAACTGGATCCTCATATTTCACCTTATACAAAAATCAATTCAAGATTAATGAAAGACTTAAATCTAAGACCTAACACCATAAAAATTCTAGAAGATATCATCAGAAAAACTCTTTTAGACATTGGTTTAGGCAAAGAATGTATGATTAAAAATCCCAAAGCAAATTCAACAAAAACAAAAATAAATGAATGAGACCTAAATAAACTAAAAAGCTTCTGCACTGTAAAAGAAATAATCAGCAGAGTGAACAGACAACCCAATATTTGAGAAAATATTCATAAACTCTGCATCCAACAAAGGACTAATATCCAGAATCTACAAGGAAATCAAATCAGCAAAAATAAACAAATAATCCCATCAAAAAGTTGGCAAAGGATACGAATAGAAAATTCTCAAAAGAAGATATATAAGCAGCCAACAAACATATGATAAAACGGTCAAAATCACTAATTATCAGGGAAATGCAAATTAAAACCACAATGAGGTATCACCTTACTTCTGCAAGAATGTCCATAATTAAAAAGTCAAAAACTAATAAATGTTGACAGGGATGTGCTGAAAAGGGAACACTTTTACACTGCTGGTGGAAATGTAAACTAGTAAAATCACTATGGAAAACAGTATAGAGATTCCTTAAAGAACTAAAAGTAAAACTACTATTTGATCTAGCGATTCCACTATTGGATCTCTTACCTAAAGGAAAATAAGTCATTAAATGAAAAAAAAAAAAAAAGCATGCACATGCATGCTTATAGCAGAACAATTTGCAATTGCAAAAATATAGAACCAATCTAAAGGCCCATCAACCAAGTAGATAAAGAAAATGTGGTGTTTATGTACACCACGAAATACTACTAATCCATACAACAAAACCAAATAATGCCCTTTGTAGCAACTTGGATGGAGCTTAAGGTCATTATTCTAAGTGAAGTAACTCAGGAATGAAAAATCAAATATCACATATTCTCACTTACAAGTGGAAGCTAAGCTATGAGGATGCAAAGACATAAGAATGATATAATAGATGTTGGGGACTTGGGGGGGAAGTGTGAGAGAGGGGTGAGGGATAAAAGACTACATATTTAATACTGTGTACACTGCTTAAATAATGCATGCACCAAAATCTCTCAAATCACCATTAAAGAATTTATCTATGTAACCAAAAACCATCTTTACCCCAAAAACTATTGCAAAAACTAATCAATCAATAAAACAGATGCACCAAGCATGTTGAAATTATGAAACCAGAATTATTTTTTACAAACTATAATATGCTAAAGACTCTAATGGATAAACTAGACAGCATGAAAAAGCATACTGACAATGTTACCAGAGAGACAGAAATCCTGTGAACCCAAAATAAATGCTATATCAAAAGCACCATAACAGAAATGAGAAATGCCTTTCATGGGCTCATGAGTAGAGGGGACGTGGGTAAAGAAAGAATCTCTGAGCTTAAAGATATAGCAATAGAAACTTTGAAAGTAAAAATTAAAGAGAATAAAGATTTAAAAACACAGAACAGAATATCTAAGGACAGTGGGACAACTACTAAGGTGTAACATAAATATGATAGGATTACCAGAAGGAGAGAAAAGATAGAAAGGAACAGAAGAAATAGTTGAAAAAATGACTGAAGCTTTCCCCCCCCCCCAAATAATGTCAAACACAAAACCACAGATTCAAGGAGCCCAGAAAACACCAAGTCAGTTAAATAAAAAAACAAACAAACAGAAATAAACCCAAAACACCCTACACCAAGACACAGCATTTTCAAACTACAAAAAAAAAAAAAAAAAAAAAAAAAAAACAATGATAAAGCAAAAGGTCTGGAAAGAAGTCAGAGAAGAAAAAACAAAAAACGCCTTTTCTACAGAGGAACAAAGATAAGAATCACCTCCAATTTCTTCTCAAAAACCATGTAAACAAGAACAATGGATTAAAATGTTTAAAATGTTCAGAGAAAATCTCTCCATGAATCTAGAATTCTATACTCTGCAGAATTGTCCGTGAAAGCTAAAGGAGAAATACTTTTTCAGACAAATAAAATGAAAGAAATTTGTTGCCAGTAGACCTGCCTTGCAAGAAAAGTTCTTTGGAGACAAGGAAAATAATGTAGGTCAGAAACTTGGATCTACTTAAAAAAAACAAAGTGCAACCTACATCTGGTAATTAATAATTCTTAATTAAAAATGCACAAATTATATAAGCACTGGGCTGAGGCTACTACCATGCTGGATGTAAATACAATGATAGCAAGCTCTGCAGATCTATGCAACATGCAGCATGGTAATACGGCCTGAGAAGTATCCAGAATTTTTAATTGATTAAATTCTCAGTAAGTCTGGATGGAGACTTTAATAACATCTTTTTTTTTTTTTTTTTTTTGCATATGTCCTGGCTCTAACTAGCTAGTTTTCTCTAATTATTTATTTAGTCATAATGAGGGAATGTGTTCTCTTCTGGGTCCATGAGGGGGTGTAGCTTTAAGGGCAAGAATTTTCCTGCGCCATTCTCCCCTCCCATCTCTCTATCCAGGAGATTGAACAGTTTTTGGGTTTTTGTTTGAATTTCACGAGCGCGGGAAGAAGCTAAAAGTCAGTCACTCCAGCGGAAGTTTCAAGGAACTCCTTTCATTGGCCCAGGGTCTTGGAGAAGGTGCGGGTTTCTCCCAGGATAAAAGTCCGTGCTCCTTCACCTGCACTTGATTTCCAGCTTTCTGGAATCCCCTCCCACATGGTCAGAGCTCCCTCCAGGATTTCCCTTCTGGAATCCCCTCCCAGACTCTTCGTGGAAGCCTTTCTCTTCTTCTCCTTTTCTTCTCTTTCTCTACCTAAATAAAATAACCTTTCTGCAACACTTTTTGAGTCCAGTGTTCCCTTTATGAGCATAAGGTCCACCTGCAGTGGTCCCACCGCTTATTCCTTAAGAGGTTGGAGGCCAAGAACCCACAACGATCACCGGCATCCAAGAAAAACCTGGTTACAATTCCTTCAACTTGAAAGGTGAATGTCAGCTAATGTTTCTGCCCATAAAGTTAAAATATTCAGCTAATATAGAATGTAGTATAGCTATATATAATTTGATGAAATTAAGAATACCAAAAGCTGATTACTTTTAGAATCTGGATATGTTACATGTTAACAAAGAAAATTAAAGTCTATATTACTATTTATAAACATTCATACATATATATGTATGTATTTGTGAGACTAAGATAGGAAATTATATATATATATAAAATTAGAATTTCCTATTTTTATATATAATTTCATATCTATATAAATTTCCTATCTTTCTTAATCTCACAAATAGATATCAAATTTAAAATTGCTGGACTCCATTAACCTTATTGCTGATACAAATAGCTCTTCACAAAGAGTAAAATGTTGGCAACTATATGAATCCTTTGTAGTATCAGGTCCCCATGGTAACAGAGATTTGTATACTGACATCAGAATCTAAGAGGCCACAGAGCTACAGAGCATTTCAATTTGTGTTAAGGGGAAAAAAATTTAAAAAGACAAATGCACAGTCCTAAAATGATGTCATAAAAATGACTGATGATCTTTGGGTATGCTGATATGTTTTCACATATCATTTATCAATTTTCCTGTTTTGATTTATATTCTCTTGTCAATCTAATGGCCCTTAGTATGTTTCCTTTTGAAGTAAACTGTTCAAAAATCATGTCTATATATTTTTGCATGTTTTGATAAATAATTATACAATACGTTATTTAAGATTTACTAGATAGTATGTCCCTACTGGGTACTTAATTTTCTTCTAGATTATTATAAAGAAGGAGTAGTTGGTTCAGTCTTCTAAGGTGGACACCAATCTCCTTTCAATGGCTGATTTTAGAGTAGAAGTACATTTTCCTTCATTTCTGGTTTCCATGAGGAGGGATTTCTCCTTAAACTCATTTCAGGCCATTCTATTTCTCTTTTTACTCACATGACCAGTGAAAGGGGAGACTGACTTTTCTAAAGCAAATTTGGGACAAAATAACTCAGAATACAAAGCTGAACTTTGTCTTATTTATTTCTTTTAGGAAGTAGATGCTCGCAGAAAATACAAGTTCTTCTCAACTCCAGGTGGAAGGTTTTGCAGGGGACTATCTTCCAACTCTCTCCAAGATTGCTGACTCCTACTTTTGGTAATTACATATTCTTGAATTAAAAGTCCACTCAGCACTGGGTTGAGGCTACCTTGTTGGATAACTCCATTATTTTAGAATCTAATCTTTCCTCTCCTTTCAGTGCTGACTTGACTACATTAATGACTACATTATTTAAAATGATGTAGAATAGAATTGATGAGAATTGGCATCTTGACATTTTCTAGATTTTAAAGTAAATATTTTTAACATTTTGTAATTGAATAGGGTAGTCGCAGTAAGTCTTTGGTGGACACATACCATATAGGTATGTTCCTTTCTATTTATCACTTAAGATAATTTTTTTCAATAATAAAATAATACTACATTTTGTCAAATAATTTTCTACATCTAATGAGTTTATTAGTTTTTGTTCATTGTTCAAAATAAGCTAACATGTTGAACTGCATTTATAGTTTTTCTTTTTTTTTCTTTTGAGGGGAAGTAAATTTAAACACACCTAGCATACCTGGAATAAACTCAAATATGTCATAATATAATCTCTTTCCCCCTCTGCCCCTGGTTTTTGTTTTTTGTTTTTTTTTTTTTTTTGGTGTGGATTTTTTTTTCTTTACTAGCTTACATTAGAATTTTAAAGTTTATATTTGGGAGTAAAATAAATCTATTCTTTTTCTTTCTCATACTTTTTTTTTGGTAAATGGAGGGAGTCTCACTCTGTCTCCCAGTCTGGAGGGCAGTGGTATGATCTTGGCTCACTGCAACCTTTGCCCACTCCAGGTTCAAGCAATTCTCCTGCCTCAGCCTCCCTAGCAGCTGAGATTATAGGTATGTGCTATCACACCTGGCTAAATTTTGTATTTTTAGTAGAGATGGTGTTTCACCATGTTGGTCAGGCTGGTCTCAAACTCCTGACCTCAACTAACTCACCTGTCTCAGCTGCCCAAAGTGCTTTTCTCATACTGTTTTAGTAGTTGTTTAAAATTATGTATTTCTTTAATGGTGTGGCGGAAATCACCTGTAAAACTTGATGTGTACCACAATTAATCCTTGTGTAAAATTATAAACCAGTGATTCACTTACTGTAATCAATTTCAAGTATTTGATGGCTTGTTTCTTCTTGAATAAACATTGTAAATGTAAAATGTTTTTGTTTTTTCTATTTTTCCCAGGTTCCCATTTTTTATTTTCAAAATGTGTCCCACATATCATTTTATTATCATTGTCATTTTCCCTGCATTCATAATTTTTTTTCATTTAGGTTAATATTGCTTATTTATACCTCCACACTCTTTTTAGATGTATCTACTATGTTTTGCCAGTGTTATGCCACACATAGTAGATGTATCTACTATGTTTTGCCAGTGTTATTGGTATTTTCAAGAAACCAACCTTGGGTTCTATTAATTGTCGTTACTACATCTTTATGTTCTATATTATTAACATATATTCCTATGTATATGTTCTGAGCATTCTTCTTCTCTCTTTTTCCTCTTTATTTTTTCATTTGAGTGCACAATTTATTTATTTTAGTTTTCTATAACAAATGAAGCATTTAAAATAAAAATATATCCCCTTTATTTTTGCTTTAGCTTTGTCTTAAATATTTGATATCAGTTTTCTTATTATTCATGTTGAAAGATGTAATAATTCCCATTAAAATTTATTCTTAGAAATATATAATCTCTTTATTATAAACTTGGGTTACTATGTACAATTGGTGAATTAAACTTCCTATCATTACATGATCATTCTTTTTTTCTATAGTTTTAATTTATTTCTTAGAGTTTGTTGATTCTATTGATACTGCTACACTCTTATTTTTCTACTGGCCTAGCATATTTTCTCATAATTTTGCTTTTAATATTTTGTGTATTTATGTTAAAATTTTATCACCTACATACATCAAAAAGTTGGATTTTTAAAATCAAGCCTAAAAGTTTTGACTCTGAGAAAGTTTGCTATTTTCATTGGATGTGATTGCTAATATATTTTAACTCACTTTTATGGTCTCAGAAATTGTGCATATGTGTGTGTGTATAGTCACTATCATCTTTTATATTAATATTTTTTCAGAAGTTACTTTAGTAAAGTTTTATTTGTAATACATTCTTAGGTTTTTAATTTTTGAAACAAATATAGTTTTATAATCCTCATTCTTAAGACAGAATATCTACAATATAACTTTTGTTTCATAATTATTGTAAGATGATATTTTGAGGATATTATTCCACAGTTTTATGGCTTTGAAATTATTCTTAAAAATTCATCTGATACCATACTTATTATTTCTTTATAGTTACATAATTATTTTTGACTACTTCTAAGTATTCCTTTCTTGCTACTGTTTTGCAGTGTTTTAGATAGTGATTAGAATTTTTCATGATCTCTGAGGATCCATGTCTTTCATCAGTTCTGTTTTTGTATCTAAAAGTTTTTTTCACATCTGCATTATCTTTTGTCCTTGGGTCACCATCTCATACTTTAGTTCCTATCTTTTTAAATTTGAAAACGATTTACATATTCATTTGTCTTGTATTTAATATTTAATAATTATGTGATTTAAGAGGGTCTGATTCTCTGGTTGTTGATTCTGCTCACTGTAGCTCATGGAGTAAGAATTGTTTCTGCATGTGTTTCTTATGACGGTTTACTATGAATTTATTTATTGGAATTTTATCTAAATAAATTTTATAAACTTTGTTTGTCATGTGTATTTTGCCAGAGAGAATTAACATTTTTCTTAGATATTTGGGGGACACAACCAATTGAACCACTTTTTATTCATGTGACAATATGTGATAACATGAGTAACATTTTTCTAATACCACATGAATGCATATGAAAATTTTCTGAGACCCTCTCCACTTTTTTCTGCCTTTTCCAGAGCCAACCTTAAAAAAACTTAAGTACAATCCTTACCATTCTCAAAAACATTCTATTCATTTGTCTTTACATGGAGAGTATTAGATCAGATCTTCCACCTGCCTTGTTACACAGGTTTAATATCCTGTCACTCTGGGCTATTTCAACCCCCAGATCCAAGGCAGCAGATATCTCCAGAGGCCTTGAAGACACTAGTTCTTCAGTGTCTTTTCTTGTTTCTGTATCTGCTTCATTTTTATCTCTCATCTCCAATGACTTTTAAAATTTCCACTGAAGTCAACCATACATTTTGTTTTTATTTTATATTTTCATCTACAATTAAGTTTATAATATAATAAGAGGGTTTTCTTAGATCATAATTTCCAATTATTTAAAAGGAACTACTCAATAATATTTATTTAAAATAGATGAATGACATGTTTTCTGGGAATTTTGTCACGGATGGTCTTGCTGGATCAATCTTTGTGAAGAACTTGTGGTAATAAAGAAAATCTGCAGAAGTTATCATAATATCAGTTTGAATGATATAAAATTGCCATTTTGAATCTACAAAAGGTTGAATTTCAGCAATTTCAAATGATTTAATTTAAATACTTATTATTTATATATTGAAATCCAATAGCATCAGATCAATTGGGTTATTAACAGAATGCTAAAACAATATTTTATTATTATTTGTTCTGTTATACATTACTTCTCATTACATACAATATATTTAGAAATCACACAAATATACTAATGTGATCCAATCAGATGACAGATTAACCTTGTCTTTTTTCTAGTGCCTCTTTCTCTCAAAACTTCTACCCTAGGAGATCTATGTTAAACACTTAATAGGCATGCTTCTGTGTTTTTTTCTGTATAACTACACACACACACACACCACAAACAGGTATTTTATCAAATTTCCCCGATAATACAATTTTCTACATTTAACTTTCTTATTTAATACCTCATAAAAATATATGCATCTATGAAGTCATCCAATATAATTTGAATTTTGTATTACGACAACCTAATATTTGATAGCATTAAGATAATAGGCATGTTACTTTCAATAATTATTATATTAACCATGAACATTTCTTAGTAAAATATTGTGTGTCAGACATAATTTTATTTGGGATAACCATCATTATAGACTGAGATGGAAATAAATAAGAGAAAAATTATGTTTGAATAGAAATACAACCCAGCAGTCTGGGTGTGGTGATTCATGCCTGTAATCCCAGCACTTTGGGAAGCCAAGGTGGGCGGTTTGCCCTGGGTAACAGAGGGGAACCCTTCATCAAAAAGAAAAGAGCCAAAGAGAGAGAGAGAGAGAGAGCGAGAGAGAGAGAGAGACAGAGAGAAAGAGACAGAAAGAAAGAAAGAAAAAGAAAGAAAGAAAGAGAAAGAAAAGAAAGAAAAGAAAGAAGGAAGGAAGGAAGGAGAAAAAGAAAAGATATTAACCCTAAATGTGGTTCTAAGCTACTTGTCAAGTCTGAGTTTTTGGCAAAATATTTCATTATTTATTACCATTTGGAAGGCTTGGTTCAAGATTATGTCCTCTGTAACTTCTGAGGCAAAAAGTGCTGTTTGACTTTATATTTTTCTAATTACTTAGATTTATAATGTCTTGATATTGTTAGTTGGTGGATTTCTAATGTTAGACATCATGAAAAAGTTCCAAAATTCTGTGACCAAAGAGATATACTGTATGGTAATGAGACTATTTTATTTGGGGCATAATCTTTCTAAGGGTAGAATGTTTTCTGTCTCTGTGGTAATCTCCTAATTGACACACATCATAAAAGTTGGAGGTTTAAGAATGCCTTTTAAAAAAAATGTATTTATAGTTTATTAAAGTCAACATACAATTAGTTAAATGTATTTAAATTGTATAATCAGATATATTGTGACATAGGTATGCACTTGTGAAAGAAAGCTAATCAAGATAGTGAACATACCCTTCACACCCAAAAGTTTTCTCACTCCCGTGTACTCTCATACACTACCCTTTTGACCTACTTTCTCCTCTCATCACAAAGTAGCCACTAACCTGCTTTGGGTCACTGTAGATTAGTATAGGTATCATACATTTTTAAAAATAAACAACAATGTGTATACTCTTTTTGGTTAACTTCTTTCACTAGTCATAATTATTTTGAGATTAATTCTCATTGCAATCTTTATAGCTGAGTGGTATATATCACAATGTGCTTATCTTCCTCAAAATCACTTGTTTCCAGTTTGGTAATATTACAAATAAAACATTATAAATGTTTGGATAAATGTATGGATATAAGCTTTCATTTGTCTTAGGTTGATGGCTAGGAATGGAATAACAGGACCATATATACATGCATGATTAGGTTTTTAAGAAACCGAGAAGCAGATTTTCAAAATGGTTGTGCGATATTGCATTCTTGCTAAGAAATTATGAGAGTTCAAGTTGTACCACAACCTCACCAACACTTAGTATGGTCCATGTTTTTAATTTTAATCATTCTAAATGGTAGATGTTATCACCCTATGATTTTAATATGAATTTCTCTAATGACATATCATGTTGAACATCTTTATATGTACTTATTTGGCAAAATAATATCTTTCCAGAAGTGTCTTTAGAACTTTGACCCATTTTGTATTAGGTCGTTTGCCTTCATAATATTGAGTTTGAGAGTTACGTGTATATATCTAGATATAAATCTTTTATCAGATATGTAATTTTACAATTTTCTCTTCATGGTTTGTCTTCTTATACTCTTGACAATGCCTTTCAAAGAACAATTCTTAATTTTGGTGAGATAATTTAACAAATTTTTGTGGTTTATGGATTTTATTTTTGGTATATCTAAGAAATCTTTGCATAACAATGGTCAAAAACTTCTAGTTCTTGCAATATATTCAGGATTATAATTCATTTTGAATTAAATTTATATAAGGACAAAATCATGGATAGACATTCATTTTATGCACATAGATATCCAATTACTCCAGCAAAATTTTTTGAAAGGTTTACAGCTTCTCTGCTGAATTACCTTTGCATCTTTGTTGAAAATCAATTGAATATATATAAGTGGGCTATTATCTGGGTTCTCTATTCTATTCAATTGATCTCTTTGTCTATCTTATCATGAATGTAATTTGGGTGTGATTACTGTGGCTTTATAGTAAGTTTTAATGCTAGGTAATGTGAAACCTTAAACTTTGTGCTTTTGTCAAAGTTGTTCTTACTATTTCAGGTCTCTGCATTTTTACATAAATTTTAGAATTATCTTGTCAATTTCTAACCATAGCCACAACAAGACAACCTGCTTGAATTTTGATAGTGGTCATATGGAATTTGTAAATGAATTTGGGAAGAACTGTCATCTTACAATATGGAAATTCCCAATCATAAAAAACAGTTTAACTCCAATAATTTCAGTTCTTATTTAATGATTCTCAGCAATGATTGAGTGTACAAGTCCTGAATATCTTTAGTTGAGTTTACCTATACTATTTAATAATTTGTAATTTTAAATGATATTTTAATTCCAATTCTTTTATCACTTGTGTGTAGAAATACAGTTGATATTTTCATAATGAGCTTGCATCCTGCAATTTTGCTGAAGTGACTAAAAATCTTTTAAAGACAGGGTCTTGCTCTGTTGCATAGGCCGGAGTGCAGTGGTGCAATCACAGCTCACTGTAGCCTCAATCTCTCAAGCTCAAGTGATCCTTCCACTTCAGCCTTCAGAGTAGCTGGGACTACAGGCACACACCACTATGCCTGGCTAATTCTTTTAAAATTTTTTTGTAGAAACAGGGTCTCCCTATGTTGCCCAGGCTGGTCTTAATCTCCTGAACTCAAGCAATCCTCCTTCCACCTTGGCCTCCCAATATGTTAGGATTACAGATGTGAGCCACTTTGCCCAGCTTTAACCATTTTAAAAGGTAATTCATCATTGTGCAAACAATTTTCAGAAGATTTTTCCTTTGCAAAACTTAAATTCCATACTTACAAAACAACTCACCAATTTCTTTTCCTTCTGTTATCCATCATTCCCTGGCAACAATCATTCTACTTTTTGTTTCTATAAATTTGACTATCTAGGTATGTAATATAAGTGGAGTCATACAGTGTTTGTCTTTTTGTGACTGGCTTATTTCAAGTAGGATAATGTCCTCAGGATTCATCTATTTTGTAGAATGAGCCAGAATCCCCCCTTTCTTTAAAAAAAAGTGATATTCCCTTGCATGTATATACCACATTTTGCATATCCATTCATGTCTTGATTTCCTCTTGGGTGTCTCCATCTTTTGCCTATTTTGAATATTGCCTCTATGAATATAGATGTGACATCCATTTCTTGAAAGTGACCTTAGGAGCACAAAGTTTTCAATTTTGATAAGGTTAAATTTATCTATTTTTTGTTGTCACTTCTTATGTTTTTGGTATGATGACTAAGAAACCATTGACTAATACAAAATCACAGAGATTTACACTTACATTTTCTGCTAAGGACATTTTAGTTTTAGCTTTTACATTTAGGTCTTTCATCCATTTTGAGTTAATTTTTGTATATGATGTGAGGTAAGAGTCCAAGTGGATACTGAATGTTACCTAGCATGAGTGAGAACATTTGGGAAGGCCTTAGGGGGCCACTTAAACTTCTCTGGGCTTACCTCCAGAAACTCCACCATGTTTTCATGGTGAAGATTTTCAGAATGATCAACTTATGTCTCTGAGAGAAAGAGGAGAAAAGATATTATTACAAGATATACCCAGGACTTTTTCCTTAACTTTTCAGGGTAGAAAACTGTGTCAGAGCCTTATTTCAGCTAAAAGCAGCATATTTTTCCTACTCCAGGTTTCTCTAGCCATCCTGTGTCATTTGAGGGGAAAAATAATGTAAATAAAGTGAGATCAGCACTAGATTGGGAAGGCTGCACCCAATTAATATAAGACATCAATGACAGTGTCGCTGTCATTGATGTCTTATATAAAGAGAGGGAGAGAGAGAGAGAGAGAGAGGAAACTTTTCAAACTAATATATATATAACTAATATATATATAACCATAATATATAACATATATGTGTGTGTATACACACACACACACACACACACATATATAATCTTTTTAGAAACAGTTGTGAAATACAGTACCAAGTTGCAGGCCAAATAGAGACTAAGAGTTAAAGGAAAGATGGCAAAAATCTCCTCTCCTCCACATATACCATCAACCAACAGGGTACAGGAATCCAGTATGATAAAAATGAATTAAACTTGAAATTAATTGGAAGACACAGATTTTTTTTTTTTTTTGGGAAGGAGACTTAAGGATGTCCAAAGTAAAGATGAGAGACAAAAACAAGAATACTATAGTATTTGAAGCCTCTGGAACCTACAACTGTAGCCAACAAAATGTAAATTCTAGCCAACAAAACCTAAAATCTCACACTCAATGCCTGTTTAATGCAGCTCCTATTACCTAACACATCATGTCTAGCTTTCAACAAAAAAATTTTATGGCATGATAAAAGGAAAGAAAAGTCACAGTCTTAAGGGACAAAGCAAACTTCAGAATCATGCACTGATATGATACAAATCTTGAAATTATTAGACAAAAAATTTTTTAAAGCTATGAATATCTTATGGGCTGTAATAAAAAAGTAGACAACATGCGTGTACATATGGATGAGATAATCAGAAAGATGGAAACTCCAAGTAAAGATTGATTAAAAACAAACAAGCTATAACAAAATTGAAGGATGCCTTCTGTGGCTCATCAGTAGTCAATATGGCTGAGAAAAAAATCACTTAATTGAAAGATATGTCAATGGAAACTTTCCAAACTGAAATGGAGAAGAAAATTTTTGAAAAAGAACAGATTATCCAAAGACTGTGGGATAATTCAAAAAGTTGTAACATATGCATAATAGGGATAACAGAAGAATAAGGAATAGCAAAGAAGCAGAGAAAATACTGAAGTAAAAAAGATGGAGAACTGTTCAATATTAATGGCTGACACCAAAACACAGGTTCAAAACAGGTCAGAGAACACTATACAGGATAAATACCAACACACATACACGCACACCCCTACCAAGGCATATCATGTTTAAACTAAACAAAAGACAAATATGAATCTCTTGAAAGATGCAAGGGTAAGGGGAAACATATTTCCTATAGAGAAACAATTGTAGGAATTCCAGTATACTTACTGGAAACTCTGTAAAAAAAATGGAATACTTACTGGAAATCCTGTAAAAAAAAATAGGAAGTGCAATGTAGTATTTACAGTATTGAAGAAAAACAACATAATTATAGAATTCTGTATCCTAAAAAATTTATCCTTCAAAGGTGAAGGAGAAAATAAAGACTTTCTCAGACAAATAAAAACTGAAGGAATTTATCACTAGCAAATCTACTGTGCTCTAAGTGTTAAAGAAATTCTTTAAGCAGAAGAAAAACTATATAGGAAAGAAACTTGAATCACATATATATTCATATAAGGAAGTACTCAAAAAAAAAACAACCCCATATTGATGAATGTATATGAAAGGGACACAGAACACATTCATCCTGGATAAGACTCTAAAGTGAAAGAAAGCAAGTCAATAAAATCTGCGGACATCTGAGTACATGTGGACTTTAGTTAGTAATGATGTTTACATGTTGGTTCACTAATTGTGGCAAATGTACAACAATAATGTGAGATGATAATACAAGAGCAAACAGTGTGTGGGCTTTTATGGGAACTCTCTATATTATCTTCATAACCTTTTTGTAAGTCAGGAGCTGTTCTAAAATGGAAAGTTTATTAAAAATAATGTTAATTAATATGGACTTGTAACTCATAGATACATTTGAGTGTACAATGTGATTATACACGTGTGTTAATTTCTGTATGGCACTTTCATCCAGCACATTGTAAATATACCACGTAAGCCATTTTATGCAAATTCTTTTATAAACATTTTTATTTAATATTACTAATTCAACATATACCTTTTCAAAATAATTCAGTTATTGATTTGTTTTATTTTTGACTTATTTGTTAATGTATTTTGGAAATGATACACTGAAGGTGCTGTGCACCTAAGATTTTCTGAGTAATTGGAATTCAACACTAAAAATGCCTATACCTATAAATAAACCATGCGACTATAGAAAAGGTAGTTTAACTTACAAAGAAAAAAAGATTCAAATGGTGGGAACCAAAGGAAAAAGTAAAAGATAGGTTTTTAAATAAAATCCCTGTATTTGGTTTTTAATTATTATATTCTGTTCGGTACATTGGCGTACTTTTTTTAAAAAATGCCATATATACTATGTTTTTGAATTACTTGATGTTGATTGGTAAAATATTTGACATTACTTTTGGTTTTCAGACACTCAATAATATGCATCCAATAAAGAAAACCTCTTTCTCATGATTCTAATTTTCATGAGAGAAATTGTTTCTTATACAGTTCCTGCATCATGCATTACTTGTTTCTCCTTCCCACAAAAGTGGAGTAATTTGCCTGGTTAGAGAGAAAAGAAATTCTTATGTGTCTTAATTTAGGTAAAATTTATGCTCAAAAGTCCTAAGCCTAAAAAAAGTTGATCAATGTTTCCTTCTGATCTTCCTGGAAAAGTACAAGGTAGCATCTCAGTTCATTCTGAGTTCTCTGCAGATGCACACGTTGGCCTATGTGAGCAAGTGGGCGAGAAAGGAGGAAAAGGAATTTGCAGACACATTGGCCTCTTCACTGAGTTACAGTTTCCAACTCATCCTTTATCAGTAACAAAAGTAATATGTTTTCTTCTCTTTATTTTAATTTCTTGTATTATTGTTTAGTAAGTTCAGAATTTGGTAGGAAAAATGAGTTCAAACTAGAATCAAAGAAATCACTCTAAATTTTATAGCACCTCAAAATATATAGTTTGTATAATCGTATACATATGGCATCATATTTTAAGTGGAAATGAAGAAAGCAATGAAAACAGTGGTGCTAAATAAATGTCTGACTTTTCTTTTTAAAAAGAAAATCCTTGCTGTTGAATATCTCAGCAAACTGGATAATCGTGCTTTACCCAAATACTCATGTGGAACAATGCAATGTGAACAAGTAGGCTGGTAAATGTAGTCTATAATAATATTCTTCTCTAGAAACAAATGAATAAAAAATGTTGCCTTCATAAAGTATGTGAAAACATGTCTGTGACAGAAGGATTCAGGATTTCTTGTTGCAAGAAATTAAACATGCCATTAAAAATGTCTAGATTAGCATTTTAGAAGGATGAAAAAATACTGGCTTAATTGTGATGAAAAATAAAGTGATTACACTTTGTTGAAACAAATGGAGTAAGTGAAAGGAATTATGCATATTGACATTGACAATAAAAAAGGGAACAGTAACAAAATGAATGTCATAGAGTGGTTGAAAAGCACACATTATTTTCCAAGACAGTTCACCTCTAACACTATATATTGCTCAGCCCCAGTTGTGAGTCCTATGTTAATGTAATTATAAACCACATGTCGGGTTTTTCATTATATGTCAAATATTTGGGAAGGCACATGTGGAATGTCAAATGGTTGGAAATGTTCAGAAGAAAAATACTTGTTTCAGAAAAAAGAAGGGGGAAACCCATCCATGTTTTATTATTGAAATAGAAGGTGTGAAATCAGTGATTTTAGGAGAACAAACCTCTGGTTTGCAAAGAAGTGGAAAATATAAGGACAAGAAAATTAAAGAATTTTGTAGTATGAGGTAATCCAACAATGAAGTAAGAGCTTATCCAAACACAGTCTAGGTCTCAATAGTGGCTGAAACAGCACCTGTCCATTCTGTTGCCCCACCAATAATTCCTACTTTATGGTATTAGCATTATAATAAGAAAACCCACATGCAAATAAAAAATTGCATTAATTCCAGGGCTTAAATTCCTTGTTTGGATAGCCCCACATTCAGGGAAGGTTTTGGAAGGAAATTGAGAGGGTTTGTGATAGAAAAAGCAAATAATGCCTTGAGGAAAATAAACTGAATTTTTATATAAATTTTTATTTAACATCATCCTATACACAAAAAAGAAAAATTGTGGTATGCTGTATATGCAGAGACTATGGTCAGAGTCAGTGCAAGTGTAAATCCTGTAATTTCATGTCCATATTATAATCACTTGTCATTTTGTACTTTATCATTTCCTGAAGGCATCTTTGGGTTTGGGAAAAGGTAGACACTCATGCCAAGAGCACATACTATTTTAAACTGTTAATCTCCATATATCAAATCCCAACTATTATGGCATAAATTCTTTGAGTGCAGCACCATATTTTGTACAACCATTCATAATGTTGCACGAGGGTATACACACAGGAAATGTATAATATTAATTTCTGAAGGATAAAAAAATCAATGGATACAATTTCTAAACCTTAAATTCTATATGCAGAAAATACAACTTCCCAATAACTCAAAAAACATGAATGCACACATTATTATTGCATTTTATAATCAGAAAACTAAAATGTTTAAATACATTGTGAATCCAAAATACTATATTTTCTTCCAATTTAGCATATTAATTTAAGCATATAGCTTGTTAATGCTATTATTAAGCCAGTTAAAACATCAGTTTTAACATTTTTTTACCAAAACTCAATAGACATATAATTTTACAGTAAAGGGCAAAAAAAGCCAATGGACAGATAGAGGCAAGAAATGATTGGCTTTCTTCACTAAATGTCTAAGTGGGCAGAGAAAATCATGACATGCCTGGACAGGTGATGATATCTAAAATGATGTGTCAGAGTCTTAAAACAAATGAGAAATGCATATACAACTCATATATTTTATAAATGCATGCAATAAAAATGTTTCATTTTAATGTATTTTATTGTATCTATCATTTATTAATTATTTCTGTATTTCTTTCATATCGTTACTTTTTGCTCTGTATATTAAATCCTAACCCTTGCATTGCCTTAGAGAGATCTCATAGATGGATAGGAAATTGCTAACAATGCAAGCTAACATAAAAAGGAAATAACAGAAATAGGCCATGACCATGACTGTCATAGCATATGTTGCCCAGGGCTTTATCCTGCCACCTCAAGAACCTTCTGCTAATAGGAGCAGAGCTGTCAGGCAGGGCCATCGTATTCATCTTCTCATTTTTACCTTAACGGTGCCGTCCCATGACTTCACCCCCTACAAAAGATATTTCATTGCTGCCTCTGCTTTGTTTATGAGATTAGCAGAAGTTAGGGGAAACATTTCAACTGGGAATTTACCCTCTCAAATACTTTGAGACACAGAAAAGAATTAAGGTCTTAGATTATGGCAATATTTCACAGTAATTTCACCTCTTCTGATAAATGCATAGACTAAAGAAACAAAGGGAAACTCTCCCCTACCCCATTATACAGGTTTCTTATGTATGGGACTATCACATGACTGAAGTTGAGTATCAGCCTATTTGAGTATTACTGATTCCTGGTACTCATGTTGACGAGAATCAAGAATATTAAGTTGATCATGATAATGCTTTTCTCACTCACTACTGGTTACTTACTTCCTGTCTGTTAGGGACAATCTTTAGACATGCTAATTACTTTCATATTATGTGTTAGTTCAGTAACAAATAAAATAATTTTAACAGATATTATCCTGATTTTATAGATGGAGAAATATAGGGTTAAGTTAGTAAACCGTGTGTTAGCAACCATAGATGAAATGTAAGAATGAAGATCGATTTATTAAACAATGTCTCCCAAGAGAGTCATGTTATTATGCCTCATTTCAGTAATTTTCAGGAAAACAAATTCAAATCTCTGGGAAAGGAAAACATAACACAGGTACTATCTTCAACTATTGGTGTTAATGTTTCTTCATAACCAAGTTTTTAAAAGTATTTCTTGCTTTCTCTTTGCTTAGCTCAAATTAAAATACCTCAATGGTTTTACTATTTACACTATATATTATAGTTCTGTGCGGCTTTATTTTATTTGTGTGGTTATTATTGACATAATTATTCTCAAGTTTTCCACCTTTAAAAATACATTTGTTTCAATGTCAATTTCAAAACAAATGAACAAGAAAGGCAATTATGCAATAAGGCACAATTGCTACTGTTTTCTAATGACAAAGTATTTCCTAGGAAAGTGTTAGCTTTATTCTAAATAAATTCAAGTGGTTATTTAGGCCCATGTATGGCTAATACATTATGTCGATATTTTAAAAACTGTCAAAATCTATTTTCCTGCTTGACCTTCAACTCCTCTTTTCTCAGCTACTGTTTACCATTGTTTATTCTTCTTAAGGTTCTATTTGATATATATATTTTCATTTTCAGTTCTACCTATTAGTTTGCAAAGAGTCCACTTTCTTGATGTACATAAGATAATGATGTAAAAAATATATATCCTTGTCTTTAAGGCACAAATACCAGAGTGCTGTACAAGATCATGTTCCAAAGGCTAAAATTTGGGAGATATAGTACAAGAATTTATACTCAGGAATTGATGCTATAGCTCAGATCTGTTTACCTAATCAGTTTCCCTTAGAGCATGTGTGAACGGATCATGTGATAGAAGAATTTCTAGGGGAAAGGAGGAGGATGCTAGAGAGCAGTATAGTTCTCTAAAAATAGGAAATTAAAAATAACAAGAAATCCAAATAAGGAAACGATGACAAGGGAAATGATAAAATCTGAAGACAAGCTTCACATACTTCAAAACTGGTTCTGGATGAGGTCCAATTTGTGTGTTTTGGCAGGCAGTGTAAGTGTTTTTTTTATTTTTGCTGATGTATATTTTTAGACATAAATGACAAAAGATGTGATGAAACAAAAATGAAAGGGAGCAAACATCTCTAGAACATTTCTTTTGGAATAATGACCTCCTTGCCCATTCTCATTAATTTTAAACAATCACCACAAAGAAGGAAAAGCTTCATTTGTCTGTAGTCTAGGGACTGGTAATTGGCATTTCTCTCTAGTTTCATTAATTTTAAGCCTTCTCATGAACAGAAAAATGGCCTATGCTTGACTTTCATAGATAATCTTCAAATTTATTAATTTACTTCAATAACACCCAATTACCAGAAGATGTTCTGTCAAAGCCCTCACCCTACAAATATTTTATGTACATTTTGACCTAGCAAACTCCATGTAGTAGGTATTCAAAACATATGCTGAAATAAATAAAGCATTAGATTTAATAGAATATTATAAATGGGGTACAAAGAATATTGGGTCATATAGTTTCTTTTGAAAAAAGTAGCAACATTTATTTAAGAAATGAAGACACAATTTACTTGATCCAGAGATTCTATTACTGGATTTTTGTTCTCCAATAAAAGTGTGCAAAGACAAATGAAGTAGGATGTACGTTAGAATTGCTTGTAATACCATAAGATTAACCACAATGTAAATGCCCTTTAATAAAAGACAGGTTAAATCTGGGACAAAGGTAGCAGAAGAAGAAACTGGCAGCAGCCCTTACTGTTCTGAAGCTGCTGCAGGTGATCCCCAGGCAAGCAGGGCCTGGAGTGGACCTCAGCAGTCCTACAGCAGAGGGGCCTGACAGAAGGAAAACTAAGAAACAGAAAGAAATAACTTCATCATCAACAAACTGGACATCCACCCAGAGACCCCATCTGAAAGTCAACAACTACAAAGACGACAGGTAAATAAATCCACAAAGATGGGAAGAAACCAGTGCAAAAAGGATGAAAACACCCAAAACCAGAATGCCTCTCCTCCTCCAAGGGATCACAACTCCTCACCAGCAAGGGAACAAGGCTGGATGGAGAATGAGTGTGATGAATTGACAGAAACAGGCTTCAGAAGTTGGGTAATAAGAAACTTCTCTGAGCTAAAAGAACATGTTCTAATCCAATGCAAAGAAACTAAGAACCTTGAAAAAAGGTTTGACAAAATGCTAACGAGAATAAACAGCTTAGAGTGGAATATAAGTGAACTGATGGAGCTGAGAAACACAACAGGAGAACTTCGGGAAGCATACACAAGTTTCAACAGCCGAACTGACCAAGCAGAAGAAAAGATATCAGAGGTCGAAGATCAACTTAATGAAATAAAACAAGAAGGCAAGATTTGAGAAAAAAGGGTAAAAAGAAATGAACAAAATCTCCAAGAAATATGGGACTATGTGAAAAGACCTAATCTACGTTTGATAGGTGTACCTGAATGTGACAGAGAGAATGAATCCAAGCTGGAAAATACTCTTCAGGATATTATCCAGGAAGACTTCCCCAACCTAGTAAGGCAGGTCAATATTCAAGTCCAGGAAACACAGAGAACACCACAAAGATATTCCTCCAGAATAGCAACCCCAAGGCACATAATCGTCAGATTCACCAGTGTTGAAATGAAGGAGAAAATGCTAAGGGCACCCAGAGAGAAAGGTCAGGTTACCCACAAAGGGAAGACCATCAGACTCAAAGCGGATCTCTCAGCAGAAACCCTACAAGCCACAAGAGAGTGGGGGCCATTATTCAACATCCTTAAAGAAAAGAACTTTCAACCCAGAATTTCATATCCAGCCAAACTAAGCTTCATAAGCGAAGGAGAAATAAAATCCTTTACGAACAAGCAATTACTCAGAGCTTTCATCACCACCAGGCCTGCTTTACAAGAGCTCCTGAAAGAAGCACTAAACATAGAAAAGAACAACCAGTACCAGCCACTCCAAAAACATATCAAATGGTAAACAGCATCAACACAATGAAGAAACTGCATCAACTAATGGGCAAAACAGCCAGCTAGCATCAAAATGGCAGGATCAAATTAACACATAACAATATTTACCCTAATTGTAAATGAGCTAAACACCCGAATCAAAAGACACAGACTGGCAAATTGGATGAAAAGTCAAAACCTATTGGTGTGCTGTATCCAGGAAACCCATCTCACATGCAAAGATACACAAAGGCTCAAAATAAAGTGATGGAGGAAGATTTACCAAGCAAACGGAGAGCGAAAAAAAAAAAACAAAAAAAACAGGAGTTGCAATTCTAGTCTCTGATAAAATAGACTTTAAACCAACAAAGATCAAAAGAGACAAAGAAGGACATTACATAATGGTAAAAGGATCAATGCAACAAGAAGAGCTAATGATCCTAAATACATATGCACCCAATACAGGAGCACCCAGATACATAAACCAAGTTCTTATTGACCTACAAAGAGACTTAGACTCCCACACAATAATAGTGGGAGACTTTAACAACCCACTGTAAATATTAGACAGATCAACGAGACAGAAAATTAACAAAGATATCCAGGACATGAACTCAGACCTGGACCAAGCAAACCTAATAGACATTTACAGAACTCTCCACCCCAAATCCACAGAATATACTTTCTTCTCAGCACCATATCACACCTACTCTAAAATTGACCACATAGTTGGAAGTAAATCACTCCTCAGCAAATGCAAAAGAACGGAAATCATAACAAACAGTCTCTTAGACCACAGTGCAATCAAGTTGGAACTCAGAATTCAGAAACTAACTCAGAACTGCACAGCTTCATGGAAACTGAACAACTGGCTCTTGAATGTTGACTGGATAAACAATGAAATGAAGGCAGAAATAAAGATGTTCTTCAAAACCAATGAGAACAAAGACACAACATACCAGAATCTCTGGGACACATTTAACCCAGGTCCAGATGGGTTCACAGCCGAATTCTACCAGACATACAAGGAGGAGCTGGTACCACTCCTTCTGAAACTATTCCAAACAATCCAAAAGAGGGAATCCTTCCCAAATCATTTTATGAGACCAACATCATCCTGATACCAAAACCCGACAGAGACTCAACAAGAAAAGAAAACTTCAGGCCAATATCCATGATGAACATAGTTGCAAAAATCTTCAATAAAATACTGGCAAACTGATTGCAACAGCACATCAAAAAGCTTATCCACCATGATCAAGTAGGCTTAATCCCAGGGATGCAAGGCTGGTTCAACATACCCAAGTCTATAAATGTAATTCACCACATAAACAGAACCAAAGACAAAAACCACATGATTATCTCAATAGATGCAGAGAAGGCCTTTGACAAAATTCAACAGCACTTTATGCTAAAAACCCTCAATAAACTAGGTATTGATGGAACGTATCTCAAAATAATAAAAGCTATTTATGACAAACCAACAGCCAATATCACACTGAATGGGCAAAACCTGGAAGCATTCCCTTTGAAATCTGGCACTAGACAAGGATACCCTCTCTCACCACTCCTATTCAATAGAGTATTGGAAGTTCTAGCCAGAGCAATTAGGCAAGAAAAAGAAATAAAGTGTATTCAATTAGGAAAGGAGGAAGTCAAACTGTCTCTATTTGCAGACAACATGATTGTATATTTAGAAGACCCCATTGTCTCAGCCCAAAATCTCCTGAAACTGATAAGCAACTTCAGCAAATTCTCAGGATACAAAATCAATGTGCAAAAATCACAAGCATTCCTATACACCAGTAACAGACTTATAGACAGCCAAATCAAGAACGAACTGCCATTCACAATTGCTACAAAGAGAATAAAATACCTAGGAATACAACTAACAAAGAATGTAAAGGACCTCTTCAAGGAGAACTACAAACCACTGCTCAACGAAATAAGAGAGGACACAAACAGATGGAGAAACATTCCATGCTCATGATTGGGAAGAATCAATATCGTGAAAATGGCCATACTGCCCAAAGTAATTTACAGATTCAATGCTATGCCCATCAAGCTACCAATGACCTTCTTCACAGAACTGGAAAAAACCACCTTAAACTTCATATGGAACCAAAGAGAGCCCGCATAGCCAAGTCAATTCTAAGCAAAAAGAACAAAGCTGGAGGCATCACACTACCAGACTTCAAACTATACTACAAGGCTAAATTATAAAGAAGAAAATAAATAAATAAAATAAATTAAAAAAAGACAGGTTAAAAACATTCTATAGCCACAGATGGAAACTGTGTAGTCATTTAAAAGAAATATATTTGTGTTAGAGAGGAAATGTATGTGTGAGCAATGCACATACATAATGTGCATAATATACATCATGTCTATATATCTATATAGTATTATATAGCATACATATGTATTTATCATATATATGACATACACATATAAATATAAAAAAGACCTCCAAGGTATATAACTTTTAAAATACAATGTACAGAGAAGTATTATATACTATACATAAATGTCAATACTATAAACAATTCGAATATCTATCAACCAAGAGAATGAGTAAGTAAATTGTTTCATTTTTATAATAGAATACCATACAGTAAAGATAATGAACAAGCTATAACTACATATGAAATAATTGAATCTGAAATACATAATGTTTTACCAGAAAAGGTTAGACACTAAAGAATACTTTTAATACAATTCAAAAACAAGAAAAGCCAAATTATGGAATTTAGTTATCATCTGTAAGTGGTAAGGAAGAAATCAAGAATTGAATGTGATGAGTTTTAGCATTTTTGTTTCCAATATAGAAAGTTTCCCATTTTATCTGCAAGACTCTATGTAAGTCTGTGTTGGCAATATTCTATTTATTAAACTGGGTGATGATAGCATCGTGGTTCATGTAACAATAATTCATTATCCCTAAGTTAATGTTTTATATACTTTTATGTGTGTTATATTTAGTCATTAATAAAACAGAAATGTGGTGTGCAAGATGATATGCATGATGCATTATACCTGCATTTGTATTCAAAGGAGAGTGTAGTATGTTTAAAATGTCTGTGTTTTTAGACATGTTGACAATTTTCTGAAGGACAACCAATACATAGGAAAGAGTGGTAACACTGGGGGGAGAGACATAAATATATAACACAGTAATTGTGCTCTTCACATCATCAGCCAAAATACTAGCCTGGTGAGGGTTCCTATCCCTGCATCACATTTAAAGAACTACTTTTTATTCATTTGGTAGAAGGGCTAAGCTTTTGAAAATATATTTTTCTTCTTTTCTTAAATCACCAGAATGTCAGATATGTCTAATTTTTCTCAATTGTGTAAATTCCACAGTTTAGCTGATGCAAAAATATTTGAAGTCCAGTCTACAGACGTTTTCAATTAGCTACTTTGAAATACAACATTTGGTATACCTGAGTACCACTACCTAAAATTCTGTATTGCAGCACTGAAAACAGCAAATTGACCTAAAAGCACAAGAAGATGAATGAATGAAATGAATTGGATGAACTATTATTTGTTCATTTATAATTGTAGCCAAGATATATCTCTTACTGTATTTGGGGAAAATAATAGAAGAACAAAAAACAATATTAATTTAAAAAATAAAAACTGCACTAAACATACAGTTAGTTGTATACTGGACAAATCTCTTTTTTGCTGTTACAGAATACATTTATAAATGCAATGACAGTATTATAAATATGTTTTGTTTGCAATGGAGAGGATGACCCAGCTCTCCCTTACTTAGCTATAACTGCTGTATTGCCTCAATATGAGGTGAGAGGTGACCCAGCTGACTATTCATCCCTGCTTTCAGACGTCAGGAAAATCTGCAGGTGTCTTCTGAAATCCAAAGTCTGTTCTAAACTTGTGTTATAAAAGCGACACACAATAAGTAATGATGAATGAGTTTTGCCTCGTGGTCATGAACTTTTGTAGAAATACTCCATTAAGTTTAAATCTTTTGAAAATATTGTGCCTCAAAGAGGTGCCAGCAAAAAAGGAAAGTGATTCTGTATATCTTAAGGTGATGGTTCAGCATTTCAGTATAGAGTAAGAATTTGAAAACTTTCTTTAGCTGTGATCTCTATAGCTATATTGTCCCTGGAAATGCAATGTGCTAATAGAGAATATGCTGATAATCGCACCAAAAATGTAATAGTGAAAATTGACATGGGGATGTTTAGCTGTAAGTAGATGAGGGCTACTCTGTTGCTACCAGTCTCATCAAAACATTTTAATTTGCAAGAGATGTTGCAATTATATCTAGAGTGTTTTATCATTATCCACATTGCTGATTGAGATTCAGTGTGCATTTTAAACAACTAAAAAGGAAGCATGGATGAAAACATGGCCCAGAAACAAGTCCAAAATTGGTAGAGTGGTTCAATTATTTTCATGGTCAAATATTTTACAAACCTTCACTAGAACAATCAATGATTACCAAACCCCTTTGAAATCTCACACCCTCAGTTGCTTCGTCATTTGGCTCTAGACTGGGGAGAATGAAGATGAGAATATTTGACTGTGTGTCTCTTTCTTCCTTCTTTCTTTTATTTTTTTCCAATAATGAGGACAGTAGTCAGTCTTACTCTGCATACAGGAAAGATTGCCATTTGGTTTAATGTTCTTTGGAACTTGTAGATACAGGTTAGGAATTTAGGAAAACTTGGATATAAATCCTAAAAGAGCTCCTTATACACTTTGCGGCCTTAGGCACTGTTTTAAACTCTCTGTGGCTCAGTGTCTTTATTTGTAGAATGGGAATGATCAACTTATGTAATGATCAACTTACGTTTGTTTTTTAATTAAAGGAGATTATCACTGTGATACAGCACATATAGTTGATTTTTCAAATGTTGATCTGAAGGCAAAACATTCGTGAAAAGGTTGTGTAATAATGATTATGGTCAAATATTAAGAAACATTTTTCAGTAGTTTAGCACAATGGCAAGATATATATTAGTTTTCATAAAGTCAGTATTCATCAGGAATCAACATTTTTAATATAATATTAAACATAATGGATCCCATTTACAAAAGCAACATACCTAAAATGTACCAAGGTGCAAACTAAATAGCAAATGTGCAATAATCATATAGATAACACTGTGAATAAATTAATAGACATAAAAGAAAATCTAAATAAATGGAGGGCTACACAGATTTATGAATGGAAAGAGTCAACTTGCTAAACCATCAGCTCATCTCCCTCAACAAATCCATAAATTTAAAATAATCTTCAAATCTTGGGACATAAACTCATTCCAAAATTTCTAAAATTCAAGTACAATCTTACACAAGCAAGAAAAAACAACAAAATATTGAAACATAATTATAAAGAAAGAGAAAGCCAGTCACAGCGGCTCATGTCTATAATCCCAACACTTTGGGAGTCCAAGGCAGGAGGATCACTTAAAGCTGGTAGTTTGCGACTATCCTGCGTAATGTAGGAAGATCTCTCTCTACTAAAAGAAAATTAGCCAGATGTGGTGGCATATGCCTGCAGTCCCAGCTACTTAAGAGGCTGAGGTGGGAGGATCACTGGAGCCCTGGATGTTAAGGCTACAGTGAGCTGTCATTATGACACTGCACTCCAGCCTAGATGACAGTCAGAACACTGTCTCAAAACTAAATAAATAAATAGATGATAGATGATAGATAGATGACAGACAGATGATAGATAGATAATAGATAGACAGATAGATAGATGGATAAATAAAAAAGAAGGGAGATGCTTTTCTTACCAAATAGTAAAATATAAGATGAAGACATAATAATTATTATTACTTTATTTTGTTTTATTTTTTTGAGACAAACTCTCACTCTGTTGCCCAGGCTGGAGTGCAGTGGCGCAATCTCAGCTCACTGCAACCTCCACTTGCCTGGTCCAAGTGATTCTCCTGCCTCAGCCTCCCAAGTAGCTGGGACCGCAGGCGTGTGCCACCACGCCTGGCTAATTGTTTGTATTTTTAGTGCAGGTGGGGTTTCACTGTGTTAGTTAGGATGGTCTCGATCTCCTGACCTCGTGATCCTTCTACCTTGGCCTCCCAAAGTGCTGGGATTAACAGGTGTGAGCCACCATGTCTGGCCCAGACACAATTACAAAATAGTGAAATGTGAATGTTGACATAAGTTGGCCTATAGAACAATGAAACAGAGGCTCTGAAGAAAGCTATATATATATATAAATTTAGAATTTGGAAAAAGTGATATCTTTTATAAGTGGTTTTGGAATTCCAACATCATTTATGTATAGATGCAAATAAAAATCTAAATGAATAAAAAGCCTAATGAGAAAAGCTTAAACTAAAATTATTAGAGCAATTATGGAAGAATTTGTATAATTTCAATATTGAAAAGTGTGTTGAACAAATCATAAATAAATAACTTGGTGAATTTGACTGAGCAAAATTAAAATTATTTTCATTTTAAAATGTAATATAACACTATAAATATATATAAAATGTGTAGAAAAGCATGGAAGAAAAGATTTGCAAAATGAGTGATAGAAATAATTGATTCAACATTAGTCCCATGAATGTGTAAAGCAGAATTTAGTTTTATCTGTCACGTTTCAATTCATATATGGAAAATATACTTGGAATCTATGTTGTTCTTAACTAATAAAAACAATAAAAATAATGGGCATAAAACAGATCAGGCTGGTGCTGGTATGTATGCATTTAATCTAGATTTAAACTCTAAGTATAATGGGAAATTGTGAACAGTTTTAAATAGAAAAAAGTAAATAATCTGATGACACTTTAAGATGCAAGTCTTCATTGGTCTTTTTAGGGATTACATTATACAAAGTCTAGAGTGGAAGATTGGAGACTAGTTAAGAGACTACTTCATGTCTTAATGCAGGTCAAATATGACGGTAACTTGGACTTTAGACGTAATAATAAAAGAGGAAAAAAATCACAAATTGATGAAATTGCCTGGGTTTTTGTCTGGAGCCACTGGGTAGATGCCACTGGCAATTGCTAAGACGGAAAAGCCTAACGGGGGGCGGGCGGGGGCACATGGAATAACGAGGATTGGATGGAAGTTACTACTTCCTGAAGTAAACAGTTTCATTAGTAACTTCTACCTAAAGTGTAATCAATTTAAGACTTTCCTGTTTCTAAGAAATACATTTTATCTTAGTACCAAAAATTATAGTTATCCAAATTAAAATGATGGCAGAAGCCAATTAGACATAATATGCACTTGTTTGTCGCAAGTACTGAGAGATACTGAATCTAAATTAAAATGTTATATATAATTAACAAGCGCTACTCTGTACCATTTTTGCTCTCTTGCTTCCCATGCAAGATTTTAAAATTTTTGAGTCAAGATAAGGACATAGACTCACATTTTTCTTTGAATCCTCTCATTATCTGACAGAGTATAACACTGTCAATACATATTGATGAATGACTGCATATCATGTGTGTTGTGTACATGTGCACATTCATATTAGACTCGACAGTGTATAAACAAATTTGAGAACACAAATAACATATGAAACTACATTACTAATTATTAAGTTATCACATTTAATAATAATGATATAAGTATCTGAAAGAGGCTATAAGTCTTTAAAACTTTTTAAGAGTTTCCAAAACTTGTACTCTACTAGGGTCAAGTTCTACAGCTCAAAATAGTTAAACATATCTTTATCTAGAGATATTTCATTTTTAAAATCTTAATGTAAATGCTATCATGTTTTTTACTACAACTTTTTGTATTTTCCGTGTCTTATTCTGTCAAATGTTCACCCCACTCACTCCTTCTCCTGCCCCAACCGATGGTTCTTACAACATTTTAAATGAAACTCTTTCTAAATATGCCTCTTCTATAAGGCCATTGGTGTGTTCATGGATGCTGTGAAGGCCTCAAGACATATTATGTGAATTCTAATTCAAAGTCCATCTCTCCATCTTGATGCTCTCCTCTATTTATTTTTATGCATAGCTCTAGGTAATATTCAAAATATCTTTCCTCTGCTATCATTTTTTGCTCAGAGAACATTATGGGAAACTAAAAGTATGATCATGCTACTTTTCTATTAAAGAAAGAATGAAGGATGAAAATCTTTATACTTTCTATGAATTTTCTTTTTAATTTCAGAAGTGACATCTTCTCCGAGCATTTTTTTTTTAATTTAGTAAACGCTGGACAGTACTATGTCATAGGTCCATCTCCAGCAGCAGGGGATGTTGGAAAATTGAACTTTCCATCTACAGGAAAGAGTCCAATAGCAAAGAGGAAGGTAGTGTGCTTTGCATGGCTGTTTAATGGTGACTGCATGGTTCCCATGACAAAGTGTTATGCTGAATTTTTTTTCTTGTTCTTTGATTACAACTTCTCTAATCTTTCACTCCTATTTTCACTCATCTCCAGTTCTTCTTAAATATGATTGCAGTTTATTTTGAATAGCAATTAAAAGGCCTATAAAACCTAGTTTATCAAGTAGTATATCAACATATATGTTACATTGCTTCATTGCAAATGGTAGATTTGACTAACTTCATCTCTTGCCACTCTTCATCTAGCTTGATGCTCATTTTCCAAAATTTCTCCCCTGATCAGATCTCAACATTAACAAATGAAATGAGAAATATTTAAGGCATACATCTTTAGGGAAGCATAATTCAAACTAACTAATGCCACTATGTAAGAAATAAACCTATAGAAAATGAGGCTTATTTCTTTAGAAAATAAGGCCATGCTAGTTTACTGACTGTCAGTCGATTCTATGGTTTAAAGTTTTAAGTTCTGCTACTTTTTATGGTTTTAAGTTCTGCTACTTTCCCTTTTATGTTCTAGTTTCCAAAACATCACCTCCAGCTACCATTGATTACTGAAAATGTGCACCCATTTTAATAAAAAAAAGAGCCTGAAGTTTGGAGTCAGAAATTATAGCATGGGAATCAAACTCAACCATGTATGAGCACCATGACCTTGACTCATTTTCTAAATGTTTTTGAATGTGGGCTTCTTCATCTATAAAGTGATTATAATAACGCTAGCCATAGAAGTGGTCCAGTTAATAAAAGTGCTAAAACTTAGCACATAGAAGGGACTGAACAAACCTTCTCTACTTTTACATCAATCAAACAATACATTGTCCCAATAAACATTGTCCTAATACACTTTAACACTGTATAATTGAAGAAAATATGTAAAAAATTTAATCTTGAACTTGGAATATTTTTATTATTTCCACAAAGACATTGGTAATTTATTATGCTTTAAAAAAAAAAGTTCTAAGCAATTGTAACCTAAGGCAATACTGTCACCCAAAGTTTCAGATTTTTCCATGTTTTGTCATGCTGTACAGAAGAAAGATGTTTCTTGTGTCTGATAAATAACATAGAAGCAGCTGAAGAAGCAATATGTGGATGCCTCACAAACGAGTGAAAACATTTCTTCCAATACCCACCATCCTCAATTATAATTGATGATGTACTCTGGAGTACTTTTGCACATTTTAAAATGTTATGTTCAATAATAAATGCTATCTGGTATGAAGACAAAAGGAAATAATTGTAAGTGATATAGCAATCTTTAGTGCAATCCAGGAAGACATTGAGAGAATTAAGGGAAAACGCATTGTTTGCTCATTCAAACTTATTCCCATAAACATTTACAGATATCTTAATTTCTTAAAAAGGTAAAACTATGACAATTTAACACCTAATTTCTTACGAATTGCTATTACAAAGCCAGTCAAATTATTCTTTGATTATAATATAGAGAACGTTGGAAATAAATATATTTTTACCTTTCTGTGTTTTGCTTAATATTTCTCATCTGAAATATTCCCTTATTTCTTTTTTTTTTTCAACTCACCTTTTCCAGGCTCATCAAAACTGCTGTGTCCTCCATACCATGCTTCTTCTGAAAGCAGTACCACCCAACTCATACTTGATATTTGGAGTTGTACTGACCAAACTACCATGTGCCAGGTTAAAATTTTCACTGTTGTTTCAGAAGCATTAATTGCCTCTTTTCATCTCAGACTCTGTGCACCATTCCACTAATTTTATTTCCTCAAATGATCTCACTATATAATATTAATTTACATGATTTTCTTCTGTATGAAATGGTCTTTTCCTCCTGTTGGTCTGACTAACTACTATTCAATCTTTAGGTCTCATTTGAAAGATTACAGCTTCTAGAAAGTATTCTCTGACCTTTTACACTTCTTAGTTGTTTTGCAGTATGTGTACCCTAAGTTCTGTGTATTTATCCGATTATAATACTAATCAAAATTGGTCATAAGTTTGAATTTAATCATTTGTCTTCCTGAGAATGTCTGTGGAGGCAGAATCCGAATTGACTTATTCACGGCTACAAGCCCACCATGCAGCACTGTATCTGTTGAGAGATGAAGGGTAATAAATACTTTTTGAAGTAGTAAATTGACTTCTAAGACCCTTGAGAGCAAAGACTGCAGATTGTACTTCCTCCATATGCTCTATACAGCATTCCATAAGGGTCCAAAGTCTGTTAGAAGTCCTAAATACTTATCAAGTAAGTTCCAAGGATCTTAGAGTTAGGCAATGTTTTATAAACAGTCTAATATAAAATCTTGAACTTGTACTACGGTGTAGAAACAAAGGATCAAAGGCCACAAAGCTGGTTGATTTAAGGGAACACACTGAAACCCAGGTTTTCCAACATCTGGAAGAGGATTTCTCCACAACACTGTGCTGCCATATGGGTGGAATCATTTTTAGAGTTAAACTATATTATTTAGCCACCAAAAGGCTACCATGACCATTACAGACAAATGTTATCTTACAAGTTCTCAGCTATCAGGAATAATGATTCCTATTGAATATCAAGTCATTGTAGAAGCTCTTGTAAAAGATTGTTAGATTTCAGAAGCTTGTGAAAATTTTTTATGTCCTGATGTTCTTGACAGAAGCAAAAAAAAGTTTCAAAAGTCTAATTGGTTTGTTTCCATTTGCTCTCCATACACATACGTGCACAAACATACATACATGTATAAACATCCTTCTACTGTTCAACCATGTCTCCCGTTTAGAAAAAATACTTCAGACAGTGAAATGTGGGCAACCATTCTAGTACATATAGTAATGGTCAATTTCCTTCAATGCTAAGTTATTCCCTAGGCTTTCAGTTAAATATTGTGGGCACTGAATTTATCCTTTCAGGGAACTGAAGGAGCTATAACGTACTTCATATAGTCATTTAGTAAAGTTATACAAAAGAGTTAAAGTTTCCCTAAGTGACTTACATGTTGAATTGTTTAATTGGGTCCATTACATTGAAAAAAAAAGATATTTGTCATATAAATTTTTTTCTTCTGTGAGAATGAAACCTCAGAACTTGACATTTTCTATGTTAATTAAAATTTTGAATATTTTTCTTAACTTTTATCGAATCACTGTGCAATTTCACACATCCATGTGTTATTTTATGCCTGACAAAAGATATGATGTAAATGGTAAGGAGAAAACAAATCATTTGTTGTTTTTCGTTGCTCAAAAAGCCTATATCTGCAAATTAATTTTTTTCACATATCCAAATCGCAATTGTAGTCATACCTAGCGGTGATGTAATCACGTTAGGGAGCAGGTTGCAGGGGCGTTCCAAGATGCTCACTGTTCCCGGATCAGATGTGTTTTCCCAGGTCCTTGGGCCTCACTCACCCAAGAATGGGGAGAGAGACCTGGTGGCACAGTCAGCTTGTTCAATTAAGTATTGGACCCAGAGAGTTTTGCAGAAAAGCGATTTATTAGAGAGAGAGAGAGACAGAGAGACAGAGAGAGACAGAGAGAGAAAGAGCGAATTCCCATGCTGTCATGGGAGGGGATCCAGAGATGGAGTTCCTACAGGTAAAGAGAGAGAGAGAGAAGGCTCCCACGCTGCCACTGGTGGGGATCCCAGAGAGGGAAATCCGTATAGGTAAGGGAGTTGGGGGAATTTAACTCTGGAGTTACTCCTGCCCCATTCAAGTTCTCATCCAGTGAGAGGAGCTTTTCCAAACTTCCTCTGGAGTGACTGATCTTCAACTCTGATGCTGGACTGGCTGCCTGGGTGGCAAGAGTCCCTCCTTACAGGCTTTTGGCCAGCTCTCTAAACAAAGGAAGCTCACCTGAGCAGTCTAGCTAGCCTAAGCGCTAAACGTTAGACAAAGAACTCTAGTTCCCAGATGGGGAACTGAATGAAGGCAGGTCAGGCATGTCCCTGGGAAATTTCTGCCTTTGAAACCATGCCCCTTGTGTACTTGGGAAGAGAAGTTAACATAGTCCCTTAGTAACAATCTTTCTGCTTTAAAGTTAGCACAACAGCATACTGGGCAAAAATCTTACAAATTTTTGCTATAACAGGTAAATATTAACATAAGAGACATGGTACCTTTGAGCCTGGAGAGTGATAGGTAGAAGTAGTGATAGACTTCTGTTCATGGGTGAGGAGATAACTAATCTTTTAAGATACTGTTCTTGAATTTGCAAAGTAAGATAATAAAATATAATTTTGTATAATTAATCATTTGTCAACAATTATTATTTAGACAATTTTAGGTCTTACAAGGCTAATGGGTTGTTGTTTTGCTAGATAATTCATGGCAATTCAAATAGACATTGGAAAATATTTGAATTTGACATTTTGTGCTGATTACATTTCAAACAGTATATCTACTGTAACATGCCTTCCTAATCATGTGCTTGCATATCTGCGTGTGTGTGTATGTGTTAAAGAAATAATCAATCCTTGCTTTCCAAAACCCTAAGCATCTCCATCATGACTGCATTAAATGAAAGAAAAAGAGATGAGATCTTAGTAGGAAAACAATGACATTTTTAAAATAAATATGTAAAGTGGTTTTTAATCCTTTACTTTCACTTAATGAACTTGTGATATAAGGTAGGTGTAATTAGAGCTGTCAATATTGAATTTCAAATGTTCACTGCACTATGAATTTAATTTAAATTTTCCTATCCCTATTTTTCCCTTCCCATCACCTCTGGGAAAAATTGAAGCACTTGACTGCTGCTGTGGCAAATTGGATCCTAATAAGTATGATGCTTTACTGCTTCTTGTTTTTGCTAAGATACAACTGCAATATTTCAGGAGAACTCACCTGGGCATTAATTCAACAAGAAATGTTGGTTAGAGCATTCTATTTTCCACATTTTGATATCTCAGTGAATGACTTGCATATAAAGAGGCCCAGCAGCTGTTTTTTATCATTCACCAATGTGCTTGTCACTTCAAACTCGGGTTTCTCTGATTCACCTCTAGGGTCTTAGAAATAACACTCCTCTCTATGCTTCAAATTATTTTGAGATTATAATTTTTAAAAATCTGAATAATGTAACTGATAAATATGCTTAAAGATGAAGGGGTTGATTTCAGAACCTATCCTAAAACTGTCACCAACATCACAGGTCATGATAGGCCTTATTTAACACTTGAATCATGTCTTGAGAAACCAACATCTATGATATAAACAACTAAAAGCAGAACACAATCAATAAGTCTTTTTTAAAGTTAAGATAAAATATTTTATGAAATAAAGCTTGTTAAATATTTTATAAATGGAGACATTTGAAGGTGATATGAAATATACTAAATGCTAGTGAGAACTGGAACATCTAGAACGTTCGTGCACTGCTGCTACGTATGTAAATTGGTACAACCACTTTGAAAGAACTTGGTAGTGCCTATTAAATCAGAATGTGTCTATGATTCTGCATAAATATACACATTTTTAGCCCTAAAGACATATACAAGACTGTTCATAGCAGCATGATCTTAACAGACAAACCAGAAACAACTCAAATGTCCATCAATAATAGAATGGATAACAGAATAGAATGAATAAATAGATGCCATATGAAACAATATTAATTTATCTCAGAAACATAATTTTGAATGATAGAAACTCGGGGAAAAGTCTATTGTTCAATTTCATTATCATGAGTTAAAGAGCAAAATCTAATACAAGGTAATAGAAGTTACATTAATGGTTACCTATGAGAAAGCTTCTGGAGCATTGATGGTGTTCTATTTCAGGATATGAATGGTAGTGACATGAAAGATTTCCCTATGTAAAACTTTCCTCAGCTGCATTCTTATCATTTGCCCACAATTTATATGTGTGTGAGATTTAAATTTAAAAGTTACCTTAAAAGGGGCAATATGAAGTGTAACAAAATATAAGACATCCTTATGAAAAAAGAGATCTGCCATTACTACTTTCTTTGTCCTTCATAGCACTTCACATATATTTTTATTCCAGCCATAATATATTAATTATATTTTTATTTTACTATATTATACAATTATTAAGTCAGAGACTGCATTACTGTTCTTAAATATCCAGGATCTGGCGAGGTGTTACTACATGTTTGGTTGATTAATGATAATAATGAAAATTTTAAAAACTAACATTTGTTGAGTGTCTCTTCTATGTCAGTATTATTATACATTATTTGTATATTAACTTATTCCAATTTTACAACAATTATCTGATTTAGTTAATATTAGTTCCATAGTTCAGATAAGAAGACTAAAGCACTTGGTGGTGCAGTTATTTGCCCAAGGATGTATGCATAGCAGTGGTAAAACTAGGTTTGAAATTCAGACTACAGAGCTTAATTTCTTAACTACCATGCTACAAAGAGTAGATTGAGTATGTAACAACAGAGGCTTGGCACACAGTAAATTCTCGGTAAGTGTGAGCTATGAATACACTGTTCAGTTGATAAAGCCAGACAACATAGTGATTATTCTTCCTTTGGAAACTACAGAAGGTGGAAATAGGCAGATACATTTATTCACACATATCACTGTGCCTATCTGCAATAGGCACTGAAGATACAATGGATTAAAATATCAGATGAAGTCCTAGCTCTCAGAAATTAAGCTTCAGTAGAAAAGATGAAAATTTATAAAATCATCACACCTATCCTAAAACTATCAGAGCTGTTAAGGAAATCTACAGTGCATACACATACTTAACAGGGTGAAAGGCACATGATAAAAGTAAAAGAAGCCAGTGGGACATAACTAGACATGGCCAAGAGATGCCTGGTTTGAGAGAAAGGGAGAGGAAGGCAGAGAGAATGCAGTTAAGTGGGTGAAGAACTTGAAGAAATGTGATCACAAAGAACTGGAGGATGACTATATGTATAAAGAGTACCTTCATAAGATCACCTTGAATAAACTATGTTGTATGCTTTTAAGAAAATATTAGCAAACTAATTTTAATTAAAAAAGACTGAAAAATCAAGTACATAAAGATGAAATTAAGCGAAAAAGACAAAGTCACTAAAGTTAGACCTCTGATTCCGTAGAAGTTGCTTCATTATTTGAAGTTTCTCAAGTTTGTTTTAATGAGTGTAAATAGAATGGAATAAACAATCTTGCTCTGTATACAAAGCAAATGATGTTCTCTGTATACAAAGCAAATAATGATGTTGTCTGAGCATTACCTTATTCTATTGTGGTCTTTCAGAAAATCCTAGAAGCGCAAGTTTTAGATGACTGCTATTTCCACTGCCCAAGTCAAAAGTCAATCGATGGTGCCTGAATACCGACAGAATTGGTGCTGCTGGGATTCTGAAAGCATCTCTTCACTTAAGCTGGATGGAAAAATGATGCTGCCTTTATAACATTTTGACATTCATCACTTTTTGTCATATCTCTAAAATAAAATCCCAGGTGCCTAAGAACCTGACACATCCGCATCCAATCATCATTGCAGGACTCATCAACCACCTTAGTGAATCCAGGGTGACATTGTATGGCTGAACATCACTGTCCTGAAATAGTGAGGTGACAAGCAAGGTTCACTATAGGGTTTTGTTTTCTTTTAAATTTTGTTAATTTGAGTAATAAATCAAAATCCGGAGAAGTAAAATTTGTTTATAAACATCTTTGCCAAACAATGCAAATTTATTTTAAATTAACCTATCTTCTATCTGCTTTTATAGAGCTAGAGCAAGAAATAGAACCAGTAAGTATAACTCGTAGGTAGATTCTTTTTAAATTGCCAAAACTAGTGTTGGTATATTATACACAGTCTTGTGAAACAGTGAGCATCACTGTCCTTGAGGTGCTCTGGTAGAGGCTGGGAGGATATAGGGGGAGGAAGATCCCAGCAGGGGAAGCTGTTAAGAGCATGTCTACTTTGAGTAAAGCCTATGATTACTCATTACGAGCCACACTCTTAAAATTTTCAAATAATGATAACTGTCAATGAACACAATATATGCTGGCATTATTTTAAGTATTCTAAGTAACACCAATTCTAAGTAATTGAAAACATTATCTCATTGAATACTTAAGACAAATATATGAAGCAATTATTATTACTCCTATTTTACAAAGAACCTAAAAAGAATCTAGTGACTATTTTAGATTCCAAAGAACCTAAATAAGTCTAGTGACATAACATTAGCTTATAAAAGGAAATACTGGATCTCCAAACCGAATCTGTTTTGCCTTTCATCTCATGACTCAAAATAAAAGTGTGGCCATGTTCTTGTAAAGCAGATGGGGTAATTTGGATTGAGGCAAGACAATTGTTCAAATCTCTCAGTCTCTCTGGAGATAAATATCTCTGAAGTAAGTCTCTTCACGTTGTATCTGATTACATATGCTTCCCTCTTTTGGTTCATTATGGCTTCTAGGTTTTAAGGTGTCTGTTTTAAATTAAACCTTGGAAAACTTAAGTCAGTTAAAATGGCAGTCTTAGAAGCATGTGAAACTAACATTCAAAACATGTATTTGATAATTCTAGGAGTGAACCTCTGTGCATCTGGGATTTCCTTTCTGTAGCCTTGTGAAATCAAAAGAAAACTATACCATGTCTAATATTAAATATTAAATAGACAAAAAAATTTTACTATCCCAGAAAGAAATTTCTTATAAGAACAAACAGTTGTTTTTGTTTTATCTTAATTCTTATGTAAAAAAAGCATTTGCAGAAACGTTGACTGATTCCAAATGAGAAGTTTTTAAAACTAATACAGTATCACATTATTTTGTCTTATTGTTTACTTATTTTTGTCTCTCTGATTTGGTCCATGCAGAACTGCCTTACTTATGTACTTTCATACATACATTTTGATATATTATTTTTAAAAATCAGTCAGTCGAAAATGTTAGTAATGACCCTAACTTTGCCCTAACTTTGCTATGACCCTAACTTTGCCCTCAGCTTGAATTAACTTTAGGCAGGATTCTTCCTCACTCAAAGCCACTGACCTTCTTTTGTTTGGAGCATTTACTTTAGAAAACTTATACATTATTTTCCTGCCATTTTAAGATGTAAATATTTTTGAGAGCCCTTGGCCAATTTTTCAACCCAGGAACGTCTTTCTGAAGAACCAGGGAGTCATCTATTTTAAGTGTAATCATCAGGAGAGATAGTGCCCCTATAGCCCACTCTGTAGGAAGGTAGGAGCCTAAATTTTGGGGTGTCCTGATGCAAGTTAGAAAACTACTTCCTGCTATAAAGATGAGAAAAGTTTGTTTTTCTCTTGGATATAGCCAATAAGCAAACACAGATAGCCTGTAACTCCTGCCTTATCCCAGTATCTTAAACTCTATTGTCATGTTTGTTTCAACACAGTTGAGCTCAGTCTTTCTCTTCTTGCAATAGTAGTCTTTTTTTTTCCTTTTTGATTAAACTTTAAGTTTTGGGGTACATGTGCAGAACGTGCAGGTTTGTTATATAGGTATACACATGACTTGGTGGTTTGCTGCATCCATTCCCCGTCATCTACATTAGGCACTTCTCCTAACATTATCCCTCCCCAATCCCCCCTGCCCTCTGCTATCCCTCTCCTAACCCCCCCTGCCCCCCCAACAGGCCCCAGTGTGTAATGTTCCCCTCCCTGTGTCCATGTGTTCTCATTGTTCAACACCCAGTTATGAGTGAGACCATGTGATGTTTGGTTTTCCTGTGTTAGTTTGCTGAGAATGATGTTTTCCAGCTTCATCCATGTCCCTGCCAAAGAAATGAACTCATCCTTTTTTATGGCTGCATAGTGTTCCATGATGTATATGTGCCGCATTTTCCTCATCTAATCTATCTTTGGTGGGCTCTTGGGTTTGTTCGAGTCTTTACTATTGTAAACAGTGCTGTGATAAACATATGTGTGCATGTATCTTTATAACAGAATGTTTTATAATCCTTTGGGAATATACTCAATAATGGGATTGCAGGGTCAAATGGTATTTCTATTTCTAGATCCTTGAGAAATTGCCACACTGTCTTCCAAAATGGTTGAACTAATTTACACTCCCACCAACAGTGTAAAAGTGATCCTATTCCTCCACATCCTCTTCAGCATCTGTTGTCTCCTGATTTTTTAATGATCATTATTCTAACTGGCATGAGATGGTATCTCAATGTGGTTTTGATTTGCATTTCTCTAATGACCAGTGATGAGGTTTTTTTCATATGTTTGTTGGCCACATAAATGTCTTCTTTTGAAAAGTGTCTGTTTATATCCTTTGCCAACTTTTTGATGGGGTTGTTTGTATATAGACCAATGGAACAGAATAGAGGCCTCAGAAGTAACACTACACATCTACAAACATCTAACCTTTGACAAACCCAACAAAAACAAGCAATAGGGAAAGGATTCCCTGTTTAATAAATGGTGTTGGAAAAATTGACTAGCCATATGCAGGAAGCTGAAATTGGATCCCCTTCCTTACACTGCATACAAAAATTAACTCCAGATGGATTGAAGATTTAAACATAAGACCTAACACCATAAAAATCCTAGAAGAAAACCTAGGCAATACCATTTAGGACATAGACATAGGTGATGTGTCATGACTAAAACACCAAAAGCAATGGCAACAAAAGCCAAAATCGGCAAATCAGATCTAATTAAACTTAAGAGCTTCTGCACAGCAAAACAAACTATCATTTGAGTGAACCAGCAACCAACAGAATGGGAAAAATTTTTTGCAATCTACCCATCTAACAAAGGGCTAATAACCAGAATCTACAAAGAACTTAAACAAATTTGCAATAGAAGTCTTAAATAAAGTCTTCCTTGCCTGTGTAGAGTTGTCGGGTACAAGTCTTGCTTTGACATTAATCAGTAGCAGCTCCAAAAAGATTGATAAGATGTTCCTAATCAATAATGGTGTTTGATTAAATAAAGCGCAAAGATAATAAAGCAAACATCAATCCCGTTCTATAATATAGAATGTGGACAAGAGGTATGATAGTATAGGGAAGAAGATATGAAGGTTTGGAGTTGGGAGATATGGAATTCTAATTATGCCCCTAAATGACAAGTTCATATATGGCATAAGGCAGGGCTACAGTGTGTACCTCTGAGATCATTCACCCCTATGTACATTCAGCAGAATTTGAGGAAAAATAGGAATAACAAAAATATACAGTTTAGGCGCAGTGGCTCATGACTGCAATCCCAGCACTTTAGGGGGCTGAGGCAGGCAGATCATGAGATCAAGAGATTGAGACTATCATGGCCAACATGGTGAAACCCCGTCTCTACTAAAAATACAAAAATTAACTGGGCATAGTGATGGCATGTGCCTGTAATCCCAGTTACTCAGGAGGCTGAGGCAGAAGAATCGCTTGAACACAGGAGGCGAAGGTTGCAGTGAGCTGAGATCGCACAACTGCACTCCAGCCTGGGTGACAGAGCAAGACTCCATCTCAAAAAAAAAAAAAAAAAAAAAAAATATATATATATATATACACACACACACACACACACACACACACCTCACTAGGTAGACTGTATATTAATAGTAGAAAAAATATGCATATATCCAAATATATATATATATATATATAGTTCCAGAAAGTGCCAGAAATATAATTATTATAGCTCCTAGTTATATGGGATGAACATATATTACAGACTCCCTTTAATGACCCTTCAGTAGCCTATGGTTAGAAATCCCACAGAATGGAAATCACAAAACGAAGGCAAATTCTTTACGCTTTGTGGCCACAATTTCTTCATTTTAGACTCTGTGTTCTTTAAAGTCCCTTTGCACTTAAAAATTTAATATTATGAAACTGAGATGAACATTATTCACATCTATTTAGTAAATCAAATGTTTATATTAAATCTCTTTGATTTTTAAGGTATTTTGATGTCAAATAACTATATATTAAGAAAATAAACATGGTATGGTTATTAGTTTCCTACTGCTGTGTAACCTATTACCACAGATTTGGCAATTTAAAGCAGTCCATTTATTATCACTCAGTTTCTTTGAGGCAGAAGTCTGGGTAGCCTCAACTGGATAATCTGTTCCAGGTTTTACAAGGTTAAAATCATTGTGTGGCTGAGAAAGACTTTTATCTGGAAGCTCTAGGAAGATGTGACTTCTGAATTCATTTAAGTCATTGTCAGAATTAGTTTCTTTGTAGTTGTAGGACTGTTTACCTGCTGGCTGTCAGCAGGAGTTTGCGATCTCCTGAACAGACTACCCATCCTCCTTCATACATGGCTGTTCTATCTTCAGAGTGGCAAGAGTAGATTATATTCTTCTCATAGTTGAAGTATTTCTTACCTTTGATATCAGCCAGAAAAAGCTTTCTGCTTTTGAGGGCTCTTGTGATGAAATCTGACCCACCTAGAGAACCCAGGATAATCTTCTTATCTTAAATCCAACTGAACTACATGACATAACAAACACAGGAGTGGCAATTCATCATATTTACAGGTTTTGTGGGTAATGGCTGTTCAACTTTGAAGAACCATTTCAGAAATTTTGCCTACCATACAGTTATACTGCATTTTATTTATGCCAAAAGGCTATTTTCAATTAATATGTATCTTTTAAGATGTTCTATTTTGAGAACTGACACAAAAATAATGACTGAAGTAATGCCTTATAATTACTAAGGAATAACTATAGGTTTGCTACTCTGCATAATACTTTAAATGAATTATTTCATCTAATTCTCACAACAAAAAAAATGCTGTCATGAACAGCTATCATTCCCTATTTTATAAATAAATCCAAGGTAAAGAAACTTAAGAACTTGCCTAAAGTCACATAGTTAGGGTTCTATCAAAAAAGATAAAACTCATTCAGAATCAACAGATTGACTAAAACTCCCTATAGCTCACTGTAACTCAGTAATAAGTCAATGCCTTTCCAGGTTTTATATTTTATTATCTCGGTTTAATCCAAAATTGAGGATATACTTGATCATGATATATACAAACATTATCTTTTCAAATTGATTTAAAATACCTGAATGTAAGAATGGGAAGTTAATGCTAAGTTTACTCGAACTTTTCAAAACAAAAATTGTGACTTCCCAAATAATTTCATGTACAATATTGATGGTAACATTTCTATGTACTCTAGGAATTATACATGACTAATCATATATTTTCCTTTGTGTACACATTCTTATTTAAAATAAACTTCTTCATGGTACATAGTAATTCTTCTTCCTATCTAGTAATGCTCAGCAATCTAACCAACTAGAATAAGGTGAAGTTTTAAAAATCAGAGGAAATAAAGTAAGTATCTAAATCTGTCTTCTATGGCTCATTGGCTGTGGAATATAATAAATTCTTAACTCTTCCTCTATGTTAGTTTTATCATTAGCAAAAGAATGATAATAACCTACTTAAATGAAGTCATGAGTGAAAAAATAACTAGTGAAAGATTGAAAACTATAGTAACCAAGTATTCTAACAAATAATATTGATAGCAATAAAGATTTCCATCTACCAACTTGGGAATTATATTTCTCGTTGCTTTACTTGATCATTTTTTAGGTTATAATCTTTGAGATATTGAATTTGTGCAGCATTTTGACATCCCAGCCTATATTTAATAACTGATTAACATTCTTACACTGTTAATCCTATTGTTTCTTAAAATTATTGTTTCTTAGAATTTTAAAAACTACTCAAGAAATAGGAAAACAAGAGCTCTTAATCAAGGAACTTCCTTAAAATATAAACTATAACCTAGAGCAAATGCTAGAGATAATCACTTCATTACATTTTTGCTTTTAGCATGATGTCAATTCTGAGGCTGTTTCTTTGTCTTCTATATGTAAAATATTTAGAAGAATTATACAATCTGCAGAGCATATCAGACTCAGATGCCACTTGAAGAGAAAAATCCAATTTAATAAATGCATACATGTATGAAATAATCCATTCCAATATCCATCATAAGCCAGAAATTCACCTTGCTTCTGGTTGAAACTTTGTCTGACAGAGAACAAAGTATTTTGTTTACCCACATTTATTGGTGATTCGGATACCAAACCAAAACTTTCTTTTCTCTAATTTGCATCAATTTATGTGATATTTTCTTTCTCTTATATAAAGTCTACTTTCTTTCCACAAACTTAAAAAGATTTAATGAGATTTAAGATCACATGTAAATGTTCTCATTTAAAACATTAATAAATTTCTTGTTTGTTTTTTGCTTTTCTTTCTCTCATATTACAAAACACTATCTAGGTAACTCTGTCTGGAAAACACTCATGTCAACAATTTCTTTAAAAATACAGTGTTAATATAGGGGCCAGGTGAGGTAGCTCATGCCTGTAATCCCAGTCCTTTGGGAGGCCAAGTTAGGAGAATAACATGAGCCCAGGAGTTCAAAGATGCAGTGTTGTACTTCAGCCTGGGCTGAACAGAGCCGGAGTCTGTCGCTAAATAAATATGGAGAGAAACAATGTAGAGAAACACTATAGATCAGTTAGGATGCTGTGTTTTCCTAGAGCCTAAAGATATATCCTGAAATCACTAATTGGAAATCAATGTGGATCTGTCAATCTCAGAGCTTCCCATTATTCCGTAATGTGGCCCCATAAGCAATATATCACGGAAATAATTGTAATTATTTGATTTAAAAAGTTAGCATTGTGAACTAGAGCATTTTTTGTCATAGAATTAAAATCAGTATGCCAATGTGTCTGTATAAGGTGATACTTTGTGTTTTAGTATTAGTCTTATTATTGACAAATAAATATTGTATATATTTACTATGAGAACATAATATTTTGAAATAAGTATAGATTGTGAAATGACTAGATTGAGAAAAGTAACATATGCATTATCCATGTACTTATTACCCTTATTACCTTTTGTGGTGAGAACACTTAAAACCTACTATTTTAGACATTTTCAAAAATACATTGGTATTAACCGTAATTACCATGTTATATATCTCTTGAATTTATTCTTCCTGTATAACTGAAATTTTGCATCCTTTGATAAACATCTCCTCAATATCCTTCTCCCACCCCACCCCATCCCCTGATAGCCACTAGTCTACTCTCTTCTTTTGTAAATTTGACTATTTTCAACTTTGAGTGAAACCATCCAGTATTTGTCTTTCTGTGCCTGGCTTATTTCAGTTAATATCCACCAGGCTCATCCATGTTGTCTCAAATGACAGGATTTTCTTCTTTGTTAAGACTGAATGGCATTTCATTGTGTATATCTGCCACATTTGCTTTATATATTCATCCTTTGGTGGACACTTATATTGACTTTCTGTCTTGGCTATTATGAATAGTGCTGCAAAGAACATGGGAGTGCAGAGATCTCTTCAACATACTGATTTCATTTCCTTAGCATATATATTCACTAGTTGGATTGCTATGTCATATGATAGTTATATTTTTAATATTTTGAGGAAACACCAGTGTGTTTTTCGTAATGGCTGTACTAATTTACATTCCTACGAACAGTGTGTAAGAATTCCCTTTTTTATACAACCTCCCCAACACTTGTTATTCCTCATCTTTTTTTTATGATAGCTATTTTAACAGGTGTGAGGTAATATTTTATTGTGATTTTTATTTATGTTTACCTGATGATTAGTCATGTTGAGTATGTTTTTATGTAACAGCTAGGCATTTGTATGTGTTCTTTTGACATTCAAGTCCTTGGCCCATTTAATTGGGTTGTTTTCTTGTTATTGAATTGTTTGAGTTTCCTTATAATATTAGATAGGAATTCCTTATCCCATGGATGGCTTGCACATATTTTATCCCATTCATTAGGATGTTTCTTCACTCTGTTGTTTCCTTTACAGTGCAGAAGCTCTTTAGTTTGATGTAACCCCATTTGCCTATGTTTGCTTTTTTGCCTGTGTTTCTGGGGTCATATCCAAAAATTCATTGTACAGATCAGTGGCATGGAGATTTTCCCATGTTTTATTTTAGTAGTTTATAGTTTCAGATCTTCAATTTAAGTCTTGTTTTGAGTTAACTTTTTAATATGGTATAAGGTAAGAATATAATTTCATTGTTCTACATGTGGATATCCAGTTTTCCCAATGCCACTTATTAAAGAGAATGTCCTTTCCCCATTGTATGTTCTTGGCATCTTTGTTGAAAGACACTGGAGTCTATCCTAAGGTGGAGGGTGGGGAGGTGGGAAAGAATCAGAAAAATAACTAACAGGTATGAGGCTTAGTACCTGGGTGATGAAATAATCTATACAACAACTCCCATGACACAAGTTTACCTATGTAACAAACCTGCACAGTTACCCCTAACTTAAAAATTCAATTTTTAAAAATAAATAAAAATTCTACATGAGTAATATTTTTTATCCAGAGGAATGCAATCAGCCTAAAGTAATTCCAACATCAATGAAAATGATATACAGCATACAGATTTAGGATTGAATACAAAAGGCTGATTTTACTGGAGAAAGAGTCTCAAGGCCTTGGAGGATGCTCATGGTTACATGGGTGACTTCCTTTAAGTGGTAACATTTATTTCTCCAAGGTTCTAACTGCTGAATTGTCATACAATGCAGGAGCTGCAGTGATGACCCAGGGAATTGCGTTGTATTTCCTTGGATGGCTATTATGCCTCATATAAACCATTGGTTCTTGCATAAACTGGCTTCCAGTTTTGGGTCTTCCATTTGGTTTACATGTGACCCTAGATGATTCACTTTACCTTTAGCTTTGTTTCCTCATCTATAAAATGGGACTATAAAATTGTTTACATCACAGTTGTCACCAAGATATAAGAAACTATTCCTTTATTACTTTACTTTTTATTTTGAGGTTTTATGACACATATTTCATTTCAGAATTATTTTAATGCAATATTACAGGATTATTAAAAGGAAAGTATTTTATTGGACATGAGAAACATAATGTAAAAAATAAGCATATGGGTCTTATCAACCTCTGTTGAAATACTTGATATCAACCTCTGTTGATAAGACCCATATGCTTATTTTTTACATTATGTTTCTCATGTCTAATCAAGAGAGGCTGATAAGACCATGAACTTAATGAATCTCAGAAAATAGTAACTTTTTATAAATAAATATTTTTCTCTCAAAAAAAATCAACTGACTAAATACATGGCTTTACTTCTGGGTTCTCTATTCTGTTCCATTTGTCTATGCATCTATTTTTAGTCCATTATCATTCTGTTTAAGGTGATATTTTTGTAATCTAGAATTTTGTTTGTGTATGTGTGATTCTCAGAACTTATTTTCAAGTTGACCTTAAAAACACAACAAAAGATGTTTTCTTTTTTTATTGTTTGTCATTATGGCTCAAGGGCATAGAAAATAATATAAATCTATTAAATTATCCTATTTTAAAGTTGAATTTTCCTAAATGTTTATACAGTTTAGTCCAATATTGACTTCTTTTTCATTGCCACGAATATAATTTTCTTATTTTTACTTTCTGTGGGCTTTATTTACTTTTATTATATATCCACATTTTCATTTAAACATCTATATTTGTGATATGAACAAGCAACAGTCATAAAAGATAGACTTTAGATTCAAATAGAGAAATTTCAAAATATACAACAAATCCAAAATAAAAAGCCTTACACAATTTTATTTACATCACATAATACTTGCATATTTGATTTTAACACCCAAATTATTTCCTAACGTATGAATATATCTAGGTAATTTCAAAACATGAAATGTTCTTTCATTAGTCTTTGGTATAACACTGAGTCAGGCAGTCTAAAACAGAACTCTGATTTCTGTCATACAGTCGTATTATGTGTTTGTGTTCGTTCTCTGAATTTATCTTCTAAATTTGTTTAGGGTTTTTTTGGGCAAAATTTTCTATCTCTTAAGTCTTGTAACTATGTGATTTTTGCCACACTCTTGAAAATTATTCAGTGCTTCATAGAATGCATCCCTTGAGAGCCATCTGTAAATAAGAGGCAGGCTAAATTTCTACAGAAATACTTGATATCTTGCCATCTCTCTCAGTGACATGACATCTGAAATTAAGTTTTAAACCTATGAAACAATCATCCAAGGCAAATAAATCTTTTGAATAAAATAGGTTACATTTGGGGGAAAAAAATGTTAATTCTACAACATAAATGCCATGCACCATGACAGTTTGGCAGGAGATTAAAACAACTGAGTTCTCATATCTAAAAACACTTTTCTTTTAGAAGAAAGCACAACTTGTATAGCTTAACAGTGTAGTTTTGTAAGATAAAAATATGAAATAAAAAGGCATCAAAGATTCAAAACGTGCAATTCAAATTTTCAATAACTAATTTTTTGAAATATTTAAAATCTCAGATTTTAAAAGTAGATCATAGCAAAAATTAACTAAACTTTTTTTTTATCATTTTCTTGATAATCAAAGTGCTCAAAATTATGTTAAAGATTAGCAAAAAATATTTTAATCAATAATCAGATTATATCACATTGTGCCTGTTGATTGTGATAAATACAGAAAGGGGAATTGCTGTTATTTATTAAGTATTATGAAATACTAAGCATTTTAAAATTTCTAATAGGTACACATATAGATAATAGATAAAAAGATAAATGATAGATAATACAATATAGATAGATAAATAATACACATACACATACTTACGTATGTGTATTCTTATTTAACCTTATACGATAGTTATTATTAACATTTCCATTTAGCAGATGAGGAAATGGAGATGCAGAGAGATTAGTAACTTGCCTTAGCTACATAATGAGGTAATGTTAGAAGATGTATTTTAGTTGAACTTGTAACTGAAATAAGATATAGAAATCTCATAGAAAAAACATTGTTTTGCTAGGAAGAACTAATGTAAAGATTTAAAAACTTTCTAAGGCCTGCCTTTACCAAAAATATTTAGATAGATCATCAAACAGAAACCAAAACATTTTGTGTGTCATTCTTCACAAATATATTACTAAAACATGTTTGTTATTAAAACAAAATGTCAACATTTTATTTTGATCCCATAAACCTGTATGTGTTCAATTCACATTATAATTTATAAATTATAATTTATAAATTATAATGTGAATTGAACACATACAGGTTTATGGGATCAAAATAAAATGTTGCTTAGTGGAAAATTTATAATTATAAATTAAAAAACAAACTATAGCAAATATCTAGATAGGGCAATTGGAAAATTCATATAGACAACATAAACCACTAAGAATGTCTGGGAAAACTGAGAAAAAATGGCCACGAGACCTACGAAAACTAACTGTAAAACCTTAGTAATTAAAGCACCGTGGTATTGTCACACGAATAAGCAAATCAAAGCTGAACAGAAAAACTAGAAACAAGACCCAATAAACATAATAGCTTATTATGTTATAAAGTGACAACCTAAAGAATTATGAATAGTTATATCCCAACTAGAACTCATCCTACACACTTGTCATATTTTAATTCTTAAATACAATCCAAATATTTTTAACTTCTTCATATTGTCCCAGTATATTTTTCCAGCCTCATGTCAAGCTATTTATTCAATCTTCAATATAATTTAGGCTTAATGTTCCTGACAAATATTCATTCTTAACCTCCCCCTGCTCCTGCCATTGATTCTATTACTTCCACTATCTGAAACTCACTCCTCATGGTTAAACCCTGTCTATCATATACAGCAGCTTTCAATCACAACCACTGAAGTCTCTCTTGACACTCCTAATTTGATATGATTATATTGTTCTCCAACTCTCATGTATTTGCTGTGTTCTTTTCTTTTAAAAAAAGTCTTTTTGCACCACAAGGTCTTATTTTTAAAAATCTTATTCCAAAACATAATGCTACATGTATATGTCTCATTCTTTATCCTCCTCCATTTTTAAACATCCTCTGAACAGATTGCATGCCTTTCTCATCTGTGTCACATGCAACAGCTTGCACAGTTCAACATGAACTGAAATGAGGCAGGAGTGTAAAAACACTGAACAGAGAATTAACAGATGTGAGTTCAAATATTATCTTCTTTTTTTTTTTGGCTCTATGACCTTCTCTCTGTGCCTGTTTCTATTTCCATAAAGCTAGGAGATTGAATAAAGTTTATTTGAAATTCTTCTCAATATGGTAGCTACCATATTTCTAAATTATTATATAGTATTATATTTGTAACTATTATATTATTTATAAATTTGAAAGTATAGATAAAATTAATATGGTGGATAGTTAAAAGGAAAATTTTAAATGATGGTGTCAACAAAGTTTAAGATACGCAAATAAGTCTGGCAGTGCTTTAAATATTTATTCTGCATGTCATCTATACTTGCTATTAATATTTAAATGAGTCATCATTTGCCTTATACCTAATATGGAATAATGGCATAAAGTTACTGTCTGTGTTTTTAACTGGCTTCTAGTTGCATATGAAGCAGTTTGATACATATTGTTTTGCTGAATACAATTGCATACAGCAATTACATTAGTGGTTGTTTATATCTATATTGAGTACGCACAATTTTAAATGAATTCCCATACTCTGTAGTGATCATAACATATTTTGATTGACCAATAAAGGGTAAGAACACCTTCCTTTTATGATGATTAAGATTTTATCAAATAGTGATTCTTGTCATAGGTATCTGTGTGAATGGAGTGGCATCCTCAGTCTCAGAATCAGATTTGTTCTAAATTGTATTTATGCCAACAATTTAATATTGCACCTACAAGCTAAGGACAATTTTGTGCCAACCATCTTTGGAAAAAATTGACAATGACATTCAGTTTGCTAATAATAAATAAATAAGAATAAATTCATCTTAAACAATGAAAAAGAAACATTTACTTAGGCATTTCAAAGGATTTTGCCACTAGATTTTAATGGCTGACAGTCATGATATTGTAGAGTCAAACTGCATTGTTTATGTGTTTTATTTTTATCAACAAATATTTATAAGCACCAATTTTATGTTAGATGCTGCACCAGGCACTGAGCATTCAAGAGACATGTTTCCTAGCCTTGAGTTCATGATCACAGTATTCTCATACCTATATAAGATTAGCATGTAACCTAATCTGAAAATTCTCTATCTTCTTCCTATGTAAATTCCTTGAAATTCCTGCTCTGTAATCTGAAAAATCTTCCATATATTTAACATGTTTAAACATTTCTTTCACTTCCCTGCCTGAAATGAAACCTGACTGTAACCATTGAAATTGTTGCCCCTGTAAGCAGCCTCACAGGTGAGGGTTTAACTTTCTCTCATGTCTCATGTGTCTTAGGAAAAGGAAGTTTGGCATTTTTCTCCTAGCTCCTTGCAACTTCCAGATCATTTCTTCTCATTTAAAAAATTATGGTTAATCCCACGTATCTGGCTTCACCATCCTATCTACTTCTTACTTATATTAGTTGGTTAATCTTTGTTTACTCCTCCATTTCTTACATATTTAACCAACAGTTTTGGATTCTTCGTCCCTACTCCTGCCATCATTCTTGTTGTTTTCCCGTTAGTCAATTTTGGCTAAAAGCATAGCCTCTTGGTTCATCTAACACATTTTTCCTCCTCTCCTCTTCTTCTACCTGCTTCCATAGTCACATGCTAAATAAAACATGAACTATGATTGAATATTTACACATATTGTTCCAATCATGTAAAAGAAAAAAAAAACCTGATGTATTTTAGAAAATTTAAAGATAAAAGCTTGGTATCAATTGCTTACAAAATTACTATTGTAACCCATGTATAAACACACAGAAATAACATTATCTTTCCCAAAACCTCTCATTAAAAAGGTTGAGGAATAGGTTGCAGATATTCACACACCACACACACACACACACACACACACACACACACACACACACGTATATACAATATAGGTAATATAGGTCCTAGTGATCAGGGATATTAAATCGGGCACAGAAGAAGAAAATAATTATAATAATGCTCTCTAAAATCCCTTTTATTTTTAATCAAGTTTTATGATACAGATACGAAAGATTGATTTGTATTTTTCCCAAAAGATTTTTTAAAGGTAGTTATAGTGTTTTTAAAAATTAATAACAAAGATTAAAAAAATAAAAGGCCATATTTTATATAGTTTAGAATACAAACAGAGTGCAAGCTCAAAATAGGTTATTTTGTGTCATTCAATCAACTTAAAAACAAGGCATATTCTTTCATGCTTAAACTCAAGTTTCACCTCAATTATCTTTTTTTCTAATAATGCATATTTTTCCATCTATGGTTCTTCTTACTAAAGTACATTAATGTGAAATTAGTTGGCAGTCTGGTATAAATACAATGTATACAAAGCAAGCAACATGGTCAAAGGACTTTCTGCTTTGAAATTACTCATTATTGTTAAAAATGCAATGAAGATAAAAACATACAACATTATTTGAAATACTCTTTCAAAATTTTAAAGCATTTGAAATATTAATCATGCATTTAAAAGATATACTTTGCTAAGAAAAGAAACAGTTTCTCAATAACATAACATCTTTTAGAGAATAAAATGTCACTTTAAAGTCTAAAAAGGTATATTTAACTAATTCTATTCTATACTACTTGCAGATAAGATAAATTATGGGTTTATTTGGAATAAATGCCATTAGAATAAAACTTGAAAACATTTACTATAGATAAATTAATTTATCAATGTAATTTTTACTTGTTTTAAATGTTGTTTGCTTTCCTTGAGTTACTATTCTGTTGCAGGTATGACAAGATTTTGTTTGTTTCTAGCCACATATATCTCTTCTCTTATGCCCTCATATTGTCCTGCTTTTCCTGGGCTGTCTTCAGTACTTATAAATGTTCTCATCCTTTCTATCTAATCATCAAAATTCATCAGTGTTAATACCTAATTATTTCAGTGACTCACTGTCTCCTTTCTAGGATGGTGAAGAGTTAATCTACCATTAAACTCAAGAGAGTATGACAGGCAAGAGTAAGTGAGGAAGCCTCAAATTGTGGCATTAAAATGATTGTCTTTTATGGTAACAGAGTCCCCATCACAGTGGAGTCAATTCTAGTCAGGTAGCTAATAATATCAATTTTAGGATATATTGTTGCATAAATTTGTACAAGGAAATGCTCACGATAACATAATATAGGGTTGTTGGGCCAGGATACTTTCTTGCCTTTTTTTCTTTCAGAGTCCTGATTGGCAATATACCAACCCTAGATTATCTTTTAACAATGTTTCATCCGGATACCTATATTCAAAACTCCTGGAGTCTGGGGAAAAACTGAATAGATGCCTACTATGGTTAATTTATGATAACCAACATCAATTGATAATTCTAATAAATATAGGTAGCTGGACTTCTACCTTTTGCAATCACTATTTCAAAACATCCCCAAAGCTTTCACCCCTTGACCCATGTTTATTTCACCTTCACAAGTAGTGTTGCCCATTTCACAGAAAAAAAATATAAAACCTCTCAGACAGAGCTTACATTACCATCTTCACACCAAATCCCTAAACCTGTGATTGGACCTATCTTTTTTTTTTAATTTTCCCTCTTTTATTATCTTACTGTACTACCATAGCCATCACCCTCCTCTACTTTCCCCCATAGCCAATCATTTTTCAAAGAGTTCTTTCACATTGTGATCTGTGTATACTCAACATCCATCTATTTCTTAATCCCTAGAAATCAGAATTAACTCTCGCCTTGACTGTACTGAACTTTCTATAGATGAAATAAGAAACCATGTCCACTAAATAAAATGGTTGCATCTCAGTCTTTTCCCACAGCAGCATTAGACATATGTGATTACTTCCAATGGGTGAAAAATCTGGCTTTAACTTCCTTAGCCACAGAACATATCATTCATTTTTTTAATCTCTGTGGGCATTCCTAGTGTCAATGCTATGATTGTTATTTTTGCTCTTCTAAATGACCATGTAAATTTTTGTACAAACTGGGACCATTTGAATGTGAAAAAATGCTTTTAGGTAATTATGCTAGGATAACAAGTGCAAACCAGGTTGGAATTTGGCCACCAAATTTGTAGCCTTTTATGATCTGGTCCTTCTCAATGCACCAGTTTAATTTCTTCTCTCTCTCTCTCTCTCTCTCTCAGACTTTATCCAAATTCCAGTTTTACTAGCTCTCCTAAAGTTTCTCAAAGTTTAGGCCTTCACAAATGATCCCCCCTTCTGACTTAACCACTTAATCTCTCTTTCTTCCATTTTGAAAATATATTATCCTTTTATGATGAGCCCAATTCAAAAAACACTAGGGCTTACAGGAAGAAGGTTGAAAGATTGCTTCCAAACTGGCATCTGGAAGAAAGTTTTAATTCCTAATAATGATAACAGAGAAATACAATTGTTTAATGAAAACAATTGGGCAATTATATCATATAATTGCTTGATCTCTTCTTAGAAGCATTTAAAGGATATAACTTCTCAAATGACTGATACTATTCTAGGGTTCTCATAATTGCAAGTTAAAGGCATAAGGCCTGGGATAATTGACAGATTAGAAAAAAGAAAGATGTGGAGTGAAAAAGAATATAGGAATAAGGAAATGTGAGTAACATGTAAGAAAAACAGAATATTAAGAATCCAGGTACAAAACACATTTCATAGAGAAATGTATGATTATTGATATAAAATGTTCTTAATAAGTCAATCAAGCTAGAACTATATGTAGATGAACCAAAGAATTTGGCAATATAATGTTATTTGTGACCAAACAAGAGCTCTTTTGATAGAATAGAGTGAAAGCTTAAGTAGATTAAATTTTAAAAAATGGAAATGGTCACCAAGAAGACAGACTAGAAAGTCACAGTCCATTCTTCCTTCACAGAGATACCAAGTAAACAACACTGTATTGACCAGAATGCCTCTGTGAAAAAACAAGAGGCCAGCTGAAAAGCTACAGTTCCCTGGTTATTAGAAAACCAGGAAGGGATCTCAGAAAAAAAAAAGTAGGAGGATTCTTGGCATTTAATGCTCCTGTTCATGTTTCTCTCCCCTACACGACATAGTGCAGAGCAACTTGAAGAAAACCCTCATATATGGCTCTTACCTCAGGATAGAAACAAAGAATGGACCATTCCCTAACATCCTGGCTTGTTGTGGGGCTACCTAAGAGACTGCTTTTTATCTCACTTAACTTGGAGCACTGATGAAACCAGTGAAAGAGTTTGGAAGCCACCGAAGAAGAAGTAAGAAGCACGTTAAAGGTGCATTTCTGTAGACAGTTGCCAAGGGTGGCAAGAGATCAGAAAATGTTTGAGAAGTCCTAGAACCTTCAGCTGGGCTGAGACTAGGAGTGGTAGGTGTTTTACAAATTCCCAAGTCCCAGCAAAGATTTTAACGCATACAAAGAAACATGCCAAATCAAAGGAACAAAATAAAACTCCAGAAACTGACCCTATAGAAGTGCAGACCTATGAGCTGCTGGACAAAAAATTGAAATAACTGTCACAAAGATTTTCAATGAGCTAAAGAGATCACATACAACTTAAAAAAAAAAATCAGGGAAATAATGAATGTATAAAATGAGAATATATTAAAAAAAAAAGAAATTCTGGAACAGAAAATAGAACTCAAATAAAAACTTTATTTCAAGGGTTCAACAGTGAGACCTTATCAGGCAGAAGAAATAATCAGAGAATTTGAAGACAAATCATTTGAAATCATTGAATCACAGGAACAAAGGAAATGAAGAAAGCAAAAATAGCCCAAGGAATTTATGTGACCAATATACATATAATATCATGGAAATCTAAGAAGCAGAAGAGGGAAAGGGATAGAGAGTTTATTTGAAGTAATGATAGCCAGAAACTTCCCAAATCTTAAGAAAGAAATGAATATACAGATTCAAACAGCTCAAATAATTCCAGGTAGATTAAATTGAAAGAGAACCATAAAAATTACACTCAAATAGTCCACAGTCAAAGACAAAGAGAGAATCCTGAAAACAACAAAAGAAAAGCAATTTGTCACATCCAAGAGGGCTTCCATAAAATTAACAGTGAATTTTTCAACTATCAACCAAGAATACTATAAACATCAAATCTGTCTTTCAAAATGAAGGAGACATTAAGACTTTTACAGATAAACAAAAGCTGACATAGTTCATTACCACTAGGCCTGCCTACAAGAAATGCTAAAGATAGTCATTCAAGTTGAAACAAAAGTATGGTGGACAGAAATATGAAGCCATAGAGAAATAAATGTAAGGTTCACTAGCAAAGGTTCATATTTCTGTCCATTTTGTAGCCTGTACTACTACAATTTTGGTAAATAGAATTTAAATGACAAAAACATTTAAAGTTGCTATAAATCTATGTTAATTGGTGTATAATATATAAAGATGTGATTTATGATATGAATGCATTAACAGGAGAGTGGAGCTATAAATAAGTAGAGTTCTTGTATGTGACTGAAGCTATTTGTTTAAATTAGAATGCTAAAACTTTAATACATTTTCAGCATTTGCAATGGTAACCAGAAAGAAAATATTTATAGAATACATAAAAGAAAATAAAAATGCATATTACCACAAAATGACAACAACAAAACATAAAAGCAGTAAAAGGAAGAGGCACAAAAACCTACAAAAAACATATAGAAAATAATTAGCAAAATGTCAGTTGCAAGTCAATTCCTATAAACATTTACTGTATTTTTTTATCTTTTTATTTTTAAATATAAATAGATTAAACTCCCCAATCAAAAGAATAGATTAACTAAATGAATTTTATAAAACAGGATCCAATATATGCTGTTTACAACAGACTCACTTTAGATCTAAGGACATACATAGGCAGAAAATGAAAGGATGGAAAAAGAAAACCCATGTAAATTGTAACCAAAAGGGAGCAGAAGTGGCTATACTGACATCAGACAAAATATACTGTAAATAAAAAGCTGTTATAAGAGATAAAGAAGAACATTACATAGTAATGTGTCAATTCACCAAGAAAGTATAGCAAATTATAATTATGCATGAAGCCTCAGAGTTCCTAAATATATGAAGAAACCTTTGACAGAATTAAAGGAGAAGAAGGAAACATAATAATAGTAGGAAACTTTGGTATTTCACATTTAACTACAGATAGAATATCTAGACAAAAGAACAACAAGGAAATAAAGGACTTGAACAACACAATAGATCAATTGTACCCAAAATATGTAGACAAAACACTGCACTCAATAATATACACATTCTTATCCAGTTTATACAAAGCATTATCCAAAATACACGTGTTATGGTACAAATAAGTCTTAACAAATACAAAATATCTTTTCTTGTAACAATAAAATGAAACGATGAATCAATAAAAACACAAACATACCAGAAAATCTACTGACATGTGGAAGTAAAATAACACACACTTAAGACAGCCAATGGGTCACAAGAAAAATTATAAGGAAAATTAGAAACTAATATTTTGAGACAAGTGAAAATAAAAACACAATGTATTGAAACTTATGAGATGCAGCCACAACTGAGCTAAGAGAGAACTACACAGTTGTAAAAGCTTACATTAAAAATGAAGAAGATCTAAAATCAACACAAGGCAGAAATGGTACTAGAAGTGGAATATTTGCTGGTGACCCAAGATTTCTCTAAAAAGCAGTTTTAACTCTAGGAGTCTCCATAGCCAGGCCCAAAAGTCTACAACTGCACTGAGGTCTAAGATCTTTCCACAAAATTCTTACTTTCTTTTCTCCCTTCACAGTTGTATCAACATTAGCATCTGAAGAGTTTTCTTGCAGACTCTTGCTCCCTTTCCATTTACAATTGGCAAACGTTGCTCACAATAAAGATCTTTCAGTTCTACTCCTGTCTTGGCGTGTGTTTCTTTGAGGACTCAAACACTTTTGAGGACTGTCTTTTTGCTACTAGTAAGAACAAAGAAATGAGGTAGCACCTGAAATAATATTGAAAGAGAAGGCACATTTAAATGTGAGAAATTATAGAGTTGCTTAATGCCAATGAGAAAGAATACCTTATAGAGAGCAAAATTATTCATCAGGTAAGACTGAAAGGGCATAAATATTGGAGTGATGTTATTGCATAGACCAGGGGAAACAGTTGACACAGACAGGAGAATAGTCTGAAATGAGAAAGCTGAAAAGTAGTAGAACACAGAGCAAAGTACATGAGCATTAATGCTGTTAATTTGACAGATGACATAGTAGGAGTTTATAGACTTAATTTATAATTGTTTCTCTTTTGAAAAAAATTATTTAACATATAAAAAATTATATATGTTTATTATGTACAACATGGTGTTTTGAAATATTTATACCTTTGGGGGAGGCAAAATTGTGCTAATTAACATGAATTATCTTATATACTTATTACTTTGTGTATAGAGAACACAAATTACTCTGTTAGCCATTTTTAAGAATATAATACATTATTAATCACAGTCACCATGACGTACAATAAATCTTTGAAATTATTTCTCCAATCTAACTAAAATTTTATATCCTTTAATGAAAATATCCCTTTCTCTTCTTCCTCACCCACACCTATCCCCTGGTAGCCACCACTGTACTCTCTGCTTCTATGAGTTGGACTATTTTAACTCCACACATAAGCGAAATCATGCAGTATTTGTCTGTCTGTACCTGACTTATTTAGCCTAACATAATGTCCTACAAGTTCATCCATCTGTTACAAATGACAGCATTTTCTTCCTTTTTAAGGCTGAATAGTATTCCATTGTGTATATATGCCACATTTTCTTTATCTATTCATTCACTGATGAACACTTAAGTTGACTCCATATCTTGGCTATTGTGAATAAATGCTACAATGAACATGGGATTGCATAATCTATTCAATGAATGAATTTCACCTGTTCTGTCAAACAATTAAAGAAAATCTAATCATTCACAAATTCTTCCAAAAAACTGAAAAGGGAATACTTCCAAAATCATCCTTCTATGGCCAGCATTACTCTGATACTTATAGTTTTTTGCCTTAAAGATTGTTTTATTTGATATATGAATAGTTAGCTGTGATTTCTCTTTGTTTCCTTTGGCATGGAATATATTTTTCCATCCTTCCACTTTCAATCCATGTGTGCCCATGAAGCTCAAGTGACCTCTTGTAGATAGCATGTCCATGGGTCTAGATTCTGGGGCCATGGGTGCCTGCCCAATACTGGATTTCACTGAGGCATGTCTAGACTTGCATTCAAGGCCACTCCATTGTCTCAGACTCCAGGCCCAGCCCAGGTTCCACACCAGCTCAGAGATCAACCAGCCAACATTGCTTCAGGTTTTAGGCACACAGCAGCGCCAGGTCAGCACTGAGTTCACAGGGAAGCCTTGAGTCCACAGGGGAAGGCCTGAATCCTAAGTCCATGAGGGTTGGGGTGGAGCCTGGGTCTGCATGGCTGGTTCTAAAGCCTTGATTTTTGAGGGCTAACCTTGCACGAGGGTCTTCTGGGGTGGACCTGGACCCTAAGTTTATTAAAGCAGGCCTGGAGCCCCTTGTCCCCAGAAGCCTGGGGCTATCGGAAGCTAGGACTGGCCTGGTGCTAGGAAGGCATAGGTCCTTAGCATGGGTTTGAGTTTGTGGGATTCTGGGATCACAGATGCTGTTTTGGTTCTGGTGCCACAGAGGTCAGCTTGATGTGGGGGTGAGTAGGTTCTGTCCTGGAGTCTAGGTCTAATAAGTCTCATCTGGGTCCTGTATCACAGGAGCTGACCTGTAACCTGGCTCCACAGTGGCAGTTCTAGGACCTGTGTTTGTTGGGGTCAGCCTATCACTGGGGATTACTGAAATGAGCTTGGACCCTTGGTCTGCTATAGCAGGCCTGTACCCTGTGTATGTTACAGCTCAGAGCTACAGGGTTGACTTGAAGAGTACAGTCATGGGTACTGGCCTTGCACAGGGAAGTCCTGAAGCCTGTGTCCATGGTGCCAGCCAGGGGTGATTCAAAGGGTGTCTTTAAGAAAGAGATATAATTTTATTAGAGCAAAAAGGTGATTTAGTTGCTCAGAGAAGAGTTTACAAGGAAAATTTGTTTTAATAGTAACTGACCATGTATTTCAGAATGTGGAGTGGGTTTACAGGGTTAGGGAGGGGCAATATTTTGATTTGAGAGGAAACGTTGATAATCTTTCAGGCAAAAGAATGAGTGGATTCCAACTAGATGAGGCAACATGGGCAATGATATAAATTTTCCATTGTGTTTTACAATAATCGAAGAATAGTAAGAACACCAAACTTAACTAGCTTCCCTAGTTAGAGAAAATGCATAAACATTTGTAGTGTTGGTTCTTAATCAGTTTTCTCTACTACTATATTCTAAGAATAAAGTATATCTTGCTCATGTAACTAAGAAAGCACTGGTCATAAGGTATCAGTCTTACTCAAATCTAAATTTACCTAGTGTATTAGTCCATTCTCACACTGCTATAAAGAACTACATGAGACTGGATAATTTATGATGAAAAGAGGTTTAATTGACTCACAGTTCCACAGGTTTAACAGGAAGCTTAACCGGAAGGCCTCAGGAAATCATGGCAAAAGGTGAAGGGAAATCAAGAACCTTCTTCACAAGGAGCAGCAGAGAGAGGAGTGGGAAGTGCCACATACTTTTAAACCATCAGATCTCCTTAGAGAATTCTGCTCTACCCCTGCAGCAGAATTCTTGGTGGATATCCAGGCAATTCCATACAACCTCTGAAATCTAGACAGAGGTTCCCAAACCTCAATTCTTGCCTTCTATGTACCTGCAGACCCAGCCACATGGAAACTGCCAAGGCTTCATGATTGCACCCTCAGAGGCAATGGCCCAAGCTGTACCTTGCCCTGTTTTAGTTATATGACTGAAGCTGGAGTGCCTGAAACACAAGGTGCCATGTCCCAAGGCTGCACAGAGCAGTGGGGCCCTGGACCACAGCGTTGAAACCATGTTTTCCTCCTAGTCCTTCAGGCCTGGCCTGTAATGGGAGGGGCTGCTGTGAAAAAAATGCCCTGGAGACATTTTCCCCATTGTCTTGGCTATTTACAATAGCTCCTCATTACTTATGCAAATTTCTCTAGCTGGCCTGAATTTCTCCCCCCAAAATTGGTTTCTTTCTTACCACATGCATTAGGTCGCAAATTTTTAAAACTTTTATGCTCTGGTTCCCTTTGATATATAAGTTCCAATTTCAGACCATTTCTTTCTTCATGCATATGAGCGTACAATTTTAGAAAAAGCCAGCTAACATCTTGAATGCTTTTCTGCTTAGAAATTTCTTCTGCCAGATACCCTAAAACATCTCTCTCTAGTTCAAGGTTCCACAGATCTCTAGGGCAGAGGCAAAATGCTGCCAGTCTTTTTGCTAAAGCATTGCAAGAGTTACCTTTATTTCAGTTCCCAGTAAGTTTTTCATCTCCATCTGAGACCACTTCACCCTTGACTTCACTGTCCATATCACTCTCAGCATTTTAGTCACAACCATTTAACAAGTCTCTAGAAAGTTCAAAACATTCACTCATCTTCCTGTCTTCTGAGCCCTATACACTGTTCCAACCTCTGCCTATTAACCAGTTCCAAACTTGCTTCCAATTTTCAGGTATCTTTATAGCAATGCCAACTTCTCTCAGTACTAATTGTCTGCATTAGTTTGTTTTCCCACTGTTATAAAGAACTACCTGAGACTGAGTGATTTATGAAGAGAAGAAGTTTAATTGACTCACAGTTCTTTAGGCTTAACAGGAAGCATGAAGGGGAGGTTTCAGGAAATTTGCAATCATGGCCAAAGGTGAAGGAGAATCAAGGGCCTTCTTTACATGATGGAAGAGAGAGAGAAGGTGGAAATGCCGCATACGTTTAAACTATCAGATATCATGATAACTCACTATCAGGAGAACAAAAAGGGGAACATCTGTCCCCATGATCCAATTACATCCCACCAGGCCTTTCTCCCGACATGTGAGAATTAGAATTTCACATGAGATCTGGGTGAGGACACAGAGCCAAACCATATCACCCAGAGTGTTCCAATCCTGCCTTTCATGCATAAAAACAAAGATAATTTATTTCATTATTTGTACATTTACGCTTTGCAAATATGGATAAGTTCAATTTCTTTCTGAATTTTCTTGCACATTGCTCTTTTGCTTATTCCTATGTCATTCATTTTCATCTCCATTGGCTCCATTTCCTCCACTTGAAACATGCACAAATTTATTTCCAACATATAAAAATTTTCCCTAGTTCCAAAACACCTCCTATCTACCACTCCATAACATTTGCCTACATTCTGAACATTTTGCAAAAGTATTTAGCCTACTGTATCCACTTCTACAATTCTCATTTATTTCTAAACTATGATTTCTTACTTGACCAATCTACTTAAAATATTCATGCTGAAATTATCAAGGACTTCATGTTCACATAAAAAATATTTTAGTCCTCATTTGGTGTGATATCTCTATAAAATTTGGAACTATAAACAATTCTCTACAGCTTAAAGCTCTTTCCTTTCTTAATGTACTTTTTTATATTTTAGCCTATTTTTTTTTTAGCTCCTTCCATTTCTATTGCATAACCCTTAAATATTCGTTTTCCTTGGTTACATCATTTATCTTATTTTCTTCTTGAGATACTCCACATCTATATTTGGATTTTCATTTTCATCTTTCTTTCTAGTTGTAAACCATTTTTTTCCAGGAATGTATTCATCTGAATGTATTGCATGTACAAATATAAAAAACAAATATAAAAAACAACATTTTTTCTCCCTTCTCTCCTCTCTCTTCTCCCTTCTCAATTTTTCTGCTCATTGATAACAAGTTCAATTAGGTTTAATTAATCATATTCCACTGCTTCCTCTTCTCAACATCCTATTGGTCACTAAATCATGTCTGTTATAAACCAGAAATATCTCTAAAATTGACTTTCATCTTTTAACATTTACTTATATTGTTTGTTTGGATTTGAATAATTTCCTTCTGAATTATTTCAGAAACCTTGTCTTGTTTTTCCAAACAACTTTCACATACTAAAGCCATGGTACTTTTCCAGAGAAGCATAATTGATTATGTCACTTTTCAGTTTTCAAAATATTTTTAACTTACATTTTTCGCAGACCACATATTAAAGTCTTCAGTATAAAGCTACTTCATATTCTGTCCTCTACTTTACTTTGTTTATCTCCACTTTCTACTATCAATGTGTTTATATTAAAGAACACCTCATTACTCTCAGTTATACTTGGTTTCTGACTGCTCTCAGTCCTTGTATTAATGCATAAGGAAAGTTTTTTCCCAAAATTTTCTACTTTTTTTCTTTTGAAAATCCCTGATCATTCGTCATGTGCCAGCTCAAATAAATCACAGTAGTACACCTGTCCTAAATTCTCCAGACTGTATTCAATTGTTTATACATAATGCTCTCAAATCACTTCATCCAAATCTCTTTAACAGAAATTATTACACTAAATTTTAACTGTTTATATAACCGTGAATTCTTTATGTTACTTGTGTATAAATATAACATATGGTGTATATATCTATAAATTGATAGTCATTATATATCTCAATTATAATATTGGGTTGGTGCAAAAGTAATTGCGGGTTTTGCCATTAAATATACATAACATATATATTTATACACACACACACACACACACACACACACACACACACAGACACACACACACATCTAATGATGACATGTTGATCAAAATTTTACAATACCCACGTCAAAGTTTTTCAGTTGACTTAAGGGCCAATGCACAATCTGGAAAACCTGTTTGGGAATTCTTTCTCAGTAGTGAAAAAAAAACACTTCAGTTATATCTATCAGATTCTGTCACAACTAATTTTCCAACTGAAAAATATGAACAAAATCAGGTTGATATTAGAAAATATAACTAAAGATAAGTAAAATTTTTAGTAAAACAACCTTAAATGAATTTAATTTACTTAGTCCATCTATCGTTTATAGGTATTATTACATTTTATAAAGGAGATTCCTGAACCATTTTCAGAGATATTGGAGATATTGGAAGGAAAGTAATAATGATAGATTATTAGAAACATATCAATGTAGCAAATTTTTAAATGAGAGGCTGTGTCATTACTCATTAATTTTTTTTTTTTTTTAAAGCCTTCTGGGATTTCACGTCTTTTTTTTTTTTTTTTAAATAATTAGACCCAGTTTTCCCCAACCCCATTTCTTAGCATTCTTTTTTTTTTCTTTTTTTTTTTTAAGAACAAAATTCAAGAAAGCCATTTCTTTTTTTTTTCTTTTTTCTTTTTAGAAAAAAGAGAAAAGGAGAAAGAAGGAAGAAAAAAATGAAATATAGAGAAAAAGAAGAAGAAAAAAAAAAGGGAGAGAGAACGGGAATCTTGCTCTATTGCCCAGGCTAGAATGCAGTCTACAAATGGATATTAAAAGCTTTTTTTATACTAATAATTGTGTTATACAATGGAGACAGGGAGTAATAAGGGAGGAAAATAACAAACAAACAGCCAACCAATATTTCATTTAAACCTATGAAATGCTATGCAATTGCTAGGGAGTGATTTACTCCCAACCATGTGGTCACTTTTAGAATAAATGTGTTACTGAAAAAAACAAAATGTATATTTTGTGGATTTGGAGTAGAGAGTTCTGTAAATGTTTATTAAGTTTACTTGTTTGAGGTTTAAGTTCAAGTCCCGGGTAACCTTCTTAACCTTCTGTCTCATTAATTTGTCCAATATTGACAATATAATGTTAAAGTCTCCCACTATTATTGTGTGGGAGTACAAGTCTCTTTGTAAGTCACCAAGAAGTTGCCCTATGTATCTGGGTGCTCCTATATTGGGTGCGCATAGACTTAGGGTCCTTAGCTCTTCCCGTTACATTGATCCCTCTACCATTATACAATGTCCTTCTTATCTCTTTCAGTTTCTATTACTTTAAAGTCTATTTTATCAGAGATGAGAATTGCAACTACTGCTTTTTTTTCTTTTTTTTTTTTTTTTTTTTTTTTTTTTTTTGCTCTCCATTTGGTTGGCAAATCTTCCTCCATCCCTTTGTTTTGAGTCTCTGTATATCCTTGCATGTAAGATGGATCTGGATGGAGCTTACTGATGGGTCCTTTGAAGTGGCTGATACTGGTTGTTCCCCTCTATACATAGTGCCTCCTTCAGAAGCTCTTGTAAAGCAGGTCTGGTGGTAATGAAATCTCTGAGTACTTGCTTGTTTGCAAAAAAATTTATTTTTCCTTCACTTATGAAACTTAGTTTGGCTGGATATGAAATTCTGGGTTGAAAGTTCTTTTCTTTAAGGATGTTGAATATTGGCCCCCACTCTTTTCTGGCTTGTAGGGTTTCTGCTGAGAGATCAGCTGTGAGTCTGATAGGCTTCCCCTTGTGGGTAACCTGACCTTTCTCTCTGGCCACCCGTAGTATTTTCTCCTTCGTTTCAACCCTGATGAATCTAATGATTATGTGCCTTGGGGTTGCTCTTTTGAGGAATATCTTTGTGGTGTTCTCTGGATTACCTGGAGTTGGGTATTGTCTTGCCTTGCTAGGTTAGGAAAATTTTCCTGGATAATATCCTGAAAAATATTTTCCAGCTTGGATTCATTCTCTTCGTCACATTCAGGTACACCTATCAAACGTAGTAGGTCTTTTCACATAGTCCCATATTTCTTGGAGACTTTGCTCATTCCTTTTTACCCTTTTTTCTCTATTCTTGTCTTCTCGTTTTATTTCATTAAGTTGGTCTTCGACCTCTGAAATCCTTTCTTCTGCTTGATCAATTCGACTGTTAAAACTTGTGCATACTTCTCGAAGTTCTCGTATTGTGTTTTTCAGCTCCATTAATTCACTTATATTCCTCTTTAAATTGTCCATTCTCATGAACATTTCGTGAAACCTTTTTTCAAGGTTCTTAGTTTCCTTGCATTGGGCTAGAACATGTTCTTTTAGCTCACAGAAGTTTCTCATTATCCACCTTCTGAAGCTTGATTCTGTTGATTCCTCACATTCATTTTCTATCAGGCCTTGTTCAATTGGTGATGAGGCACTGCAATCCTCTGTAGGAAGAGAGGCATTCTGATTTCGGGTGTTTTCAGCCTTTCTGCGCTGGTTTCTTCCCATCTTCATGGATTTATCCACCTGTCGTCTGTGTAATTGCTGACCTTCAGACTAGGTCTCTGAGTGGACGTCCAGCTTGCTGGTGATAAAGTTTCCTCTATTTCTTAATTTTCCTTTGGTGGATGCCCCCTCCCCCCACAGGGCTGGACCTTCCCGGGTTCAGCTGCACTTGCTGTGAAACTCTCAATCTTCAGCAGTTCCAACCGCTGTTTTTATTTTTTATTTTTTGTGGAGGGGGGTACCAGCCTTCCCCTGCAGCGACCTGCTACGCCGGCTGAAACAGCGGCGTTAAGATTTCGTGGCGCTTTCTGCCCGGGAATCTCCCGATCTGGTTCCCCACTTCAGTCCGCTTTTTAATCAGCTGAATGGGAGACTCTGCTTTCCCGGAGCTCCAAACACCAACCAAAGGGCACTCAGTCCCGTATACTCCGGACTGAGAACCGCCGCGTCGGGGCGCCTGCAAAACGGCGGCGCCCCTCCAAAAGGGTCGCGCTGGGCGACCCGTGGGGCTCCTCCGCCAAGAATCTCTTGGTCTGTGGGCTATGAAAATTCATCTGAAAATGTGGCGTCCACTCACTCTCTGCGCTTTCAGTGGGAGCTACAATCCTGAGCTGCTGCTAATCGGCCATCTTGGATCTCTCTCTACTCATTAATTTTTAAGCTGTAATCCCTCAGCTAGGAATTTAGAAGATAGAGTTAAGATGAACAAATATATCCCCTGATTTCAAGGAAATTAATCCTAACCATTAAATGTATGTGTGTGTATATATATACATGCACATGCAAACAAACTATAAAATGTTTTATTACAAACTTGTTTATTTAGAAAGTTTATACAGAAAGGGAAATATTGAGAAAAAAATAAACTTCAACAAGGGGACACTCAGCAGTTATCTTTTTGAGAAAAGCAATATTATATCTAAATATTACCTTTTACCTAATGGTCAACCTATAATTTGGAACATCAAATATTATTTCTGAACACAATGATAGAATGAATAATTCAAACAAGAGCTTATAAATATCTAAATGAGGCTACATTGATTATTAAACATTATAAAATATTTGCTTGATTATATGCTGAGCTGACCTAATTTTAACTTTCTAGTAGTGTTGGTATACCAAAGAAATATGATAAATTTGGAGAATCTGGATTTCAAATAATCATGTAACATATAATTTCATGTTTGTGGAATATTATACACTAAATACAAAAATGTAGTGAATTAGCTATTTGATGAATAATTGTATTCTTAGGGATCTGATCAATAGATCAATATCAACTTGGAACTGTTGTGGTAGGTCATAAATCAGTTGTGAAAGTATTTTGATGAGGGTTTTATATTAGACTATTGTCAAACAAATATTTGCTCTTTCTATGACATCTCTTTGGTGGGAATATACTTCTCTCCATCATATTGGGCTTAGTCACGTGGCTTGCTTCGCCTCATAGTGAGTAAAATGGACTTCTGCACCTTAGATTTTAGTTTCAACCATGTGACTTGGTAAATGAGATGCTAGCAAATAAATTACAAGCAGAAGCATAAAACATTTTTTGAGCAATTGAGTTAACCTGTCATGTTTCTGCCATTGCAATGGAAAGAAGATATCTAAGTTATTCCACTTGTCCCACCTAGCATGTAGTTTTTGATTTTTCTTTTGCTATAAGCAGAACATGCCCAGTTTAACCCATTGGTTCCAGTTAAAAGAGAGTCAGAAACATGTAGTATGACAGACTTGGTCTAACATGCAGTTTGGAGTCAAGCACAGCCACGTTTAAACTAAATCAGCAAAATCTCAGCTGATCCATGGAGGTAGAGAAGAAAGAAATGAGATTTTAGGCTGTTTTGTCACATAGCGATAGCTAGTAATGTGAGGCATAACCACTAATTCAGAGAAAATGAAATAGAATGAAAAAAATAGAGCAGAGAATGTAAGAATGGTTAATTCACAGTAAGGACAAAAATTTAATTATTAAATTTAATTGGATTTAGATATACTTAAATATTTAAGCATACACGTGTGTTCTGGGTTACAATATAAAATATAGGTCTCATTGTGTTTTATAATTTTTTTTTAATTTGAAAATTGCTGACCTGAACGAAATTCTTGGAGTATGGCACAGTACTCTGGCATTAACCCTGCATATTTTATCTATCTATCTATCTATTTATTTATTTATATATTTTTTAGTTCAATTTTTTGGGGGAAACAGATGGTGTTTTGTTACAGAAATGATTTCTGTACTGGTGATTTCTGATATTTTGGTGTTCCTATCACCTGAGTGCTGTACCCTGTACCCAATGTATAGATTTTTATTACTTGCCACCCTCCACCTTTCTCCCAAGTCCCCAAAGTCCAATGTATCATTCTTATGCCTTTGTGTCCTCATAGCTTAGCTTCCACATATGCATGAGTTACAATGTTTGATTTTTTTATTCCTGAGTTATTTCACTTAGAATAATAGTTTCCAATTCCATCCAGATTGCTGTGAATGTCATTCTTTCATTCCTTTTTAGGGATGAGTGGTATTCTATTATATCTATATTCTAATATACATACATATATATATATATATATATATATATATATTACATAGGTATACATGTGTCATGGTGGTTTGCTGCACCCATCAACCCGTCATCTACATTAGGTATTTCTCCTAATGCTATCCATCCCCTATCCCCTCACTCCCTGACAGGCCCTGATGTGTGAACTTCCCCCTCATTGTGTTCTCATTGTTCAACTCCCACTGTGTCCATGTTTTCTCATTGTTCAACTCCCACTTACAAGTGAAGACATGTGGCATTTGGTTTTCAGTTCCTTTGTTAGTTTGCTAAGAATGATGGTTTCCAGCTTCATCCATGTCCCTGCAAAAGACATGAACTTATCCTTTTTATGGCTGCATAGTATTCCATGGTGTATATGTGCCACATTTTCTTTATCCAGCCTATCATTGATGGGCATTTGGGTTGGTTCCAAGTCTGGTCTATGTGTACATATCTTCATAGTAGTATGATTTATAATATTTTGGGTATATACCCAGTAATAAGATGTTGGGTCAAATGATATTTCTGGTTCTAGATTCTTGAGGAATAGCCACACTGTCTTCCCCAATGTTTGAACTAATTTTCACTCCCACCAACAATGTAAAAGTGTTCCTATTTCTCCACATCCTCTTCAGCGTCTGTTGTTTCCTGGCTTTTTAATGATAACCGTTCTAACTGGTGTGAGATGGTATATCATTGTGGTTTTGATCTGCATTTCTCTAATGACCAGTGATGATAAGCTTTTCTTTATATGCTTTTTGGCCACATAAATGTCTTCTTTTGAGAAGTGTCTGCTCATATCTTTGCACACTTTTTGATGGAGTTGTTTTTTTTTCTGTAAACTCGTTTAAGTTCTTTGTAGATTCTGGATATTAGCCCTTTGTAAGATGAGTAGATTGCAAAAATTTTCTCACATTCTGTAGGTTGCCTGTTCACTCTGATGATAGCTTCTTTGGTGTGCAGAAGCTCTTTAGTTTAATTAGATCCCATTTGTCAATTTTGGTTTTTGTTGCCATTGCTTTTGGTGTTTTAGTCAAGAAGTCCATGAGGTGTGACCTTAGATTGTCTATTTGTGCTCCTTCCAGCACTTTGATGTGGGCATTTAATGTTATGAACTTCTTTCTTAGCATCACTTGTGCTGTATCTCAGAGGTTTTGATAGGTTGTGTCACTATTATTGTTCAGTTCAAATAACTTTCTAATTTCCATTTTGGTTTTATTGTTGACCCCTATAATACAGGAGCAGATTATTTACTTTTCATAGTTTTGAGGGTTCCTTTGGGAGTTTATTTCCAATTTTATTCCACTGTGGTCTGAGAAAGTACTTGATATAATTTTCATTGTCTTAAATTCACTGAGACTATTTTACTGTCTTGTGGGCTATCATATGGTCTATCCTGGAGAATGTTCCATGTGCTGATGAATAGAATATATATTTTGTGGTCGTTGGATTGAATGTTATGTAAATATCTGTTAAGTCCATATGTTGTATAGTTTAGGACCATTGTTTCTTTGTTGACTTTCTGTCTTCATGACCTTTCTAATGCTATCAGTAGAGTATTAAAGTCACATGCTATTATTGTGATGCTGTTTATATTATTTCTTAGGTCTAGTAGTAACTGTTTTATAAATTTGGGAGCTCCAGTGTTAGGTGCAATATATATTTAGAATTGTGATATTTTCCTGTTGGAATAGTCCTTTTATCATTATATAATATCCCTCTTTGTCTTTTTTTTAACTGCTGTTGCTTTAAAATCTGTTTTATCTGATGTAACAATAACTAATCCCTCTCATTTTTTGTGTCCATTTGAATGGAATATCATTTTCCATCCTTTTACCTTAAGTTTATGTGAGTCCTTACGTGTTAGGTGAGTTTACTGAAGATAGCAGAAACTTGGTTGGTGATTCCTTACACATTCTGCCATTCTGTGTCTTAAGAGGAACATTTAGGCCACTTACATTCAATATTAGTATTGAGATGTGAGATACTATTCTATTCAATGTGCTATTTGTTGCCTAAATGGTTTTATTATTATTATTATTGTGTCATTGTTATATAGGTCCTGTGAGATTCATGTTTTAAGGAGATTCTATTTTGGTGTATTTTGAGGATTTATTTCAAGATTTAGAGCTCTTTTTAGCAGTTTTTGCAGTACTCTTTTGATAGTGGCAAATTCTCTCAGCATCTGTTTGTCTGGAAAAGACGGAATCTTTCCTTCATTTATGAAGCTTAGTTTTGCTGGATATAACATCCTTGGCTGCTAATTATTTTGTTTAAGGAGGCTAAAATTATGGCCCCAATGCCTTCTAGCATGTAGAGCTTCTGCTGAGAAATCTGTTAATCTGATAGGTTTTCCTTTATAGGTTACCTGATGCTTTGCCTCATAGCTCTTAGAATTCTTTCATTTGTCTTGACTTTAGATAACTTAATGACTGTGTGTCTAGGCGATGATCTTTTTGCAATGAATTTCTCAGGAATTCTTTGAGATTCTTGTATTTGGATGTCTACATATCTAGCAAGGCCAGAGGAATTTTCCTTGATTATTCCTCAGATATGTCTTAGAAATGTTTAGATTTCTCTTCTTCCCTGGAAACACTAATTATTTCTAGGTTTGGACTTTAACATAGTCCCAAACTTTGTGAAGGCTTTGTTCATTTTGTAAATTCTTTTTTCTTTGTCTTTGAAAGACTGGGTTAATTTGAAAGCCTTGTCTTCAGCTCTGAATTTTCTTTCTTCTGTTTGTTTGATTCAATTGTTGAGGCTTTCCAGTGCATTTTGCATTTTTCTAAATGTGTCCTTGATTTTTAGAAGTTGTGATTGTTTGTTATTTATGCTATTTCACTGAAGAATTTCCCTTTCATTCTTGTATTATGTTTTTTATTTCTTTAAGGTAGACTTCACCTTTCTCTGGTGTCTCCTTGATTTGCTTAATAATCAGTCTTCTGAATTCTTTTTCTGGCAATTCAGAGATGTTGTCTTGGTTTAGATCTGTTAGTCATGAGCTGGTATGATCTTTTGGGAGTGTTAAAGGAACTTATTTTGTCATATTACCAGAATTATTTTTCTGGTTCCTTCTTATTTGAGTAGACTATGTCAGAGGGAATATCTGGGATTCAAGAGCTGCTGTTTAGATTCTTTGTCCCATAGGGTGCTCTCTTGATGTGGTGTTCTCCCCCATTCCTCTAGGAAGGAGACTTCCTGAGAGCCGAACTGTAGCAACTATTTTTGCTCTTCTGGGTCCAGCCATCCAGCAGAGCTACCAGGCCCCAGGCTGGTACTGGGGAATACCTACAAAAACACTGCAGAGATCCTGTGATACGATCTGTCTCAGGTCTTGCAGCCATGGATACCAGGAGGTAGCAGGGAAGTGAAGTAGACTCTGTGAAGGTCTTTGGTTGTGTTTTTGATTAGTGTGCTGGTTTGTGTTGGTTAGGCTCCAGCCAGGAGGTAGCACTTTCAAGAGTGCATCACTGTGGCCCTATAAGAAGGCTACAAATTTGCCCTAGGGACATCTGGTTAAGTACTTAGGTTTCTCAGGCAGTGGGCAGAGCCATAGAGCTCCCAAGAGATTATGACCTTTGTCTTTGGCTACCAGATTGGGTAGAGAAAGACTACCAGGTGAAAGCAGAGATAGGAGTGTCTGAGTTCAGCCTCTCATTAGGGCTTGCCATGGCTGCTGTGGGGCATGAGATTGTGGTTCCCCAGTTCAACGGAGTTATATTCCCAGGGGGGATTATGGCTGCCTCTGCTGAGTCATGCAGGTGACCAGGAAAGTGGGGGAAAGCTGGCAGTCACAGGACTCACCCTACTCCCACACAGCTTGCAGTCCTAAAGACTGGTTTCACTCCCACCGTACATCCCCACAACAGCAGCAAAGTCTATTTCCAAGTAGCCCATCATCAGGGCTGAGAACTTGCCCCAAACCATGAGCTTCCCCACTGAGAAAGAAAGCAGACTCACAGGTTTTTGTTGTCTCATGGAGCCTGCAGCAGTGATTCAGTTTCTTCAAAGGCTCTGTAGATTCCCTTAGCTTTCTTGGCATGTTCCTGCAGTAGTTCTTGGAGCAAAAGTTCAGTCTGTGAGTCTCCACATAATGCTCTGCCCATCCGAGTGGGAGCTACAAAGCTAGTCCTGCCTCCTATCCAACATCTTAATCCTATTTAACCTTTTCAGCAACACAAATAAGATTTAAAATGAATGCTCATCAAATTTGTAAATTGTTAAAACCTATGAGAGAAATAATGAATAATTTGGAAACAAGATTTAGGATTGCAAATATCCTATTATTTGATCTCCAAGTAAAAAAAAATTGAGCATAGGTCAATACAGTAGTGCAATATGACCATTAAAATAGCTAATTAGGTCACACAATGCATCATTAGAAATATGTACCAGAGATGAAAGAATAGCCTGGTTTCATTCTGTTTAAAGGTAGACCAGCTTGACAGATTACATTCAATGTAGGCCCAAATACTTTGAAAATTTCTATGTCACACTGAAGGAGTTTGGTTGCTTGTGTAATTAGTGAAATAGCTTTAAACTAGATGATGTGAATAATGTCATAAATAATTAGATAAACTTTCTTTGTAGTAGGAGAAACTCTCTGGAAAAACATGTAAAGATGGTTTTTGTATGGAAGGTGGTTGAAATTTTTTTGTGTTACAATAGGGTAGCAAGATATAGCTTGCTTAGCACAAAGTTTAATTACGTGGAATGATAAGAGATAAGTGTAATGGGGTGTTAAATCAAAACAGAAACATATTAGTGGGGGAGTCATCAACATTTATTCAATTTGATGGAGAAACTTCTTTGGGTGATGTGATTTCAAAAGTTGTTTTAATTACAGGTCTAAGAGGAGTATCAAACTGTAGGAAAGGCAAAATAAGGAAAACATTAGCAGGAATAAAGTGTGGAAAAGTTAGTGCATCGACTGAACAAAAAAGGGATTATAGATTAATTAGAAGATGAGAGAGTAGAGAGGCTTTTAGAAGTAAAGGCAAATATTTCTCAGAGAAGGCAGTGAAGAGAATTAAAGTCTTGAACTGGAAGAAACAAGGACCTCTATAGAGAAGCAGCAGATACTCATTTTGAATAATGGCAAGACTTGGGTGGAGCTGGAGGCATAGAATCTTATAAGAAGATTGCAACAATTCAGAACATAAAAAGCCTCTCAAAAGTATCTGCTTATTTTTCAAATACTCATTGTGAACATATACTCTTCAGATGTGAATTCAATGTTTAAAATTATCCTGAGGGTGAGTGTTCATGATGTTTGCCATTTTAGAACATTTGCCAGTGACACTACATGACAACTTAATGAAAAGATCAGAAATTTTAAATGGCATAGAATCAGTTTCACTAGTTATTTATTTATCTGTTAATTTATCTTAAATAGTGTCTGCTAAAAATCTTTGAGGAACATAATATGGGACACATTTTTAAAATAATAGTCTCAATGATCATTACATTCCTGGAAGTTACTGAACATCTTGGAGTTAGAATGGGCTTTGGAGATCAAGTGTATCTGTCTTACAAATTCAGAATACTACCTGAACTCTTCATAGGTGTTTATCTATTGTCTGCTTGAATAGTGTCAGTGACTTCATTGACATTAGTGTCCACCGTTACATAATGATATTGATGAAATTTATTCTTTAATTTTATAAACAAGTATCACTTAAAACTAACTTGTACCTGGACATGATGGCTTATGCTTGGAATCCCAGCACTTTGGGAAGCCAAGGTGGGCGGACCACTTGAAGTCAGCAGTTTGAGACCACCCTGACCAACACGGAAAAACTCCATCTCTACTAAAAATACAAAAAAACAAATTAGCCAGGTGTGGTGGTGGGTGCCTGTAGTCCCAGCTCTTGGGAGGCTGAGGCAGAAGAATCATTTGAATCTGGAGGGAGACGTTGCATTAAGCCACTGCACTCCAGCCTGGGTGATACAGTGAGACTCTGTCTCAAAACAAAACAAATCAAAAAACCAGCTTGCATTTTTTGATTAAACCAATCTGCCAATTCACTAAAATGTATCCCAAGTGTGAAAAATAAAATCAATATGCTTTACTAATAATTGGAACTTGCAATTTATTTTTTTACTTGCCATTCACAATGCATTTCACTCTCAAAGGAAACCTATCCATCCTGTATTCTGACAGCAAGACAGTCTCTCAAAACCGTGGTTCCCAATTATTCTAATGTTTTTGAATCATTGTAAAGCTAATTCCACAATCTGAAAAATGTTGAAAGCTATGAGCCTTTATCTCAGAACAAATGACCATAAGATTAAGATTTGCATATACTGTTAGTACAATGTCAAATTGATTGAATCCATTGTGAACCTCCAGTTAAGAATGCTTTGGATGTATGGGGGAATTGAAATCTCCTAACTGGATCAGTTTAGAGATAAAGATTGAGCTGCCTGTGTACTGAACCATTTCCAATTTGTCTCTTTGGGTCATTGCCTGCTTCCCCTGAAGTTACATTTTTAAGATAGCGATGGGCTGTATCAATGTGAATGTTTGAAAGAGTATAATAGTATTACTCATTCTATATAACTTTGCCATAAATGTTCATGTAATAGTTTTTCTCTTGTTCCTAAGGAGATTTTCAAATTCAATATGGTGCAGAGGTGAGGTAAAACTAAACTATTATCCAAATCTGAACACAGAAACCTATCTTAATTGCTGGTAAATAATTACAAAATTGACCATAGATCTGAATATATACTCTTTGTTTTGTAAAGGACAAATGTAAAATAATTACATTTAGTAAAATGTAATATAAAAGTATCTATGTATTTTATTGTTCAACTACTCATTGTGAACATACACACTTCAGATGTGAATTCAATGTTTAAAACTATCCTGAGGGTGAGCATTCATGATGTTTGCCATTTTAGAACATTTTCACTTAAAAACACAATTAGCTGGAGTGATATTTGCCCTTTAAAGGCAGGGGCCATCGACCATCTTCATAGTTTTCTCTTTCTTTGCAGAAATGATAGGAACAGGTTGAGAACTGGAGCACATTTTTTTTTTTAATTTGTTTATTGTACTTTAAGCTCTGGGGTACATGTGCAGAACATGGAAATTTGTTACGTAGGTATACATGTGACATGGTGGTGTGCTGCATCTATCACCCCATCATCTATGTTAGGTATTTCTCCTAATGCTATCCCTCCCAAATTCCCCCACCGGCTACTATTCCTCTCCTAGCCCCCCACCTCCCAACAGGCCCCAGTGTGTGATGTTCTCCTCCCTGTGTCCATGTGTTCTCATTGTTCAACACCCACTTATGAGTGAGAACATGCGATGTTTGGTTTTCCGTTATTCTGTCAGTTTGCTGAGAATGATGGTTTCCAGCTTCATCCACATCTCTGCAAAGGACATGAACTCATCCTTTTGTATGGCTGCATAGTATTCCATGGTATATATGTGCCACATTTTCTTTATCCAGTCTATCATTGATGGGCATTTGAGTTGGTTCCAAGTCTATGCTATTGTGAAGAGTGCCACAATAAACAGACATGTGCATGTGTTTTTATAGTAGAATGATTTATAATCCTTTGGGTATATATCCAGTAATGAGATTGCTGGATCAAATGGTATTTCTAGTTCTAGATCTTTGAGGAATCACCATACTCTCTTCCACAATAGTTGAACTAATTTATGCTCCCACCAACAGTGTAAAAGTGTTCCTATTTTTCCACAGCCTCTCCAGCATCTGTTGTCTCCTGATTTTTTAATGATTGCCATTCTAACTGGTGTAAGATGGTATCTCAATGTGGTTTTGATTTGCATTTCTCTAATGACCAGTGATGATGAGCACTTTTTTATATGTTTGTTGGCTGCGTAAATGTCTCCTACCCCATCAAAAAGTGGGGAAAGCATATGAACAGACACTTTTCAAAAGAGAACTGGAGCACATCTTAATTGTTTAGGAAGGACAGAATAAAGTGTGCTTTTGTTTTGATTTATTATGTTTTAATATGCAGTTCAGATCTTGAGAGTTGCTGATCAAAAGGGATAATTTTTTTTTCTATAAGATAGGAATGTTTATTTTTCTTTTCATTATCTTCTTTTGTTTTTGTAATGCTGAAGGGCACAGATAAGGAAAAGAGAAGCAATAAAAGAATGAATTTAGTAACATAAAGCACAAGTAAATAGAAATGGTTTACAGGCTTTAAAAGAAGAGGTAAATTAAGTATTCAATTTTAAGTTGCTTTTATTACTGTAATGTGAACTCCCTTCACCTTTCCTGTGCTTGATTATCAATGCAACTTTATAAAATCAAGGCCAAAGGATGAAATAATCTATGTGAATTAACAGGATGTATAGAAGAGGGAAGAGTTATGGGGAATGTGATAATATTGAGGACACCTGTGGAAGCTGGAATTTGTAGACTTAGACCAAAATGTCCATGAGAAAGTAAACCCTGAAAAATATACAGAATTCATCAAAAGAACAAAATTAGAGTGTGGCTACTAACACTTGGGTTATATATAGATAAAATGTAGGTGTGACATTAATTAATCTATTATAACTATTCCATTTTCTGAATTACTAAATTTGAGCATTGTATTTTTCTAAACTAATGTAAAAGTTTACTCCTCCTTATGAAAATATTAATTTATCTCTTATAAAAATTTGTCTGTAAGAATCAGGCAACAGTTATAAAAATATGGTCTTCTTTAGCTCCACCAGCAAATAAAGTAAGCAGCATTACCCAGAAAATATTTCATTCAATTTAAAGATTCAAAAGTAATAACTGACATTCTGAATTATTCCTGCAGAAGAAAAAATAAATAGACCTCTTTAGATCTATATCAACATATATCTATAACATGTATCTTAGTGTAATCAGTCTTTTGGTGTTAGAAATTTTTGTAAATACTTTGTATATAGTGACCTATTCATCTAGGATTTTTACAAAATAGACTTTGTTATTTAATTGTCATATTTAAATAAAAAATATTCTGCTTTCTGGATACATTAAATGATTCCTTTTATGTGAAATATCTAGACTTGGCAAATCCATAGAGTCAGAAGGTAACTAAGTGGTGCTTGGAGGCTGGTGGAGAGGAGCAAATAGGGATTGACTAACTGGGAATATGGGTTTCTTTGTGGGGTGATGAAAATATTCTAAAAGTAGGCAATAGTGATAGTGACACAACTCTATGAGTCTACCAAAAATAACATTGAATTATATACTTCAAAGGGAGAATTTTATGGTATGTGAATTATATCTTAATAATGGTGCATAAAAATTTAAATAAACATGAGAGACATCAAAGGCAAGGTGAACTCCTATAATCTGCTAACATGGCCACCAACTCCATCAACAAATATTGCTGTGATTATAAATATCTTGCAATGTGTTCTCTATTGGATAAATGATGTAACCTTTATATCATAACTAAAATAAGTACAATAAAAATAAAAATACATTTGTGATTTTTAAAAGGGACTTTTAAAAACCCAAAATATGTATACTTCTAAAGGGTCTGAAACCATTTTTCAGGGTTTGGACTTGGTAGCTGTTTAGGCTGTATTTTCTTTGAATTGCAGAGTTAACCCGTGTAAACCTCAAAGACTCCAGCAGAAGACTGGCTTGTACTTCTTAACAAGTTTTTAAATGTGTGGACCTCTGGGGGATGTGTATGCATGCATGCTGATCTAATTGTGCATGTTAGCTATGTACTCCACAAGAAAGTTAAAATTTATACAGTGTGTGCTCAGAATAGCATTTGCAAATATTAGAATTTTGGTCAAATATATATACATAATATACACAATCTCAGGCATATTATCTTCAACAAAGTATAACTTAAATATTACAATTGTTTTTCTGTTCTTACTTTTTTCAATGAGGAGAGTATTTTAATCATGGGTCATATATTTTTCATTCAGTCTGTTTCTTCATCTGTGTTTCAAGTGGCTTTCTTTGTGCAGTATGTAACGATCTTGGCAGAGAAAAGAATGAACAACAAAAATACTTCTGTCTCTGTTTACCTACCACAAAGCCTTGAAGGGTTTTGAAATAGCAGCTGAATTAGATTGAAGGCCAGAGGAGTAAGAAGGAACTTGCAATTCTTTCTTAATATTACACTTTGAATATACTTGCTTCAAGAGTATATTAGAACAATCAATTAAATAGAGGGAGAGGAGGTGGATACTCTCTTTAATATTTCATGACTTTTTTTTCTTTCACAGATGGTGTCTCATTATGTTGCCCAGGCTAGAGTGCAGTGACACAATCAGAGTTCACTGTAACCTGAAACTCCTGGTCTCAAGTGACCCTCCTGCCTAATCCTCCCGAGTAACTGGGATTACAGGTGTAAGGCTTTACATAATTTTGAAGGTGGTATTCCACATGTGTGAGGTCTGTATTCTTTCTTTTATAGATAAATATAAGCTTCATGTGAGGTATCATGCAATTTCAGAAGGTTATTAGGAATACTGTCTTTTTTTCCTATTTTGCTAAGTGATAAAGACAATGTTTGGAATCAGGTAAGTCTCTCTTTGCTAAATCATAGATCCACTTTCAGAAATGAAGCATTCTAAAAGGGTATGACATGAAATGCCTTCCTAATTTTTCATGTTCAGAACTGAAGAATTGTGATTTCAAAATGGGTTAAGTGAATGGCAGGTGGCATACCCACCTACACAAAGTACACAACCATTTTCCATTAAATGTCTCTAGCACCACAAAAAAGAAATTAAAAATAAGGCTTTAAGTACATAACATAGATACATACATAATACAGTTATTATACCTAGGTATATGACTAACAAAGGATGTAAAGGACTTCTTCAAGGAGAACTACTAACCACTGCTCAAGTAAATAAGAGAGGATACAAACAGATGGAAAAACATTCCATCCTGATGGTTAGAAAGAACCAGTATTGTGAAAATGGCCATACTGCCCAAAGTAATTTATAGATTCAATGCTATCCCCATCAAGCTACCTATGACTCTCTTCACAGAACTGGAAAAAACCACCTTAAACTTCATATGGAACAAAAGAGAGCCCGCATAGCCAAGACAATCCTAAGCAAAAAGAACAAAGCTGGAGGCATCACGCTACCTGACTTCAAACTATACTACAAGGCTACAGTAATCAAAACAACATGATACTGGTATCAAAACAGAAATATAGACCAATGGAACAGAACAGAGGCCTCAGAGGCAACGCCACACATCTACAACCATCTGATCTTTGACAAACCTGACAAAAACAAGCAACGGGGAAAGGATTCCCTGTTTAATAAATGGTGTTGGGAAAACTGGCTAGCCATGTGCAGAAAGCAGAAACTGGACCCCTTCCTGACACCTTACACTAAAATTAACTCCAGATGGATTAAAGACTTAAACATAAGGCCTAACACCATAAAAACCCCAGAAGAAAACCTAGGAAAAACCATTCAGGACATAGGCATAGGCAAGGACTTCATGACTAAAACACCAAAAGCATTGGTAACAGAAGCCAAAATAGATGAATGGGATCTAATTAAACTCCAGAGCTTCTGTACAGCAAAAGAAACAATCATGAGAGTGAGCCGGCAACCAACAGATTGGGAAAAAATTTTTGCAATCTATCCATCTGACAAAGGGCTAATATCCAGAATCTATGAAGAACTAAAACAGATTTACAAGAAAAAAAAACCAAACCCATTCAAAAGTGGGTGACAGACATGAACAGACACTTTTCAAAAGAAGACATATATGAGGCCAACAAACATATGAAAAAATGCTCATCATCACTGGTCATTAGAGAAACGCAAATCAAAACCACATTGAGATAACCATCTCATGCCAGTTAGAATGGCGATCATTAAAAAATCTGGAGACAACAGATGCTGGAGAGGATGTGGAGAAATAGGAACACTTATACACTGTTAGTGGGAATGTAAATTAGTTCAAACATTGTGGAAGAAAGTGATTCCTCAAGGACCTAGAAATAGAAATTCCATGTGACCCAGCAATCCCATTACTGGGTATATATCCAAAGGATTATAAATCTTTCTATTATAAAGACACACACACACGCATGTTCACTGCAGCACTGTTTACAATAGCAAAGACCTGGAACCAACCCAAATGCCCATTGATGATAGCCTGGACAAGGAAAATGTGGCACATATACACCATAGAATACTATGCAGCCATAAAAAAACAATGAGTTCGTGTCCTTTGCAGAGACATGGATGAATCTGGAAACCATCATTCTCAGTAAACTGACACAAGAACAGAAAACCAAACACCACATGTTCTCACACATAAGTGGGTGTTGAACAATGAGAACTCAACACAGGGAGGGGGAGCATCACACATTGGGATCTGTTGGGGGGGCAATAGGGGAGGGACAGGGAGGGTAGGGAGGTTGTGGAGAGATAACAAGGGGAGAAATGCCAGATATAGGTAATAGGGGGATGGAGGCAGCAAACCACATTGCTATGTATGTACCTATGCAGCAATCCTGCATGTTTTGCACATGTACTCCAGAACCTAAAGTGCAATAAAAAGAAAAAATACAGGTATTCCCAAATATTTTATTTTTTTAAATTTTGGCTTTTGGTAGTAACAACATTAAATGTCTTACTTTAAAATGATGACTTTTTACCCTCAAAACCATGCACACACACCAACATGCACACAGAGACACAGAAATACACACACCTACACACATATGTGTGTACAACATGCATAAACCCACATATGGATGCACACATATACAGAGGCACTACTTTCTTGCACTCATATCTTGGATTTTAAATGGGGACTACTGCAAATCAACAGATGCTTTATTCTGCAGGACCTTGCCTTTTGAGTTTCTGGGTTCCAGATCCAGCACTCCCTATCATACTAGGCTCAGTTTCCACAAACTGAAGTCCAAAATACTTTGGCTTTTTCTAGCTGCCACAGTAATAAAAAAAGTAATATGTGTCTAACATGGATTTGTGGTGACACCTTGATTACACCACTCCTCTATGACTCACCAAGTCTTATCTGCTAATGTCCTGCTTTCATGCCTACAACAAAGTTGCTGAGAATGGGCCACACTACACAGTCCATTACAGTTTACTGCCCTGTACTTTTCTAAGAATGCCATCTTTATTAAGTTTTTCTCTGAAAGGCAATTGAGAGCATCTCCCAACTTACCCATTGCCCTAGCACAGAGATAGTATGCTAAAGAGACTCAATATTAGCAAAAGGGAATTCATTATTTTAGAAAGATCAGTCTCCCCATATGAAAACTTGAAGATTAATGCAGATATCAAAAGTTACTTAACAGAATTTAATTATTTTAAAATTATGAATTTGAAGGTAAAAAACTTGGCAGTGTTACATATAAATAATTATTGGCACCTTTGGAAAACATTGATGTTTTCATTAGTGAATACATGTAGTATTGATAAAAATATTTGATGTGTATTTTTTAAAAACTTACAAGGCGTTATGTTATTATTTCACCAATATGCTCCTTTAGTTTTCTAAACATAAGTAAAGAAAAGAAAAACTTCCACCACAATATTTATCTCAGCACATTTGAAGATTTAAATTCTGATGTTAGGTGCATTGTCTGTTTCCAGTATCTAGATTACTATGAAAAGTTTGACAAGTTTTAGCTATTTCATTAGAATTGTTGGACTTTAAAATATATTGATTTTATTTCATTAAGTTCCTTTCTGGTTTTATAAATAAAAATATAATATTAAGCCAAATATTTCATCCCTCTTTCATTTCTAAGTGAACGTAGACAATGCATCCAATGCTTTCTAATTTCAACATTAAAAAATGAATTAGCAGTGAAATTATTTTCTATTACATCTATTATTTTATGTAATAGCCATTTTCTTTTTGAAAACTGAGGTCCTAATAAATGATGTACTTTCTTATATGTTACCATATAAGAAATGGTAACTTTCTTATATGTTAGCATAAAGTGGTGAAAAGTTGTCCTGAGTTTTTCTATCACTGAAACCAAAATAAAATATAATACATTGCTTTACTAAAGTGACTATTCATGTCTTTCCATGTATTGTAAAACTTTCCCTATGGATTTTACTTTCTTCCATTCATTTCTACTGTTTGACTTACTTGTATTTTGCCTTAAAAGATAATAATCTGTATAAAAATATCTTATAAAATCAGAACTTGAAATCATATTAACCCATATATTAATCATATAAACCCACATATATAATCATATAAACCCATATATTAATTTTAAAATATAGTTGCTTGGTTACTACCAGTGTTCTAATATAGGATTAAACACATACATAGTTGTACTTATTCTAATTATGTAACTGTTACATATGATGCACAAACTCTATATTTCACTGCAGTTCCCTTGTCTATTCTGCTTATTTAGCCCATAATTCTCTTTTTAAAAGTACAAAATAATAATAATTATTACTAATGGAAAACAATTTTAAAATCTGGATTATATAGATAGGATTTTATAATCTTTAAGTTCTCACTGATGACCTATTTTGATTTTGGCCATTTAGGAAATGAACTGTTATTTCTGTGAAATTGATATGCTTTATTAGAATTACATTTTTGTTATTACTTTATTAGAGAACATAGTGGAACAAACACTATATGTTTTGACAATTTTATTCTTGGAAGAAAATAACAATAGAATATCTCTGCATGACACCTTTTGGCTATTAAATCTTGGCTGTAGAACTGGGTGCTATAAATTTAAATTTAAATTTACTTTTTAATGAATTCAACTGATTTTTAATGAATTAAAAGCTCTAAGTACAGTTTTACCAGTTTTCTTTGGTTTTGTTACCACTGACATTTTTATGAGATTGGTTGGAGTACATAATCTTACAAAAATCCAGATGTCTAGAGCTCTCAAAAGTGTGTAAAAGTTCTGGATTTTAAGTACAAGTAATTCTGCTATAAAGAATCCTAGGTCCTGGCCCCTTTTGCCTTCTCTAGCTGTTCTATTCTCCTGCGTGATCTCATGTGGTCTCATACTGTTAACTTTTGGCTCATTACACATGCACACACACACATATTTTTTTCAGCCTTAGGTCCTAGACTTCTGTGGTCTATTCTCTGCCAGACTGTTTATTTGAATGTTGCAGTAGATACCTGTTTTTATGTATTGTTTTCTGCCTGCCTTAAATCCCCTCCTCTAATTTCAAGTAAAGTAATTTTTATTTTACTTTAAAATGCTACCTTAAATAAGTTGGGACAGAAAACCTAATAACCCACATTTGCCACCAAAAAAGAGAAAAGGTGATCTAAGCAATGTAGAGTTCTTTACTTTTTCGGTAATCACTGATATAACTATTGTCATAGCTTGTTTTAAAACCAATCAAATGTATCGTACAAATTACACCAATGTTACTGAAAATGGTGGCTATAAACAGTGGTCCTGCTGGACTGAAATTATTACAAAATAAGTTGCTAGTATTTTCTTACAATTCCCAACAAAATCAGCACTATTCATTTTACTAAATACTCTCATGGGCTAAAGTATAAATCAAGGGCTAAGTTTTATGTTATTCCAGATCCCAAATCTCTTGCGGGCACAGCCACATGTTTATTTTATATTACAAGGTTGTACTGCTAGTGTTTGCATTGCATTTTATCTTTAAGTAATACCCATCTTTCTCCCTTTAGTAAAATCCTAGTAAGTTAAATAGCTTTCTAATCCCAATTTTCTGCACTATTTGGTTAATCTGTTTTGTATTTATCTGGGGGCCTGGCAGTTGGAGAGCACCTGTGCTAATTAAATTTTTCCACTTAGAAATTCCCATTGACTTCACCTGGGGACCTTACTGCTCCCATGAGTTTATTCCTAGTGCTCTCATTGCCAACATCCTTCACCACTGACCTTGAGCTTCTGGAGGATCATACTTGTTAGAGTCTTTTGGGTCAGTGTGCGTTCTCTGTTTCATTCCTTTCTCTTAACATCATGAACTATTTAGTCTGTTTCTCTATTATTTTAAAGCATAGTATCTGACCCTAGTCTTTACCCCCCGTCCCTTGCTTCTAGAAGACCCTTCTAAGTGTCCGTTGTGAGCCAATAAATCTTTTTCCTCAGAATACTTCTTTTCAGTAAAGACAAATGTGGTTTTCACAAGACAACAGATGTGCTAATTTTGTCCCATTCTCTCTTAGAGCATTTCAGCCATTGTTGTTTTATCCACACGTGCTGCTTGCTGTCTTTGAGTGCTTATTGAGAATATCCTGAGTATATATTTTGACAATAAAATTGTGGTGTAAAATTTGAAGTTCCCTTGGAGGCACTGTGTACTTGCTTGCCTACCTTGTTTAGGGAAGTATAGATTGATGGTTCTTCCTGGTTCAGCTGCTTATCAGCCTGGGGTTTAGCTACATAAACACGTGGTTATTGAGAGACTCCTCAGTAGCCTTATTCCAGGGAGCCAGCTTACCTAAAACTGAGGTATGTCTTACTGATCGCAGGGGCTCATCATTCAAAGACAAGGAGCATCCAGTGTAGCTGAGAAAGGACCCTAATGAGCAGTGTCTGGCTGTGTATTAATCTCTCCCTAATTGCCTGCTCTGTTTTTCCTCTGTTGTGCTATATCTTTTATGGATATTTATTAAAGACTTGTACATGTAAAACTTGTGTCCTTTGAATTACTGGACACCAAGTAAGTGATGTAAAATTCAGAGAGATGGCTAGTTTCAGGTATAACTCAAACCAAGAGCTTGAAGATTTCTCTTGATCTTTCGTGTTTTGAGATAATCTCATAGAAAAAAAGTCTATATTCATGTCCTTATCTTATCCTCAATTGAACTAGTATGATATTGAGTTCACAGACAGTATCACATAGGTGCTAGACATCCACAAATATAGTTCAAATATGCCAAAGGGCTTCCATAGGCACTTTGGTGATCACTGTGACTGTGTTTAGACCACCTTTTCTCCTTTGTGGTTGCAAATGTGGGTTATTATATTTACTGTCACACCTGGTTTGAGGGGGAAGTTCCAGAATAAAAGAATAATTCCTATACTAGAAATCTAGGAGACTAGATGCTGGGCAAGTAGAAAGAAAAAGGAAAAATTTTAAAGAGATATTTACTATCACATTTAAACAGATTAGGGAGAGAACGGGATAGAAGGGTCTGGGACTATCAGTGGTGGATATATAAATCTACTATGTCACATCTAAACTGACATTGATCTCCATTTGTTTAGTGTTCTTTTTCCTTAATTGTTACTTTGTATCCACAATAACACTATCTGTAAGTATTAAGGCATATGATATTATGACAAATATAACCCATAACAGATATCTGAACCTGTTTTTTTAAGAGATCATCATCTAAAGTAATAGACACACAATGGACTATAATCCCATTGAAGTACAAAGTCTTTTGAATGTATTTGGGAGGCAACAGTTCCTGTGTGCTACTTTACAAGGTGGATTCTCTACAATAGACATACCTGCAAAACAGAGACCAAAAGACAATGCAGCATTAGCATTTCAATTGTTCATGTACAAATGTGATATTATGATTTACATATATGTGTGTGTGTCTATGTACACATATACATGAATACATATATGTGCACACATATATGTATATGTAGGTTTTTATCCATGATTCCTGGCTCATATCTCCCATAACCCTTGTTATAGTGAGTAGACTCTTTTCTGCTCTAACTCCCATAACCCTTGTTATAATAAGTAGACGCTTGAGTAAGTAGACTCAAGAAATAGATTTCTTACCCTCCTTTTACCTGTCTAAAGCAGAACTCTAATCTTACTATCTTGACTATGGGTCAATCATAAGATACTCCTTTAAGCGGGGTTCCTACCCCATACACTGGAGGAAGAAATGGTCCAGAGAGAGGCCAAGAAAAATCTGAACAAAATGTCCTTGCTGTGTTTAGATCATACCTTTTTTGTTCAATCACATTTCTACATGGTTGTCAATCATGCCTATCCAAAGAAGTCTCCACAAAAGGCCCAAGAGGGCAGGATCCAGAAAGCCTTCACATAGCTGAACACATAGAGGTTCCTAGAGGGTGGTGCACCCAGGGAGGGCATGGAAGCTCTGAGCTCCATCCCCCATACTAATTCTATGCATCTCTTCATCTGTGTCCTTTGTAATGCCCTTTATTATAAACTGGTAAATATAAGTGTTTCGCTGAGTTTTGTGAGCCACTCTAACAACTTTATGGAACTCAAAGTGGGGGTTATGGGAACCCCATCTTGAGGCTATCTAGTCAGAAGTTTCACAGGCCTGGACTTGCAACTGGTATCTGAAGAACGGGAGCACTTTTAGGGACTAAGCCTTCAAACTGTGGGATCTGACACTACTTTCAGGTAGATATTGGTTCCCCTGTAGAACTGAATGCTTGCTTGGTGCTGGGGAGGGACTCCCTCCCATACACAATTGTTCACAGAAGTCTTCTGTGTTGATGATTGCTGTGGTATGAGAGCAAAGGAAGAAATAGTTTGAGTTTTTTTCAAACAAGATTATGTTAATGTCATTGAGATATATCACTGAATAACTCCAGGTTGAGAGATTGTGAATGTTATTTACCTTTGTTTACTGTAACTGCAAAGAATGAGTTTTAAAAGGAATAATTTGTTGGAAATTTAACAATATTGCATTAATTTTGGCAGATTTATTTGTAAGATGGAGATTATATACATAAAGAGTAAAATTAGAATTTAATTTATATTCATTAAAATGACAGTGAAATTATTGTCCTTAAAGGAGGAAGGAGAACAAAAGTCATAAACTTATGGCAGGTTTATAATGATGATTGATTCAAGTAAATGCTGATTATTATATAAAATATATTTGACCAGTAGAAATGAAAATTGATAAGGACTATAAAGTAATCAATCATAATTATGTATCTGTATAAAAGAAATACACAGATATTTTTTAAAATTCTCTTTAAACCTATAGCTTCAAACAAAAAAGATGTTTTCTGCATTCCATAAGCTTCACCTTTATTGGTATCTGCAAATACGCCGTATCATCTCATGAGAGACTAACAATACTCATGAAAGAAGAGAATGTGATTGCAAATGGTAAGAAAATCATTTGGATAATGCAAATAATTTTCTTACCATTTGCAATCACATTCTCTTCTTTCTATTTGTAATTAATTTTCACCCAGATCTTCCCTTCCAGGGTAGGACTGCCAGGTTCATCAGGAGGACTGATCCATAGAACTGGCAGCAGTATGAATATGGCTAGTCATTTTCCCTTTGTCCATTCCTAGTCATGTGGAGTAATGTTAGATAAGTATAAACTTATGGTACTCTGGTCTGCTAGCTAAGAAAGAGATAGAAAAAATGTTAATTTCACCTAAAACTGTTAAAGAGAAGGAATAACCATTCTGAACTCAGCATTCCTTTAGAAAATCTGGCAATAACATTTAAAGGTATTGGGATGGTATCATGTTTAGTAATTGATTCTTCCTAAAGTGCAAATGTAACCCAGGTTTTGGCACTACAGAATCAGGCACAGAAAAAAAAAAATGCTTGCATTCTAGATATTTCAACAGCCTTGGAACTATTACATTTAATATCTAATGGTAGAGTAGTAAACTTCCTCTTCAAAGTATGTGTTGCTTAATGCTGCACTTACTCAACTAAAGAGATTGAATTTTTTTCAGAACATCTATATTTCTGAAAAAGCTGCAGCTTACTGGGAGTTCTAAGTAAGGTAGAAAGTGTGTAGAATCTAAAGTAAAGCAAAGAGTCCCTGGATCTCTCACATGGTAAAGTTCAGAAAGTTGCTGATAATCCATAAAGTGGCATAATTTTGGTCTGAATATTCTCCAGTTTTAGTAATCTCTTGATTTTCTTTCTCTGAGAATTGTGAAAACATTTTAGTGATTACTGGTCAGACAGGGACCATATTCTATTTAAAGGAGTATCTGTCCAACTGCACTTTGCAATCAAGAGCTCCTTTTCATATTGAATCATTAGCCATTACTTGGAAACTTTAGCAATCTCAGGCTGCTTCTCAATTATTTTCATTTTTGCCAAAGGAGCAAGGAGCATCTACAATTCTTATTCTTCCCCGATTTCCTCTCTGTTCAAATTTCCTCTGTAATCTCCTCAACTATTTTTACCAATCCTGGATCTACTATCTCCACCCCACATTGATGAGCTTTTCTTCCCATTTGTAATTGCACCACTTGGGCAACTTCACTCCAAGAGTAGACAGGAACACATTCTCAGTAAAGGATCCCCAGGATCCTGTTTCCTTTCCTTTCTTCTAAACAAAGCCTTAACCATCATTTAAATTATAGATTAAAGTACTATTTAAAATATTCTGCTCAGTGTCAACTGCAAAAACTACACAGAGTTGGATAATTTTCAAAACTCAGAAGACTCCCCAGGTATATACCTCTATAAGGCGTTAATGAATGGTTTGGCACTACAGTTGAAAGAACATGCAGGCAATTATCAGAGTATTCCGAAACTTCTAGTCAATTCTGCCCATGGTCATTTTAGTGGCAGAGAGCACAATTGGTCTTCAGATTTTGAACCACCAAGATCTGTGCAAGTTATTTTAGATTCAGAGCTGTCTGGAACATGTTTACTGAAAGGTTTCTTACATACGAAAAATCACATAGCAAAAACCAGGCTGGAAATTGCTTAAACCAGGTACAAACCATTAATCTACACATCCTTAAGAAGATGTAGTAACACTAATGCTGGTTGTCCCCAGGGGAATTTTAAGCTTTAAACAATACAATAAACATTACTAAGTAGCACATTTCATTTTCTTTGTGCCCAGCACTCCTTGACTTCCAGATTATCATTGTAATGAAGGGGAGAGTTGACTCAATTCAGCTGTGAGATAAGCCTATTCTTACACATATTTTCATTTTCATAAGCAAGTAAATTATCAATTTTGCTTAGCTGGTGTTGCAGACAGACTTTAAGGTCTCCCCATGATCTTTGTCATGGTGTATTCATCATTATATACTCCTCTTTTTTGAGTGTAGGTGGGACCTGTGACTTGCTTCTAAACCTTCGTAACTGTGTTACATTATATAACATTTATTTTGATAGCAGACTCACTGAAAAGTTTTGCTCCCCTTGCTAGCTTTGAAGAAATAAACTGTCATGAATACAATATCTGCAAGGAAATTAATTCTGCCAAGAACCTAAGTGAGCCTGTGTGCAGACCTTCCCAAGCTGAGCCTGCAGGTGATAGTACATACCTGGCTGCCATCTTGATTACAGCCTTGCAGATGAACTACCTAAACCTATCTTAGACTCCAGATTCACCAAAAACATTCAATAGTGTGTGTTGCTTTAAGCCACCAAGTTCATTGTAACTTGCTATGCAATACATCAAACAAATGCAGGTAGTATGATGGGCTTACGTCACTTGCAACTAAAAAAAGTACTATCAAATAGATATGTCCACAGGAATTCTTAAATGTATCATGTCAAAAATAAAACCCTAGGGTTTCCCTACAAAACTCTTTACTCTTAAGTCTTCTTCATCTCAGTAAAGGACATCACCAACCAACAGATTTTCAGTCCAAAAATTTATGACTCCTTTTTGATTCCTATTTTTCTTCAGGCACTACACAAAATTTACTAGTAAAACATGTAATTTTCTTGCTCTTCATTTCCTATATCTTAATCTAAGCATTTTCATTTTTGGGAATTTGATGTCAATCAAATCATATTACTTTAATGCTTAAAATTCCTCAATGTCTTCTCATTATTCTTAAAATAAAATCTTAAATCTTTCACTGGCTTCTCAGGACCTGCCTGATTTGGCTTTCACCTGCCACCTTGTCTCATTTCAGACTATTATTCTCATTTCTTGTTGAACTCCACCTATTCAGGCCACCTTTCTACAAATTAGTACTTGATCTTTCCTTCTTCTGAAACACTCTTCAAAGCTCTGCCCATTTATTACTAGCAAAAAGAAGCACAATTTTATCTTCTCTATCACACTTCATTTTCTCTGTTAAAATGGGCACAATCTGATTTTTCTTTTTGTTTCTGAATGCATTGCTTGTCTTTTATTTGTGATGGTTTTCACTATAAGTTCTTTCCATGAAGTCAACACCCTATTCTGGTTTGTTCACTTTTCTATCTTCATTCTTATCTTAGTTTCTACATGCCTAGCTTTATAATAATACCTTCTTTCTCTCCCTCTCTCCCCCTCTTCTGCTTTTCTCTCTCTCTCCCCACCCTCCACACACATATATATATTTGAACATGTATATTCAAACATCTTTTAAGACTATTCTTAAACATTGCGGGCAATTCAACTAATTCTTCCATTTGTCTGGTGACCTTTCAAGCCATGTGTTTCAGATGTCTCTACAACAATGGTAAGGCTCACGGGTTTAAAATCAAACTACATGTAACCATTAAACAGCCTTTTAGAGTCAATCACTGAAAACTTATGGTCGGTTTGTTGTAGTCCCATACTCTAGACTAATATTAATACAGAGTCCCCAATCCATTGCACGTCTTAATCAATGTGCTAATCTTGCTTGGAAATCAGAAAATGTGTCTGATCTTTCTTATTCTTTCTGCTTAGTACTCACATGTTCATGCTCATTCAAACTTCCGTTCCTTTATAAAGATTTTTGTAAACTCAAAAGTTAAGGTAAGAGCCATATTTCTTTTTAGTAAGAAACAATAATCTTAGCATGTGCAGGACTTTAGATAAATTACCAATTTCTGTGTTTATAGAAGTTACTAGTTCCAGGGCAGGTACAGGTCAGAAACTTAAAAAGAAACTTTAGGAAAACTCCCGCTTCTGTTCATGATAGAATAAGTGGGAACAGACTTTCTCTGTCTTAGCAGAAAACTAAGAAACTTGATAAAATATATGAAACACATATTTTCAGATATTGGACACAAACCGTGGACTGTGATTCCTAAAACAAAGAGAAACACAAAAAAGTAAATGCTGTAGTTGTCTTCGATATGTTCTTGGAAGCACTTTTGGGTTCATGGTGGAGGAAAGGGAAACTTTGATGTAAGGAAAGAGGTTAGAGTTTAGGGAGAAGAAGAAAGATAAAATTTGTGGAAAATAGGCTGATGGAAGAGGAAAACGGCAAGTTATTATTTCATGGGTATGGAGTTTTAATTTTACAATATGAACATTTCCCACAGATATGTTACAATGTGAATATACTTTATAGTACTGAACTATACATTTAAAATTATTAAGATGGTAAATTTTGCAGTATGTATATTTAGCCACAATTTTAAAAAGAAATAGGACAAGATAAAAAAGGGAACAAATAACAGATGGAACAGATGGAAAAATATTAGCAAGATGGCAATTTTGAACCCAATCATATTGGTTACACACATTGAATATAAATGGCTTAAACACTCCAATTTAAAGGCAAAGGTTGGCAGACTAAATAGAATAGCAAGACCCAACTAATGCAGTTTATACATAAGGGCAAAGTCAGATTAAAAGTAAAAGGATAGAAAAAGAATAATTCAACAGTAATCATAAATTGGATGCTCGGAGTCCTCATCCACGCTCACTGATATCTGGCAGAATTTGGTTTCTTATAGTTGTAAAACTAGAGTCTCAATTTTTATGTTAGCTTCTGGTCAGGGACTACTCTACCTCTTAGAGGCTGCCCTGGCATCCTTTCCACATGTCCTCTCCACATGCAGTTCATTTAGAGCATGGCTGATTGCTTCTTTGGGGCCAAAAAGGGAAGGGAAGGGAATCTCTGTCTCTCTCTCTCTCTCCCTCTTTCTCTCCCTCCCTCTCACTTCTCTCTCTCTCTTCCTCTTTCTCGATTCCTCTCTCACCCTCTCTCTCTTTTCTCTCTCACCTTTCTTTCTTCCTTTTAATCCTTCTGACTTATCTCTAACCTCTCAATTCTCTTTTAAAGTATCCTCACCTGATTACTCACACACATTCAAGAATCTCCTTTAGTTAGCTTAAGAGAGCTAATTAGGGACCTGAATTACATCTGAACAATCCCTTCAGCTTAACTATATAATATAACATAATCATGAAAATTATAGCACATTATAGTCACAGTGAAGTAGAGAGGATTATCTAGGGTGTGCACCAGAGGTCAAGAATTTTGGTAGCCATCTTAGAGTTCTGCCTATCACAGCAAATATGCTTATTTTTTGGTACTGAAGAGCTTTACTGTTCCCCCCATTTCTCCCTATATGCCTCCATTGTATTAACTAAATCTTAGATTTCTTTTAGACAAAGCTGGAGAATGAAATTGAACTAGGAACTAACATTAGATTTAAAACAAGAAAGTGCCTAACGTTTAGTCAGCATGGTAGGGATAACGAATGCAAAAATGGTAAATGAAAAAAAAAGATTAAAAGCTCCTAAAACTTATAATAATGTTTACTAGCTTAGACCAAATTTTATTTTAACTTCTTTTGTTTTGTTTGTTTTGTTTTGAGACAAGGCCTTTCACTGTTGCTCAGGCTGCAGTACAGTGGCACATGGCACAGTCATGGCTTACTGCAGCCTCAACCTCCCAGGCTCAAGTGATCCTTCTGCCTCAGCCTCCCACGTAACTGGGAAAACAGTTGTGTGTCACCACACCCACCTAATTCTTTATTTCTATTTTTTGTATAAATGTGGCCTCACTATATTGCCTAGGCTTCAATTTGGCCTTATATGTTATTGTAGAATGGTGTGTGGACCAGCAAGTACAAATTTTTCAAAATAATTCTTATACCAGACATATTAAGGATGGGGGAGAGACAAAGTTTGATCAATTTTAACCTTTTCCATTTTCCTACTTTTCGTTTCTAGAGGAGCCACCTTCTATTTCTGAACAGTCTCCATTTAGGAATGCTATCTCATATTACAGATTTAATGACAACGGTATTGACTCTCAGTCCCTCCAGGTCCCCAGGCTCCTTTGTAATATGTGTATGGAGAATAAGAGAGGAGAGACTAAAAGTGGAGTGCCCAAAGTTGTAGGGTTTTCTGCACAAGATGGATATAACTGAAACTTTCAAAGGGCCACCTGTCTCCCCCTTTGCCCCAGTAGGCTAGTTTTCTATTGGCTCACCTAACCAAATGTTACATCAGAAGGTAGAACTTATTATGTATCCTTGAACTCAGTAAAAGTTTCCAGCTGAAATTGATTCTTATTTTCTATGTACAATTTAGCTACTATCCAGACTGAAAAATCTATGTGATTGTGTCTCCTATGTTCAGGCTCGTTCTAGTCAATTCAACTAACCCATGATTTTAAATACTAAATCTTCCCTTTTTTTCCCTTTGCATAGCCTCTTCTCCTTCTTATATATTGGTTTGTTCTTTATGACTTTAATAGTTCTCTCACTTTTATTCTTACTCCTCTTGCTCCCTTTTTGATTCATTTTTCTTATTATAGCTTTTCCTTTAACTTGTTGCTTTAACCAATATCCTGTGCAGTTAATGAAAACATCTTCCTTCCTCTAGACCTTTATTAGACAAAATGTGTACCTTAGCTACTCTGTGTTTTCTAAGAGCAAGAACATACTTGGAGAAGGCAGGTTTTTCCCCTACTCTTTTATGAAAATTAACACATTTCTATCAGTCCAGATCAAAGGTAGAGCGGTAGAGCTCATACATATATTAAACAATTTCAACACATATATTAAACAATTTCAACATCCAAATCTTACAAGTGAAATCAGTAATTATTCATTGAAGGCATACTCTGTACCTAACAGTGAGTTTTTAAGCCTGGGAAATTTGAGGGGGAAAAAAAAAGCATAAGAAAGTTTCACTTCTTTCAAGAAATGTATTGTTTTATCTGAGAGAAATAAAGGTAATTTTATGCCAAAACATTCTAAATTAATATGAGTGTTTAACTCATATTATCATGCAGATTGCAGGTCATGAAAATGCTTATAAGAGAGTAAATAACGTGTCACAAAATGTAAATGCCATAGCCAAATCAAGTAAACAAACATTTTCAGGCCCTTAAAACAATGGGAAAGGAAAGTCATCAGACAAAAAATTTAGAAACATACCTTAGTTGAAGCATGAAAATAGGCTAAAAATAAACTTTCAAGGAGTTTTCAGACCTTTAGTTTTGTAAAGGCTATTAGATTTATCCCAGTATCCATCTTTACATCATTTACCCTGATTTGATTTATTCTCAAAAGGAATCTAGCTACTAAACAATGAAAAAGACAAAAAAATCAGAAATTCATATCTGTGCCAAGGAGACAGGTGAACATTTTGTCAGTCCCTGGGGAATCTATTAATATCAAAAGGACATCACAGACAACATGTTATTCCAGCTGTGCATGCTGCAGGTAAAGACTGGCCCAAATCTTCAATAAAAATATGAATATAATACACACAGACACACACCCACATTACACACAAACATTCTTATTGTTATGTACACACCAAACACACAGACTCATGCATGGATAACCATTGCACAGCACACGCATACATGCACATTGCAACCACACACAACACACCATACATCACATATATACATACTCTTAAATTCCCCAGAGATCAAATGACTAAAACTACAATATGTATTGTCTTCCTTAATTATAGATGAAATGCTGTGGTTTTGGAAAGTCAAATAGATAATTTTAACTGAAAGTGCATGGATTGTCATTCATAGGAAATGTATTTTATTTTCTACATCTGCATATTAAAGTGATCTAAAGTGTTTTATTCTTGTGATTTTCACAATGCATCTGTAATGGAAGTATCTAGATCAATAGAAGAAGTACACTTTAAAATAAATGACATAGGCAGGTACTCTGTCAATCAGAAAAAGAAGACTTATTAAAGAGATAAATATCATATGGCATCATTTCACGGTTGAGGAATTTTAAAAGCTGTTGGGTTGCAGAAAATTTACAAGCTATATCCCTGACATCAAAAGTTACTTTTTTACTGTGTCTTAAAGGCCAGAAGAGTTAATGGAAGTCCTAGAGAGTTGTTTAGGCACTAAAAGAAGTAGTTCAGGCCAAGAATTCCTAGGTGCCAGCTGAAAGGGCAAGTCTTATTTGCCAGTTTCCTAAATTATCACAGTCACATCATTTAAGTGAATGTTGACCCAGGCAACTTAGATTAACTGACTGCAATCTAGAACCTAATGTCAACAAATATGATCTAAGGTCCCAGAATCTCCCAAGCTAATCTGAGCACAAGAGTCATCTTGGACATGAAAATAAACATGTCAAGGTTTTTAGAATCTCTGATTCACTTAGTCTGTGTTGATCCTAGAAATCTTTATTTATAACAAGTTCCCAAGGTAATCATTAACACCAGGCAAATCTGATCACACTGCAAATAGCTGTTATCAGATGTTTAGCAACAGGATTATGTTATTAGCACCTTTCCCTACAATTCCAGCCCTGGTATACCCTCTTTGTACATTCTTTCCCTGCTCTACATTTCACTTGTTTTTCTATCACTTCTTTCAGTTTGGTTCTGACTGCTAGTTGATCTGATAAATTTTCAACAGCCTCAGACTCACAAAGTTTTTAACTACCTATGTTAAGGAAAATCAACTAAAATTTGATAATGCTGCTTTATACACCCAACAAACTCTCACTAGGTTGCTCTAAAGACAAAAGGGCAAAGTGATGGCAGACAGTTCTCTGAGCTGCCCTGGAATGACCCAGTTGACCCCAATGCCCTTACTTTTCTGCATGTAGCTTTCAAAATAACCACAGCCCAAGCTTTGATTTTCTCTCTCCTAAGGCAGGATGACCTTTAAAGTTTTGCCCAATTAGTCGTGTTGCCCCTGAGGGTGGTCTGCCTTTCGGGTCCCTCAGCTGTGGTGCAAGTGGGGCGCATGCATTGAAGACTGCATCCATCCTGGGCAGCTTTCTTGAATCTTGGGAGACAAGCTCACAATGGCTCTGAGACTTCTTTGTCCCTTGATGTGTATTTGTAAGTAGTAACCCACTTTCTACAACTTGTTATGTATGACTGCGTTCTATCTGTCTGGACTCAGGCAATTGGTGAAGGTGTAACCCAAATTGCAATGGGCAGAAGTGTTTGTACTTTTATTCCTGGATATTGGCATAGTGATGATCTTTGCTAGCTTTTATGAAGGAGAAGTCCTCTCTTGGGATTGATAATTAGGGAAATCTCTGTGATACAGTCAAGACTGCTGGGGATCAAGAGGCATAAAAATATTTATCGTTATTCTTATCTGTCCAGCATCTGAACCTTCATCGTAAAATTGTAAAATCCCTTTCCTTATTAGACAGATCCTGGGTTTTTTGTTTTGGTTTTTTGAGACAGAGTCTCATTCTGTTGCTCAGGCTGGAGTGCAATGGTGTGATCTTGGTTCACTGCAGGCTCCACTTCCTGGGTTCAACTGATTCTCCTGCCTCAGCCACCCAAGTATCTGGGATTACAAGTGTGTACCACCATGCCGGTGTATTTTTAATAGAGACGGGGTTTCACCATCTTGGCCAGGCTGGTCTCCAACTCCTGACATCAAGTGGTCTGCCCACTTTGGCCTCCCAAAGTTCTAGAATTACAGGTGGGAGCCACCACACCCAGCCCCCTGGTTTTCAATATAGATATTGAAAGTACTGGAGAGTTCTCTTTCTAACTTCTCTGTAGCTAGGACCTAGGCATATGAATCAGGGTCCTCCTGTAAGACCCATTCACAATAGTGGAAGTGGTAGTGGCCTCAGAACTTGTGGCTGCATCTTGCTTTTAGAAGCATCGGGGACAGCAGTCCTAGCAGAAGCACCCATGTGGTATGTGCAGTGGTCCATTTACTAGCCTCTGGATTAGACTTCAATAGTTGCTAATGGAAGAATTTACTGCCCAAGCTTCAGAAGTAAAGATGAAGATTAGTATTTTTCTTTCCAACTTAATATCTCTCATTCTCCTAGAACCTCTGATCTGAGACCTTTTCATCTCACCCTCCGGTAGGTTTCAAAATTGGTTTTGAAAATTGGCCCTTAATTCATTGTATGCAGCAAACAATAAGGGTAAACAAGAGTTAGTGAAGAAATAATTTTTTTATTTTCAAATGGCCAACTGATAAAACAAAAAGCAATTAAAAAGGATTAACTATTATAGCTGTTATTACTGCTAATAACATTTTTTAATTTTTTCAAGTATTATTTATATACGTTCTTCATATTGATTGTCTATAGTTCACTAATTGTTAAGATAATTTTGTGTGATTTTATTAAAAAAACTAGATTGCTAGAAGTTTCTTGATGTTTTAAACATATAGTGTTAATTTAAATTTTCATTTCAACATGATTTTAATTTGAATTAAAAAGACATCTAAATTGGCAAAGTCTAAAACTATATTCAGGATAAATATTCAGTAACAACAATGAGGACATATATGTCATAATTTATATTCTGTGCTCATATCCTTCTCTCTCTCTCTTTTCCACCTTTCTGTCTCTCTCTTTCTATCTCTGTCACTGACCCCATTCTCTGACACACACACACACAGCCTGCCTTCAGGAGGCGCAAAGTCTCTCTTCCTATATGTAGTGCCCTGCTGGGCAGCCTATGGTTTTATACTACTGGCTGCAACTAAATAAAACTGACTAATTGATAACAGAAGTATATGTATACAATAAACCTAAGTTCATATTTTCCTTCTGCTTTTTCCATAATAAAAATATATTTTGATCTCCATCAATCTGACTCCTTTGTCATCTCATAAATGATTCCAAATCTGGCTGGGAAAGAGATTTTATATATAAAATCTCTCACATCTCCAAACTAGTATAGAACTCTGGGGCAGGCAGGGATTAAAAATATTTGTTTTTTTAATCAGCCTGCCATTATAGAGGAAGGGTGTGTCACTGGTCCCTGTTGTCCTCGTGGCCTCTCCTGCTAGCCACTGCTGAGATGTAGCTGTTCCTTGTGTGTGGTTTCCCAACATTAACAGCAGTGACTGGGTCTTAACAGCATTTAGTCATTGTCCACACAGGCAGTCTGTGTGCTGCTCACCCAGAGCCCAGACAGTTATATCCCTTGACTTATTCTATGATATGTCCCCAGCCCTTTTAAAAGGGGGTATAGGAACCTGTGACTGCATCTGCCACTTCAAGTTACGATGTTCTCTTATTGATCTCAGGACATTTTTCAGAAGCAAATATTCAGTTACTCTGAGTCTATGCTCTATGTAGACATTCTTCAAGAGGTTTTCAGTCTTGCTAGGCCACATTCTTAAAAATCAATTTCTTTTCTGTCCATTAAACATATTTTTTTTTCTGGAAAAGAGTGCTTTTCAAACTGAAAGTTGTAGCTGGTGACATCAACCTATTGAGTCATACAGTTAAACCAAAATTTAGAAAATAACCCAGAAAACATGACATTTTCCATTGCAGGACCAACAGGATATTTTGTAAAATGACGGTTTTTTGTTTTTTTTGTTTGTTTGTTTTTGTATTAGGTTGAATTGTTAGGTGAATTCTAACTCTTGGTCCTGGTCAAAAACTTTTTTCTTTTTCAAAAAGGTTATATAGACTACCTTATACTTGAGAATTTAACTCCAGTAATGGGCATATTGGTGAGCTCACACAGAAATATTCAAAACCATCAGTATCCCCCTATATTACTCTCCTTTGATTATTCTCCTTCCTCTTATCTAGGGGGTTGTTGCTGCAGCAGGGTCTGAAATCATTTTACGTCTTTCCTCATGCAATGGTTTATGATGCAAACATTAGATTCTGAATTCTCCAAAATCTTTAAGATATACGTGTGTGTGTGTGTGTGTGTGTGTGTGTGTGTGTGTGTGTGTGTGTGCATCTCCAACAAAAATATACCAAAAAAATGATTCTTTTCAAGAATTTTCTAAGAGTACAATAAATGGACTTTGACTTTGTGGCCTACTGTCTTGGATTCCATTGAAGCCACTCTGTTTACTTTCCCTAAACTGTAACCATTCAGTAGAAAAGAAACCTAATGGCAAAAGAGAAAAGTGCAGAAGAGAATTTTTTTAAAAAATTTACTCTTTTTCTCTTCATATCCAATAATTTTGGTTTTGTTCAGACCCTCATAATCTCTCATTTGAAGTTCTCTGAGGGCCTGCTTGTAATATTACAGTATTCACACTTAAACCCAGTGATTATATTCTTCCCACTGTCACAAAGGCCAAGGGGATTGTATGAGCCCATTCTGATGCTGCTATGACCAAGACAGGATGATTTGTAAAGAAAGAGGTTTAAGTGACCCACAGTTCCACATGGTTGTGGAGACCTCAGGAAATTTACTAACATGGTAGAAGATGCCTCTTCACAGAGTGGCAGGAGAGAGAATGTGGGGCCCAGCAAAGGGAGAACCCCTTTAAAAAACCATGAACTCTTGTGATAACTAACTCACTATCACATGAACAGGATGAGGAAAACTGGCCCTGTGATTCAATTATCTTCACCTGGTCCCTCCCATAACATATGGGGACTATGGGAACTATAATTCAAGATGAGATTTGGGTGGGGACAGCCAAACCATATCAGGGATAGATACCTATACCATGAAAATCGGATCTTGTCACTTCTTCTAATTAGGCTATTTATTATTAAAGAACACACTACCCCAAGACTTAGTGTGTTAAAACAATTACTTTTTAAATAAAATATTCTAATATTATTGGTCCCAAATTCAGGCAAGGCTGAGATAAGTGATTCTCATTTACATCTAATGTTGGTGGCATTCATTGTGGGCTTTTAAAGAGATGTTCTAATCTAGAGAATCCCAGCCATTGTCATTCACATGTCATTCACCTGTCTCCATCAGGGTGAAGAAAACAGAAAGACTGGGCTTAGCTGAGATTATCAGCCAGAGCATCTGGGAGGACTTTTCTGCATAGTCAGACTTCTTTCAAAAAGGCTTGGGGCTCCCAGAAAATGTCCCAAGAGATTGGAAGTGGATACTAACAATCCATTAATGCCTGGGCCCCAAAACTGGCACATACATTCTGCCACGTTCCTCTCATCCAAAGTTGTCACTAAGGCCAGTGTCGATTCAAGAGGAGTGGAATTAATATACTCCACTTCTGAAATGGAAAGAGTGACAAAAGATTTTAATTATCTTTTATCTACCACCTCACCACTCTGCTCAAAATAACTTTTCTATTTATCTTTTTAAAGAAATTGAAAATGTTTATGATCTGGCCAACTTGTCTCACAACCTCTTTTCTTAAATTTCTGCATTTGAGAAATCTTGAAGTTCCAAAATTTGTTTACTTATTTTTGTTTAACTAACACTTAAGACATACACTATTATAAATAGTTTACATGCATAGATTCATGATAACCCTATGATGCAGTTCATATTTTATAAATGAGGAAACAGAGGCTTAGAGAGTTTACATAACTTTTCCTAAGTTTTCACTTAGTAAGTTGTCGAGTTACATTTGAACCTAAAAACTGTAGTCCCAAAGTCCTGGCGTGTAACCATTACTATTGGCTGTTAAAAAGTCTCTTTCTTCTGACTATACATATGTTTTCCTCTCTCTTGGCTCATCCATGTAGCAAAAGCAATACAGTTTTTTCAGAACCAGCTTAGTTAACACCTCCTCTCTGAGATGTCTTTGGTGCTTTGCAGTACATCTAGTTAAGCAATGATTGTGTTTTCTGCTTATACATTGTGCCTGTTTGCACAGTAGCAGGCAGCATATTTGTCCTCTAATTTCCATACTCCAAATTTCAGCACAGTGCCAGACACGTGATTCATGCTATGTAATTACTTATGTAAAAAAAAATGAATGACTAGAGATGTCTCAGTGAGTGGCCCTTTCATTCTGTACTTTGAAAGCTGACACTGAAGCTTGAACAAGTTTTCTGCCATTCTATTCATACTAGAACATATTTTAAGAATACCTACGAGGAGATAGACAAATATTCTCCTTTGGTCTGAATCATAATATATGCATTTTATAAATCTTATTAATTTTCTCTCATGCTAGTAATACTTAAAGTGTTCAGTTTTGAAGAGAAAGTTTTATTTTAGGAGCTCCCATTTCATGTAAAGAGATCATAAATGTCATACGTTTCTAGCCGAGGTTTCACAGTGAGACATGGACTCTATAAAAATTCAGTGGCATTGGAGAATACTAAGAATATTATTACAGTTAGGGTGGCTATCTGGAGAATGAGCTAAGTATAAAAGAAAATCCATATTTAATTAAAACTAAAATTGCAGGGCATATTATGTGTAAGAAAGAAATGATATACATGCACAGTATTCATTTAATGCTTAATGAGAACATCTGGTCATATTTCTAGATTTTAAATTTAGACTGCATTGTAGGGAAAGGCCTTTTTTCCCACAGGCTACAATAGAAAGTCAAAGCTTAAATGATATAATGAGTAGATTTATGCAATTCAATTGTGGTGTCTCTAAACCTTAACATAAAATTATACTGCAGAGGCTGAAAGGTGCTCAAAGAAGACAGGAACCAATATTTATCTGGTAATCAAGAAGCTATACATAAAGAGCAAAGAATGCATAATGCAGACCAACTCTTACCAGATTATTTCTTTTGGTCAGTAATCCTGCATGAAGAAATGGAGACTTTAAGAGAGCTTAGTGACAACGAAAAGAGAAAAGAGAGCTCACAGAATTACATTCCCAAAGCAGTGATTTTTCTTTTGTGACTTGTACTTAGCTAACCGTGTATGTGTGCAACATTATAGACACATCTTTACCAGGACAAACTTAAGAGAAATGCTTCGGAATATCTAGATGGGACTTTTGAAATAATCTATCAAATAAGTAGTGTTAATTCATGGTACAAATAAAATTAGTGGTGGCAAAGATAATGGATTTTTAAAAATTATGGGAAATAAAAATATTTTAAATTATTTGCTTAAAAAGTTCAATATAAAAAAAGAATAAAATTTGTTATCATGTAATGATGGTGATTTTTACTTTAGTAAAGAAGATATTTTATATGGAGAACAAAGTGAAAATGTTTCCATATTTATGTTTACGTAGAATAATTTTCCAGTGGAGTCTGTACTGAAATACTCTATTTTATATGTTTAGTAGATCAATGTGTAAATTATACAATCAATTTAAAATCATAATCTTAATAACCAAGAACTAGAATAATCAAGGGAAAGACATTAATGTTATTATTCATTCTTTAAGTAGCCATCTTTCTCTTTAAATTTTAAATAAAAAGCTTATAAAAATAATTGTATAAATATAAAAAGTATCTAGTTAAAAAATGCTTATGGTATGTTAAACAAGTGAAATATATAATTAGCACTTATTTTGGTTAACATAAACATACTTAGACCAATTATTGTTCATATTTTTTCACTTATCAATTCAGTGTATTTTAGGACATAACTTACATGAATTCAGAATTTTATCTTATTTTATTGTATTGAATGAAGGATTTTACAAATTACTTTTCAAATTATGTTTCAGGGTTCCTGTGCTTTGCCAATTGTTTAACTTTCAGCAGAAGGAAATGTTTTCTTTATTTTAGAAAGTCCATAAAAATTTAACATTTCAAAGTATTATTTTAGTTCTTTTAACCAGAATATATTTGGCTACACACTATTTAACAGTAATAAAATAGACATCTTCTTCTACCACATTTACATGAAAAAAAATGAAAACAGACTACTTATACCTAATCATACCTTTGCTCTTTTCTTTAAAAGAGATGAAATATTGATAAGAAAGTAAGTGCCACATCCACTGATCATGGATATTTTATTTAGATACATTTTATTTAGATAAAATAGCCCCTATAACCACCACAGAAGTAGTTGCTCAATAAATATTTGTTGAAAGTTGAAGTGAATAAATGACATGAGCAAGGAATTCTGATTAAATTCTATAAAACAATTTTAAGGAGCTTAAAATGAGGTCTGCAAAATACCAGACTTTTGCCTAGGGTGGCTGGCTATCCGGGTTCACTTAAAGGTATGGTTAAACTTTGCAAGTTCTCAGTGACAATGTTTTCCTCAGGTCACTTATTACTACATGAGGTTTACCACTGGGGAAATGATTTAGTGAAAATTATTATTATTATTATTTGCTGAAAGTGTTAGTTTCATTAGTCAAGTATTTCATTGCAAAGTCTCTTCTATGATGTCTGCTTGCATCTGTTTCTATATTAGTGTCTCAAGGTTGATGTTCTTGTATCCAGGGTCTTGAGCAGTCTTTTGGACAGTGGATTCATTGCCTACTTGTGCATGTCCCTTTCAAAATACACCTTCTTTATATACACCTGTAAAAGCTTCATTAAGTTATATCCTGGCCTGAAAAATTCTCTATTTCTTAAAATTATATATTTTCAAGTATGTACAATTAATGTTGCTCTTTTAACATCACTTTTGATCATAGATATCATTTTTCTTATTTTATTGTGGGTTAATGACTTATTTATTTCTTACATGAGGGAGAGAGAAAGAGAAATGGAGAAAGGACAGAGGTAGGCACAGAGAGACACACACACATATATAGAAAGAATGCATATATTAATATACACTTACCCACATACAATTTGGCAGGGGTTTTGGGAACATAGTAAAGTTTATATTTATATATTATGCCATGGAAGTTGAGGGAACTGCAACCTGCATGAAGAAATTCAGTATCTACTGAAGAAGGAAGAAGGGAATCTAAAAGAGCAAAGGACAAACATGAAAAGAACACAGCAAAGGAAACCTCTCCTGTGATATCATGGAACCAAAGTGTTCTGTAGTCAAGCACCACATTTTCTTTCTTCCAGAAATTTAAAATTTATTTCCTCCCTGCAACACCACATCTTAACATTTTTCACTTTCAGAAAATTCCTGAGTATTCAGGAACAAAGAACATATGTAGATATTTTTTGGCCAAAGATCAAGACAGACTACTTTCCTTGCCAGGACCCAACTTAACCAAAAGTAGCATATGAGAGCTTTAGAACTCCAAGGGACAGGTATTAATCCAAAGAAATTTTCAGTAAAATCTCTTCATTCTCTTACTCAAGTTTAATTAAATAAAAATCAGATATTAATTTGCAATAACTGTTCAGGTATTTTTCTATTCAAACAGCTTCGAAGATCTAAACAGAATGGGAAAACACTTCCTGTCTTCTGTCCCAACAAGGCCTTTTGTTCTTTTGAGCTCCAAAAATGAGACAAGGTCACCATTTTGCCACCTTTTGTTGACAATTCCGTACTCATGATTGTTTGGCATTGGTAACATTCAATTATAATGTTGCCTGGTTCATTTCAGGAAATGAAAAGTTTCCTTTATTCTTTTAACAAATATACTACAACAAGCATGTATATTTTCTCCCATGTTGGCCGATGTTTTACAAACAAAAGATTTATTATGTGTAGATTCACTTTTTCTTCTTACATACATTATCTTAAGTGTGATATGTCATGCTCTATCATCTTTATTTTTTTAACTTTTATTTTAAGTCCAGGTTTGTTATATAGGCAAATTTGTGTTATAGAGGTTTGCTGTACAGATTATTTTATCATTCAAGTATAAAGCATAGCATGCACTAGTTGTTTTTCCTGATCCTCTTTCTTCTCCTAGTCTCCACCCTCTGATAGGCCCCGGTGTCTGTTGTTTCCTTCCAGCTGCCCATGTTCACATCATTTAGCTCTCACTTACAAGTGAGAACAAATATCATGGTATTTGTTTTCTGTTCCTGTGTTAGTCTGCTAAAGATAATGGCCTCCACCTCCATTCATGTTCCCAAAAGGACATGATCTCATTCTTTTTTATGGCTCCATAGTATTCCATGATGTATATACACCACATTTTTAAAATCTAGTCTACCTAATGGTGGTTTACAAATTATATGTCCATGAATGAACAAATTATCTTCTCATAAGAAATGCTCAAGAATTCCCCTCCATCCATTGAGATGGGACCATTCAAGAGGATCCCTGCAACAAGGGTTTGGAGATAAAAGAAAAAATTACACAGCTTGTCTAACTCCTGCATTTACGTTTCAATAAATTACTAAATGGTGTCTATCACCCAAGACAAACTTAATGTGATTGAGTCTTACCAAGCAATCGACTAAGTAGAAATTAAGCCACATTTATTTTCTGTACAGAATCTGATTCATTATGAGTGAAATAATGACATAAAGGAGAAAGAAAACTGAAAAGAAAGAAGAAAGTGCTAAATATGAACATCATCTGTTGCTACCAGGATAACTGAAGACAAATAAGTTTACCACATTAATAACCAAAGGTAACACTAAAAACTATGTGAAAGGAATCTGACCTACAAATGACTTGAATATTTATCACATAAAGGCATTTCTTTTCCTTTGTTGGTAATAATAAAATATTATTAATAATAATAGTAACAAAATGTAACAATTTCCAGGTTTTTTGTAAAGCAACCACAGAGGAAAATATCCGTGAATTATTATAAGAATGCAGGACTCATTCACTACATCTTGCTCTCTTCGTTGGACTGTCTCAGGTTCACAGAGCTCTCTTTGTGGGGGAATCTCCTTGTATATACATCATTTTACATGCCACAGTCTTCCAAAATTGGGACAGAATTTCATTTCCTATTTTCCTCTGTGCATTTGACCATATCACCATTTACAACAAATGTGTTACCCTCAAGAAAACTGTTATCATCTGAAGAAAGACTGAATATCAACCTCCACCATCACCTAAAAAGAATTGTAAGATTCTCTAAATTGTAAAATAATACATTAAAATTAATAAATATTGTTTACAGTCAATAGTATACTAACAACATAGGCTAGTTTGTTTATTTCTATTAAGCCTACATGATAGACTCTGGGCCAGAAGTTCTCATTGTTAATGTGGAAACACTGCCTCAATACAAAGAGTATCTGTTGGATGGCAGATCATGGAACTTAGGAATATACCAGTGACGCTGCCTTTTCCTTTTTGTCCTTCAGAAAGTCAATAGTGAATGATAAAAGCTTTCTCTATAACTACTATATGCATAACTTAGAATCAGCATAACCAAAAATGTGAGCAAGTCATTCCTTCTCTCATGGAGTGGATATTGAAAGAGACCTGATATGGTCTGGTTCTGTCTCCACCAAAATCTAATCTTGAATTGTAGTTCCCATAATCCCCATGTGTTATGGGAGAGACCCAGTAGAAGGTAATTGAATCATGGGAGTGGTTACCCTCCTGCTGTTCTCATGATAGTGAGTTCTCATGAGATCTGATGGTTTTATAAGGGGTTTTCCATCCTTTTTTCATCACATGAAAAAGGATGTGTTTGCTTTCCCTTCTACCATGATTGTGAGTTTCCTGAGGCCTTCCTAGCCATGCAGAACTGAGTCAATTAAATCTTTTTCCTTTATAAATTACCCAATCTCAGGTATGTCCCTATTAGCAGCATGAAACTGAACTAATGCAGTAAATTGGTACCGCAGAGTGGGGTGTTGCTATAAGGATATCCAAAAATGTGAAAGTGACTTCAGAACTGGGCAACAGGCAGAGGTTGGAACAGTTTGGAGGGCTCAGAAGAAGACAGAAAAATGTGAGAAAGTTTGGAAATTTTTAGAGACTTGGAGGGCTCAGAAGACAGGAATATGTGGGAAAGTTTGGAACTTCCAGCCAGGTGTGGTGGCTCATGGCTGTTATCCCAGCACTTTGGGAGGCTGAGGCAGGAAGATCACCCGAGGTCAGTAGTTCAACACCAATCTGGCCACCATGGTGAAACCCCATCTCTACAAAAATAAAAAAAAATTAGCCAGGCACGATGGTGGGTGCCTGTAATCCCAGCTACTCAGGAGGTTGAGGAGGGAGAATCATTTGAACCCAGGAGATGGAGGTTGCAGTGAGCCAAGATTGCACCATTGCACTTCAGCCTGGGCAGCAGAGTGAGACTCTGTCTTAAATTTAAAAAAAAAAAAAAGTTTGGAACTTCCTAGAGATTTGTTGAAAGGCTTTGACCAAAATGCTGATAGTAATATGGACAATGAAGTGCAGGCTGAGGTGGTCTCCCATGGAGATGAGGAACTTATTGGGAACTGAAGTAAAGGTCACTCTTGCTACTCAAAGAGAATGACAGCATTTTGCCCCTGCCCTAGACATCTGTGGAACTTTGAACTTGAGAGAGATAATTTAGGGTATCTGGCAGAAGTTTCTACACAGCAAATTGTTCAAGATGAAACATAGCATAAACGTTTGGAAAATTTACAGTCTGACAGTGCACCAGAAAGAAAACCGCATTGTCTGAGAAGAAATTCAAGGTGGCTATAGAAATTTGCCTAAGTAATAAGGAGCCAAATGTTAGTCACCAAGCCAATGGGGAAAATTTCTCCAGGGCATATCAGAGACCCTCATGGCAGTCCCTCCTATCACAGGCCCAGAGGCCTAGAAGGAAAACATGGTTTTGTGTTTCAGGCCCAGGGCTCCTGCTGTATGCAGCCTTGGGACACGGTGCCCTGCATGGCAGCTGCTTTAGCTCCAGCCATGGCTAAAACATACAATTCAGGCCATTACTTCAGAGAGTACGAGTCCCCTGCCTTGGTGACTTCTATGTGGTTTTTAGTCTGCAGGTGCATAGAAAACAAGAACTGGAGTTTGGAAATCTTTGTCTAGATTTCAGAAATCTGCCTGGGTGTCCAGGCAGAAGTTTGCTTCAGCAGCAGATCCCTCATGGAGAATGGATGCCAGGGCACTGCAGAAGAGAAATTTGGGGTTGGACACCTCACATAGAGTCCCTACTGGGGCACTGCCTGGTGGAGCTGTGAGAAGAGGACCACCATCCTCCAGAACCCAGAATGGTAGATCCACTGACAGCTTGCACTGAGGGCCTAGAAAAGCCACAGACACTCCATGGCAGTCCATGAAAGAATCTGGGAGTGGGGCTGTATCATGCAAAATCACAGGGGGTGGAGCTGCCCAGGGCCATTGGAGCCCTCCTCTTGCTTCAGCATAACCTGGATGTGAGACACAGAGTCAAAGGATATTATTTTGGAAGTTTAAGGTTTAATGACTGCCCTATTGGATTTTGGACTTGCATGGACCCCTTTATTTTGGCCAATTTCTCCCATTTGAAATGTGAGTATTTGCCCAATGCCTGTACCCTCATTGTATCTTGGAAGTAACTAACTTGTTTTTGATTTTATAGGCTCATAGATAAAAGGGACTTGACTTGTCTCAGGTAAAACTTTGAGTTAATGCTGGAATGAGTTAAGACTTTGTGGGACTTTCGGAAGGACAAGATTGTGTTTCAAATTGTGAGGACATAAGATTTGGGTAGGTCCAGAGCAGAATGATATGGTTTGGCTGTGTCCCCACCCAAATCTCATTTTGAACTGTAGCTCTCATAATCCCCATGTGACATGGGAGGGACCTGGTGGGAGGTAATTGAATAATGGTGTTCTTATGATAGTAAGTTCTCATGAGATCTGATGGTTTTATAGGGGCTTTTCCCCCTTTTGCTTGGCACTTCTCTCTCTTGCCACCATGTGAAGAGGACATGTTTGCTTCCCCTTCCACCATGATTGTATGTTTCCTGAGACCTCCTCAGCCATGTAAAACTCTGAGTCACTTAAACTTATTTCTTTTTATAAATGACCCAGTCTCAGATATTTCTTCATAGCAGTGTGAGAACAGACTAATACAAGACCCAAACTCTTTCTCTACACATAAGTATATCAGAAGGGAAGAAATAGTTTCTCATCCTACAAAGAATTACAGGTAGCATGTAGTAAGCCCTTACCATAGGCTAAATACCTTCTATAAGAGGCTTAAGCAACTTGTACTTTTATATACCCTGCTATAGATTCTGTATTCCCCTCTGCAGTCTACTCAAAGACAAACAACTATAAATAGTAAAGAGTCGTCTCTTATCAATAATTCCAAGTCAATATCTACCACTTCTGTAATATTAATTTTTCCCATACCACTCCACAGAAATGGTTCTCACTAAAGGTACCAATAAAATTACTCATTGCCAAAACCAGTAAGTAACTATTTTTCTTTCATTTGGAGTACTTCACAGAATGTGCTCCTATTAATTTCTCTAGTTGAAAATTTATTCTTTTTTGGTTTTCATGACAGTAGCATTTTTTGCCCCTTTTCATATACTGGGAGGCTACTTGTTAATCTTATTTAAGGAGTTCACTTTCTTGTACATTTCTAAAATATTGGAAGAACCCTGTAATACTTTGTTGGCTTAACCTGGGAACTACTACCCATATGTTGATGATGATTCTCAGATCTATATATCTAGGTCATAACTTTTGTATGATCTTTGAATCAATTTACATAACTACTATGTTATATCACTACTTGCAATTCACAGAATCATCACAAATATGAAATGTCACAAATAACATTAGCCTTTGAAACTTACTTGCCCTGCCTCTAGTCCATACGCTTAGCCCAGTGAATGAAAACATAATTCATGTATTTGCCCAAGAGAAATTTTTGGAGGGTTATTGCTTTTCCCTTACCAAATATTTTGCCTGTGTCTTGCTAATGTTCAGCCTCCCACATTTCATATAAGGCACTGTTAACACTGTGCCATCTTAACCCTAATGTCCTTCTAGAAATTCTTCTAAGAGAGGTAGCAGTTGTATACTTGAATATGTAAAGTGACAAGTTGATATTTTCAGACAATCAATATCTAGAAAACATCTTCTGGAGTCAGTAATTTTGACAGAGTTAAACTCAATGTGAAATAGTCTAGGGTATATCTATACGGAACAGAAGTTGTTACACTTTTTTGAGAGAAAAACAAAGCCAAATTATTTTTAAACTTATTGGGGAGTTGCCAGAATATTGGCAATGAAGAAACCTGAATTTATAAGAAATTAAGCAAAAGTCCAAACAAACTTACCAAAAACTTAAAATTCAGACTTTCTTTGACACTGAAACTAGGCTTCCAAACCAAGACATAAATTAAATGTAAGAAATCATGCCTTATTAAGAAAAGATGAAGTTATCACACCATTTATCTTTATTCTTCAAGGCTTTTTTAAAAAAATTATCTTTGAGCACATTGCTTGAAGTTTAATTTTAACTGGGTTTTAAAGGTTATCCAATTCTTTGGATATAAAGTTACATGTATTCTAATATCTAATACCTGGGGACCTATTCACTGCCATCTGGTGTCAACGTAATCAAATTGCAATGGCCGATCCTTAGACTAACACATTTTTTATCTCTCATGAGTTAAAATTGAAAAAATAAATATGCAAAGAGACAAGTTTGACATTAAACATTCTACTACACTCAAAAGTTATTATGAGTTTAAGCAAAGACAGACAATTAAATTTTTTTCTTGTAGTGCTTTACAGTGAAGCACCAGCACAGTGAAGTAATATTTATGTTATTGAAAGGTGGTGGCACAGTAAATCCTAATTCATTGCCAAATAAACTGAAGATCAAAACAATCAACCAAGCTTCACTGGTAATAAATTGAAAGTCAGTGGAGCACAAAATGTATTACTGTTAGAATTAATTTTGGCACAAAATGGGTTGTTGAGTTTTCCCCTTTTCTTAAGGCAAATCAACCCCAAGCAAATAGTTAATAGACTTGAAAGGTAAATTCAATCTGCTCATGATATTCTGATGAAATTCCAATTTTATATTTGATTTTTAAGCACAATGTAATCATTTGGACTCCATTTTAAATATATATTGGAGAAATTTTTGCCACAGTTTCATGATTAAATTGCATCTTACAAAGTCTATTGAACTGCATATAAAATTTTTTCACATGTTTACCAAAAGCTTTTAGTTTTCCAATACTTACCAAAAGTTTTTAGGGACCAGGAGCTAGTCAAATCTCTGATTATAATAAGCTAAATTGATATTGTGTAGACTTCTGTGATGTAAAGTTTACTAACAAAATTAAAGTATGTCAGAGGAAGTTGTTTGGATACTGAGAGAGTTTATAGCCGTACAATATGAAGCCAAATGAAGAATCCTCACACATTTTTAGGATATTCTGCAAGTGTAGAAATGAGAGAGCTAAGCTCAGACACTATGGTGAACTGAAGATTCTGGTAGAAATTGCAGAGATGAGGCAAGTTTATCGCTCTACTGCTACTGGTTATCACCAGACTTCAATTACTTCTATTCTATTTCCTTTTGCTCACTTAAGACTAGCATTTGAGCAGTGTCAGTTCTAAAGACACTCTATTACTTAATTTTTTACCATTAACAAAAACTGTAGCCGTTGATGAGGAGGGCTCTATGTGTTTTTATTTGGAGATGATAATTTCCTCTAATATCTAAAATAATAGACATAATTTTTATCTACTGAACTTTAAGTAAATGAATTATAAAAAATTTGTTATTAAATATAAAATAGTGAGTCTAATAGAATAATCCATAGAGAAGGTTTTTTTTGTTTTTTTGTTTTTTTTTTATCTAATCTTCCTCTGACACTGTCTGGTCACATCTCTTTTACAAAGACTTTCTGCAGAAGTAGAGATTTCCAAGTACATAACTCAGTTTCTTATTGAACCCAAGTTCCTTAGGTCCATAAAAATCACATAAGAGTGATGCCATGTTTTAAAGTTCATAAATGTGCCATATGGATCATAAATTGTCTTTGTGCACCTCACTAAACCCAACAGAAGAAACCATGAGTCTCTCAGAAATAGTTGCATGATACTGCACTGACTAGGCTAGCCTCTCCAATTTACTATCAGTAGTAGAGAGAGCCTTCAGTTATCAGTGGGAGAATGTTTAGGTTTTTTAAAAATCATTTTGAGAAATTAAAACTGTTATTCAAAAATTCCTAAATATTATAGTGAGAGTAATTGCTAGAGAAGTATATCTATTTCCAGAGTTGGGAGAGAGTTTCATTCAATATTATTCAGAATGAGGTAACTAACTTGTTGAAGCCCATATGCTGGCAGATTCAGAATTTTACCTTTAATTTCATAACTGACACAAAGATTGCTTTTAGGTACAAAACATCGTTCATGCAGTAACCTTCATTCTGAGTATATTTTAAGAATTTGGTAGTACTTGATTTTTCATAATAAAAATTCATGACAGATATACTTTTGCTTCAAAATTAATTTTTCTCATAGTCTAAAACTGAATCAATTGCTTATAAATCTTTGTCAGGTACAGAAAAGATTACTACATTGTATAAATCCATTTGTAAATTATTCATAATTTTCTTTATTCATATCTATGAGGTTAAAGCTGCTCCTTGATCCATGTGAGAGTTGATGTCCATGGTTACATTAGGATATAGTTTAGTCTTGTTAAAGGTAGATAGCAAGGTGTGTTCACTGATAATGGTACTACAATAAGTCATAAATAATCCTCATAAAGAATAATCTATTTTAAAAAGTACTTCTGGTTTTCCTCAGAATATGATTATTATGGAAAGATAGAGTATGTAAATTTAAGTATCTGGACCTACAGGGTAGGCGCTATTAATCAGGGGCTTTATTGACTTGGTAAAATGATCTCTTAAAAATATGTCTACACTCTTGTGATAGTGATGATCATGATGACAGCTACCAATAATAAGATCAATTTGTCTTGCTAACTTATGGATAAATTTCCATATGTTTATCTTGGTGTGAATTATAAGCAATCACTTGAGCCATAAATAAACAGATATCCAGAAATAATATAAACTATTCCTATTAACTGATATTGCTACCAATTGCTGACAGATATTGGTAGGCATAATTTTTATAAGAATTGTTGACATTTCATAGCATTTCAAAATTACTTATTTTGAATAAAATAATTCATAGAATGTATATGAAAGGTATGCTTTTTAGTATACAATGCAAGAAATGACCAAATTTCTTGCATTTTGATCCTTTATTCAATTTGTCCATACTTTAAATGTTTTAAGGAGAGTAAAAATGGTTGAAGTGAGGAAAAGAGTTCTGAGAACTCATCCAAATAATGCTAATACGGCATTAGAGGAAAGATCAAATAGACTACTATTGAAATAAAAGCCTAAATAGAAGGAAGTTGAACAAAGAGCCTTGGAAAATAAGAAAAGAGATAAGAAGTGAGATAAAGAGAAAAGCAGTATAAAGCTAATCAAATCATATACTTGATTCTAATAACCAAGATTTTATCAGTGTAGAAAGGTACAACATAGAAAAATGGTCTTATAACTGTGACTTTTGCAATAAACTTCCATTCTGTTCTTAAAGAACATCTACTTTTCATTCTCATCTGACAAAAAATGTATATCGCATTCTACAGGCTATCAACAAATCATTTTGACAGACTCTGCATGTATATTCCTAAGACTTATTCGATCACTTTGCTCTCTAAGAGTGTGAACATTATACTCTTTAAGTGTCATACTTGAAAAACAAATTAATATGCTTACAATGAAATCTCAGTTAATTAAATTCTTAAAACATTTTAAGTACCCATTTAAAACTGCTGGAATAACATATGTCATATGTCATACAACATAAACATTTTCAAGCATAAAGGTATGTAATTATAAGTGCCATTCTTTGATGTTCTGCTAGCACATTTCAATTCCTACTTATATAAGATCTGTTGCTAGAATGTGATGCAAACTTTAATAAATGCAACTATGAAAAAATTCCCCATTCTCCAAATGCCTTTCTCTCATGTTTGACAGATGCTCTTTATTATATCTTACTACAGAATAAGTCCAAGGATGAGGTCTATTTTATACATGGTGTCATCAGTTGCAAGAATCACCTGGTTATATCATTTGTCATTGCTGTGTTTGCTGTGAATGTTACAGGTTAACTTTAAACATGGTTTTTAATAATTGATTTTTATGAAACTTTTGATTTCATCTAACAAGTGATACAAAATTTTTACTTCCTTCATTAACCAGTAAGGCAGCAACTGCTTTTCTTTTTTCGTAATAATTTATGAATATTTTGTCAATGTGTTATTTTTGTGCTATGATCAGCATTTCTTTAAGATGAAAAACATTTATCAATTGTTTTTAGACTTGAAATCACAAAATGCCATTTTATTATTTGATCCCTTAGTGGAAAAAGTCATATCCCAATATTTCAGCCAAAACATACTCCTGAGTTGTTAGTTGACATATTTGAATAATGACATAAAATTTCACTGGTAACAACATTTCAGTTATTATCTTACATTGTTCTGTACCCAATAACATGTGGTCGCCATTTGGATGTATCCCTCACTCAGTAATTTTAATAGAATCTCTTTCAGCTTAGTTAAGTATGGTTCATATTCCAGCATCCTCAAGATTTACTATAAATATATAGAATACACATCTTAAATAAAATAAAATTCATTCACTCTGCCATTCTTTATCTCATCGACTTGACACCGAAAAACAAACATTCACATGTGCACACACACACTCACAATTTATTGAGGAGAAAAAATAATAAATAAACAAAAGAAAATAGAATGATGTAATATCAGAATTGATAAGTTCAGCAAATACACTAAAACAGAATGATGTAATGGAGAGTGATCGGGAAAGAGGTAATTTAAACTAAATAGTAAAGGCATTTTTGAGGAAGATTAAGTTATGTTAAGACTGGTATAATTTGTCATTGTGAATGGTGCTGTGAGAACATACAAGAGCACATGAATTTACGGTAGAATGATTTCTTTTCCATTGGGTATATACTCAGTAATGGGATTGCTGGGTTGAATGGTAGTTTTGTTTTAAGTTATTTGAGAAACTCTCCAAATTTCTTTCCACAGTGGCTGAATTAATTTGCATGGAATTACCCTAGAAGTTCACCAATGGTAGATTGGATATAGAAAATGTAACACACATATACTATGGAATATTATGTAGTCATAAAAATAACAGAATCATGTCTTTGCAGCAACATGGATGCAACAGGGAACCATTATCCTAAGTGAATTAAGAAAGAATTAGGGCAGGAACAGAAAACCAAATACCACATATTCTCGGGTACAGTGGAAGCTAAGCACTGGGTACATGTGGACATAAAGATGGGAACAATAGACACTGGGAACTACTAGAGAGGGGAGAGAGTGAGTGAAGGAAGGGCTGGAAAACTTCCCATTGGGTACTATGCTCATTACCTGAGTGATAGGATCATTTGTACCCCAAGCCTCAGCATCACTCAATATACCCATGCAATAAACCTGCACATATACTCCTTGAATCTAAAAGCTGAAATCATTAAAAAGAAAAAGACTGGTATACCACAAAGAGTTTATGAAACAAAAATCTTATGACAGCTTGTTACAAATTAAACACACACACACACACACACACACAGCAAAAACAGAAGTTTTAAATGAAAAACATAATTTTAATAAATAAATATGACATAAATAATTCAAAGTAAAAGTCCTATCTTCTTTAGCACTTGATCTTCTTACAAGGTACTTGCTTTGCAATGCATCTGGAAATATTCTGTGAATCTGTGCTATCTGAGTGTGGTACAGAAAACTTAGCTCTTAATATAGATAAGAGTCTTTCATTCTATTTCTGATTATAATATTAAAAGCTGTTGTTGTTCCCATCTTTGTGTATTTACATTGGTATGACTGTCATGTCACCACTTTTCTCCTGTCTTTCAAGTTGCACTAAACCTGAAGTTTTCCTGAAAACACTTGTAGCTGGAGAATGTTTCACATTTCATGGCCTTGGACTCATGCAAGCACCATTAAAAGGCACTCTGTTGTCATCACTAGCGTTCACCTCATTATGAGAAAACTACAGATGAAGGTAGTTTATGAAATAGTATACAAACGTTTAAAATGTTAACAAACATATAAATGTAATATATAGATAAAATACATCATGAACAACTGTGTTTCATATTTAAAAAGTTGATTTCAACACTTGAACATAGAGAGATGCACTTCATTATATCAATGCATAAAAGTGAAAAATACTCATGTGATCATCTCAACAGATACAGAAAAAGAATGAGAAAAATTGGCCATCCTTTGTGATCATTTTCAACAAACAACAGAGGAGAGCTTCCTCAAGTTGACGAGGCACATCTACGCATTACCAAAAGGTAATATGTTTAATGATGAAACACTGAATGCTTTCCCCAAAGATATTGAAGAAGAGAAGAATGTCTCACCAATTCTATTCAGCATTGTTGTGGAGATTCTATACATTACAATAAAGAAAGTGGAAAGAAAAAGGAAGAAAATACATGGATATTAGAAAGAAAGAAGTAAAAGTATTTATTTACAGACAACTTGATCCTCTATTTGCAAACATCCTTGAAAATCTATAAAAATTCCACTGAAGTTAATTATGTGAGTTGAGCAAAATCACAGGCTACCAGACCAATCAATTGCATTTCTATACAATAGATAATAACAATCAGAAATTAAAACTAAAACAAACATTTATAAAATAAAATACTTAAGGATAAATATTGGCAGAATTTTTACACTGCAAACTACAAAAACTGTGATGAAAGCTTTAAAGAATAATTAATAAAATAAGGTATAGACCATGTTTATGGGTTTAAGCAAAGATTTTTATATGAGAGATAGTATTTTTAATTGATAAATTGGAAATAATAAAAATTAAAACCTCTGGTCTTTGAAACACACTGTGTTAAAGTAAAACTACCAGCTGAGAGAAAATATTCTTAAAACACATGTCTGTCATAGGACTCGTATTCAGAATGAAAACAAATCCTTACAGCTTATTAAGAAGACAACAAGCATTCCAACTGAAAAGGCAAAACTATCTGAACAATTACTTCAAAAAGAACAGTACAGATGGCAAATAAGCATACAGAAAATATAATCAACAATATTGTCATTAGGGAAATATAAATCAGAACTACTATTCAATACCTGCATATAAAAATTATCCATCCTATTAGAATGGATACATTTTAAAGTAAAACTGACAACTTCAAGCTCAGGCACGTATGTAAAGTAACAGGAAATAGTTGTACATAGCTGGTGAGAATGTAAAATGGTATGGTAACTTTAGAAAATGATTTGCAGCTTCTGATAAAGTTGAATTTATGCTTGCAATATAATGTAGTAAGCCTACTTCTATTTATACAAGATAAATAAAAACAAATGTTCACTCAAAGAACTCTATATAAATGTTTTTAGCAGCTTTGTTCATAATATACAAAAATTCGTAAAAATCCAGAGTTCCTGTAACTGGTGAATGAATAAGCAAATTGTGATACATTCATACAGTGGAATACTACTCAGTAATAAAATGGAACAAACTATCAATACATTAAGAACATGGTTTTCCCCCAAAACTATAAAAACCCTGGAAGACAACTTAGGTTGCAGAGAAAAGGGAATGCTTATATACTGTTTGTGCGAGTGTAAATTAGTTCAACCATCAGGGAAAGCAGTGTGGTGATTCCTCAAAGACCTAAAAACAGAACCACCCGTTGACCTGCAATCCCATTACTGTATTATGTACCCAAAGGCATATAAATCTTTCTACCATGAAGACACATGCATGTGGATATACATTGTAGCACTATTCACAATAGTAAAGACATGGAATCAACCGAAATGCCCATCAGAATGGATAAAGAAAATGTGGTACATATACACCTTGGAATACTATGCAGCCATGCAAATGAATGAAGGCATGTCTTTTACAGGAACATAAATGGAGCTGGAGGCCCATTATCTTTAGCAAACTAGTGCAGAAACAGAAAACCAAATACTGTATGTTCTCATTTATAAGCAAAAACTAAATGATGAGAACTCATTAATGCAAAGTGAGAGAAACCAACAGTGGAGCCTATTTGAGGGTGGAGGATGAGAGAAGAGGATCAGAAAAAATAACTATTGGGTATTCAGTTTAGTGCCTGGATGACAAAATAATCTGTACAACAAGCCCCTGTGACATGAGTTTATCTATATAAATTAATTCATGAATAAATAAAGACATGTATTAATTTATTTTAGGTACCAGTGAACCTAAAATAAAAGTGTTTTAAAAAGAAATAAATGTATAAGGATTGGAATGATTAAAAAACAATTTTGGTTTGCATAAGCTGGTTGTGTACATAAAAAAAATCAAAATGAAGCAAATATAAGACAAAGATAAATGCAAAAATCAATTGTGCTCTTCTATACTATCAACAAAGAATTAGAAAACCTAAGAAAATATACCATTTACAGAAGCAGCAAAATATAAATGGTACCAGAGAATAAGCTACCTATATAACTGTGGTTTTTTTCTTCTTCTTGGCAATCTTTCCTCTGACTTCACTTCCTCAATTTGGCCTAATTTGATGATCTCATTTAAAATTGCACATCTTGCACATCCCATCCCCCCCATTCTACTTAGTTTTATTTTTCTCTATTTTTTCATTTATTACCTTCTAACAGACTTATAATAATTATTTATTGCCCATTCCTACGTCTTCTTTCTCCAGGAATATAGGTATTTTTTGTCTGCTTTGTTTACCCTTGTATTCCTAAAGCCTAGAATCTGGTAAGTGTACTACATACCTAGTACACCATACATGTTCAGTAAATATTTATTGAATAAATGAATTGATTGAAAATTAAAGAAAATATGTTTTTTTTTTCTGTTTTCTTTTTTTTTATGTTTTTTATTTTTATTTTTATTTTTTTTTTATTGCATTTTAGGTTTGGGGGTACATGTGAAGAACATGGAAGATTGTTGCATAGGTACACACATGGCAGTGTGATTTGCTGCCTTCCTCCCCATCACCTATATCTGGCATTTCTCCCCATGCTATCCCTCCCCAACTCCCCACCCCCCCACTATCCCTCCCCTTTTTCCCCCCGACAGACCCCAGTGTGTGATACTCCCCTCCCTGTGTCCATGTGAAAACATGTTTTTTAAGTGCATTATGCTAAGTGAAGAATGCCAGACATAAAAGGCTACAAAATGTATCATTCCATTTATATAACCTCTACAAGAGTCAAAAATACAGAGTAAAAAAATCCTATCAATGGTTGTCACCAGAAGCAAGAGTAGCAGAAGATGGCTCACTAGGAGCCTTGAACAGACAATGTGAGGTGTTAAAAATGTTCTCTAGCTTGACTAAGGTGGCAGTTACATCATCATATAGATTTATATTTTATATATATATACACACACACACACACACACACACATATATATAAAATGCATTTAAGAAAGGTGAATTTTACTGAATATAAATTATACTCCATTGGATTGTACTTTATTTTAAAATATTAAATTTATGAAATGTTAATTCTACCTTAATATCCTGTCTCAAATAATTAGAATGAATGAACAAAGAAGAGGAGGAGAAAGAGGAAAAGGGAGAAGGAAGAGGAAAAGGAAACAAGGAAGAGAAAATGTGATAAACATTGAAGTACGGAAAGTAAGAGCCAACATAAGAATAATAGGTTGTTTTAAAGAAGGAACCCAAAGCAATAGAATTAGTACTAAAAAAAAAAAAGTAATTCAAGAGAGCTTTCAGAGTAGAATAGAAACTACGTATTGAAAGATGGCAATGTGTACCTGAAAATACGGAACCAGAAAAATCCTTACCAAGAAATATGCTAGTGAAATTACTGGATATTAAAGTGATATTTTATAAAATCAACTGTACATCTAGGAAAAAATAGCATTCAACTTATAATTCAAAGAAAGTATTTTATCCTCAGACTTTATGAAAACAGTTTAAGATCAGAATGAATTGAATGTACATATGTAAGTTATCCCAGGGAGAAAATTGTGAGCCAACAATTTTATGCATGAAAAAGAAATGACTTACAGGTATAAGGGTAAAGACAAACTGCTATTAATGTGTGAGAACTCAGGGAATATTGCTCCCATGAGCTCCTCCTGAGACTTTTACTAGTGTGAGATCTTTAGATAACAGGACTAGATAATGAGCATTAAAATTAAAGTTATTTGTGAAACTAAGATTAAATAAGGGATAAAAAGGACAGAATATAGTATGTAATGGCTATATGTTCTAATAATGTAGATATAGTACAGCTATAAAAAACCGAGTGGACAACACAAAGAACATATGCAAAAAATATTTAACTCTTTTCAGTGATTCTGTTGGGAAAATCATGTTAAGTTTTATCTGTCTAGTACTATTGTGTGTGTAATATTACAGAAAAAAATAGTAATTATAGGACATTCTATCTATGCCATCTTTTCTGTCCTTGAGAGACAGAATTTATAGTGTGGAATAATGGGGAAATAGATGGAATACAAAAGTGGCTGTTGTAATGAATTTGGTAGTTCTAACAGTATACTGTAGATTGGGTAGATGAAACAAGTTAAGGTTACTTCTCACAGTTCTAGAGTCTGAGAAGTCTAAGATCAAGGTATAAGTAGGTCCAGTGTCTGGTGAGAGTATTTTTCCTGGTTTGCAGATGGTCATCTATTTGTTGTGTCTCTATAGGGCAAAGAGTAGAGTGAGAACACCCTAGTCTGTTGGTCTTCTTATAAGGACACTAATCCCATTGATGAGGACTTGACCTTCATGATCTAATTACCTCTCAAAGGCCCAGCCTCCAAATAACATAACATTGAGGATTAAGCTTCAAATTACAAATTCTGAGGGGACACAAATGTTCAGTTCATAGGCCCAATTAAACAAAAACCTAATAGTCCTAACTGTGAATGGGAAGTTACCAAATAAACTCGAGGTATTTTAACATATATAAAATATATGTAGATAAATATAGCAATATTATATGTGTATATTAATATCTCTACACATGTTTATCTACATATACTGTTTTATCATATGTATTATAGATCCCAACTTTCTTAAACAAAAAGTACAACGAACAATGCCAACAGAAGCAATTAGACTGTGATTTCAAAACATCAATTTCAATCAAAAGCACTCCAGAATTCCTAGAAAAAATACTGACTTCATAACTGAAGCTGGAAATATACAATTTGAACCTGGACCATCATGTCATCACAACAAATAGTCAGGAATTCATCAGGACTATCAGGTTATGTCAAAAGGACTTGAGAGCCAACATGAAGAATCCAGAATTAGTCAGAAATGGGACCACCTGAGCTTCCGAAAGCATACTAATTACAATTGATTAAAATGTATAAAATACGTTTAAATCAATACATTTATAATTATACTTCTAAAAATTTTGGATAGTATTAGAGAGTAATTCATTATCTTAACTGGTAAATAAAGGGTAATTATTAAGCACTTATCCTTCCTTTCTTATATGAAGTATACATCCAATCTTAAGTGACTGCCATTGAAGAAACACATCACCTATATGACTTCCAAAGAGATTCAATCCCAGTTCAGGAGTCAATTGCCAGTACCTAGAAAATATGGATATCAGTAGAACATATTGAACAGGTAAAGAGTGTGAAATCAGCAAGCCCCAGACTGTGAGACACTCTGCAGGTCCAAGAGCCTAGGTTCTTCAGCAGAGAAACTATGGTGCGAAGAGTAGGATAAAGGAGGAAAGTGTAAGCAAAGAGACTCAAAAGCTCTATCATGCATTATGGGGACAACTGAGTTACAGGTCTAGAGTTGCACACTTGACAGATAAAATAAAAACACACAGAGAAGTGTTTACTACAGAAGTTCAGAGAGGTGGCAACCCTTTTGCGAAGAGACAGGACTATAATTGGGATGGGACACATGGAAAGAGTTCTGGGGTTGTTAGCAAATTATTTTCTCCTTATCTGGTTAAAAAGATATTTGCCTTATAGAACTCAATAATCTTTACAACTGTTTGGTTTGGTTTACTGTATCTATGTATTATCTTTCAAGAGAAGAAATAAAAATGCCTAAGATATATCTATTATAATTAATAAAGCCAGAAAAAAAATTATATTCTTCCTGGTATTTTGGTTACCCACTTACCCCACTCTGCTCCCTAGTAAATATAGTTCACAAGATCAAGCACTGAGCTGTATGCTGCAGACCATACCCTGGTGTTATATTCCCTTGAGTAGAATTGCAAGATATTACCCCAAAGTGTCACACTGAAACTACCTAATGACAAACTGAAAAGGCACCATAGTTTCCAAATATTTTTTTTCTTGGTTTCTTCACCTATTTGGAAACAAATATTTATCTTTTTAAAATAGCAACAGACCATCTATATTACTTTTGCTGCTTAATCCTTTTTGTGAACTCTAAAAGAGAATTAAAACACCTTTTCAACTCTTTCCATCAGTGGTCTAATATTCATTGAAAGCTATGTTAGCCCACAAATACATTTAAAAATTAGAAAATTGTCCAACCTCAAGAGCAAAGTAAAAAAGTCAAAGAGATACAAAAATGGAATGTGCCTGACAAATTCTAACCTCTATTGAAAATCCATAATGAAAACTGATTTTAGCTATAAGCTGCTTTAAACAGAAGCTACATCAAGTGTAACTGTATGTCAGAATTCCTTTAAATTTAATTTTTTTCTTTAAATACAATGTTTCACTACAAATTATACAACCATAAGGATGAATGCAAACAGAAAGTACTATTTTAGACTGATAATATCCATAATAATATTCTGCATAAAATGTCTAAGATACTCAATACTTTGATTATTTGGATAATAGCAAACACATTTATGGCAATAAATTATAGGTCTATAGTGAATAATTCTTATTTGCTTTCTAAATTTACAGATACTGGAAAAGATTCCTTTCCCTAAGAAGTCTTTATAGTATTAAGTGAGGGGTGGGAGGATATGCTTCATAATAGAAATTGTCTTATGTTGTTAAATTACATTCTCTTGTGCAATATAATCAAATAGACATACTAAATGTATTAAAAATGTCAATTAAATATCACAATAGACAATTCTGAAGAATGAATTATAAAACAATTCAAATTACAAAACCAAAGTGTGTATTTCTCACTCCAAACTATTTTTATGCTAAACTAGCAACTCATTTATAGCTAGTTATAAGGAGAAAAAAAGAGCTGTCAGTGTTTTGTAGCTGCCATTTCCTTAAGGGATTAAATTTAGTGCAAAGAAGTTGGTTTGCTAAAATTTCTAATTTAAACACTTGAACAACCATATTGTTGTTAGCACAACTTTGCCTTTTACCATTTCCATCTGCAATGTTAATCACAATTCTGGGACCCTTATCAGTTAAACATGCCAAGTTCTATCAATTTGTGAAGTAATTGAGGATGGCAGCAAGATTTTCTCAGAAAGAGAGATGAATTGGAATTTTCTAAAACCTTATCAAATTTAACATGTATCTCAACTGAAATATCTCACATACGCAGCAAAATGTAGACATATATGATATTTAGATTTCATGAGATAATAGCACAAAAAAGCACTGTCCCAGTATACATGCCCACAATCAAATCAGCAACAATGAAAGAATATAATCTCTCCACAGGAATTACAATAAAGTAAATCCTTAATTTTGACATTTTTGTGTTTTCCAAGTATCAAAATGCCTCTGTACATTTTCAAAGAAAAACATTTATTTGTGCTTTACGTCTCTATAATAGAGATCTTCAAAAATAGGTTAATACTGCATACTTTTTTTTCACTGTCTTATGATTTCATCATTTCTTAATGGGATTTTATATTTATGATGAAAGTTTATATTTATGTTTCCATGATCCAATGTTCTGTTAGTGTTCAAATATACTATTTACCATGTCTGAGGTCCATTTGAACATGATGAAAATATTGCAGTAAGAATAGGGGAATTCAATTTCCCTGGGCGGTCTCCATATTTAAGTATCAGTTCAAATGAATGAAAGCAACAGCAAGCACTATAAATCAGTTAGGCTAATGATGAGTTAAAGAAAAGTTTCAGTGAAGAAAAATGTACATACACCATCATTTCTACCAAGGTCAAAGATTCATTCAAACTTCAGTTCTTATTTAAAGCACCAATATTACAGTGAATTTTGGAAGACAGTTTTGTCTTTTAGAAAAACCTCAGATTGGCAAATAAAGGAAACAATAAACTAAAAAATTTATATCTAAATGCCCTGAAGCCTTGCTATTACATGACCTATTATAACGTGAATTTCTGTCTGAGGCATTACTATGTTAGGCTTCCTCCAAGAGGATTCATTAGAGTAAGCAGCACAAGAATATACTTGTAACATGTTTTAACCTATAACAGACTAATGTGATATTGACCATGTTATATACTCCAGTGTCCTTTTTGAAAAAGAAAATATCAGATAAAGGAACAGTGTAAAGTTACACTCAAAATAATTATAAGAGTGTTATGTAAGATATATTTGTTCATTTATTTATTCCTTTCCAACTAGTCACATGATACATTTTTAGTTGCTACACATACTTTGAAAAACATGAAAAATTCTAATAAGGATTCTTAATGAAGGCATATTGATTTATAAAATAAAATATAAAATGAAAAAAGATCCATCTTTTATAAACACAGATCTAGTTTTCTCTAATCTTAAATAAATGTAATGAATTCATACTGTGTCATATGAACTATTATCCCTGCAATATTTAGAATTAGCAAAACGTATTTATTGAAAACTCTAATAATGAATACAGTACATATTAGTCCCTGAGATAGTTATAGGAATAGAACACAAGAAACATTAAAATATTGTATGTGAAGCACACACAAAAAAATGGTAAATACCTGTTTACATTGACAGATAACAGAAGGACAAATACACATGTAGATTGTGCAAGGTGGTCTGCCTAAACCCACAAACAAATCATTTAACAAGATGAAAATGCTTTTTTTCAGGCTGGGTGAGGTGGCTCACTCCTGTAATTGCAGCACTTTGGGAGGCCAAGGATAACCTGAGGTCAGAAGTTCAAGACCAGCCCGGCCAACAAGGTGAAACCCTCTCTACTAAAAATACAAAAATTAGCTGGGTGTGGTGGCACACACCTATAATCCTAGCTACTCTACTGGGGAGGCTGAGGCAGGAGAGTTGCTTGAACCCCAGGAGGTGGAGGTTGCAATGAGCTGAGATTGCGCCACTACACTCCAGCATGGGCAACAGAGTGAGACTTTGTCTCAAAAAAAAAAAAAAAGGAAAGAAAATGTTCTTTTTCCATTCCTTTGTTACAAAGTTGTATTAAAGATCATTAATTCTTTTCTGGTAAAAAGTTCACAGATTCATACAATCCTGCCCAGTAGTGCCTGTTTGTCTTTTCGTACACTGCCTTTAATTGTATAGCCATTCGACTCCACACTGTATTAAAAAGTATGTGATTACTTTCAAATTTCTGACTCCATAAAAAAAGTTATTATTCTGCACCTGTTCCCTAGATTTTATAGTTTTTTCATTCTTCTGTAACAATCAAGTAAAATCTTACCTGTTACATTTATTTGCAAGAGATTTCATGCCTCCATCACAGAAAAAGCATCATATCATGACTTATGACACTTTCAGGATAAAATGCATTAATTGCTAGATATTTTTTCATGTATTTCATACCTGAGACACTACCAGATGGTACTGTGCTAGTCTCAGGTTAATCATTATATGAGAGAACTGGGCTCAGAGCCAGACCCAACACACCGTTGACAGAGAAAACAATGTAATGCTGAACCATACCTAGAAATCACAAGTGGCACTTTTGTACTTTAAGCAGACATCTGCTTTCACGTGTCATGTTTATCTGATATGCACATTTCAAATATTATATATGTAAGTATTAGCCTATATAGATGTCAGCTATTCCTACTTCTCATACACACATAAACATATACATTAGAATTTTTAAAAATTTAGGCATTTTTCTGTGCTCTCCTTCTATGTTTTTTCTCCTACAACTTCCCTGATCTTTCCTGAGGGTGCTGTTATTGTACTTACCCAGGAAAGTTCACAGCTTAACAAAGTCATCAGCTACACACAGTGCATGGGTGAACTCCCTGTTTTTTCTGAGAGAGGATTCTTCTATTTGTTTTGGGAACAACTTCTACAGATATATTTTCTCATTTGATTTTTTTTTAAGTACCAATGTTTGTATTTCGATAAGCAAAAAGAAAGCCTAGTTTTCTCCTACCTTTCTTCTCTTTGCTTTTATCTTTGTGTGTATGTGTGTGTGTGTGTGTTTTGCCAATATCCTCAACAGCATCTCTGCTTCTTTTTACTTATATATGTAATCATTCCATTTACTGTAATTGCCTTCCAAATAGCAAAGCCCCAGCTAAATTGAAGTTCCAGTACCAGAGCAGCTAGCAACCCTGCCCTAATGGGAAATGAAGGTGAGCTCGTTATGGGTGTTTACAGACTGCCTTTCACGAGATACTTCTTTTACCTGGGGGAGGGCCAGGTAATTTGCTTATTTGTATAAATAAATAATAAATGTTGCATATTTGCTTATTTGTATAAAGAAATAAATAATTATTTACATATAAAGAAATAAAATTTGCTAATTTGTATAAGCAAATACCTAGTTGCCCAACTCTCAACCAGTGACCCCCACACAGAAAACTTGGTTACACTGGCCAGTGCTCTTGTGGCTCTTCTCTGACCTGTGTCTGAGCATCACTCTGGTGCTGTAAGGCCGACCTTGGGTTTCCCCCCTCCCCGCATCCACATCCTCCAGAAAACCTGGCCTAGGGCAGCCCTTAGTATTTCCCATGAAAGGTGCAGATTCAATATACTACCACAATAGAAAACAAGTTCAAAGATTTTTACTTACAGATCCTGGGCAAGAAGGGTGCAGTGAGTCAGGAGGATAATCCTCTATCCCCCAGTCACAGGAGCGCAGAGAGAGAGAGAGAGAGAGAGAGAGAAGAAAGAGAATGTGACAATTAGCAATATGTATAAGTGAACTTGATGCAAGTCCCTTTAAGTTCACGGGCAAATGCTTGAAAAGTCCCTTTGAAGAAAGCAGAAGGAAAGCCTGGTGTGCTAGACAGGAGAGATGCTGCTAATTTCTTATCTCTGGCCACTGGCTTGAGCCATTTATGTGTGGTGTGTGGTGTAGACCTGGAAATGTGTCAAGGGTGACTGAACTTTGCTTCTGATATAAGAAAGTTAAACTTGTATGCAAAACAGATGCCAAAACAACATAAAATTGTAAGAATTCATTATAATCTTCTAGTATCTCTTGAATTTTTGATCATCAATAAATAACACAACTGTGAGAACACGGTTAGTGTTTCAGACAATAACTGCTAGGCAGATTTTACAGCTCATGGAAGACATTTAACAAGAATGAAAGCATCACCAGAGAATTTTAGCTTCATTCTGACTAGTTTATTATGTAAAGTTCCTTTTCTTTGGAAAATATTACACAAATGATTTGATTAACTTGGTAAAACTTAAACCTCTCAAATACAAATATTCTTAATTACCCTCCTAAGCTTAGTTTTATAACTAGAACAAATCAGAAAAACATATATTATTAGAGTTTTATAGAGGGCACAAAAATAATTATCAGTAATAAAGACTTAATATTAACATGATAACATAGGTATGACTTAAAAAGGTAATTAATCTTTAGGTAAGCACAATCTGTACCAAAGACTTTAAGCTTATAAGGGCTGATTGCAAGAGCAAATAAGTCGGCTTGTTTCTCAGGATCTGTATTTTTATTAGCTTCTACTTTGAGTAGTTTAACTTAACAGGTGTGTTTTACTTGCAAATGTATATATTATGTGCATGTCATATCATATATTTGCATACAATATGTCATACATATGTGTGTATGTATATACACATGCATATTACAAAGTGTATGTACATACTATTCGAGCCACTTGGAATTTTTATTTATGTGATTAGGAGGAGAAAATACATCCCTCCCCTCTCTCTCTCTCTCTGTATGTATATACACACATACATATATATATATATATACACATATAGACATACAGAGAGAGAGGGAGGGATGTATATATATACACAGAGAGATAGGGATAGATATATACACATGCATATATATATACATATGTGTATATATGTATATATGTGTGTCTGAATATATATATGTGTGTGTGTCTATATATACACACACATATACATATATATATATGCCCCCCCACACACATATAAGTAAATGCTTTATACATGTAGATGACGTTTTTATGGAGGTAAGTTTTAAAAGTTTTTTTATCATAGAAAAAACATTTAACATGAGATCTACCTTCTTAAGAAATTTGTAAGTGAACAATATACTACTGTTTAGTATAAGCCTACCAGATAGGCTTTTAAAATTAATCATACATGTACACTGTCTGAAAATTTCATTTATCACAGCTAAGATTTAAATTTATACAATTAGCTAATGAAGTTCTTTTCAGTAAATAAAATTTTCATTAACTTCAAGATGTAAAATTGGAATAGTAAATCTTCAAATACAAAAAAAAGTAGAAACTTGGCCTTTATGATGGAATTGTCATTCACAGACTTCTTTTACTGTTCCTTTTGCAAAAATCTGAAAAGTAGTTCCTAATTTCTTAGGTTCAAAGTGAAGGAATAACAGTAGAATTCAATATAAACAGCAATGAAAGCATACATTGTGTCTCATCAAGAGGATTACAGATCTCTAAAATGTAATATAAAATTCTAACCACTTGGTCAGATCTATCTTTCTTTCTAAACTGATGTCTAAGGATACTACTACTAGGCTATCCAGTACATCATTTTTGGGGGGATTAGTATTTATTCCCAATAAATCTAAATCTGATTGTTTCTGTGTTATTACTTCTGGGGAAACAAAATACAAATGTTTAATTGTAACTGTTGGGGAAAAATGGTTATTTATGTATTGATAAGTTTCAACACTAAATGATAGCAAAGAAAAATGACATATTATCTTCTAAAAGTACTTGAAGCAATGAAACCCATGTTTAGAAATCATGTGCAAACAGTAGGTTCCAGGAAATATTTTCCATTAAATGCCAAGTTAACTTTGTACCAGAAAGAAATAAGTGTTGGCCCTGTCTTCTTAGATTGCTAGTAATAAATAACAAACAATAATCATTGCTAATAATAATAGCAACTATAGGTAGGTTTACGAAAATTAGTAGCAAGTCAGATTTCCCTGTTTTATTCTGTGGGTTTAGAATGCAGACAAGATGGAAATTCCAGGAGGAATACACTGAAAGATCAAACAACAGAAAAGAGGAAGCAACAACGCAACCTCAAAATCGTTTGATGGACAGGCCGGGATAAAGTCATCTAGATTCAAAGACTCTGTGGTTTTATTTTCAGGGTTTTTTTCCACATGCTATTACAATATTAATACCATAGTCCTTAGGATCATAGAAGCTAAGAATTTTTATATCTTAGATGACATATAAATATTTTCTAGGCAATTAAAATAAAATTCTGAGAGGTCGCCAGGGTTACTAAGTCAGCTACTGACAGAGCTTGTTTAGGCCCAGAATACAAATTTAGGGTCTTTTTCATTATGAGAGTCTTTTCAAATAATTCAAGCTTATTTTAATAAAAAATAAAATCTATATTTCATTCTATCTGTAATAGAGTAATTTCTAATGAAATAATAAATTTAGTTTTAGACATCCTTATGGTGCTGTTTATATGCAGAAATAATATAGGAAGTTAGATATATCATTTTAATTTCAGAATTGAGGTCTGGCACCAAAGTCTTTAAAACATACATAATATTGGAAACCACAGACACTAATAAGGGGGTCTGGAGACAGAGATAGTGTAAGGAGAAAGATTACAACAGACCCTTTAAAAAAACCTCTTCATTATTACTTTTTGCCTCTGAATCCACAGAACCTACATGAATGATAAACCAATGGATTAAATAAATGTAATTTGTTGGAGGAGGAGGCAGCAGCAAATGAAGGTAAGTAAGAAGAGAGAGATGGTAAAAAAAACACCAGAAAAACCTAGTGCCAAAGAATCCAAAGGAAGGAAAGATTTCCAAGAGTGAATCAGCAGGATAGGATGCCACTGATATCAAAGTTGGTAAAGTTGAACAAATTGCACTGGATATATGGTTCTCTTGTATCCTAAGTAATATAGGTTTGAGCAAAATGTAGGACATAAAAACAAGATTATAGAACGACGTCTTAATCCTCCCTTGAAGGTATCCATAGTTTAACAGGGGAGGGGAAAAAGGACAGAAAAATAAATAAATTACAATAGACTGAAATAATGCTACAACAGAAAAAACAAGGGTGCTATGGAATTCCATATGTTATCCACATAGGGCTTTCTGGAGGAAGTAATCCCTGAGCCATGTCTTAAGAACTAGAGAAATAGATTACAAAGAACAGCCACAGTTATGAAAGAGCAATGAGGATTGTTACTAGTGCATGTATTTCAGTTAGAAGAGTTACATATACAGAAACAGAAATGAGAAGGTAGATTTAGTGAACATGATCAAGTAGTTCCATAAGGTTCTAATTTGTATAATCAACCATAATGCCAGGAACTGCCTGGCTTCCTGTCTTTGCTCCTCACTAATTCAGTCGAATCTAATGTATTTAACTTAAAATAGAAATGTAGCTTTATTACTAAAGTTTCTAACTGAGCAGGAGTTAATTCTTTTAACAGATTCAAATTAACCTTCCCTTTATATAGAAAGGAAATGACATCAAAGCAGGATCAATGTCTTTCTCAACCTACAAAAATAAGTGAAAAGGAAGACATACCCTTTTCAACTTCTTAATATATAGACATATAAAGTCAAGCAAAGATAACAGTCACAATGGTAGAAAAGAAATGTACACTAATGTAACAGTTACACATTTAGGAATAGTTTCCCTGAAAATTATAGTGTTTTTTCTCATCTACTAGAATTTATGGTAAAATGTTTTCCCATCAGCTTATAGTAACTGGCTAAAAAAAGAAAATTTTAGAATGACTCACAGTTATGAGAAAGAGAGCTATCTCTGTAATGGTATCATTATTATAGAATTGTGGGTATGCAACAGTAAAATGATCTTGCATTTATTTTGTGGGGGAGATAGTGAATAAAATTCATATTAAATTTTAAGTTGTTAATGTGTACAGAAAAATGAACAAATATATCTTTAATGGAAAAATAACACAAATGTAAGTGCTACTTGGGAATCTATTTAGCAAATACCACTGAAGAAGGATACTTATAAAAATATGTAGCTTGCCCGAAATATGTATTATAAAGCTTGAAGTCTTGTAGATATATTCAAGTTTTTCTTCATATACTGACATTGATATCAGAATTACTTATCACTAAGATTTTGAATACAGTATACTTTACATAAGTTCAATAAGTATATCTAACTTTTCTGTCCATGCAATGTGCATGGAATAAGGAAGATAAATATTCATTTGTATTTACAAAGAAAACTGTGAAATTTAAAAGATAAACCAGAATTACATGTCTCTGAGCATCTCAGCACAGAAATGAAAAATTATACAACTCATGTTCTAATTCAGTCACAAATTACTATATTATTTTCCACTCTGATCTGACATTTATCAAAATTCAATATTCTAGGACCAAACATTTATTTTAGAATACCTGATGTATACAGCACTTTATAAGGCAATTTCTTGAAAGTGAAACTCTATCTCAAAGAAATTTGCATGTGACCAATGCAAGAGAACACTCATCTCTGATAGACATGGTTTCTGCAGTTAATAGCTTTCAAATTTTGAAGGATAAATGAAAGCTTTAAAACTTAGAAATATTTGATGGAGAATGAAAGAAAATTAAACAGAAAGTTATATCATTATAAAAACCAAGAACAAAAATTACACTTGGGTGAATTTAAAGCATTATATTTAATATTTTTTAAAAATGTTAAACATATAATGAAAAGACATTTAAAAAGCCTTCAATTTTAGTTAACTATGAATAACATAACGGTGAATTCAAAAACCACTAAAAATGCCATACAGTCACATTAACTTTATGGCAGTGAAACAAATTATGTACTTGAGATTTTGAGGTAGAGAATTATACCATACAGTTGTCAGATCTCAAATGGAGTCTACTTCTAGGCAACAGATTTAAAAAATGACTGTAAGTAATACAAAAGTATTAATAATTGAATTCAATAATTCATTTGAGTGATCTGCTTTTCATTTGATTAGGTTCATCTGACTAGCTACAAAGATATATAAAACAGAATCTTCATCTGTAATTTTCAGTATGTGATAATACAAGTCCATAGACAAATAACTCCTAAGCATGTGAGAAACGATATAAAGTATATATACACTGAAACTGAATGTAGCTGACATGGAAAAGCACACTGCACACACTGTAATTGAAGGCCTTACTATTACTGGACTCATGCTGGTAGCATTACAGGAGCAGGCAACGGGTACACATCATACTCCACTTAAAGAAATAACTTTGGCCGGGTGCTGTGACTCACACCAGTAATCACTTTGGAAGCCCAAAGTGGGTGGATCATCTAAGGTCAGGAGTTCAGGACTAGCCTGGCCAACATAGTGAAACCCCATCTCTACTAAAAATACAAAAATCAGCTGAATGTGGTTGGTACGGGGGTGCTGTAAGTCTCAGTTTCTTGGGAGGCTGAGGCAGGAGAATCGCTTGAACCCAGGAGGCAGAGTTGCAGTGAGCCGAGATTGTGCCACTACACTCCAGCCTGGGCCAAAGGGTGAGATTCTGTCTCAAAAAAAAACGAAAAGAAAAAACTTTCATATATAATTACATCTACGTGTTTAGAGAAGACTGCATTATCTTTCTCAATTCAAACTACTTTTCATCAAAATTAAAACCCACTTATTTTTAAAAATTCAAAAGTGATTAGACGTGGTCTTACAAATGCAAGCTTTGTCCTTAGTTTGGAACTGTTTATTCACAATAACTTCACTTAGTCAAGTAATTTATAATTTTTTGGGATCTTTCTATCTTGAAGTATATCACCTAACCATGAGAATTTTAAAAATCCTTATTGTTCAAATCTTGTCATGAAAAATATCACCCCCAATGAATTTCATTAAACAATCTTGACTTAATATAACTATACACATGGTATAAAGTTATTTAAAATAAAAAGGAAATGCAAAAAGATAAGTGATACATGCACTGTATGAGAGAAGTAGAGAGAAACAGACTAGAGGCTAATCAGACAAAGTACATAAATTCTGTCTGCTTAGCTGGGTGTCCAGTGTAGTCCATCCTTACTCCACCTGTATGCCCTTATTTTAGATTATTTGCCAGTTGAAAAAGCTGTGAATATTTAGATTATGAAATGCTTAGTCACAACTTGGTATTTGTCCTCAAATATTTGAAGATGTCCTTCTAAAAGGGTATGCAGGTATATTTTATGATAGCATATAGACCAAACCAGGATGCATATAAATAGGTAGATAGATGATAAATAGATAGATAGATAGATCCGTGTAAATATCTATAGAGTTTAGTAATAGATATTGGTTTTTATAAGGTAGGACATAATAATGCTTGCAAAATAAATAACATCTATTATAATGTATTATTATATTTATTACAATGTATTATAATGTATTACAGTAATTATATATATATAATTGCAATAATGATTGCTAATGTTATATAATAATGATTAGATTTCTCTTTTTTCTTCTCAGAACTAATGAACACCTTTTCACTGGATGTATTCAATCTCAAGTCGTATCCTTATATTTCAGAGTGGTTTAGAAAATATTTCCAAATTTGAGGGGAAAGGTAAAGAGACTTTAATTTAAAATAGTTTCTCATGTAGAAAATCTATAATTCTTGAAACTGGATATAAGAAATAAAGCGATGAATTTATTTTTAAAATTTAGCAGTTCCTCACTATTTTTAGAAATATATTCACAGTTATCTGTTGTTGTTCTATTTAACTATAATGAAAGAGTAAAATTTTGCTAGTTCAACTTGATCAGAGTTTGTTTCAAGTCAGTGAGGATGGTCTAAAAATTATGTACAACAGATGAAGAAAGAGTTTTACAGAAAATTAATGAACTCACAAACTGCAAGGGAATTGTCATATCATTGGAGGAGCTTATTTCTCTCAAGGGTGCCATCGTAGCTGTTAGTACCATGGTCATAGAAAAGTCCTCGACTCTGCCCATTAACCAGTTAAGAGATCTTGAACAAGCTTCATAGTCTCTGTAGGGCTCAGTTCTTTCATCTGTGGCTGAAAGGATTTAGTCCAAATGATCCCTAGAATTATTCCCATTTCTATGGTTTTATTATTACAGCTACCACATGGAACCATATCAAGAAGGGAAAATTATTTATTGAGTTTGGTAGGATTACCATAGTGACTTACATTAAAAGCATCTTCTCTGGCAGTAATTTTTTTTTTCAAATTATGAAAACAAATTAAATAAAAATACCACTTTAAGAATGATGGTTTTCAGTTTTATTTATAAACCTTTGTGGAGAAAATTATGTTTCATGGTAAGAGATTATAAGTAATACTGTCATTTTAATATTTTTAGATATTTTCCATCTAACTTCAGCTATAATTTTTTTACCTGCTTGAAATTAAATCTTTTAAAAAATAAATGTTGTAGACTAATGCTTCCACAGTCTGTGTTTATAACTTATGAGAAGTTAAAATGTTTTTATTTCATAATCATGCTAAATCATTATTGTTTTTGAACCAGATTTTTCAAAACAAAATTTATATTACTTATCATCCAGCCCAATGTTGGCATTTTAAAATCAAGACTAAAAATATATTTTATCCCTATCACCTCTTGGATAATAGGGATGATAGTTGGAACCATTGCTCTTAAAGGTCTGAGGCACCCCGTGAGAGTCCCACTGCTCTGAGGGACTTGTTATTTTGCCATACTGGAGAGGTTGTTACCTGTGGAGATTCTTCTTGATGATTCAAGGTGAAGTTGGCCTTCCAGCCATTCCAATGAACCATCATGTGACAGAAATAGTTTTGTACTTTTCATTCCAACCCATCTGTCAGCTGAATACCCTTGAATGATCAGTCAACACTACATGAAAGAGAGCAATTAACCATTTGGATGCTGCTGAATTATTGATTCACAAAATTATAAGATAAAATAAATTTATTGTTGTTTTAGTCAGTTCAGTTTTGGGTTGGTTTTTTAAAATGCATGAATAGATAAACATAGTTTAGTACCTTACAGTGAGGTGCTACCATTACAAAATCCAAACTGTGGCTTTGTTTGGGAACAGGGGTATTGGGTAAAAATCTGATAAGCACTGAAGTGACTTAGTATGAAAAGATTAAAGGAGATTGAAATAAAAAGAAAATACTGGGAGCTGGCATAAAGTTCATAATACTGTCACCTGAAGTAACCTAGAAAATATAAAAGGTACTTAATGAACTTGATAATCTAGTTAAGATGATTTCTGGGCAAAGTGTTGAAGATGCCACCTGGTTTCTTCCAGCTGTCTATGATAAAATGAGAAAAAAAAAGAAATGAGCTAAGTAATCAACTGTTTGATCTAGTACAATATGAAGTAAATGTAAGGGGCTTAAGAGAAACTTTCCAACCAAGGAGTAATTCTCAGATAAGAGACGGCCTCAGGGTAAAGATCAAATAACTACAGGGCATTGCCAGTGGAGCACAGCGTTAATGAATCCAGGCTGTGGCTGTGAGATCTTTTGTTATGACTTCTGAAGGATCTAATGCTGTATCTCATATACATTGGCAGTTACCAAAAGAAAAGAGACCTCTAAGAGCATGTCACTTGGATGCTTTAGGATAGACAATAGATCTTTAGATTTTTCAGGGCATAAACAACAATCTCATAGGGAAACCAGGACAAAGAAGGGTGTATCTCAAAAAGATTTGTCCATGTGTTTTTTTGTCAAATGGACTAGACTGGGAATTGACATGCAAGAAGCTCATGAAGCTTTTTTTTTTTTTTTTTTTTTTTTATTTTTAAAATTATAGTAACATAAGCTGAAAGAGACAGAAAGAGTAAACTATTTAAGGAAGCCATTATATATTCCAAAATCTATAGGCAGTTAGTAGTCTAAGAAAACTGGACATTAAGAGAAATGTGTTTATAAAAAAGGGTACACTATATGCAAAAGGAAGTTTTCAGAGGGCAAGAAAAAGCCAAGAATTACACATAGGATCAGGACTGAGCCCTAATCAAGGCAATGTAAACATGTGCCAGGACGTGTTTAAGAATTGCCATGGGACAGTGATGGCTGTGTGTTCTTCATTTTTTTTCCTTATGGAAGAAGAGTGTTTACTTTAGTTATCCTACGCTTTTCTTATCTTTGGACGTGGGGGGTGGGAGGGTTTATCTCTTTAGTTCACTGGTCTTCAGACTAAAAGCAACTTTATACTCGAGGAGAAGAATGCAAGGTACTGGTACTTCTTATGAAGCTAGATCTGATTTTGCTGATGAGAGATGCTGGACCTTGAATCTAAGCCTCATATAAAAATAGAGAGACTTTTTATGTTTCTTATACAATAAGGGAATACCAATAATTTTGTGACCAGGGCAATAAACCTTAGTGGTTTTAAGCATGGTAGTGAATTATTTGAAACTGCTTTTATGGATATTCATGTCTATACCCTCTGCACTTGAATAGGTGCATGGCTGGGACTGCTTAAACAAAATAGACTATGGCATAAGTGATGCTAAGTTATAAAATGTCACACAACATTCACCTTGTTCACTGAAACAATTATTCTTGGCTCCTTGACCCAACATGTAAGGTCATCTGACTACCTTGTGGCTGCCATACTGAAAGGGCCACATTCAGGTATTGTTGACAATCCCAGGTGGGCTCAATCCATTATGCTACATGGAACGGTAAAATTATCCAGCTGAGCTCTGCTGGAAGTCCTGACTCACAATGTTTGTCAGATACAGCAGAATTGTAGGATTTTTACCACTAAGTTTTATGGTCATTTGTTCCATAGCCTCTCTTTTAAAAATACCAGCCTGTCTTTTAAAAGGTAAATCTTTAACAGATAAAGTTATGAAAAGGACAAATGAAGTGATTTGCACAAAATTGTCCAATTATATCTGGGGGGAGCTGGGGTACAAAGTTAGAACCGACGTCTTCTTACCTCCACTACACGTCATTGTCCTGACAGGGTATATTTTATATAGTGTTATAATGATCAGAAATTAAACATTATAAACATTAACTTATGTATTAGTCTGTTTAGTATTGCTATAAAGAAATACTTGCGACTGGGTAATATATGAAGAAAAGAGGTTTAATTGGCTCACAGTTCTGCAGGCTGTACAGGAAGTGTGGCAGCATCTATTTTGCTTGGCTTTTTGGGAAGCCTCAGGAAACTTACAAACACAGCTGTAGGCAAAGCAGGAGCCAGCATTTCACATGGCTGGGAGCAAAGAGCAAGAAACTGAGCAGGGAGGTGCTATATACTTTTAAATGACTAGGTCTCACGAGAACTTACTACCACGAGAGCAGCACCTGCGGGCATGGTGTTTAAACCATTAGAAATTTCCCTCATGATCCAATCACCTCCACCAGGCCCCACCTCCAACACTGAGTATTAAAATTGAACATAAGATTTGAGTGGGAACACAGATCCAAACCATATCAACTTATGAATATTAACAATGTTTTTGTTAGTTCTTCCTTCTGTTTATTTCCTTTATCTCATTTTCTTCTACTAGTTAGCTAACAATTTTAGATTCTGCTCACATATGAAGATAATAAACAAATTAGAATAAGTAAATTCTAAGTCTTAGTGGACTTTGAAATGAAAAATATATTATTTCTATGATGGAGATTTAAAGCCCTACATTTTATCTGCCCTCATTTAGTCTTATTCCATAAAGCTATTACAAGAAACAATTTCACACTATCTTCTCCACTAGGGTAAATCCAGCTCCAGGATCAAGATTCTAGCCATACAGAATTTTAAAGCTCCAATTCAACAAATCAGCATTTCCACACTGAGGTAACTTTTTGCCAATTGGTTTTTCTCTCGCAGTCATATTCTGTATCTTGATTTTGTTTATTGAGATAAAGCCATTCACCTCGTTCACTGAAACAATTACTCTTGGCACCTTGACCCAACATGTAAGCTTATCTGACTACTTTGTAAGCTGCCTTACTAAAGGGGCCAAATTCAGGTATTTTGTTGTCAACTCCAGCTGGACTCGATCTTTTGGATATACCTAATGAGTGACCAGACGTACGAGTATGCCATTTCCACCCTTCAATCCAGACTAGGTAACAGCTGAATTTTATTCAAGTGACATCCATTATATTGCATGGAACAGTAAAATTATCTGTCTGAGTTATGTTGGATAATAGGTAGTTTTTGCTGATTCCATTCTTTTCTTGTAGTCATAGTCTGCTTCCTGATTTTGTTTATTGAGATAAAGCCATGCTATCGTCTATATAAAACATCTCTTTCTGTCTCTGTGTCTCTCTCTTCTCTCTCTCTCTCTCTCATTCAATTTCATGCCTAGGTCTTGGTTTAGATTTCCTGTACATGTCTCCCATTCTTGCAGGATTTTAGCACCACCATCTTCTTAGGGAGTCTATTCTAATCTGTCTTGAAGTCAGAATTATGATACTTTTCTCTAATTTTCTTGGCACTCTTGTAATCCCCTCTAGAATCTTTGCTTTGGCACTTACTTTTAAGTTACTTACTCTCTTGTTGGACTTCCCTGATACCACTATGATGCCTGCCTATCTGCCTGTCTTGATCCATTACTGTCCAGTATTTATGCTTGTATTCTCTAGATACAGTGCTTTGACTGTGTAGCCAGATTTTCATCATTTGATTCTTATTCAATTTCCAAGAGCTGACTTTATCTCAGTGTTGGTTTTTAGTCTCCCACATCTATCCAACTTACACTCTTTTTGCCACTTCCAAGTCTTAGATTGATTAGAGAGCAAGTGCTATGTGATAGCTAATAGAGAGGCAATTATGTCACTCTGATAAAGAAAAAATGCATTGTAAATCAATTGTACTGATAAAATTTTAAGAAAAATTTACCTTATTCATACGTTGAACAAAAATTGTGCTGTACTTTCTACTTAGTCTCTGATTAGAATAATATCTGAAGGCTATAAATTTAGAAACCAAGTCTCAATGTTTTTCATATGCACATATTTACAAAGGCTATCACCTTTGATTCATTACTATTCAAGTGAAGGAGTAGTTTTTATGCTTGCTTCTAAATAACATTCTTCTTATAGTAGAAAAGTATGACATACCATTTATATTTAAAGTCAAAGCTTTTCTCTGTGATGCAATGAAATAAAATATATTGTCACTATATGTATGATTGTATTCCCCCTGGAGAAAAAAAGCTTATAATTCTGAGCAGGATTCCTGATCTAGGACTTAATATCACTTAAAAAAAATGCATGTCGTTGGGCATGGTGGCTCATGCCTGTAATCCCAGCACTTTGGAAGGCTGAGGTGGATGGATCACGAGGTCAGGAGTTCGAGATCAACCTGACCAACATGGTGAAACACCGTCTCCACTAAAAATACAAAAATTAGCCAGGCATGGTGGTACACGCCTGTAATTCCAGCTACTCAGGAGGCTGAGGCAGGAGAATCACTTGAACTCGGGAGGCAGAGGTTTCAGTGAGCCGACATCGTGCCACTGCACTCCAGCCTGGGTGACAGAGTGAGACTCCGTCTCAAAAAAAAAAAAAAAAAAAAAATGCATGTCAGCTATTATAGTCATTTATGTCATTAAAAAATTGTCACGAATTGAAAAAGTGTTCTTCATTATATTGTATATGGACTACGTATTTGTCTGGGTCAAATCAGGAGACACAGCCACATAGTCATTTAAATAAAGAATATTTTATATAAAAATGTACTAAGCTATGGTAGAATTTTACCATAAAGATAAAAGAGGACTCGAGTATACTCTAAAATATTGCTCTACCTTTTCCTAGGACTAAGAAAAAGAACCTAAGGAAGTACATACTTAGCAGGGCCTACCACAGCCCCCAGCACGCTGCCAAGATAAGGCTAAGACCTAGTTGTCCGGTGAAGAAATTCATTAGGTTGTGGGACAAAGCTAGCCTACAGTTTTCCAGCAAGCAGGGGAAAATAAGTCCTCCAGACTGGGGCTGCATGATCACCAATATGTGTTCTGGGTGCACAAATGAACCAGTTCAACACCAGACCCAATAGCTATAAACAATAGACTTAGCCCAGATGATTTCTAATAGCTGATGCCTCTCTAGTCTTTACCATAGCTATATTTTGCCCCCAAAATACACACATACATGCTAACCTTTTGCTGGTTAAAGAAATTGATTAGGCCATTTATAATATTCTAATACATGTCTCCTAAATATTTTTTCATTTTTTCTTGGAAGGCATAACATATTTTTGGTTCTAAGTACTTAAGGGGTTAAAATTCACAGTGGCACACGCCGTATTTATCACTTTGCTGAATGCAAACTCCTCGACCTTCGTATATTAACATCAATATGATAGCTAATTTAATGTCATTTTTGTCTCACCAAACATTAAGGACTTATTTATAATAGGGATCATTAACATAACTATATTTCAAAATCAAAACCGTGTTTCTAAAGATTTCTTCTCCCAAGAGCAACTGATACTCATCCTAAAATAAGACTTGTGTTCCTCATATTCATATAAAATAATTGTTTTTGTTCTAGAAGGTTAGTCACATTGTTAACCTAGTTTGTTGATTCTAGGTATAAGGCCTGGAAAAAAAATTTTGAATTGTGCAATTGAATTTTAGATTAATCTATTTATTTATCCACTTACTCTTATAAATAATATTTACTGAATATAAGACATTGTGCTACATAATGAAGATATAGCAATGAACAAGGCAGATTCAACCCCTGCCCTCATAGCACTTACATTCTAACCCAGAAAAGACATAAATTTGATAAGTAAATAGTAAGCAAGTTATTGGAAATTTCTGGTAGGCACTTTGAAAAGGCATATAGAGTAGTCTGAGAGACAAGAGGTGGTCTCATCTCTCTTGCATGTTAGGCAAGTCTTGCCTGGGAAAATTGCAGGTAACTTCAGGTCTAAATAATGACTAAAAATTAATCAAGGTAGGCATAGTGCAGTTAGGTGAATTGTCCAGGTTGAGGGAGAAGCCCTTGAGGCCTGGAATAACCTGGAGTGGTAGAGAACTTAAAAGAAAAATAATGTTCTCAGGAGAACATGCTGTGAGAAGAAGTTGCTGAGGAGCCAGGGGCTTCATCATGCATCACTTCAGATTCTTTGTGACGTTATTTGGAGAAACAAATCTATGAACCTCATTTCTCTCTTCTGTAAATGAAGAAAATTATGCCTCTGTTTCAGAAATGTCATAAATATTGAATAAGAGAACGTTCAGCAAGTCTCTGGCACAGAGTCTTGCCACACTAAACCCTCTGTAAAGTATTTCCAACAGCAGAAAAAATGCAGTTTATTTCTATTACTTTTCTAATCTATAGTTTTTGCATAATTGCAACTCTAAGCATAATCATCAAGGATGGTGTTTGTATACTTTAGATTTTAAATTAGTCTTGTTATTATTTGCATATTTAGAAATGATTAAGTATTAGAGAGATGAGGAAGGCACTACTTACATATGAACAAGGGGGTTTATGTTTCAATATAAGGGTACTAGAAGGTATATATTTTAGAAGCTAGATATGTAAGTATCTCAGTAAATTTAGATTCTAATTTTAACAATTTCAATTTTAGGTATCTTCTTATTAATATATTTTTATATTTTTCTTGGAAACATGATAAACGGGATTAGCTATGTGGCATTTGTTTTATCTTTTCTCCTTCGGTGAGAGCAAAATTATTTGCCTCTTAAGGTGCTTTCCAATATTCAATTAAGCAACCTTTCAGGTACAATAAACAGCAGTGCTTTTTGTACCATTTTAAAAAGAATACTGGGCCTGGTTGTCAAGGATAGCTTGACCTCATTTTCAAGGTGAACTAGAAAACCATGGGAAGGTGTCATGGTGTTCAATAGTTCCTCAGTAAGCATTTCATTATTTAAGTGTTGTCCGATTCAAATTTGAAGTGGCTGTATTGTACTTCTCTTTTACATGTTTTTAAAAAAAGTTAGAAAAATACTTTTAAACACCAATTCTTATGCTTCTGTAATTTGTAGTTTTCCCTCAGGGGAGCATTTAAATGACATGTTAAGGGGCATTCCTTTTCTCCCATTTAGATTCCTTCCTCTAGGGTATTCTTTTCAGTTGTGTTTTACACAACAAACTGACAGTCCTGGACTTGTTAAAAGGATACATTTTCTGTTTTTCTCTGATAAAAATAACTCTACCAATATTCCATCACCTTTGGATTTTTCCTCTTTACCTCTGCTGTTTCTTGGTTGCATTATGCACCCTCTTTCCCCAATGATCTATAAGAAAATATGTATATGACAATAAAGAAACATATCAGAAGCGTAAAAAGCAGGTGCTGTGATTCTGGCCCATGCTACCATGAAATTCTAACCCCTCACGTTCTTAGAACCAAAACCACTCCCCCCAGAAAAATGCACCTTCCAAGAAAGATTATAAAGGAAAACATTTTAGAAATATGTATTGGAATATTAAGAATGGTCTCATCAATTTCTTTGAGGATACCAGCAAAAGGTTAGCGTATGTGTATATTGTGGGGCAAAATCTAGTTCTGAATAAGACCAAATAGCCAAATATCAGAAATTATCTGGAGTAACTCTGTCTTTTATAGCTGTTGAGTGATATATACAACAGCATACTTGGTTGAGCTGGAAAATGCCTAGCTTCTGACACCATGGAGTACTCTTTCCCTGAGCAGGCCATGGTTGCCTCATTTAAGAAAACTTTTAGGCTTTGTTGTTGTTGCTGTTGTTACTTTTGTCTTTATTTTTATAGGGGTGTCCTCTATGGCAGTACTGTACTTAAAGGAAAATGAGTGAATTTTGAAGGAAACACCAAATTATAATAAATTCATGAAGACTGTCTTTTCCTCATAATATTCCTGTGAATATTATGAGATGCTATGGGAATGACTGTATGGAGAAATAAAAACACACAGGCTTAATTTTCTCAGTTGAAAATAAAGGAAGGGAATCTCTTTCCCAATTTCTTAGAGCTTTTAAGTTAGAAACTGGTAACAGTAAACTGTATACACTTTCTCCTTTCTCAAATTTATATAAATCCTTTCAAAACCTAGATAGGTCTTTGTCAGCTGTAAAAGGTAGGAATGCTTTTCTTAAGGATTTGAGAGTCACCCATTTGAAATGTTAAAATCAAAGGAGATACACCCATATATCTCAGTTACTGGGGGGAGGGTAAGAGACCAACTTTAGTTAGGCTGACAGTGATAGGAGTCAGACAAATGCCTAGGCGGTTAGGGGCAAGTCCCCCAGTAAAACTCAACTTCAAAGACAGTTTAAAGCCTGAAGGCCAAGCTACGAGTCTCAGATAAACCATGGACCAGATTGAGAACCTCTCTTTCCATTTGGCATGCTTTCCTGTGATTGATCCTCACACTTCACCTATTTTACATATACCTACCCTCCACAGTTGGTTTTTTACACTGTCATGCCCACCTTTGAGTGGTGCCTTTGTTTTAGCCTTTTTTGCATACTCACAAACCAATTAGCATGCACTCCCCATTCTGAGTTCATAAAAGCCCCGGACTGAGCCACACTGGAAGAGAGACCACCTGACTTTGGATGGGAACTACCCTCTCATTCTCTCTCCACTGAGAGCTGTTTCATCGCTCAATAAAATTCTTCTCCACCCTCTACAACCTTCAATTGTCAGTGGAACCTCATTCTTCCTGGATGCAGGATAAGAACTTGGGACCTACTGAAGATGAGTACAAAGAAAACTGTAATCGTATCCCTCTACCACCACCGGCAGAGGGGAAGCTGCCCCACACAATGGGAAGCAGCAGGGCCAAGCCAGCCATGGAGTCATAGGCCGTAGTGGAGCAAGGGGCTAATAGAGCTGTTAATGCACTGCTATTTGTCAGGCTGCAGATGACAGGAATAAAAAAGCTAATTAGCATGTCGTAACACCCACTCTGGGGCTTCAGAGTCACAGGCACCCCTGCCTGGAAGCCACTGCATTCCCCTCATCTGGACACCAGAGTCCACTGTGAGAGTTGCTTGTGACATGCCTGGCCCAGTTGCAAGCCCTGCATAAGTCCCATCTTGTGCTGGTGCTTGGAATGGCTGGCCAGACCCCACACTTGTTCACTCACACATCCCCCCCCAGCCAGGGGCTGAGTGTGTAGTTGTAGCAGCCAAGGGATCCATGCTGGAGTATAAGCTAGGTGCAGCCTAGCAGCTGAGTAGACAGGGCGTCTCCTGCTGTGAACTCAAGCCCAAGCAAGGCCTGGGCAGGGGTGTCGCCAGCCAGAGGTCTCCAGCTGGCAAAGTGACTGAGAAAAATCCTGTGTCACTAAAAGTTGCAAAATTATTTCCTCTAATAAAGATATGAGAAGTTCATTTTTCCTCTAGATAAAACTGGTTAATACAGATGGTCACTCCAATTACTGGGTAAAGTTACAATGTACTATATGTGACAAATAGTGCTATCAAGTTTCTTACTTGAGGACGAGTTATTGTTTATCTTGAGGACATATATGCAGTTTGCAGTATATGCTTCACAATATAAATGAGTGAACATTCTTTCTGCTCTTGAAATTTCTTAGTACAGCAGTCCCTAACCATTTTGGCATCAGGGACCTTTTCAAGAAAGACAATTTTTCCATGGATGGGGGTCAGACAGTGGTTTTGGGATAAAATTATTCCACCTCAGATTATCAGAGTATCCACCTCAGAGAATCAGGTTAGATTCTTAAAAGGCACATACAACCTAGACCCCTCGCATGCACAGTTCACAGTAAAGTCCATATACCTGTGAGAATCTAATGCTTCTGCTGATCCGGCAGGAGGCAGAGCTCAGGCAGTAATGTGAACGAACAATGGGGGAGAAGCTGTAAATACAGATGAAGCTTCTCTCACTCGCCTGCCGCTTACATCCTGCTGTGCAGCCCAGTTCCTAACAGGCCAGTAGCAGTCCACGGCCTGGTGTTTGGAGACCCCTGTCTTAGTAGATGGCCAGTGACGCATATCACATTCTGATTCAACACTTATTCAATAATAAAAGTATTTTCTTTCTCTTCTACCTTTGTAGAGAAGATTTGGAGTTTAGGAGAAAATTTTGCTTTTAATTCTATTTCTCAAACACAATCCAGTTTAAAATAAATAGGTACCTCTTGAAATGGGTATGTGTCTACCAGAAAAAAACATTATAGACCCATATGTCTCCTACCTAAAATAATTTTACTATTTGTATATTTATATAACATTTAAAAGTCATGTCTATAGGCAAGGAAGAGTTTGTTGAGAAGTGGGAAATCTAATCTATAGCATCAAGAAAGTTGCTGAGAGATAGAAACTATTTGTCTTCATCATGATTTCTTGAACCAGTCGTCATAGTTGGATTCATTAAGAATAAAAAATATTCATATGCAGTTGGTGATAACAGAAAAAGCATTTTGACCATTAACCAGAAATAAATTTTTCTATTCTATTTTCAGGGTGTATAATTCAATATTACATTTCAAGAGAGTCATGAAATATCTCCTAAAACATGTTCCTGACTGCAAAAAGCTTCTGAGAAGTGAGAACTGTGTCAATAAGTAAAAATATAACAAAAAGTTTATTAAAATTTATTATATCAGACCAGTTATGAATCAATTTTTTTATCACTATACTCATGAAATGATGTTCATTCTCCCTCTCTAGTTAGAAAATTAGTGGTGGGTTTCAGCAATAATTTGGTTAGATGCTTATTTGACTACATTTTATTTTTGATGTAAACAGAAACTACTTAATTCAATGAAATAGAAGCTTATGAACTGGTAACTATGAAATGCCAAACAGTTAAAATGTAGCCAGGGAAGTGAGAAATCAGAAGCACAAGGACTACAAAAGGGATATTTGTCTAAAATGATGCACTTACATTGGAAACTTTGCATGTTGGACTCTCTTGAGCAAAGTTTATCTTTCTCACCAAAACCAATAGTGAAATAATAACTGCATATAATGCCCTCATTGATTTGGAATAGGGAAAATTAGGGATCATAAATATAAACATGCTTCTTTTTATAATCAGGGTGTAAGTACTTAACATATTTCTCTATAGTCATTAAAAGGTCATTAATATCTTCTTCTTTAAAATTTTTCTATAAGTTATTGTGGATACAGGTGGTGTTTGGGTTACATAAGTTCTTTAGTGGTAATTTATGATATTTTAGTGCACCCATCACCCAAGCAGTATACACTGCACCCTATTTGTAGTCTTTTATCCCTCACCTCCCTCCAACTCTTCTCCTTAAATCCCCAAAGTCCATCGTATCCTTCTTATGCCTTTACGCCCTCATAGCTTAGCTCCCACATAGAAGTGAGAACATACTGATCTCAAACTCCTAACCTCATGTTCTGCCTCCCTCAGCCTCCCAAAGTGCTTTTAGTTCAAACAATTTTTGAACTATTGTTGTTTAGTTCAAACAATTTTTTAATTTTTATCTTGATTCATTTTTGACCCAATGATCATTCTAAAGCAGCTTACTTAATTTCCATGTGTTTGCATGGTTTTGAAAGCTCCTTTTGGAATTGATTTCCAGTTTTATTCCATTGTGATCTGAGAGAGTCCTTAAAATAATTTCAATTTTCTTAAATTTATTGAGGCTCATTTTGTGGCCTGTCATATGGTCTATCATGAAGAAAGTTCCATGCACTGTTGAATAGAATGTGTATTCTGTGGTTATAAGATGGAATGCTTTGTATATATCAGTTAAGTCCATTTGTTCTGAGGTACAGTTTAAATCCATTGTTTCTTTGTGGACTTTCTGTCTTGATGACTGTGCTGTCAGTGGAGTATTGAAGTCCTCTACTATTATTGCATTGCTGTCTATCCCATTCCTTACATCTATTAGTACTTGGGAGCTCCGGTGTTGGGTGCATATATGTTTATGATTGTGATATTTTCCAGTTGGACAAGGCTTTTTAGAATTATATAATGTTGTTCTTTGTTTTTTTTAACTGCTGTTGCCTTGAAGTTTGTTTTGTCTAATATAAGAATAGCTACTCCTGCTTGCTTTGGGTGTCCATTTGCATGAAATGCCTTTTTCTACCTCTTTAAGTTTCTATGAGTACTTATGTGTTAGTACTGAAGTACAGAAACTTGAAGGCAGCAGACAGTTAGTTGGTAAATTCTTATCCATTCTGCAGTTGTGTATCTTTTAAGTGGAGCATTTGTGCAATTTACATTTATTATTAATACTGAGATGTTACTTACCATTCCATTCATCATGCTATTTGTTGCCTGTGTATGTGTTGCTATTTGGTTTTTTGCATTTGCTTTTTAAATTGTATTTTTGTTTTATAGATCTTGTGAGATTTATGCTTTAAAAAGTCCTGTTTTCATGTGTTTCCAGGGTTTGTTTCAAAATTTAGAGCTCCTTTTGGCAGTTCTTTTAGTGGTAGCTTGGCAGTGGCAAATTCTCTCAGCATTTGTTTGTCTGAAAAAGACTATCTTTCCTTCATATGTGATGCTTAGTTTTGCTAGATACAAAATGCTTAACTGATATGTCTTGTTTGAGGAGGCTGAAGATAGTGCTCCAATTCCTTCTAGCTTGTGGGGTTTATGCTGAGAAATCTGCTGTTAATCTGATAGGTTTTCCTCTATAAATTACCTTGTCCTTTTGTCTCACAGCTCCTTAAGATTCTTTCCTTCATCTTAACTTTAGATAACCTGATGACAATGTGCCAGGTGATGATCTTTTTGCAATGAATTTCTCAGGTGTTCTTTGTGCTTCTTGTATTTGTATATCTAAGTCTCTGGCAAGGCTGGGGGAAGTTTTCTTCAATTATTCCCCCTAATATGTTCTTCAAACTTCTAGATTTCTCTTCTTCCTCAGGAACAATGATTATTCTTAGGTTTAGTCATTTAACATAATCCCAGACTTCTTGGAGGCTTTGTTCATATTTTCTTTTTTTTTCTTTGCCTTTGTTGGATTGGGTTAATTTGAAGACCTTGTCTTCGAGCTTTGAATTTCTTTCTTTCACTTGTTTAATTCTTTTGTTGAGACTTTCCAGAGTATCTTGCATTTCTGTAAGTATATCCAGTGTCTCCTGAAGTTTTCATTTGTTTTTTCTTTATGCTGTCTATTTCCTTGACTATTTCTCCCTTCACTTCTTGTATTGTTTTTTGGATTTTCTTGCATTGGGCTTCACCTTACTCTGGTACCTCCCTGATTAGCTTAATAACTAACCTACTGAATTCTTTTTCATGTAAATCAGGGATTTCTTTTTGGTTTGGATCCATTGCTGGTGAGCTAGTGTGATTTTTGGGGGGTGTTAAAGAGGCTTGTTTTGTCATATTACTACAGTTGGTTTTCTGGTTCCTTCTCATTTGGGTAGGCTCTGTCAGAGGGAAGATCTAGGGCTGAAGGCTTTTGTTCAGATTCTTTTGTCCCATGGGGCATTCCCTAGGTGTAGTACTTTCCCTGTTTTCCTGTGGATGTGGATGATTGTTATTTCTCTTCTGCATCTAGCCATCTAGCAAGTCTACCAGGCTCTGGGTGGTACTGGGGGTTTTCTGCATAGAGTCCTGTGATGTTAGCTATCTATGGGTCTCTCAGCCGTGGATACTAGCACTTATTCTGGTAGAGGTGACAGGGGGGTGAAATGGACTCTGTGAGTGTTCTTAGCTTTGGTGGTTTAATGTTCTAAACATTAAACCTGTGTGCTGGTTGGCCTCCTGCTGGGAGGAGGTGCTTTTCAGACAGCATCAGCTGTGGTAGTGTGGAAAGGAACTGTTGGTGGGCAGGGCCCTAGAACTCCCAAGAGTATATGCCTTTTGTCTTCAGCTACCAGACTGGGTAAGGAAAGACCATCAGACGGGGGAAGGGCTAGTTGTGTTTGAGCTCAGACTCTCTTTGGGTGGGTCTTGCTGTGGCTGCTATGGGGGGATGGGATGAGGTTCCCAGATCAATGGAGTTGTGTACCTAAGAGGTTTATGGCTGCCTCTGCTGAGTCATGCAGGTTGTCAGGGAAGTGGGGTAAGGCCTGCAGTCACAGGCCTCACCCAGCTCCCACACAGTCCCAAGGGCCAGTCTCATTCCCACTGTGCTCCCCCTCATAGCAGTGAGTCTATTTCCAGGCAGTGGGCAAGCATGGCTGAGAACTTGCCCCAGGCTATCTGCCTCCCACAGGTGAAAGGAAATGGCTTAGTTCCTCCCCCGCCTGTGGAGTCTGCATGTCAGATTTGTGCCCTCCCCCAAGTTCTGATCAGGAGGCTTCTCGACCAGTTCAACTTGTTACAAAGTTCAGCTAGGGACTTCTTTCTCCCTGTGGAATTTTCCCTGCACCTCTGGCTGCCCTCCCAAAGGATCCCTGTGGTGCCAGGCAGGCAGGAATGGTCTGCTTGTGGACTCAGAGAGCTTCCAGGGCCTTTCTCACTGCTTCCTCTACCCCTGTATTTCAGTGGGTTCTCTAAATTGACTCAGCTCCAGGTAAGATGGGAATCTTCTCCCACAAACTGGATCTTTAGCTTCCCCAGTTGGGGGTGGGGGGGGTGTCTGTCAGTGGAGGATCTCCCTTTCCCCCTTCCAGTTTGGGCACTCACTGTTTTTGAGGTGTCTCCTGGGATATGCAGGAGCAGTCTGCTTCCTTCAGAGGGTCTGTAGGTCGTCCTGGGATTCCTAATTTATTCCTGGAGTCGTTTTGCAGCTAAAATTCACAATGCGAGCCTCCACGCACTGCTCTGTCTGTCCGAGTCAGAGCTGCAGTCTAGTCCTGCCTCCCCCTCTACCACGTATTTATTATATCTTTTGGCATAAATGAATCTGTAAAATGGGGACTGTCTATGGGTAGTCTTCTGGTCTAAACCTGCTATTTACAGATGTTGAGGGAGTAGAGCTTAAACAATACCCAAGCTTTCTGTCTTCATAGAAAATCTTGGAGGAATCACAGATTGAAAATTGTAATTGTCAATGCAGGGAATAGCAAATTCCCCAAAATGAGGGCTCTTGTGTTCTATCTTAGTCCATATTGAACTGACCAAAAAGTTCAGCAGAATCCAAGAAGACCAAAGGAAAAGCTACTTAGAACTAACAATTGGACACACACTAAATGTATACTGGGAGTTTCCAGAATAAGGCGCCATCTGTAACAGACTCTGTTGTCTGCCTTGCTACCTATCCTGGGTCAACTGTCTAGGATTCTAGATTGGACATCTGTGTCTACTGTCCTAAATATTCATACCAGATATGGAGCTGCCTCATCCCTCAATCAGTATTTAGTCTAGTGTAAACATTCCCTATGGCCTAGCCTTCCTGGTATCCCTTGCAGGCATCTGAGGAGTATGCTTGTATACATTTGAATAGCCCTCAGTACAGTTTCCAAGTGAAACTCCCAGATTTTTCCACTTTCTCAGCAACTTCAGAATTGGTGTCATAACTGCCTGCATCACATCCTTTTCACCCAGTGAGGACACTCTGAGTGCTGGTTTTGTTTCTTGGCTTAATTTTTCTCTAAATGTAGTGACCCATGAATCATAGACTGATGTTGGAAGAGAAGGCAATTTTGCACCCTGGCTTACATATAGGTTCTGGGGCCTTGCTCAGACTTGGTTATGGGCCATTGGATTCGGCACTAAAGTTCAAAGATCCTGGATGGTATCTGAGAATATGACCCATATCACAGGCCCCTTGTTTTTCTGCCCCTCAGGGTACATCTCTAGTACTTCTAGGGTATTGCTGTGGACTGAATGTTTGTGTTGTATAAAATTTTGTTATACAACATACAAGATTTTGTATGCTGAAATCTTAATCAGTAATACAATGGTACTAGAAGGTGACTAGGTCATGAAGGAGGAGCCCTCATAAACATAATTAATGCCCTTATAAAAGAGACCTCAGAGAGCTCCCTTGCTGCGTCTACCATGTGAGGGCAGGGCAAAACGTGGCAACCTATAAGCCAGAAAGAAGGCCCTCACCAGACATGAAATCTGTCAGTGCCTTACTCTTGGGCTTCCCGACATCTAGAGCTGTGAGAAATAAATTTATGTTGTTTATAAAACACCCAATTTATGATACTCTTTCATAGTAAATAAAATGGACTAATATAAGTACAGAAAACTTACCTGAGGGACCACACTGTTTCTTCAGCCTAATCAGGCTTTTTGGCTCATAGTGAAGGAATGAAAAATGCCTGTCAATTGGCCATGGAGACACAGGAGGTATTAGGTATCTTTGCTCCTTCCCCCTATCTGGGATACCTTCTCACCTTTTATTCTGCAGTGAAAATCACACTTCACTCCGAGGAAGTTTAAATGTTAGGCAGGATCCATTGAAGTTGCTTCTATTCAACCGGTTCCCTTTGATTCAACATAGCTCTTCACAGACGTATTCAGGCAGTATCTCAAAGTCTTATAGATCTGGAAGGAAAGAAAAGAAATCGCGGCCTTTGGTAAGAATAATAGTGTAGATGAATGGCAGGAACATATCCACATTCTGGCTTGCAACTGGTTGTCCCCTAAAATATCTGAAATCTATGAAAGTCATTTGCCACATCAAAGGAATACAGTGTTTCTTGATTGCACCTCTGGTCTCCCAAACCATGAGAGAATAATAAACTCTGCTATTTTAAGCAACCTAGTTTGTGGTAATTTGTTATGGGAACCCTGACAAACCAATATAAGAGGCTACAGCAAATGTCCAAGTGAAGCGTAATGGAGGTCTGAACAAGAGAGGGAGGAGGTAGAAGCAGAAAGGAACATATATCGATGTGGGATGTGGGATTTACGATAAAGCTCATGTGCTACAGACTCTCACTTGTACAACTCTCCTCCAAAGCCTGTACTGAATTATGTATGAATAATTTGAAATTCTTTCATTCAAATAAAGCCCCCTGTTATATAAATTGCTGATTGAACAGAGCTTACACCAGCCTCTAACACATGCCTTGACAACTAACCTACTCAGGTAAATTTTAGAATAAAAGAAAATCAAACATTTCCAGGCTGACAATCTCAGAGAGTGGTGGTATTAGAAATGGATTAGAAATGAAATTTCTTTACCAGAAATTTGAATTCAGACACTTTTTTTGAAAGTAAAAACAATTCATGTTTTCAAACTATTTGTGACCTACTTATCCTTCAGCACTCAGCTCACTCATTGGTGGGCAGGCAGTGTGTAGTTTACTGACTCCAGTGTAAAGAAACAATTACAGTCATGGACTGCATAAAAACATTGTGATCAATGACAAATGCATATAGGATGGTGATCCTATAAGGTTATAATGGAGCTGAAATATTCCTGTCACCTAGTGATGTCTTAGCTGTTGTGACTTCATGGCCCAATGCATCATTACTCATGTGTTTCTTGTAATGCTGGTGCAAACAGATCTACTGTATTACCAGTCATATGAAAGTATAGCATATATAATTATATATGGTACACAATACTTGATAATGATAATAAAATATTATATTAGTGGTTTATACATTTACTATACTACTCTTTTTGTCATTAAAGTGTATTCCTTCTATTTACGAAAAAAGTTGACTCTAAAATAGCCTCTGGCAAATCCTACAGGAGGTACCCAGAAGACATTGTTATCACAGGACATGAGAGCCCCATGCATGTTAGTGCCCTTGAAGACCTTTCAGTGGTACAAGATGTAGAGGTGGAAAACAGTGATAGTCATGATGCTGACTCTGTGTAGGCCTAGGCCAAAATGTGTGTTTGTGCCTTAGTTTTTAAGAAAATATTTTAAAAAACAAAGAAACCTTAAAATGAAAGCTTATAGAATAAGAATAAAAAGAAAAAATATTTTTGTGTTTGTGGTTTAAGTGTTATTATAAAAGAGTAAAAACATTTAAAAAAACATAAAAAGTGTGGGTTTTGTTTTTGAGACAGAGTTTCACTCTTGTTGCCCAGGCTGGGGTGCAATGGCGTGAACTCGGTTTAAAGCAATCTTTGCCTCCTGGGTTCAAGCGATTCTCCTGCCTCAGCTTCCCAAGTAGCTGGGATTACAGGCATGTGCCACCACGCTTGGCTAATTTTGTATTTTTAGTCGAGACGGGATTTCTCCATGTTGGTCAGGCTGGTCTCAAACTCCTGACCTCAGGTGATTCGCCTGCCTTGGCCTCCCAAAGTGCTGGGATTACAGGCGTGAGCCACTGCGCCCGGCCAAAAATTAAAAAGTTTTAAAGTAAACTAATGTCATAAAGTTTATAGAGTAAGTTAAGGTTAATTTATTATTGAAGAGAGAACATTTTAAAAATAAATTTAGTATAGCCCAAGCGTGTAGTGTCTATAAAGTCTACCGTAGTTTCCAGTAATGTCCCAGGCCTTTACATTCACTCACCACTCATTCATTCCCTGGTTTGCCCAGAGAACCTTCTATCCTCTTAGCTTCATTCGTGGTAAGTGCCCTATACAGGTGTACCCTTTTTAAAAAATATTTTATAGCATATTTTTATTTTGCTTTCTCTCTGTTTAGATATACAAATTTTTACCATTGTGTTATAGTTGACTACAGTATTTGGTATAATAATATGTTGTGTGGGTTACCAGACTTGGAGCAAAAGGCTACACATATAGCCTAGCTGTGGAGTAAGCTACACCATTTAGGTTTGTGTAAGCACACTCCATGATGTTCGTTTGACAAAACTGCCTAAAAATGCATTTCTCAGAAGGTGTCCCTGTAGTTAAGTAACACATGACTGTATAAAGAAATGTGATGCGTAGTATAATAGGGGTGTGTGTATGATGCAAAATGGACACAGAAGGGGAAAGCAGTTTACTACCACTGTATACTGGGGGTATTACTCAGGGTTCCCTAGAGGGACAGAACTACATATAAAGGGGATTTTACTAAGTATTAACATACATGATCACAAGGTCCCACAAGAGGCTGTCTGCAAGCTTGACCAGCAAGGAGAGCCAGTCTGAGTCTCAAAACAGAAGAACTTGGAGTCTGATGTTTGAGGGCAGGAAGCATCCAGCATGGGAGAAAAATGTAGACTGGGAGGCTAGGCCAGTCTTGCCTTTTCACGTTTTTTCACCTGCTTTATATTTGCTGGCAGCTGATTAGATGGTGTCCACCAGATTAAGGGTGGGTCTGTCTTCCCCAGCCCACTGATTCAAATGTTAATCTCCTTTGGCAACATCCTCACAAATACCAGGATCAATACTTTGCATCCTTCAATCCAATTAAGTTGACACTCAGTATTAACCATCACACTGGGAAAACTTTTTTCAACTGCTATCGTGAATTGAGTCTAATTGGCCTTTTTTTTTTTGAGACCAAGTCTCTCTCTGTCGCCCAGGCTGGAGTTCAGTGGCATGATCTTAGTTCACTGCAACCTCCGCCTCCCAGGTTCAAGTGATTCTCCTGCCTCAGCCTCCTGATTAGCTGGGACTACAGGCATGCACCACCACGCCCAGCTACTTTTTTTTTTTTGTCTTTTTAATAGAGACACCATATTGGCCAGGCTGGTCTCAAACTCCTGACCTCTTGATCTGCCCACCTCAGCCTCCCAAAGTGCTGGATTACAGGTGTGATCCACTGTGCCCGGCCTAACTGGCCTTTAAAGAAAAGTTTGTTGATCTGTTGTTTAAGCCACAAACTACTCAAAAAAGGGGGGCTCAGTTTTTGTGTGTGTGTGTGTCCACTGTGATGTACAGAACACATCAAACAGCCACAGATGCACCTTTAAAAATGGTAACCTGAGTCTTGTGTAGTAATACACTATCCAAACAGACATATAAAGTAGGTGATAAAAAAAAAATGAGCCTTGATCTATGATAAATATCAGGGCTGGAAACTTGGAATTAGATAATTAACAGAGAGATAATTGCTGAATCTCTGGAATTGATGGAGAGCCTTGAGAGGGAGGATATAGAAAGGAAGAGACATGAGGTTGAGCCTTGATTAACAGGAGTACCATGTTAGTTTTTGTGATGAATACAGGAAAGCATTTTTAACTGTAATGACTGTGGAGCCAAAGAGATACTTTAAATAAATATATTCAATAAATTGGTGAAATTAAACTGTATTGTAACCCTGACTTTCTCTGGCTTTTTCTTGTTTGGCCCATCACTTACAGGAAATGTCAAGTGATTCCAAAGACCACCTGGAATTGCTTTAACTTCAATCCCCTGAGAGGCCTTAAAAGGTCAGGTATCATCCCCTACTGCTTCTCAGATTCCTTTACATCATCCTGCGTTCCTAGTTAATCTTCCTTATTCCTGTAAAATTCACATGTGCCAGTGCTCTAGATAGAAATGATATACATTCTTTCAATTTTGGAAGGAGATTTTTCTCATAGACTCAACGGGGATAATCCTACATTTTAAAGATAGATTTTTAAATTTTGAAAGCCATAAAGATCAAAAGATTAAAATAACTCTTTAAAAATTATCTAAAAGCACGTTATGCAATAATATACATTGTTTTAAAATATATAAATTTAAATCTAAAAAATAAATGTCAGTGATTTTAGAAACACATATTAATCATGCTATTGGAGCGTATAAAAATACATGCACACATAAGAGTGTACACATAAGGGAACCTAAATGGACACATATAAACAAGTACATGTGCATTGATCACTAATCATGAGGGAATGTTTTTCTTTCGGGGTCCACAAGGGGGCGCAGTTGTAAGGACAAGAACTTGCCAGCTCCATGCCCCCTCCCATCTCTCTCCATCTGGGAGATTTAACGGTTTAATTTCGTGGGCTCGGGAAGAAACTAATCGTCAGTCACTCCAGCGGAAGTTCTAAGGAACTCCTTTCATTAGCCTGGGGTCTTAGAGAAGGTGGGGGTTCCTCTCAGGTTAAAAGTCCCTTCTTCCACACCCCTTTGAACTCCATGTTTGGATCCCCTTCCACGAACACTCACTTCGTGGAAGCTGTTTTCTCTCTCCCGGATTTTCCCTCGAGGGTCCCCTTACGCACTCTCTCATGGAGGCCTGTCTTCCCCCTCCTAAACTCCATTCTCTCTCTATTCCCTTCCACTCAGTGTGGAAGCTGCTTTCCTCTCCTGGATTCCATCTTTCTGGATTCTCTCACTCAGTGTGAGAGTTAGCTGTTTCTTTCTCTCTCCTTTTCCTGTTTCTCTCTTTAAACAAATCACTTTCTACAAACACTTTTGAGTCCGGCATTTACTGCGCACTGCACCGTGGTCCCCTCCCTCATTCTTGAGAGGGTAGGAGACCAAGAACCTGGAGAACCATCCTCTCAGGGGAGCTGAGGGTACCCTGAACCCCTGAACCCCAATATTACCTTTTGGCGAGCCAGCCAGGAGAGGGGTACACCAGAAAGAGGGGTGCAGCCAGGAAAGGGGTACAGCCGAAGAAAAAGACTTCCAAATCGTGAGTGAAACCGGCCCCATTCTGTCCTGTCTCTTTAAGAACACCGGAGCAGCGATGCCGAGCTTCCGCAGGGCTGGCTGGATTAAAAGTGCAGTTTTTTTCCTGTGGGAGCCTGTGGTGCTGAGCCGGGGAGCACTGCCCCCAGGGCCTTTCGCTCCTTGCCCGAGGGGGAACAGCCCAGCCCCAGGAGAGCTCAGGGGTCAGCTGGAGAAAACAGCGGGAAGGGGCGAGGGGCAGCGGGAAGGGGCGAGGCGCAGTGCGAGCCTGCAAAGGACCAGGGAGCGCGGCAGCATGGCGCTTAGTTCTGGCAGGCCCCTCCGGCGTTCTTCCGTCCCAAGCAGCAGGGTAAAAAGGCTCCTCAGGACGTTCGCCTGCTGGCCACAAGTCCCTGTATAGGCAGCAGCTGGGAGAGTGACCCAGAGTGCACACATGGTCCTGGCAAGATGGCTGAGGGGACACCTCAGGAGCGGGGGCAGGCCTTCCCCTCCCGCACGTAGCAGGGCTGCGCTGAGGCCGGGGCTTTTTCCTTGAACAGTGCAGCTGAGGTAAAGGAAGCGGCTGTTGGCTGTCAGCCCCTAGCCCCGCCCAGCTTTTAGGCAGGCCACACCGCCTCAGGGTGCAGCATATTCATTCAAAATACGGCTTAAGAAAGCTTTCTGCCTTCCTCTAATGCAAGTGGCTTGTTTGCACAGTTGGTTAAGGTGTAGTGCCTGCAACTACAATTGAACCGCAAGGTTGCTGGTTCAAATTCTCAGTAGAGTCAGTTTTGAATTGGAACCTGAGGAAATGTCTTCTCAGGGGAGCTGAGGGCACTCTGAACCCCAATATTACGATCATAGCTCAATAGTGTAATGACAGCTTTAAGATACTACTGTATGTCAAGAATGAATTTAATCACCCTAAATGTTACCTTTACCTTAACTTCATCTTCTCAACAATGGACTGAAGTGGAAAAAATTATTTATAAATTTTCCAACTACAGCTGTACAGCCAACACATATTTAATCCTAAAGTGAGCAAGATAAGACAAAGCATATTCTTCAGTTTAATTCAAAGAAGTTGTTTATTGGATGTCTTTTATCTTCCAGTCAATGTGCCACATGCTTAGACAAAATTCCTACGTTTGCCATAGAAAAAGATATATTAATGCAGTTTTGAACATCAAAGGAGTTATTTGCCACCAAGCTAAATACCAGTCTTTTTCAGAAGTACAAAGGAGAGATTCCAGTTTGTAAACTATAAATAAGTAAATAGTAAATGCTGACAGCCCGTTACCAATGGAGGAGTTATTTTTTTCCTAATTTTTATCTTTTCCTTTTCTTTGCCTCCTTCTTCATCCTCTTGCTGACTCTTATAACTTGTCCCATCTTTTCCACTTCAAATATTCCTTGGTTTACTTCAAAATGGAGTCAAAAGAGGCCTGGAAAGGTTTAAATTTCTTACCTTTTATTCCCTAAGATATACTCTTAAGTCTTGTTTAATTTTGAAAATCTGGCTGCTAATATCTTTGAAAATAAAATAGATGGGAGATAATAAAAACTAACCCAGGGGAATACCAAATAATAGCAACAACATTCTTCAGTATATTTTCTGAGTTCTAACAAAGGTGGTAATTGGACGGCTCATTAGAATTATACTCCTGTGTATATCAGAGAGCTCACTAAGAACTGTCTGCAGTACGCAGCACATCTGTGCTTAGGGTATAGGTTTGAAAAATCAGTGAAAGATACAAAAAAAAAATAGATGATTTTCAACTTTGAGGAATTTAAGTTTGGGTAACATTTTATTCCCCTGAAATATAGAAGATGAACACATTGAAACATTTTCTCATAGTATATGTTCAATTTGTTTTTGATGGAAATAATCATACAAATGTTACTACATCAAAAACAAGAGTCCTGATTCTGTTCACTGCTTCATATGCATTAATGCTTTATGATATCTACTAAGGTTTAGCAAATCCTGCGTATTCAATGTAAGATTGAGCCTGTTCCACCAAAGAACATACAGTTAAATGTGGGAAACAAAAACAGTTGAGCATGCTGCAGTTCATTCATTCAATGTAGTTCATTCATTCAAATGTTTGATTGAGCCTCATCAAGTACTTGGTACTTTTCTAGGTGCTGGAGACATAGCAGTGAACATAAGGGCCCCCAGATGAGACTGGAAGTCTGAGAGCAACACCTTCAACAAGGTATTATTTAACAACAAATAGAAGTTAACTCCAGGAGAAGAGTCTGAAAAAGGACCCCTCTCCTTAAGTGCAGTGGAACAATATGTGTGGAGGAATCCGGGAAGGAGTTGGCATACTGACTTGGACATAGATTTTGTTTATTTGTTTGCTCTTCTGTGTTTAGAAGAATTTAATGAAATTGAACATTTAATTAAAGTTAACTTAAAGCAATAAATGAGACTCATGAAGGGCCTTACATACTAAATTAAGAAGATTGGACTTGACCCTAAAAACTATTAGAAATATTAAAAGACTTTATAGAGGGTTAATATAGCCTAGATTTATGTTTTAATAAACAGTAAAAATATTTATTTTGCTCTTATGATGTGTAAAGCAAAATGCTAGCTCTATATAACCACTGTCTAATTTATTTTTTGAGGTCAAAAGAGCTGTCAAATGAAGATATTATTATCATTCCCATTTAAGAGATAAGAAAACAGATGCAGAGAAGTTAGGAAACAAAGCATAACGTCTCACAGCTTAAGGTCAGCATTTGAAGGGAGGAAACCTGACTGAAAACTATCTGCTTTTCTATCTCAGCAAAATAGTTCTGCTTTCCTAGAAAGATCACACTTACTTCATCAATGTTAAATTTACTCACTGTATTAGTCTGTTCTCACATTGCTATAAAGAAATTCATGAGAAAGGGTAATTTATGAGAAGAGAGGTTTAATTGGCTTATGGTTCCACAGGCTGTACAGGAAGCATAGAGTCATCTGCTTCTGGGAGCCCTCAGGAAGCTTCCAATCATGGTGAAAGGCAGAGGGGGGAGCAGTCACATCACATGGCAAAAGTGGGAGCAAGAGAGTGAGGAGGGGAGGTGCTACAAACTTTTAAAAGCTCAGATCTCCCCAAAACTCTCTCACTATTGTGAGGACAGTGTCAAGAAGATGGTATAAAACCATTCATGAGAAGTCTACCCCCATGACCCAATCACCCTCTACCAGGCCCCACCTCTAACAGTGGAGATTATATTTCAATATGAGATTTGGGTAGGGACACATGTTCAAACTGTATTACTCACCAAACGTTTATCGAGTAGGGCAGGGCAATTTGCCATCTTCTACAGTTATGTTGATGAATAGGCATTCTTTGTGCTTCCAGCATACATCTATAGCAATATGAAAACCTCAAAAGTTTCACTGGGAGTTCTTTTTCTTATTTGATTTCAGGCAGAAGTGTTGAGGATATGAATGTGGGCATCATGAGCATCAAAAAGGATCAGTTACAAAACTACTGCATAGCCAAAGGAGACTAGAGGAGGGCCTGAAGTAGAGCAAGACCTGATTTTCTCATACCATGTGCTCCAATTTTTTGTTTGGAAAGTAGGATAGAAGTGCTGTTGCAGCAGAAACAAACAAACCAAATCCTGGTTTTGTCCTCTGCTTCATATGCATTAGTATTTTATTTACAGTGTGCAAGAAAGCTTAGCAAATCCTGAGTATTCAAAGATGAGAGTATTAGTTGGAGTTTTCCAGAGACACAGAGGCAATAGGTCAAAGACTTATTATAAGGAGTTGGCTCCTATGATTTTGGAGAGTGGGAGGTTTTCATGATTTGCCTCTGCAACCTGCAGAACCAGAAAAGGCTATGGTGTAATTCAGTCTGAGTCCAAAGAGCTAAGCACCAGGAATCTGATAGTGTAAATCACAGTCCGAGGCCAGCACCAGAGGAGATCAGATGTTCCAACTCACGCAGTGAGGCAGGAGAAAAGGGAGAAAATTCCTCTTTCCTTTGCTTTTGTTCTATTCAGGCCTTCAATAGATTGGATGGTGCCCTCCCATATTAAGAAGAATACTGGACTTTACTGAGTCCATTGATTCAAATGCTAATCTCATCTAGATACACCCACCCAGACAGACCCAGAAATAATGTTTCATCTGAGCACACCTTGGCCCAGTCAAGTTGACACATAAGATTGACCATCACAGTGAGCAAGACAGCCTGTTTCCCAAAGAACATACAGCCTATTGTGGGAGACAAATAAGCAGATGATCATACTGCTATTTATTTACTTGTTAGAAGTCAAGGTGAAGAAGAGAAATTAAGGGATGACTCCTGAAAACTGAGAGTAATGTTGACTTTCACCAAAGATGCTAGAATATGGTAGAGGAGCACAGACAGAAAGGAAAATGACAAGTTAAAACATGTGAAAGACAAAATACACATTGTGTGAGACATTTAAGATAATTTAGCAAAGACATTAATGTATCTAGAAGATTACTAGATCAATCAGTTGATAGCTATAGAAGCGATCAAAGCTGAAGATAAAGGCTTCCATGTCATCTTAATCTACTGGGAAAACGTTATGCCACAAGGGAGAATAAAAGGAATTTAAAAACACAACAAGACAAAACTTTGTGTGGGTTTGCAAACTAATGAGCAACTGGTTTAGGATCCATAATGAACTTTAATATGAAACTTTACTTTTTTGGTTCCCAATTTGCTCTTCAGTAAAATTAAGAACTAAGTCTAAGCGTTTTTCTAACACTAACATCTATTCTGAATAAATTCCATTTATTTTCCCCCTCTGTGCCCATCCCTCTGCCTTTACCAAATCTTGAGAATATTCTTATATACATAATAATAAAATCAGCAATATAATGGGGGTAATTTTTTTGTCAGTTTGCTATGGAATTTCTCATAAATGGATCATGCTACTGGAAAAAGTCATCAATAAATAACCAAAAAAAGTGTTCTGGGCCAGGCATGGTGGCTCATGCCTGCAATCCCAGCACTTTGGTAGGCTGAGATGGGTGGACCAACTGAGGTCAGGAGTTTAAGACCAGCCTGGCCAACATGGCAAAACCCCGTCTCTACTACAAATACAAAAATTAGTCAGGCATGGTGGTGCATGCTTATAATCCCAGCTATTAGAGGGCTGAGGCAGGAAGATCACTTGAACCTGGGAGGCAGAGGTTGCAGTGAGCCAAGATCATGCCACTGCATTCCAGCCTGAGCAACAGAGCGAGATTCTGTCAAAAAACAAACAAACAAAAAAACCTGTTCCTTCCTTTTTGTAAGAGTCTTCCTCTGATATCCAGGCTGGAGTGCATTGGTGTGATTCACTGCTTACTGCAGTCTTCACCCATGAGGTGAAGCAATCCTTCTGGGACCACACAGGCACACCACCACACCTGGCTAATTTTATTATATTTTTTGGTAGAGACAAGGACTTACTATGTTGCCCCGGCTGATTTTGAACTCCTGGACTCAAGTGATCCTCCCACCTGAAGTTCCAAAAGTGTTGGGATTATAGGCATGAGCCACCACACTTTGCCAAAAAAAAAAAAAAAAAAAAAAGCTCCTTCTTTTTGCTGGAAAATCCACCTTGTTTCTTGTTTCCCCTACAAGTGGGCAACATCTGTGTTGTTGGAAACCCAAGGGACAGCCCGATGGAAGCCCCATGATAGCTGTACTGGAAACTGCTCTGCATTCCCATGTCAAGAGCCATCAAGCTGGGTTTCCTCCATAAGAGTAGCCATTAGTTTCTAGCACAAAGAAAAGGATTTAGTTCTGATAACATAATACTCAGTCTTACACAGAATAGGTGCAAGTAAAATTTTTTAAAATAAGAGTTCCAGAGATCTTCCAGGTGTTGCTCATATCATTTTTTTATTTGAACAATAAACACTCTAAGATTGAATAAAAACTTTGGATAAATATTAATCAGGAAAATGACAATAGTTATTTAGCATCTTTTGATCAAATTTTAAAAATAAGGTAGCATGGGTCACTGACTAAAAATGTATATTAAATTAATATGATTCCCATCTTCTAATTATTGTATAAGACCTGGTTGCCAATTCAGAATAATGAATTTTAGGGTGTGGCAATAGATTATAATAGGAAAAGGTAGGCCAACTTAAATTTGAAAATAAGAACAGTGAAGCTGAATATAGGTGAACTTTTTTGAATGAGATGGATGAACATCTCTGAATGAAATATTCAAGACTATGCAGCAAACTGCCTCCCAAGGGAAATGAGAAAATTCAATTTCATGGGTAAATTAAAATTATAATAAAAAGCCTCTAAAACACAAACACCACACATATATATCCCCTAATATTTGTCTTTTGCAGGAACAAGTAGATCACTAGTTGAACTAATAGATATTTTTCAACTATACATTTTGCTTTTTTCCCATAAGTAATTATAATCCTTGTTATAATTATTATTCTGAACCAAGATTGATTTATTTTCTTTAAAATTCAGATATCCTGTTTTTTTTTTACCTCCTTCAATCCTAAAGTAAATGTAGACATTGTATATTTTTGAATAATTTATCACTTTGAGAAGCTGCACAAGTTTAAGTAACAGATTTCAAACCACAATTGACAGAGAGGGCACTTGGCAATGTCAGGCTCCAGAGTCCAGAATTTTAAGGAGTTTTATTCACTTCTAGAAACCTTGTTTTTCTTCTTAGTTTTCCAACTAAATAAAACTATTTAAACAAATTTCCTCATTTTTTAATATTGCTAACTCTAATTAAGTCACTTTAAAGTGAGAAAACTCTGTACCCTGAAGCTTATGTATCTTCTGTGATCCCACCACATTTTTATAATATAAATATTATTATGGTCTCCATGTTAAATATTAAGAAACTGAGATTTAGAGAACAAGTAAGGGACGTAGCCAGGTTTACAAAGCTAACAAATAGTAAGACTAACATTGAAAATTGACCCTAAAGCCCAACGCTTAATCACTACTCCAAATTCTTAAATGCTTCAAACATTAAATATGAAATCATTCGGATAAACCATATTAGCTTTCCCCAAAATGGTATGAGATTTTCATGAAAGATACCCAAATGTGACAGAAGATTATGGTGAGTTTACATTATTTTCAGGGTAATACTTTCTAACAAGAAAACTAGAAAATTTAGAAAAAAATTACAATTGATATGTACAATAAACAATGTTAATGAAGAATAATCATTTACCTTTAGCCAGTGACAAAGCCCAAACTTTAGTGAGCCTCCTTTTTTGACTAGGCCTTAACTTTTGTTCCTGTCCTTCTGGGGCCTGCATTGCCCAGGATTAGTAAAAATCCTTTTTAGGTAAGTCTGTAGAGAATTCCTTACCCTTGATATCTCATAATCTTCATATCCCATCATATTCCTTGCCTCCTCAGTCTGTCATGTGATATCAGATCACCCTGGCCTGCCTTCAGCAAGAATTGTATTAGGTCAATAGGAATCTCCCTATTTTTGATGTCTTCCATTAGTAATGTTGCATGTACCAATGCCCTTCCCCATTCCTTGGCTATAAATTCATACTTGTTCGTGTTATATTCAGAGTTGAGCCCAGATCTGTACTGAGGTACCTATTGGACTATTTCCTGGGTAAAATCTGGCTTTGCTACCTTCCTGTCAGATTTTGATTATTTTTTTGTTGTTGTTGTTAACACTGTACACATGCAAGGAAAAGAAACATGAGGAAAGGAATGTGTTTTGAATATAGTGATATTTTACACCCCACCATTTTTTTTTCTGCCTGTATTTAGAGGACTGTTTGCATAGAAGTTTTTAGAATATGATCATTTAGTTCAATCACTTGTGGGAAAGTCCTTTTTATTTGCTCTGGCAATATGTCTAAACTTGAGAGGGGGAGCATGAATGTTTACTTAACTTCTTCAAAATATCAACTATGACAGACAGTGATAGACTGCATCTTTTAATCTACAAGTTAGCACTATCCTACTGAAAAATTGTAGAATCAACCTGAAGCATGCTTTGGAGCTACTCCCTTCCACCAGTACTTTGCTGCTTTGATAAGGATTTACTGTGGCTAAAATAATACCCTTATCTTCCTGTTTGCCAGCCTTTATGAGCAGGAAATATCCTTGGAGAAGGAAAAAACAGTTTGATCCCCAATCCCTTCTCCACAGGGTAAACCACTGTTATCACTGATAGTGTTCTTATGGGGTGATATTCTATTGTTCAAAACTGCATTTCATGAAGCAGTCATAAAAGATTTTCAAATATCATCAAGTGGGCACTTTGAATACTAGAATAACAAAGGCAGAGTATATCTTTCATTTGATAACAAGTCTTTTGTGATTTCTCCTGTATACTAAAGCAACCATTTACATTAATGCAGTAAAACAACAAAAACAAAATGCCATTTAGCAGCAGGTATTGGATAGACACATTTTCACCAGCAAAGTTAGCGCTTTTCAAAAGAAAATGTATAACTTTCACTTTATAGTTTTTGAATTTTTATCATGTATGATTAAATTATAACTTTCACAGGTCAGAAAAACTTGGAAAGCCCCATTTACTCCCACCAAAATGTTCTTAAAATAAGTCTCTGTTTTTTCAAGAACATGATTATGAAATGTATTCCGTTGCCCAAGGTCCTACAACAGACAATTTCCCATTATTTTCCACAAGATCCAAAAGAGCATTCTTGATTTCAATCAGGTCAGACACCCTGTCAGAGTCCAATCTTGACACATCAATGACAAGGCATATCAGAGCAGTCAAAAGTTTACAACATGTAATAAAAACTGAACCAAAGTCAAGCATGCTATCCTCTTGCAGGCCCAGTGAGACTCTAGGCAACTAGTGATTTGTAGGCTCCATTACATCCCAAATGTTCGATGTATCTAGCCCTTGGCAGGGTGTCAAGGACAAGAAATAATCAGTCTTTAGAGATCACTTTTGAAATGCTATGCCCTCTGCTTCTTTCAGGTGAATCATTCTTTCTGTGTTGTCAGGATCCACTGATGAAAGCTGACTACTTTCAATAGCCTGTGACAAGTGAGGCATCCCCCCTCCATATGTGGAGAAAATGATATTGTGAATGCAGCTTTCACCAGGCATGCTGTGAGTGATGAGCTGCTGCACGACGTCATCCTAGAGAACTTCTTTTCCAGAGTGAAAAGTGAAACTCAGAAGGAGGTACGTGATCTTGTACGCAAGAACATAATGGTTGCCAGAATAGATGGGAGGAGATTTTAAAATTTATTTGCAGATGTTTTATGTCTAGAAACCAAATTGTGTCTTCATCCTGAATCTCTAGATTTAAAATGGTGGACTAATAATGGGTATCTGAAAATAATGTGGAAGTAAATGATGCAACGTGGTTGTAGTGTTTACATTGCAATACTACTAAATAAGCATTCTTGTCTTAATATGACTTTTAGTCCCCTTTACAGCTAATATATGCTGATTAAAGTACCACTATCAAACAGAGAAAGCAACCTAACCAAATAAGTCTAAGACTTATGTTAGTTTAATTTCTAGATCACTATAAAAAATAGCTTACTACCATTCACTTGACATTTAGAATGGATGGCATGGTATAGAAGATGGTATTATAATTCTAGGTAATTGCAAAACTTTTCTTACTGAGAGTCCCACAGCACCCAATTCAACACACTGACAAAAATGACTAAGGACTCTGATTTGGGGGATGTCAAATAATGAATCTTTTATATTCTGGGTATTCTAAATGTCTTATATTTTAAAAAAATTACACATAATTGTCCATATATCTGTAAACAGAATTGTTATTGATTTTCAAATGGCAACTTTTTTCTCATGATAGGTTTAGATCTTTTTCACTCACTAGAATTCCAACTATTTAAACATGAAACTACAGTAGATAAAGTTTTTCTTATCAATACCCTATAGCTATTATACTTATTGACAAATACTAATTCTTAAAAACGGATCATGTCTTTTTTAAAGAGTTAGTTTCAGATTTTCCTCTCACATGTAGTCCAGATTTAGTTAATTTACTGTAATTTGAGATTAGCAATTAGATAATGAAATTAAGGATAAAGAAAAGTAGAAATACTCCATATTTCTATTTTGGAGAAAACATGTAAAACAATACGGAGAGATAGAAACCCAGAATTCAAATATAATATCAATTACTTGAGGAATCTACTAGATGAATTTTGGTTTTACCTTAACGCATTGTGTTAATGTGAGAATATGACACTTTGATTTCCCAAGTATTTTAATTTTCAAAAATTACATAGACTAGGAAATATTGATTATGAAACTTAATCAACAATTGAATCTTAAATGTATTCCCAATAACATAAAAATGTACAAGTATATAGGAATGCATAATGTCACATAAAATATTTTATGTTTTTATAATAAAAATTCGGTAAACATTAAATATAGCAAATTGTTACACTGTTTTGTATTCTATAATAGAATCAAATTTTAAAGTATAAAAGTCAGTTTCAAAAGTAAACAATTTCCAAATTACAGATAATTCTTCCTGTCTATGAATAATTTTTAATTGCTTTACCATTTATTATTTCTTCTTTCTTTTTTTTAGACGGAGTCTCACTCTGTCGCCAGGCTGGAGTGCAGTGGTGCAATCTCAGCTCACTGTAACCTCCACTTCCTGGGTTCAGTTCACGCAATTCTCCTGCCTCACCCTCCTGAGTAACTGGGACTACAGGTGTGTGCCACCACACCCAGCTAATTTTTGTATTTTTAGTAGGGATGGGGTTTCACCATATTGGCCAAGATGGTCTCAATCTCTTGACCTTGTGATCTGCCTGCCTTGGCCTCCCAAAGTGCTGGGATTACAAGCGTGAGCCACTGCTCCCAGCCTGTTATTTCTTTCTGAGTGCTGATTTTTCTTTGTTTGTTAAATATTTCCTTCATGTCTTGTAATATTCTAGTTCAAGTGCAATAATATTGAGTCTTTATATTACTATTTGAAATACATATGAACTTTAATTTTAAAATTTTTGATTGTATATACCATTCTTTTAAAAAACATAACTATATGTACATATAAAATATCTATATTTGTATTTAAATATATCTATGTATTGATATAAAGTTATTTGTACTACAGAAATTTTGAGGAAATCTGCAAAGTTTTCCTTTTGGATTAATTACTATATGTATATTTATACTGTAAAGGAGAAATTGTTTTCAAGCATCCAGTCTCCCAGGCCTGTAGAAATGTTACCTATGTTTATGTTCTAGTCCCAGCCTCACATTTTTTTGAGGGAGTTTCCCTTTTTTTCTCTTATGTTTTTAATCCCCCTCTGCACAACCACGCACACACACACACACACACACATACACACACACACACACACACACACAGTGGGAGTGGGAATGTTCCAATTTCCCCCTCTACTTTAAATACTTATGTGTGTCTGTCTGTCTGTCTTTCTGTCTGTGTGCATGGTAAACCAAAAAAAAAAAAAAAATCCTAAGCTCCCTCAACTGACTCTGAGCCAAGAGAAACCTGAACATCTGAATTCCCTGCTATGCCAGGAAGGGAGGTCAGACATGCCTTGCTATATCCCCTCCTTCTGGAGTTTAGGCACAACTGACCAGCCATAAGACTGACAAAACAGACTCTTTGGCAATAAGATATTAAAGTCCAACGTGACTCTGGTATGGCCTCACACGACAAATAGATCTCCCTGATGGAAATCTAAATATTTTACCCCAATATATGTTTTTCGACATAGTTCCAAATGGCCCTGCAAAACCATTTTGTGGGGGAATTTTCATATCTGTAGAGAATCTCCATTGCTGCAGCTAGGCCTTTCCCAGATCTAGACGACATTAACCAACCGTCTGACATGTTTTCAGGTCTAAAAAACGACATTTGCAATATATTCTCTCTGAAGTCTGCTACTTGGAGGACTCATCCACATAGCAAGAACTGTGGCTTTCAGCAAACCCCCTTAACTCAAGCATTTTCTTCTGCTAACTTCAAGTCTTTAATTTATCTCTTTCAACCATTGTCAATAGGAAAATCTTTGAATGACCTATGACATATAAATACCACCCACAACTTCCAAGATGTCCGATTGTTGTTGGTGGGCTAGTGCAGGTTCTTGACTTCCCTGCACAAAAGAATTTGAGGGCAAGCCCAAAGTGAAAGTAGGTAAAGAGATTTATTATTGCAAAGGGAAAGTATACTCTGATAGCTGGGTCAGAGGGGACTCCTCAAGAATGAGACAGTGCCATCGGGCACCGAGGCACTTCCCTTTATGGGAGATTAACATTATTTATTCATAAAGGGGTAGGAAGGGTTGTTGCTGTTAAGCATGTTGTGGGTGGTTTCCTAAGCCTGCATGCCTAGTGGTTGTACATGCTAGTGCATATTTAGCCTGTTACTAGCATCTTAAATCTCCACCTAGGGATGTTTGTTACTATTATAATGAGCATAAGTCAGCCCAAGGACACAAATCATGTGTTTCTCCACTTGTGTGAATTTGGGGATTTTTCCTTCTGCACTTTTACCTCCTTGCTGCAGAATATTCTAACCACAAACCTAAGATGTGTTCTGTGTGCTGCTGGATGGTTTGTTCTGTCCATCTATTTGGCAAGTTTGTTCCCCCTTTAAGAGAGGCTATGACCACCTAATCTAACCGACCTTACCACCTTTCTGGGCTGAACCAATGTATACCTTACATGTATTGATTTATGTTTCTGCCTGTAACTTCCATCTTCCTAAAATGTGTAAAACCAAACTATAACCTGACTGTATTACTCTGTTTTCAAGTTGCTAACAAAGACGTACTGGAGACTGGGTAATTTATAAAGGAAGGAGGTTTAATTAGCTCACAGTTCCATATGGCTGGGGGAGGCCTCACAATCTGGTGGAAGGTAAAAAGGAAGCAAGACACATCTTACATGGCAGCAGGCAAGAGAGTGTGTGCAAAGGGACTGCCCTTTTATAAAATCATCAGATCTTGTGAGACTTATTTACTACTATGAGAACAGCATGGAAAAAACCTGCCCTGTGATTCAATTACCTCACACCAGGTCCCTCCCACCACACATGGAATTTATTAAAATTCAAGATAAGATTTGATTGGGGAGAAAGCCAAACCATATCACTGACTGACTCGGGCATACTCTTAGGACCTCCTGAGACTGTTCCTCAGACCACAGTTACTCAAATATTTTACAGAGTTTGGTTTGTGTGTGTGTGTGTTTGTGTGTATAAATTCCTTACAATTGCATCCTACTCATCCAAGCTGAATAATTCCAAAAGAAATCAATATGTTTGAAATAAAGAGTTGTGGTAGATATTTAGGTAACAGCCTATCTTAACATGAAAATTCAAATGGGAAATGTTTTTTGAATGAGTTATGCAATTTATGTTACTTTGAATTCAAATATCATCAATTGAATATATGTGCTTATATACGATCTTCAAATTTATAAGAAACAGTTACAAATTTTAAAACATATACATCCAACAATTTTTTAAAGAGGAGAAAATGTATAAAATATATATATATATATATATATATATATATCTGATTTAGCACATGTGAAAAAGATAATACCTTCAGGAACATTGAGAACCAACAAGAATCTGACCTGGGAAAGGCTCAGGAATTTAACTAACAGCTGGCTCTAAATGCAAGTCTTTAGAAGAAACAGTTTGATCCCTAAAAGCCTGGAGCCTTCGTATCCAGGCAACTTCCTCAACCTAATAATGAGGAAAAACTGGAGGTTATTCATCTGGAGATATTTAATTGGAAAGACTCTATACTTTGGATATCAGGACAGAGTTGAGAGTAAAGTGAGGCTAAGTTCTTGTATTAGCCTGTTTTCATGCTGGTGATAAAGACATAAGACATACCTGAGACTGGGCAATTAACAAAAGAAAGAGGCTTAATGGACTTACAGTTCCACCTGGCTGGGAAGACCCCACAGTCATGGCAAAAAGCAAAAAGGCACATCTTACATGGCAGCAGACAAGAGAATGAGAGCCAAGCAAAAGGGGTTTCCCCTTATAAAACCATAAGACCTCGTGAGACTTATTCACTACTACAAGAACAGTATGGGGGAACTGCCCCCACGATTCAGTTATCTTTCACTTGAACCCTCCCACAACACGAGGAAATTATGGGAACTACAATTCAAGATGAGATTTGGGTGGGGACAGAGTCAAACCATATTAGTTCTCAATATAGCAAATTAAGGCAGAAGTCTCCATATTTACTTTTAACGCACTGCCCCAACCAAGAGTATTAGAGAGTCTAAGAGAAAACATTTATAGATTCCTTCATTTAGGAAAAGGCCTAACAATACTAAGTCTCTGTTATCACACTACATTGAGGACTGTTAGTAGACAAACCCTGTTTATGCATCAACTGTTCAAAATCACCTTTTCAGTGCCTTCCACTTAGATATAAATGGCAGATAATAATCAGCATAGATCTGAGGTAAGCCAGAGATATGAAAAATGAGTCCAACAAATGAAAAGGCAAAGAGCATGAGAGCAATCAGATAAAATAAACAAAGAACAATTTCAAGGAAACAGGGAATGTGTAGGAAGTAGCAGAACTTCAAAACGCCTATTAATCTTCAGAGAACCAAGACATGACTGTATACAAATGTTACCAAAAAATTAAAAATATCAAAAACACTGCAAGAAAAGAAATTTAGACAATAAGAAAGAACTCCTGGAAACTATAAGAGAAGGGCAAAAATTCAGAAACAACCACCACTACCATCACCACCACCATCACCACTACAACAGAACTAGAGAAAAATGGAGGACAGACTTGGAGATACGCTTCAGAATGTTAGAAAAATAACAGTAGAAGTGAGATGGATACCTAGAAAGAAAAAAGACTTAAAAAAATATCAATTCATAAGTTTGAATATTCAACTAATACAGAAGTGGACAAGAATAAAAATAAGAATGGAAAGAATCACCAAATAGATAATATAATGGCATTTCCTTGAACTGAAGAATAAGATATAAATTTTTTCAAAAGCCACTCTGGGTACTTAGTGCAATAAATTAAAGGAGATCAACACAAAAACATATTTTTAATAAAACTCAGTATTATAGAAGGTAAAATAAGACTATAATCTTACAAAGAAAAAAGATTCAAAATGAAAATAACATCTGACTTCTTTAATAGTATTGCAATTGAAGACAATGGAACAATGTCTTGTTAATAAATGAGGAAAAATGACTTTCAACCTAGAATTCTACATCAGTACAAACTGTCATTCAAGGGTAAGACATGTAATGTTTCAAAAAGGTTTCAAAAGATCAGCAAAGTACCTTACTGACCAAGACAACCTTAAAAATTCCCTTGCCTACACTAAACTTAAGACCATCTTCCTTACTCTAGATCCCTGATCTCTCTTCTGTTAGAGCATTTACTTTGCAATAGTTGTCACTGTAAATTATTTCTTTGCCCCTTTGTGGTGTCAATTTTCTAAAAGACTTGGCAGTTTTACAGCCCAGGAATCTCTTTATCAAGGACCTGGGAGCCATCCCTTTGAAGTGTAATCATTGGGGAAGATAGAGCCGCTATCTCCCAGTTTTCCTGGAAGGATTAAGAGACTAACTTTAGCAGGTGTCTTCCTCCAAGTTGTAAAACCATCTCCTGTCATAAAATATGAGGAGTTTATTTTCATTTGAATAAAGCCAATTAACAAGCGCAGATGGCCTGTGATCCAGATCCACCCACTACAGTTCTTAAAAACTCCGGAGCCCTTTGCTTCTGTAGATGGAAGCTCAGACTGTGTTTTGCCCTTGTTCCTGTATTAGAAGAGCCTTTAATTATTTCTTGCCTGTTTAAATTTGTCCAGTTAAATTTTTGCTTTAACACAACTATAGGTTGTGCTTTAAAACGTGTAAGAGATAGGATCCAAAGTAGGATTATGTAACAGGAAAGTGAAGAATAGAATCTCCAAGCTGATCATATGAGAAATCCTGAAGAGCTGTCAGAGGTTGAGAGCATCAGAATACATTGGAAGAGAAAGACGTTATCTTAGTCAGCTCAGGCTGCTGTAACAAAATAACCACAGACTGTGCTGCTTAAATAATAGATATTTGTTTCTTACAGTTCTAGAGGCTGGGAAGTTCAGGATCAGGGTACTGTAGGTTCATTGTGAGAGCCTGCATCCTGGCCTGTAGGCAGCCACCTTCCTGCAGTGTGTTCATGTGGGCTTCCCTTGGTGCATGTGCACAGAGAGAGAGGTATCTGTCTTCCTCTTCTAATAAGATTAATAATCCCATCAAGAGCATCCCACCTCTAATTTAAACCTAATTACCTCTCAAAGGCAGCACTCCAATACCATCGAATTGTGGGCTAGAACTTCAGTGTATGAATGTGGGAAAACAAAATAACACATAAAAAGTTCAAGAAGAAAAAGCACAGAAATGAAACTAGTAAATTTGCAGATAGCTTTCATCATATAGAGACATACAATTCTATCAGGGAATTTTGTCCTGACTCTGTATTAGAATATAAACGTAATTTAACCAAAGAAGTATCTCAACAATTATTAGCTCCAGTGAATATAATAAATTACATAAGAAAGGGAAGAAAAACATGACACCGTACTTGTCTCACTTCTGAATAATATTTACACAGTCAACATATTATAAATCTTAAATAAATGTGGATAGGACCAATATTACCATACAATTATGGTGGAAGGAAGGGGAGTAGAGAATGTACCGGAGAGTAATTAAGCACAGGAAAGCTAAATCTTCAACTGCCTTATTAAGAGTACAAAGTTGTGTCTAAAGCTTAAATAGATAAATCCTGCAAGCAATGGTTCAAACAGTTGAAGAAACTGATTACCAGTTCAGAGACTTGGGGTAAAATGGGTAAGGCTAAAAAGTTGTTTTTCCTTGTAGTCTGAAAATACTATCCAACTTTTTAAAAGGCAAATATGTAAAATTGAAATATAATAAAAGCAGAGTCTATAAGAGAAAGAAACATATATTCTTGCTGAAAATGAACATGAAGAAAAAAATAAGGGACAAGGGGAGGGAACAGAAGGAAGAAAAAGAAAAGAAAGAAAAACTTGCATTTTTCATACCTGATTATCTTTCATGGGCTGTTATCTCTGAATAAACTTGTGAATGATCATTGACCTTAATCAATACTGTATTAACAAAGAGCAACTTGACTAAAACGCCAATCAGAACCACAACAAACTGCACTCACTTATGAATCACAGCTAAATCTGAACTCCTTAGCATTTTGTCATTTACAGTCTTCTACCACCACCACCAACTACGATAGTTCTTACTCTGCTTTATTTTTTTATTTTTTTATTTTTTGAGACTGAGTCTTGGCTGTCACCCAGGATGGAGTGCAGTGGCATGATCTCAGCTCACTGCAAACTTTGCCTCCCGGGTTCAAGCACTTTCCTGCCTCAGCCTACTGAGTAGCTGGGATTACAGGTGTGTGCCATCACACCTGGCTAATTTTTGTATTTTTAGTAGAGATGGGCTTTCACCATTTTGGCCAGACTGGTCTTGAACTCCTGACCTTAACTGATCTGCCTACCTCATCCTCCCAAAGTGCTGGGATTACAGGTGTGGGCCACCCTGCCTGGCCCTGTATAGTTCTGATTAAGTATATCGTAGAATTACTATGTGGTCTTCAACATTGCTCTGGACCCATTTACCTATCAACACTTTTTGTCCCAAATGAGATCTTTTAAGAATTCACCATCCTATTTAAGTCTGTTAACCCCCTCCATGCCATCTTTATTCTCAGCAATTACCCTTACCTTTTACCTTACAGAGAAATTAGATAAGATCAGATCTCATCTCTCTCACTCTTAAATGCTGTATCTTCAAATATATCCTAATTTTCACCTATGCATTCTCCTTTCTCTCTTTGCAGGAGTGTTTGAAAACTGGAATTTTTGCTTCACTTCGTGGTGATATCTGTGAAGTTTCTGGCTAAAGTAGTGAGTACCAAGGCCAGTTCAACTCTGTTAATTGTGTGAAACCTGCTAGTGTCCAGCAACATGTAATGAAACACTTCTAGCCCAGCTGTTAGAAAAGCTATTAGAAATATTTCTACAGGTATTTCTATTATTTAAGCAACTTCCCACATTGTAAATGTTCTCCAACTCATGCAGTCCAATATCATCTTTCACCTCCACTATGAAGTGATGCTGCTGAAGAGAAAAATGGGACAGATTTTTATTTTGCACATGAAGATACTATATTCTTGAGAGTACCTGCCATCTTTCATATATATTGCCAGAAAATCTTGGAGGTGGCTTAGTTCACAAATTATTTTGGTATCAGTGATACTTTATTAGTTCATAATCATTCCTTGCAACAAATCCATTTTCTGGATCTGATCCCTTTAATTTTTACAGATCTCACTCAGATTTGTTTTTAATCTGTTCATCTTCACTGCTCTTTTCTCTTAACATGCATATATGCTCATGTTTCTCCCAAGATAAAACATAGCATTTCCATACTTTCTGCTAGAAATTTTCCTTTCATCAACAAATCCTGCATATTTTACCTCATTAATATATCTTCATTCTCTCCTCTCACCCACATCCTCATCACTACTGCCCCTTCCTACTAATTGTTGTAGTTGCTGGATTAATTTCTGATTGTTTTCCTGATCAGTTATTTTCCTCCAGCTCTATTTCACAAATATCTCTCCTTTGGGCTTCAAACCCACGTGTCCAATTGTTCATTAGTACATATTCACTGAAACTCACGATGTCCAATCCTGAAATCAGTTCTCGCTCTTATTCGTGTTCTTTCTTCTGCCCGAAATCACAGCATATACTTGTTCCAAAAGATTTCCAATTGCCGGCTGGGCGCGGTGGCTCACGCTTGTAATCCCAGCACTTTGGGAGGCCGAGGTGGGCGGATCACGAGGTCAAGAGATCGAGACCATCTTGGCCAACATGATGAAACCCCATCTCTACTAAAAATATTAAAAAAATTAGCTGGGCGTGATGGCTTGCGCCTGTAGTCCCAGCTACTTGGGAGGCTGAGGCAGGAGAATTGCTTGAAACCGGGAGGCAGAGGTTGCAGTGAGCCGAGGTCACGCCACTGCCCTCCAGCCTGGCGCCTGGTGACAGAGTGAGACTCTGTCTCAAAAAAAAAAAAAAAAAAAAAAAAATTTCCAATTGCCACTGTACATTGTTGTCTAAATAGATTTCTGCTTATTTTTATTTTATTTCCTCTTATACTCTCTATACAGTCACATGGTCTTTAACAGTTATCAGATTGTAAAAATTCTATTTGGAAAATATCTCACAAATCTAGTCACATTCCTCAATTCCCACTGGCACTCTCTTTATTTAGATAATGATTATTTCCATCTGGATTTCCAAAACAACCACACGGCTGATATTTCTGCCATCAGATTTGATCCTCATCTGCCCAATCTCCTCAGAAGAATATATTTGTAGTGATTTTTATAAACTATACATATGATTCTGTGCTCTGCTGGTTAAAGACTATCAATGACTCCCTATTGCCCTAAGAATAAAGTTCTAACATCCTTAACTTGGCTTATAAGCACCTTAATATCCAGTTCCTATATTCCTCATTAGCTTGGTCTCTTGATCTTCCACTTCAATATTTCTTCTAAAACAATTATTTTGGTTATGCAAGTACAAATATTCTTCCTCTCTTCTAGAACTTTGCTCACCTTTCATTTTGCCTGAAATACTCTCTCGCTTTGCAAATTATTATCTTCAACATTCCTCAGGTTTGAGTTAGAGACTCTAACTACATTAAGGAGGATGTCGATGTTAATAATATGTAATTTTAACTTTCACGATGTTAAAATATTCATTTTTGTAGCAAAACACACTATACATATCTTTTAAAATTTAGGAAACTTTAAGCATATTCTTCATTTCTCTTTAGTTCTGCAGACACTTGTCATTTGTACTGTTTTTTTCCTCATCCACTTTTCAGCTTATTTTAAACTCTTGAACATGCTTTTGAAATGCAGCTCCATGTATAAGCTAAGCATTTCGTTGTTAGATAAGCTACTCATAATTGACTTAATCTTATCACAAATTCTAGCTTAAAATATCAAAAGGGACTCTTCAAAGTTATACTTTTGCAGCAGTGTGAACCTTTGCACAAACGGACCCATTTAATGCTGATGGATTTTATACAATTGTTTTGATGAGAAAACATATACTCACATTTAGCTTGTTTGCTGAACATTTAAAATGCAGTAAAAATGGATTTTTAAATTTAAATCAAAAACCATACTTTTTTCTTTTTAAAGCATACTCATTTCATTGATTTCTACTTTCATTAATGAATTGTTTTTTCTCTACAAGTAGCTAAGACTGCTTCAAAAGTATACATTGTTCTGAGATCAAATTTCCCTGGTTTTATATACAATGTCACACAGAGCCTTGTTTTCTGTTCCTCTCTATTGTCTTCCATTTCCTTACCATGCCTACTGCTGTGAGGAATAGTCAGCTCACAGCCTGATTCAGTGAGTCTTAGCAACGTGAAGCAACATATTCAAGTTTGGATTTGGGGCATATTTATGTAATTTTCCTACCTGAAATATTGTGATACACCTGCTGCTAAAATTAGAACATTCTTTGAAGAGAAACAATACCTTAGTGGGAAAAAAATAACCAGAAATCATTGTTTTAATGTTCAGTTATTAAACATTGAATGATTCTTTTTACATTTCCCCTAAGTCTGCATTTTAAAAGATATTTTAAACTTTTATCATACTACACTATATTTTATAGAAAGCCATTCTAAAATATAAAATACTTGAACTCTGGCAAGATCAGCTTACTGCTTCTCCAGTTAAGGAAAAACATAGGTAGAAGAATGTATATAAATATTCTTATGTTTCATAGATTGGTGATAATCAATAATTACCGGTAACTACCAGACAATATGATACATTGTTTAGTTTAAAAATAATAAATTTTTATTTATAGTTACAACTGATCATTTCCTAGGATAATTTGATTTTGCCAATAATGAGGGCAAGGTATTTTATTGATACTACATGGACTTCTTTGCAGCTGATCTTCTCTGCCTGCTTAAAATCCATAGAATTTTGAGGGTTCAATTTTTAAGTCTCTAACAAACAATTATTTTAGTCTAGGTCTATGGTTGGTTTGTCCATATAATTTCTCAAACAGAGACTAAAAATCTGTAAAATTAAAATCTCTTTCTGACAGATAATATGGACAAACTGTCAATTACTTTCTCATCTATTTGATTTCAGTGAGACTCTTGGCAATAGACACACTAAAAACTATGAGCTGAAAAAATGAGAGATCAAGAAGCCTAAGATTATTGCTAAATTTAACTGGGATAACTTAAGCCTACGATGCTTCCACAAGAAAGGAATGCCTTTTTTTTTTCCCTTTTCTCTAAACTATATTTTTCCAGCTGAAAGAATTTTCTGGGTATATTATAGGCAATGAAAGATTTTAAAATGGGTGTTATAACTATATCCTAATATTGACTCTTAAACCAGCATTCTATGTGGCTTCTTAAAAAATTATTATTCAACTGTTTTGTTAGTTTTGTATATTATATTATAAGTGGAGATGAGTACCACCTAAACTTCCAGCTCAGAAAGCCATCCAACTCTGTATTCTCTCTACTTTCTTTGAAGTCTGCTTGCAAAATAGCCTGTTATTTTCTGAGCTCATCTCTCACATTATCCTGGCAAGTTCAACCAACAACAAAAAACCTAACAAACATTGTTTTAAAACCTTTTAAAGATAAAGCTTATTAGGTACAATATTTTTCTCTTAAGGTATCACAGATAATATTTTTCTAAATATTTTTGCCACTGCATGACGTGTGTTACTATTCTTCCAGCCTCTAACAAGAATTTTCTTGCCACCAAATACTTAGCTTCAGACCCAGTGTCATATATTTTATTTAGGTTATCTGTTAAGGAAGCACCTTGACCCAGTAGTAATTTTTCTAATAGTCATGATTGTCCTAATTATTCTGTGGAAAACAGCAACTTGGAAATCTTAGTGTCTGAAAACAATGATGTCTATGTCATCTTGTTCATGAGATGTGGTACTGCATGTGTCATCACAGGGGCTGTTTTTCAGGCTAATAGAGATTCCATTTTAACCCATTAGCAGAGTCATAAGAAAAATGAGAGAGCATGGTAAACAAAGTGTTAACTCTGAAAACTTAAGCCTCAAATCACACAGGACATTTTTTTGCTCTCATTTTATTGAGCAAAGCAAGTAATATAATGTGCTGGGTTAAATAGTATCTGCCCAAAATTTATGCCCACCTGGCACATCAGAATGTGTGACCTTATTTGAAAATAGGGCTTTTCCAGATGGAATTAGCTAAGGTGAGGTCATATTGGATTAGGGTATCCCCTAAATCCAATGACTGACATTCTTATAAATAGGCTAAATAAAGACACACAGACATAGACATGAACAGAAGGAGGCTATGTGAAAACATGGGCAGACAGTGTAGTGATGCCACTATAAGCCGAGGAACACCAAGGATTGTCAGCAGCGAAGAGAAGTTGAGAGAAAGTCGTCGGACAGTTTCTTCTTCAGAGTCTCTAGAAAGAACAAAACCCAATGACTCCATGATTTCAGACTTCTGGCCTCCTAAACAGTGACAGAATAAATTTATGATGATTTTAGACACCCAGTTTATGGTAATTCATGATGGCAGCCCTAGGTAATTAATACACATGGGATAGTTTAATTTGAGAGGTTGCAGATGTATAATCTTCCTATATGTAGGACATTGAATATAACACAAGTTCTAAACATAGATTATTTCCATACAAATGTGACTACAACTACAAGAATTTTAAAACTAGGTTTTCAAATTTAGGCATTTATTTTGAAGTGATGGTCTTAATACTTCCTGGTCACTTATTACAGAAAAAAACTGAATTAAGCCCTGTTGATCCAAAGTGATGGTCTATTAGACATAAATAAATGGAATTCACAAAGCAAAATGACAAAATAGTTTTGTTTTTGTAGTTTTTATTTTTTTAACATAGCAAACTAAATGTCTTTTTTGTTTGGGGTACCATAAAAAAATATTTTAGACTGGGTGGCCTATAAATGACAAAAATGTATTTCTCACACTTTTAGAAGCTGTGAAGTTCAAGATCAAGATGCCAACTAATATGGTATCTAGTGAGGGTTCACGTCCTCATAGATGACTCATTCCTCACAGGGTGGAAGGAGCAAGGGAACTCTCTCTCTGTGTGTTTTTTTTTTGATAAAGGCATTAATTTTATTCATGAAAATGCTGTCCTCATTAATTAATCACCTCCCAAATTCCCCCCCCCCTACCTTCTAGTCCCATCATATTGGGCATTAAGCATTAAGATATAAATTGTGGGGTGACACAGACATTTAGACTAAAGCACCAAGCATTCTGAGATTAAATAAACCCAACAAATAAGCTTGATTTTAACCCTGTTATTCTATGTGTTATTAGGAAGTTATATATGAAAACCAAATTATCTGTAGTTTTGTTACTAAAATATATTTTTAAAAATATTTTTATAATACTTGTTTACTTTTACAATACTTATTCTTATCAATGTATTAGTATGTAATATTTTTCTGTAAAAACACAAAAGACAATGGAGACCTCAAACCTTAAAGATGGAGAAATCAATACCAATAAGAATTTTAGCAGAGTTTAAATAACCAACTTTAATCAAACTTAATTCTCTCTGTTAGTAGATCAAAAGCTATTATTTTGGGGGCAAAATACCTTATGAGCATTATTGCTTTAGAACAGAAATAAATTGAGTATAGTATCATCCAGTGTTCACACTTAACTTGGTGAAGTACTGTATTGGGACATTAGTACATTTATCCCTCATTTTTCTATTAGTTGGGGTTTATATTACTTACCCCATTGGAAGTGGTGCTTAGAAAATTCAATTATACAATGTAATGTTTCTCATTAATGTCAGTATCCAGTATACAACCTAGCAAATCAGTCACATTAATCCTGAAGGGCCAGTTGTGCCATACAGACCTTGATACGAGAAGTCAGCAAGAAAGGCTTCAGTGATAGAGTGAAGATAATTCTTTTTAACTTGTCTGCAGATAGGGCAGAGTAAAAGAATAGTGCACTGAGGTGTAGTCTAGAAGATGAGATGGTTCAAGGAAAAAAGGAAGAGTAGTACATATTATGGAAACAGTATTTGCTTAAAAAAAGCATTAGCCAAAAAAAAAAAAAAGTTTGACTCATATATTGGGAAATATTTTAAGATAATAATCAGAATTTGGGAGGGAAAATACATTTGTGATACACATAAAGGTTATCCAAAGTCTATGCAGTAGATCCACGAAATGTTATATTTGTGAAAAGACAAATCAATTAGAGAGTTTTGGGACATGGAATAGAAGGATCTTAGTGTCAATGATGAAAATGACTTAGAGATGGAATATAAAACTGCAGTTTTTGTATTGGGGGGCTGAAGGGAAAAAAAGGAAAACACATTATCAAACAATGGATAGGATAGCTCTAATGCTCTCTTCACTAGTGTTCATTCTGTAGACAGCCTGTGATTTCCATTTCAGGATGAGCCTTTGGCTTTGGTTCCCATTGGCTTGAGTTGCACTTGAATGACACCTGCTCTCCCTTCAGCTTGTGTGCCAAGAGATGCTCAGCTGGGTTAGGCTTGATTAGGCTAAATTTCAGTAAAAAAGATAAGTTTTTTGGGGAAATTTGTTTAAGATATTTTTGAAGGAGAAGTAGAGACCAAATGGCCTGGATAAATGAAGAATGACAGAACTTTGAAAGACCATCTTAGGTACAAATTGCTTTAAGAGTATTGGCCCCCATGATTTGCTTCACTGAACAGATGGCATTGATAATGATTTTCATACATAAAATTATGTGTTATTTAGTTCTTGAACTAAGATGATGGATTGGAGAGAATAGAGAATTAATTTCCAGAAAATCAAAGTTTTGATCAAGGAGACCTAGTAACTAAAAAGAGAAGGAGAAATAGGAGCAAAATGTTATGTGAAGGTTTCTGGTTTGGGTAGTTGGATCCATATGATTTTTGTAAGCAATGCAAGGTGGTAGAAGATAAGAAACACAAGCACTGAGAGGTTTTGTTTGAGAGAAGGGTAATACAGAAAATAAATTAGTTCGTATATAATAATTCTGCAATTAACGGATAATAACTGGGTAAATTACCCAGAGAAGTAGAAAAAAATCTTGTGTTAACCCCGGAGTAACATCAGGAATTACAGAATACACAGTGGTAAAGAATCTCTCAAAGAAATCTAAGCAGAAATGTTGAGAGAGAGAGAGGAGGAAGAAAGAGGGATAGAGAGAGAAGAAGATCATTGTATAATGAAAACCAAAGGCAAAGCATTTCAGGAGTTAGAGATAGGTCAACACCACCAAATGCTTCCAAAGTTTAAGTAAGGTAAAGACACTTGAATATTTAATAAATGTAGCGATAAACACATAATTATAATTTTCCACGATCCAGTTTAATTAAAGTGACAGTGAAAGAACTTAGACTGCAGCTGATTGTAGAGTGAAGAGAAGTTGAGGAAATGGGGACGGCATTTGAAACAAATGTTTTCAGTAAAATTTGCCGTGATGGGAAGAACAGAACTAGGACAGTGGCTAGTAGTCATATGGGAATGTGTGTTTAAGGAAGGGATTGGAAGTTTTTCAAGATGAGGAGTCAAACAGTTAAATGCTGACAAAATGAAACTAGCATTTGCAGCACAGAAGAGAGGGGGATGAGAGACAGCAGTAGAGAGTAATTAGAAGTCTCTAAGAAGATGTGAGGGAGAGAAGTAAAGCTCACTGGAGAATTTACCAACACAGAATCCACCTATTCATCTGTTAGAGTTGTCATTTCTTTTTTTTCTTTGATCCCAGAAGTCTGGAACACAGAGAGGGACACCCTGATAAAGATATCAAAACTATCCTGCTATGCATGATGTACCAGTCATCTTGATCATCTTACTATTAAAATGCTATGTTTAAGAAAATTATAGCTTATTATTTTTTATTTTTCTAAATGTATTTCATTCACTAAGACCTTTTCACAAACTTATGCATGTAGGTAACTCAGTCACACTGATCTTATATTAGTATCTTATTATGTTTTATCAGCTCTCTGTCCCAGCACAATGTAGGATGTTCGCACTATATGGTTTGGTGTAGGTCGGTATGCTCTTAAATTCTTTTTTCATGTATTTATTTTCTTCAAACCTTTCAAAGTAGCTCATTTAGGAATGAGTATTTAAAAACTCCAATGTTTTAGTTCATCTACTTAGTAAATTAATACTATGAAAAGAAGTCAATATGCATTTTAGTTATCAGTTGAGTCTTAATAACAAAGGATCTCTATTGTTTTTGTGGAAGTCACATGATCGGAAATGTGGGTATGAGGTGGTCTTCGAGTGATAAAAACTGTCCCTAAAATCCATAGAGATTATTTGATGTGGACTTCCCAGGCATCAGAATTCACTGGCCCTGGCACAGAATGAGTTCATTCAGTCAAGGCATTTGCATTTGGGTTTTGAGAGCCAACTTTATCCCAGTGTGGGAATAGTAGGTCTTGGAATAGTAGGTCATGCTCATTTACATTTTCTTACTTTAACAAATATGCTTTTACTCATTTCAGCTTTTATTTGAATGTATGTCAAAAGAAAAATAAGAAAAATAATCATTTGTGTTGTGGAAAATACAGTTGAATTGAACCTGATGACCTCTAAAGATTCATTCAGCTTCTGATTTTCTATTTTAAAGTGTAACTGTCAGGGTACAATTAGGAAAACAAAAAACAATGTGTCTACAATATAGGATATTTAATTTGGAGAATTAGTTTCATAGGTGAAAGAAAAAGTATCTGACTGTCAGAGGTCAAAAGGTGGTAACCCAGCATCTGAGAGTCAATCAAGGCACAGGATGGTAACCTAGAGAAGAGCAACACCGGAAAACCACTACTACCTTAGGCTCAAAGATTATTAAAAAAAGGGGAGAGCCCACTGTCCAAAGTCATCCAAAGTAAGCTGGTAACATGAAAAGCTGCACAGAGGTAGCCACAATCAAGGGGAGACACAAGAGCAGAGTCTGCTGGAGAAACCACCCACGACAAAGAGGGAGAAAGGGTTAACCTAGTCTCTTACCCTCTACCCCATAAAATACCATCAGTGCTCCCCCTTGGCTGACCTGGGCCCAAGATAACATAATACAAAAGCCCTGCTGTGATACCAAACAGAAAGTGGAAGAGAGTCTGAGTAGCCAGGACTGGCTCAGAAATAAAATACTTTTTTGAGAGATAAAGACAAAAATTACAAAGTCTCTGAAGCATAAAATGAAAAACACAGATGTCATTGTCATCATTATTATGTTATTCTTGAGCCAAAATATTGTTGACTTGTTTACCTCATTTCCCTATCCAGTCTGTGCCAGGTTGTGTTGGTCACAGATGTCTTTATTTCCAATCTTTCAATCATGGTTAATGCTTTGAAATTTCAGTGAAGACTTCTGTTGGTCAAACTCTGACTCATTTAGCTCTTCTTGGAAATAAGAAACCCAGGGATCTCTTTTTTGGTGATTCAATTATATAAAAATAAAGAATTTCTCTTCCAAAAAGATCAAGTTATATCTTACAGGATTTACAAAGAGGCATTTTTTAGTTCTCACACTATCTCATTCTCTAAATTTGGACCATGCTGTGCTTTAAAATAATGTATCCACCTTTCTACATATTAAACAATAATTTATCACTAGTTCATTGTATCTACCAATATTTCTATTCTTTCTGTTCTTCTTTCTTGATGCTTCAAAATTTTCCACCATTTTCATTTTGTTTCTGTGAGAACTTCTTTTACCCTTTTCTAAAGGTTAGATCTGCTAGTGAGACATTCTTTTATTAGTTTTCCATCTTCTGATAATGTCATTATTTTCCATTTATTTCTAAAGGTATCAAATTAGCTGTTGATAGTTCTTTCATGATTTGAGAGATGTTGTGGCACACCTTTATGGCCTTCTTGGTTTCAGATGAGAAATCTGCTATTATTTGAATAGGTATCCCTCTATAGGTAATTTTTCCCTGGCTTCTTTCAAGATTATTCCATAGTCCTTTGTTTTCAGAAGTTTAATTATGATGTGTCTTGGTATGGATTTCTATGAGTTTATACAGTTAGAGTTTGCTCAGCTTCTTGAATATGTTGGCTTATGCCTTTCAACAAATTTGGAAAGTTTTATTTGTTATTCCTTTGAAAATGCTCAGCTCCACTCTCTCTTCTCCTTCTGGAATTCTGATGATACTAATGACAGATCTTTTGTTACTGTCTACAGGTCCTGGAGGCCCTGTGCTTTCTGTTTGTTTTTAGTCTATTTTCTCTCATTTGTTCAGGTTGGGTAAATTCTATTGATCTGTCCTTAAGTTTACGTATTCTATCTCCTATTATCTTCACTCTAATACTGCCCAGGTGCCTTGTTGTGACCGGATATCATTGCTTTTATCTGGTGCGCCCCCTCATTATGTAATGCCTCCAAATGAAGTTCCATTGTGGAATGAGGACTCTTTCCCTGGCTTATTAGGGTCAGCATGGCGTTTAGATCAATGATTCTCCTTGTTAGCTTTGTAGAATAACCTTGTATTGTTGAGTCCTGGCAAGAAATATGCTTACCTTATCCACCATTGGTTGCTTGATCAGGAGGTGGAAAGTATGGGGCTTGGGTTGTCATCTTCTGTTGGATAGGGTTTTATAAGAGTTGTGCTTCTACATCATTCCTCCAGTCCTGGACTCCCTACTCTTTTCCTTCCTCTTACTAACCCTACTTATCCTTTGTTTTCTGTTAAGTCATTTAAGGGGTTTATAGTTGTACTGAGAGGAAACAAGCAAGCAGAAAAAATTCTGCACCATCTTATTTCAACTGAAATTACTTTGTCTCTAATTAAAACCAGTGGCTCCCAACTCTAAGCAATTTAGCTCTCATGCACAGTTGGCAATGTCTGTAGACATTCCTAATTGTCACAACTTAGGGTAGTACTACCGGTACCAAGTGAATAGAAGCCAAAAGTGCAATGAACAGGAGAGTCTCAAGCAAGAAAGAATTATCCAGTCCAAATGTCAATAGTGCCGTAGTTGAGATAATTTAAACATTCTCCTGAGGAATAAAAAAATGTTGGCTACTTTTCAAATCTGTTGCAGGGTTAGACATTGACATCATTTTTTTCCCTTCCTCATCATAACCGCTAGTTTTGATGAAGAACCCTCACTTTCTAATATGCAAAAAGCCTTTCTAAATATATGCCTGAGGACTTGTCATTTTTAATTTTTAAAAGTGTCATTTGCTTTAATTTGATGCATTTATAAATCAAAAGGGTAGTTATTTTATCGCATGGCCTTGATACTATCTACAGTACACTCAGTCAAGAAAATGTTTTAAAAGCTACTAACATTTGCTCCTCCCATTACATTTCATACAATTATATGCACAAAGTGGTTTGGGACTTTGAGCTTCATTAACATATCTTTTATTTTGCATGCTAAATATAATTTGGCATACACTTTAACATTTATTATTCTAGTATCATTTGATGTTCTAATTTACTCTCTGTGCCAGCCATCTACTTTACCACTCATTTTTTTAAGAGTTGAGTAAAGATCCTGGAAACCTTGCTTTTTTAAACACTGCTACAGATTTGGGAACTCCTAGAATCAAAGAACAACTTAGTGTGGCAGCTCATTACTGAACTGTGAGCTCTGAATATATTGAGTTACTGCCAAGAAATATTTGTACTTTATAGTCATAGACTTTATTCTTCCATCAATGAGATCTAAAGTGGACTACCTGAATGTGGCTTACACTTCTTGATGATCTTTCCTTTGCACAGAGGAATCTTTGTCAATCTCACTATAGCTCTGCCCTTTAGGAGTGGTATGCTGGGGCCAATAAGTAGGCAGGTACTGCTTCTGAGTAAACAGTTCATCAAAAGTCTGAGAACAGAAGGTTTCAAATGTATCAAAGCAATTGGCACAGTTGTTCACTTGTTAATTAGGAACACAAAGGCACTTTCATCAAGCTGCCCAGACCAGGGGGCCATCTGCATGACAGCATTGTCTTTCTGATGATAGTGCAAATAGAGCTTAGCCAGAACTCTCCAGGGAAGGCTCACTGACCTTCCTGCTTTAAAATATATATAAGGCATATGGATGAAATAAAAAAATTGAATATAATCATAGAATAAGCCCCATTTTTAGTGTTTAGTCTTCTGAAGAATTTCCTAGGGACTTAACGTCCTGTTTATGTTAGTTTTGATAATTGCCTTCTTTTACTGTTACATATTTCAGTAATAGTTATAATTATTCCCAGTCTATGGGTATCAAGGCATTTCTAATGCAGTAATGCATAATCTATTATAATTGCCTTTTAAGTCTTCTGTCTTGTCCATTGTATGTAAGCTCTGTGATGGGAGGAGCCATGTCTATCTTGTTTAATTTTATGATCCTGCTACCTAGTAGACTTCTGGAAAATAATGAAATAAGGTGATGTTAGTAAGGTTTTCTTTTTTTTTTTCTTTTTTTGAAATATAATGTGTTTAGTTTGCTCTGAATTCACGTATCTACATTTTTCTTTGTAAATAAGCATGTTAGTGTATCAAATTGTGTTATATAACAATATTTTTGCCCCACACCACTTTTATATCTGAATGCGGTATAATGAGGTATATCTGAAAGCTATTGAAATGTCTTCTCTCTTATACTGATATGAAGTGTTTAATATCACTTATCTCTGTTTATTCTATCCTCTTTTTTAAATATCTAAATTGCTGTCATCATAAACATCAGATGTTTATACCAGAAAGATGCTGTATGAAGCCACTGTGTGTTTACTTTCCTTGTTTACAGTTCAATCATTGACAATGAATGGAATCCATTCCTAGGACTCTTCTAGCTCACTTATACATTTTCAAGAGACAAACAGAACCAATGCACTTGGATCATCACCTATTTTTCAGATAACCTTTCTGCTTTCTTGGTAGAAGTAGATGCATCTTCTCTGTGTCTCCACAGTTTTTAATATTTTTGTTATAGTCCTATGCATTTGTATATTTGTCCAAATGTATTTAGCTGACCCTTTACCAATGAGTTACAACTGCATGGGGCCCACTTATTGACAGATTTTTTTTTTCCCACAGTAGAGTTGGCGGACCATATGGAGTTCTGCATCTGTAACCCCAGAACTTTGGGAGGCCAAGGACAGAGGATCCAGATCACTTGAGGCCAGAAGTTCTAGACCAGCTGGGCAACAACATAGTAAGACCACATTTAAAAATTCTTCTTGTAGAGATCTTTCACTTCCTAGGTTAGGTAAATTGCTAGGTATTTTATTTTTTTGGAGCTATTGTAGAAGGAATTGAGTCCTTAATTTGATTTATGGCTTGGTTGTTATTGGTGTATAGCAGTGCTATGGATTTGTGTAGACTGACTTTGTGGCCTAAGACTTTACTGGATTTGTTTATCAAATCTAGGAGTATTTTGGAGGGGTATTCAGGATTTTCTAGGTATAGGATTATATCATTGGCACACAGTGGTAGTTTTAATTTCTCTTTTCCAATTTGGATGCCCTTTCTTTCTTTCTCTTGCCTGATTCATTTTGATAGAACTTCTAGAGCTAGGTTGAATAGAAGTGGTGAAAGTAAACATCCTTGTCTTGTTTCAGTTCTCAGGGGAAATGTTTCCAGCATTTGCTCATTCAGCGTGATGTTTGTTATGGGTTCATCATATACTGCTTTTATTATTTTGAGGTATTTCCCTTCTATGCTTAGTTTGTTGAGGGTTTTCATCGTAAAGGATGCTGGATTTTATTGAATGCTTTTCCTATATTCTATTGAGATTATCACATGGTTTGAAAAAAATCATAGCACAAACAAATGAAAACACAACTCATGCTCATGTATTGGAAAAATTAATATCATGAAAATGACCATATTACCCAAATCAATCTACAGATTCAATGCAATTCCCATCCAAATTCCAGCATCATTTTTCACAGAATTAGAAAATACAATCCTAAAATTCATTTGAAACAAAAAAGAACTGACATAGCCAAAGCAAGACTAAGCAAAAAGAACAAATCTGGAAGCATCATATTACCTGACTTCAAACTATACTACAAGGCTACATAAATCAAAACAGCATGGTACTGGTACAAAAACATAGACACATAGACCAATGGAACAGAATAGAGAGCCAATAAATAAATCCCAAATACAGCAAAGCAATCCTTGAGAAAACATACAAAACATAAACTGGGGAAAGGGGCACACTACTTTTTTTGTTTTTGGTGCTGAGAAAACTGGCAAGCCACATGAAGAAGAATAAAACTGTAATAAACCTTATACAAAAATCACCTCAAGGTAGATCAAAGACTCAAATCAAAGATGTGAAACTTGAAAAATTCTGGAAGAAAACCCAGGAAATACTCATCTGGACATTGCCTAGGAAAAGTATTCAGGACTAGGACCTCAAAATCAAATGAAACAAAAATAGATATTAATAAATGGGAACTAATTAAACTAGAAAGCTTCTATACAGCAGAAGAAATAATCAGCAAACAGCTCACAGAGTGGAAGAAAATATTTGCAAAATATGCATTCAACAAAGGACATATATCCAGAATCTACAAGGAACCCAAATCAGTAAAAATAATAATAATCATCATCATCATCCCATCAAAATGTGGCAAATGATGTGAATATACATTTTTCAAAGGAAGATATACAAATGACCAACAAACATGTGAAAAATAATATTCAAGATAATTAATCATCAGGGATGTGCAAATTAAAACCACAATGAGATACCTACCACCTTACCCCTGCAAGAATGGCCATTATTAAAAGGACAACAGTATCAAAAAACAATAGATGTTGACATGGATGTGGTGAAAAGGGAATGCTTATACACTGCTGTTGGGAATGTCAATTTGTACAACCTGTATGGAAAAGAGTATGGAGATTTCCTAAAGCACTAAAAGTAGACCTACCATTCAATTCAGCAATTTCACTGCTATCTACCCAAAAGAAAAGAAGTCATTATATCAAAGAGACACCTGTACACATATGTTTATAGCAGCACAATTTACAATTGCAAAGATATGGAAGCAGCCTAAATGCTCATCAAACAATAAGTGGCTAAAGAAAATTTGATGTGTATATCTATCTATCTATCTTTCTATATATAGATATATAAATACACACACACATATATATACACACACATACTATGGAATATTACTCAGCTATTATATATATACACATTACACTTGTATATATATACACACACACACACATTATGGAATACTTACTCAGCTATTAAAAAGATTGAAATAATGTGTTTTGTAGTAACTTGGATGAAGCTGCAGGCCATTATTCTAAGTGAAGTTACTCAGGAATGGAAACAAATACTGTATGTTCTCATTTACAAGTAGGTACTAAGCCATGGGTAAGCAAAGACATACAGGATGATTTAATGGGCTTTGGAAACTCAGAAGGGAGAGGGAGTGAGGAAGATAAGGGTTAAAAAACTACATATTTGTTACAATGTACACTACTTGCGTGATAGGGACACTAATATCTCAGACGTTACCACTATATAATTAATCCATGTAACCAAAAACCACTTGTACTACAAAAACTATTGAAATAAATATAATATTAAGAAAAAACTAAAAATTGTGTAGGCATCATGGTGTGTGCTGTAGTCCTAGATACTTGGAAGGCTAAGGTGGGAGGATTATTTGAACCCAGGAGTTCCTGGCTGCAGTAAGCTATAATCACACTACTGCACTCCAACTTGAGTGACAGAGATGGATTCTATATTTAAAAAAAAATAATAATAAAGTAAATATAGTCTTTTCAGAATGTGACTTCATGGATAAGAAGGGCCCTTTTTTTTTTTCTGTAAGTGGGTTCCACAGGAAAAACTGTAGAACTTGATTATGAGTAGATTTTTGTATCTGACGTGTGTGTGTGTGTGTGTGTGTGTGTGTGTCTTACCTGTCTGTTCCTGTAAAGAACAAAGCAGGTTTTCTAGAACTAAATAGCTAATTAAAATAAACTCTAACTCAATCTCTTCAGTCATATTTGCTGTTATCTTTTGTCCTTTAGGAGTCATTTCTTCCTTTCTAAATCAATTAGGCACATGGCTCATATCCTTCCTTGTCATCAGCTTTTTTACTAGACCGATAATAATTATGAGATCTAGAGATCTTATTCTGTTCTGCATTAACAGTGCTTTATGAATACTAACTGAATACATAAATTAGTTAAATATATAGCTCTTTTCCCTCCCTCCGTCCCCCTCCCTCCCTCCCTTCCTTCCTTCCTTCCTTTTTCTTCTTCTTTTTTTTTTTTTTGTTAGAGACAGGGTCTTACAATGCTGCCCATGCTGGCCTGGAACTCCTAGCTCAAGTGATCCTCTGGCCTCAGCTTTCCCAATAGCTGGGACTATAGGCATATACTATGGCACTCAGCTTTCTTCTTCATTTTCTAACTTATTCTTTGAAAACTCTTTCCCTCCCTCCCTCCCTTCCTCCCTTCCTTCCTTCTCCTCCTTCTTCCTTCTTCTTTCTTCCTTCCTTCCTTCCTTCTTTCTTTTCTCTTTCTTTCTCTCTTTCTTTCTTTCTTTTCTTTCTCTCTCTCTCTCTCTTCTTTCTTTCTTTCTTGAAATATGACAGTTGTGTTAGGGTGTCCAAATCACGTCAACTTCAGTGATATACTAGAAAGATACACAGAACTCAGAGAAAGCTGTTATACTCACAGTTACAACTTATTGCAGCAAAAGGACACAAGCCAAAATCAGCAAATGAAAAAAAACACATGGGCAAAGTCCAGGAGAAAAATGGATGTAAGCTTCCAGGTGTTCCCAATCAGTGGAGTCATGTGAGAATGCAATTATGTCTCCCCAAAATAATATCTGACAATACATGCAAAGTGTTACCAAACAGGGAGCCTCTACCAAGCCTTGCTGCCCAGGGTTTTTACTTAGGATCAGTCTCATAGACATGCCACACCCTCCAAACTGACCTCTGTTCTCAGGTTCCAGTGACCCAGCCTCCATCTCCATAAACATTTATCAGAAATCACATTGTTAGATAAACTTACTTGATCAAGCTGGTACAGCATTACCCAAAGCCTCGGGCATATAAAAACTGTCTTACCAAGCACAGAAGGGCTCAGAAGTCATTTCCCAAAAGTACACCAAGGGCCATTCCTGAAGATAGGCCTTTCTTTGGAATGTGCAGGTTCTGAGAACACACAGGCATGCTGATTCATTCTTTCTGTCCCACAGTTACTAGGTAAAATACACAAAGTGCACTAATTTTAGGGTGAGAGTTCGATAATTTTTTACAAATTGTACAGCAGTGCAATCATTATGCATATAAAGATATAGTTTATTCAAGTAATCTCAAAAGTGTGCTTTAAACCCTCTCTCAGAGGTTAATGTTGTTCTGACTTCTATCGCAGTTTATTACCATATTCAGGTAATAAAGGAAAAAAAACTCGTGATGATTTCAATGCATGCAGAAAAAAACACTTCATACAATTCCAAAACAAAATTAAAAATAAAATTTGTGTTATTTTTGTTTGTTTTATTACAGTGTAGTTTTTCTTTATATGAATATAATGTGATCTATTTAACCTTGATCTTTTTCATAAAAGTTTAGAATTATTTGAGTATGAAACTTTATTATTAAAGTTTCTTTTATGTGAAAAGAAACTTTTCCTCAAAAGTTTATTTTGTGAAGAAACTTTTCATTGAAAAGTTTTCATAAAATGTTTTATATTCAACTAATTCCAAACTTTTGTGAATAAATTAACTTTCTTATACATTCTTACAGTTGCATGCACAGCAAAATATAGACATATGCAATTATTTTTCTTGGATGTATTATTAAGAGTGAAATTGCAGAGTCATAAGGAATACTTGGTTTTAACAATTTGTGTTTGTCCTACCAGTTTCTGACTATTGTAGTTGCTGTACACGTATTGACAGTCTTTATTTTTAGCTCTTCTGATGCTTGTGTAGTTGTATCACATTGTGCTTTGAATTTTCATTTATCTGATGTTTAATAAATTTGAACAGGGTTTAATATGCTTATTTGCCTACTGGATAAAGTAGGATACTCTTTTGTGAAATGTCTGTTTAAAATATTACCAAAAACTTCTTTGTATGTTCTAGATACAATTATTCAAGATCTAGAGAATGTACAAATTTCTGTATCTATCCAGAATACATAAACAGCACTCACAAGTCAATAATAAAAAAGTAGAATCTTTGACCTAAAAACACAAAATATATGGAGAATTGTACACACAAACACATGTGCATTTTATATATACATATATATTGAATATATAGGTTATATTTGTATATATTTTTATGTGTCTATGTGGTAAATATGTAGAGAGAATATGGACACACGTACATATATTCTGTTTTTCATATTTAGGTCAAAGGTCAATTTCTAATTAATTTTTTAATATGGTATAATGCTAAAGGGAAAGTACCTTATTTTAAAATTTCATACATATAGATAATTTATGCAACACTTCTTATAGAAGTGACCATATCTGGCTTTAAATTGGGATTTTATGTTGATCTATTTTGTTGGCAGATTTGTTTGTTGCAGCTCCAGTATCACACTGACTTGATTTGCTGTAGTTGTATAATAAGTCAGAAAATTTGGCTGATCAAGTCCTCTAACTTTGTTCTCTACCTTTCAAGTTAATTTTTGATTTTCTAGACATTTTACATTTCCATATAAATTTTAGAACAGATTTGCAAATTCCACCAGAAAAAAAATAATATGTTGGGTAATTTTTGATTGGCATTGCATTAAATATATTTTTAATTTGGGAAGAAATGAAATATTGATAATATCGAATTTTCACTTTCATGAATCTGATATAGCTCTTCACTGACTTAGGTCCTACTTTTTGAAAATTTCAGCTATGTTTTATAATTTTCATTACAACGGTCTTTCTCATCTTTTGTTAGGTTTTTCCTATTTATGTTACTTTTTTATATTGTTAGAAAACTATTTTAAATTCCCTTTTATCCATATGTGCTCTTAATATATATATATATATATATTTTTTATTTTTTCTTTCCTATTTACTTTCTCAGACCAGTTTTATATTGGTTAATATTTTTTCATTCTTTTACTGTCTACATCCTTATATTTCTAGTGAGTTTCTGTCAATTTTATTTAGTTAGATTTTTTTTAACCACTCTCATAATCTTGTATTTTTTAGTTGAAATGAATTTATGATTTAGCTGGATTTAAATCTATCACAATATATATATTTTGTTTCCCAGATGTGAAATTCTTACTTATACTTATGGCTCTCATGTAGCCACATTTATTTTCTATATCATGACTTTTCATATATTAGCCAGTAATATTCTCTCTTTGCTTATGGGTGTAGGGCATCCAATGACAGATCATATTTCACATTTGGCCAGGTGTGGCTATGAGATCATTTCAAACTTGTAGAAAGTTTGATAAAATGATGAGTGAAATGTGTAGGCTTTCGCCAACTTAAAATATACACACATACACATTATATATATATATATATACACAATCACTTTTTCCATACTTAGTCTCATTTTGCCTTCTCAGGTCCTAAAATATGAATGAATCAGTAACACAAATTTGTCTGGGTAGAGGAGGGTGATGTTCCAGAGAATGTCAAAGTGACACGTTAGAAAGAATCCAAGTCCTAGAATATTTTGGTTCATCCCAGCTGCCCTACCAGCTGAATTTGGCCACAGTCTACTGGAAAGAAAAATATACTTCCAGCATATAAATAAGTCGCTGTACTTTGAAGATTTTAGTTTATTTATTTATGCCCAGTTAACATTGAAGTAAACATTAATAAGACCTATTATCCTATAGCTATTTATAAAGATTATTTATAATTAAACATATTAGCATCTGTCACAGCTTGCACAATAATTTTAAAGTGCTTATTACATATAACACATACATATTTGATTTTGTTTGGCTGTGTCCCCACTCAAAATCTCATCTTTTTTTTTTTTTTTTTTTGAGACAGTGTGTCGCTCTGTCAGCCAGGCTGGAGTGTAGTGGTGCAGTCTCAACTCACTGCAGCCTTCCCCCCCACTTGTTCAAGCAATTCTCCTGCTTCAGCCTCTTGAGTAGCTGGGATTACAGTCATGCACCACCACAACCGGATAATTTTTGTGTTTTTAACAGAGACGGGGTTTCATCATGTTGGCTAGGCTAGTCTCAAACTTCTACCTCAAGTGATCCACCCACTTTGCCCTCCCAAAGTGCTGGGGTTACAAGCCCAAAATCTCATCTTGAATTGTAATAATCCACATATGTCAAGTGTGGGACTAGGTAGAGATAATTGAATCATGGGATTGGTTTCCCCCGTACTGTTCTCATGATAGTGAGTGAGTTCTCATGAGATCTGACGGTTTTATAAGGGGCTTTTCCCTTCACTCAGCTCTCATTCTCTCTCCTGCCCTCATGTGTAAAAAGACGTGTTTGCTTCCCTTTCTACCATGATTGTAAGTTTCCCGAGGCCTCCCCAGCCATGCGAAACTGTGAGTCAATTAAACCTCTCTTCCTTATAAATTACCCAGTCCCAGGTATGTCTTTATTAGCAGCAGAAAAATGGACTATGACAATATTCAATAAATTAAACTTTGATGTTTTGACTCAAAAGGTTGTGATACCAACCCTCTCTTTTGTCCCAGTAAGTACATTTTTTAAAACTAAAAATCTTTTATGTTTTTATAGGCTAAAAAGATAATGATAGATTTCAAGTACCAGAGAAACAGTATTCCCCTAAACAGTCCTATTCTTTGGATATATAATATTTACTGTGCTGCATCCTAAATACACTCGAGATCCTATCCAGTGCTGCAGTGCAGAAACCAGTTTTGGCTTTTCCATGTAACTCTTGTGTAACCAGTAAGTTATTTACATTTACTGAGCAATTATATCATGAATTATATCATGGATATGGACAAATCAATGAACTAGTCAGAAGTAAAGGTTTACCTTGATGTATTGTCTTTGTTTCTTTCTTTCAACCTCTCTCTTTTTTTTGAGAGGGAGTACTATCTTTGATTGGTTTTGGTATCAGAGTAATGCTAATAAACTGGGAAGCATTCCATCTTCTTCTATTTTCAGGAAAAGATTGTGGAAAATTGATTTCATTTATCTTTAAAAGTTTTGTAGATTTCTTCAGTAAAACTATCTGTGTCTGTCTGGCATATTATTTTTTGAGAGCTTTTAAATTATAAATTCAATTTCTTCAGTGATTTTAGGACTATGCAAATTATTACATCATCATGATTAACTTGGTATTTTGCGATTTTAAAAAATTGATTCTCTTTTTCTAATTTTATGTACATAAAGTTTTTCATTCTATTATTACCTTTTTAATTGCTGCCATTTCTACAGTAATGTCTCCTATTTGATTTTCTGTTTGATTTTTGGTAACTTCTGTCTTTGTATTTTTGTCAGTCTCGCTGTAGATATATTTATGTATTTGTCAATCTTGTAGATCTATATATATTTGTCAGTCTTGCTGTAGATATATATATGTTTGTCAATCTTGCTGTACATATAGATATATCTATATATTTGTATCTTAAAATATATGTAGCTGTATCTACAGCAAGATTGACAAATATATATATGTACAAATACATAATATTTTTGGCTTGATACAAATATATAATATTTATATATTTTAAAGATATAGATTTAAAATATATAAATATTATTTTAAATTTGTATCTTTAAAATATTTATATATTTTAAATCTGTATCTTTAAAATATACAAATATATAATATTTATATATTTATAATTATATCTTAAAATATATAAATATATATTTATATATATCTCTTTATAATATATATTTATATATAATATATATCTTTATAATATATATTATATATTTGTATCAAGCCAAAAATTGAAATACTGCAAATGTCCATCAATGAGTAATATATATATATATAATATATAATATATGTATTTTAAGATATACATATATTTTGTCAGTCTTGCTGTAGAGATATATATATATGTATATATATAATCAACTTTTGTTGCATTGACTTTTAAATTTGTGTCTTTATTTTTAATTTTATTCATTTCTGCTTTTATCTTTATTAGTTCTTTTTCTGCTTGCTTAATTACTTAAATATTGGATATATTACGCTTTCATTTTCATTTAGTTCTACATACTTTTAAATATATCCTTTGATGCTGCAACTCTGACCTATATTTAGATATATGTTTATCAATATCCATATATTTAGAGTTTTTTTCTGTTGTTTTTCTGTTATTGATTCCTAGCTGGATCCCATTTTGAAAAATAATTCACTATGATTTCAATTATTTTACATTTTCTGAGGTCTGTCTTGGTGAATATTCCTCAGGCATTTGGAAAATGTCAGTTTTACTGTTACTGGGTAGATGTTCTATATATGCCAATCCAGCTATAGGTTTTCTATGTCCTTGTTATCTAGCTACCACTTGTATCAGTTAGTTCCTAAAAGTGGGATGTTGAAGTTCTTAATAATTGTGAATTTGTTCATGTCTTTTTTTCAACTCTTTTTTAATTTCATGTATTTTATTTCAAGGCTCCTTGTTTGGTTGATACATTTTTAGTATTGTGTAACATGATGCAATGATTTTAACCTTTTATACTTTTACTGTTTTGTCTATGCAATTCCCAGTTTTGTATCTATTAATTTTCTTTTCTCTGTAGTTTATATATTTAAATTTCAATATACCACTCACTCATGCTTCTTTGAATAACATTTGCATGGTAAATCGTGTTCCATTCTTTTACCTTCAACTTACTTTTGTCCTTTAATTTGAAGATAGTTTATTGAAGGGGGATACAGTTAAGTCATGTTTTATATCCATTCTGCTAGTCCGTGTCTTTTGTTTGGTATATTTAGCTCATTTACATTTAAGATAATTATTGATAAGTTAGAACTTAAGTCTGACATGTTATATTTGTTTTATGGGTTTTTTTCTTCTGATTCTTGTCCCTAAATATATTTTGTTTTATCTTTTTTAAAACATAGCTTAATAAATCATCTTGATTTATTTATAGTATATTTGAGTGTGTCTTTTTTATAGTTTTTAAAGTGATTGCTGTCAGTCTTATAATATAAAAATACACAAAAAATTGGTATAAAGATAAAATGAGATTATATATATTAATATTAATAATAAAATGTTTTAAAGTGGGAAGATGCTAGGGATCATTATTACACTGATAACCCAACTAAAAACCAGAGATGTTTGACTTAAATATATTTTTACACATCCATATGTTTACCTTATAAAAACAAAACAGTTTATTTGCAATTACAGAGTTTCTGTTTTACATGAACTATGAAATAGATAGGAATTCATGGTTCCTCTAGGAGATAAACATAAAATTATCATATGACCCTGCAATTCTATTTCTACATATGTACCCAAAAGAAAATAAAATATGAGTACAAGGAAACATGTATACAAATATTTGTATTAAGTCAAAAATTGAAATACTGCAAATGTCCATCAATGAGTGGATCAACAAACTGTATATATATATATATATATATACACACATATATATGTGTATATATATATATAGCATTGTAATGCTCCAAAATCATTATGCTAAGTAGAATAATCCAAAACAGAAAATTTTATATTTAATCTTTCTTATAAATATGATATATCCACAATAGGCAAATCTACGGTAGGAGGTGAAAAAAAAATTACTAAATGTGTACTGGGCACTTTTAGGGAGTAATAAAATAGTTTTGAAATAAGAGATTAGAGCATATGGCTATATAATGTTGTGAATAGACTACCTATTACTGAAATGTACACTTTAAAATGGTAAATCTTATTCTAACTATGGATTTCATTCCATTAAAATATACTTAAAATCAATTAAGGAACAGTGACTTGATTGCAAGCTCCTTGAGGGAAACTACATTTATATCTCCTGCCTAAGATCCCAGTAAATTCAGAAACTGGACAGCTGAGCATAAATTCTTGTTGACTATAAATAAGTTTATTCAGGTTACCTCAAAAAGCGTAGCAAGCAATATCATTGCAATAAGGACAACTTAAACTACAACTTGTTCAGCGACAACAAAAGCATATGGTAACCATTCGGTGATAAAAACAGTCAAACTCTGGAAAATATTTTGAGAGATTTATTCTGAGCCAATACGAGGACTATGGCGTAGCTGCAGGGAGTTCTGAGAACATGTGCCAACATGTGGTCAGGCTACAGCTTAGTTTCATACATTTTAGAGAGACATAAGACATCAATCAATACATGTAAAATGTACATTGGTTCAGTCTAGAAAGGCGGGACACTCAAAGCTGAGAAAGGCAGCTTCCAGGTCATAGGTGGATTCAAAGATTTTGTTTATTTTATTTTTATTTTTTTGTTTTCAATTTTTATGTGTACATAGTAGGAGTGTGTGTGTGGTTGGATGGATAGATAGATAGATAGATAGATGGATAGTAGGTGTATCTATTTATGGGCTATATGATATGTTCTGATGCAGGCATGCAATGTGAAATAAGCACATCATGAAGAATGGGATATTCATTTTCTCAAGCATTTATGCATTGAGTTACATACAATCCAATTACCCTCTTAAGTTATTTTGAAATGTAATTAGTTATTATTGACTATAATCACCCTGTTGTACTATCGCATAGCAGGTCTGATTTTTTCTATTTTTTTTTTTTTTGTTCCCATTAGTAATCACCTCCTCTCTGTCCCCCCCCTCTCCTATGACACTTCCCAGCCTCTGGTAACCATCTTTCTACTCTCTATGTCCATTAGTTCAATCATTTTGAATTTTAGATTCCACAAATAAGGGAGAACATGTTGATTGGCAACTGCTTGAAAGAGTTAAGTGATTATCTAAAGACCTGGAATCCATAGAAAGGAGTATCTGGGTTGTGGAGACCAAGATTTTTATCATGCAGATGAAGCCTACAGGTAGCAGGCTTCATAGAGAACAGATTGTAAGTGTTTCTTATCAACCATAGAAAAAAAAAAGGTGTCAGACTTTTAGTTTATTCTGTCTTGAGTTAGGAAAGATCTGGAAAGAGAAGGGGATTCTCTACAGAATGTACATTTTCCCCACAAGAGACAGCTTTGCAGCACCATTTCAAAATATGTCAAGGAAATATATTTTGGGGTAAACTACTGTCTCATGTTGGTATCTTATTGCTACAAATAGCCTGTTTTGTCCGTCTTAAGGTCTCTGTTTTAATATTAATGCTAGTCAGCTGTTCCTGAATTACAAAGAGAGGAGGGTATAGTGAGACCTATATGACCTTCTTTCCATTCTGGACTAAACAAGTTTTTTTAGGTTAACTTTGGAATGTCCTTGTCCAAGAGGAGGGGTCCAGTCAATTGGCTGAGGGGCTTAGAATTTTATTTTTGGTTTACAATTCTTTCAAGTTATCTATGTCTGTGAAGTACAGTTGTACATTCAAAAGTCAGGAGGAATTCTCAAAAGAGTGCTGGCAACTTCTACTGTCTACACTGCTGCTGCCCTCCAGATCCCTGTCAATGGCTGTGGCTGTTCACCTGCTGTGACAGTCAATTTAGAGGAGCCCTAACTAGAAATCCTCACTACCACCTGGCACTGAATTCCCCCTAGGCTTTTCATGTTTTGGAGTTTTTCAGCAGGTCAGCAGACACAGCAGGGCTCCTACTCCCAGGAAAGCAGTATCCCATTTTTAGATTGTCATTACCATGGCAGAAAATCATAAAGTTAGGATACACAAATATCTATCCTGCCACCTAATGCAAAGCTCGATTGTTCCCTACAGCATAGTCTCATACACTTTGGTGCTGTCTAGTTTTAAATGATTCGGCTTCTACAGATTTTTTTTCTTCTTTTTTTTTTAGTGTGTGGTATGGCACCCAGTAATTTGAGTCTGAAGCTTTGCTATTTGTGAAGTTCACTGGAGAGAATTCGTTCTTCCAAGTCTGAATGCTCTCATTTACATAAGAATAGGTTCCCAAGGAGTTGAGGGCACTCAACCTTTGCCAGCTTTCTTTTAAAAGAGGACCTATGTATTATGGAAGGAAAGGAAGAAAGCAAGATTGTAAAATGACTTTCACTGGTACTAACTTTCCCTCTAAACTGTCTAGGAATTTGTTAGCATATTCCTCACTGTTGCTATTTCAGTTAACAGGTTTTCATAGGACTCCACTATATTATTTTCCTAGGAAGAATACTCAGTAATTTTAGGCACTGCTTAATTTCTCAAGTTCATTTTAGTTATTAATATATTGCTCACTTGCTTAGGGACATATTGGGAAAATACTAGTCAATGTTGATTTCTGGCTATTTGACATAAATGTGCAGATTACATAAATGTAAGTCTGTTTAAAATAATTTCAATGTCAAAGTGCAAGTGCTTTCTACTTACAGCACTAGATTCTAGAGATAGAAAATGTATGAAACATGGTCTTAATCCTTATTTTGCTCCCAGAGCACCTCACTAGGAAAATGAAAAAGTGCTGCCTCTAATACAGGGAGATTATCAGCAATTGAATAAAAGGCACTTGTGCTAAGAAATCTGACAATCACTCTACCCCTGCAAAGGACTAAGATTGGAGGTTCCAAATCAAAGGAGAACTGAAGGAATGATTAACTTTGCTAGGGTCAGAGAAAGGGGTAACTTTTGCTCCTGTGTCTATTCCCCAGAAGGAGTGACAACTGGTAGAGATGCAAAGTAGTGTTTAAACAGCATGCTTCCTGTACCATGTTTCTTTAAGAGATGCAGATTTTTTTTTCTTTTATTGGCTGCTGTTATATATTTTTTTCTCTGTGGGGCACATTACTTTCTTATTAGAGATACACATATCATTAATATCCTGGATTATTTTATTTATTAAATAAAGATTTTTCTGAGAGAAGAATTATACACATTTAGAACACATCACAAAGTTACAGACATAGTTTATTTTTATTTTGAAAAAGCTTTAAAAAGTTTCACTAAGCAGATTGTGTGTGGACAATGACAATCCAGTAAAGTCTTAGACTTTTGAACTGCCTCTCCCACCAAATCCTGAATCAGCCAGAGGTATGATGACTTCACATGAGGGTCTTTAACCAACTCCTTGCCAGAGACTTGGCTTCTCCTGTCTGCTTTGGGGTACAGTTGATTGCTGCTTCCCTGCACACTTCTTTAATGCCTTCTCCAGCAGTCTCTGTGGTATTAATATACTTTTTAAACATACTGTTTTCCTTAATGTAATTTTAAGCTTCCTTTCTTCCATCCCACGGAGAACAGATGGTCATCTTTAGCACACTCTTTTCAATACCATTTTTATTGTCTTTCGCTTTTTCTTGAAACATGGTAGAATATTTACTTACGTGAGAAAAATATCTGTCTTTCAGTATTCCTAGAGATGGGTCTAAGAATTTGCATAGGATGAGTAAGATATTTCTTCAAACCAAAATATGAATATTTAATTTCAGATTAGCCCCATTACTATAAGGAGCAGCTGTCAATGTACCTAAGCATGAAATAGTAGAAGAGCTTGCTTTGTTAAATTCTATTTTGTTTTTCTACATGACCTTTGGTTAATCTCCAATTGTAGACCAGATGAGGTTTTCATTAAGAGTTTAGAAAAATTGAAATTGGTGATTTTCAAATCTTGGTTTATTTGAGTGCCTTTTGTTGGTGTTTTTGAATTTTTAAAACATTTTTAAACTCTGAAATGTCTACTCCAGTGAGCATTTGGTGAGAGCCCAGAATAGATACAACAATCACAAATCAAACCAGCCTGCCATCAATGTCTTTCTCAGAAACCTCACTGTCCAAAATCAGTTAAAACAGTTTATAGAAGGTATAGTCTGTCCCAAAGTAGACTGCAGAGTACTTTAGGGAGATCTCAGGGAAATAACAAATATTCTGTAATTTTAAAAGCTTTATACCTATTAAGACAGGACAATTGTTTCTGATAAACACCATTAACATAATAATATACAGTAGTAACATGGTTTGGCTGTGTTACCCCTGCCCCCAACAAATCTCATCTCACATTGTAGCTCGCACAATCTCCACATGTTGTGTGAGGGACCTGGTGGGAGGTAATTAAATCATGGGGGTGGGTTTCTCCCATGGTGCTGTTCTCCCGATAGTGAACAAGTCTCATGAGATCTGATGGTTTTATAAAGGGCAGTTCCCTCGCACACACTCTCTCGCCTACTGCCATGTAAAACATGCCTTTGATCCTCCTTCACCTTCCACCATGATTATGAGACCTCCCCAGCCATGTGGAATTGTGAGTCTATTAAACCTCATTTTCTCTATAAATTACCCAGTCTCAGGTATTTCTTTATAGCAGTATGAAAATGGACTAATACAAATAGGAAAAATAGCAAAGTAAGGTGATGTGGAGTGATGGGGTTCAGACAATGCTATGCTAAAATACAGCACTATGGCATTTGGAACAATAGCAGAAGCTCTCTCCTTCCGCCTGCCTTTCTTCCCTGAAACAGGTTGTAAGACCTTATGTAAGAGGTACTCTCCTTATACCCAGAAGAAAGGCACATTCTTTTATCAAGACAAAGCACCACGCAGAAGAATCTGAATAAACAGGACTTGCTGTTTCCCCAGTTTATTGCCATACTCTTTGTCCAATCATATTTCTCCATGTCTCTCTACTCTTCATCAATCCAGGCATAAGCATACACAAGTATGACTGCTTCTTCTTGTCTCCATTTTCTTATAAAGGCTTCTGTATTCATAAAACTTAAAGAAATTTCTATGCTTATCTGTCTTTTGTTATAGGAGTCTTAGCTAAGAACCTCAAATAGGCAGATGGGTTAAGAAAGATGTTTTTCTCTCCCCTACAAAAGAAAGAAAATCACTGTAGCTGATTTAGATCTTCAAGAAAAGTTTAAGAAGGATATATTCTTTCATCAGGGTCTATTTTTGTGCTCTCCATAGAAATATTATTCAAGCTATGAATGTGAGCCACCTGTGTAATTTTAGTTTTTCTAGCAGCCACACAAAAAAACAAAAATAAACAGGATGAATTTGTTTTAATAAAGTTTTATTTAATCATATATATCCAAAATACCATTTTAACATGTAATTAATTTTAAGAATATGATATTTGATATTCTTTTTGTCCTAAGTGTTCAAAATCCAGTGTGCAGTATTATACTTAGAACATATCTCAATTTTGAACTAGCCATATTTCAAGGGCTCAATAGTTGAATGTGGACACATATGGACAAAAGTCACATATTGGACAGTTTGGATCAAAAGTAGTAAAAATGAATAGGATTTGGGAGGAGCAATTTAAGAAGGAATGACAAGAAAGTACTCTGAAAGGTGGAAAGGTTTATATGATACCGAGTAGGTTACTAAGGTATAAAACACATTTGAAATATACACCGGTTTGTTGTTGAAAAAATTGTAAGCTTTTTTTCATTTATTTATTTTGTATATATTTTTAAGAGCTGAGGTCTCATTATGTATCTCAGGCTGGTCTCAAACTCCTGGGCTTAAACTATCCTCCTGTTTCAGCCTACTGAGTAGCTGGAACTCTCCCCCCTGCCCAGCAAAAGAACAAGGTAGCCTTAGAATCAATATACCACATAAATTAGAATAATGTTCAGTGGCAAAAATAGAAATATCTCAGGAGTTTAACATAATAAAATTTCTTGGTTTCTTGTCCACCATGGGCCAGCACTGGGAGTGTGTATAGGAAGTCATCTCTGCTCCGTATCAGTCTAGAACTGATGGAGGCTTCACTGTCTTGAATATCACTTGTTGCTTTGGTAGCAGAAGAAAGTGGTACATGGCACTCCTGCTTGTTCCTCCTAACTGCAAAAAGTAAATGTAATCATTCTGTGTACCCTGAAGCAAAGACAAAGTATATACAAATTAGCATTAAAAGTCTCTATATCTATCAAAGCTTAAAACATTTTTATGACTATAGGAAAGCTACTTTATTTCTGAGCTTATGCTTTCTCTTCTGTAAAGTGAAGAAAATAACTGTTAAGTAGGATAAGAGTAAGCAAAGCACCTTGCACAGTGTCTTGTACATAGAACTCAAAGAATTGGTAGTTATTATTTTTGTGCAGTAATTCAGAGTTCTCCCCCATGGATGTTAGTTTTTCACAACTAAACTAGAATAATGTGCCCAGTAAGGTCTCAGGAGGTATCTGGACCAGTTTGTTTCAATATTTTTATTAAGTTTTGTAGAGCAAGTTAATTTTTATATAGAATTTTAATCTCTGAAAAATTATGGATTTTTATATGTCTACAGTAGTTACCATATTTGTTTTGTGCTATCTTTTTAACTTGCCTGTAATCTCCAACAATAGTTAATAAAATTTCCCAGAATAAGTATGTTGTCTTATCTATTGTATATCCTTAAGATCATATAAATACACCTTGCTTTATTGAATTAAAATATAATTTTGGACCCCAAATACTAGCACCTATAAAAAATGTACTGAATCACCCAAACCAAGATTAATTTTATCAAAAATATGGCCAAGTTGTTCCACTTAAAAATGCATATCAAACTATATTGACAAAAGTGGTGGAAAATCAATGAAACAAAAGTACAGCAGAGTCACAGAGTCCACAGGCTGGCTGTGACTTGTGCTTTCACTAAAAATGCCAATATAACTTAGGAAAATTGAAATGCAGAGGCAAGAATTAATTATTGTATGTATTTTTGCAGTAGCCATGAAAATTTATTCAATTTTGACCTATGTTTTGTAAAGGAGTTGAAAGGCTAGTGAGTTCACAAATAAGAAAAGTTGATCATGCCAAAGACTCTTAGAAGATAGGTAGGAGCAACTCAGTCTGTCTAACAACCAGCCAGCAAATCAATATATAATGCAATAAAAAGGAATAGTTCCTTTTAACATAATGGGCAATTTCGTTTGTTAAAGAGGAGATTAAATGATTGCATAGTAGATATTTGCAAGTACATAATTACGGACATAACGATACTGTAAAAGAAAAGCGGAGTAAGAAGGTCAAACAAGAAATGTTTTGTTGATACATCCTCTAGGGAAAATTAGCAAAGTAAAATTATGAAATAAAGGGATTGGAAGAATAAATCATTATGGCTGAAATTTCCATTTTCCTCTCTTAAAATGTTATATACTATTTTTTCGAGATTTCATTGTGGATCTCTGTGAGATAGGATTTGAACACATGATTGTGTGAAGTGGATTCCAGCTCTGTGATTCCTTTTGTAGCCTTTTAGTGGGTTTATAGGGGTTTTAATTTTA